>OX344814.1:2025000-12025000 GCA_947034925.1 Eudemis profundana | reverse complement strand
CTGGTATTGGATGGGTGAGCGCTGATTGTATGAATGCAGATTTTTTTGTAAGATCATGAATTTCGGGATCTCATGGAATTCCATCATCCCTCATGTTACGCAATGATGGAAGCGCACCCTCCGGTTTTACAACGTCGTGATGATGATTATTTATCAGAAACGCATACACAGACGTCTTATTCGTTTCATAAATTATGTGCGTCAGATACCAACTATAACCTGCAATACGTCTGGAAGTTCCAAGCCGAGAGTGGAACAGTGAAGGATGCATCATTTACCCATTCAATTCTACATAATATGAAAGATATGCACTGCTGGACTTGAGCATCTTCCAAAGAATATTATTATTAAGTGGATATCATCTTGCCCCTTGTTAATACATCCGAGCTTTAATAGAATCTTCATAGCAGGGCATTTCTCCAGAAATATGTCCGCGGTCACCTCATTCATCTGGCCCTTTTTCATACTAAATGTATGGAGACAGATGAATGAGTCGTAGACATATTTCTGGAGAAATGCCCAGCAATAATATATTACTAGGGCCTTATTGACAACTAGTAAAGTGGTAGTTATGGCTTAAGTATGACACATTAATCGGCATTCGCGTAGCATCAAAGGCGGAGAGCATTCTAACATATCTAACACAATTTTGTATGTGAGCCCAAAAATGGTAAGCTAACAGTGCGAGGCCATCCGAACTCAACCCTCCAAGTGTCTTACTCTAAGCCAGAGTTTCTTAAACTTTTTTTGGTCACGGACCCCTACATTATTTCGAAAACCTTACGGACCTTATCCGAATATAATCAGAAAAAAGAAAATCAAGGGCAAATGAAAGTTTGTGTTGAAGGCATAGCCACGGACCCCCGGCTCTCGTATCACGGACCCCTAAGGGATCCATGAACCACAGTTTAAGAAACCCTGCTCTAAGCATTCAGAGGCCGCAGGCCGAGGTTCTTTGGACGCTAACGCGGAGCCTCGATAAAATAATCGCATGGCGAAATTGAAACGCAATAAAGTATTACCAACCCGCTATTACAAAAGTTGAAGTTCGACCAAAATAACACGGCAGAGGCAACGTGAGCCGAAAAGAAAATATGAAAAACACGCAGTTGCCCAACTTTGCGAAGCCAAGCAAAACCCCCGAACGATGTCGCAAGCTTGCTTATTTATTTTGGAGCCAACCTCCGGGGCGACAATGTTGTCCACAACGTGCAAAATAGCACGTGTACTTCGCTGTTTTTACATTATGTACACAAAAACATAAACGTGGCAGGATTGAGCAGGTTCCAGTACAGTCAGAAGGACAAACCAAGAGGGTACATCTGAGATTTAGAAACCTCCGTACTAGGTAGCAGATAGAGGTCGCAATGGAATTTTTGCTGGTTAAGAATGCCACAAAACCCAGCTGTTCCTGAAAGTACGCGTGCCCAATTCTGCTGCTGCAGGTGACAAACATGGAGAGAAGGTTTATACAAAAAAAAATACAAATATTTTCAAAAGTTCGTGAGGGTAACAGAAACGATCAGGAGTCCTAAACGAATTCTCAGTAAATTCCAACCAAGGACCTTAAAGTGAATAGCCGGACGGAGCCTCGCCAACAGAGAACTGAAGCCATTTTTAGTAAGCCAGCTGCTTGTACTTACGAGCGGCACGCACACATCAACTAGTTTTGCGAGCAGCATGCACGCAGAGGTAGCCGGCTTATTAGACATGCTTCAGTTCTTTGTTAGCGAGGCTCCGTCCGGCTATTTATTTTAAGGTTCTTGGTTCCAACTCAAATTTGTAAAATTTTCTGATCAAATAGTTACGAATTTCCAAAAACCGGTTAAATGTGAATCGGACTCCCACACGAAGGTAGCATTCTGGGCAATACTCACCTCCCTCATTCAAATAGCATTACCAAAGTATAAAGACAAACAACTAGTCCAACTTCAGCCGTTTAGGAGCGCGCGACACGTATTCACACAGACGCACAATCGCGCGTCTGTGTGAGTGCAATCCGTACTGGAGGTTTCTTACGCATTCTTAAAACTTTGCTTGCAGTAGTTGCAGTGCGTTCGTACACGGCGCGCACACATTCAAGCGTGCGACGTAGGAAGCTTTTGTAGGAAGAATAAAAACCGGTCAAGTACGAGTCAGACTCCTGCACCGAAGGTTCCGTGCAAACGAATTATATACGTGAATAGTTCAAGAAAAACTGTATGGCGATTGGTTTAGTAGGAGCAAATAAGTATGTGTTATGATTTTTGCAAATTTCTAAAAAACGGTGTACCAAAGTTAAGAAAACCCTTATATTTTTAATATTTTGGATAATAGTAATAATTGGTAATTATACAGATTTTTCTATTCAGTAACTTCGAAGATAATAGGGGGGGAATGATATTTTTTTAACGTAACATCATAAATCAAAAACTACTTATTTAAGAAAAAAAAATAAAAACGGTATTTTAATCTATAAATCAAGCCCTTTCATTTGATATAATAGCCCCACTTTAAATTTTTGACCACCCATTTCGACCCCCTTTAAAAGGTATAAGAAAGGTATAAGATTTTTTTACGTCGAGTAGGTTCGGAGTAGCTACTTATAAAACTGTTCCAAATTTTATATCGATAGCAGTAGTAGTTCCTGAGATATCTGTCTATGACAGACGGACAGACAGAGTCGCACCATAAGGGTTCCTTTTTTACCCGACTGCGGCGAAGCCCAAAGGAGGGTAATGTGTTTGACCTGTATGTATGTACGTCCGTTCCTGTGTCCGCTCGTAACTACTTAACGGCACAACCTATTTTGATAAATGATACATTATTGGATTCGTCTTGATGGCGCGAGTGTCACTTGGTATGAAGTTCGTTAAAATAAACAAAATGGCGGATTTTATGCACTTTAAAAGTGCACCGCGGTCGGGTTTTTTTTAGTAATAATATTTAGTTATTTACCATTTTGGTACGGAACCCTAAAAATTACTGCTACTATACTGTGGCGTTACGGTTCAAAACGTTCAAACACATGTATAGTGGAAGCTTATAACTATTCCCGTTTAATGTTTGCTCAAGGTTCCGTTTTGTTATAATAATAAGCGAAAATCTTTAAAGTTTAAGTCAGCATTAAGAATAAGCTAGTATCGTAGAAGCGTCTACGCCTCGTAGCTACGAGTAAACCTACGCGCTACGCGACCTTGAATCTCCGCGCGAAGTCTGCGCGGTACGATAAGCGCCTCAATTCAACATGTGCTAAACCATGGTCCTACCAGTAGTACTATTGTGTTATACTAATTCAGACCCAAGCATTTAAGACACTTTTTTCATTTTATTTTACTTGTATGTATGGTACCAATAGATTTTGCCTTTTTACCCAAATGTCCGGCCAAACTGGCTGGTCTGTCCGACTATTATTGATTGCGTGTCCGGCTGAATACTGAGACAAAAAATCCTCAATAATGTAGGGTGTCCGGCCTTTTTACCCAAATGTCCGGCCAAACTGGCTGGTCTGTCCGACTATTAGGTTTGGCGAACTGGCAGGTAGGACCTTGGGCCTTAGGAGGTTATCAGTGCATATAAGACCAATTTCAATGTACTTTTCACTGACGCGTAGGTAGTTTGACTATTATTGAGGATGGTTTGAATATATTTTTTAAACTAGCTGTCCAGGCGAACTTCGTTCACCTCAAATTTTTATATGTTTTAATAGTTATTCTGTTATAAGGGGCAAAAACAAACCAAAAAAATCAAAAATCATAAAAATTGGTCCACCCGTTCTCGAGTTATAAATGGTGTAACTAACACGACTTTGTTTTATGTATATAGATATAGATCTTTGGCATTTTACTCTGAAATCTCTCCATGTGACGTTGCTACTTGTTAGGGCCTACGCTAGCTGATGCGGGTGTACGGAGCGGACGCACGCGGCGGGCGGGCAAAAATATGGCACCCGCGCCCGCTTCACTTAGCGCTGTTCATACAATTTCTTATTAGACGGGCGTCCGTTCCGGGTAATCCGCGTCAGCTAGCGGAGGCCCTTAGGCCCTATGTATATGCAGTTGCTAGCTACGAGTACTACCAAAACTTCCATGCTTAATATGCGAAAGTAGCTCTGTTTGTTTCTTTTTCTGAAACCCTTCACGCTTAAACCGCCGAGTCATGTAGATGAAATTTGGTATGAATATAGTTCGAAAACTTGGGAGGGATAGTGTACAGGCCAGCTGCGTCTACAGATGAATTTGAATACAATTCAAATAATTCATGCAAAAAGTTCAGACATGTTTCACAAATATAATATTATATATAAGGATTTCGTTGTCACAGCCAGCCTGTCGCGTGTACCTTGCGAAATGCCTAGTACTCGTACCTTTCGCAACTGAAATAAAACAGGCAAAATAAATAAAAGACTTGGAAAGCTTTTTCTCGAAATTTCCCCACGTGAGCGACGATGCCTGCCACAACGTGACATAAAGTTAGCAAAACCCAAGAAACTCAGTTTTAAATTCGTTATTAAAATTTCACAATTTATTTGTTGCTTCAGGTGCAAACATTGGAATTTAGGAATTTAATAAAAAAATTGGTAAGACACGATTAATAAATTTGCATTTTTAGGTGTGCGTTGTCATTTCATTCATAATAATTTTAAGCACTGATTCTTGTAACAGGTAGTGAATTGTCCATTAACGACATGAGGCTCGAAAAGGAAAGGAATGACCAGGTAGCGGCAAGGGATTGGTAGGAGAAAGAAAGGAGAAATCGTGTGAATTTTTTTCTTAGGCCCAATAGTCTACTTAAATTGCTTAGTACTTAAATTGCTTAAATCATCAATTCGATACAAAATTTCCTTAATATTTGTATACATATATGCCAATGTATATTTTGTAAAATTACACTTAGTGTAGCTTTTACGTATTCGAATATAACCTACGTTTTTTTCGAAAATGACACATGCTTTTCGACCCGAGGACGACAAACGAGGTAAAACCTTACCAAACGTCACCACAGGAATAAGGGGAGATTATAAATTATATTCGAAGACCTCACATGATTAATGAACTCGCCCTTGGAATACCAAAAATGCAATAGTTGTATATTTTGTTGTGTTGTTGATTTCTTTTCCGAATTAATTTATTTTCACCATCACAACATCACATTAGACTGCTTCCTAAGAATCGCTTCAGTAGTTGGAGACACTGTCTCACAAAATTGGGGACAAACAAAACACGGGATCCAGGTAAATAAATACGTTTAAAACCAGCCAAGTCCGAATCGGATTCGCATACGAAGGTTTCCGTACCACGGTCCAGCAAAATGGTCAAAAACCACGTATCGATAGGGATCCCCTTTAATTTTATTTTTATTGTTTGCTATTTTAGCACCAACAGAAATAAACATTCTGTGGAAATGTTAAGTCTCTACCTATTACGGTTCAAAGATACAGCCAGAGATGGGCATTATTCGAATATTTTTTTATTTGTATGATCATTCGAATAAAAAATAATTCACGATATTTTTATCCGCGGATGATGTATTCGCGAATAATTGATTCGCGGATAAATCATCTGCGAATAAATCATTCGACAACTTTTTAAATGACGGATGATTTATTCGTTATTATTCGAATAAGTCGAAGAAAAATATTTAGAGTACAACACGAATAATGTTTAAAATGACTTGTTTTTACTCTGCTTATATTGGTTCTAACACATATTGTGTTCCTAAAGGCTCACGCTTCCTAGAGGCAGTTTAAAAAGTACAAGCATGTTTTATATAAGTATATATTAGTGTTTCAGTTCTGTTTAGTTATTATTTTTTCAAGAAAGCTTAATATGGTATTCCAATAAATAATTATTCGTGGCAATTTATTCGCGAATAATTTATTCGAATAAGAATAATCATTCGCCAATTTTATTCGTCATCCGGGAATAATTTGGTTATTCTTATTCGTTATTCGTCATTCGAATAAATTTTGCCCATCTCTGGATACAGCCCTGTGTGGTTCAAAAAATACGGTGGAGTCAGTATTAGGGTTTCGTTGGCACCTTTTGGGAACGGGACCCAAAAAATTAGGAAACTTGGCGGTCTGTGTCAGGGGCCAAGATCCTTTGGGTCGTTGAGTCAGTAGTTAGTTATCTAAATTACAATTTGTATGTCACAAGGCTACGGTACATTTTATATCAGTTCTTCCGTTAGCATTATCAAATTCACAAAATGTAACTGTGTGCCTATTCGATCGTAATGTTTTATAATAATGTGATTATATTATGTATATAGTGTGTATAGGATTGTGGGCCTCATTGTAACTAATGGTTTCGGGTGTTTGTGCAGTTTACTGAATCCCATAAAACTGTAGTTACAGTCCTGTACTTGTCTCAAAAAATTAAGTGAACTTTATTCTATAAGCAGGTTGCATGAACAGAACTGAATATTTATCATACTTCCGTCTGTATTGTGCCGTTCCTCGTATAATTTAGGAATATTCCCAACTTATGTCTTTTGAATAGGTCCTACACCAAGAATATTTCTTGGAACCTCCCATCACTAATTACTAGTACTCTATCTATATGTATCTTAAAACCAGTTGAGACACAGGAACTACAATTTCACATGACTAAGCCGTAGATCGCCTTAAATGCTTAAAACGTTAGTTTTGTCAACACCGATATCGAAACTTTCAAAATACTCATGTGGCCGCTTTCATGCAACATGCTGCCAAAATGTTCAATCGAAATATACAGTCACAATCTTTGTGTCCCATTTTCCAAAAATGTTTTTTTAAACTCTTTGGATCATAAGGTTGCTTAGTCATATTATATTGTACTTCGATTGCAAATTTGGAAAAATCAAAACAAAGTTTGTTAGTATTAAAATCGTCAAAGTTTATATTCCTTACATCACACAGTTCGATTTTGTTGCTTATAATATGTCGTATCGATGTCAGTTTACGACTACAGTACAGAACCTACATATTTGGATGTATGCACGTGTAATTAAGTAATCGGTTTATTAGCTAAAGTAAAGCGCATAGTTATCGACCATTAGCATCGCCGGCGAGCAGAACGCAAGAGATGGCGCAACGGCTATGTGTGCCGCCTTATGTCACGCTGCGTACACTTGCACATCGGACACTTCCGATCACTAAAACCGGTTGTAAGTGGATTTTGCGGCGTTTTTTACTCGAACTTAGTAATATATATCATTCGTTGTCAAGAAAATGTGTAATGTACTTTTCTCAAAAGTTGTAGAGTGCGACTACGATAACTGAAAAAGCCGTCTAAAAGAAAAAGAAAAACTCAGTAAAAAGTCGCATTTTACACTAGCATTGCAAAATGATTGAAATTTGATGCATGTGATTTAAAGCTCTTAAAATGAACTCTGGACGATTTGCCTGTAATATAATGAGGTATGTAAAGGATCAACTGTTCAACAACCCAGTTTACAAAACAAATCATATTAAAAAAAAGGTGAACATTCGTTATTTTTATCGTGCTGTTTTCATTTATATGTATAACCTAATACAGTCTGGCATAAGGCCATCCATAACACAAAAGGCATATTAACGAAAAAAGTGAAAGCTAGGCGGGGGCGAACGGACCACACCAACCACCAAAGGATTAAGAGACACGAATTCTATGCCACTGCATAGTACTTCGGAGTCAAGCAGTTCTGGTCATGTCGATCCCCAGTATAGCAAGACCTCTTATCTTTACGGAACGTAATAGATCGCGGGAGTCAGATTGTTTTGGACAACTTGTTAATTTATTTTCGTCACTGACCATTTTAGTGTGACACCTTCCAGACCCGCGCTCGTTGATTCTAGGGATCTTAGTAAACTGGCGATGGATGTAATCTTAAGGTGATTCATGATTGTAGGTGTATTTATGTCCTTGTTTGATTATGATAATGATTACATTTGCATTCGTGATTTTACTTTGCCCATTCATGAGTTTATTTCGTATTATTATATAAAAAGCGACGTCAGTGGCTGTTTGTACTCGGATTTCACTAGCAACATGAGCAAGCATCAAATTGCTAAGTTGAATAATGTCATTGGCTGCATATATCCGCGTATTGGTTTCTTTTTCTGCAAAATGTTGTTGTATTCGTTTAATTATAAGATTCACTTAGTAAGTAAACGTCCTAGTGCTCGACACATTAATGCTCAACACGCACGCTGCTGTCAGCTTTATTGCTAATGACTTAACATTCAAGATTGCATCTAATAGGTCATCTGTGTTGAGCACTCGGGCATTACCTTATATCAATTTATTTCAAATCTTCTTCTTCATTTTTTTCCTAATACCAGTGGTCTGATGGACTTGAAATTCAGCACGAGCCTCTAATCGTATAAACAAAACTTACTTATAATTTTACTTTATCCATGGGTAGGTCTATATAAGCTTTCTATAAGAGTTTATACAGATAGAGAAAGGATAGAGAGTTTGTTTGAGAGCTATAAGAGCTGCATAAGGGCTCTGTGTATATGTGTAAGAGCGCTCTTATACAGCTTGTTTGGTACTTGGAAGTAGATTTAAAAATGAACGGAGAAAGTGATGCCTAATTTTGGGATGCGATGAAAGATACTAAAAGATACGAAGAAGAAGTTTGGTAACTCTCACAAAACCGAAG
The DNA here is from genome assembly GCA_947034925.1 of Eudemis profundana. Classification (NCBI taxonomy): domain Eukaryota; kingdom Metazoa; phylum Arthropoda; class Insecta; order Lepidoptera; family Tortricidae; genus Eudemis; species Eudemis profundana. The sequence continues at coordinate 12,016,393 of OX344814.1, read as the reverse complement.
AAGGGAGCAAGTCGGAACTAACTTTAAATTTATCTAGCACACGTATATGACGTCATAGAGTCTACTAGTGTCCGCTGATTTCAGTGATAAGATGAAAAAAATGAAGATAGAAAGAAAGTGTAAGACGTAAAAGTAAGACGAGAAATGAATATTGGGTCTTTTTCTCAACTAACTTTTATACCTAATGGTAGAAAATAACTTTTAATAAAATAAATAAAGTTAAGTTAAGGCAACATTTTATTGTCGCTCGGACATTTTTGTTCCCGAGGTAACATGTAGGAAAGCATAGCCTCAATTTTGGACAGAAAGTTATAAGTAGCAATCCCAGAGGCTATTTAGAAAATAGGTACTGCTAATCATCGTTCATCAAATGACAATAAGAAACATTCAGCATAAGTAAAATTTCAAATCTCTAAAACAGACTACATTGTGTAGTTACCGAATAAAGATTTAACAGTTTAAAGTTAAACATGGACAAATGTAACCTACTACATGTTCGACATTTGGACAAAAATAAACCGTTGCATTTCCATTTACACTATTGTTCCGTCCAAACGTAAAATAGTTAAAATTAAAACCAACAAGTCAAACTGTCGGAAGCCATAAAAGTAGGACACGAGAGGCGAAAATTTCGGCAATTGCATGCAAAAATCGACCTAGAGGAGACAGTATAGGGTCGAATATGAAAGAGCAGAGGTGAACAGTGAAAACGAAAGTTGCAAGCAGACAACGTTTTGCACAAACGAATTTGAATACTGAATACTCGATTCGGAAGAGTTATAGTGCAGAATGTACGCAGTGACCGAATTCCGAATGATTTGTTGAATATTGCATGGCGCGGATCAAATTTTGTGTTGTCATAGGTCCAGGCCGAAGCGGTCTAGACAATTGATGGTGTTAATAAGTTGTACGTAATTATTAAAAGGAATTTATATAAGCTTCGACCATTGGTTGTTTCAAAGAGGAATTAGTTACAAAAGAGCGGCCTGAGATTGAAGGATCAGTAATATATGTAAAAAAAGCTTTAATGTCATGTTAAACTGAGTGAAATAAAAAATACTTATATTGTAAAATTGTAAATCACTTTAACAATGACAATATAATAGATAAGATTAAAGCGGATGAAAGAACTTGAATAAAGAACGTTGATATCGATGAATTCAATGTTAGAAAATAATTTAATCTTCCTAGAAGTAGATACGATGCAGATGACTAATAAAATATTGCGTAATTATTGACTATATTTAATCAGGGCAGACATAAACTTTTGTAACTTATTTACGTGTAAGGTTAAGAGTTGAACCATTTGGGGAAAAATGTTATCATTAGACTAGTATCACGAATTATTGGAATTGTTTCTGATAGGCCGTTATTTATTTATGTTGATATGTTGTTTTTAAATGTTAAGCTCCAAGGATAAAGCTTTCGTTTACTTTTGACGAATTAATAAAATTAAAATAATTTATTTTCAACCAACATGGATCACGCATTGTTAGTAAAGAATGGAAACTTAATAAAAATTACATTTACTAATTTGCGAGAAATATTGGGATTCCTATATTCGATTTAAAGAGTAACACGATTAATAATCGCATCCTAAAAACGTCAAAAGTGCACTTAACCGATTAGAAAGTTAACGATAGCAAACAAAAAAGCTGATTGATACAAAACGCTTTGCACGCCGTTGCCTGCTAAATACAAGTATAGTTTGTGATAACTGTTAGCAAGCATTTCACTAGCTGCATGCAAATTTGCAGGAAATACTAATTGACCCATTTGCAAATTGTGATTTAAAGTGCTCTCTGTACAGTTTTAGTTTACTTTTGAGTTTTAAATTGATGTGTATAATATTATAAATATCAATATTTTGGTATCAGCTGCAGAAATTAAGAATTTCATCTAAAAGACGCTGGAGTATGACATAATCACATTTGTAAAGCGGTTGAATACGAATATCTTTAGATTTGGAGATAGGACGTTCTCGATAATAGTTATTAGACTCTATTCCACTTCAAAAACATAAATCACCAATTTGGTTTCGTCTTAGTCTGAGTCTAGCAATTCGGATATGATGAAATCCCAAAGGACAAATCCAGCATATTCATCAGTAGTATTTTATCCGCGTAATATTCACAATCATGACAATGGAGGGGGCAATTAAACATTGGATAATTTTTAGGGAGATATATCAGAGTCAAGAGACTTATACTTTTTGTACAAATGAGTAGGGGTCTCTAATGTAGGGGCCTCAAAATATACCTACTCAAGAATACTCAAGAATACCGGACAAATCCTGTTTCAACACGTGTTTTCTCCCAAAACGTGGTTACATTATATGAATATCTCTTTAAAACTCCGATCACATCACATCCTACCATTTTTGTATTTAGAAAGCGACAGTAGAGGTACATTTGGTTACCATAATCCTTGGTGGGGCTTTGTTCAACTTTGAACCGTAGGGCTGTAACTTAAGGTATATATTTGCGGTTCTTTGAAAACGTGCCCGTGGTCACGTTTGTTGTGTTTTGGAAATTCGATGGTATCTTTACAGCTCTGTGATTTCAGTACAGACTTCCTTTAAGTTAGTAAAGTTTAGTTAAAAACTGAAACTGAGGTATTAGAAACTTATTTTTTATTGTTTGCGGAAAATTTCAAAACAGTTTTCTTAATACCCGTCATTTTCTACAAGACTATAGCGGTGTGTAAACTTTTAACTATCAAGCGCATCAACATTTCTAGCAAATTTTTGTCCTTATAAAAAACGACATCAATAAAGTTAATACGCTGTTTATAAATAAATCATTTGACTGTTCTAAAAGCGAAGCGAGTTAAAATATTTACTACTGACTGAAAATTATTTCGTCAACTTATGGCTACAAAGACAAACTTCGTTTATGCTCGTACGTGCCATTTTTTCTTCAACCAAGTTTTTTTAACTTTAAAGAGTTCCACGTGCCTACGGATTTTTCTATTAGGCTTATCCAATTTCATTTCTCTTCATTAGGTACAGTAATGTTTTGGTTAGTCCACACGTGCCTTTATTATTGAAAAGCACGTGCTTCGACTCATAATCATTGAATAACTATTTTCTCGCGCCAACTATTACAACAAATCTCACACGTGATCCGATGACTAAAAAGAAAGCTAAACCATTAATGTAATGTTTCCATTATGAATCTATGCTTCCTAATAACATAGAATTAATCATTGCACTGATGGCGATTTCCGAAAAAATACCTCATCAGAGGCCATTAGAACTCTCACTAATTTGGAACCTCTTAATCACTCCAAATACAGCAAAACAAATTTTCTAATCGAACACAACCACACTGCATACATTCTAATGCAATAAATATATTGCGTAACTCATCCATAAAAAAACTCTTTTTCTATTCACCGTGTGATTTACGACTTTCCGTGGTCACACTGAAACGAGGGCACTCACACGAACACACGGCTGTGAAGTTGACAACACACACTCACCTATGGTCAGAGCGAGTGATCGGGCGCATGCGGGGCGCCAAGCTGCAGCATGGAGCGGCACAGCTCCGTGATCTCCGGATGATTCAAGTTGATCAGATGCACATACATTTGTTTATGCAGGCTCAGTTCCCCGGACACCGCCTCTAACCTCTTTAGTAGCGCGTCTTTCTCCCTCAACAAAGTCTTCACCTTTTCCTCCACTTCTCGGGAGCGCACTTTGGCTTTCTCGCGCGATTTTCTGACGGCTATGTTGTTGCGCTCGCGTCTCCTCCTGTATTCGTCTGTGCCTTTGTCCGCGGTCTTTCCAGAGGAGCGTCTGGATGGAGTTTGTTTGTGTTTAAGTAGAGGAGGGAGGAGCGGCGCTCCGAGAGGCGGCAGCGACGTGAAACCGCCGCCGTACGGGCCGTTGACGCCGACGGGCGGTTGGGGGTTGTACTGGCCTGTATATTGAGCACAACTGATGCTCCGTCTGAAGTCGTGAGGCTCCGGTGGTTCCTCTTTGATCGGTGGCTGTTGTTCGTGTGCTGCGCTAGCCTGGACGGGCGCGTACGATGCTCCTGAGTGGACCGGCTGCGGCATGTACGCCAGAGTCGTCCGTGTGAAATGTCGGGGCTGAGGAGACCGTCCCCCGGGCAGGATCTCCTGGAAGAGCGCCATGGTCTCCTCTCCCCGGAACTGGTCCTCGATGAGGTGCTGCAAGTCCAGGCTGATCTCCTGGCCATTGAGCTCGTCCAAGTCCGGGGGCGGGAAAGGCGCGCGCTTGTCATCTCCGACCTTCTTGAGGTCGGGCTGCGGCGGCGGCGGCGGAGCGCCGGCCGCGTCGTACATCTGTGGGGAATCCATCCCACCGCCCGGGCCGCACGCGGGCCCAGCGGCGCCGGCGGCCCGAGCCTCCACTTCAAAGCACTGAGACGCCGTCACTTAATCACATGCACCGTGGTTGGTATCCGAGTCGTCGCTGGCACTGATCACGAGTGTTTGTGGTGTGTGGATAGGACGCGTGCGGGCGCGACGGCGGCGAGGCGCGGACTGGCGCAGCGCGCGCGCCGGCAGCCCCGGAAGGAAGCACTCGAGTTCCACTGTACTTTTACTGCGATTACGGGCTTCGTCGCTACGAACTTCGCTTCGTGATTGTTTCATGAAAGCTTTGTTTTCGGTTTCAAGACTTGTTTTTAACGATTTGCTATTTAAAAAAACTATCAAGTCTTTTTAAATTCCTCTTCGAGATTTTTAATATGAATCAAAAATTATTATTTTTTACATTATTAGCCGTACTTACCTACATATTCCATGATTTCAAGCCTTTAATTGATTACTAAACCTAAAAGCTTAAATGTAGCTTGTTTTGGTTTTATTAGGTAGAACATTTTTCATGTAATTTAATACATATTAAAATTGTATTAATTTTCCTTCATTGTGCCTACTACTACAAGTCTACTTAAATTATAAATATTTATAAATTAAGTACGTTCAGACATTCCTATGATTAACTAAATTAACTAATAACATATTTTTATTATACTATAAAAATAAACTAAACATTTATCCTCGCTCAACGCATCAGCCTTATAATACAGCAAGGAAACGCTGCCAGCATCTTCGGCACCACGCCGCAGGGGCCGTTTTTAAATCAATTTTTGTTTTAGCTTATTTAATTTCAATTTAGTTTTAGTTTTTAGTATATTTAATTTCCACTACATACAATACAATATACATACAATAAATTATCTTACAAGGTGACAAAAAAAACATTTATAATAACTATATCGATTTCAGATAAATATTCTTCGGTCTTGCGATAATCACCATATCGTCTGGAGTTAAAAATAATAGTAGTTTTATTTTCAAAATAAAAAAACATAGGACTCGCCCTTAACTTTGTTCACTGAGGTGCAATGATTTAACTGGGCTCATAACCTACCTGTACACCAAATTTCATCATAATTTTTAACGTGCAAACAAACACCGTATTTCTACGATTTTATTATAAGTATACAGGGTGTATTCGTTAAGTGTAGCCAGGCGATTATTACGTAAATGTAACAGATATCAGAAAACGTTAAACTGATATCGAAAGTACGTTACCAAATGAGTAAAATCACACCAATAACTTTATTTTAATAAAACCAGCAATATCCCAATTACGGTAGGGAAATTGCAGCCTCAAGGAACGTTCGCACTAAATGTATGGGAGCGTTTAAACTTCATATTTTTAATATTACTACTATTATTTAAGAAAAGTTTGTGATTTTACTCATTGGGTAACGTACTTTCGATATCAATTTAAAGTTTTCAAATATCTGTTATACTTACGTAATAATCGCCTGGCTACACTTAACGATTACACCTGTAGATAGATAATTAAATAGATTGTATTCCGATTTTCAGAGAAAAAAAAACTTAAGAAGGCAATAACTTATCTACTGACCTTGGTTGCCAGATGGTCGGGATTCGTCTGGATTCTCCTGACAACTAATGTCATATCCAGATTAGCGCCAAAATATAAAATGTCCAGACAAAATTGCAAACGGAACCAAAGGTAGTGCGCGTAAATCGATTTAATATATTAAAAGAAAAAAGTTTATTGTATTTACTTCTCCCGGCATACTGTCCAGTCCGACCCAACTCAGGGTGGTCTGGCTAGCGACCTGGTTCGACCCCAGGGAACGCCACGGCCAACCACCCGGTCCGACAATCGCTACGCCCGGGTATGGGTTGCGAGTTTGTCAGTTACAAAAAAAAAAAAACAAAAAAAAACCGGCATGCAGCCCGAAATCCCGACATTTTTAAATTTTGTCCAGATGTTTTGGTCCAACCGCCTGGCAACCCTAACTGACTCTATAGTGATTTCACACATATTCCCCGCACTCTTTGTTTACATATGTTTAGTCTTAATGAAATGTTTCTCGTTTTGTGAATTGACATTGTTTGATGCGCGGGTCACGTAATTACTGTGGTATGCGCATTTCCAACTAATTGAGACTTTTACAAGTAACACTGAATCATCTTTACACGTAATTTGGCTGTAGGTAATTGTTATGAGTATTTTTTAATTCTATTTTTGAATGCGGCACTTACTACTATTCATGTTAAATTATTATTTTCTTGTGGAAACCGTTATTTTGTACGTGGAGGTGAAATAAGTTGAATGTCTCTTTTTTGCTCCGGTTTAGTCTGGTAGAAAGTATCCTATGTGTTAACCGAGGTCATAATCAACTTATATACTAAATTTCATGAGAATTGGTCCGATGGTTTTTGCGTGATGCGCGCATAGATAAACCTACAAACAGACAAAATTTTCAAAAACGATTACTTACGTTTTATTGCTTATTATCAATAGTCCCCATTTACTTTTTTTATAATCTTTAATGTACAAACATAGCCTAGCTACGATTTTATGATATTTATGAAACATTTAAATGCCTTATTCCACTGCTCTCCAAAAAAATGTACTTAAGCCAATTATTTTCCTGCTTGGTCGAAGATATGTTTGGCGCCCCACCACTGGAAAGGGTGTCCGTCAAGATCTGGTCAAGACAGCGTACACCGTACAGATATTCAGAATCTGATGCAGCCAATAAATAGTACCCAAATAGTACCGACGACCCTAGGGCCCTAAAATTTTATTTCAATAGCTATCGTAGAAGCCGAGATATAGTAAACAGCGTGATTTTGGAATTCGAAGTCTTTCTATGTGAAATTCCCGGGTACGCCAGCTTGACGGTGTGAAATTTTGTACATCGTTAAGTCATGAAATATCTCTGTTTCTACAATAGCTAGAGAAATGAAATTTTATGGCTCTAGGGTACTATTTGGGTACTATTTTTTGAGATATAAAGCGTTTCCAAAAACAAAGCCGATCCAGAGATACAATGGTGTACGCCAGCTTGACGCCCGGTAGCGTACACCGTGAACAGGCCTTATATTTCAGAAAGTTTAAGGGTACTATTTTTTTCACCCAGGTGTTTCGTCGGTACTATTTGGGTACTATTTATTGGCTGCATCAGATTCTGAATATCTTTACGGTGTACGCTATCTTGACGGACACTGGAAAGAATTCATGTCTTGCTCGTAGGTGGTACTGAACCCTTCGCGTGCGAAACCGACTCGCACTTGGCCGGTTTTATTTTAACCCCTGACGGAAAAATAGTGGTGTTATAAATTTGATCATCTGCGGCTTTGTGTGTCTGTCTGTGGCATCGTAGCTCCCAAACGGGTGAACCGATTTTGATATTTTTTTTATTTCAAATGTGATTTAATCGAGAGTATTCTGAAACCTAGCTATTTCATGAAAACCGGTTCAGCCGTTTTTGAGATATTCTAATTTGAAATTAAAAAGTCGGAGATTTTTGCGATTAGATTTTTATGGTTAGAACGGCATTTAGTAAAATGATAACATTTAATAAAAAGTATGAAATAAAACTTAAATAAAAAAATCTCCGAAAAAGTAATACGCACCTACCTATCTATTGGCTATTTATAAGTTTTAAATTTGTAATAAGTATTTTGTTTAATGTCGGAGGACCCATTCATGCAATCAATACGTCACTCCGCAATTTTGTTTCGCGGTAATTATTATTATTCCTTGCCTAATGCATTACGCAAGACCAGGGCTGCGCCAACCCCCGGCGGCGCCTGTGTGTGAAATCTATGAAGCAAGTTTTTTTTCATTACTGGAGGATGCGAATAATTGGTAAATTTGGTTCATTTACGTTCACGGTACACACATTCAAGCGCGCGATGTACCTTTTGTAGGAAAAAAAAATCTGCTATTATACTGTGACAACAGGGTCCCGTTGGCGTCCTTTGAATGTATACGGAAGCTATAATATTTGAGAAGTTCTCTACTATGAAGGAAGTATATCCACTGTTAATGAAACGAAGAATTTTTCAAATTGGCTTCAAAAACAAAAATGCAAATGACTAGAGAGTAGAGCCAAATCTCGGGATTTTGTTGTATCGTCAATACGGGATTGGAATCCGAACTAGTAAACGTCCTCCTTTTTACAAAGTCGGTTAACAGAAATAACTAAATTCAAACATATCACTAAGATAGTAGCAAATGCACGATTCATAATAAAAAGCGAGTCGGATTCGTACACGAAGGGTTCCGTACCACCGACGAGCAAAGGCGCCAAAAAAACACGTTTATGCCACACCTGGCCATAAAGTGGCTTTTTCCGCACGCTGCGCGTACGGAAAAAGCGGCTTTCTGGCCAAGTGTAGACATAAAATGATGTACACAACACGGGAGGTAATAAAGAAAGCCCTCGATCGCATATTTACGTCCCTCGTTTGCAGCTTGGGCCTCAAACTTCTGCGATCTCCACCTTTCTTTGTATAACCACCCTAGTTGTGTAATGTACTATTCTTGTATCCACCCCCTTTTATTTTTAACTTAATTTTGTTTTTATTATTTACGAGCATTTTCCCGCGGCTTCACCCGCGTTGTTCCCGTTATTGTCCCAAAGAAACTCTTTACCGGGATATAAAGTATCCTATGTTTCAATCCAGGACTTGGTCTACTTGCATGCCAAATTTCAGCTTGATCCATCCAGTTGCTATCCCGTTAATAGGTAACAAACATCCAAACATCTTCACAAACTTTCGCATTTATAATATTAGTGAGATTACAATAGCGGCAATAAAAGTACATATTCATCATTACCATTACTGAAATCAAGCAAAAAATGCCAAAAAAACACGTTTTTTGTATCACGGCCAAATCCCTCCCTCCTAACCCTCTTTAATTATTGATTCTATTTTGTTTACATTATTTGATCTTATACTCGTAGTAAAAATAGAAAGCATAACCTGTGAAAATCGCAAGTCTCTATCTATTATGGTTCAAAAGATAGAGCCCAACGACCGACCGACAGAAACACGTTTCTTGTATGGGACCCTCTTTCCTTTTTAATTTTATTTGGTGTTTATTATTTTTTGTTTTTAGCGGTAATAAAATTTCAAATCTCTACCTATTACGGTTCAAAAGAGACAGCCCTGTGACAGACGGACAGACGGACAGACAGCGAAGGCTTAGTAATAGAGTTCTGTGGGCACCCTTTGGGTACGGAACCCTAAAAAATACTGAATTTGCTATACAATTTGTGTTGCCTGAACTAGGAGCAACTTATTAAAACGTAGATTGTACTCCACAAACTGAACAACATTTTGTTCAGCTACATTTAAATAGTACATTGTGTATCAAGGGCGGTAAGTAAGGAATTACAAACGAGTGTTTGTTACAAGGCCGAGGCGAAGCCGAGGGCTTTAATAACACGAGTTTGTAATTCCTTTACCGCCCGTGGCACACACAATGTTTTTCATCACACTTGTGAGGAAATCTAATTAAAATAACCTTACTTAAGCTAAATAAAATTGTAAAACTGACAGTGACATTAGTGACATATATCAAGACGACAAGTCACGTTCGGAAACCATAGCGGTAAAGACTTAAAATGGTTGATTTTATATTTGCAAAATAAAGAAATACATTATTCAAACATTTAATTAATGTTACAGAAATATGTCTTTACATGTATTTGCAATAACAGTTCTCTTTAAATAAATATTTCAGTAATAAAAGTTAAAAAAGTACGTTGGCGTTTCCTTTGAACATGACAAATAAGAGTAAAACAGAACCAGCGTTTCAAATTTAAAAAGAAAACCATTACGCCCTAGGGCGTAATAGGTCATTTACGGCCCGCAAAACCTACGTGTAATGACACCATTTTCGAGCAAGTGTGATGAAATAGTACATTGTGTATCAAGGGCGGTAGGTAAGGAATTACAAACGAGTGTTTGTTACAAGGCCGAGGCGAAGCCGAGGGCTTTAATAACACGAGTTTGTAATTCCTTTACCGCCCGTGGCACACACAATGTTTTTCATCACACTTGTGAGGAAATCTAATTAAAATTAACCTTACTTAACCTAAATAAAATTGTAAAACTGACAGTGACATTAGTGACATATCCATAGACAATGCGCAACGTTCGGAAACCATAGCGGTACAGACCTAAAACGGTTGATTTTATAATTGCAAAATACTGAAATAGACTATTGAAACATTCAATTAATGTTACAGAAATATGTGTTTACATGTATTTGCAATACCAGTTCTCTTTAAATAAATATTTCAGTGATAAAAGTTAAAAAAGTAAGTTGGCGTTTCCTTCGAACATGACAAATAAGAGTAAAACAGAACCAGCGTTTCAAATTTAAAAAGAAAACCATTACGCCTTAGGGCGTAATAGCTCATTTACGGCCCGCAAAACCTACGTGTAATGCACCATTTTCGAGCAAGTGTGATGAAAAATAACTTATGGTTTAATTTTTAACCGACTTCCTAAAGAAGGACGGTTCTCTATTCGTCTGTATGTTTTTTTTTTTTTTGTATGTTTGTTACGCGATTACTCGAAGATGGCTGGACCGAATTGGAAAATTCTTTTTTTGTTTGAAAGGGTATACTTCCGAGATGATTCTATTGCAACCAAATCAGGATCTGATGATGAGATCTTGGAGAAATCGAGGGAACTCTTCAAATATCATAGGCACACATATAGCGATTTTGGTATTTTTCTTAGTTTCTCATGCATTTCTTATTAGAAATAATTTTCCAGTCTTAACCGACTTCAAAACAAAGAGTAATTTTTATGTAGGTTTGTTCCCTGATTACTTTAAAACGGCTAGACCGATTTGGATTTTTTTTCTTTTAACTAATAGACTTAAGTCTATTTGGTTAAAACAATATTTTTACAGCACCACTAAAAATTTAAAAATAAAGTAAATTTTTAAAACAAAAAATAAAAACCGACTTCCAAAAACTTAAACTAAAAAGCAGAAAATAAGTCGGTTTTTGTTTTTTGTTTTAAAAACTTTTAGTCCACTTTAAAGTTTATTTGAAGCCGCAATGTACTGCGATGTTTTTTATGTTTTTAGCGTGACAAGCGACGTCAATTAGACTGATGTTAACGTACATTGAAAATACTATTTTATTGTTTGATGAGTAGAATCTACGATTTACTTATTTGCTCCTGTTTTTTTTTTTTTTTATTCACGATAGGTAAGCATTTGACTTTGATCTCACCTGTTGGTAAGTGACGATAAAGTCGATGATGGAGTATGCTTACCTAGATAGTGCCTATTCACTCTCGACTTACAGGCAACACCCGGTATAATATTCGAGGAGTTCCTTCTATTCCTCACAGGAACAGGTAAGACCACTCCCCTTTTCCAACCTTCTCCAGACATGTGCCCATCAAGAATGTCATCACGACCACACGTGACCACTATCACTGATCGGCTATCATCACGCACTGATAGTGATGGCGGCACGTGATAGTGAGCCCAGATGAGACACGGCCAGTACGTGGGCAATCGACTCGTCCAAATGGAAGGTGTCTTATGTAATTCTATTAATTAATTATTATTTAGTATCCATAAAGTAATTAATTGCACTATTCTTTTAACGACAGCTCACAATGTCCAGCTATGTTAAACGCCTTAAAAGAAAAGACATCCTATAGTGAAGAGAATTATGAGTATGTCCTCGCTGGAGGACACACTCAGAATGAGAGAAGCATGCAACACATCTGCTAAAAATGATTACACTGATTGCACATACAGCGAAAAAAAAACCTTTTATTCTTTTAACTTGGCTTTAATCAGTTGCAAACTGACAAATCATATTTCCCGTCTAATCTCTAAATTGCTTGCAAATACCTACTTGTAGTTTTAATACCAAAGATTCTTATAAACAATTTTCAAACGCTTACCAGAGAATTTAATAATTATAATAACAATTGTCTAAAATTATGTTTTAACGACTTCTAAAAAAGGACGGTTCTCAATATCGATGTTAGTTACGCGAATACTCCACCAATTTTTAGGGTTCCTTACCTCAAAGGGAAAAAAACGGACGCCTATAAAGGTTCCGTTCACTTTAGTAGAGGATCACTTTGTTGTCCGTCTGTCTCTCTGACAAGGACAAGACCCTTTATCTCGGAAACGCGTGGAGGTATCGAGTTAAAAATAAAACCACATACTCAGTCCCTTGAAGCTGTAAAAATCATCTGTGTAAAAAAGATACCGCCGTTTATGCTTCACACTCTCAAAGAAATCAAAATGTATAGAGCACTAGCCTAGACCTATGAAATTTGGCAAGTAAAACCGTCTTATACTACAAATACATAGGAAAAAAATCTGAAAATTCTTGTACCTAATTAAATCATAAAAAAATATGGCCTTTATTTAAAATACTTGTACGGGACCCGCGGTGAGCGAGTCCCACTCGCACATGTCCGGTTTTTTTACATAAATTTGTTTCGTATAATATTTTTTCTTTTTTTGCGCAATAATTGTGTTCTATTGTAACATTAGAAACATGACGGACAAGGCATCAAGTATTCCGATAAAGAAAAGACAACACGTAAAACAGAATATCACAGAAACACAATCTGGAACTTTGCAGTTTTCCTCTTAACTTAAAATTCGCTTGTTCCCCGACGTCACCAGGCGATCGCGACGTCACAGGTGACGTCACAATGCACTACGCAGTAAACAAAGCATTGGTTGCGTACGCGCATAGAGCTCGTTACCATAACGTGTACTACGCGCGTATTTAGGGCATGTTTGGTTGCGATGCGGCGAGGAAATGCCAGAATCTTCAGGAATGTGTGGCGCCTAGTCGGGAACACAATACCCGGTCAAATATGGAACCCGGGTATTACCCGACTCTAAATAAAGTCAGTTACCCGGGTTTTTGGGTACCCATGTAGCATTACCTACAATGATTTTGCCGGCATTGCCGGCCGTGTTAACTAAGATAAGCAAGCATGTGAAGTTTCTTTTCTCAAACATGGCATGAAATGTTGACATTACGTGCCTAAAAATAGGCCGCAAAGTACCTCGTTTCCGGTGCGGCTTGACACTTGGCACGTAATGGAATTTCATACTTACATTGCCGGCCGGCCGGATGTTTGCTATATTTTGCAGTTTTATTTATTTCAAATTGACATGAACTTAACAAATAACACATTATAAACAATTTTAAATTGCAATTTTAACTACACGAATACACATTTAAAATATTTCATCTAAATATTCGCGGTAAAAATGTGAACTGAAACAGCTTTTGCATTTTCTATGGATATAATATGTCACTAATGTCACTTTCTGACAGAAAGTTTGTGTTATAAAATATTAAGTAAGGTTATTATAGTAAGTTTATTTATTTCATTGCATATTTGAGAAAAGCACTATACATACCTCGGCGGGAAATGGGGTTGCCAGCCTCGTAACTATCTGGCCTCGCTTCGCTCGGCCAGCTATATGTACTCGGCCGGCAACCTCTCACTTCCCGGCCTCTGCAGTAATGTACTATTTCGATTTCGACTCCCTTTTCGGCCCTCTTTAAAAAAAAGTAAAAAAGGTATAAGATTTTTTTCATCACACTTGCTCGAAAATGGTGTCATTACACGTAGGTTCTGCGGGCCGTAAATGGCCTATTACGCCCTAGGGCGTAATTGTTTTCTTTTTAAATTTGAAACGCTGGTTTCACTCTTATTTGTCATGTTCAAAGGAAACGCCAACTTACTTTTATAACTTTTATCACTGAAATATTTATTTAAAGATAACTGTTATTGCAAATACATGTAAACACATATTTCGGTAACATTAATTAAATGTTTAAATAATGTATTTCTATATTTTGCAAATATAAAATGGCGCTTACCGCTATGGTTTCCGAACGTGACTTGACTTCGCATTGTCTATGGACTTAAATGTCACTAATGTCACTGTCTGTTTTAATATTTTCTTGTCATACTTGGGCGATTAGTAAGGTTATATTATTAAGATTTCCTCACAAGTGTGATGAAAAACATTGTGTGTGCCACGGGCGGTAAAGGAATTACAAACTCGTGTTATTAAAGCCCTCGGTGACGTTCCGTATTTTTCTTTTAACGTACGGGACTCTAAAAATCGCGCTAGCGCTTTATTATATTGATTCTTTCACGGAATCTACGATTTTGATCACGATCCCAAATTTGGTAAATCACGTTTATTACCTTTGTGTGTATTCTCTCTAACGCAGAAATCAACGTCCAATAGAACTTCTTTTTCGAAGAAGAAGGCTAACAGAACTTCTTTTTCGAAGTTTTTTGAAATGATATCTAAAGGTGGGTTTAGACCAAACGAGCGAATGCTCATTATACCCCCACTCTACCAAATTCGTTGTGTGTAAACGGAGACAGAGCATTCTTTCGTTGTTCTTCCTTATTTTGCGAAGATTCTAAGAATGCTCGCTCGCTTGATGTAAACGACGGACGAGCGTACGAACAGTCGCCGAGCGCGTTCGCTCGTGTTCGGACCTGCTCGCTTCGGGGAGCGGTCTCTTCAAAGCGTTCTAGTGCTCGAGGGACTTGACCTATCGTTGTATTTATAGATTGGTCTCAAGAAATTGTCTTCTGATAATAGAAGCTTACCAAAATGCCAGGTGTCTGTGGGATCCGACTTTGTAAATTATAAAAACACAATTGAGTCAGGATGATAAATGAAAAACTTGCAATTACAATATCAGTCTCAGAATGAGCACCGAGCACTCGTTCGCCTGATCTAAACATCTCTAGAGCATATGCTCTCGAATTCTTGGGTTGCATTCTTGCTCGCTGATATTCGTGTGGTGTAAACGCTGAGAACGAACTTTTGTTTACACTAAAAGGTCAAGAATGAATGCTCTATTCTGGTTCTAGCTCTTTGTTCGTTTGATCTAAACCCACCTTAACAGTAATGATAATAATGTACACTACCGATGTAGTCATTATGTGAGTTTGATATTCAGCGTAAATAGGCCGGTGTCAAATTAATGCGATTCATCAATCGCTCGGTGCACTTACTGGGTTAACACGTGTTCTGATGCCTAATTCATACCTTCACATATAGCAAATTTTAACAGCACTATACCATGTTTTTAACCGACTTCTAAATAGAAAACGGTTTTAAAGTCGACTGAAGGTATTTTTTTTACGTCGCACCTTGCCATAAAATGGCAATTACCGCCCGCTACGCGTGCAGAAAATCCCACTTCCTGGCCTGGGTGAAACGTAATAGTACATTGTGTATCAAGGGCGGTAAGTAAGGAATTACAAACGAGTGTTTGTTACAAGGCCGAGGCGAAGCCGAGGGCTTTAATAACACGAGTTTGTAATTCCTTTACCGCCCGTGGCACACACAATGTTTTTCATCACACTTGTGAGGAAATCTGATTAAAATAACCTTACTTAACCTAAATAAAATTGTAAAACTGACAGTGACATTAGTGACATTATCAATAGACAATGCGACTTCACGTCACGTTCGGAAACCATAGCGGTAAAGACTTAAAATGGTTGATTTTATTTTTGCAAAATACTGAAATGCACTGTTTAAACATTTAATTAATGTTACAGAAATATGTGTTTACATGTATTTGCAATAACAGTTTTCTTTAAATAAATATTTCAGTAATAAAAGTTAAAAAAGTACGTTGGCGTTTGCTTTGAACATGACAAATAAGAGTAAAACAGAACCAGCGTTTCAAATTTAAAAAGAAAACCATTACGCCCTAGGGCGTAATAGGTCATTTACGGCCCGCATAACCTACGTGTAATGACACCATTTTCGAGCAAGTGTGATGAAAAGTTTTGTACTTACCACGGGCGGTAATAAAGAAAGTCTCAGATCACATCGCATATTTATCGCCCTTGCGTTCGGCTCGGGAGTCAAATACCTACGATCTAAGACATTCTTTGTTTTACAAAATTTTTAGGTATGTAATTATTAGAGTTCTGAACCTCAAAAGGAAAAACACGGAAATCTTGTGTCTGTCCGTCTGTCTCATCCATTTTGCTCCGTAACTAATGAGCCTATAATTTCTGACAGGTTCGCGTGGTCTACGACCCACGGAGCCACTAATTTAATTTACAATAATATCATTATCACTTAAAAAAAAACCGAAGTGCGTAAATCCGCCACTTCGATTTTTTTTACGAATTTTATGTAACCAGTGACACTCGCGCCATCAAGATGAATCCAATCATGTATCATTTATCAAAATCGGGTGTCGTTCAGTAGTTACGAGCGGACATAGGAACGGGAACTTCAGTAAGTATGTATGTATGAACGGACATACGATACAAGTAAGTATGTATCCTATCCTATGTTAGTAATTACATACATACATGTCAAACACATAACCCTCGTTTTGGGCTTCGCAGCAGTCGGGTTAAAAATATGGTAGCATGGCAATTTACTAGCATTTACCCGCGGCTTCGCAGGCGTTATTCCCGTTACCTAATGTCCCACTCTCGGAACTCTTTACTGGGATATAAAGTATCCTATGTTCCAATAAAGGACCAGGTCTACTTGCATGCCAAATTTATTCTCAATCCATCCAGTTGTTACCGTGTTATTTATAGCTTGGCAACTTCGTTGGTGACACTTCCATGTGTGCTTTTTGTTATGTGCAGCCGTAACTACTTACACAAGATACCGCTAACATGAACGGCGACCGACGGAGGCTGCCTCTGTCGGTCGCCGTTGCAAAGCACACATGGGAGTGTCACCAACGAAGTTGCCAAGCTATAGTCCAAACGTCTAAACATCAAAACATCCAAACATCTTCACAAACATTTAGATAAAATATTAGTTTAGTAGGAAGGATTTTTTTATTTGGGCTGAACGCTGTGTCTCACGTATTTTCAGGTATTGAGTACAGCTTGTGCACAAGCTAATATCGAAGTCAGTAGAGCTCGTGCTTGGCTCCTCGGCTCGCTGCCGCCCTGGTAGCCCCCCCACTCGAGTGGGGGTAGTGAGCGGCGGGTGACGCAACCGGCGCAGGCGCATACTGCGTTTATTTCGAACTGGCCACTGGCTATTTTCGCCATAAGTTATCTAGGCCTTTTTTCCATTAGGTCTCGTGATTTTTTAGGTTTTTGGGGCCCGTCACGTAGGGCCGGCCACTACGTTTATGATTTTTTTTTAACTTTCGCCGTTTTTTTTGCCTTTAGGTACTAGCATTAACCCTGTTTCGCCTGTATTATCTATTTCCGTTACTAAATCCAAACCTCCAAACATCTCTCGATAATAATGTGGCTAATCATATTGCTAAATAAAAAGAAACATGGAAATTAACCATTAATTTTTTGCAGATAAACGTATCTTTATGCGATCACTTCATTGCGATCCGTTTTTCCGTTGTGTGAATCCAAAGACGAACCAAGTGTAAAACAATCCATAAACAAATACATTTCTTTAAGTTTACTTGGCTACTTTTGCAAAATTTCTACACAGCAGCCAATTCACGACGAGCCATCGTCTCAGTGAGTGGGTAAGTGGGCTAGCGACAGCAGAAAGTGGCTGTGACGCAATCGCACCGCTAACCCACTGCGGCTGACCCTGCCCACCCTTACATGCTAACATGTCCCACTGCTGGGATACTAGACAACCCCGCAACCTCACTCGCGGTGCTGAAATACACTCACCAGCAAAGGTTTCGGGTCACCGTAATTTAAATAATAATAACACATGGTTACAAAATTTTAATTTTTAAAATTTTCCGGAAGTTTTTTTCACTTTTTTTTTATCTTTTGATACAGTGAATTTAAATCTACCAGCCGTTTCTATCTATCAGCTTTTATTTTCCGTGTATCTTTTTGGTATTTTATGTGAGGGTAGGCATATTACATACATGTCATATCTCCAAAACTAAAGCTGATAGATGAAAACGATTTTTATTTTCAGAATCAGGATGCCATAAGTCTACATGAAAGCTAATTAACGGTCCGGAAAAAAATCATTGTAATTACGTGTAATAGGTGTTTTTCAATATTTGACACTTGTTTCATTTACTTACTACTCACTTGTTTCACTTCATTTTGTTTTATATCGTTCACTTGTTTTATTTATTCTTTATAATATCTGGCTGTATTAGCAATATCCCATCATAAAAATATTGTTATCCAAAAATGGTGATTTTTGCGATATTTCGCTCCGTTAACGTCTTTATTTTTTATGGGTTTTTACGAGTTCGATTTAAACCTGAAATTGCTATTATTTTTACGATAATATCTAAAATTAATTACATATCAAAACGGGATTCAATAATTTCACCACCTTGGAATATTTTAGGATATAAGTATGGCGGTATTTCACTGACCCAACATTTTTGACCGCGAGTGTATGTTGAATGAAATGAATGAACCGATTTGGATGCGGTTTTTTCATCATAAATTTGAAAACGAATTGAGATCCGTCCTTTTTTTAAAGTCTGTTAAAAATAGGTCCAAACGTTCATGAGATATGCAAATTTAAAGTGAAAAGGTCGGAGATTTTGATGTAAGGACAAACGTCATTTTGTACAAAATTAACAGTATTTTTTTTCTTTTAAGGTGTATTTAGTCAGGGTTTTTCGTTATTTAAGTTTTGGTCAGATTCAGTCAACTATAAAACTATAAATCTGCCTGTACACCATATTTCATGCAAATCAGTTCTAGTTTCTGTGTGATGTGCGCACAAACAAACAGACGGAAAACGATAGTGGGGGGTGTCTCTTATATGCTAACACTTCACATTGCTGGGATAGAACGTTATGATGCGCATCGAACCTTCAGGGACGGTCGAAGGTTCATAACCCGCCCAAAATTTAAAAATACTTAACTACTCTCCGACCGAATTTCACAAAAATCGGATTAACAGTACTCGATTTATCTTTTAACCATTAACACAGAACATCGATTTGTCTAACTAGGTAGTTGATTCATAAGCCACTCAGTACACTCGATCAACTTACTCTCTTCCAGCTGATATCCCACAAATATGATAGTTTGAGAATCCTCAAACTATCATATTCGTGGGATATCAGCTTACAGCTACGCTTTACAGTCTATGTTGAAGAACGCGAATGCTCCAATGCTCCGACGGTTGTCGTTTTACAGCAATCTATTAGGGTTATTCTTCAGAAATATGGCTGCGACTTATTCCTCTGTCTCCATACATTTAGTATGAAAAAGGGCCAGAGGAATAAGGTGACCGCAGACATATTTCTGGAGAATAACCCATTACTAGCCCCCTTTATCCAACAAGCTCATTCAGACTAAATCATTAGATAAGTTGGATTAACTTCCTAATGTTCACCAAACAATTATTACTTTGCGGTTAACAAAGATACAAACTTCATCAATGCATTTCATTAGTAAATCCACTATGATCTATGTTGTATTGCTGATTATCTTAGAAAACGCATTTCAACATTTTTTCCGTTCCTTCGGTTCGGAGGTTAAGATGAACATTTTGCAATTCAGTATTTTAGAAAACGAAACTACACTTGCAGGAACTAAATTGACGTTAGAATTTCTCAACCAAGATAAGACTTAGCCCGAAAACTCTCCTTTTAAAATTCATCTTTATTACAGTGCCGGCATAACATAAAAGCGAATTTTAAATATTGCGTATCCGGTTTATCTTTGCATCCAAAAAACCCGCGCTATTTAAATATACCGGTCGAGATCCGCTTAGGTCACGTCACGTCATATTCACAAGGATGTCCCACTTTCTTTGCATCCTATCGATTTAATACAAGTCAAGACATGACTCAAGTTCCGACGGCATTTCTAGTAGCTGACCGAGTGGCATTGGGTTGCGTAAGAGTCGAGTTTTTGTGTTGTTTTCCCTAACGCATAGTTGAATGTGACCACGTTTTCCTTACGAAAACGCATGAAAATCTGTTTTTTTTTTTCAATATATAAAGCATTATTACCTGATCATTTATTGAGCTTTATAAAATCAGCAAGTACCTAAATCATTTCGTGAGATCTAAACGGGGTTAATTCATGCATGATAATATCACTACAGAGTCTTTCTTTGATGACTATACTATTATTTAGGCTAGTATTTATCCAGATTTTGTTGAAGTAATCCTTTGTTGGCGAATCATCCCCA
Organism: Eudemis profundana; assembly: GCA_947034925.1. NCBI lineage: Eukaryota > Metazoa > Arthropoda > Insecta > Lepidoptera > Tortricidae > Eudemis > Eudemis profundana. The sequence goes on along the minus strand of OX344814.1, from coordinate 11,995,935 downwards.
ATTTAAGTTACTTCTCGGGCAAAATTTTGTTAAGTACATCTTGATTTATATATACAGGATATAGAACGTTGAATCCACAAATCAGTAAAGTACAAAATAGATTCAGCAAACGAGTTATAGAGGAAATCGAAAACAAACCAATCTAGGCACAGCCGTGGTAGGTACCAGGGCAGCAAAGCCGACGGGGTTACGCAACGAGGCACTCTCACTTTCGCGGCTGGGCCGCGCGACGCCTTGGTCTATCTTCTCGCTTCCATGCCCGCCTGGTACCTTTAGGTGCTAGATAGTGCATAACTTCGCTGTTTTGTAACCGCATAGTTGAGCGTCCGATTCATTAAAGGTTATAAGAAAATTGAGGATTTCAATCCAAATAAGGCCGGTAGTTTTGATGGTATACCTCATAAATAATAAGAAGCTATCAAGGTCGTTTTAAAAAAAAAAGTAGTTAGGGTAGGGCTTCATTTAACAAAATGTTAATCTTGTTTCTTTATGTGACGAAAGTTAACCATATAAATTGTGTGGTAAATAAAGAAACAGGATGAAAGCGTTTAGTAAAACAAAGATTTATATCACTACGAACTTCACAGTTAACACTACTTTATTGCCCTTTCAGCTAAACAACATTTTTAACTACAGTTTTTAACGCTAACCATCCCAGAACGTTTCCAAAACTTTTCGGAAAAATCCAGCTACACTAATTTCCATTCCAGCAATTTAAAATGATGAAAACCAAAAATAAGGAAACAATTTAACTATGTCGAGATGAGACGTCACAAATCAAATGTTCTTGCAGACTATCTATGTGTTATCACACTTCATAAAATAATTTTATTTCATCTTTTAAGAAAATAGCTTATTCTTCATGTCGCTAAATACCATTACACACTCAGTAATTAAAAAAATCGACGTTCTTATCGTACCGCCTTTGCAAAGCATTGTTTTACAGGAATTTGAACTTCGGAGTAACCCCGCTGTTCTAAAGACTGCTAAAAACGAAATCAACAAAACCGTAGCTGCCAGCTAACTGGAAAATAAAGAGTAGTCGCTAATACGAAAGTGTGTCAGCGGCCCACGCCTGCTGGGATGCCTGTGCGAGTCGATTCAAGCTCAATACGTTTCTATACGTATTTAATTATATCTATAGTTTGATTCTTCTTCTTCAGTGTGCCATATCCTAAAGGATGTCGGCGATCATCAAGCGAAAAGTGGGTAGTTCTCTGCGACTAAACAGTCGCACCAATCGCATCATTACCATCGCCACATTATGGATGAGCTCCCTATAAACTATGGAGTCGTTTTCGGTCACTGGCGTGGCGTCCATAGAACTCGATTCCCATCGGCTTGCCTAATATTACGCAGATCAGCACTTAATTCTAGTGCTCTTAAAGAAAATTGAATCCAAATTTGCTCCGGCTAGCCCAAGCATTTCTTCAACACCACCCTCGCCACTGTTTTCGGTTATCTTGTAGAAGTCGCGTGCTTCTGCTATTTTTATCATAATGATCCTGATTGCTTTTAGAAAACGGCCAATATAGTGGCGATGGTAATGAAGCAAGCAAAACGGTAAAAAATTGCAAAGAACCAACAACAACAACAACCCAAGTCTTCTCTATTTTTTGCCACTCTGCCAAGAGTGGTACGTCTGCAGTGCCGGTCCAGTGCCTGATATTCTTACACCATGATGTTCTGGGTCTTCCTCTTCCTCTTTTTCCTTCTATTTTCCCTCTATTATGGTTTTTAGTATTGCATATTTGGTGTTTCTGTAGATATGTCCAAAATATGCCGTTTTCCTTCTTTTGATTGTCCGAAGAACTTCCATTTTCTTTTTCATTCTGTCTAGCACGAATTCATTGGTTACCCACGAAATTTTTAAAATTCTCCTATTTATCCATATTTCAAATGCGTTTAATTTGATTAAAATATATTAATTTAAATAAGGGCTGCGGCATGCATGTAGGTGTAGGAGTCATTTTCAAAAAAAAATTACATAGTTAAAGACTTAATATAACTTGTCCCTAATTGATGGTCCTAGTGTAATGAAGTAAACCATATAAATGTTAGAATAAGTTTGTTACACAAAGGACCATAAATTAGAAAAAGTTGAACTGACCTTAACTATGTAGGATTTTTTTTAAAACGACTAGTCTGATTCTGTTCTACTTCACCCCTGCATGACTCTGAATTAAGGTGTACAGTTGAGTTCGTTTACATCTACACATATAAGAGAACAAAAATATCTGAACACCTGCTGAACACGCATTTATGCTTCTGACAATAGGGTCGTGTTCAGATATTTTTGATATATTCGATCGTACCAATGACGACACGCTTAGCTTAGTGGGAGTGACACTGCCTACGAAGCTAGAGGTCTCGGGTTCAAATCTTGGTAAGGGCAAAATATTCGCGTGATGAGCACGAGTATTTGTTCCTGAATCATGGATGTTTTCTATCTATTTTATGTGTTTATCGTCGTCTAGTACCCATAATACAAGCATTTCTTAGTTTGGGACTAGATCGATTTGTGTATTTTGTTATATTTATTAATTAATATAATGCCTCTAACTACGTTATGTGTACTTACTGAAAGAAGTGAACTTTTTTTTTGATCATTAGTTTTAGTGAGCTTTGGTCAGACTAACTACGCCAGTTAAGCCTCTACTATAAAATAAGTGAACTTAGTTCTTAGTTTAGTGTATTTTTATTATCCTCCGATATCCTAGAAAAACGAAAAAGTACTACCAAAAATTTTATGCCACACCTGGCCATAAAGTGGCTTTTTCCGCACGCTACGCGTACGGAAAAAACCGCTTTCTGGCCAAGTGTAGACATAAAATTATGTACACAACACGGGAGGTAATATAGAAAGCCCTCGATCGCATATTTACGTCCCTCGCTTGCAGCTCGGGCCGCAAACTTCTGCGATCTCGGCTTTTCTTTGTATTACCACCCTAGTTGTGTAATGTACTATACTAGTGGCTCTGTAAGCCGTAGACCGCGCGAGTTGACAACCCCCCATAGCTCCGCCATATTGGAAAATATCCAAAAACTTAATCGACTAAACATTGTATATCGAACCCGCTCACAAAATTTCACGAGAGAACAGCCGGATATCCGGATTGTTACGATGCGTTTTGGCTCAAGCTGAAACGGAAACGCTTCGCTCGTGAGCTAGGTACTCGGTCAAAGATTTAATTATAACGAAACCAATTAACGAATTCTTAATTGATTCCCAAATTTTTTTATGATTATTTTCTATAGCATGACATGATATTGTGTTAGTTAATTGGGAAAAATATACCTGATAGAATCTTAATTATGAAAAATAATTTAAATTTGTGACAATTAACTTTCGTGACATTAATTGTCCATACGATTTTTTTTAAACTTTTTAGAAAGGCACAAAATGAGATATAGTTTACTAAACTCGCAGTGATTCTGCCGAAACATCGTGTTTCCACGCGTGCCTCAATATTACACGTTCCAAGGTCTGGCACAATAGGGGGCGGGGGTCACTGTGCTACACGATTGACCAACTAATTTCTATTTACAATATAATCGTATGCTAATCGCATGCAGTCTGCTGCCTATATGTCCGCGCATAATCAACGCGCCGGGTGCTATTGCGAAGCAACGTGGTTGGAGCATGGTCAACTCTACCGCCACACACAAGTCTCTTCCACAACTATGCCAGTTTAGTCCCTTATATAATTACCTGACTAGGGCAAAGCAATTTGAATACTGCGATTAGCACTTGACCGGTTTTTTGTTTTCTTTCCGGGGCCTCCAACTACGACTGCATTCACTGCATATTCCAATACATAGCATACTCCAAACATTATTAAAATGAAGAATAGCAATTAATCTTAGCCTGGTGAAATAAAAAGCAAGAGTCTATAAAAAATATATAAATAATTTATTTCTGCAATTAGGCCCTCAAGGGCTCTTTTACAAGTCTGACTCTATTATTTTCTTTTGGCTCTTCAGGTAGTGACCTTCTGGCGAGAAGAAGCGCTGGAAGAAACTCATCAGTTTCTCTTTTTAAAAATAACAACAATTATGACATTATTACATGTGATTTCATTAATACGTTACATTAAACTTAAATGACATTTTTAGAGATGTAAAAGGTCTCTAGGCGTCAAAAGTCTTGTTTTAGTATTTTGGTTGTTATGTTTAATTCTACTCAGGAACTATAGTAACTACAGCAACAGTTCAAAGTAGGGGGTAAAATTATGTCAGTATGCTCATCACTTCCACTATGACGCACCACATCAGCATGACCTTCGATTACAGCTCAAATTGGGAACGAGATTGAATTGAGAATGTCGGTACAAAAATGAAGTTATCTGCTTCCTGTGACGCAACATTTTTTGAATGAGAAATTAATATGTATTAATAATATATCCCATTCTAAAGCCAACCGAACCCAGAGTCGGTCCCCAACCACATGGAACGATCAGGTGACAGGCCTCAACCAAGTTTTGCTCGGTCGTCAGAGACGCGATGTACAGGCACCGGTGGAGGCAGATCACAATAACTAGGTGTAGACCATCCACATCCACCGATGACCAAGATCCTCAGTCATGAGGGAGCTACCACAGACGAGATCCCATTGGGATAGGTGCGTCCCTCTTGCATCACTAGTAAGACTGTTGGAGCTCATCTGGGATATAAGTGTCGCCGTGATAGGACGATGCTATTTGACCCACATTCCTCATTATATTGCAAATATCGGTTTAAAATGAAGTAATATCTAATATATTATACAATTTTATAAACTGGGTTCAAAAATACCAAACAGTTCCGAAAATATCCATCCCGCTCGTCATTTCGTCCTATAACCCTTCACTAGTGTACGACTACCGTACTACTACCGCTAGTATCTGAGATCTCCACGCGAGATACCGCAGACGAAATATAATTTGAATGTAATATAGTGACACTGGATGATCCACACATACGCCCGCACGCACACAGCGAGCGTGTGACCTAAAAATTGTAACTAAAAGATGCAAACAATCTTTTTAAGTTTTTATATCAGGGCCGCATTGGGCGAAGGCCCTTTAAGGGCCGAGTTCCCAAATTTATTCCTCTATATGAGAGTCAAACTGATCCAAATCCACCATTTTATTACATCCACAATTGTATTATTTAGATATTAGCTTGCATAAGTGTCCGAATGCTGGGCAAAGGCCTCCCCTCCTCTGCGCCATTTGTCCCTATCGAGTGCATAATCTTCGCTACTCTTTGCAAAATGTGTCATAATCGTCCCGCTATCTCGCTCGGATAAGTTTACACTACTCTAGGATATTGCAGCTAATCCAGCAGCTATGGAATGCAAGTTGGTTATTTTTTGTATGGAAAAAACTCAGTTTCCGTTCAAACTCGAGTTTTTTTCATACTAAAAATAACCAATTGCAATCCCTGCCAGCATAAATAGCAGTATTAATCGCGCACCGATGAACATAACACGCGATTTTGCGAACAGCTGACTTAACGTACCTTTGTGCATGTTATTATTATTATAAATAAATAATGTAACCAAAATCAAATTAAATTATGTCATGCCTAGTATAATTAACTGTTAGTGACATTGTAATATATATCAATAAATAAATAAATTTGAGACAAAAGGTCGCTGAATGCGGGCGGCGAAGGACTAGCCATGATGGCTTTCTTTGAGAGCGAAATGGGCAAGTTTGACTCTCCGAAAGGCTTGCAGAAATATACAAATGTGTATAAGCATTCTTTTTTTGTGAGCTTTTATTTACCCTTCCGTATTATATATGTTTGTGAGGTCAAATCTTGGAATCGACTGACAGGAAGTGGGTTTAGCTAAAAGTATCGCATTTGGCATAGGTACGTTGCGTATCTTTGTTAACAATGCAATAATATGTACCATGGAGCTGCTATGTTGGAAGATTGCCATAGGAACTTTCAACCTAAAGAAGATAGGACTCATAGATTTTGAGCTCCTTTGATTGGTTTTGACTTGCAGTTTACTATTATACAAAAAAGTACAGTCGGCCATATAGATAGATATAGTTTATTTCAAAAATAAAATTTCTGGCAGAAGCTTAATATTTCTCTTCTCTATACACACATGCATTCATATTATTCTATTTGTCCTTGTATTGTATGTAAAATTGAGTTATTGATTTTAAAATCAACACGAAAGAGTAATCAATTGCGGTCTTGACTTAGTATTCATTCAACCCTTTCGTCTTGACCGGGCAGGTACATTTATCTACAAATTTAGGTAATAAAAACGTAGCAAGACTATATTTGTACATCAGGTAATGAATTTTCCAACAAAAAAAAACTGGGGAGTGTCAAAAATAAGTGACGAAACGCAAATAAATAGTTTTTGATGTTTTTGGTGATTTGTCACACTATATTAAATGGAAAAGGGTGGCTACCTATTAAGTGCTGTGCGGAAAAAGGACGCGTGCCTCAGTTGTGCAGTGCTAGAGCAGGGTATCTTAAACTGTGGTCCATGGATCCCGTGATATGAGAGCCGGGGCTCCATGGCTAGGCATTCCTACAACACAAACTTTCGTATTTTTTCTCTGATTATATTCGGAAAAGCTCTGTTAGGTTTTGGTTAGTTGACAATTTAAAATCCCATCGCACACGGCTTAAATAGTACATTGTGTATCAAGGGCAGTAAGTAAGGAATTACAAACTTGTGTTATTAAAGCCCTCGTTTGTAATTCCTTCCTTACCGCCCTAGATACACAATGTACTATTAAATGTTTTCAGTCGAGACAATTCCAAAACTATGAATAATTTCAAAATTTATATGTATTTTTAATGGCGGATGGGTAAATATTTGGTTTTATTCCGTGTAGTGGAATACAAGAGCAAAAAACACGAACTCTGCTTAAATTTCGGCAATTTAGAGTGATGTGTGACACAATATTTCTTAATAAAAAATAAATAAAACACATGGCAACTGGTTTCTATTAAATCACAGCAGTCCTGATCTTAATAGTAGGTACGCAAAAAACATCAAACTTGTCTTGAATTATAGAGAAAATAGCCGATATCGATGAGTGTTTCCGCCTGAGGCCGCTTAAAACTTTGTAAAATGATCGGCCCTACGCCGGCCCTGCGTCTTTCTATTAGAGTCTCGCTCGACCTATTTAAGGGATTGCAACACACTCGCAGGGCCGTGCTCGAGCACTCGCCTTCCGCATGTGCTCGATGTTATATAATTTAATTACTTCAGCTGTGAGGTCGAGGTTTGGGACCCTTTTTGCCCTCTTCTACTAATTAGTTACGGCCGCTGTGCACTCGCGGGGACATGGAAGCCTATTCACAAAAACAAATACAGTTCTGAGGGGACCTAGCTAAAAAAGCGTCTTAAACGGGAAAAAAGGTATGAAAACAGGCCACAGGGACCGGTGTAAAATGGCGTATTATTCGGGAAATCGTATTAAACGGGCTCTACTGTATAGTAAACTAGCATTTACCCGCGGCTTCGCCCGCATTGTTCCCGGTACTATCCCGAGGGAACTATTTACCGGGATATAAAGTATCCTTTGTTTCAATCCAGGACTTGGTCTACTTGCATGCCAAATCTCAGCAGAATCGATCCAGTTGTTACCCCGTTATTTAGTAACAAACATCTAAATATCTTTACAAACTTTCACATTTATAATATTAGTGTGCTTAATTAAATTTGTTAGTTTATCTATCTCCTTTGATGTTAGTTATTCTTTCTCATTTGCTCAAAGGTTAGCTGGAAGAGATCCCTTACAGGGATACATTCGCCTTTGTACATAACCATTGATCTTTGTATTGTTTCTGTACCGGATGCCTATACAATGGCATGTAAATATAATTAAGCTATAGGTATAAGTCAATAAATAATTAATCATTTTATATTTTCTAATAGGTTGAGGTAAATAATTGTAATCAGCTAGAATAGGATTGTCCAATCATTTTTATGTGTCTTTAACCCTTACTTCCTTAAATGATAGGCAGGAACATAGGCCCTCAGCCTAAAGTGCATACTGCACTAAAAGTGCAGTATGCACAACTCTATAAATAGGCCCTCAGCCTAATCGTGCAAACTGCACTAAGTGCATTATGTACAAGCTACAACAGGCCTTCAGCCTAGATGCACACAATAGCTAAGTACACAATGTACAAACATACAGGCCTTCAGCTAGGGAATGCAAACCGGTATACCGGTTTACCGGTTTACCGGTAAACCGGTCAAAAATGAAGCCGGTAAATTACCGGTAATTATAACCCCAAACCGGTTTTTTACCGAAACATATAAAAATAGATAAATATTGGTTTACGCTGATGTTTATAAATTTATGTACTACGAAACGCCTGTACTTTATCGAAATCCAATGATTTTATGTGATTTAACGATTTAATTAACTTTTTTTTGCTTCAAAAATGTTGAATAAGTTTTTTTATTCCTGTGTTTCCATATCTTGTCTCCTTCTGCCTTTCCGATCCTTCTGCGAATTTCCGTCTCGCAAGAGCCATTATTGCTTATGCTGGAACCCAGGTAACTATACAAAGTTGTCTGTAGTTTCTAAATTGAGCGTTCCGCTGAGCTAGCTTGCCTGAGCGATCCACGATCATGACTTTAGTCTTGGATCTGTTAATTGCGAGGCCAAGTTCTTCGCTAACCCATCCCATTCTACCCAAAAAACTGCCCGTCTCAGCTTCATTTGCTGCTAAAAGGGTGGTGTCGTCAGCATATCGCAAATTAGAGATCTGAGCAGTGCTGCCACCATTCCGACCTCCAGCAGTGCTGCCACCATTCCAGCCGTCACATGTTTTCCGTACAATGTACTCGCCGTATGTATTGAATAGGATGGGTGAGAGGATGCAGCCTTGTCGGACGCTCTTACGAAAGCTGAACGGATTCGATGTACTCTTGTCGACTCTCACTATTCCCTGGCTGTTGTAATATTGCGACTGAAGTAGTGCTGTGAGGTGTCGAGGTACACCCAAATCCGTCAGAACCTCCCATAAACAGCCCCAGTCGATACAGTCAAAAGCCTTACTGTACTTAGTCGACGAAGTACATGATGACTGGCGTGTCGAACTAGTAACATTTTTCCACAATTTGTCGGATATTCAGTATTTGCTCCCTAGTACCTACCTTTACCCTTCACAAAACCCGCTTGCTCTTGCGGGATTTGCCAGTCTAGATAATGACGGATCCTGCTGTTCATCACGTGAAGTAGGACTTTACTGGCATGGGAGATCAGAGCAAGGGTACGGTAGTTATCGCTCTTTTTAGTCGAACCTTTTTTGTGCAGCGGGATGATTACTGATTGGGTCCAGTTTTTCGGCCACTTGCCTTTGTGCCAAATGTGGTTGCAGATCTTGTGCAAAAGGTCAATTCCCCTGTCAGTTGAGAATTTCGGACGGGGTATTATCCTGTCCTGGGGCCATCTTAGTTTTAAGACGATCAATTGCTGCCACTATCTCGGACTTAAGAATACCAGGTTCCAGGTCCATGAGATTCCAAACCATTCAGGGTTCGATTATTGTTGAGGACTTCTCATACAGCTGCTCACAATATTCACGCCAGCGCTCTGCAATTTTGTCAAGTTCGTGCAAAAGTTGCCCATCGGAGTTTTCTATGACCCAAGATTTGGGCTTAAACTTTTTGCTGAGCAGCTGGGCTTTCTTGAAGAGATCTGATGTTTGCATCTTCATGGCGTGAGACTCAACCTCGCGACAGATGTCCATGATGAAGTTGTTTTTGTCTCTGCGGCATTCCCTTCTGGATCACTTTTGATAGACTGGAATATTCCTTCATCCTCTTAGGATCTTGGAGGCTTTTGGCTTTCATGTCTTTCCTGTGTTGGACTAGGTTCCACGTTTTTTCAGTAATCCATGTGGATCTTTTACGGTTCTTTTCTCTTTTAGAAACGATGTCATCCAAAGCCTCGTTTACTTGGGCTTCGAAGTGCTTCCACAAACACATATTCATATATGGAAAAGGGGGATAAATGAGTGTATTTTTTGGCGTATTTTTGCTCGACAATGGTACGGAACCCTTCGTGTGCGAATCCGACTCGCACCTGGCTTGATTTCTTTTAGTTTATGGATGGTTATCATACAGAAATCTTAAATTAAACAACATTTTCGCAGCTTTTTACTTCAAATCACCAATACCGGTAATTTACCGGTTTACCGGTTTTGAACTACCGAAGTCGGTAAATTACCGGTTTCAAAATTTTCCCGGTAATTGCATTCCCTAACCATGGTATGATAATGATGTTGAGCACTAAGTGCTTATTCTACTGTTATTCAACTACTCTAATGATTTGTATGTATGTGAACATAAACACTTTATTGCACACATAAAACAGATTCTTGTACTCGAGGGCTGCAAGCGTCGCTGTGTTCCCGTAGCATTCTTCTAATTTTTCCATGATGATTTCAGGCCGCGCGCCCGAAATGATGAAGTCGGCGATAGCGGCGTTTCGTAGCCCGCTTGTCGCCGTCTGCAGTCGCGCTGTATTTTCTCCTGTTGTAAAAAATGGTGCTGTGTCTTCATATACCCTTTTGAAGGACAGCCACTGCCGTCTGGAGCCGGTGAACGCCGGGAGGTCGGCCGGCTTCCTGAAGGACGGTTCTTGCTTGCTTGCGACGATGGCGGCGCGTATGGCGTCAGCGAAGTTGTTCATGTCTGCGTACGGTGAATACGGTTGCATCGCCATTGCCCGCTCCGGAGAGACCAGCATCGACTGGGGGACCGGGTTTGCTGTGTCAGGATCAGCTTCCTGGCACCGGTCCGGGCACTGGATCGCCGCGGGCTGCGGCGGCGGGGGCCCGGCGCGGGCTCCCGCCGAGTGAGACAGTACCTGAGTGTCGTGCTGCGGTGTCGGGATGTGCGGATGCATGTCGATTGCAGGAACTTGTATCAACAAGTTCCTGCGGCATCAGCCGGTCGAGCCAGGTTTCGACCTGTCGCGACGTGTTCACTTTTGTTCCGGTGCTCACGTCGTCCTCGAACTCTTCATCCGACGATGCTTCTGCTTGGACGATAGCTAGCCTTGCCGCGGCTAGCTCTGCTTGCGCCTTCGCCAGTTTGATGCGATGTTGCTTCGATTTCTTCGATGTTGCCTGCGAGCGCGCTCTCGTAGCGGACGCTAGCGCAGGCGCTGGGAGCGCCTCCGGTTAAGACGCCTGTTGCCCAGCGGAGGTCCCCGCGGCGCTCCCCTCTCCCGGGCGCGGGAGTGGGGGTACGGCTGAAGCGGGGGGCTCGGTGGAGGGGGCGCCGGCGTTGCCTTGCGGTGGTGCGGGCTCGGGCGGCGCGCCCACGGTTGCGGCATATGCAGTGCCAGCAGTGTCGGCCGCGGCGGGCATGGTGCCTGCGGCCGGAGCGGTATCACGGGCTTGGGGAGGCTCCGAGAGTGACCGTAATGAATCGTACCATGCTTGTCTTGTGATACGTGGTGAGTTTCTTACAGATTCCACCGACGCCCCTGTTGCGGTTGTGGTTGCGTCTTCTGCTCCGATGAATTGGTGATGCCTCCTGGTGTGGACGGACGACGGGGGCCGCCTCCTCTCTACCGACCTGGTGACCGGCATGATGAGCTTCTTTATTCTTTTTTGAGCCTTGAGATTTCTGGTTTCTTGAGCCTTGTGACTTCTGGTTTCTTGAGGCTTCTGGTTTCTTCTGGTTTCTTGAGCCTTGAGACTTCTGGGTTCTTGAGGCTTCTGGTTTTTTCTGGTTTCTTGAGCCTTGAGACTTCTGGGTTCTTGAAATCCGCGGAGAATGGACCAATGTGCGGGATAGTGGACTGTAGGGGTATCCGCACACCTTCGATAGCAGGGTAACCTAGTGGGGTTTATAGGAAATGAGAAGAAACACTGAATTTACAATACTGGCTAAATGGAGAGGAGAGCGACCTTGAGCGTCGGCTGGAATCTGAAGACTAAGAGTTTGCCGATTTGGAGGCCGTATATTGGCTCTCGTGGTAGTCCACAGTTAGTGTGGTATGAGATGCGGGAGACCTATGATTGGTCGTGTTTGTGATTGGCCGATGTCTGTGACTGGTCGGTTTTCCCTCCATTTTCGTTATCTTTATTTATTATTATTATTAATAATTTTACATGTAAAACTTATCTATTACATGGGCTTATAGCCTGCATCTTGTGTGCAGTATGCACTTTGGCTGAAGGCCCATATGTTTTTACATTGTGTACTTGGCTGAAGGTAGGGAATGCAATTACCGGGAAAATTTTGAAACCGGTAATTTACCGACTTCGGTAGTTCAAAACCGGTAAACCGGTAAATTACCGGTATTGGTGATTTGAAGTAAAAAGCTGCGAAAATGTTGTTTAATTTAAGATTTCTGTATGATAACCATCCATAAACTAAAAGAAATCAAGCCAGGTGCGAGTCGGATTCGCACACGAAGGGTTCCGTACCATTGTCGAGCAAAAATACGCCAAAAAATACACTCATTTATCCCCCTTTTCCATATATGAATATGTGTTTGTGGAAGCACTTCGAAGCCCAAGTAAACGAGGCTTTGGATGACATCGTTTCTAAAAGAGAAAAGAACCGTAAAAGATCCACATGGATTACTGAAAAAACGTGGAACCTAGTCCAACACAGGAAAGACATGAAAGCCAAAAGCCTCCAAGATCCTAAGAGGATGAAGGAATATTCCAGTCTATCAAAAGTGATCCAGAAGGGAATGCCGCAGAGACAAAAACAACTTCATCATGGACATCTGTCGCGAGGTTGAGTCTCACGCCATGAAGATGCAAACATCAGATCTCTTCAAGAAAGCCCAGCTGCTCAGCAAAAAGTTTAAGCCCAAATCTTGGGTCATAGAAAACTCCGATGGGCAACTTTTGCACGAACTTGACAAAATTGCAGAGCGCTGGCGTGAATATTGTGAGCAGCTGTATGAGAAGTCCTCAACAATAATCGAACCCTGAATGGTTTGGAATCTCATGGACCTGGAACCTGGTATTCTTAAGTCCGAGATAGTGGCAGCAATTGATCGTCTTAAAACTAAGATGGCCCCAGGACAGGATAATACCCCGTCCGAAATTCTCAACTGACAGGGGAATTGACCTTTTGCACAAGATCTGCAACCACATTTGGCACAAAGGCAAGTGGCCGAAAAACTGGACCCAATCAGTAATCATCCCGCTGCACAAAAAAGGTTCGACTAAAAAGAGCGATAACTACCGTACCCTTGCTCTGATCTCCCATGCCAGTAAAGTCCTACTTCACGTGATGAACAGCAGGATCCGTCATTATCTAGACTGGCAAATCCCGCAAGAGCAAGCGGGTTTTGTGAAGGGTAAAGGTAGGTACTAGGGAGCAAATACTGAATATCCGACAAATTGTGGAAAAATGTTACTAGTTCGACACGCCAGTCATCATGTACTTCGTCGACTAAGTACAGTAAGGCTTTTGACTGTATCGACTGGGGCTGTTTATGGGAGGTTCTGACGGATTTGGGTGTACCTCGACACCTCACAGCACTACTTCAGTCGCAATATTACAACAGCCAGGGAATAGTGAGAGTCGACAAGAGTACATCGAATCCGTTCAGCTTTCGTAAGAGCGTCCGACAAGGCTGCATCCTCTCACCCATCCTATTCAATACATACGGCGAGTACATTGTACGGAAAACATGTGACGGCTGGAATGGTGGCAGCACTGCTGGAGGTCGGAATGGTGGCAGCACTGCTCAGATCTCTAATTTGCGATATGCTGACGACACCACCCTTTTAGCAGCAAATGAAGCTGAGACGGGCAGTTTTTTGGGTAGAATGGGATGGGTTAGCGAAGAACTTGGCCTCGCAATTAACAGATCCAAGACTAAAGTCATGATCGTGGATCGCTCAGGCAAGCTAGCTCAGCGGAACGCTCAATTTAGAAACTACAGACAACTTTGTATAGTTACCTGGGTTCCAGCATAAGCAATAATGGCTCTTGCGAGACGGAAATTCGCAGAAGGATCGGAAAGGCAGAAGGAGACAAGATATGGAAACACAGGAATAAAAAAACTTATTCAACATTTTTGAAGCAAAAAAAAGTTAATTAAATCGTTAAATCACATAAAATCATTGGATTTCGATAAAGTACAGGCGTTTCGTAGTACATAAATTTATAAACATCAGCGTAAACCAATATTTATCTATTTTTATATGTTTCGGTAAAAAACCGGTTTGGGGTTATAATTACCGGTAATTTACCGGCTTCATTTTTGACCGGTTTACCGGTAAACCGGTAAACCGGTATACCGGTTTGCATTCCCTAACCATGGTACAAGAAAATTAGGTACGTTCTTCCCGAGACTAACATGACTTCTTTTGACCTCAGATATGCTGACGTCACAACCATATCACGCAATTTTCAAAACGGTGCTGTGTCCGTGAACGCGTTAGATAGTTTTCTTTTCACCTGAATAAACAAATAACATGTAATAACAGATAATTTAGTGGGCCGGTATTTCATAATTTATTATTGATTTATTGCTGATACGTTTTCTTAAATTATGGCAGTTCTTATGGCCTTATCCCACTTGCGAGCTGCGGGCGAGTTTCCATACAAAACCAGTCGCAGCGAGTTCGCCGCGAGCGACATTTGAATGGAACTTCGCTTGTAACTAGCCCGCAGCTCGCTCGCAAATTCGAGAAAATGAAACATTCGATGAAACGTTTGTCGGCGAAGCAACAGGCACCGATAATATGGAGCAGCAAATGGCGGACCGCGGTCCAGATCCGGACCGCAGACATATTTTGTGCGGACCTTAAGTAAACAGTAACTATTAAGAAACGGACCGCGATGGTAATTTTATTTTTCATCACACTTGCTCGAAAATGGTGTCATTACACGTAGGTTCTGCGGGCCGTAAATGACCTATTACGCGCTAGGGCGTAATGGTTTTCTTTTTAAATTTGAAACACTGGTTCTGTTTTACTCTTATTTGTCATGTTCAAAGGAAACGCCAACTTACTTTTAGGGTTCCGTACCAAAATGGTAAAAAAGGAACCCTTAGCAAGATATCTCAGGATCCACTGATGCTTTGGACTTGAAATGTGGAATAGTGTTAAAAACTGCTAACCCGAGCCTATTGGACAGAAAAAAAATCTTATACCCTTTTTACTTTTTTTTTAAAGGGGACCGAAATGGGATGTCGAATATCAAAAGTAGAGCTATTAAATCGAGTGGGGTATCAAATGAAAGGGCTTGATTTGTTAATTAAAATGCCTTTTTTGCTTAAATGAGTAGTTTTTTATTTATGATGAAAAACGTCAAAAAAAATACCATTCCCCCGTATTATCTCCGTAGTTACTGAACAGAAAAATCTGTAATAATTACCAATTATTAATATCATCCTAAATATTACAGGAAAAATAAAACGCTTTTCCTAACTTGCACCGTTTTTTAGAAATTTGCAAAAATCGTAAAACATACTGATTTGCTCCTACTAAGCTAACCGCCATACAGTTTTTCTTGAACTATTCACGTATCTACTTATTTTAACTTTTATCACCGAAATATTTATTTAAAGCGAACTGTTATTGCAAAATTGCAAATACATGTAAACACATATTTCGGTAGCATTAATTAAATGTTTAAATTGTGTATTTCAGTATTTTGCAAATATAAATCAACTAAAATGGCCGTTTTAGGTCTTTACCACTATGGTTTCCGAACGTGACTTGACATTCGCATTGTCTATGGACATATTATGTCACTAATGTCACTTTATGTTTTAATATTTTCTTATCATACTGGGTCGATTAGTAAGGTTATTTTATTAAGATTTCCTCACAAGTGTGGTGAAAAACATTGTGTGTGCCACGGGCGGTAAAGGAATTACAAACTCGTGTTATTAAAGCCCTCGGTTTCACCTCGGACTTATAACAAACACTCGTTTGTAATTCCTTACTTACCGCCCTAGATACACAATGTACTTTTAAAAATCCCGGTCAAGTGCGAGTCGGACTCGCGCACCTAGGGTTACGTAGGTACAAACTCGTAAGTAGATACGTGAATGAATAGTTCAAGAAAAATTGTATGACGGTTAGTTTAGAAGGAGCAAATAAGTTTGTGTTACGATTTTTGTAGATTTCTAAAAAACGGTGCAAGTTAGGAAAACCGTTATATTTTTCCTGTAATATTTAGGATCATATTAATAATTGGTAATTATAACAGATTTTTCTTTTCAGTAACTTCGAAGATAATAGATATTTTAGATAATGGTATTTTTTTAACGTTTTTCGTCCTAAATCAAAAAGTTAGGAAAAAAAAATTGGTTTTGGAATCTAAAAATTAAGCCCTTTCATTTGATATAATAACCCAACTTAAAATTTTCGACTTCCCATTTCAACCCCCTTTAAGAAAAAAGTAAAAGAGTTATAAGATTTTTATTATGTTCAATAGAGTCGAGTTAGCGACTTCTAAAATTATTTCAAATTTCAAATCAATAACTGAGATATCTGGCTGTGACAGACGGACAGACAGACAGAGTCGCACCATAAGGGTTCCTTTTTTACTATTTTGGTACGGAACCCTAAAACCGAACCGATGAAGAAACTAATCGGTGATACTTGTTATAGAGTATTAGACACAGAAATATATCGAGATAAAAGTTAGTGTAACGTTTTTCGCTTGGCGTTTGACGCCAAAAGTGTAATTTAGTGATGGAAAACATGATTATTTTATTTCTTTTGGTGGTATTTGAACAATTAATCATACCATTATTATCAGATTTTCAAATCTGATAATTATATTGACGGCAACTAAAGTTAGCAGCGTGCAAAGTAGGTCGTCGGCACTTCTTTTTAGCACGCGAGTGTATGTACAGTCAGCTCCAGAGATAAGTATACCTTACCATACTGCGAATGTATAAGAGGGGGGCTACTTACACTGTTTCCTTGTACCTCGATATATTTCTGTGATATTAGATAAGAACAAAACGACTGGTGTAGGTAAACACGAGACATCTCAATGCATGCAATGCTAGGCGTCATAATTATGAAGAATGTAGTGCGGTTGCTATGTCCTCAGAAGGATGTCCACACGTCACGCACCGAGGATAATACTAGTAGCTGCTAATTCTGCGAAACTGACTGTCCGTATACTTGTAAAAACATGTTTTTTTAAGCCTGACAAGCTTGCAAGTCTTACCTACTGACTGTTTCAAAAATCGGACCTGGTGGGGGCGGTGGCGTTCCCTGGGATCGAACCAGGTCGCTTGGCCCGGACCACCTTGAGAGGGTCGGACTAGGTATGTAATAGTACATTACACAACTAGGGTGATAAAACAAAGAAAGGCCGAGATCACAGATGTTTGCGGCCCGAGCTGCAAGCGAGGCTTTCTTTATTACCTCCCGTGTTGTGTACATCATTTTATATCTACACTTGGCCAGAAAGCACTTTATGGCCAGGTGTGGCATAATAGTATTTTATGCAACAGTTGTATAAGAAGGTTCCAAAAATGCGAATTGCGTGAGTTGCGATACGAGCCGCGAATGCGGCGAGTATCGCAAATAGAGACGCAATGAGCGTTTTTTGACTTAATTATACAACGTTGCATACAATACTTTTTCTACGACTAGGTTAAAATATAAAATACATGGACGTCACGCGTGTCTCGTCCGGTCTCTCCGAGTGTGTACAGCCGGCATGACAGTTGTGTCTATGGTAAACTTTTTTTTGATATGGCTGGTGACACGATGTGACGATAATTAAAATACTTTTTTTTTATGTTGGCATCAATTAATTTAATTCGGAAAGTTTTGTTTTTCTTATGAATCGTAGGAATTTAATTGTTTGTTAAGTTGGTAGTTGTGAATTTTTATCGTGAAGTTAGAATTGAGCGCTTAATCCTTGACCTAAGTTTAACCTAGATTTAGAAGTCTGTGGATGCTAGCAATAACGTAAAGTGACTATAACGACACTAGTGCTGTTATGGGGAATAGAGTATAGACTTCTCTGATCTCATATTATGTATGTTCTTATATTAGTGTTCGTGACCAAGTAAAAGACAGATAACAGTACAGGAGTAGAAAAAAACATTAAAAGTAAACTCTTATAAAGGTGATTCGAGTCGGTCGGTTTTCCATACATTATTTGCTCCACACCACAGTAAAAGCAGTAATTTTTCTTACTACAAATAGTACATTACACAACTAGGGTGGTAATACAAAGAAAGGCCGAGATCGCAAAAGTTTGCGGCCCGAGCTGCAAGCGAGGGACGTAAATATGCGATTGAGGGCTTTCTTTGTTACCTCCCGTGTTGTATACTTCATTTTATGTCTACACTTGGCCAGAAAGCGGCTTTTATCCGTACGCGCAGCGTGCGGAGAAAGCCACTTTATGGCCAGGTGTGGCATAAAGGTACATTACGCGCTTGAATGTGTGCGCGCCATGTACATATGCACTGCAAGCGAAGAAATAAGAATGCGTAAGAATTCTCCAGTATGAATCGGGCGTCTGTGTGAATACGCGCTCTTAAACGGCCGAAGTTGGACTACTTCTTCGTCTTTACATGTACTTTGCTTCCACGGCATCTAATCAGTGTTTGCGATTTTACTAAAGAAACATTCGGCATAAAGATATTTTTTTTACGTAATCTCATTTTACACTCTTTATAATTTCATTATAACAATTCATAACTTTTGTTAAATCAACTAGTTGAGGCGTGATTTTCTCAATAAAAATCACAATATTATTGTGATTATACAAATTGGCCATTACGAAAGTTGAGGCTGGTCTGTGAGTCTCGCCACTGTTCTGGTTTACTTAGCAATCATCATAGTTCGTGATTCTATTACGTTTGCCATTACAATGACTGTTGTATGAGGTAACAGAAATCGGAAAATGTGATATTTTTTTCATTAGTTAGCAATACATTTTGTGCAACCAAACAGGATTTAACATCATCACTTCAACGCGGAGACTGCAGACTAGGTCTAAAGACCTAAAATTTCATAAAAATATGTATTCTATAAGTTTCATTGCTTGCATAAATATATGTATAGACACCTGAATTTGCACCATCAATGCGCACCGAGGGTTCCGTACAAACTCGTAACCTGCATAGTTCAAGAAAAACTGTATGGCGGTTAGCTTAGTAGGAGCAAATAAGTATGTGTTACGATTTTTGAAAATTTCTAAAAAACGATGCAATTTAGGAAAACCGTTATATTTTTCCTGTAATAATTAGGATGATATTAATAATTGGTAATTATTACAGATATTTCTGTTCAGTAACTTCGAAGATAATAGGGGGGGAGGGGAATGGTATTGTTTTGAACGTTTTTGGTCATAAATCAAAAAGTACAAAATTAACAAAAAAAAAATGGCTTTGGAATCTACTAATTAAGCCCTTTCATTTGATACTCTCTCTCGATATAATAGCTCTACTTTTGTTTTTCGACACCCCATTTCGGACCCCTTTAAAAAAAAAGTAAAAAGGGTATAAGATCTTTTTTCTATCCAATAGGCTCGAGTTAGCGACTTTTAACACTATTCCAAATTTCAAGTCGATAGGATCAATCCTGAGATATCTTGCTGTGACATACGGACAGACAGACAGAGTCGCACCATAAGGGTTCCTTTTTTACCATTTCGGTACGCAACCCTAAAACACGCGAAGAATTGGTAACTTACGTTACACTCTGCCGTGGAATTGCCCAGAATATATTTTTTTGAAAATGACCCATTTTAAATATTAGGGTTCTCTTAATTATTATAACTAGATAGGATTAGTACGATTATTCTAAGCAAGTAAATCTGCAGGTAAGGCTTGTTGTACACAGTATAATTACCTACGCACATTTCTCGCGTCGCGTACGATCCTGAGCGCGCATTACGCAATGGATTGCCATTTTAATCACTGTCAGCCATTATTATGTCAGTTGTTGTTATTAAGATGATGCTTAAAATTCATAAAAGCAGGGGTCTCGGCGCCGAGTACAACTTCGTGCCATTCGGCATCGAGACCCTTGGCCCCTGGGGCCCCAGTGCCCACCAGCTGTTCAAAGAAATGGCCACAAAGCTGGTTGACGTCACAAGGGACCGAAGAGATGGCAGTTTCCTCGCTCAACGCATACCTAAGTATAGCGATACAGCGAAGAAACGCTGCCAGTTTTTTTTTGTTTGAAAGGTGATTTAACCGAGTGTTCTTAACTAGGTTTCATCAAAATCGTTTCAGCCGTTTATGAGATATCAAAAGGAGATTGCCGACTTTTGGTACCAATATCGTCATTAAATTGTGTCACAACCAAAACGATACCAAAAACTTAGTTTTATTTTTTTAACCAGAAGGATTTTTTTATTACTGAATTTAAAATGGGAAATCTGAGATCAATTAAAAAAGAATTGTGTTGTACGATTTCCGCCGCCACCATGAAAAATGTATGATTTCCTTAAAACTGTATTTGACAGAAAAATCAAAAAGACCTATGATAGTGGCACCACCGTCTACGCGAATGTATACAAAAATATTAATTCCATAAAACTCCGCGGTTCTTTCTTATACGAACTGCATTGTAGGATTTGTAGGTAGCTCAGATAAATTCAATCCAGCTGTCATGTACCCATGAAAGTAACATGTTTGTCTTGTTCTTTCTAATACAATCCATTATCTATGTAGTTTTCTTGATCTTAACAAGAAAGTTGACAGCTTGACATTCTCAGTCTTATTCTAAGTTTAAATATAAGGTACTTTATAAGACACGTCTTTTCACAATTGTGTGTCAAAGAACGTAAATCATTTTAAATTCTGTATTTGGTACAAATAACTCGTGATATTTCGCTGATACTTCACTATACGAGACATTGAGCGTAAATGTAATGTTACAATATTTTTTATCTCACGATGTATCAAAATAGTTTCAAAGAACTTTTTTTATAATAACATTTTAACAATCTGAATAGGCACAATAAAAAACCTCACACAGGTATCCGAAATGACATGTCATACGACTAAGTTAAGTGAAGTCTCGACAACGTCAGGAATTAAAGTTATTAGGTGATTTTGTATTTGGCCGGTTGACAAATATTTAGACGGTTTGCTACGCAAAAACTAACTTCGAAATCTGGAAATCAATCTCAATTTCCTATGGATCCCCGAATACAATTTTAATAGGATTTAGTGATTAGGAAAGGCAGTTTCTTGTTCTTTAAGATACAGTCGGTTTCGTGTTGACACAATGACTTTTGATTTGGTACGAGGCCCCATAGACGCGTCGGCAATGTCCTTTGTATTTTAAAGGTCGGAGACTTATATTTTATAAACGGCATTTAGTACAAAACTAACATTTAAAAAGCATGAAATAAAACTTTTTTTTAATTAATCCCATGGCTGAAATGGTGGTGATCAAATAATAGTATATAATGTAAGGTGGTAATACAAAGAATCTTCTTTATGACCTTCCGTGTTGAGTACATGCTTTTACGCGCAGCGTGCGGAAAAAGCCACTTTATGGCCAGGTGTGGCATAAAAGCATGTACTCAACACGGAAGGTCATAAAGAAGATTCTTTGTATTACCACCTTACATTACTATTATTTGATACCCTCATCATCATTTCAGCCATATGACGTCCACTGCTGGACATAGGCCTCCCTCATAGATTTCCACTTAATTCGGTTGGAAGCAACCTGCATCCACCGTGAGCCAGCAGTCTATTTAATACCCTATTTGGTCATATTTTTTACAAAATTTAGCATGCACAAGAGATGAAATACTTTATCTGTTTACGTACGGTAATTAATCATGTAAGAGCACGTAATAGAATAACATACCTACTACAGCGACATCTATGAGCGAGTAGCAAACCTAAGTTGTAATATCTAAATTGCCCCTACTAAAACAGGCTCCCTTGTATGAATATTTGTAATTTTCAAGCTATTTCATAAATTCTACGTGAGATAAAGGTGAAATACATCCATTTATAACGCGTTTTAAAACAACATGTTATTTAAAAGTTATTGATAACAACGCTATCTAGCGCCAGATAGCAGAGTTTGATTCACGTACCAGACATTGTTTTACTGGTATACTTGATAGTTTGTATAGTTTTAAGTAGATGGCTCTCATTACTATTACCATCGCATGTTATCTTGGTTTCTCGCAACATTAACAGCAGCACGACTATTACCTGACATTATAATTCTGTGGGTCTAATGAAAAGGGGTACATTAACATGCAATCTGACAGTTACGGTCAGCGTCATCTACTGTAAATTTTTTGAAACTAAATATTTTTTTACTTTTTGAGTGTTCGGTCGTTTCACGCAAACTAAACGTATTAAGGTATAAAATAAAACACGTTTCAAACATATCGTCGCTATACTTACTCAGCCACGTATCTACTCGAATAGTTTGATAGAAAACGCACCTGTGTTACGAGTATAAGTGCGATTTTCCTATGAAACTATTGGAGTAGATACGTGGTTGAGTAAGTATAGCGGCGATATTTGATGCCATGGAAGCCTCTTTGTGTTTCTATGGAAAACAGACAGATTCGAATCACCTTAATCGGATCAAGTGACTGAAAAATGGTTTACAATTGTAAGTTAAATAAAAGTGTTGTTTGTTATAATACAATACTGCCCAACATACTACCTACTACGTGATGCAGTAATGTGCAAATGTTTTATGAAATATAAAAAAAAAGTTTGCCTAAACGTGAAGGTGATGATATATTTTTGGCCGGTATTGTAGTAGAAAATCCCATCAAAAACATTACATGGAAAAAGATGCAAGTCTCGTAACGCAGTTCTTCTACAACAAAAAAGTTTTAAGGTGTAATGTCAAACCAAGTCAGTACCGGGAGGGTCCACAGAACTCGATTTCCACCGACTTGCTTATTATTTAACTGTGGAGGATTCTTTATTTGAGAACTATAAAATGTGTTCCTCCAGGGAGGTTGGAAATGGCCTGAATGGCTTCGGGAAAAGGATGTTACGGCCGACACGGCCGTGCCTTTGTTTTGCTCGACTTGGCAGGGGACTCCCGTGCCCCCAGATCAACTCGGGAAATTTTGGAAAGTACACTAACAGTAATAAAACACAGATTTAGTAATGCTTGTTAAATGCAGTTTATTCAGTTAAACAGAAACATAATAACGCTCCCACCCCCACCACCACTCCTTATTCAAGATACGTAGAAATAAACTTAAAATAGTGTCTTTTGACGCTAGAGCCCTAGCGGTTAACGCATATACCTCTATTTCGGGTGAATTTATATAAATTTTGCTTCACCTAAACGAATGTTCACCTAATGTGAAATTTGACATAATACGTTTTTCGTAAATTTTTTACTTAAAATTAAAATACTTGTACATACCTTGGTTATGTCAAACATTACATTATGAGAAGTAAATGAAAGAATTATATCATACTCCGTGCATCGACCTCTATATATAGATACTAACATTATGCAACTTCACATACATATACATCGATAAAGCCTACACGGACGTATTTTTCACGCGCGTATTTACTAGGTATACCTACCTATATTTAGCGAAGTACCGAATTTCCTTTCGTATTTCCACCAACGCGTATTTTTAACGCCAAAAATGGCGTTACAATTTCAAAAAAATATTATGCTTGCATTTCCACGGTCGTCATTTTTACGCAGAAACGCGCCTCAAATTATTGCCAGCGCGTAATATCGTCGCGTTAACAACATTAAAACTTTCCAAAATATATACAGATAAAAACCACACTTATTTAGCGCTACGGGTAACGGTTTTACCTACATCTGTTCTATAAGAGTAGATACACACGTTGTGACAATTTTACGTACTGGCAATGCCGACACACGTTGTAAAATAGGTACTTATAGACATTTCATTACACAAAAACACGTGTAATTGTATACGACACAATAAAATTTTAAAATAAGAATTTAAAAATATGTTAAAGATCAAGCGTAATAGTGAAATGAACGACCTACAGTCGTAAATCGATCAAATTTCATTGCAATTTCATAAAAAAAGGTATTTGAATATTAATGCCCGTGGAGAAAATTTTATAACATGATATGTTATTCAATGTCTGCCCAAGATTAATTTATCTATAAAGGGTTCATGTCGTGGCTTGAATGACAGCCCGTGTATGCCGGAGCGCTTAAAAGGTTTAACAATTCGTCCGTGAAAACTGCCGCCCGATATCTAAAACTAGACTAACCTCTGTACAACTCCTTAGTCTAGTTTTAGTCAGAGGACGGCGGAAAATGAAAATAACACGCAATGCCAAACAGTATCCTTGTTTATGGATAAACTCTACAGTGGCATGCAATCTCGTGGCTCATGAAAATATTATATAATACCTACTTATTACATAATATAATATTTGTCTTCAAAATTTTATTTATTGATTTTTTTTTAATTCAATAAAAGTAACAACAATCATGTTTCTTTTGAATTTATTATAAATAAAACTAATAATAAATAATAGTGCTGCATCCCATCATGCTGTGTATACTTGTTTTGTATAATGTTTATTCTAAAAACCTTGTATGTTATTATTTAATTTCATGACTTGAATGTTATCTGTTTAGTGTGCCAAAAATATAAAATAAAATACTTTTTAGTAGGTAGCCTATAGTTGTTTTACCTCTAGGCAGGTGCCACGAAAATGCATGACTATTAGAGGGCTCTGTTTCATCTGTATAACATGTAAACATGAATGCATGCAACTTAATTATATCAATACAAATGCTTTGAAAATACGCTGTGTATAAAGTTCATATACCAGATATAGCGTAGGTAGCTCCAAAATGTACAAAAAATTACGGGTAAATTGACATGAATGTTCGTCCACACAGCTTAGCGTACTGACGCGTCGAATTCACATTTTCTAATTACGTTCTGCCGCGTAAAATAGTACATTACACGACTAGGGTGGTAATACAAAGAAAGGCCGAGATCGCAGAAGTTTGCGACCCGAGCTGCAAGCGAGGCACGTTAATATGCGATCGAGGACTGTCTTTATTACCTCCCGTGTTGTGTACATCATTTTATGTCTACACTTGGCCAGAAAGCGGCTTTTTCCGTACGCGCAGCGTGCGGAAAAAGCCACTTTATTGCCAGGTGTGGCATAAAGCACATTAGTTGTTATATTTTAACCCCTGGTATTACGGTGGTCCGTATTTTGACAATTTTTTTATTTCTTGCGGGACACCTCTTCATTTTAGGGCATGAAAAAACATGACTGATTCTTTTTTAAACTTTTTCTTCAAGTTTTAGAGGTCGCTACCGGCAGTTGGTTAAAAAAATCTCATTTATAGAATTTTAACTTAATTTTTTATGTTCGAAAACCATTTTATTCTTTGAATGAGACCTTTTTATTACATGAACGCTTGATTATTACTATTATTATTCACCGTTAGGTCACTTTTAACCATGTCCCACTTTAGTCCGAAAACACGTTATTAAATAAAATACCCCTTTAATTACTTTGTTCTCGTAAAAACCGTGTGTAAAAACCGGTTTTTCGGTATTGGCCCATACAAGTAAAATCGGCATTGCATGCCCTACTTTGTAAATGATTTAAAACAGCAATTTTGCTACGTGAAGTATTTTAGAAGTTATTTTACATCGAACTAACGAGAGAGGGCGTTGATATAAATCATCGGTTTCGTAATAAATTTATTACTCTTGTAAAACGATTTCATTTGACCTATATATAAAGCTGAAAACAAAATTGTTTTGTAAAAATTTATACTAATATAGAAGTATAGTCTGGCGCTAGAATTACTGGATATTTTGATGTTGTTTTTTTTTTCACGTAGAAAGAATAGTAACTGGACAGTAATTTCTTAATATTTTTACACGACTATCACTTGACCAATTTATATTATTTTATTATAATACCAAATGCGACACTGGAATTCTCATTACAGACTTAAAAGAAGTTTTAAAATAAATGCTTAAAAAATACAATCAAGTAAGTAATCGGTTAATAATAGACATATTTGTTGTTTGTTATTACAATGGTATAGTAATAACAAACAACAAATAAAATCCTGTTGCCAACTATTTTTGTTATTTGTATGGTCACGTCATTATTGCCAACTTAAATGGCCTGTTGTTACTTTGACAAAATGAGAATTAAGTCGGCATTAAAATTAAAAGACAAACGTGCAACCAAGCTTATACTTACGTCTGTCTGTCCTACGTGAAAAGACAATGGTAATACTTAGCAAGCTCTGAATAGTAGATGTACCTAGTAGCATTATCTAGGAAGCTTCTTTGGTAGCACACAAGCTGTAAGTGCATATAATTACACTCGCGATCAAAAATTTCAGGTCAGTGAAATACTGCCATATTTCCTAAAATACTCCGGGGTTGTGAAATTATTGAATCCCGTTTTGATGTTTTAATTAAACATCAAAACGGGATTTTATATATTATCTGCAAAAATTCGTAAAAAATCCACCCATGAAAAATAAATCTAGATCTTCTAAACCGGGGGTCTTTTCCATTGTTTTAGATAATGTGTTGTTTGTGGTTTTAGATAATGATAGAGGATCAGCTCACGGCGCCCCTCTTTACTTTCTGCGGCGCACCAGGGCGCCGCGGCGCACACTTTGGAAACCTCTGTTCTTATACAACCTTTATAATGTTAAAAGGTCGATTTCAGAGCGTTTCGACCGCGGCGGTTTTTTCATTCGTGTTCCAGCAAATATAGCAGCAAGCAGTGGTGAACACAGTCAACTTTTATAACGATAGACGGCATCGAGGCTGCAAATGATTTAATCAAAAGTTGTCGTCACTCGATAGTCCATCGCGGTAAAAATCGAGTTACACTAATAAAAATAAAAAAAAACGGTCAAGTGCGAGTCGGACTCGCGCACCGAGGGTTCCGAACAAACTCATAAGTAGATACGAGAATAGTACAAGAAAAACTGTATGCTGATTAGTTTAGTAGGAGCAAATAAGTATATGTTATGATTTTTGCAAATTTGTAAAAAACAGTGCAAGTTAGGAAAACAATTATATTTTTCCTGTAATGCTTAGAACATGACGAGTAATGATTCTATGTAATAGCAAGGACCATTAAATCAAGAGGACTGTCATTCTCCGTTCCCCGAATTCACAACGCCACCTATGTATAAGCTTGGTAAAATAATTATTTACAATTATTCAACTTTGCAAACGTGACACAGTATTTAAATGTTATAATTTATTTATTATTAGCTGTTTACGAACTAATTGTTACTATACTATGTTTCTATGTTCAATTATAACATCGTTAAATGTTTAGTGTTTTAGCGCCATCTAGTTTTTGCCTGGAAATCCCCTAGCGTGAAACAGGGCATCGCTTAGTTTTGCTACTCGCCGCTAGGGATTTTAAGTTTTTGTAAATTTCCTAAATTTCTAAAAAAAGTATTAAAGTTAGCAAGACCGTTCTATTTTTCCTGTAATATTCAGGTTGATATTTATAATTAGTAATTATGACACATTTTTCTGATCAGTAACTTCGGAGATAATAGGGGGGGAATGGTACATAAAAATGTATAAATCAAAAACTACTTATTTAAGAAAAAAAATAAAAATGGTGTTTTAATCTACAAATTAAGCCCTTTCATTTGATACCCCACTCAATATAATAGCTCTACTTTCAATTTTGAAAGTCCCATTACGGAGCCTTTTAAAAAAAAAGTAAAAAAGGTACAAGATATTTTTTATGTCCAATAGGCTCGGGTTAGCTACTTTTAACACTATTCCAAATTTCAAATCGATAGCAGCAGTAGTTCATGAGATATCTGGCTGTGACAGACGGACAGACAGACAGACAGACAGACAGACAGACAGAGTCGCACCATAAGGGTTCCTTTTTTACCATTTTGGTACGGAACCCTAAAAAATTAAAGCTAGTACGAGTCTTACCCGCCTACCGAGGGTTCTGTACACATTTGTAGGTACATATATTAAAGTACCCTATAAATTTTGATTCCCTTAGTAAATTCAATTTCTTTTCATGATTTATATAAAAATGTATATTTTTTAGATTTTTCCCTACACATGTAGTATAATACGGTATGACTTGCCAAATTTCATAGTTCTAGGTCAACGGCAAATACCCTTTGAATTTTGGTTTCCTTTAGTGTTGAAATTTACGTTTTTTGCGGCATAAACGGCCGAATCTTTTTTTCACGTTAACTTCGAAGGTTTGATTTTTTCACGGCTTCAAGGGACCATAAACCTGAGTAAATGGTTTTAATTTCAACTCG
Organism: Eudemis profundana; assembly: GCA_947034925.1. Taxonomy (NCBI): domain Eukaryota; kingdom Metazoa; phylum Arthropoda; class Insecta; order Lepidoptera; family Tortricidae; genus Eudemis; species Eudemis profundana. Next base: position 11,967,708 of record OX344814.1, on the reverse strand, counting down.
ATACCTCCACGCGTTCCTGAAATAAAGGGTCTTGACAGACGGACAACAAAGTGATTTTATAAGGGTTCCGTTCTTTCGTTTGAGGTCCGGACCCCAAAACAACATTTATTATGTTATACAGCCTGCGTGCTACTTGGGTTTGAATCCTTTTCGTCACAGTGAAATTGAAGGGGTGTTTACAAAAACAACATAACTAACTAGACCGGTTGATACTTATAGAGAAACATTTTTAATGACAGTACGTGTCAACCAGCTTAATTAGTTATGCTGTTTTTGTAAACACCCCTTCAATTTTTATTTCCCTATACATCTACACGGAAAATGCGTGTGAAGGCTCTCGCGATTCGCGAATAATTTTGAGGTAGAGGCAATCAATTTCACTAACCTCCTGGGCCTTGTGTCATTAGAATTTCAACCTTCCGCTAACGGAATACGGCGGCATTTTGTTTGAGAAGAAAATGAATTAATATTTTCTTGTCAAATTGTCTGTGTCGTGCGACATACCCCGTTTCTTTCAATATAAGCATCGTTTTCAAAAAGATATCCGTAGTAAGGAACAAGAATAACATTTTGTTAAATTAAGCCTTTATAATTGAAGGGATGTTTATGAAAACAACATAGCTGACTAGACTGGTTGACACTTATAGAGAAACATTTTTATGCCAAACCTGGCCATAAAGTGGCTTTTTCCGCACGTTGCTCGTACGGAGAAAGCCGCTTTCTGGCCAAGTGTAGACATAAAATGATGTACACAACACGGCAGGTAATAAAGAAAGCCCTCGATCGCATATTTACGTCCCTCGCTTGCGGCTCGGGCCGCAAACTTCTGCGATCTCGGCCTTTCTTTGCATTACCACCCTAGTTGTGTAATGTGCTATAATTACCGTAGGTGTAAACCAGCTTAGTCAGTAATGTTATTTTTGTAAGCATCCCTTCAATTAGTTAAACAAAATGTTAATCTCGTTGCTTTGTGTTAAAAAATATAAATTAAAAGGTTTTCTTTTGTTACACAAAGGTCCAAGATTAACATTTTGCTGCATTACTACGGACATTTTTTTTAATTACTCATAATGCGATATTGACAGGTAATGCTCTGTCGCGCGTCAAGCGAAGTCGCAGTCCGTTAAGCTAATTTCATTGGTTGGTTTGTTGAGCCTCAGGAGGATATTGCGTTCACAATAAATTATTCTAAAACATTAATAATACTCATTGCTTGAAGTGCAGAAGCGTGCCGAGCGGCGTCGTGCCATCTCTGTCACTCGTTGTAATGCGGCTTAGAGCGAGAGAGACGGAGAAATGTCGCTCGGTGCTTGTTGCTCGGTGCCGGAGAGTTCCTTCCCGCTCGACTCGGTCTATAACGTTACAAATCAGTAAGTAAATAAATACGGTTTTTAATTAACAACTACCAGAAATTTTTTGCCAGTAGGGTGGCGCCACTGAGAAAGAAGACTGTTGGTATAGGTCGTTTCACGAGAGTTGAGGTGAATGATTACACACACAGCTACATGAAGTACTCATTGCAAAAAGAGTGAATGAATGAGTGAGTAAATAAAGACAAGGCTATAGTTTAAACAAACTTTTTGGTTCATCTTGCAATTCACTGTTGAACCTGCTATCGATACGAAATAAAAAGAACAGTAATTTCAAAATCCCGCTGTCATTACATGACAGTGTTGTTGTGTGCGTGACCTCAACTCTCGTGAAACTACCTATATATACATTTTATACAAGGAACCATCAAACTCACATAGCTCCAGATAACCTAAGGTCCATTTAGATGGGGTGAGAACTCGTATGCGAGTTTGATTACATTGCGGACTACCCGGGTACGACGAATACAGGTGATCGATTAATCGCTGCAATGAAATGAAAATCACATACGAGTTCTCGCTCCGTCTAAATGGGGCCTTACGTTCTGTTTCTTTACTCATGTGACAACTAAGGGTTCCACCAAATCTCGACAGAAAGAAGAACGTCACGAGGTCACCACACCATTCACCCCTGCCATCACAGGACGTACCGATATAACAGCCAGCCTTTTGGTCGTTCTACAGCCCAGTTGTTAACATTCTGCTTCTTTACTCATGTAACTACAAACCCAATCGGGTTCTAACAAATCACGAAAGAAAGGAGAAAGTTACGAGGTCACTACTCAAGCGTACCATCATAGAATGTACTGATAAAACAGTCTGCCCTTCGGTCGACTACAATACCACTTGTCTACCATCACATGACATACTGATAAAACAGTTCACGCTTCGGTCGTTTTACAACACCATTTGTCTACCATCATAGGACGTACTGATAAAACAGCCTACCCTTCGGTCGATCTACAATACCATTTGTCTACGATCACAGGACGTACTAATAAAACAATCTACCCTTCGGTTGTTCTACAACACCATTTCTCTACCATCCTAGGACGTACCAATAAAAGAGCCTACCCTACGGTCGTTTTACAGCTCCTATCGTTCTCACCTGCGAGTCCTGTGCCTGAAGCGCGCGCGGCACGTACGGCGGGTCCGCCAGCGACGTCCACTCGGCGTCGGGCTGCGGCAGGCACTCCACGCAGGCGAGGAACTCGCGCCCGGAGAACCCGCCCGCCGCGTACAAGGTACCATTTAACTCGTATAGACCCAGACAACTTAAACTTTCTGTACTCATGTGACTGCAAGCCCAGTTGGGTTCTACCAAATCACGAGAAAAAGGAGAAAGTCACTATTCAAGCTTACCATCATAGGACGTGCCGATAAAACAGCCTGCCCTTCGGTCGTTCTATCACTCGAGCTGTTCTCACCTGTGGGTCAGTTTCCTGAAGCGCATGCGAGACGTGGGGTAGGTCCGCCAGTGACAGACAGATAGCGACAGTTGGGTTCTATCAAATCTCGACAGAAAGGAGAAAATCACGAGGTCACCATTCAAGCAAACCTTACAGAACGTACCGATAAAACAACCTGCCCTTCAGTCGTTCTACAACACCGTTTGTCTATCATCAGAGGACGTACCGATAAAAGAGTCTACCCTTCGGTCGTCCCACAGCTCCTATCGTTCTCACCTGCGAGTCCTGTGCCAGAAGCGCGCGCGGCACGTGCGGCGGGTCCGCTAACGACGTCCACTCGGCGTCTGGCTGCGGCAGGCACTCCACGCAGGCGAGGAACTCACGCCCGGAGAACCCGCCCGCCGCGTACAGGGAACCGTCTAATTCGCATAGGCCAAGACCGGCGCGGGCGCGGCGCAGCGGTGGCCCGGGGTGCCACGCGCCTCCTGTAGACGTTACACAGTTCAATCAGTTATGTTTCAAAAATCATCATCATCAGCCTGCGGTAGACCACTGCTGGACGTAGGTCCAAAAATCAATTAACCCTGAAAAAGAATTTGACAGTTCAACACATGAAAATAACAATGACGATGTTTAGATATGTCGACACTCATCAAAATCGCTGATGTCCAAACTAATAACTAGTCATGCTTGTTTGTCAAAAAAACAATAGATTTGTGTCAAAAAACCTTAAGTCGGCTACCGTGCTGTTATCTGGTAGAATGGGCTAGACGACTAAAAAAAAACTGTTTAGTCCGTCAGTTAGATTATTAAAAAATATTGTACACGTATTTTTTCTTTCGTTTGACAAACAAAAAATTACGAGGATAGAGTGCTTAGAAGTTTCGAGTTACGTCGCTCCTAGGTACAATTTTCACCTAGGAGTGACGTCACAAGCCCCCACTCCAGAAGTTTGATGATCTATAACTTTGTCGATTTTTAATATTTTGATAAACCAAAAAATATGAGTTACGAGTTATTTTTCCATAATCTAACTGACGGACTTAATAGAATTATATAGTTTTAAACCAGTCATCATCCCAATTACTATTTCTAGAAACTTTTATTGCATCTGGACGTTCTACGTAACCAATCAAATGGATCAGCCGATTATGTTGGCGCTGTATATCCACGCGTAACACGTTGAGTGACCATAGACCGTGTGTAACGTGTAGTCACCTGTGACGTCGGCGTCGGGCAGCAGCCAGTCGACGCGGCGCAGCGAGGCGGCGCCGTCCGAGCCGCCCGCCAGCACGAGCCGCCCGCGCCACGCGCACCCGCCCATGGACCGCCGGGCCGTTGGCAGCATCGTTCCTACACAGAGACATTCATGAAAAAATCCTAAAAAATCCTTTTTAATACACTTGCTCAAAAAGTGGTACTTTTTGTAGCTGTATATCGTGCGCAAAGTTCGATTTTGCGAACTAGTGCTTTTTATTTCCCATTTTTTTTAATTTACTGTTGTTCAAATACATACATCCAACTAATGGTCAAATACGTTCTTTGTTTTTATTACGTCAGTGGACATTGAATGAAAGTATACATTTGATACGTTTAAAATATTAAATCCACATATATAACGTTTGATTGTTTTTATTATAAACAATTAAACTGTTATCTAATATTAAAATAGTTTAAAAAGTATGCTTCTTGAGTATTACCAATGAGTAGTTTAGTCAGCGGTCTCGCATAATACTAGTATTATGCGAGACCCAAAAAATAAAAATTGTCACAGATAAGATAATATGGTGCAGGCTGTTCGAGTTTTATAAATGACAACTAGCTTTCCGGCACTAAAGATTACATTTTACTTGGAAATTAATGAGCTATTAAGTATTTAAATATTTATTGCTTTTTTCCATTTTTAAATGCAGTTAAATTATCTTAGAACGTTTGTCTGTTCCCAAAATAGTTTATTTTTATTTGGCTGAATGGTGACAAACGCTGCCACGTTGGAAAAAGTTCGCAATTAAAAGTAACACATTTTATTTTATTCCCGCCATTTTCATTCATGATTGTAATTTTGTAATTATTAATTATCACGCATTAGTTTGATAACACTTTTGTGAAAAATGAGCGATTCAGACGATTTTGAAATAAATTCAACACCACGAGATATACTAGCAAAGGTGTCAACGGCAACTACTATTCATTATTTTACCAGAGAAGTCGAAGGAGGAATATCTGGCCGTCTATGAGCAATTCATTGACTGGAAACGAGAAAATCGAACGGCGTCATTCTCAGAAAATGTACTTATGGCCTACTTTCTTGAATTGTCTAAGAAATATCAGGCATCTACAATGTGGTCAGCATACTCAACGTGACTCTTAATAAGTGTTCCAATTGAGTGCTCCATTTTTATGAGGCCAAAAAATAAACAAAGGAGAACCGGCAAAAATGTATGGAGGCTGGTCCAAGAACCAATAGCGACGTGATATATATCATTAGAAAGGTGTTTCAATATACTACAATAGTTACTATGGGAGCTTGTTTCAAATCACTGTGTGAAAAAAGTTAGGGCAATATAAAAAAACTTATTTTCATAGACGATTTCAAGCAATAAAAATGAATTATTTCGTATTCCATGACGTTACAGTCCACCTGTCAGGCCTCCCCGGCCCCTCGGGCTCCCTCGGCCCCTCGGCCCCCCAGGCTGCCGCTAGCAGGGCACCGAAGGCCCCTAAGGCACCCCTCGCACCGTTGATGGGACTTGAGCTGGAGGCCAGCAAGGCGAAAGGCCGGAAGGCCCGAAGCAAACACGCCACTAAGGCATCCCCCGCCCACCCCGCCCCTCCAACCGCGGATTCATTTAAGAAGCCGCCAGTCCCCGTAAAGGCGGCCGCATCCGTCTCAGCCACCGCGGCCTCTACTGAGTCCCGCTCTCGCTCCCGTTCTCACCCACGCTCTGCGTGCAGCGCCGCTGACGAGGACAGGAAAATTAGTCGGTCCCCGGTACGCGTAAAAACGCCGGTGCCCACCTTGCGATTTCCTCCTGCAGCCATCTGCGTAAGAGTGTGTTAGCTGGGAGCAAATATACTGACGCGATCGTTACCGGGTGGTGACCCGATAACGATATACGACAGATAGATGCCTCCATCTGAGTCAGGGCTGAGGGTTCGAGAGCGATACAGTGGAAGCTACGGCGGAAGAAAATCGCAGTTCCTCCCACGGGCCTATCTACCCTATCGTTCCTAACCATTTTGTAACCTGGGATTTGGAAAATTCTGTGTGACGGTTTGTAAAAGGTCTCTTGGACCAATAGAACACCGACCGCGTGTTCCCTAATGAACTCGACTAATTCTTCCTTCTTGCCTCGTAGGCCATTGGCGTTCCAAAAGCCTAAGATAAGCGAGCGTGGTTTGATCTTTAGACTAGTACTATCCATATTAGTTAGAGATCAAACCGCTCTGAGAAGCGACTAACTGTCCTATTTTGCGCATGATGAGCGGGGCGGAAATGTTGCACGCGGTAGCAAGAGCTCCGTTAAGAGCAGCAAGCCGTTCACTATACGAACGCACTTGCCTCTCAAAACTTTGCCTGTCTACCGGGGCAGCAAAGCGGGAGGGGGGTGGCCCGGGCCGCGGAGGCGATAGCGGCGTAAGGTGCCGCTGCCTGGAGACTGGGCGTTGAGGACGCCGGGCGCGCAGATTGCGCGGGGGGCGTGGAAGACGCGGGAGCAGGGGAAGCGCCCGCCACAGACGGTGGCAGGTATTTCCACTTTTGCGGGGCTGGTGCAATGGCCGGGAAGTTGCGCGAATTACGCTCGGGGGCCACTCGGCCTTTGTTGCGGGCTCCAGGCTGTGCCTCAACAGCAATCTGCTTTGGGGCCTCAAGGCAATCCTGCCAGTTGGCAGTGTGGCCAGTAATACCGTAAACCACGCAAGATGGCGGCACATCTTTCGGCTTTTTGCAATCGCGGGTCAAGTGGTCGCCCGTGCATTACACGCAACGAGGGCGCAGGAAACAGCCCGTTTGGCTGTGACCGTAATCTTGGTAGTTGAGACAGTGCCTAGTGTATTCTAGGCGACGCGGTTTTTCGACCCGAAAACCCGTCAGCAAGCAGATCTCCTTCCACTTCCAAATCGTGCGGGCTGACGGGTGATTCGGGTCAATTTTGACGAGGACTATATCGAACTTTTTGCCACCGTTTTTGCGATAGCAGCGGTGAACTTCGCGAACTGCTATCCCCTGTCTAACCAGGTCCTCCTTGACCTCTGATTCGGCGAACACCTTCGGAATTCCCCGGGTCATAAGGCGCAGAGACTTCTCATCGTCGAAATGGTTCCGCTTATAGCGCAGATCCAAGTCGTCGAGGAGCCTTCGAGGACGCGGTAATTTCCCGACGCCCGGACTACGATCTTAATGCTTAAGCTATTATCTGACGCTTCGAGATAAGGAATGCCGCGCCGTCGTATGATTTTTGCGACGGTGGGCCTGCCTTATTGGCGTGTTTGCTTCGGGCCTTTCGGCCTTTCGCCTTGCTGGCCTCCAGCTCAAGTCCCGTCAACGGTGCGGGGGGTGCCTTAGGGGCCTTCGGTGCCCTGCTAGCGGCAGCCTGGGGGGCCGAGGAGCCGGGGGAGCCTGAGGGGCCGGGGAGGCCTGACAGGTGGACTGTAACGTCATGGAATACGAAATAATTCATTTTTATTGCATCAAATCGTCTATGAAAATAAGTTTTTTTATATTGCCATAACTTTTTTCACACAGTAATTTGAAATGAGCTCCCATAGTAACTATTGTAGTATATTGAAACACCTTTCTAATGATATATGTCACGTCGCTATTGGTTCTTGGGACCATTTTGTCCGGTTCTCCTTTGTCTCTTAATCATTCAATCATTTCATTTTCGTTGTAATTTTTCGCAAATGTATTAAAAAACGTCGTTTGATACACGTGCGGAAGTGTCATTTCCACTCGTCCCGAGTCTTGTCCCTCGCCTTACGGCTCGGGCCAAGACACCTCGGGACTCGTGAAAAATGACATACTTTCCGCACTTGTATCAAAAAGTAGTATTATGCCACACCTGGCCATAAAGTGGCTTTTTTCGCACGCTACGCGTTCGGAAAAAGTCGCTTTCTGGCCAAGTGAGACATAAAATGATGTATACAACACGGGAGGTAATTTAAATTTTTTTTTAAGTGGCAATTTTTTTCAAGAGTAAGTTTTTTTTCAAGTGTTATTTCTAAACAGAGAAACACGGAAAATAGGCGCTATTTTCAAACAGACAAACACGCAAAATAGGCGCATATCAGACGTAGAATTACAAAGAAATAGTCCAAGTACACTTAATTTTTTTTCTAAACAATCCTGTTAGCAGGGTTTCTAAAAGTGAACACGAATTACCAAGGCTCTGCGGCCATTCAGTTCACTCTTAACATTTTTTTGTACTCCTGTACTGTTATCTGTCTTTTACTTGGTCACGAACACTAATATAAGAACATACGGGTAGGGGTCGGGTTGCATAATCTTTATCAGCATATGTTTGATACGCATACGTGGATTCCGCATACTCATTATTGGGCATAACTGTAATAGTCATACATTTATGCGCATAACGATTTTAATCATAATGTTTAAGGATATACTGTGTAATGAGCATATAGTAGATATGCATACATTTATTCAAGCATACTTTATAATAGGCATACATGGGTTACTCATACAACACTATAACCATACTGGGTAAATGCATAAATAGCAAAGTGCATAAATAGATTGCTCATACAACATCATAACCATACTTAGTAAATGCATAAATTGCTAAGCGCATAAGCCTATTTAACATATTAATCAATTCTCATTACTTTCAACATTGCTATTATAAAATTAGTAAGAACCTAACCTAACCTACTTTTCTGGCAGCGATTTGATTCTGTGTGAGGTCACAGTTCAAACCTAACCCAACCTACTTTTCTTTCAGCGATTTGGTTCTGTGTGAGGTCACAGTTCAAACCTAACCTAACCTAACCTACTTTTCTAGCAGCGATTTGGTTCTATGTGAGGTCACAGTTCTAACTAACCTACTTTTCTAGCAGCGATTTGGTTCTGTGTGAGGTCACAGTTCAAACCTAACCTAACCTACTTTTCTGGCGGCAACTCAGTTCTGTATAGCGATTCGCTTTGGAACGCCCACCCTTTGTATTGTTTTTTGACCAAATCGTAAACTTTACAATTTTTTTGGTTTAATTTCAGACGGACGGACAAGATGAGTTGAATTGAAAGTATCCTGGAAAATAAATCCAAATACGACAGCAAGTACGCGTTTTTGCAGGCAATTGCCAATAATTTAAAATTAAAGTAAATGCATGTAAACAAATTAATATAAACAAAGATAATTAATAGAAACAAATTTAATTTATTCCACACCTGGCCATAAAGTGGCTTTTTCCGCACGCTGCGTGTACAGAAAAAGCCGCTTTCTAGCCAAGTAAAGACATAACATTATGTACACAACACGGAAGGTAATAAATAAACTCCTCGATCGCATATTTACGTCCCTCGCTTCCAGCTCGGGCCACAAACATCTGCGACCTCGGCCTTTCTTTGTATTACCACCCTAGTTGTATAATGTATTATAATGTAATATTGTGCTAAGAATAGTAATTAAAAATACTTCAATAATATAAAACATTATATCTTTTTTGAAAAACCATCACAAGCCCATTATTATAATTTATGCAATACATTATTATATTCATCAATATTATGTCTAAATAAATGTATGATATTTACAATTATTACTAAAATAACTTATAATCATCAATATTATGGCTTAATAAATGAATGCAATTTACAATTATTACAAAAACAACTTATAATCATCCATATTATGACAAAATAAATGTATGACAATACAGCTTATGGTTAAACCAATTATGACTCCATATAATTATGACACAGAACAATTATGCCATAAGACAATTTATGCCAAAAAAAATATATGAGCATAAACTATATGCGTAAACAGTTATTCCAATCAATAATATGACAATAGCTGTTATGCAACCAGATGGTCCCCCAAGAACATACATAATATGAGTTCAGAGAAGTCTATACTCTATTCCCCATAACAGCACTAGTGTCGTTATAGTCACTTTACGTTATTTCTAGCAGCCACAGACTTCTAAATCTAGGTTAAACTTAGGTCAAGGATTAAGCGCTCAATTTTAACTTTACGGTAAAAATGCACAACTACCAACTTACCAAACAATTAAACTCCTACGGTTTTTAAGAAAAACAAAACTTTCCGAACTAAATTCATTGATGCCAACATAAAAAGTATTTTTAATTAGACGACCGCTTTAGCTTAGTTGGTAGTGACCCTACCTACGAAGCAGGAGGTCCTGGGTTCGAATCCCGGTAAGGGCAATTATTTGTGTGATGAGCACGAGTATTTGTTCCTGAGTCATGGATGTTTTCTATGTATTTAAGTATTTGTATCTATTAAATATATCGTCGTCTAGTATCCATAACACAAGCCTTATTGAGCTTACTATGGGGCTAGTTCGATTTGTGTAAGATTGTCCCCTAATATTTATTTATTATTTATTTAATGTAAGTATGTTTTAAATAATAAAAAAGTTTACCATAGACACATACTGTCAGTCAAACGTCATATTTGCCTTGTTTCCAGGTTATGATTAATTTTGTATTTTATAATTTAAAACCTAGTCGTAGAAAAAGTATTGTATGCAACGTTGTATAATTAAGTCAAAAAACGCTCATTGCGTCTCTATTTGCGATACTCGCCGCATTCGCGGCTCGTATCGCAACTCACGCAATTCGCATTTTTTGAACCCACTTATACAACTGTTGCATAAAATACTATAATATACTTTGTGTTATTTTCCTACCTGTCCGCTTCTTGTCTCTCAATGTTCCCGGTTACGTTAATTTTGCACCCGGCGCCTATGACGTTACATACTGGGTGCACATTTTAACCGAGGCACTGCGGCATAAGTGACGTCACTCACCCGGCGTCCAGCCCGCGTCGGGGTCGTCCAGCGGCAGCCGCTCAGTCGAAGCAAGACAGCGCCACGCGTCACAGCCGCCCAGCGCCCAGAGCGCGCCGCGCCACGCCACTGCAGCGCACTGCGACCGGCCCGTCTCCAACCGACTCACGTCCGACCACGAGTCGGTCACTGGATCATAGCTGCAAAATATCAATGTAAACATAAGGATAAAATACTTGATGGCTGGCCACGATCATCAGTCGTGAGTAAACGTGAAATATAAATAACTAGGACGCGTCATTATGGCTCACGAAAGGCCATACGACTAACCTCTTTCCCACTAAGAGTAGAAGGGTAGAAATTAGTAGGGTAGGTATCTTAACATACTACCTACCCCACTGATGTTTTCCCTGCTACCCTTAATAAGGTGGAAAATAGAGGGTAGACAGTGTATTTTGTCTTTAAGGAGTGTGGCGTGGCGTTGAAGAAATCCTTGGGCAAGCCGGAGCAGCTTTGGCTTAAATTTTAGTTGCACTGAATTAAATGCTGAACTGCCTAATATTAGGCAAGCCGATGGGAATTGTTCTATGGATGCCACGCCACTGCAAGCCACTGGATTGCGGTACTCACCGGTGCACAGACTCCTGCCGCCAGCCCAACCACCGATAACGAACAGCACGCCACGCGCCGGGCAGCTTCGCGCATGCGTGCCATCTGCCCAGCTCCTTGCCACCCTGTTTATATACACACATCCGTGTGTCAGGGGTACTCACCGGTGCACGGCCTTGAGACTCCTGCCGCCAGCCCAACCGCCGATAACGAACAGCACGCCGCGCGCCATCTGCCCAGCTCCTCGCCACTCTGTCTATAAATACTCGCCCGTGTGTCAGCTGCCATCCGTCCGGGTTTCCCCGGATTTGTCCTAGTTTGGAGAGCGTCCGGGGAACGTTTCATTTCTAGTCCGGGTTTGCTACTCCGGCTCGCGAGAGCTAATGCCCCCCCCCCCCCCCCCCCCCCCCGGAAGCGAAAAAAACTGCGTTGGTTGAGATGTCCGGGTTTTAACCTCCAAAATCCGGGGATTTATGCTTTTTGTCCTAGGTGTCAAATGTTGGAGATGGCAGCCCTAGGAGAGGGGCACAACCATAGTTCACCCAAAGTGGCCAATTTTTAGCACAGACTAACCAAAAAAAAAAAAAAAGTGTGTACTCACCGGTGCACAGCCTTGAGACTCCTGCCGCCGGCCCAGCCGCCGACGACGAACAGCACGCCGCGCTCGTGGTCCGCCGCGGCCGCCGCGTGCGACCGCGCGCCGGGCAGCTTCGCGCGTGCGCGCCATTTGCCCAGCTCCTCCTCGCCACCCTGTTTAATTAATTAGATTAGATGCGAGACATAATAACGACTTCACTGCGCCTAGATTGGTAACAAATTAAAGCTTTATTGTAGACTTGGGGACCAGGGAGCTTATTAAATTTATGGACATTAGTGCATGGCTAATCTATTCCTTTCCAGGTTCTGTAAGCGACGTACCTCTAAAGACAAACTGAGCTGCAAAACCATTTACGAGAGCTGTAAGTCTTAAAGTTAAGTTTAGTAAAATATAGCGATCCGCGTAGCGCAGACATTAATTCAGTCCTGTTTGAGGTGGAAATAACACTGATCTAGGTTGCGGTGACGGAAGAACACACACGTACGAACTAGGGGTAGTTCCAGTGGCGACCCTGAGAGCGGCCACACATTGGCCCACTAAGCGTGGCCACCGAACGCCCAGTGTACGCCGGTGCCATACAAAATGTATGAAAAAGCTCACCCACAGATTGTGACCGCCACTAGTGGCGCAATGGGCGGTGCGGCCGCTCTGAGCCGCGGGGAAGCCACATGTCCGTGCTGACCACAGGTGTGTGGGGCGAGTACACACCACACAGTCACACACACAAACGTACCTCCTCGAACGCGTCGACGGAGTCGAGCTCGCTGTGTCCGTCGGAGCCGCCGAGCGCGTACACGCGGCCGCCGAGCGCCGCCGCGGGGAAGCGGGCGCGCGCGCACCGCATGTCCGCGAGCGGTGACCACAGGTTCGTGCGCGGCGAATACGCCTCGCAGCCGCGGAGGACGCGGGCCCGGTCGTAACTGAACACATCATGTGATTAGGCTGTGGCACGATGGTAAAGCAATGGAACAAAGTTTAAACTGCTAAAGAGCGCGCAATCCCTAATACAAATAAAAAGTATATAACTAAGGGCGGTAATGCAAAGAAAGGCCGAGATCGCAGAAGTTTGCTGCCCGAGCTGCAAGCGAGGGACGTAAATATGCGATCGAGGGCTTTCTTTATTACCTCCCGTGTTGTGTACATCATTTTATGTCTACACTTGGCCAGAAAGCGGCTTTTTCCGTACGCGCAGCACTATATTTTCAGGAAAGTCCTTCGTTACATTCCACCCGGTAGATGCGCCTATAATATTTGAAGAGTTCCCTCGATTTCTCCAAGATCCCATCATATCCTAATTTGGTCGCTATGGGACCGCCTCGAAGGTATACCTTTTCAAACAAAAAAATATCTTCCCAAATCGGTTCAGCCGTCTTCGAGTAATCGCGTAACAAACATACAAATATTTTTACTAAAAAAAACCGACCGCGGTGCACAGTAAAAGTGCATAAAATCCGCAATTTTGTTTATTTTAACTTCATACCCAGTGACACTCACGCCATCAAGACGAATCTAATGATGTATCATTTATCAAAATCGGTTGTGCCGTTGAGTAGTTACGAGCGGACATAGAAACGGACATACATACATACAGGTCAAACACATAACCCTCCTTTGGGCTTCGCCGCAGTCGGGTAAAAAACACATACAAAGGAATTAAAAACCGTTCTTCTTTTGAAAGTTGGTTAAAAATAGAATGGATGGATGGTTGGATGGCTGGATGGCACTCACCCGCCGCAAACCAGTAGCCGCTGGCCGAGTGCCGCGGCGCCATGGGCGCAGCGCCCGCCCGCCAGCTCCGCTCGCCGCTCCCCGTCCGGTTCAGGTGGGGCATCCTGAACATCACGTAACTCTTAAGAAATTTGGAATTTTTTTCAATCAACAACAAACGTATTGATAATTTCAACAAAGTGATCGAATACTTCAATCAGTGATATTTTATTTATTAGGCACACATAACAAATTACAGTCATGATGATTAAAAATATATAGTTCTATTTAGTCCGTCAGTTAGATTATGGAAAAATATGGAACACGTATTTATTGGTTTATCATATTATTAAATATCGAAAAAGGTATAGATCATCAAACTTCCAGAGTAGGGGCTTGTGACGTCACTCCTAGGTGAAAATTGTACTGAAGAGTGACGTCCCTCGAAACTTCTAAGCACTGTATCCTCGCCTATTTTTGTTTGTCAAACAGAAAAGAAAAAATACGTATACAATATTTTTTAATAATCTAACTGACGGACTATGCAGTTTTTTTTAGTCGTCTAGCCTATTATCGTCACTTACTTGTGTGTGTCCCAGCTTCCCGCCGCGCGCCACGGGCCCTCCGGCCGGCCGCCACGACACTCGGGCCGCAAACAACCTGATTATATAAGACAATCATCAGTCAGTGCAATTATCGCGAATTGCATATTGGCGAGCTCAATGTAAACAAAACGCACAATATTTTGGGATCAAAAAAAAACTAAAACTTTACGTTTTTTTAAAAACTAACAATTAATGGAAAATTCTGATAGAATTCGATTTTAACTAATTTTCCGCTTACTAGATTCGTCATCATCACATCCGATCAGTTCGATGGTGCTGCAATGTTATCGAATTTACATAGGTAGGCATGACAAATTACAGCTAAAACAAACAACGGCAAATTGAAAACTGGTTTGCGAATTTTAAAAACCTTCCGCGCACAGCCACCACGCCTGAGTGGTGCGGGGCCCGAGCGAGCGCGCCGCGAGCACCGCGCCATCGCCGAACTCAAACATACACACAGACGGACGCCCGGGCAAGCCCACCAACTCCCATAGCTCTACCAACCGTCTTGGTTATACGAGCCGAAACGCGGGCGAAGTATAAAGACAACCATGTAGTACGACTTCGGCCGTTTAAGAGCGCGCGACACGTATTTACACAGACGCATGGCGCGCGTCTGTGTGAGTGAACGCCATACTGTGGCAGTCGCGCGCAGTCGCAAATGCTTGCCTGTGGTGCGTCCGTACACGGCGCGTACACATGCGCGCTCCCGATGTACCTTTTGTTCGGAGAAAAACTACCGTATACCGTGACGCGGGACTGTATGTGGTACTGCGACAGATGAAACCACAGACAACCTCAACTAAACGGAGCATGTTAAATGACTCGCGCTCACCACGCGTATGGTCGATTATATAGCATTACGATATTACCGGCCGCTCGTTCGGTTGCGACCATGTTTCTGACCTGTGTGTGCACCAAACGTGAAATAAATATTTCTGTTCAATCCGACGAAAATCTCAAACATAGAATGATAAAAAATATGTGAAACACGCGCTGTACTAGTAATATCGGTAATGGTTGCGACCATATGCGTGGTGAGCGTGAGTCTATAACATGCTCCGTCTAGTGGAGGTGGTCTGTGGATGAAACCAAGGACCATTAAAACAACAATTATTCAACTTTGCAAACGTGACACAGTATTTCAATGTTAGAATGTATTTATTATTAGCTGTTTACGAACTAATTGTTACTATACTATGTTTCTTTGTTCAATTATAACATCGTTAAATGTTTAGTTTTTTAGCGCCATCCAGTTTTTGCCCGGAAATACCCTAGCGGTCGGGTTACAATCCAAAGTATGGAGAATGACAGTCCTCGTGTTTTAATGGTCCTTGATGAAACTAAATGAATGCTTGTAATAACTAACCTTCCACGCACAGCCACCAGCGCCTGAGTGGCGCGGGGCCCGAGCGAGCGCGCCGCGAGCACCGCGCAGTCGCCGCCGGCGCCCCACGCTCGCTCGCGGGCGCCGAGCTCGCCGCCCGCTAGGGGCCGCGGCGGCGCGCCCGGGGCTGGCTCGCGACGGCGTCGTGCCACCGCCTGCGAACACATTCATTTATTTATATCACACCTGGCCATAAAGTGGCTTTTTCCGCACGCTGCGCGTACGGAAAAAGCCGCTTTCTGGCCAAGTATAGACATAAAACGATGTACACAACACGGGATGTAATAAAGAGAGCCCTCGATCGCATATTTACGTCCCTCGCTTGCAGCTCGGGCCGCAAACTTCTGCAATCTCGGCCTTTCTTTGTATTACCACCCTAGTTGTGTAATGTACTATTTCATCACACTTGCTCGTAAAGGGTGTTATAACACGCGGGCTTATAGACCAGCTCGAGCCGATTTACCTCCCGTGGGTTATAAAAATCTATAACTCCCACGGGAGGAAAAACTGTATGAAAATCTATAACTCCCGTGGGAGTTATGAGTTTAGTTTTAAAATATAGAACCAACCCGTACGTCACTTCAGACTAAGGAGGTTTCAAATCAGCCAAGGTTTATTTCACATCTTCAAAACTTGGCTACAAAACCAATTTTAGAGTACATAAAACTTATATGGTATATTTTACTATTATTTCAGTAATTTTTGCAATTATTTTAATGCAATTAAATTAATTTAGTTTAAAATTTTATTTAGAAAATCGGTACAATCTGGCGGCATTGCCTGTCAAGTTTAAAAACTAAACGCAGTTCTTAGCATTATCTGTGGAAGACTATATTGAAAAATGTTGACAGCTGAAGTTGTCTCTTAGCGGGTGCGTTTAGTTTATTTGATTTTTATGTTTTATTTTTTTTTCCTCGCAAATGTGATGAAAAACATTGTGTGTACCACGGGCAGTAAGGGGATTACAAACTCGAGTCATTAAAAGCCCTCCGCCTACGGCGTCGGGCTCTTAATAGACTCTCGTTAGTAATCCCCTTCTTACTACCCTCGGTGCAAAATGTACTATTTCATCACACTTGCTCGTAAAGGGTGTTATAACACGCGGGCTTATAGACCAGCTCGAGCCGATTTAGCTCCCGTGGGTTATAAAAATCTATAACTCCCACGGGAGGAAAAACTGTATGAAAATCTATAACTCCCGTGGGAGTTATGAGTTTAGTTTTAAAATATAGAACCAACCCGTACGTCACTTCAGACTAAGGAGGTTTCAAATCAGCCAAGGTTTATTTCACATCTTCAAAACTTGGCTACAAAACCAATTTTAGAGTATATAAAACTTATATGGTATATTTTACTATTATTTCAGTAATTTTTGCAATTATTTTAATGCAATTAAATTAATTTAGTTTAAAATTTTATTTTGAAAATCTGTAGGTACAATCTGGCGGCATTGCCTGTCAAGTTTAAAAACTAAACGCAGTTCTTAGCATTATCTGTGGAAGACTATATTGAAAAATGTTGACTGACAGCTGAAGTTGTCTCTTAGCGGGTGCGTTTAGTTTATTTGATTTTTATGTTTTATTTTTTTTTTCCTCGCAAATGTGATGAAAAACATTGTGTGTACCACGGGCAGTAAGGGGATTACGAACTCGAGTCATTAAAAGCCCTCCGCCTACGGCGTCGGGCTCTTAATAGACTCTCGTTAGTAATCCCCTTCTTACTACCCTCGGTGCACAATGTACTATTTCATCACACTTGCTGGAAAAGGGTGTTATAACACGCGGGCTTATAGACCAGCTCGAGCCGATTTACCTCCCGTGGGTTATAAAAATCTATAACTCCCACGGGTGGAAAAACTGTATGGCAGGGGTTCCCAATCTTTTTCAGCCCGTGGCGCACTTTCAAATTTAGTACTTCGTCACGGCGCCCTAACCTAGTTCGCTCAAAATAGGTATTGCTGCTTTATGGGTACCCGAAAATATTTGTGGTTTAGATAATGATAGAGGGTGTCATACTTTAAGTAAGGGGATTATAAACTCTCGTTAGTAATCCCCTTCTTACTACCCTCGGTGCACAATGTACTATAACTATCGAGAAATCTTCCCCGTGCAACGATCGATCTTATTAAGCGAGATAGAGTGCCGTTACAGGCTGACCCCAGAGAAGACAATAGTACATTACATAACTAGGGTGGTAATACAAAGAAAGGCCGAGATCGCAGAAGTTTGCGGTCCGAGCTGCAAGCAAGGGGCGTAAATAGTCCCTTTCTGGCCAAGTGTAGACATAAAATGATGTACACAACACGGGAGGTAATAAAAAAGCCCTCGATCGCATATTTACATCCCTCGCTTGCAGCTCGGGCCGCAAACATCTGCGATCTCGGCCTTTCTTTGTATTACCACCGTAGTTATGTAATGTACTATTCTTGGCCTCAGCAAACTTAGTAAAGTCGCACCCTCAGTAGGGAAGAAATTAGAGAGTGCACGCTACTGAGCATAGTCCGTGTGCTAGACTCCCTACACATCCATACTCTCGGAACATCATCTGATTGGATGAAGTGAGATCACGCCACTTTTCTGTTTGACTAAATATCGCCCTTATGACTAAACACATACGGCCTATTTCTTTGTTTGATTTGAAGAATTTTAATGTACACACCTCGCGCCGGTACTCCTGCAGCTCCGGCGCGTCAGTGCGCGCGGCGGGCAGCTCCCCGCAGTCGCGCAGCTCCCCGCCGCCGTCCACGAACAGCAGGTGCGTGCGGGAGCAGAGCTCGTCCAGGTCGCGGTCGGAGCGGCCGCGCAGCCACACCAGGGCGGCGTCGGCGACCGCCCGAGGGGCCTCGCCGCCGTCCTCGGCGGAGGACTCTCGGAGCAGCTCGGCTGTTAGCGACGGCAGCGCGGCTAGAGCGCCCGACGCGCAGATCTCGTCGAACTGGACACAAATAGGAAAGTTGACAAATTGAGGGTTGAAATGTGTACAATGTAATAGAATAAACCAAGGACCTTAAAATAAAGAGCCGGACAGACCATCGCTAGCAAAGAACTGAAGCATCAATAGTCCGCCGGCTAACTTAACGCTGGCTGGTCAGGTCAATGTGTGCGCGCTGCGGGTAGTAGAAAAAAACTAATTGATGTGTGCGTGCGGGCTCGTAAATCAAGCAATCGGCCGACTAAAAATGCTTCAGTTCTCTGTTGGCGACGCTCCGTCCGGCTATTTATTTTAAGGTCCTTGGAATAAATCCCTATAAACTAAATGCCAGAGCCTCGGTCGCGCACCGACCGTTATGTTTATTAGTTTTTATCGGGTTTTTTTCGCAACAATGCGGTTATTATAAGACTCACTTAATTTTCACGCAGACCCTTGAAAATCTCGTACTAATTGTGGGTATTTACGTCACGCGGAGACATTGAAATCTTATGGCCGGCGCGCGACCGAGCCGCTGCGAATCCACCGCGTCCTAGGCGCCGCGTCCGAAACGTGATTTATGGTTCATGTCTAAGATTGGTACTCACATGTGCAGCGATGAATGTGTCCAAGTGATGTCGGTGTTGTGGCGGCAGGTCAGGCAACGCGCGCAACTCTAGCGCATCCAGCGGACTAGCGCGTCGTACCAGCCTCTCCGCCAACGCCTGCCGCGCTCCTTCAAATCAAATAGGTACATTTACTGTCTAAAGTTCCTTAATTGTGTTACCTATTTAGTGAACAATGTTCTATTGCCAAATATACAACTTTTGGCCTAAACCCACAGTGCTGCTAGGTGGTGTAATTAAGATATCTGAAAATCTTTATAAAACGGAATATAGGCTGCCATTAATTTCATATAGGTTACTACCTTCCACACGTAACCACCACGCAGCGTCATATAGTGTACTCGCCGGGGCGCCGGGCACCGCCTTGAGACGCCCAGTCCACAAGGATGCGCGGTGTAACTGTGTCAACTACCTCTTTAATTTCAAATAGGTTAGTACCTTCAACTCGTAACCTCCATGCAGTCTCATACAGCCTCCTCGCCGCGGCGCCAGGCGCCGCCTTCAGGCGCCCAGTATACGTCCACTCCACAAGCGCGCGTAGCGACGCTGCGTCGACGCCCACTACACGATGCAACGGGCCCTCCATGAGCTCGTCAAAGAGGTACGGCGAAGCCGCGGCCAGGACCGCCCTGTGAACATACAGTATTATTTTATGACGTAATTACCTATATTAAGTGAAGGCTGTCGAATGTGGTATCGAATGATACCAATAACATTCCCTTTAACGTCAGAACCAACGTTACACGAAATAATAACCGGTAACGTGGGGGTCTTCTCATTCCCAGTGGCCAGCAACACATCCTAGTGCTGGCGAGATTTCCGCAACGCGTTGAGCCCTCTTTAGGTCAGTTTTGTGTCTTCTACTAACAATCCCTTTTATCACCAAATCCTTACACTTAACACTAACCTATGTGCGGGGGTCTCCTCCCTCCAGCCACCAGCAACACATCCTAGTGCTGGCGAGATTTCCGCAACGCGTTGAGGGCGCTGAGCCCTCTTTAGGTCAGCTTTGTGTCTTCTACTAACAATCCCCTTTATCACCAAATCCTTACACTGAATACTGACCTATGTGCGGGAGTCTCCTCCCCCCCAGCCACCAGCAACACATCGTAGTGCTGGCGGGATTTCCGCAACGCGTTGAGGGCGTTGAGCGCTCGCGAGGGTAGCTCTGTGTCCTCTACCAGCAGCTCCTCGCCCCCCTCGCTGCCTGAGCCGACGCTCGCGTTATCTTCGCCTTCGCTGTCGCTCGCCGACGCGTGCTCCGGCGACGTGCCGCCTGTGCCACAAAACACCCCAAGCGTACAGTGAAGCACAGAAAGTGTTCTACCACTTTTCGATTTGAGTTGAAAGAGAAAAGTACAAAAGGTCTTCAAGCACATAGGACATTTTGCTGGAACTACTAAATTATTCAGTAGTCTTGGATAAGCTACTCTGCCCTCTGAGGCAAATGGCGGTATCTCTACATATGAGTTACCGCCTTTTTACTTTCTGAGGGCAGTAATGGGTTTTGGGTTCGATTCTCAGTCTAAATCACGATCGACCACGATCGAGTTAGGTACCCTTTGTACTTGATATATATGCATCAATGCTTCAAAAATGGTTCTAAACGTAGACATAGAAATTGTTGCACCGTAGACCGGTTTGACGGTGATTATGTGACTATGTGATGGACTGACCAAATAAAATCTGCTATGTGTAATCCCTTGCATTAATGTACCAGAAGTGCCACGAATCGGAAGAGATGGCGAGACATCGTAAGGCGGGCAACAACAGCCCCAACCCTCAATGATGACCACGAACCACGACCGCTCTGCCAATAAGGGTCTTTGCTGCTCATAAACCATGCCGTAACTAGGGCGTACAAACGACGCCTCTGTTAACTGACCACCCATAGACTTTAACACGGTGCAATAAAGTTGACAATCGTTTACAAATGTACAATCGACAGTGTGTTCGATTGTACCAGCGGTGTCTAAGCACGCAAAAATTACCAGTAGGCGTATATGGTAGGTTTAAGTGTGAGAATGACGGATGCTTTATCATTATTCATCGCTCGACGAAGCTTAACGGCATCTGGGATGCAGAGGCCTAGTTTCAGTAGTTCGGTGATTTTAGTCCGGTTCATATATATTTGTTTGATCTAAATTTGTAACCTCGAGCGCCAAACGCAACTTTGTCAAAAATCGAAAAAACCGCGAAAATTTCGGTTTTCAGATTTTGGCGATTATAACCCTAAAGGACTAGTTTTTGATAGTACCTTTTCAGGACGTTTTTAAAGTACACAAAATTTTCTACAATATGAAATAATAAAATTATCTCTGTAGTGTACACCTAATAGTTTCCAAGATAAGGCTTTTCAAAATTCATAATTTTTTCGCACTTCGTAATTTTTGGTGAGGAAATTGGGCTGATCATCCTCACTGCGATCGGCACCGCCCTTCCAAGAGGGCTAAAATAACTTAATTTATTGATTTTGAATAACTCAATTTACTTACTAATCAACTAATAAACCAAGTAACTTTTGTTATCCTTACCTTTTTTATTTCATTATGCGTAGCTTAGCTTATCATTAAACATCATCGTTCACACTTCTCATTTTCTTTTTTAATATCCCATAACGTACAACGCTTCGATAGTAAGGTGGATTTAGACCAAACGAATTCTAACACATTCTAACCCCACTCTACCAAATTCTTTGTGTACACACAAACACACACACAAAGAATTTGGTAGAGTGGGGTTAGAATGTGTTAGAATTCGTTTGGTCTAAATCCACCTTAACAGGGGTTACGAAGAATCAGGGTCAAAATTCATTCAGAACGACAGAATATTGCAAAAAATTGCGACGTTCGAAAAAATTATAAACTTTGAAAGGCTTTATTTCGAAAACTATGGGTCTACAGAGACAATTCTAGCCTAATGGGAATTATAGCAAATTTAGTCTAGGTATTTTTATTTCAATAATTTTTTCCTTGACTTCTGGGGCGGCGAAACATTATTGGCCCGGGGCGCCAAATTTCAAAATAAGCCCCTGACGATACCGATATCTTAGCTAACTAATGAAGTATGAACTTCAGATTTATTATTTGTATGTCCTTATTATACCTAAAACTTGGCTATATTTAACAGAGAGTCAACCTTGAAGGTGTAAAGTAAAAATAAATAAATTGTCAACACAAAATTATTATTTTTTATCCATTAACCAAATATATAATTAACATCGTAATTATTATTGCAAAAGGCAATAGACGAATATATAAATGAAGTCAGTAGGTAATTGAAATTACTTTTTGCACTTTTTTTTCATACAACAATTTCTTTTCGCGCTGTTTAAATATCGGTTGTATTATAATCGGCGATTCCGATATATCGGTATCGGTATCGTTACATCCCTAGTTTTATGTCTATGTGACCTTTTAATATTACATTTATTATATTTGTACTTTACTAATGTGGTTTTAATTGTTTTAAGTGTTACGTAACTAACAATCTGTGGATCTAAGAAATGTGTTTTTAGGGTTCCGTAGCCAAAATGGCAAAAACGGAACCCTTATAGTTTCGTCGTGTCCGTCCGTCTGTCTGTCTGTCCGTATGTCACAGGCATTTTATTCAAAAACTACATGATGGATATTGATGAAAGGAGATTGACCAGGTTTGGACCAAATGTTGCCCAGAGATGAAAATACCTCTAACGAGTTCCTTGCGTTACCCTCTATTAGAAAATACATATATTTTTAAAATCGGTCCAGGAGAAAAAAAACTACATGAATTTTTGTTTTTAAGGGTTTTTAGCGAGCGAGCGCTTTCGGCTTTACTTTGAACTTTTAGTTTTTTGTTTGGGAGCGATTACACGGCGGGTGGAAGCTCGAGAGATGAAGAACAAAACATACACAACATGGACTCCACAAGATCCAACACCCCAAACACTTCACACACACACGGAAGTGTCGGTGCGGCTGACGCTGTGCCCTCCACCTCCACACAACACTCACACCCGCGGGACGGTGCTGTATCTACAGTGCCGCCCTCGACCACACGTGCCTTCGAAGTCACGTCAGCGATCCAAGGAGGCAACGCCACACACCGTGGCGGTGCTGTATCTACAGTGCCCCCACGCAAGACACACCGTGGCGCTGACGGTGCTGTTTTCACAGTGCCCTCACACAAAAGACAGTCCGTGCGAGGCAGAAAAGCGGCTGGGAAACCGGCGGCTTCGAAACTTAGCGCGTGGACTACAAAGACAGGCTCGGCGCAGGCGAAAGGTCGTACTGAGCCCATTTTAGACATACCGGGTGAGCCCCAGGAGGTCGTTTCGGCGGTGGAGCAATCCACTGCTCCGGAGCAGACGCCTGTGGAGGAACTCGACACAGACGACACATCCTCGCAACTCGACGCTGGCTGGACTATCTGTGAAGGGCCCAAGAGGCGAAAGGTGAGACCCGCCAAGCGGGACGAGCCTGGACCCAATGACGGGGACTGGAAAAACAAAAATAAGAAGCAGCGCAGAAAGTCCAGGCAGCGACGGGAGGCGCAGGAACACACGACGGCTCCGGTGCTTCGGCAACAGCCAGCTGCTCCCAACAGGATGGTGCAGACAGCCGCTGGGCTCCCAGTAGTAGGTCCTGCCACACCTTCAGGGACAGGAGTAGAAGACAGGACCGCAAAGAGCAGTAACCCGGAGACCAGACCCTCGGCCAAACGGGTCCGCCTGGATGAGCCGATCTCTACAAGAGGCGACCCCAAGAGGCAGAGGATCGAGTCGACGGGGGATGCACCGCGGACAGCTTACGCGGACGCTGTTAAGGCAGAACTGTTGGTTGCTATCACGACAACGACTACGGGGAACCTCACACAGAAGCTGTTGGATGAGGTCCAGCAACAGCTGTAGGCGCTGCTCATGCAGGAGGCCTCGCAGCCATGCAACAGCCAGACGTCCGGCCCGCTGTTCCGAGGTAAGCCGATCACCACGAACGGAGTCCTGAGGCTGTGGTGCGAGGACCAGGCCACTTTGACATGGCTCAAGCGCAGCGTGGCGACCGTCACCCTCTCTACGGGGGAGAAGGTCGTCGACGTCGTGAAGCGGCAGAGCGAGGTGCCACGACGAGTACGATGCGGCATCGAGTTCCCTGGGCTCTGGGAAGACTTCCGCCCGGTTGCGCGGACTCTTCGGTACCAGAACCGGTGGGCGGAGATTGACCGCTGGCTACTCCACAGAGTAGAATGGCAGGAAGCGGAAATGTTTGCTATCGTCAGCATACCAGTTGTAACTCTTGGAATTAAACAGAGCTTCGGATATGGTCTTTTAATGGACTGCCAAAAGTAACAATGTCATATAAAAACAAAAGTCTATAAAAATACAAAAACGTATAAAAAGGTAAAATAATATTAAAAGAGGTGCGTCAGGCACACCAGCGACGTTGGTGCAGGCTCTCGTGGACCACGAGCGCCGACTCGGCTTCATGCTGGGTTCGGTGTACGTGCGGTTCCAGGGACTGCGGGGCCGGTACGAAGGTAGAACAGCAACATTGCGGGTCTAACCTGGGTACCTGCAAGCAAACCAGAGAGGCCCTCCCGGCAATCAACCCCGGATTGTCGCGGAAGCTACGCCAGCTAAAGAGGCCATAGCTCCATCTTCTAACCGGAGCTATCACTGGACAAGTCCTACTAAACAAACACTTGTTTACTCTACGGTGTGTTACTGACAGCCCTCTGTGCAGAGCCTGCATGGAGGTGGAAGAGACAGCCGCCCACGTCATTCTCGAATACCCGGGGGTGGACAAGTACCGGGCACACCACCTCGGAACACCGAGGTCACTCCCAGAAGTCGTCGGCAACGTCAAGGGTCTGCTAGGCTTTCTGGTAGAGCTGGGTTGGCAAGAGTAGTGCCATCAACCCATCACGCAAAATAGGCGCATGTTTGTCGTCGAGTTGCGGAAAATAAGCCCGCGTTAACCTATAACCTATCGATGACAATGACGACGATTAGACGACGAGATTACAGTAAAATCTGTTACTTTTAATGTAAGAAATAATTAATTTTTAGTGCCAATCAAAAAGTTTTTTTTTCATGACTCCTGGGATAGATCTTAAAGCGCTTTAGTATACAGTCTAGTGTAAGCCTAAGGAGCATAATGCACTGTGTCTTTAGTCTGGGCAGCACTTGGTCCAACTCCCATACAAAGTTGGTCAATCTCCTTTGGAATATAAGTGTCTTGTATGAGCCGCTACTTACTTTGGTAGTTAAACAACTAAAATAAATATTTTTAGGGGGGACACTCCATACATGTTACAGAAGCTAAAAAAAAAATTCAGCAAATATCAACGTGTGGCATTTAGTTCGACAGCTCTTTAAAAAACACTATGAGGTTTCAAAGTAATGTTTTTGATTAAGTGAATATATTTGGAAATAATCGCTCCGAAAGTTGCGTAAATTGTGTCCCCCCCCCCCCCTCTATCTCCTAAACCGTGTGTCCGAAAAAAATCACGAAGGTAACGCTTAATTAATACTTTCCACGAAAATTATTTTCAACAAGATGGAATTAACCGTTTTTGAGTTATTGCCGATAAACTGCGCTTCTCAACAAAAGGACGTAATTGCTATGAAGATACGCTCTTTTGTTGTTATACTTTTTTAACATCGTATTTTTTACCTTATAGTTACGGCTATGGAACCCTACACTGAGCATGGTCCGACATGCTCTTGGCCAGTTATTGTTTTTAAGATTTATAAGCTTGCAGACCTGGACCTTTTCAGGCGCAGTTATAGAAACTCGCACCAGGCGTATTAGACTTTACGGACGTTACGGTTACGGCACTGCTCATAAAAAAGTAGGCCAAATTTACTTCGGTTCAGCTTAGCTGGCTGCTCGATTTCGTTTAAATAAGAAAAGTGACGTAACTACTGGCTGATTTGTGTTCGTTGCACTTACGCAGTTTGTTTACAGAATGGGTATAACACAGGGTTTCCCAAACTGTGCGTCGCGACGCCCCGAGGAGTCGCGACACTGTCCCAGGGGCGTCGCGACACGGGAGATTTAAGTCGCCGTAAGTTTATAGTACATTACACAACTAGGGTGGTGAAATAAAGAAAGGCCGAGATCACAGATATTTACGACCCGAGCTGCAAGCGAGGGATATAAATATGCGATCGAGGGCTTTCTTTATTACCTCCCGTGTTGTGTACATCATTTCATGTCGACACTTGGCCAGAAAGCAGCATTTTCCATACGCGTAGCGTGCGGTAAAAGCCACTTTATGGCCAGGTGTGGCATAACACATAGAATGACCCGCACGTATCTTTGGTTACAAGGGCGTTGCAAAAAGTTTACAACTTGCCAAAGGAGTCGAAGTATAAATAAGTTTGGGAACCCCTGGTATAACAAATAGTTGTAAATATAGAAAGCAGGTGGGAAGCGACGAGTGAATATACGAACACAGATAAATCCAAACTAGTTGACCGAGCGAGCGAGGGTGTTGTAATGGTCGGTATAAAAATAAATAATATGATTTCTTTTTTGCTCGTCGGGTGTTACTAAACCCTTCGTGTGCAACTCCGACTCGCACTTGAACAGTTTTTTATTGCCGATTTAGTTTTTGAAATTTTTCAAAATGACGAAGGTACCCGATACCTACGTCATTTTGAAAAAAAACCGGTCAAGTGCGAGTCGGACTCGCGCACCGAGGGTTCCGTATAAACTAATAAGTAGACCAACCTTACGACTAACAGCAACCCTGCCTTAAACCCGCTTTAGCTCTATTCAACCAGGAAAAATCTTAACAGCGCGATGCAGCGTATGCTACAGCGACATCTATTGATACTAAATAGCGCGTAAATTTTACTTGTAATTTAAATTTAAACGTTACTTTTTGTTATTGGCTGATTGAAATAATTGTTTGTCAACTAAGTTAGTTCTCATGTATCATTTTTAGCCACAAGCTACCTTATTTTAGATTTGTGTCCCTAGATGGCGCTAGTGGTATTTCATTTTTATGGTATTTACTAGTGTCAAATTTCCTAACATACTCCTATTATAGAGTTTTTAATAATTATTGTTACTTTATGTTTTTTTCCCGATTCCTGATGAGTGATCATTGTATTTAATAGACATTTTTTATATAATCTGAAATAAATCATCGCTTAGTTTTGCTACTCTCCGCTAGATGGCTCTCGTAGGGAGGGTAGAACTAATATGTTAAGATTTTAGTAGATTTTTAAAAAGTATTCAAGTTAGGAAGAGAAAATATAACGGTCTTCCTAATAATAATAATAATCCTAATAAGTAGATACATGAATAGTTCAAGAAACACTGTATGGCGATTAGTTTAGTAGGAGCAAATAAGTATGTGTTATGATTTTTGCAAATTTCTCAAAAACGGTGCAAGTGAGGAAAACCGTTATATTTTTCCTGTAATATTTAGGACGACATTAATAATTGGTAATTATGACACATTTTTCTGATCAGTAACTTCGGAGATAATAGGGGGGGAATGGTATTTTTTTAAACTTTTTTCGCCATAAATCAAAAACTATTTATTTAAGAAAAAAAATAAAAATGGTATTTTAATCTACAAATTAAGCTCTTTCATTTGATACCCCACTCGATATATAAGTCCTACTTTCAATTTTGAAAATCCCATTACGGAGCCCATTAAAAAAAAAGTAAAAAAGGTACAAGATTTTTTTTATGTCCAATAAGCTCGGGTTAGCTACTTTTAACACTATTCCAAATTTCAAACCGATAGCAGCAGTAGTTCCTGAGATATCTGGCTGTGACAGACGGACAGACAGACAGACAGACAGACAGACAGACAGACAGAGTCGCACCATAAGGGTTCCTTTTTTACCATTTTGGTACGGAACCCTAAAAATGAGGTTGAGAAACGAGGTCTACAGCTGACGAAGCCACTAGTATTATAAATGCGAAAGTAACTATGTCTGTCTGTCTGTTATCTTTTCACGCTCCGATTTAGACAAAATTTGATATGGAGATTGTTGTGATGTGCTTTAATAGATGTGACTTTAGACGTATTATGCACTTCACATCCCTGGCATTTACCTGACTACCTGGGATCCGCACAAAGCGAAGGCAGTTGGAACGCCATTATTCTATTAATGCAGTTGTAAACTATGGTTCATGGAGATAGAGTTGATAATCAATTGAGCTTTAAAGGTGGTTGTAACGACTTTTTACAATAACGTCATCTTGGTGTTTTTGAGGATTACAAACAATCGCTTTGTTTCCTTTAAGTGGAACGTACAATCTGTAATCCCGTGAACTATACATAGGACAATTTATATCCCAACAGTCTTCATGTAAGGGGCTGAAAAGGGAGATGGAAGATTGTTTGAGGAATCAATTATTTTTCAAGTAAGAGATAACTATAATTCTACACGAACAAATTCGCGTGCCAAAAGCTTAAACTAGTGAATATACGAAGCAGACAATATCAGTAAGCAGCAGGCATTTCAAGATAAGATTAATTCTGCCGGTTTTCTATCAAAACAACACTAACTACCTAACTAAATAAGATACCTACAGGTCGATTCACAACAGCTGGCGCGGATTTTGTATGCAGCCAGTGCTTATTTCATATTAAATCCGCGCCAACTCTTGTACTCGTTATTCTAAAAACGCGACGCAATCTCCTAATCGATACTTCGTACGATACGTTCATTGTACTTTGACTTTGCAGTTCGCGATGTCTACAGTAGGTACCTAATTCAGATAGTCACTGTCAACCTCGCTTCTAATATAAGTTGGCATGTGAACTTTATAAAAGTGATCCGTTTCACAATTTTACAAGTATACACTAGCACAGTAAAATAGCAGTACCTAATTTTTCTTTCTACAAAAGGTACATCGCGCGCTTGCAAGCACAGTTTTACGAATG
Organism: Eudemis profundana; assembly: GCA_947034925.1. NCBI lineage: Eukaryota > Metazoa > Arthropoda > Insecta > Lepidoptera > Tortricidae > Eudemis > Eudemis profundana. The sequence goes on along the minus strand of OX344814.1, from coordinate 11,938,604 downwards.
CGTCAGAGTGCTCTAGTACGGATCGCTTTGTCTGCGTCTCGAGCTCGACCTTGAAATCGTATTGCGCGCTCCTAAACGACTTAAAATTGACTAATTGGACGTAGTTTAGAGAAAAGGATCCAATCCACAAGACAGATTTATATGGAATTGCATACAAAACTGTGTTGTGGATTGGCTCCTTTTTGCTAAACTAAGTCTAATTGTACTGTGACACTATCAACAGTAGCCAAAGCAATCAATGGTATTATTGTTTTATCCAATGTTGCTAGACTCTTGGAAAGTTCTGTGGGTCTAATGAAAAGATGTACAAGTCACATATAACCTAGGAGCAAAAGAGCTTAAGTCATACAATAGAGTTGTGACTTCTGTTCCTGGTATTTTGACTTGTACCCATTTCCACTAGACCCACAGAATTGTAACTTATATCTTTGTGAAACGGCCTCAGGGCGTACTCGGAACTAAAAATAAGTATGTCAGTTCGCTCGTCGTTATTTTATGGTGCGTTAACAAACTAAACGCGCGAAAACGCGAACAAACAGCTAAGAAAGTTATCTTATCCCTAAGGTTAGTTAACCTTACCTTTACCAGTTGGTAAAGATTGCTTTATGGCATTAAGTTCGCCTTTTGTATTTCATTGCATATTTAAGAAAATCACTATACATACCTCGGCGTGCACTTTGCGGCACGTAATGTCAACATTTCATTGCATGTTTGAGAAAAACCTATTTAATTAGGTTTTATCACTTATTTTAACATTTCCCAGTTACTTTTCGAAAAAAAATCTTTAATGTACAAACAGTGTTTCTTTCTACGATTTTACTACATGACATTAACGACGAAATTCTGAATAACACTTTCTTCACCGCTTTCGCCCTCAACTTTCGCTGTCGACTTAGAAATCTCGCTTCTCGCTCTAACCTTCAACAGCCATGTAGACGGTGATTTGGACGGTTTTCGCGGGGTACGGTCAAGGTCACCCCAATTGAACTCATTTCTTGATAGGTAGATAGTAGCTAGTACCTATCTGTCTAATGTCGCGGCCTCGCTCGCCCATTATCTTCACGGAAACCAACGTTGAAGTCATAACCAAATACAGTAGTTTTATTCAGTTTGTTTTACATAATGGTTTAAAATGAGTTTAAAATTAGTCCACATTTTTCGCAAATACCGCGTAACTAACGCAGCATTTTTTATGGAAAAATATCGATAATAACTTCAATTAGGAAAAATTCTTTGATTTAATCTTTTATGGTTCACGCTAGTTGTGATAACTGATAACAGAAAAGGAATTTTAATCGCTTAAAACATGATATATTTGCCTCGACGTTTCGAAGGTGTCGTAACATCAATGATCGCGAAACGCCTTCGCACACAGCTAGAACCTCCGCGACCATACCATGGACGTTACGACATGACCGAAACGTCGAGGTAAATATATTATGTTCTAACAGGTTTAAATCCCGTTTAGTTATAACTTATAACAATGATCTTCGGGAAATCTTGCCACCAAACCAAGAGAGGCGTCAAATTTGTAAATGTATCAGTGCATTTAGCACAACTAGCCGCGACTAGCGGAAGACCGAGAACATCATGGTGTGAGAATATCAGGGACTGGACCGGTGCTGCAGACGCTACCACTCTTGGCAGAGTGGCGAAAAATAGAGAAGACTTTCGCTTGATGATCGCCGACATCCGCTAGGATATGGCACAATGAAGAAGAAGAAGCCGCGACTACGCTTGTCGTGCGACAGAGCATGACCTGTCACACTATATTGAGTGGAAAGAGGTAGGTAGTATTTGTCGCGCGGCAAACAGTCTCATGTCATGTCACAGTTCGGCTGTCCCATATCAAAACCCAGTAAGCGCTCCAGATCAAATTAAAAAAAATAATAATTTGATCTGGAGCACTTACTAGGATTTGATATGGGGCAACCGAGTTGTACTAGAGGTACAAGGGCTAGAAACCATTGAGACCTCCCTTCTCATCTCTGTAGATAACAATCTGCTATCGCTATCTCTGAGAACCGGTGAGGATCGGATGACGTGTTCGTCTCGGCCTTGTCTCAGCACGTGTATCAATCACGTCACAGCTAAACACTAGTAACTAGTACCTTTATTTCTTCTCAGGAGCGGTGAAAAGCAAAGGGGGCGACGGTACGACCGAAAGGGAAGCAGATAAACTCGTATCGTCTGGGGCAAGTCATTCGTTTATTTAATGTTTATTATCCAACTTCAGGTCTCCAAAGCTGTCATGAGTAGTAAACAAGTTTATAACCTAAAGATACATGTGTTTTGGCAATTGTTCTACGTAAACATTGGCAGAGTAAGTGATTAAACTGTTTGAGTTGGTTGATTTATGAGGAAATAGTTGTTTTCAGGATAAAGGAGTTTCTTGAGATCACTACTTAGAACAGCTCTAGACTTCTAGAGAATCAAGCTGTATAAAAATGTCCATGGAGTCGGTTTTTTTTCTTTATCTTAGACCAGTTGCACGTCTTATACTTACAACTGGTAAAATAATGTAGTTCTTATAGCAACGGATTAACATAAAAAACAAAGTATAGCTCTCCGCAATAATATACAACTAAAACTTATCTCATACCAGCATACCACTCTATTTCTATAGCAATAAAGTCATGTCAGATATTAATGCTCTCCCCGTTTTATCAGTTATTATTGGCAGTGACTGTAAAGCGATTTTTATCTCAACTGCATCTGACTAGTTACCCTATACATATTACTTTTCTTTTGATTTGGCGATTGGCAGTAACTTCTCATTTATTTTTTTCTTTGCCGCAAGTCAATTGAATCTATCGCGTCAATTTAGTTGCTACTTACCTACTTGCTCTGCGAGTCTAGTTTTCGCTGGAATGGAATGCCTCGAGGCTTAGAGCAGGTTCGACGGCCTCGTACGCGTAGGTACCTACATACCTAGTATAATATCCGTCTATATAAAATAGTCAATCGCGTTGATTCATACTGTTCGGTTGGGCTAAGCATGCACCTGCCGCCTACGGAGACGCATACAAATAAAGTGCAAACTTAACGTAAACCGGACAAAGGCCTGATAGATAGATACACGATACTCGGTATTGTTACGCCCACAAGTCGCTATTTGATACCGTATTCAAGAGAAGTTTGTATGATGCAAATGTATTTATTAACTAGTCGACCTGCCCCTAACTTCGTTCGCATAGGTGAAATAAATTGGATAAAAAGTATCATATGTGTTAAGGGGGGTCATAATCTACTTGTATAACTCATGGAAATCGTTCCGCTTTAGCGTAATGCGTGAACAAACAAGAAATTGGTACAATTTTACTATAAGTATAGATAGATTGTGGCATTCTAATATGAAAAAAAAACTTGTCATAAGGGCGATTTTTAAGGTTCCGTGCCCAAACAGTCCCATCGGAACCCTATTACTAAGCCCCGGCTGTCCATCTGTCACAGGGATCTATCTTAAGAACCGTAATAGGTAGACTTGAAATATTCACAGAATGTGTATTTCTACTGCTGCTATAACAAAATAAAATTAAAAATGACGTGTTTTTTGGCGTCTACCCTCCGCATGCGAATCCCACTCGCTCTTGGCCAGTTTTTCTAATTACAATAGCAATGGCCTATTTCTAAGACTTTATTAACGAGTCATCTCGACGTCTTCATACGGGAAGTTTGCGTGTTGACTTAGTTCTTATCATTATATATAAGCTTCACAATAACTTTATAGCTAAAGCTGAACATCCACCAAATCTGTAGGAGGCGCGGAGCGGTATGCGAGGGAAAGAAGCGGTCAAGTGCGAATCGGATTCGCACACGAATTATTCCGTATACCAACGTCTATCAACGCCAAAAAATACGTGGCCCCATTTCATTTCTAGTTTTTATTATTTTATTTGTTGTTCTAGCGGCAATATAAATGCATACTCTGCGAAAATTTCAAGGCTGCACCTGTAACGGTTCAAAAGATACAGCCCTGTGACAGACGGACGGACGGACAAACAAACGGGTGGGCGGACAGACGGACAGACAGACGAAAGAAAGAAAGAAAAATACATTTAGGCGGACAGCGGAGGCCTATGTAATAGGGTCCGGTTAGGACCCTTTGGGTACGGAACGCTAAAAAAGCACCAATGCCAGGCCGCGCTGAGCGAGGCTAGGCACGTTAATTGGTAGTTTTTTTTCTCGCACGCCACTACGTAACCTCGCTCGTGGATATTGAACCTAAAGACGACAAAGCTATCCAGTTAATTATACGTGGGATTACCGACTCCGCCATCCCATAAATAATCAACCAAGCCATTGTCCAAAGTCTATTTTAATTTGACATGCCATTATACTCTTAATTACTAAAGAGATAAGGTTTTGAATGCCGTAAACATTTACATAATTCATGTTTAGATTACACAAATATTTGTGAATGACGCGCCGATTTCTTTTTTCGCTCGCGGCCGTTTTTGTATGTGTTCATGTATGTAATCTGCCTACTTCAATAGCACCGATATCTCCGGATCGGCTGACCTGATATCTTTATCACACATTAACTTTTGTCAGCGACGACGTCGTCTGTCTAGTTTTACATCCAAGGACTAACTCTCGCTAACAGTTAACTGAAGCACTTCTGGTAAGCCGGTCGCTTGATACTTACGAGCAGCGCGCACACATCAACCAGCGTTAACACGTTCCCTGTGCCGGTGCCCCCAATGTGGGGTCATGAAGGTTTTTTCAGGAGTCCGTGCTTCCACTATGATGTCACTTCCCCATACTGATTGCACAGTTGGCAGAACTGCTTCAGTTATCTGTTAGCGAGGCTAAGTCTGGCTACTTATTTCATTGCCCTTGTTTATATCCCTTATACTTTACAAAGGATTGCTTTCCCAAACATCCATTAAACCTTTTCATCCCCTTATGATGATTTCGAGGACAATAACTGGGTGTATTTTCAAAAACGTCATTTCGCTGTCATGACATATTGGCGAATATTGAGAAGATTCTGCCTCACCAGAATTGGATTTTTGGTTACAATGTAGAATCAGTCAAGTTCTAACAAGTAACCAACGAATGCCAGTCTAGTGAGGAGGAATCTTTTAAATATTGGTGGTCAGAGAAATTACGCCAGCGAAAATACACCCAACTATCCTACGTGCTTCTCAGGGCCTCAAAATGGTTTAATCGTGAAAAGGTAAAAAATAGGGTTACTTTCGCATTTGTAATATCAGCCTTGATAGCTAACTATCCGAATCAAATCATTTTGTAACGAACAAACTGCATCAAAATCAATCTATCCCTTCGGAAGTAACATTAAGAGACATGATATATGCACAGTTAAGAATCTAAGGCCATATTAGGGAAGTTACCCAACGCACATATTTTCGAGTGGAACAGTCAGCAAGTGCGCTGTTATTCAGGCCCCGAATTTCCTTCCAAATTACTCATAAGCACGGTATTGTCTGTAACTCGTGCTCGTCCAAACGCGGGCCAAGCGACTTGGTTCGATCCCAGGCGCTTCGGCCCCCACCTAGTCCGGCCCTCTTAAGGTGGTCCGGGCCAAGTGACCTGGTTCGATCCCAGGGAATGCCACGGCCCCCACCTGGTCAGATTTTTGCAACAGTCAGTAAGACTTGCAAGTATGTCAGCTTATAAAAAAAACGTCCAAACGATTGCTCTGTCTAAACGTCTTCATCGATCGATTGTATAATGCTTACACTGTGACATAAGACTCTTCTCACGTCAGACAGGTACTAATAACAAGCTATTATCAAGATAATGTATAATTGCATTTGCATTCCGATTAAGTAGCTATCTAAGTCTGCACTTCATTTGTACGCGGCGTCATAGAAATCAAGTGCAAATTTACCTCAAAATCATCTGCAATGCGCAGGTATAGGCATCATCGGTCACGCGGCGAGCGCGCATTGCGGTTAAGAAGTGCAAATAAACAACGTACTAAAACGCATAATACTCGTGCGCAGTTAACGCCTTCTTCCACTGCGCAGCAAGTTTACCACAGTATAACCGTTGCGTTTGTGATCAGCTGTGACCGGCCTTAATCTAGAATACTAAACTTGTGACAAATAACAGCTATTATTTCACGTAATTTTCTACGGAAAAATACCCTCATTGGCAATATCTTATCAGAAGCGTGCCAGTTTAATATTTATACATAACGCATTACTGATAAAATCGACATTAGGTATATTCAAATTGTTGAACAAGGTTTATGATGCCCTATGTACACACTAGGCAAGCTTAGCACAAAGTACACATGTAGATATTCACTTGGCTCTCAGTCAAAACCTAGCAAAGGAGGAATTTATGGACATCTGTTTTTTAAGAGAGGCTGCACATTGGGCCACTAAGGCCGGCTTTACACCTGTAAGTTTTACTTACGTAAGTAAGGACGCAGCTATACGTTAGACTGAGATAGTCAGTCAGCTATCTCAGTCTAACGTATAGCTGCGTCCTTACTTACGTAAGTAAAACTTACAGGTGTAAAGACGGCCTAAACGCAGCCATAAGTAGCGAGCGCGTGCCACTCCCGCCGCTTTTGGTCATACAAAATGTATGAAAATGCTTGTGCACCAGTGGCCGGACTGGGGCCAGCACATTGGGAGGCTCATAAAGTCATCGTAGAGGGACATGACTGAGTATCAGATATTCAAAGAGCAGTGGCGTGGCGTAGAAAATATCCTTGGGCAAGCCGGTGCCAGTGCTTTGGCGTACACTTTCCGTAAGAGCTGTATAGAATAGGGTGCTAAAATGCCTGATATTAGGCAAGCCGGTAGGAATCGAGTTCTTTGGACGCCACGCTACTGGTATACAGTGAAGTGGAGGAGATAAATAAATAATAATAACTCTCGTCACCATGTGGAACGATAGCTAGGACGAGAGACAGAGAGAGTGGTCTTAATGAGTGAATAACCCTTGTTAGGTTTTGATTTGTAGCAACCGCACTCTTTGCTTGTCCAGGACATCTCGATGGATGTGCAACTGGTATGGGGTTCATAAGGTTTGTTAAGAACAAGCCCTTTTGCCTATTTTGGGAGCATAACATCAACACGAAAGAGACAGCAAATGTAGTCCAATCAATCAATGGTGGAAATAATTTCCGAATTTCCTGATACAACTAGTTTTCATCGGTGTGACAATGAATAATGTTATGTTTAAAGTTTTTCAACTGTTGAATGAACGGACACTCATTCATGACAATTGCTTCAATTGCCTCCGCTTTGCTCAATCAAAATCAACACACACACATGCATATATCAAATTACAGCTATTGTTACGCTTTCGATATTATATTTCTTGGCTTTGGATCAACAACAACTAGTAATAAGTACAATAGACGTAAACGTGACAGTTTAAGTACCAGTTGGCTGTCCGGAGCATGACTGGGTAGTTAATAATCCTAAATTTATGTATTTTTCCTCATAAAACTGCATAATGTTCGTAACAACAATTACGATGTAGACAAGGCAAAGTGTGGTCAAAATTACATTTAGTTCAAGTTATTTGGTCACTTAGGGCCCTATCACACTGGCGTTTTGCGAGCGATTTGCGAGCGTGTGTTCATAGAAAACTTGTCGCGGAGTGGATTTCACAGCGTTTCAAACGCCGTCATCACCAATCCCGATATTATGATGACATATTTCTAAAAATTACTTAATTTTTGATCAAATCATGAAAAAAGTAAGTACCATTTTCGGATGTTATCAAAATAATGGGACACATTCTTAAAGAGAATCGTCGAAATTTCGGGATTGGTGATGACGGCGGTGGAAACGCTCTGAAATCCACCCCGCGGCGAGTTCGCCACGATTGAAATCTGTATGGAAACACGCTCGCAGCTCGCTCGCAAATCGCTCGCAAATCGCCAATGTGATAAAGACTATTGTTTATTATAAATACAGATAAAAACTACTGTAACTGTTGACATGTATATTTCTTTGTATTACTATGTTCTGAAGAAATATGTATATTTTGGACAAGCCTATAGAGTTAAATTTTTGACTATTTCAGCGACTCATATGTACAATTTCAAAAAACAAAAGTTTAATATGCTCCTGAAACAGTTATCTAAGTATCCTCTTCATGATTGCCCAGTTGAGCATCTGCAGAATAAATGTCGTGAATTTATATTTTTACATAAACACGACTTTTTACGTAACGTTTTGGATTCCTATAAATTTCTGATGCAAGTGGGATGAGGGAGACAGCTAAGCAATCAGCCAAAGAGCAAAGCACAGCGGACATTCATGGTGTTGAACCATCACTGGAGCAAGTCTACAGAAACGCTCCATGATACTTACATTGGTCTTCAAAGTCGGAGTTGCAATAAGTAACATGCCATATTCTCAAAATGGCCACTATACAGATTCTTTAACATTTATTTAAACAAAAATAAATTAACAAGACTATGCCCAGATGTTTAAGTTTACGAATCACATAGTAATGGCGGTTTGCGTAGTATCTTTTTTTCTTGTATTGTCTTGTTCGCAAACAGTAAAATTTCTTGTAGTATTTGTCCGGATTTGTTATTGTTACTCGGAAGAAATGGATAAATTTTGTCTAAACCATATGCTTTACGTCGAGCTCCCAAGATGAAATGTGTACCTTAACAAGGCACTAATTAAGCACATGTGCAATTTTAATCTAAAACTATAATAGGAAAAAAGTATGCTTAGGTAAAGTTGTAGTAGGTGTAGTTGTATTTATAACTAACAGTATACAGTTTTTAAGGCCCTTACTCCAGAATGCAAATGCCTGGTGACAAGCAAAAGTCACTAAAACTTCTGTCACTGCTCTTCAAAAGGTAATTATTAAATCAATAATGAGATACGAGCTTTGCTTTAAGTAGGTATTTGTTCCTTAGTCACTTTTGCTTGTCAGCAGACGAAATATTACAAAAACATCTGTAAATAACGTAAAATTACCAGTAATTATTTTGCCCCAAATACCAAAGTTTATTCTAGTTTTGCACTGTAAAAGCCCTGACATTTTTAGAGCATTAATAGATTTAGACTAATTTCTCCATGATTTAGAAATATTGAGTCAAATATCACATTTTTCTACTTATATGCAATTAGATGTGAAGAAAGCAAATATTAGCTTTAATGGGATCAAAGAATCACATACTTCAATCAGTTGCCAGAAATTATCAAGAATGTTGTGATACCTAACTGAATTGAAAACATTTAAGATTGTCTAGAGGCCTCTTAAATAAGGTATAAAACAGCAATTTCTGTGTAAATATACAGTGATCATTGATAGATACGTTGTTTAGCATTCCTGGCATGGAATCACATCACAATGGCCATATAAACACTGCCAATGACCTACAGAGATGGTAACATGTTCCGGAGTATTGTGTTGCACACAATGTATGACCCGAGCTAACAGGCTTGCTTTCTGAGAACACCTTGACATTGAGTTCATAACTCAATTATACCGGTAGCTCTATTTTAATGCTGTTTAGTAAAGGTCAGTTCTTGTACTAGGTGATTATTTATAATAACTTTAGACATTCATATTTGTAATATTTAGGGTAAAAACCTGAAGCATTAATGCGTAAATATACAAGTAGTAAGATCTAAATTGTTACGTTTAACTAGCGCGTGATCAGATAAACGTGGACTCACCGGATCCGTTGGTGCACTCAGCGACGCCTCGCATGTTGCGGCCGGTTCCTGCAACAGACAGGCGTTGTTCAGGCTTCCACTGGCACTAGCACGCTGCGGCATGAAGCCGCTATGTCACTAACCAGCCGCTAACTGGATTACACCAGCACGGCGCGTCGAAGGCCGCGACGCAGTAGTCACATGGCCGACGTAAACAAACCCACCTGATGAGTCTCGTAGTACGCGTGCTCCCAGCTGAGCCCGCTGCGAGTGCGTTGTGCCGTGGTCACACCTCGTTCATACCGCGTTGTACCCGTGGTGCCGTGTGCTCTTCGCAATGCAACGCCATCAGCCATCAACCGCACCTCGCGAACTTGTTTTGACAGCTGACGCGAATATGAACATGACTGACAGGTTTAGTTTTTAAATCCGGCCGCCATTCATTTCCGCTATTGAAACTGTTTGAGCCGTAAAAAAACAATCGGGTTGTCGTCTTATTTGTTATTTTTTTTTATTAAGAGTAATTTTTAGGGTTCCGTAGCAAAATGGTAAAAAAGGAACCCTTATGGTGCGACTCTGTTTGTCTGTCTGTCCGTCTGTCACAGCAAGATATCTCAGGATCTACTGATGCTATCGACTTGGAATTTGGAATAGTGTTAAAAACCGTTAATCTGAGCATAGGCTCAGATTAACGGTTTTTTAAAGTTAGAGAAAAAAAAATCTTATACCTTTTTTTACTTTTTTTTTAAAGGGTACCGAAATGGGATGTCGATAATCAAAAGTTGAGCTAATAATATATCGAGTGGGATATCAACTGAAAGGGCGTAATATGTAAATTCCAAAACCGTTTTTATTTTTTATTCTTAGACATGCAGTTTTTGATTGAAGACAAAAAACGTTAAAAAAAATACCATTCCCCCCCTATTATCTCCGAAGTTACTGAACAGAAATTTTTTTAATAATTACCGATTATTGATATTGTCCTAAATATTACAGGAAAATAAAACGGTTTTCCTAACTTGCAGCGTTTTTTAGAAATTCGCAAAAATTGTAAAACAACCTTATTTGCTCCTACTAAAGTAACCGCGGCATATGTCGATGTAGGTATGGGGACAAGTTTTACAAGAGCAAAGTTAAGTTTATCCCAACATACAGTTTTTCTTGAATTATTCACGTATCTACGGCCAAGTTTGTACGGAACCCTCGGTGCGCGAGTCCGACTCGCACTTGACCGGTTTTTTATTTAATTGTTGTGTCATGTACATGAAATCCTTTCTATCTTATCCTATATTCTACGGCAAAAAAGTTTTGAGATGTAATGTTAAACCAAGTTAGATATTTTAGTTAGTACTGGGTGATGGTTTACAGAACTCGATTTCTACCGACTTTCTATAAAATGTGTTCCTCCACGGTAAAATAATAGGCAAGTCGGTGGAAATCGAGTTCAGTGGACCCCCCCTACTTAATAGGATCTAATTTATTTTTGTTACTGGTCTTCCTTTATTTATTACATTCCAATCCATTCGAACTTAATTTGCCTGCTGAACTACAAAAGTAACTTTGTAATCATTTGTATAGGATTACAATAGTACATTACATAACTAGGGTGGTAATACAAAGAAAGGCCGAGATCGCAGAAGTTTGCGGCCCGAGTTGAAAACGAGGGACGTAAATATGCGATCAAGGGCTTTCTTTATTACCTCCCGTGTTGTGTACATCATTTTATGTCTACGCTTGGCCAGAAAGCGACTTTTTCCGTACGCGCAGCGTGCGGAAAAAGTCACTTTATGGCCAGGTGTGACATAAACTTACTTATATACGAGTGAAAGACTAGGTGGGCGATTCTCCGAGCGTTTTGACCGCGCGGTTTGACAATCATTATTGTCCGACGATTATTTAATATAACGAAAGGACAAATCGTGGCAATTTTGATAAAACTAGACTTAAGCCCGGGACTGTTTTTCGGTTTCATAAAAAGTTAGGTAACTCTAGGCATCGTTTTTAGGGTTCCGTACCAAAATGGTAAAAAAAGGAACCCTTATGGTGCGACTCTGTCTGTCTGTCCGTCTGTCACAGCAAGATATCTCAGGATCTACTGATGCTATCGACTTGTAACTTGGAATAGTGTTAAAAGTCGCTTACTCGAGCCTATTGGATAGAAAAAAAATCTTATACCTTTTTTTTACTTTTTTTTTAAAGGGGTCCGAAATGGGATGTGGAAAAACAAAAGTAGAGCTATTATATCGAGTGGGATATCAAATGAAAGGGCTTAATTTGTAGATTCCAAAACCATTTTTGTTTTTTTTCTTAATTTTGTACTTTTTGATTTATGACCAAAAACGTTAAAAAAATACCATTCCCCCATATTATCTTCGAAGTTATTGAATAGAAAAATCTGTAATAATTACCAATTATTAATATTATCCTAAATATTACAGGAAAAATAAAACGGTTTTCCTATATTGCATCGTTTTTTTTAAAAGGGGTCCGAAATGGGATGTGGAAAAACAAAAGTAGAGCTATTATATCGAGTGGGATATCAAATGAAAGGGCTTAATTTGTAGATTCCAAAACCATTTTTATTTTTTTTCTTAATTTTGTACTTTTTGATTTATGACCAAAAACGTTAAAAAAATACCATTCCCCCCCTATTATCTTCGAAGTTACTGAACAGAAAAATCTGTAATAATTACCAATTATTAATATCATCCTAAATATTACAGAAAAAATAAAACGGTTTTCCTATAATGCATCGTTTTTTAGAAATTTTCAAAAATCGTACACATACTTATTTGCTCCTACTAAGCTAACCACCATACAGTTTTTCTTGAACTATTCACGTATCTACTTAAGAGTTTGTACGGAACCCTCGGTGCGCGAGTCCGACTCGCAGTTACCGGTTTTATTTTGAACAATATTTACTGAGACAATAATGACGAAAATAAAACACCGCAAAAACGCTGAATATTGGCCCAGGTAATTTAATATTTTTCGCTCACAATAGGTAAATATATGTAGCGTTTCAGGTTTCAGGGGGTTGAAGAGTTGAATGAAAACACACAAAATGTATAAAATGTCATGTATTTCACATTATTGACACATCAATAAGAGGTAAATGCATTAATTATTGTTACTGTAACATTTTGTCATTGACACTTTAAAACGATAATTCAATAGTTGCATCTTGTACATACAACATTGGTTCTGCTCACATAATTTGATACAGTCCTGTTTGGTACTTCTCACATAGTATGTTAGATACAGCACTAGAGTCTTGTATAGATTTAAACTATATTTATTTTGCTCATTAGCCACAAAACGGGAATCACAATTTGCATTGTACTATTATGATAGGACCACGGTCTACAGAAGCACATATAGTCGAAGAAGTTTAAAAGAGCAATCGTGCGCGGGGCGCAGATAGGGTTGCCAGATGGTCGAGAATTGGCGGGATTCTCCCGATTTTTTGTATGTTCTCAAACGACTTCATTATAAAAGTTAGTCCGATCCACTCAAGGTGGTCCGGCCAGCGAAAATTCTGCTGTTTCAGGCTAAAAAGAAGCTCGCGCGTTGAGCGCGCGGAAGTCTCAAAATCCCGACATATTGTTTCCTGCACCCGATAATACGGTAATTTTATCTGGCAACCCTAGACGCAGGGCGAGATACGGGTGGGGAGAAGTTGCATAGAGTGCGACTACGATAACTTTGCAGAGCGGAACATGGCAACACCTCCGTTTAAAAGTAAAATTTCTATGAAAATGTAACTTTTCATTTCAAAATGTAACTCTGCAAAGTTATCGTAGTCGCACTCTACTTAAATACACGTGGTTAGTTTTGGACATTCAGAAAAGATGGCCAAATGAGTATAAAGCTAGTGTTACAATAGACTGTTTTACGTATATAACATTAGTCGTCACTAAGGACCACGGTTACTACCTTACCTACTTACATGACTAATTCCAAATGAGTTTTGAACTTTTATGAGAATTAAAAATGGTCCCAATTTCAATAAAAGTTAAAGTTTAAGCATTTGTCAACGTGTTCTAAGCCTTAGGAAGTTACAACTTGGGCGATTGTCGACTGTATGAGTGCTCTAGGCCTTAGTAGGTTAATGTTTGGGCATTGACCAAATCGCACCGTTTAAATGAAAGGGACCTAATTCAATCGTTTTAAATCGTTTAAAGATAGAAAGTTATTTTTTTTTTTAATTAAGCCGCTTTCATTGTAACGTTGTGAACTGTATTTATAAACTGTGATAAGTAAGACTAAGCTAAGGTAGGATATTAGCAACCCCTTCGACGCTACCGCTCTCTCTCCGACTGCACCTCAAGCAGCAACTTCGCGAGCGCGTGTTTCGCGCCCAGCTCTAGCTCCCCAAACTCGCCTGCCTCGCGTAACCGCACTCGGCACTCGGCTGCCTCGCGGCGGCACGGCGGCGCGTGCGGCTGCAGCACCAGGCCGGGCTCGGGCGCGCGGAGTGCTCGCAGCTCCGAGGCAGCGAGGACGTCGGCCACCGTGGCGTCTTCCGCGCCGCCGGCCGCGTTCCACTCCGTTATAGCTGCAAGTAACATGCAAACATTAGTGAAGTGCAGGCTTAAGCTCACAATGCCTTTGGGGTACTGACACAATAGTATTTTTCATCACACTTGCTCGTAAAGGGTGTTATAACACGCGCGCTTATAGACCAACTCCAGCCGATTTACCCCCCGTGGGTTACAAATATCTATAACTCCCACGGGAGGAAAAACTGTATGAAAATCTATAACTCCCTCGGGAGTTATGAGTTTAGTTTTAAAAGTCGTACGTCATTTCAGACTAAGGAGGTTTCGAATCAACCAAGGCTATTTCACATCTTCAAAACTTGGCTACAAAACCAATTTTAGTGTAAAATAAAACTTATATGGTATATTTTACTATTTTCCGTAGTTTTTGCGATTATTTTAATGCAATTAAATTAATTTAGTTTAAAATTTTATTTTGAAAATCGGTACAATCTGGCGACATTGCCTGTCAAGTTTAAAAACTAAACGCAGTTCTCAGCATTATCTGTGGAAGACTATATTGAAAAAGTTGACAGTTGAAGTTGTCTCTTAGCGGGTGCGTTTAGTTTATTTCATTTTTATGTTTTATTTTTTTTTTCCTCGCAAATGTGATGAAAAACATTGTTTGTATCACGGGCAGTAAGAAGATTACAAACTCGAGTCATTAAAAGCTTCTAATAGACTCTCGTTAGTAATCCCCTTCTTACTACCCTCGGTGCACAATGTACTATTTTCTACTCCTGTACTGTTATCTGTCTTTTACTTGGTCACGAACACTAATATAAGAACATACATAATATGAGTTCAGAGAAGTCTATACTCTATTCCCCATAACAGCACTAGTGTCGTTATAGTCACTTTACGTTATTGCTAGCAGCCACAGACTTCTAAATCTAGGTTAAACTTAGGTCAAGGATTAAGCGCTCGATTTTAACTTTACGTCAAAAATGCACAACTACCAACTTAACAAACAATTAAATTCCTACGGTTTTTAAGAAAAACAAAACTTTCCGAACTAAAATCATTGATGCCAACATAAAAAAAGTATTTTTAATTTAAGTATATTTTAAATTAAAAAAAAAAGTTTACCATAGACACATACTGTCAGTCAAACGTCATATAGGTTATGATTAATTTTGTATTTTATAATTTAAAACCTAGTCGTAGAAAAAGTATTGTATGCAACGTTGTATAATTATTTTTTGAACCCACTTATACAACTGTTGCATAAAATACTATTATGCAACAGTTGTATAAATGGGTTCAAAAAATGCGAATTGCGTGAGTTGCGATACGAGCCGCGAATGCGGCGAGTATCGCAAATAGAGACGCAATGAGCGTTTTTTGACTTAATTATACAACGTTGCATACAATACTTTTTCTACGACAGATTTAATATATAAAATACAAAATTAAAAGCATAACCTGCAAATAAGGCAAATATGACGTATGACTGACAGTATGTGTCTATGGTAAACTTTTTTTTAATTACTGACTGACACGCAGTGACTATATTAAAAATACTTTTTCATCACACTTGCTCGAAAATGGTGCATTACACGTAGGTTTTGCGGGCCGTAAATGAGCTATTACGCCCTAGGGCGTAATGGTTTTCTTTTTAAATTTGAAACGCTGGTTCTGTTTTACTCTTATTTGTCATGTTCAAAGGAAACTACCAACTTACTTTTTTAACTTTTATCACTGAAATATTTAATTAAAGAAAACTGTTATTGTAAATACATGTAAACACATATTTCTGTAACATTAATTAAATGTTTCAATAGTGTATTTCAGTATTTTGCAATTATAAAATCAACCGTTTTAGGTCTGTACCGCTATGGTTTCCGAACGTTTCGCATTGTCTATGGATATGTCACTAATGTCACTGTCAGTTTTACAATTTTATTTAGGTTAAGTAAGGTTAATTTTAATTAGATTTCCTCACAAGTGTGATGAAAAACATTGTGTGTGCCACGGGCGGTAAAGGAATTACAAACTCGTGTTATTAAAGCCCTCGGCTTCGCCTCGGCCTTGTAACAAACACTCGTTTGTAATTCCTTACCTACCGCCCTTGATACACAATGTACTATTTTTTATGTTGGCATCAATGAATTTAGTTCGGAAAGTTTTGTTTTTCTTAAAAACCGTAGGAATTTAATTGTTTGTTAAGTTGGTAGTTGTGCATTTTTACCGCAAAGTTAAAATTGAGCGCTTAATCCTAGACCTAAGTTTAACCTAGATGTAGAAGTCTGTGGCTGCTAGCAATAACGTAAAGTGACTATAACGACACTAGTGCTGTTATGAATAGAGTATAGACTTCTATGAACTCATATTATGAATGTTCTTATATTAGTGTTCGTGACCAAGTAAAAGACAGATAACAAACAGTACAGGAGTAGAAAATAGTACATTACACAACTAGGGTGGTAATACAAAGAAAGCCCGAGATCGCAGATGTTTGCGGCCCGCGCTGCAAGCGAGGTACGTAAATATGCGATCGAGGGCTTTATTTATTACCTCCCGTGTTGTGTATATCATTTTATGTCTACACTTGGCCAGAAAGCGGTTTTTGTATCACCTGGCCACTTTATGGCCAGGTGTGGCATTAGTACATTGTGTATCAAGGGCGGTAAGTAAGGAATTACAAACGAGTGTTTGTTACAAGGCCGAGGCGAAGCCGAGGGCTTTAATAACACGAGTTTGTAATTCCTTTACCGCCCGTGGCACACACAATGTTTTTCATCACACTTGTGAGGAAATCTGATTAAAATAACCTTACTTAACCTAAATAAAATTGTAAAACTGACAGTGACATTAGTGACATATATCAAGACGACAAGTCACGTTCGGAAACCATAGCGGTAAAGACTTAAAATGGTTGATTTTATATTTGCAAAATACTGAAATACACTATTTAAACATTTAATTAATGTTACAGAAATATGTGTTTACATGTATTTGCAATAACAGTTCTCTTTAAATAAATATTTCCGTAATAAAAGTCAAAAAAGTAAGTTGGCGTTTCCTTTGATCATGACAAATAAGAGTAAAACAGAACCAGCGTTTTAAATTTAAAAAGAAAACCATTACGCCCTAGGGCGTAATAGGTCATTTACGGCCCGCAAAACCTACGTGTAATGACACCATTTTCGAGCAAGTGTGATGAAATAGTACATTGTGTATCTAGGGCGGTAAGTAAGGAATTACAAACGAGTGTTTGTTACAAGGCCGAGGCGAAGCCGAGGGCTTTAATAACACGAGTTTGTAATTCCTTTACCGCCCGTGGCACACACAATGTTTTTCATCACACTTGTGAGGAAATCTGATTAAAATAACCTTACTTAACCTAAATAAAATTGTAAAACTGACAGTGACATTAGTGTCATATAACAAGACGACATGTCACGTTCGGAAACCACAGCGGTAAAGACTATAAATGGTTGATTTTATATTTGCAAAATACTGAAACATTTTATTTAAACATATAATTAATGTTACAGAAATATGTGTTTACATGTATTTGCAATAACAGATCTCTTTAAATAAATATTTCAGTCATAAAAGTTAAAAAAGTAAGTTGGCGTTTTCTTTGAACATGACAAATAAGAGTAAAACAGAACCAGCGTTTCAAATTTAAAAAGAAAACCATTACGCCCTAGGGCGTAATAGGTCATTTACGGCCCGCAAAACCTACGTGTAATGACACCATTTTCGAGCAAGTGTGATGAAATAGTACATTGTGTATCAAGGGCGGTAAGTAAAGAATTACAAACGAGTGTTTGTTACAAGGCCGAGGCGAAGCCGAGGGCTTTAATAACACGAGTTTGTAATTCCTTTACCGCCCGTGGCACACACAATGTTTTTCATCACACTTGTGAGGAAATCTGATTAAAATAACCTTACTTAACCTAAATAAAATTGTAAAATTGACAGTGACATTAGTGACATATTCCATAGACAATGCGAACGTAAAGTCACGTTCGGAAACCATAGCGGTAAAGACTAAAATGGTTTATTTTATATTTGCAAAATACTGAAATACTATATTTAAACATTTAATTAATGTTACAGAAATATGTTTTTACATGTATTTGCAATAACAGTTCTCTTTAAATATATATTTCAGTAATAAAAGTTAAAAAAGTAAGTTGGCGTTTCCTTTGAAATTGACAAATAAGAGTAAAACAGAACTAGCGTTTCGAATTTAAAAAGAAAACCATTACGCCCTAGGGCGTAATAGGTCATTTACGGCCCGCAAAACCTACGTGTAATGACACCATTTCCGAGCAAGTGTGATGAAAAAATATTTAAGCGCTTTCAAGTAATGGGAGGTATACAATTTCAAACAAAAAACGATTTGACGGCGCAGTTTGAAAGTTCCAACAACGGAATGACAAAAAGTTATTTCTGGGCATTTTATTTATAATAAAGTCGTAGAAAAATTGTTTACAAAAAAGTAAAAAAAAATAGTATGGTACGTATATAAATAGTTTTTGAAAGTTTTGTCGGTTTGTCTTGTTGTTTGTGCGCGCATCATGTAAAAACTGTCGGATCGATTTCCATGAATTTTAGTACCTATACAGGTAGATTAGGAACTCGGCTAACAGATCGGATACTTTTTACGCGCTTAAGCCGAAGCAAAAAAAGGCAGACAGACACCTCCGCGAACGAAGTCGCGAGCGGGTCCACTAGTTAAGAAATATTTACTGAGACGAATACAAAACGCTGTAAAAACGCAGAATATTGGCCCTTGTACAGGCCACTCACCCTGTTGGTAGTCACGCTTATAGACCGCGAGCACCGGCCGCCGCCGCGTGAAGCGGCCGGTGTGGTGCTGCGGCCGGCTCCCGTCCGGCTGCACCACGCGCGGGTGCGTGTATGTCGCGTATCGAGCGAACGCTGACGGCAGGAACCATTGCACGCCTGCGATGCTGTTCATGCGCGCCTGTAACAAAATGAACACGTTACTGGCGAGATCGGAAGTGTATGAGGTGTATGAGGTCGTGTATTTTGAGTAGAGTCTGTGCGGAAAGAGAATAGGATTAATTTTGGCGGGCGCTGTAATGCTTTTGTACCGTATGTGCCGTATTTTCTGTTCTGTGGCCATACTGGTTAGCTTAGTTCCGTTTTTCGCCACGCCTATTCTCTTTCCGCACAGACTCTATCAGTGGGTAAACCGTTGAAAATTTCTGGAGTACACTGGATGCGGGTAGCGTGATACAAACTGTGTTAGTGTTTCTTGAGGTTATGTCAAGAAAAAGACACATTTGGTGACAAGTAAGGTATCAGATATGTCTAAAGGTGAAACAAGCATACACAATTTTATTGTTTGTTGCAATGCGTTAGCTATTCCCATGAGGCTTTAGCCAGACCACACTTACCCCAAATTGTAATTCCATAACCCAACCACAAATGAACATATGCACAGTAGATACAGCGCCTTATTACGGTTGCATAAATAGCTTACTTTCAGATATCAGAGCTTGGCTTTGTGGGTTATGTCCAACTTACCCGATTAAGGAAGTCCTCATTAAACTCCATCCGACTATCAGCCAGCAGTATAAGCGCGTCGCGCGGCAACCGCGCCATCGCGGCGTCCATAGCCGACCGCGTCGCGCGCGCGTGCACGCGCAGCTCCGTGTCGTCGTATGCCGACAACGTGGTCGACAGCACGTCGATGGTGGTGTGGTGTTTGCTGGCGAGCGTGGCTACGGCCGCGCGGAGGGTTGGCGTCGTTTCTGGCTCGGCACCTTCTGATACTAGCACCTGTAGCATAAGTTTACACAAGTTAGTAGAGTGCGGAGTGGCTCACTCCGCAATTTTACCGCGAGGACTTGAGGCCTCCGCGAGGGGGCCTTAGCCTTAGGGGGCCGACCAGAAAGAGCACGCGTTAGAGAGAGAGAGAGAGAGAGAGAGAGAGAGAAAGAGATCGGCCGGTGCGTCCGGTGGTCGGACCCGAACGACAGTTTTGTTAGAGAGAGAGTTACACACAGTTAACTGACCACAGTTGACTTTAACACGTTACAATAAAGTTGACTTCCGTTTACAAATGTACAGTTAAGAGTGTGTTCGATTGTACTATTACTTATTCTGTGGCACCAGTAGCCGCACAGACATGTGTTAATCAACTTTGTCACATGTGATATTGGTACGACAGTAGCATAAAATAAATGGCTTACCATAAGCAGGTTTGTATTCTTGTCCTTCATCAAACAAACGGCTTCGTACCGCGTCAGAAAAGCCTTCGCAGCCTTCGCAGCGTCTAACGCTTCCAGCTGCTATTGTTCGTTCGCCCGCAGTAGCACTGGCAGCAGTAGCAGTAGCCGCGCAGACTATGTCAGGCAACTTTCACAGAGGTGACATTGGTTTGACAGTATCACGACATTAACAACTCACCAAGAGCAGATTTGTGTTCTTGTCCTTCGTCAAACAAACGGCCTCGTACCGCGTCAGGAAGGCCCTCGCAGCGTCTAACTCTTCCAGCTGCTCTTGTTCGTTTGCCCGCAGTAGCACTGGCAGCAGTAGCAGTAGCCGCGCAGACTCGGTCACGTACGGTACTGAGACCAACCGCGCCGCGCCTAGTGGCCGCACCACTTCGACTTGACGCAGCCGTACTGTTGACTAGAACATAAGACACGGGTCAAATGATTTGCCTAAATCAGTACTTCTGTAATATTAGTCCAGTAAAAACTAATATGTATGGCACCAGAACCGGACTCATAAACTGAACTATCACTACTAAACTAGTAGGCTAAATGATTTTGTCTACAGATAGTGACAGAACTACAAAAGTAGAGACATATTTCATTTTATCTTGAAAGAACACCTCTTTTCTGCACTTGAAAGAGCAGCGATCAGGTAATTCTTAGCAGTGACTACCGCACGTCTTAAGAGACACAGAACAAAGATATTAAAGACTTGCAGAAACTTCAGCCGCAGCGCCCACGCGCGAGCGCTCTCCCATACCAACTGTTGTAACAAACAACGCACGCAGGCTACAGGTCGCGTCACGTAAAAAGAACGTTGGAAGAAAGTGGAGGGGGTGTGTTTGCGCATTGGTACACTCGCGCACGAAAGTACTATGTTTATTGTTTTATTTTTAAACAAGCCTTTCGCTCGCGGCGCGGTTCAATTAAAAAGTATGTTATTATCTATTATTTATTTACTAATACACAGTTGGTATGACGCTTAATAGTAAAACATCGTCCCCCATAATTGTTTACACAGTTTGACAGTGGGATCCTTGAGTATTAGTTGATATATCATTAAATGGAATTAAAAACATGTTTCTGTGTAGAATGGAATAAAACAAACAGTATACATCATAAATATTTTTTCTATGTAAAACCATTTTGTTATAAACAGAACACGCGCAGTGCGCGACAGTATTTTGAGAACGAACGTGACGTGAACACAGTGCGGAAAGCAAAGGTCGACTGACGAACTAATAGCGCCCCGGCAATGATGCGGCGCGGCACCCGCCCTCCCCGCGCCGCACCTCATGCCACCAAATAGACCAATAAATGGCCCAATGCGCAGCTTGACCACCAGCGTTCTTTTTACGTGACGCGACCTGTACTACACTAGCTCACCTGCCCGCTATCGTCCTTGTCGCCGGTGAGCCGCACCAGCAACCGGTAGCGTAGCGCCGTGGCGGGCTCCCAGCGTAGTGCACCGTCCACTAGCGCCACCGAACGCGCGTTCCACCGCCGCAGCGCCCACGCGCGAGCGCTCTCCCATACCAACTGTAACACACAACCACTGACTAAAGTACAGACGGAATTTAAATCGAGAATTTATTAATATATATGTGCTTTATATGGAAATATTAAACGCTTACCCTGAACATCCTGTTAACTTGCCAGATTCACTGTGACGCTGTTAGAGTCGTTCTTGACTAGAGTCGAATGTGGCTTGAGAAATTTCAACTAAATAGACAGGGAAAAGAAAATCCTGCCCATAGAATTTCTCTGTATTGTTGTAGTAATATGGCTACTCACGTCCAGTGCACGCTTGTGGGCGTCAGACAGCGGTAGCACGGCGCTCAACTCTTCGGGCATGAACGCGTGCGTGCTGTTCAGACGCGTCCAATGCACGTGGTCGAACCGCGAGTCCGGCGGGGGCGGGGCTAGCCCCTAGTTCGGACGTACACACTGGATCACATACCAAAGACGCCTATAGTAACATCCCTACTCACGTCAAAGGCACGCTTGTGGGCGTCAGATAGCGGTAGCACGGCGCTCAACTCGTCGGGCATGAACGCGTGCGTGCTGTTCAGACGCGTCCAGCGCACGTGGTCGAACCGCGAGTCCGGTGGGGGCGGGGCTAGCCCCGGATCTGCGCGTAGCCCTCCCGGCCATGTACCGTTACGGAACCTGTAGTGATAACACATTACTATACAAACGGCTTGTATTATTATGCCTGCATTACTATACTATGGACTTGTAATTGTCTGAGAATAAATTATTTTTTTTAAGCTCTGGGCACTACATCATCAGTTTGGAAGGGACTTTACTGTAGTGTAGATAGGTTTTATGAAGGTCAATGCCAAATACGCACACATTACATTTGTTAAGGGCAGTAAAGAAGGAATTACAAAACCGAATCCATTGATAAGGCAGAAATAGTTCAGTTTCTTTACTCATGCAGTATAACGTCGTCAAGCCGGGGTCACCGTCGGGGAGTATGATAGCTGCGCTGAGATGGTCCTAGCCACCAGTGGCGTACTTATCGAAGAGCTAGGCGGTGCAGCGCATTTTATAAGCCACAACAACTTCGAATAACGCTCTAACATGCGAGCGATGAGTGCGGTAGCTAGTGGCGCGACTGAGTATGTCACAAGATGTTTATGTAGCTGCACGAAAAGCAGCTGAAGCATATTGCGGTGTTATCAGCTGTATACTACATTGACGTGTTCCACGTTTGCTGGACAAACATGACAACTTTTCGAACAAATATGATGTAGACACTATCGCTGAGGGAAGTAATCACAACCGCTAGCTCGGTATGCTTTTTAGGGTTCCGTAGCCAAAATGGCAAAAACGGAACCCTTATAGTTTCGTCATGTCCGTCCGTCTGTCTGTCTGTCTGTCTGTCTGTCTGTCTGTCCGTATGTCACAGGCATTTTACTCAGAAACTACATGATGGATATTGATGAAATTTGAAATATAGGTGTCTTTTATGAGCTGCTACTTAGTTTGGTATATAAATAATTAAAATAAATATTTTTAGGGGGGGCACTCCATATATGTTAAAGACAGTAAAAAAAATTTTTTTCAGCAAATATCAATTTGTGGTACATAGTTCGACAGCTCTTTAAAAAACACTATAAGGTTCCTAAGTAATGTTTTTGATTAAGTGAATGTATTTGGAAATAATCGCTCCGAAAGTTGTGTAAATTGTGTCCCCCCCCCTCTATTTTCTAAACCGTGCGACCGAAAAATATGAAAAAAATCACGAAGGTAACGCTTAATTAATACTTTTAACGAAAATTATTTTCAACAAGATCAAATTAACCGTTTTTGAGTTATTGCCGATAAACTGCGCTTCTCAACAAAAGGACGTAATTGCTATGAAGATACGCTCTTTTGTTGTTGTACTTTTTTTACATCGTATTTCTTACCTTATAGTTACGGCTATGGAACCCTACACTGAGCATGGTCCGACATGCTCTTGGCCAGTTTTTGTCTCGTCATTCAACTTGTCTTCATACCCGGGTGGATGCCTGCGCACGCCGCGCCTGACGGCCTGACGCAGCCCGCGCGGTGCTGCAGCACCATATCATCGCCTTTTTATAAGCCACAACCACTTCGAATAACGCTCTAACATGCAAGCGATGAGTGCAGTAGCTAGCGGCGCGACTGAGTATATCACAAGATGTTTATGCAGACACTGTCACTGGGGGAAAAATTCACAACCGCTAGCTCGGTATGCTTTTTTTGGCTCGTCATTCAACTTGTACATACCCGGGCGGGTGCCGGCGCACGCCGCGCCTGACGGCCTGCCGCAGCGCGCGGGTGTGAGCGTGCGCGCGCTGCAGCAGCACGCGCGACACGTACGCGTGCAGCGTGAACAGCGCCGGCGGCGTGGGCGCGGGGCACGCCGTCACCGCGTCCGCTAGCGCCGGCGTCAGTGTGGGCGGGTCTGATAGCTGCGCTGACACGTATTCTTCTCCCTGGAGAAATACGACTTAATTGGCTATTTTTTTTTTCAGTGAAAAATAACTAATATACTTTACAATAAACTTCAAACTTACAAATTAAATGAAATACTAAATTAAAACCCTAAAATAGAAACGATATACACCTAAAATAAAAATTAAAATATACCTAGCTAAAACCAAAGTGTATCTAGAAAATTCGGCCCCCTTGGCATGGTTGGCTATTTGACAACTTTTTTCTACGGTATCTTATAGAAAGACCTCTCAATAATATCACTATCAGTGAAAAAACCATTTCAATATCATAAAAACCGAGATACTACAATGTTAAAATCACATTTTTAGACTCTCCCAAATACATGCTGAAACGCTTCCTACTGAAACCCATTACAGCGTGACTAACGAGTCATACGTTATTTGGGTTAACTTGGTGAAGGTCTGTTTATCAATAACTCTGTGTTTCAGTCTATCTTCGTGTTTCAGCATGTGTTGCTATATATCGGACTGTCAGTCTATCTGTGCATCTATCCTTTAGTGTCTCTATCAGCCTCATAACATAAGATCTACCTAAAGCACAGTTTAGAGAATATAACCACATATTTCACTCACATACATTTTCATACAAAAAAACTATAATTCCCACGTTACCGAAGAACAATAGAATAATTCAACGCGTGCGCCTAAGCCACGTCTCCATACGCAGCTGTCTGGCACCACGCGCGCGGCAAAAAACCGAGTGAAATCAACCTGCCTGAAGATCTTTACCTGTAGCTTGGAGGTGCAGGCCTGGTGCGCGGCGTGCAGCACGCAGCGGCCCAGGTTCTCGTGATGGTGCGGGGAGTAGGAGTTGCGCACGCACCAGTCTAGCTCGCCGTGGACGGCGCGCAGTACGGAGTTGGACAGGATTATGCCGCTCTCTGGTGACGAAGTGTGTATTTAGTCCCCAAGGTCATTCATGTTTTAACAGGACAAAATATAGTGATCTCGCAAACGTCTTCTTCCCAAAATTTTACAGAGGAGCGTAATACACCTACGTAGCGAGCAGTAGTGAGCATCTCCCTCAGCGACAGTGCCCATATATACGTCCTGTGACTGTGACACGCTCAACCGCCCCACCAGCTGCTGCAGTCTCCTCGCATTAATGTCAGTGTACTTCTGTCTCCGACTAACGTGTCAGATGAGACGAGAACATATGCATACCTAGCGAGCAATAGTGACTATCTCCCTCAGTCACAGTGCCCATATACACGTCCTGTGACACGCTCAGCCACCCCACCAGCTGTTGCAATCTCCTCGCGTTAATGTCAGAGTATGTATGTCTCCGACTAACATGTCAGATGAGACGAGAACAAATGCATACCTAGTGAGCAGTAGTGACTGTCTCCCTCAGCCACAGTGCCCATATACACGTCCTGTGACACGCTCAGCCGCCCCACCAGCTGCTGTAGTCGGCGCGCGTTGATGTACGCGCTGTCACTGACGAGGAAGAAGAAGTCGTACTCCTCGAGGAAGTTGTCGGCGAGGTACTTGAGGGCGTGGAAGGGCTTCAGCATTTCACGCGTGTCGGTAAAGCCGACTACGTTTGCTAATCCGCTCGACGCCTGTGCCAAGAAATTAACATTGTAATTGGTTTTCGGTATATTGGCCAGCACGTCGGCCAGCAGCGGCGCGCGCATGCCCAGTACACCATACTACAGCACCGTAGACCGTCACATGAATAACGCACCTGTCGCGTGCCCGCGGTGATGAAGAACTTGAGCGCGGGCTGCAGCGTGTGCGCGGTGCTGTTGATGGCGGAGGCGCGCTCGCCGGCCAACGCGCCGGCGAGCACGCCGGCCAGCAGCGGCGCGCGCATGCCCAGTTCGGTGCTGTAGTAGCGTGGACGCTGGATGGCGCGTCCGGCCACAACACTTGCATGCTGCAATACACCAAAGTTATATTAACGTCATATTATTGTTGTAATACTTGTTATAAGACTGAAAAGAGAAATTGGAGTTTCTTCCGTCGCTTCTTCTCACCAGAAGATCAATTAACCAAAGCGCCAAAAGAAAAGAATTAGAGATGAGACATGTAAAAGAGCCCTTGAGGGCCTACCCTCAAGGGCTCTTTTACATGTCTCATCTCTAGCAGAAATAAATTATTTTATTTTATTTATTTTTCATTAATTTTTTTAGTTATAGTGCCAGTAGAAATACACATTCCGTTCACTTATTTACCAACAATAATAGGGTTCCATTGGCACCCTATTATTGTTGGTAGGACTTTCCCAAAAAAAGTTTTTTTCAGAGTTGTAACGGATGTTTTCTTATTAAATTTACTGCATAAGGGACACCATATTGTCGCCCCCATGCTAAACTTACATATCTGCAATTTTGGTGAACTTGGATTTTAGACCTAAACCCAGGTTTAACAATATCCTAAAGGTGGGTTTAGACCAAACGAGCGAATGCTCATTCTACCCCCACTCTACCAAATTCGTTGTGTGTAAAGAGAGAAAGAGCATTCTTTCATTGTTCTTCCTTATTTTGCGAAGATTCTAAGAATGCTCGCTCGCTTGATGTAAAAGACGGACGAGCGTACAAGCAGTCGCCGAGCGCATTCGCTCGTGTTCGGACCTGCTCGCTTCGGGGAGTGGTCTCTTCAAAGTGTTCTAGTGCTCGAGGGACTTGACCTACACACACACCACATAGTCCACAGACACCCGACGAATGAGCAACGGGCACTCGTTCGCCTGATCTAAACATCTCTACAGCATATGCTCTCGAATCTTAGTTCTTGGGTTGCATTCTTCCTCGCTGATATTTGTGTGGTGTAAACGCTGTGAACGAACTTTTGTTTACACTAAAAGATCAAGAATGAATGCTCTGCTCTGGTTCTAGCTCTTTGTTCGTTTGGTCTAAACCCACCTTAAGACAATTTGAGATTTCCACTATTAATATTGAGACCAGTGAAAGATAGATTTACTCAATCCTAGCGATGGCGTAGCTTGTGCTAGAATGGGCCCTGTATCAAAATTGATTGGAGGGCCCTTCCACAATTAGTGGATTACATTTTACCAATGTTTACTTACACACGTTCGGGTCCCTGTAACCCCGGGGTTTCTATGATACGACGCTAACTACACCCCTGCTTCCTAGCGTTAGCCTTCCTTGAATGGACAAGGTAGGACAACGCTTATACTGTAAACACCTACACTCAACTCACATCAGGCCTCTCTTCACGCTGCGGCTCGTACTCATCAGCGACGGACGGTGACGGCGCGACGCAAGCAGCCCCTGGCGCGTCCTCTAACGGCACTACAGCCAGGGCCAGCCACAGCCCTATCCCCAGCCCCACCAGGAAGTAACCATTGTGCTTGACTTGTGACACCACGTAACGCGACAACATGGTGTCGCTCTTAAAGCCGCACTACACTTTACAGTGAAACTATAATCTAGGCCGTTATCTTATCGGAATACACTTAGATAAGCGAAAACATGATCATGTCGCGATTTTTTCCGTTTTCGTAAACGGATAAGTGACATCAGTGACGTTGACGTTTCAGTGCTTTCGTTGATTAATCCGTATTGCACTGCGTTTAATTGATCAGTCATTAACGTGAACTTTAATAAAAAAATCAGGAATTAGCACACTTTTACAATACAAATTTGCTTTTCTGTTTCTTTGTTTTAGTTTTATTGTAACTTTCAGCAGCTTTAACTGTGCTTTTATGTCCAATTCGGACAACTATTTTGCTTATTCAAGGCATTGCTTTAAATGCTCTTCTTTAAAAATTTAAAGCAGTTCCAAAATCTATGTATTTCATTAAATGTTATAATTTAATTTAAAAAATAAATAAAAATAAAAGAAAATTTATTTATCGATGATACACGTGAAACGACAAACCCTTAGGAAAACAAGGCTTTAATCAGCATAAAACGATACATATGAAAATACAATATAATAGTAACAGACAGCTATGACAAGACAGCACATGTCATTCACCCCCCCTCTAGTTACTACAGTTCGTAGTCCTGCAGGTGTTGTGGCAGACGACGCTCCCGTCCGGATCTACGCGGCATTTCAACCGCAGGCTCCTCCGGAAGCTCCTCCGGGGGTCCCTGTGAGCCGATCGATGGCGTCGACTCGGCGTCTAGCATCTCTAGCTCATCGTCATCGGAAACCGATCCGGGAAATCCAGGGCCTGGAACTGGGAGAGGTGCAAGTTGTCTATTTGAGATAGTGGTTTCTCGTCCTTCTTGTGTTCTAATATAAGAATAATTAGGATTGCTTTGCAGAAGTTCCACTTCTTCAACATAAGGATCGGTTTTATTACGTACATTTTTCTTCATTAGGACTGGACCTGGCACGAGCCATGTCGGTAAGGATTCTCCGTTTGAAGATCGACGTGGGTGCAGGAACATCCTCTCATGAGGCGTAGTGTTGGTCGATGTGCAGAGGAGCGATCGTATGGCGTGTAAAGATACCGTAAGCACTTGCTCCCAATTTTCAGTAGGAAGGCCTCTAGAACGTAAGCATAATTGGATAGTCTTCCATAAGGTGCCGTTGAGTCGTTCAATCTGCCCGTTTCCTTGCGGGTTATAAGGAGTCGTACGACTACATGCTACGCCTAGAGATGCTAGGAATTGGCGCAATTCTTCAGACATGAACGAGGTTCCTCTGTCACTGTGTATATAGAGTGGCGTGCCAAACATATAAAACAAGTCCTTCAAACAAGCGATTACAGTAGAAGAAGTCATATCTTTACAGGCATATGCGAAAGGAAATCGACTGTACTCGTCGATAATTGTTAAAATGTACCTTTTACCTGTACTACTGGGTAAGGGACCTTTAAAATCGATATTCAACCTTTCAAGAGGTGCAGTCGCTTTTATTAATTGTCCTCTAGATTTCATGAAACGTGGTTTTATCTCCGCACAAACTGGACATGATGCAATCACTGCCTTTATGTCATTGATAGAATAAGGCAAGTTCTTCATTCTGACCCAGTGTGCCATTCTAACGATACCAGGGTGACAAAGAGATTCGTGTAGTTCCTTGAGTTTATTGTGGTTAAGATAGGAACATACTCTCGAAAGAGTGTCAGCGACGACGTTTTCTTTTCCAGGCCGATAAACAATATCATATTTGTAGCATGACATTTCAAGACGCCAGCGCTCAATTTTTTCATTTTTTATTTTATTTTTATGGTTTTGATTGAACATAAATCCGACAGATTGTTGATCTGTAACAAGTAAGAAATGTCTGCCGATAAGATAATGCCTCCATTTCCGGAGACTTTCCACGATGGCATTGGCTTCCTTTTCAACCGAAGATTGTTTACGCTCGGACCCTGATAGAGTTCGTGAGAAAAAGGCGACAGGGTGGCCCTTCTGAGAAAGAGTAGCAGCTATTGCGAATTCTGAAGCGTCTGTCTCGACCGTAAAAGTCTCATCGGGATCGATTGCCACAAGGCATGCTTTAGCGACGTCTGATTTCAATTCCTCGAACGAGTTTTTGGCAGAATTACTCAATGGAAACGATGAAATGCCAATTAATGGTTGCAGTTTTTCCGAAAATCTGGTAATCCACTTTGCATAGTGGGCAAACATACCTAAAGCTCGCTTAAGTTCACTAACGTTATTAGGGGCAGGTAGATCCAGCAGTGGTTTTAGACGCTCACGATCAGGGACGATTGCGTTATTCTTTATTGTATATCCCAGAAGACTGATAGAATCCACTCCAAATATACATTTCTTTTCGTTTAGAGTCAACTTGTATTTGTTCACGGCGGTCATGAATTTGTTCAGATTCTGATCATGCTCTTCTTTGTTTTTGCCACATACCGTGACGTCGTCTAGATATGCATAAGTGCCCTGTAGTTTCTCCGTTTTGATTATAAAATCAAGAGTCCTCTGAAAAGCAGCCACGCCGTTGGTGACTCCAAAGGGGATTCTGGTAAATTGATAGAGATTACCTCCTGCTTCGAACGCTGTGTAAGCCTTTTCTCTCTGTAAAATCGGGACCTGGTGATATGCACTCTTGAGATCGATCTGGCTGAAGTAGGTGAATTGTGCAACTTTAGATACGATATTTTCTATATTTGGCAACGGGTAGGCATCTAACAGAGTATATTTATTAATCGTTTGTGAGTAATCTATAACCATACGTTTTCGGTGTGTTCCACCACCTGCAACCAGTACTTGCGCGCGCCAAGGGGATACACTTGGCTCTATAACTCCGTTCTCCAGAAGCTTTGTAATTTCTTGCGCGATAAAATCTCTGTCTTCGACGGAGTAGCGTCTCGATTTGACAGCTATTGGTTTAATTTCAGGAGACAAGTTTGTAAAAACCGATGCTGGTGGGACAGAGGCTTCCATCACGTTGCAAATTTGCAGGGGATCTTTATTTCCACCGAAACGTAGTTCTAGGGTGGAATGGTCCTTAAGAATATCATGACCTATTATGATGTCCGCACACAAGTTATTTACGATCAAGAGAGGTCTTTGTTTATAACTATGTTCTTGCAGTTTAATAGTCGCAAAACACATCCCTTCTACAAAAGACACGTGGTTGAGGGAGGCCAATGTGATCGTTTGCTTGCAAGGTTTTTGCCTCAAGTTCATGACATGGGCCAGATCTTTATTGATAAAACTAACTGAGCTACCCGTATCTATTAGAGCGTCAGCGCGTACTTCATTTATAGTCACGGGAACAGTTGCTTTGTGCAGACTCGAAGGTGAAGCGGCAGAGATCGCAGTTACACTTGCTACGGCATCGGGCTCCTGAGACGGTCTTGGAATGCTGGTTGTAACAGAATTAACTGATGCTGGTTTTCCACTTCTGCAAACATTCGCAAAATGACCTTTTCTAGCACACAATTGGCAAGTAGCATGAAACGCGGGGCATTTTATTCTCTGATGAACACTCCCTCCACAGAAGAAGCATTTTCTCCGCTGTTGTTGAGTAGATACAGCTAGATTAGGTGGAGCTGTCGTATTAGCATTTAGATCTGTAGTTTCGGGGAGAGCATTAAGCACCATGTCAGAGTTAGTTGCAATAATTTTGGAGTTATATTCAGCTGCTTCCAGAGATATAGCTTGATTAAGCGTTTGTTCCAAAGTGAGACTCAAATTTTCTAAGAGACGTTCTCTTATTTTCTGAGAAGTGATTCCCGCTATGAATGCACCTCTTATGCTTTGATCTTCGTGTACTTGGGCGGAGACTTCCTCGAATTTGCACTCGTGGGCCAGAAGCTTTAATGCACGAGAGTAATCGGAAATTGATTCATCCGAACGTTGTTTCCGTGTCATAAGCAAGTGGCGAGCAAGAATCACATTCTTAGGTTTTACGTACATTTTCCCAAGTTGTGACATTGCTTGAGAGTACGTAGAACAGTCACGAACAAGCGAGTAGACGGTTGGCGAAAGATGGTTGATTAGAATCTTCAATCGTGCCGAGTCTGTTATAGATTGATCTTCTTCTAGAAAATTTTCAAATGTAGCACACCAGTGCAACCATTTTACATCGGCAGCTGTTGTGTTTGGCTCGACGTCGAACCGCTCGGGCCGTAGGTAACGCGCCACGGACATGTTGTGAGTTGTTAGGGCGCTGGAGCTCGATGGCCGCGATTTTTCTTCTTCGTTAGGCATTATAATTTATGCTGATTAAATTGATACACGTGAAACGACAAACCCTTAGGAAAACAAGGCTTTAATCAGCATAAAACGATACATATGAAAATACAATATAATAGTAACAGACAGCTATGACAAGACAGCACATGTCAATCGACACAATTTACAAAGTACATAACAAAAAAAAAGAAAAAACAATAGTGTGGTAAAATGGATTGAGACTCAGCGAAGTCGCCAAATATACCAAAATCAACTTTTAATTATTAGTATTTCATACAAACACTGAGGCGCTAAAGCGAGAAGTAACTAGTTGAACTCGTCGTGTTCAGTACTACATTATAGAATTATGAAAGAGTTATGTTATGTACAGTAATCGGTAATAACATAATATTAAGAATTAAGATGAATCTGGGCACGTATAAATATTTGACTCGGCCTAATTGCTATAGGAATACATAGAGTGATGTCAGATATGTTTGCATGCATCATTCTCATTTTCATTTTCATTTCATATGTTTGCATGCCACGTTTAATCACAATATGTTATTGCCGGTGACTGTACTGTTATCATGTACAGTCAGCTTCATGTATATATTGGCAACGTCAGATTTTTGAATTTGTACCCGTTTCTAGTAATATATCGAGGCTTGAGGGGTCAAATCAATGACTTCAAAAGTAAGAATAGGCCCATCCGAACAGTTCGGAATCGGAACTAAGTATTTTCCCATTGTTTCCCCGTAACAAAAATGCAGCTATAGGTAAAGACCAGCTGCGCAGTGCACGCGCCGCGTGTCGCACTGCCGGCTGATAAGTACCTAGGTACTTATTTGGCGGTATTTTTAACGCCAAAGCGTTGGAATCGTATGAGCGTTCGCTTAGCCCTGTCCTTTGTATACGTATATGATTTGACCAGTCATCCCTCTATAGAGAACGTGCACGAACTATAGGTGGCAGCACTAAACGACCGAGGCAAGTCGGTGAAAATCGAGTTCTGTGGACATCCCCCGGTACTGACTTGGTTTAACATTACATCTCTAAACTTTTTTGTTGTAAAAGAACTGCGTTGCGTTGCGAGACTTGCAGCTTTTTACATGGTCTTTGATGGGATCTCATTTCTTTTTGTAAGTGGTCTTCCTTTATTTATTACATTCCAATCCATTATTCTCAATTTGAACTTTGTACCTATAATTGCATGTATTTGTATTGAATTACAAACTTATGTGTGCAGTCGTGACTGAAATTGCAATATTTTTAGGTTTTGTAGGGCTTGATAGGCTAAAAACTATGTTTAAAATTTGGAGCTTGTGGGTCTGCTAGAAGTAAGTACCTTAGAATTAGGATGATCATCAGTGAATCAGTGAGTCAGTGACAAAACTAAGGAACTTTGACGTGCAATAGTTCTTAAACTACACGTTTAAATTGAATGTTATTGAGAATATAAGTACTTAGGGGAAGTCCGGGCATGGTGAACACCTTTACCTTTGACTGGACATAACAGAAAAGTTTTACAAGGAAGAAATGAAAAAAAATGTCTGTAATCAGTCTTTAATCAATAATCTTTAAAAAAGAAATATAATTAGCCCCTAATGTTAAACAGTTTTTGAAATTTTGATCAAAAATTAAAAAAAAATATTTTATTCGCTTTGCCCAGAGTGCCGGGTAAAGTGAAACTAAGTGCCGGGCAAAGTGAAACTAGTGTGCGACTACGATATCTTTGCAGAGCGGAATATGGCAACACCTCCATTTAAAAGTCACATTTTCATAGAAGTTTGACTATCAACCGGAGGTGTTGCCATGTTCCGCTCTGCAAAGTTATTGTAGTTGCACTCTATGCAGGTTCTGACAGCCATATCCATAACTTATGGTGCCCCTGTTACAGCTCCTGAGCTCTGATTGATCTTTATTTTATATGTATATACCATCTGTAATAAAATATTGTGATTAGAGAATTGAACCTCATAAATATAAACTTACGGGCAAAATACAAGGTCCACTTTGCCCGATCCACTTTGTCCAATCAGTCAGTTTACGAAATTAACCACGTTCAAAAAATAACCGTTGCTTCGTTCTCAAGGAAATGTGCTGTAAACGGAAGATATTTTAATAGGCTATAGAAGCATCGATCGACAATTAAGATTCGAGAAAAATACTATAACAAGATAACAGACAATGTACTAATCATTAAACATCGATCTTTTTTCACAAAAATCACGTTTCGACTCGTCACCGACGACGCGCGCAACAATCGCTCCCTACGACGCATGCCGCTGATTAAGCGAAAGATCCCGAACATCCTATAGGAGCGACAAGCGCGAATAAGTCGGGAAAGAGAGGCCGAATTCACTTTGCCTGGGGTGTTCGCTTTACCCGGCCTTCCTCCTCGGCCTAAGTCTTCTTGTGCCCTGTATATCCCTGAAAATTCTGGGTTCTAGCTTTAGCCAGCACAAAATTACAGGCGCTTGAAAATTTCCTGAATGGCTTCGAGAAAATGATGGTAGCTACGGCCGTGCCTTTGTTTTGCTCGACTTGGCGGGGGCACTGCCGTGCCCCCAGATTCAAGGTCGAGGCGCGGCCCGTGCAATTCGTACAAACGAAGCCACAGTTAACTGACCACCCATAGACTTTAACATGTTGCAATAAAGTTGACACGTTTACAAATGTACAGTTAACAGTGTGTTCGATTGTACTGGACCATTCTTACGCATTCGTAAAACTTTGCTTGTAGTGCGTTCGTTCACGGCGCGCACACATACAAGCCGCGCGATGTACCTTTTGTAGGAAAAAAAAAACTGTTATTATAACATCCTTGTGGTGTTTGTCGCTCGTTGCCGGGCGACCACCAGTCGATACCACTCGATACCGCACTTTACACTTGCGACCTAGGTTTCGGACTCCACTGCGTAATTTAAGAACTCTGTGATCGTCATAAAACCGCTATTGCTATAGTGAAGTGTAGTTTTTGCAACCGTTAGCAGGTCAAAGGTGAGTTTTAAGTCTCTTGAAGCATTTTGTTGAGCTTTTTCATCCAACCGGAATTGAAATCATGGGAATAAGTCATATTTTGTAGTAAAGTAAGTAAGTTTCCTTAGAATTAAGGTAAATGTCCTCATTTTGTGTTGTGTTGGGCATTAGCGTGTCTCGACACGCTACCCAATAATCGAAACTCTGCTATCACCTCTATTGCTAATGACTTGACATTCAAGATGGCAACTACTAGGTCAGTGTCGAGTACTCGGACGTTTACTTACAGCTCACATTAGTAACCATGATGCTGCAGTACCTACACAAGGAAAGATGTTACAGTAGGTAGTTCAGAATATATTCTAAGCTGATGGAGGTGGAGCAAGTAATAAATTCAAAGAAACAAAGAGCTAACGTACAAAGGAGCCATATGGATCGAAGCTTCTGGAAGAATCGACGGCATTTGGTGCAGTTATTTTATTAAGAACTTGTGAATTTCTTGGCTATATTTTTGTGAACAGTTTCTATAAATGAATATATATATTTTTTTCCATGATTATTGGCGATCAGTCACAAGACTATAAGCTGATGTGTTGAGTGGCAGATGATAATGAATATAGATTTCTTTTGTCAGGCAGGGGGGGTGCGGTCTAAAAGTCTGAAAAATCGTGTGACGTACTTTGTGGATGACCCCTTACTTCGGTTTCTGTATTTTTTTCAAAATGGCGGAGCCATGGGGGTTGACAAACTAGCGAGCTCTATAGAACTGGTTTCACCGCTGGAGAGTAAAGTTGGGCGAGTAACAGTTTATTGCGGGCTGACCAGGCACAGTGTGATCCATCGACCTTTTCAGATCCGCAATGTAATGCTACTCGCCTAACTTTACTCGCTTACTCACCGGCGGTGGAACCAGTGCCTATAGTTCACAGAGCCACTCGTTTTATGGCCTATTTGGTGTCTCACTGCTGGGCAAAGGCTAATACGCAGTGGCAGTAAGTCAAAAACTTACACTTAGGTAGGAAGGTAGGCGGTAATGGCGGTATTTTAACTGACTACATACCCTACTAATCTCTAACCTACTACCACTAATAGGGTAGAGATTACAGGTTAAGTAGTGTTATTTTGTCTTTATGGAATGCGCGCCTCTGCCAATACGCCATGTGTGACCACTTTCTTTCATCAGCAGAGCTCGGAATAGGTAGTGCCTATTTACCTAAACTTCGCGGGAGGACGTAACTAAAAGTGGTTACAACCACCAAAAATAATTATTTATTTTTATTGAACGTGCGATTTCCTGGGATTAATAAGAATGCATAATGTACATAAATTCACACTCGGGGTTAAATTATTAATGAAATACAAGATATATTGAGAACTCAAAAATCGACTTCATACAAAATTTCTGCATTAGACAATTGTATTTCCTTAATAGTCTAACCCTGATCGTGAATTTATATGGATAATGTATTATTATTAAATCAGGGAAATCCCGGGTTCAATAAAAATAATTAATTATTTTTGGTGGTTGTAGCCACTGTTAGTTACGTCGTCCCGCGAAGTTTAGGTAAATAGGCACTACCTATTCCTTGCTCTGTTCATCAGTTGCCAGCAATGGGGTTGATGGAGAAGGTCTCCGGCTGGCTGGGCACGCGGCAGCGCGTGTCAGCTCCCGTGCTCGTGTTGGGACTGGACCGGGCCGGCAAGACCTCGCTGCTGCGTGCCCTGCGACCGCCAGACCCCGCCGGTGCCGCCGCCGCGCCGGCAACGCCTGCGCCGGCCGCTAGCTTGACGCCGCAGATTGAGCACTTTCAAAGTATGTCTTGGTTATTCAACTACTAGTGCACCCAGCTTTTTTGCCTTAAAAAGGAAACTGGCGGGATCCAGCGATACCTGGGGCGTCCGATACGAACAACAGGATCCGCAGGACAGCTCATAGGTATGCTCTCTTTACGTTCCGGTTTTCCTCCATTGTCTCAAGATAACCAAGCGAACGGAGTCTGTTCAAAGTATGTCTTCATTGATTCTAGTGCTTGAGTGCCATCAGTGGAGCTCATACTTAGCACATTGCAGTCTAAAACTGACTTTTTGAATATCTGCAGATTGAGCACTTTTAAAGTAATGAAAGTCGTAATTAAGTCGTTACGACACTGATTCTACTGCATTAAGGCTATTTGTTGCCCGAGTGGTGCCGTATTGGAATACTTAATTAGTACATCGTTCACAGCAATGAGGGTATTTAGAAATCAGAAATCCACCAGCTGGCAGCAGGGTGGCGAAAGGTCTATTTGGCAGTAGATGTCAAAATCAGTGGTGGATCTTGACTGTCAAAAAGACCTTTCGCCACCCTGCTGCCAGCTGGTGGGTTTATTATTTCTAAACACCCTCATTAAAAGGATCGTCTTCCTTCCTTACAATAAGATCGGAGAATGGTCCTATTAATTTGGTAGTTTTACTCTGATAATAACATTACAAAGCTAATGAGTTTACATTTGTATTTATACCAAAATGGTGTGTCTATGTATGCAGGTGGAGGGGTGTCTTTCAGCGCGTGGGACGTCTCGGGTGCGGCGCGCGCGCGTGCGCTGTGGGAGCGCCACTACCGGCGCGCGCAGGCGCTCATCTTCGTCGTCGACGCGGCGGACCATTTGCGGCTCGGTGAGTCTCTGTTTAATCTGAGAGCAGAAATTTCAACGGTATGTTACGTTGAAAATCATGTCGACGTCACAATCCGCTGTTTTTTTCAGTTTCGGTTTATCAGCTTTTAACTCAGTGCCGGATTAGCTAGGCTATAGGTATAGCAAGCCCCGTAAGTCCCGTGCTCACACATGGCACAATTTATAAACTGTAGTGTGTAACTTGTACCTCACAGAAAGTGATTTAAATTACCTAATAAATTATACTTTTACATTGCAGTGGTTGCGCGCGAGGAGTTAGAGCTAGTCCTAGCTCACCCAGACATGTGCGGGCGTCGCGTGCCACTCCTCGTGCTGGCCAACAAGTCGGACGCGCCGGGCGCGCTGCCGCCCGATCGGCTGGCCGGCGCGCTGTGCCTCGAGCGCGTGCACGACCGGCCCTGGCACGTGTGCGCCACCAGCGCACGCTCCAGCGCCACGCTGCACGACGGCATCGCGTGGCTGGCGCGCCAGGTGACTACAGCGATCTGGTTACTGTGACTGCTGGCTGACGAGTCGGACGCGTCGGGCGCGCTGCCGCCCGACCGGCTGGCGGGCGCGCCATGCCTCGAGCGCGTGCACGACCGGCCCTGGCACATGTGTATCACTAGCGTGCGCTCCAACGCCATGCTGCATGACGGCATCGCGTGGCTGGCGCGCCAGGTGAGTACAGCGGTCTGGTTACTGTGACTGCTGGCCGACGAGTCGGACGCGCCGGGCGCGCTGCCGCCCGACCGGACCGGCTGGCGGGCGCGCTATGCCTCGAGCGCGTGCACGACCGGCCCTGGCACATGTGCATCACCAGCGTGCGCTCCAACGCCATGCTGCATGGCGGCATCACGTGGCTGGCGCGCCAGGTGAGCTGCTGCTGGCCGACAAGTAGACGCGCCGGGCGACAGCAGGTCCGAGCGGCTGGTAAACGCACTGTATGTACTCGTACACTGAAATGAATTTATTGCATATGGAATTCAGTTTCATTATATTCGCAGATGAAATAGCACACAAAATAGTCACACTGAATACCTACTTTTGTAGGCGTGCACGCTAATTAATATTCTAAAATAGATACTCTTAAAGATAACAACTGCACGACGGCTCCGATCTTCGTGGATTTGATAGGGTGATACATGTAATGCAATTATTATATTATAGAGTATGAAAATGAGCTGAATCGGTTGAGAAGCTAGGAAAAAGATGAAGCTGAACTATCACACAAATGAAGGCTATGAATCGACAAGGGAAGCGACTGGTTGTTCGACGATTCACATATCGTTTAACCTGATCTTCATTAAACTTTTGATCACATTTCGACTACCTGTTCTAAAAGATGCTACATTTTTTACCACACAGTGGTGTCACGAGCCCCCACTCCCGAATTTGTAATTTCTTTTTACGATTGACTAAAGAAAAAAAAATACGTGTCCACTATTTTGTGATAATTTAACCGACGAACTAATTGTTTCAGGTGCGCGAAATGCACACACCAGCGCGCGTCGAGCACTGAGCTGACTGCACGCCGGGGCAATAGCACATGCGTAAAGAAAAGGAAAAGTTATGAGTAGAGGAATAGTATAGCAGTAATTTTTCGTCCTACAAAGGTACATCGCGCTTATGTGTGCGCGCCGTGAACGAACGCATTACAAGCAAAGTTTTAATGCGTAAGAATGCTCCAGTATATATGAGCAATGAAAATAAACATATTTCAACCAATTTTGATATTGGAAAAGCCGATTTTTTATTTTCTTTTCTATTCTATAAAGAACCGAGCGAGCGGAATCACCTGAAGCTGCTAAAGCTCTTTAGCAATGCAACATGCAGTGCGTGAATCGAATCCTCCGGCTGAGCGTATACCAGTGTCGATGCGTACGCATGTGTATCGTTCGTATGTGAATAGGTACTTAGCGTAACACTAGGGGAAGATAGACGCTCTGGACATATAGTGCTGGAGAAAGATGGACGGAGATCCGCACCTACTCCTCCAACTTCGGTCGTTTAGGAGCGCGCGACACGCATTCTTATTTCTTTGCTTGTAGTGCGTTTGTACACGGCGCGCACACATTCAAGCGCGCGATGTACCTTTTGTAGGAAAAAAAATACTGCTATTACACTGTGGCAGGGCACTTTAACTCTGTTCCCTTTCTTAATACATATGGCAATGGCCTGAGTGCTTGATGTTGTAATGTGTGATAATTTAAGGCCTATTTTAACACCGTCAATTAAATTGTAAACAATGAATATAACTAGATTTATTTAAACGCTTATTCTGTGATGTCTAAGAGGTAATAAGTAAAGATCCTAAAGTTGTGTGATATTAAATGTTTTATGAATAAAATGTCTATCATTTCATTACTTTTATTTGTAGAATTATGGTCACATCGCGATAACGCGAATGTTCATGTTGATGTCTCGTTTTTAGGGTTCCGTAGCCAAAATGGCTAAAAAGGAACCCTTATAGTTTCGTCATGTCCGTCCGTCCGTCCGTCCGTCCGTATGTCACAGGCATTTTACTCAAAAACTACAAGACCTATACTGATGAAATTTGGAATATAGATGTCTTGTAGATGCCGCAACTAAGTTTGGTAGTTAAATAATAAAAATAAAATAAAAATCCCCTTCTTTCCCACCGTCCACCTCCCGAGACCACTTAGGTGAACCGTTGAAAATTTTTTTTTACTACCGTTCACCCCCGAATATATCGTATTCTTTATATTGGTGACCGACCTCTGAAATTTATTTAATTAATTTTTGGGTGGATTTTCGTCCGCGACATTTGTATGCCTAACTAAATGTATGGCATACAAATTTGTATGGTGTACACTTTAAAAGTGCATAAAACCGCCATTTTGTTTATTTTAACGAACTTCCCAGTGACACTCGCGCCATCAAGACGAATCTAATGTTGTATCATTTATCAAAATCGGTTGTGCCGTTGAGTAGTTACGAGCGGACATAGGAACGGACATACATACATACATGCATAAATACATACAGGTCAAACACATAACCCTCCTTTGGGCTTCACCGCAGTCGGGTAAAAATCAACCCTTTTCCATGTTTATGTATATACATTTAAATAAGAACCACCGGAATAGTAGTTGTCAATGCCATATTGAAATTATGTGTATAGACAAACTTGAAATCTGAAGAGTTCTGATAATAGGTATTGATAATAAGGTGTACGGTGGAAATAAAATTTTTCCCATCGTACACCCAAGGTGGTCAAAGGTGAACGGTAGTAAAAAATATTTTCAACGGTTCACCCAGGTGGTCTCGGGAGGTGGACGGTGGGAAAGAAGGGAAAAAATCTAGGGGGGGCACTCCGTAGGGTGCGTTGTCCAACAGTGAACCACCTTTTTTTTGAAATCGCAGAACTTGCTAGAAAATAAAGCTAGAAATTTGGTTTTGATGTCATTGTTTAGGTAATTTCATAAGGTATCTTATGTATAGGTTACAAAATGCTTTTTGGACTAACTAACATCCATTAAGTAGGTTTTTTAAAAAAATGATATTTGGTTCACTGTATACTATGGGTAGTTTACGTTAAACCACCCTTATTTCAACAGTGAACCATAATGCCATTACCAGTATAAAATGCTGAAATGTGAAAGAAAACTAACACAATATTTGGTAATCATCTGTATTTTTAATATACATGAATATAAAGAAATGAAAAACGTATTCTTCTAGTTTAAAAAAAAGAAAAGATATTTGGTTCACTGTATACTATGGGTAGTTTACATTGAACCACCCTTACTTCAACAGTGAACCATAATGCCATTACCAGTAAAAAAAGCTGAAATATGAAAGAAAACTAACACAATACTTGGTAATCATCTGTATTTTTAATATACATGAATATAAAGAAATAAAAAACGTATTCTTATTACAAAAACTAAAAGTTATTATATATTATATATCGTGCGGTACACAGTGAGCCGGCTCAGTGAGTACTATGTGAACCGGGTTCACTGTTCAACAACCACACCATTCAACTTAAAATACGAAAAAAAGATAGGTTATAAACGGAATTGTAACAAAGCAATGTGCTCATAAAATGACTAAGACTACATCAAATTTAACACCATACAGCGTTTGGTCATATATTAAATAACAAAATATACAAAAATCCAGACACTTACTTGTGAAAAGTATCTTTTTTCGACGAAATTTAAACAAATTGCTATCACACGTCCGGCCTAAGCCGCTGCCACTGGCTCACTACGGGAGGGGGGAAGGGTTCTTAGACGGCATGTTTTAGCACGATCGGTGAAACTGGCAACGTCGCAGTTTCTTCAATATGGCGGTGGTTCAGTGTATCTTGATGGTTCACTGTTGGACAACCGACCCTACATGTAACAGAAGCTAAAAAATTTTTTTTTCACAAAATGTCAACGTGTGGTACATATTTCGACAGTTCTTTT
The DNA here is from genome assembly GCA_947034925.1 of Eudemis profundana. Lineage (NCBI taxonomy): Eukaryota > Metazoa > Arthropoda > Insecta > Lepidoptera > Tortricidae > Eudemis > Eudemis profundana. The sequence goes on along the minus strand of OX344814.1, from coordinate 11,896,617 downwards.
GAAAACATTTTAAGGTTCTTAAGTAATGTTTTTGATTAAGTGAATACCTTTGGAAATAATCGCTCCGAAAGTTGTGAAAATTGTCCCCCCCTCTATATTCTAAACCGTGCGTCCGAAAAATATAAAAAAAATTACAAAGATAACGCTCAATTAATACTTTCAACGAAAATTATTTTCAACAAGATCGAATGTACCGTTTTTGAGTTATTGCCGATAAACTGCGCTTCTCAACAAAAGGACGTAATTGCTATGAAGATACGCTCTTTTGTTGTTGTACTTTTTTTACATCGTATTTTTTACCTTATAGTTACGGCTATGGAACCCTACACTGAGCATGGTCCGACATGCTCTTGGCCAGTTATTTTTGTATGTCAGATAAGACGCTAGTTCCTCAGTCTACGACAAAAATGAACCTTATATGCTTTTTCATCACACTTGCTCGAAAATGATGTCATTACACGTAGGTTTTGCGGGCCGTAAATGATCTATTACGCCCTAGGGCGTAATGGTTTTCTTTTTAAATTTGAAACGCTGGTTCTGTTTTACTCTTATTTGTCATGATCAAAGGAAACGCCAACTTACTTTTTTAACTTTTATTACTGAAATATTTATTTAAAGAGAACTGTTATTGCAAATACATGTAAACACATATTTCTGTAACATTAATTAAATGTTTAAATAGTGTATTTCAGTATTTTGCAAATATAAAATCAACCATTTTAAGTCTTTACCGCTATGGTTTCTGAACGTGACTTGTCGTCTTGATATATGTCACTAATGTCACTGTCAGTTTTACAATTTTATTTAGGTTAAGTAAGGTTATTTTAATCAGATTTCCTCACAAGTGTGATGAAAAACATTGTGTGTGCCACGGGCGGTAAAGGAATTACAAACTCGTGTTGTTAAAGCCCTCGGCTTCGCCTCGGCCTTGTAACAAACACTCGTTTGTAATTCCTTACTTACCGCCCTTGATACACAATGTACTATTCTGTCACACGGCACGTCATGGTAAAATAAGTAAGGTAAGATACAGGCATGCACATTATTTTTTATAGTAGTTAGTGCAACTGATACATAATGAGGCCACTCCTGTGATCTTATTATGATACTCGCCTTTGGCTCGTTTCATAAAACCACACTCGTGTTTTGAGGCTTAACTATGTGCAGTTGCATATATCATTACCTTATCTACACACATATTGTTGGCCGGGTGGTATAGATCAAAACTCCATAACGTGATCTTTCGTGCTTTAGAAGTGTTTTCAGCAGGCTGAAAAGCGATATCAGGCTGTTTCAGAGGTGACTCTTTCACATATTAGAAGGTAGAAAATTCACCTAGGTTTTCCGTTTCCGGGCACCCTCTATCAGATGGCGCAATAACCTGAAGACCCGTTTTCAGGCGTTTTCAGGACCTTCGAAGCTATTGCATTTGCCCGCGTGTCATACATACCGTTCGAACTGATAATCTTCTTTTTTGAAGTCGGCTAAAAAGCAATCCGCATCAGGTTTCGTCATTTGTACTATACACTTGCGTTAAAAAGGACCTCTCCGGATCGTAGTTGATTTAGAAGTCCCCATTACATTGGCAGTAAAACAATTCCATATAGATCGCCACAAAATGCGACCCTGCATGCTTAGCACAAGTGTCGGCGCGCGACAGAAATCTGTCGTCGTGGCCATTTCTCGCGCACGCTGTCAGCTTGTCGATTTTGATGGTACGTCAAGGGCGCCAATATGTATACACCACAAAGTTTCAAAAATAAGTATACAGCTCTTATTATTATGGCAGTAAGGTATATGTATACATATTTTGGAACTTTGTTTGGATATTTATCTTTGCCCTTGACTGTACAAGTGGTCACGTCGCCTCAAAGCACCTCAAAGTCAGTGTCTAAGCGTCAAAAAACTCTCGCTTCACAGCTGTCCGCAAAAAAATCGCGCAAACTCGTAGCAATTGTGCACTTTGGAAGACAAAATAACTTGTGTTTTTTTTTTTTATAGTAATAAATATTAGGTGACAATCTTACACAAATCGAACTAGCCCCATAGTAAGCTCAATAAGGCTTGTGTTATGGATACTAGACGACGATATATTTAATAGATACGAATACTTAAATACATAGAAAACATCCATGACTCAGGAACAAATATTCGTGCTCATCACACAAATTAATGCTCTTACCGGGATTCGAACCCAGGACCTCCTGCTTCGTAGGCAGGGTCACTGCCAACTAAGCTAAAGCGGTCGTCAAACGTGTTGTTGTGTTGACACGAGAGTTATTTTGTCTTCCAAAGTTCTTTATTAGTTTTTAATGCTTTGTGTTTAGGTTAAAATCCTATTAAACCAGAATGATACAGAAGTCAAAGTAAATGGCATTGAGGGCACTTGCTGGGTGCCGGCGGGATAACGACTCCATAGAGCGGCTGTTCGTACAGGGAAAAGTGGAGGGAATCAGATCGCGCGGCGGGTCACCTTTGCGCTGGACTGAACAAGTGAAAGCCGCTGTAGGAAACCGTGTATCTGACTGTGCCAGACAGTCTGACAACAGGGAGAGATGGCGGTAGATAGTGCGGAGAGCTGTGTCCGCCTCTACCACCGATGTGGACGCCACAGTGTGACCACGACCGCTCTGCCAAGAGTGAAACTGCAGAGAAGAAGAGAAGAGAAAAGTTTAGTTGACCGAATGGGCGAAGGATCTCCGTTTCAGCTTGGGTAAAAATGCTCTCTTACGTCTGGTGTATGTCAGTCTGTTCTCCTCCCTAGGTCGCATTTATAACCGATTATTCTTTGATTATTCTAGAGAAATTTTGTTAAGTAGCATGTACGATAATTCTATTGATTTTTGTCGACACAGCTTTTGTTTTTTTTTCAAACTGATAGTTGACGGACTCGTTAATATTGTTCTTCTAAAGAAGTAACTTTTCAACCTTCAAAATATTCCGACATTTAAACTGGACGATAAATTATTCAACAGCGAAATAACACAAAAGTCTATGCGACTTGACGGTTATTTGTTATGACAGGGCGAAAACTTTTTTATAAATGCCATAGCCAATAAAGATTCAACATATTTTTTTTTTATGACGTAGTGCTATTTTTAAAACTTTTTGTACAATTTGATGTTATTGACAATGTCAGTCTTTGGTAAGTCTAATACAAAACGGACGAAAGTCTAGATTTACCGATGCATACAAAAAACAATATTTTTGGAACGGTTGGGTTGCTTTTCTACCTGAGATATGCTAAGCAGCTATGCAGCAAGGATAAATGCGAAACTATTCGATTCCTGAGTGCTATATTATGTGGATCAATGAATATGATTGGTGGATACTTGTCTCCTTAAAATAAATAGCCGGACGAAGCCTCGCTAGCAAAAAAATGAAGCACCTCTAATCCGCCGGCTACCTGGTTGGTCAGGTCAATGTGTGCGTCCTGCTCGCAGTAGCCGGTCAAGTGCGAGTCGGACTTCAGAAATGGCTTCAGTTCTCTGCTGGCGAGGTTCCGTTCGGCTATTTAGTTTAAGATCCTTTGGCGGATATCAACGCATCCATAGCGACATAGCATAGCACATCTCTGGTGGAATGGCACCCTAAGTATAATGTGAATGTGTATGGTTTAGAAAAAAGTCTAGAAAAATGTGTTTAGTTTTATTCAGCGTTTAATGTCAATCTACATTGAATTGCAATAGTAACAGTGACCAATATACCTATTCCTTGCTAAGAGAGGAAGCCCGGAACTTGAGCCGCGGAGGTAAAATAAGCTAAATGTCTGTTTTTTACTTCGCCGTAGTCGGGTCAAAAGTGTCATATGTGTTAACCGGGGTCATAATCTACCGGTACACCAAATTTCATGGAAATCATTTCCTGTAGTTTTTGCATCATGTACGCACAAACAAACAGACTAACAGACAAATATTTCAAAGACAATTTTTTTCTGGGTTTTATCACTAATTTTGAACACTACATTTTTGGAAAAAAAATCCACAAATATAGTTTTGCTACGATTTTATTATATGTATAGATAGATTATATTTATATAAAACCATATGGGGAGTGCCTTTTCAAAGGGGCTTATTTCCATTTTCTATATGGAAGTCATAGAAACATAAGCCCTTTCGAAAAGACAAGTTCCTCATATATTTCCTGTTTGTTTCAATGAAAGCATCGCCTTTTGTGTCCATAAAAGCTTCGCTTATTCATTTATCATATTCCAGCTTCTGTCAATCTTTACTATAATACGAATATTCCCTGGCTTCGGTAGCAGTTCCCCTGTGATCCCCAATACAGATGTTCCCTGGATGGGATAGCAATCTCTTTGATTCTTTGCGTATGGTTAGGGTTGCCAGGTCGCCAAAGCAAATAGCCAGACAGACCAGCTAGTTTGGCCGGACATTTGGGTAAAATGGGCGGACACCCTACAATATTGCGCATTTTGTGTCTCAGTATTAATTGGTACGACAAAAAAATGCCCGGACACCGATTATTTTGGCCGGACACGCAATCAAAAAGCAGAACTATGTCCGGCTTTATCCGGACGCCTGGCAACGCTACGTATGCCGCGTTCTTTGTCCGGCGCGGCAGTTGCAAGCCGGCCGGCGTCGCGTCCTGACGCCCGGATATCGTATCGCAACGCGTCGAAAACTTCGTGAACAAAGAAAACTTTCAATTCAATTAGATTTTATTTAAAACTCTCTATTGTCGTTGATGTTGTAGACTATCTTTCAGGTTATCTTTCATTTGTGATTGCCGTTAATGGGACAATATTTGCAGCGTGCTATATGCTTGGGAAGATCAGCGATGTCTGGGACATAGTTGGGGTTGTTATTGGGCACTGTTTACATTGTTTAGACTTGGTGTAAGAAAGTACTCAGTGATGAGCTCTGTTCCATAGTTGCTCTTGTCCATAGTTCCTCTAATCCATAGTGGCTCTACTTCATAGTTGCTCTGTGATTGGGTGCTCTTGGACTACTTAGTGGACTTAGCATAGGGCAGTTCCCAGTGATCTGGTCTCACTCACAATAGTTCTGAACTCGATGACTTATAAACTGACTGACTTGTACACTTACAAAAGTGCAAGGATTATTTAATTCATAATTTGAGTCCTGATTGTGGATGATTGGTCACTGTTGCGGTGTTTAGTAGATTCGGAAGAAGTAGTGCTGAAACTGTGGTCTACCCGTACATTTTAATTAGTGCTGTGCTTTTCATGTGCTCTGGTCCATAGTGCACTAAGTGACGAGTTTACGTACAGATTATAGTGACGTTTTCTGTTTAACTAATAGTGTAGTGCAGTGTGTGTTGGTACGGCAAGTGTCCACAGTCAACATCGGGTAAGTTTTGTAGAATATTCTCAATAAAAATTTAATATGTGTCAAAGATATAGAGCTAACAGAAAAGAGGTAATAAAATTTAAGTCATTTTATGCGTTAATAACCATTCTAAGCATACTAAGGGCAAGGTTAGACTGTTCAGTTCAGATACATGTATGCGTACTGCTGTGAGCTACATACCTACGTGCAATTAGTATATGTTAAATCTGTAAATGTGTAACTGTTTGTCTCAGTTACTTGAATTATTTTTTTACCTAGCCTATTAGAGTGTCCCACTGCTTGGCAAAGGCCTCTCCATTAGATCTCCACAATTCCCTATTAGCTGCAGCCTCCGGCCAATCGGCTACGAAAGCGTCTAAGTCATCCCGCCATCTCCGATTTGGCCTGCCCTGCCGTCGCCGCCCATCCTGTGGCACCCAATTTGTGATTATATGGGCCCATCTATCCGGATGTATGCGACTAACGTGCCCGGCCCAGTCCCATTTGAGCCTGGCAGTTTTCGCTCCAACGTCAGCTATACGTGTTTTGGAGCGCAGCGTAGTGTTTCGGACGCGATCTGTCCTTTTAACACCTAGAATGCTACGCTCCATCGCACGTTGGCAAACTTTCAGTTTGGACTTCTGACTCTCGGTTGAGTGACCATGTTTGAGCACCGTAGGTTAGGATAGGCAGAATGCACATGTCGACGAGTTTACGCTTGAGTGTCAGTGGAAGGGTTCCCTTCATTAGCGATTAGCTTCTTTCGATTTCTTTGTATTGCCTATTGCTGAAAGAGACTATCTTGTCCAAGTAGATATGCTCGTCGACATATTGCATAGTCGAACGCAGTGACCGAGAGTGGGTGGTCGAGTAGTGGGTGGTATTGGAATTAAAAACATTCCGGGAGTGGGTAGTCAACGTGACAAAAAGTTCAATGGTTGGAATGTGGAGGTGTCAAAATGTCCATACGAACCGGCTGTCTATGTGGCAAAAAGTATGAACGTCAAAATGCGCAATGGTTAAAATGGACTGGAGTTAAAATGTGTTCGGGTCCAATCGAACAAATGTCATAATGTATAATAGCTAACGTGAACACGTGTTTAAATGCATCAAGTGAAAAACGTACATGAGTCGAAAGGTATAAGCGACACCACGTGCATGTGTCAAAATGTTCACCCATGTTAAATATAAGCATGTGAATGAATGACTCAAAATAATTAACCATGACACAACAAGAACATTGAGCTTTTTGACAGTTATTCATTTAGACTTAAGCACGTTATATCAATTGAGCATTTTGTCTATCACACCTTTTGTTGTACTTTCATTTTGAGATGTGTACCATTTGTCACTAAAACCTTGTGACTATGATCATATGTACATTTTGACACTGGGGCATTTTGACGTTTATACTTTTTGCCACATAGACAGCCGGCCCGTATAGACATTTTGACATCTGCACATTCCAACCATTGAACTTTTTGTCACGTTGACTACCCACTCCCGGAATGTTCAGCGAGGAAATACTGCCAGCATTCTCGGCACAATACCACAAGAGTCCATTTTAAATTTTTCTTAAAAGAGAAAAAAACGGCTGTGTTGGCCCGGATAACCGAAGAGATGCAGTTTCGAATCATGCCCGAGACATCAAATTTTTAAATTTTTCTCTTCTAATAAAATATTTAGAATTCGTTGGCAGTCGTTATGCTACAATAAAAATCATGAACTAACAAGATTAAATTCTTGTTACATTGCCTAGTAGTAAGTAAACTTGTAATTACTGTTAACTTCTCAATGAATAATGTATATTTGTGTTCAACTTTGAAGATCTCTACGATTGCTATTAAGTACGACATTTGAATAATACATGAAGTCGACTTCATTATTATTGATGCAAAAATCATTACGTTCAAATATAATTGTAATGAAACTCCGAGAAGTCTTGAAATAGTCATAATCTGAATAAATTATTCATGACATCTTGAAACAGTGACACACAAAGTAAGCAAAAAATAAAGAAACAAAAAAGGTGCACACCTGACATGACACTTTTCAGTGAATAACCTACATTTTCTCCAAACCCAAAATAAAGGATTTAAGTATAATTTTGAAGTCATTTCTCTACCAACTTAACAAACAATTAAATTCCTACGGTTTTTAAGAAAAACAAAACTTTCCGAACTAAATTCATTGATGCCAACATAAAAAAAGTATTTTTAATATCGTCACTGCGTGTCACTAGCGAGTATACGTCAAATTAAAAAAAAAAGTTAACCATAGACACATACTGTCAGTCATATGTCATATTTGCCTTGTTTGCGTGCTATGTTTAATTTTGTATTTTATATTTTAGAACCTAGTCGTAGAAAAAGTATTGTATGCAACGTTGCATAATTAAGTCAAAAAACGCTCAAAGCGTCTGTATTTGCGATACTCGCCGCCGCGGTGGCTAGTATCGCAACTCGCACCATTCGCATTTTTTGAGCCTATTTATACAACTGTTGCATAAAATACTATTTCGTATAATCGTAATCGTCACAACTAATCAAATAAACCCAAACACGGTGGCTATCTGCTTTATGAAGATGTCTGCTTCAAAATTAGTTGCTGAAGAACTGACATGTAGAAAGTTGTTCCATATTTCCATTGAATGTACGGAACCTACAACGCCCTTGTTGTATTACGTGGTGATCCGTAAATGCCTTTCGCCATCAACGACGCCTGCTCAACAGAGATCGTTCCCGCCGTGATTCCACGCCATTACCCACGTCGAGCTACTCGCAAAACAAAATTCACGCGTCTTCCTACATTTGACTCAAGAAGGTCTTTGGAAAGCGATAAGCAAATGTTCGATAGGCGGCGGGTTGTGAAAATGTTTATATCTGCCTATATTTTTATTAAGGTTATGCCTTAGAATCCTGTCGGTTCTTATAATATTTATTTGGCCTGTTAATGTATTCTGTATTTTTAGGCAGTATTTTGCTATCAAGCTCACGTAAATAATATTTATTGTTATTTTGTTCCTACTTAATATAAGATTAGATTTGTACCCATATCTCAGTTCTTAGCTAGGTTAACACAACATTTTATTGTTGTTACAATTTCAGTTTACAGGAATCATATTGCAGTCTTTAAGGGGAAAACGCATCACTAGTTTCCACCTCCTGATATTTATCTCCAAACTTGCACTGGACCAAAGACCTTAAAATAAATAGCCGGACGTAGTCTTGCTAACAAATAACTGAAGCACCTCTAGTCCGCCGGTTTCTTCAACGCTGGTTGGTCAGGTCAATGTGTGCGTGCTGCGGGTAGTAGGAAAAAACTTGTTTATGTGGGCGTGCGGCTTGTAAGTACGAAGCAACCGGCCCACTACAAATCCTTCAGGTATCCGTTGGCGACGCTCCACCCGGCTATTTATTTTAAGGTCCTTGCACTGGACTATCTATCATCTAAGTATGCCATATCAGATCGCCAGAGCATGCGGTCCGGTGCAGACTGCATCCACTGAATTCTCGCTACTCTTACGAGTTACAAGAGGCCGTCCTACACTATTACGTTTACCTATGCGTGGTCGCTACTCCAGGACTACTGACAAAGTATGAAGATGAACCAAGTAGTCCAACTTCGGCCGTTTAAGAGCGCGCGACACGTATTCACATAGACGCACAATAGCACGTCTGTTCACACAGACGATCCATACTGGAGCATTTTTACGCATTCTTATTTCTTTGCTTGTAGTGCGTTCGTGTACAGCGCACACATTCAAGCGCGCGATACCTTTTATAGGAAAAAAAATAAATGCTATTATACTGTGCTACTGACATGCGCTTATGTGTTTACGAGCTGGACTATAGTTGAATATTTAAATAAATCCCATCCCTGCTATGTTAGAAAGTAGCTATGAACTATGAGCACGGTGCGTTGGTGCGAACGGCAATACAAAACGCAGCGGACCTCATTAATGGCTCCCGGCAATGTTGCTCGACCGAGAACTGCGCTGTTCAAAACAAAATGTATTAGGGGTCATTCACAAAGTACGTCAGACTTTCAATAAACCAATTTTGATAAGAAATGCACGAGACTATGAAAAATTGCCAAATCGACTTATGGGTGCCTATAATATTTGTTGAGTTCCCTCAATAACTACAGGTCGTGATTTGGTTGCAATGGGACAACCTCAGAGGTGTACCATTCCAAACAAAAAACAATTTTCAGCCATCTTCGAGTAATCACGTAAAAAACGTATAAATTGAAAATTGAAAGAATTGATTGATTTTTGAATTGAAAGGCCGGCAACGCACCTGTGACTCTTTTGGTGTTGCAGGTGTCTATGGGCGACGGTGATTGCTTACCATCAGGCGACCCGTCTGCTCGTTTGCCCCCTATATCATAAAAAAAAAACAAAAAAAATTCAAAATACTTTATTTCGGATAAACATCCATATCGGGTTAGGGTGACGGCATCAGTCATGGACACGTTAAGTACAGAGTAGTACCCAATAATGGACAGCACACATTTAATGGCTTATAGCCTTTCAGCGAGCCTTTTTCCAAAAACTATAATCTGGTTCTTTTTCTTGGTCTTATTTTTACCTTCAAACTCGCCCTGAACTATAGTTAAGAATATTTTATTCCAAGTAATGGTAAATTGCTATGAGTAGGTACGGTGCGTTGTCGCAAAAGGCAGTAGAAAACGCAGTGGGGCTCTTCTTCAGAAATATATCTGCGACTCATTCATCTGTCTCCATACATTTAGTGTGGAAAAAGGCCAGATGAATGAGGTGACCGCAGACATATTTCTGAAGAATAACCCAGTGGACCTCATGAATGCTCCCGGTCATGTGCTCGATCGAGCGCTGCGCTATTCAAAATACGCTGTACCTTTTATTGCTTCGATTACACGAAAGAGAATATGACTAGTAGTTCTGTAAGCTGTAGACCATACGAGTTTGGGAGTGTAATTAGCGGCAGTATAACTCGCAACGCAATGAACTGCATTAAGATGAGTTTCAAAATAAACGAATATACAACTATATTCAATGTCAATATCTTAGGCTGCGGTTCCACGCGGTGTGTAAGGAAAGAATCCTACAATGCCGGGCCGCACAGAGTGAGGCTGGGCACGTTGATTGGTGGATATTCTCGTCGCACACCGCTCCACTGCCTCGTATAGTTCTGGTGGAAAGGCAGCCTTAACTTGTACAGATATAGTGCTCCATGGGGCGGCGTTTGGTCAGAAACACGTTACCTAATGGCCTTAATGGCTTTATCGGTTAATCCTCACACGGGTCGACAGACCTCGCACTTGCATGATTTCACTCATTGATCGGTTTCTGTATCCGGCAACTTCATAAATAGATATTTCGTCCTTATCATTTGTTTTCGAGTTCTGACCTGGTTTTATTTTTGAGACTAGGTTTTCTGTGAGACTGTATATTTTTGGTTTATCCAAACTGTAACTTGGTGGGTTAGTCTCATGAAAATGAAAAACCATATAAATAGCCAAATTTCAGCTTCATCATCAAATCAGCTCCATATTTTTATCTATTTTATCTTTCAAATTGTAGCAAGACTATGTTTGTACATTCAAGACTTTTCCAAAATGTAACTGATAAAGGATAAAAAGTGACAAAAATTAGTAATGAAACACAAATAAATAGTAATAAAATAACTTAAACGGATTAAATCGCGTATATTACTACATTCGTGTAGCGTTCGTGGTCGCGGTTAGTTAGATTTAATTCGTTTAAGTTGTTTTATTACTATGAGTGATAATCGCGGAAACGGAAGACAATATTACAAATAAATAGTTTTTGAAATATATCTGTTTGTTTGTGCGCACTTCACGCAAAAACTACCGAACCGGTTAAAACACAGTATAATTTTAGCCGACTACGGCGAAGCAAGATATTTGACTTATTTAAGCTTCGCGAAGCTAGTGAGCTCTGATCTAGTAAGTAATTCATTCATTCGCAGATTTCCAGACATTCGACATAAAACACATCAGATACAAGCTAATAAACACTATACCAATCAACCACTGTCTGGTAATGATTTCCTTTAGTGGTACTGGAATTCAAAGGTGATAGACTACTTTCTTGGCTTATTGTACGCGTAAATTGGTGACCTCGAGGCTGGTACATGTCGTTAATACATTAGTCTCCGCCATATATGCAACAGACCGTAAGCAACAAGTTTGTAAAGCTTGCCAGACCAATAAGAACTTCGCTCCACACTGCATGCTCACAGAAACTACGCTGTATGTAGAATTAGTTGCCAGTTGGAATTAAACAGACAAAGAGTGTCAGGAGCAGAAGGGTCATTCATGAAAATTAACATTGCCATTGCACACATATTAGCGAATATTCAGAAGAGCCACCTCCTTAGAATTCAATTTTCGGTTAAATAAGTATGTTATTCCAGTCAAGCTCTACAAATTAACCAAAAATGCCATTCTAAAGAGGCAATTTTCAGAATATTTGTGACCAAGGGCATCATTGAAGTCCTTCAAGAATTACCCCGGCCATTCTCACGAAGTATGACGGCGTCTAATTACCGCGTCTTCATACATTTAATATGAAAACAGCGTCGCGGTAATTAGGTGACCGCAGACATACTTCGTGAGAATGGCCGACCCAGAACTGCTACTGCTGCTGCTGTTCAACTTGCAGTGTGAACCGAATTAGGTACTTTGTATTTCGTTTTTAAAATATTAATTGAGTTTACAAAACCACATTGGCTATCATTAATAAAAATATTAAATAGGATAGGTTTGACGTGTGATCCTTGTGGGACTCCGGAAATAATGTTAATATGTACTTCAGGGCGACGTCCGTTGAACACTATAAAGAAGACCTCTTTACTCAAGTAAGAGTTTAGCCAATAGAAGTGATCCCGAGTAACCTAGTGATGTAGGGAATTTTAGGTATTTTGATACTAGGTATTAGGTAAATTCGTTTGATATTTAGCTGCATAGATATTATGAAATTGAGCTGTAATTAAACTTACCCAAATGTACTATGTCACAAATACATTAGCCGTTTCAACGGTGCAACAGACTACGCAACAAGTTTGTAAAGCTTGCCAGACGAATAAGAACTTCGCGCAACATTACATGTTCGCAGAAACTTCCCTGTATGCAGAATTAGTTCGCCAGTTGAAATTAAAAAGTTAAAGAGTGTCGGAGGCAGAACCGATTCAGTTAATACAAAGTACCTATTCGATCTGAAATAGGGACATTGTATTTGGTTAGTAAAAAGTTTTTTAGAGAAAATTTTGTGTTTGAGATTGCTGTGAAATGTTAATGTTTACATAGTGCAAAATTGTGTTCTGTAAAGTTATTATTGGCTATGTGCACGGTGGGGGTACAGTGATGGATTGCAGCATACGCCATGGTAAAAAAAATACACATTACATTACGATTCAAAAGATACGGTTCTGGGACAGTGGAGACTTAATAATATGGTACTGTTGGGACGGGTATGGAACCCTAAAAATACCCTTTATGCCACACCTGGCCATAAAGTGACTTTTTCCGCACGCTGCGCGTACGGAAAAAGCCGCTTTCTGGCCAAGTGTAGACATAAAATTATGTACACAACACGGGAGGTAATAAAGAAAGCCCTCGATCGCATATTTACGTCCCTCGCTTGCAGCTCGGGCCGCAAACTTCTGCGATCTCGGCCTTTCTTTGTATTACCACCCTAGTTATGTAATGTACTAATACAGCTTGAGAATATTCCCTAATGGCACATGTGCAAGTATTTCACAGCATAACCGACCTCTATGGTTTGGCTACCCTTCGTGGACGAACTCCACACACCGCCATGCGCGCGAATGCTGGCTGAAATTGACGACGCCCGATTTCGAGCGTCAATTGTTTTTCGGCGGATTTCTTTCATGGCGGCTTTGTATGAACGTTCTCGGTAGTTAAATAAATAAAAAATAAGTGTAAATATATGTGTGTTGTATAAATAATTTTGTAAATACAACTTGTACGATATCTGTGACTATTTGTGCGGATATAAAGACAATCGGGTGCCGGCCGGTGACGGTATTTATGTGGTGAGCAAACGGACAAACACACGGCTCGAGCAAGCGACCTGGAGTTCACATTTTTAAAGGTAAGCCATCCATATTGTTGGGGAGCTGTTGGTAATGCTGCGCAGGGGGTCAAGCCAACCAGTCTATGGTTTACATCCACAAGCTATCGAAGGTTAAAATACTGTACAGCACATCACTAGTCATTATAATATATCAAGAAAAATCTTCGATTCGCTTCACTGAATTGTTTGTAACTTTTCCGCTAAAAGGAAGTTTTCGCTTCAACTAGTTTCCGCTCGGCATGATGGGACAACTTGTATTTAGTTGGGTACCTCTGAATGCACATACCTTTCACATTTTCCACTAGCTATCTTGAGCGAGATCGTGTTGTGCTATCATATCCGTCTTGCTCTATCGTATGATAATCAATTATCAAATAAATTATCGCCCGCGAAAAAAAAATCTATCTAATATTACTAGCTCAACATTCCTTTTATTTAGAAGCAAATAAGTGAAGAAACGCAATTTACTTCGAAAATTTATTTTCACAAAATGGCAACGGCAAATGGTAAATATAATGCATGAGCTTCATTTAAGAATCCAATTTCATTGAATTCTAAGGGGGCGAGGAGCATCCGTGCCTTGAGGGCAACGTCTCATGTCTGTGTTACGGATATACATGATTTCGCCCATTCTATTATTTGTTAATAGTGGGTTGAATTCACCGAGCGCCAGGTAAGCGTCTCCGGGAGTGTCGAGGTCCTGTATACCTAGCGTCGCAATCTTGTCCAGCACCTTCTGATTCAGGTCGGCAGCCCGGAGGTGCCACGCCTCCAAGTCCGCGATTTCCCACAGAGTCTCCGTGTTTAGATGTCTTGGGAACTGGCCAGCACTTTTCAGCGCCATTCTGTGTTGTCTCTCAATTTTAGGTATACAGGTGTTATGTCAGCTACAAAAATTCGTTCACTATAGTTACCTAATCGTAGCCATCCAACCGAGCTAAGCTCTGTCGCGCAGTAGCTTAAACTATTCCCCTTTCAACCGCAACCGGTAACTCCACTCACTTGCTTTTGGTAGTTATACCTACCTGTCAACACCCTTGTGTCTCTATATCAATAGAGTTGAACGGAAACTAGAAGCAAGTGAGTGGCTAAGATCGGAAGGACCTTAGCCAATTTACAATGAGGCACTGTTTCAGCAGGATTAGCATGCAGCGTGCGACGTGGACGCGACGCGAGTGCAGTTCGTACCTCGTAAACTGCTTAATGAATATACCGTTCCCGGGAATGTCACATAGGATGGAAATATTGCCTTTCTCGTTGCTGACAGTTCCCCCTTAACCCTTTAACGCCCAAAAATCAAGTTGAGAGTTCAAGCTTCCTCGAAACTTCTTCCTAAAAACAAATCCGACATTTTCACCCAACACGGGATAACACACTTATCCAAAGACCCGATTCAGTCGCTACAATTTTATCAGGACGAAATGGTATGATAAAATTTATAGCACATCAAAGGACGATTTAGTTGTAAATGGAAGGGCTCACTCTACGGGTGGTAATAGACTAGTGAGGAATTCTTTAGCCCTTATACGGGTCCCATGCATATAGATTTGCTTGAGTCTATTGATCCTGCTTTAATGCCAGCCGTATATACAACTTTGACAACTCTTCTTAGTCGGTCCCTCATGCCTCGGCCATATTTTTTAGCCTTTTACCCTTGCCTTGACATGCATAGTGCATAGTTAAAGAGAATACTTAAGTGGCCCCGAACTTGTGGCAAAATAAAGTTCTAGTCACAGAAATATAACGGGATACAAGGAAATTGTTCACCGATTTGTATGGGAATCAAGAGTTTCGCTTGGCGTTTGACGCCAATAGTGTAATTTAGTGATGAAAACATAAATTTTCCATTTCATTTGGTGGCATTTGAACAATTAATTATACCATTTTTATCAGATTTTCAAATCTGATATTAATTAATATTAACGGAAACTGAAGTTGACGGCATGCACAGTAGGTTGTCGCCACTTCTTTTAGCACGCGAGGAACATACACTTTTTCCTTCTACCTCGATATATATTTCTCTGGTTCTAGTAGCCTTGTAGGCATGTACATACTATGTCGCCTAGTGACTGCAATACGGCTACATCTCAAAAAAAAAAAAATTTGAGATAATTGTTGGTGATCGAAATTGCAATATTTTTAGGTTATGTATGACTTGAGAAGCTAAAAAATAAATATGTTTAAAATTTGGAGCTTGTAGGTCTGCTAGAAGTACCTTAGAATTGTGATGATCATCAGTCAACAAAATACAAATACAAATACAAATATTCTTTATTGCACACCAGAAAAACATATTATAAGGGTACATTACATAATTAACATAACTTAAAGGTAGACAACAGGCGGTCTTATCGCTAAAAAGCGATCTCTTCCAGACAACCTTTGACAAAACTAAGGAACGTTGACGTGCAATACTTCTTAAATTACAAGTTCAAATGGAATGTTATTGGGAATATATTTAAGTCTTATTGTGCCCTATATATATCCCTATAAACCTATATCCCTGAAAATTCAGGATTCTAGCTTTAGCCAGCACAAAATTACGGAAGGTTGAAAATGGCCTGAATGGCTTCGAGAAAAGGATGGTACGGCCGTGCCTTTGTTTTGCTCGACTTGGCGGGGGCACTGCCGTGCCGCCAGATAAGGAGTGAATTAGGAGACTTGGGTTTTAAAATTCGACAATGGTGATAGGTACGGCCTCGGGATTGAGGGAGGATACAGGCCGTTCATTACGAGCCCCACCATATATCACGGCGCGAGCACTGTGTAGGTAAAAACCTACAGTTGACTAACGCTCGAACAATCAGATGATATAGCTTTTTGCATTGCAAACAGGCAGACGTCCCACTTGATGGAAAGTGGTCACCGCTGCCTATAGACATTTGCAACACTAGATGGATTACCAATGCGTTGCCGGTCACGATGAAATTTGACGACACCCTTTTTAAAAAATCCCTTATTGTAGCGCAGTTGGAAATCTCAGCAGGAAGTTCATCCCTATTGTATACGCCAGAAAGGTTTTAGAGGACCAGTGCGTTGTTGAGTGAAGTGACTCAAGGAAATGGCAACGAACCGCCTGCCGATGACGAGTGGTGCGATGGTAGAATGATGCGGTAGGCTGATGGCAGTAAAAGCACACGGACGACATGTACCAACTGCTGGTGTCGCAGCGTGCCGTGACGTTACTGCGTCATTATTATCATCATCATCACTTAAATCTAGAGACGTCCACTACTAAACATAGGTGTCATCTAAAGATCGCCCACGACATCGGCGGCGAGCGGCAACAACGAGCGGCAGCCATAGGTGGGAGCGAGAGACCACGCTCCGACCATCCACTTCCACCTATGGCCGGAGCCCGTCACCTAACGATAACATGCGAATCTCAGGTATGCCAAATCAATCGGTATGCCAATTAACTTGTATGCGTTTTATTATTATGCCATTTAAGCGGTATGCTGAATCATCGTATGCCTAGGCTGTTATGCGTTTTCATAATAGGATTTTTAAATTATGCCTAATAAGGGACACCCCAGGCCGTGAACGTCTTCGTCGGCCGACTGTATTTTCCTTAGCCTGTGGTCTGTCGACGGGAGGACCGACGGCGCGATTGTTACCCATAAATATTAATTGTTGGAATTAATTATTTATCAAGTTTAAATTAATGAATTTCATTTATGACGCGAGTTTTCGTGCGTGCAACAATACGATTCCGACACAGATAAATGTAATTCAACTTACATTTATTCCGTCGATTTGGGTGTTTTACGATGTCCAAAATGTCCCAAATTTTCCCTACAAATTTTTAGTTTCTAAGTTTCGTTACGATTTTCCCCTATAAGTATTTAGTTTGGGCGTAACGAAACTGAAAAATTCAGAATTTGTACGGAAAATTTGGGACATTTTGGACAGCTTTTTTTATTTCATAAATGAAAAGTGCTCATGATTCTGAGTAAAATGGTATAAGACACATCACGATCAGACAAAAAAGTAGAAAGGTACATTGACCCAATTATGTTCGTTGAGAGCAAACGAAACATCCGAATATTTGCCAACCTTATGTCTTAAGGGCACGGTCGGCGAGCTAAGTAAATAAATGTGTAAAAGTTAATCGCCCAATAACGAAGTTGTGCCCAATGAAAGGTCAATAAGGTTACGGATTGACCACGCAAATAAGATCTCTATCGGTGTAGTGACGTCATTGTTATGGAGGCGATAGTAACTCAAACATGCAAGATTTCGATGCGGGTTTCAATTCAGATTTTATTTTAGAACTTTATGTGTCTAGTTTTAGGATTGTATGCGATAATTACTGAGCGATATCGAGCGAAACCGCCGCAGTATGCCTTTAGTGGTATGCTTAAGACTACTTTAGCAGTTGATGCCACTTATAAACCCTACTGACGCAAAAAGCCTGTCAGTGTGTCTGTTGCATTCTACAGTTCTACTGGTTGACTAATTTTAATGCAATTTTAACTATATATCTCTATCTCCGTTTTCTAACGGTGTTTTTAGGGTTCCGTAGCCAAAATGGCAAAAACGGAACCCTTATAGTTTCGTCATGTCCGTCCGTCCGTCTGTCCGTCTGTCCGTCTGTCCGTATGTCACAGGCATTTTACTCAAAAACTACATGATGGATATTGATGAAATTTAGAATATAGGAGTCTTGTATGAGCCGCTACTTAGTTTGGCAGTTAAATAACTAAAATAAATATTTTAAGGGGGGGCACCCCATACAAGTTACAGAAGCTAAAAAAAATTTTTTTCAGCAAATATCAACGTGCGGTATATTGTTCGACAGCTCTTTAAAAAACACTATAAGGTTCCTAAGTAATGTTTTTGATGAAGTGAGTATCTTTGGAAATAATCGCTCCGAAAGTTGTAAAAATTGTGTCCACCCCCCTCTATCTTCTAAACCGTGTGTCCGAAAAATATGAAAAAAATCACGAAGATAACTTTCAACGAAAATTATTTTCAACAACATCAAATTAACCGTTTTTGAGTTATTGCTGATAAACTGCGCTTCTCAACAAAAGGACGTAATTGCTATGAAGATACGCTCTTTTGTTGTTGTACTTTTTTTTATCGGCTATGGAACCCTACACTGAGCATGGTCCGACATGCTCTTGGCCAGTTTTTAGCTATGATTCATGAGAACCAATCAGTGGTCGGGAATTTTTAATCTGTTTTATTTAGCTTGACCCCGGCCCCGTTTAAAATTGGCAATTGCTTTTACTTCTTCTGTTTATCAGATTCTTATGAAACTGTGCATTTCCGCAATGAATCCCCCTGAACTTTTTTCCTGCTACTGGCGTTTGACCATGGTCACAACTGATGGTTAGTAGAGATAAGGTTACTTGGTAACTAGGGTCTGATGATGGAGTCAGGAGGTGGACAGTGGAACAAAAAAAAGTAAATAAAAAAATGTTTTTTGTTTAATTATTATGTTTATTTACTCAAGTTACATTTAGATGCCTTATTCGTGGTTCTTGAGATTAACCACTGCCCAAACCCGACCCGAGCCTTGTCGTGTTGATACTGTTGATCCCCGCTATCCCCTAACTCTATTGTGCGTGCGAAACGACAGGGCTTAGTGGGGCTAGAACAATACGCACATCTGAATGCAAGTGAGGCTTTCTCTCTCAAATGCTTATATACGTACGTGGTTTCGGAGGACGTCCTTTAAAGTTCACTGAATCAACAGGGCTTAGGGCTTGTACACAAAATTGCGCATCGGCACGATACGAATTCGCAACGAGAAAAGAAACAAAAGAAAGAAACAGAAGAGGTCCACACTTCTATGGCCGTTCTTCCCGCCTCATGAATAAAGTCTATCCTCACTTTTTAGATGCTTGGCATCCCAAAAACAAGCGTACATCACGCTCATTTCAGCCTTACATTATTGTTGTTATCAATATTAGACCTCGGGTCTCTTCACAAGAAAACA
Organism: Eudemis profundana; assembly: GCA_947034925.1. Classification (NCBI taxonomy): domain Eukaryota; kingdom Metazoa; phylum Arthropoda; class Insecta; order Lepidoptera; family Tortricidae; genus Eudemis; species Eudemis profundana. The sequence continues at coordinate 11,877,257 of OX344814.1, read as the reverse complement.
CCAGTTTTCGGCAAGAAAGGCGTATCTTAAAGTTAAACACTTGGTTAGTATTTAGCAGTGGTGTTGAAGAAATCCTTGAGCCAGCCGGAACAGCTTTGGCTTCAATTTTCTTTAAGAACACTAGAATAAAGTGCTGAACTGTCTAATATTAGGCAAGCCGATGGGAATAGAGTTCTATGGACGCCACGCCACTGGTATTTAGACAGATCTAGAAAATCAGGCTGTAGGTGTACCAACGTGCCCTCAGATAAATACATACTGGTGATGGTACGTATACAGATGGCATTCTATGTTAGCAACACTACTAAAGAAGTTGCTTTGTAACATAGCCGACGAATTAGCCGTGGTCCTCTGCTATAGCCTCACATCACAAGCAAAGCGACGCGGGAAGAGCAAACTGCAATTAGCGGCAACCCGAGTGGCGATGCACCGAGAAGCAAAATTAAATAATTAGAGGGTAGAAAGTGTCTATGTTTTGCACACCAAACGACTGAGCGACGCCGTTCAACTGTTTTATTAAGAGTATATAATATCCGGACGGAGCCTCGCCAACAGATAACTGAAGCATTTGTGGCGAGCCGGTTGCTTTGTACTTACGAGCCGCACGCACACATCAACAAGTTTTTTCCTACTATCCGCATCACGCACACGTTGACCTGACCAACCACCGTTAAAGAAACTGGCGGACTAGACGTGCTTCAGTTCTTTGTTAGCGAGGCTATTTATTTTAAGGTCCTTGGTATTTCCCTACTATCTCTACATTGTATACATATTATCAGACGTTTCAGAATGTTTGGTTTGAGGCTTGCAAATCTTTTCCCATTTTTAAACAATAAGTTCAATAGCATTATTTCCCTCATAACAATCGACGTGCTCTCTCAACTGTTTAGTTAAACCGCTGCGTTTTAACTCAAATCATTCAAAGTTCTCAATCTGTTCTGTATCTGTAGTACAACTGCATCGTGCAAATTTTTCTTGCGTGACTAATATTTCCCATTCGTTTCATTCAGTATCTTTAGTAAAGGTACCGCACGTCCTTAGTCCTGCAACAAATATTACCTGACTCTTTTTGTTCAGTATAATGCTAGAGAGAGGTGCTGGTGTAGCGCGCGACAAGTTGCATTGTAGCCAAGCAAAGTCGCGGCTAGCCCAGCTGTTATAAAAAGAGCGCATAACCCAACCAATATCTATAGCATTCTACAATACAATACTCTTTACTGTACGCCAAAAAAAATACAGAGATCCTTAAATAAACAAGATAAGCATATTTATTTTAAAATGTACGATCAGGCGCAACTTAAGCTATGTTTAAATACCGTCTAGCCTGTCAGTAGGTGACGAAATATATGGAGTTTGGCACTAATCGTCAGTTTTGTGACGACCCGACCTGTTAACTGCTAGTTAAGAGGACATTTTAAATAACCTCAGATACTAAAAACTAATGGTAGACAACAAGCGGTCTACCAATCAGCAATCTAATGGTATATTTTGGGTTTGATGCCTGTGAAATTGCCTCACAGAGGCAATTATTCGTCGACCAAGACTGAAGTTCGCTCGAGCACCTCAAAATGATCTCGGACGTCCGATTGGCTCTCAAATCTGAAGCGAATATCTCAAGTCGAAGTCAAATATTTACTAGAATATTGCGCACGATCTTGTAGCCCAGCCTTATGTGTTTACAAATAAGGTGTACCAGTGCCCTGTCTTTAGGGAATATGCAAAGATTTGAAGACCATACTGGGATAAGACAATTGATGAACTGATTTAACAACTATAGTTATTCGAAAACTAAAAATAGGTTGCATTTACTCGCAAAAATATTCGAATATAACGGTGTTTTTACTTCTTTATTGAAAGAAAGTACACTTAAACAAGAACAAATACAAACAAGATAAAATTTAAATTTCCTAAAACTAAATAAATCTAAAAACAAAATTAAACTACCTAAATTAAAATACCTAAAATAAAATAAAGTAACTGAAGATAACTATAACTAACATAACGACCAACTATGTCGCTATCCATACTTGGGAGTCTATTAGAAGATACTTATAACTAAGTCGGCAAAACGTCATAAGGCCAGGTTGGATAAGTGAAATAAATATTGGGGACGTGGAACACTTTCAAATATTTTCTGCATAATAATTTGTTTTTGTTTTTTTTTTCAAGCGGAACTATTTTGACAAAATAATGCTTCACCAACACAACACGGGGATTTCTCAAACCTATTAAATATGTACAAAATATTTAGGTAAATGTCACACTTCTCCGGTGTTTCACTTACCCAACCTGACTTTGCAGCACATTAGAAGATGAATGATATACGAGTACATAGCATCATGAGTCATGGATGTTTTCTATGTATTTAAGTATTTGTATCTATGAAATATATCGTCGTCTAGTATCCATAACACAAGCCTTATTGAGCTTACTATGGGGCTAGTTCGATTTGTGTAAGATTGTCCCCTAATATTTATTTATTTATAGCTGCCGTCCGATATCTAAAACTGGACTTACCCCTATACAACTCCATAGAAGTTAGTCTAGTTTTAGACATAGGACGGCAGATAGGACGGTAAAAAGTGATATTTGAGATCGTAGATATCTGATGCATGAAAAATGAGACCATAATTAAAATTTTACCTCCTCCCCGAACAGAAGGTGAGGTTTACCGCCCGCATAATGTGCGATAGCATTAGTTTGATGTACGTGAGAAGTTTTAATCGGTCGGGGTAGGAGAAATTTCATTCCACTTGGATCAGATTTCAATTAGGACAGAAATTGTAGATCAAGCAATTAGCGGTTATGGCAGGAGAATGAATAGTGAAATAATACTTATGCGTGATTTTTTGTACGATTTATTTCATGCTTTTGAAATGTATGTATGTATGTATGTAAACACTTTATTGCACATAAAATCACTCAGAAGCAGTACAACAATCAATGGTTATGTACAAAGGCGAGTTTATCCCTGTAAGGGATCTCAAAATGAAAATGTGAAATGTAATTTTTGTACTAACATAAAATAAAAAAATAAGCCGAAAATGCCTTACATCATTTTGGAAAAGAGCTGAGACTCTTCAAACTGCTGGATCGATTTTTACCAAACATAGATAAAAACCACCGCAAGGAAACCTGCTATCACGTAAAAAGAAACCGCATCGAAATCGGTCCATCCATTCGAGAGCTAGGATGCCACAGACAGACACACTGACACACCCACAGACAGACAGACATTGGCGTCAAACTTATAACACTCTTTTTGCGTGGGGGGTTAAAAACAACATTATATTTGTCAAAAGTAACACTTGAAATATTTTTTCTCAAACATGCAATGAAAATATTGACATTACGTGCCTTATTGCCCGCAAAGTACCTCGTTACTGGTGCGGTTAGACAAGAGGCCTTTAATGGAATCTTATACATATTTATTAATTTATTTATATAAAATTGACATCAACATAACAAATAACACATTATAAACAATTTCCAATATTTAACTACACGATTACACATTTAAAATATTTTATCTAAATATTCGCGGTAAAAATGTAGGGGAGACCGGGTATGGTTGTCTCGCGGGTTGGTTGTCACAGCGGCCATAAAATAATACTAAACGAAGGAATAAGTGCATGGATTGGTGAAGTATGGAAGGATGTACAGCTCTTGCGATCTTTTAGCACCGATCGATGTACTTAATGTTTCGTTTAGTATTATTTTATGGCCGCTGTGACAACCAACCCGCGAGACAACCATACCCGGTCTCCCCTACTGAAACAGTTTTCGGAAAATAAATTCTAATCTGCAGTAATGTACTATTGAAGGAATATCAATGTCTACATAAATCAGCAACGCGAGTATGGTTTTATCTTCGTCATTGTCGTCTTACTCAATATTGTGCAAGAAGATGATGCGTAGAGTTAACTTTTTGTAAAATCGAAAGTTAGTCCCGTGCCTGCGTCTATTTGATCAGAATTGTAATGATTTATCCTACCGTTGTGGTAAGCAGATTACAGACATAATCGGCCGAGAGTTTTATCAGGCTGTTTATCAGTATGAACATGTTTATACATGTTCATACTGATGAACAGCCTGATTGCGCACATATAGGTGATTTCACGAGAGTTGAGGCCACGCACACAACAACACTGTCATGTAATGACAGCGAGGTTTTGAAATTACTGTTCTTTTTTGGTATCGATAGCAATTTCAACAGGGAATTGCAAGATAGACCAAAAAGGTTCGGTAAACTATAGCCTTGTGTTTATTTACTCACTCGTTCATTTCATTCATTCACTTTTTTTGCAATGAGTACTTCATGTAGCTATGTGTGTAATCATTCACCTCAACTCTCGTGAAATTACCTATAACAGCGATTACAAATGTCAGTCTGCGGGCTGTCTAATTAACACATTCAGTGCCAAGTATCACTACGAGTACTACACCGTAGTTCGTAGTACGCTAATTGGCGTATTTAGCGAAAATCCTGCGTAAACGTTGAATCCGACTATTGGGTCGATGGCACTCAAATTGGTAATAAGGGCTGTTGTTTTTGTGCTCACCAGTTGTCGCCACTGTCAAGTAGGGTCCTGAAGTATAGCTGTCAGTTTTTAGGGTTCCGTACCAAAATGGTAAAAAAGGAACCCTTATGGTGCGACTCTGTCTGTCTGTCTGTCTGTCTGTCCGTCTGTCACAGCCAGATATCTCAGGAAGTACTGCTGCTATCGGTTTGAAATTTGGAATAGTGTTAAAAGTAGCTAACCCAAGCTTATTGGACATAAAAAAAATCTTGTACCTTTTTTACTTTTTTTTTAAAGGGCTCCGTAATGGGATTTTGAAAATTGAAAGTAGGGCTAATATATCGAGTGGATTATCAAATGAAAGAGCTTAATTTGTAGATTAAAATACCGTTTTTATTTTTTTTCTTAAATAAATAGTTTTTGATTTATGGCGAAAAAAGTTTAAAAAAATACCATTCCCCCCCTATTATCTCCGAAGTTACTGATCAGAAAAATGAGTCATATTTAACAATTATTAATGTCGTCCTAAATATTACAGGAAAAATATAACGGTTTTCCTCACTTGCACCGTTTTTGAGAAATTTGCAAAAATCATAACACATACTTATTTGCTCCTACTAAACTAATCGCCATACAGTTTTTTGAACTATTCATGTATCTACTTATTAGGACTATTATTATTATTAGGAAGACCATTATATTTTCTCTTCCTAACTTGAATACTTTTTTAAAAATTTACAAAAATCTTAACATATTCTACCCTCCCTACGAGAGCCATCTAGCGGAGAGTAGCAAAACTAAGCGATGGTTTATTTTAGATTACATAAAAAATGTCTATTAAATACAATGATCACTCATCAGGAATCGGGAAAAAAACATAAAGTAACAATAATTATTAAAAACTCTATAATAGGAGTATGTTAGGAAATTTGACACTAGTAAATACCATAAAAATGAAATACCACTAGCGCCATCTAGGGACACAAATGTAAAATAAAGTGTGCTTCAAATTCAAAACATGATTCCTTCATGAAAAATGATACATGAGAACTAACTTAGTTGACAAACAATTATTTCAATCAGCCAATAACAAAAAGTAACGTTTAAATTTAAATTACAAGTAAAATTTACGCGCTATTTAGTATCAATAGATGTCGCTGTAGCATACGCTGCATCGCGCTGTTAAGATTTTTCCAGGCTTAATAGGGCTAAAGTGGGTTTAAGGCAGGGTTGCTGTAAGTCGTAAGGTTGGTCTACTTATGAGTTTATACGGAACCCTCGGTGCGCGAGTCCGACTCGCACTTGACCGGTTTTTTATTACGGGTATGAAAACGAAGTCTACGTTTCAATCGTATTTAATGCCTTAAAACCGTAGCATAAAAACTTGCGTTAGTTCAGAAAATAAAGAGGACATAAGTTTACGACTGATGTCTCAAACCACTCACATTCGTTGACCCGTAACTCATATTTGCCATAATATTGATACTACACTCGCGGTCAATGAATTCGGGTCACCGTAATTTAAATAATAGAAATAAGTGTTTTTTAATATTTGACACTTGTTTCATTTACATGATATACGATTCTTCAATACCTGGCTGTATTAGCAATATCCGCTAACCCATCCATCATAAAAACATGATTATCCAAAAATGGCGATTTTAGTGATATTTCACTCCGTTAACGTCATTATTTTTCATGGCTTTTTACGAGTTCGATTAAACCTGAAATTGCTATTATTTTCAGTGTTATTTTTGCGGGATCCTGCCGTTTTGCCAAAATTATTTTGGTCAAATCTCATTTCCCAAACAAATATTAGCAACTGTTTTTTTTGCCAATGCAATCTTTGGCATAATTATAATACGCAAATTTTCGTTTGGTCAAATTTTTATTCAGCATAATATTAATACGGAAAATGACATTTCGGCATTTGGTCTTTTAGCAAATGCTTTATTAAGGCAAAAAAATATTAGTCAATAAAAGTTTAGTCAAATGAATTGTTATGTCAAAACATAAAAAGTCAAAAATCGGATTTCCTTAGGTAATAAAATTTGACCAAAATAATATTGGTAAAACGGTACGATCCCACAAAAAAGGTTAAAGTTTAAGTAATTTAGTAGGTTAGGTTTGAACTGCGTCCCCCAACAAAAACGAACTGCTATCAAAAAGTAGGTTAGGTTAGTAAATTATAAGGGCACAGAAGAAAAAGGGGGGACGGGGGGGCGAAGCCCCCCGCATTAAAAAAAACTCAAACCATAAGTTCAATTAGGTTAGGTTAGGTTAGGTTAGGGTTCGAACTGCGTCCCCCAACAAAAACGAACTGCTATCAAAAAGTAGGTTAGGTTAGGTTTGAACTGCGTCCCCCAACAAAAACGAACTGCTATCAAAAAGTAGGTTAGGTTAGTAAATTATAAGGGCACAGAAGAAAAAGGGGGGACGGGGGGGCGAAGCCCCCCACAAGGGGGGCTCGGGGGGCGAAGCCCCCCGCATTAAAAAAAACTCAAACCATAAGTTCAATTAGGTTAGGTTAGGTTAGGGTTCGAACTGCGTCCCCCAACAAAAACGAACTGCTATCAAAAAGTAGGTTAGGTTAGGTTAGAACTGCGTCCCCCAACTAAAACGAACCGCTCCCAGAACAGTAGGTTAGGTTCAAGGGAGTCCCACATAACCATCAGGGTCCGTCCCCGCACCCTGTTGGTATGCGTAACGCATTTTCCCCTCTTAAAAAAAAAAAAGGTTCATTGAATTTTGACGATACAAATAATTTTCGTAATTTTGTTTTGCGTAAAATATGTTATGCCAACTAAAACATTTGACTAAATAAACTTTGGTCAAACTACCATTTGGTGAGCGAGGCATTGCCTAAACATTCATGTGTCAAACATTAGGTTCGCGTAACAATTATTTGTGAAGAGTTAATTTGGCAAACGATTATTTGGGAAATGAAATTTTGCGAAATTTTTTTTGGAAAGTGATAATTTGTCAAACATATTTTGATAAAACATAGGTAACCCTATTTTTGCATATAATATCGAAAATTAATTAAAGATCAAAACGGGATTCAGTAATTTCACAACCCTGGAGTATTTTAGGAAATATGGCGGTATTTCACTGACCCGAATTCATCGTTCGCGAGTGTATTATTCTACTTAATAACAAATAAACCCCTCACATACAGTCACACTTGATATTTCGGAGACCACACGCTACACTAGTGCCTCTAGCAGCGAAATTCATTCGCAGTAGCCCTCATTGCGGGACAACTATGATTTTAGAACCGCTCGGTCAAAACGCTCGGAAAATCGTAGCAGCTCTACGCCGTAACCGTGCTACGAATGCTATCATGAATGCAAATAATGATTACGATCGCAAACGATCAGGGCATAAACCAATAGTGTTATCAAACCGAATAAATTATTGTTGCTCGATAAACATATCTATAAATCGCTTGTATAGCCATGCAATTATAACACTTATTCCAAAGCGGCAAGATTGTATTTACGACGATACATCCGAGCTCGCTCGCTTTATGGTCCTGTGAATGAAACTATCTCCTGTGATTTAGGGAAATTGAACTGTAAGGCGAGCTGTTAAGGTATTAATTCGAATGGCGTAGTGATCTGATGACACGGCGCCACGGGAGACAATAGCTGTAAACAGTTTGCCGATTGCCCAGGTTCGGAAATCGGAAATTATTAATTGTTGCACAGAGAGAATAACTTTGCGATGGATTGGAGTCTGTCTATAGGAGATATGGTGCCTAACACATTCACTGGCAAGCATCGCTGCGTGCGCTAATGTAGCAAAAATCATGCGTAGACGTTGAACCCGTTGGGTATTGGGCACTCAAAATGTTAAAAAGCGTGAATGGCTTTGGTGGGCTCAAAATCGCAAGGCTACAGGTTCAGATCAGTTGATGAAGTGGCCGCCATGTACAAAAAGTTTTTATTACCTTATCTGAGTACTGCTGTAGTGATCATCGAGGTGAAGTAAAACAGAAAGGGAGCCCGTACATTGAGGCAACTGATGTAAGTATGATCCCGGAGGTTTGTTCTCTCCGTCGCAACCCTCGTGGGATTTGAGATCAGATGATATAAGTTTTCGTAGGCTAGATTTCTGCATGTCAACGTCTCATATTGCGCCGATTTTGCGTAATGGGTTTAATTCATTGAAGGCACTAATTTTGTCAACCGAACCTATCAAAGAGCCTAGCAGAACCTTTATGTTGCAGCAGAATTTTGGGAAAGACCTCAGAGTCCCGAGTTTGTGTGCTTGGTACAGGTCGATTCAATAGGAGCTGGAACGAAAAGCATCACAAAATGATTAAAATACAGATTGATGTAACCCAGTCTACATTGTGCATTTTATGAACAACAAACATGAATGAGTTTCGCATATTTATGCCATGATTTCGTAAATTGCGGCGTCAGTGTGAAAACCGGGTATAAATTAAAAAAAAACTCCACGATACTAAAGTATTTCTGCCATATCATTTACCAGCTTAGTCTTAATTATGTACAGATTATATGTATATTTTATTTTTTTCTTGAATAATGACGAATTCATGTCAGCTCTTGTGAATCGACCTATACATTGCCACCCTCAATCATTCAAGAATTACATGGATGGCTGCCCCAAGCAGGTCAAATGTTAGTTTTTTATTTTACCTGTCAAATCTCGGATCGTGGCTATAAGCATATCTCAAGAAAAACAGGGAAAAGCGTTAGGTTGATGGTAAGTTGGCACCCAAAAATACCCTATTTCATTATGGACCGCGTGCTCGTTAGAACCGAAGCTAAGACGCAGATCTTAATGGCGTTCCTAAGACGGCGACCTAATGAATCCCCAGCTTTTTAGCCACGGGAATGTGCCTCGTCTGCGGACGGTATAGGGTCCAAATTGGTGTGGCCACGGTTGGAGTGTCCGCGCGCACAATGGCCGACACAATGCGGGGCGAGGAATATTAAAAATAGTGTTTGGTTGAGCGAGCTCGGATGAAGCGACTTATGAAGGAGACAAAGTAAATTGATTTGTTTCCTCTGTGAATCACTTCCAGCATATATCCCGATTGATTTAAAAGTTAGGCACATTGTTGGGATTTTATTAACTATTTCTCTTTAGGAAACAAATTTCCAAAGTCTGGTGCTCACTAAAGAAATAATTGTGCAAAATTACATGCTTATTACTCATAGATTTAGTCTATGCCGCAGTGTAAAGTAACTTTGAGTGCTAATTTTCTGATTGTGTTTATCCTGATCAGCGCTATATGATGCACATTTGTATAAATATACGGTAATTACAGCTACCAAACACTTGAAAAATATGATACATGTCTTAAATATTACAGAAAGTTTCTGGCCCATGAGCCACGAATGCACCAATCCGTAGCCAAGGACCTTGAAATAAATACCCGAATGGAGCCTCGCCAACAGAGAACTGAAGCCATTTTGATAAGCCGGCTGCTTGGTACTTACGAGCTGCACGCACACATAGGTAACCGGCGGATTAGATATGCTTTAGTTCATTGTTAGCGAGGCTCCGTCCGGCTATTTATTTTAAGGTCCTTGTCCGTAGCAGTATCTTTTACTTTCCGGTTCGGGAACGAGCGGTGGTCGGCAGCAAGACGCAAACAAGTTTAAACCGGTTTGTCGTCTGCCCAATTATCCGCCTTTGTCCTTCCACTGCGCAATTAGTGTACAGCCGGAGACAGGAATTGGGGAAAGCGGATTCGCGAGGCATGTTGAGAATATTAAGAAGAGAGAAAGGAATGAAAATAATGACAAAATTGGAAGTTTAAAAACGCGACAGCTATTTTTTTTAGGGTTCTGTACCTCAAAAGGGAAAAACGGAACCTTTATAAGATCACTTTTTTGTCCCGTGTGTCCGTCTGTCAAGACAAGACCCTTTATCTTGGGAACGCGTAGAGGTATCGAGTTGAAATTAAAACCATATACTCAGGTCCATGGTTCCTTGAAGCTGTAAAAAATCGAATTTCTAAGTTAACGTAAAAAAAATATGGCCGTTTATGCCGCAAAAACGTACATTTCGACTCTCTCAAGGAAACCAAAATTTAGGAGCTCTGTCAGGGTTGTGGGGGCGCTGACCTGACCGGACCGTCCGAGGAGGCCAGACTGCACCTGCTGTTCTTCTGTTGGACCTTAAAACTAAGCTAAGGAATAGCCTAGACTTACCGTAAAATGGAGCTAATTAAGACCCGCGAGGCTATTTGGCACTAAGGAAATATTTATTAAAAGTCCATTTATTTGTTTCATGACAATGGTAGAAACATAGATCTTCGTCTATCAGAGCCTAAGTCTAATGTGAAGTTGGTTAGTGGTCTATAAATAAGGTTTTCATTAGTTTAAGTCAACCAAATAGCCTCGCGGATCTTAAATAGCCCCGTTTTACGGCCTTTCTTTTCGGAGGGGTTGATCTTATTTGCATCAGACATACTTCATACTTAGAACAAGTAAAGTAACTAGGTATCTAATAAGATTTTGTTAAAAATGTAAGTATTAAAACAAGCTGTTTCTTTTGCGAGCTGTACCTTTTTTAAAAGTCGAAAACTACTATTTAAATAATCAAATTTTCATTGTAGGTGCTTGGAATTATAGACGCAATTTGTGTTTAAATTGGTGGGACATAAAAATAAGTGGGTCGAGTGTTTTATTCAATTTGTGTGTTTGATAAGAACTGAAAACAAAGAGGAACTACTGCGCAAAGAAATAGTGACGGTGGTTCACTTACTTATTATTTATGAGAAGTTTTTCCTGAAGAAAAAAGAGATTTTTTTTGAAAACACACCTATTCATAACTTAAATCCTTGAAAGAAACAAGATTTCATACATAATATACGTAAAGTAATATAGACTAGGTAAACTCGAACATTTTATTACACGGAAAATTGGGGCGAAGCAAAGTCGAAAACATTTACGTTTACTTCGTTTTTCACATATTCGGTCCTGAAAGTTCAATTTCTTAAGTTCGCATTGGGCGCTGTACGTAAGCGCACTCACAGAGCAAAAATCCACGATGCAGTCTAAGATTGGTGTTCAAAAGCTATCTAGATTAAATCTGGACGGAAAATGTTTATGCCAACGTACGGATCCGTCCACAGATGGTGTATTAGACAGTAGGTGTATTACATGAAAACATGCCGGCGTTAGCTAAGCCCCGGGACCTCCGAAGCAGCTATATTTCGGAGTCTGCTCTGCAGCAGCTAGAGCAAGCCGTGATCGCACACACCCTCACCCTTCGTGTGCGTGTGGATTGAGTGAGCACCCTTCTGAAATAAAAAAAAACATCCTGTTCATTTAGTAAAAGTTCTAAAACAATTGTAAAACTAAATCTCTGTATTTGTAAAAAGATAAATCAAAAGATATAACCTTTAACGTGTGCTCACTCAGTTCTCACAAACTACCAACGAAATCAGGGAATGTATTCATTTAACATATAATATTTATATACGAATCTTTAGTAAAACCTATGCTAACTTACCTTTGTAATTTGTAGATCACCTCGTAACGTATTTAAGATTTTACAAATAATTTCTTATGCTCACTCAATCCGCACACTTTCGAAAACCCGATTTCTGATGAAAATACTGAAGATTTAAACTCCTATATATGTGTATAGTTTAGTAAAACTAATCTAGGAATTTGTAAAATACAAAACGAACCACTAACGTGGCAGGTTTTTGGATAATAAATGTTTGTGAATGCTCACTCAGTCCACACGTTTCAAGTAAGTTCAAAATGTAAATATCTTAATATTTGTAGCATTACATAAACTATAAATTACTTCAACTTTTAGTAAAAATTTTTACTAAATATCCACCATCTAATATGTTATATTCGTTGTCTGTTTTTAAAGATATTCAATTGCAATTTTTCTAATGTAAGTAGATCGATTAGATTGACCACACTTCATTATATTATCGTCATATCCAAAATACAGTTCATTTAAAAAATATATGAGATCAAAAAGGTACTACCCCTGGTACGTCACTTTGACATTGAAAGATATTTTATTTTTATTTTTTGATCTCGGATTAAATTTTTTACAGTAAATGAAAGGTAATAATTACGGGTCAGGTAACTCTTAATTGTAATAAGTATGTACTAACCTAATAAAAACAATTGTTTACTTTAAAATTTAATTCATGGATATGACCATAATATAATAAAGTGTGGTTAACCTAATCGATCTACTTACATTAGAAAAATTGCAATTGAATATCTTTAAAAACAGACAACTAATATAAAATATTAGATGGTGGATATTTAGTAAAAAATTTTACTAAAAGTTGAAGTAATTTATAGTTTATGTAATGCTACAAATATTGAGATATTTACATTTTGAACTTACTTGAAACGTGTGGACTGAGTGAGCATTCACAAACATTTATTATCCAAAAACTTGCCACGTTAGTGGTTCGTTTTGTATTTTACAAATTCCTAGATTAGTTTTACTAAACTATACACATATATAGCAGCTTAAGTCTTCAGTATTTTCATCAGAAATCGGGTTTTCGAAAGTGTGCGGATTGAGTGAGCATAAGAAATTATTTGTAAAATCTTAAATACGTTACGAGGTGATCTACAAATTATAAAGGTAAGTTAGCATAGGTTTTACTAAAGATTCGTATATAAATATTATATGTTAAATGAATACATTCCCTGATTTCGTTGGTAGTTTGTGAGAACTGAGTGAGCACACGTTAAAGGTTATATCTTTTGATTTATCTTTTTACAAATACAGAGATTTAGTTTTACAATTGTTTTAGAACTTTTACTAAATGAACAGGATGTTTTTTTTTATTTCAGAAGGGTGCTCACTCAATCCACATGCACACTCACCCTTCACGAGAGACCAGAGCACCTGGAAGACCCAACGCCCAACACCTTTGAGCCTGCTCACCAGATCAACAGCCCGGGGGGTCCAGTTGAATCTCACCAGTTCACCATCCATATCTTACGGACCCTCGACTATTTTTCTTTCGTTTGCGAGTGCCATCAGGTAATAAATGGACCTAGTTCCGAACTAAGCAATGTTTGTACTATGGGTACTAGGACGACGATATACATACAAATATAGATAAATACATACTTAAATAGATAGAAAATATTCATGACTCAGGAACAAATACTGGGTGCTCATCACACAAATATTTACCAGGATTTTAACCTCTAGCTTCCAAAGCGGTATCACTCCCACTAAGCTAAACGTGTCGTCAATTATATTGATACTTCTCATTGTTTGAATTAGATTCCGGTAGGGAGCCCTTGTGATACCCGATGCAGGTCTGGTTTGAGCTTTTTACAATATCACTACAAATTATCTACGAATGTATGATAGGGGGTTCCTTTTCTCTGCATCTGACGATACAGATTGTTGCACATAGATTGCTGCAGCTATTTCGCTGGGAGATTAGAGCGTCGCATCGCGCCCCGTGGAGTGGCGTGTTTGCCGGCGCCGCAATCTCGGCTGAGAGCCCGGCAGAGGTCGTCTAGGCACGGCGCGACTTCGTTTCTATAATATATACGTTTTCGTAAACACGTTATCACAAATTACATTAAAACTACCTAAGTTTATTAGACTCGTTGCAATATTATACCAATATCGGTGTTCAATGCGTATAGATCGTTTCAGCTCCCGTCGAGTGGCGTGTTTGCCGAGACCTTAATCTTGGCTGAGAGCCCGGCGGAGCTCAGCTAGGCACGGCGTGTTTTCATGTCTATAATATGTAGGTACGTTTTCGTAAATACGTCATCACAAATCACCGTAAAACTAAGGTCCAAGTGCTTGACACTATCTTAGCAGTTGCTATTTTTAACCGACTTTCAAATAAAGGACGGTTTTTAATTCGTTTGTGTGTTCGTATGTAACTTTTGACGTTTATCTCTACGACGTTTTTAAATAGGTACGAGTTTTTTAAAGTAGTGAGTCTCAAACACTAGGCCGTTTACCTTACGTAGATTAAACTTGTTGCAATTTTAAACCAATGTCGGTGTACAATTCGTTTAGTTCGCTTCAACTATTTCGTTCAGAAATTAGAGCATTGCATTGTGCTCCATCGAGTGGCGTGTTTGCTGGGGCCGTAATCTCGGCTGTGAGTCCTGTAGAGTCCGGCTAGGCACGGCTTGTCCCGGTGCGGTTTCGTTTCTGTATTATGTGCAAATACCCTAGCCTATCTTGAATCAATATATATCCCTAACAACTTACAATATTGATGCTACTTAATATAAACTACAGACTTGCAGTATAACAGAGCTATGGTAAACGTGAGGCGACTCTAGTATCCATAAGTACCTATTTATGGATAGTTTCGATTGTTATCAGTGTAGGTACATAAAGTGTAGGGTCGATTTCAGGCGTTTTTCCAGCGTTTTTTGTAACTTAATTAGTGTCACTGGAGTTTTACCGTGAAGGACTATCGAGTGACGACAAATTTTGATTAAATCATGTGTAGCCTCGATATCGTCTATCTTTTATAGTAAAAGTTAACTGTGAACAGCACCGCTTGCTGCTATATTTGCTGGAACACGAATGAAAAAAACCGCCGCGGTCGAAATGCTCTGAAATCGACCCTATAATCAGTTAGTCAAGTTAGTAGTTTAAAATTTAGGAGTGTTAGTAGCTTAGTGGCTTTGGAGGTGGGGAACAGGGTCGATAGGTCCTGGATTCGTATCCCAGTGGTTGCTATGTACTAATAACATATTTTTTTACTTTTTGAAGGATCGGAACCGCTAGGGAATTAAGCTGTAACACCTGTTTTTTTGTGCTAGTAACAATACGCATTTTTCAGCTTAATTTTAATTTCTTTTACTGGCAACATCACGATTATTTATCGATTCGTTCCAATGAACACTCCGATATTCGCAAAAATTATAGACAAGCGCAGGGCGAGCGCAGATTCACGGAGCGGCTTTTATCTCAATAGTACATACCCAATGCGAGCGTCCCCGCAATACACATTTAAATATTAGGAAAAGATCTTCCACTAGGATTTATGAAACTATGTAGGTGTAAAGTGGTGGTGTCTATCCAATCACGAACATCCCGGAGTAACGGGGTATATAAAGATCACTTAGCGTTCAATCCGCGGAGTAGAGGCGGCTTCACACGACACCACACGACGCTCTGGTCCTCACAGCACTAGCGCAGATGCCTAGATGACGCAGCACTCCTCACAAGTAGGACTCCGACCCAAAGACGGGGTGATTTAAGCCTCAGCGTAGAAACCCTGAAACGTTATTTCAGACAAATTACATTCTAACTCGATTTTAGAAACTTGTGCAAAGGATTGCAACTAACGGCTTGATTACTAATGAACCAATCATTAAACTTACCATAAAAATGGGTTTATTTCAGATGTTGTGCGATTTGACCTTTATACTCGGGTTCGCTGAGTTCTCTGGAATGTTAAATATACATTAGAAATACACTCATACTATCACGCCTATTTAAGAGGGACAATCATAGTCTTGTACTCACCTGTAGTGTACAGGATGTCACTTGGAGCATTTTTACCAGGAATGCTAGCACTGGGAGACGAAGGCTGTAACAATAAATATTATTTCCATGAAAGATTGTAAACGTGGACTAAGTTAAAAATCAATTAAGCTCAATGCATAGCTGAACAACACTCACCAGTAAAGGAGGCAGCGGCTCAACTTTACAATATCTGACATCGAGTTCGGGGTTCATATTTTTTTTACAGATAGAGCTCACAACAAGAAGTCTTTTCACCAAATCTGAAGTTGCGGAAACCCATAGTTTTCGAGAATAAAAATATCAAAGTTTCCATACAAACTCGCAATTTTTGGCATTGATAGGCGTAATTAGCCGATTTTTTGACAGCTTTGAGAGCGTTCCGTTACACGCGTAAATTTAAGCTGTCACATGGTGACGAATTATAGCTTATGTTTTGTAATAATGAATTCATAATTTATAAGGATACTTGTGTATGCAATGAATTTAGTTTTTTTTGGTAATTTTTAAGTGTCATTTGTTGTTAATATGTTAACATTTGCTAAATATTAATGGTAGCAATGTAGCAATATACTACAATGTGACGAACGGAACGCAATAGGGGCGAGGGGTAGAGAGGGGAAGGACGCCATTAGACGCTGCCGTATCGGGAAGCACGTCTGTTTTGTTTGTCTTGTCAGTTGTTATCTATCTTAGACCTCACAAGGGGGGACGGGGGGGCGGAGCCCCCCAAGAAGGGGGGCTCGGGGGGCGAAGCCCCCCGCATGGAAAAAGATAGACAAAACTAACCTCTTTTTTCGGTTAGGTTCGTTAGTCAGCTTGCGTCCCTCAGAGCATAAATAGAAGCCCCGCGAAGCGGGGATTCGTCGACCTGCTGTCGGGTCATAGTTGTTTACAAAGAAATCCCTAATCAAAGCGCATTTTCAGTCCATCGCGTCGGTCAGACTCCAAAATAACCTCAAAAAATGCTCATTTTCGGTTTTTTTTTTTCAATTTTTTAACTTTTTTCCTATGATTTTCCGCAACTTCTCGATTTCAAAAATACACTTAGGATACCTTAATCTACTCCCAAAAAAAAATTGGCATGTTTTGGCCATGTCAGATATTGTAAATTTCTTCCGAGGCAGCTACTTTCCATGGAGATTCGAAGTAATTAACGCATAATGGGATTAGACTACCAATTACGTAACCGGCACATGGTACCCGATATATATCGTGAGCGCCAGAGAACGCTACAAACACGATATTAAATGTTCCTCACCGACGCGCGGCTTGAACAAACACTCCTCAATCAGTCTTCTAATTATTTTACATTTTCATGTATTTTTCATCTCTCGAAAAAAAAACACCTAGTCACCTCACCGACGTCTTCCTTTTTTCTTCTCGCTTCGACCACTCTGCGCAAAGGCACCACGCTATTCAGCCAAACTAAACGATTGAGAAAATCGACTTAGGAACGCGGTCCGAATAAATGCTTACAAACAAATTGAGATCTTGGCTGAAACGTTGTAAAAAAAACTTAGGGTATTTTATTGACTCGGTTTTATTAAAGACTGACTTAAACAAACAGCAATATAGTGCGTACCAACCTTATGAAATTAAAATATGGATTAGGAATCGATTTATGCGAATATCGGAGTGTTCATTGGAACGAATCGATAAATAATCGTGATGTTGCCAGTAAAAGAAATTAAAATTAAGCTGAAAAATGCGTATTGTTACTAGCACAAAAAAACAGGTGTTACAGTACCCTTCCAGTTAGTGAAATAATTTTATTTCAGAATTTTTACTAAAAATTCTGAAATAAAATTATTCTACACTGTCAGATCTACTGAACAGAGCAGAAGAATCAAGGGAGGGGTCATCTCCGTCCGCAGAGGAAGATGTCTGAAATCCTTAACCTACGAAAACTCATGAGAAGTTTTTTTTTTATGTACTTAAACTAAACCAACACCCTGTCTATGTTTGGATAGATATCCCTCTATCAAACACTGTTGACACCTTAAACTAAACAGCAGAAAGCATAGGCAAAATATTAAAAAAAAACCTAGCAATGCTTAAATTGAATCTTAGGTATTAGAGTACAGAAAATATTATAAGTCGTTCACTAAGTCTGGAACATTACCGCTATGCCGACGTGACACACAGCCTGGCAGGAAGCTCAATAAACTAGAATTAAGAACCTAGCAGATTATGCTTAACATAACTCTGCCAAGCGAGGCGTGACACACAGCCAATAAGAGAACTTGCAAATTAAAATCTGTAGACGAGGTATTATCGTTAACAAGACAAACAAGGGGGCGTGACACACGACCTACAACCCTTTGCGACGCATATGGAACAAAAGCCATTTCATTAGAAGCCAAAGGCATATCAAATTAAAAAAAATTATAATTGAAATAGGACGCACTCTGGTGACAGAATGTCCATTTCTCAAAGTATCCATGCAGATAAAAACTTTAAAATTGTTTTTATCTCAAGAATTGGTTACACCCGTTGTGTAACCAACCGAAAACCTAAACTACTTACTAAAGTAATCCTTAGTTTTAGAACGGCACGAGACAGCACAATTAATCTAATGTATCGATAGATACCTTAGCTAAACTTCTTACCTATCTACTTAACTAATTACTTATATTAAACCCGGGTGTACTTAAACTAATACATACCTTCAGTTTACACCTACCAAATTTATACCAACAGTCAGGACCAGATGTTCTACAAACAACAAAAGCCTACAGTCCGGACAAAAGAAATCATTCCTACAGATAAACATTCCAAATTTAAGCCAACTGACAGGACAAATCTTCTTCTAACGAAATATTACCTGCACGTCCGGTCATACGTTCTAAGCTAACCTTACATTAAACCTGTGGTGCAACATAAAAAACACATAGAAGAACACTATGCTAAAACACAAAACATAAAGAGGCGCAGAACACAGTTCGCAAGCCACGCTTTACTTGGAACGAATGACTGAGGTACGCGCTAACCTTAACTACATGGGGTGCTGCTGGAGGCAGACACAAGTGGGTCGGGTGGCTGACCGTCACCACGAAGCAATAAGTCCTTGATGTGGAATTTACCCAAAGGCTTCCCGTCCATGGACTTCAACGAGTAAACCAATGGAGAATGTTTCCTACTGATTACGCACCTCTCAAACTTGGGCGATAGTTTAGCGCTAAAATATTTAGCCGCATTGGAAAGAGGAAAGCAACGCTTGTAAATAATTTGACCCTCGTCAAATTGAATAGGGCGCTTCCGCAAATTATAGTATTTAACGTTATGAGTGTAAGCCTTTTTAAGGTGGCCTTGCACTCTTTTATATACGTCACAAAGCTTAGGTAGGTTAGAGGAAAATGGCTCGCGTTCCACGACCACCGAGACCGGGTCTACAGGAACATCGAGATTGAGCAGCGCTCCATCTATCACCATCTCTCGACCATGATTTAAGTAAAACGGAGTAAACTTTGTACTCTCGTGTACGAAGGTATTTAAGGCACATTGGATCTCGGAAACCTTTTGGTCCCAAGTACGATGATCCGACTGCACGTACGAGGCAATGGCTCGAACAATATCTCTGTTGGAGCGCTCAGTTTGGTTCGTTTGCGGGTGGTATCGCGGGTTATAGAAGACGTTAGGAACGTTATATCTAGACATGAGGTCCCTGAACTCCTTCGAAGTAAATTGAGGCCCGTTATCGATATATATATACTTGCATACTCCATGTAGTAAGAAAACACCCTTTTCTATACACTTGACAATTGCCTTCGCCGTTACATTACGTAGAGGAAACAAAAGAACATATTTGCTAAAGTAATCGACGCATACGAAAAGATATTGGTTCCTAGCGTAAGATGGAGGGAATGGACCTAAGATGTCACATGAGACAGCTTCCCAAGGTTTAGTAACAATCCTAGGATTACCCATTAGTCCTGCTCGAGCAGTGTTGGCAGGCTTGTAACATTTACACACCTCACAAGCGGCAACATACTTCTCGACATCCTGAAACAGGCCTGGCCAGAAGTACGCCGCACCAATTCGCTTATGGGTCTTAGCAACACCAAAATGTCCAGAGGTCGGTGCATCGTGACACTGCTGGAAGATTTCCTCACGATGTTCTCGAGGCACTACAAGCTTCCAATCGAATTGCGCAGTAAGATTATATTTATTTTTAGACAAACGATACAGTTTCCCGTCAGTAATGGTAAAGTTAGGAAAGAGACGAGGATTTTCCGAGCAATCTTTCAATAGTTTTTGGTACCACGGGTCCTGCACTGTTATCGGATCAAAAGTGATAGAGGAGATCTTAATTCGAGATAGAGTGTCAGGTATGATATGCTCTTTGCCCTTTCTATGTATGATCTCAAACTCGAACTGACTCAAACGACAAGCCCATCTATTTAACCGTCCTGTCGGGTTTTTAAGTTTATAAAACCATTGTAGAGAACTACAATCCGTGACTATGTAGCACTTTGATCCCTCTACGTATGCGCGGTACTGCTCAAGAGCAAAAATCACGGCCAAAAGTTCCCGTTCCGTTGCTGTGTAGTTAACCTCTGGCGCACTCAACGTTCTACTACAATAAGCCACCGGGTGATCCACATCGTCAATCCGTTGAGTTAAAACCCCTCCAATCGCAAACGAGCTGGCATCGGTATGTATGTAAAAAGGTTTACTAAAATCCGGGCATCTCAGAATAGGAGCAGAGATGAGAGCTGACTTAAGAGTGTTGAAAGCTTCATCCGCCTCGGAATTCCACTCAAATCTAAGTTTTTTACTAGTCAAACGGGTTAGAGGACGGGCAACTTGGGAGAAGTTATTAATGAACCGGCGATACCAGCCTGCCATACCCAGGAAACGTTTCAACTCTTTAGGATCTTTCGGAGTAGGAAAATTCATAATCGTTTCAACCTTACCAGGGTCTGTGCGTAAACCGAAACGATCGACAACATAGCCAAGATATTTAAGCTCACTGCGACAAAACTGGGACTTCTGTATATTGATAGTTAAGTTGGCATTTTTCAGCTTTTCAAAAACCCGTTTAAGAATATCAACATGTTCTTCAAATGAAGATGTACAAATTACTATGTCGTCGATGTACGCAAAGACCCGGTTGTCGAACTCGGCGGAAAAAAGGCTATCCATCAGCCGCTGCATAGTCGCACTAGCCCCCACCAATCCGAAGCACATCCGATTATAATGATACAATCCACGTCTAGGTACTGTAAAAGCCGTCTTCTCCTTAGAATCAGGATGAAGTGGGATCTGGTGATATGCCGCACTAAGATCCAAAGATGTTAGATACTTGGCGTCGCGTAAATTATCGATAATATAGTTGATATAAGGAAGTGGGTATGCATCCGATTTAGATACCGCGTTAAGACGACGACTATCCAGACACAGCCGTAGCTCGCCGTTCGCCTTGGGCACCATAGTGACCGGTGAATTCCACGGCGAATGGGAGGGCTCAACAATCCCACTTTCTAGCATACGATCAAGTTCCGCGTCCAAAAATTTTAACTTTTCCGGGCTGAGTCGATAATATTTTTGTTTAATCGGTGCAGCATCACCTGTATTAATGACGTGTTGAATCAGGGAGGTTTCACCTAATCCGACCTTATCCGTGTTAATATTATCATAAAGAAGTTTTATTTTATTAATCTCACACTTCTGGTGTGAGGTCAACGAGTCATAGTTATGCAAGCCATCTTCCTCCACGCTCCCAACCATAGACTGGGCAGACGCCACATTAGAAGGAAGACAAGCAAGTACATCAGGAGCTAAGTTAAAAGCTTTCCAAAAGTTTATTCCAAAATGAATTGGTAACCGGATTTCCGGCTGTATATGAAATTTAACTAACCGAACTACACCTTTATAGGCAATAGGCAAATTCATATAGTAACGACAAGTGTAACTAACGCCATCCGCGACACGCAGAATCCGAGGCTGTTCAAATTCACACATTTTTAAAGACAAATCCAAAAATTTGAGGTGCGCATCCATGCCTAGCACAGAGCATGATGCGCCACAATCCAAGAGCCCATAGACGTTCACATTCAAAACTTGAACGGCTAAGTAAGGCCGATGATCATTAGCAGGAGGCAAGAAGTAAGTTTCAACAGGTCTCGCGGCATCCGAGGATGAAGCAAAACGCGAGACCCTGTTGCCTAGTTTTTTGGACTAGTAGAAGGTCCTTCTTGATTACAATTCGGACACTCGGGCCGACGCACGCCCGGATGACCGCATTCGAAGCACACGATGTCGCGAGAGCGCATACAGCGATTAGTTTTATGACCAGGAGTCTTACAACGAAAGCAAAATGTCGTTGTGTTGGGTGTAGGCCTACCAACTGACGATACCACTTGCTTACGGGGCGCGGCATATGGGGTTCGAGGCTTCACTTGCACATCCGGAGCTACCGTGTAACCAGACGACGACGGTTCAGCAAAATCGCCAGCACGCGTGCACGCCAACTCTAGACGCTTACACAAAACCTTTAAGTCAGCAATTGAGTTTACATCAATTAGCGCGAGCTCGCGACTATACTCCGGTCGAATGTTCCGAAGCAAAATATCCAGACGCTCCGGCTCCGTCAAGGCAGTAGTCAAACGTGAGAACAGACTCCCCATTATTGACAGGTAAACAACAATCGACTCATGACGAGCCTGTGTTCGCGCTCTTATCTCGCCTAACAATTTGTGATCAAAGTCCGGGATGTCAAAGTCTGCTTTAAGCGCCTGCAAAAGATCAAAGTAATCCTTGAAGGAGTCCTTATTGGAGCGGTACCAAAATAAAGCGGGTCCGTCCACAATGTCCGGAAACCCATTAAAAACTATCCGCTCAGGAATCTCGCGAGCCACTCGTAGTTCCTCTAGACGCGTAGTGAAAGCACGAACACATGTGTCCCCTTTGAATTTAAGGTTTAAGCTAGCTAAATTGTAGCGAGGCTCAGCACGACATACAGTCTTGGGCTCCTCCTTAACCGGAGAGCTATAAATTTCGACCTCAGAGTCCGACGATTCCAAATCAGGGTTAAGTACAGTTAAGCAATTCACTAAAGTACCTTTAAGTACCTGCACCCCCTCAACATCACCTGACAAACGCTCTACGCGGCTTAGATAGTAATTTGCACGACCTATCAGTCTCTCCCGGCACGCTTCCGACAGTTTCGACCCAGCAGCAGCTTCCTTCTGCAACGCTAGGACCGCCTTACGACATAAGCCTACCTCAGCAGCGACATCTGACGGAGTGCCGTCACCTACCGGCTTTAAACTGCCTCGTCGAATAAGCGACCGAGTTTGACGCAGAAGCTTGCGCAAATCCTCACATGTGGCAGTAGGTTGTGATGGAATGTTTAGTATGGTGAGTTCGTGTAAGATCTCTTCCTTTAACAACCATTCTACTTTTATAGTAAAGTCCATTTTGATGACAATACACAAAACTTATATTTATCAAGTCAGAGTAGCAAGCGTTATAGCTAATATTAAAATTCACAGTTAAATTATTTAAAGGGCAACGGATACCACAAGTATCACCAAGCGTTGAACCACCGTTACAAGAAAACAAGTTCCAAAAGTTAAATTATAATAAAATACTTTATAGACACACCTTACACCTACTGACTACTCATGAGCACAGAACAAAACTACCAACCACTCATTCAGGCCTTAGCGTTGGGCAGCCACTGTAATACTTTTATTTGCGAGCGAGCATGAACTCCAGAAAGGGTCGCGGGAAGTCAGCCGTGGCCTGGGGAACCAAACGCTAAACTTATAATAAGGGCGCCTTGCGAATGGTCCACCAACACGAGTAGAGGTTGGTCGTATTAAATAAAAGAAAGGTCTATTCTCATGAGCGTTGTTTAATTATACCTTTAAACTATTATTTTAACCATTTAAGCCAATCATAAGATCTAGCGCAGGATTGGGTAACTTAATAAGTACTAGCGCAAGTTGTGAAATTAACGTACGAAGTTTCTATTTCAAGATTTAGCCCTTGGCTATATAAACAAACCTAACTTAAAAGAAAAGGCTGTACTATCGGGGTAAAATCCGAACCCAAGCGTGAGGCAGACGCAAAAATTATAGACAAGCGCAGGGCGAGCGCAGATTCACGGAGCGGCTTTTATCTCAATAGTACATACCCAATGCGAGCGTCCCCGCAATACACATTTAAATATTAGGAAAAGATCTTCCACTAGGATTTATGAAACTATGTAGGTGTAAAGTGGTGGTGTCTATCCAATCACGAACATCCCGGAGTAACGGGGTATATAAAGATCACTTAGCGTTCAATCCGCGGAGTAGAGGCGGCTTCACACGACACCACACGACGCTCTGGTCCTCACAGCACTAGCGCAGATGCCTAGATGACGCAGCACTCCTCACAAGTAGGACTCCGACCCAAAGACGGGGTGATTTAAGCCTCAGCGTAGAAACCCTGAAACGTTATTTCAGACAAATTACATTCTAACTCGATTTTAGAAACTTGTGCAAAGGATTGCAACTAACGGCTTGATTACTAATGAACCAATCATTAAACTTACCATAAAAATGGGTTTATTTCAGATGTTGTGCGATTTGACCTTTATACTCGGGTTCGCTGAGTTCTCTGGAATGTTAAATATACATTAGAAATACACTCATACTATCACGCCTATTTAAGAGGGACAATCATAGTCTTGTACTCACCTGTAGTGTACAGGATGTCACTTGGAGCATTTTTACCAGGAATGCTAGCACTGGGAGACGAAGGCTGTAACAATAAATATTATTTCCATGAAAGATTGTAAACGTGGACTAAGTTAAAAATCAATTAAGCTCAATGCATAGCTGAACAACACTCACCAGTAAAGGAGGCAGCTACTTTCCATGGAGATTCGAAGTAATTAACGCATAATGGGATTAGACTACCAATTACGTAACCGGCACATGGTACCCGATATATATCGTGAGCGCCAGAGAACGCTACAAACACGATATTAAATGTTCCTCACCGACGCGCGGCTTGAACAAACACTCCTCAATCAGTCTTCTAATTATTTTACATTTTCATGTATTTTTCATCTCTCGAAAAAAAAACACCTAGTCACCTCACCGACGTCTTCCTTTTTTCTTCTCGCTTCGACCACTCTGCGCAAAGGCACCACGCTATTCAGCCAAACTAAACGATTGAGAAAATCGACTTAGGAACGCGGTCCGAATAAATGCTTACAAACAAATTGAGATCTTGGCTGAAACGTTGTAAAAAAAACTTAGGGTATTTTATTGACTCGGTTTTATTAAAGACTGACTTAAACAAACAGCAATATAGTGCGTACCAACCTTATGAAATTAAAATATGGATTAGGAATCGATTTATGCGAATATCGGAGTGTTCATTGGAACGAATCGATAAATAATCGTGATGTTGCCAGTAAAAGAAATTAAAATTAAGCTGAAAAATGCGTATTGTTACTAGCACAAAAAAACAGGTGTTACAAAGCTAGTAGTTTAGATCTATGTTTCTTTTACAGTACGTACACAGGCTTCCTAGGCCTTGGCGTTCATTCAACCGAACCAACTATGTACAAGCTCCAGCTCCACAGGCTTCCCGCGGCACTAGTTGCTATTCCCCCGCCGCGCGAATAAAACTCAATTCCGACTTAACGGCCCGCCTCTCCATGTTTTAATCAACACACGCACCAACGCCCTTTACGCTCCAGTTAGGCGAGATTGAACCCTAATTACTGAACAATAAGGCTTCGTGGAGCGAAGATGAGCGTGGCTCTTTGGCAATTTTTGTCTCGTCCGCGCGCTGCGGCTGGATTGGCGGAATTGATGTTTGAATCGCATTAGAATGTCGCTACCCTTGTTGTGGGTATCTGGGTTTATTTTCAACTAGAATCCTTGCCGTGGAAAACAAGTGATCAGCAAAAATTCTTCAGCAAAAATACCTGAGTTCCATCCAGATAAACATAGGTTTATAAAACCCAAGAGGGTTGATTAGCTTCGACTGAACATTGGATAGCGGAAAATGACATAGCCAAGCTGTGTGTGCTCTGTGCAGCGATATCGGAGGGCATTATCATATGTCACGAATTACCTAAACGTAGTCACTAAAGTATGTATAGTTTTGTGAGTATACTGAACTGTTCTTTATGGTGGCAATTAAATTGTTGTGCTCACGACTCTCTTTATCTTCGTCTGTCAGTCATATAATATCCGTGCCTTGAAAGCATTGCATCGAGAAATAAGAGTTTGTGACTAGAAAAGATAATTAATATGATTAACAAGGTAGCATTGGTGACCGGATCCAACCAAGGACTTGGATTTGCCACCGTCAAAGAATTACTGAATAGACGAGTAAAGACCGTCTACGTGACAGCAATGACGGATCAACTAGGCCGTGAAGCCGTGGAAAAGCTTAAAGGCAAAGGCCTGAACCCCCATTTTCATCAACTAGACGTTAGCGATTCAACGAGTGTCAAGAAATGTGCGGATTACTTAAAACTGAAACGCGGAGGTTTGGATATACTAGTCAACAATGCGAAAGGACAGTACTTCTGGCAGGGTAAAGAGGCGAAGGACTGGCGCAACCCCGATTTACCTTTGTATTGTCATTTCGAAGTTTATCATTAGAACTCTTCATTATCCCATTCTGCATAATTCGTTCTTTAAACGTATTTCAATCAATGTACTTACTGGAAATACTTTGATTTTTTATAGCTTTACGTGGAAATACTATATTTTTATTTTTATTCTGCCGAATTCGAACCAGCATCTTTGTTTTAATGGAACAGCGTGATTACTCTCTGTTCTTTCAACTGCCGAAGTATCAAACGATCAATTGACGATATTCGACGATTATGTGTCTCGGCTGATATAATAGCACTGGAGGAAACGTGGCTTTTAGAAAACGACTTAACTTTTTTAAACACCATCAGTGAGGAATTTGCCTGCACCGGGACT
Organism: Eudemis profundana; assembly: GCA_947034925.1. Classification (NCBI taxonomy): domain Eukaryota; kingdom Metazoa; phylum Arthropoda; class Insecta; order Lepidoptera; family Tortricidae; genus Eudemis; species Eudemis profundana. Next base: position 11,850,292 of record OX344814.1, on the reverse strand, counting down.
TCGGCCGTGGATACCTCGGCGGGAATGCTGCGAGGGAGACCGTACGGCGGGACCGCGCTTCTCTGGCGTAAGAAACTGTTTCCTTCTACGACAGTGATACAGTGCGATAATGTTAGGATTAGTGCCATCAAGATAACGTCGAGCGCTAAACACATTTTAGTATTTTGTGTGTACATGCCAACTAACGGGTCGGATAACTTGCCGGAATTTGTGGAATGTGTAAGTACAATTACCGCTATAGTAAAGGAAAATTGTGTCGAGACTATTTACATATTAGGAGACTTCAATGCGCATCCGGGTGAACTATTCTGTGATGAATTGCTTAATTTTTGTCTAGAACAAGACTGGATTTGTGCCGATATTGTTAAGTTAGGCATCGAATCGAGTGCGCATACATATCTAAGTGATGTGCACGGATCGGAGCGTTGGTTAGATCATTGTGTAACCACATCGGCTGGATGGGACACTGTTCTTGATGTTTTTATTGACTATGATGTTTACTGTTCGGATCATTACCCTCTTTTAATTAAGTGTAATCTTAATTTAGTGAAACCTAAGGTATATAATAGTAATAAAAACAATAATATCATTTCGAATGGGAAGTATGTCGCTTGGGGGGAAAGAACACCCCAAGAAATTGTAAGTTATACGAATAAATGTAATGAATTATTGAATCTAATTGATTTTCCACCCGAATTTAGGAACTGCTGTGATGAATGCTGTCTGAATAACCCTGAGCATTGTAGAATACTTGACGATTTATACCTTAAAATAATAACATCGCTACAGGAAGCTTCTTTATACAGTAAGTCTGTCACAGTCGGTTCCGGAAATAGTAAAAAGAGGGTCATTGGCTGGAATAAACATGTAAGTGTCGCACACAGAGAGGCCAGGGCTAGTTTCCAGGATTGGGTTATGTATGGCAGACCTAAGGCTGGGCCCATTTTCAAAGCTATGTGTCACAATCGAAAAATATTTAAATCGAGACTAAGATGGGTTCAGCAACACCAAGAACAAATAAAAATGGACTTACTTGCTACGCATCACAAAAACAGTGACTTTCGCAACTTCTGGAAAATGACAAAGAAGATGGAGGCTAGGCCTGGGCTATCTGTTAGTGTGAATGGGGTATCTGACCCTAAAAGCATTGCTGACCTGTTTAAAGACCAGTTCAATGTAAAGTCATCTGCTGGCACTACCGGGCGGGAGCGGCAGCGGGTGCTCGATGTTACGGAACCAGATGACCATCTTCAAATACGTTTTAACGTCAGAGATGTTAATAAAATACTAAAAGATATGAAAAGGGGAAAATCTCCTGGTTATGACCACCTAAGCATAGAGCACCTGCTGCATGCTGGACCTCATCTACCCCGATTACTTGCAATGTTTTACAATCTGTGCATATGCCACTCCTATTTACCGTCGTTAATGACGAGAACCATTGTAATTCCTATTGTCAAAAACAAGACTGGTGACATATCGAATAAAACAAATTACCGCCCTATTTCTTTGGCAACAATTGTAGCTAGGGTGTTCGACGGCCTGCTTAACATACAATTAGATAAGTGTTTAAAATTGCATGACGCACAATTCGGCTTTCGAGCCGGCCTATCCACCGAAAGTGCTATTGTTTGTTTGAAGCAGGCCGTTGAGTACTATACCCGCAGAAAAACACCTATATATGCGTGTTTCCTAGATCTTTCCAAAGCTTTCGATCTAGTAAATTACGACATACTTTGGAATAAGCTAGACGATGTGCAATTTCCTATTGAACTCACACGCATATTTAGGTGTTGGTACGCGGGCCAGAGAAATTGTGTCCGCTGGGGTGATGTTCTGTCGGACGAGTATAGTTTAGAATGCGGGGTGAGGCAGGGTGGCCTTACCTCCCCTAAACTTTTTAACTTATATATGGATGCCCTGATCGGGGAGCTCAGCAGAACACGTGTCGGCTGTCACATAGACAGGGTTTGTTTTAACAACATAAGTTATGCCGATGACATGGTTCTGCTCAGCCCCTCGGTCGGTGGTATTCGCATATTAATCGAAAAATGTGAGGCCTATGCTCTTAAACACAACTTAAAATATAATGTGCTCAAAAGCGAGTTTATGGTGTTCAAGTCGGGAAACAAGTGTCCATCTCATGTCCCACCCATTCGTCTGAATGGTGAACAGCTGCAAAGGGTTTACACATTCAAATATCTTGGACACTTGCTCACTGACGACTTTCGAGATGATGCCGATCTCGAAAGGGAACGAAGGGCTTTGGCCGTTAGGGCCAATATGATAGCTCGCAGATTTAGCCGATGTACAGCACAAGTTAAGATAACGTTGTTTCGAGCGTACTGTACATCGCTATACACATGCAGCTTATGGACGAGGTACACGCAGCGGGCCATGAATGCCATGCGTGTACAATACAACGACACATTCAGGGTTCTGTTGCGGCTGCCGCGGTTCTGTAGCGCGTCGGGAATGTTCGCGAACGCGCACGTGGACGGTTTCCACGCGACGCTGCGCAAGCGCTGCGCCGCGACGCTCCGCAGAGTGCGCGACAGCCGCCACGGACTTCTGAGGGTTGTGGCGGAGAGATGGGACAGTGCCCTAACCAGGTACTGGTCATCTCTTCATCTTAGTGTAGGTACTAACATAGTTATTTAAGTTTCTTTAGTTGTTACTAACCATATATGGATTCAATGGTCCGAAATAAATGATTTTTATTTTTATTTTATTTTTATTATTACCAACTTCACCATCCAGATCGCTCATGATTTGCATCGATTTTTTCCAATGCTCTGTACCAATAAATTTGAAAGGCTTGTTCTCTAAATGTTTGATTGTGTCAGTTGCTACACTAACCGCGAACGATGTCGATGTGGGGATAGCAGTTTTCCAACAGCAAAGTTAAGTTCGTCCTGCGATGCAGTTTATCTTGAATTATTTATATTTTATTTACCCTCGACGCATAATGACCTATTTTGCGAACGCAAAATGCCTTAAACGCAAAATGTCCTAAACGCAATATGCCCTAAACGTTAAATACCCCAAATGCAAAATGCCCTAAACGCAGAATGCCCCAAATGCGAATATATGGAACCCTCGGTGGGTGGTCCGACTCGCACTTGACCGGCTTTTTTTTAAACATAAAAACCATTTGGTGAATTGTGTGTAATGTGGTTTTGTTGTTAAATTCTGGACGAGTCAGGTAATTAAGTCCTCATCGATGTAACAGTCTGAAATTTAAACCGATATTATAAATTGGTATTTACTTTCAACTCATTACGAGTGGCCGCAGCTAATTGGTATTTAAATTCATACATGGATCGGAAAACAGAGAATTATCATAATACAACGAGTTTAAAGCGTGTCACGTACTAAGCAGATACGATAAGATATTTGTATCAAAACATCCTGTATAAACAATCCGCACCAAAAAACAAGTCTACTCAGTTTGAAGGATTTCGACTGAATGTATCGTCTCGCATATTATCGTGTCTGCGTAGTGTGTGATAGTTTCAGATCATTATGAAATTAAATAATTTATTTCTGCAACTAGGCCTCAAGGGCTCTTTCACATGTCTGATTCTTTTCTTTTGGCGCTTCGGCAGATGACATTCTGGTGAGAAGAAGCGCCGGAAGAAACTCACCAGTTATCATATGTTATTATACGCAGATATAATATTATCGTATCTGCGTAGTGTCACTTGCTCGTAAAGGGTGTTATAACACGCGGGCTTATAGACCAGCTCGAGCCGATTTACCTCCCGTGGGTTATAAAAATCTATAACTCCCACGGGAGGAAAAACTGTATGAAAATATATAACTCCCGTGGGAGTTATGAGTTTAGTTTTAAAATATAGGACCTACCCGTACGTCATTTCAGACTAAGGAGGTTTCAAATCAGCCAAGGCTTATTTCAGATCTTCAAAACTTGGCTACAAAACCAATTTTAGTGTATATAAAACTTATATGGTACCTATATTTTACTATTATTTCAGTAATTTTTGCAATTATTTTAATGCAATTAAATTAAGTTACTTTAAAATTTTATTATGAAAATCGGTACAATCTGGCGGCATTGCCTGTCAAGTTTAAAAAATAAACGCAGTTCTTAGCATTATCTGTGGAAGACTATATTACGAATATATATACGAAAGAAGTGGTCTCTTAGCGGGTGCGTTTAGTTTGATTTGATTTTTATGTTTTATTTTTTTTTTCCTCGCAAATGTGATGAAAAACATTGTGTATATCACGGGCAGTAAGGGGATTACCAACTCGAGTCATTAAAAGCCCTCCGCCTACGGCGTCAGGCTCCTAATAGACTAATTTGAATATAGATAAATTTTTTATTGCTATTACATTAGGCTCTGGGCACATGTCCAATTGTCCACGGCACGGCGCCGTACGCGGTGACGTGGCGCGGCGCGCGCCATAGAAACTGTATGGCGAGCGCGGTGCCGTGGACGTGGGTCCGCGCCCATAATCAGGAGTTTCCAAATTGTGTGCCGCGACGCCCCGGGAGCCGCTACACCGTCCTAAGGGCGTCAGGATATGCAATCCGTAATTTAACACGTTCCCTGTCCCGGTGCCCCCAATGTAGGGTCATGAAGTTTTTTTCAGGATTCCGTGCTTCCAGTATGGGGTCACTTCCCCACACTGAATGCACAGTTGGCGCTTGTGATATTGTCCGATAGTTTTGTATGGGGACAGTCCTCTCAAATGATTAAGTTACAGTGTAAGCGGAGATGATATTGTATGTCTATCAAAACATGTCTTAGTGAGAGCTGTTAAAGAAATAAGTGCATATTTCTAACTTTAGTGTTTAGAATAATCAACCACCTTTGAACACTTGTTTCTGTTTCTTCTCCAATATAAAAAAATAAAAAAGAGTATCTTCTTTTACAAGGGCGTCGGAAAAGGATTGCAGCGTGTTAAAGTTGTCACAGTATAAGAAAGTTTATATTGTATTTAAGTTAAATTGAAAAGACTTTAGATTACCTATTTTTACCGACTTCCAAAAGAAAGACCGTCCTGAATTCGTTTTTATTTATTTTTTGTATATTTGTTACAAGATTACTCGAAGCACTGAACTGATTTGGATATTTTTTGTTTGAATACCACCGAGGTGGTCCCATTGCAACGAAATCAGATAATGGGATCTTGGAGTGATCGAGGAAACTATTAATAAATAAATATCGGGGGACAATCTTACACAAATCGAGCTAGTCCCAAACTAAGCAATACTTGTACTATGGGTAGGTAGTAGACGACTATATACATACTTATATAGATAAGTACATATTTAAATAGATAGAAAACATCCATGACTCAGGAACAAATATTCGTGCTCATCACACAAATATTTGCCCTTACCACGATTTGAACCCGGGACCTCAAGCTTCGTAGGCGGTGGCACTCCCACTGAGCTAAACGTGTCGTCAATACGACATATATAGGAACACTTATAGCGATTTGAGTATTGTTCATATTAACTTGTGCATTTCTCATCGAATAGGATCACTTGAAGGCGGTTATTTAAAAAAAATGTTGGTTAAAAAGTGTCCAGTTAAAATGTAAAAGAATCCTCGCTATTTGAAGTTGGTGGAAGATGCAAAATATTCGCAAGAAGTGCCTCTAACGAACGCAGAGCGAAGTTAGCAAGGAGTTGCCGAGAAAATTCGTTTCCAGGCGGTTGATTTGACATTCAAATGGGTTCCTGCAAACTTCAATGTTTTCTCGAAGGTAAAAATTGTCGACATCGGCGATTAGGAGCCTCAGTTGAGATGGCTGGCTTTGAGATGTTATTGCGACATGAAAATTAAAAGATTTTGGGTGAGGACGCGGTGCTTACTTTTCCTTTTAAACGAGTTCAAAATAGTTGGAGGTTCTCAGGTCGGTGGAATATAATATTCGTTCATCTACCCGCTACCACGATAGCTAAAAGGCATTACGAAACGTCGGGACGTAAATTGAAGTAATTTCGCGATTTAATCCGTTAAAGATGAACGGACCTTTTTTTAAAGTCAGTTGAAATCTCTTAATAATGAGTTAATTTTTACTGGTAATTGTTAATTTTCCGTTTCAAAGTACTTGTTGTCAAAGCAAACGCGGGGCAAACGACCCGCAAATCTACATGCAATCTAGTTGTAAGTACGTATTCCAATGAATAAATAAACACGACCCTTCATCACTCGAAGTGGAGAGCTGAGAAATATGGCGGCGCGAGTTGGAGTACATCTGTTGTGGTATTCTCTTATTTACATATGGGGTGTCCCTAAAACTAACGTACAATGTGTTTTTTGCTAAGGGTTGCCAAATAACTATGCTAGTGAACGTATTTCCTATTTTTGTTGAGTAGTATGTAAACACATGATATACTTATTGAACGGAAAGATATTTGCCAAGTATCAAGACTACATTATTTTGACCTCTGCAAACTTAGCGTAGTCGCACTCTATGCAGTGTTGTGGTAGGAGGAGAAATATAGGGCATTTAGCCTCACCAGATTTGAAATTTATAACCTCAACGTCTACATTGTCTATAAAATTTATCTCCCGTAATTATCTCCCAAAATTACTTACTAAACCTTACATCTACCAACTGAAATATTTATGAAGTCACAACGTCATGATATTACTTTGCGAATATTTTTTTTGCCACTTCATGTTTTACACCGTATAGTATAAAGATAAAGGTATCCTTACAACCCCATGCAGCCATTAAGTTATTACGTCACACATTTGCTTTTTAGACGTTTTTCACTAACTTCTGATGGGTTTATTTTATCCTCAAGTAAGAAATAAAAATAGATTTCCAACAATTACTGATTTAGGGATCAAACCAGATTTTGCTCCTGTCAACGCATCTAACATAAATAAGTGAATGAGGTTACCTTGTCGAACCCACCGGGCGCAATCCATCAATTGATGACGTCGCTATTGTGAAGATTAGGCTGAATACCATGAAACAGACAGACGTGTCATGCAATGTTTTGCATTCGGTCGAAGTATAAAGACGAACAAAGTCCAACTAAAGCCGTTTAGGAGCGCGCGACACGTATTTACTTACACAGACGCGCAATAGCAAGTCTGTTCACACAAACGATCCATACTGGAGCATTCTTACGAATTCTTATTTTTTTGCTTGTAGAGCGTTCGTACACGGCGCGCATACATTCAAGCGCGCGATGTAATTTTTGTAGGAAGAAAAATTACGGCTATTACATACTGTGTCTACTATCTATCTATTACCCGCGGACGTCCAGGTCCGCTGCTAAGAGGACATAAGCCCCCCTTGTCTAATTTGCACGTCGGTAGTGCACTACAATGATTTATCTGTGGTTGAGCAGTCAATAATAGGCTACTTGACAGGTTTCTGAAAAGTCAATCCGATTGTTTAATGATGTCTATTGAGCACTCAGAAAGTGGTAATTTTTAATTCTTTTGTGTATTTTTTCCGAAAAAAGCAAATAAAAATGCACTTTTAAAATTAGCCGCCAAAACGGTTTCTCGGACAATATGGCGTCTATGACGACACATGATAGTAAACAGACAAATGTCAACGAGGATCGCATAACGTTCTACCTTTAAAAATAGGATTGACAGATGCTGTCGATGCTGTTTACTATGGTGTGACGTCATCGGCCAATCCAAACCGTTTTCGATAAAATGGCGACAGATAAAAAATAATCAATTTTCATCCGAGTTTTATAAATAAATTATCCATTTAGTTTTAGTAATATTGACATAAATTGGTTTTAATACTTATAATTCATACATATATCCATAATTCTTCCATTATTATTCACACTGTCAAGTAGCCTATTGGCAATCATGCCAGCAGTCGGCGCCGGGCGCTCACTCGGAAACAACTAGCCACCCGGATTGAATGATGTCGATCTGGGACAGAATACAACGCGAGGCACTGTTCCATTCCAGTTGACACATTCAGGTCTCATTGATGACACGCTTGGTGTGTCAGTGGATTTATACCTAGTATACGAAAATTACCGCCATTTTGAGAACAAGCATTTCTAGGAATCATCAAAACAAACATCGAAACAACTGCCGATCTGGGACGGAATAGAACGTGATGTTATGTTCCATACCAGTGGACACATTCAGAATATCGGAACTGATGGACACTCTTTATTATCTCCTAGTATGAGACAATCACCGCCAATAAAAACATTATTAAGATCAAGCCTATCTTGAGAATTAATTCAAGACCTAAATGCTCTGTTACCATCATTCCTACAATAAAATGAAGAAAGCAAATTTAAGGTAGTTAAATGGCGCTGAAGCAGCTATACCAATAATTCCACGCGTTTTCGAGATAAAAGCTAAAGTCTGAAAGAAGTGACACATTTAAAATGATAATCCTTAAATTAGCTCACCCCTAGATCCGAGGATTTTTAGTGCTTTTATCATGATAACCTTAGGAACCAGTGGTAAGTCATGCAATGGCAAATCTCAAAATGGTGAGTTAACAAGTAAATATCAGTAAGGTCGTTTTATAATGGCGTACACTTTTCTGACTAAAACCGGGTGGTACCTACTTTAAAATGCAACTTTTGTCATACACGCAAAATGGGTGCTGTGTAAGACGTCAATTTAAGGATATCCAAGGACGCGTGCATGTATAATCTATAGGGTTGATTGGCCTGTAGAGAACATGGGTCTCTGTAAAACAGGGCCGTAGGCGATTCTGTTACTCAAGTTATTGGACAATAACTTGGACAATAGTGCCGGAGGCATAAGTGTTAATTGGACTATCAGAGAATACTGAAACACGTTCTAACATACCCGATTATTACAAACATCAAGGACCATTAAAACATGAGGACTGTCATTCTCCATACAAAAAGCTGTTCCCCGATATTTACAACGCTATCTATGTATAAGCTTGGTACAAGAATTATATTATTTACATTTATTCAACTTTGCAAGCGTGACACAGTATTTAAATGTTAGAATTTATTTATTATTAGCTGTTTACGAACTAATTGTTACTGTACTATGTTTCTTTGTTCAATTATAACATCGTTAAATGTTTAGTTTTTTAGTGCCATCTAGTTTTTGCCTGGATATCCCCTTGCGGTCAGGGCACGATCCAAAGTATGAAGAAAGACAGTCCTCTTGTTTTAATGGTCCTTGCTAACATAACTAAAATGATGCGTCGCAGATATTTTATATTTTTATGCCTGCTAACTGTGAATGTGTCCTTATGACAATGGGCGGCAAGATGGTATATTTTGCTTATTTAAAGAAGCACCATGTATAAGATACAACTTAATACAACATTACTTTATATGAAAGAAATATGTTGTTTCTTCATTGGTTTTTAATGCGGGTAAATTACACCACATTTCTATGTTACATATACAGGGTGGGAGGGACTATACCGACAAACTTTAACTATAGATTCTAACAAGTATTAGGAGTAAAAAAAGTTATGTGATGTATAGTCGAAAAACGCTTACTTTCAGAGATATTCATTATTTTTTAAATGAAAACTCCCAAGTGTGTAACAAGCCCTAATAAATGTAACTAAGATAGTTTTACTATTTTTTTTAAATCCTTTAACTAAACAGCAATTAACCTTCGCAGTATTTGATGGTAAGCGACTACGAGGCCAAAAAATTGACCTTTCGTTTTCATTTTAGCTTTTTTTTTCTTTTTGATAACTTTTCCTCCAGTAAGGACATGTTTACAACGAGGGGCTGGATTTACTGATTTATTTTGTTCCATAAGACTATTAATGTAAAATGACAATATTCGACCCATGTTGATATAACATTATTTACTCGTCACACCACCAGGAATTCATGGCTAAAGTATGTCGGTATAGTCCCTCCCACCCTGTATAGATACACAGGTGAGCGCCATTTAGTTATTCTATGTACTTTGATTTCTTGTATCTGGAAATAATGAATGTTGTATATGTTAATACAACATTCATTATTTCCAGGAATGCAGACGGTCGTTCAGCCTTGCCTTTGTACAAAATTAGGTTAGGTACGTTAGGTGCATGCTACGATTTAAGTTAATTGTATGGTAGGGAACATTTTCAAAACTAAGTTTAAAGTGACTGCACTTTATCGCCAATAAACGTATGTTTGGCGAATTTAAAGGAAAACCAATGTACCAAGTGTCTTTGAGTTTAATAAAAATAAAAATCGGTAATAATTTCCAATGAAAAGAATTATAATAATAATATTATATATATAACAATATATAGTATTTTTTATATATATAAGAAATTATTTATGTATTCAATTACAAATGTGCAAGGTACTAAAAAAATACCCACATCGTTATAATATTGCTCGGAATATTTGAAGAATGTTCTCAATTTCTACAAGATCCCTTCACCAGATCCTGATTTGGTGCTAATGGAACTATCTACAAAAGAAACAAAAAATCGAAGTCGGTCCAGCTGTCTTCGAGTAATCGTAGTATTTTCATATATTCAACTGGCTGCCTAGTGCGCGGGGGGCCTAAGTAAAGAAGATTCTGTTCTTTTTTTATGTTAGTTAAAAACAAAAAATGTTTGATTTTCTACAGGACCTCCGACAACCTGGCCGCATATTTGTATGAGCTACATGATAAAAAGCAAGCAGACATATATCTCTATTTCTAAAACAATTTTCCGTTACAGATGTTAAGTTGATGAAAAACATCGCTAAAGTGAAAAGCCTGACGACGCGTCCCCTGAAATTAGTTTAAGTGAAGCGACTTTGTTCCTCGATATTCACGGAGGCTATCCAATCGATTCCATTGCAGCCAAGTTATTCATTTTTAGACCTTAAGTCAATGGGGTAGTGTCTATTAAAATGGTAAAAACCGGTTGGTTTCGTGTCAGCCGGAGACGGTGGTGTGTCAGGCGATCGTAGCCTCAATTGCGAGGATGTAAGGGTTGAGAGGTGAGCCACCTGTGGCACGTTTGCATAGGACGGAGCACGGTCAGCGCCGCTGTGGCGGGCTTTTACTCGTAAGAGCGTTTGTTTTTAACCAATTTCAAAAAAGTAGGAGTTTCTCAGTTCGTTAATTTATTTGTGTCTTCCTCAATTATTCGACGACGGCAGGGGTGCTTTGAACAAGTTGAAGTTTGTCTGAAAGCTTATACTTTTCAAGTAGTCATATTGATGATGGGATATTAGAGAAATGAGGGAACTCTTAATATATTATAGCCACGCATATAACAGTTTAATTTTTTTTATAGTAACTCGTGTATTTGTTACTTGAAAGATTCGTTTGTAGTCGATTATTTGAAAATGTCTGATTTTGTATTAAGTTATGATTCTTTTAAGTGTATTGAGCTTCAAGTGGTAATATATAACAGTGGCGTGGTGTATTGTATACCTCTTTCGTGAACAAGCCGGAGTAAATATAGTTCACTTTTAAGGTAAGAATAAAGTCCTTGAATACTCATGCCGAGAGGAATCGAGTTCTATGAAAACCGCGGTACTGCTACATAATCCAAATGCGCAATTACTGAATTAATAATGACCCTGAAGCTGCAGTCCGCGACGGCGACTCGACGACGAGGCGCCGTATTACCAAAATCATCACTCATCGTGATACACAATGATGACCACGACCATTCTGGCAAGAGTGTACCGACTAAGAAGAGAATGACCCAACCTCGACTACAAGTAATCGAATGTGCACTTCACATAATATAATTCAGCTAGTTAGTTGTACAACGGCTCGGGAGAAGGCAATAAGCCTGCACCCCCACCCAAGCTTCGCTGCCCCCTGCATGCGTTGTTTAGGGCTTGAATAGAATTGAAGTATATGGCGACACTGTTTTGTAAGTTCTGGGAAAGATTTTCAGAATTGCGTTTATTATCTGAGCGAGCAAAAGCGACAAAGAAACAAGAAGACAACAAGAGAAAACAAGAGGTTGAATCGATTGACGAGTTAGGAAAAAGTCACAAGGTCTCTGATTGGGCTGAACTATAGGCACGTTTAGACCAATTGTTTATTCGTAAAGAGAAACACATAATACGGTCAGTAGCGGAGAAAAGGAACTCCCTTATCATACATTCGTAGTATGGCGACTATAACAGTTAAGCCTAACTGAAATAGTTGAATCAAGTCTAAGTGAGCTATCTAATTTTTTGAAAGATTTCCCCCAATTTAACATGAAAATGGGTAGGTACTCAGTAATCTTGTAGTTAAAGGTCAATCTTATTGAATGTGTTACAAGTTTTTCCAATATCCGTATTGGGTCCACGTATATCATAAATCTTAACAACGACTAAAACCATCCCCAGCCGGGCACAGTATCAGTTTATTCCCAGTTCCGAGTTGGTTACCGGAGGCAATATTCCCTTGTGAATTAGGGATGAGTCCGCGCCCGAGCCATTGGGCGAGGTAGCCAAGGGATCTAAAATACACCACTCTGTGTACGAGTTCTAAGTAAAGCAAAATTAGCCAAGTGTCGGATATGTGGACCAAAAGTTTTGTCCACCACGAAACAAAGTTATATTTTTTTTGAGAAATAGTTGTCTCTAAATCTTTTTTCTTTATTTTTCACTAATTATAGATAAAATCACTCATCTTTCAGTGCTATTGTATTACGATATTTAGAAAATCCCGAATGTCGGGACACCCTAATATACGTTACCAAGACGACAAAAGTATCTACACTCACGCCACTCTACCCTTGACATAATTGTCATTTTAGAAAATTTTGTCACTTCATCCGTATAGATATTTATGATGTTGACTGTACACTGTAAGTACAGTCAGTCATGAATCATGTATGCGTTGGCGGAATGAGTCCGGCGGACACAGAAGGGATGATTTAAGCCAGCCAGCAAAGAGGATTACAGTTTTACGGGGCTCTTGGTTCTTGAATATGTTTAACTTGCTCTCATTGGTTATCAACTTATGGATTGACCACTGTTCTTCGGCAAAAGAACAGGGATATCTATCGAGCGATTCGAAAAAGAAGTCGCAATTAGAAAATCCTTCCATAAAATTCCACAATGCCATCCCAAACAAGGATGTTGCGGTTTTGAGACTCGTAGATACGAGTCTCAAAACGTTGAGGATACTGATGTGTGAAAAATTCCTTATAAAAAGAATAAATTAGGAAAAAATATTGTTAGTCACTGACGACTGTTCCTGTCACGCGTACAGCGAGTAATTTTGAGTTTTAAATTCTCTGCTATTTAGCATTAGTTTCTTTTTTTTTAAGCTTAACTAGTAGCTTGGTCAGCTTTTGCGACCAGTTGCTGCGCATAGAAGGCATGCTGATAGCATTTGTTTCACAAATCAATAATGACTTTCAGAAATTTGTGTTCTGGTTGCTATTTCCGTGGAATGCTCCTATTTCGTTTAGAGCGCTTCTAAACGGGCAATATTTTTCTGCAATTTGTGGCTCGGCAACTATGTGCATCTTGCTTTAGCATACGAAGTAAGAGAGAGATAGCAAGACTTGCCGGCCACAAATTGCAGAAAAATATTGCCCGTTTAGAAGTTTCCGAATGATGAAACTGTCTCAAAGCACTGATATAGCAAAATTTTGATAACATTATTCAAATAACAAATAAACCCGTGTAGCCCCTCACAAACAGTGACATTTGACATTTCGAATCTAGATCTAGATCTTTTGTACGTATCTTCAACTTGTGTCATATTATCGATTTTCTACTACTTTATTGTATGTATAATTTTTGTTACACATATAACTTTCTGCTAATTTTTAGGGTTCCGTATCCAAAGAGTGCCGACGGAACTCTATTACTATGGGTCGATTTCAGAGCGTTTCGATCACGGCGGTTTTTTTCCAGCAAATATAGCAGCAAGCGGTGGTGATCACAGTTAACTTTTATTATAAACTACGAGACTTAGATGTTTTTTTTTCACAGCTTTAAGGGACTATAGAACTGTGTATTTGGTTTTATTTTCAACTCGATACTTCCACGCGTTCTCGAAACGAAGGGTCTTGACAGACAGACGGACAACAAAGTGATCCTATAAGGGTTCCGTTTTTCCATTTGAGGTACGGAACCCTAAGAACGCTACAGAAACGCCTGAAAGTGACCCATACGAGTCTGTGCGGAAAGAGGATAGGATTTAAATGGGGGGGGGGGGGGGGCGCTGTAATGCTTTTCTACAGTATTTGCAAAAAAAAATGCCATACTGGTTAGGTTAGTTCCGTTTTTCGCCACGCCTATTCTCTTTCCGCACATAGTTTAACCGCGCTGTAATAGCGTAACTGGCCCCAAGGGGCGAGCGCCGCTAACGGCCAGTGTGGTCCATAAAGTCATAAAAGTGTTTCCTTTAAAATCGTCCGTGAAACAGGTTTCCTGGAAACAAAAACGTTAGAGTAAGGTCTTAAGTAGATACAGTGTTTGATCGCTCCAAAGATGTTTTATTTCCGAGCACCTTTATGGCCGGGTGTAAACCGTTTAGCCCCAGTATCAAGTTGTTACCCATTCGCAGAACAGTATAACTTTAACTGAAGCTCTTGTTTGATAGTCGGTAACGTAGTTTTACTTTTGCCACAGAATAAGTAATAGTGCGATGTACAGAAATCTCTCTCTCTGAAACAAATCTGTCGTTCTGGTCTGACCACCGGGCGGGACGCACCGCATCCGACCGTGTCTCTCTATATCATTACACGCTAAAGGAGCCACGTATTTTTTTTTTAATATTATTAATAATATAAAATAAAGTCTCCTTTCAGCAAAATATCCTATCAACAATATTTGAGGTACTTTCCCTTCATGTCGCACCCTGGGATATCCTGTGTATTGCTATGTACCGTGCTTTCATACGTATATTGTTAAGCAAATAAGATTCTCAAATCGATGCCGTGTAGAAGGGAGACTGCGCATAGCTGTCCTCAGTCCATCGAAATATAATAAGTATGGGAGCGTAAGAAGCTCAAAATCGACCCCACGGAATATGTACTAATGCCCGGGCTACACGAGGCTAGTTTTAGGGTTCCGTACCAGAATTGTAAAAAAGGAACCCTTATGGTGCGACTCTGTCTGTCTGTCCGTCTGTCACAGTAAGATATCTCAGGACCTACTGATGCTATCGACTTGAAATTTGGAATACTGTTAAAAACCGCTAACCCGAGCCTATTGGACGGAAAAAAAAATCTTATGCCTTTTTTACATTTTTTAAAGGGACGGACCCCGGAAAAAATGGGACTCTGAAAATTTAAAGTAGGGCTATTATATCGAGTGGGGCATCGAATGAAAGGGCTTGATTTGTAAATTCAGATACCGTTTTTATTTTTTTTTCTTAAATAAGTAGTTTTTGATTTATGACGAAAAACGTCAAATAATACCATTACCCCTATTATCTTCGAAGTTACTGAACCGAAAAATCTGAAATAATTATCAATTATTAATATCATCCCAAATATTACAGGAAAAATATAACGGTTTTCCTAACTTGCACCGTTTTTCAGAAATTTGCTGAAATCGTAATACGTACTTATTTGCTCCTACTAAACTAATCGCCATTGAGTTTTTCTTGGACTATTCATGTATCTACTTGACGACCGCTTTAGCTTAGTTGATAGTGATCCTGCCTACGAAGCAAGAGGTCCTGGGTTCGAATCCCGGTAAGGGCATTTATTTGTGTGATGAGCACGAATATTTGTTCCTGAGTCATGGATGTTTTCTATGTATTTAAGTATTTGTATCTATTAAATATATCGTCGTCTAGTATCCATAACACAAGCCTTATTGAGCTTACTATGGGGCTAGTTCGAATTGTGTAAGATTGTCCCCTAATATTTATTTATTTATTATTTACTTATGAGTTTGTACGGAGCCCCCGGTGCGCGAGTTTGACTCGCACTTGACCGGTTTTTTCAATCTAGGATAGCAAGCTAGTAAGCTAGTTTACAAGCCAGGACAGCTTTAAATAGAATGCAGTTGTATTTTTAGGCTAGTAGCGTCCCCCCACCACTGATTTCACTATCCTTGCTTGAAAAATTAGCCTCGTATAGCCCGGGCATAACGGGGCGGAGCCAGTACTTAGTGCCAAAGAAAAAACTATACCGTCAAATTAATTTCTCTCGTTAGTAGCTTTGTAACCAATCACAGATTTTTGTCTTTTAAACGATATGTGGGCTATTCTAAGGAAATATGTCTGCGACTCATTCATCTGTCTCCATACATTTAGTATGAAAAAGGGCCCGATGAATGAGGTGACCGCAGACATATTTCTGAAGAATAGCCCATGCAACCTTTTCGAAATTGCAGTCTTCTCAAACTTAATACTTATATTTGTCCTAAATGACTTTAGACTCATACATAGTAAACATTATGTTGGTTATCAATATCACTTGATACAAGACGTATTGATCTTAAAAAGTGGGCATTATGGGGCAAATTTTAACGTCAATTTTGTCAGATGTTATCGTTCCATACGTTATATTTCGATGCCTCAGTCTCTTTCTGTTTTTATTTTTGTGTCAATTCCGTTACCCAAAAGTTGCGCTTTTCAGCAATAAAACCGCCTATCGTCTACCTTTTTAAATAGTTTGTAATTATGTAATGTACCTCTTTTAATGTGTTTTTCTGGTGTGCAGTATATTTGTATTGTATTGTATGTAATTTGTCAAACAAATAACCGCACGTCAATGTCAGCCTTTTTGTACAGGCATTAATTTTTTTTTTTTTTATGAAATAGGGGGCAAATGAGCAGACGGGTCGCCTTATGGTAAGCAATCACCGTCGCCCATAGACACCTGCAACACCAAAAGAGTCACAGGTGCGTTGCCGGCCTTTCAGGTGGGAGTACGCTCTTTTCTTGAAGGTTTGAAGGAAAATTGAGATTTGAATGAGGTTAGAGTTAGTGCGTTTTAGTTGTGGACGTATTCAATATTGGTACATTCCTTCCGAAGCGCTAACAAAAGCTGGGGCCTCCGTGCTCCATGCCAAAAGTTTGGAGACAAACTTAATATCACTACGTATAAAATGAAATGCAAATTTAATACCTTTGAAAAATTCCCAGTGCATGAAAATATGTTCGTCCGATTTTATTAACTGTCATACTCTCTGTGTGTAAAAAAATTTCTACCATCAAAATACACTTTTTTTCAAAATTATCTTCGCTTTTTAATAATTTTCAAAAACGGAATCTGAAAAAATATACCCTGCCGTGCCGTGGTTCTCCCGGAAGGCTACTGTATGGAATTCTTCAAGAGGGGAGTGAATAGGTGTTTAAAGGGTTAGCAACAAGCACGTACCTAATAAATGCCTAGGGTCGGCAACACGCACGTAATGCCCCTGGTGTTGCAAGGGTCCATAAGCTGCGGTGACTGCTCACCATCAGGCAGGCCGTATGCTTGTTTGCTACCTTAGTTTTATAAAAAAATATATATATAAAGTATCGAACCTATTGATAAAGTTTCACGAGAACTGGTTGAGATATGCGATCTGTAGACTGCCAGATATTCGCCGGACACATTGACATACGAAAACGTTTTTGCTCAAATTGAAACGGTGACCTTTCGCTCGCTAGGACAATGAAATAAAACAGTTCTTTGAACATCACAATTTTGAATCTACATTTTTACTTTGTTGATGAGAACCAGTATAAAAAAAATGCATTTTGAGAGTAGAATCTGGTTTCCTATATAAAGCTGTAAATTCGGTACAAGTGATCGATTGACTGACCCAGAAAAAAGAAAACACAAATAAAATGATTCCCGAAGTATATTTGTGTAATTGCTCATATTATATTAAATAGTCGTGGGCAATATGGCGGATAGAAATTGGTTTTGATAAGTAGTTTTATGGACGGGAAAAAAGAGAAAATTGTTACCGATAAGTACTCGCATTGCGTAATAGTGGCCATATCAGACAGTTCTAATAACGTGAGGTTTATATCATCGAAATATGGAACGTTTTCTATTTACCTTATTTAATGTTTATATTTCTGTTTGTAAAACCTGACATTGTAATTTATCTAATTCTATATGTTGTATAATGTTTTATGTATTTGCCTATGCAGTCATGATTTTGTACGCCAACCGGCAACACATAGTGCTACTACATACAGTGTGTAAGTCTAATACGGGCGAATCTCTTAACGGTGGTTAGTATAGGACAAACTGAAGGTAATTAGATAACATTTACTTAAAGTTGCAACAATATTTTTTTCCATACAAAATAATTCAGCCCGCAATGTAATGCAAACACACTCACGTTAAACGCTCGTTGACCGTTACGTTGACATTTCGGGGGCATTTCTCCAGAAATATGTCTGCGGTCACCTCATTCATCTGGCCCATTTCATACTAAATGTATGGAGACAGATGAATGAGTCGCAGACATATTTCTGGAGAAATGCCCTCGGTACCGCCGTACCGCAACCATGTTTACAGTACATTGCTGCTGAGAAATTTAAAAAAATAATAATTATGTGGTCGTAATGAACTGCAACTTTTAAAAAACCTTTTACTTCATAATTACACTAATGAATACTGTGTCCGATTTAATTTATCGCCCGTATTAGACTTACACGCTGTATATTTGTAATTCATCACTGTATACAGTCTTACTTATGTTTAACAAAATAAAACACTGACTTTCAAAAAAAAAAACCGGAAACGCCTAACAAAACTGACGTTGAAATTTGCCCCATAATGCACACTTTTTAAAATCAATACGTTTTATTTATCAAGTAGAACCAACTTAATTTTGACTATTTGTGAGTATTAAGTAATTTATGATAAATATTGATATCAAGTTTCAGTAGACAACTAGACATCATTTTGGGATACCCTATCCCAAAATGATGTCTAGTTCGCATATCGTTTAAAAGACAAAATCTGTGATGGTGACAAACCTACTGAGGAGAGAAATTCATTTGACGCTATAGTTATTTCTTCAACACTAAGTACTAGCTCCGCCCTCGTTAGTACGTAGTCCGTGGGGCCGATTTTGGGCTTTTGGGCTTCCATACTTGAGTAGTATATTTCGACGTTTTAAAGACGTCAATTTCAATCATACCAAAATAGGTATCTTCTACAACAAAAAAGTTTTGAGTTGTAATGTTAAACCAAGTTACCTACTAACTTGGTTTAACATTACAACTCAAAACTTTTGTTGTTGTACAAGAACTGCGTTGCGAGACTTGCATCTTTTTACATATAATGTTTTTGATGGGATGTAGTTTGACACTTATAAGAGTAGTCAGTTGTGTGCCATAAACATGATTGACACCAATTAGGCAATGTTCAGCCCTTCAAATACCGACGGAACCCCAGTAAAATCCAGTACTTTGGGTCTAATTGAATGATTTGTCCTTCACTTCGTTTCCAACGTGAAGCTGAACGCTGTTTGCGCCATCCGACCCGGTTCCAATTCAAATCAGGCAGCGACTTATATATAAGGACTTGGCCATCCATCGACGCTAATGGTACAAACGAAGCCACTCTTAACTAGACATGTGTAGCTCGCGAGTGAGTGATTCAAAAGAGCTATATTCCAGTTGGTCTAGCTCACCGGCTCACTAGCTCAGTTCCGATTTAAAATACTCAGTATATCTTTACGTAGCAAATTTGTGTTTCCTTTTTCTCCAAAAAAACATCGTAAAAGCTATAATGTTTCATGCTTTAATATACTCCAGAGACCGAGTACTATACGCTGTAAAAATATCTGCAACTAATAAATTAGGACCTTATATACGTCAATGCTATCAGGTCTCAATCAGCTCCCCCCCTTTAGATGACCCCCTCGCTACGCCCCTACATCGTATTTCAGATAATACCCAATTGGCAGGTCTTCTAAAGCCTTCAATTCCGTTCAGGTATTTTGATATTTATTTCAATTTGGGATACAAAAACCTAAGTTGACACCTGTGATTAAACTGCTATGGAGACAATAGTAGAGCAAAGGATGATCCCACAACATTTCTATTGCCTTTATTAAACGAAATATCCTTCTACGGTGTAGCTGCTTCGCTGGTGTAATTTCTGTAGAGTTTTATAAATAAATGCTAAGGTGCGCGTTCTAGTTTATCCTACTTTAACAAAGTTTTTCTACTCGTCGACTTTAATCTTTCCATTAGGATCCCATAGACTAAACTATAAATGCTAACTTTTCAATGTTATTTAGTCTATGACACTCTCTACTCAACTATAATATTTATTATAATATGCTTTAGACAACTATAATAATTTTGAAAATAGAACTTTCAAATTTAAAAAAGTGTATCCTTGTGTAAAAACCTCCTTTTAATGCAAATTCGATGATTAAATGCGTTTCAGAACGTAACACCTGTCAAATTTGCCTCTACTTAGACACGCTCCTGCCACGCGATTGGTGCAATTAGTCCTGTAATGAGCCAATCACAAACCTCAATTGTTTTCGGCCTTTAAATAAAACTTTGAATGAATAGTTTTAGTGGAAGTACGGTGATTGTGATAGTTTATTTGTGTCTGTGTCTGTTTAGTGTGGTATGTTGTTTTAGTTGACTCATAGAAAAAGTATTGTATACAATAGTTACATAATTAGCTCTTAAAGTTCTCGTACCTTACATAGGCCACTCGGCAAGCCTCGTGGCCTAAACACGGTACTCGAATTTAAGAGCCTTCATTATGTTACGATTGTATAAAATACTATAATATATGAGATGAAATTAAATCATTTATTTCTGCAAGTAGGCCTCAAGGGTTCTTTTACATGTCTGTTTTTTTTGGAACTTCGGCACTACACATCTCAGGCAAAATAAATATTCTTTGTATTGAAATGTATGAGAATATGCCCACGTTCCGTCACCGACCGGCATTAGTCATAGCGTATCTGATACGTTCATATACATATAATACGGTCATTGTACTTTTTAGGGTTCCGTAGCCAAAATGGCAAAAACGGAACCTTTATAGTTTTGTCATGACCGTCCGTCTGTCCGTCTGTTCGTATGTCACAGGCATTTTACTCAAAAAGTACACGATGGATATTGATGAAATATAGGTATTATATAGGTGTCTTGTATAAGCCGCTACTTATTTATTTAAAGGTCTACAAACTGGATGATACAAATTAACTGTAATAACAAATGGATAGCTCACTTAAGACACTTTTCGTACACCCTAAAAGAGTAGACACAACATGCCTTATAAATAAAAAATAAACAGTGCAGTTATTTTACAATCTATGAAAGGATTACATATTAAAAATACATAAGTATATCAAAAAGAAAATTACAGAGAGAGAAAAATTAAATCAATAAAAAAAAACAAAGAAAGTCTATTAAGTACGGGACCTTAAAAGTACAAAAAACTGATACGATATATGATACATTGTTGTATTGGGCAGAGACCTTAAACCGCGTCGCGTTGAATCTGATATTACTTTAGCTACGCGGCAAAAGGGCATTTCCACACTCATCGATATCGGCACTGATATATCGACGACGACGTCTCCATTGCCAGATTGAAAGGTAATATCGGCGACGGGGTCTCGCTACAATGTCGACGCGGAATCATTTTAAACCGGTCAGAAAACGATTTATGTCCACGCAAAGAAGAAATAAATATCGGGGGACAGTCTTACACAAATCGGGCTAGTCCCAAACTAAGCAATGCTTGTACTACGGGTACTAGACGACGGTATACATAATATGTATATATAAATGTAATGAAATAGATAAAAAACATGACTCAGGAACAAATATTCGTGCTCATCACACAAATACCTTACCAGGATTTGAACCCGGGGTCTCTAGCTACGTAGGCAGTGTCACTCCCACTAAGCTTGACGTGACGAGAAAGAGAGCGTAAAGAACGTCGTTCGCAGAGTACACCCAGTAACTTCACTCCAAACAAAGGTTCATCGCGCGGCGCACCGGTCGTCACACTCTGCCGCCACCCCCCCTAAAAAAATTAAACATCTGCTTCCGCGGTTATGAGTCTCAAAATATTCGCACTCACACCCACGAATACTATGAATTCTCATCCGTACCATCTCTAGCTGTAACCAGAGATGAGCATTATTCGAATACTTTTGAAACATGTTTCTGTTAAACATCTTTATTTACTGTGAATGTGTGCGGGCGGATAGATGTGGGAGCCCCTATAGGTAAGAGAAGCAAGTCGATGTTGGCGTCGCAAGTATGTGCCTAATGTATCCTGACTAGGGTTCCTACCCGTCGTCCCAATCTGATGCGGTGATTCAATTAGGGAAATCGGCACGGTGATTTATAGCTTCCTAGATCGCCCGCGCTGTCTTTATGTATGGTTGCAACCAGAGATAGGTAAAATTTATTTGAATTATGAATAATGAATAAACAAATTTTTCTCGATCTCGAATGACAAATATTTATTTTTATTCGAATAAATTATTTGTGGATAAAATGCGCGCGGATAAATCATTCGCGAATAAAAAAAAACAATTATTGTTTATTCGAATAACTATTCTGATCAAAAACTATTCGAATAATGCTCATCTCTGGTTGCAACTAGGGATGGTAATTTAAAGCATTCGTGGGTGTGAGTGCGGAAATTAAGGGTATTTTGAGATTCATAAACGCGGAAGCTGATGTCGGAATTTTTTAAGAGATACTTTATTATTTATTATCTAAACTTTAAGGAAACGACACAAATGATTTAAAATGTTTATTTTAGGATGAAATATTAATTTTGACCCGATATCTTTACAATGACAAGGTAGTTCATAACTACTAATAGTCCAGAAAGTGGCGAAAAGAGATGATTCATTCCGTGCAGACGGGTTCTGCGTATTTGTGATTAATGGCAAATTAATTGCCCTCAGGTCTCTTCAGCAAGACTGTGCCTTCTGCCTACACACGTTACGTTTAATACTGCCAGAGCCAAGTTTCGGATCCCATGTACAATATCAGCCCACCTAGGCTTTTTACAAGCTTTTATTTAACTTGCTACGTTTGTTTGTATGTAAGCTGTGGTTTCAAAATTTGCAAAACATTTATCAACTACATCCTGTTTTGACATTGTTCAACTAAAGCTTTTCATGTAAAATGGGTCGCTTATAATGCTTTAATAGTCTGAAAGTTATAAGATCTCAACGTTACCCAAACGCCTAATTTTACAAACTTTATACTTATATTATATTACAATACAAGTATACTTTATTGCACACCAGAAAAACACATATATCATAACACATATTAGTTTAATTAATGTACATAGTATTGGAAGAACAAAATTTGGAGGCTGATAATAAAGTTATTGTTATGTATTTAGATGGGTACTTCTTGGATTGGTTTGTAATGACAGTTGTAGGTAGTTGAAATAAATGAGTTTTGCTTCTGATCTCAATGGCGTTGTATCTTTTATTGGCGACTGCGGTAAATTAATGTGATTTAGGCGAAAATGAACAGTAATTTTCCAAGTGCTGTGTTTCCCGGACAATTTAACCCAAAAACTGACAAGTGGTGTGATTATAAGGAACAGTTACTATGTGCATTGGATGTAGCGGGCGCCGCGCAGGACCCCGCGCGGGCGCGCTCGTGGTTCCTGTCCCAGTGCACAGTGAACTATGTAGAACAAGCTAAGTGGACAAAAACCACCACTCATTATCTCAAAACTCATTATCAATAATTATACCTAATACCCATACATTAAGATCGGCACGTGTTATTTTTTCCCCCACCCCTCCATTTATGAATGATAAGGGTCACTTCTTAAGACAACAGTCAATTTTTAGTGCATTCATTTGCGTAATAGCGCTTGACCCTTTACCCCCGTGTGCGTTTCTACAAAGTTCAAACTTCTATTTTTGTGATGGATTCTAATCTTCAGGGTAAGTAAAATATTCTGTAAATGTTACTTTTAAATTTTACCCCATTTCATAGACAATACAGGTGCAGTACGTTGGAGTTGTAGAAATTTTTAGTCCTAACTTAAAGTTTATCGGTCTGAAATCAACATGTCCCCACTTGTCCCCGCGGAGATTTTCATAAATATGATACCTATTTTTACGCTCTTTCATATGATGTGACGTTGATTCCCAGGACGTGGTATAAATGAAACAATCAAGGTCAACAAAAGAAATTAACAATTTATTTTAAAAATACGGGTCGTGAATTTAAATGGCCGTCTGATTTTACACCGTAGATCGGTACTTCCCGCTATGGTGGCGGTGGCTGCAGGTCTCGGCTTGGCAGCGGCTCGTGGAGGAGGTTGATTCGGCCAGGGAAGCGCCGTGGCAGCTGGTGTCGCTCATTTGCCACCACAAAAGACGTTGCGGGGCAAGGCGGTCCGGAATGTGCAACGCAGCGTAACCGACGGTGTTTCGTATCCAAAAATTGCACCCCGACTGGGGTGCGACACAAACACTGAATTTAGGTAATTATTTCCAAAGATGTTGGATGAACGTGCTAGATACAATATTTATCAATTTTGTTAATAATTTATTCTATTTAATGCCAGCGCGTACGAGGACACATAGCGAAACTAGTGAACGCGACCGACTCAAACAAAATAGATAGCACGTAATGCTGCGGGCGCATCTCGAATGTTCTCGCTAGACGAGACAAAGGTGCGCGGTTTAGCCAATGAGCGCGCTCCGCGATAATCAGGTGATGTGCTGATATGCAAGTGGTTTATCGTCGCGCACACAAGTGTTAGTTATTTAAGTGTATTAATTTATGTTTTAGTTTTAATTAGTATTGTTTTATTAGAGGTAAGTTACACTTGTTTTAACTTGGTATTTTATTTTATTTTCTAAAGTGTACTTTTTATTTATATTTAAGTAAATGTAATATTATTTTAGTAATAATAAAAAACATGTACGTACATCGTTACATTACCCCGCGCGTCATCAAAGGATTTTTTCGTATAAAAGAATAAAATCCGTACTTTTTAGCAACTTTTCGTATTTAATCCTTTTAAAATTTACACTTTCATACATCACGCAAACAAACTAGCTATAGGTACTATATCAAAAGTCCCTAACGCGAACAGGCAATTATTGAGGTTACTATTATTGCAAGTAGTGACCCATACGAAAATTTTAAGTAATGGATGTTAAATTACGAACGAAAATAATGTGTATACGAAACATATAATGTTTTATAATATTTATTTATCTATTTAGACCTATTAGTTTTAAATCTTTAATATGCCATGTGCCAATATTTTTTCCTGTCATGTCTTCTAATTCATAGACTAGAGGAGATTTTTTTTTAATAACACGGCACTTAAGATACTTTGGCGCCAATTTCTTTGAAAAGTACTTATCTTTGTTACTCAAAACATAAGCACGTTTCATTACAATGTCACCAACTTTAAACTCCATGGGTTTTCGACGTAAGTTGTAATGAGACGTGTTCTTGACGTGAGCATGCCAGAGTTTTGACTGAACTGTATTAAATATCTCAGAGAGACAGCCTAGATTTTCAGCATAAACGTCTCTAGGAAGATATTGCAATTCTTCGCCTACATCATTGTCAACATACTGTGTCCCGCAATTTACTAACTCCCTGCCGAATACCAAGAATGATGGAGTAAAGCCAGTCGCCTCATTCACCGAATTGTTAATGGCGAACTGAACCTTAGGGATAAAAACGTCCCAAGTCCTATGGTCATCCTCGACATAAGTGGACAAACAGGTTATAATCGTGCGGTTATATCTTTCCACGCTATTGACTTGTGGTGTATATTTTGGGGTGAAGAATATATTTGGTACGTTATACTGTTTGAAAAGGGACACTGTCATTGTACTAATAAATTGACTACCATTGTCTAAGTAAATTGTTTGAGGGATTCCGTGAACCAGAAAAATTGAGTCTTCTAAGAATTTACAGACAGTAGCAGATGTAGCGGCTCGTAAAGGAGTGATTAGGCAAAATTTACTAAAACAGCACGTAACAACCAAGATATAACAGTTTTGTTTTCGGGTTACAGGCAAAGGGCCCATCAGATCTATTGATATTACTTGAAATGGGCGGCTACATTTTTTAGGACGCCCCATTTCACCCAAGGCTTGGTGATTTTGTGCCTTATATGCCAGACACTTGGCACATGACCCGACAAATTTCACCACGTCTTGGTACATTCCTGGCCAGAAATAACGTAGCGTAAGACGACGGTACGTTTTGAAAACGCCGAGATGACCGGCGGTGGGCTCTGCATGGTTTTCTTGGATGATAAGCTCACGAAGCTCACGCGGAATAACTTCTTTCCAAGAAAATTCAGAGACTAGTTCATGACTGGCTTCGGGGTAGTACCTATTTTTTGTGAGTCTATAAAGAGAGTTGTTTTTAATAAGAAAATTTGGAAAATTTTGTGGTTTCGTCAGGCACGAATTATAAACATTTTTATACCACGGATCAGCAGTTTTTGAGAAGTAGCCTGACGTAATTATTGCGCTAACCGGAACAGCCCTAGATAAAGCGTCTGGAATCACATTATCGACGCCGCGACGATGTTTAAGTTCGAAGTCGAACGCTGACAGTCTAACGCCCCAACGAGCTAATCTACCAGTAGGGTTATTTAGAGAAAGGAACCATTTCAAAGCAATGTGGTCCGTATAGACCGTGAAAGGCTTTCCGTTCTCTAAATAGCATCTCCAGTGTTCCAAAGCTACTACGACAGCTAAAGTTTCTCGCTCTGTAATGCTGTAATTTCTTTCTGCTGCTGACAACGACTTGCTCATGTAGGCAATTGGGTGCTCCTTACCGTCTACGATCTGTGTGAGCATGCCGCCCACACCGTAGTTGCTGGCATCGGTGTGAACCTCAAATGGCTTGTCGTAGTCAGGGCAGGAAAGAACAGGAGCAGAAACCAAACATTCCTTCAGCTTCTGGAAAGCTGCGTCAGCTTCAGGTGACCAGACAAAAGGTGGTCCACCCTTCTTATTCGAAGTCAGCTTATTAAGTGGGCCTGCTATAGTGCTGAAGTTAGGGACGAAACGTCGATACCATGTGGCGGTTCCGAGAAAGCGCTTGATGTCCTTCCGACATTTAGGTGTCGGATAGTTAAGGATAGCCTGCACTTTCTCGCCGTCCGTACGAAGTCCACAACTGTCAACAACATAGCCCAAATACTTGAGCTGACTCCGAAAGAACTGACATTTGGCCAGATTGATGGTGAGGTTGGCTTGTTTTAACTTCTCCATCACGCGAAGTAAGAGGGAGACGTGGGAATTGAAGTCATTCGAAACGATAATGATGTCATCGAGGTACGCGAAGACTTTGAGGTCAAATTCCCTAAAAAGCAAGTCAACCAATCGCTGCTGTGTTGCTGGTGCATTCGTGAGTCCAAACGCGGTCCGTTTAAATCTTAATGTACCCCTACTTGGGACATAAAACGCCGTCTTATCTCGATCCTCAGGTGCTATTGGGATTTGCCAGAACGCCTTGGACAAATCAATGCTAGAGAGGTAGCGAGCGTCGCGAAGATTGTCCAAGATTTCGGAAACGTAAGGTAAATTGTACGCGTCGCGTTTTGTTACAGAGTTTAATTTGCGACTGTCTAAACAAAAACGTGGTTCGCCATTCTTTTTGGTGACAATTAGCACTGGAGAAGACCAAGCACTTTCGCATGGCTCGATTACGTCGAGACCTAGCATCTCATCCACCTGTTCTACCAGAATGCGCTGTTTTTCCGGAGACATCCGGTAGTAGCGTTGTCGAATAGGGGGTGAGTCTCCAGTATCAATTCGGTGAGTGATCAACGTTGTCTCACCCAAACCCTTGGTCTCGGCAGAGATGTCAGTAAATTGTTTAATTATGTTATCGGCCACTGATCTCTCCGAACTATTTAAATGGTCGTAGTCCTGTAGAAACGATGGATGGTCTAAACTGAGACTAGCGTTCGAGATCACGGCATTAGAAAATGTAATACCAGTGAGATGTTTTGGAAAGATATTAAATTTCTGCCAAAAGTCTATACCTAGAACTAGGTCTATATTAATATCTGGTACAATAAAGGCTCGAATGACATGAAACGTGTCATCAAATGTAATAGGAAGATCCATGTAGCCAATACTAGTCATAGATTGTCCTCCAGCAGCTGTGACTGTGATAATTTTACCTTGCTGAAGTTCTAGACCACGCTGTTCTAGACAACGATGACTATTATTGCCCAATATAGTTATGGCTGAGCCAGAATCTAGGAGACCTAACATTGACATATCGTAAATCTGTATGGATGCGTAAGGCCGGGGATCATTGGCAGGTAGGTTCTGCAGAATTGTGTCAATTTTGTAAGAGCTAAAATAGAAGTTTAAGGTTCGTAGCCATTTAGCCCAATCTTCGGGATCGAACTTACTATTTTGTTCAACAGTATCACAATTCTGCAGGTCCACTAGTTTTTTGAAGAACCTGGCTTATTGCAGTTAGGACACTGTGGCGTTTTGACACCCTCATGTCCACAAACGAAACAAAGTACCTTATCTTTATTAGCCTTGCACTGACGCAAATTATGGGTGTTATTACGACACCGGGGGCAATATAAAGTTTTGGGACTTGAAGTCTGCATCGCATGTACATATTTATTATTGTTGTTAGGTTTATTAGTATTTGAATTGTTATTAGGATAAGTTTTATTTCTGTTAAAATGATTGTAATACGAATTTTTATTGTAGTTCTGATTTGGATTGTATGATTTGTGTGACGAATGACCACTGTAGGCAAATTCTGGTGCTATGGTATCAGATGTCAGTTTGGGAGGTTCGCGGAAACCAGAAAGGCGAGCTTGAATGCTCTCGTAGTTACGGCACAAGGATCTCAAGGTTTCAATGTTAGGAATTTCAGTGGCTGAAGCTAACGTACTCGCGTAACACGGCCTGATGTTATGAAGAAGTATCTCCAGCTTGTCCTTGTTTGATAAAGACTCTGACAATCTCGAGAAAAGGCCGGACATTATTGACAAATAAATAGTGATATTCTCTGTTTCACCTTGAGTCCTAGCACGTATCTCCGAGAGTAACCGATAGTCATAGTCGGCTTGATCAAAATCTCTTTTAAGACGCGCAACTAATTGATCCCAATTCGACAGCTGATCTTGAAGACCACGAAACCAGTGCAAAGCATCACCAGTGAAAATTTCAGTAGCGAAAGACAGTAGCTTTGACGAAGATATATTCCTAGCTTTACTGAATTCAGTTATACGTTGAATAAAAGAACGTACGCATGATTTGCCATCAAACCTAAGTTTGGTGAGTTCACTAGTAACGCCACGGTCACAAGACACATTAATATTGAAAGGCATGCCGCCAGCTGCCGACTGCTCAGGATTGCTACTAATTATAGGGGCAATTAAGCTATCCTCTATGTTAGTATCGTTGAGGGAATTAAACCGATTAAATAGGGTTTGAAATTCTGATACACAGGCTTCAACAGCATGCCGCGTGGAGTCTTCAACTGTCAGTCGATTAAGTCGGTGGTAAATATGGTGCAAGTAATTTTGCACGCGGAGCATTGCGTTCCTGTCCAAAGTAGAATCCAGAAGGGACCTAATCTTTGTAAGGACATCACTGATACCTTTTAAATCCTCAGCAATGCTAAATGGGCTTTCCAAGATCTCTTCAGATGGAAAGAGGGGAGCAAGTTTCGCAATTTGCCTCCGCAAATCCTGTACAGTCGCAGCGGGTGTAGTGCCTCTAATTTGGACCTCATATTCTAATTCAGATTTTTGTAAGGACAAAAATTTCACAGAATACGACATTTTTTATAATAATTTCATGAAATAATAATAATAATTCGCGGGAAATTAATTAATTAAATGCACCTCAATAAAGAAAGTGTTGAACAAGGTTATCAAACTACTAGCTCCGTTCTGTTACAACTAACTAAGTAACGTTATGGTTGAAACCCGAATTAAAAAAAAAATCAGAAACAAAATAAAACAATCACAAAAATAAAACAAAACAAGCGTTAAGATAATTGCAACTAATGTGTACAACCTGAGCAAATAAAATATTCAACACAAAATAATAAAATAATTGTAACACTTTTGTGCTCGACTATACACAAGAATTGAACAATAGACTGGACTTACAGATACAGTATGTTTAAAAATTGACTATTTAAAGGTAAACAAATGAGATAAATTAAATTTTGACAAAATTATTTTGGAATTGTTAAAAATATTAAATTAGAAATAAAGAGGTGTGTACACTTTAGTTACTTGCAACCAAAAAAATAAAATAAAAACGTTTCACATAAAAAACACAACACACAACTTCTACGGTAGTAAAATCAGACCTTTTTAAGCCACGTTAGAGGGCGCCAGTGTGACGTTGATTCCCAGGACGTGGTATAAATGAAACAATCAAGGTCAACAAAAGAAATTAACAATTTATTTTAAAAATACGGGTCGTGAATTTAAATGGCCGTCTGATTTTACACCGTAGATCGGTACTTCCCGCTATGGTGGCGGTGGCTGCAGGTCTCGGCTTGGCAGCGGCTCGTGGAGGAGGTTGATTCGGCCAGGGAAGCGCCGTGGCAGCTGGTGTCGCTCATTTGCCACCACAAAAGACGTTGCGGGGCAAGGCGGTCCGGAATGTGCAACGCAGCGTAACCGACGGTGTTTCGTATCCAAAAATTGCACCCCGACTGGGGTGCGACACAAACACTGAATTTAGGTAATTATTTCCAAAGATGTTGGATGAACGTGCTAGATACAATATTTATCAATTTTGTTAATAATTTATTCTATTTAATGCCAGCGCGTACGAGGACACATAGCGAAACTAGTGAACGCGACCGACTCAAACAAAATAGATAGCACGTAATGCTGCGGGCGCATCTCGAATGTTCTCGCTAGACGAGACAAAGGTGCGCGGTTTAGCCAATGAGCGCGCTCCGCGATAATCAGGTGATGTGCTGATATGCAAGTGGTTTATCGTCGCGCACACAAGTGTTAGTTATTTAAGTGTATTAATTTATGTTTTAGTTTTAATTAGTATTGTTTTATTAGAGGTAAGTTACACTTGTTTTAACTTGGTATTTTATTTTACTTTCTAAAGTGTACTTTTTATTTATATTTAAGTAAATGTAATATTATTTTAGTAATAATAAAAAACATGTACGTACATCGTTACAATGATAGTAAAATGGTTTGCTCATTATTGCACAATAGTACATTGTGTATCAAGGGCGGTAGGTAAGGAATTACAAACGAGTGTTTGTTACAAGGCCGAGGCGAAGCCGAGGGCTTTAATAACACGAGTTTGTAATTCCTTTACCGCCCGTGGCACACACAATGTTTTTCATCACACTTGTGAGGAAATCTAATTAAAATTAACCTTACTTAACCTAAATAAAATTGTAAAACTGACACTGACATTAGTGACATATCCATAGACAATGCGCAACGTTCGGAAACCATAGCGGTACAGACCTAAAACGGTTGATTTTATAATTGCAAAATACTGAAATACACTATTGAAACATTTAATTAATGTTACAGAAATATGTGTTTACATGTATTTGCAATACCAGTTCTCTTTAAATAAATATTTCAGTGATAAAAGTTAAAAAAGTAAGTTGGCGTTTCCTTTGAACATGACAAATAAGAGTAAAACAGAACCAGCGTTTCAAATTTAAAAAGAAAACCATTACGCCCTAGGGCGTAATAGCTCATTTACGGCCCGCAAAACCTACGTGTAATGCACCATTTTCGAGCAAGTGTGATGAAAAATTAATTTATGTCGTTTTTTCCAGATATGAACGTCTCTGTATCGAGAATGGACATTTGCAATGCATGGTTGTCTCATGCAAATGAAACAAGAAATAATTAACTGTTTAAGCTAGTTTCGGCCAAATGTGATTTGAGTGGAGCGACTGAAAGCTCGATAAGGGATATCAAGGTTGAAATATCACGATTTTCTTCAAAAATTCTTAAATAGTGGGAAAGATGCTTTAGATGCCGACAACGTTTATTTGAGAGGAATGATGAGTGGCTTCGTGGAGAAGATTTATTATTTAAGGTGTCTATGAGTCCTGCCCTGCCATCCACATCCTCGGAAGCTACACCAGGTCCCGGAAGGCCCCAGACCAAATTTTCGAAATCTTGTCCTAGAACGAAACGTCGACGTATTGATGATCTTGTACAAACTTGTAGTTCGAATATGCCGCCGAAGTATCGGCACGTTTATCAGGTAGTGCAAATGTGGCACGTAATATAAAGCATTGATTTCGGGTTACGATATTAATATTGAGGCATTTGAAAAATTGGCACAACAGACTAAAACACTTTACTTAAATCTCTATTCATGGTATTGTATACCGGCTACAGTTCACAAAATGTTAGTTCACGGTGTGCATATAATTCGATCAGCTGTGTTGCTGATTGGCCAACTTTCTGAAGAAGCTCAGGAAGCCCGCAATAAAGACTTAAGAAGGTTTAGGGACCGTAATGCACAAAAACAATTACGTCACGCCACAAATAGAGATTTAATTAATATGCTGGTGATAATATCCGGCCCTTTAATTAACAGTTTCAGAGACGCCCCAAAGAAAAAATCAGGGCCGCTTCCTTCTGACGTTTTAGCTTTATTAATTCCACCTAATGTTAAGAATTCAAATGTTGATGTAGTTTCTAGTTGCCATACTGTAAATAGTAATGATTCTTCTGATTGATAATATTTCAGATGATTCTGAATCTTCAGATGATGAGTAATTTAAGTGATTAAACCTTTACAGGTTATAAGTTAGGGCTTATTTTTAATCGTTGATAATTAAGTTAATAGTTATCTATTTATTTACAATTTATTTTATGGTTAATAATTAATTAATTTATTTATTTTAATGAATAGCAATTAGTTTATGATATTTTTGTAATTTATTGTTAATATAGGTTTTTTTTAATAATTCTTGGTTTTATTATTTTAGTAAAATAGAACGGATTACAATATTTGGTTTTGATAATCTAACCCGACTCCCTCAATTATTCCAATTATCCACAAAACACATTAAAAAATGTTTATATATGTTTAATAACCATAAATAAGTTTAAAAAACTACAAAAATAATTTTGTCCAGTGAGCTTGTTCTAGAGAGTTCACTGTGCAGTGCGGGAAGGATACTTACGCACTTATTGCATCACTTCTGGTCCCCGTGCGGCCAACTAGTGCCACATTTGAGGACATTATCAGTGTTTTGGACCAATTTTTCGAACCAGAAGTTAATGAAATTTTGCAAGCGGGAAAGTTCCATAAACGCATACAATCACAACAAGAGAGCGTGCAAGAGTTTATCGGCGCAGTTAGTTTGCTTGGTGCAAAATGCAACTTTGCCGATCTTAAGCGTCAGTTGAGAGATAGACTGGTGCTTGGGGTGCGCGACGAGCGCCTGCGCCGCGAGCTGTTGAAGACCAAGGACCTCACGTACGCGGGGGCCGTTCAGTACTGTCTCAACTATCAGGCGACGTTTCCGGACTTGTACCCTGAGGCGGGCACTTCTAGGCAAACTCCACAAAATGAAAATGAATCCATGGAAATTGATAAAATACAATCAGTAAATTGTAAACATTGTACCAGGGTTTACAAACCAAACGAGCGGTGTCCTTTTATGAAGGCTCAGTGTTGTTATTGCAAACGGCACGGACACATCGCTCCAGCCTGTAATAAGAAACAAGCCAGGGTCCATCAAACCGAAGAAAAGTGTGTATGTGACTCAGATCCGGAACATGAAGACATGAATGGCATTTATGTCTGCGCTGAAAATTATCATGCACCAATGACAGCAGACCTAGTTATCAATGGAGCCGGGTTGCGGATGGAAATTGATTCTGGAGCTTCGAGAACCATCATGTCTGAAGACACATTTAAGAAGTTATGGTCGACCCCGCCTCCACTAAATTCGACAAATGTGAGATTAGTCACATGGACCCGGGCTCCGCTAAAAGTGCTAGGGTTGGCCCATGTACGAGTGGTTTTGGGTGACAAAGAGGCCCAATGTGAACTTGTTGTTGTTGCGGGCAGCGGGCCGAGCCTGCTCGGCAGAAATTTGACAAGTTGGGGATACAATTGGTTGGTGTGTGCTGGTCTGAGGATAAAATAACAACGTGGAAAATGGAATATCCGAATTTGTTTAAGGAAGGCTTGGGCACGTATACGGGCCCCGAGGTGTCCCTGCATGTGCGACCCGGGACGGCGCCGCATTTCATGAAAGCGCGCCCTGTACCGTTCCCTCTGAGGGCGCAAGTAGAAGACGAGCTACAGCAAATGGTAAAGGATGGTGTTTTGACACCAATTAAATATTCACAATGGGCCACACCTTTGAGAATTGTGAAGAAGGATGACGGATCCCTTCGTATATGCGGAGATTACCTTGCTACGGTTAACGCAGCAATAGATATTGACACATACCCGCTGCCTACTTCTACAGAGGCATTCGTAAAACTCAGCGGAGGAAGTGTATTTAGTAAATTGGACTTGAGACAGGCATACACTCAACTCAAGGTTGACGAAGAGACGTCTATGTTGCTCACACTGAATACACCCATCGGGCTAATGAAAATGAATCGCTTAGCATTTGGAGTAAGTGCAGCGCCTGGTATCTTCCAAAGGGTAATGTCCACGGCGCTGGCGGACATGGAGGGCGTCGCGTGTCTCTTGGACGATGTTGCTGTAACAGGAAGAAATATGGAAGAGCACAATAAACGACTGCATAAAGTTCTGAGGAAACTTCAGGATATGGGATTTCGATTAAACATAAAGAAATGCATCTTTGCTTCAAGCAGTATAACATTTTTGGGTCATATGCTGGATGCTGAAGGACTTCACCCCTCTCAAGATAAAGTAGAGGAGATTAAAAATAAACCAGCACCCACTAACAAAGAGACGTTAAGAGCATTCCTGGGATTGTATAATTTCTACGAGAAATTCTTACCTGACAAGGCATCATTGCTTGAACCTTTGTACCGCCTGCTGGAAGCGAAGACACCATGAACATGGGGCGACAAACAACAAACGGCGTTTAACAAGGCAAAGAAGCTTTTGTCGTCTGACAGCACGTTAGTCGGATATGACTTAAATAAAGATCTATTACTGATTTGTGACTCATCAGATTATGGTGTGGGAGCAGTATTGGCTCATATCATGGAAGACGGATCTGAACGCCCGGTGATGATGGCATCGCGGACATTACAACCTCATGAAAGACGGTACGGCCAATTTGATAAGGAGGCACTTGCCATAATGTTCGGGCTCAACAAATATCACCAGTTTTTAGCCGGAAGGAAGTTTTGCATCATCACCGACCACAAGCCCTTGGTTGGCTTATTCAACCCGGAGAAACCAATTCCTGACCAAATATCACCCAGAATGCTACGATGGTCTTTAAAACTGAATGGGTACAGTTATTCCATCAAATACCGGCCGGGCAAGTTAATTGGCAATGCGGATGCTTTAAGCCGATGGACAGAGCCAGAGACTTCTTCCGTAGGCAAGGATCCAGACTGTTTGGGAGAAGTACTGTTGCTGGAAGAGCAACCACCAGGATGGAACCTCGATGTAAAAACGATTGCCGAAGAAACCAAGAAAGACCGTGTCCTAAAAAGAGTATTGTTTAACGTGCTCCATGGGTGGTCACACTCAAATAATGACCCGGAGTTGCAACAATATTGGATTCGCAGAGAGGCTCTTTCACACAATAAGGAATGTTTATTGTGGTGTAACAGAGTCATTATACCAGCCTCGCTTCACCAAAAGGTACTGAGATTATTACATGCTCCACACGCTGGCATTGCTCAAACGAAAGCATATGCTAGAGGATACGTTTGGTGGGCTGGCATAGACAAGGATATTGAGAGGGTGGTGGCTGAATGTGAAGACTGTCAGTCAGTGAGGAACAACCCACCTAAGGATCCACAGATTTGGATAACGCCAGAGAAAGCATGGAGTCGTGTCCATGTCGATTTTGCGGGTCCGTTTCAGGGGAAAACTTTTTTACTCTTGATCGACTCTTACAGCAAATGGATAGAAGCAGAAATTGTACAATCAATGACGTCAGATTCGACAATCACAATTTTAAGACGAATTTTTGCATCACAGGGCTTACCTGATGTATTGGTTTCTGACAACGGGAGGACATTTACTTCGGATGAATTCAATCTATTTTTGAAGAAGAACCACATCAGACACTTATACACCCCGCCCTACCACCCGGCATCAAATGGCCAAATCGAAAGGGCCGTGCAGACATTCAAAAATAAATTGAAGAAATTGGCGACTACCAATATGCCCTGGAGTGAAAAACTGGCAAAAGCACTATACGCTTTACGTACCGTTCCTAACAGCTGCACCAATAAAACACCAGCGGAAATGCTAAACGGACGTAAGTACAGAACGGCTGCGTCGAATCTACACCCGGACAGCACGCCGAGTCGCGGAGAGGAGCAGCTCGAGCGGGCGGCGCAGCGGCCATGCGCGCGCACCTTCCATGCCGACCAGCCCGTGCTCGTGCGCATGTACGGGGCAGGAATGAAGTGGGCGAAGGCCATAGTAGAGACGGTGGAGGGGCCTAGTACTTATGTGGTGAGGACGGAAGATGGAGAGTTGCACCGTCGCCATGCCGGCCAGATCATAGCCAACAGCCGCTTGAGTATGGGTCTCAGTCCTCGTCAACATCGGATCCCCCAATTGAAATACCGCCACCAGAATTATGGCCGGATATTATAGGAATACCAAATGATTGTTAACAAAATTATTATAACAATTAATATGTTGATTTAAACCTTGTTGATTGTGGTGGAAAGGTATGTTATGTATTTAGATGGGTACTTCTTGGATTGGTTTGTAATGACAGTTGTAGGTAGTTGAAATAAATGAGTTTTGCTTCTGATCTCAATGGCGTTGTATCTTTTAGTTATGTTGTTTTATTTTGCTGTGATTTTCCTTAATCGTCCAAATTCCCAATAAAACACTATATATGTCCTCCTCCCTCCTCCCCCCCCCCCCCTCCTCCTCCCCCTCTGCACCCTTTATACCATACTTTTCGATCGAGCCGCACCAGAGTATCTCAAATCTAAATTTATTTTCCAAACGCCCCGACCTGGTTGCAAACTTCGTACTTCCCGTAGCCTTAAGCTCAATATTCCTTTGCACCGATCAGGTTTTATGTCCAATTCCTTCGCCCTTCAGGCAATTCGCTTATGGAACGATCTCCCGCTCCCCATTAGGCAAGCTCAGAGCAAATTCTCCTTTAAACGCAAGTTGCGCAAGCATTTCTCTGATACAAGTCAAAATTAATTATTTGTCATGATGTTTTGCATGGGTACATTTATTTTGTTATATATGTATGTTTATTGTAACAAGTATATGTGTATGTCTTTTATTTTTATATAATATACTCTTATATTGATTTGTCTCTCTGATGTCGTTTCGCCTTTAAACAATCCTGCAATTGATTTGTCTCTCTGATGTCGTTTCGCCTTTAAACAATCCTGCACCAACTAAAAATCTCTGTTTTACCCAATGGTTGACTGGTAGAGAATGCCTTTAAGGCATTAAGTCCGCCAATTGTACTTTTTTATTATTGTGCAATAAAGTTTAAATAAATAAATAAATGCCTATAGTATTTGAACAGTTCCCCTAATTTATCTGAGATCCGATCATCAGATCCTGATTACAATGACACCACCTTGGAGGTATAGGTACCCTTTGAAACAAAAAAAAAAAGAATTTTCTAAATCGGTTCAGCTATCTTCGAGTAATCGCGTAACAAACATACAGAAGAATTGAGAACCGCTCTTCTTTTGAATGTCGGTTAAAAATACAGTGTTAAACCCCAACAGTAGAAGAACTAGGGCTACCGACATAGCTGAACGGATTGCAAACCTTAAGTGGCAATGAACGGGGCACATTGCTCGCAGAACTGATGGCCGTTGGGCAGTTAAAGTTCTGGAGTGCCGACCACGTACTGGAAGACGGAGCGTTGGCAGGCCTTCCACAAGGTGGACCGACGATCTGGTGAAAATCGCGGGAAACCGCTGGATGCGAGCAGCACAATGCCGACAGTGGTGGAGATCCTTGGGGAAGGCCTATGACCAGCAGTGGACGTCTTTTGATATGATGATGATGAAACGCCAAAATATTTTCAATGTGAAATGAGTGCTCTACTCCTGTACTCCACTCGCGGTTCACGTACGCCATCAAATCTGCATTTCCAGAGGTAGGATTTGACGACATCTCGAGACAACACGTTCGTGTGAATAGCCCCCTCTCCCTCGTCCCGCACTTGATTACGAGGGTCTGCATAATGGCATTATGCATATGCCGGGAATCTGCCGCAAACGTGATACCTACCTACATAGATAGCGTGTGCTACTTTTGGAATTATTTAACCTTGTTGTTAAGGGTACATTCAGGTAAAGGAGACTGAAAGACATTTTAATGTAATTTCTACCAAAGAGTATAACTGTTTTTTAACAGACTTAAAAATGGAGAGAGTGCTCAGTTCGTAGAAATCCTTGTTTTTATCAACAGTTTTCATTGTTAAGAGGTAACTGAAGCACCTGTAGTTAGCCGATCGTTTTTAGCGTTCCGTACCAAAATGATAAAAAGGAACCCTTATGGTGTGACTCTGTCTGTCCGTCTGTCACAGTCAGATATCTCAGGAACTACTGCTGCTATCAATTTGAAATAGTTTTAAAAGTCACTAACTCGAGGGTACTGGATATAAAAAAAATCTTATAACTTTTTAACTTTTTTTTAAAGGGGGCCGAAATGGCCTCTATTACTAATCGACCAACCGGACATTTAAACCAACTGGTAAGGAAAATGTACGCCAATCTGCCCAAGGATATTTTTCACGCCACGCCACTGATAGACATACTTATTATATTGTCTTGTTAGTTATATGTCATAATTGCCTTGTTTGCGCGCCATGTTTAATTTTGAATTTTATATCTTAAATCCTAGTCGTAAGAAAAGTATTGTATGCAACGTTGTATAATTCAGTCAAAAAACGCTCATGGCGTCTCTATTTGCGATACTCGCCGCCGCGGCGGCTCATATCACGACTTACACCATTCGCGTATTTTGACCCTACTTATACAACTGTTGCATAAAATACTATTTTTGTTTGAAAGGGTATATTTCAGAGGTGGTCCCATTGCAACCAAATCAGGATCTGATGATGGGATCTTGGAGAAATCGAGGGAACTCTTCAAATATTACAGACACACATATGGCGATTTGGGTATTTTTTAGAGGGTCTCATGTATTACTTATCGAATACCTTCATTTGCGTGACATCCAGTGTTAACCGACTTCCGTAAAAGGAAAACGGTATTCAATTTATACGTTTGATACGTGATTACTCGAAGATCGCTGAGGGTACTTCCATTGCAACCAAATCACGATCTGACGATGGGATCTTAGAGTTATTGAGGGAATTTTTCAAATATTATAGACACACATACGGCGATTTGGTTATTTTAGATAGAGTCTCGGTATTGCTTATCGAAATTAGTTTATTGAAAGCCGGTTGTTTTATATTACATTACACAACTAGGGTGGTAATAGAAAGAAAGGCCGAGATCGCAGATGTTTGCGGCCCGAGCTGCAAGCGAAGGACGTAAATATGCGATCGAGGGCTTTCTTTATTACCTCCCGTGTTGTGTACATAATTTTATGTCTATACTTGGCCAGAAAGCGGCTTATATTCCGTACGCTTATTTTTGATTTTGTGGTTATTCTTATTTTTAAATCTACACAAAGAGATTACCGATTGCATTCGGAGACTATTAAACTAATCTCTAAAATTTTATATACATAGAAATAGTATTTTATTTTGTTTGGTCTATACCAATGTATAAAAACTTGTAATTCAAGTCACTCGTCTCTCTTTTATGATGACCATAGCGTAAAAGGAGGGTTATCAATCGTTATTTTATCAATTTCCCTTCTTTTTCTATTGCCAAATACGGCTGGCCAATCTCCAGCCCTTGATATCTCACAATTCTGGTCGGAAACTGTACAATCAACATCACTGAAATACAGTCTGGCGCATATAGTGACTGAAGCTCAGCTGAGCGGTAATTTCCCGGTATCTCACTCATTCCCACCGGAGGGAAGGAGACGGCTGCAGTCCATTTGTATGATAATAATTCCCTTTGCGTCGCGTTAGACGCTGTCGTTACAGACGAGGGAACGTGATAAGAAAAAAACCGGACAAGAGTGAGTCGTATTTGCACGGGAAGGGTTCCGTACCACCGTAGAGTAAAATACGCCAAAAAATACATTTGTGTTGACCGAGCGAGCGCAACTTCCCCGTTTCAGCTCGGGCAGCTTGCTTAAATGCTTTCGTATGTCTGTATGTCCTCCTCCACTTTGATAATTATGTAGTTTTTTTTGGTGAATTAGTTTTTGTTTGTTTTACCCGACTGCGGCGAAGCCCAAAGGAGGGTTATGTGTTTGACCTGTATGTATGTATGTCCGTTCTTGTGTCCGCTCGTAACTAGTCAACGGCACATCCGATTTTGATAAATGATACATCATTAGATTCGTCTTGATGGTGCGAGTGTCACTGGGTATGAAGTTCGTTAAAATAAACAAAATGGCGGATTTTATGCAGTTTCAAAGTACACCGCGGTCGGGTTTTTTTATTAAAAATGTGGTTATTCAAAATGGTGGAGCCATGGGGGCTGCCAGACTCGCGAGGTCTACGACTCATAGATTCACTAGAATTAATTTTATGCTACACCTGGCCATAAAGTAGCTTTTTCCGCACGCTGCGCGTACGGAAAAAGCCGCTTTCTGGCCAAGTGTAGACATAAAATTATGTACACACTACGGGAGGTAATAAAGAAAGCCCTCGATCGCATATTTACGTCCCTCGCTTGCAGCTCGGGCCGCAAACATCTGCGATCTCGGCCTTTCTTTGTATTACCACCCTAGTTGTGTAATGTACTATTATTTCATTTTATTATTTCTTGTATAAGCGGCAATAGAAATACATACGTATTTTGTATAAAGTCTCTACCTATTACGGTTCCACAGATACACCCCTGTGACAGACGGATAGATGGACAGTGATTTTAGTAATAGAATCCCGTATACACCCTTTGGATACGGAACCCTAAAAAGATAGGGGTTCAAAGAGGAATGATACGCTTCTCGGGAAATGATGCAATTGATATGGAAATACATGAACTATACTATACATGAGCTATACTAATTAACTTTTATTTCAGGAGACCAGTTTTCTTACAAGATTGTAGAACTAACGGGAATGTTAACTTCTTTTCTAAAATACGCGGAACAGCAACTTACAAACGCTAGTGCGTTTTATTTTGAACTCTGTGTAACTCATTGTGTGCTCATCTCTGAACATGACATGTAATAAATTTAAAATTTAAATACCTTAATTGTAAAATTATATTAATGAATTGATGTTGATACTGTGTTAAAAATGTTGTAATGATGACTTGTAAAATGTATTTGCTTTTATCAATAAATTATCTGTATCTGTTCATCAACTATTTCTATTCTCATCTCAATTAATGTGTATTCCTAAAAAATGTCACAGTTTCAATGATAACGGATTTCAATCAATGAACTTCACGACTAGGTCAGGATAAAATAAGAGGTATTCGCCTAGAGTACCAAGGGAAGCCTCAATACACCTATCACCCTTGGCCTTGGCGGCCATTTTCCCTTGAATTTCTACGATTCGGCCCCAACGTACCGTCCGGCTTCGATTTCTTATGGAAATAAACATGTTTCTTTCTGTTTCCTTGATTAGAGTGGGATAGGTGATGTTAACACGAACGCTGTGACATATTTAGTATAGTTACTGAATCGAGTTACAACTTCGGTATCGTAGTCGCTCACTATCAGGTGCTAATGCCGTGGCCAATTAATTAATAAAAAAATAAGTTTTCACACCACTGCTCGAAAAGGTGGCAATATATTGTAGGCATTGAGAGCGTAAAACGGCGAGAACCAGTGAGCCAACAATGATATCAAACACGATAACAATAATATTGTTGTCCTCGAACTCACTCGTCTATCTATTGCTTACTTTGTGTTCTTGACCAACGAATTACTTTATTACCTGACTTTAAATGAAGGTTAGGTATTTAATTGGATTTAGTAGCGAGATGCCTACTATCGCACTTCGTCTATCTTATATTTTTTACTTGCAGTATATAGCATAATGACAATATTTTGAAAAGTCCATACATATCATCGCATTATGCCGAAAATCGCGATCTGTCGAACATTATTCTAAATAGACCAAAGAGTCGCATAATGACGACTTTCGTTCTCACCAATGTTTTTGTTATTTGTTTTGCCTACAAAATGTACAGTCAAAAACAAAACACGAATTGTATGAACATAATAACGGTTTTATTTAATGAATTCTAATAGTAAATAATTAAATAAATATCATATTTTTAAGGCTAACCAGTAACCAAACACTCCTTTCCAATTAACACAAAATTATACTTCATACCAACAAAGTCAACGTTTCATTCCTTAACCGTGGTACCATCAGATTGTACCATCAATGGTACTATGGCAAAAAATGTTTGCCGTGGTTCCATTATGTCAATGGCACTACGGCTAATATTATTTTTTATTAGCCGTGGTACTGAAAAATGGAGAATTTGGTATTTACCTAACAGTCATGAGGGTAATGGTTAATTTAAGACCATTTATAACAGCAAGTAAAACAATGCAACTCCACAATCATCATCATCATCATCAGCCTGCGGCAGTCCACTGCTGGACGTAGGCCTCTCCCAAGACGCGCCACTTTGCTCGATCATCAGCTACACTCATCCAGTTGCTGCCAGCCGCCCTGCGCAGATCGTCACTCCATCTAGCCGGGGGGCGTCCCACATTGCGTTTACCTGTTCGCGGTCTCCACTGCAGTACTCTCTTGCTCCAGCGATTGTCAGTTCTGCGGC
This sequence comes from Eudemis profundana, assembly GCA_947034925.1. Classification (NCBI taxonomy): domain Eukaryota; kingdom Metazoa; phylum Arthropoda; class Insecta; order Lepidoptera; family Tortricidae; genus Eudemis; species Eudemis profundana. The sequence continues at coordinate 11,807,452 of OX344814.1, read as the reverse complement.
AGATGTGGCCAGCCCACTGCCACTTCAGCTTGCTTGCTCGAGTAACTATGTCGGTAACTTTGGTTCTCTGACGGATTACCTCGTTACGGATTATATCCCTCAGAGAGACCCCACAATACATTTTTTTAATTATTTACGCCTAGTATGGATGACACTGTTGTGTGTATTAAAAGAATTGCACTCCGCATAACTCTGACAATGTCCTCCGTATGAGCTAGACTAAAGTGCTCGCAGACATTTGGTGACTCCGTCAGTTCTTCCCACGTGCCAGCTTCTAAATGTTCGCCGCACACACGGGTATTTTGTGGGATGTAAAAGTTCATGTCACATAGCATTTTTACCCTTACCATGTCGGGTATGCACAACAATGGTGTGTTTGAACATCCATTAAATATACATCGAACTGTATCTTCGTAGGCTCGAATAAGACTCATGTTTATATCCGACTGAGCCTCTGTTCATATAACGGAAACAACCTGAATGAAGAACTTTAGCTAATACTAGCTATTACTGACAGATATAAACTTTTTCGATATTACTGACAGTCAAAAACTGGCATTCGCCAGTGATTTTAAATCAACAAAAAGGTCCATTCGTATTGCATTCATAAAGTATTTAACCGCTTACCGCATGAATTATTAAACGTCATGCTCCCCAGCAGGACCACCTTGGCTTTGATGAATTTAAACATATAGGAAAAATTCTATATAAAATCTATATAATTCTACTACCAATAAAAAAAATTCTATGTGAATAGTTTCGCCGTAAATTTGATTGCAAGGTGGTCCTGCTGGGGACCATACTCCCCAGCAGGACCACCATTATATCTCTTTTGCTGCTTATGATACAGGCACGTAAATGACATCAAATAATTCTATAACAATTCTATACTGACCTAGCTTACGACATTCTTCAATTTATTTTGGATATACGAACTTACGATGCCACAAACTTTTATGTAAGTAATTATCGCTGCGCCTGAATTTAATATCTTAGCAAACACACAAATGTGTGGAATGAATTACTTTCAGGCGTTTGTTCACATATGCGCAGTCGCCAATGCCATTATAATATCGAACCGAATAAGGTGCTCATAAATATTTTAACGTGACTCTATGGTCAAAGCGTTAGAGTGCATGTTCAGATATAAGCCCCCTGAACAATTATATTTGATGGTCACTGTGCAACACATATATGAACGACTTTTTAGCTTTAGGTTTAAAATGTATCATTTCTATCATTTTTCCTTATTTTTTCTTATTCTAAAGAGATACGACGACTTACAGCCTCCAAGAACTTCGGCGTCGTAAGAGATAAAACTGCTTGAGATTCATTATTTGCACGAATAAAACACAACTAGGGTGGTAAAACAAAGAAAGGCCGAGATCGCAGAGCTTTGCGGCCCGAGCTGCAGGCGAGGGACGCAAATACGCGATCGAGGGCTTTCTTTATTAGGTACCTACCTCCCGTGTTGTGTACATTATTTTATGTCTACACTTGGCCAGAAAGCGGCTTTTTCCGTACGCGTAGCGTAGCAACACGGGAGGTACAGTCAAGGAATTTAATTTCCTACCCGTTTCATTGAAATGTTGTTAAGCATTCACAATGCTGCCGTCCTAGTCTAAAAGGCGACTTTTTGCTATAGAAGTTCATAGTAAAAAGTCGCCTTTTAGACTAGGACGGCAGAATGCATTAAGGTCCAAAGGAGGATGGTCAAATTGGCCTATTGACCAATAAGGACAAGCGATATGTCACTGGATAGCTTATTCAACGTCCTAAAACTTTTACTATGGCAAGTAATCCCAAATCTTTGTGTGAAAAAAGTTATTGCTGCATAAAAAGTTTAATGACTTGAAACTTTACTGCGTACCTTTTTTGATACTAAGTTCCTATATCGCTTTAGACTATAAAGGTTTTCTTACTGTAGATGATTTTGTGTCATGTTTTGGGTGCCATGGGTTCATCATTCTACCACGGATACATTTTCGGAGTTCCAATAATCGAATTTGCAATTTTATATGAACTTTGGCGCACCCAATTGTTCAGGGGGCTTATATCTGAACATGCACTCTAACGCTTTGACCATAGAGTCACGTTAAAATATTTATGAGCACCTTATTCGGTTCGATATTATAATGGCATTGGCGACTGCGCATATGTGAACAAACGCCTGAAAGTAATTCATTCCACACATTTGTGTGTTTGCTAAGATATTGAATTCAGGCGCAGCGATAATTACTTACATAAAAGTTTGTGGCATCGTAAGTTCGTATATTCAAAATAAATTGAAGAATGTCGTAAGCTAGGTCAGTATAGAATTGTTATAGAATTATTTGATGTCATTTACGTGCCTGTATCATAAGCAGCAAAAGAGATATAATGGTGGTCCTGCTGGGGAGTATGCTCCCCAGCAGGACCACCTTGCAATCAAATTTACGGCGAAACTATTGACATAGAATTTTTTTTATTGGTAGTAGAATTATATAGATTTTATATAGAATTTTTCCTATATGTTTAAATTCATCAAAGCCAAGGTGGTCCTGCTGGGGAGCATGACGTATTATTAAACCAAATATGATCGACCCTGATTTCACTCCAATGCATATGAAGCCTAATATGGCACTTTCAAAAACTAGATGAAATGCAGCCTTCAGGCAACCTAATATTTATAAAAAATCGTGATTAAATGGCATTTTTTGCCATAGTACCATTGATGGTACAATCTGATGGTACCACGGGTAAGGAACGCAACGTTTTAATTCATTATTAACCTTGAGAATGATTAAAAAACAAGTGGTTTACTTATCCTCATTAAAAAAACCGAACTTTGCTTAGTCTACGTAAACAAACTCCCATTTCAAGATGTTGATCAAGAAAATCCTGAACAATTTTTTTTATGCGATCATTTGTTATTTTTTCTTTTTTAATTTGTTTTTTAGTTTTCGGGAAATGGATCTGGCTCTTTCGTATATCGTGATCGTATTTTATGCTTTCATTTTTTATACTTTTAATGAATGGGAATAGGTTTGGCTTTTTCCGTTTAATTATTTTATTTAAGCGTGAATGCCAGCCCTCCACTGCATTTATAGTACGGTGAGGATTATCAAAGCAGCTTACAGCATGAATTAATTTCGGATCCATCCACTGTTTTATAAAGTAGTTTACGAAGTCGTTCCAGCCCTCTACATTAGACAGAACCTCAAACTGTATACTGAGGAAACCCTCAGGCATCAAAGTTGCTGGTAAATGTGCCAGTGCTACAAAAAGAGCAATTGTTTTATTATTAAACAAATGCAATTGCTTAGCCTTTTTGTGAAGAGCTTGGGCATAATGAAAAAAACATCCTTTTATGTTTGCGGTAGGGAATGTGATTTGAAGTGCATTCATCGCCGCCATTTCATAATCTGTTTGAATTATTTCTGGATTCATATCCGGAATGCATGCCTTTATCATTCCAAACAGCCTTTCATATGTATATTGCTCCTTATTAGGTAATAGACAATATATTAATGGAGTAATGTGAGCCGTAGTTAGCCCGTGAACGGTGTACAGCTGTTTGAAAGGTGGCGGTACACTCTTAAATGTCCCATCCGCAAAGAAATGTCTTACATTTTTTATTGTTTCTCGAGCCTCTGTACTACAGAATATTAAAATTTTATCTGCGTTGCCATCGTCACAGAGCAAGAAGTCTTTATTTAAGCTTTCACTTAAGACGACATCTTCCAATTTTTTGAAAACTGTCGCGTGTACATCAAGATGCGACTTTCTGGCTCTGTAAAGTGCATCTTTTACCGATTCATAATTTGGCAATATATCATCGTATTCAGGATCGGATTTGTATGGTAACATCACGCGTTCATATATTTGGGGTATGGGACCCAAGTCATCGCAAACGGCTTGTTTTAAATTCGCCTTAATCACCACCACTTTGTAGGCATACAAATCGGATTGGCATGTATGGTCACTTATTCTTGTAATAGTTTCGTCATCTTCCATCCAAGTGACGGATCCTGAGCATCGTCTATTAGTGCATCGCCAAATACTAGAGCCATTTTTATTTGATTTTTGGCGTGTGTGACTATGTCCGTTTCTCCACAATGACCAGGAACCCTGTTACAAACATATATGTATGCTTATAACGGTTGGCATTTTATCGATCGTCTATAGGAGTGGTAGATGACAATATCCCTCGATAAAATGCAACCACAATAAGCCGGATTGATTTGATAATAATTTTAATCAAAAAATTTAACCAGATACTATTGTAATCAAGTTAAACGCCGAAAAGAATAGCTACATAATATACGTACCTTGGTATTTTTTATTAACACGATGTCACTGTTAGTGATGTATTTTATATAGTTATTATTCATTTTTTTCGGTAGGTAAATAATAACTGTAATCTTAAAAAGATACTGTAATTAAACGACATAAGTCATCGTACCATACATGACGTTCTTATTTTATTTTATGTAATATGATTAACCTTCTTGCACTTACCAAGGAGATAAGCAATGATTTTAAATAAAGACATATGTAATGTATACTTAACTTATATCACGACATTATTAAGTAGGTACTTACTTTAAAAATAGTCCAATTTTAAGACCTTTTTAACACGACTGTACTAAAAGTAGCATCATGATATTCCTGAAACGATTTTTCATAAAAAATGGCAAGCTGCGATATATCAGTCACAAAAATAAAAAAGTAGGCATAGTGCGATAACGTGCTTAGAGGTTTTATAAAATGGGCGGTATGCTACCAATTGTATGAAAAGGTAAAAAAGTCAACTAAGTGCGATAGTAGGCATCTCGCTACTAAATCTTTAATTGGTATGTTGTATTAGGTGCTTAGGTACCGAACTTGCGCTAATATTAATTATGTGTTTAATTTTTTACAGATAAGCCATTCCTAGTCATCGATAGCAGAAGTCAGGTAAATAATGTCATAAGTTTGTATTCATTTATTAAAGACTAGAGGACCCGCATAGCTAGCACAACTGGTAGTGCTAGAGGTACTGGTGGTAACTTCGAGGTTCGCGGAGGTGAAATAAGTTGAATGTCTCTGTTTTGCTTGGGCTTAGTCGGATAAAAAGTATCCTATATGTTAACCAAATAGAAAACAACAACTTCGACAGCTTTTTGTTTATTAAATATCAACTTATCTGAACACACGGAAGTGTGTCAGCCAAGTAATTAATTAAGAAATGATGTTTTTGAAATCAAACCAGACTTCGACTGTTTTTACGTCTATTAATTAAGCCTATAGTGTCATCAAATTCAGCGTATGGGTATTTCAATGAAAGCCAACCTTTACCAAATAATTCTCCTTCCGAAGTCCCCCCCCCTCTTCTAATTACCTCTTATCTCGGGCGATAACGCGTCTGTGCGTGATAGAGGTCGCTGCGGCAAGTTTCTCGTGCCAGCAGTATTCTCTGTACGTGACTTGCTCGCAGCTTTGTTTTAGGACTATAAGTACAGTCACCCTCGAAATTAGTTGGCCTTAGTACCGCATCGTAATATAAGTAAGTGAGTTTTGTTCAAGATTGGCTTTGTGATATCAACGGTAACACTTCCTCACACTCTTCGGGGATAAAAAAAATAGTTTTAGATATCCATTCCCGGATACCAAATTGAATCACAATCGGCCCAGTGGTTTACGCGTGAAAAGGTATCAGATGGACGGACGGACAGACAGACAAAGGTACTTTTGGATTTTTAAATTATTATGGATGAACCAGCATAGTAACTTTTATATGGCTGGCTACCCAGAGTTCAATACCCAGGCGTTCCCACTGTCTTCCATCGTGCAATAGTGGTGGTGTACAAGATATTGTGTAGATGCGGTAAGGGGTAATTAAACGAAATATAAGGAATAAGTTACTTCTTATCCTAGAATATGCACGGTTCCCTAAGAATAAATTTCCTAAGACTCCTTTGCCACGCAAACAAAATTATTTCACATAGTGGCAGCAAAGCTTTCAAGCAAGAATAACCTCATTTTTATTTAAAAAAACCCGACCGCGGTGCACTTTGAAATTGCATAAAATCCGCCATCTTGTTTATTTTAACGAACTTCATACCCAGTGACACTCGCACTATCAAGACGAGTCTAATGATGTATCATTTATCAAAATCGGATGTGCCGTTGAGTAGTTACCTACGAGCGGACTTAGGAACGGACATACATATATACATAGTTACATACCTACATACACACATACAGGTCAAACACATAACCCTCCTTTGGGCTTCGCAAAAAGAAATCCAAATTAGTCCACAAACATAAAAAAGAACCCGATTAAATCATAACTTCTTCCATTTTTGAAAACGGTTAGTAAAACTATTCGATAAAAATAATAAAGCGCAAGTCAAGTCCAAGATAAATAAAAATGTTTGTAAGATTTAACTAAAACTTACAAAAAATTCTGGTCGATAGTGTAATTCTAATTAATGAGGATAGTGTTGTGTTGATTACGAGGTCTACTTAACGTTAATAACGAAAGCCAATTTGTTTGTAATGAACTCAGCCCAATGGGAATGTGGACTTATGTTGAATTTTACAATATAATATAGTCACATGCATTGGAAAATACTAAACTATCATAACACAGAATAAATAAACAAAAAAAAATATAAAAGTTATGTGATTATACAGTTTCAAAGTTTTTGATATTTCTTTATCGTCTTAAAGAAAAATTAAAGTTAATTTCGGATTGCTTAAATTAAATAACACTGAAAAATTATGTATGGCAAGTAAGTGCTTTAAACGTGTCGTGCTCAAAATGAGAAAATGCTATTTTTTCATGCACACTTAGTACAACGAGGACTCGACGATGACGTCACCGTTGGCGTCCGTTTTGTATGGGCCGTTTTCAACACTCGGTGCGGTCGGCTACTTTTGATTACAATTTGTGGCTGTTATACTTATACAAATGTATTAGGTGTCATAGAGATATTTGTTCCTCACAAATAGTAGAATCGATTTACGACAGAAAAAAAATCGAGTCAACAGCCGAATTGGTGGCTGTTATAGTAAGCCAAATGTAAGTAGTTATAGGTATATATTTATTCTTCACAAATAGTTGAATCGATTTACAACAGAAACAAAATTTAGTGCATAAGCCTATTAATATAAGCAATGCAATAGTCATACTCGGCACGTTCACATCAATAGTTCAGTCAGCGTGGAAGTCATTTTCGCACTTTCCAGTTTTTTGTCATTTTAAGACCTATGAGAACATTGAAGTTCATTGGTTGTTTAATATCCGGCTTCCATTCATCGACAGGACTTTATCCCGCTGTCCGTCCGCCATTTTGCAATCGTTTTTAATTGAACCTTCATTTGGCGTGTTATTATTTCAATATCCGTAAAAATACTGTTATTCTTTGATCTGTAACCGTACTTTCAACTCATTGTAAAATATTTACGTTAATATCTTTTCAATGTTGTTTTGCTTGGTTCTTTACGCGGCATGCCGCCAATAGGCTAGATGACTAAAAAAAACTGTTTAGTCCGTCTGTTACATTATGAAAAAATATTGTACACGTATTTTTTGTTTTGTTTGACAAACAAAAACTGACGAGGATAGAGTGCTTAGAAGTTTCGAGTGACGTCACTCTTGAGTACAAATTGTACTCAAGAGTGACGTCACAAGCCCCCACTCCAGAAGTTTGATGATCTATAACTTTGTCGATTTTTAATATTTTGATAAACCAAAAAATACGTGTCCCATATTTTTCCATAATCTAACTGACGGACTAAATAGAATTACATACTTTTAACCCAGTCATCCTCCCTATTATGATGTCTGTAAAAAACTGTTTTTTTGAATAAAATAATCCCGTTTGTGATATTTGGTAAATATTATTAGAGCTCCGAGAATTCATACGTTTGGTATTGTTTGGTCGATAATTCCCGGATGCAATAAAAACATTTTTTTTGTTAAAGTATTACTTAAAGCTGCGTTACGATTAAGCCGGGGATCACAAACAGCGCCCAACAAGTAGCCGTAAAACAACATTAAAACGTTTCCCACGGTAGATTCTCAACAAAATTTAGTTATCAGAGTGTCTTTCTCATTCTAACTCCCTACAGATATTGGGTGAGTGAGTGAGAGAGAAGAGAGTGTCGATTGTTTTCGGGGAGATAAACAATAAAGATTCCGTCCCAGCGCGATGATCAAAACTTCGGTTATGACGGACATTCGCTGCGACCTCGTGCTTCGTAAGACAAAAACTTTGAAGGACACGTAAGAAATTACTAGGGATAAAACTTCAGTACAGATAATGGAGCTTTCTGACTAGAAAACTAAGTCTTAGAGATAATATATGCGTATCCGCATTATTTAGTTTAGTCATGTTATAAGACTTACACAGTCACTTTTACGTGTATTGATTGACGCTTCTAGAGTTGTGTAGACTCGCAGTTTACCAGAATTAAGCTGTGTCCGCCTCTACCACCGATGTGGACGCCTCAGTGTGACCACGACCGCTCTGCCAAGAGCGATACGACAGAGAAGAAGAAGAAAACTGCACGAACAACACTTAAGCTTACGCTATGCTCTACCTAATATTGCAAAGTCATCAGCACACGATTCTCAATTAGGTTGTATGCCTATAGGCAGGTGACTTTTTGGTGTACATAAATACAGATGGGAGTGGTCAATTTTAATAACATCTCACCGTGTTTGTATAAACGCTTTTTAAAAGCATTATGTTCTCTATTAAACAGCTTGTTAGCTCTGCCAATTTTGAAGTTGGTGTAAAATCAGTTGCAGCAACGCAGTATCCTGAGAACTTAATTTTCAACGTTAAATTTTGATTGCAGTTTGCGCTTAAACACAAATGAAATTAGACTTTACAGCCGCGCGTGAAGGATGAATATTAGCTAAGTTTGGATAATTCAGTTTAGCGGTTCACAGGTTCACCAGTTTTACTGCGACTCGTCCTAGTTCTTATTTGCCTTCCATAAGGTTAACTTTGGCTTGTTCTATTTTAAGGTTATGTTGTTAGGTCGGGTCGACGCGCCGACAGTTCGCCACTAATATCCGTAGTGACTCGCTGGCTCGTAAAGATAGGTTTTCAGGGCATATGGTTGTTTAACAGTGCGTAATGATTGTGGGCACAGTCTACGCTCATACAGTGCCTACGGAGATGTTCAAACAGAGCTATAGAGCGCAAGTCAAGGGATAAGACTCGGGTGAGGCAAGCCCGAGTATTATAAATAACTTGAGAATAAATTAATTACTTGGGACCGCTTTCAGAGCATGGAAAACCGCGCACTTACAGTGTCGCTTCGAATGTTTTTCATGGTGGAGGGCATAGTGATGTAATCATCCTCATCATTTCAACCCGGGGAGGTCCACTGGTGAAGACGAGACCTCTCTTCCAAATACTCATCGATTTATGATTCTCGAACGGACACCACGAACTGGAGCACGCAGTGTGGGGCGGCCTCCCAGAAGATGGCGTGATAATTTGGTTACGGTCTTTAGAAGTCAATGGTGGTGAAGTAACATTTTGTAGTAGGTAGGTAAATTAGTAATGTTCCGTCGTCTTGGTTACATTGGTAGCTTCTTCGAAATAAAATGCCCAAAGAGGAAGGAAAAAAATTGGACTACAGCTAATATCAATGTCAGTTTATAGGTTCTGCAAGGTCTGTTGTCTTGGTCACTGATAGTTTCTCTGTATTGCAGTGTCTGTACCATATTTAAGTTACATATACATATAGATACAAGAAATCAAAGTACATAGAAAAATTAAATGGCACTCACATGTGTCCAGACCGGGAATCGAACCCGGGGTACCTCTGGATTTCCGGCCCAGCGACTCAGCGGCTGAGTCGCTTTTTCTATGTACTTTGATTTCGTGTATCTATATATGTAACGTAAAATGTGGTGTAATTTACCAGCATTAAAAACGAATAAAAAAGTATCATGTTTCTTTCATATATCATATCAAAACGTATGAAACTATTGGAGTAGATACGTGGTTGCGTAAGTAGTTACTCAAACAGCCTTTGTATTGGAGTTTGAAAGCTAAGCCAATGTCTTTAGAGTCCAAGTTAGCCTGCAAAAGTACTTGTAAAAGGTGAATTTCTGACAGAAGTACTAAGTTTGTAAAGGATTTTGGACTCAATGTACGTGACTTTAAAGTTGCTATTGCTTTATCTGAAAGCCCGGGGTAATTACTTCGTTGACAGCCGGTCGTTGCGATAAGCTTGTCGTAAATGTGGTCGGTTGTCGTGGAATTGAATCTCTATTAGTATCTAAACAAGGAAATTTAAACTCGACGCGTCAAAGCGCGCGAAATTGTATTTTATTTATAAAAATATTGAGTGTTTTTGTTTCAGTATGATCTATTATGCTGTAAAGTATTTACATATATAAATAAACGCAAAAATAACACATTTGGATGCGGCGTTTATAATGGGCCAGAGAAAAGAAAGTTTTGAACCAATATCCCCATTGAAGGAAAGCACTCAATGCCGCACAAGAGCAGTAAAAACTCTGCTGCATTCTACCGAACCTGGTAGATTTATGAGCCAAGTTGCTAGTGATTTATCAGCGCAAACAAAGCGGCAAAAATATGAGAAACTGGAGGCAAAGCGTAAAATACAATACTTATTTTTGTAGAAACTGAAAAACTACATGACTCGAAACGGGACTTAATCGCGTAAAAACATGATATTACCTCGACGTTTCGGACGTGCCGTGACGTCCATGGTCGCGAAGGGACCAATAATGAGTGAAAATCGTGAAAGTTTAAATCAATACATGACACAATATAAAGGGTAAACGGAAAGAATATGTCTAGTCACCTTTTTTTACAAATGAGATTTTAATCTCAAAATGTACTTTCTAACCATTTGATTACATATTTCATCACATCTTTTTTTCACTTCTACGTAAAGAGATGGTGTCCATAGTTATTGTTCCTGATGACTAACTTTCAAATCGCTATAACTCACAAAGTTACTTCGGTGAGTAGACATATTCTTTCCGTGTAGCCTTCAAATTACGTCTCTTTATTTCGAATTAAGTAATCTTTCTATCTTTTCTATCGTGTGTTATCCGTCATGTGATTTCAACGAACAGGTACAGGGATCAAGCAACAATATTATCCTCTAATACCCCACAAAAACAAGGAAACGTGAGCAAAAATAACCGTAAACATTCCAGTCGACGCGGTAAGGCCTACTCAGATTAAAGCGGTCACCGCTACCGCCACGGGTCGCGGTTACAGTAGTAAGTCAGTAACACCAAAGCGAAGACATTAGTAAGGGCACTTATTGCGGCTACCTACAGCGGTATAGGTAAAAAACTTAACTAAAGCACCTGTTGCATGTAGTAGTAACCTGTCCGTATAGACAGTTTGACGTTTCATTTTAGAAAAAGGTCATAAGTTCCATATAAATTCCGTGTACTACATGCAACAGGTGCTTTATTTAAGTTTTTAGGGTTCCGTACCAAAATGGTTCCGGCTAGCCAGACTAGTAGGGGCCCAACCACGTTGCATCTCCGATTCGTGGCTTCCATTCGACGAACTGTACACTCGCTATACGGAGTACAAGTGTGGTAATTCGCTATGGTCCTTATAAACTGGCTCAGAGTCACTCAACGTACTATGGAGCTATGCTTGGAGTCTAATGACCAAATCAGAAATGATCATATCTCTAGATCAACTAATGTGAGTGATAAAACCAGAGTTAGAATTCTAAGTAATATGGAAATAAAATAAAAATTATTTTAGTTTTATAATAAGCTGTTTTCCTTAATTTTATTACGGCCGAAAATAAAAAGTATCGTGTGTCCACTGTCCAGCTCACATGGACTTGATACAAACGATTCTCTTGGGAAATTACTTTTCACTACATCACCTCGAATATTTTGATCATAATGTAGTAACCCAATTAGATTTATTTGCGATATGATAATGTTAATGAGGGTAAATGAGTTTTATATACAGTGTAAAATATCGAATTATAGCATTATTATTAAATGATGCTATGCTTCAGTTTGATCGAAAGTGAGGTTTGGGTTAATGGTATTTATAAATTTGTATTATTGAATGTTTGTTGAAGTGAAACAAATAAATTGAAATTGTAAATTATTCGAGACTAAATTGGACAGTGCATTATCGCATTAAGTATATAGGATTTCCATATTATTGCACTCGACTTCAAAAGAGGAGTAAGCTTTCAGTCCCTCTGATTAAAAAAAAATGTTTACCCTGATTGTTCAAAGACGGCTGAACCGATCTCGAAAATATTTTTTGTTTAAAAGGGTACAGATGTAGTGAATAATCCTTTCCTATCGGCAAAACTCGGAACAACGATAACACCCGAATGTTGCCGATGTGTCTATGAATTACTGTATTATTAAATTACGTGTAGGTATCAAATAAATCGCATACTTTATTTATCAATGACAAATGTCAAACTGCCCGCTTGACGTATATTACACTGAGATGTTAAAACCACCACGATTCTATCATATAAAGAATTTGTTAGGTAAACAAAAATATAACTAGTTACCGAGGACGTTTTATTTCAATAAAACGCACTGATAAAAACCAAATTCCGGTTGGGATGATCTAATGATTCTATAAGGATTGGAACCCCAAAAGTCTAACTATAAGTCAAAATTACAGTAGGATTTTGCAGACCTTTTTTATAACAATAAATTTTTTTAATTAATTAAAAATACTATGACATAACAAAAAAGACACCTCAACATAAAACAAAACAAACCAGCAGAGAAATTAATATAAATAAATAAATGATTTTCTGATTGGATGAACGACTTCGATTATGACAGCGGGATAAGAGGAGGAGGAGCGGGGTGGAATGTGTGATGCGAAATAATACTTCCAACTTCCATATCACAGTCAGAATCAGAACTATTTTCTGGTGTATCATCGTCAGAGTTTTCATGAACGGTGATTAGTCTATCAAAATATAGGTGGCCTGCATTAATACACGAGTCCATGAAGTTTATCACAAAATCTAACATAAATATCAACAAAATATTTCTGTGGTATTAACTACTCTATATAGATACTTCCTCTTGCAATGCGACCGTTCCCTACGTTGTCTCGATGGGTACTGAGTGCGAGTGAAGTAGTAAGACAAAAACGAACATTTCCGGGAAAATACGAAAGGAAAGGATTATTCACTACATCTGTAATATATATACCTTCTAGTTGATCCTATTAATACCTGGTCAGGATCTAAATATTATATTGGAGAAATCTAGGGGACTGTTCAAATATATTATTAATCATATAGTGGTTTAGATATTTTTCATAGTCAACAGGAATTTCTTATTAAATAGACTCGTTTCATGTAGGTTATTTAAAAACATTTAATTTTCTATACTTAATTAATTAATTATTTTACATGCTTCTACCACATAAGTTTAATCGAGATTATGTTTCTTGTATCAAAGAGAATTTCATATTTTCCTTAGCTATTAAATTTCAGGTGTTATAACGTAAAATACGGAACGAAGCTTCAAATAAATAATACTTATATAACCAGTGGCTTAGAGAAGCCTTAATGGCCGCGGTTGACTGCAGTCATTCGAGGGCCAGGCGGGCATAAAACAAGTCATTACAGCGCTTGTGGGAAAAAAAGCTATTAACGCGCCATTCAGATGAGAGCCTGAGTGGAGAGCCTCAAAGCGATGCTATAAAAATGAAGGTTGCCGAACCCTGAACGCAATGGTTTAATAAGTTAGGTACCGTAATAGTACATTGTGCACCGAGGGTAGTAAGAAGGGGATTACTAACGAGAGTCTATTAAGAGCCCGACGCCGTAGGCGGAGGGCTTTTAATGACTCGAGTTTGTAATCCCCTTACTGCCCGTGGTACACACAATGTTTTTCATCACATTTGCGAGGAAAAAAAATAAAACATAAAAATCAAATAAACTAAACGCGGGTGTAAGAGACAACTTCAGCTGTCAACATTTTTCAATATAGTCTTCCACAGATAATGCTAAGAACTGCGTTTAGTTTTTAAACTTGACAGGCAATGCCGCCAGATTGTACCGATTTTCAAAATAAAATTTTAAACTAAATTAATTTAATTGCATTAAAATAATTGCAAAAATTACTGAAATAATAGTAAAATATACCATATAAGTTTTATATACTCTAAAATTGGTTTTGTAGCCAAGTTTTGAAGATGTGAAATAAACCTTGGCTGATTTGAAACCTCCTTAGTCTGAAGTGACGTACGGGTTGGTTCTATATTTTAAAACTAAACTCATAACTCCCACGGGAGTTATAGATTTTCATACAGTTTTTCCTCCCGTGGGAGTTATAGATTTTTATAACCCACGGGAGGTAAATCGGCTCGAGCTGGTCTATAAGCCCGCGTGTTATAACACCCTTTACGAGCAAGTGTGATGAAAAAAATATTTTTCCGACAGGGAATCCCAGTTTAGGCTTGTGCTAAACTCACTAGTTAGTATGTTTTAGCTATTCTGTGCATTAGCTCACAAGCTGTGGAGACAGGCTTACGGGAAGATTACCGGGCATTTTTCAAATGAATGCAGTTTTCCTAATTAGAGTAGTAAACTGAAGTGGAATATTCATACCATTAAAAACATTACATGTACATACGCAGTTGTTCTACAATAAAAAAGTTTCGAGATGTAAGGTTAAACCAAGTCAGTATCGGGGGGCCGTCCACAGAACTCGATTTCCACCGACTTACCTATTAGTTTACCCGCAGTGGATTCTTTATTTGAGAACTATAAAATGTTCCTCCGCGCTTAAATGATAGGCAAGTTAGTCGGTCAAAATTATTATCCTTCCTTTCTTTGCCATTTTCCCTTTTTGTTGTTTCGAACCCCTTTGTAAAAAACGTTTGCTATAAATTTTGAACACAGATCAGTGAGCTATAAACGACACACGGGCACAGTTTGGGTTTTTCAATACAAATTAGTGAATAAATTTTCAATACAGGTTAGTGAACTGTAAACTACAAACGGCCATAGTGCGAGTTACTGGTCACCGGGACTACCAAACTGCCGTTTATTGCCGCCCGAAAGTCCCGCGAATATACATGTGCTCGGGACTTTCACACAGTGAAATACACAGACATAAGTAGGATCTTTTGCTACATTCATAGACACACACTAAGGTGTCCCGTCATCGGGATTTTTTGAATATCGTTATGCAATAGCACTGAAAAGTTGTGTAATGTTATGTATAATTAGGGAAAAATAAAGAAAAAATCTAGCTATATACTTTTAAGGCGCTACCATCAAGTAAATAATGAAAATAGGGGTAATTTTCAGTACTCCAAAAAAAACATTAAATGACAATTATATTATTAATTTATTGTGTCAACATATAAATACACTTGCATTAAAAAGAAATCATAGGTTTGTTTGCAGGTTTTTCTTACAAAAACCATACATTAGTTTCCCGGCGTTTAATGTTCCAAGAAATTAGAACGTGAATTAAGCCATTTTTCATTTATTACATAAACTAGTATTAAAGATTTTTTTTTGAAGTCTATCCGAATAAAGTAATAACAACACAAAGGAAAAGTAGAATTTCGTTTGAAAACACACGATATTTCTACATTTTTAGAGACACTGAAAAGTCGGTATTTTGCAGTTTTAGGGCTCCTTTCGCTCAAATTTTCTCTATATTTTTGTTTTAATGTATATGGTTTATATACGTCATCGTATTTGGTTGACCTTTTACTACTCTTTAATTATTAATAAGAGCGATTTCGTGTTTTTAGTTCTGAAGTGAGTAACGGTTAAAAGTAATCCAAGAGTAAATAATAATAATAATTAAGCATGAATGTAATAAAAAGATCCCGTTTAACTAAAAAAAATAGTTTACGAGATCATAAAATAATCATTTATTTTTAAAAAAAATTACTAATATTCTTTTATTCAACTGCCGGTAGAGCACTAAAAGTATATAGCTAAATTTTTTTCTTTATTTTTCCCTAATTATTGATAAAATCACGCAACTTTTCAGTGCTATTGCATTACGATATTAAGAAAATCCCAAAATTCGGGACACCCTACACAAATCATAGGCACACAGAATCACGGTCCTATAAAATATATTGTGGAGGATGAAACAGCACCCAGTGTATTCGTCATCTCTAGTCAGGTGGATGGTAACTGGCAGTACATCTAGGAGTCCGATGGAGGAAGAAGCAAAAGTATACCTCCTTTGATATAGACTAATAATGGCACGATATTAAATAAAAAATACTCACAAGTATACATTTTGAATACAGATCCGTGAGCTGTAAACTACAAACGGTCACCGGGACTGGCGAACTGTTGTTTATCGGCGCTCGTAAACTCCCGCGAATATACATGTGCCCGGGACTTTCGATTTAGCCCGCGCTGCGCCACACAGTGAAATAAATAAGTAGGTATCTTGCCATATTGATAGCTACGAACAAATTATAAGCTTATGAAAATGTTAGTGTTTTAGTACTATAAATGTTCTGGACAATGAAACTTCTACGCCGTAATAGCATCCAATGCATTCATCATATCTAGTCAGGTAGATGATCACTGGCAGTACATCTAGGAATCAAATGGTCGAAAAAGGAAAAGCATATCCCGTGATATATGTTGATAATGCCACGATATTACATGAACATTTTATTTATTAACACAATACAATACAATACAATACAAGTATACTTTATTGCACACCAGAAAAACACATACAACAACACCTTCTTTTTGTCTGTAATCTAATCTTGCAATTTAAAGTTGACCCACTTCCTGGTTTTCAATTGAGCTGAAATTTGGCATGCATTTGTAAATCGGACGGCAATCGGATGGATTATTATGACATGGAGATGATCTAATAACGGAACGGGAAGGTGGAACATAATAAATTACACACGATAAATCCTTATATTTTTTGACAGAAACAAATTTTCCATTGATGATAAATTTTAAACCTGAGCTTTTATACCTAAGTATTCGGCTGTATTCAGAAATAAGAAATTACTTATAGATATTTCAATGTTAGATTGCTCTATTTTCACTATGTCCAAAGCTTGCTACGAAATAGCAGATAAAGGACTGTTTACGACGCCCCTTAAATATTTCGGGGGTATTTCGGAAGGAAGAAACGAGTTTTATTGGGATATAAAATTATTGAAATAAAAAATAACAATCTTATATTTTTGGCTCGTCAGTTTTTAGTTGGTCTAGTTTCAGTAATTCGGTGATTTTAGTCCGGTTCAAACAAATATTTATATGAACCGAGCTAAAATCACCGAACTACTAAAACTAGGCCTTTTAGTTTAGGTGCAATGCTTGAACAAACATGACGCACTTCACACATCTATTATGCTATACATTTTTAAAAATCAGTTTCCGTATAATGCAACTCAGCTGCAACTGGTATAGAAACTGTGCAGTCGGTGAGCAGTCGGGATGCAGTCGGTGAGCAGTCGGGAAGCAGTTCCCATACAAATTGCGGCTGGCATACAGGTCGTCTGCCCTTAAACAATATAATTATGTCTTAGTGAGTTAGACTGTTTGTATCCACATCACGAGAACCACTAAACCAATATCAACTACAATTAGTTTTGAATATCTTATTAAGTAATTTTAGGATCTTTGTTATTTTCTGGTGTGCAACAAAGAGTATTGTAAATATAATCGTATCCAAGGAAGAAACTACTGGTCTGCGGCTCCACTGAAGCGGAGACGAGGGGAGTGGAGAGGAAACGTGTAGGGTCGACCGCTCGTCTCGGCCTCTGTGGAGTCGCGGCCTTAAGCCTACTGACTACCAAAAAGGGTTACTATTTTTGCACTCTTGGTTACGAAGTCGTGGACAACTGTACCTATCCTCAAACTAAAAGGCTGCTAGTTTTTATGAAGTTTCAGACAAATTAGCGGCCTTTTAGTTTGAGGACGGCAGTGCAGTAGGTAAACCATGTGAGTATGTGTTGCTCGTTCAATTCGGAGCTTGATCGAGATATGGCGTGTTGGCAGGGATGACTGTCGCCACATATATCATGTTTCTGAATTATTGCCATGAAGATACAACGCGGCTACCCGCTTTCCGCATGTAAAACAATTGAGACAAGTGTTTAATTACCCAATGTATCTTTTTTGTATAATTGCAAACTGCATGGCAAAAATATATAAATATTGTAAATTAATAAATAACTTTTAAATTATATTATAATCTTATATACATAAAACAACGTCGGGCTATATCATTTATAACACGATAACGGGTGGACCGATTTTTATGATTTTTGATTTTTTTGGGTTACTTTCTGCCCCGACCAACAAAATAATTTTCAAATTATCTCAAAAAATCTGCGGTGGAACGAAGTTCGCCGGGACAGCTAGTGTAATTATTATAAATGCGAAAGTGAATTCATCGGTTTATTATACAGTCCTTATACAAACCCTACGAATGAAACTTTTCTTTTAATACGCCCGCTAAAACATAGGCGGATCTCACACTGCAGCGAAAATCGCGGCGACACGCGACTCAGCGATTTTCAACTTTGTATGTAGAATCATCGATTTGTATAGAAAAATCGCGGGGTGGCGCACACTGGCGCGTAAATCGCGGCGACTCGCAACTACTATGCGCACCTACACGGAAAAAATCGCGGCGACGGGCGATTTCAGTGTGTTCTTCGCCATAGTACACAGTAATTCTCCTAGCGCTTTATGCGTAGCAGTAGCTACGCTGCTACGCCGTAGAGGGCTAAGCGTGGCTACATAGACGTAGAGCGAATAGACACTGCACGAAAACTGGCGGCTAGTCCATTCCTATGAGCCCTACTTTCTGACGGAGACATGTTATCGTTCCGAATTCAAAATAGCATCAAAAAATGTACGAAAAATGTACTAAATTGTACATTAAGAAAAAATTGTACTACACATACTTACGAGAAAACAACGATTAATCTGTCACCGCTAGGAAGGATACTTTCTATCTATATATTTTACTATGTTGCCATCGAGTTTTTGACTATCTTATGAATCAGTAAAAATGTACAAAAAATGTACTAAATTGTACGCTAAGATACTTTATATCTCGATAAAGAGTTCCCTTGGGATAAAAATGGGAACAACGCAGGTTAAGCTGCGGGTAAATGCTAGTTGCAAATAATTTAAATCCGAAGCACTAGCGGAGTCTATAGTTTTCAAGCGTCCAGATAGAAACTCGTTCTTGTGACCCTTAGGCTGCGGCTCCATTGAGGGGGAGACGAGCAGAGCGGAGAGGAGACATGTAGGGTCGACCAATCAGTTGAAATCTACATCTCATCTCCACTCCACTTCAATGGAAACAGCGGACACCAATGTGATTCGTCGATCCCTACAAGTCTCCTCTCCGCCTCAGTGGAGCCGCAGTCTTAGAAGCCAAGCCGTGGAACACCTTTTTATGCCACGGGCAATACATTTATTTTGTTTGCGGTGTCTATTTTCATAAACTCTCCGATCGCTAAAGAAAACTTCTTCCCACATCGAAACAGCGTTAAAAATATTACGCGATAAACGTATATCCGAAGCACTTGTGGCGTCTATTGTCGTCAGGTCACCAGATAGAAGCTCGTTCGTATGAGCCTTACGCGCCATGAAACTGCTTTTTTATACGCCAAGAGATAAAACTAGGTTTTTATTACAACACCCGCTACCAGAATATCTAGAAGAATAAACGTTCACTGTCCCAGGAGCAAAATAAAACTAGTATTCCGCCCGGCAGGAAACCTCACGATTCCTTCGTAACCTCTCAAGGGCATTTCTCCAGAAATATGTCTGCGACTCATTCATCTGTCTCCATACATTTAATATGAACTAAATATTTTTACTAAAAAAAACCCGACCGCGGTGCACTTTAAAAGTGCACAAAATCCGCCATTTCGTCGTTTATTTTAACGAACTTTATACCCAGTGACACTCGCGCCATCAAGACGAATCTAATGATGTATCATTTATCAAAATCGGTCGTGCTGTTGAGTAGTTACGAGCGGACATAGGAACGGACATACATAAATAAATACATACAGGTCAAACACATAACCCTTTGGGCTTCGCCGCAGTCGGGTAAAAAGGGCCAGATGAATGAGGTGACCGCAGACATATTTCTGGAGAAATGCCCTCCACCGGTTTTACTGAATTAAAGTTTCCACGCTTTAGACTTAGAGAAAATATTGCAGGTCACTATCATCATCATCATTTCAGCCAAAAGACGTCCACTGCTGGACATAGGCCTTCCCCAAGGATCTCCACGATTGTCGGCTTTGTGCTGCTATTATCCAGCGGCTTCCCGCGGTTTTCACCAGATCGTCGGTCCACCTTGTGGGAGGCCTGCCAACACTTCGTCTTCCGGTACGTGGTCGCCACTCGAGAACCTTACCACCCCAACGGCCATCAGTTCTGCGAGCAATGTGCCCTGCCCATTGCCACTTAAGGTTTGCAATGCGTTGGGCTATATCGGTAACCTTAGTTCTTCTACGGATCTCCTCGTTCCTGATTCGATCTCGAAGAGAAACCCCGAGTATAGCTCTTTCCATTGCCCTATGAGCGACCTTGAGCCTTCTTATGAGGCCCATTGTAAACGACCACGTCTCTGTTCCATAAGTCATCATTGGCAACACACACTGGTCAAAGACTTCCGTCTTGAGACACTGCGGAATTTGGGACGAAAAGATGTTGCGTAGCTTACCGAACGCTGCCCAGCCGAGTTGAATTCGACGATTGACCTCTTTCTGGAAGTTGGACCTGCCTAGTTGGATTGTTTGTCCCAGGTAGACATATTCGTCGACAACTTCGGCAGGTCACTATCATACAATGTAATATCTCGTAAGCTAAGGCAGTAAGCTTAATGATTTAAATATTATGGAGATAATCTTGCACATGCACAAATCGACCTAGTCCCTAACTAAGCAATGCTTGTAAATATTATGGGTACTAGAAGACGATATACATACTTAAACAGAGAAATTTATACTGAAATAGATAGAAATCATCCAAGAATCGGGAACAAATACTCGTGCTCATCGCACAAATATTTGCCCTTACCAGGATTTGCGAGTGAATATGCTGTTACTGAACGAGCAAGCCCCATCTTCGGTCTCATAATCGCTTTCGGTCAGGCGCTAAGCTAAAGTCAAAAACAACGTATATTATTAAGATTACATGATATAACGCACCCTTTTGTAAAATTTTAATAATATTTATGGAGCATCCAAAAATTATTTTTGCGATTAATAGCTACCGCAAGTAGCAACCACGATTGCCGCTCGCTAGCACTTATTGCCATTCCATTGTAATGTGATGAATTAACAGTAACTCTTCGTACTGTTTACGACATGTGACGCACGGATTTGGGTTATAGCGAGTAAGCATTATTATATTATAAAAAGATGTAACTAGCTTTAAGACACGTCTTCGCCTTTGGTCTTTGTCTTGAACTTGCTCTTACTATAGTTACACAATATAACGACTATCATCATGAAGGAGTATTACTTCAAACCCCCATAAACCCCCAGCCACAACCTAACTATTACATGGCGACCCATACCAGCGAACCAAAGAAAATAAAGAAAAAATAACCAGATAATCAGAAGAAATCAAGAAAGAAAATCAAACAAATCGAGTGTGAAGAAAAGTATTTACAACAATAAAATTATTGAAGACTCAAGAAAAAAGTTATGAAGAATGAAGCCTCAAATTATGTTTAAAAAAGAAAC
Organism: Eudemis profundana; assembly: GCA_947034925.1. Lineage (NCBI taxonomy): Eukaryota > Metazoa > Arthropoda > Insecta > Lepidoptera > Tortricidae > Eudemis > Eudemis profundana. Next base: position 11,785,718 of record OX344814.1, on the reverse strand, counting down.
ATAAAATTAAAATCGAAAAATAATATGAAGCAAGAAGAAAATCACTATGAAAGAAGCCAGCAAGTCTCAAGAAAAGAAGAGCGTTGTCCAGGGTTATCCCGGCTCGCAATTCAAGAGGTGTCCAGGGTTATCCCGGCCCACTTCAAGAGGTGTCCAGGGAAATCCCGGCCCATGTTCGAGGGAGTCCAGGGTTAGCCCGGCCCGTCATCGAGCATCAGCAGCATCATCGAGCGTCGTGCCCGCCAACGTGACCCGCGGCCCGCCCCGGGGCTACCTAGCGCAGCGTCAGATTGATCCACTTACCTACTGGTACATTGACTATAACTAATGTAAGTTTTTAAAATAATATTGTGAAGTAATATGATTAGGGTTCTCATAAGATTAATTTTTTTTTAAATAGTTTATTTACCTATGTGTGTTAACTACTGATACAGTATGTTATTTAGTTTCGCGATAATTAAGGTACATTAAGTTAATAAATAGTAAATATTGGTTTAAATAAACTAATATTTCAGAAACTAAATATAATTAAAATCTAGTTTATTATTGCATTTTATAAAAAGATGTACAGTCAGGGAAGTTTTCACATGACCACCTTAAGGGTCACTTTTGCGTGCGGCTACTGAGTCTCTACTGACCAATGATGGTTCAAGAAGCCAATTTTTTTCTTAAAGCAAATGTTACGACACACCGAGGGTTCTATAACAAAGAAAACGACAAAAAATGTCACAAAAAAGGACCCCGAGACCCTGCTTTTGTCTCAAACTTCGATTCGATTTCAACAGATATTTCATTCTGAGCAAAGTAACTTACGTATACGGTAGACTGGGGTAACTCTGATTCAGGGGGTAACATTGATCAACGATTTTTCAACTATACGAAGTTTTTGAATGCATTCAGAACAATTTATTATTAAGGTAGGCTACCTCAATAAAAATACTTAATAAACGTGTTCAAAATCAAAGGTAGGTATTTGGGTTTAAAAATCGATGATCAATGTTACCCCGTGAATCAGAGTAACCCCAGTCCACGTAGTTTAAATTGCATATCTCAACTCAATGGAATGTAAGCAGTGGCAAAAAATAACAAGTGGTCTTATCGCTAAAGAACGATCTGCTTTTGACAACTGGTTTTGTTTTTATTATCAACCTATAGTAATGTATTTCGAGAATAATTACAAGTATTATACAAATAATTTGGCTAAAGTGATTGTAACTACTTTTTCGATTTTATGTCTACACTTTGCCAGAAAGCGGCTTTTTCCGTACGCGCAGTGTGCGGAAAAAGCCACTTTATGGCCAGGTGTGGGATAAATATATTAATAGACTCTAGGTTTTATTATTATGAAATGATTAATCAATTCATACAATAAAGTCGTCGCAAAACCGTTTGTGCTCGTATCACGCAAAAACATGCGTTCATTACGAGTATTACCCCGGTTAAGACATAGGATATTTTTTACCCGAGGCGACTAAAAGCAATTATCCTGCTGCTGGGTTCGCTTACTTAAAGCGGCATTGCGCGATTCAAAGACCACACGACAAGGGTAGTTCACACAGCAAAAAAAAATGCGTCAAGTGAGAGTCGGATTCGCACACAAAGGGTTCCGTACCACCGTCGAGCAAAATACGCCGAAAACCACGTTTATTGTAAGTATGAGGGGTCTGATTTAATTATAAAATTTATTCTGATTTTATTATTTTCTGTTACAACGGCAACAGAAATACACATTCTGTGAAATATTCAAGTATCTGCCTAGTATGGTGGTTGGACAACGGAGGCACAGTAGGTAATAGCGTTGGTACTCTTTGGGTACGGAATCCTAAAAAAATCACAATGACTTCGAAGATTCAACTCGCAGAGTTGAGTCAAAATCAATAGACGGACCGTCAAAATCAATAGACGGACCGTCGAAACATTTGTGGTAATTAAAAACAGATGGTTTTAAAAAACGTGTCTTTTCCTGATTGGTTGGCTCATTGAGGGGCGGGTCTGCTTAAGATGAGCTTGCAAGCGAAATAGTTTTGAAACTGGTCATGTGAAAACTTCCCTGACTGTACTTAGCAAAATTAATCAGTTCGTTTTTTTTTACGTAAAAATTTGAATCGCTGTTTTGACCATTACGATTCTACAGGAATTTAAAGTATTTTTTTTATTTATATAAAGATATAGGTATTTCGCAATATGATACAGTATGTAGAACAATATTCTGCTCGGTCAGCACGCGGCGGTCATTGCGCCCGTGCGCCGCTCATCGCGCCCGCGCATAGCGTCGGCATTATGTCAATTATAATAAGATTTTAGTATGACCTACTTATTAACAATATGTATTTGATTTTTCATTCCAGTAATAATATTTCTCCAGGTTTTTTTTATATTTCAAAGAGTTTATCACCAGATATACCCGCATTTCTAGGCCTGATCAACCTAGAGTTTGGGATAGCATCAAATCCTTAAATTGTCTAAGGAACAATATAACTTGAATAATTAATATACAGAAGGTTTGATATCCGGGTATGGTATGGTACATATTATTGTGATTTTTGTGTTAGGGAAGTTAGAGCGCTAGTCCTTCGTGTTTGCTCATGGTGTTTTGGACTACCGTGCCCTCCGTGAAAACCGTTGGAGACTTATAACGTCTTAATGTATTTGTGACTCTAAGTACAGGCAACCGAGAGTTAGGCCTGATATGCCGGTAATTAAGGGTGACCATGCCCTTGGGTAACCATTCCCATTTGTGTTTTTGAGAGGATTGAAGGGTGACCATGCCCTTGGGAAACTATTCCCATTTGTTTTTTTTTTATTAGGAGCTAAGGACTCCGATGGCATTAGATATTTTATCATTGGGTAAATGAACCGATACCTAGGAAATGTTTACTAATGTGTACGATTATAATTTATGGCTAAATAAAAGTTATTTTGAATTAAATTTTAACACCTTCTTGACCGATATGGACAGTAATTTTGATAAACTTATGTATTAACTAAATGGTGTAATTTATGTAATTTCAGTTATTATAATATGTTTAAATGTTTTAGTTAATTGTATAAAATAAAGTGTTAGTTTAAATGCTACAAATAAGAAACAAAAATGTAAAACTCAACTGCGTTCGTCACATTTTTTTTTTGTTGCATGAGGGGGTGAAGAGTGAACTTTCGGGGGAGATGTAATGTGATGAATTAACAGTAACTCTTCGTACTGTTTACGACATGTGACGCACGGATTTGGGTTATAGCGAGTAAGCATTATTATATTATAAAAAGATGTAACTAGCTTTAAGACACGTCTTCGCCTTTGGTCTTTGTCTTGAACTTGCTCTTACTATAGTTACACAATATAACGACTATCATCATGAAGGAGTATTACTTCAAACCCCCATAAACCCCCAGCCACAACCTAACTATTACACCATTGTGGACCTTATGTAAATACGGTAAAGTCTTAACTTGTGTGGGAGCTTTTGATAAGATGCGGCTTTAGATAGTGGGTGCTACCGTGTTATTCGTGAATATGAAGGTGGACCCTGATCGAGATGGTATCTGCGTGGATTTACTGGACGTTTCGGGTCGCATTAAACTGGGGATGGCCCTTTTGTCATCTGCTTATAGCTACTGAGAATTTATTGGATTTAAGGCTTAAAGGGGCAAAACTGTGAATGTTTATCGTTTAAATAATGCTTATAGCTATTTCGCTTTATTTAAGCTTCTAGAATTAGACTCGCACACGAAGGATTGCGTACCAAAAATTACTTTTATTTTGCGCATAGGCTCCGTACTGCCAAGCATTCCCACTCCAATTCGCACTGTATATATCTGGCAGGTATACTAAAAAATACTTATACTGATACGGACAAACTCTGGACACGGCAAAACTATAAGGGTTCCTTCCTTGCGACGGACGTTAACTAAGAACATTCTCGTAAGTCATCTTTCAAACAAAAAAAACGTATCGAAATCGGCCCAATGAAAATGGTAACACACACACATACACACAACAACCTCTAACCCCAAATATCGCCGCCGTTTCGTTCCATCCGTCTTAGGGGAAAAGATATGAAAGATTGGAAAAGATATGAAAGCTTGTATGTAAATAATTACGAGTATCTTTCGGAGTAAGTTTTCACTACAATCCCTGATTTTCTGGGGAGATTTTGAACTATTATTTAGTGCTTTTAGCTAGATACTTTTTCAACTGATCCCTGTAGCGAATAAAAAAAAAGAAGAAATAATTGTTTGTTGGATGTGGTGCTAACTTACTGAGTGGTAAGGCACTGGTCCCACCAAGAGCGAGAAAGCGATTAGCTATCGGCGATTTTCTCGCCCAAGAAACGAACAAAAGATAAGGATCCTGTGTTAGTAAAAGAGACACATATATTAATAGTTCATCGCTGGCTGTTCACACTGCCGGCGAGTAATATTTCTAAGAGAATTCACTCGCCCGCGAAGAAAAAACTCGCCAATCGCTGCTCGCTGCTCGTTGGTCGCCGCTGGTGGGACTAGTGCCTAATACTTCCTTTTATTCGCCGCAGACGTTGTGGTACTATAAATGCCTGGATAGTGATCGGCCGTGAGGCATCAGCCTTTTGCTTCAAGGACCGTCCTTTGGGGTTGATGTGATTAGGGGATGGAGCCAGAAAAATACTAAGTAATGTTACAATCTATTTATTGGGGGTAGCGCGACATAGGTGCGGACTCGGTGCAGAAGGCACCTTAAACTCTAGGCTTAATACTAAACGCACTCCGCGCACTGTTGGTGAATTTACGGTACTCTAAAGGGGCCCCTACGAGGATATTTATTGTTCGTGCACTCACATACGTGTCGGTGTCAGGAACGGAGGCTCGCTGCGCAGCTCGGGGTGTGTCACTGGCGTCGCCGAACCGTAGGCTGGCGCGCTCGGTAGCAAGGAGGGCGGCGGAGTCCTCGACGCGGCTAGTCTAGTCGCATGAGACTCACGCCACCAGGGTTGCGCTCCGCAGCGAGGGAGATGTGATGTCTCTGGCTTCGCGCCGGCGGAAGGCGAGCCAGGTCGGCGCTGTGCTTCACAAGCGCGGGGCGAGCGCGGGGCGAGCGCCGTGCCACGAAGGGGCGCTGCACAGCGACGAGGGGAATCGCCCTCTCCCGGCGCCACTGGGGCCGTCTCCGATGAACCCCAGGCCTACGAGGAAGGCTCTACGCGAGCCCTCTGCCGCGCATAGCGGCTCTGAAGGGCGAGTGTCGACGAGGCCTCCTTGGCGTCGTGCCGATGGCGCAGCAACGAGCGCGCCGGCATCCACGCGCAGCGCGACGTTGCTACGCGGCCGAACACACCCGGACCACCCGCCGGAATCCGGGGCCTACGGAGGAGCAGGAGGGTCTACGACGGCATCAGGCGTCGCATGGCGTGGTGTCTCGCCGCCTGTCCGCGCGGTCGGCGCGACGACAGCTCCGCGTTCACGCCCGGTCCTGCGTCGGCGCAGGCCGGGCGGCACTACGAGACAATATTTTGATACTACGCTACCGGTATGCCAGTCCCAGTCCTCAGAAAATCACTCCTAGCACGCTTCTCGTCTGGTCACGGCCAAGCGCACCCCGGAAAGAAAGCTATCCCTTATCTCCCAAAAGGAAACCGCGTCATCTCGACGCGCCTCGATCCGGAAAAAAAACCACAGACTCAATACGTTTTGTTTTTCCGCTACTCGCGAGTCTTTGGAACTAAACGCATACAGCCAAAATGTTTTCGGTTTAAATTCAGATCGATCGCTATACATTATCCCAAGGCCTCATGAACTCACGCCGCAACGAAACAAACGATATCTCAGTGAAAACAACCAACGTTTTGGCTCGAGCATACGAAAACGTTTAAATGTAACTTTATCCTAAATACAACCAAGACGTTTTCCTACATAGCTCGAACCACGCGCCTCTCTAATCTATGGTGCGGTGTTGTGACAGCGACAGATGTCGAGGTTATGTTTGCAATGATAAGACGAAGAACTATTTACGTAGTTATTTTAGCGAAAGTTCGTGATTTTCGATGTTTGGAAAGATGTTAGTCGACAGTGCGCGCCGCGCCGCCCCGATGCCTTTGGCCCGGGCCGCGAGACTGCGGCTGATGTCAAAGAATTATGTCCGTTTTAATGTGACCAGCGGCGGGTCACTTTTGGAACGCATTACAGCCCCGGGTTGCGATCCCAGGGGCTGGAATCGTGATAATTGTCTTCGCGAGGGAAGTAAGTGAAAGGCCATTGGCTTTTGTTGTGCCAGAAATATGTTTTTGGCACAACAAAAGTCATTGCCGAAAATTGTATGTGTGTGCGCCGGCTGTGAAGAACCAGTCGCCACGACATCCCTCAGATAAGATACTTCTCCTTACCACTACCCCCCATAGGTCACTGTTTGACTCCTACAACCTAACACCTTGCTTTTGCTCGGCCACTAAAATTATGCCTATCATTATAGGATTCAGTCCAGATTTATTAAAATATAAAATTATAAAAGTTTGACATAATTAGGAATGTATAACGCTTTAATCTGAAGCAATTACTTATAAGTAATCCTACACTATGTTTCACTTTACAGAAAATGACGGTCGTCCAAAACTTCGCCCATTCCCTTATTTTAAATATTCTCGGATGAATAATAAATTTAAGGCAAGTTGTCAACGTTAGGACTCCGCCTACATTCGGTTCTGTTCAGTTTAAATTAAACTTAACATTCCTATAGAATAGATAAAGTACTTTCCACAATACTATATATCGATACCTTTAGACTCAAAGGGCGTAAACGCCATTGAAACCTGCGGCGTTTACACCCTTTGAGTCTAAAGGTATCGATATGTACATATGTATGTGTTTTCATAATACTGTATATAGTGGTGTATCGTCGGAACGTGGCCAACATTAACAGCTCTTTGAGACGGTCGCGGAATGAAAAGGTTCGTCACTTTTCGACTCAGGTCAATGAGTTAGATAGATACTATAGTACACTACTTACTTAGGGCGGTAAAACAAAGAATGTCTCAGATCGCAGGTATTTGACGCCTAAGCCGAAGGCAAGGGCGATAAATATGCAATCTGAGGCTTTCTTTATTACCGCCCGTGGTAAGTACAAAATTTACGACTCCCCCGGGCCATGAAGTGGGATTTTCCGCACGCGCGGGCGGTTATTGCCACTTTATGGCCAGGTGAGACGTAATAATACATTGTGTATCTAGGACGGTAAGAAAACCCATACAAACGAGTGTTGGTTATAAGCCCGAGATGAAGCCGAATTCCTTTAAACATGACAAATAAGAGTAAAATAGAACTAGCGTTTCAAATTTAAAAAGAAAACCATTACGCCCTAGGGCGTAATAGGTCATTGACGGCCCGCAGAACCTACGTGTAATGACACCATTTTCGAGCAAGTGTGATGGAAAAAACTTTATTCATGTACACGTTTGTAGATGTACATGACACAGAAAGCACAAATAGAAGATGAGCAATTCCAGACAGAGTAATCTAGACATAACACTTTAAACCTCTCAATAAGCTGAAGTACTTAAACAGAAAGAAGAATTAGATAGAAATTGGCAGGTCTACAAAATTTTAGAATAGCCACTGAGTGTTACGGTGTCTTGGTATAGAAAGAGTTAAGGTTTAAAACTGACGAACCTATATATTTAGCGACTATACATTTAAGGTACCAGTACATTCAACACGGGATTATCAATAACCTTCACATGCTCTTATCTTGTACTACGAGATCGTTCCAAAAGCGACCCATTGTCTTGGACATACAGTTGTAATTTCAATACGTTGTACAGATAGATCTAGTGAACCGTTGTTGGGGGGTCATACCATAGTATAACCAGTAGTCAAACTGGCGTTTAGGACAATTACGAAAGAACCCAGGTACGTTCACGAAGAGGGCGTGACGCCACGCTACGGGCACAATCCAAACTATAAAAAAAAAATATCTTTATTCTTAGATAACTTTTGTGTTTTATAGATTTGTAGTAAACAGAAGATCTTATTGACAATATTGATTAGTAAGGTAATAACTACAATAACTAAATCTAATGTGTGCGTCGTAACTATACCGCCTTAGTTAGCCTTAAAGCTTTCGATGTCAGCGTGCTGTTTTGCGCTCTTCTTGGCGCGCTGTGCCACGTGTAACCGCGATTCGTATCACGCGGTTTACTATGAAGTTAAAGTACTGGTTATATTGTGGTGTAACTAATTGAATTTATTATGATTTTATGAATTTAGATTGCCTTTGTTCTTTACTTACCATTTGCATACGGATTACGGATCGGTTTAGCTGGCGAGGAAATTGAAGCGTTGATGACTTTGAGACTGTTTTAGAAAAATTAATACAAAATAGCGAGCAGATAAGCGTTTGATAAGGAAAAAGTTAAGAAGCTAACCGCCAACCTTCAGTAAACAAGAGGCACTTGAAAAAGAAGAAAAGAGCGAGCACAATTAAAAATTCTGCTGTGCACAAAATAGCACTGTTTTATATAACTTCTGGAAAATTGTGTCTTTGTCTGCGTATTGTAGTTATTAAACCAAGGGACCAATTAAAATTGTAAATTTTAATTACGAGTACGAACAGGCGGGTAGACAGCGGAGCAGTAGTAATAGGAACCATGAAATATTTTATTCAAATCAGTGAAATTAATGTTGATTTACATCCATCATTTAAACGAAAATACGTTCTTGTTCTATTCAGCAATTTCTCTCAGGTCTTATATGTATCTGTAGTCGATCAATGTATGAAATGCGAGTTGTATAACTCGCGGTACGGCAGTGCTTTAGTGCCTTCAAATTCAATAAATTTCGCTTCGCTCTGGCTCTTCGCATCCACAAACTACTAAGGATTCATATACGCGGGCGACATATTATCAATGGCAATAGGCTAGATGACTAAAAAAAACTGTTTAGTCCGTCTGTTACATTATGAAAAAATATTGTACACGTATTTTTTGTTTTGTTTGACAAACAAAAACTGACGAGGATAGAGTGCTTAGAAGTTTCGAATGACGTCACTCTTGAGTACAAATTGTACTCAAGAGTGACGTCACAAGCCCCCACTCCAGAAGTTTGATGATCTATAACTTTGTCGATTTTTAATATTTTGATAAACCAAAAAATACGTGTCCCATATTTTTCCATAATCTAACTGACGGACTAAATAGAATTACATATTTTTAACCCAGTCATCATCCCTATTACAATCGTCGCAATCAACATAGTGATAGGTGCTAACTCGGGGCATGAACATTATAATGATGTAACAAAATATTTTATCGTCAAAAATTTTTATCGATGTTACTGTCAAGCTCAAGAATATCAAGATGTTATTCTACAATAATAAATATCATTAATTCTATATAGATTTTAAAATAAATAAAAAAACATTTAGAGCTAATTAACTGACCATAGATATGCAGAAAGCATCTAATGCTGGAAAACTGTCGTCATAAAACTAAACTTTCTGCTTAACTGCGTAAAGTATATATTGCAACTATTGCAAATATACGAAACATGCCTCTGGTCTGATTCTGCAAAACTATGGTCAACTTTGCTTCACCTATTGGTACCTATTGGTATTATTGAACCTCTTGATAAAAGTAGAGGATTTTAATGCGCACATGTACAGTCGCCATCAGATATATCTGAGCTGTCAGTGTACTCATAAATATCTGAACACGGCTCTAATGCTATGAAAATAGTGCCGTGTTCAGATATTTATGAGTACACTGACAGCTCAGATATATCTGATGGCGACTGTACCTATACTACATATAAAATCCATTAACTAATATATCGATATTTTATTTATCGATATCAAATCCCTACAATGTGCCCCGAGTTAGCACACGTATGGTGATTGGTGATTACGCACAATTACTGCTATTATACTGTGCCTAAGTATTCATAGGTAGTTAGTTTCTACATCGGTAAAGGCGTTGATACTAATACGCTGCTGTTGGTAAAATCATATCAAATCAGTAACTCTTTCGCAGTAAAATTTCACCGTGGACGATCACCCTAACGCATAGTAAGTTCGTAGTTCCCATATATTATGAGGTATTTGTGAAGATACGCAAGCGGGATAAAGTTGCTTGCTTCGCTTTATGTTGCCTTTATTAGGTTAAAGTTAGCTTTTGTATTTTCTCTATTACAATACTACAATATGGCATGCATGTGTTATTATAACATAGATTCATAGACATTATATTGAAGATTATACATACTGCGTGTTGTGTACATCATGTTATGTCTACACTTCGGCAGAAAGTACGTGTTCCGTACGTGTAGCGTGCGGTAAAAGCCACTTTATGGCCAGGTGTGGCATAAATAAATAAATAAACTTCTGTATACCGTAGCTAACCTTGCAATATTAACAGTAAGTAAATCTATGAAATATAAACTTACATTCGAGAAAAGACCTATTATTTTCTTTGTATCGACTTTGAATCCTTCAGATTTTCAGTAAACATCGTCCAATTAACAAATTTCGAGTTCTGCCTCTCGAGACTCGTATCGATACCTCGTCATCAATATTCCCTTTCAGAGTCAAGAGCAAACCTTCGTCTCAAGAGTCCTCGCGGTAAGCAACAAGATAGATAATCTGGGGGCACGGTAGTGGCCCCGCCACCGTGCCACCGCCAAGTCACGGCACAAAGGCACGGCCGTACCATCCTTTTCTCGAAGCCATTCAAGTCATTTTCAGCCTTCCGTAATTTAGTGCTGGCTAAAGCTAGAACCTTGAATTTTCTGGGATATATATATAGGGCTCAATAAGACGTAAATATATTCTAAATAACATTCAATTTGAACGTGTCAAAGTTCCTTAGTTTTGTCCCTGATTGACTGACTGATGATCATCATAATTCTAGTGGACCCACAAGTTTAAAATTTTAACTTAATTCGTTTTTAGCCTATCAAGACAAGCAAAACCTAAATATATTGCAATTTCACCGTGGAGGAACACATTTTATAGTTCTCAAATAAAGAATCCTCCACAAGTAAATAATAGGCAAGTCAGTGGAAACCGATTTCTGTACTACACCCCCGCGGTACTGACTTGGTTTAACATTACATCTCAAAACTTTTTGGTTCTAGAAGAACTGCGTTGCGAGACTTGCATACTTTTACATGCAATGTTTTTGATGGGATCTCTATATCTATATACTTTAAGAGGCCTTACGCCGGTGGTTTTTAAAGTTTTGAAAGGCATGGAATGGACCACGTTCTGAATTTTATAATTACCATGAACCACGTAGACAATAGATAGAAAATACAATAATGTTAACGTTGAACTCGGACGGAGCTAGCAACCATGTTATGCTTATGTCAATGTCACGTGATGACGTCACTGTAACATCTGCCTTTTGTAGACGTTCAAAATAATAATAACAATCATCATTTATTTCAGGCATCAAAGGCCTATAGATAAATACCCTACAATCTAACATAAATATTAAATACTACTACAAAATAAAGTTAACAACTAGGTCACATTTCACTGCGATGTGATGTACGTGGTGTCAGGTAGCCGCCCGCGGAAGCGCCGGAACATGACACCTTTCGGCCAAAACTCTTCTCTGGTGAAGGTCGCTAACTTCTCAGTTGGAACTCTCACCACACAATGATATTTTATAAGAAGATACGTTATACGCATACTCGCCAGCTGAGAAATATGCTTCCAAGAAAGCAGCAGCACACATTGGTACCTCACTGTACGGTGTACATACTCCCGCTTTCTGGCCAAGTGTAGACATAAAATAATGTACACAACACGGGAGGTACTAAAGAAAGCCCTCGATCGCATATTTACGTCCCTCGTTTGTAGGTCGGGCCGCAAAAATATGTGATCTCGGCCTTTCTTTGTTTTACCACCCTAGTTGTGTAATGTACTATTTCACTAGCAACATGCGAGTGTTTGTTTGTTCATATCTTGTTATTCATAATTTTGACCTTATTGATATAAGTATAAAGTTCAAAATTAATTTGATAGCTCTTACCACTTTGTACAAACAGCAACACACTTAACTGCCCATTAAAGACAGAGCAGAGAGAAAATGATAACGATTGAAAGAGATATATATATTTGTATTATGTCAACTTCAAATCAAATAACGTTTGCGTATGTGTAATGTGCCTTTGAGCTTTGTCATTGTAGTTGTTTGGGCAAAGTTTTTTTTTTCCATACTGTAAATAGAGGTTTTATTTCAACAAGACAGGTGAATTTGTCAAAATTATGATTTAGCTTTCAGACGAACGTTGGGATGAAATAAACTAATTTATACTCATTAACACACGCACACATGCATAACACGACGCCTTCAAGTGTGATTCTCTTTCTTGCAGTATTTCCCATTTTTTGAAGTGTATAGTTAACTGTGTTGCTGTTTGTATATGGGCCTAGCCTTGGGTGTGAAATCGTTTACGCCCGTTGGCTCCAAAAGAAGCCTGAAGTTGTATCGCGTCAGTAAAGTGGGCACTCGGCCAGAGGGCTCTCATTTAGAGAGGGTTATTTTAAACCGCGCCAAGAAATCTTTCATATCTTCAAAGGTCATACCACTTCTTGTACCCTAAAAGTATCTAATTAGTTATTATGAATATAAGCGTTATATAAGCGTTGTAATAGTGACGCTAGTTGTTTGGGCATTTTTATTTTAAAATCTACGGTTAGGCGAAACTTAAGCTATGTCCGTGACGAAATGTATGGAGTTGACACCAATCGTCAGTTCTGTGACGACCTGCTAACTGTCAGTTAAGAACGCACTTTAAATAAAAAAGCCCGTTTAAGTGATAATTGTAAGTACTACATATTATATGGACTCAATAAATGTCTGAAATAAATATTTAATACTCCGTGAGAATAAGCGACAGTCCAATTTTTTCGACTCAAAGGATTAAAAAAAAATAATTTTATTCCACAATTATAAATTCTGAAATGTATTTGTATATTTAGACGTGACTGTACAAATCTTAATAGTATAAATCGGGCTAGGGTTTGCAGTACCGGGAAATGTTAGTGTCGCAGAACCGGGAATAAAATTTCCCGGTACTGCAAACCCTAAATCGGGCCTACAACCAAGGAAGAAATATGAAAAGACGGCGGTTCCGAAAATTCCTTTTAGCTAAATGAAGTATTGGTATAACCCACAAAAATCAAGAATAGATTATATTCAAATTGGACCGACCTAGAATTGGTCCCCAGTGATTGCTTCATCGACTGTTTCATTACTCAAAACAATGTAGGTAATAAAGGATAAAGATGGGTTAGTAATTTCAGACTTTCTTAAACATTGCTCTGTAGGATTGTAGGTTGTAACAGAGCATTATTATAGCTTGGCAACTTCGTTGGTGACATTCCCATGGTCCGCGCGGGGGGCGGGGGATGATGACGTACAGAGCACCGCTACACACGACGCGAATTACGTATGGATATGTCTGCCAATATCCCTAAAGACCAAATCAGTCTTTCGATGCTTTCTAGCTGCAAATGCAGTTTGAAAGCAGATTTTTTGCAGTTAAAATAGCTGCACGCAGACCGCTAGCGGACTGCGAAGTTGGTTTATAATTTTGATATTTTTGATGCAGGTGTTTCACCTGGAAAAGAACTGCTTTTCAACTGCATTTCTGCAGATAGAAAGCAATTTTTAAAATAGGTATGTATATCTGGGGGCACGGTAGTGCCCCCGCCAAGTCGAGCAAAACAAAGACACGGCCGTACCATCCTTTTCTCGAAGCCATTCAGGCCATTTTCAACCTCCCGTAATTTTGTACTGGCTAAAGCTAGAACCCTGAAATTTCAGGGATATATAGGGCACAATAAAACATATATCTTCTCAATATCGTTCAATTTGAACGTGTAGTTTAAGAACTATTGCATGTCAAAGTTCTTTAGTTTTGTCACTGACTGACTCACTGATTCACTGACTGTGATCATCATAATTCTAAGGTACTTCTAGCAGACTCACAGGCTTTAAATTTTAAACATAGGTAGTTTTTAGCCTACTAATTCCTAAAAAACCTCCAAATATTGCAATTTCAGTCACAACTGCACACACAAGTTTGTAATCCTATACAAATACATGCGATTACAAAGTTCGTTTTGCAGTCCAAATTGGAAAAAGAATGGATTGGAATATAATAAATAAAGCAAGATCACTTAAGAAATGAGATCCCATCAAAAACACTACATGTAAAAAGAGGCAAGTCTCGCAACGCAGTTCTTTTACAACAAAAAAGTTTTGAGATGTAATGTTAAACTAAGTCAGTACCGGGGGAATGTCCACAGAACTCGATTCCCACCGACTTGCCTATTATTTAACCGTGGAGGAACACATTTTATATTAGATCTAATAATGCTACTCTCACGAGGTCATCTGTCCGCTGAGTTTGCCTCATATATCATTATATAATTCGAATTTTGACATACGTACTTATTTTATACTGAAACTGAATTTTTATTCATTATTAAACAATATTCCCATAAAAAAAAACAATGTCAAACTTAAAACTACTAAACATGCAAATATTTCCACTACGAGTATATAATAAAACTAACTTATTTATAAAAAAACATTAAGTCATAGATAGATAAATAGATACAGATATATAAGGCCGTAGCAGGATAAGGGAAGAAAAAATGCCCTTGAATGATTAAGAGCTGTTTATTTTTTTTATAGTTGCTTTCATTTAGTTGTATAGTTGTGCAAAGTTTGGTTGAAAAATTCCCAGTGGTTCAGCCGGGAAAAAATAAAAACAAAATTTATGAAATTTCACGTATCTCTAAAACTATAAATCTTTATCATAATATCTTTAATTCATTTTGGTAAATTGATAGGTATGTATGCCTTAAAAGAAAATTGAGTCTCTATCCTTGCAATTTCTGTAAAAAACACGTAAGTCAAAATTTCAAAAAAAAGTTTTTTTGATACCTGAAGGAGTGACCACTCTAAGTGACATTTCTAAAAAAGCCTTATTTAACGATCTGTCAGTCATATAAGTTTGACGGTTAAAATCGAAAAGCAACAGTGTCAAAATTAAAAAACTATGTTGGTCGGATTCTGTTACATTTTATTCTTATACTATTCTAATCTAATACAGCCAAAGAACTTAAAAATAAATCTTCTTTGTAAGAAATTAAAAATAAATCAATTATTGACATTCCCATTAATATTGGCTTGAAAATATACAGGGTGGTTTTCGATAATCTGTACATATGAAAAGGGGTGAAATTTCGGCCAATTTTATCGGTAAAACTGATTTTAATTTTTGTTTGTGGTCATTCGTTTTTTTTTACAGATTTTTAAACTTTCAGTGAAATTTTCGGCAGTACATCTGTTTGCCACGGTATAACTTTTGAACTTTTTTTTTTTTTACCTAGCCTGTTAGTGTGTCCCACTGCTGGGCAAAGGCCTCTCCATTGGATCCCCACAACTCCCTATTAGCCGCAGCCTCCGGCCAATCGGCTGCGAAAGCGTCTAAGTCATCCCGCCATCTCCGTTTTGGCCGGCCCTGCCGTCGCCGCCCATCCTGTGGCACCCAATTTGTGACTATATGGGCCCATCTATCCGGATGCATGCGGCTAACGTGCCCGGCCCAGTCCCATTTGAGCCTGGCAGTTTTCGCTCCAACATCAGCTATACGTGTTTTGGAACGCAGCGTAGTGTTTCGGACGCGATCTGTCCTTTTAACACCTAGAATGCTACGCTCCATCGCACGTTGGCAAACCTTCAGTTTGGACTTCTGACTCTCGGTGAGTGACCATGTTTGAGCACCGTAGGTTAGGATAGGCAGAATGCACATGTCGACGAGTTTACGCTTGAGTGTCAGTGGAAGGGTTCCCTTCATTAGCGTTTTCATGGACCAGTAGCTCTTCCAGGCGTTACCAGTTCGTCTTTCGATTTCTTTGTCTTGCCTATTGCTGAAAGAGACTATCTGGCCCAAGTAGATATACTCGTCGACGTATTGCATAGTCTGCCCATCTACCTCGACCCTACGTTTTGTGCTATTAGTCATGATTTGAGTCTTTAGGCGATTCATTTGAAGTCCAACTTGAAGGCTTGCGATACTCAGATCTTGGAGCATTTGCTGGAGCTCCAGTGCCGTTGAGGCGAAGAGGAGGATGTCGTCGGCGAAACGAAGATTTGATAACCTTCTTTCGCCGACGACTATTCCCCTCTCCTGCCAGGAAACCGCCAGGGACCTGAAGACTTCTTCAAGCGTGCTGGTAAATAATTTCGGAGACAACGGGTCCCCTTGCTTCACGCCTCGCTCTATTGGAAACGACGGACCGGAAGACTGAAGTTTTATGTCTGCTGTGCTGTTCTGATAGATGGTTTTTATTAGACTAATGTATGTAGGCTCGACATTTTGAGTTTTAAGTGCAGTCTCGATGGCAGAATGGGTGATACTATCAAAAGCCTTTGAATAGTCTACGAATGCTATGTAGAGGGGGCGTTGAAATTCAGTAAATTTTTCTATGATTTGATTGATGGTGTGAAGGTGGTCAGTTGTGGAAAAACCTGGACGGAAGCCAGCTTGTTCGGGAGGTTGGTGCTGATCGAGTTGCCCAGCAATGCGACCTTCTATTACTTTTATAAAAGCCTTGTAGAGATGAGACACCAGGCTAATTGGACGATAATTACTTATATCGCTCTTGTCGCCTTTCTTGTGCAGTAAGATTATATTTGAATGTAATAATTTTGAGGGGATATTACCAGTTTTTAAAATATCATTAAATAGTTTTGTTAGCGGGGCTAAGAGATTTGGTTTTCCTAATATTTGAACTAATTGCTTAAAATTGTAAGAAAAAATTGCAGGGTCATGGCAATAGACACGTTATTTAGTAGCAATAACAATAAACCACCGACTTGAAGAAAAACTCGTCAAAAAAAATTATAATTGTGAAAAACGGCTGCAAAACTTCAGTTTTTTTTACGGAAAACACCGTTTTTCTCGAAAGTTTGCGAATATTGTGACCATTTTTTCATGCTTATCTTCGTTTAGCACTTAATTGTGATCTTACAAACATTTTTTTCTTACAGCTTTGAACAATAAGATCAAAAGTTATACTGCGTCAAACACTGCCCAAAATTTCATAGCAAACTGTAAAAATCTGTAAAATTTTTTTTTTTGCCCAGAAACAAAAATTAGTCATTTTTACCGATAAAATTAAATGGAATTTCACCCCTTTTAATATGTACAGATTATCGAAAACCAGCCTGTATTTGTATTAATTGTCGCCTTTTAACTTATAAAACCTTTTTTTTTCAAATAGGTAATCATCATTATTTCTAATTAAGCCTTACTTATCGTTTCACCAGATATATTCATTCGTAGGTAGGGTGTTGTTCACACATTGCCGCAATTGTGCACTACCTATCGCACGCAAGATATTTATCAAAAATTATTCAGCCTGCCGAAATTCTTAGTGGACCTTTTTTGAGAAACGGTATTAGTGTTACCGTTAATGAAGATAGCGATAGTGATTAAAATAAGAAGTAAAAGACATTTTTAAGTTGATACATATACGAGTAAATGCCATAAATTTATTTTATTTTTAGTTCTTAACAAAGAATATTTATGTTTAAGTTCTTTGGCTGTATTAGAATTGTATAAGAATAAAATGTAACAGAATCCGACCAACATAGTTTTTTAATTTTGACACTGTTGCTTTTCGATTTTAACCGTCAAACTTATATGACTGACAGATCGTTAAATAAGGCTTTTTTAGAAATGTCACTTAGAGTGGTCACTCCTTCAGGTATCAAAAAAACTTTTTTTTGAAATTTTGACTTACGTGTTTTTTACAGAAATTGCAAAGATAGAGACTCAATTTTCTTTTAAGGCATACATACTATTTAATTAACCAAAATGAATTAAAGATATTATGATAAAGATTTATAGTTTTAGAGATACGTCAAATTTCATAAATTTTGTTTTTATTTTTTCCCGGCTGAACCACTGGGAATTTTTCAACCAAACTTTGCACAATTATACAACTAAATGAAAGCAACTATAGAAAAAATAAACAGCTCTTAATCATTAAAGGGCATTTTTTCCTCCCTTATCCTGCTACGGCCTTTATATATATATATATATATTTTTTTTGACATGTGAAATCGAAAAACATTTTACGAATAAATGAGTATGAGTATGAGTAATAGATAGACGAATCAAATTAAACTGCTTGCTTCGCTTTGCTACGAATCTCGTTTAGAAATGTCATTGCTTTGTTTACAAACAACACTTGACTATGAAATTGGCTCATTTATGTTTGTGTATAAACAAAGTTACCCTGTTGACTGTACTTCGCGTCGTTTTCCGTAATATTATCGTAGCAAAGTGCTTGTACTAAAGCTGAGTTTAAGTCTGATGCGGTAAACAGGGATATTTCGTATCGGTTATCGTGAAACTTTAGATAGCAATAGCAAGGCAGGGATATAGTCAGTTAGTCGTAGTTGGAAATTTAAAGCGAAAACAAAAGAATACTGAGCTGCAGGGTCGTACTACATTCGAAGGGCTCGAGTGACAATCTGCCGTACAGAACCTGAAGTACAGTCACCACACGGTAATGTTACGCCACTTGCCACCGTTCTTAATTTAGCCCGCCCGATTTACATAACACGGCTAAATTAAGAACAAAAGCAATTTTTTTTTCATCACACTTGCTCGAAAATGGTGTCATTACACGTAGGTTTTGCGGGCCGTAAATGACCTATTATGCCCTAGGGCGCAATGGTTTTCTTTTTAAATTTGAAACGCTGGTTCTGTTTTACTCTTATTTGTCATGTTAAAAGAACACGCCAACTTATTTTTTAACTTTTATTACTGAAATATTTATTTAAAGAGAACTGTTATTGCAAATACATGTAAACACATATTTCTGTAACATTAATTAAATGTTTAAATAGTGTATTTCAGTATTTTGCAAATATAAAATCAACCATTTTAAGTCTTTACCGCTATGGTTTCCGAACGTGACTTGTCGTCTTGATATATGTCACTAATGTCACTGTCAGTTTTACAATTTTATTTAGGTTAAGTAAGGTTATTTTAATCAGATTTCCTCACAAGTGTGATGAAAAAAATTGTGTGTGCCACGGGCGGTAAAGGAATTACAAACTCGTGTTATTAAAGCCCTCGGCTTCGCCTCGGCCTTGTAACAAACACTCGTTTGTAATTCCTTACTTACCGCCCTTGATACACAATGTACTATTTAAGCTTGACAAACTTGCAAGTCTTACTGGCTGTTGCAAAAATCGGACCAGGTGGGGGCCGTGGCGTTCCCTGGGATCGAACTAGATCGCTTGGCCGGACCATCTTGAGAGGGTCGGACTAGTTGGGGGCCGGGGGCGCCTGGAATCGAACCAGGTCGCTAATCCTAGACCACCTTGAGAGGGTCGGACTACGTGGGGGCCGAAGTGCCTGGGCTGGTACAAGTGGCGTAACATTCCCGTGTGGCACGCGTTATACGATAGAGATAGACAATCGGATCCGGTGCGTTCTGTCTGGTGGTCGGATCCGAACGAGAGTTATGTTAGAGAGAGAGAGAGAGAGAGACTTCTGTACGTAGTATTATTACTTATTCTGTGCTATAACTATACTCAGTACTTTTAGGTACTTAAAAAAAGGTAACCAAAAAAACCACGCGACACGGGTCGTTCAGCCAGTGGTATTGTGACACAGATACAAAATGTTACTTTGATTGGCTAAACGACCCGAGTCACGTGGTTTTTTGTTTACCTTTTTTTTAAGTACCTAAAAGTACTGAGTATATGCTGAGACGCGCACGAGACATGTTACAAAATGATTTCGACAGAGAGAGAAATTTCGAGTTACACAGAAAAACCACGTAGGTAAGTTGAATAATTTCGAAATGAATATTAAAGCTCTTTGAATAAGTATCTAGATACCAACTGCTTCCATTTGCATATGAGCTGGCAGCCACACTTTACATCGAGCAACACTAAATGATATTAAGTTTGTATGAATCTCATATTATCATAGTACCTTTTGAAACTAGCTCGATTTTCAGCGCACAATCTTAGGAATTGCAACCCTGTGTCGAAGGATTAAGGTTTGGAATCATTAAGCAGTAGTTGTCTAGTGTGGCAATTATCATATATAGCTGGTTCTTGCAGATCAAAGGCATGCAAATATCGCGTAGGGATTTGTTTTAAACATTTGCCGCGAATTCGAATCGCGATTATTTTTTTGGTAGAGGCTAAAAAGGAGGAAAACTTAATTCAATAATTTCTAGCCTATACCTACTGCCAAGTGAACAAACATTATACGATTTTGAATTTTATTACAACGAAATGTATGCTTATAATTAGACGTACCTACACGGTTGTACATAAAAATAAAAAAATCAACAATTTACTGCCCATATGTTAAGTTTTTATTATTGAAACAGATTAAGATGAAATGAATTTTACCAAATACTAAAGTTTCGATTTTAACTCTTTTGACAGTGTAAGCAGATACTTCCTAGAAGGTTTCTGTTTATGTTTAGAAGCCGAAAACCTTAAACATAAAACAAAAAACCTGACTTTGTGTGTTTGAAATTTGATAAGAAATAAAAACACGAGTTATTTAGAAAAAATACCCAAATCGCTTCATGTGTGCCTATAATATTTGAAGAGTTCCCTCGTTTTCTTCCAAATCTCATCACCAGATCTTGATTCGATTGCAATGTGACTACCCAGAAGGTATATCCTGTCAAATAAGAAACTAATTTTCCAAATCGGACCAGCCTTCTTCAAGTAATTTTGTAACAAACAGACAAAAAAACACAGATGAAATGAGAACCATCCTTGTTTTAGAAGTTGCTTAAAAATAAAGGGTAGTAAGTGATTCTATCATTACGATCGATGTTGCGTTCATATAAACGTACAATCAGTCTCAATAGTAGTTAGATACTTTAGTACTGCGGCCTACTAAATTGTTCAGCTACTTTTGAAGCTGACTAAACATTATTTCGGATAATATTATGAGTCCTCTCTATTTCATACATACATAAATAACTACTACTAATAAATAATACAGAGGTGATCCAGAGTGGATTTGCATGAATTTATATTTTATTCATAAATTGATTATTCCTTGACTCGCATCGAATTCGGAACGTTCGTTAACTGGTGCTTAATAATTCAACGGTTTATTAATAATTTTCCAGTTTTCCTAAAACGATAAATGCTTCTACCAATAAGCATAATTGTACAGTAATGGAAAGAGATACACGTATAGAACCCTGTCGCAGTAAGGTTTCATATTACCTGAGCTTGAGTGACGGCGATCTGTCATTGCAACAGGGTTCTACGGTAGTACGTGAATCTCTTCCCTTTACTGTACCTATAAAATAAACAATATTTAGTAGAAAAATAAATTGATCAACGCTAATTATCAAATTCAGTTACAAACTATCTCAAATACCACTAGATTTTTTACTTAATTTCCTTTAAAGATTAAAAAATGACAAAAAATAAAAACACAGAGACAATTTGACCAAATGTGATAAATTTCACATTTAAGAAGTAAGAACGCAAACTCTTCACTTGTAGGAGCCAGGGTTCGGATACCGGTATTTTCTCCATACAAAAATACCGATATTTTCCCGTTCTTTTGTTTATTATTTCATTTCTTAGTCGGCCAATCTAATATTACGAAATCATTACTTAAATACATGATTGAGCCCTACATAAAAAGCCTAAAATAATTCAAAATATTGGGCTATTTCAGGGTTTATGCAAAATACCGGTCCCGAGCCCTGATAGGAGCTATTTAAATATATCAGCTCATTATTAAGACCAAGCTCGAATCCGCGCCCTCAGGTTCGCCAGATCTTAATCTAAAAAAGGTATGCGTTATAACGAGAATTCCCGCCTAATACCATTCCGAGCACGCGAGATGCTATCGAGGACCACTTTATACCTTCCTATACTTGCTCTCTGACAAAGGGTCTCAAATAATTCAGTCACCACGCACTTTTAAGCCTTTCTCACAATTGTACACCAATAATCCCCATGAAAGTAGAACGCTGTAAGTCAATTTTAAGGAGAACGCCTTATGATTTTTTGAAGTGGTTGCGTGCCGCGTACTATGCGCGTAAATTACGATTGTAATGTTATTATGTTATTTGCGGTGAGTGCCGTGGCGGGCCGCTTTAAACGGCTCTTTTGTTGGTTTTCGTGAGTAAATTGAAACAGGGTCGTGAAAAACGGTTGTTTGCTCGATGATTTGTTAAT
This sequence comes from Eudemis profundana, assembly GCA_947034925.1. Classification (NCBI taxonomy): domain Eukaryota; kingdom Metazoa; phylum Arthropoda; class Insecta; order Lepidoptera; family Tortricidae; genus Eudemis; species Eudemis profundana. The sequence goes on along the minus strand of OX344814.1, from coordinate 11,763,480 downwards.
GTTCATTAGCTTTATTAAGACAGATTTGAATCAATTCGTGCTGAATTTAATGGAATGGTGTCACCGTATTTTCCAAGAGTATGCACAATAATTATAACGCAATACGGGCTATGCCGGTTTTTATAAAGATTTTTAGGGTTCCGTAGCCAAAATGGCTAAAAAGGAACCCTTATAGTTTTTTTATTTAGTACACACTTTTTTATTAAATTTAGGTCGTGCAAATATTGCTACAGTGGACAACGTATGAACTCTCACTAACACTAGTCTTTATTTTTCTTGAACTAAACCCATATGATTCAAAATATCCTGTTAACTAAGATTTAATGCCTCATGTTCCTGTAGTATACAAACTAGGTATCACTATCAAAACGGAACACAGAAATGTGGAATACTTTCAATCTGGCCTTTAAAAGTAGCTTGCGAAATATTACTTTTAAATTATAATATTGATTAGCTGTGTAAGTGAATATGGAAAACTGACAATCAGATACGGATATTATCTATACTATCCCCTTCTAATAGATTTACTAGTATAGAGGCATGGAAAGAAGTAAAAGGAATTTTACCTGGCATCTCTGCATCGTCCAAGCACCTAGCTCTATTTTGGCCACGCCAAAACTTGTCATGCGTTGCCATTGTTAGGGTTCCGTACCAAAATGGTGGAACCCTTATGGTGTGACTGTCTGTGTGTCTGTCTGTCTGTCCGTCTGTTACAGATAAATATCTCAGGAACTAACGCTGCTATGGATTTTAAATTTGGAATAATGTTATAAATCGCTAACCCGAGTCTATTGGACATAAAAAAAGTTCTTATACCTTTTTTACTCTTTTTTTGAACATTTAGTTTTGATTTAAGACGAAAAACGTTAAAAAAATACCTATCTCCAAAGTTACTGAGCAGAAAAATGTGTAATAATAAACGATTGTTAATATTATCCTGAATATTACAGGAAAAATATCATGGTTTTCCTAACTTGCATAGTTTTTTTTAGAAATTCACAAAAATCATAACACAAAGTTATTATGTCAGTTACTAAGCCAACCAGTATGTTGTACGGAACGCTCGGTGGGCGAGTCCGAATCGCACTTGACCGGTTTTTTTAGATTGGTTTCAACTCTTAGGTGCATACGGTATCAAAAAAGATACTACTGAAATGACATAAGTAGAAATCAATTTAACCAGGCGTACGTCACTCCGCGATTTTGTTGCGCAGTAATTATTATTATTTCTTGCTTACTTCATTAGGGAAGTCAGTGGTTGTCGCGCGCCGACAGGAAGCGCACGTGTGCGCGCTGCACCCTGGCATGTCGCTCGCGCATTAGAAATACGAGTGACCAAAATGGATTTGAATCGTCATGCAAAAAAAGGTTTTGCATTGCAGAAGGTTGCCGCAGTACGGACTTAAATTCGTATCACTCATCTTTCTGGCTTCCGCATTACATAAAGTTTGTGTTTATACTTTGTTATACAAATAAGACTAATCCGTAAACTACTACTAATAATTGGTAAACAAATCTTGTTCATTTACGTTAACGTATGAATATTATTATTAATTAGATTTTAGTAATGTTTTTAATATCTATCAATAGCCATAACTACCTGTAATATACCATGAAACTCAATCTTTAATAAGAATTTTATTTTTGTCGACAACCCTAGCGGCAGACCTGGCGACCAAAAAGAGCGCGCTTTATGAGTTAGAGCGAGACGGTAGGATTCGGCGCATTTTTGTAACCCGGACGTAGGTTTTGTTAGACAGTGCGAGTTTTGTGCGTAGTACTAATACTTATTTCATCACACTTGCTCGAAAATGGTGTTATTACACGGAGGTTTTGCGGGCCGTAAATGACCTATTACGCCCTAGGGCGTAATGGTTTTCTTTTTAAATTTGAAACGCTGGTTCTGTTTTACTCTTATTTGTCATGTTCAAAGAAAACGCCAACATACTTTTTTAACTTTTATTACTGAAATATTTATTTAAAGAGAACTGTTATTGCAAATACATGTAAACACATATTTCTGTAACATTAATTAAATGTTTAAATAGTGTATTTCAGTATTTTGCAAATATAAAATCAACCATTTAAAGTCTTTACCGCTATGGTTTCCGAACGTGACTTGTCGTCTTGATATACAGGGTGTCCCTAAAACCAACTTTTATACGATCAGGGCTGATAGACCAGCTCATAAGAACCTAGATTAAGCAAATTTGACCTCAGTAAAAATCTCTTAGTTTTCGAGATATTGACGTTTTTGTAAAACTTGTGCTAAGTGATACCCTGACTCCGTGTTTTGAGTGTCATTGCTAAAATATCAAGTATTTTACAAATCTGTATTTTGCTATGTGTGGCCAAATAACTATGTTATTGAACGTATTTTCTATTTTTGCTAATTTATTCATGCTGTGGACACAGTACAATAACAAAAAAAAATTATTCGATTTTTTTCAAATTTCACCTCTGACTTCGAACTAGCGTGGTGAAAAAAAAATGTACCAACATAACCAGGCACTCAACGTAAAAAAATTGCGCACTTATTGTAGTTTCTAAAATGGTATAAAATTTACTAAACACTGTAATAATTTTTGAAATAATGATATTTTGTTACAAAATTAACTGTCTGCCGCCTTCATCTCATACGATCCGGTTGAACTAAGTTTGCACCTGGCGTGCTTGACATCACATACAAATTAGGTGCAAACTTCACGTAATCGTCAATATCTCGAAAACTAAGAAATTTTTATGAGGTCGATTTTACTCAGTCTCGTTTTTTATGAGCTGGTTTATCAGCCCTGTTCGCCATTTTGTAAAAGTCGCGAATTTTGATAGCCTGGATCAGTCTTTCGAAAGTCATGACTTCAAATTTCAGTATTTTCTTAATCTGCTTTTTGTTTTAAACATTACTTAATAATTATGCTATCATACCTTATCAAAATAAATTAGATTTTACGTGATTCAAAATATGACCTCGGATTTGAATCGCGTAATACTTAAAACAAATTTACCATGCTAAAATAAAAAAAAATAATGTAGTTTAAAATAGTAAGATTTTACACACTAGACACCGTAGTTTTTAAGATAATAGCATTTTAATTCAAAAGGAGGTTATACTACAATATTCCATTGGTTAAATTTCGTACCAGAATTTGAATTTCGAACAGAAAAGGTATGATAGCATAATTATTCAGTAATGTTTAACAAAAAGCAGATTAAGAAAATACTGAAATTTGAAGTCATGACATTCGAAAGACTGATCCAGGCTATCAAAATTCGCGACTTTTACAAAATGGCGAACAGGGCTGATAAACCAGCTCATAAAAAACGAGACTGAGTAAAATCGACCTCATAAAAATTTCTTAGTTTTCGAGATATTGACGATTACGTGAAGTTTGCACCTAATTTGTATGTGATGTCTAGCACGCCAGGTGCAAACTTAGTTCAACCGGATCGTATGAGATGAAGGCGGCAGACAGTTAATTTTGTAACAAAATATCATTATTTCAAAAATTATTACAGTGTTTAGTAAATTTTATACCATTTTAGAAACTACAATAAATGCGCAATTTTTTTACGTTGAGTGCCTGGTTATGTTGGTACATTTTTTTTTCACCACGCTAGTTCGAAGTCAGAGGTGAAATTTGAAAAAAATCGAATAATTTTTTTTTGTTATTGTACTGTGTCCACAGCATGAATAAATTAGCAAAAATAGAAAATACGTTCAATAGCATAGTTATTTGGCCACACATAGCAAAATACAGATTTGTAAAATACTTGATATTTTAGCAATGACACTCAAAACACCGAGTCAGGGTATCACTTAGCACGAGTTTTACAAAAACGTCAATATCTCGAAAACTAAGAGATTTTTACTGAGGTCAAATTTGCTTAATCTAGGTTCTTATGAGCTGGTCTATCAGCCCTGATCGTATAAAAGTTGGTTTTAGGGACACCCTGTATGTCACTAATGTCACTGTCAGTTTTACAATATTATTTAGGTTAAGTAAGGTTATTTTAATCAGATTTCCTCACAAGTGTGATGAAAAACATTGTGTGTGCCACGGGCGGTAAAGGAATTACAAACTCGTGTTATTAAAGCCCTCGGCTTCGCCTCGGCCTTGTAACAAACACACGTTTGTAATTCCTTACTTACCGCCCTTGATACACAATGTACTATTCTTTGACTTAACGGCAATTTGCACAATATGGTTAACACTTGCCGTATTGAGATAACATTTCAAAGGCTAAACTTCAATTGGACGCGTGCCCCGGATTGCACGGCTCGTTAAACTTGATACCGTTGTGGGTGACATTTCGCTGGCTCGGCGGTACCTAGTGACTACGACCACTCAATAAAGGCAACTTTGATATTTAGGGTTGTTAAGCCATGTAGGCAGTTTCGATCATGAATAGCTGCTAGGTACTATTGAACTAACACTTTTTAGTGCTTTTTTGGGCATAATTGGCTACTTGACAACTTTTTTCTGTAATAAGTTATAGAAAGATCTCTCAATGATAAAAATATATGTGAAATAACTGGCCAAGAGCATGTCGGACCATGCTCAGTGTAGGGTTCCATAGCCGTAACTACAAGGTAAAAAATACGATGTAAAAAAAGTACAACAACAAAAGAGCGTATCTTCATAGCAATTACGTCCTTTTGTTGAGAAGCGCAGTTTATCGGCAATAACTCAAAAACGGTACATTCGATCTTGTTGAAAATAATTTTCGTTGAAAGTATTAATTAAGCGTTACCTTCGTGATTTTTTTCATATTTTTCGGACGCACGGTTTAGAAAATAGAGGGGGGGGGACACAATTTACACAACTTTCGGAGCGATTATTTCCAAATACATTCACTGAATCAAAAACATTACTTAGAAACCTTATAGTGTTTTTTAAAGAGCTGTCGAACTATGTACCACACGTTGATATTTGCTGAAAAAAAATTTTTTTACTGTCTTTAACATGTATGGAGTGCCCCCCCTAAAAATATTTATTTTAATTTTTTATATACCAAACTAAATAGCGGCTCATAAAACACACCTATATTCCAAATTTCATCAATATCCATCATGTAGTTTCTGAGTAAAATGCCTGTGACATACGGACAGACAGACAGACAGACAGACAGACAGACGGACGGACATGACGAAACTATAAGGGTTCCGTTTTTGCCATTTTGGCTACGGAACCCTAAAAACTAATTCAGTAGGTATCATAAAAACTCACCGAGATACAACAATGTTAAAATCACATTTTTAGACTTTCCCAAAAACGTGCCGAAAACGCTTCATACTGCAGCCTCTTAGAAAGTGACGTCACGATCGAAATTTTGTTTGAAAAAATCATGAACTTTCTTCTGCAACTATGTTAAAACTTGCGTTTATCGTAACGGTTGCATAACAAAAGTTACCATAAATTCTATGGCTTATTCAATGGTATTCGAACGTTTAAAACGGACTTTCCCTCCCAGCTTTGCTGGCTCATAAAAAACTTTTATCACTGAAATATTTATTTTAAGAGAACTGTTATTGCGAATACATGTACACACATGTTTCGGTAACATTAATTAAATGTTTAAACAGTGTATTTCAGTATTTTGCAAATATGAAATCAACAAAAATGGCCGTTTTAGGTCTTTACCGCTATGGTTTCCGATTTTTCGCACACATCCAATGTACTTCTTTATTGACAATGCTTATCAGCGGAGCATGAAGGACCTTGGGAGAGGCATTTGGGAGATTGGGAGGAAAATGGGAGAAGAGAGAAGACGACTCAGCGTAATCGGAAGAGATGCCGGAAAAGAAGGAACTAAGACACTAACTCCCAAAGTACTTATAAATGTTTCCTAAACTTTATCTTTATAACTTCACCGCTCTGTGTTAAATAATCGTGCTTCAGCTACATCTGAAACACGAGGAAAAAGAAGAAAGATTATCATTAAAACCAGTATAAATGTTCCTTGCAAGTCTTGCAACTAGTTAGCTTCAGCTAGATCTGATAGCACGTAATTTACGATTGCAGTCGCTTTGTAGCGGGCTCGTATACAACGTGTTCGTAATTAGGGCTAGCGAGCGAAACCTCAAGCCTCCACTGGCGGAGCTACGCGTCGGCGGTCGGCGCCGAGAAGCCAGGGCAAGCACTTTAATTAATTTGCCCTCTGCTGCCGACAAGGGCGACCAGATGTACTCCATTATATTATTCAACTGTTACTTGGCTACTGAAACTTGAACAAAAAACAATAACATCATCATCAGCCTGTATCAGTCCACTGCTGGACATAGGCCTCTCCCACGACACGCCACTGAGCACGATCTTCAGCTCTTCTCCTCCAGTCACCAGTAGCCTTTCAAATGTCGTCACTCCATCTTGTTACATGGCGCCCCACACTACGTAAAAGCAATGACGCACCAAAAAATAGATACAGACGAATTGAGAACCGTCCGTCTTTTGGAAGTCGGTTAAAAATACTTAGTAGTAAGAGTTACGTTTATTTGAGGAGACCTTAGTCCGTCTAAATTAACAAAGAAGATACATGACTGCTTCAGTTGTACAGTCAGCATCAAATAATTTGTAACATCCAAAGCGCCATACCTATAATCGCAACACATCTTTGTACTATAGGCACTATTGCCTATGCACAAAATGTGTGACGATATAATAAGTACCTAAACAAAAGTGAAAATCATCATGATATCGTCCGAAGTTCGATAGAAGAAGAATCAATATGTCAAACGTAACTATGATACGCGACTTTAGACTTTTCGTCGCGCGACAAATACTAACTAACCCTTTCCATTCAAGTACACTCGCGGTCAAAAATTTCGGGTCAGTGAAATACCGCCATATTTCCTATAACACTCCAGGGTTGTAAAATTATTGAATCCCATTTTGATCTTTAATTAATTTTAGATATTATCTGCAAAAGTAACACTGAAATTATTAGCAATTTCAGGTTTAGATCGAGACTCCTTGAATCCTTGAATTACGCTGTTAAGCACACGTTTTTCTAGTGACTATTACACACATAACTCTCTAGCTCAAAAACTACTGAATCGATTTTGATGAAACTCACACAGTTCCCTAAGTTAGACTATACCTAGTTCAACTAAAAAAGATTTTTTGCAATCTGACTTATAGTTTCCGAGATATGCGCGGACAAACATACACACATTCATACATACACTTACGAAATTTGGCACCCACGTTTAGAAGCTGGTATAGAGTAATAAATATAATATATATATAAACTGTGCAATTCTGACAATATTATCTACGTACATACGGGTCGAATTGATTACCTGTTTTTATTTGAACTCGGTTAATAAACAAAACCTCGCCTTTTGAATTAGGTATGGCGATGCAAATGGGCTTAGCAAGTGTAGGCAAAGGAAATGAGCTCGAATGTGCTCCAGGATGTGCCCTCGCCCATCCGTGACTTGGTAATGGTTTCACTCAATGTACTTAATGTAAATATTTAGGCAAATGCGAGTTGAGTGCGTAAAAGGTTTAGGTTTCGGGACTTAGTATAGAAATGTCTAGAAGTTATTTGAAACATTTCAAGAATAAGCTACTAGACTCATATCAAATTTGGTGCAATAAATGATTATTTTCTGTAGTATTTATTTAAGAAATCAATATTTTTACATTGCGGTTTATTAAAAGTGTTTGATGGCTACATATTTTTAATTGAAAATTTGTCTTATTATTTTTAAAATTTGAACTCTGAAAACGGTGTCAGCCATGATGTGATGTCATAGTATCGTAATCTAACTTCATGTCGAATCTTATATGAGTGAAACTCGCCATGTAGCTTTGCTTTGCTGTGACATTGACATAAGTGACTTGGTGGATTTTAGAGGTTGTGATCGTAATCGTTTCGTTTTGATTGATTGATTACTATTAGCATTCCCCATAAACGCTAGATAAATGTCAAATGTTGGTTTTCGGTTTAAATGACGTCACACCACAGATAATCTAAAGATTAGCATCGTTTTCGCGCGGTTACGAAAGTTTAAACTTTAAATTATAATTTTGCGGTTTTCTAGGTCGTAAAAAAATAGAGTAATATTTTTTCCGTTTATCAGATAATTAATAATATAAGGCAAACTTTAAAAAGGGGTCAAGTAGCCTATTGTCTTCGAATTTTAGTATGAAATAATGGATAGGTAACTTGAAAATTTTTATTTTAATTTATTAGCTTTTCCATTCGCCACGTTCTGACTTCTACATAAGATGCATAACTTAATTGAATAATATTGTATTGTCACGGGAATTGAATGTGTACGTGTATAGTTTCATATGGAACGGTACAGCACAATCTAAATATATAAAAGAAGAAGTCCTGACTGACTGACTGACATACTGATCAACGCACAGCCGAAACTACTGAAGTTAGGAACTTGAAATTTTCACAGTAGGGTGGTTATATAACGTAAGTAAGGGATAAGAAGGGATTTTTTGAAATTCATCCCCAAAGGGGGTTAAATGGGGGTTGAAAGTTTATATGGGGACCGTACGATTTTTAAAGTAGGAGATCTGAGACTTCGAACATAGACTCTTTAATACAATTTAAAAAAAGTGATTTCACCGTTTTTGGAAATTCATCCCCAAAGAGGGTTAAATGGGGGTTGAAAGTTTATATGAAGACCACACGATTTTTAAAGTAGGAGATCTGAGACTTCGCATATAGACCCATCAAGATGAGTACAGGAAAGTAATTTCACGGTTTTTTGAAATTCATCCCCAAAAGGGGTTAAATGGGGGTTGAAACTTTGTATAGGCACCAAACGGTTTTTGACGTTAGAGATCTGAGAGTTTGCACATAGATCCTTCAATATGACATGAGAAAAGTAATTCCACCCTTTTTTGAGATTCATCCCTAAAAGGGGTTAAACGGGGGTTGAAATGTTGTATAGGGACCAAATTATTTTGAAGTTACAGATCTGAGAATTCGTATATAGACTCCTCAATAAAGGTCGAAGAAAGTAATTTTACCGTTTTTCAAAATTCATCCCCAATGGGGAACATCCTAAATGGGGGTTGAAACGATTTTTGAAGTTGCAGCTCTGAGACATCGTACATAGTCTCCTCAATATGAGTACAGAAAAATAATTTCACGGTTTTTCGAAATTCATCCCTATAAGGGCTTAAACGGGGGTTGAAAGTTTAAATGGGGACCAAACGATTTTTAAAGACGGAGATCTGAGACTTTGCACATAGACCCATCAATATGAGTACAGGAATGTAATTTCACGGTTTTTCTAAATTCATCCCCAAAAGGGGTTAAATGGGGGTTTGAAACTTTGTATAGGCACCAAACGATTTTTAAAGTTAGAGATCTGAGAGTTCGCACATAGATCCTTCAATATGAGATAAGAAAAGTAATTTAACCCTTTTTCGAAATTCATCCCTAAAAGGGGTAAAACGGGGGTTGAAATATTGTTTAGGGACCAAATTATTTTTAAGTTACAGATCTGAGACTTCGTATATAGACTCCTCGATAAAGGTCTAAGAAAGTAGTTTTACCTTTTTTCAAAATTCATCCCCAACAGGGGTTAAATGGGGGTTAAAACGATTTTTGAAGTTGGAGCTCTGAGACATTGTACATAGGCTCCACAATATGAGTGTAGGAAAGTAATTTCACGGTTTTTCGAAATTCATCCCCAAAAGGGGTTAAACGGGGGTTGAAATTTTGTATAGGCACCAACGATTTTTGAAGTTGGAGATCTCAGAGTTCGCACATAGATCCTTCAATATAAGTAGAGAAAAGTAATTTCACCCTTTTTCGAAATTCATCCCTAAAAGGGGTAAAACGGGGGTTGAAAGTTTAAATGGGGACCACACGATTTTTAAACTAGGAGATTAGTTGCAAAAAGTAATTTCACCGTTTTTCAAAATTCATCCCCAACGGGGGTTAAATGGGGCTTGAAACGATTTTTGAAGTTGGAGCTCTGAGATATCGTACATAGTCTCCACAATATGAGTACAGGAAAGTCATTTCACGGTTTTTTGAAATTCATCCCCAAAAGGGGTTAGATGGGGGTTGAAAATTTGAACTTTGAAGTTAGAGCTCTGAGAAATCGTACATAAACTCCTCAATAAGAATAAAGAAAAGTAGTTTTACCATTTTTCGAAATTCATTCCTAAAAAGGGGTCAAACGGGGGTTGAAACTTTGTATGGGGACCAAACGATTTTTGTAGTAAATCTTGAACTTCGTTCATAGACTCATCCATAAGAGTAAAGAAAAGTGATTGCTGTTTTTTGGAATTCATCCCCAAAGGGGTTAAAATGGGGGTTGAAACTTTGTGTAGGGTACAAACGATTTTTGAAGTTGGAGCTCTAAGACATCGTATATAAACTCCTCAATAAGAGTAGAAAAAGTGATTTTTCGTTTTTCTAAATTCATCCCTAAGAAGGGGTCAAACGGGGGTCAAAACTTTGTATGGAGACCAAACGGTATTTATAGTAGATCTTAAACTTCTTACATAAACTCATCCATGAGAGTAAAGAAAAGTGATTGCTGTTTTTTTGAAATTCATCCCCAAAGGGGTTTAAATGAGGGTCGAAACTTTGTATACGGACCAAAAGATTTTTGAAGTTGGCGATCTGGGACATCGTACATAGACTCCTTAATAAGAAAAAAGAAATGTGGTTTTACCGTTTTTTCATCCCTAAAAAGGGATCAAAAGGGGGTTGAAACTTTGTAAAGGGACCAAACGATTTTTGTAGTAGATCTTGAACTCATCTAAAAAAGAAAAGAAAAGTGATTGCAGTTTTTTGAAATTTATCCCCAAAGGGGTTTAAATGGGGGTTGAAACTCTGTATAGGGTCCAAAGAATTTTTGAAGTAGGAAATCTGACACTTCGTACATAGATCCTTCAATAAGGGTACAGAAAAAATGTTAAACCATTTTTTGAAATTCATCTCCAAGGGTTATAAATGGGGACCAAAACTTTATAAAGGGACCAAATGATTTTTAAAGTAGGGTATCTAAAACTGATTAAACTGAATAGAACTCAAATGATTTCACGGTTCATTAAAATTTATCTCGAAGACGGGTTGAGTAAGTAGGGGTTGAAAGTTTTTTTAGGGACCCGTACAATTTTTAAAGTAAAAGGTTTTTAACTCCATGCATAGCATATAGCAATTAGTAGATTGTTTTTTTGTGTAAGTAACAAGCGGTTTATTAAGTGCATTTAATTTTTTGGTAATAATCCTTAAATGGACTTAAGAATTGATTTTCACGGTAAATGTGCATTGTGCAGTTTTGGGCCCAATATTTGAGGGTTTTGTTTAATTACAACAAAGTTTATGAACAAATATCAGAAACTATTAATTGCCTATTAAGATTAATTGCCTAATTATAATTTACACCGCAGACGAAGTCGCGGGCATCAGCTAGTTAATTGAATAAGCTTTTTTTATGTTATAAGTGGCAAACGAGCAGACGAGCTGTCTGATGGAAAGCAGTCAATGTCGCCCATGGATGTCTGCAACACTAGGGATGTATAGCTTGGCAACTTCGTTGGTGACACTCATGTGTGTGTTTTTTGTTATATGCAGCCTTAACTACTTACACAAGTTACAGCCAACATGAACATCGACCGACGGAGGCTGCCTGCGGAGGTCACAGTTCGTGTTGGTGGTAACTTGTGTAAGTAGTTACGGCTGCACATAACAAAAAGCACACACGTGAGTATCGCCAACAAAGTTGCCAAGCTATAGCTTATATAAGAGTTGAAACAAATAGCTTAGTATCAGAATCCAAATGATCCGTTTAAAAATTTGTCTCCAAGTTTTCAGGCGAAGCGGGGAACTCGGGTTATCATCAAACAAATGAAAATAAAAATACAAAAATAGAACGCCAATTTGTCTCCCTAAGTTACTCATAATTTCACTCACTCGGTTCATTCATTGACCAATTATACCAATATTGGGATCGGCATCGGTCCGCAACTGACGATTTAATCCCTGAACTAAGTTTAATCTTTCCGCATACAAATGGAGTCCGCTCCCATCATTTGTATTTCCCGACAAATATAACTTAAGACTTTCTCAAGACTAGATTTAACAGGCTGATACAGATACAGGCTGAACTGGCGAGCTACATCTTCGGCCTCGTAATCGCTTACCATCAGGCGCTACCGAGGTCAATCGATGGACTGTTATATGATAAAAAAAACTTATTTTGGCATACCAAACGGTAGGAACCGCTAGGAGCAAGTTAAATTGTATGGATATACGAACATTTAGTCTAGTTCTAGAAATAATATACCAGTTTATAAAATTTCATAGACGTTTCGGTTTGAATATGTATGCTGCATGCTAATTAAAAAGTCTACTCAATACTACGTTATATTTAATACGATGAATGTGCAACATTATTTTAATTTTATGTACATGCCAGTGGCGTGGCGTCAAACATATTCTTAGTAACGCCGAAGCAGATTTGGATTACTTTTTCTTAAGAGTAGTAGATACTCCGTTCGTATGCCTTAAGGGCCGATACAGACGGACTGCATGCCAGCTACGATTTGTATGGGAACTGCATCACAACTGCACGCCGGCGCACTGCGCAGTCGGCGTGCGTCCTAACAATGGAAGGTTTATGGCGTGGAAAATGCTGATAGAAAGCGTTCTGGCGTAGAGGTTTGCTTCCCGGATGAGAGTGCTGATAGGTTCGATTCTAGGTGAGAAATTACTACACTAGGGCACTAAAATGGGGAACGGCACGTTTGCAAATGTGAGGATGGTAAACATGTGATCCGTAGTTCTGTAATCTCAAACAATTATTTTTAGAGAAATTGTAGTTATAGGTGCAGTGTGTGTTTCATTGATTAGGTCAGTTTTGTAAAGGAACTCATTGATCTACTTCCAGTGGTTAAATAAACTTGGAATCATTCATAAGTTACGAGTACCCGCGGTTAACATGTCATGTCATGGTCGCATTTCTCATCCGATTCTCGTGAAGTTTTGTGAACAGGAAGCTGTTAAGTCCGTCAGTTAGATTATTAAAAAAAATTGTACACGTATTTTTTCTTTTGTTTGACAAATAAAAAATGACGAGGATAGAGCACAGATTAAGTATATTACTAGATTACTTTTATTAAGTTGAACATTGTTCTTGATTATCTATACTCTTCCCTACAAGGTGATTTAAAAAAAATAAACAGACGACAAAAAGAGACAGAGCTAGGTAGCCAACCGCGTCTTCATAGTCTGCGCGCTATAAATCATAGACAGCCATTGTTGTTTGTTAACCAGCTGGATACCAAAAGACTCTCAGTAATTTTCAAAAATATTTGATAGATATAAATGAAAACTAAAATTTCATGAATAAAGATCTAAAATAAATGAAAAATGGCGTGTGTTGTGCCGGGATGTAGCCACCGCATGGGGGTTTTGACGCAAAATAATGAAAAATTCTCTTTCCATCGGTAAGTAATCTGCTCATTTACCAGTCAATACAAAGTTGTTTCACACCGTTACACATAAAACTTTATTGGAAGTGCAATATTAGACATGTATAAGCATGCTTTTGTATCATCAATACACATTTATGTACGAAATCTTATGTTTTAATACCACAAGCCTATGGGTTTGACAATACGAGTACTCAATAGCGTTGGGACATTGTAACTCATGGAAGTCGATAAGTTTAAGGTAATTGTATATGGTATAATCAAGGACCTTAAAATAAATAGCTGGACGGAGCCTCGCCAACAGAGAACTGAAACCATTTTTAATAAGCCGGTCGCTTGTACTTACCAGCCGCACGCACAGCACACATCAACTAGTTTTTTCCTATTGCGAGCAGCACGCACACATTGGTAACCGGCTTATTAGACATGCTGCAGTTTTTTGTTAGTGAAGCTCCGTCCGGCTATTTATTTAAAGCTCCTTGGGTACAATATATCAATTGTAGAAAATATTCAAAATGGAAGTGTCAATTACATATGTATGTTTGCACAGGTTTCCCGTCGACAAAGATTTGGCCAAAGTTTGGGTGAAAAGTTTGGGTGCGGATATGATTCCCGCGCAGCGCCGCCGGCACCAGTCCGCCACCTCGTGCCTGTCTATGAGCGCGCACTACGCAGCTACCACACGACGCGGTGACGGTAGACGCGGATAGATAAACCACTAAATAAACATGTACAAAACAGAAATTCTAAATGATAAGTATTATTTTTTATTCGCAAGTGTGTTGAAAAACGTCGTATGACACTCGTGGGCATTGGTCATTACAGTCTCGGCTATGCAGCCCTCGCCTGACGGCTCGGGCTATGCAACACAGCCTCGACTGTAATGACCAACTTCGCCCACTCGTACCATAATGTACTATTATAACTATCTGTAAACTTACCAAGAAACTCAAGCTGCAATAGGGCCAATTTTTATTTTGTTGACATTTTTTTATTTCTTCTGATTTTAGTGAAAATTGGTAATTATATTGTTTTCAGCCTTCTTTGTAAGAAAAACATATTTTCCCGATGTATCCTACAAACTATGATATCTAATGAGTTACGGAAATCCCATATCTTTTTGCTAACTCAGGGGAAGATTTCATACAAACTTTTTGGGACACATTGCAAATTGAATTTTTCTTGTAAATGTACAATTTTTTAAATTAAAAGAAAAAAACTGATACGCCTTAATCTTAATAAGCGCCTCATTAAGCGTTAATTTGTAAAACATGAAATGTAAAAAGTTTTTGTTTAAAAATTAACGTTTATTGGTATTCATAAGAAACTATCAAATTCTCTGGGTAGGTAATTGTAAGAATAAAAATGTTGAAAAACACCTCCGCTCTCACCGCCTTACGTGCAAAGCTTCGAGGTGTAGGTACTTTGTTTTTTTTTTAATATTTGTTAAATAATTCTTACTTGTTTCATTAGTTTCATTTTCGTATATATTTATTTACCTACTTAGGTTAGGATCCTTAATGTAGTCAAATATATTGATACCTTTAGACTCAAAGGACGTAAACGCCGTAGGTTCTAATGGAGCTTACGCCCTTTGAGTCTAAAGGTATCGATATGGCAACTCCTCCATTTAAAAGTCAAATTTCTATGAAAATGGGACGTACATGGTGGTGTTAACAAATTATTCCACTGCAAAGTTATTTAAGACGCACTCTATTCATATTGTTTATCTATAATAGGGAATATGCATCATATTTTTTATTTACTTTAATACAACCTCATTCATATAAAAAACAGTAGGGAAAAATATATCTTCCGTATTTCTCGGTCGATTTCAATTTTATTTTGACTGTATGTCATCTTTTTTACGTGATTTTCAAATTTTGTTAAGAAATCTGTAAAAAAAATCATGCATATTCCCTATTGCTTAGAATGCATTCAAGCTAATTTTGCAATGAAATAATTTGGTAAACGTTTAAACGCATTGCCAAATATTTCAAAGCAAATGCTTTGTTAGCTTGGATTGGAAGCACTGTACGATGAAAGGTCGATAAATCGATATGTATGACAAACAAAACATTGCACATCACTATTTACGATTATGTCGACCTTGTCAAATATGTGTCAAATCTTGATCAAAATGGAGACATTCAGCCGTTCTATACCCAAGAGAATAGCATGTTTGTCTCGTTCTTTCTTAAGACTACTTTTCACATGAGTGTAAAAGACAAAGATAACTTCACAGATACGTTTAATATGCTACATCTAGGGATACTTAATCTGTGGGATAGAGTGCTTAGAAGTTTCGAGTGACGTCAATCCTAGGTACAATTTTCACCTAGGAGTGACGTCACAAGCCCCCACTCCAGAAGTTTGATGACCTATAACTTTGTCGATTTTTAATATTTTGATAAACCAAAAAATACGTGTCCCATATTTTTCCATAATCTAACGGACGGACTAAATAGAATTATATAGTTTTAACCCAGTTGTCATCCCTATTATATAAATTTTTTGTTGATTCAGTTTTTGGAAACATTTCAAGATGGCGGAGCCATGGGGGTTGACATCAAACTCGCGAGGTTATGTCAAGTACATTCATGGCCTTACTGCACAACTATTCTTTGTCCTATTTTAAATTGATTGTGACAATGTACTATACTAAATATTTTAGCTGGCCGACTGTATATCTGCTCCTGACTGTACTGTTCCCCGCTACGCCTAGGCATCTGCATTTTTCGCGTCATAAAACCGGCCATTGTAAGGCTCTTGCGGCCCGTTTGAGCCTCAAACTGAATTCAGACTCGGCGTTTTATTGTTTTATTACTTAACCTAATTGTTTTATCGCCTAAATTTTCTTTTAGTACCAAATGTAGGTAGGTTCCCACTTTTTTCACCCTACTCATCATGAAAATATTGCAAGCCAGTGGACCTGCTCTTGTTTTCTTTCGCGGAGGTGAAACAAGTTAAATACACTCACGGACAATGAATTCGGGTCATATTCTATGAACAATAGAAAATGACCCGAATTCATTGTCCGTGAGTGTAGTTATCACCTTATTGCTGCGCCGTAGTCGGGTGAAATCTTTCTGTTTTAATCTTGGTCGTAATCTACGCGTTGATACAAAAAATAGTACTACGTACAGAAGTCTCTCTCTCTAACAGAACTGACGTTCGGGTCCGACCACTGGACGGAACTCACCAGATCCGACCGTCTCTCTCTATCGCATAACGTGTGCTCTTTCTGGTCGCTGGCCAAGCCCCTCCGCGGGGGCAACATTTGGTACTATTGTAACCGCGCGGCGAAATCGCGAAGTGAGCCACTCCCGCTTTAGGGCCGATACAGACGGACTGCATACCATCCGCGATTTGTATGGGAACTGCATTCCAGCTGCAGACTGACTGCACGCCGACTGCACAGTTTCTATACAAGTTGCAGTTCGGTTGCAGTCCGTCTGTGTCGGCCCTTAGGCCAAAATTTATGGAAATTTTGCGTGATGAGCGCACAAACGGACAAACATTTCATAAACTATTTATTTGCGTTTGCGAACTAAGTTACCGGCGATTCCTATAGTAGGTACTTATAATAATAAGTACCTACTGAAGAGATAGAATCATTTTGGAATGTTAGGCATCGTCCTATCGAACAGCGAATACGCGATACTTATTTGTATGGTCGCAATCGCGTGTTCGCGCGATAATCGCGTATTCGCTGTTCGATACCTTACGCGCTAACTGATGTAGTTTTTATGAGAACTAAACTTTGTCATGGAAATCGCGCGTTTTATGAATAATGCGTTCGTCACTGACCCACTTGGACGGACCCTGTAGACTATTTACAGCTCTGTCGTCAACCACGTTCCTAATATAATTTAACCTGTGACCTAGTAATAATAGTTCATAATCTAAAGTTAGAACACGTCGGTCCACTCGTCGCTTCGACTTTGACGATTTCGAGCTGCTATTGACCAAGCGAGCATCACTCAAACTCGCAAACAAGTTCTCGCCACGTCTAAGTGGGGCCTAAGACTTCGCCATTAATGATGCCACCAAATTCAAAGCCACAGAAATCATCGCAGAAATGCCCTTAGTACTATATATTTCAAGCATTTTTACCACTAACTCCTTACTGAGATGTTCCCAGAGCTCAGCGAAGCACGAGTGAAGCGCCTTCGTTTCAGCTTTAGAAAAAGACTTTCATATGTCAGTAATTCCGCTTGTCCAGTTGTTCTCCTTTACAGGCCGCATTTCTTAACCGATTCTTGTAAAATTTTGTGAGCATGCTCAACAATTATATAGAATTGTTTGTCGATTCAGTTTTTGAAAATTATTTAAAATGGCGGAGGTATAGGGGTCGCCGACACGCAAAGTCTACAGCGCACAGAGCCACAAAGTACTAGTTTACAGGTCACATTATATTCAGGCCCATATATAGCCATGCTTTCGGGCTTATATGAAGAGTCCACAGCTAGGGCCTCTCTAAGCTGACCGGGCCCCTAGGCCATGGCCTTGTAAGCCTAGGCGGAAATCCAGCGCTGATTATATTAGGAGCGATTTAGATTGCGAATTTCTGAATTGACCTACTGTTTACCGCGCGTTCGCATCTCGATGTTTACTGTCTTGTTTACATCCGATGCAGCCTCGGATCGTGTTTATGCCCTTGTTTGTCGGAATTCGGTGCAACGCTATGAACGATATTTTACGCTGTAACAACCATGCAAGTGCGTTTGTGAGTCTAGAATTTTGCCGCAATTTCGTCCAAGCATAATAAAATAGTCTCGTTGCTCTGGATGAAAATTATTATATTTTTCTGAATTCTTAGCAACACAATCTTTCTGCTAACTTTCTCTGAAAAACTTGTAGAAAGCTGAACTAAGGTGACGGCCAAGTGAAAGCCTTAACGGAAACATCCCAAATCTGTACGAAATGCGTCGGTGAGGGAGAGATGCCGGAAGACAGTCAAAAAGGCCGTGCTACGATTGCCATGACCACGACTACTTTGCCAAGAGTATAAAAATAATAAGAAGAAGTAAGGTGTTAAATAATATAAAATATGGAGAGAAAATATAGACCGATGTTGCGTCAAGGTTATTTGTATTATAAGTGACATATTGATCATTACTAAAACGCTCTATAAAAGTATTCGATATGGCCAGTATTAATACAACATAAGGTGCTGCGCAAAGTTGGGCCATTTCTTACATTTATGAAGAAGAAGGGATGTACGTAGAATACTTGTTCTTGAATTTCTTTTCTTAGCTTTTAGCAATCCCTCTAAAGTCTAAACAAACCCCAAAACAACGGTAGTTTTCTATAAGTATAATAACATAGTCTTAGATAGATCTGTATAGAAACATATCGCTCAAATTATGCTGCCCAAAATGCACTATTTTGATGTTTATGTTGAAGACACCACGCCCACGTGTCTGAGAATTATGACCGAATGCAATATCCATCGTGCTATTTGATTCTTTGCCTTGCACCATCTGATAGAGCTCTAAATTGCTATTAAAATCTCTGCGTTTCACATGTAAGATTCTGTCGTGTTATATCTTATTTTTGCCCAAGACTGGACATAGCTTAAATCCTGGCCCATAAAGCTCAAGTGTCGTTATCAATATCCCGTCTCGCTTCCGTCTCTAATGCATTGGTCCACAACCCGCCAACTTCCTTATGTCCTTGCGATAGAGGCTACTATCGCTCGGCAGACGTCTGTTTACGATGTTGGAAAATGTAAATAGGGGCCGTAAATCGAGCGAGCGTGTCCAAAAAGGTACTAGCAACATATCAGTTTTATATGTTGTTGTTACATTCAGTTTTTGGGTTAGTATGAGTTTGTGTGGACACGCTGACGCCGTCTGTCCGTGACATTGTTTACCAACTGTCTCTGTACTCTTAAATGAGCATTAAAAAAAAACGTTTTCATCACACTTGCTCGAAAATGGTGTCATTACACGTAGGTTCTGCAGGCCGTAAATGACCTATTACGCCCTAGGGCGTAATGGTTTTCTTTATAAATTTGAAACGCTGGTTCTGTTTTACTCTTATTTGTCATTTTCAAAGGAAACGCCAACTAACGTTTTTTAACTTTTATCACTGAAATATTTACTTAAAGAGACCGGTTATTGCAAATACATGTAAATACATATTTCTGTAACATTAATTAAATGTTTAAATAGTGTATTTCAGTATTTTGCAAATATAGAATGAACCATCTTAGGTATTTACCGCCATGGTTTCCGAACGTGACTTGACATTCGCATTGTCTATGGAATATATCACTAATGTCACTGTACTGACAGTTTTATTTAGGTTAAGTAAGGTTATTTTAATCAGATTTCCTCACAAGTGTGATGAAAAACATTGTGTGTGCCACGGGCGGTAAAGGAATTACAAACTCGTGTTGTTAAAGCCCTCGGCTTCGCCTCGGCCTTGTAACAAACACTCGTTTGTAATTCCTTACTTACCGCCCTTGATACACAATGTACTATTTCTCTATTGTGATGTTTTCTGCCAATTTTATGTTATTTCTACTTAGAATTACAAGCTCTTTCCGTCCAAACAGAAAAATAAGTGTCCCGAATTTTCCATACATTACTTAATTAAACTTTCCTTTGTGTTACCTTTATACAAAATTCATGGAAAAAAGTGTGACACAATAGGGAAAATGTTGAGACAATTTTTTTGTCCCATTATTGGGATTGTAAGAGCCCGTAATTCTGAGTAGAAATAACATATAATTGGCGAAAATCATGCAATAAAAAAATTACACCTTTTTTTAGAAATGATTAAAGATATCCGTGTGTGTATGTACGTCTATATGTATAGTGGCTATGACAATCCGACGGCCCCGCGACTGTAGGAGTATTGCAAATACCTTATTTGAAAATGAATAGGGCCTCGCAAAGCTGATGTCACCAATAGATGTCGCCGACGTTTAAGTTTGATCTAGCATCGTCAGTGCATCTATACATGTATTGGCGTTGTTGGTCACAGTATTTTAAGCGTTATAATTACCTAAACGCTATTTCTTCTTTTTCTTCACTAGTTATTTTCTTTTCTTTTCACCTTATCTAGTTTAAAGGGTTCCGTACCAAAATGGTAAAAAAGGAACCATAAGGTGCGACTTGTCTGTCCGTGTGTCTATCGATTTGAAATTTGGAATAGTATTAAAAGTAGCTAACCCGAGCCTATTGAATGTAAAAAAAATCTTGTAACCTTTTTAATTTTTTATTAAAGGGGTCCGTAATGGGACTTTGAAAATTGAAAGTAGAGCTATTATATCCAGTGGGGTATCAAAATGAAAGGGCTTGATTTGTAGATTAAAACACCGTTTTTGTTTTATTTCTTAAATAAGTAGTTTTTGATTCATTACGAAAAACGTTCAAAAAATACTATAACAACTAATAAAAATCTGTAATAATTACCAATTATTAACGTATTAATGCTATCGGAATTATTACAGGAAAAATATAACGGTTTTCCTAACTTGCACTGTTTTTGAGAAATTTGCAAAAATCGTAATACATACTTATTTGCTCCTACTAAACTAACCGCCATACAATACATAATATTATTTATTATTTATTATTTATCTAAACAGCTGTATTTATATTTGTACCATACTTAATATAGTACCATAAGCATACTTAATATAATAAGTTACTCACCTCCAAGACAAGTTAGTTGCAAAGCCATATTGGGTCTAATATACCTACGCTTTTAACCCAACAAAATACTAAGAGGCGTTGTTTGTTACAGATGCTGCCCGGCGACCCTTAAAGGTCGCGCCTCGCCCAACAGGTGAGGAAGCATTACACGGGCCGATGCCCCCGCTCTATGCTCAAATATACACTGTCTTATTCATGAGAAGCCTATAAATAGCCATAAAGTGACTTTTTCCACACGCTGTGCGTACGGAAAAAACCGCTTTCTCGCCAAATGTAGACATAAAATGATGTACACAACACGGGAGGTAATAAAGAAAGCCCTCGGCTGTTATGCCCTCGGTATATTTACGGCCTCCGCTTGCAGCTCGGGCCGCAAACATCTGCGATTTCGGCCTTTCTTTGTATTACCATTAGTTGTGTAATGTACTATTATGGTGCAATATCCACGCCTCACACTGTATTCAGAAATTCCCTTTGTTATCTAAATACGTAATGACTAGAGTATTACCTATAATCCTAGTTTAATGAAGGCGACAGATAGCATAAAATGATCATTATGGTCGGTATGATGCAGTACAGAGTAGGTGCAGCACACATACAAGGTGTTTCATTTAACGTAATACAACTCATGTTTTTAGGGTTCCGTACCAAAATGGTAAAAAAGGAACCCTTATGGTGCGACTCTGTCTGTCTGTCTGTCCGTCTGTCACAGCCAGATATCTCAGGAACTACTGCTGCTATCGGTTTGAAATTTGGAATAGTGTTAAAAGTAGCTAACCCGAGCTTATTGGACATAAAAAAAATCTTGTACCTTTTTTACTTTTTTTTTAAAGGGCTCCGTAATGGGATTTTGAAAATTGAAAGTAGGGTTTATATATCGAGTGGGGTATCAAATGAAAGAGCTTAATTTGTAGATTAGAATACCGTTTTTATTTTTTTTCTTAAATAAATAGTTTTTGATTTATGGCGAAAAAAGTTTAAAAAAATACCATTCCCCCCCTATTATCTCCGAAGTTACTGATCAGAAAAATGTGTCATAATTACCAATTATTAATGTCGTTCTAAATATTACAGGAAAAATATAACGGTTTTCCTCACTTGCACCGTTTTTGAGAAATTTGCTAAAATCATAACACATACTTATTTGCTCCTACTAAACTAATCGCCATACAGTTTTTCTTGAACTATTCATGTATCTACTTATTAGGATTATTATTATTATTAGGAAGACCGTTATATTTTCTCTTCCTAACTTGAATACTTTTTAAAAATTTACAAAAATCTTAACATATTAGTTCTACCTTCCCTACGAGAGCCATCTAGCGGAGAGTAGCAAAACTAAGCGATGATTTATTTCAGATTATATAAAAAATGTCTATTAAATACAATGATCACTCATCAGGAATCGGGAAAAAAACATAAAGTAACAATAATTATTAAAAACTCTATAATAGGAGTATGTTAGGAAATTTGACACTAGTAAACACCATAAAAATTAAATACCACTAGCGCCATCTAGGGACATCATCATCATCATTAAACTTAAGAGCTACGCTCTTGTCGGTGGAGTAATCGCCACTCTACTCTATTCTGCGCCATTTGTTTGGTTTCCTGATACGACGCGGCGCTGACTTTCTCCTTCGCTTGATTGAAGTATGTTAACCTTGGTCTACCTCTGCCTCTCTTGCCCTCAATTTTCCCCTCTAAGATGTTCACAAAGAAAGTGTCATGTCGTATCAGATGTCCAATCATCTTTCCTCTCCGGTTCTGGATTGTTTTTAGCAAACTTCTTTGTTCCTTCACCATGCTCAGAACCTCTTCATTGGTCTTTCTTTCCGTCCAGCTAATTCTTTCCATTCTCATCTAGGGACACAAATCTAAAATAAGGTAGCTTGTGGCTAAAAATGATACATGAGAACTAACTTAGTTGACAAACAATTATTTCAATCAGCCAATAACAAACAGTAACGTTTAAATTTAAATTACAAGTAAAATTTACGCGCTATTTAGTATCAATAAATGTCGCTGTAGCATACGCTGCATCGCGCTGTTAAGATTTTTCCTGGTTTAATAGGGCTAAGGTGGGTTTAAGGCAGGGTTTCTGTTAATCGTAAGGTTGGTCTACTTATAAGTTTATACGGAACCCTCGGTGCGCGAGTCCAACTCGCACTTGACCGGTTTTTTTTAACACCTCTCCCTGGTGCTAAACCCCTCTGCTAGGTCTCGTGTTGTTAATTAAGATGAATTAATTAATATCACTGTTTTAATTGGTTGTACGTTGTTTTGCCTAACAACTTTTTGCCTATTTTCGTTTTGCCTAATTTCATTTTGACTAATATTGTTTTGCATAATTATTCATTTTGCCTAATTTTTATTTGAGTGAAACTCGTTTTGTATAATCCTTATTTTACCTAAATTTATTTCGTCTAATATTGTTTTGTCTAATTTTTAGTTAGTATAATCTACATTTATATAATGTTTGTTTAACATAATTATTTTTTGTCTAACATACATTTTGCATAAATTTGCTTGTTCTATACTTATTTCGTATAATGTTTCATTTAACCTAACCTAACCTACTTTTCTGACCGCAATTCGTTTTTGTTGGGGGACGCAGTTCAAACCTAACCTAACCTACTTTTCTGACAGCAGTTCGGTTTTGTTAGGGGACGCAGTTCAAACCTAACCTAACCTACTTTTCTGACAGCAGTTCGGTTTTGTTGGGGGACGCAGTTCGAACCCTAACCTAACCTAACCTAACCTAATTGAACTTATGGTTTGAGTTTTTTTTAATGCGGGGGGCTTCGCCCCCCGAGCCCCCCTTGTGGGGGGCTCCGCCCCCCCGTCCCCCCTTTTCGTTCTACGCCCTAATAATTTACCCAAGCAGAGTGGCTTTATGGGCTGCTGTAAAAATATTATTTATGGTTTTGTATAATATTATTAGTATTAGACGCAGTTCAAACCTTACCTAACCTACTTTTCTGACAGCAGTTCGTTTTTGTTGGGGGACGCAGTTCAAACCTAACCTAACCTACTTTTCTGACAGCAGTTTGTTTTTGTTGGGGGACGCAGTTCTAACCTAACCTAACCTACTTTTTGC
The DNA here is from genome assembly GCA_947034925.1 of Eudemis profundana. Taxonomy (NCBI): domain Eukaryota; kingdom Metazoa; phylum Arthropoda; class Insecta; order Lepidoptera; family Tortricidae; genus Eudemis; species Eudemis profundana. The sequence goes on along the minus strand of OX344814.1, from coordinate 11,739,286 downwards.
TTAATGTAACCTTTGTATTGAGTTTTTAGACAAAAAAAATTTAGTTAAAATGATATTCGGCTATATAATTATTAGTTAAAATAAGAATCGACAAAGTGAGTTTTAGATAAAATAATATTCGACAAAACAAGAGTTATGCAAATGATAATTTAGGTAAAACGAGTTTCGACAAAACAATAATTATGAAAAATGAATTTATACATATTGACTTTAGACAAAACATTCATTATAGTAAAAGTTGTTAGACAAACTGAAATTAGACAAAAAATTTTTAGACAAGTCAAGGGAATACCGTTTTAATTATGCAGCTTTTTTGGTCTCATCGTGTTTACCCTACTTAGAGTTGAGAGAACAAAGGTTAAATCTAATTTTGTAGTGAACACTTACCTTTTAGCTTATCTAGGCCGATAATTTATAAATAAAATGCGTGCATTCTGACAGATTATTGCAGTTATTTGTCATAACAAACAAACAGGTCACGTAAGCGTGATGTCATGAGGGGTGACAAACACCCCTAGATTTTAATTTCTTAATTTTGTTAGAAAACTAGCGAAACTTAATTATGACGAATTTTAATAGATTAATTCATGCATTTTATTCTCTGTCGTTAACTGAGCCGGAAGATGTTTGCGGCCCGAGCTGCAAGCGAGGGACGTACCTAAATATGCGATCGAGGGCTTTTTTTATTACCTCCCGTGTTGTGTACATCATTTTATGTCTTCACTTGGCCAGGAAGCGGCTTTTTCCGTGCGCGCAGCGTGCGGAAAAAGTCACTTTTTGGCCAAGTGTGGCATAAATTCCTTTTTTTGGACTGTCGTGTAAAAACATTGGCACAGATAAGATAATGACTGTTTCGACATTGATGGCAATTTTATTAAATATATAAGTGGTGTATATTTTTGACCAAAAGTCATCCGTGCGAGACCAATCTATTCATTTGGTTTGGTTCATAGATGCGGTACAGATAGATCTGGGCAGTGTAAACAACGATTGTCATCAAGAAAGTAGTGTAAAAACTTACTATCCGCGTATTGTAAAAGGAGTTTGGATCTGGAGATCACGCTACTGTGGTCCGTCAAAGTCGAAGTGACGAGAGGACCGACATATTTTGACCCCCAATTATGAATCGTTATTAATAGTTCAAATTATATTAGGCACGAGGTGGTACTTTAGTTGAGAGATATAATGTGGTTTGCAACAATTCTGGTGGTTGTTTTAGCTGTAAGAACTCTTCATACCAGGGAAACGGTGAGTACCTGGAAGCATTCTTATATTTTAGACTATACTCTGTACTATTTAAAAAAGGTAAACAAAAAACCACGTGACTCGGGTCGTTCAGCCAATCAAAGTAACATTTTGTATCTGTGGCACCATACGACTAACGACCCGTGTCACGTAGTTTTTTTGTTTAGGTACCTTTTTTTAAATACCTACCTAAAACTACAGAGTATAGAAAATACCAGAAACCTCGATCGCGGAGGTGAAATTAGTTAAACGTTTCTTTTTCGCTGTAGTCGAATTTTAATCCGACAAAATATAGGTTACTTATATCAATATGTATGTATTATAATCATGGGATTAAACTAGTTGGCAGCGACATACGTATTATAATGATAGAATATTATAGAATTCAGTCCGGTAGCTTTTGCGTGATGCGCGAGCGAAATTAGTCGCGCGATAAGCGAGGTCGGGGCCAGTTGTGCTAGCCCCGGAGATACTGTAGTAAAATGCTGGATATGATCTTCTTTTTTTTTAACCGGCTTCAAAAAGGAGGAGGATTTCATTTCCCCGATTTGGATATATTTTTTCTTTGAATACCTACCTTATACAAGTGGTCGCATTATCACCAAGTGTGGTTTCATATAATTATAGAATTTTAGAGATATTAAAGGAAATCTTCAAATATTGTACAGTGTGATTCGACAGATCGTGAGCAGACTAACCTACGGATTCAATAAACGTTAAGGGATGATTCACCATCGTATTTAAGTGAAAGACTTTTTCCTTTCTTGTTTAGGGTTCCGTACCTCAAAAGGAAAAAACAGAACCCTTATTGGATCACTCGTGTGTCTGTCTGTCTGTCACAGCCAATTTGCTCCGAAAGTACTGGTTCGATTGAGTTGAAATTTGGTACATAAGGTTAATGACACTAAACAAACTAAGCAACTAACTAAACTAAAAGTTAGCGAACTATATCGTGTGACATATTAAATGAAAGGACTTACTGTGAGATATGTATATTTTACTATTATTTCAGTAATTTTAACAATTATTTTAATGTAATTAAATTAATTTAGTTTAAATTTTTTATTTTGAAAATCGGTACTACCTCGCGGTATTGTCTGTCAAGTTTGAAAACTAAACGCAGTTCTTAGCATTATCTGTGGCAGACTATATTGAATAAGTTGACAGTAAATAATTTGACTTTTGTCTTATTTTTTTTCGTCGCAAATGTGATGTGATGAATAACATTGTGTGTATCACGGGCAGTAAGGACATTACAAACTCGAGTCATTAAAAGCCCTCCGCCTACGGCTTCGGGCTCCTAATAGACTCTCGTTAGTAATCACCTTCTTACTACCCTCGGTGCATAATGTACTATTTCAACACCAAAAAAATTAACGCTTGATTTGACAGGCGTGATAGTTTCCTTTATTGTCCGCCCGTTTCTCTTTTGTTATTTAGTGCATCACCTATATATAGTTCGTGCACGTTCCCTATAGTAACGCGCTTTTTAGGGTTCCGTACCAAAATGGTAAAAAAGGAAACCTCATGGTAAGACTCTGTCTGTCCGTCTGTCTGTCCGTCTGTCTACAGCAAGATATATCAGGATCTACTGATGCTATCGACTTGAAATTTGGAATAGTGTTAAGAACCGCTAACCCAAGCTTATGGGATGTAAAAAAAACTTGTAACTTTTTTTCCAAATGGGTCCGTAATGAGACTGAAAATTGAAAGTAGGGCTATTATATTGAGTGGGATATCAAATGAAAGGGCTAAATTTGCAGACTAAAACACTATTTTTGTATTTTTTTTTAAATAAGTAGTTTTTGATTTATGGCGAAAATCGTTAAAAAAATACCATTCCCCCCCTATTATCTTCGAAGTTAACGAACAGAAAAATCTGTAATAATTACCAATTATTATTGTCATTTTATATATTACAGGAAAAATATAACGGTTTTCCTAACTTTCACCGTTTTTGAGAAATTTGCAAAAATCTTAACACATACTTATTTACTCCTACTAAACTAATCGCCATAAGTATAGTTTTTCTTGATCTATTCATGTATCTACTTATGAGTTTGTTCGGAACCCGCGGTGCGCGAGTCCGACTCGCACTTGACCGGTTTATATCTTCTTAAACTAGGTTTGTTGGAAGTCCTTTATATTAAAACTAGCATTTTCCCGCGGCTTCGCCCGCGTTGTTCCTGTTATTGTCCCAAAGGAACTCTTTACCGGGATATAAAGTATCCTATGTTTCAATCCAGGACTTGGACTACTTACATGCCAAATTTTAGCTTGATCCATCCAGTTGTTATCCCGTTATTAGGTAACAAACATCCAAACATCCTCACAAACTTTCGCATTTATAATAGTTATTAGTGGGATTGTAGCTTTATGTTACCTTTATAATTGTGTTTTAGGTATCGTACGTGGACATGGAGCACCCTAACCTCACGTATTATAACCCCAAGTACTATGAGTACGTGAATTTCACTGCTCGAAGAATTAGCCGTCGGGATCCCATACACTACGTCAGCATTCACTCTAAGACCTTGGTTGAGTTCGGCAACGATGTGCTGGTAAGTTTGGTTTCTTCTTTTTACCTCAAAAAGTAAAAACGAATCCCTTATAAGATCACTTTTTTGTCCGTCTGTTTGTCTGTCTGTCCGTCTGTCAAGACCCTTTATCTCGGGAACGCGTGGAGGTATCGACTTGAAAATAAATAAAATCTCAAAAATAATTAATAATGTTATTCATTACACACCGTGACATTAAACAAGTAGTCACAAAATAATCAAACAGTAATGTTGGAAGCAGCTTCTAGCAGTTATAACGGCTTTAAACATAAAACAGCATTTTTCAATTGACCAAAACGAGTAAATTTATAGTAATTTGAGCTGACAAAATTGACACTACATCGAAAACGACGACTAATAATGCTAAAATTCATTTTAGTTATTTAAACCACAATATCATTGAACGTACTAAAAATACAATACATCTTTATTATTAGCCTGCATCAAGACTCGAAATTTAAAATCAAACGGTAATTATACATACTGTCACTTTAACAGTCTTAAAACAAAGTATAACATTAAAAATTGCCAGAAGACAAGTGTCATTAAAGCGAAAATGACACTATTGCTTTAGATTGAGTCTTGATATTGATACTACATTATAAGTTCGAACTGACGTATTGCGAATAGATATTTCATTGAAAAATTGTAGTAATTTCCGCTTAATCTCGCAGAACACCGTCCTTAAGCAAAATATGACAACGTTCTTCACAAAATCCACAGAATTTCGCTGTATTTCTAACGATAGTAACAATGTTTCAAAAAGTCCCGCGTCAATTTCCACTATTCGCCGTAATGACACTAGCGCCCTCTGTTGTTTTAAATAGAGCTGGAGCAATAGGTGTATTTGTATTGCGTTCCTTACAATCACGTGAGTTAGATGGAGTTTTTAACTCAAAAACGTCATTTTTTGCATAGTGACGTTATGATTTTCAAGGAGCGATATTGTAGATAACTTATGATATGCATGTAGATAAAGTTATGTATGTTACTGTACATAATTTATTAGGCATTAAATCACTCGTGTGATCTTATTATGAAACTCGCCTTCAGCTCGTTTCATAAAACCACACTCGTGTATTAATGCCTCTCATTATGCACCAGTCACATAAATAACTATTTATTAATAGATTGACACATTTTGTCTGCGCAAAATACCACAAATCTGTTCGGGTTTAATTGTTTAATATTATATCAATACTGTTAGAGTGATATCATATTCGATATTAGCGAATACAAATAATCCCATATCTGCAAAAAATTCAGAAGAAAAATCTAAAATATATTATTCCTGACCTTCGTTATGATATGCGGGTGGTAAATTTAATTGGTCATGGTTCTTACTTTACCTCCTCAATAGGTTTGGAACCCTCGATGATCCAAGCGGTTCCACTGTCGGCCCTCTCGAATATTTCCGTAGCTGCGATACCAACCACCTCAGCGTTCTGCCATGCCTGTTCTTTGAGAAACTTCTCAAAGTCTTCTTGGGGTTGCCTATCCGAATCCTCGAATATTTTTGGCTTGGAAATTGTAAGAGGAGTTACAGTGAAACCTGGAGCAATCGCGACAACTCTCACGCCAGTCCTTTCAAAATTGTAAGGAAATCCTAAAGATCTGGTGAAGCCGATGACAGCAAATTTCGACGCTTGATAGACTGGCACGAACGGATCCACTCTGAAACCATAAATTGACGCCATGTTCATGATTGTTCCTCCGTTACCGCCTTGGTCTTTTCTCATGTGGTTCCAGAATTTCAAGGACAATTCAATCACAGCCGTCACATTGACGTCAATAGTTTTCTTTACAGACGACCTGTCCAGAATTCCAGCATTGTTAACTACCACATCGACGTAATGGTACATGTCTATAATTTTCTTGGTGACAGCTTCTAAATCTGATGTTACATCGCACTTAATGAAGACGCATTTGCTAACGCCATGTTTCGAATTCAGAGTGTTGACAGCTTTTGTGCCTTGTTCTTCGTTAATGTCCAGAATAACAACGATTTTAGCTCCTTTTTCTAGAAATTTATCTGAGATTTCATAACCGATGCCAGAAGCTCCTCCAGTAACAACTACCGTCTTGTTTTTAAGGCCATTAGCCATGACTTGATCTCTAATGATCACTCTTGTAAACTCTGATTAAGACTGAGTAGCGTTACATTGAGCAATGTCGACTTCCATATCAGTGTTATCGTTATCGTGTTATTAAATGTTTAATAATACATCGAGTCACATTTATCTCAATGCAAAGGTGCATTGAGATAAATGTGACTCGATGTATAAAAAAAAACATACAGACGAATTGAGAACCGTCCTTCTTTTGGAAGTCGGTTAATTATCGTGCAAATTACATAACAGTTTATTCTATAATCCTATATACTCGTATACGGCAAAAACATGATGAATTGAACAAAATACTTATATGGTACTCTGCTCTGTTCAAACAAATAACGTAAGCGACTGAAATTGGGCGGGACCAGAGTCGTACTTGTCCTACTGCCGACGACGAGTAAGCGAGTAAAATTGGGCGAGTAACAATATAATTCGTAGGCCCCGCGCTGGCTTAATCCGGCACTCCGGCACTGCTACTCAAAAAAAAACTAAAATGCACAAGACCAATCAGACTAATCAACGAAAGAGACAAAGAAACGAATCGTCTTGGACAAGGATAGTAATAGAACAGGCATGACATATTTTTAAACTGTTTTCTATGTCATTGGGAAAATCAATACACACCTATAGAGTCTGTGCGGAAGGAGAATAGGCGTGGCGAAAAACGGAACTAACCTAACCAGTATGGCCACAGAACAGAAAATACGGCACATACGGTAGAAAAGCATTACAGCGCCCCCCAATCTAAATCCTATTCTCTTTCCGCACAGACTCTAGCGATTTTAGAAGCTTTTAAACAATTTTAAAAAGGAGGAGGTTTAATTTTTACACGACTGCCCAAGGAAAGGAGTGCTATGTATTCAGGGTTCAAATATGTATCCTATGTATGTGGCTTTCTTTATTCCACGATAATGTCTAAACTCCTGAACCGATTTAGACGTGTTGAAAATCGTTAGAATCCCTGAGTTATCCCGAGTGTCATAGGCTATGTGACGTCATCATAAAAACAATATGGCGGATTATGTTCCCAGTGTTGTGTACTCGGAAGAAAAAAAAAATTCCGACCCCATGGAGTGGGGTATTAAAATGAAGAGATAAAAGCAGATCATAAAATATATACTTTTGTTAATCTTTAAGCTCCATTCATGGCAGTCGTGTTTTTTAGGGTTCCCTACCAAAATAGTAAAAAAGGAACCCTTATGGTGCGACTCTGTCGGTCTGTCCGTCTGTCACAGCCAGATATCTCAGGGACTATTGCTGCTATCGATTTCAAATTTAGAATAGTTTTAAAAATCGCTGACCTTAGCCTACAGCACATAGAAAAAATCTTATACCTATTTTACTTTTATTCTTAAAAAGGGCCGAAATGCGAGGTTGAAAATTTAAAGTTGGGCTATTATATCAAGTGGGGTATCCAAATGAAAGGGCTTAATTTTTAAATTCTATAACTATTTTTATTTATTTTTCTTACTTATGTACTTTTTGATTTAGAACGAAAAACGCTCAAAAAATACCATTCCCAGGGGAGAATGGTATTTTTTTGAGCGTTACCGAACCTCGGAGATAATAGGGATTATCTCCGAGGTTACTGAACAGAAAAATCTGTAATAATTACCAATTATTAATATTATCCTAAATATTACAGGAAAAATAAAACAATTTTCCTAACTTGCACCGTTTTTAAGAAATTCGCAAAAATTGTAAGACAAACTTATTTGCTCCTACTAAACTAACCGCAACGTATGTCGATGTATGGGGCCAACAGTTTTTCAAGAGCACAGTTAAGTTTGTCCCACCGTACAGTTTATCTTGAATAATCGACGTATCTACTGACGAGTTTGTACGAAACCCTCGGTGCGCGAGTCCAACTCGCACTTGACCGGCTTTTTATTTTTAATGATGGCCAGGTTATGTACTATGTTATAGGTTAAACGCGGGCTTATTTTCCGTAACTCGACGACAAACATGCGCCTATTTTGCGTGACGAGTTGATGGCACTACTCTTGCCAACCCAACTCTACCAGAAAGCCTAGCAGACCCTTGACGTTGCCGACCACTTCTGGGAGTGACCTCGGTGTTCCGATTCCGAGGTGTGTACTATGTTATACTAGACTGGATTTGATTGCAGTTCGAGTTGTTCGTGTATGAGTTCCTGAGTAACGAGTATCGGCGCAGCTTTGTGGAGATGCGGTACAAGCTGTGCGACTTAATGAAGGAGAAAACAGTGGTACCAACCATCATGAAGTTTTTGCCGTTCAAAGTGTGTCCATTTCCAAAGGTGCGATAATATTTTGATCCAATAAGAAAGTAATTTGAAAAAACTCCCGACCTCCGAAAATAGTTGGCATATTTACTCTACATTTTTTAAAAGATATAACTTCAAAAGGAAAAACGGAACCCTTATAAGATCATATTGTTGTGCGTCTGTCTGTGTGTCCGTCTGTCCGTTTGTCCGTCTGTGAAGACCCTTTATCTCGGGAACGCTTGGAGGTATCGAGTTGAAATTGAAACCATATACTCAAGTCTATGGTCCCTTGAAGCTGTGAAAATCATCAAGCTTCAAGTTAACGTGCAAAAAAGATACGCCCGTTTTTGCAACGTAAATTTCGACACTCTCAAGGAAACCAAATTTCAAAGGGTACTTTCCGTTGACCTAGAACTACGAAATTTGGCAAGAAATATCGCCTTTTACTACAAATATAAATATATTTGTGTAAGATTGTCCCCTAATATTTATTTATTTATTATTATTATTTAAATATAGGGAAACATCTAAAATTGACTTTACTAAGGGAATCAAAATTTAAAGAGTACTTTATTATATGTACCTACAAATTTGTACGGAACCCTCGGTGGGTGAGTCCGACTCGCACTTGTCCGATTTTTTCTTCAATATTCACCTTTTAAGGGGCAATTTTTCGATTATTTTCGCACAATCTGTCGACCGTTCGAAGAACATAATGATATCAATATCAATAACTTATGTTGTTTGTAAACATCCCGTTCATTATACCTAAAACAATTTTGCTAACCAGGCGGAGTACCATATTGTGAACGTGTCTTGTCCGGAGCTGCCGCTACTGAGGACGTTTCCCTTCAAGCGGGGCAGAATTTTTCTGAACACGACTCTCTGGCGAACGAGCGAGAGACTAGTGGACGGCTTCATCGATATGGCTATTAAAGAAAGGTTTAAGGACTAAGAGGCAAATACTATATGAAATAAACATGATGCTCCTTTGTTAGTTTTTAATGTGGGTAAATTCAATATTGCCCATTAATTTTTCTATGTACTTTGATTTCTTGTATATGTAAGAGGCAAATAGTTATCATTTACATTTTATTCTAGAAACTTTCTAAAATAATACATTTTTCTAGCGATTTTTATTTTTAATGTTTCGACGACTTTTTTTGTGAAGTTTTATTATTAATTTCCGTATGTTTCCTTGATATAATTGCATCAATAAATTGCTTGGAATAAATTAGATTATGATTTTACTGACGACGGCTGACGATTCGAAAGTGCTTGCTAGGCCGGCTTGAATACAAAATATTTTCACTTTGACTTATCAGTGTGTATTTCAATCAATATATTTGTTGTTAAATTAAAGAGTTATAATTTTTTTTCTACTCCTGTACTTTTATCTGTCTTTTGCTTGGTCACGAACACTAATATAAGAACATACATAATATGAGTTCAGAGAAGTCGATACTCTATTCCCCATAACAGCACTAGTGTCGTTATAGTCGCAAAACGATACTGCTAGCAGCCACAGACTTCTAAATCTAGGTTAAACTTAGTTCAAGGATTAAGCGCTCAATTCTAACTTTACGATAAAAATGCACAACTAACAACTTAACTTTTATATTTTAAAACCTACTCGTAGAAAAAGTATTGTATGCAACGTTGCATAATTACGTAAAAAAACCGGTCAAGTGCGAGTCGGACTCGCGCACCGAGGGTTCCGTATAAACTAATAAGTAGACCAACCTTACGCTTACGACTAACAGCAACCCTGCCTTAAACCCGCTTTAGCTCTATTCAACCTGGAAAAATCTTAACAGCGCGATGCAGCGTATGCTACAGCGACATCTATTGATACTAAATAGCGCGTAAATTTTACTTGTAATTTAAATTTAAGGGTGGATTTCACAGCGTTTCAAATGCCGTCATCACCAATCCCGAAATTTCGACGATTCACTTTAAGAATGTATCCCATTCTTTTGATAAAATCAGAAAATAGTACCTACTATTTTCACGTTTTGATCAAAAATTATGTAATTTTTAAAAAGATGTCATCATAATATCGGGATTGGTGATGACGGCGGTTGAAACGCTCTGAAATCCACCCTTAAACGTTACTTTTTGTTATTGGCTGATTAAAATAATTGTTTGTCAACTAAGTTAGTTCTCATGTATCATTTTTAGCCACAAGCTACCTTATTTTAGATTTGTGTCCCTAGATGGCGCTAGTGGTATTTCATTTTTATACTCCTATTATAGAGTTTTTAATAATTATTGTTACTTTATGATTTTTTCCCGATGCCTGATGAGTGATTATTGTATTTAATAGACATTTTTTATATAATCTGAAATAAATCATCGCTTAGTTTTGCTACTCTCCGCTAGATGGCTCTCGTAGGGAGGGTAGAACTAATATGTTAAGATTTTTGTAAATTTTTAAAAAGTATTCAAGTTAGGAAGAGAAAATATAACGGTCTTCCTAATAATAATAATAATCCTAATAAGTAGATACATGAATAGTTCAAGAAAAACTGTATGGCGATTAGTTTAGTAGGAGCAAATAAGTATGTGTTATGATTTTTGCAAATTTCTCAAAAACGGTGCAAGTGAGGAAAACCGTTATATTTTTCCTGTAATATTTAGGACGACATTAATAATTGGTAATTATGACACATTTTTCTGATCAGTAACTTCGGAGATAATAGGGGGGGAATGGTATTTTCTTAAACTTTTTTCGCCATAAATCAAAAACTATTTATTTAAGAAAAAAAATAAAAACGGTATTCTAATCTACAAATTAAGCTCTTTCATTTGATACCCCACTCGATATATAAGCCCTACTTTCAATTTTGAAAATCCCATTACGGAGCCCTTTAAAAAAAAAGTAAAAAAGGTACAAGATTTTTTTTATGTCCAATAAGCTCGGGTTAGCGACTTTTAACACTATTCCAAATTTCAAACCGATAGCAGCAGTAGTTCCTGAGATATCTGGCTGTGACAGACGGACAGACAGACAGACAGACAGACAGACAGACAGACAGACAGACAGACAGAGTCGCACCATAAGGGTTCCTTTTTTACCATTTTGGTACGGAACCCTAAAAACGCTCATAGCGATAGCGTCTCTATTTGCGATACTCGCCGCCACGGCGGCTCGGATCGCAACTCGCACCATTCGCATTTTTTGAGCCTACTTATACAACTGTTGCATAAAATACTATTAAAACTAAACTCATAATTCCCTCGGGAGTTATAGATCTTCATACAGTTTCAGTCAGCTCGAGCTGGTCTATAAGCGCGCGTGTTATAACACCCTTTACGAGCAAGTGTGATGAAATAGTACGTTACATAACTAGGGTGGTAATACAAAGAAAGGCCGAGATCGCAGAAGTTTGCGGCTCGAGCTGCAAGCGAGGGACGTAAATAAGGGCTTTCTTTATTACCTCCCGTGTTAAGTACATCATTTTATGTCTACACTTGGCCAGAAAGCGGCATTTTCCGTACGCGCAGCGTGCGGAAAAAGTCACTTTATGGCCAGGTGTGGCATAAAATATAATCACGTGGTGGTCACGTGGTGGTGTGGTGTGGTCCATAGGTGGTCGTCATTTAGTTTTTCTATGTACTTTGATTTCTTGTATCTATATATAAAAATGTGGTGTAATTTACCTCTATTCAAAAACTAATAAAGAAACATCACGTTTTTTTTATAGTAAGTATAATTATTCAAGCACCAAAATTATTGTAACAAATAATGATAGTTTACCACAAATAAATAATAAGTTTAGCCTTTCATAAGTTACAGTACATAATAATATGATTTACTTATAATGTTATTATGATTTGATATTAATGGCGGATACAGTGTGATCGATAAAAAAAGACAAGTCTATGAAAATATAACTGACGTTATGACACTTAAAATCAAGTACATAAGCACCTAAGCAGCGAAGGTGAAGGGGAGTAAATTCAAATAATCCCGAAATTAAAAAAAAATACCGTTTTTTTTTGTAACACAGTTAATCAGACTTAGCTAAGATTTGCATACTTATGTCAATTTTATGACAATGCAGGGGCATATTGCAGTGTCGAGCTGATCTAATGATAGAGGTGGGGTTTAGTGACTGAACTCCCTGGTGGCAACTGGTAAAATAGCTGAATATGATTCAGAGGTTATTTGAATGTATCTGTGGCATCGTAGCACCCAAACAGTGAACGGGTTTAGATTTTTTTTGTTTGAAATATGATTTGATCGAAAGTGTTTTTAAAAAAATAACACGTTAAAAACTATAAATATCTGTTTATGTATATATGAATCCTTGATTATCCATTTCTTTGGAGTAATTAACATATTATTTTTTGGTTTTTAGTTTAAGTTTTTGGAAGTCGGTTTTAGGGTTCCGTACCAAAATGGTAAAAAAGGAACCCTTATGGTGCGACTCTGTCTGTCTGTCTGTCTGTCTGTCTGTCTGTCTGTCTGTCCGTCTGTCACAGCCAGATATCTCAGGAACGACTGCTGCTATCGGTTTGAAATTTGGAATAGTGTTATAAGTAGCTAACCCGAGCTTATTGGACATAAAAAAAATCTTGTACCTTTATTACTTTTTTTTTAAAGGGCTCCGTAATGGGATTTTGAAAATTGAAAGTAGGGCTTATATATTGAGTGGGGTATCAAATGAAAGAGCTTAATTTGTAAATTAAAATACCATTTTTATTTTTTTTCTTAAATAAATAGTTTTTGATTTATGGCGAAAAAAGTTTTAAAAAATACCATTCCCCCCCTATTATCTCCGAAGTTACTGATCAGAAAAATGTGTCATAATTATCAATTATTAATGTCGTCCTAAATATTACAGGAAAAATATAACGGTTTTCCTCACTTGCACCGTTTTTGAGAAATTTGCAAAAATCATAACACATACTTATTTGCTCCTACTAAACTAATCGCCATACAGTTTTTCTTGAACTATTCATGTATCTACTTATTAGGATTATTATTGTATGTCTTTCCCGTACACGAGACAATAGTGTCCCGGCCCTTTGGGAGGCGTGCGCGGAGCCGAAGCCAACGCGTAGAGGCCCTTTCGACAATTTAATGAAAGGCAACGTGTACACCCAGCGGATTCTGTCCCTGCCCGTGTCACGGGACGCACGCAGAGACAGCCCCCGCCAGATGCAAGGACTATTGTTGATTGATGGAATCTAAATTTACTGGGTTATGGTGGTGGAATTATGGACTAGATACTGGGCTATGGATTGAGACATGACGGCGCCTGTCAGGAAAAGTGTCTCATGGCTTTCGCGGCACTGACAGACCGTGACTTGCCCTCCGCTGATGGGCCCCTGTTAAATAGCGACATTATGAGCAATGGCCCAGGGGCAACACCGCTGCCGAGGGCTGCAGGGTGTCGAGAGGTGTGCTGCGCTTTCTCCGAGGGTACTCGCGGCGTTATGCCTTTTATCACTTCCACGCCTGGAGCATATAGCTCTCGCGACTCCACTCTGGACGGCCGGTTAAGGCAAGCCAGAGGCGGAGGTCCTTTCACTAAATCCCATGACCCTCCCTAAGGACCCCCCGGAGCACTCGGGTACGTGGGGTCGCTACTCCCCAACAGCTCGCCACAAGCTGCCCTGCGTTTGGATTATTATTATTATTAGGAAGACCGTTATATTTTCTCTTCCTAACTTGAATACTTTTTAAAAATTTACAAAAATCTTAACATATTAGTTCTACCCTCCCTACGAGAGCCATCTAGCGGAGAGTAGCAAAACTAAGCGATGATTTATTTCAGATTATATAAAAAATGTCTATTAAATACAATGATCACTCATCAGTAATCGGGAAAAAAACATAAAGTAACAATAATTATTAAAAACTGTATAATAGGAGTATGTTAGGAAATTTGACACTAGTAAATACCATAAAAATGAAATACTACTAGCGCCATCTAGGGACACAAATCTAAAATAAGGTAGCTTGTGGCTAAAAATGATACATGAGAACTAACTTAGTTGACAAACAATTATTTCATTCAGCCAATAACAAAAAGTAACGTTTAAATTTAAATTACAAGTAAAATTTACGCGCTATTTAGTATCAATAGATGTCGCTGTAGCATACGCTGCATCGCGTTGTTAAGATTTTTCCTGGTTGAATAGGGCTAAAGCGGGCTTAAAGCAGGGTTGTTGTTAGTCGTAAGGTTGGTCTACTTATTAGTTTATACGGAACCCTCGGTGCGTGAGTCCGACTCGCACTTGACCGGTTTTTTATTTTTTGTTTTAAAAATTTACTTTATTTTTAAATTTCTAGTGGCGCTGGAAAAATATTATTTTAACCAAATGGACTTAAGTCTATTTAGTTAAAAGAAAAAAAATCCAAATCGGTCTAGACGTATTCAAGTAACCGAGGAACAAGCCTACATAAAAATTGCTCTCTGTTTTGAAGTCGGTTAAGACTGGGAACTTATTTCTAATAAGAAATGCACGAGAAAGTAAGAAAAATACCAAAATCGCATATGTGTGCCTATGATATTTGAAGAGATCCCTCGATTTCTCCAAGATCCCATCATCAGATCCTGATTTGGTTGCAATGGGTCCACCTCGGAGGTATACCCTTTTAAACAAAAAAAGAATTTTCCAAATAGGTTCAGCCGTCTTCAAGTAATCGGGGAAGAAACCTAGATACACATTTACTCTTTGTTTTGAAGTCACACACAGTAACACACAGCCAGAACACTAAAAACTTGTTGCTAATAAGAGATGGACGAGAAATTACGAAAAATACCGAAATCGCTATATGCGTGACTATAATATTTGAAGAGTTCCCTCGATTTCTCCAAGATTCCATTATCAGATCCTGACTTGGTTGCAATGGGACCACTTCGGAAGTATACCCTTTCAAACAAAAAAGGAATTTTCTAAATCGGTCCAGCCGTCTTCAAGTAATCGGTGAACAAACACACAAAAAAAAAATAAAAAAAAAAACATACAGACGAATTGAGAACCGTCCTTCTTTTGGAAGTCGGTTAAAAATAGGTTTCATCAGAATCAGTTCAAACGTTTATGAGATATTCCCATTTGAAGTTAAGAGATCGGTGATTCTTACGTTATAATATTGTACAAACGGCTTTTTGTATAAAATTAACATTTGAAAAGCATGAAACAAGACTTAAATTTGAAATCTAAATAAAAAGCCCGTTCTACAAAACTAAGAAGTAAAAATTTATACCTATTTATTAGCCCTTTATGTTTTAAATATAAGTTGTAATATTTTGTCTGGTTGGGGGACCCTCTGCTTTAGTATTGCATGTAGTAGTTTGTATTAGTACATTGTGTATCAAGGGCGGTAAGTAAGGAATTACAAACGAGTGTTTGTTACAAGCCCGAGGCGAAGCCAAGGGCTTTAACAACACGAGTTTGTAATTCCTTTACCGCCCGTGGCACACACAATGTTTTTCATCACACTTGTGAGGAAATCTGATTAAAATAACCTTACTTAACCTAAATAAAATTGTAAAACTGACAGTGACATTAGTGACATTATCCATAGACAATGCGACTTCACGTCACGTTCGGAAACCATAGCGGTAAAGACTTAAAATGGTTGATTTTATTTTTGCAAAATACTGAAATGCACTATTTAAACATTTAATTAATGTTACAGAAATATGTGTTTACATGTATTTGCAATAACAGTTCTCTTTAAATAAATATTTCAGTAATAAAAGTTAAAAAAGTACGTTGGCGTTTCCTTTGAACATGACAAATAAGAGTAAAACAGAACCAGCGTTTCAAATTTAAAAAGAAAACCATTACGCCCTAGGGCGTAATAGGTCATTTACGGCCCGCAAAACCTACGTGTAATGACACCATTTTCGAGCAAGTGTGATGAAAAATCTATTACAATGCTATATTAAAACAAAAAGTCCCCCGAATACATAGCTAGGCACATTTTATTTTTTCAATTATTAAAAAAAATACTTAATTGTTAAAGAACTTGCTGTCACAAAAATATTGGCAAGGGAGGAAAAGAACGCCGTGATTATAAAACTTGGCCCTTAGTTACATCGTGTTTATGTCAAGCGGGCTTATTCATAGAAAAACTGGCAAAGTGTACGCACAGAGACAAAATGGCTGCCTCCGTCATTCTCCTGGTGACTGCCGTGTTTGCGTTCACCCTGGCTGCTAAGGAATTGGTCAGCATTTTTTTTATTGTATTATATTATTTCATAAATTTAGATTAATTAGATCGTGCGTTATCCATCATACGATTGCAATGAAAACCATTTTTGTATCGAGAAATACGAGTCGTGCTATCTCTAAAATGTAATTCAATGCATTTCAATTCAATCTGCGGGCACAGTCGCCCCGTCAAGTCGAGCAAAACATCATTTACCCAAACCCGCTACCCAAAGGTTGTCTGGAAGAGATCGCTCTTTAGCGATAAGACCGCCTATTGTTTACCAATGTTTTTGTATAAGTTTGCATTGTAATTTATCTTTTGGTGTGCAATAAAGTATGATTGTATTGTATTGTATTGTATTGTATTTATTCATGAATCATTTTTAAATGTCAAGAAAAATTAACAAAATTAGATGGAAACATGGGTAAAAGTCTTACATTATTAATAAAACTATTTGTTAGTCAAATCGCCATGTCTCAAAGAACTGATCGAGTACAGGGCGTCAGCTATTAGCGATGATGCTTTCGAATCCTGCTGAGATGTTGTCGTCCGGGTCAGTGAGGAAGCTCCTAGGGCGCCGGGTCAAGTGGCCTCTGATGAGGCTGGACCGGCTGAGCTTGGCCGTTGACCTAGAATATAGGTTCCCAAACTCTTTTGACTTGCCGCGCACTTATATTCGTATATTCATATTCATTTATTTAGTAATGTTCATTCATACATCGTCAGAAGTAAATACATGCAACATGCTACTATAGGTTAAGCATGGTTAGGCTTAGGCATGGTAAAAACTTTCAGCGTCCCCACGACAAAAAATAAAACCGGTCAAGTGCGAGTCGGACTCGCGCACCGAGGGTTCCGTACAAACTCATAAGTAGATACGCGAATAGTTCAAGAAAAACTGTATGTCGATTTGTTTAGTAGAAGCAAATAAGTATATGTTATGATTTTTGCAAATTTCTAAAAAACAGTGCAAGTTAGGAAAACAGTTATATTTTTCCTGTAATATTTAAAACCTGACGTGTAATGATTCTATTTAATAGCAAGGACCATTAAATCAAGAGGACTGTCATTCTCCATACAAAAAGCTGTTCCCCGAATTTACAACGCCATCTATGTAATAAAACAAAAAAAAAAATCAGCCATCTATGTATAAGCTATTGGTAAAATAATTATAGTATTATTTACAATTATTCAACTTTGCAAACGTGACACAGTATTTAAATGTTAGAATTTATTTATTATTAGCTGTTTACGAACTAATTGTTACAATACTATGTTTCTTTGTTCAATTATAACGACGTTAAATATTTAGTGTTTTAGCGCCATCTAGTTTTTGCGCGGAAATCCCCTAGCGTGAAACAGGCAATCGCTTAGTTTTGCTACTCTCCGCTAGATGGATTAATGGATGGATTAAGTTTTTGTAAATTTCTAAAAAAGTATTAAAGTTAGGAAGACCGTTCTATTTTTCCTGTAATGTTCAAGCTGATATTGATAATTAGTAATTATGACACATTTTTCTGATCAGTAACTTCGGAGATAATAGGGGGGGAATGGTACATAAAAATTTATAAATCAAAAACTACTTATTTAAGAAAAAAAATAAAAATGGTGTTTTAATCTACAAATTAAGCCCTTTCATTTGATACCCCACTCAATATAATAGCTCTACTTTCAATTTTCAAATTCCCATTACGGAGCCTTTTAAAAAAAAAGTAAAAAAGGTACAAGATATTTTTTATGTCCAATAAGCTCGGGTTATCTACTTTTAACACTATTCCAAATTTCAAATCGATAGCATCAGTAGTTCCTGAGATATCTGGCTGTGACAGACGGACAGACAGACAGACAGACAGACAGACAGACAGACAGACAGACAGAGTCGCACCATAAGGGTTCCTTTTTTACCATTTTGGTACGGAACCCTAAAAACAACGACATGGCGTGCCATATTACAGTCAAGGAATTTAATTTCCTACCCGTTTCATTGAAATGTTGTTAAGCATTCACGATGCATTAAGGTCGAAATTTCTATTTCAGTAATAGTATTTAAATGTCAATACGTATTATTTGTCACTGCACATTACAGATAACCTCTTTGCGAAGCCATTTGCTCATCTAATTACGAATACGTGTCAGTTGGTGTCAGTGTCAACGGAGAAAATTTTAAAATAATTCCGAATCCAGACTCCGAAAAGTCTACCGCAAACGTCGATAATCTAAATTTCGTTATCTGCGTTCCTTTCATTTGAATAATGCAAGAGCGAGAAAGATGGAATTTCTTCGAATTTCGATTCCGCGGCTGTCGTCCTTTTTTGGTAGTGCCTTGACGTTCCAAATTTTGGTTCACAATGTCAACGTTGTTAATCTGTTACCTAGTTGCTGACACAAAACAATGCGTGTGATTTGTCAAAGTAACGTTGTACTCTAGTTAGCTCTTATGATGACAGTATGCTATACGATATTGGACCTTAGGTGGGTTGGAAATTAAATTCCTTGACTGTACCATCGGTAGGAATAGTGTGTAATGTACGCAAAAACTAGTTAAGCTAGTCTACATTGGTACCTAACGATGTTCCTGTCGAATTGTCGAAATGTGGTTGTTTTGCGTACGTAAATTAAATCATGTGAGCAAGTCGGAAAAACATTTCTATCTGGTTAAGAGTGACAGAATTATATCACTATTTTAATGATGCTACAATCAAATTAATCATGTAGACATTTATTTGTACTGTAGTAATGTGATTTAAGTATTTATTTTTTCTAAGCCCCAAGACCCGCCTGGGCCCACTGGGGGGCGGTACGGACCCCTTTGGGAACCTATGACCTAGGTCATAGTTCTAGAACTATGAGTACTGGAAAGTAATGCTCTCTTATACTACAAGTATAGGAAAAAATCTGAATACCATACATTTGTACTTTATATGAAAGAAACATTTTTTTGTCTCTTCATTGGTTTTTTAATGCGGGTAAATTACGCCACATTTTTATGTTAGATATATAGATACAAGAAATCAAAGTACACAGAAAAATTAAATGGCACTCACCTGTGTATAGACCGGGAATCGAACCCGATACCTCTGGATTTCCGGCCCAGCGACTCAACCACTCGTCCACCGTAGCACCCGCTAAGTGCCCTCAACTTTGCCATCTACCTTGACTTCTGTATCATTCTGCTTTTAATAGGAATTAACCTAAACACCATCTATGAGAACCCGTATTACACAGGTGTCTCACCCCAATGCGAACCTTTACAGGTTGCGACGATTGAGCGAGAGATGGCGTTAATATTAATACTTTATATGAAAGAAACATTTTTTGTTTTTTTCTTGGGTTTTTTAATGCGGGTAAATTACATCACATTTTTATGTTAGATATATAGATACAAGAAATCAAAGTACACAGAAAAATTAAATGGCACTCACCTGTGTATAGACCGGGAATCGAACCCGGTACCTCTGGATTTCCGCCCAGCGACTCAACCACTCGTCCACCGTAGCATCCGCTAAGTGCCCTCAACTTTGCCATCTACCTTGACTTCCGTATCATTCTGCTTTTAATAGGAATTAACCTAAACGCCATCTATGAGAACCCGTATTACACAGGTGTCTCACCCCAATGCGAACCTTTACAGGTTGCGACGGTTGAGCGAGAGATGGCGTTAATATTAATACTTTATATGAAAGAAACATTTTTTTGTCTCTTCATTGGTTTTTTAATGCGGGTAAATTACACTACATTTTTATGTTACATATATAGGGTCCTAATTTATTAGTTGCAGATATTTTTACAGTTGATAGTACTCGGTCCCTGGAGTATATTAAAGCATGAAACATTATAGCTTTTACGATGTTTTTTTGGAAAAAAAGGAAAAACAAATTTGCTACGTAATAACACCCTGTTAATGTGATTACTAAATGAAAACTCATTGAACAGATTCTAGTAGCTCTTTTACGTACCACTTAACTGTAACTGGCCACTTCACAATGACATTTGCAGTTTTCCCGCCGAACCGTTACGACATTTACGACAAACAATAGTTGACATGACAGATAGTGTTATTGTGACATGTAATAATGCACATGGTGATTTTTTATAGAAGAAAATTATAATTAATTTTTTTGTTAGGTGAATGAAATCAAAAAAGTTATATGAAAAGATTTCTTAATTTCTATTTAAAGTTAATTATTTTAATGTAAAGTATAATGTGTTAAAATATCTGCAACTAATAAATTAGGACCTTATATAGATACAAGAAATCAAAGTACACAGAAAAATTAAATGGCACTCACCTGTGTATAGACCGGGAATCGAACCCGGTACCTCTGGATTTCCAGCCCAGCGACTCAACCACTCGTCCACCGTACCACCCGCTAAGAGCCCTCAACTTGGCCATCTACCTTGACTTCCGTATCAGTCACACTGGGCCGGAAATCCAGAGGTACCGGGTTCGATTCCTGTCTGTACACAGGTGAGTGCCATTTAATTTTTCTGTGTACTTTGATTTCCTGTATCTATATATGTATACATTTGTAATTAAATCATAAAAAATATAGTCTTTATTTAAATTATTTGTACGGAACCTTCGGTGGGCGAGTCCGACTAGCACTTGTCCGGTTTTATTCAACAGAATCTAATTTCGTCTCTCATTCATTACGTACCTATTGTGTAAGGTCACCTTGTTGATACTGCCAATGAAGGGCTAGCTTTTCATTGGCAGTATCGACAAGGTGACCTTTCATTGTTTTCTTTGGTTTTATTCACAGGTTATCTCTAATTGCATCCGGCATATTACGTATATCCTGACTATTCGTAAACAATGTCATTATAACAATCAATATTCGTATGTATTAAGTATAATTTTGTGATAGTTATGTTAATGAATAGTTAGTTACCTACTTATATCGAATTGTTTTCAGCTCTTGATGCAATGTTTTAAGATTACAGTACAAATTCTCAGAATGTTCGATCACCCTGACTGCATAGATAGTTATAGCATTTTGTACCTACGGTCACTTGGTTAGATACTTTTGGTTCGTTGTGTGTTTAGAATTTATTGAAAATCAGCTGCTCATATATTTACGACAACTGCTGTTCAGATTTTTTCATCACACTTGCTCGTAAAGGGTGTTATAACACGCGGGCATAGACCAGCTCGAGCCGATTTACCTCCCGTGGGTTATAAAAATCTATAACTCCCACGGAAGGAAAAACTGTATGAAAATCTATAACTCCCGAGAGAGATATGAGTTTAGTTTTAAAATATAGAACCTACCCGTACGTCATTTCAGACTAAGGAGGTTTCAAATCAGCCAAGGCTTATTTCCGATCTTCAAAACTTGACTGAAAAACCAATTTTAGTGTATATAAAAGTTACATGGTATATTTTACTATTATTTCAGTAATTTTTGCAAATATTTTAATGCAATTAAATGAATTTACTTTAAAAATTTATATTGAAAATCGGTACAATCTGGCGGTATTGCCTGTCAAGTTTGAAAACTAAACGGAGTTCTGAGCATTATTTGTGGACTAACTTTATTACGAAGTTCCCATGGCCACCTGCTGGCTCCGTCATCAGACCCTAGATATTATTTCGGTTCAGAATTCTCTTCAAGTCGAAACAAATGAACCCAAACACGATGGGGTTCCGACGCTTTATTACAAAGTTCCCATGGCTACCTGCTGGCTCCATCATCAGACCCTGGATATTATCTCGGTTCGGAGTACTCGTCAAGACAAAACAAATGAGCCTAAACACGATGGCATTGTGTCGTTTTATTACGGAGTTCCCATAGACACCTGTAGGCTTCATCATCAGACCCTGGAGACCTTGTATGAAAACATTGAAAAACACCTTCGATATAACCGTCATACCAAAGTAATTGAAGCTATGGTTAGTTGGGATTAACAATTACATTAATTGAAATTATACATATTAGTTATTTCTAAAACATACAAAAACGAATATACATAAGTTAAGGAAAGCGAATTGAAATTAACAATTAGGTCGGTGAATTACACAGCCTTTGACAAGTGCCGACACCGCCGTGTGAATAGTAGGTACTAGAAGAGCGCGCGCGCGCAAAGGAACTGCCATGATTGGCGTTGGGCGCTGCTATTATAGACCATACGCAGTTTACGTACTCGTAAAATCTAAATCAGCTTAGGTACTCGTATTTAATCAGCGCTTCAAGCGATAACCCTTTCCTGGGTTTTTGATTTAGGTAAGCGCAAACCTGAATTAATTCAAATAAAGAGGTTAGTTTGTTAACCGGTACGCCAATCAAGAGCTTACCAAAATGAAGCGGTCTTTGAAACCCAGCGTCATAAAAACCCTGGGTTTTGAACGGGTTTGGGTAAACGGCTCCGGTCCTTGATTTGAGTACTCGTCCGCTACGCTATATCATCATCACCTGCATTGTATCTGCAATATCTGCATCATATCTATATCATTTGCATCATATCTACATCATCTGCATTATATCTGCATCATCTACATCATGTTGCGGCTTCTTGCAGACGTATTACTTGGACGTGGAGGGTATAAAAGTGACGTACGTGAACCCGAAGTACTACTTGTTCCTGAACGCCACGGCACGTCGCTTTGGACGTTCGGATCCGATCCACTACGTGCATATCCATGGAGAAACTCTTGTGGCATTTGGCAACAATGCAACCGTGAGTTAAAGTGGTAATTAGTTGAGCTAGCTCGAAGAACCAATAACCGATGAATCAGAAACCGGTTTTTGACTAGTACAACTTTAAACATTTTTCAAAAAACGATTGAACTCTTGATGGCTCTTGAAGTCTTGATTCATCCGTCAATAGATAGCTTATATTATATAGTTTTAGGAACTGCTAATAACTCCATACCCCCAAAGTGGGCCCTTTTTCCCTGCAACATCACATTTATACTTCGACTCCTTTGGAAGGTTGTAAACTTTTTGCGACGCTCTTGTAACCCAACATACGTGCGGGTCGTTCTAGATTTAACTTACGGCGACTTGAATTTCCCGTGTCGCGACGCCCCTGGGTGGGACAGTGTCGCGTCTCCTTGGGGCGTCGCAACGCACAGTTTGGGAAAGCCTGGAATAGTGAATATCCGCATTATCACTTCACTACATAGTATAAAACAAAGTCGCTTTCTTTGTCCCTATGTCCCTATGTATGCTTAAATCTTTAAAACTACGCAACGGTTTTGATGCGGTTTTTTTTAATAGATAGAGTGATTGAAGAGGAAGGTTTATATGTATAATACATGCATAATATAATAAAGAAACACCGTGCGAAGCCGGGGCGGAACGCTAGTTTTAAATATAAAGATTACATCTTAAATATGTAATTTTTCTTTAATTGCTATTATTTTGCTCACTACTGTATACATAATTGGCTGGTTTACGGTTGTAGGTGGATGTCTACGTGTTCGAGTTCTTAAGCAACGAGTATCGTCGCGGCTTCGTGGAGATGCACTACAAAGTGTGCGACCTGCTGCTTAACGACAAGATCTTTGGGCCCTTCGTGACCAAGAATCTGCCCAAAAAGTGCCCTATACCCAAGGTTCTTTTACATTATTTACCCACACCACAGGTTCTTCTGATAGCGGTTTTTAGCTGCGACCAAACCGCTGTTCAGAAGACGTGAAAACGCCGTAAACGCAGTGACGTGCATCATACGCCACGTTTTCGACGCGCACCTTTCAAACCGGTGCTTAAAATACTTAGTCACAGATTACAGAATATAAACAGATATTTCACTGTCGCGCGTTTCCATACAAAAATCAAGAATTCTCACGCTCGCTTCGAAACCTATTGTTTCGACGCGAGCGTGGGAATTCCCACCGATACAGCCACAGCACGGAAACTTCGCACAGTACAATACGTTCTCGCATAGATTTCGGTGGCGGCATTTGGCCGGCATCAACGGCGTTTGCGTACTGCCACGATAACTATATTGTGCCACAGTGACGTTTCGGTTGCCGGCGACCGGATCGGCTACGCCCACCGCCCGGGAGGCCAAAATCGAGAGAAATGCACCTGACTTAGTGTTCACGTACTATCCAAACGTATTTTTCATCACACTTGCTCGAAAATGGTGCATTACACGTAGGTTTTGCGGGCCGTAAATGAGCTATTACGCCCTAGGGCGTAATGGTTTTCTTTTTAAATTTGAAACGCTGGTTCTGTTTTACTCTTATTTGTCATGTTCAAAGGAAACTACCAACTTACTTTTTTAACTTTTATCACTGAAATATTTAATTAAAGAGAACTGTTATTGCAAATACATGTAAACACATATTTCTGTAACATTAATTAAATGTTTCAATAGTGTATTTCAGTATTTTGCAATTATAAAATCAACCGTTTTAGGTCTGTACCGCTATGGTTTCCGAACGTTTCGCATTGTCTATGGATATGTCACTAATGTCACTGTCAGTTTTACAATTTTATTTAGGTTAAGTAAGGTTAATTTTAATTAGATTTCCTCACAAGTGTGATGAAAAACATTGTGTGTGCCACGGGCGGTAAAGGAATTACAAACTCGTGTTATTAAAGCCCTCGGCTTCGCCTCGGCCTTGTAACAAACACTCGTTTGTAATTCCTTACCTACCGCCCTTGATACACAATGTACTATTGAGCACCAGTTTTGACGATAGCCGTCAAAAACGTGACGCATGTGTCACATCAATGCGTCTACGGTGCGTCAACGTGTTTTGAGCAGCGGTGTGCACAGTATGCGTAAAAAACGTGACGTTTAATGCACGTCAATGCCTTTACTGTGCGTCAATGCCTTTTAAGCAGCGGTTTGGTCACAGCTTTTAGAGTTAAAAATATATAATATTTTCACATAAAAAATTGTAAAAAATCAAAATATCTCTGTCTGTTTTGCCAACATTATTTTTCCTAAGATTAATATTTAAGTGTGGTTGACTTGACACTGCTTAAAAGGAGTGCACCGGGGGCGTACGCACTAGGATTAAGGCAGTGAACCAACAAAAAAAGATACATAGGTAACGCTAACACATACATCAAATATTTCAACGTTGGTAAGTGATAAGGTGGTATAGTGGTTAGTAAGTGGCCCCGAAAGTCAGAGATGTTGCTTTGAATCCGGCCGTAGCCAAGGCCGTAGTAGTTTACATATAACCTGTATATTTGGTCTTTGTATTTAGGTATAATTCTCATTAATGTGTTTACCTCACACTTCCAGGGCGCCTACCATCTAGTGAACATGTCAGTGCCGGACATGCCACTTCTGAAGACGTTCCCATTCACCAAGGGGCGAGTGTATGCCAACACGAGTATTACTGCAACTAAGGATCGCATCGTCGAGGGATACGTGGACGTCGTCATTAAGCAGAGATGGCAGTAGACTCAGAGCCAGAGCTGCTGTGGAATTCGGAATTTCCGCTTTTTTTAAAGCTTACTAGACCTGTGTAGTAAAAACTGTGTAGTAGCAAGGACCATTAAAACAAGAGGACTGTCATTCTCCAACCCGACCGCTAGGGGATTTCCGGGCAAAAACTAGATGGCGCTAAAAAACTAAACATTTAACGATGTTATAATTGAACAAAGAAACATAGTATAGTAACAATTAGTTCGTAAACAGCTAATAATAAATAAATTCTAACATTTAAGTACTGTGTCACGTTTGCAAAGTTGAATAATTGTAAATAATATAATTCTTTTACCAAGCTTATACATAAAAGGCGCTGTAAATTCGGGGAACAGCTTTTTGTATGCAGAATGACAGTCCTCTTGTTTTAATGGTCCTTGGTAGTAGTAATTAAGTTATGATATAAGTTAATACTGTAAGTGTTTTGAAATAATTATACCTCGCCGAGTTTCTTAGCCGGTTCTTCTCGGGGCAGAGTATTTTACACTGGAACTGGTAGTAAATCTTAACATTCATAGGTGCATTTTAATATGCCTAAATTGAAGAATAAAATACTTTGACTTATGAACTTAGCGCGCAATTTCTGAATTCCTCTACTCAATACTTTCAACACCGGAAACCCGCTCCGCGAGCGCTAGGCTCGAAACATCTACGGGTTAAATACTCGTAAGGCTCTTGCCGTGTTATCGACTACGAACGTAGCGAGTAGCGCTACGTGGTTGCGAAAGTGTTAGGGCCTAAGTGCCTTGTCGCACTAGCGATTTGCGAGGGAGCTGCGGGCGAGTTTCCAAACAAAACCAGTCGCGGCAAACTCGCGGCGAGTTGGCTGCGAGTGATATTTGTATGGAACTTCGCTTCTAAGGCCGGCCTTACACAGTCTGAATCCGAATTTGAATTCATACTCTGAATTCATAGTCTGAATTCAGGAGCCTTGCTTCACACATGTCTTAAAAATTTCGATTCTAGCGAACGTCTGCAGATAAGTACGTCTTATTTTTTCCCCGGTCACGGTATTCTTCAATGCCAGAAACCCATATAGGTACACGGGAAACTTTGGACACATAAAATTAAGGTTTCTGTACATTATGGCCGATCAAACAAGTCGTAACACGTCAATACGCCACAAGTTTGCAATATCAAGTGACGGATTCATAATCTGAATCCAGTATGTGTGTGCTCGTCCGTACTAATCGTAAAGAAAAGGGTGCGTTCGGAATTCATAATCTGAATGTTCATATTCTGAATTCATAACGCATGTCAGTATCATTCTGACCGATCAATCTGAAAATATCAGAATGTGTGTGAATAATAGTTAAATTGTATGCAATTCCGTGCATTCTGAATTAATAATATGAATTCAGATTATGAATTCAGATTCGGATTCAGACTGTGTAAGGCCGGCCTAACTTGCCCGCAAATCGCAAGTGTGATAAGGCACTTAAGTCAGTGTAACAGATTTTTTTGCTCCAATTTGGGAAAAGTATAATGCACCTATTAATGTCAGAAACCACTACCAATTCCGAAAAAAATAGTTGTCATGAGATCTGAGTTAGGTCGCTAGTTTGTCACTTCGTTTCTTTGTTACCTGAGTGAAAAAACGGCCTTGGGCTATTAAAATCAACTTAATTTTAGAATGTAATGAGGTACCAGTGGCGTGGCGTCCATAGAAACCGATTCCCACCGGTTTGCCTATTTTAAAGCATATGACCGGTGTATTTACTATCCACTCCTAAAGAAAAAGTAATCCAAATCTGCTCCGGCTTTACTAAAAATATATTATTTGATGCCGCGCCACTGTGAGTTACTTAATGAATTATTATCCTAATAATAGTGGAAATCAAAGGGAGAGGCCTTTGCCCAGCAGTGGGACACCGCGCAGGCTATATAAAAAAAAAAAAAAAAAAAAAATAGTACTACTAGACCTCTCTTTGAGTTTTCGCAATAAATATGATTCTAGATTTTTTCTGATCTTTTTTTTGATAACCCAAAACTCTCTTAGTAAATTTATTTCATTCTGATCGGTCATACCAAATGATTTAAGGTTCAAGTTCAAATTAACCATGCTTTGCTAATTATTGACAGCTTATTACTGCTGTCAATATCAGCAATTTGACAGGCATAATGAGCTTTTAAATAGTCGATAAAAAGTAACAGTGTATGGTGTTTAACAAGAGTCACTACATAGTATAAAACAAAGTCGCTTCCCGCTGTCTGTCTGTCCCTATGTATGCTTAGATCTTTAAAACTACGCAACGGATTATGATGCGGTTTTTTTTAATAGATACAAGTAGAGTGATTCAAGAGGAAAGAGGGAGGAGGAGGAAGGTTTATGTGTATAATACATGCATTTAGTATCAGCATTGGCGGGTCGCTAGTTTCTAATAAATTGTATTTTCTTAATCGTGTTTCTGCCAATTTTACATTAATTCCGCTTAGAATTACGAGCTCTTTAAATCCCAATGGGACTTCAAAAAAAAAATTTTCCTATTTTTTTTACCATTACCTCTTTCCCGTTCACGGGGCAATGGTGTCCCGGACCTTCGGGACTTATGCGCGAAGCCGAAGCCACCGCGTAGAGGCCCTTTCGACAGTTTAATGAAAGGCAAAGTGTACAGCCAGCGGATGCTATCTCTGTCCGTGTCATGGGACGCACACAGAGACAGCCCCCGCCAAATGCAAGGGCTTTGATTGATAGAATCTAACTCTACTGGGCTATGGTGGTGGAAATATGTACTAAATACTGGGCTATGGGTTGAGACGTGACGGCGCCTGTCAGGAAAAGTATCTTATGGCTTTCGTGGCACTGACAGACCGGTAGATGGGTCCCTGTTAAATAGCGACATATTAAAATTGGATTACCGCCATTAACTCTATTATATTTTGTATAAGAGTAATACAAAGGAAAATTCAATTATTGTATGGAAATATTCAGACACTTTTTTCTCCTATTGGGATGCAAAGAGCTTGTAATTCTTAGTAAAAATAACAAAAAAAATGGTATTTTTTAGAAATGCTAATTAAAGTTTATGCTATTAATAAATTAAAGATGAACAAGCAAGTGTCTAAATAAATATGGCAAGTTAATGAAAGTTTAGATTAAAGCTTAAATTGGCTTTAGGTTGAGTCTTTGGGTATTATTACTTATTATTATAAGCCAAGTTCAAGAAAAACTGGCTAGCCAGCGCCGAGTGTAATATTACACGAACCACTTTTGACCCTTCTATAACTCAAAACC
This sequence comes from Eudemis profundana, assembly GCA_947034925.1. NCBI lineage: Eukaryota > Metazoa > Arthropoda > Insecta > Lepidoptera > Tortricidae > Eudemis > Eudemis profundana. The sequence continues at coordinate 11,710,320 of OX344814.1, read as the reverse complement.
TCTTTAGCGTAAACACATAAAACTACGAGTGTTTAATTATATCCATGAGGACATCTAGAAGCCCAAAAAAAACGGTTATAAAGATATGAAGGTCAAAAAGTCGTAAATTTTAGCACTGACTGACTGACTGACATATTATAGTACCTAAACCTAACCTACTTCCAGATTACCTAGAAGGATGAAATTTGGAATCCAGCTCGGTAATTTTTAATAGTACCTAAACCCTGTCATATAAGTACCTAAACCTAACCTACTTCCAGATGTTTTTATCAGAATTGGAAAAAAAAATATATATATATATGTTGAATAACTTCGTATAAAATGACTGATGTAATGAAAACTGGCCAAGGCAAATCTACCTACTTTAAGATCTCACATTTTTAACTAACAGCAATTGTTATAGGTATCCAATAAAGCAAAGAGTTTAATACTTGTTCATAATGTTATTTTGTTTCTATAAATACATATTTGGATTTGCATAGGACTTGGCACTCATTTAGATCTCCATTCTTTTTGCGGCGAAGCCCACAGCCAAGCATATTTTTTTGTATTAAACTTGGCTCTCCTTTTTACATTTATGTTTTTGGTGGGATATTTAATGAATGAATAGTTCTGCGAATCATGTTCCGGGTCCGTGAAACTCATTTACAGTAAAAACAAGTTCAGAAACAGGGGATTGGCCGTATTCACTGTTTAAATGAGTTTATAATTAACTTGTTTTCGCCCCCGGCAAATACACTGCAAATACATTGCGGAAGTATTAACATTGCCATTATAACGGACATGATATAATTGCCACGTATGTTGCTTACTTTAGTTAAATATTTTAGGGTTCCGTACCAAAATGGTAAAAAAGGAACGCTTATAGTACGAGTCTGTCTGACTGTGTGTCACTGTTACCAAGTATCGTCCAAAACACTTTTTGTATTTTAGAGTAGGTTTTTTTTACTACTTATTACGGCTTAACTTATTGTTACCGTTAAGTTTGTCTTGGTCTTGAGGCCCAAGTGTATCATAAGAGGTACGGCAAAAATTCATTATTATAATTTACATGAAAGAAACAGCCTAGAAAGATGGCAAAATTGAGGGCGCTTAGTGGGTGCTCCCGTGGATGAGTGGTTGAGTCGCTGGGCCGGAAATCCAGAGGTACCGAGTTCGATTCCTGGTCAGGACACAGTTGAGTGCCATTTAATTTTTTTTGTACTTTGATTTCTTGTATCTATATATTATTATAATTATTTCTTTTTCTTCTTAATTGGGCTGTACTGTAAGTACTTAAATGTAATGAGATTAGAAAAGTGAAGAGATTAAAAACCTTTTGTCTAAAAAAACAAGAGGTAGCACATTTTCTGCTTGTGAATAGGATAGATTTCGAACGACTTCGACGACCGCTTTAGCTTAGTTGGTAGTGACCCTGCCTACGAAGCAAGTGGTCCTGGGTTCGAACCCCGGTAAGGACATTTATTTGTGTGATGAGCACGAATATTTGTTCCTGAGTCATGAATGTTTTCTATGTATTTAAGTATTTGTATCTATTAAATATATCGTCGTCTAGTATCCATAACACAAGCCTTATTGAGCTTACTATGGAGCTAGTTCGATTTGTGTAAGATTGTCCCCTAATATTTATTTATTTATTATTATTTTTTATAGATTCCATAGAGAAAACAGTACAACCACATCAAAAAACGTGCACAAAATAGATTACTTATTTCCAGTTATAATTACTGGGTTACTATGGCAACCACGGAAATATATCGAGATAGAAGGAAATACTTCATAGATTTGTATGGGAAACAAGCGTGTAACGTTTTTCGCTTGGCGTTTGACTTCAAAAGTGTAATTTAGTGATGGAAAACATACATTTTCCATATAATTTGGTGGTATTTGAACAATGAATTATACGGTAACTGAAGTTAACGGCGTGCAAAGTAGGTCGTCGCCACTTCTTTTTAGCACGCATATTTCTGTGATGACAACTATGTATGTGGTATGTTTTGTCTAAGAACGATAAAAAGTTATAATCTCTTAATGAATGTATAGTGTGCAATACTTATTTTATGGTATAGTATAAATTCGGGTTGTTTATTTATTTCCAATAATTAATTACTTGGTATCCACATTGTTTTGTCAACTATGGCTCAGTCTATTTGTTTTATAACCAGTTAGTAAATCATGAATAAGTCATGAAGAACTTTGATCGAGCGTCTATTTGGCGCCTACCGATTTTGATATAGCAAAGTACTAAGTAAGCCTGTATTTTCACCTGAGCTGTGCAAGGTAGCAGAGCGCTGTGTGAGGAAAACACCCACCAATCAACGTGCCCAGCCTCGCTCAGTGGCATTGGTGAACTTTTTCCTCGCACACCGTTTCACTACTTCTCAGCTCTTCTCGCTCAGGTTTACGCGGCTTTAAGTTAAGTTTGCACCGTTTGTGCAATGGCATATTTATCGGGTATGGGTACAATGCAAACTTCATTCAATCAGAATAATATGTATTTAGGGTGATTCGAGTCGGTCGGTTTTCCACACAAACAAAAGGAGGGTCATCGTTCGCTCTCAAACATAATTGATGCCGTGGAAGCATACGATTACACTCTTTTAGTATGCATGGAAAATCGATCGAGACCTAGTACGGTGCTCGTAAACGTCAGGGCGTTTGAAATACATTTGGCTTGCCATAGGAGTAATTATAATAAAGACCAATAGCAATTAAATAAAATAAAAATTAAAACTGGCCAAGAGCATGTCGGACCATGCTCAGTGTAGGGTTCCATAGCCGTAACTGTAAGGTAAAAAAAATACGACGTAAAAAAAGTACAACAACAAAAGAGCGTATCTTCATAGTAATTACGTCCTTTTGTTGAGAAGCGTAGTTTATCGGCAATAACTCAAAAACGGTTAGTCCGATCTTGTTAAAAATAATTTTCTTTGAAAGTATTAATTAAGCGTTATCTTTGTAATTTTTTTTATATTTTTCGGACACACGGTTTAGAAGATAGAGGGGGGGGGGGGGGACACAATTTTCACCACTTTCGGAGCGATTATTTCCAAAGGTATTCACTTAATCAAAAACATTACTTAAGAACCTTAAAATGTTTTTAAAAGAGCTGTCGAACTTTGTACCACACATTGACATTTTGTGAAAAAAAATTTTTTTAGCTTCTGTTACATGTATGGAGTGCCCCCCCTAGATTTTTTTACTTTTATTATTTAACTACCAAACTTAGTTGCGGCATCTACAAGACATCTATATTCCAAATTTCATCAGTATAGGTCTTGTAGTTTTTGAGTAAAATGCCTGTGACATACGGACGGACATGACGAAACTATAAGGGTTCCTTTTTAGCCATTTTGGCTACGGAACCCTAAAAATGTATTTATTTATTAACACAATTTTATACAGAAAGTATTGGCGCCTCTTGGCACTTGACCACGATCTTTGCACTGAAACTGCTACCTTTACATTTACAATGTCGGATAATAATACGTTTTGGCATCGGTTCCACTAATTATAGCCATCTTTGTTTGATGGCGACGTCAACGTACGCCTCAGCGAGTCTCTCGCCGGTCTGCCACAGGCTACCGTTCACAAACAGGCGCCCTTTCGAGAAGGGAAACGTCCTGAGCAGTGGCAAGTTGAGAAACGACATGTTCACAAAGTGGTAGATGCCCTGAAAATGAGAGAATGTCTCATTAAATCATCACACATCAGCATTTAAAATCTATCTATCTATCAGCCATGGACCTCCACTACTGGACATGGGTCTCCTCCATAAATTGCACAAAGAGCGGTCCTGTGCATATACTGCATCCAACGACTCTCCACTACTCTCGCGAGGTCGTTTGTCCACCGAGTCTGAGCCTCAGACTCTGGACATACAACACTGCGCTTTCCTATGCGTGGTCGCCACTCCAAGACTTTAGTGCCTCAATTATTATTTGTTCACCAGGCCATACGGCCAGCCCACTGCCACTTCGACCGTGCAATCCTGCGAGCTATGTCTCTTACTTGGTTCTTCTGAAGATATCATCATTTCATTCCTGATTCTATCACGCAAAGAAACTCTGAGCACAGCCCTTTCCATTGCACGCATGGTTCTAATTATTCATCCATCAAATAGTAGAAGGAGAAAAACAGGACCTATAGACCATGAGGTCTCTGTTTAGAGTGAACTTAGTACTAGCAAGGACCATTAAAACAAGAGGACTGTCATTCTCCATACAAAAAGCTGTTCCCCGATATTTACAACGCCATCTATGTATAAGCTTAGTATAAGAATTCTATTATTTATAATTCTTTAACTTTGCAAGCGTGACACAGTATTTAAATGTTAGAATTTATTTATTATTAGCTGTTTACGAACTAATTGTTATTGTACTATGTTTCTTTGTTCAATTATAACATCGTTAAATGTTTAGTTTTTTAGCGCCATCTAGTTTTTGCCTGGATATTTCCTTGCGGTCGGGGTACGATCCAAAGTATGGAGAATGACAGTCCTCTTGTTTTAATGGTCCTTGGTACTAGTAATATAATAAGTAAAGTTTCAGACACCTTTGGAAAAGGACAGCGTTTGTCGATCTCAAGATGATCGAGGTGGGCCAAGAATTTCTTATTATCGAAGTAGTCACACAGTCTATTGTGGGATTCCACGAAACTTCGGCGATACTCGTTGCTTAAGTACTCAAATACGTAGAGGTCCACCTGCAACAACAACAGTGGTAAGTATATGGGGTTCGTTTGGCGATATATCTATCTGTCTATACATATAATAAAATTTTAGTAAGACTGAGTTTGTAATTGCGTGTATAAGATGTCACTTTTAACGGGAAAAGCGTTATGGGACTTTCATTCTATAATCTTGCACCGATATTCGTCCCAACTTACCATCACATTGTTGCCAAACGCTACCAAGATCTCTCCATGCGCCTGGAGGTAGTGGATGGGATCTTGGCGGCTGAGTCGTCGTGCGGTCACGTTCAGAGAGCGGTAGTAACCCGGATTCCAATACGTCACGTTCGTATGTTCGAAATCCAAGTAATACACCTGAAGTTACATGAAACTTAAAGTAGTTGTTCTGTGAACTGTAAACATTGCAAGTCTGTTCATAGCTGCGTCATTTAAAAATAACTGGTCAAGAGCATGTCGGACCATGCTCAGTGTAGGGTTCCATAGCCGTATCTATAAGGAAATGCTACAGATAGAAATAAAACTAAAAATAAACAACTGGCAAAAAGTCTTAAATGCCGTGTAAATCAATGGCACTTTAAACCCTTTTGGTTGAGAAGTTTTTCGGCAATAACTTCAAAACGGTTTATTCGTTACTATTCAAAATAATTTTTGTTGAATTTATATTATTTATTTATTTATTAAGCGTTACCTTCCTGATTTTTTTCATATTTTTTGGACTTACGGTTTAAAAGTTAAAGGGGGGGGGGGGGACACAATTTATGCAACTTTCGGAGCGATTATTTCCGAAAGTATTCACTCAATCAAAAAAAAGTACATAAAAGCCTTATAATGTTTTTAAAAGAACTATCGAATTATGTACCTCACGTTGACGTTTGCTAAGAAAAAAAATTTTTAGCTTCTGTTACATATGCCCCGCTATAGTGCCCCCCCTAGATTTTTTTATTTTTATTATTTAACTACCAAACTTAGTAGCGGCATCTACAAGACATCTTTATTCCAAATTTCATCAGTATACGTCTTATAGTTTTTGAGTAAAATGCCTGTGACATACGGACGGACGGACGGACGGACGGACATGACGAAACTATAAGGGTTCCTTTTTAGCCATTTTGGCTACGGAACCCTAAAAAAATACAAAAATTAACTGTTTGACAAAAAGAGCTTATTTATTATAGAAGCTATTGACAAAATTTCGTGAGAATTGGTTGAAAAATACGACATGTAAAGCCACTTAATTACTACAAATTTATTTTTCTCAAACATGGCATGAAATGTTGACATTACGTGCCTAAAAATAGGCCTCAAAGTACCTCGTTTCCGGTGCGGCTTGACACTTGGCACGTAATGGAATTTCATACTAGGCCGGCAATGTATTTTTTTTAATTTACATTCCGCATTTCTTTGGGCCACAGCATCACGGCATTCAGCCATTAAAAAAACAAAAAACGATGTTTACTATATTTTGCAGTTTTATTTATTTCAAATTGACATGAACATAACAAATAACACATTATAAACCATTTCCAATTATTATAAATTGCAAACTAAACCACAAGAATACACATTTAAAATATTTCATCTAAATATTCGCGGTAAAAATGTAAACTGAAACAGCTTTTGGTTGTATATGGTTTCCGAACGTGACTAGACATTTGCATTGTCTATGGATATAATATGTCACTAACGTCACTTTCTGATAGAAAGTTTCTGTTATAAAATAATATTTAGGGTAAGTAAGGATATTAGGTAGTAAGTTTATTTATTTCATTGCATATTTGAGAAAAGCACTATACATACCTCGGCGGGAAATGGGATTGCCGGCCTCGTAACTATCAGCTATATGTACTCGGCCGGCAACCTCTTACTTCCCGGCCTCTGCAGTAATGTACTATTTATTTACATGGAGAACCAACAGCTTAAACTATATTAATAGTGACTTAACTTGTAATAAAGAGCCAATTACAGGATCTCACTTAACGAACTTCTCAAATCGACGATATCTAGTAATCAGTGAAATACACACTAACCAAAGTCTTTCGCGGTGCTTTTGCCAGCGCCGCACACGCCAGCAGGCTAGCGATGGTTGCATTGAGGAGTAGCCTCCAGCAGGCTGCCATGTCGACTGACTACAGTTAGTTCGGAAATTATCAAAATAGTTAAAATGAAATACAAGCCAAGTCTGCGATAAAATTACTCACTAACTTATTGATTGAGTTTATACTTAAATCGCCGAATCGCTCTACAAAACCTGCATCATAAGCAAATGATAAAGACGGAGAAGTAGTCTAACTTCGACGCGCGGCACATACGAGTGCGATCCATGCGAGAGCATTCTTACGCATTCTTAAAACTTAGCTCTTAGTGCGTATATACACGGCGCGCACACATTCAAGCGCGCGATGTACCTTTTGTAGGAAGAAAAATTACTGCTATTAGGTATACTGTGTCCTAAGCTTGCAGGTCTTTGATGGTGAAATCAACTTTATCGTCAAACCAACTACTTAACGTCATCATCATAATTTTTACTAAGAGACGTCCACTGCTGAACATAGGTCTCCCTCAAACAACACTACTAGCGGTCCGACACTTTTTGCTTTCGACTTCCGGAGACCTTAACCAGGTCATCAGACCACTTGTGAGGGGCCGACCCACCTTGCAACGTTGATTTGTCCTTTTAGACGAGTCATTGACCTCTTCCACTTAGTGCGTTCGGATAATTACTCCTTATACTAAGATAAACTCAATAGCAATTAAGATAAATTAGCCCAATTTTTTCGAAACTTGGCCGCTGTAAATACCAAGCCTCCACTTGGAAATACAGAGTACTTAATTGCAGGTGAATTTTACGGCTCGAATGCCTGCAATAATACCTAACTAAATGACACTTAAACGGGCAGCATACAAAGGAAAATGTTGTCAATTATAATTTTAGCCATAGGTCAAACAATGAATGTCATTAGGTTTTTTTAAGGTACCATATTCAACAGATTCCCACGGAATTCTATTACTAGTTAAGACTCTGTTGCCTGTCTGTCGCAGGCTGTATCTTTTTAATTGTATTAGGTAGATAGGTACTTGAAATTTTTACAGTGTATTTCGTAACTTCGTAGTTTTTTGGCGTTATCGTTATTTACTTAACTACTATGTGCGAGTGTTTTGTAAAATGGGTCATAAGTTTGCGCAGCGGGATCACGAAGGGAGCCACTTCTTGTGGAACCCTAAAATATTGCATATACTGGATGATTCGGGAGACGTGATCGAGACTAACCTTACGGGTTCTGTCAATTTTAATGGATAGTGCACTATCGTATTGAAGTAAAACAGCCACAGCTTTCTCCATTATGTTTACTTTTTGTTAAATACAAAACTTAATTTTCTACAATCATGGTACCTACCTTATAACAACTAATCAATAAAAATAAAACCTTTTTAACTGTTACGACAGCACTTTGTTTATTAAGAAGGTAAATTGTCATTGTAATTTTTGGCATTGTCGAGGTTAACAAACATTCATAGGTAAAGCGAGGGGGACTCGTATCAATACTTGACTGCAGTATTCTATTCGTAGAGTGACCATGAGTGTCGTAAATAATTAAAATTTTCAAGGCTAAAAAACTAGAGCTAATTTCACTAATACTGGTACGAAACAGTAGCTTATAATTTAGTGTATTCGTAGGGTTGATCCTGCTCACGTCTCCCAAATCAGCCTGTATAGCTAAATATTGTACGGTGCTACGGAACCCTTTGTCTATGAATCCACCTCGCACTTGGTCGGTTTTATACGTTCAATTCTTTGTTATTTTAAGTAGGTCTAAGGGACATAAATTGATTTCTTTCTTCATAATTTTATGAACATCTATTAAGACTTAATTTTGATTGCTTGCGTAACATGAACGTAATTGTCATGTCATGTCATGAATTTGTAATTGTCATACAAGATATAGCTTATTTCCATATGATTAAATACATACAAATAATATGATACATTGAACTAGCGATCATGATTATCAACGGTGTTGGTAATGAATTGTATACTTATGTTTAATTTCAATCCATGAATATTTCATTTTATTGTTACAGGTACATCGAGGAATCTTTAACCGGAATGCAACGTAAAACATGCCAGTAATAAAGACTGTTTCGAAAACTGTCAAATGAAGTGAATATCAAAATATGGACATATTAGACACACAATGATGACATTAAAGTAAAAAGTACTAGATAGATTTTAATGTAGTATTAGTTGTACTTAAATATCTGTTAAAACAGAGTGTTTAGTAGGTACATAACGTACAAAGTGTACTCTGTTTTCAAAAAATGCACTGAGAGTGCAATATCGCTAAGGCAGTCCAACTTTGGGTGTAAACCAGTGCTAGGCGTGAACGATTATGGTGTGATATTATTTACAAAAGTTTATAAAACTAAACAAAGTGTACCTATTAAGCTAATAGTGTACAATGCTAAAGTACTAACGGTGTACGTTGCTAAAATACTAACAGTGTAGATACAATGCTAAGGTACGAACAGTGAACAATGCTAAGGTACTAACTGTTATAATGCTAAAGTATTAACTGTGTGCAATGCAAAATACTAACAGCGTACAATGCTAAAGTACTAACTGTGTGCAATGCAAAAGCACAATGCTAAAGTATTGAGTGTTTAAATACTGTGCTAATCGTGAAAAGTATAAGTGCGTTAAGATGCAGACGAACGTGCAGATAGACTCTAAGAACCTGCGGCACTCTCCAGACCACGGTAAAGGCAAGGGAGCCTATCGGCCTACAGCTGAGGTAAGTTTTACCTATGCATTTAATAAGAAAGTTTGAAGATCGTATACGGGCGTTTTCCAAAATAAATCCCGGGGTAGCTACTTTCTCAAAATATGGACTTTTGAGGTTTTTCTGGCTCAGAATCGTTAGTACTTTCTTACTTATACGTAAGAGAAAGTGTCCCAAATTTATCGTGTTATTAAAGCCCTCGGTTTCGCCTCGGCCTTGTAACAAACACTCGTTTGTAATTCCTTCCTTACCGCCCTTGATACACAATGCACTATTGAACATGCTTCTACACCGCTAACAAGCATCGTGTTCACATATTTTAAATTTTTTTCTCAGAATTACGGACTTTAGTTAGAGTCGGGTAAAGCCCGGGTATTTTGACTCAGAACCCGGGTTAAAAAACCTAGTAATTAATAAAAATTGTGCAAGTATCGTTTTATTTTAAAAATAATAAATAAAATCTAACGTCGGCCGCCTGGCAAATGCGAAAAACATCATCGTCGGTTGAAAAGTTAGTAAGATTGATCGATTCTTTAGATGTTGCGTTGCTGTCATTGGATAACTAAGCCGCACCGTTTTATAGCGGTGGATTCGCCCCGTTTTATCACGCCTCGTAAAATCTTTTGTCTATAAGGTGACGGTCCACCGGAGGAACATAAAAAACATTTCTGTCTGCCTCGCCTATAATAGTATTTTATGCAACAGTTGTATAAGTGGGTTCAAAAAATGCGAATTGCGTGAGTTGCGATACGAGCCGCGAACGCGGCGAGTATCGCAAATAGAGACGCAATGAGCATTTTTTGACTTAATTATACAACGTTGCATACAATACTTTTTCTACGACGAGGTTTTAAATTATAAAATACAAAATTAATCATAACCTGGAAACAAGGCAAATATGACGTTTGACTGACGATATGTGTCTATGGTAAACTTTTTTTTTTAATTTAAAATATACTTAAATTAAAAATACTTTTTTTATGTTGGCATCAATGAATTTAGTTCGAAAGTTTTGTTTTTCTGAAAAACCTTAGGAATTTAATTGTTTGTTAAGTTGGTAGTTGTGCATTTTTACCGTAAAGTTAAAATTGAGCGCGTAATCCTTGACCTAAGTTTAACCTAGATTTAGAAGTCTGTGGCTGCTAGCAATAACGTAAAGTGACTATTACGACACTAGTGCTGTTATGGGGAATAGAGTATAGACTTCTCTGAACTCATATTATATATGTTCTTATATTAGTGTTCGTGACCAAGTAAAAGACAGATAACAGTACAGGAGTAGAAAAAATCTTTTTTCTACTCCTGTACTTTTATTGGTCACGAACACTAATATAAGAACATACATTATATGAGTTCAGAGAAGTCTATACTCTATTCCCCATAACAGCACTAGTGTCGTTATAATCACTTTACGTTATTGCTAGTAGCCACAGACTTCTAAATCTAGGTTAAACTTAGGTCAAGGATTAAGCGCTCAATTCTAACTTTACGATAAAAATGCACAACTACCAACTTAACAAACAATTAAATTCCTACGGTTTTTAAGAAAAACAAAACTTTCCAAACTAAATTCAATGATGCCAACATAAAAAAAAAGTATTTTCAAATATCGTCACTGCGTGTCAATTACTAGCAAGTATACGTTAAATTAAAAAAAGTTTACCATAGACACATACTGTCAGTCATATGTCATATTTGCCTTGTTTGCGCGCTATGTTTAATTTCGTATTTTATATTTTAAAACCTAGTCGTAGAAAAGGTGTTCTATGCAACGTTGTATAATTAAGTCAAAAAACGCTCATGGCGTCTCTATTTGCGATACTCGCCGCCGCGGCGGCTCGTATCTCAACTCGCGCCATTCGCATTTTTTGAGCCGACTTATACAACTGTTGCATAAAATACTATAGCATTTTTGCCTAAGTTGAAACGGAGACGTTTCGTTCGTTTCGCTCACTCGCTCAAAGAGATTTACAGTTCCTGGGGTAACAAGAGCCATGAAATATGGTAGGAAAATGATTAAGCTTTTTCCGGATAAGTGGGCAGACATTGGGGAACCGCCTTCATTATCCGTAGAGTCTGTGCGGAAAGAGAATAGGATTAAGATGGGGGGCGCTGTAATGCTTTTCTACCGTATTTGCAGAAAAAAATGGCAAACTGGTTAGGTTAGTTCCGTTTTTTGCCACGCCTATACTCTTTTCGCACAGACTCTAGTATGGAAGGCTTTCGAATGTTTTTGATCAAAACCAGACAATATTTATTGTAGAGGTATCACGTTAGTTTGTGTAGAACCCTTGCGCGCTAAGACATTTGAGTTCTTAATATCTTAATCGTCTACGTTGAAGCTAAGAGCTAAATGTCCAAGTAATCGAATGTGTATCTTATCCAAATAACAAAAAATCGGTCAAATGCGAGTCGGACTCGCGCACCGAGGGTTCAGTACAAACCCGCAAGTAGATACGTGAATAGTTCAAAATTTAACTGTACAATCGTAACAGGAATGTTCAAAAACTGTTTTCCCCATACATCGACATAGGTTGCGGCTAGTTTAGTACCAGCAAATAGGTTTGTCTTACGATTTTTGCGAATTTCTAAAAAACGATGCAAGTTTTGAGAACGGTTATATTTTTTCAGCTATATTTAGGATGATATTTATAAATCTGTAATAATTACCATTATTACAGATTTTTCTGTTCTCCAACTTCGAAGATAATAAGGGATGAATAGTATTTTTTGAATGTTTTTCGTTCTAAATCAAAAAGTACATGATTAAGAAAAAAACAATGCTTCCATTTCGGCCCCCTTTAAAAAAGTAGGGGCAAGTGCTCAACCTGTGGACACTTTCCAGAATTTGACTTTTAATCAGTTGTTAGACAAAAACTACGCGTATTATAAATGAATTCTTTATTTTGTTTTAATCACAATTAAACAATCTTCAAAGTCCACATATGTTTTCTACGCTAGCTATCCGCAGATGGCGGATAGAAGCATTTTAAAAAAAACACTCATTTTGTCCATAGGTACATCTACTGTCTGTACCTATGGACTCCAAAAACGTACCTATGGACGGTAACGTACCTACGGACATTAATCAACAACATACTTTTAAACAGAATAAACTTCTAGAATAACGTAATTAACAACATACAATTAAACAACATGTAATTATATGTTGCTCTGCATATCACAGTTACTTTTTTTCTTCTTGAAATCTAATATTCTTAGCAAAATCTCAAGTATAATTATGGGATTTTAAAATGCCTCCATTGTCAGCAGAAGAATATGCTGTGTGTAGTAATGCTGCTTTTTTAAGTAATCATATATCTGTTGCTCCTCAGTATCGCTAAATATCCTCCTGACATCATTTTTTAGGAGTTCTAAGCCTTCTTCACCAATATTTTGACAGTGATTTAATTTTATGTTTTTAAAGATTGTCGATTTTGGGATTTTAAACTTCTCTGCGGCTTTCCTTACTGAACTTCCATTTTCTACTTCCCAAACAGCTGCAGTCAGAGTGTCTAGGCATATCTTGTCTCTATTTTTCCCAGCTTTACTACGAGGCACTAAAACAAACAAAAATATTGTATATTAATTTTACTGTCCACAGGAACATTCAGTATAACTGTACCTATGGACAGTCCACAGGTACATTCACGGAGGTATCCACAGGTACAATTTCGGCGGTTTTTATTTTGAATTCATACCGGTCACTATAAATGCTACCTACGATTAACGAAATCTTGTAGAAATAACGTTTACATCATATAAATTAATATGCCATTGCAAAGACACCCGCAACATTTAGAGATTTTACATAAAACATGCTTTAAAAGAAGGTAAAAAATTACTTTTTGTCACAAAAACTTTCGGCAGCCTCAAAACACACAGTTTCTGTAATCAGTAAAGATGGCGATTAGCTAGTGTTGCCATATGAAAAAAATACTTTTCAAATAAGTGATTGGTATTTGACTATGGTTATTCGTTTTCTCTGTATGAGTAGTGTCCACAGGTAAAACCGTCCACACGTACAGCACTTGCCCCTAATGAATGAATGAAAAGTAGAAGATTTTTTTTATGTCCAGTAAGCTCGGGTAAGCGTTTTTTGAAACTTTCAAATTTCAAATCGATAGTAGCAGTAGTTTCTGGGCTATCTGGCTGTGACAGACGGACAGACAGACAGAGTCGCACCATAAGGATTCCTTTTTTACCATTTTGGTACGGAACCCTAAAAACGTCGAACTGCGCCTTTCTGCACCTTAGCAATTTTTATATGTTGTTTCTTACGTCAAAATCAATATTAATTACATATTTCTAGGGTTAGTGAACTAAAAAAAAATACAGTGCAAGGTTTTACAGTGGTATAGGATCAATATTGGTTGCCTGAACTCAGGGTGGATTCATTTACACACCTGCAATATTCCATGACTATACTAACTATAAACTAAAAATAAATACAGTGCAAGGTTTTACAGTGGTATAGGGTTAATATTTGTTGCCTGAACTCAGGGTGGATTAATTTACAGACCTGCAATATTTCATGACTATACTAACTATACATAACATAACTAAATAGCAACAAAACTGCTATATGCTAGTACTATACGATTTTAATCTAACATGGTCATTTACATAATAACTACTATTAACGACGGGATATTTACCATGTATGTTTGTTTTTGTGACGGCGCTTGCAAAAACAACAAACGACAAACAATAACTCACAAAAACAAACATACATGGTAAATATCCCGTCGCTAATAGTAGTTATTATATGCTACTACTGTTGCTATTGCTGCTACTTTATTTTGTTTCTAAAGTTGGTTTGATAAAAAACTCAACAAGCCTTATGACTAGAGAGCGGACCTGATCTAGCAATCTCAATATTAATATGGATATGACTAGTGCAATTCGTTAAATACATGTCATGTTAGTTCTTAGGTCTTAATTTTTACTGTGCATTGTGAAGAAGAAATATTAAAGAAGAAGTTACATTGTTTTTGTGTGTAGAAAAAATAATAAATTATACCAGTCATATCCATATTAATATTGAGATCGCTACATCAGATCCGGTCTCTACTTATGACTTTGACACGTAGTAAATAGAGGTCGGGTCTCCTAAAAGGCGTGTGGGGCGCGCAGAAGTTTCTCATTATTCGCTGGGAAAAATAAACCGTTTGTCGTGAAAACATACGGCTGATATTTGTAGGCGCGAACGCAACGTACATTTTGACTATCCAGTTTGGCTGTTTTACATATGGGGATTTCTAAGGTACACACAGAAAATACAATATATGAAGAAAAAGAAGATAACATTTAAAATACTTAAAACTAAACAGACCTAAAAACTAAATTAAACTACCTAAAATAAAATTATTATGAAAAGAATACCCCCTCAAGCAGCTCCGCCTGTGGCATGATACTCATTAAGCTAGGAGCATTTACCTCTCTGAATAGCCAGGGCAATTGGCTACTTGACAACTTTTTTCTGTGATATGTAGTAGAAACACCTCTCAATAATAGAAATATTAGTGAAAAAACCACTTCAATATCATAAAAACTCACCGAGATACTACAATGTTAAAATCACATTTTTAGACTCTCCCAAATAAGTGCCGAAACGCTCCCTACTGAAGCGCGTTATACAGTGACGTAACTACTCATACATTGTTTGGGGAAATCAATAACTTTGTTCTGCAACTATGTTAAAACATGCGTTTATCGTAACAGTTTCATAACAAACGTTACTATACATTTTATGGGTTATTTAATGGTATTAAAAGTTTTTAATAATTTTATACTTTTAAAATGGACTTTCCCACCCAACTTTGGAGGCTCATAAAAAAAGTTACATGTTACGATAACAAACTCAAAACTTGAACGTATTTCCTTATTTTGCTTATTTTAACAGGATCTTATATATTTTTTTACAAATTTCAGTTACAGTCACTTACCCAATTCTTTGCGAGAGGTATGCGCCAGCTCTGGGAGCTCCCTAGGCACGTTTGGCTGTTACACGGCTAGAACACTATGTACCTATTTCTCGACGGGAACAGACTCAAACTTGGCCTAAAAGACCAGCCGGGCTACCACAAATCCAAGATTTCATGATCAGGTCCTGATTTGGCGCCAATGGGCCCACTTAGGAGGTCTGACCCTTTGGAACAAAAAAGAATTTTCCGAATCGATCCAGCCGTCTTCGAGTAATATGCAATTAAAAACCAGATAACCAGATAAGTGTGAGTTAGACTCGCCCACCGACGGTTCCGTACAAATACTTTAAATAAAGACTATATTTTTAATGATAATAACAAATGTATAGTTTTCAGATTTTTCCCTATACTTGAAGTATAAGACGGTACTACTTGCCTATTTTCATAGACCTAGGTCAACGAAAATTACCCCAACAATTTTGTTTTACTTGAGAGTGTCGAAGTATAGGTTTTTTGCTGTATAAACAGTATCTTTTTAACTTAGAAGTATGATTTTTTCACAGCTTCAAGGGACCGTAGACCTGAGTATTTTTCAACTCGATACCTCAAGTGTTCCCGAGATAAAAGGTCTTGACAGACGGACAGCAAAGTGATCTTATAAGGGTTCAATTTTTTTCTTTTGAGATACGGAAACCAAAAAAAAAACCGACAAACTGTCTTTGGCCGGATGGCGATACACAGAAACAACGGGGACGTTTAGTTTAGCGTGCCCTGTGTCGCCAGTCGGCCATTAACTACAATTTGCACTGTTTCACCTCGGCCTTTGGCCTGGCAATTCATTTACAGCGACCACCGGCTACAGATACAAAACGGAACGACTTAGCTAAATAAAATTATGCTCTTGAGGTTTTAGGGTTCAGCAGGCATACAATTGATCTTTTATTTGAACTCGGTTTCTACTTAGCAGTTTTTAGAATAACTTGGGAGCTAGATTTTAAAAATTGCTTGCTACTGCTACATGCCAAAAATCTCAGAAATGTTTATAAAGTTTTTATTTAAAAAAATAAGAAAAACGTTTATTCAGTAAAGCACACAAAATCTGTCTTATATAGCAGATGCGCTAAAAATGGTGACTATTATATTTGGGACATCTGAATAATAACTTACAATTGCAATTGTATGTTGCAACAATAAAACGGTTGATGTTACAGTGATCCCAGTATATGCTAGTATCGCTGGTCCCTTACTGATATTGCTATGATGTATTATTATAACGTTTATGATATGCCTTTTACTAAATTATTGTTTACAAATATTTTTTTATCATTTCAAAATCAGCACACAACTTTAGGTCAGGGTTGCGCCAATCCTTAGCTTCCTTGTCGAACCAGAAGTACTGTCCCTTCACCGTCTGGTCCAAGTCCAGAGCTAAGTACACTGGAGCTTTACTAGACTCTTCCATCGTAAACGCTCCCATTCCTCGCGTCATAGACGTCTGAACGAACCCAGGGTGGATAGAGTTGATGGAAATGTTCCTGTCAATTTCCCTCTGCTGCACAATAGTCAACGCGCATAGCGCTACCTTGGAAATTCTGTAAGCGAGCAACTGAGTCTGGAAGAAGTCCTCTGGCTTCCACGTCCCAGTTTTCACGGAGTCCAAAAACCATTCAACGAATGCGTCGATGTCAGCTTTCGTCACGTCCTTGTTCGTCAGTCTGGCGATCCAATTCTTGTTCTTGAGGTTTGAAATGTGTCCGCAGTCGCTAGAGATGTTAATGACTCTTGCATTTTGGTTCAAGATCGGGAAGAAATGCTTCTGAACCGTCAGGACGCCATAGTAGTTTGTGGTGAGGACTCTAACTGAGTCATCGTAAGTAGTCTTTATCCAATCTTCTACTATTAGAGCAGCGTTATTGATTAGTATATCCAACCCTCCGTGTTTGAGTTTTATGTGATCTGCGCATTCCTTGACACTCGATTCGTCAGTGACATCTAATTGGTGAAAATGGGGGTTCAGACCTTTAGCTTTGAGCTTCTCCACCGCATCACGGCCTCGCTGCTCGTTCCTCGATGTCACGTAGACTGTTTTCACTCCTCTCTTCAATAATTCTTCGACGGTAGCGAATCCGATGCCCTGGTTGGAGCCCGTCACTAATGCCACTTTATCAACCATCATTACCTATATCTGTGTATAAAATGAAGTTGTCAATAGTTCCTGCTTTACAAGCAATCACGTTCTGAGGTTTAATACATTTAGCTCGATAATTTATTTCAAACTAGGTATTAACTAGTATGTTATCTGTTCTGCACTTCAGATAAGTAAGACTGCAATCCGTCAATGTCAACTCGTCGTTATGAGTGGACTCGTCAGATTATTACTGATAATCACCGATGTGCATTGCTATGCACTTTGTAACTTCTAATGTGAATGCTTAAGGTACAAATTGCATACTACAATGGTTGCGTAGATAAAACGTGTACAAGAGGCACTTCAATAATGTCCTCTGTTAGTCGTATAAACAATGACTTGGCTATTTGTTCCGCATATTAATTATCTCTTATAATTTTACACTATTTCCGAGCAGTGGCGTGAAAAATAGTTTTAATTCAGGTCACCCAGAAAAACTCAAGAAATCTTGGAAAAGTTTGCTCTGCCCTACTTACAGCGGGAGATAAAAGACAAGGAGATAGTCACTTCGTCACCTTGGCTATAAAACTCATCCTGCGAGCCCAACGCGTATAAAAGATATTGAGAACATTAAAAATCGGACAAGTGCGAGTCGGACTCGCGCACCGACACCGTTCCGTAGAAATAAATTTAATAAAAGGAACACTTTTTATGATTCAATTACAAATGTATAGTTTTTAGATTTGTCCCTATACTTGTAGTATAAGACGGTATTACTCTTCAACTTCTAGGTCAACGGAAAAGCCCTATGACCTTTGGTTTCCCGGAGAGTGTCGAAATGTACGTTTTTTGCGGCATAAACGGCCATATCTTTTTTTACGTCAACTTAGAAGTTTGATTTTTTCACAGCTTCAAGTGATCGAAGACTTGAATATATTATGGTATAAATTTCAACTCGATACCTTTACGCGTTCTTGAGATAACGGGCCTTGACTTGACAGATGGACTGACAGACTGGCGGACGGACGGACAGACGGACTACAAAAGTGATCTTATAAGGGTTCCATTTTTTGTTATACTTTATAAGCCAGTCGACATGTTGAAGGAAAATAAAGGGAGCTGGAAAGTATTCCGAAGTTAATGGAACTTTTACAGGAAGTATGCAATAAACGCAAAATTCTGCAAAAACTGACATTTATATGACAACCCTGATGTTAGCACAGGGTCCTCCTAATTTAGTAGTCTTCTGTACAGTCTCACTACTGTACATTTTTCCGTTTACGTTGCGACCTACTTTAGGCCGCGCTTCGATATAACAATTATGAAGTATAAGACTACTTAGTGCAAACATAACTGTCATACGATACACATCAAGTGAAGGAACGGCCAATTAATTTAACAATTTTGTACAAAAAGACAATAAACCAGTTTCATAACTATAACTACAACTTCTTCGTTCTACCATCGCACTCCAACACAACACTCAAGTGTAAGGGCTAACTGGCTCATACATCTTCCTTGTTTACCTCCAAATATGCTGTAAACGTTCTATTAACTTCGAAATACCTTCCAGGTGAAAGTATCACACTAACTTTTCAGTGATCTCTTTTTAGTGACTTAGTGCGATACGTACTGGAGCATTCTTACGCATTCTTATAACGTTGCTTGTAGTGCGCTCGTTCACGGCGCGCACACATACAAGCGTGCGATGTATCTTTTGTAGGAAGAAAAGTTACGGCTATTATACTGTGCCGTCTGTGCCACAACGGTGTATATTATGTAAAATTTTCAAGTTTTATGGTTTAGGTGAACAAGTCTCTTAAGTCGCGTGAAGTTGGCTAGACAGTGTAAGCTCAGCTTAATAGGGTTCCATTTCATCCTACAGGTACTGAACCCTAAAAATATATAGAGGATATTAAAAAGTTATAATGTCTCGCCGACAATAATGATTGATTCGCCTCGTTAGCGCAAAGTTCACGGAAATGCCTTGTCATTTTTACACGCTTTTAAACGCGCGGGTGTGAAATTCGGAATTGCTTTGTAACTTTCATAGATAAAGCCACCATACGCCTACAGAAAAGCAAAGTGGTTGAAATGATTTGATAGCTGTTGGTCCAACATGCGATTCGTCCAGGTCGCAGTTCGTCCATTCCGTGGTTCGTCAAGTATCCTTAGCGCGGTTCGTCCATATCCTGGTTTCTCCATAATCGTAATTCGTCCATATCGCTATTCGTTCATATCGCAATTCGTCCATTTCGTACCTATTTCGTCAACTCAACTTTAAATCTCTTTCAGATTCCTAATTCCGTTTTCTCCCCACATTCCTGACTTATTCACATTCCCAATTCGTCCATACACTCAGTAAGTAGTAAATAATCAATTTAATATATGCAACTAATTAGCATTAATAATCAATTTAATATATGGAATTAATTTGATATATGCAACTTTTTTTGGCTGTTATTTCCCAATACATAATGGTATATATATCATAGTAATTAACTTAGCACTTTACAAGGTAATGAGAACAGTGAATCAAGTAAATGGCCAATTTGTAATTTAGCTTGTTCCACTTCGGGAGCATTCCATGAAAACATCAACTTTTTGTCCCTTACGAAACGCTATGGTAGCTACCCTAATAAAACGTCTTAGCTGCTAAGAAACACTACCAATCTTAACGCCGAGTTATGATATTACAATGCTGACAATTAGCTTCCTGAATTTATTTCTCGGAAGTATCAAAACGGTGTTGTCCCTTACGAAATATTTTCATGGAATGCTCCTTCGGTACTACGAGTAAAGGCCTTTGTATAGGTAAATGTCGTCACCAAAAATTAGGAGAGACAAGCTTGACAAAAATCTTAATGACCGAGCGAGCTCAAAGCGCAAGCGAAGCGTCTCCATTTATGTCCGGCTGTTTTCCCTTACAGGTCGTATTTTCTCAACCGATTTCCGTGAAATTTTGTGAGCAGGTCTGATTATTACAAAGATTGTTTATTATACACGGATGGTGTCAGTGTGTCTGAGTATCTGTGTGTCTGAAATCAAATCTTGCAAGTTAAATTTGACCCACTTCCCTCCGAATGAGCTGAAATATTGCAAAGATATGTAAATTAGACCGAGTCATATTATTATGACATATTATGACATATGATGGTGGATCATCTAAATTACAGAAGAAAAATTCACCATGCTTGAACTCATTTGATTAGTTTTAACGCGCTGTTTGCGATAGGTACTACAAAAAGTACAGTCGGCTATAAAAACTAGTCTCAATTTTTTTTTTGACAGAAACTTATTTAGTTATATTGGCCATTCTTAAGATATCCGATGACGTTAGTCTCGGATGACGGACAGCGCTTATAAATCCGGGTGTCTTATCCGGAAATTTTCCCCGGACGTTTATTAGTTGCGTGGGAGAGATTCCGGAACGGCTCGAGATAACGCAGTGTTATGAGAGTACATTAATCTGGTTGATCGCGCCGTGACGTCACAGATAAGAAACTCCGGTCCAAAGACCCAAATTTTAAATTGGACCGAATTTTTTAATTTCATAGGAGCAGCCATGTCGCTGGTTCAATATTGCAGATTCATTTTTATTGAATTGAAATCAGAACATTGCCATAGTGACGCACACTCTAATTTAACTAACCTGAAAATGTATAAGATGAATAAGATGAAGATGTATGATAATTCTTACTATAACATAGAACGATGTAATATTGAGCCGGTGATATGACAGTTCCTACATTCGTGAAGAATTCTAAAGTATATGAAAGGTTGGGGAACCCTTAATCATTATTGACTGGCCTCAGCCTGGGGTTGTATACCTATAGTCTAATGATTTATTTATGGTATAGATAGCGTATAGACGCTCAAGTAAATCTCGATTTCGTTCAGAATTGTAATACAATTCACTCCAGAGTTTAATTTTTATTGAAGTTTAGTTTAGTAAGAATTTATATTTTATTTTAAGTTTGTGTTTTGAAATAAATAAATATACTATTCGACATTTATTTAAAAATGGTAAGCCGTTTTCTATTGGCACGTATGAAATCTTTAGAATTTCTATCTTCTTCTTCTAAATATATAAAAGAAGAAACTGACTGATTGACTGACTGACTGACTGACTGACTGACTGACTGACATATCAACGCACAGCCCAAACCGCTGGTCCTAGGGATTCCAAATTTAGCATGTAGGTTCCTTATAAAGTCTAGGGGTGCACTAAGAAAGGATTTTTCAAAATTTACCCCCTAAGGGGTTCAAATAGGGGTTCAAAGTTTGTATGGAGAGTCTACGATTTTAGAAGTAAGAGATTTGAAACTTCATGTTTAGACTCTTTATGAGATTACAAGAAAATTAATTTCACCGTTTTTCGAAATTCATCCCCTAAGGGGTTTAAATGGGGGTTGAAAGTTTGTTTATCAACGCACAGCCCAAACCGCTGGTCCTAGGAATTCCAAATTTAGCACGTAGGTTCCTTATAAGGTCTAGAGGTGCACTAAGAAAGGATTTTTCAAAATTCGTCCCCTAAGGGGTTTAAATGGGGGTTGAAAGTTTGTATATCAACGTACCGCCCAAACCGCTGGTCCTATGAATTCCAAATTTAGCATGTAGGTTCCTTATAAGGTCTAGGGGTGCAGTTAGAAAGGATTTTTCAAAATTTACCCCCTAAGGGGTTCAAATAGGGGTTCAAAGTTTGTATGGAGAGTCTACGATTTTAGAAGTAAGAGGTTTGAAACTTTATGTTTAGACTCTTTATTAGATTACAAGAAAATTAATTTCACCGTTTTTCGAAATTCATCCCCTAAGAGGTTTAAATGGGGGTTGAAAGTTTGTTTATCAACGCACCGCCCAAACCGCTGGTCCTAGGAATTCCAAATTTAGCACGTAGGTTCCTTATAAGGTCTTAAGGTACACTAAGAAAGGATTTTTCAAAATTCTTCCCCAAAGGGGTTTAAATGGGGGTTGAAAGTTTGTATATCAACGTACCGCCCAAACCGCTGGTCCTATAAATTCCAAATTTAGCACGTAGGTTCCTTATAAGGTCTAGGGGTGCATTAAGAAAGGATTTTTCAAAATTCATCTACTAAGGGGTTTAAATGGGGGTTGAAAGTTTGTTTATCAACGCACAGCCCAAACCACTGGTCCTAAGAATTCCAAATTTAACATGTAGGTTCCTTATAAGGTCTAGGGGTGCACTAAGAAAGGATTTTTCAAAATTCATCCCCTAAGGGGTTCAAATAGGGGTTCAAAGTTTGTATGGAGAGTCTACGATTTTAGAAGTAAGAGATTTGAAACTTTATGTTTAGACTCTTTATTAGATTACAAGAAAAGTAATTTCACCGTTTTTCGAAATTCATCCCCTAAGGGGTTTAAATGGGGGTTGAAAGTTTGTTTATCAACGCACAGCCCAAACCGCTCTAAGAAAGGATTTTTCAAAATACATTCCCTAAAGGGTTTAAATGGGGGTTGAAAGTTTGTATATCAACGTACCGCCCAAACCGCTGGTCCTAGGAATTCCAAATTTAGCACGTAGGTTCCTTATAAAGTCTAGGGGTGCATTAAGAAAGGATTTTTCAAAATTCATCCCCTAAGGGGTTTAAATGGGGGTTGAAAGTTTATTTATCAACGCACAGCCCAAACCACTGGTCCTAAGAATTCCAAATTTAGCATGTAGGTTCCTTATAAGGTCTAGAGGTGCACAAAGAAAGGATTTTTCAAAATTCATCCCCTAAGGGGTTCAAATAGGGGTTCAAAGTTTGTATGGAGAGTCTACGATTTTAGAAGTAAGAGGTTTGAAATCTCATGTTTAGATTTTTATTAGATTACAAGAAAAGTAATTTCACCGTTTTTCGAAGTTCATCCTCTGAGGGGTTTAAATGGGGGTTGAAAGTTGGTATATCAGTGCACCGCCCAAACCGCTGGTCCTAGGAATTCCAAATTCAGCACGTAGGTTCCTTATAAGGTCTAGGGGTGCACTAAGAAAGGATTTTTCAAAATTCATCCCCTAAGGGGTTCAAATACGGGTTCAAAATTTGTATGGAGAGTCTAAGATTTTAGAAGTAAGAGGTTTGAAATATCACGTTTAGAGTTTTTATTAGATTACAAGAAAAGTGGTATCACCGTTTTTCGAAATTCATCCTCTAAGGGGTTTAAATAGGGGTTGAAAGTTTATATAGAGAGATCGGAATAGGTAGAGTATATTTACCTAAACTTCGAAGAACGAAGTCGAAAAGTGGAGACTCCCTTACAACTAAATTTTTTTCCGGGACTTAAGCCCCGGAATTTTACTAAAAAAATATATTATTGGTATTCTTTCGCATATTTCTCGAGCATTCTCTCTCAGTATAGCTGTCTGTTTCTAATAGTGCTGTCTCTTTCACTCCTTCGAAAATTTCGCCATAACTATACTGAAGTGTAGTTCAAAGGCCCATAAGGGGTCCTGAAAACGCCTGAAAACGGGTTTTCAGGTTATTACGCCATCTTATAGAGGGTGTTCTGAAACGGACTGAAAACATGTTTCAGGCGCCTGAAAACAACGGCAACTTAGGTGAATTTTCGATCTTCTACTATGTGAAAGAGCCACCGGCGCAAAAGTAATGTGTGTATGTGTGTTGCGCCGATGGTATAGGTTAAAACTTCAAACGTGATTTTCCGTGCTTTAGAAGCGTTTTCAGCAGGCTGAAAGGTGATTTCTGGCCGTTTTAGAGGTGGCTCTTTCACATAGTAGAAGATTGAAAATTCACCCAAGTTGCCGTTGTTTTCAGGCGCCTGAAATATGTTTTCAGTCTGTTCCAGGACACCCTTTATCAGATGGCGCAATAACCTGAAAATCCGTTTTCAGGACCCCTTATGGGCCTTTGAACTACACTTCAGTATATGGCGAAATTTCTCGAAGGAGTGAAAGAGACAGCACTATTAGAAAGAGACAGCTATACCTACTGAGAATGTTCGAGAAATGTGCTAAAGAATACTAATAATATATTTTTTAGTAAGATTCCGAGACTTAAGTCCCGGATAAAAATTTTGTTGTAAGGGACTCTCCACTTTTCGACTATGTTCTTCGAAGTTTAGGTAAATATACTCTACCTATTCCGATCTCTGGTTATATTAAAAAAAAAAAAAAAAAAAAACAAAAAAAAAAAAAATTATACTTAAATGTGAAAGTTTGTGAAGTCCTGGATTGAAACAAAGGATATTTTATATCCCGGTAAAGAGTTTCTTTGGGACAATAACGGGAACAACGCGGGCGAAGCCGCGGGAAATAGCTAGTTATAATATAAATAATATTAATTGTAAATAAATTCTAGATCTATTAATATAGGGTTCAGAAATACTGTTCCAAACCATAACATTCAATAAAGGTCATAAATAAATACTGCTATTAATTCTCAACAAAAAAATCTCGTGTCCATCGCCAATAAAAAAAAAAGTCAATATAAAAGCCCGAATAATGTAGAATACCACAAATACGGAACCATATCAATTGCTTTTTATTAAAAATCCTAAGGAATGGTACTGCTGTTTGTCATATATAGTCTGTGTCCGACGTCGACATGACGGCCAGGGATGAATGTGGCACGGCATCCATTTAACCAGATCCTTAATTCAACTATTGTTATTGATACACTTCCGGAAAACTCGCGAGGCATTTATACCATTCAAATGACGAATAAGGACGCAATAATAGTACATTACATTCCGAGGCCAGTAAGGTAAGAAATGTCTCAGATCTCATGTAATTGTCGGTCAAGGCGAAGCCGAGGACGACAACATGTGATCTGAGACATTTCTTACTTTACTGGCCAAGGTTTGTATACTATTTTTCTGTACGACGGAGCCAGAAAGCGGCATCTTCGTTTAGCGTTTAATCAGTGGTCTAATATAAGTCTAAGATCTAAGACCAATCAATAATCTTTTTTGGTCGAATCATCATTTGGCAGAATTCATCATTTGGCATAATGCATTTTATTCTGAAACTGTAGAATTTTCAGGACTCTTTAAGGCATTATCCTGTTAAATAGGTTAGGTTAGGTTTGTTTTATAACAATCCCGAAAAGTTTAAAGTTTCAGAATAAAATGCATTATGCCAAATGATGAATTCTGCCAAATGATGATTCGACCAAAAAAGATTATGCAACATAATAGTAACCCTATATATAAACATGGTCAGACAGACGGATAATAAACGAAGCCTTAATGACCTGCAATTAATTACTTCGGGCGGAAATTAATTATCTGGAAGCGGCCGTATTTCTCGCCGTGGAGCGACAAAAACGTAATATTTTTCTCTCGATCATCTGTATTGTTTTATTAATAAAATAAATAATTTAGATGTGAAAGACTAATGACTCTATGAGCTGTAGACCTCGTGAGTCTGTTAACCCCAAAAACTGCCATTTTGAAAAAAAATCCCAAAACGGAATCGATAAATATTCCATAGGTATTATTGCCCTTCCTTACAAAATTTCATGAGAATCAGTTGAGAGTTTCATGAGAATAATGTCGGAGTGATATACGATAGCATTTATGACCAAACTGAAACGAGACACTTCGACATCTTCGCCGATGTCCGTCTGTTCCCTCATAACTCAAAAACTAATAAACCGATTCAAACATGTGGGGAATCGTTAGATTTGTCTTGATTTTGCGCGGGTTATAGGCTAGTTAGTTTTTTTAATCTTTATTACTAGGGAGCTTTTGTCAGACTGACTACGCCAGCTCGGCTAGTTAGTTAAAACTAAAATTCAATAGGGTACTCGATAAAGTCAAGGAATAAAAAAAACTCATCGGATTGTATCGAGTTACATACCTATCAAATTAAAGAGTGAGCGAGTTTGGTAGAATCTAACTCAAGGATTTTTAATCTTTTCTTTATTGACCATTGTCATTATTATTTACATTAGGCCATGCAGCGAGGGAACATAAATCTAATTTGCACAAACAAGTGTATCAAGTGCGTGTGACGGTTGTCACGGAATTCGTGTTTTTGTTGGAATTCCATTTGCGTCCCGCGGCGCCCCCTGGAGAAATAACCGGGGTTTGCATAATCTCGCGGTCGCTCCGTAGGCACTTGTGCCGCCGACGAGTAAAATTGAGCAAGTAGCATTACATTGATAAAAGAAAGAAAATACCACCATACAGGGGCGACGTCATGACGACAAATTCGTATGACCAGTCCAGTATACTTCAGGTTGGTCGGCTCGGCCTATGACAGCGTCATAGCGTCAACCAATTGTGTCAACTGTAAGGGACTCAATGAAATATGGCAATTCTCTGGTTTTAAAATGTATTGGTCTTAACTCTTTGGCTAACTTAAAACTAAGAACACTCATCGAAAACTAGAGCGAGACAGACTTATTCTTTTAATTCAAAAACATTATATGAGTCATTTTCAAAAAAAAATGTACCTACACAATTAAGGGATTTAATTAAAACAAAACTTAATTTATTCCTCTGTGTTACGAAAGTTACCCATATAGTTTGTATGCCTAACTTTCGTAACACAGAGGAAGCGATCGTGATTTTGTTTTTATTAGATCCTTAACTATGTATTTTTTTTTTGAAAATGACTCATATACATCTTAAAACCTGCCAGACTGTCTCGATAATACTGTGGAGTTCGCATAACAATTATGCAACCTTCACACAACCAAATCAACCCAATATCCTACGTACAGAAGTTACTCTTTCTAACAAAACTGAAGTTCGGGTCCGACCACGACAAGACAGGACAAGAGGTAACCAGTTCCAATTTTTTCCCCTCCGGAGGTGCAACATTTGGTACTAGTTATCGCGGAGTGAGCAACGCCTGCCACTAGTTATATTAGTTTAGATTCCTAGAGTCAGACTCAGACTACACTAAGTCTGCAGAGGTCGAAAAAAGGTTTTATTGCAAAAAACACACATGGCAACATCACAAGCAAGATGGTTACTTAGTCTTGATACTTGACAAATATCTTTCCGTTTAATAAGTATATAATGTGTACATACTACTGAAATAAATATTCGGGACAGTGTTGCACAAATTGATCTAGTTCCAACCAAACTAAGCAATTCTTGTATACATGTACATATTTAAATACATTGAAATTATGTAAGACCCTGGAACCAATCGCTTAGTTTGGTTGAAACTAGATCGATGTGTGCAAGATTTACCCAGATATTTAAAAAACGGAAGCATTATTTCCAAGGACCAAGATTAAATAATCCTCTTGCTGTAGATTCCGCATGTTGCCATATATATATATTGAATAATATATATTGAATAAAAACCTTTTTTCGTGTCCGTCAAGATAGCGTACACCGTAAAGATATTCAGAATCTGATGCAGCCAATAAATAGTACCCAAATAGTACCGACGAAATACCTAGGTGAAAAAAATAGTACCCTTAAACTTTTCGAAATATAAGGCCTGTTCACGGTGTACGCTACCGGGCGTCAAGCTGGCGTACACCGTTTGTATCTCTGGAACGGCATTGTTTTTGGAAACGATTTATATCTCAAAAAATAGTACCCAAATAGTACCCTAGGGCCCTAAAATTTTATTTCTCTAGCTATCGTAGAAGCCGAGATATTCCATAACTTAACGGTGTACAAAATTTCACACCGTCAAGCTGGCGTACCCGGGAATTCCTTATAGAAAGAGCTCACTATATCTCGGCTTCTACGATAGCTAGAGAAATAAAATTTTAGGGCCCTAGGGTACTATTTGGGTACTATTTTTTGAGATATAAAGCGTTTCCAAAAACAAAGCCGTTCCAGAGATACAAACGGTGTACGCCAGCTTGACGCCGGTAGCGTACACCGTGAACAGGCCTTATATTTCGAAAAGTTTAAGGGTACTATTTTTTTCACCTAGGTATTTCGTCGGTACTATTTGGGTACTATTTATTGGCTGCATCAGATTCTGAATATCTTTACGGTGTACGCTATCTTGACGGACACCTTTTTTCGATCTCTGCAAACTTAGCGTAGTCCGACTATATATAAGGATGTAACAGTCGTAAATAGTCGTACTGCGTGCTAGCGGGAGGCACGTTCGTCCTAGCTTTAGCCAGCATAAAATTACGGGAGACTGAAAATGGCCTGAATGGCTCAGAGAAAAGGATGGACATACGGCCGTGCCTTTGTTTTGCTCAACTTGTAGTTATACTTGCTAGTTTTACCGAAATTAGTATTGGTACAGGTAATTGTATTTTTGTGATGTAGTATTGGTTTTTATAGGACCGATGTGTACAAACAGCAACACAGTTAACTATACACTTCAAAAATGGGAAATACTGCAAGAAAGATACTGGAAGAAGAAGAGACTTGAAGGCGTCGTGTTATGCATGTGTGCGTGTGTTTATGAGTATAAATTGGCTATTATTCAAAAGAGTTTTGAAACAATAATTTTTCTTTTATGGCTGATCCAACGTCATTATTGACATTAATGCCATATTATTGAATTCGTGGAAAATAATGAATGAATAATAAATATAAATTACATTATATTGGTGCATCAAATCAAAAATATGAAGCACTAATAGAAGCATTAGCAATATATATTAGATTATTTCATCCCAAAGTTCGTCTGAAAGCTAAAACATAATTTTTACAAATTCACCTGTCTTGTTGAAATAAAACCTTTATTTACAGTATGGAAAAAAAAACTTTGCCCAAACAACTACAATGACAAAGCTCAAAGGCACATTACACACACATACGCAAACGTTATTTGATTTGAAGTTGACATAATACAAATATATCTCTTTCAATCGTTATCATTTTCTCTCTGCTCTGTCTTTAATGGGCAGTTAAGTGTGTTGCTGTTTGTACCTGTCCTGATGTGTCCTTTAATACAATAAATAAATAAAAAAAAACGATTTAATGTCATCAAGTACAAAAAGAAATTGTAAGACCAAAGTGTAAATCTGATAAAAAGTAATTGTGACCAAAGTTATTTTCGTTAAAAATTAATTAAGTCTGAATTTAATTATGGCCATTATAAAAAATGTGCAAAATTTAATACGCACAAAGTGAATAATGTCTAATTTTATTTCAGACCGTAATGTAAATTTAAGCTCAAAACGAATTATGTCCAAAGAGAATATTGTCTGTGTATACAGGGTGGGAGGGACTATACCGACATACTTTAGCCATGAATTCCTGGTGGTGTGACGAGTAAATAATGTTATATCAACATGGGTCGAATATTGTCATTTTACATTAATAGTCTTATGGAACAAATTAAATCAGTAAATTCAGCCCCTCGTTATAAACATGTCCTTACTGGAGGAAAAGTTATCAAAAAGAGAAAAAAAAGCTAAAATGGAAACGAAAGGTCAATTTTTTGGCCCCGTAGTCGCTTACCATCAAATACTGCGAAGGATAATTGCTGTTTAGTTAAAGGATTTAAAAAAAAAAATAGTAAAACTATCTTAGTCACATTTATTAGGGCTTGTTACACACTTGAGAGTTTTCATTTAAAAAATAATGAATATCTCTGAAAGTAAGCGTTTTTCGACTATACATCACATAACTTTTTTTACTCCTAATAGTTGTTAGAATCTATAGTTAAAGTTTGTCGGTATAGTCCCTCCCACCCTGTATAATTCTGTCTAGGATGAAGGAGGACGATTTCTTAGCTCTTCACGTATAAAGTACTGAACGATTAAAAATAAATTAAATTAAGTAATCACCACCGCCTATCAGTACGAAGCCCACTCACCAACAGTATACCAAAATAACTGCAGATGCGTTGCCAGACGGACTGTCTCTCGTAACAGTAGTTACTCCAGCTGTTTTACCCTCAAAAAGAAATGTAGTTATATTTCCGACTGGCCCTAAATACAAATGGACGTAATATCTACGAGTATTTGGACGATTATCAATGTACCTACATTGTTTACGTGGAAGGTATTTGCAAATAATAAAAAATATGGACGTAAATACAAATGGACGTATTTCCATTTGTACATATTTCAAGTAGTAATACTTCCGAGTGAACGTAAATACACATTTCCATTTGTACATTTCAAATGGTAATACTTCCAAGTGGACATAAACACAAATGGTTATTATTTCTGTCGGCCTTTATTAATTTTGGACAATTTTACTAGAGGACATGATTCTATTTTGGACAATATTCTGGATGGAAATTTTTCCTAATAGGTATATTTCAAATTGGCATTTTTTCCGATTTGACGATTAATTCTCTGTGGACGATTTTTTTTTGTACTTAATGACAGTAAATCAAAAAACCTATATAGAATAAAATTATCAAGTTTGAAACTCAGCTCAATGGTTATTGTTCAAATTGCTCGGTCTGCCGGTACTCCCAACTTCAAAAAAATTTTTCCAAACAAATACCCTCGTTGACAATAACTGCGTTGTCACCCACAAAGTTTTAAGTATGACATTTCTTAAGGCTTCCGGAACGAGCTTTTTGTACTCTTAATAAATCTGAAAAAAGTTGACTTTGTGTTGTTTACTGTTTTTTGTTTGTATCAAAAAGTCAGAAGTTGACGCGATCGACGTTATGGGGCGATATCTAGTTTCATATGTATGCCAACTTTCCAACCCTTTAAGCCAAAATTGGGGTATGAAATTTTATTATAGCATTAATATCTGCCAACGAATTCTAAATATTTTTGCACGAACTTTGCACGTTGTTATATTATAATGTACCCTTGTAATATGTTTTTCTGGTGTGCAATAAAGAATATTTGTATTGTATTGTATTTTATTGTTGAATAAAAACTTATAATCGGAGTCACGTCACTGTTCGTTGCCATAATAGGTAGAGATAATAAGAGGCAATTAGCCCTATTTAAGAATTATTGGCTAGTCGACTAAGGGCCTCAGGGACGCGACCTGTTAGCCGCTTGGTCGCCCGCCATTATCGTAAATTACGCGCATTGTCACGGAACGCGACCCGCCATAGTTTATAGGATTACAAAGAATTATGTATGTTCTAATAACACCTTGATAGTATTTTACCTTTGCTATTCTTTATTACAAGCTTTTATTTAGTTTCACCTGTCCCTGTGTCTGCGTGCCTGTGTCTGTAATCAAATCTTGCAAGTCAAAATTTGGCCCACTTCCCGGTTTCCGATTGAGTTAAAATTTTGTAAGGATATGTAAGTAAATGAGATGACAATGCAATATTATTATTACATGACGCTGATCTGATGAACCGGTATTTTGAAAAAAAACCCCGAAATAACCCAATATTTTGAATTATTTTATGCTTTTTATGTAGAGCTCAATCATGTATTTAAGTACTGCTTTTGTATTATTAGATTGTCCGATTAAAAAATGAAATAATAAACCAAAGAACGGAAAGAACGGAAAAATACCGGTATTTTTGTATGGAGAAAATACCGGTATCCGAGCCCTGCGCTGTCGGAGGAGGCTGCTAGTCCTCTCGTCCCCCAATAACACTTTGATTAATTGGTTAAAGTACACTAGTGATAAAAATATACTATTAAGCCGTTTAATGTGACCCGAGTAGGTATACCTTCTACCAAACCCCTTTTCTTCCATCACTCTATCTGTTGTTTTAATATGGAACCCCCAGCTACCCCAAACCAAATAATTAATTTTGAACAAAGTTATAAAAAAGTTGTAATACAGTTAAGAATATTACAATGTTAAGTCAACAGTAGGCCCTCAGTAAAATTGCCGGAGGCACAGGGTTGTTTAAGCGCGTTTATTCTGAGAGGTTTGCCAACGTTGCACCACGGTATAAATTAAATGTTGACATTACGTGCCTTAAAATAGGCCGCAAAGTACCTCGTTTCCGATGCGGCTTGACACTTGGCATATAATGGAATTTCATACAACATTGCCGGCCTAAGCCTTTTTTTTAATTTCCATTCCACATTTATTTGGGACACGGCATCACGGCGTTCAGCCATTAAAAAAACAATAATCTATGTTTGCTATATTTTGCAGTTTTATTTATACAAAATCGACATTAACATAACAAATGACACATTATAAACAATTCCAATAATTTTAAATTGCGAACTACAAGAATACACATTTTAAATATTTCATCTAAATATTATTATACTGAAACAGGTTTTGGAAAGGAAATTGAAAATGTTTCATTCTGTAATTCTATTTTTGGTCTACTTTACTTTAGTGTCTCTAGAAAACAAAGGTTGATTTTTTTGAGTGTTTTTAATTTATTTAATTGCATAATTTGAGAAAAGCACTATACATACCTACCTCGGCGCGAAATGGGGTTGCCAGCCTCGTAACTATCTGGCCTCGCGTTCGCTCGGCCATCTATATGTGCTCGGCCCTGACTTCCCGGCATCTGTAGTAATGTACTATAAATTGTATGCGTGTGCGCCGTGAACGAACGCACTACAATCAAAGTTTTAAGAATGCGTAGGTACAGTCGAGGTCATAAATATGTTTACACTTTTCGACCTTACTCCAAGGAAATAAGGTCGAAAAGTGTTAACATATTTATGGCCTCGACTGTATGAGTGCTGCAGTACGGATCGCACTGTCTACATCTCGATGTTGAATAGGTATCGCGCGCTCCTAAACGGCCGAAGTGTGACTACTTGTCTGTCTATATTCAAAGGGCGGACAGCGGATGCAATCGTGTGACTTTTATTAAAATTTGAGCAATATTTATCTATACATTTTCATTAAAAATATATCAGAAATTACAAAATATCTCTATCCTCCATAGAACAAAATGTGATTATTAAGAAATTACTGGCCACTTGTAAATTATCTCCTCTTGAGACTATTAAGTATCTATTACGTCTTAGACTTGTCAATTACATTGACGTTTTCACTTGCGAGTTTATTTAACAATAAAATTATTTAACTTTTTTGCAACCATGTTCTCTTCTTTAAACCAATTGTAGTCATATCCATATTAAGTATGTCGTTTGACATGACTTTGACATATATTGCATCCGCTGTCCGCCCTTCGAGTCTTTATACTTTGGTTGCACATTTTTTTTTCAAGCTTTTATTATAAATTTAGTTTCACCTGTCCCAGTGTCTGTCTGTTTGTACTTAATCAAATTTTGCTGGTTAAATTTGACGCACTTCCCGGTTTTCGATTGAGCTGATTTTTTTTCAAACATATACTGGGTGAAATCTGGAACGTGATCCAACATAATTAAACCTCAATCTATCCATGATTTTTAACAACTTTTACTATGATATCAACTTTGTAAATGCAAAAAAATAATTAACTGTTTCATAGAAAAGGTCATGAATAGATACACCAAAATGTATGAGAGAGTTTTGTATTTTTGACGATGCAATATTATTATGACACAGAGCTGAACTGATGGTAAAGACGGAAGGTGGTCATAGGATCTAAATTGTTACATAAGATAAATCCACCGTGTTTCGGCTCATTTGATTAGTTCTGACATGCAGGTTGCGATTATAAAATAAAAGGTGCAGACGGCAATAAAAACGTGTCTGAAAAATGTTTTTTGGCAGAATCTTATACTCATTATTTTTCAAAACTTGAATACAACTTAAAAAAGTGATCTATACAAAAACCGAAATATTTAGTACGTATTTAAAAAGGTTTAGCACCATATTTCGAATTTTAATTCTGATGTAACATTTTATTGATAAATATAGTAAATTTTTTAAGCATTAAACAACAATTATTTTTTTGCATTAAATATTAATATTTTTTTAAATAACTCATATAGGATCATCTAGAAATATGTACCCTTTCAAACAAAAAAAATTATAAAAATTAAAAAAATATATTTTCTAAATCGGTCCGACTGTCTTTGAGTACCTATCGCTTAACAAATATGCAAAAAGCAACAAATTACTTACTGCATAAAACACATACACGTACATAAGATGTATTTGTAAGAAGCACATCTTTAAGTTTTTATCAATATTCGTAAAATAATCTTGACGTTGCCAAGCCTCTCAGAATGAACGTTCATAGCTACCGCCAAAGAACACAAGTATAAAAAAAACTTGCAAGTCAATCTTTCCTTATGACCGTGGTTATTTAATATTCAATGTTGGTTTAGGGTTAAAATGTGTATTGAAATTTCTCGTGATTGGTATCGAAATTGACGGAAAACTATACAGGGTGTAAATGATTGACCAAAAATCTAAACTCTAATATTAGTTCTTGTTCAACTTTATAGCTACTTGTAAGTACATGTTAGCCTACGAAGCTAATATTCAAATCCTGGTAAGGGCAAATATTTGTGCTATGAGCTTAGGGAGTTTTTTTTTCTGAGTTATGGATGTTTTATATTTATATATTAGGAGCCTATACGTTAGAGCGTTGGAGCGCTGCCCACGAAGGAATGATAAGTTTGTTGAGTGTTTTTGATTGCAATTCAATGGCATTTATTTTAATTTCAGGTTCTGTTTTTGTCGCGTTCTGTTATTGATTTGTCATCTTTTGGAATGTAAAAAAAACAATAAATAGAACTGGACAAGGAATTGGAGCCAGTGGTGGTCGAGCCGAGTCTTTTGGGCAAGCGGACATGTCTAGTATCGCATCCATCCTCACTGCATTCCTTAGTTGGTAACTAGTCGCAAATGCTATTCTATTCTATAGACATCTGAGGATCAGAGACCTGATGGCCTGACAGATAGGTTTCCCCTAGTTCAGGTACCAGTCTCTACCGCCCAAGTCTAGTCCAGTAATGATACTGATACTGTTACTGTCAATATTGTATTAACGTACTGTGCCTGTACATTTACTCTGTGGTGGAGATAATAAACGCTTTTATTTATTATTATTATTGCACAATCTGATGGAAATCTACGCACTGCGAATTGCCAGTTATCTGGTCGGATATCCTGGCGGTACTTTTTCTTTTTAGGGTTCGGGGTACGGAACCCTAAAAAGAAAAAGGAAAAAACGGAACCCTTATAAGATCACTTTGTCGTCCGTCTGTCTGTCCATATGTCAAGACCCTTTATCTCGAGAACACCTACAGGTATCGAAATGAAATTTAAACCATATACTCAGGTCTACGGTCGCTTAAAGCTGTGAAAAAAACAAACTTTTACGATAACGTGAAAAAAATACGGCCGTTTATGCCGCAAAAAACGTAAATTACGACACTCTCAAGGAAACCAAAATTCCGTTGTCCTAGAACTATGAAATTTGGCAGATAATACCGTCTTATACTGTAAATATAGGAAATAATCTGAAAACTATACATTTTTGATTAACTCATAAAAAAGCTACTAAAGGAATCAAAATTTATAGGGTAGTTTAATATATGAACCTAAAAATTTGTACGGAACCCTCGGTGGGCAAGTCCGACTCGTCCTTGTCCGGTTTTTATGTCATCATTTACCAGTTGTGCTTATATCGCGGTCAATTACCACGCCAGTATAGTCCTAAGCCGATTTGTGTAAAGGTGGGTTACACAAATCGGCTTAGGACACCTTTAGATTAGCTCCAATATTGTTCTATTGTAACTTTAAGCACGCTACGATTCTAATGCTTATATCGAGGTCTACCTACGGTTAGCAAAAAACGACTGAGTTTGACCAAAAATTAAGGTGTAGGTAGACGTTAAATAGTCAACAATCAACATTTTAGCCGCCGCTTTAAGCTCATGCTGAAAATTGAGACACTTTTATTAGATCCCAAAAAGTAAGCTAATAAAGCGGCCATCTTGAAGTGTTTGCAGAGAACCCCAATTACAATTTCGTCCTCGTTATAAAATTTAAGATAGCAAAGTCGCAGAATGTATTTTACAGATAGTTCACTCAAAGTAAGAGGTGTATACTTAAAATTGGATTTACTTTGATCAAAAAAATTCGGAAGCGGCATTTATTTTTGTTTGAACTCTGTTGATGTCATCCTGTATGTTTCAATTATCTGGTTTAATTATCTAAGCGTATTTTTGTTAGAAGCCCAGTCCCAAATAGTATTTGAATGCCAATTTTCATCCCCTATTATAGTTTCTCAAAAATCCTTTCTAAATGCTAACACACGTCGCAAAAAGCACGCTTGTACTTTAAGTCTTAGTTCTAGGTTCAAATTCAATTTTGCTCCGAAAATAAGTACTAGACCAATTAAGTTGAAATTTGGTTCTTACATACATTACGGTCGATGACCCAAAGACGGACGTGTAACAGAAATATATGAATTCTTAACATGTGGGCCACTTTTGGGAGGTGAAGTAGAAAATTAAAAAAAAATGTAAATTATACCGCGTGACATAGTAAATGAAAGGGCTCGCTATAAAAATCTCAAATATATATTATCTTTTTTATAGTTTTTCTATAAATAGTGTCGAAGTTTTTTAACAAAATGATCATCCAACCTCTTATCTCCGAAATGTATCTCTATTTGTGTGTATGACGGAACCCTCTCCACAAGTTTGACTCACTGTTGTCCGGTTTTTTTAAAGAAACAGTGCTTCCCATTTACCGAGGAAATCGCTATCCGTGCTATTAAGATATTTTTGAATAATAAACAAGATTTGAAGAAAGTTGAGTTTGCAACTTTACGATGTAAACGATGTTTTTGCCTGTACATTAACCAGTGACAGAATGAATGACTTCAGGATTATGTTAAGAAAAGTGAACCTTTTGCACGTGTATTCTGTGCTCTAGCTACGCCGGCGCTTGCGTAAAAACGCAGTAAAAGATTTTTCATCACACTTGCTCGAAAATGGTGTCATTACACGTAGGTTTTGCGGGCCGTAAATGACCTATTACGCCCTAGGGCGTAATGGTTTTCTTTTTAAATTTGAAACGCTGGTTCTGTTTTACTCTTATTTGTCATGTTCAAAGAAAACGCCAACTTACTTTTTTAACTTTTATTACTGAAATATTCATTTAAAGAGGACTGTTATTTCAAATACATGTAAACACATATTTCTGTAACATTAATTAAATGTTTAAATAGTGTATTTCAGTATTTTGCAAATATAAAATCAACCATTTTAAGTCTTTACCGCTATGGTTTCCGAACGTGACTTGTCGTCTTGATATATGTCACTAATGTCACTGTCAGTTTTACAATTTTATTTAGGTTAAGTAAGGTTATTTTAATCAGATTTCCTCACAAGTGTGATGAAAAACATTGTGTGTGCCACGGGCGGTAAAGGAATTACAAACTCGTGTTATTAAAGCCCTCGGCTTCGCCTCGGCCTTGTAACAAACACTCGTTTGTAATTCCTTACTTACCGCCCTTGATACACAATGTACTAATGTTCTTACTTTGTTAAGCATCTTATCTTATCTTATTAGGTATTTCTTAGCTCTGCGCAAGGAGAGTAATTTGTAAAGACTTGGTATATCTCGACTTTATAAAGGAATGGAAGAAAGGACAAGAACATGCCTACAGTTTTAAATTATAACAAAAAATATCATTTTGAGCATTTCCATGTTTCTTTTTTTTATGTTACTGATTTTGATTCCTTTAAAGGTTTGCTTTCATAACTCTTTACTGGACTTTATTTTCATAGTGCTATATTATGCAAAGTTTACCGTCAATGTGACCTAGAATGATTAATCATAAACTTACTAACCAAAATAGCAAAATGGAACGGGCAAGACGGACCACCAAGATAGTAAAGACATAAAAGGGAAAAAATAGAGGTATACGGAAATTAAAAAACGTTACTAAAACGAAAAGCAATGTAAAGAGATCGTCCAGTGACGAAGACGATATTCGATTTTGTTATTGTTCTCGTCTATTTGCTGAATCAGTGTCCAGCTTGTTATTTATAGACAAACTATAGTTGCGTCGGTGTTGAGTACGACGATCTAAAAGACAATGTGAACCTTTTACTACAAATTAAGTGCTTGAATATTAATTTTCCTCTTAAATAATTGCGTCTTCATAAGTGTGGTCCGTTTTAACGTCACATGCGGGCAAAATGGACTAAGTCGAAGGTTTTGGAAATAGTTCAATATACACCGACGAATATAGACCGACGACCGCTTTAGCTTAGTTGGTAGTGACCCTGCCTATGAAGCAAGAGGTCCTGGGTTCGAATCCCGGTAAGGGCATTTATTTGTGTGATGAGCACGAATATTTGTTCCTGAGTCATGGATGTTTTCTATGTATTTAAGTATTTGTATGTATGTATCTATTAAATATATCGTCGTCTAGTATCCATAACACAAGCCTTATTGAGCTTACTATGGGGCTAGTTCGATTTGTGTAAGATTGTCCCCCTAATATTTATTAATATCTTCATAAATAATCTGTGGGGATTAAAGTATTACAATTATTTAAGTAAAAATTAATAAATGTCCAATTATTTAATGTTGAAAATTTAATAATAACGCCGTTGGATTTTTTCACGATAGAATTTTTCTTTTAGTGGTCCGTCTTACCTTCTCGGTCAATATTACACATTAAGCCCATCTGCTAACTAAAATCTTTATTTTAATTGGCAATTTTGACGGAGAAAATTTATGTTTTCTCATTCTACCCCCGACCACGAACGCTGAAAAGGGTTACGAAACGTCGGGACGTAAAGATGAAGATACGTGATTTAATCGTTTAAGTATTTTCATCACACTTGCTCGAAAATGATGTCATTACACGTAGGTTCTGCGGGCCGTAAGTGACCTATTACGCCATAGGGCGTAATGGTTTTCTTTTTAAATTTGAAACGCTGGTTCTGTTTTACTCTTATTTGTCATTTTCAAAGGAAACGCCAAATTACGTTTTAGGGTTCCGTACCAAAATGGTAAAAAAGGAACCCTTATGGTGCGACTCTGTCTGTCTGTCTGTCTGTCTGTCTGTCTGTCTGTCCGTCTGTCACAGCCAGATATCTCAGGAACTACTGATGCTATCGATTTGAAATTTGGAATAGTATTAAAAGTAGCTAACCCGAGCTTATTGGACATAAAAAATATCTTGTACCTTTTTTACTTTTTTTTTAAAAGGCTCCGTAATGGGACTTTGAAAATTGAAAGTAGGGCTATCATATTGAGTGGGGTATCAAATGAAAGGGCTTAATTTGTAGATTAAAACACCATTTTTATTTTTTTTCTTAAATAAGTAGTTTTTAATTTATACATTTTTATGTACCATTCCCCTCCTATTATCTCCGAAGTTACTGATCAGAAAAATGTATCATAATTACTGATTATCAATATCAACCTGAACATTACAGGAAAAATAGAACGGTCTTCCTAACTTTAATACTTTTTTAGAAATTTACAAAAACTTAATCCATCCATTAATCCATCTAGCGGAGAGTAGCAAAACTAAGCGATGGCCTTTTTCACGCTAGGGGATTTCCGGGAAAAAAACTAGATGGCGCTAAAACACTAAACATTTAACGATGTTATAATTGAACAAAGAAACATAGTATAGTAACAATTAGTTCGTAAACAGCTAATAATAAATACATTTATATACTGTGTCACGTTTGCAAAGTTAAATAATTGTAAATAATATTATAATTATTTTACCAAGCTTATACATAGATGGCGTTGTAAATTCGGGGAACAGCATTTTGTATGGAGAATAACAGTCCTCTTGATTTAATGGTCCTTGCTATTAAATAGAATCATTACACGTCAGGTTCTAAATATTACAGGGAAAATATAACTGTTTTCCTAACTTGCACTGATTTTTAGAAATTTGCAAAAATCATAACATATACTTATTTGCTTCTACTAAACAAATCGACATACAGTTTATCTTGAACTATTCGCGTATCTAGTTATGAGTTTGTTCGGAACCCTCGGTGCGCGAGTCCGACTCGCACTTGACCGGTTTTTTTTTAATTTTATCACGGAAATATTTATTTAAAGAGAGCTGTTATTGCAAATACATGTAAACACATATTTCTGTAACATTAATTAAATGTTTAAATTGTGTATTTCAGTATTTTGCAAATATAAAATCAACCATTTTAGGTCTTCACCGCTATGGTTTCCGAACGTGACTCGACATTTGCATTGTCTATGGTATATGTCAGTAACGTCACTGTCTGCTTTACAATTTTATTTAGGTTAAGTAAGGTTATTTTAATCAGATTTCCTCACAAGTGTGATGAAAAACATTGTGTGTGCCACGGGCGGTAAAGGAATTACCGCCCTTGATACACAATGTACTATTTTATTACAATGAGTGATAATCGCGGAAACCGAAAACAATTTTACTATCATTTGTATCACTAAACTTGCCCATACTTCAATTACATGTTGTATTGTTTCACTAAATCGTCCCAAACGCCTACATCATCCGATATCGATAATATAATAAACCAACATTGGTTTACGGCCCGCCATAAACCGAAGTAAAGCCAATCAGTTGTGATCACGTAGGAAATATCACTATGATTGGGATTGTCATAACTAGGGTTGGGACTCCTCGTGGCATTTTGGAAATAAAGAGCTGTGGAGTCGTTGTTACCTAGTTAGATTTTATGATTGAATGAATAAATTATTTTCAAGGTTCTAAAGTTGGTACCTACTTACTTACCTAAATAAAATTATATGATATTTAGATGGATTATATTTATGTTTTAGCTTGTTTTTGTAATCCCTCAGAGTATAGATATAAATATTTAATCATATGTACGCAATATTTGTTCCTGACCAAAAAGTTTTTGACTAATAGTTTTATAATATGGCATATTGACACGATAAAAGTCATGTCTAAATTGTCAAATTTAGACAACTGGTTAATCCTATTACTGGTGGTCCCATTTGTATGAATGAATTTAATTTCGTAGTAGATGACTGTTGATAAGTACTTACTGAAGTATATTTAATAGCACCTAGTGTTAACAAAATATAAAAAAAATGCTTACATAGATTTATAGGTATCAACATTTTATTGAGTAGTTTTGTGGAATTACGGGTAGGTTAGGTTAAGGTAAAGGATAGGTTAAGATACCTAACTTATATTGCAAAATGAGTGTAGAGCAAATACCAAGAAATATTAATCATTCAATCATTATTCATTCAATCATAAAAAGTAGGTAGCGACTGCACTGCACTCTATGTCCAAATTGCCACGAGAATCCTAACCCTAGTCATAACCTTTAACTCGGACTGGTTCTGTAGGGTTGCCAGACCGAATCGCCAAATATCAGGACTTTACAAAAAAAATGGTATTTCCGGGTTGTTGTCGGGGGAAATAGATAGATAGATAAAAACTTTATTCAACCACAAACGTACAATACATGATATAGAAAGCACAAATATATGTTGAGAAATTCTAGACAGAGTATTTTATAAATATTATAACTGATATTGTCTTCGGTTTCCGTGATTATCACTCATAGTAATAAAACAACTTAAACGGATTAAATCGCGTATATTACTACATTTTAAGTCCCAACGTTTCGAAACCCTTTTCAGCGTTCGTGGTCGCGGGTAGACCTACCGTTTAACTGCGTTGTGAGACTTGCATCTTTTTACATGTTATGTTTTTGATGGGATAAAATTGTTACACATAATGTTAATTTTGTATAACACGCATTGATCACATAAGTATTAAAAATGTAGAACATTCAAAATGTCTAATCATCGGACTCCGCAACTGCTCTGGCACTGCGGCAAAGTATAAAGACAACCAAGTAGTACGACTTCGGCCGTTTAGGAGCGCGCGACACGTATTTACACAGACGCATGGCGCGCGTCTGTGTGAGTGCACTCCATATTGTGGCAGGGGCACGCAGGGGCAAACGCTTGCCTGTGGTGCGTCCGTACACGGCTCGCAGACATGCGCGCTCCCGATGTACCTTTTGTTGGAAGATAAAGTAAATTTTTAAAACAAAAAATAAAAACCGACTTCCAAAAACTTAAACTAAAATCAAAAAATAATATGTCAATCACCCCAAAGAAATGGATAATCAACGATTCATATATACATATACAGATATTTATAGTTTTTAACCTGTTGTTTTTGAAGTCGGTGCCTGCCACTGCCACGCAAAGCTGGCTATGCTGAGCTCCTTAGCTGGCTGTATATGTTTATACTAGCTGATGCCCGCGACTTCGTCTGCGGTGTAAATTATAATTAGGCAATTAATCTTAATAGGCAATTAATAGTTTCTGATATTTGTTCATAAACTTTGTTGTAATTAAACAAAACCCTCAAATATTGGGCCCAAAACTGCACAATGCACATTTACCGTGAAAATCAATTCTTAAGTCCATTTAAGGATTATTACCAAAAAATTAAATGCACTTAATAAACCGCTTGTTACTTACACAAAAAAACAATCTACTAATTGCTATATGCTATGCATGGAGTTAAAAACCTTTTACTTTAAAAATTGTACGGGTCCCTAAAAAAACTTTCAACCCCTACTTACTCAACCCGTCTTCGAGATAAATTTTAATGAACCGTGAAATCATTTGAGTTCTATTCAGTTTAATCAGTTTTAGATACCCTACTTTAAAAATCATTTGGTCCCTTTATAAAGTTTTGGTCCCCATTTATAACCCTTGGAGATGAATTACAAAAAATGGTTTAACATTTTTTCTGTACCCTTATTGAAGGATCTATGTACGAAGTGTCAGATTTCCTACTTCAAAAATCCTTTGGACCCTATACAGAGTTTCAACCCCCATTTAAACCCCTTTGGGGATAAATTTCAAAAAACTGCAATCACTTTTCTTTTCTTTTTTAGATGAGTTCAAGATCTACTACAAAAATCGTTTGGTCCCTTTACAAAGTTTCAACCCCCTTTTGATCCCTTTTTAGGGATGAAAAAACGGTAAAACCACATTTCTTTTTTCTTATTAAGGAGTCTATGTACGATGTCCCAGATCGCCAACTTCAAAAATCTTTTGGTCCGTATACAAAGTTTCGACCCTCATTTAAACCCCTTTGGGGATGAATTTCAAAAAAACAGCAATCACTTTTCTTTACTCTCATGGATGAGTTTATGTAAGAAGTTTAAGATCTACTATAAATACCGTTTGGTCTCCATACAAAGTTTTGACCCCCGTTTGACCCCTTCTTAGGGATGAATTTAGAAAAACGAAAAATCACTTTTTCTACTCTTATTGAGGAGTTTATATACGATGTCTTAGAGCTCCAACTTCAAAAATCGTTTGTACCCTACACAAAGTTTCAACCCCCATTTTAACCCCTTTGGGGATGAATTCCAAAAATCAGCAATCACTTTTCTTTACTCTTATGGATGAGTCTATGAACGAAGTTCAAGATTTACTACAAAAATCGTTTGGTCCCCATACAAAGTTTCAACCCCCGTTTGACCCCTTTTTAGGAATGAATTTCGAAAAATGGTAAAACTACTTTTCTTTATTCTTATTGAGGAGTTTATGTACGATTTCTCAGAGCTCTAACTTCAAAGTTCAAATTTTCAACCCCCATCTAACCCCTTTTGGGGATGAATTTCAAAAAACCGTGAAATGACTTTCCTGTACTCATATTGTGGAGACTATGTACGATATCTCAGAGCTCCAACTTCAAAAATCGTTTCAAGCCCCATTTAACCCCCGTTGGGGATGAATTTTGAAAAACGGTGAAATTACTTTTTGCAACTAATCTCCTAGTTTAAAAATCGTGTGGTCCCCATTTAAACTTTCAACCCCCGTTTTACCCCTTTTAGGGATGAATTTCGAAAAAGGGTGAAATTACTTTTCTCTACTTATATTGAAGGATCTATGTGCGAACTCTGAGATCTCCAAC
This sequence comes from Eudemis profundana, assembly GCA_947034925.1. Classification (NCBI taxonomy): domain Eukaryota; kingdom Metazoa; phylum Arthropoda; class Insecta; order Lepidoptera; family Tortricidae; genus Eudemis; species Eudemis profundana. Next base: position 11,666,166 of record OX344814.1, on the reverse strand, counting down.
TTCAAAAATCGTTGGTGCCTATACAAAATTTCAACCCCCGTTTAACCCCTTTTGGGGATGAATTTCGAAAAACCGTGAAATTACTTTCCTACACTCATATTGTGGAGCCTATGTACAATGTCTCAGAGCTCCAACTTCAAAAATCGTTTTAACCCCCATTTAACCCCTGTTGGGGATGAATTTTGAAAAAAGGTAAAACTACTTTCTTAGACCTTTATCGAGGAGTCTATATACGAAGTCTCAGATCTGTAACTTAAAAATAATTTGGTCCCTAAACAATATTTCAACCCCCGTTTTACCCCTTTTAGGGATGAATTTCGAAAAAGGGTTAAATTACTTTTCTTATCTCATATTGAAGGATCTATGTGCGAACTCTCAGATCTCTAACTTTAAAAATCGTTTGGTGCCTATACAAAGTTTCAAACCCCCATTTAACCCCTTTTGGGGATGAATTTAGAAAAACCGTGAAATTACATTCCTGTACTCATATTGATGGGTCTATGTGCAAAGTCTCAGATCTCCGTCTTTAAAAATCGTTTGGTCCCCATTTAAACTTTCAACCCCCGTTTAAGCCCTTATAGGGATGAATTTCGAAAAACCGTGAAATTATTTTTCTGTACTCATATTGAGGAGACTATGTACGATGTCTCAGAGCTGCAACTTCAAAAATCGTTTCAACCCCCATTTAGGATGTTCCCCATTGGGGATGAATTTTGAAAAACGGTAAAATTACTTTCTTCGACCTTTATTGAGGAGTCTATATACGAATTCTCAGATCTGTAACTTCAAAATAATTTGGTCCCTATACAACATTTCAACCCCCGTTTAACCCCTTTTAGGGATGAATCTCAAAAAAGGGTGGAATTACTTTTCTCATGTCATATTGAAGGATCTATGTGCAAACTCTCAGATCTCTAACGTCAAAAACCGTTTGGTGCCTATACAAAGTTTCAACCCCCATTTAACCCCTTTTGGGGATGAATTTCAAAAAACCGTGAAATTACTTTCCTGTACTCATCTTGATGGGTCTATATGCGAAGTCTCAGATCTCCTACTTTAAAAATCGTGTGGTCTTCATATAAACTTTCAACCCCCATTTAACCCTCTTTGGGGATGAATTTCCAAAAACGGTGAAATCACTTTTTTTAAATTGTATTAAAGAGTCTATGTTCGAAGTCTCAGATCTCCTACTTTAAAAATCGTATGGTCCCCATATAAACTTTCAACCCCCATTTAACCCCCTTTGGGGATGAATTTCAAAAAATCCCTTCTTATCCCTTACTTACGTTATATAACCACCCTACTGTGAAAATTTCAAGTTCCTAACTTCAGTAGTTTCGGCTGTGCGTTGATCAGTAAGTCAGTCAGTCAGTCAGTCAGGACTTCTTCTTTTATATATTTAGATGAATCGTTGATTATCCATTTCTTTGGGGTGATTGACATATTATTTTTTGGTTTTTAGTTTAAGTTTTTGGAAGTAGGTTTTTATTTTTTGTTTTAAAAATTTACTTTATTTTTTAATTTTTAGTGGCGCTGGAAAAATATTGTTTTGAACAAATAGACTTAAGTCTATTTAGTTAAAAGAAAAAAAATCCAAATCGGTCTAGCCGTTTTCAAGTAATCGGGGAACAAACCTACATAAAAATTGCTCTTTGTTTTGAAGTCGGTTAACACTAAAATACTAAGAAATGGACGAGAAACTAAGAAAAATACCAAAATCGCTATATGTGTGCCTATGATATTTGAAGAGTTCCCTCGATTTCTCCAAGATCCCATCATCAGATCCTGATTTGATTGCAATGGGACCACCTCGGAGGTATAGGTACCCTTTAAAACAAAAAAAGAACTTTCCAAATAGGTTCAACCATCTTCAAGTAATCGGGGAAGAAACCTAGATACAAATTTACCCTTTGTTTTGAAGTCGGTTAACACTAGAAATTCGTTGCTAATAAGCGATGGACGAGAAATTACGAAAAATACTGAAATCGCTATATGTGTGCCTATAATATTTGAAGAGTTCCCTCGATTTCTCCAAGATTCCATCATCAGATCCTGATTTGGTTACATTGGGACCACCTCGGAAGTCTACCCTTTCAAACAAAAAAAGAATTTTCCAAATCGGTCCAGCCGTCTTCAAGTAATCGGTGAACAAACACACAAAAAAAATAAAAATAAAAAAAAACATACAGACGAATTGAGAACCGTCCTTCTTTTGGAAGTCGGCTAAAAAACTACCGCATACCGTGGCTGCGGGAACAGCAGCCTCTTCGCCCTTGCGTATCAAAGCACATACATCAATGCTCACCTTCGCAGCTTCGGCTTGTTGGTTGCCATCGATCTGGACATAATATGAAATGTCGGTAAGATTCAGACGAATTCCAACGACCTGGCAACCCTATGAGTACTCGTATGATTGCGCCATTAACTCGGACCATTGTTAGGGGTCGGTTCGTACCCACATTTATCAATGTTACTTCTGGTTGTTGTTTGTCGAAACTTGCCGTGGCACTTGGACTAATGTTTATGTGAGTTATATCTGTATTGCGATGTCAGATAATTGTTTTTTGCGGGGTTCAAAACCCTAATTATCAAAAGTTATTATCACGGTAATTATCATGCCAATTATTGTGATAATAACATTTGGATAATTATTAATTTATAATAACAAAAAATGGGTGCCCTTTATTTGGCATAATTTTATTTGTCCGAATGTATTGTTTAGCCCGAATTTTATTTCGCATAATTTTTCTCTAGCTTTAACGGAAAATATTTTGCAAAATCTTTTACATCAGCCATTTAGAACATATTAGGTTAGGTTAGGTTTCCATTATAGTTATTCTGAAAAGTCAATATTATCTGTAAAATAACAATTATGCGTAGATAGTATTCGGGCAAATAGAACATTCGGACAAATAAAATTATGCCAAAAATAGGTGACCCACAAAAAATAATAGAATAGGTACTTAAGGGAAATCAGACGGAGAATCATTTTACTTTATTTTAAATAAAAATCTATTTTTATTTGTTTACTGTATTTTTGTTACAAGTGCCCAAAGTCAAAGTCAAAGTGTTTTATTTGTGAAACATAGGTAAATCTGAAAACTTACAGAGCTGTTAAAAATATATATGAACCGCTATGTTTTGCCGATGGGCGTACAAAAACGTTACATTTTAGCCGAAGCCAAACCACTAGACTAAATCAAAACTTAAGTATAAACAATGTTAATAAATTGAAAACGTGAAGTGCAGAATTGGTATGTCAAATTTAAATACAATAATATTACGCTAATTGAAATTTATGTCATCATTTAAATAATCAGAAATAGAATAATAGCAATTGTTTATAAGCATTTTTAATAATTTTCGCTTAAAATGTGGCATTGGTAATTGTTTTAGTTCCGTTGGTAATTTATTATACACTCTAATTACTACAGAATTGACACTTTTACGCATTAGTGCTGTTTTTGAGATAATTATGCATTTGATATGTTAGATTATAACAAATTATGTCTTATGCTAGTATTCGTAGTGATAACTGGATTGGACTGGTAGTCATCAGTGAAATGTGAATCTTTAGTTTAAGATCTATAATTCTATAAAAGTTGGTTCGGGGGCATTGTATTATTTTCCCATAATTACGTTCAATCCGAAAATTGACATAATAATGAGCATTTCTAATTTATTAACTCAAAAATATAAAAAAACACATCACGAATGGCAAATAGATACCTAAATACAGATAAGAAATGAAATGCAAACAAAAAATGTGACTAAAGCCTAGCTAACGTCTCTACAAACAAAGCTTGTACCTACCCTTACAGGGTATGATTGTATCTATAACCTTGCACCAAAGCAAAGTATAAAGACGAACAATTAAGGGTATCCCCTTATTTGGTATAAAATCAATCCGTATAAAATCACTTCGTCGAAATTCATTTCGGATAATGATTCATTTCGTATAAATTCAGATGGCATAAAAATTAAAGTGTATAATTACATTTCGTATAAAATTCAAATGCTCTAAAGTCATCTTGTATAATTTCGTATGATATAACATTCATTTGATCGAAACGTTATTTGTTATAAGTATTATACGGTATAACATTCATTTGCTCGAAACGTTATTTGTTATAAGTATTATAAGGTATAACATTCACGGGGTATAACTGTTAAAAGCTCTAATTTTTGTAAACCCTTAATAGTATTGAAATATGAGGCCCAGGTTTCACTGTAATGTATACAGGATATCACTGTGTTATATACAAAATGTCATTGTGATATATAAATTAATTTAAAATAATAAAATAACATAAAATAGTCACTACAAATTCAATTAAAAATATTAAAAACATTATTTCTGGACTCCATATGAATGGAGTTCCAGTATCGCCACAGGGGACTATATATATCTTCACTTACTGCTTTCAAGAGGCTGTTTGGACTGTCACGCACCCGGCGCATCAGGGAGGCTACACTCTTACGCATTATTGCTTGAAAGCCATCTGTGCGTGCCTCACAGAACATACCTGACGCGCTGCAGTATCGTGGCAGTCCCAACAACATTCTGAATCCATTATTATATTGGACACGCAGGGCGTTATACGTTTTTTGTGTAAACTTAGTCCAAAGGCTGCACGAGTAAAACGCTTGGCAGTAGGTTTTAAAAAGCGTGATTTTTACATGTTTTTCACAGCGCGCAAACCTTCGGACCAGCATATTACATCTCACCGCAAACGCCCTGCGTTCCCTCTCCATATCTGTATCGTCTGTGAGATTTTCGTTGACCCAGTGCCCCAGGTACTTAAATTTCGGCACTCTCCTTAATTCTGCTTGACAAAGAGTGACTGCCGGAACTGTTTTAGGCGCCTTATTACCTGCCTTGAAGACGAGCAGCTCACTCTTCGCCGTGTTGTATCTCAGGCCATGGGCTTCAACGTAGCCCTCACAAATCGATATCAGCTTTTCAAGCGCACTGATTGCCGGACTTAGCAACACCATGTCGTCCGCGTAACTTATGTTGTTCATACAGACACCGCCAATAGAGCATCCAACCTTGGTGCTGCTAAGCTCGACAATCAAGTCATTCATGTATAGATTGAAAAGCCTTGGCGAGGTAAGTCCTCCTTGCCTCACTCCACATTTCAACCTATACATTTCAGAATGCGCTCCTGCCCACCGTACCTGGTTGCCTTGATTACCATACCAGTATCTTAAGAGGTCTACTACTTCAATCGGTGTACTAGTGTCATTCACCAATTTCTCCCAGAGGACGTCATATGAAACCAAATCGAACGCCTTTGATAGATCCAAAAAACAGGCATATACAGGCGTTTTTCTCTGTGTATAATACTGAACAGTTTGCTTTAAACAGAGGATCGCGCTTTCCGTCGACAAGCCAGGTCTAAAACCAAATTGAGCATCATGCAAATGCACATGATTGGCTATTTGTCGGTCGAGCAAACTGTCCAGTATTTTAGCAACAATAGTGGCTAGTGATATTGGCCTGTAGTTGGATCCATCAGAAGCATCGCCCGTCTTATTTTTGATAACTGGTACAACTATGGTTCTCATTAGGTCCTCCGGTAGATAACTGTGGCTCAGACAAAGATTGAAGAGCATTTTCAGAACCCGAGGCAAGTGAGGGCCCGCATACTGCAGATGCTCGATACTCAGTCCATCGTGCCCCGGCGATTTCCCACGTTTCATAGAGTTAATCGCATAATTTATTTGTTCAAATGAAAAGCGTATTTGCGGCACGGCACGACGTCCTGCATTATCGAGCAGCTGCTGGGCGGTCCCCAATGGGCTATCCATTTTAAATCGCTCCTTAAAGGCATTAGCAATCTCAGCAGGTGAAAACAAGTCGTCTACAATCAAAGGTGTACTCGTCTTAGGGTTGTGTTTACTTATGTGCTTCCAGAAACTAGGAAAGTCTTTTGCGTTATGGTGAGTGGCTAATATATTCATTTTAATATCAGTTTCATTATCCTGGCACCACTTAAGCTTTTCCTTAAATGATTTTCTGGAAACACACATGTCATTATATACAGGCCCTGCACACGGCTTTCCAAGAGAGAGCCACTGCTGATAACATATTCGAGCCTGCATATGCGCCTCCTTGACGTGTTTGTTCCAGCCAATGATGTATTTACCTTTCCTGGCCTTTCTTGTGTTCCTAGAAGTCTTTGCCGAATTTTGCAGAACAGTTACAATGTCCTGATAAACGTTGTTTATCACAAGTTTATGTTTGGCATCATTGCAACAAGTATCACAACAGGCGCTTAGCTCTGAGGGGAAATCTATTTTCCTTAACCCTTCATGACACAATTTATACAGGGTGCCATTGTGTTATATACAGGGTGTCACTGTGATAGATACAGGATGTCACTGTCAGCAGAGAAAACATGTCTGTAAGCAGTTTAATTGAGATATACAGGGTGTCACTGTGATAGATACAAGATGTCACTGTGATATATACAGAGTGTCACTGCGTTAACTACAAGGTGTCACTGTAATGTATACAGGGTGTCACTGTGATATATATAGAATGTAATTGTGATATAAACAGGGTGCAATTGTGTTATATACAGGGTGTCACTATGATAGATACAGGGTGTCACTGTGATAGATACAGGATGTCACTGTGATATATACAGAGTGTCACTGTGTTATATACAGGCTGTCACTGTAATGTATTTTAAGTAATATTTGGTGTAATGTATATTTCAAAATATATCGCAGCTTAGTCATAATCTAGTCATATATATTTTTCCAAGTTCACATTTTTAAGCAATAAGCTTTTCCAAATTATACTGCTGTTTATGAATGACCCTAAAAACGAAACAGCTCCCAAAAATAGGTAGGTTAGGGTTATTTTTTTTGATGACCCTAAAACGAAACGGCTCCCAAAAATAGGTAGGTTAGGGTTATTTTTTTTGATGACCCTAAAAACGAAACGGCTCCCAAAATAGGTAGGTTAGGGTTATTTTTTTTTTGATGACCCTAAAAACGAAACGGCTCCCAAAAATAGGTAGGTTAGGGTTATTTTTTTTGATGACCCTAAAAACGAAACGGCTCCCAAAATAGGTCGGTTAGGGTTATTTTTTTGATGACCCTAAAAACGAAACGGCTCCCAAAAATAGGTAGGTTAGGGTTATTTTTTTAATGGCCCTAAAAACGAAATGGCTCCCAAAAATAGGTAGGTTAGGGTTATTTTTTTTTGATGACCCTAAAAACGAAACGGCCACCAAAAATATGTAGGTTAGGGTTATTCTTTTTGATGACCCTAAAAACGAAACGGCTCTCAAAAATAGGTAGGTTAGGGTTATTTTTTTGATGACCCTAAAAACGAAACGGCTCCCAAAAATAGGTAGGTTAAGGTTATTTTTTTTTTGATGACTCTAAAAACGAAATGGCTCCCAAAATAGGTAGGTTAGGGTTATTTTTTTTTATGACCCTAAAAACGAAACGGCTCCCAAAATTAGGTAGGTTAGGGTTTTTTTTTTGATGACCCTAAAAACAAAACGGCTCCCAAAAATAGGTAGGATAGGGTTATTTTTTTTGATGACCCTAAAAACGAAACGGCTCCCAAAAATAGGTAGGTTAGGGTTATTTCTTTTTGATGACCCTAAAAACAAAACGGCTCCCAAAAATAGGTAGGATAGGGTAATTTTTTTTGATGACCCTAAAAACGAAACGGCTCCCAAAAATAGGTAGGTTAGGGTTTTTTTTTGATGACCCTAAAAACGAAACGGCTCCCAAAAATAGGTAGGTTAGGGTTATTTTTTTTTGATGACCCTAAAAACAAAACGGCTCCCAAAAATAGGTAGGATAGGGTTATTTTTTTTGATGACCCTAAAAACGAAACGGCTCCCAAAAATAAGTAGGTTATCGACGACATCCTGTATCTATCACAGTGACATCCTGTATACATTACAGTGACACCCTGTATATAACATAGTGACACTATGTATATATCACAGTGACACCCTGTATATATCACAGTGACATCCTGTATCTATCACATTGACACCCTGTATATAACACAGTGACACCCTGTATATAACACAGTGACACCCTGTATCTATCACAGTGACACCCTGTATCTATCACAGTTACACCCTGTATATAAAACAGTGACACCCTGTATATGCCCTGTATATGGAGCAGCCTGTATATGCTTTGATACGCAAGGGCGAAGGGGCTGCTCTTCCCGCAGCGGCGGAGCAGTTGCGGAGCCCGACCGACTGTTTTGTATACATTGTGATGATTAGATATTTTGAATGTTCTACGTTTTAAATATGCGATCAAGTAATTGTTATACAAAATGAATATTATGCGTAATAATTTTATACATCTTAAATGTTATGCATAATGATTTTATACATTTTGAATGTTAGACATATTGAAGAATAGAGATTTTGTATTTAGAGCTTTTAAATGTTATACAAAATGAATTTTAACCGAAATGAAAGGTTTTGAATTTATACGTTTTGATTTTATACCATTTAGTTGTATACGAAATAAGGTAGACCCACAATTAAGTTGTCCCTCCCTCGGCAGTTATAGATTTTCATACAGTTCTTCCTCTGTGGGAGTTATAGATTTTTATAACCCACGGGATGAAAATCGGCTCGAACTTATAAGCCCGCGTGTTATAACACCCTTTACGAGCAAGTCTGATGAATAGTAGGTACATTGTGTATCAAGGGCGGTAAGTAAGGAATTACAAACGAGTGTTTGTTACAAGGCCGAGGCGAAGCTTAAATGTTTAAATAGTGTATTTCAGTATTTTGCAAATATAAAATCAACCATTTTAAGTCTTTACCGCTATGGTTTCTGAACGTGACTTGTCGTCTTGATATATATGTCACTAATGTCACTGTCAGTTTTACAATTTTATTTAGATTAAGTAAGGTTATTTTAATTAGATTTCCTCACAAGTGTGATGAAAAACATTGTGTGTGCCACGGGCGGTAAAGGAATTACAAACTCGTGTTATTAAAGCCCTCGGCTTCGCCTCAGCCTTGTAACAAACACTCGTTTGTAATTCCTTACTTACCGCCCTTGATACAAAATGTACTATTAACCACGTATTCCTGAGGTCATTAGGAGCAAAATAAATTATATTATAACGTAATGTCAAATTCGGAGAAAAAATTATTCTTGTTACGAAGATATTTTTGATTGATATCTGTATGAAAATTGTATTTTTGCCGTATTTTACATTAGGTTATATAACATTTTTTACTCCTAATGACCTCAGGAATGCGTGCTTAAAATCTTTTGGGTTCCTCACGAGCACCTTGTAGGTATACAATACCAAATAAATCAAAGTTATTTGCTGGGAACCTTAAATGTAATGAAAATACCGCTCGAGACCAACTCGCACTTGACCGCTTTTTGTAAAATTAATCCTGTAGGCGATAGTATGGAGTTCACTATCAGTTAACATAACGGGCTCTGTGCAAAAGCTCTCTCGCAATTATGCAAATGGTAAAGCAATGTACCACGCATACTGGTTATGAAACGACGTGTCTGATCAGAAAATGTGTGTAGTTCAGACCTTTTTGGTGTAGGGATGTTTCTCTCGTAAATATTCGTAGTGCGCGCTAGCGGGGGGCAGAGTTATGGCTAGAGATGGGCCGAGAATACGAAAATTCGAATTTTGACCGATTATGAAAAATTGGGCGAATATTTGGAAAAAAATACGCCATTATATTGAGCGTATTTGCGTTAAGCGCGCGACATGGCATGGGTTTATATGTATAATGAACATAATGCGTAAATCAGCAGTATACGTTTTTTTTTCCCTTTGGTTCACCTGCGATTGAACTCTGTAGTGCTTAGCTAAGCGACTATATAGCCTAATATTCTTGCCGGTTCAGTGAGAACCTATTCAATGTGGTATAAAATAAAGTTTTTTAAGGATTACATTACCATTGTTGTTAGACACATTACATTAGCATTGTTTAATATTATCAACACTCCTATTCATGTACCTACGAAACATTTAGCATTTAGCCGGATACGAATATAATAATATAATAAAATTGACGAACATGTAGAAAACTGAAAATAAGATAAATATTTGGTCCACCTCTAGTTATGGGTAGTCGTAATGAATAGGGACAGTCATGAATTTTACGAATAAATGTCGACGACTGATGCACAAAGTATCCAGTTTGGACAGCATTAATCGTGCGAAGTAAATATTCGAACGAGAAAGCGAAGCGAGTGAAGTCTACGACTTGACAATGGGAATACATCTGCAGGTTAAGTAACCCCCTCGCTATACTATGAATGTATGACAGGGGGGGGGGATACCACGTAACGGAACCGGATTATCATCTCCGAGTTGTCATCACGCTTACGGCTGGCTGGCAGCGCGTTTACAGCGAGGCGGCAACTTGCCTTAGTACAATTAGTGAATTGCAAGCGGCTCGTGTCGTGGGCACCTTGCATGGAGGTAGAAGGAAATATTTTGTCGATTTGTAAGGGAACCAAACGTGGATTTTGCGGTATACGTTTGACTTCAAGAGTATAATCTAGTGATGGAAAACATAAATTTTCCATTACATTTGGTGGTATTTGTACAATTAATTTTTCAAATCTGAATATAATGTTGATAGCGACTGAAGATGATGGCGAGCAAAGAAGATCCCTGGTCCTTCTTTTCAGCACACAAGGTTATGTACCTCGTACACTCTTTCCTTTTATCTCGATATGCTTCTGTGACTGCAAGTTGCCTACGCGTCGCTTGCGGTTCATTAGCTTGACCCTAGGAGAGGCCATGCCGTTTTGATGCCGATAAGGTGTGCAGTCAATATGGATGGTTCTGCTCAGTAAGTATTGAGTTTCATACAAAGAATACTGAGTGGCTCGAGTTGAGGCGCCGCCGTTCCGGTGTCGAGCTGATTTTGTTGCGAGATAGATAAATGATAAAGCATCAGTGACATAGTTTTCGGAACGTGAATAAAGCTTTATTAGCCAACATACGCTCCGTTTGTCTGTTTCTTTGACGATAACTCGAATACTATTTATTTGAAATTTCTACTATTTTGTCGAAAAGTTATAAAAGCTAATAAAAAAGTGTTTTTAACGTAAACGGAATCGGTTGATGGATTTTTATTACTTAACATTACCGAACAAGTGTTGTATTTACCGCAAAGTAACCAATGGGAGGACGCCGTGGGGCTCTGCCGACGGGTAATATTATTCCCGCGTCGCTCAGCGCCGCGATCGCGCACATGGCGCGCGCCCCGCACTACGCCATGCCTAGAGGTAAAGGTGTTGTTAGATAACAAACAAAATTAATAGAAAAATAAAAGTGTTAAATGATAGGTATTACTTTTCATTCGCAAGAACATAGGTACATTGGGCCAACGGTATTTTATGAAAATTATTTTCTCGGTAAATCCATCAAGTAAGACCCATGTTTACGACCAACATTGCATCTCATTATGCAAACAAGCCCTGAAACTACTGAAAATAATCGCATAATCTACTATCTTACTCAGCTATTTTAGTCCATAATAGACTTTCTCTCCTACACATTTAACTTTAAAATCCTTCAAAGCAAAACTGAGCCTCTCGTTCTTATGGTGTAGAAAACAAACTGTTGCCACGTGAGGCTCCGCCCCCCTCGTGGCGGTCGTCATGGTAACGGCTTAAGAGGGCTGTGACCTTGAAGAGCTTCCGCTATTCACCGCTACCAGCGCTGTATTAACATTATACTTGACATGAAGGTAGGTTAGAGAGTTCGTAGTTCAGCCGCTCGGCGATAGATGGAGTCGTTAAGTGCTTACTGGTGAAATTCACTAGATGGCGGTAGTAGCAGCTTAGTGAGTATCTTTTGTAGGTTGAAGGACGAAATTTAATTAAAAATCTTCGTTTTCTTGTCATTGAAACAGGTTAATTGCATTGTATTAAATTGGGGCGAGCATTTGTGTGTGGTAACTGGCGATTATTCGGCACTATTTAAATTGCCGAGGGCTTTTCTTAATTGAAATATTAATGGAATGGCTTTGGGCGAAATTAAACGATTTGGTTGACGTGCTACGCTGGTATTTATCGTTATTTTAACTGTCTATTACAAATCGTGTTACAGTGTATTTGTAAGGTTTTGTTTAGAAAACTGAAACATTTAATTAATGTATATTCCTTAGCCTCAGTTCTTTTGAAAAAAAAATGTATCTCAGTCCTATTTAAGCCAACTAGCTTCCTGGCTTACTACGACGATTAAGCGACTTTTAGATGATTTAGTGTAACTCCTGTAGGCTTATGATGCTACACTTTGTCGATCAATAAATAAATGATAAAGCATCCGTCACTCTCACACGTAGGTACCTACATATTTATTAGAACGTAACGAATGCTTTATCATTTATTTATCGATCGACAAAGCGTAGCATTATAAGGCTACTGGTGGATGGTGAATTAGGGCAGCCTAAATTAAATAGGCACCGAGGACCATTAAAACAAGAGGACTGTCATTCTCCATACAAAAAGCTGTTCCCGGCTATGTATAGGCTTGGTATAAGAATTATAATTATTTACAATTATTCAACTTTGCAAGCGTGACACAGTATTTAAATGTTAGAATTTATTTATTATTAGCAATTTACAAACTAATTGTTACTGTACTATGTTTCTTTGTTCAATTATAACATCGTTAAATGTTTAGTTTTGCCATCTAGTTTTTGCCTGGATATCCCCTTGCGGTCGGGGCACGATCCAAAGTATGGAGAATGACACCTCTTGTTTTAATGGTTCTTGATAGGCATCAATAAAGTACAGTCGCCATCAGATATATCTGAGCTGTCAGTGTACTCATAAATATCTGAACACGGCTCTAATGCTATGAAAATAGAGCCGTGTTCAGATATTTATGAGTACACTGACAGCTCAGATATATCTGATGGCGACTGTATGAAAATAAGGGTTAAGGAGAAAGGGTAATATTTGCATAAAGCAAAAAAAAGTTGTTTCACCCAAATGCGGTCGAAACATGTCGAGAAATTGACGATACCTTACAATGCGATGTGAATGATTCGATTTCATTTCAAGTCTCTTGGTACTTTCCTAAATAATAACCAGAACCTCGGATGTGAGTCTCAAAATATCCATATCAACACTCGCGAATATCTAAAATCCGAAACAACCCTAGTATAGGTAAGACTATATATTATACGAAATAATTCACAGTAAGCTTAGCGAAATGCTTCCTTGTACGAGGCAGCGACCGCAATCCTTGGTATTCCATTGAAGATCACAGAGTAACAGGAATGCTTCATAAAGCGCAAACACTTCGGATAACAGTGAAACTCAAGCGTATTTAAACTTAAATCACTGCTTTAAGAGATATTAAGATTGCTCAGAAATAATGCTGAGTATGCTCAGTAACAATATTGAGTCTTGCTCAGTTACATGCTGAGCATAGTTCTGCTCTAAACTTAATAGATGGCGTTTTTAGGTTTTCAATTTAATGAATATGATCAGGGAGCGTAAGTTTCATGCCGATGACAGGTAAATGACGTCAACCTACATACAGGCTGATTTAGTTAAGGTTGTACATTGATTTACCGTTACCGTAAATTACCGGTATCGTTTAAGTTATGAATTAATTATAATCTACTTCTTTTTTTATTGATTGGCTTCAATAGTAGAAGACATTTTGTAAGTAAAAATGGGTACGTCGTTGTTTTCTTATTTTAACGGAAAATTGGAAATATTAATCGAATATGCGATTTGACATGTTATACTTATTCGAATGTATTATATTCATGCGGTCCCTTCTATATCAAAATGCGCTTCTGATTTCTTTTCAAATTTCCCGTTTCTATAAATAAGATAGCACAGGCTGACATATCTCGATTTATAGAATGGCTTCTACCATTAACACCAACTAATTAAGGTAGTGATAAAATTAATTCATAGCTTTTACGGTACCGGTAATTTCCGGTGACGATAAATCAATCTAAAACCTAAAGTGAATCATGCTGTATCTACCTTGACGTCATTTTTACGTCATCGGCACGAAACTTACGCTCCCTGAATACGATTAACACTTACGTGTGTGTAGGGTTTTAGCAATATTAAAGTAAAACTTTTTGAGTATTAAGGATGAAAATACACACCTAAAATTGGAAATGAAACCTCGATGTAGATATTCCACGTTTGTGGATTAATTTTTATTAGGGTTTCGTACCAAAATGGTAAAAAATGGGTGTCTGTCTGTCTGTCTGTCACATACAGATATCTCAGGAACTACTTACTGCTGCTAGTCATTTGAAATTTGGAATAGTTTTATAAATCGCTAAACCGACTCTATTGGACATAATAAAAATCTTATAATTTTTTTACTTTTTCTTAAAGGGGGTCGAAATGGGAGGTGTAAAATTTGGGGTATCAAATGAAAGGGCTTAATTTGTAGATTCCAAACCCATTTTTAATTTTTTTCGTAATCATGTACCTTTTGATTTAGAACGAAACACGTTCAAAAAAACTACCCTCCCCCTATTATCTTCGAAGTTACTGAAGAGAAAAATCTGTAATAATTACCAATTATTAATAATCATCCTAAATATGACAGGAAAAATATAACAGTTTTCCTAACTTGCATCGTATTTTTCGAGATTCGCAAAAATCGTAATACAAACTTATTTACTGCTACTAAACTAACCGCGACCTATGTCGATGTATGGGGACAACAGTTTACCAATAACAAAGTTAAGTTTGTCCCACCATGCAGTTTATCTTGAACTATTCTCGTATCCACTTACGAGTTTGCACGGAACCCTCGGTGCGCGAGTCTGACTCGCACTTGACCGGTTTTTTATATACTGCCTATGGCTGTCTAATGATAAAATACAGACTGACGTTCTCTATAAGTGTATAATAATAAAGATTTGAAACCTCTAAAGGGGTTATATCAAATAAAACAGCAATAAACCCGAGTACCCACATTGTCCGCGCAGCAATTATATTATTTTCACTAATAACAACCTATAAATTTTATTTCCACTAAAACTTTACGATGCCATTCCAAAATCAACTTTACGCGCTTCCCATTAAGTTTTATTTGCTATAAAAAGCCTACCTATTCAACATGTTAATTTCCATTCAAAAATCCATTCTATGTATTTAGGTAGAAGGTACATTTTCCAAGTAACGTTATAGATACGACGTCTAGAAAGTAACGCTTTAGAATGCTGCCAAACATTGTTCCCCTGCTTTGAAAAAGGGCGTAAGTGACTGGTATTTTCTATTAAAATAGTTCCTTTTTGACATTATCTAGCTTAAAACTCGTCGGTCGTGCATTTTTTGTGAGTTTCCCAGATTTCCAGGATGCTGGCATCAGAATGAGACACATTTGCAAATGCTTGAAATGTTTCCGTTCTTCTGTAATTGTATAAAAAAGTGACTATTGCTTATGGGGGCCAAATGTGACATCCTATACTAACAAGGTCAAATATGTTAGGAAAAAGTCTGACATGGTGGGGGCGAGGGTCTAAAAGTCTGAAAAATCGTGTGACGTACTTTGTGGATCACCCCCAAGGACCTTCGTCTACAGATAAGTGAAGCGTTTCTAGTCGGCCGGTGGCTTTGTGCTTACGAGCTAGACGCACACATCAACATGTGTTTAGGATTCCGTACCAAAATGGTAAACAAATAACTCTTATGGTGCGACTCTGTCTGTCCGTCTGTCTGTCCGTCTGTCCGTCTGTCACAGCCAGATATCTCAGAAACTACTGCTGCTAATTTGGAATAGTCTTAAAAGTAGCTGGGTATGAAGTTCGTGAAAATAAACAAAATGGCGGATTTTATGCACTTTTAAATTGCACCGCAGTCGGGTTTTTTTTTAAGTAAAAATGTGGTTATTACTTAAAAAACTACCGTGAGGCTCAAACATAGTGAATTAAAAACGGATCACTTACGTTGTAAAAATACGACATTTCCACTCGACATGTTTCGGGAGCATTCAAAATTCCCTTAATCATGAGTACTCGCGAACGCTGCCCGTCGATTACTGCGCCTATATCGAAACTATCTCGAAACATGTCGAGTAGAAATCTCGTTTTTTTACAACGTGAGTGAACCGTTTTTAATAGGGTATTTGACAACAATCAAAACAAATTCATTAACTCTAACCAGCAAATTCCGCTTCCAAAACAGCCCGGATAAAATCATTCAAACTTATTTTCGTGCCATCAACGATTTTACAATGACGAAAACTAAAAATAAGGCACCATGTTGAGCATGACGTCACATAATAATATTTCATACTAAACTGCATACTTTCGGAGCGTTTTGACACTTCATAAAAAGAAGCTGATTTGAACTGTCATCAAGTAGCCTATCCAATATACTTTCTCTTTATTAGTCGCTGTGAAGCAAACTTTCCTACCCATTTCCTTTTTTTTTTAATTAGTCTTCTAACTTCATAAGATACTTTGTTTTTGCATTGTTGTTTTTGAATTAACAACCTAATTTTCTTCCGAGTTTCGGAGTTCGGAAATTCTTTTCGTTATTAGTTACGTGTTTTTACAGCGTTTAGCTGTTAATGTGTTGTAAATATTGTTTATGCCGTTGGTTTATGCCTACTACTATTTTTCTGATACTTTTCTTTAAAACCGTAACACGTCCTTTATATACATCGAAAAAAATGTATTTTAATAATTAATATCTACATGTATTTTGAATTTTCAGTATCGCTATTAATAACGCTGATGTCAGCAATATTTTTGTGAAAAATAATTTATTTCTATCTCGAATGTTGACAGTGAGATATTTGAGCATTTTTCAAAAAAGGTGTACATGTGTTTTTTTCTCAGAATATTTAATTTTTGGGTTTTTCTTGGTCAGAATCATTTGTACTTATGAATCTAATACACGAAATATTGTCCCAAATTTTTGTATGAAAAATTATGTTTCCAGTGCTCTAATAGAAATAAATGAAAAATCCATAAAAAACGTGACGATCTGGAATTATTAACACAATTATTCTTGTATTAGGTTGGAAATTACAAAAAAATCTCTGAGTAAGAAATACCCAATTATAAATAAAAAATGTATTCTGTCTACTATAGTTGTCCTATGTCTGTCTATAAGATCACCTGTTGTATAAACAACAGATTTTGTTAATATACGATTTATGATAATGGGTCAGAAACCGTGTATAATTGTAACCACCAGTAATGTGTTATCTGTACCAGTGTTATTTATTGTTTAAAAAATCATAAGACCATCGAAATCGATACTATAATGAAAATCTGGTGCAGCTAGGGCGGTCATTATGGTTCCCAAACACCTCATTGCGGAATCGTGTGAAGATAATGTTACTGTAATTACGTAAATGTAACTGTACAGTCGAGTTCATTTACATGTACACATATAAGAGAACAAACATATCTGAACACGCTTTTATGCTCCTGACAATAGGGTCGTGTTCAGATATTTTTGTTTCCGTAAGTGTGTAGATGTAAATATAAAACTCGACTGACATAAATAAGCCTTAAACACTAGTGTGATCTTATTATGAAAATCGCCTTCGGTTCGTTTCATAAATCCACACTCGTGCTTTAAGACCTCTTTTTATGTACCAGTTGTATAAACTATTATAGTATTTTATGCAACAGTTGTATAAGAAGGTTCAAAAAATGCGAATTGCGTGAGTTGCGATACGAGCCGCGAATGCGGCGAGTATCGCAAATAGAGACGCAATGAGCGTTTTTTGACTTAATTATACCTACAACGTTGCATACAATACTTTTTCTACGACAGGTTTTAAAATTATAAAATACAAACAAGGCATAACCTGCAAAGAAGGCAAATATGACGTATGACTGTCAGTATGTGTCTATGGTAAACTTTTTATTTTTTAAATGAAGTTGACACGCAGTGAATATATTAAAAATACTTTTGTTTTTATGTTGGCATCAATGAATTTAGTTCAGAAAGTTTTGTTTTTCTTAAAAGCCGTAGGATTTTAATTGTTTGTTAAGTTGGTAGTTGTGCATTTTTACCGTAAAGTTAAAATTGAGCGCTTAATCCTTGACCTCAGTTTAACCTAGATTTAGAAGTCTGTGGTTGCTAGCAATAACGTAAAGTGGCTATAACGACACTAGTGCTGTTATGGGGAATAGAGTATAGACTTCTCTGAACTCATATTATATATGTTCTTATATTAGTGTTCGTGACCAAGTAAAAGACAGATAACAGTACAGGAGTAGAAAATAGTATTTTATGCAACAGTTGTATAAGAAGGTTCAAAAAATGCGAATTGCGTGAGTTGCGATACGAGCCGCGAATGCGGCGAGTATCGCAAATAGAGACGCAATGAGCGTTTTTTGACTTAATTATACAACGTAGCATACAATACTTTTTCTACGACTAGGTTAAAATATAAAATACATGGACGTCACGCGTGTCTCGTCCGGTCTCTCCGAGTGTGTACAGCCGGCATGACAGTTGTGTCTACGGTAAACTTTTTTTTGATATGGCTGGTGACACGATGTGACGAAAATTAAAATACTTTTTTTTTATGTTGGCATCAATTAATTTAATTCGGAAAGTTTTGTTTTTCTTATGAATCGTAGGAATTTAATTGTTTGTTAAGTTGGTAGTTGTGAATTTTTATCGTGAAGTTAGAATTGAGCGCTTAATCCTTGACCTAAGTTTAACCTAGATTTAGAAGTCTGTGGATGCTAGCAATAACGTAAAGTGACTATAACGACACTAGTGCTGTTATGGGGAATAGAGTATAGACTTCTCTGAACTCAAATTATGTATGTTCTTATATTAGTGTTCGTGACCAAGTAAAGACAGGAGTAGAAAAACTACTTTTTCTACTCCTGTACTGTTATCTGTCTTTTACTTGGTCCTCGAACCTTATAATTCTTCGAACATTATATGCGAACCAAGAAAAATCTCACCCGCGCGATGTAGGATTTCAAGGCGCTCGGTACAGAGACATCTAGCGTCGTTTCGGTAAATTGTATAATTTTAAACAAGTCTTCTAATTTGGAAATTGAGAAGTGTTTGACAATACAAATATTTTAAATACTATATTAATTTAATATCAAATATTATTTTGAGCCTAAACTACAATATCAACATCGGAAAGCACTACTACTAGCGCCATCTGTTGTCGAGCAGACGAACTATTAATTACCAATTTTATGAATGTCTGATTTTATAACTATAAATATAAATAAAAAACGTTACTAAATAACGTTTAGCAACTGTTACATGTTTACAACTGAACAATTGTCTATAATGATAGTGTTGTGACTAAAGTTTGTGATATTGTAAAGCTGCTACACACTACCCAACTCACGCTCACGCTCTTACAGATATCTGCCATCACCATTGTGTAGGCTGCGCTGTAGTTGCTCAATGGACAATGGATCTTAGCGTATGGCGTATCTTTAAGTACCGATTTTTCTTCTGATTAAACAAATTAAAAATACCTGTCTTTTGCGTTCGATACTTTAATAGTCGATATGATTTGACATAAAAGAGTACAGTAGTTCCCCATCACTATTAAATTCATCATTCAGAGACAATTTCAATAAGGCGGTTTATTTACAAAGTTAGCAAAGTCCATTGACGGCGACTTTATATAATTACACCAAAACGGTGGAAGAGCGGGATCTCCTGATACAGGTACATTTTACTTTCTACACTCACGGACAATGATTTCGGGTCATTTTTCATGAACAATTATTTATTTATTTATTTATTTAAATTTTATTGCACAATTTTAAAAAAGTACAATCGGCGGACTTAATGCCTTAAGGCATTCTCTACCAGTCAACCATCGGGTAAAATTATATAGGAAATGACCTGAATTCATTGTCCGCGAGTGTAGAAGATACCAATCTTGTATTTTGCAAACCTATGCAGTTTAACCTTATAAACTTTTTTATTTTCAAGAACGTACGGGGTGATTCGACTGCTCAGTTCAACATCATTTTCGCGATTATTACCACAATGGAAGAGTAAGCCGCTATATTATTGATCAAACTAGACTCAGTAACGTAACTGCCTTTCGGTTTCATAAAAAAATACCTTGACGTCTACCTATTTCAACAATATTTGCCGAAATAATAATGACGAAAAAAACGCTGTTAAACGCCGAACCCTACGACCGTGTGATACGATGTAAATTGATTGCAATTTGGCAATATTCTTTTGTTTCATTCCCATTGATATTCCATATGGTAAATTTGTAAAAATGTTTCTGTAATATTATAATTATATTATGGTTATCCTATAATTCGGCCTAACAAAGGTCTCATAGAGTTTTTTAAAAGCAAATTACTATACTAATAAAAAATAGGATATTAATTTACTATTATACATTCCTCAACATGTTTGTTTTTATTTAAGAAAACCTTTTTTCTACTCCTGTACTGTTATCTGTCTTTTACTTGGTCACGAACACTAATATAAGAACATACATAATATGAGTTCAGAGAAGTCTATACTCTATTCCCCATAACAGCACTAGTGTCGTTATAGTCACTTTACGTTATTGCTAGCATCCACAGACTTCTAAATCTAGGTTAAACTTAGGTCAAGGATTAAGCGCTCAATTCTAACTTCACGATAAAAATTCACAACTACCAACTTAACAAACAATTAAATTCCTACGATTCATAAGAAAAACAAAACTTTCCGAATTAAATTAATTGATGCCAACATAAAAAAAAAGTATTTTAATTATCGTCACATCGTGTCACCAGCCATATCAAAAATAAGTTTACCATAGACACAACTGTCATGCCGGCTGTACACACTCGGAGAGACCGGACGAGACACGCGTGACGTCCATGTATTTTATATTTTTTTCTACTCCTGTACTGTTATCTGTCTTTTACTTGGTCACGAACACTAATATAAGAACATATATAATATGAGTTCAGAGAAGTCTATACTCTATTCCCCATAACAGCACTAGTGTCGTTATAGCCACTTTACGTTATTGCTAGCAACCACAGACTTCTAAATCTAGGTTAAACTGAGGTCAAGGATTAAGCGCTCAATTTTAACTTTACGGTAAAAATGCACAACTACCAACTTAACAAACAATTAAAATCCTACGGCTTTTAAGAAAAACAAAACTTTCTGAACTAAATTCATTGATGCCAACATAAAAACAAAAGTATTTTTAATATATTCACTGCGTGTCAACTTCATTTAAAAAATAAAAAGTTTACCATAGACACATACTGACAGTCATACGTCATATTTGCCTTCTTTGCAGGTTATGCCTTGTTTGTATTTTATAATTTTAAAACCTGTCGTAGAAAAAGTATTGTATGCAACGTTGTATAATTAAGTCAAAAAACGCTCATTGCGTCTCTATTTGCGATACTCGCCGCATTCGCGGCTCGTATCGCAACTCACGCAATTCGCATTTTTTGAACCTTCTTATACAACTGTTGCATAAAATACTATTAAGCAGTTCTAGATTAAAAAGATAAATATTATATAAGTTGAAAGATGGAATGTCAGTCATCTTTGGAAACTTAAGGAATTGTGCTGGTCTCTGCAAATAGGTATATCGTGTATCTGGATTGTGTATCGATATAAATCAAGAGCAATACACCAGTAATCAAACTGGTACGTAAATTAGATAATGCGACAACCATCAAGGTGACCAAAAATCCGAAGGTAATACTTTTAGGACTTATTCATCATTTAATAACTGGCCAAGAGCATGTCGGACCATGCTCAGTGTAGGGTTCCATAGCCGTAACTGTAAGGTAAAAAATACGATGTAAAAAAAGTACAACAACAAAAGAGCGTATCTTCATAGCAATTACGTCCTTTTGTTGAGAAGCGCAGTTTATCGGCAATAACTCAAAAACGGTACATTCGATCTTGTTGAAAATAATTTTCGTAGAAAGTATTAATTAAGCGTTACCTTCGTGATTTTTTTCATATTTTTCGGACGCACGGTTTAGAAAATAGAGGGGGGGGGACACAATTTACACTCCACTTTCCATTTTTGCCATTTTAGCTACGGAACCCTAAAAAAATTGAGCTCTCGGTCTATGAAGGAAATTCGTGGAGGCGTAGTTAACACCGTGTTCCGACACGCACTGAGCAGAATGCGCTCATGTGACCCTTATAACTGTCCTCAACCTTATTGCTCACAAAATAAAGCTCAAAACACAACAACACTCATGGAAAAAATTCTACAAGCCAAATTGAACTGTGATGGTACTACTTTAAGATTGAAATTCGCTTGCATGCGTGTAAGGTTAACATGTCTGAGTGTTTCGAAAGTGACCCTTCTTGGAGCTGTAATAAGGTTGTTATTTGCATATGTGTGTTAGCTGGGAATAGTTACATGCGTGAATATTTTGAATGTGAACTTTATGATAGTACAAATAAGGTTGAAATTGGTTTGAGTGTGTAGGGGTAAATAATATATGTGTAAGGTGGATATTTCATTATTTTTGTGTGTTTTGTGCGATTCAAGTGAGTGTTGAGCTCAATCAACGCGGTAATGGTTTGCCTCTAAAAGGTTTTATAAAATACTACAAGCTTTTATTAGAATACTAACATTTACCCGCGGGTTCGCGTGCGTTGTTCCCGTTACTGTCCCAAGGGAACTAATTACTGGGATATAAAGTATCCTATGTTTCCATCCAATCGTTACCCCGTTATTTAGTAACACACGTCCAAATGTCCAAACATCTAAACATCCAAATATCTTTTCTCAAACATGGCATGAAATGTTGACATTACGTGCCTAAAAATAGGCCACAAAGTACCTCGTTTCCTATGCGGTTCGACACTTGGCACGGAATGGAATTTCATACTTATTTTTTTTTAATTTCCATTCCACATTTATTTGGGCCCCAGCCCACGGCATTCAGCCATTAAAAAAACAAAAAACGATTCTTGCTATATTTTGCAGTTTTATTTATTTAAAATTGACATGAACATAACAAATAACACATTATAAACAATTTCCAATTATTATAAATTGCAAACTAAACCACAAGAATACACATTTAAAATATTTCATCTAAATATTCGCGATAAAAATGTGAACTGAAACAGCTTGGCCGAACTTGCATTGTCTATGGATATAATGTCACTAATGTCACTTTCTGACAGCCAGTTTGTTTGTGTTATAAAATATTAAGTAAGGTTATTATAGTAAGTTTATTTATTTCATTGCATGTTTGAGAAAAGCACTATAGCTATATGTACTCGACGGGCAATTCCTTACTTCCCGGCCTCTGCAGTAATGTACTATTACACACTTTCGCATTTATAGTATTAGTGGGATGTACGAGCAATCTTGACTAAAATACAAAACAAAATATAGGTTTTTTTATTTCTCTATAAAAATATTACGACTTTACTTAAAAAACTACCATGAGACTTAAATATATTGAATTAAAATTATCCCTGTAGGAGCAAAGTAGGACCGTTTTACGGTACACCTAAGATTGCATTGCATATTACCGATCATCCCAAGTAGCTTCGTTACTTGACTAGGATAAAATGTAAAAAAAAGAAAAAAAAAAAAATAATATTAAATGTAACTAATTAACTAGTAGTGATGACAATACATTTTCCTATTTATAAACTAAAAAAACATCATAAATTCACCTTCATATAATTTCCGAGAGTTTTGTCATATAACACTGGAGGAATGGAAGAGAACGAGCGAAGAAAAATGAATGATTACGGAAAAAGGGCCATCAGAAAGAATGATATACGAGCTTAATCCAAGGCCCATCCTAGTTTTATTACTATCGAACGATTGTAAAAACGTAGTTGTGGGGCAAAGCGAAGATGGCGACGATATATCATTTGATGTAAAATTATCGCTTTGAGAGGAAATAAAAATTAATTAAAATAACTGGCCAAGAGCATGTCGGACCATGCTCAGTGTAGGGTTCCATAGCCGTAACTATAAGGTAAAAAATATGATGTAAAAAAGTACAACAACAAAAGAGCGTATCTTCATAGCAATTACGTCCTTTTGTTGAGAAGCGCAGTTTATTGGCAATAACTCAAAAACGGTTAATCCGATCTTGTTGAAAATAATTTTCTTTGAAAGTATTAATTAAGCGTTATCTTTGTATTTTTTATATTTTTTGGACACACGGTTTAGAAGATACAGGGGGGGGGGACACAATTTTCACAACTTTCGGAGCGATTATTTCCAAAGGTATTCACTTAATCAAAAACATTACTGAAGTACCTTAAAATGTTTTTGAAAGAGCTGTCGAACTATGTACCACACGTTGATATTTTCTGGAAAAAAAAAAAATTTTAGCTTCTGTAACATGTATGGAATGCCCCCGCTAAAAATATTTATTTTAATTATTTAACTACCAAACTAAGTAGCGGCTCATACAAGACACCTATATTCCAAATTTCATCAATATCCATCGTGCAGTTTTTGAGTAAAACGCCTGTGACATACGTACAAACGGATGGACAGACGGACGGACATGACGAAACTATAAGGGTTCTGTTTTTGCTATTTTGGCTACGGAACCCTAAAAACCGGACAAGTGCAAGTCGGACCCGCCTACCGAGGGTTCCATATAAATACTTTAAATGAAGACTTTATTTTTTGTTACAAATGTATAGTTTTCAGATTTTTCCCTGTACGTATAATATAAGACGGTATTACTTGCCCAATTTTATAGTTCTAGGTCATCGGAAAGTACCCTATAATTGTTGATTTCCTTGAGAGAGTTGAAATATACGTTTTTCATGACATAAACGGTCATATCATTTTTTTACGTTAATATAGAAGTGTGATTTTTTTCACAGCTCCAAGGGACCATAGACTTGAGTATATGGTTTTAATTTCAACTCCATACCTCCACTTGTTCCCGAGGTAAAAGATCTTGACAGGCGGACATACAGACGGACGGACGGACAGACGGAAACAGCAAAGTTATCTTATAAGGGTTCCGTTTTTTCCTATTGAGGTAAGAAACCCTAAAAAAATCGGTGTAAATATATAGATGCTAAGTTATGCCAAAAAAAAACATTTTAGGAAGTCCTTGATTTGGAAAAGGTTGAAGACCTCTGTGCTAAGGGGATCAGCTACTGTACGATCAAGTTAATGACCTAATACAGGGTATAAACGAGTCAATCTTCGGCTACAAGTATTAATGAACACAATATCGCTTTTATAAGCATACTAGCTTATGCCCGCGACTTCGTCAGCGGTGTAAATTATAATTAGGCAATTAATGTTTATAATAATAAAATTTTATTTATTACGACATCAAAGGTCCACATTGTTAGTAGGTACTTAGGGCTAGGTTAGTTTTAATTTAATTTATACAGTAAACCCTCTGAGAATGAGGGTTTATTAGTTATAATTAGTTGCAGATATTTGTTCATAAACTTGGTTGTAATAAAACAAACCCCTTAAATATTGGGCCCAAAACTGCACAATGCACATTTACCGCGAAAATCAATTCTTTAGTCCATTTAAGGATTATTTCCCAAAAATTAAATTCACTTCATAAACCACCTGTTTCTTACATAAAAAAAAAACAATCTACTAATTTTTATATGCTATGCATGGAGTTAGAAACCTTTTACTTTAAAATTTGTACGGTCCCTAAACAAACTTTCAACCCCTACGTACTCAACCCGTTTTCGAGATAAATTTTAATGAACGATGAAATCATTTGAGTTCTATTCAGTTTAATCAGTTTTAGATACCCTACTTTAAAAATCATTTGGTCCCTTTATAAAGTTTTAACCCCTTTTGGAGATGAATTTCAAAAAATGGTTTTACTTTTTTTCTGTACACTTATTGAAGGATCTATGTACGAAGTATCAGATTTCCTACTTCAAAAATCCTTTGGACCCTATAGGGTCCCTATATAGGAACTCTGTATAAGAGTTTCAACCCCCATTTAAACCCCTTGGATATAAATTTCAAAAAACTGAAAATACTTTTCTCTTTTGGATGAGTTCAAGATCTACTACAAAAATCGTTTGGTCCCTTTACAAAGTTTCAACCCCCGTTTGATCCCTTTTTAGGGATGAAAAAACGGTAAAACCACATTTCTTTGTTCTTATTATGGAGTCTATGAACAATGTATCAAATCTCCAACTTCAAAAATCGTTTGGTCCGTATACAAAGTTTCAACCCCCATTTAAACCCCTTTGGGGATGAATTTCAAAAAACAGCAGTCACTTTTCTTTACTCTTATGGATGAGTCTATGTACGAAGTTCAAGATCTACTATAAAAATCGTCTGGTCCCTATACAAAATTTTAACCCCCGTTTGACCCCTTTTTAGGGATGAATTAGGAAAAACGGAAAACTACTTTTTTTTATTCTTATTGAGGAGTCTATGTACGATGTCTCAGAGCTCCAACTTCAAAAACCGTTCGGTCCCTATACAAAGATTCAACCCGCATTAAACCCCTTTTGGGGATGAATTTCGAAAAACCGTGAAATTACTTTCCTGTACTCATATTTAGGAGAGTATGTACAATGTCTCGGAGCTTCAACTTCAAAAATCGTTTCAACCCCATTTAACCCCTGTTGGGGATGAATTTCGAAAAACGGTAAAACTATTTTCTTCGACCTTTATTGAAGAGTCAACATACGAAGTCTCAGCTCAGATCTGTAACTTAAAAATAATATGGTCCATATACAATATTTCAACCCCCGTTTAACCTCTTTTAGGGATGAATTCCGAAAAAGGGTAAATTATATATTCTCTACTCATATTGAAGGGTCTATGTACGAAGTCTCAGATCTCCAACTGCAAAAATCGTTTAGTCCCTATACAAAGTTTCAACCCCCATTTAACCCCGTTTTGGGGATGATTTTCGATAAACGGTAAAACTACTTTTCTTAACTCTTATTGAAGGGTCTATTTACAAAGTGTCAGATCTCCAACTTCAAAAATCGTTTGGTCCCTTTACAAAGTTTCAACCCCCATTTAACCCCTTTCGGGGATGAATTTCAAAAAACCGTGAAATAACTTTTCTGAACTCTCAGATCTCTAACTTTAGAAATCGTTTGGTCCCTTTCACAGTTTCAACCCTCATTTAACCCCTTTCGGGGATGAATTTCAAAAAACCGTGAAATTACTTTCCTGTACTCATATTGAGGAGATTATGTACGATGTCTCAGAGCTCTAACTTCAAAAATCTTTTCAACCCCCATTTAACCCCCATTTGGGATGAATTTTGAAAAACGGTAAAACTGCTTTCTTCTACCTTTATTGAAGAGTCTATATACGAAGTCTCAGATCTGTAACTTTAAAATAATTTGGTCCCTCTACAATATTTCAACGACCGTTTTACCCCTTTTAGGGATGAATTTCGAAAAAGGGTGAAATTACTTTTCTCTACTCATATTGAAGGATCTATGTGCGAACTCTCAGATCTCTAACTTCAAAAATCGTTTGGTGCCTATACAAAGTTTAAACCCCCCTTTAACCCCTTTTGGGGATGAATTTCGAAAAGCCGTGAAATGACTTTCCTGTACTCATATTGAAGGGTCTATGTCCGAAGTCTCAGATCTCCAACTTTAAAAATCGATTGGTCCCTATAGAAAGTTTCAACCCCCGTTTAACCCCTTTTAGGGATGAATTTCGAAAAATGGTGAAATTACTTTTTTCAACTTATAATTAAGAGTCTATGTTCGAAGTGTCAGATCTCCTACTTTAAAAATCCTGTGGTCCCCATATAAACTTTCAACCCCCATTTAACCCCCTTTGGGGATGAATTTCGAAAAATCCCTTCTTATCCCTTACTCACGTTATACAACCACCCTACTGTGAAAATTTCAGGTTCCTAGCTTCAGTAGTTTCGGCTGTGCGTTGATGAGCCAGTAAGTCAGTCAGTCAGTCAGTCAGTCAGTCAGTCAGTCAGGACATCTTCTTTTATATATATAGATTTATATTTACGAGCGCACATAAAACTGTTTCTCCATTACACTGTTCAGTGCTTATATCTTTATTCCACGAAAAACCCATTCACATCTCACGCGTATTTGGAAATTGGACTCTAATACAGAGGGTTAAGGATGCATTTCTTAATTGATTCTTCAGTGAGATACGAGTTGTTGTAAGTTATTGTTTGAGACAAAGTTGTAGCTCCTCTACGAGCGTAGCCGCGTAGCTCGGCTACGGCGTAGCACTTGTTGATGAAGTTTGCTTGTTGCCACATATCAAGTGCCAAGTGAGATATACAGTACGATTCTCCAGAGCTAGCTATCTCAAAACTTAACATTATATAATGTTGTATTTTTGTAAGTATATGTACTTATATGGGCCTACGGACCTGAAACAAATGAATTTGATCGTACTTTTGATGCCGATGACAGGCAAATGACGTCATCCTACATACAGGCTGATTAAGTTTAGAGTTTATATTGATTTACCGTTACCGTAATTCACCGGTATCGTTTAAGTTTTGAATTAATTATATTTTTTACGATACCGGTAATTTCGGGGAACGATAAATGAATCTAAAACCTAAAATTAACCATGCTGTATATAGCTTGAA
Source organism: Eudemis profundana (assembly GCA_947034925.1). Lineage (NCBI taxonomy): Eukaryota > Metazoa > Arthropoda > Insecta > Lepidoptera > Tortricidae > Eudemis > Eudemis profundana. Next base: position 11,637,628 of record OX344814.1, on the reverse strand, counting down.
GTCATTTTTATACTATACGTACGTACACGTACGGGATTCATGAAGATCATTCCCTTGGCCGTAAATATTCCGAAAATTATTAAAACGGCAGTTTTGATTAATTTGTAGAGCTTGGCCGAAACTACATAATAACTAAAAATGCCATTTTTAAGAAGCGTGATTTTTTTAATATAAGCGTGAATTTTGAAAATTAATGGGGAATTGTGGGGAAAACTTATATTTACGGACGTTGCAAGTTAAATAAAAGCTTGTAAAATAAAAATAAATATGCCGGCAGTGCTTGTCGACATCACTATCCCTCTCTCTCGTGAGAATCTCGTGGCTTCGAGAGAGTAAACTCAGCTAGTACCTTGACTTGGCGCACAAAGTTACCGCGATATGGGACGTTGATTCGACGATCATTGTTCCGATAGTCGTTTCGGCGAACGGACTTATAGCGAAGAGTATCAATCACCATCTCAAGAGACTCTCGCTAGATGGCTGGATCAAGGTTCAGATCCAGAAGCCGGTACTTTTGGACACGGCGCGCATTATCAGGAGGTTCATCTCTCTGCAGCCCTAACCACTAAAAGCTTGGGCCCTGCCTCGCTGCCGGCGGCACTCTAGGTTAGGTTTTTTATAATGTGTTTATATTCCATTTTATAAATGTCATCTACAAATAAAATATACCAACTTAATAAAGTAAACTTAAGTAAAAATCAAACTAAACCTATTAAAATAAACCTAAATTAATTAAAACTAAAAATTATCTAAAAAATTGGGCCCCCTTGGCATGGTGCCGAATATGCTGGCAGCGTTTCCCCGCTGTATGGCGATACTTATATTTTGTTTTTGCATCTTGTATTTTACTTTTCAACAGAGACAAAACAAAGATGATGATAGTGGACCGCGCTAAAAACAACAACCCTCACACTACCACAATAGCATACTGTCACGTGGTTCAAAGTTACGTGTACCTTGGTTCCACTATAGTCAACAACGGAAGTTGCGAGCAGGAGATAAAAAGACGATGTGCTGTGACCAGGTCAGCTGTCGAGAAGCTTACGAAAATTTGGAAAGATCGTAGAATCACAAAAAACACAAAAGTCCGCTTAATGAACAGCCTGGTCTTTCCAATTTTCCTGTACGCTTCTGAAACGTGGACGCTAAAACTGCAGGATCGAAGGAAGATAGATGCCCTAGAGATGTGGTGCTGGCGTCGTCTTCTGAGGGTCAGCTGGACCGCGCATCGCACCAACGTATCCATATTGAAGGAACTCCGAATCAAACAAAGGCTATCGTCGATTGTTCAACTACGAATCCTAAAGTTTTTTGGACACGTCACTCGGAAAGTTCATTCGATGGAACGTCTGGTGATACAAGGACGAGTGGAAGGGAAGCGGCCACGTGGACGATCCCCAACAAGATGGCTAGACCTTGTGAAGTCTGTCACGCAGTGTCCTGTGGCAGAATGTTCCCGAAATGCCGCTAACAGAGAGAGATGGAGAAACATTGTGAAAGCAGCGACTACAACCCGACCAAACAATCCTTAACCACGACCACTCTGTAAAAGAGTGCCGACTGAGAAGAAGAAGAATTTTACTTTTTATATTTGTATTGTAAAAAAACTTAACTAGAGAAAATAAAGCTATACAGACAAAATAAATGTATTAGGCAATACGAAATGTTTAATAATATGCAAACATAGAAACGGTCTAAGGTACCTTTTCCCGTGGCCCGCCACAATTAATTCTACATGTCTAACTTTCAGTAAATGGACATAACTCGTTTTCCAAGATCCTCTTAGGTAACCAACCCCTAACTATAACAAGATTATGCTACAATTTATATGTTTTACGTTCGAATAACTGAAAGAGGCCCGTCGGCAACGAAGTTAGTAAGTTAGCTAAGCTATTACTTAGCGCGGTAAGTGAATTCCCCGAGGCGGCGGACGTTTCTTCGATATGACTTGTAGCGTTTAATAATTTTCATGTAAGGTAACCGAGTCGAGTCTCCATACTAACTAACTAAACGTTAATTTTATAACTCAAGAACTGGTGGACCGAACATCTAAAAAATAAAAATTCTGAGGTGGATCGATGTTCGCCTGGACAGCTAATAGTTAGATTTATATATGTATGTACGTAAACACTTTATGGCACACACAATACAAAATCAAAGGTTACGTACAAAGGCGAACTTATCCCTGTAAGGGATCTCTTCCAGCTAAACCTTGAGCAAATGAGAAAGAACAACTAAGAATTAAGAAGATGCATGCAACGAGCAAGAAGATTGCATGCTGTGTTTGCCTGTAATTAGTTGATACACTTATCTTGATACCTAGGATCTATGCTATGAATGTTATGGTGTAACAACTGTTGGCCAATCTTAAATAAATGATAATAATAAAGATAAACAAACTAACAAAATATGGTTTAAGATATTTATTTCTCAAAAGATTAACATAAATCACTGAGACAAACAAACTGAGAAAACAATAATTTGCTTAAATCTAAATAGGAGAGGGTGGCATGCAAAAAAGAACGGTTGGCGACTTAAGTACAAAGGCGCTTGGTAACAACAAGCGCATTGCAACAATGTAATGCTGTGCGTAGAGGCCAGTTTGAGCCTGTCCAGACGGAGTGTTTTGCCACGGTATACGGTAGTTTTTCTTCTTACAAAAGGTACATCGGGAGCGCGCATGTGTGCGTGCCGTGTACGGACGCACCACAGGCAAGGATTTGAGCATGCGCGAGCATGCCACAGTATGGCGTTCACTCACACAGACGCGCGTCGTGCGTCCGTGTAAATACGTGTCGCGCGCTCCTAAACGCCCGAAGTCGTACTACTTGATTGTCTTTATACTTTGGTTTTGCGCACGAGGGCACTCGCGCGCTTCTATTTATGCTGCATCCAGATGCCGCGTTTTACGCGCGTTACTACGCACGATGTGCGGCGGATGAATTCACCCAGTTATAGACACGGAGCCAGATAAAGCAATAAATTTCAAACAAAATACGTCCACTCGCCACGGACACGCGCATACTACTGAACGCTCCAATGGCGCCAGAGTATCTCGACTCGTAAGACGAGCGAGTCGAGAGTCCGGCGCGTTGCACGCGTTTTACGCGCGAGTATGGAAGCGCGTGAGAGCATCTGGACGGGGTGTAGGTATGTAGCTTTAGTACCTCGGGAACGCGCGAGTATCGACGCGCGAGTGCCCTCGCGCGCAAAACGTTCCATCAGGACAGTCTCTTAAACCTCACCACTCGTGTGACCACTGGTTAATTACGGGGTACATTCATGTGTGGTTTGAATTAATCATTAATTTAAGTCTGAATATGTAAATCCTGTGCACTGCACAATGTCATGCTCCTGACCTAGTCCTGCGAGTAATTGGATCCTGGCCTCGAGAGGGTGAGGGAGTGGAAGGAAGGGAGGGTCGTTCTTGCACTCAGTACTGCCTGTGATAGCTGACAGTATACAGTAGGCTAATACATAGATAGATAGATGGATAAATAGATACAGCCTTGGCCAAAATCCTGCCTGATTTTGTGAATTAACTAGTAAATTTAATATTATTTTGAAACGTCGGGACTTAGAAAATGTAGTTATATACGCGTTTTAATCCGTTTACGTTGTTTTATTACAAAGAGTGATAATTCACCGCAGTCGGGTAAAAAGTGATCTTTCAAGGGTTCCGTTTTTTTCCTTTTGAGGTACGGAACCCTAAAATATGCCGCAAAAAAAATTGAGACTTTTTAGTCCCAAAACCTAATTTCGACTGTTGGTACTAATGACAAATGATGCGTCCCTCGGGAATAAAGTTTTTGGTGGGTTTGTCTTCGTGTCTGGCCACTGAACGTTGAAATAAGTACTGTCACATTAAGTATTGTTTGGTTTAGAATAATATCTTTTGTTCTCTAACACTCTAATAGACTACACTCACGGACAATGAATTCGGGTCATTTTCTATGTCATTGTTCATATAAAATGACCCGAATTCAGCTCTGTGAGCTTTTGAAAAATTAATAGTAATAGGTCCCCCAACAGCAAACCAAATATCGTCGCTATACTTACTCAACCACGTATCTACTCGAATAGTTTGATAGAAAACGCACCTGTATTACGAGTAGAAAAGTGAGATTTTCCTATGAAACTATTGGAGTAGATACGTGGTTGAGTAAGTATAGCGGCGATATAGCAACTTATCTTAAAAACAAAATAGGTACTGAATGCCGTTTGTATAAAATGATTACGTAAAAATCTTTGACCTTTTAATCGAATCAGAATATCTCATAAGCGACTTAACCGATTTCTAAAACACTTTCAAAAAATCATTCATCAAACAAAATATAAATCACAATTGGTTCAGCTGTTTGGGAGCTACGATACTACGGACAGACACACAAAGCCGTCCTTCTTTTTCCGTCGGAAGTTAAAAAAATACTACTATTTGCTATTGCTTGCAATTTAAGACACAAACTGTGGTGGAGATCCTTGAGGAAGGCCGATGTCCAGCAGTGGACGTCTTTCGGCTGATATGATGATGATGAAGTTTATTTCCAATGATTAAATGTTACGTCGCATAAATCGTTAATAGCAGTTTTTAAAATTAAACAAACATTAAAATCATAATTAATCCAATGCCTTTGATGTTGTATGTCTCAAACGTACACTATATATCAAAAGGACCTCACATTGGCATCACGATCAGTAAACACTAATTAAGAACCAAAATCCAACTCTCAACTCATTTCATTGCAATTTCAACTTAAGTTTCATACAAATAAGGTATAATTTCTAAGTGAAACAAAAATTTCGATGCGACCTTTTGAAAATAATTGAAATACTTATTTGCCATTGGTTTGCGGGTAATTAAAGCCTTTCATTCAAAGCCCTCTGTAATTAATACCGTATTTCTGTATGTGGGTAAACACTTCGAATTCAAAATGTAACATTTGCCAAAGATATTTGATGACTTCTTTTTTTATGAAGACGTGTTAAAACGCTCAGAAAGTCTCGGATTATTTTTTAGAAGTGTCCAAATGCTCAGAAAGCGTGCAATTTCGTATGAAATAGTGACCTGTGACGTCAACCGTGGAGGAACATTTAATTCTTCTCAAATCCACGGGTAAAATAATAGGCAACTTCTAATGTTTATGATGGGATTTTGATTGTTGTCAAACACCCTATTTTGGATTTAAGAGGCTTTGAAAAAGGTTTTCAATCCAGATTATCACGCAAGTATGGATGACTAGCATTTACCAGTGACCTGCGTTGTTCCCGTTACTATCCCAAGGGAACTCTTTAGTGGGATATAAAGTATCCTAAGTTTCAATCCAGCGTATGGTCTACTAGTTGGTCAAATTTCACCAAGGGAACTCTTTACTGGGATATAAAGTATCCTAAGTTTCAATCCAGCGTATGGTCTACTAGTTGGTCAAATTTCACCAAGGAAACTCTTTACTGGGATATAAAGTATCCTAAGTTTCAATCCAGGGCATGGTTTACTAGTTGGTCAAACATCCCAATCCATTCAGTTGTTACTATGTTATTTAGTTACAAACATCCAAACACGTCCACAAAATTTCACATTAACAATGTTTCGTTTTCAGCTTAAAGTATATTATGATAGTTTTGTAATGACTTTAACGTGCTAAAGGGACTGTAATGTGATTAACTAGAGTAAAGTAGACTATAAATGGAGGTTAACGTAATTTCAGCTTGACATTTCGCAATATGGCGTGAGTTTTCACATAATATACGCTATTAAAAAAAACCGGTCAAGTGCGAGTCGGACTCGCCCACCGAGGGTTCCGTACAAACTCGTCAGTAGATACGTGAATAATTCAAGAAAAACTGTATGGTGGGACAAACTTAACTTTGCTCTTGTAAAACTGTTGTCCCCATACATTGACATATGCCGCGGTTAGTTTAGTAGGAGCAAATAAAGTTGTCTTACGATTTTTGCGAATTTCTAAAAAACGCTGCAATTTAGGAAAACCGTTTTATTTTTCCTGTAATATTTAGGATAATATGAATAATTGGTAATTATTACAAATTTTTCTGCTCAGTAACTTCGGAGATAATAGGGGGGGAATGGTATTTTTTTTAACGTTTTTTGTCTTAAATCAAAAACGACATGTCTAAGAAAAAATATAAAAACGGTTTTGGAATCTACATATTAAGCCCTTTCATTTAATATCCCACTCGATATATTCGCTTAACTTTTGATTTTCGACGTCCCATTTCGGTCCCCTTTAAAAAAAAAGTAAAAAAGGTATAAGACTTTTTTTCTGTCCCATAGGCTCGGGTTGGCGGTTTTTAACACTAGTCCAAATTTCAAGTCGATAGCGCCAGTAGATCCTGAGATATCTTGCTGTGACAGACGGACAGACAGACAGACAGACAGAGCCGCACCATAAGGGTTCCTTTTTTACCATTTTGGTACGGAACCCTAATTAACAAAATACATGTCAACTGCATGCTGCAACAGACCACAATAGTTCTGAATAAGGTGCTAACGATGAAATCTAGATATTTACTCATCTCAAAACAAAGAAAATAGATTAAATCGTTGCGTATTTCAAACTTGGAACCTCCTAAATGCGCTTGTGTGATTCAACAGAGGGTTGTTTGACGGATTAAACCCAGCCAGACAATAAGTGCGAAATACGGTCTGGTGTACTGAACAGAGTACACAAAGAGACCGTTTGTATCACGTGTGTACCGAATATGGCTTAATGGCCGCATTTATCAATTCAAATATGTATATAGATGGCAGCAGATTTTCAATTAGCAAAATTAAGTCTATAAGTACATTACTGCAGAGGCCATGAAGTAACGGGTTGCCGGCCGAGTACATATAGATGATAGTTACGAGGCTGGCAACCCCTTTTCACGCCGAGTATAGTGCTTTTCTCAAATATGAAATAGAATAAATTAAAAACACTCCAAAAATCAAACTTTATTTTCTAGAGACACTAAAAGCAAAGTAGACAAAAAATAGAATAGGCTAGATGACTAAAAAAACTGTTTAGTCCGTCTGTTACATTATGAAAAAATATTGTACACGTATTTTTTGTTTTGTTTGACAAACAAAAACTGACGAAGATAGAGTGCATAGAAGTTTCGAGTGACGTCACTCTTGAGTACAAATTGTACTCAAGAGTGACGTCACAAGCCCCCACTCCAGAAGTTTGATGATCTATAACTTTGTCGATTTTTAATATTTTGATAAACCAAAAAATACGTGTCCCATATTTTTCCATAATCTAACTGACGGACTAAATAGAATTACATATTTTTAACCCAGTCATCATCCCTATTACAGAATGAAAAACGTTTAATTTCCGTTCCAAAAACTGTTTCAGTACACATTAATTTTTACCGCTGTTTTTCAGACTTGTCCCTGTGTGATCGTCCGGTCGCAGCGTTCCTTACAATTAACATAATTATTTAACATTGTTGTACTTAAGCATAAAAGGTGCTTGTCAGTGGTAAATGACAGTAACCGTAACAATAACTAAAACATAAAAATTAAAACAGTAAGTAAATAAAAAAAACATAAAAAACAAGCGATAGGAAAATGGTATAACAAAAAGCTGACTGAATATGGGTACGATACAAGTGCTATTGAATATGCAGTGTGTGTCTGTATGCGTGTGTACGCTCGCTCGCGTGTGTGCATGTGCGACTGTGTGAGAGCGTGTGTCTGTTATGTGCGTGTATGTATAAGGCACTTAATGTCAATATTTCATTGCATGTTTGAGAAAAATATATTATTATCTACGTATTCCTCGTAATTATGGTGAACTAAGCGCTGGTCGGCGCCGACCATTAGTCGGAAACCCGATCCGCGAGCCAGTCTCGCCGGGATATTTACTAAACAGTTCATACAAATGCCCACATACAAAACCTATAGTATTTACTTGGTACATATTTACTTGAAAGGGCAGAGTGAATACTCGGTATTATGTTTATTCTATCTTCCACTGTACAGTACATTGTACAATGTGACATGTAATATTACCGGCTGCACTTAAAAAAATCAGTTAAACTATGTACAATATGGTGGGTCTATATTAAAACGCATACAGTAAAACTTCCGATTTTGACAACGTATACTGTTATTAAGCATAGTTGTATATTCGCATAATATTAAAATGTATATTTTAAAACGCATATTTTAATTCGCATACCATTCATACGCATAACATTGAATACGTATAACATTATTTTTCATAAATATTAAAAAAAAAATTTAATACGCCTAATCGGACGTTGCAAATTTATTTTCTGTTAGGGTTACAGTTCAAACCTAACCTAACTTACATTTCTGGTAGCAGCTCGTTTCTGTGGGAGTCGCAGTTCAAACCTAACCTAACCTACGTTTCTGGAAGCAGTTCGTTTCTGTAAAGATCGCAGTTTTCACCGAACCTAACCTACTTTTTCGGTTCGTTCGGTTCAATCAGCATTTACTACCTAATAGTAAAATAGGTTGGGATTCTGTTAGCAACGGCTATAAACTTAGAACTATTTTTCAAAAATGCTCATTTTATACCGAATGTATAATTTTACGCGTTCGGTATACCTAACAATATTATGCTAATTTCATGTATGCCAAATCAATCGGTATGTCAATTAGCTTGTATGCGTTTTTATTACTATGCCATTTAAGCGGTATGCTCAATCATCGTATGCCTAGACTGTTATGCGTTTTCATACTAGGAGTTTTAAATTATGTCTAATGAGGGACACCCACGCACGATACCTTTTCAAAGTCGAGGCGAAGACGGGGCGATCCGTACGTGCGCATTCTTACGCATTCGTAAAACTTTGCTTGTAGTGCGTTCGTTCACGGCGCGCACACATACGAGTACAAGCCGCGCGATGTACCTTTTGTAGGAAGCTAAATTACTGCTACGAAAGTGATACTAGTAAGTTAGTATCGAAGCTCCGAGACCAATGCTCTTATCTTCAGTTCAATATAAAAAGTGAAAATATCCAGAAACAAATAAGATAAGGGTACCTATCGCGCACGGGAGGCCGATCAGATCTCCCGTACGGCGGTCCGTCAGTGCCCTTACAGCGGGCCGCAGGGCGCACGGATCGCGCGCGCTCCGTTCCGTCGCGCTTGATGGCTATTTTTTATAAATTTATTTTAGACTTTTAGATGAATGTTAGTTATACACCCTGTAGGATAGTGGTTAAAGGTGAGACGTTAATCGATAACATGATTTTGTTGTGAAGTTTATTGTTTAGAACGTGTGGGGAGTATAAGGGACCGCAGTTTTAGAACTGTTTACCAAAATCCTTTAACAGTGTTTTATTTTATCCAGTCTCGATTTTCATTAAAATGCATCCCTTGATTTTTGGTTTTCGAGTTTATGATGCCTTGCAAGTGTATTTCAAAACAATATTTTGAAAATGGTGCGGGCTTGTAAATATCGGGCGAAAATGTTTTCCAAAAGTTGAACTAAGTATAAGTTTATAGGCAGGGCTATTCATAACGAAAATTAGATGTTTAGCGAAGTCTAAGTACAGGTTTTAGATCCGAGAATTCTTAATTAAGTGTAAACATAAATATTACCGACATCGAAAAAGTAAAAAGTATCCAATTACTTGAATTTCACGACAATTAAATAAATCTATGAAAATACTTACATTTCATGTTTTTTGACATATATTTACAGTGTTGTTATGTACGGATGTTATTATAGTGTGTAAAATGGAATTTGCTCGATACTAAATGTCGATCACACTTCAGTCCCGTGATTCAATTAAAACCAGGTGACATAAACAAATGGGTAGTAGAGAGTGTCGCTATACACTATACATTGAACGTAATACACATTCAGCAATTCCGGCTCAGTTAACGACAGAGAACAAAATGTACGAATTGAGCTATAAAAATACGTCGTAATTAACTTTTGCTAGTTTGCTAACAGAATAAAGAAATTAAAATTTCGTCATGTGGTCACCCATCATAACGTCACGCCTACCTGACCTGTTTTTTTTATGACAAATAACTTCAATAATGTGTCAGAATGCATTTTATTCACAAATTAAGATAAGATAAAAGGTGAGTATTCACTACAAAATAAGATTCGAACTTTTTTCTCATAACTCTCTAAGTAGGGTAGGTAGGGTAAGCACGAGGAGACCAAAACAACATGAATAATTAAAACAGTGATATTAATTAATTAACATGACTTTCACAGCACGAGACCTAGCAGAGGGTTTTAGCATCAGATGAGTTTAAAAAACATGAGTTGTATTACGTTCAATGTAACAACCTGTACAGCAGTACTAGTGAATGCCCGTAACTGTGTTCAGGGAGATGATTCTTTGCTTCGCTGTGGTAGGGTAAAAGTAAGCTATGTGTTAACCAGCGTCATCCATAAGGACATTTTCATTTTAACCCTTAGCAAACCGTACGTAAAACACAATTTTGCTACGATTTTGTTATTTATTTGTAATAGACACCATACCCCATAGACAGCGAAATTGAGAATTACTCTACAGCAGCGGTCGGCAACCTTAGGTCCGCGGGCCGCATGCGGCCCGTGAACCGCTCACTTGCGGCCCCCGAGCCTTCCTGGCTATTTTATATGTAAAGGTAGCTATTTTCAGAATTGTATAAAATCACAAATTATTATCAAAGTGCGGCCCGCGTCAATATCGCTACTATGTGGCCCTTGGCTGCTAAAAGGTTGCCGACCGCTGCTCTACAGAATCAGCCATAGTCTTCAATGTATCTCTATATACGTGTATAAACTATGTGTTAATCATGTATACTCCTCAGAAGCATGCCAAAAGATGTGCATATAGCCACAGATTCACAGATACCTACATATAGGTATATACTAACTGTAAACGTGACACCGGCTTATCACGTTCAATTTTTCCACGAACCCGCCAAACCCCTGGGGCTCGTAGCGCTATGGCATGGGATTTTTTGAGGAGCGTTTAAGGCTGCGTTTCCACCAGAGCTGTGCAAGGTAACGGAGCGGTGTGCGAGGAAAAACCCACCAATGCCAGGCTGCGCTGAGCGAGCCGAGGCACGTTGCTTGGTGGATTTTTCCCTCGCACACAACTCTGCTACCTCGCACACAACTCTGCTACCTCGCACACAACTCTGCTACCTCGCACACAACTCTGCTACCTCGCACACAACTCTGCTACCTCGCACACAACTCTGCTACCTCGCACACAACTCTGCTACCTCGCACAGCTCAGGTGGAAACGCAGCATAAACTTGCCACTGAATTCTCGGAAACTGTGTATGCCCCACACAGTTTTTAGTTTACCTGTTTTCGTGGCTTTTCGAGTAATCGGAGTAATGAGAATTGTGTTTTGAACGATAGATGCAGGGCTCGGAAACCGGTATTTGCTCCATGCAAAAATACTGGTGTTCTTTCCGTTCGTATTGTTCTTTGGTTTATTATTTAGTTTTTTAACCAGATAATCTAATAATACGAAATCATGACTTAAATTAAATACATTACTGAGCTCTACATAAAAAGCATAAAATAATTCAAAATATTGGGCTATATTGGATAGATGTATTTAAAAGAGTTATTGCATCATATTTTATCCGAATCAATTTATTTTTTATTTTTTTACCATTGAATCTCCCATAGATCAATTTTCAAGATTTAAATATAATGTGATGGCACCAATCATGGACACGTTGAGCATAGTAGTACCCAGTAATGGACAGTAAATATTTAATGGCTTATAGTCGACTATTCATGGACTTTACCAGTTATGACCATCAGTTATTTGAACATAGTGTTGATAGTTAAACAATTTTATGTATATATATATTTATGTATACCTAATTCAATCACCTTCCAAAAGTCAAGGCTCCATTAAGCCATAAGATGTCATACTCTATAAAGCATTCCAAAAGCCATATAAGTGCTATAACCCCTGTAACAGCTGCGATGGACGCAGGTTAACGACGGGTGGAGCCGCGCGTTTAAGTAGTCTTTATGACTGGATTGAGTGCTTCTACGGAATGGTTTTGACCTTATTTTTTAACTTTTTGTCTGTGAATGAGCTTTAGAAGGTTTATTTTTATTATGTCTGTCAGCATACAACATAGTAGGTACGTACGTTACTACAGCGGTTGGAAACATAGAGAATTCCTGGCGAGTATAATATGGTTTTCATGACCGAACGTTGGCGAGGGCTTAGAAATGATTGTATAATAAAAAAACATATTTACAGTCAGTTTTATCACTTAATTGTAAATTTAAATGCCATGCCAATTATGTCTTCGTTCCACTTCTTATTTCGTTCACATTACCGATTCATCCACATTTTCAGTACGTTCTAGTGAAAGTCCGACATGTTACGACGTGTAGTGAACGAAAAAGACCCAAACTCAGTAATAATTGAATAAATGTAACTAAAACTATGCGTTCTCTGTCAATATCACACTACAAAATTTTAGAACTCTAAAGATTGCTATTCGATCTCAGACCAATGAATGCTTTTCAGTATTTGGTGCGCTTGATAGAGCCTACACTCACGGTTTATTAAAGGTATCATAATGATTACAAAGGACAACACGTTCAAACACAGCCGACATACGGAAACATGGTATTCCAACGCATTCATCTCCAAAAACAGTATCTCACTCGTCCCCGTTGTTGCAATTTGAACTTTATGCTAACCATTTAGAGTTCAAATTTAATAAAAAGCCAAAGTCTGATAAGATTTTATTTAGTATTCGGTCGTCGACATAATAAATACATGAAGAGACGTGAGCAGCGGAGCAATTTCGATTTCTTTTAAAAGCCTTTGTTTTACTTATTTCTGTTCTACATATGTCTTAGTACTTGAACTGGAGGTACACTGGCTGTATTAGTACATTGTGTATCTAGGGCGGTAAGTAAGGAATTACAAACGAGTGTTTGTTATAAGACCGAGGTGAAACCGAGGGCTTTAATAACACGAGTTTGTAATTCCTTTACCGCCCGTGGCACACACAATGTTTTTCATCACACTTGTGAGAAAATCTTAATAATAATAACCTTACTAATCGCCCCAGTATGACAAGAAAATATTAAAACAGACAGTGACATTAGTGACATATGTCCATAGACAATGCGAATGTCAAGTCACGTTCGGAAACCATAGCGGTAAAGACCTAAAACGGCTATTTTAGTTGATATTATACTCGCAAAATACTGAAATTCATTATTTAAACATTTAATTAGTGTTACAGAAATATGTGTCTACATGTATTTGCAATAACAGTTATCTTTAAATAAATATTTCAGTGATAAAAGTTAAAAAAGTAAGTTGGCGTTTCCTTTGAACATGACAAATAAGAGTAAAACAGAACCAGCGTTTCAAATTTAAAAAGAAATCCATTACGCCCTAGGGCGTAGTAGGTCATTTACGGCCCGCAGAATCTACGTGTAATGACACCATTTTCGAGCAAGTGTGATGAAAAATTTCTTTTAAAGCTTGTGTGCTACTTGGGATGTGACAGAACATCCTAGTCGCGTCTCCGTCTGTGTGAATGTTCGACCACCAAACAATCTTCTGCCACCGTTTCAATGGGGATGTAGACTAATGAATGTTGAATTTTACAATATAATGTCACGTCACATGGATTGAAAAAAATACTAAATTATCTTAACACAGAGTAAATAAACAAAAAATATATAAAAGTTATGAGATCATAAAGTTTGAATTTTTTTGAAACATTTATTTATTGTCTTAAAGAAAAATGAAAGTTAATTTCGGAATGCTTCAATAATACTGAAAAAAATAATGTACTGCAACTAAGTGGTCAAACACACATTTTCGTGCGTTTCTCATTTTGAAATGAGAAATGCAATTTTTTTTATACATACTTAGTACAGCGAGGACTCAAAGATGATGTCACCGTCCGTTTTGTATGGGGCGTTTTCAACGCTCGGTGCAGTCGGCTACTTTTGATTGCAATTGGTGGCTGTTATAGTAATCCAAGTGCAGTAGTTATAGGTATATGTTTATTCCTCACAAATAGATATTAGAAACAAAATTGATTGCACAAGCCTATTAATTAAGGATTGAATCTTAAAAAATACAGACACGTGTCACACACATGTCTTAAAAGACTACACGAATTCTTTGGCCATATCGCCAGGAAGGGAGGGCACAACCTTGAACAACTTATGGTCACTGGCAAGGTTGATGGCCGACGTCCAAGAGGTCGCAGTTCGCTGAGATAGTCCGACCAGATCTGATCATAGTTGGGCACCAAGTTGCATCACGCTCTACGACGCCAAAGATAATAAAAGTTTATTGTACTTAACAATATACGTTACACATTTGTAAAAACTGATTATTTGGTACAACAGTAACATAAACAATAGGTCAAAAGATAGGACTAAGTGGCGCACTACTGTTAAACGCGTAACTACTTAGTAATGAGAAAATCGACGCGAGGAGGAGGATCATAAACCCTTTCTTAGTGTCCATATCCCCTAAAGAATATGAGTTTTAAATTTAATTCAGCTATCTGCAGTGGTTTCGGCTGTTGTCTATAAGTACCTTAGTCAGGGAACTGTTTTACATGTATAAATAGCACATCTCTGAACTGAAGCCTTCAATTCAAAGCCTTCCTCGAAACGAATATCGTCACAGCTCCTTGGAAGGCTTCGCTAAACTTCGCAGTTAATTGGACGGAAAAGCGAGTCGCAACCGAAACTGGCTAAACGACGGATTATATTTATAATTAGATCGTGTTATCGATTTCCAATCGTTCTCGTGCGTGCGTCTGAATACAACAATAGAGGGATGCTTAGCGCTTTGAGAACAAAGTAACGCCGAAACACAATATATCTGGAAATATTACATTACAGCCATGTATCAAAATGTGTGTGTCTAATCTACACTAGGCCAGCGTGTGAACTATAACCCCCTCTCTCATCAATGAGAGTAGACCTCTGCACAGCAGTGAGACATATAAAGACGGTCGATGATAATCTAGTAATATCATCAGCATCTTTCGTTTTCAACCTATCTTGTCCTTAGTCCAACTACTAGAATAAATCTACGTTTCATCTTTTCCAAACCAGTTTTTATTGTTTCTGCTATTTCTTTAAAAAAATGTGTAGTCAATGAGGTCTACCGTGTCCTGTCTAGAGCATCGTCATTGACAATTTCATCAGACTGACAAACGTGATCAACTCAGTATTTGCCTTAAAGAGCTCTAGAGTTGACTATTGGATCATTATGAAATTATCTTGAAATTTTTACTTAAATAAAATTATAAGGTCGACTTTTTACCCGACTGTGATAAAGCCCAAAAAGAGGGTTATGTGTTTGACCTGTATGTTTGTATATCCAGTCCTATGTCCGCTCGTAACGACTCAATGACACACCCGATTTTGATAAATGATTATTAGTTTCGTCTTGATGACGCGAGTGTCACTGGGTACATAAAATCTTTAAAAAACAATAAAAGTGGCGGATTTTAATGCGCGGTATTTTTTGCAACGTAGTCGGTTTTTTTTTACTAAAAATGTGGTTATTACAACTCGGGTCATGATTCCAAGAAAAATCTTAACAGCGCGAAGTACGATTTCTTATATACCAAATGAACAACACCAAGACTTCGGTCTTCAATCATAAATTCATGACCTGTTGTAAAAACTCGAGCATGCAATTTTAAGTAAAAATTTTAAGTCTCCTATGATCCAATGGTTGACTCTAGAGCTCTTTAAGGCAAGTACTGAGTTTGTCACTCTTGTCTGATGAAATCGTCAGTTACGACGCTCTAGACAGGATACGGTAGACCTCATTGACAATTCTGTGGGTCTAGTGAAAAGGGATACAAGTCACATATATACCAGGAACAAAAGGTAGCAACGCTAATCTCTATTGTATGACTTAGGCTCTTTTGCTCCTAGATTATGTGGGACGAATTACCTACCTTCACATTTTTTTCACTTAAGAGTCCAACTCCTTCTATCTTTTGGATAATTAACGGACAGAGTCGCGGGTACCTTCTAGTTCTTTTACAATTGGAATTTACTTTGAGTGAACGAATTTTCGAAAACTAATACAAATATTTTAATGGTTTGTGTCAGTCTCACAGCCTGAAACAGATATTTAGACATAGTTGCTAGGCCGAGTTAGAAAGTTTGGAACTCCAGAGAGTTAAGCAAATATTTAAAGGTCGGAATGTTACTGAACCGTGTTGGATACCAGTATATTAGGAGGAAAGTTAGGCTCAGATGTATATTACTAGTAATTTGAGAGTTGGTTGGGGTAACGTTTAATATTTAGAGGGCAAATTATTTACTCTTTATTTTTTATATAGGTAGGAAGACTGCTTTTTCTCTTCTTTTATTTTTGACCAAAAAATATTTTCTTCTTCGTTTGTTTTGCATTAAATGAGGTACCTACACGAACTAAAAGTTAGTTACTATACATTATGTATTTAAAACTATTTCATTTTACCTTTTGCTATCAACTTTCTCCGAAATTTAATGTCTTAATTGTATTCCCATCCATCCATCCATCCATCCATTATCACTTACAATTCTTATCCTCTCCAGCATAATTCAGCGAAATCCTACCGTAGTAGATTTCCGTTTTTACGACGGACCCTCGCAAGAATAATGTATCGGAAACGTTACACGGCCGTTACCTCAGCGTCCTTTTTCGAAACGTTCAAAACAATATAGCAGCGATACGACAGACTAGCCTATGTAGTTATCTTGAGCTGGTTGTATCTTGTTTTGACAAAGTTCTCTTTAAACTTGTTTTGCCCAGTAAATATGTAGAGGCTTTTCTGTTCAGATTTTTAGTTTCACGGATGGGCCTGTTCCGTATTCCTTCTATTGTATTAAAGTCCAGCAGAACGATGAAAAAGAGGAATGTTTAACTTTTTTTCTAAGGTATTCACTGGATTTTGCGATAGAATACGACCGAGCGTAAAATCAGGGGCCAAACTTCAGTTTCATTTTTTTATGTGTGTCGTCGTACTTACAACTCTAATGAGTGTTGTCATCAGCACAGCCTTCGCTAACCCTTTTTAGTCTTTCGTTTTTGGAAGCTTCTTCAGTCGTCCATGAATGCTGGTTTCGTACCACTGTTATTCATTTTCTCCTCAACTTGGTAACGTCTACCTATACAACTTCTACAATTAACATTTACAATTGAGACCAACATAGAATTACATGTTATTCGCCCTTTTCTCGAAATTTCTCTTCTGCCCGCAGTTTACCTTGTTCTCTGCTCTAATGCTTTCCCACCATTTTTCCTTCCATCGACTATGCATGATATAGTAGAAATATATATTGATGGAATAGGGAGCTAGTGGGAGGCCGATCATGTTTCAGCCCCCAGACACGCGCCGTAGTCAGTAATGTATGCCATCGGATACGTTTAGAAATCTTGTACATGTACGAGTATCTCTAATATATTTTTCATCACACTTGCTCGAAAATGGTGTCATTACACGTAGGTTTTGCGGGCCGTAAATGACCTATTACGCCCTAGGGCGTAATGGTTTTCTTTTTAAATTTGAAACGCTGGTTCTGTTTTATTCTTATTTGTCATGTTCAAAGAAAACGCCAAGTTACTTTTTCAACTTTTATTACTTAAATATTTATTTAAAGAGAACTGTTATTGCAAATACATGTAAACACATATTTCTGTAACATTAATTAAATGTTTAAATAGTGTATTTCAGTATTTTGCAAATATAAAATCAACCATTTTAAGTCTTTACCGCTATGATTTTCGAACGTGACTTGTCGTCTTGATATATGTCACTAACGTCACTGTCAGTTTTACAATTTTATTTAGGTTAAGTAAGGTTATTTTAGTCAGATTTCCTCACAAGTGTGATGAAAAACATTGTGTGTGCCACGGGCGGTAAAGGAATTACAAACTCGTGTTATTAAAGCCCTCGGCTTCGCCTCGGCCTTGTAAGAAACACTCGTTTGTAATTCCTTACTTATTATTTCAGTTTCGTGTCCGTTTAGTACGACACTTTAGCTCGGTTTGTAATGAGACTTTTAGACGGTTTTATTTACCTTGTCGCGTCTAATTAGGCATTCCAAATCTTGCAACAGTCTTTTCAACAATTTCTGCCAAATCGATTCTTATAAAAGCTTGCACACACAATAAGTTCCCATAGTAAGCTAGCTTTATTGATAATTTCAGCTTGGTCTGATGATGAACAGTGGAACAGCTAAAACATGGTACATGTCTCGGGAAATCCTAGAGCTGGCGCTTACCTCTCGCAAAGAATAGTTTTAGCTAGCATAATGGGTACCATGCCACACTACTTGAGGGCGTGTTCTTTTTATAATGAGCTTCTTTGTTAAACTCTGCTTTAATAAATATTAAATAAATATGACTGCTAATAAATATTCACCTAAAGTATTGTTAAGTTTTTCACTTGTATAGAAATATAATCAAAATAGATTAGAGTAACTTAAGGAAAACATTTTAATATTTCAACTGGTCTGTAAACATTTCCCATTGAGATAGATACAGGGAAAGGAATCTTACTGTAATTAGCGGACTCTAATAAAAAAGGTTGTTGAAAGCTTGTAAATGCTATACTTTACGAGATATTTAAGTACCTATATTCACAGTAAGAATGAAACTAAAATAAATCAGAACAAAGTCCCTGAAGGTTTGTGATTTCTGCGATAATAAATTTCAAGTGACATTAGCTCTAAAAATATCGCAAGCTTTATTCTACGAGTGCTCAATTTTCCTTTTCTATTATAAATTTACTGGAATCGAAGGATTTTGCCGATTCCTAGAGATTTATGATGACATTAGGACTTCAGGGAACTTCGGGGAGAGTCCGCTGGATATTGAGTCCATCTAGTATTGAGACAGAATATTGGATCCCAAGTAGGTAAAGCATTAGATATTGTAGTGATGCAATTGAAATTCTTTTAAAGCTATACGAAAATTAGCACAATATTTGGTCTTTTTACTGTTGCTGTAGTAAAAATCCAAACAGAAACAAATGACGATGCAAATAGGAAGGACGAAATGTTGAAGAATGAAGTTTACTATAGTTGCTATACATTATAATAAAATCGTAGAAAATCTGTGTTTGTATATTAAAGATTTTTCCAAAAAAATAAGCCATAGAACGTTAACAAATTGTTTTTGAATTTTTTGTATGTCGGGTTGTCTGTTTGTTTGTCCGTGCATCGTGTACAAACTACCAGACCGATTTGCATGAGATTTGCAGGTAGTAATTATGACCCCGGTTAACACATAGGATACTTTTTATTTGACTAAGCCGGAGCAAAAAGGCGTTTAACTTACTTCTATCATCTCCGCGAACGAAGTATCGAGCGGGTCCATTAGTATATTATTAACACGTTCGCTGGCAGTACCCAAATTATAGAATGTACTAGAATGACAGCAAACGGGCGATACAGTTGAAACAGAGTGTAATCTCAAACTCGAGTTTGACCATGACAATCGACAACCATGACAAGAGGTTACACTCTGTTTCAACTGTAGTGTCATCGTTGTGGTGCCCCACATGACAGTAGATATTTACTCCGTAATAATGATATGGGTTTTGATGGGCAAGCACCGTACTGACTTATAGGCAGTCGCGAATAAATACTGCGTTAGCCGTACCGTCATATAGTGTGGTTCACTTTTTTTACACCGCCGAACGTGTTAAATCTGTGGCGACTCCTATCATCATAATAGGCTACACTACCACATAGGTATATTTCGCTAAATGCGTGACAGAGACAAACACCCATCATAGCGTTTCACTTCCCTAGCCCTTTCTCGGCGTAAATCCAAAGACACAAAACCCAACATTAGTGGTCTATCATCATAAATGTAACGATAATCATATTTTTCATCGCATGCTTAAGAAAAACCACGTTACACACGATATATAGAACTGTTTTAGATTGGTGCCATCAAATGTCAATCTCTACGAATATAATAACAATGTCTTGAGTTGTGTATAAAATAAACACGGTAAGATAAATATAAATTCAGAGAAAAGAAGATAAGGCTAGCGTCGTTTTCTTTATTCTTATTTAAACGTCTCGCTAATGTCTTTCTTAATATGGCGAGACTACCACGCGCTTTGTATTATTTTTAGATTTCTGTACGTTGCTAATGGGTAAATGTTTTATGCACACCAATCATACTTTATTAATTCGGCATATCAACGGAGGATGTCAAAAATGTCACATTTCTGTAATCAATCTTTTGATACTCGAATAACCTCGTTGTTTTTTTGAACTCGGTTAAAAATGGCTACTCTTGGTTTTAGCCCTTTAAGATTTATGAATGAATAAAACATTATCACATAAGAATTAATTAATGTAGATGTCAAATTTAAAGAAGTTTTGACTTAATACGTGTAATGGTAACAAATTATTTTTAGTGATATTTTTGATTTTACACTTGACATCAATGTCTACTGTTTTGGCAAAGAGCCTAAGAACCCCAGAAAAGTTCCCACAACGTTCCCATAATACAATCTAGTTCGAAGTTCGTTCATAAAATTTGTTCTATTGTCAGATACAATAATTTATGGTGACCAGTTATTAAAAACATGAATTATTGTACATATCTGACAAACGAATTAATTGACTTTCAGTTCATAATGGACGTAATCAGCGACGGAAACTTGTGGCTAACGACCGACTGTTGCCGCTTCGGCTAACTATTAATTATTGGAATCGGCAAAAGAACAAGAATGCTCGTTATTGGATAAGTTTGAACCTGCTGGCTTGACAACTATTACCATTTACCTCAGATTGAGGTTACTTTATTACGTATAAGAGTGATTGGATAAGTTCGTTAACTAGTATATTCAGAATAATAATGGAACTTGAACTCTTAACTTTACGCGCACCTATCATCGCGCACGTAACATGATTTAATATAATATTTTCTACTTATTTTGGTCGATAAGAGTGAGTACGATAACGTATACGTAATATAAGTAATAATATTTTAAAACGTACGTTTCAAAACATTAGCTGAGTTTGAATTTTATTTAAGGTGGTTTTATCATTGCACCACTTTCGATAAATCGTTATATTGGTTATAATACCTGTACTTAGACTTTTGGTAAAAATAATCTAAAGAATACATGTTTAAATACTAAAATCAGCTCACCTTTAACCGCAAATTTATTACTTATTTCAGATTTCACTAAATTTTAGAATCGAGTAAATATCACCAGTAACCAAGGTCCAAAATACGAATTTTATTTACTACCCAAAAACTGTCAGAAAGAAGAATCTGTCAAAGACTGAAACGGGAACAAGTGGACGAAGAACTAAAAGTGACAACAGCGACAGTGCTCTGACAGATAGTGAAAACAAAATTAGACTAAATTATACAGACCCCGTAGTATATAAAACAATAGATGGAATAGTTATAGAAGTCAATTTAGCAAAAGACAATAAGCATCATATCAGTCCCGATTTTGTTCTGTCAATTATTTTTCCAAAAACCAATCGAAATCCTAAAAACTAGATGATCAGTGACTGATGCGAAAAATGTGATAAAGTGATGGTGGAATATATTTTTAACAATAAAAGCCTAAAGAAAATTGTGTTTAAGGGTGCCTATCGCGAAGTGAATATTTTAAATCGCCTGAAATCTCGGATAATCCGCTAATCACGCGTGCTGTTCCACGTGGCTACGCTCAACCTTTCCAATCTTAATCTAAAAGCAACTTTAAGTGCAAACACATAAATTTCAAAATCAAATGTGCATAAGTTACTTTCAAATCGACGAGTGTGCTAAGCAAATTTGAACTCCAATCCAATGTGATTACATTGAAAATTTAATGTGTACATTCCAGTCTGGTTAAGTTAAAGCTGGTGTTAGACGTTGAACTTAGTGTCCTAGAACATAGAAGTGGAAATTCAAAGTTGTCTCGTTAAACGTAACCACTTGCTTGTATTGGAAATTAAAAGCAGTAGTGATATAAATGTATGTAGTTATAAATTTAACATTGAATGTCTAAACATAAGAAGATAATTTAATAAAACCAAATAAAACAGCAATCATTACTACCAAACTTTAAGTATCTACTAAAGAAGTTAATATCAATAGTGCCGGTAGTGAAAACACAAACAGTGGAGTAAGTGTAACAAACAGTTGCAGAAACTTTTTATAAATTCGAACTTATTGTTAAAACTGAAAAATAATTAGAAATTGAATCTTGTTTCAACGAAGTTTAAATTGAAAAAGGATATAAAACTCTTAACGCTGGCCTAAGGGGTCATTGCAGAAAATTTAGTAACATTAAATTCAGTGTCAATGAAGATATAGTGGAAATCAAAGTAAAAGGTAACAATCATAGTCATATCATGAATAAAATAAATGGAAATATAACGAAGTGTTGAAAAAGATAATATTTAAAATGAAATAAACGTTGTCAACCAAAGTGGTGTAACAGCAAACGGCTGTCTTAAACTTGAACCTAGTGTCAAAGGAGTTAAGGTCGAAAATGAATGCATCAATGAAAGCGGGTCCGGCGCCGACGGTGGCGGTGGTGGCGGTACCAGAGAGCGAGATGGATGCTCTGCTACTCGGCAGGACTGCGGTGAGGACCTTTGATCAGTACGTGCGAAATGTATGTATTCGTCTAACTTATTATACGCTTCTCGCTTTGCGCTTTTGAGCTCTATGACCAAGTTAAGCTTTTAGGGTTAATGATTGACAACAGTTCAGTCAGTCAGTTCTAAACAGTTTTAAATATTAAAGTCATCGTCCTAGTAGTTCTCTCGGGGTACGCTTTGACTTTGACCCCAGCAAGGTAAGCATAAACCAGTTTCAACCTATCTCGCGCGCTCAATAGGAATGCCCGTTCGTAACGCAGAATATGTACGTGCGTTTTTATTGGCTGTTACTATGTTGCGTCACACGCGTGATAGGTTGCGGCTATCTCGGGCTAAAAATGCAGATTTGGTTGGGTATTGTCATAAAGTGACAGTCTTCTGACCTCCCGTGACCCTTGTTTTAATTATTAAAGTAACAAGATAAATTGATGTCGCTGTAAGATTATGTTTTTAAGCTGACCTTTGTGAAAATTTCTTCAAGAATTTAGGATTCACAGGGGAACTTTACTGGAAGCGCTGTAAGAAAACAGTAAATGACGAAGTTAATGAACAATTACAAGCAAAGTACAGACATTAGGATAGGATCTAATCCATTTTCAAATAATTTTCATTGTAATAGATGACTACTACTTTCATAAAACTATCGTGTTTGTCGATGAGAATATCGTTAAGTATATACTATAAATACATAAATATAAAATAAACTAAACTCCAAGTATACAGTACGTATCTGATCGTAAAGCAAAGCTGTAAGCTGGCTAACATCGATATGAAGTATAGTGTAATGGCATAGCTTGTATCACTGTTGCAGCAGTCTTTTTTTAGATTGAATAAAACAAATTCTTAAGTACCTGTTATTTGCAGATGATTTTAAAACAGCCTGTGGATGTAAACAAACTAAACGTCATTGTCTTATCGTAAACCAACTAAACATAACAAACATATCATCACAACGTACTTCAGATTATCGCATTTCAACTATGTTGTCGTTAATTTCTAAAAAAAAAAAATTTTTTTTTAATTTAATCTGTTTATTTCAAATTATTACAATTTTTTATATTACTCTTAACTACTAATCTTAATTTCTAAAGATTTTGCGAGTTAAGGAGCTCTTTATTAATAATACTTGCATTATTTAAATAATTAAACTAATGTGCATTTTCTGTTTTCGTTAAAGCATAAATGCCTTACTACACACATACACACAAACTTACACAAAATTTGCTAACAGTAAAAATGAATGCATTTCAATAAACCAGGCACCGTTGTCATATTTACGATCTAACAATTGCGTGGTACATTTATTTGCTTTATGTTTGGTTACACACTGTATAGCTCAAAAAGCTAACTTGGCATTAAGCTCAAAAGTGTACAGTATAGCCTGCAAGGATTGCACAATATTGGGTCTTTGCTATCGTTTGTAGATTTATTTTAAACTACAATCCAAATAGCGTATGTTAAAGAATACGCAAAAATTATATGAATACTAGTAATAGCAGTTTTTATTTTTTTATTACAATACATGGTAACTCGATTTTTTTTATAGCCAATAAAAAAATGATATACAGGTAGGTTTTGATTCCGGTTAACGCCTCCCGCAACGAAAAGCGGCCATCCTCTAGTGCAGCGGTTGGCAACCTTTTAGCAGCCAAGGGTCACATAGTAGCTAAGGAATTAGCGCGGACCGCACTTTGTTAATAATTTGTGATTTTATACATTTCGGAATATAGCGACCGCAATACAGACCAGAATATAGGGCCGCAGGTCAGCGATTAAATGATTAGGTACATAATTATTTGATCGGTGTACATATAAATAGCGTTGTGGTTGTAACAATATGTTGCGCGCTCTGCATGATAATGTACTCGAGTAAGCACAAACGTTAATTTAAGCAATACAGCGTGTAAGTCTAATACGGGCGATAAATTAAATCGGACATAGTATTCATTAGTGTAATCACAAAGTAAAAGGTTTTTTAAGTTGCAGTTCATTACGACCCCATAATTATTATTTTTTTAATTTGTCAGGTAGCAATGTACTGTACACATGGTAGCGGTACGGCGGTACCGAAATGTCAACGTAACTGTCAACGAGCGTTTAACGTGAGTGTATTTGCATTACATTGCAGGCTGAATTATTTTGTATGGACAAAATTATTGTTGCAACTTTAAGTAAATGATATTTAATTACCTTCACTTTGTCCTATACTAACCACCGTTAAGAGATTCACCCGTATTAGACTTACACACTGTATACATACAATGGCTTAACCATACAGGGTGATTCCTTAGTCACTAGCCATATTAATTCCAGGCACTAGGTAACACTTAAGGAATCTACTTTCAAAGAAAAAAACATACAATACAATACAATACAATATTCTTTATTGTGCACCAAAACAAAAGATTACAAAAACTTAAATCTAAAACAGCATAAATGGTAAACAACAGGCGGTCTTATCGCTAATAAGCGATCTCTTCCAGACAACCATTTTTTTTATTAAAAAAAAAAATCCTTTGAAAGTAGATTAGAAAGGAATCTATTTTCAAAAGGATTTTTTTAAATTAATTTTTTTTTCCTTAGTCGATTCCTTAAGTGTTACCTAGTGCCTGGATTTAATATGGCTTGTGACTAAGGAATCACCCCGTATGTAATCATTATCCAAGCAATCTCTCTTAGGTATTACGCTGGACGTAATTTTAGGTCTAGTCTGTGGTCTATTGCTTGAAAATGTATTAGAGAGGTACATCTGTCGTCTCACTGACAGTGATTGACCATTTGCAATCTATCTATATAGATTGCAAATGGGTGAATCGACTTTTAATGTACTCCCCAATTTTCGAGATACCTCACTGCATTACCTTAATTTGGTAAAAGACATTAAAGTGTTTTTAACCGACTTCCAAAAGTAAAAAAAAAAATGCCAACCAACCAACTTAAAAAAAAAGTAAAAAAACATACAGACGAATTGAGAACCGTCCTTCTTTTGGAAGTCGGTTAAAAATAAAGTAAATTTTTAAAACAAAAAATAAAAACCGACTTCCAAAAACTTAAACTAAAAAGCAGAAAATAATATGTTAATTACCCCAAAGAAATGGATAATCAACGATTCATATATACATATACAGACATTTATAGTTTTTGTGCAAGCATTTCACAGCATAACCGACCTCTATGGTTTGGCTGCCCTTCGTGGACGAGCTCCACACACCGCCATGCGCGCGAATGCTGGCTGAAATTGGCGACGCCCGATTTCGAGCGTCAATTGTTTTTCGGCGGATTTCTTTCACGGCGGCTTTGTATGAACGTTCTCGGTAATAAAATAAAAAATAAGTGTAAATATATGTGTGTTGTGGATATAATTTTGTAAATACAACTTGTACGATATCTGTGACTATTTGTGCGGGTATAAAGACAATCGGGTCCCGGCCGGTGACGGTATTTGTGTGGTGAGCAAACGGACAAACACACGGCTCGAGCAAGCGACCTGGAGTTCACATTTTTAAAGGTAAGCCATCCATATTGTTGGGGAGCTGTTGGTAACGCTGCGTAGGGGGTCAAGCCAACCAGTCTATGGTTTACATCCACAAGCTATCGAAGGTTAAAATACTGTACAGTTTATAACCTGTTATTTTTTAAGTCGGTGCCAGCTAAGGAGCTCAGCACAACCAGCTTTGCGTGGCAGGCACCAACTTCAAAAATAACAGGTTAAAAACTATAAATATCTGTATACACCGTGGGCCCGTACAACCCGACCAACTTTAACCATAGATTCTAACAACTATTAGAAGTAAAAAAAGTTATGTGACGTATAGTCGATTAACGCTTACTTTCCGTGATATTCATAATTTTTAACATAAAAACTCCCAAGTGTGTAACAAGCCCTAATAAATGTGACTAAGATACTTTTACTGATTCTTTAAAATCCTTTAAGTAAACAGCAATTAACCTTCGCAGTATTAGATGGTAAGCGATTATAAAGCCAAAATATTGACCTTTCGTTTCCATTTTAGCTTTTTTTTCCTTTTTAATAACTTCCTCCAGTAAGGACATGTTTATAACGAGGGACTGAATTTATTGATTTGTTTTGTTTCATAAGACTATTAATGTAAAATGACAAAATTCGACCTATGTTGATATAACGTTATTTACTTGTAATACCATCAGGAATACGTGGTTAAAGTTGGTCGGGTTGTACGGGCCCACGGTGTATGTATATATGAATCGTTGACTATCCATTTCTTTGGGGTAATTAACATATTATTTTCTGCTTTTTAGTTTAAGTTTTTGGAAGTCGGTTTTTATTATGTACACAACACGGGAGGTAATAAAGAAAGCCCTCGATCGCATATTTACGTCCCTCGCTTGCAGCTCGGGCCGCAGACTTCTGCGATCTCGGCATTTCTTTGTATTACCACCCTAGTTATGTAATGTACTATTTGTTTTAATTTAAGTTGCCAATAATATTTTGCCGAGCCGAGGATAGTGACCGAATGTAATATTACAAATGCAATGCAGCAGGCGTAAAAGCATAATATAATAGAATAGGCTATTTTACTGTACAATCAAAGGCAAAGATAAATATCCACACAAAGTTCCAAAATATGTATATGTCGCAGCCAACTGGTTTAATCAGCCATTTGATTAAATGCAATGCCATTTTCACTATACAAGGTGAAATCTTTTACGTGATACAAGATAATTAAACCTCAATCTATCCATGATTTTGAACAACTTTTACTATGAGGTCAACTTTGTAAATGCAAAAAAAATACAACTTTCTCATATATTTTGTTCTACCTATTCATGACCTTTTTAACCGACTTCCAAAAGAAGGACGGTTCTCTATCCGTCTGTATGTTTTTTTTTTTTTGTATGTTTGTTACGCGATTATCTATGAAACAGTTAATAAATTTTTTGCATTTACAAAGTTGACCCCATAGTAAAAGTTGTTCAAAATCATGGACAGATTGAGGTTTAATCATCTTGTATCACATAGAAGATTTCATCTTGTATATTATAAACCGCCAGCAGGTTGACGAAGCTTCTATTTCGGCTCTGAGGGTCACAAGCTAACTAACAAACCTAGCCTAAAATTTAAATGAAAAGGCTAGGCAGTTAACTAAATGGCTAATTAAGCTAGTTGGCGGCGACATATACATAAACCTTACTGCCATAATAATGTTTGTGTATACAGATTTTGGAACTTTGCGGATATTTATCTTTGTCTTTGACTGTACCCAAAATTCGTTAAAATGATAAGCAAAATAAGGAAAATGTTGAAGTTTTAAGTACGATACCTAAAGTATAACTTGTTTTATAAGCCTTCAAAGTATGAAAATATTAAAAAACCGGTCAAGTGCGAGTCGGACTCGCGCACCGAGGGTTCCGCACAAACTCGTTAGGAGATACGTGGATAATTCAAGATAAACTGTATGGTGGGACAAACTTAACTTTGCTCTTGAAAAACTGTAGTCCCCATACATCGACATATCGTCGCTATACTTACTCAACCACGTATCTACTCGAATAGTTTGATAGAAAACGCACCTGTGTTACGAGTAGAAAAGTGCGATTTTCCTATGAAACTATTGGAGAAGATACGTGGTTGGGTAAGTATATCAGCGATATGTCGCGGTTAGTTTAGTACGGCAAATAAGTTTGTCTTACAATTTTTGCGAATTTCTAAAAAACGCTGCAAGTTAAGAAAACCGTTTTATTTTTCCTGTAATATTTAGGATGATATTAATAACCGGTAGTTATTTTATTACAGATTTTTCTGTTTAGTAACTTCGGAGATAATAGGGGGATGGTATTTTTTGGAACGTTTTTCATCCTATATCAAAAAGTACATACATAATTAAGAAAAAAACGAAAATGGTTTTGGAATCTACACATTAAGCCCTTTCATTTGATATCCCATTAGATATAATAGCTCTACTTTTGATTTTCGATATCCCATTTCGGTCTCCTTCGGACTTTTTTTTTTTTTAAATATAAGATTTTTTTTGTGCCCAATAGGCTCGGGTTAGCTACATTTAACTCTATTTCAAATTTCAAGTCGATAGCATCAGTTGATCCTGAGATATCTTGTTGTGACAGACGGACAGACAGACAGATAGATAGACAGACAGAGTTGCCCCATAAGGGTTCCTTTTTTACCATTTTGGTACGGAACCCTAATTAATACCATTGAATAGCCCATAAAATGTATGGCCATATTGGCCAGTTTTTAGCAGAATTAAAAAATATATGTTGAATAACTTAATAAAATGACTAAAAAAACTGGCCGAGTCAAATCTGACCTACTTTAAGATCTCACATTTTTAATGATATGTATCCAATAAAGCAAAGAAATAGAGTTTAATACTTGTTCATAATGTTATTTTGTTCCTATAAATACAGTATTTGGATTTTGCATAGGACTTGGCACTCATTTAGATCTCCATTCTTTTTGCGGCGAAGCCCACAGCCTAGCATAATTTTTATATTGAACTTGGCTCTCTTTTTTTACATTTATGTTGTTGGTGGGATATTCTTGATTTCCCCATACAAAGTATAACCGTATGACGTCACAACGCTAGTATGCTTTAGTATGAAGCGTTCATTGGAAAAGTATTAAAATATGATTTTGACATTGTTGTATCTCGGTGAGTTTTGTGATATTGAAGTAGTTTTTTCACTAATATTTCTATTATTGAGACTGAGAGAGAGGTCTTTCTATAACATACCGCAGAAAAAAGTTGTCAAATAGCCTATTGAATAAATAATACATAAAATAACTGGCCAAGAGCATGTCGGACCATGCTCAGTGTAGGGTTCCATAGCCGTAACTGTAAGGTAAAAAATACGATGTAAAAAAAGTACAACAACAAAAGAGCGTATCTTCATAGCAATTACGTCCTTTTGTTGAGAAGCGCAGTTTATCGGCAATAACTCAAAAACGGTTAATTCGATCTTGTTGAAAATAATTTTCGTTGAAAGTATTAATTAAGCCTTACCTTCGTGATTTTTTTCATATTTTTCGGGCGCACGGTTTAGAAAATAGAGGGGGGGGGGGACACAATTTACACAACTTTCGGAGCGATTATTTCCAAATACATTCACTTAATCAAAAACATTACTTAGGAACCTTATAGTGTTTTTTAAAGAGCTGTCGAACTATATACCACACGTTCATATTTGCTGAAAAAAATTTTTTTTACTGTCTTTAACATGTATGGAGTGCCCCCTCTAAAAATATTTATTTTAATAATTTATATACCAAACTAAGTAGCGGCTCATAAAACACACCTATATTCCAAATTTCATCAATATCCATCATGTAGTTTCTGAGTTAAATGCCTGTGACATACGGACAGACAGACAGACAGACAGACAGACAGACAGACAGACGGACGGACATGACGAAACTATAAGGGTTCCGTTTTTGCCATTTTGGCTACGGAACCCTAAAAATGGTACATAGAGAAATCTAATGAAAAGTTTGGTTCGTTTATTTACTCTTGGGTGTAGATCTACGTTAACGCTATGAGTAGGTACGTAAACGAAGAGACAGAAATTGGAAAAACAAACTTGAATGCGATTTTTCTTGGATGGATACTGCACAAACAACTTTGATTGAATTTGCATCAGCCGCCAGCAGGCATAATGTAGTCAGACGCAATATTATGTCAAAGGGAACGGTATTCAAAAGATTACTTTTATTTTTGCTCGTGGGAAGCCTTCCAGGGCATTTCTCCGACGATTGCAGTGGCATTGACTATAAAGATTTGCACGATATTTTCGAGTATTTGATAGAAACCTTGACGTCTCTCAGATACCTGAAAATATCATGCAAATCTCCCAGGACCTCGACATTAATGATGCCACTGAAATTACCGGAGAAATTCCCTCCCGTTGAGCTTTTTATTTAACCGTACATTTTGAACAACTAACATGCTTTTACAATTATAATGTTTGATTAAAGGAAGAAAGTGTAAACAAAAAACTGAAACCAAATAGTATCTCAATTGTCATTCTAAATTAATAATTCTAAAATAAACAGCTTTTATCTTCATAGCGTGAATGATGCTGATTCCACTATTAGGGTTCCGTACCAAAATGTTAAAAAAGGAACCCTTACGGTGCGACTCTGTCTGTCTGTCTGTCACAGCCAGATATCTGAGGAACTACTGCTGCTATCTATTTGAAATTTGGTATAGTGTTAAAAGGAGCTAACCCGAGATTATTGGACATAAAAAAAATCTTGTACCTTTTTTACTTTTTTTAAAGGGCTCCGTAATGGGACTTTGAAAATTGAAAGAAGGGCTATTATATTGAGTGTGGTATCAAATAAAAGGGCTTGAGTAGATTAAAACACCGTTTTTATTTTTTTCTTAAAAAAGTAGTTTTTGATTTATGATGAAAAATGTTAAAAAAATACCACCTATTATCATCGAAGTTACTGAACGGAAAAATCTGTAATAATTACCAATTATTAATGTCGTCCTAATTATTACAGGAAAAATATAACGGTTTTCCTAATTTGCAACGTTTTTTTAGAAATTAGCAAAAATCGTAACACATACTTATTTGCTCCTACTAAACTAATCGCCATACAGTTTCTCTTAAACTATCTGTGCGCGGAAGAGAGGACAATAGAGAGATCTCTCTCCAGGCGGGTGTTGTGCCTGGGGACCGAAGTCCGAAGGAAGATGGTTGGAAGTGTTATATATTGGAATTGGGTTTAGAAACTTCGATAGCGGATTGTAGAACTGTATGGAGATGACAGTCTTTGTATGGGCGTTGATGTAAGCGCCATCTGTCGTGGAATTGCTGTAACTGTCTTCTTCTTCCATCGAGTGTCGCTAGGTGGCAGTGTCGCCACATGTGTATCTACTTATGAGTTTGTACGGAACGGAGGCAAAGTAATTGAAATAGGAAATTGATGAACCGTAACGCATTGGGCCCAAAACGCTAAGATCAAATTATTTTACACATTCTTCATACATGATGGCCCGAACTAAATGTGGTCCCCTTTTTCGATAGGTGAACGATTATAAATTGCAATCATTCAGACAGGTCCGAGGCCATATAAAATAGTCTGAGTATCTAGAGTCGGACTGGCCATATAGTCGAGGTGGCGATTGTCAGCTGGGCCCCAGCCTGCGCGGGCTCCCCACGGGCCGGGCTTGCGGAACTTGCCGCGAGCCTCCGGCTTGTGGATGTTGTTGTTGGGCCCCGGGCTTCTGGGGAGCTCTTCCGGCCCAGTCCCACCCTCTGACTATCCATCCAAACTTTGCGAGGTCCCGGAGCGCTGCACGTTTATTAGTGGATTTTTACGCAAGGCAAAACATTATTTCGAATGTAATTCCCTTCATTCGGATTTCTTTAAGTACCTAAGTGACCACTGATCACAGTAGAAATTGGGAAAAATATTAAGCCAAACTGTACCTAAATATCAAACTGTTTTCTGTAAGAGTTGTGAATATCGCATATCTACAACATTGTAGTCTACACAAACTCAATATTCCCTATTGGAGCCTTGAATAGTTTGCAGAGCTTAGCCCTATGTTGGCTTAAATTTAGACTGCTATTCAGTCTGTTTGCGTTAGACGCTGTATCACCAGCAGCCCGTTATACTTATCGCTGATTCCTGGATGCGGGAAAATGGTACCAAATCGATAACAAAAGTGCGTATAGTAATATTATGACAACTACAGAAAATATAAGCGATATAGGATGCTCCTCCGATACTGAAAATCCCATAACGATAGATAAATTAACCTCAAAATAGAACTTCGAGGCTTTCTGCTTAGTATTTGTTTTTACGTGACGGGCGCGTAATGAATGGATCCGAAATAAGACCTGACTCAAAGATGTCATGGCTATCATGGTGAAGAAAAGGTGGACATGGGTGGGATACATTGTCAAAATGGACGAGAGTCGATGGACGAGTCCTTGAATGGAGACCCAGAGTGGACAGCAGAGGGAGAGGCAGACTGCCCCGCAGCCCGGGCCAACCTAGTGCATTCTAATTGGCTAATTCAAAGTCAACAAGCGATCACGTGACCGTTGCATGGTACACGGTGCTTTATGATTGGCCAATTCAAACACTATCAGGTTGCTATCAGGTAGTAGTAAGCTTATCTCAAGAGGCCGTTTTGCAATGCTTGGCCTAGTAAAATATAAAGTCTGTGTGTACAAAAAGCGCGAGTTTGATTCGTTATAATTGAATTGATCTTACAAGTATAAGAGTCAGATTAAAACAGTTACGAGCTCACCAACGACATTTGCTAAATTCCTGAACAGCGTAGCCTGTTAGTGTGTTGATCTTGGCTCCTAATTCGTTTTGGCAACCATCCGCATAATACGATTACCGATCTCCTCTTTCCGTTTGCAGAAGAGAGTAACTGCCAAGGGTTTCCCCTTAGGATACGACATTTTATTTGCAAGTTGATCGAAGCCAATATGGCGGCTAGGCCGTCCTCAAATTCAAATAGAAGTGCCTGAATATGGACTTCTATCGTTTAAAGTGACGCTTATAAAGCGGGGCTTATACATGCGGCACAGATGCGATATATGTATCACATATAATTGAATTTACTATAGGATACAAAATTCGTGTGATCGTGTATGTTGTAGTGTCTCAATAGAAAAGGTGCATTGAATTAGGTACATACTCTAATAGTTAAGAACATGTAGTATCAAAGACCCAAAACGTGAACTACGTTAAAAGCATTGTATGCGGACATGTTTAATCTTCTTTTAACCGCAAAATTAAGTTCCGATTTTCTGAATTTTCAAGAAAATGCAGTTTACGTAGGTAACCTAAGTTCAATTCAACTTCACTGACGTTCGAATAAATTAACATGTTTATATTAATAAACCCAATTTGTGCAATCCAGTAAGGTGTAGTTTTAACCCGCATAGCGTAGTTTTAGATTTTAGTCTGTCTTCCCTTTAGTTATTAAGGTGTGCAACTATGGAGTCCTTATGGTGTTTATCACGAGTACAGCCTATAAGAAGTAAAATTGTGTACACAATAGGATAAGAGAACCGACGGAGCGTAAGTTTATCGCCCTTCAATTCGGGTTTTGCAACAGATTACTTCACAACTTTTCCGTCAACCTCGTGCGTAGGCACGTGGATTGGTGGATTTCTCTTGTGGAAACGCCTAAATGGCTCCATCAGCCCACTGTATGTTCCTCAGAATAGTCTGACACTGTCTTTGACACTGTTTGCATTCATGGTGACAAAATAACGTTTTAGTAAAAAGCTTATTGGATGCTTATTACCTCTACCTTGATTAATGTAGCTTTATCACGGGCTTATGTTACTAACCTGATATAGATTGAATATCCATTGTGATAATCAGATAAAATGACGTCAGCATAAAGTGGTTAATCTGTTGTGTGATAACAGATTAAAAAATCTAATTCTATGACTCAGTAGGCAGTAAGGGTTATCGAAGCGAAAAAGAAACCACTCAGTGGGCACCTTATTGCGGTCACCTTATTTTGGCGGCCTTATTTTGGTCGTCATATTGTAGTGGACTAGTGGCCCTATCTTATCAACATTACTCAGATGAGTAGGCTTGGGCGACTTCCTTTGGGCTGTCTTATTTTGTCGACCTTTTTTAGTATTTTTATATAGGTAAGTTTATTTAAGTGATTTTATTGGGTTACCTTTATCGTTTTTTGTTTCATTAAAAAAAAATGACAAATTATCACTTCCCAAAAAAAATCATAGAATTTCATTTGCCAAATAAACGTTTGCCATATTAACCAATAATTGTTATTCAAACCTAACGTTTGTCACATGAATGTTTAGGTAATGACTTGCCTACCAACTGTTACTTTGACCAAAGTTCATTTAGTGAAATGTTTTAGTTGGCATAAAATATTTTAAGCAAAACAAAAGAAGGAAATTGATTTGTATCGTCAATCAATATTCAATTTAAATTTCTGGTAGTAGATCGTTTTTATTGGAGGTTACAGTTCTAACCTAACCTATTATTCTGGCAGCAGTTCGTTTTTATTATCGGTCACAGTTCTAACCAAACCTACTGTTCTCGTAGCAGTTTGTTTTTGTGGGGGGACGCAGTTCAAACCTAACCTAACCTACTTTTTACCTAATTGAACCTTTATCTTGAGTCTTGAGCCAATCAAAGTATCTTTTTGTATCTGTGGCACAAATACCATTGACTTGATTACCTTTGTATTAATACTCAAAATAACGGAATATAGGTTTCGTTTTCTATTTATAGTACGGAACCCTGTAAACGACCGTGCACATTTGCGACACGTTGCCAATTTATCTTCAAATTATCGGCCTCATTAGGATTGTTAACATCTTCGAAGAAATTCTTTTCCTTCGCATTTTCTCTTCAAATGAAAAACGAGTTCGAACTCATAAAATTCCATTATGTAGCTTCGAAATTGGAGAATATTTTCGTTATTTTCATAAGACTTTTTTTTGGAGATGCCACTCATCAAATCTAACTAAGTTATTAGCAAAGGTTAACGGGTGTTTGCACCTTTGCTTTCGTCGTCGTTTGCGTCGACCACTAAATATATCAAGTATAGGAACTTAGGCTTGATGTGTTTGTCATGAACCAATAGAAACAGCTTAGCGGAGCGAGGATAAGGAAATGAAGTGTTTCTATTGGTTCATGACAAACACATCGCTACGCATCTTCGCACATGCCTGGTGGAAATTATAGTATATTATATTATATACGTTATGAATAATAATGTGCATAACGCGAACGAAGATGCACGTAAATTCCAGTTTATAGTAAATAAAAGAACCTCGCCTTTTTATGATGTCGGTTCAAAATAGTTTCATTTGTTTTTAATTTGGAAATTTGACTTAAAACCCTTATCTATCTAATGAAAGGTCCGTTCATATATTTTATTTATAACAGAAATAATAAAGGATTCGTGAAAATGCTACTGGATATCCGACATTTTATGTAACATTTTATACTGATACAAATTTTCTTGCAACCGAGTGCAAGCGAGGTCAATTTACCACAGCAACGGAATTCTATTTTTTGTAAAATAAATATTTTTTCCTTCTACATCAACCCGCAACATTGTAATTAACTTTTGACAAGATATCTAACCTGATCGCTTCAGGCCTTTGGACTCATACCCATAGTTTTCTCTAAAAGGTTTTTGTGAAAATGTTCACAAGGTTATCTTGAAAAGAAAATGTATTTTGCCGTGGAAAATCCTTTGAAAGGTGACACGCGAAAATAATTTTTTCAAGGTTCGTGTCTTTTCAATATACTGCAAATTTCTTATTAATATCGAAACATCTGAACTTTTTAATAAAGAAAAGTTTATGATGTCGCTAATGTTATTGAAAAAGTATGTTTTTATGCCACACCTGGCCATAAAGTGGCTTTTTCCGAACGCTACGCGTACGGAATAAGCCGTTTTCTGGCCAAGTGTAGACATAAAATGATGTACCCAACACGGGAGGTAATAAAGAAAGCCCTCGATCGCATATTTACGTCCCTCGCTTGCAGCTCGGGCCGAAAACTTCTGCGATCTCGGCCTTTCTTTATATTACCACCCTAGTTGTGTAATGTACTATTTTAATAGTCTGTGAATAACATGGTGGTGAGACGTTGTAGACATCATGGTCAAACAATACGCGTTCTTTGTTTAATTACGGAACCCTATAAATATCAAAACAGTATTATATCAAATAATTGTTATGCAAAAAATAATTAGACTCAATGGTCTGTATGCATGTATTGTAAGGGCCTTATCACACTGGCAATTTGCGAGCGTGTTTTCATACAGATTTCGATCGCGCCGCGGCAAACATTGTATGAAAACATGCTCAAAACTCGCTCAGAAATCGCCAGTGTGATAAATGTCTAAATGGGCAGGGCACATTGCTTCTAAAATCGACGGCCCCTGGGGCCGCCGAAGTCTTGAGTGGTGAATACCTGCGCAGCAAAATACGAAGCGTGGATAGACATTTACAAGGTGGACTGATGATCTGGTGAAATTGAGGCGGAGGAGGTAAAAATGCCCTAGCCGTCTTGCACAATTGGCTGCGACATCGTTTGTCACGCGACAGAACATGACCTATCACTGTCACACTGAGAGGAGAGAGATAGGTACTATAGCTTGGCAAATTCGTTGGTGACACTCCTATGGTCCGCGAGCGACGGGGGACGAAGTACAACGCGGCGGTATTGACAGTGCGCTTTTGAATTTGAATTTGAATTTGAATTTGAAAATTGTAAACCAACTGCGCAGTCCGCTTGCAGTCGGCGTGCACTTATTTTAACTTAACTGCAAAAAATCTGCCTTCAAACTGCATTTGCAGCTAGAAAGCATCGTAATACTGCTTTGGCCTTTAGGGCTTTCAGCAGACATATCCGTACGTAATTTGCATGGTGTGTAGCAGTGCTCAATACATCGTCCCCCGCTCCCCGCGCGTACAGTGGAGTGTCACCAACGAAGTTGCCAAGCTGTAGTATACGTCACGTGACAAAGAGTCGCGTATTACAGTAGTGCTAGAGGTACTGGTGTCCGTTGGATGCGGCGGCTCAAGACCGATCACGGCGGCGTACTTTGAGGGGAGGATGTTGCAGTGTCAGTTTTCAGTTGATGGTGTGCTTAAACTGGTAGAATAGACAATTCTACGAAACGTTGTTAATTAAAGGTTTATAACATATGAACGTTACATCGATTGTAGAATTTTAAGCGTTACAGAGTTGAGCTCCCAGTTGGGTGTTAACATAAATCTTGAAGTAGATATTAATTTACTTTGAAGCTTCATAATTAGACCCCTTTTGGCGGCTGGCTAAGGAAGTCTACAGTATGGAGTACTTCACGAGGGGAGTGAATTGGTTTTTCCGTCACCTATGCTACGCGGGGAGAAAGTACCACTTTCTGGCCAAGGGAAGACGTAAAATTGTGGAAACTCCATGGGCGGTAATAGTAAAGCCTCAGATCGCATATTTACTGCAACAAACTCCTGCGATCTGGGCCATTCCTTGTTATCCCGCCCTAGGTGTGTAATATACTATTAAAGAGTCGCCGTCACGCACGTAATGCCTCAGGTGTCGCAAACATAGGGTTCATAGGCTACGGTTTACCATCAGGCAGGCGGTACGTTTGAACTAGTAGTAAAAGTCTGGATTCTATTTAAGATCCATTTCTACCAAAATCATTCCCATAAAATTTTTCTTAAAAATTAAAATAGTGGTCTAGTCGCTTGATAGGTCTTGAAACCGCCAGGTTTCAGGTTTAAATCCCAGTGCTCGTTATGCTATAAGTTTTTCTACGGTTCAATCGAAAAAATAGAGAGGTATGCACCCTGCTATACAAATCCTATTAATATTATAAATGTAAAAATTTGTGATGATGTTTAGAATTTTGGAGTTTTCGATGTTTGTTACTAAATAACGGGATAGCAACTGGATGGATTGAGATGACATTTGGCATGCCAAATAGACCAAGTCCTGGATTGAAACATAGGATACATTATATCCCGGCGAAGCCGCGGGTAAATTATAGTGTAGAGTAAATATTTAAGTAGAGTAGGGTGCTTATTACAGGCTATTTAAGGCTCGGTAGGACCTGGCTCGCATTTCACATACAATCTAGGGTCGGGCGGAATGCAGATTATTGCAGATTATCTTCGATTTCTAACATAAAAGTATACGTTATCAACCCAAACATGAGAGAATGCCCTGCATGACTGTGAAATCATGATTGTCAGGTATTAATTTTGTCAGAAAAGGTAACTGGTAATGAACAAAATGAAAAAAATGAAAAAAAAAAATACTTTATTTTATAGTGTTTTCGCGCTACTTTTCTATCGAGCGAAGTGTTCGCTATCGTGTTCTAAGTGAGAGGAAGCCCTAGATACAGTTCTGAATATTATTATATATGTTTTACAGTGATCTACGAGTCAAATAAGTGCTCTAAAAATGATTTGGAAACTAGGCTTCCGCGCCCGATTCTCGTCTTACCTCGCCTTAATTTGCCGTGTTAATATGTACTAATATGTTTTTGTCTGCCAAATCTTATAAGTTAAATTAGAACCACTTCCTGATGCTTGATTGGTCTCATATGTGGTATCTTTGCCAAGAATGTAATAATATGGTACCTACCATGGATCTTGTCTGATTTTGGAGACTGAAGGTGGCTCATAGGATCATCTCGGTAATTGTACCTACTAACTGTAGTACCCAAGTAATACCTATTACTCGTACGAAAAAAAGAATCTGAGAATACCTGCGCATTAAAAAAAATAATGTGAAAAAAAAACGTGTAATCCTGTTGTTCGAATGATGCCAGTTAATAAAAGTAAAATACTCGTAGATACGCAAAAACATAACCTACCTAGCAAGCAGGTGAAAAAAATACCGCGTCATAATTCTAGCAAGATATCATTCAGAATTTAAATTCAACGTACCTAACAACGTACCTTATATTCCACCTCAGACATCACAGTAATGTAGACAGTTTTTCTCAAATTCCTAGTACAAAAAACCGCTGCAAAATACTGTCGAATTGAGCGAAAATAGGCCTTAATGCCGATAAGGACGTTACCGTATGAATTATTTGCAACGCACACATCCTCTGATGAAGCGGTATAACGAGGGTAGAAAGGGCTTACGCACCATAGATTCCTGTAGCTATTTTGTTATTCAAATGAAAGGTTAAATCGAACTTAGCGCATGCAGTTAAGGTTTAATATTCAACAAAGGTGTATTGATTTATACGAGTTTGCTAAAGTTGCCACCGGAGAGACGTTTGGAAGGTCAGTGAACTTTGTGAAAGGTCATGGTCCTTTAGGCTTGGTAAACTAATAAATACCTACGTATGGACTGATATGTAGGTAGAGCGATAGTAGCCAACTACCAAAAAGCTAATAGTAATCTAATCTTAAACGGTGACAACACCTTTAATTTACTTATTGTATTAATCAAATAGTTGTAAAATATCCTATTATATGCATGCTATTTTAAATATTCAATAAATTTCTGTCACAAAATACTTTCAATGTGTGCATCAACATACTAATGAAATGAGCCCAAACACGGTGGATTTATCTTATGTAATTTAGAAGATTATATGGCTATCGTCCGGCTCTATCATCAGATCAGCTTCATTTCATAATGATATTGCATTGTCATCTAATTCACATATTCTTGCAAAATTTCAGCTCAATCGGAAACCGGAAAGTGGGTTAAATTTAACTTGCGAGAATTGATTACAAACACACACACACAGAGGGACACACCAGGACAGGTGACTCACAAAAGCTTTCAATAAAAATAAAAGCTTGTAAAAATACCTGAAAGTCACACATATTATTTTTCATCACACTTGCTCGAAAATGGTGTCATTACACGTAGGTTTTGCGGGCCGTAAATGACCTATTACGCCCTAGGGCGTAATGGTTTTCTTTTTAAATTTGAAACGCTGGTTCTGTTTTACTCTTATTTGTCATGTTCAAAGAAAACGCCAACTTACTTTTTTAACTTTTATTCCTGAAATATTTATTTAAAGAGAACTGTTATTGCAAATACATGTAAACACATATTTCTGTAACATTAATTAAATGTTTAAATAGTGTATTTCAGTATTTTGCAAATATAAAATCAACCATTTTAAGTCTTTACCGCTATGGTTTGCGAACGTGACTTGTCGGCTTGATATATGTCACTAATGTCACTGTCAGTTTTACAATTTTATTTAGGTTAAGTAAGGTTATTTTAATCAGATTTCCTCACAAGTGTGATGAAAAACATTGTGTGTGCCACGGGCGGTAAAGGAATTACAAACTCGTGTTATTAAAGCCCTCGGCTTCGCCTCGGCCTTGTAACAAACACTCGTTTGTAATTCCTTACTTACCGCCCTTGATACACAATGTACTATTTCATCACACTTGCTCGAAAATGGTGTCATTACAAGTAGGTTCTGCGGGCCGTAAATGGCCTATTACGCCCTAGGGCGTAATGGTTTTCTTTTTAAATTTGAAACGCTGGTTCTGTTTTACTTTTATTTGTCATGTTCAAACGAAACGCCAACTTACTTTTTTAACTTTTATCACTGAAATATTTATTTAAAGATAACAGTAATTGCAAATACATATAAACACATATTTCGGTAACATTAATTAAATGTTTAAATAATGTATTTCTTTATTTTGCAAATATAAAATCAACTAAAATGGCCGTTACCGCTATGGTTTCCGAACGTGACTTGACGCTCATTATTGTCTATGGACATATGTGACAAATGTCACTGTCTGTTTTAATATTTTCTTGACATACTGGGTCGAAAACTAAGGTTATTTTATTAAGATTTCCTCACAAGTGTGATGAAAAACATTGTGTGTGCCACGAGCGGTAAAGGAATTGCAAACTCGTGTTATTAAAGCCCTCGGTTTCACCTCGGGCTTATAACAAACACTCGTTTGTAATTCCTTACTTACCGCCCTAGATACACAATGTACTATTTAAGTTCCATAACGATATGATATCAAAGTGCAGACAAAGTATGAAGATAAACAAGTAGTCCAACTTCGGCCATTTAGGAGCCCGCGGCAAGTATTCACACAGACGCGCGATATCGTGAGTAAGAGTAAGAATGAGAGATAGAGTAAGAATGCTCCACTATGGATCGCAATCACACAAGTGCGATCCATACTGGGGCATTCTTAAATGTTTGCCTGTAGTGCGTTCGTTCACGGCACCCGCGTCCCACACATACGAGCACGCGATGTATCTTTTGTAGCAAGAAAAAATGGCCTAGTTTCATTAGTTCGGTGATTTTAGAGTCATTTTCAAATAACCACATTTTTACTTAAAAAAACCCGACCGCGGTGCACTTTGAAACTGCATACAATCCGCCATTTTGTTTATTTCAACGAACTTCATACCGAGTGACACTCGCACCATCAAGACGAATCTAATGATGTATCATTTATCAAAATCGGATGTGCCGTTGAGTAGTTACGAGCGGACACAGGAACGGACATACATACATACATACAGGTCAAACACATAACCCTCCTTTGGGCTTCACCGCAGTCGGGTAAAAACAGTACACAATTAAGGGATTTAATTAAAACAAAACTTAATTTATTCCTTTGTGTTACGAAAGTTACCCATATAGTTTGTATGCCTAACTTTCGTAACACAGAGGAAGCGATCGTGATTTTGTTTTTATTAGGCCCTTAACTATGTAATTTTTTTTTGAAAATGACTCTTTAGTCCGGTTCGGACTAAAATCACCGAACTACTGAAACTAGGCCGAAATAACTGGCCAAGAGCATGTCGGACCATGCTCAGTGTAGGGTTCCATAGCCGTAACTATAAGGTAAAAAATACGATGTAAAAAAGTACAACAACAAAAGAGCGTATCTTCATAGCAATTACGTCCTTTTGTTGAGAAGCGCAGTTTATCGGCAATAACTCAAAAGCGGTTAATTCGATCTTGTTGAAAATAATTTTCGTTGAAAGTATTAATTAAGCGTTACCTTCGTGATTTTTTTCATATTTTTCGGACGCATGGTTTAGAAAATAGAGGGGGGGACACAATTTACACAACTTTCGGAGCGATTATTTCCAAATACATTCACTTAATCAAAAACATTACTTAGGAACCTTATAATGTTTTTAAAGAGCTGTCGAACTATATACCACACGTTGATATTTGCTAAAAAAAATTTTTTTTACTGTCTTTAACATGTATGGAGTGCCCCCCCTAAAAATATTTATTTTAATTATTTATATACCAAACTAAGTAGCGGCTCATAAAACACACCTATATTCCAAATTTCATCAATATCCATCACGTAGTTTCTGAGTAAAATGCCTGTGAGATACGGACAGACAGACAGACAGACAGACGGACGGACATGACGATACTATAAGGGTTCCGTTTTTGCCATTTTGGCTACGGAACCCTAAAAATACTGCTATTATACTGTGGCACAGTCACTGGCAATAATAAAATATGATAAAACCCGGCAAACAATTATATTATATCGATACCTTTAGACTCAAAAGGCGTAAACGCCGCAGGTTCTAATGGCCTTTACGCCCTTTGAGGTATCGATATAAGATAATTCAGGTATTGCCCTATTTTCTTTGCGAAAGTAAATAAATTAAAATCTATACAATCTATGTTCTTTGTTGTTAAATCTTCTTTCTCATTTGCTCAAAGATTAGGTGGAAGCGATCCCTTACAGGGATAAGTTCGCCTTTGTACATAACCATTGATCTTTATATTGTTTCTGCAAGTTTTTATGTGTTATAAAGTGTTTACATTATATTCATACATACATAAAACATTTTGCACAAATTATACAGCTTGGGAGGGACTATACCGACAAACTTTAACTATAGATTCTAACAACTATTAGGAGTAAAAAATGTTATGTGATGTATAGTCGCCCGGTTGGGCGACCAAGGTACCGCTGGGAGGACAGTGTGCAGGCGGATCTGCGACGTCTTCAAGTCGTTAACTGGCAAGATGTTGCGCACGATCGGGACAGATGGCGTGCTCTCGTTTCGGAGGCCAAGACCCTCTTTGGGTCCCTGAGCCAAGTTAGTTAGTTAGATGTATAGTCGAAAAACGTTTACTTTCCGAGATATTCATTATTTTGTAAATGAAAAATCCCAAGTGTGTAAACAAGCCCTAATAAATGTGAGTAAGATACCTTTACTATTTTTTTAAAATCCTTTAACTAAA
The DNA here is from genome assembly GCA_947034925.1 of Eudemis profundana. Lineage (NCBI taxonomy): Eukaryota > Metazoa > Arthropoda > Insecta > Lepidoptera > Tortricidae > Eudemis > Eudemis profundana. Next base: position 11,594,310 of record OX344814.1, on the reverse strand, counting down.
CAGGAATTAACCTTCGCAGTATTTGATGGTAAGCGACTACGAGGCCAAAAAATTGACCTTTCGTTTCCATTTTAGCTTTTTTTTTTCTTTTTGATAACTTTTCAGCCAGTAAGGACATGTTTATAACGAGGGGCTTAATTTACTGATTTATTTTGTTCCATAAGACTATTAATGTAAAATGACAATATTCGACCCATGTTGATATAACATTTTTTACTCGTCACACCACCAGGAATTCATGGCTAAAGTATGTCGGTATAGTCCCTCCCACCCTGTATACCCAACCAATCTAACACATTATACACATAAAGATTAAAGATCAAAAGGTAAAAATAAATCCCGCGGTAGGATTAGCTTAGCCAACGAGCTTGTTGAATCCCGGATCAATCCGGATCACACCCGGACCTCCGGGAATCGCGGGCTCGCCCGGTTATTATATATGACACTTGATCGACGGCTTAGTGTCTATATCTCTCAAAGGCAAACTAATATTTCAATTGTAATCCTTACTTTAGTAAACACCAAACACACTGCAGGGTCAAAACCCTTTTGTTAAGAGGAAACAGGAGGGTAGTTTTTCCATACAAACGTAGTCCCCTGTTTCCTCCCTGGATAATGCCAGTAGAGCAATAATTTTTTGGCCAAAAATCTATGGCTACTATTGATATGTTCCTGTTTTCCTTTTTACGATAAATTGATTCTCAAAAGAGATATTAACCTTCAAAAACTTAAAAAAAATGCCAGATTGTCCGCTGTGTTCACACATCCAGAAAACAAATTTGACTAGATTATTAAAGAAAAGGAAAACATAGGAACACGGCCAAAGCCTTTCTTTAATGTTTAATGAAAAAATTAGTTAAATAGTTTTGGGGAAGAAATCAGGGGACTACGAAACGTTGTTTTCATGAAATTTTAAACGGTATTTTCGGTCCAAGCTGCAGTTGTCTCTATCGCGCTCGGTGCGGGAGAGGCGGGCAGTGCGGGACAGCGACACATTTTACAAATACCTAATTTTCAATTCTCTCCGCCATACTGTTTCCTCTTAACGCAGTCGAAACTCAATTGGAGGCGACACAGGGACTGGCAACGGAGCGGTAATTCGAGTAAGAAATGGGTATTTTTTTAGGGTTCCATACCAAAATGGTAAAAAAGGAACCCTTATGGTGCGATTCTGTCTGTCTGTCTGTCCGTCTGTCACAGCAAGATATCTCAGGATCTATTGATGCTATCGACTTGAAATTTGGAATAGTGTTAAAAACCGCTAATCCGAGCCTATGGGATAAAAAAAAATCTTATACCTTTTTTACTTTTTTTTTAAAGGGGACCGAAATGGGATGTCGGAAATCAAAAAATGAGCTAATATATCGAGTGGAATATCAAATGAAAGGGATATCAAATTTTATTTTTTTTCTTAGATATGTAGTTTTTGATTTAAAACAAAAAACGTTTAAAAAAATACCATTCCTCCCCTATTCTCTCCGAAGTTACTGAACAGAAAAATCTGTAATAATTACCGATTATTAATATTATCCTAAATATTACAGGAAAAATAAAACGGTTTTCCTAACTTGCAGCGTTTTTTAGAATTTCGCAAAAATCGTAAGACAACCTTATTTGCACCTATTAAACTAACCGCGGCATATGTCGATGTATGTGGACAATAGTTTTACAAGAGCAAAGTTAAATTTGTCCCACCATACACTTTTTCTTGAATTATTCACGTATTTACTGACGAGTTTGTACGGAACCCTCGGTGCGCAAGTCCGACTCGCACTTGACCGGTTTTTTGGTATAAAAGTCTGATTAAGTTTAATGTAAAACATTTGTACACTGCATTGGACATGACTGTACCATGCTCCATCAAATAAATAATTATATTTCATTTCAAAAAGCCCACAATATCGTAATTCCTATTAAACATTGAGGTATTACGAGACATCTGCAATTTTGTAAAAGTGTCTTTACATTTTCATCTTCATTTTAGGCACTAAAAAGAGTTTTACTTCCGACAAAATTAACATCGCGCTATTTGCATGTGTGCGCGCTTTATACGAACGCAATACAATAAAACTTTTAGGAATGCGTAGCAATGCTTCAGTCGGAATTGGACGGAAAATATGGAAGTCGCCCGTTCCCGCGAAATGTATTCTAAATATGTATTTGTATACTGCAGGTGTGTGCTGATGTAAAGAAACCGACGGACGGCAGCCCTGCGCCTTGACCTTGAATACGTATCACGTGCTCCTAAAGACCCGGAGTGTACTTACTTTTCTTTCCATTAGCAAATGGCAAATCGATATCTACTACTACTTTTTATGAATTATTTTTCTTATATTCAACAGACACGATACTCTCAAAAGTTTTGAAATTTCCCTTAACGATGTCCAAATATCAAAAGAATGTTCGCAGAAATGTTTTTCTTCAATTCCAATCAATGCATATCACTAAAGGCAGGTAACGATAAATCCCGCATTGGGATTAGTTTAGCCAACGAGCTTCCTAAAACCCGGATCAATCCGAATCACGCCCGGATTCACCGGACCAGCAATCCTGCCTAGTAATGTGACAGCTGATCGACGCCCTAACGCCTACATGTTTAAGGGAGATCATCATTCGCTTGCCCTTTTTCCATTCATTTGGGGTCGGCGCAGCATGTCCTCTTCTTCCATACCTCTTTATCACCCGTCATCTCAGCGTTTACATCCTTCCTAGCCATATCATCTCTCACACAATCCATCCACCTTTTTCTTGGTCTACCTCTTCTTCCAGAAACTTCGACATTCATACCTAACACTCGTCTTGTCACATGACTTTCATCTCTCCGCATCACATGCCCATACCACGCTAGGCGTTCATGTTTAAGGGAGATAATGTTTTAATTATAATAATCATCTGTCTATACAGGTTGTCTGGATACTGAATACATTCCTCTTAAGGCGTTATAGTACACCTCATTTGCAACAAAACAAGTCATAAGTACCTTGTCCGAAAATTATTAATTTCCAAGATATTGATGAATTAAGTTTTCTTATCCAAATGAGTTATACTATAACCCCTTAAAAGGAATATATTCAATATCCAAACTCCCTGTATACATGTCATAAAACCGAAGAAATTTGAATTTGTGGGTAAATTTCGGGGTGATTCGACCGCGGCGGTTTTTTATATCGTTCGTGTTCCAGCAAATATAAAACTTACAATGTTTTATACTTAAACCAACCCCGAGAGCCAAGAACTGTAAAAATATCGGTACCTAATTTGTTAACACTTTATACATATTGAACCTCTGCGAACAATATCGCAATATAATAGCCGTTATTTTTGTTCCTACAAAAGGCAAATCGTTCGCTTGAATGTGTGCACGCACTACAAGCAAAGAAATAAGAATGCGTAAGAATGCTCGAGTATGGATCGCACTCACACAGATGTGCTATCGCGCGTCTGTGTGAACACGTGTCGCGCGCTCCTGAACGGCCAAAGTTGGACTACTTGTTCGTCTTTATACTATGACTCCAGTGTTCACTAGTTTAATATAAAATGGTGCAATTTTATGGTAAACAAATTAGCTTTCAATTTATTGTGAACCCATTATTAACATTTAGAGTACTTAGGTACTTATTCGAATGGTAATGCAAGTAAGAGATTATACGTTTTCCGTAGAGGGTGTTTTCACATCGATCTACTATTTTCTGTGCTTCTGTTTCGTGATTTGATATTTCAAATGAATATTTCCCTTGAAAACTTTAACATGAACGCGAACAGGAAAAAATAAATCCTTTGAACAGATTTGTTTAGCCAGCTCCAAACCCGGCTCAATACGGATCATACCCGGCTATCCGACAATCCCATATCCGGGTAATGTGACAATGTGTCAGCGTGTTCCACAGACCGTGGCGTGTTCTGATTCTGTAGGAGATTCATAACTCCGTCGTCAATTACATCTATTCATCCATAGATCTAAATAAGTTTCTGTTAATAGTACATTACACAACAAGGGTGGTAAAACAAAGAAAGGCCGAGATCGCAGATGTTTACGGCCCGAGCTGCAAGCGAGGGACGTAAATATGCGACCGAGGGCTTTCTTTATTACCTCCCGTGTTGTGTACATCATTTTATGTCTACACTTGACCAGAAAGCGGCTTTTTCCGTACGCGTAGCGTGCGGTAAAAGCCACTTTATGGCCAGGTGTGGCATTAAAGAATTTTATCTTTTGTATCTTTGCATCTCTGGGTCATTTGATTGGTTTTGACATGCAGTTTGAGATTTTAAGATACTGCACATGTGGCAACAAAAAGCTCGTTTTGAAGCACAGATGTATATCGAGATAGAAGAAAATATTTCGTCGATTTGTATGGGAACCAAGCGTGTAACGTTTTTCGCTTAGCGTTTGACGCCAAAAGTGTAATTTAGTGATGCAAAACATACATTTCTATGTCGTTTGGTGGTATTTGAACTATTAATTACACCATTATTATCAGATTTTCGAATCTGATAATAATATTGACGGAAACTGGAGTTGACGGCGTGCGAAGTAGGTCACCGTCACTTCTTTTTAGCACGCGAAGTACATTCACTCTTGCTTTCTACCTAGATAGATATAATATTTCTGTATTTAAAAGACTACCGAAAGTACGTTTGTCGTTTGGCGAGTGAAAGTAAATAACCGGTCAAGTGCGAGTCGGACTCGCGCACCGAGAGTTTCGTACAAACTCGTAAGTAGATACGTGAATAGTTCAAGAAAAACTGTATGGCGGTTAGCTTAGTAGGAGCAAATAACTATGTGTACGATTTTTGAAAATTTCTAAAAAACGATGTTATTTAGGAAAACCGTTTTATTTTTTCTGTAATATTTAGGATGATATTAATAATTGATAATTATTACAGATTTTTCTGTTTAGTAACTTCGAAGATATAAGGGGGGGAATGGTATTTTTTTGAACGTTTTTGGTCATAAATCAAAAAGTACAAATTATAAAAATAAAAATAGTTTTGGAATCTACAAACTAAGCCCTTTCATTTGATATCCTAATCGATATAATAGCTCTACTTTTGTTTTTCCACATCACACATTTCGGACCCCTTTTTTTCGATCCAATAGGCTTGAGTTAGCAAGTTTTAACACTATTCTAAATTTCAAGTCGATAGCATCAGTAGACCCTGAGATATCTTGCTGTGACAGACGTACAGACAGACAGACAGACAGAGTCGCACCATAAGGGTTCCTTTTTTACCATTTTGGTACGGAACCTTAAAAATGTATCAAGTGTCTTTGAGACAAATAAATAAAAAAAAAACCGAACGAATTCGAGGGTTCAGTCATAAATCTATTAATACCTAGAGCTTTGTTTCCATAGCAACGCGGCTCCATACCGAGATCATTGTAATATAACAATACAATAAACATATTGCCACTTCGAACAAAACCACCTCAAGATAATATGATAACAAGAAGCATTTTAAACTCTATACGACTGTGTTAAGGTTGAAATTAGATTAAATTACATTTTCGACTAAAGCCTTGTAGGTACGGTATTGGACGTATTCATAACATTGCTTCGAAAATATGGTTTTTCAGTTGTATGATCTCGGCTCTTACGACGTTGTTCCTTTTTAATCTTAATCCTGCCTAACGTCAGCCATTACGGCGATCAAATCGATGCGAATTCGAGAAACACAAACATTCATAAATGGATCATACTCACGACAAATAAACATGTGTGTGGAAGTCAAATAAACGGACGTATTCTGAGTTATTGAAAGACTAATCTTTGCTATTATTGTGTAGTAAGGTAAACGTTCGAGTGCTCGACACTGTCCCAGTAGTTGCCATGTTGAATGTTAAGTCTTTAAACAGCTAGGTGTCAACTATTGGGCATCAGCGTGGCGAGCACTAGGACGTTTCCGTTACTGTTAGTTTCTAATGGGTACTCGAGGTCTGGATTCCAAAAAAATAACCTAATAACGCGATGTCACAGAGTAAGTAGTGGTACTATGTATAGAAGGTACTCTTTCTAACAAAACTGACAAACCAAGAATATCTAAGGTAAATGTCCTGCATGAGCAATGGGTCAGCATCTTCTAGGGGGGGGGGGGCACCTACAATCACAGACTTGCTACGATTTTATTATATCGATAGACTGATGAATTATAGCACAATATGTATATACGTACTTATACGATTTCCAACGAATTTAATTAACACAATACCTTTAATCCGAACTAATGAAAACATTAATTTCATTTTATTTTGAACGCGGAATGAAAATTTTAATCAAATTAAGTTGTGATGCAATACTGAAACGTGAATTTTGCACATCCCTATTTGCCGGAATATTCCGCGCGCCGCAAACGACAGATGGTAAGCAGCCATTGTCAGGGTTGTCAATGGCGATGTTTATTCGGGATTATGGACCTGGGTAAATACTGCAGCGTAATACCTGACCTTTCAGCGGTGAATCTGTTGAATACGTTTCAAATACCTACTCAGTATTGATACAGCGATAGTGAAAATTGAATAACAAATAGGGAACGATATCGTGAAGGGGATTTTTAAAGGCAGGTTAATCTCCTGCTTTTTTGGATATTTGTGACTGAATTAATTAAGAGACAGTGAATACTATTCAAGAAAATGGGAATCTGGGGTATCTGGGGGCACAACAGTGTCTCGGCCAAGTCGAGCAATAAATGTACATGAAAAACAAAAGCAATAAATAAATGAAAAACGATTTTCTTTAATATAATTTATATTATGGACCGAGGAACGGACAGACATCGGAATTTTAGCGTTGGTACGAAACGCTAAATACCTAAGTATTAGGTAAGTATACGAATTAGAGTGTGACTACGCTAAATCTGCAGAGGTCAAAGGAAGGGTAAGGAAAGGTCGTTTTATTAAAAAATATATATATTGCAACATGGGGAAACAACAACAACAGGATTATTTAATCTCGATACTTGGCAATTATTGTTCCGTTTATTATAATGTGTCTTGTCTACATGCCTACTAAAATAAATATACGCGTCATTCTTGCAAAAATCGATCTACTTCCACAAAACAAGCGATTTGTTCCAGCGTTTTGGATAATTTCTATGTATTTAAGTATTATATTATATTTATATACGAGCATAGCTTAGTTTGGCTGGGACTAGATCGATTTGTGCAAAACTATCCTGGATATTTATTTCAGTAGGTACTCACTAGCGTTTGTCCACTACCTGCTTGCAACGAATAGTGCGGTACTTTGATCATGTTGCACGTAGAGATACGAACAACTTGGAACGCCTGATCATAACGGGAAAAGTTGAAGGCAAAAGACCTAGAGGCAGAAGTCCCAAACGAACTGGAGATATCTGTCAGTGCCGCGCTCCACCTAGCAAAGAAACGTAACCGATGGAGGCTACGTTGACGGAATCAAAAGGAGTCAGGGAACAAGGGGGGAGGGAAAGGAGCAGTGAGGGAACGATTGAGAAGTTCACTAAAGCACACTAAAGCTAAACACACTAAGCTCACTAAAGTTAAGACGAATAACAGTGGCATGCCATTATGAGCGCAATTTTATTATGACTTTTCTTTGATCACTACCTAAAATTGCCTTAAACTTTGAGGAAATAAGTTCTACAGTCAAGTGACAAGATAAGTAATAAGAAGAAAAATGTCTCCCTGTCTAACAAAACTGACGTTCGGGTCCGACCACCGGACGGAACGCACTGGATCCGACCTTCGCTTTCTATCGCACAACATGTGCTCTTTCTGGTTGGGGCAAAACTTAGTACTGGTAGCCACGCGGCGAAATCGCGGAGTCAGCCACTCCTAGTCAAGTGTAAATATGGGTCCATACAAATGCTCAAAAATATGTTTTTATGAAACGATTTATTTGATAATTGTTTTTGCACTTTAACCAAGATAACAATATAAATGTGTCCACTCAATCTTACCCATTAGATAACCGGTGAGCAGTCGTACCCGGATATCCGATACCCGGGTAAAGTGACAGCCGACAGGCGATGGCACCTGCATCTCACTTAAGTATACAGGGTAACTTCGATCCGGCCGGATATCCGGGTAAGTTGACAGGTGATCGACGGGATAGCTGCATCTTAATCGGTAAACGGAAAATGCGTCGTTTTATTTCTTTCCTCAGGTATGAATTAGTTTGTGATGGCTAGATAGTACTAAATGCTAAACCGATTTTCATAAACATTTCTAGGATAAATATTGAATAACCATACCGGTTAAACCTTTTAATAAAGGAATACATTTATTTAATTTGATTGATTTTAATCTTTCTAAACACCATTTTACTTTTAATCTCACAGCCAGCCAATGACCGCATTAGAAGCTTCTCATATTTATAGCCTTGGCTATATTTTACTCGCAAAAATATGGCTGCCGTATAAATCCCTAAATTTCGTGGTACAGTGCACTTATTCTTATCTACTCTCTGCACGCTAGAGGCAGAATCAAGGTACTGTATTCGGCAAAAATACACGATGAAACGGCACATGCAATAAATTTCCGTCAAGTTTTATTTTTGAGACAAGCTTTTAAATGTGATTTTAACATCCTTTATACATATCGTTTTTAATAGCTATCATTTATACATACACGCCCACAGGACATCCTGTATGCATACAGGGTGTTAAAATCACTATCGTTTATTTCTTTTTCTTGGCTAGTCCGGTAAAAATATAGTCCGGTAAAAGCGCTATTGGAGTTAACGCAGCTCCAATCGATATAAGTAGCGATTGTATACGCACATGTCTAATATAGTTATGAGCCATCCATCACTTACTGGTAATTGGCGGCGCTCCCTGACACGACAGCACATATCGCTTATACAGGTTGACTCCGGCGAAACGATAAAAAATGTATTTTCTGTACTGACTTGGTAATAACGTGCTGGCTGCGTGTAAAGGGTTCAAGTTTACTGCCAACTAACTGCTAGGTATTTTCGCACTTTACAGAAGGTAAATTGGCATTTGATGTAACTTTCTTAAATTCATAAACTGATTCTGATTGATCTGATTCATGAGATTTCTGGTTTTATTAGATAATTATTGAATAAGCAGTAGTCCCGGCGAACTTTGTCCTGCCTCAAGTAAACGTGGTGACCACACCATCTACCGCGTCCAATTGTATTTTCAAACCATCCAGAGACCCATTAAAATATACACACAAAATGTAATCCAAATCGGTCCAGCCGTCTAGGAGCGGTTAGGTGACAAACACACGTACAGAAGAATTATCTTATAGATAAGTAGTAAAAAATATATTTTAAAAGACCTTTTCCAGGTAAAAGCTTCGAGAATGATTTCTTTTCCAAAATATTTATGTTTCAATTAATAATCTAGTAGAAAACTTGCTATTCTATCATTCTTTAACACATTTCTGTAGACACCCTGTATGAATATTATCTGCGACATATCGTTCATCACGTGTTTTTTATTCCTTATTCGTTAGCAGGGACAGACATCCAAGGGGTTCAAAATTTTCACACATATCTCTTTTTGCGTAGGGAGTTAAAAGAGTCGTTTTCAAAAAAAGATGTCCGTAGTTAGGGCTTTATTAAACCAAGTGTTAACTATTTCCTTTGTGTAACGAAAGTTAACTTTATAAATTGTATGGTAACTTTCGTTACAAAAAAGGAACTAGATTAACTTTTTGTTTAATTAAGGTCTAATTACAGACATCTTTTTTGAAAACGACTCATAAATATAGCTGCCAATCACTGAAGGACTCAAAAACAAAGAGAAAGGTGGTAGTATATTAAATATAAAGAAGTATTTCAGTTAAACAAAATGTTGCTGTCTTAAGAATTTTAAGAATCATAACTCCCACGAAGCCTGTGTCACCTGATACCAGCCTACTTTGTACAGAAACGGCTTACACCAGCAGGAAATGCACATTTCTTACGTCGTTCTGAGCTCAGCGGTTGAGGGTCGAGTCTTACCGCAATTAACGGATTAACCGATTAGATGCTTCGCTTTAAAGCTATAAGAATTATGATAACCTCCAGGTTTTCCAAAAAATAAGGATTTTGGCACTCTTAAGGCACTTTAAAAGAGAAACTGGTGAATTTCTTGCGTCGGGTCTCTTCAAATTGCATACTTAGCAATAGGCTATTTTACAACTTTTTTCTGTAGTGTACTATAAAGACCTCTCAATCATAGAAATATTAGTGAAAAAACGACTTCAATCTCATAAAACCTCATCGAGATACAACAATGTTAAAATCACATTCACGCTTTCCCAAAAAAAGAAACGCTTCATATTCATGCTAAAGCACACTAGCGCTGTGACGTCACAGGGTTATATTTTGTAAGGGGAAATGAAGGATTTGTCATGCAGCTATGATAAAACGTGCGTTTCTCCTGACGATGTCATAACAAAGTAACCATAACTTTTATAGGCTATTCGATGCTATTAATAGTTTTTTTCTACTCCTGTACTTTAATCTGTCTGTTACTTGGTCACGAACACTAATAAAAGAACATACATAATATGAGTTCAGAGAATTCTATACTCGATTCCACATAACAGCACTAGTGTCGTTATAGTCACATTACGATACTGCTAACAGCCACAGACTTCTAAATCTAGGTTAAATTTAGGTCAAGGATTAAGCGCTCAATTCTAACTTTACGATAAAAATGCACAACTACCAACTTAACAAACAATTACATTCCTGCGATTTTTAAGAAAAACAAAACTTTCCGAATTAAATTCATTGATGCCAACATAGAAAAAAGTATTTTTACTATACTTAACGAGTGAATACTAATTGAAAAAAAAAGTTTACCATAGACACAAGTGTCAGTCAATATGTCATATTTGCTTTGTTTACGAGCTGTTTAATTAGGTATGTATTTTATATTTTAAAACCTAGTCGTAGAAAAAGTATTGTATGCAACGTTGTATAATTAAGTCCAAAAACGCTCATTGCGCCGCCTTCCCGCCGCCGCCTTCGCAAATAGAGATTTGCGAAGGCGGCTCGTATCGCAACTCGCGTAATTCGCATTTTTTGAGCCTACTTATACAACTGTTGCATAAAATACTATTAATATTTTCATTATTTTAAAATGGAATTTCCAACTCAACTTTGAAGATTCATAAAATATGTTACACTTTATTATAACAATTATACCTATAAGCTTAACAAATTTTGGATACAGTGAAATAGCCAATTCGTGACGTACAGGTCGATTCACGAAAGCTGGCGCGAGATTTGACAGAATTTCTATGAAAATAGCTGTTACTCAGTACAAACCTCGGGACCTGTACTTTCTGACCATGTGTAACAGCGCACTTAGTGGACGGCCTCAGTGGCGAGCGTCGAGCGTCGCGTCCAGCGTCGCGTCCGGCGTGGCGGGCTGCGTCTATAGGTTTTGTACAGCATGCACTCAGGACGCTCACATACATTTGTTTTCACTTCTCATGCTCTTAAAATGTTAATTTAGCCTCTGTATATCGGGATTAAAGTTCCTTATTAATCTCTAGGGATTAAAGTAAATTTTTTTAATTGACTTTGAAAACCCCTAAACAGCCAATCGGGGTGTTTGTGGTTGGAATATTGTCGCCATTTTTAGTGATTGTGTATAGACAATTTTTGGGTGTGAAAATAACCTAAAAAGACAACTGTGCAAAAAGATTAAAAAAATAACAATTTAATATAGTAATAATGATGAATTATTACGAATATAAATCAATTTAACTAGATTACGGGTAACTTAATTTTATTTTGCATGATCCAATTAGTTTTAAAATAGGTAGTTTTCACGTTTGAACCTGTTGGCTAAAAATGCCAGCATTTAAAGCCTGAGTGACTTCACTAAGTAAAAAATAAATATTGTAATTTTGTGTAATAGAACGTTGTTTTTTTCCTCGCATTCAAAGTGAAAAGTAGAGTGTTTGATTAATCGCATTTATTTGTAAAGGATTACAAACTTACTTATGCAGTTCGTATTGAAATTTCAATATTTTTAGGTTTTGCATGACTTGATAGGCTAAAAATTAATAATTGATTAAAATTTGGAGCTCGTGGGTCTGCTCGTCATCAGTCAGTGAGTCAGTGAAAGAACTAAGGAACTTTGACGTGCAATAGTTCTTAAACTCCAAGTTCAAATAAAAGTCAAATAATAAACCATTTATTCAACACTAACACATAATAAAGATAAGAAAAAAAAACCACCACATAAGTTTAAATCCGCAACGCAGGCTTCGTCAGGTGGGTACAACTTTCAAGTTCAAATTGAATGTTATTGAAAATATATCTTAGTCATATTATGCTCTGTATATCCTTGAAACTTCAGGGTTCTAGCTTTAGCCAGCAAAAAATTACAGGAGGTTGAAAATAGCCTGAATGGCTTCGAGAAAAGGATGGTACGGCCGTGCCTTTGTTTTGCTCGACTTGCCGGGGGCACGGCCCCCCAGATTGAATTGAATAAGGCCATAGTAATAAGATTCTCAAAGATGTTACAGTGTTAGCTAGGTATTCTGGTTAAAACTGGAAATGTTACTCCAGACAATATTATTTCAAAACTGCTATTGTCCTGCTTAAAAAACACCGTATCAGCCAGTCTCGAGACGGATATAAACAGCGGGCTCTTGAGAGCTCTCTCCAGAGCTTGCATTTTAATTATCTCGAAGGTTCTCGAGCTAACTAATACAATCCGACAAGTTTAAACACCGGATTACAGCTACGAATTAAACTGGGAAATATTTATGAGATTGCTACAGACTGGATTTAAGTACCTATTAAGGCGAGGTGAGACCAGAATCGGGCACGGAAGCCTAGTTTCCAAATCATTTTTAGAGCACTTATTTGACTCTTATGTAAGATCACTAGGTCACTGTAAAACATATATAATAATATTCAGAACTATATCTAGGGCTTCCTCTCACTTAGAACACGATAGCGAACACTTCGCTCGATAGAAAAGTAGCGCGAAAACACTATAAAATAAAGTATTTTTTTCATTTTTTTTCATTTTGTTCATCACCAGTTACCATTTCTGACAAAATTAATACCTGACAATCATGATTTCACAGTCATGCAGGGCATCCTCTCATGTTTGGGTTGATAACGTATACTTTTATGTTAGAAATCGAAGATAATCTGCAATAATCTGCATTCCGCCCGACCCTAGTTTGTATGAGAAATGCGAGCCAGGTCCTACCGCGCCTTAAGGCTTTCAATGTACCGTATTGCGGTAAAATTTGGTAATATGCAAATATATTATACATATATTTGATGTCGCAACCGCCCTAAGTAAGTAATGTACTATATCATCACACTTGCTTGTAAACCCTTTTTATTGTTATAACACGCAATCATATAGAGCAGCCGGTGCCGATTTACCGGTGTGGTGAATTGGTATGAAAATTTATTACTCCCAAGGGAGTTATGAGTTTAGTTTTAAAATATAGAGCCCACTCATTTCAGACTGAGGAGGTTTCTAATCAGCCAAGGCTTATCTTATCTTCAAAACTTGCCATCTTGCCATGACATCCGCTGGACAGACGTACAGCCAGACGAAAGCATTGCCCAAACTGAAACAGAGACGTTGATCTGGCTCTGCCCGCTCGCTTAATTAAAGTTCCCGAGACTCGTTCGGCTTCTAGATCATCATCATGAGCCTGTATAAGTCCCACTGCTGGGAGTGCTGGGCTACTCTCATAGATGAGAGTGAATGGGCTGTAGTCTCCACGCAACCACACGTCAGCGTCATTCATAAGTATTTAACTGTGGCGTTTATTTTTATTTTTAAATCAATGAGGCTCTTAAAACCATATTAGCGGTGTGACCCTTCACGACATCAGTGTGATTGAGAGTTAATGATAGTGACACGATTTATCTGTAAATTATTCTACTGAGGATCTTATCTTCTATTTGACATGTGTCCACTCGTATTACTGATGAATTTTTAGGGTTCCGTACCAAAATGGTAAAAAAGGAACCCTTATGGTGCGACTCTGTCTGTCCGTCTGTCACAGTCAGATATCTCAGGAACCTCTGCTGCTATCAATGGTTCATTATTCGAGCGTTTGTTCCGCCTCACTTTCGTGGACACCTTTTTGCCGAAATTCGTGTAGCTTTTGATGGGATATCTGACTATTTGTCAGAAGTCCGGGGTCTCTACCAAATAGTTCAAAATGTAACAAAAATCTGCAGGGATTTCGTCATAAACGTGTCCACGAAAGTAAGGCGGTTGGAACGCTCGAATAATGACCCCAATTTAAAATTTGGAATAGTTTTAAAAGTCGCTAACCCGAGCTTACTAGATATAAAATAAATCTTATACCTTTTTACTTTTTTTTTAAAGCTGGCCGAAATGGGAGGTAGAAAATCTTAAGTTGCGCTGTTATATCAAATGGGGTATTAAATGAAAGGGCTCAATTTTTAGATTCCAAAACCATTTTTGTTTTTTTCTTGATGATGTACTTTTCGATTTAGGACGAAAAACTTTCAAAATAATACCATTGCCCCCCCTATTCTTTTCGAAGTTACTGAACAGAAAAATCTGTAATAATTACCAATTATTAATATCATCCTAAATATTACAGGAAAAATAAAACAGTTTTCCTAAATTGCACCGTATTTTTTAAATTTCCAAAATTCGTAATATATACTTATTTGCTTCTACTAAACTAACCGCCATACAGTTTTTTTTTAACTTTTCACTTATCTACTTACGAATTTGTACGGAACCCTCGGTGCGCGAGTCCAACTCGCTCGATTACATGTAAAAAGATGCAAGGCGATCTTTTGGTCAATCATGATGCAGTTATAAATAGTACATTGTGTATCAAGGGCGGTAAGTAAAGAATTACAAACGAGTGTTTGTTACAAGGCCGAGGCGAAGCCGAGGGCTTTAATAACACGAGTTTGTAATTCCTCTTCCGCCCGTGGCACACACAATGTTTTTCATCACACTTGTGAGGAAATCTGATTAAAATAACCTTACTTAACCTAAATAAAATTATAAAACTGACAGTGACATTAGTGACATATTCCATAGACAATGCGAACGTCAAGTCACGTTCGGAAACCATAGCGGTAAAGACTAAAAATGGTTTATTTTATATTTGCAAAATACTGAAACACTATAGTATTAAACATTTAATTAATGTTACAGAACTATGTGTTTACATGTATTTGCAATAACAGTTCTCTTTAAATAAATATTCCAACACATATTTCGGTAACATTAATTAAATTTTTAAATAGTGTTGTAATGCTGCGATATACTTGCAAGATTTCGCATGTACGTATATAGTAGCACCATCTATGGCTTGCAACCGGAAGTTAAGAGTTATGTGGTCACTTATACAAAATTTGAGTTTTATAAAAAAAATAGAGGGTGGAATAAAGATGTGAGCGGGCGAACGGCAGATCGTTGACAGCGGTTGAAATGAACAACGGACGCTAGACGGTTGTGAGAACGATTCTAAATTTATAATGACATTTTTACGGAAATTACGGCATGTAGCTGTCGTTTAAGTGTTGTGAGGGCAGCGGAGTGTTAAGTCACGGGGTGAGTGTTACTCTGATAGTTTTGGTTTAGGACTATGAGAAATTGACGCGACTTAAGAGCGTTCCGTGTTCTGTATATTCAGTGATTTAGTGAATGATGTTTGTTCACAGCATTTGGAAACGCCCTTTCCCTCGTTTGGAGAAATCAAAGCATCGACACTTGATACCGCAAGTAGCTACTTCATAGGGAGCCATATAGTTAGCAAATTTCGCCACAGTTAACAACACACGGTTGGTCTAGTGGACTGGGTGGGTTCACTAATGTTTGACCAAAAAATTATTGACAAATGGTCATTTGACAAACAACGTTTCACCAAATAATCATTTGGCAAACGAGACATTTGACAAAAGTATCATCTTACAAAAACTCACTTAGCAAATGATTAATTAGCAAACACTACACTTGGCAAATGTGTTAAACAATAAAATTTCAATTGACCTTTTTTCATTTCACCTAATAATATGTGTCGCAAATTAAGCATTTGTCCAAATGTCATTTAACAAAATGTTATTTCATAAAAAGTACTTCTTTTTTCAAACATTATGATTTAGTCTGTTGGGTAATTTATTCTGCTACCCTCTTATCGCCATAAGTTACAAGATTATATAGAAGGCAAGCAATCATGCATTATGGCTATTGGTGGTCATAATACAAACCTAACCTAACTGACAACCTAGGTTGTTTCCATGATTAGTCTAAATGCATCAGTTCGTTTTTGTTGGGGGACGCAGTTCAAACCCTAACCTAACCTAACAACCTAGTCTTTCTGGCAGCAGTTCGTTTTTGTTGGGGGACGCAGTTTAAACCCTAACCTAACCTAACTACCAAATTTTTCTGTCAGTAGTTCGTTTTTGTTGGGGGACGCAGTTCAAACCCTAACCTAACCTAACAACCTAGTCTTTCTGGCAGCAGTTCGTTTTTGTTGGGGGACGCAGTTTAAACCCTAACCTAACCTAACTACCAAATTTTTCTGTCAGTAGTTCGTTTTTGTTGGGGGACGCAGTTCAAACCCTAACCTAACCTAACAACCTACTCTTTTTCCAAATACTGTGTATTAATTTGACCCATACCATATCTATTATTAGATTTATTAATAAACGAAACACTTGTCAAATAATACATTGTACCAAACGTTTTTAGACCAAGAGTAATTTTGTCTGATAACTCAGTTGCTAAATGTTCATTTTGTCAAATGATTATTTATAAAATGTAAATTTAACTGTTGATCATTTGGAAAAGTGAGTCATTTGTAAAATGACTAGTAGTAAAATGATCAATTGGCGAAACATTTTTTTGCAAAACGTTGTTTGTCAAGTGTAATTTTGCCAAATGACTTTTGGTCAAACGGCAGGACACCGGACTGGGTGGTCGACTTGGAAGCAAGAGACCGCGGGATCAAATCCTGCCTACGCACTTCAAAGTTCTTTTTGCATTTTTGTTTTATTTTTTTGTTTGTTTTGTTTATCTTTTGGTTATTGTTTATTTTAAGTTTTCTTTTAAGGTTTTCTTTTAAAAGGTTTTATTTAGTTTATTTTTAAGTTCATATTTTGTTTCCTGTACAATCGGTTTTGAGTGTTAGGTTTGGCAAATGCTTAATTCAGTGTTGTCACTTTTTTAATGTAATTGATATCTTTACTATAACTGCGAAAATTGTGTTTCATTCAACCTTTGTTTTCTTGATCCGTCCTTAGACCAACGAACCTGACTCATTACAGTGTATTTCAGTATTTTGCAAATATTAAATCAACTAAAATGGCCGTGTTAGGTCTTTACCGCTATGGTTTCCGAACATGACTTGACATTCGCATTGTCTATGGACATTATGTCACTAATGTCACCTGTCTGTTTTGATATTTTCTTGTGATACTGGGGCGATTAGTAAGGTTATATTATTAAGATTTCCTCACAAGTGTGATGAAAAACATTATGTGTGCCACGGGCGGTAAAGGAATTACAAACTCGTGTTATTAAAGCCCTCGGTTTCACCTCGGACTTATAACAAACACTCGTTTGTAATTCCTTACTTACCGCCCTAGATACACAATGTACTAATAACGTTTTGTAGCATTGTAACATTTACTTATACTTCATAAAACTCATAGTAGGTAATTAGGTATAACAGGTTCGTGTTCGATAACAAAATTTTGTATTTTTACCTATCTATAACTGCCGTGTGAGAGCACCATTTGGGACGACATTGACTGCGAACTGCGACGCCAGGAATGTTTGCGAATTCAAGGCGCCGTTATATTTCACGCAGTAATTGCTTGCTCGATTTATGTCCCGCTCTTAATTCCTGCGTCATTACGAGTAGGCTTTCTCTTAAAGCTGTTGGCTATTTTGAGATCAAGGATTCTTAGTTTCATGCCTGAATGCAGAACGGAGGGAATTGAACCTTCTGAAGTGAGGAGTTTCAAAAAATGCATGCAGAGCCAGGATTGGCTTACTCCGCGATTTCGCCGCGAGGCTATCAGTAGGTACTACATATTGCCCCTCCGGACTCACCCAGGGGGGCTCACCCAGTTTAGAGCAACACGGAAGGGAGTCGCCATAGTGCATTTTACCCTTCTGCAACTATTAACGGGGGGTGATCGACGCAGCGCACACTTATTACACCCGCGTACCCGCTTACTTAAAAAATCGTCTATCACTACGAAACTAACACTTACCAAATAGAACAACACAATTAGTCAATTAATCACAAAGATACATTTTGCATTGCAATAGTGTAAAGACGTGACGGACAACATTAATAAATCTAGCAAAGCTCAATGGCAACGAGTGCATGCGTGTTTGTCAACTAGTAAACAAACTTAAAATAATATCAAATCAGATTTTTGTATTTAAGGAACTAAATAATGATAATGTGATTTTAAATACTTCAGATGTGGAAGGAAACACCATCTCTTTGTACGTTTGACGTGTTAGATCTCCTTTTGCAGCGAAATACGGAACAATTCGGCATATTCACGGAGATCTCTTCAGGTGAGTTATTAGAGTTAGTCTGACGACTAATCCAATTGCAATTAGTTTTATAGAACGAATATGAGCACTGGCTCAAATTGTTTGGCAGAGGGGAAATGCTAACTAAGGTCCCAACAAAGTCCTCGTTGCTCTAGACCGACCGTCGACCAGAAAGAGCACGTGTTATGCGATAGAGAGAGACGGTCGGATGCGCTGGGTTCCGTCCGGTGGTTAGACCTGAACGTCAGTTTTGTTAGAAAGAGAAATATCTGTACAATTAGTACTTAGTCTGTGTCAGAGCTTTAAAGATTGTCGCGTTAAAGATTCTCACTGATTGAGCGAAGCCTATTTCAGTTCCAACAATGATTTCGTATGTCTGTCTGGATGTCCGGATGTTCTCCTCTACAGGTCGCATTTCTAAACCGATTCTCGTGAAATTTTGTGAGCTAGTTGGATAATTATATATGCTTTTTGTTGATACTGTTTTTGGATTTTTTTTAAAATGGCGGAGCCATAGACGTTGACCTACTCGCGATGTCTACAGCTCACAACCACTAGTTGAAAGAAAACCTATATTAGGGCATTTATCCGGTGATTTCAGTGGCATTGACTTCCGTCATTTTTGCCTGGCTATTAAGTCCTGGGAGATTTGCATGATGTTTTCAGATATCTGGTAGACTTTGAGATTGTCTATGAAATACTAGAAAATCTCGCCGTAAATTTCCTAATACTTCGACATTAATGATGCCGCCGAAGTCAATACTACTGAAATCACCGGAGAAATGTACATTTAACTATGTAAATACAGGTACATATTGTAAACTTAAAACATTTCTACGATCGTAACATTTAATGCAAAAGTTACTTTTTATCGTAACAATGAACCATTTATGTTTTCAATAGCCAATTTAGATTGCAATGAATAGAGATTCAATGTACCGATCCATTTTGAGGAGTGACTTTTGAAAAGTCATATCTAATTCTTGAATGTGTTTGGAATGTAGACCTTAGCTCATACTGGTAAGGTTGAGTTTAGAGTTATGTGTTTGAGTGAAATGGGACTTGGTGAAAGTTAGTTGGTTTTAAATTGTTTAAATTAATGATAGTAAATGTGTATTATTTGCTTAATGAGATTGGTGTGTGATGAGCTTATGGGCGAAGCCTAGTTTATATGCCGAGGTACGTATAGTGCTTTTCTCAAATATGCAATGAAATAAATTAACAAACAACTCCAAGAAATAAAACTTTAATTTCAAGACTACTAAACTATACGTAACAGAATGGATTTTTAAATACACACGCACGTCTCTGAACGAAACGTTAGGATTGATTATCTATTCTTGTCGATTGTGACTATCAAAATCACAATGAAATTTCCTTTCCAAAAGCTGTTTCAGTTCACATTTTAACCGCGGATTTTTTTTTTATTCGTGTAGTTAAAATTGCAATTTAAAATTGTTTATAATGTATTATTGTTATTAGTTATGTTCATGTCAATTTTAAATACCTAAATAAAACTGCAAAATATAGCAAACATCAGCAGAAAGATATTTGAGATTATAATTGCTGCATATATAAGGTTTTCAGTCGACCTATATATACCCAACACTCACAACATCAGACAATTTACCGAAAGATAAATGAGATTATAATTACTGATAACTGGACTCCACGAAGAAGAAAGCTTAAAACCATCCTCTTGATTAAATTGTGAGGTATTATGTACTTATAACTATAACAAATAGACTTGCCTTAACATATGGTTTTG
Organism: Eudemis profundana; assembly: GCA_947034925.1. Classification (NCBI taxonomy): domain Eukaryota; kingdom Metazoa; phylum Arthropoda; class Insecta; order Lepidoptera; family Tortricidae; genus Eudemis; species Eudemis profundana. The sequence goes on along the minus strand of OX344814.1, from coordinate 11,574,044 downwards.
TACATAACGCCTTTATATAACCTTCAAGAAAAGAGCGTACTCCCCCCTGAAAGGCCGGCAACGCACTTGTGACTCTTTTGGTGTTGCAGGTGTCTATGGGCGACGGTGATTGCTTATCATCAGGCGACCCGTCTGCTCGTTTGCCCCCTATTTCATAAAAAAACAACTTTGGATCTTTGTACTGTTTCTGTATGACTATAAAGCGTTTACATACAATTATACAAATAGCGCTTACTAGTTAGTACTTGTGTGACTTGTGTGCTTAAAAGCGGGAAATTTAACCCTTGTCACAAAAGAAACCGATTCGCAGAAACCAAAAATAAAAACCAGTGCGAGTCGGATTCGCGCACAAAAAAAAACCCAATCCCAAACATTTTTAAGGGTATTTGCATGATCACACGGAAGACAATAAAAATATACGAAACAAAGAATTACTATAGGATAGCTATGATGACAGCGGGGTTTAGGTACAGAACTCTAAATGAGGCCGCCATTTTGTCATCTCCTTGAAAACTTCCTTATTTCCCTTTCCAATTTGATTTAAAAAGCAATCACTTCCAAACCAAACAATTGAGTGTTAAACAACGAATCTTTGAAATGAGAAAAATGTAAGAGTTTCCTGTTCTGTATTTATTCATTCAAAGTAAACAAACTGGTTGGGCTCTATTTGTCTGTCCTTTCACGGCGAATTTTTAAAGTTTTTAGAACATTTTGAGTCATACTTCTAACCAAAATGCAGTGTTTCTAGAGTTGTTGTAATTATTTTTGTAACGGGTCGTCTAATAAGAATAAAACCCTCTCAACAAGAAGGTACTTAGAAGAAAAAGGACATATAATCTCCGATATCATTTAAGTTTTTTACAAAGATCTTCAAAATAATGTCCTTTGTTCGTGGGGATGAAAAAAGTTGAATGTCTCCTTTTGCTTCGCCGTAGTCGGGTAAAAATTATTTTATATGATAACCGGGGTCATAAGGTAGTTTTTGCGTGAGGTGTGCCCAAACATAGTCTTGGAACGATTTTATTATATGTATAGATATTGTGATTTCTTATGTTTTGCAGTTGTAGCAACCATCTTATCTTATCTTAGCAATAGGGGTCCTTACGGATACACTTCGACCCAATAGGACTTTTGTGTACCTATTTACTTACCGCATCTACACAATGGCCTGTTCCACCATCTCCATGAATCAGATGATGAAATAGTGCTTGGAATTCATTTGGCTCTGGGTAACCAGTGCCAAATACCTTCATTCTGTGTCTGGCAACCATACTGAATGTCTCAAACATAGCAAATAGTAGCAATGAGGACAGTCACCGAGAGTACCATTTATAATGAAACTGGGCACGCATAAATGGGCATTTCTTCAGAAATATATCTGAGGTCACCTCATTCATCTGGCCCTTTTTCATACTAAATGTATGGAGACAGATGAATAATTCGCAGACATATTTCTGGAGAATAGCCCAAATATCCTACTCGACCCAATTACTGCCTTAAAGTAAAGCAACTATCAGATATTTTTGTATGCCACATTTCATTACGTATAAGGTGTTCTCAAATTAGATGCCAATACTTTTAGAGCTGATAGTACTCGTCCTTAAAAGAAAACTTAAGCATAAAACTAATTCAAAGTTTATGTTAGTTTTTGGAGAAAATTAGGAAAGCGACTGTGCCACGTTATAACACCCTGTTAATGAGATAAGCAGAACTCAGCGATTGAGGCTTCGTTGATTATCGTTTGAAACCTCTTAATACACGCTTACTTCACAGAAAGTGATAACCACCTAGTCAGTTAAATACGCAGGATGTTTATATTTGGGCAGAATTTTAATTTTATTATTTTGTTCGGAAAACTCGATATAAGAAGTTTTCTTAATTCCTATTTAAACTTAATTATTTTGATGTAAGGCATCGTCTCTTAAAGTTTGGAAACACCTTATATTATTGTCGGTGACTGTACATTTTCGAGCTAGCAACCAGAACAAACCGACAGATATTTAAGTTGTTGCCAAACCACGGACAACAGAGCAAACCGACAGATGTCTAAGTTCACTCAGTGAATGAGCGGATCGATAGACGGATAACTCATTCACAGCACCGCTGGGGATTGGATTTGATGAACAATTTGTTGCGAATGAACGAACCGTTGTCTGGCGAAGTTAACTTGTTTCTTTAAGCTGTTAGCAGAATAATGAGGAACCCTTTGTAACGGACTGATCTAGCCTAAACATAATATTTGTGTCATAATTCTATTGTCATATCTACTTAGATCTAGCCTAACATGTCACTATTATAGATTTAAAATATGATTCTGTTATTCTGAACTAACCGATTCGGGGTAGACGTCTTCGGAGTTTTGTGATTGATTGGATTTGGAGGGTTTGCTTCTGGGATTCTAGATACTCGTGCAGATGCAAATCACTTTTCCCAATTACATTATTTCCAGACAAAATCTTGTTATAGGTAGTTTCACGAGAGTTGGGGTGAATGATTGATTACACACACAGCTACATGAAGTACTCATTGCAAAAAAAGTGAATGAATGAAATTAATGAGTGAGTAAATAAACACAAGGCTATAGTTTATACACACTTTTTGGTCTATCTTGCAATTCACTGTTGAAGCTGCTATCGGTACGAATAAAGAACAGTAATTTCAAAATCCTGCTGTTATTACATGACAGTGTTGTTGTGGGCGTAGCCTCAACTCTCGTGGATCTACCTATAGTTCAATGTTAACTTGAGACGTCCGTCAAAAATATGAGTTGTTATCACCATAGCAACTGGGTAGGGAAAAGGTATCTGGAAAATTAGGCGGATATTAGGATTCGTATGGAAATAGGAGAGATGTTGCCTCGAGGCGTCTGTCAAAATTGTGAGTTGTTATTACCGTGGTTACCAGTGCAGGCAAAAGGTATTCGAATGTTGAATTTATTGGTATTTTGGATAGAGAGTCGGAGACGAAGGATGTTGAACAGCGGGACAGGCTGAAAAGCATTCTAAATTTTGAAACCGAGACAAAAGAGACTAAACAGTAGACGCCGAAAATAGGACTGCTATAAACAGCTAATTGCCATGGATACTAGACAAAACACGAGCGTTTTGGAGTATATAAAACCAGGCCTTAAGGGGGTCTAGATTCATTCAGTCGCCATCCGCCGAAGAGGATGAAACTCTGTTATAAGGCGGGGCCATGGTGTTTTACAGCCTCGTAAAGTCTACAGCTCACAGAGCCACTAGTGTAGCCGGAAATATTGCCGACGATGGCAGTATTCCCGAGAACAGAAACATAGGTAACGGCACATCGCTATGTTACAGCGTAATAGTAAGCTTGTACAAAGTCCTACTTAAGCTGTTTAATATCCCACAATTTCTTAATCTTCAAGAGTGAGAAACGTTGCACAAACGTTGTCAAAAACATTCGTGTTTTAGTACAGTATGGTAATTCAAAAACTTGCTGCTAATATCGTCACTATTATATTCAGACCCGTGAACTAGTAATAACAGTTCGTTATATTGTATACAGTATTTTACTTTCTATATTAAAAACCTAACCTAACACATTCGCCGGCGGTACGCAATAGTACATTAGGTACTTATTAGGGAGGTAAAACAAAGAATGTCTCAAATCGCAGGTGTTTGACGCCCGAGCCGAAGGCACGGTAAATGTGCGATCTGAGGCTTTCTTTATTACCTCCCGTGGCAAGTACAAAATTTTACGTCACCCCCAGGCCAGGAAGTGGTAATGACCACTTTATGGCCAGGTGTGACGTATATTATAGAATGTACAAGAATGATAGTACAATTTCTCCATACAATACGTATATGATCTTATAAAACGACAGCAGCAAGCGCCGCGTGTGTGTGTTGACTTACACAGATGTGTTGCACCTGTGTGAGTTAGGTTCAAACTCAAGTTTGAGATTACAGTCTGTTTTGACGGTGTGTCGTCGTTGTAGTTGTGCCCCACATGACACTAAAAATTTGCTCCGTAATAATGGTATGGGTTTTGATCAGCAAGCACCGTACTGATTTATATGCAATCGCGAATAAATACTGCGTTAGCCGTACCGGGCTATTCTTCAGAAATATGTCTGCGACTCATTCATCTATCTCCATATATTTAGTATGAAAAAGGGCCAGATTAATGAGGTGACCGCAGACATTTCTGAAGAAATGCCCTACCGTCATATAGCGTGGTTCACATTTTACCGCCTTAATTGTCTTCATGATATTTTAATCTGGGTACAAGTAATAGTATGTAATGTGCTTTATAGCATTTTTATGTCATTATATCGTTTGGCGTCGTTGATCGGGTCAATAACCAAATTTAATAAATAAACTTTTTTAATTTTTAATTGTTCGTATCATACACACTATGTATCTTGTAATCACCTCCTGACCTTTCCCTTTTTTCGACAATTAAGATCAAGTACACCCTAACAATAACACTAACATAAAACCCCAATTCAAAAAAAGAGCCCGTCGTAACGATCACACGCAATTGGAGGCCTTCCGCTGGCTCCGGACCCCACGCAATAAAAATAACGCTCAGGGTCCAACACTTGACAAACAGAATGCGCGACGAAACAACGCCTGAGAGTGATAGCTACATTTGATAAGGGCCGAGCTTGACAATTGAATTAAATTTAATATGTACAGACTACACATTTGAAATAATCTTAGATGTTTTCGTCTGCACATTTCAGATCTTTTAGAATCTTTTTGGCTTTGGATTTAAGTAAAACGATCCTTAGAAATCGTATGACTTGATCGGTTTGGCTTTGAAAGTATTTGATTTATGGAAATTAAGTGAATGGTAAAGTTTATGTTTACCGTGCGGTATGGTAAGGGTTAGGTTAGTAAACTTAATTATTTTTAAAACAAATTTTAAAGGAACCATTACCGCATTGAGACAAAGTTCAAACTTAGCTTAATATCTGTCCATACCAAAATCAATAGATAGATACTTCAGCAAAATTACGTATGTTTTATGAAACTGCTCAAAAAAACTGAACCGAAGTTGATGAAATTTATGGATGTAAAACTACTTTGGAACTTTTTTCTGGCTTACACAAAAAGAAACACCTAAACAGTCGGTAAATACAAGTTCAGGTCAAATAGAGAACTTTTCCCATTAGGGTCAGAGGGGAAACTTCTAAAATCGTATCATCGTTGTGTAAACTTTTTAGCTCATTTCTAACATCGTGGATTCGTGCCACGTATCACTAGTTTCACACTTCACAGCTTACCTCGTGCGAAAGTTATAAAATAGAGTTAAAAGTTCCAAGACTGGAATGTCCTTAGTTTAAAGAAGCAACCTTATATGCTGCCTTGGTGTCGGGAACTGGGTCACGGGTATCCTGACATCCAATTTATCGCTCGACACAGCTGGACATCGTCTCGTGTAGTGAACTAAGTGGGCAGAAGGAAGATACTTTCAGCGGATAGACGTGAATCCACCGTTTGTCTATTAATGTTCAGTAAGCCAAGAAACTGGTCTACCATTTTTCGAATGTGTTGGCCAAGTCAAATCTAACCTACTTTAATATAAATACATATTTGGATAATTCATAGGACTTGGCACTCATTTAAATCTCCATTCTTTTTACGGCGAAGCCCACAGCCTAGCATAATTTTTGTATTGAACTTGGCTCTCCTTTTTTACATTTATGTTTTTGGTGGGCCCTACCTTCTCGCTCTAACTCATAACGTGCGCTCTTTTTGGTCGCCATGCCCACCGCTAGGGTTGTCGACAAAAATAAAATTATTGTTATAGCTTGAATTTCCTAGTGAATTAGAGGTAGTTAAAAAAAATATTTGTGTGACGTTATATAACTGTTTTGATACACGTCGTCACACATACATTCATACATACATCCATTCATACATACATACAAGTCTAACACATAACACTCCTTTGGGCTTCGCCGCAGTCGGATAACATACATACTTACGTACATACATACGTACATACCGGTCAAACACATACCAAAGAGGGTTCCTTTGAGCTTTATAGGTTTTGCACACAGGCGCTGCCGGGTTTCGGCGCAGCCCTGGGCTTGCCTAATGCATTAGGCAAGGAATAATAATAATTACCGCGAAACAAAATCGCGGAGTGAGACACACCTGACAGAACCTTAAAAATGTATGAACATTTCGGCAAAAGAATTCCCAAGCAGCACATAAACTGCATTGCATAAGAGTTTATACAGCCACTTTACCTGTAGTTTGAACACTATAAGAGCTAAATAAGGTCTTATACAGCTTGTGCGCTTGTATAAGTATATTGACTGACTTACGTTGACAGGATGACTTACGTGGAGCTAGATGGAGTGAAGATTGCGAGCACTGTGATTGTAAACTCACGGTCCGTTCCACTCCACACAGCTGCATCATCCAATCATCTATATATCCAAACATTTTTACAAACTTTCACATCATTATTATTTATACAATTCTATATTGTTTTCTTAAGAATAATAACTGCGTCAATAAATTGCTCAAAATAAATTAGCTTATGAGTTACAAAACTGACGGTTCAAAACTGCTTGTTAGGCCTATTTGAATAAAGAATATTTTGACTTTGACTTGATTATTAAAAGTCAATGTAGATGAACGCTACTACTCGTAGCTCCGCTCTGCTTGAGCGCTTGGGCCGCAGTCTTGCAGAAAGGTACTAAAGCCGAGTTTCTTTTGTATTATAGCAAACGGTGGATTCAGCGGTCAGAAGGTCAGTCTTACTATGTATGAGACTTGTCGAGTAAGGTTGAAATAATAGTTCGGTTTTTCTTTTAAGACACAGAATAAATTCGTTTAATTCATTAATCGTGAATTTAGTGCAAGCTGTGCTGATTCACTCCACGTTTCCGTTGCGCGGTAATTATTATTAAATATCGCCACCCTAGGGTGGAAAAAAGAGCACGCGTTATGCGATAGAGAGAGACGGTCGAACGGCATTTTTGTTTGAGAGAGGCTTCAGTGAGTAGTACTAATTCTTATTCTGTGGTTCAGGTACAGTCGAGTTCATTTACATTTATACACTTACGGAAACAAAAATATCTGAACACGACCCCATTGTCAGGAGCATTAAAGCGTGTTCAGATATTCTTGTTCTCTTATGAACTCGACTGTATGCAATAGTTTATCGTTACTACAAGCAAGAACTTTCTTTAAGGGATTTACTAATATTTTGCATAAATGTACTAAGCTTTCGTATATTTTTGTATCGCATAACCTTATTTGGCAGAAATATCTTTTAACAAAATTACTTACATAATAATTTATTTTGTATACTGCAAATTATCTTGACTAGAATATTTTCGTGTATACTTTTTCTTGACTAGAATATTTTCGTGTATAGTAGATATACTTTATATCTAAAAAAAGGAGATGCGGTAAATGAGGTCATCTTTTCTTTCGTTTCGCTCTTGGCAGAGCGGTCGTGGTCGTCCTGAGGCATCCACATCGGTGGTAGAGGCGGACACAGCTCTTCGCACGATCTCCCGCCATCTCTCCCTGTTGGCAGACTGTCTGGCACAGTCAGATACGCGGCTTCCTACAGCGGCTTTCGCTTGGTCAGGTCAGCGCATAGGTGACCTACCGCGCGATCTGGTACCCTGCCATTTTCCCTGTACGACCAGCCGCTCGTAATGAGGTATTTTGACGTTAATTACCAACATCGTTAGCCTATACAAGTCTAACAAATGTGCACTGGCTTACTATCAAAGATGAGAGTAAGGGCCGATACAGACGGACTGCAACCCAACTGCAACTCCCTACGATTTGTATGGGAACTGCATCACAACTGCACGCTGACTGCGCAGTTGCGATGCAGTTCCCATACAAATTGTAGGGAGTTGCAGTTGGGTTGCAGTCCGTCTGTATCGGCCCTAAACGGGCTCTAGTTCCCACGCTGGTCCAGTGCGGGTTAGAAGCTTCGTTGACATGTGCTAAATACTACCCGCAACCTCGAACGCTGAAAAGGGTCACGAACCGTCGGGACGCAACAATGCGCGAAATACGCGCAATACGCGAATATACCTACGCGATTTAATCAGTTTAAATTGTTTTATTATAATTTATATTGCGTGATAATCGTGGAAACCGAAGACAATATTGTGTACTAAATATTAATTACCATAAATAATACGAATTTGGCACCTACCTATCAATGAACCAAAATGACGTCACGCCGGACGGGGCCCTATCTAGACCAGATGTTATCCGGAATAGGAAATGAGCCTCACGCGTCGACGATCCCGCCGGATACCGCGCTGATGGGAAATAGAAAATGGGGTAGGGGAAGAAAAATATGGCAGAGCTTGTAAATTGTAAATATTTATTAATAATAACAAGAATATAGTAAGGACTAAAATATATCATGTAGATACAGTGGATAAATCATATATTATATTAGTATTTAAACTATGTAGTTATGTGTTACCCTGAATGCACCTAAATAAGTGTTAGATTATGTAAATTTTGAATTATATGTTAGCGCTAGTATGTGTACTAAACACGTTTATGTAATTGTGTTGTAGATAAACTACCGCTATACTTCGCCACGGCTCGGCGTAGTATGTATTGTGGTTGAAATAGTGCAAAAAAACCCGGTCCGGCGAGGATACTCGCACATGTATACATAGCCGCGTTTGGTAATTCAGGAGAAACTTATAGAGCATCCGTAAGTGCCTTATTATCACACTTGTGATTTACAGGCGAGCGACAATTGTATTAGGGCGTGCAGAATCTAGAAATTTTAGTATGTTATTACCGGGAATTGCCGGTTCTCTCATGCTAAAATTTCCCGGTTCTGCACGCCCTAATTTGTATGGAACTTCGCTTCCAACTCGCCCGCAAATCGCAAGTGTGATAAAGCCCTAACAGCGTACTTCATTTGCGGCTATGTCACCCGATCACGATCAATCAGCATCAAATAGTCGGTAACATTCAAAGCTGTTATGCCATTTATACATATATCACCACATATTTGTGCCTGTTACGTTCCGACATTGAATCAGAACGCGCCCTTTGTCAATGTCAAACTTGACAGCTAAAAAAGGCGGACTTCATGACGTTTGGGCTGTCATGTCGACACAACGTTTTCGGATTTTTGGCAAAGTAACGTACTCATGCGATCGGATTACTTTTGGGTGCCGAATTAGTGGTTTTGGTGTGTGAATTTGGTGTACACGTACAATTTTGTGTTTGGAAGTGTGAGAATTGTATTCGCGAGTGAATCCACACATATTTTTAGCGTTTGGACCGGTGCTGTGAGGCGCCGCGTGGCGACCCGGGGCCAGTGCGCATCATCAGCGTATAGCTGAAATTGACGAGACTCTGACAGTGACTGACCTGACTGTGATCTACTTGACCGAAATAGCCCGCCTCAGCGCTCGAATAGGTAAGTACCGGTTTTCATTGTGGTCTCGTTTGCACTCCGTATCGGGGTTAAATTTCGTCCGGGACACCCGGGTTCCGTACGAAACAAATTGGTAGCAGAAGCATATGGTTGATTTTGCGATTCACGGCAAAGAAATCGCATTTTTTTGGTAATTTTTTGGTACATTGGCTGTAACACGTGTACGTTTTTGAGGTTAGAATTACGGAACAAGGGTTACAATTTCGATCAATTGTATTGATTATTGATTGTCTGAAAGTGGTTCCCTAGCATACACAAGTGATTTGGATGGAAATTGTACCGAAATCCCTGTTAGTTAAGTGAATTTGAGATAAACCCAATACTTGTGTTAGTTTAAATTAAGTGCATTCTAGCATGATTATTTGTTGCCTATAGGCTAATCATATTGTCTAGTTGTGTATATGGTACAAATATTGGAGAATTGGAAATATATCTCTCGGGTAAAAAGTGAAACTAATTGGAACTCATTGTAAAGTACATAATAGTATATTGTGAAACTGTTTCAAACTTGTAATCAAGTTTTTTGGAAGCTTATAAAATAAAAATAAAATATAAATAAAATAATTTATTTCTGTAAGTAGGCCCTCAAGGGCTCTTTTACATATCTTACATTCTTTATCTTCTTTTCTTTTTGGCGCTTCGGGTAATGACCTTCTGGTGAGAAGAAGCGCCGGAAGAAACTCACCAGTTTCTCTTTTAATAATTTAATATACATTACATTACCTTACCTTAATATAGAGATTAATTATATATTTATAGATTAAATATCGAGTGAGATGGCCGGACACAAGGCGGCAATACAGGCGGCACTCCGTTGGTTTGCCTGCGGCGGCTTTGGTGGACAGACCGGACCGGGAAGACGCGTTGCTGTCTCGGTACGAGCAGGTGCCGATGCGTGTACAGGAGGTGGAGTCCCGTCTGGGAAAATACCTGGAAGAGGTCGGCGAGGAGGAAGGTAAGCCGGCGGAGGCTGATTATGACCAGTGCCTGGATCTAGCGGATAGGATTACCCAGCGGGCTACGGAGCTGCTTAGAGCTCGGACAGCTGCCGTACCCATTGAGGGTAAACCCGTGGGGGGTCCCAATCCGGCACTGGCAGCGCGCTTACCTGCCATCCACATTCCCGTATTCCGGGGGGAACTGGACCAGTGGACCAGCTTCATGGACTTGTTTGACAGCCTGGTACATGCCCGGACTGACCTGCCTGCGTCCTTGAAGCTGGCCCAATTGATGGCGGCGCTCGTGGGTGAACCGCGCGACCTGGTCGCGCACTTGTCGGTCACCGACGACAATTATGAGACCGCGCGCACATTATTAAGGGCTAGGTATCAAAATGTGCGACGGCTAGCGGATTCATACATGGCCAAAATCTGGTCGATTCCCCGCATAGCCCAGGTCTCCGGCATCCGAACCCAGATGTTGAACCCGGTCCTCAGCGCAACGAAGGGACTGGAGAAGTTGGGCCTCCCCGTGGACAAGTGGTCCTACATGTTGCTGAGCTTCCTGCTGCACCGGTTGCCGGACGATGTCCGGGCCCGGTTCGAACACCGGTACGGCGGAGATAGCGCTCAGCACCTCCCGGCCTTCACAGACCTTGTGGAGTTTTTAGAGACCGAGTGTCGACGGGCAGACACGTCGGACCTGCACTCTCCTCCGAGACCATCTGGGGTGCCCCGACCTCAGATGAGAATGGATTCTCCGAGGGGACAAGGGGGTAAGTCGGCACAGCGGCCACCCGGTCCTCGGCAGTACAACTTGGCGGTGGCGGAGCCTGACTGTTGCATATTTTGCCACAACCCGGGCCACCAGGTGACTGTATGCCCACGGTTTCTGGACCAGAGGATACTGGGGCGACGTGGTATCGCGAAGAAGCGACGGTGGTGCTTCATTTGTTTGGGTAAGCACCTTGTTAGGGAATGTCCCCACCCCCAAGCGTGCAGCTGGTGCGGTGAGAAGCACCACCCCATCCTATGTATGGACCGGAATGGGGGCTCACAGCCTGCGCAGGGCTCCTCCGCGCCCCCTGTTCGGAGTCAGTCCCAGACTGGCCAGGGGTGCTCGGACGCGGAGGAGAAGGGCCGTCGTGGTGGCACTTTCCCCCCCCCCCCCCCCCCCCAGAGTTACGCGGCGGTTGCGCACACACCCGAGCGCCCTAGGGAGGGCCCTACGGGCGGGTGCCCGCGCTCACCTCCACCTCGTCAGGCGCCGCGATCGTCGCCGCCGCGATTGTCGCCGCCGCGATTGTCGCCGCCGCGATCGTCGCCGCCGCGGTCGGCGCCGCGAATGTCGCCACCGCTTGCGGAGCGGCCCCGCCTAGAGGCGAGGCTGCCGGTGTTCGGCCGCCCCCAGGCATACCGGGTGCCGCAGACAGCGCGCACGGGGCGGCGGGCGTACGAAGCGGCGTGGGACCCACTCGCTCAGTTTGAGCGCCCCTACCAACCGGACCCGGAGGCCACCCGGCGCTCCGAATAGGGGTACGCCGCCCATGCACCCACCACCGCCAACACCCACAAGACCGTGTTGTTGCCCACGGCCTTGATTTGTGTGTGGGGTCCTGGCGAAGGATCAGTCTGTGCACGTGCTCTCCTGGACACGGGTGCACAAGGCTGCTTGGTATCCAGTCGGTTGGTGCAACGGTTGGGCTTGGATATGACACCCCACCCGGACACTGTGCGTGGGGTAGGCAACGTAGAAGTGTCAAACCTGGCAGGACAGGTTACTTTCACGTTTGGGCAGAGTCCCACTTCCCATGCGAGGATTACGGCTCCCGCATTGGTGCTTGATGAAGTGGTCGGACGACTCCCCCAGGTGCGGCTGCCGCCGGAGGTGCGGGACTTGACAGCTGGTTTGGATTTGGCTGATGCTGGCTTCGACACCCCTAGCCGGATTGACGTGCTGCTGGGTGCGGACGTCCTAGGGAGAGTCTTGCTCACCAGCAAACGGACCCTACAGCCTGGTGGCCTAGTGGCCTTGGACACCAAGTTTGGACATGCTGTGATGGGTCAGGTGTTGGCGGTTCCTCCACCTCCTGCTGAGGAGAGCTGCTTGGTTGGAACTGCGCTCTCAGAAGCCGTGCAACGGTTCTGGGAGATTGAAGAACCGCCTACCGCGCCGCGGATGAGTCCGGAGCAACAGGAGTGCGAGTTGTTTTACCAGAATAACACTGGCCGCCTCCGCTCTGGTCGGTTCATAACTCGACTTCCTTTGCTTACACATCGACCACCCTTGGGTGCTTCTCGCGCATTGGCTGAGAAGCGGCTGGTCTCGATGGAGCGCCGCATGAGAAGAGACCCGCTCTTCCGGCAGAAGTATGTGGACTTCATGAGGGAGTACGAGGGGTTAGGGCATATGTCGGTGTCTAACCTGGACTGGCGTACGGTTGAGCACTACTTCCTGCCTCACCACGCCGTCCTGAAGTCCCCGGATTCCAAGATTCGGGTGGTCTTCGATGGCTCCGCGGCCACTTCGACGGGCGTGTCCTTGAACCAGTGCTTGCATGCAGGTCCGAAGCTGCACAAGGACATAACGGACATCCTAACGAATTTTAGGAAGCACCAGGTGGTGTTCGTCGCTGACATCCGGATGATGTTCCGGCAGACTGTGATCCATCCTGAAGACCGTCGGTATCAGCTGATCTTGTGGCGTGAGAGCCCTGATGAACCGATGTTGGTGTACGAGCTGAATACGAACACGTACGGCCTGAAGAGCAGCCCGTACATCTCAATTCGTACTTTGATTGAATTGGCGGCCCGAGAGCGACTGAGATTCCCTCGAGCGTCCGCCATTTTGGAACGGGACCTGTTTGTAGATGACGTGTGCACCGGGGCAAATAGCGTCGAAGAAGCTTTGGTTCTACGGAACGAGTTGGTTGAACTCTTGCGGACTGGTGGCTATGAGTTGCGAAAATGGTTGTCCAACTCACCGGCACTGTTGGCCGGCCTCCCTGAGGAGCACCAGCAAGACCCGCACCTCTTCGAGAACGCCGAGAACCCACACATGTTATCGGTCCTGGGCGTGCAGTACCGACCAGTCCAAGATGTGTTTACCTATCGGGTGGAACTGGATTCCCCGAAGGTCTGGACAAAGCGGCTTGTTCTGTCTACGGTGGCCAGAACGTACGATCCAAACGGATGGATCACACCGGTCATCTTCACGGCCAAGGCGTTTATGCAGCGCCTGTGGATAGTCCCACTGGGCTGGGATGATCCGCTCTCCGGGGACTTGCTGAGCGATTGGGAGACCTACTTCTCCACGCTCACGGAGATCAATCAGGTCGAACTGCCGCGTAAGCTGTTGCCTGCAGGCAAATGCAGGGCTACCCTTCACGGGTTTTGCGACGCCTCCGAGCGAGGATTTGCAGCTGCCGTCTACTTGAGAACGGTCAGCTCCGCCGGAGCGGTCGACGTACGCTTGGTCATGGCGAAGAGCAAGGTGGCCCCCCTTCGGACGCGTTGGACAATTCCGAAGTTGGAATTGGCGGGTGCCGCTCTTCTTGTGCGCCTGATGAACCATGTGGCCTCCACCCTGAAGGACACCGTGGACCTTGCGGAGGGTGCCTACGCATGGACGGACAGTCAGATTGTCTTGTGCTGGTTGAAGTCGTCAGTCCATAGCTTGGAGGTCTTCGTGGCCAACCGTGTCTCGCAGATCCAGAACTCTGAGATTGCATTGGTTTGGAGACACGTGCCTGGTGAAATGAACCCAGCTGACGTGGCATCCAGGGGCTGTTCAGCACCTGAGCTTGTTGCCCACTCACTGTGGTGGAAACCAAATTGGTTATTGGAAAGGGAGACACACTGGCCTGCCAGTTGTGTGATTGGGACCCCATCTTCTGGCTTGAAGGTCCACCTTGTCGAGACAGCTCCTGCGCCAGACACCGCTTGGTTGCTAGAACGGTACAGCTCCCTCGACAAGCTTGTTGGAGTGACCACTTGGGTCAAACGCTTCTTACACAATTGTCGCCACCCTGACAACCGGTCACGTGGTAGTGTTCTCTCCAGTGAAGAGCGGAGTACCGCCCTACTTCATTGGATTCGGGTTGTACAGGAAGAACACTTTGGAGATGTGTTGAAGACCTTACGGAAGGGGCGACCCAAATTGCAGAAGGCGATAGCTCGCCTCAACCCGTTTGTGGACGAGTCAGGAGTACTCCGGGTTGGAGGACGGCTTCGTAATGCGAATTTGTCGTATTCGGCGCGCCACACCATATTGTTGCCCAAGAAGGGGCACTTGGTGGACTTGTTGGTGACCGATCGCCACCTTAAGAACTCCCATGCCAGCTGCAATGCGCTTCTGGGCATTCTACAGCGGGAGTTTTGGATCTTGAACAGCCGAAGACTCGTGCGGGGCATCGTGTTTCGGTGCTTGCCTTGTTTCAGACTCAAGGCAGCCACGATGCAGCCTCAGATGGGTGACCTACCACCGGACCGGGTCACTGAGGCTAGACCCTACTCCAGGGTTGGAACGGACTTCGCCGGACCCTTCTTGGTGAAAAGTTCGCAACTCCGCAACGCGAAGACGGTAAAGGCGTATCTGTGCGTTTTCGTATGTCTGTCCACCAAGGCCGCGCATCTTGAGCTTGTTAGTGATCTTTCGACGGAGGCCTTTATTGCTGCTTTGGATAGGTTTGTCTCACGTAGGGGACTTCCGTCTCTGATCCGGTCAGATTGTGGCACCAACTACAAGGGCGCCGACCGATATTTACAAGATGTTGTAAAATTTTTGTTAGATAATAAGATTGAAATTGAAACAGACCTCTCCCGTCGGGGTATCACCTGGACGTTTGATCCGCCAGGCTGCCCCCACTGGGGTGGAATCTGGGAGGCCTGTGTAAAACAAGCCAAGGCACATATGTACAAGGTTGTTGGTCAAACTATTTTGACCTTTGAGGAACTGGCGACGTTGTTTTGTAGAATTGAGGCGGTGCTCAATTCCCGTCCGTTGTGTCCGCTCAGTTCCGACCCAAATGACTTGGAGGCGTTGACTCCAGGCCATTTCCTTATTGGTCAGCCACTTGCAGCGTTGCCAGAGCACCCCCTCAGGGAAGTAAAGAGCTCTCGTTTGTCGCGCTACCAAATGCTGCAACAAATGTCTCAGAACTTTTGGGCCAGATGGTCATTAGAGTATTTGCATGTCTTGCAGCAGCGCCTCAAGTGGACTGACAAAACCAGTCCCCCCAAGGTTGGTGACCTAGTGCTAGTTAAGGAGGCTAACCTACCGCCACTGCGTTGGCGCCGGGGGCGCATTGTTAACTTGTTTCCTGGTAAAGACCAGACGCCCCGGTTTGCCGAGGTCATGGTGGGGGACTCGGTTCTCAAGCGAGCGGTAGCAACGCTGTCGCGACTTCCCCTAGTATAGCGGACCGGCGTAGAGGCCTGTCCGAGGCGGGTGTTTGTTACGTTCCGACATTGAATCAGAACGCGCCCTTTGTCAATGTCAAACTTGACAGCTAAAAAAGGCGGACTTCATGACGTTTGGGCTGTCATGTCGACACAACGTTTTCGGATTTTTGGCAAAGTAACGTACTCATGCGATCGGATTACTTTTGGGTGCCGAATTAGTGGTTTTGGTGTGTGAATTTGGTGTACACGTACAATTTTGTGTTTGGAAGTGTGAGAATTGTATTCGCGAGTGAATCCACACATATTTTTGGCGTTTGGACCGGTGCTGTGAGGCGCCGCGTGGCGACCCGGGGCCAGTGCGCATCATCAGCGTATAGCTGAAATTGACGAGACTCTGACAGTGACTGACCTGACTGTGATCTACTTGACCGAAATAGCCCGCCTCAGCGCTCGAATAGGTAAGTACCGGTTTTCATTGTGGTCTCGTTTGCACTCCGTATCGGGGTTAAATTTCGTCCGGGACACCCGGGTTCCGTACGAAACAGTGCCAATATGTAATAATAAGGATGTGTTGCGGTATGGCGATTGCTGCTGACTATTTGAGATCAGATTGATACGTGCATGAGAAAGACAAAGGATCGATGCATCCGAGATGTAGTGCTGGAGACTAATGCTAAAAATACCGTGGACAACGAAACGCACCAGTACATCGGTCCTGAACCAACTCCGAATAAAAATTCGCTTGTCTGCCAGAGGCGACGAAAATCTACAAACACTGATTGTAGTTGCGAACACCGAAGGCAAAAGATCACGCGATCGTTCACCAACAAAATGGATGGATCTAATGAAAGACTTGTCGTCCTCCAAATTCTTTACCTTTGTAAGAAACGCGCTGGACAGAGGCCGATGGAGGCATTTCATCCGCTCTAGATGCAAACCTGATGCTGACCACGATCCTCAGACATGAGAGACCGATCCCACACAGAGAGAGAGAGAGAGACTGACTATTTGATGCTGACTGTATACCAGGGCCAGTTTCATAACTGGCTATCTCGTTTACACATCGCTAACATTAGTGATATCAATCCACCACCATTGATTTAAAAGTAATTGTAATTATTTTGAATTGTTACAGGTAAGTCTGAAAGCAGAGATCATCCGTCGGTAAGCGTTTTAGTACTTCAAAGTTTGTCATACGAAAACATTTCTTTACCTACTTTGTCATCGAACAGATAATGCTTATTCCATTGTATTGTGTTTTATTCCAAGTAGAACAGAATCGCCGTTTTTATTCGCGTGAGTAACCATTGCTTTCCACTTAAGTTGCTACGAATTTGAAACTTTTTAGGGCTTCGAAGAAAAAGTTTTCATCTTATCGAGCTCACCTTGAGCCCGTACGTTAGGGACATAAGCCATATAACCTAGATCGGTTTTGAATTATTGATAGTGAAGGTGTACCCAGAGTTTTTAGACACTGTTTTATACAATATGAATAAGAACACGTATACTTAGTCTCATTTCTGCGCTGATTTGCCTTATGAACTAGTAATAACATAGTAGGTTTTAACAATGGTTTGAAAAGTAAAAGACTTTAAAACAAATACAATACGAAATTAAAAAAATTTAAAATAACCGATCTCCAACTAAGATATTTAATTAATTAATGCAAGAGATACCTACTATGAATCATTATTTGAAAAGTTCCCCCGAATTCACTGTGATTCCATGAGTAGATCCTACGCTGATTGCAATGGGCCAACTGAAAGATGTACCCTTTTAAACAAAAAATAGATATTATCAAACTATTCCAGCAGTCGTCGTTACCAATAGGTGTAGTAGAAGGGTTATTCTTCAGAAATATGTCTGCGGTCACCTTATTCCTCTGGCCGCTTTTTCATACTAAATGTATAGAGACAGAGGAATAAGTCGCAGACATATTTCTGAAGAATAACCCAGAAGCAGCCTATCTTGGCGATAGGGTTCTCTATTGTGCCCACATCCTAAAGTCCCGGGTTGACCGTGATGAATTATAAACCGAGTGACCTGGAAACTAGCGCCGGTCTAGATCAACGGACCAAGGTCAACTATTAGAAATGTATCGGGCGCATTGCTTCGAAACTGATGAACTAATTTGAATCTTCGAGAATTTCGTGATGATTTTGATACTGTTGGTTTTGAATAACTGTCAAAGTCTTTATATACCAATTTATCAGTGATGCATAATCACTCCCACAAATAATAAATAGGTAGGCACAAAATTTCAATAGGTAATTGAAACTTGGATGCAAAAAAACGCTGAAATTACTAAATGTGTTTGTATAATCTTTGAAAACAGCTTTCATTTTCTCGCGATTTCAAAAACAAAACTTAATCACAATAAGGTCAAAGTCAAAGTAGTAGTTAGTAATGTGACTTTAGTCTGTTCTTTTAAGTATTTAAAGAAAGCTAAACAAAGAAACCAAGTAAAAAAAAACCACTGGCTGAACACCCGAGTCACGTGGTTTTTTTCTTTACCTAAAAGAACGGTGTTACCTTGTTTTGCACACAGAATTTTCACAGAAAATGATTCAAAGAACATTTGATTGTTATATTTTTATTTCCATTAATTTTGTTTCACATAATATTCATTTGAATGAAAAATCAACCCTAAAAGAACAGACTAATAAGTAACATGATGTGTAAACGACAACAATGGAAAATGCTCTGGTAACGTGGCGACAGATTTGATTATTGTCCCCTCCCGGGTTGACTGTGGTGAATTATAAACTGCGGGACCAGGAAACTAGCAGCGGTTTTGCTCAACTATTAGAAATGTATCGGTTGCTTAGCTCCGAAACGAATGAACTAGTTTTTTTAGTTATCTTAGGTAACTATATAATAATTCAGGTATTAGAACAGTTGATTTTGGCTTATTGCCATCGTATTTGAGTATGATTAATATAGTTTCGAGAACACCTTTCGGTTTCTTCCGATTCCAAAGACAAAACTTAATCACATAAGGTCAAAGTCAAAGTAGTAGTTAGTAATGTGACTAGGTATCATGATGTATAAAGGACAATAATGGAAAATGATTTGAAAACATGACAACAGATTCGATTATTGCCCTCCGGCCGCGATGGTAACCAGTTGCTGAAAAGTATTGAATATTCTTGTTAGACAACCAGTTGCCAAAGACGAATGCCTATTCTTGCTACACAACTATAGTTGCCAACTAGGAATTTTTCAAGTATAGTTACTTAATAGGAATTATCATTCTCGTTTCATAACTAGGAATCATACACAACACAACACGGGAGGTAATAAAGAAAGCCCTCGATCGCATATTTACGTCCCTCGCTGGCACATCTGCGATCTCGGCCTTTCTTTGTTTTACCACCCTAGAGTTGTGTATTGTACATACTATTATTTGACTCATATTTTATACAAGATTAAAATTTCAAGACAGATGATGCATAATTTTTCTAATGTTATATGAAACAACGTATAGTTGTTTTTTAATTATTCTCATGCCGTCTCTGTGGATGACTTATTTCATTTATCAATATCACTTTCACAAAAAATATTAATTTCAAACATTTCAAGTGATGGATGATAGAAAGAGCCCAATTATTAAACTTATTTCTACAATCTGTATCGGTCTCTCTAGAATTCCAATATTAATAATAAATCAAAATTAGGCCTTTGCTAACGTTCTTACAAAGTGACAAAATCATAAATGATGGAATACTAAGGTACAGTTCGCGGCATATAAGTCTATCGGTGACCTTGATTGCGCAGTAGCAAAATGTAACGGATCGGAGGGACGTTAGTAGTGCGCAGATCCCCTCCAAATTGTGTTCACCACTTGACTAGTAACTATATCATAATATTAAAGAACTTCGCTCTAGTCCGTGGAGTAATTTCCAGCTTAATTTTCATTCTGCCTTTTCTTTTACTTTCCTATACGATGAAACATGTATGTTATCTTTTATTTGCTTCATGTATGTTCTTCTAGGCTTTTCCTCTTCCCTTAAATTTTCCCTCCAAATATTACTTTGATCCAGTTGTGGCGTAAGAAATGGCATAGCATTTTTCCTCTTCTATTTTCTATCACCTTCATATTTTTTTTTCATTTACCATATGTTTAAAACATCTTCATTGCTTTTCATCTCCATCCAACTGATTGTCTCTTGATCCTTCTCCAGCACCACATCTCAAAAGCTTTCAGTCTCTCTCGGTCCATTTGCGTCATGGTCCACGTTTCGCAGCCATAGAGGGCTATACTCCAAATGTACACCTTAACCAGTTTCTTCTTGGTACAACTTGACATTCTAGCTGTACGTAATTGTTTTTTAGAATTGTATGCTTTCTTTGCTATAGCTCTCATCCTGGAAATAATATCAGGTGTACTTCTAGAGTCATCGGTTTTAATGCTGCCCAAATATCTAAATGAGTTCACTTGTTCGATTAATGTACTGCCTACCCTTTTAGATATTATTAAAGTTTTTACTAGTAACTAGCAAATATAAAACTAAACTAAAAAGCTAGCACATGTAAAATAGCTATGAAATCCTCTGCTGGCTCGTGTTCGAAATGCGCCTCTAACTTCACAAGTCACATAAGCGACAGTTTAAGAAAGTATTTCAACTCTGCAAGCCTTTTCTTGGTAAGTCGCCACTAAAGCTGACAACACAACGCTATTTTGAACTTTAAGCCCACATACATAAGGATCACGTAATGGGAGACTTCGAGTCTCCCATTCGTACGTCGTAGCTTGTTAGGAAAAAGCAGTCGGTTATGACCTTCTTCGAGAAGTGGCACAAGTGATAGAAGTCCAACTTTTGTGCCAGTTAGCAGTTCAAATTCACTTAGTGTTCACCTCGCTTTGTGCCATTGTTGTCAGTGTCTGATGGGGCCAGGAAAAGCGGGACTCCACTGACGAATATCGAAAGACGGACGTGTGTGGAGCATATGGACGTAAAGTTTAACTGAAGCTAAGCATTCACTCATTCAGTCACCACAAATTGCCATAAATCGCGGGATCGGAGTGGGCTTGAAAGAGCTGGATTGCATTATTATTTTAAGGGCTCCTTAAAAGCCTGAGTTATCCCATAAACAGACGGATGAGGGCAAAAATAGCGTAAATGTGATACTATGGAGTAGGTAGAGAACTTGCTCAGGCAAGGGCCCAGCTCGTAAACGCCACTTCGACTATTTTTAAACCAGTCAGATCTTCTGACGTACTACGTAATATGGAAAAAATGCTACCGCTCCAGCCAGTTTTGTGGCCCGACGGCGGACTGATGGCGCCCATTGTTACGAGTAATGTTATTTATTTATTTATGTATGTATTTGTAGTATCTATTTACATGAATACCTCTATAATCTCTTATACATGATGCTCACTTTGTCTACCACCTCTCATTTCTCATCACTCAACTGCTCAAAGGTTGACTGGAAGAAATCCCTTAAAGGGCTAAGTTCGTCTTTGTACATATACCTTCAGTTTGCAACCCTGTCTTATCAACTTTGTCTTATTTTGAGCAATAAAGTGTTTAAATATATACTTACATACCAGTGGCGTGGCGTAAAAGATATCCTTGGGCAAGCCGGTAGGAATCGAGTTCTTTGGACGCCACGCCACTGATACATACATACATTGCTGCAGCTTGACAAAGTTCACGCCTTTCAGCACTGGCAGGTTAGGAATCGCCTCTTCGACTGTACAGTGATCAGTTCAACCTTTTTCTGACATAGTACCAAGGTAAAATGGACAAAACGCTGCTACGGCTTACAGTCCGGGGATTATTTGTACGGCCGGTACCAGTACCGGGATCCCGGGATTGGCCATACAAATAATACCGGGATTGCAAGCCCTAGTCGCGTTTTGTCCAACCTTTCTGACATAGTACGTAAAATGGCTAAAACGCTACTAGAGCTGACAATCCCGGGATTATTTAATAGTCCTAAACGGTACCGCTCCAGCTAGTTTTGTGGCCCGACAGCGGACCGATGGCGCCCATTGTTACGAGTTACCCCCCATTGCTGCAGCTTGACAAATTTCACGCCTTTCAGCACTGGCGGGTTGGTAATTGAATTAGAAACGTCCATCCATGGCCTAGGCGGGACATTATTAAATGTTACGGATTTCAATCTGGCAGTACTGCAGTCACAGTAATTTTTCTTCCTACAAAAGATACACCGCGCGCTTGTATGTGTGCGCGCCGTGTACTAACTCACTACAAGCAAACTTTTAAGAATTCGTTAGAATGCTCCAGTATGGATCGCACTCACTGTTACACATATCGTCGACCGTAGGCTGAATTACGTTAAGGGACATTGTTTTGCCTGTCCCTTACCGTAATTCAGCCTACGGTCGACGATTTAATGTTAATGGCAACATCAAGTTCAAATTAGCGATGGTTCTTAGATATATTTTATCAAAACCGGTTCAGCCGTTCATGAGATATTCTAATTTGTACCTAATGAAAAGTTTGGCGATTTTTAGTCGGGGGTTTTTTCATGTTTAATTTATATTATATGACGTAATAGACGAGGTTGACTGCGACATTGAGAATAATCCCACAGAATTCGTGACCCGTGACACAATTGTGTCATTTTTGTGTAAATAACGAACAATGGTGACGGCCGCATCACTCGCACGGAGAATTGGTGACAGATCCAAGATGTATAGGTTTAAGGTGATTCAAGTCGGTCGGTTTTCCATAAAGAGGGTCATATTTTGCTTCCACGGCATCAATTATGTTTAAAACAAACTTTATTTTATAATTCATACATTTTGTCCGTCATTCACAAAATGTCGCATTCCCAAAATACCAGATTTTAAATATACCAGATTCTCGATATAAGTATCAGATTCTCCGTATACCAGATTCCCAAAATAATACATCCAAGAAAATAATTTCTGAGTAACCTGCGGTTCTATAATCTAGTGGAGGAATGTGTTAAGACAAGAATCTGATAAATCGGGAATCTGGTATTTTGGAAATGCGGTATTTTGGGCATGAGCGATTTTGTCTCCCCGAAATGACATGAAAAGTCTCAAAAAACCAGTAGTAACGTGCAATTGGCTACTTGACAACTTTTTTCTGTGATATGTTATAGAAACACCTCTCAATAATAGAAATATTACTGAAAAAAACACTTCAATATCATAAAAACTCACCGAGATACTACAATGTTAAAATCACATTTTTAGACTTTCCCAAATACGTGCCGAAACGCTCCCTACTGAAGCCCGTTATACAGTGACGTCACTACTCATACCTTGTTTGGGGAAATCAATAACTTTGTTCTGCAACTATGTTAAAACTTTCGTTTATCGTTACGGTTTTATAACAAAAGTTACTATACATTTTATGGATTATTTAATGGTACTAATAGTTTTTAATAATTTTATACTTTTAAAATGGACTTTCCCACCCAACTTTGGAGGCTCATAAAAAAAGTTACACGTTAGGTATCAAACTGAAAACTTGAACATATTGTCCTTGTTATGCTTATTTTAACAGGATCTCATATAATTTGTACAAATTTCAGTTACAGTCAAGTAGCCAATTGAGCCCTCAAGGTTAGCGCCATCAATCAGCATCATTTTGAAAATAAACGTTTTATGCTAAAATTATATATTTTTTGCTTTTAAAGAGTTTTCGTGTCTTTTCCCATAAATAAAATGTTTGAAATTATAAAATAAAATACATTTCAAACATCAGGCCCACAGGTCAGCAATTAAGTCTCCTAAAGGGTCCTAGTGCCGTCACTTGTCCTATTTTACCATGCTGATGTTGTGATGCTGCAATACTTAAGCAAATCCTCTGCGTTTGAAAAACACTCTATTGAATGGGCTAGACGACTAAAAAAACTGTTTAGTCCGTCAGTTAGATTATTAAAAAATATTGTAGACGTATTTTTTCTTTTGTTTGACAAACAAAAAATGACGAGGATAGAGTGCTTAGAAGTTTCAAGTGACGTCACTCCTAGGTACAATTTTCACCTAGGAATGACGTCACAAGCCCCCACTCCAGAAGTCTGATGATCTATAACTTTGTCGATTTTTAATATTTTGATAATAGTACATTGTGCACCGAGGGTAGTAAGAAGGGATTTACTAACGAGAGTCTATTAGAAGCCCGACGCCGTAGGCGGAGGGCTTTTAATGACTCGAGTTTGTAATCCCCTTACTGCCCGTGGTACACACAATGTTTTTCATCACATTTGCGAGGAAAATAGAATAAGACAAAAATAAAATTATTTATTGTCAACTTTTTCATATAGTCTTCCACAGATAATGCTAAGAACTGCGTTTAGTTTTCAAACTTGACAGGCAGTACCGCCAGATTGTACCGATTTTCAAAATAAAATTTTAAACTAAATTATTTTAATTGCATCAAAATAATTGCAAAAAATACTGAAATAATAGTTAAATATACCATATAATTTTTGTATACACTAAAATTGGTTTTGTAGCCAAGTTTTAAAGACGTGAAATAAGCCTTGGCTGATTTGAAACCTCCTTAGTCTGAAATGACGTACGGGTAGGTTCAATATTTTAAAACTAAACTCATAACTCCCTCGGGAGTTATAGATTTTAATACAGTTTTTCTTCCCGTGGGAGTTATAGATTTTTATAACCCACGGGAGGTAAAACGGCTCGAGCTGGTCTATAAGCCCGCGTGTTATAACACCCTTTACGAGCAAGTGTGATGAAAACCAAAAAATACGTGTCCCATATTTTTCCATAATCTAACTGACGGACTAAGTAGAATTATAAATAGTTTTAACCCAGTCGTCATCCCTATTGAGGTATCTCTGTTACCATTGTAAACAGGCGTAAACCGGGGAAACCGTAAAACGTGCAGTGTAAAGGGCTAACCGAGTTTCCGGGGATCCGGACAGGCCTTTGTTCCGGGCCGGTGCCAAATCGCGTTACGGCGTTCGGTGCACGGAATGGATATTGCTTGGAATTTCGTTACGAGTGGCTTGGTTACTGCATGGTAGATAGCCTGGTATCCAAATTCGTAGGTTTTAGAGGAACCAAGGAACGTGTAGGAACTATAGGTGGCAGCACTTAGTCGAAAATAGACACTATGTAAAGGAAATTTATCAGTAAAAACAAAAATATTGCTTTGCTAATCTGCGATATGATAACGTGTTAGATAATTAGTGCTCGCCCATTGTACTTCTTCATGCACTTACATGCAAAACGAAAAAACATGCAAATAAATATAACAAAACACTATCAAGAATATTAAACTCGACACGCATTTCGCCTCTCTACGAGGCATCCTCAGGAGGGTCATTATTTGAGCGTTTCACCCGCCTTACTTTCGTGGACACATTATTGTCGAAGTTCCCCCAAATTTTAGTCTCATATCGAGCTATTTAGTACATATCCGGGACTACTAACCAATGCCTTAAAATTACATTAAAAT
The DNA here is from genome assembly GCA_947034925.1 of Eudemis profundana. Classification (NCBI taxonomy): domain Eukaryota; kingdom Metazoa; phylum Arthropoda; class Insecta; order Lepidoptera; family Tortricidae; genus Eudemis; species Eudemis profundana. The sequence goes on along the minus strand of OX344814.1, from coordinate 11,548,846 downwards.
CTGCCGGAATCTCAACAATAATGTGTTCACGAAAGTGAGGCGGGTGAAACGCTCAAATAATGACTCAGGAGCTGCTGGAGATGTTGACCGTCCGGCGACCACTGACGAAATGCTCATTTCGTCCCAGGCCTAAAAAAATACTGGTTATAAATCTCAATGTCCAGTATAGCAAGTCGTGGTCACACTAGCGTTAATCGTGCTTCATCGCAATATTAACGATGTGTCCCGTTAGGGCCTTATCACAATAGGGATGTTGACTAATGTTGAATTTTACAATATAATTCAGTGACATGGATTGCAAAATACTAAATTATCATAATACAAAAGAAATAAACAAAACATGTATAAAAAATATAAAGTTATGAGACTTTTTTGTGCTGTTGAAGTTAAACGATATTTCTTTATCGTCTTAAAGAAAAATTAAAGTAAATTTCGGAATGCTTAAATAACACTGAAAAAATAAATGTACGATAACTATGTGCTTAAAGGCACTTTTTTGTGCTCAAAATGGCAAAATGTTTTTTTTTCATACAGACTTAGGGCCCATACAGATGGACTGCAACCCAACTGCACGCCGACTGCGCAGTTGTGATGCAGTTCCCATACAAATCGTAGGGAGTTGCAGTTGGGTTGCAGTCCGTCTGTATTGGCCCTTAGTACTGCGACGGAACGGATGACGTCATAAGTTCCTACCGTTTTGTATAGAGCGTTTTCAATGCTCAGTGCGATCTGCTACTTTTGATTACAATTTGTGGCTGTTATACTTATACAAATGTATTAGGTGTCGTATAGATATTTGTTCCTCACAAATAGTAGAATCGATTTGCGACAGAAAAAAAACAAATCAACAGGTGAATTGCGATTTGTGGGCGAGTAAGAAGCGAAGTTCCATACAAATGTCGCTCGTTGGTTTTGTATGGAAACTTACCCGCAGCTCGCCCGTAAATCGAAAGTGCGATAAGGCCACTTTAACTTGCTAACTCTGGCAGCTATGTGGGTTACCTAATTAAGAAAAGAGTTAATTTTGCTATACTGTTTCGCTGATAAACTCAATTCAACGATTTCTTCTGCTGACTTCGTACATACCTACTACAAACTTAACCCTGAAGAGAAGTGATAAAAGATGATGCATTATTAATCTCAGAATTGCAGCCGAAAGAATTTCAAAGTTTCTTACTCCGCGACCGATTAAGACCTTAAGTTCCATTAACATAAGACTCAAAATTTATTAAAGTACAACAGCAAATTGAAATAAGTTTTACTGTAAGTTAGAAGTGAAGTTGGAATAGTTTAAGTGATGGACGGATGAGCGGATCGCTTTACAATTCTTAAGGAATAAAAGTTATAACTGCCATCAAAGTTCTCAATAGATTTCAACTCTATGACCAATGTGATAGGAATCAAATTACGAGAATACGGCAATGTTAAATGAAACGTTTTATTCTGCTTGCAAAATGTTTGTGAGAACTTTGAAGAGGCATCAATTTAACTTAGAGAATACCAATTTCATGCTATGATTTTGTATTTTATACACGTCATAGGGTTTCCGAAGACGTGTAACTGAATGTTATGAACATATAATTCGGGCCTTACCCTGAAAACATCACCATGGCACAGTCTAAAAGCAAACAGTTACCCATCGGCCACATTATCGGGTACAGACGTCTATAACAGAAAGTGCACTGTCATTATAACCTTAAGTTTGTCGCGCGCTTTTAAGAGCGGCGATATACAAGTAATTATGAGAACTAAACCCACGCTCTGTCGCTAGTTCCCTGCATGATTGTTCTGTGTAAACGTCTTCGTGGACCTATTTTGTGCTTAACCTATCATAGGTTAAGCACAAAATAGGCTTGGTTAGCGGGACCTATATTAAAACCGACTTCACGGAAGGAGGTCGGTTTTCTAGTCTGTTGTATTTTTAGGGTTCCGTACCAAAATGGTAAAAAAGGAACCCTTATGGTGCGACTCTGTCTGTCTGTCTGTCTGTCTGTCTGTCCGTCTGTCACAGCCAGATATCTCAGGAACTACTGATGCTATCGATTTGAAATTTGGAATAGTGTTAAAAATAGCTAACCCGAGCCTATTGGACATAAAAAATATCTTGTACCTTTTTTACTTTTTTTTTAAAAGGCTCCGTAATGGGACTTTGAAAATTGAAAGTATTATATTGAGTGGGGTATCAAATGAAAGGGCTTAATTTTTAGATTAAAACAGCATTTTTATTTTTTTTCTTAAATAAGTAGTTTTTGATTTATACATTTTTATGTACCATTCCCCCCCTATTATCTCCGAAGTTACTGATCAGAAAAATGTGTCATAATTACTAATTATAAATATCAACCTGAATATTACAGGAAAAATAGAACGGTCTTGCTAACTTTAATACCTTTTTAGAAATTTACAAAACTTGAAATCCCTAGCGGCGAGTAGCAAAACTAAGCGATGGCATGTTTCACGCTAGGGGATTTCCGGGCAAAACTAGATGGCGCTAAAACACTAAACATTTAACGATGTTATAATTAAACAAAGAAACATAGTATAGTAACAATTAGTTCGTAAACAGCTAATAATAAATAAATTTAAATACATTTAAATACTGTGTCACGTTTGCAAAGTTAAATAATTGTAAATAATATTATATTTTGCACTTTTATTTATTTAAAATTGACATGAACATAACAAATAACACATTATAAACAATTTTAAATTGTAATTTTAACTATACGAATACACATTTAAAATATTTCATCTAAATATTCGCGGTAAAAATGTGAACTGAAACAGCTTTTGCTATGGTTTCCGAACGTGACTTGACATTTGCATTGTCTATGGATATAATATGTCACTAATGTCAGTTTCTGACAGAAAGTTTGTGTTATAAAATATTAAGTAAGGTTATTATAGTAAGTTTATTTATTTCATTGCATGTTTGAGAAAAGCAGTATACATACCTCGGCGGGAAATGGGGTTGCCGGCCTCGTAACTATCTATATGTACTCGGCCGGCAACCCCTTACTTCCTGGCCTCTGCAGTAATGTACTATTTACAAGCTTTTATTTAACTTACAACGTTTGTATGTAAATATACAATTATATATGAAAAAATGAAAATGAAAAATGAAAAAATGTTTATTTCGGTTTTATACAATTTTTTACAACAAGTAAGGTTGGAGCCTCCTATTAAGCATTCCATTATGCTTGTGTCAGGAGACACCGCTCTTCCAAAAACAAGAAGTGATAGTAAAACCTTATAAAACAGTATTTACTAAGGCTAAATAGTACTAATAGCTATACAAGACAATTTCGAAAATTAGATATCAAATATTACATAATATACACATATACATATATATTCATAAATATATATATTCTTTTTTATATATATAGTTACCTGCGTTTTACTTATAATGCTAATGTGTGTGTGTGTGTGTTGTGTGTGTGTGTGTTTTGTTAGGACATGTACAAGTTATTAAATTATGCCTATAAAAATCTAAAATCATTTAAGTCAGGAAGGACAGGAGTGACTCTGTTTCAGCGTAAGTTAGATTTTTTACCCATGCCATTAAAACTTTTTTACAATGATGTTGTTGAAGAGGGTAAATTTTAATTTTTTCATTAATACGGTTGTATAAGAATGCTGACAGAGAGCCAAATTGCTTACGAGCAAACATCGATTTAAAAGTAGGAATGGGAGCAACTCTATCCTTCCTTCTACGGGTATGGGTTTGTGGGTGAAACTCCAGGGATTTATGTAATTTTAAGGTAGTGCTTACAATATATAATCTGCGCATGGATAATAGCTCACAATCTCTATAGAGTTCCGTGGTTGGGTATCTGAAGGGTTTAGAGAATATTACCTTGAGTAGACATCTCTGTGCTCTCTCTATCTCTATGAACTTGGTTTTGTTTGCCCCTCCCCAGACTGGTATACAGTAGGTCATGATGGGTTGAGCTAAGGCGATATAGAGTGTTTTAAGTAGCTGATTGGATGCAACATGTTTTAGCACTTTAAAAATCCAGACCAGCTTCCTAATACGTCCGTTTAAGTGTTCAATATGAACATGCCATGACAACCTCTGGTCAATGATAATCCCAAGGTACTTTAACGAGGATACTTTTTCTATGACAGTACACTTACAGCTATCAATGTTGACTTGGTTACAGTTATGTATTTTTAACTTGAGATTTGACGGAGGCTGTGTATTTCCATATTTCGAGAAGCACATGTAGTATGTCTTTGAGGCATTTAATGTGAGTAAGTTGCGCATTAGCCAGTGGTAAATCAAAACTAGCCCTGACTCAGCCTTTGCGTAAACTGCTTCCCAAGTCCTGTCCTGGAAAACAACTACTGTGTCGTCAGCATATGAAAATACACTTCCTCCATGTGTAGTAAGATTTGTCAAGTCATTGATATAAGTTAAAATAATATATAAGTATATAAGTTGTGGTTTCAAAATTCGCATAGCTCTTTTCGATAACTTTCTGTAGTCCGATTGAGGTATAATTTGGCACACTTATGTAAGGTGACAATGCAAGATTATGGTACTATCGAGCTGATCTGATGATGGAGTTGGAAGCTATAGGATTATCCAAATTACATAAGATAAATTCAACGTGTTTGGGCTCATTTTCATTCACAAAAATAAATGCTAGAAACTATAGTGAAATAAGTGTCCGGACGCTATGCTTTTAATTGGCCACAACATTATTTTGAGTGCTCTCCAATACTTCTACACCGAAGACGAGACGGTGCATAATATTCTGCAGCCAAATGTACTCCAATATCGACGCTAGCGATATTCAATTCTCAATAATGGGTATATGCTGTCAGCTGAGTTTGAATAAGAAAGTGTTATATTGGTTAAACTTGCTCAATTTTCACACTTCATTAGGGTTCCATACCAAAATGGTAAATAACTGGTCAAGAGCATGTCGGATCATGCTCAGTGTAGGGTTCCATAGCCGTATCTATAAGGAAATGTGCTACAGATAAAAATAAAGCTAAAAATAAACAACTGACAAAAGGTCTTAAATGCCGTGTAAATCAATGGCACTTAAAACCTTTTGGTTGGGAAGTTTTTCAGCAATAACTTCAAAACTGTTTATTCCTTACTATTCAAAATAATTTTCGTTGACTGTATTTATTAAGCGTTACCTTCCTGATTTTTTTCATATTTTTTGGACTTACGGTTTAAAAGTTAAAGGGGGGGGGGACACAATTTATGCAACTTTCGGAGCGATTATTTCCGAAAGTATTCACTTAATCAAAAAAAAGGACATAAAAGCCTTATAATGTTTTTTTTCTACTCCTGTACTTTTATCTGTCTTTTACTTGGTCACGAACGCTACTATAAGAACATACATAATATGAGTTCAGAAAAGTCTATACTCTATTCCCCATAACAGCACTAGTGTCGTTATAGTCACATTACCATACTGCTAGCAGCCACAGACTTCTAAATCTAGGTTAAACTTAGGTCAAGGATTAAGCGCTCAATTCTAACTTTACGATAAAAATGCACAACTACCAATTTAACAAACAATTAAATTCCTACGATTTTTAAGAAAAACAAATCTTTCCGAATTAAATTCATTGATGCCAACATAAAAAAAAAGTATTTAAATTATCGTCACTTCGTCTCATTAACCAGTACACTTCATATTATTATTTTTTTACCATAGACAACTGTCAGTCAATATGTCATATTTGCCTTCTTTGGGAGCTGTTTAATTAGGTATGTATTTCATATTTTAAAGCCTAGTCGTAGAAAAAGTATTGTATGCAACGTTGTATAATTAAGTCAAAAAACGCTCAGTGCGTCTCTATTTGCGATACTCGCCGCATTCGCGGCTCGTATCGCAACTCACGCAATTCGCATTTTTTGAACCTCCTTATACAACTGTTGCATAAAATACTATAAAAGAACTATCGAATTATGTACCTCACGTTGATAATTGCTGAAAAAAATTTTTTTTAGCTTCTGTTACATGTATGGAGTGTCCCCCCTAGATTTCTTTATTTTTATTATTTAACTACCAAACTTAGTAGCGGCATCTACAAGACATCTATATTCCAAATTTCATCAGTATAGGTCTTGTAGTTTTTGAGTAAAATGCCTGTGACATACGGACGGACGGACGGACGGACGGACGGACGGACATGACGAAACTATAAGGGTTCCTTTTTAGCCATTTTGGCTACGGAACCCTAAAAAGGAACCCTTATGGTGCGACTCTATCTATCTGTCAGTCCAGTGTCCGTCCGTATGTCTGTGTGTTCGTCTGTCACAGCTATATATACAGGGTGGAACGGAATGAGCAACTTTCCTGCAAATGTGGCATTGTTAAGCCTTAGTACATTTAATATCTATCACCGTTTTCAAGTTACAGCTTGTTGAACTTTCATGCAGAAAACTGCGTGTTTCAACCCTACTTAGAGGCCGTACGCCGACACGGGCGTGTCAGTGTGTTAAAATAAACAAAATGGCGGATTTTATGCACTTTTAAAGTGCACCGCGGTCGGGTTTTTTTTAGTAATAATATTTAGTTATGTACGTAGTACTTTCTCTATCTTATTCTGTGACGCTGGCCCAGTCTTCATTTTCTGAATCAGTGCCGATACTGTGGAAGGTCGTAACACAAAGGTTTTTCAACTCGGGATCGGTTACTTTATTGGAAAGGTAGCCGAAAGTTATCACATATATCAAATTATAGCATTAGTTTAACTATCGATTTACTTTTTACCTTTTTTTATTTTGAAGGTTATGCCCTTCACCTTCGAGTTTTTTTGTATGTAAAATGGCGCATGTGCCGTTATTTAATGAGTTTAAATAACGACAATCGTATATCCGGCTGTTCTCCTCTACAGTAGGCTTATGAATTATGATGCTACGCTTTGTCACGCGATAAATAAATGATAAAGCATCCGTTAAGTTCTGACAATATGTGTGTGAGAGTGACGGATGCTTTATCATTTATTTATCACGTGACAATGCGTAGCATCATAAGCCTACAGTTTTAGTTAAAGTTTATCGACCGATTGTCGTGACATTTTTTGACTAGGTTCCATAATTCGATTTTTTTCGTCAATTTTTTTTTTTTTTCAATATTCGTTCTCAAGGCCTAAAGAGCTCTCGTAGCACATTTTAATTTCGCGGAGACTAAGAAATTACGAACACGTTGCGTGTATAGATAGTTCCAGCAGAGTTGAGGTCACGCACACAACAACATGTCATGTAATGACAGCAGGATTTTGAAATTACTGTTCTTTTTTCGTACTGATAGATCGATTTAAACTATAGATATACAAGTGCTTATTTGCTCACTCATTCATTTCATTTATTCACGTTTTTGCAATGAGTACTTCATGTAACTGTGTGTGTAATCTTTCACGTCAACTCTCCTGGAACTACCTATAACCAAGTGAGACCCCACCTTGATGACAGTATAAAATCTCAACTAAAAGCACAGAATAAGTGATAGCACTATGTACAGATGTTCCCCTTTCTAACAAAACTGACGTTCGGGTCCGACCAACGGACGGAACGCACCGGATCCGATCGTCTCTCTCTATCGCATAACTCGTGCTCTTTCTGGTCGCTGGCTAAGCCCCTCCGGAGGGGCGAAATTTGGTACTATTAGTCGCGCGGCGAATTTGCCGAGTGAGCCACTCCTGCTAAAAGCCACTGAAACGTGTTAAACAGAAGTAATGACCTCATGACACTTCATTCTGAATAATCCTCTTGGCAACATCGACTTACAACGCCTTTGAAAACAGTTTCAAATAAAATTAACTTCAAATTATTCGGAACAAGTAACTTTATAATTATGAATAATTCATTACATCCTAAATCATAATTTAGATCCACTCCGAATTTTGATTAATGTCGTTCACCCCGACGTCTCCATAAGACGCCTCATTTCCATACAAAAGTAAGTGGCTGGGCTTTTAGACTATCTAACGCCAGACTTTGTTAAACACGCGTAATCAAAACATGACTCTAATGTCATCAATATAAGGTTCAAATTCAAATAAGACAAGGCAATGGCAAGCGGCTAAGTTGACTGCGGTCGGTGGGTGCTCTATCGAAGTCGGGCGGGTCATTATGAATAATAATGGACTTAATCGTCACTCGATTAAGAGCGACGCGGGCATTAACAAATACAGCGATTTTTAATTAAAACCTTTAGGGTGATTCACCAATAGCGACGTCAATATGGTCGCCAATATAATTTGACTAGTGAACTAGTAATAATTGGTTGTAATCAGAGGTCAAAATAAACATAATTATAATTAGTACGGACTAATTATAATTACGCCTTTTTTTCTTTAACAAAAAATTACCAAGATAAAGCGCATTTAATTTCGGGAGGGGGGGCTTGTGCCACTACTAAAAATTGGGCCACGTCGTGACGTCACGCGGAACTTTAACGGGTTATATCTTCAATATTTTTGGTTTAATTCACAAAAGAAAAAATACGTGTCCAATATTTTGTGATAATCTAACTGACGGACTATGTACCAAAAATTAGGACACAAGCCTACTTATTATAATGGCAAGAGGCCGCAGACCAACTAGATGGGCAGATCATACAGGGTGTCCCTAAAACCAACTTTTATACGATCAGGGCTGATAGACCAGCTCATAAGAACCTAGATTAAGCAAATTTGACTTCAGTAAAAATCTCTTAGTTTTCGAGATATTGACGTTTTTGTAAAACTCGTGCTAAGTGATACCCTGACTCGGTGTTTTGAGTGTCATTGCTAAAATATCAAGTATTTTACAAATCTGTATTTTGCTATGTGTGGCCAAATAACTATGCTATTGAACGTATTTTCTATTTTTGCTAATTTTTTCATGCTGTGGACACAGTACAATAACAAAAAAAAATTATTCGATTTTTTTCAAATTTCACCTCTGACTTCGAACTAGCGTGGTGAAAAAAAAAATGTACCAACATAACCAGGCACTCAACGTAAAAAAATTGCGCATTTATTGTAGTTTCTAAAATGGTATAAAATTTACTAAACACTGTAATAATTTTTGAAATAATGATATTTTGTTACAAAATTAACTGTCCGCCGCCTTCATCTCATACGATCCGGTTGAACTAAGTTTGCACCTGGCGTGCTTGACATCACATACAAATTAGGTGCAAACTTCACGTAATCGTCAATATCTCGAAAACTAAGAAATTTTTATGAGGTCAATTTTACTCAGTCTCGTTTTTTATGAGCTGGTTTATCAGCCCTGTTCGCCATTTTGTAAAAGTCGCGAATTTTGATAGCCTGGATCAGTCTTTCGAAAGTCATGACTTCAAATTTCAGTATTTTCTTAATCTGCTTTTTGTTTTAAACATTATTTAATAATTATGCTATCATACCTTATCAAAATAAATTAGATTTTACGTGATTCAAAATATGACCTCGGATTTGAATCGCGTAATCTTAAAACAAATTTACCATGCTAAAATAAAAAAAAATAACGTAGTTTAAAATAGTAAGATTTTACACACTAGACACCGTAGTTTTTAAGATAATAGCATTTTAATTCAAAAGTAGGTTATACTACAATATTCCATTGGTTAAATTTCGTACCAGAATTTGAATTTCGAACAGAAAAGGTATGATAGCATAATTATTAAGTAATGTTTAACAAAAATCAGATTAAGAAAATACTGAAATTTGAAGTCATGACATTCGAAAGACTGATCCAGGCTATCAAAATTCGCGACTTTTACAAAATGGCGAACAGGACTGATAAACCAGCTCATAAAAAACGAGACTGAGTAAAATCGACCTCATAAAAATTTCTTAGTTTTCGAGATATTGACGATTACGTGAAGTTTGCACCTAATTTGTATGTGATGTCAAGCACGCCAGGTGCAAACTTAGTTCAACCGGATCGTATGAGATGAAGGCGGCAGACAGTTAATTTTGTAACAAAATATCATTATTTCAAAAATTATTACAGTGTTTAGTAAATTTTATACCATTTTAGAAACTACAATAAATGCGCAATTTTTTTACGTTGAGTGCCTGGTTATGTTGATACATTTTTTTTTCACCACGCTAGTTCGAAGTCAGAGGTGAAATTTGAAAAAAATCGAATAATTTTTTTTTGTTATTGTACTGTGTCCACAGCATGAATAAATTAGCAAAAATAGAAAATACGTTCAATAGCATAGTTATTTGGCCACACATAGCAAAATACAGATTTGTAAAATACTTGATATTTTAGCAATGACACTCAAAACACCGAGTCAGGGTATCACTTAGCACGAGTTTTACAAAAACGTCAATATCTCGAAAACTAAGAGATTTTTACTGAGGTCAAATTTGCTTAATCTAGGTTCTTATGAGCTGGTCTATCAGCCCTGATCATATAAAAGTTGGTTTTAGGGACACCCTGTATATACGACCCGCAGCAATGAGGAACACGATGCGAGGAGGAGGCGGGGGAAACGGAGGTCAAAATGTATAGAATTTTTTTGTCAATTCAGTGTTTGGAAAGTTTTAAAAATTGCGGAGTCATGGAGGAGCCATGGCGGTTGACTGACTTGCGAGATCTACAACTCACAGAGCACTCACTATACACGGTGATTTTTAATCGGTGATCAGGTACCAATTTTTCTAACTCAGTAATTGATGGTGGTCACTTGAAGTTGTAATTAATACCATGGAAACAAACTTTTTTGTACGATATTTTTTATTTTGAAATCCATTTTACCCTAAATTCTTTGTCAGCTTACAACCTCTTTAAAAATTTAATTGTAATAATAATTTAGAAGTAATAACTTGTCATTGTCTGTCTGGCCAATTCTGTCCAATTTCCCGCCAAAGCGATGCCACCTTGACGTATCGTGATCACGTGACTTTGCTTCAATAGTTAATGTAGGATGACCATATATCCAATGGTTATTAGTTTCAATTATGTTTTAACATTCAATTAATTAAACAGTGAGGTAATTGCGTGAGACCTCGGCTATTAAGTTTAATTTTAGCTAGATATCAATGATGATCACCGATTAAAAATCATCTTTATAGTCAGTCACCACACGGGAGTATTACGCCACCTGCCAGTGTTTTTAATTTAGCCGTGCAATCGTAATTCGTAAGTAATCGTGTGCGCGAAGTACGCCCAATTTGCATTACACGGCTAAATTAAGAACAGTGGCAAGTGGCGTAACATTGTTGTGAGGTATTGTACATACGTATAGATGTAGATTCCTATTCCTACGTATGTTTCCGCTTGCTTGGACTTACCTGTTAGTGTTTAAGTTAGAACTCCGTCTAGCAGCTGCGGCTAAATCTTAAGTTCCCCCGTCCTCGTTCCTCCGTCTCGAGCTGCGGCTGAATTGAATCTACTAAGTTACGTGACCACAACAGCATACGTGGAAACTACGCTCTACCACAGAATAAGTAGTATTTCTACGTACAGAAGTCTCTTTCTCTAACAAAACTGTCGCTCGGGTCCGACCACCGGACAGAACGCACCGCATTTGACCGTCTCTCTCTATCGCATTACGCGTGCTCTTTCTGGTCGCTGGCTTGCGCCTCAAGGCCGCGCGGCGAAGTCACGGATTGAGCTTGGGCTGCGTCCCGACTTGCCCCAGGACCCGAATGTCTTGGCTTAACTTCACTCCAACCTTGCTCGGGCTCAGCTAAGTTTCTTGCCGGAGTCTTCTTAGTTGGGCTAGGTTTTAGCGAACCGGCAACTAAAACTCCCATTAGTTCGATACACACGTTCACATAAGTCCTGTACTTATGTGAACGTGTGTATCGAATTAGTATCCGCTTCATCCTTCCCGCTGGTCCGCTGCTCACTTTGAGCAATCAGCGAAAAGTCAAGGTGGCCCTGGCCAAACGACCTGGTTCGGCTCCAGGCGTTCAGGCCCCCACCTAGTCCGACCCTATCGAGGTGGAACGGGACAAGTTGGCCTGGTTCGACCCCAGGCGCCCCCAGCACCCACCCAGTCCGATCCACTCGGGGTGGTCTGGCTAGCGACCTGGTTCGACCCCAGGGAACGCCAGGGCCGACCACCCGGTCCAACAATCGCTATGCCCAATAGGATTGCGAGTTGGTCAAAAAAAAAACCGGATTGAGCCACTCCTTACTGCTTTATGGAACAGCCAGCTTACGGTTTCAATTGCTTGCAATATATGTCGATACTAACATTTACTTTTTTTATAAAAAATATCCTCCTCCTCAAACGGACTGTTAGTTGACCACTCACACTGTCAGCGCCAGTACTCGGAGTGGAGATTTTGAGCACTGCGATTGGTCAATTCAGAGTTCGTTTCTCCCCGCTCGGCTAGCTCCGCGTTAGTGAAAACACACCCTAAGTGTGCAGACGTTTTGGACGCTGAATGTATGTTGTATGACAACTTTATGTGCTTATGTTAACGAACCCCCCTAAACACACGGACTAAGGAGTTGTGCACACACATGCAAATGAGACGGTATTTGTGTTTGCTTGTGTCTTGTGGAGGTTGTGCGAGTTTTGGAGTGCTGGTGGTTTTATTCTACTTGAAATATAAAGTTTGTGTTTTTAGCATTATCTGTGAGGATTATTGAAAAAGTTGACTATCTATTTTAGCGGGACAAATTAGTTTATTTCATTTTTGTGTCTTTTTTTTCCTAGTATTTTTTTTGGATCACCCTAATGCTACCTAGCAGCATTTGGGGTGTGGCACAGTTGTGCTAGAAGTACAACTATTTTTATGACCGCGATTTTTATTTTGGAAAACTTTTAAATGCAAAAACATTCATTAGTACTATTGTCAGCAACAGGAACACTTAAGCGGGCTGGTTAAGAAAATATCAGAAAAGATTTTTATTAGCGATACATATCGTGAACAGAGTTCCTATCAAGCCTGCCATATTTGTCCGTAAGATACTCTACTACAATGCTACATGATGCAGCCTACATCTACGGTATTATAATAGAGTATCTCGACGCTATACTCTTCTCCAAGACTGATTAGACTGCAGCTGCATATACGGTTGCAATTACAGCTAAGTGGCGTATTTAGCAGCGGATTACAGGTGCCCGCGATGGCTGGGCCAATTTACTAGGCTCTCCGTATGGTGCAAGCCACGGGTTGCAAGAGATATTACTGAAGCAAGGACGGTTTACGACTGGAATAAACTATTTTGCGCCTTAGGATGAAAAGTAAGTTACTTGGCCCTCCGTGTGGTGCAAGTCAAAAGTTGCAAGTGAGATATCTGACGCAAACGCTTGACAACTGGTCTAGCAGCGCGGGAGAGGACACGGGATCGCAAGGTCAGGTGTGACTCTCAACAGCTCCACGTTCCAATGACTTTTTTAATTATTGTAGGTATGTTTACTCATTACTACTATTGTGGTAACCTGCGTTCGAACGACGAGGAAAAAATTCTTGAGCACTTCATGAACATTAACGCACATTAATTGTAACCTTTATTCCGTTAGTCTGGTTTCCTTGCCACAAGTTGGAAGTTAGAAAGCAACAGATAATAATGTGACCTGCTAGATCTAAGATCATGGTCAAAGGTGTATAGGTACCGACGGAAAAGAGGAAAAGCACAGGGTTAAAGGTTTCTGGAAAACGGCTGTAAAGATTTTGATGAAATTAGTCTGTTAACAAGTTGTATAAACTTCATAGGAGGAAAATGTAATATACTGCAGTACGTCCATAATTCGCGTAAATAATTCGTCTGAATATAAATTCCTCATTTTAAATCTCGGGTCAGTCTCGGACGATCTATGAACAGCTAATGAAAAAAAAACATATCGTCACTACCTTGAAAAACACTCAAATCTAAAACGTCGTAGAGATAAACGTCAAAGTTTCACACAAACTTCATATACACTTACTGCGTTTTTACTTGAAGTCAGTATCAGATACGAGTTTTTTTAAAGTAGTGATGATATGGAATACAGGAACGTAGATTTGAAGAAAATCTAATTGCAAAAGGCAAAGGTTATAAGTATTAAATAGTGTATTTTCTTGCCTGAGTGCATATAAGCAACACTGAGCGTTTTTACCTGCTAACAGCTTCTCGCTTACGCCCCAAACAGTGCAATCGAATTTGGAGAGCGCTGCCCGGGGTGAAACTGGCCCCTGATTAATGCCCCATCTGCCCCAGGTGACGTACCTATATATTACGTAGGTATTTAAAAGGTCATCAAAGCGACTAGCTTGATTTTTAAGAGTTAGGGTAAGGGATTTACACTCACGGACAATGAATTCGGGTCATTTTCTATGAACAATTATATAGAAAATTACCCGAATTCTTGTCCGTGAGTGTGTTATGTAAGAGGCAATGGGCTGGGCATATAGCTCGAAGAACCGATGGCCGATGGGGCGAAAAAGTTTCACGACTATTACTCTGTAATTTTAAGTATTTAAAAAAAAGGTAAACTAAAAAACAACGTGACACGGGTCGTTCAGCCAGTGTTATTGTGCCACAGATACAAAACGTTACTTTGATTAGCTGAACGACCCGAGTGACGTGGTTTTTTTGTTTACCTTTTTTTAAATACCTAAAAGGACAGAGTATAGACCATAAACCTCCCACAAGATGGTTTGACTATCTGGTTAAATTATAGGGTACTTTCTGTTGACCTAGAACTATGAAATTTGTAGTAATACCGTCTTATACTACAAATATAGGATCTGAAAAACTGTACATTAGTAATTAAAATACATAAGTAATATTTTTTATGAAATAGCGGGCAAACGAGCAGACGGGTCGCCTAATGGTAAGCAATCACCGTCGCCCATAGACACCCGCAACACCATGAAACGCCCCCCCAAATATTCTCTGGTGTAAAAGCCCTGAGAACCATACAACTGCTTGAAATCTAACCTTACCTGACTGTAATTTGCTTTGGTTGGCCAAATAGTGATCATCTAATAGCAGAACCAGCCACGTTGCGAATTATGTAGTAACCCGTGTCCTTTTCAACTACGCGGGCAACTATAGAGCCTGAGGTCCGTCCTGGGTCTGGATAGAAGACGTCTAGTGTCCTAACAAGTGGTCTCCTAGAGTTCTACCTGGGGCCTATTGTCTACGGCTACTAAAGAAGAAATTATTTGTATGATTTAAATAAAGATTTATTCAATAAATATTTAGTTTGGAAAGGTAATGGCCCCGACCAGCCCTAACTCGGTTTGGTGACAAACGGATTAGGATTGCACTGACCTAGACTACTAGTTCCGCTGACGGTAAATTGGAAGATCTAACTAGAACTTCCCGGAGGTAAATCGAGCAAGAAATGTAAAGTTATAGCAGTCCCAATCTGTCCGCCGGATGGGGAGTAACCGCCTATCTTAGACAGAGCCATGAAAAGGTATCGTTCGTGGACTCTCAGAGTCTCTTTTGCCCTAGTAAATTCAACGACATAGTCAGCCAGTTCTAGCTGGCAAAACCATAGTAATCCCTTAGAGGAAAAACTTCAAACTGGAAACGACATCACGCGCTACCACAGTGAGCGCACAATTCATGGCTCTTTACAAGGTTATGGAGAGACTTACTCTACCTATCCACATCCCTAGTCATTCTACTGGTGTCATCCCTACAATTATATCGCAAAAGCAAACCCAGAGAGGCTTCCCATCCCGGTGAAACGCCCGAGGCTACGGTTCAATTCCGCTAACCCAGAATTTGCTGCAGAAGTTCCTGGAACCATGAGGCGGGAGCTCCCCTCTAACCTACGACTTCAACGAGCCGGGCGGCCCAGGAACCGTACACCAAAACGTGTATGTATCCGGGGAAGGTTGTCGGTTTCCTTGACACGTTTAATGAGGCCGGCCATTGGCGATACCGGGTACTCAAACAGGACTTTAACTGCCCGAACGCATTAGTCAATTTCACCAGGCGACCCTCCAGTTGGACTTCACCTCCGGACCACGTGAACATTTATCTCGCTAGGATTGTCCCGCAATCCCTGACGCCCCTCTTCGCAATGATCTAGAGCCTCTCTAGGCCCTAACTATCGTATTACGGACAATCCGTACTTCGGAAACAGGTTCCATCAAAAGTTAATCTCAGGATCAACGTCCCATTGAAAGACACTCTCGGAAACAAGTTCCACTATAAAATATTCACAGAATCAACGTTCCATTAAAAGACAATCCCGGAATCAACGTTCCATTATAAAGTATTCACGGAATCAACGTTCCATTAGAAGTTATTCATAGGATCAACGTTCCATTATAAATCATTCTCGGAATCAACGTTCCATTATAAAGTATTCACGGAATCAACGTTCCATTAGAAGTTATTCATAGAATCAACGTTCCATTATAAATCATTCTCGGAATCAACGTTCCATTATAAAGTATTCACGGAATCAACGTTCCATTAGAAGTTATTCATAGAATCAACGTTCCATTATAAATCATTCTCGGAATCAACGTTCCTCTATAAATTATTCACGAAATCAACGTTCCATTAAAAGTCATTTGACTTGACATTAAACCTCACATTTGGTCGAAACTTCAGAATTGTCTTTCAAGTGAATCCCGAAGCCCTATGAACAGATGCCTGTCACCCGGGTTGCCAGCCCAAGATTTATAATTTCACCAAATGGATGGACACCGTACTAGGCTAAATCTGAGCTTCAACAGTCAAAATAAACCCTAAATTTACATAACAAACCAGCTAGAAACCCAACTTCATAATCCCGCAATTTCGGTAAAGTATTTTTAACCCGACGCGAAAGCTCACAGCCCGATCTTTCCCTGGCTCACCCGGAAGCCCTACATAGAGAGAATCTACTCAGTCGCGGGTTGTCAAGATGATATAGAAACATTACTTCCCGCCCCGTAAACGTTACAATAAACCTTAAAACTATTACATCTATTTTTAACTTACAACGATTACCCTGTGGGAGGAAAATGATTAGTACACAGTTTATGTAGAGCCTCGGCCCCTGTCGCACAGCAGCGAATGGCTTACCTTGAATGAGACGCATGGAAAATACTCCAGGCTTATGACAGAGAGAGTAAAACTCAAAACACTCACCGATTTGGCGTCTGTGTACCTTGCTGGATGGCCTCCGCTCCCGACCGCGACACGAAGCTCTCGAGCCGCGACGCCTCCAGCCGAACCCGCTCGCTCTACAGCTGCCCGCCGCTTGTCGACTAACGACCGCTCGTGGAGTCGACTGCGCCTTCCGACTCCTTGGGCACCGCTTATCAGCTGGGCAGGATCCCGACGTCCTCCTCCTTCCAATCGCTGGCTCCCTCCTCAGTTGATGGAGGCTTCCGCCGCTCCTCTGCTTTCCGCCTTCAGTTGAGCTGAGCTTCGTCGTACAGTTGCAGAGTCCCGGACGGAGTTGTGCTTGCCGATGACTCAAATTTGAGTGTCCCTCTCCACAAACGGGCAGGGCTTCGCCTTACAATTGTATGGTCTCTTGCTGTGATGAGCTTACGCCGTCGATTCGTATAAAAGACCAAGCCACAAACGAGCAGAGCTTCGCAGTACAAATGTACAGCCGCTTCCTGAGATGTTGCCCCGTCAGCGGTTCGAATCTGAATGCCCAGACTGCGGCGCGGCCTGCGCTTTTATACCTGCGCCCGCGCCGACGGTTTCATTTGTTTTTTAGACAAAAGCCGATCGAAAATGTCATTTGTTTTGGAACAAAAGAGCATCGAAATTAGGCTTTTGTTTTTTGACAAATGAATCTCGATGACAAAAGCCGATCGAAAATGTCACTTGTTTTGAAACAAAAGAACGCCGAAATTCGGCTTTTGTTTAAAACAAGTGAATCGCGCTGACAAAAGCCGATCGAAAATGTCATTTGTTTTGAAACAAATGAATCACGCTGACAGATCCCCAACTTCCAAATCAAGGCCTCAACCCTCATTTCCGGCAGCTCCGGACCCTTTCCTGGGCTGTTCTCCTTCCGGGTTTTCCGGCACTACTTCCCCTTAACTGCCAGACTCTTTTCCTAGCTCAGGCGAGTGGCCGCCCTTGATCTATGACGAATTCTTCCCAAATAATACAAGTTTTTGTGAAAATCTCTCTCCTGTGGCAACATTCTGCCTTGTCTCGGGCTCCTTTCAAAAAAACATACACGTCAAAAGTGTCTCTGACAGTCCAAACGCCGGTGTGCCAAACTAGGCGCTGCTTTCAATATTCCTCAGTTTCTTTCTCGTGTCGTTTGCAATTAATACCTTCGTACTTCGATGCTACGGACCGGAAGTGCAGCAAGAATATTAGTGTGTGTTTTCTCCGAGCTATGTGGATTTCTCGCCGCCGGTAAGTCACTTCTCTACCAATCTGCATTTCTCACAAATTCATGAAGTAAAACATGTTCCTTCTTTCGCCTGCCCTTGACGAGATAATTGACATTCATTACCATTGTTCTGCCTCCAAATACATCACGGAATTCCCCCATATTTGAGTGATCGCTCGATTACACAGCCCTCCTCGTACACCAACCTGGCATTTTAGCAATACGAACGCTCGCGGTGCTATAACCTTCCCCTGCCTATGTATCCCGAAGAATAATCGGCCTCTAACAATACCACAAACGTCGTGGCGAGTCTATGAGCCAGTCCTGATTCTCTTGGCTACCAGTAAACCGCGTGATTGATTCCCCACTACCCCTGCATTCTCGAGCAAGCTCCTTCAGCGCCTTACATAGCCTTTCTCCATAATAACCCTAATACGGAACAGGAAGCATGTTTGGGTGTTCCTTGCAATAAACATTAGCACATCAACGAACTTTTGCGGCTGTGGCCGCTTCCGCGGGCACCAATGGCGCACCAAAACCCCCCCTAATTCAAGACCTGGCCCTAAAGATATCTTTACGTTTCCCGCGACTGGTTTTGGCGACTGCAAGCCGGAGTACCGCGACTCGGAATTTTACATGGGCTCTAATCTATTAAAATGGTTCCCCTGGCGTCGGTTCGTTACAACCAGAAGAGTCACAAGTGCGTTGCCGGCCTTTCAGGTGGAAGTACACTCTTTTTTTTGAAGGTTTGAAGGTTAAATCGGTCCGGAAACACTGCAGACGACAAAGAAAAAAAAAATTAATGGAATTATTTTTTAAATCATAAAAATCATAGTTTTTATTTAAAGTATTTGTACGAAACCCTCGGTGGGCGAGACCAACTTGCACTTTCCGGTTTTTTATTAATTAAAGGGAGAATAGCGTATTTATTCAATAAATAAAATATAACTACTTACTAATCTAAACTTAAAATTAAACTAATCCTAAGAAAATGAAATGTCTTTACAAAGGGTAAGGTTCCCATATTCTTTATGTATTTGACTTTACAAATAATATAATTGGGTTTTGAACCAGACTTGCAAGTAAAAACACAAGACCTTATTCACCGAGTTTTTGCGACCTAATCTCGGATAATGCGAGTAATTTCGTGCACGGCAGAAAAAGGGCCAAGTAATTACTTTAGGCTCGGACTGGCTTATCGAATTACTTCTGACTATTGCTGCGTTTCGCGGGTTCGCTCTGTGAATTGGTTCGTCCTTATTTTTGGCCGACAGTAAATCAGTCCCCCTTCTAATCATCTCAAATGTGGTACAATGACTCAGTTCTTCATTTATTTTTAATGTTATTCAATTACAATGTTTGAAACGAAAAGCCTCATGGTGAGTTTGCTTTCAATTTATATTTTTATGCCACACCTGGCCATAAAGTGGCTTAAAGAGGTAATAAAGAAAGGCCTCGATCGCATATTTACGTCCCTCGCTTGCAGCTCGAGCCGCAAACATCTGCAATGTCGGCCTTTCTTTATTTTACTCGTTTTCTAAAATTAAAGCATGATTTTATTAGCGACATTCTGCATCCCCGTCACACATTTATACTATGCTGTCATTGTCAACCTAAAAGAAGAACTACCCAATGAAATGTCTACGTTTTTTACAAAATGTGCCCGCACACGGTGGGTTTTTAAACGGTTTTATCTTAAAATTGTTTAGATAACCATCAATGCTCAATCATCAGATCAATTCCTTGTCATAATATTTTTGGATTGTAAACCAATTCACATATGCATGCAAAATTTCAACACGATTGAAATAAGCATGGAAAATTTGATTACATATAGACAGACACCAAGATAGATGAGACTAATTGAACCCTTCTAAGAATTATAAAGTGAAAAAAACAAATCACATTAATATTACGAGGCATGACGAGATCAAAGTGTAGAAGAATAGTTGACAATTAAGCTCTTTATTATACCTGCAAAATTCTGGCGGAAGAATTAGTCTTATGCTGCGTTTCCACCTGAGCTGTGCGAGGTATAGTCCTTAGGTTGGCGTTGTGTACAGTCGCCATCAGATATATCTGAGCTGTGTACTCATAAATATCTGAACACGGCTCTAATGCTATGAAAATAGAGCCGTGTTCAGATATTTATGAGTACACCGACAGCTCAGATATATCTGATGGCGACTGTACTTACTCACTGGTCATGTTGGTGGGTGTTATTGGGATTTACAAATAATCGCTTTGTTTCCTTTAAGTGGATCGTACGCAACGCCAACCGAAAGACTATAGCCAAGCGATTTTCAAGGGAGTAAAATCCCCAATCAACGATCCTCAGCGCGGCCCGGCGTTTGGTGGATTTTTTCCCCGGACACCGCTCCGCTACTTCACACAGCACAGGTGGAAACACAGCTTTAATGTCAGCCATATTTCACTGTAATCTCATTATTGCCCGCAGCTCCACTCGTTAATTGGCTTCTGCGTTGGGACACGAATATGACGGAGAATTTGGGGATATTTTGACTTTTGGACAAAGTTTGGCACGAGATACTGGAATCGGAAAATGTAGCGGTGCAATTTCACTATCGGATCAACATAGAAGCGAACAAGGCACGCACAAACATTTGAACACGACTCTATTGCCCAGGCGTTATAGTGCATGATCAGACATTTATGAGCACCCTGAAGTATGTACGAGGGGTGATTGGAAAGTTCACGGCCTAAGTATGAAATCAAATCCAAAGATTTTATTTAATATTTTTATTTCTCTACGTAGTCCCCGTCGAGCTATTTGCACTTGTTCCATCTGGATTTCAAAGCCATTATACCACTTTTGAAGAAACTTTCCTCCAGGCCTTCAAAATAGGTGTCCACTTCAGCTTGGACCTCGTCGTTGGTAAAAAAATTCTTACCGCCCATGTGTTTTTTAAGTTTGGAAATAGATGGAAGTCCGATGGTGCCTAATCAGGCGAATAGGGTGGGTGGGGCAATAATTCAAACCCACAGTTGTGAATTTCTGCCATCGATTTTATTGACGTGTGCACACGTGCATTGTCCTGGTGAAAGAGAACTTTTTTTTGTCAACAATCTAGGTCTTTTTACTTTCAGATCTTCTCGTAATCGGCGTAAAAGGTCGCAATAGTAGTCCGAGTTTATAGTGGTACCTTACTGGAGATAGTCAACCATTATTACTCCCTTTGCGTCCCAGAAGACTGAGAAGACTGATGCCATGACTTTATTCGCCGACAAAATGGCCTTTGCCTTTTTGGGAGGCGGGGATCCAGCACGAACCCACTGCTTTGATTGCTGTTTAGTCTCGGGCGTGTAGTGATGGACCCATGTCTCATCCTTAGTAACATATCTGTCCAAAAAGTCTTGAGGATCAGCTTCAAACAAGTCGAGACAGTCGCGTGAAATTGGTAGAGTGATTTTTTGTTCCACTGAAAGGAGCTTCGGAACCCATCTCGCCCACACCTTCGAAAAACCTAATTCGTTGACTATAATGTTTTGGGTTCTTTCATAGGAGATGCCTACAATGTCAGCTATTTCTCTTACTTTTAATCGTCGGTCTTGCATTATCATCTCGCATATAATTGCCACATTATGTGGATTGGTCGCAGTGGTTGGTCTTCCGGGGCGAGGGTTATCTTTGATATTGACTCGTCCCCGCTTGAATTCAGCTGCCCACTTTTTTACTGTCGTATATGATGGAGAGGATTGCCCCAATGTACACTGCATATCGTCAAAAATTTGTTTTGGAGTCAATCCTTTTTTATGAAGATATTTAATTACAGCACGTTGCTCCAAATTGTCCATAATGAAAAATCTGTTGACTCTTATTTTTAAATCAGACGTATAATTAATTTTTACAATGTCTTAAAATTGAAATTTCGCGGGATGAGAACTGAATAATGACAGTTCAAAATGGCGGTAGAAAAAAATTAAAAAGTTTTTTTTTAATGGTCAGGCCGCGAACTTTTCAATCAGCCCTCGTAGATGTACATCATGGCGACGGTATGTTAGTATGTGTAGGTTAGGTTAGTGATATCCCTATTTTCAAGGTGTTAGAGTTCAAGAAATTTGTATAGTTGTATTTCTTCCGTAACAATACAATAAAACGGTAGGTAAGATGGAGCTGGTCTGATGATGGAGTCGAAAGGAACACCTCAACTATGCAAAACGAATCCTCACAAATTTGTTTGGTTTTGACATCCCGTTTGCAATTTATACAAAAAAGAGACGTTGTCAATAAATGCTTGTCACAAAAATAACATTTTTTGATAGAAACTTATTTATACGGAATCCTTTATAAGAGGGGCTATTGCAATATTTCTTATTTCCTTGGTATCCGCAGTTTTCCGATCCCCCACGGCGCTGCGAGATTTACTTCAGCCAAGCGGCTAGCCATAGGTACAGGGATTTCCACTCGCCGCTAACCGCCTGTGGGCTTAGCTGCCAATGTTTGAGATTGGACTGTTTTGAGGAATGAAAATACCTATACGAAATTTCATCCCCTAATACATTACACTCACGGAAAATGAATTCGGGTCATTCTGTATGACCAAATAAAGACCCAAATTCATTTTCCGTGTGTGTATTATATCTGTTTTCTCATAAAAAAATTTACGCGGCATTGCGTATAATTTTTGGTGTGTAATATTGTATTGAAACCATATCTTTCTTTTTAGTGTACCTACTTATCAGATCTCTTGAAAAACTATTTTTTTAATCCAGTATAAATTATATCGACTTGGCGGGGGCACTACCGTGCCCCCAGATTATCATGATTAAAATAATGTTACATTTGACAATCTAAAACTACCTACTTAGTAAACTAAAATCAACTATGAATGAAATTAAACTTAAAAAGCTAAAAGTAAATATTCGACGAAGGATACAACTAAAGACCCTCTCACCGTATTCGTTTAATATAATATAGTAAAACATACAAGAGAGGTCACCACAGATTGTAGTCAAGTTACCAGATGATTAATTCTCGTAAAAATTACATACAAATACAGTCTTTGAAGGTTTTGCCTGTTTGTTTTTTCGCGCATCACGCAAAAACTACCAGACCGATTCCCATGAAATTTGGCGTACAAATAATCCTCACAAGTGTGATAAAAAACATTGTGTGTGCCACGGGCGGTAAAGGAATTACAAATTCGTGTTATTAAAGATATTACAAACACTCGTTTGTAATTCCTTACTTACCGCCCTAGATACACAATGTACTAATGTATTAACGTATTTCCTCTCCGCCTCACAAAATTGCCAGCGGGTCCACTAGTTTGTAGTAAAAAGACTAGAGCAGGGTTGGCTCACTCAGCGATATTTTTTTTTCATTTGTCCGTGTCCCGTTTGGGCAAGAATTGGCCACTTTGGGCAATCGAGAGTTGTGCCTCGTGGCTACAAAAACCAAAGTTTGCCCCTCCGGAGGGGCTTAGCCAGCGACCAAAGAGATATAGAGCGACGGATCCGGTGCGTTCCGTCCAGTGGTTGGACCCGAACGTCAGATTTGTTAGAAAGAGAAACTTCGGTACGTATGGAGTATTGCTCTCATCTCTGGGCTGGAGCACCCCAATACCAGCTTCTCCCTTTGGACTCGATCTAACGCCGGGCAGTTCGTATTGTCGACGATCCCGCACTAACATACGGTTTGGAACCACTTAGCCTCAGGAGAGACGTTGGCTCTCTGTGTTTGTTCTACCGTATGTACTCGTACTTACAACTGGGAGTGTTCTGAGGAACTTTTTGGGCACGTGCCTCCGTCGCACTTTTATTACCGACCTCCCGCCTCAGGAATAAGGTTCATTCACACTTTTTAGATGCTTGGCATCCCAAGAACAAGCGGACATCACGCTCTTTTTTGCCAAGAACTGGCAGGATGTGGAATGAACTCCCACCTGAGGTGTTCCCAGCGCGCTATGACATGGGGTACTTCCAGAAACGAGTAAACAGGGCTCTCAAAGATCGGCAACGTATAGGTAACACCCCTAGTGTTGCAGATATCCATGGGCGACGTTGACTGTTTTCCATCAGGCAGCTCGTCTGCTCGTTTGCCACTTATGACATAATAAAAACGATTATAATTCTGTGGCTAGAGCAAGTTTTTATTAAGATTCTCGCGCGGCGCGTGACATACGCCAATGACGTCTCCATGACGTCACTCCAAAGTGACATAACGTCTGTGTCTCTAGCCCTGCACTGAAACATTAACACGTCGTGGAGAGCAATTAGCCAAGTTTAATAGGCCCCCAAAAGCCCTGGGGGAGCGGTTACCCTCACACCCTATTTAACTTTACTTGTTAGTCGAGATAAAGGTCAAATGCAACTAAAAGTGAAATACACTACAGATTGAGGCTTGATGTTCAGGAACTGAGAATTTTCAGGATCGTTGTGGACCGAGATGTTCAATAACTCATCATTGACCGTACGGTCAATTGGTCTAAGGGCGCTCGCACATTACGGCCACTAAACGCGACCACAAGTGGGTCAGTTAGGCCACTACACGCCGCCACCGGTGGCTAGTGGCGGCCAGTCGTAGCCTACGTGGGACGCGGACGCGGCGGCCAGTGACTGCGGCCGAGTGTGCGCGCGAGGCGAGCCACTAAATGCGACCACAAGTGGGTCAGTTAAGCCACTACACGCCGCCACCGGTAGCCGCCACTGGTGGTCGTATTCAGCAACCAGTGGCGGCCCCTCGTGGCCTATGTGGGACGCGGTGGCCGGTGGTAGTTGCCGAGTATGCGCGCTAGCCGAACCACATGAAAGAAGTCTAACCTAACCTTCACTTTCATGAAATTTCCCAATAAAATCCTGAAACTTCATAATTCGAGATTAATTGTCCTTTTGTTTTAATTAGTTTGTTGTTTGTAGGTACGTAATGCTATAGAAAGCCCCCCATAGAAACCCATAATAATAATAATAATAACCTTGGTATGTCACAGGCCTTGAGTATTGCGGACAGGGACACTATACAGGCGGTGAAGGAGCGCTTCTTCTGTCGCTTGACAAAAGTACTTAACAGTCTTTTTCATCACACTTGCTCGAAAATGGTGCATTACGCGTAGGTTTTGCGGGCCGTAAATGAGCTATTACGCCCTAGGGCGTAATGGTTTTCTTTTTAAATTTGAAACGCTGGTTCTGTTTTACTCTTATTTGTCATGTTCAAAGGAAACTACCAACTTACTTTTTTAACTTTTATCACTGAAATATTTAATTAAAGAGAACTGTTATTGCAAATACATGTAAACACATATTTCTGTAACATTAATTAAATGTTTCAATAGTGTATTTCAGTATTTTGCAATTATAAAATCAACCGTTTTAGGTCTGTACCGCTATGGTTTCCGAACGTTTCGCATTGTCTATGGATATGTCACTAATGTCACTGTCAGTTTTACAATTTTATTTAGGTTAAGTAAGGTTAATTTTAATTAGATTTCCTCACAAGTGTGATGAAAAACATTGTGTGTGCCACGGGCGGTAAAGGAATTACAAACTCGTGTTATTAAAGCCCTCGGCTTCGCCTCGGCCTTGTAACAAACACTCGTTTGTAATTCCTTACCTACCGCCCTTGATACACAATGTACTATTGTCTGGCGGCAACAAGGTGCGGGCCTTCAACGCTTGGGTGATGCCCCTGCTCACTTACTCCTTTGGCATACTAAGGTGGACTCAGACTGAGCTGGACGTCCTGGATAGGCGGGTCCGTGTGCTGCTCACTACACACCGCATGCTACACCCACGCTCGTCAGTTATGAGACTGTACATCCCGCGTAAGTGTGGCGGCCGTGGCTTTTTAAACGCCAAGGACCTCCATAACCGCGAGGTGTGCAGCCTCAGGGAGTACTTCCTAAACAACGAGTGTGGGATACATCGCGATGTAGTAGCAGTAGACAGAAGCCTTACTCCTCTTTCCTTGGCAAACGAGAACTGGCGTAGACCTAAGGTGCTTAGCACCGACGACCGCAAGGACATGTGGAAGAGTAAGGAGCTACACGGGCGGTTTTACAAGGCCCTCACGGGGCCCGATGTAGACCTGCTCGCGTCGGTGAACTGGCTACGCTTCGGTGATCTCTTCGGGGAAACTGAAGGTTTTGTCTGTGCAATTGCGGACGAAGTTATGATGACGAACAACTACCGGAGATATATCCTGAGGGACGGTACGGTCGACATCTGTCGGGCATGCCGCCGTACCGGAGAGTCTATCAGGCATATTATCTCCGGTTGTTCCCATCTAGCTAACGGCGAGTACTTGCACAGACATAATCAAGTAGCCAGGATCATTCACCAGCAACTTGCTGTTCGATATGGTCTTGTGGGGTCTGATCTGAGGTGCCGTACTATAAGTACGCACCAACGCCGGTTGTCGAAAATGGTCGCGCCACGCTCTATTGGGATCGATCTATCATCACGGACAGGACTATTGTAGCCAATAAGCCTGATATCGTGCTGATAGATCGATCCAAGCGCCGTGCAGTGCTCGTCGACATCACCATCCCCCATGACGAGAACCTCGTGAAGGCCGAGAAGGACAAGCTCAGCAAGTACCTTGACTTGGCTCATGAGGTTACCGCCATGTGGGATGTTGATTCGACGATCATTGTTCCGATAGTCGTTTCGGCGAACGGACTTATAGCGAAGAGTCTCGATCACCACCTCAAGAGACTCTCGCTAGATGGCTGGATCAAGGGTCAGATACAGAAAGCGGTTCTTCTGGACACGGCGCGCATCGTCAGGAGGTTCCTCTCTCTGCGGCCCTAACCACCGGTAGCCTGGGCCCCGCCCGCCCCGCTGCCGGCGGCACCCTAGGTTAGGTTTTTTATAATGTGTTTATATTTTGTAATTTCACTTTGTATTTTACTTTTTATATATATATTGTAAAAAGCCTAATCTAAGAAAATAAAGATATACCTGAATAATAATAATAATTTATTTATTTCAGGCATCAGAGAAAGAACCTAGAAAGACCTAGCCTGAAAATCAGCGCTAAGCTTCAGCATAGCACAAGCTGAGACTAGACTGGTACCCATTACCAAACATAGTTAAAATCTTTTTTTTATATACGGATAACTACTAAAATGTAAAGTTATTAAATAATTTTCTACCGTTTTGTTAAGATTATTTAATTTTTTGTTAACTTTTAATATGTTATTGGTAATAATTTATTACTACTCGTAATAAAAGTTTTTGAATATAATAGTATGTAGGTATGTTGTATAGCATATTTTTGCAATTATATCAGTATATATATATATATATATATGAAGGCGGATCACCGCCGATGTCAGGGTTAGCCATAGCTTCGTGAGGATTTGGCAGCCGAGAAACAGGAACAGAGGCAATTCGTCGCTTGGTTTCGTGGTGCGTTTCCGTTGACGTACGAAAAAGTCATCCGTAAACAGCAAACCAACGATACGACGCTTTGCCAGAATGACAGCTTGTCAATCTCGTTCCAAAATAGCATCAAAGAGGCGCAATGCGCCGTCACGGCCAGACTGACATGCGACCGTCCTCGGGCGCTTTAGATTGCAGACCTGTAACAATCACACAATCAATCGAACAAGAATCAGCAATCCTACTTGCTGAAAATCTCGCTCGTCCACCCTGACAAAGTGTTAGCTGTTGCTGACGTGATAGCGTCGTTATCATTGTAACCTAACCGTAACACCAACCGCAGTTGCATCATCAATATCTCAAGGAAGCACTCGTATGTCCCCTCAATCAACCCCGCAGGGTCTGGCCCGAACGATACGGCCTCATCAGCTTGGACCGGACAGGTGTGTCCTTTCGACCAGTGGACACTCCAAACGAATGTGTCCCTTCCAACCAGCTGCCGCGCACGGCAGCATGGCCCGGCACGACATTCTCGTTTTGACAACCTTTGCATAACCTGATGACTCCTTCTAAATTACAGTTAACGTATCACAATTAGTTCGTGTATTAAGGTGTTTTTAACTTCTTTTTCCTACGCCGTCACGGTTTTCTACTCACTACATTAAACTTTTTAGAGATTTCCACCAGCCCTTCATAACCCTGAACCCTGGCTCTCTCGTGCGTGTATCAAGATATGGCACGAACCGGTCATGTTTGTCGACTCGTAACAGTTATTATCTGACTAAACAATGCTGCACTAGGTTGAAAATTTAAAACGATGAAAAAGCTTACTTTGCGATCAAGTAATAACAGAAAGTTACAATTAATGTGATTCGATTTAACACTGATCGTTCTTGTGGGTGAATTTACTCAAAAAAAAAAACATTTTGTACGATTAAAAAAATAACAACAAAATCAACCCAAAATCGCAATATTTCTCATGCCACAACACGGCTGGTTTTGATTTTAAGGGATTATTCGCTAAACAAAGAAGTGTTTAAAATAATTCTATAAAACGTGGGTTTCACAGACCAGGAATAAGTTTTTAGTACTTACATACACACTAATTGATTCAAATCATGAAGCAAACAATTGTCCCAAATAATCATTCATCTGAACTTCGGTTATTTCGTATTTCTTTAAATGAAAATATTATTAGCGGTAGGAGAAATGTTATTCCCGACTATCCGTTCGCCGTTCTTTATGCGCTCGTGAATGCTCAACTAAGAAGAACGTTTTTGTCTCAAAAATGTATCAACATTTATTTGTGCGTCACCCCTCACACGTATCACGATTCTCTTAATTCTTATTTTTCATCATTACTCCATGAACATTAATTTAAAATATTTAAAGTGTTTCATGTTATAATAAATTAGTAACAATTTACTGACATTCTAGTTCGGAGTTTATTTAAGCGCAATCATGCACATTACATGTTTTTTTTCTGACCATCATTCTCCTTAGCAACACTGCCCAGCGTAATGACTTTTATTCAGAATAGGGCACACTATTCCATCACAATAATTATGTAAATAATACTGTCAATAACAGCATTTTTGGTAACCGACCTGTGGAAGCGGAAAGGCTGACCTGAGGCAGTCATTTATTTATTTTGATTAAATTTAGTGATAAATAATCAGATTAACTTGAATGTACCTCGGGATTCAACAATCTTCGCGCAAAAAACTTTGACTGCGACAAAAAACAAGTCATTTCTAACCGGTGAATTGTTCTCCTTGAAAAACATCAAAACGAGTGGAGGTTTGCATGCAGGCGTGAAGAGAGCGGCTTCGATAACCCAAGAAAAAAAAAATTAACTTCCACAATAGTGAATTCTTGATTTGATGAACGGCCCTCCTAAACGGTGATAGCTCACCACAGGGTGCTCGACCAAATGTCTTTATCCATGTTATATATGACCTTTATAGTATACCAAAATCACCAATAAAGTAGTATTTTTTTAAGCTAAGGCAAAATTGTAACTAAAATGACGGACAAACAATACGGACAAATGATTTTACTATTATCTATTTCTTGCGTTAATAACATAAATTGTCAAGGCTCGTTATTCTCACCAAAGCGTTATCGAAATCTCAGCAATCGTCGTTCTCCTCACGCTTTATCATCATTCTTAACATGTTTTTACAACTATATTTTTAGACAAAACATGTTTTATGACACGTGCCTTTATTGCAAATCGTTATATTAACCTCTAATCAAGAGAACACGAGAACTTGAGTTGCAATAGCATGACGTTATCACGAACGTTTCTAACAAAATAAATAATTGTCAAATATTCACCCAGTATCATAAAATTACCTACTCTTGAACTCATCCCTGTTTAGCTTTAATTACATTCGATAATATTAATAAACAGACCACCCAGACATTTAAACACTTGTGTTTGCTTGTTCGGCAAAGCTTGACTAGCATCTGTTCCATATTCTTGAAATTTTAACAGAGAATTAGACCGAAGAATAAAACACTTCTCGAGTTCAAACATGGAGAGAATCGCTGGAAAGGTTACAGTTGCGAAGTTACTGTTCGGCACAAATTAGTAGTAAGGGACATTTTGAAAAAAAAAAATAGCGTACGAGTTAAAATAATATCAACGAATTGTTTTCTTGTTGAAAGGGGCTAGCATTTATGAGTAAAGTCTTATTTAAATTCCCAATTTTACACAAAATATCATGAGCTACTTTAAAAAGAGGGTAAACGGGGCACTTAAAGATTGGCAACGTATAGGCTACTCTTCTGGTGTTGCAGATATTTGTGGGCGACGATGGCTGCTCGTTTGCCACGTATTACATAAAACAGTGATCTTTCTGATCGTAGTGTGTAGCTACGACTAATATTGTAAGGCGATAGAAAGCGTGCATCCTTCCGACCACGCATGGACTGGACAGCATCTTTCTCCAACAGTCTGACAACCAAAGCACTCACAACTCGACCAGTATGTCCCCAACGATACTGTCTCGTGTCGAGTTAACCTGCACGGTGTGTCCCTTCGACCAGCCCTTCAGGCATGGACCGGACGACACCCTCTCTCGAACAACTCTAACCTGCACGGTGTGTCCCTTCGACCAGCCCTTCAGGCATGGACCGGACGACACCGTCTCTCGAACAACCCTTACCCGACGACTCCATCTAAATTCTGTTTATCTCACAGCCCTGCACTCGCTCGGTCAGTTAAGCTGTGCTAGCATGACATAATTTCGGTACAACATGAAACTAAGCAATATAAACGGAAGTTTTGCGCACAGTACTTGGGCATTTACTAAAAAAAGCTTCCTTTAATAATCATATGTCCCACCTATCGTGTAGAAAAGTAACTGACTCACCGGGTGACATTCTCCAGGTATACCTCTACAATTGTTGTTCGAAAAGTTTCACCTCTTTCTTTCCTGGATAACCGCAAATCTAGAAAATAATAGTCAAAGTCCTCTCTGCAGTATGTGTGGGAACTGTTTACGCATCGCCGAAGAAATCATGCGCCGCTTTCTTCATTCAGCTTAGCCGATGTCCGAGAATTCCATACCAATGACATTTACCCGCAATTCTAGCATTTGCCGTTTGAGATCGCTTAAAACCGGCTTGATTTTCTGAAACATTCAGTTATTTTAATTTTTATCAAAAACAAAGATGCAGAGGGTGCGAAAGTAGCCTGAAGCTGAGAAAATATATTTCTGTCATAAAATGTTTAATTTTTTGAAACAAGCTTTTACTGCCAACTGTACCCCCCTGTATACTCCCAAACTGCACGTCCAAACCGATCCAATGAACCCAAACACGCTGAATGTATCTTGTGTAATTTAGATTACTAGGTATACGGCTACCATACCAATCCCTCATCACATCAGCTTCACGTTATAATAATATTGTATTGTCATCTAATTTAAATATCCTAGCAAATTTTCAGCTCAATCGGAAACCGCAAAGTAGGTCAAATTTAACTTGCGAGACTTGATCATAGACGCGCAGATACACAGACACCAGGACAGGTGAAACTAAGTAAATAAAAGCTTGTAAATAAATAATGATACGGCTGTGCATTGCTCGACTTGGCAGGGGCACTGCCGTGCCT
Organism: Eudemis profundana; assembly: GCA_947034925.1. NCBI lineage: Eukaryota > Metazoa > Arthropoda > Insecta > Lepidoptera > Tortricidae > Eudemis > Eudemis profundana. The sequence goes on along the minus strand of OX344814.1, from coordinate 11,517,148 downwards.
TCAGATTCCGATTAAACACCTCGCGTCTAATCTGAAAAAAAACGAAACATGAAGTTGTAACCAGCTAAGCTTCCGCAGTATTGGCATGCACGTTTGAACTCGGTGCGTCAACCCGTAATTTTATCGTAATCTGATACAAACGAACTTCTATACAACTTCCTGTGGCATTTTTAGTCTGAAATGCAATCATATTCCACAAGCGTAGACCATCCTGAAGTGGTTTATTTCGTTTCGAGTTTTGACACATTCTTAGGCAATAAAATCCTCTATATCTATCTGCAACGTCGGGGTAATTGTAATAGCCGTGCTCTTCTGGTCTGTGGCCGTGCTGCATACGACTGGTCGCTAGTTCTTGCCGCTGGTGGTATTGCCGCTACCAGCGCACGGGCGTTGCGTTTCCATGATAATCAACAACGATATTGACACTATTTTCATGGGGCGTAGATTTGTTCACCACTTCTGATGAAGGCGGATCACCGCCGATGTCAGGGTTAGCCATAGCTTCGTGAGGATTTGGCAGCCGAGAAACAGGAACAGAGGCAATTCGTCGCTTGGTTTCGTGGTGCGTTTCCGTTGACGTACGAAAAAGTCATCCGTAAACAGCAAACCAACGATACGACGCTTTGCCAGAATGACAGCTTGTCAATCTCGTTCCAAAATAGCATCAAAGAGGCGCAATGCGCCGTCATATATATACCTATATATATATGGTTTTAGACTACATGGTCATGCACCAACTTAATATGTATGTTTGGCCCAGCGGTTAACTGGTAAATAATGCCTTATATGGCATTATGTTCACCGTTTGTACTTTCCTGTAAAGTCTAAATAAATAAATAAACTTCATGGTTTTCAGAACCAAATGCTTAATAAGGAATTAATTGGGATGAAAATTTGTTTCCTATATAATATAGAATAAAATAAATACGAGTATCACGTCTTCTACAAATCTTCTAACGTTACTTTTTCGGTTCTCATCGTAACATTAACTTGTGAACGAGTAATTAGCAATTTTAAGGGGACACGTCAGCACTCCGGGGAGTGCTTACCCTCGCGCCCTATTTAACTTTGCCGGTTAACTAACCTTGGACCCGGCATCAACATACCATTTTAACCATAATTTTCTATTAAGTTTTGCAATAGTTATATCGCTCTAAGTTTTTTGATAATATGGAACGAGTAAATACATCTGAGAAAGCGTTACCAGCTTTTCGGTGAAGGAAAGCATTACTGGGTGGATTTCACAGCGTTTCAAACGCTGTCATCACCAATCCGGATATTATGATGACATATTCCTAAAAATTACTTAATATTTGATGGAAATCATGAAAAAAGTAAGTACCATTTTCGGATTTTATCAAAATAATGGGAAACATTCTTAAAGAGAATGTTCGAAATTTCGGGACTGGTGATGACGGTGGTTGAAACGCTCTGAAATCCACCCATGCATCTATTTGCCTTGCTTGTCTCATCACTCAACTGCTCAAAGGTAAACTGAAAGAGATCCCTTAAAGGGATAAGTTCGCCTTTGTACATATACCTTTATTTTGTAACCCTGTACTTTATCTTATTTTGTGCAATAAAGTGTTTACATACATACATACATACATAAAACACCGTGAGGAAACCTGCATCCGCGAATAAATTCAAAAGAGTATGTGAAGTTCCCTATCCGTAGTGAGCTAGCGTGGGGACAACAGCCTATTCACTCTCATCTAATAGAGCAGGCGTCGACAGTGACACATAAGAATGCGTAAGAATGCTCCAGTATGGATCGCACTCACACAGATGTGCTATCGCGCGTCTGCGCGAACACATATACCATATGTACCATCAAAATATACCATTTTATGAGTAAATAAAAAAAGGGCAGGGTTCGCACTGTTGTGTTCCGGTGTGGTAAAACAGCCGCTGAAATTACTAGCATAGAAGTATTCTATCTTAGTCCTCAGAGTTGGCAACGCATTTGTAATATTAAGATTGCAAATATCCAGGGCCTCAGAAGAGTCAGAAGTCACTTACCATCAGGCTGACCTATGTGCTCGTTTGCCGTTCCCATGACATAGAAAAAATGTTACTAAAATCTCACTAAATCTCATTTTGAACCATGATCTGAAACTTCTCGTTTTCAGTCTATCGTCCCTTGCATCCTGTACATATACAATTAAGTTCAACTAAACATTTTTATTGCACTTTGGTCCTTCGGCCGAGAAAAACCTCAAATGCGAAGCGTTCCTGTAAAGTGATCTTTATTATACCTGCATGTAAAGTTGAAGTTTGCAGCAACCGGAACAGTATCCAAGTAAATTACACGTGACTACAAACTGCTGCCGTTGCTGGATTCAGCGGCCATAATTAAATCCTCCCGAAACCAGTTGAAACCGGTTTACACCGGTACTCAAGTCAAAAAGGAATAATTTTGAATCGAATAACTACAGCAAACGTTAGAATGAGCTATTGTACAGAAAAATGTTGCCAAGAATACGAAATTCAAGAGATAAAGTAAGTAGATAACTATCGATGAAATTTTATCGGCAGAACTTTTCACAATAATTTAAAACTTCCTATTTTGTACCTAAATCAAAATCTTTGTATCCACGATTCCATAGACATTTTTTATTGGAATGCTTTTTAAGTGTTAAAATAAGTAATAAAACGTAAATAGTGAGAATTAAAAAGTGAATAAGAATGAATGAATGAGAATTTATTAGCATAAACACAGCATTACACTCAGATGACATTTGAGTACTTTAAATAATCACGTGGTTAGCCACAAATTAGCATAAGAGCGTTTTCCAAAAAAAATACCGGGGTAGCTACTTTCTCAAAATATGGACTTGTGAGGTTTTTTGGCTCAGAATCGTTAGTACAGTCGAGTTCATCATTATCTGAGCAAAGATTGGGCCGAAAACATCTGAACAAGACCCTGTCAGAAGCATAAGAACTAGATCAGATATTTTCGATCCATTGTTTGCTCAAATAATGATGAACTCGACTGTATTTTCGAACCTTATACGTAAAAAAAGTGTCCCATTTTTTTTTCCATTACGTCACCATTTTGCATAGTGTTTGTATGAACGTGACGTAGTGGAAAGACAAAAATCCCATACAAATTTTGGGACACTTTTTTTTACGGATACGGTTCGAATGTACTAACGATTCTGAGCCAGAAAAACCTCAAAAGTTCATATTTTGAGAAAGTAGCTACCCCGGTATTTTTTTTGGAAAACGCTCATAAACACATGTTATAGAAGAAGGTGTTGTTAGTGAAGAGCGAAGTGATGATTTTTAAAGCCGGCAGGAAAACTTACCCGACTATACCCTTAGTAACACTTTACGACGTCCCTTTAAACTTTGTCACTAAGTTCAAGTACCTGGGTCACTGGGTAACAGACGACCTGAATGATGACGTGGACATTGAGCGGGAGCGTAGGTCGTTGGCTGTCCGATGCAACATGTTGGCCCGCAGGTTTGCAAGATGTACTGTACAAGTAAAGACTACACTTTTCAAAGCGTACTGTCAGTCGTTTTACACATGCAGCCTGTGGACCAACTTTACGCAGAAGGCATACAACGGCTTGCGTGTTCAATATAATAACGCGTTCCGGGTGTTGATGGGGTTGCCGCGGTTTTGTTGTGCCTCGGGTATGTTTGCGGAGGCACAAACTGATAGCTTTGCGGCAATAATGCGCAAGAGGTGCGCCTCACTGATGCGTCGCCTGCGCGGCAGCCCCAACAGCATTCTGAGCGTGTTTACCGAGCGCGAAAATGGCCCAATGCTCACCCGCTGGCAGAGACTGCACGCAGTCATTGCTTAAGTATTAAGTAGCTGTATCTCTTTTTATATCTTACTAACACTAGGAATAAGATTTCATTGTTTACTAACCATGTATGGAATTAAGTCTGAAATAAATGATTTTTTTTTTTTTTTTTTTATTTTTTTTTTTTTATTTTATAGTTATCACATAAAAAATCCTCCACTGGTCAATAATAGGCAAATCAGTGAGAATCGAGTTCTGTGGACACCGCGCCGGTACTGACTTAGTTTAACATTACATCTCCCAAACTTTTTTGCTGTAGAAGAATGCGTTGCGAGACTTGTTTCTTTTTAAATGTAATGTTTTGATGAGATTAGCTTCTTTGTGTACTGGACTATAGCGGACGCCACGGTCGCACCGCTGTAAACAAGGATTTACAGCGCTCTTAAAGAGGTTTTGTTTCAAAAAAGTTGAAGCGTTTTAATACGAAATTCTGACGTAGGCTTATGATGGCAACTATTTTCTTACGGTGTCAAATTTTGAAATAAACTTTCGAATAGCTGTTTTCTTTTGAGTTTTCAAATCAAATCAAATCAATAGTACATTACTGCAGAGGCCGGGAGCCCGGGGGCCCATTTCCCGCCGAGGTATGTACAATGCTTTTCTCAAATATGCAATGAAATAAATAAACTTACTATAATAACCTTACTTAATATTTTATAACACAAACTTTCTGTCAGAAAGTGATATTAGTGACATATTATATCCATAGACAATGCAAATGTCAAGTCACGTTCGGCCAAAAGCTGTTTCAGGTCACATTTTTACCGCGAATATTTAGATGAAATATTTTAAATGTGTGTTCGTGTAGTTAAAATTGCAATTTAAAATTGTTTATAATGTGTTATTTGTGATGTTCATGTCAATTTGAAATAAATAAAACTGCAAAGCTTTTTGTTTTTTTATTGGCTGAATGCCGTGATGGTGTGACCCAAATAAATGTGGAATGGAAATTAAAAAAAAAATACATTGCCGGCCTGGGCCGGCAATGCAAGTATGAAATTCCATTACGTGCCAAGTGTCAAGCCGCACCGGAAACGAGGTACTTTGCGGCTTATTTTTAGGCACGTAATGTCAACATTTCATTGCATGTTTGAGAAAAATCCTTTATTGCACTCATGTTAGTATAAAGCTCTTTAAAGGCTAGGCAGCTAACCAAATAGCTAATTAAGCTATGTAGATGGCGGTGACAACAATATGGAGTTTTCTGTTCATGTTGGTGTTATGCACTCATACTCATTTATTTTGTTCGTCATAAATCATCTCCTATAGCTGGTCGTCGTAGATATGTTGTTATTTCATGGTTGAAGCATACACCGACGGAAAAAACGTTAAGGGGCTATTCTTCAGAAATATATCTGCGACTCATTCATCTGTCTCCATACATTTAGTATGAAAAAAGGGTCAGATGAATGAGGTGACCCCAGACATATTTCTGAAGAATAGCCCTAAGGACTCGACTCCGAAGATAATAAAATACATAGGTACTTATCTATGGTAAAAACCAAGGAAGTAATGCATTTCTATGGGTAATTATTAATCATTAAATTTTTTCCTTCATGCATACATCGTACTGATAAAGCGGAGAATTTACAACTTCAACATGTTAGGAATTTGACTACGTAAATACATGTCATTGGAGTTACCTAAATGTAAAATCGTATAAAGTACCTATATTATCCTGTATGCAACATTGCATCATTGGAACGTAATCAAATAGTAAGGCTTGTAGAGTTAGGGCGTGTAGAGAACTCACGTGCCCTAACTCTTTTAGTTAGAAGCTTGGCTCTACATGAGATCTGATTACTTTTTGACTGGTACACGGAATAAAACATCTCGTCACCTTTTTTGGAAATGAGATTGTAATCTCAAAATGTACAGCTCGCAATGAACTATTCCTTACCACGAACGTAGTTATGCAATAACGTTCCAATCCACAAAACAAAGTATCAACCTTCTGTCTTTAAAAACAAAGTCCATAATCCAATAAATTTTGAATGTGGAATGGAACTTTATTGCATAACTACGTTCGTAATAACAGGTGAATATCTTAATACTTTCGCGCGAGCACCAATCAATGAAGCGTGTAAAGCCTGCCTATACACCGTGTTTTTTTTTTCCCTTTAAATTCGGCAGGCTGCTTCGTACGTCAACAGAAGTATATCGCTTTTTGTTAAATTAAAAAAAAAATACTTTTCATACTAAATAAATTACACGCGGACATCCGCCGGACAGACATACGAAAGAATTTTTACAAAAGCTGAAACGGAGACGCTTCTCGCTTCACTCGCTCGGTCAATTAATATTGAACTGGTTTCAAACCGAAGTTTAATCGCTTGGCATTAGAAATGCAATAATTATTATTTATAAATGTAAAATTACGATACAGTTCGGCTTCCACATATCAAAATCTAGTAAGTGCTTCAGATCAAAATTTGAAGAAGGCGCAAAAACATAAACATTAAAATGTTGTTAAGCTCTTTTTAGGGTTCCGTACCAAAATGGTAAAATGAGAACCCTTATCTCTTAACTCAGTCTGTCTGTCTGTCCGCCTGTCGGTCTCTCCGTCTGTCACAGCAAGATATCTCAGGATCTACTGATGCTATCGACTTGAAATTTGGAATAGTGTTAAAAATCGCTTACTCGAGCGTATTGGGTAGAAAAAAAATCTTATACCTCTTATAATCTTATTAATCTTGTAATGGGAGCTCGAACATTGAAAGTTTTGCTATTGTATCAAATGGGGTATGAAATGAAAGGGCTTGATTTGTAGATTCCAAAACCATTTTTATTTTTTTTGTTGATCATTTACTTTTTGGTTTATGACCAGAAATGTTAAAAAAAAATCCATTCCGCCCTTAGTATCTTCGAAGTTGCTGAACAGAAAAGTCTGTAATAATTACCAATTATTAATATCATCGTAAATATTACAGGAAAAATATAACGCTTTTCCTAAATTGCACCGTTTTTTAGATATTAGAAGAATCGTAATACATAGTTATTTGCTCTTACTAAGCTAATCGCCATACAGTTTTTCTTGAACTATTCACGTATCTACTTACGAGTTAGTACAGAATCTTCGGTGCACGAGTCCGACTCGCACTTGACCGGTTTTTAAATTTGTCTGAAGTACTTACTTGGTTTTGATATGGGGCAGCCGAGTTATCCTCATTTTATAACTCAGTGTAGGTATACAGGAAAAAGGGACGTTGGTTTATTTTGATCACATGTGTTTAGTCACTTTACTGTCATCGCGCGTTACAAACATGTCAGTTATTTGAATAATTGCTGATTTAACTATTTCAAGTGTCAATTTTATTTGTGAGTCAAATACTTTTTCAGATTTAGTCGACTAAGTCTAGTTGCTGCATTTACTAAAAACAATCTAACTTGGGATTTTCAGTGAGACGTTAAACAATTATAACTCATATTTTTGAAGAACAATGCAAGGTAAATATTGCCATCATTAGTCTATTGTTTAACACAGAGTCAGATATTCTATTAGAAGAAAATTCATGTCTCGGGCAGGATTCGAACCTGCATCACCTACGGCTCTATCCGGGCCAACACAAACAGAGTCAGATGTTTTAGAATTCATAAATGGCGACAGGTTTAGCCTGTGCGAGTGACACCGCCTTCGAAGCTAGAGGTCCCGGTTTCAAATCCTGGTAAGGGCAAATATTTGTGTGGTGAGCACTATTTGTTCCTGAGTCTAATATATATTTATCTACAGGATGGACAAAATCTATGGGCCTTGGAGGGGAACTACCTTAAATCCATTAGTTAGCTCATTTTACTGAAAGGAAATATGCATTAGCTTTATAATTATATCAAATCGTCCCAGTTAAAAACTTCTGTACCTATTGTAATTTTATGCCTTTCAGATACACGGTATCATTATATTATATTATATGTTGGAGAATATGAAAAAAGAATAGACACGTTTGTCATTTCACCTCAAGCTCATATTTTCCTAAAAAAAACACCCTCAAAGGGCTCAAACTTTGAAGGGTGTTTTTTTATGAGTAATTACTGCATATATCGCTAGCACGGCAGTATTATAAAATGATTATTATTTTGAGAATCGGTGAAAATGTATGAATTTTGATGAAATTCCCAGATTGCCAGTGTCGCGGAGATAAGGAAGACAATAACGGAGAAGATTTCTGTTCCATTTACTGCAAATTGCCTAGGTAAGGTGAGGCGTTTGACTGGTCATAATTACGCCATCTCGTCAAAGTATAAAGACGGGCAAGTAGTCCAACTTCGGCCGTTTAAGAGCGCGCGACACGTATTCTCACAGACGCGCGATCGCTAAAAATTACTGCTATTATACTGTGATCTAGTTGCTCCACTAGATAGTCATTGTTGGGCACATGCCTTTCTTAGACTGTAATCATCTATGTTATATACTTTATGGTTCTATCCTCCTAATATAATTACGATTTATACATATATATACTAAGACCAATACATAGAAAATTATTTCTGCAAGTAGGCCTCATGGGCTCTTTTACATGTCTGATTCTATTATTTTCTTTTGGCGCTTCGGGAAATGACCTTCTGGTGGGAAGAAGAGCTGGAAGAAACTCACCAGTTTCTCTTTTTAAAAATATTAAGTATTACAATAATTGTGACAATATTACATGAAATTTCATAATAAAATTATATAAACATTTAGAGGCCTTTGCCCAGCAGTGGGACACCGCGCAGGCTACATAAAAAAAAATTATATATTGCAATAAACTTAAGACTAAGGCTAAGGATAAGGCATGAAGCCTTGCAAACGGAAAAAGATAAGGTCATTAGTAACGCTGTTACAAATACATCGAAAATTTCAATGTAATCTGCAAGTACCCAGGTGGTGTAGCGGTTAGCACGTTGACCCCGCAAGACAAACGCGCTGGTTCGAATCCGAACAAGGCTACAGTAGGTAACGATTGATGTTTCTATATATTTGATCTTTGTATCTATACTTGTAATAAAGATTGCTGGCGTTTCCGCTTTAAAAAATCTAAAACATAATAATTTATATTTGGATGATGACTTAATAGGGCATTTTTATTTTAAAATGTACGGTTAGGCGACACTTAAGCTATGTTCAAATACCGTCTAACCTGTCAGTCCGTAACGAAATGTATGGAGTTTGACACTAATCGTCAGTTCTGTAACGACCTGTTAACTGTCAGTTAAGAACGCACTTTAAATAAAAAAGCCCAATAACGAGGCAAACATACCTAACAATTCAACGGATTGAGATGACATTTGACATGCAAGTAGACCAAGTCCTGAATCGCAAAATAGATCGCGGTCAAAATAGATTTCCCTCGGGATAAAATAACGCAAATAGTGCGAATGAAACCGTGGCTTATAGCTAATGCTCTATGCAGTATTTCTTCCCGCTGGTCCGTTGCTCCCGCTGGTCCGTTACTCACTTTGAGCAATCAGTGAAATTTCAAGGTGGTCCGGGCAAAGCTACCTGGTTTGATCCCAGGCGCTTCGGCTCCCTCCTAGTCCGACCCTCTCAAGGTGATCGGGGCCAAGCGACCTGGTTCGATCCCAGGGAACGCCACAGCCCCCACCTGGTCCAATTTTTACAACAGCCAGTAGTACTGTCAGATCAAAAAAAATAGTACTTCTACATCAGAAACAGTATGTTTTGAACAGTTTCAAAGATTACTGAAATATCTCAAAGATAATACTTGTGATTAAGTTGTAATAAATGCACAACATTAACTTCCAGATTCGACTGGTATTGGGGCAACATCAGCCGCTCAGAAGTAGAATACATGCTCCTCAAGTACCCAGGGAACTTCATCATTAGAGCCAGTAGCGACATCGACCATATCCTCTGCGTCTCATTCCGAGTGGACCCTCAATCCTGCCTGAAGGGCAGCAGCAGTTTCTCCCACATGACTATGAAGCATTATAAAGGATTGTTTTCCTTGGACAGAAAAGACTATGTGCCAGTGGAACAAATACCAGTGCATTGCGAGAAAGTAGGGAGGGAAACGAGGATCTTTAATGCTGCGGTGCTAAAACAGACAGAAGAGACGGTGCTGGAAATGAGGAAGATATTTTGTAAACAGAAAGTCTAAATCAAACTAGTTTGGCTCATTAGAGGTGCTTCAATTATCTGTTAGCGAGGCTATAGTGTGACTACGCTAAGTTTGCAGAGATCGAAAAAAGGATTTATGTAAAAAATGCATATGGCAACATCACAAGCAAGAGGGTTAATTAGTCTTGATACTTGTCAAATATCTTTCCGCTTAACAAGTATATGTAATGCGTCTACATACCTACTGAAATAAATATCCAGGACAGTCTTGCACAAATCGATCTAGTCCCAGCCAAACTAAGCAATGCTTGTATTTAAACATAATGCTTAAATACATAGAAAGACCCAAGACCCTGGAACAAATCGCTTATTTTGTTTGTATGTAGTTCGATTTGTGCAAGACTGACCCGTACATTTATTTTATTAGGCATGTAGACACACAATAATAAACAGAAGAATTATTGCCAAGTATCAACATTAAATAATCTTCCTGTTGTGGTTTCCCCACGTTGCCATATATATATTTTCTAATTCTACTTAGCATAGTTGCACTCTACGACCGGCTATGCATTTTGAGGACCTTGATGCATAAGTATTGATTTTAAAAAGTGGGCGTTACGGCCAAACTCAAACGTCAGATTTGCTAGGCGTTATCGTTCCATACATTCGTACCCTTGTGACGACGCTTGTGACTTTACGTCAAAAGTTTTTTTATTGCTCAAAAGTTATACAAATCATACGAACTACATAATACACACAGGTCCTGAAAAGTTGTCATTTTGCAGATGCGTCGTTATTTGACCAAGGGTACGCATTGTATTTCGATGCAAGTTACTTGCAAGAAATTAAACTTTTAAAGCCCTTAATGTGCGAGAGATGGCGCTAATATTAATACTTCTTTCGCTCCATTGTCATGGCTCTAAAGTTAATGCGTTGAGGTGGGATACATGTGTAATACGTGTTCTCATAGATGGCTTTTAGTTTAAACACCTATCAAAACTAGAATGATACGAAAGTCAAAGTAGATGGTAAAATTAAGGGCGCTTGCTGCGTGCTCCGGTGGGCAAGTGGTTAAGGCGCTGGGCCAGAAATCCAGATGTACCGGGTTTGATTCCCCGTCTGGACCACAGGTGAGTACCATTTAAGTTTTCTATGTACTTTGATTTCTTATACAGGGTGGGAGGGACTATACCGACATACTTTAGCCATGAATTCCTGGTGGTGTGACGAGTAAATAATGTTATATCAACATGGGTCGAATATTGTCATTTTACATTAATAGTCTTATGGAACAAAATAAATCAGTAAATTCAGCCCCTCGTTATAAACATGTCCTTACTGGAGGAAAAGTTATCAAAAAGAAAAAAAAAGCTAAAATGGAAACGAAAGGTCAATTTTTTGGCCTCGTAGTCGCTTACCATCAAATACTGCGAAGGTTAATTGCTGTTTAGTTAAAGGATTTAAAAAAATTGTAAAACTATCTTAATCACATTTATTAGGGCTTGTTACACACTTGGGAGTTATCATTTAAAAAATAATGAATATCTCTGAAAGTAAGCGTTTTTCGACTATACATCACATAACTTTTTTTACTCGTCACACCACCAGGAATTCATGGCTAAAGTATGTCGGTATAGTCCCTCCCACCCTGTATTTAACTTAAAATGTGGTGTAATTTACCCGCATTAAAAACAAATAAAGAAACATATGTTTCTTTCATATGTAGTGTTCATTATCCTTGTTTTTTTCTGATAGCACACACATAAATGGGTACAATATGTATGTATGGGTATATTGGGAAACACAAAGCAAAAAGAGCGTCAGTGGTTTTAAAATTTCCGCCTATCACACCACGGTGTCACATCAAAATCAATAGGAAAAAAAATAAGTAATAACTTTTTGGATGTAGGTAGTAGTAACTAGGGCATGCCATACCGGTTTTACTTGTATGGGGCCAATACCGAAAACCCGGTTTTAACGTATCCGTAGACAGTTTGACGTTCGATTTTAGAAAAAGCACATAAGTATTATTTCCGTACACCACCTTAGCTAAGTTTTTTACCTATAGGACTGAAAGTGATGAGTCATCACTGGCTGGTGACGGGAAGAGTTTATGATAAAATCGAATGAATGAAGGTATCAATGCGAGATGTATGTCAGATTGGTTTGAAGACGAGCGACAAAAGACGTGTTTTGCTCGCTATTAATTTAATAATAATAGTTCTATCTAAAATATACGACGCATAACTGAAAACGTTGTTTCTGTTGGCCATCCGGCTACAAACATACCTACTTAACACATGTCTAACAACGGGTACACTACATAAATACGAAAAACTTAATTCCGATATTCACAATCACGAATATCAAAATACCGATTTTTAAAATTCCGAATGGATTAAAATTCCTATTATTAAAATCCCGATTTTTCATAACTCCGACTTTTAAATATCCGAAATTACAAAACTGTAAGAATTACGATTTTCAAAAGTCCGAGATTCCATACACCGAACAATGAAAAGTCCGAATCTATAATAATCCGATACATCAAAAGTACGAATTCCGATTATCAAAACTCCGAATTCCAAAATATCGAAAAATAAAAATTTCGACTAAATAATGATAAACGTAGATACAGGTCTTAAAAACAGTCGGTCGGACTCCGCAACTGCTCCGCCGCTGCGGGAAGAGCAGCCCCTTCGCCCTTGCGTATCAAAGCACAGGCCCTAATGCTCGCCTTCGCAGCTTCGGCTTGTTGGTCGCCTTCGGCGACCAGCCTCAGCCGCTACGGCTCACATTGTGCCTGTGCTTTGCTACAGCGGGCGAGGGCTGCTCCCCCTCCGCGCCTCCGGCTTTCTATATACACTCTAGGGGTAGAGCAGACAAGACCACGTGGATAGTGGGGTGCTCCGATTCGGGTTTTGTTACATATTCTCCAATGCATATAAAATACAATATTATCTCAGCCATTATTATTATTTGAACGTAGTGTATTTTTTAAGGCAAAACTATAAAAATAATTATCAAATTTTGTCAAAAAAGTCCTGACTTTCTTCAGACTTTAAAACCTGCGCCTCATATTTCAATAATATTAAGAGTTTACAAAATTTCAAAACTCCGAATGACAAAATTCCGAATTAGTAACGAAATTTCGGACAAATGAAAGTCGGAATTCCGTTTTACGGACAAAAGGTACATCGAGCTTTTAATTTTTCGGAGAAATAAATGTCGGAATATAGAAAAATCTGATTTTTGAAATTCGGTATAAAAAATATCGTGTTTTTCAATAATCGGAATTTTATTTTTTAGGATCTATGAAATTCGGAGTTTTGAAATTCGGAATAAGTAAATTCGGAATAAAATAATTCGGAGTATTTGGGTGTTCCCGTCTAAGGCCTACGATCGCGTTTCCCACGATATTTTACTAACAAAACTATACGGCATGGGAATCCGCGGGAACACGCACAAATGGTTTAAATCATACTTGCAAAAACGAAGTCAATATGTACATTTCGAGAATTTCAATAACGAAACAGGAGAGACCCAAACCGTCACCTCACAAATGAGATACATGACCTGCTCAATACCACAGGGAAGCGTAATAGGGTGTCTTTTGTTTCTGACATACATAAATGATCTGCCAAACGTTTTGGACACCCCATGTATCTTGTTCGCTGACGACGTCTCAATATTATTAAATTGCACGGACAGCGTAGAATGCAACATTCGTCTTTCGGATACGCTTAATACGGTTGTCAACTGGCTTCATGAACACAACTTAGACATTAACTTGAAAAAAACTAAGATTATTCAGTTCAAACCCCATCAGAAAAAGCCCCTAAATATGTCTTTACAATTTAATAACAACATAATAGAAGAAGTGAACGAGTTTAAGTTGTTAGGTATTAAGTTAGACTCTAATATTAACTGGAAATCACACGTACAAAACATTAAATCTAAGTTATCTCGCTTCGTATACGCACTCAGCATCCTGAAAATTAATACTAACTTAGAAACTGCGAAATCGGCATATTATGCGTACGCACACGCGTGGTTTACATATGGTGTAGTACTGTGGGGTGCAAGCACCGATGCGCATCAGATATTTGTTATGCAAAAGAAATGTATACGCATTTTAACTAACACGCACATTCCAAATAGTTGTCGCCCTCATTTTAAACAGCATAACATCTTAACTTTACCGTGTATTTATATATTGGAGGCAGCACTTTTCTTCAGAAACCACCCACAGATATTTAAATCGGCAGAAATCCTAAGACCAGAGAGCAGACGTAAACATCAGATAAAATTACCTTGCACCAAACTCGCTATTGTCAAAAATGGTCCCTATTGTCGATGCATACGTATTGTAAATAAAATACCTGAATCCATAAAATTTGAAGTTGATAATAAATTATTTAAGAACAAATTAAAGAAATTGCTTATTGATAAATGTTACTACTCAGTTGACGAATTTTTAAATGACAAATCATTGGTAGAAATTAAATAAATAAATATTGTACTTATAACTGACATTTTATAAAACTGCATGTATCTCATTTGAAATCCGAATTTAGCTTTAATTTAATTTTTCTACTCCTGTACTGTTATCTGTCTTTTACTTGGTCACGAACACTAATATAAGAACATATATAATATGAGTTCAGAGAAGTCTATACTCTATTCCCCATAACAGCACTAGTGTCGTTATAGCCACTTTACGTTATTGCTAGCAACCACAGACTTCTAAATCTAGGTTAAACTGAGGTCAAGGATTAAGCGCTCAATTTTAACTTTACGGTAAAAATGCACAACTACCAACTTAACAAACAATTAAAATCCTACGGGTTTTAAGAAAAACAAAACTTTCTGAACTAAATTCATTGATGCCAACATAAAAACAAAAGTATTTTTAATATATTCACTGCGTGTCAACTTCATTTAAAAAATAAAAAGTTTACCATAGACACATACTGACAGTCATACGTCATATTTGCCTTCTTTGCAGGTTATGCCTTGTTTGTATTTTATAATTTTAAAACCTGTCGTAGAAAAAGTATTGTATGCAACGTTGTATAATTAAGTCAAAAAACGCTCATTGCGTCTCTATTTGCGATACTCGCCGCATTCGCGGCTCGTATCGCAACTCACGCAATTCGCATTTTTTGAACCTTCTTATACAACTGTTGCATAAAATACTATAATTTAATTGAATTGTATTTAATTTTTAATTTTACTTTAATTAAGGCCCTATATTGTGCGCCCTAGCAGGGTATCATGTACCTACTTAAATTACATGTAAGACCGTAAATGATAATATGAACATGATTGCAATGGAATAAATGATTATGATTATGATTATGATTAACAACATACATTTTGTGGACGAAAATGTTTATAGAACAATCGTGCTAGGGACGACAGAGCGATAGTTTGTTTCTTGTTTCATTTCAAAGTGATATTTTTAGGGTTCCGTAGCCAAAATGGCAAAAACGGAACCCTTATAGTTTCGTCATGTCCGTCCGTCCGTCTGTCCGTCTGTCCGTCTGTCCGTATGTCACAGGCATTTTACTCAGAAACTACATGATGGATATTGATGAAATTTGGAATATAGGTGTGTTTTATAAGCCGCTACTTAGTTTGGTATATAAATAATTAAAATAAATATTTTTAGGGGGGGCACTCGATACATGTTAAAGACAGTAAAAAAAATTTTTTTCAGCAAATATCAACGTGTGGTACATAGTTCGACAGCTCTTTAAAAAACACTATAAGGTTCCTAAGTAATGTTTTTGATTAAGTGAATGTATTTTGAAATAATCGCTCCGAAAGTTGTGTAAATTGTGTCCCCCCCCCCTCTATTTTCTAAACCGTGCGTCCGAAAAATATGAAAAAAATCACGAAGGTAACACTTAATTAATACTTTCAACGAAAATTATTTTCAACAAGATCGGATTAACCGTTTTTGAGTTATTGCCGATAAACTGCGCTTCTCAACAAAAGGACGTAATTGCTATGAAGATACGCTCTTTTGTTGTTGTACTTTGTTTTACATGGTATTTTTACCTTATAGTTACGGCTATGGAACCCTACACTGAGCATGGTCCGACATGCTCTTGGCCAGTTATTTATTTCTAAATAAGGTGACAAATAAAAACCTGTAAGCTCAGGTAAGTGCTGTAATGTTAAGCAGTCTCCGTAAACTGGAGGTTTTCATCGCCAAGAGCATTACATGCATGTTACTAGCCCTTTAATAACATAATTTCCCCTATTCTCTCCCCTTTTGAAAAATCCCATACTGTAGCTTCCTCCAAAAAACCACCGCTGGGACCTCATTTCATATATAGATTACATTTTGAAAATGCAGGAGAGGTTTAGGTATATGAGTTTAAATTTTTAACTGACTTCAAAAAGTGAATACCGTCAGTGCGCCGTAACCTTTTTCTTATATACGTTCCCCCATTACTCCAAGACGGCTTGGATTAAGAAAATTATTTTTATGTTTGGGGAACATCTTCTAGTCGATTCCATTGTAACGAGGTCGGAATTACGGTATTGCTTGTGTGAGTCAATACCGAAAAACCGGGTTGGGATCATAACGGCTACATTGTCAAAACGACCAAATCATCATAAGGTCCAGATCTCTAAAGGACCACCTCTTTAGAAAGCCCAAATCTCCGAATGTCTAGGTAGCAAAACGACTACTTCTTGAGAAGACCACATCGTTAATAGTTCACATATCACAAAGACCAGGGAGCAAAACGACTAGTTCGTGAAAAGACTATTTCGTTAATAGACAACATCTCAATAAGACGAGGTAGCAAAACGACTAGATTGCAAAATGTTGGTATAATCATGCCCATTTTATGTATTTAGATTTTCTTATTTCATTTAATTGTGGTCATTTTAGGCATTGTTGAATTACATCATGCCTATTACATTACATATTGTAATGTACCTAACAATTTAATTATTTTTAATAGTTTAATAATATACTTTTAACTGACAGATTCGAGTTTTTAGATAACATTTCCTCTATAAAATATGATTTAAAAATCTAAATGATAAACCAACATAAAACTTTATGTTGATTTTAAGTTTTGTTTGCATATAAGTTATTATTTGGGTTATAACGGTTACCCATTTACGTTAAATTAAGAATATATACATATAATTTAATTTACCTGTAAGTTTATAGTAATGAAAAAATAAATTTTACTGTTTTCTGCGTTTCTATGTTATGAATAAAAAATATGCAATAAACTGTACTTGCACTGACACAATTTCAGTAAGTCGAATTGCTACCTCGTCTTATTGAGATGTTGTCTATTAACGAAATAGTCTTTTCACAAACTAGTCGTTTTGCTCCCTTCTCTTTGTGATATGTGGACTATTAACGATGTGGTCTTCTCAAGAAGTAGTCGTTTTGCTACCTAGTCATTCGGAGATATGGGCTTTCTAAAGAGGTGGTCCTTTAGAGATCTGGACCTTATGATGATTTGGTCGTTTTAACAATGTAGTCTTTATGATCCCAACCCGAAAAACCGGTATTATCCATACAAATAAAACCGGTAATGCGTGCCCTAGTCGAAATCAGAACCTTGGAGAAATCGAAAGAAGTATTCAAGTATTAGAGGCACACATAGCGGTATTGGTATTTTTATAGTAACTCAACTCATGCGTTGGTTATCCTGATCAGGTTCGTTTGAAACCGGTTATATTAAATAACTGGCCAAGAGCATGTCGGACCATGCTCAGTGTAGGGTTCCATAGCCGTAACTATAAGGTAAAAAATACGATGTAAAAAAAGTACAACAACAAAAGAGCGTATCTTCATAGCAATTACGTCCTTTTGTTGAGAAGCGCAGTTTATCGGCAATAACTCAAAAACGGTTAATCCGATCTTGTTGAAAATAATTTTCGTTGAAAGTATTAATTAAGTGTTACCTTCGTGATTTTTTTCATATTTTTCGGACGCACGGTTTAGAAAATAGAGGGGGGGGACACAATTTACACAACTTTCGGAGCGATTATTTCAAAATACATTCACTTAATCAAAAACATTACTTAGGAACCTTATAGTGTTTTTTAAAGAGCTGTCGAACTATGTACCACACGTTGATATTTGCTGAAAAAAATTTTTTTTACTGTCTTTAACATGTATCGAGTGCCCCCCCTAAAAATATTTATTTTAATTATTTATATACCAAACTAAGTAGCGGCTTATAAAACACACCTATATTCCAAATTTCATCAATATCCATCATGTAGTTTCTGAGTAAAATGCCTGTGACATACGGACAGACAGACGGACGGACATGACGAAACTATAAGGGTTCCGTTTTTGCCATTTTGGCTACGGAACCCTAATAAGCCACACCTGGCCATAAAGTGGCTTTTACCGCACGCCACGCGTACGGAAAAAGCCCCTTTCTGGCCAAGTGTAGACATAAAATGATGTACACAAAACGGGAGGTAATAGAGAAAGCCCTCGATCGCGTATTTACGTCCCTCGCTTGCAGTTCGGGCCGCAAACATCTGCGATCTCGGCCTTTTTTTGTATTACCACCCTAGTTGTGTAATATACTATTAATGTTTTAGCTCACATTATGTAGCGTCGGTGTGACAGTCGACCGGCCCGTGACGTCGAGGCCTCGCTCCGTTTGATGCATCGCTTTACCCCGATATAAAACGTTTGTGGCGAGCACGTGCGGTTTTGCAAGTTCATATTTCATCCAAATTTTCCTTTTTTTATTCGTGGAAATATGGATTTCACAGACAATATACCGCAAAGTACTTTCTGCACGTCAATTTCTTATCTTTTTGAGTACCAACGACCCGATTGTCGGGTTCATTACAATACAATACCTACAAGACAATGAAACTTTATTGCACACCGAAAGATAAACTACAATGCAAACTTATACAAAAACAGTGGTAAACAATAGTCGGTTCACGCAAGGTTTTCGCTACATACGTCAATAGGGATGACAACTGGTTTAAAATAATATCATTCTATTTAGTCCGTTTCTTATAATATGAATGAGTTTTTATTAAAGTAAATAAAAAATAGTATGCATATTCCCTATTGCGGAGTTGTTTGTGTGTTCCAAATTTCCAATGGTTGGTGTTTGTTTGAGTCCTTTTGCTGAACTAGAAGGATAAGTAAACTACACAATTTAGCGAGAGAGTCATTTGAATGAGTACTCTAGAACAGATGAGAGCAAACCTTTGAGTCTAGTGAAAAGAGGTACGTACAAGTCGCTTATAACCTAAGTTCAAAAGAGCTAAAGAGGAAACAGGAGGGCAGTTTTTCCATACAAACATAGTCCCCTGGTTCCTCCCTGGATAATGCCAGTAGAGCAATAATTTTTATGTTCCTATGTTTTCCTTTTTACGACAAATTGATTCTCAAAAGAGATATTAACCTTCAAAAACCTAAAAAAAATGCCAGATTTTCCGCTGTTTTCACACATCCAGAAAACAAATTTGACTAGATTATTAAAAAAAAAGAAAACATAGGAACACGGCCAAAGCCTTTCTTTAATGTTTAATGAAAAAAATTAGTTAAATAGGATAAGTTTTGGGGAAGAAATCAGGGGACTACGAAACGTTGTTTTCATGAAATTTTAAAAGGTATTTTCGGTCCAAGCTGCAGTTGTCTCTATCGCGCTCTGCGGGGGAGAGGCGGGCAGTGCGGGGCAGCGACACATTTTACAAATACCTAATTTTCAATTCTCTTGACCTTACTGTTTCCTCTTAATTCTTATAATGGATTTATGACCTTTTGTACCCAGTTTACATATCACTTGTTCTGCTTTCACTAGACCCACACAGAAACATTCTGAGCAAGCCTTTTCTCCGACCATCCAGTAAAAGCACTGAAAGCGTTATTTTAAGAAAGTTCATTGAAACTAGAATTTTCTGGCGGAATTTAACATTTTTGAGGGTTGACCATAAGAAACAATATAGTAACTTTTAATCGGTTTTTATTCTTTACCCGAAAGATTATTATCGTGGCAGAGGCAGATCGAGAAGAAGATCGCAAAATGACCCGGATTGACCGGGATTAGTGAAACATTGCTCAGCTTAGAGATAAGTGGAAACGGAATCAAAGCACAGACTCGATTGGGGGCCTCGTATTGAGCAATTTGATGGTAGTAAAGGCGGCCCAGGGTGTGGTAGTGGTCGTACGGACTTTGCCGCGGTAGTATGATGGCATCTGGAAATACAATGTTATGTAAGTGACACTACCTTTTTAATACTTTTCACGTGTAAAATGTAAAATTCATTCATTTGGTTTCTTATTATTTTACCCGTGCACAGGTAATAGGAGATCGTAATCGGTGGTCAAAGTATGACGGTTTGCACATCATTTCGACTTTGACAAATGACAGCAATATGACCTCCCAGGGCCGCGCTGACCCCCGGCAGCGCCTGTGTGCGAAACCTATGAAGCATCTCTTTATTGTCGTCGTGTTTCGACTTCCTGCGCCCTTATTGCTTCGACGCCTGTGTGCGCTGCACATTTCGCAAACAGGGGTGGCGCGGCCCTGTGACCTCCTAATGACTGTTCATCGGTAAAATTACATTAAGAGTGTCTATCACTCAGTATAGGGAACGTGCATAATGAAGTTGCTTTCAAATGGTGCCGCCAATCCGAATGTTGTACTATATTATGTTGGGGCCACATCATGGGAAACGCCGTTAACACGTTCACTGTCCCAATACAAAACCACCGGACAATGTCACAAGTACCAACTGTACAATCAGTATGGGGAAGTACGTACCCCATAGTGGAAGCACGGACTCCTGAAAAAACTTTCATGACCCCACCGGCACGGGGATCGTGTTAATATCGTGACGATGGACGATTAACGTTAGTGTGGACATGACTCACTATACTTGACATTGAAATTTTTAACCAGTATTTATTTTGAGGTCTGATAAGTTCCCTTTACTGTCCACATAATGTCTCTTTTGTCGATTTAGTGCTGGCACCTATAGTTCCTGCACGTTCCCTATACTCTTCTAATGCATTAGAAAAGCTAGTAACGCCATCTATCGTTCCATTCTGCCAGCGTATAAATGTAGGGGTTTTCGCTTTCTTTGAATGCGCTTGCTTTATTTGAACCCCAGGCGCCCCCACCCTGTCCGACCCAACTCGTGGGTGGTCCGGCTAGCGACCTGGTTCGACCCCAGGGAACGCCACGGCCGACCACCCGGCCCGACAATCGCTATGCCCATATGGGTTGCGAGTTTGTCAGATTCTAAAAATAAAAAATAAAAAATAGGTAAAAAATCTTTGAATAATTTCGCTAAACATACCGATTCATTGACTTGTTCAATCCAGTCCGCGTAAGCACCCACAAGCGTGAACACCGTAGGCGCGTTAGGATAACCGCAGACAGTTGGCCCGAAAGAAATGATGCCGACGAGCTTTCCAGATAGTATCGCAGGGCCTCCGGCGTCGTGCTATAAGGTAAAGGTAAGGTGCGATGAAAGATAAGGCAACATCGATGTATTTAATATTATGATTATTGGCGCTAAAATATTCAGATTTTTATAACGCTGTCTACTGTAGTGTACTTACATTGCATGCTCCTTCACCAGTCGTTAAAGTACCAGCACAGAACATTTGATCAGTTATGAATTTTCTGCAATTTAAATAGATTATATAATGTCTTAGATTTGTCCATTAGACTTTGAGCGAAGAAGAACAGATCTCGGGAAGAAAAAAGAAGATCAGAGTGCCAGAGTAGAAATATCCGAACAGCTCGGCAATGCAGCAATTTTGTAGGCGTGACGTTAAGATTCAGAAAGGGAAAAGGGGACGAAATAGAAATTTGTTGGGCATCAAGAACTAAGCCTGCGAAACGTTAAAAGCAACACTTCGTACATTCCCGTGTATCGGTCCATAGAAGGGTAATTTTTCATACATGACGACACGTTTTATTAGGTTTTTATAAATTTTGCCCTTAAACCGAAGGGGCATCTGGGGGTCGCTTATTGCCCCCGTGACCTGTCGCCATTTTGTCCATCCTGCGCTAATTCGGTTTTCGATATCACGATCAATGTCGCCGTCTTTTTGTATAACATTCGTCTTTCCGCGATAATTATACCTGTATGTCATTTATAACAATTTGCACGATTATTGTAATTTACAGTTCACTTTCGTTTTATTAAGCAGTCTAGACTTTCTTCCCGTAAAGATAAGGCTCTAGACGCAACACTTACTTGCCGTAGACCTCTCTGCAAAAACTGTTGGGGTAGACCGGCAGAAATTTGCGTTGCAGGAAAATAGGCTCGTGGGCAACTTTTTGCGACATCTGTGAACATTTTTAGGGTTCTGCTTAATACCGTTCTTGTTAGCTGTGATGTAATTTTTTTTTTGGATTTAATTCGAGTTGAGAATTTTACTATAGGAAAGTTATAAGAATGGTCTAACCTTAGTGACGCCCCACCCCAGTAGAAGGACCTCCGACGACGACGGGTTGAGGGGGTTGTGCGAGATATCGATGATCTTCGGGACGCGGTGGTAGCTGAAGTGGAGGCGGTAGCGGAGGCGGATTACGGCAATGTTGTTGGCCAGAGTGCGAGGGTTGTAGGTCGGATGGAAGTACACCTAAAATTGTTACGTTCATTATAATAATGAAATAAATTAATGAAGTTTATCTTAGAAATTTTTAAATTATCAGTTTAATTAATTCACTTAATGGGTTACGAGATGACTTCCTCAATATCTAGAAAGTTGAAAGTTTAAGAGAAAATAAAAATACATTATGATCTTATGAGTTTGAATATGGTTTGATTACTAAACTTATGCAACCAAACAGGAATCTTTATAGAATAAACAGTAGTTCCTTTACACTCTTAGAAAAGCCGTGATGGTAAATTACTTACTACAGCGAGCAGAGGTTATTCTATGTCATAAATTATCTGTATTGTATTGGGTAAGATCAAGGTCAAACGCCAACTCATTAATCCATCGCATTAGTACCATATTAAATATAGCATGTACCTAACTGCAATAAAAATAAGTGTGTCAGCCGCCATGGCTCCGCCATTATGAGAATACTAAAAACAAAGTTGACAACAAAAAAAAATACAATTATCAAACCTCCTCACAAAATTTCGCGAGAATCGGTTGAGAAATGCGCGAGGAGAACAAACAGACGAGCAATACGAACATACGATAGCATTTGTCTAAATTGAAACGGAGGCCTTTGTTTGCTTCCCTCACTCGGTCAAATACGGAGAAAACTAAAATTTACATTATACAGTATAAACATCATTCCGATGTGTGTAGCAGTAGCATAAGAACTAACCTCAATGTCCAACATAGGATTATATTAATCGCAAATAGCCAGTACTTACTTATATTGAATTTGTTTTCCTGTTGCAAATAAGTCACCGAAATATTTCTTCAAGCAACCGTATGTAAGTATTGAAACATTACAAATTAGAAAATAGGTACATCAAATAAATCAAACCCTAACCAAGTAACCCAGCGTCTACAGGTGAGGTTGATGGGTTTGTATAACGGTTGACCTACCTCAAGCGCGTCAACCAGCTCGCCGCTGATGCGGCTGTGGTTGCTGCCCACGCGCACCTGAAGCACGCGGGGGTTCTCTCGAAAGAACCGGTTGTTGTGCATCCTGCAACACATCATTCGTTTCATCATAATGTAATATGTGGAGTCGGGATGGGTGGTTTTAACCAAAAGAACTCGATATACTTGGTCATGGTTGTAATCACCTTACTCCACTATACTCTATGTTCTCCCTTAAGATACAATACTCTGACTATATACAGGGTGTCCCTAAAACCAACGTTGATACGAAAAGGGCTGATAGATCAGCTCATAAGACACCAGATTAAGTAAATTTGACCTCGGTATAAATCTCTTAGTTTTCGAGATATTGACGTTTTTGCAAAACTCGTGCTAAGTGATACCCTGACTCGGTTATTTGAGTGTCATGACTAAAATATCAAGTATTTTTCAAATCTGTTTTTAATAACTATGCTATTAGACGTAATTCCTATTTCTGTTAATTTCTTCATGCTGTATCCACAGTAGAATATCAAAAAAAATATTTTCAGATTTTTCCAAATTTCACCTCTGATTTCGAACGAGGGTGGTGAAAAAAAAATGTACCAACATAACCTGGCACAAATAGCGCATTTATTGTTGTTTCTAATATGGTATAACATTTACTAAATATTGTAATAGTTTTTGAGATAATGATATTTTTTTACAAAAATAACCTGTACTGAAGTTATTATTCCATTGACTTGGCGCTCAACCAGTCGACCAAAAATTTTCTTAAATGTTTGACTATTTCATTCCAAATAAAAAGTCCTTTGATCGTCTTCTCGTTAGTAACCTATTTCAATACAGTTTATTGATTAATGGATATTTTTGATGCTAACGGACCTACTTTGACGGATGATTACGTTAAGTTTGCACCTAATTTGTAAGTAATGTCTAAGACGACAGGTGCAAACTTAGTTCAACCGGATTGTATGAGAAATTTAAGATGAAGTGTAACTACAGTAAAAGTTATTTTTGTAACAAAATATCATCATCTCATAAACTATTACAGTATTTAGTAAATGTTATACCAATTTAGAAACTACAATAAATCCGCTATTTTTTATGTGATGTGCCAGGTTGAGTTGGTACATTTTTTTTCACCACCCTCGTTCGTAATCAGACGTGAAATTTGGAAAAATCTGAAAATTATTTTTTGATATTCTACTGCGGCCACACCATGAAGAAATTAACAGAAATAGGAATTACATCCAATAGCATAGTTATTTGGCTACCCATATCAAAAAACAGATTTGAAAAATACTTGATATTTTAGTCATGACACTCAAATAACCGAGTCAGGGTATCACTTAGCACGAATTTTGCAAAAACGTCAATATCTCGAAAACTAAGAGATTTTTACTGAGGTCAGATTTACTAAATCTGGTGTCTTATGAGCTGGTCTATCAGCCCTTTTCGTATCAAAGTTGGTTTTAGGGACACCCTGTATATTACTAACCTACGTGCCTCATGAGAGGAAAGACCTTATCAGTGGATAGCACTATATCTCCCTTAAATCGGGTAATCTGCGTACGTGTAGATCACAGTGTTTGCCTATCACATAATCATCATCATCTACCGAGATGCCCACTGCTGGCCATAGGCACTGGCGTGCACTCCATAAACACAAAGAGACTCTGCCTACCCTCTAATTTCTACCCTAATAGTAGGATAAAAATTGGTAAGGTAGGTATAGTCGGACTACGCTAAGTTTGCAGAGCTCGAAAGAAGGTTTTATTTAAAAAAATTATATGGTAACATCACAAGAAAGAGGATTAATTAGTCTTGATACTAGGCAAATACGAGTATCTGCCCGTTTAATAAGTATGTAATGTGTCTACATACGTACTGAAATAAATATTCAGGACAGTCTTGCACAAATCGATCTAGTCCCAACCAAACTAAGCAATGTTTGAATACATTTACATATTTAAATATAATACTTAAATACATAGAAATTATCCAAGAACCTGAAACAAATCACTTAGTTTGGTTGGAACTAGATCGACGTGTGCAATACTGACCTAGATATTTATTTCTGTTGCCAAGTACCAAGATTAAAAATTCCTCTTGCTGTAGTTTCCCCATGTTGCCATATATATTTTTTTAATAAAACCTTTTTCGACCTCTGCAAACTTAGCGTAGTCCGACTCTAGTGTGTTAAGATACCGCCTACCCTACTAAACTCTACCCTTCTACAGGGGTAAGAATTAATTAGTAGGGAAGGAATAACTTTTTGTCTTTGTGGAGTGCACGCCACTGATAGATATATCTCTCACCAAAGAACGAAGGAGAATTGAAAAGAAAATTGAATTTGATATTTTCACATTCAAAGTTTAAATTACTTATGACAGGTTTGGCCCGACAGTTGATCATTGCAGGAAGGTTTATCAATATCCAATTGATATAAAACACAATAGCGGGCGTAAACACAATTTTTCAAATACTTAAAAGCAAGAAATCCAGTCAAAAATTGATATTTATTGGGCTGCCAACCAAATGAACCCAAACACAGTTATTCTTAAGTAATTTAGGATTTATGGCGAACGTCAACTCCATGATCAGTCCATCTCCATGGTATAGGTCGATTCATAAGAGCTGGCGTGGATTTTATATGCAACGAGGGCTTATTCCATAGTAAATCGTTTACCGTATTATTGAATTGTCACTGAAAATACGCAAGTATCTAGTTATACCCATTTTGAGCCCAATGGAACGTCAGGAAGAGGTTTTAATTTAACTCCCAGGAATTGACCCATACAGCCGTTTTATTAAAACCAGTTTCAGCCAAAAAACTAATTTTAATATAAGCTTTTACTGCGGTCTGTATTTTTTTGTATAATCGCAAACTGCATGTTAAAAGTTTAAAACTAATCCAATAGGCTCTAATATGATGAATTTATCTTATGTAATTTAAATGATTCTGTGGCCACCTACCGACTTTTTCATCAGATCACTTCGGTGGTACCATAATCTTGCATTGTCATCAACCTTACGTAATTATGCCAAATTTCAGCTCAACCGGATAGCAGACAGTGGTTGAACAATACTTTGTAAATTCTGAAACTACTAGTATGGGAGGCAAGGGTGAAATTTCCAACTTATTTCCTCATGAAAATGCTCTGTTTCTCCCTTATTTCGGTGTACTTCCAGTCACAAATCTCAAAGTCTGGCACCTCGGAGCAGTTGCGTTTGCCCAGGGGAGACCCGTAAACTTGCAAAAAAATCTGGAAAAATATCTTATCGCCTCAAGGATAGTTTTGGGTTTAATCTATAGTTTTTTATGCTGGTAATCTCGAGGTAACATTGCCAGACCAGTAGGGCGTTGCTAAATACCTGCCAGACTGTCCTGAAGTTGCAAGATTGGGGTCAAAATTTATCTTATAGCCTCAAGGCTGATTCTTGCATATGTTGTTGTATACTCCCAAAAACATACCCTATCCAAAATGACAGACCATTAGGACGTTGCGTTCAGCCCCCAGACGAGGTCAAAGTTTTAGGTCTCAGGTACTAAACATATGATAAATGGTAGATTTATACGTGTTATCTGTAAGTACTCTATTTCTCCATTCTTTACGTGTACTCCAAGACACAAATATCCACGTCTGGCACCCCGGACTGGTTGCGTTCATCCAGGGGAGGATGATAAACTTGCAAAGATGCACGGAAAAATATCTGATCGCCACAAGGGTAGTTTTTGGTTTAATCTATAGTTTTTTGTGCTGGTAATCTCGAGGTAACATTGCCAGACCAGTAGGGCGTTGCTAAATACCTGCCAGACTGTCCTGAAGTTGCAAGATTAGGGCCAAAATTTATCTTATAGCCTCAAGGCTGATTCTTGCATATGTTATTGTATACTCCCAAAAACATACCCTATCCAAAATGACAGACCATTAGGACGTTGCGTTCAGCCCCCAGACGAGGTTAAAGTTGTAGGATCCAGTTACTAAGCGTGTAGGAAAGTAGATAGGAGTAGTGCGTTCTGGCTCAAACCTGGGGGTGAGCTGGAACGCATTTTTCAGAAAATTTGGCTGCCGACCCCTTTTTTTACAAAGCGACGCCCTCATTAGCGAAAACGATGCCTTCATTAATTAGGCGCCCCCCTAATTAGGCACAAACCCCTCCCACACCCGCTTCATGGGCGGTTATTGGTCAAGTCAGGATCAAGATGGTGGCTTATTTACCTAAGCCCCGCCCTAATTAAGTACATATGTAGCTTGGTACATACACTAATTAAACTGTCTAAGAATTCTCTATACATAGGAAAGTTAGATATGAAATAATTTCACTTGTTTCATGTTTAGAATACTAGTTTTGAAGGCAAGTTTTGTAATATTTCGAATTTTGTAATGCTATAAATGTTCTTTTAAAGTATCAGAGATTTTTCTAGTAAATCATGTAGTTTATCCAGTTGCTAATATTTGTAATTGTGTAATGGTTTTTTAATGTAAGTATACGTGGTTTGCTTTTGATCTACGGATCAGCGACGTTGCCATTACGACCGACGCTCTTTATAATGGCGCCTATTTTTACCTATGCTTGAAATGGGCTTTGCTATCTGCTTTGTATCCGATAATTAAAACCGTCAACAGGACAGCAGCGTATTTACAACATCAAAATAAGTTAAATTATATGTTTTATTGATCTAAACCTATACATTGTTGAAATGCAGTTTGTTTTATCAAAAAGACAACCGATTACAAGTCTAAATTCTAAAAATTGTGTTACTCAAACATTATACTTACTGCCACGTTGATGTCTGGTGGAGCACAGTATAGGATATTACAGAACGCAAATTATTAGTATATGATTTTGTGGGGTTTTGTTCACAAGTTTGAACGGATTTAAGAAACAATTCAAAATCCGGAAATGCACGCAAAAGATCAATGGTAGTTTTAATTTACGTTGGAATTGATTAAATAGTTATTATATCGTTTGCTTGAAGCTCATGGTACCAATTTTTTGTTTTTTTTTCACTGCTTGGAAATTATGTCACCACGTGATCGCAGTCATATTTATTATGGTCTTTTAATTTTTGTTCAGTCACAAAATACAAAAGACAACCATCACAAATGTAAATTGTATCATGTCGTCCAGTTATTTGTTTGTTTACTAGACGCGATAAGTTTTTAATAAAACAGTAATGCCCCGTATAACCGTTGTTTAAGTACAAAAGGTTAATATGCTGTTCTTTTCGTGATTTGGTAAAGTATAAAGGACCTATTACACTATTGGTTTTAGTAGTGTTATTATACTCTAGTCCAAAAACGTTAATGTTGTTTAAGGATACCACTTTTTTAATATCATTGAGTTTTACGGGAAAGCTAATATTACAGAACTTTTAACTTATTTTGATGTTGTAAATACGCTGCTGTCCTGTTGACGTTTTTAGCTATCGGATACAAAGCAGATAGCAAAGCCCATTTCAGGTATAGGTAAAAATAGGTAAATAAGCCACCATCTTGATCCTGACTTGACCAATAACAGCCCATGAAGGGGGTGTGGGAGGGGTTTGTGCCTATTTAGGGGGAGGGGTGTGACCTCTTAATGAAGGCGTCGCTTTGTAAAAAAAGGTCAGCAGCCAAATTTTCTGAAAAATGCCCCCGGGTTGAGCCAGAACGCACTAATCCTATCTACTTTCTTACACGCTTAGTAACTGAAACCTACAATTTTCACCTCGTCTGGCGGCATGAACGCAACGTCCAAATGATCTGTCATTTTGTATAGAGTCTTTTTAGAGACTGCATAACATTTGTAATTTGGGCCCAATTTTGGAGCTTCACGTCCGTCTGGCAGGTACTTAACGACGCCCTACTGGTCTGGCAATGTTACCTCGAGATTACCAGCATAAAAAACTATAGATTAAACCAAAAACTACCCTTGTGGCGATCAGATATTTTTCCGTGCATCTTTGCAAGTTTATCATCCTCCCCTGGGTGAACGCAACCAGTCCGGGGTGCCAGACGTTGATATTTGTGTCTCGGAGTACACGTAAAGAATGGAGAAATAGAGTACTTACAAATAACACGTATAAATCTACCATTTTTCATATGTTTAGTACCTGAGACCTACAACTTTGACCTCGTCTGGGGGCTGAACGCAACGTCCTAATGGTCTGTCATTTTGGATAGGGTATGTTTTTGGGAGTATACAACAACATATGCAAGAATCAGCCTTGAGGCTATAAGATAAATTTTGACCCCAATCTTGCAACTTCAGGACAGTCTGGCAGGTATTTAGCAACGCCCTACTGGTCTGGCAATGTTACCTCGAGATTACCAGCATAAAAAACTATAGATTAAACCCAAAACTATCCTTGAGGCGATAAGATATTTTTCCAGATTTTTTTGCAAGTTTACGGGTCTCCCCTGGGCAAACGCAACCGCTCCGAGGTGCCAGACTTTGAGATTTGTGATTGGAAGTAGACCGAAATAAGGGAGAAACAGAGCATTTTCATGAGGAAATAAGTTGGAAATTTCACCCTTGCCTCCTAGACCATACCACTTACACTGAAAACTTAAAAAATTGTTTGTCAAAGTAAACGTAAGTATAACAGAGTGGAGTTGCAGAAAACTACCGCACATAAACCTATAACCTAATACGGCAAGTTAAATAAAATTTTGTAAAATACGTCAGTTAAAGCTGGAATAAGATTGGTCGGATCCGTGAGACTGTAGAAAGCAGGTCCAGCAGTACTGAACTTTCTAGCTCGGAACTTAATTAACTTGTAACTTCGGATTAAAAGAATTTATTAAGTTCGGAATTATTCAGGGGACAAATTTTCGCTTTGAAAATCTCGTTAGTATTCATGGGATTTAGAATCAATCTTTTTATTAGAATGTTTTCATTTATTTTTAATTTGCTTTTGAAATATTTTAATTCAGGTAGCTTACGAAAGATTACAGAAAACAAGTCGCCAAAATCAGTATTACTGAGAGCAGCTTCAGATTTTATACCCAAACTGACACACGAAACTAAAACGACCTGTTAATATTTTTTAAGATGTGCTCCGGAAAGCCTAATAAAAGATCGGTGTTAAAAGATCGCAAGAGCCTCACCTCCTTTCCTACTTCACCAATCGATGCACTTATTCCTTCGTTTCGTATTATTTAATGGCTGCTGTGACAACCAACCCGTGAGACAACCATACCCGGTCTCCCCTACTCACAGTTGCAAACAGGCGGCAGAAGTCAACACCAGGTCGTGCCAGTACAGGGTTCCACCGCACCAGAAGCGGCCCATGACGTGGACTGACACCATGAAGGGATAGTGGTGGATGGTGGTGCGCTCGCCCTTGAATATGCGGCGCCCTGAGCGGCTGTGGTAGTCTTGCAAGTCTACTAGCTCTTGCTCAGGATCTGGAAAAGTTAATAGCTAGTCTAGTGCCTTATGATCCGTTAGAGAATTTCTTATAGTTAATGGTACATTAAATAATACACTGTGATTTATTAAGAAAAAACTGATTTTTGATAAGTATTTAGTTTATTCTGAGACATTGTTAACAACCTTAAATTTTTTGCAAAAATTACTGTAATCAATCAGACATAGTATGTACTCAAAATGAAGCCCGACGAAAACAATAAGTAGAAGAGTGGCTTAATTCTTAACTTTATTTGAACGATTACTTCAAAATAAGACTTTAATACCGAGGAAAAAGATCTATACTACGATAAATATAAACCCTTGGACACAACACAACCTCGGCGAAATGAAACAAAAAGTTCGGACAGCCCCAATATTGGCCAATCGAATACGTCTTTGTCAATTATACAACTTGAAAGAACAATATTTGGCCACCGCGCGGTTGCCATACTAATCGAGTTGGTCAGAAGTTACTTCGCAAAGTTGGCTTTGAAGTTGATATTGTTAACTTCTATGTGATTTTATGAATGAAAATGAAATAGACACGATTAAAGTATATCTATGTATGCAATTTATAGTGGAGCATCAAGTAAAGTTGGATTATTTTTCATCTATAATTTATATCCTCGTGTTCGATGAATGCCTTAAGTAATATGATTTTTCTGAAGCATGTAATAAAATGTGGACATTACGTGCCTTATAATATAATAGGCCGCAAAGTACCTCGTTCCCGACACTTGGCATTTAATGGAATTTCATATAACATTGCCGGCCTAGACCTGCAATGTATTTTTGTTTTAAATTTCCATACCACATTTATTTGTGACACGGCATCACAGCGTTTAACCATTAAAAAACAATAAACGATGTTTGCTATATTTTGCAGTTATGTTTATATAAAATCGACATGAACATAACAAATAACGCATTATAAACAATTTCCAATAATTTTAAATTGCAAACTTAACTACAAGAATACACATTTAAAATATTTCATGGGGGTAAAAATGTATTCTGAAAAAGTTTTTGGAAAAGAAATTGAAAATGTTTCATTCTGTAATTCTATTTTTTGTCTAATTTACTTTTAGTGTCTCAAGAAAATAAAGTTTGATTTATAAGAGTGTTTTTAATTTAAGTATTTTATTGCATATTTCAGAAAAGCACTACTCATTCTTCGGCGTGAAATGGGGTTACCAGCCTCGTAATTATCTGGCTTCGCTTTCGCTCGGCCATCTATATGTATTCGGCCGGCAACCCCTCACTTCCCGGCCTCTGTAGTAATGTACTATTTTTAGAAGATTCTCTAGAATTTCAAAGATTATCTATTAATCTGTACAAACAGTAGTAAGGCTGAACTCAAAAATATTGTATACCTATACTGTAATATACCTACCTATCGGCAATGTGTATTCAAGGGAACTCGGACTGTCCCTCGAATGCTCAAATATTGCTTTAGAAAACAATATCCCATGTTTTTATTATTTGCTTAGCGACCAAAAGACTTGTTCTCATCAAAGGCCGTGTTTGACTTACCCCAGTAAACATTGGTTAGATTACTTTGATTGTACTTGTGTTCGTCTGTCAGCTTCTCGCCTAACATTTTCTCAGCTACCTCATCAATTAATTCATCATCAACCTCTGGATGTTCATTCAAATTTGTAGCTCTTCTAAATGACTGTATAAGTCTTGTTTGATTTTTATCTGTTATTATTTTCATAATGTCATCTCTGTTGATTTTCTCTTTTAATTTCACATAGAGATTTTTATGATCTTCATCTAGCAGTAGTCTGAAGCTATCTTCGTTATTCAGTGCATTGTAGAAGTTGGTTTCATTTAAATCTACGTCTGTAGTTATATTTATCAGCAGTTCGGCTATTTTTTGCCGGTCAACAACATATCCGTTTATAACTTGTAGCTTCTCTTTTAATTCGTTCACTTTTGGATTATATGTTGCGTTGACATCAAGAGTATCAACCAAGTTATTTGCAATTTCATTTGCAGTTGGTTCATCGCTTGTAGCGAGCGCACGTGAAATATATAAAACCGTTAATATTAACAACATCTCAGTTGCGGTTCTATGAACGGTATTTCAACTTGTATTTTATGAGGATTGAAATTTATAGCTACATTTTATGGATGTGTTATCAGCTAGATTTTTATATTATTCATGGCTCGCATAGCACAATCATGCAATTCTACTACAGTACTTACGCAAATTGGAATACCTTAACAATTTTTTTGTTAAGTACGACTTTCTTCAAACGAGGGGTAGATTAGTACTCACTCTATTTTATTAAGTAAATTAGTCAGCGTAGTGCCTAAAGTGGATCTCAGACGCTTGAATTTATTACATATCCCTTAAATTGTCAATCTATAGGAATGATATATAAATGAATGTATAACAAACAGGCAATAAAGTTATAACGTCCCATAATGCGTTATTATTTTTAGGGTTCCCTACCCAAAGGGTGCTAGTGGGAACCTATTACCTATTAAGAAATTGTCCACCTGTGGTAATAGGTAACTCGAAATTTTTATAAAAATGTGGATTTTTTTGCTACTATAATAAAGACAAAATAAAAGAGGGTACTAATACAAGAAAAAAATTTTTTGCTCGACGGTGATACAGAATCATTCTTGGGCGAATCCGACTCGCACTTAGCCAGCTTTTATTTAATCTTGAAGTAAATACCTTTTTTTTACTTTGAAATGGTGGATTTCAGTCCCCGCGATGGATACGGGCGGCTGAACCCGCGAGTATGCGTGACTTTATATAATGGACTGTAATGGAGTGATTCTATGTGTGAATGGTGTGAATGGAAGATGAAAGTTTGAGATGAATGAGAGGTGAAAAGTCTGATTTATGTTCCTTTGAAATTTTTCAGGCTGTTGACAGGCTGTTAAACTGTTAAATACCTAGGGTAAGTAAAATGTTTCCAGATAATAGAAAAATCATCTCTAAAACGTCGCAATTCATATCTTCTGACTCATATTTTATTAGCAATCTGGCAGGCCTTACAAGTTCATCATTCATAATTTGAATAATTCAATAAGTGTGGATTCAGATGTTGTTTTGAAAGTTGGCATTCAACGTCAGCCATTGAATTCGGCTATTCAATTAACTTGCTGATCCATTAGTGATAATGAATGTTCACAAGTAATAAAAGAAAGTTTCATAAAATAAACTTAGCTGTAAGTAATTAGTGAAATTGGATCTATTATTAAATTTGCTAAAACCTATAGTTCAAATTTAAGGAAAAGAAATGGTAAATTATTTTTTGCCATTATTTGGCTATTTATTTTCCTTATCAATCAAAATAACCATTCTGAGGTTCAAAAGCAAGGGGGGGTGTTCAAAGGCAGATACATGTATCTTAAATATTTACAAGTATCTGCCTTTAATGATGATGGAACTCAAGCTCTTCAACTTCGTAATAAAACGAACAGCGTAATAACTCCAGCAACAACCACCATCATTATTACCATCAGCCCGTAGTTGTCCACTACTGGACATAGGCCTTCCCCATTTCACCCCACCACACCCGATTCTCAGTTTTTCTCATCCAGCCGCTTCCCGCCTCTCTCTTCAGGTAGTCAGTCCACCCGGCGGGGGTCGCTCCACAGGATGAGTCGTTCGCGGTCTCCACTCCAGAACTCGTCTGCCCCATCGGCTATCGGCTTTCATAACTAACGTACAGTTTCTAAAATCCTAAGACTTAATACAAATCATTTCCAAGATCACAATGAGGAGATGGTTATTTATGCAGAATGGAGGAACACTTCTCCAAGATCCCATCTTCAGATCCTGACCTAATTACAATGGGATAAAATGGAAGATGTACCTTTTAAAACAAAACAAAAAATCCAAATTGGCCCAACCGTTCTCGAGTAATCGTTGTACCATACATAACAAACATACAATACACGAACGGAAAATTTCATCCTTAAAGTAGGTAAAAAAGGTGAATATTAGATTACACCCTCACCCCACTCTAATTTAGCACAGCCGCCGTGGAGATAGAAAACGCCCTCACTTAACCCTTAGCAACGCGAAATTAGGTCTTCCCGTCTCATAATCTATCATACACTTGATTCGGCCAGACCATTTTTTCCCCCACTCAATTTCACCCGTGATGGATGGACGGATACGCGAACCGAACGGCTATTTCCGTCATACTGTTTTTTATCTTTATCTTTTATATCTACGAGGGCTTTGACGTCGAAGTTCAAGGCTAATTGTATTCTGCGGGGATACGGAATGTTAATTTCTGAGTGGCTTCCGTGTTGTATCGTGGGACGTTGAGTGCACGCTTTTAAGATTTAATTCTTTTTCTTTCCAGTTTTACATTATCCCAAAATATTATAAGATGATTCTAATTGAAAGAGCTAGCGCGAGGCGTCCCCGTTTCAGCTAGAGCAAAAATGCTTTCATTATGTCTACTAAGTGGGATATCAAATGAAAGCACTTAATTTGTAGATTCCAAAACTATTTTTATTTTATTTTCTTAATCATGTCCTTTTTGATTTAAGACGAAAAACGTTCAAAAAATACCATTGTCCCCCTATTATCTTCGAAGTTACCGTACACAAAAATCTGTAATAATTACCAATGATTAATATCATCCTCAATACTACAGGAAAAATATAACGGTATTCCTAAATTGCATCGTATTTTTCGCAAAAATTTATTTAACACAAGTTTATTTGCTGGTATCTATGTCGATGTATTGGGAAAACAGTTTTTCAACAACAAAGTTAATGAACAAAAGCCTTATGGTAAGCAGTCACTGCAGCCTATGGACGCTTGTAACACCAGTACGTCTAGCATAACTGGCCGCGACTTCGTTTCTCGCGCGACAGAGCATCACCTGTCACTGTAACACTATATTGAGTGGAAAGAGAGATAGCATCTGTCGCGCGACAAAGAGTCGCGTGTCACAGTTGTGCTAGAGGTACAGGGGCATTACCGTCCCTTTATAAACCTATTTACTCCCCTCTTGAAGAACTCCATATTAGCCTTCCGGGAAAACCGCGGCAGGGAGCTCATTCCACGTTCATTCGTTCATTATCCTCTAAAGTTCGCATTTCTCAAACGATACTCGTGAAATTTTGTGGCAGGTTCGATAGATTTAGTTTTCTGTTTTTATTTTCAAAATGGCGGAGCCATAAGTGTTGGCAGACCACTGTACGGCTACATTAATA
Organism: Eudemis profundana; assembly: GCA_947034925.1. Taxonomy (NCBI): domain Eukaryota; kingdom Metazoa; phylum Arthropoda; class Insecta; order Lepidoptera; family Tortricidae; genus Eudemis; species Eudemis profundana. The sequence goes on along the minus strand of OX344814.1, from coordinate 11,481,114 downwards.
GCAGTGTCATATAAGACTTAGTGCATTCATGACGGGGGACTCTGAAGTGGGAAGCGCGGCGAGAGATTGAGATGCTTTAGCCCATGCTGAGAATAATTTTACTAGCGTGTAATTACTGCTTTTCACACCAAACATGAGAATGAATTTTATTAGTGACTAATGGACGAATGGATTTCGGAAGTGAAATAAGTTAAATATCTATTTTGTGCTTCGGCTTAGGCGGCTAAAAAGTATTCTATGCAAACAAGAATTTCAAAATCTATTTACACTTTCCACTTATTTTTTTGGAAAAATCTTACAGTCTTTCTAAGACTTTATTATACATGTATGTATAAACTAAGTCAATTTGTCTGTACATAGTATGTATCATCATCCCTGTACCAGGCAAAATACTGAAATTTACTATGGAAATATTCGTTTACTCGATAAACGAGCCCTTTATATTGACATTGTTCACGTGACCTATATTGAGGGGGACGTGACGACAATCCAATCATTGGAGCGTTCTCAAATAAACACGCGCACATGTTGTTGATAACCAGTGTTGCCAGCTAGTTTACCATAAATCGGGACAATCAGACAATTTTTTTTTCAATGACGGACTTAAAATAAACCCATTCTATTTATTGATTTTTAAAACAGTTATAGATGGCGGGACACTGTCAAAGAGAAGCTGATTCCATAGGGACTTCACGACCCTCAGCAATGTGGAACACGACGCGAGGAGGAGGCTGGATTCTATTTATTTGATCATATGGCGTATACAGTAATTAAAAAGAAAATTTTATTTCAGAATATTGAGCATTGCATACATTATTAGCACCCTTCTTTACAGCTATAATTATGTTAATACATTAAATTGATTTTAATACACAAAAAAAAGTTGTCATTCATTCATTCATTGTGTATCTAGGGCGGTAAGATAGGAATTACAAACGAGTGTTATTTGCTTGGAGACGGTAATGGACCAGACGAGACCAGTTTTTTTATCTCAGAATATATTGGATTTCCGTAGTATACCAAATACATTCTTCATGCGAACGATATCAAAATTAAAATATAAAAGTAACACAAATAATTCAAAGAAAGCAATTGCCTTACATTACCCAGTCCAATATTTCTTCGCGAATTACAACACAGTGCCATCTACTATCGAGTAGCAATAACTTGTAGTGCGCCATCTGTTGGCGGGCGGCGTTAACCTTTAGGCCCCGAAAGTTTATTTCAGAAGTTTAATATAGGGCTTAATTCTAGCCAACGAGCATAGATGCCGCTAGTAAATCGTGTATTAGTGAAATAAATATACAAAATGTAACGAGTGTCTTATCAAAAGGGCTTATTTTATGGATTTCATAGAGAAATAAGCTCTTTTGAAAAGACACTCCTCATATGACATGTATTATACAGCAAACCTGTCTAATTAGTCTTAGACCAGACCAGATTAATCTTAGATCAATCAGATTAATCTGGAGGCGCGGCAGTGCCCCCGCCAAGTCGAACAAAACAAAGGGACGGCCGTAGGTACCATCCTTTTCTCGAAGCCATTCAGGCCATTTTCAGCCTCCTGTAATATTGTGCTGGCAAAAGCGCCTGCCAAAAAGCCAAAAAGAACCCTCAATTTTCAGGGATATAAGTACAGGGCATAATATGACTTATAATATAATTATGTTCTCAATAAATAACATTCAATTTGAACTTGTAAAGTCGCCGTCAATTTGCTAACTTTGTAAATAAACCGCCATATTGAAATTGTCTCTGAATGATGAATTTACTAGTGATGGGGAAGACTTTTACTTTACTCTTTTATGTCAAAACATATGGACTATTAAAGTATCGAACGCAAGAAACAGGTATTTTTAATTTGCTTAATCAGAAGACGAATCGTTACTTGAAGATTATGTATCCACCAGTATTTATCACAAAAGGTGCCGTTATTTCATCCGTAGCTCTATCAATGATGCCGTCTAAATGTTTCATTTTATTTTCTTAGGTACAGAGCGTAATTTAGGTAGTGTGTAGCAGCTTTACAATATCACCAACTTTAGTCACAACGCTATCACCATAGACAATTGTGCAATTTAAAAGAAACGAAAACGTTTAAAAGTTTAAAATGGTTTTATACATATGTCATAATAACCTATGTATAAAACCATTTTAAACTTTTAATGAAATATCCAAGATTCAATTATTTATTGTATGGTTTTGTATTTTACGGGAACGACCGTTTAAATAGTGTATGGTTTCAGTGGTGTTTGATGAGGTAGTGTGAAAATTCAAGGAGAAACAGCCACAAAACAAACTTACGCCTTTTGTTTACATAGTTAGCAAAGTCTATTGACGGCGACTTTAGTTTAAGAACTTTTATTGCACGTCAAAGTTCCTTAGTTTTGACACTGACTCACTGACTGATGGTCATCATAATTCTAAGATACTTCTAGCAGATCCACATAAAACATAATTAGTTTTTAGCCTATCAAGTCATGCGAAACCCAAACAACCTTTTTTTTTTTTTTTGACTATGAGAAAATGCGCTACGCATGCCCCCCCGGGCTTAGGGAAGCCAGATGTTGGGTGGGGGGGTGTTATGTGGGACTCTCCCCGCAGATGGGGCCTACCCACTAAAAACTCACCGGCGTTTTACCCTCTTTGCTGTTAGAGGGGGGTACCATGGGGTTCACGACTGTATTTCTACCATAAGCACCCCCCAGCCACCCGGCTACTTTGTGCCGGGCACCCGCGCGCCTAGGGAAACCCAAACAACCTACCTTAACCACAGAATACGTCTAATAAGTCTCTCTCTCTGTAACATAACTGAATGTTCAGTTCAGGTCCGACCGCCGGACGGAACGCACCGGATCCAACCGTCTCTCTCTATGGCATATGCTCTTTCTGGCTGCTGGCTAAGGTCCTCCGCGGGTGCAAAATTTGGTACTAGTAGCCACGCGGCGAGATCGCGGAGTCAGCCACTCCTGCCTTAACATACATTAGTTAATTAGCTGTGACTGGAGTTGGCCTCATTGCAAATGGCGGCGCTCCCTGCTGTCAGCGATAAATGAAACAAATTGTAAGGTGCGAACTGCAATGAATCTATTACTTTGTTAACTAGAAAAAACCAAACACAAGTAAACATCAATACTTTAATGTTTACTTGTGTTTGGTATTTTGTCACAGTTGGTTTTTTTTTTCACAGCTTAAAATGTGTTGGCCTCCTTTTGTAAACATTTTCCTGGATGACTACAAAAATATTATTTTTTAAATAACCGACTTCGACTGAACCTATTCGATAAAAATATACGAGACACTATGAAAATATTTGTGTACCTATAATATTTGAAGATTTCCCTCGATTTCTCCGAAATTCCATTATCAAATCCTGATTTGGTTGCAATCGGATCACCTAGGAGGTATACCTTTCTAAACAAAATAAAAAAAAAAATTCATCATTCGAAAATGGTGTTTACGGCCCGCAGAACCTTACACGTAGGTTCTGCGGGCCGTAAATGACCTATTACGCCGCAGGGGGTAATTTTTTTTTTTAATTTGAAAACGGTGGTTCTGTTTTATCAAAGTCATGTTAAAAGACTAATTACTGCAAATTGACCAGATAGCACGTCGTGGGGCTCGGCCGGCAGCGCCGCGGTCGAGTACATGGCGCGCGTCCCGCACTACACCATCCGACGACGTGCTATTAGATAACCCACAAATTATATACAAAAATAGAAGTTTTGAATGATAAGTATTATTTTTTTGTCTGCAAGTGAGTTGAAAAACGTCGTATGATACGAGTGGGCCATGTTGGTCATTACAGTCGAGGCTGTGTTGCACAGCCCGAGCCGTTAGGCGAGAGCTGTTATAACCGAGACTGTAATGACCAATGCCCACGAATGTACTATTTCAAATCGGTCTAGCCGTCTTTGAATAATCGAGTAACAAACATACAGACGAATTGAGAACCGTCCTTCATTTGGACGCCGGTTAATTAAAAGGTAAATAAATAATCTCTGTACCTTCTCACAGCTATCGAGCCTTGCAAAATGTTAACAGTGCAATTTAAGCTCAACACACCCCAACTAAAACCTTCTTCTAGAACAATAAAATATCTTAATGAACAAGTACTCCACTGTTGCGGGCTCGGGTTGCGATAATTATACTGGTTGAGATTAATTCAGTGCCTCCAGTAAAAAAGGGAATAAGTCACGTTTGAGCTAAACGCAGAACGGCTTAAGTTCTACTATGGGACTTTCGCCCTTTTGTATCAGGTTTATATGTAACTTTTCCATTTTAACTGGAGGAACTGTATTTCACAACAAACTGCACTGTTTGCACCAAGAGTCCTTTAGCTAGCGCTTTTCTTTTCAACTTCTAAATTAAAAAGTAAACAAATGGAATGCAACCTTTTGAATACTGCACTTCATCATCAGATAAAAAATGTCGCCTTTTGAACATAGGTCTCAGACACAGACAGTGCAATCCGTACTGGGACACTCTTACGCATTCATAAAACTTTGCTTGTGCGTTCGTTCACGGCGCGCACACAGACAAGCCGCGCGATGTACCTTTTGTAGGAAGAAAAAAACCGGTCAAGTGCGAGTCGAACTCGCGCACCGAGGGTTCCGTACAAACTCATAAGTAGATACATGAACAGTTCAAGAAAAACTCTATGGCGATTAGTTTAAGTAGTAGAAGCAAATAAGTATGTATTAAGATTTTTGCAAATTTCTCAAAAACGGTGCAAGTTAACAAAACCGTTATATTTTTCCTGTAATATTTTGGATGACATTAATAATTGGTAATTATTACAGATTTTTCTGTTCAGTAACTTCGAAGATAATAGGGGGGAATATAATTTTTTTTTACGTTTTTCGTCATAAATCAAAAACTACCTAATTAAGAAAAAAATAGAAACGGCATTTTAATCAAGCCCTTTCATTTAATATCCCACTCGATATAATAGCCCTACTTTCAATTTTCAGAGTGCCATTACGGACCCCTTTAAAAAAAAAAAACGGCATAAGGTTTTTTTTTTCCGTCCATTAGGCTCGAATTAGCAGTTTTTAACACCATTCCAAATTTCTACTGATGCTATCGAGCATCAGTAGATCTTGAGATATCTTGCTGTGACAGACGGACAGAATCGCACCATAAGGGTTCCTTTTTTACCATTTTGGTACGGAACCCTAAAAATACTGCTATATTGTGGCCTAACCATTCAATGCATTTTTCGAAATTTCTGTAAAAGTCCAAACTTTCTTATAAAAATGAATAATAATGTACTGATTTTAACAATGAAGATAATTAGGTCATTGTCATTAGGTTTCATTTATCAGGACACCGTGTTTTGCTTCAAACCGTGTGACAACTTTTTCGACTACCTCTACTACAGGTCGCGTCACGTAAAAAGAACGCTGGAAGAAAGTGGAGGGGGTATGTTTGCGCATTGGTACACTCGCGCACGAATGTACTATGTTTATTGTTTTATTTTTGAACTAGCCTTTCGCTCGCGGCGCGGTTCGATTAAAAAGTATATGTATTATTATCTATTATTTATTTATTAATAGGGTGAATCAACTTTTTAACCCACACAAAAGCTGTCCGCAACTTTTAATCTTCGTTGAAATATAACGCCCTTAAAAAATGGTTTGTCTATATTTAAATTTATATTGTATGTTAAAACGTTGAAAGTCCCGTCTCATGAACCTAATTTTCTTTTTGGTATGACGCTTAATAGTAAAACATCGTCCCCCATAACTGTTTACACAGTTTGACTGTGGGATCCTTGAGTATTATTAGTTGATATATTATTAAATGGAATTAAAAACATGTTTCTGTGAAAAAAACAAACAATATACATCATAAATCATTTTTCTATGTAAAACCATTTTGTAATAAACAAGACACTTTTGTGCGCGGCAGTATTTTGAGAACGAACGTGACGTGAACACAGTGCGGAAAGCAAAGGTCGACTGACGAACCAATAGCGCCCCGGCAATGATGCGGCGAGGCACCCGCCCTCCCCGCGCCGCACCTCATACCACCAAATAGACCGATAAATTGCCTACTGCGCAGCCCCACCACCAGCGTTCTTTTTACGTGACGCGACCTGTACCTAACCGATTTCTTTGAATAACAGAAACGGAATATTCATTTCATTCGCGATTTTAATTAAATTCAATGTGTGCAAAATACGTATGGACTTTTCGTGACAATGCAATTTTATGTTATTTTAACTGTGTAACGAGGATTACAGAGTTTATAATAATATTAAACCATTTGACTTTAAAGTGTTTCTTTATTTACTAAATATAAAATAAAATGTCGTAAATTCGCTTTAATTAACACCACAGAAACTAGGTTTCACTGCAAGTTTAAGTCTCAATATTTATGTAGCTGGAGAGATAGAGTTTGCAACGAACTAGTAGTTAAGTATTCTCGGAGCTTGGTTCTTAGTACTAACGCGAGGTTTACTTTCCGCTTTAAAGTGGATGTTGTAGACTCAAGCAGAACTTTGCTGCGTGACTCTTTGCCACACAGCAATAGTACATTACTACAGAGGCCGGGAAGTGAGGGGTTGCCGGCCGAGTACTATTGTGGGGACAATCTTACACAAATCGAGCTAGTCCCAAACTAAGCAATGCTTGTATTATGGGTACTAGGCGACGATATTCATACTTATATAGATAAATATATACTTAAATAGAATACACCCATGTCTCAGGAAAAAATAAATACTCGTGCTCATTACACAAATATTTGCCCTGATTTGAACCCGGGACCTCTAGCTTCGTAGGCGGTATCACTCCCACTATAGGTAGGCTAAACGTGTCGTGTCATGTTGGAAATATAGTCAAAATACTCTTTTCATCACACTTGCTCGAAAATGGTGACATTACACGTAGGTTTTGCGGACCGTAAACGACCTATTACGCCCTATGGCGTAATAGTTTTCTTTTTAAATTTGAAACGCTGGTTCTGTTTTACTCTTATTTGTCATGTTCAAAGGAAACGCCAACTTACTTTTTTAACTTTTATTACTGAAATATTTATTTAAAGAGAACTGTTATTGCTAATACATGTAAACACATATTTCTGTAACATTAATTAAATGTTTAAATAGTGTATTTCAGTATTTTGCAAATATAAAATCAACCATTTTGAGTCTTTACCGCTATGGTTTCCGAACGTGACTTGACTTTCGCATTGTCTATGATATATGTCACTAATGTCACTGTCAGTTTTACAATTTTATTTAGGTTAAGTAAGGTTATTTTAATCAGATTTCCTCACAAGTGTGATGAAAAACATTGTGTGTGCCACGGGCGGTAAAGTTTGCCTCGGCCTTGTAACAAACACTCGTTTGTAATTCCTTACTTACCGCCCTTGATACACAATGTACTATTTCATCACACTTGCTCGAAAATGGTGCATTACACGTAGGTTTTGCGGGCCGTAAATGACCTATTACGCCCTAGGGCGTAATGGTTTTCTTTTTAAATTTGAAACGCTGGTTCTGTTTTACTCTTATTTGTCATGTTCAAAGGAAACGCCAACTTACTTTTTTAACTTTTATCACTGAAATATTTAATTAAAGAGAACTGTTATTGCAAATACATGTAAACACATATTTCTGTAACATTAATTAAATGTTTCAATAGTGTATTTCAGTATTTTGCAATTATAAAATCAACCGTTTTAGGTCTGTACCGCTATGGTTTCCAAACGTTTCGCATTGTCTATGGATATGTCACTAATGTCACTGTCAGTTTTACAATTTTATTTAGGTTAAGTAAGGTTAATTTTAATTAGATTTCCTCACAAGTGTGATGAAAAACATTGTGTGTGCCACGGGCGGTAAAGGAATTACAAACTCGTGTTATTAAAGCCCTCGGCTTCGCCTCGGCCTTGTAACAAACACTCGTTTGTAATTCCTTACCTACCGCCCTTGATACACAATGTACTATTCCAATCTATGTAGACAACCTATTTAGAGTATATAAAAGGCTGCAGCTGTACATACATTATTTCTTTCGCTTCTCAATAAATAAAACCAAATTACAGATGAAACACCAATTAAACTTCAAACAATAAGGAAGGTTATTATTTTATACTAATTAACATCTGACCCTGGTTAAGCAAAATTGTAAACTAAACGGTTAATTTCTAAAGGTTATATCCAAGGCTACGGTTTCAGTAAAATCAAGCTTACGTCATTTAAAATACGGTTCATAATTGAACGCCACTAAACAAGTCTTAAAATGTTGAGAAAAGTGAATGAAAATGTATTAAAACGTGGTATTACCCAGCTAAATGAAGACAGCATTGTTGGATCGCGGGAGCTTTGTTTTTATGTAAATCAAAGACGTTTCAATATTGCTGTCTTGTATGGCCACGAAAAATGAATTTTTCTGAAAAATTATCATTAATATATCATTATAGACATGAGCTTGTTACTCCGTATGCATTTATAGGAAAAGAGGGAAGGTACGTGGTATAAGAAATAACTTACCGTTTTCGTAGGTACCTTGGTTGTTAGGAATATCGAAAGGAACGCAGAATTTAAAAATGCTCTAAAAACTGAACTAGTATCAACTGTACTACAGTATCAACGAGTATCTAAACGATGATGTGCAATAAGTTTTAGAGTACACTGTAACTGTACTAATGTATTAGTGCAAGCATTTCACAGCAAAACCGACCTCTATGGTTTGGCTGCCCTTCGTGGACGAGCTCCACACACCGCCATGCGCGCGAATGCTGGCTGAAGTTGGCGACGCCCGATTTCGAGTGTCAATTGTTTTTCGGCGGATTTCTTTTACGGCGGCTTTGTATGAACGTTCTCGGTAATTAAATAGAAAATTGTGTATATAACTTTGTAAATACAATTTGTACGATATATGTGAATATTTGTGCGGATATAAAAACTATTTGTGTGGTATTTGTGTGGTGAGCAAACAGACAAACACACGGCTCGAGCAAGCGACCTGGAGTCCACATTTTTAAAGGTAAGCCATCCACATTGTTGGGGAGCTGTTGGTAATGCTGCGCAGGGGGTCAAGCCAACCAGTCTATGGTTTACATCCACAAGCTATCGAAGGTTAAAATACTGTACAGTATTTATAGACAAATTTTAGCTTAGTAAGTAACTAGTTTGTAAGGAATCAATTGTATACCCTAGCCCAGGGCCCAACTAGCATAAATCATTAATATATGAGATTATGTGTTATTGTTCACAAATAAAGTATTTTGAATTTTGAATTTTCTCTCTTCTCTTGTAAACCGGTCAACTATTGTAATCCATTACCATTAACGTCTGTCTATCATGTCAGTCTGTTACACGAATGCACTACTGCAGGGGTATCTAAACTACGGCCCGCGAGCCGTCCCAATGCGGCCCGCGGGAAGAAAGTGGGAGGGCCTATGAACCAGCCCGCGAGCCATTCCAATTTGGCCCGCGGGAGAGCCTATGGTCCGGCCCGCGAGAGCGTTTTGAACCTAAGAAGGCAATAAAAGCCACTTACCGTACCGGTACTTAAAATAAATACTTCAAAAATAAATTGTTGATTCATATGCACCACACTCCGAACACACGTGGTGATGAATGAACTATTTTCATAAAAAAATCCGCCGAGCGACGTGGTTACGTTGTGGTTTAATGTGACATGAGATCTACTCTTAGCTTAAAAATACCAACCGCGTTATCAATCTCTTTGCCGTTTGATATTGACGCGCGTTGGATCGAGGCGTTGAATAATTAGACAGAACGTAATTAACGCTAGCTTCCCGCCTGCGGCCAGTAATCTCATCGCGCCAGAAATTAAGTATTTTGCGGCCCCATGATCTACCGCGGATCGCTTCTGATGAAATTTTAATGACATTTTCCAACCGGGTATAAATTACTTTTATTAGCATTTTGAAACTTGACTAACAATAAGTCTGACGTGTCCTAGGGACTTGTACGGTACGGACGTCTACGTGAAATCCGGCGCACACTGTATCGTCCCCGCCGGCGGGGCACCAGCACACAAGGGTCGCGTCCCAATTTGCCCCAGGATCCGAATATCCTGGATTAACTTCACTCTGACTTTGCTCGGGCTCGGCTAAGTTTCTTGCCGGAGGTTTAGCGAACCGGCAACTAAAACTCCCATTAGTTCAATATACACACTCTACATAAGGACAGGTTGATCCGCGTCAACCCCTCCCGCTGGTCCGTTGCTCACTTTGAGCAATCAGCAAAATTTCATGGTGGCCCGGGCCAAGTGACCTGGTTCTGTCCCAGGGTATGCCACGGCCCCCACCAACCTGATTTTTACAACAGCCAGTAAGGCTTGTAAATAAAAAAACTATAAGGGTTCCGTTTTTGCCATTTTGGCTACGGAACCCTAAAAAGGATGTGTACGTCTGAGTGCTCACCCACCCAGTCCGACCTAACTCAGGGTGGTCCGGCTAGCGACCTGGTTCGACCCCAGGGAACGCCACGGCCGACCACGCGGTCCGACAATCGCTACGCCCGGGTATGGGTTGCGAGTTTGTCAGTTGCTAAAAAAAAAGTCTGAGTGCTCGACACTGTCTCAATAGTCGCCATCTTAAATGTTATTTTATTAGGAATAGAGCTGACAGCGGGCTGTCGACTTTTAGGCATTAGCTTGTCGATCACGAGAACGTTTACCTTAAAATGTAGATCTAGACTCAAGGGGGAGCGGGGGGGGGGGGGGGGGGGCTATTCAGGCCATGAACGTTTCAACGATGCAAAGTTAAAAATATCTGCATATTACTGCGTACTTCGACTTCGACCTAAATTCATTCATCCAACAGCAAGAACAACCACAGAAAGCTATCCAATTAACTTTAGTGTTTCTCTTCTCTCCGACCAGAGTTTGCGCAGTTTTTCTTCTTTTTAATTGTATTTTAATTCGAATAATTAGTTGTACTCCAGTAATCAGCAAACTAACAAATTTGAAAAACAAGAGCATGTCGGACCATGCTCAGTGTAGGGTTCCATAGCCATAACTATAAGGTAAAAAATACGATGTAAAAAAAGTACAACAACAAAAGAGCGTATCTTCATAGCAATTACGTCCTTTTGTTGAGAAGCGCAGTTTATCAGCAATAACTCAAAAACGGTTAATTCGATCTTGTTGAAAATAATTTTCAATGAAAGTATTAATTAAGCGTTACCTTCGTGATTTTTTTCATATTTTTCGGACGCACGGTTTAGAAAATAGAGGGGGGGGGGACACAATTTACACAACTTTCGGAGCGATTATTTCCAAATACATTCACTTAATCAAAAATATTAGCTAGGAACCTTATAGTGTTTTTTAAAGAGCTGTCGAACAATGTACCACACGTTGATATTTGCTGAAAAAAAATTTTTTTACTCTCTTTAACATGTATGGAGTGCCCCCACTAAAAATATTTATTTTAATTATTTATATACCAAACTAAATAGCGGCTCATAAAACACACCTATATTCCAAATTTCATCAATATCCATCATGTAGTTTCTGAGTAAAATGCCTGTGACATACGGACAGACAGACAGACAGACAAACAGACAGACAGACAGACGGACGGACATGACGAAACTATAAGGGTTCCGTTTTTGCCATTTTGGCTACGGAACCCTAAAAAAGTAGGTTTATCTCCCATGTCAACTCATGGACCTCTCTCGTTTCGCTCGCTCCGTAAAAATCGCTTAGAAATTAGCTCTCGCGCTGGGGAGCTAAATTGCTATAAACAGACCCACAAACACACACACAAGCCTCAAATCTACTTACCTATTTTATGCACACCCAGAAATATATACTTTACTCCTTTGTTGTTGGATTTTGCCACTTTTACTTACTTACAGTATTTATTCTTTCTACAAAAGGTACTTCGCACGCTTTAATGTGTGCGCGCCGTGTACGAGCACACTACCAGCAAAGATTTAAGAATGCTTCAGTATGGATCCGCGGGTAGTCTCTCTCTATCGCATAACGCGTGCTCTTTCTGGTCGCTAGCTAAGAGCCCTATCACACTTGCGATCTGCGAGTGAGCTGCGGGCGAGTTAGAAGCGAAGTTCCTTACAAAAGTCGAGTCCGCCGCGACTGGTTTTGTCTTGTCTGATTTTGTATGGTGATAAGGCCCTAAGAGCCCAAGGTGTAAGATTTGGCACTGGCACTGTATCTGCGCGGTGAAATCGCGGAGACCACGGAGTGAGCCACTCCTGCTCCAATAGAAATAAATACACAGGAGTACTTTATTATTTAGAAGAGGAAAATTTAAAAATTATATGTCTCGGGCAGGATTCGAACCTGCATCTCCTCGACTATCCGGGCCAAACACAGGCGTGTTACCAACTACAAAATGATGTACACAACACGGGAGGTAATAAAGAAAGCTTCGTATTACCACCCTAGTTATGTAATGTACTATTAAAGCCTAGTCGTAGAAAAAGTATTGTATGCAACGTTGTATAATTAAGTCAAGAAACGCTCATTGCGTCTCTATTTGCGATACTCGCATTCGTGGCTCGTATCGCAACTCACGCAATTCGCATTTTTTGAACCTTATTATACACTGTTGCATAATAGTATTTTATGCAACAGTTGTATAAGTGGGTTCAAAAAATGCGAATTGCGTGAGTTGCGATACGAGCCGCGAATGCGGCGAGTATCGCAAATAGAGACGCAATGAGCGTTTTTTGACTTAATTATACAACGTTGCATACAATACTTTTTCTACGACGAGGTTTTAAATTATAAAATACAAAATTAATCATAACTTGGAAACAAGGCAAATATGACGTTTGACTGATAGTAGGTATGTGTCTATGGTAAACTTTTTTTTTTAATTTAAAATAGACTTAAATTAAAAATACTTTTTTTTTATGTTGGCATCAATGAATTTAGTTCGGAAAGTTTTGTTTTTCTTAAAAACCGTAGTAATTTAATTGTTTGTTAAGTTGGTACTTGTGCATTTTTACCGTAAAGTTAAAATTGAGCGCTTAATCCTTGACCTAAGTTTAACCTAGATTTGGAAGTCTGTGGCTGCTAGCAATAACGTAAAGTGACTATAACGACACTAGTGCTGTTATGGGGAATAGAGTATAGACTTCTCTGAACTCATATTATGTATTTTCTTATATTAGTGTTCGTGACCAAGTAAAAGACAGATAACAGTACAGGAGTAGAAAAAATACTATTTTCATCACACTTGCTCGAAAATGGTGTCATTACACGTAGGTTTTGCGGGCCGTAAATGACCTATTACGCCCTAGGGCGTAATGGTTTTCTTTTTAAATTTGAAACGCTGGTTCTGTTTTACTCTTATTTGTCATGTTCAAAGGAAACGCCAACGTACTTTTTTAACTTTTATTACTGAAATATTTATTTGAAGAGAACTGTTATTGCAAATACATGTAAACACATATTTCTGTAACATTAATTAAATGTTTAAATAGTGCATTTCAGTATTTTGCAAAAATAAAATCAACCATTTTAAGTCTTTGCCGCTATGGTTTCCGAACGTGACGTGAATTCGCATTGTCTATGGATAATGTCACTAATGTCACTGTCAGTTTTACAATTTTATTTAGGTTAAGTAAGGTTATTTTAATCAGATTTCCTCACAAGTGTGATGAAAAACATTGTGTGTGCCACGGGCGGTAAAGGAATTACAAACTCGTGTTATTAAAGCCCTCGGCTTCGCCTCGGCCTTGTAACAAACACTCGTTTGTAATTCCTTACTTACCGCCCTTGATACACAATGTACTATTCTGAACTCATATTATGTTTGTTCTTATATTAGCGTTCGTGACCAAGTAAAAGACAGATAAAAGTACAGGAGTAGAAAAAAATTGAATACACAGGGTTCAAAAATAATTACATCCATGTTTTTGTCACGGGCTAAAAGTCACGTTAATTATAACAAGAAAAGCAACACACGAGTAAATCAGCGTGATTTAATATTCCATTCCCGTGTAATTATGTTAAGCAAGTACAAATAGCTGCGCGTAATGAATTTGAACACCACTTTATGTCGACAAAACGACACAAGAGCGTTAATGATTCATAATATTAAGCCCTTTTTATTGGATACCTGGTTTAACCTCATGTGAGCAAGATGAATGTTTAATAGCTGTTTGGTTTGTGATAGCCAACGTTGTGATGTACATTGGCTCTTGTTATACTAATTAATGGTTCAAACATTGTTAAAATGAGCCCGTTTCAGTCATGGTTAATATGGTGATATTAACGCAAAATTTCAAATTACTTTGTTTGACTGTTTTTGGGAAAATTAGCTAAGATCAACATTGTGTGTTTAGTAATTTGTGAGCATTCTTTTGCATTGTTATTCTTCACCACCTAACTCATTTACTTTTGTTAACTTTGCTTAGGCTCCGCTACCCAAATGTTGTCTGGAAGAGATCGCTCTTTAGCGATAAGACCGCCTATTGCTTACCACTATTTTTATATAAGTTTGCAGTGTAATTTTCTTTTGGTGTACAATAAAGTAGTATTGTATTGTGACATCAATGACATTTTCTTATTTCGATGTCTCACAGATGTGAGATTTGCTTAGGCCTGGTGGTTGCATGGCTCTTTAAGAATTGTAATCGCCACGCTTAAAAGACAGGTTGGCGATCGCAGACAGATGTATTCACAGATATATATCGAGATAGAAGTTAGTTCGTCGATTTGTTTGGGAACCAAGTCAACCAAGCGTGTAATGTTTTTCGCTTGGCGTTTGATGCCAAAAGTGTAATTTAGTGATGGAAAACATAAATTTTCCATGTCATTTGGTGGTATTTGAACAATTAATTATAACATTATTATCAAATTTTCAAATACACAGATTTTAAAAGTTAACTGCGTGCAAAGTAGGTCGCCGCCATTCTTTTTAGCACGCGAGGTACATACACTTTTTCCTTCTACCTTTATATATTTATATGGATTAACTCGTCGTCCACTGCTGCCCTTCCTCTGGTCCCTTAGTCGCCTCATCTGACCTCCGAGGTATCGCCAAGTCTTCAGTTGAATACATCATCATTGAGACCGCGCTCCTGTCGGTGGAGTAATCTCCACTCTAACCCATTTTCCGCCAACCTTTCGGTCTCGCGATACGCCACGGCGCTGATTTTCTCCTTCACTTGATTGAAATATGTTAATCTTGGTCTACCTCTGCCTCTTCTGCCCTATTTTTTTCCCTCCAGCCTCCAGATTATCCACAAAGAAATCGTCGTGTTGTATCCGTAGCCGATGCCTAATCATCTTTCCTGTCCAGTTCTCAATTGTTTTCAGCAAACTTCTTGGCTCAGAACCTCTTCATAGGTCTTTAATACATTTTGGCGCTATTAATTGTACCCGAATTGATGTTCTTCGTTAAGTCCACTATACCTACTGCCCTTAATACACTATGAAGTTACGGAACTCCAAAAACTGTCAACATTATTAATTGCTGACAATCTAGTAGAACAGAATTGAACAAAGCCTTTTTTAATGAAACACAAAGTTGCGATTGAATAAAACGCTACAGTGGAGATTAAACGACGTCGACAGTTGACGTGCACTCGCTGTGTTGACGAAATATCGCCGGGGTGTATTCTCAAAGCCGGTGATATTCATTATAAAAAAAAGTTGCGATTGAATGAAATGCTACAGTGGAGATTAACCCGGCATCAGTCGGGTTGGGTCATAATAACCCGCAATGATTACAAACGCGGGTAGGTTTTTAAGTAAACATGTTACGTTGTTTCGCTTCTCAGTAGCTACAGTTAACACTCGACTACCTTTACTTTGACTTCATATGTGGGTTTAGTACGTATGCGCCTACACATTTTCTTTTTAAACTGACATTACTTACAAGTCCTAGTGACTCTTGGGTAAGTTTCAAACAAGGTACCGTTCCTTGGGATCGAACCAGGTTGCTTAGCACTAGACCACTTAGAAAGGTGGCGCGGGGGTGGAAAGGGCTTCCACACATGAAGTTTGAAGTGAAGAGTGAGAAATTACTGATTATTTTTTGACAAAAACACAGAAGTCATATTTTTTGGCATAGAATATTTTACTTTTTTATAAATAATAACATATACAAAATAGAACTGTTTTTAACAGTTCTTGACCAAAATACAATGAATTGATAAGTAATTATCTTATTTCCATAGATAACTCCTTCAGTTTACATGAAACACTTGACACCAAAGATACATTTCTAAATCCGGGTCATGACCCCACTATTCCTATATAGCTGTTGTATTCTTTTTCTACCATACTGACGTCAGGTTAAATGAAATCAGTCATTTAACCTGACGTCATGTCATGTCAGCACAGAGTTGTGATTGAATGAAACGCTACAGTGGAAATTAAACGACGTCGACAGTCGACGTGCACTCTCTGTGTTGACAATATATCGCCGCGGTGTATTCTCTTAGCCAGCGACATTTATCACTTAAATAACACCGGGCAACACATGCTTTGAATGAAATGATGACAATGAAATAAATGTCGCTCAGGATTACAATAGACCCCGCCCCAGTTGTATCGGCGTCACAGCCCGCTGCGTCCAATATGCCAGTATTATTTACATTTGTGTCGCGTGTGTCTGTCTGTCACGATCCAACCACGCGAGCTATATTCATATTTGCTCCCGCTGCGAAGGAGGGGTGTAATAGGTTTGAAACATATCTCATTTACATATTTATTAGTAAATTTGAGGTTTACATAAAATCACAATTTAAAAGGATAGGTGCTTTGAGGAGAGTCTAGCCAAACGTAGCAACCTATTAAGATTATTGATACAAACTAATTCTAAATAACTGGCCAAGAGCATGTCGGACCATGCTCAGTGTAGGGTTCCATAGCCATAAGGTAAAAAATACGACGTAAAAAAGTACAACAAAAGAGCGTATCTTCATAGCAATAACGTCCTTTTGTTGCGAAGCGCAGTTTATCGGCAATAACTCAAAAACGGTTAATCCGATCTTGATGAAAATAATTTTCGTTGAAAGTATTAATTAAGCGTTATCTTTGTAATTTTTTTTTATATTTTTGGACTCAGGGTTTAGAAGATAGAGGGGGGGGACACAATTTTCACAACTTTCGGAGCGATTATTTCCAAATGTATACACTTAATCAAAAACATTACTTAGGAACCTTAAAATGTTTTTAAAAGAGCTGTCGAACTATGTACCACACATTGACATTTTAAAAAAAAAATTTTTTTTAGATTCTGTTACATGTATGGAGTGCCCCCCCTAGATTTTTTTATTTTTATTATTTAACTACCAAACTTAGTTGCGGCATCTACAAGATATCTATATTCCAAATTTCATCAGTATAGGTCTTGTAGTTTTTGAGTAAAATGCCTGTGACATACGGACGGACGGACGGACATGACGAAACTATAAGGGTTCCTTTTTAGCCAATTTGGCTACGGAACCCTAAAAAAGGAATTACTAACTTAAAATTATATTTCAAAATATTAACAATACAAAGGAACTAAAACTAAAGTAAAATTAGCTATGCTATAAACTAAGACTAAAATAAATCTAAAAATGGCCCCTGCGGCATGCTACCGAAAATAGTAATTAATAAAATTAAACTGACTTCAAAAAAGGACAAAAGAAAATTAAAAAAAATAATCTTTCAAAAAAAATCTAAAGTAAATATTCCAAGTCGGTGACAGCCTTAAAATTTGGAAAAATCGACACCGACATCAAAAAAGAGTTGGCACATTTACTTTGGATTTTTTGAAAGATAAACTTTTATTCCTTATTTTTTTGAAGTCGGTTTAATTTTTTTTTATTACTTTTTTATTTCTTAATTTCGTGGGCCATCTGCTTGTTTGCCAGCCTAAGGTTATAAAATAAACAGTATCAGCCTATGTCAAGAGGATGATAAAAAGGTTATTCTTGAAAGACACAATTTCTTCCTTGACCACAAAACTCAGAAGATCACGTCTTGTAAAGATTATATTATAAATGTTTAGATAGGTATGTATATGGGGATACAAATGATGAAATGGTGTCAACGAAACAGCTTGTATTAAAATGCCATTATTTTCACCCCCATTTTTTGTTCGGAAAAGGATAGTCAGCCGTATTTCGGGGTCCAGGCAAACAAAGAACATTCACTTACCGTCGGCCGCCATACTGTGCTGTCATTACGTATTTCCGGAATAAAACAGGGGTGGATTTAGAATTTTTAAAACATAGTAGGACCCAGTGGCGTGGCGTCTATAATGATTGTCGTTGGGTCCTTAACGTTTGACTCCACGTATATCAGAAGGTGTTTTGATTAAATTACCCGATTTAATTACCAGAAAATACCCTGTCAGTATGTTCGTAGTATTAACGCAAGGGCATTTTGCAATCTCATACAAAAAATTAAAAAAAAAAACGAAGTTGCCAGATATAACGAAATTAAAACAATAAATCTTATTGGATGCAGTGACAAAAACAGAACAAATGAAAATTAATGATGCAGATAACGTTCGGTACATTTTCATCAGAAAAAATAACATAATTCAATTCCCTCGTAGGTGTTTTTACAGATGATAAATGACTCTTTGAACAATCCTTGCCGAGTCCCGAAATTTTGTGTTACTTACATTAAAAGTTTTCTGCCATCTTTTTAAGAACACTAGCGTTCCCTTCAACTTCTGTAGAAAGCATTGTAACTTTCCTTTTTTAGACAAAAATGGAAAGTTTTTTGTGAACTTTTCCTCTTAATTTTCACTAACACATGTTGGCTAAGGCAACAGCAAAAAAACTATTTCAACACTTATATTTTGCATGTGGGTACAATTATTCTGTAGTGGTTAAGGCTGTATGATGTATGTCAGTAGCTTAATCATGGAGATGTTTTTAACCGAATTCAAAAAAGAACCTTCTTTATCTATGCTCTCCGATTACTCGAAGAAAAAAAGACTTCTTTGTTTCCTTCCAGCTGGTTGGGGAGGTCTTGGAGAAATCGAGGGAACTCTTCAAATCTTATAGGCTCACCTACAGTAATTTGGATAGATCTTTTTCTAGTCCATGTATCTTTTATCGAATAGGTTTGTTTGAGGTAAGATAGTTCCAATAATCGAAGTAAATAAATTGAGTCGATAAACTTTTTCTTGCACCTCGTTGCCATGTATCTCCTAAAAAGTTGAACTTGGGCAGCTAAAAAAAATATTTGTCTGCTATTTTAGACTACTTACTCTATAACATATATCACGATGAATCAATCGGAGTCGGACAGTTGGGCACCCCTCCTTGTCAGTTGAAATGGTGTCTTTTGATAGATTCTTTTTTTTAATTTTTAAATCATAGATAGCACGCAAACGAGGCCGAGGGTAGTTGGATTTTTAGCGAGCAATCTTTAAAAGGAAACTGATTTAATCTGACATCAAATAGCCTATTATTTATGTTTGATTTGACAATAAACGATGATAGACCAGTTTGCACCGGTTAACCGCCGGTTCATTTAGCGCCGCGGCCGCAGTAATGACGTATTTCCGGCCCGCCACAGGGGCGGATTCAGGCTTGCTTTAATATAAAGGTGCGTTAGGGTAAATTCGAATGTAGTCTAATTCCGAAAATTAGGAATTTCTACTAAACCGTGCAAGATTTTTAAAGTGATACAATTAGTCAAGTCATGTCACAATATTGGTTTGGTACAACCGGCAGGATTAATGCCATTTTATGCATTTACTGCGACATTTTCCAGATACCTACATAGACAGTGATTAATTGATGAATTCCATATTTAGCGCACCCTCACACTCAACAAAGAAATATACAAAAATAAACCATTACTATCAGAGACCACCTCGCTACATGATTCGCCTCCCTACGATTATCAAGTACCTACTCCTGGAGTTGACTAGTTAGTTGATGGACTAAAATATTCGCATTCGTATTCGCGAATATTCGAAAGCTAATGCTTATTAAATCCCTACTTAGCAGTGTAATGTTATGGGCATCCACTTGTTTATTATTGTAATTGTGACGTTCCGCGGTAAAATGTACCTTATGGATATTCGCTTGCGTCGTATCCGACTCCGTTACTATAGGACATCAAGATAGAAGGATGCAAGTGACAATATCCGTAAGGTACCTTACCCGCAGAATGTCACAGTTTTAAATTAGAGCATTATAGTACCTGTACCAAAATGATTTCCCATATTTTCGATTTTCGTATGTCGATGTCTGGCTATTATCCTTAACAGGTCGCATTTCTCAACCGATTCTCGTGACATTGTTTGAGTAAAGTAATGACAGTCATACAATCAGTAATGCCCCCCTAATAGCAAAAAACCGGTCAAGTGCGAGTCGGACTCGCGCACCGAGGGTTCCGTATAAACTCATAAGTAGACCAACCTTACGACTAACAGCAACCCTGCCTTAAACCCACTTTAGCCCTATTAAACCAGGAAAAATCTTAACAGCGCGATGCAGCGTATGCTACAGCGACATCTATTGATACTAAATAGCGCGTAAATTTTACTTGTAATTTAAATTTAAACGTTACTTTTTGTTATTGGCTGATTGAAATAATTGTTTGTCAACTAAGTTAGTTCTCATGTATCATTTTTCATGAAGGAATCATGTTTTGAAGCACACTTTATTTTAAATTTGTGTCCCTAGATGGCGCTAGTGGTATTTTATTTTTATGGTATTTACTAGTGTCAAATTTCCTAACATACTCCTATTATAGAGTTTTTAATAATTATTGTTACCTACTTTATGCTTTTTTCCCGATTCCTGATGAGTGATCATTGTATTTAATAAACATTTTTTATGTAATCTGAGATAAACCATCGCTTAGTTTTGCTACTCTCCGCTAGATGGCTCTCGTAGGGAGGAGGGTAGAAGTAATATGTTAAGATTTCTGTAAATTATTAAAAAAGTATTCAAGTTAGGAAGAGAAATTAGAACGGTCTTCCTAATAATAATAATAATCCTAATAAGTAGATACATGAATGGTTCAAGAAAAACTGTATGGCGATTAGTTTAGTAGGAGCAAATAAGTATGTGTTATGATTTTTGCAAATTTCTCAAAAACGGTGCAAGTGAGGAAAACCGTTATATTTTTCGTGTAATATTTAGGACGACATTAATAATTGGTAATTATGACACATTTTTCTGATCAGTAACTTCGGAGATAATAGGGGGGGAATGGTATTTTTTTAAACTTTTTTCGTCATAAATCAAAAACTATTTATTTAAGAAAAAAAATAAAAACGGTATTTTAATCTACAAATTAAGCTCTTTCATATGATACCCCACTCGATATATTAGCCTTACTTTCAATTTTCAAAATCCCATTACGGAGCCCTTTAAAAAAAAAGTAAAAAAGGTACAAGATTTTTTTTATGTCCAATAAGCTCGGGTTAGCTACTTTTAACACTATTCCAAATTTCAAACCGATAGCAGCAGTAGTTCCTGAGATATCTGGCTGTGACAGACGGACAGACAGACAGACAGACAGACAGAGTCGCACCATAAGGGTTCCTTTTTTACCATTTTGGTACGGAACCCTAAAAAAACCGATAGCGCCGAAATAGAGGCGCTGAAATGTCGCTCCCATTGTGATGCATCGCTTTTTTAAATACTTTCTAGGCCTTAAGGCCTTTTGGGAAAATTTTGAAGCTACTTACAACGTAGGGCAGCTTGTGGCAAGCTGTTGGGGAGTAACGAACCCACATACCCGAGTGCTCCTGGGGGTCCTTAGGGTGGGTTTATGGCTAAGAGTGAAAGGACCTCCTCTGGCTGGGCTTAACCGTCCAGAGTGGAGTCGCGAGAGCTTCAGGACATGGACAGCATCCGCTGGGTGTACTTTGCCTTTCATTAAATTATCGAAAGGGCCTCTACGCGTTGGCTTAGGCTCCGTGTACGCCTCCCAAAGGTCCGGGACACCATTGTCTTAACTGGTAGCCCTCATTATAAGCCCCACGCCGGCCCTGTGGTCCGCAGTGCTTTTACCGCGCCACTGAAACTGAAGCGCTGAAATGTCGCTCCCATTGTGTTCCATCGCTTTTTAAAATACTCTCTAGGCCTCTGTTCTCTTTAGCGTATCTCTTACCTAAGATTTTCCTCTCCATTACTCGTAAAACCGGTTTGTAATATGGTTCTGTCTGTGTTATATTTAGAGTCCGCACTCTTCTCGCTCTGACGACTTACAACTTGACATTGACATTTATAACTAGTTTTTTTTTATCTGATCAGTTTCCTTTATTGTCCGAATAGTGTCTCTTTCGTCGATTTAGTACTGCCGCCTATAGTTCTTGCACGTTATCGTCGGGGATAGTGCAATACCGCGTAAGTAGCATATGTGGATAAGGTTCAGTTTCAAGCAAATTTTTTAGAAATTGAAACCATATCTACATGTGCTACTTACGCGGTATTGCACTATCCCCAACGCTATAAAAACTATACCTGCGGTTGTGTTAACTAGTACTCACTTAATTATCTCCCCTCTCCATTCACCCTTAGCTCTTAAAATAGTGTTATTTTAAAGCTGCGTATAAATTACACCTAACCCTACTTAAGAGGCCCTAGGAAATCCCACTAACATTATAAATGTGAAAGTTTGTGAAGATGTTTGGATGTTTGTTACCTAATAACGGCATAGCAACTGAATGGATCAAGCTGAAATTTGGCATGTAAGTAGACCATTTCCTGGATTGAAACATAGGATACTTTATATCCCGGTAAAGAGTTCCTTTGGGACAATAACGGGAACAACGCAGGCGAAGCCCCAGGAAAATGCTAGTTTCAAATATTTTAAATCCAGACTATGACAAAAGTATTGATAACTTGGGTCATACTCATTTAGATTTGTAACATATCACAGCCATGTGCTGAAAGTTAACGTTGCTAATATTTATTTATATCCTTTTTATACGTTTTTTTATATGCAAACAGAAGACTTGACAACGAGGCTAATTTAAGTATAAGTATTAGGATAAGTAACTTTCTGGAAACCCTTAGCTTTTACACATGGTTGTGACACATCTGTCAAACTATATGAGAATAACCCATTTAAGTCCAATGGTTAAAGTATACGTGAGTATTACAGTAGTTAAAGATGTTAATGGAACTAACATTCAGTTTTATGCCGTGCCGTTTAGTAGAGAAAACACCTATCGCAGTCCTGAAGTGGCGACCACGCATAGGTAACCGCATAGACGAGGCCTAGGTCCAGTAGCGGACGTCTGTGTCTGATAGATAAATAGTAGAGAAAACAGAATGTAAGTCAAAAACCGCGATTTCATTTTGGCAATTTGTAGTGATGTTTCACACAACTTTGTGAAAAAAAAAAAAAAATTACGTGTCAACTTCACTGCTACTTCTGAACAAGGTGCTAACGCAAAAAATAAACACTTGTTTTGAATCATAAAGAAAATAACCTAAATCGGTTTGCGTTTCAAGCGTCTAAGTCCTCTTAAGTTCAGCCTAACCCTTAAAAAGCGAGATAGCAGTAAGCTGACATAGTTCGTCGACCGTAGGCTAAATTACGGTAAGGGACAGTCAAAACAATGTCCCTTACTGTATTCAGCCTACGGTCGACGAGTTGGAGTTGAGAACTATTCAGAAAGCTGGGATAGGGTAGTTGACTTAAGTAACAAGTTTACATTTTTGGGTTGGCATATTAGGGTTCCGTACCCAAAGGGTGCCAAAAGGACCCTATTGCTAAGCATCCGCTATCCTTCTGTCCGTCTGTAATTTTTATATAATTTTCGAAAAATATGATATTTTATTACCACCGTTATCAAACATGGACACACAACACTCCATTGGTGTGAAATTATTGATACAATGAACAATTTCTCATTTAGTGCGATCCAGTTCAAAATTATAAGGGTTATTTAATGCCCCAAATACCGTAATAATTTAAACCAAAACAAGAAATAAATATTTGAACCAAAACAAGGTTGAAAGATGTAGTGCTAAAGGACATGATTGAGTGTCAGGTATCCGAGGACGATGTCAGGGACAGAGCAAAGTGGAGAAGACAAATCGCAAAGCTGACACCACCGCCATGTGGGATAATAGCTAGGAAAGGGGAGAGAATACCGTAATGTATATGCCAAAATTATTTGTAACTTGTGTTGTGGATTTTTTATAACAGTAAAAAAAATTGAATTGACAGAACCGGTATCCCGGTTTTCGCATGCAATGATTCTAACGACCTAAGGGCCTTACTCTTTTTTGAAGTCGGTTAAAAATATAATCGTTCCCTCTAAAATTCTCAACATTGTTAATACTTTCAACAGTAAAGCATGACACGTGCCAAAGTCATACTAGCAGCAAAACAGTTTTTTTTTTCCATACAAGTGACCCACCCTACTGTACAATCCGCTGTATTGCATAGGTAATAAACCCCCAGCGTGACACGAACTCGACAAGGATGTACGAGATTGCGCTCCATGTCGACATATCGACAGTCCGCTGATTGGTTAAATGAGTAAATTCTTGCCGCATCAACTCGACATCTATTAGTAGAGGATGCCAGGATAGAACGACCTTCACCGAACTGGTTAATGGATGAAAAGTATTTTATATTAAATTAAATATGTTAATAAATATATTGCAAGTGGGTTGCTTAAAAAAATTCAGTCCAGAATATGATTAATGAAAAAATTAAGTTAGATTTGCACCTTAGTTCGTATGTGATACTAAGTAAACGAGGTACAAACTTAGCTCAACCGGTTAGTATGAGAAAGTTAGGATGAAGTCGGCAACCAGGTGCAAATTTAACTTAAATTTTTAATTAATCATATTCTGGACTGAATTTTTTTAGGCAACCCACTTGCAATATATTTATTAACATATTTAATTTAATATAAAATACTTTTCATCCATTAACCAGTTCGGTGAAGGTCGTTCTATACTCAGATCATAGACTATATTACTTCGCAGCATGTGAGAACGACTTAAAAAACCTCCGATATTTTTTTCTATTTTAACATTTTTTAATGAAAACCATATGGCCTAAATTTAAAATGCTGTTTAAAATAAGCTTTACTTTCATAAATAAAATTATTTTACATTAGTCATATACCGTGTCTAGACTCGAAAATTGCCAAGAGCCGCTAAATTAGGGTAGGTAATACTCTTCGTCTGCTATACATGGCTATGGCGGACTCTATCATTAGTTATGGTATATCCAGCTACGGCAGAACATTTAAAACATATTTACAACGTATATACAACTTGCAAATTAAACTCTTAAAAGCCATTGTACCACTCAAAATTAAACATAAGTATAGACAGAACTATGACAACCTATTTAGACATTGTAGAATACTAGAAGCACCAACACCTATGGTAAAAGAGTTTGGTCAAACTTCCTACCTTATACACTGAATGGATTTCCCAAACATGTCATATACAATGTACTAAATAACCCAATAAAAAGTAAAAATATAATTAAGAACAATGTAATGTATAACACATAGAACTAGAAACATACGCTTAGTAACATAATCTTAAATATATAAAGATTTACTCTAAGCTGTGCATGAAAAAAAAATTGTACCTATTTCTTCAAACAAACAGTTTAAATTAAAAAATACTTGAAACACTTTAACCAAACCAAACAAAAACCAAGGTCACTGACATAGCACATAGGATAAGCAAGCAGAAGAGGCAGTAGGCGGGGCATATTTTTCGCAGAGCCAATAGTCAATGAGGCAGACGAGTTCTGGAGGGAGACCGCTACAAGTTGAAGTCATGGTTACCAGAAAAATCCTAACAGTGAGAAGTACGACCCCTTAAACAAGTGCACAGCGCCATCTCTCGGTCATTTCGCGAACGAACCATTTAATCTATGATAATTAGCAATGCGTGCTAAGGTCACTCCGGACTCATCCGTTCCGCTTAGCACGCGAGCTGCAGACAGCTTAATTACACGGTCGAAACAGGTCACGGTCGGTAAGCTGTGCTTAAAAATAAATAGAAGTCCGCCCCGAACATCTCACAACTTGGAATATCACACCAACGAAGAAATTCGTAGATTGCTAAGATTATATTGTAGCATTGTCAGGATAGAGAAGCTATGGTAGCCTAGTGGTTCGGACAGGCGCTTTTCAAGCAGAGGTAGTGGGTTCGAATCTTGGTTCGTACCAATGAGTTTTTCGGAACTTGTGTACGTAATGTTATTAGATTATTTACCATTAGCTTTTCGGTGAAGGAAAAACATCGTGAGATCTGCATACATCCTCAAAGAAATCCCCAAATCACAGTGGGCTAGCGTGGGAACTACACCCCATTAATTTTCGTTCGTCTATGAAAGTAGACCTGAGCCCAGCAGTGGGACGTATAGGCTGATGATGTGAAAACTGGAGCAAGCCACACTATAGTCTATGAAATTCTTCACACTAGTGAAGAATTTCATAGATCGCTAAGATTATATTGTATTATTGCCAAGTTTACATTGTACTCGAAAAGACAATAAATCATGTCGCAAAATACAACACTTTAAAGCTCCGAGCAACAGAAGAGCTTTAAAGCTTACTGATTTAAGCTTGTTTAAATTTCAGTAGCCTATGAATTTTCATCGCGAAACTTACGGAGTGGAAATAATTCCTTGGCAACACCCCGGAATAACTTGATGTTATTTTAAAAATGCTGATTTTGGGATTTTGTGACTTAACCCTTAACTTGACAATGTGCACCACAGTTCACAAACTCTTTGGCCATCTTTTTGTATTTTTTTCCAACTCCTATCGCACGTTACTGTCGAATCCCGGCGAGGCTTGAATTGTGGACCTTCTGTATTTTTTGCGAAGTTAAGGTTAAGGTTTGGTTGATGAGTAGCGAGGGATATGTTTTTGGTAACCAATGGAAACACTTTATTTACCTATCCTCGCTCCGCTGAGCTGTTTCCATTGATTGGTTACCACAAACACATCTTTGGTGGAAACGCAGCATTATGATGACTTTTAAAAGTCCTCCACGTTCTCCTCGCGATGTGGTCCTCTTTGCTGAGGGTCGTGAATCCCCACGAAAGCAGCTTCTTTCTGTGTCCCACAATTTGTGCCACATTCGTTCGTTACGGCTTAATTTCATAATGGCTTATTACTAAATTCCAAATTCACTTCGTCGTACTTATAACACCAAAATTTCAAATTGTCTCCTTCTTAAAATAACCCCATAAAGACATATTATCGGTCTGAAACGAATAATTCCAAGAATTAGTAAATATTGCTGCCTTAATCTAATGAAAACTTGAATTGAAAACATTTGAAAATCAAAATGTCTTTGCCTCAGAATGCCTAAAGTACATTATGGCGGAAGTACCATGAGACTGTATGATAATGGATATATTTTAGGGCATACCTATGCTATTGTTATAAACAAGCAATTAAAAATGCCCGTGAATTCAATATATTATATCCGAGAAGACATCACGTGTAATTTGTTTACACAACGGGAAAGCCAATAACAACGAAATTACTCAGTAATATTTTGTAAGCGAAGCGTATTTACCCAAATATCATTTCTCAATAAACGCTATATTGAACAATACGCAATACAGTAAAGATAACTCTGACTATATACGACTCGCGCAGCGTCTAATGGTACCTGGCTCATAATATTTACAAAAAAATTATCTTGGATGGGGGGGAGGAGTAGCGTTACAATCACCAAATATCACCAAGGGGGAGGGAGGGGGGGGGTCCAAAATAGTCGAAATTTGATCACATGATTTCTAACGATGACTTATACATGATTGTGGCCATCTTTTGGCTGTGTTTTAAAAGTAAGTTCAACTTTATTGATATGCATGACGTTCGATAATGCTTGGTTGACTGTCACAACTATGGTAGACGAGTAATTCGGACTCAAAATCGCTCAAGACATAGAGACAGCTAAATATTTTCTTAAATACCAAGTTATAACACCTTCAAGCTTTACAATCATGTTTCAAACCACCTGTGTAGATATTAATGACATTTATGTCTGAGTGGGATATGACTTTGTCAAAATATATAAAAATTAAAGGTCTTCTCAAAATTGCTCACAACATCATACTTGTTTGATGTTAAAATCCAATAAAAAATTCTTCATAAAATTAATATTATAATATATTAATAAAGATAAGTAATATGAAAACCTTCTTTATTTTATTACGTGACATGAAAACCAACTGTTTAATATTAATTTAGTAATCAAATTAGGCATACGTGAATTAATTTAGTCAATCAAAATGGTAAAGCAAAAAATAAATAACGCCTCATGAAAATTCCAATTCATTTTGAAAATAAACATGAAAGCGACCCTAATAATGCCCTGGGCGGAATCCTTAAAAATGCCGATGAGATTGCTACGTGGTACCAGAAAAAGCCATGCTCAAACCTTCAATTCTTTCTGATCACAATAAACTCGTAGTCCGATTCGTCGACCCACCAATCTGCGCACGGGTCCGGCATCCTTTGCGGATTTTCAGTTGCCAGGCGAAGCTCAGTCCACACCGCGACACTGCCCCCAACGGTCGCTTCATCTTCCTTCTTCAAAAACTACGCTTCCAACTACAGCACCTTCCAATAAATAATACCGTGAAAACAATTTAAAAAAATAATGACAAAGAAATTTTCAAATTTCGAATCGAATTCTACAGGTGGGCGCCGGCACGCGGTCGCGCGCCAAATCCAATAATCGTTATGACCAAATAGAGCTCTATTAGTGCGTCGCAAAGTCTCATCTCCTCTGACCGCCTTTTCAAATAAAATGTGAATTCGAATTTCGAGAATTGTTCTGAAGTGAATTTCAATTCGTGTTTTTTGTTGTAGTTAGTTAATACAATTGCTTAGTGCGTGGCCTAAATACTAAGCTGTGATAAAATTTAGTTGTTTGAAATTGTTGTGTTCTTGTTTGAGACATATCTACGTGTTGATAAGGTTGGTTATTAAATACGCAATAATGTCAAGTGCGATCCTTATTGTGTCTTAAGTGGCTCTTCAGGTGCGCGGTTAGGGCAATGAAAACTCTTGAAATTGAACAAAGACAATTTCACTAAATAACTACGTATTTTTAATTAAAATTATGCTAAGAAATAGATAATTTACGAAGAAAAACACAACAGAAAAAATACACATGTGTAGGTGACTGACAAATAACGCACAATCTAAGTCTATACCAGTAGGTTATCTGCTGCTGGGTTGAACTAAAGATGTCTAAGTTACGAAAAGTTTCCATTTTTTTTTAATTTAACTTAAAGAAATCTAATAAGACTTTTTAGATGTTTTTAAATTAAATCAAAAAATAATATTGGAAACTTTCCGCAACTTGCACATCTACAGCGTGGGAGGGACTATACCGACAAACTTTAACTATAGATTCTAACAACTATTAGGAGTAAAAAATGTTATGTGATGTATAGTCGAAAAACGCTTACTTTCCGAGATATTCATTCTTTTGTAAATGAAAAATCCCAAGTGTGTAACAAGCCCTAATAAATGTGACTAAAATACCTTTACTATTTTTTTAAAATCCTTTAACTAAACAGGAATTAATCTTCGCAGTATTTGATGGTAAGCGACTACGAGGCCAAAAAATTACCTTTCGTTTCCATTTTAGCTTTTTTTTTCTTTTTGATAACTTTTCAGCCAGTAAGGACATGTTTATAACGAGGGGCTTAATTTACTGATTTATTTTGTTCCATAAGACTATGAATGTAAAATGACAATATTCGACCCATGTTGATATAACATTTTTTACTCGTCACACCACCAGGAATTCATGGCTAAAGTATGTCGGTATAGTCCCTCCCACCCTGTATAGTTGAAACATAAAAGGTTCCAGAGTTAAAAAAAATATAAGCATAATTCTTCTTCTAATGAGGTGAAATTAATAAGATTATAAAGGAACCCTTATGGTGCGACTCTGTCTTTCTGTCTGTCAGTCTGTCCGTCTGTCACAGCCAGATATCTCTTGGGATTAATAGTTTTATAATATTTTCCTATTTTTAAAATGGACTTCCCCAGCCAACTTTGAAGGCTCATAAAAGAAGTTAAAACTTTAGGTATCGAAATCTAAACTTTAACACATTTCATTATTTTGCTTAATTTAACAGAATCATCTATAATTTTAACAATTTGCGACAGTAAACTAACTCAATGAATTCAAATGATTGTATTTATATAAGTTTAAACCATGCCTCAGGATAAGTAACAGTACTATGTCCTACGTACAGAAGTATCTCCCCCTCTCTAACAAAACTGTCGTTCGGGTCCGACCACCGGACGGAATGCACCGGATCCGACCGTCTCTCTCTATCGCATAACGCGTACTCTTTTTGATCGCTGGCTAAAGCCACCTCGCGGAGGCCTCAAGGCCGCGCGGCGAAATCGCCGAATGCGCCACTCCTGAGCTTGCCTGGCCTCTTGTTCAAAAATGGATTTTAGAGATTTAGGCTTTGATTTCTGCTACAGTTTAATAAAACAGAAGAGCAACAAATCGTCATTCATATGTTTATTCAATAAATTACTTAGGATTCTAGTGTCCTTATACAGACGAGGATAATATGATCCTTTGTTTCACATAGAAGCTTTTGTGCGAAAGCTCAGTAAGCTCGGTGTAAGCTTAGGGAGCATTCATCATCTTGGTAAACTTGACGTGAAGATGTATTGGGCTGTAGGTAATGTTTAATTCAAGCTACTAATTAGCATTACGTGAACATTGTACCTATGTCGGTTCTGATTTTTTGAATATGGATAAATGCCTGTTTACGGTCAAGTGCAAATATTATTTTTTCTACTCCTGTACTGTTATCTGTCTTTTACTTGGTCACGAACACTAATATAAGCACATACATAATATGAGTTCAGAGAAGTCTCTATTCCCCATAACAGCACTAGTGTCGTTATAGTCGCAAAACGATACTGCTAGCAGCCACAGACTTCTAAATCTAGGTTAAACATAGGTCAAGGATTAAGCGCTTAATTTCTTTATCAATCTCTATTAATCTCGCTCAATAACTTTACGATAAAAATGCAGAACTACCAACTTAACAAACAATTAAATTCCTACGGTTTTTAAGAAAAACAAAACTTTCCGAACTGAATTCATTGATGCCAACATAAAAAAAAGCATTTTTAATATCGTCACTGCGTGTCACTAGCGAGTATACGCCAAATTAAAAAAAAGTTTACCATAGACACATATACTGTCAGTCATATGTCATATTTTCCTTGTTTAATTTAATTTTGTATGTTATATTTTAAAACCTAGTCGTAGAAAAATATTGTATGCAACGTTGTATAATTAAGTCAAAAAACGCTCATGGCGTCTCTATTTGCGATATTCGCCGCCGCGGCGGCTCCTATCGCAACTCGCGCCATTCGCATATAATGAGATTTTTGAGCCTACTTATACAATTGTTGCAAAATAGTACATTACATAACTAGGGTGGTAATATAAAGAAAGGTCG
Source organism: Eudemis profundana (assembly GCA_947034925.1). Taxonomy (NCBI): domain Eukaryota; kingdom Metazoa; phylum Arthropoda; class Insecta; order Lepidoptera; family Tortricidae; genus Eudemis; species Eudemis profundana. The sequence continues at coordinate 11,449,711 of OX344814.1, read as the reverse complement.
AGATCGCAGAAAATTGCAGCCCGAGCTGAAAGCGAGGAACGTAAATATGCGATCGAGGGCTTTCTTTATTACCTCCCGTGTTGGTACATCATTTTATGTCCACACTTGGCCAGAAAGCGACTATTTCCGTACGCGCAGCGTGCGGAAAATGTCACTTTATGGCCAGGTGTGGTATAAAATACTATTGTATCACCTTGAAATTTTAGATACAGAGTTTTAGAATGGGAACGACCTAGGGGTAAGCAAAGTATGACGAAATAAACACATTTTTTTTTACCCATACAAATATGAGACACCCTACAGGAGGCTTGCGACCGTTCGTAGTGGAAGTCTTAGGGACCTGCGTTCAGCAGTGGACGTATCAAGGTTGAAATAATGATGATGATCTGTAGGCTTATGATGCTACGTTTTTACACTCTTACACACTATTTGTCAGAACGTGACGGATGCTTTATCATTTATTTTTCGCGCGACAAAGCGCAGCATCATACGCCTACTGAGGTATAACTCCAGCTATCAAATAAACTTCACTCCTACTGTATATTACGGAACTGAAAAATAAGTCCCATCCCTTGCATTGCCTGGTAGCCTTAAATCCCTAATGGCCAGTTTCCCACGGTAAAAAGTTACAAAATACTCGTCAAAAATAGCCAACTACTCGCTAACTCTTGAAAGCTCGGAACCGAAGCTTTTTACCTCGCTTCGTTATAGTTTATGAAACTATCCTCGTTTTTGCGGATTAACAACACAAAACAAGGGATCGGAAGGCTTTAGGGGAACCTCTATTAAGGCCTGTATATATTTTATGTAGTCGGAGAAACGGCTTTATGTTAAGTACATTAGGTCCGAATTCGAGAAACAAATGAAAGGGAGATAGGACGTTTTACAATGATAAATATTTCGATCTGTTTTACATTGGGTCAGGTTTCTATGATGGAGTGTGCTAGTAATACATAGCTAAAATTATTTTGAGAGGTTTCGTTATATACTTACGTCTTAATTGGAAATAATAAACAGTTAAATTGTTCTATCCTTCCCCTTAAATATAGATACATTTTTAAAATAATTGATTGAATCAGGCGTTACTTTGCGGAAATCCATGTTTATTAAAACAAAAATATTGCTTTGCTAATGCGCGATATGATAATGTGTTAGTCAATAAGTGCTATTTATGTTATGCATTCACATGCAAAATTAAAAAAAAATGCAAATAACTATAACAAACTACCACTAAAGATACAAAACTCGACACGTGTTTCGCCTCTCTACAAGGCATCCTCAGGAGAAGCTGGAGATGTAGCAGAAATGAAAAAGAAAGAAAATACTTTAAAATATCAAATTTTCTTAATATCAGGCCCTACATGATTGAGCTTCGTTCGGTAGGATGACTTGGGGGTGCGATTTTTTAACCGACTTCAAAAAGGAGGTTATCAATTCGACCCGTATGTATTTATTTATCTATAATAACACTATTGGTTTATAAAGAAAGTAAAACAATCTTATCTATGTTCATTTGTACAATGTTAGCAAAATCGTTGAAGCCGTTTATTATGTGACGTAAGTATACGAGAATAGGTCGGTCTAATAAAAGAAACGTACAAATCTATAGCACGATTTGAAGCAAACAAATACATATACATGTTTAGCATTGCTTAGTTTGGTACAAGGTCCAATATAAGTTAGTCCCACGCACAGAAAGATTTCGAGTTAGAAGGAAAGAGTGTATTTGGGTGTATTTTCGCTGGCGTAATTTCTCTGGCCACCAATATTTAAAAGATTCCTCCTCACTAGACTGGCATTCGTTGGTTACTTGTTAGAACTTGACTGATCCTACATTGTAACCAAAAGTCCAATTCTAATAAGGCAGAATCTTCTCAGTATTCGCCAATATGTCATGACAGCGAAATTACGTTTTTGAAAATACACCCATTTACCGGTCGATTCACAAGAGCTGGCATGAATGGATTGAACGCGTTAATGATAATGCTATGTGTGCATCACAAAATGATTAAATACGGGTTGATTCATTAAGTGACGAACGTGTTTTTAGACAATCTTGTCTCATAACTTCGTAATGAAACATCTTAATTTCGTATGATATTCGCATAGTTTTGCAATGATTTCGCAGATTGCGGCGTCAGTGTGAAAACAGGGTATAATTTAAACAAATAAAGTCCAAGATTACTTGGATGACAAAGAACCATGGCCAAAGCATCAGTCGCAGCAGTCGTCGAAATAGGGCAGTGTCCCGGAGAGGTTTAGGTACATGATGCCTACAGATGGCGTCGCTGCTACGGGCTGTATCGTTCCATTGTTACATTTATTTTTATTGTAATTTTATTTCATTATTTGCATTTTGACATACTGAATACATACCTGTTATGTATACTGTAGCTAGTTGTAATGACTGTTAGCTTAATAGTCTATTTCTCGACGTGAAACATACGTTTCCCATTTTGTATTTCGACGTTTGGAGTTCCTTTACACCTCCAAAACATAATGTTTTGACAACGGAGACTCCTTACATCTCCATAAAGTTTAGTCTATGTTTGCCTATTTTCTATATTTTTTATCGTGTTTTGACGCCTAGAGACCCTTTACATCTCTAAAAATGTAGTTTTAAGTTTTGTAATGTAATGGATCCGGAGATTATATACGTCTCTCGGTAAAATGTAAAAAAAAATGTGCCCAGTTATTTGCTTGTTGCATTTTATAAATATTGTCATCTTATGTAATAATGTCACAATTGTTGTAATGTTGTTTTTAAAAGAGAAACTGGTGAGTTTCTTCAGGCGCTTCTTCTCACCAGAAGGTCATCTACCGAAGCGCCAAAAGAAAAGAATCAGACATGTAAAAGAGCCCTTGAGGCCTACTTACAGAAATAAATGAGTTTGAGTTTGAGTTTGAGTTTGAATAGAAACTCCATGATAGTAAAATATTTGTAGCGAACAGTCAAATTTACCTTTCTGTCAATATAATTGCGTTGCGTGAAAATTATATTCTGTATTTTATGCCACACCTGGCCATAAAGTGGCTTTTTCCGCACGCTGCGCGTACGGAAAAAGTCGCTTTCTGGCCAAGTATAGACATAAAATTATGTACACAACACGGGAGGTAATAAAGAAAGCCCTCGATCGCATATTTACGACCCTCGCTTGCAGCTCGGGCCGCAAACATCTGCGATCTCGGCCTTTCTTTGTATTACCACCCTAGTTGTGCAATGTACTATTTTTCTTCAAAGGCGATGAAATGTTTTGTACTTGTTTACAAAATATTTCAAGCCTCCCTTATAAGAACGTCACGCAACAGTGAAAAGTGACATCAATCCATTCGTGCCAGCTGTTGTGAATTGATCTGTACCTTGCGTGCTAAAAAAAGGGCCAGGAACCTTCTTTCCTCACTGTCAACTTCTGTAGCCGTCAACATTATAGTCAGATTTGAAATAACTCTGTCAAAAACGTTTTGCATTGATCTGTACCTCGCGTGCTAAAAAAAGGGCCAGGAACCTTCTTTCCTCACTGTCAACTTCTGTAGCCGTCAACATTATAATCGGATTTGAAATAACTCTGTCAAAAAATGATTTGCATTGATCTGTACCTCGCGTGCTAAAAAAAGGGCCAGGAACCTTCTTTCCTCACTGTCAACTTCTGTAGCCGTCAACATTATAATCGGATTTGAAATAACTCTGTCAAAAAATGATTTGCATTGATCTGTACCTCGCGTGCTAAAAAAAGGGCCAGGAACCTTCTTTCCTCACTGTCAACTATTTTTTGAGGCAAGCTTTTATTGTCAACTGTACTGTTTTTAAGGTTCCGTACCAAAATAGTAAAAAAGGAACCCTTATGGTGCGACTCTGTCTGTCTGTCCGTCTGTCACCGCAAGATATCTCAGGACCTACTGATGCTATGGACTTGAAATTTGGCATAGTGTTAAGAAACACTAACCCAAGCTTATTGTATGTAAAAAAAATCTTGTAACTTTTTTACTTTTTTTTTAAAGGGGTTCTTAATGGGACTCTGATAATTGAAAGTAGGGCTATTATATCAAGTGGGGTATCAAATGAAAGGGCTTAATTTTTAGATTAAAATGCCGTTTTTATTTTTTTTCTTTAAAAAGTAGTTTTTGATTTATAACTAAAAACGTCAAAAAAAATACCATTCCCCCCCCCTATTCCTATCTTCCTATCTTCGAAGTTACTGAACAGAAAAATCTGTAATAATTACCAATTATTAATGTCATCCTAAATATTACAGAAAAAATATGACGGTTTTCCTAACTTGCACCGTTTTTGAGAAATTTGCAAAAATTGTAATACATACATATTTGCTCCCACTAAACTAATCGCCATAGAGTTTTTCTTGAACTATGCATGTATCTACTTATGAGCTTGTACGGAACCCTCAGTGCGCGAGTTGGACTCGCACTTGACCGGTTTTAGTATTGTATTATCGCATACTGCGCATCAAAATTAATCAAATGAGCCCAAACACTGTGAAAGTATCTTGTGTAATTTAGGTGATCGGCTAACATCCGGCTCCATCACCAGAACAGCTCCATGTCATAATAATAGATGATAGATTCATTTATTTATTACTAAAATGAATTCACAAAAAGATCATCAAAATAAAATGAAATAATTCTAAAATAAATTACATTAAAAAGTTAAAATCAAATGTCAATCGGAAAAAATAACTTATATCTATTCTAAATAGATGTTGGACATAGTCTAGATTCAAGCTAAAGCTAGATAATATTGCATTATCATCTGATTTACATATTTTCAATAGCAATCTAGCTCAATTGGGAAGTGGGTCAAAAACTTGCAAGATTTGATTACAAACTCACAGACACATGGATACACAGACACCGGGACAGGTGAAAGTAAATAAAAGCTTGTAAAATTTGATAATAATGCTACTCGTATAGTTAAATAGTGAAAAGTCAAACGTTTACCGCAAAATCTTACACGTTTCCCATAAAAATCGACGAACTATTTTCTTCTATTTTGATACTGTGGTCCAACGACATACGGGGTCAAGCTTAATAGGATCGTTTACAAAGAGAACTTTTTGTATTTTAATCCCAAGATAACTATTAACGCTTAAACAACTTCAGCCGTGAAACCAACCCATCCAAAGTCGGGTTAAGTGTTTGCTCGTGGTTTGTTTGGGCGAAGCGCGATAGTGATTACATGACCTGAGCTAATATTTGAACGAGTAATGTACTCGTAGTTCACAGTATCACAAGGGACGCAACTGATTAGTTAACAGTACTTAGAAGACTCAGCCGTAACTTCGTTTGCGGAGGTGTTTGAAACATGCCATGAAATGTTGACATTTGACACTTTTTAGCAATGAGTATCTCATGTAGCTGTATGTGTAATCATTCACCTCATCTCTCCTGGAACTACCTATATTTATAGATGTTCGGAGCGAACTGCAGGGCTTCCTTTCCTCCTTCCGAAGTGTGGTAGGAGAGTTGCGGCGAACAGAAGTTTTAAAATCGAACATGATCAGAATTGTTGTTGTAGTACTTCGTAACCGCGGGTCAGAGAGTTCTTGACGGTTCTCAAGTTATCGTCGACAAAAAAACATATAAAAATATACAAACCTCACGCGCTTCGCTCGTTCGGTCAAATTTAACCCCCACGCAAAAAGTGGGGTGGCATTCCTGAGGTGGGATGTCTGTCTTAGAGCCGACTGTCTTATGTCCAATGGTTGATATAAGATTTATCTTCAAAATCTCTAAAAAACTAATTAGTTACGTGTACCTATTATCTCGTAAAATATAAATTTTCAATTGCAAAATTAATCATTTTACCGGCAACCCAGCTTGGCATTGAATTAAAAATCGGAGTATACCTAAAAATATTGTGTAATGCCTTCCATCACGACATTACTATACAAATTCATGGTACAGTACTGCGTACAACAACGTTTTCTACTCGTGGCGTGACCACTTACAAATTGGTTTATGTAAATTCCAATATAAATCTACGTGGAACGGGGCGCAAGTCGCCAGATATTAGGGTTCCTCCGGATTTCATCGGTTTATTGGTCTACACCATAACTACGATGCCTTTCCTTAACCGGAAAGCTAATAATGACATATCAAATCATGTGTCGCACGTAAGTTTCAAAAACTGCAAACATGCGCGGAAGTAATTCAAAGGTTTATGTGAAGTCCTCAACCCGTACTGAATAGCGCAGCGTTGGGCCTTCAGCCCATTCACTCTCATCTATGGCCTATGCCCAACAGTGGACTTTATTATGCTGATGATGATATTCATTACGTTTTGTGGCGTTACTGTATATTGGGTTGGGAGTTAATGGTTTGTGTCCGTCAGCTGTGTCCATCTCGTTCCTAACCTAATCACTGAGTAGAACTTTGAGGGAGATAAGTTTTTCACTTCGTCGGTCCATCTTTTTGGAGACCGGTTCTGAGCTTGACTATAGTTTAAAGAGGATATCTTTTCTTATCCTGTATTGGTATTTACGAGTAGATACACTACTGTCCAGCGGTATCTTTTGGACCCATAACCGCGTGTACATCATTGTTTATATTTCGCTTATTCAGAAGCAGTGCCTGGAATTAATCTGACTCCAGAGCCAGCCCATTGGTACCCAGGTAGCCAGTACCAATTTCTTCATTCTCTGGCTGGTGAGGGCATGACATTCGCATAATGTGTTTCATTGCCTTTGCCACCACGCTACACATTCTACATTGTTAGTAATTTCCAGATGGTTAAGATCTTTTAAAGAAGGCATAATAAGCGACTCGCACTTGACATTTCCGTGCCTGACAGCAATACCGAACGTTAACAATAATTTAATAGGAGCATTACGTAATTTATTCCAATTTTTTGATTTACTTATGCTGAGCAAAATCGTTTTGTTACAGAAAGTTACATTGTTGAAATAGTGCTGTGACGTACCTTATACAGTGCCTAGGCGTAGTGACATGTCCATTTAAACCTAGTTGTACCTATATGGCATTGTTCGTAGAGTAGATAGGAACAGAATTAAAGTCAATTTAGTGCGTCAGTGAAGTGACATCGGTAAGACATTGAAGTGGGCGAAATTACTTCGATAGTGAGTTAAAGTGTTGATAATGTTGCTGTATTATGCTTCATGAAAGTAGTAATTACTAAAAAAGGTGTAACGGAATTATTTTAATTGTTGAATTTTCGGAGCGTAATTTTTAACTGTTAAAAAGATTACAAGTTGACATGGTGTGAGTTCATAATTTTAATTGAAAGACTAATAAGTGTGGACGTCGAAGATATTTGTCCAAAGTTGGGACGTGTATAGTGATTTTGTTGAGTGATATAGGTACAGTACAGTGTCATCATGAATACGGTACAGAGCACGGGCGGTCATGGCGGCTCCATGAAGAAGGACTCAAAACACGATGTGAGTACAATTTGTACCATTTTTCTACTAAGTACTGTACTAGAGATCCCCGCAACTTCGTTGACATCAAATAACCAAAAAAATAAATATGTTTTTCTTTTTAGGGTTCCGTACCTCTACAGGAAACAACGGAACCTTATAGGATCACTCGTGTGTCTGTCTGTCTGTTTGTCTGTCGTTCACAGCCAATTTGCTCCGAAAGTACTCAACCGATTGAGTTGAAATTTGATACATATATTAAAGTTAATGACCCAAACACGAACGTGTCACGGAAGTATATGAATTTTAATCATGAGGGCCACTATTGGGGGGTCAACTAGAAATTTAAAAAAAGTTAGCAATACATATCGTGTGACATGTTAAATGAAAAGGCTCACTGTAAGAATCTCAATGTTTTTTTTTTTATTTTTATATTAATAGTTTTGAAGATATTTAAGAAAATAGGCAAAAATTGACCATTCCCCCTTATCTCCGAAACTATTGGAACTAGAATTTTGAAAAAATTTGGAAAATAGTCCCGCACCTATAGATTATAGGAAAACCTATAAGCAGTCTGTGCAGTAAAGTATGATCGTTTTGAACGTACAGAACTCCATAGCGTAGCGTAGAGGGCTCCAACTCGCACTTGTCCGGTTTGTCAGTCGTGCAGTCTGCAGAACAGTTTTCACACTGTTGTGTTCCGGTGTGTAAGACAGCCGGTAAAATTACTAGCATAGATGCATTCTATCTTAGTCTTTAGGGTTGGCAACGCATTTGACATATTAAGATTGCAAATATCCTCAGAAGTCACTTACCATCAGGTGACCTGTGTACTCGTTTGCTTTTCCCATGACACTTAACATAACCTAATTTTGTACAAAGGCACGGCTGAGCGACCGTCTGCACTCCTTATCGCACTGCAATAAGGTCTACAGTCGATAACTCAATCGTGACTTCTTTGGCGGAGTGAGATTAACATTTATGCTGGGATGCGTCACAAATTTTAGGAGGTCTGTCCACCGTGTTGGAGAACGCCCACGATATCTTAGCTTAGTTATCCTTAACGTAGTCGAGTAAAAAATTACACTAATATTATAAATGTGAAAGTTTGTGAAGATGTTTGGATGTTTGTTACTAAATAGCACAGTAACAATTGAACGGATTGAGCTGAAATTTGTAACTTAACTTAAACAACTTTATATCCCGGTAAAGAATTCCTTTGGGATAATAACGGATACAACACGGGCGAAGCCGCGGGTAAATCCTAATAGTATCTTATATTTTAACCAGGGCCAACTAACTTTACACAACGCACAGCTTTAAACAGCGCTTACCCCGTCCGCGTCGGCGCACATGCCCCCACTGACCTATGGCGCTTTGGATGTTACACAACCGTTAAGTTTGCACCTGGTTGGTATGTGATGCCAAGGAAACCAGGTGCAAACTTAGCTCAACCGGTTAATATAAAAAATTAGGACGAAGTCGGCACGGGTTCCCATACACAGAATTAGCTGATTTTAAGTTTAGGGGCATTTTAGCACATAACAAACATAATTAGAGGGTATGCGTTACTCAGTTTGGAAGTTCGCAAAATCTGGGATACCCTAATGCTTACTGTACCCCAATGTGCGAAATTAACTCCAGTGCCCTAGCCACAAGCCCTCTGTGTAACATAGGTCTTTATAAAATCAATAACGTATTCGTTATATCAATTAGGAACATTCTATGAAAGTGTCTACTTTTTGTCGCTTACGTAGGTAACGCGTGGTAGGTACCCTAATAAAATTTATTATCTAAGTACTAAGAAACACTGTAAATCTCAAAGCTAGGGTATGATATTACCGTACCGATATCCAGTTTCCTAATTTTACAGTTATGTCAAAAGTATTAAAAAGGTAGTGTCGCTTTCATAGATTGCTCCATTAATTCCAAATTTACCTACATTATTTTTAAATATGGGTCAGACATGCATATATAATGTTATTCCGCAAAATAGCGGCAATGTATCACAAATAGCAGTTTAATTATCGCCCGTGAAGGCTGAATAATGTATAGAGTCGATAACGGCGCCGAAACACAGGGCTGTCGCAGAATAGTGCAAAAAGAAGAGCCACTCAAGGTCCAAAACTCTAGTACACGATTAGGGAATGCTAACCAGTATATCGGTCAATAGGTCAAAAATTAAACCGGTAAAGTACCGGTAATTAAATCCTATACCAGTTATTTACCGGAACATAAATAAATATTGGTTTACGCTGTTTATGAACTACAAAACTGCCGTACTTTATCCAAGTCCAATGATTTTATGTGATATGACGATTTAATTACCTTTTATTGGTTTCAAAAATAACACTCTTTGACCGATTAGGAGCACGCGATACCTATTTAAGGTCGAGGCGCAGACAGTTCGATCCGTACTGGAGCATTGTTACGCATTCTTAAAACTTGGCTTGTAGTGCGTTCGTTTACGGCGCACATACAAGCCGCGCGATGTACCTTTTGTACGATACGACGAATGCTGCGTTTGGATACGATGCGTCGTGCCCAGTTACGATGTCGACTTGTGGAATACTGATTTGATTCATCTAAGACTAATATTAAGTTGTATTTGTATTGGGGCATTTCTCCAGAAATATGTCTACGACTCATTCATCTGTCTCCATACATTTAGTATGAAAAAGGGCCAGATGAATGAGGTGACCGCAGACATATTTCTGGAGAAATGCCCATTGACTGATTCGTCGGACGACAGTTTAAATAGAGAGAAATAGACTTGTGTACGTAGTACTATTACTTATTCCGTAGTATGACTTTTAAAAACTGCGATTTGCGACTAGTAAACTTTCTGTCGTTTATAGTCTGTGACATGGTTGCTTGCGTTACTTAATTTCGTATGCATATAGCATTACTTATTTATGAATTAAATCAAAAATCCCATTACAGCTTTGTGCGTCAGCTAATTATTATTCGCTGGTAGCTGAAAATCTGGGGGCACGGCAGTACCCCCGCCAAGTCAAACAAAACAAAGGCACGGCCGTACCATCCTCTTCTCAAAGCCATTCAGGCCATTTTTAACCACCTGTAATTGTGTGCTAGAACCCTGAACTTTCAGGGATATAAAGGGTATAAAATGACTGATATATTATATTCTCAATAATATTCGAACGACATAAGTAAGTTTGTAATCCTACTCAAATACATGCGATTACTTTTCTAGTTCAAATGAAAATATAATGGATTGGAATGTAATACATATCACTTATAAAAGAATATGCACGGTCCTCGATGAAGCAGTGGGTCGTTGAAGCAAGATCTCCTGTAAAGAAAAGTCATTTAATTGGTAAATTTGGCACACTCGCTATTTTATTCCACTACTATATAGCATTATTGTTCAGGAAAACCTCTCCAATAAACATTTGGTCTTAGAAATAAATAACTGGCCAAGAGCATGTCGGACCATGCTCAGTGTAGGGTTCCATAGCCGTAACTATAAGGTAAAAAATACGATGTAAAAAAAGTACAACAACAAAAGAACGTATCTTCATAGCAATTACGTCCTTTTGTTGAGAAGCGCAGTTTATCGGCAATAACTCAAAAATGGTTAATCCGATCTTGTTGAAATAATTTTCGTTGAAAGTATTAATTAAGCGCTATGTTTGTAATTATTTTTATATTTTTCGGACACACGGTTTAGAAGATAGAGGGGGGGGGACACAACTTTCGGAGCGATTATTTCCAAAGGTATTCACTTAATCAAAAACATTACTTAAAAACCTTAAAATGTTTTCAAAAGAGCTGTCGCACTATGTACCACATGTTGACATTTTGTAAAAAAAATTTTTTTTAGCTTCTGTTACATGTATGGAGTGCCCCCCCTAGATTTTTTTTATTTTTTTATTTAACTACCAAACTTAGTTGGGGCGTCTACAAGATATCTATATTCCAAATTTCATCAGTATAGGTCTTGTAGTTTGTCAGTAAAATGCCTGTGACATACGGACGGACGGACGGACGGACATGACGAAACTATAAGGGTTCCTTTTTAGCCATTTTGGCTACGGAACCCTAAAAATATCAAGAAATATGTCATTAATTTTATTTTATCATCAATTCTCATACTAAAGACAAGCGAATTTAAAAAAAACCTTCGAATTGAGTTTTGTTCCTTTTTAAAAATAAAGGAATGCTTGCTTAAGTATAAAATGAGCTAATTTAAGGCAGTTTTCCACCAGGTCCCATAAAGTTTTTCCACCCTGTATAGAATATTATTTATGCCACACCTGGCCAGAAAGCGGCTTTTTCCGTACGCGCAGCGCAGTGTAGACATATAATGATGTACACAACACGGGAGGGTAGGTAATAAAGAAAGCCCTCGATCGCATATTTACGTCCCTCGCTTGCAGCTCGGGTCGCAAACTTCTGCGATCTCGGCCTTTCTTTGTATTACCACCCTAGTTGTGTAATGTACTAATGTATTTAGTTTTAAAGTTTATCAAATGAACTTACTTGCAATCGTTGCCATCCACCGTGAACCGGACGGTTGACGGTTGCGGCGTCTACAAGATATCTATATTCCAAATTTCATCAGTATAGGTCTTGTAGTTTTTGAGTAAAATGCCTGTGACATACGGACGGACGGACGGACGGACGGACATGACGAAACTATAAGGGTTCCTTTTTAGCCATTTTGGCTACGGAACCCTAAAAATATCGAGAAATATGTCATTTATTTTTTTTTCATCAATTCTCATACTAAAGACAAGCGAATTTAAAAAAAAACCTTCGAATTGAGTTTTGTTCCTTTTTAAAAATAAAGGAATGCTTGCTTAAGTATAAAATGAGCTAACTTAAGGATTTAAGGCAGTTTTCCACCAGGGCCCATAATTTTTTTCCACCCTGTATAGAATATTATTTATGCCACACCTGGCCAGAAAGCGGCTTTTTCCGTACGCGCAGCGCAGTGTAGACATATAATGATGTACACAACACGGGAGGTAGGTAATAAAGAAAGCCCTCGATCGCATATTTACGTCCCTCGCTTGCAGCTCGGGCCGCAAACTTCTGCGATCTCGGCCTTTCTTTGTATTACCACCCTAGTTGTGTAATGTACTAATGTATTTAGTTTTAAAGTTTATCAAATGAACTTACTTGCAATCGTTGCCATCCACCGTGAACCGGACGGTTGACGGTTGCGGCGTCTACAAGATATCTATATTCCAAATTTCATCAGTATAGGTCTTGTAGTTTTTGAGTAAAATGCCTGTGACATACGGACGGACGGACGGACGGACGGACATGACGAAACTATAAGGGTTCCTTTTTAGCCATTTTGGCTACGGAACCCTAAAAATATCGAGAAATATGTCATTTTTTTTTTCATCAATTCTCATACTAAAGACAAGCGAATTAAAAAAAAAACCTTTGAATTGAGTTTTGTTCCTTTTTAAAAATAAAGGAATGCTTGCTTAAGTATAAAATGAGCTAACTTAAGGATTTAAGGCAGTTTTCCACCAGGGCCCATAATTTTTTTCCACCCTGTATAGAATATTATTTATGCCACACCTGGCCAGAAAGCGGCTTTTTCCGTACGAGCAGCGCAGTGTAGACATAAAATGATGTACACAATACGGGAGGTAGGTAATAAAGAAAGCCCTCGATCGCATATTTACGTCCCTCGCTTGCAGCTCGGGTCGCAAACTTCTGCGATCTCGGCCTTTCTTTGTATTACCACCCTAGTTGTGTAATGTACTAATATATCTAGTTTTAAAGTTTATCAAATGAACTTACTTGCAATCGTTGCCATACGTGATCCTATTGACGGAGCAGACGGGGTCCTGGTACTCTGCGCAGAAGCAGCCAAACTGCGCACTAGCAAACGCCAGCGACCCTAACACGACCAGTAGCAAGAAACCTGATGATCAAAGGTTTACTTTGTTGGTTTACTTTGTTTACTTTGTGTCCGCCTCGCACCTTGGCCGAACAGTGCAGACAGCTGGTGCGGCTGCGTGCGGATTTTGCCGCACTCAAAAAGCGGGATAAGTATTCAGCCCTCGCCGGCAATTATTATTTGGTACCCCTTGCGTTTGAAACCACTGGGTGCTGGGGGTCGGAGGCTATTGCCTTCATTAGGGAAGTGGGACATAGAATTAGGGAGAAAGGGTCTGGCGCCCGCGTAGGCTCGTAGCTGGTGCAAAGGTTGTCCATCGCCATTCAGCGTGGTAACGCGGCTAGTGTAATGGGTACCTTTGCGCCAGGAACAGCACGAGGCGGTCTTTTTGACTAGATTTAATTGTGTTAAATCTGATATTGTTTTTATGTGACCACTTTGTTATAGCGGTTTGATTACTTTTATAATAACTCGTGCATTTGTTATTGAATAGTTTTGTTTGAAGTCAGTTATTTCGTTTTTTTCAAGCTTTTATTTAGTTTCACTTGTCCCGGTGTCTGTGTGTCTGTAATCAAATCTTGTAAGTTAAATTTGACCCACCCGGTGGTTTCCGATTAAACTGAAATTTTTCAAGGATATGTAAATGAGATGACAATGCAATATTATTATGACATAAAACTGGTCTGATGATGAAGCCGGATGGTAGCCATAGGACCATCTAAATTATACAAGATAATTGGGATTTTTGACCCAGGAGATTTTGGAGCGTTTAAACTGCCGGACTTCTAATGAATAGTCTGATATGTGATATCCCATCAAAATCAGCAGAGATTTCGACAAAAATGTGTCCAAGGAAGTGAGGCGGTTTGAACGCTTTATGACACAAATTCACTGTGTTTGGGCTTATTTTATTAGCTTTGACGTGAAGTAAACTATAATAATAAAAAGTACAGTCAGCAATAAAAGCTTGTCTCAAAAAATATTTTTTTGACAAACTTTTTTCAACATACAGGAAATCAAAGTACACAGAAAAACTAAACACTTACTTTGATTTCCTGTATTTATATATGTAACATTAAGTGTGGTGTAAATTGCCCGCATTAAAAACCAATGAAGAGACAAAAATGTTTCCTTCATATAAAAGTAAACTTTTTTCAAATTTGTTTTAAGTTATTCTTAATTTCTATTTTTTATTAACAAATATTTTATTAAGATACTTACCAATGTAAAACTTCATGTTGTAAGCAGAATTAGCTCGCAGCGTCCACTGTGCCATAAATATCACGGAAACTCGTTTTTATACGAAACCGACAACAATAAAGTCGAGCAAATAGGAAATGAAGGCAAGTAACTAAATGTCAAGTTTTGATGCGAGTGCACTCGTTTAATCATTGTCTTTTGTGTTTATTATAGAGGCAGTTACTAGGCCGTAAGTATTATTATAAACCTTGATCTTATTTACTTGTTTATTTTGGCTCATATACGATACTTATAACAAAGTAGAACGCCTGCTATTAAATAAGTAGTATGGATGTACGTCCTCTTACTGCAAAAACCGCCTATCTTCATTTAACTGTTAACACTTTCGCCGGCGGTACCCAATTAATTGCTGTTTAGTTAAAAGAGTTATTAAAATTAGTAAAAGTATCTTAGTCACATTTATAAGGGCTTGTTACACACTTCGGAGTTTTCATTAAAAAAAAATGAATATCTCGGAAAGTAACCGTTTTTCGACTATACATTTTACTAGTCTTTTAACTCCTAATAGTTGTTAGAATCTATAGTTAAAGTTTTTCGGGTTACTCGGGCCCACCGTGTATAATTACAGAACCTGCTTACAACATTTCACCAGAATTAGTTGAGAAATACAACTTTTAGAGGAGGACAGTCGGAAATTCGGACAGACATCGTACACAGACAGTACTTCTAGCAGACCCATAAGCTCGAAATTTTAAACATAATGAATTTTTAGCCTATCATGTCATGCAAAACCTAAAAATATTGTAATTTCAATACAAACTGCATAAGTAATCCTACAGGCGATTACAAAGTTACTTTTGTAGTTCAAATGGGAAATAGAATGGATTGGAATAAAAAGGAAGACCACTTACAAAAGCAAATGAGATCCCATCAAAAACATTACATGTAAAAAGATGCAAGTCTCGCAACGCAGTTCTTCTACGATAAAAAAGTTTTGAGATGTAAATGTTAAACCAAGTCAGTACTGGGGAGGGGGGGTGTCCACAGAACTCGATTTCCACCGATTTGCCTATTATTTAACCGTGGAGGAACACACATGTTTTTGATGGGATAAGTTATTAATAATAGAGGTGACGGCAGGGTGTCAACTATTAAGCATAAGCGTGTTAAACACTAGGACATTTACCTTATGTTAACTTCAATTTTTATTTCATCTCAAGGTAATGTAGTCTTTATTACACGATTAAAAAGTACAAATGGAGGCCTCTCTTCTTTTAACTGATGAACTTCATTTTAACGGCATTTTTTTTATGTTATTACATATCAGTGCGTCCGGAGCCATCACAAGCTCCGCTGTGACCGTAAGGATCGCCGGAGCACCCGCGCCTGTAAATCATAAATTATATTAAAACGGATTAAAATATTTTAAGAAGTTACATGCAAATTCCTTCACCAAAGAGAAAAAAACTCTAAAACGTAGATTCCCAGTGGTCCCTACGGACCCCCAGTGGGCGCTGAGGATTCCCCGGGGGCCGTAGGAGCCTTGGAAGAAATTAGGGGGCGTTAATGCCATCCAAGGGGGCGCTATCGCTTAAAAACTTATCAAATCACTACATAGTATAAAACAAAGTCACTTTCTCTGTCCCTATGTCCCTATGTCCCTATGCATGCTTAAATCTTTAAAACTACGCAACGGATTTTGATGCGGTTTTTTAGGGTTCCGTAGCCAAAATGGCTAAAAAGGAACCCTTATAGTTTCGTCATGTCCGTCCGTCCGTCCGTCCGTCCGTATGTCACAGGCATTTTACTCAAAAACTACAAGACGTATACTGATGAAATTTGGAATATAGATGTCTTGTAGATGCCGCTACTAAGTTTGCTAGTTAAATAATAAAAATAAAAAATCTAGGGGGGGCACTCCATACATGTAACAGATGCTAAAAAATATTTTTTTCAGCAAACTTCAACGTGATATACATAATTCGATAGTTCTTTATAAAACATTAGAAGGTTTTTATGTACTTTTTTTCGATTAATTGAATACTTTCGGAAATAATCGCCCCTAAAGTTGCATAAATTGTGTCCCTTTAACTTTTAAACCGTAAATCCAAAAAATATGAAAAAAATCAGGAAGGTAACGCTTAATAAATACATTCAACGAAAATCATTTTGAATAGTAACGAACAAACCGTTTTGAAGTTATGGCCGTAAAACTTCTCGACCAAAAGGTATTAAGTGCCATCGAATTACACGGCATTTAAGACCTTTTGCCAGTTGTTTATTTTTAGCTTTATTTTTATCTGTAGCACATTTCCTTATAGATACGGCTACGGAACCCTACACTGAGCATGGTCCGACATGCTCTTGTTATTTAATAGATAGAGTGATTGAAGAGGAAGGTTTATATGTATAATACATGCATAATATAATAGAGAAAAACCGTGCGAAGCCGGGGCGGGTCGCTTGTATAGTATAAATAGATTTCTACCCGATTAATTTAATTCAAACAATCTCAACAAGTTAGAAATGTATTTGCTCACATGGTTTAATTTACGTACTCAAAACAACCACGTATTAACAGGAACATCGTTACCGAGATGTCGACTCGGTAGCTTTGTTGTAAACTAGTAATAATTCCAGATAGTGGTACTATCCCTAAATCACGCAAGCAGGAGCCAAGCTGCGGCCAGCCTCCATTTGCCGTCTATTTTTTTTACAGCAATGTAGTTGATTTTGTTGGGGGGAGGGGGGGGGGGGCTAAAACATTTTTATCATGCCTAAGTGGACGGCAAATCAAAAAACGTTTGAGAATCTATTCTCTAAAATGTAATGTATGTATGTGTTTTACTTACACAATGTATGGTAATGGTAATATAAAGAAAGGCCGAGATCGCAGATGTTTGCGGCCCGAGCTGCAAGCGAGGTACGTAAATATGCGATCGAGGGCTTTCTTTATTACCTCCCGTGTTGTGTATATCATTTTATGTCTACACTTGGCCAGAGAGCGGCTTTTGAAAAAGCCACTTCATGGCCAGGTATGGCATAAACTATAAGACGTCCCTACCTATCTATTTAAATGTAAAGTTCGATGCTTTTCGCTAAACTGAGAATATTTTCAAATAACTTAAATTAAGATAGTTAATTCATCTTCAAAGTTCAATTCTGAAAGCAGCGCAATCTCACTTTTTGTATGTTTGTATGGAAAAAATAAAATTAGGATTTGGCATGTTTTAAAAAAGTTGCAAAACAAAAGTAGCTCAAATTAAGAAGTAGAAACGACCCTTCCATTTAAAACCCCATTGTTAGAGGCACCCTGTATAAGTTGTGATATTTTGTTTGCTTTAAGGGACTTTCTGTTTTAGTATAGATTGCATGAATGGGCCGACAATAAACAAAATATTACGACTGTTGCCGTGCAATTGTTACCGTATTCAACTTGGGACAGATAAGCCAACCAGTAAAATAACTAAAATTTCAACAATATTGTCACTTATGTGCTTACGTGCAGTTGTTGCTGTAGGTACGGCTGTTGACGGAACACACCGGTTCATATTCTTGGGTGCAGCTGCAACCGGCCGCGGCCGCTTCAACATCGTGGACATCAGGGCTGTTGCAACTGTTAGCTTTGACTTGCGTCAAAGCTACCGCCATAATCACTGAAAACGCCACTGTTCTATAATTAGTTGCACCTACATGCAAGTTATTACCACACAGCGACTACAATCTGACTTTCATAACTCCTGCTAAAGGAACACCTAGCTGTCCCGCGGAATCATTAAGTGATAAGGCAATTACAAGGCGAGCAAAGCAATTAAAATCTACCTACATTCATGTATAGTCAACATCATAAATATATATATCTATACGTATATTGGCTTCGGTTTCCGCGATCACTCATAGTAATAAAAAAAACATAAAGACAAAAAAAGCAAAAACAGTATTTTTGTTTAAAATATGTTCTTTTTTTGCATAAGGCGAGGCTGATAAGTTTTTTGGCTTCTTCTTTCTTATCCAGTATGCCTTTTGGAAGCGCCGCTAGTTTCTGAGGTTAGGTTAGGATAGTAAGCCCTTCTGGCTTGTGTGTGAACATCTTTACACATTAGGCCCGTCTGGCAACACTAAACTTTTTCTGATTTGTTTTACCAAAAATAGCATACCTAGAGTCTTTTGTTTAAATTATTTTCTCTTTTTTGCACAAGCCGTGGCTGATAAGTTTCCTTGGCGTTTTCTTAATTATCAAGTATGCCTTTTGGAAGCGCGGCTAGTTTTTCTAGTGTAAGGCCTGAGTGGCGAGCGTCCAGCGTCGCGTCCTGCAGGGCGGGCAGCGGGGCGGGGAGCGTCTATTGGTTTTGTGCAGCGTGCACTCAGGACACCAGTATGGGCTTCAGTTGCTTAACATGCACGCCGCACGCCACGCCCCGCTCGAGCGTCCACTCAGTTCGTACCCTAAGGTTAGGTTTTAAGCCCTTCTGGCATGTGTGTAAACATCTTTACACATTAGGCCTATCTGGCAACACTAATTTTGAATTTATATTTTTAAAGTGGGTAGGTTTGCACAACAGTAATTTTGACAGAGGAAATTTATGATTTTCTCAGTCTACCCGCGACCACGAACCTTGAAAAGGGTTAGGAAACGTCGGGACTTAAAATGTAGTAATATACGCGATTTAATCCGTTCAAGTTGTTTTATTACTATATATATATATCTATACATTACCAAAGCGACAAAAATATATGTACACTCTTACAACCCTGACATAATTTACATTTTAGAAAATTGTGTCACTTCATCCGTATATAGGTTCGTTTATGATGTTGACTGTACAAACTCTCTGCAGTAACTTCAAAATTAAGTAGGCGTTTGTAGTTATTTATCATTCTCTATCTTTATACTCAATTGATTATTTGACAATTTTTTTCTGTGATAAGTTATAGAAACACTTCTCATTAATAGAAATATTAATGGAAAAAACACTTCAATATCATAAAAACTCACCGAGATATAAATAATAATATGTGCAGAAACGCTTCCTACGTGTTTGGGGAAATCAAGAACTTTGTTCTACAACTATGTTAAAACTTGCGTTTATCATATTCCGTTTCATATCAAAACTAACAATAAAATACAATACAATCATACTTTATTGCACACCAAAAGATAAATTACAATGCAAACTTATACAAAAACATTGGTAAACAATAGGCGGTCTTATCGCTAAAGAGCGATCTCTTCCAGACAACCTTTGGGTAGCGGAGTTGATATAAAATTAACAAAACTAAACCAACCAACTAACCATACAATTTATGGGTTATTTAATGGTATTAATAGTTTATAATAATTTGAAACATTTGAAATGGATTTTCCCACGCATTTAGAGGCTCATAAAAAGTTACACGTTAGGTATCAAACTCAAAACTTTAACATATTTCCTTATTTTGGTGATTTTAACAAGAACTTCTATAATTTTTACAAATTTCAGTTACAGGCAAGTGCCCAATTGTTCAAGTTTCCTCACATTGTATTCACTCAGTCACCATACGGCAACCGCAACCATATTCACGTCATATTCATAAACCAGAAATAAGTAGTAGATACCTAACGACCACCGAGATTCAAACCCCGGACCTCACGGTTTCCAGTTCCCTCAATCCCACTAACGTTAATAAATTATAATAAAATATTTACCGAAAATGATCCTCATGTTTTACAGTTCTTTTTATTTAAAAAGAAAAAAAATACTAATGCAAAAATAATATTCAGACACGATGCTCAGCCTAAAGAACTCGTAGCCGCACTAACGGTTTATATGTACGAAAAACATTTCTTATACTCGCAAGCAGAGACTAGCTTGACATACATTGACGTGTTCTAAGGATTTTGCATTTGTTCTCGTATTTAGAAACTGCAATGTATCTTGCCCTCGTAGGCCAATTGAGTGCGAGTGATGATTTTAGAAGGAAAAAGGTCATAAACACCAACTATATACGCTGTTTCTGCAAATGGTTAGCAAAGCAGCTGAACAAATATGATGACTTTGTCAAGGTTGTCCTTCATTGGCAAGATTAATACGTAGAAGCAGTAAACCATAAAAAAACAAATTATTATTAAATTGTTTGAATATTATATTATATAGATAGCCTCAATATTATGTTTTTTTTTGAAGCCTGACAAACTTGCAACCCTTATTGGGCGTAGTAAAAGTCGTACCAGGTGGGGGCCGTAGCGTTCCCTGGGTTCGAACCAGGTCGCTGGCCGGGCCACCTTGGGGGGCCGGGGGCGCCTGTGGTCGAACCAGGTCGCCAGTTCCTAATCACACAGAAATAATACAACATTCAATAGCACATGTACAAAGACGAGCGTATCCCTCCCTTGCCTTTCTTCCACTCTAACCTCAGAGCAAGTGAAAATAGGAATTAAATACAAATATTATTGCAATTATGTTTTTATTTGTCATAAATTGGTCTTGTTTACAACTTGTGCAGTTAATATTGGCACAGTAAATAATATTTTAAGCTAAACAGTAACATTACGCCATAAAAGTGTTCAAAAATAACGTACTCACACAGGCGCGCACTTCACCATGAATATTGAAAGGTTTTCGAAAGTAGTCAGTTGCCGGCGCGCGTCGAAAATCGAGACAGGCAGGCGTCCATATTTAGGACGCCCCAAAGGGTGCAGTTGAGATACTGCTTTAGCTATTATATTTACTATGGTGTAGTCTTGCGATAAATTTTCCACATTATTTTTCTTAGTCGCGATTATTGTGGTGTGTTCAATAGGATTTGTGGCAATTAGTTTTGGAACGACATTTCCCGTTATAGGCCCACTCCTCATGTGCGCATTTTCTCCTAAAAAAGAAAGTTTTTTTAATCAATTTATCTAAAGTTTTAACTTAAGAGATGTATAATAAGTAAGCGAAAGCTGAAGACGCAGCGTGGGTATGGGCAGGTCCTCAAAAAATAGTATTGAACACCTGCTAAAGATCGCCGGATTCTGTTGAAGGCCTATGTTCAGCACTGGGCGTTATTCTGATGTTTATGATTAATCAAAATACATAAAGATGTCTAACGCTGATAATTAACATTTGGCTAATATTTCTTTACGGTCCCACTACATCGTATCATACCATGACCGTTCTACGAACGTGTCAGGTAAAATAAATATTCTTTTATGGAAAAGTATGAGACTATGCCCACTGGCACGTTCCGTCACCGACCAGCATTTGTCATACTGTGCCTGATACGTCCATAGTACACTGTCATGGTATGATACGGTCTAGTGGGCAGAGACCTTTATGGTTAATTGGCCTTTGGATTTGCGTTTGATCTTGGTTTCATCTGATGGAAAGTGGAGAAAAGGTATATGATGGAGTACGGTTACCCAGAGACAATACTAAATTTCTGAAACCAATCGAACCCGTGACCACATTTTGTATACACCTTTTTGATTTTATTGATTTTCGTTAACTTTTTCAGGTCTAATTAAGTTAATTTCTCCAAGTAACAACTGATGTCGTAACTCATACCGTTTTAAAAATATTCATAATCTTAATTTAATCAGCAATCAGTACAAATAAGCATAATAGGGTATTTGACAACAATCAAAATAAATTCATTAACTCTAACCAGCAAATTACGCTTCCAAAACAGCCCGGATAAAATCATTCAAACTTATTTTCGTGCCATCAACGATTTTACAATTACGAAAACTAAAAATAAGGCACCATGTTGAGCATGACGTCACAAGCACGTCACAAGATAGTATTTCATACTAAACTGCATACTTTCGGAGCGTTTTGACACTTCATAAAAAGAAGCTGATTTGAACTGTCATCAAGTAGCCTATTCCAACACTGTCATAGTTGTCACTTGGTTGTCACTATCTTTTTACTAACTTAAGAGTCTTTTAAAATGGTCATGAACTCCATATTAATTTATTTTGTATGGAAAGATTTTTTTTTTCCAATTTAACAAAAAGAGATATACCAGGTAGCTTCTGTTGACATACCGCTGCGAAAGCTTTAATTTGTTTATGTAGGTAGAAGCAAGTAAACTTACGTGCAATTATTGGAAAAAGTGTGACAGTCCACAGAGCATACTGGAGAGTAGATCATACTAGGACAAAAGCATTTAGCTGCCAGGGTAAAGCCAGCCATCAGGAAGATGAACGAAAATGCTGAAACCAATCACAATACTGAAGTATATAGAGAAAGATTAGACTAGGTAAGATTGTGTAGGTACTTAGAAAACTAAAGTGAGGCTCAAACGTATTGAATTAAAAACGGATCACTCACGTTGTAAGAATACAAGACTTCCACTCGACAAGTTTCGGAAGCATTCGGCATGCGAGTACTCATGATTACGGGAATGCCGGATGCTCCCGAAACATGTCAAGTGGAAGTCTCATCTTTTTACAACGTGAGTGATACGTTTTTAATTCAAAATGTTGCCTAATCATTTATTTTTTTATTTAAACTTTATTGTACAATACAAGTACAAATGACGTAAGGCATTCTCTACCAGTCAACCATCAGTGTAAGAACATATAAACTTTTGAAAGTTTATGTCAAAAAACACATTTTTGAGACAAGCTTTTATTGCCGACTTTTTGGTAGAATCATAAAAACTAATCAAATGAGCCCAAATACGGTGGATTTATCTTATGTAGGTAATGTGGTTTCTTACGGCTACCATCCTGCTCCATCATCAGATTAGCCTTATATGATATTAATATTGCAGTGTCATCTAATTTACATATCTTTGCAAAATTTCAGCTTAATCGGAAACCGGGATGTGGGTCAAATTTAACTTGCAAGATTTGATTACAGTCACATAGATACACAGACAGACAACGGGACAGGTAAAACTAAATATAAAATCTTGTAATTTACACGATTACCTTTAACATTTACTCACCGAAATAAATTTTCATATTTTATGAATTAGTTGTCTTTGCATGTTACTTCCACTAATATATGCATTTATTACTGACTCGAAGTATTTATCGAATGTGCCTTTATATGGCTTCTGTACATACAATAAGATAATGTTTTATCGACATAACGTATACTTAATTAGATTATTTTATTATCTTTTTATTTTAATGAAGTCTAATTAAACCTCTGGTGTTGCAGATATCCATGGGCGACGTTGACTGCTTTCCATCAGGCAGCTCGTCTGCTCGTTTGCCACTTATAACATTAAAAAATAGTACATTGTGTATCAAGGGCGGTAAGTAAGGAATTACAAACGAGTGTTTTTTACAAGGCCGAGGCGAAGCCGAGGGCTTTAATAACACGAGTTTGTAATTCCTTTACCGCCCGTGGCACACACAATGTTTTTCATCACACTTGTGAGGAAATCTAATTAAAATAACCTTACTTAACCTAAATAAAATTGTAAAACTGACAGTGACATTAGTGACATATCCATAGACAATGCGAAAGTCAAGACACGTTCGGAACCCAACACGGTAAAGACCTAAAACGGTTGATTTTATATTTGCAAAATACTGAAATACACTATTTAAACATTAAATTAATGTAACAGAAATACCTATGTGTTTATATGTACGAATATTTGTTCCTGAGTCATGGATGTTTTCTATGTATTTAAGTATTTGTATCTATTAAATATATCGTCGTCTAGTATCCATAACACAAGCCTTATTGAGCTTACTATGGGGCTAGTTCGATTTGTGTAAGATTGTCCCCTAATATTTATTTATTATTTATTTATTTATTTGCAATAATAGTTCTCATTAAATAAATATTTCAGTGATAAAAGTTAAAAAAGTAAATTGGCATTTCCTTTGAACACGACAAATAAGAGTAAAACAAAACCATCGTTTCAAATTTAAAAAGAAAACCATTACGCCCTAGGGCGTAATAGGTCATTTACGGCCCGCAGAACCTACGTGCAATGACACCATTTTCGAGCAAGTGTGATGAAAAAAACATTTCTTGCAATATCAAGATTCTCGGTAGTAGGTACGAGTAGGTACGTTTCACCAAGTTCGAAAGAAAAGGCTTAGGCAAACTGCTTTAATTATTAAATTGTCTTCGGTTTCCGCGATTATCACCCATTGTAAAACGACTTAAACGGAATTCATCGAGTATATTACTTTTTTTTTTTACGTAGTAAGTAGTCTACCCGCGACCACGAACGCTAAAAAGGGCGGGACGTAAAAATGCTCTAATTACGTTCACATGAAGGCAAGGTCTTTTTGCACGCTTATAACTTTTTTCCAGAACTGATAGGAGCAAGTTTTATTTACATATTAATTAGGCCTATAACAATCAGACTCGCGCACGAAGTGTTCCGTACCACCGTACCCTAGTCGCTCTATGAGCAGTAAACCTCGCGAGGCTGTCAACCACCATGGTTCCGGCATTTCGACAAAAATCCAAAATTAATTAAAAGTAAAATTCTATATAATAATCGAACACATATTATTTTCAAGAGAAAATGCGACCTGTAGAGGAAAATAGCCGGACGGACAGACGTACTCAAAAGCATTTTTGGCCAAGCAGAAACGGAGACGCCTCGCTCGCCAAAGCGCTTGCTCGTCAACCATCGGTTTGCCTGTTTCCTGGATCTTTCTTCCCTGAGTATGATCATACACCTGATTTGGCAGCTAAAATTATTTGTAGATAGTGAAGTATTGGTTAAGTACACATTTTATTAAAAGAGAAAAATTATATGTCTCGGGCAGGATTCGGACCTGCATCTCCTACATCTGATTTTTAATTTTTTCTCTTATAATAAAACGTGTAGAATGCGTTGGCAGTTAATACTACAATAAAAAATTGGTTAAATTATAAAAACTCAAAGTCCAACTACAATACTTTTATCAGTTATTTATTTCATTTTATAACACCCATAGACGAACATTTAGTAAGTACTAGTAGGTAAGATGCAGTCCCCGTTGTGAACCCACGGATCGTTGAAGCATTTTCTCCTGAAATAAGAAAAAAATTAGCTAGCTCAGAGATGTCATACAAAAGAAAATTGGGTAGTAAAACTACCCAACTATAATCCAGTCATCCAACTATGGGGCTATCCACGCTGAGTAGTTGGCCCAAGCAGCAGTCGGTTCAATGACCATGAGCAATATGGCCCATTCATTACTATTTCAGTTTTGCAAATTGCAATACTTGCTATGTGGAGAGAAACACAACTCTCGATTGCCCAAAGTGGCCAATTTTTGACCAATCGGGACACACACCCACCAAAAAAAGTGCTATTTGGGTTACTCTGGTTCTTCTACAATTACTTTCATTTCAGATTCGATTCCGATCCGGGGTAATGTAATTGGAATATTACGTGCAATTGTTGTCATATGTTTGTCCGCTGGCACCGCACACGGGACTAAAAAGCTTGGAGCACCTACTCGTACATCGATCAGCCGTTACTGATCCCAAAGATACTGCTAGGCACAGAAGCATAGGTAAAACTGAAACACACCGTAAAACGTTAAGTTATAGTATACTATAGCAAATATCACATGAATTATATTTACACTTTTAAGAAAAAAAAGGACAGTGTGACAAATATCCGTCGAACATACATTATAGCAAAATGTAATTTATTTATTAGTTAATACAGGCAATTCTAATCGACATACATATCTTTGCGCCTGACGAACCCTGAACACCCAAGATATTTTGGGGTTTTCTTATTCGGAACTTGTGTCCCGTCAATGAACAAATAACATGCCGACTCGTGAAAGACTTATACGACAAAGAATTACTACTAAATATTTACCGAACAATATTTTCATGTCGTAATTAATTGCCAACGCTTTCAAAAAGGTTAACAGACAGAACTGCACGTTTACTAATAAAACATTGAACAAGGGCATTCACTTTTATATGGCAGCTATGTAGGTAAACAGTGAACATTATTTAAATAATATACGTACAGGAAAAATAAAGTACAAGCATGCAAATATTCATAGGGTATCATTTAATCGATCAGCAAAATATTCATATTTTGGTCAGCAGAAATATGTATTTGGTCAGCCAAAATAGCTAGTTGGCAAGCAACTTATGGTAAGCAAACATTTATAAATCAGGCTGCAATTAATGATATACTGATCTGCTCTAAATTATTTTGGTCAGCAAATTAAATATTTGAGCTGCATTAAGCGATCTACGGTAAATCAAATTTTGGTAAGCAATCAGTAGGTAAGCAAAATATTTCATTTTGTTCATCAAAAAAAGGGGGCAATAAAACCTAACTGGGCGCAAATATTCTGCCCCCAATCGTGTGCGCATTTTGTCATTCGGTAATTGTCAGCTGTCAAGTAGCAGGTGTCACTGTGATATATACAGGGTGTCACTGTGATATATACAGGGTGTCACTGTGATATATACAGGGTGTCACTGTGTTATATACAGGGTGTAACTGTGATAGATACAGGATGTAACTGTGATATATACAGGGTGTCACTGTGATAGATACAGAGTGATACTGTGATATATTCAGGGTGTCACTGTGATAGATACAGGACAGGATGTCACTGTGATATATACAGGGTGTCACTGTGATATATACATAGTGTCACTGTGTTATATACAGGGTGTCACTGTAATGTATACAGGGTGTCACTGTGATGGGCTCATATAAAATTGGTATTTCGATTTTTTATACATCTCATAATGTTTAGAAGTTATATTATTTATTCACAACGTGTATCGTTTCGTTTTTAGGGTCAGCAAAAAAAATAACCCTAACCTACCTATTTTTGAGAGCCGTTTCGTTTTTAGGGTCATCAAAAAGAAAATAACCCTAACCTACCTATTTTTGGGAGCCGTTTCGTTTTTAGGGTCATCAAAAAAATAACCCTAACCTACCTATTTTTGGGAGCCGTTTCGTTTTAGGGTCATAAAAAAAAAATAACCCTAACCTACCTATTTTTGGGAGCTGTTTAGTTTTAGAGTGACACCCTGTATACATTACAGTGACACCCTGTATATAACACAGTGACACCCTGTATATATCACAGTGACATCCTGTATCTATCACAGTGACACCCTGTATATAACATAGTGACACCCTGTATATAACATAGTGACACCCTGTATATATCACAGTGACACCCTGTACATTTCAATTTAACTGCTTACAGACATGTTTTCTCTGCTGACAGTGACATCCTGTATCTATCACAGTGACACCCTGTATATAACACAATGGCACCCTGTATATATCACAATGACATTCTGTATATATCACAGTAACATCCTGTATACATTACAGTGACACCCTGTATACATATAACACAGTGACACCCTGTATATATCACAGTGACATCCTGTATCTATCACAGTGACACCCTGTATACATTACAGTGACAACCTGTATATAGCACAGTGACACCCTGTATATATCACAGTGACATCCTGTATCTATCACAGTGACACCCTGTATATAACACAGTGACACCCTGTATATATCACAGTGATACCCAGTATATATCACAGTGACACCCTGTATATCTCAATTAAACTCTCTGCTGACCAATTGTAAAATCTTGCTACCCAAGTAATTATTTTGCAGCTCGACTGTTTATTAGGCAGCCAAATGATAAAAAAAGCAGATTAATATTGGTTAAAATGTTAACCGTTCTTAAACTGTTTGCTGAACAAGAGTTGCCGCCCGATTTTATTTATTGCGAGCCAAATCTTTGTATGCTGCCCAAATGATTTAACTGCTTATTTTTTTTTGCGGATCAATTTTAATAACGGCTGACCAAAAATTTACTTTCCATATTCATATGACTAACTTGTAAATATTTTTCACGCGTTCATGTTGTAAGAACAATGCCTTTGTTTGCTAAAGTAAGTATGACTATACGTTTTATGTCCCTACATATATAGTAACTAGCTTATGCCCGCGACTTCGTCTGCGGCGTAAATTATAATTAGGCAATTAATCTTAATAGGCAATAAATAGTTTCTGATATTTGTTCATAAACTTTGTTGTAATTAAACAAAACCCTCAAATATTGGGCCCAATGCACAATGCACATTTACCGCGAAAATCAATTCTTTAGTCCATTTAAGGATTATTATCAAAAAATTAAATGCACTTAATAAACCACTCGTTACTTACACAAAAAAACAATCTACTAATTGCTATAAGCTATGCATGGAGTTAGAAACCTTATACTTTAAAAATTGTACGGTCCCTAAACAAACTTTCAACCCCTACCTACTTAAACCGTTTTCGAGATAAATTTTAATGAACGATGAAATCATTTGAGTTCTATTCAGTTTTCCTACTTCAAAAATCGTTTGGTCCGATACAAAGTTTCAACCCCCATTTAAACCCCTTTGGGGAAAAATTTTAAAAAACAGCAATCACTTTTCTTTTCTCTTATGGACGAGTCTATGTAAGAAATTTAAGATCTACTACAAATACCGTTTGGTCTCCATACAAAATTTTAACCCCCGTTTGACCCCTTCTTATGGATGAATTTTGAAAAAAGAAAAATCACTTTTTTTTATTCGTTATTGAGGAGTCTATGTACGATGTCTTAGAGCTCCAACTTCAAAAATCGTTTGGACCCTATACGAAGTTTCAACCCCAATTTAAATAAATCCCTTCCCATTTCAGCCCTTTTGGGGATGAATTTCGAAAAACCATGAAATTACTTTCCTGTACTCATATTGTGGAGACTATGTACAATGTCTCAGAGCTCCAACTTCAAAAATCGTTTCAACCCCCATTGAATCCCCGTTGGGGATGAATTTTGAAAAACGGTAAAACTAATTTCTTCGACCTTTATTGAATGACCTTTATACAAAGTCTCAGATCTGTTACTTAAAAATAATTTGTTCCCTATACAATATTTCAACCCCCGTTTAACCCCTTTTAGGGATGAATTTCGAAAAACGGTGAAATTACTTTTTGCAACTTATATTGAAGAGTTTATGTTCGAAGTCTCAGATCTCCTACTTTAAAAATCGTGTGGTCTCTATTTAAACTTTCAACCCCCGTTTTACCCCTTTTAGGGATGAATTTCGAAAAAGGGTGAAATAACTTTTCTGTAATCATATTTAAGGATCTATGTGCAAACTCACAGATCTCCAACTTCAAAAATCGTTTGGTGCCTATACGAAGTTTCAACCCCCATTTAACCCGTTTTGGGGACGAATTTCGAAAAACCGTGAAATTAATTACCTGTACTCATATTGTGGAGATTATGTACGATGTCTCAGAGCTCTAACTTCAAAAATCGTTTCAACCCCCATTTAATCCCCGTTGGGGATGAATTTTGAAAAACGGTAAAACTGCTTTCTTCGACCTTTATTAAAGAGTCTATATACGAAGTCTCAGATCTGCACTTAAAAATAATTTGTTCCCTATACAATATTTCAACCCCTGTTTTACCCCTTTTAGGGATGAATTTCGAAAAAGGGGTGAAATTAATTTTCTCTACTCATATTGAAGGATCTATGTACGAACTCTCAGATCTCTAACTTCAAAAATAGTTTGGTGCCTATACAAAGTTTCAACCCCCTTTTAAACCTTTTCGGGGATGAATTTCGAAAAACCACGAAATTATTTTCCTGTACTTATATTGAAGTGTCTATGTCCGAAGTCTCAGATCTCCAACTTTAAAAATAGTTTGGTCCCTATACAAAGGTTCAACCCCCGTTTAACCCCTTTTAGGGATGAATTTCGAAAAACGGTGAAATTACTTTTTTCAACTTATATTGAAGAGTCTATGTTCGAAGTCTCAGATCCCTACTTTAAAAATCGTGTGGTCTCAATTTAAACTTTCAACCCCCGTTTTACCCCTTTTGGGGATGAATTTCGAAAAAACCGTGAAATTACTTTCCTGTACTTATATTGAGGAGACTATGTACGATGTCTCAGAGCTCCAACTTCAAAAATCGTTTCGACCCCCATTTAACCCCCGTTGGGGATGAATTTTGAGAAAACGGTAAAACTACTTTCTTCGACCTTTATTGAAGAGTCTATATACGAAGTCTCTGATCTGTAACCTAAAAATCTTTAGGTCCCTTTTCAAAGTTTCCACCCCCTTTTAAACCTTTTCGGGGATGAATTTCGAAAAACCACGAAATTACTTTCCTGTACTCATATTGAAGGGTCTATGTGCAAAGTCTCAGATCTCCAACTTTAAAAATCATTAGGTACCTATAGAAAGTTTCAACCCCCGTTTAACCCCTTTTAGGGATAAATTTCGAAAAATGGTGAAATTACTTTTTTCGACTTATCTTGAAGAGTCTATGTTCGAAGTCTCAGATCTCCTACTTTAAAAATCGTGTGGTCTCAATGTAAACTTTCAACCCCCGTTTTACCCCTTTTAGGGATGAATTTCGAAAAAGGGTGAAATTACTTTTCTTCACTCATATTGAAGGATCTATGTGCGAACTCTCAGATCTCCAACTTCAAAAATCATTAGGTACCTATACAAAGTTTCAACCCCCGTTTAACCCCTTTTAGGGATGAATTTCGAAAAACGGTGAAATTACTTTTTTCAACTTATATTGAAGAGTCTATGCTCGAAGTCTCAGATCTCCTACTTTAAAAATCGTGTGGTATCCATTTAAACTTTCAACCCCCATTTAACACCTTTCGGGGATGAATTTCGAAACACCGTGAAATTACTTTCCTGTACTTATATTGAGGAGACTATGTTCGAAGTCTCAGATCTCCAACTTTAAAAATAGTTTGGTCCCTATACAAAGTTTCAACCCCCGTTTAACCCCTTTTAGGGATGAATTTCGAAAAACGGTGAAATTACTTTTTTCAACTTATATTGAAGAGTCTATGTTCGAAGTCTCAGATCTCCAACTTTAAAAATCGTGTGGTCCCCATATAAACTTTCAACCCCCATTTAACCCCCTTTGGGGATGAATTTCGAAAAATCCCTTCTTATCCCTTACTTACGTTATACAACCACCCTACTGTGAAAATTTCAAGTTCCTAGCTTCAGTAGTTTCGGCTGTGCGTTGATGAGCCAGTAAGTCAGTCAGTCAGTCAGTCAGTCAGTCAGTCAGTCAGGACATCTTCTTTTATATATATAGATTACCTACGTCTTTTAATGGGCTCGCTGTTTCGCTAGTGTTTTGTTTAAAAAAATACTATAATAAACACACATACTACTAATAGGTATTATAAATGTGAACGTTTGTGAAGATTTTTGGATATTTAGATGTTTGGAGGTTTGGATGTTTGTTACTAAATGACAGGGTAACAACTGGATGAATTGAGATGAAATTTGGCATGCAAGTAGACTTGGTTCTGGATTGAAAACTGGGCTATATCCGGTAAAGAATTTCTACACATTAACGCGGGCGAAGCCGCGGGTACATGCTAGTACATAATAATGCTTGTAGTGAAGCAAGCTCGAAGAATAACAGGTTCTCAAAAATACCTGGGTAACAAGATTAGGTAGGTACATAATTAATTGACAGTGGGTTCACGAATTGATAGTAACACTTCCGAGGTCGATAAGGAATGAAAATAATTAACAATATACAATTAATGGTAGGTAAAGTACGATGTATTTTCCTTAGGCTACGGGTTTGGCCCATAGGTAAAGGCTTCCTTTTCCTTATCAACTTGGCTTTGCAATTTCTATTATTTCTGCCAGCATACAGTTGACATTGTATATTAGGGCCGATACAGACGGACTGCAACCCAACTGCAACTCCCTACGATTTGTATGGGAACTGCAACACAACTGCACGCCGACGGCGCGTCAAATCGTAGGGAGTTGCAGTTGGGTTGCAGTCCGTCTGTATCGGCCCTTATCTATCCCATCCGTGGAGAAATACATTTTATAGTTCTCAAATACAGAATCCTCCACGGTTTTACTTAGAACCTCCACGGGTTAATAATAGGCAACTCGGTGGAAATCGAGTTCTTTGGACCCCCCTCCGATACTAATTTGGTTCAACATTACATCTAAAAACTTTTTTGTTGTACATAGAAGAACTGGGTTGCGATACTAGTTTTTTTTTACATGTAATGTTTTTGATGATCTTCTTTTTGTGTGAGTGTGGTCTTCCTTTATTTATTACATTTCAATCCATTCGATTTCCAATTTAACTACAAAAGTAACTTTATAATCGCATACATTTGTATAGGCTTATTTATCGCATGTATTAAAAAGTGGGATTATCAATTAACACATCAAAAACCCAAATCATAACAAATGGACCAATGCAAGACGTAAAAATACAGGGCGAAAAAATAAACAACGTCGATGACCCTTACTTGGGACAGCTGGTCTCATTTGAGGACTGCACCGGAAGAGAGGTAAAAAGAAGGATCGCGTTAGGTTGGAAAAAATACTGGGATTAGAAGGAGATCATGAAGAACAAGGAAATAAATCTAAATATATAAAAGAAGAAACTGACTGATTGACTGACTGACTGACTGACTGACTGACTGACTGACATATCAACGCACAGCCCAAACCGCTGGTCCTAGGAATTCCAAATTTAGCATATAGGTTCCTTATAAGGTCTAGGGGTGCACTAAGAAAGGATTTTTCAAAATTTACCCCCTAAGGGGTTCAAATAGGGGTTCAAAGTTTGTATGGAGAGTCTACGATTTTAGAAGTAAGAGATTTGAAACTTCATGTTTAGACTCTTTATTAGATTACAAGAAAAGTGATTTCACCGTTTTTCGAAATTCATCCCCTAAGGGGTTTAAATGGGGGTTGAAAGTTTGTTTATCAACGCACAGCCCAAATCGCTGGTCCTAGGAATTCCAAATTTAGCACGTAGGTTCCTTATGAGGTCTAGAGGTGCACTAAGAAAGGATTTTTCAAAATTCATCCCCTAAAGGGACTAAATGGGGGTTGAAAGTTTGTATATCAACGTACCGCCCAAACCGCTGGTCCTAGGAATTCCAAATTTAGCACGTAGGTTCCTTATAAGGTCTAGGGGTGCACTAAGAAAGGATTTTTCAAAATTCATCCCCTAAGGGGTTTAAATGGGGGTTGAAAGTTTGTTTATCAACGCACAGCCCAAACCCCTGGTCCTAGGAATTCCAAATTTAGCATGTAGGTTCCGTATAAGGTCTAGGGGTGCACTAAGAAAGGATTTTTCAAAATTCATCCCCTAAGGGGTTCAAATAGGGGTTCAAAATTTGTATGGAGAGTCTAAGATTTTAGAAGTAAGAGGTTTGAAACGTCATGTTTAGACTTTTTATTAGATTACAAGAAAAGTGATATCACCGTTTTTCGAAATTCATCCTCTAAGGGGTTTAAATAGGGGTGGAAAGTTTATATAGAGAGATCGGAATAGGTAGAGTATATTTACCTAAACTTCGAAGAACAAAGTCGAAAAGTGGAGACTCCCTTACAACTAAATTTTTTTCCGGGACCTAAGTCCCGGAATCTTACTAAAAAAATATATTATTGGCATTCTTTCGCACATTTCTCGAGCATTCTCAGTATAGCTGTCTGTTTCTAATAGTGCTGTCTCTTTCACTCCTTCGAAAATTTCGCCATAACTATACTGAAGTGTAGTTCAAAGGCCCATAAGGGGTCCTGAAAACGCCTGAAAACGGGTTTTCAGGTTATTACGCCATCTTATAGAGGGTGTTCTGAAACGGACAGAAAACATGTTTCAGGCGCCTGAAAACAACGGCAACTTAGGTGAATTTTCGATCTTCTACTATGTGAAAGAGCCACCGGCGCAAAAGTAATGTGTGTATGTGTGTTGCGCCGATGGTATAGGTTAAAACTTCAAACGTGATTTTCCGTGCTTTAGAAGCGTTTTCAGCAGGCTGAAAGGTGATTTCAGGCCGTTTCAGAGGTGGCTCTTTCACATAGTAGAAGATTGAAAATTCACCCAAGTTGGCGTTAAAATCTTCACACTAATATTATACTTAAATGTGAAAGTTTGTGAAGAAGATGTTTGTTACTAAATAACGGGGTAACAACTGGATGGATCAAGCAGAAATTTGGCATAATGTAAGTAGACCAAGTCCTGGATTGAAACAAAATATACTTTATATCCCGGTAAAGAGTTTCTTTGGGACAATAACGGGAACAACGCGGGCGAAGCCGCGGGAAATAGCTAGTATAAGTATAAAGAAGAAGCTATACGAAGTTGCTATTCTCCCGTGTGTCACATACGGCTGCCAAACTTGGGCCCTTAGGAAAGAGAAAGAAGATAAGCTAGCGGTTTGCCAGCGAAGGGTGGAGAGAAGTATGCTCGGTATTCGAATTTCTGACAGGCAAAGTAACAAAAGCATAAGAACGAGAACTAAACTAAGCGACATCCTAGAAAGAGTAAGAATACTGGGATGGAACTGGGCTGGGCATATTTGTAGGATGGATCCAACCAGATGGACTAAAAAAGTTAAAGAGTGGACACCAAGAGGGTTGAAAAGGAAACGTGGACGGCATTGAAGGAAAAGATGGCGCGACATTTTTTCTAAAAGGGCTGGACCGAACTGGATGCAAAAGGCCAGAGATAGACGGCTGTGGAAAAAGATGGGGTAGGCCTACCCCACAGAGGCGACTTTTACCTTGTTAAATAAGGAAAATTAGTTGATATGTATTGTAGGTTAAGGTAATAGAATAATGGCTTTTTTATTTTATTTTTTATTTACTTATGCAGTTCGTATTGAAATTGCAATATTTTTAGGTTTTGCAAGACTTGATAGGCTAAAATCTAATTATGTTTAAGAGGAGCTTGTGGGTCTGCTTGGTAGAAGTACTTTAGAATTATGATGATCAACAGTCAGTGAGTCAGTACAAAACTAAGGAACTTTGACGTGCAATAGTTCTTAAACTGCAACGGCTGTGCCTTAGTTTTTCTCGACTTGGCGATTTTTCATGTTGTATGTTAAATGTTGTATTACGCATCGTAGTGTTCTTTTAATTGAAAAATTTCAAGCTGAAATTGCGCGCCGTTTAAAATTCATACAAAACCTCTTAACAATAGTTCTAATATCGATATGGATTAAAACGATTTTAATTACGAACATTTACCGCCAATTAAACTACAACTTTATGATTTTTACACTAATGTTCAAATTGTAACACCTTTTTTTAACCGACTTCCAAAAGAAGGCCGGTTCTCTATTCGTCTGAATGTTTTTTTTTTTTTTTTTTTTTTTGTATGTTTGTTACGCGATTACTCGAAGACGGCTGGACCGATTTGAAAAATTCCTTTTTCGTTTGAAAGGGTATACTTCCGAAATGGTCCCATTGCAACCAAATCAGGATCTGATGATGGGATCCTGGAGAAACCGAGGGAACTCTTCAAATATTAGAGGCACACATATAGCGATTTCGGTATTTTTCGTAGTTTCTTGTCCATTTCTTACTAGCAATAAGTTTTTAGTGTTAACCGACTTCAAAAAAGGAACAAATGTTTATGTAGGTTTCTTCGCCGATTACTTAAAAACAGCTGGACCGATTTGGAAAATTATTTTTTTGTTTGAAAGGGTATACTTCCGAGGTGATTCCATTGCAACCAAATCAGGATCTGATGATGGGATCTTGGAGAAATCGAGGGAACTCTTCAAATATTAGAGGCACACATATAGCGATTTTGGTATTTTTCTTAGTTTCTCGTGCACTTCTTATTAGATATAAGTTTCCAGTCTTAACCGACTTCAAAACAAAGATCAATTTTTATGTAGGTTTGTTCCCCGATTACTTGAGGCTAGACCGATTTGGAAAAATTTTCTTTTAACTAAATAGACTTTAGTCTATTTGGTTAAAATAGTATTTTTACAGCGCCACTAAAAATTTAAAAATAAAGTAAATTTTTAAAACAAAAAATAAAAACCGACTTCCAAAAACTTAAACTAAAAAGCAGAAAATAATATGTTAATTACCCGAAAGAAATGGATAATCAACGATTCATATATACATATACAGATATTTATAGTTTTTAACCTGCTTTTTTGAAGTCGGTGCCAGCTAAGGATAAAAGGAGCTCAGCATAGCCAGCTTTGCGTGGCAGGCACCGACTTCAAAAAAACAGGTTAAAAACTATAAATATCTGTATATGTATATATGAATCGTTGATTATCCATTTCTTTCGGGTAATTAACATATTATTTTCTGCTTTTTAGTTTAAGTTTTTGGAAGTCGGTTTTTATTTTTTGTTTTAAAAATTTACTTTTTCTCGTAGTTATTACGGTTTCGCTCTAGGATATTGAACAAAAAGGTGGAAAATATTTATATCACTTTACACAGCTGCAGTTGTAATAGTAAACACATTAGTTATGCTGTCAGTGAAGCAGTTCTTTCTGTAAAAAAAAATAAAAAGTATTTGGTGTGACATTGTTTCGGGTTGTTGTGTAATTTTTGAGAAGAAAATGAGAATCTTTTTGGGTAATCATATTAAAAATATAATTTAAATTTAAAATGATATGACTGTATTAAGATATTGCTTTAATTTCACTGTAGTATTCCGTTTTTTCAAATGTTTCTACAGGGTGTCCCTAAAACCAACTTTTATACGATCAGGGCTGATAGACCAGCTCATAAGAACCTAGATTAAGCAAATTTGACCTCAGTAAAAATCTCTTAGTTTTCGAGATATTGACGTTTTTGTAAAACTCGTGCTAAGTGATACCCTGACTCGGTGTTTTGAGTGTCATTGCTAAAATATCAAGTATTTTACAAATCTGTTTTTTGCTATGTGTGGCCAAATAACTATGCTATTGAACGTATTTTCTATTTTTGCTAATTTATTCATGCTGTGGACACAGTACAATAACAAAAAAAAAATATTCGATTTTTTTCAAATTTCACCTCTGACTTCGAACTAGCGTGGTGAAAAAAAAATGTACCAACATAACCAGGCACTCAACG
The DNA here is from genome assembly GCA_947034925.1 of Eudemis profundana. Classification (NCBI taxonomy): domain Eukaryota; kingdom Metazoa; phylum Arthropoda; class Insecta; order Lepidoptera; family Tortricidae; genus Eudemis; species Eudemis profundana. The sequence goes on along the minus strand of OX344814.1, from coordinate 11,412,402 downwards.
TAAAAAAATTGCGCATTTATTGTAGTTTCTAAAATGGTATAAAATTTACTAAACACTGTAATAATTTTTGAAATAATGATATTTTGTTACAAAATTAACTGTCTGCCGCCTTCATCTCATACGATCCGGTTGAACTAAGTTTGCACCTGGCGTGCTTGACATCACATACAAATTAGGTGCAAACTTCACGTAATCGTCAATATCTCGAAAACTAAGAAATGTTTATGAGGTCGATTTTACTCAGTCTCGTTTTTTATGTGCTGGTTTATCAGCCCTGTTCGCCATTTTGTAAAAGTCGCGAATTTTGATAGCCTGGATCAGTCTTTCGAATGTCATGACTTCAAATTTCAGTATTTTCTTAATCTGCTTTTTGTTAAACATTACTTAATAATTATGCTATTATAATTATTAAGATATATTATATTAAGATACAAGTAATGTTACTAAATGTGTTGAATTACTTAATAATTATGCTATTATAATTATTAAGATATATTATATTAAGATACAAGTAATGTTTAAAACAAAAAGCAGATTAAGAAAATACTGAAATTTGAAGTCATGACTTTCGAAAGACTGATCCAGGCTATCAAAATTCGCGACTTTTACAAAATGGCGAACAGGGCTGATAAACCAGCACATAAAAAACGAGACTGAGTAAAATCGACCTCATAAAAATTTCTTAGTTTTCGAGATATTGACGATTACGTGAAGTTTGCACCTAATTTGTATGTGATGTCAAGCACGCCAGGTGCAAAATTAGTTCAACCGGATCGTATGAGATGAAGGCGGCAGACAGTTAATTTTGTAACAAAATATCATTATTTCAAAAATTATTACAGTGTTTAGTAAATTTTATACCATTTTAGAAACTACAATAAATGCGCAATTTTTTTACGTTGAGTGCCTGGTTATGTTGGTACATTTTTTTTTCACCACGCTAGTTCGAAGTCAGAGGTGAAATTTGAAAAAAATCGAATAATTTTTTTTTGTTATTGTACTGTGTCCACAGCATGAATAAATTAGCAAAAATAGAAAATACGTTCAATAGCATAGTTATTTGGCCACACATAGCAAAAAACAGATTTGTAAAATACTTGGTATTTTAGCAATGACACTCAAAACACCGAGTCAGGGTATCACTTAGCACGAGTTTTACAAAAACGTCAATATCTCGAAAACTAAGAGATTTTTACTGAGGTCAAATTTGCTTAATCTAGGTTCTTATGAGCTGGTCTATCAGCCCTGGTCGTATAAAAGTTGGTTTTAGGGACACCCTATAATTAACCGACTTCCAAAAGAAGGCCGGTTCTCTATTCGTCTGAATGTTTTTTTTTTTGTATGTTTGTTACGCGATTACTCGAAGACGGCTGGACCGATTTGAAAAATTCTTTTTTTGTTTGAAAGGGTATACTTCCGAAATGGTCCCATTGCAACCAAATCAGGATCTGATGATGGGATCCTGGAGAAACCGAGGGAACTCTTCAAATATTAGAGGCACACATATAGCGATTTCGGTATTTTTCGTAGTTTCTTGTCCATTTCTTACTAGCAATAAGTTTTTAGTGTTAACCGACTTCAAAAAAGGAACAAATGTTTATGTAGGTTTCTTCCCCGATTACTTAAAAACAGCTGGACCGATTTGGAAAATTATTTTTTTGTTTGAAAGGGTATACTTCCGAGGTGATTCCATTGCAACCAAATCAGGATCTGATGATGGGATCTTGGAGAAATCGAGGGAACTCTTCAAATATTAGAGGCACACATATAGCGATTTTGGTATTTTTCTTAGTTTCTCGTGCACTTTCTTATTAGATATAAGTTTCCAGTCTTAACCGACTTCAAAACAAAGATCAATTTTTATGTAGGTTTGTTCCCCGATTACTTGAGGCTAGACCGATTTGGAAAAATTTTCTTTTAACTAAATAGACTTTAGTCTATTTGGTTAAAATAGTATTTTTACAGCGCCACTAAAAATTTAAAAATAAAGTAAATTTTTAAAACAAAAAATAAAAACCGACTTCCAAAAACTTAAACTAAAAAGCAGAAAATAATATGTTAATTACCCGAAAGAAATGGATAATCAACGATTCATATATACATATACAGATATTTATAGTTTTTAACCTGCTTTTTTGAAGTCGGTGCCAGCTAAGGATAAAAGGAGCTCAGCATAGCCAGCTTTGCGTGGCAGGCCCCGACTTCAAAAAAGCAGGTTAAAAACTATAAATATCTGTATATGTATATATGAATCGTTGATTATCCATTTCTTTCGGGTAATTAACATATTATTTTCTGCTTTTTAGTTTAAGTTTTTGGAAGTCGGTTTTTATTTTTTGTTTTAAAAATTTATTTGGATGTTAAGCAATTTGTTGTTCGATAATCCAGAATTAACAGTTCATGCGATTTTTCTGAAATATGATAGTACGAGTTATATTAGTAGTTTCGGACAAATTCGAACATTTGCATAACTTGTTCAGGGGTCCTCTACTCAATGACTCCTTTACCGAAGTTAAAAAGAAGAAAAACGAGAAAGCCGCGAGGTCATTGTTCCGGACCATGAAGTTATAAGTTTATAACAGAACAGTTTATCTTTGTGCTGGTCATAATTTGCCATAGCAAGGGTTTATGATACGTGTGTAGATAACAGTTATAGGTAAAAACTAAAGCACCTGTTGCATGTTGTAGTGTAGGGAATTTATATCAAACTTATGTCCTTTTTAGAAAACGGTTGTGACATGTAAAAATATCGTATATATTTAAATGATTGAAATGAATTGAATTGAATGTTGGGCACGTTTCAGTATTATCGCTATTGCTTTTGGCGTCACTTGTGGCGCCATCGACTGCTGTTTGCCCTTCTGACGGCGTCTGGCCCCGTTTGTGGCACTAGCGGCAACACCTAATAGCAACAACTAAGTGGGTGAATATTTAGGCGTGTTACCCGCTCATAAAAATATAAGCCTGTCTTTCAGAAATGGGCGACGTAACGGAGCGGTGTGTGAGGAAAAAATCCACCAATGCCGGGCCGCGCTGAGCGGTGCTAGGCACGGTGATTGGTGGAATTTGCCTCGCACACACTCTCCACTACCTCGCACAGCTCTGGTAGAAACGCAGCCGAACGTATACAAGGTGCTCGCGAGGAAACCGCATAATTTTACCGGCGTATTCCTGAACATGTTTAGAAAAGAAAATGTCGTATAAAGTAAGGTGAACACAGATTAGTTTTCGAGTTTTTAATTATTTTAGATTTGTAACATCTCCAGTGTTAATCAACTTTATAATTGCGATGTTGCGAGACCGACACACTACGGAAATTGTTGTTTAATGTGTAATGTCAAGTGTCCAATTGTTCACTTTGACATTTGACGCTAATCAATAAAGTTCCACATTAATGGATATGAAAATATCACTCATTTAATACAATCATGTCAGCTGATCCTAAGGCATCGTTTTACTGGTGCACCAATAATAATTTATTTAACTTGTATAAAAATTAAAAAAAAAAGTTAAAAATCATATTTTGACTTGTGTTTATTGTTATTTAATCATTACGACCTCAGCTATATGCTGATAAATTTATGCGGGTTCGACGCGAACACCCTGTATATTAGTGCAAGGGCATAAGTGGCTAGAACTTTTGTGAAAATCACACTCTGCCTCGATAGCGCCTAGTTCCTAAATTTGTCTAAATTTGTTTGTTGTAAATATTTTGAAAGACAGTGGCCGGAAATTTGTACCTAAGTTTTCTAAATTAAGAGAGTGTGTATTTAGAACTTTGGTCTATTTATCGTGACACTAGCCTGAGAATCCTACTGGGTCAAATTTATAACGTGAACTATGATAATAAAACCCCAAGCTATCCATGACTTTGAACAACTTTTACTACGGGGTCAGCCTTGTAAATGCAAAAAAAACAACTCGCTGACACATTTTGGTCTACCGGCTCATGACTTTTTCTATGAAACAGCTGATTTTTTTTTATATTTACGAAGTCGATCCCAAAGTAAAAGTTGTTTAAAATCACGTTATAAATTTCACCCAGTATATTTAGACTGTCCACAAGATTAATGAAACTACACAGCGTTTTTGGAAGAGGTTGATGCATTGTACCTAAACTTTAAATCAATCCAATATTTGGAATCCAGCCAACGGACACATATGACGAATAATAGTTTTCCATTTTATTTCGTGAAAGATACAACTTGTGATGGATACTTTAAGTTTCTATAGATTTAATGATTCATAGTTATTGTACCATAAGATCACTTTTTGATCCGTCTCTTTGGTCGTTTCGGTTTTTAATAGGCCTCAAAACATCTATGATTTCGTTAAAAAATGTATACTTATTTTAAAACTTTCTTGATTTCACGCTAAAGTCCGTTTATATCCGTAGATTTACCCTTAAACTTTGCTAATCCAAATTTTTACAAGCACTCAACAACTTTACGAACTAGATCCGAAGAAGCCGTTGCCTAGTCAAATGAGATTGTAGACAGGCGCCGTTCATCCCGCCGTAAACCGACGCGAGCCAGTTTTAACCGGTTTAAACCGGCGAAAACTCGCTCAGGCCGGTTATTTGATTTGGATTCGCCGTCTGTTTGAGGATTCGAGATTGCGATCGACGATTTGTCTTTTTATTTTGCTACTAACGTGTTCAGGATGTTAATTTAATGCGGCAAAAGCGTTATTGCATATAAATCATGCTGATATTAATACGATTCTTATTATTCTGTTATCTCACCTTTATTACTTTTTTTATTTAATACCATACCGGTGAACAGTTCCTTGGTTCCTCGTTGTATGGCCCTCGCAGGCAGAAACCCACGTGTTATTGGTCCGACGTATTACGAACGGCTCCCTGCCGAAATCCGGACTGAAGAATCTGATGTTATTTGACATGAGTCAGTACCAGGCGTTGCCAAGTCGCTCTATCAGCAAGGAGGAAAAACGCTCTCACAAATTGTGACGTCAAAAATCATTAAATATCACATAATAATACTGGGGGTTTAGTGAAAAGGGGTACCAAGTCACATATAACCTAGGTGCAAAAGAGCTTAAGTCATCATCAAGAGTTGTGACCTTTTGTACCTGGTATAAATGTGACTTGTACCTACTCCTTTTCAATAGACCCACAGAATTTATTTATTTTATACTTTCCTTATGCAGTATGCCACTGAGGCTCATGAATAAGAGGTTGAGTAAGTAACTCTTGTACGCTCCATAAAGCATTACCGGTAAGATACACATTTCAAAAGCGCTTATTTTCAGGAAAACTGCCACTTTATTTTGTAACTTATGCGGTATCCGGTTCGGATATCAAATGCATTTTTAACTGCCCGTGCCAGAACAGTAACTGGGATATTATAAGTTTGACGACTATGTCTACAGGGTGACTTCGAATTGGTAATACAAAATGAATGTTTTACATACATATCCCCTAAACTTAGCCCCTCATTTAAGTCTCATACTTTAAAAATAATCAGAAGTATGTTTTTTTTTTTAATTATTAATTTATCCCATTTTTGTTGGCTTAACATGGTTATCCTACCATAATAATAAACAAAGAGGTTTAAAGATTTTCAAATGAACACTTTCCTCTTTGGTTATCCGTCACATGCCGCAATATTTATGAATTATGAAGAAAACGTGTTTTGATTAGTAATTGTCAGTTGTCAAAAAAAATACGAATGACTGCCATTGCACCGCCATGGCCCACTAGATTTCAAATCATGGCCGATGTTATACTACATTACACAACTAGGGTGGTAATACAAAGAAAGGCCGAGATCGCAGAAGTTTGCGACCCGAGCTGCAAGCGAGGGACGTAAATATGCGATTGAGGGCTTTCTTTATTACCACCCGTGTTGTGTTGTGTCCATCATTTTATGTCTACTTACGCGCAGCGTGCGGAAAAAGCCACTTTATGGCCAGGTGTGGCATAAACATAATTATTAAATTCTCAACCATGGGTCGTACTCGAAAAAGATGTCCGTAGTTAGGGCTTTACTAAACCAAGTAATAACTTTGTCCTTTGTGTAACGAAAGTTATTCATATAAATTGTATGGTAACTTCGTTACACAAAGAAACAAAATTAACATTTTGTTTAATTGAAGCCAAACTACGGACATTTATTTTGTACAAACGACCCTTATGTATTCGGGAACCATAAGAATGACTGCCATTGCACCGCCATGGCCCACTAGATTTCAAATCATGACCGATGTTAATATAATTTTTCATACATTATCACACTGTCACAGATAACACACTGAAGCTACTTATACATTACTAGTTGCAATAATGATAATCATTATCAAGGACCTTAAAATAAATAGCCGGACGGAGCATCGCTAACAAAGAACTGAAGCATCAATAGTCCGCCGGCTAACTTAAGACGCTGTCAACAGCAAAATGCCCTTGAGGATTCAGGATTTTGGCCCATCCCCTAGCCCCGCCTAATTGCTCCCAGCGCTATTCACAAGTGAGCGGCGAGAAGCGTAACTGTTTGCATTCGGCTTGCGATCGCGATCGAAATAAACACGCCTGCCGGTAGATGGCGTTAAACTCCTGTAGGTTTCCCATAGAGCGCAGAATAAAATAGACAGGGCGTCGTTAAAATAATATAGTTGGTTTTTAATTTATTTTCATAATTAAAGCGTGAACAGATAGAATGAAATTTGGATATGTAATACGTAAATAAGTAATGAAAACTTTCAAACACATTTAATGAATTTTGGATATGGAATATAAGTAGTTAAGATTTATTAGAAAAAAAAAACAGTATTTTTGTAAGTAGTAATACGATTATATTGAATTAAAATATACAGCACTTCCTTTATGTTTTTCTTGATGACCTGCAATGTAAGGTCATCGAGAAAAACATAAAGGTAAGGTAAGGTTTACAAATAAATCAATCGATTTTCGATTTGACAGTATAAGGTATTTATACTTAGTATCCGTAACCTGGTATCCAATCAAAAACATTCTGTAAAAAACTAGCCAAGTCTCGATGGAGCTGCTTGTTTATCTCTAAAAAGTAATGAAATCTAGACAAAATCGTGTCAAGTTTAAGGTACCTTACTGCGATTTCTTATTATTATACTTAATGTTGTGTGACTTGGCCGTTGAACATTCTTTATTCGTTATAGTAGGTACAAGTCAACAAAGAAACTTTGTAATCGCATGTATTTGTATAGGATTACAAACTTATGTGTGCAGTTGCAATATTTGGAGGTTTTTAGGACTTGATAGGCTAAAAACTAACTATGTTTAAAATTTCAGCTCTCTGAGTTTATGGGAAGTACTAGTTCTATTCTGATGATCATGAGTCAGTGAGTGTCTGTCGTAAATGCGAAACTTTGCTTTCGCTTAACTTCGGAACTAAATGACCTGCAGACTTGAAATTTTGGATTTTAAGTATGTGATTATAGCTTACTGGATGACGAAAATTTCTGCGTTCTGGTCTTATCCAGAGGTTCTCAAATAGGGGCCTGAAAATGCGGCGAAATGGTTCCAGTAAAGGATGGTACGGCAGTGTTTGCTTCGCGCTCGACTTGGCGGGGCCACTGCCGTGCCCCCAGATATGTACCATGCAACTCCGAGTACCTTTAGTAGCTAATGATAATGTATGTTACGTAGGTAATTAAATTAAATGATATTGAATATAATATACAATATAATAAATACTTAGTACAAATACCTTATACTGTCAAATCGAAAATTGATTGGTTTATTTGTAAACCTTACTAACTGACGTGCCCGAAAAATTACCCTGGAGTGCGGTGTATGATCATACATACATACATACATACATACATACATACTGTGCGATTAACGAAAGAAATGGACTGTATGTTTGTCGAGAGAGTGCGACAAGGGTTTACGGGAGCCAAGATATTGGGTTTTGACAAAAGGGCCGACTAAAATAACTAAATTAAAAATAAAACGGAGTGGTGTTTGGTGGTCTAACCTGTGATTCCTGGTTCTGTGGTGCAGAATTCGGGCTAGAGCAGCAACCCGCCGTCGGTGCAGCCTTCAACGTCCCTAGACTAGATCAGCTGTTGACTTTACCTTAAAGCGCCGCTACTTAGCCTCAATTTTACGCCAGGGTTTCGCCGGCAGCCTCCAACCCACTTGTACGAAGACACTACTACGAAGTAGTGGTAGCTTTAAATATCACTTGTTTAGAAAATTGTTATGAGACGAAAGATGTGCACAGTTCGAAATTTGAAGGGCAACTAACTACAACGGATTTTGGCGGGGGGAACTCGAACGGAAAGTGTTGCCACAGTTTATAAAAGAAAACTAAATAAATATCTACTGCCAACATAAGTGGTCAAAAGTAAACACATACGTACATACGTACATACATACATAGGTACATACATACATACATACACCTTAGGCCTTCATACACAGGGTTTCGCACACAGGCGCTGCCGGGTGTGGGCGCAGCCCTGAGCTTGCCTAATGCATCAGGCAAGGAAGAATAATAATTACGTCAAAATAAAATCGCGGAGTGAGACATGCCTGCTTCGGCTCGTTTCCTAAAACCACACTCGTGTATTGATGCCTCTCATAATACATAACTATTACCGTCAACTCGAAAACTTTATAGATCTATGCAAACAAAACGTTTCTCGATGGGCGTAGCCAAAACCGCATCTGAAGAAGCGTTGAAATGTGGACCTTATATCCAGTGACATAAGGTCCACATTTCAACGCTATGAAGGTGTAAAACTGAATGAGTATTCATTTGGACAGGTCAGTGGCTATTGCGGTGATCATACATTTAACACACTTAACTAAATTCTTATATTTCTTCTTATATTATAACTTTGATTTATATAAGTACGTATACAGTATTTTAGATTTTCAACACAAGGTTAAACAAATTTTTGCGATGTTTTCGATGCGCAAACGAGAAGCATAGGTCCGTCTAGCACGGCGCGTCAGCGCACACTGTCTATTTGTATCGGAGTAAACGAGAGCCTACTGTCACTGTTTCTGGGCAGCCGGGTCTTAGAAGATAATAATAAATAAAAATTGAAATAAAAAAAAGTGTGGACTATTTGTGAAATGTGACTCGTTAGCGGTTTAGGTATGAATATGTTGACTTCATGTTTTTATTTGCAGACCCATACGTTAAAAAAATAAAGACATAGAACCGTTTAATGATGATTTTAAGACCAATCTTTGCAATTTTTTTCTATCGAGCCGATTTCGTGAAATTATGTATCGCGTCCGTCCACGGTCTTCGAAATATGATGAATATTAACATATATTTTTTTGATGTGCTAGAACAAATGGTTTTTCTTAAAAAACTGCTTAAATAACATCAATTTCAACAAAAGTAGGTCTTGTCAGCCTCTTAACGCTGGTTGGTCAGGTCAATGTGTGCGCGCTGCGGGTAGTAGGAAAAAACTAGTTGATGTGTGCGTACGGGCTCGTAAGTACAAGCAGCCGGCCGACTAAAAATGCTTCAGTTCTCTGTTGGCGACACTCCGTCCCGCTATTTATTTTAAGGTCGCATATAATAGAGGATTTGTGATATGGGTGTAGATAATAGTATTTTATGCAACAGTTGTATAAGAAGGTTCAAAAAATGCGAATTGCGTGAGTTGCGATACGAGCCGCGAATGCGGCGAGTATCGCAAATAGAGACGCAATGAGCGTTTTTTGACTTAATTATACAACGTTGCATACAATACTTTTTCTACGACTAGGTTAAAATATAAAATACATGGACGTCACGCGTGTCTCGTCCGGTCTCTCCGAGTGTTTACAGCCGGCATGACAGTTGTGTCTATGGTAAACGGTAAACTTTTTTTTGATATGGCTGGTGACACGATGTGACGATAGTTAAAATACTTTTTTTTATGTTGGCATCAATTAATTTAATTCGGAAAGTTTTGTTTTTCTTATGAATCGTAGGAATTTAATTGTTTGTTAAGTTGGTAGTTGTGAATTTTTATCGTGAAGTTAGAATTGAGCGCTTAATCCTTGACCTAAGTTTAACCTAGATTTAGAAGTCTGTGGATGCTAGCAATAACGTAAAGTGACTATAACGACACTAGTGCTGTTATGGGGAATAGAGTATAGACTTCTCTGAACTCATATTATGTATGTTCTTATATTAGTGTTCGTGACCAAGTAAAAGACAGATAACAGTACAGGAGTAGAAAAACATAATAAAGTGCGACACTTATCGCAGGTGAGAAAGCTCTTTAAGATACTTTTAAAAATTCTCAGTAGGATTCCATGCACGATAAAGCACTCTTCACATGCGTCGTTATTCAACACGTGCACGTCTGCATTCAGCCCGCTGTAAACGACACCTTATTTATGGAGGGAACGTCTGGCGTTACCCTTAAAGCTTGGTCCACATGTTGGTTTCGTGAGACGAGTCTAAAATACGTTGTTTTCTGTAAATACGAGAACTGTAGGCTTATGATGCTACGCTTTGTCACGCAATAAATAAATGATAAAGCATCCGTCACGTACTGACAATATGTGTGTGAGAGTGACGGATGCTTCATCATTTATTTATCACGTGACAAAGCATAGCATCATAAGCCTTCTGAACACTTTTAGAAATTCTTCTTCTGAATTACTCTGATAAAATTACTCATTTAGTTTTGTTAACTTAACATCGACTCCGCTGTCTAAAGGCTGTCTGGGAGAGATCGCTCTTTAGCGATAAGACCGCCTATTGTATACCACTCTTTTTATATAAGTTTGCATTGTAATTTTTCTTCTGGTGTGCAATAAAGTATGATTGATTGATAAAAAAAAATAATAAAAAAATGGGCTCTCTTAGAAGAAACTTCTTCGTGCGAATCCGACTCGCACTTGGATGTTTTTTTTACTTCGAGGGTTTTTATGTAACAGGTAACGAAGCCACATGCAAGTCACAAGGCATATAATAAGGCAAAAATGTCACAGGGCCTGATAAAGTTAATATATCACCCATCTAAACAGTTACCTAATACCAAGTGAAAAACATTTTGGAAGCTTTAGAAAATCTTTTTCAACCCAAATTAACAGATAACATTCAGACAGCTCATGTGTAGTGATGTGCCGTCCCCGGGAATATTGCCCGAGCTGGAATATTCCCGACTATATTGATCGAGATGCAAAGCTGTGGGTTAGTAAAAAGGTAACCTAACCTAAGTGTAAAGGAACTTAAGGTGATTTGAGTTCATTTCGATCGTTCAGTATCAGTTTTTCAGAAAAACGTAAGGAGGGCACGATACCAATCGTTTATTTTATGGCTTTTATCTGCGCGAAATTACACGAAGAACTCGCAGAAAGCTGAAAATATGCATATTTTGCATTTTTTTGGTTTCGAATGATGATAAAAGATGGGGCTGATCTCAAACGGCAGATTGCACGTTGATTCTAGTTTATTGAGACTTCTCGTGTCAATTCGCGCCGACAAAATATATCAAACTATACAATGACACACATTTCCATCACGATTGATGTCATGGAAGCAAATGATAATCTTCTTTATGTTTGTAAGAACCGACCGATACGAATCAACTCTTGTAAAAGAGTTGTTACGTTAAAAGTCTTGCAATAGAGTTGTTACGTTTTGAATCTCATGATTGCACTGCGGGATTATAGTCAGGAAGAGAGAGAGTACCTATTCCGGGGGGTGGAAATACTGGTTGCAACCCCTTTTGCCTAAATTCCCAGAATACCAGATTTAAAAAATATAATCTAGTATAACCGGAATGTGTTATGATGGGAATCTGACAAATCGGGAACGTGGTATTTTGAAAAATCTATAATTCTGAGAAAGCGGTATTTTGGGGACGAGCGTTTGCAACAGCGCATCACTAACGTTTCCGTGTTCAGATGAAACAGCTTCTTTTACACTCCACTGTATATCACATACGACGTTATTTTACTAGTAAGCCAATTTGGAAACTGTCACATCAATCATGTGACACACCCCATCCATCATAACGCTCCTCTATTCGACAGGGGCCTAAATCATTTAGCATTTCGTTCGGGCTGCAAGGAAATGTTGTGTTTGCATTTCTAAACTTTATTACTTTGGCAGTCAATTTAACCATTTGAATACATTCAAACAGTTGAATTGGGCTATATTATAGACACGCCAAATTTGCTTCTATTTAATTGTAGGTACACCTCAAAGAACTTGCATGGTTTACTAAAAAATCTTAATTTTCTAAATTACCCTGCGTCAAAATAATCAATGCACCTTACATATAGTTTCATAAAAATGCATTTAGTAGAAAGTTTAAAAACTGTCACAAGCTTTTAATCACAAATACGGGGTTCCCTTTGAAAATTAAGTTAGTATTAAGCTGCGTTTCCACCGGAGCTGTGCGAGGTAGTTAAGGCGAGGCTAGACCAGAATCGGGCACGGAAGTCTAGTTTCCAAATCATTTTTAGAGCACTTATTTGACTCGTAGGTCACTTTAAAACATATATAATAATATTCAGAACTGTATCTAGGGCTTCCTCTCACTTAGAACACGATAGCGAACACTTCGCTCGATAGAAAAGTAGCGCGAAAACACTATAAAATAAAGTATTTTTTTCATTTTTTCATTTTGTTCATTACCAGTTACCTTTTCTGACAAAATTAATACCTGACAATCATGATTTCACAGTCATGCAGGGCATCCTCTCATGTTTGGGTTGATAACGTATACTTTTATGTTAGAAATCGAAGATAATCTGCAATAATCTGCATTCCGCCCGACCCTAGTTGTATGTGAAATGCGAGCCAGGTCCTACCGGGCCTTAAGAGGTGTTGCGAGGAAAAAATCCACCAATCAACGTGCCTAGCCTCGCTCAGCGCGGCCCGTCGTTGGAGGATTTTTTCCTCGCACACCGCTTAGCTACCTCGCACAGCTCCAGTGGAAACGCAGCCTTACTAACCAGTTCCTTAGTATTTTCAATGCTTAGATCAAATCGGTTTAGTTGAAGTACCTAGTTAACAAACAAACAAAATATACGGAGTCAAGCTAAATAAAATTACAATTACAATATAGCAGAGTAAATACCCTTAAACATACAAGTCTGTTTGTTCCGCACAGCGGTAAAAGAGAAAGATATTTTAATGAAATATTAAATGAGATTATATTTAAAAATAACCTTTATATTACATGCCTCAGCTCAGCTACAAGGAAAATTCCTGTATAGGTATGTAATTGTTTTTAAGACAAATATTATGGGTTCTCTTTTAAATATGAAGAAGTTTATTAGGTTGAACAGTATAGGTTTATAGAATACAAGGTTGGGTTAGTATAAGTAACTTATACCTGTATCACGAGATAACTCTCAAAGCTCACCTGTAGGCCATGGGAAGACGTAAAATTCTGTACAAGCCATTGCCACGGTAAAAATACCCCAATTACATAACCACAAACACCTGCGATCTGAGTTGAATCGCCGTAACTGTATACTAATTGCATCTTTCACTCGATGGATTTGTCGCTCCAGATATTAGCCATTCCAATCTGGAGTTTTGTGCCAGGAATGAGTCATATTTGTGTAGTCCAGTCATATGCAAGCATAGACACCAGTTCTCAGCAGAACATCCATGTCCTCCAGATCCTTTACATATCCAAAACATAATGTTTTGACAACGGAGACTCCTTACATCTCCATTAATTTTAGTATATGTCTTCTAATTTTCCATTTTTTTTATTCATCTTGTTTTGACGCCTAGAGACCCTTTACATCTCTAAAAATGTAGTTTTAAGTTTATTGAAATGTATTGCGCCACAGATACAAAACGTTACTTTGATTGGCTGAACGAGCCGAGTCACGTGGTTTTTTGTTTACCTTTATTTAAATACCTAACAGGACAGAGTATAATAGACTCTCTTTAGTAATCCCCTTCTTACTTCCCTTATGTAATGTACTATCTTCGGCATCAAGCCGACTGTACCAACACAACAAACACAACAAGCAAAGCCCCGGGCTACGGAAGCGTATACAAAACATGTAATGTATTCATAATATATTCAAACATTGTTTCTGTTCTAGGTAAGTACAAGCAATGAACGTGAGTAGGTATGTATATGGAAATGGAGTGGACGCGAGTAATAACACAAATTCAGCTGCATACGTAAAATATTAGCATGGGTATGTGTACATAATGGTTGCTATGTTAGTTTAACCTGGTTTAGGCTGCGTTTCCACCATAGTCTGTGCGAGGTAGTGCAGCGGTGTGCGAGGAAATCTACCACCTAGCCGCGCTGAGCGAGGCTAGGCACGTTGATTGGTGGATTTTTTCCTCGCCCACCCTCCGCTGACTCGCATAGCTCTGGTAGAAACGCAAGCTTTAGCCAGGAAATACTTTGAGTTGAAATATATCAGTCTTTGTTTCGCTGTAGTCGGTTAAAAAGCATCTTCAACCAGGGTCATAATCAAGATCTAGACCAAACCAATCTTGTATGTGAGCGTGCCGTGAACGAAGGCACTACAAGCAAAGTATAAAGACGAACAAGTAGTACATCTTCGGCCGTTTAGGAGCGCACGACACGTATTTACACAAAGTTTTACGAATGCGTAAGAATGCTTCAGTATGCATCGCACCATCTGCGTCTCGACGTTGAATAGGTATCGCGCGCTCCTAAGCGCCCGAAGTCTACTGTGACTACAAAGTATAAAGACAACCAAGTAGTACGACTTCGGCCGTTTAGGAGAGCGCGACATGTATTTACACAGACGCACGACGCACGTCTGTGTGAGTGAACGCCATACTGTGGCATGCTCGCGCATGCTCATATCCTTGGCTGTGGAGCGTCCGTACACGGCGCGCACACATGCGCGCTCCCGATGGACCTTTTGTAGGAAGAAAGACTACCGTATACCGTGGTGACTACTTGTCTGTCTTTATACGTTGGCTTCGCGCTCCCTCCTTCAGCTAGGAAAAGTCTTGCGCATTTAATGCCACGTATTTTAACCTGTAACGCTATTAAATAAACATTTTCCAAAGCCTAGCACGGCAGACTTCCGTCGAGATAGTTTTTGCACTGCAACACGGGCATGCATACATTTTGTAGAGCTCGGAATAAGTTGCGTTGCGTGCTAACGACTACTGTTGTACAAAAATCTAAATTGCTATGTTTTCTGTTTTATTCCGACCTCTTAAATAAGCAGTAGGTGGGGAACACAGGCAATTAATTCTCATTTTTGAGAGTAGGCCTGTGTCCAGCAGTGGGACAATATTACATTCAAATCGGTCCATCTGGCTTAAAGTAACCAGGGAGCATGAGGTAAGTTTCTGACAAAAAATGATTTTTTGAGAGAATTTTTGGGAGAATTCATCTTGTGTAATTTAGATGATCCTATGGCTACCATCCGGCTTCATTATCAGATCAGCTTTATGTCATTATAATATTGCATTGTCATCTAATTTACATACTCTTACAGATTTTCAGCTGAATCGGAAACCAGAAAGTGGGTCAAATTTAACTTGCAAAATTTGATTACAAACGCAGACATCGGGACAGGTGAAAGTATATAAAAGGTTGTAATAAGTTTGTGTCAAAAACTTTTTTTGAGATAAGCTTTTATCGCCAATGATTACAGACACACAGACAGGCAGGTGAAACTAAATAAAATCTTGAAAAAGGTCCCAACGAACTGGGAATCTCTTCCTATTTTGAAATCAGTCAAAAATATGGTATTCGTAGTCACTAGTGGGGGCAAAGACTATATAAGGTCCTAATTTATTAGTTGCAGATATTTTAACACATTATACTTTACATTAAAATCATTAACTTTAAATAGAAATTAAGAAATCTTTTCATATAACTTTTTTGATTTCATTTACCTAACAAAAAAAATAATTATAATTTCGTCTAAAAAAATCACCATGTGCATTATCACATGTCACAATAACACTATCTGTCATGTCAACAATTGTTTGTCGTAAATGTCGTAACGGTTCGGCGGGAAAACTGCAAATGTCATTGTGAAGTGGCCAGTTACAGTTAAGTGGTACGTAAAAGAGCTACTAGAATCTGTTCAATGAGTTTTCATTTAGTAATCACATTAACAGGGTGTTATTACGTAGCAAATTTGTTTTTCCTTTTTCTAAAAAAAACATCGTAAAAGCTATAATGTTTCATGCTTTAATATACTCCATAGACCGAGTACTATCAGCTGTAAAAATATCTGCAACTAATAAATTAGGACCTTATATACGCCACGGATATAGCTAGGAAAAACAAAGTATTTTTTGCCTTAACTACACTTGGGTGACGTGAATAACTAAGGGCAGAGTGTTTCATTAGTGTTTCTAGCATGCTACACGCGACTTCCGTTGAGATTACCCTGCTGAACCTGCGGTATGCATAAATATAAAATTCCCCGCATGCCACGTTGCATGTCAAGTGTTGCAAGACAACTTTCTTGCACATGTGCATTTTCAATTTAAACTTTAATAAAATTTGCTGCTGCTTCTATCAAAGTTAAGACTTAAGTGTTTATAAACGGGAAAGAATTGCCTTTTAAAGGACGAAGGCAAGAATACGTTATACTTATCTAGGAGCACGTCAAGACAAGAACGTAACGGAAGGCGGGCATTTCCCACCTTTTCTTGTAGCGTTCGGTCGTATATTTTCGAATTCTCAAATATTTTACTGCTTACCTACCACTGTAGAGTTCAATTTTAATAAGATTCAGTAAGTAAGTAATTGAAGCTCACTAAGTTTTGATTTGTCTAACTTTAATAAATTTATTTTAGATAATAACCTTTAGTAGGTTATTATACTACCCACATTGTTATTGTCTACCATGACACACAACACTGATCACGTCACATTCTAAGGATGCGTTTCCACTAAGTACCGGCTCACTACGAAGAACTGTTTTCCAACTAGGGGGCACCGACCATCCACTATCCCGATTGAAATTCAGGTGACGACTTATTTCAATGACTTCACGCACTTTTCGGGGAGTAAAATACTTTTCTTTTAATATATTGTATACCTATCAATATAGAAAAAAAGGCCTGCGGTCAAACTGTTATTACAGTTTTGCAGGAAACTGCCTTAGAATTAAGTTAATAATGTATGTGTTTAATAAAGAAATAAAATCCCTGTAAAGAGTTCTCTTGGGACATTAACTGGAATAACGCGGACGAAGTTGCGGTTAAATGCGAATGAATACATAAAATACAACGATTTTGCTTCTCTGTAAAATCTCTAACGTAGTCTAAGGTACTTCCTGCAATGGGTAAGTGAAGAAATGACAAAGAAGAATTTAACTGCAATTGTATGCAATAAAATCCTTTGAAATCTGCTTTGCAATTGTATCTGCATACTAACTGCATAAACCCAATAAACCAGTGTTTCGAATCAGACGCGAGCCAGACTTGGTTTATCTAAGCTGTGAGTTGTACACTTTGGACCCGCGCCAGAGACAAATAACGCTTTGTAGTGAAATTTACCAATTGTCAGTGGGTGTTTATTTAACCTAGAAACAGTTCACACAAAGGGGTTTAAGCTTGTTATCTTCAAGTAATTTAAGTGTTTAAGAATTGTTTTGTATTCTATTTATTCTTACACCACCACCCGGGCTAACAATGGGTCCGCATTTTCACATGTGCTACGCGTACGGAAAAAGCCGCTTTCTGGCCAAGTGTAGACATAAAATGATGTACACAACACGGTAGGTAGTAAAGAAAGCCCTCGATCGCATACCACCCTACACTTTTGTTTTACCACCCTAGTTGTGTAATGAACTATTATATAGTATTTGTCGTAAGACAAGGAGTCACACGGCACAATGTGCTGGAGAGCGAAGAGTGGTAACTAATATTTTGTAACCCCCGACGCAAAAAGAGAGCTGTTATGAGTTTGACGCCAATGTCTATCTGTCGGTGTGTCTGTTTGTGGCATCGTAGCTCTCGAGATGGCCCGATTACTAAATAACCTATTTAAATTATTTATAATATTATTTTTAATACAAAACAACCTATTTATTTAATACAATGTTTCCGGTCGACGATCAGAAATCATCATCTCTATTCTCAGCCGAAGGACATCCATTGCTGGACATAGGCCTCCCCCAAAGAACGCCGCCATGACCGCTCTTATGCCACTCACAATTAGCGGATTGTAGCAGCCTTTTCCATTGTCTGAGGCTCACCCACGCTGCGCCTTCCCAGTGTGTAGTCGCCGCTCAAGAACTCTTCAGCAGCCGTCTGTTTTACAAGCAATCTGCCCTGGGATATACACTAAAAAGCAAAAGTTTCGGATCACCGTAATTTAAATAATAGAAATGATGTTTGTCAATATTTAACATTTGTTTCATATATACATAATATACTATTCTTCATACATAATACCTGGCTGTATTAGCAATATCCGCTAACCCATCATAAAAATATGGTTATCCAAAAACTCCGTTAACGTCTTTATTTTCCATGGGTTTTTACGGGTTCGATAACCTGTAATTGCTATTATTTTCAGTATTATTTTTGCAGATAATATCTAAAATTAATTAAAGATCAAAACGAGATTCAATAATTTTACAACCCTGGAGTATTTTAGGAAATATGGCGGTATTTCACTGACCTGAAATTTTTGACCGCGAGTGTAGCTGCCAGAGTTAGCAAGTTGAAGCGGCAATGGGCTGGGGGGGTAGGGGGTAGGGACCACGACTCGGAGGACGCGGCGTGGGTCGGCCTCCCACAAGATGGTCTGACGACCTGGATGGTTGGACCGTTCCTTGTGAAAGTCTTTGGGAGGAGGGGGGGGGCTATGTTCAGCAGTGGACGTATCAAGGTTGAAATGATCATCATCAGATGACGATGCCCTGCCCACTGCCAAACAGTCAGAAAAATTGCTTAGTAAATAACCACATTTTTATAAAAAAAAACCCGACCGCGGTGCACTTTGAAACTGCATAAAATCCGCCATTTCGTTTATTTTAACGAACTTCATACCCAGTGACACTCGCACCATCAAGACGAATCTAATAATGTATCATTTATCAAAATCGGATGTGCCGTTGAGTAGTTACGAGCGGACATAGGAACGGACTTACATACATACATACTTACATACATACATACAGGTCAATCACATAACCCTCCTTTGGGCTTCGCCGCAGTCGGGTAAAAAACGGTTTAAGTCGGCAATGTTGTTTCAACATCAACTGCATGCGTCTGCATTTAAATTCATACTTAGTACAAAACTCCACAAACAACCACTGCAGTGTTTCGCGATTGTGTCACAAATGTAATGACTCTATTTACGCTGTTGTGCGAGCACATTAAGCTGTGGGCGGCAAATGGCAATATTCCCCACGAATGTAGGAAATTACTCGTAATCTTACATTACACGTTACACTCGTCTACACCCGGCTTTACACGCTGTATTTCTGGGTAGTACACATATCTCCAATCGACCGTGCCTGGTCCCAGTTGTACACCATTTACCCGACACGTCTATGCGTGTACCCGTATCGTATACCCGGATACCCAGTCGTGCGGAACGGTGTCCAATTAGCGTTTGTTTCGCCCCGGGACATAACGGGAAACGGTTAATGCTACACGTGGAAATAAATCATATATGGAGAATAGTGGTGCATGTCAGCGATTGGAGTATGCACTGTATTATAAAAGTTTGCAATGTAATTTTCTTTTAGTGTGCAATAAAGTATGATTGTATTGTATATTGTATAGTGTAATAATTGCAGCACCACAAGTATGGATCACTTTTTGGACAAATACCTCTTATTGAAGATAAAAAAAAAGTGGAATGTGCAAAACACTAGTGCGGTAAGTAACGTAAAGTAAAACGCACTAGTGCGTAACAAACCGCATTCCGGGCAAAGAATAAGGAAATTATAGCCACTTTACGAGCAAGTCTGTTAAAAATAGTACAACTTATCTTACAATGTTGTGTCCGACTGTAGTAAACTCAAACAAGAACGTACGTTACATCGAAGTGAAACTAAATCGTTTTTAAAAAGTTTACAACATCACGCTTCTGGGAACAGGAAGGCGGGCGAAAGACTAATATCGCTAGCGTAATGTTTGTTTGCCGCACTTGTGCAGGAAACGCAATTTTAACGCTTGAAGTCAACTTGAATCTTTAAAGTTTAGCATCAACAAAGGGTACAAAGAAAAACATTCAGCTTACACAAAGCATACAGTGAATAAATAAAACCATACAAAGTCATTTTTCGCGTTTAACAATTTGATGCCACAGACTGCCCCACCCATATCAAAACCTAGTAAGTGCTTTAGACAAATTAAAAAAAAAGCCTAAAAACATTTTCATGTTTATGTTATTACGGCCTTTTTAAAATTTGGTCTGGAGCACTTACTAGCTTTCGTTTAGGTATCACATTGGTGTAAAGTTAGCCTATCTATACGGGCTTGCTTTTCTAAAAGTAAGCCTATAATATCTTTACAGGCTTGCTTTTCCCCTATGAGAAATACGAAGGGTTTTTGTAGTTGTGACATTTATTTTTGTTGAAACATGTGCAAATCGCCTAAGTTTTCGACATTTCCTATGTCAATTTGAAGTTGTTAAGGTTCCGTACCCAAAGGGTGTCAACGGAACCCTATTACTAAGCCTCCGCTGTGTGTCCATCTGTCCGTCTGTCCGTCTGTCCATCTGTCCGTCTGTAACAGGGCTCTATCTTGTAAACCTTAATAGGTAGAGACTTGAATTTTTCACAGAATATGTATTTCTATTGCCGCTATAACAAAAAATAATAAAAACAATAAAATGGAAAAGAAAAGGGGGTCCCCACACAAGAAACGTATTTGTGTCGGTCAATCACAGGGCTCTATCTTTTGAACCCTTATCGATAGAGACTTTAAATATTCACAGAGTATGTATTTCTATTTCCACTTTATATCAAATAATGAAATCCAAATAAAATCAAGACTCCTTTATAGTCCCCTTACAAAAACTGTGTTTTGTTTGGTGTTTTTGTTTGATTTTAGTAATGTTAATATTTATATTTCTGCTATAACAAAAACAAAGTTAAAAATACAAGGGGGTCCCAATACCAGAAAGGTGTTTATTTGGCGCCTTTTTGCTTATCGGTGCATACGGCACCCTTTGTGTGCAAATCCGGCTCGCCCTTGGCCGATTGTATTTTTTAAGATACACATTCTAGTCCGTTTATTCAAATAATCTTAAACGTATACGATTTTGATTTGAACAGCCATGGAAGTCTTATGCACTTATTCGGTATTGCATAACTCTAGCCAAATGTAAAGCGAGGAATAAAGCAGATATTGTGAGAATTCCATGCCCGACGAAAGATGAAAGAATTTGAACCTGGCTACCCAGAGGGCCGAATGAAGTTCTGACACCCATCACTGGGTTCCAATATCACATCAGATTTGTATGGGGACGCCTTTTTATTTTTATAGTAGTACACATTTTGTGATAATTTCAAGTCTATACATATTATTGTTCAAAAGCTAGAGCGCTGTGACGGACGGACCACAGATAGACACAGACGGACATGCGGACATACGGACAGCAAAGGTTTAGCAATAGAGTTTCGTTGGCACCCTTTGGGTACGGAACCCGCCACAAAAAACTCCTCAGTTAGTTTTTAAGACACGAAGCATCAAAAATTTCGACGGGAAGCTCATTGCAAACCAGAAATTGCTCTAAAACAAAGCGCGACAGTTTAGTTAATATTCAAACACCTAGATTTCTCATTCAAGTCTCGTAGTTATTCTAATGTTAATAAAGCTGCGCAGAACTAACATTTGTAAGCACTAATTAGAACCCGGAGGACTTAGCGAGCGAATATCACGTGGAGTTGTGGAATCTATATTAGCATAGCGGGGGTGCCACCCGTCCGGGTCTTTCGGAATGTCTTTAAGATAGGCGCGATATATCTGGTGCGCGACACTGCACATTCAATAGAAACGCGGATGCCGCTAATCATATTCATATCACATCATATCTGACTAATATTATAAAATAGCTGTACCGTCATAAAAATCGGTCCACCTGTTCTCGAGTTACAAATGGTGTAAGTAACCCGACTTTGTTTTATGTATGTTTGACGACCGCTTTAGCTTAGTTGGTAGTGACCCTGCCTATGAAGCAAGAGGTCCTGGGTTCGAATCCCGGTAAGGGCATTTATTTGTGTGATGAGCACGAATATTTGTTCCTGAGTCATGGATGTTTTCTATGTATTTAAGTATTTGTATGTATGTATCTATTAAATATATCGTCGTCTATTATCCATAACACAAGCCTTATTGAGCTTACTATGGGGCTAGTTCGATTTGTGTAAGATTGTCCCCTAATATTTATTTATTTATTTATATATAGGCCGTGCCAGGAGCAGGATAAGCGAAGTGATTCTGCCCCCATCGATTTTCGTCTTGTAATTTTTATATTCCCTCTGATAACTAATCTGTTGAGTTTCTTTTGGCGTTTGATCTCAATGGGATATAGTTGAGATGAAGAAACATCTTGGGAAACGCTGGTACAATCGGACTTGTAAAAGGATCATTATTCCAGCGTTTCATGAACACATTTATGTCGATATTCCTTGAGATTTTAATCTCAAATCAAGCTATTTGGTACATATTTTTATTTATGTACTATCAATTTGTTTTCTATTATTTTATTTGCCTTGTTTGGACGCCTCGAGAGACCCTTTACTTATCTATAAATGTAGTTTTAAGTTTAATGTAATGTATTAATGAAATCTCATGTATTAACGTCATATTATTGCAATACTTGTAATATGATTGAAAAGAGGAACTGGTGAGTTTCTTCCGGCGCTTCTTCTCACCAGAAGGTCATTACCCGAAGCGAGAAAAGAAGAGGAAAGAATAAAATCAGACATGTAAAAGAGCCATTGGCCTACTTGCATGCTATTTTATTTATTTTATCCGGAACTGCTAAAAATATTTTGAAATTTCATCAAAATTTGAAGTTTCGACAAAAATGCGTCCACGAAAGTGACGCACGTGAAAATGAAATAATACTCACAAGTGCCCGCCCGGCCTACTTATTTATTTTTGCAGTGTCTGAAATGTACGGTCTTTCAACCAAATTAAAAACCCGCTGAGTCATTGAGAAAATGAGATTGTACTAGAAACGAATTTACTCGCAAACCGAACGACTCAGTGAGAAGTTTCCACCAAATTGCTCCCATTTTAGTTTTTCCATCAGCGGAATCGCGGAATCGAAACGAAGTCGAGAATTCAGAAGGCCAATTTAGAACTGCACTGCAAATCTCGTCTTGGATATCTTGTGTATATGTCAGCCAACTGGTTTAGTTAGCCATTTGGTTAACTGCCTAGCCTTTTCACTAAACGGTGCCATTTAGTTAACTGCCTGGATGAAGTTTAACCAATGCGTCAATGTATCAATTAACGATATGGCTGGCCAATGCTTAGGACGTTCGTTTAGTAGGGCAACTATGAAGTTAATGAAATGGCTGGTTTTCTTTCTAAACAACTATGACCCGCCAGCAGGTCGACGAAGCCCCGCTGCGTAGGGCTTCTATTTCTGCTCTGAGGGATACAAGCTGAATAACCCCCATCCCCCCATGTGAGATCGGGGTTTAGGACAGAATAGATTTATAAAAAAAACTAAAATTTGACGGACTCGGCTAGGCAGGTTATTTAATGTTGTCGAACGGAAGTAGTTTGATTGAAGGGCTTGACGGCCCGATGTTCAACCAGGCACTTAACTAAATAGCGCCGTTTAATAAAAAGGCTAGGCAGCTCACCAAATGGCTAACTAAGCTAGTTGGCGGCGATATATACATGTAATAAAATCGAAGATAAACTTCGTTTCACAGTGTACAGTCATCACTAAAGATCGGACGACGGAATGCAAATGGGTCATTATTTGAGCGTTTCACCCGTCTCAATTTCATGGACACATTATTGTTGAGATTCCGGCAGATTTTCATGTAATTTTAAGGCATTTGTTAGCAGTCCCGGATATGTACCAAATAGCTCGATGTGAGACTAAAATCTGAGGGAACTTCGATAATGTGTCCACGAAAGTGAGGCGGATGAAACGCTCAAATAATGACCCAAATGACATAAGGAACAGGACTGGAGCAAAGTACTAATACTTATTCTGTGACTGGAGTAGACATCAGTTTTAATTTTTTTTTGCAATCGATAGATTTATCGATGCCGTCGTAAATAAAATTTCTTTATATTTATTTTATCGTCATCAATGGATAACATTTCATCTGTAAAAAGTAGGTATAAACTTTAATTGTATACGAAGTGTAGGTATACATTTTACTACACCCAATGCGATTTGTAACACTCATCAGTGTTACAGTTTTTAATACTGATTTATATTATTAGAAATAGATTAGATGGACATCAAGCGTATTGTAGTCAGTTGCATTAAAAATGCAATGACAGAATCACAAATTCGTTTTTATTTAAAAAGTGTTTTTATTTAAAAGAGTGTAGGTAGTTTGATTTAAAAAATCTTTTGATTTGAGTGGTTTTATTTAAAATAATGTAGTGGTATTTTATGTTATAAAAGCTTGTAATAAAAACGTACACAAATGCTGTAGCTTACGTAGTACATGCCATAGTTCTGAATATAACTCGGCGGTAATTTGCTCCTACTAGATATTTCATAATAAATCGAAAATGTACTGAGGAGACCGTGAGTGGACTTCCATACTTAGATTGGAATTCTTCGTGGTGTAACCATGGTTTTCCAATCGGAAGGTCGCCAAAAACTCACTTCCATCTCACGCCAACATTAAGAAAAAGGAATTTTAAATGTTATATTCAATAGATGCAACTAAAACGTCCTGTATCAAGAATATCTGAACTTATAAGATGTTTTGTATTCATTATCAGAAAATGTCCTTAACTTCGTTTGAGGAAGTGAAGCTGTAATAGTACAGTGTGTATCTAGGGCAGTAAGTAATTAATTACAAACGAGCGTTTGTTATAAGCCCGAGGTGAAACGGAGGGCTTTAATAACACTCGTTTGTAATTCCTTTCTTACTGCCCTAGATACACAATGTATTTTATTTCACTTTGCTATAGTGGGGTAAAAAATATCCTATGTGTTAACCGGGGTCATTAGTCATTATCTTTGTCAATTTATTTGTTTGTTCGCACATCACGCAAAAACTACCGGACCAATTTCCCTGAAAGTTAGTGTACAGGTAGATTATGATCCCGATTAACACAGACCAGGGGTCGGCAACTTGCGGCACGTGGTGCGACCCACGGGCCGCGAACCGCTCACTTGTGGTTCGCCAGCCTCCCTAGCTACTCATATTTTGTATGTAAAAGTAGTTATATTCAGAATCGTATTAAGTCACAAACTATTAACAAAGTGCGGCCCACGTCAATTTAATTGGCTACAATGTGGCCCTTGGCTGCTAAAAGATTGCCAACCGCTGCTGTATACCGGCTAAAAGCTAAAACAGATATACAAGATATTCAACTTATTTCACCCCCGGGAACGCAGTTGCGGACATCCTCTAGTGTAATACATTTGACTCGTATTGTCGAGTTCTCGTAGTTCCTCTGATCACACTACTTACACGAGTCGTCCGCGCGTCGCTCCCGAACTAACGTTATTGCTGGCTGGTCAAGTGGACGTAATTCAATTAAAGGGAAAACAACGACAGCAGTGCGCCGTTCCATTAAAAGTTAGGTACAGTTCAGTGTAACAAACAATAGGTACATAATATAAGTGTACGTACCATCAACACAGTATAATAGCAGTAATTTTCATACTTCAAAAGGTACATCGCGCGCTTGAATGTGTGCGCGCCATGTACGAACGCACTACAAGCAAAGAAATAAGAATGCGTAAGAATGCTCCAGTATGAATCGCACTCACACAGACGTGCTGTCGCGCGTCTGTGTGAAGACGTGTCGCGCGCTCCTAAACGGCCGAAGTTGGACTACTTGTTCGTCTTTATACTTTGCCATCACTCTCCAACAATACTGTCGTTCGGGTCCGACCGCCGAAAGAAACGCACCGTATCCGGCCGTCTCTATCTATCGCATAACGCGTGCTCTTTCTGGTCGCAGGCTAAAGCCACCTTGCGGGGCCTCAAACCGCGCGGCGAAATCGCGGAGTGGGCCACTCCTGGTACCATTGAAGATACTGTTAATTGAACATTTATAAATAGGTGTAAACTCTATTGCAAAGTCTATGGGTGGTCAGTTATGTGGTTTCGTTTGTAAGCATGTGGTAATACTTGTGGCATCATTAGTTTGACTGAAGGTTTAAGATAGATTTAATTCATTAATATCTCCTTCACAAAAATGGACATTTTTTAGTTGTTTGTATTTTATTTTATGTTGGTTATCACAGAACACCTAATTTGTAAATCGATTAGAAAAAATATATATTGTTTTAATTTAAAAAGATACATTTGCACAATGAGCCCATTTTTTTCAAAATCAATGGATCCACGCGAAATTTAGGCAACTCATCAAAAAATATTATAGGCCGAATGAAAAATAAAACATTTTCAAATCGGTCAAGTAATCGAGAAACATTCATAAACAAACATTCCGACGAACTGAGAACCACTCTTCTTTTTGAAGCCGGTTCAGGAATCCAACAGAACAATGAATTGTTATTAATAACCTCACCTTTGTTCTCGACCTGCATTTTGATTAAGACCAATACACTATAAATCTTAAGTCAAGGCAGTAAAGTACAAATTTGTGATTTTTCGTCCGACCTACAAATTGGGCCCCGCGGAGTACCCTTGTCGTCGAGAGGCTGAGCTCATCAGATCGGATCCGCCAATCGGGTGGCAGGAGTTGCTTATTAGGAGTCTTCGGTGTTGGGAGACAAGCTTGATGTTGATTAAAAGCTGACAGAAGTAAGGAGTTGCCGGCCGAGTACATAATATAGGCGAGGCCGGATAGTTACGAGGCTGGCAATTGGGCAACCCGATGCAGATTAAGTGTACATTTTCCTTAAGAGCTGTAGAATAAGGTGCTCCAATGTAGGCAAATGTATCTGCTGCTCAGTGGTATGAGTCGCATTCTTGTAAACCATAACTTAACATTATAACATTTTTGCAATGAATTAAGTCAGAACTATTGGAATTATTTCAAAAATACTTTGAATAGCTGCTGTTATATTGCGTTGCTATAGTTGTATTGTTTAATATAAAGAGGAACAAAATAAAATCCAGTTATAAATTTGTTAATTCGTCTAAAAAGGCAGCAGGCGCGTCAACCACTTCTCGATGCCTGGCCGACGATAAAAAATTGTACACATATATCGTATACATATGTTGAATAACTTTTTTTTGCCGGTTGATACATAAAAAAGAAAAATATATCTAGAAATGTGAGATTAAATTCTCTATTTTAAAACTAGTTTGGTCTCTGTACGCGAAAGTTCGGAAAGCGGGTCAAAAACGCCCAATGACCTTTGTAGGTTCATACGAGTATATTAAAGTACCCTATAAATTTTGATTCCCTTAGTAAAGAAATCTTAACCACCAAGTCCCTTATGTCAATGTCACAGCAAAGCAGAGCTACATGGCGAGTTTCACTCGTATAAGGTTACATCATGGCCGTTTTCATAGTACATCATTTTAAAAAAATAAGACTAATTTTCAATTAAAAATATGTAGCCATCAAACACTTTTAAAAAACCGTAATCGAAAAATATTGATTTCTTAAATAAATACTACAGAAAATAATCATTGATTGCACCAGATATGAGTATAGTAGCCTATTTCTATTAAGCTCTAGCTTATTTACATAGTGCATTAGGTATACTCTATGAATATATGTAACCAGTTATCGAAATAGTAGGCTCTATAGTAAATTTGTGCAGACAAATGTACGTGATATGACGAGTTAGGAATATGTCGAATCCGGAATATGACGAGTAAGAAATATGACCAGTTAGGAAAGTGTCGAATAAGGAACAAATCGCTAGTTTCCTGGAAAGAAATTCAGATTCTACAAGTTACAACGGATTGACGTACTTATCTGCCAGAAGTGTTGCAGCATTTCCAGTTTCAGCCCTTCTAGACTTTTGAAATCTATTATACGTAGAGTCCCATAAAACGATCAATGTCGTCGTATCTGGTGGTACTAGTGTAAATGCGGCATAATGCGGTGCAATAAACACACAGGCCGTGTCGGCAATAAAATTGCAGACACGTTGTTTATCGACTGCCAGTATTTGCTGCCTCACTGTCTGGTTTGAGGGTTTATTGACATTTATAGCTATGTTAAATTTGTGCTAATATTAGACAAACATAAACCGTTTATAATTAGTGTATTAATAGGACGGTTTAATATATTGTGTAATTACAGCAAAATACGAACGAAACCGCTATTTGCGGTTATCCTCTCTCGTCCATCAATTCGTAAGGTTATCTGTACTAGTTCTGTACTGTACTAGTTCTCAGCATGATGAAGTAATAACGTTGTTGCGCATATCCCGGCAGTATGTAAATGCGTGTCGCAATCTCGTATAAGCTCGCGAGCTCGTAATCTTCGCGCACTGGATCATGCACAGCGTAGCGTTGCCAGAACATACACTTTTTAACTCCTACAAGTTTTTATTATTTCATACCTCATAAAAATAAAATACATCAAAATAACACATTACCTATGTACCTGTAGTCAAGGAATTTAATTTATGCCACACCTGGCCATAAAAAGGCTTTTACCGCACGCTACGCGTACGGAAAAAGCCGCTTTCTGGCCAAGTGTAGACATAAAATGATGTATAGAACACGGGAGGTCATAAAGAAAGCCCTCGATCGCATATTTACGTCCCTCGCTTGTACTATTCCAACCCACCTAAGGTCCAATATCGTATAACATACTGATATCATAAGAGCTAGCTAGAGTACGACGTTACTTTGACATATCACACGCATTGTTTTGTGTCAGTGACTAGGTAACAGATTAACAACGTCGACATGGTGAACTGAAATTTGGAACGTCAAGGCACTACCAAAAAAGGATGACAACCGCGGAATCGAAATTCGAAGAAAGTCCATCTTTCTCGCTCTTGCAATATTCGAATGAAAGGAACGCAGAAATTTCGACCTTAATGCATCGTGAATGCTTAAGGCGAGGTGAGACCAGAATCGGGCACGGAAGCCTAGTTTCCAAATCATTTTTAGAGCACTTATTTGACTCTTAGGTCACTGTAAAACATATATAATAATATTCAGAACTGTATCTAGGGCTTCCTCTCACTTAGAACACGATAGCGAACACTTCGCTCGATAGAAAAGTAGCGCGAAAACACTATAAAATAAAGTATTTTTTTCATTTTTATTTCATTTTGTTCATCACCAGTTACCTTTTCTGACAAAATTAATACCTGACAATCATGATTTCACAGTCATGCAGGGCATCCTCTCATGTTTGGGTTGATAACGTATACTTTTATGTTAGAAATCGAAGATAATCTGCAATAATCTGCATTCCGCCCGACCCTAGTTTGTATGTGAAATGCGAGCCAGGTCCTACCGCGCCTTAACAACATTTCAATGAACCGGGTAGGAAATTAAATTCCTTGACAATGTACAACTTACTAAATAAACAAACCTAGCGTAACCTACGAGTATTAGGATCTAACTATCCCATCAAAAACATTACATGTGAAAAGATGCAAGTCTCGCAACGCAGCTCCTTAATCATGAGTAGTATTTGCGAACACTAGGTACCCGAAACATGTCTAGTGGATTGGATGTCTTGTCTTTTGTATAACGTGAGGACGTGAGTGATCCGTTTTTAATTCAATATATATGCTACTGAGGCAGGATCTACTATATTTGCCTGTAATTACCAATATATTTGCAAACCAAGAGGAATAAGACTCGAAGAATCACCCCAATAAAAGCTTGTCTCAAAATAAAAATGTTTTTGACAGAAACCTATTATAAGTTTCTAACATATTCGTTTAGACTCAAATGTGAATGTCTAAGTTCTTTATTCTTCAATTAGAAATTGTGGCATTTGCGGTCAAGTCTAATGATTTGTATACGAATTCGAATCTTATTCTATAGACATAACATGTATATATATTATTAGATGTGCTTTTAAAGTGGATATACATTATAAATATTATTATAATTATAAATATAAAAGTGTACAACCAATTCGAACCTTCAAACCTGGCTGCTTTTGGATTTGATTTTCATCAAACTATGCAATCATCTTAACGAAGTAGAAAAATCATACAAACATTGCAAGTAAAATAAAATATTTTAAAAAATACTGCAATCAACACAACTAGAAAATCTGAACAACTAAATATACTGCGCTAACACTCCGGTACGCAATGATCACCTTCGTTCATCCCTCATATTTCACCCCCTTGCCCCCTTTCGCCGAATTGATAGCTACTGTACACCCCCAATTTGAATATAAAGAGTTCTGATGCTGTATATTTGAAGAGGGGTGCAGACGGGGTCGAACCGAATAACCCAGGGTATTGTAAGTTATTGTCATTTAAGGTCGAGTAAGGGATAGTATATGGTTGACACTGTTAATAAAGGACACTGTGAATGTAAGTCAAATTTGCATCTTTAGATAAATTTTATCTGATTTTGAGTTGATGCTGTTTAAAACAAAGCAGTGTTTTACTTTACTTGTAAACTTGCATACTCAGTAATTAATGTAAAGAAAGCTTTCGTGTATTAGTAATAAAATTTTACAGCTCGACAAAATATGAGCGTCGGTATCCTATTTAGTATGGACATGGAATCGTGAGGTCACGGATTTGAATTTCTATAATATCTAAGGTTTTCTTACCATAACCAACTCTCCCGTAGAAGCATTAGGGTGATTAAGATCAGATTTTCCAACAACTGGAACACCTCTGATCCACTTTTTCCACGAATAAAATGAGGCACGAGCTGATCTCAATCAATGCGTGTTTTCCATCACTACGTTACAGTCTTCACATTAAACGTCAAACGCAAAATCTGACACGTGCAATAAACGTTAGATCATTCTGTGTACGCGCAAGTAATCTGGACGATATCGATCTATGAGCTGTCACAACAGTCGGAAATTTTCATACCACAAATTTCCCGTCCGTAAAGGGCTATCTCGATATATTTCTGTGGTTGTTATCACTTGATCCCTCGTTAACTCAGGATTCAGTGTAGGTACGTCCTCGCCGCAACTACAGTATTTTGCTCTCGTGACACTATCAACTTTCATAATTCAACTCGGCACTGGTGGATAAGGGTAAGCTTACCGCTTAGATCGCTCATCTCTAGGAAAAACTCTTTACCGGAGCTACACTCGAAGTTTACATAAGCTGGTAATTTTAAGGTAATATGTTATCTTGTATGATCCTATCATTATTTAAGACTTACGGCAGACGCTACCGACTTCATACTACGCTCCTTTTTGGTAATAAACGTGTACATGCCGACGGATGTACAATATCCGACCGACAACCTCCCCGACTTCACAGCGTGTCTGGCCCGAGTAAGCGCTTTAATTGAGGAAAGTGACGTGCAGGCGGTGTACGTGTTAGGCGACTTCAACGCGCATCCAGAAGCCAGATTTGGTCGCGAGCTGCTGAAATTTTGTGAAGAACAGGAATGGTACTGCGCAGACATTGAGAAGCTGAGCACGACACCCAATACATTCACATTTTTCAGTGAAGCACACGGCACGTGCCGGTGGTTGGACCACTGTGTGACCACCAAAGCAGCGTGGGACACAGTCGAGTACGTGCAAGTATTGCGGGACGTTTCATCGTCTGACCACTTTCCGTTACGGGTTGTGTGTAATATTGCGGGTGTGAGACAAGAGTGCAGTACAACGCACGGAACAGAGCGTAATAGAGTAAAATGGGGCGACAGAAATGCTAGTCAAATTGACAATTATTATAGAGAATGTAATGTTAGGTTAGTTCATATTAACGATGATTTTCGCTGTGAAAACTGTGATGATATTAATTATAATGCTAGTTGTATAAGACGAAATGAGCACTTAGCGTTCATCTGTAGCCTGTATTCAAGTATAGTAAGAGTACTCCAAATATGTGCTAGAATTACCTTTGATTCTCGTCTCGACAAGTCTTATAAAAAGAAAAAAGTACCAGGATGGAATTTCCACGTTAGGGAAAGCCACCTGGCTTATAGATTTAATTTTAATTGTTGGCTTACAGCAGGCAGGCCGACCTCAGGGGAAATATATCAGAAGTTTATAAGTAGTAAACAGACTTTCAAAGCTAAACTTAAATGGTGTCAGAATAACGAAGAGAAAATTAAAATAGACATATTAGCTATGCATAGAAAAGAAAATAATTTCTCTAGTTTTTGGAAACAGACTAAAAAATTCACCTACAAACAAAGTTTACCTGTGAGTGTGGACGGCCTGCAGGCGTCTGCGCAGATAGCCGATATGTTCGGCCGGAGGTTTAAGATCGAACCTCAACCTGTGTCTCATTGTATGCTTCAGAATGGGCTCGCCGAGCACATCCGTAACACAAACACTTTGCTTCAATTTAGTCCTGAAGACGTCTCCAAAGTGGTACAAAAAATGAAACGAGGCCGATCACCGGGACACGATGACCTCAGTCTGGAGCATATAATGGGAGCGGGAAAGTTACTGCACGAAAAGTTATGCACTTTTTTCAATCTTTGTATAAGGTTTTCATACCTGCCGCCGGATCTCATGAAAACTGTCGTCGTGCCTATACCTAAGAATCAAAAGGGCGATATGAGTTCTGCATCGAATTATCGCCCAATCTCGCTAGGAACCGTAATAGGCAAGATTTTCGAACGGCTTTTGCAAACCGAACTGCAGCGACATATCAAAATTGATGACGCTCAGTTTGGCTTTCGTACCGGCCTCTCGACAGATTCTGCCATATTTAGCTTAAAACACATCGCGAACTATTATGTAAGCCGCGATACATCGGTGTATGCGTGCTTCCTCGATCTGAGTCGTGCATTTGACTTAGTTAACTATGATATTCTCTGGGGCAAACTGTACGGCTCAGGGACGGCAAAAGAGGTGGTAGATCTGTTGAGATACTGGTACGGAGGCCAAACCAACTGCGTCAAGTGGGGCGACACGACATCTAACAGTTATAGCTTAGAATGCGGGGTACGCCAGGGTGGGCTTACGTCTCCGGATCTCTTTAACGTTTATGTTAACGACTTGATAGTACGATTGAGGAACTCTCGCACCGGTTGTCATCTGGGTGGCGTGTGTGTAAATAACCTCAGCTACGCAGATGACATGGTGCTACTGAGTCCCTCAATCAAAGGCTTAAAAAAGTTACTTTCAATCTGTGAGGATTATGCTAATTCTCATGGATTGAAGTACAATGTAGCCAAATCGGAAATGCTCGTTTTCAGAGCGGGGAGAGGTCCGGAGTACGTACAGGAAGTTAAGTTAAATGGAGCTGCACTACCGGTTGTGGAGCAATTCAAATACCTGGGGCACATCTTGACTGAAGATCTCAAAGATGACAGGGATATTGAGCGGGAGAGGCGGGCTCTGTCTGTACGCTGCAATATGCTTGCGCGCAGATTTGGCAAGTGTAGCAAGGAAGTGAAGATTACATTATTTAATGCATACTGTCAGTGCTTCTACACTTGCCAACTCTGGACAAAGTTCCTGCGACGATCGTACAGCACCATGAGGGTGCAATATAATAACGCATTTCGTACGCTCATGTGGTTGCCGCGTTCCTGCAGCGCGTCAGGCATGTTTGCGGCTGCACGAGTACCTGACTTTTTCGCCGTTATGAGGGGACGAATTGCTTCATTCTGGGAGAGGCTGATGCACTCTCAGAATGAAATAATTAAAACTATTTGTAGCGACCTAGATGGCCCTTTTTTCCGATACTGGCTATCTGTGCATCGAGACGAGAATCGGAAATGACGATGTACTGCGTACATTACTTTTATTGTATTTGTTTTAAATTTTATTTTTACTTAATTTTTACACATTTTACAATTTTATCATTTATATTAATCTGTTTTTACACTGTGTTAGTCTTGTAATGTAATACTATTGTTTACCTATGTGTAATTTTGTAATTCTGTCATGTTATTGGGTTCTTTTGCCTGTCAATAAACGTATTATTATTATTATTCAGGTATATCTTTATTTTCTTAGATTAGGCTTTTTACAATATATATATAAAAAGTAAAATACAAAGTGAAATTACAAAATATAAACACATTATAAAAAACCTAACCTAGGGTGCCGCCGGCAGCGGGGCGGGGCCCAGGCTACCGGTGGTTAGGGCCGCAGAGAGAGGAACCTCCTGACGATGCGCGCCGTGTCCAGAAGAACCGCTTTCTGTATCTGACCCTTGATCCAGCCATCTAGCGAGAGTCTCTTGAGGTGGTGATCGAGACTCTTCGCTATAAGTCCGTTCGCCGAGACGACTATCGGAACAATGATCGTCGAATCAACATCCCACATGGCGGTAACCTCGTGAGCCAAGTCAAGGTACTTGCTGAGCTTGTCCTTCTCGGCCTTCACGAGGTTCTCGTCATGGGGGATGGTGATGTCGACGAGCACTGCACGGCGCTTGGATCGATCTATCAGCACGATATCAGGCTTATTGGCTACAATAGTCCTGTCCGTGATGATAGATCGATCCCAATAGAGCATGGCGCAACCATTTTCGAGAACCGGCGTTGGTGCGTACTTATAGTACGGCACCTCAGACCCCACAAGACCATATCGAACAGCAAGTTGCTGGTGAATGATCCTGGCTACTTGATTATGTCTGTGCAAGTACTCGCCGTTAGCTAGATGGGAACAACCGGAGATAATATGCCTGATAGACTCTCCGGGACGGCGGCATGCCCGACAGATGTCGACCGTACCGTCCCTCAGGATATATCTCCGGTAGTTGTTCGTCATCATAACTTCGTCCGCAATTGCACAGACAAAACCTTCAGTTTCCCCGAAGAGATCACCGAAGCGTAGCCAGTTCACCGACGCGAGCAGGTCTACATCGGGCCCCGTGAGGGCCTTGTAGAACCGCCCGTGTAGCTCCTTACTCTTCCATATGTCCTTGCGGTCGTCGGTGCTAAGCACCTTAGGTCTACGCCAGTTCTCGTTTGCCAAGGAAAGAGGAGTAAGGCTTCTGTCTACTGCTACTACATCGCGATGTATCCCACACTCGTTGTTTAGGAAGTACTCCCTGAGGCTGCACACCTCGCGGTTATGGAGGTCCTTGGCGTTTAAAAAGCCACGGCCGCCACACTTACGCGGGATGTACAGTCTCATAACTGACGAGCGTGGGTGTAGCATGCGGTATGTAGTGAGCAGCACACGAACCCGCCTATCCAGGGCGTCCAGCTCAGTCTGAGTCCACCTTAGTATGCCAAAGGAGTAAGTGAGCAGGGGCATCACCCAAGCGTTGAAGGCCCGCACCTTGTTGCCGCCAGACAAAAGACTGTTAAGTACTTTTGTCAAGCGACAGAAGAAGCGCTCCTTCACCGCCTGTATAGTGTCCCTGTCCGCAATCCTCAAGGCCTGTGACATACCAAGGTACTTGTAGGTTTCAGCCTCGGAGATAGACCTGAGAGTCATTGTCTCGGAAAGTTGCAAATTCGGGGAATTTACGACTTTCCCTCGTTGTACATGCATGACCGCACACTTATCTACACCAAACTCCATTTTGATGGCGCTACTGAAGGTTTCTGTGACCTTCAGTAGCTCCAGCAAGTCTGGGCGTTTGGGTGCAAATAGCTTGAGGTCGTCCATGTACAGCAGATGAGAAATGACCTCACCCCCTCTCCGAAGCCGACAGCCCAGTCCTGACTCCTTCAGCAGAGTGCTGAGTGGGTTCAGGGCCAGGCAGAACCACAGGGGACTCAGACTGTCACCCTGGAAAATACCTCTCTCAATCCTTATAAAGTCATGCGGACCAGGGGGGCCATCTCTACCGCCTGGTTGACGAAGGACTGTGGTCCACTGCCTCATACATGCGCCTAAGAAGGATTTTAAAGCTGTATTGATTTTATACAGCTCCAAGATCCTCTCCAGCCATGAATGAGGCACCGAATCATAGGCCTTCTTGTAGTCAATCCAAGCAGCCGAGAGAGACCCCCTGTCCCGCCGGACTTGTTGGCAAATGGCCGTGTCGATGAGGAGGAGCTCTTTAGTACCACGTGACCCAACCCTACATCCATTTTGAGAGAAGGCCATAACGTTGTTCGCAACAATGTGCGAGTTGATTTTTGATCTCAGAATGGATGTAAGGAGCTTGTACAGCGTGGGCAAGCACGTGATGGGTCGATAATTCTTCGCTTCCGTGGTACTACCGGACTTGTAGAGCAGGAAGGTAACACCTGTTGTTAGGAAAGATGGTAGGGAGCCGAGCTCAAGGGCTTGTTGGAATTGTGTTGCCAAGCGTTCATGTGCGCATCGAAACCACTTGATCCAGAAATTGTGTAACCCATCCGGCCCAGGACTTTTCCAGTTCTGGGTCGCACGAGCCGCACAACTCACGTCATCGGGGCTGATGGTAACAGCCCCCATGGTTTCGATGGGCTCACATTCTCGCTCAACAACAGTCATCCACTCGCCCTCGGTATGCACGACTGGCGCCGACCAGATACTACGCCAGAAATTAATCATGGCGGTAGGATCCGGTAGTTGCCCGTCGGTCACACGTTGATCGGCTCCCTCCCACTTTCGGTATACCTTCCTTTGGTCACTCTGAAAGAGACGATTCTGCTGGTATCGATCCACACGCTCTCTATAGCGGCGAATACGGCTTGCCCATGCATAGACTTTCTGCTTCAGGAAGTCTATGCGTTCCGTGACACATGCCATGTAGTCGCAGGGTCTGATATCAGTCCCTGCGAAGGCTTGTGTCACGAAACGCATAACACGGGGGCGGTTGTTACCCCCCCTGAAGCAAATCAGCTTTGCAATGAGAGTCCTAAACGTGCTGATACGCCGCTCGATCCGTACTTGCCAGGCGGGGACACCCCCGGCGGTCCGCGGCGCTCGGTCAGCGTCCGGGAACTTGACGCGAGCGACGCGGCACGCCGCGATGGCCCCGCAATACATGATCGCGTGTGTATCAGCGAGATCTTCGCTAGCCCGCAAATACGGGTCTAGTAAAGCGTTTAGGGCTCCCACTAGCGCTAGATTACGCCTATTCGTGGGCAGGCGAGGTAAACGCGGCCTAGAGTCTGCCGTGGATCGGTACTGCTCAATCGCCTCCTCCAGAGCCCTCCTCAATTGCTCATTGGCCTGGGCACTTACACTACTCACACCGTCCTCCTCGTCGGCAGCGGGATCCTCCCGTGGCGCCCCCGGCGCCAGGTCGGGTGCTGGCACCGGGACCGGCGACGTAGCGGGCGGATTCCGAGCCGAAGCGGAGGCCGCGCGGGTGGCAAGTACTACAAGTACAAGTATTATTATTATTATTATTATTATTCATAAAAGGACTTATTTTTTAGAGTTGGCAATGGGTGCCACGCCAATAAAACCCTATTACTAAGCCTCTTCTATCCGTCTGTCTGTCTGTCCGTCTGTCACAGGGCTGTATCTTTTGAACCGTAATAGGTCGATACTTGAAAATTTCACAGAATGTGTATTTCTATTGCCGCTGTAACAACAAATAATGAAAACAAAATTAAAGGAGATCCCCATACAAGAGACTTTTTTTTAAGTCTGACAAACTTGCAAGCCTTACTGGCTGTTGCAAAAATCGGACCCGATGAGTGCCGCGCCGTTCCCTGGGGTCGAACCAGGTCGCTGGCCGGACCGCCTTGAGTGGATCAGACTAAGTAGAGGCTGAGGGCGCCTGGGGTTGAACCAGGTTGCTTGTCCCGGTCCACCTTGAGAGGATCGGACCTGGGGGCCAAAGCGCCTGGGGTCGGACCAGGACGCTAGGCCAGGGCCACAAGAAACGTGTTTTCTGCTCAATTATCTTCATCATCATCATTTCAGCCATAGGACGTTCACTGTTGGACATAGGTCTCCCCCATAGATTTCCAATTAGTTCGGTTGGAAGCAACCTGCATCCACCGTGAGCCAGCAGCCTTAACCAGATCATC
Organism: Eudemis profundana; assembly: GCA_947034925.1. Classification (NCBI taxonomy): domain Eukaryota; kingdom Metazoa; phylum Arthropoda; class Insecta; order Lepidoptera; family Tortricidae; genus Eudemis; species Eudemis profundana. The sequence continues at coordinate 11,374,379 of OX344814.1, read as the reverse complement.
TGTTCATCTTGTTGGTGGACGTCCGACGCTGCCCTTGCCGATTCAATGGTGGTACAGAGCCCTTCGTGTGCGGTTCCGACTTGGCCGGCACTTGGCCGGTTTTTATAGATTTTGTCCACGACTTCGTTTGCTTAAAATTACAGTTTTACGAGTATGTCCTTTACTTGAGAAAATATTAATTTCGCTTACAATCTTCCACATCCCTTTTCAAGGATACACCTTCTTGTCGATTCTATGTCACCGAGCATAAGATCTGATGATTGGATCTTGTAGAAATGGAGAGAACTCTTCAGAGTTTATTGGTAACATTAGGTTATGATCCTGCCATCAAGCGAGGCTTGCCGTAGGGCACAAGAGCTTGACGCTAACCGCAGAATATCGGTAAATTATAATAGTACATTACATAACTAGGGTGGTAATACAAATAAAGGCCCAGATCGCAGAAGTTTGCGGCCCGAGCTGCAAGCGAGGGACGTAAATATGCGATCGAGGGCTTTCTTTATTACCTCCCGTGTTGTGTACATCATCACGTGAGGTATATAGAAAGGAGTGAGAGCGCGAATTTCGTCCATTCTACGCGGCCCTTCCTCCGCCCCCGATGAAAAATTTGTGTCATAACAGCGAGCTGAATATGTAAGCTAAATAATGACACAAGATCCATGTTTTTAAAGCTAAAAGTTTTGTAGTTATTAAGAATATAGACCTTATCGTCACCGTCCACGTTTTTTGACCTGGTACCCGTATATTTCAGTGTGATTTTAAAGACGTTTCACGAAAAAAAAGGTTACAGGAGCAGCCAAAGTCTACTCAAGTTTATACATTAAGGTGACATACACGGTAATATATTACCGTGTATGATCCCGCCATTAAGCGAGACTTGCCGCAGACGCGAGGGTTTGCGGCCAACCGCAGATTATCGGAAAATTATAATGGTGGTGCTTATCAGAACTTGCCTGCGGGCGCAGTATGGATGTAGGTAATCATAGCTTTATATACAGCTTCGTAAATGATATAGGTAGCTCATAAGGAGGCTTGTGGTACGTGATCAGGCGGTGTATTTGTTAGTACTTTGTCCCAGCAAGACAGGGACGCTATTTCGAATTCGGCTTTGACTAAGTACTAGTAGTTTACGTTCAATTTTTTATTGTATTAAGTCACTAATGTTGATAAAGATTGTGGTGTTTCCACACTAAATTCTAAAGAATTAATATATTTCCAGACCACAGTCAAGTCATAAGACTTGACACTGCTGAAAAGGAGTGGCACTGCGTACGTACGTCTTTTTAAACGCAATAAACGCTGTTAAAAGTATATCGAACATTTTAACGTGGGTAATGGCAAGGTGGTGAAATGAATTACCACGTTGTCTTAGCGAATCCGGTCTTGACTACTACCTCACGTTTTATTTTTGAGAGTGTTTCATCTATGAGAGCGGAAATGTGCCCAGCAGTGGGTCGTATATAAGTTGATGATGATCGATAATAAGTAGTAATAAACTATTACCTTTTAAGTTGACTGTACTGTCTCGTCAGAGGATATTATCGGTTAACCCTAAACTGTCGTTAGTGTCAGTGGCAGGTGAGCTGGCAGCCCGCCAGAGCCTAATGCTGGCAAATTATGATTTATTGATTGTCGCTGACCTCCCATTACACCGATACCGTCTGCGATAGACTCGGTACTGTATTATATTTTACTGTAGTGTTGGAGGCTGTTGCAGGATAACTGCGATAGACTATTTACGGTACTCTACAGTTAAGTAAAAGCTTATTTTATTAGTATACAATTGTGGAGAATTAAGAAAAACTGATCCTCTTAGTTGGTGCACTTCTGGCAGAGCTGTCGCTATCAATTGCTACAACAGTTAGACCTGATGTTTCTCGCCGTATATTTAATATTTATTCCACCATCTGTCTCTATTTGTAGACATTCTGGTGCACTAATGCAAGGCCCTCAGCCAACTCGTTCTGAGTGGTCCATCAAAAGGTTGAAGTGCTACAAGAACTGTTCATTGTCTCCAACACGTTTGTCATTAGATGTCTAATAATCCACACCCGATCGGCAGATCTGGTATATATAATATAAACGTCAAAAAATCTCCCACGAAAAGAACACAAGATGATACACAACGGTGTCACAGCGGCCACTCGAACTAAACTGCTTAATACAGCCCCGTCACGCACTTACCGATGGACTCGCCCGCCAACCGACTCACCCGCGACATCCCGCGCTCGATTACGTTAGATAAGTGATTACCCTCTTGTAGGTACACGTTGAAACGTCCAGTCATATTGCTAATGGTCGGGACACTAACTTGTTCTCCAGGGAGCTTATGGTAATTGGAAAATCGGAAGGATGAACGGAAAAGCTTCCACTATTCTTACACTTTATATCTTGTTCAATGGAACCAGAATAGCAATATGGAATGGTATTGGAATAGTTTAATGAAACCAGAGAAATCTTGCCTTATCCGTTATGCGATTTCAAGGAAAACCATCTTGAAATCAGAAAATATGAGCCGAGCTATCTTTAAAATTTAATAAGATTATGAAATAAAAGTTTATTTATTTATGTATGTACAACGTTGGAGAAAAACCGCCAGGCCAAAGCAGGTCTGGGCCGGCCATATCTGCTGCATGCATCCGGAAGGGTGGGCTCGTGGAGCCACCAATTGGGTCCCACAAGGCAGGCAATGAAGACGAGGAAGACCCAAAAGAAAATGGCGAGACGACCTGGAAGCGATCCTTAATAGCTGACCAGAAGAGACTCTCGAAAGGGTAACGTGCAAATCCAGAAGAGAGGCCTTTGACCAGCAGTGGGACACTGAAGCAGGCTGAATAAATATACCATTAAAAAGTGAATTTATTTATCGCGCGGCATATGTTACCTAGTAGCGAAGACGCAGGGGATATGTAGGAAGATGAGCTGTTATTCATACATAACCCATTAAATGTCAAAATTTTCTGCTGCGACTTTAACACTTGTTAGGAACATCTACTAATACTGTTCACATTTTTTAACTTAAGTTTTAAACTTTAAAATATTACGATGTATGTAAACCCAAATTTACCAGTTTAGTGCCTAATAGAAAAAGTTCTTTGAAACGTGAAATTTACAAAACTTATTCACTTGATTACGTGTACGAGTTTTCCAGTCGTAGAAATAGCCTCCGAGCTCTTAAACTCGACCAAAATGAAATTACAAACTTTCCTCCCAAATAACGAAGCCTTAGAAATACTTGTCACTTACAAAATTCTGAGAGATTTTGAGCATTTCAATGATAGTATTTTATACTATCTTATTAAGGTTGTTAAAGTTGAGTACGGGTTAACGAAGGTTGATGAGTATTGACGCAGTCGGTAGGATACGTAGATCTTAAATAAAACCGAACAGATGCTGTTGAATTTGCACATGAACTACCCCTATAATATACGTGCAATAGAAATTCATATTCAGTGAAAATATGAAGCGTCCAACCACATCCATTATTTAAATCTTGCTAAAAACGCCGACGTTTAATGGGTACACTACATAAATACGAAAAGCTTAATTCCGATATTCACAATCACGATTATCAAAATACCGATTTTTAAAATTCCGAATGGATTAAAATTCCTATTATTACAATCCCGATTTTTCATAGCTCCGATTTTTAAAATTCCGAAATTACAAAACGTCTAACTGTAAGAATTCCGATTTCCAAAGTCCGAGGTTCCATACACCGAACAATGAAAAGTCCGAATCTATAATAATCCGATACATCAAAAGTACGAATTCCGAGTATCAAAATTCCGAATTCCAAAGTAACGAAAATTAAAAATTTCGACTAAATAATGATAAACGTAGATTTATAATAGAGGACTTAAAAAACAGTCGGTCGGACTACGCAACTGCTCCGCCGCTGCGGGAAGAGCAGCCCCTTCGCCCTTGCGTATCAAACAGCGGGCGAGGGCTGCTCCCCCTCCGCGCCTCCGGCTTTCTATATACACTCTAGGGGTAGGGCAGACAAGACCAAGTGGATAGTGGGGTGCTCCGATTCGGGTTTTGTTAACTATGTATTCTCCAATGCATATAAAATACAATATTATCTCAGCCATTATTATTATTTGAACGTATTTGAGCGTATTTTTTACGGCAAAACTATAAAAAGAATTATCAAATTTTGTCAAAAATTCCTGACTTCCTTCAAACTTTAAAACCTGCGCCTCATATTTTAATAATATAATATTAAGAGTTTACAAAATTTCAAAACCCCGAATGACAAAATTCCGAATTAGTAACGAAATTTCGGACAACTGAAAATCGGAATTCCGTTTTACGGACCAAGAGCACATCGAGCTTTTAATTTTTCGGAGTTATAAATGTCGGAATACAAAAAAATCGGAATTCGGTATAATAAATATAGTGTTTTTCAATAATCGGAATTTTATTTTTTAGGATTTATGAAATTCGGAATAAAATAATTCGGAGTATTTGGGTGTTCCCACGTTTAATACCTGTAATCTCAACTGGCGGTGCTAGAACTTTTACACAATGAAAAATTTCGGCCACTCAGTAACTCTGATCCCGTGAAAAAGCTGCGTAGAGAAGCCAGTGAAACTTAATATCTCATAAAGAAAACTGTTTTCGTCTACAACACTGTTTGAAGTTCAGCTGAAGAGTTCACAACTCGGTTACCGAACGGCCCTTTGAGCGAACTAGGTAACTTTAATCAACTGCTGCTATCCGAAACGAAGAAGATTGTAACTGACCAGGTTTTACAAGTAACTTAGGCTTTTTTTCTCAAAGCAGAGCATAATTTTGTACAAAGGTCTGAATAGTATAAGAATTTGAGGAGAAAAATTTGGTTTCGCAAATCCAATTTAAAAATATTTTAAAGGTATTTAAACCTAAAAAGTGGTACAAATTAAGCTGCATTTTTTTTTAAATATTAAGGTTTTGTTACATGTTAAGAAAGATATTATTTAAGTTTTATTATAATTACCAAAAAAATACGATCGTCTTGAAGCAATCCTTATTAGTCATCATCTTTACAAAATAAGAGACCATCCTTAAGCTACCATTTACAAACACAAAAGAAGTCAACACTGTTTCAAATAGGCAACAAAACAACTTGAAACAAAATGAATGAAAACTGTAACTTTTATGTGAAGTAACAAATTCGATCACGTGTTGGATGTCGAAAACTATTCTTGGTAACATTTTTCATGAGCGGAATAGCGTGGAGCGCAATATTCCTGAGCCCCATGGGACCAGGCTAGTGATGTCTCAGGAAATGACAATATTGCCTTCCTGTAAATACTACCATTTTTCATTAAACTTAGGCCACGGCTCTATGTCTATGGCACGGCGCCATCGCCATAAAACGGCGCAGCGCCCGCCATACAGTTTCTATGGCGCGCGCCGTGCCGTGGACATGGGGCCGCGGCCTTACTGTAGGTACTGTAGGTTTCATGGGACAGAATATTGTAATGGCAATAATTTTGGAAATTTACCAGCAGTGCTTATTAGGTATTTATTTATTAAATATTTTGAGTATACATGCTAAGTTCTGAACACACAACGCTCAGATAAGGACAGCTTTTATATTTTTAGGTTATCATCTCAAAGAACTGCATCAACAAGTAACAAAGAATTAGCAGCATAATTAATAGCAGTATTTTTTTCAATATAACATGCAACCTCTAGCGCAAAAGGCGCACCATAATTCCATGTACCTACCTTCTAAAGTAGTCGTGTATTTCTTACATTTGTGTAAATACAGCGGTTCACAAGAACTAAAAATTAAATCCGTTACTGCTAAGAGACAGATATACAATTGGCTAGCCCCAGAGGGTACACAGTCTTTCCACCGAGAAACACTTTCCCACTCTAATTAGTCCGCAATATTAACGGCAATTTCGCCAACACGGGCAATATTACTGGGAACGATACATCACTAGAAGAGCTACAATATTATTGAAGGCAGACTTGGTTACATTTTACAGACAACACTTTGTTATAGACTTCCAACACAAGCAGTTCCTAGTCATAATATGTTTAATAAAATAAAATATTAGCTTCATATACATATAAACAGTATGTAAACTAACAGAAAACATAATATATATTTAAACCCGTGAAAGTTTAGGTGAGAAACAAGGTTATGGTAGATAACTTATTGAGTTATAGACACATTTTAAAATTTGGATAAAAATAATGATAGATCAATTAAAATTGTGTTACATCATGTATTCATTGTTTACAATCCTATCGTCATAAGCAAATAATACTTGCCTGTACAGATCAGACGGCCCGCTACTTGTTTACAACATCCAATGGTGCTGGAACGGGCCGTCCGGCCTGTCGGCCTTTACACGCAGGAGGCTGTTGGTGCTTTCGCGCAGCCGCCGCATCGGGGAGGCAGTACGCTTCCGCAAAATGGCATGAAAGCCGTCTACGTGGGCCTCCGCGAACATACCTGATACACTGCAGTAGCGCGGCAGCCCCAGCAGCATCCTGAACGCGTTGTTATATTGTACTCTCAACGTATTGTATGTACTTTGAGAGTATCTCACCCACAAGTTGCACGTGTAAAAGGTCTGGCAGAAGACTTTAAACAATGAAATTTTAACTTCTGGCGTTCACCGTGTGAACCTGCGGGCAAGCATATTACAACGCACGAACATGGATCTTCTCTCCCTTTCCATATCCGTGCCTTTTTTTAGGTCTGCGGTTACCCAATGACCCAAGTATTAAAATTCAGTGACTCGTTTTAGCGTTTTATAATATACCTATCAAGTTATAAAATAAAACACATTTTAAACATAATTAATGCCGTGGCTGCGAAAAATGACCCTCTTTGTATAAAAAATCGACTAACTCAAATCCTTAATAAATGCCAACTATCCAACTTACAACTGGGTCAATCGAGCGCCTGGTGGGTTAAAAAAGCAATTCATCTTTCTGTCTCGCCCGTCACTGATGTCCAGTGATTACTTTGAAATGTCTGCTTTGTTCTTTTTTGAAATGTGGCTTAACTGGCTTATCCAGCTCTAAGTCAGCTAAACTTCTCGGTCGAATTAAAGTATGCAATGCCAAACTCTTTGTGATCAAAAGATATAGTCATTTAAGTCATACATTTTGATGCTAGTAATTCATCAAAATATATAGGGTATTGGGTTATTTAAAAAAAATATGATTTCCCTGTCCACACATTTTGGCGAATTCTCAAAAGATTTCTCATGTTCTATTGAGGAAAGGAAAGATCTCCAATCAGAATGACATCTCCGGAGATTAAGGAAATTTCCTGATAACGTAGAAGTATGAAAATTTGAGACCAAGGTTTTATAACAGAAGTAACCAAAAATGTCTAAAAAACATATGATTATAGGATAGATACTAAAAATTATGTTTCAATAACCCGCTTCCACGTATTGTTAACCTCATTTTTATCAAGTGTGAAATTTCAATAACCGAGTATATAATACCCACTGAAAACCTTCGTTTTTAAAGTAGATTATAGTATATTACATAACTAGGGTGGTAATACAAAGAAAGGCCGAGATCGCAGAAGTTTGCGGCCCAAGCTGCAAGCGAGGGACGTAAATATGCGATCGAGGGCTTTCTTTATTACCTCACGTGTTGTGTACATCATTTTATGTCTACACTTGGCCAGAAAGCGGCTTTTTCCGTACCCGCAGTGTGCGGAAAAAGTCACTTTATGGCCAGGCGTGGCATAAAAAAGAGAAACAACATTTGTTTATGGATTTATTTAGCTTGGTGTATACTTTTTCAATGTAATGGCCTGTGTTTTTACACTGGAAAAGACAAATGAACGCCGCGAAACGGCGAGATAAAAGGTTTTCCACGTAGGTATCCCCATCCCGGTGCTTTCCTTATTTGTTTGCCGTCTTCATTACAGTGGGCGGTAAATCTTACGCATTTCACGGTAGAGTTCGCTCGTGTCGACGTATCGTGTACCTGTACCTCTAGCACAACTGTGACACGCGACTCTTTGTCGCGCGACAAATACTACCTATCTCATTCCACTCAATATACTGTGACAGTGATAGGTGATACTCTGTCGCGCGAGAAACAAAGTCGCGGCCAGTTATGCTAGTCGTAATGCTGTATCCTCATTTGATAAGAAACCTGGACACGTGCGAGTCGGACTCGCCCGCCGAGGGTTCCGTACAAATTTGTAGGTACATATATCAAAGTAGGTACCATATACATTTTTATTCCCTTAGTAAAGTATTTTTTTTCTAATGATTTAATTAAAAATGTTTTCAGATGTTTCCCTATACTTGAAGTATAAGACGGTATTTCTTGTCAAATTTCATAGTTCTAGGTCAACGGAAAGTAAATTTTGGTTTCCTTGAGAAAGTCGAAATGTACGTTCTTTGCGGCATAAACGGCCATATCTTTTTAGGGTTCCATACCAACATCGTAAAAAAGGAACCCTGATGGTACGACTCTGTCTGTCTGTCCGTCTGTCCGTCTGTCTGTCCATCTGCACAGCAAGATATCTCAGGATCTACTGATGCTATCGACTTGAAATTTGGAATAGTGTTAAAAATCTTTTACTTTTTTAAGTTTTTTTTAAATGCGATCAAAATGGGATGTTGAAAATCAAAAGTAGACATATTATATAGAGTGGTATATCAAATGAAAAGGCTTAATGTGTAGACTCCTAAACTATGTTTTTTTTTTCTTAGACATGTAGTTTTTGATTTAATACAAAACACGTTAAAAAAACTATTCCCCCCCATTATCTCCGAAGTTACTGAATAGAAAAATCTGTAATAATTACCGATTATTAATATTATCCTAAATATTACAGGAGAAAGTCGATGTATAGGGACAACAGTTTTTCAAGAGCAAAGTTAAGTTTGTCCCACCATACAGTGTATCTTTAATTATCCACGTATCTGCTAACGAGTTTGTACGGAACCCTCGGTGGCCAGTTTTTATCAGAATTAAAAAAAATATATATATATGTTGAATAACTTTATAAAATGACTGATGTAATGAAAACTGGCCAAGTCAAATCTGACCTACTTTAAGATCTCACATTTTTAAATAACAGCAATTGTTATAGGTATCAATAAAGCAAATAAATAAAGTTTAATACTTGTTCATAGTGTTATTTTGTTCCTATAAATACATATTTGGATTTTGCATAGGACTTGGCACTCATTTAGATCTCCATTCTTTTTGCGGCGAAGCCCACAGCCTAGCATAATTTTTGTATTGAACTTGGCTCTCCTTTTTTACATTTATGTATTTGGTGGGTTTTAAGTCTACTGGGTTCATCTAAAACTCTTTTTTAGGGAGAACCACTCCGATCAGGGATCAACGTGTGGAGACTATTCTCATGTAACAAAATGGGCTCATATTAAATAACCAGCAGGCTTCTCAGAAACCTCGCGGCTATATACATTTTGTAAAACAACAGTTGGGGCCTATAAAATATTCAAATTTGGATTCCTCTGTAGCCTGATCTGCCGATTGTCGAACTTGGTAATTATAATCTACCAAATACCATCATACCATCCAAATTTCAAGAACATTGAATAAACAGTAGGTATGCACTCGAGGTATTGTCGAACTATCAAACTATCATACTAGTAGAAGATCAATTTGTCGCATATTCTACCCATAAAGTTCACACATTCGCTCGCTCGCTCAAATGGACCACGCACTGATAAAAGGAATAACTCATAAGGTAGTTGCAAATCAGTGAATACAAACTGGATCGTTTGTTGTGGAATTCTTTTCACTAAACCTGTATTAAACAGTGGATGACTCTGGTTATGATTCCCATCTAAATTTCACAAAATTCACCCAAGACTTAAAAAGTAGCCAGCTAATTTGATGAATTTCGTCTCTCGTCAGATTTCTCTGAAATCTTAGACCTCCAATTATACACATTGTAACACTTCAGCTTTAGACGGTCTTCATCATAAAGCTTTCAAGCACAAAGTTGTTCGGAACTTTAATTTCAAAAGCTCCAGTTCCGGGCAGCCGTAAAACTAGAGCTTGAAGCTCAAAATGGCTTTACAAAGCTCAGCTTAACGTTTCGTAACCATTATTCATGAGCTTTGATCATGTCGTTACAAGCGTAATTTTAACATCATTTTGTAGTCCGAGAACTATTTTAAACGCCCATAAAAAGTTTAATAAATTGGAAGTGTTTTATCGTCTCAAACGCTAAACATGATGTTGTACAGTCGAGTTCATCATTATCTGAGCAAAGATTGGACCAAAAACATCTTCAGACCCTATTGTTAGAAGCATAAGAACTAGATCAGATATTTTTGATCCGTTCTTTGATCAGATAATGATGAACTCGACTGTACCTACCAGTGGCGTGGCGTCCAAAGAACTCGATTCCTACCGTCTTGCCTAATATCAGGCACTTGACCACCTTATTCTACAGCTCTTAAGGAAAATGTATCCCAAATCTGCACCGGCTTGCCCAAGGATATCTTTTACGCCACGCCACTGGTACCTACTTATGTCTTGGCGACTGACTCGGCTGTATTAGTTAGGTACTCTGATTCTTCTACGTTTTAATTTTTGACTCGATCGTGCAGAGACACTCAAGCAAAGTCCTTTTTTTCTCCTTTGTATCTTTGGGTGACTTTGAACTTTCTTATAAGGCTATAATCATGAGCAGAGCCCGGAAAATCCATAGCAAAACAAAAGACTGTCGCAATTCAACTAGTGTGAGAAACATTTTTTTATCGATATCGAGTAAGTTTTGTCTAAAAAAAAATCATACCGATATGTTTAGGTACATTCTTTTATAATCATTCACGCCAAACGCAAAAGAAGTAGTAAGTTAAGGGTTTGTTTTATATGTGTTATTTCATCTAAAATTTGAGTTTAAAGTCGAACGTTCATTTAGTATACATAAATGGCTTTATAGTGATAAACGAAACAGTCTTTTCCCAGAGAATGTTGAAAAATTAATGATTATATACTCCTATCACTATAACAAACCCAATAAGAAAGCATGTCATGTGCTGCTGTGTGTACTGACGTGAATTTCGAGGAAGAAATTGCATCTGTACCTGTATAATTAATTATAAAAACCTATGTGAAATTTTGTATTATTATTTTTTTCATTTGGTGGGCCGTTTTTTCTCATATTACACAACAATCGATATCGATAAAAAAATGTTTCTCACACTAGTTGAATTGCGACAGTCTTTTGTTTTGCTATGGATTTTCCGGGCTCTGATCATGAGTGACGTTTCAATTAAATTAGTATGGGTAGACCTCTAACAAGATGAAATAATTACCTATTGAAGATTATCCTAGTCAGCAGGATATCTACGACGCGGGATCAGTCATAGTCCCTTCCTTTGGAGGAAATCAATGTCCAACAGTGAATGTATTTCAGCTAAAAATTATCGTATATTAACACGTTTGTCGGCGGGTATCACCTTAAAATGCGTGGTTCACCACTCTATATGACGGTACGGCTTACGCAGTTTTTATTCGCGACTGCGTATAAGTCAGTACGGTGCTTGCCGATCAAAACCCATACCATTATTACGGAGCAAATTTTTACAATCATGTGGTCATGTGGGGCACAACAACGATAACACTACCGTCCAAACAGAGTATAATCTCAAACTCGACTTTGACTCTGACTCACACTGAAACGCACACACGCAGTGCGGCACTTGCCCATGTCTTTTTATAAGATCATAGGTATTGTGTGGAGAAATTTGACTGTCATTCTAGTACAACCTATAATTTGAGTACCGCCGGCGAACGTGATAAGCAAAGACAAACGCATCCGTTGTCAAGTACACTTGCAACCGCCAGAAATACATTGTGAAACACCTCAACGAAAAACCATAAAGTGCAACATACTTAGATAGAACATCCAAAAAAAGGCCGGTGAATGATACAAACAGCTAATTTCAAGTACCTACAACTAAAAAGACATTCGTACCATACCAGCTCGAATATGTATATGCTGGTATGACTTCTTCGTAACGAAACTTAACATTAAAATGTTCTACCTACATCAAGTAGGTAAACTCTTTTCAAAGAAACTTCACGTTTGCTCAAAACATTAAATACAAACTAAAATACAGCCATGCATTTGTACGAATTCGCACGAGCTTTTACAATTCTTTGAAGCCAGTGGTATAAAAATGTCGCCGCTGCGTGCTTATTTATTTGCTCATGTTAATTGCAAAAAAGAGTGTGTGTAAAGCTCTAATTAAATTTGGATTCGTTAGTAGCAGCCAAGTCTGCGCAGTGGAATTAAAAATATTTTTCTACTCCTGTACTGTTATCTGTCTTTTACTTGGTCACGAACACTAATATAAGAACATATATAATATGAGTTCAGAGAAGTCTATACTCTATTCCCCATAACAGCACTAGTGTCGTTATAGCCACTTTACGTTATTGCTAACAACCACAGACTTCTAAATCTAGGTTAAACTTAGGTCAAGGATTAAGCGCTCAATTTTAACTTTACGGTAAAAATGCACAACTACCAACTTAACAAACAATTAAAATCCTACGCCTTTTAAGAAAAACAAAACTTTCTGAACTAAATTCATTGATGCCAACATAAAAACAAAAGTATTTTTAATATATTCACTGCGTGTCAACTTCATTTAAAAAATAAAAAGTTTACCATAGACACATACTGACAGTCATACGTCATATTTGCCTTCTTTGCAGGTTATGCCTTGTTTGTATTTTATAATTTTAAAACCTGTCGTAGAAAAAGTATTGTATGCAACGTCGTATAATTAAGTCAAAAAACGCTCATTGCGTCTCTATTTGCGATACTCGCCGCATTCGCGGCTCGTATCGCAACTCACGCAATTCGCATTTTTTGAACCTTCTTATACAACTGTTGCATAAAATACTATTATAATAGCATTTACCCTCGGCTTCGCCTGCGCTATTCCCGTTACCATCCCAAGAAAACTTTGCTAACCATCCATAACTTGGTCTACTTGTATGCCAATTTCATCCCAAACCATTAAAATGAAAATCAAAAATCAAAATAATTTATTTCTGCAAGTAGCCTCAAGGGCTCATTTACAAGTCTGATTCTATTATTTTCTTTTGGCGCTGAATGACCTTCTGGTGAGAAGAAGCGCCGGAAGAAACTCACAAGTGAAAGTAGAATTTACCCGCGACCACGAACGCTGAAAAGGGTTACGAAAATCTAGGTAATTATTTTTTCTAATATTGGCGATGAATACAAGGAGGAATAGGTACGTACCTATTAGGAAATCATATTAGGTACCTATCCATGATATATATTACCTTATCTTCTGCCATTTTATCTTCACTACTCTTCTTTACTTAAATAAACTTTATTTTCATGTTTTCTAGCTGAATTGCATATTGATTTGTTACTTTAATTTATAAAAATGAGTTACTGCGGAAAAAATGACATAGAAACTTTCGAGTTTCGGAAAAATATCGCGTAAGAAACAAAACTATTGCAAAAAGAAGCGACTGGGAAACTTTCGCCATAGACAAAATATCGTTTGGCTATATTTGAGAATGAGGAGGCAAGCAAATGAGAAAAAAAAGTGGCGGGAAGAAGTCCGAGTGGGGAAAAATGCGAATGGAAAGTTTGCTACGCGGAATTAACGATTTCGGGGAAGAGATCTAATCACTCAGTAATGAGTATACGCGATTTAATCTGTTTAAGTTGTTTTATTACTATGAGTGATAATCTCGGAAACCGAAGACAATATTAAAAATACATTTTTAGAGATTTAAAGGGTTACGTAGCAAAATATCTAAACACACATGTTATACGGTCAGTTTACATACGAATAAATTACATAAAAAGTCAAATTGCAGAATTTACGGAATTCATAACATAATTTATCACAAGTTTAAATATAAGATACGTAACGTTCTCGATCGATCTAAATACATAACGTTTATGATCTATATTGCTGAATATGTATACGGTTCAAAATACAAAAAGTTTAATTATATATTTATACAATATACAAACGCTGATGGGTCTCCTCCGAATCGTTTAAGCGGTTAGCCAAAACCTGTATTTAGTATGACTTGTAAAATATCTGCTACAAGAGACATTTCATCTTAGTCCTCAGGTAGCGACGCATAAGCAGGCTCTTATTGGTGCGGGTGTCTATGGGCGATTAGGCGGGCTATCACGAAAATTTACTATCAGACAGGTTGTCTACTCATTTGTCCCTTCATAGTTTAAACATGATACCTAGTTCACCAATTATTTTGTCGATTCTATTTTCTACATTCTAGACATTATATGGATCAACTTTATATGAAATAATCATATCCATTTTGTACTTCGACATTATAATCTTTCGACTAATCGTGTTGTATGTATTTCGAACGTTATAGACAACGAACATTATTCATTTTAGATTTTCGACATTCTAGACATCGAGCATCGAGGCATCGAGATGTATCGAACTTATGACATTTGATGTTAGATATTTTGCTACGTAATCATTTAAAGGGTATCTAGGGCCTAGGCGTCAAAAGAAGACAATTAAAATAATAGAAAATAAATAGACGTTCAATGGTTACCGCGTTATTTGATAATAAACATCAAACCCCAAACACGCATACATTTTCACAAACTTCCACATTTATAAAATTAGTAGGATATGAAGTAGATATATAAATATAATGATAACTAATATTACCGCAATCAACTAGACCGTGTCCTGGATTGCAATATAGGATAAATTGATGTACTCCCTTGGTATAATAACGTAAATGACGGAGGTGAAACCGCGGATAAATGTTAGTTCATTATAAATTCAATAAACATTCCATCAAACTAAGACAACTAACTGGAAACATCATGCAAACAATGTTTCAAGTAGTCAGATAGTTCCATCATGCACTTGTAGGAGAACGCTCAACTTTGTCACCAAGCTCGGAACTCATTCCTGACACCGAGTCGGCAAGTGGGTTACACTCGCTCAACTTTAAAGGCGTATCACACGTTCAATCAGTTTTACAGTGAAACAGATCGGGCTAGGATTCCACAGAAATATATCGAGATGAAAGTAAATAGTTCGTCGATTTGTATTGAAATCAAGCGTGTAACTTTTCTCGCTTGGCGTTTTGGTGTTTTACGCCAAAAGTGTAATTGAGTGATAGAAAACTTAAATTTTCCATTTCATTTTGAGGTACATATTTGAACAATTAATTATATTTTTCTACTCCTGTACTGTTATCTGTCTTTTACTTGGTCACGAACACTAATATAAGAACATACATAATATGAGTTCAGAGAAGTCTATACTCTATTCCCCATAACAGCACTAGTGTCATTATAGTCACTTTACGTTATTGTTAGCAGCCACAGACTTCTAAATCTAGGTTAAACTTAGGTCAAGTATTAAGCGCTCAATTTTAACTTTACGGTAAAAATGCACAACTACCAACTTAACAAACAATTAAATTCCTTCGGTTTTTAAGAAAAACAAAACTTTCCGAACTAAATTCATTGATGCCAACATAAAAAAAAGTATTTTTAATTTAAGTAAATTTTTAAATTAAAAAAAAAGTTTACCATAGACACATACTGTCAGTCAAACGTCATATTTGCCTTGTTTCCAGGTTATGATTAATTTTGTATTTTAATAATTTAAAACCTAGTCGTAGAAAAAGTATTGTATGCAACGTTGTATAATTAAGTCAAAAAACGCTCATTGCGTCTCTATTTGCGATACTCGCCGTATTCGCGGCTCGTATCGCAACTCACGCAATTCGCATTTTTTGAACCCGCTTATATAACTGTTGCATAAAATACTATATTATGCTCAGATTTTCAAATCTGATAATAATATTGACGGCAACTCAAGTTAATGGCGTGCAAAGTAGGTCGTTGCTTCTTTTGTTTAGCACGCGACGTACATACACTTTTTCCTTCTACCTCGATATATTTCTGTGATTCCGACAGTGTAGCATTGACGGCCCGACTACACGAAACGAAGCCTAGATTTAATTAGAGTCGGTAAGTGGGGTATAAACTCGCTCAACTTTAAATACGCCTTTAAAGTTGAGCGAGTTTACACACGGTTGGACAGTTTTACAGGATTCCGCCATTTTAGCACTGACGACCCGAATACACAACAGTTCATATCCTGCCCTGTCAGTCACATATTTGAGTGAATACACTAGACCATGCCCGTAACGTCATTTGCGCTTCCGCAAAATTAACTTAAATATGTCTTTTTACTTCACCATAATAATGTACAAACATAGTCTTGCTACTTGGTTTTTGTTCATTATAAATTCAATAAACATTCCATCAAACTATCAGACAACTAACTTGAAACATTATGCAAACTATCAGATAGTTCCATCATGCATTTGTAGGAGAACGTTCAACTTTGTCACCATGCTCGAATATCATTCCTGACACCGAGTCGGTAAGTGGGATATACACTCGCTCAATTTTAAATGCGTATCTCACGATCGGACAGTTTTACAGTGGAATGAAGTGAAAATTACATGAGAGACACCCACCGTTCACTCATTTGATTGATATTGAGATTTAGTTTGCGATTATTACAGAAAAAGGTATACTTTTAGGGTAATAAAAACCTTATCTCGAAAATACTGTTTTGCCATTTTAAACTTATTTATTGTACCTACTTAGTTTTACGCATGTTACCGACAGATTGTATAGAATGGTGCGGTCACGATGACTTGCCCCTCCAAAGCTGGCGGGTGACCTTGTAGCACTCTCTTACTCAGTGACGGACTAAGCGTGGGGCGAAAGGGGTGGTTCGCCCCGTGCCACCAGTCTAGGGGGGGCCTCCTAATTGCGCCAGCAGGGGCCTCTCCAGCTGCGGTGGCCCGAATGCCGAAATCCCATGGAAAAAAATCTAAAAGAGGACTGTGGACCTCCTAAACTCGCTTCCTAGCGATAAGACCGCCTGTTGTCTACCATTAGTTTTTAGTATCTTGTTTATTTAAGGATCTCTGTATTTTTTTGGTGTGCAATAAAGAGTATTGTATTGTATACTACTACGTAACCCCGGGCCTTCGACTGGCTTGGTCCGTCACTGCCCTTACTGCTACCACTAGCTCATACCTGCTCAAGCCTGTTCGGCAAGTGGGTTAAACTAACTCTCCAGCACGCATTTGCCAGTTCTGCTAAACAAAACAATGTAAGTACCATTGAAATTTCTATGGACTTACATCCTTTTAGACTTTTTGTTTATCGCCTTACTTACAAAAGGGTGTATCTTAGTGGGAAATTGTCGTAAGTTACGTAGTTTTGTAAGGCGTTGGTGTAGCTCTTGTTAGTGTTCAACTCTGCGCGAATTGCTGTGGTGATTAATATATGCAAGTTCATTTGCAAGTTTGGTAGCTTGTAGATTTTTCAGTCATGTAAGTGCATTAGTGCAAGGTATATAATAATACTCGCATATTTCTCTGTATTAGCAACTTCGCATTTTCTCTACAACCACATAAGCCTAAGTATAATCAAGACCTTGTGATATCCTTCGTAATCCCGCAACCGATTTGTCTCATCTTCGAGATTCAAAATTTTATTGGCCCTATGTACTTTTGTTTTTACCCGACTGCGGCGACGCCCACAAGGAGGATTATGTGTTTGACCTATATGTATGTATGTACGTAAGTATGTATGTATGTCCATTCCTAAGTCCGCTCGTGTCTACTCAACGACACACGCGATTTTGATACGCATTAGATAAAACGTAGAAAAAAATCGTTAAACAAGTAAGATGGCGGATTTATGCACTTTAATACGCAGTCGGGTTTTTTAAAGTAAAAAAGTGGTTATAAATTTAACAAGGGTGAATATCGTATTAAACGGTAGGTACTCGAGATACTACCGAACAAAAATATTTGCGGCTAATCCTCTGTAAAGGTTATCTCCGGTTCGTTGAATCGCTATCAACTATTTCATATGGAAACTTATAATTCTCAAGATAGTCTTGTAGCTTAATACCCATGACATATCTGAAGTTAAAAAAGTTCGCTCTCCAGACTAGAAAACATTATGCATTCGTTCACATCGAGTTTGCTATCAGCGAACGTACCGCGAATACCGATTGAGCTGAAACGGCAGTTAACCCGAACTGCCTTCATCGCGTAGTGCTTAATGAAGAAGCTACGTTTAGCGCTTAAGGCCTTATCACACGAGCGATGGGGTGCGTTTAGTAAGTTCGAATATGGAATCGTTACCTACTCAAAATTTGACGAAATCACAGTCTAAACTACCCCTAATATGATAAAATCAGCTTCTGAACAACACACAATCTGACTAATTCACTGACTTCGTGGCACAGTAGGTCTTGCCCCTGACACGAGATAGCGCCATTTGTCTCGGTACTGACAGAATCTAAAATTATCTACAGATAATTGGATCTACCTTTTTTTGACAAAAGCTGCGATACTGAGCCAGAAACCCCGTCGGGGAAAACTCCATGGTGACTGGCATGTACCCTTACTTGTAGAGCGGATTCTAGGATCTCAGAATGAGTGGCACTGGGGACCTTCTCGCTCCTTGTCTGTGATGGACGCCTTCTAAGGACATATTTTTCGCCACTTTTCCTTAAGTCGCGCAACAACCTCAATAACTTCCTTTTACTTTTACGATGATCACAGGAGACTGTAGTCCCATTTTAGACCTATTCTACTCAGTGAAGTAAAATCTGATGAGCCTAGAACAGTGGTTTCGAACCTGGGGGTAATTACCCCTTTAGGGGTAAAATTTAGTTTTCTCAGGGGAAATACTCATATTAAGTCGTTTTCTTTGAGTACTTTCATAATACTTGTCTGTAATACATATTTTTTGGAGCGGTTGTGGGAGATGTGGCAATAAAGGTTAGGAACCACTGGCCTAGAATGACGAAAGCCTATCGAGCGTTCCGTCTCCTCTGCTTATTGTCCCTTGTCCAATAAAAAGCAAATAATGACTCTTTAACTTAAGTAAACCCGAATGAGTTGAATACCGAACGAGCCAAGACAGCCTTTAACCATACCGCCTCCCACGTTTCACGTAATGTTTAATCGAGAAACGAGGACTCTGTAAAACGTCTGCCACTGGCGCTGATTTATTTCTAAACTTATACCGATTCGTTTATCTGAATTTTAGGTACTGTTAAGAATTTATGATGGAAATTTAAGGTGTTTTGAATAATTTATAGCTGTGTCATTTTTCACCTTTGAATTTAGAAACTGTCACTTTTAGAACCAGAGTTTGTAGGAATATACACAATGAATTCGGGTCACTTTCCATATAATTATTCATAGAAAATTACCCGAATTCATTGTCCGTGAGTGTAGGATGTGTATGGAGGAACTGCTTAAAATAACGAGGAATAGTACAATTACTACAGAAGCCGGGAAGTGAGGGGTTGCCGGCCGAGTACCTACATATAGATGGCCGAGCGAACGCGAGGCCTGATAGTTACGAGGCTGGCAAGCCTATTTCACGCCGAGGTATGTAAAGTGCTTTTCTCAAATATGCAATGAAATAAATTAAAAACACTCCGAAAAATTAAACTTAATTTTCTAGAGACACTAAAAATTGAAGTAGACAATAAATAGAAAAACAGAATGAAAATTTTTCAATTTCCTTTCCAAAACTGTTTCAGTATACATTTTTACCGCGAATATTTAGATGAAATATTTTAAATGTGTGTATTCTTGTTGTTAAGCTTGCAATTTAAAATTATTGAAAATTGTTTATAAAAGCAATTGACGTAATTATAAAGGTCTAAACTATCGATACCTTTAATTGGGTTCAATTGGCGTAAAGGACAAAACACTGGTTTTGAGGAGAAGCAAAAAACCGATTTATTTTACAAATAATGGCTATAGTATTTTGGTTTCTCGACCTATACTTTCGACATGTATATGAAAAATATTTGAAATGCCCGTATCTTTGGTAGCTCTTACATAGGTCAGACTAAGCGCACTATCTCATGCCGTATAAAGGAGCACATCCGAATGCTTAAAAACAACGAACCTTGGAAATCGGCAATCGCTGAACATCTTCTGAACGCGAAAACCAATCATTGGATTGAGTTGCACAACCCACAGATCCTCTCACTCAACAGAAAAACACTATATACCCAGAATGGTTAAGGAAGCTATCGAAATCCTCAAGTATAAAAATTTCAACCGGGAAGACGGGTTTCAACTGTCGAGCGTCTGGTATCCAGTGATCCGTAAGTTCTCCAAGGGAAAAAATACATGTTCAGGAGTAAATACGCGAAGTGATACTGTAAGTGTTGAGTGTCGTGAACGTGATCGAGTTCTAAGTGAGAATGCGGACGGCAGTAGTATGAATAACGCGCGGACGAAGCGAACCCGAAAGAGGGTAGATCGCTATGGTGTGTAGGTAGGCTACAACTAAAAACTCGCTGCACGTCAGTTACTCCGCGATGATGGCGTTTGCAACAGTGCCGAAATATCGGGAACTCACAAAAACAAACATACATGGTAAATATCCCGTCGTTAATAGTACCTAGTTATTATGCCTAGCTGAATTCATCATCTTTTTATACATTTTTCAAGTCTCTTTAAGGTAAACTAAGTTGAAAACTGTCAATTTGGTTGGACTAAAGCAAAGGGGGCGCAGGACTTAGAAAATTTTTGATGGGGTTGGTGTCATTATGACACCTATTTTTTATGATGCCATCGTATAGAAAATGCTAAAATAAGCATGTTTCGTATGGGCAACTTTTCTCTAAACTTGATAATTACCGAGATATTGGCTCCTAAATGGACAGATTTTTTTGGACTTTAAAAAAATAACGATGGGGGTGGTATCATTATGACACCTATTTTTTATGATGCTATTCTATAGAAGACGCTAAAATAAGCATGTTTTGTATGGGCAACTTTTCTCTAAACTTGATAATTAACAAGATAAATGACAGATTATAAAATGTACAATTTTCAAGGAGGCCCGCGCCCTCTTTATAGAGTTAGGGCGTCGTTTGCGACAGAGAGGCTGTGATCCTCGCTCTGGATCGTACTTGGTTCAACAGGTCTCTTTAGCCATTCAGCGAGGGAATGCTGCTGGTATTATGGGGACCTTTGAGCCAGGTACGATGCGGGGCGGGGTGTTTTAGTTATTTTTACCTTTTTGTCGAGGTTTAGTTTAGTCTTATACGTAGTTTAATTATTTTATTTTAGTTTAGGATAAATTTTAAGTTATTTTACGTTTTCTATGATCTTGTTATTCTTTGTATTGTATATTAAATTGATTTTCAATTATGGAATATTATGTATACGATATTAGCCTGCGAAAGTCCGAATTTAGGGCTCTCGCTGGTTAGGACGCGTGCCGACACTGCGCGCCCTAGAGTGTTTTTATAAAGCCGGAGGCGTGGAGGGAGAGCAGCCCTCGCCCGCCATGACGAAGCGCGGGAACGAGTAAGGCGAGCGGCTGAGGCTGGTCGCCGAAGGCGACCAACAAGCCGAAGCTGCGGAGCCGAGCGAAGTGACCGTGCGCCGTCATGCAAGGGCGGAAGGGCTGCTGTTCCCGCAGCGCCGGAGATGGAAAGTCACTATTGACATTAATAAAAACGAGCTGCTACCAGAAAACTGTGGTGTGCGGATGTGTTATGCGCTCCGATTTAAAGTCATTCGTCGAAAATTTTACAAGTGCTAGAAATTTGCCAACTTTGAAGTCAATTATCTCGGCTATTTTTGATTTTAGAGAAAAAGTTGTTTCTATAAAACATGCTTATTTTAGCGTATTCTCAAGGATAACATCATAAAAAATAGGTGTTATAATGACAACAACATCCATCGCGTTTTTTCTAAGTCCTAAAATCGTGCCAACTTTGAGGTCCAATATCTCGGCCATTTTTGATTTTAGAGAAAAAGTTTTATCTACAAAACATGCTTATTTTAGCGTCTCAAATGAAATTATTCTAAGTGTTTTATGATTCCTATATAATTTTCACTTTTGGTCAAAAATTTTCTAAGTCCTTATTTTGCGCCCCCTTTGCTTTAGGCGGACCCCCATCATTTCCAAATGCCCAAAAAAGTCACGGGTGTAAATGACATTGATAACATTTTTACCAGTTGTAAAGGACATCTAACTTCCATAATACATTGTTTACAGCTAGAACTGCCATCACAGGTTAAAGATACGGACGGGCATTTCAAATATTTTTCATATACATGTCGAAAATATAGGTTGAGAAACAAAAAAACTATAGCAATTTTTTGTAAAATAAAATGGTTTTTTGCTTCTCCTCAAAACCAGCGTTTTGTCCTTTACGCCAATTGAACCCAAAGGTATCGGTTAAGTCTTATACGTAGTTTAATTATTTAATTTAGTTTAGGATAAATTTTAAGTTTACGTTTTCTATGATCTTGTTATTCTTTGTATTGCCAATTAAATAAAACTACAACAAAATATAGCAAACATCGTTTATTGTTTTTTTAATAACTGAACACCGTGATGCCGAATCACAAATGAATGTGGAATGGAAATTTTAAAAAAAACACATTGCCGGCCTAGGCCGGTAATGTTGTATGAAATTCCATTACATGCCAAGTGTCAAGCCGCACCGGAAACTAGGTACTTTGCGGTCTATTATTAGACACGTAATGTGAACATTTCATTGCATGTTTGAGAAAATTAAAATTAAATTCACTCCGACCATGGTCGGGCTCAGCTAAGTTTCTTGTCGGAGTTGTCTTAGCTGGACTAGGGATAGGGAAAGAACAACTAAAACTCCCAATAGCTCGATCACACACTCTACATAAGTGGGTTATTCTTCAGAAATATGTCTGCAGTCACCTTATTCCTGTGGCCCTTTTTCATGCTAAATATATGGAGACGGAAGAATAAGTCGCATACATATTTCTGAAGAATAACCCAAGTACTGGTTGAACTGTTTCAACCAGCCCCGCTGGTCTGTTGCTCACTTTGAGCAATCAACGAAAAGTCACGGTGGTCGCGGCTAGCGAGCCGGCTTTAGTTTCAAAAAAAGCAACGAGGATTTTGTTAAGATTTTCCTCTGCCAAGCAATCATTAACATGGCAGATTGTTTTGTGTTTTTCCTAAATACTTTCTTTCCGTCAAAAGCTCAGTCAATGCTATCCACGTACGTATAACAAAATCAAAATTACCTTTTTTCTTCACCGTAGAATCTACGGTGGAGTAGGTAGATAGATGAAAAGGACAGCAGGACATGTTTATACCTTGGCTATAACATGTTTGACGGATGAAGTTACGTTCAACATACTAGGCACTGCAGCTCAAACACGAACTTGGCTAACCTTCGAGGAAAATAGATGTATTAATATAACTCCGTCGTCCCTATTTCTGCTGTAAACGTCTCAAGTAAATGAACCTTGAGGATCTACTGTCTAGTAATTGGTGATTTTCCAAAAGTGCACATTTCTAGTTAGGAGTTTTAAAGTGAACCTAGTGAGGCTAAAAATAAGGTCTAAATTAGAGAAGTTATTTATAAAGTAAGCCCTTTTCAAGTCTGTAGATTTTACTGAGATGGAACGTGACTTCGTATCAAATGCCAGATAAAGTAACTACACAGAGTAACGAATTGGCGATGGTAGCAATTGATAGCGTTGCCAATTCTGTACGCAACCTTTTTTTCAATATTACCCATTGAAAAAAAGGCGTTCCAGCAAAGTATAAGGACAGAAAACACGCTAAACCTATGCTGTCCGTTCTGCAGCATTCTTACGGCCATTCTCCAGAAATATGACTGCGTCTAATTCACGCGTCTGCATACATTTAGTATGAAAACAGCGACGCGGTAATTAGGTGACCGCAGACATATTTCTGGAGAATGGCCGCTTACGCATTCTTAAGACTTTGCTTGTAGGGCATTTCTCCAGAAATATGTCTGCGGTCACCTCATTCATCGACCCTTTTTCATACTAAATGTATGGAGACAGATGAATGAGTCGCAGACATATTTCTGGAGAAATGCCCTGTAGCGTTCGTTCACGGCGCGCACACAGAGAAGCCGCGCGATGTAACTTTTGTAGGAAGAAAAATACTGCTATTATAATATGGTTACGGTCAACGTATCATTCATGCATAATAGACGTGACATGAGACATCGAGTTGCAGAAAACTAGACCGCAATAACCAATACAGTCAATGATAGACACAGATAAAGCATATAAACAGATCTACAGGCAAATGTTTTGTTCCGAAATAGGTTTCTGTCAAAAAAAATATCGATATAAGCTTTTATTGTACTTTTTAATGTTATAGGTATGCAGACTACACGTCAAAATTAGTACAGGGAATCAGTTTATAAGTGTTAATACCGTATAATACGTTTTATAATAAATTATAATAATAATATAATTTTAATTTTTTCTTATTCTACTCCATATGAGCCCAAGCACGATTCAAACCTAAAAATTCTATTTTTCTTTACTACCAACCAGTAAGATCGGTTCAGAATCTAGATACAGTACTCTACAAACAAACATAGAACACCAATTTGTCCCTATGCTGACTCATAGACTCACTCACTGTATTTTAGTCAAATACTTGAATTTGAATTATGAATTAAATCCCACAGCAAACGAGATTCATGTCTAAACAATGAAGTCGGGTAAATAAAAAGGAAGAGTGCTCGAGCGCCCCGTCAGCGTGATAGCGATGCGTGGTGAGAATCTCAAGGTGTCTGGAGCTAGAGGGGGGCAAATACCGAAACCGAAACTGTTTTCCTACCTGGGTCTTCCTCTTGGCGGGCTCGGTGTGGGTGACCGCGTCACGGATCACGTTCTCGAGGAACACCTTCAGCACACCGCGGGTCTCTTCATAAATCCGCCTCTGCGGGCGAGACGACGGATCGCGGGCTTGGTGATACCCTGGATGTTATTGTTATACACGTACGTTATAACGTACCGTAGAATGGGGTGAGTAGGCTTCGCGGGGGGAGTTGGCTTGCGAATCCAGAATTTCATTTTTGAGTAGTTACTTTAATTTTTGGGCTTAGGTTGCTCTCAAAGTAATTTGATTATATTTTTAGACATATTTTTTCTTCTTTTCGCAACATTAAGCTGCCAAATCATACAATTTTGAAACATAAATTCACTGTCAAAGTTGATGCTCGAAATCGGCGGATTTTTAGTTGAATTTAACTTTGTTTTTAAGTGATGTTTACCAAAGTAAGTGTTCATCCACCTTTCGGATATCGTTTATATACTTACATGGCTTATTGGAAACAGAAAAACTTAAGTTATATTTTCTTTATTTATAATGGTTTTAACATAGAAAACGAGGCTATATTGTCAAAATATAAAATTGCTAGGCCTTCTCACCCCAACTACGGGGTGAGCTGGCTTTGCCTACTATTATGAATTTTTCGTTGAAACTATGCAATGAAGCAACAAACTATCATTGACAAACTGAAATTCTTACCTCCGGAACACTTTTTTTGTATATAAATCAATGTGCCACATATAAAAATAAACTTTTATCCAGGTTTGAACTTCGATTTCCAGCCAACTCACCCCGTTTTACGGTACGTCAAATATCGACAAATTTTTAAATACGTTATAGCCGAATGCGAACAAGGTTTTTCTAAGGCTCCGCTGTCTGCCCGTCTCTCAGTCCTGCCGTCCGTCCTTCTGTCACAATACCTAGTGTTTATTGAACTGTATACTCAACCATCGTCAAGTTAAAAAATTACATTTGAGCACGACCGAGCGAGCGCGAAGTGTCACCGTTTTACCTTGAGCAAAAATGCTTTCGTATGCTGGCTGTCTGGTTGTTCTCCTTTATAGGTCGAATTTCTCAACCGATTCTCGTGAAATTTTGTGAATAGGTTTGATGATTATATATATTTTTTGTCGATTCAGTTTTTGGATTTTATTCAAAATAGCGAAGCCGGATGGGAGTTGACAGACTGGCGACATCTACAACTCACAGAATCACGAGTGATTTTTGATAATTATTTTCAAAACCGAAACCGGATATTTGATTTTAGTCCCGCCCTACTGCAAGGCAGGTACGAATCGGGTAGCGGTTTGAAATATTAACAGCCTTGAACGGCTGTTACTGCGGTGTCGGGTGGCATATATCATGAATAACGTATTCCAATATTATCACATGCAGAAATACCACCTTCACATTTATGACGGTGACATTACTACAAAAATTTACATGCGACCAAGTTTTTTTACTGATTAATCTTTGCAAGATTTTATTATAACACGCTTTATTTACTTGCCCTGTTAGTAGGAGTGGGTTAATTTTTGAAAACTAAATTAGAATCCCATCATGACATTATCAGTGATTTAACCTAATATTATTATTACAATGATTTCACCTCTTAAAATGGGTTTTGTAACGTGTGCACTCATTCAAAATGGGTTTTGTACTTTATTTAAATGAAAAAGGCTCGAATTTTAAAAATACAAAGGGTTCTGGGACTTTAACAACGAGTAACTGTAACAACTAAACAGCTGACTTTGACTTAATTTTGAGAGAAAACTAATAATTTTTAAGTAGGTAGGTGCATTTAATTATAGTCACCGCTTATCCAGAAGAAGTGTCCAATCCAAAATGAAAATTAGATTTATTTTGCGCATCATTACTAATTATTTTGCATTGCGACGTAATTTTTGATGAACAGCTACATATTTCGAAGATGTATTCAATACCCTTTACTGTAAATATGACAAAAAAAAAAACAAATAAGTAATTTTCGTCAAGCACACAACTGAGTCCGTGTTAATTAGCGACGGACGAAGCCGGGTAATTACCGGACAAATGATCCGGCGGTCCGGGTCGCAGGGCTGGCACTCATTTCCGGTTTAAAATGTCGAAAATTGGCTAATAGGACTGATTCAGCGGATGCGCGGACGTATGCGTGCATTTTCACTTAAAAATGTAACATTAACTAGCAGTTACATATACACGGTGTAACATGAGGAAACAGAATAATTTTAATGGCGTATTCATGGTCATATTTGAAATTAGAAATGTGAATTCGGCTTGGTTTTTGAGATATTTGCGTTTTTGTTAAAAAAAGTTGTAATGAAATCTCCAGTACAAAACATCCTTATTAATTGCGACGTTACAAGCCCGCCACATCTAGGTTGACATAAAAGTCAAATTCAGTTCTGTCCCTATTAATGTTTACATGTCAACGTCAGCTTATTGTTTCTCCAAAAACGTAGAAAAATCAATAAATATGAAGAAACTTTCACGAATCTGGGAATATTGTAACAATAGCAAACGTAGTGCATAGTTCCGATTACACTTTTATAGTCCTTACAAACTCTTAAGACCAAATGCTATCAAACGAACTCTAGCCAAAAACTACCTTATGCCCTAATCATAAGGTAGCTTTTGGCTTGCGTTCGTTTGACAGCATTTGATCTTAATGTTTGTATGGACTATACGTACATCCTGCTTTGAAAAAATTTGTCTGACAAGGAAATTTCTGATCCTAAGATCACATGCAATGTGATCTGAGGCTTTCTTATTTACCTACTGGCCAAGGTTTGTATACCTACTGTTTTTCTGTTCGACAGAGCCAGAAAGCGGCATCTTCGTTTAGCGCAGCGGCCGGCAAGGTGAAGCTTTCCAGCCGGAGGACGGAAAAAGTCACATAGAAATTTGGCGTTTAAGCGGAGGTGTTGCCATGTTCCGCTCTGCAAAGTTATCGTAGTCGCACTCTAACTGACGATTAGAGTTAAACGGCATATATTTTGTCACAAACTGACAGGTTAACACTTTAGTTTCCCCTAACCCTACACTTTTAAGGCTCCGAAGTCAACCAGTTAAATGAAAATATATATATATGTAGTCGAGGGATGTGTTTGAAAAAAAAATAACTTCGCGATTCGTGGTTAGTGGCCCCGATAAAGACAAGGTACTGTGGGATAAAGTAACGATTTATTGTTTTAAAACAATATAACGTAATGACTTTTTTTGCGGAGTTTGCCCAAATGAAATTTGGAGTAACGTTTGATAAGAAAGTTGTGAACATAGATAGTGTCATAGCCAAAATATTGCTACAGAAGTTTTTCGCAAGAGAAGCAAAACACGATACCCCTGTGTGGGTCGAATTATTGAAACTATTTTCAGATACCAGTGTCAAGATTACGAGTCCCATCCTTTTTATATTTACTTGAAAATATGTTGATTCTTAATTGCAATGCATAATTTTTTGTGTCGCGATCTAAAACAAGCTGTCAATCTGAATATTTTTCGGAAAATAATTATATCAATATTCGATTCCGGAAGTGGCAACCCTACTGGCCTGTACTGGGCGCCGCTATAACCAATAACGGAAACGTCCAGGGACATGACACAAAGAGCTATAGTGCAGTCATTTGTTATTTGCTTGAAAAGACGTTCGATCGTGCCGTTGACATGCTCAACAATAGTAGTGTTTTGATGCAGTCGCTGTCAATACATCTTACTTAAGCTAAATGCGCCCCTAAATTTTATGCGAATATTTTAACGATCTGCTGTTTTAAGCTAGTTAAGTGTTACGCTCTTCTGAACTTAATCTACTGTACCATCTTTCTCAATAGTAAAAATTCAATCCCTATGACGACACGCTTAGTAACACTGCCCACGAAGCTAGAGGTCCCGGGTTTAATCCTGGTAAGGGCAAATATTTGTGTGATATACATCCTCATCATCCGTCCTGAGTCATGGATGTTTGCTGTATTTTGAAGTATGTAAATATTTATCTGTATATCGTCTTCTAGTACCCATAGTATACGCATTGCTAGCTTAGAAATAGGTTGATTTGTGCAATATTGTCCCCCAATATTTATTTATTTTATTTTAAGTAGCAACCCTACTAGCCTGTACTGGGCGCCGCTATAACCAATAACAGAAACGTCCAGGGACATGACACAAAGGGTATCGCAGTCGTTTGTTACTCGCTTCAAAAGATATTCCATCGTGCGATTGTCAGGCCCAACAATATAACACGAGCAAAGAAACTGAACAGAGTTTCTGACTCCCTCGCGATTCCGCTGCGCGGTTATTGTTATTATACTCTGTACTTTTATTTTAGGCAATTAAAAAAAGATAAACAACAACACCACGTGACTCGGGTCGTTCAGCCAGTGATATGTGCCACAGATACAAAACATTAATTTCATTGGCTGAACGACCCGAGTCACGTGGTTTTTGTTTACATTTTTTTAAGTACCTAAAAGTACAGAGTATAAATATCGCCACCCATGGGTCGGAATAAAGAGCACACGTTATGCGACAGAGCTCTCTCTACCGACCGTCCTTCTTTTGAAAGCCGGATAAAAATACCTAATTGAATAGGGTACTTTCCTGACACATCAAATCAGTTACTTTTTATGAAGTGTCAAAACGCTCAGATAGTATGAAATTTGTATGGAATAAAAGTGAAATGACGTCATTATACTCAAACATCAAATCATCTTCTTATTTACAGTTTTAGATCTTTTAAAAATCGTTTAAAACGCTAAATAGGTGATGTTTAGTTTATTTTAGCATATTTTCGAAGGCTGATTTAAAGGCTAGCGTGTAGTAATTTACATTGACTACAGGCATTGACCCTATTGTCATTCTTGCCTACTATTCACGGCAACGGCTTGAATTTATTTTTCTGTTATCTTTTCTATTTTGGATCATACCAATTAAAGTTTACAGTCCACTTTTTAATTCCACCACCATCGAAGATCCAGACTCAGGTAGCGGATTTTTTACAACTACAGAAATGGAATATCTGGTTATATCTAATCTGTGGGTTTTATTTCGTATCGTACTTTTATTGACAACCCTAGACCGGAAGTGGCCGGATATCGGCGGTCGGCGGTCATTCCGGAAACAATAGCCTTTCGGATTAACATTAACAAAGAGAACAAAGAAAAACCATTACACCCCTTACTGCTCCGTCGGTTGGATAAAACTGAACTAGATAAAATACTAGGTATCCTGTATTATGTTCTGATATTTAAGTAAAGTGTGGTCTCTATTTCCATGATGCAACTTTGAAGCATATTTCGCCTACTGACAATAACTGCAATACGGTCACATCTCGAAAAAAAAAATTGTCACGTACTTAGTACCCAACAAAAAAAAAGAAAAAAAAAATGATTTTTTTTTTGAGATGTGGCCTATTATTTATTATATTGCAGTCCGTAGGCGATTTCATGCGGCAACTTATCGAAAGGCAACGTTTTTAGTCTCTCATTGTGGTCGCGCTCTGTCCTTATTTCAACATTTACTTATATTAAATTTCAAAATCGATAATATAACAAGCCTCGGACTTAAAAAAAATCGGTCAAGTGCGAGTCAGACTTGCGCACTGAGGGTTCCGTACAAACTCTTAAATAGGTACGTGAATAATTCAAGATAAACTATATGGTGGTACAAATTTATCTTTGTTGTTGAAAAACAGTTGTCCCCATACATCGACATAGGTCGCGGTTAGTTTAAAAGCGGCAAATAGGATTGTGTCACGATTTTTGTGAATTTCTAAAAAACCATGCAAGTTAGGAAAATCGTTATATTTTTCCTGTAATACTTAGGATAACTTTAAATTTTTGTCTTCCCATTTAAACCCCCTTTAAAAAAAGTAGATATATAGCAATAGAACCAGGTCTCGCGATTTTTACAATTATTCCAAATATCAAATCGAAGCAGCAAAAGTTCCTGAGATATCTGGCTGTGACAGACGTCGGTACTGGACCGATTGAGTTGAAATTTGGTACATATATTAAGTCAATAACCCAAGCACGGACGTGTAACGGAAATATATGAATTTTAAACATGAGGGCAACTTTTAGGGGGTCAACCAGAAAAAAAAAGTTAGCGAACTATATCGTGTGACATATCAAATAAAAGAGCTCACTGTGAGAATCTCAAATATATATATTTTTTAGTTAATTTTAACGTTATTTAAGAAAATGGGTAAAAATTGACCATTCCCCTCTTATCTCTGAAACTATTGGACCTAAAATTTTGAAATAAATACGAAAAATAGTCCTACACCTGTGGATTACAGTAAAACCTATAAAGAGTCTGTGCAATAAAGTATAATTGTGTTTTGAACGTACGGAACCCTCTCCACGCCAGTCTAACTCGCACTTGTCCTGTTTTTTTTTAATTTGTCTGGAGCACTTACTAGGTTTCGAAATGAGGCAGCCGCACTGGGCTACCATAACTTCAGTATCCCATTATATATATCTTCTAGATACATATTCATCAGCTATCCAGTTGCAAGCATTAATAAAGGGGTCTTAGCTCGCAGACTAAAGCCAGCTGGGCTGCATAGCTAATTGCTAGCTTCGCTAAATAGCACCGGAATGGTGGACCGGGGACTAATGACCGCCTCTGTGCTAGTTTCGGACCTTGTAGCGATATCAAAGAGATGAATTACTGAATATTTCAATATCTCATATTATTTCTGAATATTCTCACGAAGTATTATGACTGCGTCTAATTACCGCGTCTCCATACATTTAGTATGAAAACAGCGTCGCGGTAATTAGGTGACCGCAGACATACTTCGTGAGAATGGCCGATTATTTTCTTCACTTTTAACAGTCTTCACAAAAAAGGACCAGATAACCTCATAACTGGGCGTTTTCAAGAAAAATCCCGAGGTATGGAGAGATTTCTCAGAATATGGAGCTTTGAGGTTTTGCTGGCTCAGAATCGTTAGTATTTTCGGACTTTATAAATACAATTTAAAAAAATTAATCATGGGGTATCTTATATTTTTAACTTTATTTTATTTATGCCACACCTGGCCATAAAGTGGCTTTTTCCGCACGCTGCGCGTACGGAAAAAGCCGCTTTCTGGCCAAGTGTAGACATAAAATGATGTACACAACACGGGAGGTAATAAAGAAAGCCCTCGATCGCATATTTACGTCCCTCGCTTGCAGCTCGGGCCGCAAACTTCTGCGATCTCGGCCTTTCTTTGTATTATCTCCCTAGTTGTGTAATGTACTATTTTATTACGCATTTTTGTTGTTATAGCGGCAACAGAAATACATAATCTGGGATCTACCTACCTTGACCTTGATTTTATGTTGTTTTCATTATTTGAAAACCCTAAAAAATACGTCTACATTATTATTGTCTCCACTTTCTGACCAATCTCTCAAAAAGTAGGAGATTCTCTTAGTTTTGTAATGCCAGAATGCTATTTATAAACATATTATTTAGGGTTCCAACTCAACATGGTAAAAAGGAGTCCTTATGTCACGTCGGTTGCCATGCCAAGGAGCCACTAATTTACTACTTTAAACAATCATTTTTGGTGTTTTATCCCACATGTTTAATTCTATTCTCGCGCATTACTTACAGAGAAATGTAATGAACTTTCTGTAACATTTACTTCGCTGCAAATGAAGTCAGATTTCGGCCCACTCCAAATAAAAAGGAAAGAAAATAACAGCGCGACCACTCAAATTATCCCTGAGGGACGCTTACGAGTTGTTGCTTAGCTAACTCGCTTTAATATTAAAGCTGTCGGTTCATGGCAAATTGGCTGATTTTGCGGTACCACACTTCTACTAAAGGGTCCTATGCTTTCGCATTACAATAGAATTCAATAATAAAGCGCTCGGTTGGGTGGAAACCTATATTAACATTTCAGTGTACTACTAAGAGGAAATTTTAAAGTGAGTATAAGAGGAAACCCAGAAATATTTTGAGATTGAAGGAAATAGTTCTCGATTTGTATGGGAACCAAGCGTTTTGTGTTTGCGTTTCATGTTAAAATTGTAATTTAATTATGGAAAACATAAATTTTCTATTTTAATTTTGATGGTATTTGAACAATGAATTATCGTAATGTTGACGGCGTGCAAAGAAGGCTCTTCTTTTTGGCACGCGAGGTACATACAATCATAATTGGTGCATTTTGCTGTGCGATTTTTGTACTCTACGCTTTTGATTTTTAGGGTTCCGTAGCCAAAATGGCTAAAAAGGAACCCTTATAGTTTCGTCATGTCCTTCCGTCCGTCCGTCCGTCCGTCCGTCCGTCCGTATGTCACAGGCATTTTACTCAAAAACTACAAGACCTATACTGATGAAATTTGGAATATAGATGTCTTGTAGATGCCGCAACTAAGTTTGGTAGTTAAATAATAAAAATAAAAAAATCTAGGGGGGGCACTCCATACATGTAACAGAAGATAAAAAAAAAAATTTTCACAAAATGTCAACGTGTGGTACATAGTTCGACAGCTCTTTTGAAAACATTTTAAGGTTCTTAAGTAATGTTTGTGATTAAGTGAATACCTTTGGAAATAATCGCTCCGAAAGTTGAGAAAATTGTGTCCCCCCCCCCCCTCTATCTTCTAAACCGTGTGTCCGAAAAATATAAAAAAAAATACAAAGATAACGCTCAATTCATACTTTCAACGAAAATTATTTTCAACAAGATCGGATTAACCGTTTTTGAGTTATTGCCGATAAACTGCGCTTCTCAACAAAAGGACGTAATTGCTATGAAGATACGCTCTTTTGTTGTTGTACTTTTTTTACATCTTTTTTTTTACCTTATAGTTACGGCTATGGAACCCTACACTGAGCATTGTCCGACATGCTCTTGGCCACTTTTTACAAGCATTTTTATTAAATTGTTATGTTTGTATATTTGTTAAGAGTCAAATCTGGCAACTGAATTTTAAATCAGTTACCCTCAACTGACTGAGCTGAAATTATGCATGCATTATGTAAATTGACAGTAAGTGCTATATTTTTATGATATACGAGTAGATCGCTTATGATGCTACGCATTGTCACGCGATAAATAAGTGATAAAGCATCCGTCACGTTCTGACATATAGTGTGTGAGAGTGATGGATGCTTTATCATTATCACTTATTTATCGCGTGACAAAGCGTAGCATCATAAGCCTACTGATGTGGTGGTTATATGATAATCCAAATAACAAAAGATAAACCCACTGTGCTTGAGCTTATTTGATTAGTTTTGACATGCAGTTTATCCTTATAAACAAAATTTAAACTAAAAAATATAATAAACCCGACCCATTTCTTATTAGAATATCTCATAAAACGGCTAAACCAATTTTAATGAAACATCTCTAAAAATCAATGCTAGAAAACCTAGTTTCATTAAAAACCAGGTTTACCCGCTTAAGAGCTATGGTGCCACAGACAGACAGGCACACACACATAGCGGTCAAGCTTATAACACTCCTGCTTTTGCGTCGGGGGTTAAAAAAAGGTAGAGACGACAAAAAAAGCTTGTCTCAAAAAAAAGTTTTTGTGAGGAACTTATCTATTGTTAAGTAAAGCGTATGTTACCTACATATTACAATTTTAAGCCAATGTCAATTTCGTACTCTCAATAAATTGTAAAGTTACTTTTCTCTAACATTCAATGAAATATTGACATTACGTCCCTAACAATAGGCCGCAAAGTACCTCGTTTGCGGTGCGACTTGACGCTTGGCATGTAATGGAATTTCATACACAGATTTTTTTTTTAATTTTCATTCCACATTTATTTGGGCCACGGCATCACGGCATTCAGCCATTAAAAGTACAATAAACGATGTTTGTCATACAGCGTGGAAGTCCCATACAAGCAAACAATTAGTAGTTTAGTAGTGTTATCATTAATTAATGTGATTTTTTTAAATTACACTTGATAGAGACCTCGTAATTAATTTTTGTAAATTTACCGAGCAGCAATGTACCGCATACATGCTAGTTATGACATTGCGAGATACGAGCTTTTTTAAAGTAACTGTCAACTAGCGTGTTTGTCAACTTGAATGTGTTGCGTTACATTGCGGGCCGAATTATTTTGTATGGTAAATATTTTCATTGTAGTTTTAAGCAAAAGTTATCTAAATATACTTCTTAGGTCCTATGCTGACCACTGTTTCAATATTTGTCCGTATCGGATTTCCACGCTGTATTTTGCAGTTTTATGTATATAAAATAGACATGAACAAAACAAATAACACATTATAAACAATTTCCAATAATTTTAAACTGCAAACTAGACTACAAGAATACACATTTAAAATATTTCATCTAAATATTCGCGGTCAAAATGTATACTGAAACAGTTTTTAGAAAGGAAATCGAAAAATTTTCATTCTGTTTCTACTTTGTGTCTACTTTGTGTCTACTTTACTTTTAGTGTCTACAGAAAATAAAGTTTGATATTTTGGAGTGTTTTTAATTTATTTCATTGCATATTTGAGAAAAGCATTATACATACCTCGGCGTGAAATACCTAGGGTTTGCTAGCCTCGTAACAATCTATATGTACTCGGCCGGCAACCCCTCACTTCCCGGCCTCTGTAGTAATGTACTATTGGAGGGTGGGTCAGCATTTACATAAATTTGAATTTGATAACAACACAACAGTCTTGTATCCCGCAGTATAATTATTCTAATTATTGTTTATTTTGTTACAGGTATGTATTAACATCATTAACATAAATAATTTCCAGAAAAGATGAGTATTTACATTTTCAAATAATACTCGACCAGTAATGATTCAGTAAACACTACGTCTAACTTTTATATTGAATGTTTTAGCTATATTTTACAAATCTCAAATTGTGTATCACAAAAATCCAGGCAATTTACTTTACCAAACACAACGATATGGCGATGAAGCAAAGAACAGCGCCATCTTGGGAGTAGTCAAAGGGATTTCCTTGATTAGATTAGATTTTTAGGTTAGATTTTTTTATTTCATAATACAAGAAGTAGGTACAATATAAATTACACAATGTCAATTAACATGAATAAGGATCGCCATTACATCACAACACAATAGTACATTGTGTATCTAGGGCGGTAAGCAAAGAAGTTGTTTTAGTATAATGTTATTGGTTCGAATGTTATATTTGTCCTAATACTCATTAAGCATATTTGTTATTATACAGATATCATTGATTTTTTACAATAATTATAAAAGAAACCTAACCTAATCTATTCTAAGTGACTGACATAATAGTACATTGTGTATCAAGGGCGGTAAGTAAAGAATTACAAACGAGTGTTTGTTACAAGGCCGAGGCGAAGCCGAGGGCTTTAATAACACGAGTTTGTAATTCCTTTACCGCCCGTGGCACACACAATGTTTTTCATCACACTTGTGAGGAAATCTGATTAAAATAACCTTACTTAACCTAAATCAAATTGTAAAACTGACAGTGACATTAGTGACATATTCCATAGACAATGCGAACGTCAATTCAGGTTCGGAAACCATAGCGGTAAAGACTAAAAATGGTTTATTTTATATTTGCAAAATACTGAAATACTATATTTAAACATTTAATTATTGTTACAGAAATATGTGTTTACATGTATTTGCAATAACAGTTCTCTTTAAATAAATATTTCAGTAATAAAAGTTAAAAAAGTAAGTTGGCGTTTCCTTTGAAAATGACAAATAAGAGTAAAACAGAACCAGCGTTTCAAATTTAAAAAGAAAACCATTACGCCCTAGGGCGTAATAGGTCATTTACGGCCCGCAAAACCTACGTGTAATGACACCATTTTCGAGCAAGTGTGATGAAAAAGATTTTTCATCACACTTGCTCGTAAAGGGTGTTATAACACGCGCGCTTATAGACCAACTCGAGCCGATTTACCTCCCGTGGGTTACAAATAACCATAACTCCCACGGGAGGAAAAACTGTATGAAAATCTATAACTCCCTCGGGAGTTATGAGTTTAGTTTTAAAAGTCGTACGTCATTTCAGACTAAGGAGGTTTCAAATCAGCCAAGGCTTATTTCACATCTTCAAAACTTGGCTACAAACCCAATTTTAGTGTGCATAAAACTTATATGGTATTTTACTATTATTTCAGTAGTTTTTGCAATTATTTTAATGCAATTAAATTAATTTAATTTAGTTAAAATTTTATTTTGGAATACGGTACAATCAGGCGATATTGCCCATCAAGTTTAAAAACTAAACGCAGTTCTTAGCATTATCTGTGGAAGACTATATTGAAAAAGTTGACAGTTGAAGTTGTCTCTTAGCGGGTGCGTTTAGTTTATTTCATTTTTATGTCTTATTTTTTTTTCCTCGCATATGTGATGAAAAACATTGTGTGTATCACGGGCAGTAAGAAGATTACAAACTCGAGTCATTAAAAGCCCTCCGCCTACGGCGTCGGGCTCCTAATAGACTCTCATTAGTAATCCCCTTCTTACTACCCTCGGTGCACAATGTACTATTCCAAAATATTTTCTGTTAAAGCTGGAGAAAAATTATTTGAAATAAAATGCGGGCTAACAATACTTGTTTTCGGACAAATTAAACGTATGCCAAATTGAAGGAACCCTAGTCAAAGTTGTCAAAGGTACAACGTCATGTAAGGAAGGGTTGGGTACCTATTTGTGCTTGTACAGTCGCCACTCGGGAATGTTGCGCCACTTGCCACTGTTCTTAATTTACCTGTGTAATGCAAATCGGGTTTCGTGCATACGACTGCTAACGAGTTACGATTACACGCTAAATTAAGAACAGTGTCAAGTGGCGTTACATTCCCGTGTGGTGATTGTACGTGGTGCATGTAGCTGGAGCAAGCTAGGGCTACATGTACAAGCAGTAGGTATGCTCAAGCTTGATGAAGCAAGTAATTCGTTAGGTTACATGCGCTGTTGGTTCGCGCCAGTATATGTTCGAATCGCGGGATCCACCAATAGCCATCGAAATATAATAAGTAAGCGTAACTGACGCTCAACAACGGCCACCCCTCGTGGTGGTCCAGCTAGCGACCTGGTTCGACCCCAGGGAACGCCACGGCCGACCGCCCAGTACGACAATCGCTATGCCCATAAGGGTTGCGAGTTTGTCAGATTCTAAAATTTCACTTATATTACATGTAGTTTTCTATACTTTGCAGACGTAAAGGCCGTAGCAGGATAAGGGAAGAAAAAATGCCCTTGAATGATTAAGAGCTGTTTATTTTTTCTATAGTTGCTTTCATTTAGTTGTATAATTTTGCAAAATTTGGTTGAAAAATTCCCAGTGGTTCAGCCGGGAAAAAATAAAAACAAAATTTATGAAATTTGACGTATCTCTAAAACTATAACTCTTTGTCATTATATCTTTAATTCATTTTGGTTAATTAAATAGTATGTATGCCTTAAAAGAAAATTGAGTCTCTATCTTTATAATTTCTGTAAAAAACACGTAAGTCAAAATTTCAAAAAAAAGTTTTTTTGATTCCTGAAAGAGTGACCACTCTAAGTAATATTTCTAAAAAAGCCTTATTTAACGATCTGTCAGTCATATAAGTTTGACGGTTAAAATCGAAAAGCAACAGTGTCAAAATTAAAAAACTATGTTGGTCGGATTCTGTTACATTTTATTCTTATACTAATCTAATCTAATGCAGCCAAAGAACTTAAAAATAAATCTTCTTTGTAAAGAATTAAAAATAAATCAATTTTTGACATTCCCATTAATATTGGCTTGAAAATATACAGGGTGGTTTTCGATAATCTGTACATATGAAAAGGGGTGAAATTTCAGCCAATTTTATCGGTAAAACTGATTTTAATTTTTGTTTGTGGTCATTCGTTTTTTTTTTACAGATTTTTAAACTTTCAGTGAAATTTTCGGCAGTACCTACATCTATTTGCCACGATATAACTTTTGATCTAATTGCTTAAAATTGTAAGAAAAAATTGCAGGGTCATGGCAATAGACACGTTATTTAGTAGCAATAACAATAAACCACCGACTTGAAGAAAAAATCGTCAAAAAAAAATATAATTGTGAAAAACGGCTGTTTTTTTTTTCACGGAAAACACCGTTTTTCTCGAAAGTTTGCGAATATTGTGACCATTTTTTCATGCTTATTTTCGTTTAGCACTTAATTGTGATCTTAAAAACATTTTTTCTTACAGCTTTGAACAATAAGATCAAAAGTTATACTGCGTCAAACAGATGTACTGCCCAAAATTTCATAGAAAACTGTAAAAATCTGTAAAAAAATTTTTTTGCCCAGAAACAAAAATTAAAGTCATTTGTACCGATAAAATCAGTTGGAATTTCACCCCTTTTAATATGTACAAATTATCGAAAACCACCCTGTATTTGTATTAATTGTCGCCTTTTAACTTATAAAACCTTTTTTTTTCAAATAGGTAATCATCATTATTTGTAATTAAGCCTTACTTATCGTTTCACTAGATATATTCATTCGTAGGTAGGGTGTTGATCACACATTGCCGCAATAGGCTAGATGACTAAAAAAAACTGTTTAGTCCGTCTGTTACATTATGAAAAAATATTGTACACGTATTTTTTGTTTTGTTTGACAAACAAAAACTGACGAAGATAAAGTGCTTAGAAGTTTCGAGTGACGTCACTCTTGAGTACAATTTTCACTCAGAAGTGACGTCACAAGCCCCCACTCCAGAAGTTTGAAGATCTATAACTTTGTCGATTTTTAATATTTTGATAAACCAAAAAATACGTGTCCCATATTTTTCCATAATCTAACTGACGGACTAAATAGAATTACATATTTTTAACCCAGTCATCATCCCTATTGTGTACTACCTATCGCACGCAAGATATTTATCAAAAATCATGCAGCCTGCCGAAGTTCTTAGTGGATTTTTTTTGAGAAACGGTATTAGTGTTACCGTTAATGAAGATAGCGATAGTGATTCAAATAAGAAGTAAAAGACATTTTTAAGTTGATACATATTCGAGTAAATGCCATAAATTTATTTTATTTTTAGTTCTTTACACAGAATATTTATGTTTAAGTTCTTTGGCTGTATTAGAATTGTATAAGAATAAAATGTAACAGAATCCGACCAACATAGTTTTTTAATTTTGACACTGTTGCTTTTCGATTTTAACCGTCAAACTTATATGACTGACAGATCGTTAAATAAGGCTTTTTTAGAAATGTCACTTAGAGTGGTCACTCCTTCAGGAATCAAAAAAACTTTTTTTTGAAATTTTGACTTACGTGTTTTTTACAGAAATTGTAAAGATAGAGACTCAATTTTCTTTTAAAGCATACGTACTATTTAATTAACCAAAATGAATTAAAGATATTATGATAAAGAGTTATAGTTTTAGAGATACGTCAAATTTTATAAATTTTGTTTTTATTTTTTCCCGGCTGAACCACTGGGAATTTTTTAACCAAACTTTGCACAATTATACAACTAAATGAAAGCAACTATAGAAAAAATAAACAGTTCTTAATCATTCAAGGGCATTTTTTCTTCCCTTATCCTGCTACGGCCTTTGTTTGTTTATGAACCAACTGAGAATTAGAGATAGATGTGAATGCGGAGCAATTCAATACTTATTTCTTAATCTTGTCTCAGTGTTTAAAAACAGAGTGAAAAGTTTAAATCGCAAGAAAGTTTTATTTCTAAGCTTATGAGTATAGTGTTATAAAACATTACTAATGGAGTCTTTAAAAGTTTAGTTAAGAAGATTTAAATTTATTTTACGCTTATAAGCAATAAAGTTCTTACTATTTAAAAAAAACTATTTTATTTCGTATATCTACGACACTAGTATTTTATTCTTTTTACAAAAAAACGGAATCCTTATAGTATGTCCGTTTGTCTGTCACAACAGAAACAATTTGCTTACAAAGTATATCACCATATAAATTAATATTTGGCACACATACATTGGTTTAGTATACTCAATAAAAATATTATAGCAATGTTTTTTTAAATACAAACTTGAGACAGCAAAATAAAATTTGATGACTTATACACATATCAAGTAAAAAAAAACACAAAAATAAATAAATAAAAAAAGGAAAAGACATAAATACTTGGCTTCACGTGGATTTAAAAAAAAAAATTAAAATTTTAAAATTTAATCTGTTTATTTTCGTAAATGGCATATTTTTACAAAAATAGACTTAAATCTTATACTTAAAAGATTTTAAATAAGTCTACTCATTTAACTATATGACAGTTTGGTATGCTATTTGAACTCCCATACGTTATGTAACAATCGGCTACAATACCTAACCCCTTGGCCACTTGGCTATTGAACCATTGTCGAATTTTCCGATCAGTATCCGGTCTACTGATGTCAGAAGTTACTGAAATGTTACATAAAATTTAACTGAAAGTTATGCGGTAACATTTTTTTCAGAAATATTTCTGCAACTTTCAACAGTTGAAATATTTCACCGTTAAGGAAACATATGAAATGTTTCAGAAATTGCCCATCGCTATTTGTAACCAATCACATTATTTTTTGTCTTTTAAACGATATGCAACCTTTTTGAAATTGCGTCTTCTCAAATTTAATACATTAATATTTGTCATACATGACTTTAGGCTCAAACATAGTAAACATTAAGTTGGTTATCAGCCACATTGATACGTAAGACGTATTGATTTTAAAAAGTGGGTGTTATGGGGCATTTTCAACGTCATTTTGGTTCGGCGTTATAAAAGTAGTTCCATACATATTTCGATGTTTATATCATTGTTTACACGATGCATAATAATAATCGGCCAAGTGCCTCAATATGCACCAGCTATTTGGATCGTATACAAGCACCATAGCGCTCTAAACAAACACCTTAAGTACATTTAAAATAAACATTATGAGACCTATTTGCGTTCTGTTTATACTTCAGTTTCTAGAACCAAGAGCGGGACGACAATATTTACTGAAGAGTACTCAGCGATGTTTACATTAGAAAATCACACCGCGGGATAGTACCTAAGTCTCCAGCGACCTAAGCCACACTCGTGTAGGGTTGCCATACCTCAGGATTTGTCCTGGCATGTCAGGATTTCTGGGGTAGTTCTCTGCGACTAAACAGTCGCACCAATCGCATCATTACCATCGCCACATTATAGATGAGCTCCGTATAAACTATGGAGTCGTTTTTGGTTATCTTGTAGAAGTCGCGTGCCTCTGCTATTTTTATCATAATGATCCTGATTGCTTTTATAAAACCGCCAATAATAGTGGCGATGGTAATGAAAAAAAAATCGCGGTATAAAATCGCAGAGAACTACCCTCTGGCCATTTTTCCGGGTTGCGACCGGACTTGAATTTTTTTTCATTAGCCTAAGATAGGTTTATTAAAAAAAACATTTTTACTATTAATTTCCTACAAATTTCACTTCTGAAAGTGCTTTTCTGTATCGGCAGCAGTGCCTTTGAATTTTAAGTGAATTTTAAGTAAATTATACACAGCTCCTGACTAGGCTCTCTTCCTTCTTTAACTAACGGGAATGCTCTTTAAAGACCTCTAGTATAAATTAGTATTTTACGACTCAACGCTATTATCGTGACTAAAATAAACCAAAGCCAAATCTTTGTTATAAGTAAGGTTCGGACTTTTAGGGTGACATTTAATTGTTTCATACCTATGGCAACCCTACACTCGTGGCACAGGCTTCAATATTAAAGCGGTACTTCAAAGGAAAAACGTAGTAAGTGCATTCGAAGCTCGTACAAGAATAGTGCGTTTTGGTTTATAGGAAGGATTTTCAGGTGGGAAAATGTCGCAAGCTTGGGTGTTGAGCGGTGGAGCTGGATTACTGATACGAAAGCCTTAAGATACAATGTTTTGGTTAGGTTCAGAGTTTAGAGTGTAACGTTTTCCTCAGTAACGTTTAAAAAAACCGCCATTTGTGTGTGTTTGGCACGCTAATGTCCAGTAGTTTATACGTTACTGTTACTTCTATTGCCAATGACTTAACATTCAAGATAGCAAATACTGAAAAAGTGTCAAGTAGGTACTCGAACGACTACCTTATTTCAATAGTACATTACTGCAGAGGCCGGAAAGTAAAGGGTTGCCGGTACATATAGATGGCCGAGCGTAAGCGAGGCCAGATAGTTACGAGGCTGACAACTCCTTTTCAAATGTGCAGTGCAGTGCCGGCAATGTTGTATTAAAGGCCTCTCGTCTAGCCGCACCGGAAACGAGGTTATTTGCAGCCTAATATAAGACACGTTATGTCAATATTTCATTGCATGTTTGAGAAAAAGTTTATTTATCTGCACTGACAATGATATACTGATTGCGGCGCGCGGTCACCGTGCCTGCATTGCGCCGCCGGCGCGCTTGCGGCTCGCCGCCGGCGTTGGGACCGTGAGTCGCACGCGCGCTGCCCGCCGGTTCACTCACTTGTACCGAGGCGAGCTGCCACCTCGCGGTAAACGCATATGGTCGACGGCGAAACGATGAGGTGAGGCGGTGTCGTTCCGCTGCCAAACTGCTATGTGTGC
Organism: Eudemis profundana; assembly: GCA_947034925.1. Lineage (NCBI taxonomy): Eukaryota > Metazoa > Arthropoda > Insecta > Lepidoptera > Tortricidae > Eudemis > Eudemis profundana. The sequence continues at coordinate 11,331,162 of OX344814.1, read as the reverse complement.
TTTAACCTTTATCGATAGACATAGTCCTGAAAACACTGTGTAGCATCGTGCATCGATCAAGAATACGTCATACATACATATAACCATATGGGAGGATGCACGATTGCTTGCCACCCTATTATTAAAAAAAAATGCGACAACGGAATAGCTGACTGACTAAATAAAACTTCATAAATTATGCATTCGTACAATATGATTCAAACTTTTTCAGTTCCGTAATTAAGTTTAGTTAGCCGGCTCTTGGTCAACTCTGCTGGCCATAAACTTGCTCAGCTGAACTAATTTCATTACACTTTTGCGTAACTTTCAGTGTTTTTGCTGAGTAAGCAAGTGTATTTGCTCATGTCATAGCATAGTGAATGTTTGAAGTCGGTTATTGTTATTAGAAATTTGTTATTTCAGGTATTGTACGAGTATCTTAAGAAAAACATAATATTTAACTTCTATAAAATTGTTAGTTATCGTGAGGTGTATTATTATACGAAAGGTTAATTAATGTTAAAAAGCAAACTAAAGGAAATGAGTTAATGAGGGCAACTTTTTTTGGCTACCAAGGTGGCAAAACAATGAAATGTGTAGGTGACCCTAAAGTTAAAGCAAGTATGTTTTGCAACCTTGGTAGCCAAAAAAAGCCCTCATTAACTCATTTCCCGTATCTCAATTACTGCCATATTTAAAAATTCAAAGGTCTAAATATCAGAATTTCCATTTCATTTTCACAAAAAGGCTGTCTCATATGACGTTACCCTTTAAATCCCGACAGAATACTTCATAGCGGCTGTACTGGCCATTTGTAACTGATATTGTGTCCGCGGTATCTTGTGCGGTGAAAAACGTCCGACGCATTGCGGGTTAGGCATCACGAGCCTTTACAGGGCTAAGGTTTCCTCCAGAGGGTTATGTATAGAGGGTGAGTGGAGAAATATTTCCTTCCAGCAAAATAGCTTCATCAACATCAGCCCTAAAATCAAGATCACCTGAAGAAGTGTCTTAGTGTATCTGGTTAGATGTGTCACCTGTATGTATTTATTTATGTATAAATATATCTATTTGTATATTTATATATAGCTATCCGTATCTATATATGTACCTACTTGTTTACAATTAGTATAGTGTATTGGTAATGTAGTTGAGTTTTAATTAAAATTAAATGACGTTAGTTGCACCGCCCACAAGCTATCTGCTTTGCCCTAAGGTTAACTGGTAGAGAATGCCCTATGGCATTCATTTCGCCTTTTGTACGATAAGTTTTCTTTTGTGCAATTTAAATAAATAAGAAGGTCAAGAGATCCCTTTCAGGGATGAGTTCGCCTTTGTACATATCCATTGTCACTTGTATTCTTTTGGTATGATTTTATGTGCAATCAAGTGTTTACAGTCAAGTTCGTTTACATTTACACATATAAGAGAACAACAATATCAGAACACGCATTTGTGCTCCTGACAATACAATACAATACAATCATACTTTATTGCACACCAAAAGAAAATTACATTGCAAACTTATATAAAAATAGTGGTAAACAATAGGCGGTCTTATCGCTAAAGAGCGATCTCTTCCAGACAACCTTTGGGTGGCGGGTGGGGTGGTTTTGGGTGGTGACAATAGGGTCGTGTTCAGATTGTTCCCATAAGTGTGTAGATGTAAGTGAACTCGATGGTACATACAAAAATACATACACATATCGACACTAATTAAAAAAAAGTCGTATCTGATACTGACTTCAGGTAGAAACGCAGTAAGTGTATATGAAGTTTGTATGTAACTTCGACGTTTTTAGATACGAGTTTTTTCAAAGTAGTGACGATATGTAGGTGCTCATACGAGCAATATTTGAAAAATTCCCTCGATTTCCGCAAGAACCCATCATCAGACCCTGATCTGTCACAAGAGGACAAACTGGAAGGCACACTTTCAAACAAAAAAAATCCAAATCGCTCCAGCCGGTTTCGAGCAGTCGGAAACCGTACAAAACAACTGACAAACTAATATCCTCGTTTTTTGAAGTCGGTCAAAAATAACACTCTTTGCGGTTCCAACAGATCACGTAGAAGTCATTTCTTAACAAAACATGTTTTATATTATTAATACGAGTGTTTAACTGCTCCAGATACAGAAAGAAGTAACCGCAATACATTCTTACTAAGATACAACCTGTTGTGTACCCAGAGATGGCTTGTTTGTGGCTTATACTTCACTAGTTCTCGTAATGTCGGTCATTGCCGGCTTGTACAATGTAGAGTGTTAGAAAAGGTTTTACTTACAAATACAGTCTTGAAAAATATTCTCTGAAATATCCGTAATAAAAACGTGCATTGTATTTCCAGAAAACACGATTTCTTCCAAAGAGTTTCTATTCGATCGTTCACCAGACGCTTATCTAAACCGTCCTAAAGCCTACCGCAGAGGCCATCTCTGTTATCGTGTGCGCTCGCCGTAATGCCCGTCTGATTGAAGGTATTAGAACCAATATCACACATTTGTACAGCGAAAACGTGATATCATGCGATGTCTTTTCATAGAAAATTATTCTGTAGAATAGACGTCCTACGATGTAATGGTATAAGTAGACCTGTCATGCAGCGTTTGGAACATCCTACTTTTGGTTGGTATTGTCAAGGACCATTAAAACAAGAGGACTGCCATTCTCTATACAAAAAGCTGTCCCCCGATATTTACAACGCCATCTATGTATAAGCTTGGTACAAGAATTATATTATTTACAATTATTCAACTTTGCAAGCGTGACACGGTATTTAAATGTTAGAATTTATTTATTATTAGCTGTTTAAGAACTAATTATTACTGTACTATGTTTCTTTGTTCAATTATAACATCGTTAAATGTTTAATTTTTTAGCGCCATCTAGTTTTTGCCTGGATATCCCCTTGCGGTCGGGGTACGATCCAAAGTATGGAGAATGACAGTCCTCTTGTTTTAATGGTCCTTGGTATTGTCATAGCAATTACATGTGGCTTCGCCTGCTTTAGTGCCTTTACTATCCCGAGGGCACTGTTTATCGATACAAAAAGCATTCTATGTTTTAATCCAGGAGTAAGGCTACTTTTATGTCAAATTGCGCCTAAATCCATGCATTTGATAGTTACCGCGTGATTTAGTTACAAACATACAAATATCCTAACATTCAAACATCTTCACATAATTTCACATTTATATAAAATAAAGTCGGATTAGTTGACCATTCATAAGTCGAGAACGGTGGACAGGTTTTTATGTTTTTTTTTTTATTTTGTCTGGTGGTATTTGCCCCGAATAACTGAATAATTTATAAAAACATCCAAAAAAATAAAAGTTCTGAGGCGGAATCAAATTCCCCGGGACAGCTAGTAGTAGTAGTATATTAGAGAGATTTATTAATGACTTGACACTTATTTTCATTTTAATAAACATAAACATTTGTGTGATATTCATTAACCGTTTAGGGCAGTTACTGGCGGCAGTGTCATGCTATTGTAAAGTGAAATTGTGTCCTTCGTTGTTCATATAGGTACGATTTTGGGTTACATCTGCCAAATAGATAGCATGGTTTCATTTTACAGTATGTGTACAGATTTACTGTGTTCCTTGATTACATATCGATTCGTTTCGACGGACCACTGAGCTGCGACAACGCTCGACTTTTAATTCTGCCAGCCTCTCTGTGATTGGGGAGAGGAAATCGTTCCAAATTGCTGATTCGGAGAAGGCAATTATCGACGGTTAAATCGAATTTTTTGCAAAGATTTTTTGTTTCGTGTCCTAAGGTTGTTTGCACTCGCAGGACCCTTTTTCTAACGCTCCGCTGTTTTTCCGCCTGTCACACACTGTACCTTTTGAGCCTTAATAGGTTAATACTGGAAAATTAAAAGTTTGTACCTACTATAGTCAATTTTCAATTGATGTCTGATCTCAACGTCACATAATCTACAAAATTTTTAAAGAAGAAGAATTGCGAGGCTTGTACCATTTTTAGATGGAATGTTTATTGAGATAAATTTTTAGGAGCACTGACGCTTCTGCATCTGCTATGGTATCGAAATTCCAGTTCTTGGTAATGGTTTCGACATTTTTAGTTTGGTCATACCCTAAAGGTGGTTTTCCACCGGCAGGGCGAGATGAGACGCGACGCGGATTGAATTGATCCTCTCCTAGCGATTGGATTGGATTGGATTGAAAATTTCATACAAATTTCAATTCAATCCGCGTCGCAACACCGGAAACCCACTCCGTGGCTCGTAGCAAATTTCCGCTACATACCCATTTCCCCATGTCATCAGCTACGAACGTAGCGGTACCAGGAGTGGGTCACTCCGCGATTTCGCCGCGCGGCCTTGAGGCCCCCGGGGGCCTTAGCCAGCGGCTAGAAAGAGCACGCGTTATGCGATAGAGGGAGACGTTGGGATCCGATGCGTTCCATCCGTTGGTCGGACCCGAACGACAGTTTTGTTAGTGAGAGCGATTTCTGTACGTAGGGCAATTCATTTATTACGTAAGACGATTTAGGGAGGAGGGGGGTCAACCGTCTTATTTTTTCTTACAGGGGGGTGGGAGGGAGTTTTGAACGTTCTTACGTAAGATCATAAAAATGCGCAAAATAATCTTAACTTTTGAAAAGTCCACGCGAGAGCGTAGGCGCGTGCTCGGTTGCGTATAGATATTTTACTAAAAAATTAAAAACTATTAGTATCTGCAAATAAACGTCCCTACAAAAATGATTCTTTGAAAAATAAAAATTAAAACAGCCCAAACGGAAAATAATTTTTCCTTTAGATTCGTACGTAATAAATATTAAATAGGAGGGGGTCAGCCGAATCTTATTTTTTCTTACATAAGGGGGTCAAAAACTGGCAAAAATCGTCTTACTTAATGAATGAATGGCCCCTGATGATACGAAATGTTGGTTGCAAAGGTGAAAACGATACAAAGCGACACTAGCAAAGTTTACAAGTGTTTATGACGGTGAATAAACCCAAGGCTCGGAAACCGATATTTGATTCATACAAAAATACCGGTATTTTTTCCGTTCTTATCGTTCTTTGGTTTATTATTTCGTTTTTTAACCAGACAATCTAATAATACGAAATCATGATTTAAATACATTACTGAGCTCTACATAAAAAGCGTAAAATAATTCAAAATATTTGGCTAAATCGGGGTTTTTCAAAATACCGGTTCCGAGCCCTGGACTAAACAAACTGAAGACGTAAACTTGAGTTTAGTAGACTGAAAATTTGACGTCTCTTATAATAAGCTATCCCAACATCCATGTAATCCTAACACGTACGAAACTTCGTTTAAAAGATATACTACGACCGAACTTTGAGAGTTTTCGGTAATATTTTGAAGACGAAAGTTCGAGATTTGCCAGTTTTGAGCAAAGTTTGAGCATTTTTGCTCGATACTGGGAAGTTTTAGAATTATTAGTTATTATCCATTGTTTATGTTCGTTCAACTGATATTACAGATTAAATACTAATAAAAGAAGCACTTAAGTTCTTTATACTAAGCTCAAGACTTTAAAAATACCTATTGTTTGTCAAAAAGTATCAATTTACAAGAAGAAAAACTTTGCGTGGAAACAATGTTTACAAGGTCAATAACGAATCACGTTCATTTAAGAGGCTTTAAATGTCTGGAACGCTCGTCAATTTGAGCTATTTTAAAGAAAGAAAGAAATATTTATTCGATGTTATTGTTTGATACATAAATTTTTAAATTAAACCTTACAGAACAGGTGCATCGGGGCCTTTTTGTGGCAGCGAGATTTTTTTATTTTTTCTTGTTTTTTTTCCATAATTTGTAACTAAATGTATTTTCTTTCTTTCTTTCTTTCATCGAAAGGGTTCCCTCTCTGCATGAGCCAAAATACTAGAGTGGGTAGCGCGCGTTTCAAACATCTAAACATATTCACAAACTTTCACATTTATATATAATATTAGTGTGATTTTCAATCGGCTCTTAAATATGCACTGACAATTTTATTTGAAAAAGAATAAAATTCTTCTCGATTAGAAATGCATTTAAGCGGTAGAACAAAACGTCCGCAAATCTATTTCTTCTAGGAAAGCAATAAAAGAGATCGACCACTTTTCGCAATAAGTAGGTACAAATGGTGTAGGGTTCTGCAGAAAACAAACGAACATCACGTTAAATCTTCTATAGGCTGTAAAACCGTTTTACTTGAAATACATATTTATTTATTTATTAATACATGTTAACATGACATTACAGTAAAAAAAACCAATGCGTCATGAAACGTAGAAATAAAATATCTATTTAGGCGACGAAACGGCGTGGCCCCGTTGCATCGTCGTCTCCGGTGTAGGATTCGGCAGGTTGCCCCGGGACCGTCGAAACATGACATCCTTCGGCCAGAAGTCAGCACTTGCGATGGTTTCTTGCAGCGGCCGCGGCACGCGCACCACAAACGAGCTGAAGTGCACATAGTGGCGCGAACGCAGCTGGAACACCCTCAGCGAGAAGCCGGTCTTCTGACGAACGTACTCCGCCACCTCATCAGCCGTGGCGGTGTAATGTAGGCGCGATACGTATAGCGCCTTGCTCGGTGTGGCGACCCGCAGACCAGAACCAACCGGTTCTGCAGTACCACACTGACTCTTGCGCGGCTTGCGCTTCCTCGTCACCATTGTGAAGCCCTCCTTATCCACATCGGTGCGCGGGGGCTTCTCCTTTGGAGGAACCCGAACTTCACGCGCTATATAGTACTAAGGGCATTTCTGCGATGATTTATGTGGCTTTGACTTTGGTGTCATCATCAATGACGAAGTCTTAGGCCCCTCAAATAGTGGCGTAGCGACGCAAAACGGCGCCCAGGGCACGCATCCAAACTGCGCCCCTTTGTTTCTCAGTGACTCCCGCCCCGGATAACCCATGTGATTTTTTTTTTTTGTATCGGTAGTTAGTAAATTTCGTTTACCACCGAAATCAATACTACCGCAATCACTGGAGAAATGCCCACAAGCATATTATGTTAACGATGACAACTTCTATTTTTTTTGTTGAACAAAAATCAACAAAATACTATAAAAAATAAATAAAATAAAAATCATTTATTTCAGATGCAAGATCCATATCGTGTTAGTAACAAAACAAATATCTAGAACTTACAAACTAAATGTTAGTCTCTCCTCAAGATTATGTCGCAGAAGAATGGACTTTGTGTTGCCTGAAGAGTAAGGCGTGCAGAACTGGGACTTTTTTGTATGAGAGAAGCTGGAATTCCCCGTACCTACTGTTAATATGCTGTATCAAGTCCCATGGGAAACAAAATAAAAACGATTTTCATTATCAAATACATTTTAAAGGCTCCTCCTAGTAGGTACATACATTCCGCTATGCAATGATGTTACAAGAAGTTAAAGAATTTTGAATAAAGACTATCAACCCAAAAAAAATCCAAATAATTAAGACCGCCGAATCAAGTATAAAGACAGACAAATAGTCAAAGGCTTCGGCCGTTCAAGAGCGCGTGATAAGCATTCAAGGTGGAGGCGCAGACAGTGCGATCCATACTGCAGCATCCTTACGCATTCTTAAAACGTTGCTCGTGGTTGCCAGATTGAATTACCCTATTAGCGGGAGCCGGGAACAATATGTCGGGATTTTGAGACTTTGGTCGGGAGATGCCCCGCGCGCTCGACGCGCGAGCTTTTTTTTTAGCCTGAAAGAGTAGAAATTTTCACTGGTCGGACCACCTTGAGTGGATCGGGCTAAGTTTTAAAATGAAGTCCTTTGTCGGGAGTCGGGAGGACATACAAAAAATCGGGAGAATCCCGCCAATTCCCGACCATCTGGCAACCCTACTCGTAGTGCGTTCGTTCACGACGCGCACACAAGCCGCGCGATGTACCTTTTGTAGGAAGAAAAACTATTACTATTATACTGTGCCGTAGTTATCGTTTCAATTAAGCCTTAACCAATTTGCCTACATACTCAATAACGTCAGTTTTTCCGACCACGGAACCCTATAGAGGTGCCAGCGAGTGGATTGTGCTGAAATATTAATCCACACCTCGACAGTAATACTCGGTTCGCTGGAAATACCGAGTTATGCACGAACGATGATAGCTCTGCGCATAACTGAGCAGATTCTTGGTTATGTAATTTATTCCATACGGTTATTTACTCAGCTAAACAGATAATAGAGGTAAATTGGAGGAGGACTGTACGCTTGTCGAGTACAACTAAGGAAAAATGGACGAGACTGGTCAATCAACAGTGAACAGGATTTAGAAACGCTCTATACAGGATGATTCGGGAGAAATGCGCAGGATCAACTCTATAGATTCAGTAAATTATAAGCAACTGTTTCGTACCAGTATTAGTGAGGTTGACGTTCATTTTTAGAGTTCCGTATCTCAAAAGGAAAAAACGAAACCCTTATAGGATCACTCGTGTGTCTATCGGTATGTCGTATACCGATTGAGTTGAAATTTGGTAGGTACATATATTAACGTCAATAACTCAAACAAGGACGCGTAACGGAAATATATGAATTTTAAACATGGAGGCCACTTTAGGGGGGTCAACAAGAAAATTTTAAAAAAATTAGCAAAGTATATTGTGTGACATATCAAATAAAAGAGCTCACTGTGAGAATCTCATATTGTTTCATAATTTTACATACATAGTTTTGAAGGTATTTAAGAAAATAGGCAAACATTTATTGTTTTTGTAAACATTTGTTGTTTCATAGCTTCTAATTGTAGGAATGTAAAAGTATAACAACTATAAAATGCAATCGCCGTGTACCTTATTGGCATCACGTTGGAATCTCTTTGTTCCACTGTACTATTTAATTTGCGTCCGTAAAAGCGGCGAAGCTGGAGCATTTTATACCTATCTTTTATCTTAGAGACATCTCTCAAAGGCTCCGCCATTCCCAGACGAGATAAAGTGTGGCCGTCTGTATGCTAATCCGGTTTTGTCTGGTTTGGGCCGGTTTGCGCAGTTTCGCTGATTGGTTGGGACATTATCTTCTGTAGCTACTAAGTAGTAATTAGGCTTATTCAATCAATCTTGGAATATTTTCCAACTCTTTAGGATTAAGCAGAATAATAAATGGAATTTAACGTGTTTTATGCACTTGAGTCAATCTTCTTTCCATCTACTACCGCATATCTAATCATAATGTCCTTGTATTCTACATAGCTAATTGTTTTCTGTGTTGTATTCTAAAGTGTGCTATTCAGATTATCTACACATGTATACGCCAATGAACTAAGAAATTACTAAAACAAAAATTTTACCCACTGTGAGTCGGATTCTCACTGTACAATGTACGGTGGCAAGTACAAAACCCTTCGTCTGGACACTAGAAAAATATCAAGTATCAAGAAAAGATGGAGCCCTGTAAAATACGGACGGACAGCGCAACCCACAGAAATACATCGTGATATAAGGAAAGAGTGTATGTACCTCGTGTGCTAAAAAGAAGGGCCAACTTCTTTGCTCGCTGTCAACTTCGGTCACCGTCAACATTATTATCAGATTTGAAAAATCTGATAATAATGGAATAATTCTGTGGGTCTAGTGAAAAGGGGTACAAGTCACATATAACCTAGGTGCAAAAGAGCTTAAGTCATACATTAGAGTTGTGACCTTTTTGTTCCTGGTATAAATGTGACTTTTCACTTGACCCACAGAATTAATTGTTCAAATAACACCAAATGAAATGAAAAATTTATGTTTTCCATCACTAAATTACACCCTTGACGTGGCGTATGATGTACCACAAAACCATAGACGATTTGGTTTCCATATAAATTTCCATACAAGTCTTAGTAATAGGGTCTCGTTTTCACCCTTCCTCCTAAAAATGACAGAATATTATACGAGTAGCATCCAAAAACCTTAAATCTTCTCAAATAATACCTAGTGCCCAGCATTAGGCAATATTTCATCGCAAAGATTTCCCACGGGTCATGTTTTACAATAAATTCTAATATGTCATCGGTCATGTCAGTCCCTCGTCATGTCACCAGGTAAATGATGACTGTGACAGAGGATATCCGCTTATCAAAGATGGCGGAATACTTCCGGTATTATGCTTTTTGTTTGTTTCCTGTTTATGGATCAGGTTTTACGCGTCCCATGTGTGTTTTAGGAGTTAACCAAAACGGGGATATGTAATATGTTTCTTCCTTTCTTCATCTAAGATGTCATAAAATAGTACATTACACAACTAGGGTGGTAAAACAAAGAAAGGCCGAGATCGCAGATGTTTGCGGCCCGAGCTGCGAGCGAGGAACGTAAATCGACGGCTTTCTTTATTACCTCCCGTGTTGTGTACATCATTTTATGTACACACTTGGCTTGAAATAATTTGTTTAGTTTGACGTGCAGTTTGAGAAAAAAATACAGTCGGCAATAAATGCTTGTCTCAAAAAGCCTTTTTCTGACAGAAACTTTTTATAGTAAACTCATGCATTTGTTATGAAATAGGCTGGTTAGATTAGAAGACGGTAATAAAAAAAAATCTGCAATTAATTAAAGAAGATTAATTTTTGAAAATATTCCCATCCATTTTATTAGGTGGCGCTTATCTATTAGATGGCGCTTACGGCGGCCGCACACGACACGGAGATTAATGTACGTGTGGACGCGCTTTAATGGAAAAACTTAAATCGAGTCGCGGGCATCTGTTTAGCAATTTGTTAAATAAGCCGAGGTAATAAGAAAACTTGGGGTTTTATGGTTTATCATGATTAGTCGCCTACCTCGGACATGTACGCGTGTTCGGTATAGGGGACATGCAGGAAATATAGGTAGCAGCACACACCGTCAAAAGAGACACTATGCGGACAGTCGCTCATAGGTACACAAAATACCAGATTTTCTTAAATACCAGATTCTCGATTTGTCAGATTCCTGTTTTACCTCATTCCCGTTACACTAGATTATAAAATCGTAGGTTTCTCAAGGAACTAAATGATTTTGTAGAATGTATTATTTTAAAAATCTGGTATACATTGAATCTGATAAATCGAGAATTTGGTATTGTGAAAAATCTGGTATTCTAGGAATGCTGTATTTTGGGCACGAGGGCGGACAAAAAAGGAAACTTATCAGGCCTGATAAAATGGCTTGCTGGTTATAAATGCCAATGTCAAGTATAGTCGTAGCTACACAAACGTTTATCGTAGTATACTTCGAATCTAATTCAAGACCAATAAAACTACGACATATCTGTCCCTGTCAGTCAAATGTGTTAAAGTTACTTATGGCATTGTCAGGTGAACATTTGAGATACCCAGCCATTTTATATCAATAATTAATTTATTTATTAATATATTTCTAAATTGTGACTAATCCATTGATAAAAAATAAATAATTTTAAGGAACAGTGACAAGAAAGTTTAATTAAAATACTTTAGTCGGAATTGTTACACGTACAATAACAGCCTACCAAAACTCAACTGTGCATGTATATTAATTCGGGCATCGTATATTTATGTAAATAAGTTACAGAGACTTGTTTATTTAAATTGAAAGATTAAAACTACTAATATATTAACAATATCAGTGTAGTATTTTCATAATTAGATAAATACCATTACACACTTATGTTTTTGTAGTGGCAACCCACATTGGTCTTGAATTAGAAATCGGACTAGAGTAGTTAGTCCCTGGTGATAGAAAAACATCTTTTTCACTTCTCATGCTCTTAAAATGTTAATTTAGTCTCTGTATATCGGGACTAAAGTTCCTTATTAATCTCTAAGGATTAAAGTAATTTTTTTTAATTGACTTTGAAAACCCCTAAACAGCCAATCGGGGTGTTTGTGGTTGGAATTATGATTAATTATTACGAATATAATAGTATTTTATGCAACAGTTGTATAAGTGGGTTCAAAAAATGCGAATTGCGTGAGTTGCGATACGAGCCGCGAATGCGGCGAGTATCGCAAATAGACACGCAATGAGCGTTTTTTGACTTAATTATACAACGTTGCATACAATACTTTTTCTACGACGAGGTTTTAAATTATAAAATACAAAATTAATCATAACCTGGAAACAAGGCAAATATGACGTTTGACTGACAGTATGTGTCTATGGTAAACTTTTTTTTTTAATTTAAAATATACTTAAATTAAAAATACTTTTTTTTATGTTGGCATCAATGAATTTACTTCGGTAAGTTTTGTTTTCCTTAAAAACCGTAGGAATTTAATTGTTTGTTAAGTTGGTAGTTGTGCATTTTTACCGTAAAGTTAAAATTGAGCGCTTAATCCTTGACCTAAGTTTAACCTAGATTTAGAAGTCTGTGGCTGCTAGCAATAACGTAAAGTGACTATAACGACACTAGTGCTGTTAAGGGGAATAGAGTATAGACTTCTCTGAACTCATATTATGTATGTTCTTATATTAGTGTTCGTGACCAAGAAAAGACAGATAACAATACAGGAGTAGAAAAATCAATTTAACTAGATTAGGGGTAACTTAATTTTATTTTGCATGATCCAATTAGTTTTAAAATAGTTAGTTTTCACGTTTGAACCTGTTGGCTAAAAATGCCAGCATTTAAAGCCTGAGTGACTTCACTAAGTAAAAAAAAAAATAAAGTACCGCGGAAATTTTTTTCTTTGCTTTTTGAATGTTCATTAATCGTATTGAGCACAATATTTCAACAATTAATGTGTATAGTGCAACTTTATACCGAAAGTACGGAACAATAAATATTGTAATTTTGTGTAATAGAACGTCGTTTTTTTCCTCGCATTCAAAGTGAAAAGTAGAGTGTTTAACGCGGGACTAAACAACCATAATGACACTCGATCTATAGTCACCCTCGCTACGCTCGGGTGGCTAAACACCTCGTGTCATTATGGCTTGTTTTAGTCCCTAGGTGAACAATCTACTATTAGCTCACTTTACATCGTCGAGTAACAATCAAGTTATTACGTGTATTTGGCCTGTGTGAAAGTGCTCTGCGACAGAGATACCACACCGACTATTTACAAATTGAAGTCAAGGTCTTACCCTAAGTATTATACTGTCACACTAGGTCAAAGCGTTCCGGATATCCCTTTCCGGGAAACCCTTGCGGGGACTTTTTGGAATGGTCTCTGAAAGGAAATTATCAATCTTCGTGGTGTATAGACGATGCTTCACTACACAGTTTAAGAGCTTGGCTCTTATTGGTAGCTTTAGTGACTGTGTTTGTTGGATCAAGAAAGGGATTCTTAGTCTGAGCCGAGGACCTAGGCGTAGGGTCGAGTCAAAAAATATATATACGAGTTTGAATATTATTCCTTAGCAGTAGTGTGGCGTCCTTAGAACTCGATTCCTACCGGCTTGCCTAATATTAGGCATTAAAGCACCTAATTTACAGCTCCTAAGAAACATGTACGCTAAATCTACACCGGCTTGCCCAAGTATATTACGCCACGCCACTGTTCCATAGACATAAGTAACGACATAAATACGTATGTATTTTTAGGCCTCTTTTACATAAAATTGCTATTATTATTTAATAAGCAAAGCCACTTAAAAGTTCCCGCAGACTACATCTTTTATCTTTTACAGACTTTTAATCGGGCGGTTCATCAGGCAGGCGGTGTAGGGCGTAGTTTCATACATATGAACATGTGTGAAACTACGCACTACACCGATTTGGTGTTCATAATGAGGCTTTCTTATTTACTGGCCAAGATTTGTATACTATTTTTCTGTTCGACGGAGCTAGAAAGCGGCATTTTAGTTACGCACAGCGGCTGGCAAGGTGACGCTTTCCGGCCGAAGGGGAGAAAAAGTCTGTAGGGATATTCTTCAGAAATATGTCTGCGACTTATCCCAATGGCTCCATACATTTAGTATGAAAAAGGGCCAGAGCAATAAGGTGACCGCAGACATATTTCTAAAGAATAACCCTGTAGTCGGCGGGAGCTGTAAGACAACAGGTCTTCGAACATCATTATGCGTTTCTTTTTTCCGAAAAAAAAGAGGTTCCATAGAAAAAACACGTCTATCTAAAGGGTATTTAGAACCTTGTTTACTACCTACTTAATAATGATTTTAACTTTTACAATGTTCACCCATTATTACACCAAAACGCGTTTTAATCACATAAAAATTTGTATCAACATTTCGGACCTGTCGTAACGTCAATGGTGGTAAAGAAACTGAAGATGTGGGTATCAACATATTTTACAAACTAATCTAAATTTGGTTACGCATTAGGCGTAACTATACGGCAGCGAACCGACGCAATGCAACTCTATTAACAATCCTATGGCAGCAATACCATACATACTAGCGCGTAGCTCTGCTACCACATTGCGGTCGCTTTCGCATAACTTTAGCTTAGTGCGTAACCTTAACTACTTACGTCCCATTTTTGACCCACGAGGCCAAAAACGATAATTTAAATACAATGTTCATTATTTCTAATGATTCAATACTTAATCAAAAAGCTAACTAAATGCAATTTAGTTAGCTTTTTGATTAAGTAGCTGCTGTAGAAATATTATTGTTCTAATCACTGAACCGAACGATAATATTTCTACAAAATTGCAGACCTTCCATATAGGTACGGTATTTATGGTAGTAAATATAGTAGCAATTCTGGCATACAATTTAATAATGTGTTGAGTTATGCGTTACTTCTACAGGTTTAATGTCGAAAATAAAATCATCTCCAGAAATATTTTGCTATAAAAAAAATAATCTGAAATTCACGTAACCACCTACCACCTGTCTCAGATACCCTGAAAGATGGTATGACAAAAATCACGTTACCTCCTACCCGAGGTCTCAGAGACCGCTGACCGCGGCTTTACAACTACCAGATCCAATCAAACACCCATCCTCACCTCTTGAGTGCTTTACGAGGCTCGAATGGATACAAAGAAAAGGTACATGGACTCAGACGGTGGTATGATACGTACACGTTCATATATTATAGATTTTACATTTGAAGAGGTCTCAGAGAAGGCTCGTGGGTGGTTAAGGGTTAGTGATGAAAACCACACTGTAAGTTACGGTACTATAAATATGAATACAACATTCTAGTTTCTTAAGCAAGGTCGAGTGGCATCGTAAATAGCGAAGCACTCAGGGTCCGGTGCTAGGAGATATTCGCCGTAAAAACGACGGCCGGCCGTTTAGGCAGGACGCGGAGTAAGGGATTTCTCGAAGCTTCTAGTTAGTTATGTTACAGTCTAAGCACATACCGACGGCTGGCAAAGAAGTTTTATCAGAAGCGAAAGAGACTGCCAAATGACTACCTTTCCTCATTCTTCTTTAGTGAAACAAAGTCTGTGAGAAATTATTTTTTACTCGCATTTACCCGCGGCTTATATTAGGCTTATGTTTAGTTATGTAAGTGCGGCTATGTTTCAATCCAGGACTTGGTCCAGTTATATATCAAATTTCATCTTAGTCCCCTAACTTGTTACCGCGTTATTTAGTAACGAATATCCAAACACCTTCACAAACTTTCACATACAGTACCAGTACTTTTACTACTAACGCCATCTGTGTAACCGCCCTCAAACGCCAGTACTCGTTGAAACGACAAACTACTGAAATGCGCTTTTTGCGCCATCTACTGGAGGGTAGCGCGCACTACGTAATACAGGAGTCTTCAAACTAGCTCGTCATCGCAAGTAGTTCCGTGGCTAAGAAAGAGGTGGCGCTGAATGCAATTTAGTTAAACCTTACTAAATTATTTCGATGAAAACCAAGCTGGGGAAGTACAAGAAATTCATAACTTTACAACTATTCTGTTTGATAGTAAATTGTTTAACAATGAACTAAGATAGAAGAAGATATATACGAAATACCTTTCGATAAGCATTTTAATCCAAACTTCAACACTCGACTTTTCACCTAATTTCCATAGAAATAATGGGAATACTTATTGTAACCGCCAAGAGTGCTACTTGCCGATAAAAAGCAATATTTGTCTCCTCATTGAAATTGTTAGCGCCCCTTGCGCGAACAAAAATCAGCGAATCCTAAAAACTCTTACAAATCACAATTTATCCCCCATTTAAAACAAAAGAAATACGACCCAAGCACTCACAGCTCAACAACCCTTACAATTTTCACTCTTCTTTGAGCTCTGGACGACCAGAGGTCAATCACCTAGAGCAATTCCAAGCACGCTTGGTCTTTGGCGGTCTTTGGGAGGCGTTGGTAATTTAAGAAGTTGCGCTTCGTAAGGCTTCTATCTTTTGTAACTCGTCTGCTAAATTCGACCTTAAACTTACATATGTAAGATACATTTTTAAATGATAAATAAAGAGGAAAACAATCACTTTAAACAAGTCAACCCTCATTTGTTCAAAGTCCCAGTACAGATAAGGCGTGTTTCCGATCCGTAACAAGCGTTCGTTTAGCAGTTTTTTCCTCATTCTGACTGTAAGGGCTCATGAACAGAGTGCCATGACTACTTATCCGCTTCAAAGGAAATTCAAGTTTATTTTGTAATTGCGGAAATATAGGACGAATTATGTAATTGTTAAGGTTCAAGGTCGAGGTGAAGTCAAAAAAGGCCCATTTTTAGGGTTCCATACCAAAATGGTAAAAAAGGAACCCTTATGGTGCGACTCTGTCTGTCTGTCTGTCACAGCAAGATATCTCAAGATCTACTGATGCTATCGACTTGAAATTTGGAATAGTGTTAAAAACCGCTAATCCGAGTCTATGGGACAGCAAAAAAAATTTTTTTTGCCGTCTAAAAGTCTCAAAAATCGTGTGACGTACTTTATGGATGACGCCTAATGTGCAATCAAATAATTATGGCAACTTGATTTTTACGCAGATTCATCCAAATAATCCAAATAATATTATTAATACGAAAGTTTGTGAAGATGTTTAGATGTTTGGATATTTTGATGTTTGTTATTAAATAGCGGGGTAACAACTTTATGGATTGAAGTGATATTTGGCATGCAAATAGAATACTTAATTGGAACATAGGACACTTTATATCTATACTTCTATAGAGTAGTATCTAAAGAGTTCCCTTCGGATATTAACGGGAGTAACGCGGGCGAAGTCACGGGTAAATGCTAGTAATTCATTAAATATTATGTATTGTATTGGGCTTTGTTCAAAAGAAAACCGTACACACTAAGCTTATAATATTGAATGGATAACCTGAAAGCCTACAATTTCATATCAGAGAGATATTAATGTCTGAGCTTAATTCCTTCTATTATTATGAGCTTTTGAAGCTTTTCTGAGCGATATCGAAGGAAGCTCATCGCAAAAGAACAAAATAATATTTATCGTGTAAGCTGGATGGAAAGAGCCATGCTCGGCGTTTCTCTCCGAGATCGAATCGAACGAAGAGATCCGTAGAAGAACTAGTGTTGCCGACAAAGCTCAACGGATTACCAACCTTAAGTGGCAATGGGCGGGGCACATTGCTCGCAGAACGGGTCTATATTGTCTCCAATAAAATTATTGTTCCAATTTGTACTGCCCATAACGTTTTTCATCATTTTGAAAGTCATAAAATTTTACAATATAAATCAAAATGACTATTTTCGAAATTCATAATTATTGTTGCACACAAAATTTTAAGTCATAACATTCCCGTCGTCAATCGTTGCCGGCCGGTCAACATCTCCAGCAACTCCTGAGGATGCCTGGACGTGTTTTGTAATATTTATTTGCAATTTGCATGTTTCTTCGTTTTGCATCTAAGTGCATGAAGAAATACGCAAGTATTTATAACGGGCCAGCACTAATTATCTAACACGTTATCATATCGCGGATTAGCAAAGCAATATTTTTGTTTTTATTTAACATGGACTTCCGCAAAGTAACGCCTGATTCAATCAATTATTCATAACATTGATTATTATCATAGCAGGACACTAGTGTGTTGCTTATTTTGTCGATTTTTTTATTTCTTGCCTCTCACCCCTTCATTTTATTTTAGGGCATGAAAAAAAATTACAGTTTTTTTTTAGATTTTTTCTTCATGTTGTGATGCAGTTCCCATACAAATCGTAGGGAGATGCAGTTGGGTTGCAGTCCGTCTGTATTGGCCCTTAGAGGTCGCTACCAGCAGTTGAATAAAAGAAAATCTCATACATTTATAGAGTTTTAACTTTATTTTTATGCTCGAAAACCATTTTATTCTTTTTCTACTCCTGTACCTGTCTTTTACTTAAGTATCTGTCTTTTACTTGGTCACGAACACTAATATAAGAACATAAATAATATGAGTTCAGAGAAGTCTATACTCTATTCCCCATAACAGCACTAGTGTCGTTATAGTCACTTTACGTTATTGCTAGCATCCACAGACTTCTAAATCTAGGTTAAACTTAGGTCAAGGATTAAGCGCTCAATTCTAACTTCACGATAAAAATTCACAACTACCAACTTAACAAACAATTAAATTCCTACGATTCATAAGAAAAACAAAACTTTCCGAATTAAATTAATTGATGCCAACATAAAAAAAAGTATTTTAATTATCGTCACATCGTGTCACCAGCCATATCAAAAAAAAGTTTACCATAGACACAACTGTCATGCCGGCTGTACACACTCGGAGAGACCGGACGAGACACGCGTGACGTCCATGTATTTTATATTTTAACCTAGTCGTAGAAAAAGTATTGTATGCAACGTTGTATAATTAAGTCAAAAAACGCTCATTGCGTCTCTATTTGCGATACTCGCCGCATTCGCGGCTCGTATCGCAACTCACGCAATTCGCATTTTTTGAACCTTCTTATACAACTGTTGCATAAAATACTATTTTCTACTCCTGTACTGTTATCTGTCTTTTACTTGGTCACGAACACTAATATGAGAACATACATAATATGAGTTCAGAGAAGTCTATACTCTATTCCCCATAACAGCACTAGTGTCGTTATAGTCACTTTACGTTATTGCTAGCAGCCACAGACTTCTAAATTTAGGTTAAACTTAGGTCAAGGATTAAGCGCTCAATTTTAACTTTACGGTAAAAATGCACAACTACCAACTCAACAATCAATTAAATTCCTACGGTTTTTAAGAAAAACAAAACTTTCCGAACTAAATTCATTGATGCCAACATAAAAAAAGTATTTTTAATTTAGTATATTTTAAATAAAAAAAAAAGTTTACCATAGACACATACTGTCAGTCAAACGTCATATTTGCCTTGTTTCCAGGTTATGATTAATTTTGTATTTTATCTACTCCTGTACTGTTATCTGTCTTTTACTTGGTCACGAACACTTATATAAGAACATTCATAATATGAGTTCAGAGAAGTCTATTACTCTATTCCCCATAACAGCACTAGTGTCGTTATAGTCACTTTAGGTTATTGCTAGCAGCCACAGACTTCTAAATCTAGGTTAAACTTAGGTCAAGGATTAAGCGCTCAATTTTAACTTTACGGTAAAAATGCACAACTACCAACTTAACAAACAATTAAATTCCTACGGTTTTTAAGAAAAACAAAACTTTCCGAACTAAATTCATTGATGCCAACATAAAAAAAGTATTATTTATTTAAGTATATTTTAAATTAAAAAAAAAGTTTACCATAGACACATACTGTCAGTCAAACGTCATATTTGCCTTGTTTCCAGGTTATGATTAATTCTGTATTTTATAATTTAAAACCTCGTCGTAGAAAAAGTATTGTATGCAACGTTGTATAATTAAGTCAAAAAATGCTCATTGCGTCTCTATTTGCTATACTCGCCGCATTCGCGGCTCGTATCGCAACTCACGCAATTCGCATTTTTTGAATCCACTTATACAACTGTTGCATAAAATACTATTTAACGAGGCCATTTTGTTACTTTGTAAATATTATTATTATTAGAAAATTACTAGCCATAGACAACGGGTACCACGAGTACCGTTGCCAGCTTGTCACAGTATTACTTTTGGTTGGATATTACATGTTTTATGGTGTTTTTGTGTCTTTTTTTGTAAAATTAGGCATAATTTTATTATTTTTGCCTGAATTTCTAGGTAACACCTAAGTTCTAGCAAATTAGTCACAGAGCTACCTGCATACGCATAAAATTTAAAATTGTACCCCCTAAAAACGTAAAAAGTAAACATCCTCTGAATTCAAAACGGTCTACATCTCCTTTTTGACATACATAATAATATATATGAAGCTATATATAAGCCAAGAAAACAGAATACGATTCCGCTTTGGATTATTTAAACTTGTTTTAGCGTCGGATATTATATTGGATATGTTCACGACACCAACTTAATATTCTGTCTAAAATGTGGTAAATCAATACAATTGTCAGTTAATGAATTTAAAACTCATTTTTTTATAAAAAGGTAAATAATTAGTACCGTTTATTTCTTTAAAAATAATGTTTTTCCATGATTAACCATTAATTTTATTTAATATTGTGTTTCATTGAGAGCTTGGCAAGGGGACTCACGGGGGACACAGATCGTTTGCTATGTAATTGGCAGCGTACCTCGTGTGGTATATAGATTTTCCGGAAAACTGGTGGAATTGGATTTTTTTAATTATTTTTCTGTGGCCCCAAAGACCGAACTTAAGTCACTAAATCCACAATTGCATTATTTTTTTTAAATGTTGTTGCTTGCCAACCTAAGGGTTAAATAAAACAAACAAGATATTAAACATATCAACGAACGCTGATCAATTAAAATTTGAAATTTTAAGTATTGTATTAGGTTCGATAGTACAAAGGCTGATAAATACCCAAAGAGTATTAAAGAGAACTTATTCTAAGTAAAATACCCGATTTTGTTGTTTCTTGCTAAAAACATAAACATTATACATTTTCTAAAGTCTATAAGCTTATAGCTCCGCCATGAACGTGGGCTTACACAAACGGAGCTTTTTACTGAACTGTCGGTGTCATTAATAATTCTAATCAGTTGGTATTTGCGTTTTCACTCCAATTCCCGCATCATAGCATTCAATTGCGGAGCTAAGGCATTGCGAGCACAGCATAATATCAGTAAATTATTCTTCCGATAAAAGGTACATCGTGCCGCTTACTTGTATGTGCACGCCGTGTACCAACGCACTACAAGCAATCTTTTAGGAATGCGTAGCAATGCTCCAGTCAGGATTGCATCCCCACCTCCTCTCTCCTGCAAAATGTATACTGTAGTGTGTTCGGATGCAGAAAAACCGACGGGCGGCAGCCCTGCACCTTGACCTTAAATACCTAACACACGCTCTTAAAGGGCCGAAGTGTGGCTACTTTTCTTACTCAATACTCAATACTTTATTGCATATATGTATTACAGATGTTAAACTTACGAATTATAAATACACTAGCAGTGGCGTGGCGTAAAAGATATCCTTAGGCAAGCCAATGCAGATTTAGCGTACATTTTCCTTAAGAGCTGTAGAATAACATGCTCAAATGCCTAATATTGGGCTAGCCGGTAGGAATCGAGTTCTTTGGACGCCACGGTACTGCACTAAGGACCCTGTTGGACGCAGCAATATTTTCTATAAATATATTAAAATCGTTACAGAACTATGTTTGTAGATAATGACCGCAGTTAACATATAGTATTGTTAGATACTCTTTATTCAGGTTTTGTATGGTAACACTAATATAGGCCGTACTTGAGTAAAATGTCTTACTTTTAATGTTAAAATTACTACTAATTTGTAGTTTAATAAGTTTATTGTTTTGTTAAAATGTTATTCGCATTTACAATGCGAATAACAGCATAAGTATAGTTTTCTATTGACGGGTCAATAGAAAACTATACTTATGCTGTTATTTTTAATAATAAATTGTCATGCGCGGAAAACATTTGACTGAAGACGCCATTATTCAGATTTGGTCTTTGTTAAAAACATAGTTGATTAATAAAAATAATGAAAAGTTGATAACCGAGCTAGTGTTTTCTTTAAATTAGAAGCCCACCTTTATCAGTACGCTTTGTGCCCGACTACGGCGAAGCAAAATAGAGATAAGTATTTAGCTTATTTCACCACCTACTACTTATTTATTTTTAGCTCATTTTATTCAGAACAAAATTGCGGGTCCACTAGCTAGAAATAAAGATCCCATCAAAAACATTACATGTATTTAGTATTTACTATATGTAAAAAGATTCTTCCACAACAAAAAAGTTTTGAGATGTAATGTTAACGTTACTCATTAGTCTTTTTTGCTATGGAAAAATGCATTGCGAGACTTGCATCTTTTTACATGTAATGTTTTAGATGGGATTAATTTTTTATAAGTGTAATATAGTTACCGATAATTAAGGTTTTGCGATTACCAAATAATCAGAACTAAGCTTTGAGATTTTAGCATTTTAACGCGTCAATTTCCACGGGCCTATACGGAACCCCTTACTGATTCAATTCGGCTCCCCATTAATAAACGTCAACAGCGAAAGTATCGCAAATCGGATCACTCTCCATTTTCTTTCGTTCTTACATAATATGCTATTTATGTTGTGCGGGTATTGATTTCGGTCCTCAATTTAATATGTTTCCAAAATCCGTACGCGCAGCGTGGTTTTCGGGACCGAAACAATAGTACATTACACAACTCGGGTGGTAATACAAATAAAGGCTGAGATCGCAGAAGTTTTCGGCCCGAGCTGCAAGAGAGGGACGTAAATATGCGATCGAGGGCTTTCTTTATTACCTCCCGTGTTGTGTACATAATTTTATGTCTACACTTGGCCAGAAAGCGACTTTTTCCGTACGCGCAGCGTGCGGAAAATGTCACTTTATGGCCAGGTGTGGCATAAATAGTTATTCTGGTTTTCGGGGCCGAAACAAACCCATAAAATCAAAGATCATAAAAATTGGTCCACCCGTTCTCGAGTTATAAATGGTGTAACTAACCCAACTTTGTTTTATGCGTATAAAGCCCAATATGTGTGCACAGAGCGGAATGATAATTTTGAAGAATGACCCAGGTAGGCTTTTGACCATGAAACGGAGCCGCGGATAATTCTCGCTCATTGTAGGTAATGCAACCCGGGTACCTGAAAACCCGGGTAACTGATTTATTTAGAGTCGGGTAGTACCCGGGTTTCATATCCGGGTATTGCATTCCGTAATTACATGTAATTAATTTGGTGCTTGCGAGTACTTCGATACAAAGCCACACAACATTCCCCCACACACCCCCTTTCAAGTATGGCAGCTCCCGACTTGTCACGTCACGGCAATCTTCACTTGCAAATTTTATCCAAGTCTTAAAGGAACCGAACCGCGATCCTGTTGAGTGCCTCTTATATTGCCCCAACTTCGTTTTCGGGGTTCGCTGCTGATTTCCTACTAATATCGAAATAACCGTAAACTACATTTTTTAAATAACCGACTTTCAATGCCTGTATTTTGATAGGAAATGCACAAGCGTCTATTAAAAATACCCAAATCGTCTATAATATGTTCTTTATATATATGTCGGATTATTCTCGTGACTGAACTGTCAGGTCAGGATGGGTTAGCTGCAGAATCCTGGCCGTTGAGGTATGTTGGTTAAAGAAGTGGATTCATGTCAGATTAAATCATTTATTCGTCTGATTCTTTTGGCGACTTCGGTAATGACATTCTGGTGAGAAGAAGCGCCGAAGAAACTCACCAGTTTCTCTTTTAAATCATCAGGCATTACAATAGTTGTAACAATATTATGGCATAGGTACTCGAGTGAGCAAATAGACAATTACGTTACACAGTATGATTCGTTTCACTATTAATCGACAGAATTACAATTATCAAGTATTAGCAACTTTAACTACTGGCAGACGAACTGACAGAATCGTAAGACAAGACAGTCAGAAAGAGAATCGACACTCTTGCCCAACGAGCCTGCCCACGTGCACCGCAACCGGTCGTTACGTCACACGGCGTTTGCGCCATTTTAAATCTACTTAGTACTACAGTAGTCAATTGACGGTCTTAGATTTCTTGAATTATCGCTGCTGTCCCCGACATAATTCTTCTGTACGTGGGTTTGTCACCTAACTCCTCCTAAACGGCTGGACCGATTTGGATGAAATTTTGTGTGCGTATATGAGTGGGTCCCGGAATGCTTTGGAAATACAATTGGACCCGGTAGATAGATAGGCGTCGTGACGGGGTTTCCAGGAACCGGATGGACAACGGATTTGCTTCAGTTTATAAACATTATGAGGTGGAACGAAGTTCGCCGGGAGAGCTAGTGTACCTATAAAATTTCAAGAGTGCCCTCGATTTCTCCAAGATCCCATCATCAGATCCTGATTTATATGATGGTAACTTCGTTGGTGACACTCACATGTGTGCTTTTTGTTATGTGCAGCCATAACTACTTACACAAGTTACCGCCAACACGAACGGCTGCCTGCGGAGGCTGCCTCCGTCGGTCAATTTAGAAATTAGAAATTAGAAAATATTTATTGCCACAAAAAAATATGTTACAACAAAATAATAAAAAGAAACATGAATAAACTAAAAACTACAAACAAAGAAAAAAAAAAAAAAAGGAACTTAAATATTTTTTTGGCAATGGGTACCAATCTCAGCGAATGCTGGGCGGGGAGGCCCAGCGCTGGTTTTCAGATTGGTCCCTAGAGAGAGGTGGGTCGGTCGCAGACGAAACCAACCAACCTACCCAGGACGGGTCAGTTTAGTCTGTGCTCGATGCCTATACAAAGCGTATTTATTACAATTGTTTTGTACTTTCAACAAATGAGCTACTATTATAAGAAAAGAAAAAAGAATACAATATTAGAGATATGTGCGTGTGTGTGTGTGTGTGTGCTTGTGTGAGTATATTTGGATGCGAAAGATAAAATAAATGAGATAGACATAAGACAAAGGAAAGAAAATAAATAAATGAAAATAAATAAATGAAAAACAGTGTTTTACTAACATTATCGTTAAGAGGAAGAGTTAAACTTGCTTTGTAGGCTTAATAGGTGCGTTTGGACTGACCGCTTATACTTGAACAGCGATATGGGTTCCCGGAGTGGTGGTGGCAGGTCATTCCAGACTTTAGCAGCAGCAAATTTAAAACTTCCTCTGTAAAATGCTGTTTTGTGCAGGGGTATTGATAATTTGGTGCATCTTCTCAGGGGCTTTACTCGATTGTCCTTTACCCATTTTAATTTTTCAAAAAGGTATTTGGGCTTCTGAAAATCTAGAACTTTCCGTACTGTGTACGCCAGATGCAATATTCTTCTGTTCTCCATATTTAATAGTTTATTATGTCATCCGTGACGTTGGCGATTGCGGTAGCTGTGCCATGCTTACCACGGAATCCTGATTGTGTACAAGGTAGTAGACTGTTTTCTTCCAGGTACTTTGTGAGTTGCTCACAAACCGCTCTTTCAATTACCTTAGAAAGTACCGGGAGGATACTGATGGGTCGTAGATCTTTGTAGTCCTCCATACTGTTGGATTTCGGTATCGGCTTTACCCTGGCAAGTTTCCAAGTTTCGGGAAAGATGCTTGTTGCAATCGATGAATTTATGATATGAGTTATTATTGGCAGATTTACACCAAGTTGCCAAGCTATAGTCACTATGGGACCACCTCGGATCGGATTAGATGTCTTCCTGTAATCGCGTAACAAATATACAGCCGAATTGAGAACCGTTCTTCTTTTGTAAGTCGGTTGAAAACAAAAATGCTGGCAGAAAATAATTGGCTAAAATTGCACAAGAAAAGAAGAATTGGCAAAAACATTCACTGGAATTGAGAAAATTCCTTCAGCTCAATCGGTTAAAGATATCTGCTTCAAAATTGAGTTGCAAGATTCCACCCGAACAAACATAGTTACGTACCTACACACATACATTGCAAGTACTGTTTAGGTCATAGTCTACTAAACTAAGTCGCGGAACCGGGCCAATACCGCTCGATACTATCTTGTGCGATTTTGTGGTCGATTTACACCAAATTGCTAACGTAAAAGTTGTCTCTTAAAGGTGCTTACCAGCGCGCCCGGCATTGAAAGGACAATGTTTAGAGTGTAAACGGGCCTTTGTTTAGATGAAACAATCTTTATAAAATTTCCTTTTTTTGTAATTTTAACCGTTGTATTTTTTTGAATTTTTGGTATCTTACTGCGTCGTTCATGAACAGGTTTATGTATGTTTCCCGATTACGCAAAGAAAATATTTTTTTATATTTAGGAGGCTTCACAGCTGCTCTTTTTAGCACTAGATCAGGATATAGGGTTCTTGGAGAAATCGAAAGATAGCGAATATTATAGGCTCAAATAGCGACAGGGGTATTTTTATAGTAATTCGTGCATTTGATTTTTATAATTGCAGTAACGCTTGCCAACGAATTCTAAATATTTTATTAGAAGATAAAAATATAAAAATTATACGCCTCGGGTAGGATTCGAACCTGCGTCTCCAATAGCTCTCTGGACCAACATGGGCGCATTACTAAGTGTGCCACCGAAGCAATTCCCAAGTCATCCAATTCCTCAAACATAGGGTTTCCAAGACCGGTATTTTTAGTATGGGTAATACCGGGATACCGGTGTTGCCCATACTAAAAACGCTCATTCCCAAAATACCACATTCCTAAAATACCAGATTCCGGTATTGGAAACCCTACTCAAACAGGCTCTTCATTTTTAAACCATCCTGGGAAGCGTTTGCAGCGCAATCTACCGTTAGTCAGTCTAAGAAATAACAACAAATAACTCGTATAATATAACACAGTAAGGCCCCATTAGCGAGAACTCGTATGCGAATTTGATTAGATTGCGGGCTACCCAGGTACGATGAGTACAACTGATCGATTAATCGCCGCAATGAAGTCGCGGGTAGACTCAGTTTACCACGCACGGCTACCAGGAACGCTAAAAAGCGTTCCTAAGCGACGGTACGTAAAAATGGAATAATATACGTGATTTAATCAGTTAAAGTTATTTTACTTGATAAATCAATAACAAATTAAAAAAAATTTTCTGTTAATAAAAGATTTTTTGAGACAAGCTTTTATTGCCGACTGTACTTTGTATAATTTCAAACTGCATGTCAAAGCTAATCAAAGGAGGAAGATTTACCTTGTTTAATTTATACGATCCTGTGGCTACCATCCCGCTCCATCATCAGATTAGCTTGATGTCATCTGATTTACATATCCTTGCAAAATTTCAGCTCAATCGCAAACCGGGAAGTGGGTCACAGATTTGATTACAGACACATAGACAGACACCGGGACAGGTGAAACTAAATAAAAGTTTGTAAAATACAGATATTACCAGACTGGCTGATTCTTTCTTCATTAATAATTTAGTTCTAACCAAATGAAGCAATATTTTGTTTTTTTGCTCCTAAAAATACTTTATTCACATCGGTTTACGAGCTTAAATAGGTTTACGTGCTTAAATACTACCATGCCACAGACAGACACACATAGACGTTAAACTTATAACATAACACCCCTCCTTTAAATGATGCCGGGCGTTAAAACGTTGCTAAATTGGATTTTAAATAATACACATCACAGCAGGTGCAGTTGATTAATACAATGTTAAAAAAAGGGGACAAATATAATGACCACCAAAAAATACTTTGATACCCTAGGCTCTCTTACCAAAAAAATATACTGAACACCAAAAAAATAATTCTACCGTTACAATAGTGCTACCTGTTTTAGTAACAACTGCACATTAAATTGTATTCAAAGACCAAATTTAGTAAATGATCACCAAATTTTAGCGAGCAAATTAATACGCTATTTCTACCTAAAAACCACTGTGATTGCCATACAATGTATGCAAATTACCAAATAAAGTATAATGATGCCAAAGGACCATGGGTAAATTTGTATGGGCAGTATCTCCAAGACCAAGACCAACAGAAATGGGGCATGCGTCAATTAATAGACTTTGTCAACACGATGATTTTTTGCTATGGCAACGATCACCCCAAGACTGGAGTTCCATAGAGTACTACTACTCTGTCGGGTTTTTTTCCTGGGCAGTACGCATACTCCACTCCAGCATTGAGATTACACGGAGGTTCCGCCGCTAGCGTCACTGCTGTTGTCCATGAGACTCTGCGGTAGGTTTGTACCACTCTTACTAGCCCTCTGATTCCTCTGAGGTCTTCTTAGGGCGGCTTTATTCTGAACGGTGAGTGCGTCAATCCACACGGGGGCCATACAGAGCCATGCTGCGCAGGCATTGGCTTGTTGGGCCCTCCAATACTAGTCAGCAGCCATCCCAGCGCCGGCGGTCGATAAGCGTTGGGACAAGGCCAGCGAAGTGTGCCTGGAGGGCCATAACGGGGATCCATAGGGACGTCCGTACCGAGTTGCGCGCAAAGAACTACGTGCTGTATGCACCCCACCAACGGAAGCTCTAGAGCCAGCCATTGTGAAGAGAGTAGCGATTGAATTGTTCTCGGAACCCACGGGACACTACCCTCCCATTACGGTCCCTCCCTCCCAACTAGAGGAGCCGACCGAGGAGATCCCACCGATTAGAGGCGGGGAACTTATGGTGGCACTTTAAGAGGGAGAAAAACCGCAGCAGGACCCGACGGAATGCCGGGAAGGGTGCTTTTTATCGCGGCAAGCGAACTGAAGGATTGGCTTCGGAGAGTGTTCGACACATGTCTCCGTGTCGGACGCTTTCCGAAAATATGGAAGGAGGGCCGCCTTGTCCTCATTCCTAAAGAAGGCCAACCGTCAGGGTTACCGGGAGCCTATATGCCCATAGTGCTGTTAGACGAGGTGAGTGTGCAAACCGTTCAACACCTGAAAGAAGTTGGGCCAAATCTTGCCGAGGCTCAGTTCGGATTCAGGGTGTGTCGTTCTACGATTGTTGTCCTGGCCACACTCAAGGTTCGGTGCAAAGAGGCAGTTGAGAGAGGGGAGATAGTCCTCGATATCTCACTAGACGTCAAGAATGCATTTATGCTGAGATATCTTCGGCCTCTATATTGTAGGAATACCTCCAGGACAGGGTGGGCCGATGGGAGGGCGCAGATGAGAGGCTTCACCATCCTTTACTCCGGCGTTGTCTGAATTATGGTCCTGTCTGGGGCACCCGTGTGGGTGGATGCTGTCACTGCCGAAAACAAAACCTTTCTGCGTAAGCCGCAGAGGGCTATCGCATTTAGGGATGACATTGTTAGCACTGGGGTGGCTCTCTGCAGCACTCCATCCGGCTCATGCAGAAACTTTTCAAAGGCGATCAGCGGCTGGTTGGGGAGAAAAAACAAAGCGCGAGAGGAGTTTTTGACTATATAATATAGCCACTAACTTGTAAGGTCATCCTTGGGGATGGCCTATATTCCCTGACCTGTTACCCTAAAGGAGGGGGATCATTCCGTAATGCTGGAAACAGGCTAGGCTAAGCCCCCTCTGGAAGGTGTTGAGTGAGACTTGCATATTCCTCGCGGTTTCGTCCCAACGTCCTGCTGGATGAGGTCGGTTACTTTACTAGGATAACGAGATATGAAGTATTTGCTTGACATTTTAAATTAAAATTTCGTTAAAATACTGGTGGTCATAAAATATTTTTGGGTTAACAATGATTAGTTTGGAGTCATGTGTTTTAAAAGGTTACCAAGATGTTATAATTTGGGTTATAATTTTACATAAAACTGGAGTTTAAATTTTGGCGCTCATTTACTATTTTTGGGTTAGCAATGATTAGTTTGGAGACATTTTCTTTAATATGATAGTAAGATGTTATAATTTTGGTCATTATTTCACATTAAAATGGAGTTATAATTTTTGGTGATCGTTTACTATTTTCGGTAGTAAAAAGTTACTATATCTGGTGATCCGTTAAACATATGCCTTAAAAAAATACAATTCAATGAAACACCTCTTCGTTTTAAAGTCTATTTTCATCACACTTGCTCGAAAATGGTGTCATTACACGTAGGTTTTGCGGGCCGTAAATGACCTATTACGCCCTAGGGCGTAATGGTTTTCTTTTTAAATTTGAAACGCTGGTTCTGTTTTACTCTTATTTGTCATGTTCATAGGAAACGCCAACTTACTTTTTTAACTTTTATTACTGAAATATTTATTTAAAGAGAACTGTTATTGCAAATACATGTAAACACATATTTCTGTAACATTAATTATTAGTACATTGTGTATCAAGGGCGGTAAGTAAGGAATTACAAACGAGTGTTTGTTACAAGGCCGAGGCGAAGCCGAGGGCTTTAACAACACGAGTTTGTAATTCCTTTACCGCCCGTGGCACACACAATGTTTTTCATCACACTTGTGAGGAAATCTGATTAAAATAACCTTACTTAACCTAAATAAAATTGTAAAACTGACAGTGACATTAGTGACATATATCAAGACGACAAGTCACGTTCAGAAACCATAGCGGTAAAGACTTAAAATGGTTGATTTTATATTTGCAAAATACTGAAATACACTATTTAAACATTTAATTAATGTTACAGAAATATGTGTTTACATGTATTTGCAATAACAGTTCTCTTTAAATAAATATTTCAGTAATAAAAGTTAAAAAAGTAAGTTGGCGTTTCCTTTGATCATGACAAATAAGAGTAAAACAGAACCAGCGTTTCAAATTTAAAAAGAAAACCATTACGCCCTAGGGCGTAATAGGCCATTTACAGCCCGCAAAACCTACATGTAATGACACCATTTTCGAGCAAGTGTGATGAAATAGTACATTGTGTATCAAGGGCGGTAAGTAAGAAATTACAAACGAGTGTTTGTTACAAGGCCGAGGCGAAGCCGAGGGCTTTAATAACACGAGTTTGTAATTCCTTTACCGCCCGTGGCACACACAATGTTTTTCATCACACTTGTGAGGAAATCTGATTAAAATTACCTTACTTAACCTAAATAAAATTGTAAAACTGACAGTGACATTAGTGACATTATCCATAGACAATGCGAATATGTCAAGTCACGTTCGGAAACCATAGCGGTAAAGACTTAAAATGTTTGTTTTTATTTTTGTAAAAAACTGAAATGCACTAATTAAACATTTAATTAATGTTACAGAAATATGTGTTTACATGTATTTGCATAACAGTTCTCTTTAAATAAATATTTCAGTAATAAAAGTTAAAAAAGTACGTTGGCGTTTCCTTTGAACATGACAAATAAGAGTAAAACAGAACCAGCATTTCAAATTTAAAAAGAAAACCATTACGCCCTAGGGCGTAATAGGTCATTTACGGCCCGCAAAACCTACGTGTAATGACACCATTTTCGAGCAAGTGTGATGAAAAGTATTTTATGCAACAGTTGTATAAGAAGGTTCAAAAAATGCGAATTGCGTGAGTTGCGATACGAGCCGCGAATGCGGCGAGTATCGCAAATAGAGACGCAATGAGCGTTTTTTGACTTAATTATACAACGTTGCATACAATACTTTTTTCATCACACTTGCTCGAAAATGGTGTCATTACACGTAGGTTTTGCGGGCCGTAAATGACCTATTACGCCCTAGGGCGTAATGGTTTTCTTTTTAAATTTGAAAAGCTGGTTCTGTTTTACTCTTATTTGTCATGTTCAAAGAAAACGCCAACTTACTTTTTTAACTTTTATGACTGAAATATTTATTTAAAGAGATATGTTATTGCAAATACATGTAAACACATATTTCTGTAACATTAATTAAATGTTTAAATAAAATGTTTCAGTATTTTGTAAATATAAAATCAAACATTTAAAGTCTTTACCGCTATGGTTTCCGAACGTGCTCTGTCGTCTTGTTATATGACACTAATGTCACTGTCAGTTTTACAATTTTATTTAGGTTAAGTAAGGTTATTTTAATCAGATTTCCTCACAAGTGTGATGAAAAACATTGTGTGTGCCACGGGCGGTAAAGGAATTACAAACTCGTGTTATTAAAGCCCTCGGCTTCGCCTCGGCCTTGTAACAAACACTCGTTTGTAATTCCTTACTTACCGCCCTTGATACACAATGTACTATTCTACGACTAGGTTAAAATATAAAATACATGGACGTCACGCGTGTCTCGTCCGGTCTCTCCGAGTGTGTACAGCCGGCATGACAGTTGTGTCTATGGTAAACTTTTTTTTGATATGGCTGGTAG
This sequence comes from Eudemis profundana, assembly GCA_947034925.1. Lineage (NCBI taxonomy): Eukaryota > Metazoa > Arthropoda > Insecta > Lepidoptera > Tortricidae > Eudemis > Eudemis profundana. The sequence continues at coordinate 11,299,152 of OX344814.1, read as the reverse complement.
GGAATGCAATCTCGTTCTCGCGAGATCTCGTTTTTGCGAGATCTCGGCCTTTTTTAACGAGACTGATCTCGATCGAAAAATTGGCGAGATCTCGCGAGTTTAACGAGATTGCGCTCAAGCATAAAAACGTCTTATTTGAAGCGCGACAGGTCGCGAACTGACACAGAGCTGCGATCGGTTTCGGTTTTGGAGCGCAGGCGGCGGGGGGCGGGGGCCTAAAATAATTTTTCATTTGTTTTTGACTTGTTGTTGTTATTTTATTATTAAAAGACTTTTGTTATATGTTAGAAGAGAAGACTGAGTGTTTATTTTATTTCTTATTTGATTAGATACATGATAATTGATAATGATACACCAAAGTTTACTAGGTACTTGAAAGTTTATTGAAAAATGATAGATTAGTATTAGCTACGTCATTACGTAAAAGTTTTTTCATCACACTTGCTCGAAAATGGTGCATTACACGTAGGTTTTGCGGGCCGTAAATGAGCTATTACGCCCTAGGGCGTAATGGTTTTCTTTTTAAATTTGAAACGCTGGTTCTGTTTTACTCTTATTTGTCATGTTCAAAGAAAACGCCAACTTACTTTTTTAACTTTTATCACTGAAATATTTATTTAAAGAGAACTGGTATTGCAAATACATGTAAACACATATTTCTGTAACATTAATTAAATGTTTCAATAGTGTATTTCAGTATTTTGCAATTATAAAATCAACCGTTTTAGGTCTGTACCGCTATGGTTTCCGAACGTTGCGCATTGTCTATGGATATGTCACTAATGTCACTGTCAGTTTTACAATTTTATTTAGGTTAAGTAAGGTTAATTTTAATTAGATTTCCTCACAAGTGTGATGAAAAACATTGTGTGTGCCACGGGCGGTAAAGGAATTACAAACTCGTGTTATTAAAGCCCTCGGCTTCGCCTCGGCCTTGTAACAAACACTCGTTTGTAATTCCTTACCTACCGCCCTTGATACACAATGTACTAATAAAAATAATACGTTAAAATATATGTTTATTTCATAACATCTCTAATCCTTTTTTTCCTCCTAATTTATTTAAGTATTGTGATCACAATTTGTGATTATTGCAAGAACAAACATACAAAACCGCCCATCTCGCGAGATCTCGAAATTGGCGAGATCTCGCGGTATTCATATTCAAAATCTCGCGAGATCTCGCCTGAACCCCAATCTCGCGAGATTGCATTCTCTAATGGCTGGTGACACGATGTGACGATAATTAAAATACTTTTTTTTTATGTTGTCATCAATTAATTTAATTCGGAAAGTTTTGTTTTTCTTATGAATCGTAGGAATTTAATTGTTTGTTAAGTTGGTAGTTGTGAATTTTTATCGTGAAGTTAGAATTGAGCGGTTAATCCTTGACCTAAGTTTAACCTAGATTTAGAAGTCTGTGGATGCTAGCAATAACGTAAAGTGACTATAACGACACTAGTGCTGTTATGGGGAATAGAGTATAGACTTCTCTGAACTCATATTATGTATGTTCTTATATTAGTGTTCGTGACCAAGTAAAAGACAGATAACAGTACAGGAGTAGAAAAAATGTTTATATAGTGCATTTCAGTATTTTGAAAATAGAAAATCAACCATTTTAAGTCTTTACCGCTATGGTTTCCGAACGTGACTTGAGATTCGCATTGTCTATGGATATGTCACTAATGTCATTGTCAGTTTTACAATTTTATTTAGGTTAAGTTAGATTATTTTAATCAGATTTCCTCACAAGTGTGATGAAAAACATTTAGTGTGCCACGGGCGGTAAAGGAATTACAAACTCGTGTTATTAAAGCCCTCGGCTTCGCCTCGGCCTTGTAACAAACACTCGTTTGTAATTCCTTACTTACCGCCCTTGATACACAATGTACTATTACAATTCATTATTTAATTATAGTACATTACACAACTAGGGTGGTAATACGAAGAAAGCCCGAGATCGCAGGTGTTTGCGGCCCGAGCTGCAAGCGAGGGACGTAAACATGCGATCGAGGGCTTTCTTTTTTACCTCCCGTGTCGTGTACATCATTTTATGTACGCGTAGCGTGCGGTAAAAGTCACTTTATGGCCAGGTGTGGCATAAAAACCTTTTTGCTTTTTGCTCCCAAAAATGCAAAAAACACATCTGTCGTTTCATTACCCCATTTCACCCCTTTAATTTTCAAGAAGCAAACAAAATGAAAATAAAGACAGCCTTTTCCTTGGTGTAAGTAACCAGTGAAAAGTTAAACGAGAACCGTAACCCGATAATTCTGTAATGATGAGTAACCCTCATTATTTGTGGTTTTAAAATGTGTCTTAATTGGAATCCCTTCCCTCGTTAGGGCAGAGAGTTAAATATCTCTAAATCCGTTTCATGGAAGAAATTAGGGGTAAAATGGTAAGTATTTCTGAATTACTTAGTATCTCTTCTGACTTAATTTTGATGATATTTCGCGGTGAAATTTCTTTTCTCAAACATGCAATGAAATATCGACATTACGTGCCTTATGATAGGCCGCAAAGTACCCCGTTTCCGGTGCGGCTAGACGAGAGGCCTTTAATTGAATTTCTGCAAAATGTTATTTTTTTTATTTCTAATTCCACATTTATTTGTGACACAGCATCACGGCGATCAGCTATTAAAAAAACAATAAACAATGTTTGATGTTATGTTGCAGTTTTATTTGTATAAAATCGACATGAACACAACAAATAACACATTATTAACCATTTCGAATAATTTTTTATTACAAATTTCATTACTCACCCATTCATCAAAATATTCGCGGTAAAAATATGTAGTGAAACAGTTTTTGGAAGGGAAATAGAATTTTTTTCATTGTGTAATTATAATTTTTGTCTACTTTGCTTTTAGTGTCTTTAGAAAATAAAGTTTGATTTTTGTAATTAAGTTCATTGCATATTTGAGGGAAGCGCTATACATACCTTGGCGTGAAAAGGGGTTACCAGCCTATATGTACTCGACCGACAACCCCTTACTTCCCCGCCTCTGCAGTAATGTTTGTAATGACAAAGAAACTCAGGATGAGTGTGATGAGTGAGGATTCAACACAGTTCCGACATATTTTCTATATGGGCTTAATGCATCTTATTCCTTACTCTAATAAACAGCGCACTCGTTATCCGAAAATCTAGGAACTTCAGGGAAAACATGATGTAAATTACTTAAGTAGAACTTGGAGGGTAATTAACCGAATGCCCTCGGGTTCGACATTCTAAAGCAGAGCCTTGCTTCGGAAGGGTATTTTAATTTATCATAAATACTTTGTTAAGAATGGGGAAGTTAATTAATCTTACTATTATCCTCTATATTTAGATGTTTTTTACTAAATAACGCGGTAAGAAATGAATGGATTAAGAAGTTTAGGTCATAAATCGAGCGTTTAAACCGCCTCACTTCTGTGCACACATGTTTGTCGATATTCCTGCTGATTTTAATGGGATATATGTAGACTATTTATTAGAAGCCCGGGATCACTACGAAATAAATTAAAACGCCACAAACATTTGCAGGGATCTCGACAAAAATGTGTCCACAGAAGTGAGGCGGTTTAAACGCTTGATTTTTGACCCGTTTGGCATACAACTTGACCATGTCCTGGATTGAAACATAGGATACGTTATATCCCGATAGGAAGCTCCCTTGAGATAGTAACGGAAATAACGCAGGCAAAGCCGCAGGAAAATGCTAGTTTATTATTAATTTTATTGCGCAAGGCATACTTGCTTTCCTTATAATGTAAGGAGTTGGAAGTTGGAGTTGGTTGGAATTTGGAGTAAGTAAATAAAGCATAAATGCGAGTTCAATTTCATCAAAACGAGTATTATTTTCCGAAAATTTGCTCTTGTAACGCAATAGATTCTTTATTACAAAGCCAATTCGCGCTAATTTTGACATAGATGGGGAACATTTTTTTCGATACAGCGGAGTTCAGTGCATTATGGTTTCGAAGAAACGAATTTTAGAGACATAATCAATATGTAGGTATCTATTTTCCCCTAAGATGAACCTACGACCTTTGACTTCGTAGGACAACAGTGTAAAGTGGGTCAATCGATATTACCTTTTGAGTCCCAAACATTGGCACCTAACAAATGCGAATCTGCACAGACAATGAAACCCTCAATTACTCTAGATGAAAACGATACTAAACTTTTTATTAAGCCACTTAGGGGCAAGACACACAGTAGTGTACCTAGTGGAGTCTAATTTGTAAATAACCTCATTAACTTCTGATCCAATTTGATTTACGGACTAAGAAACTCCTTCCCTCTCTGTCCCTCTCTCTGTCCCTTTCTCTCTCTCGCTCTCTCTCTCTCTCTCAATCTTTCCAGCTATCATCCCACATAGTGTGGGGGTCGTTCATTCACGAACTCGTCTGTTCCACTTCTCTCAGTCCTCGACGTCGGATGTCTGGCACTCAGTCATGTCTCTGCACTACATCATTCCACCCTATATTGGATCTGACCCTGAAACTACGACTGGAGATGTAAAGTTTTGGTGCGAAATTTCCCATGTCAGATGTTCTTTTTACTTGGCCTTACCATCATCGCTCAGGCTGGTCACCAAGGCGCACAGACTCGCGAAGGACACAGACTACTTAGGCTCATCTATTACAACGCCTACCGGGCACTATCAGAAATATAACTTCCACCGCGGTTTTTAGAAGTAGATTAAAAAATTTCCTCATGAGTGAAGTATTTTATAGATACGAGGAATTTGTCGACCTATGTCTCGCAGTATAATATTTATTAGTACTAAGAATACTAAGACCGGTAACAATAGTTATGAATAAAAGTTCATTATCATTTTTTTATATGAGATTGAAAAAAAATGAAGAGATCCGTAGGAGACAAAGATCGAAGAATTGCTAAAAAAAGGCCGATGAGTTCTTAAGTTCGCAATATTTTGGGCCATTAAACAATGACCAGACATATAAGTTTTTGTGGCACGACAAAAATTGTCCTAGGGACTTCCCAACGATATTAATCACTACATAGTCATCACTATCATCACTACATCACTACATAGTATATAAAGTAAATTTTTAAAACAAAAAATAAAAACCGACTTCCAAAAACTTAAACTAAAAAGCAGAAAATAATATGTTAATTACCCGAAAGAAATGGATAATCAACGATTCATATATACATATACAGATATTTATAGTTTTTAACCTGTTTTTTTGAAGTCGGTGCCTGCCACGCAAAGCTGGCTATGCTGAGCTCCTTTTATCCTTAGCTGGCACCGACTTCAAAAAAGCAGGTTAAAAACTATAAATATCTGTATATGTATATATGAATCGTTGATTATCCATTTCTTTCGGGTAATTAACATATTATTTTCTGCTTTTTAGTTTAAGTTTTTGGAAGTCGGTTTTTATTTTTTGTTTTAAAAATTTACTTTATTTTTAAATTTTTAGTGGCGCTGTAAAAATACTATTTTAACCAAATAGACTAAAGTCTATTTAGTTAAAAGAAAATTTTTCCAAATCGGTCTAGCCTCAAGTAATCGGGGAACAAACCTACATAAAAATTGATCTTTGTTTTGAAGTCGGTTAAGACTGGAAACTTATATCTAATAAGAAGTGCACGAGAAACTAAGAAAAATACCAAAATCGCTATATGTGTGCCTCTAATATTTGAAGAGTTCCCTCGATTTCTCCAAGATCCCATCATCAGATCCTGATTTGGTTGCAATGGAATCACCTCGGAAGTATACCCTTTCAAACAAAAAAATAATTTTCCAAATCGGTCCAGCTGTTTTTAAGTAATCGGGGAAGAAACCTACATAAACATTTGTTCCTTTTTTGAAGTCGGTTAACACTAAAAACTTATTGCTAGTAAGAAATGGACAAGAAACTACGAAAAATACCGAAATCGCTATATGTATGCCTCTAATATTTGAAGAGTTCCCTCGGTTTCTCCAGGATCCCATCATCAGATCCTGATTTGGTTGCAATGGGACCATTTCGGAAGTATACCCTTTCAAACAAAAAAAGAATTTTTCAAATCGGTCCAGCCGTCTTCGAGTAATCGCGTAACAAACATACAAAAAAAAAAAAAAAAAAAAAACATTCAGACGAATAGAGAACCGGCCTTCTTTTGGAAGTCGGTTAAAAACAAAGTCGCTTTCTCTGTCCCTATGTCCCTATGTATGCTTAAATCTTTAAAACTACGCAACGGATTTTGATGCGGTTTTTTTTAATAGATAGAGTGATTGAAGAAGGTTTATATGTATAATACATGCATAATATAATAGAGAAACACCGTGTGAAGCCGGGGCGGTTCGCTAGTTTATCAATAAATTGTACATTCTTATGACACAACGATACATTAAAATAATAAACAACATTTAATTGTAAGGTCGTATAAAAGTTTTAAAGTTATTCCCATAAAAATAAATTACTATCTACCTACACATTTTTATTTTTGAGACCTTTCCATTATATTTTCCGAAAACTGAGTAGATATTATATTAAAGTATACTAATGCTAACACAAGGTAAATGCAACACAACCTTTATGATAATTGACGTTTTTCCTACAGAAACTTCTATGTCTAACAATGACTAACCAACAGTTCGATTTTTAGGAACTTGGATTCCACTTTGACAGAGTGGTCATGGTCGTCAGTTCTGGTGTTGGTGGCAAGCTTTACGATGCGTCGCCATTTCTAAGAGCTGCTTTCCTGGTGCATACTTCGTGATACTTTTAGTCATCTAAAATCTAAATTATCGTTCTTAACCCCCGACGCAAAAAAGGGGTTTTATAAGTTTGTTTATTTGTTTGTCTATGTGTCTGTCTGTGGCCGATTTCGATGCGGTTTTTTTTACGTGAAAGCAAATTTCCTTGCTCCGTTTAATTCTGAAGTGTAGCCTTACCTTTAGGTACTAAAACCTGCTGTTTTAGCACCGCGGCGAGAAGCGTAAATTGTGGACGGTTGCCGCTGGACAGTTGGAAAGTTGATAGTTCGCAATGAGGTCAACCGTAGCTTTAAAGTTATTGCTTGTACAGTCACCTTCGATGTTTAAGCTTAAAGACTGTAGCGGTTAATTGTGGTATTTTAACCGACTTCAAAAGGGGAGGTTCTCGACTCGTCGGAATCTTTCTTAAGTATGTTCTATGATTACGCGAAGATGGCTGGACAGATTTGAAAGTCATTTTGTTTGAAAGGATGCAAGATGGTTCCATTAGCACCAAACCAGAAGATGGCAAGATCTTCTAGAAGTTGTGGGAACTCTATATAGTACCTATTATAGGCACACCTATAGCGATTTGGGTATTGCAAAGGGTGCCAAAGGGGCCCTAAAAATATTAAGTGGCGTATTTTTTTTGCTCGACGGCGGTGGAACCTTTCGTGTGCGAATCTCACTCGCAACTGGCCGGTTTCATATCCCGAATTTTTAGGTTTCAAATGACAACTCTTTTACATGGCTGTGTCACCCGATATTATGGGCACTAGCCAACTTTATGTTTGTACACTGGTATGTTATAAATTTATAATATTGATGTCCCGAGAAGTTATCAAGACAAAACATTAGGGAGCAAAAGTTGGTGCCATCAACCGACGGTACGGTTCAATAATCCATACGAAACATCTGTCATATCTAAGGAAAGAAAGAGACAGAAGGAAAATAAATTTATTTATGCCACACCTGGACATAAAGTGGCTTTTAACGCATGCTACGCGTATGGAAAAAGCCGCTTTCTGGCCAAGTGTATCTAGACATAAAATTATTAAACGTCACAATGTAAACTTTAAAAAGAATAAACAAAATCTGCATAATGGCGTAGAACAGGACCCTACTCAGTGTAATGCCTGGGTAAGCCGAGGCACTGATTTTTAGTTGGGACCTTTAAAAAAATAAGACTATTAACTAAGAAAAACTAAATGGCGACAGAGGCGCTAACGAAAATTATTTTTCATTGAGTCATTTGACACAATCGTTAATAGGAAAACTCGGTGATTGCCTAGTCACCTAGTTCTCCATACGAATAAACGGAGAGCTCAGAATTTACTTTAACAACATCAATTTTGCTTGAATTGCGACCTATTACGTAGCTTAATACATTTTTGTGCAATACATCATGAGAAATATCGAAATAATCACATTTTTACATAAAAAACACGACTGCGGTGCAAAAAATACCGCGCATTTAAGTGCATAATTCTGCCATTTTGTTTTTACGTACCAAGTGACACTCGCGCCATCAAGACGAATAAGTATAATGATGCATGATTTATCAAAATCGGGTGTGTCGCTGAGTATACTCTGTACTTTTAGGTATTTAAATAAAGGTAAAGAAAAAACCACGTGAGACGGGTCGTTCAGCCAGTGGTATTGTGCCACAGATACAAAACGTTACTTTGATTGGCTGAACGACCCGAGTCTCATGGTTTTTTCTTTACCTTTATTTAAATACCTAAAAGTACAGAGTCTACGAGCGGACATAAGAATGTACATACATACATAACTACATTCATACTTATTTACTTACATACATACATGCAGGGCAAACCCATAACCCTCGTTTTGGGCTTCGCGCGGCCGGGTAAAAAAAGTTTCCCTGTGCAAGAAATAGGGGGTCCAATTGTTAAAATGATGACATCGTATCTTGTAGAGTGTAGTATGAAACAGCTTAATTAGCACATCAGTCATGGGGTGCAACGAACTTTGAAATTGCATGAAGACTCTTTAATTCGCGGTCATATTAAAGTTTTCATGAGTTGGAAAGTAATCATCTTTAGAATTTAGCGGGGCAAAAATTGCCTTTAAAACTGTTCTCTTAGAGTTTTTTTACTCGTTCTGCTGTGATAAATTTTTACTGAAAACTTTTCTTTGACTTTTTTCTAACGCATATTGAGCAATAACGCAATAAGCGTATTAAAAAAAATACCTTGAAAATAAAAACTTAAATATAGTTTTTATTTTCAAAGTATCTTTTCAATACGCTTATTGATAAAAATACCAAATACATTGTATTAAATATTGCTATTTCATTTTCAGTAAATACGTTATGTTTTTAATCTTGATTCATAAAGTAAATAGCACTGTCGTGCTTTTAACGTTTTTGTTGTCCGTCTACTGGAGCGGAGCGGAGCGTAGCGGAAAGGGCCAATATTAAGGTGATTTGAGTCGGTTGGTTTTCCACACAAACCAAAAGAGGGTCATTATTTGCTTCTACGGCATCAATTTTGTTTGAAATGTGTTTTATTTTTCATCACTCTTGCTCAAAAATGGTGTGGCTACACGTAGGTTCTTCTGGCCGTAAATAACATATTACTACTGGTTTTTTGACGTGATAACGTCTTATAATTCGATGGAGCCGGCTGCACGCACGAAAAAGTGTGACGTCATGGGCCGTTACCTTGCAGGGTCGTTACCTGTCAAATAGGTACTTTATATTATTCCAGCACTAAAGTCGCTAAGACGATAGTTTCTTACAAATTGTTAATAAAATAGCCCTTATTCCCTACGATACGGCTGTCAAAAATCTCTATTGAATGACAAGAGACCAGTGGCGGATTTGCCCTAAGGCCTAGTAGGCCCGGGCCTAGGGCGGCCAGATATTAGGGGCGGCCAATCGTGACAAAAAATCACTGCTGCTGCTGAGAAAAGGGCGGCTGGTACTCAAGTCGAAGTCGAAGTCCAAGTCCAAGTCCAAGTCCAAGTCCAAGTCCAAGTCCAAGTCCAAGTCCAAGTCCAAGTCCAAGTCCAAGTCCAAGTCCAAGTCCAAGTCCAAGTCCAAGTCCAAGTCCAAGTCCAAGTCCAAGTCCAAGTCCAAGTCCAAGTCCAAGTCCAAGTCCAAGTCCAAGTCCAAGTCCAAGTCCAAGTCCAAGTCCAAGTCCAAGTCCAAGTCCAAGTCCAAGTCCAAGTCCAAGTCCAAGTCCAAGTCCAAGTCCAAGTCCAAGTCCAAGTCCAAGTCCAAGTCCAAGTCCAAGTCCAAGTCCAAGTCCAAGTCCAAGTCCAAGTCCAAGTCCAAGTCCAAGTCCAAGTCCAAGTCCAAGTCCAAGTCCAAGTCCAAGTCCAAGTCCAAGTCCAAGTCCAAGTCCAGAAGAAGGCAAAGGCAAAGGCAAAGGCAAAGGCAAAGGCAAAGGCAAAGGCAAAGGCAAAGGCAAAGGCAAAGGCAAAGGCAAAGGCAAAGGCAAAGGCAAAGGCAAAGGCAAAGGCAAAGGCAAAGGCAAAGGCAAAGGCAAAGGCAAAGGCAAAGGCAAAGGCAAAGGCAAAGGCAAAGGCAAAGGCAAAGGCAAAGGCAAAGGCAAAGGCAAAGGCAAAGGCAAAGGCAAAGGCAAAGGCAAAGGCAAAGGCAAAGGCAAAGGCAAAGGCAAAGGCAAAGGCAAAGGCAAAGGCAAAGGCAAAGGCAAAGGCAAAGGCAAAGGCAAAGGCAAAGGCAAAGGCAAAGGCAAAGGCAAAGGCAAAGGCAAAGGCAAAGGCAAAGGCAAAGGCAAAGGCAAAGGCAAAGGCAAAGGCAAAGGCAAAGTCAAAGTCAAAGTCAAAGGCAAAGGCAAAGGCAAAGTCAAAGTCAAAGTCAAAGTCAAAGTCAAAGTCAAAGTCAAAGTCAAAGTCAAAGTCAAAGTCAAAGTCAAAGTCAAAGTCAAAGTCAAAGTCAAAGTCAAAGTCAAAGTCAAAGTCAAAGTCAAAGTCAAAGTCAAAGTCAAAGTCAAAGTCAAAGTCAAAGTCAAAGTCAAAGTCAAAGTCAAAGTCAAAGTCAAAGTCAAAGTCAAAGTCAAAGTCAAAGTCAAAGTCAAAGTCAAAGTCAAAGTCAAAGTCAAAGTCAAAGTCAAAGTCAAAGTCAAAGTCAAAGTCAAAGTCAAAGTCAAAGTCAAAGTCAAAGTCAAAGTCAACGTCAACGTCAACGTCAACGTCAACGTCAACGTCAACGTCAACGTCAACGTCAACGTCAACGTCAACGTCAACGTCAACGTCAACGTCAACGTCAACGTCAACGTCAACGTCAACGTCAACGTCAACGTCAACGTCAACGTCAACGTCAACGTCAACGTCAACGTCAACGTCAACGTCAACGTCAACGTCAACGTCAACGTCAACGTCAACGTCAACGTCAACGTCAACGTCAACGTCAACGTCAACGTCAACGTCAACGTCAACGTCAACGTCAACGTCAACGTCAACGTCAACGTCAACGTCAACGTCAACGTCAACGTCAACGTCAACGTCAACGTCAAAGTCAAAGTCAACGTCAACGTCAACGTCAACGTCAACGTCAACGTCAACGTCAACGTCAACGTCAACGTCAACGTCAACGTCAACGTCAACGTCAACGTCAACGTCAACGTCAACGTCAACGTCAACGTCAACGTCAACGTCAACGTCAACGTCAACGTCAACGTCAACGTCAACGTCAACGTCAACGTCAACGTCAACGTCAACGTCAACGTCAACGTCAACGTCAACGTCAACGTCAACGTCAACGTCAACGTCAACGTCAACGTCAACGTCAACGTCAACGTCAACGTCAACGTCAACGTCAACGTCAACGTCAACGTCAACGTCAACGTCAACGTCAACGTCAACGTCAACGTCAACGTCAAAGTCAAAGTCAAAGTCAACGTCAACGTCAACGTCAAAGTCAACGTCAACGTCAACGTCAACGTCAACGTCAACGTCAACGTCAACGTCAAAGTCAACGTCAAAGTCAACGTCAAAGTCAACGTCAAAGTCAACGTCAAAGTCAACGTCAAAGTCAACGTCAAAGTCAACGTCAAAGTCAACGTCAAAGTCAACGTCAAAGTCAACGTCAAAGTCAACGTCAAAGTCAACGTCAAAGTCAACGTCAAAGTCAACGTCAAAGTCAACGTCAAAGTCAACGTCAAAGTCAACGTCAAAGTCAACGTCAAAGTCAACGTCAAAGTCAACGTCAAAGTCAACGTCAAAGTCAACGTCAAAGTCAACGTCAAAGTCAACGTCAAAGTCAACGTCAAAGTCAACGTCAACGTTATCACGTTCGACTATCGTCAGTAAACCGACTTTACAGACAACCGATTTTTTTTTAATTTGTATTGAACCTTCTTATACAACTGTTGCATAATAGTATTTTATGCAACAGTTGTATAAGAAGGTTCAAAAAATGCGAATTGCGTGAGTTGCGATACGAGCCGCGAATGCGGCGAGTATCGCAAATAGAGACGCAATGAGCGTTTTTTGACTTAATTATACAACGTTGCATACAATACTTTTTCTACGACTAGGCAAAAATATAAAATACATGGACGTCACGCGTGTTTCGTCCGGTCACTCCGAGTGTGTACAGCCGGCATGACAGTTGTGTCTATGGTAAACTTTTTTTTGATATGGCTGGTGACACGATGTGACGATAATTAAAATACTTTTTTTTATGTTGGCATCAATTAATTTAATTCGGAAAGTTTTGTTTTTCTTATGAATCGTAGGAATTTAATTGTTTGTTAAGTTGGTAGTTGTGAATTTTTATCGTGAAGTTAGAATTGAGCGCTTAATCCTTGACCTAAGTTTAACCTAGATTTAGAAGTCTGTGGATGCTAGCAATAACGTAAAGTGACTATAACGACACTAGTGCTGTTATGGGGAATAGAGTATAGACTTATCTGAACTCATATTATGTATGTTCTTATATTAGTGTTCGTGACCAAGTAAAAGACAGATAACAGTACAGGAGTAGAAAAAATACTATTATGCAACAGTTGTATAAGTGGGTTCAAAAAATGCGAATTGCGTGAGTTGCGATACGAGCGTTGCGAGCGTTTTTTGACTTAATTATACAACGTTGCATAAAATACTTTTTCTACTCCTGTACTGTTATCTGTCTTTTACTTGGTCACGAACACTAATATAAGAACATATATAATATGAGTTCAGAGAAGTCTATACTCTATTCCCCATAACAGCACTAGTGTCGTTATAGCCACTTTACGTTATTGCTAGCAACCACAGACTTCTAAATCTAGGTTAAACTGAGGTCAAGGATTAAGCGCTCAATTTTAACTTTACGGTAAAAATGCACAACTACCAACTTAACAAACAATTAAAATCCTACGGCTTTTAAGAAAAACAAAACTTTCTGAACTAAATTCATTGATGCCAACATAAAAACAAAAGTATTTTTAATATATTCACTGCGTGTCAACTTCATTTAAAAAATAAAAAGTTTACCATAGACACATACTGACAGTCTTACGTCATATTTGCCTTCTTTGCAGGTTATGCCTTGTTTATATTTTATAATTTTAAAACCTGTCGTAGAAAAAGTATTGTATGCAACGTTGTATAATTAAGTCAAAAAACGCTCATTGCGTCTCTATTTGCGATACTCGCCGCATTCGCGGCTCGTATCGCAACTCACGCAATTCGCATTTTTTGAACCTTCTTATACAACTGTTGCATAAAATACTATTTTCTACGACGAGGTTTTAAATTACAAAATACAAAATTAATCATAACCTGGAAACAAGGCAAATATGACGTTTGACTGACTGTATGGTAAACTTTTTTTTTTTATTTAAAATATACTTAAATTAAAAATACTTTTTTTATGTTGGCATCAATGAATTTAGTTCGGAAAGTTTTGTTTTTCTTAAAAATCGTAGGAATTTAATTGTTTATTAAGTTGGTAGTTGTGCATTTTTACCGTAAAGTTAAAATTGAGCGCTTAATCCTTGACCTTAGTTTAACATAGATTTAGAAGTCAGTGGCTGCTAGCAATAACGTAAGGTGACTATAACGACACTAGTGCTGTTATGTCGAATAGAGTATAGACTTCTCTGAACTCATATTATGTATGTTCTTATATAGTGTTCGTGACCAATTAAAAGACAGATAACAGTACAGGAGTAGAAAAAATGTTTAATTTCAGTATTTTGCAAATATAAAATCAAATAAATGGCCGTTTAGTTCTTTACCGCTATGGTTTCCATACGTGACTTGACTTTCGCATTATCTATATATAGTTATGTCACTTTCTGTTTTAAAATTTTCTTCTCATATCTGTACCAAGGAGTGACGTCACTCGAAACTTCTAAGCACTCTATCCTCGTCATTTCTTGTTTGTCAAACAAAAGAAAAAAAACCGGTCAAGTGCGAGTCGGACTCGCTCACCGAGGGTTCCGTACAAACTCGTAAGTAGATACGTGAATAGTTCAACAAAAACTGTATGGCCGTTAGCTTAGTAGGAGCAAATAAGTATGTGTACGATTTTTGAAAATTTCTAAAAAACTATGCAATTTAGCAAAACCGTTTTATTTTTCCTGTAATATTTAGGATGATATTAATAATTGGTAATTATTACAGATTTTTCTGTTCAGTAACTTCGAAGATAATAGGGGGGGAATGGTATTTTTTTTAACGTTTTTGGTCATAAATCAAAAAGTACAAAATTAAGAAAAAAAACAAAAATGGTTTTGGAATCTACAAATTAAGCCCTTTCATTTGATATTCCACTCGATATAATAGCTCTACTTTTCTTTTTCCACATCCCATTTCGGACCCCTTTAAAAAAAAAGTAAAAAAGGTATAAGATTTTTTTTCTATCCAATAGGCTCGAGTCAGCGACTTTTAACACTATTCCAAGTTTCAAGTCGATAGCATCAGTAGATCCTGAGATATCTTGCTGTGACAGACGGACAGACAGACAGACAGAGTCGCACCATAAGGGTTCCTTTTTTACCATTTTGGTACGGAACCCTAATACGTGTACAATACTTTTTAATAATCTAACTGATGGACTAAACAGTTTTTTTAGTCGTCTAGCCTATTGATGCCGTGGAAGCAAACATATTTTTGTATGGAACATTATGTTTGTATGGAAAACCGGCCGACTCGAGTCACCTTAACCAACAGAATTTAAACTTTTCTTCGATTCTATTTGTGTACTCCTTCTCCGCTACGCTCCACTTCTGTGGATAGGCTTATTCTGTTTTAAAGGATTTTTCTCAAATTCCTTCTATTATGGTGAAGCTGCCAGCCAAAAACCAATTAACCCTTTCCAACCAACACAGGGGCTAAAATCCGTACTTGTTAAACAAAAGCGCATCGCGGGGTTAATCGCGCAAAACGCCCAAATTGCACGAGGGCAGAAAAATGTATTTTAATAAACCGGGTTGCGCCAGTTCGTGTAAATGTGTGCGTTGCCAGTGTGAAGATTATGCAAATGTATAGAAGCGACACTAAGGTAGGCGAAGTGCTAGTCTGGCTGTAGTTGCCAAAAATATTGCTTTGCTAATCAGCGATATTGTTGCATCGAAGTGTATCCAAAAGGACCCCTATTACTAAGATGATAAAGCTCAGCTTATATTACACTTCAATGGTTTCAAACGACAGCCCGGGAACTACTCATTATACAGACACATGCAAAAATACGCTAGTCAGTATAACGGGCCAGCACTAATTATCTGACACGTTATCATATCGCGGATTAGCAAAGCAATATTTTTGTTTTAATTAACATGGGCTTCCGCAAAGTAACGCCTGATTCAATCAATCGCCATCTTGAATGTCTTATGTCCTATGAGAAGCACGGCAGTAGTCATCAGGAGGTTAAGTCAGGCAGTAGAGGTGACAGCAAAGTCTCAACTATTAGGCATCAACGTGTCAAACACTTGGACGTTTACCTTATTTGGCCATGTAACTGAATTATATTTTTAGCAAACATACCATATCAAAAAGAAAGTCGCACACAGAATCCCGTTCTCAGGTCTTGCGTACCTGCGGAACCCAAAAAACTTATAACACCTCTACGCTGGAGGTCAAAAAGCAATAAATAACGTTCTAGGAATGAATGTAGGCTCGCTTCACTGTAATTCAAGTCACGTTTTCTGCCTAACAACGCGCACACAGTACTAGGGCCATCCTTATTTGATAGTTTTTTGCGATCTTAAGCGTTAATGTGTCTGTATAATGAGTAGTACCTGGGCTGTCGTTTGAAACCATTGAAGTGTAATATAAGCTGAGCTTTATTATCTTAGTAATAGGGGTCCTTTTGGATACACTTCATCGCAACAAGATTTTCCGACAGATTTATTAAGCGGAAATTATTTGGTAACCTGTGCCTTTTCACGTTGCCTAAGATGCTTTTCCAGTTTCTTTCCGGTTATTCTCTTGGGTGACGTTATACGCGGGGGATCATCACTGATCAATAAATTAGAGTAATCGCTAATTCATTTGTTTTGATAGCTGGAGGTTGATTAACATTTGTCAGATGCATTGTACTAAACGTTATTTTTACGTAGAATAAATCAAATCAAATCAAAATGTTTCTTGCATTGTCATGATTTATACAAAAGGATCTTAAATTTAGCATTATAGTTCGTCATATCCTGCCTCCGAGAGACGTGCAATATTTTGTCTTAATTCTAAATACAGGTAGGTACACAGCTAATAATCAAAATGGCAAAGTTAATATTAGATACAAAGCTATGTTCAGTTAAATTATATGTCACTTAAATAACTTAGAATTAGAATGTAGCAAACAATGAAATTAGAGATACCGCTAGCTTATGATCGCTTGTAAATTATGAGATTAGTGCCTTTCGCTGTATTGGCACGGACTATTGTCTTGAAAATACCTAGGTATATTCAGTTCACTGGTTTTCTTTAAACTGCGGTACTTTGATGTGACGATAGGTCACATATATTATAGTAAACTGGAGCGAACACAGTAATCATGAGTATCATGACAGAACTAAAATCATGTCAATCTATGCGTTGTTGTTGCGTTGAAGAAGGATAAGCCGATAAACGCATTTTCGCATTTAATTATCATCATTTCAACCTTGATACATACCCTGCTGAACATAGGTCTCCCCCAATGACCCACAACTAACGGTCGCACGCCTTCTGCCTTTATCGACTACGACTCCATCGGCGACCTTAACAGCCAATGATTTCAAAAGTAAGGATAGGCCCATCCGAACAGTTCGGAACTATTTTCCCCGTAACAAAAATGCAGCTATAAAGACCAGCTGCGCAGTGCATGCGCCGCACTCCCGACGGCATTGATTTGGCGGGATTTTTACCGCCAAAGCGTTGGAACCGTCGTCTGCGAGCTCGCTTAGCCCTGTCCTTTGTAAGCGTCAATGTTAACAGCAAATAATATGTATTATTATATTCGTAACAATCTCAGCAACCCAATCAAACTCTCAGCAGAATAAAAATAAATCACTGAATAATGTTTTCGAATATTAAACAATGTCCTGCGAAAATAGGTTCTAGTGTGGCACGTCGGGTGTCATTCTTGCCAACCCGAGTATAATATCAACAGAATAAAAATCGGTGCTTAAATATCATTTTGGAATATTTAAGCAGTGTCCTCTCTGTGCAAATAGGTTATCGCGTGACGTGTCGGGTATCATGTTCAGCAATACGAGCGTACTAACAACAATAAAAACTGGTATATAATGTTTTGGAATATTAAACGGTGTCCAGTTTGTGCAAATACTTCTCTCGTGGCGCGTTGGTTATCACTCTCGGCAACCCGAACGTACTGAATACTGATAGCAAAATAACAACTGGGTAAATAAAGTTTTGAAATACAAAATAGTGTCCAGTCTGTGCAAATAAATCTCACGTAGCGTATCAGGTGTCACTCTCGGCAACCCGAGCGTACCGACGGCAAGATAAAAATCGGAAAATATTGGAATATTAAAGAAAGATATTTAGTTATTTAATTTCTACTGTATTACTTCGTATTGTAGTTTATCCAACCTTTCCCCTGAATAATTTGGATTATAATTATAAAAAAAAATAAAAAAAAATGAAATATTAAAACGGTGTACTGTATGTGCAAATTGATCATGTACCCCGTGGCCTGTCGAACATCACTGTGCTTAGATAACCCGAGTGTACTGAGTATAATAAAAACCGGTTGATAACGTTTTGGAATAGAAAACACTATTCCGTCTATGCAAATAGTTTCTCACGTGGCGTATTGGGTGTCACTCTCGGCAACTCGAGCGTACCTTACTGAAGTGAAAATGAAATTTGTTAAATATCGTATTGGAATATTAAACAGTGTCCTGTCTGTCGAAATAGATTAACGCGTGGCGTGTCATATGTCAGGCGGGCAGACAGTTGATTAAAAACCGGTAAATGAAACAAATATATTTATGCCACACCTGGCCATAAAGTGGCTTTTACCGCACGCTACGCGTACGGAAAATACCGCTTTCTGCCCAAGTATAGACATAAAATGATGTACTCAGGTAATAAAGAAAGCCCTCGATCGCATATTTACGTCCCTCACTTGCAGCTCGGGCCGCAAACATCTGCGATCTTGGATTACCACCCTAGTTGTGTAATGTACTATTCTTTAATACATATGTTAAATAATATAAAATATAGAGATAAAATATAGACCGATGTTGTGTCAAGAAAATTGTATTAGAAGGTGACATAAAGATCATTACAAAACGTTCTATAAAAGTATCCTATATGGCCAGTATTACAACATCGGGCGGATGTGTATTATGCATATAATTTTTATTTATGTTACACATAAGACTCCTGCATATGGCCATTACGGGCGGATGTTGTAATTACTGGCCATATAGGATACTTTTATAGGACGTTTTGTAATGATCTTTATGTCACCTGCTAATACAATTTTCTTGACACAACATCGGTCTATATTTTATCTCTATATTTTATATTATTTAACAACATATCAATGAGTTTTCTAAATATTAAATATAAATGAGCATTTTTATTTTAAAATCTACGGCTAGGTGAAACTTAAGCTATGTTCAAGTACCGTCTAACCTGTCAGTCCGTGACGAAATGTATGGAGTTTGACACTAATCGTCAGTTCTGTGACGACCTGCTAACTGCCAGTTAAGAACGCACTTTAAATAAAAAAGCCCATAAAAAAAAATTAAAAAATCATTATTATTAGGTAGGTACTTTAGAATTCCTTGATAGACTTTATAATGCTAAAAAAAATCAAATCGGGTGTCCTGTCTGTACAACTTGATTCTCACGTCAGGATTCATATTCTGGTACACACTTGTCCTTAACTTGGCCCCCTAAAGTAACCATTTGAAATTGTAAGAACTTGACGGCATAATTGAGCACCATATAATTTTATTTGTACTCTGACATGACCAATGACATATTATTACAAATCAGTGTCCAGTCTGTGCAAATAAGTTCTCTCGTCACGCGTCGGGTGTCACTCTCGGCAACCCGGTCGTACTGACAGCAGAATAAAACCAAAAAAAACACTTTCTATTACGTTTCTCGACACGTTTTTAATTATTTATTATTAAATCAACAGTCACAATCTAAAAGTAAGAGAGTAATAATGATACAGTAAATTACCTTCAATGATATAGGTATATTATAAGACAAAATAACCGAATTGTATCATAAAAATTCACCGAGTTACTACAATGTTAAAGTCAAATTCTTAGACTTCCCCAAAAACGTGTCGAATACTGAAGCTCATACATAAGTAACGTGACATCACGAAACAATGTATGTTTCGTGATGTCACGTTACTTATGGATTTGGGGAAATCAAAAACTTTGTTCTGCAATTATGTTAAAACTTGTGTTTATCGTAACGGTTTCGCAACAAAAGCTACCATACATTTTTATGGGTTTTTTAATGGTATTAATAGTTTTTAATATTTTTAAACTTTTAAAAAATGATCTTTGCCACCAACTTTGCGCGCTCATATAAAAAGTTACACGTTAGGTAACAAACTAAAAACTTTAACATATTTCCTAATGTTGCTTATTTTAAGAGGATCCTATATATTTTTTACAAATTTCGGTTACATTCAAGTACCTACCCAATTATGTTATGCTGGTGACTGTACTTTCCCTAGTTAATTTCGGTGTTATTGTCGAAATATAAAAATAAATCAAATTAATTTTGTTCCAGGTAAGTGCCAACCCTGATGCGATTTCGTAATCCCCCGTCAGGTGAGTTACGCGTGGCGCCACAGCTGTGACGTCACGAGATTGATTACCAGATCCTATATGCTCAAAGTGTAGCCGCAGTATTATAGAAGAGTTAGACGGCGAAAGGTTTTAACGAACGACTATTTCTGAATAAGATACGACTTTCTTTAAGTGAGAAGTAGTTGCTCGTTAATTCTGTAAGTGCAAAATTTTACGCGATTATTATTTTTAGTAATTCATAGCTGTGACGTCACGAGATTGATTGCCAGATCCTATATATTCAAAGTGTAACTGCAGTGTTAGAATTAGAAGGAGAAAGGTTTTAACGAACGACTATTTCTGAGTAAGTTACAATCTTGTTTAAGCGAGAAGTACTTGCTCCGCTTGCTCGTTAATTCTGTAAATGTAAAATTTAATGCGATTATTATTTTAAGTAATTCATAGCTGTGACGTCTCTAGATTGATTTCCAGATCCTTTATGCTCAGAGTCAAGCTGTTAGGTATGAGAACGGTCTTAAATTACAATTTTTTTTTAGTTGGATACAATATTGTTTATACATAAATAATTGCTCATTAATGGTGTAAATGTTAAGTTTAAAAAAAAAATAAGCGATTTCACTGGCTTCATTTCAAAAATGTATAAAAACCGGCCAAGTGCGAGTCGGATCCTCCCTACTCCTCTAGACTACTTCAAAAAAAATGAAAAAAATATATTGCTCTTATAGTAGCAACCATAGTAATGAACATTCTGAAATTTTCAAGTGTTCTTTTGTGGTTCAAAAGATACACTGAAACAGATGGATAGACAGACAACGGAACCTTAGTAACAGTATTGACAGCCTTTGGGTACAAAACCCTAATATTTACTAGTAACTCTGAGCTATACTAGACCTCGCGACTTATCAACCCTCAAAAAAAAATTCTAAAAAATGGATCGACTAAAATTCTATATAATTTTTTAACCTGCTCACAAAATTTCACGAGAATCACTTGAGATATGTGACCTGTAGATGAGAACAGCCGGACATCCACCGGACAGACAGACATACAAAAGCAATACTGCCCAAGCTGAAACGGAAACGCTTCGCTCACGCTTCTCGCTCATCCAGTCAATAAGCACATAGTAGTTTGTGCCAATTAGAGACCTTTATTCATAACGAATGGTAGAAAACAAGAACACCTACCTACAGCCTGCCTAGTAGTGAGAAGGTACCTTCGCATGGGGCCGCTTGCAACGGCAGGAGTATCACGTAATGAAACACTTACGTCCCTTTAACCCTTGGTATGTCTAAGCTCTGATCAGTGCACCCCCCGTTGTCTGCTTAATACTGAATCAAGGTTATAAATTACCTAGCAAAATTTTGACACAGCATATGGGGGGTTAAAAATCCATTCACTCCCCCTCAGGGAGCAAAAAAACTGTATAAGAGAGTATAAGCGCTTATACAGACTTTATAATGCTTAAATAGCTTTCGTTTCGGCAGTGTACGTCAGATTCCGATTTCGTCAGATGACTTGTAGGTCAGATTCCGTTTTCGGCAGATTCCGTGGAGGTCAGATTTCGATTTTGACAGATTCCTAATAGGTCAGTTTGCGTTTTCGTCAGATTCCTAGTAGGTCAGATGCCGACTTCGTCAAGTTCCTAGTAGGCCAGATTCCGAAATGGCCAGTTTCCTGGTAGTCTGATTTCGAATACTTCAGTTTTATATTTCTTCAGTTTCCGAGTATATTAGTTTCCTATTTGGTCAGTTTCTATTTCGTCAGATTTAAATATCTCTAGGTTTATGGGGTGCTCATTTGTGACGTGACGTGAAATGACATGTGCCATCTTGTAGTTTGACATCACCACAGCCAAAAATCTAGAGATATCTATTAGGAATCTGACGAAATCGGAATATATGTTGCGCCTGACGAAATCGGATTCTGACCTCCATGGAATCTGCCGAAAACGGAATCTGACCTACATGACATCTGGCGAAATCAGAATCTGACGTACACAGCCGAAAGCCTTAAATTGGTGCTATATTGACTACATAAGCGATTAAAGCTAGCTAGCTCCGCTTGATGTTCCTCATAGGTACTATTCGCCCTTCAGATTCCTAGACAATACAGAGTTAAGTAACAGGGGATTGACATACAAACAAGCTACTTAGGTACGTCTCTCTCTGAGAGTAGGCCTGTGCCCAGCAGTGGGACGTATACAGGCTGATGATGACGATAAGGCAAGGGTACGGGGATCTACCTGTTACTTGAGATCAGCGATTATTCCAATAGACGCTGAATAAATCCCTAGTACCGGTTTAGGGTAGACGTCCGAATGCCTGACACTGTCCTAGTAGTTGCCATCTTAAATGTTAGCACGTTCCTTGTCCCTGTGGGATCATGAAGGTTTTATTGAGGAGTCCGTGCTTCCACTATGGATGGAATCACTTCCCCATACTAATTGCACAGTTGGGACTTGTGACATTGTCCGAGAGTTTTGTATGGGGACGGGACAGTGAAAGTGTTAAGTCATTAGTATTAGAGGTAACATCTGGATGTCAACTATTACGCGTTAGGGTGCTTTTCCACTAGAGCTGCAGCGAAAATGTGAAAGCTGTTTGTTTCCACCAGTGCTATGTTATGTGGATCAATGAATATTATGATTGGTAGATATCATCCTATTCATTGCAACGTAGCATAAAACATCTCTGGTCAAAAGGCACCCTTAACGTGTCACTTTATACTGGGACGGTTTGCGTAATAAGCAGGGTGGTAGGATTTTAACGTCCATAGGGTTGAATCAAGTAACATCCTGCCAAAAGTTGTCAATCCTACCGAAAACACCCCTTCGACACTTCACACATAATCAATCAAATATAAAAAGTGCACTCCAAAAACGTGTGTGTATAACGCGTGAAATATTGCAAAAATATAACCTGTTTTTGCAAACGGTCCGCCGAGGGCGGCCCGCCCACCGGCAGTCTGACGCCGCGACGGCGCGCGTCGCACGTACGCGTCCCTGTACGCAGAGTACGCGTACTGATAGTACTAGTACGTGCACCGTAAGTACTAGTACGCTAGAGTACTGAGTACTGAATGTAGTTATTCTGATTAGAAAATAGCGGCGTGTATATTATGCGCTTTTTTGTGGTATTACAATTTTATGGGATAATAGTGTCGTTTTTCGTGTTATAGTGATAAAAAATAAAATATTTTTAGCAATTTTAATAATTAATATATTGTAAAAAGTGTAGTGACGTGAATTAGTGTCAAAATCGGTGTTAGGAGTGATTGTACTATTTTGAATTATGTCTACGTAAAAAAATCTAAAAGGGTTTGTAACGGTTGATACTAATTACAACAAAATTCCTATTTAAACGTACTATTTACAACCAAAACAGTTTTTCACGAACTTAGTTTTACTACTCCAGATTTTCTAGAAGTCTAAGTAACATATGGAACAAAAATGATTATATTTTGGTTTAATGAACACACAAAATATTAACCATCATACAGCAAGAACTCTTTTAGGGACTATTTATTTATAGGTCACTTTGTTTATCGTGAATTTGGAACATATTTTTCCAATATAAAATACACTTTTTAATACATTACAAAACTATTCTAGGCAATTAAAATTAAAGCTATACGTAAATAAACTAAAACTATAAAAAGAATATCCCTTCCAAAAGGTCTGCCTGCGGCATCGACCCCATGACGCTGGCAGCGTTTCCTCTTTGGACCACAATAGCGATCCGCTAGGACAGGTAGGCGCCAGCCCTGGGGTCTCATGAGGCGCGGACTAGCCGGGATGACAGGGTCCTCATGAATGATTTCATGTCGGCTGACCAAGGCCCCAGAGTTTCCACTGCAAGCGCCGCAAATTCATGTAGGTCTGGAAGTGATGACTGGCTGGTGACCGGAAGAGATTATGATAGAGTCGAATGAATGAAGGTGTCAGCGCGAGATGTATGTCAGTTTGATTTTACGACGAAAGACGAGTTCGCTGATGTGAATATCCTTTTATAATTGCTTTATCCAAAGAATATAAGACGTTAACGCTAAAAAGTTGTTTCTGTTAGCCATCCGGCTACATTCATAGTTCCAATATTAACAGTAAATAAATACTAAATGCCCTATTAACTCGCAACGCGTCATCTGAAGTGTAGTATCACTATAAAAATCCACACACAAACTACAGACATTTTCGGCCGATAGTTTAATCGGGCTATAAGGTTGTGGCTCCATTGAGGCGAAGACGAGCGGAGCGGAGAGAAAACGTGTAGGATCGACCAATCACAGAGTGTCGGATGCTTTATCATTATCACCTATTTATCGCGTGACAAAGCGTAGCATCATAAGCCTACAGATCTGGTCAATGTCAATGGAAACAGCGAACACTAATGTGATTGGTCAATCCCTATACGTCTCCGCTCAGTTCCGCTCGTCTCCACCTCAGTGGAGCAGCCTAATTAGTATGAACTCCAAATCGATGTAATGTGCGTACTTTCATACATGTTCATACAATTAACAGCCTGATTAAACTATCCGCCGAAAAAAGCCTGTATACTGAGTAAGAAGACTAATATAAGTGGTCCCTCAATTCCTCATCATTATCAGAACTGGACTTAGAATAACCACATTTTTTTTTAAATAACCGACTTAATATTTTCATTGTAATCGTAGTTTTGATTTGTTAGGTGGCCTTCCCGAACTCATTAGTTCTTCGAAGTAAATTTTCCGTTCGCATTTTTCCCCGATCGGTAAAATCCCTATGCACCATAATATACTTTTCGTTTTTTAGTCAGCAAGTACACTTTCCGTTCGCATTGTTCCCCGATCGGTAATCTATACTTCTTATTATAACGTAATATAAGATATGTATAGCTCTCAAAGACCTTATTAATTAAACCTACCTTAAAGCCGCTACAGACTGACTGCATTCTAACCGAAACATGTATGGGAACTCCGACTGCACGTTTTCTATACAAAATGCAGTTGGGTTGTAGTCCGTCTGTATCGGCCCTTAACCTATTGGTACCTAAACTATTTTTACAAATATAAAGTGACTGCCCCTGGATATCGGTAAGTATATAGTGAAAAAAGACGATAGTAAAATATGCTCATAGAAAAAAAGGAAAGCGGTGAAATAAAGGATCAGAGAACTATAAGACTGTAAAAAAATCTTTCGAGGAAAAATGCGAACGGAAAATTTACTTCGAAGAAACAATGAGTTCGGGAAGTCCACCTAACAAATCGTAGTTTGATTTTAAGCAAAAGTTATCTAAATATGCTGACCACTGTTTCAATATTCGCCCGTATTTCCACGCTGTATTTCAATTTGGTTCATAAACAAAAAAAAACCGACGTAACAAAGGAAATCTCAAGTCAGTTCTCTCCTTCGTTTCTCCTTCGTTTTGTGAAGTCCGTTCAAAAATACAGTCGAATTTACCTGAGACTTGCTTGATCCTCTTTTGAAGTCGGTTGAAAATTAAAGCAAATAAAAACTGTATTTATTAAGGGTTTATGCAATAAACAAAACAAAATCTGAGCACTCAAAGAAACATCGCGAACGGTCTCAAAGAAATGCAGTTCTTTTAGAGTTCCTTTGGTCTCAATGAGTTTTTTTTATTTTATTACATATAACTTTGCGTACTGTGAATATTCTTAGTACAGACTTGTAGAAGACAGAAAAGATAACCTTTGCATAGTAAGCAATGGTTAAAAGTCTAAATAATTAATAATTTGAAAAAATAAAGGTATATTGTGGAACCAATTCTGTTTACTTAAACTACTCTTTTATCAAGTGTCGCAAGATAATAACCACAATTCCTTCGATTTCTCCAAGATCCCATTATCAGATCCTAACTTAGTTGCAATGGGACCATTTCGAAGGTATACCCTTTCAAACAAAACTAAAATTTCCAAATCGGTTCAGCCGTCTTCGAGTAATCGCGTAACAAACACAAAAAAATCATACAAACGAATTGAGAACCGTCCACTTTTTAAAGTCGGTTAAAAAAAACAATACGGAACCCGATGTCCTTAAAACCTGCGCTTTCAAGACTTTGCCAGCCTTTAAAAAAGCGGCCAGAACACGCTAAGGGGATGATAACAGTCTTTGGGATGTTAATGAAAAGCCGGCTGTTCACGTCACGCGCCCTGAATGGGCTGTCGTAGATGCCCGAGTTTACAGCTCACGACTGCGACACGACTACGGAAGTCCGTTAAATATTACGCACGGTTGGACTTTTGTTTACATACGACAAGTCAAAGTTCTCACTTTGACTCGTCCTTGAGCCCAATCTCATATTACGGACCCTCGACAGTTTTTCTCTTCCGATCGCGAGTGCTAACAATGTCGGAATTTAAATAAATGTATCAAAACTTCTTAAATAAATAAAAAATTCTCCTTCTTTAAATCACTATCCGGTAGCCCTTGTGACAGTGGCCAAGTCAAAGTGTGAACTTCGACTCGTCTTTGACTTGTTGTATGTAAACCAAAGTAAACCGTGCGTAATTTTTAACCGATTTCCGTAGTCGCTTAACATCTGGCGCTACTGAGGTGAATCGTAGGCCAGATTGAATAAAAAAACTTTAAAAAGAGAAGGTTCTTAGTTCATTGGAATATTTTATGTATTCTGACTACTCGAAGGCCAAAAGTTTTTTTTTAACTGACCTGCGATTGACCTGATCGTAAGCGACTACGACGCCGAAGATGTAGCTCGCCGGTTCAGTAGATGCTTATTAACTCGTGTCTTGAATAGTCCTAAATTGTATGTATCGGGAAATACGGACGCTGGGTGCGAGTTCCATTCCTTGGCGCTAGGCATTAAAAACGTTGAAGCAAATCGCTTCGTGCGAATAAATGGAATATTGAAAACAAAAGGATGAAGTCGCTCCTCACGCCTGGATGTCCGTTGAATTGCTTGTAATCCTCAAATCGAAATTCATAACTGAAATAAAAATTGCTTGCAGCACTGTGACGTGAGGTTTTTCGACTGCGGTGGTCCATTTCTTAAGTTTCTTTTTTACAAGAGCACCTAAACTTGCAACAGTTGCCAATCAAACTAATTGTGTTGTTGTTTTTGATCAATGTTGCTGGTTTAAAACAAAAAAATGTAACTTGTAGCTTCGTGAAATGGGCCACAGATGTCAACATTTATCTTAAGCTAAGTTTACACTTTGTTAAGTCGCAAGTGCGAGTGCGAAGTGTAAGTGTAAAGTGATTAGTAAAATATAGGTGTAAACGGTCACGCTGTTAAGTGACAAGTGCGAGTGCGAAGTGCGAGTGCGAAGTAAAGTGAATAGACGCTCGATCTATTTTGGCTGTCAAGTAGCTACCCCCTCACACCCGCATACTCCCGCGCTCGCCGTCACGGCGGGTTAAATGCATAGTATGGACACGAACGGTAGAAAAATGAGGTGGACTGAGGAGCAAACGTTGAATTTAATACCTCATTTACGATTTCTGGAGCAATGACCGCGACTATCCTTTTTAAAATATTTCGTAATTCCAATCGTTGTTCGTCGTCCATTTTATTGCTTTGCACCTGCACTAAACAATGTGTAAACGATTTCTTAACACTTAACGCTTAACATCCAAAAAACCTGTTAACTAATCACTTCGCACTCGCACTTGCACTTAACAAAGTGTAAACTTAGCTTTACGATAAGATTGCATGCTATTATTTTTTTCCTGATTATAATATTATTTTATACGGAACTTGAGGCCGAATTTGAATTTTTAAAAACCCTAATTCAAGTTTGTGTTTTTCCGTTTATCGATCGTACCCTAATCGCTGCCGTATCGTAACCGTGCAGCGTAAAGTGTGCTTAGTTACTTAAATTACGGATTTATAGAAAGCTATGCATAGACATTAATGCTTTGAGAATCCAAGCTGTCATACGGATGGCGTCTCAAATAAATTGAATAAAAAAGATAGCGGATCCTACTTCGTTTGGATCGGGTATGAAATTTAAACCGTATACTCAGGTCTGCGGTCCCTTGAAGCTGTGAAAATCAAACTTCTAGGTTAACATAAAATAACCACATTTTTACTAAAAAAAACCCGACCGCGGTTCACTTTGAAACTGCATAAAATCCGCCTTTTTGTTTATTTTAACGAACTTCATACCCAGTGACACTCGCACCATCAAGACAAATCTAATGATGTATCATTTATCAAAATCGGATGTGCCGTTGAGTAGTTACGAGCGGACACAGGAACGGACATACATACATACAGGTCAAGCATATAACCCTCCTTTGGGCTTCGCCGCAGTCGGGTAAAAAAAATACGGCCGTTTATGCGGCAAAAAAACATAAATTTCGATACTCTCAAAGAGACCAAAATTCAAAGGTTACTTAATGTTGACTCAGACAGAACTATGAAATCTGGCAAGTAATACCGTCTTATACTACAAGTATAGCAAAAAATCTGAAAACTATACATTATTAATAAAATCATAAAAAAACTGGCCAAGAGCATGTCGGACCATGCTCAGTATAGGGTTCCATAGCCGTAACTATAAGGGAAATAACTATAAGGTAAAAAATACGATGTAAACAATTACAACAACAAAAGAGCGTATCTTCATAGCAATTACGTCCTTTTGTTGAGAAGCGCAGTTTATCGGCAATAACTCAAAAACGGTTAATAAATAAAAAAAGTATTAATTAAGCGTCATCTTTGTAATTTTTTTTTATATTTTTTCGAGGATACGGTTTAGAAGATAGAGGGGACAATTTTCACAACTTTCGGAGCGATTATTTCCAAAGGTATTCACTTAATCAAAAACATTAATTATGAACCTTAAAATGTTTTTGAAAGAGCTGTCGAACTATGTACCATACGTTGATATTTTCTGAAAAAAAATTTTTTTAGGTTCTTTAACATGTATGGAGTGCCCCCCTAAAAATATTTATTTTAGTTATTTAACTAGCAAACTAAGTAGCGGCTCATACAAGACACCTATATTCCAAATTTCATCAATATCCATCGTGTAGTTTTTGAGTAAAATGCCTGTGACATACGGACGGACGGACGGACGGACATGACGAAACTATAAGGGTTCCGTTTTTGCCATTTTGGCTACGGAACCCTAAAAATTAGACTTTACTAAGGAAATCAAAAATTATAGGGTACTTATTAAAGTACCGAGGGTTCCGCACAAATTTGTAAGTACATATTTAATTATTAAGAAAATGCTATTTTTTTCATACAGACTTAGTACAGCGAGTACACAGAGATGACGTCACCGTCGGCGTCCGTTTTGTATGGGGCGTTTTCAACTCTAGATGCGGTCGGCTACTTTTCTCGAAATTCAAAATTATTTATTTTTAACAGTGAATTTACAAATGGTGACGAATCCTCCTTTTAAGTATTGCAATTGTATTAGGAGGTATTCGCTCTTTCGACTTTTGATTGCAATTGGTGGCTGTTATAGTAAGTGTAGTAGTTGTAGGTATATATTTGTTCCTCTCAAATAGTACCTAGAATCGATTTACATCAGAAACAAAATTTAGGTCACAAGCCTATTGTTTAGAGCTCCTTTGAAAACTTGGTATAGCTATAACAATAGCTGGTATTTTTAAAAAGAACCGCAACCAACGTGTTCATTAATTAACGAAAACAAACGAAGTGTTTAAAATTGAAACACATGGTTAATCTCACGGCCGAGATACAACAAACAAATGAGCTTCGAGTTTTCTTCGGAAAGAAATATTTTTGTCGTAAATCAATGAAAGTGTTTACGATGCAAGTACAATTATAGACAGGCAAACATTCCTTTATATTAAACGTTATTAAAGCTACAACAAGGCTACCAAATAAAATAATATCGAAATTAAATTAAAATGGTACCGATAAATTCGGCTGGTCTTCGGTTTATAAAGCTGGCGGTCCCTGGTTTGAATGATAAATGATGAACTCCAATATCCGACCCGACCGCTTTAGCTTAGTTGGTAGTGACCCTGCCTATGAAGCAAGAGGTCCTGGGTTCGAATCCCGGTAAGGGCATTTATTTGTGTGATGAGCACGAATATTTGTTCCTGAGTCATGGATGTTTTCTATGTATTTAAGTATTTGTATGTATGTATCTATTAAATATATCGTCGTCTAGTATCCATAACACAAGCCTTATTGAGCTTACTATGGGACTAGTTCGATTTGTGTAAGATTGTCCCCTAATATTATTTATTTTATTTATTTATTTAATATTAGGTTTTAGAAAGTCAAATATGTTTTTCATCACACTTGCTCGAAAATGGTGTCATTACACGTAGGTTCTGCGGGCCGTAAATGACCTATTACGCCCTAGGGCGTAATGGTTTTCTTTTTAAATTTGAAACGATGGTTTTATTTTACTCTTATTTGTCGTGTTCAAAGGAAATGCCAATTTACTTTTTTAACTTTTATCACTGAAATATTAATTTAAAGAGAACTGTTATTGCAAATACATATAAACACATATTTCTGTTACATTAATTTAATGTTTAAATAGTGTATTTCAGTATTTTGCAAATATAAAATCAACCGTTTTAGGTCTTTACCGTTATGGGTTCCGAACGTGTCTTGACTTTCGCATTATCTATGGATATGTCACTGTCAGTTTTACCATTTTATTTAGGTTAAGTAAGGATATTTTAATTAGATTTCCTCACAAGTGTGATGAAAAACATTGTGTGTGCCACGGGCGGTAAAGGAATTACAAACTCGTGTTATTAAAGCCCTCGGCTTCGCCTCGGCCTTGTAACAAACACTCGTTTGTAATTCCTTACTTACCGCCCTTGATACACAATGTACTATTACGTGTGTATTGTATGTACACACATACAACATATCGTGTAGTTAGTATATGAATCGTCAACTAGTATCTATCAATTCAATTCAATAATTTATTGGTAAAATATAAGGTATATTATATCCGTCCGCATTCGTTTCGTTTCAAATGATGCTACTAGACGACGCTGAAATTAAAGACCCAATTGTACATTAATCTGGGGGCACGGCAGTGCCCCTGCCAAATCGAGCAGAACAAAGGCACGGCCGTACCATCCTTTTCTCGAAGCCATTCAGGCCATTTTCAGCCTCTCGTAATTTTGTACTAGCTAAAGCTAGAACCCTGAAATTTCAGGGATATATAGGGCACAATAACACTTATATTCCCAATATCATTCAATTTGAACGCGTAGTTTAAGAACTGTTGCATGTCAAAGTTCCTTAGTTTTGTCACTGACTGACGTACTCACTGACTGATTCATTAATTCACTGACTGATGATCATCATAATTCTAAGGTACTTCTAGACGCACCTAAATAATGGGAAAGGCATACAAGCACACAGACTGTAGAGATTTATAAGTCTATAACCCACTGCTAATAAAAAGAATCCTTTCAAAACCTTTATTTGAAATTAATTATTCAACAAAACCTTACAAAGAAGTGATGCACCAGAAATAATTCATTATCCAACGTTGTATTGACTTTGTGGGACAAGGCGACGGACAAAGGGATCCGGTTCAAATAGAAGCGAATACTTTTCATTTTTTGTACAGTCCGCTGCGAAATAAGATCGATACGATTAAGTACAGTTGGCGTCAAAGGCGGTTCTAGTTTGCTTTGTTATACGAGTTCACGTTGTTTTTATTTCTTGATTATTCACATTGGGCTTTAGTTTTAAAGTATTGTTGTATGTGTAAAGTAAATAGTTATAGCCAGCTAAGTGAACAAATTGTCAAACTAGTCATTAATGCATTAGATTAGAACGTAACTAACTTCACAAAAAGAAGAGGTTAACTGGAACTTATATCAAGGACCATTAAAACAAGAGGACTGGCATTCTCCACACTTTGGATTGTAGCCCGACCGCTAGGGGATTTCCGGGCAAAAACTAGATGGCGCTAAAAAACTAAACATTTAACGATGTTATAATTGAACAAAGAAACATAGCATTATAGTTCGTAAACAACTAATAATAAATAAATTCTAACATTTAAATGCTGTGTCACGTTAGCAAAGTTGAATAATTGTAAATAATATAATTCTTTTACCAATCTTATACATAGATGGCGTTGTAAATTCGGGGAACAGCTTTTTGTATGGAGAATGACAGTCCTCTTGTTTTAATGGTCCTTGCTTATATTTTTCTTTTCACAAGCTTCTATTTGGTTTCACCTGTCCCGGTGTCTGTCCGTCCGATTGAGCTGAAATTTTGCAAGGGTATGTAAATCAGACGACAATGAGATATTATTATGACAAGAAGCAGATCTGATGATGGAGCCGGATGGTAGCCATATAGGATCATCTAAATTACACAAGATAAATTCACCGTATTTGGACCCATTTGATTAGTTTTGACGTCAGTTTATTTATTTAAACTTTTTTGAACAAAAGACTTATCGCACAAAAGGTGAACTTAATGCCGTAAGGCATTTCCTACCAGTTAACCTCAAGGCAAAAGCGGATAACTTGTGGGCGGTACTACTAACAAAAAAAATATACATTACATCACATAATACATATAGGTACTAAAGAAACTAATAATTACAGTTTGTCACTATTATACTAAAAAAGTACAGTCGGCAATAGAAGCTTGCCTCAAAATTTTTTTTTTTGGTGAAACTTATTTCATGTTTGTTACCTTAAAACTACGTCCTTTATAAAACGAAATAACCCTAATCAACTTACAAACTCCTTTTAGATAACTAAAATGAAAACTTGAGTGACAACCCAACAAACTAAACGCAAACAAAATGGCGTCGTCGAACGGCAAGGACTCCAAAATGACCGCGTCCATAGACAGTCTGAAGCTGTCGAGCAAAAACACGTCAGTGTGCTCCTCGAAGCATGCCTCGTCCGAGTCGGTGTTGTCTCGGCGGGACAAGGAGAGCATGCAGATGCAGGAGTGCAAGAAGAAGCTGCTGAACGAGCAGATCATCATCAGGGATGAGAACGTCGTGCTGCGGTCGCCGGCGCAGAAGAAGATCGTCATGCCGCCCACTATCAACCCTGAGGTGAGTTGGTTTTGAAGTACTCCTATTGGGTCTCAGAAAGGATATTGAAACAGAAGAAATACAAATTGAAAAAAAACCATGCAGAAAAACTCAATCGCAATTCCAAAATGGCCGCGTCCATTATGTACAACCTTAAGCTTTCAAACAAAAACACGTCAGTGTGCTCGTCGAAACCAGTGGCTTGCACTGCATAAAAACAAAAAGACACTGCCTACCAAGGGCCTTAAAATAAATAGCCGGACGGAGCGTCGCCAACAGAGAACTGAAGCATTTTTTAGTCGGCTAGCTGCTTGTACTTCCGTGCCCGCATGCACACGTCAACTAGTTTTTTCCTACTACCCGCAGCGCGCACACATTGACCTGACCAACCAGCGTTAAGTTAGCCGGCGGCAGTTCTTTGTTAGCGATGCTCGGTCCGGCTATTTATTTTTCATCACACTTGCTCGTGAAAGGTGTTATAACACGCGCGCTTATAGACCAACTCGAGGCGATTTACCTCCCGTGGGTTACAAATATCTATAACTCCCACGGGAGGAAAAACTGTATGAAAATCTATAACTCCCTCGGGAGTTATGAGTTTAGTTTTAAAAGTCGTACGTCATTTCAGACTAAGGAGGTTTCAAATCAGCCAAGGTTTATTTCCCATCTTCAAAACATGGTTACAAAATCAATTTTAGTGTATATAAAACTTATATGGCTTACTTATATATATTATATGTTTCTATTATTTATTTGATTTCATATATTCGAATGTCTTCTTCTTCAGTATCAAAGATGACTACAAAAATTACAGACAGTCAAAAATAGAAAGTCATCTCTATAAGGCTGGAAGTGTGAAAAGAGCCTATAAAGAACTCAAAACACATAAAAACTGGATCCCAGAACTGAAAAGCACCGATAGAACCTCTAAAACTCGCAACCAGATACTTGAAACTGCTACAACCTTCTACAAAAATCTGTACAGCAGTCAGGAACCGAAAATACAACTAGCCACAGCCTGCGACAGCGAAGTACCAGTAATAGATGAAATAGAAATAGTGAGACATATAAAACATTTGAAAACGGGAAAAAGTCCAGGACCTGACAGCATAACAAATGAAACTTTAAAAACCATGGCACCAATGCTGGCTACACCCCTGGCCCATCTATTCAACTTAATCTTGAAGACAGGAACAGCACCAAAACAGTGGACACAGTCAAATATAATACTTCTATACAAAAAGGGAGATCCGAAGAATGTTGACAATTATAGACCCATAAGCCTGCTGTCATGTTTTTATAAGCTTTTTTCTTCAATTATATTAGCAAGAATAAGTGGAAAAATAGATGAACTACAACCATGCGAACAAGCTGGCTTCCGGAGTGGCTATTCAACAATGGATCATATTTACACACTGGAACAAGTGATAGAAAAATATCAAGAACAACAAAAATCGCTATACGTCGCATTTATTGATTACGCCAAGGCGTTCGATACAATATCACATTCGTCTATATGGGAAGCTCTGAGCCACTGCAATGTTGCGTCACCATATATAAGAATCATAAAATACATATACGAAAACAGCACTAGCAGAGTGCAACTCGAGAGCCTGGGCCCGGAGATACCGATAAACAGAGGCGTAAGGCAGGGCGACCCACTGTCACCAAAATTATTTCTAGCTGTGCTAGAATCAGTCTTAAGCAATGTCACCTGGAACAATATGGGAATCAACATAAATGGAAAACATCTTAATCACCTAAGGTTTGCGGACGACATTGTACTCATATCAGAACATAGCTACCAGCTGGAGCATATGGTACAAACCCTACACGAAACAAGTATCAAGGTAGGCCTAGAAATGAATTTCCAAAAAACAAAGCTTATGACTAATAATATTCAGAAAAACATAACAGTCAACAACACGCCCCTAGAGTTCGTCGACAGTTACATTTACCTCGGCAAACAGATATCATTCCACCACCAGAATAATGAACAAGAAGTTGACAGACGAATAAAGATTGCTTGGAACAAATATTGGTCTCTGAAAGAAATACTAAAAAGCAAACTAAACATTAAACTAAAAAAGAAAGTAATGGACTCATGCATCCTGCCTTCACTAACATATGCTAGTCAAACATGGATATTCACAAGCAAGGTAAAAAATAAGTTGACTACATGCCAAAGAGCCATGGAAAGAAGCCTGACAAATATAAGAAAAATGCAAAAAATACCTCACATACATATAAGAACGATAACAAAGATAATCGACGCTTTAAAGTTCGCAAAGCTTCTCAAATGGAGATGGGCCGGACATGTAGCCAGAATGTCAGACACACGCTGGGCCGCGCGAGCAACGACGTGGCCCGGCCCCACTGGAGGGAAACGAAGAAGAGGAAGACCAAAAAGTCGTTGGTCTGACGATATTAAAAGAGTAGCTGGCCCAAGCTGGGTTACAACGGCAAAAGACAGAAAAAAGTGGAAGGCCTTCACCTGACGAGGGGTTCTTGTCCATAACATGTAATGTATATATTATGTTATCCTGCTGATTATCACAATAAATGAACTAATTAATATTAGATTTAAAAATACTTAAAAGTGACACTGTGATGACAATTAATAATATAAATATAACTAATATAGTGTAAGCGACATGTAATGCAACTGGACTAGAAATAAAAGGCTTTTTTATTTTTATTTTATTTTTTATTTTATTTTATTTTATTTTATTTTATTTTATTATTTATTTGATTTCATATATTCGAATGTCTTAGTTATTTCTATTATTTTAGTATTTAGTAAGGCAACGTGTACACCCAGCGGATGCTGTCCCTGCCCGTGTCACGGGACGCACGCAGAGACAGCCCCCGCCAGATGCAAGGACTATTGTTGATTGATGGAATCTAAATTTACTGGGTTATGGTGGTGGAATTATGGACTAGATACTGGGCTATGGATTGAGACATGACGGTGCCTGTCAGGAAAAGTGTCTCATGGCTTTCGCGGCACTGACAGACCGTGACTTGCCCTCCGCTGATGGGCC
The DNA here is from genome assembly GCA_947034925.1 of Eudemis profundana. NCBI lineage: Eukaryota > Metazoa > Arthropoda > Insecta > Lepidoptera > Tortricidae > Eudemis > Eudemis profundana. Next base: position 11,263,207 of record OX344814.1, on the reverse strand, counting down.
CCTGTTAAATAGCGACATTATGAGCAATGGCCCAAGGGCAACACCGCTGCCGAGGGCTGCAGGGTGTCGAGAGGTGTGCTGCGCTTTCTCCGAGGGTACTCGCGGCGTTATGCCTTTTATCACTTCCACGCCTGGAGCATATAGCTCTCGCGACTCCACTCTGCACGGCCGGTTAAGGCAAGCCAGAGGCGGAGGTCCTTTCACTAAATCCCATGACCCTCCCTAAGGACCCCCCGGAGCACTCGGGTACGTGGGGTCGCTACTCCCCAACAGCTCGCCACAAGCTGCCCTGCGTTATTATTATTATTATCCGTATATCTTTATTTGCTTAAGTTAGGCTTTTTACAATATATATATAAAAAGTAAAATACAAAATGAAATGACAAAACATAAACACATTATAAAAAACCTAACCTAGGGTGCCGCCGGCAGCGGGGCGGGGCCCAGGCTACCGGTGGTTAGGGCCGCAGAGAGAGGAACCTCCTGACGATGCGCGCCGTGTCCAGAAGAACCGCTTTCTGTATCTGACCCTTGATCCAGCCATCTAGCGAGAGTCTCTTAAGATGGTGATCGAGACTCTTCGCTATAAGCCCGTTCGCCGAAACGACTATCGGAGCAATGATCGCCGAATCAACATCCCACATGGCGGTAACCTCGTGAGCCAAGTCAAGGTACTTGCTGAGCTTGTCCTTCTCGGCCTTCACGAGGTTCTCGTCATGGGGGATGGTGATGTCGACGAGCACTGCACGGCGCTTGGATCGATCTATTAGCACGATATCAGGCTTATTGGCTACAATAGTCCTGTCCGTGATGATAGATCGATCCCAATAGAGCGTGGCACGACCATTTTCGAGAACCGGCGTTGGTGCGTACTTATAGTACGGCACCTCAGACCCCACAAGACCATATCGAACAGCAAGTTGCTGGTGAATGATCCTGGCTACTTATTATTATTATTTTGGAAATCGGTACAATCTGACAGTATTGCTTGTAAAGTTTGAAAACTAAACGCAGTTTTTAGTATTATCTGTGGAAGACTACGAGTATATTGAAGAAAGTTACAATAAATAATCTGATTTTTGTTTTATTTATTTTTTTCCTCGCAAATATGATGAAATAGTACATTGTGCACCGAGGGTAGTAAGAAGGGGATTACTAACGAGAGTCTATTAGAAGCCCGACGCCGTAGGCGGAGGGCTTTTAATGACTCGAGTTTGTAATCTTCTTACTGCCCGTGATACACACAATGTTTTTCATCACATTTGCGAGGAAAAAAAAAATAAAACATAAAAATGAAATAAACTAAACGCACCCGCTAAGAGACAACTTCAACCGTCAACTTTTTCAATATAGTCTTCCACAGATAATGCTAAGAACTGCGTTTAGTTTTTAAACTTGACAGGCAATGTCGCCAGATTGTACCGATTTTCAAAATAAAATTTTAAACTAAATTAATTTAATTGCATTAAAATAATCGCAAAAACTACGGAAATAATAGTAAAATATACCATATAAGTTTTATTTTACAATAAAATTGGTTTTGTAGCCAAGTTTTGAAGATGTGAAATAGCCTTGGCTGATTCGAAACCTCCCTAGTCTGAAATGACGTACGACTTTTAAAACTAAACTCATAACTCCCGAGGGAGTTATAGATTTTCATACAGTTTTTCCTCCCGTGGGAGTTATAGATATTTGTAACCCACGGGGGGTAAATCGGCTCGAGTTGGTCTATAAGCGCGCGTGTTATAACACCCTTTATGAGCAAGTGTGATGAAAAACATTGTGTGTATCACGGGCAGTAAGAAGATTACAAACTCGAGTCATTAAAAGCCCTCAGCCCACGGCGTCGGGCTCCGAATAGACTCTCGTTAGTAATCCCCTTCACAATGTACTATTAAGGTCCTTGCTGCCTACCCTCTAATTCCTTTCCTACTAAGGTAAGGTAGGGCTAACACGGTCATTCACATAATAACTACTAATAAAACCGGGATATTTACCATGTATGTCTGTTTTTACAAGTTCCTGATACTTGTAAAAACAAACAACATGGTAAATATCCCGGTGTTATTGGTAGTTATTAAATTTATCTAGAGTCGATTTTACTAAAAAGATTGGGTTGGGATCATAACGACTACATTGTCAAAACGACCAAATCATCATAAGGTCCAGATCTCTAAAGGACCATCTCTTTAGAAAGCCCATATCTCCGAATGACTAGGTAGCAAAACGACTACTTCTTGAGAAGACCACATCGTTAATAGTCCACATATCATAAAGACCAGGGAGCAAAACGACTAGTTCGTGAAAAGACTATTTCGTTAATAGACAACATCTCAATAAGACGAGGTAGCAAAACGACTAGATAGCCAAATGTTGGTATAATCATGCTCATTTTATGTATATTTAGATTTTCTTATTTCATTTAATTGTGGTCATTTTGGGCATTGTTGAATCAAACATCATGCCTATTACATTACATATTGTAATGTACCTAACTATTTATTTATTTTTAATAGTTTTATAATATATTTTTCATCACACTTGCTCGAAAATGGTGTCATTACACGTAGGTTTTGCGGGCCGTAAATGACCTATTACGCCCTAGGGCGTAATGGTTTTCTTTTTAAATTTGAAACGCTGGTTCTGTTTTACTCTTATTTGTCATGTTCAAAGGAAACGCCAACGTACTTTTTTAACTTTTATTACTGAAATATTTATTTAAAGAGAACTGTTATTGCAAATACATGTAAACACATATTTCTGTAACATTAATTAAATGTTTAAATAGTGCATTTCAGTATTTTGCAAAAATAAAATCAACCATTTTAAGTCTTTACCGCTATGGTTTCCGAACGTGACGTGAAGTCGCATTGTCTATGGATAATGTCACTAATGTCACTGTCAGCTTTACAATTTTATTTAGGTTAAGTAAGGTTATTTTAATCAGATTTCCTCACAAGTGTGATGAAAAACATTGTGTGTGCCACGGGCGGTAAAGGAATTACAAACTCGTGTTGTTAAAGCCCTTGGCTTCGCCTCGGGCTTGTAACAAACACTCGTTTGTAATTCCTTACTTACCGCCCTTGATACACAATGTACTATTTAACTAACAGATTCCAGTTTTTAGATAACATTTCCTCTATAAAATATGATTTAAAGTTTTAAATGATAAACCAAAATAAAACTTTGTGTTAAGTTTAAGTTTTGTTTGCATATTAGTTATTATTTGGGTCATAACGGTTACCCATTTACGTTAAATTAAGAATATATAGATATAATTGAATCTACCTGTAAGTTTATATTATTGAATAAATAAAGTCTATTTTATTTTACTATTTTTTGCGTTTTTATGTTATGAATAAAAAATATGCAATAAACTGTACTTGCACTGACAGAATTTCAGTAAGTCGTTTTGCTACCTCGGCTTATTGAGATGTTGTCTATTAACGAAATAGTCTTTTCACGAACTAGTCGTTTTGCTCCCTGGTCTTTGTGATATGTGGACTATTAACGATGTGGTCTTTTCAAGAAGTAGTCGTTTTGCTACCTAGTCATTCGGAGATATGGGCTTTCTAAAGAGATGGTCCTTTAGAGATCTGGACCTTATGATGATTTGGTCGTTTTGACAATGTAGTTGTTATGATCCCAACCCCCTTGTAATATCGGGTCGTTTGCTGCAGACCGTACTCAAGGCGATGCTAATGGGGCCGCGGTGTTTTGTAGTCGGTACCGGATAATCTTATATATTGGTCGATCCGTTTCTTAAACTTATAAAGAGGTTGATGGATTTTGTTCTAGCAAGTTATCCGCGATAAAATGCCGTTTTATAAGGTCAGGTAGTATTCTTGGTAATAGTAACAACATGTATAAAAAATATGTACATTCAAAATCGTCTTACAAATTGAAAATGTTTGTCAGGAAAATTACTGAAATCTTCGAGCAGCGGTCGGCAACCTGCCGCCAGCGAACCTCACTTGCGGCCCGCGAGCCTTCCTGGCTATTTTGTACGTAAAGGTCGTTATATTCAGAATCGTATAAAGTCACAAATTATTAACAAAGTGCGGCCCGCGTCAATTTCTTTAGCCACTATGTGGCCCTTGGCTGCTAAAATGTTGCCGACCGCTGTCTTAGAGCAACACAGAGAAGTCGCCATAGGGAACGTGTAGGAACTAGGTGATAGCACTAATTCGACAAAAGAGACACTCTCACTCTTATGCAGTGATTAAAACGAGACAGATGGATTTAGCGATAAGTCATGTCCGCTCTATTAGTATTATGGAAGGAGCGAAATGCTTGAAGCAATGTAATCACGTAACCTATGGTAGCTATGTGGTTTGGACATGTGCCTTACAAGCAGAGGTCGTGAGTTTGACCTGGCTCGTACCAATGAGTTTCTGGAACTTTTGTACGAAATATGATTTGATATGTGCCATTACCCTTTCGGTGAAGCCTCTATACCTCCGCAAAGAAATTCAAAGGTGTGTGAAGTCCCCAATCTGCACTGGGCGAGGGTGAGGCCTGCAGCCCATCCACTCTCATCTAAGAGAGTAAACCTGTGCCCAGCAGTGAAACGTATATGCTGGTGATGTAATCATCATATCCTTAGCGCGTGTCGAGTAAAGGCCCGTCCCGCATTTTCTACTTCAACTAGCCAATCGCCATCTTGATAAATCTCCAAACTCCGCCGCAACCAAGTTAACGAATTGCCTTCTTTAAAGTCTAACTTTGCAGCAAAACAACGGCGCTCACGACCTTTAAACATTAGGTACCTAGGCCATTAATCAACGGGGACTGGCTTTGAAAGTTTTCAACGTAAAAACACTACCCGCGTTTTGGTGGTAAAAAAAGCTATTTAATCGGGAAAATTGTAGTTCGACAGTTTTTTCAGTGGGCGAAGGACGGAGTAAAAAGTTGAAAGGTTGAGTTTTGTATCTCAAAAGAACTTATACTTAGGCTAAACAATGTCACATTTGCAGGAAAGTCCCTCTTTCCGTTCCATATGGCGCTTTGGATGCTGCAGACTATTTCATGCTGGCTGTACATACGTTGCTAGGAAATTGCATGATCTCTCAGTGTGAACTAGTACGAGTATAATCTGAAATGAGATTCACGTTCTGCCATGCAAGTAATTTTGCATTTATACAGCTTATAGTCTAAGATATGGCCGAACATTGACTTTCCCTCGTCAATTTTCCTAATGAAACCCATTTTGCTTATATTACATACAAACATATATATTCATAACCGTTCTTTTTGCTTCGCCGTAGTCGGGTAAAAATAAATTGACTTTTCTATGCTATACTATCCGACTAAAATTTCTAGGCAAAAGAAACATTTCGTACAGTCGACGTCAGAAATATTCTTACAGGTTTCGACCTTATGTCCTTGGAATAAGGTCGACAAGTGGAAACATATTTCTGATGTCGACTGTACAGGGAAGCTAATTAGAGTCCGACCGAACTTTCGGTTTCAGGTCCGGCCTAGTTTCGGCTAAAAAACGGGTTTCGGCTTGGTATCGGTTTTAACTGCCATCCAGCCAAAACTACGGCCGAAACCGAAACTGAATTTGAGGGGTTACTGTCATTATTTCAAAATGCACTGATAATTTATTTGAAATAATAAGTTATAATATGATATAGTATTAATGATTACTTCAAAAAGCAGAGCCTAAATGATTAATTATGTTGTTTAAAAATGAAGACTGACTGATTATGATTGACTTTTTTTTTCCCCAAGACAACATGACCTTACAAGGAAGTTTCGGTTTCTACCGAAACTGAAATAAAAGCCGAAAGGCGGTTTCGGTTTCGGCCGTGAAAACTGGTTTCGGTCGGACACAAAAGCTCACCCACCCTTTATAAAGGATAAGGGAAAACAACCCTAGCGTATTGTGTTTATTTTAAACAAATTTTGTTTCATCAAATAAATGATGAAGGAAGGTCGTATAGTGAGATTCGATAGAACTGAACAAAAACAATAACAAATATGTTGACTGACAATTTGGGTCTATTGTCTATGGATTTACTGTGAAATAGTGATGGGAAAGGTATAACATTAATTAATCAATCCATTTGACATTCATGAAATTATTATTAACTACCCTAACGAATTCTTGTTTTTATTTTATTATCTTTTGTTGACAACAGAAATACACATTCTGTGAAAATGTTAAGTCTTTTTCTTTTACGGTTCAAAAGCTAGAGCCCTATGACGGACGGACAGCGGAGGCTTGATGATAGGGTTCCTTTGGCACCCTTTGGGTACGGAACCCTAATAACGCAGTTTTTAAAGTTACGTGCTATTTTACCTTTACCTTTACCGGTACCTTTTCAACAATATTTTTAAGGGAAAGCACCGTCCGTAAATTACAGAGCCAAATTGTTGCTATCCAGTAGTAAAAGTCCAGCCAAAAAACAATGTTTTTCGAAGTCAAGAAATGGGAAAGCAAAGTCGTATTTCTAACAAAATCGGAAGACCGGAATAATGCGAATAAACGTTTCTTTAATCTTTGTCACTTCTTGTCAGTTATGGTTATTTTTTAATTAAGGCCATAGATAGCTATGGCCTTATACCAGACGACGACGAAGCAGAAAGGAGGATTATAGCGCCGTATGTAAAATCAAGGCCAAGTGCGGGTAGTTCGGAAAACACGCGCGGCTAGAAGATGTTGACACCCGCCTCGCCAGTCTTTTCACAACCATGGACGTCACGGCTTGTCCGAAATGTCAAGATGATGGTCAAGAGTTGATGTGATGGATGAGTATGATTTCACCAGGCCATTGCTGCCCTTGGCTGCCCGCCTTTGTGCGAAACCTATGCAGCAGTTCCTCTTTATTGTCGTCGTGTTTCGACTTCCGGCGCCCCTATCACCTTGGCGCCTGTGTGCGCTGCACACTTCGCACACAGGGGCGGCGCAGCCCTGTACCAGGCTCACATAATTTGTCACTTCTTTTGGCGGTTGTAATCAGACGAGTAAAAACGCAAGGATCTTGTTTTAGCCTTTTTCGTAGTTGGGTTTTCCTATATACATTTATTGGATATGGCATTCATTGCCAAAATCTATAATTAAAAAATAATCTTTCCGAAATACTAATCGATATCAAAATGTCATTGTTAATAAAAAGTAATACATTTTTAAAGAACGGACATTCCCATCACTACGAATCCAAAGACATTATAGATTTTTACATTTTAGATGAGTAAAAAAAATCGAGTAACATTTGACATATAGAAAAATGGTATTGACTAAGTTTGTTTTTACTGAAATATGAATAATTAATGGATATTTTAATTAAAAATGAATGAAAATACAAGGTTTATGTATATAAATTGTTGATAAGGCTATGTTCGTTCTTAAAAAGTGCGTGATTACGAAGTAATGAAGGTAAATCCGTTTGTTTACTTGTTTGTCCTTTTCTATTGAATCTCACTATAGTTAGGCGGTATCTTCTACTATTAAGACACTCATACACTTGATACATATTTATGAGGAAGCGAGATTTGCTACCGCTCTTTGTTTAGAAGAAATTATGCATCATGATATACGTTGTTATTATGTTGACAACATTGTTCACTTTAATGTAAGTACCTAGATCCTGAGTATATGAGTATTTTTTCGAATTTTATTAACAGGAACTATTATTTAATTTTACCAGTCTCGCTGTATTTCAGTTGGTTTATCTGTATGTCTGTAATGAAATAAAGTAACAAACATGAAAATAATAAAAAAAACCACAGCCAGCCTCCTACATTTTGTAAAGTAGGTTAGTACATTACTTACCTAGGGTGGTAAAACAAAGAATGTCTCAGATCGCAGGTATTTGACGCCTGAGCCGAAGGCAAGGGCGATAAATATGGGATCTGAGTCTTTCTTTACTACCGCCCATAGTAAGTACAACATTTTACGTCTCCCTCAGGCCAAGAAGTGGGATTTTCCGCACGCATAGCGGGCGGTAATTGCCGCTTCACGGCCAGGTGTGAAAAACCAAACAGCGTTCAAACGCAATTTATCAAACATATTTTTATTCCCTTCGTACTTTTTTACGTAAGTAACTTTTATAACCAATTATAATCTCGATTATATCCGGAAAGGACTTCGGCACTTGATTGCAAATTTCAAATTAATTTTTTGAGTTTTCTTCTCCAAATTTACATTTTACGTAAAAAGTATAATCAAGAGAGAGTTGAGTTTTGTAAAAACGTTAGCAGTTGACTTATATAAAAAAGGGCTCAAGTACTTTGCTGTGCGTCTTTAAAATGAGATCTTATTGACTCATTCTGAAGGTTTAATTTAAAAGTGATTTCACAAGGAGTTTACGTATTGGGAAGTTTTGTTTTCTTCGACGGAATGACGTAAGGGACTAAGTCTTATAACTTAAGTCTTTTTGTATAATCACGGTAAAGTTGATCAATTAACACCAAGCGTATTATCGGAAGGGTTCCGTAGTTTCCAAGAGTGTTTTATTTATTTATCACTCTTTTAATTATGTTGAAATTATGTTTGAGTCTCGATATGATCAACAATAACGATCTTTATTCGCATCAATATTGCAATAACAATAAATAATTTGTTGTTTTGGCGTAATGAACCTATACAACCTATGTAATTACTCGATTCCATAATTCAACAAAGTTCCGAAATCTGTCAAAGGCGAACTTATTCGTTTTAAAAAAGTTCAAAAATATTGCAACTAAACATAGTGGATGAGAGTAAAAATGCTGGCGGGGCATTCCACGAAAACGTCTACTTTGTCGGGCACGTGACGGCTATGACAGCTACCTTAAAAACAAATAAAAAGTTCTAAATGACATTATCAATTCAGAAACCAAGTTATAAAATATTTACATCCCAAAAATATACTTCCTAACTTTGTTGGAAGTATGAAAAAAATGGCGTCACGTGCCCGACATCCTTTGGAATGCCCCTAGGGCGGTAGTAGCGCCTTGCGAATCTTGGCAAAAATTTTATTAAGTGGTTTTGACGTGAATTAGGGCTCATACACATAATCACGATACGATATCGCGTCGTGCTACGACACGGTATCGTTTCACGATGCGACGTCGTGTCGTGGAAAACATTCAATCAAAAGACGTGTTGAAAGATTTAAATTAAAATATAATTTTCCACGACACGACGTCGCATCGTGAAGCGATGCCGTGTCGTAGCACGATGCGATATCGTGTTTATGTTTAAGGGCCCTTATTCTGACACATTTATAATCCATGCTACGAAAACCATTTGTCACTCAGCTACGCGCAATGCTACGCGCTACGCACGGCGTAGCACTCGTAGCCGTCTACGACACACAAATCATCTACGTGGCTCCGTACACCAAAGGTCCTAAATTATATAGAAACATTCGTCGCTTAGGCCCAGCTTAGTTTCATTCACGGCACATATCACTGTATGCATGTTTTCAATATATCACTAACTTACAATGTTGAGCCGTACCCCGTTATGTTAAGGTGGGTTTTTGTTCAAATGTAAATGTTTATCATATAGTACATCAAAAACAGGGTGGGAGTGCCTGTCGTAAACAGTCTTCCAAGGCCAGATTTATAATGGAAATTGGCATTTTCCTGTCTGGGACTAGTTCTGCCGTATTGTTATCTGGCACGGTGAAGGGTAGGGCGATTTCTGTAGATAATGAAACTATAATATAGGAGTGTTAGGTATCGCAATCTGCACAGGGTGAACAATCAAAGTGGGTCAACACTAACACAGTTCCCGAGGTCTAATATCAAATAATTCTTATCTCTAAATGGTTAAATAGTCACATCACATTATCAGCCTATATGCATCAAACCTTTAGACTCAAAGGGCGTAAACGCCATTAGAACCTGCGGCGTTTACGCCCTTTAAGTCTAAAGGTATCGATATGCGTCCCACTGCTGGGCACAAGCCTACTCTCAGTAGATGAGAGCGAATAGGCTATGGCGTCACGGCCTGGGCTTGGGAACTTCCCATACACATTTGTATTTCTTCACGGATGTATGCAGATTTCCTCACCACACTCTAAAAAATCTGAGCCAACTAAGAGAGATTTTCTCTTTTTCGGCGTGAACTTAAATAAAACAAACAAGATATCAAACATATCAACGAAAGCTGATTAATTAAAACAGCAAGTTCGTTAGTGATTAAAATAACAATCTAGAATCTTGATAATTTTAACAAATTATATTCCTTGTTTCTATCATTATTTTCTTCTTTGTATGATTCGATCATGTTTAATTAGTTACCTTATACATCAATGTTTGTTGAATCAAATCAGAACATGGTTAATTGAACTAAGTATGATAAACAATAAATATAATCTTGGTTGGTGCATCTAACGTCTTGTTAAGCTCGTATGGAATCATGATGCTTGATTATAACTATCACAATCTTGTTAGGAGCAATCAATTTTTTTTACAGTGCATGTTCTTCCTTCACCGAAAAGCTAATGTTAAATACAAAATCATATTTTAGACATAAGGTATTAAAAACACAGTGGTAAACAAAGACACGGTCAAGGATTTGAACCTACGGGCTTCGTTTAAAAGGCGCTAAGTTCAAGTGGGGTAGTTGCCTCTATGGGGGCAAATACGTTTTTGAAAGATTCCATTAAATCCGAACTTTTTGAAACTACTCCTACCCTACATGCCTGTAAAGTACAGCGTATACTACAAGCAGGTAGGGTAGGGGTAGTTTTAAAGAGTTCGGATTTAATGGAATCTTTAAAAGACGCATTTGCCCCCATAGGCGCAATTACCCCGGTTCAACTCATTTCAATCTAAAATTATATTTAGCACCTCAATATCTAAACTTATATTTCGTACATGTATACGAAAATATAACTACTTAATATTTCTGTCTCTCTCTACGCCCGGACTATCAAACTATTTTTTTACTAAGATAACTGAAATATTCGTTAGAAATAAAAGCATATTTATGAAATATTCAGCTCTCATTCAGGGTTATTACGTGTAACTTTTAAAATAAAAGGCTATAACAAATGGCCCGTCAGGCGGGGAACCTCCATAAATCCCTTGTTTTAATAAAATGTCGCTTGAATACTATTACTCGCCTACAACCTGTCAGATAGAGGGTAAGTCGACGACACAATCAATAGTTTGAGGACAGTACGTCAATAAGATTTTTGTGAAAGTTTAGCTATTTCCATCACCTTAAGGACATGTTTCTCGTCTCATTCACGGTTCGTTCTTGATTACAATCCCAGATTTGGCAAACTGGAATAAAACCTAACTGTACCATCATCGTAACCCAACCAAACCAACGGAATGATGGTTGCAAAACTTATCGAAAATCTTTTGGGTATTCTTCTTTACAAATTGCCTTATATTACGCACAATCTGATGAAAGATATTCATCGATCTGATCAAAACTTATGTCGTAGACTATTTATTTCATACTGTTCCTAATCTTCCATCTTTGCCCGAAGGTCCAAAGATGGGGCTAGAAGATATAGGACGGATCGGACCGCAGATATTGATGATAAATACACCAATACCTACGGACAGCTACTTGAAACCTCTCCTTGCTACTCCAATTGATGAGGACTATTGCATTAACCGATCGAGCGCGAAGCTCATCAAGTAGAGATTTCCGTTTCATCTTGGGCAAAAATGCTTTCGTATGTCTGACTGTTCTGCTCTACAGGTCGTTTCGATCGATTCTAATGAAATTTTGTGAGCAGTGTGCATATATATGTGTATTATATATACATTTATTTGAAATGGTAAAGGTCACATGACTCGTGTGATTTTTAATGATTTCATTATACTGTAATGACATATAACCAGGGACCGCAACTTTGGTGCCGATGACAGACGTACGACGTCAAGCTAAATACAGAGTGTTGTTATCTAGATTATATACACTTAATCAAATAACAACTTATTAGCCTTTTTGGTTTACTGATATTAAAACTTAAGTTAAGAGTTTTCCACGTACTGGCCACGTATAAAAACATAATTGTCTTTGTCATGTTAAAACCAAGATTGTGGGAAATGACAACCAATTTCTGTTTAATTATTTTTCATTGGTAAAATATAACCGAAATATTATTGCTTCGCTATGGAATCGTATGTGCAGAAATTTCCTTTTCTTATTTTACAAAATGAAAAAATGTACTGCTCCTGCTGTGACCAATATTTAACAGGAAAAGCAAGTAAAATAGAGAAACATTTGAAAACAAAAATCATATAGAACGAGAAGGAGGAAAAATGACACAGCATGATTTCAATATGGATTTAACAAAATTTATGATAGCTTCGAATATACCCTGGAATCAATTAAAAAATAAGAACTTTTCCAATTTTATTGAAAAATGCATTAGCGGAAAATATGCAAATAATGTGAGTATACCGTCAGAATCGAACTTAAGGTGTAATTTTTTACCAAAAACATTTCAAAAGACTTACGCTTCTATACGGCAAGATATAGGTAATTCATATATTTACGTAAGTGTGGATGAGACACAAGACAGACTTCAGCAAAAAATTGCAAATGTGATTGTCGGAGCTCTTAAGGAAACCAACGCGAGCAAACCACACCTTATCGCTTGTCAAGTTCTGGCCAAAACCAATAATGTTACTATTAAAGAATTAGTGATTAACTCGTTAAACAAACTGTTTGAAAGTGATACTTATCATGAAAGAGTGGCATTGTTTCTCACTGATGGAGCTCCGTATATGTTAAAAGCAGGCCGCTCACTAAACGACATTTTCCCAAATTTAACACACGTAACATGTGTAGCCCACGGGCTAAACCGTGTTGCAGAGAAAATTAGAGAATTATACGATGATGTTAATGAATTAATAGCAAGTGTAAAATTAGCATTTTTAAAATCGCCCTCAAGAATGTCAGTATTGAGACAACTTTACCCTGACATACCTCAGCCACCACGGCCCGTTATAACACGCTGGAATACGTGGATTGAGGCGTGCATGTACTACAGGAAGTATTTTGATGAAATCACTAATGTTATTAATGCTTTAAATGAACAAAATGCAGCCCAAGTGAGAAGAGCAAAGTTAGCAATTCGTAAACCTAACGTAAAAGAGAACATATTTTTCATAACAGAACATTGCAGCATCTTGGTTGATTCTACTAGACATATACAAAATTCATCTTTGGCATTGAGCGAGTCGTTGCGTGTGGTTAAAACTGTTACCGCAAAATTATCTAAGATTATGTTACATGAAAAGGGAAAAAACATATACAGAAAACATAGAACACTATTAAAAAAAAATAGTGGATTACAGATTATGGAAAATATGGCTGATCTGAACAACCACAGGGAAATTAGTCTCTATGAACCCTCAGAAAAAATGAACTTGTGGCGTTTATTCAAATATGCTCCTATTACGTCCGTAGAGGTAGAAAGATCTTTCTCAATATTGAAGTGGATTTTTACTAGCACGCGATGTAACATGACTCCTAGTAGTTTGGAACAGATTTTGATTATAAATTTTGAATCGAAGTATAATAACTAAAGGATATCAGACTGGTACGTTGTGCTTATTAAACTCATATACTCAGTTTTGTTAAGCTATTTTTAAAGTCATTGGCGTCATTTCCATCAAAAGAAATTAATTTAGATGAAGAATGGTTGATCGTCAACAACATTTGCTCCAGGTGCGGTTATAGGAATTATGACCAGTGCGACGCTAATTTTGGTAATTGGCGAGAGGTTCAAGAACTATTTTGCCCTGAATGTACGTGTGAAATGTATAAAAAAAAATCCTTCCGTTAATATGTTGTTTTATTTACACGAAGAATAATATTTTTTGTTATAATTACATTACTGTAAAAAAACGAATAAAAATAATACTTGCATCGTTTTTTAATGTGAACATTATTTTTTATGCAAATAATTCTTAATATTTCATTATAAAGAATTGAGGTATTGCAATGTTATTAAAAGAACATCCTATATCGGACTAAACGTCATACGTCAGTCATCGGCACCAAAGTTGCGGTCCCTGCATATAACTAATGTTTTTTAAGGAAAATTGTTGTAAAAATATACCTTTCGCTTTGAACCTCTAGTACCTTTAAACTTGTTACAAATAGCATCCATCGCGGGACGGATGCTACTTATATCACTACTAAAGCTAAGGGCGCCAGGGCAGGGCCCTTTCCTTCAATATATTGCAAAACATACCAGTAAGCTTATAAAGCTACGCTTTGTCGCGCGATACATAAATGATAAAGCATCCGCTACTCACACACAGTATTTGTCAGAACGTGACGGATGCTTTATCATTTGTTTATCACGTGACAAAGACGCCTACTGATCATGCTATTTAGCGCAACAAACGAAGTCGCGACCAGTCGCACTACCCCGGAATTTATAGACTACTAGCTGATGCCCGCGACTTCGTCTGCGGTGTAAATTATAATTAGGCAATTAATCTTAATAGGCAATTAATAGTTTCTGATATTTGTTCATAAACTTTGTTGTAATTAAACAAAACCCTCAAATATTGGGCCCAAAACTGCACAATGCACATTTACCGTGAAAATCAATTCTTAAGTCCATTTAAGGATTATTACCAAAAAATTAAATGCACTTAATAAACCGCTTGTTACTTACACAAAAAAACAATCTACTAATTGCTATATGCTATGCATGGAGTTAAAAACCTTTTACTTTAAAAATTGTACGGGTCCCTAAAAAAACTTTCAACCCCTACTTACTCAACCCGTCTTCGAGATAAATTTTAATGAACCGTGAAATCATTTGAGTTCTATTCAGTTTAATCAGTTTTAGATACCCTACTTTAAAAATCATTTGGTCCCTTTATAAAGTTTTGGTCCCCATTTATAACCCTTGGAGATGAATTTCAAAAAATGGTTTAACATTTTTTCTGTACCCTTATTGAAGGATCTATGTACGAAGTGTCAGATTTCCTACTTCAAAAATCCTTTGGACCCTATACAGAGTTTCAACCCCCATTTAAACCCCTTTGGGGATAAATTTCAAAAAACTGCAATCACTTTTCTTTTCTTTTTTAGATGAGTTCAAGATCTACTACAAAAATCGTTTGGTCCCTTTACAAAGTTTCAACCCCCTTTTGATCCCTTTTTAGGGATGAAAAAACGGTAAAACCACATTTCTTTTTTCTTATTAAGGAGTCTATGTACGATGTCCCAGATCGCCAACTTCAAAAATCTTTTGGTCCGTATACAAAGTTTCGACCCTCATTTAAACCCCTTTGGGGATGAATTTCAAAAAAACAGCAATCACTTTTCTTTACTCTCATGGATGAGTTTATGTAAGAAGTTTAAGATCTACTATAAATACCGTTTGGTCTCCATACAAAGTTTTGACCCCCGTTTGACCCCTTCTTAGGGATGAATTTAGAAAAACGAAAAATCACTTTTTCTACTCTTATTGAGGAGTTTATATACGATGTCTTAGAGCTCCAACTTCAAAAATCGTTTGTACCCTACACAAAGTTTCAACCCCCATTTTAACCCCTTTGGGGATGAATTCCAAAAAACAGCAATCACTTTTCTTTACTCTTATGGATGAGTCTATGAACGAAGTTCAAGATTTACTACAAAAATCGTTTGGTCCCCATACAAAGTTTCAACCCCCGTTTGACCCCTTTTTAGGAATGAATTTCGAAAAATGGTAAAACTACTTTTCTTTATTCTTATTGAGGAGTTTATGTACGATTTCTCAGAGCTCTAACTTCAAAGTTCAAATTTTCAACCCCCATCTAACCCCTTTTGGGGATGAATTTCAAAAAACCGTGAAATGACTTTCCTGTACTCATATTGTGGAGACTATGTACGATATCTCAGAGCTCCAACTTCAAAAATCGTTTCAAGCCCCATTTAACCCCCGTTGGGGATGAATTTTGAAAAACGGTGAAATTACTTTTTGCAACTAATCTCCTAGTTTAAAAATCGTGTGGTCCCCATTTAAACTTTCAACCCCCGTTTTACCCCTTTTAGGGATGAATTTCGAAAAAGGGTGAAATTACTTTTCTCTACTTATATTGAAGGATCTATGTGCGAACTCTGAGATCTCCAACTTCAAAAATCGTTGGTGCCTATACAAAATTTCAACCCCCGTTTAACCCCTTTTGGGGATGAATTTCGAAAAACCGTGAAATTACTTTCCTACACTCATATTGTGGAGCCTATGTACAATGTCTCAGAGCTCCAACTTCAAAAATCGTTTTAACCCCCATTTAACCCCTGTTGGGGATGAATTTTGAAAAAAGGTAAAACTACTTTCTTAGACCTTTATCGAGGAGTCTATATACGAAGTCTCAGATCTGTAACTTAAAAATAATTTGGTCCCTAAACAATATTTCAACCCCCGTTTTACCCCTTTTAGGGATGAATTTCGAAAAAGGGTTAAATTACTTTTCTTATCTCATATTGAAGGATCTATGTGCGAACTCTCAGATCTCTAACTTTAAAAATCGTTTGGTGCCTATACAAAGTTTCAAACCCCCATTTAACCCCTTTTGGGGATGAATTTAGAAAAACCGTGAAATTACATTCCTGTACTCATATTGATGGGTCTATGTGCAAAGTCTCAGATCTCCGTCTTTAAAAATCGTTTGGTCCCCATTTAAACTTTCAACCCCCGTTTAAGCCCTTATAGGGATGAATTTCGAAAAACCGTGAAATTATTTTTCTGTACTCATATTGAGGAGACTATGTACGATGTCTCAGAGCTGCAACTTCAAAAATCGTTTCAACCCCCATTTAGGATGTTCCCCATTGGGGATGAATTTTGAAAAACGGTAAAATTACTTTCTTCGACCTTTATTGAGGAGTCTATATACGAATTCTCAGATCTGTAACTTCAAAATAATTTGGTCCCTATACAACATTTCAACCCCCGTTTAACCCCTTTTAGGGATGAATCTCAAAAAAGGGTGGAATTACTTTTCTCATGTCATATTGAAGGATCTATGTGCAAACTCTCAGATCTCTAACGTCAAAAACCGTTTGGTGCCTATACAAAGTTTCAACCCCCATTTAACCCCTTTTGGGGATGAATTTCAAAAAACCGTGAAATTACTTTCCTGTACTCATCTTGATGGGTCTATATGCGAAGTCTCAGATCTCCTACTTTAAAAATCGTGTGGTCTTCATATAAACTTTCAACCCCCATTTAACCCTCTTTGGGGATGAATTTCCAAAAACGGTGAAATTACTTTTTTTAAATTGTATTAAAGAGTCTATGTTCGAAGTCTCAGATCTCCTACTTTAAAAATCGTATGGTCCCCATATAAACTTTCAACCCCCATTTAACCCCCTTTGGGGATGAATTTCAAAAAATCCCTTCTTATCCCTTACTTACGTTATATAACCACCCTACTGTGAAAATTTCAAGTTCCTAACTTCAGTAGTTTCGGCTGTGCGTTGATCAGTAAGTCAGTCAGTCAGTCAGGACTTCTTCTTTTATATATATTTAGATTAGACGGTCGCCTCCGTCGACTGGGCTATCTGTTTCGGGTCAGTGAAGAGAATAAATAGGCACTTTAATACCTTTCGACGTGTGGGTGCTTTATTGAAATATAAGGCGAGACGGACCGGGTCAATCAAGTGACCTCCCTGACCCACTCTGATACGATACAAGAACTTTCTCGGGCCCAAGTAGCTTGAGTACCCACTAACGTATAAAGAATGTTCAACGGCCAAGTCACACAACATTAACTACAATAATAAAGAAATCGCAGTAAGGAATCTTATACTTGGCACGACTTTGTCTAGATTTCATTACTTTTTAGAGATAAACAAGCAGCTCCATCGAGACTTGGCTAGTTTTTTACAGAATGTTTTTGGTGGGATGTAATTTAACAAGGAGTACTTGAGACTACTTGTGGGCTGTATTAGCCAGCGATCAGACGCGACCACGCGTTAATACGTGTTATGCGATAGAGAGAGACGGTCGGGTGCAGTGAGCTCCGTCCGGTCGTCGGACCCAAACGACAGTTTTGTTAGAGAGAGAAGCTTCTGTACGTAGTACTAATCCCATCAAAAATGATTAGATCTATAAAATGTGATCCTCCACGGTTAAATAATAGGCGAGTCGGTGGAAATCAAGTTCTGTTGATACCCCCCCGGTACTGACTTGGTTTAACTTTACATCTCAAAACTTTTTTGTTGTAGGAGAACTGCGTTACGAGACTTGCATCTTTTTACATGTAATGTTTTTTATGGGATCTCATTTCTTTTTGTAAGTGGTCTTCCTTTATTTATTACATTCCAATCCATTCTTTTCAATTTGAACTGCAAAACTAACTTTGTAATCACATGTATTTGTATACGATTACAAACTTATGTGTGCAGTTGTGACTGAAATTGCAACATTTTTAGGTTTTTTAGAACTTAATAGGTTAAAAACTAACTATGTTTAAAATTTGGAGCTTGTAGGTCTGCTAGAAGTACCTACCTTAGAATTATGATGATATCAGTCAGTGAATCAGTGAGTCAGTCAGTGACAAAACTAAGGAACTTTGACATGCAATAGTTCTTAAACTACACGTTCAAATTGAATGATATTGAGAATATATATAAGTCTTATTGAGCCCTATATATCCCTGAAACTTCAGGGTTCTAGCTGTAGCCAGTACAAAATTACGGGAGGCTGAAAATGGCCTGAATGGCTTCGAGAAAACGATGGTACGGCCGTGCCTTTGTTTTGCTTGACTTGGCGGGGGCACTGCCGTGCCCCCAGATACTTATTCTGTGTCTGTGTATAATGTTATTGACTAAGTCCGTTAAAGTTAGTTAAAAAAAGTATCAACCATAAAATATGAAATCCTAAGAAAGTGTAAATTGCAACCCTCCAAGCAACTGAGGCAAGAATGTTCAAATTTAAGTTTACCAAGTTGTGCGGCGGGCCGTACATCAAAACCAGCCGCGAGTAACTCACCCCAGAAAATACGGCGGCGGGAAGAAATTAACAACTCGGCCAAATCGCACTCTTGTGATATTTTATTAGAGATTTATTGTATGTTTAAACTAGAGGATACCCGTCATTTTGTTCGGGTACAGGGTGTACAATCGAAGACACTGCTAACTGACCACTTGTCACCCTTATTACAATGTATTAATGTCTACTGATGGTCACTTAACTGTGTCTTCGTCTGTACATTACTACAGAGGCCGGGAGGTGAGGGGTTATACACCGTGGGCCCGTACAACCCGACCAACTTTAACCACGTATTCCTGATGGTATTACAAGTAAACAACGTTACATCAACATAGGTCGAATTTTGTCATTTTACATTAATAGTCTTATGGAACAAAACAAATCAATAAATTCAGTCCCTCGTTATAAACATGTCCTTACTGGAGGAAAAGTTATTAAAAAGGAAACAAAAGCTAAAATGGAAACGAAAGGTCAATATTTTGGCTTTGTAAGCTTACCATCTAATACTGCGAAGGTTAATTGCTGTTTAGTTAATTTTCTACAGACACTAAAAGTAAAGTAGACAAAAAATTTAATTACAGAACGATAAATTTCAATTTCCTTTCCAAAAACTGTTTCAGTATACATTTTTAGCGCGAATATTTGGATGAAATATTTGAAATGTGCATTATTGTAGTTAAAACTACACACACTGCACACTGAAGTGTGCAATTTAAAATTATTGGAAATTGTTTATAATGCGTTATTTGTTAAGTTCATGTCGATTTTATATATAAGTAAAACTGAAAAGTATAGCAAACATCGTTTATAGTTTTTTTTAATGGCTTGACGCCGTGATGCTGAGTAACAAATAAATGCGGAATGGAAATTAAAAACAACATTGCCGGCCTAGGCCTGCAATGTTGTATGAAATTCCATTAAATGCCAAGTGTCAAGCCGCACCGGAACCGAGGTACTTTGCTGCCTATTATTACTGTAATGTCAACATTTGCGGTATCAGCGTAATTCGTCCCATTCGTTGTTCGTTCAATTCGTATTTCGTCTCATTCTATATTCGTCACACATTCTTTATGTATAAAGAATAAAGATTAGTCTTAATAAAGAATGTGTGACGAATATAGAATGAGACGAAATACGAATTGAACGAAAAACGTATAGGACGAATTACGCTCATACCTTCATTGCATGTTTGAGAAAAATAAATTCCGACCGTCTCTGTCTATCGCATTACGCGTACTAACGCGTGCTCTTTCTGGTCGCTGGCTATTACTAGCCATGGGTGGCGAAATGTAATAATAATAGTCGTGCAACGGAATCGCGGAGTGAGTCAGTCCTGGTTAAGTAAGAGAAGTTGAACAAACGTTTGCAACAGTACATTGTGCACCGAGGGTAGTAAGAAGGGGATTACTAACGAGAGTATATTAGGAGCCCGACGCCGTAAGCGGAGGGCTTTTAATGACTCGAGTTTGTAATCCCCTTACTGCCCGTGATACACACAATGTTTTTCATCACATCTGCGAGGAAAAAAAATAAGACAAAAATCAAATTATTTAGTGTCAACTTTTTCAATATAGTCAGTCTTCTACAGATAATGCTAAGAACTGCGTTTAGTTTTCAAACTTGACAGGCAATACCGCCAGATTGTACCGATTTTCAAAATAAAATTTCATACTAAATTAATTTAATTACATTAAAATAATTGCAAAAAATACTGAAATAATAGTAAATACACCATATAAGTTTTATATACACTAAAATTGGTTTTTTAGCCGAGTTTTGAAGATGGGAAATAAGCCTTGGCTGATTTGAAACCTCATTGGTCTGCAATGAAGTACCTACGGGTAGGTTTTATATTTTAAAACTAAACTCATAACTCCCTCGGGAGTTATAGATTTTCATACAGTTTTTCTCCCGTGGGTGTTATAGATTTTTATAACCCACAGGAGGAAAATCGGCTCGAGCTGGTCTATAGGCCCGCGTGTTATAACATCCTTTACGAGCAAGTGTGATGAAAAAGTCGTAATAAAACAGCACAATTTTGTCTCCACAACTAACGCGCACCTGCACCTGTTCTCATCAAACTGTCATGGTATCGCTGGCCGCATGGCTCATTACGGCAGTGATTTTCAAAGCACTATCTAGAATATTATCAATAGGTTTTTAGAGACATGACTAACCGATATTTAGAAAGAACGGGGTACGTTATGCTTCTTACCCGGGCTTGTAAAATGTAAATGTCCTATTGAAAAAATACATAATTTTACTGGCAACCAATTTTGCGGTTGAATCAGAAATCGAAATATACTGGGTGATTACGGGGTCGTGGAGCAAGAAAAAAGCATTTAACTTACTTTCTCCTAAGGATCACGATAGGTTAGGACTAACAGTACACCAGCGATTTTAGTCAGCAAAAAAAAACAGCGATAATTCGAGATCATGGTCACCCTACTATTTCCCAAGAAAACTTATGTCAAGTGCAGAGCGCTTCTATCAGAGAGTTTGTTTTCTAAAAAAGGTGATATATTAAAAGTAGGGTGACCACGCATTTTGAGTCAATAATAATTTTTAAATAAAAATACGTAAATAACGAATCATTTTTGTTTCAATTAAAATAAATACAGGTAGCATCGCAATCATTTACTGAGTCAGAAAAAAATGGTTGGGATCATGACCCCGAAATCACCCTGTAGATAATAATTAATAGGTATTTAATTCCGAAGAGTTAAATATTGTTTTAGTTCTCTCTACCGGCCTTTACTTAAAGCGGCCATTACAGCGCATCATCATTCCCAGATTGTTTACTTTTCTCTCATCAACCCGCGATCCGCCCAAATGACCGGCACAGATTACTGTTGTTCAAAAAGACCACTTTATACAAAGCGCAACTAAGAGAGAAAGCACTTATTTCAATACAATACGAGGTACAATAAACAGCAGTAGAGTTAAAGCAGTCGATCATTATTTAGCGCACAAATACAAAATAATTAAACAGAAAATAAATAACCGGCTTCTCAGTTGGACCTATCGCAAGCTAAGCTGGACGATTTTTCTTTGTATTCATTTCTCTATGGCTGATGATTGTGACGCAACTCTCCTACAAGTAGATTGATGGTGTCAAGTAAAACTGGATGCCCAAATAAGCAACCGTCTTGATCCGCTGTTTTCCACCACGCCTACAATAGGCGCAATATATAGGCTAATTGAATGCGATGCAATGTTAAAATCATATGACAGTGTACAAGTTAGATTAAGCGTGGCAGTTTTACATAATTATGACATACCATTGGTTAAGCGCTAAAAATATTTAAATTCCATTTAAAAAAAAACTGTTTTAATTCATGTTTCGCTTCATTATACAGTCAAGTGTAAAGTTATATATACAAATGCTCAAAAATATGTCCAAAAACACTTTCTGCAGTGGCTTTATGAAATGATTTATTCGATACACGTTTTTGCACTATACGTTAGATTGTCTGTGTTTATATTCTGTGGATGAGCGACTATCTTGGCGGTGTTAAGCTGTGGCCATTAAAGCGGCTGTTACCGTGGATAAGACGCGATTAATTAAGATTTAAAACTGGAAACGATATTAAACTGGAGACAGTATAAAACAGGAGGCAATATAAAATAGAAGACAATATAAAGCCGGCAGTGTTAAATACGGGTAAGCGTTCGGAGTAACTCGATTTAAAAATAATGAGTTCCTCGAGCATCGTTAATGAACTTTGTGAACTGCATTAGGATAGACTAAAACTGTCGCTTAGGGAAAGTATAAAGACGAACAACTAGTCAAACTTCGGACGTTTAGGAACGCGCGACACATAGTCACACAGACGCACGGTCGCGCATCTTATTTTTTTTAAAACGGTGTAAATTAGGAAAACCGTTATATTTTTTCTGTAATTTGTAGTATGATATTAATAATCGGTAATCATTACAGATTTTTCTGTTCGGTAACTTCGAAGATAATAGGGTGAGGGGACAGTATTTTTTTGAACATTTTTCGTCCTAAATCAAAAAGTACATGATCAAGAAAAAAATACTAATGGTTTTGGAATTTAAAAATTTAAGCCCTTTCATTTGATACCTACCACATGTCTACCCCACGTGATATAATAGCACAACTTAAAATTTTCGACCTCCCATTTTAGCCGCTTTAAAAAAAGTAAAAAAGGTATAAGATACATATTTTTATATCTAGTAGGCTCGGGTTGACAACTTATAAACTATTCGAAATTTCAAATCGATAGCAGTAGTAGTTCCCGAGATATCTCAGTGTGACAGACGGACAGACAGATGGACATACCAACAGACGGAGAGACAGTCAGACAGAGTCGCACCATATTCTTTTTTTTGTTGTTTCCATTTTTACCATTTTGGTACGGATTTCGTTGTTTACCATTTTGATACGGAACCCTAAAAAGTAACGTCGACAAAAAAATTACAGAATCTTATTTTAATAAACGTTTTTATCTCAGTTATTGATCGCTAAGTTCGTGGCCCGGCTGTGGTAGGCCTCGCTCCACTGATTATTAACACTACAGGCTCATCTCTCATTCCGTTTGCTCTCGTCTTATCGGGGATCAAAGATTGTGAACTCAACCTTTGACCTTTAGTTACTCGTACCGAGTTACTAATGTATAACAAACTGATAAACTTACCTCCTTTGTAATATCTGAAAATGGTTTCAGCGACTTTCAAATAATATAGTTGCCACATTTACAGAAAAGTCTATCGTTCAGAAATATGGTGCACACTTTTCGACCTCATACCAAGGAAATAAGGTCGAAAAGTGTAAACATGTTTCTGAAGTCGACCCACAGAATTATGAATGAGAAGTTTCTCCACGTCCTTCGTTTTTGAAGTTGATTAAAAATCTTTGCAGCAACAATGACTGATAGGCAACACTCAGTCAAAGCCATGAAAGTATAGCCATTTTTATTTTAAAATGTAGGTACAGTTAGGCCAAACTTGAGTTTATTTAAATATCATCAACCTGTCAGTTAGTGACGAAATATATGCAATTTGACACTAATCGCCAGTTTTTAGGACCTGTTTTTTAGTGTTCCGTACCAAAATGGTAAACCATAAAGGTTCCTTACCCTTATGGTGCGACTCTGTCTGTCTGTCCATTTGTCACAGACAGATATCTCAGTAACTACTATTGCTATCGATTTGAAACTTAAAATAGTGTTAGAAATTGCTGCCTATAGAAAAATACATAATATATTTTTAAAATTTTTTTTAAAGAGGGCCAAAATCATGCAATCTGTGTTATTGGCATTCCATTACAGAGAGTGGAGCGGTTTAAATATCTTGGCCATATAGTTACCTGTGACTTGAAGGATGATGCAGACATCGAAAGAGAGCGAAGAGCGTTGTCTGTAAGGGCGAATATGGTGGCTCGCAAATTTGCTCGTTGCTCTAAGGAGGTTTAGGTTAACTCTCTTTAGAGCACACTGTACTACCTTTTACACGGCGAGTCTGTGGATTCATTTCACGCAAAAACAGTACAACACCCTTTATATACAGTACAATAATGTGTTCAGGATGCTGATGGGCCTGCCCCGGTTCTGTAGTGCATCAGGGATGTTCGCGGAGGCCAGAGTAGATTGCTTCTACACTACAATGAGGAAACGCTGCACATCCCTGGTGCGTAGGGTCCGGGCTAGCTCCAACAGTCTCCTGAGGGCATTTGAGGAGAGGTTTGATTGTCAGTACCTGAATCATTGTCACATGATTCATGTACTGACTGTCAAACCGTAGTGGGTATTGTTTATTTTTTATTTATTTTTTGTGATAAATTATTTAATTTTTATGTCACTTTTATTAATTTATAATTTATTTTACATTATTTCTTTAATTAACTAGTTTGCTATAATTTATGTAATTTATGTTGTTTTTTGTAAAGTAATGAATGATCCATGTTGGTCGACTAAATAAAAAAATGGGTACTCGAAAATTAAAAGGTCGGCTATTATATCAAATGGGATATTAAATGAGAAGGCTTAATTTGTAAATTAATACAAAACCTATTTTATTTTTATGGGCTTCTCGACGCCGACTGGCATAAAAATGTATTCGGAGCCGATACCCCTGTATTTGTGGCTTTTTAGTTTTTCGGCCGCTTTGGCCGCCGCACCTCGTTGGGCACTGGTTCCGTTGAGGTGGGACGGAGCCAATGTGTCGACGCAGGTAGCGTCCCAAACTAGCACCCTGCCCAACCTCCACGGAATCAGGGACATCCCATCAGGTCTCTTGCCATCGTCTCTGGCAATGCCAGTCGGCTCAGTGCGGCGTGTCTAGAAAAGCAGCCGGCGGGCTTTCATGCCAGAAAAGACATGAAAGCCCGTGTTGTCCCAGCTGGTCGACTTCACTGCCTCAGGGTTACTAAACTAATTGTATGTATGTATGTATGTAAACTCTTTATTGCACAAAAGAATACAAAGCACAGGGTTACAAAATAAAGGTATGTGTACAAAGGCGAACTTATCCCTTTAAGGGATCTCTTCCAGTTAACCTTTGAGCAGTTGACCTATGTATGGGGACAACAGTTTTCCAACATCAAAGTTAAGTTTGTCCCCTCTTACAGCTTATATTGAACTATTCCCATGTTTAATTACAAGTTTGTACGGAACACACGGTGCGCGAGTTCGACTCGCACTTAACGGTTTTTTTTTAAAAGAGAACTTTTTAAACGAAAAGGCCCTTATAAACCACCCTCCTATTTTAAGCTCATCTGAAAGCACTCCAACGAAAACAATGTTACGAAACGTATTCACCTGATTATTTTATTCCCAATTCCCAAAAGCATTAAAACGCCAAGCCTTTTTAAAAAGGGTTTAATTCTCATCGGATCCGTAGGCACTTAAGTCCTTTTCTTATTGAGTTGCCAATGTTTATGCCCGGCTTGTTTATTTGGCCGGGTTCGATTCCCGACAGTAAAAACGCAATCAAACACGTTCGGACACCTGTGTGGCTCGTGTACCGCCAATGAGCTATTTTTATGCAGTCAGGTGGGATGAATTCAAACTCTGCATATCGTAAACGAAAATAAAAGTAGGTATATTACACAACTAGGGTGGTAATACTGCCCCCGGGAGTAGAAAGGGCACAACTATATAGGAAATCTGAATGAGATGTGCCCTTTTAAGTAACGGTGGCAGAATAGTACATTATACAACTAGGGTGGTAATACAAAGAAAAGCCGAGATCGCAGATGTTTGCGGCCCGAGCTGCAAGCGAGGGACATAAATATGCGATCGAGGGCTTTCTTTATTACCTCCCGTGTTGTGTACATCATTTTATGTCTACATTTGGCCAGAAAGCGACTTTTTCCGAACGCCTAGCGTGCGGAAAAGGCCACTTTATGGCCAGGTGTGGCATAATGTAAAGAATGGCAGAGATCGCAGATGTTTGCGGCCCGAGCCGCAAGCGAGTCACGTAAATATGCGATCGAGAGCTTTCTTTATTACCTCCCGTGTTGTGTACAAACAGCAACACAGTTAACTATACACTTCAAAAATGGGAAATACTGCAAGAA
The DNA here is from genome assembly GCA_947034925.1 of Eudemis profundana. Taxonomy (NCBI): domain Eukaryota; kingdom Metazoa; phylum Arthropoda; class Insecta; order Lepidoptera; family Tortricidae; genus Eudemis; species Eudemis profundana. Next base: position 11,236,750 of record OX344814.1, on the reverse strand, counting down.
AGAGAATCACACTTGAAGGCGTCGTGTTATGCATGTGTGCGTGTGTTTATGAGTATAAATTGGCTATTATTCAAAAGAGTTTTGAAACAATAATTTTTCTTTTATGGCTGATCCAACGTCATTATTGACATTAATGCCATATTATTGAATTCGTGGAAAATAATGAATGAATAATAAATATAAATTACATTATATTGGTGCATCATATCAAAAATATGAAGCACCAATAAAAGCATTAGCAATATAATTAGTTTATTTCATCCCAACGTTCGTCTGAAAGCTAAATCATAATTTTGACAAATTCACCTGTCTCGTTGAAATAAAACCTTTATTTACAGTATGGAAAAAAAAACTTTGCCCAAACAACTACAATGACAAAGCTCAGAGGCACATTACACCTACGCAAACGTTATTTGATTTGAAGTTGATATAATACAAATATACATATCTCTTTCATTCGTTATCATTTTCTCTCTGCTCTGTCTTTAATGGGCAGTTAAGTGTGTTGCTGTTTGTACATCATTTTAATGTCTACACTTGGTCAGAAAGCGACTTAACGCGTAGCGTGCGGAAAAGGCCACTTTATGGCCAGGTGTGGCATAATAGTAGTTTATGCAGCTGATACATAATGAGAAACCTTAAAACACAAGTGTGGTTTTATGAAACGAGCCAAAGGTGAGTCATGCTAAGATCACACATATTATAAATCCTTAATGATGTGTTCAGGAACCGGGAAGATTGTCCGCCATTGCACCGCCATGGCCAATTAGATTTCAAATCATGACCAACTAGATTTTCATAATAGCATTGTTTTAGATGGTATTATGATTTCTCATACATTTTACGCCATGCCATCTATTTGGCAAATACAACACTGATATTACATTAGTCGCAACGCAATAAGGGTGGTCATTATATACGGACGCATAATAGAGAAATTATGGTTTAGGTGTAGATAAAATGTGAGATACAGGGTGAGTTTAAATAAAACCATTTAAAAATTATTTAAATACGATAAGACATATTCTTGGAATATTAACTGGGTAGGCACGGTTGCATAAGCGGTGCGGCACGCGGCGTTCCCGTGCGACCCGCCGGCTGCCGGTAATGGCCGGTACATAATACATGCAGCTTGGGTTTCAATACAACCTACACCCACTTAGACCGGGGTTGTTGCGATTCGCATCCGCATTTGCAGAACTTCCACATTCATTTGAGAGCCATCATCATCAACAGCTTATATACATCCCACAAACCTACTCTCATAGATGAGAGTGAATTGGCTGTAGTCCCCACGCCAGCTCACTGCGGATTGGGGACTTCACATACGTATACACCTTTGAATTTCTTCGCAAATGTAATTCTGTTTCTCCTTCAATGAAAAGCTAAACTAATGCAAATTAAAAAGATACAGCCTTGTAATAGACGGATGGATGGACAGCGGAATCTTAATAATAGGATCCAGATGGCACCCTTTGGGTACAGAACCCTAGACAACCCTAATGTCGTAGTTAAGGATTATTACACAGACAATACAGTTGCCCCAGAACAAATAAACACACAAAATTAAAAATGTCTTAGGTATTACATTGTAAATCACGTGGTCCGAGAAGGATGACCTCTTGTCATCATCTGTGTTAGTAAGTGGAGATCAACATTATTTATTTCTAAAGTAATTAAATAGTCGCCTGATTAATTATGATTACAACTAGTGCTGCAACTAGTTGTTAGTCTTAAGGTGCGTCTACGCTAGACGAGCCGAGCACGAGCGCGCTTCGAGCATTTGGTTCGTCAATTCGTCGCCAATTGTCGGTTTTTTGACGAACACAAAGGGATTTAGATCGCGCTCGAGGACATTGATCGTTGTACGTTCGTTGTAAGTTCATATTTGACGCCGCGAACGACGTCCAGAACGGCTGCGCTCGTGCTCGGCTCTTCTAGCGTAGACGCACCTTGAAGTAACTTTATCGGAAAACGCGGTTTTCATTCACAATACAAAATTCACTCTGTATAAGTACAGTCTGTTCCGTATAGGAATAGACAGAAGAAAAACGAGGTTCTTTTTAGTGCCGGTTTTAGGTTGACATTCAATAAATGACATTTGTAAGGAAGTTGGTCTAAAATTAAATATTGATGATGTCCATACTTTTTGGTTGGCTGAAAATAAAAAAGTATCCTTATAAAATACCCAAAGAGCCAGAGATAAGCAACATTCAAGATATGAGATAGTTGGGTAGTTCTCTGCGATTTTATACCGCGATTTTTTTTTCATTACCATCGCCACTATTATTGGCGGTTTTATAAAAGCAATCAGGATCATTATGATAAAAATAGCAGAGGCACGCGACTTCTACAAGATAACCAAAAACGACTCCATAGTTTATACGGAGCTCATCTATAATGTGGCGATGGTAATGATGCGATTGGTGCGACTGTTTAGTCGCAGAGAACTACCCAGTTGTGCTCGATGATCAGAGCTGTCATTATCAAATAGTTATGTCTAATTCATATGCTGTTTTAATTGTATACTCTTTCAGTTATCGTTTGCTATTCATAAGTAAGTACCTAATTGATGAATAGTTATTTGTAACGTTCAATTCAACATGAGTGTTTGCTCTAGCGTGCGTTGTCATTGTCACTTCATCGCGAAGAAGAAGTGAATGTTTATTTTATGGTTTACAAACTGTCTTACAATTTTAAATGAAATACTTAAATATTACAAGTATTACAACTTTACAGAAAATGTTTGGAATCCCTGCTTCTGTGTCCTTCTAGAGTCTATTGTTATCCGGTACGCACTATAGTGCTAAAATGACAGGTCAACTTGTCAAGCGAACTCGCGGTCAACTGTGCCATCCTAGTAGTACCTCTTATATTGTAAGTAGCCCTACCTAATTTTCGAACCTCTTCCTAAATCTGTCTTTCTTGTCCCTAGAGAAATATGTATTACCATGACATACACAAAACAAACAACATGCGAGAATAACGAACTCCAACCAGTGCGAGAGATCGGCAAAAGCGACGCAAAATCAATTAAGGATCGTCCCACACCAATCACTTACCGACAGCCCCCGGGAAATTACCGCAGAGAAGGGACGACGTTGAGATAACTTGGCGTGAGGCATACAGGGTGGACGGGGACTTTAGTCGACGTGTGTCAAAGACATGCGGCGCCAATGCTTAGACGTTGGCCATCGGAAAGTGACGGTGGATAAAATACCTGACGAGAGGCATGTTGCTTCGAGTATTCAGTGTGAAGAAGTTCTATTAAATATGTTTCTAAAGTACCTATCAGATAAGTACGCTAATAGTTTGCAAGATATGGCGCCGAATAATTCTCACTCAATTGTAAGTTTCAAGAGTAATCTAAATTTGTTTGTGTTTAGACGCTGAGCTGGATCAGTTAATAAGAACGCTAGGTCGGTAATGGTGCTGTATTCGATGCTCAGTATGTGCCATGATTGAGAACAGTCTATAATTGTTTATGCCTCTCATCTTTGTATATTACTCATATACGTTTATGGCACAAAGATCTCGATGACGGCACAAAACCCTCGGTACGAGTTCCAGTTTACTAGTAGCACGGTTTTTTAAAATAAAAACAAACACTTGACTGACGCTTTTTTAAAGTTAGCGCCAAAAATTCATTCTGTATACATTGGCGACAAGCCGGTTTGTGACATGCGGGGACGATATGTTATGCCCGTCGACATATTTTGTGCATTTTTATATCGATTCCCGCTCCGCCGTGGTCTAGGTCATAACTTACTTAGGTTAGGATACGACTTATCCGATAAGTAAGTTTCTGAATGAGGTTAAAAACCAATTGTTCACCGTAGACGTCGCCATGCTTCGAGTACTTTTTGTTGCTATAATTTGTAAATCAAATATAAATGTTATATTGTCAACTTGTACAATTAGGTCACATAAGTTTCCTTTATCCTAGCCTTGTGGTTAGTGACTCTGCCTACGAAGCTGGCGGTCTTGAATTCGAATCCCGGTAAGAGCAAATATTATTTGTGTGATGATATTTGTTTCTGAGTCTTGGATGTTTTCTATGTAGGTATTTAAAGTACTTGTATCTATTAAATACGAGTATATCGTCGGCTAGTATCCATAACACAAGCCTTATTGAGCTTACAATGGGACTAGTTCGATTTGTGTAAGATTGTCCCCAAATATATATTCATGCCACACCTGGCCATAAAGTGCCTTTTTCCACACGCTGCGTGTACGGAAAAAGCCGCTTTCTGGCCAAGTGTAGACATAAAATGATGGACACAACACGGGAGGTAATAACGAAAGCCCTCGATCGCATATTTACGTCCCTCGCTTGCAGCTCGGGCCGCAAACTTCTGCGATCTCGGCCTTTCTTGGTATTACCACCCTAGTTGTGTAACGTACTATTGTTTACTATCCGCATAGTGTCTTTTTTGACGGTGCTGCTACCTAGTTCCTGCACGATCCCTATAGCGAGCGAAGAGTCTCCGATTCAGCTTGGGTACAAACGCTTTCGTACGTCTGTCCGAAAGTCCGGCTGTTCTTCTCTATAGGTCGCATTTCTCAACCGGTTCGTTGAGCAATTTCGATAACTAGATATATATATATATACCTATATATTTTGTTTTTTTTTGTCGAATCAGATTTTCGCTATTTTTCAAAATAGAGCCATGTGGGTTGACACACTCGCAAGTTGGACAGCTTACAGAGCCACTAGTATTAAGGTTATTCTTCAGAAATATGTCTGCGGTCGTCTTATTCCTCTGGCTCTTTTTCATACTAAATGTATTTATGGAGACAGAGGAATAAGTCGCAGACCTATTTCTGGAGAATAACCCATTATATGAATATGAGTAGTTCTACGAGCGTTTCAACCGCTCCCACTACCCTGATCGCATTTTCGCTATTTCTCTGTAGGCTCGGATTACCATTTTTGTAGATTATTTTAGGTAGAATACAGTGTCTCTCGAAAATAACAGAGAATGGTAATCCTAGCCATCGGGGAAATAGTTGAAAATGCGACCAGGGGCCCCATTTCACGAAGCTACAAGTTACAAATTACAAGCGGAAGTCTCTTTTCAATACCTTTTGATAGAAAGAGACTTCCGCTTGTAACTTGTAGCTTCGTGAAACGGGCCCCAGGAAAGTGAGAGCGGTTTAAACGCTAGCAGAACTACCCCATAGATAGATAGATAAATTGAGGCCCACTGTATATTCATATTAGGACAATAACTGTATATCACCCAATCTGCATTTATGGTTGTAATTAAACTATTATGAGACCATACGGAACTGTGCCGAAACGTCGAAATCAAAGGTAATTAATTCATAATGATTGTTTCAGACCGGTCCCTAACAATTTAATTACAATCATGCATTTTAATCAGTCTTTGAGTGTGTAATCGGTCAAAACATAATGTCGAATTAATTTGATCAAAACTAGCATTGGCAGAGAACAAACCAGCTCGACCGACCTCCCGATCTCCGATTACGAACAATTACTTCGAGTCCAGATATCAAATTAAAATGGGATGAGCTCGCTTTCGAGCAATGGCAATTTTCAGCCGGCTATCCGCCGCTACTATAATCAGTAGATTAACTTCATAGAAAAGGTACATCGTGCCACTTGTGTTCATAGCATATGCAGTGATGAAAAGCGTGTCAATAGAATCGCATTACGGTACGTATACATCGATAGCACATAGCACTAAAGGTCTCTGCCCACTACACCGTATCATACCATGACCATGACCTTACTCACTCACTCGCTCTTCCTGACACGTCTACTTCACGCAAGAACATAGGTGAACTGCCAAAAGTACACAAACCGGGAACGGCGAATAGTTCACGGAAATAAAACGCAGGAAATAACACGGTATAATACGCGGATTCTACGGGTATGATACGCGGATAGTTAGTGTCGCGTTACATTCCGTGCCTGATACGTTCATAGTACGGTCATTGTTATATACGGTGTAGTGAGCAGAGACCTTAAGAGGGCATTTCTCCAGAAATATGTCTGCGGTCACCTCATTCATCTGGCCCTTTTTCATACTAAATGTATGGAGACAGATGAATGAGTCGCAGATATACTTCTGGAGAAATGCCCAAGACTAACTTAGATAGCATTGCATGATTCCTCGATGAATCGTTGCGTCGCGCGCACCCCACCGTCTTTGTGGAACTACCGTCGTATCGTAGTCGTACTTGGTTATACTTCAAAAATATCTTGCTCCTGTCCACACACGTTGACGAATACTCGGATGATCTCAGTTATGGTTACTAAACCTGCCAAGTTCTAACCTAACCAAGAATGCCATTGAGGAGTCTTTTGTTTGTGGCCATGGGAATGATATCTAACGCTCCACAAGACGGTCTTACGGCCTGATCAAGATCGCCGAAAGTCAATGGAGGCAGAAGGCGTGTGACCGTTCATCAAACGTCTCGTGGTTGAAATGAGGATGATGATGATAAGATATGTCTGCCTAGATTAACCCACTTGGGTAAAACGCTCAGAACCAAAACGCCCAGAGTTAGGCTACTGGCGTTCAACTACAATCGTCTTCGTTGGATGTTCGTTTCGTGCCGTTGCTTTATCCATCACCTTACAGAACATTTGAGTGAGCGAGATAGCAGGATTCGAACTTCCAACTACGGAGAATGGACGCTGGTTATACTGTGGCTGAGCTCAAAAAGTAGGATAATAATGTATTGTCCCCATACCGGTAATGCAATTAGCGCCGACGCCATATTCCCCGCAATAAATGACGGCTCAGCTGAGATAATAACGTTTACTGTATTAACCTCCGGTATTTATGCTACTTTTGTTCACCCATCTGGGGCACTGTTTGTTTCGCACGCACTGAAGCAAAATATAAAGACAAAAAAGTTCACTTAGGCTGTTTAGGAGCGCGCGATACCTATACAAGGTCGAAACGCAGACGGTGCAATACGTACTGGAGCATTCTTTACTTTGCTTGTAGTGCGTTCGTTCACAGCGCGCACACATACAAGCCGCGCGATGTACCTTTTGTAAGAAGAAAAATTACTGCTACTTGTATTGTACTGTGACTGAAGTGACTACACGTTTAGCTAGTACAGGTATTCTTAATCTTTCTGCAGTTACGGACAACCTACAATTAAAATTTGGGAAATCTTACTTAAAAAAATTTAAAGTAAATCAAGAGCACTTCAAAGTTGGTTGTCCACGTAGAAAGTAAGCTTGTTCGTATCACGTAAAAACTACCTGACCAATTCTCATGACATTTGGTGTACAGGACTAGACTTGACGGTTTTCAGTGGAGGTCTATCATTCCCAGGTTTCCAGGATTCCACGAAGCTAGTTTTGGGAATAGCAGAAGCAGCTGTTTTTTAATAATTAATGGGCTTGCTCTTGCCTCCTGGTAAGCTTTGAGCTTATACAATAATGAAGATTAAGTCTCAAAATCCCGCAAAATGGCCCCATTCCCAGATCCTTGCTCATATTGTTCTCTCGGCTTATTTATCTAGCCAAGCCACGTATTTATCAAATAAATTAATAAAGGCGTTAGTTATGACGCTGGCTTATCCCAAGGCCTTATCTTTGCCTTTTAGAAACTTTTATCGTTCAACTTCAATAAAGAGGCTCTCAATTGTATTTTCTTCGTTATTGCTGTCCAGTCTTAATTATTACTTTGAAGTTAACATACACTTCAAGCTTAAATATATCCTTACAGAAAACTACCCAATAACATACTATATACATTCTCTTCGAGTACATCAAGAAAAATATTAAAAATCGACTTTATACTCTTCCTCTTCTTTTCCCTTAACATTTATCAGCGACGTCAGAAAAAGTAGAAGTATAAGAAATCTCATCAAAAAAATTACATGCAAAAATATGCAAGTATGGCAACGCTGTTCTTCTACAACGAAAAGGTTTTGAGATGTAATGTTAAACCAAGTCAGTACCGGGCAGGTGTCCAACTGTCCACATAACTCGATTTCTACGGACTTGCCTATTATTTACCCGTGGAGGATTCTTTATGTAAGAACTATAAAATGTCCTCCACGGACTTGATAGGCTAAAAACTAATTATGTTTAAAATTTGGAGTTTGTGGGATGTGGGTCTGCTAGAAGTACCTTAGAATTGTGATGATCATCAGTGGTTAGTGAATCAGTGACAAAACTAAGGAACTTTGACAATAGTTCTTAAACGACAAGTTCAAATTGAATCTTATTGAAAATATGACTAAGTCCTATTATGCCTTATATATCCCTGAAAATTCAGGGTTCTAGTTTTAGCCAGCAGAAAATTACAGGAGGTTGAAAATGGCCTAAAGGTGGTTTTTCACCGGCAGGGTGAGACGAGACGAGACGAGGATTGAATTGAAATTTGTATGAAGTTTTCAATCCTCTCCTAGCTAAATTTCAATTCTATCCTCGTCTCGTCTCGTCTCACCCTGCCGGTGGAAAACCACCTTTAATGGCTTCAAGACAAGGATGGTACGGCCGTGCCTTTGTTTTGCTCGACTTGGCGGGAGCACTGCAGTGCCCCCAGATAACTAGCAAAACTTTTTTTATGTAATTTTAGAAGTCGCTTATTAATTATTATAATTTGTTACTAGAAACCTGGAAATTTTATTTTATTCGGATGCCATGCATAAACGCTTGTAAAGAGAGTAGTATGATTCAATAAAAGGTGTTAATCGTTTAATTCTTCTTTCAGGTAAGTAGCCGACAGGCGGACTCATGAAGAGAAAGTAAGTCAAAAGAAGTGCATGGAGTCTTACACTCAAAAAGTTCAATGGACGTCATGATTTAAAGATTGACAGTTTTCACATATGATAGGTACCGCAAGGTCGGGGTACTTTGGCCAAATGTAGGGTAACGTTGCCCACCTTGTAAATCACTTTATCTAAAATCTATAAGGTCTGATAAAGCCAACCACATGGCAACGTACCGTGATTTAAATGCAATAATAAAACCTGAATCGAGTTAATCCCTATGGCCAAAGTTACCCCCCGGGGTGAAAGTACCCCGACCTTACTGGTACCCGTGCAGACGCCCCCCACCCAAGCGTATTTCAAGCCTCGTCTCCTTGTCAGCGCCGCTCAGCGTCAACGCAACACTGAGACGTTCGAATGGCACTCAAAAGACACTCGCGACGGTGCGCCAACGTTGCGTCGGCACTGCGCGGGCGCTGATACGACGACGACGTGTGAAAGACGCTAATATGGGGGGTCTCTTACCCAACCTTTATATCATTACACCAGCACCGTTTTGGTTCTAGAACGCCCATAGAATGATTCTGGAACCTGTTAGTCCAAAATGCTAGTTGAGTGAAAAGTTACTAATTTTATTGACATTAACGAAGACGTCGATAAACCTTAACAACGTAGTGTTCACTTCGTTGTTAAGGTTTATCGTTGTTAAGGTTAATCTTCAAAGATTGAAAGCAATCATGTAATTTACTGGACGTAGCGAAAGGCAAAGAAAATGCCGTAACGACAATATTTTCACGTAATCTTCACATTTCAAAACTCCTAATATTGCAATTCGCGGAACAAACCGGCCCATAAATTGTCACATAATTTTTTATCAACTTCGATATAAATCTTGTACCCACACCCCGATTAGAAAAAGGGCATAAGTCTCTAGAGAATTTCCATGATTTATGCTGTTTGTAACGAGCAGGACTCAAGTTTCAAGATTTACGATGGGCCTATTGGCGAAGTATTGGAAGTGGAGTGAATTTTAATGGGTTTCCTCACGCTTTCGCATTTTCCACGCTAAAGTTTACGTTAAAGGGTTTCTTAGGCCAACTTTCACGGCCAAATTAAGAACTTGGAACTGGAATTCACCTGCAAAATGCTAAAAATTGTGGAGTTAAGGTGATTTGCGTCGGCCTCTACGGCCTCAATTACATTGGAAATGTGTATTGTTTTATAGATTTTCGTTTGCGCGAAATGACATGAAAAAGCTCAAAAAGCCAAAAAAAACAGTTATTGTAGAAATAAAAAAAAATAATTTCAAATGCTGCTGGTAGATGGCACTGCGCTGACCTTATAGGCCAAACTGCACGATATTTCTGGTTTAATGAGACTTCTCATTTCTCATGTATCAAGCCATTATAAATAGTACATTACTGCAGAGGCCGGGAAGTGTTCCCTCCCTGAATAGCAAAGCAATTAGCCCGAGTAAGGTGCAGGCTGAAAAACAGCGCTGTGCAGCCCAACACGCTCACAGCATACGCTGAGCCTGAGCCTGTTGCCACTGTACCTACTTATAAATAAACAATGTAATTAATTAAGTTTAAGCTAGCTATAATATTGAATACAATGTAATTGTTTGAGTTTTTTTTTTCTTGTTTCTTGTGGCAATAAATCATTTTTATCTTATCTTTAAGTGAGGGGTTGCCGGCCGAGTACATACAACTATAGATAGTTACGAGGCTGGCAACCCCATTTCCCGCCGAGGTATGTATAGTGCTTTTCTCAAATATGCAATTAAATATTATTTTAATCAGAAACTTTCTATCAGAAAGTGCCATTAGTGACACTGATATATTATATCCACAGACAATGCAAATGTAACGTTCGGAAACCAAAAGCTGTTTCAGTTTACATTTTTACCGCGAATATTTAGATGAAATATTTTAAATGTGTATTCTTGTGGTGTAGTTTGCAATTTATAATAATTGGAAATTGTTTATAATGTGTTACTTGTTATGTTCATGTCAATTTTAAATAAATAAAACTGCAAAATATAGCAAAAATCGTTTTTTGTTTTTTTAATGGCTGAATGCCGTGATGCTGTGGCCCAAATAAATGTGGAATGGAAATTAAAAAAAATACATTGCCGGCCTAATGTAAGTATGAAATTCCATTACGTGCCAAGTGTCAAGCCGCACCGGAAACGAGGTACTTTGCGGCCTATTTTTAGGCATGTAATGTCAACATTTCATGTCATGTTTGAGAAAAAACAATTTATTTGAATCGTAATTGACAACTTTTCATTTTAAGAACACTTTAAAATGTATATACGATTCGAAAGCATTTTGTCACCTGAACACTACACTATTTTTATAATTTTTTTATATCGCTTAATATAAAAAATACAAATGAATAAAAAATATGTTCTCATTTTACCAGTTCTACGGCAGAATAGATGAAATGCCAGTGCCTTTTGCCACAGAAAAAATAAGCTGTCATAATTTTGAATTTGACATTGTCAATGCATACTGTCAGATCGCTTACTTTTTTTCAATCGCGATAAGACTAAAGTAATGGTTTATTCTACCGTAGAACTGTAGTTACGCCCTTTTAGAATAAGTAAATATTAATATATTAATTATAAATTAATTACAAATCCTGGTGAAACAAATAAACTATCAGCGTATTCGTCTTTTCAAACCAAATACAGTGAACCAATAAAATTAAAGGCTCAAAAAAATGAAAGGTTGTCAATTGATACCGTGGAATGCAGTAATGACCCTCTTTATGTTTGTATGGAAAACTGACCGACTCGAACCACCTTAACTTTTCTTGACGATGTTTTCTACTAGAATTTGTGTTCGACTCAGTCTGCGTGTGAAAAAAAAAACCGGTCAAGTGCGAGTCGGACTTGCGCACCGAAGGTTCCGTACAAACTCATAAGTAGATACATGGTAGATACATGAATAATTCAAGAAAAACTATATCGCTTAGTTAAGTAGGAGCAAATAAGTATGTGTTAAGTTTTTTCAAATTTCTCAAAAACGGTGCAAGTTAGGAAAACCGTTATATTTTTCCTGTAATATTTAGGACGACATTAATAATTAGTAATTATTACAGATTTTTCTGTTCAGTAACTTCGAAGATAATAGGGGGGGAATGGTATTTTTAACGTTTTTCTCCATAAATCAAAAACTACTGATTTAAAAAAAAACAGTGTTTTATTCTACAAATCAAGCCCTTTCATTTGATACCCCACTCGATACAATAGCTCTACTTTCAATTTTCAAAGTCCCATTACGGACCCCTTTAAAAAAAAGTAAAAAAGTTACAAGATTTTTTTTACATACAATAAGCTCGGGTTAGCGGTTCTTAACACTATTCCAAATTTCAAGTCTATAGCATCAGTAGATCCTGAGATATCCTGCTGTGACAGACAGACAGAGTCGCACCATAAGGGTTCCTTTTTTACCATTTTGGTATGGAACCCTAAAAACGTTGTAACCTGCTTTTTCGGTGGTAAACATGAGTGAATTCCGTTATACTCCGTTTTTTTAATGTAGATATTTGGTAAACCAAATAATCAGTGGTCGTCATTTTTATCAATGAACAATTTAAAAGTACATGATATTGATTATGTCATTTTCTTTGTCTGATATTGATTTATTAGTATAATAAGCCTAAAGTGCTCCCTTAGTAGGAAAGTAAGAATAATTTCTTTTCCAGCTAATAAGCTCGGATTAGCGGTTTTTAACACTATTCCAAATTTCAAGTCGATAGCATCAGTAAGTAGATCCTGAGATATCTTGCTGTGACAGACGGACAGGCGGACAGACGAACAGACGGACAGACAGACAGAGTCGCACCATAAGGGTTCCTTTTTTACCATTTTGGTACGGAACCCTAAAAACGGAGTATAGGTAATCTATTCTCAGTCGGTGCACTCTTCGGAGAGCGATCGTGATCAACTGCTCGTATTACCTGGTGCAGATATTGCTCGCTGTATGTTGCGCCGCTATCTCTCTCGATAGGAAGACATTCTGGTGCACAGATACAAGGGTCGGCCCACAGCCGATTTGACCTGGTCGGTCCATTGCATGGGTGATCTCCCACATAATCTGGTTCCCTCTACACTTCCCTGGACGACAAGACGCTCTATGGAGTAGATTTAGGTAATAGAAACGAATAAAATGCTCATTAGTATTTGAACACACCGCCATTGAAAGAACGTGGTCATTTATTTTATACACCTTGACCATGTATTTAACGTTAAGTGTCCAAAAAATACTCTCTTCTACTTTAAATCATACACAAGAGAGTTCTCAAGAAATTCAATAAAACTTTGTGAAAGTGCTAAGTAGATTCGGCTCCAATCTGAGTTATTGCTACATTTTATCGTGGGCCTTATTATTGTAACGAGGTTTGCTTGTATCGGCCATGTTGTTTTGTAGAGGACGATTGAGGACCAGGATTTTCAAGTTCCGCCCAAACAAGCAATATGGTGACATTACAAAGCCAGCATTCCCGGGTTTGAATCCTGGAAATGTATAATTATGTTCGTATCTTCCAGATACATATAATAAAATTGTAGAAAAACTGTGTTTGTATTTTTTTTTTCAATATACTAACTGGCGTGGTAAGTGCTCTCGCAATAATTTGAAAGGAAAGTAAGGAAAGTTTGAAAGCCCACCAACAAGAAACCGGAAGTCAAGATCAATCATGATACAACGTCCAAACAGCCACGACCACTCTGACAAGAGTGTACTACTAAGAAGAAGAACTGGGCAGTATTAAAGATAAATGTTAAAACAGACAAATAGTTTTTGGATTTTTTGTCTGTTCGGTTTTTGTTCGTGGGCGCATCACGCAAAAACTACCGAATCGATTTTCATGAAATTTGACGTACACGTAGATTATGATCCCGGTTAAAACATGGGGTAGGTACTATTTACCCGGCTGAGGCGATGCCAACACGAAATATTTAACTTATTTCACCTCCACAAACGAAGTTGTTAGCAGGGCCAAACCATGTTCCACTGATTTTTTTTTTCCAAAAAGCCAGTTTTCCGGAAACATAGGTACACAATTCTTTGAATTGAATGTTTTCTGGAAACCCTTAACCCCCTATTCGCTGAATATGTGTAACTGGAGTATTATAAAGTAAAATTTTACGTTCATTTCACCTCTGGCTTTACGATGACCCAAGGGTCAGACTGCGTGCATAATCGTTATGTTTACTGCTCCATTTCACTCCACAATAACAGTATCGAGCGGTATAGAACTAGGTTACCAATAATCGTTCTAGGAACGTTCTGGGAAACTGCCACTTGGCCACAATATATGCCCTAGGGCTGGAATTAGCCATTTGTATGGAGGTTTATAAGGGTTCCATTTTTAGGGTTCCGTGCCCAAAGGGTGCTAACACTAAGCCTTTAGATTTAGATAGCGGCAAAATCTAAATCCGGGCTATTTATTTTGAACCGTAATAGTTGGAGACTTGAAATTTTTACACACGCACTTAGCCTGTTTTTTTCTATAACTGGCCTGCAATTGAACTCAGTCAGTAGTGCCTCATGGGAAGCGACTACGAAACCGCGGGTGTAGCCTATCGGCTCCGTAAGCCTATTCATGTTGACCCTTGTCATAAAGATTCCTAAGTTAAATTTGGCAGGAAATACAAAAGTTGGGAGTTAATTCCATTCTTTGGCGTTAGGCGTTTAAAACGATGAAGCGAATTGCTTTGTGCGAATGAATGGTATACTCGTACATCTCAAAACTTTTTTGTTGTAGAAGAACTGTGTTGCGCGACTTGCATCTTTTTACATGTAATGCTTTTGATGGGATCTCTTTTTGTAAGTGGTCGTCCTTTACTTATTACATTTCAATCCATTATACTTCCCGTTTGAACTACAAAAGTAACATTGTAATCGCCTGTATTTGTATAGGATGACAAACTTACTTATGCAGTTTGTATTGAATTTGCAATATTTTTAGATTTTGCATGATATGATAGGCTAACAGCTAATTATCTTTAAAATATGGAGCTTGTGGGTCTGCTAAAAGTACCTTAGAATTATGATGATGAGTCAGTCAGTCAGTGACAAAACTAAGGAACTTTGACGTGCAATATTTCTTAAGCTACACGTTCAAATTTAATGTTATTGAGAATATATTTAAGTATTATTATGACCTATATGTAAAATTCAGGGCTCTAGTTTTAGCCAGCACGAAGGAGGGACACAGATACATGGGGTTCAAAATGGCCTGAATGGCTTCGAGAAAAGGATTGTATGGCAGTGCCTTTGTTTTGCTCAACTTGGCGGGGGCACTGCCGTGCCCCCAGACATCGACAAAGTAAGGATGAAGTCGACCCCCACGCCTGGGAGTCCATTGATAAAACGGGTACGGCGGAATCCCGTGTAGTTCCTGTGCACTCTCCAAAACGTATCCGACAGGAGAAAGACAAGCTAGCGAGTTTGCGACGATGTTCGAGGCTCTGGAAGTTGACCGTCGCCGTGTATGAAAGCCCATTTCCGATTCGTTGGCTGAGCGTTTGCATGCAGCGGGGATTTTGCGGAATCTACGTCCATGTTTGAAAATAAATTTAGGGTCATTCTACTTTTAAGCAACGTACAATCTTTTGTAGAATAAAAGGCATCTCTGGTCATTAGTTTCAAGTTGTAATAAATGCTTCAGGAACTGGAATAACTAAATTTAATGTTTTCAAACAAAAAACTTTCAATTTTCAGAAATTTCGTGAAAAAATTTGGTAACACAGAGATAAAGACACTATTTCCATACAAATGGCGGGGACATGGATGTCCACTGCGTTACCTACTTTATAGTTAATAATAATGTTTTTTTTATTTGTGGTGATAATTTTAAATGTAAGCCTAATTATGTATCTATTTTAATTTTAAATAACAGAACCGTGCACTTACCTGTTTTTGTAAAAACATTATTTGTAGAGCACATGCCAAAAAATAGACCTGCACTTAAAAGTAGAATGACCCTTTAGCATGTTCATGAAACTAAAGAAATGTCAAGTTTGTATATGCTTGATTGCGATACAATGATATTTATTCAAAATTGACTTTAATATTAAACCGCGTTTTTTAGTAACAAACATACAAAGCTTCAAACATCTAAACAAATTTTCACATTTATAACATTAGTAGGAAGTGGAATAGGATAGTAGGGATAAGGATGGGATAGGATGAGTAATGAGTATTTATGCAACTGGGCAAGAATCTCGTTTTATTAAAACAATGAATGGGCCATATGCTGTAACAAACAATAGTTCCTAGTATTAATAAACCAGACATTGTTCTCTGACATTACATTTAAAATACACAAAACACGTGAATTTACACAAAACGACTGTTTTTTATAGAAAAGCCATGTCGCTTACGCCTTTTTTACGACAGTATAGCTAAGAATATCTCAGCTTTCAACTGCGATCTAAACGGTCATTAACTTGTTTACGATGCAACGTTACTGCATATTTCAATATTAATTTCGCCCGTCTCTGTCGCTCTAATGCAGAATAGAAGGAGACGGCAAACAAAGTTAACTTTAGTTTTGTACTGGCGCCGAGTTTACGATAAATTAGAAGTAGCATAAAGCTATTGACGTGTGTTTCGATGTGTGTGTTAGCGTAGATGGGTACCGACAAAAAAAATTGAAATGTTTCTGACAAAATTATTATTTTAAGTTTGAAAAACCGAACAAATGCGAGGCGGACTCGCTCACCGTTCCGTACAAATTTTAAAGTACTTTATAACTGCAACCGCACTTGGCCGATTTTTTTTGTTAATGCATGCAAACCAAATTTCTTTCCAAATTACCTTGCGATAAATACACGTAGTAGCATCGTTTTGTTAAAAACTTAGTCCACTGCGTTCACAATCCTATAGAATTTCTCTAAGCAATTCTAGGTACGAATAGATAGCTATCAAAGCTACGTAGATCATTGTACGTACAAAGTCAGCTTTTCCCTCTAGGGGGGTAAGTATTTCTAGTCTATCGGCAGTAATCTGTGCCAGAGCTAGCATCGATCCGACTACCTTGCAGTAAAAAGGTACTTTTCTACTGCGGTTTAGTTTGCCCGTTAAAACGGCCGGCTCTCACACCGAACTTACAATTTAGTTTTCTAACATTTTAATTTCCTTTGGCAAATTCTTGTCGGTGGAACCTCTCACAATGTCATCAACTTATCGTCATCATCATAATTTAAGAAACTTTCGTAGGCCGACCTTTCGATCGACCTTCAGGGCGTTTCTCTGTCACTTTTATCTTCAATGAACTAGCGACTCACCCTGTGCTTTGCAAGGATTGCATTACATCGCTCAAACTAGAGAATCCTCAATTAATTATCAAAAACCGCCTCAAACTCGATCCAGTAGTTTTCGTGTTTGCAATAAGACACACACACGGGTATAGTTCTATGCTGCTTGAAGTGTTGCATGTTTTGTCTTTCGTTTCTTTTCGTTTTTGTTAGCCATGGTGCCATGGCGCAGGTTTCAATCGCGTAGTAATGTGGTAACACATTGCAGAATACTTTAAGTCGTAATAGTTGCGTTTTCATTGTCCCTGCATAATATACTTTATTATACTTTATGCCACACCTGGCCATAAATTGACTTTTTCCACACGCTGCGCGTACGGAAAAAACCGCTTTCTGGCCAAGAGTAGACATAAAATGATGTACACAACACGGGAGGTAATAAAGAAAGCCCTCGATCGCATATTCACGTCCCTCGCTTGCAGCTCGGGCCGCAAACTTCTCCGATCTCGGCCTTTGTTTGTATTATCACCCTAGTTATGTAATGTACTATAGTTTAACGCTTAATTTGGTAATGTCGAGCCGGCTGGACATATTTTTTGATAGTAAGTACTTTTGTATCTTTTATTTAATCAGAATTTTTGTACTATTTAGATTCGCTGAGGCTTGAATTATGGTATTTTCTTCGAATTTGTGAAATTAAAGGTTTCTACATCAGTGTAATGTTACGCTTCGGTGTGAGAAACTCCCGTCGTTCTCTGAAGCGATCGTCAGCGTACTCATAAACCCGAGCGGTTGCAATGCCAACTGCTTTTGTTTTACCCGATGCGAGCAAACTATCACAATACATGTTTATGCATTCCTCTACCTTCGCTTATGTAGCTTCGATTCGGTTGAGAGTTATTTTTTGTAAATGTTACCAGCGACCCGTTTCACGAAGCTGCAAGTTACGATTTTACAAGTCTAAACTAGCAACATTGGTCAAATCAACCAATGTTGTTGTGGTATTTGGCCAATGTTGCTAGGCTAGACTTGTTGGTATCTAAGAATGTTATCTCGATATGAATTTTTACACAACTGCCCAAAAAAAGGGTTATGTCTCCAGATTTCATGTACAGTCGCCATCAGATATATCTGAGCTGTCAGTGTACTCATAAATATCTGAACACGGCTCTAATGCTATGAAAATAGAGCCTTTTTCAGATATTTATGAGTACACTGACAGCTCAGATATATCTGATGGCGACTGTATGTAAATATCTATGTATGTGGGTGTCTTTATTCCACGATAATTTCTAAACCCCTGAACCAATTTAGAAGTGTTGAGTAGGTAGCGTTAGAATCCTTAAGTTATCCCGAGTGTCATGGCTATGTGACGTCATCATAAAAAAAAAACCGGTCAAGTGCGAGTCGGACTCGCGCACCGAGGGTTCCGTACAAAATCGTCAGTAGATATGTGAATAATTCAAGAATTGTATGGCGGGACAAACTTAACTTTGCTCTTGTAAAAGTGTTGTCCCCATACATCGACATATGCCGCGGTTAGTTTAGTAGGAGCAAATAAGGTTGTCTTACGATTTTTGCGAATTTTTAAAAAACGCTGCAAGGTCGGAAAACCGTTTTATTTTTCCTGTAATATTTAGGATAATATTAGTAATTGGTAATTATTACAGATTTTTCTGTTCAGTAACTTCGGACATAATAGGGGGGGAATGGTATTTTTTTAAACGATTTCGGTCTTTAATCAAAAACTACACGTCTAAGAAAAAAAATAAAAACGGTTTTGAAATCTTCATATTAAGCCCTTTCATTTGATAGCCCACTCGATATATTAGCTCAACTTTTGATTTTCGACATCCCATTTCGGCCCTCTTTAAAAAAAAAGTATTAATTAGCGGTTTTTAACACTATTCCAAATTTCAAGTTGATAGCATCAGTAGATCTTGAGATATCTTGCTGTGACAGACGGACAGACAGACAGACAGACAGAGTCGCACCATAAGGGTTCCTTTTTTACCATTTTGGTACGGAACCCTAATAATATGGGATTCTGTACGCCATATTGTGTGCTCGGAGGAAAAATAAATCTTCCGACTCCATCGAGTGGGGTAACAAAATGAAGAGATTTTAATCTGCTGATCATAAAAATATATACCTTTGTTGCATTTTAGGTTCGCGTTCATTCATGGCAGTCATGTTTTTAGGGTTTCGTACCAAAATGGTAAAAAAGGAACCCTTATGGTGCGACTCTGTCTGTCTGTCAGTCTGTCCGTCTGGCTGCCCGTCTGTCACAGTCAGATATCTCAGGAACTACTGATGCTATCGATTTGAAATTTAGAATAGTTTTAAAAGTAGCTAACCCGAGCCTATTGGATGTAAAAAAAAACTTGTAACTTTTTACTTTTTTTAAAGGGATTCGTACTTAATGGGACTTTAAATGTTGAAAGTAGGGCTATTATATCGAGTGGGGTATCAAATGAGAGGGAATGATTTATGACGAAAAACGTTAAAAAAATACCATTCCCCCTATTTGTCTTTGAAGTTACTGAAAAGAAAATCTGTAATAGTTACCAATTATTAATGTCATCCTAAATATTACAGGAAAATATAATGGTTTTCCTAACTTGCACCGTTTTTTAGAAATTCGCAAAAATCGTAACACATACTTATTTGCTCCTACTCAACTAACTGCCATACAGTTTTTCTTGAACTATTCACGTATCTACTTACGAGTTTGTACGGAACCCTCGGTGCGCGAGTCCAACTCGCACTTGACCGGTTTTTTTATTTTTAATAATGGTTAGGTTATTATTGTCTTTGAATATACGAACGTCAGATGGGACGGAATAGGAAAGACTGGCGATCTCTTGTGTCGGAGGCCAAGGGCCTCTTTTGGTCATTGAACCAACATAGTAAGTAGGTGCCCAGGTTGCACATTATTTGTATTCAGATGTATACAGCATACACAACCTTTATAATGCTAAAATTGGTGCTATACTGGCGATAATAACTTTTAATTATTAATTTTATTTTTGTTTTTCACGTTCATAATACGAATTCATATAAATTGACATGTGTAATTTATCGTATACCGTTGTGTTATGATTATGAAATAAATAAATCTAATCCAATCTAATCTTTATAGCTTGCGTTATCTATATAGCTCGTTCTTCTTGGGTAATATGCCCTCCTAAACATAGAAGTACACGTTCATAATACGAATTCATATAAATTGACATGTGTAATTTATCGTATACCGCTGTGTTATGTATGACTAGCATTTTCCCGCGGCTTCGCCAGCGTTGTTCCCGTTATTGTCCCAAAGGAACTCTTTACCGGGATATAAAGTATCCTATGTTTCAATCCAGGACTTGGACTACTTACATGCCAAATTTCAGCTTGATCCATCCAGTTGTTATCCCGTTATTAGGCAACAAACATCCAAACATCCTCACAAACTTTCGCATTTATAATATTAGTGGGATTATGAAATAAATAAATCTAATCCAATCCAATTTGAATAGCTTGTGTTATCTATATAGCTCGTTCTTCTTGGGTAATATGCCCTCCTAAATATAGAAGTTAATACCAAGTGACGGCTTTAAAGCTACAGCTAATGAGGTAAGAACTGAGCTTATTCCTTTCAGCCAAGTTTAAGTTTAATAACTGAATTAAGTGCGCGAACTATAGCGTGCAACGTTACACGAGACTTATAACTGGAGATGGTTACAGTGGGGCAGTAATAGCTCAATAATATAAGTAGTAAAGAGAGAAACCTCGTGACTTTCATCTTTTGTTCCCAAAATTTGGTAGAATAGCGGCTGAAACAAATACAATTTTGAAATTCGAAGCATCCCAAGCGGGTTCACCCTCGTTTGCCCCAATTTAACAGCTTTTTTTATAACAGCTTTTTTGGTGCAACTGTAAAGTCTTAGAAAAACAACGAAACGCAGCTAAAAATTAGCGGTAAAACTCTTATCTAAAATGGAAGGAGGTAAAAATGGTAAACAGGAGTCAGCCTACTGTTGCTATCTCCCTTGTCTTGTATTTGAAGCCATATTACGTGAACTTTAAATTAACTTGGCAGTGTAAAGTTCTCAATATGTAACACGGGTCGGGCCGGAAGATATGTCACGTGCTGAGTTTCTCTGACGTCTAGTTTAATACGTAGAAGTCAATATAAACATGTAAAAAGATGCAAGTCTGGCAACGCAGTTCTTTTGCAACAAAAAAGTTTTGAGAGCTAATGTTAAACCAAGTCAGTACCGGGGGGGGGTAACCACAGAACTCGATTTCCACCGACTTCCCTGTTATTTTAACCGTAGAGGATTCTTCATTTTAGAACTATAAAAGGGTATCATTTAATCGATCAGCAAAATATTCATATTTTGGTCAGCAGAAATTTGTATTTGGTCAGCCAAAATAGCTAGTTGGTAAGCAACTTATGGTTAGCAAACATTTATAAATCAGGCTGCAATTAATGATATACTGAACTGCTCTAAATTATTTTGGTCAGCAAATTAAATATTTGAGCTGCATTAAGCGATCTACGGTTAATCAATTTTTGGTAAGCAATCAGTAGGTAAGCAAAATATTTCATTTTGTTCATCAAAAAAAAGGGGGCAATAAAACCTAACTGGTCATTCACAAAATGGGCGCAACTATTCTGTCGCCAATCGTGTGCGTATTTTGTCATACGGTAATTGTCAGCTGTCAAGTAGCAGGTGTCACTGTAATATATACAGGGTATCACTGTGATATATACTGGGTGTCACTGTGATATATACAGGGTCTCACTGTGTTATATACAGGGTGTAACTGTGATAGATACAGGATGTCACTGTGATATATACAGGGTGTCACTGTAATATATACAGGGTGTCACTGTGATATATACTGGGTGTTACTGTGATATATACAAGGTGTCACTGTGTTATATACAGGGTGTAACTGTGATAGATACAGGATGTCACTGTGATATATACAGGGTGTCACTGTGATAGATACAGGGTGTCACTGTGTTATATACAGGGTGTCACTGTGATAGATACAGGATGTCACTGTGATATATACAGGGTGTCACTGTGATATATAATCAAAAAATATAACCCTAACCTACCTATTTTTGGGAGCCGTTTCGTTTTTAGGGTCATCAAAAAAAATAACCCTAACCTACCTATTTTTGGGAGCCGTTTCGTTTTTAGGGTCATCAAAAAAAAATAACCCTAACCTACCTATTTTTGGGAACCGTTTCGTTTTTAGGGTCATCAAAAAAAAATAACCCTAACCTACCTAATTTTGGGTGCCGTTTCGTTTTTAGGGTCATCAAAAAAAATTACCCTAACCTACCTATTTTTGGGAACCGTTTCGTTTTTAGGGTCATCAAAAAAAAATAACCCTAACCTACCTATTTTTGGGTGCCGTTTCGTTTTTAAGGTCATAAAAAAAAATCACCCTAACCTACCTATTTTTAGGAGCCGTTTCGTTTTTAGGGCCATTAAAAAAATAACCCTAACCTACCTATTTTTGGGTGCCGTTTCGTTTTTAAGGTCATAAAAAAAAATCACCCTAACCTACCTATTTTTAGGAGCCGTTTCGTTTTTAGGGCCATTAAAAAAATAACCCTAACCTACCTATTTTTGGGAGTGACACTCTGTATATATCACAGTGATATCCTGTATCTATCACAGCGACACTCTGTATATAACACAGTGACACCTGTATACATTACAGTGACACCCTGTATACAGGGTGTCCAGTAATTAATAGCCAGTAAAAATATTTTCATTTGTGACCTAGACGATCATTACAGTGAAACACGAGACCAAAAACTGAAAATTAAGAAAAGTGTGAAAATTTCGAAAACCAAGGGACTTTTACTAAACCTAAAAGTCGATTTTCTGAACCAGCCTAAGGTGCCCTCTCAGTGGTTAGAAGATTGGCTATTAATTACTGGACACCCTGTATAACACAGTGACACTCAGTATATATCACAGTGACATCTTGAATCTATCACAGTGACACCCTGTATATAACACAATGGCACCCTGTATAGTGATATCATAGTGACACCCAGTATACATCACAGTGACACCCAATTAAATTGCTTACAGACATGTTTTCTCTGCTGACAGTGACATCCTGCATCTATCACAGTGACACCCTGTATATAACACAATGGCACCCTTTATATATCACAATGACATTCTGTATATATCACAGTGACATCCTGTATACATTACAGTGACACCCTGTATATAAATAACACAGTGACACCCTGTATATCTCAATTAAACTCTCTGCTGACCAATTGTAAAATCTTGCTGCCCAAGTTATTATTTTGCAGCTCGACTGGTTATTAGGCAGCCAAATGATAAAAAAAGCAGATTAATATTGGTTAAAATGTTAACCGTTTTTAAATTGTTTGCTGAACAAGAGTTGCCGCCCGATTTTTATTTATTGCCAGCCAAAGCTTTGTATGCTGCCCAAATGATTTAACTGCTTATTTTTTTTTGCGGATCAATTTTAATAACGGCTGACCAAAAAATTACTTTTCACTATAAAATGTGTTGATGGGATCTCCTTTATTTTTGTAAGTGATCTTTCTTTATTTATTACATTCCAATCCGTTTTATTTTCAATTTGAACTACAAAAGTAACTTTGTAATCGCATGTATGTGTATAGGATTACAAATAGGATTACAGATTATGCAGATCGTATTGAAATTTTTAGGTTTTGCGTAACTTGATAAGGTTAAAACGAATTATGTTTAAAATTTGGAGCTTGTGGGTTGTGGGTCTGCTAAAACTACCTTAGATTTATGATCATCAGTCAGTGAGTCAGTGACTCAGTGACAAAACCAAGGAACTTTGACGTGCAATTGTACAAGTTCAAATTGAATGTTATTGGGAATATATCTAAGTCATATTATGCCCTATATATTCCTGAAAATTCAGGGTTCAAGCTGTAGCCAGCACAACATTACAGGAGGTTGAAAATGGCCTGAATGGCTTCAAGAAAACGATGGTACGGCCGTGCCTTTGTCTTGCTCTACTTGGCGGGGGCACGTGCCTCCATATTTTGCTAAACTTGGCGGGGGCACTGATGTGCCCCTCTATGAGTTTAAAACCCCGGAGCATTGCAGATAGCGCTTCGGTTAGAAATACCTAATGTTGCGATTGTAAATAAAAAATAAATAACTTGAGTAATTATCACGGCTCGTGTCATTAAAGCCTAATTAGTGTCTAATGCAGTGGCGTGGCGTCCAAACAACTCGATTCCTACCGGCTTGCCTAATATCAGGCTTTTGACCACCGTATTTTGGAGCTCTTAAGGAAAATGTACGCCAAATTTGCACCGGCTTGCCCTGGGATATCTTTTACGCCACGCCACTGGTCTAATGACCATCATTTATAATTCCTTCTATACCGCCCTTAATACGCAACGTAACTCTTACATTTGCTTTGTCTCACGTCATTTTTTAAGGTTCCGTACTTCAAAAGGAAAAACGGAACCCTTATAGGATCACTTTGTTATCCGTCTGTCCGTCTGGCCGTCTGTCTGTCCGTCTGTCAAGACCTTTTATCTCAGGAACGCATGGAGGTATCAATTTGAAAATGAAACCATATACTCAAGTCTACGGTCTGTTAAAGCTGTAAAAAATTCAAACGTCTAAGTTAACGTGAAATAGTACATTGTGTATCAAGGGCGGTAGGTAAGGAATTACAAACGAGTGTTTGTTACAAGGCCGAGGCGAAGCCGAGGGCTTTAATAACACGAGTTTGTAATTCCTTTACCGCCCGTGGCACACACAATGTTTTTCATCACACTTGTGAGGAAATCTAATTCAAATTAACCTTACTTAACCTAAATAAAATTGTAAAACTGACAGTGACATTAGTGACATATCCATAGACAATGCGAAACGTTCGGAAACCATAGCGGTACAGACCTAAAACGGATGATTTTATAATTGCAAAATACTGAAATACACTATTGAAACATTTAATTAATGTTACAGAAATATGTGTTTACATGTATTTGCAATAACAGTTCTCTTTAATTAAATATTTCAGTGATAAAAGTTAAAAAAGTAAGTTGGTAGTTTCCTTTGAACATGACAAATAAGAGTAAAACAGAACCAGCGTTTCAAATTTAAAAAGAAAACCATTACGCCCTAGGGCGTAATAGCTCATTTACGGCCCGCAAAACCTACGTGTAATGCACCATTTTCGAGCAAGTGTGATGAAAAAAAATATACGGCCGTTTATGCCGCAAATCTCAATTAAACCAAAATTTAGAGGGTACCTACTTTCCGTTGACCTAGAACTAGGTTTGGCAAGTAATACCATCTTATACTACAAGTATAGGGAAAAAAATCTATAAAGTATACATTTTTAATTAAATCATTAAAAAAATAGACTTAATTAAGAGAACCAAAAATTATATACTTATCTTCTCTGTATCCATGATACCCAATTAGTCGTCAAGTTAATATAGACAGCGATTATACAGTAATCTGTTCAAAGTCAAAGCCACTAACTAATGAGTCGGCAGTTAACCAGTAGTTAGAACCGTAAACTGCGGCTGCCCACCGCAGCCATCATTCTCGCTTCAGTTGCCCAGTGATTTGTAGTTCACAAGTCACAACACATTGCCAACGAACAGTATGCTAAGAAACTGTTTTGACCAAGCAAGCGAACTGATCGAGACCTGGTCTATGCATTAACTGCAAGGACTAATTGACTGTTGAAAGAAAGAAAATACATTTATTTATGACAACAAAAAGTTACAAAGTAGTGAAAAAAAACAAGAGTACACAAAAAATAAAACTCTCGCTGTCACAAAAGGTCTCACCTGCCTGCATAATACCAACTTTAGGTTGTAATTTTATTTGTTAGGTTATAGCTTAATTTTTTTTTTCTCTAGATGAAATTTGTTAGAAGATTTACTGCGGCTAATAGAATTTTTAAATTAGAATATGAGTTGTATTAGTTGAGGGGCCGAATAAGAATCAATTGAGGGGTTATGTAGGAAGTCGCGAGGCGAACAACTAGTTATTAAGAGCTATTTATACAGTAATCTGTTGAAAGTCAGAGCGACTGAATAATGAGTCGGCAGTTAACTAATAGTAAGAATCATAAACTGCGGGTGTCCACCGCAGCTTTCGTTCTCGCTTGAGTTGCCCAGTAATTTGCTGTCCACAAAACTTTGACTACAAGCAGTATGCTAAGAATCTGTTTTTTTGACCAAGTGACTTAACTGATCGAGGTATATGCATCGCTTGTAAGAACTATAGCTTGGCAAGTTCGTTGGTGACACTCACCTGTGTGCTTTTTGTTTTGTGCAGCCATAACTACTTACACAAGTTACCGCCAACATGAACGGCGACCGACGGAGGCTCTGCCTAATTCATAATGGCGAACTCTGCATAATTTAATAATTTACTTATTTTTCAATGTTGTTAAAAAAAATCTCTGGTATTTCTACGGATTTCATACTTTCTAAGTGCGCAGGGAAAATCCATCCTCCCATCATCCTCTCCATTACTTAAGAAAGTTTATCGACTAGTAACGAATAAGCGTACTGTTGTGTTTACTGATTACTGTGGGGGGCAACTGCCGTGGCCTATGGCTTGGGATGAATCGTTTTAGTTTTGCGTCGGAATAGGCTCGCCTCGGCGGAGGAAAATTGCAATTTCCCTCTCAATGGAAATTCTCTTGGTCGGGAAATCCGTATTCTCCTGCTAGGAAAAAATATACTTATTCACTTTTTCATACATCAACAATAGTTTAACGACAATAAACGAACTGACAAGTGACATTCAGCAAAATAATTGTGTTGCAGTTTTATTTTTTAACACAATATATAGAGCTTATATACAGGGTGACTTCTTTTACGTGATACAAGATAATTAAACCTCAATCTATCCATGATTTTGAACAACTTTTTCAATGGGGTCAACTTTGTAAATGCAAAAAAAATCAACTGTTTCATAGAAAAGGTCATCAATAGGTAGACCAAAATGTATGAGAGTAGTATTTTTTTTGCAATTTACAAAGTTGACCCCATAGTAAAAGTTGTTCAAAATCATGGATAAATTGAGGTTTAATTATCTTGTATCATGAAAAAGAAGTCACCCTGTATGTGTGTTATCTACACACATAGTATAAGCTCTCTATGCTCTGTTTAAAGCAGTATATGAAACTGTAAATAATTAGGCATTAAAACACTCGTGTGACGTTATTATAAAACTCGCCTGCGGCTCGTTTCATGAACCCACACTCGTGTTTTAATGCCCTTAATTATGTTACAGTCTCATAAACTACTCCCGTCCCTCCAGGTCGTAACATGGCTCTTATCTGCCACCTACTCATAAATTTGCTAGTGTTGTTGATTCGATGTGTGAAGGCGGTTATTTTTTAATAGAAAAAATAATTATCATTTTATTGTTTGATCTTTATATTGATTTTAGGTGTAAGGGTGTTCTCAGCGAATCACCTACAGGTTGTTTCAAAGACGCGGTAATTAAGCCCGCGTCACGCAAAGCTTT
Source organism: Eudemis profundana (assembly GCA_947034925.1). Classification (NCBI taxonomy): domain Eukaryota; kingdom Metazoa; phylum Arthropoda; class Insecta; order Lepidoptera; family Tortricidae; genus Eudemis; species Eudemis profundana. The sequence goes on along the minus strand of OX344814.1, from coordinate 11,209,219 downwards.
GTAATATAAAGTTAATAATTAATACGAACGTAGGTTAGAAACTTGATACCGGCTTTGTGAGTCAAAGTGCCCGCGTTTCGCTAATTTAAATGTGTATTTGTGAACTTTGTTGTGGAGTAATAGCTTACATGTGTGCCTTCATGCCTGATAGTCAAACAACCAAAGAGGTTCTTAATTTAGGATGATTAGAGTCGGTCGATTTTCCATACAAACATAAAAAGCCCGAACCCGACTCTATTGGCCATAATAAAAATCTTATTACTTTTTTTTAAAGGTCGAAGTGGTAGGTCAAGAGTTTAAAGTTGGGCTATTTTATCAAGTGGGGTATCAAATGAAAGGGATTAATTTGTAGATTCCAAAACCATTTTGTTTCTTAATCATGTATATTTTGATATAGGAGGAAAAACGTTCAAAAGAATACCATCCCCCCCGCCCCCTATTACGGTTCGCATAATCAGGTCCCTCTCTCTGCAGCTCCAACCACCGGTAACTTGGGCTCCGCCTCGCTGCCAGTGGCACCCTGGTTAGACTTTTATAATGTGTTTTTGTGTGTGCATGTTGTATTTTACTTTTTACATATGTATTTTAAAAAACTTAAGAACATAAGGATAACTAATAACTATAGGATCAGAAATGTGTAGAGTCGATAGTTGTACGAGTATATAGTTTTAGGCCTAGGTTCAAGCGTTCAATCCCAGATCAACTGAAAGAAACATGGCAGTATTTTAATCATAAGGGCGAAAAAAATAAGAGGCATATTTAAACTAAATTTTAGAACAACTTCCGTAATTAGCCCCACTCCAAAAATCATAATTTACAAGTTAACTTCAACGCGAGATACCTGCAGCGCATTTATCATCGCATGACAAGTCCTGAGATTAATCGCCAACATAATTGCCAAGCTTGGCGCTTTGTGGGTGGCAAAAACTTGGCAAGGTTCAAACTGGGTCGCGCTTGAAATTGTAAACTACTTGGACGTCGAAAGATACGGCACCTGCAACTTATAACAAAATTAAAAACCGGTCAAGTGCGAGTCGGAATCGCGCACCGAGGGCTCCGCACAAACTCGTCAGTACCTAGATATGTGAATAATTCAAGAAAAACAGTATGGTGGGACAATCTTACCTTTGCTCTTGAAAAACTGTTGGTCCCATACATCGACATATGCCGCGGTTACTTTAGTAGCATAAGTTTGTCTTAATATTTTTGCGATTTCTAAAAAAGGCTACAAGTAAGGAAAACCATTTTATTTTTCCTGTAATATTTAGGATGATATTAATAATCGGTAATTATTACAGATCTGTTCTTGTTCTGTTTCTTTCTGTTCAGTAACTTTAGAGATAATAGGGGGAATGGTATTTTTTGGTCCTAAATCAGAAACTACATGTCAAAGAAAAAAAATAAAAACTGTTTTAGAATCTAGACGTTAAGCCCTTTCATTTGATATCCCACTCGATATAATAGCTCTACTTATGATTTTCGACATCCCAGTCGACATTTCGGTGCCCTTTAAAAAAAAGTAAAAAAGGTATAACATTTTTTTTGTTTAATATGCTCAGGTTAGCGGTTTTTAAATCTATTCCAAATTTCAAGTCGATAGCATAAGCAGATGCTGAGATATCTTGCTGTGTGTGACAGACAGAGTCGCACCATAAGGGTACCTTTTTTACCATTTTGGTACGGAACCCTAAAAAATAAGTTGGCGTTTCCTTTGAATATGACAAATAAGACTAAAACAGAACCAACGTATTCAAATAAAAAAAAAATACGCCCTTGGGCGTAATAGGTCGTTTACGGCCCGCAAAACCTACATGTAACAACACCATTTTCGAGCAAGTGTGATGAAAAAGATCTTATTGGGTCGAAGATTACCCGATCAATTGGGTCGATTATTAGGTAAGTAGTTAGGGTAGTGTGAATCCGCAACTTCTAACAAGTTGTGCTAGTTGAGCAATACTCTTTTACGGACAAACAGACATGCAACGACTATCTCCAGTGTCTAGACTTTTTGGCGAACTCACTTATTGTACAGTCGAGTTCATCATTATCTGAGCAAAGATTGGACCAAAAATATCTGAACAAGACCCTATTGTCAAAAGCATAAGAACTAGATTACATATTTTTGATCCGTTCTTTCATCATGAACTCGACTGTAATCTAACTATACTTTTAACGTTACACAGCCTTACATATCGTAATAGCGAACAAAAGCCTCCATCAAGTAGGCACGACCTACGGGGCGTATTATTCAGCGGGTATCCGACTGCCATTGTGCACTGAATAGGCTTTGTCGTTGTTAGGCGTTAGCTCCATGTGACTCTAGAAGTTTCACATTTTTCGTTCAGAGCCTTTTATATATTAAAATCCTGTAAGACTTAAGGGACAGTATAGTTATACTTCAAATTACGTTCTTATAAAATATATGCTAAGTAACTTCAACTCTATGTCTAGAGCTGTTAAACGATTGATCGATTTTAATGGAGATCGAAAGAAGAATAAATATAAGTTGGAAAAAGTTCTGGAGTTACAAGAGATATTTAAAACGAAACTACCACTCAAGCTTAAGAAAAAGGTGATGGACTCTTGCATCTTGCCCAGTTTAACATACACTTCCCAGACCTGGATATTTAATAATGCAATCAAAAGGAAAATTCAAACATGTCAACGCTCTATGGAAAGAAGCATTTTGAACTTTAAGCTCACAGACAAACAGAAATGCAAACATATACGAGACAAAACTAAAGTCTTAGATGCTCTACACGCCCAACGTCTGGAGTGGAAATGGGCAGGCCATGTAGCACGAGCTCCGGACGACAGATGGGCCAAAAGAGTTACCACATGGCCAGGCCCAAGCGGAAACAGAGGCAGAGGTGGGCCTATAGAACGCTGGGCCGACGATATACAAAGGATTGCCGGAAAAAATTGGCTTGAAAAGGCAAATAATAGAAAAACATGGCGACTATTGGAGGAGGCCTTTACCCAGAAAAGGGCCTTAACCTAATAATAATTAATTCGTTTTTTTCTAGAGTTAACTTATGAATGTTATTTTAGTTAAAGATTAAAAGAGGCTTATAAATAAATAAACTTCAAACTTTTTCTATTCCATTAAATATGCAAGAGTTTCTTACTAAAGGGAACGTGGAGGAACTATAGATGGCAGCACTAAATCGACAAAAGAGACAGTAAAGGACAGTAAAGGAAACTTATAAAGCCTGAAAAAAAAATCTGGTTATAAGTGTCAATGTCAAGTATAGTAAGTCGTAGCCACACTAACGTTAATTGTCCGTCATCGCGATATTAACGGCCCCGTTAATGTGGCCCCAGCATGATAGACTACCAGTTTACCAGATAGGCACCAGTTGGTAGCACCTTCGTTGTGCACTAGGGCATGCAATACCGGTTTTACTTGTATGGGGCCAATACCGAAAAACCGGTTTATCGGTATTGGCCCAAACAAGTGAAACCGGTATTGCATGCCCTATTGTGCATATTCCCTATAAATAATTCCCAAATTCCGTTGATTTTTCCAAGATTCCATCATCAGGTCCTTATTTATTTAAACTTTATTGCACAATAATAAAAAAGTACAATTGGCGGACTTACTGCCTTAAGGCATTCTCTACCAGTCAACTATTGGGTAAAACAGAGATTTTAGTTGGTGCAGGATTTTCCTTATCTAGTGCCCGTGGGACCACATGGAAAATAAACTCTTTCAAACAAAAGTTCCATATCGGTACAGCCGTTTTGGAGTAATATAGAAATCAAACAGACGTAGAACGCCATTTTGTCCTATTAATCGACTCAAGAAATAGTACTCCCTTACTAATCCTTACCTCACGTTTTTCACGTTTTACTACGGATTGCCAATTATTCGCCTATTATCGGGCCAAATTATGTTCATTCATTCCAGGCGTGATCTAATTATTTTTTTAATTAACTCCCACTCGAGTTGACGTGGCCATTTTCGTCAGTCGTGAAAAACCGCCGGTGCGCTGACACAGCCAAATTGCGAGTCGTGTGAAGGGAATGATCCGAGGGTTCTTTATACAGCCAGCAGCCATAGCTAAACAAATAAAGTGTTCATAAAGATTGAACAGCCCCACGGTTCTCTACTCTCTTCCTTTCGAAATTAGATAGAAAGGCAACAAAAAATTGGTTGAAAAATCTACATAGCTCCTGAACTCATTCAGTTTGTGTTCAAACTTGAAAATTGTATTGGCCTTAACATTAATTTTACCAAATTTCAGGATGATTAGATAAGGGGTCCATACTAAGGTAAACTTTTAGTGTTTTACCCGCGGCGTTTAAAGGCATTATCGTTCAAGCAAACGGACGACATTAAAAAAACATCAGGGCCGACCTGGGTTAGATTCACCGCAATGAGATTTAAATCAAACTTCATGTCCAGCAGTGGAGTAATACAGGCTGTGAAGGAAGGAACGAACCATTCTCTGGCTTGTTACAGACACTCCGATTGTATCAGTAAAAGTCTACCATAGATGTCCATCCAGCCAAAGGGATATCAACCTCAGTCTCAGTATTAGCAGATTTGAAGATCTGATAATAATGGTATAATTAACTGTTCAAATACCACAAATGAAAAATTTATGTTTTCCATCACTAAATAGCACTTTTGGCGCCAAACGCCAAGCGAAAAACGTTACACGCTTCTTTGCCATACAAATTGACGAACTATTTGCTTCTATGTCGATATATTTCTGTGGGGTCCCCATACAAGAAATGTGTCTTGCGTCATTCTGTTGACTGTGGTACGGAACCCTTCGTGTATCAAACTCGCACTTGGCTGGCTTTTTTCCATACTACTAATTGTAGTTATTAAAAATCATGTAAGATATTTATAATTTTTAGGTTGCTTATCTCATGAACCAAAAGTTTGCCTATTCAGCCATCACTGCCAGACATGCCAAGCCTTTTCCTTCTACTACGTCTGCGCCGGTGCTGCATCTGTCAGTAACTAACTACGTGCTTGAGCCAATTACTGTACCAACATTTGTACAACGTGTCATGTCCGTTTATACAAGCGGCCCGGAGACCCTGGCGGACACAACACAGTAAACATGGACGGTGGCTTTAAATCGCCGTGTAGTAGGATACAACGTATATCTGCAAAACCACTTTGAATATACGCCTACTTTAATTTTCTCGCAAGTAGGAATTGGTAGTCTAATTGTCAGTAACATGACAAAGGTCGAAAACTAAATATAAACAGGATTATTTTCAGGTGCGATATTGTTGAGAAATATAATAGTGAAATAAGTGTGAACTACATAAAAGTGACAAGAATACAAACTATAACACAGCCACAAGTCTTGTTATTTTGTATGAAAAACTAAGGGGGTAAAAGACCACTAAGTAGCTTATTTTTGCTCAAACGTAATCTGAATGTTTTGTTAAATCAGAGCGAATTAAATAAAACTAATAAAAATATAAGTTTTTGCACTACCACAAGTATTGTGATTGAACTAGGGATATTCTTTGTATGAATAACCATTGGGTACAGAGTACAGAGCTATGGAACGAAAAACGACTAACAAATTATATGTTCATAGAAGGAGAACGCTGTCGCCCACTAGCCATAGAGCCAAGTGAAGTTTTTCTCCTAAACACTCCCTCTGTAATCGTTATCTGGGCTGAATCAACGCATTGTTAATATTGACGAGGGAATTAACGAATTGCAAATTGGGCCCGAATCGCTGCGGCCTTCGGTTGCGTTTCACGAGTTACTTGTGTGCTCACGTGATGAATGGTGCTGAACGAGTTGCCATTAATTACCATACGAAATCGAATAAAAAGGGTTTTATTACGAAACTATTTTAATTCGCTTGATATCGTTTTTCAACTCCTACCTACCATGTTGTGTTCACTCAGTATCACTTACTACAATTTAGAATTAAAAGATCACTTCACTAAACTTGCTAAGTTTGCCAAGTCGAACCAAACAAAGGCACGGCCGTACCATCCTTTTCTCTCGAAGCCATTCGGGCCACTTTCAACCTCCTGTAATTTTGTGCTGACTTAAGCTAGAACCCTGAAGGTATATATAGGGCATAATGTGATTTAGACATACCTATTCTCAATAATATTCAATTTGAACTTGTAGTTTAAGGTTTTTTAACTGACTGGCTGACTCACTGACTGATGATCATCATAATTCTGAGGTACTTATAGCAGACCCACGAGCTCCAAATTTTAAACATAATAAGTTTTTACCCTATCAAGTCACGCAAAACCAAAAAATATTGCAATTTCAATACAAACTGCATAAGTAAGTAATCTAAGTAATGTAATCCTATCCAATACAGGCGATTACAAATTTACTTTTGTAGTTCAAATGGGAAATAGAATGGATTGGAATGGAATGTAATAAATAAAGGAAGACCACTTGCAAAAGAAAATGAGACCAGAGTCAGGAGGTACTGGTACTGTCCACCACAGAAATATATCGAGGTAGAAGGAAAAAATGTACAGTCGAGTTTATAAATATGTGTACACTTGTTTACTTACTCGAATGCGGTCGCTAACAATTAGTATGCAAACGCATTCGACTAGGTAAAAAAGTGTACACATATTTATGTACTCGACTGTACCTATGTACCTCGCGTGCTAAAAAGAAGTGGCGGCGACCTACTTTGAATGCCGTTAACTTCAGTTTCCATCAATATAATTAGCAAATTTGAAGATTAATTATTCAAATATCACCAAATGAAATGGAAAATTTATGTTTTCCATCTCTAAATAGGACTTTTGGCGTCAAACGCCAAGCGAAAAACGTTACACGCTTCTTTACCATACAAATCGACGAACTATTTTCTTATATCTCGATATATTTCTGTGGTGACCACAGAACTCGATTCCCACCGACTTGCCTATTATTTAACCGCGGAGGAACATTTAATACTTCCCAAATAAAGAATGCTCCCCCAACGGGTATCTCGCATCTTTATACTGTAGCAGACTCACTTCGCGATTTCGCCGCGCGACCTTAAGTACCCAGCGACCAGAAAGAGCACGCGTTATGCGATAGAAAGAGACGGTTGAATCCGGTGCGTTCCGTCCCGTGGTCGGATCCGAGCGACAGCTTTATTAGAGAGAGAGTTGTATGTAGTACTGTTACTTATTCCGTGACTGTAGCTCTGAAATCTACCCACGATCTCACGGCGTCGCGACGGCGCCGCATATTTTCCCATTATCCACAGTCTCCCGTCAAAAACGTCTTAAGTGCCTATGAATTCCATACACACTTACTAAGTTCTACGTACGATAGTCGGAGAGGTCGATGATCTCTCTGGTGATAAAGGCTAAGTTACTTAGGCATGTTAATATCGTTGTTTCATATACGTCCATCAACTATGCAAGGCATAAAGCATAAGGACTTCCGTCAGTGCTTTTATATGGTTATACTTATTAACCCACGACGGAAAACGAGCGATGTTATAATATAAGTTCGTCATGTGTACCACTCTATCTATATGTGGCTTTGTGTGCAATACTATTCTCATCAAAAACATTAAATGTAAAAAGAAGCAAGTCTGGCAACGCAGTTCTTCTACAACAAAAAAGTTTTGAGATGTAATGTTAAACTAACAAGGAAAGGTACCCAACTGTCCGGCTCCAATTTGATTTATTTTGATATAATATGTTAGAGAGTAGTCTAAAATAATAGACACGTATTTTTTTTAGCTGCCCAATCTCAACCTATTGGGAAAAACTGACCTCCAAAGTACTGAAAAGTGACTAAACCCTCCAAATTCTACAAAAAAAAATTCAAGCAAGTTGCTAGTTAATTACTGGTTTGATATTATGTTTGAGAACATGAAAAAATAATAAGCACGTGTTTCGTTATATCGGCTGAAACTCATATTTTCCAAGAAAAAAACACCCTTCAATGTTTGAGCCCTTTGAGAGTGTTTTTTTTTAGGAAAATATGAAAACATTAAAACTTATCTTAAAAACATACACAGACAATAGATAAGTAGGTACTATATTTTTACTTTTAGGGTTGAATTTAAAAGATATATTTCAGTGTGGGCTTTATGCTCAGGAAAATTTATCCATTCGGCCGGACATAACGCTATCTACTAAATAAATTTATGAGAATAATCTTTATGTACCATCAGATACGACTACATAATTCACAATAATTTAACACCGTTTATTCGGTCTATGTGAAATTCAGTATCGGTATATCGTAGAGGTCTCAGAAAAATAATACATTACTGCAGAGGCCGGGAAGTAAGAGGTTGCCGGCCGAGTACATATAGCTGGCCGAGCGAAGCGAGACCACATAGTTACGACGCTGGAAACCCCATTTCCCGCCGAGGTACGTATAGTGCTTTTCTCAAATATGCAATGAAATAAATAAAAAAAACTCAAAAAAATCAAACTTCAATTTCAAGACAAACTAAATAAACTATACGTAACAGGATGGATCTTTAAATACACACGCACGGTTCTGAACGAAACGTTAGGATTGATATCTATTTTGATTGTCGATTGTGACTATCAAAATCACAATGAAATTTCCTTTCCAAAAGCTAACCTTACTAATAACCTTACTTAACTTAAATAAAATTTTATAACAGAAAGTGACATTAGTGACATATTATATCCACAGACAATGCGAATGTCAAGTCACGTTCGGAAACCATAGCGGTAAAGAATTGATTTTCCTTTACACAGGTCTACTTGCATGTAGAATACAAGAGCAAAAACCCCCCGATTAAAAAAAACTCTAAAAAGTAAAAAAATATTGGTCCTTTACAAGATAAGTTGTACTACTACCGTACTAATACCGCACATACAAAATCCCGTTGTATGGGTCTTGGGGCCCGCCGACTATAAAACCAGTCGTAACCTCGCATTACGATATTTCACGTCGGACCGATTCAACTATTCCCGACTTAAGTAACTTTACGAGGCAGCGTGCATAATAAATAATAAGGAGTTTTTAGAGAAAAGGAAATGCTATAAGAAGTAGGTATTCTGTTTAACTTTTTTACAAGCTTTAATTTAGTTTCACCTGTGCAGGTGTCTCTGTGTCTGTAATTAAATCTTGCAAGTTCAATTTGACCCACTTCCCGATTACTGATTAAGCTGAAATTTTGCAAGAACACTCGTATGTAAATGAGATGACAATACAATATTATTATGATTTACCTCGTAAGTTCATAAGTTTTGTGACGAACAAAATCATATTTTTCTCGAACACGGTTTAACGTATTTAAACGAAATTTAGACAGAAGAAAAATCATTATATGACTTACGGTAAAAATAAAATATAAATTATTCAAAATGATCGCCATTATACTGAACACAGGCCTTCAATCGAGAGCAATACTCGTAGAGGCACGAATCACTTTAGTTGATTAAACTTTTCTTCGACAGTAAAGATTTTTTCGTTGGTAAACAATTTCTTTTTGGGATCGTGTCTCCATAGCAACTGTTGACATCATGGCAGCCTTCATTTTCTTAAACGATCGTGTAAGTAGTAGACTTTTCTTCGACTGTAAGCCCTTTAGATCATTTCTTAATTTATATTAGTACCTTTAGGTCAAATTCAATATCCGGTTCACCGAAAAATTACACCCGAACTATTTTTTTTCTAACTGACAACGTTTAAATTTAAAATTTAAAAAGTTAACAAGCCGTCAGTTCAAAATTTATTTTTTGGGGCTTTCAAAAAATCGTCTCAAAACTTATGAACACACGAGGTATGACATGGAGCTGATCAAATGCCGGATGGTAGCTATAGGATTACCTAAATAACATCAGATAAATCCACTGTGTTTGGGCTCGTTTGATTAGTTTTGACATGCAGTTTGCGATTATACAAAAAAAATACAGTCGGCAATAAAAGCTCGTCTCGAAAAAATAATATTTTGACAGAAACGTATTAAGTTTAATCTGGCAAATTTTCGCACAAATTCAATGCAATGATTGGATTTTTGAGGTGCCTTTGTAAATTTGACGGCTACTAGTAATAAAATGCATAGTATCGACAGAGAGACTAATTTTTGTTTTAAAATTTAATTTGAAGTGAGCTAAAAATCGTTTAGTAATTAACTCCCATATCGATACCTTTAGACTCAAAGTGCGTAAACGCCGTAGGTTCTAATGGCGTTTACGCCCTTTGAGTCTAAAGGTATCGATATATGTTCACGCATAACGCGCATGACGTCATGAATGTCCTAATTATTGCCCTGAAAAAATCAGGAAAAAGCTCCGCTTGACCCCTAGGTTTTGCAATACTCACATTATTACCTAATGCATAAAAATACAGTCAATCAAAAACGGACGAAAACAAACACATTGAACAAATACCTAATACTATAAATACAGCGTCGCTTAATTTCATTTTAGGTTAGAAAGATCGTACTTTATCCGTCATGTGATTTTAGGGAAAATCTTGATACAGGAAAATATGACACGCAATAAGTTACTAACTTAAGTAAACTTTGTACAATTATGCCCTTTAATATCCTGGAGAAACGAGAAACATAGAAAAAACCGCTGGGTTCCGTACAAAATAGGTACTTTAAGACTATATAGTCTTTATATATATGATTTAACTACAAATTTCTATACATTTGTAGTTAAATCATATTTTTCCCTATACTTTTGAGGTACGAAACCCTAAAAATGATGAGAAATTATTATAACGCCTTTAGAAATAGAATTGTGGAAAGTTTACTGGCTTCGAATTCTGTCAACGGGTTTTACCAAAACAAAAATGGACACTTACGAACTTGTAAAACTGTCAACAGCGAACTTCAAACGAATAAATACAATTATCAAAATGCAATTACCAGCAACATCGCTAGGAAATACGAAAGCTATTTGTGCGGGTTGTAAAAGTCCCCGCAACTAAGCATTACAGTATTTCACTACGTTTCGACGATTCCTGACTTACTACAGTTTACGAGGGAGCTCGCTCATGAATGATTGAGCATAGAGAATTTGTTGATGAACTGAAATTGTGTTCATTGTATACTGTTGCAATATTTTTCACAAAAATACGCTTGAGGAATATTAGAAATACCGTTACGTATCGTACCGTACGTTGTCAAAAATAGACCGCGGAATATTGTTTTTGAGCGATCAATCCGCCGCACCAGCAATGGATTTAAGATTTTAAGCTAACATGGTCATTCACACAATAACTACATTCTATAAACACTGGGATATTTACCATGTATGTTTGTTTTTACGAGTTCCCGATATTTCGACACTGTTGCAAGCGCCATCATCATCACGGAGTAACTGACGTGCGTGCTGCGAGTTTTAGTTGTAGAACAAAATAACATGGTAGACATGGTAAAAACAAACATACATGTAAATATCTCGGTGTTAATAATAGTTATTAATGGATTTAAGTACTAAAGCCTTGGCCAAAAGTATTGAGCACCCGTATATCACTACATAGTATAAAACAAAGTCGCTTTCTCTGTCCCTATATCCCTATGTATGCTTAAATCTTTAAAACTACGCAACGGATTTTGATGCGGTTTTTTTTAATAGATAGAGTGATTCAAGAGGAAGGTTTATATGTATAATACATGCATTTAGTATCAGCATTGCTTCCGTGCGAAGCCGGGGCGGGTCGCTAGTTCTTCATACAAAAGTCGAAAGTCGAAGCTCGAGATTTTCTATTTTTCTTATAAGAATAAGAATTTTCAAAGAAGCTTTTATTTTTGTTGTTGTTAATTAAATTTGTATAGGTAGGTAAGTAAAATCGCAGTAGCTCACTCGGAAAGAAGGTAGGGTATTTTTTTCACTTTAATTTTTCTATTTAATTGGATACTTTGAGGTAGTATTGAACAAAATTTCCTTGATTCATAAGAACATAAAATTTGCTCCATACAAAAATACCGATATTCTTTCCGTTCTTATCGTTCTTCGGTTTATTATTTCGTTTTTTAACCAGACAATCTAATAATACGAAATCATGACTTAAATAAATTACTGAGACATAAAAAGCATAAAATAATTCAAAATATTGGGCTATTTCGGGGTTTTTGCAAAATACCGGTTTCGAGCCCTGTAGTCTACATCGATATTCCATATCTAAACTTAGATACCCCTATTGTAGACATTCCATTGTCCGCCCGCCTGTCTGTTTGTCCACAACTCCAGCGAATATCGCATTTCGTTGTTTACATACGAACGGCAAACAAGCGGGTTCCGTTTCACAAACTGCCGAGATTAATGTGCAGCTATTTCATAGAATTGAAGTTTATTGCGTGGTATATGTCAGCACACACATATTCATATTTTCTATCAAAATTGTTATTGTTGAGACAAGGTTTTTACTGCTCAAAGTCAATTATTAGTTTTTCTAGTGCTGTACTTTAATCTGTCTTTTAGTTGGTCACGAACACTAATATAAGAACATGCATAATATGAGTTCAGAGAAGTCTATACTCTATTACCCATAACAGCACTAGTGTCGTTATAGTCACATTATGATACTGCTAGCAGCCACAGACTTCTTAATCTAGGTTAAACTAGGTCAAGGATTAAGCGCTCAATTCTAACTTTACGATAAAAATGCACTACTACCAACTTAACAAACAACGGTACGGTACGGTTTTTAAGAAAAACAAAACTTTACGAACTAAATTCATTGATGTCAACATAAAAAAAAAGTATTTTTTATATATTCACTGCGTGTCACTAGCGAGTATGCGTCAAATTTAAAAAAGTTTGCGTGCTCTGTTTAATGTAAATAAATAAATAAATAAATATTAAAGATTTAAAGATTTAAAGATTTTTATTGAACATAAAAAGTAATACATAAAACAAATGCACGTAAACAACCGCAGTAGTTAAAAAACTGTGTCGCAGCCGTTTACGCCCTCCTTCAAGTTCCATAGACCATGTTCTAATCTTAAGTTTGAACAAATACAAAGTACTTAATCTATAATATATATATAAAGTTTATACAATTCAAAGAAGATTAGGGAACAATCTTACACAAATCGAACTAGCCCCATAGTAAGCTCAATAAGGCTTGTGTTATGGATACTAGACGACGATATATTTAATAGATACATACATACAAATACTTAAATACATAGAAAACATCCATGACTCAGGAACAAATATTCGTGCTCATCACACAAATAAATGCCCTTACCGGGATTCGAACCCAGGACCTCTTGCTTCATAGGCAGGGTCACTACCAACTAAGCTAAAGCGGTCGTCAAATGTAGTATTTTATATTTTAAAAGCAAGTCGTAGAAAAAGTATTGTATGCAACGTTGTATAATTAAGTCAAAAAACGCTCATGGCGCCTCTGCGATACTCGCCGCCAAGGCGGCTCGTATCGCAACTCGCGCAATTCGCATTTTTTGAGCCTACTTATACAACTGTTGCTCTCTCGATCGCATAACGCATGCTCTTTCTGGTCGCTGGCTAAGCCCCTCTGGAAGGGCAAAATTTGGTACTAGTAGTCACTTGGTGAAATCGCAGAGTGAGCCACACCTGGTACAACAATTTTTTGATTAACGAAGATTCAGGCTGCCTAATCATTCAAGAATTAAAAAGCTTTTTGACATTTACTAATAGCACAGATTAGAATATAAACAGATATTTCAGTGTCGCACGTTTCCATACAGAAAACAAGAATTTCCACGCTCGCCCCGAACTCTATTGTTTCCACACGAGCGTGGGAATTCCCACCGCTACAGCCACAGCTTAGAAACTTCTCACAGTAAAATAGTTCTCGTATAGTTTTCGCTAGCGGCGTTCGGCCGGCATCAACGGCGTTTACGTACTGCCACGATATTATATTGTGAAACTGTGACGTTTTGGACGCCGGCGACTGGATCGGCTACGCCCTCCGCGCGGGAGGCCAAAATCAAGTAAAGTGCACCTGCTACTAGTAAATCTTTAGTTCTGTTACAATTTTTTGAGCCACTGTACAGACACATTGTTGGTAAAACATATAAATATATATTGAAATATAACGCTTTCCGAATATTTAATTTGCAAAAATACACCGGAGCGGATTTCCATATTTGACTTGGCTGAATGGCTAATGAACCGGCATGAAAGGGATTTCGTAATAGCACTGGCTACGCAGAACACAGAGTCGATACAGTAGGTACCCTAAGATGCCTTAGGCCAAAGACCTTATTGCTAAATCGAACATACGTTCATACAGTGCGACTACGATAACTTTGCTCAGCGGAACATGGCAACATCTCCGTTTAAAAGTCAAATTTCTATGAAAAAGTGACTTTTAAATGGAGGTGTTGCCATGTTCTGCTCTGCAAAGTTACCGTAGTCGCACTCTACACAAACATTGCAAGTTCTATCGAAAGATCTTTGGTGTAGTGTTGTAAGTTTGAGCTTTCAGTCGAAAACTACACGACTCGAGTCGTGACTGCTGAACCCTAAAGACTTGAGCCTTAATGACTTAACTAATTTAGAGTGTTTAAGTCTCTAAGTTTTGAGTTCAAACTTCTTTCAGAGCTCGAGGTCTTAGCGTTCGTTCGAGTCTCGTAGGCTAGAGTTTAAATCTTTAACACAGTCCGTGCCATCGCTACGTGCGTCCGTAGCATACTAATTGTCGTATGTAGGTAGCGAAAACCTTCGTAGATCTTGAACCCGACGATCGGTGGCACTTAGTGTTAAGGTGCAAACGCACTAAGCGGCGAGCCACGGCGCGGCACGGCGCGACACTCGTCCCTTAGTATTCATACAAAGTAACGAAGTGTCGCGCCGTGCCGCGCCGCGGCTGAATGATGTAAAACATACAGACCAATTGAGAACCGTCCTTCTTTTGAAAGTCTGTTAAAAACGCAATTTCACTGTGCGATGCGATGCATTAGTACGGAAACTAGAAGTATCGCACCGCACCGCGGTTTAGTCTAGCTTTTTCACAACACTATTTTATAGATATCATACTGTTCTAAATCTGTGCGGCCACCTGCCGCCAGGCGTTTGCTTAGGCCCGTTAAACCACTTGTCGGAGCGGGCGGCCGTCACACCTGCCCGCTCTGCGTTCAACATGCCACAAAGTCATTCTCCGCATTGTGAACATTTTGTACATTGTCCGCATTGGGGGCTCGAACTCGCATCTTTACGGATCTCTGGGCAAGCACAGATGGCTTTCCAGCTCCACCGAGGCCACACTCGAGTCATCGAATTTTTAGGGTTACATACCTCTAAAAAAACGGAGCCCTTATAGAATCACTTTGTTGTCCGTCCGTTGGTCAAGACCCTTTTTCTCAGTAACGCGTGACGATACCAGGCTGAAATTAAAATCAAATAGTCAGGTGTACGTGTATAATCCCGTGGAGCAGTGAAAAAAATCAAACATTTTAGTCTACGCAATCAAAGGCCGTTTATGCTCCGATACTTACGCTACATATTTTGACAGTCGCAGAGAAATCAAAACCTCTAAGACACTTCCCGTTGACCGAGAATCATGAAATTTGGCAATAAGCAACGTCATATAACACAAGTTTATGAAAAAATATGAAAACCGTTTTGTACAGTGGTACAAAAAACCCTTCGTGTACGAATCCTACTCGCACTTGGCTGGTTTTCATTTAAAATAATCCTCTGCAGCGGAGCTTACGTCAGCGGCTTGATGTTGCTCATCGGGTATGGGCCAGAGCTCCTCAGGAGCTCACGGCCAGTGTTGTGATGGAGATGCTGGCCTGACGTCTGGGTCGTCAGAACCGAACTGCAACTACTGCTCCTGCTGCTGGTTCTGAAAAATTAAAACAGAGGATCAGTGTACATTAGTACCTTAGACTTATTACGGAGAGGCTACTCTGATTAGAGCTCTCATTGAATTTTTTAATTTGTCGCTTCATGTTTTTATACGCCTTTCGGTATTTATACGAACTTTACGATACCGTAAAGTTCAAAAATCTTATAAAAGTATTTTTTGTGAGCCCAAAGGGCGAGCTTTAGTGCGCGAGGCTGAAGGCCGAGCCCCCGCGGAAGACCACAGGCCCGATGCTTCATCTCCCTCCCAAGCTCTCTTCAAGCGAGACCGAAGGCCGAGCTCCACGTAGGGCCGAAGGCCCGAAGCGTCCCAACCGTCCCAAGCTTTACTATACCCAAATATCTTTCAACTCGCCCTTTGCAAGCCTCCAGCTTCCGCCTTATACTGCAAAGTTCGAAAACTCTTATAAAGTCCTCGTCTGAATTTACATTGGGAAAATAAAATTCATAAAAATCCATACATTGTGTACTTGATAGTAAATGAAGTTAGATTCAAACTCGAATATCGCCGACTTTATACCAAACAATACATCTTATTGTTTCAACAAACTTATTTCCTTACTTTTGAAAGTGATCCATTCTATTCGCAACCTTGAAAGTAAAGCTAAATAATATCTTCATTCGGCCTGGGACATTGTTTGGCAAAGTTTCCGAAACTCCGAGCTTGCTGTAAGCCGAAAACATGGTGAGATTTGAGCGTCCCCTGTTGTAGGGAATATTCAAAATGGGGGCTTAGTAATATTGGGGAATCGGACTTTTTGATAAGTTTGGTGTCCTAATTATGAAATAAAGCTAACTCCATTGCATAACCAGCGGAATGAGTTATGGCTGACGTATTTTTATTTCTTAGAAAAATGGCACCTGCGTTGGTAACTTAATGCAAACTTCCTATGTGACTATAATAAATATAACTACATACTCGTAAATAGGTTGGTAATTAATACCTGCAGATTTTTCATGGGGTTAATTCCAGCGTTTACCTTATGTAATCTTCTTTCTGACTTTGGACAAAACCGGCAATAACCATCCGAGCACGCAGGTTCGCAGAATGAATTAGCTATAACCTTAACTTGTCGCCTAAAGTAGCCATTTTTGAAATTGGGCATTAGTAAACTACTAAAAACCGTTCTCAATTTCATAAAAAAGGTAAATACTCATTTTCATAAAATTCCGGTAGATCATTTAGGCATTACAGAATACAGCATATCTATGTAGGTAGCGGAGCTAAGAAGTTTTTCTACTTAGCGTGCGTTTCCACTGACTTGGAGCTGAACGATGCGGAACGGACTGTGAGTTGACCAATGACAGTGCTCGAAGTAAGGTTGCCAGATTTAATTACCCTATTATCGGGAGCAGGAAACAATATGTCGGGATTTTGAGACTTTAGTCGGGAGATGCCCCGCGCGTATTTTAGCCTAAAAAACCTGAAATTTTCGCTGGCCGGACCACCTTGAGTGGATCGGACTAAGTTTTAAAATGAAGTCGTTTGTTGCGAGATTTTCTTCTTTGTCGGGAGTCGGGAGGACGTACAAAAAATCGGGAGAATCCCGCCAATTCAAGAAGTGGCTTGGAGCGGAAATTTCAAGCTTTGTGTTTATTCTACTCACGATCCGTTCCGCTTCACTCCACCCAGCTCCCCGTCATTAGAAATGCATCCTTATCTTATTATGTCCTGTCCTCCAATAAGGTCGACCTCCAAAAAGCTCGTTTCCTCCAATGAGCAAGACTGTTGAAATTTTCGTGCGCACTGCTCGCTCCACTACCTCGCACAGCTTTGGTGAATTCTTACCCTAGGGGTGTACGTGCGAGATCTCCACTAACGCAGAGCTGGGTGGAGCGAAGCGGAACTGTCCGTAATTGGACCAATCACAGTGCTCGACGTCACCATTTAGCGTCAGTGAAAACAGTGTGATTGGTCTACTCACGGTCTGTTCCGCTCCTCTCCGCCCAGCTCCTCGTCGGTGGAAACGCACCTTAAGCCCGAAACATCCTCGCCTGCATGTTTTAAACAGTAAGTTAGGTTTTGCGTCGCAGATTTAACTTTTAACGCTATATTTTGTAACTTTAGCCCGAAATTCTGACAAATCCTCGCGGAGAATGCTAATTCTAGCAAATTGGTGGTTTTACTTTTAAATGCATGATATTTATTTTATTATACAGGGTGGAGAAAATCTATGAGCCCTGGAGGGGAACTACCTTAAAGCCTTTAGTAGCTCATTGTACTTAATGGAAGCATTCCTTTATTTTTAAAAAGAAAGAAAACTACATTCAAAGATTTTTTTAAATTCTCTTGGCCTTTGTAATGTAATTGATGGTAAAATAAAATAAATTATAGATTTTGCGATCTTTTTTACTTTTAAGACCAAATGTTTATTAGAGAGATTTTATCCTGAACAATAGTCCTACCGATTAGTAGAATAAAATAGTGAGTGCTTATTTTTAACCGACTTCCAAAAGAAGGACGGTTCTCAATTCGTCTGTATGTTTTTTTTTTTTTTTGTGTGTTTGTTCACCGATTACTTGAAGACGGCTGGACCGATTTGGAAAATTCCTTTTTTGTTTGAAAGGGTAGACTTTCGAGGTGGTCCCATTGCAACCAAGTCAGGATCTGATGATGGAATCTTGGAGAAATCGAGGGAACTCTTCAAATATTTTAGGCACACATATAGCGATTTCGGTATTTTTCGTAATTTCTCGTCCATCTCTTATTAGCAACAAGTTTTTAGTGTTAACTGACTTCAAAACAAAGAGTAAATTTGTATCTAGGTTTCTTCCCCGATTACTTGAAGACGGCTGAACCTATTTGGAAAATTCTTTTTTTGTTTAAAAGGGTATACCTACCTCCGAGGTGGACCCATTGCAACCAAATCAGGATCTGATGATGGGATCTTGGAGAAATCGAGGGAACTCTTCAAATATCATAGGCACACATATGCGATTTCGGTATTTTTCTTACTTTCTCGTGCATTTCTTATTAGAAATAAGTTCCCAGTCTTAACCGACTTCAAAACAATTTTTATGTAGGTTTGTTCCTCGGTTACTTGAAAACGTCTAGACCGATTTGGATTTTATTCTTTTAACTTAATAGACTTAAGTCTATTTGGTTAAAATAATATTTTTCCAGCGCCACTAAAAATTTAAAAATAAAGTAAATTTTTAAAACAAAAAATAAAAACCGACTTCCAAAAACCTAAACTAAAAACCAAAAAATAATATGTTAATTACCCCAAAGAAATGGATAATCAACGATTCATATATACATAATTTATACTTTTTAACCTGTTATTTTTGAAGTCGGTGCCAGCTAAGGAGCTCAACACAGCCAGGTTTACGTGGCAGGCACCAACTTCAAAAATAACAGGTTAAAAAGTATAAATATCTGTATATGTATATATGAATCGTTGATTATCCATTTCTTTGGGGTAATTAACATATTATTTTTTGGTGTTTAGTTTAGGTTTTTGGAAGTCGGTTTTTATTTTTTGTTTTAAAAATTTACTTTTTTTGATTTTTATCTGGTTCAATTCCCGGGTGAGACAAGTGAATTTTGGGAAATCTTTTAATGCAGTTTTATTTCTTTTTAAAAATAAAGCGATGTTTCCTTTCAGTAGAATTAGCTAACTAAAGGATATAAGGTAGTTCCCCTCCAGAATTTTTTCCACCCTGTATTACCACACTTACTATGCATCAAATTCTGACTACTTAAAGCAGAAGCTCAGTTTAACCAAAGTTATGCACTGAGTCTGAAAACTTGTGAAATAGATCTAGATCACAGAAATATCGTCGACCGTAGGCTGAATTACGGTAAGGGACAGGCAAAACAGTGTCCCTTACCGTAATTCAGCCTACAGTCGACGATATATCGAGATAGAAGGAAAAAGTGTATGTACCTCACGTGCTATAAGGAGGGCCAGGGACCTTTGCTCGCCGTCAACTTCAGTTGCCGTCAACATTTATTTATTATCAAATTTTAAAAATATAATTAATTATTCAAATACCACTAAATGAAATGGGAAAATTTATATTTTCCATCACTAATTACCAGAGATCGGACAAATTTGCGTCATCGCTCGTAAATACTGATTATGATTTATTGTATTTTCTTTAACACGTTCGCTGCGGGATCAAAACTGGCATTTTTTTATACGGTGCGTTAACTGGCCGATCGGCCTGGTACTTAAACTTTCCGCCGCGGCGATATGGGGCTTATTGGCCCGGTAAGGTATCGTCAGATATAAATGACTATAACTTAGCAAAAACGTAAGAAATTGGATACCTACCTATCAATATCCATAGTAGACGAGTTGGTGGTCATAGTATTTGCTTCGCCTCGGGTTCCTATTATTCACTTGAGAGATATATGCAAAAATATATGTAAGGTCTTGTGACCCGAAACCGCATTGAATAATAGGTTTAATTGAGGAAGTATTAGTGATGGGAAATAAGTTATCGACATATTATTTTGAATATAATTTATCAAAGAAAAAAAAGAGACAAATTTTATGATAGAAACATGACAGACAGTAACTATTATTTCTCATATTCTACACAGAAAATATTATTATGCCACACCTGGCTAAAAAGTCGCTTTTTCCTCACGCTGCGCGTATAGAAAAAGCCGCTTTCTGGCCAAGTGTAGACATAAAATGATAATAAAGAAAGCCCTCGATTGCATATTTACGTCCCTCGCCTGCAGCTCGGGCCGCAAACATCTGCGACCTCGCCCTTTCTTTCTTTTACCAACCTAGTTCTGTAATGTACTATTTTACTGCAATTTCTTAATTTACAATCTCTAAAATATTTAAAAACCAATTACTTTACAACTAGCGGTAGAACAATTGCGCTAAGAAACAATAAAGTCGGTTTCTTTTAAAGGGTCCTAAAAGGTTCCTAGTACTAAACAAAGACTAAACATTTGGTCAAGTAAAAGGGGACCTTTTACTACGGCAGATTTAAACTTATTTCCAAAGAAATTAAACTTTACAACTTACAATCCTTTTGTGCGACTGTCTTACAGTTAGAACTCTAAGAATTTCTCTTACGTAATGTGTTTATTATTGTAATATTTATGATCAAATATTACTGGAAGAGAGTCGCCACAATCTAAAAACGTAAACAAACACTAGAGCTAGACTAATGCACTATCGTATCTACGTCGGTTCCCGCTAAGTACGTCACAACACTAGTCGGAAGTAAACCAATGCAAACACCGATTCAGTGCGGGAAGGGGTGGAGTGACCTTGTAATCGATGATGGGCCTTTCGGCCCATTACCCGCAAGGAATCAAAAAAAAAATCAGTCAGTGCGTTATCGGGCCGGAAAACCTTAGCACAGTTTTAATGCTTTATCGACTAGTCCTTAAGGTCCTAAACTCAAACCTATACTTGTCTCTTTTGTACATACAGAAATACTCATTATACAGCCGCCGCACCAGGGTAAGTTCACCGTTTCTCGCCTCCGCACAGAGCGGGAGTACATGCATCGGGTATTTAGGCCTTATATCGCAGCGAACGTGTTAATAAATGTACATTGTAACGAACCTGTGTATTTTTTAACCCCCGACGCAAAAACGACGGGATGTTATAAGTTTGACGTGTCTGTGTGTGTAAATGTGTAAATGTCCTTGTGGCATCGTAGCTCCCAAACGGATGATCCGATTTTAATGCGGTTTTTTTTGTTTGAAAGGTATATCAGTCGAGAGTGTTCTTAGCTATGTTTGGTGGAAATCGGTTCAGGTCTTCAAGGTCATCAGGTCGTTTGTTATGTTTGGTCGGGGGTTTTTTAAATTTTTAATTTTTGACTACCAAAATTAAATCTCTGGTAAGAAATTAATTAAATGATTTGATTATATCTTTGAGTCATGTCCACATTTTTTAGGAGCGATGACGCAAATTTGACCGATCTCTGCTAATTACAATTTTGACGTCAAACTTCAACCGCAAAATCTTACAAGATTGGTTCCCAAATTACACTTACAAATCTACAAACTTTCCTTCTTTCTCGATATATTTCTGTGGTCTAGATCGTGAGGATTACTAGCTTATACTCGTATCTACTTACGCTCTTTCAATAATAAGCGAAGGCTGTATACAATATCACCATTAAATACACTGGCAAGCTGAGACAGGATAAAACTTCATCATCATCAGGCGAAATACGCCCACTGCTGGACATAGGTCTCCCCTCCATGACCGATCCTGTGTCGCCCGCGTCCAGCAGACTCCAGCAACCCTCACCATCATCAGTCTATCTCACGTGCTAACAGATCTCTTCATTTCTAATTCTACCCTACTACAACGAAGTAAAAATCAAATCAAATCAATTGGCTTTTTGACAACTTTTTTCTGTGATATGTTATATGTACATATATTACTGAGAAAACCACTTCAGTATCATAAAGACTCACCGAGATAATGTTAAATCAAATACGTGCCGAAACGCTTCTTACTGAAGCCCAGTATAACGTGACGTCACGAGAACTGGGGAAATCAAGAACTTGTTCTGCAACTATGTTAAAACTTGCGTTTATTGTATCGGTTTCATAACAAAAGTTATCATACATTTTATGGGTTATTTAATGGTATTAATACCTAGTTTTTTAGGTATCAAACCCAAAACTTTAACATATTTCCTTATTTTGCTTATTTTAACAGGATCTTATATAATTTTTACAAATTTCAAAAGAGACTATAACTTATTTCAACCCCACGAACAAAGTTGCTGACTTCCTTTAGCAATAAAAACCGTATAGGATTGAGTATAATATGAGCACTTCATCAGAAATCGTAAGTCTCGGTTGAGTGATTCCGGGCTATTTTATTGCGGATATTATGTGGTCGTATTATTGTGGCTTTCATAAGATAACGACCTTTCGAGATCAACAAAATAATAAGTAAAAATAACGGTCGAATTAAATTTTCGACCTCCCGTTTCGGCCCCCTTTGAAAAAAGTAAAAAATCGGTAAGTGCGAGTCGGATTCGCACAAATAGGGTTCCGTACCGTAGAGCTGATGTACTAAACAATTTAAAATATAATCAAGCAAAAAACGCAAGAGAATCACGTTTCTTGTATGGGGACCCCCTTTTGTTTTTATTATTTTTTGTTATAGCGGCAATAGTAATACACATTCTGTGAACATATCAAGCATCTACCTATTGCCGTTATTATAATCAAGCAAGAAACGGAAAAAAAGGTTTCTTGTATGGGGATCCTATTTTATTTTTTATTTTATCTTGTTTTTATTATACCTATGCACTTTAGACGGCAATAGAAATACAAATTCCTTGAAAATTTCAAGTCTAGCTATAACGATTCAAAATATGCGGCCGAACAGAAACACGTTTCTTGTATGGGGACCCCCTTTTATTTTTTATTAAATTTAATTATTATTATGTTTGGTTATAGTGGCAACAGAAATACAGATTTTGTGACAAGTCTCGACCTATTACAGTTCAAAAGATACAGCCCTGTGACGTACGGACAGACGGACAGCACAGCGGAGGCTGAGTAATAGGGTTCAGTTGGCACCCTTTTGGTACGGAGTGAGGAGTGAGCAGTAGTCCCTGAGATATCTGGCTGTGACAGGCGGACAAACAGAAAGAGACGCACCATAAGGGTTCCTTTTTTACCATTTTGGTACGGAACCCTAAAAAGCTGATTTGTCCTGTTAGAAAACTAGTCTATTCTAAATGAGTTTTGAACTTTTACTGATAAAAGTAGGTTCTGATTTCAAAAACACATGCTCTGAGTCTTACAAAGATAGCTGTCTCATGCAATATTTAAATTTAACAAAGAGATTGAAGTTCCTAGACAAGCTAAGCTGTACTCTTTGAGACGGCGACAAGATGTTGTGCCAATATCGCAATATCGCCAAAAGCGGGTGTGCCAATATTGTGCCACCGGGGGAAAGTACAATCTCGGCAATATATACTTTAGAGATATGCTTGAAGAGGGTTTCAAAATGGTTTCAAACCGGTTTTATAGTTTACACGGAACGTCTTTAGTAACTTTTAGTGGTGTTATTACTTCGGCAATATTAAGAGCAGTTTAATTTAACTCAGGATTCCAGGAATTCTGTACATTACACAAGACGGGAGGTGATAAAGAAAGCCCTCGATCGCATATTTACGTCCCTCGCTTGCAGCTCGGGCCGCAAACATCTGCGATCTGGGCCTTTGTTTTACCACCCCAGTTGTGTGTGTAATGTACACGTAAGCCTATAAAGTTTTACTCTTACACATTCTGTTGCTTTCACCGAAATATAATAAGTATAGCGGCATAACTGACGCCCAATATCGGCCTCACGGACTATATGCCAGGGCTCGGAAACCGGTATTTGCTCCATACAAAAATAACGGTATTCTTTCCGTTCTTATCGTTTTTTAGGGTTCCGTAGCCAAAATGGCTGAAAAGGAACCCTTATAGTTTCGTCATGTCCGTCCGTCCGTCCGTCCGTCCGTATGTCACAGGCATTTTACTCAAAAACTACAAGACCTATACTGATGAAATTTGGAATATAGATGTCTTGTAGATGCCGAAACTAAGTTTGGTAGTTAAATAATAAAAATAAAAAAATGTAGGGGGGGCACTCCATACATGTAACAGAAGCTAAAAAAAATTTTTTTCACAAAATGTCAACGTGTGGTACATAGTTCGAAATTCTCTTTTGAAAACATTTTAAGGTTCTTAAGTAATGTTTGTGATTAAGTGAATACCTTTGGAAATAATCGCTCCGAAAGTTGTGAAAATTGTGTCCCCCCCCTCTATCTTCTAAACCGTGTGTCCGAAAAATATAAAAAAAATTACAAAGATAACGCTCAATTAATACTTTCAACGAAAATTATTTTCAACAAGATCGGATTAACCGTTTTTGAGTTATTGCCGATAAACTGCGCTTCTCAACAAAAGGACGTAATTGCTATGAAGATACGCTCTTTTGTTGTTGTACTTTTTTTACATCGTATTTTTTACCTTATAGTTACGGCTATGGAACCCTACACTGAGCATGGTCCGACATGCTCTTGGCCAGTTATTTGGTTTATTATTTCGTTTTTTAACCCGACAATCTAATAATACGAAATCATGACTTAAATACATTACTGACCTCTACATAAAAAGCATAAAATAATTCAAAATATTGGGCTATTTCGGGGTTTTTGCAAAATACCGGTTCCGAGCCCTGCTATATGCTAACAGGGGCAGAGCTAGTACTTAGTGCTGAAGAAATAACTATAGCGTCCAATTAATTTCTGTTGTCAGTAGGTTTGTAATCAATAAACCTATGCGAAAATGTTGCCTACTCAAACTTTATATATGAATACTTGTTTCAAATGACTTTAGGCTCAAACATAGGATGTTGAAAAATGGGCGTTTTAGGGCAAATTTCAACGTAAATTTTGTTAGACGTCATCGTTCCATACATTATATTTCGATGACTTCGATCTTGAATAATCGCAGCATTCGAAACTTTACTTGCGCTTTTCTTGCAAAAACTATGCCAGGATTAAGTAATTCTGTTAATGTTAACGTTGCAGAAATGTTCAGCAAACTCTCACCTCTCTAAGTGGTAAATCATGTATCGACAAGAACCCAGGCGAGTCTATTATTAGACTAGCCCGCGTCGATCGATCGCGCCTTTAAATAAATTCGTCCTTTAATGCTAAACGAGGCTCTTTTATCCTTAGAATAACTGTCGTTATTTAATCAATCTATACTTTATGACAGAAACATTGTTACTTTATTTGTTTTTAATATGATTAAATTACAACACATTTATAATATGTTATACTAGCTGTCCCGGCGAAATTCGATCCGCTCCAGAATTTTAATAGTACAACTAGGGTGGTAATATAAAGAAAGGCCGAGATCGCAGATGTTTGCGGCCCGAGCTGCAAGCGAGGGACGTAAATGTGCGATCGAGGGCTTTCTGCCTCTTCTTTTGGCCTCTTTTAGAGGAGCGTACTCCGTGTACTACTATTAACCTGTGACAGTAAAATCTGACCAACTGGTATGTTAATGAAATCGTTGAAAAAAACTTATATCAACGCAACTTTTGCTCGCATCACGGTATCGGCAAAGTTTTTTAATGAAAAATTCATATCGGCCCGCTCACAAGTTTTATTTGATCCCCTTTAGTTTGGGCAACTGGGGCAATTTGCGGAAAGTTTGACACTTCGCCGCCATTTTGTTTTCAACGCGATTCTTGTCGGAAAAACTAGTCGTTAAAGTTGTGGAAGTTTTTATTGGCATCATGGAATTAGTTTCAGGGCGCTAAATATTCACCCTGCGAAGTTAAAACGAACTTTGAAGCGATTGGCTGTCATATCCAATGTTGTTTTGACAGCTTGGGCGAAAATGCTTTCGTATGTCCGGTGGATGTCTGTCTGTTCTCCTGTACAGGTCGCATTTCTCAACCGATTCTCGTGAAATTTTGTGAGTAGGTTCAATAATTATGTAAATAAAACTGACGATTCAATTTTGGACTTTTTTCAAAATGGCGGAGCCATGGGGGTGTTAACAGACTCGCTAGGTCTACAGCTCACAGAGTCATTAGTATTATTTTACAACTGACGTGAGATTGACTTTAGTAGCGCCAAATGTATAATTATGGCAGTTTCAACTTTCACTTTTTTTGTATGACGGTTTTAGAGGCCCACCCTTGTGTGGTCAACGCCGCCTATAGACATTTGCAACACTAGATACATTACCAGTGCGTTGCCCAATTTGATGACACCCTTTTTAAAAAAAATCATATTGTAGCGCAGTGGGAAAATCTTAGCAAGGAGTTAATTCCAAATCCCTATTGTACGCGCCTAAAAGGTTCCAGAGAACCGGCGCGTTGTTAAATGTAGTGACTCAATGAAACTAAGCATGAACGTCAGATATAGCCTAGAAGGAGTGATGCCAAATTTTCTGTAAAATCAGGTAAACTTGAGTTGTCGTCGAACAAATGAAGATAGTCTTATAAACATAGAATGTCGACGCGCGCTCCTCGTCGACTGAGACCGTACTCGTTTAGCTTGTGCGGTCAATTATGCCAATGTTTCAGATCCTCCTCACACGCTGACATTGCAAAACTGCAGGAGAATCCCGACATAATCTGACACGATTAAAAAATGCAAAACTAGTGCATTCACTGAGCTACTTCCCAATACCATACAGTATAAAGTCCCCAAACGGAACATACAAATTTTCACCTTAAGACAATGGTATAGAATCTAAAATGGAAGACCGCTTTTGTCACTTGTTTCTCTTCAATTTTAATCTGTCTAAACGGAAGGTACAGTATGTTACCATATAAAACACATCCGAATCTCAACGTTATCACGTTCGCATAGAACTTAAAATAGAAGGTCTCGTTAGTCGCTTAATTCTTTTTATTTTGAAAGGGAATGTTGACGTGTCTTTTCAGAGAGAGCTGTCGCGCGTTAAATGAAGATAGATGACGGTTTCAGAGTTCCGTAGTCAAACACGGAACCCTTTTATCATCCTTATTTGTTTGGACTGTAATTTAAAGATAATGGACTTTTTATTTGCTTTGGGTTCCATAAAAAAAACGTCCTGAACAGTGACATAATAATTAAACTTTTAGAGCCTTGATGAATTTTACAATATGCTGAAACTTCTCTTTCTTCTTTAAGCTCTTTGCCTTGTGTTGTCCAATTGAAACAGTTTTCACTAACAGTATGTGATGTGCCGTTTCTAGCAATAGGTAAGTACCACGTTGCCCGTTGTGAAAAGCGATGATTTAATAATTTTTCAAGCTATTTCCAGTGACTTCGTCCACATAAACTCGTTAGTCGCCTTAAAGGATGTTTGCTATAAGATTTTCTTAGGCGTAGTATGAATTATCGTAGTCTTACAAAGCTATTCACGATAAAAAGTGTTATAATATATCCATGTGTGTTGTGGAGGGCAATATTATGACTTGTTCGAGTATATGGTTTATTTTGGCTCCTCTCACATTAGGTTACATGGCTTATACAAAGGAGGAGAGGAGAGTGTGTGCATGTTAATCTACACAGCACATTCGAGGATGTCTACTAATAAAATTTCATCACAATCAGCGATTTAAGCGTGAAAAAATACGAGTAATAAACAGAATAAGTCACTTTCGCATTAATAATTGACAAAGCATGCGAAGGGTCTCTATTTAACCTTGGGCAAATATATCTGGGGGCAGGGCAGTGCCCCCACCAAGTCGAGCAAAACAAAGGCACGGCCGTACCATCCTTTTCTCGAAGCCATTCAGGCCATTTTCAAAATCCTGTAATTTTGTGCTGGCTAAAGCTAGAACCCTGAACTTTCAGAGATATATAGGCATAATATGATATATTCTCAATAACATTCAATTTGTACTTGTAGTTTAAGAACTATTGCATGTCAAAATTCCTTAGTTTTGACACTAAGTCACTGACCACTGATGATCATCATAATTTTAAGGTACTTCTAGCAGACCCACCAGCTCCAAATCACTATCATCATCACTACATAGTATAAAACAAATTCGCTTTATCTGTCCCTATGTATGCTTAAATCTTTAAAACTACGCAACGGATTTTGATGCGGTTTTTTTAATAGATAGAGTGATTGAAGAGGAAGGTTTATATGTATAATAAATGCATAATATAATAGAGAAACACTGTGCGAAGCCGGGGCGGGTCGCTAGTTTTAAATATAATTAGTTTTAGCCTATCAAGTCATGCAAGACCTCAAAATATTGGAATTTCAATATGAACTGCATAAGTAAGTTTATAATCCTATACAATACAAATACGAGCGAAGTTACTTTTGTAGTTCAAATGGGAAATAGAATTTATTGGAATGTAATGAATAAAAATAAACGAATACCACTTACAAAAAGAAATGAGATCCCATCAAAAACAATACATTATTCTCGCAACGCAGTTGTTGTAGAAGAACTGCGTTGCGAGACTTGCATCTTTTTACATGTAGTGTTTTTGATGGGATATCTGTCTGTCCGGCGGATGTCCGGCTGTACTCCTCAACATATCGCATTTCTTAACCGATTCTCTTGAAATTTTGTGAGCCGTTTCAGTATAGATATTTTTTGTCGATTCAGTGTTTGTATTTTTTTTAATGGGGGAGCCATGGAGGTTCATAGACTCGGAAGATATACAGAACACAAAGCCACTAGTATTAGTAGTATAGAAAGTATAGGTACTATTGCTGCTGCGGTATGCATGAGGTGCAAATGTGAGGTACAGTCACAACCGTTCCGTTAGCCGTGTAATCATATGTATTTTGATAGCAGTCGTGTGCCCGAAGAATGCATTAAATGCATTACACGACTAAATTAAGAACAGTGGCAAGTGGTGTAACATTTCCGCGTGGTGACTGTAAGTACAATAAAGCTCGACTCTCGGTGCGACTCTGTCTGTTTGTCTGTCCGTCTGTCACAGCAAGATATCTCAGGATCTACTGATGCTATCGACTTGAAATTTTGAATAGTTTTAAAAATCGCTTACTCGAGCCTATTGGATAGAAAAAAAATCTTATACCTTTTTTACTTTTTTTTTAAAGGGGTCCGAAATGGGATGTTGAAAAACAAAAGTAGAGCTATTATATCGAGTGGGATATCAAATGAAAGGGCTTAATTTTTAAATTCCAAAACCATTTTTTTTTTTTTCTTAATTTTGTACTTTTTGATTTATGACCAAAAACGTTCAAAAAATACCATTCCCCCCTATTATCTTCGAAGTTACTGAACAAAAAAATCTGTAATAATTACCAATTATTAATATCATCCTAAATATTACAGGAAAAATAAAACGGTTTTCCTAAATTGCATCGTTTTTAGAAATTTTCAAAAATCGTACACATTTTTATTTGCTTTTACTAAGCTAACCGCCATACAGTTTTTCTTGAACTATTCACGTATCTACAGAGTTTGTACGGAACCCTCGGTGCGCGAGGCCGACTCGCACTTGACCTAAAAAAAAATTAAATATAGCATGATGCGTCCGTCCGTACCGTACACGGCGCGCACACATATGCGCGCTCCCGATGTACCTTTTGTCGGAACAAGAACTGAACTTATACTGTGCTTAAGCACCGTTGTCGTCTAACCGCACCTTACGCATACCCTGACTCTCAATGTACCTTTTTTAGTTGTATTTATTTACGTCCTTATTAATAACCCTTTTTGTAAGCACTGTTGTTCTTCATTCTTTATTCTAAATAGTGTTGTCCACATATTGAGGCCAGTACGAAGTACAGAGGATCGCTAGTTCATCATAAATTCAAGAATTGCCTTCGTAGAAACGTTCTGAAATACCAGGTGACCTAAAATGCTAGTATTTACTTTGTACAACTAGAGTTCATGCCTAGTTTAACTTGCAAAACGTACTACAGTGCTCAGTATACCTGTATGACTTAAAGTATGTAAATAAGAATTATTTACAAGAACTCTTTAGACGGGGTGGTTTTAATGCGTAAACTCGAGTTTAATAAAAGGACAAATCGAATAAACTTAGGACTTAATCGAGATTTAATTTTTTTTTAGGCATTCATGCGATTTTTAATGTAGATATTTGATTATTTTTTAAGTATTACAACCATGTATACATAAGTCAACTCACGGGAATATTGAGCCACTTGACACTGTTCTAAATTTAGCTGTGTAAAGCAAATCGACTACTTCGAGCACACAACTAATAACGAATTGCATAATACGACTAAATTAAGAACAGTGACAAATGATTCAACATTCCCGTGTAGAGACAGTACATATATGATAGTTAGATTAAGTGACATTGTAACAAAATTTAAAAAAAATGAAATACTTACGTAATACTTAAACCGAATCTAATCAATTAAATATAAAAATGCCTAAACCGCTATAGATACATCTACAATATTTCAATAATTCCCTCGATTTCTCCAACATCGCATCATCAGATCCTCATCTGCTGCTATTAGGACCACTATACCCTTTTAAACAAAAAACAAATTTCCAAGCGATCAAGCCCTTTTCGAGTCGAGGCGGGGGAGATCAGGAAACATACTTAAGTACGGAACCCTAAATAAGCGACGACCTGAGACCACTCTTTTTTGGAGATGGTTAAAAATAACAAAAGCCATAGGTACAAATCGACACAAATGCAGACCTTTTCGAGAACACCTCCAACCTCTCTAACCCGTTCCTCGAGAGGTTTGTCGCCAACAAAGACTCAAGAGGGGCTTGAGACCTCTTTGAGACCACTAAGTAATGAATGCTTGAGTGCGAGATGGTCTAAGTTATGAGATTCCGGTAGCGTAAGCCTTCTGAGTTGGCTTAACAATCATCTATTATATGTATATATATATAGCCATTAGAATTTACGGCGTTTACGCCCTTTGAGTCTAAAGGTATCGATATATGGTACAGTCACCAAACGTGAAGGTTACGCCACCTGTCATTGTTCTTAATTTAGCCGTGTAATGCAAATCGGGCGTATCTCGGTGTCATACTTTCTGGCGGAGACATGATATCGTACCGAATTCAAAATAGCATCAAAAAAATGTACTAAATATTACGTTAAGTAAAAAAAATTGTACTACACTACACATACTTACGAGAAAACAACGATTAATCTGTCACCGCTAGGATGGATACTTTCTGGCGGGCGCTATCTATTCGTATGTTGCCGTCGAGTTTGTGAGTTTCTTATGAATCAGTAAAAATGTACCAGAAATGTATTAAATTGTACGCTAATTAAAGAAAACTGTACTACATGCACTTACGAGAAAACAACGATTAATCTGTCACCGCCAGGAAGGATACTTTCTGGCGGGCGCTATCTATTTTACTATGTTGCCGTCGAGTTTTTGACTTTTATATGAATCAATAAAAATGTACGGAAAAAATACTAAATTGTACGCTACATAAAGAAAACTTTGCGTGTAGCACTTATGAGAAAACAACGATCAAATGTCACCACTTACATTTTTAGTACATGTTTTTGATGCTATTTTGAATTCGTTACGATACCATGTCCCCGCCAGAAAGTTTGACAGGTATCTCGGGCACACGACTGCTAAGGAATTATGGTTACACGGCTAAATTAAGAACACTGACAAGGGCGTAACATTCCAGTGTGTGAATCTCGTACATGTGTTTGTAAAAGATTTTTCCAAAAACTTAACTATACATCCAAAACAGTCTATAATATCCAGTCGACATGTCGAAGGAAGTAAAGGGAGATGGAAAATATTTCAGTTCCAGTCGGTCGGTTTTTCATAAAAACATAAAGAGCGTTATTGTTTGCTTTCATCGTTATTGTTGAATTATTGTTAAAATTATTAAATGCAAACAGCCCCTTGCCACACACTATCTACAATATCTGTGGTGCATATATTTTTCATTATCTGTATTCCTTCTTGTCAAATAAAAAGTCAAGTCGTAATGTGTATTTTTCTTTAATTAAACTATATAACTCCAACCCGTTTCCAAATAAGTCAATAAATCAAGAATTATGTTTTTTTTATAAAGAAATAGTTTATTTATTTTATAAGCATCTAAACAAACAAGCAATTAGGGTCAAAACTAAAATAAACGAATTATGTTTGGTTTATTTTATAGGTCGATACGTTTTGTCGGCGCGGAATGGCATGAAAAGTTTCAAGACTCAGATAATATTCTATTCACTTGCATTTTGTGGAATGAGGTTTCCCTCCGTTATGTACGTAGCGTTGTGACAAGGAGATCTTCAAGAAACGAGGAACAGGGCACTCAAGAAACCGTGTACACAGAGCTCCTCTGGTTTTGCATTTGAATTATTGCCCAAGCTGAAATGGAGACGCTTCGCTCGCTCAGTCAATTACACCGAGACAACTAGAGACTTCATGAGATATACTAAAGTATAAAGACAGACAAGTACAGACCGTTTAGAAGCGCGCGATACGTATTCAAGGTCAAGGCGCAGACAGTGCAGACAATCCATACTGCAGCAATCTTACGCATTCGTAAAACTTTACTTGTAGTGCGTTTGTTCACGGCGCGCACACATACAAGTTGCGCGATGTAGCTTTTGTACGAAGAAAAACTACTGCTATTATGTAAATATGTATGTATGGATGTAAACACTTTATTGCACAAAATAAGACAAATTATACTGTTGTGACGCCAAGGGCAGGTGCCCCGTGTTATTTTTAAATGATTGTCTCTTCAGTATAGATGAAATAGTTATCTTACTATTAAGATGTTTGTAATTCTTTATATAAATAAAGAATAATCAAAACTAGTTCAAATTGGTTTGATTTTAGTGAGGTAAGCGGAGAAGAACAATTATAGATGTTATATTTATAACATGAAAGAAACATGATATTTCTTTATCGGTTGAATAGGGAAATGGCAGGTACTTACTGACTAGGGGAAATGATTTAAAACATTAATGCTTACCAAAAATAATATATGCATATATTCATTCACTCATTGTTTGTCGCTGGTATTTTATTGAAAGCCAAATGTGGTTTTAATGATTAATTTATGTTGTGTATTAATAATACTCTCTGTTAGCAGGAACATATGCAGCGACTTTCTTGAAGTAACGAACCGCAGTAATTGTTGATTTTCTGGAAAGAATATTAGAAACAGTCTCGTCAAAGTTATAGATAAAATGGATCTTTGGATCTAACTATGTGATTTCCACTGAAACTGTTAATTTTATAAACTAGAATAGAATTTTATTATGTACTAGCTGATGCCCGCGACTTCGTCTGCGGTGTAAATTATAATTAGGCAATTAATCTTAATAGGCAATTAATAGTTTCTGATATTTGTTCATAAACTTTGTTGTAATTAAACAAAACCCTCAAATATTGGGCCCAAAACTGCACAATGCACATTTACCGTGAAAATCAATTCTTAAGTCCATTTAAGGATTATTACCAAAAAATTAAATGCACTTAATAAACCGCTTGTTACTTACACAAAATAACTGGCCAAGAGCATGTCGGACCATGCTCAGTGTAGGGTTCCATAGCCGTAACTATAAGGTAAAAAATACGATGTAAAAAAAGTACAACAACAAAAGAGCGTATCTTCATAGCAATTACGTCCTTTTGTTGAGAAGCGCAGTTTATCGGCAATAACTCAAAAACGGTACATTCGATCTTGTTGAAAATAATTTTCGTTGAAAGTATTAATTAAGCGTTACCTTCGTGATTTTTTTCATATTTTTCGGGCGCACGGTTTAGAAAATAGAGGGGGGGGGGACACAATTTACACAACTTTCGGAGCGATTATTTCCAAATACATTCACTTAATCAAAAACATTACTTACGAACCTTAAAGTGTTTTTTAAAGAGCTGTCGAACTATGTACCACACGTTGATATTTGCTGAAAAAAAATTTTTTTACTGTCTTTAACATGTATGGAGTGCCCCCCCTAAAAATATTTATTTTAATTATTTATATACCAAACTAAGTAGCGGCTCATAAAAGACACCTATATTCCAAATTTCATCAATATCCATCATGTAGTTTTTGAGTAAAATGCCTGTGACATACGGACAGACAGACAGACAGACAGACGGACGGACATGACGAAATTATAAGGGTTCCGTTTTTGCCATTTTGGCTACGGAACCCTAAAAACAATCTACTAATTGCTATATGCTATGCATGGAGTTAAAAACCTTTTACTTTAAAAATTGTACGGGTCCCTAAAAAAACTTTCAACCCCTACTTACTCAACCCGTCTTCGAGATAAATTTTAATGAACCGTGAAATCATTTGAGTTCTATTCAGTTTAGGGGCAAGTGCTGTACGTGTGGACGGTTTTACCTGTGGACACTACTCATACAGAGAAAACGAATAACCATAGTCAAATACCAATCACTTATTTGAAAAGTATTTTTTTCATATGGCAACACTAGCTAATCGCCATCTTTACTGATTACAGAAACTGTGTGTTTTGAGGCTGCCGAAAGTTTTTGTGACAAAAAGTAATTTTTTACCTTCTTTTAAAGCATGTTTTATGTAAAATCTCTAAATGTTGCGGGTGTCTTTGCAATGGCATATTAATTTATATGATGTAAACGTTATTTCTACAAGATTTCGTTAATCGTAGGTAGCATTTATAGTGACCGGTATGAATTCAAAATAAAAACCGCCGAAATTGTACCTGTGGATACCTCCGTGAATGTACCTGTGGACTGTCCATAGGTACAGTTATACTGAATGTTCCTGTGGACAGTAAAATTAATATACAATATTTTTGTTTGTTTTAGTGCCTCGTAGTAAAGCTGGGAAAAATAGAGACAAGATATGCCTAGACACTCTGACTGCAGCTGTTTGGGAAGTAGAAAATGGAAGTTCAGTAAGGAAAGCCGCAGAGAAGTTTAAAATCCCAAAATCGACAATCTTTAAAAACATAAAATTAAATCACTGTCAAAATATTGGTGAAGAAGGCTTAGAACTCCTAAAAAATGATGTCAGGAGGATATTTAGCGATACTGAGGAGCAACAGATATATGATTACTTAAAAAAGCAGCATTACTACACACAGCATATTCTTCTGCTGACAATGGAGGCATTTTAAAATCCCATAATTATACTTGAGATTTTGCTAAGAATATTAGATTTCAAGAAGAAAAAAAGTAACTGTGATATGCAGAGCAACATATAATTACATGTTGTTTAATTGTATGTTGTTAATTACGTTATTCTAGAAGTTTATTCTGTTTAAAAGTATGTTGTTGATTAATGTCCGTAGGTACGTTACCGTCCATAGGTACGTTTTTGGAGTCCATAGGTACAGACAGTAGATGTACCTATGGACAAAATGAGTGTTTTTTTTAAAATGCTTCTATCCGCCATCTGCGGATAGCTAGCGTAGAAAACATATGTGGACTTTGAAGATTGTTTAATTGTGATTAAAACAAAATAAAGAATTCATTTATAATACGCGTAGTTTTTGTCTAACAACTGATTAAAAGTCAAATTCTGGAAAGTGTCCACAGGTTGAGCACTTGCCCCTAATCAGTTTTAGATACCCTACTTTAAAAATCATTTGTTCCCTTTATAAAGTTTTGGTCCCCATTTATAACCCTTGGAGATGAATTT
Organism: Eudemis profundana; assembly: GCA_947034925.1. Lineage (NCBI taxonomy): Eukaryota > Metazoa > Arthropoda > Insecta > Lepidoptera > Tortricidae > Eudemis > Eudemis profundana. Next base: position 11,173,388 of record OX344814.1, on the reverse strand, counting down.
CAAAAAATGGTTTAACATTTTTTCTGTACCCTTATTGAAGGATCTATGTACGAAGTGTCAGATTTCCTACTTCAAAAATCCTTTGGACCCTATACAGAGTTTCAACCCCCATTTAAACCCCTTTGGGGATAAATTTCAAAAAACTGCAATCACCTTTCTTTTCTTTTTTAGATGAGTTCAAGATCTACTACAAAAATCGTTTGGTCCCTTTACAAAGTTTCAACCCCCTTTTGATCCCTTTTTAGGGATGAAAAAACGGTAAAACCACATTTCTTTTTTCTTATTAAGGAGTCTATGTACGATGTCCCAGATCGCCAACTTCAAAAATCTTTTGGTCCGTATACAAAGTTTCGACCCTCATTTAAACCCCTTTGGGGATGAATTTCAAAAAAACAGCAATCACTTTTCTTTACTCTCATGGATGAGTTTATGTAAGAAGTTTAAGATCTACTATAAATACCGTTTGGTCTCCATACAAAGTTTTGACCCCCGTTTGACCCCTTAGGGATGAATTTAGAAAAACGAAAAATCACTTTTTCTACTCTTATTGAGGAGTTTATATACGATGTCTTAGAGCTCCAACTTCAAAAATCGTTTGTACCCTACACAAAGTTTCAACCCCCATTTTAACCCCTTTGGGGATGAATTCCAAAAAACAGCAATCACTTTTCTTTACTCTTATGGATGAGTCTATGAACGAAGTTCAAGATTTACTACAAAAATCGTTTGGTCCCCATACAAAGTTTCAACCCCCGTTTGACCCCTTTTTAGGAATGAATTTCGAAAAATGGTAAAACTACTTTTCTTTATTCTTATTGAGGAGTTTATGTACGATTTCTCAGAGCTCTAACTTCAAAGTTCAAATTTTCAACCCCCATCTAACCCCTTTTGGGGATGAATTTCAAAAAACCGTGAAATGACTTTCCTGTACTCATATTGTGGAGACTATGTACGATATCTCAGAGCTCCAACTTCAAAAATCGTTTCAAGCCCCATTTAACCCCCGTTGGGGATGAATTTTGAAAAACGGTGAAATTACTTTTTGCAACTAATCTCCTAGTTTAAAAATCGTGTGGTCCCCATTTAAACTTTCAACCCCCGTTTTACCCCTTTTAGGGATGAATTTCGAAAAAGGGTGAAATTACTTTTCTCTACTTATATTGAAGGATCTATGTGCGAACTCTGAGATCTCCAACTTCAAAAATCGTTGGTGCCTATACAAAATTTCAACCCCCGTTTAACCCCTTTTGGGGATGAATTTCGAAAAACCGTGAAATTACTTTCCTACACTCATATTGTGGAGCCTATGTACAATGTCTCAGAGCTCCAACTTCAAAAATCGTTTTAACCCCCATTTAACCCCTGTTGGGGATGAATTTTGAAAAAAGGTAAAACTACTTTCTTAGACCTTTATCGAGGAGTCTATATACGAAGTCTCAGATCTGTAACTTAAAAATAATTCGGTCCCTAAACAATATTTCAACCCCCGTTTTACCCCTTTTAGGGATGAATTTCGAAAAAGGGTTAAATTACTTTTCTTATCTCATATTGAAGGATCTATGTGCGAACTCTCAGATCTCTAACTTTAAAAATCGTTTGGTGCCTATACAAAGTTTCAAACCCCCATTTAACCCCTTTTGGGGATGAATTTAGAAAAACCGTGAAATTACATTCCTGTACTCATATTGATGGGTCTATGTGCAAAGTCTCAGATATCCGTCTTTAAAAATCGTTTGGTCCCCATTTAAACTTTCAACCCCCGTTTAAGCCCTTATAGGGATGAATTTCGAAAAACCGTGAAATTATTTTTCTGTACTCATATTGAGGAGACTATGTACAATGTCTCAGAGCTGCAACTTCAAAAATCGTTTCAACCCCCATTTAGGATGTTCCCCATTGGGGATGAATTTTGAAAAACGGTAAAATTACTTTCTTCGACCTTTATTGAGGAGTCTATATACGAATTCTCAGATCTGTAACTTCAAAATAATTTGGTCCCTATACAACATTTCAACCCCCGTTTAACCCCTTTTAGGGATGAATCTCAAAAAAGGGTGGAATTACTTTTCTCATGTCATATTGAAGGATCTATGTGCAAACTCTCAGATCTCTAACGTCAAAAACCGTTTGGTGCCTATACAAAGTTTCAACCCCCATTTAACCCCTTTTGGGGATGAATTTCAAAAAACCGTGAAATTACTTTCCTGTACTCATCTTGATGGGTCTATATGCGAAGTCTCAGATCTCCTACTTTAAAAATCGTGTGGTCTTCATATAAACTTTCAACCCCCATTTAACCCTCTTTGGGGATGAATTTCCAAAAACGGTGAAATTACTTTTTTTAAATTGTATTAAAGAGTCTATGTTCGAAGTCTCAGATCTCCTACTTTAAAAATCGTATGGTCCCCATATAAACTTTCAACCCCCATTTAACCCCCTTTGGGGATGAATTTCAAAAAATCCCTTCTTATCCCTTACTTCGTTATATAACCACCCTACTGTGAAAATTTCAAGTTCCTAACTTCAGTAGTTTCGGCTGTGCGTTGATCAGTAAGTCAGTCAGTCAGTCAGGACTTCTTCTTTTATATATTTAGATTGAATTGGGATTTTGGAAGGCTTAAATTATCAAACACAGGTTGATATTGGAATACAGGAATGGTGGTTTGAAATCGGAATTTAGTTAAGATGTGGTTATTTTAAGAGGAATTGTTGTTTAAAGACGTAAAAATGACAAGCTTACCTGAGATCTGCATTGGTAATAATAATGAAGGATGTCATATTTTAATATGTGAAATTTGCGTTCTTGGTCCATCCGTTATCCGTCCATCATACATTTACTAAATATCCAAAGGTTTGGCGTTGATAAATTGGAGGAAAAGTTAAATCCGAAATAAAAATTCACGAATATGAAACTTAAAGGTTATGTTATATAGAAAAATTGACAGTTTAGAATATAGACATTTAGTCGTTTAAAAATGAGTCTTGAATAAGATTAGATCTGTTACGAACGAGTGTTGACAGAACCAAGACGAAGAAATATTCATTCCTTTTGGCCTACAAAAGGATTGAATAATTTTATTTCAAATTTTAATTTAGAGGACGCAAATTATAAAATCATGTTATTTTAATTAATTCTTAAGCAATGTGTAAATTCAGTAGCCATAAAATTAATTTTAAGATAAAACCTCTTTGTTGACTTGACATTAAGAATCAAACTGGCAGGTATTTTTAACGGAAAAATAAAACCGTTATAATTTGAAATGTGTTCGATTAATTTCGATTCGCATTTGTTTCGGGGTATATAAGCAGTACAAAACGAGGTCGGATTCATTATCCCTGGAGCCGCCGCGAGGAACACATCAAGAAGTCAGAAAATTCTACAAGACCCTGAAGAAAGTTCTACGCCTGGAAGATCTCAACGCTTGGAAGACGGCTGAAGAAATCCTACGGACGGCGAAGTGGAGTTCAGAAGTACTCGCTGTCTGGAAGTCTGCTGAAGATCGTGGATTTTTGTAAGAACTTTTATTCTTTTAGCCTAGGTACCGAAACAGTGGAAACCTTACGGTGTCAACATAAACTGTTTCGAGGGCTCGCAGTAGCCTACAGGCCAAGTAGCTAGTTATATATTTGTAGTGGGACTTTAGCCAACCTTTAGCTTTTGGGGCAAGTAGACGCTTCGGTGTCTATAAATCTTACCCGAATGCTTATAGATTGAGCGACTGGCCTAAAACAGTATATATATATTTATATAAATAAATGCAAATAGATTTATTGTCTTAGATTAGAGTTCACCGTTACGCGAATATAATGAAGCATTCTATATCCGCGTACGGATGACTGATTCCTTTGTTAATGTGTATACTAATTCTATTTATCCTAGGTTTTACTTATGGAGTTGGTAAGATCACAATCTTATTTCATTTCTGTTTTTATGTGTGTGTATTTTCTTTACGATGGCAAATAATGAGTGTATTGATAGATTGCTCTGTAAAATTTATATAGAACGGAACTTAGTCGTTTATTGACACTTTTGTATTGAATTTGGATTAAATAAGTATTTCTGTAATTTCTGGGGTTGGGAATTAAAACATGCATTAAATGTATTAGTAACATTATCTTGGCAACATTCTGTTCGACATTCTAATATTCTTTTCAGAGTTGTAACTTTTATTGATAAACTTCAAATTGTTTGACAAAGTACATCTAATTTGATTCTTACGTAGTTGTCTTAAGAGACAAAGTTGCATAATAAGTTTTGAGACTTAACTTTAGTTAAATGAATTTGGACTCATGTATAGAACAGAGATTGACATTGACAGTCGATAAAAGACTGTGGATAGTTATAATTTAATTATTTCTTATGGGTGTTTAATCTGAGATGGCTTAATTCTATTTCTCTAAAATTGAAAAGTTCGTGTGCCTTGTGGTGATTTGATCTTGCCTGATACGTCAGAGGGTACAATAGCCAAGGCTAGTTCCCTGCATTTGGACCAATTAGCCAGAAGATACACGGGTCCAAGGACTCACTTTTAGTAAGATTTCCGATACGTATCTCTGGCTCAAGAGTCTGGTTTACGTAAGATTGAATCAAGAATTCAGATCTTGTCGGGATCTCACTAGTTTTCTAATTGATTAGATTTTGAAAGAGCCTTCCTCGGTGAAAACATCTCGTGAGAGTTAACATGCTTAGGGGATGATTTATGATCTTTTTCCAAGGTATTCAGAAAGGAGGATTTCATCCAACTTTCAGACACAGACGTTTTGACATGACAATACGAAAGTAATGCCTACCGGCGGACAGATATTTAGCTGCATTTTTCTGTCTATATTGCCCATGGTTTGAATGCAGTGGTAAATTATATTATGTGAGGAAAAGGGGCTATATATTAGCACCTCGCATCTAGAGTATATTTTGTTTTAGCTGTCTCATAATATAGCCTGGTTTGATGGATACCCTGTCTTCCTGAAGTACAGGAGTGTGTTGTCAGAACGGTGCTACAAAGTTGTTACCCCTTTTGCGAAATCTCCTCTCAAGGAAAGACTAGTTTTTGAGCTAGTCATTAATGGACTCTAATAGCCTCCTCTAGGCTGGGCGATAGGGAATACCCAAGCATCAGGCCGAAATTCCGTCGACGTCGCCGGGGAGTGTGACGGCGTCCAATGGCCCAGAAAACTCTAGAGTTCATTAATTTTATTTAGGTAGATTCAGACAGACCCTGACGGATATGACCGTTAAACTTACACAGCCTGTAGAAGAAAACCTGACTTCATACCTTTATGATTATGTTATACTTACTTGTTATTACCATACTTTGCATTTTTTACACTAATTTGTGATCCCATATCAGTCTAGAATCCTTCGTGGTTTTATACATTTATCCTAGAAATTAGATCTTTAAATAAAATATCTTCATCACTTGCTAAGCCATCATTTATTGCATCTTAAAGTTTGGGAGGGATTCTGATACCATGCTCTCACTTAATCGAAAAGATCCAGGGTTACTAGTAATTATTACACAGCGTAGAATGGATTGTCCTGACTCTATAGATCACAGATTGGCCATAAGTTGTATTCAAAGCAAACTATTATGTTATAGCTTTTAAGCAATTGTAATTTCTTACTATGTGGTTTTGAAGTGCAATAAAATATATTTGTACAATAAAATCTTATCATTTTATAATTATTTGGGGAGGGCTTTGAGTCGTGGACTATTATTAAATATAATAAGGCCTCGAACGTTACACTGTGGAGTGTGGATATACCGATAGAGACCTATTTTTAAATGTATGGTGTTTAAAACTATGACTAGCAGAGTCGACCGCAATTAATATTCCAAGTACACGCGACCGCTCGCGACACATCAATTAGAGGGAGGACCTCGCCGTAATCTGTGCTGACTATACATTTACGGTCAACATATGTACGTATGTTTGTCTATCAACTGTTATGTTTCGGTTTGAAAAGCAGGCGAGTCATCGAAGAGAGTATTAAGGATTTCTTTTTTAGTTACCGACTACGACTACAAACTACAAAATTTCAAAATTGAAATGATCTCATAATAATTGTACAATCCATTGTTCAAATACCACCAAATGTAATGAAAAATGTATGTTTTCCATCACTAAATTACACTCGCAAACGTCAACTCCAAAATCTTACACGCTTGGTTCCCATACAAATCGACGAACTATATTTCTGTGATTTCAGATGTCTAAAGACCTCCGTTCGTTTAATGTATGGTACGTGCTTACTCCTGTATTTGATTTATCGTGGTGTGCGAAGTTTTCGCTGAATCGAAAACACCATACAACCCGAAACGCAGAATTAGCGACCGAGGGTTAATAAATCGCGTCTCTAGTGAGCCCTTGGGTACTGGGCAAGAGTTATTGGCCTTTTTTCCTGCCTAATTGATGAATTGGGAGCCAAGGGGGCGATTAGAAGACCTTTGGGAGACTGAAAAATATACTCATACTTATATGTAGACGTACAACTGATGCAGATGATACGTGAGGTTACTGAATAAGTAATAGTCCTAGGGTGCATTCGAACAACTGATATTACAACAAATATTAACTGTAACAGACTAACACTAAGTATACTAGACACGCCTATCTTGCTTCTACTAATTGTACACCTCAAAAAATGCATGGTATAGTAGAAATTTGTATTTTTCAAAATTATCCCACGTTCGAATGCACCTTCAGAAGTCTCCCTCTAACGGAACTGCCGGACGGAACGTACTGGATCCGACCATCTCTCTCTATCGCATAACGTGTGCTAACGAGTGCACTTTCTGGTCGCTGACAAAGGCCCTCTCCCGGGGGACACCAAGGCCACGCTGCGAAATCGCGGAGTGGGTCACTCCTGGTGAGGTGCAGGGATGACGAAGCTCAACTAGTTGCCTTCTCTCAGCAGTGCTTCACAATCAATGATTTTTGATTGTAAGTAAACATAAGTTGATCGTAAGTAAACATAATAAGGGCGCGTAAGGGGGCCCAATTTACATCTTTTGGGCTCCAAGTCAACCTCTCCTGCAAGCGGTACACCCTGCCGACCAACGAACGAGGCTCTGACGACCCACCCGCCAACACGCACTGGACCAGCGCGGCGGGTCATGGTCCAATACCCCTCATGAAATTAACGAACTAATTGGAAATCTACTCGTATGGGGGAGGCCTATGTCCAGCAGTGGACGTCCTATGGCTGAAATGTTGATGATGATGATGAAACATAAGAAGTAAAGATAGACTAAACACATGCATCACCGATATGTTTTGATCTGTGTTTCGTGTAAGAAAATAGCTGGCAAGCTTTACTTACTAAATTATGCCTATTTATTCTCGAAAGGCTCATTTTGTCTCCAAAGCCAGACAAATGTTGGAAAAATAAATCTGAAGCATCTGTCTCACGTACGTATATGTATCAATAGGGGACATGTACAACGTTTTAGCTCAGACTAGGCAAAAACGCTAAGAGACCCGTTCCTAAGCAATGAACTAGTTGAAAATTTTGGGTTTTGTTTTTGTATACGAGTACGTAGTTACATGGAGAGCGTACAGTATGTAATGATTAGGTTATATAGACGTTATAGTGCTCAGACACTAGCTGTTATAAATGTTATATAACGTTATAAAACATACGACACACATTATGATTATACGGCTGAATTAAGAACAGTGACAAGTGGCGTAACATTCCCGTGTGGTGACTGTACTACAGTCACTAACGTTTTAAAACTTTCACTTCTTCTTTAACTTTTGTTAAATCAGATATAAAGAAAGTAACGCTGCTAAGTTCAATACAATGAAATTTATGTAACACTGCACATGATACACAGTACAATTGGTTAGAAATATTACCAATTTACATTGACTAACAACTTCAAAAAAGGCCTAGAATCTCCAGGAGGACCTATGTTCAGCATTGGTCGTTTCAAGGTTGAAATGTTGTCATCATCATCGATCACTGCTCAGCTAGGTATAACCCAGCCCAGACATCCTTCGAAGATTGGGTACCTAGTCCAAGGGTAAAAGAAAACTTATATTTTTTCTATTTGTCCGCAGGAACTAGCAGCATCAACCCCAACCCAGCGCAACTGGCGCGGCATCCTCATCGCGCTCCTCGTGATCGCCGCTGTACTGGGGCTGATCGTGTTCAGCATCGCTCTGCTAACACCTGCGGGAGATGGAGGGAGAGTGCGTGGCCGTCGACCCTCGCTACAAGAGCTACTGCAGGAGCACTATCAGCCATTCAACGGGACGTGGCTGTCAGGTAAGTCAATCGCCATATACTCAGCTTAACTGTGGAATTCTCGCGCTCCTCTTAATCGCTACCATATTAGGGCTCATCGTGTTCAGCATCGTGTTACTGACACCTGCGGGAATTGGAGGAAGAGTGCGCGGCCGTCGACCCTTGCTGCACGAACTGCTGCAAGAGCACTATCAGCCATTTAATGGGACGTGTCTGTCAGGTACGTCAATCTCCATATACTCAGTTTAACTGTAGAATTCTTGCGCTCCTCATGATCGCTGCTGTGTTAGGGCTGATCGTGTTCAGCATCGCATTACTGACACCTGCGGGAGATGAAGGAAGAGTGCGCGGCGGCCGACCCTCGCTACACGAGCTCCTGCCAGAACACTATCAGCCATTCAACGGGACGTAGCTGTCAGGTGAGTCAATCGCCATATACTCAGCTTAACTGTGGAATTCTCGCGCTCATCTTAATCGCTACCATATTAGGGGTCATCGTGTTCAGCATCGTGTTACTGACACCTGCGGGAATTGGAGGAAGAGTGCGCGGCCGTCGACCCTTGCTGCACGAACTGCTGCAAGAGCACTATCAGCCATTTAATGGGACGTGTCTGTCAGGTACGTCAATCTCCATATACTCAGTTTAACTGTAGAATTCTTGCGCTCCTCATGATCGCTGCTGTGTTAGGGCTGATCGTGTTCAGCATCGCATTACTGACACCTGCGGGAGATGAAGGAAGAGTGCGCGGCGGCCGACCCTTGCTACACGAGCTCCTGCCAGAACACTATCAGCCATTCAATGGGACGTAGCTGTCAGGTGAGTCAATCGCCATATACTCAGCTTAACTGTGGAATTCTCGCGTTGATCGCATGATCGCAGCTGTATTAAGGCCGATCGTGTTCAGCATCGCTCTCCTGACACCTGCAGGAGACTGAGGAAGGAGACCCAGTGCTGCATGAATACTATCAGCGATTCAACGAGACCTGAGTGAGTCGGGTGAGCTAGTCATCTTCACGACTGTACACTCCGCGTAACTGGGGCGACATCATCGCGCTCCTCATGATCTGTACTAGGCTGCATTAGGTAGTGAATCTTCGTGCGTATTAGCCGCTCATTAAAATGTCATTATAAGTAAAAAAAAAACTCACCTGCACCTGTGTACTGTACCGACTTATTTTAGATATGTACACTCGATTTTATCAAATTCATAAAACCTAAATCGTGGTTTTGAATTGTTAACAGATTTTAAAGGCTTATATTGTGCAAATCAAAACTACTTTCGTTTACAAATCAGATTTAGTGTCTGCCTAGGCGCCGGCACTCAATTTAATACTATTCCAGCGTCTTAGGTCTCGATATTAATCCTAGACGTGGGAAAGGTCGGCCAACGACCTCCGTGAAAGCCTGTCCTCTGGCTTTTCAAGCTTTTAGCGCGGTATTGGCCAAAACACAATGACACGATAGGACGCCGTGTCGTAGCACGACGCGACGTTACTGAGCGTTTTTAAATGTTGCTTTGCATTGAAATATTAATGGGGCATTTTTCAAAGAAAGTGGACATGTGGTTTGTTCTTAAAATATTGATTTTATGAATTTTTCTTACGAGAAAAGAAAATTTGTAAACAAAAATTGGCTTTCAGTTCATCACGTCTATAGAAATAAAAAAATCTTAAATTATTAGGATATATATATATATTGACAACCTTTTTAAATTGATCCAAGAAACACAAAACGTGATGTAAGCCAAGAAAAACATTGTTCAGCAGTAATCGCTTTGTAAGCCGCTGTAGTGAAAATAATATTGAATGCAAACAAACTTGAAAGCAATGGCGGTGGGCCTTCCGATGTTTTCGTCAAACAGACTTAGTTGTGTATTGGATCTAAAATACGCGCCTTTAGAAGCTGGTAAAATTTTGGCGGAACTGTGACAGATGGAAGCAATAGTACATTACACAACTAGGGTGGTAATACAAAGAAAGGCCGAGATCACAGAAGTTTGCGGCCCGAGCTGCAAGCTAGGGACGTAAATATGCGATCGAGGGCTTCCTTTATTACCTCCCGTGTTGTGTACATCATTTTATGTCTACACTTGGCCAGAAAGCGGCTTTTTCCGTACGCGCAGCGTGCGGAAAAAGCCACTTTATGGCCAGGTGTGGTACCTATAAAATTATTTACCGAGCTAGCAAAGCGGGTGAAGTATCTCCGTTCCAGCTTGGGCAAAAATACTTTCTTATGTATGTTCAAATATCCGGCTGTTCTCCATTACAGGTCGCATTTCTTTACCGATTCTCATGAAATGTTGTGAGCAAGTTCGATATTTATATAGATTTTTTTTTTAAATACAGTGCAATGGAGCTTGTCTAGCGAAGCCTACAGCTTACAGAGCCACTAGTATATCTGACACTGTTGACCGGAAGTTGTTAAAGAAATTGTAACATGTCACATGTGAATCTAGCAACAGCATCTTTCCCGAAACTGTTAATTGTAAGATGATTTAACGAGCTTTCAAATGTGAGTTCATTTCGGTCTTTATCTAATCAGTTCAGTTTTTTTTATTAAAGAAATCATATCTACAAGTCACATTGTTAATAAATAAATGTTATGTAGGTTATAATAATCAGTTACAAAAATTATCAAAATATAAATACAGTGCAATGAAAATTAATATTAGGTGTAGGTACTTATCATGGATGTTTTCTATGTATTTAAGTATTTGTATCTATTAAATATATCGTCGTCTAGTATCCATAACACAAGCCTTATTGAGCTTACTATGGGGCTAGTTCGATTTGTGTAAGATTGTCCCCTAATATTTATTTATATTTATTTATTTATTATAGTATAAACTATTCGAATATGGATGTATCACTTAGCAGCTCCGCCAAGGAGCAATATTTATGCCTTATTTAGCAGCAGTTTATTAAGTTTATCAAGAAATGCCTGTTTTGACTACGAATTCTTTATATATTCTAGAATTTTATTAAAAATCTTAACACCAACATTTTTTTTGTGCATCTAGCTGCTTTTGCTAATATTAACTTGCATCAGTCTCATCCAATCAACAATGTATTTCCCTACTTCCATTAGGTAGACAGATGGGATGCTTAGCCCATCTAGGTTTTTAAAATGCTCTCTTGCTGATGTATATGGTTTGACGTTTGAATTTGTATAACAATACGTTCTCTGTTTGCTGCAAGTCCCCACATGTCTATACCGTAGAAGGCTATGGAGTTAAAGTACCCATAGTACGCTTTGCGTAGGGTACCTATCAGTGGTGTGGCGTAAAAGATATCCCTGGGCAAGCCGGTGCAGATTTGGCGTACATTTTCCTTAAGAGCTGTAGAATAAGGTGCTGAAATACCTGATATTAGACAAGCCGGAAGAAATAGACTTCTTTGGACGCCACGCTACTGGTACAGTCGGCCTCAAAAGTAGCTGGACACCTTAGTACTACGCCACGATACAAATATGTTCAGCAATTTTTGAGGCCGACCGTACCTATCTAATAATTCCCTCAGGATATTTATAACCTTCCTTCGTTGTTATATCTATCAATATTCCCTCAACCTCAGTTAATAAAAATACTCTATATTTGTATATCTGGGGGCGCGGCAGTGCCCCCGCCAAGTTGAGCAAAATAAAGGCACGGCCGTACCATCCTTTTCTCGAAATCATTCAGGTCATTTTCAGCCTCCCGTAATTTTGTACTGGCTAAAGCTAGAACCCTGAATTTTCAGAGATATATGTATAGGGCACAACAAGATTTAAATATATTCTTAACATCGTTCCATTTGAACGTGTACTTTAAGAACTATTGCACGTCAAAGTTCCTTAGTCCTTCGAGTGGCAGCCGTCATATTCCTTTTTTTCGTTCAGTGGCAAGCGCCAGCATGCCGGCGGTTGTCAAAAACCGTTAAGTGGCAAGCGCCGGCCAGCCGGCGATGGGTATTGTTTACTATTGACCAATAAATGAGTTGCTAAATCTACACCTGTCTTGCTCTTTCTTGCAAGATGCATTCGTGAATAGATAAGGATAGCATACAATAAAAAACACTTCCTCATAAACTTCTTTAAAAATTCAAATTTGCAAACCCAATTTTCTTCGACCGCGTGTGTGTCCGATTTTAGATTTGTTTTTGCAAACCTCGTAGTCTAAAAATATATTCTATGGAGAGGGATGGTAAACGTATATTTTTGTAAATTAATGGTACAGCTTTCATTATTAAATAATTAAATAGGCAATTTTACGCTGAATCCAGAGAAATAAGATAATAATATAACCTTCATAATGTTTTTTTCAATAATGGTAATTTTTCTAACATGCATCGAATTCGCGGTGACCACCCATGGTGGCCCCTGCCACTTGAGGGAAACTCGCGAGATCCCATCAAAAAAGTTTTGAGATGTAATGTTAAACCAAGTCAGTACGGGGGGGGGGGGTATCCACAGAACTCGATTCCCACCGACTTGCCTATTATTTAACCATGGAGAAACATTTAATACTTCTCAAATAAAGAACCCTCCCTCCACGGGTTGGAACATTATCTCAAAACTTTTTTGTTTTAAAAGAACTGCGTTGCGAGACTTGCATTTTTTTACATGAAATGTTTTTGTTGGAATTCTGTTGACTATACGCGATTCAATATCACAGCTACCTAAACAAATATCTTCTCCCTATTCTCCCACTTTTACCCCATTTCCCCCTTTTCGGTGGAGATGTTATGTAAAGATTTTATGAAAACTGACATTTTAATTACGTTGGTTGGGTTTCTTAATAGACTCCACGCGGAATTAACTAAGCTTAATATGCTTAACATTAAAATTAATTAGTACAATTACGTGCAATTTTAGTGTGATGTTAACCGTTTAAGGGGATTTGTGTCGGTCGGTTCTCCATACAGATAAAAGAGGGTCATTCACTTCAACGATCACATTCATAGTTAAGATGTGTTTAATTTTATAGCTTGATACATTTTTTAGCGCGAAACGATAATGAGAAGTGTTGAAAAACCAGAATTAACAGCAGTCATGCATCTAAGTTTAGCGCCATTTATTAACAACATTTAATTCTTTTTTGCTCTTTGAGCATGCTCTTCACGCAGATAAAATATATAAAGCTATATATTTGTGGCGACACTACTAACTAACAACACTCGTTGGAAAAGGAAGACAGTGACAGCGATTCAACGACAGATGGCGCTTACATCAGCGCCCATACAAACAACACAATTCCCATAGTGTTCTGCATCGCACTATAGAAGTGTTTATAACGCTAACACTACATATACCATTTCCAACCAACTTTCATCGGACTTCGGTCCCCAGGCACAACACCCGCCTGGATAGAAATCTCTCTAGTGTCCTCTTTTCCAAATATTAAATTATAGTTATAATTCTATAGCGTTTACCCGTGGCTTTAGCTGCGTTATCCCTGAAATTATCCCAAGGGATAAATTATCTAGAGATAATCAAATTAGCCAAATTATAGAGAATTATATGGATTGAATTATAGAACTATTGTCAGACTAGTAACTCGCTTGGTGAAACAAAGCCCTAAGATCCGAAAAGACTTCCAAATGAAACTCGAATTTCAGCAACGTAAATTCTGATTTCTCATTCCTTTCCCAAAGCATCTTCCTATTGATTAAAATAAATACGCTTTGTAAAAATGTCCCAACATTTCTGAGCAACAGATGAATCATCAAGCTCCTTATTGTGCCGCTATGTTGTTCAATAATTTATTATCTGGCTGCATTTATTCGTGGTATAGGGAAATAACTTATACGAGTACAAAATGGGGGGTTCCGTACCGAAATGATAAAAAGGGGGTTCCCTTGACAGACGGACAGACAGAGTCGCACCTAGAGTTTTGCCGTTCTCGAGAACGTTCTCTCTCCATACAAAACGGAGAACGTTTCCGAGAATGGCACATCTCTAGTCGCACCATAAGGTTTTATGGTGCGACTCTGTCTGTCCGTCAGTCACAGCGAGATATCTGGAACTAGGTACTGCTGCTATCGATTTGAAATTTGGAATAGTTTTAAAAATCGCTAACACGAGCCTACTGGACATAAAAAATATTACGCCTTTTTTCCTTCTTTTAAAGGGGCCGAAATGGGAGATCGAACTCTTAAATTTGGTTTATTTTAAATTTTTATTTTATTTTAAATATGTAACCGACTTTGCGTAGACTAATCTATTCAACTAGTGTCTCTGTGAACTGTAGACCTCACGAGTCTGTCAAACCCAACGCTTCCGGCATTTTGAAAAAAATCCAAAAACTTATCGACAAAAAAACTATGTAATTCGAACCCACTCACTAAATTCCACAAGAACAGGTTTAGATAGGCGCCCTATAGAGGAGAACAGCTTGACTAGCCGGACATCTGGGATGCGGGGTTTGGCCCTAAAAATAAGGAAGCCCTAATCCGGACAGACAGAGAGACACACGAAACGGAGAGCGTCGCGATCGGTGGGTAATAGGTCATAACGATTATAGTCCGCCGGGCATGTCCTAGGTCTCTTATCACTTTCGTTGGCACATTGTTTAAAAAACCCGCCAGCCAGGCCGTCGGCATAGTGCTTAGGAGCCTGTAGTTTCATTGCACCACTTTTCCGGTCCACCGGTTTTTCGGTATTGGCATGGGCCAATAAAACCGGTATTGCATGCCATATATACCCACCACATCGTCTCTCTCTATCGCATAACACGTGCTCTTTCTGATCGCACATACACTTTAGGGGGCTCAAAAATATCTGAACATACGCTTTAACGCCTTGCCAATAGCATCTTGTTCAGATGTTTCTGAGCGCCTTGTTTGGTACGATGTATCTGATGCCGACTGTACCAATAATTTAACTGGAATATAAATAGATACTCTCGCAACTTACTACGTTTTGCCCTGGGGTATCGGAGAAATGAAATTTTCCGTATCTGAAAGGTGATCGCCGCCATTTTGCGTTTAAATCAAGATCGAATTTTAAATTACAAGTTGCGGGAGACGAAAATGCGAACAGGGTTTGTTTTGGTAAACAAAGTAATCTTGGACCTCAAAGATGACAAAGCATTTGCAAAATTGAAGCGTTTTTTTGCAAGAGTTTTATTCACTTTGTGTTTCTACAGTTGTTTGAGTAGGAGTGACTCACTCCGCAATTTCGCCGCGCGGCTAGTAGTACGAAATTTTGCCCCCTCGGAGGTACTTAGCTAGGGCCAAGAAAGAGCATGCGTTATGCGATAGCAAGAGACAGTCGGTACCGCTGCGGTCCGTCCTGATCGGACCCAAGCGTCAGTTTTGTTAGAGAGAGAGAGACAGCTGTATTAGAATCAGGAAATGGTATTGTAGTAAGGGCTGGGTATTGTATTCCCTAAACTAAACCGATTGCTTTGCTAATTTCTAGTTTTGAAACTACGAAAATAACAATAATGGCCACATTTACTTGTCATTAATAAATATTCCATGCGAAATGAAGCGTAATTGTATCCTTATTCGTTTGCTTGTACTAGTATTCATTGCTATACTCAATTTGTCACCTTAAATCTTTGAAAACACTTCCTAGCGCCATCAAACTGAAGGATGGCGCTTGTAAACCCTCAAAAGCAACTACGCCTTTCTAACTATACTTTATAGATCTCCTCCTCTTAACTTTGTTATTCTATAACCAACCTTATCTCAATCCATTAAAGTTGCAATTTCAACCATTCGACAGCATCCTTTATGAGTTTGCTTAAGTTGCTACTTCTCGCCCGGGCAGACAAGGCAAGTCAATAAATCGTGAATAACGAAATATTTCGCGAGAGACGAAAGACAAAGCGGGACGAAATAATACTTACTTTTATTGCGAGCTTACTTAAAATGGGCTTGTAAATTATTTAATAGCTATTAAAGGGCTATACTGGTTGATGCCAAATATTTAGTCGGATGAATGGAGTGTATTTTCCTTTTTTTTTAATCTGCGGTTCTACAGAAAAGGAATCACATATATAACCTAAGTGCAAAGAAGCTTAATCTTACTTACAGTGAGCATTTCTAAAAGAAATTGCCACTATCGTAATTGTGAAATTTCTAGCCAATTTTGTGTTATTTCTACTCAGAATTACAAGTCTTTTCCGTCCCAATAGGAGAAAAAAAATGCCCCAAGATTTCCAAACATTAATGAAACTTTCCTTTATGATATATACCTTACCGTTATACGAAGTGTATGGAAGTATGGTAACACGATAGGAAGAAATGTTGGGACAGTTTTTTGTCCCGTTGTGATTGAAAGAGCTCGTAATTCTAAGCAGAAATAACATAAAATTAGGAAATTTCACAATTACGAAAATGGCAATTTTTAAATAGTCACCTTTAGTACCTAGTATATATGGGGAAAAGGTGAAAAGGGGTACACCTCTTTTCACTAGACCCACGGAAATTGACATATGTGACGTACCGCGGTTAAAGGTACTTTATGGATATTGTCGCTTGCGTCGTATCCGACTCCGTTACTATCATATCATACTAGGACATCAAGAAAGAAGGACGTAAGCGACAATATCTCTAAGTTACCTTTAACCGCGGAACGTCACATGTCACATATATGTTTTGAACATAAAAGCAATTCAACTAGCGCGGATACCGAATAAGGCATACGGAGGGTTAAAAAACCGGACAAGTGCGAGTTAGACTCGCGTGGAGAGGGTTCCGTACGTTCAAAACAATATAAAACAATTATACCTTATTGCACAGACTTCTTATTGGTTTTCCTGTAATCTATAGGTGTAGAACTATTATCCATTTTTTTTTTCAAAACTCTAGGTCCAATAGCTTCGGAGATAAGGGGGGAATGGTCAATTTTTGCCTATTTTCTTAAATAACTTTTAATATTAAAATTATATATTATATTAATAAATTACGAAAAAAATATATTTGACATTCTCATAGTGAGCCCTTTCATTTAACATGTCAGACGATATAGTTTGCTTACTTTTTTTTTAATTTTCTAGTTGTCCCCCCAAAAGTGGCCTAAAGTGATTAAAATTCAAATATTTCCGTGGCCCGTCCGTGTTTGGGTCATTAACTTTAATATATGTACCAAATTTCAACTCAATCGGTCCAGTACTTTCGGAGCAAATTAGCTGTGACAGACAGACAGACACACGAGTGATCCTATAAGGGTTCCGCTATTTCCTTTTGAGGTACGGAACCCTAAAAAGGTCTTAGACGTTTGAAACACTCGTCAATATAGGTTACCTTGTCTAGGATTCAATTTAATGCAATCATTTATTCATAAAAAATAAAAGTATACCTCAAGAAAAATATAACTTAATTTATAGACAATAACATTAAAAAAAATAGGATTCAATTGCATGATTAAAATCTTACATTATTAATAACACAGTTTGTTAATGTTAATCAAATCGCAAATTTTTGGATGAGTCTTGTCAGTCTACCCGCGACCAAGAACGCTGAAAAAGTTACGAAATGTCAGGACGTAAAAAAATTAGTAATATACGCGATTGTTATATAACAATGAGTGATATTCGAAAAAATCTGTGTTTGAAACATCACCCCAAATTATACGCCTTTTAAGTATAAAGAGGTCTACTAAAATTCCACTCAGCATTTCTATAAGCACTGCAACATATTCTATTAAATTGTATGTAAACTAGTGCACTACACTATTCCTGAGGTAGGAGTATTCTAAATATTTCCTAACTTCACTATTGCACTAATACCATCCACAAATTGAAATAATTTCATTAAAAAATAACTCTCTGCTAACACTCCAATATTAAATTTCAGC
This sequence comes from Eudemis profundana, assembly GCA_947034925.1. Lineage (NCBI taxonomy): Eukaryota > Metazoa > Arthropoda > Insecta > Lepidoptera > Tortricidae > Eudemis > Eudemis profundana. The sequence continues at coordinate 11,155,353 of OX344814.1, read as the reverse complement.
AGAAGCAGCTTATAAATCCCAGAGTGCCCATTAGCTTAACAACTCGCTCCTATTCCAATTAAAAGCGCTTGAAACTTGATATGCGAAGTGAGTATTCTGTTTATATGCTCTGTGGCTGGGGCTACGAACTTGCTAAGCCAATGCTTGCTAAGTTCAATGAACTCGTGTTTACTTATCAATGTTTGGAAGCCAGTTTTAGATACCTCCGTCTGAGACTTCGATCGATAAGACATAGCACATGTATTTTCAAAATAGCGAAAATATCTTGTCAATACCAAAAGTTAGTAAGCTAAATTAAAACCACTTCCTGGCGTTCGATTTGGCTCAATTTGATTCACTTGCGTATCTTTAGTGATAATCAGACATAGAAGTTTTTGTGGCATGAATAAAATTGTCCTAGGGACTTCCCAACGATATTAGTCGACATCGACAAATTGTACTTTCTTATGATGACAGTTCTGACTATTAGATAACGTTTAATATGAATATGTTTTCGTTTTAGTTATTAGAATGATGTTTATTAAAAATTTTAAATGCCTAAAAAGTATGCCTATCAATTATATAATTATCATTACATAACATCGATCGGTAGCACAGCGCCATTTTAGTTAGGTAATTTATAGTATATCCGTTTAACTTCTACTACGAAATGTTACTTCGAAATAAGTATTTGAAACAGTTATCGATACATTTAATAACAGAAGGGAGTCCCTAGTTAATTGACGTTTTTGCCACAAAAATTTCCATGTCTGGTGATAATGCAATAATAAAATATGGTGCGTGATGAACTGGTGTGATGTTGGCGTCGGAAGGTGGCATCTAAATTACATAATACAAATCCACCGCGTTTCGACTCATTTGACTGGTTTTTACATGCGGTTCGCAACTAAAGATAGGTAGTACATCAGCAATAAAAAGTTTGTTATTATTCTAACAATTTTTTTTCTTGGACTGTATGTTTTTTTGTGAAGATGTTATAGGTTCTTCATGTCCTGAACGCCGCATGTTTTATTACATTGTGGTGTATTTTAGCAATGGTTACCTTATAATAATACTGCGTCATCTTAATTTAATACATCCACTACAAGGTTGATTGTAGACTAAGTAGTTAAGTATTTAGAGTATAGTTGAGTTTTGCTTTATACCAATGAATTTGAACAAATATTGTACAATATCCGCCGAAAATCCTCTAAAAACGCCGAGCTTTGATAAATATGGGTCAGCACAGACTGATGACCGAGTTAAACGTGATGTATGCCCTTATTTAAATCTCGACTAGTTTCTAAATTGCCGCACGTAATACATTCGACGACGATATCGCAAGGAACCTTGTAAAGGCATAATTCACGCGCCATATTGCGGCCACTGGATGACGGCGGCCATAGAAATGATTTTAGGTTGAGTATCGGCAATGAGTATCACAGAGCTACTAGTCAGGTCCTGACGACGTGCTGCGCCGGTCCGGCCTCGCCCGAGGCCGATTCACCCGGCGTCCTCGCACGTTCCTCTCCGATCCGGACGACATCTCAGCAGGATTCGAAAGAATCCTTGCTGCGAGGTCGTCGGACGGAGTTCGACGCATACAGCGCCGACCCCGCCGGCGGGGTCGACCTCCTCGCGACAACAGCACACAAGGGCCGCGTCCCGACTTGCCCCAGGACCCGAATGTCCTGGTTTAACTTCACTCCGACCTCGCTCGGGCTCAGCTAAGGTGCTTGCCGGAGTCTTCTTAGCTGGGCTAGGATTTTAGCGAACCGGCACCTAAAACTCCCATTAGTTCGATACACAAGTTCACATAAGGACAGGATGATCCGCTTCATCCATCCCGCTGATCCGCTGCTCACTCTATCGAGGTGGACCGGGACAAGGTGACCTGGTTCGACCCCAGGCACCCCCGGCACCCACCCAGTCCGACCAAACTCAGGGTGGTCCGGCTAGCGATCTGGTTCGACCCCAGGGAACGCCACGGCCGACCACCCGGTCCGACAATCGCTACGCCCTTATGGGTTGCGAGTTTGTCAGCGTTAAAAAAAAAAGAGCCACTAGTTTTAGCTAAATACGCGAAAACGGTTGGACCGATATGATGGAACATTTATTTAATCATATAATTTAATGCCGGTGACTACGCGGTAAGCTCTAAACCATAGGTTCCCAAAGTGGTCCCTACCACCCCCCACCCAAGTAGCACACAAGCTGTATAAAGGCTTATACAGCCATTTTACCTCTAGTTTAGGCCCTATAAGAGCTGTATAAGCTCTTTTACAGCATGTGTGCTCCTTGGGCAGTGGGCGGCAAGTCAAAAAAGTTTGGGAACCTATGCTCTAAACCGACAAAAACATGAAAAGTAGCTGACATCACTATGTCGCAAGCCTTGTCAGATGAACGTCATTTTGTCTGTCCGCCTGCCTCCATCTTGCCCTGCCTGGAGGAATGTAATATAATATATAATACAGTATTTGCGGTTAAACCGCTTTGTTAAATTATTGGAATAAGCCGATGGGGCGGTATGTCAGGACGTTTTGGCAAGCCGTGAGGATAGCCTGGAATGTGGAGGGTTTTGAATGGAGTCTTGGGATTTCTCACATTCTTCGACAAAGGCTAGACCAAAGCTTCGATTCTCACTGTGAGCTCACAATGTGAGCGAATGCAATCTCTCATTGTAATAAAACAACTTTTTCTACTCCTGTACTTTAATCTGTCTTTTACTTAGTCATAACACTAATATAAGAACATACATAATATGAGTTCAGAGAAGTCTATATTCTATTCCCCATTACAGCACTAGTGTCGTTATTCGTAGTGTACTAAATTCATTGATGCCAACATAAAAAAAAAAAAAAACATTTTTAATATCGTCACTGCGTGTCAAAAAAACCCGCAGGAATTAATTTGTCTGTCAAGTTGGTAGTTGTGTATTTTTATTGTAAAGTTAATATTGAACGCGTAATCCTTGACCTAAGTTTAACCTAGATTTAGAAGTCTGTGGCTGCTAGCAGTATTTTTAGCGATTTTTAAAACACTAGTGCTTTTGAAACTCATTATGTATGTTCTTATATTAGTGTTCGTGACCAAGTAAAATACATATAAAAGTACAGGAGTAGAAAAAGTTGTTTTATTACAATGAGTGATAATCGCGGAAACCGAAGACAAAGAATGCAATGTCTGTTTCAGATTAGGCAAAAATGCTTTCGTATGTCCGGCGGATATCTGTTGCATTTCTCAAAAGATTGTCGTGAAATTTTGTGAGCAGGTTTGATAATTATGTAGTTTTTTTAAGTTTTTGGGTTTTTTGCAAAATGGTGAAGCTATGGGAGTCGACAGACTCGTGAGGTCTATAGGGCACAGAGCCACTAGTGTTAGGGTCTCTTCTTCTTCTTAGTCGTATCCATCACGACTGATGATCGTGGTTCTTGGTCCTCTTTCTAGCACGAATACATTCCCGCCATCGACTCCGGTCCATCGCTTTCCTCACTACATCGTAGAATTTTTGAGATGGTTGCTCGCATTTAAGGTGGTCGGTCCATCGTGCTGGCGATCGGACACATGATCTTTAGCCTTCCGTATTTCCAACAACGATTAACTTTAGCGTCGCCTATTGCTGGCCACCCTCCAAGAACAAGCCACTTAGTAAATTACTCCACTTCTGATGAAGTCGTAATATTTGTGCAGATTAACTAAATCCCTAGATCGGGGACTTTCGCCTGGAGCATCATATCGGCAAGTAATTTTGACGGCCATGGACACGAAAAATGCTGTCAAAAAAGGTTTTTGCGACAAGCTTTTATTGCCGACTGTACTTTTTTGTATGATCGCAAACTGCACGTCAAAACTAATCAAATGAGCCCAAACAGAAACACCATGAATTTATTTTGTGTAATTTAGGTGATCCTATGTCTACCAGTAGCGTGGCGTCCAAAGAACTCGATCCCTACCGGCTTGCCTAATATCAGTCATTTGAGCACCTTATTAAAATAAAATAAAAATAAAATAGTTTATTTCTGCAAGTAGGCCCTCAAGGGCTCTTTTACAAGTCTGATTCTATTCTTTATTCTATAGCTCTTAAGGAAAATGTACGCCAAATCTGCACCGGCTTGCCCAAGGATATATTTTACGCCACGCCACTGATATCTACCATTCGGCTGCATCATCAGATCAGCTTTATGTCATAATAATATTGCATTGTCATCTGATTTACATATCCTTGCAAAATTTTCAGCTCAATTGGAAACCGGGAAGTGGATCAAATTTAACTTGCAAGATTTGATTACAGACACAGACACTGGGCCAGGTGAAACTAAATAAAAGGTTGTAGAAACGTACAGTCGAGTTCATTAACATGTACACATATAAGAGAACAAAAATATCTGAACACGCTTTTATGCTCCTGACAATAGGGTCGTGTTCAGATATTATTGTTCCCGTAAGTATGTAGATGTAAATGAAGTCGATTGTACAACTTCTAATTGGCAATCAATGGCATTGTTCCATGCGTTCTAGCAGTTCGATGGCCCAGATAGACATAAGCACATAATACCTCTTTCTTTCCGGCGGTTATGAAATAAGAGCCTTTCGAGTTTCACCCTGTGAGTGACCCTGACCACCAGTCGCAGCCCACTGGTAGACATATTTATCTCCATGGGTGCAGCACTGAGCACGATCCTCAGCCATTCGGAGTCTCATATGAATTCAAAATGGCTACAAGTCGATTAAGTTTAATGTAAGTATTTTAATAAACGAAAATAACTATTATAGTAAAAAACAAAGTCGCTTACCGCTGTCTGTATGTCCCTATGTATGCTTAGATCTTTAAAACTACGCAACGGATTTTGATGCGGTTGTTGATAGAGTGATTCAAGAGGAAGGTTTATATTTATAATACATGCATTTAGTATCAGCATTGCACCCGTGCAAAGCCGGGACGGGTCGCTAGTAAATACATAAGCAAATGATAGAACATACGTACATAGAACGAATGGATTCTATCAGATGAAAATATATACTTCCCTTTCGTTTCTTATGTATTGTTATTTCTGAGCAGAAATATACGAAAAATCCGAATAAATGAGAAAACATTGTTGCCCAGATTTTATAAACTCCTATTTACTATGCCTTTTGTAAGGTTGGGCAATTCGGGTGTGTCGGCGGTAAATAATGAAACAAAATTGGACTGTCCATCTCCACGGATGAATGATGTGACAGATGTCAATCATAGTTAGCGCGTTCGTGTGCGTTGTGTGGCGATGGAACGTGCAATGAACAATAACGCGAACGAATCCTCTTCCCATGCCGTTCATGATCAGAATTCGTCGTTGAAAAGCAATACTGCTGTAACCCGCAAGGAATATCATACTAAGTTACGACATTATTGCTGACGAACGACGAATGCAGTTATTTATTTAATCGTATGGCGTGATGTACTTAAACAAAAACATTTCATTACTAGTAAAAACCGGCTAAGAACATGACGGACAATGCATACTCAGTAAAGGTTCCATAGCCGTTACTGTAAAAAATTTAGAGGAAAAAAATACGTCGAAAAATGCATCAGCCAAAGAGCATCTTCTTGACACTAGACATAAGATCATATCGAAAGATCCAATCTTGAATTTTACTGAAGAATTAAAAAAAAATATTAAAATCCCTGCAAAACCTACCATGTGGTGCATCATAAATATCTGCACACTATAGTTCTATTTCTCTTTGCGGTTGGACCGCTAAAGAAAACCCATTAACAGCCAAAGGACCACAGCTCTCTGCTTCCAATTTTCCGAATCAACGAACCTTTGAGCCCAGCATTGGCTGTTTAATCTAATCTCTTTGGTGTTTTTTCAATAAAAAGGGATCGCGAAAAACGCTCAGGGCATTTCGATTAGTGGTAACAGCTGGACCCATGTTCGGCATGGCTTCGTGATCCTTTGCAAAAACGCGACACTTATTCTAAAACTAGGGGTTGCCCACAACGTCGTTCGAGTAGGTGAAATATTAAATAACTCTTTATCGATTAATAAAATGTATCATAATATTTTAACCAAGGTCATAATTGACCTGTTCAGTCAGCTGCAGAGAAAATGTGTGGAAGAGGGGACAAAACAGAGATCTCTTCCCAAGCAGGTGTTATGCTTGGAGGCCGAGTCCGAAGGAAGTTAGTTGGAAGATATATTACGATTTGACGATCATAATACGGATTCATATAAATTGACATGTATAATTTATCATGTATGTACCTACTTAATGTCGTATTATAAAATAGATAAATCCACACTAATCTTTTATCGTTTTCGTCTATGTAAGCGCGTTTATGTAAGCGCCATCTGTCGTTGTATTGCTGTTGTTGTCTTTTTACCCGACTGCGGCGAAGCCCAAAGGAGGGTTATGTGTTTAACCTGTATGTATGTATGTCCGTTCCTATGTCCGCTCGTAACTACTCAACGGTACAACCGATTTTGATAAATGATAAATCATTAGATTCGTATTGATGGCGCGAGTGTCACTGGGTATGAAATTCCTGAGAATAACCAAAATGGCGGACTTTATGCACTTTTAAAGTGCACCGCGGTCGGTTTTTTTTAGTAAAAATATTTAGTTATTCTTCTAACGAATGTCGCTAGGAGGCAGTGTTGCCACAATGCCAAGGCGGTTATTTTTCTCTCTATCTGATCGTACACCAAACATCGAAAGGTAATGTATGGAACGATAACAAAACAGGCGTTGACATTTGCCCCACAACGCCCACGTTTTAAAAACTGATACGTCGTATCAGTGGTGTTGATAAGCAATTAATTTTTACTACGTTTGAGTCTTATGTAATTTATGCCAAATATTCATGTAAAGATTGAGTAGACGGCGTTTTCGGATAGGTTGCATATCGTTTAAAAGACAAAAATCTGTGATGGTTTTGTGTGTGTGGGGGGGGGGGGGGTGGGGGGGTCGGGTGTGTGTGTGTGTGTGTGTGTATTGGGTGTGTGTTGCTGTGTAGTGTAGTGTGCGTGTTGTTGAGTGTCTCATATCATCCGAGGGATGATGCCGGTTTCGAGCGCCTTACGCTCTCGTAGTTAAGACCTAGAGTCCAGTCGAGTCTTTATCTATCCTCTTTGGACCTCGATGCGGGCTCGGTGTCCACAAAGAGAAAACGCAACTTCTATTTCAAAGTCCAATATCAGGATACGGGTCCTCACAGTTAGCGATAGATATTCTAACAGTTCTAACAGTTTCAACTCTAAAACTACTTCGAATCGAGGTTGGATACTTTGTAACGGTACAGTTTGCGAAATTAATTCGAATTATTTTTCCTAAAGGTTCCTATTTAAAAGAAAATGTACGTCCCGTCAGTGCCAAATAGTCTATAGCATTGAAAGCATCGATCGATATATCGTAACAAGTCTTTAGATTTTTGTCTTATTTATTTTTTCCTCGCAAATGTGATGAAAAACATTGTGTGTATCACGGGCAGTAAGGGGATTACAAACTCGAGTCATTAAAAGCCCTCCGCCTACGGCGTCGGGCTCCTAATATACTCTAATCGACTCTCGTTAGTAATCTCCTTCTTACTACCCTCAGTGCACAATGTACTAATGTTTAACTCAAATCTTACAAGCTGAATTAGCCCTGAGCTACTATAAAAAAACGAGTCAACAAGAATGCGGGCGCATCGCACCCACTTATAACATAATGAAAAAGAAAAAAACTCGAAATCCGGGAGTATAAAGTGTAATTCCTAGACACGGGACAAAAACGGTAATTCCGGTACAATCTCGGATTTACCGGTCATCTGGCAACCCTAGTTACGATATATGTGGCACTTTGGATGCTATAGAATATTTGACGTTGACTGTCCATACATTAATAGTGAAATGAAAACCGTCTTCGAGTAATTGGGAAATATACCTATAGATAGGTAGATTCTTTATTTCATGACAAAATAACAGTATAAAGTAGTACAAAGTTACAAGCATTCACATCATGATCGTCAATATACAAAATTAGAATAATAAAAACAATACGAATGTGACAACGTCACTTGGGCCAAAGCTGCTTACTTTTTTATCCAAATTGAAATCCAATTTTCGGAATATTTTATTAAACTTTTGTGGAAATTGGGACGGTTAAATTGCGCTCGTTTCTCTCCATGAAGGCGTTTTATTGTACAATTATAAAGTATTATGCGGGATCCAGCACAGATTCCCGTCACGTAGCTTATATCGGATGCGAGCTGCGCCGGGCATGGTGGGTATTCTATAACCTGTATTATACACAGCTGGGCAGAGTTAGCAACAGTTGTTTTTTAGGGTTGCGTACCTCAAAAGAAAAATACGGAACCCATATGATCACTTTGTTGTCCGTCTGTCAAGACCCTTTATCTCAGGAACGCGTAAAGGTATCGAGTTGAAATGAAAACCATGTACTCAGGTCGATGGCCCCTTGAAGCTAAGTTTTTAAGCTAACGTGAAAAAAAGATACGGCCGTTTATGCTGCAAAAATCGTAAATTTCGACACTCTCAAAAAAATCAAAATTTAAGGGGTACTTTCCGTTGACTTAGAACTATGAAATTTGGCAAGTAATACCGTCTTATACTACAAGTATAGGGAAAAATCTGAAAACTTAACATTTTGAATTAAATCTTACAATAACCACATTTTTACTATAAAAACCCGACCGCGGTGCACTTTGAAACTGCATAAAATCCACCATTCTGTTTATTTTAACGAACTTCATACCCAGTGACACTCGCACCATCAAGACGAATCTAATGATGTATCATTTATCAAAATCGGATGTGCCGTTGAGTAGTTACGAGCGGACACAGGAACGAACATACATACATACATACATACAGGTCAAACACATAACCCTCCTTTGGGCTTCGCCGTAGTCGGGTAAAAATAGACTTTACTAAGGGAATCAAAACTTATAGCGTACTTTATTATATGTAGGTACATACAAATTTGTACGGAACCCTCGGTGGGCGAGTCCGACTCGCATTTTGCACTAAAAATTTTTTTTCGTTGCGCCGTAAAGACACCTCAAGCATACAAACACATAAAAGTCTGCAAAAAGTGACATTCAAGCAACAATCCTGACATTCCTGACGTTACCTCACCTTCCAGACCCGGGGAGTTCAAGTGCCTCATCCTGTAATCTAAAGTATGTAAACTTACGAAAACCATTTATTTAAATCCGGGCATGTCTAGGCAATAAATAAGATTGTGACATATAAATTATTGCAACCCTAACACTTTTTATTTATAATTGAAATACAAAAAATAAAATTTAATTAATTTATTCTCGCCCCGTGTAAATGGGGCCTAATCATTCAATAATTCTTCTATTCATTCTATGGTTCAAAATATGATGCTTGCAATGCAACTTTGCTGGACCACAAAAAAAGAAAACAGGGCTTCTTTTTTTCCAATTTTTTGGTCTGATTGCTTTAATTGGTATTATACTTAAATGCTTAATGCAAATCAAAAGTTTAACTCCGTCCTTTTTGAGAGAAGCGGAATTGTAATATCATCGAAAACAAAACGCCAGAGCGTCGATTGAATGTTTGAAAGTGGGTCAAATCAAATGTAACTTGGAAATTTTCATTACGAATTGGCTGTTAAAGTTGAATGGGAGTTTGCAATAGGACATCGTTCTAGTCAGCTGCTGAACTGTCAAAATGTGCAATTCCATCTAAAAACTTGACACGAGTTTGTCAAGATAGGCCTTGGATGACATATTCATGAATTTATGTACGAAATATTATTAGATATTTACGAGTATTATTAGCTTTTCGGTGAAGTAAAAACATCGCGAGGAAACCTGCATACATCCGCGAAGAAATTCAATGGTGTATGAAGTCGCCAATCCGCAGTGGGCTAGCGTGAGAACTACAGCCCATTAACTCTCACTCATCTATGAGAGAAGGTCTGTGCCCAGCAACGGGACGTAAATAGGCTGATGATGTGACGTAATCACGTAATGAGTAACTAATCAGTCACGTACATCGACACATGAACCAGCTGGCATCTAATTTACTCGCTAAGCTGAAAGAAAACTATAGAGTCTATATTAACATCAAAAGATTATATCATTAATAAAAACATTAAATCCACACCACGTTTGCCATGTTTGTCATTAAGGGCCAAATAATAAAAATAATATGAACATTAAGTAAGCTCCTAGTTTGTATTGATAGAGCATGTAGCTACAGGAATGAGTGTCTCAAAATCTTGGCAAGGTATGACATGTGTATTGTCCATTACAAAATTACAAGTGTATAATGAGTATATAATCGCCACTTCTTCTATATTTTCAGGAGTAAAGCAGGTTCTATATTCGTTGAAAATCCACTTGTGACTTGAAAAAGATCGTTGTACATCAACGGACGTTAGAAGTCAGAGTAGCGTATTCTAGTATTCGCTCAAATTGTTGAGAACTTGCCATTTGTCTTATTTCAATGAAGTCCGGATTTCTATTGAATACTTCTTCCGATTTATCTTTAACGGTCTCAGGGCCAATAATTATTGTTAATCTATTATTTGAAAACCTTGCTTTATAGAAACATTGGTACACGGGATTAAGAAAATGAGTGAGTATTACTGTGAATATGACTAAAGTTTTAATGTTAATATCGACTCCATAGTTTACTTTCATCTTACCGATCGACAAAAAATCTGAGTCCTGTAGGCTTATGATGCTACGCTCTGTCACGCGATAAATAAATGATAAAGCATCCATCACGTTCTAACAAATAGTGTGTGAGAGTGACAGAAGCTTTATCATTTATTTATCGCGCGACAAAGTGTAGCAAGTGTATAATCATCACTGATAATGAGGTATGGAAAACATAAGAAAAACAATCAATGTACCTTATACCATTAATTTTTTTAGAACATTTTTACACAAAATACGATTTTACCACTTTGAAGTCACAGTACAACGGTAGATCGGGGTTGCGCCAATCTTTCGCCTCCTTATCGTTGAACCAGTAGTACTGCCCCTTCACCGACTGATCCACGTCCAATGCTAAGTACACCGGAGCTTTTCCAGAATCGGCCACTGTAACAGGACCTTTGCCACTGGACATACGTGTCTGGACCATTCCTGGGTGGATAGAGTTGATAGAAATATTCCTGTCAATCTCTCTCTGTTGAACGACGGTCAACGCGCTCAGAGCTATCTTGGAAATCTTGTAAGCTAGAATTTCAGTCTGGAAGAAATCCTCACGCTTCACCGACCCAGTTTTGACGGAATCTAAGAACCACTGCACGAATGCGTCGACGTCTTCTCTCTTCAGATCCGTCTTCGTCAGCCTAGCGATCCATTCCTTGTTTCTCAGGTTAGAAATGTGCCCGCAATCGCTGGAAATGTTTACGACTCTTGCATCCTGGTTCAGGATTGGGAAGAAATGCTCTTGAATCGTCAGAATAGCATAGTAATTGGTGTTGATGACTCGAAGTGCGTCTTCGTAAGTAGTCTTATTCTCCTCTGCTACGGAAACACCGGCGTTGTTGATCAGAATGTCTAAGCCTCCATGAGTCATTTTCACATAATCCGCGCATTTTTTAACGCTGGTCGGATCAGTGACTTCTAATTGGTGAAACTGAGCGTTCAAACCTTTTGCTTTGAGCTCCTTTACGGCATCATTACCTCGCTGCTCGTTCCTTGCTGTGATGTACACTGTCTTCACTCCTCTCTTCAGCAATTCTTCGACGATCGTCAATCCGATACCCTGGTTAGAGCCGGTCACTAATGCTACTTTGTTAATCATTGTGATGATTTTTACTTTATTTTTAGCGCTGTAGAGTTTCTTCTTGGCGACCCACAACGTTATGCAATATCAAGTCCAGAACCGATTATTATAACACGTACGTGTTAGATAAGGTGACCTGTTTATCAGCATAATGCGAATGAAGTTCAACTGATACCACTTATATCTAATGCCATACGTGGTAAAAACAATTTTTATCTATATTATATAAGTTACTAGCGACCCGCCGTAGCTTCGCACGGGTGCAATGCTGATACTAAATGCATGTAAATTGTAAACCTTCCTCTTAAATCACTTTATCTATTAAAAAAAACCGCATCAAAATCGAAGCGACTTTGTTTTATACTATGTAGTGATATTTTGTTACTTTCATTCTCGATAATAGACTTCACAAATTGTTGCGTTTTTTCTTTCGTTACAAACTGCTTTGAAAAATAGACTTCATTGGTTGCATTTTTTTAAATGTTTATTACCTAAAAACTACGTTATGAACGGTTTTTTTTTTGCTTTGCTAATCAGCGATATGATAACGTGTTAGTCAAAGATAGTTACGAGGATGGCAACCCCATTTCACGCCGAGGTATTTATAGTGCTTTTCTCAAATATGCATTGAAATAAATTAAAAACACACCAAAAAATCAAACTTTTTTTTTCTAGAGACACTAAAAGTAAAGTAGACAAAAAATATAATTACAGAACGAAACATTTTCAATTTCTATTCCAAAAACTATTTCAGTTTCAGTATACATTATTACCGCGAATGTTTAGATGAAATATGTATTTTAAAAGTGTATTCTTGTACTTATGTTTGCAATTTAAAATTATTGGGAATTGTTTATAATGTGTTATTTGTTATGTTGATGTAAATTTTACATAAATAAAATTGCGAAATATCGCAAACATCGTTTATTGTTTTTTTAATGGATGAACGCCTTGATGCCGTGTCACAAATAAATGTGGAATGGAAAAAAAACACATTGCAGGCCTAGGCCGGCAATGTTTTATGAAATTCCATTAAATGCTAAGTGTCAGGCCGTACCGGAAACGAAGTTTACCGTCGTACTAGTAATTATTTCTCCTTCGTCTTGTCTATGAAGACAAGTTAATAAAGCTAGTTTTGTCGAAAAATTGAGAAATAGTATTTTATGCAACAGTTGTATAAGTCGGCTCAAAAAATGTGAATGGCGCTAGTTGCGATACGAGCCGCCGCGGGGGCGAGTATCGGAAATAGAGACGCCATGAGCGTTTTTTGACTTAATTATAGGAACGTTGCATACAATACTTTTTCTACGACTAGGTTTTAAAATATAAAATACAAAATTAAATTAAACAAGTCAAATTTAGCATATAGCCTTATTGAGCTTACTATGGGGCTAGTTCGATTTGTGTAAGATTGTCCCCTAATATTTATTTATTTATTTATAAATATGACATATGACTCACAGTATGTGTCTATGGTAAACTTTTTTTAATTTGGCGTATACTTGCTAGTGACACGCAGTGACGATATTAAAAATACTTGCTTTTATGTTGGCATCAATGAATTTAGTTCGGAAAGTTTTGTTTTTCTTAAAAACCGTAGAAATTTTATTGTTTGTTAAGTTGGTAGTTGTGCATTTTTATCGTAAAGTTAGAATTGAGCGCTTAATCCTTGACCTAAGTTTGTGAACGTGTGTGAATGAATAGCCTGCCGATGGCGAGCGGTGCGGTGGTAGAAGTTGGCCGTAGCCACCATTTCGAATAATTCCTCAGAACACAGCCACACGGTAGAACACACATAAGGAAGTATCTCCTTAGACTTTATTTATTTATTTTGCAATAAATCCGATAACAGATATCTTTAAATAATTAATTAGATAAATAAATAAATCTAGTACAATTCAAAATTATTACAAATACTTCTTCGTCACCTCGAAGTCACAGTACAGCGGTAGGTCGGGGTTGCGCCAGTCCTTCGCTTCCTTGTCGTGCCAGAAGTACTGTCCCTTCACCGATTGGTCCACATCCAGGGCTAAGTATGCTGGAGCTTTCTTAGCCTCGTCCATCGTGAAAGGACCACATCCACCAGTCATCGAAGTTTGAACGAACCCAGGGTGCAGAGCATTGATGGAAATGTTCCTGTCAATCTCTCTCTGTTGCACTACAGTCAATGCCGTTACAGCCATCTTGGAGATTCTGTAAGCGAGCAACTCAGTCTGGAAGAAGTCCTCACGCTTCCACGTCTCATTTTTGACGGAATCTAAAAACCAGTTAATGAATGCTTCGATGTCAGCTCTCTTCACGTCCTTCTTTGTGAGTCTGGCTATCCATTCCTTGTTTTTAAGGTTTGAAATGTGTCCACAATCACTTGAGATATTTATAACTCTTGCGTTTTGGTTCAGGATTGGAAAAAAATGCTCTTGGACTGTCAGGATGCCATAGTAATTTGTGTTTATAACGCGGACTGAGTCTTCGTATGTAGTTTTCTCGAAGTTTTCTGTGATGACGCCAGCGTTATTGATCAGAATGTCTAGGCCACCGTGTTTGAGTTTTACATAATCCGCGCATCTTTTTACACTTTTCGGGTCAGTTACTTCCAGTTGACGAAAATGTGGGTTAAAACCTTTTTGTTTGAGTTTTTCCACGGCATCGCGGCCTCGTTGCTCGTTCCTTGCTGTCACGTATACTATCTTCACTCCTCTGCTCAACAATTCTTCTGCGATAGCGAATCCAATGCCCTGGTTCGACCCGGTCACTAATGCTACTTTATCAACCATGATTAATTTTTCTATTTTATTTTCAGCATAGGTTTCTAACTCACGAACTTCAGCGATATAAAGTGCAGTAACGTTTGGGCGTATATTATATAAACCTTAATTCTAGATAAACGGCGTGTTATCGGCAGTACATTTGATCCGTGCGTGTACAGTGACATGGCTATTTTTATAAGGGTTCCGTTCCTCCGAATAAAAAACGGAACTCTTATAGGATCACTCCTGTGTCAGTGTCTTTCTGTCCGTCTGTCACAGCCAATTTGCTCTGAATTTACTACTAGTAGACCGATTAAGGTTAGATGTATGACACTAACATAAGCTAGTAACGAAGATAAACAAATTTTGAATATTGGGGTCACTTTGGGAGCTAATAATTTAGCTAAAAAAATAAAAAAATGTTGCAAACTATATCGTCTGATATATATCCAATGAATCTTATCTCGGAAACTGGGCTTAAAGTTTAAAAAATGTCAGAAAATAGTTCTTTATATATAAATTACAGGAAAACCTATAAAAAGTCTTGGTCACTTAAATTATATTGGACATTTGGAACTTAGATAATCAATCTGGTTCCACCGAAAGACCAGCGCTGGCTCTTAGATCGGCATTTTACTGAGGTGGGACCATTTTGTGGCAGCATTCAACTTTTTTTTTCTTATGGCTGTATTTTTACTTTGTGCTGTTATCATAAATAAATGTATTTTCTTTCTTTCTTTCATTGTACGGAACCCTTTTGCGAGTTTAACTCGCACTTGTCCCGTTTTTTGTATCTTATCACATTATTATTTTTCTTTGGTATGCCCCAGATTACGACAAAAACAAGATTGCGCTAAACGAAAACTACCTATGTCAGGTAATGATTTCAAAAGTAAGGATAAGGCGATCCGTACAGTTCGGGTGGGCCAAACTAAATGTATGGCATACAGATCTCGCGGACGAAAATCCACCCGGGTCTATATTCCCCGTAACAGTAAAAGGAGCCTATTACCACGCAATTAGGCATTTTTATAACGTCCGACAGCTTAGTAATAGGATCCTTTAGGAATCCTTTTGGGAACGGAAGCCTAAAATAGACCCTCCCCCCCCCCCCCCCCCCCAGCCAGATTGAGGATAAATGCCCAAAAATATTCCACAAAAAAGGGTTTAGTGAACACCCTTCTAGCAGTAGGAAAGCGTGACTGTAATTCGAATCAAATTGCAATGCAAAATGCATATTGCAACAAATTGTGCAATCAAATGCCATAGAAAATCTAGATACAACTCGAGTTTAAATGCGATGTGAGCGCGGAACGACTGTTGCATCACTTGCATCGCTGAATCAAATTTATTAGAAGCTTTTATGGGTGATTCCAATCAAAACAGCCCAAGCACGATGGCAAAGTATCATTGTCATCATCATATCAGCCGAAAGACGTCCACTGCTGCACTGCTGGGCCTTCGTCAAGGATCTCCACTACTGGCAAAGTATAAAGACAAAGACAGACAAGTAGTTTCTCTTCGGCCGTTAAGGAGGGCGCGATACCTTTTCAAGGTCGAGGCACATACGGTGCGATCCGTACTGTACTGTAGCATTCTTTCGCATTCTTAAAACCTTGCTTATATTGGTTTACGGCGCGCACACATACAAGCCGCGAGATGTACCTTTTGTAGGAAGAGAAATTACTGCTATTATACTTTCACAATGGCTCTCTCTTCTTTTGTTCTTATTTATCTTGTTCTGTTATGAGTTCCAGTGGCGTGGCGTCCATAGAACTCAACTCCCATCGGCTTGCCTAATATTAGTCAGTCAATTCTAGTGCTCTTAAAGAAAATTGAAGCCAAAGCTACTCCGGCCCAAGGATTTCTTCAACGCAACGACACTGATGAGTTCCTATGGTCACCTTCTGACTTCATCATGAGATCGGCTCCATATGATTGAATTGCAACCAAAGATATGGGGTGCCAAATTGAGCCCAACCAAACTTCATGAAGTGGTTTTAATCTAGCTAGACCAAAAAAATGACTCACACAAACATGCCGTAAGTTAAATCTCATCAAAAACATCACGTGTAAAAAGATGCAAGTCTCGCAACGCAATTCACAACAAATTATTTACAACTTACTAAGGTATATAATATGTATAGATAGGTATAATTATTCTCAGCCTATTGCCATTTCAACGTGCTAACTCTGTATTGCTATATGTGATTCGTAGTAATTTGTCTCTTAGTGGAATGCAAGCTCAAGTCTGGTAATACGACTTAATACCAGGATTAAGTATAACCTGTCACATGGTTTGGATCGGGGTAGAGAAAGCCACGATTTACTACACTATTATAATGTCATTGATTTATGGAAATCGGTTTAATAGTATAATAATATACACCGAGGGTGGTAATATCAACAAAATCTCCGATCGTAGGTGTTTGTGATCCGAAGAGTTAGGTAAATGTACTTAATTCTAGATCTTCGCCTAGTAGTCTACTGGGCTTTTATAGTACATTGTGCACCGAGGGTAGTAAGAAGGGGATTACTAACGAGAGTCTATTAGAAGCCCGACGCCGTAGGCGGAGGGCTTTTAATGACTCGAGTTTGTAATCTTCTTACTGCCCGTGATACACACAATGTTTTTCATCACATTTGCGAGGAAAAAAAAATAAAACATAAAAATGAAATAAACTAAACGCACCCGCTAAGAGACAACTTCAACTGTCAACTTTTTCAATATAGTCTTCCACAGATAATGCTAAGAACTGCGTTTAGTTTTTAAACTTGACAGGCAATGTCGCCAGATTGTAACGATTTTCAAAATAAAATTTTAAACTAAATTAATTTAATTGCATTAAAATAATCGCAAAAACTACGGAAATAATAGTAAAATATACCATATAAGTTTTATTTACACTAAAATTGGTTTTGTAGCCAAGTTTTGAAGATGTGAAATAGCCTTGGCTGATTCGAAACCTCCTTAGTCTGAAATGACGTACGACTTTTAAAACTAAACTCATAACTCCCGAGGGAGTTATAGATTTTCATACAGTTTTTCCTCCCGTGGGAGTTATAGATATTTGTAACCCACGGGGGGTAAATCGGCTCGAGTTGGTCTATAAGCGCGCGTGTTATAACACCCTTTACGAGCAAGTGTGATGAAAAATATTTGACTATCTTCGTCTAGAGACGAACTGAACACGATGATGATGAGGAAAGGTTTACATGAATACTTTTTTCCAACGAAGACATTTCACTCCGAAAACATTTGTTATTAATTATTTATCTTTTTTCAGGTATGTGGGTAGCTTTGATATCGATACCAAGATATGCATGAGGGTGGGTAACGATAAATGAATTAGTCTTGATCCGACCACGTAGTTTCATTGACGCATCCCTTAACTTTAACATGGCGCAGCCGTTTTAAAAGAACCGTTACTTGATGAAACCATATTAATATTTCAACGCCTAACGTGTGGACAGTGAATTATTGTGTAAAAAGTGTTTTGGACTACAGTACGATGGAAACCATTTTGCCTCCACCGCCGCCGTTCATCTTTGATAATAATTTAGAAAATGTAACGTCGGGGAATTTGTCGTTAGAGTGGAGTAAATGGAAGAGTGCATTTAACATTTATTTCGAAGCGTGTCAGCTGTCAAATAAGGATGAGAAAGTGCAAATTGCCATACTGCTCCACATTATAGGTGAACGGTGCCGTGAAGTGTATCAGCAGTTTGAAACTGATTGCAAGACATTAAAGGATTTGCTAGAGCGCTTTGATTTATACTTTTTACCAAAAAAGAATTTAACCATAGAGAGACATAAGTTTTTTACTCGGAACCAGCGTGACGGTGAGTCTGTCGAGCAATATTCTTTTGAGCTGAGGAAATTAGCTGGCTCGTGTGAATTTAAGGATTTGATGCAAGATTTGATAAAGGACAGACTAATATGTGGTATAAAAGAGGACGCGCTAAAAGAGCGGTTGTTACGTGAGCCGGATCTGACGCTGAAGAAATCTTTAGATATTTGTAATCTAGCCCAGATATCTAAACTGCAGGCGGGGGCAATAAAAAAAGACGACGTGGAACATAAGGCATATCTTGTCGAAAAGGACTACGTGAATAATACAGATTACGACTGGGGTGTCGACGGTGGTCAGCAAAACCATGTAATGTGGGTAAGTCGCCGCGGAGCGCCGGTCCATCGCAGAGCGTCGGCGAGGGGCCGCGGCAGCGGCAGCCGTTATCAGACGACCGCCCGTCCCCCTGCGCCCGCACGGGCGAGTGCTGTGCGGCGAAACCAGTCAGCTGGTCAACAGGCGCGTCTAAATAGTGCTTATAGCGGTAAATTGTGTTGTTCGCGGTGTGGTTTATCTCATGACAATGCAAGGTGTCCTGCCGTCGGCAGAAGGTGTTTAACGTGCAATAACTATGATCATTTTTCGCGGATGTGTAATGTTTACGAGTTGCGAGCGGATGAAAACACTGCCACAGATCAGGTAATTTACTGCTGTACTAGTTCAAGTGATTGGTCGACCGATTTATTAATAAATGGTGCGGAAATTAAATTTAAATTAGATTCTGGGGCTGATGTGAATGTACTGCCGCGTTGTTATTTACGTCAGATTGGTGTATCCGAAAGCGATTTGGGCACGACGGATGTAAAGTTGAGGGCATACTCAGGCGGTAATATTTGCGTAATAGGAAAATGTTGTTTGAAGGTTCGGCATAAGGAGCGTATGCATATTTTGGATTTCATAGTAGCAGATGTGTCTTCTCCGCCTATATTAGGTAGGGATTCATGCACTGAGTTGAATGTTATCAAACTAGTGTTAGCTGTGAACAGCGAATGTTCCAGTGAGCTAGAAAAGTATATTTATAAACAATATCCGGACGTTTTTGAGGGAGTAGGATGCATGCCAGGGGAGTATAAAATTGAGTTAAATAAAGAAATTAGGCCGGTAATCCATGCACCGAGAAAATTGCCTGTAGCTTTGAAAGAAAATGTCAAGCGTAAGTTGGATGAAATGGTTAGTGACGGAATTATTGCTAAGGTTGAGGGGCCCACTGACTGGGTTAATAGCATGACCGTTGCTAGGAAGGCTAATGGCGACATCCGGCTATGCTTGGATCCTAGAGACCTTAATCAGGCTATTAAGCGTGAGCATTTTAAATTACCCACGCTGGATGAAATGACTGTAAACTTAGGGGGTTCCAAATTTTTTAGCACCCTAGATGCTAAGCAGGGCTTCTGGCAATTGCGCTTACATAGGGACAGCACTGATTTATGTACCTTTAACACTAGCTTTGGCAGGTATAAGTTCTTACGCTTGCCGTTTGGAATTACTTCAGCTTCTGAAGTGTTCCACAAAAAAATGTATGAGCAGTTCGATGGTATGGAAGGTGTGTGTCTGTTTGTCGACGACCTACTTATTTATGGCCGGACAAGAAAAGAACATGATGAAAGGTTGGAACGGGTGTTAAATCGGTGTCGCGAAATAAATTTGAAACTAAATAAAAATAAATGTAAATTTGGACTCTCTGAAATAAAATATTTAGGGCATAAAATTACTCCAAACGGTATCCATCCAGATGAGTCGTACACTTCTGCAATAAAGAATATGCCTTGCCCAAAAAACACGAAGGATCTCGAACGGTTTCTAGGAATGATAAACTACGTAGGAAATTTTATCCCAAACCTGTCGGACGAAACTCATCCACTTAGGCAATTACTGAAAAAAGATATTGAGTGGCATTGGTCTGAGGTGCAGGACAAGTCTTTCAATGTGTTAAAACAGCTCTTGACAAGTGCACCCGTCTTACAATATTACAGTTTAAGGAAACCCGTGGTTATTTCTGTAGACGCTTGTAAGAATGGATTGGGTGCGTGTCTCATGCAGGATGACCTACCCGTATGTTATGCATCGCGCTCGCTGACAAAGGCAGAACAAGCATATGCGCAGATTGAAAAAGAACTTCTCGCATGTGTATATGCATGCGAAAAGTTTTATGCGTATATCTATGGTAGAGATGATATTACGGTTGAGACAGATCATAAACCTCTGGTGAGTATTATAAGTAAGCCGATCGCAACTGCTCCTGCCAGGTTGCAAAGAATGTTACTACGCCTACAACCGTATAATTTTAGGCTTGTGTACAAGCCTGGAAAATATTTGTATATGGCTGACACCCTGTCTCGCGCGGTGGACCCCGCAAGTGCACCGAATACGATGCCGCGCGATCAACTAGATGCGCGCGCGCAGATATGCGCTGTTCTGCTGGACAACCCGCTTGTTGATTCGCACTTCGTGCGTATACAGAAGTTGACACAGGATGATCGAGAGCTACAGCCCCTGTTGAAGTATATCACAGAAGGTTGGCCTGTACACAAGCAGGAAGTAAATGAACAGGTAAGGTCATATTGGGGCTACCGTGATGAGTTGACGGTTGCATATGGCATGGTATGGAAAGGCGATCGAATTGTCATTCCGTTATCCATGCGTAAGGAAATGTTAAGGCGGGTGCACATTGGGCACTTAGGATTAGAAAAATGCAAGTTGAGAGTGCGAGAATCCATGTTTTGGCCTAACATAAACAGTCAACTAGAAGATTTCATACAAAATTGTCAAGCATGTCTAACCTATAAAAACCAAAACAGAAAAGAAACACTGATTCCGCATGACATACCCGATAGAGCGTGGTCAAAAGTTGGTGTAGACGTCTTTCACTTTCAGGAAAAGAAATATTTATTGTTAGTAGATTATTACAGTAAGTTTCTAGAAGTTGTTGAGTTAACTTCCTTAACTTCGGAGCATGTCATCGATCAGATTAAACATATTTTCAGTCATACGGGAATTCCTGACATTGTTTTTTCGGATAATGGACCCGAATTTTCATCCAGTCAATTCAAAAAGTTTTCTCAGCAGTGGTGTTTTGAACACTTGAGTTCCTCCCCTAGATATCCTCAGTCTAATGGACAGGTTGAGCGTTGCGTGCAAACCGTCAAAAATATTCTCAAGAAAACCAGTGTTGAAAAAACTGACTTCAGGCTAGCATTATTAGAATACTTAAATACTCCAGTCTCTACTAAATTAGCATCCCCGTCTGAGCTGTTAAATAATAGAAAGTACAGAAGCATTATACCATTGGCACCAAGGCTTCTTCAGCCGAAGCTTCAGAATAATGTAATTACGGAATTACAAGCACGTCAAATTAAACAGAAACAACAATACGATAAAACGGCCAAAGATTTATCACAGTTAAAGCCGGGCCAAAAAATAAAAGTGAGAGTTGACAAGAAATGGGTGAGTGGCGTTGTTTTGCGTATTAAAGGTATACGATCATACGTAATTAGAATACAACAGGGTGGTATTCTAATCAGAAATAGGCGCCACCTCATATTAGATAGTGAAAATCGGCCAGACATCAACATTACGCGATCCGCTGTGTATCCCCAACCTTACGATGATATCATTGTAACAGGTGATAACGCGCCCGCCGTGCCTCAATCGCTTGTGCAGTCCGCAGCTGTCGGCCCCGCCGCATTATCCGAGAATGCTCGAAATATTAACAACAATTATATCACTCGTTCTGGCAGGGTGGTGAAACGTCCTGATTGGTACTGAGACTGAGTAGCGGCCGGGTTGGATCGCATCCTCTGATGCGACTACGTAAATTAAGCTTAAGCAAAATAGCTTAAGGCACAAAAGCAAATACATAACAACATTTGTAAATAGTACGGTTTTATTCATATTTACTTCAGTGTTATAAAACATTTAGGTATCTACCTATTATGTGTCAATTAAAACAATGATTACAACATTGTGTCATTTTAAAATCAAGCTTTACTTGTAGAAACACAAAAGTTTTTTTTTTATTTCCGTAGGTATAAGTATAAACATTGCATGCAATCATATTTTGTGTTAGGCATAAGTAAATGATTCTGCTTGCGAATTGTCATTCTAAATGAATATGTACTAAACTTGAACTCGTAACTGTTCCGAACCGTGTTACCAGGTGCATGCGTGGAGTTTAAATTTCAACCTTAGCAACATAGGTTAAGATACAATTCAAATTGAATGTACTTATTATAAATAATTACTCTAAAGTATATTCCAGATGCGTCGCTATTTTTTTCGTGTGTTTGTTAAATAGTTTGCATCTAGGTATGTAGATATAAAAAGTTGTTAGACATATTCTGATATTGTTGTTTATATCCAGCAAACCTACAAATAACGCGCTAATTAATTAATTATCTGTACAATGAATAATCATATTATAGATTATAGAACTTCTTTTTTTTATTCAATTAAAAAGGAAGATAGGTCTAGTAATTCCTACACATGGAATTCATAAATAAATGAATTTATAATGTAATCGCATTAATGAAATCGAAATATTTAATTTAGTATGTAAATAGATGCACTAATAAAATGTATACCAGTAAATGTATTACCTTCCATGAGCTTACGAAATTGTGATTGCAGTTCATTTATTTGTAAACATCAACAAAGTAAAAAAGGGGGTTGTGGGTAGCTTTGATATCGATACCAAGATATGCATGAGGGTGGGTAACGATAAATGAATTAGTCTTGATCCGACCACGTAGTTTCATTGACGCATCCCTTAACTTTAACAAGGTAAGCCCGCAAGGTCAACTGAATACTGAAGTAGAGTAAGTAATAAATTAATCCCATCAAAAACATTACATGTAAAAAGATGCAAGTCTCGCAACGCAGTTCTCCTACAACAAAAAAGTTTTGAGATATACCTATAAAATTTCATCTCAGTTCATCCAGTTGCTATCCCGTTATTTAGTAACAAACATCCAAACATCTAAACATCCAAACCTCCAAACATCTAAACATCCAAAGATCTTCACAAACTTTCACATTTATCATTAGGATAGTAGGCTTTTAATACTCCTAGTTATCTTTTTGGAAAAATCTTTAATGTATAAACACAGTTTTTTCTACGATTTTATAATACCTATGTATAGATAGATAAGTAGATGAATGGATGGATCGATAGGTGGATTAGAAAAGTGGAGGTACCTATAGCCTTCGATCGGTACTTACATTTAAAGGGTCGCGGGTTTACAGTTTATACAGATGGCGCCACTAGGGCGTGATGAAACTGACAGAGTTAATTGCTGACCGGAAAAGTTTAAGGCTCCAACATTTAAAACTTTTGCTGCCGCAGCTGCAGAAGGCGTAAATGAGACGTGCGAGCTTAGTGCAGTCAGTACCTCTAGCACAACTGTGACACGCGACTTTTTGTCGTGCGACAAATGCTACCTATCTCTTTCCACTCAATATCGTGACAGTGACAGGCGATGCTCTGTCGCGCGAGAAACAAAGTCGCGGCCAGTTATGCTAGACGTACAGTTGCGAGGCTTGGTGCAGTGGCGTGCCCTCCATAAATTACTCTAGTTTCTTCCCTAGTAACGGTAGGAAAGTAGAAATTGCTAGCATAGGCGGTAGCTTAACACACTACCTCAGTGGCGTGGCGTAAAAAATATCATTGGGCAAGCCGATACATATTTGGCGTCCATTTTCCTTAAGAGCTGTATAATAAGGTGCTCAAATGCTTGATATTAGGCAAGCCGATGGGGATCGAGTTCTTTGGACGCAACGCTACTGCTACCTACCCTACTAATTTTTACCCTATTACCCTTAACAAGGTAGAAATGAGAGGGTAGACAGTATCTTTTTGTCTATAATATGCAGTGCACGCCACTGGGCTCGGGTCGCGTCGCACGCCCGCAGTGCAAATGTGTTCAACGATTCTAGTCACGGTACTAGAGCATTCTTTATAGCTGCACCCTTTGAAGCATTTTAATTTAAAGTTGTGCCCACTTTACTTTTGCCACAGAATAAGTAATAACATCAAAAACATTACACGTAAAATATGCAAGTCTCGCAACGCTGTTCTTCTACAACAAAAAATTTTGAGATGTAATGTTAAACCAAGTCGGTTATTTTAGTCAATACCGGGAAGTTCCACCGATTTGCCTATTATCTAACCGTGGAGGAAAACATTCAAATCTCAAATAAAGAATCCTGCATTTTTGTAGGTTTTGTATCACTTGATAGACTAAAAATTTATTATGTTTAAAATTTGGAGCTCGTGGGTCTGCCAGAAGTAGGTACTTACTTACCTTAGAATTATGATGGTGAATGAGTGAGGGAGTCCGTGACAAAACTAAGGAACGTTGACGTGCAATAATTTTTAAACTAAAAGTTCAAATTAAATGTTATTAAGAATATATCTAAGTCATGTTATGTGCTGACTACTAAAAATTCAGGGTTCTAAGGTTAGTCAGCACAAAATTACAGGAGATTGAAAAGGACCTGAATGGCTTCGAGAAAAAGATGGTACGGCCGTGCCTTTGTTTTGCTCGACTTGGCGGGGCCACTACCGTGCCCCCAGATATCACAACGCACAGTAGGCTTATGATGCTATGCTTTGTCGCGCGATAAATAAATGATAAAGCATCCGTCACGTTCTGATAATGTGTTTGAGAGTGACGCTTGCTTTATCATTTATTTATCGCGTGACAAAGCATAGCATCATAAGCCTACAGAAGTCTCTTTTTCCAACAAAACTGACGTTCGGGTCCAACCACCGGACAGAACGCACCGGATCTGATCGTCTCTTTCTATCGCATAACGCGTGCTTTTTCTAGGCGCTGGCTAAGCCCCTCCGGAGGGGAGGAGGGGGAGGGGAACTTGGTGTGTACTGGTAGCCGCGCGGCGAAATCGCGGAGTGAGCCACTCCTGCTTGTGCGCATAGCGTTGCTGCTCCCGTATCGGACTTACAAGCTACTTCCTCAGACGTTGCTCGAAACATCTTCTATAGATCATTATTAAATCCCCCACTTGAAAGCAAACAGTACAATGAAACTCCTGTTGGTGGAGTAACTTCCAATCTTGCCTGTTGTACGTAGGGCTGCCATCCGTCCGGGTTTCCCCGGATTTGTCCTAGTTTAGAGAGCGTCCGGGAAACGTCCGGGCGGGGTTTCACCCGTTGTCCGGGTTTGCTACTCGCGGCCGTCGAGAGCGAATACACCCCCCCCCCCCCCCCATCGCCCCAGAAAAAAAACTGCATTGCTGTCGGTGTCCGGGTTTTGAGCTCCAAAATCCGGGGATTTACGATTTTTGTCCTAGATGTCAAATTTTGGAGATGGCAGCCCTAGTTGTACGCCAACTTCTTGACGTTTTGATAAGACATGACACCAACTTTTTCCTTTACTTGATCTTTGTAGCTGCGTCAAGGTTTTTCTGTACCTCCCTTTCCCTCTAATCTTTCTTTCCAGTATGGTTGTAAAGAAGTTGTCGCGTCGCATCGTCGTCTTCTATAGATATAAGAGTCTAGTGAAAAGGAGTACAAGTCACATTTATACCAGGACCAAAAAGTCACAACTCTATTGTATGACTTAAGCTCTTTTGCTCCTAGGTTATATGTGACGTATACCCCTTTTCATTAGAGCCACATAATTATGAAGTAATTAAGGCAATGTAATTTTTTTGCGGCTGACACACAGCCTAGATCATGTGCCATAATGTAATTTTCGTGGCTAGTTTTCCCCAAACCTTTTTAACGTCCGTCACAACTGCCCCGGCGGCATTCGCTAACTCGTATAATTGGATAAATTCCGGCTGAAGCCACAGGAAGTATGTTTAGTCGTAGCAGTATTTCAACTTGACCACAGTTTGAAAACATACTCTTCCTGCCTACCTGCGCCGCACCCCTTGCACGATCGTTTTGTCTAAATCTCTTCGTCAGCCTAGTGTATGCGCTTAAGCTGTGGCTAGTCCTTTTCTTTCAGCTAGTTAAAATAGGTACATGATAGGTACGTTTTATCCGATTATGGTGAAACAAAAAAGGCATAACTTATCATCAATTATATCAAAATGATCTGAATAAGTTTCCGTCAAAAAATGTTTTTTTGAGACAAGCTTTTGTTGCCAGCTGTATTTTTTTGTATAATCGTCGCGTCGTAAATTTACCTTGTGTAATTTAGATGATCCTATGGCTAGCATCCGGCATCATCAGATCAGCTTCTAATAAATAATGTTGAATTGTGATTTGATTAACATATCTTTGCAAAATTTCAGCTCAATCGGAAACCGGGAAGCGGATCAAATTTAATTTTATTATTAAAAAATTTAATTACAGACACCGGGACAGCTAAAACTAAATAAAAGCTTGTAATAAATAGTTGCTGTTTTAGCAATTAGTAGTCTATGTAGCTGCCTGTGTAATCATTCACTTTAACTCTCCCGCCAACATCTACGCCTCGTTCTGAATTTGTATATTATGGGTTATTTTACTGCGCCAGTGCATGTTACTGTGCTCTCGGGCTTTAGAGTTGGAACTTTTCAACCGTTTCACCGAAAACGAGTTTTCAAACGCAGGACCCCTATTCTCTCGCTCAATCGATTCTGTCTATTCGAGATTTCAAAGAAGTGAGTTTGACGTCACATACAATTCATAATAGAGATTCCCGATGGAACCCCAAATTGGGAACTAGTGGATGTAATTGACCGAGTAAACGAATCTCGAATCACCGTTTCAGCTTAGGCAAAAATACTCTCGTATGTCCGGCGGATGTCGAATGGAGTTTTTCGTTGAACATTGACAATGTCATCTGAAGGATTTGTCAGTTGTTGACAGCTAGAGATACGCGCGCGGGCTTGGCGCGGTATGTGTGGAATGGATGTTGTTGTGTTCGCGAACTAATCCATTGGCTCTTAAACTTGTTTTACATCACAGTGATTAGTGGCAAAAGTGTTCACATGAACGTAAGTGATTAGTTGAAGTAACGAAGTGTGTCTATTTCCGAGCGTTTCCTTGCTATACGCGCCCAAATAGTAACAATGATTGAGACCGGTCGGCTAAGCTATCTGTTCACTTCGTCATTATAATATTTATGATATTTTTCCCACAAAAGCCACTGTTCCTATTTCCGTACCTGAGAAGCATAAGTAAGTATGGAAAATATTAGGACTTACAGTGTTATGCTTCTCAGGTACGGATTCATTTACCTGGGTGCACGATTATACACGTTACCCGAGTCAATGGTGACCTGATTCCGGCTGCCACCTGGCGGCTAGCCAGGACAACTTTACCGACCTGGAAATCGCAATAAATATAATCGGAACTTGAAGCCAATTTTCGTTAGATAAAAAGAAACTAAAAACGGTTTAACATCGGCAGGATTCCCCTTTAAAAAAAAAACAAACATCCATACATATTCACAAACTCTTTCATGTATAATATTAATAGGGAGGATTTTCTAAGGCTACCATTGCGACCAATACCATCTATAAACATCTTTACTCACCATAGCGAAGTAGGGAACACCCAATTATCTCTAACAATGTGCTAAATTCTGAAGTAATTGAATCTTGATGGGCGACCGACTCCGAATAGGAGGGTAATGGGGTTCCTTATGGTACGGAGCCCATTACCCGGTTATAGCCGAGCCTTACAGTGCAATACTCGAAGAGGCTTTTATTCATCCAATTTATTACATTTTAGGATTCCAAACGCAAAAACTTTTCTAAATAACTGGCCAAGAGCATGTCGGACCATGCTCAGTGTAGGGTTCCATAGCCGTAACTATAAGGTAAAAAATACGATGTAAAAAAAGTACAACAACAAAAGAGCGTATCTTCATAGCAATTACGTCCTTTTGTTGAGAAGCGCAGTTTATCGGCAATAACTCAAAAACGGTTAATCCGATCTTATTGAAAATAATTTTCGTTGAAAGTAATAATTGAGCGTTATCTTTGTAATTTTTTTTATATTTTTCGGACTCACGGTTTAGAAGATAGAGGGGGGGTGACACAATTTTCACAACTTTCGGAGCGATTATTTCCAAAGGTATTCACTTAATCAAAAACATTACTTAAGAACCTTAAAATATTTTCAAAAGAGCTGTCGAACTATGTACCACACGTTGACATTTTGTGAAAAAAAAATTTTTTAGCTTCTGTTACATGTATGGAGTGCCCCCCCTAGATTTTTTTATTTTTATTATTTAACTACCAAACTTAGTTGCGGCATCTACAAGACATCTATATTCTAAATTTCATTAGTATAGGTCTTGTAGTTTTTGAGTAAAATGCCTGTGACATACGGACGGACGGACGGACGGACGGACGGACATGACGAAACTATAAGGGTTCCTTTTTAGCCATTTTGGCTACGGAACCCTAAAAATACATGTATTGAATTTACGACACTATAGTAAATTTACGAGGTACTAAATAGTACATTGTGTATCTAGGGCGGTAAACTCGTGTTATTAAAGCCCTTGGCTTCGCCTTGGGCTTGTAACAAACACTCGTTTATAATTCCTTTACCGCCCGTGGCACACACAATGTTTTTCATCACATTTGTGAGGAAATTTTACAAACTAATTCACCCAGTAAGAGAAAATTTTAGAACAGAAAGTGACATTAGTGACATAGACAATGCGAATGTCAAGTCAAGTTCGGAAACCATAGCGGTAAAGACCTAAAACGGCTATTTTATTTGATTTTATATTTACAAAATACTGAAATTGACTATTTAAACATTCAATTAATATTACCGAAATATGTGTTTACATGTATTTGCAATAACAGTTATCTTTAAATAAATATTTCAGTGATAAAAGTTAAATAACTGGCCAAGAGCATGTCGGACCATGCTCAGTGTAGGGTTCCATAGCCGTAACTATAAGATAAAAAAAACGATTTAAAAAAAGTACAACAATAAAAGAGCGTATCTTCATAGCAATTACGTCCTTTTGTTGAGAAGCGCAGTTTATCGGCAATAACTCAAAAACGGTTAATTCGATCTTATTGAAAATAATTTTCGTTGAAAGTATTAATTAAGCGTTGTCTTTGTAATTTTTTTTTATATTTTTTGGACACTCGGTTTAGAAGATAGAGGGGGGGGGACACAATTTTCACAACTTTCGGAGCGATTATTTCCAAAGGTATTCACTTAATCAAAAACATTACTTAAAAACCTTAATAGTACATTGTGTATCTAGGGCGGTAAGTAAGGAATTGCAAACGAGTGTTTGTTATAAGCCCGAGGTGAAACCGAGGGCTTTAATAACACGAGTTTGTAATTCCTTTACCGCCCGTGGCACACACAATGTTTTTCATCACACTTGTGAGGAAATCTTAATAATATAACACTACTAATCGCCCCAGTATGACAAGAAAATATTAAAACAGACAGTGACATGTCAATGTCACTAGACATTTAAGTCCATAGACAATGCGAAGTCAAGTCACGTTCGGAAACCATAGCGGTAAGCGGCATTTTAAATTTGCAAAATAAAGAAATACATTATTTAAACATTTAATTAATGTTACCGAAATATGTGTTTACATGTATTTGCAATAACAGTTATCTTTAAATAAATATTTCAGTGATAAAAGTTAAAAAAGTAAGTTGGCGTTTCCTTTGAACATGACAAATAAGAGTGGAACAGAACCAGCGTTTCAAATTTAAAAAGAAAACCATTACACCCTAGGGCGTAATAGGCCATTTACGGCCCGCAGAACCTACGTGTAATGACACCATTTTCGAGCAAGTGTGATGAAAAATATTTTTGAAAGAGCTGTCGAACTATGTACCACACGTTGATATTTTCTGAAAAATTTTTTTTTTAGCTTCTGTAACATGTATGGAGTGCCCCCCCCTAAAAATATTTATTTTAATTATTTAACTACTAAACTAAGTAGCGGCTCATACAAGACACCTATATTCCAAATTTCATCAATATCCATCATGTAGTTTTTGAGTAAAATGCCTGTGACATACGGACAGACGGACAGACGGACGGACGGACATGACGAAACTATAAGGGTTCCGTTTTTGCCATTTTGGCTACGGAACCCTAAAAAGTAAGTTGGCGTTTACTTGGAACATGACAAATAAGAGTAAAACGGAACCAGCGTTTCAAATTTAAAAAGAAAACCATTACGCCCTAGGGCGTAATAGGTCATTTACGGCCCGCAGAACCTACGTGTAATGACACCATTTTCGAGCAAGTGTGATGAAAAATACTGAAATTAACATATACTAGTGAACCCAATCAACTTAATTCCCCGAGGAGAAATACGCCAAAAAAAATATCCTTTGTTAACCGGGGTCATAATCAAATTTCGTGGAACTCGCTCAGGTAGTTTTTGCGTGGTGCGCGAACAAACTTGAAATTTCTAAGATTTTATTTCATATACGTGCGTACAATATTTGAGGAGTCCGCTGAATTCCTCATGGATTAAGATTTTTTTTGTCTTGGCAATAGCAGCCGAAGTCATGAGTTGGGCATCATCGAGCAGGTTTGATGATTTAGTCGGTGACCATAAGATCATCTCATTTACATAAAACAAACCCTTCGTGTCAGGACTTATTTAGTTTGTCTCAAAAAACAATTTTGACAGAATCTTAAATAAACGAACTACATATTTGATTTAACATGCAATTTGTGGCTCTACAAAAAAGTTTGTCTCAAAAAACACTTTTGACAGAAACTTAAGTAAACGAACAAATGATGAATGAGTTTAAGTCAGGGTGTTAATGTATAGTGTAAGTTTAATGATGGCGTCATTACAGCGTAATGAGCGGTAACTAGGGAGGGCGTAACTCGTCCGTCACGGCGCCGGCTGCGACGCCTCGTTAGGGTTGCCACTGCAACCGCGGGGCAATTCAAATTATTGTATAAGCAATGTCCACAATAATTAATAGTCTTTTTAGGGTTCCGTAGCCAAAATGGCAAAAACGGAACCCTTATAGTTTCGTCGTGTCCGTCCGTCTGTCTGTCTGTCCGTATGTCACAGGCATTTTACTCAAAAACTTCATGATGGATATTGATGAAATTTGGAATATAAGTGTCTTGTATAAGCCGCTACTTAGTTTGGGAGTTAAACAACTAAAATAAATATTTTTAGGGGGGGGCACTCCATACATGTTACAGAAGCTAAAAAAAAAATTTTCCAGAAAATATCAACGTGTGGTACATAGTTCGACAGCTCTTTCAAAAATATTTTAAGGTTTTTAAGTAATGTTTTTGATTAAGTGAATACCTTTGGAAATAATCGCTCCGAAAGTTGTGAAAATTGTGTCCCCCCCCTCTATCTTCTAAACCGTGTGTCCAAAAAATATAAAAAAAAATTACAAAGACAACGCTTAATTAATACTTTCAACGAAAATTATTTTCAACAAGATGGAATTAATCGTTTTTGAGTTATTGCCGATAAACTGCGCTTCTCAACAAAAGGACGTAATTGCTATGAAGATGCGCTCTTTTGTTGTTATACTTTTTTAACATCGTATTTTTTACCTTATAGTTACGGCTATGGAACCCTACACTGAGCATGGTCCGACATGCTCTTGGCCAGTTTTTTTAAATTAAGTTCTAAAGCACTATAATTTGATAACGTTAAGATGCTTTAGAGGTTTGAAACGCTCATCGATATTGGCTTTTCTCTTATTAATTAAATAAATACGAATCTGAATGTTTTCGACGTTCCCACTATTTATATCAATTGTGGTTTAATATCATCGGGTTGGCATATATTTTACATAATTTTCATTGCATAAATTAATGACAAAAGTCACTCTTAATTCCGGATATTCCGAAAAAAATTAAGCACCAATTAATAAAACACGGTCTCTAATCTGGTCTCAAAATGTTGAAACCGCCAACCCTGCACGAGCGCTACAAATTTGAAATGAATTCGCCAGCGCGCAGCTGTATGAAAATGTTATTTATTAGCTCCCTGGCTTATCCTGGGCTTAACCGGGAGTTAGTGGCACGTTCTTTCCAAACAAAGCAGTACAGCTGATTTGTCCTGATTTCTGTGGCATTGTGAATTTGATTGTTTTACCCTACACTTGGCTTACTAGCACCTTGTAGTTTTTCAGCATCGGTGACTGCCACAGCGATTTGATTTTGTAGCGAGAGTTCCCTGAAGCCCGTTCGCTTAACTTACTCAAACGCCTTACTAAAATATAAATACATACAAGTAGTTTCTCTTCAGCCGTTTAGGAGCGCGCGATACCTATACTTGACTTGGTTTAACAGTACATCTCAAAACTTTTGTTGTTGTAGAAGACCTGCGTTGCGAGACTTGCATCTTGTTACATGTGATATTTTTGATGGGATCTCTCTTCTTAGTCGTGCACTCTTGGCAGAGTGGTCGTGGTCATGTCTTGGTCGACTCTTGCGCCATCGCTTCTCTTGTGATGCGGCGCCATGTATCTCTATGTTTGGCGGAGTGAGAGTTAACATTTATGCTGGAATGTGTCACAGATTTTATGAGGTCTGTCCACCGTGTTGGAGACCGCCCCTGAGATCTTTTGCCTTCGACTTTCCCTTGCACCACCAAACGTTCCATGGAGTCCTCGTTACGGGTGATGTGCCCGAAGAATTTGAGGATTCGTATTTGCACAGACGACGATAATCTCTCTTTGATGTTGAGTTCTTTTGATGGGATACATTTATATAATTAGGCAGAACATACCTAGGCATATGCGAGTTCTAATTTAAAAAAAATACAGTATTCCGCAAACGAAGTTGTGGGTATCCTCTACTCGAAAACACATTTACAATCACTTACTCAGCTGTATGGCAATAATATTATTTTTTAGATATTCCGGATATATCCGGGTTTTATCCGGAAGTCGGGCGTCGCGGCTTTTCATTCACAACGACTGTTATTTACTTAAGATGGAGGTTTCGATTTACATAATATTGAAATATTCGATGATATTGGCATAACAAAGGATAAATTATGTGTTTATTCAAGTTTCTAATACATAGAGATGATATAAAAGAAACATTCACAGTTTTTTTGTTTTGATAAAGTCTTTCAAGGGTAATTCTCGAAAGACATCATTCTCCTGGCCAGAAATATTCAGAAGATTCCGCCTCATTAGTGATGACATTTTTTGGTTAATTTGTTGAGCTATGCCGGAACTATATACAGGGCAAAATCGGAGACGTGATCGGTTTTGATATCACTTAATTAAGAATTAATTCCGGATCATAACAACACAAGTATAAAGAAGATTAAATATGCGCCTATTATGCGTGATGGGTTCATTGCAATACTCTTGCCAATCCAACTCTACCATAAAGCCTAGCAGGCCCTTAATGTTGCCGACGACTTCTGGGACTGACCTCGGTTTTCTGAGGTGGAGTGCCCGCAGTACTTGGCCACCCCCGGGCATTCGAGAATGACGTGGCCGTCTGTCTCCACCACCTACCTCCACGCAGGCTATGCACAGAAGGTTGTCACAGTGAACAAGTGTTTGTTTAATAAGGTATGTCCAGTGATAGCTCCAGTTAGAAGACGGAGCTGTGGCCTCTTTAGTTGGCGTAGGTTACGCGACAATCCGGGGTTGATTGCCGGGAGGGCCTTCCTGGTTTGCCTGCAGGTACCCAGATCGATATCTCTTACGCTAATTGAACCTACGGTCGACGAATTATGTATAGACGAGACTGCCGAGGCAGCTGTGAATAGCCTACAGGGCGAAGGCTAAAGCTAGTTCTATCTAAGCGCGCCGACAATCTAGTTAGCGTAATATAGAGCAGTGCAAACGGGCGGTTTTTGCCGCTCAGGCAAATTTCACCTAACAGCGTCTCAAGGCTGAGTAGCAATCTATTGAAGCGAGATTAGATTGCTAATAGGGGTAATAAGTTGAAGGATGATCTCGGTCGCAGTTGCGATTAGCAGAAATAATTCCGGTACCCAGACTTTGAACAGTTTGAACGCGATTGAAAGAGTGTATTTCAATTGAAAAGCTTATATTATAAGCAAAGAAGGTAACAGATTGTGTAATTGTTTATAACTTTAACTATACGGTAGAGTATGTATGTATACAAGTTAAAGACATACAGAATTACGTTGAGTACTTAAATTATCCCAACTCGCTGTGCCTATTTTGCTAAAATTAGTGACTTTATTATTTACAGGGCCGGATTTGGAGGTGTGAAGGCCCTGGGGCAACGAAGGAGCGAAGGCCCCTAACGGACTAGTAGAGGCCCCTACTTATTAGGGAAGTGTTGTGGAGACCCGGGGCAGCAGCCCCGCCTGCCCTCCCCAAATCCGGCCCTGATTATTTAGAAAACTACCATGTTACTCAAATATATCGAAATAAAAACATATCATTCTCGACTCTTCACGATGCGAGTGATGTTTTTTTTTTTCAATGTATAGAGTTACTGTTATCGAATGAATATTTCTAGAAATAGTACTGGTGGAATTACTATTTTTAGAAGCACGGTGGCGAAAGGACTTTTTCACAACAGGTGACAAGATCCACCAATCACATGACAAGAATTTTGATATTTTCCTTTGTTGATATAAAATGATAGTTTCCTTTATTGTCCGCCCGTGTCTTTTTTGTCGTTTAGTGCTGCCACCTATAGATTGTGCACGTTCCCTATCGTCGACGTTTCGTATCTGTGGTGTTAGCTAGTGGATATATTATATATTTAGAAGCCTTAAATGTAAATCGTGCTGTAGACGTTTTCATAAACCGCGCGTTTCACCCGCCCGTCTGTCTCGCGAGAAGACCGCAATCCGTTTAAGCTAATGCCCGCGCAGCCACCCGGCTCACTATTTATAGTGCACAATCGTTTTCTATCTATTCCGTGATACATTGTACTGCAAATCTATTATGTGATACTGCTGCATCACTTTAATACGTTTTTTCTACTCCTGTACTTTTATCTGTCTTTTACTTGGTCACGAACACTAATATAATAGAACATACATAATATAAGTTCAGAAAAGTCTATACTCTATTCCCCATAACAGCAATAGTGTCGTTATAGTCGCAAAATGATACTGCTAGCAGCCACAGACTTCTAAATCTAGGTTAAACTTAGGTCAAGGATTAAGCGCTCAATTCTAACTTTACGATAAAAATGCACAACTACCAACTTAACAAACAATTTAATTTCTTACGGTTTTTAAGAAAAACAAAACTTTCCGAACTAAATTCATTGATGCCAATATAAAAAAAATATTTTTAATATCGTCACTGCGTGTCATTAGCGAGTATACGTCAAATTAAAAAAAAGGATATCATAGACACATAGGATACCATAGTCATATGTCATATTTGCCTTGTGTAATTTAATTTTATATTTTAAAACCTAGTCGTAGAAAAAGTATTGTATGCAACGTTGTATAATTAAGTCAAAAAACGCTCATGGCGTCTCTATTTCCGATACTCGCCGCCGTGGCGGCTCATATTGCAACTCGCGCCATTCGCATTTTTTGAGCCTACTTATACAACTGTTACATAAGATACTATTAGACAAAACCTGTACCTCGAGCATAACTATGCGGCGCGGCTCTTTGTCACGCGTTAAATACTACCTATCTCTCTCTAATCCTATCAGTTAAAAACAGGTTAATAAACCACATGACATTTATATACCTCCAATGACACCACAGCCCGCTGTGACGTCAGACGGTTTCAACCGCCGTCATAAAAATAGCGCTTGCAAAATGGGATTGTGCTAGTAATAACAGGGGATGTTTGCGCTTGCGAACTGCGATAAAAATGCGTAAAAATGATGTTTACGTTCATATTCCATGCCCATATTTCAATTACAGAAGTGTATATTCGTTTTTTAGTGTCATACTTATAACATTTATTCTGCAACTACCCGCTCGCGACATTGCCGAATGAAGCCAGCGCGGAACCTGTAGCATTTCTTCAAAGAGGCGCTTGGTTGGTCTTAGATATGCTTAAATACCGATTGACCGGTAATTTTATACGTGACGAATTACATAACGAGGGGGAGTCCCCTTTTGCGAGTGGGCGCGGGGCCCCCCAATGCGCGGGGCCCGTAGCATTTGCTACTCTTGCTATATGACTAATCCGGCACCGGCTCGCGACTTCGTTCGCGGAGGTGAAATAAGTTGAATGTCTCTTTTTTGCTTCGGCTGAGGCAAATAAAAAGTACTCTATATGTTAAACGGGGTCATAATCTATACGACTTTAAGAAAAACCTAGAAATCTTTAGAAGAAGATTCCGACGAATTGAGATCCTCCTTCTTTTTTTGAAGTCGGTTAAAAGTAATTTCGGCAAGTTTTAATTTAGGTTTATTCTGTTAGGAATAATTAATTTTTTTACATAAGTTTAAATTAGTAAGTAGTTATATTTTATTTGTAATCTATATTAATAATTTAGCCGGGCCCTACGGTAGACCTGAACGAAAAGCGTCTCAAAAATTAAAGCGTAAAAAAATAACACTTTCGAATCGACAACTTATATTCGCAAAATTCGTATAACGCAGAAATAAGCGTATAAAGATGTAAAATAATGCGAATAATACCAAAAACAGTCGGCCATGTTTGCTTGCGTCAATTCGAGTTCGTTCGGAAATTGTCACAGTTTAGTGCAGGGGTACGTAGCATGCGACTATAATATAACTGCGGGCGCGGCTGTACATACTTGGCATGGGTAAGAAACCCGTTTTTTATTTTAATTATAATAATCATACGTTTCCATAATTTTATTTCAAAGAAAACAATCTTTAAACGGGAAAATATTAATAAGTTACTGACATAACTGAAAAATAATATAATAATATTGTACAATATTATTGACACATAACCCAAAAAAAGTAACAAACGTTGGCAAAGGTGTCAGATAAATTTCTAAACGAAAAAAAAGGAATAGGCACATTTGTTTTTAATCCCTCTGATGGTGAAGTGGTAAGTTAGGGCGAAACTCTGTAGGGGCTTTTTAAGTTTTCTTAAATTTATTCGGACTTAAAAAAACACATTAAATTATACCCGTTTTTAGTACAAAGACAGAAAAGTGAAAATAAATGTTTATGATTTAGGTGAAAACACAAAATTAACCAGGCGTTTGAAATATTCGACCATAATAAAGATAATGCAGGTCTGAATGTTTTTACGGTTCCGTATCAAAATTGTAAAAAAGGAACCGTTATGGTGTGACTCTGTTTGTCTGTCCGTCTCTCATAGGTCAGTCAGATATCTCAAACGATTGCTGCGATCGATTTGAAATTTGGAATAGTTTTAAAAGTCGCTAACCTGAGCTACCTACTGGACATAAAAAAAATCTCTTATACCTTTTTTTACTTTTTTTAGGGGGCCGAAATGGGAGGTCGAAAATTTCAAGTTGTGCTATTGTTTTAAGTGGGGTATCAAAAGGATGGAGTTTATTTGTAGATTCCAATACCATTTTAAGTTTTTTTCTTAAGCATTTACTTTTAGATTTAGGACGAAAAAAGTTCAAAAGAATACCATTCCCCTCCTTCCATTATTAATACATATCTTCGAAGTTACTGAACAGAAGAATCTGTAATAATTGTCAATAATTAATATCAACCTAAATATTATTTAAAAAAATAACGGTTTTCCTAACTTACACAGTTTTTTAGAAATTTGGAAAAATCGTAACACTTACTTATTTGCTCCTACTAAACTAAGCGCCTTACAGTTTTTGAGGTAGGAATAAGAACGTTCAAATATGATTTCAAAAATTTATTTTCTACCTACGGGGAGCAACAATGCCGGTTAATTTTACCTCCATAAGATGATTCCGTAGTTTTTGAAGAACATGGTAAAATTAATAAGACAAAATTTAAGGTTTGTCAAATCACGCACGCAGCAATCAAACCCAATCAGGAACGTAGTAAGCGTAAAAAACTGACAGAGCGGGAGGGCCTATATAATCCGGCACACGAGGCATTCTAATCCGGCCCGCGTATAGAAGCCTCCCCTGCCTGCACAGTAAAGTACCTACAGATGTGAGACACACAGCACCCCCAGGACGAAAAAGATTATACGTAACTTCAAGTCGACCATGTCATGTAGCCCGCGCGACATTTTCAAAGGTGCTGTACGGCCCTCTGGGAAAAAAGTTTGGAAACCCCTTATGTGAATGCTTACCCCTTAGGTTGAAGTAAGACTACGCCGGCCACGTCTGTAGTAAGTATCCACATAGGCGGGCTAAACTGGCTTCGAACTGGGTGTGACATGTTGAATGGACAGGACCGGACTGGGCTCCGACTCCCCACGAGTCCGGGGCCCAATAACAACAACCACAAGCCGGGGGCCCGGCCCGTGCGGGCCCCGCGGCGGCTAGGAAAACTGGAAAACACCACCTTAACTATATGGCCAGTCCGACGACGCTAGAACAGGCCGCGGCGAAGATAGTGGGACGACCTGAATGTATTTCTTAACGGCTGTCCAAAGTTAGCTCGGGACCGGGACGGCTGTCATATTTTGTAATTCACTGTCATATTTTGGACGAGGGCTTAAATTAAATATTTAGACCATGTTGGGGTGGGGTGAGCCTGCGGTACAGGCTGGGTGGCGAGGACGTAGCATGCCACGGTGAAAATAGCAGGACAACCTAGACGTATTTTTAACGGCTGGTCAGGGTGGTCCTTTGGACCAGAACCAATGCAAGCGGGATAGATTTGCCCTTCAGCTTCAGTGGGACATTAATAATTAGACTTAAAAAATAGGATTTGGCTCTAGAAGGGGTAAAATTATGAATAGGAAGTAAAACTTGGTATATAAATTACATACCTAATACATTAAATATTCGTGATGTTCCCTCAATTTCAACAAAACATAACTACATAGAGAACCCACTTTCTTAGATGTCGGTTAAAAATAAAAGGCTTCGAAAGATAAATAACAAAATGTACCTAATTG
Source organism: Eudemis profundana (assembly GCA_947034925.1). NCBI lineage: Eukaryota > Metazoa > Arthropoda > Insecta > Lepidoptera > Tortricidae > Eudemis > Eudemis profundana. The sequence goes on along the minus strand of OX344814.1, from coordinate 11,116,148 downwards.
AAAAGATTCTTGGTAATGCTATTTCTAAGGAGGTGAAAGGGTTAAATGGGGTTTGTAATTTTTTACATTTTACCCGGGCGAAGCCGGGTTTTCAGCTAGTCTATATATATAAAAGAAGATGTCCTGACTGACTGACTGACTGACTGACTGACTGACTGACTTACTGGCTCATCAACGCACAGCCGAAACTACTGAAGCTAGGAACTTGAAATTTTCACAGTAGGGTGGTTGTATAACGTAAGTAAGGGATAAGAAGGGATTTTTCGAAACTCATCCCCAAAGGGGGTTAAATGGGGGTTGAAAGTTTATATGGGGACCACACGATTTTTAAAGTAGGAGATCTGAGACTTCGAACATAGACTCTTCATTATAAGTTGAAAAAAGTAATTTCACCGTTTTTCGAAATTCATCCCTAAAAGGGGTTAAACGGGGGTTGAAACTTTGTATAGGGACCAATCGATTTTTAAAGTTGGAGATCTGAGACTTGGGACATAGACCCTTCAATATGAGTACAGGAAAGTAATTTCACGGTTTTTCGAAATTCATCCCCAAAAGGGGTTAAATGGGGGTTGAAACCTTGTATAGGCACCAAACGATTTTTGAAGATAGAGATCTGAGAGTTCGCACATAGATCCTTCAATATGAGTGGAGAAAAGTAATTTCACCCTTTTTTGAAATTCATTCCTAAAAGGGGTAAAACAGGGGTTGAAAGTTTAAATGGAGACCACACGATTTTTAAAGTAGGAGATCTGAGACTTCGAAAATAGACTCTTCAATATGAGTAGAGAAAAGTGATTTCACCGTTTTTAGAAATTCATCCCTAAAAGGGGTTAAACGGGGGTTGAAACTTTGTATAGGCACCAAACAATTTTTAAAGTTGGAGATCTGAGACTTCGGACATAGACCCTTCAATATAAGTAAAGGAAAGTAATTTCACGGTTTTTCGAAATTCATCCCCGAAAGGGGTTAAATGGGGGTTGAAAGTTTAAATGCAGACCACACGATTTTTAAAGTAGGAGATCTGAGACTTCGAACATAGATTCTTCAATATAAGTTGCAAAAAGGAATTTCACCGTTTTTCGAAATTCATCCCTAAAAGGGGTTAAACGGGGGTTGTAACTTCGTATAGGGACCAAACTATTTTTAAAGTTGGAGATCTGAGACTTCGGACATAGACCGTTCAATATGAGTACAGGAAAGTAATTTCACGGTTTTTCGAAATTCATCCCCAAAAGGGGTTAAATGGGGGTTGAAACTTTGTATAGGCACCAAACTATTTTTGAAGTTAGAGACCTGAGAGTTCGTACATAGATCCTTCAATATGAGTAGAGAAAAGTAATTTCACGCCTTTTTCGAAATTCATCCCTAAAAGGGGTAAAACAGGGGTTGAAATATTGTATAGGGAACAAATTATTTTTAAGTGCAGATCTGAGACTTCATATATAGACTCTTCAATAAAGGTCGAAGAAAGCAGTTTTACCGTTTTTCAAAATTCATCCCCAACGGGGGTTAAATGGGGGTTGAAACGATTTTTGAAGTTAGAGCTCTGAGACATCGTACATAATCTCCACAATATGAGTACAGGTAATTAATTTCACGGTTTTTCGAAATTCATCCCCAAAACGGGTTAAATGGGGGTTGAAACTTCGTATAGGGTCCAAACGATTTTTGAAGTTGGAGCTTTAAGACATCGTACATAGAAAAAAAAAGTAGCTTTCCGTTTTTCAAAATTCATCCCTAAAAAGGGGTCAAACGAGGGTTGAAATTTTCTAAAGGGACCAAACGATTTTTGTAGTAGATCTTGAACTTCTTACATAAACTTATCCATAAGAGTAAAGAAAAGTGATTGCTGTTTTTTGGAGTTCATCCCCAAAGGGGTTAAAATGGGGGTTGAAACTTTGTGTAGGGTCCAAACGATTTTTGAAGTTGGAGCTTTAAGACATCGTACATAGACTCCTCAATAAGAATAAAAGAAGTGATTTTTCGTTTTTCAAAATTCATCCCTAAGAAGGGGTCAAACGGGGGTTGAAATTTTGTATGGAGACCAAACGATATTTGTAGTAGATCTTAAATTTCTTACATAGACTCGTCCATAAGAGAAAATAAAAGTGATTGCTGTTTTTTGAATTTTTTCCCCAAAGGGGTTTAAATGGGGGTTGAAACTTTGTATCGGACCAAACGATTTTTGAAGTAGGGTATCTAAAACTGATTAAACTGAATAGAATTCAAATGATTTCATTGTTCATTAAAATTTATCTCGAAAACGGGTTAAGTAGGGGGTTGAAAGTTTGTTTAGGGACCGTACAATTTTTAAAGTATAAGGTTTCTAACTCCATGCATAGCATATAGCAATTACTAGATTGTTTTTTTGTGTAAGTAACGAGTGGTTTATTAATTGCATTTAATTTTTTGATAATAATCCTTAAATGAACTAAAGCAGCGGTCGGCAACTAGCGGCCCGCGGGCCGCATGCGGCCCGTAAGCCGCTCACTTGCGGCCCGCGAGCCTCCCTGGCTATTTTGTATGTAAAGGTCGCTATATTCAGAATTGTATAAAATCACCAATTATTGACAAAGTGCGGCCCGCGTCAATTTCGTTAGCTACTATGTGGCCCTTGGCTGCTAAAAGGTTGCCGACCGCTGGACTAAAGAATTGATTTTCGCGGTAAATGTGCATTGTGCAGTTTTGGGCCCAAAATTTGAGGGTTTTGTTTAATTACAACAAAGTTTATGAACAAATATCAGAAACTATTTATTGCCTAGTTATAATTTACACCGCAGACGAAGTCGCGGGCATAAGCTAGTTTTAGTTATAAAATGAAATTAATAGATATTTGGGCACTAAGTATTTTGGGTTACTAAATATCAATAATGAAATGGCATCGGTTCGCCATACCCATACCCACTTCAAAACTTTTGTACACTACATTTTCAATCATTTAAATTCCATAATCAGTAATCACTCACCGAATTTTACTTTTAAACTAGTATTTCGTCCATTCCTATGACTATTCATAAAATACATCCCTTTGAAAGCCCAAATTCAAAATTGGAACACTTTTTAACGGGATTGATTGAAACGAAACGCTCCCGAATGGCCACTCGGTCTAATGTTAGTCCAGGATCTGGAGCCAAAAAAGGGGCGTCATATGACTAATGGAAATAAACATTATTTTTAAAGTTAACAAAATTCATTAAGCTAACGCTTGCATCTTAAGTATTTTATTGTCATATGTAACATTGCAATTTCTAAATAATTAAATAGGTATGGTAAAATTATTTTAAGTAAAAATAAATAAGTATGTAATGCAAAAAAATCATACACAAAACAATTAACTATACACATTAACAGTCCAATACTGTTTTACAAACTGAAGCTTACTTAAATTAATAATTTCAGTAAAATTTGTGCATAATTAAAATAACGCGAATGCCAGTTTAAGATAGTTTAAGCGTCTTCAATAACAATGAATCCGTACCAATTTCACACGTAGCTCCATGCCATCAGTCGCATTCTTCAGTAGTTAGGTCACTGATTCCTACTCAACAAACCATACTAATAATTGGTATCTTATAATATAACAGGAATTAGGTACCTAGTTAATTCTCATCACATCACATCATGATACATTTAAAAGCTGGGCTCTTATCAGTGGAGCAATTTCCATGAACTCTCTTCGGCTTTCTTCTTCACCTCCTGATACGACACGACATTTACTTTTTCCATCACTTGATCCATGTAAGTTCTTCTTGGCCTGCCTGTTTTTCTCTTTCCTTCAATCGTCCCCTATATAATTCTAATTTTATTCAGAGTGAATTTCTTATGTAGATATAGCATGAACTCGTAATGCCTCGTTTTCAAGTGCCGGATCCTGAGCTACGTTTCTATCAGCACCCGCTTACATGCGGGCGTACGATGAATCGAAAAAACATCAAAGCCATTTTAGGACGTCGTGAATTGAGATTTTCGTTTTAAAAATGCACATTTTGGCCAACCCTCAGTATGGGTGACATTCTGTGATAAAGAACACTGCAATTCAAGTCCTATAAGTTAGGTCCCGAGTTACTAAGCGCGGCAATGTTTGCAACCCGGGCTCGGCCTATCCGCGGGCGAGGGCCCTTGCCCTTCGCACTGTTCCAGATAAGGGACAGACATATCTCCCAACGCGATTTTAATGTAAAGACATGCTAAGATAAGCTAGTTAAGACATAGATCTAGATTATACGCAACAGATAGTTAGCTCTTAGATAAGCACCAGTGTGTATATATCGAAACTCTCAATAAATGTCAGTGAGATGATATAGTTATCTGAGCGAAAACTAATCTGAGTCTGTCACTCGGTCCAAGCTTCTTTAAAACTCGTCTGGAACGTAGCAACAGCACACCGTGACCCCCAGAGCATGATTACACATTGGAAGTGGTCCGTATCTCTGCCATCATAGTCTAAAACGCGACTTTTTAAATATTTTATTATAAGAGAAGAATTAAAAAATTAAATGTCTGGGACAGGATTCGAACCTGCATCTCCTCGGCTATCCGGGCCAACACAAGCGCGTTACCAACTAGTTTCGGCAGCGTAGTTGGTAACGCGCCTGTGTTGGCCTGGCCTGGATAGCCGAGGAGATGCAGGTTCGAACATATAATTGTGCCAGAGACATATAATTTTTAAATTTTCCTCTTCTAATAAAACATTTAGATTTCGTTGGCAGTCCTTAATGCTACAATAAAAAATCGCATCTTTTTACTTTAAGTTTCCGTAGTAAAAAGTCGCGTTTTAGATTATAACGGCAGATCTGAGCCACCACTGCCCGATAAAGCCCGAAGGCACTGTCTAAGTATACGCCTTCGTCGGCCGAATGTACGAGTATGTACTTAGTAGCCTTAGACAGTGATTTTATTATAGATCTACCGCTTAACCTTTCGTGAAGTAGCGAAGTGTCGAGGTCTTGATATAATGATGTCCTCGGGATGTAGGGCCATTATCTACAGACATTCAGGAGACAAAACTTTATAAGTAGTAGTGTAGTTAGAAAAATTAGAGAGCCAATCCCATTATCGTAATACAATGCCTTGAGCATGCAAAGCAAAGCAAAGGTAATTGCATTGCAAATTTGGGCAAGTGACCCCATTTTTGCACAGCTTTAAGGGACTAGACCTGAGTATATGGTTTTATTTTCAACTCGATACCTCCACGCGTTTCCGAGATAAAGGGTCTTGTTAGACGGACAGACAGACGGACAACAAAGTGATCTTATAAGTTCGTTGCGTTTTTTTCCTTTTGAGGTACGGAACCCTAAAAAAAATCTTCACAAACTTTCTTAATTACAATATTAGTAGGATACTAATGAAGGCAAAGGCACATAATACAGTGTAGCCTAAATATTGTGGTCCAAAAGTTCTGTGCTCAGGGCATAAAGGAGCCGCATAAACGATAAACCCGCTTCAAGTTAAAAGCATAAAACAGTTTCTCTGCCACCCAGCCGCCATACAGACCGAATTGTAACAGAGGTATAGCCAAGATCAAATTACATATGCCATCTTAATTAAATGACCAGTTTTGAATCCAAATTCTAGGCATCACACTAATATCGTAAATGTGAAAGTTTGTGAAGATGTTGGGATGTTTAGGTGTTTGTTAAATAAAGGGTAACAACTTAATGGATTGAACTCAAATTCAGCATGCCAATAGAATAAGTCCTGGATTGAAACATAGAGTACTTTATATCCCGGTAACGAACTCTTTACTTCTTTAACGCGGGCGAAGCCGCGGGTAAATGTTAGTAGTGTATAAAAGGTTATTTTCTTGACAGATCTAAGCAGGGTTGCCAACCATAACAGGTTGTCTCCGTTTCAACGTAGGCAAAAATACAGATATCTGCTCTTCTCTACAGGTCGCATTTCCCAACCGATCCTTGTGATAATTATTAATGATTGTATATAATTTGTTGTCGTTATATACGAAATATATAATGGTAGTACGCAAAAATACTACATTTTTCAGTATACATAGGTTTTGGGTTGGACAATTTTACTATACTAATTTACATTTTTATTTATAACAACATCTCTAGGCGTTTGGTTTATGAAAGCACCTTTACATTGCTCCATTGTGTCGTTGTGCATGTTTCGAAGTAAACTTCAACTGAGTAAATAACTTTGTTTTCGTGACCGAGCTTTAAGTCTTCAATGTACTTTTTTTTTCAAACTTTATATTATTATGCGAAACTTGGGTTAAAGTTAACACGTTCACTGTCGCCATACAAACCTCTCGGACAATGTCACAAGTCCCAACTGTGCAATCAGTATGGGGAAGTGACCCCATAGTGGAAGCACGGACTCCTGAAAAAAACCTTCATGACCTCTTTGGGGCTCCAGGACAGGGAACGTGTTAAGCTATTAAACTTGAGCTGGAAAATACTATATTTTCCGAAATGGTTGCCAAGCCTAGATCTAAGTGTTATTTGCGACACACATCTTTGTGTCTAGAGAGAAACGCTTAGTATTTTAGTAACGTAACAAGTAATGTTAATTTAAATCCTGTTACACAAATTTTCATTTAATTCATAACGAACCCTTCACGTGCTTAATGTCAGCCCTTTAGATAGCGTCACACCCGGGCAGCCCGGCACCCGACCCGGGCGAGTGCGGCCATCAATTGAACCTCCATCCGGATAAATCATCCGCTGCCCAGTAACACGCAGTTACACGGGGCGGATGAAAACCGAATAATGGGTTTGATATTTTTAAACGGATTTAAAAAAGGGTTTCTTGGCCTTCATGCTTTTAGTTACCTAACTTCCCAAATTAATCACTGCCTCTTCAAAAATACAAATTGAAGCAATAAGTAGAACTCTCACGTGTCACCAATTGTCAATATCAAATAAGGCGCTAAGTTGACCACTGGCTTATTAACAGACAAACCAATATATAACTTATTAATAAACTTTGAACTCAACTGAGCAGTTTTTTCTGACACCCTACAGATGCAACAGTATTCTATGTTGTACATATAAATCCAAACATAGCCAACAGCCTTGTATTTAGACTAGACTCATGTTTTAGGAACGTAACAATTAAGTGACGTTTAAAATCCTGTTACACAAATTTTCATTTAATTCATACCTTGACCCCTTCACGTGCTTAATGTAAGCCCTTTAGATAGCGTCACACCCGGGCAGCCCGGCACCCGACCCGGGCGAGTGCGGCCATCAATTGTACCTCCTTCCGGATAAAACACCCGCTGCCCGCTGACATTGAAGCAATAAGTAGAACTCTCACGTATCACCAATTGTCAATATCAAAGAAGGCGCTAAGTTGACCACTAGATTATTAACAGACAAACCAATGTATAACCACTTAATAAACTAAGGCCTCAACTGACCATTTTTCACTGACACCCAACAGATGCAATAGTATTCTATGTTCTACATATAATTCCAAACATAGCTGACAGCCTTGTATTTAGACACTCATGTTTTAGCAACGTAAGAATTAAGTGACGTTAATTAAAATCCTGTTACACACATTTTCATTTAATTCATACCTTGACCCCTTCACGTGTTTAATGTAAGCCCTTTAGATAGCGTCACACCCGGGCAGCCCGGCACCCGACCCGGGCGAGTGCGGCCATCAATTGTACCTCCATCCGGATAAAACACCCGCTCTGCCCGGTTACACGTAGTTACACCGGACGGATGAAAACCGAATAATGGGTTTGAAATAATCAATCGAATTTAAAAAAGGTATGATTTTTCAATCTTTTCTTCATGTTACTATCTGTCCCTTTAAAAAGAGAAATGAAACAATAGGCATTTTTCCAATGTGTACCAAACGTCAATATCAGAAATGGTGCTAATGCCAAGTTGGACTCTGGATTCCAGACAGTCAAACCAATTAATAGTTTTCCCAAATAGAGTCACACAACAGATTTCATGATATTCTGACCAACTACACTCACGGACAAAGAATTCGGGTCATTTTCTATGTATATTGTTCATAGAAAGTGACCGTGAGTGTATGTATATGGAAAACTAACGCAGCGTAAAACATGCCACCAACACCTGTAGGCTTATGAGGCTACGCTTAGTCGCGCGATAAATAAATGATAAAGCATCCATCACTCTCACACACTACCTATTTGTCAGAACGTGACGGATGCTTTATCATTTATTTATTGCACGACAAAGCGTAGCATCATAAGCCTACTGAAAACGACAACCCCGACCACTCTGTTAAGAGCGATACCGACGCAGAAGATACAAAAAGCTGCCAAGTTACAGCTCAAAGGGTTTTAAACCCAGGAGCTTGCCATCTCAAATCCACCTTTAAAACCATTAGGTCTCAAGAGCACCTAACGTTTATTTGTTATTGTACAGAAAGAAAACAGATGCTGAACGAATATTATTATCATACTCGTAATACAAGTATTATTGATTTATTCGTGAATTATTCTGACCTGCCAGCAGGTGCGGACTCGCTGCGATGTTTTTGTGATTGATGATTGAATAGCAATCTACGGAATAATTTCGTTGGTTTCTATTATTCCGTGAAGGGTCAATTCTATGAATAAACTGAATAGATTTAGATCAAGAACCATGAGCGACCATCGCGGATTTTTTTTGAGACAATTGTTATGTTAACATGCAGTTTGCGACTATACCACCGACAGTCGAATCAAATACTTAAAACCCGGTGAATTTAACTTAATGTACCTAATTTTAATGATCCTATGGCCACCTTCAGGCTTAATCATCAGATCGGCTCGATGGTGCTATCATCTTGTAGGTACCTATGCCAGATTCAGCTCAATCGGATACCAGCCAGTGATCGAAAAATTGTTTCCAAATTTTAAACCGTTACTTCAATACATTGCAAGACGTTGCAAGTTAAATAAAGGCTTGTAAAACCATTACTTACATACGTACGAAAGTTACAAGTTAAATAAAAACTTGTGCAAGCGAAGGAAGCTAGAACTTTTAGTTAATTGAACGGTCTCAGTCGGCATTATTTATCCACTCAGCGGAAATCAAAGGCTTTAGAATGATCAAAGAGAAAACGTCACAAGTGATTAGTGAGTTTTCTATTTCGTTTTTCAACAATAGACAAAGACAAAAACTAAGAAACTTGTAAGTTTGTTATCATAGCATTCTGAAAAGTAGCGGTTTATATTATAATATCCCGAGTAGAACCCATCTTGACTGAGGTACGGTTCGTAAGACAGCATTTTGTTTATATTTATTATGTAAAATTGTCCGTGGTTTTAAGATTGCTGTACCCTAGCAGGGTTCATGTTTTGCACTTGTTCAAAAACTTATAAGATCCTTTTACAAAACATGATTTGCAATAAACGATTCAAATTTGGATTAGAAAGAAAAGTAACATGGGTTTATTCTATAACAATCCTGATAAGTTAACTGTTTCAAAATACGGGAACATTTCAATTTAACTTGACTACCAGAACGCTAGTAGATACCATACATCGAGTAATAAGTATCCACCTTATCCTTTTACCACAGATTTATCACACTCCAAGGTTACATGGCGGCTTGTAAAAACCGAACCGGGTGGTTATTGCGGCCCCTGTCCGGGCGGGGATAAATATCCGGAGCCCGGACCTACCCGGTTCAGTTCACACTGCCGTGCAACCGACGGCTTGTCAAATACGCATTCAAAGCGTTGATATAGTACATTGTGTATCTAGGGCGGTAAGTAAGGAATTACAAACGAGTGTTTGTTCTAAGCCCGAGGTGAAACCGAGGGCTTTAATAACACGAGTTTGTAATTCCTTTACCGCCCGTGGCACACACAATGTTTTTCATCACACTTGTGAGGAAATCTTAATAAAATAACCTTACTTTTCGACCCAGTATGACAAGAAAATATTAAAACAGACAGTGACATTTGTCACATATGTCCATAGACAATGCGAACGTCAAGTCACGTTCGGAAACCATAGCGGTAACGGCCATTTTAGTTGATTTTATATTTGCAAAATAAAGAAATACATTATTTAAACATTTAATTAATGTTACCGAAATATGTGTTTATATGCATTTGCAATTACAGTTATCTTTAAATGAATATTTCAGTGATAAAAGTTAAAAAAGTAAGTTGGCGTTTCCTTTGAACATGACAAATAAGAGTAAAACAGAACCAGCGTTTCAAATTTAAAAGAAAACCATTACGCCCTAGGGTGTAATAGGCCATTTACGGCCCGCTGAACCTACGTGTAATGACACCATTTTCGAGCAAGTGTGATGAAAAATATATTTAATCTTGATACAAATACCACTTATTAGTATCACACGGAACGGTAAAAAGGCAAAACAACAATGAGAAACAACAGCATGAGTTAATTGATTTTATAACGCTTTTTTAACAGAAACTTTTTTTTTGCCTGTACCCTGATTACTCAAAGACGGTTGGACCGATTTGAAAATTGTACTTTTTGAATTATAATATAAACAATACTTTTCCTGGCCGCCTCCTTACAAAACTCCTAATCCCAGTCATAAATTTATTTTTCTACTCCTGTATCTGTCTTTTACTTGGTCACGAACACTAATATAAGAACATACATAATATGAGTCCATAGAAGTCTATACTCTATTCCCCATAACAGCACTAGTGTCGTTATAGTCACTTTTTACGTTATTGCTAGCAGCCACAGACTTCTAAATCTAGGTTAAACTTAGGTCAAGGATTAAGCGCTCAATTTTAACTTTGCGGTAAAAATGCACAACTACCAACTTAACAAACAATTAAATTCCTACGGTTTTTAAGAAAAACAAAACTTTCCGAACTAAATTCATTGATGCCAACATAAAAAAAAGTATTTTTAATATAGTCACGTCACGTCAGTCAGTAATTTAAAAAAAAGTTTACCATAGACACATACTGTCAGTCATACGTCATATTTGCCTTATTTGCAGGTTATGCTTTTAATTTTGTATTTAAAAATAATATATATTAAAAACTAGTCGTAGAAAAAGTATTGTATGCAACGTTGTATAATTAAGTCAAAAAACGCTCATTGCGTCTCTATTTGCGGTACTCGCCGCATTCGCGGCTCGTATCGCAACTCACGCAATTTGTATTTTTTGAACCCATTTATACAACTGTTGCATAAAATACTATAACAGACACAAATATAAGAGGTGCAACTTATAAAAAGTACGTAGCTCTAAGTCTAATCTTACGATAAAAGCTTACTAAGCCCTCATTACTGGAGCTCGAGTAGAGCTTAGAACTTTCAAGTTTGCTTGGCGGCCATTATCTGAGTGCTATGTCAATTGGATTAAGTTGGAACCTAATAGCTGGGATAATAACTGGTTGTAAATGGTCTTAGAATGGGGATGTTTTCTAAATTATACTTAGTGTTTTACACATATAGCACCTTGGGTATTGTTCTTAGTCACTCGTGCATTTCTTATCGCTTATCGAAGAGGTTCATCAGAAGTGGGCTATTTAAAGAAAAGTGATTATTCTTGCTAAGCGGTCGTGTTATTCTTTAGATCCAGGGTTTCAATTGGTTATAACACTAGAGGAGACACTCGCGACTTCGGTAGCGGAGGTGAAGTAAGTTAAATATCTCATTTATACTTCAGCTTAGTCAGGTATAATGTATCTTATGACATAAGATACATTTCACCTGACTAATACATTGTATTAATCGGGGTCATAATCTACCTATGTACACAAATTTCATGAAAATCGATCCGGTAGTTGTTGCGTGATTCGCGAACAAACTAACAGGCAAAAATTCCAAAAACTATTTATTTACGTTTTATTACTTACAAGCATTTTCACGCGGCTTCGCCCGCGTTGTTCTCGTTATTGTCCCAAAGGAACTCCCTTTACCGGGATATAATATATCCTATATGTTTCAATCCAGGACTGGGTCGACTTACATGGAAAAATTTCAGCTTGATCCAACCAGTTGTTACTTCGTTATTACGTAACAAACATCCAAACAAAATATTTAGCAACGTTTGCAACCATGCAACCAATGCATGTGATTTTATGAAAAAAGACGAAGGCGAGTTTTGCTCAACGGTGGTACGGAATCTTTCATATGCGAATCTGACTCACGCTTGGCCAGTTTTTTAAGAGTATACCCGACTCCAGCGCAGACCTTCTCTCAAAAATAAAATCTTTAAACCTAATCCAAACGCTATCGGCTCTCCGCACCGCTGCAAATTGACTTCCGGTGTGGACGCGCCACTTCCGCCGCGGCCGGATCCGCCGCCATATTGCCTGTTCGCCAAATGGCGGGTTGATTTTCACTACAAAATTCAAGGAAAGTTTGTTTTTTTTAGGAGTTTTCTACGTTTCTAATGACTACCACTGCGAATTGTTTTCACGATTGCACCTTTCTTATTAACCGACTTCCAAAAGAAGGACGATTCACAATTCGTCTGTATGTTATTATTATTATTATTATTTTTTTTTTTTTTTTTTTTTTTTTTTTTTTTTTGTGTGTTTGTTCACCGATTACTTGAAGACGGCTGGACCGATTTGAAAAATTCCGTTTTTGTTTGAAAGGGTAGACTTTCGAGGTGGTCCCATTGCAACCAAGTCAGGATCTGATGATGGAATCTTGGAGAAATCGAGGGAACTCTTCAAGTATTATAGGCACACATATAGCGATTTCGGTATTTTTCGTAATTTCTCGTCCATCTCTTATTAGCAACAAGTTTTTAGTGTTAACCGACTTCAAAATAAAGAATAAATTTGTATCTAGGTTTCTTCCCCGATTACTTGAAGACGGCTGAACCTATTTGTAAAATTCTTTTTTTGTTTAAAAGGGTATACCTCCGAGGTGGACCCATTGCAACCAAATCAGGATCTGATGATGGGATCTTGGAGAAATCGAGGGAACTCTTCAAATATCATAGGCACACATATGCGATTTCGGTATTTTTCTTACTTTCTCGTGCATTTCTTATTAGAAATAAGTTCCCAGTCTTAACCGACTTCAAAACAAAGAGCAATTTTTATGTAGGCTTGTTCCTCGGTTACTTGAAAACGTCTAGACCGATTTGGATTTTTTTCTTTTAACTAAATAGACTTAAGTCTATTTGGTTAAAATAATATTTTTCCAGCGCCACTAAAAATTTAAAAATAAAGTAAATTTTTAAAACAAAAAATAAAAACCGACTTCCAAAAACCTAAACTAAAAACCGAAAAATAATATGTTAATTACCCCAAAGAAATGGATAATCAACGATTCATATATACATATACAAATATTTATACTTTTTAACCTGTTATTTTTGAAGTCGGTGCCACCTAAGGAGCTCAACACAGCCAGGTTTACGTGGCAGGCACCAACTTCAAAAATAACAGGTTAAAAAGTATAAATATTTGTATATATGAATCGTTGTTTATCCATTTCTTTGGGGTAATTAACATATTATTTTTTGGTTTTTAGTTTAGGTTTTTTTTTGTATTTTAGGGTTCAAAAAAAAGGAACACTGTAGAAAAGATTGTTTCATTCAAGTTAATTAGACGTAATTACAGGAAGGACCATAATTTCTATCTTAAAAGAGCTTAAGATCAAAGAACGGCTTTCGTCAACTGTGCAATTACGAATTCTCAAGTTCTTTGGCCACATCTCCAGAAATGTGGGATCGATAGAGCGGCTTGTAGTACAAGGTCAGGTAGAAGGGAAAAGATCTAGAGGACGATCTCCTACCCGATGGACAGACCTACTAAAGACACTCATCAAATCATCCGTGGTTGAGTGCTCTCGCAACACTTTCAACCGCCAGAAATGGAGAGACATCGCGAAGGAAAGTTTGAAAGTCCACCAACAAGAAACCGGAAGTCAAGATACAACGTCTGAACCGCCACGACCACTCTGACAAGAGTGTACGACTAAGAAGAAGTTACAGAAAAAACGTTAAAGCACACATTAAGTTGGCACCGGAACAGCGGTTCAGCTAGAGCCGCATTGTATCCTTTGCAAGAAACTCCATATTGTAACGCACACTTATCGGCATCGGAACGGCAACGTCTCGGCTCGGCACAGGCTAAAGGTCGTGGGCGACTCGTGGTCATCGCGCCACCGCCGCGCTTGCGCCCCCCTCGCGCTTGCGGCTCGCCAGCCCACGGACTGTGAGTCACCCGCGCGCCGGTTACGGTTCTCTGGCTTTTACTGAGGCGAGCTGGCCTGGCGGTAAGCGCACTGCCGGCCAGCCGTAAGCGTGATGACAGCTCGGACGTGCCGATTCTCTTCTGTTACGTGCTTGCGTATTGTTGACAGCGAAACGGACGATGTGTGGCGGTGCCGAGCTGTTATATTTGCTTGAACCTAAAGGATCCAATCTACAAAAAGTCATCAGTGAAATGTGAATTTTTAGTTTAAGCTAATAAGATCTATAATTCTAGAATTGATTTGTGTGGGTTGGATCCTTTTCCTGTAAATACGTTCAATTAGTGATGCCTAGGTATCGATGTTTCGAAATTATTTTTTCCAGAATTTTCCAAATTCAAATTTTTGTATAAGTACTTTGAAAAACCACTAGGGAAAAATATTTTGGTTTATTTTAATAATACCTGTGTAAAACATTACGGACGGACAGTGTAGAGCATAATATGTTCACGTATGCTCTAGCCTCATAGCTGCCTCAGTTTCACTCGGTACTCTCCTGTCATTGGTTTACAATTATATAATTATTTTTTTCGCGTTATATAATTAATTTATTCGCGTTTAATTTACAGCAGACGAACACAGACTTCACCAATCTCTTAAAATCCTTATTCTAACATCAGAATGTGTTTTTACATTCAAACCCGACGAAATCGCTAGCAAAACTGCACAAAATTATTAAAAAAACACCCGTACACTCGCCCGCCGGTCCTCGTGCAATTTATATGCATCTACAAGTGGTCGACCGTACAATTATTCAAAATGGCCACCTCTGCATTTCAATTTTCGTTGTAGCAACGAAAATACTGACTACTAAACAACGGAATTTGAATCGTATATTTAAACAGATTAAGCCCAAATTAGGATGAACAGAATTGCTTTTAATGCTACGCGATTTTCAACTCTAAAATGAAAGGAGTAAGGTACCAATTTTCAGGGTCTGAATTTTACGCTTCAGAGGATCTGGGTGGAGTATTTTTAAACGCTTTGATAAAACGGTTGGGATATATAGGGTGTTTATTCACTGACCACGAGAAAAATATTATTCAGACTCAGTATTAGTGTATAATTGTAAAATTAGCCTTGTAAAAGTGCCCGTGCAGCCTGACTTCAAAAACAATATAGGTCTAAATCTGGCTGTATTTTTATGTAACGCGGTATCTTCGTCGAATTCATAGTGTCAGATAGGGCGCTGAGCCCGTAGCGAATTCTTTCTAAAGGCCCTTGATTTGATTTAAGGGCCCTCTACCCCGACTGACCGAAAATTTTACACATTATGAGACGACGACACATTTGCTTAACGAGCGCGAGTTACCCAATGCGCGGGCGTGTACCATTTGCATAACAAAGTACAAATTAATATTACAAGCGATTTTGTGTGGATATTCACTACTAATATTATTATTAGCTTGTATCTTATTATGCAATCGGCATGTTTTTATTGAAGCGAAAATTGAATGCCACAGGCAGTACTCGAATCCATATCTCCACTTTTCAGTTAGCTTCATCGAAGCCACTGCTGCAGTCATTGAATTTTTCAGTCTGTGGCTCCATCTTTTTATGCGCCTTTCTGGGAGACTTGTAACGCCATCTGAGGCTAGGTAACCTCTTATACCACTCATCGTGTGGGTTCAATAAAAAACATTTATAACAAGCAGACTTTCTTCAACTCCTCCTGAATCACATCAACAAAGCTAGATTTATTTACAAATACATGACGAGTTACTATATAAAATATCCAAATTGCTTTACATACCCCTATGATATTTGAGGAGTTCCCTCAATATCTCATGGATACCATCATCAAAACGGGAATTTGGAAAAATGGCACCTATCTAGAAGGCCTTTATAGAAAAAAATCAAATCGATTCATATACGACGGAGTTTTCAGGTAACTCACATTTAAAAAATACAACAGACTTGAGAACGTCCTCGTTTTTGTGAAGTCGGTTAAAAATTCAACTGCTAGAGTCTGTGCGGAAAGAGAATAGACGTGGCGAAAAACGGCACTAACCTAACCAGTATGGCCACAGAACAGAAAATACGGCACATACGGTACAAAAGCATTACAGCGCCCCCCAAAATTAATCCTATTCTCTTTCCGCACAGACTCTACTTGGTTAATCCGGTAATGTGAAGATGAATGTGCTCTTTCTATTTTACATATTTTTTATCCCTCACTAGAGTTATTAGCTCGGCGAGCTCTTGTATAGCCTCCTAACCAAGTGGAGGGCTCACAATCCTGCATACAGGTGTGCCAGCTGCGGCCACTTGCGACTTAGTCTATTTTTAACCGACTTCCAAAAGAAGGACGATTCTCAATTCGTCTGTATGTTTTTTTTTATTTTTTTTTTGTGTGTTTGTTCACCGATTACTTGAAGACGGCTGGACCGATTTGGAAAATTCTTTTTTTGTTTGAAAGGGTAGACTTCCGAGGTGGTCCCATTGTAACCAAATCAGGATCTGATGATGGAATCTTGGAGAAATCGAGGGAACTCTTCAAATATTATAGGCACACATATAGCGATTTCAGTATTTTTCGTAATTTCTCGTCCATCTCTTATTAGCAACGAGTTTCTAGTGTTAACCGACTTCAAAACAAAGGGTAAATTTGTATCTAGGTTTCTTCCCCGATTACTTGAAAACGGCTAGACCGATTTGGATTTTTTTTCTTTTAACTAATAGACTTAAGTCTATTTGGTCAAAACAATATTTTTCCAGCGCCACTAAAAATTAAAAAATAAAGTAAATTTTTAAAACAAAAAATAAAAACCGACTTCCAAAAACTTAAACTAAAAACCAAAAAATAATATGTTAATCACCCCAAAGAAATGGATAATCAACGATTCATATATACATATACAGATATTTATAGTTTTTAACCTGTTATTTTTGAAGTCGGTGCCAGCTAAGGAGGTCAGCATAGCCAGCTTTGCGTGGCAGTGGCAGGCACCGACTTCAAAAATAACAGGTTAAAAACTATAAATATCTGTATATGTATATATGAATCGTTGATTATCCATTTCTTTGGGGTGATTAACATATTATTTTTTGGTTTTTAGTTTAAGTTTTTGGAAGTCGGTTTTTATTTTTTGTTTTAAAAATTTACTTTTACACCCTATGCACAGGTAATAATGTGCATATCTGTTTGTTGCAGACGAGGAGCTGGTGTTCCGCGACCGCTGGGGCGGGCTGACGCTGTTCAACGTGCGCAACTTCACCACGCGGCTGCTCATGAACAACTCCACATTTGTGAGTACACTTATTTGTCGTTACACTGGGTAAAAGGGGGCGTGGCTGTGATGTCTGGAGTGGCAACCGTACAGCGCCATTCTTCTCTGACGAATGAGCGTCTGGTCACAGTCTAATAGCAGGATTATTTCTTCCGACAAAAGTTACATAGCGCCGCTTGCATGTGTGCGCGCCGTGTACGAACGCACTACAAGCAAACTGTTAGGAATACGTAGCAATGCGCCAGTCGGGGTCGGCCCGTCGCTGCGGTCGCTCGCTCCCGCGAAATGTATCGCGTGTATACTGCAGTGCGTTCGGATGCGAAAAAACTATATGACGCTCGGTAGCCCTGCGCCTCGATCTTGATTACGTAGATTTCGCGCGCTCCAAAAGGACCGGAGTGTGGGTACTTTTCTTTCCATATACTTTGGTCTGGTGCTCTTGTACAGATAAAGATTGATGTGCTTGCTACATCATAGGGTCCATATGCTTAGCACCAGAAATGATTAGAGCCAAGAGTAACCAACTTAACGTAAAAAAAATTATCTGTGCTAATGTACTAACAAGAGTTTTAAGTAATATCAAATCAAAATCTCTTCCCATGACTTAATAAGATCTTTTTCTCAATGTGGACGTTTGGCTCCAAGAACCACCCAATCCTAATTCATAATTGTGGCGTTTGAATTGTTATACTTATTATGCAAAACAACAAAATAATATGATTCTTTCCTTCATAAATACTTGGAAATCACGTCCAAAGAGGGAATTAAATTAGATTAAGTTTGCCAGCGCCGTCCGTCAGGAAATTAAAGCATAATGGCGGTTCATTAGACGACGAAGTGATCGAGCTGTGCCGATCTGGCTGGACCAAAAGAACGAAAAATTCCGAAACATTATTCCTGACGGCATTTTCCTTAAATGAAATGATTAAAAATGTAATTAGGTTATTAGATTAGTGTTACCCTAAAAAGAAATCAGCGTAGCATTTTAGAAAGTGGTTCAGCCAAGATAGCACAACTGGCCTCTGATTCGCTTTCTATTATTTATTCCTACAAGTCTTTTTCGTCTGGCCTTCACCCAGCACTTTCCAATGTTGTAACATTAGTACATTACTGCAGAGGCCGGGAAGTAAGGGGTTGCCGGTCGAGTACATATAGCTAGTTACGAGGCCGGCAACCCCATTTCCCGCCGAGGTATGTATAGTGCTTTTCTCAAATATGCAATTAAATAAATAAACTTACTAATATCGTTACTTACCCTGAATATTATTTTATAACAGAAAATTTGTATCAGAAAGTGACGTTAGTGACATATTATATCCATAGACAATGCAAATGTCAGGTCACGTTCGGAAACCATATACAACCAAAAGCTGTTTCAGTTTACATTTTTACCGCGAATATTTAGATGAAATATTTTAAATGTGTATTCTTGTGGTTTAGTTTGGAATTTATAATAATTGGAAATTGTTTATAATGAAATTGTTATTTGTTATGTTCATGTCAATTTTAAATAAATAAAACTGCAAAATATAGCAAAAATAGTTTTTGTTTTTTAACCGACTTCCAAAAGAAGGACGGTTCTCAATTCGTCTGTATGTTTTTTATTTTTTTTTTTTTTATTTTTTTTTTGTGTGTTTGTTCACCGATTACTTGAAGACGGCTGGACCGATTTGGAAAATTCTTTTTTTGTTTGAAAGGGTAGACTTCCGAGGTGGTCCCATTGTAACCAAATCAGGATCTGATGATGGAATCTTGGAGAAATTGAGGGAACTCTTCAAATATTATAGGCACACATATAGCGATTTCAGTATTTTTCGTAATTTCTCGTCCATCTCTTATTAGCAACGAGTTTCTAGTGTTAACCGACTTCAAAACAAAGGGTAAATTTGTATCTAGGTTTCTTCCCCGATTACTTGAAGATGGCTGAACCTATTTGGAAAATTCTTTTTTTGTTTTAAAGGGTATACCTCCGAGGTGGTCCCATTGCAACCAAATCAGGATCTGATGATGGGATCTTGGAGAAATCGAGGGAACTCTTCAAATATCATAGGCACACATATAGCGATTTTGGTATATTTCTTACTTTCTCGTCCATTTCTTATTAGCAACAAGTTTTTAGTGTTAACCGACTTCAAAACAAAGAGCAATTTTTATGTAGGTTTGTTCCCCGATTACTTGAAAACGGCTAGACCGATTTGGAAAATTTTTCTTTTAACTAAATAGACTTAAGTCTATTTTTCAAAACAATATTTTTCCAGCGCCACTAAAAATTAAAAAATAAAGTAAATTTTTAAAACAAAAAATAAAAACCGACTTCCAAAAACCTAAACTAAAAACCAAAAAATAATATGTTAATCACCCCAAAGAAATGGATAGTAATCAACGATTCATATATACATATACAGATATTTATAGTTTTTAACCTGTTATTTTTGAAGTCGGTGCCAGCTAAGGAGCTCAGCATAGCCAGCTTTGCGTGGCAGTGGCAGGCACCGACTTCAAAAATAACAGGTTAAAAACTATAAATATCTGTATATGTATATATGAATCGTTGATTACTATCCATTTCTTTGGGGTGATTAACATATTATTTTTTGGTTTTTAGTTTAGGTTTTTGGAAGTCGGTTTTTATTTTTTGTTTTAAAAATTTTTTAATGGCTGAATGCCGTGATGCTGGGCCCAAATAAATGTGGAATGGAAATAAAAAAAATACATTGCCTGCCTAGGCCGTAAGTTTGAAATTCCATTACGTGCCAAGCGTCAAGCTGCACCGGAAACGAGGTATTTTGCGGCCTATTATTAGGCACGTAATGTCAACATTTCATTGCATGTTTGAAAAAAGGTACTAACCCGACGACGACGCGTGTCATGTAAGGTCAAAACATCCTAGGAGATTTATTCCTGACTTGCTAAGAATTCCGGATGTTTTGAGAAATGGAGTTCAAGCTATTATCATCACATCCACATAGGTACACATCCAAAACATTTAAAATGTCCAATTTAAAGACCTTCAAATAGCCAACTTCAGTGACTTCATTAATAGTACATTGTGTATCTAGGGCGGTAAGTAAGGAATTACAAACGAGTGTTTTTTATAAGCCCGAGGTGAAACCGAGGGCTTTAATAACACGAGTTTGTAATTTCTTTACCGCCCGTGGCACACACAATGTTTTTCATCACACTTGTGAGGAAATCTTGATAATATAACCTTACTAATCGCCCCAGTATGACAAGAAAATATTAACACAGACAGTGACATATGTCATGATATGTCCATAGACAATGCCAATGTCAAGTCACGTTCGGAAACCATAGCGGTAAAGGCCTAAAACAGCCATTTTAGTTGATTTTATATTTACAAAATACTGAAATACATTATTTAAACATTTAATTAATGTTACCAAAATATGTGTTTACATGTATTTGCAATAACAGTTTCTTTAAATAAATATTTCAGTGATAAAAGTTAAAAAAGTAAGTTGGCGTTTCCTTTGAACATGACAAATAAGAGTAAAACAGAACCAGCGTTTCTAATTTAAAAAGAAAACCATTACGCCCTAGGGCGTAATAGGTCATTTACGGCCCGCAGAACCTACGTGTAATGACACCATTTTCGAGCAAGTGTGATGAAAAATAGCTTTTTCATCACACTTGCTCGTAAAGGGTGTTATAACACGCGCGCTTATAGACCAACTCGAGCCGATTTACCCCCCGTGGGTTAGAAATATCTATAACTCCCGCGGGAGGAAAAACTGTATGAAAATCTATAACTCCCTCGGGAGTTATGAGTTTAGTTTTAAAAGTCGTACGTCATTTCAGACTAAGGAGGTTTCGAATCAGCCAAGGCTATTTCACATCTTCAAAACTTGGCTATAAAACCAATTTTAGTGTAAAATAAAACTTATATGGTATATTTTACTATTATTTCCGTAGTTTTTGCGATTATTTTAATGCAATTAAATTAATTTAGTTTAAAATTTTATTTTGAAAATCGGTACAATCTGGCGACATTGCCTGTCAAGTTTAAAAATTAAACGCAGTTCTTAGCATTATCTGTGGAAGACTATATTGAAAAAGTTGAAGTTGTCTCTTAGCGGGTGCGTTTAGTTTATTTCATTTTTATGTTTTATTTTTTTTTCCTCGCAAATGTGATGAAAAACATTGTGTGTGTGATACACACAATGTTAGTCATTAAAAGCCCTCCGCCTACGGCGTCGGGCTTCTAATAGACTCTCGTTAGTAATCCCCTTCTTACTACCCTCGGTGCACAATGTACTATAATGTACTTTGGTCATGTATAACGATTTTCGGCAAGCAACGGCTTTAATTTTCCTTGATAAAATTTGGTACATATAGAGTTATGGCTTCCCAAGTTGATCTAGATAGAATCTACCCCCGAAAAATAAAATAAAAATACCCTCCTAGCCATTTTGCCCAGGGAGAGACTAGTAGTATGGACAAGTAACCGTGAAATTTCGTTGTAGCCACGAAATACGCCAATAATGGATTTTTCATACAAAGCAGCCATCTGTGAACCGTCAGAGGAAAATTGGAAGAAAATGACAAAAGGCGATTGAACCGTCCGTTTCTGGACCCGGCGGTAGGGAAAGATAATGTTGTGACCACGAAAAGGGAAGAATAGGGCCGTTTCAGGTGTTGACACTCCAAATCTTTGTCACATTGTTACAAACAAATATGGAGTAGGGAAAAATAGTACATTGTTGTAGAAGCAAGATATGTGTGTATAAATGAATGAGTGTGTAAGTGTCAATGAGCGGACTCCATTTTCAATATACCTACTCGTATTTGCACTTCGGTCGAAGTGTTACGTTGTATTTTTTTCACGTAAAAATAAGTTACTTATTGCACTATTTTTCGTCTAGAACAGTTTTGGACGTGGATTGCCACAGCTTTATTTACAGGAAAATTGTAGTTTTAGTCCATTTTGAGGTTCTAGGTTAGGTTACCGAATAATACCAGAAAGCATGAATGAAGTAATGGGTTTTGCGATGCTTACCTACCTGTTTGGATACTTTGTGAGTACATATTTATAAATATCGTATGCGGGGGGTGCTATCGCTATTTGAAATAAAAAACTGAATTCACAATATCAACTACCTACAGTACAAATAAGTGTCTACATTATTAATTCGATTGTAGCATCATTGAAATAGCAATATAATTCAATCAGTCTTAACAAGTTAAAAATGTTTTTCCGACTTGCTCACATGATTTAATATACATACTCAAAACAACCACGTATCGACAATTTGACAGGAATATCGTTACCGATGTAGACTAGTTTTTGCGTACATTACATACTATTCCTGCCAATGGCACTATTGCACAGACAGCAATGTGATTGTTTTTTTAGGGTTCCGTACCAAAATGGTAAAAAAGGAACCCTTATAGTGCGACACTGTCTGTCCGTCTGTCACAGTCAGATATCTCAGGAAATACTGCTGTTATCAATTTCAAATATGGAATAATTATAAAAGTCGCTAACCCGAACTTATTGGACATAAAAAAATCTTATACCGTTTTTATTTTTTATAAAGGGGGGGGGGGGGCTGAAATGGGAAGTCAAACATTTAAAGTTGGGCTATTGTATCAACATGACTATTGTGTTTATTTGTTTTCTTAATTATTTAATTTTTGACTTAGGACGAAAAACGTTGAAAAAAATACGAAGTTACTCAACAAAAAATCTGTAATA
This sequence comes from Eudemis profundana, assembly GCA_947034925.1. NCBI lineage: Eukaryota > Metazoa > Arthropoda > Insecta > Lepidoptera > Tortricidae > Eudemis > Eudemis profundana. The sequence goes on along the minus strand of OX344814.1, from coordinate 11,093,047 downwards.
ATTACCAATTATTAATATCATCCGAAATATTACAGGAAAAATATAACGGTTTTCCTCATTTGCGCTGTTTTTTAGAAATTTGCAAAAATCGTAACTCATACTTATTTGCTCTTACTAAACTAACCAGCATACAGATTTTCTTGAACTATTCACGTATCTGTTCACGAGTTTGTACGGAACCCTCGGTGCGCGAGTCCGACTCGCACTTGACCGGGTTTTTTTCTGTCGTGGGGGCACTGAAAATTTTTACCATGCCTAAGTGGGGGGCAAGTTAAAAAAGTTTGGGAAGCTACGTCTACGGCGATACCTTTGAGAGCACGGCTACGGGCCTTATTGGTATTCACGTAGGCCGGAGTTAAACCATTCGATCGGCAGTAAACATCCAATAAATTCCTGAACGAATGGTATCGGCTGAGCATCCGAACGGGACTTTTATCTTAGGAATAATGCTGCAGGACAACACTTACACCGAGGTGTAACACAATAGTACATTGTGTATCTAGCAGAGCGTGGCGTCCAAAGAACTCCATCCCTACCGGCTTGCCTAATATCAGGCATTTAAGCACTTTTTTCTACAGCTATCAAGGAAAATGTACGCCAAATCTGCACCGGCTTGCCCAAGAATATCTTTTACACCACGCCACTGGTATCTAGGGCGGTAAGGAAGGAATTACAAAGAGTGTTAGAAGCCCGAGGCGAAGGCGAGGGCTTTAATAATACTAATTTGTAATTCCTTTACCGCCCGTGGCACACAATGCTTTGCACACTTGTGAGGAAATCTAAATAAATAACCTAACTAATCCACCCCGTATGAGAAAAAAAAATTATTTAACAACACCATTTTCGAGCAAGTGTAGACATAAAATGATTTACTTAACACGGGAGGTAATAAAGAAAGCTTGTTTTACTACCCTAGTTGTGTAATGTACTATTACGGTGCACGAAGTTTGAGCGGCATATCAAATTCTACGTTGCACTTTTATCGTTTTTTTGGAATATGCTAGACCACCAACACTCTTCCTCTGAGGCACCAACACACGTTTTTTACGCGAATATCGCGGCAATATTACTAGCAAAATTGTTCTCTTCACTTTTAGAACTGTGATTTCATTTGTTCGATTCCCAGCCTGTAGTTAGTTTCTCGTTAAGTTGAACGACAAAATTTCATATTTTTAGTATTTTCATAAAATAGGACACTTTTGGTTCCAGTAAGGAGATTCCTTAGGATATTAACGGGAATAACGCTGGCGAAGCCACATGTAAATGCTGGCCTCTAATACAATTGGTGGTAGTCAATTTACTCACCGGCCACTTCGGCATCGGTGTGACGCGCGGTCTAGAAGCGTTTTCCAAACACCAACAAATTTATCTGGATTTATGGAGCAAATAACGCGCAAAAATGAATACATTTGTAAAAACGTCTTACGGGCTTGCTTTGTTACGTTTTCAATAGACAAATAATAGAACTTTTGTCTTTGTCTAGAAGCGGGCTTTTTCAAAACATTATATTTAACGGGTGGGGATCTTCTTTTGTACGGGACAATATTTGCTTTTACATAGTTTAATATTGGACACTTTAGAATATTTTGGATCGAAGTAGGTACCGGAATCTTTACCGTTTAAATATGTTTATTTTTCGCAATCGATTAAAAGCGGCAGACACCGCCTAGTTAAGTGCCTTATTGCCAAATGGCTATCCTACTACTATCCATCCAACTTATATTATATTATAAATGTGAAGATGTTTGGAAGTTTGTATGTTCGGATCGGATGTTTGCGACTAAAGTGACAAGAGATTAGATTGAGATGAAATTTGCCATAAAAGTAGACCGAATCCTTGTTTTTTTGCAATTTTTTGACGAAAGTATAACATGGACATGGTTAAAATTTAAAAATGTCTTCTTCGTCGGTATGATAAGAGTGGTCGTGGTCGTCATTTCAGGTGTTAGTGGCACGCTTCACGATGCGTCACCATTCCTGCAGCTTTAACCTGGTCGGTCCATCTCATAGGTGATTTTCCTCGTGGCCTTCAACCTTTCCTTGGACTATATGGACACATCCCCACGTCGACATACATGACCAAAGAAGGAAAGGATGCGGGATTGTACTGATCCTTTCCTTCTTTGGTCACGTATGTCGACGGAGAGATGTGTCCATTGAACGCCTTGTAGCCACGAGGAAGAAAGATAGACGCCTAAGAAATGTGGTGCTGGAGAAGAATTTCGTACCAACGACTCTATTCTCAGGGAACTCGGCATTAAGCAGCTTCTTTCATCTATTGCACTATGCCGCATGTATCCAGTTTTATTTCTAACAAAACAGACTTATCCATATTAGTAATTACGTTTGACGTTAATAAAATGACATAAAATGCTACCGGTCGCCGGTCATTGGCAATAACATAGGCGAAGCCACACGTAATTTTATTACTAGTATCATCATCATCGTCATCAGCCTATTATAGACTGTTGATGATGGCGTATAGGTGTAATATACGTCCCACTGCTGGGCACAGGCTTACTCTCAAATAATCACACAAACAATATAATTTAATATGTGATAATAGGTAATCTAATCTAAACCTATACCAATAATAAAATAGTACAAATTTCACGTTTGTTCGTACATCACGCAAAAACTCCCACACCAATTTCCATGAAACATGGCACTTATACAGATTATGATCCTGGTTAATACATGGGCCATTCTCATTTTAGTGCACATAGTCATTACCGTGGATGTCACTACCGTGGCTTTAATTGCTCGTTCTAATTGTTCTACCTAACCGTCATATTTTCATGATTTTTTTATTATATAGATGAGTGAATCCACAATGGCATTTATTTCTTTTTACCCGACTGCGGCGAAGCCCAAAGGAGGGTTATGTGTTTGACCTGTATGTATGTATGTATGTATGTCCGTTCCTATGTCCGCTCGTAACTACTCAACGGCACAACCGATTTTGATAATTGATACATCATTAGATTCGTCTTGATGGCGCGAGTGTCACTGGGTATGAAGTTTGTTAAAATAAACAAAATGGCGGGGCAAAATTTTATGCACTTTTAAAGTGCACCGCTGTCGGGTTTTTTTAGTAAAAATATTTAATTATTGATCAATTAGAAAGAGTAATAAGGCCCACGGTAGTGACTGTGTGCAGTGTGCACAAAAATGAGAATGACCCACATATGATACTTTTTATTAAATATAACTTATTTCACCCCCAAAATTGAAGTTGCGGGCGAGTCCACCTGTTTAACATAAAACACAACAAAGCATATACCTAGTTAAATAGGCTACTTTCCTGACAGATCAAATCAATTACTTTTTATGAAGTGTCAAAACGCTCAAAAAGTATGAAGTTTGTATGGAATAAAAGTGAAATGAAATGACGTCATTTTACTCAAACATCAAATCATCTTATTTATAGGTTTTGATCTTTTAAAAATCGTTTAAAACGCTAAATAGGTGATGTTTAGTACATTTTTGCAAATTTTCGGAAGCTGATTTAATGGCTAGCGTGTAGTAATTTATATTGACTACAGGCAAATAGCCTATTCAGCATCATGGTTAGTTTAGAGCCGCCACAGCGGGCGAGGCACGTAGCAGCACGTGACTTGACGTCGACGCCGTCTGTCCCTCGGAAACCGTTAGACTATAATATATATAGTCTCATATGTAGCGCAATTTTTTATACTGTCAAATGTCAAACAGCTCCTAATGGAAAACAGATACTATAGTCGAGTGCGGAATAGGCCATATAGCAAGAGAAGCAAATGCAACGGACGCTATACTTTGGCTGGTTGCTCCATTTCCACTCGTAAAACACCTATCCCATCAAAAACATTACATGTAAAAGGGTGCGAGTCTCGCAACGCAGTTCTTCTACAACAAAAAAGTTTTGAGATGTAATGTTAAACTAAGTCAGTACCGGGGTGGGTGTCCAATCCACAGACCTTGATTTCCACTGACTTGCCTATTATTTACCCGTGAAGGATTCATTATTTGAGAACTTGTTCCTCCACGGTTAAATAATAGGCAAGTCGGTGGAAATCAAGGTCTGTCGACACTACGTTCGTCACTTTTTGTGCCGATGACGTCACGCTACATACAGGTTGATTCAATTTAGGTTTTACATTGATTTACCGTTACCATAAATTAGCGGTATTGTAAAATTTATAAATTAATTATGTAACTACATTCAATGGTTGGTGTTAATGGTAGAACACGTATACTAGAATTAATGCATAACTTTTACGATACCGGTAAAGATAAATCAATTCAAAACATGGGGTGAATCGTGATGTTTGCATCCTGCTACATACAGAGTGATTCAGTTTAGGTTTTAGGGCGCGGACCCATGTCCACGGCACGGCGCCGTACGCCGTAAAACGGCACCGCGCTCGCCATACAGTTTCTATGGCGCGCGCCGCGCCGAGTCACCGCGTACGGCGCCGTGCCGTGGACATGTGCCCAGAGTCTTACATTGATTTACCGTTACCGCAAATTACCGGTATCGTAAAATTTATAAATTAATTCTGTCACTACTTTCATTGGTTGGTGTTAATGGCAGAACACGCATAAGTACTAGATTTAATTCATAACTTTTACGATACCGGTAAAAAATTACGGTATTCGGTAAAAAATAAATCAATTCAAAACCTAGAGTGAATCATGCGGCACCAAAAGTTCGAGTCCCCACTATATCATAACGTATTACATAATAATCCATTATGGAATAGGTACAAGTCGGGACAGGAATTAATTGCTACCCTAATTTGTTTACATGTATGACATTATCGCACGGCAATAATCGTATACAAGTCTTAACAAGTGTAAACCTTAAATTATACGATATATGACGTGTTGCTGCAATTATTGCATGTATTTGCACCTGCAGATTTTCATTCACTATTGAACGATCGACGTGAGTGGAAAAATTAGCTAATAAGAAAACTGAGCTCTGTTCACACGAAACATATTCATGAATTTCGTTTCTTCGTCTATTCGTAACTTCAGACATAAAGTGTTAGAAGCACCAAAAATGTTTCTACATCGAACACCAAAAGGCGTTTACGATGTTTTCTTAATAGTTCCAGTTGTAACACCGTCGTTAATACTGCAGAAACCTTCACCAAAGTACAAAGATAGACAAGTATCCAAACTTCGCCCGTTTAGGCGCGCGCAATAGTAGATTGTGTCACAAGGGAGCAAAATGATGTATTTACGGCGAGGGCGTATATTGAATCCGGAGCGTAGTGAGGGATTCAAGTGTTAACGCCCGAGGTGAAAATAATTTTGCTACCTTGTGACACATACTGCTTTTCACACCGACTATGAGGAAAATTCAAATACAAACGCTACCTTCCAAAATAACGAAATATATAGTTAAACATAGAGAATTACACATTATTACTAAAATGAAATGTTAAAAATTGTTAAATTTATAGTCCATTATTATTTTATAAAAAGATTATTATTTTTTACAGACGGGACGAAAATACCACTTCCATGTTATATTTATGGCCCTCGCCTGCGGCTCGGGCCGTAAACACTTGTGATCTCACTCATTGTGTAATATACTAATAAAGCTGTCTATGGTATGGCATATTCTAAGTGGGTCCAAACTAAAAATACCCTGTTGCCCTTGAACAGAAAAGTACCACTTTGATCCCTCTCATGAGGGAGCAAAATACTCTTTTCTGAATAGGACGTGTGAAAAACATATTCAAGGTCGAGGCGCAGACATTGTCATCCGTACTTACGCATTCGTAAAACTTTTCTCGTAGTGCGTTCGTTTACGGCGCGCATACGAGTACAAGTCACGCGATGTACCTTTTGTAGGCAGCAAAAATACTGCTATTATACTGTGCCTTCACGCACGGAATCTATTTTTGAAATTATAGATGGAGCAGCAAGTCTTGCATTCAATTTTTGTTGGCATCGGTTTACACCTATACCAGTGTTGAATTCAAGTTGCTTATTGTATCCTAGAATATCACGTTGGATTTAGACTGAGCAATTCTTTTGTTGCCTCAATTTTATTGTAAGTATGGAATATGCAAGAAACTTGTATCATGTAAATGGGCCTTAATTAAACATCATAAACGAACGCATATCACTTCGTGGTCGCGGGTTGACCACGAACGCTGGAAAGGGTCACGAAACGTCGGGACGTAAAAATGAAGTATTATACGCGATTTAATCCGTTTAAGTTGTTTTGTTACAATTACAATAGTAATCGATTATCAAGCGTGGGGCAAATCGCAAATGTATTTTATACTTGAAAATTCTGTTTCTTACTAGCTTTTTACTGCTACAAAGGTAGAATTTACTTTTTAATAGCACGACTTGACCCACTGTTTCGTGCATTAAATTTATAACCCGGGTCAAGATTTTGTGGAAAACGGGAAAAAACAAGACAAATCGTCGGCAGCCGGTGCCAAGGCCCGCTCAGCGCTCACCGGCAACCTCTAGACGTTTCAAAGAAAACTGATCTTTATTCCAACGTAATTGGGGATACATTGGCGTGTATGAAAAACATGTTTTTATTGCTAGCTGACAGCCTGTCAGAGACGTATAAAATGGAGGAGTTATTGTTTGTTGGTGAGTTATTAGGCACCATTGCATGTTTGATGTGAAGGGTATTTTTCGTGTTTTCGTTGCGTTATATCGTGACTGATTTAAACACGAATCTCACAGTTTTGATATGATTAATTTGATGGTCCCATAAGCTTATTAAGAACTAGAATGCACCTGCAACTTGGTTCATTAACTGTGCTAGAGATCGATATTCTCAGATTAAAGAAATCGTGCTTCGAGCTAACTACATAAAAGGTTTTCGGGAAAACATGACACCGCGTTATAGAAACGAGTACACGACCAATTCTCTGGCCGGACTCGGAATACCACTATAAATATTACTGAGTTTACAATTTTATAATAGAAAATATTACATACACAATAGCGCTATTGGTCTAGCTAGGAGACACGGGTAAAATGTTCATCTGATTTTCTCATGAAAATACTCTATTTCTCCCTTATTTCGGTCTACTTCCAGTCACAAATCTCAGCGTCTGGCACCTCGGTGTGGTTGCGTTTGCCCAAGAGAGGACCGTAAACTTGCAAAAAATCCTGGAACAATTCTTGATTGTCTCACGAATAATTTTGGGTTTATTCTATAGTTTTTTTTTATATTAGTAATCTCGAGCTAACATTGCCAGAACAGTAGGCCGTTCCAAAGTACCTGCCAAAGGGTCGTGAAGTTGCAAAATTAGGGTCCAAATTTACATGATAGTAAAGGCTGATTCTTATATATGTTGTTGTACACTCCCCAAAATATACGTAGAATAAGGTGCTCAAATGTCTGATATTAGGCAAGCCGGTAGAAATCGAGTTCGTTGGACGCCACGCTACTGATACCTACAAAATGACAGAACATTAGGACGATATGATCCGAACAGATATGTGACGAACGCGGTCAAATGGTGACAGATCTTCTTAGACTTGTCACATCGTTTACTTCGAAATTTTTAGATATAACAGTATTAACAGTGTCTCTGTGACTTGTCGACCTTACAAGTCTGTCAATTCCTATGGCTCCGCCATATTGAAAATTTTCCAAAAAGTGAATGTACAAAAAAATAATAATTAACGAACCCGCTCTCAAAATTTTACAAGAATCGACTAATAAATACGACATGTAGAGGGAAACAGCAGTTTCAACACTCCCCAAAACAAATCAACATGAGTATATAATATCAAGAATAAAGAACTTTCACTTTGATAATTCCTGATTTTTCATACATTATTATCACACAATCTCACGAGTCAATACTCTGCAAACACCAACAGCTATTTAAACACACAGAAAGAAGATAAGAAAGGCATTGTAAACCAGAAACGAGCAAACAAACTCATAAGAGTCAGCTCATTGGCCCGCGAACAGATAAAGTTATGTATTTGCAAACAAACATTGTGCCCAATATGGAATTGGCACGATTTTAGGGCAGTTTCAGCATCGTGGCGCACTGACTTTGTGCCAAATTGAAGCTAATAAACCACGAAATTTATATTAAACGTAAGATGACAAAGTTTGGCTTTCCCTGCTTTCCTATCAAACCCTATCGTATCATCACCGTAATGAACTATTATAATAATGAATTATCATTGACTATCAGCGAAGCGTCTCTGTTTCAACTTGGGCAAATTCTTTCGTATGTCTGTCGGGCGGATTTCCGGTTATTCCTCTCTACAGGTAACATGTCACAACCGATTGTCGGGAATTTTTATGAGCACGTTCGGTAATTATAAACAAATCTGGGCGATTTAGTTTTTGGTTTTTGTTTCGAATGGGTCATGAGCTTTTTTGTTAACGGTGTGAAAATGCATTACGCATATCCCCAGGCATTAACAGGCCCTTAAAAGGACCCTTCGGGGAGGTTATGTGGGGCTCACCCCTCAGAAGGAGGAAGCAGCTAAAACCACACCGGTGATGGAGCCTCTGCAGCGGGGCCTGCATCCGCGGCCCGTTGCTTCACGTTGGAAGTGGCCGGAACTCCTCAGGAGGCGCTGACCTGACGTCTAGAACGCCAAGGCCGGACTGCACCTGTTGCTCTTCTGCTGAACCTGTAAAGCTAACAGAGGAAGAGTGTGTAGCCTAAACTTACTATGGCCTGGCTACTCTGATTTAAGCCCGTTGAGTCTCAGTTAGACGAATGAGGGGGTTGAATCTACTGACTATGTTATAGCGGTCAGGCTCAGCTTCTGTTTGTCGGATGACTTTGACTTTGGTTTTTGATGGTGATGGGGTCATTGGTGGGGGGTTAACAGACTCGCGCGGTCTACAGCTCACTGACCCACAGTGGATCCGTCAATGCTACGGGCCCCGCGCATTGGAGGGCCCCGCGCCCACTCGCAAAAGGGGACCCCTCCCCCCTCGTTAAGGCGAGGTAGTACGAGAATCGGGCGCGGAAGCCTAGTTTCCAAATCATTTTTAGAGCACTTATTTGACTCGTAGGTCACTGTAAAACATATATAATAATATTCAGAACTGTATCTAGGGCTTCCTCTCACCTAGAACACGATAGCGAACACTTCGCTCGATAGAAAAGTAGCGTGAAAACACTATAAAATAAAGTAGTTTTTTCATTTTGTTCATTACCAGTTACCTTTTCTGACAAAATTAATACCTGACAATCATGATTTCACAGTCATGCAGGGCTTCCTCTCATGTTTGGGTTGATAACTTATACTATTATGTTAGAAATCGAAGATAATCTGCAATAATCTGCATTCCGCCCGACCCTAGTGGACCTACCGCGACGCCCGTCACCCCGCTAGTATTGATAAGGCTTCTGCCAACGTCGGACCTGTGTCGTGTTTTCTCCGCGCCTTTCTGGGCATAAAACATGTCAGTAATTGTTGTAAAATCGTTTATAAAATAAATAAAAAATAACAGTAAGCACAACATCAATCTAGAGAGAGAATAGGGTAAGAAAACATGCATAATTCGTTATACAAAATGGTACTTCCGTTAGTTATATAAGCAAGTCGTACCAGATGGTTCACTTCGACCAAATATCAAAATCGGTAGTTTGTATTTCTATGACGCTTATGATTGATTACAATTTTCATATGATGACAATTATGTTATTGAAAAATTCGGTAATAAATTAATATTTTATAAGTTTAATGTCATTTTCCAAAGTTGATCGCAGACTTGTTTGCCAGCCATTTCAAGGCCGAACCGTTGTGTGTGGAGAATTTGGGCGACGCTGGGGCCCCGGCGCCGGCGGCTTCGGCGCACAGCAACCTTCAGTTCACGCCGAAAGATGTTGCAGATGTCGTGCGGCGTATGAAGCGCGGCAAGTCACCGGGGCTGGATGGCCTCAGTGTCGAGCACCTTTTCTACGCCAGCGATGAATTAAATAGGGTTTTGTCTGACCTTTTTAATAATTGCGTTAGGTACAGCTATCTTCCACCCGATCTAATGAAGACCGTAGTTGTACCTATTGTTAAAAATAGGACGGGTGACCTGTCCAACCCTTCAAACTATAGGCCTATCTCTCTTGGCACGATTGTCGGGAAGGTGCTCGAACGCCTTATTCAACCTGAATTGACGAAAAATGTTCGAATTGATCCCGCGCAGTTTGGTTTTCGTCCAGGACTCTCAACGGATTCAGCCATTCTCAGTCTAAAGTATACTGTTAACTATTATGTTAATAGGGAAACTACAGTATACGCTTGCTTCTTAGACTTGAGTAGGGCTTTCGATCTGGTGAATTATAAGATGCTTTGGAGGAAACTGTCTCAGTCTGGCACGCCTCACCAGGTCACAAATCTGTTGAGATTCTGGTACGAAAATCAAACCAACTATGTAAGATGGGGCGACTCACTATCTGACGATTATAGGTTAGAGTGTGGAGTACGTCAAGGTGGACTCACGTCTCCGGACCTTTTCAGCCTGTATGTCAACGACCTTATCGTGGAGCTGAGACGCGCCAGAGTCGGTTGTCACATTGGTAACATCTGTATGAACAACTTGAGTTACGCAGACGATATGGTGCTTCTCAGCCCCACGGTCAACGGTCTCAAAACTCTCCTAAACATCTGCGAAAGGTATGCCAAAAATCACGGCTTAAAATATAACGTCCTTAAGACAGAGATGTTGGTGTTCAGGTATGGCAAGGGTCCGGAGATCGTGCCTCCAGTGTTTTTAAATGGTTCGTCAATTCGGGTTGTCAAAAGTTTTAAATATCTGGGACACATCCTCAACGAGTACCTAAAAGACGACGCTGACATGGAACGCGAACGAAGGGCTCTCGCGGTAAGATGCAATATGCTCGCTCGTCGCTTCGCGCGCTGTTCCAGTGACGTAAAGATCAGCTTATTTAAAGCCTACTGTCAATGTTTTTATACTTGTCAGTTGTGGGTCAAATACACGAAACAGTCTTGGAACGCGCTTCGAGTGCAGTATAATAATGCGTTTCGCATTTTACTGAAACATCCCCGTTTCTGTAGTGCGAAGGGCATGTTTGCGGACGCGAGAGTCCCCGACTTCTTTGCCATAATGAGAGCTAGGTCAGCTGCTTTTTGGGAAAGATTACAGTCTACAGATAACGAGATATTGTTACTGATATCTGAAGATTTCAGTGACATATATAAAGCGCACTGGAGTTTCCTTCACCGGTCTGAGAACAAACAATCTCGTTAAAAATTGTGACTTTAGGATAATTAGGTTTATAAGTTATTTTATCACAATTAATAATTTTATTGTTTATACATACCTACATTTTACATTTTACATTTTCCGTCTTATTTAAATTGTAATTCTGTTTTATTTTATTTTATACCTAAAATCTTGTATGTCTGTTTTTGTATGTGTACTTTTGATATGGGTTTCTTGCCTGCCAAATAAAAGATTTATTATTATTATTATTATTTATTATTATTTTTTATATTACACGCATTTATTAACTTTACATTAATAAACATACAGTGCAATTTGGGTAGTTTGAACTTATTTGATTTCTTTTGACGTGCAGTTTGCGATTATACAAAAAATAATACAGTCGGTAATAAAAAACACTTTCTTGACAGGAACTTATTTTCCCGAGAATTATTGTTTTCTAGCGAATGAAGTATTTATCGAGGGTGCCTTTATTTATTTATTAAATAAATATTATATTAAAAAGGTACATCTTTAGGGAAGATACTTGTTTTCTACTTAGGACAAATCGGACTGTGCAAATGTTGCACCGTTTGTAACAATGTATGTACTTTCTACATATGAACTATATAGTGTAACTAAACACTATGTATGAACTTTTATCAGTAGAGTAGGTAAGAAGCGGTCTGTGATGGAGCCGAAAGGTGACCTTAGAATAGTACATTCACAACTAGGGTGGTAATACAAAGAAAGGCCGAGATCGCAGAAGTTTGCGGCTCGAGCTGCAAGCGAGGGACGTAAATATGCGATGGAAGGCTTTCTATTACCTCCCATGTTGTGCATTTTATGTCTACACTTGGCCAGGCATATCTCACTCCGCGATTTTGTTTCGCGGTAATTATTATTATTCCTTGCCTAATGCATTAGGCAAGCTCAGGGCTGCGCTGACATCCGGCAGCCCCTGTGTGCGTAACCTATGAAGCCCAAAGGAGGGTTATGTGTTTGACCCGTATGTATGTAAGTATGTATGTTACCCGACTGCGGCGAAGCCCAAAGGACGCTTATGTGTTTGACCGGTATGTATGTATGTAAGTATGTAAGAAGTATGTATGACGACGTGTATCAAAACAGTTATATAACTTCATGCAAATATTTTTTTTAACTACCTCTAATTCACTAGGAAATTTAAGCTATAATAATAATCGCAAAGATGAGTCTGCGGATCGGAAAGGTTATTGAATGTGGAGCCAAGCAAATTGTACATATTAATGTATACAATATGTGGCCTGTAACCGGGGCTAATAATTAAAACGAAGATTGTACTCCTCAAACTGAACAACATTTGTTCAGCCACATTTAAAAATAACTTATGTTTTTATTTTAGTACATTTCTATGTTGGTATATCTTTATTTTCTTAGATTAGGCTTTTTACAATAGTGTATAAAGTAAAATACAAAATGAAATTACAAAATATAAACACATTATAAAAAACATTAGTACATTTATTTTTAGTAGATACACTTTAAAGTTTATTTGAAGCCGCAATGTATTGCGATATTTTTTTATGTTTGTAGCGTGACAAGCGACGTCAATTAGACTGATGTTAAGGTACATTGAAAATACTATTTAATTTGTATGAAAAAGTTAAAATCTTAAGATTAAATAATTTTTAAAAGTGGTTGAACAAAAGTTTTATTGTTTGATGAGTAGAATCTACGTTTTAATTATTAGCTCCGGTTACAGGCCACACATTGTATACATGTACATACCTATTTTAAAAATTGCTTTCTGGCTGCAAAAGTGCAGTTGGGAGGCAGTTCATTTCTAGGTGAAATAACTGCATCAAAATTGTAAACCAACTTCGCAGTCCGCTTGCAGTCGGCGTGCAGTTATTTTAACTGCAAAAAATCTGCCTTCAAACTGCACTTGTAGCTAGAAAGCAACGAAAGACTGCTTCGGTCAGATATATCCGTACGTAATTCGCATCGTGTGTAGCGGCGCTCAATACGTCATCGCCCCCCCGCGCGGACCAAGTGACTGTCACCAACGAACTTGCCAAGCTATAGTCTGGTAGGGCATTTCTCCACAAATATTCAATTCAATTCAATTCAATCTCTTTATTTCAGAGGTACGTCCATAGTGTTAGTTACAATTTCTGCCTACGACTCATTCATCTGTCTCCAATCCATACATTTAGTATGAAAAAGGGCCAGATGAATGAGGTGACCGCAGACATATTTCTGGAGAAATGCCCGGTAGTGGGTAGGTGCCGCGCCGCCTACAGCCGCGTCAGTCAGTCGTAATTCAGGCGCGTGCCAGGTTGGACCTGTATCTCGTGACAGTGTTTCTGCGTTCGTTTGCTACCGTCCTCGCATTTCTCCGTTGCACAAAATGGGAAATAAAAAAAACGCCAAACGCAAGAAAATATCACGCTTAGCTAAAAAGAAAATAGCAAAACAAAATAGAAGAGGGTAAGATACAAGTGTATGTTTATACCTACCTATGTAGTTTTAAAAGCAAATATTTTTATGTCTACACTTGGTCAGAAAGCGACTTTTTCCGCACGAAGTCACTTTATGGCCAGGTGTGGCATAATAGTACATTACATAAATAGGGTGGTAACACAAAGAAAGACCGAGATCGCAGAAGTTTGCGGCCCGAGCTGCAAGCGAGGGACGTAAATATGCGATCGAGGGCTTTCTTTATTACCTCCCGTGTTGTGTACATCATTTTTTTATGTCTATACTTGGCCAGAAAGTGGCTTTTTGCCACTTAATGGCCAGGTGTGGCATAATAGTACATTACATAACTAGGGTGGTAATACAAAGAAAGGCCGAGATCGCAGAAGTTTGCGGCCCGAGCTGCAAGCGAGGGACGTAAATATGCGATCGAGGGCTTTCTTTATTACCTCCCGTGTTGTGTACAGCATTTTATGTCTACACCTGGCCAGGAAGCGGCATTTTCCGTACGCGCAGCGTGCGGATAAAGCTACTTTATGGCCAGGTGTGGCATAAAATATCTTATAGGTACGTTATTCACTTAAAAAAGTGAAGTTATATAGAAAATATATTGTTATATTTTGAACACAGCCTTTTACGAATTGGAATTTAGAATGCGGCTTATTTACTTATTATTATTAGTATTTCCCGTACACGAGACAATGGTGTCTCGGCCCTTTGGGAGGCGTACGCGGAGCCGAAGCCAACGCGTAGAGGCCCTTTCGACAATTTAATGAGAGGCAAAGTGTACACCCAGCGGATGCTGTCCCTGCCCGTGTCATGGGACGCACGCAGAGACAGCCCCCGCCAAATGCAAGGACTATTGTTGATTGATGGAATCTAACTCTACTGGGCTATGGCGGTGGAAATATGGACTAAATTACTGGGTTATGGATTGAGACATGACGGCGCCTGTCAGGAAAAGTGTCTCATGGCTTTCGTGGCACTGACAGACTGTGACTTGCCCTCCGCTGATGGGCCCCTGTTAAATAAATAGCGACATTATGAGCAATGGCCTAGCTAGGGGCAACACCAGTGCCGAGGGCTGCAGGGTGTCGAGAGGTGCTGCTGCACTTTCTCCGAGGGTACTCGCGGCGTTATGCCTTTTATCACTTCCACGTCTGGAGCATATAGCTCTCGCGACTCCACTCTGGACGGCCGGTTAAGGCAAGCCAGAGGCGGAGGTCCTTACACTCTTACCCATGAACCCTCCCTAAGGACCCCCAGGAGCACTCGGGTACGTGGGGTCGCTACTCCCCAACAGCTCGCCACAAGCTGCCCTGCGTATTATTATTAGTATTATTACTGAGGACGGACATTAAATTTTCTCCGTGGTTGCGTTAAGTTTGCCCCTGGTAGGCATGTGATGCAAAGGAAACCAGGTGCAAACTTAGCTCAACCGGTGGGTAGGTATGACATAAAATAATGTACACAACACGGGAGGTAAAAAGCCCTCGATTGCATATTTAGGTTCCTCGCTTGCAGCTCAGGCCGCAAACATCTGCGATCTCGGCCTTTCTTTGTTTTACCACCCTAGTTGTGTAATGTATTATTGATTATTACATATTGTTGCAAAATTTCAGCTCAATTGGTTGAAGATGCCTGCTTCAAAATTGAGTTACAAGATTCCACTCGAACAAACATAGTTACATTGCAAGTTCAATGAAAGGATGTAAAAAAATAAACGTGAGACAATACGCACGAACGATCTGACAGTGAATTTATAAAGCTAAGCTATGGCGCGGAGTATTACGGCAAGCGGGCGCCCGCCGCCGCCCCGCGCGCTCGGGGCCCCGCGCACAGTGCCCCTGCTTCACCCCCTCAATATCGCGACGAGCCAGGTCCTACCGGGCCTTAAGTAATTTCGACACGTACACGGGCCTCTTTGAAGAAATGCTACAAGCCGCGCGCTAGCTTAATCCTCCACGGCTGGACACACTAGCATTCGAAAACCTCAAAACAACTTCAAAAACTAAATCGTTAAAATGTTCTATATATATAATTATTGAACTTGCTCACAAAATTTTACGAGAATCCGTTGAGAAACGCAACCTGTAGAGAAGAACAGCCCGGCGGACATACGAAAGCCTTCTTGCCTAAGCTGAAACAGAAACGCTTCGCTCGCGCTCCGTACTCGCTCGGTCAAATACGTAGCAAAACTATGTTTGTGCTTTAAAGATGTTTCCAAAAAAGTAACGGGCTCCCCACACACATTAAAAAAATTACACTAATATTATAAATGTGAAAGTTTGTGAAGATGTTTGGATGTTTGATTAAGCTGAAATTTGGCATGCATGACTTGGTCTACTTAGACCATGTCCTGGATTAAATGCTAGTAAGTAATACAACGTAAATAAATGGATTTTGAAATATTTGCCTGCTTGTCGGTTCGCGTGTTTGTCTATTTGTTTGTTTGTGCGCGCATCACGCAAAAACTACCGGGCCGATTCCCATAAAAATTGATGTGTAGTACAGGTAGATTATGATCCCGGTTAAAATATAGGATACTTTTTACCCAACAGCGGCGAAGGAAAAAAAGAGTTATTTCGCTTATTTCACGATCGTAGTTATGGGCGTTCTCTGGTCTTCTTCTTCATCGTTCCCTCATTACTGAGGATCGCGATCACATATTGTTTATGTCCAAAGAGTGCAGTCATAGGATGTATGGACCGCGTTCTGCATGTTGCCACCCAACTTTATAATGGAGTCAGACCATATTGCTAGTGCTCTTTCCTGAGCATACCTTCCTGTATTGACCATTGATTGATCGTGTTCATGACCAGCATTATTTCCACTTCCTGTCTGGTAGTCCGCAGTCAAATCGCGGGTAGCATACATCCCACCATGCAACCCGGAATCACAACGGTGCCGAGGGTCAATCAGATCACATGTGACATTACATCTCATCATCATCTCTTTTGGGTCCTATGTGCCTATCTAATAACTTTTACAATAATGAATGCGTCCGCTTTCAGCAAACCACAGAGCATTAACATTTCAGCTTTTCGCTAATATTACAAGCGCATTCGCTCTCTAATATAGCTAATATAGGGTTGCCAACCACAAATTCAAAAAACTGGGAATTGAAGTTGAAAAACAGGGCAAATCGTTTTAAAAACAGGACGCAGTAACAGAGTACCAATATTTTGATTAACATGTAAAAAAATGGTTAAATGAATTTCAAGCTTGAAGAATATAATATATTTTTAACAGAATTGGAATAAAATTATAATTTGAAAAAGACTTAATGTAATACTTTAGTTTGCAACCAATTCTTTAACTAATCAATTCTAAGATTATGATATTTTTAATATACCTAGCTTTTAAAACCTAGGACGCATCTTAAGAGGAAACAGTAAGGTCGAGAGAAATGAAAATTAGGTATTTGTAAAATGTGTCGCTATCCCGCAGTGCCCGCCTCTCACCCGCAGAGCGCGATAGAGACAACTGCAGCTTGGACCGAAAATACCTTTTAAAATTTCATGAAAACAACGTTTCGTAGTCCCCTGATTTCTTCCCCAAAACTTAACCTATTTAACTAATTTTTTCATTAAACATTAAAGAAAGGCTTTGGCCGTGTTCCTATGTTTTCCTTTTTTTTAATAATCTAAGTCAAATTTGTTTTCTGGATGTATGAACACAGCGGAAAATCTGGATTTTTTTTTAGGTTTTTGAACGTTAATATCTCTTTTGAGAATCAATTTATCGTAAAAAGGAAAACATAGGAACATATCAATAGTAGCCATAGATTTTTGGACAAAAAATGATTGCTCTACTGGCATTATCCAGGGAGGAAACAGGGGACTACGTTTGTATGGAAAAACTGCCCTCCTGTTTCCTCTTAACACTTTCAACACCGAGAACCGGCTCCGTAAGTGCTATGCTAGTAGGAAATTTTCGCTACCTACTTACCCATTTCCTTATATCGGCTACGAGCCTGACGCCCCAAAAAAGCAGGCAAAACATGTCCTGTGAAAACAGGACGGTTGGCAACCCTAAGCTAATAGCACACATATAACGTTTTGTCACAAATTCATTCGCACCGGCGTTCAGCAGAGCGTGGAAACAATTTCCCGAACAATGTGAAATGCGATACGTGTAGTGATGATACAATTTATGCCACTGACGGAACCGAAGCATGTAAGCCGCATAATGTAATCAAGTTAAAATGTTTATTGAGGCAGTACGTATTCGGTCATTATTAATTGTGGCGAAAGTTTTGCTTAAACGATTTACTATGTAGTCTTATGTTCTACAAGCATTTACCCGTGGCTTCACCTGGGTTATTCTTATTACCCATCGAAATATATTAAGTATAGAAGCGTAACTGACGCTCTAAATCGGCCCCACGAAATACGTAGGTACTAAAGGGGCGGGGCTAGTAGGTACTTAATCTTGAAGAAAAAAACTATAGCATCTAATGAATTTCTCACATCAGCAGGTTTGTAACCGATTACATTTTTTGGCGATTACTCATGCAGGACGTTATCATTTCCAATTATCCCTGTCCATGACATAGTCTTTTATTTTATAGTATGCCCGAGCAATTATTTTTTCTATTACAACAGATCTAAATTTAGCTCTGTAATTGTTTTTGGAATTTTATTATAGAATTTACCACAATTTCCCAGGAATGAGTTTCTTGTTTTTGCCAGTCTGTAAAATGATTATTTGAGCTTTCCAGTGTTTCTTGTAACTTTTTGCTTATCAACATTCGTTGGAAAACTGTGTAGATTCTTTCTCACATACATTATCGTTTCAAATACATATACTGGTAAGGGTCGGCAGGGTAAGAATATCTATTTCCTTAAACAACTCGTGGACACATTATTCGAAGTTCCCTGAGATTTTAGTCTGATATCGAGCTATTTGATGTATATCCAGGACTCCTAAAAAATGTTATGAAATGTCTTACCTACATTTAACAAAATAAAGCACTTTAACTTTGAAACATTTTTATTCCAGAGCATGTCCAAAACAGCAGCTATCGTACGTTTTTCACAAGTCACAATTTAAGAGTAAAACTCTGGTCTGAACTTGCTTGTTATGTGTCCTAAGTATGTGCCAGCACGTTAATATTACGCAACATGACATGGCATATTCACTGTTAGATAATGAGGTATCCATTAGGCCCCTTTCAGTCTGGCCCTAATGAGTCGGTCGACATCCGAAAGTTATACATAGAAAGTAATCTGAGAAAAATCTTTCCAAGCCTTTCTCACTCACTTCCATTAGGTAAAGTATAAAGACAGACAAGTAGTCAAACTTCGGCCATTTTGGCACACTATAATAGCAGATTTTTTTCTTCCGGCGAAAGGTAAATCGCGCGCTAGTATGTGCGCGCCGTGTACGAACACACAAGCAAACATTGAGCACTGCGTAAGACTGCTCCAGTATGGATCGCACTCAAGGTGGTTTACCACCGGCAGGGCGAGACGAGACGAGACGAGGATGGAATTGAAATTTGTATGAAGTTTTCAATCCTCTCCTCGCGCATCGCCGCTCGCGCATCGCGCAACTTGATATAAATTTCAATTCAATCCTCGTCTCGCCCTGCCGGTGGAAAACCACACTCTAAAAAATCTGAGCCTACTAAGAGAGATTTTCTCTTACTTGGCGTTAAATTAAATAAAACAAACAAGATATTAAACATGTCAACGAAAGCTGATTAGATAAACAATCAATATCATCTTAGTTGGTGCATCTAACGTTTAACGCTCGCAGCTCTTACAGCTCGGGCCGCAAAACATCTGCGATCTCGGCCTTTCTTTGTTTTACCACCCTAGTTGTGTAATGTACTATTTTTGCAGCATAATAAATATCTTTTTTATTATGGTTTTATTTTCATCTCGATACCTACACGCGTTCCTGAGATAAAGGGTCTTGACAGACAGACGGACGGACGGACGAACAGACGGACGGACAGACAGACGGACAACAAAGTAGTCTTATAATGGCTCTATTTTCTTCCAGTTGAGGTTGTTAACGCTGTAAAAACGCCTGAAATCGACCCACAATCTTATCCTTTCCTACAATCCTACATTTCCTACGTTTTTATAAACGTGAAAGTTTGTGAATATGTTGAAAAGTTTAGAGGTTTGAATGTTTAGATATCTGTTACTAAATAACGAGGTAAACAACTGAATGGATTGAGCTGAAATTTGGCATGCAAGTATACCAAGTCCTGGATTGAAGCATAGGATACTTTATCTACCGAAAAAGAGTTGAGATAATAAAGGGTATTAACGCAGATAAAGCCGCGGGTAAATACTAGTGTTAAAATACTACCAAGTAAAATATTTTTCTTGCAGAAATTTCTACGTCTTACTTATATTTGAATTGAACCCTTTTTATCTCCTTTTTTTCCTACAATTATTACGTTTTTAGACACCCGTCCATCTACATTTGAATGGAGAATATCCCCCATTATATAATCTGTCTACCTTTTTAAGCCACCCTCCTCAAGCGGCCTCAAATATTCAATAGAGGCAATTCTTTTATTGCCCAGAACAAGCCTATTTGGACCGTTTCCCTGTATCCCGCGGGAACTATTCCCTTTGTTTATTTCCCCGGCTGATTGACCGGCTTTATGAAAAACTTGTATCTACTCGTAAAGTTATCTTTAGTTAGTTAAGTTATGTCACTAACATAGTTTTAAGTCGTTACTAAAAATCTGAGGGCTTTTTTGTCTGAAAATAAACAATTTTTATTTATTTATTTATTTAGGGAGCTACATCAGTCTATAATTTGTTTGATTATGTAATTCGTTGATGGCACGAATAGCGTAGCATAGCTGGATGTTTTCCGAACAGTTTTGGAAACATAATTTGATGGTTAACGTTTTTTTTATTGAAATATAGCATTGTTAGTAGAACTTTAGTACCAATTATTAAAGTTTTCCTCATATTTGTTACAGAGAGAACTAAATGCCGTGGACTTCAAAGTATCAGCGGACCTCAAGTTCGTACTACTGGTCTCCGACGTGAGGCCGGGCTGGAGGCACGCGCGGCTCGCGAGATACCACGTCTATGACGTCATCAACAGGTGAGACCAAGCTCAACTGACTGATAAGAGAAAACACAATGGACTTCAATGTATCAGCGGACTTCAAGATCGCACTACTAGTCCCCACCGTGAGGCCAAGCTGCCAGGCGGCCCGCGGGTTGCGAGATACTAGACCAGTGGTGGGCAAAGTACGGCCCGCGGTCCATCTCCGGCCCCTGGGATAGTTAAATCCGGCCCGCCGCCGACGGTCCTTCGCAATAAATAGTATATAGCCAGCACTAGAGCTTTAAGAAAACAATATTTTTTGCTATAATTTTATTTTTCGTGGAGTTGTGTATTAAATTCGAACACAATGTATATTATTACTGAAAGAAATAAATGAATGCTCTAAAAATTTTTAAATTCTCTGACCCCCATGATGAAAGTTTGCCCATCACTGAACTAGACGTTGTATCTCGCAAGCGGACGTCATCAACAGGTGAGATCAAGTTCAACTGTCTGATAAGAATTCAACACAATGGACTTTCGAACTTCAAAATATCGGTGGGTTAACAGCTACCCTCAATGTCTGATGAGATACGCCTAAACGCTATGACGTTAAAATATTCAAAGTTAACTTACCTCCATTGTTGTCTCCGATGTGAGATACCACGTCTGTGTCGTCAACAATAGGTAATATTATCTCAATCAATGAAAGAAACAATGAAGAAAAAGAAAATTGCTGCGATTTGGGTATGAAACAAGATCCCAAATGCAAATTGTGCCAAGAGGAGATAAAATAGACTGAAAAGTATTCTACACAGATGGAACACTCATACGCTAATAAAATGAAACGGCCTTTGGGTTCTAAAATATAAAGGGATACAACAATTCACTGCAAAAATCTGAAAACTCTTGATTTCACTGGGCTTACAGCTCATCAGCTCATCGCTGTCGAAGCGACTTGTCAAACGCCAAACTAGTTGATAAATAAAAAACTCCTATCTCTTGCTGATCAGTCAGTGAGTCAGGATTAGGCGTGCTCGCCGTTCTTAACAACGCGTGTTAAAGGTTTAAGAAATATTGGCACGATAGTTGTCTATGAGGGTTTTAAGTAAATCTATGCATGATGATATAAAAGTTGTATTCACTAAAGACCCAAGTTTGTCAAACTTATCAATGGCATGAGAGGAACCGACGAGTTTTACCTATGATATCGAATAGCAGAATGTGAGCGTAAACTTATCAATGTATTTGCAAAACGTGTACGAACATCTTTTTCTTTGTAGGAACAAAATCCCCATATCGCCCGTAGAAGATGACCGCACGGCGCCTCTGCTACAATACGCTGAGTGGTCACCCATTGGCTCCAGTTTAGTCTTCGTCCACGACAACGATATCTACTACAAGCCCAGAGTCCTCAAGACTCTGGTCTGCCGGATCACCAACAACGGTAAGGAGTTAGATCCCTACATCGCGTTTGGAAGATCACACCGTTGACTGATCAGCCTCTGGATCCACCCTGATATTCGTCCACGAGAAACACATATATCCAGGATCCTCAAGACTCTGGTCTGCCGATTCACCAATAATGGTAAGCAGTGAGATCCCCATATTACGTTTCAAAGTTCACACCATTGAGTGGTCACCTACCGATTACCTTGTCTTGGTCTATGATAACTACATTTATACTACAAACTCAGAGTTCTCAAAACTGTAGTCTACCGGATCACCAATATGGTTAATGTACGTGAACTGATTGACTATAAAGTTTGCGCTGTGGATCTGTGCCACGGTACGAATCTTACCAGTTACCAGCGACGTAGCATCCATAGAACCTAATTCCCACCGACTTGTTTGAAGAGAAAGTAAGTCAACTCTACTCCGGCTCTCCGCCCAAACAACTCCACCCAAATATCTCCTAAACACAAGGAGCTAAACTACTAGTTTATTTCTACTACGACGAAGATGTATTTCTCCAAAACTTCCTTTAGACTTGTTAGTGCATTACTGGATCCTGTATAGACAGAATCCACTAATGCACTCGGCTTCATCCTTGCACTCAGGAGCGCACTGCGCTGACTGACACGTTATTTGTCACATCCACCGCAGTCGGAAGCTTTTAGCGGGACACTCTGCGGCTTGCCTCGAAAATATCGTTAAAATGTTTATTTGAGCACTATTTTATGTTTATCAAACCGCCATGCATGCTGGTTTTTCAATTTAAAAACTCAAATAGCAATAAAATCCAATCAAGTCCAAGTTCCTAGCTGTTTTAAGTAAAGAAGACAGACCGCCGTTAATTCACCGACTTCAAACTAGTCTATTAACTGAAAAAAGCAAATAATAATACCCAAATCCCTTTAGTTGCACCTATAATATTATATAACAGAGGTAAACCACGCATAAACAATAAACAATTTTGTAAACTTTGCTTATCTTTTAATCAACGTACACTCATTTTCATCCCATATATTTTATTGAAAGCCGGGAGAAGTAATCTTTTTCGAGATTCGTATCGATATTGTCAACATGTCGACACAAATATACATTTACGTTGTTTTATCGCGCGCTTTGATGTCGGGCACTGGAAGCGATAACGTTTTATTTATTTGCCATTGATAAATGTACAGTTAAGCTTCTAGTATTTTATTGAATACCGGTATCCCGGTCTTGACAATATTATACATCTTTGTCAAAACAAATATTTTTAATACAAGTTGTACCTATGGTCATCTTCCGGCTCCATCATCAGATCAGCGCCATGGTACCTCTACCATAGTATTGCATTGTCACCGACAATACAAAATTAAACCAAAATTTCAGCCCAATCGAATGTCAGGAAGTGGTACTTATATAGCTTCCAATCAGACGCACACAAACTTACCTATGTACGAACACGGGAAGTTAAACTAAAAGCTTGTAAAATCTGCAAGGGTGGCGATGTTATTATGCTAGACGCGATTTATCACAGAAATAACCCTTTGTAACGACCACTAACCGAAACTATCTGTGTCGGATAATTCCATACAAGCTTTACCTCCTAAGTTAATCCCTTAAGATCCGGTCATCCAATTTCTGGGAAGCACGCCGTTAGAAACGATACCTAAACTGAAACTTGCAAGCATTCAGACTAAATCGCACCTCCATATTACAATCTCACATGTTACGAGTACTAGAAAGGCTTAAGTCCATACGATTTCTACAACTGATAGTCCGTTTTTAATGATTCTCGGGAATTATCCGAGTTGCTACTAATGCATTCGCACGTAGGGTTACCATATCTCAGGATCCTGTGATTTCAGATTTTTTGGGATAGAATAGCGGCCGGACTTTTAGAATTTCAGAATTTTCGCTCGTTCTGAAAACACACCTCGGTCGAGTCTCTACTCTCTTTTATAATGGAAATTTAGCTTTTAGAATGTTTGTGAAGTTACAAAACGTAACTTGTGACAAAATCTAAGGACTTTTTGGTGAAAATCGGGCGTTTTCTCCGTACTTTTCAATTTCTCAGCTGGCAACCCTATTCGCACGTAGCCTAGTTTAAAATCAGAAACTATTCGTGAAGACGTGATTATTGCGGTTGCGACCTAGTTGCGAATTGGCAGTGGAGGCTTGGAGCTACAGGGTGTCACGGGGAGAAAGGTCGGATGGGAACCTCAAATCACCACATAAATACTCTTATACTCAACGATTTAGTTTATGAGTTCTACTTATGTATTGTTTATTAAACTCTTTTTATCAGCCTATAGTGGCTGTTTCTTTCTGAAGTCGGTACTCCAAAACGTCATATTATTTGATCAAGGCGTAAGGTTTATTGAGTTGGGGTTCTTGTAGACTAGTAGAGTTATGAGCTTGGCTCTAGCATAACATCTAATTAATAACTTTTTACAGTAAAAAACATCACTATGAGCTTGTGAGTTTTAGCAACACATTATACACTAGTGGCTCTGTGAGCTGTAGATCTCGCAAGTCTCCCGTATGTTAACTCCCGTATCTCCGCTATTTTGAAGAATTTCCAAAAAGTAACTCGAAAATAATATTTTTTATGAGTGGTTATCTCATATTCAACTGGTTCACAGACATCCAAATTTTTTCCAGGTGTCCCCGGCGTCATTTTCAACGGTGTACCAGACTTTCTCTATGAGACGCAAGTCTTGCGGCTGGAACGCGCGCTCTGGTTCAGTCCAGACGCGCAAACACTCCTATACGTGAGCTACAACAGCTCACTGGTGCACCAGCATCAATACTCCTGGTACGGGCTCGAGGAGCAAGAGCCGCCGGCCTACCCTGCTGTGCGAACGCTGAGGTACCCTAAGGTTAGTTTTTGATGCCTCTGCTGCGTCTACTGATGGACTATCACATAATAACCCTTAATCCTGATGAAACGCTCCGTCTTCGAGGATCTCAGAAATTAACACTGTCCATCACAAAACAGACTATTTCAAAGTCCAGACTCCTCATCAATGGTCGTCCAAACTTGAAAGTTCCGTACCTGAGAAGCATAACACTGTAAGTAAGTATGGAAAACAATAGAACTTACAGTGTTATGCTTCTCAGGTACGTAGTTTACCTGGCTACACTGCCGCTCTTACCCTTGTATAAATTGAGGAGTAAGCCTTATTTGCCAAATTAAAGAAACGATTCCTTAAAAACCATCAAGAAAATGTAAGTTTTCAAATATTAAACAGCAAACGCTCAAACGTGTAATTTTTGTTACAGGTGAACACGAACAACCCAGTCGCGACTGTGTATGTGGTCAGCCTGAAGACACCCAAATTCCTCTTCCCGCATGCCATACAGTTTACTTCACAAATAGACAAAGGTGAGGTCTTTTGAGTATACGGTTAGTCAAAACTCTGTGAAATAACTTATATTAGCAGATTTCCGATTTATCTAAAAAATCACATAACTCTGGATACGGCATGAATGAGATAAATAATCTTATATTAAAAAAAATTGTACATTTAACTTAGATTAAACGCTTACAGTCTGGTAACACGATGACCCAATGTGTCTTTATTGAGATGTCAAGAGCTCGTAAAAATAATCACTTTATTAGTGCACTGGGGTTTTTGGTCTTTATTATGCCTCAGAAAGTAAAAATGCAGGTCGCACTTTCACTCCAAAATTAAGCCATCCAATGATCGCCACTGATCACGATCCTTAAATTAAAAGAAGATAATAAAAACGAATGGCAAACGAAAAGCGGTCTTATCGCTAAAGAAGCGATCTCTTCCAGATAACTTTTGAGTATTGAAGATGACGCAAGAAATAACACACCTACTTCTCTTTATAGTATTTATTGTGTTCACGTGAAGGGTGTATTGCTGTATAGGTTATTTCTTATCATTTTCAAATATTTTCCTATGTCTCAACGCATTCTACATTGTAACTTGTTACCGTGATTGCAATAAACAATTGAAGTTAATATTCATTAATAATACCTCCACCGAAAATAGTAAACGAATGAAGTTTTTCTGTCCGCAGACTGGTACGTCCGCTGGACGGGCTGGACTTCGGAGCGGCAACTGGCGGTGCTGCTGCTCAACCGCGCCCAGAACGTCTCCGTCATCAGTGTCTGCAGCGCTGCCAACTACAACTGCCAAGATGTGAGTACCAGTGCCAGAAGAAACTAACTAGTTTCTCTTTTCACTGCTAGATACGCCGACACGGTGACGACTGCTGTTGCCCGTGCTGTTGGCACCTTATCACCCATTTAATTATGTTGACCCATGTTCACCACTATTCCTCTGATAAACAATACAAAAGTGCACTGTTTGAGCTGTACCTCTGTACAGCCTATACCCACGCACTTACCTACTTCACAAAGATAAAAAGGATGGGTGCCTAAATAGTACTAGACATTCTTTCGCAACTCGCGTATCACATTGCCGTTTAGCGTCAGACTAAATTCAATGACGGCCCAATAACTCACGTAATCTTCACCCTCAATTACACTTCAAGAATCGCCCCACATTTTTTACGAACCAAGACTGGCACAGAAATCCTCAGACAATGAAGAATAATGATGAGCCAGCGTTTCTTTCAGATTACGCTGACGACTGAATTATAATTTCCACATCAGCCATCTTGGCTGATTAATGGTAGCAGCTTTGTCACCGCCTGCCGCATTTTTGCGGGCTGATGTTGCGGAGAGTGATTTAATAAAAAGTCAAGCGCGTGGTGTTTAGGACTAAGTGTAATTTGCCTAACTTTTTAAATAAAGATTATTACATCAGATTGTGTGGAAATATTGCAATATGAAAATTTAAGATAAGATTCAATTATTTTTCTTTCAGCTTTTTTTATTACTTAGTAAATTAAAACATTGCCACTGCATATAGGTACCTAATTATGCAAACTGAATAGAAATTATTTTGTAAACGACTGAGTAGTTTATTTTTCATTAATTAATTTGGGTAGTTTAATTTGTGTTTGAAAGTAAGATAAGTTATTATTTAACTAACTCATTTGTAGATACGTCACTAAGTAATGTTTCAAATTTGATAATTTGACCCGAGCCTATTACTGTGGTCCCACGAAGGCTATCAATTAAATTCGGTGTTCTTATAGATGTGTCCACGTAAATTTGCATCTGTGAAGATTAAACCTCAAGTCACTGCTGAACATAGGCCTCCGGCATAGATCGCCACAAAGTGCGGTTCTGAGCAGACCGCATCGACCGTCTCCCCGCTAGTTTCACGAGGTCGTCTGTTCACCGAGGGCCTCTACCGACCACTTATACTTACAATGTTAATTTGTCATCCACAGATAATTCGCGACGAGTCAGACGGCTCCCGCTGGTCCGGGCTGGGCGCGGAGCCGGAACCTGACTGCGGCTGGTGCGGCGGTGCGGCGCTTCTGGGCGGACGGACTGGACTGTTCACCAGCGCACCCGTGGCAGACCGAGGAGGCGCGTGGAGACACGTTGTCAAAGTTGGCAGCGATGGGAAGACCAGCGTCACGCAAGGGCCGTTTGAAGTCACGCAGCTGATGGGCTGGGACGAAGGCAGAAAGCTGCTGTAAGTACTTATGACAGTGCTTCACGTTAGACGATGATTGTGGCGAGGTATCGATTACAACCCAATCCTCATTCACTTGCATGTTTTAAGACATTCGTATAGCCTATATGTAGGGACAGGACAACAGGATGCAAATGACATAAGGAACAGGAGTAACCGAGTAATGGAGTACATCAGTGTTACATTTTTTATGACATCGATAAATTTATCGATGTTGTCGTATATAAAAAATCTACATCATTATTTTATCGTTATGGTCAGAATGGTCATAAATTTCGTCTATATTAAGTGCATATTTGTCTTTCTAGAAAGGGAGTGGAGTTTATATCAAATGAAATAGACTAGAAGGACGTCAATTGTATTGTATTTTTTATATACGATGACACCTATAAATTAGTTGACTGCATAAAAAAATTAACACTAATGTCTACTCCATTACTCTGTTACCCCTATTCCTTATGTCATTTGCATCCTGTTGTTCGGTCCCTAACTATAAGAGAGTATCCTTGGACAGAAGCTGGTATACCAAGTCTGCTACGGCTTATCCACCACTATGTTCCACGCTCTACCTCGACGACCTTTCCATATTAGCGCTCTCGGCAGTGTTCACTTGCGGCGTAGACTTTACAAACGCTATCCTGTTTTCAGCTACGTGATGGGCACAGCTCCAGAGAAGGCCGGCGAGCGGCACTTGTACCGCGTGCACGTGGTGGACGACGGCACGTGGCCGGCGCCGCACTGCCTCACCTGCCCAGACACGCTGCCGCTACCACCCGACGCGCCTCCGCCACCGACCAGCGAGGAGCCTCCACCGGTCAGTGACCTCACCTCTCCACTGGCGAGATTGTCTTGCTTGTTCCTAAGCATAAATTAAAAACTGATAAAGTCCCCGATAACTACGTATATTAGAGACCCTGAGGAAAACATAGGATAGTTTAAACCCGGAAATCATCCTTTAAGGGGTAATAAAACTCAAATTTTACGGAGGACGAAAGCTAGTGCGATACATAGGTATCTACTTATCAACCACGGATGTCCACTGCTTGACTGCGCGGATCGCCACAGAGTGCGGTCCTGTGGAGATCACATCCACCGACTCCATATATTTCCTAATATTTAACCATCGGTTGCGCAGGAGTTGGAAAACTCGACGTCGGCGCTGCCAGCGTGGCCGACGTCGACGGTGTTGCCGCACGTCGCCGACGAAAACGACACGCTGCCCACCGAGTGCCTCTACAACCGCGTCATCTTTAGCAAGAACTTCTCCTACTACGTCCAGGTATAGCCGGATTATTTGAAATATTGAAGCTTATGAGGCCTTAGGAAATTTGTACCGTTTTCAATCGAGATTATGACAATAGTGTTGATTAATACCAATCAAATTGTTGAATTATGATGGTTGTGTATAAGTTTTAAACAGTGGGGGGCTAATATTTAGTTTTATTGGATGTAGCACAAGAGCGATAAACGCTATTGACGTTTAAATTTTCACGATTTAGAGTTATGTATGTTACAACATTCCTTAGTGAGAAAGAAGTATCAACGGGATGTTATTAAATCATAGCAAAAATATGCAAAATCAGTTACCGTTTCCAGTGTCTAAAGCCTCTTTTCTTTATGGTCATGATGGTGTTCTGTTAATTTTCTTCCACCTTACTTCGTGTTCCTCAATTAACATCAGTCCACGATTCCCCGCAGCCATTTTTGTTATTTAATGCATGACGTATTTAGCTTTTAATAATAAGTGGCTTGAAATCTACCCGCTAATGTTTAGTTCTGAATATATGAAAGTTTGTGGTAACAAAAGAAAGAATCAACGGTTTATGTCATAGTTTGGCGTAAAAATGGAACCATACGAACGCAACAGTGCCTACTACCTACCCTACCACCTTAAACACACACAGCACAATTTCAACACAAATGCGCAGAAGTCTACACTATTTCTTGCCGGTTCCAGGAATGCTTGGGTCCAGGTCCCCCGACCATCTTTCTCTGCGCATCCAATGGGGAGCGACGCGCAGTCCTGTGGGACGGGGCGCCTTTGCGGCAGAAGTTCGCGGCGCTAGCTGTGCCCCAGGCCAAAGTCTTCAGAGTTGAGGTACTAATGTTATCATAACCGAACCCTTACTGTCTATAGCGACCGACGCTGATGCAATTTTATGGGATGCGGTTGCGTTAGAAGCTCGTCACGTGACGTTACTATACCACAAACAAAATGTATATCCAGATTTAAAGTTGGCTAGTTGAATCCAGTCAAATATGAATGAGATTTTTCGTAATGCTTGTTCTTTTTGTTAACAAGCGCTGTTTGTTTAAGCCATCCTTTATTTCAGGTACAAGCCAACAGAGAGGCGCGAGTGCGTCTTTACTTACCACCAGGATTCAGAGAAACGGATGACTTACCGCTACCCCTTGTGCTACATGTGTAAGTGTTCATAATATCGAGGTACCATCCAGATATAATACCACAGAAATATATCGAGATAGGAAACAGTTCGTCGATTTGTATGGGAACCAAGCGTACGGACGGACTGAAGTTGACGGCGAGCAAAGAGGTCCTCGGCCCTTCTTTTTGGCACGCGAGATACATACACTCTTTCCTTTTATCTCGATATATTTTTGTGTATAATACGGTGGATGGCATCCCCAGCAGAGTCGGGCATACTGTCAGGACCGTCTTGGCCGTATACTTGAGTATTTCCTCAGCCCACGAAAAAAAACTTAATTTGGGGTTGCAGATCAGCGGAACCAGGCGGGCAGCTGGTGACAGAGAAGTGGCAGCCTGGTTGGGGCTGGTACTTGGCGGCAGCGAGGAACTTCATCGTAGCTGAGATTGACGCGCGAGGCTCAGGCGGACAGGTGAGATTGAGATATCATAATAGATGTCACCCTGATGACATGACATGATGATGTGTATCATAATAGATGGCGCTGACCTTTGTCACGTTATTTCTGGTTTTTTGAGACTTCACACGCAAACAAAATTGATACCATGGAAGCAAAGGGTGACCTTCTTTATGTTTGTATGTAAAACCGACCGACTCGAATCACCTTAAGGCGATAACGAATGTACGCGGACGAAGGCGTGCGTCAAAACTAGTACTTAGTAAAAAATCCACTTACTTTTCAGGGGGAGGAGCTCCGGACTGAAATATACCACAAGCTGTTGTCAGTTGACGTGGAAGATCAAATTGCGGTTTTATCGTAAGTACCTATTTTTTTTCATAATTCATTTTAGTTCGGCGATATCTTAAAAGCCAAACTATATACCTATTTACAAATCGGTCGAAGTGAAAATACGAAAAAAGGGGAAAATCCCCATAATAACTTATATGTGAAATCTAAAGCTACTGATATGAAGGGATGTAAAATTTATATTTAAAACTAAACTCCTTAATTTTGTATTATTTATACTTCATTTATTGTATAATACAAAAAATACAAGTGGCGGACTGCATGCCATAAGACTTGATAAGACTTTCTCTACCAACCAACTAATTATCTCATTAGGTAATGGTTCCAATTTTTCTATGATTACAGGTATCTGCGAGATAATCTAAAGATGGTAGACGGCACGCGCGTGGGCGTGTGGGGGCGGGGCTACGGCGCGGGCGCCGCCGCCGCGCTGGTCGCCGACGACGCGCGCAACGTCACGCGCTGCCTCGCCGCCGTCGCGCCCGTCACCGACCTGCGCCACTACAGTGAGTCCCGAGCCAAGCCGACCACACGTTTAGCTTACAGTGAGGGTATTTAGAAATCAGAAATCCACCAGCTGGCTGCAGGGTGGCGAAAGGTTTATTTGGCAGTAGATGTCAAAATCGAGTGGTGTGATAGGTGGATCTTGACGCCTACTGTCAAAAAGACCTTTCGCCACCCTGCTACCAGCTGGTGGGTTTATGATTTCTAAACACCCTCATTAGTGGAAGTGACACCGCCTACAAAGCGGTTGAGGTCCCGGGTTCGAATTCTGGTAAATTTGTGTGATGAGCACGAGTATTTGTTCCTGAGTCATGGATGTTTTCTATCTATTTAAGTATGTATTTATCCATATAAGTATGTATATCGTCGTCTAGTTCCCATAGTACAAGCAATGCTTAGTTTGGGACTAGGTTGATTTGTATAAGATTGTCCCTGAATATTTATTTATTTATTTAAGCAGCAGTTATAGACCCGGAGGGAGAGGGGACGGGGTTATTCCAAGCCGAGTTGAAGGCCAAGGCAGTCTGTCTGAAACAATACTGGTACCATGCAGAGGGCAGCCCATGTGGCCCTTAACCACGTTATGTGGAGTGACATTACAGTTGGACACGATTCTCAATATTGATCCCTCATTACGGACGGGCGATGAATGACAGAGAAGAAGAATGTATTTTTCATCACACTTGCTCGTAAAGGGTGTTATAACACGCGGGCTTATAGACCAGCTCGAGCCGATTTACCTCCCGTGGGTTATAAAAATCTATAACTCCCACGGGAGGAAAAACTGTATGAAAATCTATAACTCCCGTGGGAGTTATGAGTTTAGTTTGAAAATGTAGGACCTACTCTTACGTCATTTCAGACTAAGGAGGTTTCAAATCAACCAAGGCTTATTTCACATCTTCAAAACTTAGCTACAAAACCAATTTTAGTGTATATAAAACTTATATGGTATATTTTACTATTATTTCAGTAATATTTGCAATTATTTTAATGCAATTAAATTAATTTACTTTAAAATTTTATAAAAAAAAATCGATACAATCTGGCGGCATTGCCTGTCAAGTTTAAAAACTAA
Organism: Eudemis profundana; assembly: GCA_947034925.1. NCBI lineage: Eukaryota > Metazoa > Arthropoda > Insecta > Lepidoptera > Tortricidae > Eudemis > Eudemis profundana. The sequence continues at coordinate 11,060,592 of OX344814.1, read as the reverse complement.
ACGCAGTTCTTAGCATTATCTGTGGAAGACTATATTGAAAAAGTCACGAAAAAGTTGACAGTTGAAGTTGTCTCGCACCCGGCGTTTAGTTTATTTATGTTTTATTTTTTTTTCCTCGCAAATGTGATGAAAAACATTGTGTGTATCACGGGCAGTAAGGGGATTACCAACTCGAGTCATTAAAAGCCCTCCGCCTACGGCGTCGGGCTTCTAATAGACTCTCGTTGGTAATTCCCTTCTTACTACCCTCGGTGCACAATGTACTATAACTCTCCCTGATTCCAGACTCATTCTGGACGGAGCGCTACACAGGCTACGGCGCGCACTGGGCGGGCGCGCTGGGCGCCAGTGCGGTGTGGCGTAAGGCGGGCAATCTGCCTCCTCGCCGGTTACTACTAGCGCATGCTACTGCTGACCTCGCGGCGCCGCAGGACCACACGCTGGCGCTGGCGAGGGCACTCATCAAGGCTGGTGCTCTCTACACACACCAGGTTAGCCTCAGTCACATGAAGTCACATCGCGTCGTGACTCGTTTTAATCTGACGCTCGCTGAGTACTGCCTCCTCGACGGCTACTGCTAGCACATGCTATTACTAGTCTCGCAGCACCACCATTCGCTAGCGCTAGCAAAGGCTCTCGCCAAAGCCGCGCGGTCTACTTACATCAGATTAGCTTTAGAGGTCTCAATGTAGTGTAAACTCGCTCTTATTTGACCCGCGGTGTCTAGTACCGCATCTAACCTCACAGTATTCCATCGTCTAATACAACTCGTTGCAATTGCTATTGAAAAACTAAGCTCGCTTGCGAATTACTAACTGCGTCATCAGAATAATATCTTGGCATCTTTCCTGTACACCGTTTTATACAGGGTGTTTGGTTCATCGTTTGCCAAATTAAAATGGTAGATAGGTGGGGTTATTATCTATCCCTCTACGCTCTTTAAAAAAAATTTAAACCCACGTGTATTTTTTTTTGCTTTCTTTAGTTGTTTTTGAAGAATTTACAGGGCCGACGCGTTTAAATTTGAATTAAAAAAAAGGAAGTGGAAAAGAGATGAAATGTTTGTTGCATCGTGATGTGTAACGTGTCACGGTTGTATGAGAGTCAAAATTACTGACATTTTACTGCTAGTTTTTTTTTATTGACCCTGAAATGTTTTACAACATGTAAAAATTTAGTCAAAGATCAATTTTGATTTGCAATTAAAAAAAAAACTAAATGAGACCACGTTCTTAAAATTGTTTTACAAAATTCTGTGCTCTATCTTCTTTCTAATGATGTACAATAATCCCAAAGACCCTTTCAGGAACTTCATTTTTTCCCGATTTTTGTAACGGACGCAACAGGTAAATTAACGATGCCCAAACATTGACGCTGTATCTTCTTTGGAATTTCCTTTGTCTTTTCGCGGGTTTTCATTTTTCGGCGACCAGGTTTGCAGGTTGTGAAGATTTAAAACTTATCTTTTGTAAATTTGGACTTGGAGTTGAAGGTCAACTTTCACAAACTTGAGCGAAATCGATTATGCATGACAAGAAAATGTTCTTGAAAACAACACGTGCGAAGAGGTAAAGACTGCTATCTGCTGCATTTATTGTCCTGTGTAAGAGCAGTACAATAAGTGCAGCTGTCTCTCTCTTTCATGGGTTATGGGTTAAATGTCAACCCAGGCGAGCCGTGGAGCCGGTGCTGGGATCAGATTCATTCAGTCATTTGACTGTCTCTGGTGGCTAACGTATTTGTAATTCTGATACTGTTGTCTTTTGTTAAGTTTGTTTTAGTGTTTTTGTTAATCTCTGTTTTGTTGAATTTGGATCATTCAGTCGTTCGTTAGCCATTTTCAAATGATCAAAACTCAACAAAACAGAGATTAACAAAAGCACTAAACGATCGACTGAATGATTAAAACTCAACAAAACAGAGATTATCAAAACCAATAAACGAACGACTGGAAAACACTAAAAAAACTTAACAAAAGACAACAGTATCAGAATTACAAATGCGTTAGCCACCAGAGACAGTCAAATGACTGAATGAATCTGATCCCAGCACCGGCTCCACGGCTCGCCTGGGTTGACATTTAACCCATAACCCATGAAAGAGAGAGACAGCTGCACTTATTGTCCTGCTCTTACACAGGACAATAAATGCAGCAGATAGCAGTCTCTACCTCTTCGCACGTGTTGTTTTCAAGAACATTTTCTTGTCATGCATAATCGATTTCGCTCAAGTTTGTGAAAGTTGACCTTCAACTCCAAGTCCAAATTTACAAAAGATAAGTTTTAAATCTTCACAACCTGCAAACCTGGTCGCCGAAAAATGAAAACCCGCGAAAAGACAAAGGAAATTCCAAAGAAGATACAGCGTCAATGTTTGGGCATCGTTAATTTACCTGTTGCGTCCGTTACAAAAATCGGGAAAAAATGAAGTTCCTGAAAGGGTCTTTGGGATTATTGTACATCATTAGAAAGAAGATAGAGCACAGAATTTTGTAAAACAATTTTAAGAACGTGGTCTCATTTAGTTTTTTTTTTAATTGCAAATCAAAATTGATCTTTGACTAAATTTTTACATGTTGTAAAACATTTCAGGGTCAATAAAAAAAAACTAGCAGTAAAATGTCAGTAATTTTGACTCTCATACAACCGTGACACGTTACACATCACGATGCAACAAACATTTCATCTCTTTTCTACTTCCTTTTTTTTTAATTCAAATTTAAACGCGTCCGCCCTGTAAATTCTTCAAAAACAACAAAAGAAAGCAAAAAAAAATACACGTGGGTTAAAAATTTTTTTAAAGAGCGTAGAGGGATAGAAAATAACCCCACCTATCTACCATTTTAATTTGGCAAACGATGAACCAAACACCCTGTATATAAATCACCGTTTTTTATATAGATTTACCCAGACGAAGGCCACAACTTCGAGCGCTCCACCATCCACCTCCACAAGGCAATGGAGCAGTTCTTCGACGAGTGCTTCGGGCCTGTCGAAGTAGCCGACTGGGACGTGGGCGGAGTCGGGGGGCTGTTCCCCTTCCGTGACTAGTGTGACTGCGAACCACCTCCAATGCCACTGACATAGCACAGTCCTCCGCATTAGTTCGATGACGGCGTTCCCAGCAATTAGGCGATTCCATAAGGATTTCATAAATCCTAATATGGCCCGCCAAGCCAAATTTGGCCTTGAACACTGCAACACATTTGACAGTACAATTGACCTGAGGAGTCGTAAGTGTATGAGGGTTTTGGGACTATCTTTGCGTATTTGGCGTTTGGTGTCGGTTGTTCCGAGGCGGTTTTCCTAACGTTCCTTGAAGAACATAATAAGCAGTGTCTTTACCTGTCTGTGGGATTGTCTCAGATAAGATCGGTCAAGTCCTAATAGTTAGAGATGTCAGTACAGTCTAGAGTACAGATACATCCTCAAAATTTCAGAATTAACTTACTTTAAAACAACTTTATTGTTTAAGTAACGGTTTAGATATATATTTGAGAATTTGTGGAGATATTTTTAGCTTTTGGCTGTACTTCTTCCACACTTGGGTGGTATCTGCGAATCTGAGATAAGATGAATAAAATACTACCAGCTAGTGACGAGAATCCTTATGCATTTTATAGTATCTAATAGGACAACACTCATAAGTATCTAAAATACTTATAAAACATGAATTCTATACTGTTTTACAACCACTATATTCTGAAAAAGGTATAATATGTAGATCAAAATTAAGTAAACAAATAAGTTTACATCGCGTAAGAAAATTAAGAAGACTTCTTAATTTGGCACTTGAGTACCTCCAGTAAGACAAGAAAAAATTTGGACTTTAAAACCTACTATACTCTCCAAATTCGCTATTCTAACATGATTAATATTTTGTCTATGAGATACTATATAAGATGGTTATTCTTCACTAAGGGTTACTACCTACGGTTTCCTTAGGTAGTAACCGTTTGGTCATAGTAAAAGTTAGATGGTGCAACCCACCCTAAGAGAACGTTCGGCGGCCATTATAAATTATTTATGGTACCTATATCGTTAACCGTAGGTTCAATAGGCAGGCAAATCAAAGTCCCGTGCGCCAACTGAACTTACGGTCGACGATATTATCGATGAGCGTTTTCGTTAGTGCCCTATTGATGATATAAATTACCCAATTAAAGTTGTGTTTAAAAATATTGGTGATGAGGGAATAATGCTGGGAGAATGTCGGTATCGTATACGTATTGGTTGATTTGTAAGAGGCGAAATATAAAATGTAGGTTTGTATTTACAGACTCATTTTAATATTAAGATGAGTGGAAAATAACCAGCAATAAACTTCTCCTTGGACGAGCAACTATAGAGCACTTTCTTATTCTGTCATTAAATGTCGAAACTGCTATGAAAAATAATACTAATGTGTGTATATTCAAAAGTGTGTTCAATATTCCACCTATCGCTCTAACTCCAATTATTTTATAACGGATAGTAATAGTTCCAAATGTCATTATTTTCTCTCTTCTATATTATTAATAAATGTCACTAAAGTTAGTGAGGTAATACGTGTTCATTGGTAATAAACAGGGGTCGGACAAAAAGTGCGGATGACGTAAAAATGACGTACCTAATCTAGCACACAGGATGATGTTTGTGTTTAAACTTCCGTGTGACATGTAGTAACGAAGTAGTATTAATGTACTCGTAGTAACAAAATTCGTTGGTATGTCTTGATTACAGCAAGAGCAGTATACGTGTGTGTCACTTACCTCCAAAAACGGAAAATTGCCACAATATTCGAGTAAAGATGACATTTTACAGCGTTTTTATTATACATTAGTAAATATAAATTTTAGCTAAATATAATCGTGAAGATACAATAGCTAAACAATAACGAAGGCAATTTATTGTTCATCTGATGGACAATGTGTCAGTCAAAAACGTACTTACTCATTTCAAGTGGCGATGTCGTTTAATAAAGAGGTTGATAAATGATAAGTGATAATTGTGTATGAAAATCAAAAATACTATTTGAAATCATCCTATAAGTGGTTTGACGTCATCCGCACTTTTTGTCCGACCCCTGGTAATAAATATAAAGCAGAGGGTTTTCACCAGAGATTTATCGCTCTACAATGTAGAGCGATAAATCTCTGGTGAAAGTGTAGAGTGTCTCGTGTAGAGTCTACATCACTAGTGAGGTACCAACACACTTCATTATACCTTTAACGACATTTTATGTCTCAAAAGACCATTAACTACAATTAATGATTGACATGGGTAGTTTGTAAGGACGTTTAGCGAGGAAAGCTACTTTTCCTCAGGTTCCTAAAAACAGAACAAAATCATATGATAACTAATATTGCTCCTAATTATGGTCTGACCAAAATATCAAGAAATTTCTAGGTATCCAAGAATATTCATAGAAGATTGCAGGAATATAGTCTTTGGTTAAGGGTAGCCAAAAAGAAAAATCATATTTCACATAAATAGTATTACGAGTAAATGGATAAAAGAGCTATCGGGAAATAGATCAAGAATATTTAATATGTAAAATATTTGTGAAAACACCTGAAGAGCCTAGAAGTGCATCAATAGAGAATTATATTCTAAATTCTTCCTTACACCGAAAATTCTTGAGATTTTGGTCAGGCTATAGACAAGCTAGCGGCTTTTAAAATCGTAAGATCTAGACATACCCCCAAAGATGTCAGTTTTATCTCCTATGACACTTGTAGACTTGTCTTAAAAGTACCAATGCCTTCGAGTTTCTGTTAGATGAGGACCAAAACCCGATGAGGTTTTCTGCGACATCTTTGGATAGAATAGGGTATTTGACAACAATCAAAATAAATTCATTAACTCTAACCAGCAAATTACGCTTCCAAAACAGCCCGGATAAAATCATTCAAACTTATTTTCGTGCCATCAACGATTTTACAATGACGAAAACTAAAAATAAGGCACCATGTTGAGCATGACGTCACAAGATAGTATTTCATACTAAACTGCATACTTTCGGAGCGTTTTGACACTTCATAAAAAGAAGCTGATTTGAACTGTCATCAAGTAGCCTATTATAAGAATGAAGGAAAATAAAGCCAAACTAACACTTCCAAGAATATATTGGATTAATAAATATTTGTGTGATAAATATTTAAGAGATATCAATGGCTGTTTCAAATTGTATAAGATTTTGTTTTCTTATTTTTTTTTGTCGACAACAATATTTGTTTTCTGAGTAAATAATTGTACTTAAACACTTGACATACAATAATTAAGTAACGTGAAAAAAAATGTATTAATGTGATGGTATTTGAAGTTAAGAATAGATGTATCATATCCCTTATTGGAAGGAGTTGAACAATGTGGATAAATCCAAACCTTTGAAGCCTAAATGTTAGACTTTATTGTGAAACAATAAAATAAAGTACGACAGTTAAAATAGATATTTAAAGAGAATAAATGTAGTATTTTATTAAATGTGTAAATCAGACTTGAGTCTGTGAACAAGTTGCAGGAAGCATTTTAAACCTTACTGTCTCCAAAATAAAGTCTATTGTTCACAAACTTGACGATGGGGTAACAGCTCCCGAAAATTTTCTTATGATTATTATAAGGATGAAAATTCTATATTTTATCGTGTAACGTATCAAGATTATCTATACCTACCTATTTCTATGTCGCTTTCAATGTCATCGTAAAAATAGCTTTAAATATAGTCCCTTAAATCCTTACATTGATAAGAAGTATTCTGTATATTGACAAATGACTTTAGTGGGAACTTAGGAAACCAAACGTATTTACACATAGAGTTTCGTTTTCTACAAATCGTACACTTACCTCGATTTCACGTACATGGTAGAGTCTGTGCGGAAAGAGAATAGGATTAATTTTGGGGGGCGCTGTAATGCTTTTCTACCGTATGTGCTGTATTTTCTGTTCTGTGGCCATACTGGTTAGGTTAGTTCCATTTTTCGCCACGCCTATTCTCTTTCCGCACAGACTCTACGTGGTTCACGTACCTTTTCATGATAAAGACCAAGGGTTTCGAGGAAATTTAGCATCAATTTGGGAATCGGCATCTGCATCCGCAATAAAACTATGCCGAGCATCAGCTTATGCGGATCTGTACAACTTGCTGCAAGAACGAGGCCCGTCGGGAGCGCGTGCTAATAGGATATTTGACAACAATCAAAATAAATTCATTAACTCTAACCAGCAAATTACGCTTCCAAAACAGCCCGGATAAAATCATTCAAACTTATTTTCGTGCCATCAACGCTTTTACAATGACGAAAACTAAAAATAAGGCACCATGTTGAGCATGACGTCACAAGATAATATTTCATACTAAACTGCATACTTTCGGAGAGTGTTTTGACACTTCATAAAAAGAAGCTGATTTGAACTGTCATCAAGTAGCCTATTACGTGTGTGTACATGAGATGTCATGGATACATTTGGTTTGGTTGCTACCAGAAATTTCAAGAACCAAGGGTAATTCATTATGACATACTTAACTTCACCACTCGCAATCTGCTTTATAGTCATAAAAATGATTTCCTTTAAGAGCATTACTATCTCCTGTTTCCGGTTTTTCCTTCACAAAGTCATTTGTACAATACAAAGTCATAAACTTTCATAGATTGTATATACCCGCATCGACTTTGAACCACACATTTTGTATTTGCATCAACCAGCCAGTGGGGACAAAACTACATAACCTAAGGGACTCCACGGGTTATCAAACGGATTCTACAAGAGACATGTTCAATTTTAAAAGCCCGCTGTGTCCGTCTCTGTCCGAATGATAACCTTTAGTCCTAAATTGCCTACTTATGTTGACAAAAAAGCTATGGCTTACCTATATAACGTAGACGGCGGCTTTTAATTGAGTGTACCGATTTTAAGTCAAAAAATAAAACTTTAAATCGGTGACCAATTATTAAAACCAATCACAACGATTGTTATGTACTTGTTTGTTTAATTATTTTTACTGACCTTTCTCGTTTGGAAAGAACAAACGTATCTTGTTGTGATCACTTTCTATAATATTTTTGTTTATGGCCATTGTAAATTGTACTTAATTAATATTTTCTTTAGATATTGCTGAACTTTTCTAAAATTAAATAACTTTAAAACGATTGCACCTAAGCACCTTCATCTCTAATCCCTGACATAACATGCTGAAACACGTTAAAGGTATATCTATTCTTTCAAATATTCCATCTTCCTTCGTTGCATTACAACAACGGAAGTATTAAAAGATGTCGTCTGCGTTACTCTGTCGGTTCTTCAACGCTTAACTATTAGTCGTCAAGTCTAAATTAGTGAGACCACTTTTTGTATGACTATATAAATACCACTGCGGTCGCCGATACTAGCGCTATCTTGTCGACTACGCTCGTATTTTCGTGTTTCTACTCTACTTTGAGTTAGCTAAGCTAGTCTTCTCTTATTTCTCTAAGAAATTGTAATTAGGTGTCGAAATTTACAATTAAAAATAATGTATTTTGTTAGATCTCAATGTTTTGAATATCAATTACTTCATTTAAAAAGTTTGTTAGTTTTAAATTATTACGTTTTTATTTTAATACATATGTGTTAATTTCAAGGGGATCCTATTCTATATAGTAATGTATAGATACGTAAAGTGATATATGTTCATATATACCTACATGTTATATGTCTTAACAACGCTCAGTGGATACATTGAATTTATGTTAAATTGTTGTTTTATATAAAAACAATAAAAAGTTGTTCCCAAACATGCTTTGTTTCTTTTTTCGACAGAAAAGGCTGCGTGCCCCTATAATTTTACACAATGGTGATAATAATAATCAGTTTTTATAGAAAAAAATTATATACACTGTGGGCCCGAGTAGCCCGACCAACTTTAACTATATGTACTTATAACAAAATATAAACGAATTTAAGTCCGTACTGCGGCAACCTTCCGCAATGCAATATCTTTTTTACGTATTTCACGATATTCAATTTGGTCGAGTAGGTATGTCTACTACTCGGCGCAGCGCTTAGAGTCTGCGCGCGACAACCAGTGACTTGCCTAATGTATTAGGCAAGGAATAATAATAATTACCGCGCAACAAAATCGCGGAGTGACGTACGCCTGCCACAGCAAAACCTCAGCACCACGGGAGGAAGCTACACCAAGCTACTAACTTTTTTTTATGCTTGTACACTGCTAGCCTAAGGGCCGATACAGACGGACTGCAACCCAACTGCAACTCCCTAGGATTTGTATGGGAACTGCATCACAACTGCACGCCGACGCGCCGTCGGCGTGCAGTTGTGATGCAGTTCCCATACAAATCGTAGGGAGTTGCAGTTGGGTTGCAGTCCGTCTGTATCGGCCCTAAAGTGCCCGCGAGACAGTCAAACGGTTTGACTCAAACACGTAGATTTTGGTTTGACACAAACCATTTTGATCGTTTACAAAGGTGGTTTGAACGGTTTGTCAAACATATACGGGTTTGAAGCCCGTTTGATGAAATTTCATATTTTTGTTGTGTTTGACGCGCCGTTTGATCGTGTTCCGACGCGTTTGAACAAACTAGGCTTAGTTTTGTGGTGGATTTCGTAGTGTGACACAAGTCTAGTCACGGCGGCGTACCGAACCAAACTGCGCCGTGCCGTTTGACAACCGTTCAAACCGACATCAAACACGTAAGGTTTGAATCAAACCATTTGACCGTCTCGGGGCCGCTTAAGGCTGTAACAATAGTCGGACTGCATGGAGGTAGGTGGCCGCAGCTGAACCTCAGCTCCATGGGAGTAAAACGTTGGCGTGCTAGGGCACTCGAACCAAGGTCAGGTCAGTGTACCTAGCTGAATAAAGCTACTAACCAAGTTTTGAACTAGTTTTAAACTACTCGCCTACAGATGGCACTAGTATTACGGTACTATTTACGTTACACTAAATTTGATCGCACTTTTGCGAATTGCCAATTGTAGAAAAAAAATCTAGTCTGTGGAAAGCTGTCAAAAGTGTGACCATATTAAGCAGTTACCGTTTTTCAAGATTCAGTGAGTAGGTTTAGATATCATGGTTCAATCGTTCAGAATTCAAAAAATAATTAAAAAAAAAAATTGGATTTGAACATTGGTAAAAAGACAAATCGGTCATTTTTTGTAATACATTATCGTAGATTTTTGGTAAATTTCCACCTTTTCTCGAATTTGGAAATGGTCACACTGACTATGACGCCTGTCAGTGTCACTGTCAAATTCTCAATGCAATACTATCTTGCGGCAATTCAGTGTTTGTGTATTTATTTGCAAATTAGAACCACCAGTATTGTTAATTATTGGATTGGATTTGTGAATAATAACTTCATTAATCGCAATAACCTTCCCCAAGTATACCAATGCTTGCTAAACAGCCCGCAATGTCTGCGTCTCATCAATTTATAGTTATTTCAATAAAAGGGCCCTTTTGAAAGAATTTGCTTAATCCGGCATTATGTCGTTAGAAGTTCACGTAAAACAGGAGCCCGTATGGGAGGACAACAGAGGCTGCTACGTGAGCGAGCAGGCCCGGGCCAGTCTGTACGCCGACCACGAAATAAAGGGAGAGTTAGTGCTTGGCCCCGAAGTGGTGCAGCCATCTGCTGCGGTGCTTACGGACCTTGGTAAGTTTCATGAAGTATAGCGTCATACCCATCTGGGTATTATTATTATTGTAGGGTTTTGGGCCTTTTATGTGCCGCTTCGACCATTGCTGATCTATTGTGGCAGCCCTTTTGATAGATTTCACTGCAGAGGCCCGTTGAATCTAACAAATTCCAGTTTCTTTGGGCAGTGAGCAGTTATATCTCTTTTGGTAACAGAATATGTCACCCTAGATGGATACTTAGTTTGCGCATGAGTGGTCCGCATGAGCAAAGGATCTGGGTAACCATACTGTATAATGGTTTCTACGACACTTGTTATGCTTAAACAAGGTGGCCAACTTAATGTGAAGCGAAGGCGGGACATGAGATCCTATTCGCACCTCAGTATACCTATGCAAAATAACCGCCATAAGTCTAAATCTACACAAAACATAGTAAACCTCTTCTCTTTCTGTATATTCACTGGAGAAATTATGATTTCGCACGGAATATAATAAACCAGCCTAATTAAAAAAAAAAAAAATATAGTTTCGACATAACTCGTAAACAACTTAAAATAAACCATTTCAATTGAATTTTTTTTTTTTTATTAGGCCCGTTTAATAATAAATGGTGCGATTTAAGAATCCACTTTTAAACTATATAAGGCCAGTCTTAAAATGCAGGACACAAGGCAACACCATCCTGCAGAATCCAGGATGGTGGGCCCGATGCTTAAATTAGTGTTATATTAGCTCATGGAGCTGTTATACAGCCTTTATAATGTTTAAATTAGTTCTATAATATCTGATAAGCTGCTATACATCTTGTGTGCTATCCAGGCATGCTAATTCATCTTTGTCAGTGTCCCTTTTGACAGATTAGTCATGGCCATCACTTAGATTGTATATGTTCTCACACCATTCAAGCTGGTGTTTAGTGAGGAATTCATAGTATTCCATTATAATAATAACCTTTTTATTTCCGTATTTCGTACTTTACACTTTTATCAGTATTTTCGTAATGTATTCTATAAAATATCACGTAATTCGGTGTGCCTTTTGGCATAGGCCTCCTCCAACCGTTTCCATTAGGCTCTGTCCAGTGCTACCCTAACCCAGAGTGGTCCCTAGGTTAATTTTAGTTTATCTTCCCATCTTGTTGTAGGGCGTCATTATTTATTTACAGTTGCCTAATATCATCCACTTTTTTCTTCACAGTGCACATCAAAAAGGAAGTAGATTACTTGAAGGAAGAGCCAAGGGGCCTAAAGGAGGAGCCCGTGTGGGAGAATACTACTAGCTTGTACGTCAGTGAAGGGACCACCTTTGATACCCACAAAGTGAAAGATGAGCTAGTACTGAGCCCGGAGCCACCTGACTGCAACATACCATCCCATGGTAAGTCCGGTGAAGAATTAGGATTAGATTGCTAGAATATACACTTTTCATTAAATATTATATTATTTAATCAGGTAGCGAGTTGGGATAACTGATAATGCCTGTATCCTGTGAGATACCTTATTGACATCCTTGAGTGGAATTATGCTTGTCTAAATACAGTTATGATTCCATTTGGAATAGTAGCTGACTATCAAAGGGGTCATCCATAAAGTATGTCACACAAATTTCGCGATTTTTTTACCCCTCCCCCATCCTTGTCACAGTTGGACACATTTAAAAATTATTAAATTAAAACAGTAGAAGAGAAAAAGATAATTTAAATGGAAAACTAATTTTTAGAAAAATTAGTTTTCCATTTAAATTATTTTTTTCATTACCCATTATTATTTTTTTCATTAACTTCAAATCTAACATTAAAAAAAAATAACACAAACAATAAATTATATTTTTGTCAAACCATAATTCAGATTTTTAAATTTTTCGTTAATAGTTCTAATTTGGAATTTTAACACTTAGATGTAAATATTAGGTTTTGAAATGTGACGTCACGAAACTTAGGACCCATACCACCACTTGTCACTCAATTTAACGTGTGACGTGTGACGTTCTTTATGGACGGTCCCAAAGTAATGTATAAATTGGATTTACATGATGGATTTGCTCAGAGTGCTAATTTATTAACTACAATAGCCAGTACTCTACAAGTAGTTATCTGCTTTGTCTGCTGTCCTTAGAGTGTTAGTGTTGAGAGTTAGTGTGAAGTACTCTGTATTCTGCCTTAGTTAAAGGCTATTTGTTTATGCAGTCCTATCAGAACTCTAAACATGTTACCATAGACAACACGCAGAGTGTTGTTGCTTGTGATGTAATATTTGAACTAACAAGCAAAGGTACCCAACTGTCCGGCTCCGATTTGATTTATTTTGATATATGTTAGAGACTAGTCTAAAATAACAGACACGTATTTTTTTTTAGCTGCCGAATCTCAACCTATTTGGACAAACTGACCTCCAAAAAATAATAAGCACGTGTTTCGTTATATACGCTCAAAGTCATATTTTCCTAAAAACAAACATCCTCAAAGGGTTCAAACTTTACAGGGTGTTTTTTTTTAGGAAAATATGACTTTGAGCCTATATAACGAAACACGTGCTTATTATTTTTTCATGTTCTCAAACATAATATCAAACCAGTAATTAACTATCAACTTGCTTACTTTTTTTTTCTGTAGAAGTTGGAGGGTTTAGTCACTTCTCAATACTTTGGAGGTCAGTTTGTCCCAATAGGCTGAGATTGGGCAGCTAAAAAATACGTGTCTGTTATTTTAGACTAGGCTCTAGCATATATCAAAATAAATCAAATCGGAGCCGGACAGTTGGGTACCTTTCCTTGTAAGAAGGCTAGCTTTGTTATCAGTCACTAATGTACTAATTAATGAAATCATGCATGTTGTTTCAGTCAAATTGAACAACGCAAGCACAAGCAGCGGACATCAGGCGGACCGCACCGATACGAAGCCAGGACAGGAACCAACCAAACCACCCGAATTTCCTTTAAACGCACCAGCACTTCGTACTATAAAGAAGACATACATCTGCAAATTATGTGAAAAGGAGTTCACAAAAATGAGCTCTTTGAAAAGACATGAACTAATTCATACGGGGAAAAAACTATACTACTGTGAAATATGTAGAAATAAATTCACACGTTTAAACCATTTGGAAGATCATAAACTTACTCATTGGGGAATTAAGCCTTACTCTTGTGGAAAATGCGAAAAGAAGTTCACTCAATTAAGTAATTTAAAGAGACACCAGCGATCTCATGACGGGATAAGGGATTATACTTGTGAAAAGTGTAAAAAAGCGTTTACCCTCTTAAGTCATTTGAACGACCATAAGCTAACACACTTGGGAGTAAAAGCGCATTTGTGCGATATATGTGAAAAAGGGTTCACTTTAATGAGTGATCTGAAGAGACATAAGCAAATCCACGAGCGCGCATAATGTTGTGAAATAGACAAGTAATAGTATATAATAATTCACAGACATAAAAACTTTACTTCTGTGAAATATGTAAAGTCAGCTACAATGACATAAGAAGTTTTCATTCCATGTTTAGGGCTCCGTACCAAGTGTTAAAAACCGGTCAAGTGCGAGTCGAACTCGCGCACCGAGGGTTCCGTACAATGGGATGTTGAATAATGTTGAATGTTACAACATAATATAGTCACATGGATTGCAAAATACTAAATTATCATAACACAAAAGAAATAAACAAAAAATGTATAAAAAATATAAAGTTATGAGTTATGAGACCACAAAGTTTAAAAAAAAACGATTTTTTTTTTATCGTCTTTAAGAAAAATTAAAGTCAATTTCGGAATGCTTAAATAACACTGAAAAAATAAATGTATGACAACTATGTGCTTAAACGCACTTCTTCGTGCTCAAAATGGCAAAATGCTATTTTTTTCATACAGACTTATTACAGCGATGCAACGGATGGCGTCATAATGTCATACCGTTTTGTATAGAGCGTTTTCAATGCTCAGTCCGATCTGCTACTTTTGATTACAATTTGTGGCTGTTATACTTATACCAATGTATTAGGTGTCATATAGATATTTGTTCCTCAGAAATAGTAGAATCGATTTAGGACAGAAAAAAAATCGACTCAACAGGCTAATTCACGATAAACTGTATGGTGGGACAAATTTAACTTTCCTCTCGAAAAACTGTTGTCGTCATACATCGACATATGACGCGGTTAGTTTGCCAAATAAGTTTGTCTTACATATTTTGCACATTTCTAAAAAACGCTGCATTTATTTTTCCTGTAATATTTAGGATGATATTAATAATCAGTAATTATTACAGAATTTTCTGTTCAGCAACTTCGGAGATAATAGGGGGAATGGTATTTTTTTAACGTTTTTTGTCTCAAATCAAAAACTACAGGTTTGAGAAAATAAATAAAAACGGGTTTGGAGTATACAAATTAAGCTTTTTCATTTGATACCCCATTTGATATAATAGCCGGAATGAATAAACAGAGATCCGAGCCGTTCAGCACGTGTAATTCGGCGCCGTGTAATTAAGATACGTAGCTCCGTGTTACACGGAGATGCGTTTCTTAATTACACGTGGCTCCGATCCGTCCGTGACGTTTAGTGAAGATTTTATGTGTGTCTTTAAGACCTCCGAATGTAATGCGAGAGTCGCGTTTTTATTAATTTCAGTTTCTTTGCTTTTGCATTTTAAATTAAGTTTCAAAAGTGACCATTTTTACATGGTTATTTTACATTTGCCCGCAAACTATTGTCATATTTATCTGCACGTGCTTCTTCTTCTTTGTATTTTCACCGACAAAAGGGTTGTCCAGGTAGTGATAATGAATGACAGATTAAATGATTATTTCAATTAACAAACTTTTAAAATGTGCGTTTTGTTTCTTAGTAGGGAGTAAATAATAGAGAAATTAATATTTTTAGGTACATTTTTATATTCGTGCAATGCATTGGCAACTTGGCAAGTCCCTGGTTTTGTCTAAAATCATAATTTCTGGTTATAAAGAAAATAGACTAATGCTAATAATTACATTTATGCCACACCTGGCCATAAAGTGGCTTTTTCCGCACGCTGCTCGTACGGAAAAAGCCGCTTTCTGCCCAGGTGTAGACATAAAATGATGTACACAATACGGGAGGTAATAAAGAAAGCCCTCGATCGCATATTTACGTCCTTCGCTTACTGCTCGGGCCGCAAACTTCTGCGATCTTTGTATTACCACCCTAGTTGTGTAATGTACTATAATTACTTAAATATAGGTAAGCATCTGAATTCAATTCAAAAATATAACTCAAGTTTGATTCAAATAAAAATAAACTACAAAACAAACAATTAGGGTCAGTTCGACAAGCTTTCATTCAATACCCGAGCGGAGCCGAGATTCGCAGATACGCAGCCGAACGCAGGCACGGCTACGTATCTAGGCGTGACCGTGTAGTATGGGATCTTATTACCGCCGGTGCTAAGAACACGGAGCTACGGTTCCGCGTGTAACACGGATATCAGAAGCCCTACCCCTGCTTTTACCCATTCCAGGCCCACGACGACACGTATGCGTCATGGTTGAAGTTGAACGCTGCCGCCTTGCCCATGGCGGGTACGCGCGTCGTCAATAATTAGGTACTGATTAAAAAAATTAAACCGACTTTAAAGAAGTAAGAAATAACAGTTTTATGCCAACTATTTTTAGAGGCACCGACCTCAAAAAAAATAGGGATCCTGCCGTTTCGCCAAAATATTTTTGGTCAAATGTTTCATTTCCCAAACCTCCGAAACCAAAAAAAAATCTCAGTGTATTTTGTTATGGTTTTATAGAATACAGTAGGTTAGGTTAGGTTAGGTTTGTTTTATGAAAGTTCTGAAAAAAATATGGTTTCGGAGAAAATTATTATTTGGGAAACGAAAAATTTGGCAAATGAAACATTTGACCAAAAATATTTTGGCGAAACGGCAGAGACCCAAAAAAATAGTTGGCGTAAAGCTGTTATTTCTTTCTTTTTTGAAGTCGGTTAATTTTTTTTTATTTCTTAATTTTTTCACTAGTAATCAAATTGAGCTGTTAAGTACACGTTTTCCTAGTGATTGATACAGTTAGGTATAAGTCATAATATTCTAGTTTTTAGAAATGAATGTGTTATTATAGTATTTTATGCAACAGTTGTATAAGAAGGTTCAAAAAATGCGAATTGCGTGAGTTGCGATACGAGCCGCGAATGCGGCGAGTATCGCAAATAGAGACGCAATGAGCGTTTTTTGACTTAATTATACAACGTTGCATACAATACTTTTTCTACGACAGGTTTTAAAATTATAAAATACAAACAAGGCATAACCTGCAAAGAAGGCAAATATGACGTATGACTGTCAGTATGTGTCTATGGTAAACTTTTTATTTTTTAAATGAAGTTGACACGCAGTGAATATATTAAAAATACTTTTGTTTTTATGTTGGCATCAATGAATTTAGTTCAGAAAGTTTTGTTTTTCTTAAAAGCCGTAGGGTTTTAATTGTTTGTTAAGTTGGTAGTTGTGCATTTTTACCGTAAAGTTAAAATTGAGCGCTTAATCCTTGACCTCAGTTTAACCTAGATTTAGAAGTCTGTGGTTGCTAGCAATAACGTAAAGTGGCTATAACGACACTAGTGCTGTTATGGGGAATAGAGCATAGACTTCTCTGAACTCATATTATATATGTTCTTATATTAGTGTTCGTGACCAAGTAAAAGACAGATAACAGTACAGGAGTAGAAAAAGTTATTATTATAACAAAACGGGACTTAATCGCATAAAAACATGCTATTACCTCACTGCTATTGAGTCCCTTCACGGCACGTCCGAAAAGTCGAGGTAATAGCATGTTTTACGCGATTAAGTCCCGTTTTGTTATAATAATGAGTGAAAATCATGAAAGTTTAAATCAATGAATGTGTTATTTTACCTACCTATGAATGAAACCATTATCTTATTCTTTATTGCCATGTTTGTAAAGTCTCTTAGCCGCTACGGAAATTTTAAAACTACCATAGTATTTAGTTACACCTAATTCTAAAAGACAATGAACAATGAATAGTGATAATGGCCGAGTAGTCTTATCAAGCTTATCTGGTAACAATGACTGCATCTGCGCGGCGGCGGTGCGGCTTTAAGGAATTTACCTACGTGGTATTTCATGCGATCCAGGTAAACCCAGCAAGTGAACCTTCCCCTCCCTACCGGAGTCTGGTTTTAGAATAATATAAAAAAGTATTTAGTCGCGATTTTATCGTTGGCAGCTTCGTACCTCTCCCGTGTTGCGTATCTAATGATTTTGTTGTGACTTGGCTATGGATCACCGGAATATGAACTCGCGTAACCTGACTGACTGTGCTATGAACTGGACTCCGAACCCGCTGAACCTGAACGACCTGGCTACGAATACTGGAACCCTGAATCTGCTCGCTCCGACTGACACGGCTATGCACCCTGACTCGGCTGCTTTACAGAACGAGCTTAGCAACGTTGATGACACTGCCACGGAACCTACCGGTAAAACTGACTTTACTTTAGTTTTTCCTACTATATTGATAATTTAATAACCTATTATTCATGAAAGTGTATGTATATATTACCGCCCAAACCCGATTTCGGGCCAAACTAGTTTGTATTGTATTAAATACTAGTTTAGCCCAGGCACATTGCTATAGGTATCCTAACCCAAACTACTTCTGCCTAAATACTCTAGGCTTAACAAATTTAGCTTAGGCCGAATTGATTTTGAAGTATCATCCAAGTAAATTAATATCCTGACAAGTATAGGCTAATCCGGTGTGGCCTAGGAAGGACAAACTATTTTACTAACACGTCAATTTAACAGCGTTCATTCCTAGCGAGTTGCTTACAACATCGAGTTCTTTAGGTTTTTGGTTTATTTTTTTTAGGGTTCCGTGCGTCATAAGGAAAAAACGGAACCCTTATAGGATCACTTTGTTGTCCGTCTGTGTGTCTGTTAAGGCCCTTTATCTCGAGAACACGTGGAGGTATCGAGTTGAAAATAAAACCATATACTCAGGTCTACAGTCCCTTGAAACTATGAAAAAATCAAACTTCTTAATTTAACGTAAAAAAGTGATATGGCCGGTTATGCCGCAAAACGTATATTTTTCGACACTCTCAAGGAAACTAAAATTTATAGGGTACTTTCTATTGACCTAGACCTATGAAATTTGGCCAGTAATACCGTCTTATACTACAAGCATAGGGAAAAATCTAAAAACTATACATTTGTAATTAAATCATAAAATAAATATACTCGTTATTTAAAGTATTTGTACATATAATAGATTGTTTTTCACGGTTTTCTTTAAATTAATTTTCGGTCGTTAATATAGTACTAGGAACTTTATGATGAATACGATGTATCTTCATAGCAATTAGGTACGTCCTTTTGTTGAGAAGCGCAGTTTATCGGCAATAACCCAAAAACGGTTAATCCGATCGTGTTGAAAATAATTTTCGTTGAAAGTATTAATTAAGCGTTATCTTTGTAATTTTTTTTATATTTTTTGAACACACGGTTTAGAAAATAGAGGGGGGGGACACCATTTTCACAACTTTCGAAACGATTATTTCCAAAGATATTCACTTAATCAAAAACATTACTTAAGAACCTTAAAATGTTTTTGGAATAGCTGTCAAACTATGTATCACATGTTGATATTTTCTGAAAAAAAAAATTTTTTTTAGCTTCTGTAACATGTATGGAGTGCTCCCCCTAAAAATATTTATTTTAATTATTTAACTACCAAACTAAGTAGCGGCTCATACAAGACACCTATATTCCAAATTCCAAAATGTTGGTATTGAGACGCATTTTTATCTAAAATACGTTTGTAATATACTTATCATCTTTTGTAGATACTTCGAATGACATTCTGACGGACGCAGAGCTGCTGAACATTTTCGGCAGTTCTGATGAGGAGTGGACCGACTCGGGATCTTCAGATGAAGATTTTGATGTCTCTGACGAAGAGAACCCAGAAGAACTGCAACAGGAGCCTGCGGAATGGTCGTACCAGCGCCAGCAGCAAAGTAATGTGCCTAATTTTTCACAGCCACGCGGACTTCTATGTGATCGTCCAAATACACCAAGTCAGTACTTTGATTTACTGTTCAGTGCCAATTTCCTCATGTTTCTAATTGACAACATCAACTCGTGTGCAACGAAGTTTTTAGAAACGAATAACAAAATCCACGCAAGAATAACGAGGTGGAAACCTGTTACCTTATCGGAATTTCGCGTATTTTTGGGACTCTTGTTCCACATGAGAACAATTAAAATGGCAAGATTAGTGGACTATTGGAGTACAGATGAGCAATTTCAACTAGGATATTTTTCTAAAAATATGGCTATGAATAGATTTTTGTTAATTCTCCGATGTCTGGATTTTTCGACGGATAACAGTGATGAGAGTAGACCGAATAAGTTATCTGGCCTTATAGAACATTTCAACGCGATTATGTCGTCCATCTTTAATCCCGATAAAATATTGTGCATCGACGACCCTTTAGTGCTTTGGCGTGGCAGACTTTGGTGCCGTCAATATGTAAAGGGAAAAGCTCAAAATGGCGTAAAACTGTATTCGCTCACTGACCAGTTTGGCTTCGTTCTCAAAGTCATCGCTTCTGGGGGAAAGGCCGATATTGTCGGGGAAGGGAAAAAGAATGTGGACAAAATAGTAAAAAACTTATTACAGGGAAAGCTAGGCGTAGGGCACTCGGTTTACATGGATAACTATTATAATTCAATATCTATAACGAACTTTTTAATTGAACACGATACGCACGTTACTGGTACCTTGCGTCCAAGCAGTAGCGGCCTCCCAGTGCAAATAAAAAATACAAAATTAGCATCCCACGAAAAAATATCATGCTATTCTGAAAATGGTATGTCAATCACTAAATGGAACGACCGTCCGGAAGTGATTATGATTTCATCGGAACATGATGGTGAATGGCAGGAGTACGTTACAAAACACAATAATATTCAACGGAAACCCAAAGTAGTTTTAGAATATAATAAATATATGGGAGGTATCGATAAATACGATAACATGATGTCGTATTACTATCCTGAGCATAAGACCCTGAGATGGTACGAATTGTTGGTCATACATATTTTCAACACAATGTTGTGCAATGCACACAATTTATATAATACATTTGGCGAGAAACCAATGCCTTTAGATGACTTCAGGCAAATTGTTGTAAAGGCATTGGTTTCTGGCGAGGCAGCCAATAGTCTGCCAAGAAGGCCAATTTTAGCTTCTTCTAGCCGCCATGCATCTTTCAAATTACCCCGTGACAGCAAAAATCGAATTAAAAGGAAAAGATGCGTGATGTGCTATAAAAATAATGAAAAACGAGTCGATACGGCAGACTATTGTCCCAAATGCCCAACTCAACCAGGTCTATGCCTGGGAAAATGCTTTGTGGAATACCACGACCAGCTTCAAGCGTAGAGTAGCTTAAGGTAGCATAAGAAGTTAAAATAGTATAAGGTACATATGTGACGTTCACAAGATAAAGGTACTGAACGCAGCTTGCCGATAGAAGCTCAATACGTTTGAGTCTTTGTACCAGAAACCAGTTTTCGCGTCTTTATGGCAAGTGCAACTGCAAAGCGATACTTTTACTTGAGAATGGCACATATAAAGACCGTTGGTAATCTTCAACTTGTTTTATTGCCATCCTGTAGTTAAGGCATACTATAATAAGTATATTTTTAAGCAAACCCTTTAAAATATATATTTATTGTATTATTCTTTTTAAGTAGGTACAGTATATGCATACCTATTTGTCTTATCTAGCCAACTACTTGCCACCTTCAAGATGCAACTCCTTTGTCGAAAATAGCCATTTTAGTAATAAAAATAGCAACTTGATACAATAATGCGTATATAACTTTATGTATGTTTGCTTTGGAGCCCTATTTACGACGAAATACCGATTTATAGCAAAAATTTCGCATCCTCAGGTCAGAAATATTCTACCAAATAAGACAGATATAGATAAGGATGGATAAACTCCATCCCAGGAAGAGATCCCTTAAAGGGATAAGTTCGCCTTTGTACACATACCTTTATTTTGTAACCCTGTGCTTTGTATTATTTTGTGCAATAAAGAGTTTACTTACATGGGCCTATTCAGCGTTTTTACGGCGTTTTATTTTCGTCATTATTGTCTCAGTGAATATTGTTAAAAAAACGATGCCTAGGGTTAACTTTTTATGAAACCGAAAAACAGTCCCGAGCTTAAGTCTAGTTTTATCAAAATTGTCACGATTTGTCCTTTCGTTAAGTAAATAATCGTCGGACAATAATGATTGTCAAACCGCGCGGTCAAAACGCTCGGAGAATTGCCCACATACATACATACTCCAGTAAGATTGTATAAGGTACATATGTTTAAAGAATGTTAATAAAAAAGATACCATTTTCAGCCAATTTGTTTCATTAATCAATAACAATTTAGTACCAAAATAAATACGTGAGCTTTTCTCTACACCAGTAATTGATTGGTTCCACATTCAGATTATCACTTTTCTATGAATTGAATATGAATGTTTCTAACTGTTATATTAATTTTATTTATGCCACACCTTGTCTATACAACAAGTATAGACATAAAATGATGTACACAACACGGGAGGTAATAAAGAAAGCCCTCGATCGCAAATTTACGTCCCTCGCTTGCAGCTCGGGCCGCAAACTTCTGCGATCTCGGCCTTTCTTTGTATTACCACCCTAGTTGTGTAATGTACTATTCTGATGATGGACAGCCACATTCTATTACATAGGTATTTCAGTGATCCTCCTTCGCCAGTAATTCACAAACACCGGGGAGCAAACTTTTGATGCCCATGACAAACAAATGACAGCATTAGACAAAGTTAATTACCAGCCCTATTTTTGTTTGTACAGAGAACCGTGCGACTTGAATCACGGTAACATTCAAATTTCTACACTTCCTTGCCGTCATTTTGCCTTAGGCCTCCAACCAACTCATGTCCAGAATTCCCTGTTTCAAATTGTTCCTGTTTTTGTTCAATTGAAAGTTGGACACCAGCCGCTATGGCGTGCATTTTTGGATGTTTATGTAAAGAGCTTGAATGCTTAAACGACTTATTACATACTTCACACATATATGGCATTTCTCCTGTGTGGATACGAATATGCGACTTTAAATGACCCGATGACCCAAACGCTTTGTGGCATATATCGCAAGCATAAGGCTTCAGTCCCTTGTGAAGTCGAGTATGTGTGTTTAAAGAACTCCGCGTATTAAACACTTTTTTACATAGTTCACAGGGATAAGTCTGTACTGGATTGTGCATTTCAATATGTTTCTTCAAAAGACGCGATCCGCTAAACTCCTTTCCACATATTTCACACGAGTGGGATACTCGTATATTCAATCCTGAATGAATCCGAGTATGTGTTTTCAAATGAGCCGAAGTCCTAAATGCCTTTTTACATATCTCACAAGAGTATGGCTTCAAACCAGTATGAATAAGAGTATGTCTTTTAAATTCGCTCAACCACGCAAACTCCTTTTTACATACCTCACAGGTGTGTGGAATAGATTCCGTGTGAATTTTACTATGTTTCTTCAAAGTAGTCAAACACATAAAGCCTTTTTTACATATTTCACATGTGTAGGGTCTTATGCTTGTGTGAATTAATGTATGTCTCTTTTGTTCGCTCAACCACCTAAACCCCTTTTTACATATTTCACATGAGTAAGGCTTCAAGCCTGTATGAATGTCTGTATGTTTCGTTAAAGTACTCAAACAAGTAAATCCTTTTTTACATATTTTGCACATGTATGGTTTCACATCCATGTGAATTAGGGAATGCCTCTTTAAATCGCTCAGTAACATAAACCTCTTCTTACATATTTTACATAAAAATGGCTTCAGTCCTGTGTGAACTTTGGTATGTTTCTTTAATGTGCTTGAATACTTAAACATTTTTTTACATATCTCACATGAATAAGTCTTGGAACCAGTGTGAATTAATTTATGCCTGTTTAAAGTATTCGAGTACATAAACCCTTTTTTACATATTTCACAGAAGTGTGACTTTTCTTTTGTGTGAAATACTTTTTGTTTGCTTGAGTAACTTGCATTTGGTTTTGCTTGTTCAATTGTTTGCGCTGACGCTGTGTCGGTGGAGGCACTTGTGACTGAAACAAGATACAAATATTCAATTATTTCATTTATATATGTTTTTTGGAATGAAGAACTTTATCGCAGTCATTTTCATTATTCACATATCACAGCCCCAAAAATCTGTTTGTTACTTTATTTAGTCAAGGGCACTAATAAATATCCACCTATGGGAGGTTATAACACGCTAAAAAAATATACACATAAATTTATTTGCTATATATAAGAGTTACACAAATAGGAAATGCAAAAACACATAAATTGTCAGTCTACAAAGGACATAATAACTTGTGACATCGCCTAAATCAATTTAGTAACATTTCCATTTTGTATTGTGACATTTGGAGATCCTTTACACCTCCAAAACATAATATTTTTACAATGGCGACTCTTTACATCTCCATTAATTTTAGTAGTTTATTTATTTTCTATTATTTTAATTGTCTTGTTTTGACGCCTAGAGACCCTGTACATCTCTAGAAATGTAGTTTTAAGTTTAATGTAACATATTAATGAAATCTCATGTAATAATGTCATAATTGTTTTTTTTTTTTTTCTCTTTATTAAAGAGCTTTGTCACGAAAGTGACCATGTCGCTCTTAAGGTCTATTTTCAATGGCTCGGCGAACAAGCTGCAGCAGTGCCGTGGCGGCATCCGACAGCGGTGCCGCCAGAACACTATTGCAGCCCCCGACTTCAAACAATACACTCCATTTATTCATTAATTAACTCCGCACAGCCTGATTCCGGGCACATTCCATGATTATATGGTATATGTCTTCTGGTGTATCGCACGTGTCACAATTTGGAGAGGGTAGTTTGCCCATCAAAAATCCGAACTTGTTTAATGGAATATGGTCATAATTGTTGTTATATTTAATATTTTTGAAAGTAAAACTGGTGAGTTTCTTCTGGCGCTTCTTCTCATCAGAAAATAATAGAATCAGACTTGTAAAAAAGCCCTTGAGGGCCTAATTGCAGAAATAAATTATTTTGATTTTGAGCATCAGTCTGTTTATGACCACCGTTATAGACTGAACTAAACCCAAGCTATGTAACATACTTCATGTCTAACATAGCTTGTCAGAAATCACCTTAATAATTAATACTATTGCTCGATTACTTGCAAATCAGATGGGTAGGCCCATACAGTACTCACCATGAAGCGTATAGACCACATTGGGTTGCTGCAGACACTCGGGTCCTACCACGAGCTCGTCCTTCACCTCATGTTCGCTGTACAGGCCGGCCTGTGCGGCCTCCTCGCTCACGCCATACGAGGCTGTGTTCTCCCATTCAGGCTCCTCTTTCACCCATACTTCATCCTGCGACATCTTACTGCAGAAACTTTCCTTCCGTCAATTGGCCACTATGTTTAATGTTTATAGCGCCGGATGATATCCAATGAAATTGTTCACAAGGACAGGCCAATAATTATAAAACTCAAGCTATCATTACAAAAATAAAATGTCTCAAAGTTTAGTCGTAAAAGTATATTACCGACTGATGTGTACAATAATAAACAAATTAACAAAATCGTACGTCAACGTCATCGATTCCCTTAACATACCACAGATTAGTCACACGATTCAACTTTTTTTTACAATAATTTCCACAGGTGATCTGATCAAGACTACACTGCCGTCCCACTCAGTCAATGCTTTATAGAAAGAGAACGAGAGATGTCGCGATACGAATTTGAACGTAGACAATCGGAGGACCCAGCACCCACTTTTAATTATTTGACAAATTATAACTGCGTGACATCTAGCGTCGAGTAGCATTTGTATCTATTTTAAGTAACTCGTGCGTTTTGTTGAACTTGGGATTTATTGAGGTGGACCGGGACAAGATGACCTGGTTCGACCCCAGGCACCCTCGGCACCCACCCAGTCCGACCAAACTCAGGCTGGTCCGGCTAGCGATCTAGTTCGACCCCAGGGAACGCCACGGCCGACCACCCGGTCCGAAAATCACTACGCCCTTATGGGTTGCGAGTTTGTCAGCGTCAAAAAAAAGGGATTGATTGAACGAACATTTTTATTTACATAGCAATTTCAGTATTTTTTTATATATCGTACATTTTCTGGTGTCATAATGATTTAATGTATGAACTCGTTTTTTTTTATTATAACAGGTCTTGGTCGAGTACACTTTAAAAATCTGCCATAGAATCAGGAACTAGCCTGTTTCACTCGCCGAGTACTTACCTCGGTCAAAATATAAAGGCAAACAAGTAGTACGACTTCGGCCGCTTAGGAGCGCGCGACACGTATTTACACAAACGCACGATCGCGCGTCTGTGTGAGTGCACTCCATACTGCGGCATTGGTAAATGTTTGCTTGTGGTGCGTCCATACCATACACGGCGCGCACACATACGCGCGCCCGACCGTACACGGCGTGCACACATGCGCGCGCCCGATGTATCGTCGACCGTAGGCTGAATTACGGTAAGGGACAGGCAAAACAATGTCCCTTACCGTAATTCAGCCTACGGTCGACGGTATCTTTTGTAGGAAGAAAAACCACTTACTGCTATTATATTGTGCCCCGATGGCCAGGGTTCGGAACCGGTATTTTGCAAAAACCCCGAAATAGCCCAATATTTTGGGTTATTCCCACCTGTTACCACCAAATTGATTTAGTGGTAACAGATGGGATTTTTTTTCCCACTTGTTACCACTAAATGTATGGTTTTAGTGGTAACAGATGGGAAAAAAATTCCCAGCTCTTACCACTAAATCAATTTGGTGGTAACAGGTGGGAATAACCCAATATTTTGAATTATTTTATACTTTTTAAGGGCTCAATCATGTATGTAATGGGTTAAGTTACGATTTCGTTTTATTAGATTGTCCGATTAAAGAATGAAATAATAAACCAAAGAACGAAAACAACGGAAAAATACAGGTATTTTTGTATGCAGTAAATACCGGTATCCGAGCCCTGCGGTGGCACATGTGGCATTGCGTCTGTGTTGGCCCGAAGAGCCGTTAAAGACACGGGTTCGAGTTCTGCCTGCGATATTCATATATTTTTTAAATTTCATTATTAAATAAAAACAGCCTAGGGAAACATAGTCTACAAAAAATAATAATTTTATTATAATGTAATCACTCGTTTATTTATAAAATAATTTACGTATCGATATAGGGAGTACATTAAAAATTATACACTATACAATAAAATTATACTACTAGGTATTTTTTGTCTGACTCTCTGGAAAAAGGTACCACTTGTAATATGTATGTGTCCACAAGTACCTAATAACAGGTTAGTGAATAATTAGTAAGATGCGAGTAGGAATCATCTTTCTTAGGGTCAATTTCAGAGCGTTTCGACCGCAGCGGTTTTTTCATTCGTGTTCCAGTAAATATAGCAGCAAGCCGTGGTGATCACAGGTAAATTTTATTATAAACAATAGATTATTATAAAACATATACATGTTTTAATCAAAAGTCACCCAATAGTCATTCGCGGTAAAAATCGAGTGACACCAATGAAATAAAAAAACGCTGCAAAAACGCCTGGAATCGGCCCTTTAACATCAGACAATGTGGTACTTTTTACCGGAAAATGTAATTTTCACTATTGCGTGTCTCACGTGAACCTCGATTGAAAACTTCAAATTTTCTAAGGACTATGGACTATTAAGGACTAACACATTCAGTGCCAAGGTCCCGACTATTGGGTTAATTTTGTATGAAAATTTGGGACCCTGGCACTGAATGTGAAGTTTTTATGGTGGGTTATGAGCCGACCAAATGCAATTTGAGTTATCACCCAACTTGGAACTGAAACCATCCGTCCTTAAAATCGCTACAACGAATCGTCATCAACTTGCAACGTGTCAGAAGAAAGTATTTGCAGATGACATTGTTTGATATGTCTAGTCAAATCACGTAAATGCGTAAACGTCGCTTCACATATCCCACAAAAATTAGGCTTCATTGCCGTGTGAATTTTTTGATGCTCCCTCAAATGAGATAATTGTGAGTACCTTTTTTCACACGAATCGCACGGGTATTGCAAATCGCCCATATGAGTTAATCTATGCGATTTTAAATTATTTGAACGAGTGAATTTCTTCTCACACATATCGCAGGAGTAAGGCTTGACGCCCGTGTGCATTAACCTATGTCTTTGTAAAACGGCCGATTGTCTGAACTTCATATTACAAACGTCACAAGAGAAAGCCTTCTCTCCTGTGTGAATTTTGGTGTGTCGCTCCAAATGGCTCATCCTCCGGAAACTCTTTTCGCACAGTTCACAGGAAAACGGTCTCTCTCCGGTGTGAGTTTTCTTATGTCTGTTCAAGTGGGCGGTCTGTTTGAACTGCATTTGGCATACGTCGCACGTGTAAGGCTTCAGTCCTGAATGAATTCGGGCGTGTCTCTTCAAGTGCCCTAGTTCGGTGAAATCTTTGTGACAGACGTCGCATACATAAGGTTTGTCTCCGGTGTGGATTCTTCTATGTGCTTTCAGACTGCCGGATTGTGTGAAGGTCTGATTGCATAAATCGCAAGCATAAGGCTTTATGCCTGTGTGAGTTCGTTTGTGTCTCCTCAGGTTATTTGGTACGTAAAATACCTTTTGGCATATGTCGCAGGGGTAAGTCTTTTCTCCAGTTTTTATTGTTTTTCCAAGTGTGTTCGCTTGTTCTGACGTCGGCTCTGGTGTTGTGTTGGAGGCGCCCGGCTGCCCACAGCTTGAGCTGACTTGTGCGCCTGGAACAATATGTATGTTGTCGTTATTATACCACTTAGAAAGTGATAATAGTAAAGTAGACATAGAGTAAAAGGGAGGAGGATTATATCCATGAGTGGATATAGTACAAAGGCAGTATCATGTATCAAGTATCATGATCAGTGATCGGCACCTACGGGGCAAGGGGAAAAATGACCTCAATCATTATGCTAACGTAGATATACTCTGGGATTACGGGATTCGAGTGGTTGAAGGAGGTCAATGGTTCTGATTTTAGTAATGTACATGAAATAAATTTCAATTACAGTACAAAACAAAATAAGAGATACAACTTAAAATTTTATACTGAAATAAAAATAATTTACGCATTCAAAGTGTATCAATATTTGTTTAATGAATAGTTATACTATTCATACCACACCTGGCCATAAAGTGACTTTTTCCGCACGCTGCGCGTACGGAAAAAGCCGCTTTCGGGCCAAGTGTAGACATAAAATGATGTACACAACACGGGATGTAATAAACAAAGCCCTCGATCGCATATTTACGTCCCTCGCTTGCAGCTCGGGCCGCAAACTTCTGCGATCTCGGCCTTTCTTTGTATTACCACCCTAGTTATGTAATCTACTATTACGCGTTTATTTGCACCGTCCGTGGCGGTCACTGCTCATGATATTTGAGTAATCGACATATTAGGTCTCTGCTATATAAAAGAAACGCGATGTTTCTTTATTTTCGGTCTCACCGCAGTCGAAAGAGTCAGGGTCGACCATCCAGCACCCATGATTGCTGAGCAGAGCCTTAATGTCGACGATACGCTCGAGCCTCACAAAGCAGTCCCATGCGACCTGCTCTTGGCTGCGGGCAGGGTTGTATGCCGGGTCCGGAATCCAACCCGCAGCATCTGGTGCCAAATGAAAAATTCGGATTGGATACATTAATCAAACCCTCGATACTCAAGCACAGATGTGCCCCCCGTGCTAAGCATTTGGACGTTAAGATATTTAAATTACTCGGCAAAATGTTGACACCGCTTACGAGGGATGTTTGCCACTCGCAATCGACATTGTCAATACTGTTGAAACAATGCCTTATAGTATTAAGATCCTTACTTATACTATAAGTAAGGATCTTAATACTATAAGGCTTATAGTATTAAGATCCTTATTTCATTTTTATACACATAAAAAATCTAATGATAGAGATGGTATTCATTATGGCAGTTACATCACATAGAACTTACATCTACAATTAAAATAAACTAGACTAAACTTAAAGCTAAGCTATGCTAAGCTTAGGCCAATTTTTTTTAATTTTTATAGTGTGAAAGATTTTTTTTCAATGTCATATTTCTTAGTTGTGTAAAATTTATAATATAATGTGTTGTGTGCCATCGGTGCCCAGGCACAGGGCGTAGACTCTGGGGGGGGGGGGGGGGGGGCAAGAATGGCCAGACCAGGCAGGACCCTAGTAGGTAAAAAACAAGGGCGCAGTTATAGAAGCTCGCACAGGGCGCAGAAGAGGCTATTTACGGCACTGCTTTTATTGATACCTAATGCCTAGGAAAAATTTGGACGGTCAATAAATCTTCAAATAACACTGCTACAAGTTTAATCCAATCCTACTAATATTACAAATGTGACGGTTTGTTTGTGTTTGGAGGTGAAATTTGTCATACAAATAGTCCAAGTCCTGGATTAAAACATAAGATACTCTGTAAGAAGTTCCCTTGAGACAATAACGGAAGTATCGCAGGCGACGTCGTGGGTAAATACTAGTGGTAAATATAAAATTACAGTTCAGACTGATCAAAGCGTATCAGATCATCATCATCATTTACCATCAGCAGTGTTTGGATCTTGGGTGCAATTTGGGATATGACGTTACACAGAACCATGGATGTTCCTCAGGATTCTGGGAATGAATGTTATAAATACATTTTTTTTGTTACATGCATCTTATAATGCATGTAGCCAGCAATAGTTACTCTACCAGGCATCTAACTTTAGGTCTTCCTACTCTTCTTTTGTCTGACTGGCTATGTTATAACCATCAGGCATAAAGAATTTAATATAAGATTAAAAAAAACTGAAATCACCTGATGATGCCAAAGTCTTATAATTCCCGAACACAGAAACCACAAACACACAGCCACAGGTACAGGCCATTATCAAAAAACTATTTTTTTTAAATGTTATAGAAAACTTATATCATAGTCACCATTTGTCGTAGGCAAGTGCCAGTTGGGCGCCTCCTTGGGACTCCGCACCATCTCTACTGTCACTTCTACGGCATTTGCTGGCTCGGTCTGTTCAGACGGTGAGCCAGTTCCACATGAATCCCTGCTGTTCTCCCATTCTGGTTCGTCCTTCACTCCCTTAACCTCCACCGTAAAAGAGTCTGTGTCATCATTTGTGGACTCTGGCTCATCTTTATCAGACTCTATTTCTTCCTTAATGGACTCAACTTCTACTTTAACGGACACTGCAAGCAAAGAACAAATTATTTATTGAAAACAACTGCAAATGGAACAAGTTAATTTCATATACAAAATTCAAGATTATTTATTTGTGACTATTTAAAATTATTACAGCAAATATGTCAAATCCTCCTTTAAAATTTGACGTTTGTAATAGGATATTTGCTCTTTCATACAAGGTTAAGTTAAAGTTAACAATAAATAATAGTATTACAACTAAAATTTTATAGTCTTTCATTATAACTTATAAAAGTATCTTAGCGTATAGAAGCATAAGTATTAACTTATCCTATCAAAGTATGTATTTCCTGTACACGGGAAAAATTATTTTAAACCTTTGAGAGTGCATTTTTTTGAGAATTTTACAAAAAGCGAATGTAACACTGAGCAGATGCTGTTCCTGCCTGTCTTATTGGACTAACACAGAGACAACCTATTACCAAAGTAAAGAATTTAGATATAGGAACATCTGAGGGAGGGGGGGGATATTTGGCCGTACAGACTGGATGACATACAAAATGAACTGATTATAAAATCGTATTTTTATGACTTTTATATGTGTATTGTAATGTAAATCTTGGGAAATAATTAAATGTATTATAGATTAACTAAAGAAGTACAAATGATGTAACACTGCATTTTTTTATTTAAATGAGCAACATTGTTGGTTCACAGGACTAATTTTAGCACATTTTTATCTTATGAAGTTTCTGGATATTACTATACCATACAGTATATGGTACAAGCTTGTGCATATTAAGGCACTAGTGCAGGTTATATGCATAGCGTTGAAAGGTGACCGGATAAAGCCAGACATAGTAAGGCTTTTTGATTGCGTGTCCGACCAAAATAAACGGTGTCCGGCCAATTTTTTTGTCATACCTATTAATACTGAGACACAAAATCCTCAATAATGTAGGTTGTACAGCCTTTTTACTCAAATGTCGGGCCAAACTGGCTGTTCTGTCCGGCTATTAGGTTTGGCGACCTAGCAATCCTTTATATGTGGCTTTCCATGGCTAAAGGGACCTTATAGCAGGTATTGAGTTAAGCACAGATCCTAAATCTGCGTTAAATAAGCTATCTAATACAAAAAAAACCATGACCCTAAGTCCCATACTTTTTTTTTTAAAAAACATCAAACCCGCACATGCTAAAATTGCACTTTTGAGAAATCGTCAAAAGAAGTTTGAAACTAATTTTAAGTATGTTCCCGTTGGAAGTTATGGAGATGATGATTGATTATGTATCTCAAGGTGTTTTTCTTTGGAAATCAGTAATGGTTTTTTTAATGTGACTTCCAGGTCGTGAAAAATCAGCCTTTTATTAGAGCAAGTCGCTTATGAGAAAAAAATTAAAAAAAAAAAAAATTCGGCCTGTTTATTAATATATTGTAATCTAAACCATTGTATATAGTTAGAGATATTTGACTGTACATTTTGGGATAGAAATAAAATCACATTGTCAACGAAATATTTTTATTTTAATTAAAATGTCATTTTTATAATATTTTTCATTATTCCTATAATATTTACAATTTTCGTATAATGAGTTCTAAATTATATTTAATCAGTCTACACAAGTATCTCAAAAGTGTCATTATTATTCTACAAGTCGTATTTTTTGATTTATAAACGATTGAAGTTACGTAAAAATCACAAATTTATTCCCATACATTTGAGAAAAGGGACCTTATGACCAGCCATAAGCAAAAATTATTGATAATTACAGTATGGCACGATATTTACATTATTTATTGACTAATCTTGTATTAAAACAGAAAACTGAAGAAAAAAGGTTATTAGACATTTACTTCAAATCTTCATCAATTAAGAGTAATTCTCAAATAATGTTGCGTTGAATTTAAGTGTTTAGTCATAAGGTCCCTTTTCCCAAATGTATGGGATATTATGGCCTTATGACCAATGACAGGCAAAACTTGTTGATAATTACAGTATGGCACGATATTAACGTTATTTATTTACTAAACTTGTATTAAAACAGAATACTGAAGAAAAAAGTTTTTAGAAATTTACTTCAAATCTTGATCAATTAAGAGTTATCCTCATAATTATAACGTTAATGGTGAATAATTCACTCCATGATGTTATGATGATGTGTTTTGTATAGACTACTTTTCTATAAAACCAAAAATTACCGAGTTTAAAAAAAAATCATAATGGTAGGATAGGATTCGCCAAGAAAACTTTTTTGTTTTTGTCGATCTTTTGAAAAAAAGTTAAAAAGATTCTTATTCTTAAGTGGTCAAAAATTATAGAGAACGCCAAAAAATGTCTTTTTTCGTAAGTTTTTCAAAAAAAAATTAAAAAAACTTTTTCTAAAATGGTCAAAAATGATAGGCATTCGCCAAAACGTGTTTTTTTTTTATTTTTGAAAAAAAAACAAGGTTTTTCTAAAATGCTCAAAAAGTTTTGCGATTCGCCTAAAACACGTTTTCATGTTTTAAAAAAAATGTTTCTTGTCTAAAAAGGTTTAAAGAGAAACATGACAAAATGGTAAAAAATTATAGACACCACCAAAAAAATGTCTCTTTTCGTAAGTTTTTGAAGAAAAAAAATTAAATAACTTTTTCTTAAATGGTCAAAAATGACAGGCATTCGCCAGTTTTTTTTTATTTTTTTCAAATTTTTGCAAAAACAAGGTTTTTCTAAAAATGGTCAAAAAGTTTTACGATTCCGCAAAAAATTTCTAAAAAAATAAAAAGAAAACGACACAAAACAAATGTATTTTTTATTTTTTTTTTTTTCAATTCCGAATCTGTTGCCCCCAATCCCTTTCCTTCCAAATTTTCAGCTTTCTAGGATCATTTTGAAAATTTTTGCTTACCCCATTATGCAGGCCGCATGCTTGTTTGCAGTGTTGGCAAAAATGTAATCCCAATTAACAATTAACGATTGATCTGTTAATTGCAATTAACAATTAATGAAAAGTAATTGTTAATTGCAATTAACGATTACGTAATTGTTAATCGTTAATTGAGATTAACAATTGATTTAGCTACGCATCATAAGTAGGCAAGACATCTTTTCGAAAAATAGGAACAGCAGAGCTCACATCCACTTCTATGTGTCTTAAGGTGGATTTAGACCAAACGAGCGAATGCATTAGATGATGATCAGGGTCTGATGATGGAGCCGAAAGGTATCTATGGGAACTACGTAAAAAAACGACGCAACCCCGTGTTTGGGCTCAGTTGTTTCATCTTGACAAGTACTCTGAACCGAAATGATATCCAGGGTCTGATGATGGAGCCGGAAGGTGGCCATGGGAACTCCGTAATAAAACGTCGGAACCCCATCGTGTTTGGGCTCATTTGTTTTGTCTTGACAAGAACTCTGAACCGAAATGATATCCAGGGTCTGATGATGGAGCCGGAAGGTGGCCATGGGAACTCCGTAATAAAACGTCGGAACCCCATCGTGTTTGGGCTCATTTGTTTTGTCTTGAAGAGTACTCTGAACCGAAATGATATCCAGGGTCTGATGATGGAGCCGGAAGGTGTCTATGGGAACTCCGTAATAAATTTCGGTACCCCATCGTGTTTGGGCTTATTTGTTTTGTCTTGCCGAGTACTAAACACGATAGGGTTCCGACATTTTATTACGAAGTTCCTATGGCCACCTTCTGGCTTCATCATCAGACTGGATATCATCTCGGTTCAGAGTACTCGTCAAGTCGAAACAAATGAGCCCAAACACAATCGCGTTCCGACGTTTTATTACGAAGTTCGCATGGCCACCTGCTGGCTCCATCATCAGACCCTGGATATCATCTCAGTTCAAAGTACTCGACAAGACGAAACAAATGAGCCCAAACACCACCGAAGTGTCGTGGTATAAAAAAGAAATAAGTTTTATCAACAGCTTTATTATTTTTGTATGTGATCTGCCATAAGGTCCCTTTTCTACTAAACTTTGAACCCAATTTTTATATAGAAAAAATTAACGTACAGCAGTGAAACCAAGCTACAAATACACGTCTATTCCTATATTTTACAATTTTGCATAAAAGAAAAAAATGATTATTTTGAAGGATTTCACTAAAACGTCCATATCTCCGTAACTAGAAACCGTCATAAGGTCCCTTTTCTTATGGAAAGCCACATATAAACAACGGTATAAAGGGTATAAAGTGTGTGGTGGTTGCAGCAATTCGAGTATTTACCAGCACAAGCCTACTTTATTTAAAAAAATATGCTCATTTTATTAAGGTAAATTTGGTCTTTAAATTTACCTTAATTTAAGGAGTGTCTTTTCAAAAGGGCTTATTTTTCTATGTTTTTCATAGAGAAATAAGCCATTTTGAAAAGATAATCCCCATTTACTCCATAAAGATTAAAAAATCTTACCGTCCGTGAACGGCATGAATTCTGGTGTCTGCGACATTTCTGTACCTTATGGTGTTACACTTTGATACCAGGCACGATCAGTTGACGTCCGCATTAATACGGTATATTGTTGGAACATAGTATCCTATTTATTTTCTCGCACGCCATAATAAGCACTCGAAAATGGTATATATATCACAAATTAATATCCAAGCTTATTAGCCATTTAATCGAATCAGTCGTAAATTGAGATCAGATCCGACATTGTATCGTGGATATAAATAAAACATTCACAGATTCAAGCTAATAATTATTAATAAGACTAATTTATAATAGTATCTAATAATAATAATATAATAAAAATTTGTAACAAAATGGATCAAACCCGAAATAACAGATCATTGTAAAATAGATCTAAATTGAATAGCAATTTGACAATAATGATGAATGACATCTTGACAGGTCGATCTCGGCGTCCATGGTTATACCACAGAGTTTATCACTTAATTTTTTTTACAACGTCTACTTACGTTGTAAGAAGTGATGTGGCGCTTTTATAGGCGCTTGTACATACACGACGAGAGCGGGAGAAACGTCATCATATCTTCCCCAATCAATACCGCCATACAAATCTCATCCAAAGCCGATTTTTTTATTGCGTGACAATGGGTGCATGCCCTTCAGTGGAAATATTAGA
This sequence comes from Eudemis profundana, assembly GCA_947034925.1. NCBI lineage: Eukaryota > Metazoa > Arthropoda > Insecta > Lepidoptera > Tortricidae > Eudemis > Eudemis profundana. The sequence continues at coordinate 11,024,583 of OX344814.1, read as the reverse complement.
AAGATCCAAAGCTGAGGATTGCGAGTATTGCTACTCGACACTAGATGACATAACGATAGATTTTTTTTAGCTATAAACATTTTCAATAAAATAAATAATTTAAAACGTTCATTACTGATGTTATTACTATTACTCATGACTATAAAATAAACATTTTGATAGATTGATTGAGATGTATAATACTTTTATTGGAAAAATATAGTTTTTTTTTATTGATAACAATTAAATGGCAACTGTTTCAAAGTTGTAAAAAAATCGTATGTTTTATCTGTGACAGGATACATAAATAAAATAAAAATATACAGTTAACTGTCATAGCTGTGTTAGTGTTTAGGTTATGTTTACACGGATCTTTTTTTATCATTAGATCCGTTTATTTACCAATTTAGATCGACAGTGTTATGCTAACCATAAAACAATGTTAAAATGCTCAAATTAAACGTGTGAATTATCACTTCGTTTACCACATTATCATGCTCTACTATACAAAACCTTGGTGTCGAGTATTGACGCTCTTTGGCTTACTATAAGAAAGTGATACGCTAAGCGAACCCCAACAGGATGTCGCTGGACTCAAATGGCGAATTTAAAGAACAGGGTGAGTTTCATGGCATTTTATTTCACACAGTTTCAGTCACAAATTGTACTACTCATAAATTACCTTTATATGTAGATTACCTGGTGAAAGCAACAGTATGCCAAGGTGTCTTTTCAGAAAGGACTTAAATAACTAACAGAAGCGAAATTTATAATCAACCCAAAAGAAATCGTAGCATTTTTGCTGCTGGCACTTTTATCATAGTACAATTCAATTTACTGTATTTAGTCATAGTTTGCAATATTTGACCCAAACTGACAATATTTAAATAAATTTACATGTTAAGTTAAATACAAACCTTTAAATAATTGATATCGATCGCGAGAGGTGGAAACCACAGAAATATATTGAGATAGAATGAAATAGTTTGCCAATTTGTATGAGAACCAAGTGTGTAACGTATTTCGCTTGACGCCAAAAGTGTAATTTAGTCATGGAAAACATAAATTTTCCTTTTCATTTGGTGGTGTTTGATCAATTAATTATACCATTATTATCAGATTTTCAAATATGATAATAATATTGACGGAAACTGAAATTGGCGGCGTCCAAATTAGGTCATTGTCACTTCTTTTTAGCACGCGAGGTACATACACTTTTTCCTTCTACCTTGACATACAACATTCTGTGGTGGTAACTGCCATTGTTTCCTTATTCGGTTTCTATATGTCCACTTTTTGTCATCAATATAAGTGTGATAATTATATGCAAATGCTTCTGAGATTGTCACCACGTTTTACAACTCATCTTGACCCTTTTACAATGGTTTGTCAAAATTTGGTATGTTTATCCCTCACTTGCAGTGGAGATTGCTATAGAATCAGTATACATAAAGGAAGAGCCACAGACTGTGGAAGTGGAGGTAGAGGACTGGAAAGAAGAGCCAGAATGGGAGAGCAGTGTTGACCAATGCAAAACAGAGCCACTGCAATCAGATGATTCTCCCTCGTCACCGCTAGGTAAGTGAAGACTACATGCTACAAGGTAATTAAAATACCCTGGTATGTGGAATCTCTATTTACCTACATCAGGTGACTTGATGCATGCCTCGACTTTCAATTAGGTTCAACTTCTATAGTGTATCACTCAGTCTCTGATATTAGAAGTAATAAGTTATGCTAATGGATATGACATATGATCACTCTTTAGTTGGCTAAATTTTTTGTTACCTAACTCTGTCACAAAATGAATAGTTCTTACTCATTGTAGTTGTGTAGGAGAAACGTATGGTGTTCATAGAGGTTGGTTGTCTGTAAGAAAGAAGGAATAAATGCATTGATTGGTGAAGTACGGAAGGAGGTATGGTTTTTGTGATTTTGTAAGACTGATCAACGCATTTATTCCTTCTTTTAGTATTCTACGCGGTCTCCCTTATTTTTATGACAAATTTATGATAGCCCAGAGCTCTAATATTCAGGCACGGAAGGAGATCCACTTGAAAATAGTTGCAACATCGAGCGACACTGACCTAGCCAACCTTAGAGACCAATATAGGCAGACACGGAAAAGAATCTATCGCAGTACAAGAAAAGATAGGCGTCTCCATACCGATAGCATAGCTCAACGTGCACAAATCGCTGCAAATACGGGAAATCTAAGAGAACTGTACAGTGCAACAAAGACCCTGGCTGGGAAAGGGCAATATAAGAAAAAGCCTCTCCGTGACAACCAAGGAAGACTCTTAGTAACAACAGAAGGGCAGCTTAAACGTTGGCGTGAACATTTTGAGGAAGTCTTCCGCATATCAGCCCCAGCCGCACCTGACATACCTCAAATCACCGCATCACCTCAACTTCTGGACATAGACACTTCACCGCCATCTAGAAGAGAAGTTGAATGCGCCATACTTTCTCTCAAGCACCACAAAGCTCCAGGAATCGACCTCATTACTGCGGAAATGCTTAAAGCGGATGTGCAGACCGCCGTCGACACTCTGACTCCGCTTTTAGAGAAAGTATGGACTGCTGAAGATCTTCCTGAAGACTGGAATAAGGGTCTCTTAATTACTGTCCCGAAAAAAGGTGACCTCACTCAATGCGGAAATTGGAGAGGAATCACTCTGCTTTCAGTACCATCCAAAGTTCTGTGTAAAATATTACTGGACAGAATGAAGGAGGCGATCGATCCTCTACTTCGGAGAGAACAGGCTGGTTTCCGCCCAAATCGCTCTTGCACAGACCAGATCAACACCCTACGGATCATTCTAGAGGAAGCATCAGAATGGCAACGAGAAATCTACCTCACCTTCGTTGACTTCGAAAAAGCTTTCGATACGGTACGTTGGTCCAGCATCTGGTCTCGTCTAGACGAAATTGGTGTCCCACCTAAGATTAGAGACCTGCTGAAGGCCATCTACAAAAACTACAACTGTAAAGTCGCACATGATGGCCTGATCTCCGAAGATATCAAAGTTCTCGCAGGAGTCAGACAAGGCTGTCTTCTTTCGCCCTTGCTGTTTCTTATCGTCCTGGATGGAATTATGCATCGTATCAACGATGGCAAGCGTCGAGGTATAGAGTGGGGGTTGACCAATCAACTGGATGACCTAGACTACGCTGATGACATCTGCCTGCTTAGCCACAAACATTCCGACATGCAAGCCAAACTGGACGATTTACAGCGAGAGGCTGCAACTGATGGCCTGAAGATCAACTCGCGGAAGACCCAAGAAATGCGTACGGAAGGAAAGAACTCGCTACCGCTGCAACTAGGCGCAGAACTAATAGAACGAGTGCAGACATTTACCTACCTGGGCAGCGTAGTGTCTGAATCTGGAGGGACTGAAGAGGACACCGCTTTGAGGATAGCCAAAGGAAGGGCTACTTTCGCACAGCTTCGCTGCATATGGCAGTCTCGGAAACTGACGAGAGGAGTAAAGCTCAAAATCTTCCGATCGAACGTGAAAACCGTGCTGCTTTATGGATGCGAGACGTGGAGGGTGACAAAGGAAATCACGCAGCGGATCCAAGTTTTCGTCAACAGATGCCTACGACAGATTCTCGGAATTTACTGGCCTGAGAAAATTTCTAACGAACACCTCTTAGAAATCTGTCACGAAACCCCGATCGGTCACCAGATCACACGCCGCAAATGGACCTGGATCGGCCACACCCTTAGAAGAGATCCCAGCCACATACCTAGGCAAGCCCTAGAATGGACACCGCAAGGCAAAAGGAAACGTGGTCGACCGAAGAAATCCTGGCGGCGCTCAGTGGCATCCGAGATGAAGACAGCCGGGCTATCGTGGCCCGAGGTGAAGCACGCAGCCCGAGATAGGACGCGATGGAGACGCACTGTGGACGCCCTCTGCCCCACCTAGGGGACTCAGGACCTTAAGTCAAAGTAAGTCAAGAGCTCTAATAGCGCCGCCCTGATGATAAGTAAATGTTGTTTCATTTGGCATCAGAACCAGTGTTAGCTGTGGACAGGTGCAAGCAGGAACCAACGCCAGAAAGCGGTCGCAGCCAAGGTCGCGCTGTGGGACTGCTCCGTCAAACTAGACCACATTGACTATCATGAGGCGCACAGCAGTAATACTATTTATTACGAGTGGTATTATTATACCTGGTTGCGGCTTTTCTAGACTTTGAAGTCCTATTATCACAAGAGACTCACCAAAATAATGTGTGCGTCATTTCTATTCCTAAAGAAAGAAACTTGAAATGCTGCAAAAAACGCTTATTTTCGTCCTTACCACATATATACTGAGTGTTTTTTTTGTAACCATAATACCATTAGATTTAAGAATAGGTTAAGCATGTACTTATGTTTTGTAAAAACCTAACTTAGTAGAATAAAGGTATACGAAAAAACCATTAAATAAATGTATGTTGTTTCAGTTGCAATGAACAGCGAAAGCTCGAGCGGTGAGCAGGAAAAACAAGAAGAAATAATTGAACAAGTTACGTCACAAGAAAAGCCTTCAAACAAGAAAAAGAGGCCGTGTGAAATATGTAAAAAAGAGTTCACAGATTTAACACTACACAGGCGAACTCACACGGGGATCAAGCCTTACTCCTGCGATATTTGTAATAAAAAGTTCACACAATTGTGTAACTTAAAAAAACATAAAAGAACTCACACTGGTGAAAAACCATACGAATGTGAAATTTGTAAAAAAAAGTTCACACAATTATACCATCTCCAAATACATAAGCCAATACACATGGGTGTAAAACCTTTCTCCTGTGAAATATGTAAAAAGGAATATACACAGTTATGCCACTTAAAAAGACATGAGAGAATCCACCATACTGTTTTTGGAAAACCGTATACTTGCGAGATATGTAAAAAAACGTTCACAGAATCACATATTTTAAAAAGGCATAAACTAATTCACACCGGAGTTAAGCCTTACTCCTGTGAAATATGTGAAATGAGGTTCACACAAGTAGGTAATTTGAATAAACATACTAACCGACTTCATACCTGAGTTAAATCTTAAACCTGGAAAAGTATTTGAGTGCCTAATAGTTGTACTAACGCTCTATCCCGTTTCTTTCGGGCCCACGTTTGAGCATGATCCCAAATTAGGCAGGTTCAGATTTACAATGAATCAAAAGATCATTGAGATGTATAATTCCATGAATTAAATTGTTTTTCCAACCTCGTGCGATTTTATTTACCAATCGTTAATTCCTTACATGTTAGACTTAAATTGCAGACTAGGAACTCGCATACGGGTCGTTCCGTATCATCGGCTAAAAGCATAACACTCCTTTTTTTGGGCTTTCGTGCAAAAATGGAAACCATCTCTTGTGTGGGGAATATTCCGACAGAAATATTTCCAGTTTAAGCGCAGAATTTTCATCACAACTTAAGAAATGGATAGGTTAATTCAATGATTTACATTGCAATTAAATCGAGTAGTATGTGAGCGTTTTCCAAAAAAAATACCGGGTTAGCTACTTTCTCAAAATATGGACTTGTGAGGTTTTTTTGACTCAGAATCGTTAGTACTTGGGTGTTTTCTAAAAAAACGTCACGTTCATACAAACTTGTATGAACATGACGTAGTGGAAAAATAAATACATACAAATTTTCGGACAGGTTTTTTTTGGAAAACGCCCACTTTCGTTTCGTTTTCGTAAAAAAAATGTGTCCATTTTTTTTCCATTACGTCACCATTTTGCATAGTGTTTGTATGAACGTGACGTAGTGGAAAGACAAAAATCCCATACAAATTTTGGGACACTTTTTTTTCGTATAAGGTTCGAATGTACTAACGGTTCTGAGACAGAAAAACCTCAAAAGTCCATATTTTGAGAAAGTAGCTACCCCGGTATTTTTTTTGGAAAACGCTCATGTACGTGATTATGGGAAAGTAACCTAATGTTAGCATATATTTTCTAGTAATGCTATTCACCATTAGATGGCGCAATCATAAAATTACCATCGTAAATGCAATGATCTTGTTGGTTTTTGGACTTATCATTATTATCTGTGGTAAAAGGTGATCTGTCATTCTCATGACAATTAAATTGACACTACTCACTACTAACAGTCATGTCATGACTGTAATTGTGTTTTGTATTGTTTTGTTTACGCAGATTTCAATATTTTCCCCAGTCGTTTATGAATTACTATAAGTGTTAAACTCTTAAACATAAATATGTGTTTTTTAATTTGGACAAACTTTTTGAGTGCTCTTTCACGGGTGGTCTAGGAAACTTAATCCCTGAGACAGTTTGACGCCGACGTTATGCTTCATATTTATTTTATCCGCCCAGGTGACCCTTCACAAAGTTAGGTAGTGAACTGCCGAGTGGTGCCAACATGTCGCTGGATTCGAATGTGCTAAAAGAACACGGTGAGTTTGGAGAGGTTGAATTTCATATGACATCGTCAATTATTGTACTACAAGGTGACCATGATTTTCCAGCAGCCTATGCTATGAAACCTATTCCCTCTTAGAATAATATTGTCTAGGACGATAGTTTCATATAGTTAACTTCACATGATGCTTTAAATGGATGTATGTAGTTGTAATCAACGCACACAAATGCACCAGTAATGTTGTTAGTAAAATCAATTAAAAAGGTGTACTTGGGGGACTGGGCGAATGAAATCTATACTGATTTAGAATTGTCACTTTAGACCTTTTCTGGGTCACTTTTAATCAATATTGTAATGTGATGTGGGACAGAACCATGAAATTCAGGACTACCCTGCAGAATCCAGAATGGTTGACTGCTTCGTTGTACAATTATCACTTTCATAACCAACATTGCACCTGGCACTGCCACTGGCAGATGCCGGCCTTTATTAGGATTCCGTATCTCAAAAAGAAAAAACGGAACCCTTATAGGATCACTCACAGTAAATTTGCTCTGAAGGAACTGGACCGATTGAGTTGAAATTTGGTACATAAGACGGATGTGTAACAGAAATATATGGATTGTAAACATCGGGGCCACTTTTGGGGGGTAAACTAGAAGATTAAAGAAAAAAGTTAGCAAACTATTTATATCATGTGACATATTAAATAAAAGGGTTCACTGTGCGAATCTCATACATATTTTTGTTGTTGTTTTTATACAAATAGTTTTGAAGTTATTTAAGAAAGCCGAAAATTTACCATTTCCCCTTATCTCCGAAACAATTGGACCTAAAATTTTGAAATGTACCGCCCTTTACCTATATGTAGATACCAGGAAGGAAGGGAGAGTATAAGTCTATGGAATATAAAATAACATGTTGTGTTGTATTGTTTTGAATGTACGGAAATTTCTCCACGTGACTATATCTCGCACTTGTCCAGTTTTTTCATACCATATTATTGGCCTCACAAACCCACCTAGCCGGCTCTCTGGGGTAGTTTTAAATTTTTTGTCTGTTGTGAAAGGGTTGATATTTCATAATGGCAAGTGTTATATTTTGCCAAACTTTAATTATCAAATCTTTATCCAATTTACATTCACATGCATCAAATTTCAAGAATAAAAAGTATTTTTAATTCTTATGATGGCCTTTGAGACTTTAAGCAGTGCCGGATTAAGCCATAAGCAAATTAAGCAATTGCTCAGGGCATCACGTCTTGGCGGGCACCAGAAACAGCACCAAAAAATATTTTACCAATAGTGGGGACCCATAGGCGTGAATTGCTTAGTGTGCCTCTCCCCTTCGGAGAGAGGCACAACTCTTGATTGCCTAAATTCATAAAGTGGCCAGTTTTTGACCAAACCAAGTGGATTGCTTAGTCAAGTAGTTTTAATTGCACTGATTGTAGGAAGGTTTTGCAAAGCTCAATCCATTTATTTAGTAATGATTCTCGCTTGCAGTGGATGTAACCATAGAAGCAGTGTTCATAAAAGAGGAACCAGTACCTGTGGAGGAGGGCTTGAAGGAGGAGCATAGTTGGGAGAACAGTGCGGACTCTTGTGAGGATGACATTGTGTTAGACCCAGAACCTCTGCTGTCGTCTGATTTGCCCTCATCTCCCCAAGGTGAGTTAAGTTACTTCTTGTTGTTTGTGAATATACTATGGCTTTTTGTGACTGCCAAAGTGCCAACCAAAGTGACGATTGATGACTGAGGTAACAAAACTTTTTTGTGCAGTTTTATTACGTGTATTAATAGTGCCTGGTTGCTGGGCATATTTGTCGATGACATCAGACATGCAAGGCGAATAATTTTAATTTTTATGGTGTTTCAGCACGTCTGAGCCACGCTCCGTAAGATACTGCTTCGTATAATGGTTTCATTGCTTTAAATCGTCAGTTTGGTTGGTGGCAAATAATGACAACAGAGCAAAAGGAATTTAGTATTGTTTCAATCTAAATGTAATTTTATGTAGAATCAGAACCATCATCATCTATCGGCGGTTGCAAAACTGAGGAAATAACCAAGCTTGCCCGCAACCAAGAACAGGCTGCGCTGTGGAACTACTCGGTGGAACTTGAGCGCATCATTGATGATCAGGTGCTGCTCAGCAGCAACATGTGCCGGATGCTTGACCAGGACTCCACTCTTGCCAACAGTAAGTATAAATAATAATAAATAAAATAAATAAATAAAATAAAATAAAACCTCTTGTGGGGTCTGAGGTGCCGTACTATAAGTACGCACCAACGCCGGTTCTCGAAAATGGTCGCGCCACGCTCTATTGGGATCGATCTATCATCACGGACAGGACTATTGTAGCCAATAAGCCTGATATCGTGCTGATAGATCGATCCAAGCGCCGTGCAGTGCTCGTCGACATCACCATCCCCCATGACGAGAACCTCGTGAAGGCCGAGAAGGACAAGCTCAGCAAGTACCTTGACTTGGCTCACGAGGTTACCGCCATGTGGGATGTTGATTCGACGATCATTGTTCCGATAGTCGTCTCGGCGAACGGACTTATAGCGAAGAGTCTCGATCACCACCTCAAGAGACTCTCGCTAGATGGCTGGATCAAGGGTCAGATACAGAAAGCGGTTCTTCTGGACACGGCGCGCATCGTCAGGAGGTTCCTCTCTCTGCGGCCCTAACCACCGGTAGCCTGGGCCCCGCCCCGCTGCCGGCGGCACCCTAGGTTAGGTTTTTTATAATGTGTTTATATTTTGTAATTTCACTTTGTATTTTACTTTTTATATATATATTGTAAAAAGCCTAATCTAAGAAAATAAAGATATACCTGAATAAAATAAATAAAAATCTTTTATTTCAGACCAGATAGATCATTATAAACTAAAATAAAAATGTAGAAATTAAATGTTAGTAACAATTTGTGCCTTACAAAACTATGTTAGTTGTATGTACATTAAGAATGTTGAATAAAATTAGCCAAAGAAAAACAATTAAGTGCAGAACATTTTTTGTAAAATAAATACAACTTGTTAACGTTACCGTCTCTCTCTATATCTTCGAAGTTTATCTATAGCCCTATATGTAAAAAAATATATCCGCAATCTTGAAACAGGGAAACAGGAAACAGAGGACAACATCTCGAAACCACGGCTTTAGCTTTCACTACCCACCTGCAAAACTGCACACTACAGGAAAAGCATTCTGTACATGTCAATCAAGATTTTTTTGAATTTTTTTTTTGAAAGATATTTAATTACTTGCCTGAGCTTGACTTTAAAAAACAGAGTTACCAGAATATAAAACAAAGCTGTATAAAATGGTGTTTAAAGAAGGCGTACCTACTATAATATAATGACCACTTTATAGCTGTATAGGTAATAATTATTGGACATGTATCTATGCGCCAATGTAACCTGAAATGTTAAACACATCTGACATTAATGCACTTAATTTGAAATGTAATCATTTAACGGGCATTTCTCCAGAAATATGTCTGCGACTCATTCATTTGTCTCCATACATTTAGTATGAAAAAGGGCCAGATGAATGAGGTGAGCGCAGACATATTTCTGGAAAAATGCCCTAACATGTAAATTTTATATACATACACATGTATACATACATGTGAAACTTGTTGTTCCAGTCGCACTGAGCAGCGCAACCACGGAAACCTCGACCGACAGCCCACCGGGGCAACAAACGGAACAGGCAAAACCAGACGGAAGCTCTTTGACTAGTCAGAAAGCACCTAAACCGGGAGCAAAGACTTACCCCTGCGACTTATGTGGAAAAGAGTTCACAGGATCATTCCATTTAAGAAGACACAAGCAAAGCCACACAGGAGTTAAACCATACCAGTGCCTATTATGTAAACAGACGTTCACTCAAGAGAGCAGTTTAAAATCACATACAAAAATACACACCGGTGAAAAACCACACTCCTGCGACATATGTGCAAAAGGTTTCGCAAAATTAAGCGACTTAAAAAGACATAAGTTAATTCACACCGGAGTAAAGCCTTACTCTTGTGAAATATGTGAAAAACAGTTCATACAATTAAATAACTTTAAAATACATAAACAGACTCACGTAGATGTGAAGCCCTACAGCTGTGAAATATGTGAAAAGGAGTTCACGGGATTAAATAATTTAATTAAACATAAACTAGTTCACTCGGAAGTCAAGCCTTATTCATGTGAGATATGTAAGAAAATGTTCACACAACTAGGCCATTTAAAACGGCATGAGCAAATTCATACGGGGCTTAAGCCGTTTTCCTGTGAAATTTGTAAGAAGAATTTCGCGCAAAAGACTGATTTAAAGGTACATAAACGTATTCACACCAGAGTTAAGCCTTACTCATGTGAAATATGCCCAATGAAATTCACACAACTAGGTAATTTGAAAAGGCATGTGAATCAAACTCATACGTAGACGTTTGACAACTCGTGAAATATGTAAAAATATACTTTATATGAAAGAAACATTTTGTCTCTTCATTGGTTTTTTTAATGCGGGTAAATTACACCTAGGGAATGCAATAACCGGCCAAATTTTTTAACCGGTTATTAACCGATGTGATGCCGAAAAAACCGGTTAACCGGTTAAAAACCGGTTAATTTATTTTCGTCCATTTTTGTCGTTTTTGTGAGTATATGATAATAAGAACTACTTTAAAATATTGCTTAGTCGATTATTAAACAAAATCAACTTAAATAACAAACAATAATAATGGGAACTGTACTGACAGTATATCGTGATAATTTGGCCAGACGGAAAATAAAAAGTAAGGCCTGTTTTGAAACGGATTCACTACCTAGATTTACAATATGAAATGAACATGATGTTTTTTTTATTAGTTTTTCAATGCGGGTAAATTACACCACATTTTTGTGTTACATAAAATCGAAGAAATCAAAATACATAGAAAAATTAAATGGCGCTCTCCTATGGTCCAGACAAGGAATCTAACCTAGTGCCTCTGGTCTTCGACCACCAGGGCACCCAGCAAGTGCCTTCAATTTTGCCATCTACTTTGACTTTTGTATCATTCTGGTTTAAAAGGTTTTTTTTAACTTAACACCGTCTATTCTCGCTCGATCGTCAAAGCTGTAAAGTATTTGCATCGAGGTGGGTACATGTGTAACACGTCTTCTCATAGATGGCGACTCCCTTGGCCACAGAACCCAATACTGTTCAATATGTCAATACTGCTAGACTTCGTTGGATCAAGTCTTTAAGTTCAATTTTCTCTTGCTCTTTATCATCGTGGCACAACCCCAACTACGGTCAAATCAATGCTGAAAAAGCGTATTATTTAACTAAAACTGTGAGCCATTTTTTGTTAGCTTTTACCAAGCTACGGGTAAAAGCTAACAAAAAATGGCTCACCTGCGTTATTCCCGTTATTATATCAAGGGAAATCCTTACCAGGATATAAAGTATCCTTATCCAGGACTTAGTCTACTTCCATGCCAAATTTCATCTCAATCCATTCAGTTGATACTGCGTTATTAAGTAAGAAACATCCGAACATCTAAACCTCCAAACATTGTCACACACATCAATAATATTAGTGGTAGGTATGGTATTATTGATGTAATATTGCTTTATCGAATGGTAACCAACACTCGGTTGCGAACATTACTTTGCTACCTGCACCTGCTACACCAGATATTTGCAGACACTTCTACATTCCCATCATATTATAGAGAAAGTGAAGAAATTTTCTTTCAGATATGGTATAAGTAATATAGGTTAACAGGTTGCGTAGGGAATCAGTTTTACGCAGGCTTTGCCACAAAGTATCAAGTTTTTGACATCAATTTGCCAGTGATTTCCGGCGTTAGCTTTAGTTGATTTTTACGATTATCTGAAAATTTGTGGAAAAAAATTGTCTTTGGTATAAATCATTTGTGACTCTGGTGTTTCCTATGGTGGTGTTTATAAATAAAGTACGTTTGGAATTATATAAAAAAAACTCTTAATTTGGCGAACCCGTTACGAATCAGACGTTAAGACCTAAAAGGGACACAAGGAAAAGATGTAGACTATTAACTATAATTGATTGAATCAGGCTGACTTGACTGTTGACTATAGAAAACTTCACTTACTAATAAAAAAAACTACAGGTAAGAAGAAAAAATATAAAGGAAAAAAGTAAGATGATGAGAGTTTGTTAATTAATACAAGTAATGTGTGTAAATTAGTGTGTAATATTCAAATCGCTTCAATCTGCGGAAAAACAGAAACATAGTAAAAGTACCAATGTGATTGATTTTTAAAGGTTTCTGAACTCGCAGAGTAAAACAAATGAGTAATCGGAAAGGAATACGGTAAAATTACAGAATTTTTGACAATTTACTACAGTTTTTTACATTTCGGTTAAAAACCGGTTTCTGGGCTCGATAACCGGTTATTAACCGTTGCTAAATACCGGCGGTTAACCGGTTTTTCGGTTAACCGGTTAGCCGGTTTGCATTCCCTAATTACACCACATTTAATGTTACATATATAAGTAAGCTGTCATAGATGGCGTTTAGGTTAAATCCTATCAAAACAGAATGATACGGAAATCAAAGTAGATGGCAAAATTGAGGGCGCTTACTGGGTGCTCCGGTGGATGAGTGGTTGAGTCGCTGGGCCAGAGGTACCGAGTTCGATTCCCGGTCTGGACACAGGTGAGTGCCATTTAATTTTTTTCTATGTACTTTGATTTCTTGTATCTATATATGTATGTTAAAATATGTTCATACAACTAGGCCATTTAAAACGGCATGAACAAATTCACGCGGCTTAAAGGGCGTCACACGGCGAAGATACTATAATATGTTATGTTAAGAAGCCTAGGTATAAAATACTATAATATCTTAAGGTCTCACCACAGAATAAGTTTCTCTGTCTAAAAAAACCCGATGTTCGGGTCCGACCACAGGACGGAACGCACCGGATCCGTCCGTCTATCGCATAACGCTTGCTCTTTCTGGTCGCTGGCTAAGGTGCAAAATTTGGTGCTAGAAGCCGCGCGGTGAAATTGCGGAGTGAGTCACTTTGGTATCACGCACTTTTAAGTTACGATAATAATTTTCTCAAATGTTTGACTAAACTTAAGATGACGTCTTTGAAAATTTTCATATCGCTCGATAGCTTAGGATAGTGTAACATAGTAACTTAGCCATTATTGATAACTCATACAAACTGTATAGTGAGCGATATTTTATCTTAACGTAAATATTATAGTATCTTCTCCATGTGTGACGCCCTTAAGACTTTCTTGTTTGATATATGTAAGAAGATCTTTGCGCAAAAGACTGATTTAGGGCCTCCGCTAGCTGACGCGGATTACCCGGAACAGACGCCCACGGAACGGGCGTCTAATAATAAATTATATGAACAGCGCTAAGTGAAGCGGGCGCGGGTCCATACTTTTGCCCGCCCGCCGCGTGCGTCCGCGGCGGGCGTCCGTGCCAGCTAGCGGAGGCCCTTATAGGTACATAAAAGGATTCACACGAGTTAAACCTTACTGTTGTGAAAAATGTGGAATAAAATTCACACAATTAGGTAATTTGAAGTCATGTGAAACAAAATCATATGTAGAAATATATTAATAATATATATTACAATATATATTATATTTATTAATATAGTATATGAATTGTGAAATACGTGAAAAGTAGGACAATATTCCAGTGTCATCAATTAATAAGGAGAATAAGACGCTTATAAGCAAAAAGCAAGGAGGCTTAGCTCTAAGATACTCGAGCTGTTTTTGCCCCTGCATAGTTTATAAATGACTTATTAACCGACTTCACAAAAAAGAGGTTATTTTTTAACCCCTTATTTTCATAATCCAGTTTTGATAATGGGATCTATGAGGAATTAAGAGAACTCCTCAAATATACATATACAATTTCATTATTTTTATCTTCTTTTAATTACTCAAATATTAAACGCTTATTTACTGCAATTTAATTTTTTTATAGTATCACGAGAATTTATTCAATGTTTGAAGTATTTTTTTAGTATGGAAAAGTCATTGTATTCCTGATTTACTGGTGGCACTTTATACTTGTCCAAAATAAGCGGAAAAATACAGTATAGTGTAGTTTTTGCACCTATACCCATATTCTTAAAGCTAGTTTTATGTAGTAGGGAATATTTAATTTTACACCACGCTTATTTTAATAGTACTTATAATTAATATACATGATGAATTAATGAATTAAATTTTATTTACAGTCTCCAGCGGTTTTATTTCGTAATCGTTGCAACCTTGCTAACTTCCCAACGTATGCTGCCGGGGTTGGCGAACATTATTTGTTTCATATTGGCGCGCCATTCCTATTAATTTAAACCGACGTCGTAGGAGGAAGATCTCAGTACCTCAGTACGGTTATTATTAGGGATGTAACGATACATAATTTTCCCGATACGATACCGATACCGATTATTGTAGTAAATAATCGGCGATATCGATACCTACCAATATCTTCTCAGACCTATGTATGTCCTTATTATAACTACCTAGCCAACCTTGAATGTGTAAAGTAAAAATAAATAAATAAAAATAATTAAAAATATATATATTATGAACCAAGGACATAATTAACATAGTAATTATCATTGCAGAAGGTAATAAATAGACCACCGATATATCGGTATGGTTACATCCCTAGTTATTATCATACCTATCATATACCATCGACGGTCAATACAAGGTGATCAAGACGCGCGCAGTCTCCTAAACTACATCTACGTTCGCGTTGTTGCACATTGACCGTCGTCGATAATTTTTCTTTCCATTTTTGTAGTAATGCTATTTGTCCCTAGATGTCGCAGCATAAACGATACGATTGATTTTCATAAAGCGAATAAATAATAGTAAGTCAAAGCAATCTCGTTAAGGAACATCATACAATGTGTTGTACAAGACAATTTTTTTGTATCGGCATCATTTTTATACGCCATCAAAAACTTCTGCAAATTTGTAATAAAAAAAATCAAGCGTGCGTTTTGTCTGTGGAGTATTAAAAAAAATATGCTTCGATCTGTCATTCATTTCTGTAGTTGCTTATGTTAGGTTATGTTTACATGATTTTTGTTGTAATTTCATCGTTTAATCCATGTATTTGCATTTTACATCATGGGTCGTTAGCCATACATTAGTGTTGTTTAATTTTTAGATTGGACTTGTGAACGTGTAAAGTTAATTTATTGCTCAACATACCACGATATCCAAATAAACAAAAAAAACGCTAGATTTCGGAGTCACCTATAAGAAAAGAAAGCGTCAAGCATTCTCTACAGCATGTCCCTAGATTCGCATGAAGTGATGCTTCCAGAACGTGGTAAGTATTGGGATTTTTAACAGGCTTTATTGAAATCTAATTTCGTCAGAATCTTTATTATGCCTGTTGCCCGATTACTGGAAGACGGCTGGCCTGATTTAGAAAATTCCTATTTGTTTGGAAGAGTCCTTATATAATATACCATACTGAGAAACTTGAATATCCCTAATCTTGTGGATATGATTGTAGCAGCCACTAGAATTCATCAAAATCAGTTCAGCTCTAGTCATTCATGAGATGAGAGCATTTACCTGCAGCTTCGCCTGCGTTATTCCCGTTATTATCCCAAAAGAACTCTGTTCCAGGACCCTCAAAGTTAAAGGGGCCCCAAACCTGCCCAAATTTGGACTTGGCCAGAATACTTTAAGTTGGACATTCGAAAATATTGCATCAACTAACTGCTTAACATAAAACCTATTGCAGTGTCCGTTACCATAGAAACAGTGTACATAAAGGAAGAGCGAGAGTCCGGGACTGAGGAGACAGATGGTTTGAAAGAGGACCCTATATGGGAGAACGAGGAGTTGAGCGATACGCACTCGCTCAGACTGTGCCAGGCCGAGCTGGGCCCAGGCCCTGAGTTGTCGCGACCACCTGATTGGCCCTCGACGCTACAAGGTGAGACTAGTAACAATTGATACTGTATCTTATTTTACAAGCATTTATTGAGATTCACCTGTCTCGGTGTCTGTCTGTGTCTGTAATCTGGTGAGTTTCTTCCGGCGCTTCTTCTCACCAGAAGGTCAATTACCCGAAGCGCCAAAAGAAAAGAATTAGAGATGAGACATGTAAAAGAGCCGTTGAGGGCCTACTTACAGCAATAAATTATTTTATTTATTTTTAATTTTATTTATAATCAAATCATGTAATATTGTCTTCGGTTTCTGCGATTATCACTCATTGTAATAAAACAACTTAAAAGGATTAAATTGCATATATTACTACATTTTTTAAGTGCTGACGTTTCATAACCCTTTTCAGCGTTAATCACTACATAGTATAAAACAAAGTCGCTTTCTCCACGGTAGATGGTAGTTTTTGTTCCGATAAAAGGTACATCGGGAGCGCGCATGTGTGCGTGCCGTTTGCGCGCCGTGTACGGACGCACCACAGGCAAGCATTGCCGCGTCGTGGGCGCGGGCTTAGTCAGGGCTGAGCCGAGCGGTCGAACGTACAAAATGTCTGCGCAGGAAGCAAAGTATAGAAGACGTATGTACTGCAGTGTGTTCGGATGTTTGAAGAATAGTGCGCAAAATCCAGAATTATCATATTTCAACATTCCTAAGGATAATAGTTACTATTAACGATGGGATATTTACCATGTATGTTTGTTTTTGTGAGTTCCCGATATTTCGGCACTGTTGCAAGCGCCATCATCACGGAGTTATTATGTGAATGACCATGTTAGCTTAAAATCGTATTCCTAAGGATCCCGAAAGGTGTGTATTTTATTAGTACCTATATAAATGTTATATTTTAAGTCGTTTATAGAATGTTTGATAGTTTTGTGATCAAACTATACCAATTAAATAGGGTAGATAATTATTTTGTTTGACAGTGAAGAGTAAAATTAACAATTTTTTTAAACGTGTACTAATTAAATAGTAGTTGATTCTATTGATACATAAAATGCCTTAAACACGAGAGTGGTTTTATGAAACGAGCCGAAATATCGTTACGTTACATACATGTACACGTACCAATACTAATTTGTGGCTGTCCATCGGAATAGGGTTCTTATGGCGTTGACGTAAGGCCCCTTTTTTGATGGAATGACACATTTATTTAAACTATTACTATTATATATTGATTTAAACTTTCACGATTTTCACTCATTATTATAATTTTTGGATAACGAGTTGTCACATGTGCAGAAGGTCCTCGGGTGGAACGGATACAAGGTGAACGGGCGGCAGCCGAGAAGAAAAGCAAAGGAAAAGCGTCCTGGCGTTGAGAGACAACCAGCGTTCATGCCTTATGTGAAGGGGATAACGGATAAAGTCGGTGCAGTACTAGAAAGGTACTCGATTAAAACTGTGTACAAACCGTTATCCAAGGTCACGAGGCATGTAAGATCACCCAAGGATGTTATTCCTTTACAATCGCCGGGTGTTTACAGGGTTGGTTGCAGTTGCGGGAGTTCTTATATTGGGCAGACCAAGCGCACCATAGCGGAAAGGGTCGAAGAACACATCGCGGCTGTTAGAAAACTCCAAGTAGACAAATCGGCTATAGCGAAGCATGTGTTGGAGTCTGGATCAAACCACTGGATGGAGTTTCATAATACCAAGATCCTGTCTACAGAACGCAATTACTATAGTAGAATTGTCCGTGAAGCGGTTGAAATCAAAAAACACCGCAATTTCAATCGGGAAGATGGGTTTAAGCTTTCTTCGTCGTGGAATCCAGTCATCAGCATGTGTCAATATCATCAAGTGTCTTCCGGCAAATCGCCTGATGTTGTTAGTGTTGTGTGTCGGCCGAGTGACAACCCTAATATGCAAAGTATTAATCAAGACCAAGTGCGGGTAGTTCGGAAAACCCGCGCGGCTAGAAGATGTTGACACCCGCCTCGCCAGTCCCTTCGCGACCATGGACGTCACGGCACGTCCGAAACGTCGAGGTAATATCATGTTTTTACGCGATTAAGTCCCGTTTTATTATTACTATTATACTTTAATAAGATTAACATCAGATGTGTGCGATCAGATAATTTCATATTGAAATAAGTAACTTTTACTAGGTTGACCTCGAACGATAGTTCGTTTGATCGAGGTCAACCTAATAAAAGTTACATTCGTAGTAAGTAGGTATTTTACAGAACCGACGAGCGGTAGCCCTGTGCCTTAGGCCGACTCCGGTGTCGCGCGCTCCTAAACGGCGAAGACGAACTACTTGGTTGTCTTTATACTTTGCTTTCTCTGTCCCTATGTATGCTTAAATCTTTAAAACTACGCAACGGATTTTGATGCGGTTTTTTTTAATAGATAGAGTGATTGAAGAGAAAGGTTTATATGTATAATACATGCATAATATAATAGAGAAACATTGTGCGAAGCCCGGGGCGGGTCGCTAGTATAATATAATTTTAAACAAAAGCTCTAGCAGCAAAAAATTTTGTTGCCAGATTAGACATTAGACCCATCTGGCAACACTAATTTTTAATTTGTATTTTTAGGGTTCCGTACCAAAATGGTAAAAAAGGAACCCTTATGGTGCGACTCTGTCTGTCTGTCTGTCTGTCTGTCTGTCTGTCTGTCTGTCTGTCTGTCTGTCTGTCTGTCCGTCTGTCACAGCAAGATATCTCAGGATCTACTGATGCTATCGACTTGAAATTTGGAATAGTGATAAGAACCGCTAACCCGAGCTTATAGGATGTAAAAAAAATCTTGTAACTTTTTTACTTTTTTTTTAAAGGGGTCCGTAATGAGACTTTGCAAATTGAAAGTAGGGCTATTATATCGAGTGAGGTATCAAATGAAAGGGCTTAATTTGTAGATTAAAACAGTATTTTTGTATTTTTTTTTAAATAAGTAGTTTTTGATTTATGGCGAAAAACGTTAAAAAAAATACCGTTCCCCCCCTATTATCTTCGAAGTTACTGAACAGAAAAATCTGTTATAATTACCAATTATTAATGTCATCCTATATATTACAGGAAAAATATAACGGTATTCCTAACTTGCACTGTTTTTGAGAAATTTGCAAAAATCTCAACACATACTTATTTGCTCCTACTAAACTATCGCCATATAGTTTTTCTTGAACTATTCATGTATCTACTTATGAGTTTGTACGGAACCCTCGGTGCGCGAGTCCGACTCGCACTTGGCCGGTTTTTTTAAAGTGGTTAGGTTTGCACAATGCATCATCAATGAAGGGAAAATTTATGATTTTCTCAATCTACACGCGCCCACGAACGCTGAAAAGAGTGACGAAACGTCGGGACTTAGAAAATGTAGTTATCATACGTGATTTAATCCGTTTAAGTTGTTTTATTACAACAAATCTTGTAAGTTAAATTTGACCCCATTTCCAAATGAACTGAAAATTTGCATGAGTATGTAAATCAGATGACAATGCATATTATTATTCTGACATGGAGCTGATCTGATGATGGACCCTGATGGTAGCCATAATATATAATCTAAATTACATAAGATAAATCTACCGTGTTTGGGCTCATTTGATTAGCTTTGACGTGCAGTTTGCGATTAAACAAAAAAAAGTACAGTTAGTTGGCAAAAGTAGGCAATAAAAACTTGTCCTTAAAAAAAATTTAAGACAGTTTTTTTTATGTGTATTATTTATTTGTTTAATCTTTATTGCACAATACAAATAGTACAATTGGCGGACTTAATGCCTTAAGGCATTCTCTACCAGTCAAGCAATGGGCTAAACAGAAACATTACCTTGGTGCAGGGCCTTTAATGTCAATGGGAAAACTTAAGATAAATTTACAAATATACATACAGATGTTTGGCATAATAAACATAATTATAGATGGGAGGGAGATGCTGTGGGAGGGGAAATGGATTCTAGGGATGAATGTCACGGAAAATTGTACCACTGGTACTAACAAGATACTAACGAATTGCCATTTGGGCGATTCCACGGGAGACGAACCTTTACATCAATTTGTAAGTCCCAATATTTGTTACTTTTTTGATACCATCGTGTAGGGTGAGGTCTTATAGTACATTACACAAATAGAGTGGTAAAACATAGAAAGGCCGAGATCGCAGATGTTTGCGGCCCGAGCTGCAAGCGAGGGACGTAAATGTGCGATCGAGGGCTTTCTTTATTACCTCCCGTGTTGTGTACATCATTTTATGTATACACTTGGCTAGAAAGCGGCTTTTTCCGTACGCGTGGCGTACGGAAAAAGCCACTTTATGGCCAGGTGTGGCATAAAATTAATTGTTATGGACTTAACTTCATATAAAGGATGTTAACGCGCTTGAAAACCTTAGCATTCTAAGATTTAGGACCACCTGCGAATCACACGATGTTGCACCCGCGATCGTTTTAACAGTGAATAATTTACTGATAATTTTTGTTTTTAATACTTTTTTATGTTTCTATAGTTGATTGTTTATTGTCTTTCGATATAAATAGGCAAAACATTTTAAAAGTTTCACAATTAAAAGACATTTGTGTTTTTGTACTTTTTTTGCCTATTTATACATTTATTTTAAATTCTTATACACAAACCTATAGAAAAGGGGTTGAAAAGTAACCCTTCAAATAATATTTTTTATAGAATGTTTTTCATTTTATTAGGAGGAAGCCTTGAATGAGTCAAAATGTGGCACCCGTAATAATGGAATCGCGCATTTACACCTTATTCTCAATACCGTTTTTGCCCAGGGCGTCCACACTCACGGGAGCCCCAATTTGCTTACAGTGTTTTGAGCAATTAAGTTCCGTGACGAAACGGAACTTATAGTGTTTGTGTTCCAATCTAAGTCTAGTAATTTCATGCGGCATTAGAGCAGCCTTCAGCGGCAATGCTTAGCTTAAAATTATATTAAGGAAGATTGTCGATTGTTGGTTCTCAAAATAACTGTTTGTTATTAGACTTGTGACTAACAGAAAGCATGCATGTTGTTCCAGCTGCCCTGAGCATCGTAAATGCGAGCCGTGTACAGCCAAGCGCCGCTGCCGTCAGACCGCGAAAGCGAACAAAGAAACAAGCGACGCCAGATGACACTTTAAATAAAGTATTTCCCAAGAAGAAGAAAATACATTCTTGTGAAATATGTAATAAAGAGTTCGCGCAACCAGCTCGTTTAGAAAAGCACAAGCTAATTCACACTGGAGCTAAGCCCTTTACCTGTGAAATATGTAAAAAGCAATTTAGGCAAATAGGTCATTTAGAAATACATAAGCGAATTCACAACGGACTTAAGCCTTTCACATGTGAAATTTGTGATAAGAAGTTCACGCAATTATGCAATTTGAAAGCGCATCAACGGATCCATTCGGGCGAAAAACCATACTCTTGTGAAATTTGTGAAAAAAGGTTCACACAATTGTGTAATTTGAAGATACACAAACAGGGTCACATGGAAGGCAAATCATATTCCTGTGAAATATGTGAAAAGGAGTTCACAAGTGTAATTAATTTGAAGCGGCATAAGCAAACACACATGGCAGACAGGCCTCACTCCTGTGAAGTATGTAACGAGAGGTTCAAGCAATTATGTCACTTGAAAATTCATACACGAATTCACACGGGTGAAAAACCATACTCATGTGGGATGTGCGACAAAAAGTTCACAGAACCGCATATTTTGAAGAGACATGAACTGGTTCACACCGGAGTTAAGCCTTACTCCTGTGAAATATGCTTGAAGAAGTTCACGCAATTATGTAATTTAAAAAGACATGTCAACCAGACTCATGCGTAAATGCTTGCCTATTAGCAAGGACCATTAAAACAAGAGGACTGTCATTCTCCATACAAAAAGCTGTTCCCCGAATTTACAACGCCATCTATGTATAAGCTTGGTAAAAGAATTATATTATTTACAATTATTCAACTTTGCAAACGTGACACAGTATTTGAATGTTAGAATTTATTTCGTCATCGTTAAATGTTTAGTTTTTTAGCGCCATCTAGTTTTTGCCCGGAAATCCCCTAGCGGTCGGGTTACAATCCAAAGTATGGAGAATGACAGTTCTCTTGTTTTAATGGTCCTTGCTATTAGTAAGAAACGAATAAGTGAATGCTCTAGTTCAGACTCGTACTTGTTAATTTTTTTTTTACAATGAAATTGCAACTTTAATATTTGTATACTTACATGCTAATTACGAATTTATGTACTTGTAGGAAGGAGTGTGAATTAGGGTGTCGAAGTATCGGGCAATCATCAGTGGTGTGGTCTCAGATTTACCTAATAATAAACCGGAGTAAAATTTGATTTTTTTTCTTCATGAATAGTAGAATAAAGTAATATTATAGATAGATAGATAGATTTGTTGTTATATGCATATATTATCATAATCCATTCCCAGAATCCCGAGGAAGATCCATCTTTGTGTTTAACGTTTGAAGTAATATTGCAAACAAGATCCGAACACTGGTTAGAAGTATACTTCTAAGGCAGGGTGAGTCATTCATAGACCCCCGTTTGCGTACGTTGTCGTTTGTAAACATAGTGATCGGCAATGTCATTTATTATTTTAAGACTTTTAATGTACCTGTGTTTGTCTATCTCTCTCTCTCTCGCTCTATTTTTAGGCATTGGAGCGCTCACTCATATTGCTCATGAAGATAATGTAAACTTGCCCATAGTTAAATTAGACCACACGTGTGTAATAAATTCAGTTGTACTGACAATGGACAAGATCGACAGATGATCTGGTTAAGACTGCTGGCTCACGGTGGATGCAGGTCGCTTCCTAACGAACTAATTGGAAATCTATGGGGGAGGCCTATGTCCAGCAGTGATGATGATGATGTACTGACAATTTTGAGTGGTTTTATTTTACAATTGTTACCTTACCTTACTTTAAGTATTACTTTACTAATCCGTCCTTTTCACATATTTTCAACAAATGTATAAATAGATCTATTGTTTAGTTGTATGCAAGGACCTTCAAATAAATGGCCGGACAGAAACTCGGTCACAAAGAACTGAAGCATGTCTAATCCGCCGGCTAGCTATGTGTGCGTGCTGCTCACATAGCAGTACGCACACATAGCTATAGCAGAAATAGTTCAAATCAAATCAAAATCAAAATTATATTTATTTTTAACCTAAGTGTGTCGAATTCTCCTTTTAAGTCTAAACGTGTGTTAGGAGAATTCGCTCCTTCATCCAAGTTTTATACAGTGTTAAAAATAAATAACTAACTAAATAACTGAGCTATACAATAGTACATTACACAACTAAGGTGGCAATACAAAGAAAGGCCGAGATCGCAGAATAGTTGATGTTGATGTGTGCGTTCGGCTCGTAAGTATAGTAAGAATTATCTAAGGTGTCCGAATGTTTGTTCATTCTCTTTAGGAACATTCGGACAGCATAGATAATTCTTACTATACAAGCAGTCAGCTTACTAGAAATGGCTTCAGTCCTCTGTTGGCGAGGCGCCGTCCGTTAAGGTCCTTGGTTGTATGTTTGTTTATTTAGCGCTCACTCATAGCGCGCATGAAAATAATGTAAATTGTTCTGGCTTCCCCATAGACGAATTAGACACCACATGTGTATAATATATGAAAGTTATATTGAAAATCTTTAGTGGTTTAATTTACAATCCTTACCCTGTTTACTTACGTATTACTTTGCTCAGGAAGTCCCCACGTTATCGACGAGGAATCTGCTTAAGCCGGTCAGAAAAAGCTTGATGGCCACGTAATAAGAGTGAAAAAGACGTAGCTGTCGCAATCGCAACCCTGGATCTACGATTTTTCCGACCCGCGGCAGAAATGTGATAGGGGCGCCTCCTCTTCGGCGCTAAGATAAATTATATCAAAAATCTCACAAACAAAAGTATATGACTTTGGCGCCCTCTGAACTGTCGCTCGGGGCAGCGGCAGGTACCCCGGTTTGATCTCGTAAATGAGACAGTGTAATTCAAAACAATTGAAGAGGAAAAGATTGTTAAAAGTTTGTAGTAGCACTATTCGTCACTAGATGTCGTTGTAATGAAGGTAGGTATGAAGAGGAGCCCTCGTCTGCGTTTCTTATCTTTAATATTCAATTTAAAAAGTTTTTGGCACCAAAATAGATACGAAGAAATTATCCAACAAGTTTCAGCTCTATTTAATTTAATTAGGATTATCTACAGTTGTGGCAAACTTTTCGCGCGCATATACGCTATTTGATACTAGATGTCGTTAATAAATAAGTTTTTCTAGATATGTTTTACGGGCATTGGTGTACACACTTTTGTAAAAACAGTTGTAAAAAATGAGCATTTCTTGTCTATGGTGTTAGTAAAGTATATATGTATTGTATGCGGACTATGCGGTTTATAAATATCTGTCATAGGTGTGATTGCGATAAGGTTATGTTTATAAGGTTTTTGTTTGTTGTTTATACTTAATACTTAATTTTATAGGAAATTATAGACATTATTAGTGTCAGCCATTGCGTAATAAATCAGCGTTATCTTTACATTACACTTATGAATTATTGCTACATTGTTGGTGTCATGTTCCTACTACATAAACGTTTGGTGTCGGGTGTCGACGCACTCTGGCCGTGCTTGCTATAAGGGAACCGTGGAGAAGTAACCTGCCCTGCAGCATGTCGCTGGACACGAATGATGTGCTGCGCATTGAGCACGGTAAGTCTAAAGATATTTTGTTTTGTATAGAAAAAATTGGTTAGTCTAGTTACACTTACCTCCTTTATTCGTCCTAAAGCTGCGACC
The DNA here is from genome assembly GCA_947034925.1 of Eudemis profundana. Lineage (NCBI taxonomy): Eukaryota > Metazoa > Arthropoda > Insecta > Lepidoptera > Tortricidae > Eudemis > Eudemis profundana. The sequence continues at coordinate 10,999,458 of OX344814.1, read as the reverse complement.
ATATGTCTCCCATTAGTATGCAAGATTATTGACACTAGAAGCAGATTTAATGGAAACCAAGTAGGTCCATCCTTGTATTCATTAGAAAGAGAAGCAATTTTAAGATTTATTCTTAAAAGTAATGTAAATAAGTGAGCAGCATTCACAAAAAACGGGAAAAGGACTGTTTCCTTTCCATATAGGTTTTTTGTGTTACGAAATAGGAGTAATCTGTAAAGAAAAGTGTTTTGAGCCATGACAGAGAATAGGTAAAATAAAATAAAAACTTTGTATGTATCCGGAGAACTGGATAGCTAAATAAAAATTCAGTTAGTAAATTCTTGACAGGTTAATTACTTATGTAAATGTTGATGCTGTTAGACTTTCCAGAATTTCAGTATAGTACAGGGGTTCCCAAACTGTGCCATAGAAAGTAAAGAGGAGCGCTGTAAGTGGATCCTCTATCATTATTTAAAACCACAAATATTCATGGGTACCTATAAATCAACAATACCTATTTGAGCGAACTAGGGTAGGGTGCCGTGACGAAGTACTAAACTTGTATTTTAAGTGCCCCACAGGCTGAAAAAGATTGGGAACTCCTGGTATAGTAGCTTTTTTTCAACATTACTATACTTCTTGCTTGCAGTGACCATTAAGATAGAAATAGAGTCCATAAAAGATGAGACTGAGTCTACAAAAGAGATGGTGCATGTAAAGGAGGAGCCAGAGTGGGACACCAGTGGGGACCTGCCGGTTGACCATGAAGCAAAGTATGAGCTGGTATTGGAGCCGCAGCCGCTGCAACCATCCAACTGGCCATTGCTGTCTCAAGGTAAGTCACACTGAAATGAGCAAATTTGAAAATGGCACATGTCATAATATGCCATGCAGTTGCAGAACTTAAAGTACATTAAGCTAACAATTTTTTCATTGAATTTACTTTGGATTCTAGCCTGGCCCAAAAGTAAAATATATGAAGAGTGAGAAAACCACATTTTCTTTTCACTTGTTTATTTCTGAACAAATCTCACAATGCATAAACAATTATTCATAGAAAGGGTCTAGCCGCAATCCTATAGTGAAACTGCCCCTGGCTGAAATGTGTAGGTTTCTTAGGAGCTTTTATTTGTCTTATTATAAGATATCATTTTACCAGATTTCAAGCCTGGAATCCTCTTGGTTTGGACAAAAAAAAAATAGTTTTTATTTATTTTTAGCTAAAGCAATAATTGGATTTCTTTGAAATTTGGATGTCACATGTACCTAATAATAACTCATTTTCAAAAAAAAATCCAAGGTTCTAACTTATTTATAAAGTCTTAAAAATTGATATTTTAATTTTTATGATTTTTTAAAAAATACTTATGAGATAGGGACAACCTCAATTTTTAGTTATATAACGTAGAATATATTACTGCATAAAATATATTTTTTCTGAAAAAATCCATTTAGGGCAACAGGGCAAAAATGTTTTACTAATGCATAAAAGCCGCCCGCCCTACTACGTTTTTGTACATATTTTATTTACTTAGTGGTTTATCTATCCTCGTCTATCGTCACCTCGTCGTGTGGTGTCGACGTAGTGTGCGCTCATGAACAGGCACGAGGTGGCGGACTGGTGGTGGCGGCGCTGCGCGGGTATAATATTCGCGCGCTGAGCCACATGGCGTGCTCTCATTGGCTAATTGGCGGTAATTACAGCACTTGTGCGGTAATGTAAAGTAAAAAGCACTTGTGTGTAATAATCTGTGTTCTGCGCGTAAGAACCACGAAATAAGAGCGACTTTATTTTCGACCTCTGCAAAACTTAGCGTAGTCCGACTATAAACCCTTTTTTATTAAATTCTGAATGTGGGTGTCCTGGATGAGACAGGCAATTTTGAATAAAATCTTTGAATACTCTTACTTATTTTCACTGAAACTATGTTTCTTTATGGAAACATACATATCACGAAAACCACGGAAGAGACCCTAAATAAATACTTGAATATTCGGACCAAGGGCCCATTGAGCTTTTAATTTTTTGGATTAATAAATGTCGGAAAATAAAAAAATGGGATTTTTGAAATTCCGTATAGTAAATATCGTGACTTTAAATAATCTTAATTTTATTTCTTAGGAATTATGAAATTCGCAATAAAATATTTCCGAGTTTTTGGGTGTTCCCGGTATAAGTAGTCGTAGGGCGGCGGGCGGCCTCTATGCATTAGTAAGACATTTTTGCCCTGTTGCCCTAAATGGATTTTTTCAGAAAAAATATATTTTATGCAGTAATATATTCTACGTTATATAACTAAAAATTGAGGTTGTCCCTATCTCATAAGTATTTTTTAAAAAATCTTAAAAATTAGAATATCAATTTTTAAGGATTTATAAATAAGTTAGAACCTTGGATTTTTTTTGAAAATTAGTTATTATTAGATACATGTGACATCCAAATTTCAAAGAAATCCAACTATTGGTTTAGCTAAAAATAAATAAAAACTATTTTATTTTTTTATTTTTGTCCAAACCAAGAGGATTCCAGGCTTGAAATCTGGTAAAATGATATCTTATAATAAGACAAATAAAAGCTCCTAAGAAACCTACACATTTCAGCCAGGGGCAGTTTCACTATAGGATTGCGGCTAGACCCTTTATAACACAATTAAATTATTCGCGAATATTTTACGAATAATTTACTTGAGTAAGAATAATCATTCGGTAATTTTATTCATCATACACAAATAATTTTAATATTGTTATTTTTTATTCATCATTCAAATAAATTTTGGCCATCTCTGATCACACTACATTTGGAATTATGAAATTACGACTCTTTAGAATGTTCCCTACTGGCATCATAGGCAGAGTTTTAGAGTATACTAGCATTTAACCGCGGCTTTGCCCGCTTTGTTCCCGTTACTGTCCCAAGGGAACTCTTTATCGGGATATATCCTATGTTTCAATCCAGGACTTGGTCTACTTGCTTGCCAAATTTCAGCTCAATCCATCCAGATGTTACCTCGTTATTTAGTAACAAACATCTAAACATCTTCACAAACTTTTACTTTGTAGTATTAGTATGATTTCACATTTATACTATTAGTGTGATTTTCATGTGGTTTAGAGCAGTCAACTGCGGCCTGCAAGAAAGAGCCGTCGTCGCCCGAGCAGGCCGCGCCGTGGCAACCGAAATTCGAACGCAACAATGATCGTGAAGTTATCAACAATAGCCAGGTCGACCAGGACTCCGCTCACGGTAAGATCATTAATAATTTTTCAAAAAAGTAACTTGGGAGTAACAAAAGTAAGAAATAAAATGCAAATAGTTTTAAAATTGTTGTCCAGAAACTATAAGTGTATCAGGATATACTTTGTTTAGCCTTATAAATAACCGAAAATGTCCACGTTCCAGTTGCATTCGACAGAGCAAGTACAAGTAGCTGCAGAAAGAAGCCAGCTATAGCTATGACAGACATACCAAGAGGGCGACCAACAAAGGAACAGGCAGACACAGATGAATGTACATCAAAAGGAAAACCAACTTGCAAAATATGTAACAAGAGATTCACAAAATCGAGCAGCTTAAAATCACATCTACGAATACACACCGGCGAAAAACCTTACTCGTGCGATATATGTAACAAACAGTTCACAGAATTATGTAATTTAAAGACACATCAAAGAGTTCACACCGGAGCTAAGCCGTATTCCTGTGAACTGTGTGGAAAAGAGTTCACACAATCAAGCAATTTAAAAACGCATATGCTTATACACACGGGCCGAAAATCGTATACTTGCGAAATATGTGATAAGAAGTTTACACAATTAGGCAATTTGAGGATGCATAACCGGATCCACACTGGAGTTAAACCTTACACCTGTGAAATTTGTGATAAAGAGTTCACAGGAACGAGTGATTTGAAGCGACACACACAGACTCATACCGGATTAAAGCCGTATTCCTGTGAAGTGTGTAAAAAGAACTTTGCGCAATCGAGTAAGTTAAGACTGCATGAACGAATTCACACTGGATTAAAGCCTTACTCTTGTGATATATGTGAAAAAGAGTTCACACTAATAACCTATTTGAAGATACATAGGCGCAGTCATACAGGTGAGAAACCATATTCGTGCGAAATTTGTGATAAAAAGTTCACCCAATCGACTCATTTGAATAGACATAAACGAGTTCACATTTGAAGCCTAAATAGAAGATTTGTGAAATCAAGTTTGGGTCAATCAACTTTGTACATCCACATTTTTTGCTGCCCGCTGCACTTTTTAAGTACATAATTCTTAAAATAATTAATATCGCAAACAGTTATGCCTGGGCTATACCAGCAATAAATAAATTATGTTATTTTATTATAACAAACGGGACTTAATCGCGTAATGTCGCGAAGAGACTGGCGAGGCGGGTGCACATCTAGCTTTGAGTGAAAAGAGTGAGTGTTTAAATCAATAAATTATGTTATATGATGGTTTATCCGTAAAAAAGGTGCCAATTTTCTAATAATATACATCATTTTATTGGAACCTCCAGCGGTTTTATTTCACAATTTTCAGCGACTTACTCAAACTCATAGTGGAAATAAGTTTACAGACACCCGAAATTTCTGGAGGGTATTCCGTGAGGTGTGGCGGTAAGGTACTATACATGTTGGAATATAACAAGGTACACACCACGGTACAAGAGATGACAAAGGTGACTTCAATTGACCATAGTTATCCAACCCTGACCTGACCTGATTGACCTGAGACAAGCTTCGTATTATTACTTTACGCAGTTAAGCAGAAAATATATAATCGAAGTATACAAAACTTGCCTCTGGTCGCTTTCTGCAAACTATTGTCAATTGAACTAAGACATGCTGATGTCACAAGCTAGATACGTTACCATTTTGTGAATAAATTATCCGAGTAAAATGCGTTTATGCCCCACCTGATGTACACAACACGGGAGGTAATAAAGAAAACCCTCTATCGCATATTTACGTCCCTCGCTTGCAGCTCGGGCCGCAAACTTCTGCGATCTCGGCCTTTCTTTGTATTACCACCCTAGTTGTGTAAGTAATGTACTATTTCTGCCCTCCAGCCGGAAAGCATCACCTTGCCGGCCGCTGCGCTAAACCGAAGATGCTGCTTTCTGGCTCCATCGAACAGAAAAATAGTTTTCATAATAATGAAGATAATAATCTAACAGTATAACAAAAATAATTTCACAAATGGGGACTACTATAAAATTCATTTAAATTATAAAATACCATGTTTAAAAGCCAATTTTTAAGACTGCTTTTAAACTCATTCTGAACTCTGTTATAAGGTTGCGTATATACTTCTCGGTTTCTAATTTCTGTGGTGGACAGTAAAACACACATCGCTATTTTGAGTATTTATTTGTCTGGTATGTACAATATAATATATCTACAAACCAAATATAAATCGAAAACATGGGTATACTTGTCACGGAGGTAGTAATCTCCAAATGCTCTGCTGTTCAAGTGAATGAGACACTAAATCGATCATCCAAAAGTTCTAGGTTCAATGCCCAGTATTGCCTGTGGCCAAACTATAGGTGGCAGCACTAAATTTACAAAGTGACAGTTTGCGGACAGTATGTAATGAATAAAGGAGTCACTTACTAAAAGAAATGAGATCCCATTATAGTACATTGTGCACCGAGGGTTGTAAGATGGGAATTACTAACGAGTCTGTTAGGAGCCCGACGCCGTAGGCGGAGGGCTTTTAATGACTCGAGTTGGTAATCCCCTTACTGCCCGTGATACACACAACGTTTTTCATCACATTTGCGAGGAAAAAAAATAAAACCTAAAAATCAAATAAACTAAACGCACCCGCTAAGAGACAACTGCAACTGTCAACTTTTTCAATATATGTAGTCTTCCACAGATAATGCTAAGAACTGCGTTTAGTTTTTAATCTTGACAGGCAATGCCGCCAGATTGTACCGATTTTCATAATAAAATTTTAAAGTAAATTAATTTAATTGCATTAAAATAATTGCAAAAATTACTGAAATAATAGTAAAATATACCATATAATTTTTATATACACTAAAATTGTTTTTTAGCCAAGTTTTGAAGATGTGAAATAAGCCTTGACTGATTTGAAACCTCCTTAGTCTGAAATGACGTACGGGTAGGTCCTATATTTTAAAACTAAACTCATAACTCCCACGGGAGTTATAGATTTTCATACAGTTTTTCCTCCCGTGGGAGTTATAGATTTTTATAACCCACGGGAGGTAAATCGGCTCGAGCTGGTCTATAAGCCCGCGTGTTATAACACCCTTTACGAGTGTGTGATGAAAAAAACATTTTATAGCTCAAATAAAAAAGCCTCCACGGGTAAATAATAGGCAAGTCGGTGGAAATCGAGTTCTGTGGACCCTCCCCGGTACTGACTTGGTTTTTGATGGGATACAACTTTCCGCACGATATACAGCTACGTAAAGTAACGCTTTTTGAGTAAGTGTATTAAAAAAGGTTTGTTCATATTTCAAGGTGGTTCCAGCCCATGTGCCACCATATGCCTGATCCAAGAATCCTTCCTTGCTAGTTGCTTGTCACAAATTTCGCATGTAAATTTCTTTCTTTCCATATGAATTCTTTTGTGTCTTTCAGAGCTGCTTGAGTCTGTAAACTGCTTATTACATACTGGGCACGAAAAAGGCTTGTGACCGGAGTGAATCCTTTCATGCTTCTTCAAGCCGTCCGATTGCGTAAAGTCTTTATTACATATTTGACATGTAAATGGCTTTAAGCCTGTGTGAACCCGTTTATGCCTTTTCCAGTTACTCATCCGATCAAATTCCTTTTGACACACTCCACAGGAATATATCGTTTTATATCCTATATGTGTCGGTTTATGTCGCCTCAAGTCGTGTATATGCGTGAACTGCTCTTCGCATATATCACACATATATGTCTGTCTTTCTGTATGCATGCGTTTTATGTGTCTCTTCAAGTTGCCATTTTCTGTGAACTGAGCGTTGCATATTTCGCAAGTGTAAGGTTTTGACCAGGTGTGCACCCTTTTGTGGATTATCAAAGTTTGTTGTAGAACAAAACGTTTTCCACACGTTTCACAGGAATGTTCTCCGGTCTGTTTGGATTTTGATACCGGTAACTCTTCGAAGTCGATTGGCTGGTGCGATTTGATGTGTTTGATTAGGTCAGGTTTATGTTGAAATGTTTTTGAGCAAGCGGCACACATGTAATCTAGATCTGAAAACTTGACTTTTGATTCCTGTAGTGGATCTATCTCTTCAGTGCGGGTTATGGGATGGGCCTGTCTTTGTGTAGGTGTCTGACAGTTGTCTGTGACTGTCTGTGCCTCTGAAACAATACAGCCATGGAGACTAGTTATTAAGGAGTGACATCTTATACAGGGTGTTTGGATATTGAATACATTCTTTTTAAGGGGTTGTAGTACAACTCATTTGCAACAAAAAAAGTCATATAGTACTGTGTCCGATTTATTAGTTTCTGAGATATTGGCGAATTCAGTTTGCCGAATTTCATTGAAAAGAATTGTGTTAAAAATTTAATTTCAGTTATTTTGCGATTTTGTATTGCGTATTTTCCAAAATTTAATATGTCAATTATTTTATTTCATGACAAATAATTCATGAAATTCTGCAAAATATTTTGTAAATTAATAAATTTCCCATAAAAAACTCAAATAATTTATCACTCCATTGCGAGACGGTGATTAAATAAATAAAAATGTAGGACTCCCAGCGTACAAATTACTAAAAAAACATCCTTGATTAATTAGCTTTCTAACGAGGCTACAAACTTTACAAAAAGAATTAAAGTCATTAAAATAATTATGTTATTTTCAAAGAAATTCGGCCATTTTGGATATAAAAGTACCCAATAATGCTAATATCTCAGAAACTAATAATTTTCGGACACTATATGACTTTTTTTGTTGCAAATGAGTTGTACTATAAACCCCTTAAAAGGAATGTATGCAATAGGGGGATCAACAGCGCATTATTTATTGTATTGTTTTGTATTTTACGGCAAGGACCGTTTAAATAGTGTATGGTGTCAGTGGTGTTTGATGAGGTGGTGTGAAAATTCAAAGAGAAACAGCGACAAAACAAAGTTACGCCTTTTGTTTACATAGTTAGCAAAGTCTATTGACGGCGACTTTAGGTATACAGATATTGCGTGACACACAAACCTGTATAACCCGTATTGCACTCTTCATCTGGTTCCTGTTTGATGCACGTCAACGTTTTCAACTCGTTTTTTGTACACTCTGGCTCTTCATTTGTGTAATCTGGCTCCACCTTCACCTTAATGAGCGCTGTTGGGAAACAAATTGTTACTGTTATTTATTGGAACTTTGAAAAAGGAGAAAGTTCTCCGTTTGTCAGATTTTTTTAATTCATCTGTCATAAGTAACACTTTAACTATAGTCAGGTCTGACAGGTATGAACATATTTTTACGAATTTTTAATCAAATTAATGATTTTAATCATGTGTCAATACTGGTAATGCATTAGTTGTTGAATATGTTCATTTGATGTAGGTTATTTTTAAACAGATAATTGACGAGCGATGCTTTTGTATGTCTATCCAGATCATAGGTTCCCAAACTTTTTGACTTGCCGCCCACTTAGGCATGTTAAGAACGGGGGGGGGGGGGGGGGGGTTAATACGATGCATCGCATTGTATTCAAAAGCGTTAGCGCCCTGAATAGTATCAACCCCCCCCCTGGGAATCCTCAGCGCCCACTGGGGGGCGGGAGGGACCACTTTTGAGAACCTATGGTCCAGATGTTCAATTGTGCACCTCTACAGGTCACATTTAGTTTTTTTTGTGAACAGGATTGATAATATTTTTGTCGATTTAGTTTTAGGGTTGATAGACTAGATCTACAACTCACGGTGCCACTATACTCCTCGCGCCGAATCATGATCCCTATGACAGTTCTTTCTCTATACTTTTGCAATGGCGTCGCTGTCACTTTTAAACGGTTTGTAGACATTATTCGGAAGCATAGCTCGTACATTTATATATAAAATCAAATTTCAGTAATTATAATATGAAACAAATAAGTTTCGTTTATCATTTTCGGAATCAGGTGTACAAATACACGTGGAAAGAGTGAACTGTCATAGGGATCATGATTCGGCGCCAGGAGTAGTTATGTATTAATTAAGGACCATTAAAACAAGAGGACTGTCATTCTCCATACTTTGAATCGTGCCCCGACCGCAAGAGGCAAAATCTAGGCAAAACTAGATGGCGCTAAAAAACTAAACATTTAACGATGTTATAATTGAACAAAGAAAAATAGTATAGTAACAATTAATTCGTACTTAAACAGCTAATAATAAATAAATTCTAACATTTACATACTGTGTCACACTTGCAAAGTTGAATAATTGTACGTGACGTTTTCGTTCTTGATGCCGACGGTGAGCGACAGCGAGTATCGGACCTCGCGCATTTGAACACCTTGTCGGTCTCGTCGGTGGCGCCGTCGGCCGCCTCGACTTCCGCCACTGAGGAGGTCCCGCAGGAAGAAAAGCTACCGGCTAAGAGATCGAGGCGGGTCCCCAAGCCACAATCTTAATTCTTAGAAGTGCTTCTGAGTGTGCTCCTTTACTTCGCAGTGTAGTATATAGTGTAGTTGTTCCATTTTTATTCGGTCGTGTAATATGTTTAGTATACCCTCTTTCCTTTTGTTAGATTTAATAATAATTGTACTCCATGTTAAAGCCATTTTCGTTAATGATAATTTGTTCTATCATGTGTCCACTGACAACTGACACTTGACACTGACAGCTACTTAATGTTGCCACTTTGGTGTAAGCGTTTTGTTTCTGCTAATTTTTATTTTTTCTTTTAAAATTTTGTTGTAACTTTCTAATTGTATTTTTCAAATTGAATTTTCTTTACTGCTGGCGGGTAGTAGTGGACTGTTTTTATTAGCATATATATACTTTTTATTTATATATATATATAGGATAACTATTTATTAAATTATATATTATTATTTTATTACAAACATGACTCAACTCAGCAGCAGCCCAGATGATGATGTTAGTGACCACTTCCTGTCCTTTTCATCTAGTGATGACAGTTTTCACAGTATCCCTTCATCACTTCATGACCAGTTAGATGCACAATTTAATGATGTTTCTAAAAATTTTAACATAGTACATATAAATGCACAAAGTATCCCCGCTCACTTTGTAGATTTAGGTATAACATTTGATTTGCAAAATGTACATGCAATACTTGTCTCGGAATCCTGGTTGAAACCCTGTCTTCCCTCTACTTCTTACTCATTGCCAGGTTTCACGTTGATCCGGAACGACCGCACGTTAAAGGGTGGCGGTGGAGTTGCCATTTATCTTCGGTCTCATATTCCCTTTTCAATCGTCAGCATGTCAGCACAATCTCCTTCTTCCGACTCCGCAGAGTACTTGTTTCTTGACATATCTTTCTCTCACACCAAACTCCTTCTTGGTGTATTTTATTCTCCTTCCCTTAACGTAAATTATTTCGCTCCTTTCGAGAAGCTGTTGGAAGATCTCATGCCATCTTTCAATCACCATATCATCATGGGTGACTTTAATACGTGCCTTCTTAAAGATGACCATCGGTCAAAGTCCTTAAGATCAATTGCAGAGGCCTGCAATATGCATATTCTACCTTCAAAATCCACACATCACTTTCCTAACTGTTCTCCGTCTCTTTTGGATCTTACCTTAACTTCCTCTACGTCTCATGTTGCTAAATATGGACAATTCTCTGCGGATGCCTTTTCATATCATGATTTATTATTTCTTTCTTATAAAATTCGACCTCTAAAACCTAAAGCTAAAATCCTCTTTCAGCGCAATTTTAGTAGGATAGATGTGGAAAAGCTCCGCGAGGATGCGCTGAAGCTTGATTGGGATGCTATTTTTGAAGCAGAGTCGGTGGATGAACAAGTCACAATTTTTAACTCCCTTCTTTCGCAGTTGTACGATGTTCATGCTCCGGTTCGGCCGATAAAAGTCAAGCATCTTCCTGCTCCCTGGCTTACAAAGGAGATAAGGTCCCTAATCGAGAAAAAGAATCTAGCCAAATCTAGGTACAAAGCCGACTCTTCAGATATGAATAAAGCCCGATATCACGCCCTGAGGAATCGGTGCAGCACTGTCTGTCGAGACGCACAAAGACGCCATATCCACAAATCTGTTGAAAACGGTGATCCGGCTAAAGTATGGAAATTTTTAAAGTCGCTTGGAGTTGGGAAATCTCAACAGAACTCTTGTCCCAATGATGTCAATCTTGATCAGTTGAATCTGCATTTCTCTTCTTCTGCCATTTTTAGTGGCCCAGCTAAAAGCGGGACGCTTAATTATCTTTCTTCTCTCCCAACTCCAGACTCTGACCCCTTCTCTCTTGTTCAATTTTCCGTCAGTGATGTTAAAAAGAACGTAGTATCCATTTCCTCTAATGCCGTCGGTGTTGACAGTGTGAGCCGTAGCATGATCCTTCCCCTCCTTGACCTTCTTGCTCCTATAATTACCAGCATCCTTAATTCCTCAATTTCATCTGGTGTTTATCCTTCAATTTGGAAGGATGCTGATATTATCCCATTACCTAAGAAAGCCAACCCATCCTCATTCTCGGATTATCGTCCTATCTCCATTCTTCCCTTTCTTTCCAAAGTCCTTGAGCGCCTAGTTTCCCAGCAACTCCTGTCCTTTTTAAACAAAAATAATCTCCTTAATCCCTATCAGTCAGGTTTCCGTTCTGGCCACAGCACGACTACGGCACTCGTGAAAATTACGGACGACATTCGGTCGGGCATGAATGATCGCAAATTGACTGTGTTGACATTGCTAGATTTTAGCAATGCATTTAATACGGTGGATTTTGATATCTTGCTAGGGATACTACGTTCTCTTAACATATCTCCTGCGGTTATTGACTGGTTTCGTAGTTATCTGACCGGTCGTCGGCAGCGTATAAAGGTGGATGTTTCTCGTTCTTCGTGGTGTAGCACGCTAGCCGGCGTTCCGCAGGGCGGTGTGTTATCTCCTCTGTTATTCTCCATTTTTATTAATTCCATTACAAATAGTTTATCTTCACATTATCACCTTTATGCCGACGACCTTCAAATTTATTCTCAAGGTTCACTCGAAGATCTTCCATCGGTAATTTCCACTACTAACTCCGATTTGGAACGTATTTCAGAGTGGAGCAATCGTTATGGTCTAACTGTCAACCCAACCAAAACACAAGCCATCATCGTTGGTAGCACAAAATTGGTCTCAAGAGTCGACTTTGTTACCCTTCCTCGTATCTCCTTCAATGGCGTCTTGATTCCTTTCTCTCACCAGGTAAAAAACTTGGGTGTTATCTTAGATCGCACTCTTTCTTGGGGGCCCCAAGTGAATGAAGTGAGCAGGAAGATGTTTGCCGCTGTCGGCTCTCTTAGAAGACTTCGCAATTTTCTTCCCATCGCTACTAAGATTGCGCTTGCCCAATCTTTACTTCTTCCCATTCTTGACTATGCTGACATTTCCTACATTGATCTTTCTGAGGAGCAACTTAATAAGCTTGAGCGCATTCAAAATATCTGCATTAGATTCATATTTGGGTTACGCAAGTATGATCATGTCTCTAGTTTTCGATCCCAACTCAAGTGGCTCCCTATCCGTTTTCGACGTAACTCTCACATTCTTTCTCTACTTTATAGCATACTTTTCAACCCCGCAACTCCCCGCTATCTTAAAGAGCGTTTCAGTTACCTGTCGTCGGTAAGATGCGCTAAAAATTTGCTCTTAAATGTTCCTTCCTCTCAATCTAAATTCTATACGAAATCCTTTACCTTCCAGGCCATACGTTTATGGAACTCCTTACCTCTCGAGTTAAGATGTGCTGAATCTCTTCCTATTTTTAAAACCAAAATTAAAGAGCATTACCTATCCGTCCCGTAATATTTTTAAATTGTGTACTTTTTGGAAACTGTTTCTTTGTAAAGCCTGCTGACTGTTTTGCGGTTAATTTTTTCCCCTATTTATTTATTTGTATTTATGTATGTATATGTAGGTTTATATATCTATTTATTTATGTATGTTTATGCCCCTGCGGTTATTTATTTTTGGTACCAAATTAGCCCTCGCTCTTGTTACCCTTCGCACCACCTACTGTTTTTTGGTTTATTTTTGTGTCAATTCCGCTACCCAAAGGTTGTCTGGAAGAGATCGCTCTTAAGCGATAAGACCGCCTGTTGTCTACCTATTTAAATTGTTCTAATTATGTAAGTACCTTTTGTAATGTGTTTTTCTGGTGTGCAATAAAGTATACTTGTATTGTATTGTATTGTAAATAATATAATTCTTATACCAAGCTTATACATAGATGGCGTTGTAAATATCGGGGAACAGCTTTTTGTATAGAGAATGACAGTCCTCTTGTTTTAATGGTCCTTGGTATTAGTTTAACATTATACTCACAACTGGGAAATTCATAGTTTGGTGCCTGAAGTTCTGGACCCGGACCAAGTTTATTTGTCACCCCGTAATCAGCTTTTGAGCATGCACTGTCTTCCAGCTCACTCTCATTTTTATGCCATGTTCCATCCTCTGGCTCCTTCTTAATGTGCCCTGTAAAGCAATGTATTGAAAAAGTTACCTAATATAATAGAAAAGTATCCCCTCAGGCCAGTGCCGGATTAAGGCAGCGCGGGGCCTGTAGCATTTCTTCAAAGAGGCCCTTGGTTGGTCTTAGATAGGTATGCTTAAATACGTGACGAAATGACATAATGTGGGGGGGGGGTCCCCTTTTGCGAGTGGGCGCGGGGCCCCCCAATACGCGGGGCCCGTAGCATTTGCTACTCTTGCTATATGGCTAATCCGCCACTGCCTCAGGCATCTGCTGAACTCCCTGTGCAGGCTACGCGCTCCTAGCCCTCTAGTCTGTACTTCGGCTGCCTCACATCAAAACCTAGTAGGTGCTTCAGATCAAATTTTAAAAAGGGCGTAAAAACATAAATATAAAAATGTGGTTAAGCTCTTTTTTAAAATTTCGTCTAGTGACTGCAAATACTGCAATACGGCCACATCTCAAAATGCCAAAATTTCGAGAAACCGCGTGTCAAAGTTGTGAGAGTTAACTGCGCCACAGTAATCAACAATAATCTCAAAAAACTTTTTTTTTGAGATGTGGCCATATTGCATTCACCAGGCGATTATTTTCTCTGAAGCACTCACTAAGTTTTGATATGGGGCAGCCAACTTTTAGGTATTTAAAAAAAGGTAAACAAAAAACTATGTGACTCGGGTCATTCAGCTAATGGTATTATGTCATAAAACATTAGTTTGATAGGCTGAAGTTTGTTTACTTACCTTTTTTTAATTACCTAAAAGTACAGACTATCTACAGGGGCATACAGGGTCCTAAACTGGAGAACCCAAAATGCCAATTCATTTATATTAACACATTTAGGGCCAAGAACCCAACTATCGGGTTCAATTTGTATGTGGGCAACATTTCTATCTGTCAAACTAGTTCGCCTAATTATGGCGTATACTTTAGGTAGGCGTCTGACTCACCATGGTCTATTAGCTTGTCTTTTACTTCGTCATCGAGGCCGGCCCGCACGGCCTCCTCGCTCATGCACTCGCTTGCGCTATTCTCACAACCGAGCTCTACTTTCACTGTCTTTTGCGACATGCTTCTGTGACCACTTTCCTTTCTTACAACAGGAGCGTCGGAGAGAATATTAAGTATTTGTGTATCTGGCGCACGGGGTATAATGAATGTTATTATATTCACAAACCATAATTATTAAATAACTACGATATCACTATAGAAGTAAATAAATAATGTTGACATATAAATAAAAAAATAATAAAAAGCGTAAACATAACCTCCAATCGTTCCCTTCCTACCTTTGACAGTGACAGAACAAATGCCAATACCACAGACTACTCTTAAAGTTTTTTTTACAACTTGCTAGTATCCCCGGCTGTATATCTTAAGCGGCGTTTAAACGGCACGATTTCATTAGACAGCCAAAAGGGAGGCAGCTATTCGTCAAAAAGAAATAGCATATTTTTTATCTGTTCTAATACGTTCCTGTATGCCTGTATCCCTATCGGATGGCTGACGAAAATTGACGAAATTGTACCGTTTGGATGTCGCTTTAAAGCTAATTTGATTTGAAAGTCAAAGTAGATGGCAAAATTGAGGGTGCTTGCTGGGTGCTCCGGTGGACGAGTGGTTGAGTCGCTGGGCCGGAAACCCAGAGGTACCGGGTTCGATTCCCGGTCTGGACACAGGTGAGTGCCACTTAATTTTTCTATGTACTTTGATTTCTTATATCTATATATGTAACTTACAAACCTGTATAACACGTATTGAACTCTTCATCTGGTTCCTGTTTGATGCATGTCAACGTCTTCAACTCCTCTGTTGTACACTCTGGCTCTTCATTTGTGTAATCTGGCTCCACCTTCACCTTAATGAGCACTGTTGGGAAACAAATTGTTACTGTTATTTATTGGAACTTTGAAGGAGAAGGTTCTCAGTTTGTCAATTTTTTTTTATTCATCTCCCATAGGTAACACTATTACTATAATACTATAAGTTCGCCTTTGTACATAAACATTGATTGAAGAAATATAAAGTATGTTCCTCCACGGTTAAATAATAGACAAATCGTTGGAAATCGAGTTCTGTGGACACTGACTTGGTTTAACATTACATCTCAAAACTTTTTTGTTGTATAACTGTGTTGCGAGTTTTGAATCTTTTTTACATGTAATGTTTCATATTCATATTCATAATAATTCATATTACATGTCAATGATAATGATGTTGATGGCATTAATTTATCATTTATTGTACTCACAAAGGGGAACTTCGTAGTTGGGTGCCTGAAGTTCTGAACCCGAAACAACCGCTTTTGAGCATGCACTGTCTTCCAGCTCACTCTCATTTTTCTGGCATGTTTCGTCCTCTGGCTCCTGCTTAATGTGCACTGTAAAGCAATGCATTGAAACATTTACCTAATATAATCATACAATAAAAATGTTCCCTAAGACATCTGTTGAGCGCCCTGTGCAGGCTGTGCGCTCCTGGTCCTTCAGTCTCTGGATGTCCAGTACCATCTTCACTTTATAGTGGCACACAGGGACCCACACACACGGGGGCCTAAAATGCAGATTTACTTATATAACACATTTAGTGCCAAGGACCCAACTATTGGGTTCATTGTGAATGTGGGAGATTGGGCCATGAATGAAAGTGCCGGAGTTTTATTTAACTTCTTTGTATGTTCCTATTGAGGCCTAAATTCTTGTGTCTCAGAGGACCATGCCATATGCTGAGAAGGCCCTGTCGACGTCAAATGCTACAAATTCGTATTGGGTATCGAGACAACTCTACCTTGCACCACTCACATCAGGGAGTGGACAGGGATTAAGACCCGTGCACAACTGTTCAGATTCGCGCTGGACAAGGAAAAATTCAAGAAGCTGACTGCCAACCTTCAGCAATTGAGAGGCACTTACAGAAGAAGACCACTTACTAGCGTCCGTCGTCGTTGAACTCACTGTTATAAAGGTCGCGGTAGGTAGGACGGCGTCTAACTCACCATGGTCTATTAGCTTGTCTTTTGCTTCGCCACTTAGGCCGGCCCGTGCCTCTTCGCTCGCGCACTCACTTGCGCTATTGTCCCATCCAAGCTCTACGTTCACCGTCTTTTGCGACATGGTTTTGTGACCACTTCCCTCGGGAGCGTTGCAATGAATACTAGGTATTTGTATACCTGGAGCACGGGATATGATGAATGTTATTATATGGCTGACGAAAATTGACGAAATCGGACCGTTTGGATGCCGCTTTAAAAAGCTAAATTTGCCCTCCTATCACAGTGGCGTCTATCGCCGACGATATGCATTCGTTCCTTTAAATTAAATATAAAGTAAATTATGCGAGTGGATAGAAAACTGGTCAGGAAAATAAGCTCTTGAAAAATAAATATAATGGGAAACTATGGGAATGGTTAGAGATACCTTCGGAAAAAGAAGCTATTGAGAAAAATAAAGTGGTAAAATATGGGATTGGTATTAATCGCAACTTGGAAAAAACGATTTTCGTAATACACATGACACAGTCACATGACATAATGCTAGTAATTTCAGAGTATTTGGTCAGTATTCAACGAATTGTAAGAACTTATTTAGAAAAAATATATATATTTATTTAGTATTCTTATTTCTTCCTTAGGTTTGAAGTCTGTACATACTTATTGTCACGGGGGCTTCGCTTATAGCTTCCCTTATTTCCACAGTTGGTTGAATGTTTTCACATTCTTGAATAACTTTCCGTGTTCGCCGTTTAGTATTTGCCTGTTGAGTAGTACCTTGCTGGCAATGAAATTTAGACGGCAAAGCTCCATTAACCGTTTTAATTCTCTGGCTAAATCCCATTGTATATTGACGGTAGTTTGCTATGTCTGTTTCCATCTGTAATCAAATATGAAAATTATGTTATAAAATGAGTAGGGAATGTAAATCGGTTCAGTTATTTTGGTCAATCTCATAATATTGTATAACAAAGTACAAGTTAATATTATTAGTGAAAATCCATACAAAATCACTTCTAATACTAGCTTGTACTTTGTTATACAATAAATAGGTCCCAGGTATTCCTGATAATATTGCAAGTATAATGTTAAATGAACATAGGTAACTTGAATTTTGTCAGTTTACATTAATAGGTTTGTGGAACAAAATAAATCAGTAAATTCGGCCTTCCTTGTAAACAAATGCTTACTGGAGGTTGAGAAATCAAGGATAAAAAAAAAGTTAATGTTTCCAACATTAAGAGGTAATTTTTTTGGCTTCATAGTCACTTGCCAACAAATGCTGCGAAAGTTAGATGTTTCTTATTTAATAGAAAAAAAAGATAATGCTACTTTTTTATTTTAGAACATCTTTCGTCTCTTGCACTAATACACACACATCATTTGCAGTTGCACATTCAGACTATGATTTGTTTGGTTTGTTCAACATTTGAAATCATTGGTTATAACCGGTTAATCAGTTATTTTTTGATATAACCCCAACAAATCATCAGTTATGAAAATTGGTTGGTTATTGCATTTTCTAAAAATAAGTTACTAATACTAATAAACCTAAGAACACTGACAAGACCATGGTGCCTTGTGCATTGTTGAGCATTCTTAGTGTTTATACCAAAATGGTAAAAATGAAACCCTAATGGTGAGACTCTGTCTGTCTGTTACAGCCAGATATCTCTGGAACTACTGCTGCTATCGATTTGAAAGGCCGTGCCAGGATAAGCTAAGTGATTCTGCCCCCATTGATTATTATCTTGATATCTAGTAATTTTTATAGATGGTGTGGCTTTATAATCGGAATAAATTGGCAAAATTTCAGCCCCCATTCGCAAAAATCGTAACACAATCTTGTTTGCTACTAATAACCTATGTTGATGTATGGGGACAACAGTTTTTCAACAACTAAGTTAATTTTGTCCTGCCATACAGTTTATCTTGAACTGTTCACGTAGGTATGTACTTACGAATTTGTACGAAACCCTCGGAGTCCGATTCCGACTCGCACTTGACCGGTATTTTTTTACCCGGGCTCCGCGTACTGCGTTTAGTACGCGATTAGGCGCGATTTAGAGTTTGTGCCTTAGTGTTGATATTGTTTTTTTTTTATTGTGGTGATATTGTATTATAACCTCAATCTAATTCGTAAAAACCATAAATATTTCAGATGTTTTTACTTACGTTAAAGTGATCCTCACAGAAGTAAACCACTGAATTATTGCTTATATTATTAGGATCTCTGCGAGCAAGCTGCAACCACTTTTTGCGCATTTTAACAGTCCTTGGAACACATACAAACATTTTTTTCGGTGTCTTTATGGACGTATTTATACACAGTGGCACTGCACAGCACTTGTAGTTCATTTTTCAGTAAAACACAACCATAAATATATTACTTTACTCTTTGAGTAACATTTGTCTTTTACTTAGTTACTTACAGACATGTGACGTCAGACCAACGTCAGACACGCCATATTGTTCAAGAAAGCGTTTTAGCAGCTAATTTCGAACGTGCATTTTTATTTGCTTTTTTTACAAATAAATACACAAAAGACATAAGGTACAGTAAACGGCCATAAAGAATGCACATCGATCTTTGGAAAGAGGCAATCGGCTAATTTCGACTTCGTATAGCGATATCTGTGTCGCACACACCATGACGTTTGTTTTGTCAGCAGGGCTGCCAGATTGTATAATTGGATACAAAAATTGTATAATCGGGAGGTTTATTGTATCGTCTTTGTATCCTGACATTCCATGTATAATTGGATACAAAATGCCACAAACTATTTCATTTCTAACATTAGGCTGGTAAAGTATCGCTTATGTTGATTTATGCCTTATGATTACTCCTATTATAAGTTCGGCTATTCTAATCATGGGAAGTTCAAATGTTGAAGCAGGCACCGGACCCTGCTTGTTTTGATATTATTTTACAGGAGAACGAGAGCCAACACAATTTTTTTAATCCGACTTTCAATGAACTTATTTTGATAAGAAATGCACGAGTGGCTATAAAAAAAAATACCCAAAACGGTAACGGGTCATGTCGGCACAAACAAATGCCAAAATGCATAAACGTTATACGATGAAATGTAATATTGTCAAAATGTACTAAATGTTTGTGCCATCAAGGCATATTGTCTAAATGTTTTAAGGGCAAAATACGCTATTATCAAAATTTCTTTTAGTCAAAAATGTTCAATGGCAGAATGCATTATGGTCTACATGTTATTGTATCTGAACGTTTTTAGGACATAACACTCAGAGGTCAAAATGTACAAAATGCGACTGTCTAAATGTGCTCTACTCGAAATGTTTCAATTACAGAATACATTATGGAATAAAAGTTATTTTGTCTGAAAGATATACGGGCTGAGTGCTCTTTGGTCGTAATGTACAACATGCAATATTTCTACTCGAGATGTTTTTAATTACGGTCGAGGTATCATTTTGTTTAATTATTCGGGGCAGAATATGTTATGGTAAAAATATTTATCATGCATTCAGATTCCGTATTTAGTAAATTTATATGCTTTTTGGCCGTGGTACATTTTAATCTATTGAACATCCTGGCACTTGTAACAACGTGGCACGTATACCAAAATTACCCGCTCTAGTTTTGTAAATTGTTCGTTGAAACATGTTGACATTAATGTACTTTTTGACTTTTGTACAATTTGACTAAGGGACTTTCAGACCCACTAAACATTTTGGGATCTTGACCATTTGTATCTTGTCTACTTTTTCTCTCATACAATTTAGCTTTCTGGTTTTTGTGACATCAGATTATTTTTTCCTCTCTTGATTATGACATGACATACCTATTTACAATTACGTGCATTTTGACCGCTGCACATTTTGACAAAGATATATCCTGGACCATTGCACATTCAGAAACTTGCACCAAAATGACCTGTTACCCCCAAAACGCTGTATGTGCGCCCATAATATTTGAAGAGTTCCTTCTTTTTTCCAAGATCCCATCCCATCCCATCATCAGATATTGATATGTTAAAATGAAACTGCCTCGGAGCTTTTCAAACAAAAAAACAATTTTCCATGTTGGTTCAGCCGTCAACACAAAAAAAAACATACAGTCGAATTGAGAACCGTCCTTCTTTTGAAAGGCGGTTAAAAAATTGAACTTTTGAAGGCCCCAAGAGTTTTGTATTGGCTGGTTTGTCATAAAAATACTAAAATTTCATATTTTAGTACTGTTTGTATCCTGACATCCGATTTTGTATAATTTCGCGGACTTGGCGGTATAATTTTAAAAATTCTACTGGCAGCACTGTTTGTCAGTCGTGGTTCAAATGCGAGAGAGTGCAGTCGCATCTCCAAGTCAATATATATATAGAGTTGCTAAAACTTTTACAAAATTAAATTTGTACTATGGCATCTATAGGAAAAAAAGGTAAGCCGTTACTTTGCCCGTCACGCGAAATTATCTACAATGTTTATATACCGTCACCGCAATATATTACACTTTTTGTCGATCTTTAAACCTACATTTAAATATGCTAGTAGTATAACATCAGTTGCTAATGCTCAGTCAACCTCTTTTAGGAATATGGGCGTGAATATATGTATTGTTTTTCCCCAACAAGCAATAATTAAATATAATTACATCATGTTTTACAGCTCTATATATTCCACGTGAAATCAAAACAAAACAACAATAAAGTACTTAGTTCTAAATTCAAATTCTGATGAACAATTAATCTAATAATTGATGTACATGGAAATTAGCATTCGTTTGTATTCGGAAATGCGATGATTGCCGATGTGCATTCTTTATGGCCGTTTACTGTACTGACAAATTTGCTTATTAGTAGCACGAAAGCATGCCACTAATAGCAAGTGCTCATTAGTGGCTGTCTGTCTAGTCATTGCCACTAATAAACATGCTTAATTCGAGCTTGCTTAAAAATCAACCGCTGTTTGATTGTAAGCATGCTACCTGAGGCGCGGGTGGAAGGGGGCATGCTTCAAGCTCGTCTGAAGTCTGAACAGGCTTGTTATTAGCACGTTAGTGTCATTGATTTTTAGGTGGGAATTTTAAATGAAAGGGGAAGAATTTTGAATTTTATCTAAATAGTTTAAATTTCATGATGGTTATATATTTCATTATGTTTTTGAGTTATTTTCGTATCGAACTGGTGGTGTAATACCTCAGAAAACCAGTCTATCTTGGCCGAAAACCCATGTTTATTAGCAAGTGTGTCCAATCGTTTGCTTTGAGCGGGCTTATTTGGAAGGTTGCTCAAAAGTAGCATGCTTATTTCTGGCAAATCTGGACAGCTACATGGCATGTTGATTTTAAGCATGCTTATTTTTAAGCAAATGTGTCAGTAACTTTAAAAAATACACCTGGGTCTCGTTTCACGAAGCTACAAGTTACAATTTTACAAGACTACACTTCCAACATTGGTCAAATCAACCAATGGCGTTGCTGTATTTGACCAATGTTGCAAGTGTTGACTTGTATAATTGTTACTTGTAGCTTCGTGAAACGAACGACTTGTCGGGGGCACTACCGTCCCGGGGGCACGGTAGTACCCCCGCCAAGTCGAGCAAAACAAGGGCACGTAATTTTGTGCTAGTTAAAGCTAGAACCCTGAATTTTCGGGTATTATAGGGCATAATGAGAAATATATTCTCAATAACATTCAATTTGAATGTGTAGTTTAAGAACTATTGCACGTCAAAGTTTCTTAGTTTTGTCACTGACTGACTGACTGATAATCATAATAATTCTAAGGTCCTACAAGCTCCAAATTTTAAACATAATTAGGTTTTAACCTATCAAGTCACGCAAAACCTAAAACTATTGCAATTTCAATACAAACTGCATAAGACTTAAGTACCTTAGCTTTTATTTTACTACACAAATCAGGCGATTACAAAGTTACCTTTGTAACGTTAAATCGGAAATATAATGGATTGGAATGTAATAAATAAAGGAAGACCACTTACATTAACCCATTTTATAGTTCTTAAATTATCAATCCTCCATGGGTAAATAATAGGCATGTCGGTGGAAATCGAGTTCTGTAGACACCCCCCTAGTACTGACTTGGTTTACATTACATCTCGAATTTTATTACATCGGTGTGTTATAGAAGAACTGCGTTGCGAGTTGCGAGACTTGCATCTTTTTACATGTACCTAATGTTTTTGATGGGATTTGATTTATAAGTTCATTCATAGAGCTAAGTCAAAAACTCAATCCTCTATACAATAAAACCCTGGCCAAATAAAAAAAAATCCACTCAACTCTTCCGTCAATGATGTATTTGCCAATACAATGAAATCTTGAGTTTAAAAAGCAAAAAATTCAAAATTTGGCCATGTGCGTATGGTTTATGTTGGGCGTGGCTTTTATGAGCGCAATGGGTGATAACATAGGCCCTACTAATTATGTCTATCTGTGCAACTTACCTGGTTACTCCGTGGTGGCGGCCAAATTTGGGATAAAGGAATACTTGTTGTGTCTGAAGATGGTTCCTATAGGTAGGTCCACAGAAATCGAGATAGAAGGAAATGGTTCGTCGCTTTGTATCGGCACCAAACGTGTAACGTTTTTCGCTTAGCGTTCGACGCCAAAAGTGTAATTTAGGCGGATCTCACACTGCAGCGAAAATCGCGGCGACACGCGACTCAGCGATTTTCAACTTTGTATGTAGAATCATCGATTTGTATAGAAAAATCGCGGGGTGGCGCACACTGGCGCGTAAATCGCGGCGATTTCAGTGTGTTCTTCGCCTTAGTGATGGAAAACATAAATTCTCCATTTCATTTGGTGGTATTTGAACAATTCATTTTACCATTATTATCAGATTTTCAAATTTGATAATAATATTGACGGAAACTGAAGTTGACGGCGTGTAAAGTAGGTCGCCATAACTTCCTTTTAGCACGCGAGGTACATACACATTTTCCTTCTACCTCGATTTCTGTGGGTAGTTCAATAACATTCGGATCCGGAGATCTCTCGGTAAAAAAAAACTGTCCAGTTGTTTGCTTGTTGCATATTAATGTCAGTTTATGTAATCAATAATCATGTTACAATTGTTGTTGAGAAGAGACACTGGTGAGTTTCTTTCGGCGCTTCTTCTAACCAGAAGGTCATTTTATTTACGAGAGCGCCACAAGAAATGAATCAGCCATGTAAAAGAGAAATGGATGAGTTTGAGTTTTTGACATCCATATAAACATTAACACGATGGTCTATCTATGAGATCTAGGGATCGACTTACGGTTTTTTCTTGATATGCAAGGGGTGGTATCAGATCAGAACTCTCTTTTCATTGGACACTCGAAGCGAATGCCAGTCCATGCCATGCGGCCGCTTACTTCAAACTCCTTTTGCATTTTTTAGGGTTCTGTACCAAAATGGTGAAAAAGGAACCCTTATGGTGCGACTCTGCCTGTCTGTCTGTCCGTCTGTCACAGCCAGATATCTCAGGAACTACTGCTGCTATCAATTTTTGTTAATAAAATGGCCCTTTACCGTTCGATGTTGAGCGGGATGCTCGAAGGGATCTATCATAGTCATAGTTAAGTGAGGATCATATTATTTTAAAGTGCCCAAACACCACTAACTGTACCTTCTCAATACCAACTTACCAAGTCTAGGCACTTTTGTCCTGGATCTCTAAATGCAAGCACTCAACTGTCACAGTTTATGTACCTACCTGTAACTTTCAGCAGGGTCTCACCTCACGAAGGTCTCCCACGTCCACTTAGACCCAGACTTGGACGACAAGAAACTGAACAAGCTGTTTGCGCTCGGTGACATGACTATGGCGTCTGGGTTCCCACTGGTCGCGCCATCTACCGGATCTGCGGAGGGGTACATGGGGGATGATGGCCACTTTTATGGAGTGCTTCATATGGGTAAGGCTTTGAACTCTAGCGTTAAGAAATGCTCCCCCATTGTTAGTTACTTACGTGTACTCTGCTGACTGTTATCAGGGACCCATTAGATAAGTTCATCCTTGATCGCTTGGCTAGTGATGGTATTATTCACAGGCAACCGCACTCTATATGCAGACCCGTACAACAGGGACGATCCGAGCAAGGGTTACGGCCCGTTTGAAACCGGCAATTTTATGAGCCCCGTGCGCCAGCGCCGCGAGTTTGCACAGGTGAACAGGTGAATAGTTCTGTTTAGGTCTACCACTTAGATGTTCGATATTATGGTATGTGTGGCTGTGGACGTAAATAGGTATAGTTGTGCCTGTTCGGTTCTTGAAGGGAGTGTTCAGATCTAGCTCAATCGTTCAAAGAAACTAGTTCTGGTAGTATTTAGCAGCAGCGGCAATAGCCAATTCCTGACAGCTTATCTTTCAGGACATTTTAATCTGACTATACTCTGGTATTGCGGCTTACGGCAAATAAGCTTGCGCCACTTAGTTTCTGAAGTAAAAGATCGATAATCAATTAGTTTATGAAGTAAAAGATCGTGCTTGTCTAGTTGTAATGACTAATGACTGGGTTTGGTCCTGAATAGCCACTACTAAATTCCTTTCGACTTCCGTCACAGTTGCCTCATTATCTCTATAGCCTCCCGATATGTGCTAAAACACTTCACCATAAATCAGAAATCAAGGTTAAAACATAGTGTTGTTTAGACTTTGACGAGCCGGATAACCAATGACCTCAAGAAGCTGCCAGAAATGGATGACAGGCCGGGCACGGCGCGGGCCCGCATCTGTGATTTACTGCTGTTAGCTGACCGAGAGTTCTTCGAGAAGGATGCCAACAGCAGCTTGAACCATGTGGTGCGACGGATGGTGCACGCTGTTGCCCAGGCGGACGTAATTTTTAGAAACGCCGATTTTGATGAGGACGGGATGCCTGATAATATTGGTGAGTCATCATAGGTAATCAGTTTACATGTGATTTAATTAAAGGGCTTGTATCTGCGAGAGATTGTGTGTGTAGACCAGTGGCGTGGCGTTGAAGAAATCCTTGGGCAAGCCGGAGCAGCTTCGGTTTCAATTTTCTTTAAGAGCACTAGAATTAAGTGCTGAACTGCTGAATATTAGGCAAGCCAATGGGAATCGAGTTCTACGGACGCCACGTCACTGGTGTAGAGACCGATACGAAATCAACATTTTCAAAAGAACAAGCCAGAGCCAGTGTCAGTTCATACAAATTCAGTAGTTTATACGAACCTGGGCATAGTGACCTAGCTAGGGCAGTTGCTGCTTGCACTACGATGCTGCTCATGTCAACAGCACCACCGAAAGACAATGCCTAGGTACTTATAGTTGTTATAGGTAAGATATTTACGGATTGTCTTTTTTTCACATCAAAGATTTTAGCGTTCAAAAGCAGTTTAAAGTGTAATTTTGGAGTTCACTTGACAAACTTGACTGGACCGCAACCAACAACAAAAACATCCTGCTTTTTCGGGACTCATCTCTTGGCCATACTTTCTACATAATATGGCGCCGTAGGGAATTCAAAATTGCATCAAAAAAATGTACTAAATTGTACGCTAATGAAAAAAATGTACCTACTACTTACACCAACAACGATCAATCTGTCACCGCTAGGAAGCTATTTTCTGCAAAAGCGAGCAAAAGAAAGGCACGGCCGTACCATACCATACTTTTCTCGAAGCCATTCAGGCTATTTTCAACCTTCTGTAATTTTGTGCTGGCTAAACCTAGACTAGAACCCTGAATTTTCAGGGATATATTAGGGCACAATAAGACTTAAGTATATTCTCAATAACATTCGATTTGAATGTATAGTTTAAGAACTATTTATTGTTCGTCAAAGTTCCTTAGAATTGTCACTGACTCACTGACTGACTGATGATCATCATAATTCTAAGGCACTTCTAGCAAACCCACAAGCTCCAAATTTTAAACATAGTTAGTTTTTAGCCTATCAAGTCTCTGCACACATAAGTTTGTAATCCTATACAAATACATGCGATTGCAAAATTAGTTTTGCATTTCAAATTGAAAAGGATGGATTGGAATGTAATAAATAAAGGAAGAACACTTACAACAAGAAATGAGATCCTATCAAAAACATTACATGTAAAAAGGTGCAAGTCTCGCAACGCAGTTCTTTTACAACAAAAAAGTTTTGAGATGTAATGTTAAACCAAGTCAGTACCGGGGGGGCGTCCACAGAAATCGATTCCCACCGACTTGCCTATTATTTACCCGTGGAGGGAGGAGTCTTTAATTGAGAAGTATTAAATGTTCCTACGTACGCTAATTAAAGAAAAAATGTACTACACGCACTTACAAGAAAATAATGATCACAGATTGATCGTAATACCTACTGAATCGTAAATAGCGTACAATTTCGTACATTTCTCGTACATATTTACTGATTCATAAGGAAGTCGAAAACTCTACTGCTACATAGTGAAATAGATAGCGCCCGCCAGAAAGTATGCTTTCTAGCGGTGACAGATTGATCGTTGTTTTCTCGTAAGTACGTGTAGTACATTTTTAGGGTTCCGTACCAAAATGGTAAAAAAGGAACCCTTATGGTGCGACTCTGTCTGTCTGTCTGTCCGTCTGTCACAGCCAGATATCTCAGGAACTACTGCTGCTATCGATTTGAAATTTGGAATAGTGTTAAAAGTAGCTAACCCGAGCTTATTGGACATAAAAAATATCTTGTACCTTTTTTACTTTTTTTTAAAAAAGCTCCGTAATGGGATATTGAAAATTGAAAGTAGGGCTATTATATTGAGTGGGGTATCAAATGAAAGGGCTTAATTTGTAGATTAAAACATCATATTTTTTTTTCTTAAATAAGTAGTTTTTGATTTATAAGTGCAAACGTACCATTCCCCCCCTATTATCTCCGAAGTTACTGATCAGAAAAATGTGTCATAATTACTAATTATAAATATCAAGCTGAATATTACAGGAAAAATAGAACGGTCTTGCTAACTTTAATATTTTTTTAGAAATTTACAAAAACTTAAAATCCCTAGCGGCGAGTAGCAAAACTAAGCGATGCCCTGTTTCACGCTAGGGGATTTCCGGGTAAAAACTAGATGGCGCTAAAACACATTTAACGATGTTATAATAAATAATTGAACAAAGAAACATAGTATAGTAACAATTAGTTCGTAAACAGCTAATAATAAACAAATTCTAACATTTAAATACTGTGTCACGTTTGCAAAGTTGAATAATTGTCAATAATATTATAATTTTTTTACCAAGCTTATACATAGATGGCGTTGTAAATTCGGGGAACAGCTTTTTGTCTGGAGAATGACAGTCGTCTTGATTTAATGGTCCTTGCTATTAAATAGAATCATTACTCGTCAGGTTCTAAGGCAGGAAAAATATAACCGTTTTCCTAACTTGCACTGTTTTTTACAAATTTGCAAAAATCATAACATATACTTATTTGCTCCTACTAAACTAATCGACATACAGTTTTTCTTGTACTATTCGCGTATCTACTTATGAGTTTGTACGGAACCCTCGGTGCGCGAGGCCGACTCGCACTTGACCGTTTTTTCTTTAATTGCTCGCGACCCAGTAGGTTACGTCACGCCTCGTAGTTTAGGAAACGCTGGTGTAGTTTGTCTATGTTATCGCAGGGTTCTCTGTGAAGTACATTCTCGTGTTGGCGTCGCAAGAGACGAACGGCCGTGTATTCGGTGAAATGCCGATATCAGGCGGTTCGGTAGACGGCCGAAGCTATCTTATGCGGTTCGCGCGACTACGCAGACTGAGCGAGGTCTGCCTTGGCGTCGCCTTCTCTGGATATTCCTTCCACAATAGGACGCTCGGATTGAGGTAGTTATCATTCAGAACACTTCACTCTACCACGTAGACAAGGAACTTTAGTTGTAGTGAACTCTTTCTGAAGCAGCAGTTCTATCCGAAATTATAATTTCACCAGAGCCTCCGAACCTCTACATTCGAAATTCGTATCGTCCCGTCCCGCTCACACAAGTATAGTATGACAGAAGAGTAAGAGCGATGGCACGATGCGAACTTTGAAATGAGCAGGGAACCTATAACCTATAAGGTCTTTTTACCGGTCTTTGTACTGAAGTTGCGATTTCTGAAAATGCTAATCTATCTATGTCTTGGTTCATGAAGCTACAAATTACAATTTTCGCTATGCGAATGCCTACTTTCAGC
The DNA here is from genome assembly GCA_947034925.1 of Eudemis profundana. Lineage (NCBI taxonomy): Eukaryota > Metazoa > Arthropoda > Insecta > Lepidoptera > Tortricidae > Eudemis > Eudemis profundana. The sequence continues at coordinate 10,970,706 of OX344814.1, read as the reverse complement.
TTCACGTCGCTTGGCGGCGGTCTGGGCGGTGCGGCGGGCGGGCTGTGCGACCGGCGCGCGTTCGGGCGCTCGTTCAACACACTCGCTATCGCGCACGCGGCGGGCGGCGAGCGCGTGCCCGAGCGCATCGCTGCTCTCACGCTGGCGCATGAGATGGGTAACAAAGAATCTCATCCTTAATCATCATCAGCCTACACATACAGGCTGTTGTTTTAGTCACCTGCAATATTTTGAGGGTACGATGAGCTGGCCATGTAAAAATATAATATACCATCAAATATCACGTTTCATTAAATTTTACCTAGGTTTTACTTCTTTCAATTTGTCAATACGCGTAACGCAATAACGAATAAAATTAATAAATCTGAATGTAATTTTTCTTTCATACTTTTCAGGTTTAGGACCTACAAAAATCGCAATTTATATTACATTAAGAGAAAAATTAACTCTAAATACCAGATTGATAAGGTAATAGTGCCGATCACTCATGTAGGAGTTGCGGTTTATCGGCAGATTTCAATTACAAAGTCGACTGGTATCTTTTCCTGTTTTAACGGTCTTTCTGTGTTAACGGGACATAACCAGGCAACGCGTAGTGATCATAAGGCCATGTACTCCATTTTATGCATACTGCGAAGCGCGCGCTCTTAGTGACTAATATTTATGGAAATTTAGGGATATTTTATGAAAAATTAAGGTACGGTTTTTTTAGTGATTTGTGTTATCAGCTACATAATCACCTCCACCACCTTGCAGGTGACTAAAACAACATCCTGTATATACCACATATCCCACGACTGTGTACTGCCTCATATATCAAAGGGCTGTGCTGTGTCCCAGTAGCCTAGTGTGGTTTGGGGACTTCGTATATACAGGGGGGAAAACAAATCTATGAACTCTGGACTACCTTAAATCCTTTACTTAGCTCATTCTACTGAAAGGAAACATTCCTTTATTTTTAAAAAGAAATAAAACTGCATAAAAAGATTTTCTAAAAATCGTTTGTCTCACCCGGGAATCGAACCAGCTAAAAAATCAAAAAATAAGCACTCACTATTTTATTAGTCGATAGGACTATTGTTCAGGATAAAATCTCTCTAATAAACATTTGGTCTTACAAGTAAAAAAGATCATGAAATCTATCATTAATTTTATTTTACCATCAATAATATTCCATTACAAACGCCAAGATAATTAAAAAAAATCTTTAAATGCAGTTATGTTTCTTTTTAAAAATAAAGGAATGTTTCCTTTTAGTAAAATGAGCTAACTAAAAGATTTAAGGTAGTTCCCCTCCAGGGCCCATACATTTTCCCCCCCTCTGTATAGAGTTAAAAGGTGACTACGTTGAAAAATAAATGTACATCACTAAAAATATATGTTTCATTTTTCTAAGCACGGGTACTTATCAACAGCCCTCGTATTACTCGTAGATAAGATATAAAATAACTTTGAGGACTAATTATTGTATTTTTTCTACTCCTGTACTGTTATCTGTCTTTTACTTGGTCACGAACACTAATATAAGAACATACATAATATGAGTTCAGAGAAGTCTATACTCTATTCCCCATAACAGCACTAGTGTCGTTATAGTCACTTTACGTTATTGCTAGCATCCACAGACTTCTAAATCTAGGTTAAACTTAGGTCAAGGATTAAGCGCTCAATTCTAACTTCACGATAAAAATTCACAACTACCAACTTAACAAACAATTAAATTCCTACGATTCATAAGAAAAACAAAACTTTCCGAATTAAATTAATTGATGCCAACATAAAAAAAAAGTATTTTAATTATCGTCACATCGTGTCACCAGCCATATCAAAAAAAAGTTTACCATAGACACAACTGTCATGCCGGCTGTACACACTCGGAGAGACCGGACGAGACACGCGTGACGTCCATGTATTTTATATTTTAACCTAGTCGTAGAAAAAGTATTGTATGCAACGTTGTATAATTAAGTCAAAAAACGCTCATTGCGTCTCTATTTGCGATACTCGCCGCATTCGCGGCTCGTATCGCAACTCACGCAATTCGCATTTTTTGAACCTTCTTATACAACTGTTGCATAAAATACTATTATGCAACAGTTGTATAACTAGGGTCTAAGAACGCGAATGGCGTGGGTTGCATTACGAGCCGCCGCGGCGGCGAGTATCGCAAATGGAAACGCCATGAGCGTTTTTTGACTTAATTATACAACGTTGCATACAATACTTTTTCTAGGGCTAGGTTTTAAAATATAAAATACAAAATTAAACATGGCGCGCAAACAAGGCAAATATGACATATATGACTGACAATATAATAAGTATGTGTCTATGGTAAACTTTGTTTTTAATTTCACGTATACTAGTGTCACGCAGTGACGATATTAAAAATATATTTTTTTATGTTGGCATCAAAGAATTTAGTTCGGAAAGTTTTGTTTTTCTTAAAAACCGCAGGAATGTATTTGTCTGTTAAGTTGCTAGTTGTGCATTTTTATTGTAAAGTTAGTATTGAACGCGTAATCCTTGACCTAAGTTTAACCGAGATTTGGAAGTCTGGGGCTGCTAGCAGTATCTTTTTGCGACTACAAAGACACAAGTGCTTTTATGGGGAATAGAGTATAGACTTCTCTGAACTCATATTATGTATGTTTTTCTACTCCTGTACTGTTATCTGTCTTTTACTTGGTCACGTACACTAATATAAGATCATACATAATATGAGTTCAGAGAAGTCTATACTCTATTCCCCATAACAGCACTAGTGTCGTTATAGTCACTTTACGTTATTGCTAGCAGCCACAGACTTCTAAATCTAGGTTAAACTTAGGTCAAGGATTAAGCGCTCAATTTTAACTTTACGGTAAAAATGCACAACTACCAACTTAACAAACAATTAAATTCCTACGGTTTTTAAGAAAAACAAAACTTTCCAAACTAAATTCATTGATGCCAACATAAAAAAAGTATTTTTAATTTAAGTATATTTTAAATAAAAAAAAAGTTTACCATAGACACATATTGTCAATCAAACGTCATATTTGCCTTGTTTCCAGGTTATGATTAATTTTGTATTTTATAATTTAAAACCTCGTCGTAGAAAAAGTATTGTATGCAACGTTGTATAATTAAGTCAAAAAACGCTCATTGCGTCTCTATTTGCGATACTCGCCGCGTTCGCGGCTCGTATCGCAACTCAAGCAATTCGCATTTTTTGAACCCACTTATACAACTGTTGCATAAAATACTATTTTATATTAGTGTTCGTGACCAAGTAAAAGACAGATAAAAGTACAGGAGTAGAAAAAGTATTTATTCTAAAACTGTACCTTTTAAGGTCATATTAATATCACAGTTACATTTCTATTTTGTACACAGCATAGTTTAGAAACACTTTGTATAACATTCTAAATACATTTTACCATTTTTTTTTTGTATTCTTGTTTTTCTTGTTTTTGAAAATTGTATCTTCAAATAACTTACTTAGTATTTTTAATTAGATTTTTCTTCAGTTCTTGCGCGGCAACTTTTTCTTTTTTCTTAATTATATTCTTTATATGAACTTTCAGTGTTTTCATATTATCTTTAAGAATCTCGTCATCGATATCTGAATCCAGCAACCGGGAATTCAAAATATATTCAGCCTGTTCTAAATATTTTTTGTCGTAGTTTTCTGTCCCATATTTTAAGAATAATTTATGTTCTCGAGTGCTAAGTCTTGTGGGTAAATTTTCTAATAATTTATGCAAGTGTTCTGTAGTGTTAGCGTATGGTTCCCTTGTAGAGAATAAGATATCCCATAAGTTCTCCATGCCTTCAACATCGGAGTCGCAATTGCTGGAAATATCGTCGTCTCTTTCGCCCTCGTTGCTCATTGCTATTTCCTTTCTTTGTCGGATTTCTTGTTGTATCTGTTCGTCGTCTGGCAGGTCTGTGCTAAGGATTTTAATGTGTAGTTTACTCAGGTCTGTTTCTGCAGTGTCCATTGCATCCGAGTCCTCCATGATTGAGTAGTATCTGCAAATACACAAGTCAATAATTCCTAAAACTCCAAATGGTAGACGGTATTGGATTGGGTTACTTTTCTTTACCCTATTTATCATACACTACACGAGTTCCTATATCAATTCAAGAAGTTCATGTGAATCATGAGAAAAAAAACTGGTCAAGTTTGAGTCAGACTCGCGCACCGAGGTTTCCGTACAAACTCGTAAGTAGATACGTGAACAGTTCAAAAAAAACTGTATGGCGATTAGTTTAGTTAGAAGTAAATAAGTACCTATGTGTTACTTTTATGATTTATGCACTTTCTAAAAAACTATTATAGGTATTTTCCCTGTAATACTTAGAACGATACTGAATAATCGGTAATTATTACATATTTTTTTGTTCAGTAACTTGGAAGATAATAGGGGAATGGCATTTTTTTAAATGTTTTTCGTCCTAAATCAAAAAGTACATGATTGAGAAAAAATCTTTTTTTGGTTTCTACAAATTAAGTTCTTTCGTTTGATACCTAACTTGATACAATAGCACAACTTAAAAATTTTGACATCCAAGTAAGAAAGGTATAGGATTTTTTTTATATCTAGAAGGCTCGGGTTAGTGACTTTTTAAACTGTTCCAAATTTTAAAATCGATAGCAGCAGTAGTTCCTGAGATATCTGACTGTGACAGACGGACGGACAGACAGAGTTGCACCATAAGAGTTCCTTTTTTACCATTTTGGTACGGAACCTTAAAAATAGAAACTATGATGATGGAAAAGGAACCTTGACAATCATGATGAAACTTGATCGTCGGGTGATTTAACAACCATAATAAAATTATAATGAAAACTCTCCCTCTATTGTGCAATCTAGAAGACAGCCCTTATCAAAGTTAGTCATAATATAGTTAAGAAGTGCAATAAAATGTCGCGAAAGGGAACAAAAAGTTTCACGAAAGGAAATAAGACATAAAATAAACACTCACATTAGATAAGATTTTATCCAATAACACCCAAGTATAATAATTAAACATTATTAAAATAAATGTATATCACAATATTAAAACATGTTAGTTTTTGTCCTTTCTACAATATCCATTGACGTCTATTTTGGCCGAAGTAGACGAATCAATGTGATAAAACATCGTTAAAGCACAAGAGAAATGACGCAACGACGTATGAAACGCGAATTTAGCGCGACGTTGGATGTGACAGGAAATAGGCATAAGTAATCTCTAAACTGCTTTAGCGCTTTATTTTTGATTTGCGATGCAAAAAGACGTTTTATTCGTTTAACAAGTCATGTAGACTCTAATCCGCAAAATAAGAAAATTCAAATGACGTCAAATGATGCAGTCTCTATCAGTCAACCAAAAGCAATGAGACACTCGTACAATGACATGGTTCTATGAAACACGCTTCAATCCAAACTATCATTTTATTTTAAAGATAATACAACAAAAAAGTTTTGAGATTGTGATGTTAAACCAAGTCAGTATCGGGAGGGGTGTCCACAGAACTCGATTTCTCTTTCTACCGACTTGCCTATTACCTCTAACTATAAAATGTGCTCCGCCACGTAACCGTAAATAATAGGCAAGTCGGTGGAAGTCGACTTCTGTGGACACCCCTCCCGATACTGACTTGGTTTAACATTACATCTCAAAACTTTTTTGTCGTAGAAGAACTGCGTTGCGAGACCTGCGACTTTTTACATTTAATGTTTTTGATGGGATCTCATTTCTTTTTGTAAGTGGTCTTCCTTTACATTCCAATAAATAAATAAATACTAGCTGTGAACCCGGCTTCGCCCGGGCAAAATGTAAAGAACCACAAACCCCCATTTAATTCCTTAGAAATTATATTTTATTTTTAACAGACATTACAAAAATGAGGATGTTGAACTGACGGCTGAGTTCCAAACATTAAAATAATGTTGAAGTCGTTTTTGGTTTAAACTATCCAAAACCTTATTTAAGGACTTTCATTACAAAATTCCAACCGTCACTACTTTGAAAAAAACTCGTATTTCAAAACGTCGTAGAGGAAAACGTCAAAAGTTCTTCATTCGTCAGAACTTCATAATACACTTACTGCGTTTTTACCTGGAGTCAGTATCAGATAGGTACGTGTTTATTTTTAAAGTAATGACGCAATGCTATTTGGGTAATCCACATTAAAATCGAATTTAGAAAGGTAAATATAATCACTTTTTATCTAAAATGCAAAGTATGATTTTTCACATTTCTATCTTCAAAAATATAGTATATATAAACTTTAATTTTTCAAACATCTAAAATAGTAGAGTCCCGTTTAAGAACCGAATTCAATTTATGTTGTTAGACTATATTTCCCATTAGTGATCACAACTCTCCCCTTGAATTAGAATCGCCCCGGTTCAGAGGCGGCGTTAGACGTAGGCGACGTGGGCCACCGTTATCTAGCCAAATGTGACAGCCTATATTAAAAAGATGAAAGTCTGAAAAATCGTGTGACGTACTTTATGGATGACCCCATAGTCAGTTTAGCCGACCTATGTGGATGCATATGGCAAATGTGGCCGGCCCCGGTACAGTCCGACTTCACGCGGTTTAAGCACCTGCATCGGCAACGCAGTTTTGGCACCTGCATCAGCAACGTGGTTTTTTATGCGCAATGTGGTGTTCCAGACCGGATCAGTTCGTGTCACTCCCTTTTCAATTTAGTAATCAATTCTGTAGCCATATTATATTCTGCAGCCATATTATCGGGATTTGGCGAATATTCTTGTTGACGTCTTGTTCTTTTTGTATGTCAGGGAAAGAGATTGACAGTACAAATTTTCGCCGAATCGCCGATAATGTGGCCGTAGCATGCTAAATCCACTTCGTACCTACCCTCCTGTTGCGTTAACGTAACGTTACTGCAGGGAGATTCAAAACTGTTATTTACTGCATTCGACAGGACACTTTTTCAACAGATTCCCCGAATAAGACAGTTATCCCTCCATATTAAGGGGATAAAATTACCTGCCATCTACTATTTCTCCCCCCCCCGTAGAAAAGAAATTTACGAAAGTATTTGTATATTTGAACATTCCCACCTCCAAAATGAAGAAAAAAAAAACATTCAGGCTTGCATTCTCAATATTCTATGTCGAAAATTATCGTGAACAGATTAAAAATGTTCGAAAATTGGTATAATTTTGTTTCCTAAGTCAGAATAAATTTAAAAAGCCCCCATACCTTCAGAAGGATTTATAAAAGTGCCTATTCCTTTTTTTTTTGCTTTTTTTAGCTTACAATTTCAACTGTCATTTTCATTGAGCAATGAGACAATAATATTGTGCAGTTTTCACTTGTTTAGTAATTTATTACGTTTTAAAAATAGCACGATGCATGTAAATATTGTTTTTTTTTTTGTTGAAATAATATTATACGCACGATTTTCTAATGTAAAAAACGGTTTTCTTACTCATGTCGTCACCTCGTCAGTTTAGTTTACTCCGTTCTCGCCGAGTGTGTACAAATTCAATTAAAAGCACACATTACGCGCGCTTCGCTAAGCTATGGCAGTTTCCGAACGCAGCAAAGAAACATGGCCGACTGTTTTTGGTATTATTCGAATTATTTTACATCTTTATACGCTTGTTTCTCCGTTATACGAATTTTGCGAATATAAGTTGTCGATTCGAAAGTGTTATTTTTTAACACTTTAATTTTTGAGGCGCTTTTCGTTCAGGTCTACCGTAGGGCCCGGCTAAATTATTAATATAGACTAGCTGAAAACCCGGCTTCGCCCGGGTAAAATGTAAAAAATTACAAACCCCATTTAACCCTTTCACCTCCTTAGAAATAGCATTACCAAGAATCTTTTCAATTAGGTACATTTTGTTATTTATCTTTCGAAGCCTTTTATTTTTAACCGACATCTAAGAAAGTGGGTTCTCTATGTAGTTATGTTTTGTTGAAATTGAGGGAACATCACGAATATTTAATGTATTAGGTATGTAATTTACATACCAAGTTTTACTTTCAAATATCTGAAATAACAGATTCCTATTCATCATTTTACCCCTTTTAGAGCCAAATCCTATTTTTTAAGTCTAATTATTAATGTCCCACTGAAGCTGAAGGGCAAATCTATCCCGCTTGCAATGGTTCTGGTCCAAAGGACCACCCTGACCAGCCGTTAAAAATACGTCTAGGTTGTCCTGCTATTTTCACCGTGGCATGCTACGTCCTCGCCACCCAGCCTGTACCTCAGGCTCACCCCACCCCAACATGGTCTAAATATTTAATTTAAGCCCTCGTCCAAAATATGACAGTGAATTACAAAATATGACAGCCGTCCCGGTCCAGAGCTAACTTTGGACAGCCGTTAAGAAATACATTCAGGTCGTCCCACTATCTTCGCCGCGGCCTGTTCTAGCGTCGTCGGACTGGCCATATAGTTAAGGTGGTGTTTTCCAGTTTTCCTAGCCGCCGCGGGGCCCGCATGGGCCGGGCCCCCGGCTTGTAGTTGTTGTTATTGGGCCCCGGACTCGTGGGGAGTCGGAGCCCAGTCCGGTCCTGTCCATTCAACATGTCACACCCAGTTCGAAGCCAGTTTAGCCCGCCTATGTGGATACTTACTACAGACGTGGCCGGCGTAGTCTTACTTCAACCTAAGGGGTAAGCATTCACATCAGGGGTTTCCAAACTTTTTTCCCAGAGGGCCGTACAGCACCTTTGAAAATGTCGCGCGGGCTACATGACATGGTCGACTTGAAGTTACGTATAATCTTTTTCGTCCTGGGGGGTGCTGTGTGTCTCACATCTGTAGGTACTTTACTGTGCAGGCAGGGGAGGTTTCTGTACGCGGGCCGGATTAGAATGCCTCGTGTGCCGGATTATATAGGCCCTCCCGCTCTGTCAGTTTTTTACGCTTACTACGTTCCTGATTGGGTTTGATTGCTGCGTGCGTGATTTGACAAACCTTAAATTTTGTCTTATTAATTTTACCATGTTCTTCAAAAACTACGGAATCATCTTATGGAGGTAAAATTAACCGGCATTGTTGCTCCCCGTAGGTAGAAAATAAATTTTTGAAATCATATTTGAACGTTCTTATTCCTACCTCAAACATGAAAAACTCGTAAATAGATGCGTGAATATTTTAAGAAAAACTGTATGGCGCTTAGTTTAGTAGGAGCAAATAAGTAAGTGTTACGATTTTTCCAAATTTCTAAAAAACTGTGTAAGTTAGGAAAACCGTTATTTTTTTAAATAATATTTAGGTTGATATTAATTATTGACAATTATTACAGATTCTTCTGTTCAGTAACTTCGAAGATATGTATTAATAATGGACGTCCTAAATCTAAAAGTAAATGCTTAAGAAAAAAACTTAAAATGGTATTGGAATCTACAAATAAACTCCATCCTTTTGATACCTACCCCACTTAAAACAATAGCACAACTTGAAATTTTCGACCTCCCATTTCGGCCCCCTAAAAAAAGTAAAAAAAGGTATAAGAGATTTTTTTTATGTCCAGTAGGTAGCTCAGGTTAGCGACTTTTAAAACTATTCCAAATTTCAAATCGATCGCAGCAATCGTTTGAGATATCTGACTGACCTATGAGAGACGGACAGACAAACAGAGTCACACCATAACGGTTCCTTTTTTACAATTTTGATACGGAACCGTAAAAACATTCAGACCTGCATTATCTTTATTATGGTCGAATATTTCAAACGCCTGGTAATTTTTTTGTTTTCACCTAAATGATAAACATTGATTTTCAAATTTCTATCTTTGTACCAAACGCGGGTATAATTTAATTTGTTTTTGATGTCAGAATAAATTTAAGAAAACTTAAAAAGCCCCTACAGAGTTTCGCCCTAACTTACCACTTCACCATCAGAGGGATTAAAAACAAATGTGCCTATTCCTTTTTTTTCGTTTAGAAATTTATCTGACACCTTTGCCAACGTTTGTTACTTTTTTTGGGTTATGTGTCAATAATATTGTACAATATTATTATATTATTTTTCAGTTATGTCAGTAACTTATTAATATTTTCCCGTTTAAAGATTGTTTTCTTTGACATAAAATTATGGAAACGTATGATTATTCTAATTAAAATAAAAAACGGGTTTCTTAACCATGCCAAGTATGTACAGCCGCGCCCGCAGTTATATTATAGTCGCATGCTACGTACCCCTGCACTAAACTGTGACAATTTCCGAACGAACTCGAATTGACGCAAGCAAACATGGCCGACTGTTTTTGGTATTATTCGCATTATTTTACATCTTTATACGCTTATTTCTGCGTTATACGAATTTTGCGAATATAAGTTGTCGATTCGAAAGTGTTATTTTTTAACACTTTAATTTTTGAGGCGCTTTTCGTTCAGGTCTACCGTAGGGCCCGGCTAAATTATTAATATAGACTAGCTGAAAACCCGGCTTCGCCCGGGTAAAATGTAAAAAATTACAAACCCCATTTAACCCTTTCACCTCGTCAGAAATAGCATTACCAAGAATCTCTTCAGTTAGGTACATTTTGTTATTTATCTTTCGAAGCCTTTTATTTTTAACCGACATCTAAGAAATGTGGGTTCTATATGTAGTTATGTTTTGTTGAAATTCAGGGAACTTCACAAACATTTAATATATTAGGTATGTAATTTACATATCAAGGTTTACTTTCAAATATCTGAAATAATAGATTCCTATTCAAAATTTTACCCCTTTTGGAGCCAAATCCCATTTTTTTAGTCTAATTATTAATGTCCCACTGAAGGGTAAATCTATCCCGCTTGCAATGCTTCTGGTCAAAAGGACCACCCAGACCAGCCGTTAAAAAATACGTCTAGGTTCTAGGTTGTCCTGCCATTTTCACCGTGGCATGCTACGTCCTCGCCACCCAGCCTGTACCTCGGGCTCACCCCACCCCAACATGGTCTAAATTTTTAATTTAAGCCCTCGACCTTGAGTTACAAAATATGACAGCCGTCCCGGTTCCGAGCTAAATTTGGACAGCCGTTAAGAAATGCATTCAGGTCGTCTCACCATCTTCGCCGCGGCCTGTTCTAGCGTCGTCGGACTGGCCATATAGTTAAGTTGGTGTTTTCCAGTTTTCCTAGCCACCGCGGAGCCCCCACGGGCCTGGCCGCCGGCTTGTGGTTGTTGTTATTGGGCCCCGTACTCGTGGGAAGTCAGGGAGCCCAGTCCGGTCCTGTCCATTCAACATGTCGCACCTACTTCGAAGCCAGTTTAGCCCGCCTATTTCGATACATACTACAGACGTGGCCGGCCTAGTCTTACTTCAACCTAAGGGGTTAGCATCTACATCATCAATGCAGATTGCCGTGCGCAGCGTGGTGTTCCGAACTCTGTCGGTTTTTTTTTTCACTCCCAGCTTGGGTTTGATTGCTGCGTGCGTGATTTGACAAACCTTAAATTTTGTTTTATTAATTTTACCATGTTCTTCAAAAACTACGGACTCATCTTATGGAGGTAAAATTAACCGGCATCCTCTATGTTGCTTCCCGTAGGTAGAAAAAAAAATTTCGAAAACCTTATTTCAACGTTCCTATTCCTAGAGTCTGGCTAATGAAAGATGAGACTGACATTTATTCCAAACTTTTTAAATGGCGACATTATACAAACGTCAAATGTGTCAAACGTCATTAGATTTCTGAGGATAGTATGTTGTGGTGATTTTGATACTCAATATGCAACATAAGAAAGTAACAGTTTCCGAAAATACTTACTGAATTGTTTTTGCTTTTCTTTCCGTGGCTAATGTGGGGAGTAAATATATATCATAAATAAACACTAACACTCTAATAAAAGCTATGTACTTACCAATTTTCACTAAAATCGGAAGAATTAAAACAACTCAAAAATCGGCTCAAGTATCATTACCGTTTTTGTCACCCTATAAACAGTGTTGCAACCCGTTGTTTTTTTAAATTTGCCGCTATTTTTTAGTCTCATCTTTCATTAGCCAGACTCTACCTCAAACATGAAAAAAAAACCGGTCAAGTGCGAGTCGGACTTGCGCACCGAGGGTTCCGTACAAACTCGTAAGTAGATGCGTGAATAACTTAAGAAAAACTGTATGGCGGTTAGTTTAGTAGGAGCAAATAAGTATTTGTTATGATTTATTCTAAATTTCTAAAAAATATCACTTAATACAATAGCACAACTTGAAATTTTCAACCTCCCATTTCGGCCCCCTAAAAAAAGTGAAAAAGGTATTAGAATTTTTTTCCGCCCAGTAGCTCAGGTTAGCGACTTTTAAAACTATTCCAATTTTCTAATCGATTGCATCAATAGTTTAGGATATCTGACTGTGAGAGACGGACAGACAGACAGAGCCGCACCATAAGGGTTTCTTTTTTACCATTATGATACGGAACCCTAAAAACATTGAGACCTGCATTCTCAAGTTTATCTGTATTATGGTCGAATATTTCAAACGCCTGGTTAATTTTGTGTTTTCACCTAAATCATAAACATTTATTTTCACTTTTCTGTCTTTGTACTAAAAACGGGTATAATTTAATGTGTTTTTTTAAGTCAGAATAAATTTAAGAAAACTTAAAAAGCTACCTACAGAGTTTCGCCCCTAACTTACAACTTCACCTTCAGAGGGATTAAAAAAAATGTGCCTATTCCTTTTTTTTCGTTTAGAAATTTATCTGACACCTTCGCCCACGTTTGTTACTTTTTCTTGGGTTATGTTTCAATAATATTGTACAATATTATTGCCAATATTATTACATTATTTTTCAATTGTGTCAGTAAATTATTAATTATATTCCCGTTTAAAGATTGTTTTCTTTGAAATAAAATTATGGAAACGTATGATTTTTCTAGTTAAAATAAATAACGGTTTTCTTACCCATGCCAAGTTTGTACAGCCGCGCCCGCAGTTATAGTCGCATGCTACGTGCCCTGCACTAAACTGTGACAATTTCAGAACGAACTCGAATTGACGCAAGCAAACATGGCCGACTGTTTTTGGTATTATTCGAATTATTTTACATCTTTATACGCTTATTTCTCCGTTATACGAATTTTGCGAATATAAGTTGTCGATTCGAAATGATTATTTTTTTACGCTTTAATTTTTGAGGCGCTTTTCGTTCAGGTCTACCGTAGGCCCCGGCTAAATTATTAATATAGATTAGGGGACAATCTTACACAATTCGAACTAGCCGCATAGTAAGCTCAATAAGGCTTGTGTTATGGATACTAGACGACGATATATTTAATAGATACAAATACTTAAATACATAGAAAACATCCATGACTCAGGAACAATGCATTCTATTCCCCATTTGAACTACAAAAGTAACTTTGGAATCGCATGTATTTGTATAGGATTCAATTTATTTTTTACTTATTACTTACTTATGTTAGTATTGATATTGCAATATTTTTAGATTTTGCATGACTTTATAGGCTTAAAACTAATATGTTTAAAATTTGGAGCTTGTGGGTCTGCTAGAGAAGTGCTTTGGAATTATGATGATCAGTGACAAAACCAAGCAACTTTGACGTGCAATAGTTTTTAAACTACAACTTCAAATTGAATGTTATTGAGAATATACCTAAGTCATATTATGCCCTATATATCCCTGAAAATTCAGGGTTCTAGGTTTAGCCAGCACAAAATTGAAGAAGGTTGAAATGGCCTGAGTGGCTTCGAGAAAAGGATGGTCGGCCGTGCCTTGGTTTTGCTCGACTTAGCGGGGGCACTGCCGTGTCCCCAGATAACCATGGCATTTGACGAAATTGTCAGATCGACTAAAATTAAATGATAAAATGGTGCAAGCCTCTTTTTTTAGCTGCCCAATCTCAGCCTATTGGGAGCAACTGACCTCCAAAATACTGGAAAGTGACTAAACCCTCTAACTGCTACAGAAAAAAATGTTCAAACTTTGAAAGGTGTTTTTCCTAGGAAAATGTGATGAGCCGATAAAACGAAACAGGTGCTTATTATTTTTTCATGATCTCAAACATAAATTATCAGTTATCAAACCAGTAGGTAATTAACTAGCAATCGTTAGTTTGTTCCAATAGGTTGAGATTGGGCAGCTAAAAAAAGGTACGTTCTGTTATTTTAGACTACTCTCTAACATATATCAAAATAAATCAAATCTGAGCCGGACAGTTGGGTACCTTTCCTTGTTAGTAAGTTAAAATACATTTAAAAACTACGTTCTGACAAATCAGCTGTAAAGCGCTTGAAGCGCTGAATGTCACTCACTAGTATTATGATATGCGTATGATATGACGTCATCACTGAGTGCCCGATATAGGCCGAGCGCTTACGAACTGCGCAAGCGGGTTTTCCCCGATACTGCATTAGATGGCCGCCATGTTGATTCTTGGTAGCCCGGGGCTTCCAAGAATCAAGGCTTCCAGGCTTCAAGCCCCGTTCTTTGATTTCTATGAAGAATTTCTTTGAGAGGGGAATCCTTTTATATTTCATGAACATTTTTTTGGGGAATATTTATAAATGAAAACACTTCATTTACCTATCCTCGCTCCTCGTTGAGCTGTTTCAATTGTTTACCACAAACAGATCCCGCGCTACGCATCCCTGGTGGAAACGCAGCCTAGGAATGAAATGAAAAGAAGAATAATATGAAGCGCTTTCAAATATTATAGCTCCTCTACACGATGGGCCATCGCTGGCCCAGCGATATGGCCATACCGTGGCCATGCGATGGTTGATTACGCAACTACACGATGGGCCATCGCTGGCCCAGCGAGATGGCCATGCGATATTTTTGACGTTCACACTATGGAATGGGCCATCGTGTAGATGCGTACCGCCATCGCTGGCCCACTCCCTTTGATGTGCGGCCGAAAAACCGACACCGTCGCCATTTCACGGCCATCGCACGCGCCATAAGCCATCCGTCACCACTATGCCCTCTACACGCTGGCCGATCGTAGTGGGCCATCGTGTAGAGGCAGCATTAAGCGCGACCGAGTCGCGCTGTCAGTCACTAGCGATGGCGTCGCGACTTTAGCCACGTCTCAGCCGCTGTAATATGAAGGGCTTCGCTGTACAGCGCTGCTGTATCGCGATTAAATTGCCTATATATGTGAAAGCGCTTAGTATCACCCCTTCTCAGAAGTGGCTCTGAAATTTTCCTCACAAAAATGTTCATGAAATATAAAAGGATTCCTTTCCCTTCCACCTGCCTGACCCTGTTGTGGCTCAGTTTCATTGGTCGATAGGGACCACATGCGGGGTGCGGTAGATTTCAATAGCGCATGCCATAGGGCCCGCATGCGGGGAATTGTTTTCATCGGTCGATAGCGACCGTATGCGGGGTGCGGTAGATCGACCGACCAAGTTATCGACTTCTGAGTTTCACTGGTCGTTATACCGTCTGCGGGGAGTCCCCGCATGCCGTATGTCGACCGAGTTATCGACTTGAGAGTTTCACTGGTCGTTATACCGTCTGCGAGGAGTTCCCACATGCCGTATGTCGACCGAGTTATCGACTTGAGAGTTTCACTGGTCATTATACCGTCTGCGAGGAGTCCCCACATGCCGTATGTCGACCGACCGAGTTATCGACTTGAGAGTTTCACTGGTCATTATACCGTCTGCGGGGAGTCCCCGCATGCCGTATGTCGACCGAGTTATTGACTAGTGAGATTCACTAGTTGTTATACCGCCTGCGGGGAGTTCCCGCATGCCGACCGAGTATCGACCGAGTTATCGACCAATGAAACTGAGCCATTAGTATTGTTAAAATATTAATAATACTAATGGCTCAGTATAATTAACTCATTCATTAAACTTAAGAACTAGGTACGCTCTTGTCGGTAGAGGAATCGCCACTCTACTCTCTCTCATGCTAAAGGGGACAATTGAGGCCAGGAGAGGCAGAGGTAGACCAAGGTTAAAATATTTCAATTAAGTGAAGGAGAAAATCAGCGCCATGTCGTATCAGGAGACCAAAGGCTTAGTGCTAAGCTAACACACACCACATATTTGACACGCACCGTCGACGCACGTTTCGTAGAGTCTGAGCGGAAAGAGAATAGGATTTAGATGGGGGGCGCTGTAATGCTTTTCTACCGTATTTGCAAAAAAAAAATGCCATACTGGTTAGGTTAGTTCCGTTTTTCGCCACGCCTATTCTCTTTCCGCACAGACTGCTGTCTCTATTTATTTTTAGGGTATAAAAGCAACAGCGCTACGAAGCACGTTCAAAATACATCGCATCGCATGCATAGGCCTTAACACGCTTATCTATATTTCTCAGGGCACAGTTTCGGCGCGCACCACGACGATAACTTCCCCAACCCGCAGTGCCGAGGCTTCCTCATGGGTGCGCAGTCGTCCACAGCCGACAGTCCCACGCACTTCGAGTTCTCGCTGTGCAGCAAGCGTCTCATCGCGGCCACGCTGACCACAATGAGCTACTGTCTGTACGAGGAGTCGCGGCCTTATTGCGGGAACGGTTAGTTATCGATTCTTCTTTGCGGTAATAGGAAACACGGGACATCACTGAGGTAGCTAGATTTTTAATTATCTGAAGCCTGACTTTCTGGATCTCTTTGTGAGGTAACTGATAGGAGCTCAGACCTATATAGTACCTACTACGTAGATACAATATACCAATATCAGAGCTGCGCTAACTACAATCGGGACATTGAAGTTAACGCTATTGGTTGTTCTTCGGTGTCCTCAACTGCCCCAATCCACAATGCCGAGGCTTCCTCATGGGTGCGCAGTCGTCCACAGCCAACAGTCCCACGCACTTCAAGTTCTCGCTGTGCAGCAATGGTCTCATCACAGCCATGCTGGGCACCATAAGCTACTGTCTGTATGAGAAGTCCCGGCCTTATTGCGGGAACGGTTAGTGATCGATTCTTCCTTCGTCTTGGTAATAGGAGACTCGGAGGCATTGCGTTTAATACCACAGAGCTAAAGTTCGGTCGACTCAGAGAAACCGCATTAACGCTTCGCCGTAGTCTGCTCCGGAGTCGATCAGATGCAATCATTTGGTGCTGTTTTCTATGCAGCTCACGCTGTTTATGTTTCTCTATGTACATATTGCGGTCGGCGATTTCCATCAGGACTTCTGCTGAAGTGATATCTTTGGCAAGCGCTACGCCCACGCTAAGGGTCATCGTGACCCATTGCTCGCTCGGCAGCTGAATAGGCTTCTCAACCAGCTCTTTTAGCTGCGTCAGCAGCACTTTTGCCTGGGGATCGCTGTTTACGGCGAACAGCAGCATGGCAAATTCGTCACCGCCGAGTCGGAAGGCACGATGATTCGGATCGGCAAACATGAGTAGCCGCTTCGCAACTTCAATCAGCACGGCATCCCCGGCCGCGTGGCCCCAGGCATCGTTGATAAACTTAAAGTTATCGCCGTCCATAAACAGCAGGGCGCTGTTTTGCAGCGCGTCCGTATCTGCTATCAGTTTATCCAAAGCGTGGCGGAATGCCGCCCGGTTCTCCAACCCCGTAAGGGCGTCGCGCAGGGCGGCTCTTTGAAGTGAGGCATTTTTAAACTCCAATTGGTGCTGCCACTCTTCCATCTCATCCAGCAGGCTGTTGAAGTCAAGAGCAAAAAGATGGAATTCTTCAATCTTTTCCGGCGGTACGCGACGGGAGAAGTTGCGGTTTCTGCGAATGTAGCGAGCCACATCGGTGAAGTTTTGCAGCGCAGCGTCTATATCCCGATGCAGCTGGCGTGAAATGGTCACCGCGATAATGGAAGCCAACAGAATGCAGGCCGTCAGCACGACTAAAGAAAGCCAGACAAACAGTGTGACGGTCGCGTCCATACCAATCAGATGCATTTCACCGATCACCTTGCCGTTATGCCAAATAGGCTGTTTGATCGGATGAGAGTACAGCCATCGCGTGACCAGGCCGCCAACCATGCCGTGCTGGGCCGGTTTGTCTGCCTGCCAGTGGATTATTTCTGTTCCGTTGGTGGCCACGAATTTAGCCGCGGTAAATTGCCCCTGCTTGCCTAATACGGTAAGTGTTTCATTCGCTGCCACGCCATCGCGAAGTACCACCGCAGCCTTCAGGCTATGGCTGACGGTTACGGCCAGTAGTTCGAGGTTCTTCTGGGCATATTGTCTGAGCGTCAGCATTGAGGCGACGGAGAGACACAGCCAAACGATTAGCATGGAGATCACCACGCCAATGACGCAAGTTATGCGCAAGCGCAACGTACCTTTAAACGTTGGACGTGACGCTGTGGGGATATCTTCATTCATGACTATTTTTCCCAGGCCAAGCTAGTAATACATCTAGGCTGGCTCTGACGACGCTACGCGATGATCCGTCAAGATTTACTGAGGAAGAAACTGCGTCTTTATGAATTTTCAGGCAGAAAATAAAGGACAAAAATAGATAATGTTCTATTCATTTCAGCTGTTGTTTTGGTTAGATACCGAAATAGATCCCGTTCCACTGCAAACTCACTTCACCGGTCACAACGAAAACAAAAGAACCGTCCGAAGTTCAAATAACAACTAATTTGAGAATTAACATTCCTGTGACTTGCGTAGGTACCTGGCATATCTGGATTAGGGTGGGGAAAGGCATGAGACATATTGACGAGATAAGAGTTATCTGACGATTTGTTTTCGTTCTGTGTCCTTTTCTACATAAAGACACTTGTTTTTACAGCAACAGTCAACACTCAGGTTTAGGAATTTTAGATTAGACCATTTTGAATTTAAAACATTTTGTGATTTAGGTTTACTTTGTGTTTGTGAGATAACGTAAAAAAAACCTAGAAATTTAGACGTAGTTTTACACGACTGCCCAAAGAAGGACTGTTATGTTTTTGACAGGATATTATGATATTTGGCTGTAGCGCACTGGTAACATTTTTTCATTTATGATATTTTTATTGCACTTAGTATTTTTATTATATTATTGTATTTGGTACCTCTTATTTAAGTAAAGGAAGAAACCTATAAACATACTCGTAAGTCTTTGATATTCTGATGTAACAGGTATAGTAGAAGAGGATGAAGCGTGCGATTGCGGGTTACCGGTACGCTGTGTTGACCGTGACCCGTGCTGTACTCCCCGTACCGGCGGAGCAGAACACTATGAGGAGGGGTATGAAAGTTCGCGTATTTACAGAAGATAAGTCTACTCTAGCACAGCATAATACAGTATTTTTCTTCCTAATAAACGTACATCGCGCACTTGCATGCGAACGCACTACAAGCAAAGTTTTAAGAATGCTGAATGATACGGATGGCACTGTCTGTGCCTCGGCCTTGAATTCGTATCGCGCGCTCCTAAACGGCTGAAATTTGGCTACTTGTCTGTTTTTATACTTTGACTCTAGGCTATCGGTGTAGGTTATACGTTACGAGTTGATCGTTCTAGTTAGGGTTTATTTATATGGATCGGCATGTGATCAAAGTTCGCTGTCAACCTTTAGGGTTATTCAAAACGTTGCCGAACTCGTCCCAAATATAAATAAAGGTTGTATTTATTCAAACACAATATAAATGAGCATACACACCTTACAAATCACTCAAGTCTGTTTACATACAAAGCGCCATATTATGTAGGTATACATGGTGAAATTTCATTGACCGTCCCAATTTTTTCTAGGCATTAGGTACCTATCAATAAAAGATGCCATTTCTGATGAAAGAAATGTAGGTAAAATTTTCACCATAAAATGTGCTGTCCGGAAAAATAATTAGTAACGTGAGGATTACTACGCGTATCGACGCGTAAGTTGTCTGGGCGACTCAACGCGGGAGCAGGGTAGGGGTCGCGGGGAGGCGACCGTTGCCATCTCCCGCGCAGTGCGCTACCGCGCTATCCACAAACGTAAGCTTTTTTTAAGATATCTTTCAGCTACTGTTTCTCAATATTTTAGTACTAAAAGATAGTACCATTAGTAACTGAAAAAAAAACACGTATTTTCTATTTTTCGCTAAAGAATCCACGCTCGAAATTTGTACGGTGAAAAAAATTTCACCCTGTATATAAATAAATATCGTTATACATCTTTATTACTATAGGCACAAAGACGTGTTACGGTATACAAGGCGCTTTCGATGCTACGAACTATTTGACGCTGACTGTACTTTCGTGTGCCTATGCCTACTAAAACCGGTGTAGAGTCTGTGCGGAAAGAGAATAGGATTAATTTTGGGGGGCGCTGTAATGCTTTTGTACCGTATGTGCCGTATTTTCTGTACTGTGGCCATACTGGTTAGGTTAGTTCCGTTTTTCGCCACGCCTATTCTCTTTCCGCACAGACTCTAGCATGTCGTTTGTTTCAGTGCAAATACAAAAATTATTCGTTGTCATTATTGATACAGAACTCTTCACAAATCCGGGTGCGCCGTGGCACCGACGGCCGCCTGCCACCCCTCGCAGGGCCCGTGCTGCACGAAGAAGTGTCGGCACGCGAACCTCACGGAATACGGTATAGTTAGTATCAACGATTAGCTTAACTGGAGTCGAGACGTGGATTGGATACTAGGTAAGGTAACGAAGGCCCTTAGGGGTCATCCACGAAGTACGGCACACGATTTTTCAGACTTTTAGACGCCCCCCCCCCCCCCCCCCCATGTCACACTTTTTCCTAACATATTTGACCTTGTTAGTATAGGCCGTCACATTTGGCTAGACCCCCCCCCCCCCATGGGTGTGACGTACTATATGGATGACCCCTTATCACTCTTGCGATTTGCGAACGAGTTTCTTTCTAAACAAAACCAGTCGATTTGTATGGAACTGTGTGATAAGGCTCTAAAGGTCTCATCCACATGTTCCAAGTCACTCAACGAACTATGGAGAAGCTAGGCTATACTCGGAGTTTCTCTGAAGGACAAATTCCGGAACCCGGATATCCGATGGTGAACCAAAGTCATCAACTCGCTGAGGATAAGCGAGCTGTAGTAGGCCACTACTACACCTTTCGCATCGTCACTCGTCGTCGCCATTGTGTAATCGCACACACATTCTTGTGTGGGTAATCCATTTCAGGGCTGGGCCCTCTTTGGATGCAGCTCCTCAGGGCACGACGGTACCCTGGTTATCGGCTAGGAACGTCTTCTTGACGTGGATTCAGCTTCGTTCCTCTTGTTGGAACTGGTGGCCTCTCTGCGGCTTTGCGGCAGGCGGCCTTTCTGTGGCATTTTTGGAAGAACCTGGACGTATCAGGGGGTTCTGGGGGTGAGCAGTTCCCGCGGGAGTGCTCTGCCTGTGGGGTCGGGCGGGCGCGCATGCAGTGGCGCGATGCCCTGGAGCATTGGGACCGCGGATTGGTCCGCGCGGTCGAACATTGCCTTTGCTTGGCGGCGAAAGAATGTGTCCAGTCCCTCCCATTGAAGGTCCCGGTGCAGGGTCATGTTGCGCATGTAGCGTGGAGCGGCGACTATGGTGCGCAGGGCACTCGTCGTCGCTCGCTCTCGCATCATCTTATATTAAGAAACCTACAACATCTGGAAGTCGAGTCAGTGCGGAAAGAGAATAGGCGTGGCGAATAACGGAACTAAACCTAACCAGTATGGCCACAGAACAGAAAATACGGCACATACGGTAGAAAAGCATTACAGCGCCCCCCAAAATTAATCCTATTCTCTTTCCGCACAGACTCTAGTGTAACTAACTGGAAAATAATTAAGTCTAGCTTGAAAGCCGCCCGTGTTGGCCCAAAGAGCCGTGAAAATGCGAGTTCAGTCACATCCGAGACATTTAAAATAGAAAAGTATGGCTGTCTAGCATACCGCGACTTCGTTTCTCGCGCAACAGAGCACCACCTGTCATTGTCACACTCAGGGCTGGGCAGTATTTGAAATATTTGTAATTGAAATACGTATTTAAAATACAAATACGTATTTGGTATTTGTATTTCAATTGCTTCCTAAGAATGTAATTTGTAATTGGTATTTCAAATACCTGATGTTGAGGTATTTTGTAATTAGTATTTCAAATATCTATGGCTTCAAAATACATTCGAACAAAATACATTGCAATTGGACAGTCATCAATAATATTGAATGATTAAACTTTCCACCCTGAATGAGTGATCGAACACCAAATGAGTGTCGTTTTATTATCAACTAATATTTTTCCATGGCGTCTCTCGTAATTAACTACGTAGACGCATAAAGAGGTATACCTATGAAAAGTTTACAATTCTTGTGGATTTATTTTATTGCTTTATTCCACATTTAGGGTTCCGTAACTCAAAAGGAAAACACGGAGCCCCTATATAATCACTTTGTTGTCCTTCTGTCTATCTGTCTTTCAAGATTTTATCTCGGGAACGCGTAGATGTATTGAGTTGAAAATAAAAGCATTGAGGTATACTCTGGCCGCCAGTTCCTTGAAGCTGTGAAAAAGCAAACTACTAAGGTAACGTAAAAAAAGATATAGCCGTTTATGTCGCAAAAACGTATATTTCGACACTCTCAAGGAAACCAAAATTTATAGGGTAGGGTATTTACCGTTGACCTAGAGCTATGAAATTTGGCAAGTCATACCGTCTTATACTACAAATATAGGGAAAAATCTGTAAACTATACATTTGTAATTGAATCATAAAAAATATACTTTAAAGACTTTATTTTTAAATTTAAGTATTTATAAGGAACCCTCGGTGGGCGAGTCCGACTCGCACTTGTCTGGTTTTTATATGAAAATGTTGAGAGTTAGTGGCAGAAAAAAAAATCACCATGTTTAATGGTTTGTATGTATGTAAACACTTTATTGCACAAAATAAGAAAAGTACAGGGTTTGCCAATGTCCTTATACGATTTTCGCTGGCATACATAGTTTTGGAGTAAAACTGCTTAAAAATATCGCGAGTCGGACTCGCCCATCGAGGGTTCCGTATACATTCGTAGGTACCTAAATATATTAAAGTATCATATATACATTTTGATTCCCTTAGTAAAGTCTTATTTTTTTTTATTTAATTATAAATGTAGTTTTCAGATTTTTCCTTATAATTGTAGTAAGACGGCCAATACCATCTTAAATACTACAAGTATAGGAAAAAATGTATTACTTGCCAAATTTCATAGTTCTAAGTCAACGGAAAGTACCCTTTGAATTTTAGTTTCCAGAGTGCCGAAATGAACGTTCTTTGTGGCATATACGGCCGTATCTTTTTTTCACGTTAACTTAGAAGTTAGATTTTTCTCAGTTTCAAGGGACTGTAGACCTGAGTATATGGTTTTATTTTCAGCTCGATACCTTCAGATGTTCCCGAGATAAAGGGTCTTAACAGACGGACAGACAGACAACAAAGTGATCCTATAAGAGTTCCGTTTTTCCTTTTGAGGTACGGAACCCTAAAAAGGGTTGAATCCGAACTTCTCACCTCACCCGCTACTACTCGCGCAAGGCTTCTTGATATATGTATTGATGGTTCTCAATGTCAAAGCACTCAAGACTATCCAAGGAACAACTGTGCCGAGAATCAGCTCTGAATATAAATGGGCAAGGTGGACACAAATTTTGAAAGAGCATATCTACTTTTTGGAGTTTCTTGAAATTCAAAACCTTAATTTTCGGTACCTATTACACTTACAGTAAAAATGAAAAGAATCTAATTTATAGCAACTTTAATGTAGTTAATTTGTGCCAAAGATGTTAGTGTGAAAAATGCATATAGGTAGCAGGAATCCAAAAAAGTTCAAAAATGGCGAAAGTGTAAATTTGGATTGGATTCACTTTACAGTACTCTAACTACAACATACCAATACCAACAAATCAGAACTACATCATGCTTTGCGATTTTAGCATTTTAACGCGTCGATTTCCACTGCCCTCAATGTATTTTGTAATTTGTATTTTGTATTTCAATTAAAAGTAATCAAAATACTATATTTTGTATTTTGTATTTCAACTACACGACCTCAAAGTATTTTGTATTTCGTATTTCAAATACCTGTGGAAAAGTATTTTGTAATTTGTATTTCAACTAAATCAAATCATGTATTTTGCCCAGCCCTAGTCACACTATTATTCAGTGGAAAGAGATAGATAGCATTTGTCGCACGACAAAGAGTCGCGGGTCACAGTTGTGCTAGAGGTACTGACTGATATCCACAAACAGGATCATGATGACCTATCGTCTTTGCTTCAGGACTGCACGATGCTGGGTCAAGAGTGTTCGTGCTCCAACCCTTCGTGCCGCTGCGGGATCGGCGGGCGCTGTCTCAGCGACGGCAGCTGCCACGCCGCCGAGTGCGCGGCGCAGGGTTTGCGGGAGTGCCCGTGCAGTCCGCAAGGAATGGTAGGGCATTTCTCCTGAAATAAGTCTGCGACTCATTCATCTGTCTCCATACATTTAGTATGAAAAAGGGCCAAAGGAATGAGGTGACCGCAGACATAGGTATTTCTGGAGAAATGTCCGGTAGTCAGCCTAAACATACCAGTTGTAGCGCGAGACGTTCGCGACCTCAGATCATAGAATAGACTTTATTCCTATTTCTATGGTCGCGACTTATCTCACCCGCAACGCAGCATAGGTAGTGATACTCCCCAAGCCAAGCCCCGGCCCCCCGACAGCTGGTAAGTAGAGAATCTCTTATACGGCGTTAAGTTCACCTTTTGTACGATAAGTTTTCTTTTTTTAAGTAAAAAAATATAGATAATGGCACGCTCATTTGTAACGCAACGCAGCGCAACGCGTCTTATCGTCAGCTGTTTATTACGCTGTGTCGCGCGCGAGATAGGGGATAAGATTAACATACCAGCGGTGCTAGCACATCCTGCCACCATACGCGCGCGACGAGACAAATCGGCGCGACTACCTGACTACACCCGTTCCCGCGAGGCGATGGCATGACTGGGCGCGACTTCGTTTCTCGTGCGACAGAGGGGGCATTCCACGAAAACGTCTACTTTGTCGGGCACGTGACGGCTATAGCAGCTGCCTTAAAAACAAATAGAAAGTCCTAAATGACATTATCAATTCAGAAACCAAGTTATAAAATATTGACATACCAAAATTGTATTTCCTAACTTTGCTAAAAGTATGAAAAAAATGGCGTCACGTGCCAGACATTCTGGTGGAATGCCCCAGAGCATCACGTGTCACTGTCACACCAAATTGAGTGGAAAGAGGTAGCAGTCGCGTGTCACAGTTGTACTAGAGAGGTACGTACAGCACAGCCAACACAAAATGCGAATCCCGTGCGGACTACTCGTCGTCAATAACATGTATTATCACAGGGTGGGAAGCTGAAGGAGGCGCGCAAGTGCGGCGCGTGCTGCCTGGTGCCGGGGCCGGGGCCGGCGCGCACGCGCTGTGTGGCGGCCGAGCTCGCGGCGCGCGCGCTGCAAGAGCCCGGCCCGGGCTGGCTGCTGGACTATTCGGGCCGTGAGTCTACTGTATCCATGCGACACGGGGTGAAGGAAGCGTGCTGCCCGGTGCCGGGGCCAAGTTACTTACTCGACTTCTCGGGCCATGAGCAAAATATAAAGAGAGACAAGTAGTCAAACTTCGGCCGTTTCGGAGCGCGCGATACGTATTCAAGGTCGAGGCGCAGACAGTGCCATCCGTACTGGGGCATTCTTATGCATTCGTAAAACTTTGCTTGTAGTGCGTTCGTTCACGGCGTGCACACGTACAAGCCGCGCGATGTATCTTTTATAGGAAGAACAATTACTGCTATTATACTGTGCCATGCCATGAGTCTACCGTATACCTACACAACCATGATCGACAAAACTGCCTGTGATTGCCGCGGCAAAGACTCGCACTATATTGCATGGAATACGTGATAACAATTTTACACGCAATAAAAAGGATCGCGGGCCGTAGTTTGGAGGCCCCTGCTCTGAACTATAAAGACACTCATTCTTCAGGTCGATTCACAAGAGCTGACACGAATGGATTGAACGAAAGTAATGTCACTTGTCACTGTTGACTGGCGTTCTTATACGGGAGGATCCAAATATTTTGTAAACACTACGTGTAGGTAGTTTCACGAGAGTTGAGGCCACGCACATAACAACACTGTCATGTAACGACAGCGGGTTTTTGAAATTACTCTTCTGTTTTCGTACCGATAGCATAGATGTTTCAATGCGATTTCCGCGCCTCACGGCGTCAGTGTGCAATCAAGGTTGCGATTGTAGGCAAGATTTTTTATGTTTTTCATAAAATACCTACACAATGCAGGCGGGGTTACGAAGTTATGAGACGAGATAGTCTAAAATTACGATTATCGCTTATGGAATCAACCTGTATTTAATAATTTTGTGATGCACACATAAACATTATCATTCACTCGTTCAACCCATTCGTGCCAGCTCTTGTGAATCAACCTGTACACAATTTACAAAACGGCACTTTAGCCATTATTTAAAGCACATTTATTTTTCGTGAAAATCACTCGTCTCAAATCCAATGTATCATTACAGCAAACCTAACGATAAAATTATGCAAGGACTGCGCCCCGACGATGATACGAGCCTGGCCTATGGATAGTTGGTGTGTGACGAACAATGTCGTGGGCATGTGCTCGCCGCGAGGGATTTGCCAGGCGGGACTGCGGCCCCGCTTCAATGTGTACCCTGATCACATGGTATAGCATCTCTTCTAGATTTCTGAACTCCTAGTACACTGAACACGGCTTCCAACTATTGATAGTGGAAGTGACACTGCCAGGCGGGACGGCGCGGCGACCTCGCTTCAATATGTAACATGGTATAGTAGAGCACCTCTTATAAATTTTTCATCTCCTAGTACACTGTCACTGTCTGTGTAACACGTCTTCTATTAGAATAGCTATTATGCTTGCCGAATTTGCCAGGCATCCCGGTACCCTCACTGAAGACCATTTTCGAAATTACTAACATTGTCACAATGTCTAACCAGTACCTAATTTTGTATACAGGATGGACAAAACAAATGCAGACATTAAAAGAAAAGGATAGGATTGAAACTTGGACCATCGAGTAAAATACCTACTGACAATCAATGGCGATTGTCATCGTCTAGTTGTGGATATGTTATGTCTGCTGATATCATGACTATAATCTTGTTTTTCAGCACGTCGCTCTAATGAGGCAACAGCGGGCTTCGGCCGATCGGATACGGATATCAAGTCTACTCACTATCTGCTTGGTGTTACTATGGTAAAATAAAAAGATAATTAAAAACAAGCGTTTTATAAACAAAAAAGTATAACAAGATGAAATTTTATTTACAATTGAATTGTAGGTGCTATATACCTTCTTTATTATTCTTATTACTACATTATAACCATAGAAATATTTGTTCAATTGCCTAAGATTCAGCTATTGACTACCAAAACTAATTAAAATCCGTCATCATCTCTAAAATTGTCTTTTTTCAGTACTGAAATTTGTAGTCAACAGAGGAAATGATCTAAAACTTGCACATTTTCTCTAACATCTTAAAGTAACAGTATTTGATATCGAAGTCCATGTCGTACCAGTAGTTGACGGCGACACAGCCGTGGCTCTGCGTGACGTGGTGGAACCACAGGCTGGGCAGGTAGAGACAGTCGCCTTTCTCTAGTCGCACCCTGTATTTGTGAGCCTTCTTGAACTGGGGGTATTTCATGTAGTCCGGATTTTGAGGATCTGAAATTTATATGTATTGTTTGCTTCTTGTCGCATTTTTGTTCCACCAGTTTATAGATATATAAAAGCCATACAATTAATCGAAATCAAATGGATATGTTCATTTAGTGAACTACATGGTAAAAACCGGTCAAGTGCGAGTCGGACTCGCGCACCGAGGGTTCCGTACAAACTCATATAGATACATGAATAGTTCAAGAAAAACTCTATGGCGATTAGTTTAGTAGGAGCAAATAAGTATGAATTACGATTTTTGCAAATTTCTCATAAACGGTGCAAGTTAGGAAAACCGTTATATTTTTCCTGCAATATTTAGGATGGCATTAATAATTGGCAATTATTACAGATTTTTCTGTTCAGTATCTTCGAAGATAATAGGGGGAATGGATTTTTTTTAACGTTTTCGTCATAAATCATAAACTACTTATTTAAGAAAACAAAACAAAAACGGTGTTTCAATCTACAAATCAAACCCTTTCATTTGATAACCCACTCGATATAATACTGCCGTCCTAATCTAAAAGGCGACTTTTGACGTGATAACGTCTTATAATTCGATGGAGCCGGCTGCACGCACGAAAAAGTGTGACGTCATGGGCCGTTACCTTGCAGGGTCGTTACCTGTCAAATAGGTAGTTTATATTATTCCAGCACTAAAGTCGTTAAGACGATAGTTTCTTACAAATTGTTAATAAAATAGCCCTTATTCCCTAAGATACGGCTGTCAAAAACCTCTATTGAATGACAAGAGACCAGTGGCGGATTTGCCCTAAGGCCTAGTAGGCCCGGGCCTAGGGCGGCCAGATATTAGGGGCGGCCAATCGTGACAAAAAATCACTGCTGCTGCTGAGAAAAGGGCGGCTGGTACTCAAGTCGAAGTCGAAGTCAAAGTCAAAGTCAAAGTCAAAACCAAAGTCAAAGTCAAAGTCAAATTCAGGGTCAAGGTCAACGTTATCACGTTCGACTATCGTCAGTAAACCGACTTTACAGACAACCGATTTTTTACTATGAACTTCCATAGCAAAAAGTCGCCTTTTAGACTAGGACGGCAGACTAGCCCTGCTTTCAATTTGCAAAGTTCCATTAGGCTTGGGTTAGCTACTTTTAATATTATTCCAAATTTCAAATCGATGGCAGCAGTAGTTTTTGAAAATTGGTTACATGACATTTCTTCGCGGTTGACAGTACCCTCTAGTTACGAACGCTAGATAGATTCGCAGTCTCTAGATAGATAGAGCTATGTATGCGCCAATAGCAGAATAACTTTTATTTTTCACGACCAAAATAATATTATTAGTGTTGCTACTTGCTAATAGATGGCGCTGCCGTTTCAAAACGAATTATAATTTCCCTTTACTTTGCACTTACCTACACAAATCCAAGGGACCGATCGGCTTCGCACCGGAACTCTGCCTGCGCGCGTAGAGGTGGTAGGACAAGAAGGGCTAATCTGTGGCAAGGAATATGAACTCCTTAGTACAGTATACTCACTTATACAAATCCAGGGCAACCCGCTATCATCCTCATTGTCTTCGACTGGTACTATATTCCACCGGTCGGCTTTGTGCTGGAACTCAGCCTGCGCGCAAAGAGGTGGTAGACCAGGAAGGGCTAATCTGTGGCAAAGAGTATGGACTTCTCGGCACTGTATACTCACCTACACAAATCCAAGGCAGCCCGGTATCATCCTCATTTTCACCAACTGGAACTGTTCCAATGATTGGCCTCGCGCCGGAACTCTGCCTGCGCGCGTAGAGGTAGTAGACCAAGAAGAGCTAATCTGTATGAAAGAGTACAAACTTCTTGGTGCAGTATACTCACCTACACAAATCCAAGGCAACACGTACCCGGTACCATCCTTATTTTCACCGACTGGAACTTTGTTCCAACAGTTTACCTCGCGTCGGAACTCTGCCTGCGCGCGTAGATGTGGTAGGCCAAGAGGGACTAATCTGTGGCAAGGATTATGGCCTCCTTGGTACAGTATACTCGTACTCACCTACACAAATCCAAGGCAGCCCGGTATCATCCTCACTATCTCCGAATGGTACTATGTTCCATCGGTCGGCTTCGCGGCGGAACTCTGCCTGCGGGTAGCGGTGGTAGGGCACAAAGGGCAGGTCTGTTGGAGGGACGAGTATGAATTCCTTAGCGCCGTCTATCACGCAGTATATGTTCTCATATGGGTCCTTGTGCACTGGAAAGGAAAAATAATACAGATAAAAAAATAAGCCTCTTTTTTAACAGACTTTAAAAAAAGGTGTAAAGCACAGAAATATATTGAGATAGAAGGAAATAGTTTCGCTTGGCGTTTGACGCCAAAGTGTAATTTAGTGATGGAAAACATACCTAAATTTTCTATTTTATTTGGTGGTATTTGATCAATACCTCTGGTTCAACATCACACAATAGCTCTGTTTTAAACCTAGTACAATATCTCACTTGATGTGATTGCCCTGTCGTCTCCCATCCAGTAGTTGACAGCGTCCGGGGACTTGTTGAAAGCCTCTCTGGCGAACGATACCTCTGGTTCAACATCACACGATAGCTCTGTATTAAACCTAGTACAATATCTCACTTGATGTGACTGCCCTGTCGTCTCCCACCCAGAAGTTGACAGTGTCCGGGGACTTGTTGAAAGCCTCTCTGGCGAACGATACCTCTGGTTCAACATCACACGATAGCTCTGTATTAAACCTAGTAAAATATCTCACTTGATGTGACTGCCCTGTCGTCTCCCATCCAGAAGTTGACAGCGTCCGGGGACTTGTTGAAAGCCTCGCTGGCAAACGGTACATCTGGTTTCACATCACACAATAGCTCTTTGAAGTCTTCCGTCAAATTGGAGTTTTGTTTCTGTATGTATGGAATAAAATTTTCTCTGTAAGATGAACAAGAGTGATTCAAAACATTTAAATTGGTATATTTTAGGTCTAACTTAGTTTTTATTATTATTATCGAATTTGTATCTTTAATGAAAAAAACATGCTATGAAATTGTGACCCACATGACTTTAATATGGAATTACCCGTTGCTAGAATCCAGACATAAGGTATCACATTTGTGGCAGCCAATAAAGACGATTTCTAATTGCATCTCTATACTAGCACCCTATTAATAGGTCCTTATTGGCAGGTGCCAATGTGGTACATTTTGCGAGCATTTTGGGAGCAACATCTATAAAGGCTTAGAACGCTGCCTGGGAAAGAACAACATTTTTAAAGGGTTACAACACTCACCGCTTTTCCGCTAAGCAATCTAAAAATTCAGTCATCGTCATCTCCATTTCGTAAGGCATGACAAAATATTCCACCCCTTCCTCATTTACAGTAATGCCGTCAGCCAGCCCGTTGGGAGTGACAGCTACTGTCACCTTTTTGTCTGGTATTGTTTTTCTGGAACACAAGACACATGATTGCAGTTCATCATCATATAAGATCAGTGCCAGAATTCTGCCTAGGCCTACAAGGCAGTGGACCCTTCATATAACCCCAAAGCATGGCTTGCCTTCTACCAAGTGCCAAGGGGCCCTGAATCTCTAAATACGGGCCTGTATAAGATCAGTTGCATGGTTCTTTACCCTTAGTCAACTGTTCTTTAACTTTTATTCTGCCGTCCTATATCTAAAACCCTGCTAACCTCTATAGGTTTTAGTTATAAGGCAGCAGTATTGTCTATATGATTCAGCTTGACTGCCACAAAGAGAACATTAAGAGAGTGTTGTATGACAAAAAGCATCACAAATGTGCTAGACGTAGGTACTGGTTTAATGATATTTAGGCAATACTCAATATGTGTATGCAAAAAGTTACAATGCGAAAAGTTATAATTAATTGCGATAAAATATACCTATATTTTCACAAGGTTATATATACATCTTTTTCCAAGGAGCCTAAACCCACTGCTGAGCAAGGCCGTCTCTCCTTAGTTCCCACTCTTCCAGGCTTTATCTATAGAATATCGTATGTGGTTATGAATGACTTACTTAAAATAATCGGCATTCCATTTGTTAGTAGCTGGCCAGGAAGAACAGCCTCCTCTGATGATAACAGGAATATTCTTTGACACATGATCTCTGAAGAACTGCAGTGGCTCTAGTGCTCGTGTCTCGGGCAAGTTCTCACCCAAATATAAATCTAACGAACATCAAAAATACATCCAGATAAGATTTGAGTTGTATGAACTAGAACATTGTATCAATCTGATAGAAAATAAATTACCTGATGACTCCTCGTGAAGCACATCAAATGCGTCAGAAATAATACTACTAGTCATGACCTTCTTAGTCAATTTATTGATTAAATATAATACACAACATTATTTGTAAACATAACCTATAAAAATTTAAATAGGTATGATATTGACATTGATTGACAGTTCATTTTTTTTAATTAGTTTGGATTCCTGCTTGAGTTTATCAATTCAGAATTTGCAAGTACTCAAATTTTTGAAACGGTATTTTTTTATTTATTTTACAATGATATCAGAAACGTACTTTTTCTGAAATCGTGTAGTTATCAGAATAATAAATAATAATAAATAAATAGTGTGTGCTACGCTGCAACTTTAGCACGATATCGTTGCTCGCATACGTAAAGCATACTACGCTTCGTATGCTTTGTATACCGTGGCATGGTGCACCAAACATTGATACAAAAACGATTTCAGAAAAAATACCTTCAGGATCAAATAACATTCAATAAGATTTTAAATATATTTCATGGGCATAGGTTTCTTCAGTATTCCCTTGATCGGTTGTCCGTAACTATCAGCTGGAGGTTCTTTTTCCTTGATCGGGGGCTGGGATTCTGCCGGAAGAACTTTCTTTTCATTAGGAGATGGCAATGTTCTCGTATTCCAAAAACCAGGTAGCATTAAGTTGTAGGTCGCGTCAACCACATTTACTGAAATAAAACATTATTCAAAACAAAAATGTTGAACTCTTGCTTATTTGTAACTACATTGTTTCGAAAAAGAATTCCTAAAGATGTCGTTTGTTTGTTGTGCCTATCACGCCAAATACCTACGCCAATAACACCCAACCGTGTCACAGAGCGCAGAGCTATATAAATAATCCTACATACTCTTGCATAAAGTAGCGTCTAGAAGTTTAAAAATACTTATGAGTAGCTAACCATTCAATTTTCGGTTCGTCTCTGTTTCCGAAGTGGCGATAGCGCTTTGAGCTCGTGGACCCGGTAGCATGTTGAGCTCAAAGAAATCATCTGCGCCTTGGTTAGTCAGGCTGATTTTGTTCTTCTCGTTCATTTGACGCAG
Source organism: Eudemis profundana (assembly GCA_947034925.1). Taxonomy (NCBI): domain Eukaryota; kingdom Metazoa; phylum Arthropoda; class Insecta; order Lepidoptera; family Tortricidae; genus Eudemis; species Eudemis profundana. Next base: position 10,937,854 of record OX344814.1, on the reverse strand, counting down.
TCGCAAGGCTTTGTCAAAGCTTCGAAAGAAAGTTATGGATGCAGTGTGGAGTACCACAGTGTCTAGGACTCCTGAAGAAGAAATATGGTTTAAAGCAGACTGCCTTCAGCGATTTCAATTCAATTTAAATTGTGCAGTTTCGTATATCGTTCCTGATCAATAAAATTCTGCAGCGCTAAGAAAACAGCTTTAGAATAAATCAAATGAATCAGGCACACGTACGTAATTGAGAACATCGCGCCACAATTGTTTCTTTATATCGATGTTTCTTGGTCATTGGATTACCTAGGAAATTCGCATCTACTAGAGATATCAAGGTGCAGAGACCATCTGCAACTTCCTGAATGGAACATGAAAAAAATTACATTATAATTATTTATAGTTATGAATATAGTAACGATACAGAGATCATTGGACACATCCGGAGTAAATTTCATAACTTTTTGTTCTTCTCTGCATTCTTTATGGGACGGAAAAATAAATAATTGAGACTTTATGCCTTATGACTAAAGCTACAACAATAAAAGCTGTCTGGAAGAAGTCGCTCTTAAGCAATAATACTATCTATTATCCTGATCTGGGGTTACGGCCGAATACTTACTGAAAAATCTACCAGATAATTATTCTTGGCTATAAGCACTTCCAAACGGCGAAGCGGTTTTGCCCATGAAACATCTGCTATTTTGTTCTGCGAGATATTCAAAATACGAAGCGATGACTGAAAAAATTCATAATCATGATAAAAATTTAAATGGGAATATAACTGGCCTGATTGATGTACCTAATACTAATTGTTGAACACTTACTCCAAGAGCTATCATAGTTTTAGGATCAAAACATAGTCCGTCCGGGCTGTCTACATTTTGTTTCTCTACATGAAGTTCCTCTAAATACTTTAAAGCCTCCAAATTTTCAACTACACTGATTTTATTGTTGCCCAAATATAACTTCTTTAATTTGTATAATTTCTCCAGGCCTTTGATCTTGTTGATTTTGTTCCATTGAAGGTGCAAATGAGTTAAGTTGTATAAAAGGTCAAGATTTTCAATCGATGTCAGTTGATTATTGTGATAGTAAGCATAAACAAGGTGCGTAGGATTTTTCGGTTTAGGCTGTAAGCAAACAGATTGTGACAATATTTAACAGAAACAAATACATCAATGCCAGAAGACGAAGCAAGCAGTCATTCTAATTTGCAATATAATTAATAACTTACTATTTCAGTGAGGCATTTCTCATGCATGAATAAATGTGTATGCCTTTTTTGATTAGCCAGTTTTTTCCGAGTGATTTTTTTGGCTTGAGTACGAAGATCTTCTTCATTTGATTTAAATTCTGTTAATTTGGATTTACAATTCAAAGCCTTTAACATGATAAAATTGATATATATGTAATATATCGCACAAATTGATTAGTGACACATTTACCTATTAATCGATTCCGTTTGAAAATAGCGCCGTTACCATGGTTATTCTAGTATTGCCAGGTGCAGATAAGCGACGGAGCCAAAATGTAATCTCTGGGCTATTTCAGAAAAAAATATTTGAGCCAAATATCGCTGTCCCATGACTTTAGAGTAATTTTTTTCTATTAAATATTGTTCTAAAGTATAATGTTTGTTTGTAAAAATGGTAAAGTAACTCATTTACTGTATAATTATGATGAATAATCCCTTTAAAACCTACTAAAAGTATTTTATTTGTCAGAAAAACCGAAGAAAAGGTGCCGATTTTTGGGTGTCCCACGTACACGTTGGTAACTTTGAGGCGAATTTTACGTATATCTGACTCCTTCTAGGCCTGAACATGGCTATTGTGTGAATCGATCATATTATCGTTTACCAATTTTGAAGCACATTTATTAACAGCTAGAGTAAAAAAATCATAAAATCACAATTTGTTTGCTGTCCTCCAAAACCAACGTGGTGGACATGTCCACTAACGAACGGCGTTTTTACCAAATAGACTACAAAAAATTACCAAAACAGTTGTGTTTCTATATAACTGGTGACCTTTTGAGCCTAATATAACCGTTACTTAGGTGTAAAATGTAAGTTTCGCTTCAAAAATGTGATGAGTTGGACGTGCGTTACGGTGTGCCAAAAATTTCTGTCCACTACGAACGGGATATACTGAAGGTAAGAAGCCACTTTGAGATTAACCGTTTATTAATTTAGACATATTCATAAGTGCGGTAACATGTAAAGAAGTTAGAAGTAGTAAATTGCAAGTAATCAAAGCACTATTTCAATGTATTTAACTACCGGCATACTTACGTCACGTCCACTACGCTACGTAATGTACTAGTGGAACAAAAAACGTGCCGTATGGACAGAAAAGTCATGGTTTACATGCCGCTGATTTTAAATTCATAGATTGCCGTCAAGGACCTAAAAATAAATAGCCGGACGGAGTCTCGCCAAAAGAGAACTGAAACCATTTTTAATAAGCCGGCTGCTTTTACATACGAGCCGCACGCACACATCAACTAGTTTTTTTCCTATTGCGAGCAGTATGCACACATTGGTAACCAGCTTATTAGACATGCTGCAAGTTCTTTGCTAGCGAGACTCCGTCCGGCTATTTATTTTAAGGTCCTTGATTGCCGTTAAAAACGTATAATTTGAATTAGTCGCGCTAAAAATATAGTAAGTGTAGGTAGTAAAAATGAACGAAGGTATTTTAAAAAAAGACTTACACGGGTAGTTCTCTGATTTCGTTCAAATTGTTGATATTCGCGTATGACGGTATAAACGTTCGTGTACGTTTTGGAGTTTTTATGGTTCAGTAACAAAGTGATATCCTCGGTGGCAACTGTGTTTAGTAAACTGTTGAACAAGTGCGAGTATGGCTCCTAGACGCACATTCACTTTTAAAGAAAACATAAAGTTTCCCTTTCAACAATATCTACGATGTGGATAAACTGTGATAAAATATTGGAATGCTTTGAATCCAAATCGTTAAAATGAAGAAAAACCGCACGCAAACCGACGCATCAAGATGTCGAAAATGCCCTTTTAGTGTGCACATATGTGTTTGTATCTCTTGCTGTCTTAACCTTTGCGTGTAACGACTTCCGGATATAACAGCGAACTAACAGCGGTTCCTACGTCGTCGTTATACCCGAAATCTTTGTAGGGTTTGACGGATATTTTATTTGGATTTTAGAATGTTTTTTTTTTTTGTTTTTTGGGTTTATTCCCATTATTGGGAATAAAAACGACCCATGATTTATTTATTTGACATAAGGTACTTTTGGAGTCACTGGACATCAGTGGCGTGGCGTTGAAGAAATCCTTGGGCAAGCCGAAGTAGCTTTGGCTTCAATTTTCTTTAAGAGCACTAGAATTATGTGCTGAACTGCCTAATATTAGGCAAGCCGATGGGAATCGAGTTCTATGGACGCCACGCCACTGCTGGACATGATTAGATTAGATTTAGATTAGATTTATTTATTTCATAATATAAAAATACAGTATAAATTACACAATGTCAATTTACATGATTTTATACTATGATCGTCAAAATAAAAATATAATATAAGTAATCACAATAAAAAATATACCATGTCAGAAACACAATCACAAAACAATCAAACTATTAAATAAACATCAAATCAAATTATATACTCGTATCTCCCAATAAGGATCGTCATCATCATAACATTACATAAAAACAAAAAGGGAAAAGCAAATAATAGGAGAAAAACACAAAAAAACGATTTCACAATGTCACTACTGTTAGTAGTGCATGTAGTTAAGCTTGCTAGAAATAGATTTATATAAATTTTCTATTGAAATCTAGTATAGGGTTTTGAGCTATTTCCGACGCATGTAAACCTTTCATGTGGTTCCATTACGTGACGAATGGTTCCATTACGGCACGGTGTCCTACTGTGGCTGAGATTGATTTTTAAGAATTTATATGAATTATTAAGTATTATTGATACTATTTGGATCTCATTTGATAGAATAATATGTGCCAATTGTGATAAATATAACTTTTGATAGTTTTTTCCGTATGTCTTAAGTTAAGATGATTGTTAAGCTATGATGAGAACCAAAACGTAACGTAATGGACATATTTTATTAAATAACTTTATTGTGACGCTTAGTGCAGCAAATGTTATTCATTTATAGAAAAGTATTATTGTGTTAAAATTCATTTAATAAAGACTGATTTGCAAACAACACTCTGAACTTTACTTAAAACAAACTTAAAGTTCGTCGCGTAGTGGAACGTCAAAGCGGTAGTACTTAGGTTCAAAGTATGATATTTACCATATTAATCAATTTATATTGAAACCAGTATGATTTTCAAAGAATGTAGAAGAAGGAGAATTTATTAAAAGCATTTCTAAGGAATATATATTTTTTTTTACGGGGTGGAAGTCCACTACGGCACGGACAAAAAATATGAAAAGGCCCCTCTATAAATCCTACAATAGATGCATGCTTATAATACTAGAACCCAAACAAACAAACCAATTGACAATGACATTTGAATTTGACTTGACAGTCAATCGCATGAATCGCATTATGAATGTGATGCGGTAGGTTTAATAAAGAAAAAATAATATTAGTGTACGTCGAATAGTGTTGTTTGTTTTATACGTACATATACCGCATAGCTTTGGCTTCTTAATTACGTTCAGAATATCTCGACTGAAGGTTTTGTCACTTCCATAAATCATCCTAACCTTATCTCAACTGGAAATTTAAGAAAATGGGTGAAAGATACAACATCCACAGTCAGCTAGAGCATCTCCAAAGCAAGTACATCGGTACTGGACACGCCGACACTACGAAGTACGAGTGGTTAACCAACCAGCATAGAGATTCGTGCTGCAGTTATATGGGGCATCCAGACTTGTTGAGTTACTTTGCAATTGTTGAGAACGAGTCGAAAGCGCGAGTAAAGTTCAACTTGATGGAGAAGATGCTGCAGCCGTGCGGTCCGCCGCCGGAGAAGCCTGAAGACTAATTATGTTTATTGCGTTTTTACTTTCCATACTGTGTTTATATGAAGATGAGTGTTTTTAATAATAAGAAGTGTTTCATAATTTTAAAAGGGTAACATTGTTCGAAAATTCAATAAACAACAATAAAATTTGCCTGTAGTTTCCATAGATTTCTGATGTTACTTCAACTTATGTCTGAAAAACTTTCTTGTAAATTCTTTATTTTGCAGCAAGAGGCTCCTATTGCTGGTGGATATTTCTTGATTTGTTATGTGATATGCTTAACTTTAATAATATGTATGTCACTATTTCCTCTGTTACAAGTTCAATTAATTCTGAAAAAATATGCAAATGTAAGTTTCAATCACTGTAGACATACAGGCTCTTTTAAAGGTGGCCTCTACATAGTAATTTTACTATTTAACCTCTAGTATGCCACATATATTTTTTTCTAATAGTTTCCTTGTATGCGGATCCACGTTCCGGCATACAACAGGTTAAGATACAAGAACCATCAACTTTATAGCTTAGTTTACTGTAGTATCTTTTCGCCATTGTAATAGAATAACGAATGATGCAATGGAAATGCAAATGAAAAATCATTACGAGTTTATTTACTACAAATAAGTTACTTCCAAGAGGTTAAGTTCCCAAAATTGATGGTAATCATAAGGATATGTCTTACAATAAATCAAATTATAAATTTCATCCAGCATTTAATAATAATTTCCACTCCTCCATCTTAGCATTTAAAGCTGCTTCCCGCTCCTTAGCCTGCTCCTCCAAAATTTTCTGTTGTTTCGAACGAGTCACAACATTTGTAACGAGAATCTTTTGTATATGTGGAACAATTCTTTTACACTCAGTTTCCAGCACGTCCATAGTGTTTGTGATGCAGTCAACATCCATTGACCCAGTTTGCGTAAAGTCTGATATTTGTTTCAAGCTCAATAACATAGACATTGTTACGGTTCCATGATTACTGTTGTTCTCTGGACTCATGATTGCTACATGTTCTTCTGCCTCTGTGGGATCAATGAATATTGTTTCTCCAATGACCGCAAGGGATGAAGCTGTGATAATGTCATACATCGGAACTGCTGCATCTGCTAACGCTAAGCCTGCAGCATTTATTGCTGCAGCTAAACATGCTCCGTCATGTTCTAGGATATAGATAAAGACATCAATCTGAAAAACAGTTTTAAATAGTAGTTATCGTCAACTCATAACATAATTCTACATGAAAGCATGTGCCACTAGAATTAAAACTGGTCAGCAGAAGTTACCTGATAATTAGGGAACAAATGCCTGCAGACTGCTGGTTCAAGTGCTTGTCTTAGAGCCACGGCCAAGGCTCTTTCTTCAGCATCTGGTGCATGAGGCCGCCGCTGTCGCGGGCAGGAGAAGGGAGCGAACTTTACTTCACAAAATAACTGCCCAAGTTGACTGTTGAAACACAATGATTACATTTAACAAGAGTTTTAAGTTTTTTTTTTGAAGCCTGACAAACTTTCAAGCATTACTGACTGTTGCAAAAATCAGACCAGAGTTTTAAGTTTAGTATATTATGTTGACGACATTCCAAATATTAAACTCTACTACAAATTAACATAAATGCCGAACCTGAATTCATTCTGATGGGGTATTTCTCTTGGATCAAACACGGAACATACTACTTTAGTTTTCTTCATTTCGATGTATGCCGATCCTTTTGCTTGAGATACCATGTCTGTTCTGGCAACTGTAAGAGAACTTTACAATTAATTGGACATTTTTTAATTTAATATTTACATGTTCATAATAGTAAACACATACAAAACATACACATGCTCCGGGCTTCGTCAAACTTGCGCCCATCTTTTCGTAATCCGTTTTCATCGAATAAATCCTTATAAAGCTCATCGTAAGTTTTAATGTAGTCTTTTGTGAAACGTTTGTACGATATACTGTCTTCTGGTCCATTAAATCTACGATAATCAAGAGGCATTTTGATGAATTTGAGGTTATAATACTAGGCTGTTGACCCCTACGTCATTTGTATGTTGTATGTAAACGTTTTGTTACTTGCATTGCAGTAAGTAAAGTTTAGTTGAAAGTTTTGAAATGTAAAAAATATTTACTTGAATATATTTTATGGAAAGCTACTTTGAAGTCATAAGTAATTATAATATGAAATTCTATCTACAACTTTTTATCTTTGAAACGAAATTACAAAATTGAATCGGACTCTGATTACGCTACCGTATGACATGGCCTTTATCAGATATGCCAACATCAACAAGAAAACGGACGGACGAATCTATCTGTCATCCGGGTTTGCGATGTGTGCCTGAAAATGTGTGTTTTCATGTGATATTCAAGTTATTCTTTTTATATTAGTCACGTTATGTGACGATAGTATAAGCGTTTTAGAAACACCTAATTGTTAATCAAGCACGAGTTCAGTAGTGTAGTTAGACGCTTACAAATAAGGTAAGCTGGCAATCGCCATTCACTTAATACCGGTGACGTTTCAACCAGTTTCAACGTAAATTATCCCAGAAATTATCACTTTCTACGAAATTTCTTACTATAATCACGTTTATGATGTTGCTGTATAATAACTTTCGGTCTGCCAGAACAAATTGCATTAGTAGTATGTTAAATTAGCTCCGCTTCTGTTCCCAAGGTGATACATATTTGATCTGCCTCATAATTTCAAAATGCTTACATTTTATCGCTGTATTATACCTTATACGGATAAAATATACGATTTTAACCCATGTATTTCTAATAATCATAATCTGTTAGTTCAGGAACCACTATTAGATCATTAGACCTTCAAATTACCTTGATAACATCACATCACCATGGCTATAAAGTTAAATAACATAAATAGTTCAAAGCATAACTTATAATAAGTGTCTAATATATAAGTCAATTGTTATCAAACAATGCAAATGAGCCCTGGTATAGAGCTTACTGATTACTCATTTGTTGTATGTAGCATGTTATGTGAACAAATACTACTAAATTAACTATTTATGATACTCCTGACAATTTTGATTTGAATGATCGTAGTCAAACATACTTACTTAGTGAAGAATTGCCACAGGCAAACAAGCTGAATAATAAAAAGTACATTCATAAAATGGGCAACAAGGACAAGACATCTTATATTTTAGTTTTCTAATCTTATTTCAGTTGTGCACTCTGCCACTTGGTTTTTGAGAAAAGTGGGTCTATCATTGTCACTTAACCCTTTGTATGTTAGGTAAAAAATTTGCTTATCAAATTGAAACTTAAAGAAAGCATAAGTTTCAAAGGCTCCACACTGATCAGCGCTTAAGCTTACGAAGGGTTAAGTCAGTTTAATATAGTTTGTACTAAAGTTCTCAATATTTTTGTTTCTAGTTCAGAAATCAACATGGTGCGGAAAAGAACATACATTTTAGGTGCAGTGGCTTTCGTAGCAACATGGGCACTGGCCGTGGCAAACGAGGCGCCTGCACAGCAGGGATCATCCTCCACATCTGCTACAGAGGTAAGTGTCTTAGTGTCCAAACCAGTCTGTGCACTACGGTGGAGTTTCTTGTTTCTTTAATCCATGGATTTAAAGAGTCTGTGTCATGTGTTCAGGATCTTGGTATATGATTATTTCCCAGTGCCCACTATTTGGTTTATCAATAATTATCATTAACCGACCTAATATAAACATTTAGTTTTGGTAATTGAAGTAGAAACTTCTTTTTTTGCTACTTTTATAGGGGTAAAGTTCAAAATGTAGTATGTCACATTGAGTAAAGCTTTTTTAAATGAAGGTTAATTTGATTTCTGATAATATTTGACCAACCTTTAGTTATTTCTGGTATTTTATGATAAGTAAACGTTCAGCATAACTACATGTAGAATAACCATCCAATAAAGATTGGCACATTGCAGTCAGAATGGAATAACTGCCCAGAGCCATAAAAAATCTGTTAGTGTTGAGATAATACTCTTTGTAAGCAATGAAACATACCGAAAGTCACATAGAGCTTTCTTCAGTATGGAGAGACTAGATAGAAATTCTTCTCAAATTAATTTGCAATTATTTACAGTGATTTAGTGATGAAAATACAGAGACAACATGAAAAGTGTCTTATAATTTGCGTTTGTATCTCTGACCTAAATCGCTGCTTTTTTGATTGTCAACTTTTCTAATTGAAATTAAAACCTTTTGTACAAGGAAGGTAGTTTTCCGTGAGAACTCTAACATTTTTTAAACCATCCTGTTCAAAACTATTTTAGTTAAATATTTTCATTTAGCACTATTGCCCTGATTTTTTCAATTGTTCATGCCATTTTTTGCAATCCAATTTTAGAAGGCGGAGACTGAGAGACAGACATGACATGACAAAAACTATAAGAATTTTGCTTTTTAACACATTCATAGCCCGAATCTGAATTGTAATAGAGGCTTGGACTATGAACATGTTAAGTCAGTTAAAAGGGGTAAATTTGCCAGTTTGAATTATCGTTAATATTTGCTTAGTTTGTAGTATATACCCATGAGATTGCTTATCAAACCACTTCAATTCAATAGTTTATGATTTGAATAAACCTAGATTATCCACACTTAAGTTATAATTTCCACTCAGTCATAAAATTTGCATTGTTCAGTTTTCCTTATTACTGAGAATTTCTAACTCTTCACTTTCTTCAAGATATGCGTGTATGTTTGTCTTTCTGGTCGCTGGCTAAGCCCCTCCGGACGGGTAAAATTTGGTACTAGCTGTGTGGCAAAATCGCGGAGTGAGGCACTCCTGGTGGAGGTGAAGTATAATACGGCCATCCTCACGACGTATGACTGCGTCTAATTACCGCGTCTCCATACATTTAGTAAACAGCGTCGCGGTAATTAGGTGACCGCAGACATACTTCGTGAGAATGGCCGAATAAAGCTTGACCAGTTACTATTGCCCTCTCCCATCGGCTCTAAATTAAGTTGTATGCCTGAACGGACTTTATTCTTTCTACATTCGGATGCTAATCTACAATCTATACATAATAATACACTTCCGTGATTCAGGTATGGTCAATTTATTGCTGGCCTGGATTTTGTTTGGAACAAGTGACTATTTATGACCTTAGTTCATATCTACCTACCCTAAAGAAGTCGGTTTGTTGTCGGTTGGTAGTACCGACTAAAAGCCAGGAGTGAATCTCCCCGCTATTTCGCCGCGTGGCTTTGAGCCCCCCCTGGGGGGCATTGGCCAGAGACCGGAAAGAGCATGCGTTAGTATAGTATTTTTTATTTATTTTTGTACGATCCACTTAAAGGAAATAAGCGATTGTTTGTAAACCTCAAAAACACCAAGATGACGTTATTGTAAAAAGTCGTTACAACCACCTTTAAAGTTCAATTGATTATCAACTCTATCTCCATGAACTATAGTTTACAACTGCATTAATAGAATAATGGCGTTCCCGCTGCCTTCGCTTTGTTCGGATCTCAGGTAGTGAGGTAAATGCCAGTGCCGGTGTGAAGTGCATAATACGTCTAAAGTCACATCACTACATAGTATAAAATAAAGTCGCTTACTCTGTCCCTATGTCCCTATGTATGCTTAAATCTTTAAAACTATACGCAACGGATTTTGATGCGGTTTTTTTAATAGATAGAGTGATTGAAGAGGAAGGTTTATATGTAATACATGCATAATATAATAGAGAAACACCGTGCGAAGCCGGGGCGGGTCGCTAGTTTCTATTAAAGCAATTTTAACTCTTGGCAAAGGCCTTAGAGTTGATAATCCACTAAAATGACAATGCATGAAGTCTTTATCTGTGAAGCACGCTTCTCTTTTATGACGGACGATAATGAGGTACAAAACCACACAACAGTATTGTTTCCTTTAAGTGGATCGTACAAATATAAATAAAAAATACTATACGCCTTATGCGATAGAGGTGACAGTCAGATGCGGCGCGTTCCGTCCGGTGGTCGGACCCGAACGACAGTTTTGTTAGATAAAGAGAGACTTCTGTACGTCGTACTATTTCTTATTCTGTGTAAAAATAAAGAGTGTATTATTCGAAATTCAACCTCTGAAGGGTTGAAACGAGGGATGAAAGTTTGTTTGAAAAAGTTGGAAAATCTCGCAGACGAAGCAGCTCCTTTCATAGTATTATCTATTCCTTTTTCACTATTTGTTTAACTCATTCTTTTATTAGGCGTAATTATCTGTTATATAAAGTGTATGCGCACTTGTGATAGTTATTATCAACGCTAATGAGTCATTATTGTTCGTTATAATTAGCCCGGCACGTGAAACTGAAGAGTACTTGTTTAGCGATGGAGCCAGTTCATGAAAATTTCCATAGATGGCGCTGGTGCGTTCAACAAGGCAGTCAATTTCGGTATGACAATAATTAGTACATATGTGTGGTAATTAGGCAAAAGGTACAGTCGGTTACCTCGCTTAAGTATCCAGTCGCATGTACATTTATGTATTCGCGCCTGGATACTTAAGATAGGGCACCAACTGGACCTACCACCACCAATAGATTTCTTGAGATTTTCCTATAGTTTTTTAGGGTTCCGTACCAAAATGGTAAAAAAGGAACCCTTATGGTGCGACTCTGTCTGTCTGTCTGTCCGTCTGTCACAGCCAGATATCTCAGGAACTACTGATGCTATCGATTTGAAATTTGGAATAGTGTTAAAAGTAGCTAACCCGAGCCTATTGGACATAAAAAATATCTTGTACCTTTTTTACTTTTTTTTAAAAAGGCTCCGTAATGGGACTTTGAAAATTGAAAGTAGGGCTATTATATTGAGTGGGGTATCAAATGAAAGGGCTTAATTTGTAGATTAAAACACCATTTTTATTTTTTTTCTTAAATAAGTAGTTTTTGATTTATACATTTTTATGTACCATTCCCCCCCTATTATCTCCGAAGTTACTGATCAGAAAAATGTGTCATAATTACTTATTATAAATATCAACCTGAATATTACAGGAAAAATAGAACGGTCTTGCTAACTTTAATACCTTTTTAGAAATTTACAAAACTTGGAATCCCTAGCGGCGAGTAGCTAAAACTAAGCGATGGCATGTTTCACGCTAGGGGATTTCCGGGCAAAACTAGATGGCGCTAAAACACTAAACATTTAACGATGTTATAATTGAACAAAGAAACATAGTATAGTAACAATTAGTTCGTAAACAGCTAATAATAAATAAATTTAAATACATTTAAATACTGTGTCACGTTTGCAAAGTTAAATAATTGTAAATAATATTATAATTATTTTACCAAGCTTATACATAGATGGCGTTGTAAATTCGGGGAACAGCTTTTTGTATGGAGAATGACAGTCCTCTTGATTTAATGGTCCTTGCTATTAAATAGAATCATTACACGTCAGGTTCTAAATATTACAGGGAAAATCTAACTGTTTTCCTAACTTGCACTGTTTTTTAGAAATTTGCAAAAATCATAACATATACTTATTTGCTTCTACTAAACAAATCGACATAGGTACAGTTTTTCTTGAACTATTCGCGTATCTACTTATGAGTTTGTACGGAACCCTCGGTGCGCGAGTCCGACTCGCACTTGACCGGTTTTTTTTTCTCTTCAGATGTCTTCAAAAGTTCTGGCAGTTTAGACTTGTTGGCGACTTGGCGTATTTCCCTAAATCGCACAATAAGTAATAGTACTACGTACAGAAGTCTCTCTCTCTCTCTAACAAAACTGTCGTCCGCGTCCGACCACGGGACGGGACGCACCGGATCCGACCGTCTCTCTCTATCGCATAACGCGTGCTCTTTCTGGTCGGTGGCTAAGCCGCTCGGCTAAATCACGGAGTGAGCAACTCCTGCCTAACTGCAAAGGAGCTCAAGTATTACCTCAAGTTGTGACCTCTTAAACCTAGTTTATATGTGACTTGCGCCCCTTTTCACTAGAGCCACAAATTAGTAGAATAAAAAAAACAATTTAGAGAAGTTATTTAAAACGATGAGCTGAGGTTTTGCGCGTCGGTCCATCAAATGATACAGGATATGACGTCAGCATTTACAAACACGTGATAAAAAATTGCTTCTGTCAAGTGTATTATGTAGGGATGTAACGATACCGATACCGATATATCGGTATCGGTATCGCCGATTATATACAACCGATATTTGAAGAGCGCGAAAAGAATTTATTGTATGACAAAAATCTGCAAAAAGTAATTTCAATTACTGACTTAATTTACATATTGCTCTATTACCTTGTGCAATAATAATTACTATGTTAATCATATATTTGGTTCATAAAAAAAAAATGTGTTGACAATTTATTTATTTTTACTTTACACCTTCAAGGTTGACTCTCTGTTACATATAGCATCGGTGTCGCCGATAATTTACTACAAATATCGGTATCGTATCCGCAAAATTATGTATCGTTACATCCCTAGTATTATGCTTGAGATAGATGGAATCGTTCAAGAGGCAGTTTGATACAAAGAAAATACTTGTAACAAAATTTTCAGGGTTCTGTATCCGAGAGTGCCAAGTGGACTTTATGTGACGTTCCGCAGGTAAAGGTACTTTATTGATATTGTCGCTTGCGTCGTATCCGACTCCGTTACTGTAGGACATCAAGATAGAAGGACGCAAGCGACAATATCCATAAGGTATCTTTATCCGCGGAACGTCACCTGTCACAGCACATTATTTCTTGAACCGTAATAGGTAGAGAGTTTAATGTGCGGCCGCTCTAAGGGATCGTAAGGACGTCAGTAGTGCGTAGATCCCAGTGGCGTGGCGTAAAAGATATCCTTGGGCAAGCCGGTGCAGATTTGGCGTACATTTTCCTTAAGAGGGCAGTTTTTCCATACAGACGTAGTCCCCTGTTTCCTGCCTGGATAATGCCAGTAGAGCAATAATTTTTTGTCCAAAAATCTATGGCTACTATTGATATGTTCCTATGTTTTCCTTTTTACGATAAATTAATTCTCAAAAGAGATATTAACCTTCAAAAACCTAAAAAAAATGCCAGATTTTCCGCTGTGTTCACACATCCAGAAAACAAATTAGACTAGATTATTAAAAAAAAGCAAAACATAGAAACATGGCCAAAGCGTTTCTTTAATGTTTAATGAAAAAATTAGTTAAATAGGTTAAGTTTTGGGGAAGAAATCAGGGGACTACGAAACGTTGTTTTCATGAAATTTTAAAAGGTATTTTCGGTCCAAGCTGCAGTTGTCTCTATCGCGCTCTGCGGGGGAGAGGCGGGCAGTGCGGGACAGCGACACATTTTACAAATACCTAATTTTCAATTCTCTCGACCTTACTGTTACCTCTTAAGAGCTATAGAATAAGGTGCTCAAATGCCCGATATTAGGCAACCCGGTAGGAATCGAGTTCTTTGGACGCAACGCTACTAGATAGATCCCCTCCACATTTTGATCACCGCTAGACTTACACCTACACGAAACTGTTTTATACGTGTAGATAAATATTGCTACCGAACGCAAAAGCACCTTATCTTAAACACTCGATTTTCACCTACAATCAGTAGAAAATACATGTCCGTGCGTCACTAATATACTTCACGGTTGGTGTTTTAGTACCTAATAGGCTACTCGTAGTCTCTTAAATTTATCGTATTTGTGTTACGCTCTATGCTACAATGGGGAATATTGTATAGAATTTTCTGAACTGGTGCCATGGTCACGTTTTCATTACCGCGGACCAAAGGATTCGCTCATACCTGCTTTTCAGATTGAGACAATTTATAAGTAAATTAATTGTGATATTTTACAAGTCAATTTGCATTATTATCATCGTAAAACCATTACATGTAAAAATATGCAAGGCTCGCAACGCAGTTCTTCTACAAGAAAAAAGTTTAAAGATGTAATGTTAAACCAAGCCAGTACCGGAGGGGTGTCCTGTCCACGGAACTCTATTTCCACCGACTTGCCTATTTTTTACCCGTGGAGGATTTTTTATATGAGAACTATAAAATGAGTACCTCCACGGTTAAATAATTGGCAAGTCGCTGGAATTCTACCCTATAAATCCCTGAAAATTCACGGCTCTAGCTTTAGCCAGCACAAAATTACAGGAGGTTGAAAATGGCCCGAATGGTTTCGAGAAAAGGATGGCACGGCTGTGCCTTTGTTTTGCTCGGCTTGGCGGGGGCATTGCCGTGCCCCCATATTATTATTAAATTATAAATTAACTACAACTTTTATGCCAATCATCCTGTGAACCTGTTTTCGCACCTACTTGAGAATACAACATTTTCAAATTCAATCACGGGCGTATCAGATTGTCAATTTTTTTACGCATTGAACACTTAACTTAGCTTTTAGTAGTAATAAGTGGCGATATTTTTGATAGCTGGGCATTTTTATTTCAAGTGACCCCTCTCCACTAGCAGTTAACAGGTCGTCACATAACTGACGATTAGTGTCAAACTGTATATATTTCGTCACCAACTGACGCGATAGACGGTATTTAAATATAGCTTAAGTTTCGTCTAGCCGTACATTTTAAAATAAAAATGCCCAGCAACAGCCAATATTGAAAATTTGTTTTTGGGTTAGGTTATTGCCATTGTAAAATTATTTTAAAGTTTGACCGTGAGCCGCAAAATGACTTGACCAGTGTTATTATTGTTTTTTAACTAGTGCTCAGTAATTTGCAATCTTGGAATACAATAGTATTATTATAGAGTCTGACGTAATTCCACACCTGTTCATGTTCTTCCTCTATGAGGAAAACCGCAGACGGCCATTGGTGCTTGACGATTCTTTGACAAGATCGATAAAAACTATCGTTCGGTGTGTATTTAACTGACTTCAAAAAAATAATAGGTTTTTAGTTTCTCGATGTTTTGATTTAAGGTTGTTCGAGTCAGTTAGTGTTCCATACACAGATAAAGAGGGTCATCATTTGCATCCTCGGCATCAATTAGTATATAGTTTTATGTATAATATTAAGCACATAATTTAAATTTGCACGCCAGTATAGGCAGAATTCACATGTACCTTCATATAAACCTGTCATCTTATTATTAATTTACTTGGATTCTAGCAAATAAATGATTTGAATTTGAATTTGAATTGTATTTGAATTGTGTCAGTCTCGTAACTATCTGGCCTCGCGTTCGCTCGGCCATCTATATGTACTCTGCCGGCAACCCCACACTTCCCGGCCTCTGTAGTAATGTACTATTTGCCAATTTGAAAGTTCTCAGTAGTTCTAGTACTACCTATAATATACCCGGCACTCGCTCATGTTTTTTAGAATTTTTGCTTTGTTCTTGGGTCTGTTTATGTATCTTCAATCGGCGATGGAAAGTTGTATTGCCAAATTTTCTATGTAGTCGGATGGCCCTCCCTTCATCATTAACGACAATGTGCGCAATTTGCCACCATGATCACTACAAATTATATTGGCTCGGCTATGGCTTCCTGACATATGCAATAACATCACATAAGCCTATAGTGTTAGTAGTCTCATACGGCCTTCTTCCATTACCGTTCATAATGAATTGAAGCGTTCTGAAAAATAATCCCGTCCCTCTCTTTTATACGATAACTAGGTTGGGTGAGAGAGAGGTGTCCATTTTCATTACTGAATGGAGGCGAGGCAGGGTACTACTGTAACCTTGACCTGAGTTTCTATGAAAACCTACATATGTGCTGTTCACATGTAAACGAAATTAAGGAATAGTGTATGGAAAGATACCACGGCTCCGTTTTAGTGAAGACGTAAGCATGGTATCTATAGAAATGCGTGTAAAGGGTCGTTTACACGGTTCTACTTTACTAGTGTTTAATTAACTCCCACTCACTCTCATATACAATATTTTTTTTCTACTCCTGTACTTTTATCTGTATTTTACTTGGTCACGAACACTAATATAAGAACATACATAATCCCATCAAAAACATTACATGTAAAAAGATGCAAGTCTCGCAACGCAGTTCTTTTACAACAAAAAAGTTTTGAGATGTCATGTTAAGCCAAGTCAGTACCGGGGGGTGTCCACAGAACTCGATTCCCACCGACTTGCGTATTATTAGATCTATAAAATGTGTTCCTCCACGGTTACAAATAGTTCGTATATTTGTATGGGAACCAAGCGTGTAACCTTTTTCGCTTGGCATTTGACGCCAAAAGTGTAATTTAGTGATGGAAAACATAAATTTTCCGTTTGATTTAGTGGTATTTGAACAATTAAATATACCATTATTATAGGATTTTCAAATCTGATAATAATATTGACGGCAACTGAAGTTAACGACGTGCAAATTAGGTCGCCGCCATTTCTTTTTAGCACGCGAGGTACATACACTTTTTCCTTCTACCTTGAATTATATTTCTGTGATTGCAACCTTATCTTTCTCATGTCAGTAATGACGGTCATTGGTGAGGTGACCACGTCGGGGCTTAACCTCTATCATGTGATTCATGTGCCATTATTCACCATTTCAGACTAATTTGAGACTACAGCGATTAGGCTAACGATTTGTGGGCATTGTTATATTCTCTAATCTGTGGCATTGTGAAATGAAATTCACGTTTATTGTTATGGGAGGCCCTCTTAAAAATACAGCTAAAACACTACTGGAGTAATTGGGTGGATTTCACAGCGTTTCAAACGCCGTCATCACCAATCCCGATATTATGATGACATATTTCTATAAATTACTTAATTTTTGATCAAATCATGAAAAAAGTAATAACCATTTTAGGATTTTATCAAAATAATGGGACACATTCTTAAAGAGAATCGACGAAATTTCGGGATTGGTGATGATGGCGGTTGAAACGCTCTGAAATCCACCCAACTACGCCGCTGCTAAAAATACGTTGAGGGTGCGTTAACGCAACCAACAGTAGAAAACGTGACGCCAACGTATACGCAACGTCAAGCTTCGGTGTGATCGATCCTCATAACAAAAAATGGGCTTTAATTAAATTACGTAATAAAAAATAAAAAAATTGATAATAACAGACATCAAACCAACCTATTTAAAAAAACCGATCAAGTGCGAGTCCAACTCGCGCACCGCGGGTTCCGTACAAACTCGTAAGTAGATACGTGAATAGTTCAAGAAAAACTGTATGGCAATTAGCTTAGTAGGAGTAAATAAGTATGTGTTACGATTTTTGTCAATTTCTAAAAAACGATGCAATTTAGGAAAACCGTTATATTTTTCCTGTAATATTTAGGATGATATTAATAATTGGTAATTATTACAGATTTTTCTGTTCAGTAACTTTGGACATAATAGGGGGGGGGGGGGGGGGAATGGTATTTTTTTAAACGTTTTTTTACGTTTAAAATTAAAATGGCTTTGGAATCTAAAAATTAAGCCTTTTCATTTGATATCCCATTCGATATAATAGCTCCACTTTTGTTTTTCCACATCCCATTTCGGAGTCCTTTAAAAAAAGTAAAAAAGCTCTAAGATTTTTTTTCTATTCACTAGGCTCGAGTTAGCAATTTTTAACACTATTCCAAATTTCAAGTCGATAGCATCAGTAGATCCTGAGATATCTTGCTGTGATAGACGGACAGACATACAGACAGAGAGATAAGGGTTCCTTTTTTATCATATTGGTACGGAGCTCTAAAAACTTTCATTAATAAATTTTTAAAACAAAAAATAAAAACCGACTTCCAAAAACTAAAACTAAAAACCAAAAAATAATATGTTAATTACCCCAAAGAAATGGATAATCAACGATTCATATACAGATATTTATACTTTTTAACCTGTTATTTTTGAAGTTGGTGCCTGCCACGTAATGCTGGCTGTGTTGAGCTCCTTAGCTGGCACCGACTTCAAAAATAACAGGTTAAAAAGTATAAATATCTGTATATGAATCGTTGATTATCCATTTCTTTGGGGTAATTAACATATTATTTTTTGGTTTTTAGTTTTAGTTTTTGGAAGTCGGTTTTTATTTTTTGTTTTAAAAATTTACTTTATTTTTAAATTTTTAGTGGCGCTGGAAAAATATTGGCTGGATAAATTCCAAATTGGCCTAGACGTTTTCAAGTAACCGAGGAACAAGCCTACATAAAAATTGCTCTTTGTTTTGAAGTCGGTTAAGACTGGGAACTTATTTCTAATAAGAAATGCACGAGAAAGTAAGAAAAATACCAAAATCGCATATGTGTGCCTATGATATTTGAAGAGTTCCCTCGATTTCTCCAAGATCCCATCATCAGATCCTGATTTGGTTGCAATGAGTCCACCTCGGAGGTATACCCTTTTAAACAAAAAAAGAATTTTCCAAATAGGTTCAGCCGTCTTCAAGTAATCGGTGAAGAAACCTAGATACAAATTTACTCTTTGTTTTGAAGTCGGTTAACACTAAAAACTTGTTGCTAATAAGAAATGGACGAGAAATTACGAAAAATACCGAAATCGCTATATGTGTGCCTATAATATTTGAAGAGTTCCCTCGATTTCTCCAAGATTACATCATCAGATCCTGACTTGGTTGCAATGGGACCACCTCGAAAGTCTACCCTTTCAAACAAAAAAGGAATTTTCCAAATCGGTCCAGCCGTCTTCAAGTAATCGGTGAACAAACACACAAAAAAAAAAAAATAAAAAAAATAAAAAACATACAGACGAATTGAGAACCGTCCTTCTTTTGGAAGTCGGTTAAAAATAACCCGACTGATGACGAACCACGAATGAACCAAAACGAACGAATTAAGAAGACGATTAAACTGCTAACCATTCAATTTCCTTGAGTGAACATAAAAAAAAATCCTCTGACGAACTGGGAACCTACTCCTTTTTTGATATCGGTCAAAATAGCGTAATAGTACATAGTTTTATGTCTACACTTGGCCGGAAAGCGGCTTTCTCCGTACGCGTGCGGTAAAAGCCACTTTATGGCCAGGTGTGGTATAAAATTAGTAAAAAGCATGTAAATAAAACACACGATTGATAAACGAACGCAACGCGGAAGTCGTAAAACTAAATAGAAATGATTGCGCCAAACTAACAAAATCGAACAGACAGTGATGTAAGCGGGTTATCGGTCATCGACCTGCTTATCATAATTACCTTCGTGTACGAGTGACCTCGATCATTCAGAAAAACTGCAGCTTGGAATCGTTTTACTAACAATCGTCCGTAATTACCGTTTGAATTTTAATATAAGGTCATCTTAGATGACTTAGATATTAATGACGATTTGTGTTACTTCTTGAAACTAGCTGGCACGACTATTATCCAAGTGCCAAGCTGTATAAACGCTTATGCAGCCCTTATAGCGCTGTGGAGCATTCCACGAAAACGTCTACTTTTTGTCGCTTACATAACGCTATGGTAGCTACCCTAAACTTATTAGCTGCCTAGAAACACTAGCAATCTCAAAGCCAAGTTATGATATTATCATACCGATATTCAGCGTCCTAATTTTACACGTCAAAAGTATTTAAAAGGGTGTACCCTTGTTTTGCCGACAAACTTTTCATCGAATATTATTTCATCGACAACGATTCATCGAAACTTTAGTACTAGTAATATTGTTTGGCGTTTTTTTGTTTCATTTACTATTCATTTCAATTTTTCTTACTGCGTAGAAATACTATTCAACGAATATTACTTGATCGCTGATTTGTTTCAAATTGTTTTAATTGGCACAATTACTAAACATTGCAATTCATTTATTCGACGTATTACTTTAATACATTTTTATATGTCGTACTATACATTGTCACATTTTTCTGTTGTAAGAATTTTCAATAGTACATTACATAACTAGGGTGGTAATACAAAGAAAGGCCGAGATCACAGAAGTTTGCGGCCCGAGCTGAAAGCGAGGGACGTAAATAATTATTTATATAATGATTGATATAATGATTTATGTATACAATATTAGCCTGCGAAAGTCCGAATCTAGGGCTCTCGCTGGTTAGGACGCGTGCCGACACTGCGCGCCCTAGAGTGTTTTTATAGAGCCGGAGGCGCGGAGGGAGGGCAGCCCTCGCCCGCCATGACGAACGCGGGAACGAGTGAGGCGAGCGGCTGAGGCTGGTCGCCGAAGGCGACCAACAAGCCGAAGCTGCGGAGCCGAGCGAAGTGACCGTGCGTCGTCATGCAAGGGCGGAAGGGCTGCTGTTCCCGCAGCGCCGGAGATACGGAAAGTCACTATTATTTTTTTCTACTCCTGTACTGTTATCTGTCTTTTACTTGGTCACGAACACTAATATAAGAACATACATAATATGAGTTCAGATAAGTCTATACTCTATTCCCCATAACAGCACTAGTGTCGTTATAGTCACTTTACGTTATTGCTAGCATCCACAGACTTCTAAATCTAGGTTAAACTTAGGTCAAGGATTAAGCGCTCAATTCTAACTTCACGATAAAAATTCACAACTACCAACTTAACAAACAATTAAATTCCTACGATTCATAAGAAAAACAAAACTTTCCGAATTAAATTAATTGATGCCAACATAAAAAAAAGTATTTTAATTATCGTCACATCGTGTCACCAGCCATATCAAAAAAAAGTTTACCATAGACACAACTGTCATGCCGGCTGTACACACTCGGAGTGACCGGACGAAACACGCGTGACGTCCATGTATTTTATATTTTTGCCTAGTCGTAGAAAAAGTATTGTATGCAACGTTGTATAATTAAGTCAAAAAACGCTCATTGCGTCTCTATTTGCGATACTCGCCGCATTCGCGGCTCGTATCGCAACTCACGCAATTCGCATTTTTTGAACCTTCTTATACAACTGTTGCATAAAATACTATTTTTAGCGAATTCTATACGATAAAACAATAATAAATAGGTGTTATAATGACACCATTCCCATAACCATTCGACCAGATAGGTAAACAATTTTTAATATCTAAAACTACCCACATACTACAACCGCGCAGAGTGAACCGATTGACGTGGCTGCGTTTAGTTTCGATAACGAAATATAATATTACAAATTTAAATAATTTTCAGCGGAATAAATTTTATTACATGCAAAGCATATATTATATTAATTTATAGAAAAATATGGTTTCAGAGAAAATTAACTTTCAATGAAATGATATTTCGATGAAATGATATGTCGATGAAATGTTTGTCGACAATTCAAGGTTAAACCCGAAATGATTACAAATTTAAATAATTACATGCGGAATAAATTTTATTACATTCAAAGCAACATGAAATAAAAATACCCGTAAAGAAAAAACATGATATAAAATGTATACGAAATAACACAAGTACCAATTAAAAAACACTGATTTAAATGAACTAGTAATGATTCATCGACGCAATGACTTGTCGATGAAATGAAAATCCTTGGAACGTTGCCTTTGAAATAATATTCGATTAAATGTCTGTCGGCAATTCAAGGGTAAACCATTTAAAAGGTAGTGTCGCTTACGTAACATTTCCATGATATCGTCGACCGTAGGCTGAATTACGGTAAGGGACAGGCAAAACAATGTCCCTTACGCTAATTCAGCCTACGGTCGACGATATGCAGAGTCCGTGATTCCACTATGGAGTCACTTCCCCATACTGATTGCACAGTTGGGACTTGTGACATTGTCCGATAGTTTTATATGGAGACAGTGAACGTGTTAACCATTGCAACCACAGAAATATATCGAGATAAAAGGTAATAGTTCGTCTATTTGTATGAGAACCAAGCGTGTAACGTTTTTCGGTTGGCATTCGACGCCAAAAGTGTAATTTAGTGATGGAAAACATAAATTTTCCATTTCATTTGGTGGTATTTGAACAATTAATTATTATACCATTGTTATCAGATTATCAGATATCAAATCGCCGCCACTTCTTTTTAGCACGCGAGGTACATGCACTTTTTACTTCTATCTCTATAGACTGATGATAGAATGGAAAAGAGTGCTAGAGAGAGAGCAAGATGCAATACAATCATACTTTATTGCACACCAAAAGATAAATTACAATGCAAACTTATACAAAAACAGTGGTAAACAATAGGCGGTCTTATCGCTAAAGAGCGATCTCTTCCAGACAACCTCCCATATCCTTCCATATCTTGTAGTTGTAAGTTAGTTAGTAATTTTCAGAGTCTGTGTAACGATTTGGCTAGTGTTAACTGTAATGTTACATGTTTCTATGATTCAATAAATAATCTCGATATATTTCTGTGGTTAGATCAGTATTAAGACTAACTAGAGACATTATTGGGGCGTTTGTTTTCTTTGGATGTCATATTTTCCGAAAAGCTGGGACATTCAGACAGACGAAAATATCGCTATGGCCTATTTTCCGGAAAACCGTTATGATTTGTTTTTGGTATTCCTATACAATGAACATAATCGAGATAATTGTTTTCATACATTTTACTTACTTACAAATTTCATGTCATTAAGTGTTAATAAAATAAATGTGAAAGAAAACAGGTTTCTGTCAAAAAAGGTTTTTTTGAGACAAGCTTTTATTGCCAACTGTACTTTTTTTGTATAATCGCAAACTGCTCGTCACAACTAATCAAATGAACCCAAACACGGTGAATTTATCTTATGTAATTTAGATGATCCCATGGCTACCATCCGGCTCCATCATCAGATCTGCTCCATGTGATAATAATATTGTATTATCATCCGATTTGTATAGTTTTGCAAAATTTCAGCTCAATCGGTTGAAGATATCAGCTTCAAAATTGAGTTGCAAGAGTTCCACCCGAACAAATATATAGTTACATATAAATACATAGCAAGTTAAATAAAAGCTTGTAAATCTTGTAATACACATAGCCAAATTTGACATAAAGACAGTCAGCCTATGAAGTTCAAAGAAAATCCTATAGATTAGATATCCATTTTTAGACAGTAGGTATCTCTAATTTTATAGCAGTTTATAAACGAATATTACGTAAAGATTTCGCCGTTTGATTACTTAATCGATACAAAACAAGGTTAGCTAAATTTGCCCGCAAAGGAACAGAGATAGCATCGTGCGAAGCATCGCACAAGGACATGTTTATAAACACTGCCCAATGCATATTAATTAAGTAAACGTAGTGTTTTCACTTCTAGTGCCGTAATATGGTATTAGTGTTTGTACACATCATCAGCCTATATACTTCCCACTCAAATGCCTGCGATCTGAGACATTCTTTCTTTTACCGCCCTAGCTAAGTAATGTACTACTGTTAGTATATAGCCTTAAAACAAAAAAAAAACTTGTAGCGTTTCACCTCGAGCAAAACAAAGGCACGGCCGTACCATCCTTTTCTCGAAACCATTCAGGCCATTTTCAACCTCCTGTAATTTTGTGCTGGCCAAAGCTAGAACCCTGAATTTTCAGGGATATATAGGGCACAATAAGACTTAAGTATATTCTCAATAACATTAAATTTGAACGTGTAGTTTAAGAACTATTGCATGTCAAAGTTCCTTAGTTTTGTCACTGATTGACTCACTGACTGATCATCATAATTCTAATTCTAAGGTACTTCTAGCAGACCCACAAGCTCCAAATTTTGAACATAGTTTTTAGCCTATCAAGTCCTACCAAACCTAAAAATATTGCAATCTCAGTCACAACTGCACACGTATACATGCGATTACAAAGTAAGTTTTGTAGTTCAAATTGAAAATAGAATGGATTGGAATGTAATAAATAAAGGAAGACCACAAAAGAAGACATTAGATCCCATCAAAAACATTACATGTAAAAAGATGCAAGTCTCGCAACGCAGTTCTCCTACAACAAACAGCGCGGATTGCTCCGCACCGACCAATACAGATGTATTAACTTCAGAGAGCGCTTTAGAGTAAGCTTAGGGGTCTGTGCGGACGACCGCCCGCGCGGATAGCTCCACAGCCGTCCGCATGGTGCGTTTGTGCCGCGGAGCTATCCGCGCGGACCGCTGCTCGCCTGCCTCTGCTTACAGTGAGCGTTTTAGCATCGAGCGGAGCGCAAGCGTCGGCAAAGTACAACCATGGCGAGTCGCGGTCGGTGCGGAGCAATCCGCGCCGACGGTCAGCGCGACACTAAAACCAGCCTAACAAGTCAAAAATATCTGACACCACTCTATTACTAGTACTATATAAGGTCGTGTTCGTGTCAGATATTTATGCGTCCCGAGTTTCATCATATATTGCCAGTGACAGTACACTTTTACAATTCAGAATGTACCTACGGTAATTGTTAGCCAAGTTTGCTTTCGATAAGTTTAAAGGTTTTTTGTAACACTTACTGATAAAAGTCACGTGCATTACTATACATACATAATACGTGTTGCGTAATTCTGTACATAGAGTACCTATGTGCTCTTTTGTGAAGGCATCGGCTACCCAGTCCGACCCAACTCAGGGTGGTCTGGCTAGCGACCTGGTTCGACCCCAGGGAACGCCACAGCCAACCACCCGGTCCGACAATCGCTACGCCCAGGATGGGTTGCGAGTTTGTCAGTTTCAAAAAAAAAAATTAATAAAAAATAACTGGCCAAGAGCATGTCGGACCATGCTCAGTGTAGGGTTCCATAGCCGTAACTATAAGGTAAAAAATACGATGTAAAAAAAGTACAACAACAAAAGAGCGTATCTTCATAGCAATTGACAATATTTCAAATTTTCTACTCCTTCATTTTATGAGCTGGATAGAAAATAGGTGGAATTTTAAGCTACCCGTATTTTTTCTTTTTCGTTTTAACTCAATTTTTCAATTAAAAATAGCAGTTTGAAAAGTAGCTCATTCTAAAAGGGCGTATGTAGAAAATGACGTCACTTTCCCAACTAGAATCCAGAGCGACAATTACGATTTAAAAAAACTAGAATCCAGAGCGACAATTACGATTAAAAAAATAACTGTCAGGCGTTACAGCGTTGTCAACATAGGAAGTTCGGGAAGACAACGATGCTTTTGCTCCTCTTATTTGGGCTGGATTATATTTATCACTTGCCGATGTGTACTCCATCATCATAATTTCAACATGCGGCAGATTCGTGCTATCAGCCTGAGAAAAACCTTCTGATGTCTTCACTATATGAAAAAAATCGGTGTCTGGTAAAATAATGCCAAGTTAATAATGTTTGAATGCGTTATCGGAGTCCAGTGGGAAAGTGCCAAGTCTTTTAAGGTCTTCGAAAACGTGCAAATGAACCAACGGTAAGAAAATTAAACTACTAAAGCCGCTAAGCAGTTGTAACAATTTTCAAAACAAATAAACGTCAGACGGCAAGTATGTCAGAAAATGACAACCGGATACCATACACTTTTTAATCGTTTCAGCACTAAGGTCTCTCTCGATAATGCAGGGAAAATGACGTCACACTTCCGGTTCACACTAATTGACGATTTTTTCCAAAATGAATGGGGAAAAAAATCCAAAAATATTTTTTTTGAGCATAAAATACAGTTTTACCCAAATGGTTTTCGAATTAAGATCTTTTGAAAATATGAAATGTTGTCAATTACGTCCTTTTGTTGAGAAGCGCAGTTTATCGGCAATAACTCAAAAACGGTTAATTCGATCTTGTTGAAAATAATTTTCGTGGAAAGTATTAATTAAGCGTTACCTTCGTGATTTTTTTCATATTTTACGGACGCACGGTTTAGAAAATAGAGGGGGGGGGACACAATTTACACAACTTTCGGAGCGATTATTTCCAAATACATTCACTACAAAAACATTACTTAGGAACCTTATAGTGTTTTTTAAAGAGCTGTCGAACTATGTACCACACGTTGATATTTGCTGAAAAAATTTTTTTTTACTGTCCTTAACATATATGGAGTGCACCCCCTAAAAATATTTATTTTAAATATTTATATACCAAACTAAGTAGCGGCTCATAAAACACACCTATATTCCAAGTTTCATCAATATCCATCATGTAGTTTCTGAGTAAAATGCCTGTGACATACGGACAGTCAGACAGACAGACAGACAGACGGACGGACATGACGAAACTATAAGGGTTCCGTTTTTGCCATTTTGGCTACGGAACCCTAAAAAGGCATCGGCCAACATATTTGACCTTGTTAATATAGGCTGTCACATTAGGCTAGAACCTATGAAATTTGGCAAGTGATACCGTCTTATACTACAAATCTAGGGAAAAATCTGAAAACTATACATGTAGTTAAATCAGAAAAAAATAGACTGCTAAGGGAGTCAAAATTTATAGGGTACTTTATTATATGTGCCTACAAATTTGTACGGAAGTCTCGGTGGGCGAGTCCGACACGCACTTGCCCGGTTTTTTTAAATGCTCTGACTTAAATTCTGGGGGTCTAATGAAAGGAAAGTAAATTTTTGGTCAGCCGTTATTAAAATTGATCCGCAAAAAAAAATAAGCAGTTAAATCATTTGGGCAGCATACAAAGATTTGGCTGGCAATAAATAAAATTGGGCGGCAACTCTTGTTCAGCAAACAGTTTAAAAACGGTTAGCATTTTAACCAATATTAATCTGCTTTTTTTATCATTTGGCTGCCTAATAAACAGTCGAGCTGCAAAATAATTACTTGGGTAGCAAGATTTTACAATTGGTCAGCAGAGAGTTTAATTGAGATATACAGGGTGTCACTGTGATATATACTGGGTGTCACTGTGATATATACAGGGTGTCACTGTGTTATATACAGGGTGTCGCTGTGATAGATACAGGATGTCACTGTGATATATACAGGGTGTCACTGTGTTATATACAGGGTGTCACTGTAATGTATACAGGGTGTCACTGTGATAGATACAGGATGTCACTGTGATATATACAGGGTGTCACTGTGTTATATACAGGGTGTCACTGTAATGTATACAGGGTGTCACTGTGATAGATACAGGATGTCACTGTGATATATACAGGGTGTCACTGTGTTATATGTATACAGGGTGTCACTGTAATGTATACAGGATGTTACTGTGATATATACAGGGTGTCACTGTGTTATATACAGGGTGTCACTGTAATGTATACAGGGTGTCACTGTGATAGATACAGGATGTCACTGTGATATATACAGGGTGTCACTGTGTTATATGTATACAGGGTGTCACTGTAATGTATACAGGATGTTACTGTGATATATACAGAATGTCATTGTAATATATACAGGGTGCCATTGTGTTATATACAGGGTGTCTCTGTGATAGATACAGGATGTCACTGTCAGCAGAGAAAACATGTCTGTAAGCAGTTTAATTGAAATATACAGGGTGTCACTGTGATATATACTGGGTGTCACTGTGATATATACAGGGTGTCACTATGTTATATACAGGGTGTCACTGTGATAGATACAGGATGTCACTGTGATATATACAGGGTGTCACTGTGTTATATACAGGGTGTCACTCTAAAAACGAAACAGCTCCCAAAAATAGGTAGGTTAGGGTTATTTTTTTTTTGATGACCCTAAAACGAAACGGCTCTCAAAAATAGGTAGGTTAGGGTTATTTTTTTTGCTGACCCTAAAAACGAAACGATACACGTTGTGAATAAATAATATAACTTCTAAACATTATGAGATGTATAAAAAATCGAAATACCAATTTTATATGAGCCCATCACAGTGACACCCTGTATACATTACAGTGACACCCTGTATATAACACAGTGACACTATGTATATATCACAGTGACACCCTGTATATATCACAGTGACATCCTGTCCTGTATCTATCACAGTGACACCCTGTATATATCACAGTATCACTCTGTATCTATCACAGTGACACCCTGTATATATCACAGTATCACTCTGTATCTATCACAGTGACACCCTGTATATATCACAGTATCACTTTGTATCTATCACAGTGACACCCTGTATATATCACAGTATCACTCTGTATCTATCACAGTGACACCCTGTATATATCACAGTTACATCCTGTATCTATCACAGTTACACCCTGTATATAACACAGTGACACCCTGTATATATCACAGTGACACCCTGTATATATCACAGTGACACCTGCTACTTGACAGCTGACAATTACCGAATGACAAAATGCGCACACGATTGGCGGCAGAATAGTTGCGCCCAGTTAGGTTTTATTGCTCCCTTTTTTTTGATGAACAAAATGAAATATTTTGCTTACCTACTGATTGCTTACCAAAATTTGATTTACCGTAGATCGCTTAATGCAGCTCAAATATTTAATTTGCTGACCAAAATAATTTAGAGCAGATCAGTATATCATTAATTGCAGCCTGATTTATAAATGTTTGCTTACCATAAGTTGCTTACCAACTAGCTATTTTGGCTGACCAAATACATATTTCTGCTGACCAAAATATGAATATTTTGCTGATCGATTAAATGATACCCCTAATGAAAAGGGGTACACGTCACATTTAACCTAGGAGCAAAAGAGCTTAAGTTACTGCTGTGAACTTGTGACCTTTTGGTCCTGGTATAAATTTGACTTGTCCTTACTACATATGAAAGAAATATGGTGTTTCTTTATTTGTTTTTAATGCGGGTAAATTACACCCCATTTTAAGTTGCATAACGTGTATCAGGCTCGCACTTCACCAGTTTCTGCACAACAATGAATACTAAATACGCTTAAGAGATTTTCTTCCTACCTAATGCAAAAACATTATGTTATGTTATATGTCTGTTACATAATCTAAACATTTGCAACGTAACCGGTGAACGGTTTTGTCTCTCGACTTGTGTTTAGTGTCAGTGAAAATACTGTTAAAGATATACCATTATACCTATACACTATACAACATGTTTATAGTTAAGTTTTCGTGCAACCTTCTATGTAGATAAGATATCAGATGCATTCATTTTATTGCAGCTTAACTGCTATTTAACTAGCTTCTAATAATAGTTCATATAAGTGTGTAAAATTAAAAAAAACTCCCGCCCTAAAAAGTTATTTTTCGACAACGGCTAAACCTATTTGGTAAAATAACCGTATCGAAATCCGTCCAGTAGTTTTATAGGAAAATTATAATAGAAATATATGTATATACACACACAAACAACTTCCAATCCCAAACGCATATACCGCCTCCGTTCCGTTCCGTCCGTCCGTTGTGGTTAAAAAGGACCTCACTCCTTTTTCTCAATTCGGACTCATTAGAATGCATGTGTTGACATCTTCAGCAATGGGTAACTATTTTGATGCCTTTTTAGGGTTCCGTACCAAAATGGTACAAAAGGAACCCTTATGGTGCGACTCTGTCTGTCTGTCTGTCTGTCTGTCTGTCTGTCTGTCTGTCTGTCTGTCCGTCTGTCACAGCAAGATATCTCAGGATCTACTGATGCTACCGACTTGAAATTTGGAATAGTGTTAAAAACCGCTAATTCGAGCCTATGGAACAGAAAAAAAATCCTATACCTTTTTTACTTTTTTTTTAAAGGGGACCGAAATAGGATATCTAAAATCAAAAGTTGGGCTAATATATCGAGTGGGATATCAAATGAAAGGGCTTAATATGAAGATTTCAAAACCGTTTTTATTTTTTTCAGTAAACGTGTAGTTTTTGATTTAAGACCAAAAACGTTTAAAATAATACCATTCCCCCCCTATTATCTCCGAAGTTACTGAACAGAAAAATCTGAAATAATTACTGATTATTAATATTATCCTAAATATTACAGGAAAAATAAAACGGTTTTCCTAACTTGCAGCGTTTTTCAGAAATTCGCAAAAATCGTAAGACAACCTTATTTGCTCCTACTAAACTAACCGCGGCATATGTCGATGTATGGGGACAACAGTTTTACAAGAGCAAAGTTAAGTTTGTCCCACCATACAATTTTTCTTGAATTATTCACGAATCTACTGACGATTTTGTACGGAACCCTCGGTGCGGGAGTCCGACTCGCACTTGACCGGTTTTTTTCTTATTCGATAACCCTAAATAATGACCTTATACCTCGGAGGTCTTATCTGTATAAAATTTATCAAAATGATATGCAATCGTTTGTTGTAAATTTTTTAATTTTAATAATTTTCAACCCTTAAATAAGTATCGTCCTGTTTCGTAATGATTCTAATTCTAAAACATTCCCCAAGAATCTAACTAAACATACTAGCTAAAACCGCATCAACATCTATCCAGTAGTTTTTGAGACACGCGGCCGTTTATTTACGAACAGATGATACATCTTTAAACCTAACGCATCAACAAACCGGTACCGAGCCCGTATCATAAACCCTATCAGTCTGCCTTATGTATGGTTTTCCACCTGTACTGTACCTATCGAGCTAAATAATTCCACAAGTTTTCCTACAAAACTACATATTAAGCCAGTACGCGCACCAACGCGCTACTGTCGCGTCGTGCGCTATGCCGGCCTAATAATACTTATCTGATCTTGAAAATGATAAAGACATTCTGATAGTGCGGACATTATAAGCGGTACAGTGTTTTGTTTTCTCGCGAGTCGAGCGGTTGGGAAAGTTAAGTGGAGTGACAAAAAAAAAGAAAATGAACTATACAAGCGAGGATTGGTTTACGACCACCATGGTGCCTGATACGACAGTTTTGCCGACTGAAGCTCCAGATGTAACGACATGGCTTACGAATATTTTTCTACAGGTGTGTTTAATAATGCTGAGAACAATGTACCTAGTTTATTTTTAAAACAATAAGTTTCTTTGAATGACTGATGTTAGACACGTATTTGTCATAGATTTTGTTTATGATGAATAATTAGCAGAGACGAGTTACAGTAATGGGTATTATGGACAAGTGCACATATGTGAACGTTTGAAGCTATCTATTTTTCTCAACCCTTCCACCCCCTCAAAAGTGCACGCTCGAGTCCGTATCGCGTAAAAAAAAAAAAGATTGTTAATTAAAATCACAACACTAATAAGTATTATAAATGTTAAAGTT
This sequence comes from Eudemis profundana, assembly GCA_947034925.1. Classification (NCBI taxonomy): domain Eukaryota; kingdom Metazoa; phylum Arthropoda; class Insecta; order Lepidoptera; family Tortricidae; genus Eudemis; species Eudemis profundana. The sequence goes on along the minus strand of OX344814.1, from coordinate 10,906,055 downwards.
TCTGAAGATGTTTGGATGTTTAGATGCTTGAATGTTTGGATGTTTAGATGTTTGGATGTTTTTACTAAATAACGGTTACTAAGTAACAACTGGATGGATGGAGATGAAATTCGCGCCGCGAAGCCGCTGGTAAATGCTCAGTAATAACTAAAGTGTCTACCTATTACTGTTGAAAAGTTACAGTGCTGTGACAAACAGACTAACGGACAGGCAATAAAGCCCTGTATGTGGTCCGGTTGGCACCCTTTGGGTACGGATCCTAAAAACCGGCTTGCAAAATATGCCATGTGAATGTTGGGACAAAAGTTGTTGGTTACAATAGTGAGGACTTTTTTTTATGAAGGCTTGATTAAGTTTTCTATATCCGGTCGTTAGTTTTTACTGAGATGCTTATAAAAATGCTGTTGAATTTGACTTGCAAATAATCACGAAAAGCGATTTTTATAACTATTGTTCTTTATTTAGTGGATTGATGAACAAACTTCGAAATGACTCTTCCAGAACGATGTCTCATCCTAATGTTTGCATTAGGATTATGATTTGCTCTGCGAAATACATTTGTCATAAAATGGCGTAAAACAGTCTTACGGCGACCTGACTCAGTTTTAAACACTTGAAATAAGTATAATTTAAATGAGATCACCTTGTTTTAAGTATTAAAGGCCTCTTGTTATCTTTCTGGGTTTAAAACACTCATTGTATGTAGTGTTTGATTAATATTTATACATATGATTATGACTTAGATGTTAACTTACATCAACACAATTCACTTTTTATAGAAATTAAGAACACTTTTTATATGATATTTTCGGTTTTGATTTTCCGAACAAAATAAATTAAAATTCTACCCAAACTTAATCATACTGTTAATTTAACTGACAAGACCATTTTCTGTCAAGTGGACGTCGTTTTCTGTTAAGGGGCCAGGGCCCCGTTTCACGAATCCACAAGTTACAATTTTACAAGTCTAAAGTAGCAACATTGGCCAAATCAACCAATGGCGTTGCTGTATTTGACCAATGTTGCAAGTGTAGACTTGTAAAATTGTAACTTGTAGCTTCGTGAAACGAGGCCCTGTTCATTCATATTGAAAAGTTAGTAACCATAAGATAATCAAAGAGGTCTTAATCACTGATTATTGTTTACCTTATTAACAGGGTGCTTTACGACGCAAACTTACCTAATTTTCTCCAAAAAACATAATTAATTTGTTTATTGGTTTATACATAAATAAACTCAGAAAGCTGAGTACTATCAGCCCTGAAAATATTGGTATCTAATTTATTAGCACCTTATTATGTATTAGGGGTTATCTTTACAATTCCCTATTTCGGCCAGGAATCCATCTAAGTCGTCTCGCCATTTCCACAGAATAAGTAATGTTACAAAGTACAGAAGTCTCTCTTTCTAATGAAACTGTCGTTCGGGTCCGACCGCCGGACGGAACGCACTGGATTCGGCCGTCTCTCTCTATCGCATGAAGGATCGTTATCCTTATACAACGCGACTACACTACCCTTCCTAAAGTTATAATTACTTTTTTCTACTCCTGTACTGTTATCTGTCTTTTACTTGGTCACGAACACTAATATAAGAACATACATAATATGAGTTCAGAGAAGTCTATACTCTATTCCCCATAACAGCACTAGTGTCGTTATAGCCACTTTACGTTATTGCTAGCAACCACAGACTTCTAAATCTAGGTTAAACTGAGGTCAAGGATTAAGCGCTCAATTTTAACTTTACGGTAAAAATGCACAACTACCAACTTAACAAACAATTAAAATCCTACGGCTTTTAAGAAAAACAAAACTTTCTGAACTAAATTCATTGATGCCAACATAAAAACAAAAGTATTTTTAATATATTCACTGCGTGTCAACTTCATTTAAAAAATAAAAAGTTTACCATAGACACATACTGACAGTCATACGTCATATTTGCCTTCTTTGCAGGTTATGCCTTGTTTGTATTTTATAATTTTAAAACCTGTCGTAGAAAAAGTATTGTATGCAACGTTGTATAATTAAGTCAAAAAACGCTCATTGCGTCTCTATTTGCGATACTCGCCGCGTTCGCGGCTCGTATCGCAACTCACGCAATTCGCATTTTTTGAACCTTCTTATACAACTGTTGCATAAAATACTATTATGCCACACCTGGCCATAAAGTGGCTTTTATCGCACGCTACGCGTACGAAAAAGCCGCTTTCTGGCAAAGTGTAGACATAAAATGATGTACACAACACGGGAGGTAATAAAGAAAGCCCTCGATCGCATATTTACGTCCCTCGCCTGCAGCTCGGGCCGCAAACATTTGCGATCTCGGCCTTTCTTTGTTTTACCACCCTAGTTGTGTAATGTACTATTAATGGCTATTTCCATAAATAAGGCCTTTTGTAACACATTTCTTCACAACCCCGACAGGTTATTTTTTTATTTAATTTAATGTTGAGCTGAATTAATTTAAAATGTTGATTTAACACATTCGTCGCGGTTTCGTTTCGCTTTATTTTATACTTACTGATTTGATTAAAGTCAAAAAACACAGACAGTTTATGAAAATTTACAGCGTAATGCTATACATGATTTGAGAAACGTTTTTAATGATTTTGGTTGGATAACCCTTCAAGGGTGGTGTCATAATAAACAAGTTCTTTATATATATTTTCTGTTCATTGATTATAGGGTTCACTTCGTCCATATTTCCAATTTGTCCATTTCCCATTTCTTCTACATTCCTGATTGGTTCAGATTTCCTATTCGTCCACATTCTTAGTTCGTCCACATTTACAATTCGTCTGCATTGCCGATTCGTCCACATTTCCAGTTTGTCCGCATTTCAGAATTGTTGTATTCTTAAATTTGGAAATGTGGACGAAATGGGAATGGTAGGTATGTGGACAAGGCGGGATTGCAGACGCAATGGTAAGTGGACAAAATAGGGATGTGGACTAAGGGAACCCAAACGAAGAAACGGCTTTAAAAGCCGGGAAGAGATCGCTTTTAAAATTTTGTTTATTTAAGGATCTCTGTATTTTTTTGGTGTTCAATAATGATTGTGTTGTATTTGTAGCCTCTTAACACCATCTAACTACCTAAGGCCTGATTCGTTACGAATCTGCCAAATTCAGAAAGTGATTTTCCAACTATCTTCCATTTTTTTCTTATGTATTTATCATTTACACCACCAGTATCACAAGAATATTAGGTCAAAAAATATCCTCTCAATAACTTTTCAGAAAGACACTAAACTTATTTGAAGCGGACACCAAAAAATTATTTTCGACAAATGGCTGTAAAATTTAACTTGGAACGAAATCCTCGAAGTTTTTTCTTTACATTATGAGGTAATAAATATTACATATTATTTTAAGGGTTCTTCCACATTCACATAATACCATTGGAATAGAAAAGTGTGATTTCAAATATCTGGTGCACTAGATAATTGGTCAGTGCAGTATCGTCCAACCCCATAGGCACAGTTAATAGGGAATTCTATAGGTATGTTCAACCGACTACTACATGTAAATAAAAAAGTAAATGACTTGGCTTAAAATAAAACGGTTTTGAATTTGGCAGATTCATTACGAATCAGGCCTTAACTACTCCAACATTCTACTTAAGGCACCTAACTATCACATCATTTACTCTTCACCTTCATGTTTATTTTGGTTCACTTTGACGTTATTGCCTAAAATAAGAATTTGGCAATCCTAACTTTGACGTCACTCCTTCCGCTTCTTGCGTACGTAACATATTTATAGATGGGTAAAATAATGACTGTTTTTCTCAATCTGATAAATTATGATCTTTTTTGCGATCTTGTACTTCAATTCGATATGAGATTGCCAGCAAGATACTTTTGGGAAGTCTGTTTGTTAACTCGGGGAATTGATTTTGATGATTATTTTTAGTTTGAAAGGGTATACCTGCAATGTGGTCCCATGGGCACTGTATCAGGATCTGATGATGAGATCGGGGAGATATCGAGGAAACTCTTCGGATATTATAGCGGTTTGGATATTTCTTATAGTAACTGGTGCATTTGTATTAAATAGGTTCGTTTGAAGTAGGTTATTTTAGAGCCTGTGTACACGGTCTCTTTTAAACGTGCCGTCGACGCGCGTTTCGTAGCGCTATCCCTTTTAAACCCTAAAAATAAACAGAGATAGTCATACGAAACACGCGTCGACGGCGGGTTTGAGACGCCGTGTGCACAGGCCCTTACCAAGGTATAATATAAATGTCTATCTGTAGGTAATAAAATAATAAAAAAAAAAAAAAAAAAAAATTATTAGGGGACAATCTTACACAAATCGAACTAGCTCCATAGTAAGCTCAATAAGGCTTGTGTTATGGATACTAGACGACAATGTATTTAATAGATACAAATATTTAAATACATAGAAAACATCCATGACTCAGGAACAAATATTCGTGCTCATCACACAAATAAATGCCCTTACCGGGATTCGAACCCAGGACCTCTTGCTTCGTAGGCAGGGTCACTACCAACTAAGCAAAAGCGGTCGTCAATAGCGGTGCATTATAGATGTCTCGTTCTTAGGAATATTCCCTGTTTTATGTAGAATTCTCCCAGGTGAGAGTATTTTAGATTTCCAAAATTTATACTTACCACTTGGGAATATTCCCGAACGGTACATTACTATTCAAACCAATATTATAAATAGTCACGCATAAACAATTGAACCGATTTAGATGAAATTGGTAGGTACGAGTATGTAGATAGTTTAAACTATCCGATATGTTTTATCCCGGAAATTATTCCTTAAAGATGTGAAAACGGGGATAGAAGTTTGTAATGTACTTATCTATTAGATTTCCCAAACATATACTGACAATTTGGGAACATTCGAACTGCACATCACTATGCGCAATAATTTCCTTCTTTCAATTAAGCATGTACAATCGAACACACGGTTAACTGTCCAATTGTAAACGAATGTCAACGTTATTGCAACGTGTTAAAGTCTATGGGTGGGCAGTTAATAGTGGCTTCGTTTGTACGATAACAGGGCAGCGTAGCGTAGTAGTTCGCAAGGATCCAATTAAGTCGCGTAAGGTTGTGTGCTCGATTCGCGCGCATTAGCATTCGGCTCCGGCCGTATACTCGGCACGAATATAACTAGAAATGCGTAAAAATCACACGCGCTTTATTATGTCTTTCAAGCTAGGTAGTACTTTCTTACAAACTATGTATGTAGGATCATATAAATAAAAATAGCTTCTTAGAGTCTGTGCGGAAAGAGAATAGGCGTGGCGAAAAACGGAACTAACCTAACCAGTATGGCCACAGAACAGAAAATACGGCACATACGGTAGAAAAGAATTACAGCGCCCCCCAATTTAAATCCTATTCTCTTTCCGCACAGACTGTACAAGTAAAACCGGACAAGTGCGAGTCGGACTCGTGCACCGAGTGCCCCGTACAAATCTGTAGGTACACATATTTTTCCCTATACTTGTAGTATAAGACGGTATTACTTGTCAAATTTCATAGTTCTAGTTCAATGGTAAGTACCCTATAAATTTGGATTCCTTGAAAGTGTCGAAATATACGTTTTATGCGGCATATACGGCCGTATTTTTTTTTTAAGTTACCTAGGAGTTTGATTTTTTCACAGCTTCAAGGGACATATACACAGGTCTACAGTCCCTCTATACATAAGTTTTAAGGGCATTTCCATTTAAAAATCGGTCGTTGTAAAACGTGACGATAAATGTCAAACGACATATATTTTGTCTCAAACTGACCGATTAGACCAGAGGTTCTTAACCTTTTAGTCATGAGGGACCATTTGACAAAATCTTGCCACGGACCACAAAGTGTTTGGAGGCAATAGAAAGTAAATAGGTTCAGAGACTAAGAGGTACTATAATATTTTTTTCGGATGGCTTCGCGGACTACTTCGGGTCCTTCCAGGGACCACCATTGGTCCGCGGTCCACCGGTTAACAACCACTGGATTAGGCGGTATTTAAACATAACAGAAGTTTTGTCTAGCTGTACGTTTTTAAATAAAATTGGTATGCGTTTGGGAGCTCAGTACTTTCCACAAAAACTGATAGTACTTATTTATCTCCCGATATCGTATATTGATACTAACGTTTATTAAAGGTAGAAGTGGATTTTAGTTTAGGTATATCGATAACTTTCACGGTTAATATAAAGTTGTTATTTAAGTAACTCTCTCTGTTTGTCCGTCTGTTCGGTTAGTTACTCAGTTATGTTCTAAACTGTTATACGCCAAAAATATATGACGATTATAGTGAACGTTTTCAAACATTAAAAGTATGTCGACATATTAATGACTTTTGACTGTTATGCGTAACGATGATTATGACCTAACAGTTAAGCTGTTCAAAAATATGCATGGTTTAAGTTATTATGCAATGCGACCTGAAATAGATCTACGGCCAATGGTACTCGGTGGTAGGTTACCTTAATCCTCAGCTCAGGGTGGCCACTTTCTGGAAAACCGGGAAAACCGGGAAATGTCAGGGAATTTCACTAGTCATGGAAAAGTCAGGGAATTGTCAGGGAAATTTATTGAAGGTCAGGGAATAAAAAATGAGACTATGATTTGCGAATATATTGTATAAATAAATACGTAAATAATAAATAAGAAATTTTTACAAGACCTAGAGTCCAAACTGAAAAATGAGGGCGAACCAGGTGATCCAATTCTTCTTAACATAGGGAGTTGTGGACTTCACAATCTCCATAATGCATTTAAGAAATCAATTAAAGCCTCGGGATGGAACGTTGTAGCGTTTTTGCGTTCGCTATACCTACTATCTACTCTGCTATAGCCCCGTGCGGCGTGAAGACTATACGAGGTTTTCAGAATCCAGTACATTCCCGCTAAAATTTTGTGCGGTACGTTGGGTCGAAAACTTTAGCGTTGTTGATCGCGCCACTAAAATTATACCGAATGTTGAAAAATATGTGCAGGAAATAAAAAAGGAAAACAAAGCACCTGACAGCGCAAGCTTTACGGTAGTAATTTCTGCATTGGAAGACAAACTATTAAAGGCTAAATTGGCCTTTTTTCATCGGTGGCGGTGCAAGTGGAGCCATTTTTAACACTATTTCAATCCGACGCACCCCTTGCTCCACTTTTATACGAATCACTTTTGGCCACTAATTTTCAATTAAGGATGGTCACCGACTGGATGACCTATCAGCGATGAAACTGGGAAAACCCGGGTCAAAGATCATCAATACAGTCTACGAATTAATGATGCTTTGGTGAATTCAGATGTCGAAGTGGCGGATCATTTTGTGCGATTTTTCTCCAACATTCCTCTAGAGATAACCAAGTCTCTAAATTCGTCACCAGATGTCGCTGAAGCATTATTAAAAATGAACGTAGCAGAATGCAAGGAAGGCTTCGAATTTACTCACGCTACTCCTAATAGGATAATGAAAGCATTCAAATCTCTGAATATGAAAAAGACTGAAGATCTTTGGGGCCTTTCTGTCAAAGTGTTGCATTCAATTATAGAGCCCGTGGCACCGTATTTAGCTGATATTTTTAACAAATGTGTTGATGCTGGAGTATTTCCTGATTTGATGAAGCATAGCAAAGTCATTCCCTTGTTTAAATCAGGAACGAAATCAGACCCCACAAATTTCAGACCGATTTCAATACTACCAGCATTAAGCAAAGTGTTTGAAAAACTTATTCTCAATCAGCTTATGTCCCATTTCAATCGGAACAAGCTACTTCACAGCAATCAATTTGGTTTCACCAAAGGTCGCTCCACTACGGATGCCGGTGCGGTACTAATTAAACATATTTATGATGCTTGGGAAAAGACTCAAGATGCTATTGGAGTTTTTTGCGACCTATCGAAGGCATTTGATTGCGTTAGTCATGAGAATTTAAGAAGAAAGCTTAGTCACTATGGAATAAAGAACGGAGCCCTTAGCCTTGTCTCATCTTATCTTTCGGGCAGAACGCAGCGAGTCGTCATTAACGGGACTGAATCGGCCGGCTCAACAGTTTCTGTTGGAGTACCTCAAGGTTCAATTCTGGGCCCATTCCTGTTTCTGGTATACATTAATGATTTACCTAATCTTGTGCAAGGTCAACATGATATAGTGTTATTTGCAGACGATACTTCTCTTCTCTTCAAGGTGGACAGAAAACAGGATGACTACGATGTCATTAGCGATGCTCTGTCCACTATTGTGGATTGGTTTACTGCAAATAACCTGCTCCTCAATGCCAAGAAAACCAAGTGTATCAGATTCACATTACCCAACGTGAAACAGAACAACAGTGCTAAAGTAAAACTAAAGGGCGAGGAACTAGAATTTGAAGACAGAACAGTATTTCTAGGTGTCACTTTAGACTCAAAACTGCAATGGAACGCTCATATAAGCACTCTTGCGGGTAAACTTAGCTCCGCTGCCTATGCAGTAAGGCGAATAAGACAGTTAACCAACGTCGAGACGGCCAGGCTTGTGTACTACAGCTATTTCCATAGTGTTATGTCCTATGGTATTCTATTGTGGGGAAGAGCGGCAGACATACAAACCATCTTTGTGTTGCAAAAAAGAGCCGTACGATCTATTTATGAAATAGGAGCTCGTGTGTCACTGAGAGAAAAATTCAAGGAGATAAATATTCTTACCGTAGCATCTCAATACATCCTCGAGAACATTATGTATGTAAGAAAAAATCTCCATGAATTCAAGCTCAATAGTGACGTTCACAACTTCAACACAAGAAGTAAAAATAAACTGGTTGTGCAAGCCCATCGTCTCCGTAAAGTTAGTACGTCGTTCGTGGGGAACTGTATACGCTTTTATAATAAAATACCCTCCGGTGTAGTGGATTTACCGCCCAGCAAATTTAAATCGCATGTAAAGCGGCACTTGCTGAGCAAGGCGTATTACACCGTCAGTGACTTTCTAGATGACAAGAACGCCTTTAAGTGAGTAGGTAGTTAAATTTTGTAGCAAATATTCATTTTCACACTGCTAAATCTTAATAGCCCCATCCTCCATGTAACATGAGAGCACATTTTGTCGTTTCTCACCGGACAAATTATTTTAGTTTCAATGTCCGGCAGCTTGAGCATGTCATGCTCGCTTAAGGGGCTTTGCTTACGGTGGCGTCGTTGATCGGGTCGCAACCTTCCCTAAAATATGGTTGAGGGAGGCGATGGCTGAGATACGCGTCATGCTCGTGAACGGGTGCCGTTTGTGGGGTCCGGTCTGTTCACGCTTGCATGGGCTATGTTGAATGTGTTAGATAATTATATACTAGTGTTTAATAGAACTGACGTGAGAGACTACATCTTGTTCTCAATTCAAGTTAACGTTTTATCTTATAGCTTGAACGCATAGAGTCCGTTTTTGTAAATAATTCACATTAAACCTTAGAGACCATATACATCTCTGAGGAATGTAGATTATATTATATTAAAAAATCTGTTTTGTACTTGCAAATGTCTTGACGCTTAGAGACGACATACATCTCTAAGAAAAATTGTTTTAATTTTAGTTTTTAAGTTTTGTGAGTTTTTTTTTTTTTTTTTTTTTTTTTTTTTTTTTTTTTTTTTTTTTTTTTTTTTTTTTTTTTTTTTTTTTTTTTTTTTTTTTTTTTTTTACATTTCTGTACGTTCGTTTTGTGTAAACCATGTAAATGTAATGATAGTTCTATAGTCTATTTCTCGTTTCCCATTTTGTATTTTGACGTTTGGAGATCCTTTACACCTCCAAAACATGTTTTGACAACGGAGGCCCCTTACATCTCCATTAATTTTAGTATATGCCTTTTTATTTTCTATTTTTCTTAGTAATTTATCTTGTTTTGACGCCTAGAGACCCTTTACATCTCTTAAATTGTAGTTTTATGTTTATTGAAATGTATTTAGTTAAGTAGTTGTTTGTGATATGCAATGTAATATTGTCACAATTATTGTAATGTGTTTAAAAGAGAAACTGGTGAGTTTCTTCCGGCGCTTCTTCTCACCAGAATGTCATCTGCCGAAGCGCCAAAAGAATCAGACATGTGAAAGAGCCCTTGAGGCCTACTTGCAGAAATAAATTATTTCATTTCATTTCATTTCATTTCATTTCATTTGGCTCGGTTTGATAAAAAATAAAAACAAAGACTTGCAAACTTTTATCAAAATGGTTATGGTGTTATCCTACGGAATCGCTTATAGTGAGTATGAGTGAGTAGTGCAAATAAAAAAAAGGAAAACTTAAGGTCAGAAGAGAAAAATAGAGCAGAAAAAAGAAAAACTACAGAATTGGTCAGAGAACTTGAAGCCAAAAGGCAAAAAATTCTTGAAGGAGCTGCCAAAGAAGCTGCGTTATTGGAAAGACAGATTACCAAGTTACAATAGATTTTGTAATTAAGTATTATTTGAAATGTATAGTAAACATGATTACTCAACGAGTTAATTTTTATTTCACTTATACCTAAGATTTTAAACGGACTTCAAAAAATTAGGTTTCTCAATAGGCTACTTGATCACAGTTCAAATCAGCTTCTTTTTATGAAGTGTCAAAACGCTCCGAAAGTATGCAGTTTCGTATGAAATACTATCTTGTGACGTCATGCTCAACATGTTGCCTTATTTTTAGTTTTCGTCATTGTAAAATCGTTGATGGCACGAACATAAGTTTGAATGATTTTATCCGGGCTGTTTTGGAAGCGTAATTTGCTGGTTAGAGTTAATGAATTTATTTTGATTGCTGTCAAATACCCTATTCGTCGCTTTTGTACCATAATACTCGAAACGTTGAAGTCTTCGTAGTTCAAATCTTGAAAAAGTATTCCAAATATATATTTCATCCTTATTACATTTAAGATTATAGTCAGGGAAAAACTTGAAAAAACGCCTGGAAAACCGGGAAAAGTCAGGGAATTTTGATTGTTGTAAATAGTGGTCACCCTGCAGCTGCATTTCGGTTATCTTAGAATGAGTTTTAAAGAAAATAAATGTTATTCTTTTTTCCACAGTAACGAGTATTTTTATCGTGCTTTGAACTGATTTTGCAATCCTATGTCATTGTGAATGCAATCAAGGCATGTCCGAGTGGAGATAGCAGGTTTATAAGTGTTAATCGACTTTTAGACCAGCACTTTATTCGGTAAAGCAAGAGGCATTGTCATTTTTGTCAGAATAACTATTTTACTTCGAAAATCACCGTGGGACTTAATCATATTGAAATGAAAACGGATCACTCACATAATATAAAAGACGAGATATCCTGTATATACCTGTTTCGGCAGCATTCGGGTCATTCCACCGTAAGAGCAAAGTATAAAGACAACCAAGTAGTTCGTCTTTGCCGTTTAGGAGCGCGCAACACCTGAGCGTGCCTAAGGCACAGGGCTGCCGCTCGTCGGTTCTGTAAAATACCTACTTACAACGAACGTAACTTTTATTAGGTTGACCTCGATCGAACGAACAATCGTTCGAGGTCAACCTAGTAAAAGTTACTTATTTCAATATGAAAGTATCTGATCGCACACATCTGATGTTAATGTTATTAAGTATAATAGTTTAAATAAATAGTATTGGTATGTGTACATGTAAGTAACGCAACGATATTTCGGCTCGTTTCATAAAACCACTCTCGTGTTTAAGGCATTTTATGAATCAATAGAATCAACTACTATTACACGTTTAAAAAATCTGTTAATTTTACTCATCACTGTCAAACAAAATAATTATCTACTCTATTTAATTAGTATAGTTTGATCACAAAACTATCAAACATTCTATAAACGACTTAAAATATAACATTTATATAGATAGGTACTAATAAAATACACAACTTTCGGGATCCTTGGATTCTATTCTGGATTTTGCGCATTATTCTTCAAACATCCGAACACACTGCAGTATATACGTCTTCTATACTTTGCTTCGTCCGCAGACATTTTGAACGTTCGACCGCTCGCGACGATAGTTCAGCCCTGACTAAGCACGCGGCGATGCTTGCCTGTGGTGCGTCCGTACACGGCGCGCACACATGCGCGCTTCCGATGTACCTTTTATCGGAACAAAAACTACCGTATGCCGTGACTTGAGTTACAATTTTCATTAAGTTCTAAATCATCATGATGCAAATTAAAGTGTTAATATATCTCTAAAGAAGTGTTACTTATCATCCCTAGATATATTAACACTAAAATGTGTGTCTAATGAAAAAAAAACACGCAATGAAATCGTGACTCATGTTACATTTACGCGGAATGACCCGTTCGGCATTCCCTTAATCCTTATTAACATGTCGAGTGGATGTCTCGCCTTTTGTATAACGTGAGTGATCCGTTTTTATTTCCATAAATATTTTATTAGTGGCTCTGTGAGCTGTAAACCTTCCGAGTCTGGCAACCCCCATGGCTGCGACATTGTAAAAAAATCCAAACAAAATCGACAAAAAAATCTATAATTAACCTGCTAAAAAAATCGACGAAAAGGAAGACGCTCGGCTCGCTCGGTGAGTTAATTAGTAAAGATAGGAGTGGCTCACTCCGCGCTTTCGCCGCGCGGCCTTGAGCCCCCCGCGAGGCCTTGAGCCCCCCGCGAGGCCTTGAGCCCCTCACGAGGCCTTGAGCCCCCCGCGAGGCCTTAGCCAGCGACCGGAGAGAGCACGCGTTATGCGATAGGAAGAGACGGTCGAAACCGCTGCGTTCCGTCCGGTGGTGGGACCCGAACGACAGTTTTGTTAGACACTACTTATTCTGTGGTAAAGATAGTATAGCAACCTTGTTAACTTGACCTTGGCTCTTCCTTGACCTTGGCTTCCCTCTTTGAGTCACATTACATTAAATATTTATTCAAATTATTATATTTACATATATTATTTGATACACATCCGTAGTGGAATTACATGTAATACTTTAATTTGCACTGTTTTATTTCCGGTTTAAATTCAGGGTTATAGAGTCCGCAATATATTACTAACATACTTCAAAAATGGAGGTTGGTTCACAGTTCGTCGGAATGTTTGTATGTAACTAGGTACCAATATTTTAAGAGATGTTAACTTACATCAACACGATTAACTTTTTATAGAAATTATGGAAACTTTATATGATATTTTTGGTTTTCATTTCCCGAACAAAATAAATAAATTAAAATTCTACCTAAACTTAATCATACTGTTAATTTAACTGACAAGAACATTATCTGTCAAGTGGACGTCGTTTTCTGTTAAGTGGCCAGTTCATTCAGAATGAAAAGTTAGTAACCATAAGATAATAAAAGAGGTCTAATTACTGATTATTGTTTACCTCATTAACAGGGTGCTTTACGTAGCAAACTTACTTCCCAAATTTTCTCCAAAAAACATACATAATTTGTTTATTGTTTCATACATAAATAACCTCGGAAAGCTGAGTTCTATCAGCCCTAAAAATATTGCAATTGGTACCTCATTTATTAGCACCTTATATAAGTTCGTTTCAGGCCCCATTTAGAGGGGGCGAGAACTCGTATGCATTTTTCATTTCATTGCGGTGATTAATCGATCAACTGTACTCTTTTAAAAATAAAGATTAAAAAAAAACTACTCTTCGTATCTGGGTTAGATATGAGCGCCGCCGCGCCACGCCGCCGCCGCCGGCTAAAATCTCGCGCCGCCGCCGCCGACGCCAGCTCATCGGCGCGCCGATCCCCGCTTCCGGCTGATTTGAAACTGTCTATTTCAAACAGTTGCAGTCGCGCTCCACGGTAAACCCGTTATAAAATGACGTCGTCGTCAGAGTCCAGTAATCATAGCGAAATAAACGTTATAAACGAGAGATGTAAACGAGAATAAATAAACTCCGTTTCACATCTGCGTCCAAAAATCTATGATACTGATTACCGAGTAACGTCAACACTTAGAGTACGCGTAGACAGAGCGTGGTCTGGCGTTCCGAGTTCTGCGGCCACAGTTCTGCGTTTTGACCGCTCGAGAGTTCCAATCCAACGCACACACGAGGCGTTCTAATCATTGCGTTCTATTTTGTCTATGACCGATGTCACGAGAACAGTCAGATACGTTTTTGGTCAGATGCGATATTGGTGCGTCACGTCAATCGCCAGTTACTGTTTTAACAAGATTCGCTTTCAGTCAGGTCACTTATTCACCGGATTCGCTTTCCGTCAGGCTTGTTTATTGCCAGATTTGCTATTCGTCAAATCCTTTAATCGTCATGTTGCGTCTAAGCCAGAAATGTTTCTCATCAGATAATGTTATTCGTCAGATCTTATTATTCGCCAGATTGGTTAACTGCCTGGCGAATAACCCAACAGGCAGTTAACCAATCTGGCGAATAATAAGATCTGACGAATAACATTATATAGGAAAGCGAATCCGGTGAATAAGTGACCTGACTGAAAGCGAATCTTGTTAAAACAGTAACTGGCGATTGACGTGACGCACCAATATCGCATCTGACCAAAAACGTATCTGACTGTTCTCGTGACATCCGTCTATGACTTTGTACGTGCAATATGTCGCTAGAAAGTTCATCTTCCGAAGAAAAATAATTGCTTTTGTAGAGCCTAGAAAGTTCTAGGAAAAGAAGAAAATATTCGGTGCATCCAATTAACACAAGACGACCAGGACAAGGCGGATTCAGTAGTATTCATGAATTACTTGGATTTTTTTAGTGTACTTGACTTATATCATATAAGAATCTCCTTTCTCCAACAAATTCAATCAGTTTTTCTATATTTGCAACTTCAGACATCGTGGTGAACGCAGCGTTCTCTGTCTCGGCGGCAAAAGAACTCCAGAACGCGGCGTTCCGCTTTAACCGCCGCGGTCTGACCGCCTGCTGTGGGCATTATCGTAAGGGACTCCGTACATTGAAAAGAATGCAGAACTCGGAACGCTAGACCGCGCTCTGTCTGCGTGTACACTTACTTCAACATCGAGTTTACTCGTGAGCTTAGCACGAAGACATGACAGTGCTCTAACCTTCATAAAAGTGAGTGAAGTATTTTAGGATATCGTGCCCTAAACATATAATCCCTTCCCTCCCTATAATCTCTCATCAGGTCAACTCTGGAGTCTATATTACACATACAGCTCAGCTAACAGTCCTGGACCCGAGCATCCCTCCCCATCCGACACGGTGGGCTAGGGATGCGTAAAATTACCCGTGTTTCTCTGCCTGAATTTTTGTCCGCTGCCCACAGCTCAGCTTGTCTCTTAGGCAGAATCCTTCGAGGTCTCCCCTCAAACTATGAGATAGCTGACCTGGCAGAGGCCAAAAAAACTTGGTCAGCGGCTTGTCCGGGAATGGATTTTCCACCCCATCCAAATTCTCAAAGGAGCTGGGACGACACAATGTGCAAAATTTCTTTCGACAACCTCCTGAGCCGTAGCGCAGGTTCCAAACGTGCCAGAATACTGGCGTCAGGTGCCAGGGAATCCGGCGACTGGCTCCGCGCCTATCCGTCGCCACACACCGGGACTTTCCTGGAGGCCGACACCCTCCGCCTGGCAACGTGTCTACGGCTCGGAGTCCGCATCTGCGCTCCACACCGGTGCCCCTGCGGCAGCGAAGTCAACCAGCTGGGACACCACGGGCTCTCATGCCAGAAAAGCGCCGGCCACTTCTCTAGACACGCCGCACTAAATGACATAATCCGCAGGTCTCTTGCCACGGTCAACGTGCCCGCTCTTCTTGAGCCGACTGGCATTGCCAGAGACGATGGCAAGAGACTTGATGGGATTTCCCTGATTCCGTGGAGGTTGGGCAGGGTGCTAGTTTGGGAGGCCACCTGCGTCAACACATTGGCTCCCTCCCACCTCAACGGAACCAGTGCCCAACGAGGTGCGGCGGCCAAAGCGGCGAAAAACTAAAAAGCCACAAATACAGGCGGCTCCGAATACATTTTTATGCCAGTCGGTCTCGAGACCCTGGCTGGAACCGTGGCGTCCCGGCGCACATGCCCTAGTCAAAGACCTATCTAAAAGGTAAAATAAAGAATGTCTCAGATCGCAGGTATTTGACGCCCGATACGAAGGCAAGGGCGATAAATATATGATCTGAGGCATTCTTGTTTACTTTCCGTGGTAAGCACAAAATTTGACGTCTCTTCCAGGCCAGTAAGTGGGATTTTCCGGAAGTAATTGCCACTTTATGGCCAGGTGTGACTGAAAAACTATTTATTTCATTAAATAGTGGATTACGCTTAGTACTGCATCATTATAAAAGTGTTTCTGCTGAAAAACTGTAGGTATTTTTTCCTTTCCGGGGAAACTCAAGGTCACGCCGCCGAACGCCGCCGCCGCCGACCGATTTTGATCGGCGCGCCGCCGCCGACCAATTGCCCATCGGCGCTCATATCTAATCTGGGTAGCCCGCAATGTAATCAAACTCGCATACGAATTCCCGCCCCGTCTAAATGCCTAAAGGCAAAAAAAATGTCTAAAGGGTTTAAAAAAAAAATAATAATGTCATTGACTGTACCGTATAGTAATAGATACAAGCGTTATTCGCCTAACTTTATCTCGAAAGAGCAACTGTCCTGATTGGCCGATTTGTTACTACACTGTTACTACGCCTATTTCCCAATCGTATGCCCTAAAGTTGTTATGCTGTCTCATGCAGCTTAACCATAAGTCGTTGATCTTTTGCAATTGTCTATGGGCATTATAAATATTTGATTTGATGTATTATTATCGTAGATTGTGATTTGTTTGTTAGTAAACAGTTGCGTGGCCGGGTATGCAAATGTTTCGCTGAACAAACACGGACTCATGTGTTTGACACAGTCAGTAGCAAATAGTAACATCCAAAGCGCCATATATGTACCGGGTGGATTGAAACGAGTGACTTTCCTGAAAATATAATGCCATATATTTGATGTAGAATCGACTTGTAATAGTTATATGCTTGTAATAAATAATAAGTAAAGAAAAAAAACTATCAAAACGATATTTTTTAACATTTGTACAACCCTACTGCTTCTACGTCACTGTTTACATTTATTATGGTTGATTTGTTAGTAGGAACATCTTTGTTTATAAAGATACTTTCCGTGGTTGTCAATGTGTTCAATTAATTTACCTACGACATCTGTGAAAGTTCGTTTACAAAAAAGGGGTCATCCAAAAGGGGATGTGTGACGAAATGTGACATTCCGGGGATAAAGATACCTTATGGATATTGTCGCTTGCGTCCTTCTATCTTCATGTCCTATAGTAACGGAGTTGGATTCGACGCAAGCGACAATATCCATAAGGTACCTTTATGCCACACCTGGCCATAAAGTGACTTTTTTCGCACGCTGCGCGTACGGAAAAAGCCGCTTTCTGGCCAGATGTAGACATAAAATGATGTACACAACACGGGAGGTAATAAAGAAAGCCCTCGGTCGCATATTTACGTCCCTCGCTTGCAGCTCGGGCCGCAAACTTCTGCGATCTCGGCCTTTCTTTGTATTACCACCCTAGTTGTGTAATGTACTATTACCCGCGGAACGTCACTTATCTGCCGCTTTCAATGTTACATACTATTTGATGCTGACTATTGGAGAATTCCATGAAAACATCTACTTTTTGTCACTTACGTAACGCTATAGTAGCTATCCTAATAAAACTTATTAGCTGCGCTTCTTGAGTATTAATATCTAAGTTATGAGATTACCATACCGATATTTAGCTTCAGTGCCGTAAAAAGCCTTTTCTGCGCTCTGTGCGAGCTACTATAACTTGTTTTTTTTTTTTAGATATTATAGGTATAGGGTCCTGCCTGGTCTGGCCATTCTTGCGCCCCCTCAGAGTACGCCCTGTGCCTGGGCACCGGTGGCACTGCCCTATTTACGGCACTGTTTGTTTAGCTTCCTAATTTTACATGTCAAAATTATTAAAAAGGTAGTGTCACTTACGTAATGTTTCCATGGAAAAGAGGTACAAAACCATCAATAATAACGATAGAAGATTGCGGTCCGAAATCATTGAACTCGATCTAATCTCATTTTACGCCCGTCAGTATTTTCAAGCATACTTATGAATTTAGAACAATATGCCGCCTGACTTCAGGAGTATCAGCTTAAATCCTCCATATCACTCTTAAGTATGTTTTTAGACCAGGATAGGATGATCACAGATAATTTCGAAAAGTAAAACAAAAGATGTAGTCCGTTGACACAATAATTTATCTCGATGTATCTGTCTGTATCCATTTATTATCTGCGAATTGTATGATGATGGCGTATTCTTTGTTTGTATGCAGTTGTTATCTTGTTATTGTCGAGACAGATCTGTATGCATTAAGATAAACAACACTGCATATGTTAATTATCGTCTATAAGAAATTCTTAAAGAAATGCTCACGTACCACAGTATAATAGCAGTAGGTAATTTTTAGGGTTCCGTACCAAAATGTTAAAAAAGGAACCCTTATGGTGCGACTCTGTCTGTCTGTCTGTCTGTCTGTCTGTCCGTCTGTCACAGCAAGATATCTCAGGATCCACTGATGCTATCGACTTGAAATTTGGAATAGTGTTAAGAACCGCTAACCCGAGCTTATAGGATGTAAAAAAAATCTTGTAACTTTTTACTTTTTTTTTATAGGAGTCCGTAATGAGACTTTGCAAATTGAAAGTAGGGCTATTATATTGAGTGAGGTATCAAATGAAAGGGCTTAATTTGTAAATTAAAACAGTATTTATGTATTTTTTTTTAAATAAGTAGTTTTTGATTTATGGCGAAAAACGTTAAAAAAAATACCGTTCCCCTATTATCTTCGAAGTTATTGAACAGAAAAATCTGTAATAATTACCAATTATTAATGTCATTCTATATATTACAGGAAAAATATAACGGTTTTCCTAACTTGCACTGTTTTTGAGAAATTTTCAAAAATCTTAACACATACTTATTTGCTCCTACTAAACTAATCGCCATAATTATAGTTTTTCTTGAACTATTCATGTATCTACTTATGAGTTTGTACGGAACCCTCGGTGCGCGAGTCCGACTCGCACTTGGCCGGTTTTTCTTTCTACAAAAGGTACCTACATCGCGGGTGATAGCAGGGGTAAATTATTAATATTATATAAATATATTTATATAGGGTAATGGTGTCAAGGAAACAACGTCCTCTCGCGGGATGGTCTACTGCCCAACTGGCTTGTATTCCTTAATAACAAAAGGTCTTAACTTAATACATTTTGTTTACATAGCTATATATATATATAAAGTATATGTAGGGGTATATAGTAAGTACGGTGACCGTGACGTGGCTATCACGGCCTTCCTGCCCAAGCTTCGCTCTCGAAGCTTTGTCTCACTGTACCTGGAATTAGAAAAGTCATTTAAGCTAAACTCATTCATGATGCCACCCTTACGAGTGACTTATATGCGATTCATGCACACTCCATGTAGAGCTGCTTACGCAATTATTATTTTTAATTATTGGGGCGATCCATGCTCACTCTAGTGAAGAGTAGCTAACGCCATTTTTTAATAAACTTTTTTTTATTTTTATTTTTCTGGTGATCCATGCACACTCTATTAAGAGTTGCTTACACCGAATTATATTTTTTTGTTTTGCTAGCGATCCATGCACACTCTATTAGGAGTTGCTTACGCCAATATATATAAATATTTTAGTGCTGGCGATTCATGCACACTCTATTAGGAGTTGCTTACGCCAATTTGTTTTTAATACCGTATTATTAGATACGACGACAATGTAATCGATTTTTAGCCAATTTATTTGATTTTAATACCGTATTATTACATACGACAATAATGTAATAGATTTTATTTGGCTATCACACGGCCATCTATTTTTTTTTTAAACATCTCTATTCCATAGCCGTATTCTGTCCTTAGGAACAATTTGTTTTGTTTTCTTTTGTACATTTCTTACTCTGTACCGGTCTTTTGGTAAACATTTTTCTATTGTAAAGGGTCCATTATACCGTGGGTCTAGTTTGCTCAACCGTGTTCTTTGTTGTTGAACATAAACAATGTCGCCTTCTTTTAATTGAACATTATTTCTACGCATTCTGTCAAATCGCTGTTTTGTTTTAAGAGCATTGTTTCTGAGACGTTGTTCTACCGTAATTCTTAGCTGACGGACATCAACATCCGATTCAAGTTCAGGTAACTCAGAATTTATGCGTCTTATAGCAGGCATTTCCGATCGAATTCCGGTCAGTAATTCTATCGGCGTACAGCCAATACTTTTTTGCACAGTGGTATTTAGGGTTAGTTGTATTTTCCAAAGAACGCTCGACCATTCTGACCCTCGACTTACTTCACAGGCTAACAAATTCAACACAGTAGCGACATATCTTTCGGCCTGTCCGTTCGCTCGACTCGCGCCAGTTGCTATGTAATGTATATCAATATCCATTCTTTTCAGTAGCGCTTTTGTTTCATTACTCGAAAAATTTGTTCCTTTGTCAGTTAATAATCGTTTTGTCGTGCCAAACAAACTGAGCGATGGTTCTAATGCCATAACAAGCTGCGAACTTGTTAGGTTTTCCATAGGCACTAACAAGGTAAACTTTGTATAAGCATCCACTAATAATAAAATGTATCTGTATCGGTCACTCGATGTACCAAATGGTCCCGTACAGTCACCGTGTACTGTGTGAAATGGAATCGGTAACTTTTCTATTGGATGAAGATAGCCTTGTTTTGGTCCACCTGGGCGTTTAGTGGATAAACAAGTGATACAGTGTCCAATGTATTTTCTTACAAAGGCTGTCATTTTTGGAAACCAGTATTTTATTTTCAGTGCTGCTATTGTTTTGTCTGCTCCGACGTGACAATGTTCATCGTGATACATTCTGACAAGGTTGAAACGCATCGACGAGGGTACATAGTACCGTGTTTTGTTTCCGTTTTCAAACAGTCGTAATAAGATCCCATCTTTCGTAGTATATTATTTTAAGCTATCTGGATTTTCTTGAATTCTCCTCATTATTTCTACTACTTCAGGGTCTTTTTTTGTGTAGCTTCCAGCCATGTTATTTGGTCATTTATTTGCACCTCTTCCACAACTTTGTTAGGGGGATTTCTGCTCAGAAAATCGACGTGTTTTATGTTACTACCTTTTCTGTATTCAATGTCAAAGGTAAAATTTTGTATATATGACCACCATCTGGCCACTCTTGGCAATAAATCTCGTTTTTTTGATGTTGCTTTCACGGCGTTGCAGTCAGTGATTACTTTGAAATTTAGGCCCAAAAGATAAACTCTGAAGTATTTCAAGGCGTTCACGATTGCAAGGGTTTCCAATTCGTAACTATGATATTTAGATTCTTCAGGTGAAGCTTTCTTGCTGTAGTATGATACAACTCGGAGTTCTTTATCATATTTTTGGAATAAAATTGCGCCAAATCCTAGGCTGCTTGCATCACTGTGTAATTCGGTTTCTCGGTCAGGATCAAACATAACTAATAGAGGTTGGTTCGTCAGTTTTTCAATTAAGTATTTTCGAGACTTTTCACATTCTTCAGACCAACAAAAGTTAGTCTCGTTCCGCAGAAGATCTGTAATGCATGCAGTTTTTGTTGCGAATTCAGGAATGTACTTTCGGAAGTATCCAGCAAGGCCCATCAGTTGCCGAACCTGTTTAATATTTTTGGGAATAGGAGCATGTATCAAGGCTTCAATTTTAGCATTTCCCGGGCGAATGCCATCTTTGGACACGACTCGTCCTAGATACTCGATTTCAGTTTGCAAGAATTTGCATTTCTTTAAATTTAACGTAAATCCTGCGTCGTCCAAAGCTTTGAGTACTAGGTCCAATCGCTCTAAACCTTCTGTGATAGTCATGAACGGGATAATGATATCGTCTATGTATACTAGTGCTATATTTTGTGCTAATGTTCCTAGCGCGGTGTTTACTGCTCGTTGGAAATTACTTGGGCCATTTGAGACCACAAACGGTACACGTAACCATTCGTAATGTCCATCAGGAGTCACAAAGGCTGTTTTCTCAACTGAATTTTCATCCACCGGTATCCCATGGAAACCGGATGCCATATCTAGAGTACTGAAAAACCGAGCTTTTCCTAGCTTATCCAATTGGTCGTCGATCAGAGGTAAAGGATATCTATCTTTTATCGTGATTCGATTTAGAGCTCGGTAATCTACGCATAATCTATCGCTTGAATCTTTCTTTTTTACCAAAATAACTGGCGAAGCGTAGGGTGAAATCGACTCTCTTATTATATTTTTGTTTAAAAGTTCCGTAACAATCTCCTGTACCCTAGTACGCTCTGACGCTGACATACGATAAGGATTATAAACAATAGGCTCTGTTGTCGTTGTGCGTATTTGCATCTTAGCAGTTTTTATTTGTCGAATGTTATTCTTCGAAGCAATGAGTCCGGCGTGTTTATTTAAAAGCCCACGCAAGTTGTTTTGCGCTTCGCTTGGAGCTTGCGTTACACATACATTTATCATCTCCTCCAAATTATAAACAAGTCCGTACTTCATAGGAGACTGAGACCGCCTTGTTATCGTGGTTCCTTCATGGGTGGTTACGAACATGATATCGCTTGATGTTATAGCGTCGCGGCCAATTATTGCGTCATAACGTATGTCGTTGTTTTGGACAATGTGAAAATCTATTTCCAATGCGAGATTTTCCAACTCGACGACCGCAGTGATTTTCTCAGTTGACGCTATAACGTTATTCGACAGCCCGCAAAGGTGAATAAATGATGTTTGACGATGAAATCCCAAAGATCTAGCAAGGCTCTCTTTCATTAGAGAACACGACGCTCCGCTGTCAATTAAGACATGTAATAGTTTTCCATTAATAATTACTGCTGTTGTACATACCTGCCCATTAGTGGCATAGTTCACATCTTTGCCTCGTTTGGTTGGTTGTGCCCTTTGTTTTGTCCAGCAATTCTCGACACTGTGGCCTTTCTTCCGGCAAAAGGTGCACTGCAGAGTCTTATTAGCCGACGATCCAGACCCTTGTCCATCTTTCGGTAGATTTTCTTCCCTGGTTCGGCAGTCACGTTGCAGATGACCAAGACGATTGCAGCGATTGCACCTCTTCAGTTCGTGTTTTGATCGTTTATAGGGGTGTTCAAAATTCTCGCTACCTTTTATTTTGTTTGAAAGAGAAATAGGTACGTATCCGGCCAGTTTTTCATAGAGCATAGGGTAAGTGCTCCAGTGAATGAACACTTAAGGAAATTTTCAACTTTAAAAAAATATTTTTGGCTGATAGCAATAATTAAATTCAAATATTATTGTTCCTATAGAGTAAACAACTATTCTAGTTTTCTAAAATCAATTTTATTTTTTAGTAGTGCTGCACAGTTTTAAATTATAGCAAGCTGTAGAGGATAAAATGGAAAATCACCAGTGAATGAACACACAATTCTAGTAAATGAACAAATGAAATCAATGAATGAACTAACTTAAAAATAATGCTTTACTTTGGTATAAGGGCTTTTAGGGCTTTGTCGAGAGATTCTTGGTCATATTGGAATATTTTGTATGATTTTTTTGAAGTTTCCATGTTTAAAACAAGAAAAATACAATGAATGTTGTAGTTCATTCACTGGTTTTGGAAACTAATTAATGGACTAACTGTCATTGCGGTAGTTCATTCACTGGAAAACTTAGACCAGTGAATAAACTGTTAAAAATTTAATAAACTGTTAAAAATTTAATATTTAAAGTTTTGTTCGAACACTGGCCTTTTGTCAGACAGCACATTTCTACCAAAGTCATAGAAAACCAAATCTTATAACTAGATACTAAGGAAACGTCAGATATTGAACAAACAATAAATCACGCGATTCCAGTGAATGAACCCCCCCGTTCGTTCATTGAATTTAAGCCATTTTGATTTCTAGTTATAGAACACTGGATTAAAAGCCACTATTTGAAAATAAATCACATTAAACTATACATTAATAGCACAAACATGACCTTACGGCTTAAAAAAACACGCACTGTACAAGGCAGACGCACGGGACACACGCAGTAGCACATTAAACACAACGTAGCTTACCTTAACCCTTATTACACCTCTATATAAAAAACGAACAGCAACCGCATGCCCACTTTACATCGCCGCTATTTTGACATTGATGCGTATGAGTTGAAGTAAGTGCTACCAGAACTTGTCAAATAATGTTGCTCGCCGAAAAAGAAATATCCCGCGTGGTAAAAAGTTACAGAAATCTTATTTTACGACAAAATCATGCATTTTGTTCGTTCACTGGATTTGTTCATTCACTGGAGCACTTACCCTAGTAACGGAGTTAGCGCCACTAGCAATTGATTTTGCATGTGGGTCAGTAATTCCTCCGGTAATCAGTTCAAGTATTTCGCTCTCATTGAACTTGAGCCGTAGCTGTTTTAAAATACGATGCTTTTTAGCAGCATAAATGGAAACTGTAGCATATTGGTCACTACTCATGTTAGCAGCGATTTTAAAATCTCGGTGTAAGTCCCTGCACTTAGGAAAAGTGATAATTAAGTCCTCTTTAAGTGAAGGCCAGTTCCTTATGAGTGGGGTCCATTCTTTGTATAGATCTTGGGCCCGTCCCACCAAAAACGGTACACATCTCGCTATGGTCTCGATATCATACCATCCGTTTCTCTCTGCCAACGCTTGTACTTCCGCACACCATTCAGAGGCCTCGATGGCTCCGATGTCCGGGTCAAATGTCGGCAAGGCAATTGCCTTACTCGTCGATCCACCAAACTGTGACGTCTGTGACGGTGTTGTTCCCGGTTCAGCACTCGCACGAAATTGGTCCGAATTATTTTTTCGTTTTTGTCCCTTTTTATTTCTTTCACTCATTTTCACTGTTCACTTCAGTTATATTCACTTATAAATTCAGTTATATTCACTTTTAATTGTCCGGTTTACTGTCTATTTGCACTAAAAATAAGTCTTATTCACTAACTTAATATTGTTTAAATTGTCTGTTTTTCACTTTTATTTTTTTACACTACTGTCTATTTTATAATAGGGGTTGTTTGATCCCACTTCTGATGATAGCAGGGGTAAATTATTAATATTATATAAATATATTTATATCACGCGCTTGAATGTGTGCGCGCCGTGTACGAACGCACTACAAGCAAAGACTTAAGAATGAATAAGAATGCTCCAGTTTGGATCGCACTCACACAGACGTGCCATCGCGCAAATTGGACTACTATGTCGTCGTTATACTTTGCCAGTACCTGTAGCACGATGGTGACGCGCTTTTTTTTTTTAGGAACTGACAAACTCGCAACCTATACACGGGCGTAAGGATTGTCGGACCGGGTGGTCAGTCGTGGCGTGCCCTGGGGTCGAACCAGATCGCTAGCCGGATCATCCTGAGTTTGGTCGGACTGGGTGGGTGCCGGGGGTGCCTGGGGTCGAACCAGGTCACCTTGTCCGGACCGGGACAAGGTGACCGATAGAATCGGGCTAGGTGGGGGCCTGAACGCCTGGAGTCGAACCAGGTCGTTTGGCCAGGGCCACCTT
Organism: Eudemis profundana; assembly: GCA_947034925.1. Lineage (NCBI taxonomy): Eukaryota > Metazoa > Arthropoda > Insecta > Lepidoptera > Tortricidae > Eudemis > Eudemis profundana. The sequence continues at coordinate 10,880,567 of OX344814.1, read as the reverse complement.
GACTTATGGTGACGCGCGACTCTGTCGCTCGACAGTTGTTCCATTCAATATAGTGCGAAAGGGACAGATCATGATTTGTCACGCTACAAGCGAAGTCCCGGCCAGTTGTGTTAGTTAGCCCAGCATCTCTTCTTTGGAATGAAATATTTACACTTTGTAATAAGACATCATTGGAGGCATTTGGGAGGCAAATATTTGCCGGCGAAATTTTCAGCGTAACCTAAAATCCCAAGACTAATAAAAGTTTTACAACAGCCTGATTTAAATTATCACTACCTACCTCTGAGACTTACTGTCCAAATATGCAAAAACGTGTCAAATCATGTGTATTAATTACTAGAGAGTGTGCCAGCAATGAGAATGGGAATATGTAGACGACATTCTAGTTTGTGCTCGTCGCATTCACATTTTCTTACCGGGAATCGATACTAAGCCAGATGCATAGGCAGGACCACTTACGGCTATTGGCGGTGTCAGATATCTTCGATATCCGAAGTAAACATAACCAAACTGAACCAAATTTACTCCATATTATAAGTCTATATTACAATCAAGAATTAATATATGCGCAGAAGGCAGAAATTGCCGTAGAGAAGTAGGTGTTTTTTTAGAAATTAGTACATTTTTCGTATCCAAATTTATATGAAGGTATTAAACCAGTCGGGAATCGTATTCTACACCGTGGGCCCGTATAACCCGACCAACTTTAACCGGGTGCGTCCCACGAGATATAACTACATAATATATAATTTCATATTAATAACGTTCACAAGATATAATGAACGTTTGCTATAACATCAAAATCAATATTTTTTATTAGGAATAACAGTTAATTAAACTAATACTCATTTTATATAAAGTTTTTTTATTTAACATTCAAATACTCTAAATTCAGTTTATATAACATGCATAACGTATATCGATCATAGTATATACTATGTTTTAGTATAATGATTATAAAATATAATAGCATATGATATACAAAATTGGTTATAACTGCTACTCCTGTAGAAAACAAGAGGTGTGTATGAACACTTCCCTACTCCTGCCAACTAAGCTAAGCGCTTTGTACTTATATACTTAAGGGCATCTAAATTATAGTACCTACATTACACAACTAGGGTGGTAATACAAAGAAAGCCCGAGATCGCAGATGTTTGCGGCCCGAGCTGCAAGCGAGGGACGTAAATATGCGATCGAGGGCTTTCTTTATTACCTCCCGTGTTGTGTACATCATTTTATGTCTACACTTGGCCAGAAAGCGGCTTATTCCGTGCGCGCAGCGTGCGGAAAAAGCCACTTTATGGCCAGGTGTGGCATAAATACATTAAAAGTTGTAATATTCGACCTGTACATTTTTAAAGTGACCGAGTGGTGATTCTGTTTAACAGAATAGGCTTTGTACTATAGCAAGTACAATACATATATAAACATGTACAATAGCAGTCCGTCGTTACGTCGACAACTTATTTCTACGTTAGCAGACAATGCCAACATGCATATACCGTACAAAGCCTTAGTATTACTTTTATACAAAGTCACATAATATTTACATAACTAACGTGTACTTTGTTATGCAATATAATGTGATTTTGACATTGATCGTTTTGTGACGGACTCTGACCATGACCGCTCTTTAACTGTACAATTGAACACACTGTTAACTGTACCTACATTTGTAAACGAATGTCGGTCGAAGGTGGTCAGTTAACAGTGGCTTCGTTTGTACCAACAAAAATATGATTAAAATCTATCATAGACTTTTTTTTTTCAGCGCGCCGCAGTCACCGGCAGCTTCTGGCAGGGCTTCCTCGCTTCCCTCTCCGTGGTTATCGTGTCAGAACTGGGCGACAAGACCTTCTTCATAGCCGCCATCATGGCTATGAAGCACCCGAGAATCATCGTGTTCGCGGGCGCCATCTCCGCCCTGGTTTTCATGACAATACTCTCTGCGGCGTTCGGCTGGATAGCCACATACATACCCAGGATATATACGTACTATATAAGTGCTGCGTTGTTCGCGATATTCGGTTTAAAGATGCTAAGAGACGGTTGGAAGATGGACCCCAATGAGGGACAGGAGGAGTTGGAAGAGGTTCAAAGTGAATTGAAGAGGAGAGAGGATCAGGTTTGTTGTTTTAAGTCGAAATTTTCTTTATTTACGCTAACCTAATGGTGAAGGTAGTCGAGTCTTAAACAGGGATCAAAATGCGTCAGTAGGATTATTAACTAGGAGGCTTTGGTACATGGGGCTTTTACGCATATGGTAAATGGTGGATTATAATAACTTAATAATAATATATGGGCTATTATGTACAATAAAAATTATTCTACTAATTATCCTACAGAAAATCCATTCACATGATAGTTTTATAGATCAGACTTGCGAACATTAATTAGTCAAAACTTACTTCTTTTCATTTCGTCGAGGCTCACGTATAAAACTAATCAGAACTAAACATAAAGCCACTGAATATTCTCCGGATTTTTGCATTTTATTTCGGCAAAACAATTTATTTATCGGCAAAAATTACAAAAGATTAAATTGTAATCTGTTTAACTATGTCAGTATCGGCGGCAAGCGACAAGGGGCTTATCGTGATTTATTTTTATTAATCTTTTGTTCAGATCTATGATCACAAAGAGGCGATCATAAGTCAGGTGGTTATGACAATAAAATATAGATTAGATGGGGGAAATATCCAGAAGATCTCTAAGATATTACTGTTGTGACTTTCGCTGTCATCGAAATCAGTCTCATAGAGCATATGTAACTATATATTCTAGAATTTATATTAACCTAACTACCGAATTGATTTCTTATTAAGAAAGCTACTTAGCCACTTTAATTCAAAAATGTAGCAGATGTTTTTTTGTCCACTGCTTCGGATTAGTGTCCTTATTTAGAATTTTCAACTTAGGAATAAATGTTTAGATTGGACAAATGTTGAATTCCTTTGTTACTAGCTTAGTCTCAAAATGAAGAGTAGGTACAATACAAGTACAGACAAAAATGGAATCCAACAGGAGTCTCCAAGAGAACGCGCGAGGTCGCCCGCGGGGTCTCAAACGTCTGGTCGTTCGTCGCCCGGGCCCTCAGTGCAGCCTCCGAGCCCTGGGGGCACCCCCGAGGAGCCCATAGCTGGGCCCTCGTCGACCCCCGAACCGAGGGTGAACTTACGTCATTATGCCTGGCAGTACGAATGACACATTAGTTTTTTTTCGTTTTAGCCTAGCTTTTTTACGTTTAGCACATTCACCTTTTCGGAGAGCATTATAGCTTAGCGTTTTTGAAAAAAGGAATTCAGCATTTGTGGATAGATCGTGCTTTGTTTGCTCTATTAAATATGCTGATGTAGGTACTTAAGCATACTTCATATGTATAATCGTACACTCAGTTTCTTCGCATTTGTTACAAACACCTGTATATGAATTAAATATCGTATTCGCGACATGAGAAAGTATGTTATGGTGGTTAACGGTTACTATTGGTTCTATTTCATGTTAGAAATCTAAAAGTCATCTTATAACTCCATTCACATAACGAACGCAAAGGCTTTGTACTTAACAATGTTATTGTAGTAATTCTAAGATGGGCTCGCGGTGTTACCCACCATTATAGCAAGGACCATTAAAACAAGAGGACTGTCATTCTCCATACAAAAAGCTGTTCCCCGAATTTGCAACACCATCTATGTATAAGCTTGGTAAAAGAATTATATTATTTACAATTATTCAACTTTGCAAACGTGACACAGTATTTAAATGTTAGAATTTATCTATTATTAGCTGTTTACGAACTAATTATTACTATACTATGTTTCTTTGTTCAATTATACCATCGTTAAATGTTTAGTTTTTTAGCGCCACCTAGTTTTTGCCCGGAAATCCCCTAGCGGTCGGGTTACAATCCAAAGTATGGAGAATGACAGTCCTCTTGTTTTAATGGTCCTTGATTATAGCAACATTAGTTGACAATGCCTTTGTTCAAGTACAAAATCATTGTGTTACGTTTAGTAGATACATTTTCTTTATAGAGTAGAGCAATATACGCATACATTTAGAGGTTCTGTGCTGTTTCTTCTTGAAATTCATGAAAATGATCTAATCGTCTGCCAAAATATACCTTCTATGAATAAGTATTGTATCTCACTTTATCTCGCGCTTGGCATGTGTTGTTAATGTAATTCATTACATAATTCACGATTCTCCATATTTAATCACATAATGTTCTGTTGTCCTAAGCTTATAGTTTACCTCCGTCGTTGCGATGCGATACAGCACTTTATTTGTCGTTCTTATGTAATTATGTCGTGCCTTTTGTACCTACTATCAGTTGGTGTAAGGCCACTGTAGTCAAGTCAGAAAAACACTACTTTTTTGCGCTGTTGGCATGTGAAAGCAGCACGTGTAAGTTTTTGTCTAAACTCAAAATACACCGTCTTTTACAAATACAGCTCAGAACAATCTCAAAATGCTCCATGTTTTTGCAGCACCCATTTTCTCGTATATGAAATCCTAGTTAAAATATTGACAATTTAATGTCCCAAATTTTGCCTCGTGTTAATGACGACAAAATAGGAGTTAAAAAGGCATTGCTGTCAGTACCAGCGTAAATTCAGTCCTAATCGGCCATTCTAACGAAGTATGACTGCGTCTAATTACCGCGTCTCCATACATTTAGTATGAAAACAGCGTCGCGGCAATTAGGTGACCGCAGACATACTTCGTGAGAATGGCCGTAATAGTAAGTCATCAATAGAGAAAATGTGCCACTATAATAAGGCTGAGGCATCTTTTCTTAGGCTTACCGGTCAAGTGCGCATTAAAACCTCCACTCCCTTTCGTTTTCTAATCTAAAGCGTTATTACAGGACGAAAAAGAAGAAACCCTAGACATGCTAGAGCAGGGTCAAGCCGAGAACCGGCGGCGGAAACGCAACGCTGTAATCAAAGTGTTGCTCCAAGCGGCGACACTCACGTTCCTAGCGGAGTGGGGGGACAGGTCGCAACTAGCGACAGTGGTGCTGGCCACGAGGGAGAATGCAGTCGGTGTTGTGGTTGGTGGGTCGTTGGGGCACGCTCTGTGCACCGGCCTAGCGGTCATTGGTGGAAGAATGGTGGCGCAGAAGATTTCTGTGAGGACTGGTGAGTTTTCTTTTTGTTGTTCTTTGTTTACCTAAACCCGGGCCGCTGGAAGAAAGCGGGAGAGTCCATGGTCCGGGCGCGGGAGCCCGCGAAAGCTCGTTCTCCAATGAATGCCCAGCGGCCCAGAAAAAGGATTATACTGATTATTGGGTTGGGATTTGCATTCAAGACTTTAATTTGTAGGGTTCCGTACCTCAAAAGGAAAAAAACTGGCCAAGAGCATGTCGGACCATGCTCAGTGTAGGGTTCCATAGCCGTAACTACGAGGGCGGTTTGATAAGTCCATAGATGTACTATATTACCTAGATACACAATCAGCCGGAAAAAATGGCCCCACAAAAGTGCTAGCCGATCGGCTTGGCTAGCTCATTTTGACTTAGTCTGGTTTCAACCATAGACGGCGACAGTTATCAATAATGACGAAATGTTGCGTAAAAATTGCGTTAATAGCAGCAAAAAAACCAAGAAAGAAAGATGGGATATACTTCTTTAATTAAAGGCCAATTAATATTGAGCAGAATTACAAGTGATCTCATGATGATTTCATAGTTTTTTAATATTAATTTTGTTAGTACAAATGTATGGATGTCACAGAACAAAAATCTATGGAGTCAGCATTCGATTATTTTTTTTTTTTTATAGAATCATAAGTAATTTTTAAATTGTTTCAATTTAAGATTCCCACAAAATCCGTAGCGACGAGCACAATGGGCCGCTATTAAATCTTTTAATGCAGTTTTATTCCTTTTTAGAAATAAAGGAATGTTTCCTTTCAGTAGAATTAGATAACTAAAGGATTTAAGGTAGTTCCCCTCCAGGGCCAATAGATTTTTTCCACCCTCTATGGGGAACGTGCACGACGAAGGTGCTGCCAACTGGTGCCGCCAATCTAAATCATATACCCTCTCATGCTGGGGCCACATTGACGAAAACGCCGTTAATAACGTTAATTTATTGCGTTGAAGGACGATTAATGTCAGTGTAGCTACGACTTACTATATTTAACATTGACAGTTACATATTATCATTGACATTGACAGCTTGATTTGACGGGGGCGATAGTTTCCGTTATTGTCCTCCCGAGTCTCTTTTGTCGTTTAATGCTGCCACCTAGTTCGTGCACGTTCCCTATAGGAGAGACTGGTGCTCCCAAAATATGTAGAGTGGAAGTCTCGTCTTTTTACACTGTAAGTAATCAGTTTTGATGAATCCGTGAGTGATTCAACATGTTTGAGTCTCAATTTGAGAAAACCGAAAAAACCCAGATGATTTTTGCAAAATAATTGTGTAGCTAACTTTACTATGTGAGTCAAATTAAGGATAAAAACGGGCGCTGAAATTTTTTAAGAAAATATAATTTTGATCTTTCTGTATAACAAAAAAAATATATTAAAATCTTTTAACAAAAAGCGACTCCATTTATTTGCTGCTCATTTTTGACGTAAACAACGTAGTCACTTTTTGATAGGTGCCAATAAACTAAAGTTTTCAAATGTTCGTTTGCAAATTTGACACATAGGTGTCATGGAACTAAGTTATCTTTTCAGTGACAGTTTCATATAGATACAGCTTATAAATTAACGTTATTAGCGTATATTTGAGTGTAGCTACAAATGTCATTTTGCGCCAGATTCATAGACATTTTTCTTTGAAACTGTGTGTCTATGTTATTATACGTCAATGGATAAGTCAGTGACTTTGAGTAAAAAAAAAAACTTTTTTGCGGTTTTTTATTTTCACTTTTCTACGTAATCTCCTTTTAACTCGATGCATTTCGTCCAATGATGTTCCAAACTTTTGCAACTCCTCCAAAAAATACTTTTTGTCAAACCCTGAAAAATATGCTTCAGTTTCAGCTATGACTTCCTTATTCGATGAAAACCTTTTCCCACCAAGCCATTTCTTAATGTTTGGGAATTAAAAAAATCACACGGTGTCAAATCTGGAGAATAGGGCGGGTGCGGCAGTATTTCATAACGCAGTTCTACTAATTTGGAGGTTGCGACGGCCGAAGCGTGTGCAGGGGCATTGTCGTGATGAAAAAGGATTTTGTGCTTTGCCAGATGTGGTCGTTTTTTCACAACTTCTGCGTATTTTTTTTTTAACAAAATAACACAATAAAGGCCATTTATTGTTTTACCTTTTTCTAGGAAATTGATATAAATAATTCCCTGGATTTCCCAAAAAACAGTGGCCATTACCTTTCCTACCGTAATACCGGTTTTCGCTTTCTTGGGGGCCCGTTCGCTAGCGAAAGTCCACTGTTTTGACAGATTATTTTGTCTTTGGCGTATATAATGAATCCATGTTTCATCTACCGTCACGTATCGATGTAAAAATTCATTGGGATTCCGCTTGAATTTGGCTAAGCATTGCTCGAAAGTTCTTACGCCATGTCGTTTTTGATCGTCTGTCAGCAAACGCGGCAGCCATCTTGCGGAAAGCTTTTTCATTCTTAAAATATTACGCAAAATTTATAAAACTCGTTCAGATAAAATGTGTACAGTCTCAGCTATCTCACGTATCTTCACTTGACGGTCATCCAAAACAATATCGTGGACTTTATTCACGATATCATCAGTAGTCACTTCAATCGGTCTTCCAGAGCGTACTGCGTCATTGGTGGTGATATGTCCAGTACGAAATTCAGATAACCACTTGTGTACCATTCCATGAGACGGACCAGATACCCCATAATATTTTTTAAGTCGGTTTTCAGTCTCTTTGATCGTTTTTCCACGTAAAAAGTAGTGTTTAATTAAGACACGAAATTCACTTTTCTTCATTTTCCAACAATTTTCCGGACTCATCTGACATTCGACTCATTTTTTTTTTATTTTACCCACCATTCAAAAAAAATATAATGACAGCTAGTCCCCAAAGAGTGAAGAATTAGAAAAAATAAGTTCATATGTGAAAGTGTTTATTTTTAAGCTCAAAGTCACGGACTTATCAAACCACCCTCGTATAAGGTAAAAAATACGATGTAAAAAAAGTACAACAACAAAAGAGCGTATCTTCATAGCAGTTACGTCCTTTTGTTGAGAAGCGCAGTTTATCGGCAATAACTCAAAAACGGTTAATTTGATCTTGTTAAAAATAATTTTCGTTGAAAGTATTAATTAAGCGTTACCTTCGTGATTTTTTTCACATTTTTCGGACGCACGGTTTAGAAAATAGAGGGGGGGGGGGACACAATTTACACAACTTTCGGAGCGATTATTTCCCAATACATTCACTTAATCAAAAACATTACTTAGGAACCTTATAGTGTTTTTTAAAGAGCTGTCGAACTATGTACCACACGTTGATATTTGCTGAAAAAAATTTTTTTTACTGTCTTTAACATGTATGGAGTGCCCCCCCTAAAAATACTTATTTTAATTATTTAAAGACCAAACTAAGTAGCGGCTCATAAAACACACCTATATTCCAAATTTCATCAATATCCATCATGTAGTTTCTGAGTAAAATGCCTGTGACATACGGACAGACAGACAGACAGACGGACGGACATGACGAAACTATAAGGGTTCCGTTTTTGCCATTTTGGCTCGTCACTCGTGTGTCTGTCTATCTGTCACAGCCAATTTGCTCCGAAAGTACTGGCCCGATTGAGTTGAAATTTGGTACATAGTACGGTTCTGTAAATCTAACCTGAAGTTTTTTCTTTTCAGTTACAATAATCGGTGGAATAGTGTTCCTCTTCTTCGCTATAAGCGCGCTCTTCATCGGGCCCGACTAGGACAATTTTGTACCGTGTAAGTGACAATATGTATGCTGTATAGTTCCTTCGTTTAAATTACATTCAGGGCCCTATTCTCGGGTCCTATCGAGAGATTGTATGAAATGACAGTGTCAGTACGGGATTAGGAGGAGAGGCCCTATTATCTACTTCGGTATTCGTTTTGATAGCGAGTATCTTTAAGAATAGCCGAATACAGAAATTGTAAGATACCTGCATTGTTGTATATATATATTTGGTTCTAAACCAACGAGTTACGTGAAATAGCGTGTTCACTCATTTAAAATATTCATAAGTGCGTATGCGTATAAATGAGTAAGCTTGACTTGTGAAACACCGTACTTATTTTTTATTTGTTACTAAGGTTGACTACATGTAGCCTTGTGTGACGATGGTATCTTGTGGCTACTACCCTATTTAATTCCGACGTCTTATTTGAGCATTTGGTACAAACATCATAAAATTATGCAAACGCTCACACATTTGACACTAAAGGCGTTTGTACGCTATTTGGATATAAAAAGATAACCGACAGCGATTGATTTATCATTATTTATATTTTTGTCAGTACTGGCATGCATTTTGTAAATTTTAAGTAATGCTATAGAGCATGTTAAACGCCTAACAGTGTTAAAATGTTATATTAACCGTAAATTGATAAAATTAAAGCATTTTGGTTTTATAGGCTGTCTAATGACTATTATTTATAGAAATAAACTAGACAATAGCAGAAAATCTGAACGCTGTAGATATGAACGGAAACAGGATAAGTAGACACACGTCTAAAACAACGAACAATTTTTCTTTTTACAAGGCACCGGACGGCTAGCCAATTTATATTTCATAATCGCTTGTCACACACGGGTCGAGCTGCTCACATAGTCAAACTGGTATTTGTCAGCTGGGTTCTAGCCTAGCTTGCGTAGGCTCTACCCCATAGTATCCGCCCTTATCTAAAGATTGTAGAGAGCCCGTAATATCATGGTGACCTTCCATCGGGCCTTTCAAGCCCGTTTCATGAAGCTACGAGATACAATTTTACAAGACTCTGTCAAAAGCAACATCGGTTAAAGCAACAAATGGCGTAGTGGTTTTTGGCCAATGTTGTTAGATTAAACTTGTATAATTGTAACTTGTACCTTAGTGAAACGGGCCACAGTTCGACCCTGTTGGTGTGTATGAATAAGTTAAAGAAATGTTTCTAAAAATCAGTATGAATAATTTCAAGCTGCCAGACGTAATGTGACATTTTGTAAAAGGAACGATGTTTGCGTCTGTAACAGACGACTCAAAATGTGCCTTCAAGGCGTCATACCGACTACTCGGACGCTGCGTCGCCTGACTTAGTTTATAGTTCGTTAGTACAGGGAAACTGAAAACCAATTGACTGGAACAAAATTTGTTGTGAATTTCAATTTACGAGATAAATAATGCAAAATTTGAATTGGTCGTATTTTTTCGATTTTATTGATTTATTTTTATTTACTATTTTTGTATTTGACTAGCAGATTTTTGTGACTATAGTAATGTCAAAATATTTGACCGAACACATTCTGTTTTGAGTTTTTTTGTTGTCAGTCAGCTAGCGTTTTTTATCATGTCTCTAGATGGCAGCACTTTGGTTACAGGGTTTTTTTTCCCAACAGTAGAGACCAGTAGCCTGTTTCACGAATCTACAAGTTCCAATTTTAAGTAGCAACATCGGTCACAAACAATAACGCCATTGGTTGGTTTGACTAGTGTTGCTAGTTTAGACTTGTTAAATAGGGTACAGTCTGTGCGGAAAGAGAATAGGATTTAGATTGGACGGCGCTGTAATGCTTTTCTACCGTATGTGCCGTATTTTCTGTTCTATGGCCATACTGGTTAGGTTAGTTCCGTTTTTCGCCACGCCTATTCTCTTTCCGCACAGACTCTAGTACAAAAATCAAAATAAATAAATTAACGCTAACCTCAAATTATGTTTACTAAACTGCTCGGATAAAATGAATTACATTCATGCGTGCCATCAACGATTTTACAATGACAAAAGCTAAAAAAAAGGCACCATGTTGAGCATAACGTCACAAGCCAGTATTTCATACTAAACTGAATACTTTCTGAGCGTTTTGACACTTCATAAAAAGAAGCTGATTTGATTTGTCATAAAATAGCCTATTGTAACTTGAAGCTTCGTGAAACGGGCCACTAAAAAGTGGAGCCATTTGGTGACAATGATTTCTACAAGTCCCTCATTTTAAATTGACCTAATTCTCCTTACAAAGAAATGTAAAAATAACTTGGGAACCTGTAGTCTCAATCTGCAACAAGTTCTCTCTTGAGATACGAATACATCTGGGAGTGATTGTTTTTGTAGAAATGGTCTGTGATGTAATTTTATTTTGTGTATCGTATATTTTATTTTGTCTATGACCTACTAGACTATATTTTTTTATATGAGTTTGCTCCTTTCAAACTACTTAACGAGCATTTTTATAAGTATAACAATTGGCTTGGCAGTCTCCCTCGGGAAGCTACTGAGAGTGCTGAGCGAGTTAAAAGGTAGATTTCATTATTTTTTAGTAGTTTGAGAGGATCAAATACCACACGTAAATGTAACAAATCGCTGGCTTAATGTTACTTTCACTTTTAAAATATTGAAATAAGGACATTGTCATAGTATCGCAAAGTCTAATGAACTACTAATACTAATATTGAGCCAACGAAATGTCTCTAGAATTTAGCATGCTAGCTTCAAAGGTTGTCAGAATATAGAAAATCATTTTAAATTACATTTAGCTGAGCTAAATGGCTGTTCGGCAATAATGGCTGTTACATGTACTTTTACTAGATGAAAGATGATATTTGAACGACTTTTATAATCTCTCATTTTTAAAAGGATATCATGGTTTACTTAGTACAATAGGGAACGTGCACGAACTATAGGTGGCAACACTAAACGACAGAAGAGACACGGGTGGACAATAAAGGAAACTATCGCCCCTGTCAAATCAAGCTGTCAATGTCAAATATAGTAAGTCGTAGCTACACTGACGTTAATCGTCCTTCAATGCGATAAATTAACGTTATTAACGGCGTTTTCGTCAATGTGGCCACAGCATGAGAGGGTATATGATTTAGATTGGCGGCACCAGTCGGCAGCACCTTCGTCGTGCACGTTCCCTATACTCTGGTCTGTGAACATAAGCATTGTTCATGGACATGGGCATTGTATTATGTTAACTACACGAGATCTCTTTGAAAACGAGGGACAGTAATGTAGGTATGTATGTAAAATATTGTTAATACCAGTTAAGTTTATTTTTTATAAGTACAAAAGTGGACGTCTTATCATGTTTGATGCTTTTGCTAAGTGTTGAATTATTTAAAGTATTATTTTTTATGTAAAATTGAAATAAAATAGCTGTATATATTATTTCGTTTCATTCATATTCCACTTTCATACAATACAATAGGGATTACGACTGGGTTAAAACTATATAATTCTATTTAGTCCGTCAGTTAGATTATGGAAAAATATGCGACACGTATTTTTTGGTTTGTCAAAATATTAAAAATCGGCAAAGTTATAGATCATCAAACTTCTGGAGTGGGGGGCTTGTGACGTCACTCCTAGGTGAAAATTGTACTCGTACCAAGGAGTGATGTCACTCGAAACTTCTAAGCACTATCCTAGTCATTTTATATTTTTTAGTGATCTAACTGACGGACTAAACAGTTTTTTTAGTCGTCTAGCCCCATTATACTTAAGGCACAGCAAATGATAAAAAAGAAGTAGTAAAAGTCATATTAAAGTGATATTAGGAATAAATGTGACCTTTTATTAAATAAAACAATTATTTAAATTAAACGTGTATATTTCAGTCATAAGATTAAAAAAAGATATATAAAGCGGTAAAATGCAACATTCTGTCAGATGATCTAATGATTTATTAAACAATTTATTATCTTTAAGTTTTTGTGTACATAGACATGCCTAGTTGCTTTAATAAAACATTAATTCTATTTCAAACATAATGTCCTAAAATTAAGAAAAAAACTTATATTTAATAATAATGATAAGATATGGCGCATTATCCTTCTATTTAAAGGTTCATCCCTTTTCATGCAAAAAGCATACCATCGCTTGCCTAACCATTTAGCATGTCATGTTAAAAAATGATAATAAATGTCAACAAAGATAAAACGATGAGTCGGATTGATTTATCGATATTTAAACGGTTTTTTATCATTAAAATGAAATTAAATTTTATCATACCTCTGAGGAGATTAGTTAAATCCTTTGAGGATATAACATTTTTTAACAGACCTATCTCATAGGTAACTGACGTGACATTGATAAGATAAAGCATTTTATTTATTGAATATTTATCATAATCAACATTTTATAGATGCATGATTCTAGTAAATTATAATTAAAATACAGATAAAGATCAAAGATGATGGTCAAAGATAATTAAACATAACATTTAACTTTGATTTTGATTTTTGGCTTAAGATTAAGTAAAAAAATCAGCATTACACCATCGTACAACGACACAAGGTGCATTGTTCCCGTGACAGTGGATGACGTTGGAAATAGTACATTACACAACTAGGGTGGTAAAACAGAAAGGCCAAGATCGCAGATGTTTACGGCCCGAGCTGCAAGCGAGGTACGTAAATATGCGATCGAGGGCTTTCTTTATTACCTCCCGTGTTGTGTACATAAATTTATGTCTACACTTGGCGCGAAAGCGGCTTTTTTCGTACGCGTAGCGTGCGGTAAAAGCCACTTTATTGCCAGGTGGGGCATAAATTGAGTTATACTTCAACAAAAGGGCAATTCACCGAGCGTTTCAAACGTGGATTTTTAGTTATGTTGTAGACGTCGGGGCTATACAGAAGCCACATGAAGGGAAAGTACCTTAAATATTGGAGATAGAATATTTTGCTGAAAGGAGACTTTATTTTATTTTTAAAAGTAAGTAATACTGCATTCAAAGATTTTTTTTCAAATTACTTGTTTTGTATGAGAATTAATTTTCTTGACATTTAAATCAAATATTTTACGCTATTCCGTTCTTTTGAGATACTATGTTACTTAACCCATTCAAGGCCCATGACGCGTATGCGCGTCATAGCTGAAGTCTGCCGCCCGGCCCGTGACTGGTATGCGCGTCATGAATAATTCCCGATTTAAAAATAAACTAAAAGTAATACGAAAAAATACTAATAGTGACCCTAAAGCTAACAAACACAATTAATAGGTGTATTGTAACAAAAAAATATTATCATAGTATTTGGACTTGTACAGGGTATGGAAACACAAAGTTAGGTTTACTATAAGTAAATTAAATAACTCTGTGTTGAAATTTGGTACACATGTTCTTTACATTTAAATATGGTGGGTTACCTTTCAAACTATTTTCAAAAATCGTATATTTTAGGAGTTATTGGCATGACGCGGGGTATGCGGCACGGTGGCCTGGCACTTCCTGTAAAAATTATGACTCTTTTGGTGTCAGACTAAAATAAACTTTACTGCGTTAATTTAAAGCTTATTTTGCTATGAATGTCGTTCGGACATGTCTCATTTTACGAGTGGTACAAGTTTGGATGGTGTTACACTTTTTGTCCACAAACCAAGCAGTATAATAATATTCTAAGTTTTAGAAAGGAATGTGTTCTTTTACCAACCTACGAATGAAACCATTACTTACCTACTCGTTTATTGCCATGTTTGTATAATTCCTTAGCCGTTACGGACTCTAATAAAAGACAATGGGCAATGGATAGTGATAATAAACGAGTAGTCTTATCATGCACACCAGATGCGGCTACTGACAATAAACAATTATTAACAATGATTCCATTTGCGCGGCGGCGGTGCGGCTTTAAGGAATATACGTGGTGGATAGTGATAATAAACGAGTAGTCTTATCATGCACACCAGATGCGGCTACTGACAATAAACAATTATTAACAATGATTCAATTTGCGCGGCGGCGGTGCGGCTTTAAGGAATATACGTGGTATTATATGCAATCCAGGTAAACCCAGTAAGTGACCCTTCCCCCCTACGAAGCCTGCTTTTAGAAAAATATGTTTTTTTATTTAGTCGCGATTTATTCGTTGGCAGCTCCGTACCTCTCCCGTGTTGTATATCTAGTGATTTTGTTTTGACTTGGCTATGGATTACCGGAATTCGAACTCGCTTAACCTAACCGACTGTGCTATGAACTGGACTCCGAACCCGCTTAACCCGAACGACCTGGCTACGAATTCTGGAACCCTGAATCTGCTCCCTTCGACTGACACGGCAATGCACCCTGACTTGGCTGCTTTACAGAATGAGCTTAACAACTTTGATGGGACTGCAGCGGAACCTATAGGTAAAGTTACCTTTATTCATATTATTATTATTTATTTTACTTACTAATTATAATATAATTATTGGGGATTGGACGTCCAAATGCAAATGACATAAGGAATAGAACTGAAGTAGAGATCAGTTTAATATTTTTTAGACAGTCGATAAATTTAGTTCTAAAAAAATCTAATGGGTATCCCTTTCAATCGGTATAGTAAAATAGTTTTTTTCTTCATATTTGGTGTTTAAGGTAATCTTTAAAGGCAGTTTCAATATTATTTTTTAATCAAAATGACATCTCCTTGTATACATTTTATTGCTCCTAATGCGATTTTGTGATTCTGAGATTGCATTTATTACAACTGCCTACAATACGATTGGTGTTCATCTAACCTATTTCGAATAAAAGAAATCAATGTTAAAAAATGTAACACTGATTTCTACTCCAGTACTTTTCCTAGTGGCATTTGCACACAATCGTCCGAACTCTATTAATTATTATCGTCACTTTTGAACCCTCATAGTTAGAGACTTGAATAATAGATTTTTTTTCGTGGTTTTCTTAAACTAACGTACGTTTTTTAAAATAATACTAGGAACTTTATGATGAATAAGATGAGGAAAATGTTGGTATTGAGACGCATTTTTATCTAAAATACGACTGTAGGGCCAATATTCAGCGTTTTTACGGCGTTTTATTTTCGTCATTCTTGTCTCAGTATATATTGTTCAAATAAACGATGCCTAGAGTTAACTTTTTATGAAACCGAAAAACAATCCCGAGTTTAAGTCTAGTTTTATCAAAATTGTCACGATTTGTCCTTTCGTTATAGTAAATAATCGTCGGAGAACAATGACTGTCAAACCGCGCGGTCAAAACGCTCGGAGAATCGCCCTACATACTAATTTGTCTTATCTAGAGATCCACCTACTTGCCACCTTAACGACGCAAATTCTTTGTCGAAAATAGCCCTATTGTTTATATTTAAAAAATATATATATTCTTAGGAAATTTTGACTTAAAAAAAATTGCACCTGTGGTTAGGAATATTTCACCAAATAAGACAGATAAGGATGAATAAACTCTAGTAAGGTAGTATAAGATACATATGTATACATACTGTTAATAATAATAAAAAAGTTATAATTTTCAACCAATCTGTTTCATTAATCCAGAACAATTTCGTACCAAAATAAATGCTTTAGCTTTTCATTACTTGGTTGGTTCCACATTCAGAATATCACTTTTTTTTCTATGAATGGAATATGCACCCGAATAAATACTATTTTTGAATAAAAATTAAATATACCTAACACTTAATAATATTTAAAATCTCAAGATCGAATGTAGTTTTAATCGATTTAATATTGAATCACAAAATAAAATTTAAATGAATGCAGAGAATAAATGTTGGTCAGTAAAAATGTTGCATAAACATATCTCGCTAGCCGATTTCACAAGCGGCGCGAACTTTACAGGAAGTGCCAGGCCCATGACGCACGAGCCGCGTCAAGAGTTTTAGCGAAAAATAATTTGTATGGGGGCCGGGCGTGTAGCGTTCGCTCGGGGAGGCTTGGCCTTGAATGGGTAGGATTTATTTGTTTTTGTCCTCTCTTTCGATTGTCAACATAAAAATACGGGAGTTATTTTTTCACACTCGAGTCGATTCGATTCTCCGACGAAGCAGGTAATTTTTAGAAAAACTTTGAATGCAGTATGACTTACTTTTAAAAATAAAATAAAGTTCCCTTTCAGCTAAACATCCTATCTACAATATTTGAGGTACTTTTCCTTCATGTGGCATAGCCGTGGGACGCCCTGTATACGCAATAACTCAAAATGCTGTTCAAATATTGCAGAACTTCGGCAATATAGCTCCCAGCGAAGTCACGGCGTTTGAAACGGAGAAATGCCCAAAAACATCATTCCTTGTCCACACATTGGTGAAACCCTCATTAGAATTGCATTTTTTATTACTGTGTAGAACCAAGCAAGCTCTACAAAGAAATCAAAAATAGGGAACGTGCACGATGAAGGTGCTGCCAACTCGTCGTTACAAACACTGACGTTAATCATCCCTCATCGCGATAAATTAACAGCGTTTTCGTGATGCATCCAGCATGAGTGGGTACATGATTTAGATTGGCAGCACCTTCGTCGTGCACGTTCCCTATAGAAGTCATAGGACGTCGTATTAAAGTATAGAGAAAATGTAAAGCAACTACTTCTCATAGAGATTTTGGGATTTTGGCAAGTCAAGGATAAAATACCTACCTATCTTATTTTTAATGACTAGTAATACAATTAGTACAAGATTTTTTTTTAATAAGCGACATCAAACTAATCTATTTGATTAAAAGTGAGCTAATAATATTTGAATTCCTTCGATTTCTCCAAGATCCCATCATCAATCCTGACGTAGCTGCAATGACTACTCTGAGGCATCAAAAAATTATTTTCCAAATCGGTCCAGCCGTTTTCGAGTAATGTTTTCAACCGAAATTAAGAGATTATTATACTAAGTGAGGTAGGCCGCGATGTAGTCCTAGTCCGACCCTCTCAAGGTGGTCCGGGCCAAGCGACCTGGTTCAATACCAGGCGCCCCGGCCTCCACCTAGTCCGACCCTCTCAAGGTGGTCCGGGCCAAGCGACCTGGTTCAATACCAGGCGCCCCGGCCTCCACCTAGTCCGACCCTCTCAAGGTGGTCCGGGCCAAGCGACCTGGTTCAATACCAGGCGCCCCGGCCTCCACCTAGTCCGACCCTCTCAAGGTGGTCCGGGCCAAGCGACCTGGTTCAATACCAGGCGCCCCGGCCTCCACCTAGTCCGACCCTCTCAAGGTGGTCCGGGCCAAGCGACCTGGTTCAATACCAGGCGCCCCGGCCTCCACCTAGTCCGACCCTCTCAAGGTGGTCCGGGCCAAGCGACCTGGTTCAATACCAGGCGCCCCGGCCTCCACCTAGTCCGACCCTCTCAAGGTGGTCCGGGCCAAGCGACCTGGTTCAATACCAGGCGCCCCGGCCTCCACCTAGTCCGACCCTCTCAAGGTGGTCCGGGCCAAGCGACCTGGTTCAATACCAGGCGCCCCGGCCTCCACCTAGTCCGACCCTCTCAAGGTGGTCCGGGCCAAGCGACCTGGTTCAATACCAGGCGCCCCGGCCTCCACCTAGTCCGACCCTCTCAAGGTGGTCCGGGCCAAGCGACCTGGTTCAATACCAGGCGCCCCGGCCTCCACCTAGTCCGACCCTCTCAAGGTGGTCCGGGCCAAGCGACCTGGTTCAATACCAGGCGCCCCAGCCTCCACCTAGTCCGGCCCTCTCAAGGTGGTCCGGGCCAAGCTACCTGGTTTGATCACAGGGAACGCCACGGTCCCCACCTAGGGCCGATTTTTGCAAGTCTTTCTGACTCTTGGAAAAATCTCAGTTTGTCTCAAAAAAAAGCGTTGCACATTATTGGCCTCACAGACTCGCCTAGATCTGTCGTTTTCTAGGGTATTGTTACATTTTTTGTCTGGTCGTGGAAGTGTTAATAGTAGATTGTGTCACAAGGGAGCAAAATGATGTATTTACGGCGAGGGCGTATATTGAATCCTGAACGAAGCGAAGGATTATACAATAGAATCCCGAGCGTAGCGAGGGATTCTAAAGTATAATCCGGAGCGTAGTGAGGGATTCAAGTGTTAACGCCCGAGGTGAAAATAATTTTGCTACCCAGTGACACATACTGCTTTTCACACCGACTATAAGGAAAATTCAAATACAAACGCTACCTACCAAAATAACGAAATATATAGTTACTCAAAGAGCATCACACATTATTATTAAAAATTAAATGTTAAATTGTCAAATGTATAGTCTATTATAATTTTATAAAACAATTATTATTTTTTACGGACGAGACGAAAATACCACTTCCATATTATATTTATGGCCCTCGCCTGCGGCTCGGACCGCAAACACCTGTGATCTGGGCCATTCCTTATTATACCGCCCTCGGTGTGTAATTTAAGTCTAAGTGGGTTCAAACTAAAAATACCCTGTTGTCCTTGAACAGAAAAGTGCTACTTTGATCCCTCTTATGAGGGAGCAAAATACTTTTTTCTGAATAGGAGGTGTGAAAAGTGACTTTACTAAGCTATGGATGTTATTAACCGAAATCAAGGACCTTAAAATAAATAGCCGGACGGAGGCTCGCCAACAGAGAACTGAAGCCATTTCTAATGCGCCGGCTGCTTGTACTTACGAGCCGCACGCACACATCAACTAGTTTTTTCCTATCGCGAGCAGCACACACAGATAGGTAGCCGGCCGATTAGACATGCTTCAGTTCTTTGTTAGCGATGCTCCGTCCGGCTATTTATTTGAAGGTCCTTGACCGGAATTAAGAGATTATTATTATGAAAGCTGCATCTAAGTGAGATACACAGAGATGTAGTCCTCGGCGGCGTGCATGACGGCCTGCCGCAGCAGCGGGTCGCGCGCGGCGAGCGCCCCCGTGTGCGCCGGCAGGAACAGCGCCATCTGCCCGCTGCGGCCCCAAGCGTGGTTCAGGGTGCCTGCCCAATACCAATACCACGCCGTCATAAACTGGGTTCCTTCTATTTGGCATACCTTTCATTTGTCCGAAAGTATTGTAGCCCGAATTTTATTTCGCATAATTCTTCTCCAGTTCAAACGGAAAATATTTTCGATAAGCATTTCAGTCACTTAGAATAGGTTAGGTTAGGTTTCTTTTATAATTTTCTAAAAAGTCAATAGAATCTGTAAAATAACAATTATGCGTAATGAGTATGCGGACAAATAAAATTATGCTGAAACAGGGGGATCCTCATAAACTATGTATGATTCTTATTTGAGTAATTCTAAAAACAATGCTATTTTCTTCATTGTCAAGTTTTCTGACAATTTTATGTTATTTCTACTTAAAGAAGTCTGAATAAATTAACGAGCATTGTGGCGATTGAGGTCAGCGCCATATATTATCATCATTTATTGCTAAAAATGTTTGGGAGCAGTTACCGTAGTATCGCAGCGGGTAGTGGTCGGGGGCGTGCGAGCGGGCCAGCAGGCACGGCGGCGTGTCGCCCGGCGTCAGCACGCGCGGCCACCACACGTGCCCAGCTTGTGCCACACCCGTGTGTACTACACTGGAGCAGTTACCGTAGTATCGCAGCGGGTAGTGGTCGGGGGCGTGCGAGCGGGCCAGCAGGCACGGCGGCGTGTCGCCCGGCGTCAGCACGCGCGGCCACCACACGTGCCCAGCTTGTGCCACACCCGTGTGTACTACACTGGAGCAGTTACCGTAGTATCGCAGCGGGTAGTGGTCGGGGGCGTGCGAGCGGGCCAGCAGGCACGGCGGCGTGTCGCCCGGCGTCAGCACGCGCGGCCACCACACGTGCCCAGCTTGTGCCACACCCGTGTGTACTACACTGGAGCAGTTACCGTAGTATCGCAGCGGGTAGTGGTCGGGGGCGTGCGAGCGGGCCAGCAGGCACGGCGGCGTGTCGCCCGGCGTCAGCACGCGCGGCCACCACACGTGCCCAGCTTGTGCCACACCCGTGTGTACTACACTGGAGCAGTTACCGTAGTATCGCAGCGGGTAGTGGTCGGGGGCGTGCGAGCGGGCCAGCAGGCACGGCGGCGTGTCGCCCGGCGTCAGCACGCGCGGCCACCACACGTGCCCAGCTTGTGCCACACCCGTGTGTACTACACTGGAGCAGTTACCGTAGTATCGCAGCGGGTAGTGGTCGGGGGCGTGCGAGCGGGCCAGCAGGCACGGCGGCGTGTCGCCCGGCGTCAGCACGCGCGGCCACCACACGTGCCCAGCTTGTGCCACACCCGTGTGTACTACACTGGAGCAGTTACCGTAGTATCGCAGCGGGTAGTGGTCGGGGGCGTGCGAGCGGGCCAGCAGGCACGGCGGCGTGTCGCCCGGCGTCAGCACGCGCGGCCACCACACGTGCCCAGCTTGTGCCACACCCGTGTGTACTACACTGGAGCAGTTACCGTAGTATCGCAGCGGGTAGTGGTCGGGGGCGTGCGAGCGGGCCAGCAGGCACGGCGGCGTGTCGCCCGGCGTCAGCACGCGCGGCCACCACACGTGCCCAGCTTGTGCCACACCCGTGTGTACTACACTGGAGCAGTTACCGTAGTATCGCAGCGGGTAGTGGTCGGGGGCGTGCGAGCGGGCCAGCAGGCACGGCGGCGTGTCGCCCGGCGTCAGCACGCGCGGCCACCACACGTGCCCAGCTTGTGCCACACCCGTGTGTACTACACTGGAGCAGTTACCGTAGTATCGCAGCGGGTAGTGGTCGGGGGCGTGCGAGCGGGCCAGCAGGCACGGCGGCGTGTCGCCCGGCGTCAGCACGCGCGGCCACCACACGTGCCCAGCTTGTGCCACACCCGTGTGTACTACACTGGAGCAGTTACCGTAGTATCGCAGCGGGTAGTGGTCGGGGGCGTGCGAGCGGGCCAGCAGGCACGGCGGCGTGTCGCCCGGCGTCAGCACGCGCGGCCACCACACGTGCCCAGCTTGTGCCACACCCGTGTGTACTACACTGGAGCAGTTACCGTAGTATCGCAGCGGGTAGTGGTCGGGGGCGTGCGAGCGGGCCAGCAGGCACGGCGGCGTGTCGCCCGGCGTCAGCACGCGCGGCCACCACACGTGCCCAGCTTGTGCCACACCCGTGTGTACTACACTGGAGCAGTTACCGTAGTATCGCAGCGGGTAGTGGTCGGGGGCGTGCGAGCGGGCCAGCAGGCACGGCGGCGTGTCGCCCGGCGTCAGCACGCGCGGCCACCACACGTGCCCAGCTTGTGCCACACCCGTGTGTACTACACTGGAGCAGTTACCGTAGTATCGCAGCGGGTAGTGGTCGGGGGCGTGCGAGCGGGCCAGCAGGCACGGCGGCGTGTCGCCCGGCGTCAGCACGCGCGGCCACCACACGTGCCCAGCTTGTGCCACACCCGTGTGTACTACACTGGAGCAGTTACCGTAGTATCGCAGCGGGTAGTGGTCGGGGGCGTGCGAGCGGGCCAGCAGGCACGGCGGCGTGTCGCCCGGCGTCAGCACGCGCGGCCACCACACGTGCCCAGCTTGTGCCACACCCGTGTGTACTACACTGGAGCAGTTACCGTAGTATCGCAGCGGGTAGTGGTCGGGGGCGTGCGAGCGGGCCAGCAGGCACGGCGGCGTGTCGCCCGGCGTCAGCACGCGCGGCCACCACACGTGCCCAGCTTGTGCCACACCCGTGTGTACTACACTGGAGCAGTTACCGTAGTATCGCAGCGGGTAGTGGTCGGGGGCGTGCGAGCGGGCCAGCAGGCACGGCGGCGTGTCGCCCGGCGTCAGCACGCGCGGCCACCACACGTGCCCAGCTTGTGCCACACCCGTGTGTACTACACTGGAGCAGTTACCGTAGTATCGCAGCGGGTAGTGGTCGGGGGCGTGCGAGCGGGCCAGCAGGCACGGCGGCGTGTCGCCCGGCGTCAGCACGCGCGGCCACCACACGTGCCCAGCTTGTGCCACACCCGTGTGTACTACACTGGAGCAGTTACCGTAGTATCGCAGCGGGTAGTGGTCGGGGGCGTGCGAGCGGGCCAGCAGGCACGGCGGCGTGTCGCCCGGCGTCAGCACGCGCGGCCACCACACGTGCCCAGCTTGTGCCACACCCGTGTGTACTACACTGGAGCAGTTACCGTAGTATCGCAGCGGGTAGTGGTCGGGGGCGTGCGAGCGGGCCAGCAGGCACGGCGGCGTGTCGCCCGGCGTCAGCACGCGCGGCCACCACACGTGCCCAGCTTGTGCCACACCCGTGTGTACTACACTGGAGCAGTTACCGTAGTATCGCAGCGGGTAGTGGTCGGGGGCGTGCGAGCGGGCCAGCAGGCACGGCGGCGTGTCGCCCGGCGTCAGCACGCGCGGCCACCACACGTGCCCAGCTTGTGCCACACCCGTGTGTACTACACTGGAGCAGTTACCGTAGTATCGCAGCGGGTAGTGGTCGGGGGCGTGCGAGCGGGCCAGCAGGCACGGCGGCGTGTCGCCCGGCGTCAGCACGCGCGGCCACCACACGTGCCCAGCTTGTGCCACACCCGTGTGTACTACACTGGAGCAGTTACCGTAGTATCGCAGCGGGTAGTGGTCGGGGGCGTGCGAGCGGGCCAGCAGGCACGGCGGCGTGTCGCCCGGCGTCAGCACGCGCGGCCACCACACGTGCCCAGCTTGTGCCACACCCGTGTGTACTACACTGGAGCAGTTACCGTAGTATCGCAGCGGGTAGTGGTCGGGGGCGTGCGAGCGGGCCAGCAGGCACGGCGGCGTGTCGCCCGGCGTCAGCACGCGCGGCCACCACACGTGCCCAGCTTGTGCCACACCCGTGTGTACTACACTGGAGCAGTTACCGTAGTATCGCAGCGGGTAGTGGTCGGGGGCGTGCGAGCGGGCCAGCAGGCACGGCGGCGTGTCGCCCGGCGTCAGCACGCGCGGCCACCACACGTGCCCAGCTTGTGCCACACCCGTGTGTACTACACTGGAGCAGTTACCGTAGTATCGCAGCGGGTAGTGGTCGGGGGCGTGCGAGCGGGCCAGCAGGCACGGCGGCGTGTCGCCCGGCGTCAGCACGCGCGGCCACCACACGTGCCCAGCTTGTGCCACACCCGTGTGTACTACACTGGAGCAGTTACCGTAGTATCGCAGCGGGTAGTGGTCGGGGGCGTGCGAGCGGGCCAGCAGGCACGGCGGCGTGTCGCCCGGCGTCAGCACGCGCGGCCACCACACGTGCCCAGCTTGTGCCACACCCGTGTGTACTACACTGGAGCAGTTACCGTAGTATCGCAGCGGGTAGTGGTCGGGGGCGTGCGAGCGGGCCAGCAGGCACGGCGGCGTGTCGCCCGGCGTCAGCACGCGCGGCCACCACACGTGCCCAGCTTGTGCCACACCCGTGTGTACTACACTGGAGCAGTTACCGTAGTATCGCAGCGGGTAGTGGTCGGGGGCGTGCGAGCGGGCCAGCAGGCACGGCGGCGTGTCGCCCGGCGTCAGCACGCGCGGCCACCACACGTGCCCAGCTTGTGCCACACCCGTGTGTACTACACTGGAGCAGTTACCGTAGTATCGCAGCGGGTAGTGGTCGGGGGCGTGCGAGCGGGCCAGCAGGCACGGCGGCGTGTCGCCCGGCGTCAGCACGCGCGGCCACCACACGTGCCCAGCTTGTGCCACACCCGTGTGTACTACACTGGAGCAGTTACCGTAGTATCGCAGCGGGTAGTGGTCGGGGGCGTGCGAGCGGGCCAGCAGGCACGGCGGCGTGTCGCCCGGCGTCAGCACGCGCGGCCACCACACGTGCCCAGCTTGTGCCACACCCGTGTGTACTACACTGGAGCAGTTACCGTAGTATCGCAGCGGGTAGTGGTCGGGGGCGTGCGAGCGGGCCAGCAGGCACGGCGGCGTGTCGCCCGGCGTCAGCACGCGCGGCCACCACACGTGCCCAGCTTGTGCCACACCCGTGTGTACTACACTGGAGCAGTTACCGTAGTATCGCAGCGGGTAGTGGTCGGGGGCGTGCGAGCGGGCCAGCAGGCACGGCGGCGTGTCGCCCGGCGTCAGCACGCGCGCCGGCCACCACGAGCACGTGCCCAGCTTGTGCCACACCACGTCGTCGTATCTGCACCAAACAAAGGCCGTAGCAGGATAAGGGAGGAAAAAATGCCCTTTAATGATTAAGAGCTGTTTATTTTTTCTATAGTTGCTTTCATTTAGTTGTATAATTGTGCAAAGTTTGGTTGAAAAATTCCCAGTGGTTCAGCTGGGAAAAAATAAAAACAAAATTTATGAAATTTGACGTATCTCTAAAACTATAAATCTTTATCATAATATCTTTAATTCATTTTGGTTAATTAAATAGTATGTATGCCTTAAAAGAAAATTGAGTCTCTATCTTTGCAATTTCTGTAAAAAACACGTAAGTCAAAATTTCAAAAAAAAGTTTTTTTGATACCTGAAGGAGTGACCACTCTAAGTGACATTTCTAAAAAAGCCTTATTTAACGATCTGTCAGTCATATAAGTTTGACGGTTAAAATCGAAAAGCAACAGTGTCAAAATTAAAAAACTATGTTGGTCGGATTCTGTTACATTTTATTCTTATACAATTCTAATACAGCCAAAGAAAAATAAAATAAATTTATGGCATTTACTCGTATATGTATCAACTTAAAAATGTATTTTACTTCTTATTTTAATCACTATCGCTATCTTCATTAACGGTAACACTAATACCGTTTCTCAAAAAAGGTCCACTAAGAATTTCGGCAGGCTGAATAATTTTTGATAAATATCTTGCGTGCGGTAGGTAGTACACAATTGCGGCAATGTGTGAACAACACCCTACCTACGAATGAATATATCTGGTGAAACGATAAGTAAGGCTTAATTAGAAATAATGATGATTACCTATTTGAAAAAAAAAGGTTTTATAAGTTAAAAGGCGACAATTAATACAAATACAGGCTGGTTTTCGATAATCTGTACATATCAAAAGGGGTGAAATTCCAATTAATTTTATCGGTAAAAATGACTAATTTTTGTTTCTGGGCAAAAAAAACAGACACAGATTTTTACAGTTTGCTATGAAATTTTGGGCAGTACATCTGTTTGACGCAGTATAACTTTTGATCTTATTGTTCAAAGCTGTAAGAAAAAAATGTTTGTAAGATCACAATTAAGTGCTAAACGAAGATAAGCATGAAAAAATGGTCACAATATTCGCAAACTTTCGAGAAAAACGGTGTTTTCCGTAAAAAAAACTGAAGTTTTGCAGCCGTTTTTCACAATTATAATTTTTTTGACGAGTTTTTCTTCAAGTCGGTGGTTTATTGTTATTGCTACTAAATAACGTGTCTATTGCCATGACCCTGCAATTTTTTCTTACAATTTTAAGCAATTAGTTCAAAAGTTATACCGTGGCAAACAGATGTACTGCCGAAAATTACACTGAAAGTTTAAAAATCTGTAAAAAAAAAACGAATGACCACAAACAAAAATTAAAATCAGTTTTACCGATAAAATTGGCCGAAATTTCACCCCTTTTCATATGTACAGATTATCGAAAACCACCCTGTATATTTTCAAGCCAATATTAATGGGAATGTCAATAATTGATTTATTTTTAATTTTTTACAAAGAAGATTTATTTATAAGTTCTTTGGCTGTATTAGATTAGAATAGTATAAGAATAAAATGTAACAGAATCCCACCAACATAGTTTTTTAATTTTGACACTGTTGCTTTTCGATTTTAACCGTCAAACTTATATGACTGACAGATCGTTAAATAAGGCTTTTTTAGAAATGTCACTTAGAGTGGTCACTCCTTCAGGTATCAAAAAAACTTTTTTTTTAAATTTTGACTTACGTGTTTTTTACAGAAATTGCAAAGATAGAGACTCAATTTTCTTTTAAGGCATACATACTATTTAATTAACTAAAATGAATTAAAGATATTATGATAAAGATTTATAGTTTTAGAGATACGTCAAATTTCATAAATTTTGTTTTTATTTTTTCCCGGCTGAACCACTGGGAATTTTTCAACCAAACTTTGCACAATTATACAACTAAATGAAAGCAACTATAGAAAAAATAAACAGCTCTTAATCATTCAAGGGCATTTTTTCTTCCCTTATCCTGCTACGGCCTTTAAAATATACAATACAATCATACTTTATTGCACACCAAAAGAAGCCCACATTAATCAGTCAGTCTTAATTTTTCAGCCAAAATCTATCCCCGTTTTTTTACGAAAGAAGCGGGGAAAAGTGCTAGGCTAGTACTCACCCCGGCTTCGGTCCCCACATGCAGCTAGGGCAGGGTGCCACATCCTGGCTCTCGATGCTGGTGCTGGTCACCAGCGTCCGCGTGCTGGAGAGGATCTTCGACCTGATCAGGGTCTCCTTCTGGGGCGCCCTCTTTGGAGGGTTCTTGCGGTCTGGAAAAGGCCGGCAATGAGGGTATTTAGAAATCAGAAATCCACCAGCTGGCAGCAGGGTGGCGAAAGGTCTATTTGGCAGTAAATGTCAAAATCAAGTGGTGTGATTGGTGGATCTTGACGCCTACTGTCAAAAAGACCTTTCGCCACCCTGCTGCCAACTGGTGGGTTTATGATTTCTAAACACCCTCATTGATACAAAAGTATAAAGACTTACAAGTAGTCAAACTTCGGCCGTTTAGCCACGTTTAGCTTATGGTTCGTGCTTTAAGAGCGCGCGATACGTATTCAAGGTCGAGGCGCAAATAGTACGATCCGTACTGGAGCATTCTTACGCATTCTCAAAACTTTGCTTGTAGCGCGTTCACGGCGCGCATACATACAAGCGCGCGATGTACCTTTTGTAGGAAAAAAAATACTGCTATTATACTGTATTCTTTCTGCTCCGCAAAGGGAATTCGAAAGAATTTTTGTCAGTCACCGCCGATAGGGGTCATACATATATTACGTCACACGCATAGGGGGGAGTGGGGGTCTAGCCAAATGTGAAAGCCTATATTAAAAAAATGGAATATGTTTGGAAAAAGTGTGACATGGCCCCCATGTCACACTTTCCAGGGTCTAAAAGTCTGAAAAATCGTGTGACCTCACTTGTGGATGACTCCCAAATACTACAACAAATACTACCTATCTCTTGCCACTTACAATAGTGTGACAGTGACAGGTCATACTCTGTCATGCGACAAGTAAACTTGGGGCCAGTAAGGGTACGAGAGCAGCATGCTTGTTCGTCACTACTCACGGATGATCTTGACGAGCCACTCCCGCCGGCAGGCCAGGTGGCAGGCGGCGGGGCAGCGCGGGCACAGGCGCAGGCGCCCCGCCGTGCCCCCGCACACCAGGCACCAGGATGTGGACAGCTTCCGACCCACAGTGTTTATACTCTGTAATGGGGATGTTGACTAATGTTGAATTTTACAACATAATATAGTCACATGGATTGGGAAATACTAAATTATCATAGCACAGAAGAAATAAACAAAAAATATATAAAAAATATAATGTTACGAGGCCACAAAGTTTAAACAAAATCGATTTTTTTTTATCGTCTTAAAGAAAAATTAAAGTCAATTTCGGAATGCTTAAATAACACTGAAAAAATAAATGTATGACAACTATGCTGCCATCCTAGTCTAAAAGGCGACTTTTTACTATGAACTTCCATAGTAAAAAGTCGCCTTTTACACTAGGACGGCAGTAAAATAAAATAAAATAATTTATTTCTGTAAGTAGGCCCTCAAGGGCTCTTTTACAAGTCTGATTCTAAATATGTATTATTTCTTTTGGCGCTTCGGGTACTGACCTTCTGGTGAGAAGAAGCGCCGGAAGAAACTCACCAGTTTCTCTTTTGAACCAAAAAGTATTACAACAATATGGCGTTAATATATGATTTCATTAATACATTACATTAAACTTAAAACTACATTTATAGAGATGTAAAGGGTACGCATACGTCCAAACAAGACAAATAAAAAATAGAAAATAAATATGTGCTTAAACGCACTTTTTCGTGCTCAAAATGGCAAAATGCATTTTTTTCATACAGACTTAGTACAGCGAGGGCAAGAGATGACGTCACAGGGTGCGCCCGTTTTGTATAGGCCGTTTTCAAAGCTCGGTGCGGTCGGCTTATTTTGATTGCAATTTGTGGCTGTTATAGTAATCCAAGTGTAGTAGTAGTAGTTATAGGTATATATTTGTTCCTCATATATAGTAGAATCCATTTACATCAGTTAAAAAATTTAGGACACAAGCCTGTTGCCATTAAGTTTCATTAACCTTTTCGCCGTCACGTAAAACATAAAAGTCGCAAATCAGACGCTATGACATAACAGTGTCAATACCGAAATTGCACTTTATGCTGGTGCATGAAGGTTTATATCGCTCTGCGGTATGTGACCAATATATGCATCGTTGGCGACCAACCTGCGGTGCCAATATATACGTCGCTGGCGTAGAAAAGGTTAAGGTGATTCGAGTCTGTCGTTTTTCCATACAAACTAAAAGAGGGTCATTGTTGGCTTCTACGGCATCAATGATGTTTGAGATGTGTTTTATTTTATAGCGTGATACATTTCATTTGCGCGCGAAATGACATGAGAAGTCCCAAAAAACTAGAATTAACGTGCAATTGGGCCTTCAAGATCAGCGCCATCTATTAGCTTTTTTTAAACTAAACGTTTTTTTTAGGGATGTAACGATACATAATTTTGCCGATACGATACCGATATTTGTAGTAAATTATCGGCGATACCGATACCGATATCTTAGCTGACTAATGAAGTATGAACTTCAGATTTATTATTTGTATGTCCTTATTATACCTAAAACTTGGCTATATTTAACAGAGTCAACCTTGAAGGTGTAAAGTAAAAATAAATAAATTGTCATCACAAAATTATTTTTTATTATTATGAACCAAATATATAATTAACATAGTCATTATTATTGCACAAGGTAATAGAACAATATATAAATTAAGTCAGTAATTGAAATTACTTTTTGCGGATTTTTTTTCATATAATAAATTATTTTCGCGCTCTTCTAATATCGGTTGTATATAATCGGCGATACCGATAGGGATCTAACGATACCGATGTATCGTTACATCCCTAGTTTCTTTGCTAAATTGTTTTTTTTCTTTTTGGGAATTCTCATGCGCAAATAAAATGTACCAAGCTATAAATTAAAACAAACACATCACAGCCGCCTTAAGCCCCAGTTCCACCAAAACAAATTAGCTTACCCCTTCTTCGGAATCCTTTTCAGCACTCCCCGGCATCTGCTTATGAACGAAGTGGTACCTCCAGCACTGGTGCAGATACTCCTCTATTTCCCTCTCCGTCACAATGTCCCGGATCACCAGGTCAAACTTGTCCTCGGTACTAGCATTCACATGCATGAGGTAGTCCAGTGTGTCCTGGTGGGTCTCCTGGTCTCTGAGCAGCATTTCGAAGTATGTATCAAAGAAGACCTGAAATATAAAATTTGCTTGAAACTTCATGATTGCCCTAGCGCTTTTTACCCGACTGCGGCGAAGGCCAAGGGCTATGTGTTTGACCTGTATGTATGTATGTATGTCCGTTCCTATGTCCGTTCCTATGTCCGCTCGTAACTACTCAACGGCACAACCGATTTTGATAAATGATACATCATTAGATTCATCTTGATGGTGCAAGTGTCACTGGGTATGAAGTTCGTTAAAATAAACAAAATGGCGGATTTTATACACTTTTAAAGTGCACCGCGGTCGGGCTTTTTTTAGTAATTATAATTTCTTTTGGTCTTGTACAGCCCCCCTCCATGAAAACAGTTTACCCACCACTGCCGTAGGTAGAAGCAAGCGATGACCTTCTTTATGTTTGTCAAGTATGGAAAAGCGACCAACTCTAAATCACCCTAATAGGAATAGGCCGTTGCCTCAGCCGCCTGTATAGGTGGGGCGGGGGGCGATTGTGCAATAAGGTAGTGTATAAGGGGTGACCAAATGGCAAAGACCAAAGTGTTTGCTCTGATTCTCTTCTAAAAGATTTATCATGCCGAAGGGATTAAGAATAGAAACAGTTGTTTACTATTACCAAAGCATAAAGACGGAGAAGTAGTCAAACTTCGGCCGTTTAGCAGCGCGCGATACGTATTCAAGGTCGAAGTGCAGACAGTGCAATACGGGCACGGTATACGGTAGTTTTCCTCCGAACAAAAGGTACATCGGGAGCGCGCATGTGTGCGCGCCGTGTACGGACGCACCACAGGCAAGCATTTGCGACTGCGCGCGACTGCCACAGTATGGCGTTCACTCACACAGACGCGTGTCGTGCGTCTGTGTAAATACGTGCCGCGCGCTCCTAAACGGCCGAAGTTGTACTACTTGGTTGTCTTTATACTTTGATACGGGGCCATTCTTACGCATTCGTAAAACTTTGCTTATAGTGCGTTCGTTCACGGCGCGCACACATACTAGCCGCGCGTACCTTTTGTAGGAAGATAAATTACTACTATTATACTTGCTATTACCTCCTTCCCTCTTCGGACGAACTCTTTAAACGAGTTCTCCTGTTTGCCCTGTTGCAGTGGGACATGTTGGTGGTCGTATTTCGCGTTGAATTCCGGCGTTTTGTAGTGGTCTGGCTTCACATTGAAGGGCAGTAAGGGATCCATTTTTAACATCGTCTGCAATGGTATTAGCAAATTAAGGAGCGTCCATCAATTATGTGAGGTAAAAATGACAAGCTGAGTACATCCTCACCAAAAGTCATGATTAAAAATTACGAGGCTTGCAGATATATGGAGTTAGACTTGAAATTCAGAAAACAGTTTGTTCACTTTTTTACTGAACAGAAGCATATTTTTTAAATAAATACATAAAATAGAAGTTTCAGATATTATACTTAGTGTTGATTTATAGAGGATAGCTTATTAAAACTCGACTCACTAGTGTTGTTCTTCATTATTGAGAGTTTTGGTCATCATCACATGAGCAGACTCTCTGATTGTTAAAGTTTAAAAACATACCTTTTTAATATACCCTGGGCCTGATCGTTTGGTCAATAAGGAGTCCTTATTCGGCTTAACCACTCTGTCTCTTAATCCATAGAAAGGTCTACATCTCTCAGCAAGCCGCATGGCAGTCCACGGCACCCACAGTTGTTTCTTGGTGCACCATGTTTCCACGAAATAGCAGAGCTCAGTCTTAGCTGTGGAGGTTCCATCTTTTTCCACAATTATACCTAAAACTGTTTAAACATCAATCATTCAGTTGAATCCCAGATTGTTTTCAAATACTGTGAAGAAAAAAATAAAAAGAATATATAGATAAAATAAAAAGCGTGAGGCAGACCCGCAGAATGAGAGTATCGTGCCATCGAAGTATATTCTATGGTTTCAGATTTTAGAGTAGTTAGTGCAAAACATATTAAAATTGGTTCAAAATCGTCAATGATAAGCACGCACAGAATTTTCCACCCCAATTTTTTCCGACTTCAGAGCGAAATATTGGTCAATTTTGACCTCACTCAATTAATGGACACTCCCTAACCTATTTTGTCTTTTGGGCGCCGATTACCGGCAACGTATCTCATGTGTATAATTAGACATACAAAATACAATGAAAGGACACAAATTTCCGTCAAAAGCTTGTGTTTTTAATGTGATAAATACTTTATACCTACTCATAACACCGACCTTGACTTAGGTAGGAAGGCGTTTTTAGAATGTACTAATGAATCAACTCAGAATAGAAAATATCAATACGAAGAAATAAGTAATAATGTTTAAACCTCAATAAACCACTTAAAGATTTACCTTTGTCACCATGAAACCGACCACGATCATCTTTCACAACACTAACTTTTGCGTAAGTTTTCTTGGATAACCATGCTATCGCTATGTCGCCCACACTCCATATATAAATACCTTCACTGTTTTCACTCATGATTGAACGGTGTAGATTTTGGGCGATACTTAGCTAGCTAAATTGTTAAAAATAATGGACAAAGTTCTCGGAAGTTTGTTTATTTAATTTACTTTTTTGACAACTATTAAACTATATACCAATACCCATATGTATATAAATATAAGTCTGAAAGTAGAGTCAAATAAATGCTTTTTTGTCTCCAAAACATGTTATACATTTGTGTAAATTGAATATAATAATCTCCAAATAAACAAACTTGATCATATTATTAAACAACAAAGCAAATTTACAATAGATTTTAATAAAATGTAAGGGACAAATATTATAGTCAATCTAAAGCGCTAAAGTTTAAACGGAATGAAAACATTGCGATTTCACTGTGATTGGTTAAAAACATCGTAGTTTACTACATACTGTCAATGCTACCAACCTTACTTAATGACGAAGAAATGTTGCCATGTTATGGAACTATGTTACAGAGTCATCTAGTGTCGAGTAGCCGTACTTTTGTAAGCTAGCGCATGAACATTCATAAATATTACATAGATGTCAGCAGTAGTTTATAAAAGTAATTTACGAAGATTGCTAACGCAAATATATAGATTTTATTTTGGAAAAGGTAGGTGTACCTTTCACAGTTTGTAGTGTTGATTAGAATAGATCATCTTACTTAATAATTCTCATTTATCATTAGATATCCAATGCTTTAAACAATATTAATTCATTTTCTGTACAATTGGGTTTCTAACCAATGTCTCAGTCCCTTTATATTTTGAATATACCTACCTACTACGATCATTTCAGGTTTATTTTAAAAAGTATACTCACTTCAATGAAAATGCAATGTAAAATCTGCCAATTGTACTAAATTATGACAGGAGCTAGTCACACCAGACCTTTTTAAAGTAACTATAGATAAACTACGAGGAAGAAAGGACAGAGGAAGAGGACAGGATAATGTTCAGGAATCAGAATAGCCACTACGGTTATTGCTATCGATTCTCGTTGTTTGCGCACACCAGCGCCTCTATCGGTAGGTTTTTTAATTAAGCCCACAACTTCTAACTTTGAGACAGATTTTAAAAAGTAGTTACATTTTGAGTTATCCTTACTCACAATCGTTTGTACTGAGCTCGAACTTCATATAGTCTGTGCGGAAAGAGAATAGGCGTGGCGAAAAACGGAACTAACCTAACCAGTATGGCCACAGAACAGAAAATACGGCACATACGGTAGAAAAGCATTACAGCGCCCCCAAAATTAATCCTATTCTCTTTCCGCACAGACTCTACACGAATTTTTTTTGTACGGAAAACAGGGACCGTTTTCGTTACGATATAAGCGGTACGGTACCGCTATAGAATATCGGTACCGTAATGATATAAAGGTAGACTATACCGGTTGAAATATTTTGTTACTGTACCGCTTTATACCGGTACGTACCGCTAATGTTGAAAGCGGTACTTATACCTTTATTATTACGGTACCCAACCTATATTTTTTCAGTACCGAAATTTTTCGCTCGCATATTGTGGCTTTCCATAAGAAAAGGGACCTTATGGCAGTTTCTAGTTACGGAGATATGGACGTTTTTGTGAAATCCTTCAAATTTCATCATTTTTTTCTTTTATGCAAAATTGTAAAATATAGGAATA
Organism: Eudemis profundana; assembly: GCA_947034925.1. Classification (NCBI taxonomy): domain Eukaryota; kingdom Metazoa; phylum Arthropoda; class Insecta; order Lepidoptera; family Tortricidae; genus Eudemis; species Eudemis profundana. The sequence continues at coordinate 10,846,210 of OX344814.1, read as the reverse complement.
GACGTGTATTTGTAGCTTCGTTTCACTGCTGTACGTTAATTTTTTCTATATAAGAATTGGGTTCAAAGTTTAAGAGAAAAGGGTCCTTATGGCAGACTTCATACAAAAATGATAAATCTATTGATAAAATTGTTTAATAAAATTTACTTGCAACTTTTGCTTATTTTTATTTCTTTTTTATACCACGACGGTGGCAAACAAGCACGCGGCCTGCATAATGGTAAGCAAAATTTTCAAAATGATCCCAGAAAGTTGAAAATTTGGAAGGAAAGGGTTTGGGGGCCACAGATTCGGAATTAAAAAAAATTGAAAATAAAAATAAATACATTTGTATGTCGTTTTTTTAAAGCTTATTTAGGAAAAAGTTTTTAAGCATTTTTTAAAAAGTGTTTTTGGCAAATCGTATAACTTTTTGACCATTTTAGAAATACCATGTTTTTTTTTTCAAAAATTACACAAAAAAAATCACTGGCGAATGCCTATCATTTTTGAACATTTTAGAAAAAGTTTTTTATTTTTTTTTTAGTTTTTTTTTTGGATGTTTCTACAATTTTAGATCACTTTGTCATGTTTAAAAACCTTTTCAGAAAAAGATTTATAAACATTTTTTTTAAACATGATAACGTGTTTTTGGCGAATCGTAAAACTTTTTGACCATTTTAGAAAAACTTTGATTTTTGTTCACAAATTTTACAAAAATTTAAAAAAAAACACTTTCTGGCGAATGTCTATAATTTTTCACCGTTTTAGAAAAAGTTTTTTAATTTTTTTTTCGAAATACTTACGAAAAAGGTTAGTTTTTTAGCGGTTTCTATAATGTTTGACTATTAAGAAAAATAATCCTTTTAATTTTTTTTTCAAAAGATCAACAAAAACAAAAAAAATTTTTTGGCGAATCCTATCCTACCATTATGATTTTTTTTATAAAACTCGGTAATTTTTGGTTTTATAGAAAAGTCGTCCATACAAAACACATTTATTTTAGCGTATTTTATATGATAGCATCACAAAGCATAGGTCATCATAACACCATGGTGTGAATTATTCAACGTAGTGTTATAATTATGAGAATAACTCTTAATTGACCAAGATTTGAAGTAAATTTCTAAAAACCTTTTTTCTTCGGTATTCTGTTTTAATACAAGTTTAGTAAATAAATAATGTTAATATCGTGCGTGCCATACTGTAATTATCAATAAGTTTTACCTGTGATTGGTCATAAGGTCATAATATCCCATACATTTGGGAAAAGGGACCTTATGACTAATCACTTAAATTCAACAACGTTATTTGAGAATTACTCTTAATTGATCAAGATTTGAAGTAAATTTCTAATAACCTTTTTTCTTTAGTTTTCTGTTTTAATACAATATTAGTAAATAAATAATTTAAATATCGTGCCATACTGTAATTATCAATAATTTTTGCTCATGGCTGGTCATAAGGTCCCTTTTCTCAAATGTATGGGAGTAAATTTGTGATTTTTACGTAACTTCAATGGTTTATAAATAAAAAAATAAGACTTGTAGAATAATAATGACACTTTTATGATACTTGTGTAGACTGATTAAATATGACTTAGAACTCACTATACGAAAATTGTGAATATTATAGGGATGATGTAAAATATAATAAAAATGACATTTTAATAAAAATAAAAATATTTCGTTAACTATGTGATTGTATTTCTATCCCAAAATGTAAATTCAAATCTTCAACTACATTATATACAATGATTCAGATTACAATATATTAAAGAACAGGCCGTTTTTTTTTTAAATTTCGTTCTCATGAGCGACTTCCTCTAATCAAAGGCTGATTTTTCACGACCTGGAAGTCACATTAAAACAACCATTACTGATTTCCAAAGAAAAACAGCTTGAGATACCTACATAATCAATCATCATCTTCATAACTTCCATAATTTGTTTTATTTCTGTTTTTTACCTTTTTTGTTTTTAGTTTGTGTTTATTGTTATTTTTCATTTATTTTTTATTTCTTTAATTTGTTTGTTTTTATTTTGTATTATTTACTTTATTTGTTTTTAGTTTGTGTTGATTGTTATTTATTGTTTTTATCTTTAATTTTTTTAGTATATGTTGTTTAGGTATTTTTTAAAAACAAATTAAAGTAAAAGAACAGAAAATACCTAATCATCACAAACTAAAAACAAATATAAGGTAAAAAAACAAATAAAAGAAAAAATAGCAATCAACGCAAACTTAACTACTAATACAAATACTAATAAAAATAAAATAAATAAACAAACAAACAAAAAATACCTAATCAGCAGAAACTAAAAACAAAACTTAGGTATAAAAAAAACAAAACAATACAAAAGAAAACAAATAAAAGGTAAAAAAACAAAAAATAACAATCAACGCAAACTAAAAACCAAAAGGTAGAAAATTTTAAAATATAACAAAAAAATTAAAAACACCAAATGAAAGAAAACTTTAACTCAAAATTAAAACAAACAAGGTACAAAAAAAACAAATTTAAGATAATAAATATAAAAAGTACCTAATCAACACAAACTAAAAACAAAAACAGGTAGAAAATACAAAGTAAATCCAGTACATCTAACATAAAAAAGCATAAAATACCTAATCAACACGAACTTAAAACAAGAATAAGATAAAAAAACAAATAAAAGAAGAAAAAGAAACAAAAAATAACAATCAACGCAAACTTACAACAAAAATAGGTAAAAAAAACAATAAAATACAAAAATAACACAAATTAAAGATAAAAAAGACAAAAACACCTAATCCACACAAACTTAAAACAAGAATAAGATAAAAAAACAAATAAAAGAAGAAAAAAAAACAAAAAATAACAATCAACGCAAACTTACAACAAAAATAGGTAAAAAAAAAACAATAAAATACAAAAATAACCCAAATTAAAGATAAAAAAGACAAAAACACCTAATCCACACAAACTTAAAACAAAAATAAGGTAAAAAAACAAATAAAAGAAAAAAAAAACAAAAAATTACAATCAACGCAAACTTTAAACAAAAAATGTAAAAAAACCAAAAAAAATAAAACAAGTTAAAGATAAAAAACACCTAATCCAAACAAAGTAAAAACAAAAAAGGTATAAAATACAAAGTAAAACACATTAAAGATAAAAAAAAACATAAAATACCTAATCAACACAAACTAAAAACAAAAAATAAGGTAAAAAAAAACAAATAAAAGAAAAAAATAGCAATCAACGCAAACTTAAAACAAAAAAGGTAAAAAATACAAAGTAAAACAAACCAAAGATAAAAAACAAACAAGAAATACCTAATCAACTCAAACTAAAAACAAATAAGGTAAAAAATACAAAAATAAAACAAATTAAAGTCTTCGGGGAAGACCTATGTTTAGTAGTGAACGTCTTAACGTTGAAATGATAATGATGCTCAAGGCTAAAGACGACGCGATTGAAACTTGACGACGCGACGACGCTCGGCGCACACACAGAAACCTCAAACGGTACCTTTTTAAAACGGTTAAGGTTACCGAAAAAAAATTACGGTACCGTTCAATTTCGATACCGTTTCATTTCGGTTGCGCTACCGAAATCATACCGAAACAAACGGTATGACGTCATACCGCTTTAAAACGCTACCTTCATTTTTCGGTTATGCAGTCCCTGACGGAAAATATGTTTCCAGTCCACCATAAAAAAGTAATTCATACAAAAACATGACATTATGGAAGAGAAATTTTGCATAACAATCTCTGTCGTGTATTAGATTCGATTTTAAGTAAGAAAAACTGAGAGTGAGAATAAGTCTATTTAGTTAAAAGAAAAAAAATCCAAATCGGTCTAGACGTTTTCAAGTAACCGAGGAACAAGCCTACATAAAAATTGCTCTTTGTTTTGAAGTCGGTTAAGACTGGGAACTTATTTCTAATAAGAAATGCACGAGAAAGTAAGAAAAATACCGAAATCGCATATGTGTGCCTATGATATTTGAAGAGTTCCCTCGATTTCTCCTTTAAACAAAAAAAGAATTTTCCAAATAGGTTCAGCCGTCTTCAAGTAATCGGGGAAGAAACCTAGATACAAATTTACTCTTTGTTTTGAAGTCGGTTAACACTAAAAACTTGTTGCTAATAAGAGATGGACGAGAAATTACGAAAAATACCGAAATCGCTATATGTGTGCCTATTATATTTGAAGAGTTCCCTCGATTTCTCCAAGATTCCATCATCAGATCCTGATTTGGTTGCAATGGGACCACCTCGAAAGTCGACCCTTTCAAACAAAAAAGGAATTTTCCAAATCGGTCCAGCCGTCTTCAAGTAATCGGTGAACAAACACACAAAAAAAAAAAAAACATACAGACGAATTGAGAACCGTCCTTCTTTTGGAAGTCGGTTAAAAAAAAATAAGTCGACGCTTGAAAGGCGAAATTGCCTAAGCGCTTAGGCAATTTCGCCCTTCAAGCGTCGAAGTGTATTTTTATAACGCTCAGAGATGAATGTCAAATGAGAGATTGTGAGCGAACTTAAAATAAATGGGCTAAAAGTGAAATTGTTGGTTAATTGGTTGTGAATAAAGGCTATCACTATTAGTTTATAAAACTATTCTGCACCGGTAAGATGAAAACATTACAGCGCTATTACTAAGGCATTTAGGTATGGCGTTTATTAGAGATGTGCCGACTATGAATCTGGCCGACTAGCCGAATAATCAGTGGGCAACGCCACTAGTTGGCGACTATAAATGACTCAGGACAGTCGGTTTTACCCGACAAGTCCGTCAAGTTGGTAAATATCTACTATTGTACTGAAAGCTGAAATAGTTATTTCTAACCATTATCCATACTTTATTGAAAACAACGAACTTTTCAAAGAAAAATAAAAAGATCCCAATTTTATCTATTTTGCGAAAGAGATGAAATGTATTGTGTTGTGACAATTTTATGAAATTCTCCAATGAGCATAGATCATTTAAAACAGAAAATGACAAACAGATTTAGAAATTTGATACATCAAGGCGGAGACTGCTCTGTCCTATTTAAATAAATTAATAAAGCTAAGTTTTGTCTATATCGAATCTCATCAAAAAGAATTTGATTCGGTAAAAACAAATTAATACTTACATAATAATAAAATTGTAGAAACACTGGGTTTTCCAAAAATGTAAATAGGGAGTTAGTTTTAGAATTTTTTGTGTTTGTTAAAAATAAATAAATATATACCAGAAGAAATAGCCAGAAAATGGAGGGAGGGATCTAAAAATCTGATAAATCGCATCGTGTGACGTAGGTAGGCTACTACCCTAAGGTTGTCTGGAAGAGATCGCTTATTAGCGATAAGACCGCCTGTTGTTTACCATTTATGCTGTTTTAGATTTAAGTTTTTGTAATCTTTTGTTTTGGTGCACAATAAAGAATATTGTATTGTATTGTATTGTAGGTAGGTAGGTATAATGATGTCGATAACACCGAAATGCTTTTTAGGGTTCCGTAGCCAAAATGGCAAAAACGGAACCCTTATAGTTTCGTCATGTCCGTCCGTCTGTCTGTCTGTCTGTCTGTCTGTCTGTCTGTCCGTATGTCACAGGCATTTTACTCAAAAACTACATGATGGATATTGATGAAATTTGGAATATAGGTGTCTTTTATGAGCCGCTACTTAGTTTGGTATATAAATAATTAAAATAAATATTTTTAGGGGGGGCACTCCATACATGATAAAGACAGTAAAAAAATTTTTTTTCAGCAAATATCAGCGTGTGGTACATAGTTCGACAGCTCTTTAAAAAACACTATAAGGTTCGTAAGTAATGTTTTTGATTAAGTGAATGTATTTGGAAATAATCGCTCCGAAAGTTGTGTAAATTGTGTCCCCCCCCCTCTATTTTCTAAACCGTGCGCCCGAAAAATATGAAAAAAATCACGAAGGTAACGCTTAATTAATACTTTCAACGAAAATATTTTCAACAAGATCGAATGTACCGTTTTTGAGTTATTGCCGATAAACTGCGCTTCTCAACAAAAGGACGTAATTGCTATGAAGATACGCTCTTTTGTTGTTGTACTTTTTTTACATCGTATTTTTTACCTTATAGTTACGGCTATGGAACCCTACACTGAGCATGGTCCGACATGCTCTTGGCCAGTTTTTTAAATTTTATTAATCTTGGATTTAGCATACAACAGCCTTCCTTTCGCACCCTTTTCTCGAAGCAACTCGAGTCATTTTGGGGAATAAATAGGTACTAGGTATGAATAAATCTTCATACCCATAAAAAAAAAACTTTTTGGCATATATTTTCATATGAACATCTCTATAACAGATAGCTAAGTACCTACAGTACATTCAATACAAGTGTGTACCTAAGTACCAATAGAGAATCAATCTTACCTTATCAGATACTCTGTACATACCTACCTACAGTCTTACTCGAGAGCAAAATCACATCTCCGCTCTGTAATCTTTCTTTTATAAATAACATGTACCCGGCGCGACGCGGCGCTGCCATTGGCCGATCTCCCGCGGGGGGCGTGGTCTGATCCCGCGCAGCATCCAATGGTTATCGCAATCTGATGGGGACAGATTGTGTAGGGGACAATCTTATATAAGTTAGGTATTGTTATCTATAGAATTTAGATAGATTAGTTGACAAGTAGCTTTACTAGGAGATAGTGCGTTCCTAATTATTTATTATTTTCATAAATAATAGCGTTATACCTATATAAGTAAAGAGGGGACGAATATTCTGTTTATATTCGGAAGTTTTATCGAGTATTTTTATTATGAATATTCAGTAGAAATTCAAAATAATCAGCATATACCGTAGCTAGAGTTATGACAGAATTTAAGTGTATAATAATGAAGGATCTGTGCCGAAGTAAAGATATTTAATATTACCCATCTATCAACCTACCTATTATCGTTAGGATCTGTACCTATACTACCTTTGTACATCACATCATCAGCCTATACATGTCCCACTGCTGGGCACAGGCCGAGTCTCATAGACGAGAGCGAATGGGCTGTAGTCCCCACGCTAGCCCACTGCGGATTGGGGACTTTACATAGGTACACCTTTGAATTTCTTCGCGGATGTATGCAGGTTTCCTCATTATGTTTTTCCTTCACCGAAAAGCTAATGGTTAATTTTCTAATAAAATTACCTATATAAGTTCCGCAAAACTCATTGGTACGAGCCAATAATTATCCTCAATTAGATTAGCGTCGAACTTTACCGTTTTCTGTAAGAATATTTATACCGAATGTTCAGTCAAATATTTGTACCTATACGTACCAATGTTCAGCTCATCTCTGGTTATGAAATTAACACTTGGTTGGCCTGTCTTTGTCTGAGTTTGTATGAAATTGTTATGTTGTTAGATTGTTTTCTCCGTCTTCTTCTCTGTTGCCCTCTCCTGGGGGGTAGCACTCGAATTAACTTTTCCATTTATTTCTGACTTGGGCTGCTTGTGATACATCGTTTGTCCCATTTCATCTCCATGACGGCCATATCTTGTCCTACTGAGCGTCACTAAGTTATAGGGTGACCTCTTTATTTCCAGACGAAATAGAATACCTACCTACTTTCCTGACAGATCAAAACAGTTCCTGTTTAGGTATGAAGTATCAAAAACACACAGATAGTATGAACATTCTATGAAAAAAGTATTACCTATGCCGCTAAATAGCCGAAGTTTAGTTTAGTCTACTTAGTTTTAGGTATTTTCAATTTTATCTTGTTAGGGTTCCGTACCAAAATGGAAAAAAGGAACCCTTATGGTGCGACTCTGTCTGTCTGTCTGTCTGTCTGTCTGTCTGTCTGTCTGTCACAGCCAGATATCTCAGGAACTACTGATGCTATCGATTTGAAATTTGTAATAGTGTTAAAAGTAGCTAACCCGAGCTTATTGGACATAGAAAATATCTTGTACCTTTTTTACTTTTTTTTTAAAAGGCTCCGTAATGGGACTTTGAAAATTGATTTTTCCTCTTTTATTGTATTATCTGTGGGTACTTATACGCGAATTAAACTGTATTCGTTTTTGTTGTTAAGTTAAGCGGCAATACAAATACAGATTAAGTATGTGTCATATTTAAACTTTAAAGGCTAGCGTGAAATAATTTGTAATCTCTACAGCAAGGGTCTTCAACCATCAAACTAAATAGTTAATCATATATCGTCAATAAATTGAGCTATTGCGCTATGCAAAAACAAAATAATTCTTGGCCCTTGATTTGGAAAAGGTTGAAGACCCCTGCTCTACAAGCAAGTGTCCTATTTGATAGAGCATGTTTATCAAATTGTGGGTCGCGACTACCTGGGGGGTCGCAGAGCCTCTAGAGTCGCGAGGGTCAAAAATCTTAGGCAAAAAGGAAAACAAAAACAAAAAAGCTCAAAAGTGTAACGGAATAAAATTTAGGTTAGAAATCGCGAAATAATTTCGCATACAAAGGGGGTTGTCCCATGAAATAGTTTGAAAAACACCGTGATAGAGTATTGATCTAAATAAAAGGTCTAGGTACCTATACCTAGGTTATGATTAATAGGTTAGGTACCCGAGCCTATATCGCGGTGTTTTCTGAAAACGTGCCGTCTCGCGGTCTCGCAATTCTGGGACGTCGTATGAATCATGTGATCATCATCTGGGTTTTTTAAATGCCTAAATCGAACCACTCAATTCTAAACCCTGGCTTAGCAGTAAGTATAGTAATGAGTCAGACTTGTTTACGCTCGTGCTAGACACGCACTATCTTAATCATTATTATAAAACTATAAAAAAATAACCGACTTCAATCGAACTTCATTAACAAATGCACGAGTTAGATACTATAAAAATACCCAATTCTCTATATGTTTCAAGAGTGCCCTCGGTTTCTCCAAGATCCCATTATTAGAGCTTTACTTGGTTGCAATGGGACCTCGTTTAAGATGGATAATCATTTTTTTAAAGGGTTAAACATCGTTCGCAAGGGGTTAAAAACACAAGTTTTTATGCTTACAGCAGTTATGTAGGTAAAGATGATATCTGTAGCGGACTCAGTATTTTGGACGCAGAGAGATGTCGGTTACAAAGCATCTAAAATGTCATGCCTGATTGAGTCCCATTAACCCCTTCCGCTCGGGATTCAGAGAGCTTAGAAACCTTTAAATAATGTACCTATATTAGTTCACCTGGAGACGTCTACTGCTGAACATAGGTCTCCCCTAAAGACTTTCACAACGAATGCTCGCACGTCTCCTTTGACTTGACATGTTTAGCCTAGTGGGATTGACACCGCCTTCGAAGCTAGAGGTCCCAGGTTTAAATTCTGGTAAGGGCAAATATGTCCTGAACACGAGTATTAGTTCCTGAGTCATGGATGTTTCTATCTACTATTTGAGTATGTATTTTTCTATATAAGTACGTACATCGTCGAACGAGTATATCGTCGTCTAGTACCCATAGAGGGCAAATATTTATGTGATGAGCACGAGTATTTGTTCCTGAGTCATGGATGTTTCTATCTACTATTTGAACATGTATTTTTCTATATAAGTACGTACATCGTCGTATATCGTCGCCCCATCCATAGTACAAGCATTGCTTAGTTTGGGGCTAGATCGATTTATGTAAATTTGTCTCCTTGGCTTCATCGGCGGAAATAAATAAATAAATATTGTTATTTATTTATTTCCGCCGATGAAGCCAACGTTGCGTCTTCCGTTTCAGTTATTTTTTCGTTAAAATACTTTAATACGAGACAAGTAAAAGTATGATGTGCAAAATTAAAGACCAAATTCTTCAAGTAAGTTGGTAACACATTTAACTTCACTTGCAATTTCATGCAACCATACAAACCAGTAGTTTTTGTATCAACTGGTCAGTATACCACCATGTCGTAGTATCGTAGCACTCCCAACACAATTAGAGCGTGCTAAATAAATGAATTCGACAAGGAACTATAGTAACCAGGTATTTTAATTTTTTAACCATAACCTCGCAAATGACATAAAATTTGCAATTTTCGGCATTAATTACTACCACACCCCTTCGGTAAGCCAAAGTTAAAACAGCATATGTCCCTATGAAATAGAGTCGCTTACGTCTATTTATTTAGTACTAAGTGGTTTTGGGTATATTAGCAATTAGTAATTTTAGCGCGCTCGTATCTTGACAATTGTCGTCAAACGATTTAAAACTGTAACACAATGCTATAAGGTTCTTTGTTAAATGGTTATCTGCGTATTTCACTCCCAAATTATGATTGGGGGAAAGTTGGCATCTGCACACTTTCGCTTTAAACCTTGAAATGTGAACACCTTGTTGATAATTAATTGTAAGTGACCGAGTAAGCTGCTGGAAACGACCGAATCGATTTCCATAATTAAGAATCATATCATAAGTAACAGTCAATTACAATTTTAAATTACGACGAATCGAAGTATCACTGTTAGCAGTATTTTTTCCTACTACAAAACACGGTATACGGTAGTTTTTCTTCCAACAAAATGTACATCGCGCGCCATGACCTGCGCGGGCCTGCCCACAGTATGGAGTACACTCACACAGACGCGCGTCGTGCGTCTGTGTAAATACGTGTCGCGCGCTCCTAAGCGGCCAAAGTCGTAATACTTGGTTGTCTTTATATTTTGCTACAAAAGCTACATCGCGCGCTAATGTGTGCGCGCCGTGAACTAACGCACTAGCTAGAGTCTGTGCGAAAAGAGAATAGGCGTGGCGAAAAACGGAGCTAACCTAACCAGTATGGCATATACGGCAAATATTTTTTTCTACGGTAGAAAAGCATTACAGCGCCCCCAAATCTAAATCCTATTCTCTTTCCGCACATACTCTACCGTCAAATGGGCATTTCTCCAGAAATATGTCTGCGGTCACCTCATTCATCTGGCCCTTTTTCAATACTAAATGTATGGAGACAGATGAATGAGTCGCAGACATATTTCTGGAGAATGCCCAAATGCTGTAACTTTGCATACGCTGCCCAGTTTTGCCTGCCTGAATTCATAAACTTCGTCTGGGACAAATTGCACATAAAAGTATGCAATATCAAGTATTCAATAGGTACTTACTTTATACTTGGTGCGAGTTGGATTCGCACACGAGGGTTCTGTACCACCGTCTACCACTTTCCCCACCGTCTACCCACTTCAACCGTCATGCAAAACACACCAAAACGTACGCCTTGTACCGGCTTTTATTTTGTTTTTATTTTTTGTTGTTATAGCGGTAATAAAAAGGCTGTATCTTTCAAAGATACAGCCCTGTGACAGACGGACAGGCGGACACACACAGGTTAACACGTTGTCTGTCCCGGTGCCCCCAATGTGGGGTCATGAAGGTTTTAGGAGTCCGTGCTGGGACTTGTGACATTGTCCGATATTTTGTATCGGAACGGTGAACGTGTTAAGACACTAAGGTGGTAATAATTATATTCCCAGTAACACTGCAATGGCGGCAAAAAAAATGTTGGTAGCCGTCGTGCCTGCCCACCGCCAGGCACCCAGTTCGACGCCCGGCGGAGACAATCGAACGGCTGTACCGGTCTATAGCTCGTGCCGACACCTTCCGGTACTGCGGCACACTAAAGTGTTCGAAATATTTTAAAAGACTCACAAGTTAATAATGCTTTCACAGTGGAACAAATTATTTGTTAAACATCTTATTTTTAAGCGTTTTACTTACTTTTTTGTTTAGTTGCAAACTGCACGTCAAAACCAATTCTTTGTTTTGTACCCTATCATGGTGGCATGGTTGTCTTGTTTAGTTAAGTTGATCCTAAGGCCTATCACACATAGAGCCAAGCCCAAACTCTACAAGGTCTAATACCATCCCTACACTATGAACAAAAATAATCTTGATCAAAAAACATGACATGGCCGTTCCGAATGGTAAAAAAATTAAATAACTAGTCTCTAATGTTTTGTCATTGTAATAGCTTTATGAAACGGCCAAGTATAATGCTGAGATTTGTAAATTATGGTGGTTTAAGTTAACCCTTACTATGTGACTGGGTCCATACATGTATTTTGATAAATTTTTTTCATCACACTTGCTCGAAAATGGTGCATTACACGTAGGTTTTGCGGGCCGTAAATGAGCTATTACGCCCTAGGGCGTAATGGTTTTCTTTTTAAATTTGAAACGCTGGTTCTGTTTTACTCTTATTTGTCATGTTCAAAGGAAACGCCAACTTACTTTTTTAACTTTTATCACTGAAATATTTATTTAAAGAGAACTGGTATTGCAAATACATGTAAACACATATTTCTGTAACATTAATTAAATGTTTCAATAGTGTATTTCAGTATTTTGCAATTATAAAATCAACCGTTTTAGGTCTGTACCGCTATGGTTTCCGAACGTTGCGCATTGTCTATGGATGTCACTAATGTCACTGTCAGTTTTACAATTTTATTTAGGTTAAGTAAGGTTAATTTTAATTAGATTTCCTCACAAGTGTGATGAAAAACATTGTGTGTGCCACGGGCGGTAAAGGAATTACAAACTCGTGTTATTAAAGCCCTCGGCTTCGCCTCGGCCTTGTAACAAACACTCGTTTGTAATTCCTTACCTACCGCCCTTGATACACAATGTACTATTTCTGTATTTTCTATTTATCTAGATTTTTTTCAGAAATTGTCAGTGCATTTGCCGTTAACTGGATTAAAACCAATTAAACTTTTGATAAGTCTCTTAAAACTTGTAAAACCCCGGAGCACCGCCGTGCGCGAGCGCCCCGCGGCATCTGTCGTCAGTTTTTGCCGTTCCATTAATTTCGTCTCGTTTTTTGTCGGCGTTCGTCGCTTTCTTGTTGCCGGACAGGTTCATCGTGAACTTTTACCTTTTGTTCTTTTAGATCACCTCTAAAAATAGAACGGAAAACTTAAGAAATATATCGTGACGTGATAAACATAATTATAAATCGACATAGCTATGTGACCTCAAATTCGGTTCAAACGTTTTGTACAAAAGAATAGTAGAGACTTGCGACGGGATTTTTGTGCTTTGCTGAGTTTTTTATTTTTTAAATTAAATTTTATTTATTTTTTAAGTTGACTGTAAACCGGCAGACTAAACACACCTCACCGAAAGTGGTCACCTCCGCAGTGAGAAAATCTTAGCATAAAGTTCATTCCATAATCTTTCTGACGCGTACAATAGGGATCTGGCCAGAGCCGGCGCGTTGTTGAGCGTAGTGAGTGTAGACGTACGTAAGGGACCTGTTGCTGACTTTAAGCCAATGCCTTCTCTCTCATCCCAGCTATAGTAGCTAGGTATTTTCCGACATCGTCATGAGATCAGCTTTTCGCATTTCCCTCCCCTTCTCCCTATCTTACGGAAAATAACGCTAGCCAGGGCGGCTTTACCTGTAGCGTAGGAGGTGCAGCGCACACGGGCACAGGTTTCAGGGGGTTCATTTGGACCTAGAAGGTCCTCTCTTCAGCATACAGCTTGTGGCTGCCATTCTGCCGGTGGTAGCTAAGCCCCGGAACATCCAAAGCAGCTAACCTTCGGAGTCTGCAGCAGCCAGAGCAAGCCGTGATCGCACAAACCATGACACACCCTCGAGAGACCAGAGCACCCGGAAGACCTCGGTCGGCGGCACGTCGTCTGCCCTACTGCTTGCCCAACGTCTGCGAGCCTGCCCACCAGACCGACAGCTCAGGGGAGTTGACTCTCACAACTCTCACAAGTTCCAATCTCATATTACGGACCTTCGACCGTTTTTCTCTTCTGAACCCTATCGGGATTTAATTTAATGTATTAAAACTTCTCCTTCTTTAAATCTATTATGGGAGACCCTGCGACAGTGGCTTGCTCGCGATGATCAAGCGTCGTCGCTCGCAGTGCCAGCGCGATCTGCGCCCGAGTGGCTCCTTTCGCCAGGGTAGGGTTCCAATCAGGGTATAGATTACACACGGGCACTATATGAGCCAGAGCGATCACTGAAGTTAGCTAAGTATGTTTTAAGTTCTAACTCTCTCTATCCGAAGATATCATATTCTCTATTCGAAGATGTAGTGGAATATAGCCACTAACTTCGTAAGTCATCAGTTCAAATAAATCTTACTTATTTAGTTGGACGCAGCGAAGATGGACTTCCGGATGGAGTAGTTTCCTGTTTCAACTATTTGTCATCCACCCCGCATTGTCACTGGAGCGGCAAGGGATAGCGACAGGATACGATTTGAACCAGTTTTTCTGGACCTTTTAATGAGGCTTTCAATTAGAGCAAAAACTGTTAAATTTGGATGTTGATTTTAAACGGTGTAGCACGAGTCAAATGATAGTCAAGTCAATAAAGTTTTTGGACTGTTTTTGTTTCATCAAGACAAGCCTAAGGAAGGAAGGCATCACATATTTACATACAGTAAGGACCTTTAAATTGCTATATGAATACGATAAGTAAACACGTCAACAACTTAGTTAATAGGTATTTTAATGGTAAGTTAAAGTCGTCAGCTGGTCCACTAACCTTTCACACCACTAGACTCCATCATCAGACCCTCGTTACCAAACAGAAATTATCATAATTTTGTTGAATTTCGGAAACTCAATGCGCGTTGCAAAGTTTCATAAGAATCGGTTTAGTAGAAGTTGTCGAAAAAACTGTCGCGAGATTTTGATTAAATTAGCCAATTTAAGTAATATTTTGTATGAATGATTAGTTTTTCGTTTATTTTCTGGTACCAAATCCCAGTAGCTACCCTGCAAAAACAGGAATAGGTAAAGTGTTTGGGTGTGATGAAGAATTTGAGGGACAATACAATACAATACAATACAATCATACTTTATTGCACACCAAAAGATAAATTACAATGCAAACTTATACAAAAACATTGGTAAACAATAGGCGGTCTTATCGCTAAAGAGCGATCTCTTCCAGACAACCTTTGGGTAGCGGAGTTGATATAAAATTAACAAAACTAAATGAGTAGGTGGTGAGGAATAAACGATGCAAAAGACGAAGAATGCACACAAATAACTAAATACAAGGGAAGCAATACACATACGTATATAAATTAATACATAAACCTACATATACAATACATAAAATACATTATATATATAAACGAAACATATATATATATATATATATATATATATATATATTTACAACAAAGCCTGCAATAAAATAGAAGCAAATAGTGACTATTGAAATGATAAATAATGTTTTTTTAGCATGTTTTTAAATATGGGGAGAGATTGAGCACGTCTTACATTAAGAGGCAGAGAGTTCCACAACCGTACGGCCTGGAATGTAAATGAATTATTATAAAATTTGGAGCTAGAGAAGGGGACATTCAGAAGTAAATTTTGGGCACATCTTACAGACGATAAATGACTAAAACGCTCTTTAAGATAGCGGGGGGTTGCAGGAAAGAAGAGTATACCATACAGAAAAGAAAGGATATGAGAGTTACGTCGAAGTCGGATAGGAAGCCACTTGAGTTGACAGCGAAAACTAGAAACATGGTCATACTTGCGTAACCCAAATATGAACCGAATACAAATATTTTGAATACGCTCAAGTTTGTTTAGTTGCTCCTCAGTGAGATCAAGATAGGAGATGTCAGCGTAATCTAAAATAGGGAGCAATAAGGATTGAGCAAGCGCAATTTTAGTGGCGATGGGAAGAAAGTTACGAAGTCTTCTTAGTGAAGCTACAGCTGCAAATATCTTCCTGCTGACCTCGTTTAACTGAGGCACCCAAGATAGAGTGTTGTCCATGATAATACCCAGGTTTTTAACCTGAGACGAGTAGGGAATCAAAACGCCATCGAAGTTTATAGATGGTAGGTTATCAAAGTCGACTCTAGAAATCATCCTAGAACTACCAATGATGATGACTTGGGTCTTTGCAGGATTGACTTTCAGACCGTAGCTATTGCTCCAGTCAGAAATAAGCCTCAAGTCATTATTGGTCAACGATATGACCGATGGGAGATCGTCAAGAACACCTTGAGAATAGATTTGGAGATCGTCGGCATAAAGGTGATAAGAAGAAGATAAGTTAAGCGTAATCGAGTTGATGAAGATAGAAAATAAAAGAGGAGACAGGACACCGCCCTGTGGAACACCAGCTAGCGTGGTGCACCAAGAAGACCGGGAATCATCCACCTTTATACGCTGCCGACGGCCTGATAGATAGCTACGAAACCAATCAATAACCGCAGGAGATATGTTAAGAGAGCGTAATATTCCCAACAAAATGTCAAAGTAAACAGTGTTAAACGCATTACTAAAATCAAGCAGCGTCAGCACCGTTAACTTCCGATCATTCATACCTGACCGAATGTCATCCGTAATCTTCGTAAGGGACTTCATTCATATGCGCCCTATTTTCTAACGCTTCCTACGCACGCTGGCTAACCAAGTTTTACGAACGCTACGCGCATGTTATTGACATCATTACTTCATTATGCAACGGTGCGTTGACACCGCATCTCATCTTGCACGTAATACTTAGTAATAAATTCGCACGAATATAATTGCGCGGTCAATGTCAGATGACTCAGAGGCTTGCTCTCGATTTTAAAGCCCATGTTACAGGCGGCAGCGATTTGGATTGCTAAGGGCTCTTCTCTTACATATAAACATGATACGATATCGCGTCGTGCTACGACACCATTTCACGATGCGACATCGTGTCGTGGAAAATATTCAATCAAAAAACAACTTTATGTCAGTGTAGAAAGATTTAAAATTAAAATATAATTTTGACACGACATCAGAGGGCCAATTTTGTAATACGTGCGGCTTTCGCTTACGGGTGCGTTCCATAAGTGTTAGTAAGCGGTTATTTCGAATTTCGTGTCGTGCGGTCCCTAGTTTTTGCTCGTCTGATAATATATTTGTCATCCTTGCTGAATAAAAACAAGTAAAGGAACCTCATCATACACATTTATTACGTAGTGACTAACATTAAATTTAATTTAGTCACTTATTGCACCAATTCCATTTATAATTAATTGAATAATAGAACAGAAGGAAAAAGAGATAAAAAGAATAAGAAAAAGAACGTAAGAAAAAAGAAAATTAAATTAAATGTAATGAAATGATTTGGGATAGGAATGCATGCTCTTAAAGGACAGGAATGAGAGCTAACACAACCCAAAATACTTAAATAATCCGTTCTTAATTAAATAAGAGTGTGAATAGTTTACTAAATAAAATTGAGTGTCCCTAATATTACCTTAAAAGATTATACATCAAAATGCACCTCGACCTTGAATAAGTATCGCACGATCCTAAAAGTTGGACTACTTGTCTGTCATTATACTTTGGCACTCCCCACACAGTCCGATCCACTCAGGGTGGGCGACCTGGTTCGACCTCAGGGAACGGCACGGCCGACCACTCGGTCAAACTATCGCTATGCCCAATAAGGGTCGCGAGTTAGTCAGTCTTAAAAGAAACCGCACTACGAACATTACTGTTATGCTTGAGGCGTCCGCTGGTCGCTTGTCTCTTAAAGTCTGTCGCGACGCGCACGCACACAGCGCCGGCGCGAGATGCGCGCGCGGCAGCTGACCTCGATACTTTTTTATTGTCTTCAGTCTTGATACTTGATATTCTTAACTAGGCTTAACTTTAACTTAGGCCTGTTAAAAAAATCTAGAAATTATTTTACTTCATAATTAAATTACTTACCTATAAATCAATCCGGTGACTAGAATAAGGATAAAATGATTTCACTGACGCAGATTTAGTAAAATAATCATTAATCAGTAATCACCCAGCAGTGTTTTTTTTAATGATTTGCTAATAGCTTGGTCGACTGATGTGGCCAGTTGCTATGAGTCTGAAATACACAACAGTCCACACGGCGTCGTTTCGTAGCGCTGTCTCTGTTTATTTTTAGGGTGTAAAAGGGACAACGCTACGAAACGCGCGTCGACGGCGCGTTTAAAAGACGATGTCTGCTCAGGCCCTTATAGTGTAGGACAACTAACCAAGAGCTCGCGGAGCTTTTAATCCAAGTCTAGGATTAAAAGCTCACACAGTTTTAAAATATATTTCAAGCAACGTTACGCTATGTTTATTAATTGACCATGTAATAGAACTAAATTAAGTAACCGATCGCTCTCTATAATAGAAATTCACACTGTGTCTTTAAACGTTCGTCTGGACAATTATAATCTTAGTGATAGTGAAATATACTAAAAACTAAAACTTGCTTGTTATAAAACTTGTTGTAAAATAATTAATTAAAAAGAAACATGACTTATTTCATCAAATACCAAGACTGTTCTTGTGTCGGCGCGTGCGGCGGCAGATGTGCGCAGCATCTGTTCCCACCAACCTGTCGTACAGCTGATCGCGTCGGCTTTCTTTTTTAACTCCACAATGATTTGTTTATCGATGGATTATTGGAATATTGACCCGGCCATACAAATATGACTAGGGAATACGGTAAATTGCGTAATTATCAGACATACGAGTAAGATGCATTGCGGGCCGTTTTAGGTTATCTATAATATTGGCTTTTGTACCCTGGCCTGTAAGCGGCATTTCCCGGCGCACAGAGAGAAAAGTCCACTACTGGTCAGGGCTTCCCCTGACCAGTAGTGGACTTTTCTTTTGTGTACGTAATGTATCTTTCTCACGTAATGTATTTATGCCACACCTGACCATAACGTGGCCTTTTCCGCACGCTGCGCGTATGGAAAAAGCCGCTTTCTGGGCAAGTGTAGACATAAAATGATGTACACAACACGGGAGGTAATAAAGAAAGCCCTCGATCGCCTATTTACGTCCCCCGCTTGCAGCCCGGGCCGCAAACTTCTGCGATCTCGGCCTTTCTTTGTATTACCACCCTAGTTGTGTAATGTACTAATAACGCGCCGATATCAGGAATATAAAGAAAGTCCCAGATCGTAGGTGATTCTTCGAGGATTTTATAAATCTTATTCCTCTGTCTACTGTCCCCTAATAATAATATAATATAATAATATACTGGCGAATTCCCTGTATCTCCTCAGCCACTCGGCATTTATTGGTTGATGTAATAGAACTTGGCACGTGTTACACAATTACCCAAAAAGTATGTGCTACTGTGGCAGGATCTATAGGAAAGTCGCCAATTATATTTGTGGACTAGAGGAATAAGACTCGAAAAATCACCGAGGTTTTAAGTTTTAAATATGCGGGGCTTTCCTTGTCACCGCCCAGTGTGTTCAGTTTTACGTGTTCACCAGGCTAAGAGTGGTAAAGGTGCATATACCCTGTGCATATACCTATTGAACCGTCTGTTTGGATTGTCTTTAGCTACTAATTCTGGAGCCTGTCTTTACGTCTGTCTCTGATCGTCATTCGTTGTCGACTACCTTGTCATTTGTTTTACGTCACACCTGGCCATAAAGTGGCAATAACCACCCGCTATGCGTGCTGAAAATCCCACTTCATTGCCTGGGGGGACGTAAAATTACTTACTACGGGCGGCAGTAAAGAAAGCCCCAGATCGCATATTTATCACCCTTGCCTTCGGCTCGGGCGTCAAATACCTGCGATCTGAGACATTCTTTGTTTTACCGCCCTAGGTAAGTAATGTACTATTATTAGATATGTAGGTGATTGATTGATCGTCGTATTTCCAAGAAACGCAGACACCCACAAAGGCATCCGATTGTTCTAATAAGAACATTTTTCTTATTGGATGTTGCAAGAAACACAGTGTCTTCAAGCAGCAGCAACACGATGTCCACGATGTCCTTGTCCGCGAGAAGAGGCGCAGCGCAGAGCGGAGACACGACGTTACACCTCGACGGCCGGAGCAGAAAAGGCTGAGCCGGGCCCGTGCGCGCTATTTTATTTCGGCGATCACGCGGCGACTCGCGCATGCGTAATGCGGCGCGAACATAGCCGCGTTCCACCAACGCCGGCGCACTTCGGAGTTCACGTCCCCCGCGCGTCTCACCCCGGAATCTATTCTCGCGTACCTATTAACTAATTGTGCCCTATTATTGCCTCATCAATCATGCTTTTTTGTAAATAAATTATGTTTTTACCTTCTGATCTGGAGTTTACTTAACTACAAATACCTCAACCAAACAATCCTAAAGTGGTGACCCCGACAAAAGAAGAATCATCAAGAAGCAGTCACCATGCCAGACCAGCAGCAAGCTCCAGCACATCCCGGCAACACCCAACCGCAGCAACAGCAACCGGCAGCTGCGCCCCAAGAAGTCTCCGGCATATCACTGTCGCTACGTGTACCACCGTTTTGGCGGGACCAGCCGTTACTCTGGTTCTGCAGCTTCGAAGCCGCGACTGCAGAACTCAAACGAAGCCAGGCCCAGCTCGCTCAAATGGTGATCGCCCAGCTCGACAAGCAAGATATTCAGAACATCTCGGACCTCATCTACTCGCCGCCGCAGAATGACTACTACAAGGCAATCAAGGACCGTCTAATCTCTCTGTATGAAGAATCCAGCAGCGCCCAGGCGAAGAAACTACTTTCGCAAGTCGAGTTAGGCGACCAGAAGCCGAGCCAACTCCTCCGGCGAATGCAAAATCTCAACCGAGAGAAGTTTCCCGAAAGCACAATACAGATGATGTGGCTCGATCATCTGCCTCCTCATATCCGCTCCGTGCTCACCGTCAGCGAAGCATTCAAAATCAAGACCACGCTTGATGACCTAGCCTTGCTCGCCGACAAAATGATGGAGGTATCGAACCCAACACATCACATCGCCGCCGTCGCGACGCGGCCCACCGTTCCGGCATATCCACCACAACCACAGCCGCAGACCATTCCACCACAACCCGCATTCGACAATCAACATTTAATTAACGAAATCCGAAGATTATCGCTGGAAGTCGCCGAGCTACGCACGCAACCCCGTTTTCAACGCAATAGTCGTCCGTTCAACCGCTTCCGGTCATCGTCACGCTCAAGAAATTCGTCGCAAAATAGACCAAGCCGCAAGAGCTCGCCCATGCCATACTGCTATTATCATCGGCGGTTCGGCATGGACGCAAAGAAATGCGAGCAACCCTGCAGCTTCAAACCCATCACATCACCGCCGTCGGAAAACTAACGTCAACGCTGGCAGCGGCGGATACCGGCGTTAACGAACCATCCCACCGCCTATTTGTTACGGACCGATCATCAAAACTCACCTTCTTGGTAGATACGGGTGCAAATATTTCCGTCCTACCGAGAGGAAAAGGCGTTCCTGAGCAACCACTGCCATTCCAACTATACGCCGCTAACAACACCATCATACCTACGTACGGCGAGAAGACGCTCGACCTTGACCTCAATCTTCGACGCACGTTCAAGTGGAAATTCATTATCGCCGCAGTTTCCAAACCGATCCTGGGAGCCGATTTCTTGAAGCATCACAACATCACCGTTGACCTCAAAAATAGAAGATTAATCGATGGGAAGACGCAACTCATCTCAAATGCACAACTCTGTGCTACGGACACACCTACCGTTCGTAGCATAGACGTGCATCAAGCATACCACGGAATATTGGCAGATTTCCCCGGCATCACTCGACTAACCTCAATGAAGCTCAACCCCAAGCATCCCGTCGAACATTTCATCGAGACAACAGGCCCTCCCCTCCACTGCAGGCCACGCCCCATAGCACCACATCGCTATGAACAAGTTCGAAAGGAGTTTCAAAATATGATCGACCAAGGCCTATGTCGACCCAGCAAGAGCCCGTGGTCGTCGCCGTTGCACGTCGTACCTAAAAAGTCAGGAGAGTTACGAGTGTGCGGCGACTACCGAAGACTCAACGCCATCACCGTACCAGACCGATACCCGATACCCCGCATCCGAGACTTCACTTACCAACTCGCCGGCAAGAAGATTTTCTCCACTCTCGACTTAAATCGCGCTTACCAACAAATCCCAGTCGCCGAACGAGACGTGGAGAAGACAGCAATCATCACGCCATTCGGGTTGTTCGAATTTCCTCGGATGGTCCCGGGACTGAAGACCAGCGGAAATACGTTTCAGCGCTTCATCCACGAGGTACTGAGAGAGCTCGACTTCGTATTTCCATTCGTCGACGACCTACTGGTAGCCTCAACAAACGAAGACGAACACCGAACACATTTGCGCACAATATTGCAACGCCTTGATGACTACGGCATCACCATCAACCCCGCCAAATGTGTTTTCGGCCAGCCAGCTGTCAAATTCCTCGGCTACCAAGTATCAGCCAGCGGTATCCAGCCACCTGAAGAAAAAGTTCAAGCAATCGTCGATTACCCACAACCACAAACTATCGAGGAGCTACGACGTTTCCTCGGAATGCTTAACTTTTACCGGGAACACATCAAAGACGCCGCCACCATACAAGCGCCGCTGAATACCTACCTGCACAATGTCAAGAAGCGCGACAGAACAAAAATCAACTGGACAGCTGAAGCAACGCAAGCATTCGAGGCATGTAAAGACAGCATAAAAAACGCCGCTTTACTCGCACATCCCTCACACGACGCGGCACTTGCGATCTTCAGTGACGCCAGCGACAAGACAGCAGGAGCCGTACTCAGCCAATTCGTCAACAACTCGTGGCAACCACTCGGATACTATTCCAAGAAATTCACCGACGCGCAGACTCGCTACAGTACCTACGACCGCGAGTTAACCGCCATCTATATGGCAACGAAGTACTTCCGCAAGATGTTTGAAGGACGAGAAGTAATAATATACACGGACCAAAAACCTCTCACGTTTGCGTTTACGAAGACAAGTACCATCAACGAATCTCCGCGACGTACCCGACAACTGCTACATATCAGCGAGTTTACAACAGACATTCGTCACATCAAAGGATCGGAAAACGCAGCCGCCGACGCATTATCTCGCATTGAATCAATCGCATGCCCATCGCCGATTGATTACAAGCGACTTGCCGAAGCACAAGAACGAGACAGCAATATTACCCGATCACTCGCACAGCAAAACAACCTAAGTATGAAGAAAATAACTTTACCTGGAACCGACACCGAACTTCTGTGCGAAACTTCAACTTCACAATTACGCCCATACCTACCCGAAGATTACCGTCGCACCGCATTCAACGCAGTACACAACGTAAGCCATCCTGGTATCAACACAACTCGAAAACTCGTCGCGCAGCGTTACTTCTGGCCCGCGATGAACGCGGATATCGGCAAGTGGGCGAAAACATGCCTACAATGTCAGCGTGCGAAGATACTACGGCACACGTCAAGCCCCTTATCTTCGTTCCCGCCAAGCAACCGATTCGAAAATGTCCATTGCGATTTGGTCGGACCGCTCCCCACTACCGCCGACGGACATCGATACCTACTAACAATCATCGATCCCGCAACAAGATGGCCCGAGGCGCACCCACTACGAGAAATCACCGCCGAAGACGTCGCGAAAGGCGTTTACGACGTTTGGATTTCCCGCTTCGGTTGCCCTGCTACTATCTCTACGGACCAGGGAAGACAGTTTGAAAGCCGAGTATTTGCATCCCTTTCGCACTTACTCGGCATCGAACGAATCCGGACAACTCCGTACCATCCACAATCTAATGGTGCAATCGAGCGCTGGCACCGGACACTCAAGGCCGCGCTAAAAGCGAAACTTCAAACCACACGAAGCTGGATCGACCAATTACCGACAATTATGCTCGGTGTTCGCACCGCGCTCCGGAGCGACACCGGCGTAAGCGCCGCTCAGCTGACTTATGGCTGTAACGTCAGATTACCCGGCGATTTCTTCACACCGACACCCGCCGACATCACCATGGACTCCAACTTCGTGGATCAGCTGAGAACAACAATCGAAGACCTGAAACCCGTACCTCAACAACCATATAGCAACAAAAAGGTCATATTCGTACACAACGACCTACACACCTGCGATCAAGTTTTTGTTCGAGTGGACGCTGTAAAGAAACCGCTACAAGCACCATACGACGGACCCTACAAAGTGCTGAAAAGAGACGGCAAGATATTCACGCTGCAACTACCTAATCGTCAGCTGAATATCTCGATCGACCGACTAAAACCCGCCTACGTAATCACCGACGACGAGCAAGCTACCTACAACAACAAAATACCTACAAGTGCATCGCCGAGCACAACTACAAACATACCTACCGCTACGACTCAAACATCAACTCCGACCTACGCATCAATAACATGAAGTTCCTGCAACAATAAAACATCAAGTTCCTGCAACAATGAAACATCAAGTTCCTGCAACAACGAAACATCAAGTTCCTGCAACAACGAAACATCAAGACCGAAACCCGAGAAAAATAACCAGCTGAAACAAACAGAAAGCCGACCGAACGATCAACAACAAAATACGACCCTGAAACAACAAACACCTACAAATTCAACGAAGACAACATCCCGCGGCCGCGCCGTTCGCCTGCCGGTACGCTACACTTGAGGGGGAACCCTGTAGGTGATTGATTGATCGTCGTATTTCCAAGAAACGCAGACACCCACAAAGGCATCCGATTGTTCTAATAAGAACATTTTTCTTATTGGATGTTGCAAGAAACACAGTGTCTTCAAGCAGCAGCAACACGATGTCCACGATGTCCTTGTCCGCGAGAAGAGGCGCAGCGCAGAGCGGAGACACGACGTTACACCTCGACGGCCGGAGCAGAAAAGGCTGAGCCGCTTTTTTTTTTTTTTTTTTTTTTTTTTTTTTTTTTTTTTTTTTTTTTTTGAAACTGACGAACTCGTAGTCCGGTCCACCTCGATATGATCGGGCTAGGTGGGGGCTTCACGCCTGGAGTCGAACCAGGTCGTTTGGCCAGGGCCACCTTGACTTTACGCTGATTGCTCAGAGTGAGCAACGGACCAGCGGGAAGGATGACTCGGGCCATCCTGTCCTTATGTGAACTTGGGCTGAGCCGGGCCCGTGCGCGCTATTTTATTTCGGCGATCACGCGGCGACTCGCGCATGCGTAATGCGGCGCGAACATAGCCGCGTTCCACCAACGCCGGCGCACTTCGGAGTTCACGTCCCCCGCGCGTCTCACCCCGGAATCTATTCTCGCGTACCTATTAACTAATTGTGCCCTATTATTTTTATATATTAATCATGCTTTTTTGTAAATAAATTATGTTTTTACCTTCTGATCTGGAGTTTACTTAACTACAAATACCTCAACCAAACAATCCTAAAGATACTTCGAGTTCTGCCTGGCAACATTTTAAATATCGAATAAGTAGACCGGTCAGCCAGTCACTGTCAAGTCAAGTCAAGTCAGTCTATCGATATATCAGTAAGGTGGAAAAATGTCCCAACACCTCTCATTAAAAATAGCATGTTTGGGTCATTCAGATTTTGAAAAAACGTGTTTCCTGTCGACAAAACAATGATAGTTAGCAACCCGAATACACATCACTATGTTTTTATCATATAGGCCTAGAAGCAGAAGAGAAGGGTTATTTGCCTATAGGGGCCCAGCTAGAAAATTAAGCTTTTAAAGCCCCTAATATTGTGATGTCTACAGGAAAGATGCGAACGCTTAAGTCATATTGCAAAATCTGTATAACCCGTTTATCAATCAATCTTATACATATCCAGATATTGCCGGAGGGAAACCTCCATACGATGTATACGTTTTGACTTGCGCGGATGGCAACTAGACTTTATAGTACAGGGGTATATAGATTGGAGGGACCCCAGCTGTCACCCACCTGCCCTCCATCTTAGGTATTTGAGGTCGTTGACCCGAAGGGAGCGTATCTACATTTATTTATTAAGTGCCGTATTCATTGGATTGTTTTAAGCCTTCGGCGTAAAAAGGTGTCACGATGTTTGTTTTTTGTGACATTTTCGGACATAAGGCACGTCACCTGGTCTGGCAGCTTGTCAATAAAGATGATTTTTAATTTCGTCTTTAGAAAAGTTGCCTATAAATACAGTCAGTATCAAATAGCCTGTAACATTCAAAATGGATCTTACTGTCTATTTCTATGCGGCATGCTGATTGTATCTTCTGCTTAAGAACGACACATTTTTATGTGCTGTTATTTCCAGAATGGATAGACCGATTTAAATGCGCGAAAGTTTTATCAACAGCTTCATTATACTCGTACGCTTATATGCTTGATAGTATTTGAATATAGCCAGTT
Source organism: Eudemis profundana (assembly GCA_947034925.1). Taxonomy (NCBI): domain Eukaryota; kingdom Metazoa; phylum Arthropoda; class Insecta; order Lepidoptera; family Tortricidae; genus Eudemis; species Eudemis profundana. The sequence goes on along the minus strand of OX344814.1, from coordinate 10,820,120 downwards.
TTATATCATTAAGTTTTTTTTACTACAATATGGGATTTCTTAAAAAGGGTATGTCATCAAATTTCTTTGAGACCGGCAACGCATTGGTAATGCATCTAGCTTTGCAAATGTCTAGAGCTGGCGGTGACCACGTTCCATCAGGAGGGCGTGGGCCGTCTGCCTGTTTGCCAGTCAAAGGCAATAAAAAAAAACAGCTGATCCCATGAACAAAACCTAATATATGGACGAACCCTTATCACTTGGGTGATAAAAATTAACTGGCGAAAGCTGACCCATATTCCTTGTTCAATCGAATATGATTCATTGTCTGCTCTGCGTCATACTGGATAGTTCGAATACTTATTTGATATTTCGCTCCAGACTGTGAGTCACGCGCATAAATAGACGCACTTTGATACGCACATGACAGGTCTGGCTGCACAATAGTAACTAGTAACTACCTTACCATGCAGTGGGACTCTGCCCGATGCTACGTGAGCTTTCTCACAGCGCCCAATCTGAACTTGAAATGTCGCACACCTGGATAAAGAGTAGCACATCTCAAAATATTATTTTTGGAAATTGTAACACAGGTGTCTTTGGAGTAAGTGTAATTTTTGACGCAGATTTCGATAATCGCAATAACTCAACTTTGGATTATTTTGAGTTGTGCGGCCCTTTATCTAGGTGTGCGATATCATAAACATTCCGTTATATACAGTGATGGGATCTTTGGTGCAATCTTGGGGACTTCAAATGTTATACAGAAATATGGATGTTCCTCAGGATTTCGGGAATGAATATAAAAAAATGCATCTACAATAATATCCATTGCTAGAATATCCCGAGGAACATCCATGTTTCTGTAAGTATACTTAACGTTTGAAGCCAACACCAAATTGCACCCAAGATCCGTACACAGGTTATTTCGTTCAATTATAAACTCAATAAATACTTATTAAGGACTTGCTTATATTTAATAATTAATTCTATTTATATTTAACTGTATAGTTTTATTCACTTTTTAAATCATTAGCATGTTTGTACTCCCTGAATTATCCAGAGTCCAGAGATCCATGTATACATGGATCTATTAATTATATTTAACACTATTCTACTGTATTCTTGGCAAATACATACATATTTGAATTCGAATTTGAATTTGCTTATATTATCTTCGACATATTTTGTGTTCGCACACACATAAACAGTAGGTACATACAACAAAATATGCGCATAGTTAAAATTGAAGGGTACGGATAAATATGGGGTGATCCCTGCGTCCATCTTCCAATTGGTTTAATCTCATTAGAATCACATAAGCGCAAGGTGTGTGCGCGTGCACCTGCGGAGTCGACGCACTCCAACTGTAGATTCCAACGCAAAAGGTCATAACTACAACACGGTCCATATAAACGTCAGTCACGTTAATATGGACCGTATGGTAGTTATGACGTTTTCGAAACGGACAGTGGTCAGAGAACATTCTTTTGTAAGAAATACCTAAGTTTGTTTATGTTTTGATTATTATTGCTTTTTGTTAAAGGAAAATAGGAGGATTTTTATAAGAGGTATGTTAATTATATCCTCTTTGATGTACGGACCATATCGCCGCTATACTTAGGTACTCAACAACGTATCTACTCCAATAGTTTCATAGGAAAATCGCACTTTTCTATTCGTAACACAGGTGCGTTTTCTATCAAACTATTCGAGATACGTGGTTGAGTAAGTATAGCGACGATATTTAGGGTTCTGTTTCTGTACCCATAGGGTTAGGGTTAACTGGACCTCCGCTGTCCGTCTGTCCGTCTATTATAGGGCTGTATGTTTTGAACCGTAATAGGTAGAGACACATACAATTTCAACAAAACATGTACCTATACCTATTTATATTCTCGCTATACCTAATAATAAATAAGTAATAAAAACGAGATAAAATTAAGAAACTGGCCAAGTGCGAGTCGAATTCACACACAGTGTTCCGTAACAACGTCGAACAAAAAACGCCGAAAACCACTTTCTTGTGTCTGGGGGCACGGTAGTGCCCCCGCCAAGTCAAGCAAAACAAAGGCACGGCCGTACCATCCTTTTCTCGAAGCCATTCAGGCTATTTTCAACCTCCTGTAATTATGTGCTCGCTAAAGCTAGAACCCTGAATTTTCAGGGCTCAATAAAACTTAAGTATATTAAAAAAAATGTATTTATTCAATAAGCAGAAATGTTTCAATTACAGAAAGTGTTGGTGCCTCTTTTTAAGTATTCTTATACCTGTGTTATATTCTCAATAACATTTAATTTGAACGTGGAGTTTAAGAACTATTGCATGTCAAAGTTCCTTAGTTTTGTCACTGACTCACTGACTGATTGTCATAATTCTAAGGTACTTCTAGCAAACCCACAAGCTCCAAATTTAAAACATATACTTAGTTTTTAGCCTATCAAGTCCTACAAAACCAAACAATATTTCAGTCACAACACATAAGTTTGTAATCCTATACAAATACATGCGATTACAAGGTTAGTTTTATAGTTCAAATTGGAAATAGAATGGATTGGAATGAAATAAATAAAAGAAGACCACTCACAAAAAGAAATGAGATCCCATCAAAAACATTACATGTAAAAAAATGCAAGTCGCGCAACGCAGTTCTTCTACAACAAAAAAGTTTTGACAAGTTAAAAATTCTGACAAGTTGGTCAAAATTCCTATCTCATAGAAGATAGTTTTACGACATGCAGTCAGTAAATTGCTGCCTAATAGTGATAAAATCGCTTTTAAATTATGGCATAGGATAGGTAGCAGTTGCTATATACAATAAATCGGAATCTGACCTACAAGTGCATCTGACGAAAACGGAATCTGACGTACATCTCCGAAAGCAAACGTAGGTAGGTACATACATAACATTGCTACTGTCGCTGTGTCGCTGTGCGTTCAGTTTTCCCACAATTAGGTACATTAAAATGCTAAACCAATCAGCATAACAACCCAAACAACCCCCAGTTTTTATTAAAAGCACCCTGATTGAATCGCGTTTCCGCTTCTTTGTCATCGCCATTTCGGTCCATGGTAATAAATGCAAATGGCGGACCGGAGGCTAATGAATATGGCCTTTGGCGACGATTGTGAACAGCCAAAAAATAAATAATTAATTTAGAGAAATATATCTGTAGGTACTAGTGTTTACTCGTGGCTTCACCTGTATTTATCACCGTGTATTTTATGAATCTTATTTTTTGTGAAGCATTTTTCGAGATCAAAAGTAGTATGTATACTCTGCCGTGCTAGCGATATTATGCAGTACTTACCTACAGTCTAGTATATAAAATGTTATCCTTACTCCAATCGAATACGGTTCACATTTCCTATACCTCTAGACTGCAATTACTGCATATATCACTAGCACGGCAGCACTGTATACCTATATATACTGTATGTATATCCCCCAAGTAATCCCATTTTTCACCAGGTCAGGATCTGATGATGGGATTTTGAAGAAATGAAGGAATTTAATTATTGTAGGAAAAAAAGTCTACAGCGATTTGGGTATTTTTATAGCAAGTTGTATATTTTCTTAATTGATTCTATACTACGAGTATAAACTAGTTTGAAGTATGACATTTTGTTGTAGTTAGTATATTAGAAGTAGTAGTAGTTATATTAGAAGAGAAAAATTGAAAATTGATACATCTTCCTGAACCTGCATCTCTTCGGCTATCCAGCCCAAACGCGCCTGTGTTTGGCCCGGATAGCCGAGGAGATGCAGGTTCGAATTCTGCGGTACACATATAATTTTTCTCTTCTAATAAAATATTTTAAAGACTATTATTACTAATATTAATTACTTTAGACTTCTCCCCACATCTATATCAACGCCGAATCGGCTTAAACCGGTTAAAAAAAGTTTTATGTCCACGCAACAGGCGAGACCAATAAAGGCACCGTCCGGCTATTTATTTTAAGGTCCTTGGACAAGACGTCTTTTTCGCTCTTTAGGCGATCTTGATACGTATTAACTCATGCAGGTTATCTATTTAAGCGACCGTTAGTGATCGTTCTACCTGGTTTACCATCGGACCCGAGCATTAGCGCAAGATGACACAGACGCGCGAGTCCACGCATGTCGATGCATGGCGGCAAATTAGTAGAGAGCCTAGAACGGTACGCGGCCGATGACATAAACTGCCATGCGATAAGAAATAAATAGCTTGATTAATGTATATTGCTGATGATGGTGCCAAGACCGCCAGGTTGAAGTAGGACTTGGCCGGCCACGTCTGCCGTATGCATCCACAGAGGGGGCGAAACTAGCCACGGAGTGGGTGCCGCAAGACGGGTGGCGACGACGTGGTAGGCCGCGGCGAAGGAGTCATCCACAAAGTACGTCACACGATTTTTCAGACTTTTAGACCCCCCCTCCCCCCTCTATATCACACTTTTTCCTAACATATTTGACCTTGTTAGTATAGGCTCTCACATTTGGCTAGACCCCCCCCCCCCTCATGGGTGTGGTGTGACGTACTATATGGATGACCCCGAAGGAAGATGGCGCATTTCTTAACGGCTGGCAAGAATCAGCTCGGAGCTGGGTCGATTAGAAACCAAGGGGTGAGGCCTTTGCCCAGCAGTGAGACACTACGATAGGCTAGCACAAAAAATGTATATTTTGATTCTTTCATTAAATTTTGTTTATGTATGTTCCCCGATTACTGGAAATCTGGAAAGATTGCTGAAAAAAATCTTTGTTTGGAAGGGTATACCTTCCAGTTGGTTCCACTTCATTGCAACCAGGTGAGGATCTGATGATCGGATCGTAGAGAAATTGAGGGAACTCTTCAAATATCATAGGCAGATACAGCGATTCACACATCTTTTTGCAGAGTATTTTTTAAGTCCATATATGTAGGTATCTATCTAGAGATGTTGATTATTGAGTCCCATCAACTACAAGGACAGACCTAAGCCCTCATTTTGGACGGCTGTTAGACCTTTGCCAAATTTGTTACGGAATTAGTCGTAACTTTGTTGTAAAATATTAATTGTGTTCTTTTCCCTCGTTTTTAGCAAATTATTCCAAAGGACATTGATAAAAGTATATTTCCGGTCTTTACAAACATTAACATTTAAACAAAGTCTATAATTAAACCATTCGTAAGCAAATTTAACAAAATAAAATCACCGCATCATAACGGATATTGGAACGACATCCACCATTTTTTTCCACCTTATATTCGAGAGATCAACAGGGTTAGCTTCTATAAGTTGGACTCTGTCGTCCAACAATTTACTTTGAACTGGGGGTCTTGAATTAATGGTGGTTTTGTGCAGTGATTCCAAATTTAAATTGAATCGGTTCCGTTATCAAATGGTCTTATTAGGATTTTGGAAGGATGTACAGTTGGAACAAAAAATAGGGTAAGACAGGTAGAAGGGTATAATGAGAATGCCGGAAGTATGATAGAGAAAGGACATTACGTTTGATATTTCACTGTTTATACCGTTATGGTTAACTTTGTTAATTTCTTTGTGATATTTTGTGTATAAGTACTTCTTTTTTACCTACTTTGAACATTGTCTTGCAAATATGAATACTTAGTAACTAGTGGGTCTGTGAGCCGTAGAGTTCGCGACTCTGTCAACCCCTATGACATCGCCATTTTGAAAAAAATCCGAAAACTGAATCGACAAAAAAGTTCTACATAATTATTAAACCTGCTCACATCACAAAATTACACGAGAATCGGTTGAGAAATGTGCCCAGTAGAGTAGCTGGACAACCAGACAGACAGACATAAGTTAGTTTTTTTGCCCAAGCAGAAACGGAGACGCTTCGCGCTTGCGCGGTTAAATATGTTTCTCGATGGCACGATAATGAGTGCAGGTGATTTTTTTCCGAGTAGTTTTGGAAATAGAATTTAGCCTAATCACCATCGAAATATAATAAATACGAGTAAGTATTGAAGCGTAACTGAAGCTCTAAATCGGCCCGACGATATACGTACCAAAGGGGCGAAGCTAGTACTTAGTCTTGAAGAAAAAACTACTTGGCGGGGGCTCTGTCGTGCCCCCAGATAGCATCAAAATGAATTTCTCATGTCAGTGGGCTTGTAATCAATCACAACATTTTCTCTTTTAAGTTTTAAACGAAATGCAACCTTTTTGAAATGGCAATCTTCTCAAACTTAATATTAATATTAGTCATAACATAAATGACTGAAACATAGTAAACATTAAGTTGGTTATCAGCCCGATACATAAGTAAGATGTATTGATTTTAAAAGTGGGCGTTACGGGGCAAATTTCAACGTCATGTTTGTTCGACGTTGTTCCATACATTATATTATTTCGATTGGGGGATCAATTAGTTTTAATCCAGGTTAGTTCAATATGTCGGCCATTCTCACGAAGTATGTCTGCGGTCACCTAATTACCGCGACGCTGTTTTCATACTAAATGTATGGAGACGCGGTAATTAGACGCAGTCATACTTCGTGAGAATGGCCGAAATACCCCCACTCCTCTAGCTATATGTATTAAATAAATTGACATTTGATATGGAATAAAAAACATTTTGATTATTGGAAAATACCCTTTTGCGACCTAAACTCCCGTCACGGTCCCTTAGCATCCCACCGCTTGAAGAAGGGGATTACGCGGTTTACTCCGTACTATCTCGCTGCTTGTGTGTGTAGCGACCGTGTCCCCTATGTCCGGCCGGAAAGTAATCCGAGAGGATGGGAAGCCTTATACTGCCGCTTCCACTCTCCAATACAAAACTATAGGTACATGTACATGTAGGCAAAGTATAAAGACAGACAAATAGTTACTCTTCTGCCGTTTCGGAGCACGCGATACCTATTCAAGGTCGAGGCGCAGACGGTGTGATTCATACTTAGTTTGCGTATTCTGACGCATTCGTAGAACTTTGCTTGTAGTAATTGTAGTGCGTAGGTTCACCGCGCGCACACATACAAGCGCCGCGAGAGAGACCAAGGACCATTAAAACACGAGGACTGTCATTCTCAAAAAGCTGTTCCCCGATATTTACAACGCCATCTATGTATGAGCTTGGTATAAGAATTATATTATTTACAATTATTCAACTTTGCAAGCGTGACACAGTATTTAAATGTTAGAATTTATTTATTATTAGCTGTTTACGAACTAATTGTTACTGTACTATGTTTCTTTGTTCAATTATAACATCGTAAAATGTTTAGTTTTTTAGTGTCGTCTAGTTTTTGCCTGGATATCCCCTTGCGGTCGGGGTCGGGGTACGAAAGTATGGAGAATGACAGTCCTCTTGTTTTAATTTTAATAGTCCTTGTTCTGTACCTCTAACACAACTGTAATGTAAACCGCGACTCTTTGTCGCGCGACAAATGCTACCTATCTCTTTCCACTCAATATAGTGTGACAATGGCAGGTGATGTTCTACGGCGCGAGAAACGAAGTCGCGGCCAGTTATGCTAGACGTACTGTAACTAGTAACTAGCCTATACTCGCGACTACGCTTGCGTTATTCTCCCAAGGGAATTCTTAAATGATTACATGTTTCAATCCAGGACTTGGTCTACAACTACATGCCTGTCAAAGTTCGTCTCAACCCATTCAGTTTTTAAAGGCCAGATCTAAGTATGACTTTTATGTACCTGATTCTTAGGTTCTAGATTCACGCAAGATCAGAGTCGTGGCACTCATGAGCGTCGTGATGTGGTGGTTCCATTTTTATTACCACCAGATATAAGCATTAGTTAAGTGTGTATGTTAGTTTGTAATGTAAGGAGTAGTGGTCATTTAGTGCTTCTTCTTATTTCATAAATCCACCAAAATCTGAAAAATCACACACAATTTAACTATTGTGTAAATTGTGTGTGATTTTTCAGATTTTTATCTCCAATTCATTTATTTTGGCGCATTTATTTTAATTCGCTCGGGCAGGAACCTTGGTTGGTCTGGTTACAATCTGCCAGTCCGGGTTCATAGACATAAGGCGTAAAATGCATAGCTAGCAAAACTGGTCGCGACTTCGCTTTTACCGAGACACAGCATGACTTGTCACTGTCACACTATATTAAATGAAAGGTATAGGTAGTATATCTCGCGCGACAAAGAGTCGCGCGTAACAGTTTTATTTGAGGTAATAATTGATGATAATTCTCTAAGGAATCCACGGAGGAGCGAGATATATGTGAGATAAACGTATAATAATTTCACGGGCACACGGCTCGTTGTCGAATTCTGCGTTCCCAAGTCGCTTGGTTATCTCATCTGGCGGGAAGCTGCGGCCGACCGCAACCGATACCCGATGTTCTCATGTAGCTATCTGCGCTTATTATCGGAGATTTGCCCTTCACGTTACAATGTCACGAGGGTAAAGTTTAGAGCATACTGGAGCAAACTGTAACTCCAACGGGTGTGTAATGATGGATTTAACAACTTCAGATATATTTTCACTAAATATACCAACATTGGACATAATTTCAATAGTACATTACAATAGTAAATTATATCCCTTTATCGTTATATCGACCAATAATATATGTAAAGTTGTTATAGCGACCGTTACGCACCCACTTTAAGTATTGGAGTTCTAAAGGTTACACCGTATTATACCATGACCGTGCTATTAAATTTTAAGGCAAAATAAATATTCTTTGTATTGAAAAGTATGAAACTATGCCCACTAGCACGTTCCGTCACCGACCGGCATTTGTCATACCGTGTCTGATACGTTCATAGTACGGTCATGGTATGATACGGTGTAGTGGGCAGAGACTTTACGACTGTTGCCTTAATTCCTATAGCAGCAATCATAATGACAGATCTCAGTAGGAGTGACTTCAGAACTTTGAAGGTGTCGTAGCTAGCTACTACTTAGGCGAAGAACACACTGAAATCGCCCGTCGCCGCGATTTTTTTCGCGTAGCTGCGCATAGTAGTTGCGAGTCGCCGCGATTTACGCGCCAGTGTGCGCCACCCCGCGATTTTTCTATACAAATCGATGATTCTACTTACAAAGTTGAAAATCGCTGAGTCGCGTGTCGCCGCGATTATCGCTGCAGTGTGAGATCCGCCTTAAATATACCATGTAGACCACAGAAATATATCGAGCTAGAAGGAAAGTGTATGTACCTCGCGTGCTAAAAAGAAGTGGCGGCGACCTACTTTGTACGCCGTTTTCTTCAGATGCCGTCAATATTATTATCAGATTTGAAAATCTGGTAATAATGGTACAATTAATTGATCAAATACCAAAATAAGAGATATCTTTATTTTAATTCTTCTTGGTGTTCGAAGTCCAATTAGAGTTGGTCGATAGAAGCATTTTTGTAACCGATTCGGAAAACTTTGAGAAATCCGTAAGAATTTACCAAATCGTTTCATTTCCTTTAGTTTCTAGTTATTATTTTTAACGTTCTTATGACCAAAATTCTTATTAGATATCGGGATAATATAAAAATGCTCAGTTACATCTCATTGCGATATATATCTGGCGAGGTTAGATTCTTTATCGGTTAAAAAAGTGTAGAAATGTTTTACCGTTTCTTTATATTCTTATTGGCTTTCTCCAGGATTTTCTAATATATACTTATTCGAGATCAAATTTAAGGGAAAATAATATCGAAATACTTGCCATTAAACCCTTTCCTATAAATAATAATTGTCATGCGGGTCATATACCTGGCTAGGCGGGTCAGTGACAGCACAGATGCGCGCACATCTGCGCAGGAGTCGCGCTCCGGCGGGTCTAACGTCTTCGATGTGTCGTGGGGGCGTGTAACTACACTACCGGAGTATGAGCACCAGTACTTCTAGCACAGGGTTTCTTAAACTGTGGTCCATGGACCCCTTAGGGGTCCGTGGTACGAGAGCCGGGGGTCCGTGGCTATGCCTTCAACACAAACTATTATGTGCCTTTGATTTTCTTTTTGTCTGATTATATTCGGAAAGGGTCTGAAGGTTTTCGAAATAATGTAGGGGGTCCGTGACCAAAAAAAGTTTAAGAACCTCTGCTAGCAGTACCACAGTTTAATAATCCATGAGCGTAAGTCTAATTCATGACCATAGGTCCCAGAACCATGGTCAAGGATTAGGGGTCTGTGATATGAGAACCATGCGTCTGTAGCTGTGCATACTACACACAAGCATCGAAATATAATGAACGGAACGATAACGTCTAGCAAAATTGACGTTAAAACTTGCCCCACAATGCCCACTTTTTAAAACCAATACGTCTTATGTATCAAGTGGTATTGTATTGATAACCAACTTAAGTTTGAGAACTTTTCATTTTTGGATAGGTTGCATATTGTTTAAAAGGGCATTTTCATTTTAAAATCTACGGCTAGCTAGGCGAAACTTAAGCTATGTTCAAGTACCGTCTAACCTGTCAGTCCGTGACGAAATTTATGGAGTTTGACACTAATCGTCAGTTCTGTGACGACCTGCTAACTGTCAGTTAAGAACGCACTTTAAATAAAAAAACCCAAAAGACCAAAATCTGTGATTAGTTACAAAGATACTGACGGGACAATTTTATTTGCCGCTACAGTTTTTTTCTTCAGTACTAAGTACTAGCTCCACCCCGTTAGTACTTATTCCGTGGGGCCGATTTTGAGCTTCAGTTAAGCTTCTAATTTTTTTTGTATTAGCTCCATCTTTTTCGACTCGTCCCAGATTTTAGCTGCATCTGACCAGTCTCTAAGAAAGATTAAATTTTCTCGGCCACGTTTACTTAGTTGATATAAAATTAGTAGAATCGAGTGAGCTATAATATAATATAAAGGCGGAGAGCTCAAACTTACGTAGCCATTTTATACTCAAGAAGGGAGGGTGCTAAGAAAAGGTTACGTAATTATTTATAGGCTGAGGGTCCAGTTGGCATATGGTGAAAGTGACCGCAAACGCTCTCGGACTATAATTGAGAGTTTTTAGCAAGGAACAATAGGCTTTCTTTTGTACTGGAATGTATATAGCTATGGCTGAATACTAAGTAGGCGACGAAAGCAAATCTTGTATGAGTGATCGCGTGGGTAACAGTATTTTGGGCGTGTTGGGATGTTGGGCCTGTATTCGGTACTTGGAGCATTCCATGAAAAAATCTACTTTTTCTCACATATGCTATGGTAGCTACCCTAATAAAACTTATTATCCGCTAAGAAACACTACCAATCTTATAACCAAGCTATGATATTACCATACCGATATCCAGCTTCCTTATTTTACACGTCAAAAGTATTAAAAAGGTGGTGTCGCCTCCTCCAAGTAACAGTTCATTGCGGGTTGACGAGGTACGGTGTGATCCATCGCCCTTTCCAGATCCGCAATGTAATGCTACTCGCCCAATTCTCGCTTACTTGCTGGCGGTGGGTCAAGCGCCTTCGGCGCAAGCTAAAACCATGTGCTTGATGGATTTAGTTACCATATGTGCTTAACCGTCCATCGCCCATAATTTGAGAAATGCCGAGGTAATTTGGGAGATTTCTAATTATCTTCATCCGAATTGGAATCTGATTCGAATTAGGAACGATAAATATGATCGCATAATTAGAACTACAACTTATACAAGGTGAAATTTTAGTGGTTGTTTTCCGTTTAAGGGCATGTTCAATATCGTGTTCTGTCTGATAAGGAAAAAGAAGAAAAAAAAATTTCTGACGTAAAAAAACGATTTCGAAACGGTTCGATTTAAACAAGAATTTATCGGTTAAACTGGAAAGATTGTTCGCCATGTTCGGCTAACATGCGTAGGGGGCTATCTTTTACCATTACTCGCGTACGAGCGGCGTACGCAGCTAAAGCTAGATTATCTACACAGCACATTTCAAAAAGGGCATAACCCACGTAGTTTATCTAATAAGATATGCTCTTTCGTTTAGCAGCTTTATCTACGAACGACTCAATTTAAAAGGGCATAACTGGCGTGATATATGTAGTAAGATAAGTCCTTGTCTGCGCACACGCAGGGAAGTCAGCGCACGCGCGCACCAGCTGCCCTCCCAGGTGGGGTTACGCAATGTATTGGTTTACCGTTTTTTCTCCTTTACCCTTTTTTGGATGGTTATCGAGTTACATAACTGGACAAGTGCGTTTATTTCGGTTGATTATGAGACGATGACTTAAAACTTGGTAAAAATACCTAATTTAACTCTACAGGACGGTTATAAAGCCGATACTCATATTGTATGCGTGCCAAGTAGACGCTAAAACTAAAAGAAGAAAATAAACTCCTGGTGACCGGTTCTCCGGAACATTATGGGTCCGCCGAGGAGAGAGGACTGAAGCATTAGAGTCCGGAAAACGTCTAGATTAAGAATCTAGTGGCTCCGCCTAACATCATCGGCGAGACGAAAGCTCGCCGTTTTCGTAGAATCGTTAAGAATGGGTGAAGATCGCGGCGTTAAAATTGTGTATTTAGGACTAGGACGATCATCAGAACGAAGCCGTCCGTCGTCACAGATATCGCTGGAGCGATGTTGTCGAGGCAGATCTGCACGATCTTCAAGCGGTTAAATGTGAGATGCTGCCCAGGATCTAGAAAAGTGGCACAATCTTGTGTCGGCCAAAACTCGCTTTGGGTCGCCGAGCCATACCAAGTTAGTTTTATTCTGAAATGTTATCATTTGTTATGCAAATTGCTAAGGAATCACTCCCGAAGAAAACTCCCAAGCTCATGATGTTAGCATTATCAGATTTCAAAATAGAGCCGTTCACCTATCCTAACTCTGTAGAAGCCTTAGACACCTTGATTTTTAACTGCGATTTGGCCATTCGGCTCATTTGATCATTTTGAAGGTATTTTACGAATTTCTTTAAAAGCATCCTAGCTCAATTTTCTGTCTGAAGCGAATACACAGTTTATCTTCATAGTAACTCGTAATAGTAACATGCGCATAAAAAAATTGTGAACCCTAAAGATCAACATTAGTTTTATTCAAAGTACAATTCCAAATTTGACTAAAATTTAAAGACTGCCCATCTTAATAACAAGCCATCATATTTAAATCATCGACCTCGGTATTCCAATTTCAAAAATAACAGTTCCAATTCGAATTTCGAAGCGTCTTCCCGCTAAAAGTAACGGCTCCTAACGTCCGCCCTTATGCTCTGTCTTAGGACCCTCGCACACCTGACGTACAATTACTGACACAAAAGCACGTGTGCGGCAAAGAAAGTTTAACGGACTAGTTCTTAACAAGTTAGCGGGCGTTTTGAAGGAGCGAGTGTAGCAAGTCACGCTTACTGCCAGCTAAGTAGTTTTTTACCTATTTAGTTTAATTCCCTTGTGTATTTAATAGCATCTACCGTCCTCGTTAATTTTCGCTCATTTTTAGTTAGCAAGCGGCAGTAGGTCTAAAGAAATTATAACTACTTACCTATCCTGTGAAAAACTATTTAAATATATACTTAGGTAAGTAAAGGCGTGCTGATTTTATGATAATTGAATTGAATTGACCCATATAAGATTTGGTTAGTTATAATGATATCAATTGGGAGGTATCAATCACAAAAATATTTTTTTTTCAAATTGGTCCAGTCGTGTTCAAGTAATCGGGGAACATACATAATAAAAAGGTTCCGTCGAACTGAAAACTTCCTCCTTTTTTGAACTCGGTTAAAAAGTAGTACGTTAAATGTAATCACACAAGTGAGCAGTTTAATAATCTATATTAATAATTTAGCCGGGCCCTACGGTAGACCTGAACGAAAAGCGTCTCAAAAATTAAAGCGTAAAAAAATAACACTTTCGAATCGACAACTTATATTCGCAAAATTCGTATAACGCAGAAATAAGCGTATAAAGATGTAAAATAATGCGAATAATACCAAAAACAGTCGGCCATGTTTGCTTGCGTCAATTCGAGTTCGTTCGGAAATTGTCACAGTTTAGTGCAGGGGTACGTAGCATGCGACTATAATATAACTGCGGGCGCGGCTGTACATGGGTAAGAAACCCGTTTTTTATTTTAATTAGAATAATCATACGTTTCCATAATTTTATTTCAAAGAAAACGATCTTTAAACGGGAAAATATTAATAAGTTACTGACATAACTGAAAAATACTATAATAATATTGTACAATATTATTGACTAAGCGCCATACAGTTTTTCTTAAAATATTCACGCATCTATTTACGAGTTTTTCATGTTTGAGGTAGGAATAAGAACGTTCAAATATGATTTCAAAAATTTATTTTCTACCTACGGGGAGCAACAATGCCGGTTAATTTTACCTCCATAAGATGATTCCGTAGTTTTTGAAGAACATGGTAAAATTAATAAGACAAAATTTAAGGTTTGTCAAATCACGCACGCAGCAATCAAACCCAATCAGGAACGTAGTAAGCGTAAAAAACTGACAGAGCGGGAGGGCCTATATAATCCGGCACACGAGGCATTCTAATCCGGCCCGCGTATAGAAGCCTCCCCTGCCTGCACAGTAAAGTACCTACAGATGTGAGACACACAGCACCCCCAGGACGAAAAAGATTATACGTAACTTCAAGTCGACCATGTCATGTAGCCCGCGCGACATTTTCAAAGGTGCTGTACGGCCCTCTGGGAAAAAAGTTTGGAAACCCCTGATGTGAATGCTTACCCCTTAGGTTGAAGTAAGACTACGCCGGCCACGTCTGTAGTAAGTATCCACATAGGCGGGCTAAACTGGCTTCGAACTGGGTGTGACATGTTGAATGGACAGGACCGGACTGGGCTCCGACTCCCCACGAGTCCGGGGCCCAATAACAACAACCACAAGCCGGGGGCCCGGCCCGTGCGGGCCCCGCGGCGGCTAGGAAAACTGGAAAACACCACCTTAACTATATGGCCAGTCCGACGACGCTAGAACAGGCCGCGGCGAAGATAGTGGGACGACCTGAATGTATTTCTTAACGGCTGTCCAAAGTTAGCTCGGGACCGGGACGGCTGTCATATTTTGTAATTCACTGTCATATTTTGGACGAGGGCTTAAATTAAATATTTAGACCATGTTGGGGTGGGATGAGCCTGAGGTACAGGCTGGGTGGCGAGGACGTAGCATGCCACGGTGAAAATAGCAGGACAACCTAGACGTATTTTTAACGGCTGGTCAGGGTGGTCCTTTGGACCAGAACCATTGCAAGCGGGATAGATTTGCCCTTCAGCTTCAGTGGGACATTAATAATTAGACTTAAAAAATAGGATTTGGCTCTAGAAGGGGTAAAATTATGAATAGGAATCTGTTATTTCAGATATTTGAAAGTAAAACTTGGTATATAAATTACATACCTAATACATTAAATATTCGTGATGTTCCCTCAATTTCAACAAAACATAACTACATAGAGAACCCACTTTCTTAGATGTCGGTTAAAAATAAAAGGCTTCGAAAGATAAATAACAAAATGTACCTAATTGAAAAGATTCTTGGTAATGCTATTTCTAAGGAGGTGAAAGGGTTAAATGGGGTTTGTAATTTTTTACATTTTACCCGGGCGAAGCCGGGTTTTCAGCTAGTATATTTATAAACTAATCGAATTTGTTTTTACGCAAGTCCCGTTTTGTATAATTATTTTATATATCTATTCGGTTTATAATTAAGTACGTGAGGTATTAGACATCTCACTTTAATTTCACATTTAACACCCGTAATTAAACAAGAAAAAGTACATAAGGAGGCAGTTTTATAAGGATTCCTTACGATAAAACAAGCAATTAAACGGTGTTAGTTGGTCCAAACGCCTGCGCAGTGCGGCCCGGACAAAAGAAGTTGCGCAGATAGGGTGCGCGGGCGACACCTGTGCGCGCACGCACTAATGGTTTTGATACTTGTACCTATATACTTTTTTCTGTTGCAAGTAATGGTACTTGCGTATTAAGTTTAACCCTTGATGCAATAAAAAGAAAAGTTGAGAGTCTATATCGATTGATAATTGACATGAGGTAGATAGCAGTAGCGTGGCGTCCAAAGAACTCGATTCCTACCGGCTTGCCTAATATCAGGTATTTCAGCACCTTACTCTTAAGAAAAATGTACGCCAAGTCTGCACCGGCTTGCCCAAAGATATCTTTTACGCCACGCTACTGGTAGATAGATAGTAGATACATTGAATTAATAAAAACGAATACTTTTTTTCTCTACTTTTCGATAATTTATGTATTTGTAAGGAAATATTAATGGATTTTCTGCTAAGGGTCTCAACGGGCAGATCCGACGGAGGCAGCCTCTGGAGGCCCCCTTCCTGTTGACTTGTACGAGTAGTTACGGCTGCACATAACAAAAAGCACACATGTGAATGTCACCAACGAAGTTGCCAAGCTATAATAAGTCTAGGCTACGCCCACATTACTCCTTTGTGCAGTGTTTCAGGTCCGGCAGAGGAGTAGCAGGTGCAGTTCGGCATTGGCGTCCCTCACTTCAGGCCAGCACTATCAACAACCCCGGCCGTGAGCTCCTGAGGAGACCCCGCAGAGGATCATTAAAAAATCGGCCAAGTCCGAGTCGGATTCGCACACGTAGGGTTCCGTACCACCGACGAGCTAAGAGGCGCGAAAAAACACGTTACTTGTATGGAGTATTAACTTTATTTGACTTTTAATACATAATCTGTAAAAATCGCAAGTCTCTATCTATTATTATTATTATTTATCTTTTGGTGTGCAATAAAGTATGATTGTATTGTATTGTATTGTACGGTTCAAAAGATAGAGCCCTGTAACCGACCGATAGAAAAACGTTTCTTGTATGGGACCCCCTTTTCTTTTTCATTTTATTTTATTTTTATTATTTGATATTATTGCGGGAATAAAAATATACATTCTGTGAAATTTTCAAGTCTCTACCTATTACGGTACCGTACAGTAAAAAAATACATGGTACAGTAAAACAAGGTAGGCCTTCCCGAGAGTGAACTTGCCTACTTTACGAAAATGTTGCCATTGTAATGTGCTCCAATAAGCTATGACGTAGTCAAGTTCACACGACGTCGTCTCTGGCCCAACGACCTGGTTCTACTCCAGGCGTTCAGGCCCCCACCTGGTCCGACCCTATCGACTATCGAGGTGGACCGGGACAAGGTGACCTGGTTCGACCCCAGGCGCCCCCGGCACCCACCCAGTCCGATCGACTCGGGGTGGTCCAGCTAGCGACCTGGTTCGAGCCACGCCACGGCCGACCACCTGGTCCGGCAATCGCCACACCCAATAGGGTTGCGAGTTTATCAGCTTATAAATAAAACGACGTCGTCAACTTTTACAGGAAGAACGTACCTAGTTTTATTGTACCATGCCATGGATACGTATTATTTTTGAGATAGCTCTAAAATTGCTGGACCGATTTTCACGTGGCTCTCATTAACATCCCAGTATCTTATTTATCTCTAGTTGGATGGCCGATACATTTGATAATAGTTTTGAAACAGTAATTTGACAACACATTGTTCATAATTAATAAGTTCATATTAATTATGAATTCTGTGCTGTCAAATACAAACATCGTGGAGTTATTTATTTTTTTTAAATATAAGAGTTACACAAATAGGAAATGTAAAAAATGTAATCAAACCTAAAACTAAATAAACATAAAAAAAAGAAAAAAAAAAAACAGTTATAAAAAGAATACCCCGTCCAGCAGGTCTGCCTGCGGCATAGTCCCCATTACGCTGGCGGCGTTACCTCTCTGTATCGCGAGAGCATCGTTATTATTTCATTAGTTAGCGTTGGTATATATCGTCTTGACAAAGTACAAAGACGAACCAGTAGTCCAACTTCGGCCGTTTAGGGGCGCGCGACACGTATTCACACAGACGCGCGATAGCACGTCTGTGTGAGTGCGATCCATACTGGGCATTCTTACGCATTCTCAAAACTTTGCTTGCTTGTATTTAGCTTTGCATTCGTACACGGCGCATATATTCGCACACATTCAAGCGCGCGATGTAGCTTTTGTAGGAATAAAAATTACTGGTATTATACTGTGGTGGTACTCTTGGTCATAGGCAGTCATTTTTAACCCCCGACGCAAAAACGACGGGGTGTTATAAGTTTGACGTGTCTGTGTGTGTAAATGTGTAAATGTCCTTGTGGCATCGTAGCTCCCAAACGGATGATCCGATTTTAATGCGGTTTTTTTTGTTTGAAAGGTATATCAGTCGAGAGTGTTCTTAGCTATGTTTGGTGGAAATCGGTTCAGGTCTTCAAGGTCGTCAGGTCGTTTGTTATGTTTGGTCGGGGGTTTTTTTTAATTTTTTTCTTGTCATTTTAGTCGATTTCCATTGAATCATTTTAGTAGTCAAAACTGCATTTAGCGTTATTTGAAAAGGGCAAATGCATACATTTTATCATCTTTACCGTCAAAGCTCAATTATTACTGCACCCTGCACGCTAGTGCATGACTCGTACGCCAGATAAAATAATATACGACTTAATTGCCAGTCATTTTCATAAAATGGACAATTTTACGGACTAATGGACTATCCTTATAATTGTGCGGTTATTACGTTATTTTTACAAGCTTTTTTTTAAATATAAAATAGGAGAGGTAAGGCGAACCCGACTGCATGACAACTTTATTATAACCATAGTACCTACCTACCTTACCTAATAAGTAGTGATGTAACGATACCGATACCGATATATCGGTATCGCCTATTATATACAACCGATATTTGAAGAGCGCGAAAAGAATTTGCTGTATGAAAGAAAAATCTGCAAAAAGTAATTTCAATTACCGACTTAATTTATGTATTGGTTTATTACTTGTCCAGTGATAATTACTATGTTAATTACTTGATTATTACATATGATTACTTCTTATTTCAAATTAATTACCTGTTCTTTTTGAAACAAAGACTGTCCAATTGCAGCACGAAACCCCTGAAATTCAGTTTCGGTACCGGCCGTACTTTCGGCCGGATGGCAGCCGAAATTGAAACTAAGCCGAAACCCATTTTATTGCCGAAACTAGGCCAGAACCGAAACCGAAATTTCGCGCAAGTCGCCAGCGTGATAAGGCCATAAGAAGGCTCCGGCAAGAAACTTAGCTGTATACCTAAGATACTAAGTGTGCCACAATCTAAATAAGATGCATTTTTTGCACCACTTTAGTTAATCATTGAATTGGTTGGCGGCTGTATGTATAAAGGACACATACCTTCACGAACGCAAATAGGAATGCGATACATTTAAACCATACATTTCTTGAGGCATTTTCTATAAGCTCCAGTAGTCTTTGATCTTGATAAAAAATAATAAAAAACAAACAACGGATCAACACATGCGCAGGCGACGGTTGAGAAGAGCCTGCAGGGGTGCTCGACCTTCTTTTTATTATTTTAATCCTTAGTCGTCATTGACTTAACGTCAAAAAACTCGAAGTGAGGTGCAATCGGCTTTTCAAGGTCTTCGCCATCTTAGCAGTCAGCATCATTTGAAACCAGACGTTCCTTTGCAATTTTTTTGGCTTTTTGAGTATTCTCATGTTGTTTCGCGCAGACCAAATGTATCAAACTAGAAAATAAACCACATTTCAAGCATAATTGATGCCGTTCAAGCGAATGATTGTCCTCTTAATTTTCCCATCTTAATCCATCCTTACTCATCTTTGCGTAATTACAGCATTTCATTTTCAATTTATTTAGTATTAAAAATAATAAAACAAAACTACGGCATGCGAATCATTCTCGAAGAAAAGATTTAATGTGAAGTCTTTTTTATGTTAATTTGCACCAAGGACCTTAGAATAAATAGCCGGACAGAGCATCGCTAACAAAGAACTGAAGCACCAATAGTCCGCCGACTAACTTAACGCTGGTTGGTTAGGTCAATGGATGCGCGCTGCGGGTAGTAGGAAAAAAATAGTTGATGTGTGCGTGCAGGCTCATAAGTACAAGCAGCCGGCCGACTAAAAATGCTTCAGTTCTCTGATGGTGACGCTCTGTCCGGCTATTTATTTTAAGGTCCTTGATTTGCACATAACATATATGTTAGGTATTTTTTAAATAAAAACCTACCTATAAATTGAGAGCCCTGGGTACTGAGGATTTTGTTTACAAATATCGGTCGCGTCGAACTCACTGCGTAATCGCCTTCATATATACGCTAGCTCGCAATTCGCTAGTGTGCTAAGGCTCTAATATCCAAAGGTTGCCGTCCCCTGCGTGGGCGCAGGCACCTGCGCGCGCACGCGCCAACTGTCCCTCCCCCCCATCCTCCACTTCCGCTGCATCCGGGGACGTGGACGTTGACCGTTTATGTTGTTTCTTTCTTTTATTGAGAAAGTTGCCGGTTTTAATGTGGGGTGCGGGTTAAGGTATAAATTGGAATAAAAATTACTGTATAGCCCATAGTACATATTTACGTACTTATCAAGGGCGTAGCTAGGATTTTGTTAACGGGAGGGGGGAGGGGCAGGCGTAGACAAAACAAGAATATGTTACAAGCCAAATTTATATTTCCAATTTCATCTCAATCCATTCAATCGTTACTTAACATAACAACAAACATCTTCAACAAACTTTCTCCTTTATTATTAATATTATTTACTTAAAATAAACAGCCGGACGGAGCCTCTTCAACAGAGAACTGAAGCCGTTTTTAATAAGCCGGTTACGAGCCGCACGCACACATCAACTAGTTTTTTCCTATCGCGAGCAGCACGCACACATATAGGTTCTCATGTCATTTCGCGCAGATAAAATTGATCAAGGTATAAAAAAATCACATTCCACACGTCACTGGTCCCAACGCCGGCGAGTAAGCGAGTAGCCGGCTTATTAGATATGATGGCTTCAGTTCTTTGTTAGCGAGGCTCCGTCCGGCTATTTATTTTAAGGTCCTTGAAGGGAGCCCAATTTTTTACCCGACTACGGCGAAGCAAAAAGGAGGGTTATGATTAGATGTTTAATTTTTAGTTCTAATTTACGTTTATCTTCTTAGGTTTACTAAAGTTTAATTTAGTAAGTAGGTTTCCTCCTAAATTAAGCAATCAAATACAATGGATTATTATTTATTTTAGCGTTTTTTTTAACAATTATCAATTATGCAACCGTCGTCGAAGTCTTGACCAGGTGGTAAGGTTTTACAGTGTAAAAATGTAAAACTTTATTACAATGAGATAAGATCTAATTTGTCACTTTATACTCCGTCCGTATTCCTTGTATAATATCGTAACGTAACATTCGTTAGCGGAGGTAAAACTGGAACCAACAGAACTAGGTATATGAGACTCTTAAAAGCTCGTACGTAAACTCACAAATACTCTTTTGAAGCAAATCAAACAAGCCAATGCACACGATGTCATTCGATTCGAAGGCCCAAGTTGTTCCTGAGCTTTATGTATTTGTTTATTTCAGAATTAATAAAATCGGCATAATCTACAATCTACAGTGCCTACATCTCCTGCAAACCTTGAGCACTTAGTTTCAGTTCCAATGAATTGTTGTGAGCTTGAACCCTATTATTCATTATATATTTACTGTACCTAACGCATTCAATAGACATTAGACAGAGTTGACACCTACTGAGGTGCTCGGAGCCACTGTCCACCCAATTCTGCGTTGGTTAACGGTCGGCGGCGACTTAAATACCATCGCCAAATCCGTTAGCCAACGGTCACCGATGGCCGAACAAAAACTGTATCAAACGCACAATGCCAATCATTAAAAAGAGACCACTCTTTGTCTCCAACCCAAAGGAACCGAACTTTCCCAGTCCCAAACAACGGACGTTACGATTTTGCAAAGAAACTAGAACGTTCTCACGAGCGCAAAAATTTCAGCGATAGACGCACATGTCCGAACTATCGGGACATAATAGATAGAGGACAAAGGAATAGATTCGCGAAAGGGATTACAAATAATGCCTTGTAAGAAAAGGGTGGATTTGTAAAGGAAGGTCAGTTGGGTCACTAGATGACCCCATCGCTCACGCTGCACCGATTTCGGGGTGTTTAAATTGGCGTAAAGGGTTGTCCTGACCCCGGGGCACGGGGTGGCTACCTGTGCACAGTGACCATCCCCTGAATGCAATTAAAATGAGAACGCAACGGGTAAATCTGGAAAATCGCGATAACCTTTCCTTTCATGTTTGATTTAGGAGATACTTTTATGGGCCTATTTGTAAGCCATTACTTAAGTTTCTTGAAATTCTGGTCCGTTCAGAAATTATACAATAGTTAAATTGCCTGTGGTCCGTTTATTATTTTCTTTTGTCTTTCTTTAACGGAATTATTTCTTTAAAGGGCTAAACATTCCAAAGGTAAGTATGTAATAGGTAAACAGAAAAAAAACTTGTGATAAAACAACTTTTACGGATTAAATCGCCTATATTAGGTACTTCTTTTTTATGTCCCGACCTTTCGTAACCTTTTTCAGCATTAGCGTATCGCGGAAACCGAAGACAAAAGTAAATTCTTTACATTATTTCGTGTCAAAGTTATTTTCATTCATAGATATACTTCTTTTCTTTAATTTAACGGTAATAACGATTCTACCAACCAGTTCCACATGCTCTATATATTTAATACATATAATAATTGTTCGGTAACGGTCATAATAACAAAGGGTAAACAATATACGCGTATGTATTCTTATATTATTATTAATCAAACATTCGCCTTTGGCGAATCAGTTGGTCTATTGAAGGAGCTCGGACAATGCAAAAAATAGAGCATAGAGAATTGTTTCCCATAAAAATTGTAGCGAAAAGGGTGAAGATATGTTCTTTGTTGGGCAGTGGGAAAATTTGCAGAGTGCTTTGAAATGGGACAGTCGGGCCGAGACAGTGGCTTTGTGTTGTCTATGCAAATTAGATGGTTACTCACAATGGGTCTAAGATGCAGTGGACTAAGTGATGAACGGAAGTGCACGTACTAATGTTCCTTGTCAATGGGTATTGAAGTTTGGTGCTTCGAAGACATTTTGTAGGGTGTAGTGATGCAGTGGACTTGATGGACCTGAGGAAGTTATTATAACGGTTATTTAAAAAAATTAAGCTTACTAGGGCTTTATATGGACTGAACATCGAAATCATTTATGAAATTTATCTTGTAAAATGATTTCTTTATTTTTTAGAGAGTCTAGTCTCATTCTCAGTAGCGGTAGTGGCAAATAATGTGACAGTACGTAAATATGCGTAATATGCGTTTTCAAGGTAAATTAGTTAATGTAGGGTAGGAGTAGGATTTAATTTGATATATCCACATATTTCTTCTAGTCATATTTCTCTTTGTTTAGGCAATTTTCATCTCAAACGAACAGCGTGTCCGGTAGATTTCTATTAAGAGTTTTTTTCGCTGGAGTCATCTAGCGAGTCTTGATATGTTGACCCCACCTATTTTCTAAAATTTGGCTTTTTACAATATATATAACATACATACAAACCTAAGCTAGGGTGCTAATGCCGCCGGCCGCGCTACCGGTGGTTAGGGCTGCAGAGAGATAACCTCCTGACTATGCGCGCGGTGTCCAGAAGTGCTGCCTTCTGTATCTGACCCTTTTGATCCAGCTGTTTCAGCCATAGGGGGTGTTGATGTCTACGAGGGTGTTGGTGGCTACAATAGTCCTGTCCGTAATGACAGATCGATCTCCATTTATACTATTACTAGCATTTACTTGCGGCTTCGCCCGCGTAGTTCCCGTTACTGTCTCAAGGAGCTGTTTACCGGGCATATAAATTATCCTATGTTTTTTTCCGGACTTGGTCTACTGGCATGCTAAATTTCAGCTCAATCCATCCAGTTGCTACCCGGTTATTTAGTAACAAACATCCAAACATCTAAACACTCAAACATTTTGACAAACTTTCTTATTTATAATATTAGTGTATTATGCACAAATCGATTCACAAGAGCTGGCACGAATGGAATGAACGAGTGAATGATAATATTTATGTGTGCATCACAAAATGATTAAATACAGGTTGATTCAATAAGTGATAATCGTATTTTTAGATTATCTCGTCTCATAACTTCGTAACCTAGTCTGTATTGTGTATTTTATGAACAATAAAAAAGCCCTACCTACACAATAGCATGTTTGCACACTGATGCCGTGAAGTGCGGAAACTGCATCGAAACATCTAAATTTCGTTTTAGTTTCACATATTTTCGTCATGATTTCATAGATTGTGGTGTCAGTGTGAAAACAGGGTATAAATTAAATAAAAACTCCATGATAGTAAAATATTTGTAGCTGACTGTCATATTTATTTTTCTCCAATTATCCTTTACCTGCTTAGTCTTACTAATGTGCAGACTATATGTATTTTTTAATTTTTTCTTGAATAATGAAAAAGTGGTACTTGTTCACAAAATATTTAGAGCCTCCCATATGAGAACGTCACTCAACAATGACAAGTGATGTTACTTTCGTTCAATCCATTCGTGCCAGCTCTTGTGAATCCTTGGTATATATGATTTACGAAAGTTAACAAATTCACCGTAGGTATATATAACATCCCACATCCATATACATGCGTAACATAAAATTGGCTAACTGGAGTCTTATTTGAATTTCGTTGACAAATTCCATTGTCTAGTTCTAACCGATTCTGCTTGGGAAATTAATTTAAATAGGATAATAGCTAGCAAAATTTTATCGGTTACCGAATCCCATAATCCTATGTACAATCGAACCAACTGAATCATGACCCACCATAAGCTTATTTTGCTAAACCCCTTAAATGCAAGTAGGTCGAAATTCGCTTGAAGAATTATTTCCTTGGTAACGAACTTGTTATCATTTGATTAGACACTGACATTTACTGAGTGCACTGTTAAATAAATCGGACAATATCGACTAAGCTCGTATATGAAAAAGAAGAGATGATGTTACTGTCTTTATCTGTATTACGTAGGTAAGTATAGGAAGTTTTCTACGAACGTAATGGTGCCACTTCACTTGGCCGTATTAAATTTGCTCAGCTATTAGTCGCATTTATTTCTCTAGAATATAAAATCAAAAATAATGCAGTCATGTTTGGGCAAATACGGCCAAGTGAAGTGCCAGCATAAACCAGGGACCGTTTTCGTTACGATATAAGCGGTACGGTACCGCTATAGAATATCGGTACCGTAATGATATAAAGGTAGACTATACCGGTTGAAATATTTTGTTACTGTACCGCTTTATACCGGTACGTACCGCTAATGTTGAAAGCGGTACTTATACCTTTATTATTACGGTACCCAACCTATATTTTTTCAGTACCGAAATTTTTCGCTCGCATATTGTGGCTTTCCATAAGAAAAGGGACCTTATGGCAGTTTCTAGTTACGGAGATATGGACGTTTTTGTGAAATCCTTCAAATTTCATCATTTTTTTCTTTTATGCAAAATTGTAAAATATAGGAATAGACGTGTATTTGTAGCTTCGTTTCACTGCTGTACGTTAATTTTTTCTATATAAGAATTGGGTTCAAAGTTTAAGAGAAAAGGGTCCTTATGGCAGACTTCATACAAAAATGATAAATCTATTGATAAAATTGTTTAATAAAATTTACTTGCAACTTTTGCTTATTTTTATTTCTTTTTTATACCACGACGGTGGCAAACAAGCACGCGGCCTGCATAATGGTAAGCAAAATTTTCAAAATGATCCCAGAAAGTTGAAAATTTGGAAGGAAAGGGTTTGGGGGCCACAGATTCGGAATTAAAAAAAATTGAAAATAAAAATAAATACATTTGTATGTCGTTTTTTTAAAGCTTATTTAGGAAAAAGTTTTTAAGCATTTTTTAAAAAGTGTTTTTGGCAAATCGTATAACTTTTTGACCATTTTAGAAATACCATGTTTTTTTTTTCAAAAATTACACAAAAAAAATCACTGGCGAATGCCTATCATTTTTGAACATTTTAGAAAAAGTTTTTTATTTTTTTTTTAGTTTTTTTTTTGGATGTTTCTACAATTTTAGATCACTTTGTCATGTTTAAAAACCTTTTCAGAAAAAGATTTATAAACATTTTTTTTAAACATGAAAACGTGTTTTTGGCGAATCGTAAAACTTTTTGACCATTTTAGAAAAACTTTGATTTTTGTTCACAAATTTTACAAAAATTTAAAAAAAAACACTTTCTGGCGAATGTCTATAATTTTTCACCGTTTTAGAAAAAGTTTTTTAATTTTTTTTTCGAAATACTTACGAAAAAGGTTAGTTTTTTAGCGGTTTCTATAATGTTTGACTATTAAGAAAAATAATCCTTTTAATTTTTTTTTCAAAAGATCAACAAAAACAAAAAAAATTTTTTGGCGAATCCTATCCTACCATTATGATTTTTTTTATAAAACTCGGTAATTTTTGGTTTTATAGAAAAGTCGTCCATACAAAACACATTTATTTTAGCGTATTTTATATGATAGCATCACAAAGCATAGGTCATCATAACACCATGGTGTGAATTATTCAACGTAGTGTTATAATTATGAGAATAACTCTTAATTGACCAAGATTTGAAGTAAATTTCTAAAAACCTTTTTTCTTCGGTATTCTGTTTTAATACAAGTTTAGTAAATAAATAATGTTAATATCGTGCGTGCCATACTGTAATTATCAATAAGTTTTACCTGTGATTGGTCATAAGGTCATAATATCCCATACATTTGGGAAAAGGGACCTTATGACTAATCACTTAAATTCAACAACGTTATTTGAGAATTACTCTTAATTGATCAAGATTTGAAGTAAATTTCTAATAACCTTTTTTCTTTAGTTTTCTGTTTTAATACAATATTAGTAAATAAATAATTTAAATATCGTGCCATACTGTAATTATCAATAATTTTTGCTCATGGCTGGTCATAAGGTCCCTTTTCTCAAATGTATGGGAGTAAATTTGTGATTTTTACGTAACTTCAATGGTTTATAAATAAAAAAATAAGACTTGTAGAATAATAATGACACTTTTATGATACTTGTGTAGACTGATTAAATATGACTTAGAACTCACTATACGAAAATTGTGAATATTATAGGGATGATGTAAAATATAATAAAAATGACATTTTAATAAAAATAAAAATATTTCGTTAACTATGTGATTGTATTTCTATCCCAAAATGTAAATTCAAATCTTCAACTACATTATATACAATGATTCAGATTACAATATATTAAAGAACAGGCCGTTTTTTTTTTAAATTTCGTTCTCATGAGCGACTTCCTCTAATCAAAGGCTGATTTTTCACGACCTGGAAGTCACATTAAAACAACCATTACTGATTTCCAAAGAAAAACAGCTTGAGATACCTACATAATCAATCATCATCTTCATAACTTCCATAATTTGTTTTATTTCTGTTTTTTACCTTTTTTGTTTTTAGTTTGTGTTTATTGTTATTTTTCATTTATTTTTTATTTCTTTAATTTGTTTGTTTTTATTTTGTATTATTTACTTTATTTGTTTTTAGTTTGTGTTGATTGTTATTTATTGTTTTTATCTTTAATTTTTTTAGTATATGTTGTTTAGGTATTTTTTAAAAACAAATTAAAGTAAAAGAACAGAAAATACCTAATCATCACAAACTAAAAACAAATATAAGGTAAAAAAACAAATAAAAGAAAAAATAGCAATCAACGCAAACTTAACTACTAATACAAATACTAATAAAAATAAAATAAATAAACAAACAAACAAAAAATACCTAATCAGCAGAAACTAAAAACAAAACTTAGGTATAAAAAAAACAAAACAATACAAAAGAAAACAAATAAAAGGTAAAAAAACAAAAAATAACAATCAACGCAAACTAAAAACCAAAAGGTAGAAAATTTTAAAATATAACAAAAAAATTAAAAACACCAAATGAAAGAAAACTTTAACTCAAAATTAAAACAAACAAGGTACAAAAAAAACAAATTTAAGATAATAAATATAAAAAGTACCTAATCAACACAAACTAAAAACAAAAACAGGTAGAAAATACAAAGTAAATCCAGTACATCTAACATAAAAAAGCATAAAATACCTAATCAACACGAACTTAAAACAAGAATAAGATAAAAAAACAAATAAAAGAAGAAAAAGAAACAAAAAATAACAATCAACGCAAACTTACAACAAAAATAGGTAAAAAAAACAATAAAATACAAAAATAACACAAATTAAAGATAAAAAAGACAAAAACACCTAATCCACACAAACTTAAAACAAGAATAAGATAAAAAAACAAATAAAAGAAGAAAAAAAAACAAAAAATAACAATCAACGCAAACTTACAACAAAAATAGGTAAAAAAAAAACAATAAAATACAAAAATAACCCAAATTAAAGATAAAAAAGACAAAAACACCTAATCCACACAAACTTAAAACAAAAATAAGGTAAAAAAACAAATAAAAGAAAAAAAAAACAAAAAATTACAATCAACGCAAACTTTAAACAAAAAATGTAAAAAAACCAAAAAAAATAAAACAAGTTAAAGATAAAAAACACCTAATCCAAACAAAGTAAAAACAAAAAAGGTATAAAATACAAAGTAAAACACATTAAAGATAAAAAAAACATAAAATACCTAATCAACACAAACTAAAAACAAAAAATAAGGTAAAAAAAAACAAATAAAAGAAAAAAATAGCAATCAACGCAAACTTAAAACAAAAAAGGTAAAAAATACAAAGTAAAACAAACCAAAGATAAAAAACAAACAAGAAATACCTAATCAACTCAAACTAAAAACAAATAAGGTAAAAAATACAAAAATAAAACAAATTAAAGTCTTCGGGGAAGACCTATGTTTAGTAGTGAACGTCTTAACGTTGAAATGATAATGATGCTCAAGGCTAAAGACGACGCGATTGAAACTTGACGACGCGACGACGCTCGGCGCACACACAGAAACCTCAAACGGTACCTTTTTAAAACGGTTAAGGTTACCGAAAAAAAATTACGGTACCGTTCAATTTCGATACCGTTTCATTTCGGTTGCGCTACCGAAATCATACCGAAACAAACGGTATGACGTCATACCGCTTTAAAACGCTACCTTCATTTTTCGGTTATGCAGTCCCTGGCATAAACTTTAGATTACAGGTTTCAATCACGTCATTCCTATAACTATTTTAAGGACAGAAACTTGCCATTGTTGGTCTTTCAAGCTATATAAG
Organism: Eudemis profundana; assembly: GCA_947034925.1. Taxonomy (NCBI): domain Eukaryota; kingdom Metazoa; phylum Arthropoda; class Insecta; order Lepidoptera; family Tortricidae; genus Eudemis; species Eudemis profundana. Next base: position 10,791,058 of record OX344814.1, on the reverse strand, counting down.
TAAAAAGAGTAATAAAATTTGTGAAATGAAAAAAACTTTATTTAATCTTTAACAAAACTAATTTAAATTATAAGATTCAGTATCTAAAACCTAGTGTGTGCACCATGGTTCACACACTAGGTAATCGGTCACGCATTGACCCTATTAGACGACTGCAAATGTCGCTGTCTCTCAAGTAATCCCAAATTTCGTTACAATGTTGCTCAATTGCTTCCTTTGTTCTCTCGTTTCTGTTATCCCACATTTGGACCATCAAACCCCACAAATTTTCTATTGGGTTGAGGTCTAGGGATCTACTCGGCCATGGAATCAAAGTAACTTCATCATTATGCAGATCAAACCAATTTGAGACTACCCTGGCAGTATGCACTCGACAGTTGTCATGAACGTAGGAAAATTCTGGCACATCTTCACGCGGGTAAACTGTTCGCACTGTCGGTAACATAGATTCTTCTAATAGATCGACATACTTCATTGCGTTTTGCCGAGAAGAAATATGGACAAGCTCACCTACTCCTCCGATACCCATCCACGCCCACATATTCGCTGAAATTCGACCGGATAACTGATTAGGCACGACGTGATCTTCTGTGTACCGGGTCTTATCGTAACGCCACAAAGTTAAGCGACCGTGTTGAGAAGATCGAAATGTTTTTTCGTCTGTAAATATAGTGTTAGTCCAGTCGTAGTCTAAATAAGCGTTTGCAAAATTCCTTCTCGCTGTTTTATGATCATCCGTTAAGGCTACTTTCTCAGCATAATGTCTGTAATGCAGTCCAGTGCCGTGCAAATAATTTCTAATAGTTTGTAGACAGACGTCATGTTGTGCCGCAAAATATCGGGTGGGAGTAAAAGGATGTTCTTCGTAATGGTGTTGCATGTCCACTCTTTGTTCGTTCGTGAGTCGGCGAACACCGTGGTTATGGCATCGTCTGTCCTCGAGGATGCCCTCTTCGGCGTGCCGTCTGATCCAGGTCCTCACTGTATTCCGAGAAATATTCAATTCGCGTGATATTTCCCGTATGCCATAGCCTTCCTCACTTAAGACTACAATCCGAGCTCTTTGTTCTTCTAAATTAGCCATTATTAAAAATTATTAAGCATTTAATTTCTATTTTTTCACATTGACTGACAACTTGACATAATATGACACACTTGTAGAACACCCCATTTTTTAAATTTATTTTTTCCATCATCAAAAAGTTTAGCTTAAATAAGCGAGAACTAGCTCGAGATTCAAACAATGACTGTATATGTGTGAAATGTGGTTTTATGGCAATGATAACAAAGGTTAAAATTGCATAGGTCTGCGACCTATATTGACGTAATTTTATTAGTACCTAAAACGTCGTAAGTGCATTATACGCGATAGATCTTACAAGTTTGAAAGTTTCACACGAATTATCAGGCAAGTGGGTCATGATTCAGTTGGTTCGATTGTACATAGGATACTTTATATCCCGGTAAAGACATCCCTTAGGATGATAACGGAAATGACGCAAGCAAAGCCGCCCGCTCCCGTGTGTTACCAAATATTCACATATTCGATAGCAAATTATTTACATTTTTTTAATTGAAAATAAAAAGATTCGCCTATATTTTATCTATACTCCTCGAAAGTTTATGTTCGCATAAATGAAGTGCGTGAGTGAGTCAGTGACAAAACTAAGGAACTTAGTTCTTAAACTACAAGCTCAAATTGAATGTATTGAGAATATATCTAAGTCATATTATGCTCTATACATATATACCTACCTACCTGAAAATTCAGGGTTCGAGCTTTAGCCAGCACAAAATTACAGGAGGTTGAGAATGGCCTGAATGGCTTCGAGAAAAGCATGGTACGGCCGTGCCTTTGTTTTGATCGACTTGGCGGGAGAACTGCCGTGCCCCCAGAATAAAATATGAATGCAACAGTCAAACGTACGTACAAATAAAAAAAGTATTTTTATTTAAAAGGCGAACAAAGAGCAATCGATTTTCTCCCCACATTTTCTTGTCAACCGATAACAGAACGAGCTTCAAAGGTGCAAAACGTTGACCTCAATAACTAAATACTACTAATACCAGCCTTACATCAAAATACACCTTTCTCCCTTTTAAATACAGTAGAAAACCGCTTGCACGTAACTGGCTAAATTTCTTAACATGGACGTATTCGTTCCGTTGTTTTTATCACCGGAATTGGATCGGTTCATTCGAAAAGAACCAAAGTCACTATGAGACCAATATAGTCTTTGGTTGTTTTGGAATTAAGCGCTTCACATTCTCTCGCGGTTTTTGTGGACTGTATGTCAAAGGGTTAGGGTTCATTTTAGCTAGTTTTTGGTTGTCTCGTTGAGGCTTGAACCGGTCTCTTATCATGGTTGCGCTTATCAGCTCGGTTCAGTTGGCAGATGCAGGATCACAATCGATTTTTAACTTGAATTTTATTTTATTGACTGGGCTCTTTTATTTGTTTTGTAACTGTCTTTGTTGAATAAAACAACCATTGCGTAGGATTAGGCTTTTTTATTTAAGTAATAAGTGGCAAACGAGCAGACGAGCTACCTGATGGAAAGCAGTTATTGTAGCCCATGAATATCTGCAACACTAGAGGTGTTAGAGTGCGACTACGATAACTTTGCGGAACATGGCAACACCTCCATTTAAAAGTCACATTTTCATGAATTTCCGTACCTTAGTAGTTTATCTGTTGGTATAAAAGTACAGTATATATTAACTTAATGCTATTCTAAAAATCTTAAAGATTGTGAAGATGTTTCGATTTTTGAAGGTTTGAGAGTTTATTACTAAATAATGCGGTAACAACTAACATCTAAATGGATGGATTGAGATGAGATTTGGCATGCAAGTAGACCAAATCCTGGATCGAAACATAGGATAGGATCCCTGAATAGTAACATGTTATAATAACGGGAATAAGGCAGGCGATGCCGCGGGTAAATGCTAGTATAGCTTATTTATCTACTTAAATATGTACCTATAGGGAACGTGCACGACGAAGGTGCTGCCAACTGGTGCCGCCAATCTAAATCATGTACCCTCTCATGCTGGGGCCACATTGACGAAAACGCCGTTAATTTATCGCAATGAAGGACGATTAACGTCAGTGTAGCTACGACTTACTATATTTGACATTGACACTTGCATATTGTCATTGACATTGACAGCTTGATTTGACAGGGGCGATAGTTTCCTTTATTGTCCGCTCGTGTCTCTTTTGTCGTTTAGTGCTGCCACCTTATAGTTCGTGCACGTTCCCTATCATAATATATGTACTTCCATTGCTGTCTTTATTATGGCGTTGGCGATACTACAAAGTTAAGCTGTATTTGCACCTAGCGTTTATGACATCGCATAGAAATAAGGTGCAACGTAGCTTAACCGGGCTTTAAATAGTGAATTTTGTATCCATAACACCCTTAACCATAAAATACTTCCGACATCCATGGGAACAAGCGAAAATCCCGCAATTATGTAATAAAAAGCGTTTAAAACCCCATGTTTGTCCATCTGTATGGGCCGTCCTCTAATCTCCCTTACCAATGGACCAACGCTTAAAAAGACAAAGAAGCAATTGTGTGATGGTGTCAGGAAACTATAAATTACCAACTTATCAATACATACCGCTAAAAACTGAATACGACATCAAAGCGTTTAAAATCTACTGCCGCTTAAGTTGGTCATGCGTTCGCCGACTGCAGATTTATATTTGCGCGTTTAAAAGATCTGCATATTTCCGCATGAAACCGGTTTTTAACCGGTTTTCGGTAACCGCCGTCTTATAATGCGTTGTTTATGGTAATTTGGCTCCTTATTGTTTTTTTTCAGTCTTTTGGGGATGCTGTTTTAGCAATGGGATTAGCGGTCGTGTTTTGAGACCATTGTAATAGAAATTTATAGATATGATACTCGTAGCTTGCGATCCTATCTTAAGTGTTATCTAAAATTCTGAATGTACTATTAGATGAGTTTTTTAACCGATTAAAAAAAGCAAAGGAAGGTTTTCAGTTCAGCTGTATTTTTTTTCGTAAACTATTCTCAACAAGTAAGACGCTACTTTTGAATAAAAATATATAAGACATTAACTTTGAAACAGTACCATGTAGCAGCGAAGCTATAAAAACTACTACAATATTATTTGGCATCTGCAAAAAAAATTACAATTTAAATTACCAGAGGAAAATTATTTTAATCCAATTAATTTCGTTTAAATTTTTATTATGAAAATCGGTACAATCTGGCGGTATTGCCTGTAAAGTTTGAAAACATAACGCAGTTTTTAGCATTATCTGTGGAAGACTATATTGAAGAAGTTTACATTAAATAATCTGATTTTTGATTTATTTATTTTTTTCCTCGCAAATGTGATGAAAAACATTGTGTGTATCACGGGCAGTAAGAAGATTACAATCTCGAGTCATTAAAAGCCCTCCGCCTACGGCGTCGGGTATCTAATAGACTCTCGTTAGTAATCCCCTTCTTACTACCCTCGGTGCACAATGTATTGACCATAAGATAGTATTCGTTTTGTTCAGTCAATTTTATCAACGTGAAAAAGAATACATATTCGATATTCACGTCAAATACATTTGTAACGAAGCGTGGTTTTTAATAACATCTTTATAAATAAGCTGCACAAAGTTAAAGACAAGTACCTACCTATGTTTTGGAAAATTTTACAGGAGAACCAAAAAACGGTTTGTAACTTCGAAAGCTCAGCTAGTAACTTGAATTTTATTTTCATGGACAACTAAAAACTGTGAAAATTAAAGAAAATGTAAAAAATTAGGGAACGTGCGTCTCAACACGAGGAATAAAATGACACAAAAACTAAATATTGAAAAAAAAAACTATTTTTTTGCAGCCGAACTACCCTATTGCTAGAACATCTTCATCCAGCGTCCGATCGGATCATTCTATCTGATTTTAGATTCTTGGCAGATCTTAAAGTCACATCTTTGTGAACTATATATTTTACGAAGTTACAATAACCGCATTTTTATTAAAAAAAAACCCGACTGCAGTGCAAAAATCCGCCATTTTGTTATTTTTTTGAACTTCACGTACCCAGTGACACTTGCGCCATCAAGACAAATCTAATGATGTATCATTTTTCAAAATCGGGTGTGTCGTTTAGTAGTTACATACAGGTTAACCCCATAACCCTTCTATTGGGCTTCGCCGCAGTCGGGTAACAATACAGAAATTCTTCCTTCCAAATTTGCTTACACGTAACGTCTTCCGGATTCGTACCCCGACTGGTCCCACAGCGCACCATCAATCACGTCTATTCGCCCTTCTATTATCTATTCCCTCGTTATGCAAATATGAGCAATTAAATTTCGCAGGTAACGGGTTGCGAATCCTTTTCTATGGTCCTTTGTTGGACAGCAGCTGGACTGGGATGGTCGTTGGATAGTGAAAAGACATGAATATACGGAAGTTGCAAGCTTGTGCTATCGCTGAGAAATGAGTACCGTCATAATTAATACTACTACTTACTTACTACGTTGGCTCAGTGACCCAAAAAGGATCTTGGCCTCAGACACAAGAACTCGCCACTCTTCCTTATTTTGTGCCACCTCGCGCCAGTCGGGTACTTTGAGGGCACTTAGGTCTTTCTGGACTTCATCACTCCAGCGGTATCTAGGCCGACCAACCGGACGTTTTCCACACGGTCGCCCTATATACGCTCTCTTTACCGCCCGCTCTTCTCCCATCCGTTCCAAGTGGCCGAGCCAACGCAATCGGGTGGCCTTAATTTCGCCCATTATGTTTGGCATCTAATCCTACTTCAAACTAGTCTAATCCTAATAATATTATAAATTATACATGTCAACGTTTGGATGTTTCTAGATGTTTGGAGAGATGATGAAATGAAATTTGGCATGCAAGTAGACCAAGTCGTGGATTGAAAAATAGGATACTTTATTTCCCGGTAAAGTGGTCCCTTGGGACATTTACGGGAATAACGCGTGCGAAGTCGCGGATAAATGCTATACAGTATTGAATAGATAGAACAAACTATGAAATCGGTTACGTACAAACACATTTTTAGAGCTAGTCTTTTGGTAAAAGTAACTCTACGACTAAATATTTTTAGGGTACATATTCTATATACTTGTATAGTAATCAAAACGTTAAATTATTGGTCTTTGTTAAATTTTGCCGATTTTCTTTTTATTATAAATAAGATCTCCATGCTTTCTCAAAGCCAATCCAATCACTAAAGTAGGTAAAATTCAAATTATGATATTTTTCTACTATTTCACACTAGCCGGAGAATTGATACTCGTATGCATAGGGTTAGAAAAGAAGAATACGTATTTCTTATCTAAACTCATCCAACCATGAAATCAATTTCCATAATTAAAATTGCAACGATAAAGACGATTATCCATTTCAATCAGTTATGAAGCTATGGCTCATAATACTAGTATTTTCTATTGTTAATTCTGCTGTGTTGTGTCTTTACGTCATACCAGTTAAACCAAAAACAACAGAAAAAATGAAAATGGTTGAAAATGATCATAGCTACAGATCAGAAGAAAACGACGCAGAATTTCTTGACATTGAAGGAGTTGAGTATCCAAAGTTTGAGACTTTCGGGCAAATAAGGTTTAAAGTTGTTGAAAAAAAAGAAGAGGAGAATTTTCCAGATTTGAGAAGTAAGCCCAAGAAGCACATTAGTGTGGACCAAGTGAGAGAAGAGAGAGGTACGATAAAAATACCTGTGATGTTAATGGCAAACATACGGGCTCAGACAAGATGAAGTGAAGCAAGGTTAGCATCATTCTTGACGTATAATGAAGACAAAGAAAAGCAGTGAACTAAAATAGACCGATAAATAATCAACGCAAGGTTATTTGAAAGCATTTAATAAGGAAAAGGGGAAGAGAAGCAGGTCCAATTTGAGAAGTGTAGAAGGAAATCTATATGATGAAATAACTTATAGGTAGGTACTAAGTGCGGAAAGGCAATTCATTCATTGAGTAATAAAAAATCTAGCAAATTTTCAAGTGTAATAAACTTGTTTCATTCTTTAATTTCTATAATTGTGAACATAATAAGTATCACTCCAATAGAATTTAAATACCTTCAATCCTTCATTGCAGACATGCGCCATTTTTTGGTTTTTAAATAATATGCAATTAAATAAATATGTTTGTTAGAATCTGCGTGGATTTTACAAAAGTATCACTCCTTGGCCTAATAAAATAAGGACCGGAAACATCTCCCTAAAATCCTATTTAAATAATAACAATCACATTTCACCCATTGGTCGAACCCTTCTGACCACTCATTTAATTTTACTTGACCCCTCGGACATCGAAATTTGACCATGGGGTCATCTGGACCACGCCGGACAAAGCTGGACTTTAAAAATTTCCAATGGTCTCCTTTAAAAAACTGACCCTTAAAATTGGGGACAATAAGCCGCGACCCCTTGTAGCGTTTTAGGGTTAAGATTAGAGGTGTAACGGCTCTGAATGGGTTGAATGAAAAGGTGTCGGTTTATGGGTGTTTACAATAAGCTTTATTTTGTTTGGAGATACGGTTTTTTATTCCGGATGAAATCCGAGGGTGTAATGTTGGAAGGTTTGTTTTAAGTTTAAAAACAAGTAATGATAATTTCAGTTTATGTTAAGTTTTATGTGTAATGGATTCGGAGATTATATAATACTTCTCTCGGTAAAAAAAATCTGTGCCCAGCTATTTACTTGTTGCATTTTATTAAAGTTATTTCATGGAATTATGTCACAATTGTTGTAATGTTTTTGAAAAGAAAAACCGACGCTTCTTCCCACCAGAAGGTCATTTGCCGAAGCGCCAAAAGAAAAGAATCAGATATGTAAAAGAGCCCTTGAGGCCTATTTGCGTAAATAAATGAATTTGGGATAAATATAGGCGGTCACAATTGCTAGAAACAATGGCATGCAAACTCAATTCGTCTGCAAACCAGTATCGGTACTAGTAGTTATAGGTAAGTCAATCAAACTGTATAATAAGATTGGCTCCCAGACAGGCATGTGTCTACTACACAATTTCCTTCCATAGCCATTGTCCTATCAAAACTCAAACAATAAATCCTAAGATCAAATCACACTTTACATTCCAACATTATGTCAACTGCGATTTGCATACAATCTGCCACATTCCAGCGTAATACATCATGTATGTATGTAACTTACGTACGTAACTCTCATCTGTCTAGGCACAGCTTAAAAAATACAGTTGGCCAACTATATACTAACGGCACAGTGGAAGGAACACACAGTCGGTTGACAGAGACTTTTAGACAGAGCAGTCTTGCAGGGACTGCGGGGTGAGACGCGGTTAAAGAAACACGAACTTTCGACGTACTTGTTGTGCCTATGTGCTCGACTTCAGCGCCACGCCACCTAGAATTGGTGATTAGAAGGAATAGGGAATATGCATGACATTTTTTGTTTACTTTAATAAAAGCCCATATAAGAAACAGTAGGAAAAAATATTTTTCGAATAAAGATACAAAATACCAAGATCCATCAAAGATTTATCTCTATTTCTTTCTAGCAAAACAGAATATAGTATGGAGTTTGTATGGCGGACAATTACTATGACGTCATAGTCCATATCGGATCTCTCTGTCTAATGGCCGACTAATTGGAGCTTTAAAATGTTTATATCTTCCGTATTTCTCGGTCGATTTTAATTTTATTTTCACTTTATGTCATCTTTTTTACAGTTAGAAATATCGACATAATTTAGAATTTTAGACAATGACAACCACATCGAACCTCCTAAGTTTAATTTTTTACCACATCTGCAACATGCACTTCACACATAAGTCACATAACCAATATCATCGCCGGCATCGGTAGTCGGTACATCACCGTGTTTAGCAATTCGGGACATACTTTTAGAGCATGCGTAATAGTAGACACTTACTGTCATAGGCAGCTGATTATCACCCCATTTGTATGGATGTTGGTCAGTTGTAAGTTATCAAACCAGTTCGAAAACCAATAAAATAAATGACTCGGAACGAACAGTGTCAGTGTTTTTCTGCTCAAAGTCAACCTTTATCAGTGCCGCAAAGTAATAATTACCTACCTACCTCGAGAAAAATCTGCGTAAGCAACTCTTCGTCGGTCGACTGTATGCAGTTACACTGTGTTCTATGACAAACAACATCTACATAACTCTCGTCTTCTCAAGGAACGCAATAAAATTAACAATCAATGAGCATCGCATAGTAATAGTACGCATTAAACTTCTCCCTCGTAGTAAACAATGCTAATTTGTTAACAAATGATCGTGATAATACTGATAATGTTTGGAGTAAGCAATCAATAGTTTATTCTAACCTAGAGAAGCCCCGCATTTCCATTCGCAGGAGTAAAATAAGTTTTATGTCTCTTTATTGGTATGTTTTAACCGGGGCCATAATGATCTGTACCTACACCAAATTTCAAATCTTATATCTACTTATTTATATACATTAAACAAAGTCGGGTTAGTTACACCATTTATAACTAGAGAACTGGTGGACCGAATTTTATGATCTTTGATTTTTTGGTCTCTGCCCCAAATAACAGAATAATTATTAAAACATCTAAAAAATTAAAAATTCTGAGGCGGACGGCAGTTCGCCGGGACAGCTAGTAAGTAATCTATAAATTGAAAATTAAAAAACTTCCGACTCATATAACACCTTTACACGTCATAAACGGCTAAACCGGTGTTGTTGAAATCTAGCTAAGAACACTTTCGGTTAAGTCACCTTTCAAACGAAAAAAGCCGCATCGAAATCGGTCCACTAGTTTTCCAGGAAAACGGTAACAGACATACACACACACACACACACACACACACAGCCTCTAACCCCAAACGCATATACCGCAGCGCAACCCTTCCGTTCCGTCTGTCGTGGTTATAAATCAATTCGGCAGTTTTTGCGTGATGCGCGAACAAACAAATCTTCCTATTTTTTAGGAAGATTGCCGCTTTTTAGCGGTATGGCCAGTTCACATTATTCCAGTCCAGTGATCCAGCGGGCTAATCCAGTCCAGTTGTGGACTGGAGCATATCGTTTACATTATTCCAGTCTTTTAAGAGTTGTTAAAGATTGTTACCAAAAACAACTACGCGTATTGACTATATCACGTTCAATCCAGCACTGGATTGACGGTTTACACTATTCCAGTGGCGCTGGATTGGGTGAGCTGGAATGAAAAGTTGACGGTCTCTCCAGTCACTGGACTGGAATGCTCACTGGAATGGGTACATTCCAGTGCATTCCAGTGTCGGTTCACATTATTCCAGTAGCATTCCAGCACTGGACTGGATTGCTAGACTGGAATAATGTGAACTAGCCAGTATATATAATTGTTTTATAGTATTTCAAGCTGAAAGGTGTCAATACTATCAGAGTCCTGTTGACTTCGCTGGCTTGGCCGCCTGCAAAGAATGGCAGAAGATTGAGTTGAAACAGCATTATAGGTAGGTACTTGAGGTGAGCTGTCACTGTCAGTCGTCACTAAGTTAACCGCCCCAGATACAAGTGCTGGAAAGACATGGTGAAGGCAGATCTGCGTAAGTTTCAAGCCAATCATTGGCAAAAAACTCGGCAATCAATATCGAGATAAATACCTATTATGCTTTGCTTGCGTTTCGAAAACCAAGATCCATTTTAACCACAGTAAAAAAAAGAAGAAAGGTCCTTAGTTCGTCGGAATCTTTGTTTATTTTTTAACCGGCTTTCAAAAGGAGGACGGTTCTCTATTCGTCTGTATGTTTTTTTGTGTGTTGGTTCACCGATTACTCGAAGACGGCTGAACCGATTTTGAAAATTCTTTTTTTGTTTGAAAGAGTATATTTCAGAGTTCATCCCATTTCAACCAAATCATGATCTACTGATGGGATCTTAGAGAAATCGAGGGAAATCTTCAAATATTGTAGGCACACATATGGCGGTTTGGGTATTTTTCATAGTTTCTTGTGTATTTCATATCAAATAGCCTTATTTGATGTTTGTTATCAACCGACTTCCACAAAAGAAGGACGGTTTTCAATGTATACATTTGTTTCGCGATTACTCGAAGACAGCTGAACAGATTTGGAAAATTCTTGGCAAGACTTGTTATCGTACTAGGCAAAGTATGGAAACCGCTCGGAAAAAAACAGCTACAGTAATTTTCGCGCCACCAATGAATTTAAAATGACAGCTAAAACTAAGGCACTAATTTGACCATGTTGAGTAGATTGTGACGTCACAAGTCACTTCATAAAAACAAGCTGCAAATATCGAGGAGCCAGGTCAGGATGCGATTAGAGGATATTAGGGTAATTCTTCAGAAATATGTCTACGACTTATTCCTGTCTCCATACATTTAGTATGAAAAAGGGCCAGAGGAATAAGGTGACCGCAGACATATTTCTGAAGAATAACCGATTAGAGAAATTGAGAAATGTTTTCAAATATTAAGGTCGTCCACTACACCGTATCATACCATGACCGTACTATGAACGTGTCAGGCAAAATTAATTTTCTTAGTATTAAAAAGTGATGAGACTATGCCCACTAGCGCGTTCCGTCACCGACCAGCATTTGTCATACCGTGTCTGATACGTTCATAGTACGGTCATGGTATGATACGGTGTAGTGGGCAGAGACCTTTAGAGGCACGACTATTTGGGTATTATTTACCAAGCGAGCGTCTTCAAAAGCTTGGGCAAACATGCTTACATACATTATCCAGAGGATGTCTAGCTGTTGTCCTCTACAGGTCGCATTTCCGAACCGATTCTCGTAAAATTAGCTACTTTTAATACTATTCCAAATTTCAAATCGATAGCAGCAGTAGTTTCTGAGATATCTAGCTGTGACAGACAAACAGACGGACAGAAAGACAGAGTCGCACCATAAGGGTTCCTTGTTTACCATTTTGGTACGGAACCCTAAAAACATTATATTACCTCTAAACCTATTTACTTCCTGTAGCCTCCAAATAGTTGGTGGTCCGTGGCAAGACACAAATTTTGTCAAATAGTCCCTCATCAATAAAAGGTTAAGAACCACTGGACTAGAGAATGAATGAATACGTATGCTAATGTTGTTTTAGTTGACAATCGTTCGATCCGGGCTCTAGACGGTCAACGTCTCTTCATAGGGTTCAGCAAGTTTACGATGGAAAACCCTTACTTTGTTTGCTGTAAGTAAATAACTAGTCAACTGTCTACAATAACATTCATGCATTTTGTACGATGTTTACCAACCGGGCCGCGCCGCGACTTCAAATAAGAATAAAGTTTTTAATTTCGATGTATGTTTTTAATGTTCCGCAAACTAAAATAAAGAAAACCTCTTTTTGCTTGAAGTCGGTGGGGACGGTCCAAGAGGTCCAAGTTGTAAGCGAAACGTCTTAGTTGTATATTGTCCAGGTAGAGAGATGTATCAAGATGTAAAACGTGCTCATTGCAATATTCCATAGTAGACGAAAGGACTTGGTTGTAAAACGTCTTAATCTTCTAAATGTTTTATATATAGGCAAATGGGCCAGATGGTCATTACGACCAATGTGATAGAACGTCTAGGTTGTATAACGACAATAGATAATTTCATTATTCGTACAGCCTAGACGTTTCGCAATTATGACGTTTTACTTGTTTGGACATTTTGTAACTAAGACATTGTGACGATCAAGACATTTTGCTAAGATAGAGTTTATACAATTAAGACCTTATGCAATTAAGTCGTTCGGCCTACTTGTGAATTTCACGACTTAGACGTTTTGCTAAGTAAGTCTTTATAAAACTATGACTTTACATACCATGGCAAAATACAACTTTGACCTCCTGAACCGAACGTGCATTTATGGTTTCTAAAAACCCTCACTGTGTATTTTAGGTCATTATAAAGTCACTTTATTTTATTGCATCTGACATATCACTCTATTATATCTAGTACTAGAGTAGGGTCTAAAGTCTTAGACGCGATCGCGCTTTGCTCTATTGTCTAGTGAATAATTAATCGTTTGCAGTTCAAAAGTCCAAATGTCTGCCGCCTAGACCAGTAAACAACTTTAAGGTGACTTTATATGAAAGAAACACTTTGTCTCTTCATTGGTTTTTTAATGCGGGTAAATTACACCACATTTCTATGTTACATATATAGATACAAGAAATCAAGTTTAAGACTTTAAGTTAATTCCTATTAAAAAAGCAGAATGATATGGAAGTCAAAGTAGATGGCAAAGTTGAGGGCGCTCAGCGGGTGCTACGGTGGACGAATGGTTGGGTCACTTGGCCGGAAATCCAGAGGTACCGCGTTCGATTCCCGGTCTGTACACAGGTGAATGCCATTTAATTTCTCTGTGTACTTTGATTTCTTGTATCTATATATGTAACTTTAAGGTGATTTCAGTAGCTCGGTACCTACTCCATACAAACAAAAATAGGGTTAACAATCTATGTTAACGACATCAAATTGGGTTAAGATGTGTTTCGTTTTAACATAAGGTTCATAGGACAAACATCGTGAGGAAACCTGCATACAAACACATTCCAACCAATTTATATCAGTTTCGGTCGAATTTTGCTAAGGAAGAAAATTACCGGTTGACCAAAAGCGATTAGTTTCAAATATTTGTGTTTTTTACAAGCTTATATATAAGTTACCGTGTTAATATGTTGTGGATTGGGCATGCAATAGGTACCGGTATTACTTGTATGGACCATGGGGTACCTATTTATCATCATCATCATCATTTCAGCCATAGGACGACCACTGCTGGACATAGGCCTCCCTCATAGATTTCCAATAAGTTCGGTTGGAAGCAGCCTGCATCCACCGTGAGCCAGCAGCCTTAACCAGATCATCTGTCCATCTTGTTGGTGGACGTCCGACGCTGCACTTGCCGATTCGTGGTCTCCATTCGAGAACCTTTCGGCCCCAACGGCCATCTGTTCTACGTGCTATATACCCTGCCCATTGCCACATCAACAAGCTTATCCGTTTGGCTATGTCGGTGACCTACGTTCTTCTACGTATCTCCTCTTTTCTGATTCGATCTCGCAGAGAAACCCCGAGCATAGCCCTTTCCATAGCCCGTTGAGTGACTCTGAGCCTATCCATAAGGCCTATAGTGAAGCACCATGTCTCGGATCCATATGTCATCGCTGGCAACACACACTAATTGTAGACTTTCGTCTTAAGGCACTGAGGTATTTTGGACAAAAATACTATTGGGCTCAAATTTGGTATAAGTAAGATACGCAAGTGCGTATCTTTGGTGACAATGCCATAATATGGTACCATGGAGCTGATGTGATGATGGAGTCGGTAGGATCACCTAAATTCATCATCATCATCATCATATCAGCCGAAAGACGTCCACCTAAATTGCATAAGATAAACCCACCGTATTTGGACTAAAAAAAGGTTTCTTGTTGACAGAAAGTTATTTTTAAGCTGGACTATACACATCAACTTACTTTTACACCGGACCGAGTAGGCAAGGCTACTAGTGAAGCAATACAGTTCGCATTACAGTTGTCATGTCGCGTGGGATCGCCTCTCGTCTCCTATACCTCTAATTCTATTATCTGACATTCTAGGATTTCACTACAAGCAGATAATGTTCGCTGCTTCCCACTGGTGTCGACATATTCGTGTCGATCGACACGTATCAAAATCGTCTAATCAAGCTAATGACATTTGTGGCTATTCAAAAAGGAAATAACAAATGATATACCCAATTTCTAAAACTTAGACGATTTTGCTACGTATTGTTTAAGCATTAAATGTATTACGAATCAGCACATTGTCCGTCTAATTCTTTTAAAAGTCAACAGATAGGACTCCACGTCAAGGATCTGCAAAATCTAAGGCCTGTCAAAGAATTGTTGGAAGGGTTTTTTTTCTGAAACCAAGCAATTATTGCTGTTCTTTTGAAAACATATTCTATATTTGGCCTGCGACTCTATCAAATACGAGAGTATCAAAAAATTTTTTTGGACATTTGATATTCTGGTTTATCAAATGTCTAAAAATTGTTTTTGATATTTCGCCGTTGCTTTGAGTTGACGATTACTCAGTTAGGTTACACTTTAAAGTCGCTTACTTATATGCTCCATCATTAAAGTCAGGTGCAAACCACCACCACTGTCCAAATGATGCTGGAAAACGAAACTTAGATCCAAGGAGCTCGAAATGTCGACACAAATGGAAAACGCCGCGGTAGCGTGGTCGTTTTGCGTAAATCTACTGTGTCACTGCACACGTACACTGTCATTCTTTTGTATAACGTCCCTGTCATGAGAACTGAACGAGATGGTGGTTCGTTGGCCCAGCAAATAGGTTACTTGATGCAATACAATACACTTTATTGCAAACCAAAACAAAAAGATCATGAAAGAATTGATATGACATGACAGTAACGCGAGTAACGCATATATATGAATATATATGAAATTAAAACGATTACCTAAGGTAGACGTTCGAGTGATCGACACTGTCCTAGTAGTCCCCATCTTACTCATTAGCAATAGAGGTACCAGCTGGGTGTCGGTCGACTATTGGGTATTTAGCGTGTCTGTCAAGCACTAGGACGTTAACCTTACTTTTTCATTGACGTTTGAAAAGTAGTATCAAATTATAAAGACCAACAAGTATCCAAACTTCGGCCATTAAGGAGCGCGCGATACGTATTCAAGGTCGAGGCGCAGACAGTGCGTTCCGTACTAGGGCATTCTTACGCATTGTTAAAACTTTGCTTGTAGTGCGTTAGTTCATGGCGCGCACACATTCAAGCAGCGCGATGTACCTTTTGTAGGAGGAAAAATAAAAAATATATATATTCCGGGACAATCTTACTGCTATTACGTACCTATTTTTAATTTAATTTGTAATACTCTTTTGTTTTTTTATCTTGTGCTGTCATGAATCATAGTACATTACACAACTAGGGTGGTAATACAAAGAAAGGCCGAGATCGCAGACGTTTGCGGCCCGAGCTGCAAGCGAGGGACGTAAATATGCGATCGAGGGCTTTCTTTATTACCTCCCGTGTTGTGTACATCATTTTATGACTACACTTGGCCAGGAAGCGAAGCTTGGCACTTTATGGCCAGGTGTGGCATAAATGTATTTTCTTTCTTTTCTTTCTTTCTACTATACTGTGATATCATCCAAATTCGTGCAAATTTTGAAATGTCTGTAAAATAGTACAAGGTTACTAAATAAATAATCACAGAAGTTCGTACAAATATTCGGGAGGTGAAATGAACATCGCATATGAGATGTAGTGTCCGACCGAAACTAGTTTTCACGGCCGAAACCGAAACCGAATTTCGGCTGAAACCAGAACCGAAACCAAAACTTCCATATAACGTCATGTCTTCGGGGGAAGAAAAAAAATTACAATCATAATCAGTCAGTCTTCATTTTTAAATAACATATTAACTATTTAGTCTCTGATATTTCGAGTACCGTAGAATGGGGTGAGTAGGCTTCGCGGGGGGAGTTGGCTTGCGAATCCAGAATTTCATTTTTGAGTACCTAGTTACTTTAATTTTTGGGCTTAGGTTGCTCTCAAAGTAATTTGATTATATTTTTAGACATATTTTTTCTTCTTTTCGCAACATTAAGCTGCCAAATCATACAATTTTGAAACACAAATTCACTGTCAAAGTTGATGCTCGAAATCGGCGGATTTTTAGTTGAAAAAACTTTGTTTTTAAGTGATGTTTACCAAAGTAAGTGTTCATCCACCTTTCGGATATCGTTTATATACTTACATGGCTTATTGGAAACAGAAAAACTTAAGTTATATTTTCTTTATTTATAAATCAATGTGCCACATATAAAAATAAACTTTTATCCAGGTTTGCACTTCGATTTCCAGCCAACTCACCCCGTTTTACAGTACCTAATCTTTAATATGACATATTATTACTTCTTATTTCAAATAAATTACCTGTGCTTTTTGAAATAAAGACTGTCCCATTGCAGCACGAAACCCCTGAAATTCAGTATCCGTTTCGGCCGTAGTTTCGGCCGCATGGCAGCCGAAATTGAAACTAAGCCGTTTTATTGCTGAAACTAGGCCGGAACCGAAACCGAAACCAAAATTTCGATCGGACTCTAGAGATGACTCAAAACATATTATATTGCGCTGAAACAATTAATCACCCTTATTCCTTCTTGATAAACTTTGTTCTTTAACTCTTTCTTCTGTTTTTTTCGGGGTATGCTTCCGAAGCAAATTAAAAACGTAAATTGTTCGAGACGGACGTATTAGATATAATATTATTTTAATATTTTAAGTTAATGTAAGGTATTAATGAAATCTCATGTATATTAAAGGATAAAAAGAGAAACTGGTGAGTTTCTTCCGGCGCTTCTTCTCACCAGAAGCTCATTACCCGAAGCGCCAAAAGAAAAGAAAAGAAGACAAAATAATGTAAGACATGTAAAAGAGCCCTTGAGGGCCTACTTACAGAACTAAATTATTTTATTTTTTATTTTTATTTTTATTAGTCGAAAAGCCAGGACAGTTTCGATGAAACGCCGAACGCCCTTTCTCGGGAACCGCATTTATCCGGTTTAGGTGCACGTAAAAAGAGCAGCCCCTGTCTCCCCGCCAATCGATATGCAAGCGACTACATACACCAACTAATAGGAGATAGCCAGGACAGTCTTTGAATGAAGAGTGTCTTTTCAAAAGGACTTATTTATTATTAGTTTTTATAGAGAGCAAAGCCCTTTTGAAAATACACTTCTCAAATATGGGTTTGTGTTTGTTTTCTATAACACCCAACCTTGCCCCCTATAAAAAGGGAAAAAACGCTAAGACCATTAATATTAGGGAATTATTATTTATTACCAGTGATAATCTTGAGCCAAGTCTGACATCTTGTGTCTCAGTTCAACTCCAAAACGTATTGTACTTACACACATATCACAAACCCTCTATGATGCGTTCAAAAACCGCAAATTGCGACCAGCATAAAGATAAACTGTTTTGTTAGAAAAATGTTATCATTGCTCCATCATAACAACAAATTGGACTTTCTTATTACATTCCAACTTCGAACATATCTGAAAAACGAGACAAGTTGATTTGAACTCAATTCTAATATCAGTCGAGATTACGTTTTATTCGAAATGAAAGTCAGTTGCAAACAATTTTGACAAGTCTCGCACGTTACTTGATATTGAACACATCATAGAGAGCTTAAAATATTTATGCCACACCTGGCCGTAAAGCGGATTTTACCGTACAGAAAATGCCGCTTTCTCGCCAAGTGTAGACATAAAATTATGTACATAGCACGGGAGGTAATAAAGAAAACCCTCAATTGCATATTTACGTCCCTCGCTTGCAGCTTGGGCCACAAACATCTGCACCCTAGTTGTGTAATGTACTATAGTCGGACTACACTAAGTTTGCAGAGGTTGAAAAAAGGTTTTAATATATCGCCTAGTGACTGCAATACCTACGGCCACATTACAATTTTTTTTTTTATATTATTGTTAACACACACATTATTGTTGACAGTAATCAACATAAAAGAATTTCCAAAATGTTTTCTGATAAGGCGAAAAATTATGCGAAATAAAAGTCGGGCTAACGATACCATCGGACAAATAAAACGAACTATGCCAAATAGAAGGAATCCTTCGTATTGATAGAGAGAGCCGCAGATTGTCCCGCCACCCTCGCTTCTCATGGCGGCCCCACACACCCTCAGGTGAGGCGAGGTGAGTCACGTCTGTGTGCTGCGCGTGTGTGCGTGCCAGACTCGCCGGCGCGAGAGGGCTGACGCGAAATGCCCACTGCTTTTTACATTTTGACGTGAAGTCGTTTTTAATTTTACCTCCATACATGGTATAATTAAACGAGGTATAAATCATTTGATTGGTTTTGAAACGCCGTTTGCATTATATCAAAACTAACCAAGTGAGAGTCGGACTCGCGCACCAAGGGTTCTGTACAAACTTACAGGTAAATTATGTTTATGCCACACCTGGCCATAAAGTGGCTTTTTCCGCAATTCCTTTTACGAAAATTAAAAAAAAAATCATATCTCAGAAAATAACAAAGCTAGAAAGCTCAAACTTACAGTAAATAATATTTGTCATGAGAGCTCTTTAAAAAAAAAATACAGTTAACATTTGGTAAAAAGGCCGATTCTCTATGTAAACAGGGCTACGCTCTTTTACAGAAGAGCCAAAAAACTGGCCAAGAGCATGTCAGGTCATGCTCAGTGTAGGGTTCCATAGCCGTAACTATAAGGTAAAAAATACGATGTAAAAAAAGTACAACAACAAAAGAGCGTATCTTCATAGCAATTACGTCCTTTTGTTGAGAAGCGCAGTTTATCGGCAATAACTCAAAAATGGTACATTCGATGTTGTTAAAAATAATTTTCGTTGAAAGTATTTATTAAGCGTTACCTTCGTGATTTTTTTCATATTTTTCGGACACACGGTTTAGAAAATAGAGGGGGGGACGGGGACACAATTTACACAACTTTCGGAGCGATTATTTCCAAATACATTCACTTAATCAAAAACATTACTTAGGAACCTTATAGTGTTTTTTAAAGAGCTGTCGAACTATGTACCACACGTTGATATTTGCTAAAAAAAAATTTTTTACTGTCTTTAACATGTATGGAGTGCCCCCCCCCCTAAAAATATTTATTTTAATTATTTATATACCAAACTAAGTAGCGGCTCATAAAAGACACCTATATTCCAAATTTCATCAATATCCATCATGTAGTTTTTGAGTAAAATGCCTGTGACATACGGACAGACAGACAGACAGACGGACGGACATGACGAAACTATAAGGGTTCCGTTTTTGCCATTTTGGCTACGGAACCCTAAAAACGGTGTGTAACTTTGACAGACTTAAATAACAATACTCGATAATAAGAAGGCTGCTGCCTACCTACGAGTGGCGTGGCGTCCAATATATTCTTAGTAAAGCCGAAGCAGATTTGCATTACTTTTTCTTCAGGAGTAGTAGATATTCCGGTCATATGCTTTAAAATAGGCAAGCCGGTGGGAATCGGGATCTATGGACGCCACGCCACTGCTACCTACCTCCCTAGGAGGTTAGTGATATTTTTAATCTACAGTTTATGCATGTCTTATGTGTTTTTTGGAATTATAATCAATCATGGAATTTAAGGGGAACAGAGTACGGGCTACGTCACTTCACTATCGTTAATAACGCAAGATTTTTAGATTTCTAAAAATAATTTTCGGCTAGCCAGACTAGCCACTAGCCTCACTCACACTGTATGCCAGTGGAGTAGCCATCGAGTCCCTTGCGGATTATATCAATATCTTTAGACTCAAAGGGCGTAAACGCCATTAGCACCTACGGCGTTTACGCCCTTTGAGTCTAAAGGTATCGATATGCGCGCTGTATCTTAATATTTCATGCACACGCGCCTCTCGGGGGAGCGCGGGGCAGATAAGCGCGGTAACTCACCCAAATTTTTACATATTTCACTGGTTTACCCTACCTTTTACGATTGTTTGGATAAAAATGGTTGCTTTCTGAGATATTCCACAGCATTGTTTTCGGTGGACACTCGGTGCTCTTCGGTGCGCGCCGTGTACGAACGCACTACAAGCAAACAAATAAGAATGCGTAAGAATGCCCCAGTATGGATCGCTCTCGTTCACTCGTTCGTTCTGTGTGAATACGTGTCGCGCGATCCTAAACGGCCGGAGTTGAACTACTTGTTCGTCTTTATACTTTGCCAGCGCTGGCTCTAGAGTCCACTATGCTGAGGTGGATTTTGTGGTAGCGAGTTTTCTTTGTGTTTTCCTTTTCCTTTCTTACTGTTTTCCTTTTGTGCTGTCATAAAGAAAATGTAATTTCTCTCTTTCTTTCTTCTCAATCCCTGGATCGATAATCAATCAATTCACCATCATGATTTCGACCACGGTACTCTTTCCCTTTACGATAGCTATGTACAAAAGCTTAAATATACGAGTATCTAAACTAGTCCTCACTTTAGAAACGCACTCATTAACCCATTTTTGTAAAACAAAGAAAACTAAACAACAAATTCGGTAGGCAGCAAAAACTAACAATTTAACCTCGACTAAAGCACTTACTGAGACCTCAAAATGGTCAGATTTGACAACACCGTTAGTACTACAAAGG
The DNA here is from genome assembly GCA_947034925.1 of Eudemis profundana. Taxonomy (NCBI): domain Eukaryota; kingdom Metazoa; phylum Arthropoda; class Insecta; order Lepidoptera; family Tortricidae; genus Eudemis; species Eudemis profundana. The sequence continues at coordinate 10,769,873 of OX344814.1, read as the reverse complement.
CTTATCCGTCTGCATCACGGTTGAGCTAAGTTTGCACTTCATTTGTATAAAGCGTGTTTGAAACCATGTGCAAGCTTAGCTCAACCGGTTGGGACGACAAGTATAGTAGATAAATCGTTGTTATACTAAGGACAGGTACGCAATCTAAGTGCCTCCTGTTGGACAGTCGCTTAGCAGGGAGATAAGATGGCGGCGCTTGGGAGATGAATTCAACATCCCTGTAATCTTTGAAACTTTTAGACTTGGCTTCTTAAATTAAAATAGGCTCAAAGTTAAACGATGATGATAAATAGGTAGTGTCAGTTTATATGGTCAAACTTTTTTTCAGTCATCACAGTGATGACTGAAAAAAAGTTTCGCAGATTTTATGGAAGCTAGAGCATTTTGGTAAATGCCCGAGCATTTTCGTAGCTGCTCGAGCATTCTCGTAATTGCACAAGACCCCGACAGCACTCTGAAAACCAGCGCTCTTGGAACGAAAAGTCGAATTTATAGATGTCAAATTTATAAGAGCCTAAAATCGTCATAGATTTTTTCCTATATACAGTCCGGCTAGCAGGGGCGTATTTACCCTAGGGCCATCCGGGCCATGGCCCGGGGCGCCAATCGGCTAGGGGCGCCAATCGGCCAGGCACGGCATAGCCGCCCCGGGCCGATTGCCTTTAATTCTGGTTTTGGCACCATTCAACTGACTTTTACTTCTCACCTTTTTTATTTTATCGAAAATACGGTCTTAAGTTAATTTTCGTCAATACGGAGCGCGTCTATTATTAAAAACATACGGCGTGGTAAGTACAATAAGTATAGGTATGCTCCAAATAAGTGCGCGGTCGGGCGGGGCGCAGAGTGAAGAGAGGGCGGTTTCTCAATATTGAAGCCTATTTTGCAAAACGACGCAAGTATCCAGTAACCTTGTCACCTGAAAGTACGGGGTACTTTGCGAAAATCCAGTAGTTCTGATTTTTTGCAGACTTGTTTATGATGTTGAATGAATAATCTAAGTTTGTGACCTTGAGCGCCAAACGCAACTTTGTCAAAAATCTAAAAAATCGCGAAAAATTCGGTTTTCAGAATTTGGCGATTATCTAAGTTTTAATAAAAATGCAAGTTTTTAACAAATTCTACTTTTTACGCCTTATATTAGTAGCATATATATTTGGCTTCAATTATAACGAAGAATACTTATACAATTATAATCAGTCTCAAAATTGCAAAAGATTTTCTGAACACTGTCAAAAGTGCCCAAACCTCCCAATGGTCGGGTGGTTTGGACACCTCAATAGGAGGTTTGGGCACTGTATTAAATACGCCACTCAATTTTAAATTACTTGTATATTAAATAATATAATCATAAAAACTTGCAATAAAATCAACAAACGATCAACTGGTTTAAACTATAAGTACTTAAAACCATCTTAAATTATCTTTTGACGCTATTTTAGTTTTAGTCCAATTTTCTGGTATTTTTTATTTATTGCACATGCGTAGTCATAAGCTAACTGACGCGTTTGCACTTTTGACAGTCCATAATTCTATTTAGAAGATGTTATGAGATACTCTGACAGTTTGGCTTCTTCATATTCAATATTTGGCAAGATATGAATTTAGAAGAAACATCTTATACAGTGCATTGTTTTAAATATCTTTAGAGATTTGATTTAGGTATGTCGTATTTATTTGCAGTCGCTTTAATTTTTGCTCCCTTTGTAATTTCTTCTATAGCACGTAATATTATATGTTTAGGGATTTCGCGTCACTCATTTTTCTTTTTAAATTCAAACGGCATTTTTGTAGAAAAAATAATATAATAATTAGTAACACAAATAATAATAAAAGATCAAAAGTATTTAGTATTCAAATTCAATATTTACACGCAATTTAAACCAGTCGAAATAATTTTCTTTTAACAGAACTTACTTTTTACAGCGATTGCCGAAACAAACTATAGTGGCGGGAGCATTGGGCATGCCCAAACCTCCCTTTAAAATTAGTGCTCAATGCTCCCCACCCCCTCATTTCACAAATAAATTCAAATATGTTTTTTGTAGTCTAATGTTTCACCTAAATTTATACGTTAATATTAGCTTTCGTAAATACATAACTAGATGACAATACAGAAACTTACGGCTTTTCGCAGATAACGTTGTTATTTCCTTCAAAATCACATCAAAATATTTACCTTTGCACGCACAAAACGGTCGACGGCATGTGACACTGACAACTAGTCAAAATGGCAGATGACATTAGCCTGAGCGGTGTTGCCAGTTAGTAAGCTAAACTACCACAGTATACAAAATTAAGTAGCTTCCATACGACCCGACTTACAAGGTGGTGCCCGAACCTCCCGACTGCCCAATGCTCCCCTATCTCCCCTAACCCTAAAGAACTAATTTTTGATAGTACCTTCTCAAGACGTTTTTAAAATACACTAAATTTTCTACAATATGAAATAATAAAATTATCTCTGTAGACGCAAAAGTTTCCGAGATAAAGGTTTTCAACATTTGTAATTTTTTCGAACTACGCAATTTTGGTGAGGACATTGAGTTTCTGATCATCCTCACTGCGATCGGTGCCACCCTTCCAAGAGGGCTAAAATTACTAAATTTGTTGATTTTGAACAACTCAATTTACTAACTAATAAACGTATTAACTTTTTTGTCCTTACCTTTTTTATTTCATTATTCGTAGCTTAGCTTGTCATTAAACATCATCGTTCACACTTCTCATTTTCTTTTTTTAACATCCCATAACGTACCAAGGCTTCGATAGTATAACAGGAGTTACAAAGAATCAGGGTCAAAATTCATTCAGAACGACAGAATATTGCAAAAATATGCGAAGTTCGAAAAAATTATAAACTTTGAAAGGCTTTATCTCTGAAACTATTGGGTCTACAGAGACAATTCTAGTCTCAGGGGTATTGTAAATTTAGTCTACGTTAAAAAGTCCTGAAAAGGTACCTTCCCAATTTTTTACGGTTGTTTTGATTTTTGACAAAGTTAAGTTCCGCTCTCGAGGCCAAGTATAAAGACGAACAAGTAGTCCAATTTCGGCCGTTTAGGAGCGCGCAACACTTATTCACAAAGACGCGCGATAGCTCGTCTGTGTGAGTGCGATCCATACTGGAGCATTCTTATTTCTTTGCTTATTATATTATATTATACCGACTGTACCAACTGGATTATTATAAGTATTAGTCTGCAAAAAATCAGTACTACCATGTACAGTCAAGGAATTTAATTTCCAACCCACCTAAGGTCCAATATCGTATAGCATACTGGCATCACAAGAGCTAGCTAGAGTGCGACGTTACTTTGACATATCACACGCATTGTTTTGTGTCAGTAACTAGGTAACAGATTAACAACGTTGACATGGTGAACTGAAATTTGAAACGTCAAGGCACTACCAAAAAAGGACGACAACCGCGGAATCGAAATTCGAAGAAAGTCCATCTTTCTCGCTCTTGCAATATTCGAATGAAAGGAACGCAGATAACGAAATTTAGATTATCGACGTTTGTGGTAGACTTTCCGGAGTCTGGATTCGGAATTATTTTAAAATGTTCTCGATTGACACTGACACCAACTGACACGTATTCGTAATTAGATGAGCAAATGACTTCGCAAAGAGGTTATCTTTAATATGCAGTGACAAATAATACGTATTGACATTTAAATACTATTACTGAAATAGAAATTTCGACCTTAATGCATCGTGAATGCTTAACAACATTTCAATGAAAAGGGTAGGAAATTAAATTCCTTGACTGTACTACGAGACCAGATTTGTCCCAAGCTCTGATGTATAAAGTTACTGGATTATAAGTAATGGAATCATCATTAATGGCTTTGTAAACAAATTAGTACACCGGAAAAAAAAATAAGTACACGTAAAGTATTTTTTTTATTTTAATAATTTTTTTCCTTGACTTCTGGGGCGGCGAAACATTATTGGCCCGGGGCGCTAAATTTCAAAATACGCCCATGCCGGCTAGTCTAGTACAACCAAAGTATAAAGACAGACAAGTAGTCAAACTTCTGCCGTTTAGGAACGCGCTATACGTATTCAAGATCCAAGCGCAGACAGTGCGATCCGTACTGGGGCGTTTGTAGTGCGTATGTTCACGGCGCGCACATACAAGCCGCTCGATTAGTTCGATACACACGTTCAGATAAGGACAGGTTGGTCCGCTTCATCCTTCCCGCTGGTCCGCTGCTCACTCTGAGCAATCAGCGAAAAGTCAAGGTGGCCCTGGCCAAACGACCTGGTTCGACTCCAAGCGTTCAGGCCCCCACCTAGTCCGACCCTATCGAGGTGGACCGGGACAAGGTGACCTGGTTCGACCCCAGTGAACGCCACGGCCGACCACCCGGTCATATTATCGCTACGCTCACTAGGGTTGCGAGTTAGTCAGGCTTAAAAAAAAAACTGGTCAAGTGCGAGTCGGACTCGCGCACCGCGGGTTCCGTACAAAATCGTCAGTAGATACGTGAATAATTCAAGATAAATTGTATGGTGGGACAAACTTAACTTTGCTCTTGTAAAACTGTTGTCCCGATACATCGACATATGCCGCGGTTAGTTTAGTAGGAGCAAATAAGGTTGTCTTACGATTTTTGCGAATTTCTAAAAAACGCTGGAAGTTAGGAAAACCGTTTTATTTTTCCTGCAATATTTAGGATAAAATTAATAATCGGTAATTATTACAGATTTTTCTGTTCAGTAACTTCGGAGATAATAGGGGGGGAATGGTATTTTTTTAAACGTTTTTGGTCTTAAATCAAAAACTACACGTCTAATAAAAAAAATAAAAACGGTTTTGAAATTTTTATATTAAGCCCTTTCATTTGATATCCCACTCGATATATTAGCTCAACTTTTGATTTTCGACATCCCATTTCGGTCCCCTTTAAAAAAAAGTAAAAATGTTATAGGATTTTTTTTCTGTTCCATAGGCTCGAATTAGCGGTTTTTAACACTATTCCAAATTTCAAGTCGATAGCATCAGTAGATCCTGAGATATCTTGCTGTGACAGACGGACAGACAGACAGAGTCGCACCATAAGGGTTCCTTTTTTACCATTTTGGTACGGAACCCTAAAAACCAAAGCCGCGCGATGTACCATTTTTAGGCAAAAAATTACTGCTATGTATATATTTATACTGTGGTATAACTGGCTGCGACTTAGCTTGAGACGGGATAGAAATTAAAGTAAAAGCTTGTAATAAAAAAGTAAAACGTGAGGTCTAGACAGTATCGTGTCTATGCGTGTCGCGTGCCATGATAACAGCATTCCCGGAGTGGATAAAGCGACACTCTCGTCGCCAGATATAAATCCCGGCGCTGAGATCTTCATTCTGCATTCATAGCCGATGTGTAAAGAGTATTTACTACGTCATTGGCTCATGGACCTAAGGAGGATTTTGGCCTGCGACACAAGAGGTTCTTTTTTTTTTTTTTTTTCTACAACCTGACTTGACCTATGAGTCCTGCTGACTCTTTGGTGGGAATCCTGACCAAGTAGGGGCTTACAAACCTACAAGCAGGTTCGCTAGCCATGACCTGATCGCTTAAAGCGAGCGACGGCCCAGGGGGATTGGTTGAAACAGTTCAACCTCTCCTTATGAAAAGTGTTTGATCGAAATAACCAACACAACACAACAGATTGCCAGACTTCCTTATTATTATGCCCCATCATGCCATCGATCGCCAGTCGGATATTTTGAAGGCACTTAGATATTACTTCCTCACTTACTTCATCACTTCTGTAGTGTCTGGCGTAAATAATGTAAATAGATCATACTTACTGGGTGACATCCAAGAGATAGGCAGGCAGCTACAGCTAATTGGGATGTATCACGAAATATGAACCCTCCTTTTTTCAACAATTTAACAACTTTTTATTTAGCTATCCTGACCGTCGGTGAGCAGCTTGTCACACACAAGGCGACTTCGAGTACTGTGCTGTACTAAAATTTTGCAAGTTAACCCATTTCTTAGTTTCCGATTGAGCTTAAATTTTGCATGTCATATCCAAAGGTCCCGTCCCGTGGGACGCGGACCCTCTGACTAAAGCTCCTCTGTCCATCCGTCCGCATAGCACAGGGCTGTAATTTTAAACATTTGAAACGCACCCTTCTTATGCGAGCCCAACTCGCACTTGGACTGTTATTACCTAGTGACTATCCGGAGTTCATCATCATTTCAACCTTTGAGACGTCCACTGCTGAATATAGGTCTTCCCCAAAAATTTCCACAATGAACAATCGTCGTACGCTTTTTGCATCTATCGTTTCCTTGCGACCATAACCGGTGAGGTGACTTAAGATAGAATAGTGTTATATTCCGTGAATTATTTAAATTTCTCCTGACATTACACAAGTACCTATTACGCGTTCATTACGAATACTGATATCTCAGTATTAACTTACAAGGAAATGGTAAAAGGTAAATGCGCTGTAATTAATTACCATTCTTTACCAAAAACTAATGAAGCACCTTTACTAAGTATTAATTTCATATTACATGACCAATACATAATAGATTGTATTAAATATGTATTATTCTTTGTAAGGAAGTATTTAATAAATCAAATTCATGCAAAACTGACTCAGAATAAGTGACTGACAATCGCATAGGTACCATATATAGCTTCAAAGGTGAAATACGTTTTATTTATTAAGGTTGATGTATATGGTCGTCGTGACAAATTTAGATGTTCATGTGGTTAAATTATGAAGCTAAGCTTTACACTTAATCCATATAGAGTTATCATCATTATTATTTAAATACGGATACGTCCACATACCTTAGCTACGTCGTCAAACCATCCTGTCTGAACCACGCTACATCTTCTGGTTTGTGGTCCCACCATTCGAGAACCTTTCTGCCCCATCGGTCAGCCCAACACTTCAACTTGCTAACTTCTGTAGCCCACTGCATAAAAATGACGCAAAATCAGCACAGGCACTTTAACAGCTATTACTGTCCACAATTTATTACACATGACCTAACTTTCCTGCCTTTATAGCAATGTAGTTATTGCTACGAGGTAAATACGGATATATAAAATGGACAATTGTACATATTATGTGAGATAGACGTGATGCATATAGAAAGAGCTTCTCTGAAAAGTGCGAAGAAATTGGTTCTTAATTAAACTACTTAAGTGGTAACTGAAAATTCACGGTAGTGTGGGGCCCCGTTTCTGGGTAAGCTGTCAATGTTATTATGATGGAAACCTACACTCACAGACAATGAATTCGGGTCATTTTCCATATAATTGTTCATAGAAAATGACCCAAATTTATTATTTTTGAGTGTATTTTAGGCGCGTGCTGCTGAACGTCTGTACCCAACCAGCAAAATAGTCGTATAAGCAAAGCTTTTTACAGCCAAAGATCGAGAAATGGTCGTAAAAAGGAGTCAAAGATGCCAAATCGTCGTATAAAAGAACTATACTCAACTCTTTAGCATTTTCGCATTTTGGGCGTAAAACTATGTCGACTAAACGTTTACTCGACATATTTACAGCGCGTTTACTCAACTATTGTATAAAGGTGCCAAATTTCACTTTTATACCACTGTAAGTTCTAAATTAGCTGTATAAAAGCTTCTAATTTTCTAATTAGCTGCTGAAGAAGTCTTTATAGCACCGTCATACGACATGTTTCCGTGGAAGCATTATAATGGTAAAAAAGCTGCTTATATGACCAAATAGCATCTCAGTTACTTTTAAAGCACTAAGTGCTATATAAAATATATTGATTTACTATTACAGCACCTGCCGAGAGAAAGCTCTAAAAGTGACTGTTATAGCACCTAAAGCAATTCAAATGATCTTTTAAAGCCATTATGCAGCAAAATGTGGCATAAATGATATTTGAAATATTTTACAGCACCAAACCGTCTATAATGGCGTCTGCATAGTAATATAAATGTAATATATTTTCTATTTTTCAACTAAAAGTCGAGTAAAGATCGTAAGACGGCAAACGTACTTCTATAATGGCGGAACAATTCTTTTTGATATTTTAATTATATAAATAATTTATTAATACCTCGAAAATGAGGAGGCCCATTAAAATTATAACTAGAAATATGAGGAAGTTAACCGAAAAATAAAATTTCGCATTGAAATTTAGTATGTTACATGTACATGAATAATAGCTAACACCGAAGACATATTATTTGAAAGAACATGGCTACCATTCTATATTTGTTAAGTAGGAAATATTTTCTTGTTTTCTGACACAAATAACACACATTTATTAAAGCTGCAAATACTTCCAACACTGAGTGCTATAAAGCTCGCCAAGTTGCGATCAATCGACTAAACAGCTGAGTGAATGCAACAATGTAGCTGTCACAGCACTATTAAGTCGAGTAAAAGCAATTTCGTTGCTTTCAACCGACATATTAGTCGCCTAATGGTGAAATTATTGCTATTATAGCATTAATGATGCTGTATGGCGCTTTGTCTCGACCTTTATAGCATCATTTGGCTATTAACTCGACTATTTTACGACAATTATAGCACTTTAAGCTGAGTAATTTGTGCCCAAATCGCGTCGAGTAAACGTTTACAGATCTATTACTCGACAGTTTGAAGACTCTTTTCTCAGCTTTAGGTGAAAATAAGAACGTGCTCTCGACTTTCATACGACGTAGTTTTGCTGCTTGGGTAATGCATTATTTAACTACGACCTGGTCTGAAAAAGTGAGAACATTTAGACACCTATTTCGGTACCTTGTTAAAAAATAGCGCCACCGGCACAGGTAAATTTGTGATAAACTTATTTATGAACACATTAAGTTGATTGACACGAACATAATAGCTCATTAATCGATAATATCGATTGACATCGATGGCTTATGAAAGTGCGTTGCTCCTACCCTAAAAGAAATGTTAATACGAACGCCAATGCAGTGACGCGCATCTCTGCATTATTCGGATGACATTTTCCAAAAAGACATGAAATCCTAACAAATTTCATCCCATTATCAACTCTAAAGTACATCAAATAAGGTTTATAATGGCATAAAAGTGTTGGTATTTGGGACTTTTAGTTCTGCAGCGTTTTTCCGGCGGTAGTCGTTTAATTTTGAGCCTTCATGTGGTGTGTTAAGGTTCATTGAGTTAATGTGATTTTGGAGCTCGGTACGTTTGTGGAAGTTCGCTTAGTTAGCTGGTGTGGCCTGAATACTAAGTAGCCTAGGTCGGGAGTGGGACGAGAAAAAAGTCTATGAATTTATCTTCAAAGTGTATCATATAAAAAGAAAAGAAATGAAATGATTTATTGAACTAAACACATGTATGTGTTTGCAAAAGGAAACTTTGCATTGGGTCCTGAGCTAGGATACCCTGTGTTACAGGACCCAGTACGGCAGCGAGGATAGTTATATCAAGTGTATTAATTTCGAACAGATTATCTAGCCATCGTATGTGTACCAAGGGTGTCGTATCTGTCTGTTATGTACCCAGATATAAGGTTTACTGCTTCACCAGACTCCTACAGGTGAGAGAAGAATAACATAGTATTTAAGACCGCTATGCGCAATACAACGGACGGACAACTATTATAGGAAGGATATTGAAACGCGAAGAAAATACCAACTCAGAGCACACAACTATGGTCCAAATTCTTATGCGCTCTACTCTTATGCTTATTACATAGACAAGAGTGTCGAATTTTTAACAATAATTTACAGAATGGTTGATCTCCATTGTTGTAGTCGATATTGGAAAAAATCTACATTAAGGGTTGGTACATTCAATCGGGTATAGTCTCCCAGCTCCGTACATTGTCATCGATTTTATATGATTGATCCCTGAATTCCTTGTTAGCCTTTTTCTTTCTACTTGTACTTTGTCATTGTATCACGAGGCGGTTCATCGAATGCGACAATTGAGAGCCTGAGACACACCCGTAATAGGACAGTATGGTATAGTGGCAAGTTGATATTTATCCCCAAAATAAAGATGCCAGCTCCCGCGCTCTAATATTCCATTCGTCCATCTAAAGGCGCCGCTCAATAAATCTACTCTTGGTCAGCTCTTATCGTGTCATCGCATATTTATTCTATGACTAAAATATCGCCTGTCAAAAATGGCGACCGTCTTTGTTCTATTTTTTTTCTAACTCATTAATTCACACCAAACATGCACTTGCACAAGAAACTTCAATTGGAAAATAGATTTTATTTCCTATACAATAAGATCGAAGTTAAGACTTCATTGATGTAAAATTATGTTGGTTAGGGACACATTACATTGTTCTAAAAGTTAATGGAATAGGTGTCGTTGTACGCTGAAGAGAATCTAGGCCATAAGTAGTTTGTATTAATTGATAGGCTGCTCGATTGATATGATAATGATGCGTTACCTTATCCTTTGCTGACAGGACTTATTTAGGCTCTTCATTTACATTACACAACTAGGGTGGGAAAGCAAGCAAGGGCCGAGATCCCAGATGGTTGTGGCCCGAGCTGCAAGCGAGGGACGTAAATATGCGACCGTGGGCTTTCTTTGTTGCCTCCCGTGTTGTGTCCATAATTTTATGTCTACATTTCGCCAGGAGGCGGCTTTTTCCGCACGCGTAGCGTGCGGTAAGGGCTGCTTTATGCCCAGGTGTGGCATAAAAGAGGTTTGTAATCTTAGATTATATACCTATCAAAATTGTAATTGTGGAATACTTGTTGTGGTAAATAAAGAGTATTATTATTTTTTTATCTTGGACAAATAGTTAGACCTCTTAAGCTGAGTATCCTCAGGCTGTGGCGAGGTAACGGAGCGGTGCGCTTGGGAAAATTGTACCAATGCAGTCAGTGGATTAAGCCCGCGCGGGGCCTGTAGCATTTCTTCAAAGAGGCCCTTGGTTCGTCTTAGATATGCTTAAATACCGACTGACCGGTAATTTTATACTTGACGAAATGACATAACAAGGGGGGGGGGGGGTCCCCTTTTGCGAGTGGGCGCGGGGCCCCCCAATGAGCGGGGCCCGTAGCATTTGCTACTCTTGCTATATGGCTAATCCGGCACTTAATGCAGTGATGCACTACCTTGGCAATGTGTTACGACCTGACAGATATAACCTTCTGCAACTGAATGTGATTGGTCGACCCTACACGTCTCCTCTCCGCTCCTGTCGTCTCCGTCTCAGTGGAGCCACAGCCTAAATTTCAGCTTTTTCTAACCCCAAAATGACCATAAGTGCAATTAATGTGTAATATTTATCCATAAACCTACTTATAACGTTAACACGCACATCCTAAATGCGGCTAAAAATTAAATGCAACAAGGTAAACATTACTTGGTTAACCTAAGTTAGCACCTCGTTCGTACGTGGCATGATAGAGACCAGGTGCAAATACCCATCTCAACCGGGTAAGTGCGCGTATAATGAGTTACATATTATGTTGGTAACGAGATAATAAGCGAGTTAATGCGAGTTTGCGCGGATAGCGCCACGCTCGCACGCGCCTGCGCAGTGGGCAAGCTAACGGTAGGCGCATGTATCTATTTTATTTAGGGATATTTTTAAATGTACATCTGTATAATTTTTCAGCATTAACTAAACACGTCCTACAAAAAAAACTAAAACATCACTCGAAACGAGATGACCTTTTTATCGAATTCACACCAAAAATGTGGTTCGTACATCAGATATATGATTTATAAAACAAAAATATGAATTGTTTATCAAAAATACTAACTTGCACTCTAAATTGTACCAATATTACTACGGAATTTCTAAAACTGATATCTAAAGGTGCATCACAATAAAGTAAGTTTCCATAATCAAAAAAAACTCTACAAATTGACTAATCGTGCATCTAAAATACATTAAACTTAACTTTATTTGCTTTTTGTTTCTCTGTTTTACTGAAAAACATGTTGGCGCCTGCACGTCGAGAGTTGTGCCGTTCTCGGGAAATCCCGGAAATATTCTCAGTTTTGTATGGGAAATATTCTCGACAACGTTCTCGCTCCGTACAAACCGGAGAACGTTTCCGAGAACGGCACATCTCCGACGCCGCGCTCGCTCCTTCGCGCCCGCTCTTTAATAATTTGTAATAATGTCATTTCCCATAAATTTCAAGTGTCATAACGTTTGGAATCCATAACCATCATATTGATTAATTCCATGTATCGTAATATTATCTGCCTTACGTATTGTTTGATATAAATGAGATTTAATACATTATAACAGATATAAGCTGCTGTAAAGCAAAGAAGGGGGGACAGGGGGACTTATTTATCGTGTGACTCAAAGGCCTGCTGTCTCTATAGCCACTACGCCGCTTAAGCAACGGCAACATTAGCAACTAATAAACAATTAGGCAAACTAATAAACTTAGAGCCATCTTAAGCAAGTAGGCCAATACGCAGGGACGATTGCCACAATGCCAATTAAAATATTATAAAATGTTATATATTCCGTACGACCTTCGCGTTTTGCATGTGCCTTTATTCATAAATTGCAATATAACCAGTAGCTTAACTTGATAGAAACGTACATGGTGCGACTTGAACGTGCGTGTGGCGCGGCGGGCCAATAGAAGTGCATCGCAGCTAGAGATGTGCCGTCGTTCCCGGGAATATTCCCCACTTGTATGGGCAATCGCAGCACCAGCTCCCATTGATTGATAGAGCTATGGCTAACTAAGACTACATAGTGTGCATCTTGGTACAGCTCCCTGCACGTCGCGTCTTCTTCGTGTACCTACATATAGTAAGAATTATCTAAGGTGTCCGAATATTCCTAAAGAGAATGAACCAACATTCGGACCCCTTAGATAATTCTTACTATACGTACAATGGTACCTACTTGCGTAATTGCTGTTAACGCCGGGAGTAAGATTACTGGTTATACTACGGTTTAGGTTTATTCAACTGTTCTTAACAAAATGAAGTAAATATGTGTGGAGTTTGAAGCTACATAATGCTTTTTGCTTTTGGAGTGTGTAAGGTATTTTAATAGGGGAAATGAATCTTAATGCAGGATTTAAAGTAAGTTGAGTGTATATAGTTAGAATGTTAATGAATTACGCATAATTATTATATGAGCTTGAAAAGCAGAACAACACCACTACATCCGAGTCCTGGGAGTGACAATGTGTAGAGATGTGCCGTTCTCGAGAATGATCTTTTATTTTTATGGAGAACTTACTCGATTCATATAATCTATTTTTCTACTCCTGTACTTTTATCTGTGTTTTACTTGGTCACGAACACTAATATAAGAACATACATAATATGAGTTCAGAGAAGTCTATACTCTATTCCCCATAACAGCACTAGTGTCGTTATAGTCACTTTACGTTATTGCTAGCAGCCACAGACTTCTAAATCTAGGTTAAACTTAGGTCAAGGATTAAGCGCTCAATTCTAACTTTACGATAAAAATGCACAACTACCAACTTAACAAACAATTAAATTCCTACGGCTTTTAAGAAAAACAAAACTTTCCGAACTAAATTCATTGATGCCAACATAAAAAAAGTATTTTTAATATATTCACTGCGTGTCAATTTAAAATAAAAAAAAAAGTTTACCATAGACACATACTGTCAGTCATGTTGTTTGTATTTTATATTTTAAAAAACCGGTCAAGTGCAAGTCGGACTCGCGCACCGAGGGTTCCGTACAAAATCGTCAGTAGATACGTGAATAATTCAAGAAAAATTGTATGGTGGGACAAACTTAACTTTGCTCTTGTAAAACTGTTGTCCCCATACATCGACATATGCCGCGATTAGTTTAGTAGGAGCAAATAAGGTTGTCTTACGATTTTTGCGAATTTCTAAAAAATGCTGCAAGTTAGGAAAACCGTTTTATTTTTCCTGTAATATTTAGGATAATATTAATAATCGGTAATTATTACAGATTTTTCTGTTCAGTAACTTCGGAGATAATAGGGGGGGAATGGTATTTTTTTAAACGTTTTTGGTCTTAAATCAAAAACTACACGTTTAATAAAAAAAATAAAAACGGTTATGAAATCTTTATATTAAGCCCTTTCATTTGATATCCCACTCGATATATTAGCTCAACTTTTGATTTTCGACATCCCATTTCGGTGCCTTTAAAAAAAAAGTAAAAAAGGTATAGGATTTTTTTTCTGTTCCATAGGCTCGAATTAGCGGTTTTTAACACTATTCCAAATTTCAAGTCGATAGCATCAGTAGATCCTGAGATATCTTGCTGTGACAGACGGACAGACAGACAGACAGACAGACAGAGTCGCACCATAAGGGTTCCTTTTTTACCATTTTGGTACGGAACCCTAAAAACCTAGTCGTAGAAAAAGTATTGTATGCAACGTTGTATAATTAAGTCAAAAAACGCTCATTGCGTCTCTATTTGCGATACTCGCCGCATTCGCGGCTCGTATCGCAATTCACGCAATTCGCATTTTTTGAACCTTCTTATACAACTGTTGCATAAAATACTATTATACATATATGTATATATAAAACAAAGTCGTGTTAGTGACACCATTTATAACTCGAGAACGGGTGGACAGATTTTTATGATCTTTGATTTTTTGCGTTTTGTCTCTGCCCCGAATAACAGAATAACTATTAAAACACCTAATAAATTAAAAATTCTGAGGCGGAACGAAGTTCTCCGGGACAGCTAGCTAATATACAAATAAAAGCGGCTTACAAATGAGTTTGATTGAGCATGAGAGGTACCAAACACCTCCAAAAACATTTGCTCGTGCTCCTCTGTATGATTCGGATAACATGTATCCCCCTCATTTGTATATACTTATTTCATCAGTACCTTCATGGGTAACTGAGCTTTCCCAGAGATAAGACCAAGCTAGTTCGATTGTTCGCCCCCTCAAACCCGCACTTAACAAATCCTATCGAAATCGTTTGAGCTGTTTCCGAGATCTTCGAAATAAATTAATATACAGAACTGGCTGGTCCATGCCTTGGGAGATCCCAGAGCTGGCGCTTACTTCTCTCAGAGAATTGCACTTGCAGTCCAGAGAGGTAATGCCGCCAGCGTAATGGGGACCATGCCGCAGACTGAATTGCTAGAAGGGGTATTCTTTTTGTAATCTTCTTTCTTTTTGTGTATAGTTTAGTTAATTTTTAGTCATATTTAGGCTTAGGCATTCTTAGTTAGTATTGTATTTTACTATTGTTATGTTAATTTAATTTATATTACCTACTAATTGTACGAAAATAAATACCCTTTAATTTAAAAATATATACAGTATATATACAGAACCGGCCAAGTGTAAGACGAGGTAGTAGCAAAACATACCAAAAGAACAAGTTACTTGTATGGGGATCCCCCTTTTATATTTAACTAGTTGTTGTTACAGCGGCAATAGAAATAAGTACCTACACATTCTGTGAAAATTTCAAGCGTCTACCTATTACAGTTTAAAAGATAGTACAGCTCTGTAACAGACAGACAGACGGACAGACGACTAGCGGGGTCTGCAGGGCCTTAGTAATAGGTATAGTTCCGTTGGCACCCCTTAGGTACGGAACCCTAAAAATTGCTCGTTTAAAGGTATTAGGATTAGATAGACGGGTGCAAACTTATCTCAACCGAGCAGCTTGCAGTAGTCATGTAGCATTCTCGTCACACCCGAGCGTCACGACGGGTCGTGTCGTGACGCACCGGCGTGATGCGCCGCACGCGCCGACCCTATACACGCCGAGCTTTATCGATTATTATTATTGGTTAATTAGTACGCGGAACTCTAGTTGACACGTGCGTATATTGTTTGATATAACATTGATATTGAATCAGTATACTTATACTTACCCAAGTGTCCTTTTGCATCTACATATATGAAATTGTTATTTAAATAGAAAATATTATCGATCGTAGGTTCAATTGGATCCTGTTATGCAATATCGAATTAAGCGCCATGGAAATCCTATGCACTTAATAGGCTACTTGATGACAGTTCAAATCAGCTTCTTTTTATGAAGTGTCAAAACGCTCCGAAAGTATGCAGTTTAGTATGGCTCAACATGGTGCCTTATTTTTAGTTTTCGTCATTGTAAAATCGTTGGTGGCACGAAAATAAGTTTGAATGATTTTATCCGGGCTGTTTTGGAAGCGTAATTTGCTGGTTAGAGTTAATGAATTTATTTTGATTGTTGTCAAATACCCTATTCGATATTGCGTAAATCCGTCCAACTGTCGTAAGGAACATTGCCCCTTAAGTTAGATAATTGAACGTACGGTCCGGTATGTGTTTGCGCATATACTATAATTACAAGCCTTTATTTGGTTTCACCTGTTAGGGCCTGTTCACACTAGCGATTCTTTTTGGCGATTGGCAGCGATTTCTATACAAAACTCGAACGCGGCGATCTCGCGGCGTGATCGCCACGATCGAATTTGTATAGAAATCGCTGGCAAAGTCAAGTGTGAAAAGGCCCTTATGTCTCGGTGTCTTCTCTGTCTGTCTGTAATCTGTATTCAGATCTTGCAAGTTAAATTTGACCCATGGGTTTCCGAATGAATTGAAATCTTACATGAACATGTAAATCGCATGACAAAGCAACATTATTATGACATGAAGCTAATCTGATGATGGAGCCGGAGGGTCCTAGGATCATCTAAATTACTTAAGATAAATCCCCTGACTTTGGGCTTATTTGATCGGTTTTAACATGTAGTTTGCAATTATAATAAAAAGGTGTCGTGACGTGATTAGTTTCGAGCCTGGCTGAATGCGCGGTTTTTAAAAACTGCTACGTCCATCTAATCTGTAACAACATATGAAATGTGGATTTAAACTCCCTAAAAAGCAATCTCATTAGCGGCCATTACGGCACCCCAATAAAGGTGCGGCAACAGTTCATTAACGAGATGACGCCAGATCAGAGGGGAGGAGTGTGCTCATCTTTTAATTTTTTTGGAGCCCGCGGGGATCATGTGAAAGTAAACTAAACTCAGTCAACAACTTAACATTAAATATGTGACATTATGCCAAGGCTTACCGCGTTACTTTACAACAGTGGTTCCTAACCTTTATTGCCACATCACCCACAGGCCCCCTCTAGATTTGTATCATTAACCCTCCAAAAAATAGATAATATGTATGAGTATTTTCGTATACTTGTCTAAGTATACGAAAATACTCAAAGGAAAACGACTTAATATGAGTAATACCCCTGAGAAAACTTAATTTTCTCAAACATGGCATGAAATGTTGACATTACGTGCCTAAAAATAGGCCGCAAAGTACCTCGTTTCCGGTGCGGCTTGACACTTGGCAGGTAAGTGATTTTCATACTTATTTTTTTTTAATTTCCATTCCACATTTATTTGGGCCACAGCATCACGGCATTCAGCCATTAAAAAAACAAAAAACGATGTTTGCTATATTTTGCAGTTTTATTTATTTCAAATTGACATGAACATAACAAATAACACATTATAAACAATTTCCAATTATTATAAATTGCAAACTAAACCACAAGAATACACATTTAAAATATTTCATCTAAATATTTGCGGTAAAAATGTGAACTGAAACAGCTTTTGCATTGTCTATGGATATAATATGTCACTAATGTCACTTTCTGACAGAAAGTTTGTGTTATAAAATATTAAGTAAGGTTATTATAGTAAGTTTATTCATTTCATTGCATATTTGAGAAAAGCACTATACATACCTCGGCGGGAAATGGGGTTGCCAGCCTCGTAACTATCTGGCCTCGCTTCGCTCGGCCAGCTATATGTACTCGGCCGGCAACCCCTCACTACCCGGCCTCTGCAGTAATGTACTATTTACCCCTAAATGGGTAATTACCTGGGGGTTCGGAACCACTGCTTTACAACAAACATCTAAATATCGATATCTCCAAACCTAACCTCTAAACATGTTCACAAACTTTCATATTAATTATAAAATTACTAGGATAAGATAGGAAGTAGGATGTGCTAGCATTTACCCGTGGCTTCGACTGCGTGGGATCGTTTTAACGGGATATAAAGTATCCTATGTTCCAATCTAGGCCTTGGTCTACTTGCATGCCCAATTGCATTTCAATCCCATCAGCTATTACCGTGAAGTAAGAAATATTCTGACTTCCAAACATCTTCACAAACATTCACATGTGTAACATTATACTATACGTAGGATTAGTAAGATATCTAAATATATAAAAGAAGAAACTGACTGATTGACTGACTGACTGACTGACTGACTGACATATCAACGCACAGCCCAAACCGCTGGTCCTAGGAATTCCAAATTTAGCATGTAGGTTCCTTATAAGGTCTAGGGGTGCACTAAGAAAGGATTTTTCAAAATTTACCCCCTAAGGGGTTCAAATAGGGGTTCAAAGTTTGTATGGAGAGTCTACGATTTTAGAAGTAAGAGATTTGAAACTTCATGTTTAGACTCTTTATTATATTACAAGAAAAGTAATTTCACCGTTTTTCGAAATTCATCCCCTAAAGGGTTTAAATGGGGGTTGAAAGTTTATTTATCAACGCACAGCCCAAACCGCTGGTCCTAGGAATTCCAAATTTAGAACGTAGGTTCCTTATAAGGTCTAGAGGTGCACTAAGAAAGGATTTTTCAAAATTCGTCCCTTAAGGGGTTTAAATGGGGGTTGAAAGTTTGTTTATCAACGCACAGCCCAAACCCCTGGTCCTAGGAATTCCAAATTTAGCATGTAGGTTCCTTATAAGGTCTAGGGGTGCACTAAGAAAGGATTTTTCAAAATATACCCCCTAAGGGGTTTAAATGGGGGTTGAAAGTTTGTTTATCAACGCACAGCCCAAACCACTGGTCCTAAGAATTCCAAATTTAGCATGTAGGTTCCTTATAAGGTCTTAAGGTCCACTAAGAAAGGATTTTTCAAAACTCATCCCCTAAGGGGTTGAAATAGGGGTTCAAAGTTTGTATGGAGAGTCTACGATTTTAGAAGTAAGAGGTTTAAAACTTTATGTTTAGACTCTTTATTAGATAACAAGAAAAGTTATTTCACCGTTTTTCAAAATTCATCCCCTAAGGGGTTTAAATGGGGGTTGAAACGCACAGCCCAAACCGCTGGTCCTAGGAATTCCAAATTTAACATGTAGTTTCCTTATAAGGTCTAGGGGTGCACTAAGAAAGGATTTTTCAAAATTTACCCCCTAAGGGGTTTAAATGGGGGTTGAAAGTTTGTTTATCAACGCACAGCCCAAACCACTGGTCCTAGGAATTACAAATTTAGCATGTAGGTTCTTTATAAGGTCTTGGGGTGCACTAAGAAAGGATTTTTCAAAATTCATCCCCTAAGGGGTTCAAATAGGGGTTCAAAGTTTGTATGGAGAGTCTACGATTTTAGAAGTAAGAGGTTTAAAACTTTATGTTTAGACTCTTTATTAGATTACAAGAAAAGTTATTTCACCGTTTTTCAAAATTCATCCCCTAAGGGGTTTAAATGGGGGTTGAAACGCACAGCCCAAACCGCTGGTCCTAGGAATTCCAAATTTAGCACGTAGGTTCCTTATAAAGTCTAATGGTGTACTAAAAAAGGATTTTTCAAAATTCATCCCCTAAGGGGTTAAAATGGGGGTTGAAAGTTTGTATATCAACGTACCGCCCAAACCGCTGGTCCTAGGAATTCCAAATTTAGCACGTAGGTTCCTTATAAGGTCTAGGGGTGCAATAAGAAAGGATTTTTCAAAATTCATCCCCTAAGGGCTTTAAACGGGGGTTGAAAGTTTGTTTATCAACGCACAGCCCAAACCCCTGGTCCTAAGAATTCCAAATTTAGCATGTAGGTTCCTTATAAGGTCTAGGGGTGCACTAAGAAAGGATTTTTCAAAATTCATCCCCTAAGGGGTTCAAATAGGGGTTAAAAATTTGTATGGAGAGTACGATTTTAGAAGTAAGAGGTTTGAAATCATCTGTTTAGATTTTTATCAGATTACAAGAAAAGTAATTTCACCGTTTTTCGAAATTCATCCTCTGAGGGGTTTAAATGGGGGTTGAAAGTTGGTATATCAACGCACCGCCCAAACCGCTGGTCCTAGGAATTCCAAATTTAGCACGTAGGTTTCTTATAAGGTCTAGGGGTGCACTAAGAAAGGATTTTTCAAAATTCATCCCCTAAGGCGTTCAAATAGGGGTTAAAAATTTGTATGGAGAGTCTAAGATTTTAGAAGTAAGAGGTTTGAAACGTCATGTTTAGACTTTTTATTAGATTACAAGAAAAGTGATATCACCGTTTTTCGAAATTCATCCTCTAAGGGGTTTAAATAGGGGTTGAAAGTTTATATAGAGAGATCGGAATAGGTAGAGTATATTTACCTAAACTTCGAAGAACAAAGTCGAAAAGTGGAGACTCCCTTACAACTAAATTTTTTTCCGGGACTTAAGTCCCGGAATCTTACTAAAAAAATATATTATTGGTATTCTTCCGCACATTTCTCGAGCATTCTCAGTATAGCTGTCTGTTTCTAATAGTGCTGTCTCTTTCACTCCTTCGAAAATTTCGCCATAACTATACTGAAGTGTAGTTCAAAGGCCCATAAGGGGTCCTGAAAACGCCTGAAAACGGGTTTTCAGGTTATTAGGCCATCTTATAGAGGGTGTTCTGAAACGGACTGAAAACATGTTTCAGGCGCCTGAAAATAACGGCAACTTAGGTGAATTTTCAATCTTCTACTATGTGAAAGAGCCACCGGCGCAAAAGTAATGTGTGTATGTGTGTTGCGCCGATGGTATAGGTTAAAACTTCAAACGTGATTTTCCGTGCTTTAGAAGCGTTTTCAGCAGGCTGAAAGGTGATTTCAGGCCGTGTCAGAGGTGGCTCTTTCACATAGTAGAAGATTGAAAATTCACCCAAGTTGCCGTTGTTTTCAGGCGCCTGAAACATGTTTTCAGTCTGTTCCAGGACACCCTCTATCAGATGGCGCAATAACCTGAAAATCCGTTTTCCGGACCCCTTATGGGCCTTGGGGACACTTCAGTATATGGCGAAATTTCTCGAAAGAGTAAAAGAGACAGCACTATTAGAAAGAGACAGCTATACTGAGAATGTTCGAGAAATGTGCTAAAGAATACCAATGATTATATTTTTTTAGTAAGATTCCGAGACTTAAGTCCCGGATAAAAATTTTGTTGTAAGGGACTCTCCACTTTTCGACTATGTTCTTCGAAGTTTAGGTAAATATACTCTACCTAACCTATTCCGATCTCTGGTTATATTAAATTGTAGGTATATTTAAACTTTTAACATTCGAAAATCTTCACACTAATATTATACTTAAATGTGAAAGTTTGTGAAGATGTTTGTTACTAAATAACGGGGTAACAACTGGATGGATCAAGCAGAAATTTGGCATGTAAGTAGACCAAGTCCTGGATTGAAACAAAGTATACTTTATATCCCGGTAAAGAGTTTCTTTGGGACAATAACGGGAACAACGCGGGCGAAGCCGCGGGAAATAGCTATTAATTATAAAATTACTAGGATAAGATAGGAAGTAGGATGTGCTAGCATTTACCCGTGGCTTCGACTGCGTGGGATCGTTTTAACGGGATATAAAGTATCCTATGTTCCAATCTAGGCCTTGGTCTACTTGCATGCCCAATTGCATTTCAATCCCATCAGCTATTACCGTGAAGTAAGAAATATTCTGACTTCCAAACATCTTCACAAACATTCACATGTGTAACATTATACTATACGTAGGATTAGTAAGATAAGGATTGTAACTTAGTTTCTAAGATTTGACTCACACAAAATACTAACAGGACAAGTTAAAAAAAATCTTTTAATTAGCAGGCAAGCAGCCGATTTCTCGAACAGCGAATAGGAGTGAAAATACGACAGTAGAAAAATGCAAAGCACTAACCCAATATCATCATCTAGATAATAATTCAAACTCAACCAAATCGAATCCAACTCCAAATACCATTTACCATACTTAATTGCCTTCCACACACGTCAGATGATCGCGTTAAATGGACTACATCAACCAGGGTTGCCAGTATCGCATATTACTCTTGTTAGGGGTGATATCTTCAGTTACTAAACGTCGGATGTGACAGTCATAGGTACGAGGGCCATACGACCTATTGGAGCTGGGGTGGCGGATGATGAGTAAATCATCGGAAATGTTATAATTATAGCATGCAATTGTCTGGATTAAAATGGGGGTTGGTTATGAGATGAGGCTGGAGGGATGGTGGTTGTGCGTCCGTCGTCTCTTATAAAATTTCATCAAGTTAATTTGCGTTTGTTAATAAATTTCATGTATTATTTTTGTTAGTTCTCCTTTATCTATAAATTAAGATTTTTTTTAAATAACCGAATTCAAACGATCCTATTCTATAACAAATGAAGGGAACACGGAAAGAACATGTCTAGTCACCTTTTTTTGAAAATGATAGATAGGTCAAAATGTAGAAGAGCTCGCAATGTTTTTTTTTCGCAAATTCGTGCCAGCTCTTGTGAATCGACCTGTACTTAGGTGACTAGACATGTTCCTTCCGTGTACCCTTCAAATGCAAGAGTCACTATGAGGAATAGCCAAAGAAGAGATTTTTTTTTAGTTATTTGAAGAGTTTCCTAAATTTCGCCAAGACCCCGTCATCAGATCCTGATTTGGTGCCAATGGACTTATACCCTTTCAAATAAAAAAATATTTTCAATCGGTTCAGCCATCTTTGAGTAATCACGTAACAAATATAAAAAAAACAGTCGAATTGAGAACTGTCCTGCGTTAGAAACCGGTGAAATAAAAAATATCCATATTGCTACAGGTGTACCTATAATATTTGAAGACTTCCCTCCATTTCTCCAACATCCTGTACTGACTTACTGAGGCCAATCGCAGGTTAGCTAAAGAATAAAGAAAGTCTTGTTGGTAAATAAAGCGCAGTGGAATTAATAGTGAATAAATATGCGCAGTGGAAGCGTCCTGGGCCCATAACCTCTTGTTGGTAAATAAATCACAGTGGAATTAATAGGGAATAAATATATTAAAATTACTATCGTATGTATGACATTGCGAACATTTTTCACATGACAGTTTTCTATTGACAACCGTTCAAATAGCATGATCTGTTGCAGCTAGTGTTATATTCCAACAGAAAGTTAATTAATTATTAGCGATTAGAGGCGTAAGAGTGACTCACTGACTGAGCTTTTAATTTTGCGTGCCACGGTGAGTCAGAAGGTTAGGGCGCCTAAAAATACAAACACATATTTTGGTGTGCAATGTTGTCATTGTATTACATTTGGCAAACAAGCATGGTACTAAATGGTAAGCGGTTAAAGGGTCCATTCGGTCTACTGGTTTAAGTCCCTGGTTTCACTATGATTATATCAGTTCTCTGTATTCCAAGAAAAGAAAATCCAGTACAAAACGGTCAGATTTTCCAAGATTCTTATAATTGTTGGGTTTTCAAATTAACCTACTCATTTATAATACATATATTTAAGTACCTAAGAATATTCTTGGAAAAAATAAGTTTAGATAAGGTTCAAATCTTCCCTTAACTTTTAGGTTGAGTTTATATTTAAATCACCTTGTTGTAAATACATTTTTTATGTATCAGTCTGAACTAAAGATGCAATGTCGCGTGAATTTCTAATAAAATGTTATCCCCCGTTTTAACCCTTTTGGGGTTGGACTAAACAAATCTTTTCTTAATGCACCTTGTGTTCCCAATTTAATCCCACTTCTTAAGTAGTTTAGGCTGTAAGTTATCCGTTATGCCCTTGGTCACGGCATCCTTTTATATTATAAGAAAAAAAATACATTTATCTTCTATCTATACATTAGATATAAGATAAATGTATTTTCTTTCTTTATTTTCTTCATGAAAATTATATTTTCAACCTTAGCTCTCGGAAAACCTAATGGCATAAAACTTTCTAGGAACCGTCTACTTCATAAAGCGAATTCGCGGAACACGTCATAGCCAGCTTAAAACGGCATGGTATGAAATTGCGGCGGCTCCGAGCGGTTAATAACTTTAATCTGTTAGTTCAGACTGTATATTCAGGTAAAAAATACTATCTATGGAACAATTTTGATACTTGGCTATCAGTGACGTAGCGGCTAATATTTCAAAACAAATTTAAATCAAAGAAAAGTTGGAATCTTAGAACCCGCCATGGCGTGTACTAAGATAGCATAAATACAATATCTGACTACTGCTATATGAGGGTCGAGAGAAAATCTGCACACATAGGTACCTGAATGTGCTACCAATTTAACCCATCGGTTTATTTATTTATACTTTATTGCACAAAAGAAAACTTATCTTACAAAAGGTGACCTAAGTAAATGCCACAAGGCATTTTCTATTAGTATCCAATTTTTTGTTTATTTTCTATACACGAGAGGACCTATCAAGTTCAGAATTAAAAATCAGACATTGACGAAGCGACTTAAAAAAACTAAACACAACGTACCTATTTTATATCAAAACGGGTACGAGAAAGGGTGGGAAACCCCAGAAAACCCCTTACAAATGAAAAACAATACACTTATTACTATTGACATGGCAAATATCAACACGCCTCCGTCACACTACGGGTAACGATGTTTGCCCGCTCTCCCCCGAGATACGTTGCGTTTTACGGGAATTAAACCCCAACCTCCCCTTTTATTATACCATAACTAAAATATGATTACACTGCGAGCCAATTTCAACCTTACCACCTTCATTTTAAGGTTAAATTTTCATTGAACTTTATTTTGATTTTATCACAGTTCTTATTTTAAGATAGTTTCAATTGATTTGAATCTCATGTTGATTGTAATAGGGTTGTGTTTTCTGTGGCTGTTATTTAGCAATTGCACTTTTTGGCTGATTGCGTTTGGAAAGCTAGCATGTTGACGAGATTATTGAGATAAGTGGTTAATTAATTGTGTATCTGTTTTGCTCGTTGCCGATTTTGTTATTAGATTATATTTTAATGTTGTATTCATAACATTTACAACGTCTAAACCTCATAATACATTAATGACCTTCTCGCATCAGCACCAGATTTGGATGTTTTTGCGAGTAGTTGGCGAATGGTATGTCGTGAATGTCTAAGGTACTGTGAGGCGATGGATAGAAGGCCTTCTTCTGTGATTTATTAATTTTTGTACTGTATAAACTGATTTTTAATGCACAGTGAATTAGTATTAACTGTAATGCTGTGTTGTTATGTTGAAAATAAAAATAAAATAAATAAAAATAAATAATAAAGTGGATATTGTAAACAATTTTAAAGCAAAACTAAATAAAGAAAGGACTCTTTAGGGTCACTAATCGCATATTATAATTAAGGTATACGCCCGTTACGTGTGCCTGACACCAAAGTATAAGACGAACAAAGTAGTCCAACTTCGGCACTAGGAGCGCGCGACGAAAAGTGACGCTTCTTCTCATATTCTTTGTTTTTTCTTCCCGTATTTTTTCCTACCTTCTCGTACAGCTAGTGTGTTATCTACGCTGTGGAAAGTGTCACGTCTTCCCGTTATTCTTTACCGGGCTTTCCTGTGACAATGTCATGTCCATTGTCCACATGATGGAGATGACACAATCTCTAGCAGAGACTGACAAAACAGTCTCTGCTAGAGATTGTGTCGTCTCCACAGTGTAAAAAAAAGTCACTTCTTCCCAGTATTTTTGCCAGTCTTCTCTGTCACAATGCATGACCACGCTTACATGCCAGTTCCCTAAAGTTTGTCGTCTGCACACTGTGGAAAGTGTTCCCATAATTTTTTGCCGCTGTGGTAAGTGTCGCTTCTTCCCGTTATTCTTTGCCGATAAAGATTGTCGTCTGCACATTGTGGAAAGGGTCACCTTTTTCCATATTTTATTGCCGCTGTGGTAAGTGTCACTTCTTCCCGTTATTCTTTGCCGATAAAGATTGTCGTCTGCACACGGTGGAAAGTGTCACTTTTTCCCATAATTTTTTGCCGCTGTGGTAAGTGTCGCTTCTTCCCGATATTCTTTGCCGATAAATATTGTCGTCTGCACACTGTGGAAAGTGTCACTTTTTCCCATTATTTATTACCACTGTGGTAAGTGTCGCTTCTTCCCGTTATTCTTTGCCGGGCTCCCCCACAGATGGCGTGTTTGCGCCGCGTCGCCATGGCGCCGCAAATGCCACATCTCGGGGGGGAAGTTATCTGCCAAGATGCTAAAAGGTCAGCGAGTAATTTTATAGCAATCATTAAAGGTCAATTGCTTTGTTGAGTTGGGTTTTTTGCGCGGTGATAAAATTCTAATCTCATTTAGAGTAATGGCGATGTTGTTGTTTTAATGTTTTTTTGGTAAGAATAATAAATTCTTGTATTTTGGCCTTTGGCGAGTTGTTGGAGACGATATAGGCTAAAAAACTACATATTTTTAAATCCATATAGCAGTTTGAACATAACATTGAATGATTTTTGTCTAGCTTTGTTTTTTTTACAAGAAATAATCAGATTTTTGGCAAAATAACTGCATTGTGAGGTTTGAAAATGTACGTAAGTACTTTAGCAATAAGTTTCTGTAATAAGTAAATATTTTTACTAAAAAAAACCCGACCGCGGTTCACTTTAAAAGTGCATAAAAATCTGCCATTTTACCGAACTTCATACCCAGTGACACTCGCGCCATCAAGACGAATCTAATGATGTATCATTTATCAAAATCGGTTGTGCCGTTGAGTAGTTACGAGCGGACATAGGAACGGACATACATACAGGTCAAACACATAACCCTCCTTTGGGCTTCGCCGCACTCGGGTAAAAACAGCAAATTACTGCAGTTCGATTCTACAGAAGTGCTCTAAGGAATAAACAAGTTTCTACCCTCAAGATACATCTTTTTTTCCGATAACTGGTGTTTACTCACGAATAAAAAAAATCCTAGGTGATTTTTTTTTCAAAATTATGTTCATACTGTTGTCTAGAGTTGTTTTTAGGGTTTTGTACCTCAAAAGGAAACCTTATAAGATCACTTTGTTATCCGTATGTTTGTCCGTCTATCCCTTTATCTCAGGAACGCGTGGAGGTATCGAGCTAAAACCATATACTCAGGTCTACGGTCCCTTGAAGCTGTGAAAAAATCAAACTTCTAAGTTAACGTAAAAAAGATAATTATGTATATGGCCGTTTATGCCGCAAAAAAACGTATATTTCGACACTCAAGTAGACCAAACATTTATTGGGTACCTTCCGTCGACCTATAACTATGAAATTTGGCAAATAATACCGTCTTATACTATATGTATAGGAAGAAATCTATACAGTTCTAATTAAATCATAAAAATATAGTGTTTTTTAAAGTATTTGTACGGAATCCTCAGTGGGCGAGTCCGACTCGCACTTGTCCGGTTTTTTTATATAAGCAAATAGTCCTTTTCACCTTAGCTTTAGCTATTTCACAAGGGTCTACCATTAAAATGCACCTTATTTTGAAGGTAGAGCCGTCTTAACACTTAGGACAGCTCTGAAAAAACTAAATGTAACTGAAATATGTCATTAGGCAAAGTAACGCTACGATTTTTATAAAAAAAACATAAATGCGATATGGTTACCCGATTTGTCCGAGGTTTATTTAGGTGTCTATCGCATCGCACCCCATTTTAATTGCACGGGTGAGTCGGGGGAGGCAAATTGGCGGGAAAGCTGTCTGACAGATCATTTTTTACTCGCTCGGAAATTCGGCTATTGTTCCACAATGACTGCCAGGTGCCAGGAAGTCGGGACCGTGACAGATTGCTGGCTTTTTTAAGGGAGGTGAGTGACGTCATTATTGTATGATAGCTGGTGTACTGTTGTGAGCTCAGATTTTCGTACCAAAGGACATGACCCAGTGTCAGATATCCGAAGGCTCTGTACTGGACATTTGGGCATCGGTCCGTTTATCCAGTACCTACTACAGAGCGAAGTGGAGAAGATGGTGTCGGAAAGCTGACTCCACCACCATGTGGAAATAGAGAGAAAGCGATGATTTTTATCACGCGAATCTAAAGAAACAACAAACAGTTTTGTAAGATAAAAATCGTGGGTTCGATCCTTGACGTCTATTTCCGCGAATGTCTAGTATCATTAACACTTTCAGTGCCAAGCTCCCAAGTTTCCATACAAAATGAACACGTCCGGCGTGTTCTTGGCACTAAATGTTTAATCAATTCCGTGAATGTCTAGTCGCCGCACGTCTGTTTCCGTGAACGAAGATCGGATCACCGTAGATATTATAAATCTCTAAGAACGACTTATTAAACGGTTTTATTTAGCTTACCGTGTTTGTGTCAAGTTTGTTTGGGTCATTAAGTTAAATGTTCATTTCGTACGGTAAAAAACCCGGCTACCATAATTTTCATCAAACATAAATACAATTCACAGCCAAGACCTCAATTCAGCTAATACAAAAAAACCGCGTTCTAATCTGTCCACGCCTTTAAGCGCTATGCGGAAATCGGGATAAAAGGAGGGAGAAATTTTCCATACTATTTACCTCTAAAACAAAACACCAGCGCCACACCCATTTCCATCAACCCCCCGTATCCGCCATTAGTTTTTCTCCGCAGCTATCTAACACAGGGAGAGTTACGTGTGTGTGTGATGAGGTGACGTGGCTGCGGCAGATAAACAGGACGCACACACTCACAGCGCAGGTTGGAGGCGTACTCGGAGCAAATTTCAGATAACTTTTCTCTTAAAGTAGGTCTTATCACAGTGAATTAAAAAAAGATCACATTGTAAATAAGCGCCAATTTTCCGGAATATTTCGAGTGCATCCGGCACTCTTAATCATAAGTAATTATTCGCCAACCAAGTATTTAACCAACCTATAAAACACGATGAAACCAATTACAGTACTCACGATACGAGTTGTACTCAGTTACCACAAGGAACTGGGCTGATTGGTAGCCGGCAAAAATTCAACACTTTCTCAATAGAATTAACTATAATGTATTTATGGAGCTACTCGCTAGAACAGAAAAATTAATCTAAAAGAAAATGACACGACTGCCACAAAGAAACGAACGTACTTTTCAAATTTCAGTTTCAAATTCGGAAGGAACTTATATGGCCAGCAAGACAGAAACTACATTGACCATGCGGGTTTCGCGGCAAGGGGTAATCATACGTATACCTATTATGGATTGGTATGTATATCTCCTTTTTCGAGGAAATTTGAGTTAAAGAAAAACATCAACATCACTAGGTTACTATTCGGGGTAAACTACTAGTAGGTAGTGGTTGTCCAATCATCATTAACATGTCGCAGTCCACTGTTGACTGAACATAGGTCTCTCCAAAGGTGCACTACTGAGCACGATCCTCAACCATTCCCTTCCAGCTGCCGCCAGCTGTCTTGTCGCTCCACCTTTCCTGAAGGCGTCCTACACTGCTACTCTGTGTAGTCGTAATGCCACGACTTATCTTGAATAGACCAACTTAACAATTCTGTTGGCCTCAACGCATGCGTTAGAATGTATCTTAGACCAAATCAAGGGCCTTACGTAATATTTTACTAAGAGTCCCTATCATAATCCGGCATTGCACCTACAGCAGAATGAGAGACATCTGTCGCTCCCGTTGTGGCGCAACCTTTAGCAGGTCACCTGGATATTCACACGCGCACGGCGTGTTGATGCGGCGCGTTGCCGTGGCGACGGCCCGGCCGCTTCCCAGAAGAACCTACCAGGCTTTGTCCTCTGGAATATGAGACGGCGGATTTTAGCAGCGACATATACATCGTAATCTTTACTTGTGACGTGTTTTTACTTGTGTGTGTTGATCGTATTCACGCAACTTCACGCTGGCCTTTAACTCTGCTTTTAAAATTTGCGAAAATGAACTAAACATCACCTATAAATCGCTATTTTGCGTTTGCAATGATTTTAAAAAGATTAAAAACTAAAAATAAGGAGAATATTTGACCACTGAATAAAATGACGTCACAACCCTTTTCTTCACAGAAACTTCATTATTAAAAAGGCTGTTGAGGCTGCTCACATGCAGCCTCAACAGCCTTTTTGGAATCCGATACCTCGGACGCCCGACCGTACACCTCGGAAGTCCCAGATTATCTTTTGCCTACTCGATCCTCTCCCATCCTCTCGACACATTCGAGGTGAGCAAACTTCGATAAAATAGGAATTAATGTAATACTGCTCATGATTAAAGGAATGCTGAATGCTCCCGAGCCCGAAACATGTTGAGTAGATACCAGTAGCGTGGCGTCCAAAGAACTCGATTCCTACCGGCTTGCCTAATATCATTCATTTGAGCACCTTATTCTACAGCTCAGGAAAATGTACGTTAAATCTGCACCGGCTTGCCCAAGGATATTTTTTACGCCACGCCACTGGTAGATACTGTCTCGTCTTTGATACAACATGAGTGATCCATTTATATATAATTCAATATGTTTTAGTCTCACGGAGGTTTTCTAAGTAAAATTCATGTAAACCATTTAAGAATCATGTAAAAAACGAATCACGCGAGCGGCTCAGCGCAGATTGTCTGTAAAATAGCTTTGTAATTTGATAGGTTTCTCATAGCCGCCATCTTATTGGATTTGGCCGTTGGAGGTCTTCGCCAGATGTTACTTTGGTCGATAAATTGAGGTTTTCTTGACAGTCAAATACATTTTTCTTAAGTTGAATGGAATCGCCAGGTTCTCCTTTAAAAAATAACCGACTTATGTGACTCTACGACATAAGCTTAATTATTCACAAGATATAAGTACTATGT
Organism: Eudemis profundana; assembly: GCA_947034925.1. Classification (NCBI taxonomy): domain Eukaryota; kingdom Metazoa; phylum Arthropoda; class Insecta; order Lepidoptera; family Tortricidae; genus Eudemis; species Eudemis profundana. The sequence continues at coordinate 10,739,169 of OX344814.1, read as the reverse complement.
ATATACCGAAATTGCTAAATATGTGCCTATAATATTTGAGGAATTCCCTCAACTCTTCATGGATCCCATCATGAGAACTGGATATTGAAAAAAAGTACGCTATCAATTTTTAGCTTTAGTCTTAGGTTTAGTATAATTATTTTAGTTTAGGATAGTTTATTGTTGTTGTTATTTTTTTTTTATTCACGATAGGTAAGCATTTGACTTTGATCTCACCTGTTGGTAAGTGAATATAACTTATGTAACTATTTCGTAATTCACATCTGTTCCGTCAAAGTATAAAGACAAACAAGTAGTCCGACTTCAGCCGTTTAGGAGCGCGCGACACGTAGGTATTTACACAGACGCACAATCGCGCGTCTGTGTGAGTGCACTCTATACTGGAGCAGTGGTGCGCATTGGTAAATATTTGCTTGTAGTGCGTTCATACACGGCGCGCACACATTCAAGCGCACGATGTACCTTTTGAAGGAAGAAAAATTACTGTATTATAGTTCCTTTCTGTACATTTTCGCCTGTTCGTCTATCCTAAGGGCGCGTTTCCACTGTGACGGGCTTGTACGAAATAGACCAATCAGGTTACTTGACTGTTTAATCCAACACGAGCGCATTTGAGCGTAGGTACATATTTTCAGATATGACCGTACTAATCGTACTAACTATGTTATATTTTTAGAGATATTTTGTCTGTAGTGCTGGCTGTCTGTAGAATCGGAAGTCTGTAGAATTGGAAATCTGTGCAATTGGAAATCTGTAGATTTGGGAATCTGTAGATTAGAAAATCTGTAGATATGGAAATCTGTAGAATTGGGAGTCTGTAGAATTGGAAATCTGTAGAATTGGGAATCTGTAGGATTGGGAATCTGTAGAATTGGAAATCTGTAGAATCTATAGGAATCTGTAATTGAAATCTGTAGAACTGGGAACAAACCAATTATCCCCTGCGATAAAGACTCTGCGATGGTAAATGACTAGAATTATTCGTACTCTACCTTTTGTTTATGGCCTGATTATCCTTTAAACGAAAGCAAACATTTTATGCTAAACGACATAATGAAGTTAGAATAATAAAATTATGAATTAATATAATAAGGGCGTCGAATTGTGACAAGACGGATGGTGGTGGCTTAATTAGTGGTTTCCTGCCGTGCGACTTTTGACCCATTTACAGCATTGACAGAAACTTAGAACAACGCGAACTTCGTAGAGAGTGGCCTTACGTAGTATTATTTCCCCTCTGCCAAGTAATTTGCGCCAGTGATCATATTCGTTCTATAAAACTAGTTGCAATTGGATTAGTCGTCAGACTAAATCTAGTAATTCACCTGAAGAGATTTGTGAATATGCCGAATTGTTCCGCAATTCGCTGCAAAAGGAGATCTAACTAGTGTTATTCTATTTGTTAGTGTTCGTTTCGTAGCGATAGATGATTTTGCATATACGTGTGTGTAAGTAAGTGTCCGTTAAGAGTACTTCGTTCCCCCCTCGCCTAATTTGGCAGAAATTTGTGTTGCTCTAAGGCCAGAAATAATGTGATCCCAAATTAATTTAAATTTAAAAACTTAACTTTATTTATTTTGTTTGATTCGGATAGTGCACATAATAGTGTCTTGGTCAGCCGCCCCTCTCTCGAGGGCTATTCTTCAGAAGTATGTCTGCGGTCACCTCATTCATCTGGCCCTTTTTCATGCTAAATGTATGGAGAAGATGAATGAGTCGCAGACATATTTCTGAAGAATGGCCCTCTACTGGTTGCCCTGAAAATCAGCGCCACCGACTCCAGTGGTTTGGCTCATGCTTAGCGGTAACCTTTTCGATGTACCAGTTAAATAAACATGAGACTTAGTATATAAATGTATGTAACAAACAATTACATCGAATAAATATTTCTTTCTTTCTTTCTTAAAAAACATTTGTAAACTTTGACCGAGCTAGCAAAGCCACCGAAGCGTCTCCGCTGGGCAAAAATGCTTTCGTTTGTCTGTCTATATGTGCGGTTCTCCGGTTGTTCTCTCGTCGTCTCGTTCTTCGGTTGTATTGTAGGTCGCATTTCTCAACCGATTTTCGTGAAATTTTGTGAGCAGATTCGATAATTATATCGTTATACAGGATGGGAGGGACTATACCGACATACTTTAGCCATGCATTCCTGGTGGTGTGACGAGTAAATAATGTTATATCAACATGGGTCGAATATTGTCATTTTACATTAATAGTCTTATGGAACAAAATAAATCAGTAAATTAAGCCCATCGTTATAAACATGTCCTAACTGAAGGAAAAGTTATCAAAAAGAAAAAAAAAGCTAAAATGGAAACGAAAGGTCAATTTTTTGGCCTCGTAGTCGCTTACCATCAAATACTGCGAAGGTTAATTGCTGTTTAGTTAAAGGATTTAAAAAAAATAGTAAAACTATCTTGGTCACATTTATTAGGGCTTGTTACACACTTGGGAGTTTTCATTTAAAAAATAATGAATATCTCTGAAAGTAAGCGTTTTTCGACTATACATCAAATAACTTTTTTTACTCGTCACACCACCAGGAATTCATGGCTAAAATATATCGGTATAGTCCCTCCCACCCATCGATTCAGATTTTATTTATTTTTTTCTAAATGGCGGAACCATGAAGTTTGGCAGACTCATTAGGTCTATACTCTACTCAAAGAACCACTCGTATCTACTATTTAGTTTAATTATAGTTACCTACTACGGTTAAGATTCAAGTACTTATCGAGAAATAAAGCAAAGTTATATGTTATAAAAATCGCCAGTCAGTCACCCCTCTGCGTCTGATTTCCGGACGCGCCCCACCCTTCTGTAGAGAGGGTTCTGCGTTTGTAATCTGTTATTGTAGCTAGTCTGCCCTGCACATTGACCGTTCGTATATTGAGCGAGTACATAATCATAATCAATATTACTTAGTCAATCTATTTATATATCCTCTTAAATACGACATGTTTAGCTTAGTGAGAGTGATACCGCCTACGAAGCTAGAGGTCCCGGGTTCAAATCCTGGTAAGGGCAAATATTTGTGTGATGAGCACGAGTATTTATTCCTGAGTCTTGAATGTTTTCTATTTATTTAAGTATCAATTATCTAAAGTACCAAAGATATAAATATGTATATTGTCGTCTAGTACCCATAATTCAAGCATGGCTTAATCTGGGACTAGGTCGATTTGTGTAAGATGTCCCCTTAATATTTATTTATTTATTATTTAATATAATAAAATTGTAAAAAGACTACGTTTCTGCATGAAAGATTTGCCTAAAAAGTGACTGAGGCACTCCCGAGAAGAATAATCACTACATAGTATAAAACAAAGTCGCTTTCTCTGTCCTTATGTCCCTATGTCCCTCTATGTATTTATGCTTAAATCTTTAAAACTATACGCAACGGATTTTGTTGCGGTTTTTTTTAATAGATAGACTGATTGAATAGGAAGGTTTATATGTATAAAACATGCATAATATAATAGAGAAACACCGTGTGAAGCCGGGGCGGGTCACTAGTAAAATATAAATAAATAGTTTCTAGGATTTTTGTCCGTTTGTTTGTGCGCGCATCACGCAAAAACTACCGGACCGATTTTCATGAAACCAGATATACAGGTAGATTATGACCCCGGGTAACTTATAGGATACTTTTTACCTGACTAAATCCAGGCAAAAAGGAACGTAAAACAAAAGTTACTTTTTATGGAAAAATCTTTAATATACCTACACAGTCTTTCTACGATTTTATTATATGTATAGATTCTATCTATACATATACATCTATATATCTAGTAGCTAGATAGATGTCGTACCATGTTTAATTACATTCTCGTTGTATCTGTTATGCAAAGTAGCCGAATCACCTGTGCCTGTGGTCGCCATGGCAACTCCTCGGCGGAAGGCCGGATATGAGCGCCGGCCCCCGGAAACTCGTGTCTTGGGGTGCAATTGTGTCATTCAGAACTTTGCCGCCAGTCTCGCTCCCAACACACTAGCACAGTATTAGATTTAAACTTTCACGATTTTCACAAATTATTATAACATAACGGGAATTAATCGCGTAAAAAATGCTATTACCTCGACGTTTCGGACGTGCCGTGACGTCCATGGTCGCGAAGGGACCGTAGGGTCATAGTCCCTTCGCGACCATGGACGTTACGGCAATAATATTTATTTAATAAAACCTACAGTTTTACATACATCTAGGAACAGTGTCCCACAAAACCTATAATGAGGTTTATTGCCAGCTTGCTAAAACATATTGACAGATTCCGCAAAATTTACCTCGTTTCAACTCACCTTTGTTTCAACACCCCTCGGTCTCTCCTACTTAATCGGAGGTCTGAATATGTCGATTCACTCTTCACTTCGACTGACGGGCCACAGCCGGATGACCTCCGATCACAAACTGTTATTCACGGGTAAAATGTTACGGACGAGGTTTACGGCGAAATTTTGAATTGTTTACGAGACGTGGGGGTTCGAGGTTGGTTCGAATTACAGTTTTATCAACCGAGTTACAAATCCTCAATTCAACCGTGTCTTTATATAGGTAAGTAAATAAGCTTTTGTTTAATTTGCCGTATTAGTAAATTTTTTTTCTTTAAAGCTTGACTAACTCGCAACCCTAGTGGGCGTAGCGATATGTAATTTACCTTGTCTTAAGGTGATTAGAGCCAGTCGGTTTTCTATACAAACAAAAAGAGGGTCATTATTTGCTTCCACGACATCAATCATGTTTTTTTTTATTTAATCGTGTGTTTTATTTCATACATTGTGTCTGCAGGAAATGAAATGAGAACTCGCAAAAATAAAAAAATATATATTTTTAGCAAAAAACGTTTGTTTCAAATGATTATAATAGATGCCGCTGACCTCAAACGGAAGATTGCACGTTAATTCTAGTTTATTAATAAGCAATTATGCCTTCACGCCGAATTACCTGAACCGAGCAAGTACTTTTATTGATGCCATGCCAAGTCATGTAGCTCGCAAGTGAGTGATTCAAAAGAGCTATATCAGTTGGTCTAGCTCACCGGCTCACTCGCTCAGTTCCGATTCAAACAACTCAGTATACCTTTCAACTCACTCGATCAATTGCTCTCAAGTAGCTCTATTGAGCTACGGCTCAATAGAGCTGCCAGAAAAAACACGATCAACATAAACTTTTCGTCCCTGTCTTGTCACCGTATGCCTATTACTGCTCTCTCTTTCGTTCGGAAATATTCGGATTTGGAGTTAGGTACTAAGCTATAAGAGCTAGTGAGCTGTTGACACACCGTGGAACTACTGAGCTTAAAAAGTTACTGAGCTAAGAAAGTGATACATATCTTTGAGAGCTAAAGATTCATATCACTCTTCAATTTAGTGACACATTTTACACATGACTACATGGGGTGTCCCTTATTAGGCATAACTTAATAAACCTAATATTAAAATGCATAACAGTTTAGGCATACGATGATTAAGCATACCGATTAGATGGCATAATTATAAAAACGCATACTAGTTAATTTACATACCGATTGAATTGGCATACCTGAAATCCGCATAATGTTATTAAGTATAACGAACGCATACATTTATGCGTTCGGTATACGTGGTGGGGCGTTACTTGGAAAAAAACAACTTAATTGGTCCTTGTTGTTTACAGAATCCCTACTTTTTGGGATTTATCTACTAGTACTATTGTTTCTATAATACAATAAAATATGTTCGCATGTTTACAATATATTCCCCCTATTTATTCATTTGTTTTTATGCATGTATATGTAGGTTTATATTTGCCCCTGCGATTATTTATTTTTGGTAATTAGCTCTCCCTTTTGTTACCCTTCGCACCACCTACTTTTCTGGTTTATTTTTGTGTCAATTCCGCTACTCAAATGTTGCCTGGAAGATATATCTGGGAGATATCGCTTTTTAGCGATACGACCGCCTGGCCTACCTTTTTATTTTAATTATTTTCGCATACTTATGCACAAATAGCTGCGATCTGAGACATTTTTTATTTAACTTACCACCTTAGGTGTGTATTATAAATTATAATAATGCCTACGTAGGTTTTATAAACCATCTAGTTTTTTTTATGCCTTACCTTAAAGGGATGTTTACCTTGTTGTTGTTGTGGGCTTTCTTTATTACCTCCCGTGTTGTGTACATCATTTTATGTCTACACTTGTCCAGAAAGCAGCTTTTTCCGTACGCGTAGCGTGCGGTAAAAGCCACTTTATAGCCAGGTGTAGCATAAATATCTTTTTTTACTTTTTAGAGATTTTTTTGTCGGGAGTTTTTTATCTTCACTGTAGTTGAGCCACAGGGCCACTAACTGGGCGTACTGGGCGTTTTCTTACATAATTAAAATTGGCTTATCAACATATACTATAATAGTGTAGGTATTTTATAACGACCTGCATCGAGCCACAGCGGCCAGCCACAGCAGAGGGAGCAGCGTCACAGCGTGACGTCACCGCATCGCGTCATCGGAGCGCGGACGCAGCCACCGGCGCGGCAGCGGCGTTCACCCCGCGCCTCACCGCAACCCCGCTCCGCTATATAAGGCCCCGCGCGCATACCAAAAGGCGGCGGTGTCTTGTCATTGCTCCAGTGGGCTAGTCGCATCGGCGGCCTCGTTCACGAGTAATCACAATACGCAGCTATTAAGGACCGTAGGACTGTTCTGGTAGCGGCGTGGGCATACCGCGTCTCCTCAGCTCTGGAAGAGTCTTCCCGTCTTACCGCGAATCCGTAGTGTTCGGTCTAGCATCTAGACTTGGGGGACAAGCATTGGTTACCCGGAGCGGCGTGGGCATACCGCGTCTTCCCAGCTCCTTGGGTCGCTAAAGCTTGCTACCTAAAGTCGGGATCCCTTCACGAAGCGGCGTGGGCTTACCGCGTCTGGAGCTAGGAAGGGAATCCCTTATCCTGTGTCCCGAGCGGTTTGGGCATACCGCATCGGCTTGGGGACTGGATAAAACCGCCGATACCTAGACCAAACTCTGCGCCGTCACATTATAGACCGCTAAAACGCTACGGGAGCGATTTATCCCGCCCGGCCTACGCGTTCGTTACAATAAACCCTAAATTGCCCTCTTCTAGGGCACCTAGATCCCGTCTAGACTGCAAGTAGAATCCGTGAACGCTTATACTTAAATAAACGGGCATAAAAGACCCCCGTATTTGTATTGTAATATAAAACGTTCGTTTTCATTATCGCCTATACCCGATTCCCATATCTGAGTTAGTCCAGGAAACCCTTCAGTTCCCATCAGGAACAAGGGAATGTACCAGTAGCCATCCCGCTACGTCACATTTGGCGCCCAACTTAAAAACTCGCATAAAGAGTCGTCTAGCTCGGGACAATTCGGGAGGGCGATAAGCATTAGGATCTTACGTAGATTTGATATAACTTAGAGTCAAAATATCGCTAAATCTTAAAATTATAGAGAAAAACCAATACCTACAAATATTTAATATCGTTTTAAGGAGCCCCCAGGAAAACTGCCCATGCCCACCGCCTGGATTTACCGCCTGAAAAAGCCTGAATTAATGAAGGAAGCCGAAGAAAGAGGTTTGCCGACCGAAAATCTGAACGTGGAGCAGGTAAGGAAGCTGTTAGCTGAGAATATTAAAGAAACCGAAGAATTCCAGACCCCGCCGAAGGACAACACGTCCAGACGAAAGATGTCGGACACCGAACAGGAGAGGAACCCGAAAATGGTATCGAAACTGATCAAGGAGTGGAATTTATCTTTTAAAGGCACCGACAACGCTATCGAATTCATCGAGAGATTAGAAGAACTCATCGAGGCGAGCGAGGTTGATCATGATGAGATACTACGAGCCATGCCAAGGATATTACAAGGAAAACCCTTAATGTGGTATAGGAACAACGCCGGATCATGCAGGACATGGGACAAATTTATACAGTTGTTTAAACTATATTACTTCCCCAGCAACTATGAAGAGGATTTAATTGTACGAATAGTGGCAAGAAAGCAAAGATATCATGAAAAATTTACAGACTATGTGACGGACCTTCAAACGTTGATGCGCCGGTATACCAAGCTATCAGAGGCAGAGCAGCTGCATCGCATCCACGAGAACATGTTAAGGAGTTATAAACTATATATTCAAAAACAGGACTATAGCGATCTCGCCGGCTTACTTAGGTTAACCGCGGAATATGAAAACATCACGGGGACACAAGATGGCGGCCAGTACCCCCGCAGCACACAGGATGCAGGCACGACACAAGCAGGGGACACCAGGTACGTCCAGAGGCAGAACTTTCAACCCCAACCGGGACCCAGTGACGACAGGCGACGGGGAACGGAAAGATATACACCGAGGGAGAAGCCGTGTAGTGAAGGAACCGCGAAAATAAACCCAAGGTACAACCCCGCGACATGCTGTTGGTCGTGTGGACAACCGGGACACGATTCGAGGACATGCCGAGGAAGGAAGCAGATCTTTTGCAGCAAATGCGGCAGGAGAGGAGTCCTCAGCAAGAACTGTTGCAAAAAAGACGAATGGGCGAAGCGAGAGGCCTTAGGCTCTGTAAACGAGCAGTCGAGAGAGGACAACCGCATATATACCGAACTGTACATAATGGGAGACAGGTACGACGCTCTCATAGATACCGGCTCGACGAATACCTATATCAATGAAGAAGTATACAGCAAATGCATGGCAAAAGCAGCAAACGAGGCAATTAAACCGCGGAATATTATCCTAGCAGACGGGACACAGACCCAGATAGAAAAGTGCGTTATGGTGGACATCGAGATGAAACAAGTAGGGATACGGCATTGGGTCCGGGTGCTTCCGGCTGCGACGCGCATCATAGTCGGTATGGATGTGTTACGAAGAGTCGGGATGAAGATATCGTGGAAAGGGGAAAGGGAGATCCCCGACGAAGCCGAAAAGGAGACACAGGAACTCGAGGCACCAAGGTTGAGTACACCGGAACGAAAGCCGACTGAATCCAAGGAGAAACAGCAAGCCGACACGTTGCAAAGAGAGTTTGAGTTATGCGAGAAGAGCCCGAAGGGGAATAAAGGGGCGCAACACAAAAGAAGAATGAAGCACAGCGAACCTGTAAAGCAGAAATATTATCCGCACAATCCGAAGCAGCAACAAATAATCGACGAGCATGTGAAAGACATGCGGAAGCAAGGTTTCGTCGAAAAAGCAAGCAGTCCGTACAGGTCACCGATAAGACTAGTAAAGAAACCGCCAAATATTACATGTGTCCAGAAACCGAAACCGAAACCGGAAGGAAAAGAAAAACATCCTCGAAGTCGCGACCGTAACCGAAATGCGCGTACGCGACCGCCATACCAGATCCACCAATTCGACCAGAAATATACCGACCGGCCCCTATACACCGCAACAGCCCGTGAAATGACAAAACCGGTTAAGAAACCCATGTCAACATTAACACGCCCTCGCTCCCGTGTCCCGCAGGCGTCCGAAACACAGAAGAGGTACTACGACAACCAGAGAAAGAGATGGGACCCACAGGTGGGTGACCTAGTACTCAAGGAAAACCAGATATTATTTGAGGCTAACACATATAATTGTCAACCGAAAAGAAACCACAACCACCAGGCAATAAGGATCAAGCACCGAAACTCCGATAAGAAATACCGGAACAAAGAATAAGCGTCGTCTGAACGCGCATACTCCGCAGACAATTAATGTGTCGATAATTAATAACCGCTGCCGTCGCCGTGTAGTACCGGCGTAGAATAGTACTACCCCGTATCTTCCCGCGGGTATCGTAAGAGGCGATTAAGGGATAAACCAACGGCGAGGCAACAACCCGCCGTAAAACAGCAACCCGCCGAGATCACCAACCCGCCTACCAATCCGTCGTAAACATCAACCCGCCGCCAACCCGTTCCCGATAGAAAAATACCGCAAACCGAACGCATGACGCACGCACAGCAAGGAAGTACCTAAGACACTCAGAACCCCGTAAATAACCCAACATGCAAAGTTCACACTACACCGAAGGGTTAGCCAGAAGAAATTCCCTCAAGATATAAGTCCGCCGCACGTAGTATAACATTACATAAAAAGGAATACATCGATACCGCATAAGGAAAAAATACAAGCAAGTTTCAACCTTAATCACACGCCAGAAGGTTGACTAGAAGAAATCCCTTACGGATATAAGTCCGCCGCACGTAACTCAGCATTAAAAACGGAAAGATACATCGATACCGCACAAAAGGAAAATTTCAAGCGAATTTCAACCTTAACAACACACCGAAAGGTTAGCTAGAAGAAATCCCACAAGGATATAAGTCCGCCGCACGCAATACAGCACTATAAACAAGAAGGAGTACCTCAATTCCGAGTCCAGATAAAAAGCCAATCGGATTTCAACCGTAATAAAACAACAAAAGGTTAGCTAGAAGATATTCCTTACAGGGATAAGCGCGCCTTAGTACATAACCAGTAAGCCCTGTACTGTACTCTTCCTGTATTATTTTACATACACTAAAGTGTTTACGTACATAAAGTGTGTACATACGTACAGATATCAAGAATAAATCGTATAAATCCCGTAAATTACAGTATACATATAAACCCCGTAAGTAATTGAATAAAGCTACAAAATGCATATCATAAAGTAATGCAAATAAAGTTAAATAATAGTCAACGTGAACAGAGAAGAAACGCTTCAAGTACTTAGTACGAACACCAAGAACGATCCAAAATAGACCATATCGCCATACGTACACAGCCCGTATTCCCATGCGCACAGGAACCAATGCTTTGGAATGCAACAATATTACGATGATAGTTAAAACTCGCTCAGAAGTGACCAGAGCGCACGGTCGCAGCGGCGCGAGCGAGGAGTACCCGCTTCTAGTGTATAAAAACGGATTGTTCACTACCGCGCTCCGCCAACGAGTATTCAGTTGAATGTAAACAACAAATACTTACCGAAATGTATGCAAATGACATGGGATACTATAGGTATCATCAATTCATGTTTATTAACGTATATTTTTTAAGGCGGAGGAAAAAAAGAATAATTAAATGAATATGTAAGGAAATACTTTGATTTCTCAATAGAAAGTACTATAGAAATATGTGTTTTCTGTAACAAGAGAACAGCGCTGCGTCGGGCATGTTTTTTTTTTTTTTTCCGAGTTGGATAGACGAAAAGGTATTGATGCACGTCACACCGAAAATACCGGGATCCGAACCTGAGGAATTGAAAACCTCCTCCTTCATTTGAAGCGTAAATAGTAATCGTTAGTCAATTCGAGACAGAATACTAACGTTATCCGCCACAACTACAACATACATAGATGTGTCAGTAGTAAAGCAGGAGCAAATCCGACCGAACCGAAACAATCCGCACCGTAGTATAGCACCGATAAACTAGAAAAGCGATAGAAACGCACCAGGCGGGTGGCATAAAAAGTGGACTGGGGGTTAAATAAATAAAATATACCTATAATATATAGTTACACAGACAGTAGCATAAATAAATACCGCATATTTTCCGTTTTGTTTAAGTAAAATAAGTAGTCCTTCACGCGTAATAATATTTCACTAGTATCAATAAAGTATTAATTATCGATAGTAAACACCAGAAATAAACCTTATTAGCAGTTCCGTTAAAGGTTACAATAAAGTACAGTAACAAAATATCACAGCTCGTTATAAGAGCGTAGACACGCTCGTTGGAATAGGACGACTTGCCCCCTGCCGCCATACCGTACCAGCCAGAACTGAACGGTGATTTTTACAGGTAAAAATCTCCTGAGGTGGGAAGGGTGTATAACGACCTGCATCGAGCCACAGCGGCCAGCCACAGCAGAGGGAGCAGCGTCACAGCGTGACGTCACCGCATCGCGTCATCGGAGCGCGGACGCAGCCACCGGCGCGGCAGCGGCGTTCACCCCGCGCCTCACCGCAACCCCGCTCCGCTATATAAGGCCCCGCGCGCATACCAAAAGGCGGCGGTGTCTTGTCATTGCTCCAGTGGGCTAGTCGCATCGGCGGCCTCGTTCACGAGTAATCACAATACGCAGCTATTAAGGACCGTAGGACTGTTCTGGTAGCGGCGTGGGCATACCGCGTCTCCTCAGCTCTGGAAGAGTCTTCCCGTCTTACCGCGAATCCGTAGTGTTCGGTCTAGCATCTAGACTTGGGGGACAAGCATTGGTTACCCGGAGCGGCGTGGGCATACCGCGTCTTCCCAGCTCCTTGGGTCGCTAAAGCTTGCTACCTAAAGTCGGGATCCCTTCACGAAGCGGCGTGGGCTTACCGCGTCTGGAGCTAGGAAGGGAATCCCTTATCCTGTGTCCCGAGCGGTTTGGGCATACCGCATCGGCTTGGGGACTGGATAAAACCGCCGATACCTAGACCAAACTCTGCGCCGTCACATTATAGACCGCTAAAACGCTACGGGAGCGATTTATCCCGCCCGGCCTACGCGTTCGTTACAATAAACCCTAAATTGCCCTCTTCTAGGGCACCTAGATCCCGTCTAGACTGCAAGTAGAATCCGTGAACGCTTATACTTAAATAAACGGGCATAAAAGACCCCCGTATTTGTATTGTAATATAAAACGTTCGTTTTCATTATCGCCTATACCCGATTCCCATATCTGAGTTAGTCCAGGAAACCCTTCAGTTCCCATCAGGAACAAGGGAATGTACCAGTAGCCATCCCGCTACGTCACAATTTTAATAAATACATTCGAGAGAAAGTACTTTTACGTAATTAAACTGGAAGCGACAGTTAGTTTTCAAAACAAGTATGGATATGTCACTTTAAACATACTTGTACAAACTCTGCGATACTCATTATTCGATTGAGCATCTAAAATTAAAATGTCTGATTAGACCTATTAAAATTATACTTTTTAGTATTTATGAACACTAATGTTATACCAAATAATTGTTATACGTTTTAATAGTATGCGAATTAAAATATGCGTTTTAAAATATACATTTTAATATTATACGAATACACAATTATGCGTAACAACGGTATGCATTGTCAAAATAGGAAGTTTTACTGTATGCGTTTTAATATAGACCCGACTACATGCCATTGGTAGACGGTTATAAGACGAATAAGTAGGTACTTAAGTAGGTATATGGATCGACTGCATTGGGCATACGGTTATACGGCAAAGATTTCTTCACGCAGTTAAAAATATTGAACGATCACGAGACAAAACATTATGACTTTGGCCACGGGGTGTTTTGACACTGACTCGTGCGCGGTTTAAACAAGGGAATTGTTCTTTTTATTAACCGAGGGGCGGTGCCGGAAAAATTATGATTGAATCGGTAAGAATAATGAAGAAATATTTTGGTTCTTGATTGGTTAAGGTGAATCGAGTCGGTTCTCTATAAAAATATATACTTAAGGTTAAGATTCCATGTTAATGACGTCAATTTTGGTTGAAATGTGTTATATTTTGCAGCTTGATTTTTGACTGCGCTTAATCACAAGAGAAGTCTCAAAAAGCCCGCTTGTTTCCTGATAGATTAGTTTGAAGTTTTTATTAATTGAAACCTTTATTCAAATACGAAAAAAACACAATTACAATATACAAAAAATAAACTTAAATATCTTAAGTTTAGTCAAAAAGCCCCCGGGCTGCACCCGGTGCAAAGATGCCCATCATACTTGCCGCATTGCCCCGCCGGATGGCAATAGATAACCTATGCACCAAGTCCTACGAACCCGAGCAGGGATCGGGTTTTATTAATTAGTAACATTTACCCGCGGCTTCGCCCTCGTTATACCAGTTATTGTCCCAAGGGAACTCTTTATCGGGATATAAATTTTGACGACCGCTTTAGCTTAGTTGGTAGTGGCCCTGCCTACGAAGCAAGAGGTCCTCGGTTCGAATCCCGGTAAGGGCATTTATTTGTGTGATGAGCACGAATATTTGTTCCTGAGTCATGGATGTTTTCTATGTATTTAAGTATTTGTATCTATTAAATATATCGTCGTCTAGTATCCATAACACAAGCCTTATTGAGCTTACTATGGGGCTAGTTCGATTTGTGTAAGATTGTCCCCTAATATTTATTATTATTATTCAGGTATATCTTTATTCGCTTAGGTTAGGGTTTTTACAATATATATATAAAAAGTAACATACAAAATGAAATTACAAAATATAAACACATTATAAAAAACCTAACCTAGGGTGCCGCCGGCAGCGGGGCGGGGCCCAAGCTACCGGTGGTTAGGGCCGCAGAGAGAGGAACCTCCTGACGATGCGCGCCGTGTCCAGAAGTACCGCCTTCTGTATCTGGCCCTTGATCCAGCCATCTAGCGAGAGTCTCTTGAGGTGGTGATCGAGACTCTTCGCTATAAGCCCGTTCGCCGAAACGACTATCGGAACAATGATCGTCGAATCAACATCCCACATGGCGGTAACCTCGTGAGCCAAGTCAAGGTACTTGCTGAGCTTGTCCTTCTCGGCCTTCACGAGGTTCTCGTCATGGGGGATGGTGATGTCGACGAGCACTGCACGGCGCTTGGATCGATCTATTAGCACGATATCAGGCTTATTGGCTACAATAGTCCTGTCCGTGATGATAGATCGATCCCAATAGAGCGTGGCACGACCATTTTCGAGAACCGGCGTTGGTGCGTACTTATAGTACGGCACCTCAGACCCCACAAGACCATATCGAACAGCAAGTTGCTGGTGAATGATCCTGGCTACTTGATTATGTCTGTGCAAGTACTCGCCGTTAGCTAGATGGGAACAACCGGAGATAATATGCCTGATAGACTCTCCGGGACGGCGGCATGCCCGACAGATGTCGACCGTACCGTCCTTCAGGATATATCTCCGGTAGTTGTTCGTCATCATAACTTCGTCCGCAATTGCACAGACAAAACCTTCAGTTTCCCCGAAGAGATCACCGAAGCGTAACCAGTTCACCGACGCGAGCAGGTCTACATCGGGCCCCGTGAGGGCCTTGTAGAACCGCCCGTGTAGCTCCTTACTCTTCCATATCGATACCTCCTACGTATAGTGAGCCAACTGACATTTTTACGATTTTCGTTTTTTTGTATATTTGTGATCAAAATACTTATATTTACATGCTATAAAAATTTCGTGAAGAAATTACTGCTAGTTTCCGAGATAAAATGACGTATAGTGAGCCAACTAACACCTTTTTTTAAATTAGAACATCGTATACTGAGCTAAGTCGCTTGGTCCACTATACGCGGTACATTTATCGGGCAAGGCCGGCGCACGCGTGGTGCATACTGAGCCAACTGTCAAGTTGGCTCAGTATGCTCGCTCGTCGTCGTTGCGGGAGGACGTTGGTCCACTATGCACGAACGAGAGTCGATGCGGCATACGTCTTTTCGACCTACTACGTATAAAATTTGGCTCTTTTGATAATGATTTAGTTATTGTATTGTTACGTGATTGGTTATTATGTTAAATTAAAAATAATTTCACACAAAATACATCAAAATGAAGCAGCGGAGGGGAAGAAATCCGTTTTTGCCCATTGTAAAGTATTTAATATACTACAAGTGTGTAATGTAATGTCTTTGCTCGACGAATGTAATCTATAATAACTATCAACGTTCCAAGTATAGTAAGAATTATCTAAGGTGTCCGAATATTTGTTCATTCTCTTTAGGAATATTCGGAAACCTTAGATAATTCTTACTATAATGTTAGAATAGGAAAAAAAACAGAACCCAGTCCTCAATACTGTAACAGGACTGAGAATAAAGCAAGCTATCAATAATTAAATAACAATAATTAAAATAAAGAAATGTAAAGAATATTTCCGGCGCCAGACATCTGTCAAAAATGCCAGATAGTGGAACTGTAGGTCTTGGTAATTTTAATCATAAGGGAGGTTTTCAGTTACGGGGAAGCCACATTTTCCGGCGATTAAACCATAAAAACTGTTGAGAGGTGTTTATTAGTCTACTATAATAAGTTTTATAAGTTAGATTTTAACCAAAGATACGTTTATCTACATATCTATGATATACTTAAATAATAACAAGGGTGTCACCGACTTAGGAGATGTTGTTTACCCCCTGTTAACTATGCAGTCATTAGCGGAGTCCCACGCCAACTGGATCCAGGTTTAAGCCGCTCAGGGGCTCCCAGCTCCCACGGTCCCAGTTGTGGTAGTTGTCCGGAGTGGAGTCAGTCAATGCACCGTTACAGATTTAGAATTAAACAACCGCAAAGGGTTAATGTAAGAGCAGGGAAAAGGTATCCGGCAAAGCGGTATAAGAAAGTTATTAGACATTAAGGCATGATGCCTTTTAATTCAATTAAGGGGAAAAACACTATAAATTGTGACTTAAATTAGGCATGCCCATAGCTGGGCTACCAAAACCGAGTGACACGGTATGTAAAAAGTCATAGGAGAGCAAAGAAAAACGGAGAAAGTGCCATTAAGTGCATACCTATAGCGAGCAAAACGTAAAACAAGGTGCCGCACGTACAAAAATGGTCGCAAAAGTCGGTAAAAACGGACCCAAAACGTAATTAAGCGTAGTTAAACGTAATTCAAACAGGCGCCTTATGGCCTCCAACAAGAGACAAGATTCGTGTTAACCTCAACACAATAAAGCAACGTGGCATGGAATTTTAAAGTTAAATTTTCTTAATTACTCACGCCCGTTGTAAAGATGAGTTTAGTAGTCCATCTCGGATGAATGTCGTAGCATTCTCACAACAATAAAAGAAGAACCCTAAAACAATTCAGAGCCGGAATGACGCAATATGTCTTGACAAGAAGAATTTGTCCAATTGGAAAGAATTTATCAAAAATACTTATCGAAACGCGGGTGAAACGCGACGGCTTAGTTGCAGATGGCCGCCAAATTGACGTCTCGTTAGCACTTCATTTTATAATGAATTTAATACCAAACGTCCAAAGAGACGAGTCCGCCATCCAGAAAACAAGAAGTCAACCCTCTACTGAGACGCTTTGGCAACTAACCAACCATCGGTGTTGCCAAACTGGTGGACATAACATACAAAATAAGCTTAACAGTATACTGGTCTATAATATAATATTCAGGCGTATACTGGTACAAGTGACAAATCAGACGAAAACTAACTGATAAAATCCATCCGAGCACGAGCTTTGAGTTTATTTAGATATTTAATGGTACATGACACATAAAAGGCACTACGCACGTACGGTATAGTCAAAATATATCCATATTCATCTAATTATAGTTTACCACGTATACTGGATCAACTGGTAGTTGGCTCAGTTTATCAAAAACTAGAACTCGTAAATTTCACGTATACTGGGCTAAGTGCCGGTTTTTCAAAAACTACAATTAATTACGAAAAAGTAAATATGTAGATTTAAGCAAAATGTGTTCATTTCGCATATTTTAAAATTTCATGAAATTATTTCAACATATGAGTTAGTTATGGAACTTTGTACCTTTGAAGAGCCCTCCTGTAAAATCGTGATTTTGCACTTAGCTCAGTATACGTAGGAGGTATCGATATGTCCTTGCGGTCGTCGGTGCTAAGCACCTTAGGTCTACGCCAGTTCTCGTTTGCCAAGGAAAGAGGGGTGAGGCTTCTGTCTACTGCTACTACATCGCGATGTATCCCACACTCGTTGTTTAGGAAGTACTCCCTGAGGCTGCACACTTCGCGGTTATGGAGGTCCTTGGCGTTTAAAAAGCCACGGCCGCCACACTTACGCGGGATGTACAGTCTCATAACTGACTATTATTATTATTAATAAAGTATTCTATGTTTCAATTCAGGACTTGGTCTACTTGCGTGCCAAATTTCATCTCATTATCCATCCAGTTATTACCCCGTTATTTAGTAACAAACATCCAAACATCTAAACATTGAAACATCTTCACAAACTTTCACGTTTATAATATTAGTTATTAGGATTTTGAAGGAATAAAATGAGCTCAACGATTGAAATTAGATTCCTGGCGCTTTTAATTTAACATTCAAAGCGATTCAAATGAATTCAGATCGGCAAGCGGCTTAGACCAGCCTTATAATAAGGATGATACTTCATAGACGGTACTTTATACCTAATATCGATTATGAAGGTTATCAATTAGCTTTCTTCTATAATCTACGATGATAGATGCGCCGCTCGCATGCGGCCACGACAAACCACTTATTAATATGACATATAAAAAACTATTTGTATTCCTCATGTGTCATCTTCGGTGAACGGTGCATCGTCCTACTTGTCACAAAACTACTAAATTGAATATTTATAAGAACAAAACTTAAACCTCAAAGAAAGATAAAATATTAACACCGGGATATTTACCATGTATGATGGTTTCTTCGAGTTCCCGATATATCGGCACTGTTGCAAGCTCCATCATCACGGAACATAGGTACCTACATGGTAGTTATTATGTGAATGACCGATGTTAGCTAACAGTCGTATAAAGATATAACTGGCCAAGAGCATGTCGGACCATGCTCAGTGTAGGGTTCCATAGCCGTAACTATAAGGTAAAAAATACGATGTAAAAAAAGTACAACAACAAAAGAACGTATCTTCATAGCAATTACGTCCTTTTGTTGAGAAGCGCAGTTTATCGGCAATAACTCAAAAACGGTTAATCCGATCTTGTTGAAAATAATTTTCGTTGAAAGTATTAATTGAGCGTTATTTTTGTAATTTTTTTTATATTTTTCGGACCCACGGTTTAGAAGATAGAGGGGGGGGGGGGACACAATTTTCACAACTTTCGGAGCGATTATTTCCAAAGGTATTCACTTAATCAAAAACATTACTTAAGAACCTTAAAATGTTTTCAAAAGAGCTGTCGAACTATGTACCACAAGTTGACATTTTGTGAAAAAAAAAATTTTTTAGCTTCTGTTACATGTATGGAGTGCCTCCCCCATGGATGTATAAAATAGGAGGATACCGCGCGGTCTAAGACGCGGGTGAAGCCAAGCAATGGCCGCCGAAGTGAGCATGTGTGCGTTGACGGCCCAATGGCAGCCGACCGGCCCATTATGCTGGTTGATGTGTGCGTGCGTGCGTACAAAGCGCCGGCTCATTGCCGGCGCATCATGAGTGCTTCACTTATCTGTTCGCGACGCTACGTCCATTTATTTTTAAGGTCCTTGGCCTCCCCTAGATTTTTTATTTTTATTATTTAGCTATCAAACTTAGTTGCGGCATCTACAAGACATCTATATTCCAAATTTCATCAGTAGGTGTAGGTCTTGTAGTTTTTGAGTAAAATGCCTGTGACATACGGACGGACGGACGGACATGACGAAACTATAAGGGTTCCTTTTTAGCCATTTTGGCTACGGAACCCTAAAAATGGGAGAAATAGTCCGCAACTTCATATTCGAGGGAAATAATAGTAACTACTTACATTACTTACCAAGGGAGGTAAAACAAAGAATGTCCCAGATCGCAGGTATTTGACGCCCGAGCTGAAGGCAAGGGCGATAAGTATGCGATGTGAGGCTTTCTTTATTACCTCTCGTGGTAATTACAGACTTTTTCATCACACTTGCTCGAAAATGGTGTCATTACACGTAGGTTTTGCGGGCCGTAAATGACCTATTACGCCCTAGGGCGTAATGGTTTTCTTTTTAAATTTGAAACGCTGGTTCTGTTTTACTCTTATTTGTCATGTTCAAAGAAAACGCCAAGTTACTTTTTTAACTTTTATTACTGAAATATTTATTTAAAGAGAACTGTTATTGCAAATACATGTCAACACATATTTCTGTAACATTAATTAAATAGCGTATTTCAGTATTTTGCAAATATAAAATCAACCATTAAGTCTTTACCGCTATGGTTTTCGAACGTGACTTGTCGTCTTGATATATGTCACTAATGTCACTGTCAGTTTTACAATTTTATTTAGGTTAAGTAAGGTTATTTTAGTCAGATTTCCTCACAAGTGTGATGAAAAACATTGTGTGTGCCACGGGCGGTAAGTAAGGAATTACAAACGAGTGTTTGTTACAAGGCCGAGGCCACTTTATGGCCAGGTGTGATGTAAAAGTCATAATGCTCCTTATTTGTTTCATCGTAGAGTTAGGGTCGCTCTACATCTAGCGTCGTGGAATCGGTTTATATAATAATGAGCGAAATAGATGTCGTTCGGCTCGGTTCAGCTCGGCGCCGACCGCCGAGCCTAAAGGACGTCTTTTTGACTTTTGCGTCAATGGGCTTTTTTATTTAAAGTGCGTTCTTAATTGACAGTTAGCAGGTCGTCACAGAACTGACGATTAGTGTCAAACTCCATACATTTCGTCGCGGACTGACAGGTTAGACGGTATTTGAACATAGCTTAAGTTTCGCCTTACCGTAGATTTTAAAATAAAAATGCCCCAATACGAGTAAATGTGAGGAAACTCTTACCCCTCTGTTAAGTAGTTCCTTTTTATCCTTGGATGGATTGACAAAACAATAGTACCTACATTACATACCGAGGCCAGTATAGTAAGAAATGTTGCACGATCGCGCGTCTGTGTGAGGGCGATCCATACTTGAGCATTATTACGCATTCTTAAATCTTTGCTTGTAGTGTGTTCGTACACGGCGCGCACACATTCAAGCGGGCGATGTACCTTTTGTAGGAAGAAAAATTACTGCTATTATCAAGGACCTTAAAAATAAATGGACGTAGCGTCGCGAACAGATAAGTGAAGCACTCATGATGAGCCGGCAATGAGCCGGCGCTTTGTACGCACGCACACATCAACCAGCATAATGGGTCGGTCGGCTGCCATTGGGCCGTCAACGCACACATGCTCACTTCGGCGGCCATTGCTTGGCTTCACCCGCGTCTTAGACCGCGCGGTATCCTTCTATTTTATACATCCATGGCTATTATACTGTGGTCTAGTTGTTTCATGGTAGAGGCAAAGTATAAAGACAACCAAGTAGTACGACTTCGGCCGTTCAGGAGCGCGCGACACGTATTTACACAGACGCACGACGCCATACTGTGGCATGCTCGCGCATGCTCAAATCCTTGCCTGTGGTGCGTCCGTACACGGCGCGCACACGTGCGCGCTCCCGATATACAAAAGGTATTTTGTAGGAAGAAAAACTACCGTATAGGGAACGTGCACGAACTATAGGTGGCAGCACTAAACGACAAAAGAGACACGGGCGGACAAAAAAGCAAACTATCGCCCCTGTCAAATCAAGCTGTCAATGTCAATGATAATATGTAGGTGTCAATGTCAAATATAGTAAGTCGTAGCTACACTGACGTTAATAGTCCTTCAACGCGATAAATTAACGTTATTAACGGCGTTTTCGCCAATGTGGCCCCAGCATGAGAGGGTATATGATTTAGATTGGCGGCACCAGTTGGCAGCACCTTCGTCGTGCACGTTCCCTATACCGTGGTAGAAGTAAGTAAGAGGGACCTACCCAGCCGGTGTTCACACACCCAGTAGCGAGTGAAATGCACTGCGGCTTGACAATCGATAGCACGCCCTACATTAATCTGATAGCAACCGCGATGTGCGTGCGCACCTGCCCTAGGCTGCGTAAAATAACGAATTTACGTCATGCGCAGGGCTCGACATTGAAATGTTTATGTAACATGCGAAATTAAAACCGAAAAAACAACTTTACGTGCTACGCGTGCAGCTTTACTTAGGACGTATGTAAAAACAATTACTTTTCTACAAAAAAGACTTCAAGTATGGAATCTACGACACTATTAAATTCATTAGGTACTATAAAAATACTAAAATGGCTCTTAAATATCTTGTAATATTTTGAGGAATTCCCTTAATTCCTTATGAATCCTATCATCAAAACTAGGTTTTCAAAAAAAGATCTGCTCTGGAAGCCTAAATAAATCGAATAAACACAAAAACGATATAATCATACATCGACTGGAGAACATCCTTCTTCATGTGAAGTCGGTTAAAAAAATCAGTCCAGTCGTCTTCGAATAACGGGGGAACACATACATAAAAAAATCCCGACGGAATAAGAACCTTCCCCTTCTTTATGAAGATAGTTAAAAATAGTACAGTGCTTTTAAAAGCACTAAAAATAATATCATTTACGTAATTACGTAATACGAGATACTTGATACTTGCGATCCGCCGTTCAGTCCGCGCGTGCGCAGCGCACCTGTCGCGGAAGCTCACACGTAGGTAAGATACTATGACTGAATCTGGTGTCTCGTAGCTCGTTTAACTAATAAATATCTTGAAAAAAACAATTAAAGCCTTTTTTAAATGAAAAAAAAGGTCAAGCCCCATTCGCTAGGTTTAAGCAAAAAAATATATTAGTAAAATAAAATATGTGTGAAAAAGCTCTACGTGTCCATGAGCATAGATCACAGGTTAAAGGCTTTTTTTTTATTTCAAACAATTTAAAATTTTTCGTATTTTAAAATTGAGAAATGATCAGGATGATTCAGTAATGTCAGTACATTGTACTTTACTTTAAGTATTTAAATCCTTTCTATAGGTACTATGTATTACTTCTGACTTTTTGTATTGTATTAGTAAACCCCTAATTGTACTGTTACTGGCCCACAAGGTACATAATCATTAAAGATAGTCTTTAAGTTGATAGATTAGTGATATCTGAACTTTTATTTAAACTAAAACTTATATTTAACTTGCCCCATAAGTTTGCTAGTTATTTATACATTTGCCACACCTGGCCATAAAGTGGCTTTTTCCGCACGCTGCGCGTACGGAAAAGGCCGCTTTCTGGCCAAGTGTAGACATAAAATGATGTATACAACACGGGAAGCAATGAAGAGAGCCCTCGATCGCATATTTCCGTCCCTCGCTCGCAGCTCGGACCGCAAACTATTGTATAGCTCAGTTATTTAGTTAGTTATTTATTTTTATTTTTAACACTGTATAAAACTTGGATGAAGGAGCGAATTCTCTTAACACAAGTTCGGACTTAAAAGGAGAATTCGACACACTTAGGTTATGACTGTTGAAAATAAATATATTTTTGATTTGATTTTTTGAGGATGGTAAGCAAGAAGCTTATCCAGACAGCCATTAGTACCGAGGTTACTACTCTCACTCAACGAGCATAATACCTACAGATGACGATTTTTCTGCCACAAAAAGGAGCTGCCCAAAGATTTTTTTTTTATATATATTTGTCCATTCGGACAGGATAAGACCATGGGCCATACTGCCTTGTCTTCAGTAATTATAATTTCATTTAGTCAAATCCAGTAAAAACGTCGTCAGTAGTTTCAGACAAATGTGTCGTCCAAATTATGTCTTCGGTTATTTTCAATTCATGACATCAAATCTAGTTATAAAGTCTTCAGTATTATCAACAAATGTGTCCAATCCAAAAAATAAGTCTTCAGTTGTTCCAATCCAATTCATGTAGTCAAGTCCACCAGCATCTGGTGAGCTGTAGTCTGTTCTTTTAGGTATTTAAAAGAAAGTAAACAAAAAAAAACACGTGACCCGGGTCGTTCACTTAATCAAAGTAATTTTTTGAATCTGTGGCACAATACCGACTAGATTTTTGTTTAGCTTTTTTAAAATACTTAAACGAACAGACTGCAAGATTTTTGGCCCTCATCCTCATTCTTGTATTTTAGGATTTCGAGATGACAATTAATATTACAAGAAACGTCAGATGAGTCATCTTGCGGTCCAAAAGTTCCCAGTTTCGCGTAATGGAGAACAATGGACAAAGGCGACCTCGACCCCGAGGATCTGCATCGAGAATATTGAACCGGAGATCTATAGGTGTTCAAAAAATTAGTACATTACACAACTAGGGTGGTAATACAAAGAAAGCCCGAGATCGCTGATGTTTGCAGCCCGAGCTGCAAGCGAGGGGCGTAAATATGCGATCGAGGGCTTTCTTTATTACCTCCCGTGTTGTGTACATCATTTTATGACTACACTTGGCCAGAAAGCGGCTTTTACCGTACGCGCAGCGTGCGGAAAAAGTCCTGTGGCATAAAATTAATTAAAGGTAGGTACCTATTAAATGTATGATGCACATTTTGAACCTATAGTATACAATATAATAAATAATTTAGGTATTTATTAGCTATTAGCCATGTCCGACGTATGAAGTAACCGAAAGCCCTTGTGACATTAAATTCACCTTTTGTACGATAAGTTGGTACATTTTCACAATTATAGGTACCTACATCAATTGCATAGGTAAGTTTGTCAATGCAAGTTATGTTTATAACCAGAGACTGACCACATCGATTCCATTGGCCCTTGCATTAAAAAAAAAGTCACGTTCGAAGTTCAAAGCTTTCAGATAAAATTATCTCAGTTGCGTCTTGAAGCGAGACGATCCTGCGGACATTAGAGGGGGACAGAGCGTGGTGGAGACGTGTGCGAGGGAGCGGGACAAAGGATGCGCATCTCGGCGGGATGCCCGAGCGGCAACGTCGCTAGACCAATCAGAGGCCGCCAGCTTTTTATTGTTTTTTGAATTTTTTATTTTGTTTTCCGTTTGTACTGCGTTTGGAAACATGTGGATAATCTTGACTAGTCAATTTACTGATAGAATCAGTGGATTTTCTTTTAATAGATAAGTAATGTCTTTAAATTCATAAAATGGATTTAAATTTTATACGCACTAATTCACTCACGCCTTATTTTTTTGTATTTAATTTTAACCACTATAGGGCATTTGTAGAAATCGTTATGCACCAAAAATCATAAGACTACCTACCTACTATGTCTTTTAGGATAACTACTTTGGAAACTATTTAAAGGTATTTATAAGTGTTTTAGTCACTTCGTCATTACAACGATTAGGATTCAGTCAAAACAAAAATAACAAAGGAATTCGTCCAGGAAGTGATAAGAGCAAAACATTTCGTTCGTGAAAATATAGCGATGAGGTGGGCGCTCTACGCGTAAGACTTATTAGGTTAGGAGGGTTCCGTCCGTGTCAAATGTAGTATACAACCTCTACTTTTTTTACCTATTTTTAGGGTTCCGTACCACAAAAGGAAAAAACTGAACCCTTATACTTGCACTTTGTTTTCCGTCTGTCTATCCGTCCGTCCGTCTATCTGTCAAGACCCTTTATCTCGGAAACGCGTGCAAAGCAAAGGCCTCCGCGCTCTTCTTCGATTGGACAAAGACAGATCTTGAGCCTCGCAAATGGGAAACACAAGAGATACCTGTATCATAAACCTACTGGTCTATATTGAACTTAGTTAAAAATATCACTCTAAAAAGCCTAACCTAACTAATCTTGTCCATGAAATGTGGTGGTTTATTTATATAACGCGCTGTGATTTTTATTTGTATGACTCGTGCGCCTATTGGGGATGACTCATGTAGAATTTTACAACAAAATCTAGTTATAATCATAAGGAAATACTTATGACTATAACTAGATCTACGTCAACGATTTTTAATGGCCAAATTATAAATTACTTACTTTTCCATGTGTGATGGTGCATGCAGTACAATATTCTTGAAACGGAACGTCACGAAGACCTCGGGTCGGCATATTTTGATTCGATTTGGGTCATTATTTGAGCGTTTCACGCGCGTCACTTTCGTGGACACATTTTTGTTGAGATTCCGGCAGATTTTAATGCAATTTCAAGGCATTTGTTAGCAGTCCCGAATATGTATCAAATAGCTCGATATGAGACTAAAATCTAAGGGTAAACAAATTCGACAAAAATGTGTCCACGAAAATGACGCGGGTGAAACGCCCAAATAATGACCCATTTGTGGCTTTTGTAGTCCTCTAAATGTGGAGGACAATGTTATGCTGGAGGATCAAATATGAGGACAAATCGTTCGTTATGCCTATTCGCAATATTTGCCCTAATGCTGGTCAAATGCCTACGAACATTCAGCCACTCACATATGCAAATGTAGACCTACGCTGTAAGTAAGAGGCTGACATATGCCAAACATTCCCAATATATCACAGATGAATGTTCACAGATATATGAGTGACCCACAACTAGTGACACGGTTCTATTTCTAAGTGGTCTTGTGGAACCCTAAAAATATTGCGTGTGGGCACCGCGGAATATGAAAGTAGACAAAATTTATCCACGCCGCGTTAACGTATGGCGTTCATTATGCTGCGTACAGTCGACGTCAACGGTAGCTGACCTTTTAGCTATACTGGCAAGGTACTATAAGATTGCAATTCAAATAACTCCGATACATCAATAACTCTTAAAAAGTCAAGATATCGTTCTTATTTAATATAACAGGCAGTCGAACGGACCAAAATGATGAAACTAAAAGCAATTAAAACAAAAAATAAAAACCGACTTCCAAAAACATAAACTAAAAACCAAAAAATAATATGGTAATCACCCCAAAGAAATGGATAATCAACGATTCATATATACATATACAGATATTTATACTTTTTAACCTGTTATTTTTAAGTTGGTGCCTGCCACGTGAAGCTGGCTGTGTTGAGCTCCTTAGCTGGCACCGACTTCAAAAATAACACGTTAAAAAGTATAAATATCTGTATATGTATACAGGGTGTCCCTAAAACCAACTTTTATACGATCAGGGCTGATAGACCAGCTCATAAGAACCTAGATTAAGCAAATTTGGCTTCAGTAAAAATCTCTTAGTTTTCGAGATATTGACGTTTTTGTAAAACTCGTGCTAAGTGATACCCTGACTCGGTGTTTTGAGTGTCATTGCTAAAATATCAAGTATTTTACAAATCTGTTTTTTGCTATGTGTGGCCAAATAACTATGCTATTGAACGTATTTTCTATTTTTGCTAATTTATTCATGCTGTGGACACAGTACAATAACAAAAAAAAAATATTCGATTTTTTTCAAATTTCACCTCTGACTTCGAACTAGCGTGGTGAAAAAAAAATGTACCAACATAACCAGGCACTCAACGTAAAAAAATTGCGCATTTATTGTAGTTTCTAAAATGGTATAAAATTTACTAAACACTGTAATAATTTTTGAAATAATGATATTTTGTTACAAAATTAACTGTCTGCCGCCTTCATCTCATACGATCCGGTTGAACTAAGTTTGCACCTGGCGTGCTTGACATCACATACAAATTAGGTGCAAACTTCACGTAATCGTCAATATCTCGAAAACTAAGAAATTTTTATGAGGTCGATTTTACTCAGTCTCGTTTTTATGAGCTGGTTTATCAGCCCTGTTCGCCATTTTGTAAAAGTCACGAATTTTGATAGCCTGGATCAGTCTTTCGAATGTCATGACTTCAAATTTCAGTATTTTCTTAATCTGCTTTTTGTTAAACATTACTTAATAATTATGCTATCATACCTTTTCTGTTCGAAATTCAAATTCTGGTACGAAATTTAACCAATGGAATATTGTAGTATAACCTCCTTTTGAATTAAAATGCTATTATCTTAAAAACTACGGTGTCTAGTGTGTAAAATCTTACTATTTTAAACTACATTATTTTTTTTATTTTAGCATGGTAAATTTGTTTTAAGTATTACGCGATTCAAATCCGAGGTCATATTTTGAATCACGTAAAATCTAATTTATTTTGATAAGGTATGATAGCATAATTATTAAGTAATGTTTAAAACAAAAAGCAGATTAAGAAAATACTGAAATTTGAAGTCATGACTTTCGAAAGACTGATCCAGGCTATCAAAATTCGCGACTTTTACAAAATGGCGAACAGGGCTGATAAACCAGCTCATAAAAAACGAGACTGAGTAAAATCGACCTCATAAAAATTTCTTAGTTTTCGAGATATTGACGATTACGTGAAGTTTGCACCTAATTTGTATGTGATGTCAAGCACGCCAGGTGCAAACTTAGTTCAACCGGATCGTATGAGATGAAGGCGGCAGACAGTTAATTTTGTAACAAAATATCATTATTTCAAAAATTATTACAGTGTTTAGTAAATTTTATACCATTTTAGAAACTACAATAAATGCGCAATTTTTTTACGTTGAGTGCCTGGTTATGTTGGTACATTTTTTTTTCACCACGCTAGTTCGAAGTCAGAGGTGAAATTTGAAAAAAATCGAATATTTTTTTTTTGTTATTGTACTGTGTCCACAGCATGAATAAATTAGCAAAAATAGAAAATACGTTCAATAGCATAGTTATTTGGCCACACATAGCAAAAAACAGATTTGTAAAATACTTGATATTTTAGCAATGACACTCAAAACACCGAGTCAGGGTATCACTTAGCACGAGTTTTACAAAAACGTCAATATCTCGAAAACTAAGAGATTTTTACTGAGGTCAAATTTGCTTAATCTAGGTTCTTATGAGCTGGTCTATCAGCCCTGATCGTATAAAAGTTGGTTTTAGGGACACCCTGTATATGAATCGTTGATTATCCATTTCTTTGGGGTGATTACCATATTATTTTTTGGTTTTTAGTTTATGTTTTTGGAAGTCGGTTTTTATTTTTTGTTTTAAAAATTTACTTTATTTTTAAATTTTTAGTGGCGCTGGAAAAATATTATTTTAACCAAATAGACTTAAGTCTATTTAGTTAAAAGAAAAAAAATCCAAATCGGTCTATACGTTTTCAAGTAACCGAGGAACAAGCCTACATAAAAATTGCTCTTTGTTTTGAAGTCGGTTAAGACTGGGAACTTATTTCTAACAAGAAATGCACGAGAAAGTAAGAAAAATACCAAAATCGCATATGTGTGCCTATGATATTTGAAGAGTTCCCTTGATTTCTCCAAGATCCCATCATCAGATCCTGATTTGGTTGCAATGGGTCCACCTCGGAGGTATACCCTTTTAAACAAAAAAAGAATTTTCCAAATAGGTTCAGCCGTCTTCAAGTAATCGGGGAAGAAACCTAGATACAAATTTACTCTTTGTTTTGAAGTCGGTTAACACTAAAAACTTGTTACTAATAAGAGATGGACGAGAAATTACGAAAAATACCGAAATCGCTATATGTGTGCCTATAATATTTGAAGAGTTCCCTCGATTTCTCCAAGATTCCATCATCAGATCCTGACTTGGTTGCAATGGGACCACCTCGAAAGTCTACCCGTTCAAACAAAAAAGGAATTTTCCAAATCGGTCCAGCCGTCTTCAAGTAATCGGTGAACAAACACACAAAAAAAAAATAAAAAAAAAAATAAAAAACATACAGACGAATTGAGAACCGTCCTTCTTTTGGAAGTCGGTTAAAAATACGCCATTAGCGGCCGCGCTGCGCGAGACAGGACTCGGAACCGCCATTTTGCAAAAACCCCGAAATAGCCCAATATTTTGAATTATTTTATGCGTTTTATGTAAGGCTCAGATATGTAGTTAAGTAATGAATTCGTATTATTAGATTGTCTGATTAAAAAATTAAATAATAAACCAAAGAACGAAAAGAACGGAAAAAATACCGGTATTTTTGTATGGAGACAATACCGGTATCCGGTGCGGGACTGTAACTTGGGTACTTCTCTTTTTTTAGAAAAATCTTGAATTATCCGTCATGGTAAAGCAACTTCAAGGAAAGCGATCTTTAATCGGGAAAATATGAGTGGTGCTGTCTTTAAATGCAATAAAATATTGAGACAACTGAATTTATAGTTAAAATTACCTTTTGATATCCCAGGAAAACGGAGGAACAAGGGGAAATGACCGTTAAAATTCAAATATAAAGAAACACGAGATATGTTTTTTCTCGGACAGCTCTGATGGATAAAAGATCCTGTTTTGGCAATTTCGTAAAGGACACTAAAAATAGGGTGTGTAGAAGCAGAACCAGAAAATTTTAGCATGAGATAACCGGGAATACCCGGAACTGCCATACTATTATAAAATTGCCAGTTCTGCACCCTCTACCTAAAAACCCATAAAATACTGCACCCATTCGCTTGAGAGCTACGATGTCACAGACAAACTAAGGTCTAAATTATTGAACACGTTATTGCGATTATTTAAAGAAAACCGCTACTTTTGAAGTTGACTGTACAGTTCGCAACACAGAAGGACGTAACTAACCTGTACTACTTACAAATAAATGCCATTTTGCCTATGCATGATTGTGTAGTCCTGTCCTCACATGACACTTGTTCAATATCCATGTAAGGAAATATGGTTTATGAAAGTTATGCGTCCAAGAATTAAAATGATTGATGACGTGTTTTGTGGCTAATTATACAACGACAATATGAGGTAATTATGTGCGCAGGTGAGGAAACAAAATTGGCCAGCGTAGAAAATCCCGAGTAGGTACTGCAGGGTTTCTCGGAAAAAATGGCCCTTTCCCTCATTTCAGGCATGACATAAAAACTGCTTGCACGATTATCTTAATTGCTTAACGTACAAATTAATGTTTTTTTTAATACACTTGCTCAAAAAGTGGTACTTTTTGTAGCTGTATATCGTGCGCAAAGTTCGATTTTGCGAACTAGTGCTTTTTATTTCCCATTTTTTTTAATTTACTGTTGTTCAAATACATACATCCAACTAATGGTCAAATACGTTCTTTGTTTTTATTACGTCAGTGGACATTGAATGAAAGTATACAATTGATACGTTTAAAATATTAAATCCACATATATAACGTTTGATTGTTTTTATTATAAACAATTAAACTGTTATCTAATATTAAAATAGTTTAAAAAGTATGCTTCTTGAGTATTACCAATGAGTAGTTTAGTCAGCGGTCTCGCATAATTGGAATGTTTTGCATTCCAACAAAACATATATTATGTACTAAACAAACACATAACGTCTCTATATTGAAGAATGCGTATTGAGTTTCCCTTAAAAACGCTCAAAACATACCTTTTTGTCCTTGGTTACCGTGTTTTCTCTATGGCTCAGCAGGGGTGCGCGCTCGCGCTTGACCAAAAGCGAGCTGTCATCTTCCTTAAGTGTCATAGCGTCTTCAACAGCAAGGCCCTTGCCGAGACGTTATGTGTTTGTTTAGTACATAATATATGTTTTGTTGGAATGCAAAACATTCCAATTATGTACATTGACAAACACATAACGTCTCTATATTGAAGACGTGTCTGATATCTGCTGATTGAAAGAAAACACACATACGCTATGTGAATTGTCTATTGGATGAGATGTACATAATACAAACTAATAAAGATAAGCCTTTATTATAGAAATCAACATTTCTGAAATGAAAAGGCATCCGCCTAGCACAATTAAATTGAGATCAATAATCACATTAATTCGAGCATACTTGAGATCAATCACCATTCATTAACTGAATTGTAATACAACTAAACAAAGAAACAACACATGTATTATGAAAATAACAAAATAAACTTTTTTCATATTATAAAGAAATATTGCCATTGATATTTCTAATAAGGCTTAATTACTAATTATATAATCACAATTCAAGCACTTGTGAAATTATTATGAAGCATGTCTGAGCTAAAATTATTTTCAGGCATTTGCACAGAACGATAATAATGCTTCTTAAAGGTCATAAAACATCTCCAGTTGCCCCTTTCTAATATCTCATCTACTGGTCTGTTGTCCAGCCATCCTTTAGAGGCAACTGCTGACCTTACACTCCCTGGTGGAGCATCAATGCCAGCCTCCTTGAATATAGATCTTATCCATCCTGCAATATTAGTCTTAGACGCTGGCTTAACAATCCCAGTTACAGTTATGAATAAATCATGAAGATTTTGAACAGTGGAACGTCTAGATTCTGATAAGGTTATTAATTGTTTTATATGTTTGACTGAACAAATCTTTTCTTCGGAGTGGGCAGTCAAACACCAACCAGATTGTCGTCGAGTTGATGAATCAGTCTTTGATCCAAATGTTGGCCACAAGGTAATATTACCATCCAACTCTATAAGACTTTCTTTTGATACTCTTAGTAGAGTTAAATCGTGAATTCTCCTTCCTGAAGCCAGTAATAATATTATTGCAGTTCTTCTTGCTGTGTCAAATAAGGTATCCTTTATTTCAGTTGCTAACAGCCAGTCATACAATATCTTGGTATCCCATATAGGGGGTTTTTGGGCTATTGGTTTTGCAGAAGAAATAGATTTTAAAATCTGTTTAACTAAGAAATTTTTGGACAACATTTCTGAGTTAGCACAATAGGTAGCTACAGCGGATTTGTGTAATAAAATAGTATTGTATGACAGGCTGTGATTCAGATGCAAGTTTGCTAGAAATCTCGCCACGTCATCTCCGCTGGGCGCTTTACAGTTTATGTTCTGTTCCGTACACCACTCTCTCCATCTCTTTATTGCTGGAGCATAAGTAGTTAAAGTAGAAGATCTCCAGCTCTTCTTTAGAAGATTTCTCTCATGAATATTCCATCCGGCTATCTGGTTGCTCCACCCCCAATCTTCCAGGCCTGTAGCTCCAGGAGTTCTATTTGGGGAGGATGATAACCTGTGGTCTTGTCCACCAGCACCCTCCGCAGGTTCGGTATTGGTAGAGGCTCCTCTAAGGTTCGTGCCCGAACATCCGGCATCCAGTAGCACTGAGTCCACACTGGGGCAATCAGAATGAATGTGCCCGATGCTTTGTTTAAGTGGCGCAGCACTTGTGGTATTAAGTTGGGAGGAGGAAAGATCCATCCTAGCTGGTACCTCCAGGGACGACTGAACGCATTGCAGAATTCGGCTAGCCCATCTCTGGAATCTAGAGTTACATACTTTGGGACTACTTTTGTTTCTGCGGAAGTGAACAAGTCGATTTCTGGCACTCCCCAGTTTTTGAATATGGCCTCCGTGGCCTCTGGGAGCAAATGCCACTCTGGAAGAGGTTTTCCTCGTGATAACCTGTCTGCGATACTGTTGTACCTCCCCGGGAGGTAGCAAGCCGACAGTGAAACTTTCAGCTGGTCGGTGAGTGTCAGCAGTCTGGTTGTCAGGTTCAGCAGCAGTAAGGATTTCGTGCCCCCCTCCTTCCTGATGTAGGCAACGAGGGTGCGATTGTCTGTCTGGACTAGTATGTGTGCACCTCCGAGGTGGTCCATCTGACTTTTTATTGCTGCATAAACCGCATACATCTCCTTCAGATTGGAGTGCCATGCCCTCTGCTTCTTGTTCCACGTTCCTGACAGGTGAAGTCCGTTTAATTGGGCCCCCCATCCCGCATCCGCTGCGTCCGTGGTCAAGAAGTGAGTTATGTCCTTTTTGAGTAGGGGCGCTGAGGTATAGTGAAGAGACTTCTTCCACCATCTCATTTCTGCCAGAACTCCTGAAGGAATCATCCTCTTTTGTCGAGGTCTGTTTTGACAGAATTGTCTGAGGAAAATCTGCATCCTTCTGCAATGTAGCTGACCCCTTTGTATAGTTATGTTGGCAAAGTTCAAATGGCCGAGAAGGGTCTGTGTCTCTAGGAGAGAACACCTGCCTCGCTTCTCCAAGCGTGCCAGCTGGTCCTGAATCTTCAACACCTTTTGTTCTGGTAATGATTTTTCGTTTTTGAGGGTGTTCCAACATAGACCCAAGTATTCTAGATCTTGTGTTGGTTCTAGAATTGACTTTGAGTAATTTATGTTCCAGCCTAGATGTTCGAGAAGAGTCACAGTCTCCGCGACCTGATCCTCTAACTCTGAACGGTTCTGATTTGCCAACAGGTAATCGTCCAGGTACACTAGGACTCGGATACCTTTGGCCCGAAGGACTTCCGCAGTCCAGTTTGAAAGGGCTGCAAAGGTACGTGGCGCTGAACACAGGCCGAAGGGCAAAGAAGTTAGCTGTAACAGTTCTCCATTGTATACTATTCTGAGGAATCTTCTGTGCGAGTTCAATATTGGGACATGAAAGTAAGCCTGCGAGAGGTCTATCTTTATCATAAAGTCTAGTGGTTGCAGAAACTCTGGCACTGTTGCATGAGACACCAGCTTGAACTTCTTGGTTGCGACATGCTGGTTCAGACCCCGCAGGTCGAAAATTGGCCGAACTCCACCATCTGCTTTTTTCACCAAAAACATCTTTGAAATGAAGCTGGGGTTTTTGGTTGGTGGGATCTCCAAGATCTTTTGGTCCTTTAGCTGTCCTATCATTTTTGTCATTTCCGGGGACACTTTTGTACAGAATCTTCGCTGTTGGTAATGTGTTGGAAATGTAAGGGGGGGTTTGGATTTGAATGGGATTCTTGATCCCGTTATGGTTTTCAAAATGAACTGGTTTGCTTCTAGTTGACTCCATTTGTGCTTGTGTAACTGTAGGCATCCCCCCTGAAAAGCTTGATTGTCACTTCTTCTTGGCCGAGGCATGGTTATTGGGAAAGGGCTTATTCTGTTTTTGGCCCTGCCTCTTGTTTCTTTTATCACGCTTTTGATGTGTATTGTGAGTCTGCACGTCTGACTGAAATCTCCTAGAGCCAGAGCCATCATATTCTCTTGCCTGCTTCTCTGACTGTCTGGTAGTATTAGTATTTGCAGGAGCTTTCTTTTCTTTTACATATGTGGGAGTATTCAGCCAAACTTGTGTTCCTCCAAGGGATTGGATCAGGGGCGCCATAGCCTCTCGACTAAATAAAAATTCATTACTTGGCGGAAGGTTCTTCAAGCTTGCCTTCAAGTTTGGATTTGACACCTCATTCAAAATTCGGTTGCGGCGCACTTCAATACATTCAGTTCTCTTTCCTGTCATAATTTGTAAAGTCGTCTCATAATTTTTATAAATTGGCGAGCCTGATCCAAATATTGATGATACCTTGTCATATAAGGTGTTAGCATTAAGCTCATGGCCATTAGACCAATCAATTAATTCCTGTAGGCCCTGTTTCAGAATACTTCTATTTGCCAGGACTGCATTAGTTAGGCTGGCTAACATATTTTCTGTAGACGCAAGATAATCTTTACCCTTATTGAAATGCATCAGTTCCTCATTAATCTTTAATTCAACAAAACCTGGGGTAGCCAACACGGACTTTAATGAGTTTTTATAACGAACCGCCTGCCAAGCCGGCGAGTTAAACTTTTGAAGTTTGTTCAAAGCTAATAAACGGATAGGATCAGCGGGTTGAATAACAGTCCCATCCTTTATTTCCGTGTCGATCTCTCCTAGTTCGACGATCTTTTTCGTTTGTCTTATCGGAATCAAGGAGTCTTCAGAGTCGTTTAAAACACGGTCGACGACGGGTTGTTTTGATGACCCCTCGCCACTAGTCGCGTGTGCATGCAACATTACATTTGTAAGGTAACTCACCTGTGAAATAATCGTGTCGACCCGCGGGTCGTACGCTACCTGCGGCATTTGCTCGCCGAGAGCAATACGAGGGCGTTTATTTGGTGGAGAAGTCTCCTCCTCCGAGGACGAAGACGACTCCCCATCGGAATCAGAACTTACTGATTCATGAGAACCTCTATCATTTTGCGGAATGGAGTCCGCCTCCTCCGCGTTGTCAGAAGGGTTCATTTTCACAGGATTTCACTAAGATTTCACTAGTTTTCACGATAAAATGTAAGAGCACTTGTCACTTTTAGCGGGAAAACATACGCTATGACACTTAAGGAAGATGACAGCTCGCTTTTGGTCAAGCGCGAGCGCGCACCCCTGCTGAGCCATAGAGAAAACACGGTAACCAAGGACAAAAAGGTATGTTTTGAGCGTTTTTAAGGGAAACTCAATACGCATTCTTCAATATAGAGACGTTATGTGTTTGTCAATGTACATAATACTAGTATTATGCGAGACCCAAAAAATAAAAATTGTCACAGATAAGATAATATGGTGCAGGCTGTTCGAGTTTTATAAATGACAACTAGCTTTCCGGCACTAAAGATTACATTTTACTTGGAAATTAATGAGCTATTAAGTATTTAAATATTTATTGCTTTTTTCCATTTTTAAATGCAGTTAAATTATCTTAGAACGTTTGTCTGTTCCCAAAATAGTTTATTTTTATTTGGCTGAATGGTGACAAACGCTGCCACGTTGGAAAAAGTTCGCAATTAAAAGTAACACATTTTGTTTTATTCCCGCCATTTTCATTCATGATTGTAATTTTGTAATTATTAATTATCACGCATTAGTTTGATAACACTTTTGTGAAAAATGAGCGATTCAGACGATTTTGAAATAAATTCAACACCACGAGATATACTAGCAAAGGTGTCAAATTCATTATTTTACCAGAGAAGTCGAAGGAGGAATATCTGGCCGTCTATGAGCAATTCATTGACTGGAAACGAGAAAATCGAACGGCGTCATTCTCAGAAAATGTACTTATGGCCTACTTTCTTGAATTATCTAAGAAATATCAGGCATCTACAATGTGGTCAGGATACTCAACGTGACTCTTAATAAGTGTTCCAATTGAGTGCTCCATTGTTATGAGGCCAAAAAATAAACAAATTTGTCTCTTAATCATTCAATCATTTCATTTTCGTTGTAATTTTTCGCAAATGTATTAAAAAACGTCGTTTGATACACGTGCGGAAGTGTCATTTCCACTCGTCCCGAGTCTTGTCCCTCGCCTTACGGCTCGGGCCAAGACACCTCGGGACTCGTGAAAAATGACATACTTTCCGCACTTGTATCAAAAAGTACTATTTTCTACTCCTGTACTTTTATCTGTCTTTTACTTGGTCACGAACTCTAATATAAGAACATACATAATATGAGTTCAGAGAAATCTATACACTATTCCCCATAGAGTGTGCCATTCTCGGAAACGTTCTCCGTTTTGTATGGAGAGAGAACGTTCTCGAGAACATTTCCCATACAAAACTGAGAACGTTTCCGAGAATTCCCGAGAACGGCACAACTCTTCCCCATAACAGCACTATTATCGTTACAGTCGCAAAACGATACTGCTAGCAGCCACAGACTTCTAAATCTAGGTTAAACTTAGGTCAAGGATTAAGCGCTCAATTCTAACTTTACAATAAAAATGCACAACTACCAACTTAACAAACAATTAAATTCCTGCGGTTTTTAAGAAAAACAAAACTTTCCGAACTATATTCATTGATGCCAACATAAAAAGAGCAAAAAAAAGTATTTTTAATATCGTCACTGCGTGTCACTAGCGAGTATACGTCAAATTAAAAAAAGTTTACCATAGACACATATTGTCAGTCATACTCGTATGTCATATTTGCCTTGTTTGCGTGCAATGTTTAATTTTGTATTTTATATTAAAAACCTAGTCGTAGAAAAAGCATTGTATGCAACGTTGTATAATTAAGTCAAAAAACGCTCATGGCGTCTTTATTTGCGATACCCGCCGCCGCGGCGGCTCGTATCGCAACTCGCGCCATTCGCATTTTTTGAGCCTACTTATACAACTGTTGCATAAAATACTATTTCATCACATTTGCTCGAAAATGGTGTCATTACACATAGGTTCTGCGGGCCGTAAATTATCTATTACGCCCTAGGGTGTAATGGGGTTTTTTTTTATTTGAATACGCTGGTTTTGTTTTACTCTTATTTGTCATGTTCAAAGGAAACGCCAACTTACTTTTTTAACTTTTATCACTGAAATATTTATGCAATTGCAAATACATGTAAACACATATTTCGATATTATTAATTAAATTTTTAAATAGTGCATTTCAGTATTTTGCAAATATAAAATCAACTAAAATTGCCGTTTTAGGTCTTTACCGCTATGGTTTCCGAACGTGACTTTATCGCATTATCTATGGATTGATTGATGTCACTTTCTGTTTTATTTAATATTTTCTTGTTATACAGGGTGGATTAGTAAGGTTATTTTATTTAGATTTCCTCACAAGTGTGTTGAAAAACATTGTGTGTGCCAGTCTCCCAGTTTAGGGTAATTATTTGAGCGTTTCACCCGCCTCACTTTCGTGGACACATTTTTGTCGAAGTTCCGTCAGATTTTAGTCTCTTATCGAGCTATTTGGTACATATCCGGGACTACCAACAAATACCTTGAAATTACATTAAAATCTGCCGGAATCTCGACAATAATGTGTCAACGAAAGTGAGGCGGGTGAAACGCTCAAATAATGACTCTTTTCCGTCTTCTCCAGACCATGATTTTCTCTGCGTGTAGCGGACAGACAAAAACCAATCACGGCCTGAAGTGGAGTAAAAGTTACTACGGTATATTTAAAATAAAAACAGACAGACAGAGTCACACCATAAGGGTTCTTTTTTTACCATTTTGGTACGGAACCCTAATTATTGGCCATTATGCGTTAATTCAATATCATAGGCGAAGCAGCTGATATCCACTGGATCGCTTATCTTAAGGCATTTAAGCTCCTTATTGTTTTGCTCTTGAAGAAAAACAAAGCCTCTACTATCTATTCCAACTTTGGTATTAAATTAAATAATATACACTACACTTACTATTTTACTGATCCATATGTATCGCCTTTTTGTCTAGCTGTTCAAATCCAACATTAATTCCCCGCTATTGCACCCAGCTTAACGATAGACAGCCTCAAAAACCGGCAAAAACGTTGAATTTTACACATACCCCGACCTATATAAGGACACTCGTATAGGTAACTGTTCACTTAAGGACTTCAGTCATTCAAATTTAAACCTTCTGCTATTCACTTAAGATCTACTATTCAAGGCTTAGCGAGAGACTCCTGGTTAATTTAGACCAGTTACTGGAAAATTAGCTTAATCGATGTAGTTTTAAAGTTCTATTTGGTGCATGGCGAAGGCTTTGAGGGGTCGAAGTTGGCGATGCATGAAGCAGCTGAGACACATCTCGCCCGAGGGTTTTAAAGGTTTCTCATGGCTTGCTGGCTGATATACTACGTGAGTGTACTAAGTAATGGTCCCAATTAGATCACGTTATCGAAGGTCAGGTACGCTAATAGGTATACCTACGGCAATACAAGTGGAACAATAAGCATCCATGTATATGGAGCGAATGCATTAATTGACAACATTTCATTTTAAGAACACTTTAAAATGTATATACGATTCGAAAGCATTTTGTCTCCTGAACTCTACACTATTTTTATATTTTTTTTATATCGCTTAATATAAAAAATACAAATGAATAAAAAATATGTTCTTATTTTACCAGTTCTACGGCACAATAGATGAAATGCCAGTGCCTTTTGCCACAGAAAAAATAAGCTGACATAATTTTGAATTTGACATTGTCAATGCATACTGTCAGATCGCTTACTTTTTTTCGATCGCGATAAGACTAAAGTAATGGTTTATTCTACCGTAGAACTGTAGTTACGCCCTTTTAGAATAAGTAAATATTAATATATTAATTATAAATTAATTACAAATCCTGGTGAAACAAATAAACTATCAGCGTATTCGTCTTTTCAAACCAAATACAGAGAACCAATAAAATTAAAGGCTCAAAAAAATGAAAGGTTGTCAATTGCCGAAGTTTTACTAGGGACACAGTCTAGACTCTAGAGAAATAAGAATATTTTATATCTTTATGACTTTCACTATTTTCCAAATGCTCTTACTACATCGCTTATACTTTCGATAGTTTCGATGATAAATAAAGATGTGAGATAAATATTAACTTAATTGATACAAAGATTGATATATAAATAGTTCAGATAGGACTACCAGTATTAATAGCGGCCCTTGATTATACCAAAGATCCTCCTTCAAAAAATCGCTCTACCTTACTTAGAGTTCAGGCAAGAATTTGTTATGTTCGACTTCTAGGTTTCGTTTTCATATATATTTTATATTTTGTTACATAACTACAAGTACGTACGAAATCAACGTCAAAATGTTGGTAAAAGATCCTGGTCACGGCATCAATAAATTTAAGATTTA
This sequence comes from Eudemis profundana, assembly GCA_947034925.1. NCBI lineage: Eukaryota > Metazoa > Arthropoda > Insecta > Lepidoptera > Tortricidae > Eudemis > Eudemis profundana. The sequence continues at coordinate 10,699,499 of OX344814.1, read as the reverse complement.
GATACTTCAGAGAAAAACCCCAGAAGGAAATTATCATATAACAGATTAAACTATTTTATACACGCACTCTAAAGTTGTTCTCGTACAGATACTGTTGATTATTCAAAAGAAAACCTAATCGAGGCCAGCCTTATATAACCTAAGGACGCAGTATATTGTCGCGAACTAATTTATTCCGCCGGAAACCACCTAAACAAAAGATAAAACCGACCAGTTTCTTCCATCGAGTTAAATGGTTCGCGAGTTCGCATAAATATAAAGATGGGGTCATTATGTGTTTTTTCTCGTCTGGACATGCTTCGACCAGCCGGTCAGTCTTGCGTGAAGACTCCGAGGGACATGTATCCTGCCTTCTCCTAATGAAATAAATTACTTACCGAACCTTCTTTAGAACAGCCTAACATGCCTTGAAACTGACACTCGAAAATCAACCCTGAGTACCTAAGGATGCAGTCAATTGTGGCTCGTTTGAAAAACACCAGTGAGGATAACTTCATAACCTTTAGCACACATGCGCGCGACGCACACATGGTTATAGCGTACGGATGCGTGAGAAACCTGCGCAGAGGCAGCTCAGATGGTTGAATTGAATATATTATTAGATGAGTGAGAGGCTTGGATACATAGTTTGTCGCTCGAATGCTTCTGATTCATTTAGATAAGGCGATGTGGCGATACGCATAATAAGCGTGTATGTAATGCATTTAGATAGATGTAAGATGGAGCGCAGTTTCTTTTTAAGACTGCTTTGTGTTTTAAAACAGGATAGCTTTTTGATCGGGCGAGCGCGATGCGTCTTTGTCTCAGTTTGGGCAAAAATCATTTAGTTTTTGGAAATATTCGTTTCTGGAAAATTTTCACTTGCGCGGGCTACAGCTTACACAGCTTATAACTAAAATATCCTAGCTATTGGTGGTAATAGTTTCAAGCGAACATTTTTATTTTTGTATTTTTGAGAAATTATTAAATGTAAATACAATACAATAGAATATTCTTTATTGTGCACCAAAACAAAAGATTACAAAAACTTAAATCTAGCATACTTAAAACAGCATAAATGGTAAACAACAGGCGGTCTTATCGCTAATAAGCGATCTCTTCCAGACAACCTTAGCCGCCAAAATGTCACCGGTTAGCCTTTTATTCCAGGCATTTCTTAAATTATTTATGTATTTACGTAGCTTTATTAGATTTTCACAAATTGGAATAGCCAAGATACTTTTTATCCTGTAAAATCATAGTTGATACTAAGTAACTGTAATACATATATATAGCAGGAAAATAACAAGTTTTTTTGTACATTTCTATATGTTCTGTTTTGCGGTTGTGGTCTAGTTTATGGTAAAATCCATCATAATCATCATTGGGTACCTACCAATGCGATGAAATTTCTAATTTACCTATATTCCACAGTACGACCCCCTGCACCAGGGATTCTATTAGGCTGCGTTTCCACTAGAGCTGTGCGAAAAAATCCACCAAGGCACGTTAATTGGTGGATTTTTTCCTCGCACACCGCTTCGCTACCTCGGACAGCTCCTGTGGAAACGCAGCCCTAGGCTGGCCGCTTTCCCCCTCTGGATTGTTATACTGATCCGATCAAGATCCTCCTGACTTGAGCTGAAAGCTTTAAGATACTTGCTTCAGTTAGCATGTATATAATATGATAGGTAAGTCTTTACACGTAATGGGCATTGATCTGACCTAATGGTAAGTGACGAATGTGATGCCAATGCAAGCTTTGTATGTAAATAGATTCTTTTCTCCGTCCACTTATAAAAGTGACAACAAAAATGACATGACATAACTGAGTCCACAAATTAACTGCCTAATAGTGCAATACTGATCCCATATTTAAAGTCCCAATACTACCAAAGAACCGGCCAAGTTCGAGTCGGATTCACGCACCGAGGGTTCCGTACGACTTATATGTATGTTAGGCCCCGTCTGATGGTGAGAGCTAACCGTTTTTTTATTATGCATGACCTGAGATCATTTATTGCTTGCTAGCATTTACCCCTTCGCCCGTGTAGTTCCCGTTACCGTCCCAAAGGAACTGTTTCCCGGGATACAAAGTAAAAAAAACATAGGAATGTTTCTTTCTCGGACTTGGTCTACTGGCATGCCAAATTTCAGCTCAATCTATCCAGTTGCTTGTTACCCCGTTATTCAGTAACAAACATCTTCACAAAGTTTCTTATTTATAATATGAGTAGGATCTGCGAGAAACTCTATAGATGATGCTAATTTACATAGATAATACATAAATTGTGTACGGTGCTGTGATTTGGTGAAACTCAGAATAATCGATTCAGTGGTTTATGAGATAAGATCAAATTAACAGACTCCGCGCTATAGAGCAATAAAACTTTTCATGTTCCAATCTGTACATTTTATGTACGTATAGGTAGGTAATATACATAGAAATAAGCGATTATTCGTATCTGACAGTACAATTTACACAAGTAATTCTAACATATCCTATGCATGTATGGTATGGCTTGTATTCCACACCGAATAAGTATGAACACCCGATTTTTTTATTTCAACTTAAATGGTCCTATGATCATAGTTTGTATTGTTTAAATCTTGCAATCCGATTATCACCCAATTTAAGCTGAAATAAATAATACATATTAATGAATATGGCTAAAATGTACAACATGCAAAATGCAATACGTAAATAACCACATTTTTACCAAAAAAAACCCGACCGCGGTGCACTTTGAAACTGCATAAAATCCGCCATTTTGTTTATTTTAACGAACTTCATACCCAGTGACACTCGCACCATCAAGACGAATCTAATGATGTATCATTTATCAAAATCGGATGTGCCGTTGAGTAGTTACGAGCGGACACAGGAACCGACATACATACATACATACAGGTCAAACACATAACCCTCCTTTGGGCTTCGCCGCAGTCGGGTAACAATATTCAATACGCACAACGCAAAATGTGCGACAGTGTAGTGTCAACTTTGAAATAGTACATTGTGTATCAAGGGCGGTAAGTAAGGAATTACAAACGAGTGTTTGTTACAAGGCCGAGGCGAAGCCGAGGGCTTTAATAACACTCGTTTGTAATTCCTTTACCGCCCGTGGCACACACAATGTTTTTCATCACACTTGTGAGGAAATCTAATTAAAATTAACCTTACCTACTTAACCTAAATAAAATTGTAAAACTGACAGTGACATTATCCATAGACAATGCGAATGTCAAGTCACGTTCGGAAACCATAGCGGTACAGACCTAAAACGGTTGATTTTATAATTGCAAAATACTGGAATACATTATTTAAACATTTAATTAATGTTACCGAAATATGTGTTTACATGTACATATTTGCAATAACAGTTATCTTTTAAATATTTCAGTGATAAAAGTTAAAAAAGTAAGTTGGCGTTTCCTTTGAACATGACAAATAAGAGTAAAACAGAACAAGCGTTTCAAATTTAAAAAGAAAACCATTACGCCCTAGGGCGTAATAGGTCATTTACGGCCCGCAAAACCTACGTGTAATGACACCATTTTCGAGCAAGTGTGATGAAATAGTACATTGTGTATCAAGGGCGGTAGGTAAGGAATTACAAACGAGTGTTTGTTACAAGGCCGAGGCGAAGCCGAGGGCTTTAATAACACGAGTTTGTAATTCCTTTACCGCCCGTGGCACACACAATGTTTTTCATCACACTTGTGAGGAAATCTAATTAAAATTAACCTTACTTAACCTAAATAAAATTGTAAAACTGACAGTGACATTAGTGACATATCCATAGACAATGCGAAACGTTCGGAAACCATAGCGGTACAGACCTAAAACGGTTCATTTTATAATTGCAAAATACTGAAATACACTATTGAAACATTTAATTAATGTTACAGAAATATGTGTTTACATGTATTTGCAATAACAGTTCTCTTTAATTAAATATTTCAGTGATAAAAGTTAAAAAAGTAAGTTGGTAGTTTCCTTTGAACATGACAAATAAGAGTAAAACAGAACCAGCGTTTCAAATTTAAAAAGAAAACCATTACGCCCTAGGGCGTAATAGCTCATTTACGGCCCGCAAAACCTACGTGTAATGCACCATTTTCGAGCAAGTGTGATGAAATAGTACATTGTGTATCAAGGGCGGTAGGTAAGGAATTACAAACGAGTGTTTGTTACAAGGCCGAGGCGAAGCCGAGGGCTTTAATAACACGAGTTTGTAATTCCTTTACCGCCCGTGGCACACACAATGTTTTTCATCACACTTGTGAGGAAATCTAATTAAAATTAACCTTACTTAACCTAAATAAAATTGTAAAACTGACAGTGACATTAGTGACATATCCATAGACAATTCGAAACGTTCGGAAACCATAGCGGTACAGACCTAAAACGGTTGATTTTATAATTGCAAAATACTGAAATACACTATTGAAACATTTAATTAATGTTACAGAAATATGTGTTTACATGTATTTGCAATAACAGTTCTCTTTAATTAAATATTTCAGTGATAAAAGTTAAAAAAGTAAGTTGGTAGTTTCCTTTGAACATGACAAATAAGAGTAAAACAGAACCAGCGTTTCAAATTTAAAAAGAAAACCATTACGCCCTAGGGCGTAATAGCTCATTTACGGCCCGCAAAACCTACGTGTAATGCACCATTTTCGAGCAAGTGTGATGAAAAATAAAATACATGGTGTTCATAAAAGCCAAAGATATCTTTTGGTATAATTTCATATTAGGTAAGTAACTAACTACTTATGATGCGAAATTACATATAATTTCAGTTGTTATTTTGAATTCTAATTTTTAAAAGCGACCACAGAATTAAAATGACATAACGTGTTGACCAAATTAAGGTAAAATCGACGCAAATACGATTTTTCTTAGAATGTTTACGTTGTAATATACTCAGCACGAGTACTACCAGGTGACAAAGGTAGTCAATATCCATGTTTGTATAATTTTATCGGATTTAATTTTGTACCTACTTTACCTGTTTTTTTAGTTCTTAAAGTCGTTTTTTAGAATAGACAAAAAAACCGTACGTAGTTACTAAAGCTTGATTGAAATTAAATCTTATATAAGTACATAAACAAATTCGGGTTAGGTACTCCATTTATAACTCGAGAACGGATGGATATATTTTTATGAATTTTGATTTTTTGGGTTTGTCTCTGACCCGAATAACCGAATATCAAAATTCTGAGGTGAAACGAACTTTGCCGGGACAGCTAGTATACTATAAGCTAAACTAGATTAAAATTAATTGTCATTATACTCTCGCGGACGATGAATTCGGGTCGGTGAAATACCGCCGTATTTTCTAAAGCATACTCCGCTTTCGGCAGTGTAGGTCAGATTCCAATTTCGTCAGATGACATGTAGGTCAGATTCCGTTTTCGGCAGGTTCCATGGCAGTCAGATTTCGATTTCGTCAAGTGCCACATATGTCTGATTCCAATTTCGACAGATTCCCAATAGGTCAGATTGCGTTTTCGGCAGTTTCCTAGTACTTAGGTCAGATTTTGTTTTCGCCGGATTCCTAGTAGGTCAGATGCCTACTTTGTCGAGTTCCTAGTAGTAGTACCTACCGTAGTAGTAGAAGTACCTAGTAGTAGTACCTTCAAGTTCCTACTAGTAGGTCAGAAATGATCAGTTTCCTGGTAGATCAGATTCCGAGTAGGTCAATTTCCTATTTGGTCAGTTTCTATTTCGTCAGATTTAAATATCTCTAGGTTTATGGGGGTGCTGATTTGTGACGTGACGTGAAATGACGTCTGCCATCTTGTAGTTTCAAATGCACGCCATTTTTGACATCACCACAGCCAAAAATCTAGAGATATTTAAATCTGTACGCAAACGTCTACGAAATGAGAAAGCGATGAAATGAAACATGTAATGGAAGGTCGACAAAACGGTAGTCAGGCACCCGTAGAAGTATACGTATTGATAGAATCGTCGTCAAATTCCTGAGCGCGCGGGCCATCTCTCGACACATTAGTATGCTCGCAGCGCCTGATCTCTGGTACGCAGAATCCGCGGTGAAATCGAACTATGTACCGGTACTTGACACGTACATTCACAAGGTACATTTAGTCACCGTCAGTATTTTGAATCCGCATTATTATCTTTTGTTTTTTACATTCACACGAGTTAGATCAGATCTGGCCTAGTGGTTCTGTGATGTGTAGAAAACATTAAAAAAAAACCGGTTAAGAGCGAGTCAAACTCGCGCACCAAGGGTTCCGTACAAACTCGTAAGTTGATACGTGAATAGTTCAAGATAAACTGTTTAAAACATGAAACATCCGTTTTGAAATTTGTTTACTAGTTGACAAACTGGCAACCTCGCGTTGCCATGGCGGTCTGCTAAACTTATCAATGTTGTGCGTCACGTCATTACACTATTTCAATGCAAAATGTATCTTTGTGAATGTGAATTGGCCAATGTATTATCTATTTGTTACGTGTTAGTTTCGTAGTGTCGATTTTTCATGTACGCGTGTGTAAGTAAGTGTGCGTTACCTTACCAGTTCCCCCTCGCCAAATGAGGTAGAAATTTGTGTACCGGACAAGGGCCTTATGACGTCTCCTTTCCGTGTTGCTCTAAGGCTTGGCCATACTAGTCCATTACGTCAAAGGAGGCCGTCCTATTCCTTTCTTGCCCTCAGGGAGAACCAGTGCACTGCACGCTTCAATATTTTGACTCCGATAACGAACTCTTATTACCAGTTCACTGGTTTTATAATACGAACAAGATTGACGCTGAGATTCTGAATAACCCTACTGAGATTGAGATAGCGAAATCGATACCGGACAAAAAGTGCCTTATGATATGACGCCTCCTTTCCGTGTTGCTCTAAGTATGATACCGTTGTTTGGGCGAGACTTTTGTTTAAGATGACGAATCGGAAATTTTGGTGGCAGGGATTTCGATTTTTCTCAGGAATCATAAAACATATGAAAGTAACATTTGATAACCTGATTATTGGGATCATCTACTCCATTTTTTGAGACGCAGAAACACGATTTGCTAACTTTTGTAACAGACTTTTGTATGTCAAAGATACCTCTTTCAAAAGCGGAATTTGCACTGTACAGGCAAACCAGACCTATTTAAGCCCCTAAATTCTCTGAGTAACATAGTTTTAACCTATACTTTAATATCTAAGACCAGATTCTTGAAAATTAATTGTAGTTTGTAATTGAAATGAAAAAAACCGTTTCTACGTATACGACCTTTTCATATAAGCTAGCACAAGCGCGTATTTGTATGAAATCAGTCTCCCCTCAGTCCGCCGACGGCCGTTGCCAACGACAGGTCTGTGACAGTTGAGTGGCCGCGCCGTAAACAAAACCTGTGAGAAATCTTATTTAATAATGGGAAAAAAGCGTGTTGGTTTTTCCAAAAGGAAAAGGAAAGCACTATTACTTGAAAAATGTAACTATATGACTAAGAGAAAGTAAGTAATCGTCATATTTATACTACAAATAAGTCTAGTTTACGCTGCGGGAAAATGACAACAAATGTTGACATTGGAACAGCGGCGTCGTCGAGACTTTCAATTGTACAATTAAATATTATTTTGGTGTACGTAAATAGAAACATTTGTAATATACCCATTGTATTAAATTAAAATAAGGAAAACTATAATAGTGTAAATATACAGGATGGCTCATAAGTCGGTTTTTCTTGAATGCATTAGTGAGTAGCCAATACTTAGTAGGTAATGTATAATACATATCACTCTCTAGTATATTAAATCAATGTTTGCCTCATAAAACCTCAACAGTTTAACCACGTCTGTGATGGATTCGTAAAACAATATGAGAACTATCCGCTTACAAAATGTAAATATGTAAGAAGGGTATACTACTGATACATAGCGAGAGGTCTTAAAACACGATAGCAACATAACCATTATAAGATCACACGAGTATTTAAGGCTTAATTATGTAAAGTTGCATACATCTACTATCTACACATGTTATTATAAACACTCAAAGGCCAACTAGATTGTCATTATATCTAGTATCGATAAAGATGTTTTAATAACTTTTAAAACATTTTTTAACACTGGCACAGACAACGCACTGACCTTAGGTACATATATGGCTAATCGTGGTCATTTTATACTGTTTCCAAACGCATGACAGAGGTTTTTTGACATGGACGTAGATTGAAATATAAATACTCGTATGTCGCAATTTCATTCTGCAAGTCCGATATTTCGTCATCTGTGGGCATTTTGATGGGTAAATCGCCAGTGGGTTCCCCGAGATGATAAAAACAGTCAAATTAGTCCAATACACGATTTAATTAGGTTAGACAATATTACAGGTCGATTGTCCTTAATAAATCTCTAACACTAGGTAATTAGTCCAATTATCAAATCAATCACTCGTCAACACGCATGTGCGTCCGCGCACGACAAGGGCTCGCCCAATCTCTGCCTCCCGGTCTTTCCTCCCGCAACCCGCGCCCCGAAGTACTTGAGAGTGCTTCTACGAATTCCCGACAAATATGTAAAAATGTAAATATATTGTAAATTTAAAATGTAAAAATTGTTCAATATATTGCCCGTAAAAACACCATGCTCGAATTAATTTTTGTTTGTGCTATAATTTGCAGTAGTACCTATCTATACATTACCAGTTCTTAACCAAAGATTAGCATTATTGGAATAATCTTTTGTCCTAATAATTATCCGAGTACAAAAGATTATTCGGATAATTATCAGGACTTATAATTATTCGACTAAACAATAACACGATATTTTTATTGCTGAATTATTTATTCGTGAATAGCATATCCGCGAATGAATCATTCGACCACTTTTCAAATGATTAATTATTTATTCTTTACTAGCATTTACCCGCGTTGTTCCCGTTATAGTGCCAAGGGAACTAATTACCGGCATAGATCCTATGTTTCAATCCAATACTTGATCTACTTACATGCCAAATTTCAGATCAATCCATTCAGTTGTTACCCCGTATTTAGTAACAGACATCCAAACATCTTCACAAATTTTCACATTTATAATATTAGTAGGATTTTATTCGGAAAATCCACGAAAATTATTTAAAGTTTTTTGATTATTCCATTCAAATAAATAACACAAATAATATTTAGAATTACTCGTTTTTACGGTACATATATTTATCAATTTCACTTTACTTTTTCCCATACAAACAGTACAGAAAACAAGGTAGTGTTTTATTGATTTGAGTAGATCTGTAGAATACATTATCATTACTAAGTTTTGTGTATCGATTTAACAAATAAAAAATTTAAAAATATAGGAAGCGACTCCATTTATTTTCTGTTCACTCTTGACATAAACAATGTAGGCACTTTTCGATAGGTAATATTAATGTAAAGTTTTCAATGTGCGTTTGCAAATTTGACATATAGGGTTATGGAATTGAGTTCTTTTTAGAATGACAGTTTTTATAGACACAGGTTATAAGTGAGCGTTATTAGCATCGATTATAATGTAACTTGAAATGTCATTTTTGCGACTGATTGTGTGAGATATACGGTATACCGCGTAAAAATATAGGGGGGCGAGCGGGTTGCGGGGCGCAAATGCTCCGAAAACGGATTCATTGTTTAGCGATGCGTCACCTTAACAGTCGGTATGTTTCGGATGATGATAGTGATATAATTTAGCTGATTTGTTGTGAAGCAAGTATTTCCTTATAAATATTCGGCTACTGTTTTATTGAATAAGGACATATTACAATGATTTTTATAACATTGGTACCAAGATGGAGCACAAAGAAAAATCAATTGTGGTTGATAGCATCGTGGTTGGGATTTTACATTCGCATTAAATTTAGTGGTTTTCTCGGATTTCCTTAATATGTTTAGTTAAAAATATTATTTTTGCTAACGGGACCATCAAGGATAAGCTTCACGAAACAAATAAAAGAGGAGGCAGCCATCATGTCGTACAAAACATGGTACGACCAGGACACCAGGTATGTACTTCTTGTGATAGTTGATGACATCTAGTGAACGGTCTATGCCCTAGAATCTAGGGCCTAGATTATATACTGTATAGTTATTTTAATTTATGCTTTTGACATTTGTTTAGTTTTAGGGTTCCGTACCAAAATGGTAAAAAAACGAACCCTTTTGGTGCGACTCTGTCTGTCTGTCCGTCTGTCCGTCCGTCTGTCACAGCAAGATATTTCAGGATCTACTGATGCTATCGACTTTAAATTTCGAAGTGTTAAAAGCCGCAAACCCGCGCCTATTGGACAGAACAAAAATCTTATATTTTTTACTTTTTTCTTAAAGGGGAGCGAAATGGGATGTCGAAAATCAAAAGTAGAGCTATTGGGACATCAAATAAAAGAGCTTAGTGTGTAGATTCCAAAACCGTTTTTATTTTAAACGGTTTTCCTAACTTGTAGCGTTTTTTAGAAATTCGCAATAATCGGAAGACAACCTTATTTGCTCCTACTGAACTAACCGCGACATATGTCGCATACAGGGACAACAGTTTTTCAAGAGCAAAGCTAAGTTTGTCCCACCATACAGTTTATCTTGAATTATCCACGTATCTGCTGACGAGTTTGTGCGGAACCCTCGGGGCGCGAGTCCGACTCGCACTTGACCGGCTTTTTTTATACTGCTGACGATCTCTTTGTGAATCTATTTGAATTTTAACGTCTAAAACAATGTAATTTACATTAAGAAATAAAGAAATATAATCTATTGAAGCTCATGTCAGGATCGGCTCATTCCGGAATTTCGCGGAAAAAAAAACTTTTTAAAACGACGTAAGTAGCTAGATGCTGATGCAAATAGAGATACAGTGCTCCATTGATAAATCGCGTGACACAATGGACTGTCACATGAAACCAGGAATGTGTTCGCCGATCTTTTACAACTAGCAACTGCCCGCTTGAGTGTATCTGATATACGGGTTATTCTTCAGAAATATGTCTTCGACTTATCCCTCTGTCTTTCTCTGTCCTCACCGGTGTGGTTTTAGTGGGTATGCTTCCTCCTTCTGAGGGGTGACCCCGACATAACCTCCCCGAAGAGTGCTTTTAAGGGCCTGGGGGTATGTGTAATGCATTTCTAAAATAAAATAAAAGTTTCTCTTATAATTTGGTTAGGTTTATTTAATAAGAATGAAAAAACAACCGGCCAGTGCAAGTCAGATTCGCACACAAAGGGGTCTGTACTACCGTCGAGCAAAAAGACGTTCCGTGTATGAGGATCCCCTTTTATTTTTTTTGTTTTTATTATTTGTTGTTATAGCGGCAATAGAAAATTATTATTAAATTATTTATTTCGGAATTAGATCCATTGCATGTTAGTAAACTTAGGTAAATACACATTCTGTAAAAATTACAAGTCTGCCTATTACGGTTCTAAAGATACAGCCGTGTGACAGACGGGCAGCGGAGGCTTAGTAATAGGGTTCCTTTGGTACCCTTTGGGTAAAGAACCCTAAAAAAACAGATTCAGGATTTTTAGAAATTCACCTTTCACCGTTAAAAGATTCAAAGAACGGAAAAGTCATTATCGTCGATTAAAATCAAAAATCCACGAAACGTTTGTAGAACTTCAATGGTAAGTAAACCCTATCGGTAGGTTCATGCAGACATAGCATAGGTATTCCTGGGAACTTGAAATCTCCGACCAATATTGATTCAAAGTGAGTACAACGCGTGATACATCTGTTATCAGCCGTTATCGTGTTTAAGAGCAGTCAATATCGCTGGGATTATCTGACAGCCTGGCAAACCGTTAAATTATACATAGATACATATATACATACACATACAGTACTTATGCGATGATTGTAAGTTTCAACTTCTGCAGTGCAATGTGGTGCAACGAAGGCACAGACAACCTCCGGACTTGTGCGAGTCGGAGTCGCTCACAGAGGGCTCCGTACAATTAAAGTACCCTATAAATTTTGATTCCCTTAGTAAAATCTACTTTTTTATGATTTAATTAAAATGTATAGTTTTCATATTTTTTCCTATACATGTAGTATAAGACGGTATTACTTGCCAAATTTCATAGTTTTAGGTCAACGGAAAGTACTCTTTGAATTTTGGTTTCCTTGAGAGTGTCGAAATTTACGTTTTTTGCGGCATAAACGGCTGTATCTTTTTTCTACGTTATCTTACGAGCTTGATTTTTTCACAGCTTCAAGGAACCATTAGACCTGAGTATATGGTTTTAATATCAACTCGATATAAGGGGTCTTGACAGACGGACAGAAAGACAGATGGACAACAAAGTGATCTTATAAGGGTTACGTTTTTTCTTTTTGAGGTACGGAGCCCTAAAAAGAATTTTCCAAGATCCAACGAACTGAGTACGTCCTCCTTTTCTGAAGTTGGGTAAAGATAGCCAAAGCTGACGAGCATTAGCGTGCTGCATCAGTATGGGCGCCGCATGTCGGGGCAACGCTCGCCGCTTCCGCACATTTGGTTTTTTCTTCCTTTCGACGAGATCAGCATTTGCATACGCTCACATATTCCCGAGCTGCCTCTCAGCGGATGGAGCTCAAGTTTTTTTCTACATAAAATGTGTCAATACATAGCCTAAGTCCTCGAAATTTGCTATGTCAATTTGATTTATTCCTATTTTGAAAAGAAGCACAAAGGTATCTTATTGACTTAGGCATGACAAGAGAGATTTGTATCGAATTGTAGTCTCTTACTCCTAGTTAGTCTTGTGGATTAGGCTCAGAATCACTCAATGCTCAGCATAACTTTTTGCAGCGTTGAATCATTAATTTTTAACCTTAACACTTTCACGGACACTACTATCAATTATTAAGCGTTGTTTGTTAAGCATACTTATACTATACCCCGTCTGTGGACGTGCAAAAAAACTGTTAAGTAGTAATAAAGTTATGATATAAAGAGTTAATATTGCATGATTTTATTGAAAAAAATACCTATACCATGCCGAGTTTCTTACGCCGGTTCGTCTCAAGGTAGGGTAGATGTTTCAGATTGGAACCGGGAGTAAATCTTGACTTTCATAGGTGCATTTTAATATGCCTAAATTGAAGAATAAGGAACTTTCACTTTAGAAACCGAAATTTCGAAATCCTCCAAAGTTCGTGAACCCCCCATGGGTTTTTACACATTTTTGAAGGGAGGCCACGGATCAGAATGTCATTGGAAGCCAGTGAATAAAGGAAATAAGCTTTAGAAGTCTTTGGGCAGAGTTATTTTCAGCAATATTTTCGGATTTAAATGGAAACGAGGAAGACACCCAAAAGATAGACGTTAGACTCATCTTTAAGCGTCCGAATTATTAATTAATCTTAAGCCTAAGCAGGCAAAAAAATTCTGATTTTGGCTGTTGGCAAGATGAAAAGTCGTTGCGTAGATAGTAAATGCAAAGTGACGCCTTACTACGATTTGGTCTGAGAAAACTAAGGAAAAACGATGACATCACAGCGACTATCGATCAATGGAATCTACTCGACGCCAATCCCCGATTTCTCCGAACGACTGAATGGATGGAGCGTTCATTCATCGCATTCGATCGGTATAACGGTCAATGTGGGTCTATCAAAACACCCACCAGTATACCCTGAGCTGTCTCTATGTACCATAGGACCCACTGTTGTACTGATATCTTAACGTAAAGAGGGGCAGGGAAGGTCGGAGCAAAACGGTCGGTTGGGAGGATGTGTTGCATTCAAATCTCGGTTGTCGTCTTCCGCGAAGCCGTGTCAAGTCACATACCGTATGGGTACGAAGAGCTGAGCATGTGCGGAGTCTATAATGGTTTTGCAATGTTTTCTTATTGATAAGTGATGACAAATAGGCTTCAAGAACTAATTGGCTGCAAAATTACCGATACAAAGCAATAAACTTATTCAATAGCAGAAGAGAAACAAAACCTTTCGAAGATATGATTCTCCTGGACGCAAATACTCAGAAGATTCGTCCTCTCCTCATTAGAATGGCACTTTTCCTACACAGTAACCGAAAACGCTATTATCGTAAATGTAAGGCAATTTCTTCTGAGTATTCTGAGTGTACAGGTGTGGGAAGCCAAGAAACTTTCACGAAGAATTATTGGATATCTAAACCAAAACTATGACCTAGCTTCGAAAAATATCACACCTACAATATGGGGATACTTATGATGTTACAGAATAATTAACATAAGGGCCCCTCAATAAGTAAACAAACTATAGCTTGGGGGCTATAACGGGGGCCTCCGGAGGCTGCCTCCGTCGGTCACCCTTCGTGTTGGCGGTAACTTGTGTAAGTAGTTACGGCCCCACAGAACAAAAATCACTAGGTGAGTATCACCAACGAAGTTGCCAAGCTATAAGTAACATATCCCCAATTAACCTCAAAGTAACCAAGCGCATAGAAACAAACCTAATCTTCCGCAAACATTCGTAATAGAGTACCAAAATCATCTTAAATCCGGCCAAACATCGCTATCTCGCAACTAGGTTAGCCGTTATCACGATAATGTCTCAATAATTCGTTTCAAGCGTCTCCGGTATTTGTGCTGCACTCGTGAAGAATACAAGTTCCTCGTAATCTTATCTCCAAATAGGAGGTTAGTATCTAATTTGTATTGGAGACGCCGAAGTACTTTAGTAGCTTCTAGTTGAATATATAACACAATGCAGGGAATATCTTAGAATCCCAAATTGAATATCTTAGAATAAATGGTGCTGAAGCACAGTTATCCGCGATTCATTTGTCGCGCGACCGAACATGACCTGTCACTGTCACACTATATTAGGTGGAAAGAGATAAGGTCGGTAGTATTTGCTCGACAAAGTGTCGCGTGTCACAGTTGTGCTAGTGGTCTTCTGGATTCGGATTCTGGTAAAACCTAGCAAAGCGAGGGCGACGGGCCCGACGGGCGACAATTATTGGTATGCGTGTGTATTAAGCGAGTCTTTCGACGAGTGTTCTAACCCCCGAGCGAGCATGGTTAAGCGATGATGGTTCTTGTCGCTGTGACAAGCGAGTCGGGTGACAGTTCTCGGCAACAGTGTAAAAACTGTAAAGTGCGTCATAGAAACGCTGACGAATTTCTAAACGTTTTAATTGTCGACTGCATATTGATTAACAAGAAGTACGTTGCTTCAAGCAAATGGAATGTCTAACTTATCTGAATGATTTGGTAATAACAGTCCATTTTCAGGCTATTTCAGGTAGCGATCACAGATAGGGCTATCTCGAGTGACGCCCGTCTTCGCAGATATCACTCTACTCGAATGACATACATCCGCAAACGGTGCCTATTCTACAAGTTACCTATTTTGTAGTACCTATTTTGTACTAATCTATCTTCTCTATATCTATTATATTATATATATAAAACAAAGTCGGGTTCGTTACATGATTTATAACTCGAGAACGGGTGATCTGATTTTTATGACTTTTGATTATGTTGGTTTTGTTTCCACCCCGAATGAAAGCAGAAAATGAAAAATTCTGAGGCGGATCGAAGTTCGCCGGGACAGCAAGTTGCTTATAAAAACTTAATAGGTATCAAGGACCTTAAAATAGAAGTCATCTCCGATTTCTCAAAACAATGAAGAAAATCCGATGTTGCTAGCTTGCTAAGACCGTAGGTACCCTCCTTTGTTGTGTTAAAAAACGTAGTTTTAACATACCTACCAAGGATTTTAAAATAAATAGCCGGTCGTAGCATCGCCAACAGAGAATTGAAGTCATTTCTATTAAGCCGGCTGCGTGTACTTTAGGTACCCGAATGGCTGTATAATATTTGAAGGGTTCCCTCGATTTTTCCATGATCCCATCATTAGCTCCTGTCCTGACCTGGTTACAATGGGAGCAACTACAAGGTCTTTTAGAAGTCGGATTAAAAAAATAAGAATATACATTATATATATGGAGATTATTATTTTTTTTAACACTTTTCTTTCCATCCATCCTCTTAGGATTGTTTACATAATCTCATTCCTTAGTTCACCGCACGATGTAGTCAGTGCTCTTTTTTTTTTTAGGGTTCCGTACCAAAATGAAAAAGAAAGGAACCCTTAAGGTGCGACTCTGTCTGTCTGTCCGTCTGTCACAGTCAAATATCTCAGGAACTACAACAGCTATCGATTTGAAATTTGGAATAGTTTTGAAAATCGCTAACCTGACTCTCTTGGACATAATAAAAATGTTATACATTTTTTAGTTTTTTTTAAAGGGGGCCGAAATAGAAGGTCGAAACGAAAATTTAAAGTTGGGCTATTATACCAAGTGGGACATCAAATGAAAGGGCTTAAGGGGCTCCGTATTTGTAGATTCTAAACCCATTTTTCTATTGTTTTTCTTAATAATGTACTTTTTGATTTAGGATGAAAAATGTCCAAAAAATACCATTCCCGATATTATCTCTGTAGTTACTGAACAGATTTTTTTTAAAGCGAGGAATGAAACTATGCCCTAGCTCTACTGAGCTACGGCATAGTGGGAGTAAGTACGCGGACTACACGTGCCTTAGAAAGTTTTGATCACGTTAAATTTCCGAACCGTTTGTATCAGAATCGGCGCACGTACGCGCATGCGCGGCCGATCACGGCGCGATAAGTGTGTTTGTTCCAAATCGAGCTAACTCGCCTTTAAGTAGATACCGATAAACATGATCTAATTTTACAAAAATGCTTTATCTTTAAGTAGCAGGTTGATCATGTTTTGACAGTACCAGCAACTTAATAGTACATTGTGTATCAAGGGCGGTAAGTAAGGAATTACAAACGAGTGTTTGTTACAAGGCCGAGGCGAAGCCGAGGGCTTTAATAACACGAGTTTGTAATTCCCTTACCGCCCGTGGCACACACAATGTTTTTCATCGCACT
Source organism: Eudemis profundana (assembly GCA_947034925.1). NCBI lineage: Eukaryota > Metazoa > Arthropoda > Insecta > Lepidoptera > Tortricidae > Eudemis > Eudemis profundana. Next base: position 10,682,648 of record OX344814.1, on the reverse strand, counting down.
TGTGAGGAAATCTGATTAAAATAACCTTACTTAACCTAAATAAAATTGTAAAACTGACAGTGACATTAGTGACATATATCGAGACGACAAGTCACGTTCGGAAACCATAGCGGTAAAGACTTAAAATGGTTGATTTTATATTTGCAAAATACTGAAATACACTATTTAAACATTTAATTAATGTTGCAGAAATATGTGTTTACATGTATTTGCAATAACAGTTCTCTTTAAATAAATATTTCAGTAATAAAAGTTAAAAAAGTAAGTTGGCGTTTTCTTTGAACATGACAAATAAGAGTAAAACAGAACCAGCGTTTCAAATTTAAAAAGAAAACCATTACGCCCTAGGGCGTAATAGGTCATTTACGGCCCGCAAAACCTACGTGTAATGACACCATTTTCGAGCAAGTGTGATGAAAAGGTATATTAATATTACTATCAGGAGAAATCAGTTACTTACTATGAAGTGTCAAGACGTTAACTATGAGTAGTGTGAAGTATTCTATAGAATACTGTCATTGTGACGTCAATTGATAATATGGTCCCATATCGTATGTATAATAGGCTACTTGATGACAGTTCGAATCAGCTTCTTTTTATGAAGTGTCAAAACGCTCCGAAAGTATGCAGTTTAGTATGAAATACTATCTTGTAACGTCATGCTCAACATGGTGCCTTATTTTTAGTTTCCGTCATTGTAAAATCGTTGATGGCACGAAAATAAGTTTGAATGATTTTATCCGGGCTGTTTTGGAAGCGTAATTTGCTGGTTAGAGTTAATGAATTTATTTTGATTGTTGTCAAATACCCTATATTATTCCGTTATAGTTAATTAAAAAAAACCCGGAAAAGTGCGAGTCGGTCTCGCCCACCGAGGGTTCCGTACAAATACTTAAAATAAAGACTATATTTTTTATAATTTAATAAGATGTATAGTTTTCAGATTTTTTCCTGTACTTGTAGTATAAGACGGTATTACTTGCCAAATTTCATAGTTCTAGGTCAACGGAAAGTACCCTATAAATTTTGGTTTGAGACAGTCGAAATTTAGGTACGTTTTCGGCCATATCATTTAGAAGTTTGAGTTTTTCACAGCTTCAAGGGACCATAGACCTGAGTATATGGTTTTAATTTCAACTCGAAAGCTCCACGCATTCCTGAGATAAAGGATATTGACAGACGAACAGACGGCCAACAAAGTGATCTTATATAAGGGTTCCGTTTTTTTCCTTTGTGGTACGGAACCCTAAAAATGAAATTTTACATTCTAGGTTAAGCCGCACCGATACATACCGATATTTAGACCCGAAGCCCTAAATTTATATGATAAATGAGAAAAAAACTGTTTTTTTATTACTTTAGGCAAACAGGCAGACGGCCCACCTCTGCCTGAGAGGTGAGAAGACATTAGCAACACTAGATGCGTTGCCAATAACGAAGAAATTTGATGACACCCTTTTTAAAAAAATCCATACTGTAGCGCAGTGGGAAAATCTTAGCAGGAAGTTTATTCCAGATCCCTATTCTACGTGCCAGAAAAAATCTGGAGAACCGACGCCTTGTAAAGAATTAAATAGGCTAGACGACTAGAAAAGCTGTTTATAGTCCGTCAGTTAGATTAAAAAAAAAATATTGTACACGTATTTTTTCTATTGTTTGACAAACTAAAAATGACGAGGATACAGTGCTTAGAAGTTTCGAGTGACGTCACTCTTTGGTACAATTTTCACCTAGGAGTGACGTCACAAGCCCCCACTCCGGAAGTTTGATGATCTATGCCTTTGTCGATTTTTAATAATTTGATAAGCCAAAAAAATACGTGTCCCATATTCTTCCATAATCTAACTGACGGACTAAATAGTATGATCCCTACTTATATTTTTAACGCAGTCATCCCTATTCTAAATTCACCCAGTAGGTTACAGTTAAAAGAGGTACACGTCACAAATTTCCACTAAAAAAACGCAAATTGGTTTATAAACACAAAGCAATTACATCCATTTTCCATAGCAGCGTAACTGTAATGTATGTAAGGTAAACAACTCTTCAATCACTTCATGGAAGAAGGCAGTAAGTCACGTGAATGTCGTGTCGCATACACCGTTTATTTAGTAGGTGCATGGTCGGGAACACCGGAACCCGCATCGCGCAGGCGCGGCCGTGAGTATACCCTTATCAGTTGGGCGGCTCTGCCAGTCACATTAGTATTGAGTTAGACAACATTCTATCATCCTCGTATGTGTAAGGATCATTCTCGAAAACTATAATTTCCCTATGCACACATTGGTGAATATTCAGAAGATCATAATACCTCTTTAGAATGGCATTTTCAGGGTTCCGTACCTCAAAAGGAAAAAACTGAACCCTTATAGGATCACTTTTTTGTCCGTCTGTCTGTCCGTCTGTCAAGACCCTTTATCTCGGGTACGCGTGGAGGTATCAAGTTGAAAATAAAACCATATACTCAAGTCTACAGTCCCTTGAAACTGTGAAAAAAATCAAACTTCTAAGTTATCCTGAAAAAAATACGGTCGTTTATGCCGCAAAAAACGTAAATTTCGACACTCAAGGAAACCAAAATTCAAAGGGTACTTTTCGTTGACCTAGAACTATGAAATTTGGCAAGTAATAGGTACCTACCGTCTCGTCTTATACTAAAAGTATAGAGAAAAATCTGAAAACTATCAATTTTTAATTAAGTCATAATAAATTGACTTTACTGAGGAAATCAAAATTTTTAGGGTACTTTAATATATGTATCGATAAATTTATACGGAACCCTCGGTGGGCAAGTCCGACTCGCACTTGTCCGGTTTATTTGGTTATTAAGTAGTTCCGAGCCAGCTCTACAAACTAACCAAAAATGCTATTCTAATGAGGCGGAGTCTTCTGAATTACCCAACAAAAGGTCCTTATAATCTTTGCTTTCAGCTCAACTGTACCGCGCAAGTCTGTCGTGAGTCGTGACACATTTCCCATATACCTATCCCTTTCCCATTCTTATCCCACAGGTCATGTTCTGCCGACTGCTCAACTCCGGGGTGCTCCGGTGGTCGAGTGGTTTGGCACACTGGGCCGGAAATCCAGAGGTACCGGGTTCGATTCCTGGTCTGGACCGTAGGTGAGCGCCATTTAATTCTTCTATGTACTTTGATTTCTTATATTTATTTATGTAACACTATGTCTCGCTAAAGTATGAGACTGCCCCGTCCCTTATCAGCGATGCGCTTTGTCAGTTTACGTCACATCACAAGCGCGCACCGCTATAGTGTCGCCATGATTACAGGAAACGTGAACGCATAGGCTCTTTGCTTCCGGAAATAGGCTCGTTACAAGAAAGATTCTAGTATATTTTCTGTGAACAAAGATATGAAACAGACATTGACAGCATGTCTATGGTAGTTCCGTTTCCAAAGAAAAAATAAGGCGTTTTCCAGGCTATACTATTACCTACTAAAGTGCGCGTTCGTTTGATTTCTTGTGTCTCTAAGACATTAGAAAGCGATCGCCACAAACGCTGGTTTTGTTAGGTTTTTCATAAGTATATACGTATTTATTTACGTGACCGCAAAAAGTTTCGACTTGGCTGCCTAAAAAGTTTTTAATCTTTTGGTTACAGGCCAAAACAGAAGCTCATCAGCAGAAACTGATACTCCATCGGTTAGAGTTATCAACGTTCACATATCAAGTTAAAAGTAACGTTATCAATAGGTACCTAGTGTACCTGTGAAGATCGCCGCGCCTAAAGTCAATAATGACTGACTGTGTCTTGGATTGCAGGAAACGATCTAGGTACTTTACCTAGAGTACGAGATTACAACTATGATTGTGACCAATTTATTGACACAGGAATTATTCATTTGTGTTTTGGCGGGATAAGAGGGTTTAAGAGCTGGCGCAGATTTAGTATGCAACCAGCAGATTTAGTATGAATCGACCTATGATATTTCTTTTCATTTTGTGTCGGGAATATTCCCCAAAATTCCCCAAACAACTTGGCAATAAGTATACTTCAGAAATATTATTCCCATATTACCACAGTTGCAAAGTATAAAGACGCACAATTAGTTCAACTTCGAGTGTCCGTCAAGATAGCGTACACCGTAAAGATATTCAGAATCTGATGCAGCCAATAAATAGTACCCAAATAGTACCGACGAAATACCTAGGTGAAAAAAATAGTACCCTTAAACTTTTCGAAATATAAGGCCTGTTCACGGTGTACGCTACCGGCGTCAAGCTGGCGTACACCGTTTGTATCTTTGGAACGGCTTTGTTTTTGGAAACGCTTTATATCTCAAAAAATAGTACCCAAATAGTACCCTAGGGTACTATTTGGGTACTTTGGGCCCTAAAATTTTATTTCTCTAGCTATCGTAGAAGCCGAGATATAGTGAGCTCTTTCTATAAGGAATTCCCGGGTACGCCAGCTTGACGGTGTGAAATTTTGTACACCGTTAAGTTATGGAATATCTCGGCTTCTACGATAGCTAGAGAAATAAAATTTTAGGGCCCTAGGGTACTATTTGGGTACTATTTTTTGAGATATAAATCGTTTCCAAAAACAAAGCCGTTCCAGAGATACAAACGGTGTACGCCAGCTTGACGCCGGTAGCGTACACCGTGAACAGGCCTTATATTTCGAAAAGTTTAAGGGTACTATTTTTTTCACCTAGGTATTTCATCGGTACTATTTGGGTACTATTTATTGACTGCATCAGATTCTGAATATCTTTACGGTGTACGCTATCTTGACGGACACCAACTTCGACCGTTTAGGAGCGCGCGACACGTATTCACACTATTTACCCTGGGTAAATTATGAATCCCAAAGGACAAGCAAACACTAAGGACATATATTACTATCTCGGAATAAACCGTTAATCCATAGAAATGTACCTGAAACTTCGTCTAAGCGTGTTTATAAACACAAAGAGCCTCCATTTCCCATTTCGTCCATTATGAATGTACACGGTATACCCTATCTACAACTATAGGTATATTTGATATACACGGTATACCCTACATATAAGTAGGTAGGTATAGGTAGGCGGAAGGCGGCGAGAGCAGATGCCGGGCGGGCGGCGCCCTAGCGCGTTCAAGATGACGAATGTGTGTTGCTAGGGCACGGGGGGGTGTATAATACTTTAGGAAATACAAGCTCGTGAAGAAAACTCTATGGACTTTCCACACTAGATACCCCTTATGAAATGAATTGTCTATTTGTTAATGTGCTCCCCTATATCATAGACAGTGACCGGTACTATCGATGCAAAACTTTAACAAAACTTGTAAATAATATTCTTCGGTTTCCGCGATTGTCACTCATAGTAATAAAACAACTTAAACGGATTAAATCGCGTATATTACTGCATTTTAAGTCCCGACGTTTCGTAACCCTTTTCAGCGTTCGTGGTCGCGGGTAGACTGAGAAAATTTGCATTTTTTAAAGTGGGTAGGTTTGCACAACAGTAATTTTGACAGAGGAAATTTATGATTTTCTCAGTCTATCCGCGACCACGCTGAAAAGGGTTACGAAACGTCGGGACCTAAAATGTAGTAATATACGCGATTTAATCCGTTTAAGTTGTTTTATTACTAAGGCGGATCTCACACTGCAGCGAAAATCGCGGCGACACGCGACTCAGCGATTTTCAACTTTGTATGTAGAATCATCGATTTGTATAGAAAAATCGCGGGGTGGCGCACACTGGCGCGTAAATCGCGGCGATTTCAGTGTGTTCTTCGCCTTAAACTTGTAAAGTTGACATAAAGGAGAACTTATAACCAAGGAAATAAGAATAATATTGGCAGATCTGTATGCCAATGGATAAATGTAATAACAATGCAATATAAATTAAATAAAACTACTTACTAAACATTATAAAACTATTCTAGAAAATTAAAACTAAAACTTATAAAATACAACTATAAAAAGAAATCTGTGTTCAAGATCTGTATTAAATTTAACTCTATACCTATCGAAATCTCCGATTATTAATATTTGAGTATAAAAATATTAATATTTTCATGGCTGTAAGCACTCTATTACGTCCGCTTGGCAAGTTTTGTCGAAGTTTTGCACCGATAGTCCCGAACACTGATCATATAGAACTTGTGAAAAATTCGTGGTTGGTTAGTGTTTAAGTAGAGAGAGAAAACTTGAATGAAGAAGGGCTTACCTTCGAGCATTTATTATCATTAAACCAAAGAAATAATCCTCATTCAAAAAAAGACGGAAATCATAAATAAATCCTCTTTTACATTACAGTGACTTATTTTTAAGAAAATCCTCCCTCAGTGCATATTAAAATCTTAACATTTTATGTTCGTTTCTGATTTCCTTCACGATTCTCTGCCGGTTAATCTGGGAAAGTACAAAAACCGATTAGATTATATTTAAGGATGAAGTTTTATCATTATCGTTAGCGGTTATCCAAGAATATTCTTATCAATGCTCCACATAATATTCTGAAAATGTACAAAAATAAGTCAACTGTCTGTGGAAATACTGAAACTCTGCATTCAAAATACGCCAAAGCTACTGCATGACGCAGTTGTCACATTGGGCTTTTTACGCGCGCCATATCTGCTTCGGCCCCAGTTCTCCCCAGAGCAAATCGATCTCACCCGACCCTCTCCAAACCAGAAAGCCCTATCTTGTAAACCTACAAACCAATTTCGGTCTAAATCACAAAAGAACGCTGAAACTAGGGGCGAAAACGGCTTGCGCGCTCGGCGAGTTTTCCCTAGAGAACCATCTTGCAATGTTCCATATTTAAATTGGTCTATCCTTTCTATGTACACAAACAAAATTGGACTGCAGCCAGTTGAAATAGAGTTTGTATTTGCAGTGTGATGTCCCTCTTGAGAGAATCGATCTCGTTTCTTACTCGGATGAACAACGTCGAAAGAGGCTTTAGGGGTTGTTATCAAAAATTGAGCCTTATGTCGAGAATAATAGTTTTGGTTTTCGCTTGATAGTGTTTGAACAGGGAGTAGCGAAGTATCTTTCCAAGAGGAATTATTTTAAGACCGTGTGTTCTGTCGAGAGGGATTGGTTGAGATTGCATGGAGGGCTGAGATGAGAGATTGGTACCTACACTATTGTATGTATGTACGCGAGAAGCTGTATATTTAGGTATTAAATTTGACTTATTTACTTTATTTTGATAGAATACTAGCTATAGTTAGCCACGTACGTACTCATAGTTTGTGTCGTGTTTCAGAGATATTTCAAAATTACGATAAAGCAGTGTGTATGCGTACTAATTTTCCTGTTTCGTGACGGTGTAAGTAGTAGTACCTACAATATTTGTGTTCAAAATTTACTAACTACTTTACTAGCAAATTCTTCTCTTTCGTCCGCGTGCCAAACAACTTTTGTTTATCCTTTGGGCACCATGTAATTTTCCGGGATGAAAAGTACCAAACCAAAAGCTAATGTTTATCTGTCTATCTATTCAGCATGTATCAGCGGCTGGGTACGTACAGGTCTCTTCTTTATTACACCATTCATCCTGTACCACCTCAACCACGGTTTGGTTGCCGTTCGGAAGATGTCCTACTGTTCCTTCTTACCATACCTACCCAAAATACTAATGTCGTTCCGTTATAACGTCAAAGAAGGATGAACGAAAAACACACATACACATTTGTAATCGGTAAGGATGGGTTAAAACTACAGATATTTGAAACAAGTGAATAACTTAAATAAAAGCTATGGATACAGTTTCATCTTTTAACATAAGCTGTTCTGTTCTTCTCTTTTTTCGTTTCGCATGCAAGTGCATGAAGAAATACGCAATTATTTATAACGGGCTGGCACTAATTATCTTAAGTTATCTTAAGTTTAAGGTCCGAGGCAATGCGGAGATTGAGGAGTTGATGGCCGAGCCCAATATTATCGGAGTAACAAGGTCCCATAGGCTCCGCTGGCTCGGTCATCTGCATAGAATGGAAGAGGATCGTGCACCGAAAAGGGCATACCCAGGGCGACCAACTGGCCGTCGACCGGTGGGTCGCCCTAGATATCGCTGGGGAGACGTGGTCAAGGCGGATCTGCGAAAGCTTCAAGCCGAGGATTGGCAAGAAACCGCGCAGGATCGGGTTAAGTGGCGTGTTCCCGTTTCGGAAGCCAAGATCCTTTTTGGGTCACTGAGCTACAGAGTTAGTTAGTTAGTTAGCACTAATTATCTAACACTTTATCATATCGCGGATTAGCAAAGCAATATTTTTGTTTTTATTTAATCGATTACTATTGACCACTTCCTGACTCCATCGTCAGACCCTCAACCAAGTCGAAATTATCATAATGTTGTACTGAAAACTGTTAAATGCAAAATTTTTGGTTTAATAGAAGTAATTGAAGATTTGAAACAAACAAACAATTAAACGGATCAAGCTGAATAAAACGGTTATAAATAAAACAAAGCATATCTATTAGACTATAAGCAAAATATAAAGATAGACACGTGGTCCTCTTCGGCCGTTTAGGAGCGCGTAATACCTATTATTACTACCTAGTATTCATAAACTGAATGGTAGTTCTCTGCGATTTTATACCGTTTTGCTTGCTTCATTACCATCGCCACTATTATTGGCCGTTTTATAAAAGCAATCAGGATCATTATGATAATAAACATATTTTTATAAAAAAAACCCGACCACGGTGCACTTTGAAACTGCATTAAATCCGCCATTTTGTTTATTTTAACGAACTTCATGCCCAGTGACACTCGCACCATCAAGACGAATCTAATGATGTAGCATTTATCAAAATCGGATATGTCGTTGAGTAGTTACGAGCGGACACAGGAACGGACATACATACATACTTACATACATACATACAGGCCAAACACATAACCCTCCTTTGGGCTTCGCCGCAGTCGGGTAAAAATAGCAGAGGAACGCGACTTCTACAAGATAACCGAAAACGACTCCATAGGTTATAGGGAGCTCATCCATAATGTTCCGACGGTACTCGTAATGATGCGATTGATGCAACTGTTTAGTCGCAGAGAACTACCCTCTTACGCATTCTTAAAACTTTGCTTGTTGTGCGTTCGTTCACGGCGCACACATACGAGCCGCGCAATCTACCGCAGGAAGAAAAATTACTGCTATTTAGTGTGCTATAAGTATATACTTATAGCAGGCTATAAGCAGTTAAACAGAGAACCTTCCGCTTCCGTACATCGCCATCTCCCGAGCCGCCTGACCCCATCGGCCCACAACCCCCCTCTACCCATGTCCAAAACGACCTATACGACTTCGTGCCGTTAAAATACGCCCTTACGTAACTACAACAAGTGATGTATTCAGCCGACGCTTCCCCGCTCTTTTCGTGAAACCTTTGTCGGCTCCTTTGTGGAAAATCTCACTCATAGTCCAAGAGGCCGGGATTGATTTCGATATTAGTCTATTTTATTAAAAGGATGTAATAAAATTCCCTCAAAATGCCACAGATTTTTTTCATTTGGGACATGAACAGTAAGAATTTTCATTATATTAGATAATTAATAAAGTAGTAGTATTATTATTCTATATATATAAAAGAAGAAGTCCTGACTGACTTACTGGCTCATCAACGCACAGCCGAAACTACTGAAGCTAAAAACTTGAAATTTTTACAGTAGGGTGGGCAGCATTTTATGTCAACACTTGGCCAGAAAGCGGCTTTTTCCGTAGGCGCAGCGTGCGGAAAAAACCACTTTATGGCCAGGTGTGGCATAAAATAATTATTGTTGGTGGCTGTAACCACTCTTAGTTACGTCCTCCCGCGAAGTTTAGGTAAATAGGCACTACCTATTCCGAGCTCTGTTCATAAGCTTAGCCCTTAGAGCACCGCGGACCGCGGACTTCGTAGAGAGTGGCCTTACTTAGTATTTCCCCTCTGCCAAGCAATTTGCGCCAGTGATCATATTCGTTCTATAAAACTAGCTGCAATTTGATTAGTCGTCAAACTAAATCTAGTAACTCACCTGAGGAGATCTCCGTAAATATGCCGAATTGTTCCGCAATTCACTGCAAAAGGAGATCTAACACGTCAAACGTACAAAGAGATGGTGTTTTCTTTCACATCTAAAGTATTTAGAATCATATTTTCATTATTTACTTCCTTTAAAACATAAAAAAATACAAAAATCTGATTTGTTTGACATTATTACACATACTTCATGTGACAAACAAGCAACCTCGCGTTGCCATGGTGTTCTGCTAAACTTATCAATGTTGTGCGTCACGTCATTACACTATTTCAATGCAAAATGTATCTTTGTATTCTTTGTGAATGTGAATCGGTGAATGTGTTGTTCTATTTGTTACGTGTTAATTTCGTAGTGATGGACGATTATTCATGTACGCGCGTGTAAGTAACTCTGCGTTACCTCGTTCTCCCTCGCCAAATATGGCAGAAATTTGTGTACTGGACAAGGGCCTTATGACGTCTCCTTTCCGTGTTGCTCTAAGGCTTGACCATACTAGTCCATTACGTCAAAGGAGGCCGTCCCCTTCGATTCTTGCCCTCAGGGAGAACCAGTGCATTGCACGCTTCAATATTTTGACCCCGATTACGAACTCTTATTACCAGTTCACGGGTTTTATAATACGAACAATATTGACGCTGAGATTCTGAATAACCCTACTGAGATTGAGATAGCGAAATCGATGCGTGCGCCAGTTTCGTAACGGCGCATCGGTGCACTCAAGCAGTGTTAATGGTTCTACTGATGGATGCCACGATTCAGGGCAGCTTTGCTAACTCAACCTGTTTACTACATTGACTTATATATAAGGATGGTCAACGATTAGTGGGCATTTTCTCTTGTACCTTTAGGCTGCGTTTCCACCAGGGATGTGCGAGGATGCGTAGCGAGGGATGTGCTTGTCATGAACCAATAGAAACAGCCCAGCGGAGCGAGGATAGTTAAATTATTTGTTTCGACTGGTTTATGACAAACACATCCCTCGCTACGCATCCTCACACATCCCTGGTGGAAACGCAGCCTTAACTAGGTTAGGGGTGGTCACAAAACTGACGATTACTGTCAAACGGCTATGTTTTGTCACAAACTGACATATGTTAGACGGTATTTAAACATACCTGACTGCACGGTACAGACTGTACGGTACAGACTGTACGGTAGTACAGTCCCCCACACGGGAATGTTTCGCCACTTATCTTAATTTAGAGTCGTCGTTTCAACTCTCCGTCAAGATCACACGACACGAGTGTTCGTCTCGTCAATACATAATAATATTTCGGTCCAATAACTTCAGCTTTTGATTAAGCGGCATTTGCACAACAACAACACACACATACACAAGCACAGCCTAGTGGGAGTGACACCAACTGGCTAGAGGTCCCGGGTTGAAATCCTGGTAAGGGCAAATACTTATGTGATGTGAGTTCCAGAGTCATGAATGTGTTTTATCTATTTAAGTATATATTTTTCTATATAAGTATGTATATCGTCGTCCTAGTACCCATAGTACAAGTATTGCTCAGTTTGGGGCTAGGAAAGATTTGTGTAAGATTGTCCCCCTAACATTTATTTGTTATTTATTTTTGAGCTAACATTTTTAGTAAAAATGAGGACTACATTTTACATACACATACACACATCATCAGCTTATATACGTTCCAGTGTAGCACAGGCCTACTCTCGTAGATGAGACAATTAACATAATAGGACGTAACATGGAGGATAACATATTTAGTAAATTTTTACTCTCATTCTACTGCGACTCTCGGACTATACCAGGATTTCGGTGCCAGGCGCTGCCTCCCCCACCCACCCCCATGGATACCATAATTAATATTCGAACAGCTTTTACCTCGCTTCCCGATTCCCTTTGTAGCCTGGACAAAGAACTGGCAACGTCATTCGAGTCAACTTGGAAAGGACTTGAAAATGCTGCTTTTGAACGTTTTCCGTTTATATTCTTGGGTTTTGTAGTCCGAGATTGGAGAATTTTATTGAAGTTAGTATGGAATATAGACCGATATGAGGCTCCTACAGTTTCCGAGTGAGTCGATTGCCGATATCTTACTGTAGTAGACATGTGTAGCTCGCGAGTGAGTGATTCAAAAGAGCTATATCAGTTGGTCTAGCTCACCGGCTCACTAGCTCAGTTCCGATTCAAACAACTCAGTATCTCTTTCAACTCACTCGCTCTCAAGTAGGTCTATAAACACGAACTTTTCGTCTCTGTCTTGTAACCGTATACCTAAATAATCTCTCTTTCGTTCAGAAATATTCGGATTTGGAGTTACTGAGCTATAAGAGCTAGTGAGACTCTCTTTAATTAAGCAAGGTAGACATCCGAGTGAATGACATTATCCCAGTAGGTAATTGCTATATTAAATGTTAAATCATTGACAGACCTCGAAAACAATGCTGGAGCGATCACTAAGTATATGGGAGAGGCATCGATAATTGAGTTTATAAATCAACATAGGTGACCCTAGCTGTCACTAAATTTTGCCCCCTGGGTAGTTCTCTGCGATTTTTTACCGTTTCGCTTGCTTCATTACCATCGCCACTATTATTGGCCGTTTTATAAAAGCAATCAGGATCATTATGATAAAAATAGCAGAAGCACGCGACTTCTACAAGATAACCAAAAACGACTCCATAGTTTATAGGGAGCTCATCCATAATGTAGCGATGGTAATGATACGATTTAGTCGCAGAGAACTACCCCCCTAGATTCCTAGGTCTGGTCATTAACAAATAGAGGTGACAGCAGGGCTAACTATTGGATTAGCTTGTCAAACACTAGGACGTTTACCTTATGATAGTATTGAAGGAGTTTAGGTCAGAAGATCGAAAGTAATCAAGTGGAAAGACGGGTTAAGAACAGGTCCCTACAGCCTGTTAATAATCGTATTCAGTTACAATCATTGCTTATTAGATCGTGGCAGCCGCAGGATGTAACGCAACGCATAACTGCCTTTTTTCGCGTTGGTTCAGCACATTTCGTGATGATACTGGTTTTCGTTTCATTGAGTAAGCTGGTGCAATGTGCGGAGATCCTTTATGTTGATGGAAAATTAAAATACCGTTTTAAATAGTAATTATTTTCTTGGTAAAAGGACTGTGTGGGCCGCCTCGATAGTTGCAGTTGAAGACGCACTTAATTGTCCATCTGCAAACTTTATTACAACGGGGTAAGGTCTACTATGGTCACTTAAGTGTCTTCGTTCGTATCTACCATCGTTGCTTTTTTGTGCGGCAAAACAGCAATGTACTGTGTGATAAACACTCCTGTCATCTTCTTTTTTTATGTCACATGGGGCAAACGAGCAGACGGATCGCCTGATGGTAAGTGATAACCGCCACCCATATACACCTTCAACCAGAGAAGTCACAAGTGCGTTATCTCCCTTTCAGATTGGAGTATCCACGCTCTTTACTTGAAGGTCTGAAGGTCGTATCGGTCCGGAAATACCGAAAGCGACAATTAATTCATTTCATAGTTCAGTAGTGCGAGGCAGAAAGTTTTGTGGACGTCTGTCCACAGTTTCTGCCATCTCTGTATCATCATTATGGATCTTACCGTAAAGTGATTGGTGCGAGCATTTTTTGTTCCTACTTTCCTCATTAGGACATATAAAACGAGGAACTCTCTTTCAAAAAACTTTTCAAAGTATATCTACATTCTCATAACGCGTTCCTGTAAAAAAATTATGATTCTGAATCATTGGCAAATTCAAATAATTTATTTTGCAAATAGGCCACAGGGCACTTTTTACAAGTCAGAATTTGTCAGCACTGCAGAAAATGACATCTGAAGAGAAAAAACCGGCCAAGTGCGAGTCGGACTCGCGCACCGAGGGTTCCGTACAAACTCATAAGTAGATACATGAATAGTTCAAGAAAAACTATATGGCCATTAGTTTAGTAGGAGCAAATAAGTATGTGTTAAGATTTTTGCAAATTTCTCAAAAACAGTGCAAGTTAGGAAAACCGTTATATTTTTCCTGTAATGTATAGGATGACATTAATAATTGGTAATTATTACAGATTTTTCTGTTCAGTAACTTCGAAGATAATAGGGGGGGAACGGTATTTTTTTTAACGTTTTTCGCCATAAATCAAATACTACTAATTTAAAAAAAATACAAAAATACTGTTTTAATCTACAAATTAAGCCCTTTCATTTGATACCTCACTCAATATAATAGCCCTACTTTCAATTTGCAAAGTCTCATTACGGACCCCTTTACAAGATTTTTTTTACATCCTATAAGCTCGGGTTAGCGGTTCTTAACACTATTCCAAATTTCAAGTCGATAGCATCAGTAGATCCTGATATATCTTGCTGTGACAGACGGACAGACAGACAGACAGACAGAGTCGCACCATAACGGTTCCTTTTTTACCATTTTGGTACGGAACCCTAAAAACGCTGCAAAAAACTTTCTGTCTGTAAGTCAACGTTAAAATTTTCATTAAGATTCAGAAATTGACGAGGGGCGGCAGAGTAGGTACATACCCCAATAGCTAGAAGATCAGAGCATAGATATCGGTAGACATAGTACGAGATTAACGAAATGGCTTCTCCGCTCTCCTGCGATCAATACGCGCGCCCCCGCCCCGTCGCGGCTGGGACGGTGTTGCCAGGTCGTGGAAATGTTTATATTTGTGGATTTTCCACTGCTGGATAGACCGGCTGCGGTAGAGGCAGTAGACTCTAACGTTTATCAACTAAGGATTTTATTTCTTTTTTTCTTTACATTAAATGGACCTGGTCGCGACTCCGATAATGATAGTAAAGCATTGTTGGAGTCTACGATGGAACGAGTGCACCTAGTACATGCCTATACACTCTGGTCCTGAGATTGTCCGGATTGTACTTAGTCGGAAGGACCGACGCCGGCTCGGAATTCCACACTTGAACTGTTATCATAACAACTGACTAACTAAGGGATATCAAGTTAAATTTAAGATTTGTCACGAAGAGACTGAGGTGCTTTTTTTGCTTGAGCCCTTTTTACCTGACTACGCGAAGCAAAAAGGAGGGTTATTCCTGCATCTGCTACTGGTATGACTGTGTTGTTACAATTTTGCTGCAATACGCGTACAAGTAGAATACAGTCGAAGGGCAATGAAATAGGAGCAATTTCTTTCAATAGTGTGAAAAGGCTTGAAATACAGCATTAAAAATGTAATCATTAAAACCGATGTTCAAAAGCATACCTGTAAACTATTCGTGAAGTGTTTTAAAGAGGGAAAATACTTCAGTATTTTCACGGATACATAAAACAGCTTAAGTGCGTTTTCCTAAAATCCAACATGGCGACCCCATTTTCCGAGCGCGCCGTTGTGGGAGGGAGCGCTCCTGGCAACACTGCCCTCTAATCTCCGAGCGATCTTACGTCCTTTTCCCGCGAGATGCAACATTCGTCGCGACTCTATTCCGAATGGGGTTTGGGCGATATTCTATCGCTTTTTCTACACTAGGTATATCTAACTAGTTTACATATATGTATGTAAGTAATGGTAGACGAGATCTGTAGCCTTTATTCTTTAGGGGCTTAGGGCGATTTTCGGCGGCTTTCAGTTGTTTTTAGTATTGGTTGCGTGATGTCGTTATATACTATTGTAATGTGGTAGGTAGTTGAAGATGGGAGTTGTGGAACGAATTTTCGGGCGCTGTTTTCGTTATAATATTAACACACCTCGTTGGTTTTATAATATAGTTAACACTGGGATATGTGGGTACCTATGTGAGCTATAGACCTAGCGAGTCCGTCAACCCTCATGGCTCAGCCATTTAAAAAAAAATCCAAAATAATAAATCGAAATAAAGTCTATATTACTACTGACTGAACTGGCTCACAAATTTCACGAGAATCGGTTGAGAACGCCCTGTAAAGCAGAACAGTTGGACGGACAGACAGACATACGAAACCATTTTGCTCGAGCTGAAACGGAGAAGCTTTGCGCTCGTCCGGTCAGTAACGTGTTTTTGCGTTGCTTTATTAATTCCTTTTTAGGGTTCCGTACCAAAATGGTAAAAAAGTAACCCTTATAGTGCGAATCTGTCTGTCTGTCTGTCTGTCCGTCTGTCACAGTCATATATCTCAGGAACCACTGCTGCTATCGAATTGAAATTTGGAATAGTTTTAAAAGTCGCTAACCCGAGCCTACTAGATATAAAAAAAATCTTATATCTTTTTTACTTTTTTTTTAAAGGGGGCGGAAATGGTAGTTCGAAAATTTTAAGTTGTGTTATTGTATCAAGTGGGATACCAAATGAAAGGGCTTAATTAGTAGATTCCAAAACCATTTCTATCTTTTTGGTTTAGGACGAAAAAAGTTAAAAAAAAAAACCATTCCCCCTATTATCTTCGAAGTTACTGAACAAAAAAATCTGTTATAATTACCAATTATTAATATCACCCTATAGTCCAGGAAACGAGGAGATTCTTTGTATGGAGACCTCGGAATAATTCCTCTGTCGCTGAAACTTTGCAGTGTGATAAAGTAGGGTATAAAGCATACGTTTGACAAATTATCTAGGATTTTTGATATTTCGAAGTTAGGTATTTCTGCCAAAACATGAAAATCGCTTATAACTGCTTGTGGAAAATTCCTCCGTCCGAAATTCCATCGGTATATGATATTATATATTAATACGAGTATATATTATCATTATCTAGGAAAATTTCGATTTCGAATAGGTAGAAAGGCCGTAGCAGGATAAGGGAAGAAAAAATGCCCTTGAATGATTAAGAACTGTTTATTTTTTCTATAGTTGCTTTCATTTAGTTGTATAATTGTGCAAAGTTTGGTTAAAAAATTCCCAGTGGTTCAGCCGGGAAAAAATAAAAACAAAATTTATAAAATTTGACGTATCTCTAAAACTATAACTCTTTATCATAATATCTTTAATTCATTTTGGTTAATTAAATAGTACGTATGCCTTAAAAGAAAATTGAGTCTCTATCTTTACAATTTCTGTAAAAAACACGTAAGTCAAAATTTCAAAAAAAAGTTTTTTTGATTCCTGAAGGAGTGACCACTCTAAGTGACATTTCTAAAAAAGCCTTATTTAACGATCTGTCAGTCATATAAGTTTGACGGTTAAAATCGAAAAGCAACAGTGTCAAAATTAAAAAACTATGTTGGTCGGATTCTGTTACATTTTATTCTTATACAATTCTAATACAGCCAAAGAACTTAAACATAAATATTCTGTGTAAAGAACTAAAAATAAAATAAATTTATGGCATTTACTCGAATATGTATCAACTTAAAAATGTCTTTTACTTCTTATTTGAATCACTATCGCTATCTTCATTAACGGTAACACTAATACCGTTTCTCAAAAAAAAACCACTAAGAATTTCGGCAGGCTGCATGATTTTTGATAAATATCTTGCGTGCGATAGGTAGTACACAATAGGGATGATGACTGGGTTAAAAATATGTAATTCTATTTAGTCCGTCAGTTAGATTATGGAAAAATATGGGACACGTATTTTTTGGTTTATCAAAATATTAAAAATCGACAAAGTTATAGATCTTCAAACTTCTGGAGTGGGGGCTTGTGACGTCACTTCTGAGTGAAAATTGTACTCAAGAGTGACGTCACTCGAAACTTCTAAGCACTTTATCCTCGTCAGTTTTTGTTTGTCAAACAAAACAAAAAATACGTGTATAATATTTTTTCATAATGTAACAGACGGACTAAACAGTTTTTTTTAGTCATCTAGCCTATTGCGGCAATGTGTGATCAACACCCTACCTACGAATGAATATATCTGGTGAAAAGATAAGTAAGGCTTAATTACAAATAATGATGATTACCTATTTGAAAAAAAAGGTTTTATAAGTTAAAAGGCGACAATTAATACAAATACAGGGTGGTTTTCGATAATTTGTACATATTAAAAGGGGTGAAATTCCAACTGATTTTATCGGTACAAATGACTTTAATTTTTGTTTCTGGGCAAAAAAATTTTTTTACAGATTTTTACAGTTTTCTATGAAATTTTGGGCAGTACATCTGTTTGACGCAGTATAACTTTTGATCTTATTGTTCAAAGCTGTAAGAAAAAATGTTTTTAAGATCACAATTAAGTGCTAAACGAAAATAAGCATGAAAAAATGGTCACAATATTCGCAAACTTTCGAGAAAAACGGTGTTTTCCGTGAAAAAAAACAGCCGTTTTTCACAATTATATTTTTTTTTGACGATTTTTTCTTCAAGTCTGTGGTTTATTGTTATTGCTACTAAATAACGTGTCTATTGTCATGACCCTGCAATTTTTTCTTACAATTTTAAGCAATTAGATCAAAAGTTATATCGTGGCAAATAGATGTAGGTACTGCCAAATTTCACTGAAAGTTTAAAAATCTGTAAAAAAAAAACGAATGACCACAAACAAAAATTAAAATCAGTTTTACCGATAAAATTGGCTGAAATTTCACCCCTTTTCATATGTACAGATTATCGAAAACCACCCTGTATATTTTCAAGCCAATATTAATGGGAATGTCAAAAATTGATTTATTTTTAATTCTTTACAAAGAAGATTTATTTTTAAGTTCTTTGGCTGTATTAGATTAGATTAGTATAAGAATAAAATGTAACAGAATCCGACCAACATAGTTTTTTAATTTTGACACTGTTGCTTTTCGATTTTAACCGTCAAACTTATATGACTGACAGATCGTTAAATAAGGCTTTTTTAGAAATATTACTTAGAGTGGTCACTCTTTCAGGAATCAAAAAAACTTTTTTTTGAAATTTTGACTTACGTGTTTTTTACAGAAATTGTAAAGATAGAGACTCAATTTTCTTTTAAGGCATACATACTATTTAATTAACCAAAATGAATTAAAGATATAATGACAAAGAGTTATAGTTTTAGAGATACGTCAAATTTCATAAATTTTGTTTTTATTTTTTCCCGGCTGAACCACTGGGAATTTTTCAACCAAATTTTGCAAAATTATACAACTAAATGAAAGCAACTATAGAAAAAATAAACAGCTCTTAATCATTCAAGGGCATTTTTTCTTCCCTTATCCTGCTACGGCCTTTTAAAATACCTATTTTGCATCATAACTTCTTCAGGAAAATTGCTCCGTCAATATTTATTTTTTTATATGCCCTAAATTCTTTAAATATATCCATTTTCACAATTATCTAGGAAATTTTCCTCATCGATCACACCTTTACAGATTTTCGGCAATAACTCATGGGGAAAAATTGCTCCGTCAATTTTTATTTTTTTATATGCCCTAAATCCTTTAAATATATCGCTTTTCACAATTATCTAGGAAATTCTCCTTATCGATCACACCTTACAGATTTTCCGCAATAACTCACTGGGAAAAACTCCTCCGTCCATTTGTATGAAATTAACTTATCAGACACAGAACATAAAAATATAATATAATTGTGTATTATCCAGTAAATTTTCGCCCTTAAACGTTAACTTTCGAATATCGCAATATAATGAACAATATTTAAAAAGCGCGCTTTCAAACAACACCGAGCGCGTAGTGCGGGAGTGGGGTAACCCCGCCCGCACCGTCAAGTTTTCCGTGCCGATTGAGTTATTATGTATACTAGAGTGGGCACCTCAACTTGATTTCTTGTAAAACCTGTTTGAGCCGATCGGCACAAACACGCTTAGTCTGTGCCGGACGGCTGCGGTAGCTGGACGCATTGGAGTGAAAAATAATTACGTCTAAATATGCCGTCATGTGTAGTGAGGTACTGTACAAACTGCTCAGGAAAATCAAATAAAAGTCAAGGAGTGACTTTTCACACGTAAGTTTACTGCATTTTCGTTTAATCACGCTTAATTTAATAATTTTTGAATCAATTTAAACTCGGCAGTGGCGCCATGTGGTGGCGGCCATGTTTTGTTGAAATCAAAGAGTAAAAAAAAAGGTTTACACAGACGTGACAATATCGAGGTGTTATGTTAATATAGATAATGAAATTATTTTGAAGTTCCCTATCGGATATTAAATTTTATATTATTCGATTTTTTTTTTTATATTATATTATGGGACAATCTTACACAAATCGACCTAGTCTCACAGTAAGCTCAATAAGGCTTCTGTTGTTGGTCCTAGGCGACGACATATACAGGGTGTCCCTAAACTATGAAGGGAAAGTACCTCAAATATTGGAGATAGGATATTTTACTGAAAGGACACTTTATTTTATTTTTAAAAGTAAGTAATACTGCATTCAAAGATTTTTTTAAAAATTACTTGTTTTGTATGGGAAATAATTTTCTTAACCCTTAAATGGACACATGTGTTTCCCCTGCTGTTTTTTTTTTTGAAATCCTGATTATAGTTTTGTATTTGGGGAGGAAAAGAATTTTTTTTTCGTAATTGTCAATAATTTATAATTTTTTTATGATTTTCAGCATGTCACTTAAAAAGGACATTGCCCGTTTATGTGTTAACTATGCGTACTCGAGATCTGTCACACAGGACGGACATTGCCCATTTAACCTAATGAAATATTCTTAGGACACAAACAATTAAATTAATAAAAATTATATGTAATCACAGCTTTTGAGATCACGACTCATGTTTATTATATAGGAAACATTTACCTTTCACATATACATACGTTCTTATTATTAAACTTGCAAAACAATGAAATCATTATCATGCTTCTCAAAAAAAATCTAAACATAAACTAGTCTTTTCCCTTTCGGAATATAAGAAAACAAATAAATATAAAATAAGCTTATATTACCGCCTGTACTTTTTTGTACAATCGAAAACTGTATGTGTACGTCAGAACTAATGAAATGAACCCAAACACGGTGAATTTATCTTATGTGAATTTAGATCATCATACGTCTGGTTCCACCATATTCATGCAAAATTTCAGTTCCATCGGTTGAAGATATCTGCTACAAAATTGAGTTGCAAGATTCGATCTGAAGAAACATAGTTACATACATTAGTACATTGTGTATCAAGGGCGGTAAGTAAGGAATTACAAACGAGTGTTTATTACAAGGCCGAGGCAAAGCCGAGGGCTTTAATAACACGAGTTTGTAATTCCTTTACCGCCCGTGGAACACACAATGTTTTTCATCACACTTGTGAGGAAATCTGATTAAAATAACCTTACTTAACCTAAATAAAATTGTAAAACTGACAGTGACATTATCCATAGACAATGCGAATGTCAACTCACGTTCGGAAACCATAGCGGTAAAAACTTAAAATGTGTGTTTTTATTTTTGCAAAATACTGAAATGCACTATTTAAACATTTAATTAATGTTACAGAAATATGTGTTTACATGTATTTGCAATAACAGTTCTCTTTAAATAAATATTTCAGTAATAAAAGTTAAAAAAGTACGTTGGCGTTTCCTTTGAACATGACAAATAAGAGTAAAACAGAACCAGCGTTTCAAATTTAAAAAGAAAACCATTACGCCCTAGGGCGTAATAGCTCATTTACGGCCCGCAAAACCTACGTGTAATGACACCATTTTCGAGCAAGTGTGATGAAAACATACATACTTACATGCTTACATACATAGATTGCGCCAGTGGCATGGCAGATGCGATCGGCTCAAATCTGAGGTCGTTGCTCTAGTAATGTTCAATAGCCAGCTCCCTTACAATACCCATGAGCATCTCTATCATCATTATTTCAGGCATAGGACGTCCACTGCTGGACACAGGCTTCCTCAATAGATTTCCAGATGGACCGGATATTATATGGGCATATATGATGGGCATCCAGCGAGTCCCTGCAATCCTAACCAGGTCATCCGAGCACCTGGCAGGTGGCCGTCCCACGCTGCGCTTACCAGTACGTGGTCTTCACTCGAGAACCTTTCTGCCCCAACGGCCATCGGTTCTTCGATCTATGTGCCCTGTCCATATCCATTTCAGTATGCTTACCCGGTTTGCTATATCGGTGACCTTAGTTCGACTACAAATCTCCTCATTTCTGATTGGATCACGCAGAGATCCCGAGCACAGCCCTTTCCATCGCTCGCTGAGTAACTCTGAGCTTCCTTAAGTGGCCCATAGTTATAGACCACGTCTCGGCTCTGTAGGTCATCACCGGTAATACGCACAGGTTGAAGACTTTCATCTTCAAGCACTGAGGTATCTCGGACGAGAAGATACTTTGCCGTTTCCCAAACGCTGCCCATCCGAGTTCGATCCGTCGATCCGTCGGTATGTGATCTCTTTCTCGCAGTTGGACCTACCTAGCTTGATTGTTTGTCCTAGATAGACGTATTCGTCGACAACTTCGAGGACCGAGATACAATGCAATACTGTGGTGGGCGCTACATGGACATTCGACACGATCTTCATCTTGTCCATGTTCATCTTAAGGCCCACCTGTTAGAATACTCTGTTGAGATCTTCGAGCATTGTATTGTGTCTCTGCCACGATATCGTCGGTAAACTGAAGGTGCGTGATGTAATCGCCATTAATTCTGGTGCCAAGTCCTTGCAATTCCAAGAGCTTGAAGGCGTCTTCCATTGCTTTGGTGAAGAGCTTTGGAGATATCATATCTCCTTGTCTCACACCTCTCTGCAACAGAATCGCCTCCATACACTGGTATAGTACTTGGACCGACATAATGGCGTTGTTGTGCACATCTCTCAGTTAATTCGGTATTGCTGGAGCGACTATAGTACTGCCCATGTCTCGACAGAATAGTAAGTAAGCAGTGGACTTTGTCCGTTATAAGTGACAAATAACTTTTAAGGGATCACAGGCAAAGTCCGTTATAAATGACATATGTTCAAATCACTACTTTTAGGGAACGTGGGCAATGTCCGTTATAAAGGACAAACATTAAAATCACAACTTTAAGGTATTACGGGCAATGTCCGTTTTAAGTGACACTCTGATTATTTCAAGCATCATGAAGAAATTACAGATCATTTTAGCAAAATAACTATTTTATACTGTTATTACAACTTATTTACACAATAAAATAACATAAATCCTAGTAATACTTACGAAAAAAATGTTTTGACGATGAGCCTACACCGTTTCGGTCGTTATACTTTTAGGAATGCTTGCTCCTTGTCACGCGTCGCGTGCGCACGGCTTCTCGATACGCAAGGAGGAAAGGGGATAGCCTAACGAACGTCACGTGACACTTGAACCGCGCGGAAGTTCGTTCAAATTTGAATTGTGTGCGTTTTATTGGTATGTCTTTTAAAACGGACAAAATCCATTTAAGGGTTAACATTTAAATCAAATATTTTACGCTATTCCTCTCTTTTGGGATACTATGTTACTTAAGAGGAATTATTTGTTTTTAACCACTCTTTTGATTGTCATCTTAAAAATATGGGGTGTTGTTTTTTCACATTTGAGTCGGTTCGATTCTCCGACGAAGCAAGTAATTTTTAGAAAATCTTTGAATGCAGTATGTCTTACTTTGAAAAATAAAATAATGTTCCCTTTCAGCAAAACATCCTATCTACAATATTTGAGATACTTTTCCTTGATGTGCCATAATCTTGGACACCCAGTATAATAAATAGATATATATAAATGCTTAAATACATAGAAAACATCCATAACTCAGGTACAAATATCTGTGATAAGCACACAAATAAATGGCCTGACCAGGATTTGAACCCGGGACCTCCTGCTTCGTAGGCTGGGTCACTACCGACTGGGCTAGAAAGCCGTTATTAAATGAAATATTTATTTTTGCCCGACTACGGAAAAAAGGTTATTTTTATTAACACAACATTTATTCAAGGTTTCCTCGGCCGGACCATGAAAAAAAGAGAGGCATGGATTAATATTTATTTTGTTATATTATATCTACACCCATGTCCCTTCTATTCTACGGCTTCTATTTTAATCTATACAGGGATCAACATCGCGACAAAAACGTCATAAGCGCCGTGTAAATCATCTATCCGTCCGTCCGTCGGTTACACGCAGATATCACTAAGAACTATATATATTTACAACTAAGATATATAATATTTACAACTAAGAACATTTGCGTCAGGAATAAAAGCGGAACGCCCGTACCACCAACTCGAAGCACACAGACATCGTCAGTAGGTGAAGCTGCGTCCTTGGCCGTCGAGATGAGTGCTATTCGTGACCAAATGAGCCTATTGTCGGAGCAGCTAGCTGATGCTCTAGGTGCTGTCGCGAAATACCATACTGCGCTCACTGACTATTCTTCTAGGCTTGATATTGTTAATAAGCGGCTATTACAGCTTGAACAGAACTCGGCAAATGACTGTCGCGATGAGCCGAGTGCTAGGCCCCCTTCCGCCGATGTATCAGAGCCGAAATCAAGACGGAAACGTAAGACGCAGAAGGTAAACAAGTCTTCGTCTGTATCGAAAGAAAATGTGGATAGTGCTACAGGGGTTGCGGCTCGCGATGAAACTAGCGTTGCAGCTCCGTCCCCGCAGGAGACTAAGAGCGACATCTTGGTGCGCAGTAGTGACATCTCTACGGAAGAAGAAACTGACGCCGCCCTCCCTAGCTGTGACCAAGGTAAGAGCAAAGTTATTCCAAAGAAGCGTTTCTCCTCACTTCGATGCACGGCTGGGCCTGAAGTTACGTCGCTTAAGGCGGTAGAGTTTCTAAAGTACATACACCTTTGGAATATGGTCTCAGGCGCCGACGAAATACGCGCATATTTGGAAACAATGTGTCCTGAAAAGAATTGCACAGTCCTTGAGCTCAAACCGAAAGGGTCTTACAGGTCATACAAGATCGGCGTCCCGTGCGAGATGTATGACAAATGTTTATCTGCAGATATTTGGCCCAAGAACGCACGGGTGAAGGAATGGTTTTTTCGAAGACCGCAAAGCAACGGCGCAAACCCGGAAAAGCCCAAGTCCCACGACGAAAATAGAGCCGGAGTTAGAAATAGTGTACCAAAATGTCAGGGGCTTGAACACGAGACTTCAGTACTTCAGGCAAAGCCTGCTAGCTCTTGATTGTGATATCGTCGCGGTAACGGAGTCTTGGCTTACTGATGCCGTTAACGATGCTGAGTTGGCGTGCGGCGGGTGGAGCGTGCTGCGGCGGGACCGCGCCACCGGCGCGCGCGGCGGCGGTGTGCTCCTCGCGGCGCGCCCGGGCATAGAACTCCGGCGTCGAGCGGATCTAGAGACGCCGGACGGCGAGGACTTATGGGTCACATTTGTGGTGGGGCAGGTGATGTTCTGTGTGTGCGTAGTGTACATTCCTCCTAGTGCCTCAGAGGAAACTTATATGCGGTGGTTTGAGAAAATGGAATCGGTTGTTGGCAGTCTTACAGGTGTAGTGCTTGTGATTGGCGACTTAAACTTAAACCCACTGTATACGTCCCAGAGTGTTCTTGGCTATTATTGTTATCTCTTATCTGTTTCTGGTTTAAATGAGATGAATGAAGTGACGAATGTACATGGGAGTAAGCTAGATGTCGTGTTGGTGTCGGAGCGCATCACTGGTGCTGTGGTTTCAAAGATGGCGGGCGAGGGATTGGTCCCAAGTTCTGATGCATACCATCCTCCGCTGGAGATTTCGGTTCCCGTGGGAAGCTGTGCGCGCCGACCGGCTGAGCGTCTGGACCCTAGCAATGTGGACATGAGTCGGGACTGGAACTTTACGAAGAGTAATTTCGAACTTATGTATAAATTGGTTTCCGAAATAAATTGGCAGGAAGTTCTCAGTGCTGGCGATGTCGACATTGCTGTGGACATTTTTTATAATATACTATATAGTATTTTTGACCTTTGCGTACCTAAACGGAAACGGCCAACCGGTTTGAGTAGACGATATCCTGTGTGGTTCACGGCTGACCTGATCAGTGACATCAAACTGAAAAGTAATCTGCATCGGGAGTGGAAGATTACACGGGATAAAGACGTCTACAATAAGTTTGCATTCCTGAGATCAAAGGTGAAAGAGCGTTTAGCGTCTGCTTATGACTGCTACATTGAACGAATCCAAAGTACAGTTAGAGTCAATCCCCGCGCTTTCTGGCAGCACGTAGGTGGTCTCAAGACAAATGGTGGTTTCGTTTCGAGAGTGAAATTTAAAGACGAACAATTTGTCGGTAGGGAGGTGGCCAGCGCTTTTGCTGACTATTTCTCAGAAGTTTTTCTACCTCATGTGCCACTTCTTGATCCGAAGTTATTGGGAAATGGAAATCGGAAGCCTGGCGTCAACTGCATTGATATCAAATCAATTACTTTGCAGGAAGTTGAAGCTGGGATAAAACGCCTGAAGGCCAATAGCTCCATTGGACCTGACAACTTACCGGCGTATATTGTAAAGGGTTGTATGGAGTTTTTAAAGATCCCGATACAATATATTTTTAACCTTGCGCTCTCTTCTGGGTCATATCCTCGAAGGTGGAAGGTGTCTAGAGTGAGACCGATCCCGAAGGCGAGTGACACCTCCGTGGTTGAGAATTATAGACCGATAGCTGTTCTTCCTACCCTTGGCAAGTTGTTCGAGGCCATACTTCACCGAACTCTATCTTCTCAAGTGCGGCCCTTCTTGTGTGATGCGCAGCATGGTTTTCGGCCTAGCCGCTCGGTCAACACAAATCTGATAATTCTTACGGACAACATAGCTGTGCATCTTGATAGAGGTATTCAGGTCGATGTCCTCTATTTCGATTTCACGAAGGCTTTCGATCGCGTGGATAACGACGTTCTACTTAGGAAACTGGATGAAATTGGTTTCTCTCCCAAGTTGCTAACCTTTTTTGCCAGCTATCTGCGCGATCGACAGCAGTTCGTCCGACATGGTTGTTTTGTCTCGACTCCTTACCATACCCGGTCTGGCGTCAGTCAAGGCTCCATATTAGGGCCCTTGTTTTTCGGGATAATGATTAACGATCTCAAGTCAGTTCTTCGGGCGGCTCAGTGTCTCTTGTATGCCGACGATCTGAAGTTGGTGTACGGGGTAGAGCAAAGAGCTGATTGTGAGACGTTACAAGGGGACATCGACCTTGTGTTTCGGTGGAGTATGGAGAATAAACTTCATTTTAATCCGGCCAAGTGTTGTGTGTGTACATTTACCCGCTCTCGTACCGCAATATATGCGCAGTACTTGCTAGGGTCAGAGCCGATAAATCGGGTCTCCTCTGTCAAGGATCTGGGCGTGGTGTTCGATACGCGGCTCACTTTTCACGAGCATATTTCTTCTCTTGCCACGAACTGCTATCGAAAACTGGGTTTTGTTATCCGTAACCTCCGCCATTTTCATGACCCTGTAGCCATTAAAATGGTTTATAATGCCTTAGTAAGGAGTAAGCTGGAGACTTCGTCGATAATATGGAATCCCTACGAATCGACATACGCTTTACTTCTCGAGAAGGTTCAGAAGGCGTTTCTAAGGTTCCTTTATAAAAAAATATACGGATCCTACCCGTATTTGTACCCAACAAAATATCTTCTCGGCGCCCTTGGGTACAACTCTTTAGAAGTCAGGCGAAATTATTACCTGATGATCACGGTTTGTCGAGCCTTGCGTGGTGATTCGGATTGTCCTGAAATCGTAGAGCGTGTCGTGCGGTTATTTGTCCCAGATATCCCGAGGATTACCCTCAGACCCCGACGATGCGACCTGTTGGCCGTGCCGCCGGCGCGCACTGTGTCGTGCAGGAACTCGCCGCTGCCCCGTGCCCTTTCACACCTCAATGCGCTTCTGGCATCGACACCTGAGTGTGACCTGTTTGCGTGGCGATGGGCAACAGTGTGTAGTGAATGTTTAAGATTCTGTGAGGTGATGGATGCTAGGTGCTCATCTGTTCCTATGTAATTTTTCTCTATTTGTTATTGTGATTATTGTTTGTGTGTAGACGTATCTTTAATTGTTAGTCTAAGTTTCGTAACGCATTGGGTTCACTGTAATGTTATGTAAACATTTTTATCAATAAAATAAAATAAAATAAAATAAAATAAATATCTCCAGATGTACTGAATAATATAGAAAAAAGTTTAAAAAAAGCTTTTATTTATCAAATTGCCTACAAATTACAATTCAAATGACTTTGTTAATCATAATTTCATAAAAGTTTAGTTGTATTATATGTACAGGTATATTTTTTTCTAAATGAACTAAGAAGAAGAGAATAAACTTTAAATTAAATCAAATCACAAGATTTACATGATATAAAAAGCTTGTCGCGAGATTCCTTAGAATTACTCATATCGAGCTCATGATCATATCGATAGGTACATATTGTATTCATGCATAAAGCTTCTATATCATATAAATCATGTGATTTGATTTAATTTAAAGTTTATTTTCTTCTATTTAGGTCATTTAAATAAAAAAAAATCAAGGGGGGCGGGAGGGTCGTGTCGTCGTCGTCGGTACGAAGAACGATGATGAGCTGCGAGCGGGTATGCGGGCGGGGCGACGCGGCGTCGGCGGTGCGGCGGCGGTGGCCTTGTAGGGAACACCCAAATACTCCGAATTATTTTATTCCGAATTTACTTATTCCGAATTTCAAAACTCCGAATTTCATAAATCCTAAAAAATAAAATTCCGATTATTGAAAAACACGATATTTATTATACCGAATTTCAAAAATCAGATTTTTCTATATTCCGACATTTATTTCTCCGAAAAATTAAAAGCTCGATGTACCCTTTGTCCGTAAAACGGAATTCCGACTTTCATTTGTCCGAAATTTCGTTACTAATTCGGAATTTTGTCATTCGGAGTTTTGAAATTTTGTAAACTCTTAATATTATTGAAATATGAGGCGCAGGTTTTAAAGTCTGAAGAAAATTAGGACTTTTTTGACAAAATTTGATAATTATTTTTATAGTTTTGCCTTAAAAAATACGCTACGTTCAAATAATAATAATGGCTGAGATAATATTGTATTTTATATGCATTGGAGAATATGTAACAAAACCCGAATCGGAGCACCCCACTATCCACGTGGTCTTGTCTGCTCTACCCCTAGAGTGTATATAGAAAGCCGGAGGCGCGGAGGGGGAGCAGCCCTCGCCCGCTGTAGCAAAGCACAGGCACAATGTGAGCCGTAGCGGCTGAGGCTGGTCGCCGAAGGCGACCAACAAGCCGAAGCTGCGAAGGCGAGCATTAGGGCCTGTGCTTTGATACGCAAGGGCGAAGGGGCTGCTCTTCCCGCAGCGGCGGAGCAGTTGCGGAGTCCGACCGACTGTTTTTAAGTCCTGTATCTACGTTTATCATTATTTAGTCGAAATTTTTATTTTTCGATATTTTGGAATTCGGAGTTTTGATAATCGGAATTCGTACTTTTGATGTATCGGATTATTATAGATTCGGACTTTTCATTGTTCGGTGTATGGAATCTCGGACTTTTGAAAATCGTAATTCTTACAGTTAGACGTTTTGTAATTTCGGAATTTTAAAAGTCGGAGTTATGAAAAATCGGGATTTTAATAATAGGAATTTTAATCCATTCGGAATTTTAAAAATCGGTATTTTGATATTCGTGATTGTGAATATCGGAATTAAGTTTTTCGTATTTATGTAGTGTACCCGGCCTTGTAGGCTTGTAGTTCTTCTCCACTCCCCGCAGTCCTCCCGCACCCCGCGCTCGGTGCTGTTCGAAAGCGCGCTTTTTAAAAATAGTTTATTATATCTGTACTGATAATACACAATTATTTTGATGTTCTGTGTCTAATAAGTTAATAAAAATGGACGGAGGAATTTTTCCCAGTGAGTTATTGCCGAAAATCTGTAAGGTGTGATCGATAAGGAGAATTTCCTAGATAATTGTGAAAAGCGATATCTTTAAATAATTTAGGGCATATAAAAAATTAAAAATTGACGGAGCAATTTTTCCCAGTGAGTTATTGCGGAAAATCTGTAAGGTGTGATCGATAAGGAGAATTTCCTAGATAATTGTGAAAAGCGATATATTTATTCATCGGCTGCCTCCCGTCACGTTCGACCACGTCGACGTCACCAGGCTGCTCAAGGGCATCATGTTCCTGAAAAACAGTCTGACCGAAATGCAGACTAAGTTAGAGGTATCCAATAATACCATAACTGAACTGCGTTCTGAAGTAATGTTATTACGTACCACTATTTCAGAATGTAGGTCAATCGATGACTCTAACTTAGTTGCACGTCACGGCGCGCGGAATTCATCCGTCAGCAATATCGTCGCTGCCGCTGTTGCAGAATTGGATGCGTCGCCGGCTGTCAACCAAACGCCGCGCTCTCCGCGCCCCGCTACTCGCCCGCCTGCTCCACAAGAAAAGCCGTGCACGTCACGTATGAGTATGTCGACCCCTCGACGTGCTTATGCAGAGATTGCTGCCAAATGCCCAGCTGCTCCACAGTCTAGGCAGATGTCATCGAAGGGGATACAAGGACCCGTAAAAAAGGACCTGTTAATGCCGGCTCCAAGAGAGTCTCGATGCGACAAGGATGGCTTTATAAAGGTAGAGAGGAAGAAGAAGCCAGCCTCCCGTAATAAGTGCGGTACCGCACCGACTGGACCGCAACATCTGCTGCGTCCCGCTGTGCCGACGACGCTCTTGTATGTGTCCCGCTTACATTATTCTACGAAGGCTGAGGAGATCGTGGAATATGTACGCGTAAAGACAGGGCTCATCCTGAGGGTCGTTAAGTTGGAGTCTCGCCACAACTTGAATTTTAATTCTTATGTGGTGAGAGTTCCAACTGAGAAGATCGCGACCTTCACCAATGAAGAGTTTTGGCCGAAGGGTGTCATGTTCCGGCGCTTCCGCGGGCGGCTACCTGACACCCCGAACAGCGTTACCACATCGCAGTGAAATGTGACCTAGTTGTTAAGTTTATTTTTGTATGATATGTATGTTAGATTGTAAGGTATTTATCTATGGGCCTTTGATGCCTGAAATAAATAAATTATTATATTATATTATTATTATTATTTAAAGAATTTAGGGCATATAAAAAAATAAAAATTGACGGAGCAATTTTTCCCCATGAGTTATTGCCGAAAATCTGTAAAGGTGTGATCGATGAGGAAAATTTCCTAGATAATTGTGAAAATGGATATATTTAAAGGATTTAGGGCATATAAAAAAATAAATATTGACGGAGCAATTTTCCTGAAGAAGTTATGATGCAAAATAGGTATTTTAAAATTTCTACCTATTTCGAAATCGAAATTTTCCTAGATAATGATAATATATACTCTTATTAATATATAATATCATATACCGATGGAATTTCGGACGGAGGAATTTTCCACAAGCAGTTATAAGCGATTTTCATGTTTTGGCAGAAATACCTAACTTCGAAATATCAAAAATCCTAGATAATTTGTCAAACGTATGCTTTATACCCTACTTTATCACACTGCAAAGTTTCAGCGACAGAGGAATTATTCCGAGGTGAAATGCTTCATTAATCGGACTACTAAATATTACAGGAAAAATATAAGTTTTCCTATCATGCACCCTTTTTTAGAAATTTGCAAAAGTCGTACCACATACTTATTTGCTCCTACTAAACTACCCGCCATGCAGCTTTTCTTGAACTATTCACGAGTTTGTACGGAACCCTCGGTGCGCGAGTCCGACTCGCACTTGTCCGGTGTTTTTTGTAGTTTATACAGCTATACTTACCTACATAAAACTTGGCATGTCACAATGAAGAAAAAACACTATAACATTTTCAGTTAACGTTTTCAGATAACTGAATAAACAGATAAACTTATCAATACCTGTAAATTGTGAGACGTGACATGATAGTTTAATCCATAATGATTTGTATCCATTTTTGATGGTATCTATACTAATAAATACCTACATAACTCGAGTGATGATTGTTTATGGAAAAATAGTTAGGCATGGAGATTAATTCGTTCGTATCTTTTATACATATTTACTATGTACGTCGTTTATTTGTTTTCATGCCGCTATTTTACAAGTTTAGATATTTATTGAACTAGAGCAGCGGTCGGAAACCTTTTAGCAGCCAAGGGCCATATAGCAGCTAACAAAATTGACGGGGGCCGCACTATGTTAATAACTGTTTGTATTTGGTGCTTTTATACAATAGGCTAGATGACTAAAAAAATCTGTTTAGTTCGTCTGTTACATTATGAAAAAATATTGTACACGTATTTTTTGTTTTGTTTGTCAAACAAAAACTGACGAGGATAGAGTGCTTAGAAGTTTCGAGTGACGTCACTCTTGAGTACAAATTGTACTCAAGAGTGACGTCACAAGCCCCCACTCCAGAAGTTTGATGATCTATAACTTTGTCGATTTTTAATATTTTGATAAACCAAAAAATACGTGTCCCATATTTTTCCATAATCTAACTGACGGACTAAAAGAATTACATATTTTTAACCCAGTCATCATCCCTATTCTAAATATATCAGAATATATCGACCTTTACATAGATAGAAAATAGCCAGGGAGGCTCTCGGGCCGCAAGTGAGCGGTTCACGGGCCGCAGGTTGCCGACCGCTGAACTAGAGGATGCCAGTATGTAACTTTGTTCTAATCTAGGTACCTGTACACCAAATTTCATGGAATTGTCACAGAAATATATCGAGGTAAAAGGAAAAAGTGCATATACCTCGCGTGCTAAAAAGAAGGCGACCTTCTTTGCACGCTATCAACTTCAGTTTTCGCCAGGATTACCACCGAATGAAATTAATACGGAAAAAGTCCCTTTCTGGCCAAGTGTAGACATAAAATGATGTACACAACACGGGAGGTAATAAAGAAAGCCCTGGATCGCATATTTACGTCCCTCGCTTGCAGCTCGGGCCGCAAACATCTGCGATCTCGGCCTTTCTTTGTATTACCACCATTTTGTACAATACAACAATACAATACATCATCATCATCTCCCTGCCCTTATCCCACTTTACGTGGGGTCGGCACAACATATTTTTTGCTTCCATTCTCCTCTATCACTCGTCATCTCAGCACTCACTCCTTTCTTTCTCATGTCTTCCTTCACACAATCCATCCATCGCTTTTTTGGCCTACCAACTGCTCTCCGTCCCTCGACATTCATCCCTAACATTACTTTATCTATATGACTTTCATCCCTTCTCATTACATGCCCATACCAAGCTAACCTACTGCTACGCATCTTTTCCGTCACCGGTGCCACTTTCAAACTTCCCCTTATATACTCATTTCTAATCCGATCCTCTCTCGTCACTCCACACATCCATCTCAGCATTCTCATCTCAGCTGCATGCACTCTCCTTTCATCCGTCACTTTCATTGCCCAACATTCTGATCCATACATTACGACAGGTCTTACGATCGTTTTATAGATTTTCCCCTTAAGTTTAAGGGGCATTCGTGGGTCGCAGGTTGTTCCCGAGACCTGTCGCCATTTCATCCATCCCGCATTTATTCTATTTCTCACGTCACGGTCAATATTGCCGTCATTTTGGATCAGTGACCCGAGGTATCGGAAGTCGGAGCAGACTGGAAGGGATACACCGCCTAAAGCAATAGGCGAAAAACTGGATGAACCCCCGAAATCGCAGAACATGTGTTCCGTTTTGGTTCTGCTTATTTTCAGTCCTACGTTCTCCAGTTTTTCTTGCCATTTTTCCAGCCTGCTCTGGACCTCGAGTGCATTTTCTCCGACAAGCACAACGTCGTCGGCAAACAACATACACCAGGGTGCTTCCTCTTGTATGCTCGATGTCAAGGCATCCATAACCAAGAGGAACAAATATGGGCTTAAAGCCGACCCCTGGTGCAAACCTACCGCCACATTGAACTTGTCGGTTACTCCAGCTTCGGACCGGACGTGAGTATTAGCTCTATCATACATCGCGACAATACAATACAATCATACTTTATTGCACACCAAAAGATAAATTACAATACAAACTTATACAAAAACATTGGTAAACAATAGGCGGTCTTATCGCTAAAGAGCGATCTCTTCCAGACAACCTTTGGGTAGCGGACTTGATATAAAATTAACAAAACTAAATGGGTGGATTTTGTATTGTGTAATGTACTATTTTCCATCACCAAATTACACTTTTGTCGTCGAAAAACGTTACACGCTTGGTTCCCATACAAATCGACGAACGATTTCTTTCTGTCTGGATATATTTCTATAAAAATCGGACCAGGTGGGGGCCGTGGCGTTCCCTGAGGTCGAACCAGGTTGCTTGGCTTGAAGGTTCGCTGATTGTTCAAAGTGAGCAACGGACCAGCGGGAAGGTTGAAGCGGATCAACCTGTCCTTATGTAGAGTGTATAAATCAAACTAATGGGAGTTTTAGTTGCCGCTTCGCTAAAACCTAGCCCAGCTAAGAAGAATCCGGCAACAAACTTAGCTGAGCCCGAGCGAGGATGGAGTGAAGTTAATCCAGGACATTCGGGTCCTGGGCAAATCGGGACGCGGCCCTTGTGTGCTGTTGCATGTATTCTTGCATGTACAATTCTCCTATACCATAGCAAACTTCATAAGCTAGATCAGTTAGTTATGTCGTTACTCAATAACAACAGAAGCCCAGCAGAGCGTGTCTATCATCACCGACTCCTGCGCGCCACATTTGCATCCACAAATACCAGGATATCGAGACCTCTTCTTTGTGCCACGTTCCGTACTTACACTGGCTCAAATTATAATGGATATCGAAACGTGACTAGTTTTCCTTGAGCTCTCAATTGTTGGTTAGCTGGTGTGTGCGAGGGGTCTTCGCTAATTGGTAACGTTATGCGCAAACCCAGCTAGTGGAAAATGGCCGGTTTAGCAATTACATAGTCGGCTTACTTGGTTATGTTTGCATTATTAACGTAATTATCAATGTTGGTAATTAATTATTAACTATCGGTTTGTGGGAATTTAGTATGAGTTTAGTAGTCGGCTATTTTATTACTGGGTCTATTTTTTTTCGCTGAAGGGAAACTTTATTATTATTATTAAATGCTCTATAATACGAAATAAAATCCCGTTCCCTTCCCTTTAAGCCTTATCTATATAGCTTATCTACCTCTGTAATTCGAAGTTAAAAAGAACAGAATCCCTACTCTCTACAAATCGAACATTGACTTATTAAAACCTCTGTGAGTCGAAGACCTCTATAAGTCGATTTTTTTAGGCTTTCCCTTGAGTTTCGACTTATCGAGGTTCCACTGTATTTGCACCAGATAACTCTACAATGAACCGTATCCATATGTTAATCTTATTACTACGTTTTTGTTAGTTAAAGTTAAATCTTATTGTTAGTACCGCGCGACCTGTAACTTCAAATGAAGCGACGAACAGGTACTTGATATTTAGTAGTGTTATGTGCAGCTCGTCCGAGAGATATTTAATTAAGAAAATCAACTAGGCGAGGATATGAACCGCAGACGATGTTCCGGGTCGCTACTAGGGCGTGCAGAACTGCAAAATTTTAGTATGAGAGAACCGGGATTTCCCGTTACTGCCATGCTAAAATTTCCCGGTTCTGCACGCCCTAGACACTATGCTACCTAACTTGAAAGGCTTACTTAAATGTACCAACAGAATATCTTCCTTAAGTTTTCAAAGCATATCTTGATGTCGCAAAATCTTGTGAAAATTTTCACAATATCCTTAGCTGAAATGAAAATTGCCCTACCTACTTTGCTAGTAGTTTCGCTATGGAATTATAATGCGGGGCAAATGTTGATAGCTTTTATGGCTTTAATGCGAAAATATCTGCAATATTGATTTGTTAGTAACATGTGAAGTTTATTAGACAACGGTACAGGTTTGTATGAGAGTCTCAACAAACAAATAATCATTTGTAATATCAAAGAGCCACCCTTAACATGCAAGGATATCAAATACAAACTAAGAGCTGAGGATTACCTAGCCCTTAGTAGATTTCGGGAACAATTTTTCATTCGATCAGGTAACAGGTTTGGCGGTGCAGTGCACCGAGGCTCCCTGCCTTCAAACTTAAGCGGTCCTCAAATCAATCCGAAATTTAACTGAACTTTTCCGTATCTTAAAACCTTATCAGTTTTGATAGGGCCTCCTTTCTTTTTTGTACAGTCACCACACGGGAATATTACGCCCCTTAAATTGGCCACTGTTCTTAATTTAGCTGTGTAACCATAATTCGTTAGCAGTCGTGTGCCCGAAGCGAAGTACCTTCGATTTGCACTACACGGCTAAATTAAGAACAGTGGCAAGTGGCGTAATATTCCCGTGTGGTGACTGTATCAGAGCCTTGTACCTAGCTACGTCTACTACTAGGTCGATTTCTGAATAAATATTCCCGAAATCTACATTGGACAACAATTTTATACACACATACATAATTCTCAAATATACATATATCAAGTGGAAGTGACCAGCGCGACGTGTAACCTCAGCCGGCACTTTCCATCGTCGCGTTCGCGTGTCGTGCGCAGACGCATTGTATTCTAATGATCCCGAATCGACAAATTCGAATACCTTCCGTGTATGAGACCAACAAATACCTCGCATAAGAACTGATTCTATTTAATCGATCAGACCAGATCTGCTTCTTTTACCCTACGGCCACATTATGGATGATTCGGCAGAGAGTCGTGTTGGCGTGGCTTTTGCTGACATACAAAATAGAACAAGACGTCAATACCAAAGTATAAAGACAACCAAGTAGTTCGTCTTCGCCGTTTAGGAGCGCGCGACACCAGAGCGGGCCTAAGGCACAGGGCTGCCACTCGTCGGTTCTGTAAAATACCTACTTACTACGAACGTAACTTTTATTAGGTTGACCTCGATCGAACGAACAATCGTTCGAGGTCAACCTAGTAAAAGTTACTTATTTCAATATGAAAGTATCTGATCGCACACATCTGATGTTAATGTTATTAACTATAATAGTTTAAATAAATTAGTATTGGTATGTGTACATGTAAGTAACGCAAGGATATTTCGGCTAGTTTCATAAAACCACTCTCGTGTTTAAGGCATTTTATGTATCAATAGAATCAACTACTATTTAACTTTAATTTATTTAAATACCTAGGCAAGCCCTAGAATGGACACCGCAAGGCAAAAGGAAACGTGGTCGACCGAAGAAATCCTGGCGACGCTCAGTGGCATCCGAGATGAAGACAGCCGGGCTATCGTGGCCCGAGGTGAAGCACGCAGCCCGAGATAGGACGCGATGGAGACGCACTGTGGACGCCCTCTGCCCCACCTAGGGGACTTAGGACCTTAAGTCGAGTAAGTCACTATTTAATTAGTAAACGTTTAAAAAATCTGTTAATTTTACTCATCTCTGTCAAAGAAAATAATTATCTACTCTATTTAATTGGTATAAGTAGTTTGATCACAAAACTATCAAACATTCTATAAACGACTTAAAATATAACATTTATATAGGTACTAATAAAATACACACCTTTCGGGATCCTTAGGAATGCAGAAATATGACAATTCTGGATTTTGCGCTTTATTCTTCAAACATCCGAACACACTGCAGTATATACGTCTTCTATACTTTGCTTCCTGCGCAGACATTTTGTACGTTCGACCGCTCGGCTCAGCCCTGACTAAGCCCGCGCCCACGACGCGACAATGCTTGCCTGTGGTGCGTCCGTACACGGCGCGCAAACGGCACGCACACATGCGCGCTCCCGATGTACCTTTTATCGGAACAAAAACTACCGTCTACCGTGTCAATACGAATATTCGTCGAA
Source organism: Eudemis profundana (assembly GCA_947034925.1). NCBI lineage: Eukaryota > Metazoa > Arthropoda > Insecta > Lepidoptera > Tortricidae > Eudemis > Eudemis profundana. Next base: position 10,645,019 of record OX344814.1, on the reverse strand, counting down.
TCCCGGTAATGTGGCCATTGCTTGTTTTAACCGACTTCACAACAAAGTTTTTTTCGTCGGTTGTATTTTTTAAAGGTTTATGCCTCAGAATTCCATAAATTATTAACTGATTTGTTTTTTTTTATTGAAAGGGTTTGTTTAAAGTGGCCTACCGAGGACTTCGAGATTGATCACATTTTTTTCCAAATCCAGTTCTTATGATGCGATTCATGAGTTGAGGGAAGTCCTCAAATAAATTTAGCGTGAATTTGAAGGCATAGATTCAATATTTGAAGTTCGTTATGTTTCTTGTGCATTTGCTAGTGTTTAAGTGATTTAATGTTAGAATATATATTTTTTTAATTATTGTAAGTATAAATCCAGACATTGCAACACCTTTCAGCGCCACGACGCCAATGAACTGCGGTGTCATGTGGCAACCGTGCGTGCGCGCGTTGCGTGGGATCGCGCGCATCCTGATTGAGCACGCGCCACATCTTCAGTGGTGCGCGACAGTGTTGCCGTGCTACGCGCCTCGCGCTGTTTTTGGGGGATTTGGGTTTTGTTTTGTGGGAAAACGGGGAAACTTTAATCGCTTTCTTTCAACCCTGGACTTGAACTTAAAGCTCAGACGAGGTCTTTGATAGCTAACTCTGTAAAGGGATTATAATCCGAAGCAAGAAAGCCGTTTGCAGCCCAAGTAAGCTTCTTAGTTTACGAAACGACTTTTTAAAATATTATTATAAGTGTCAAACAAGCAGATGAGCCACGTGATGATAAGTGATCAACGCCATTACCAAAGTAGCTGCCTATACGACGCTACGTATACGACGATATGCTGACGACATGTTTAGCCTAGCTAGTGGGAGTGACACCGAAGCTAGAGGTCCCGGGTTCAAATCCTGGTAAGGGCAAATATTTGTGTGATGACCACGAGTATTTGTTCCTGAGTCATGGATGTTTTCTATCTATTTAAGTATTTATTTATCTATATAAGTATGTATATCGTCGCCTAGGACCCATAGTACAAGTATTGCTTAGTTTGGGACTAGCTCAATTTGTGTGAGATTGTCCCTTTATATTTATTTATTTTATTTGTTGCTGACCTTTGAGAGCTCAAATATATACAGGAACAAAACTAAAACGTCGATATACTAGTGATAAAAAGCTAGAGGCATATCGCATATGTTTAAAGTGAACAAATCTTATTTCGCATACGATTTGAACAACTTCGACTTATTTTTATTCGCATTTTTTTTAATTTTTTTATTGCTATAGACTGGCAAACAGGCAGACGGCCCACCTGATGGAAAGCGGTCACCGCCGCCTATAGACATTTGCAACACTAGATGCATTGCCAATGCGTTGCCGGTCGCGAAGAAATTTGATGACACCCTTTTTAAAAAATCCCATATTGTAGCGCAGTGGGAAAATCTTAGCAGGAAGTCGCATCTTCTCTAATGACATTAACACTCCATAAGGTAACCGATGAAGTTCACTACCTTTTACTTCTCCTACATCTACATATACTACGAGTATGTAGTTTGTACATAATACATATGTAACATTACACAACATTTACAATTAGTGACAATCATTTTGCACGGACAGACACACCCACGCTGCCCTTGGGACCTCAGGTGTCGTCAATAATGACCGTTTTCAACCCTCTGTGCTATACTTAATATACTATCATCACATTTCCTACTTTATCTTAAGCCAGTAAGGTTCAAAATTGAGTGGATGCGGTGCAACTGTATGACCAGTATTTATTTTGTCACAAAATGTCCCTCCAGTGAGCAAACTAGATGGGTTTATTAATTAAATTTGCTGGGGCTTGTCGTATATTTTCCTCATAATAACAGTAAGAATTGTTTATGTGATAGATAAGAATAAGATTAATGTCAAATTAATATACTTATGACAGATAACTCAAGGAAAAATATAATACAAGCCGCCACAAAGTAAATGGGATTAAACGAATATTTAATGATGTACAACATAATATTAAAATAAGTAGTTATATTTTATTTGTACCTAATTTTAAAAATAAATAGTTCCTTTTTTATTTGGACACCTTTGTACATGCACAATTTTACAATAAATGATTTCATATTAAAATGCATGTCCTCGGTGCTTTTATCTTATTACCCGACTACGGCGAAGCAAAAAGGAGGGTTATGATTGTAATAAAGGATTTGAAGGAAAGAGAAAGAAGGTAAGTGAAGGACACAAGACAATAAAATTATGTATGTATGTAAACACTTTATTACACATAAAAATACAAAGATGAATGGTTATGTATAAAGGCGAACTTATCTCTCTAAAAGATCTCTTCCAGTTAACCTTTGAGCAAATGAGAAAGAATAGCTTACATCAAAGAAGATAGACAAACTAACAAATTAAATTAACTATCTGTACCTAATCATGGTTTTGAAGATGTAGGGTTTATAAAGTTAGAGATTGTGTAGACATAACTGAACATTGCAGAGTTAGGAGCTTAGGCTTGGCTCTACATGAAATCTAAATAGTTTTTTTACTGTATGCATTACTTAGGGGCTTATGAGTCTTGACAACACATTTTACAATAAATCTTTATTGGTAGAATTGATATTTTTGGAGGTAATTAAAAAACTACCGAATCAAAATTGGTGAAATCTACGGTGACGTAAGATCTCCGGGTTTTCCTCGACATAAAAGAAAAATAAATTACATTATAATTTTTTTAGGTACATGAAAAAGTACGGAACGAATAGAGCTCCACCTTTTATGCAGTCAGTTGCATTTAAAACCAACGAACGCGCGTTAAACCTGGCAACCCCAAATCACAAGAATCGATATCGATTGCCCGGACGGCCGTTACGAAAATGCTTTTTTTCTCCACATTTCGTGTTCAGTGTTGCCACATAGCGTTATAATTTATGATCTGCTCTAACTAGCCGTCATGGCTGCGGTGTTGAGATCGAAAACGGGTAATTGTTTATTACATTAGTTGTAAATGAGAGCGCGTTTTTCCGCTAGCGTTTAGCGAAGCGTTTGTTGCGTTTACTTCATACGTGTTATGATTTCGGGTCTGTGCATCTGATAAGAGTAAAATATTCGTCGTTAGTAACTCGTGAATATTTGAAGGTTACAGTGGTTATTAGGGCACTAGTCCCACCAGCGGCGACCAACGAGCAGCGAGTAGCGATTGGCGAGTTTTTTCTTCGCGGGCGAGTGAATTCTCTTAGAAAATTTACTCGCCGGCAGTGTGAACAGCCAGCGATGAACTATTAATGTATGCGTCTCTTTTACTAACACAGGATCCTTATCTTTTGTTCGTTTCTTGGGCGAGAAAATCGCCGATAGCTAATCGCTTCCTCGCTCTTGGTGGGACAAGTGCCTAGAACACCAAGCAGTCGTATGCTCGATGAGATTCCTGCTCTTAACTTATATACCTTTACCTTTTATTTCCTATTATATATATCTTCTTTGGGAATTGGAATACACTTCATCATAAATAAAAGAGACTATTCTGTCAGTGTAGCATAATGAAGCATGCAACTTCCTCCACCAAAAAAGGTAGGTGTATCCACTCTCAGCCATCCGAACCGAATTGGGCAATAGTACATTACATACCGAGGCCAGTAAAGTAAGAAATGTCTCACATCTGAGGCTTTCTTATTTACTGGCCAAGGTTTGTAAACTATTTTTCTGTTCAACGGAGCCAGAAAGCGGCATCTTCGTTTAGCGCAGCGGCCGGCAAGGTGACGCTTTCCGGCCCGAGGACCGAAAATTATTTTTTGTTTGAAAGAGTGGTATACATCCCAGGTGGTCCCTTAGTGATCAGGACAGGATCTTAGAAAAATTGAGGAAACCATTTGGCGTCCCACTGCTGGGCAGAGGCCTCCCCTCTCTCCCTATTTCCGGCGAAGTTTTGCCATTCCCTATCAAAACTATCTAGATTCTCCCGCCATCTCCTTTTTGGTCTGCCTCTGTTCCAATACCAGTCTTCCGGGGTCTAGTCGGTAACTACCTTGGCCTTCCGGATGCATTCGGCAGACATGTCCAGCCCAGTTCCACTTAAGTTTGTTCCCACATCGGCACAGTGGCGGATTTATAGTCTTGGCCGCCCTAGGCCCCACGCCGTGTAGTAATCAGCCGCCCTTTTCTCAGCAGCAGCAGTGATTTGTTTGTCACGATTGGCCGCCCCTAATATCTGGCTGCTCTAGACCCGGGCCTACTGGGCCCAGGGGCGTATTTACCCTATGGCCAAGAGGGCCATGGCCCGGGGCGGCAGGTCACGAGGGGCGGCAAACACGGGCCACGAACGGCGCCACATGCCACCTCCAGGCTCAATCTAAAGCATGAGGCACCTGTCTGTAGGGCAGCAAACTTTAAATTGGCCCGGGGCGCTAAATTTCAAAATACGCCCTTGACTGGGCGCCACTGAATCGGCAACTTGAGTTCTAGAACGCAGTACGGTATTTCTAACACGGTCAGACCTCCTCACACTCAGTATACTGCGTTCCATAGCTCGCTGACAAACCTTGAGTTTGGACTTCTGTACCTCGGCTAGGGACCATGTCGGAGCGCCGTAGGTAGAGTGGGCAAGATACATACATCAACAAGCTTACGTTTGATGGGTAGAAGAAGTTTGCCCTTCATTAGTGATTTTATAGACCAGAAACTCCACCAGGCGTTTTCGGCAGAATAATATTTATTGATTACTACTCGTACACTTACGAGCTGTTTGAATGTGCTAGTGAAACAGAATCTACAGGGATTTGCCAATACTTGTAAACAGAGGAATCAGATTCTCAAATTATGGCAATGGCAAAGTGTGTAAGTACCTAAGGTAAAACTGACTATATAAATAACTGACTTATTTACTTACTGCACGAGCGGGGGACTAGCCCCCCCGTGCAGGATCATCCTGTTGGAGGGCCCCAACGAGGTGGGGCCCTCCAACAGGATGATCCTGCACGGGCTAGGCTTGACAGGCTACGAAAAAAAAACTTATTCGGCGGATTAATTTACCGATATATGTATTATAATGATACTAGAACAGAACAGAAAGCCACAGCCAGTAATTTTTCTACCTAAAAAGGTACATCGTGCGGTTTCTGTGTGCGCGCCGTGAATGCACTACAAGCTCCGTTTTACGAATGCGTAAGAATGCTTCAGTACGGATCGCGCCGTCTGCGCCTCGACCTTGAATAGGTATCGCTCGCTCCTAAACGGCCGAAGACTAATTACCTATCTGGCTTTATACTTTGACAAAGCGCCAGCCTTTATCAAAACATAACGTCATTTCATCCGTTGAAACAACATCACATTGTTCAAGGTTAAATCGTGAAAAATATCAATGACGCAGAGATGCCGATCTGCTATTAACTGAAAACAACTTCTACTAAATTAAATCAAACAACAATAATTACTTTAGACGTAAACAAAAGGACAATTATCTTATAACGCACGCGTAGTACGGTAGTGTTTAACCACTTTAACACTACCATCTGATCACGCTAAATTAAACCTTAGGGGTATGTAATAAGATCGGTCATCCACGCATAGTTGTGTTTGCTGTCGTGTATCGATGCGCACGCAGGTAGCGTCGACCAATGACCGAACTTTCTCTCGGCCATCTTGTCGTTACGTTCGATTTTTGAACAGAACTGTCACATTGCTGTTAAATTGATTTGATGTTATTTGTTATTTTTCGCTTTCAGTGAATGATATAGTTGCGAACCGCCCCAGGGCTGATTAGATAGATATAAATGTAGTCTGTGTGCTTTGAGCCCCTATCGTTGCATGTATTTCCGCCTTGCAAGGAAATCTCTGAAAGTACGGAACCGATAGTGATGCGGTTTTTATCAACTCGTAATATGTAGAGCGTTGGAGTGTCTATAGGTATCTTCAGTAGTTCAGTATACCCTTTTTCTCATTGCGCCGTCTAAGCAAATACCCAGGGCCCTGCACTACACGGAGCCCCTAAATTGAAAATCTATCTCCTCGTACCGCTTCTTTCGAGCCTCGTGTATTGAATGGGCAAGCCCTAGGCTGATGTTTAGATAAATTACACATAAATTAACCCTAAACCTTCAATAATACTAGTTTGGGCCGTTAGTGTGTCGTTACACACTGTACTGATGTACTATACTTATACAGGGTGGGAGGGACTATACCAACAAACTTTAACTATAGATTCTAACAACTATTAGGAGTAAGAAAAGTTATGTGATGTATAGTCGAAAAACGCTTACTTTCAGAGATATTCATTATTTTTTAAATGAAAACTCCCAAGTGTGTAACAAGCCCTAATAAATGTGACTAAGATAGTATTACTAATTTTTTTAAATACTTTAACTAAACACCAATTAAACTTCGCAGTATTTGATGGTAAGCGACTACAAGGCCAAAAAATTGACCTTTCGTTTCCATTTTAGCTTTTTTTTTCTTTTTGATAACGTTTCCTCCAGTAAGGACATGTTTATATCGAGGGGCTGAATTTACTGATTTATTTCGTTCCATAAGACTATTAATGTAAAATGACAATATTCGACCCATGTTGATATAACATTATTTACTCGTCACACCACCAGGAATTCATGGCTAAAGTATGTCGGTATAGTCCCTCCAACCCTGTATATGCAGACTGTACTTACATGTTACCACGTGTTCTGCGCTTCCCACGGCGCAGTTTACTGGAATACAAGAGATGATCTCCGTTAGGGTTGTCACTCAATTGACTCTACCAGGGGTTTCGGAAAATGACTCTGGTGAGAATAAGCTCATAAGTTTTTACATTAAGCATAACTTTGACATGATTACATGAAATTTTGTGGTAATATAAATGCAACATGCAAATAACTGGGCACAGTTTTTATTTTTTTCCGAGCGATGTACAGTCACCACACGGGAAAGTTACGCCACTTGTCACTGTTCTTAATTTAGCGGTATATTCATAATTCGTTGGCAGTCGATAGCCGTGTGCCCGAAGAACGCCCGATTTTCATTACGCGGCTACTAAATTAAGAACAGTGGCAAGTGGCGTAACTTCCCGTATGGTGACTGTACCTATAAGTCTCCGGATCCATTACATTACCATAAACTTAAATTAAAATCTTTTGAGGCGTGAAAAAGAAGAAAAAAATTCAAAATAAACAGACAATCACTATACTTATCGTCCCGCAGCGTCTCAAGTCATTTTGGTTCGGAAAAAGTGTATTGTTCCTACCGCGCGTGCCAAAAAGAAGTGACAATGATCTACTTTGCACGCCATCATTATCAGTTTCCGTTAATATTATTATCAGATTTGAAAATCCGATGTAGTGCATTGGGGTAATTTCGAACATGGGGTAATTTTGAAAATTAGGAATTTTCAGTAAACTATGCAACATTTTTGTGGTTTATAATTAGTCGAAGCACTATCAGTATGTCTAAGTACCAGTGTTTGCGTATTAAAGTAAATATATGTTGCGTGCATTATGAGAAATCCTTCATTTTCAGAATTACCCCGTGCTCGGATTTACCCCAATAATGGTAACTACATAGGTAGGTATAATTAATTGTTCAAATACCACCAACTAAAATGGAAAATTTATGTTTTCCATCACTAAATTACACTTTTGGCGTCAAACGCCAAGTGAAAAACGTTACACGCTCAGTTCCCATACAGATCGACGAACTATTTCCTTTTATCTCGACATATTCTGTGTCGGTAGCCCTGGCGTCGTGCACGATCAACACCCGGTTCTACAAAGCGCACCTGAGCCGGACTAAGTAAACATCCCTGAGAAACATCCACTGCACTCGCCTATGCCAAACTCGCACTCTAGGCAGCTCTAGGTCCTAGTATAATGCTTATCCAAAATTACTTGTTACATTGCCTTAAGGGCTTGCCCATTAATCACGTGATTCTCGAAAGGAGGTCCAAAAAATAAATAAAAATGGAGGAGGTAAGATTGTACCCCGTTTAATGGACGCGCCTTAAACCATTGTTTTCGGACATACAAGAATTTCTGGCAATATTCGCCACGGTGATTTCTCTATCATGTTACGTACTTGAATTTTGGCAATTCGCTTTATTATTCGCTACTTTATTTTATCAATGGAGATTGTAAGATCCTCCTCCCTGGATCTTGGAACCTTTTTTATCAAACACGGATCAGCAAGCGACTCCGTACGCCGTTCCAAGGTAGGGTAAGATCTATGGGACCAAGAATGTAGACTGTAATGTCGGGATATTGCATCCGAAAACAACCGAAAAAAAATTACATCTTTACAAAAAACTTGGTCTAGCGAATTAAGCCACTTCCGAAATTCCAGCAGAAACCCTGTCACGTTAAAATCCCGCAACAGAAGAATCTCGGTACCCTAGAATTTGAACCAAAGAGAATGCTGGACTACATTCCATGAAATAATAAAATGGGTCGATCGCATTTCAACCCAAGATCAACTTAAGAATCATAAGATGTCACCGTGTCGTGAGAAAATCCCTATGCAGACAAACATCAGCCTCGCAATATCGTTCCTTATTCCACTGCATTTAAATAAACAACTTTATTCTAAAGACTCAAAGACCACAATCGAATAAACCGCGAAGATGAATAGGTTTTTGCGAAAGTTATCAATTCAGCATGCATCTCGTAAAAGCACTTTAGTCGCTTAAAATTCAACCTAATTGCAGGCTACTGAAGGTTTACGTAGACGCATTTAAGAGATGCATTGGTAGAAATCTGCATGCAGGATGCGTCATTTCTGCAATGAGTTCACACGGCGACCACCGGCGAGGGTAGGTCGTCAGCGTAATATTACCATACCGGTGAAACGGAGAAATGATGGTATTACATATGTTTTAGTAAATCTAAAATTCTAACTATTGATTGACAGACGCACAACCAACTTCCGATGAAATTGGCAATTGAAATTGTTAATGGATTCCTCGTAAAGTTCATTCAAGTCGCCCGATACTCCGTACGAACGAAAATAGTGTTGAAAATCGACTTGCTGTCAAATTTGGTTGAAAGTAGGGTTTGCTCCCGGGAAATACCGGAACCGAAAGTACCGGGATTTCCCGGGATTTTCAGTCGAGCAAAGAACCGGGACGTCAAAATAAAAATCCCGGTACTTTCGGGACTTTCGGGAAACACATTAGAGGAGCATTTTTAATTAATTTTCGCGAACAAAAGACGTATAATTTGAAACGAACAAGAGCGTTGCTCATTTTTAACCAAACACGGCTAGCAGCCGTGGTCACGGCGATCGGCGGCGGCTCACTCACCCCCGCCAGCCCCGCGGGTCCGCAACCCCGTGCCGCGCAGGTAGACCAGGTAGTCATTCAGTCATCGCTTTTCGATCGTCGAAGACCTTGATAGTCATTAACGCTTATCTAAATATATAAAAGAAGAAACTGACTGACTGACTGACATATCAACGCACAGCCCAAACCGCTGGTCCTAGGAATTCCAAATTTAGCATGTAGGTTCCTTATAAGGTCTAGGGGTGCACTAAGAAAGTATTTTTCAAAATTCACCCTCTAAGGGGTTCAAAGTTTATATGGAGAGTCTACGATTTTGGAAGTAAGAGGTTTGAAACTTCATGACTCTTCATTAAAATAAATGAAAAGTAATTTCACCTTTTTTTTTTATTTGGATAAATTAAAAAAAAAAAGGTGTTTTAAGTAGTTTAAACGGGGGTTGAAAGTTTGTATTGGGACTCTACGATCTTTTTAAGTAAGTGGTTTGAAATATCATGGTTAGACTCTTCATTAGTATACAAGAAAAGCAATTTCAGCGTTTTTCAAAATTAATCCTCTAAGGGGGTTTAAATGGGGGTTGAAAATTTGTATCGGGACCCTACGATCTTTTTAAGTAAGATGTTTGAAATATCATGTTTAGACTCCTTATTACAATACCGTCACTGTTTTTATTTCATCCCTAGGCGGGATTAAGAGACGTGATTGCTTAGGGGGGACTCCCTCGCCCACGGCCACTTTAACGTGCCTTAGGTAACAATGTATAGGCGTACTACTATTAGCCTGCGGTAAAATATGTGCATCTGTAACCACTAACCACTCACATTAGTCAAAATCATAAGTTTTACCGCCGTTCCAGGTAACTTCAAATTCGGCACACGATATTCAAATTTAACACGGACGAAGTCGCGAGCAAAAGCTAGTTATATTATTGGACTATGTATTGTGGCTTACTGCTATCGGATTTTTGATTTGCGTGCAACTGGACTATTTTAAAATGCACTATGTCAACTACTGTCCTGGAGAGCGTACTCTATGTATTAAAACCACGTGTTATATTAAATTGTATATTTTAACTTTTAACGTTCGAAAATCTTCACACTAAAATTATACTTAAATGAGAAAGTTTGTGAAGATGTTTAGATGTTTGTTACTAAATAACGGAGTAACAACCGGATGGATCAAGCTGAAATTTGGCATGTAAGTAGAACAAGTCCTGGATTGAAACAAAGGATACTTTTGATTTAGAAATTGAATTATATAGCAAATATATCAATAAAAGTAGTTTAGCTGCGAAGTGTAGTCGTTTTATTAAAAAACGTACTAAAACTCCAACGAAATCTCAGTATCGACCGACAAAGTTATAGAAGACCTGTCCCGAAAGTACCGAAAATCCCGGGAAATCCCGGTTCCATTATCGTCCAGTACCGAAAATCCCGGTACTCCGGAATGGTAACGGTACTGCATACCCTGGTTGAAAGTGGTTTCATCTTATAGCTATACATATTGTCTTCGCAAAGGAAACCACAAACGTTGAAATCGATTCAAAATGTTCAAATCAAAGAGATGTCACGTCACGTAGTACGCGACCCATACTAAATACGTTTGGAGTATAGTCAGGTATTGCTATATGTCCAAAATAATCTGTATTGTATTGTAATCTATATTTTTCCAAGGCTTCACGACATTTTTCTAACAATCTCTTATTTCGCTGTTAAATATCCAATCCGAATGATCCAGAACCTAACAATACCTAGTCTAAGACAGACACATGGTATTTCCATTAAACAATAGAATTAATAGTGTACATTTCCATAGATTAACGATTTAATCCAATGTTTTTTACAAGATGTAAATCTGGAGTCAAAGTGCAGTAATGCTCGATCGTATGCAAAGCACTCGCACACAAAGACCATACCTACAGGAAAACTCGGGATTCAATAAACTGAAAACATCACAGATTAGCTTAATTTTAGAAGACTGTCCATTTCTTCTCTCCCGTTCATGGCCCTGACTGGAAATCGAACTCTTTAACCTGTAGGTCAAGTCGTCGTGAGTCAGTTTGGATCTCAACATCTCGAACACTAGCGGGGCGCACAACTGACCGCGACAAAGTATGACCTATCACTCTCGCACTACATTGATATGGCATAAGTAGTATTTTTTTGAATTCAGGTATATCTTTATTTTCTTAGATTAGGCTTTTTACAATATATATATAAAAAGTAAAATACAAAGTGAAATTACAAAATATAAACACATTATAAAAAACCTAACCTAGGGTGCCGCCGGCAGCGGGGCGGGGCCCAGGCTACCGGTGGTTAGGGCCGCAGAGAGAGGAACCTCCTGACGATGCGCGCCGTGTCCAGAAGAACCGCTTTCTGTATCTGACCCTTGATCCAGCCATCTAGCGAGAGTCTCTTGAGGTGGTGATCGAGACTCTTCGCTATAAGTCCGTTCGCCGAGACGACTATCGGAACAATGATCGTCGAATCAACATCCCACATGGCGGTAACCTCGTGAGCCAAGTCAAGGTACTTGCTGAGCTTGTCCTTCTCGGCCTTCACGAGGTTCTCGTTATGGGGGATGGTGATGTCGACGAGCACTGCACGGCGCTTGGATCGATCTATCAGCACGATATCAGGCTTATTGGCTACAATAGTCCTGTCCGTGATGATAGATCGATCCCAATAGAGCGTGGCGCGACCATTTTCGAGAACCGGCGTTGGTGCGTACTTATAGTACGGCACCTCAGACCCCACAAGACCATATCGAACAGCAAGTTGCTGGTGAATGATCCTGGCTACTTGATTATGTCTGTGCAGGTACTCGCCGTTAGCTAGATGGGAACAACCGGAGATAATATGCCTGATAGACTCTCCGGGACGGCGGCATGCCCGACAGATGTCGACCGTACCGTCCCTCAGGATATATCTCCGGTAGTTGTTCGTCATCATAACTTCGTCCGCAATTGCACAGACAAAACCTTCAGTTTCCCCGAAGAGATCACCGAAGCGTAGCCAGTTCACCGACGCGAGCAGGTCTACATCGGGCCCCGTGAGGGCCTTGTAGAACCGCCCGTGTAGCTCCTTACTCTTCCATATGTCCTTGCGGTCGTCGGTGCTAAGCACCTTAGGTCTACGCCAGTTCTCGTTTGCCAAGGAAAGAGGAGTAAGGCTTCTGTCTACTGCTACTACATCGCGATGTATCCCACACTCGTTGTTTAGGAAGTACTCCCTGAGGCTGCACACCTCGCGGTTATGGAGGTCCTTGGCGTTTAAAAAGCCACGGCCGCCACACTTACGCGGGATGTACAGTCTCATAACTGACGAGCGTGGGTGTAGCATGCGGTGTGTAGTGAGCAGCACACGGACCCGCCTATCCAGGGCGTCCAGCTCAGTCTGAGTCCACCTTAGTATGCCAAAGGAGTAAGTGAGCAGGGGCATCACCCAAGCGTTGAAGGCCCGCACCTTGTTGCCGCCAGACAAAAGACTGTTAAGTACTTTTGTCAAGCGACAGAAGAAGCGCTCCTTCACCGCCTGTATAGTGTCCCTGTCCGCAATACTCAAGGCCTGTGACATACCAAGGTACTTGTAGGTTTCAGCCTCGGAGATAGACCTGAGAGTCATTGTCTCGGAAAGTTGCAAATTCGGGGAATTTACGACTTTCCCTCGTTGTACATGCATGACCGCACACTTATCTACACCAAACTCCATTTTGATGGCGCTACTGAAGGTTTCTGTGACCTTCAGTAGCTCCAGCAAGTCTGGGCGTTTGGGTGCAAATAGCTTGAGGTCGTCCATGTACAGCAGATGAGAAATGACCTCACCCCCTCTCCGAAGCCGACAGCCCAGTCCTGACTCCTTCAGCAGGGTGCTGAGTGGGTTCAGGGCCAGGCAGAACCATAGGGGACTCAGACTGTCACCCTGGAAAATACCTCTCTCAATCCTTATAAAGTCATGCGGACCAGGGGGTCATCTCTACCGCCTGGTTGACGAAGGACTGTGGTCCACTGCCTCATACATGCGCCTAAGAAGGATTTTAAAGCTGTATTGATTTTATACAGCTCCAAGATCCTCTCCAGCCATGAATGAGGCACCGAATCATAGGCCTTCTTGTAGTCAATCCAAGCAGCCGAGAGAGACCCCCTGTCCCGCCGGACTTGTTGGCAAATGGCCGTGTCGATGAGGAGGAGCTCTTTAGTACCACGTGACCCAACCCTACATCCATTTTGAGAGAAGGCCATAACGTTGTTCGCAACAATGTGCGAGTTGATTTTTGATCTCAGAATGGCTGTAAGGAGCTTGTACAGCGTGGGCAAGCACGTGATGGGTCGATAATTCTTCGCTTCCGTGGTACTACCGGACTTGTAGAGCAGGAAGGTAACACCTGTTGTTAGGAAAGATGGTAGGGTGCCGAGCTCAAGGGCTTGTTGGAATTGTGTTGCCAAGCGTTCATGTGCGCATCGAAACCACTTGATCCAGAAATTGTGTAACCCATCCGGCCCAGGACTTTTCCAGTTCTGGGTCGCACGAGCCGCACAACTCACGTCATCGGGGCTGATGGTAACAGCCCCCATGGTTTCGATGGGCTCACATTCTCGCTCAACAACAGTCATCCACTCGCCCTCGGTGTGCACGACTGGCGCCGACCAGATACTACGCCAGAAATTAATCATGCCGGTAGGATCCGGTAGTTGCCCGTCGGTCACACGTTGATCGGCTCCCTCCCACTTTCGGTATACCTTCCTTTGGTCACTCTGAAAGAGACGATTCTGCTGGTATCGATCCACACGCTCTCTATAGCGCCGAATACGGCTTGCCCATGCATAGACTTTCTGCTTCAGGAAGTCTATGCGCTCCGTGACACATGCCATGTAGTCGCAGGGTCTGATATCAGTCCCTGCGAAGGCTTGTGTCACGAAACGCATAACACGGGGGCGGTTGTTACCCCTCCTGAAGCAAATCAGCTTTGCAATGAGAGTCCTAAACGTGCTGATACGCCGCTCGATCCGTACTTGCCAGGCGGGGACACCCCCGGCGGTCCGCGGCGCTCGGTCAGCGTCCGGGAACTTGACGCGAGCGACGCGGCACGCCGCGATGGCCCCGCAATACATGATCGCGTGTGTATCAGCGAGATCTTCGCTAGCCCGCAAATACGGGTCTAGTAAAGCGTTTAGGGCTCCCACTAGCGCTAGATTACGCCTATTCGTGGGCAGGCGAGGTAAACGCGGCCTAGAGTCTGCCGTGGATCGGTACTGCTCAATCGCCTCCTCCAGAGCCCTCCTCAATTGCTCATTGGCCTGGGCACTTACACTACTCACACCGTCCTCCTCGTCGGCAGCGGGATCCTCCCGTGGCGCCCCCGGCGCCAGGTCGGGTGCTGGCACCGGGACCGGCGACGTAGCGGGCGGATTCCGAGCCGAAGCGGAGGCCGCGCGGGTGGCAAGTACTTCCAGGCGCAGTCGATCAAGCGTCGCGTCATCCAGCCGCTTCAGCCGCTGGATGGCGCGCACCTGATCCGATAGCCGTTGCGCAGACACGTCGATATTTTTTTTATTATTAACGGGGTGCAAAATGGAAATGCGTTAGGCATGACCCCAGGCATTACGAGGCCCTTAAAAGGACCCTTCGGGGACTCGTGGAGCTTATGTGGGGGGGCTCATCCCTTAGAAGGAGGAAGCATACCCACTAAAACCACACCAGTGATAGAGCCTCTGTGTGTGACCCGCCAGTGTTGCTGCACGTCGGAAGTGGCCAGAATTCCTCAAGAGCTCGCGGCCGGGGTGGGGGGCGCTGACCTGACGTCTAGGTTCCAGGTCGACAAGGCCGGACTGCACCTACTGTTCTTCTGCTGGACCTGTAAAGCTAACAGAGGATGCATGAGTGTGGGAGAGTAGCCCCGACTTATTATGGCCTGGCTATTTCAGCCCGTTGGGACTCAGACGAATGAGGGGGTTGAATCTGACTAATTGACTATACATACTCACACACACAAACAACACAACAACAACAACAACAACAACACAACGCGCGCGGAGCGGCGCGACAATAAGTCGCGCCGCTCCGTTGTGCACAAAGTCACTGATACACAGATAGAAAGATATTCCGATACACAGATACTCACGTCAAACGTATAACACCCCTCATGTTCCGTCGAACGTTAAAAACTATTGACGACATTTATATTCTTGTACTCCTGTATTCTGTATTGTTGTTGTATCTTATGTCCTTGGTACACGATGAGTGTGCCCTATCAGGTGCTGGTCTTTTCCCCCTTGTGACATAATGGAAGATTATGAAACATTGAACCGGTAAGGAAGGAATTCAATATAATCCATGTGTTTATTGTTTGTCAATGGATTTGTCATTACATATTACGTGAAAGGTAAACAAAATAAACCCATCACTTTGCTGATTCAATTTGTTTATTTCCGATTCCTTCCTGGATCCTTTCCGAGATGGAATTTGGATTCATATGTGCAAAATTTTGCGAAACAGGTAAATAGAGGACATTTTTTTTACATGCTATTATTAGTCAATGGAAGATGAATTGCATACGATCATTGATGTCACAAGAGCACGAAATTTTAGCCCTAGAAATTGAAATAAGGAATACTCTATACTACTGTGAGTGACGAATCTCGTAAAAACGTGAAAGTGTAGCGACTCTCTTCTTCTTTTTTATCCTCGCCTTATCCCATTTTAGTTAGGATTGGCTCTCCTAATCAATCTTCTCCAGGCCATTATGTCCTGGGTCATCTTTGGGTCTAATTGGGCTACTTTTAGGTCTTGGTATAGCGACTCTCTGCATCGGTTTCAATTTCAACTCTCATTGGACTTCGGTCCCTATAGGCGCAAAAGCCATCTGAGGGGAGATCTCTCTGTTGCCCCCTTTTAATTTTAATCTCCATTTAGTAACTTTGTACAGTTTTTACTTTTGTCTATCCTAATAAATTCGAATTGTTTAGTGTTCTAATATTGATAGGTTTTTCTATAATATATCACAGAAAAAGCAGGATTATCAGTTTTGTCAGAAGAAATGTCTAAAACTTCAGTAAGCTTTTTACAGCTAGGGCAAATCATACTTTCTGATTGTTACGTATCGTGCCGCGGACGCGGTGTCAAAGGTCCAATTGTCATCTTTATTTCGTCGTCGCCGTGCAGATGTTTTACGTTACGCGCGTTTAAATATAGGATCGAATTGTCTCACTCAGTCCATAATAGTACATTACATACCGAGCCCAGTAAAGTAAGAAATGCCTCGGCTTCGTCTCGGCCGACAATTACATGTGATCTGAGGCTTTCTTATTTACTGGCCAAGGTTTGTATACTGTTGTTCTGTTCGTCGGAGCCCGAAAGCGGCATCTTCGTTTAGCGCAGCGGCCGGCAAGGTGACGCTTCGCAGAAAACCTCATTAATGCTTCTTACCACATATCTCAGACTTCGGACGACAACATCTCAGCGGGATTCGAAAGAATCATCGCCGAGATGTCGACTAGGTAGTTCGAATTCGAACACACATT
Organism: Eudemis profundana; assembly: GCA_947034925.1. NCBI lineage: Eukaryota > Metazoa > Arthropoda > Insecta > Lepidoptera > Tortricidae > Eudemis > Eudemis profundana. The sequence goes on along the minus strand of OX344814.1, from coordinate 10,628,277 downwards.
CTACATAAGAACTGGTTGAACCGTCTCAACCGTACCCGCTGGTCCATTGCTTTGCGCAATCAGGGAAAACCCTAGGTGGCCGTGGTAGCAAAACTTCAAACAGGTTTGTAAGTCCCCACCTGGTCCGATACCTACCCAGGAGTCAGTTGGACTCGTAAGTAAAGTCAGGTGCTAAAAAAAAGTTCTAGTGAAGCCAATCACTGGGCTCTGTGATGCTTTTCACATGTAGGCATAATCATACTTTCTGATCCCTGTGTATTGTGGAGCGGACGCGATGTCAAGGGTCTGCGGTCCGTATGAATATGCATGCCGATCTTTATTACGTCTGTCGTCGCCGCTCAGATGTTTATCGCGTTTAAATATAGAATCGAATGATTTGTACAATTCCTACAAAGCAGTTGATTAGATATTTAAAGACTGATTTGGGGGATTTATCTGTCTCTGCGTTAACTGAGTTATAAAGATTCTTTATATAACATAGTATATCTAAAAACTAAATTGACAACATTTCATTTTAAGAACACTTTAAAATGTATATTCGATTCGAAAGCATTTTGTCTCCTGAACACTACACTATTTTTATAATTTTTTTATATCGCTTAATATAAAAAATACAAATGAATAAAAAATATGTTCTCATTTTACCAGTTCTACGGCACAATAGATGAAATGCCAGTGCCTTTTGCCACAGAAAAAATAAGCTGTCATAATTTTGAATTTGAAATTGTCAATGTATACTTTCAGATCGCTTACTTTTTTTCGATCGCGATAAGACTAAAGTAATGGTTTATTCTACCGTAGAACTGTAGTTACGCCCTTTTAGAATAAGTAAACATTAATATATTAATTATAAATTAATTACAAATCCTGGTGAAACAAATAAACTATCAGCGTATTCGTCTTTTCAAACCAAATACAGAGAACCAATCAAATTAAAGGCTCAAAAAAATGAAAGGTTGTCAATTAATATAAAGTAAAACCGGAACCCTCGGTGGGCGAGTCCGACTCGCTCTTGTCCGTTTTTTTTTTAAAGTACTCGTATGTGTGCTTCAATGTTTGAATCCTAAACGGGCGCCGTAAACGCCCTAACTCATCAATAATTCTAAGCACACTGTTGATCTCCAGTGTCCTTCTACATTAGGGCATCGTCATTAGGTAATATAGATTAGGTGGAAGTGAAGAGAAAGCCCATTACTTAATGATCCAGAGACAGAGAGGAATGCTAATGCCCTTGCGCAAGCATTGATTAACCAACCAGATGTCCAAGCTTCCAGGCAGGTGGTACATGCAAGGAGATAAGTCTATAATTAATAGTTCTAGTTGAAGAGTGACCACGCGATTAGTAGGTATACCGTCAAATACTCCAATTTTGCCCACCGTCGAATCTTTTATAAGTATTCCCTTGAAATATTTCTGTAATAATGTTGGGCAAAGATTGGACGGTGGGCAAAGTTGGAGCATTTGATGGTAATGCAAGTTAGTGACAAAAATATGCATATATTTTTACACCTTTTATTTTTCAGCCCGCTGCTGCTGCTACTGCTGGACATAGGCATCCTCCATAGATCGCCACAAAGTGAGGACCAGACCAGACCGCATCCAGCGGCGTTTAATAATTTTATCCTATCATAATGCAATAATTGAATTCTCGTTCTCGTAATTTCTAGATTTTTAGTGTTCCGTACCTCAAAATAAAAAAAAACTGGCCAAGAGCATGTCGGACCATGCTCAGTGTAGGGTTCCATAGCCGTAACTATAAGGTAAAAAATACGATGTAAAAAAGTACAACAACAAAAGAGCGTATCTTCATAGCAATTACGTCCTTTTATTGAGAAGCGCAGTTTATCGGCAATAACTCAAAAACGGTTAATTCGATCTTGTTGAAAATAATTTTCGTTGAAAGTATTAATTAAGCGTTACCTTCGTGATTTTTTTCATATTTTTCGGACGCACGGTTTAGAAAATAGAGGGGGGGGGACACAATTTACACAACTATCGGAGCGATTATTTCCAAATACATTCACTTAATTAAAAGCATTTTTTAGGAACCTTATAGTGTTTTTTAAAGAGCTGTCGAACTAAGTACCACACGTTGATATTTGCTGAAAAAAAAATGTTTTACTGTCTTTAACATGTATGGAGTGCCCCCCCCCCCCCCCCTAAAAATATTTATTTTAATTATTTATATACCAAACTAAGTAGCGGCTCATAAAACAAACCTATATTCCAAATTTTATCAATATCCATCATGTAGTTTCTGAGTAAACTGCCTGTGACATACGGACAGACAGACAGACAGACAGACAGACAGACAGACAGACGGACGGACATGACGAAACTATAAGGGTTCCGTTTTATGCCATTTTGGCTACGGAACCCTAAAAACGGAACCCTTACAGGATCACTTTGTCGTCCAGCTGTCTGTATGTGCGTCCGTCTGTCAAGACCCTTTTTCTCAGTAACAGTTAATTTAAAATACGCCAAAGAAGTGTTAATTTAAGAGATTATTGTATACGTGTTATTCTATCTAAACCTTCCTATAATCCTACTTCGCAGAAGAATTTGTATATGTCTCTGTCTATACAAAACTTTACGTAAAATTTTGTATATTTTTTTTTTATTTGGTGGACTGTTTTTTTCTTCTATTACACAACTATCGATATCGATAGATGAGAAAATGTTTCTAACACTAGTTTGATTGCGACAGTCTTTTGTTCTGCCGTGAAAATTCCGACCTCTGTCTCTGAATCTGTGTGTGTGTCTGAATCGTAAGTTTATCCTTCTTGAGCGGTGCAGTCTTTCATTGATGCGTTTCCCATTGAGTTCGGTAATCAGCCAATTGATGTAAATATTGGGTTTTCCTCAAATTAAAAGCTAGGTGGAATCAGCTTTAATTCCAATAAATTTTGATGTCAATTATGATGTAATAGAGAATGCATAACAACGTGTATCATGAGTCACACATGAATGTAACGAACATCACAATTTCAAACTTCAAGTTTAGCCCTTGTGAGAATGGACTTATGTATCCATTGTAAGAAAGGATGAGCCCAAAATATAAAAGGACCGCAATAAACAGTTTTCATATAGTTAGATTGTGAATAGTGTTTGTACGGTGGCGAAATAATTTAAGCTAAAATGAACACGGATCAATATTAGAAGATCTGCTAACCCGGTCCATCAGTAAATTAAAACGCACTTTCAGTTCTCTCCAACCTATTTTTTTTTACACAAGATAAAACAAAATACAGTACAGGGTTGCAAAATAAAGACATATGTACAAAGGCGAACTCCTTAAGGGATCTCTTCCAGTTAACCTTTGAGGAGTTGAGTGATCGAGCCATCGTATCCTACTAATCCTACAAAAATTATAAATGTCAGAGTTTGTGAAGATGTTTGGAGGTTTAAATATTTGGAGGAATGGATGTTTGTTATTAAATGTCGCGGTAACAAATGAAGGGATTGCGGTTAAATTTGGCATACAAGTTGACCATATCCTGGATTGAATCATGGGATACTTTATATCCCGGTAGGAAGCTCCCTTGGGATAATAACGGGACTAACGCAGGCGAAGCTGCGGGCAAATACTAGACATGTGTAGCTCGCGAGTGAATGATTCAAAAAAGCTATATCAATTGGTCTAGCTCACCGGCTCACTAGCTCAGTTCCGATTCAAACAACTCAGTAAGTATATCTTTCAAATCACTCGTTCACTCGCTCTAAACTAGCTCCATTGAGCCGTGAGCTGCGAGAAAAGACACGATCAACATGAATTTTTGATACCTATTACTGCTCTCTCTTTCGTTCGGAAATATTTGGATTTGGAGCTACTGAGCTATAAGATCCAGTGAGCTGTTGACACATCACGGAGTTACTGAGCTTATAAGCGCCAGCGAGCCGTTGACACACCGCGGAGCTAGTGAGCTAAACGAGTTACTGAGCTAAAAGAGTGATGCATATCTTTGAGAGCTAAAGATTCATATTATCATCACTCTTTTCACTTCAGTGACACATTTTGCGCATGTCTAGTAAATGCTACTTTATTATATTAGCAGAAGGGTTTACATACATATATGGATATATACAATGTCATGGATTACTTACCGCCTCTCTAAAGATGATCCATCCGAAAGTTTGACAGGTCATTGGGTATGCGCAACGGAGGGCACGCGCGTGCTGTCATCCGGTCGATTTCACGAGCGAAATTACTAATGATGCGAGACAATGTTTATGTTTTGCACCGATAGATGGCGATGTTTTCTTTCTTGTAGCTCAGGTGGGGTGTAGGGCTCCATTCTTTCAAATCAAATCAAATCGTTTATTTCTCAGATTACATTTGGTTGGAATAAGTGAATGACACAGTGCGACATATTCAGCCAATACCTATTGGCGTAGAAATATAAAAATTATAGGTATATTATTAATAAACATGTCAAATAAACATGTAAACTAAAATTAAATATAATATATATTACTAATAAACAAACATGTCAATTACTATTAGACTATAGAATTATTTTATTAAACATGTCAACCAATATTAAAAATTACCTTACATAATAACATTAACTTTAGCGGTTTGTATTAAGGTTTGGCTAATTATTACTGGATGTTCAAAAAGGAGAGGTTCGGAAATATATATATTACGAATGAGCGGCTGCCAGAGAGGGGATCAAAAAGTATCCTAAAGCTTTACGTGATTAATGGAGGTGCCCTTTCATAGTAATATCATAGTTGACCAACTCTAGTTAACAAGTTAACATGTTGTAATTCTTGACATAAAAATTAAAATAATTACAAAACGCGACTGAGATGAAACGATGCTTATTATAATTAAGTGTTGCAGTTAGACCTTGCTATTACTTCACGCATCGCGAGTAAACACATGATAATGAGGGCGCGTCGTGTTACTATACTATGTTAGTATGTGTGCAAAGTATGTACCATCCTTTTTTTTGGAACCTGACTTGAGCTATGAGTCCTACCGACTCTTCGATAGGAATCCTGGCCAAGTGGGGGCTTCGGAAACTACTATCAGGTTCGCTAACCGACTTCATTTAGACTCTGGTAAAAATACCCGGTATTTTGACACAGAACCCGGATTTACGTAATATAGAAAAAGCCTAGTAATTATTAAAAAAGTATGCATGTATCGTTTTATTTTAAAGTATTTTAAAGATAATAATTTAATTAAAATCTAACGTCGGCTGCCTTAAAACAAACGCAAAAAAATACCACATGCTTGCTTATCGTACTCGTACTTAACACAGACGTTCGTTGTAGGTAATGCAACCCGAGTACACGAAAACCCGGTTACCCCGGTAACCGACTGTTTTTCGAGTCGGATAATACCCGGGTTTCAAATTTGACCGGGTATTGCATTCCCTAACCGTGACCACCGTGACTTTTCGCTGATCGATCAAAGTGAGCGACGAACCAGCGGGATTGTTTGAAACGGTTCAACTTTTCCTTATGTAGAGTGTGTGATCGAACTAATAGGAGTTTTAGCCGCCGGTTTGCTACCCGTAGCCCAGCTAAAAAGACTCCGACAAGAAACTAAGATGAGTCCGACCATGGTCGTAGTGAAAAGTACCATCTGGTAGGTTTAGAGCCTTTTAAAGCGACTTAAAAAAACAAAAGACTTCGTTCTCTGTTCGTCAGAATTTTGTTCTTATGTAGGTATGTTCTGTGATTACTTGAAGACGGCTGGACTGATATGGAATAGTATTTTATGCAACAGTTGTATAAGTGGGTTCAAAAAATGCGAATTGCGTGAGTTGCGATACGAGCCGCGAATGCGGCGAGTATCGCAAATAGAGACGCAATGAGCGTTTTTTTACTTAATTATACAACGTTGCATACAATACTTTTTCTACGACTAGGTTTTAAATTATAAAATACAAAATTAATCATAACCTGGAAACAAGGCAAATATGACGTTTGACTGACAGTATGTGTCTATGGTAAACTTTTTTTTTTTAATTTAAAATATACTTCAGTTAAAAATACTTTTTTTATGTTGGCATCAATGAATTTAATTCGGAAAGTTTTGTTTTTCTTAAAAACCGTAGGAATTTAATTGTTTGTTAATTTGGTAGTTGTGCATTTTTACCGTAAAGTTAAAATTGAGCGCTTAATCCTTGACCTAAGTTTAACCTAGATTTAGAAGTCTGTGGCTGCTAGCAATAACGTAAAGTGACTATAACGACACTAGTGCTGTTATGGGGAATAGAGTATAGACTTCTCTGAACTCATATTATGTATGTTCTTATATTAGTGTTCGTGACACAGTACAGGAGTAGAAAAAATCCTTTCTTTATTTCTATAACCTCCGCCGGGTATCGGTTATTAATTTATTTTTTTGTTATTGCATTCCGAGTAGTTCCTGATCAACACTAGGTAAGTAGGTACACTAGAAAGTCCGTCCATAGGACAACATACAGTCTGTAAGTCTTGTCTCTTAACTACCTACGCTACGACACATATTATTGAAATAAATACATTAATTCTTTTCGTTCCGCCAACGACCATCCAACGACACAATTAAACTCAAGTTGTTCTTCATTCAATTAATTATTCAACAATTGAGAATATTTATAAGTTCATTTACCCGACAGGGCTTTCTTATGTACTACCTGAATCAAACAATGCTTCTAAATCTGAAATGATTTTGTAAAACTAGAATCATCTTCGATTTTGTTAGATGGATAGGAGAGAGAGATAGGAGGATACAAGGTGCATTGGTACACCCAAGGAGAATATTAGGAAACAAATTAAATTCATACTCAATAATACCTATAGTGTGTAGATGCGGAGGCACCCTCCTGAATATCATCCTGCCAGCAAAGTACTATAAAGACAGATAAAGGGTCATCCATAAATTACGTCACACGTTAGGGTCGACGAACTGTGACACTGCGTGACAAGGGGTGGGAGGGGTTTTTTTTTCGTAGCCTGGTTCGTCTGTAGGGCTCCAGGTGTTGGGCCCTCCAACAGGAGGTCCTTGCTACGCGCGGGGGGCTAGTCCCTCCTTACGCGCGGATACTACTGAGTTTAAAAATAAGCTAACAGAAACTATATGTAAGTGTAGGTGTGTATGAGTTTATCCTAACTATTATAAGCAATATGGTATAATAGTGATCCTAATTTGGGTGGGAGGGGTCCTAAGATTCGTGACGTCGCACTTCAGAATCGAATAACTCTAAGTGTTAAAATGCTAAATTTGGTCATATGGTTTATTTATAATGTACGGAAAAAGCCGCTTTCTGGCCAAGTGTAGACATAAAATTATGTACAACACGGGAGGTAATAAAGATAGCCCTCAATCGCATATAATCTCTCGGCTTTTCTTTGTTTTACCACCCTAGTTGTGTAATGTACTATTTCCGCAGTAGTTGTCTCCGGGTTGAAATTATAATGATAATGATTCAGATAGTATGTAATAATTTTGAGGAAAATACTGTCAACTTTTTGCCATGTTAAATTCCCGTCACTCTCTCTTCCTCAAGCCAATTCTTTTATGGGACAGAAAAACACAATTTGACCAGAAAATCATGTGCATCCGTCACTTTCAGTGTTACGTGAAAGAAGCAAAAACCAAAAAATCGTATGTACGAATATTAATATTTTCTCAAACATGGCATGAAATGTTGACATTACGTGCCTAAAAATAGGCCGCAAAGTACCTCGTTTCCGGTGCGGCTTGACACTTGGCACGTAATGGAATTTTATACTTCGGCCTAGGCCGGCAATGTTTTTTTTTTTTTATTTCCATTCCACATTTATTTGAGCCACAGTATCACGGCATTCAGCCATTAAAAAAACAAAAAACGATTTTTGCTATATTTTGCAGTTTTATTTATTTAAAATTGACATGAACATAACAAATAACACATTATAAACAATTTCCGATTATTATAAATTGCAAACTAAACCACAAGAATACATATTTAAAATATTTCATCTAAATATTCGCGGTAAAAATGTAAACTGAAACAGCTTTTGATTGTATATGGTTTCCGAACGTGACATTTGCATTGTCTATGGATATAATATGTCAGTGTCACTAAGTCACTAACGTCACTTTCTGATAGAAAGTGTCTGATTAAAATAATATTTAGGGTAAGTAAGGATATTATTAAGTTTATTTATTTCATTGCATATTTGAGAAAAGCACTACACATACCTCGGCGGGAAATGGGGTTGCCGGCCTCGTAACTATCTGGCCTCGCTTCGCTCGGCCAGCTATATGCACTCGGCCTGCGACCCCTTATTTCCCGGCCTCTGCAGTAATGTACTATTTATTTAGATAGATAACAACCATAACAATAAGGATAGATTTTATTTAGATAGGTAAACCCGTTTTGTGCCTAGTCCTTTCACACTTGCACATGGGCAAAGTGTTTATTGAAAAGGTATTTGTGCAAGGTTAATGACGTGTGCTGAATCAAAACATGTTTGTCTATGTGTGCACAGGTGCGGCATAGACTCATCTGTAGAGATATACTCAGAGCAGTTGAGGAACATTGCGATGGTGTTAATATATGTGGTTAATGAGCCAATTTTTGGAAATAATCGAGTTAGAGATGATTTTTGTTAGAGATTCCTTAAAGTAGATCCATCTTTATCTGTTCTATTTAGTAACCTCTCTACTCCTAAGATGCAACTGTTTAATCGACAACAGCAATTTCCTCATAATTTCTTAACTAAACGTTGGCAATTTTTTAATGGGAATTTTAAGGTTTAGCTGCACTGCGACTAGACATGTGCAGTTCCCGGAAAAAATAAATATACTACATATAAATATATTACACTCGATGCTTTCAGGGAATATTCCCCACTAGTATTGGGAATACTCCCGGGAACAGCACGTCTCTAACTGCGACATTAGCAAAGAATAAAAACGAACAAGTAGTCCAACTTCGGCTGTTTACGATACGTATTCACACAGACGCGCGATAGCATCCAGATTAGAGCTACCATGAAACTATAACGCTACTAAGTATACCTAGATCATATTCACATACATATAAGAAGAACCACAAACATACTTACCGATATATTGTCGCGCGCTGCACCGGGGTCGATGACCGCTCTGACAACATGAAATGACAATATTGACACGGCAAGAGGAGATATCGCCAACAAATATGGGCCCAAATGCGATAGGATCGGGATAAGTGACCTCCGCTGTTTGTCATCTTAGAACGAGCAACTAGAATTTATTTAAATACTGGATACTAATATAGTCTTGCAACGATTTTATTACCTAATGTATATGTAGATTGATATTCTTTATAAGATGGCCGCAACTTCAGTCGCCAAAGGTGAAATAAGTTACCTAGTTACCTACATGTTACATATTATCTCTTGTCTCGCTGTATTCCGGAAAAAAAAAGATTTTATTCATGGATAATCGACGCGAAATTAATAAAGAATTAATCCAATCCTACTAATGTTATAAATGTGAAAGTTTGTGAAGATGTTTGGAGGTTTGGATGTTTGTTAGGTACCTACTAAATAACGGGGCAACAACTGGATGGATTGAGATGAAATTTGGCATGCAAGTAGACCTGGTCCTGGATTGAAACATAGGATACTTTATATTCCGGTAAAGAGTTCCCTTGGGGTATTAACGGGAACAACGCAGGCGAAGCCGCGAGCAAATACTTAGGTACTAGTAATATCCGACTACAGCGAAACAAAAGAAACATTTAACTTATTTCACCTCCGTCGACGTTGCCGGTATCCTCTAATCCAGGAATCACCAATTAGTTTCTTCAGGGGTCCGGTTTTTTCAAATAGAATTACCACCGCGGACCGTTTCTTAGTAACAGTAACTTGTATTACTGAGTACATCGTACTCAGTATTACAAGCTACTGTTTACTTAAGATCCGCACAAAAGGTTGGCGGTCCGGATCCGGACCGCGGTCCGCCATTTGGTGACCCCTGCCTAGTCTATTCATTCCTTATTTTATTAAATCATCAACGACTGTCAAGCATCAAGTCTTATTAAAACAAGGCAAAATAACTCCAAACTCCAAATACACTTGGATGTGGAATGAACTCCCACCTGAGGTGTTCCCAGCGCGCTATGACATGGGGTACTTCAAGAAACGAGTAAACAGGGCTCTCAAAGATCGGCAACTTATAGGTAACAACCCTGCAGGTGTTGCAGATATCCATGGGCGACGTTGACTGCTTTCCATCAGGCAGCTGCAGCAAAGCTAGCGTATTGATATTTTAAATAATTATTTCATCTTTAAGTATTCAGTTTGCGGCGATTGCGGTGAAGACTTTGGGACCCTGGTCAGCCTATATGAAAACCTTCATGAAGGCCCTATCGCCGCGGCTGCTACATGCCTCGGGAGATCCCAGAGCTGGCGCATGCATCTCGCAAAGCATTGTCCTGGCTATTCAGAGTGGTAATGCTGGCAGCGTAATGGGTATCATGCCACAGGCGGAGCTGTTTGAGGGGGTAATCTTTTTATAATATTTTTTATTTTATTTTAGGTAGTTTAATTTAGTTTTTAGGTTTATTTAGTTCTAGGTATTTTAAATTTTATCTTGTTTTTCCTCTTTTATTGTATTACCTGTGTGTACCTCAATAAATTGAAACCCTTTTTAAAAACATAATATGAAAGATGGTATTCATTTGCTTACTTGAATCCAATTAATAAGCTAGCTTACGAGATATCATTGAATGTTAGTGACCCGGAATATTTTCTCTCGAGTGTATATCACTTAATGTTTTAATAACGTCTTCAGGCGCAACGTATCGATGTCCCACAGAAAAAGCATTAATCGCAGCATTCAATGCAATCTGCTCGTTACACTAGGACAATTATTGCACAATAGACGGCCGGCACACGCCAGAACAATCTCATGTCGGCGCTCACAGTAATTAATACGTGTCGAGTCTGTGCGGAAAGAGAATAGGATTTAGATTGGGGGGCGGTGTAATGCTTTTCTACCGTATGTGCCGTATTTTCTGTTCTGTGGCCATACTGGTTAAGTTAGTTCCGTTTTTCGCCACTCCTATTCTCTTTGCACATTTCTCTCCGCACAGACCCTACCTTGCTAGTTATCTGACTCGGGATTCACCTGATTTTTAGGATTCCGTATATCAAAAGGAAAAAAAGGAACCCTTATAGGATCACTTCCGTCTGTCTGTCGGTCCGTCCGTCTGTCTGTCAAGACCCTTTATCTCGAGAACGCGTGGAGGTATCCAGTTGAAAATAAAACGATATACTCAGCTCTACAGTCCCTTGAAGTGTAAAAAAAATCAAACTTTATGCCGCAAAATACCTATATATATTTCGACACTCTCAAGGGAATCAAAATTTATACTAGGGTACTTTCCGTTGACCTAGAACTATGTAATTTAGCAAATAATATCGTCTTATACTACAAGTATAGAGAACGTCGAGGTAGTCGGAGCTTGTGTCATTGTCACTACATTAGGCAAGCCAAATCCCAATCTTTCTCTCTCAATATTTGCCCTTACCAGGATTTGAACCCGGGACCTCTAGCTTCGTAGGCAGAGTCACTCCCACTTTGCTAAACGTGTTGTCAATGTTATATTCCGCATATTATGTTATTTCCAGTGCCAGAGATCACTGAAAAAAACAAACAAACATCTGCACCAACCGCATTGGTGCAAAAACCCCAGCCAGCGGTAACTGACACTGGCCGGTAGGAATTTCTAACTACCAATCACGCTCGCTAAGAAAAAACTTAAGATTCTATTTCGCGCTCGCTTCCGCGCGTCGCGTGATGAAAATGATGTATCGGGCAGCGGCTTTCTTTCACTTTCCTTTGAGAATAAATTGTTTTCATTTAACTGTTTTCCCGGTTTGTTTTTATTTAGTAACCGTGACTTGACTAGTAGCTAATCACGTCTGGGTTAGAAGTTTCCTGAACCAGAAAGACTCTGGAAAAGAGAAATGCGCTAGTGTCCAATGTAACAATAGGGTGGCAGGGACAGAAAACTGCCACGGGCCTCAGACCAGAAGAGGGCTCACCCGAAAGTGATGTGAGTAAAAACCCCAACTGTAGAATTTTGCCAACAAGGCCCCCGTTTGATGAGTTTTTCAGCCTAGAAGTTACGCCCCTGCTTATTTTGTAAGTTTTCGTATCAAAAATATTCATTTTGAAATTAAATGCCATCAGTTTTGGTTTTCCCATGCGTTCAATGGTAAAGTAAGTAACAATTTACCTGAAACAGGAAATTAACCTAATTAGCTAATTAAATGTAACAGAAATATTTCGATATTTCCTAAAAATTCCGTAAGCACTTAGGTTTTTTCTTCTTTATTTTCCCTTTTTGTCCCCAAACGATCGATATTATTAAGCTACGCAAGATCGACCACAAACACAACCAATGTTGGTTTTATATTCATATATAACAGAAGAGGAAACATAATCTTCTTTCTCAAAGCTACTATAGTGGGAAAGATTGAGGAGAGTGAGTGAGGGGAAGACCAAGAAGGAACCACTTATAATAGGAATAGATAAAAGTGAAGGTCGATATCCATTCCAGACCAGTAGGCTTATAATGCTACGTATACGCTTTGTCGCGCGATAAATAAACGATAAAGCATCCGTCACTCTCATACACACACTGTCAGAACGTGACGGATGCTTTATCATTTATTTATCGCGTGACAAAGCGTAGCATCAGACGCCTACAGGACCCTGTAAGGCTGCAGTCATAGATTCTGGAACTCGGATCGGGCGCAAAATATTATCTGAGCAAAGAACGGATCAAAAATATCTGATCTAGTTCTTATGCTTCTGACAATAGGGTCTTGTTCAGGTATTTTTGGTACAATCTTTGCTCAGATAATGATGAACTCGACTGTACACAACACGGGAGGTAATACAGAAGGCCTTTGTTTTACCACCCTAGTTGTGTAATGTTCTATATCCATCCCTGTCCATTCAATATAATGCAAAAGTGCCAGGTTATGCTCTGTCGCGCGACAAGCGAAGTCGCGGGCAAATTGTGCTATCCGGGCTGCGTTAGACTATTGTTGTAAAGTAAAGGATTAGCTAGTCTATATTTTGTAAACTCTCGCCCGAACGTCCCGTCCGCCTATTTTTTCCGTCGTCGGCCATGTTTGTAAACGATCGCGTTCGTGAATGAATTTCGAACGGTTTCCGCGATTTGGCGGGAACTCGGGTTTATACGCAAACAACGATTGTCAAAGATATAGATACTATGCGAGTGCCTTTGCCCCTTTGGACCAAAACGGTTATTATATATTAGTGGCTCTATGAACTATACCTATATAATTATCGAACCTGTTCACAAAACTTTAAGACAATCGGTTGAAAAATGGGTCAAAAATGTACCTTTTACTTTTTTTGTCTGATCATGGTGTGTCTTATACCATTTTACTCAGAATCATGAGCACTTTTTATTTATGAAATAAAAAAAGTGATCCAAAATGTCCCAAATTTTCCGTACAAATTATGAACTTCTCAGTTTCGTTACGCCCAAACTAAATATAGGGGAAAATCGTAACGAAACTGAGATTTTTTTCTCACTTTCGTCGAGGAAAAGCACATTAACGTTCCATCTTAAAACTATTTTATTTGTAGAAGAACTGCGTTGCGAGACTTGAATTTTTTTACATGTAATGTTTTTGATGGTTTATATTTCCTGTCTACACGTCCATATTGACAAGTTACCCTTTGCTAAATCAGCAGAGTTAAAGCCAGAGCCAGAAATTAAAAACAAAATCAACATAAATAAATGTTTCCGTCTATAATATTATTTCTTTATATGAGAATTAACAATACTGCGAGGAATTAGCCTTGGCGTTAAACGCTTGCGGTTACGTTTAGCGTTCTGTTAACTCTCGTCACGACACATTTTGTATGAAAACCACAAAGTTAATAAATTGTCCTTAATTATGTAAATCGGGCCGATTTTACGTAATTTTCCGTATCAACCATGACACATTTCGATTGACGGGCGTATAAGGATTCGATACTGGCTCAACTGCAGTTCGTACGTCAAACGAACGAGATGATTCATGTATTGTACCACTTTTCCTGATTTGAGGTTGCCATGCAGAGCTGAGAGGTTAGGGCTGATTCGCACTGATGTTTAACAAAGATATAAGATATCCTAATTTCTGCGTTCCGTGGGGTCGTCCGTTCATGCGAACCTTGAAAATTCCGTGAACAGAATCGCGAAATCAAGTCATCATTCAATGAAGACTACAAAAAAAGTCTACAATTCGCAAACACCTAGAAGAAGAATCTATTGGTATCTAGAAGTTGCCAATCTTTTACATATACCCTGGATTGGCCAGCTTCAGTCTGTTAGGTTTTTATAATCACTTTCTTTAATTACTGTTTCGGTCCCAGTTGAACCCAGAGCGCCGCCGATAGATAGATACACTTTTCTGTATAAGGGTCATTCAACGTAAAAGTAACGCGAGTCACGATTTTATTGTGTGTTTTTTTTATTAAAGATACAAATTTAAGTGTCAATATATCTAGGGATGATAAGTAACACTTCTTTAGAGATAAATTAACACTTAAATTTGCATTATGATGATTCAACAGCCAATAAAATCGTAACTCGCGTTACCTCTTACCGTGGAATGTCCCATAAACTTTTTCTCAAACATGCAATGAAATGTTATCATTACGTGCCTTATGATAGGCTACAAAGTACCTCGTTTCCGGTGCGACGCTTAGCCTTTAATGCAATTTCATAGAACATTGCCGGCCTAGGCCTGCAATGTGTTTATTTTTTATTTACATTCCACATTTATTTGTGACACAACATCATGGCGTGCAGCCATTTAAAAAATAATAAACGATGTTTGCAATATTTTGCAATTTTATTTATATAAAATCGATATGAACATAACAAATTCTCAGTCTCATTCATTCTCAAACAACACATTATAAACAATTTCCAATAATTTTACATTGCAAACTTAACAACAAGAATACCTACACATTTAAAATATTTCACCTAAATATTCGTGGTAAAAATGTATACTGAAACAGTTTTTGGAAAGGAAATTGAAAAATTTCCAATCTGTAATTTATTTTTTGTCTACTTTACTTTTAGTGTCTCTAGAAAATAAAGTTTGACTTTTTGGAGTGTTTTTAATTTATTTCATTGCATATTTGAGAAAAGCACTATACTCGGCGTCAAATGGGGTTGCCGGCCTCTGTAGTAATGTACTATTATGTCTTCAATGTTTGCGTCTTATTATTGGTCTTTAAAATCCTCTCCAGTTGTCGATAATCCATTATGTCCGATAAGTCGAATCCTAATTTCAGCTGTACCAACCAACCTTGATCAGTATCAATTATAAGTAAATAAGTACATAAGATAGGAACTGTACTCTGACAAAGCGGACAGATAAGATTTAGTCTTGTTTGTCCAACGGCATCTTGGATTATAATTAAATAAGTATCTATATATCTATAGGTACTTTTCCTTGATTTAAAACTAATTTTGACTCAATAGATTTCAACGGCCGGTAAAACGGTCTGGCTCATTAGACAGGCTCTATTTAGGAAGTATGACATCTGATTGGATTGAGAAGAAACGCCGCAGGATAACCCTCAAGATCGTCTCATATAAAGTATAATATAGGTTAATAGACATACTTAGGAATTATACTTAATCGTACATTATTCAACCTTTTTTAGGGTTCCGTAGCCAAAATGGCTAAAAAGGAACCCTTATAGTTTCGTCATGTCCGTCCGTCCGTCCGTCCGTATGTCACAGGCATTTTACTCAAAACCTACAAGACGTATACCGATGAAATTTGGAATATAGATGTCTTGTAGATGCCGCTATTAAGTTTGGTAGTTAAATAATAAAAATAAAAAAATCTAGGGGGGGCACTCCATACATGAAACAGAAGCTAAAAAAAATTTTTTTCAGCAGACATCAACGTGAGGTACACAATTCGACAGTTCTTTTAAAAACATTATAAGGTTTTTATGTACTTTTTTTTGATTAAGTGAATACTTTCGGAAATAATCGCTCCGAAAGTTGCATAAATAGTGTCCCCCCCCCCTTTAACTTTTAAACCGTAAATCCAAAAAATATGAAAAAAATCAGGAAGGTAACGCTTAATTAATACATTCAACGAAAATTATTTTGAATAGTAACGAATAAACCGTTTTGAAGTTATTGCCGAAAAACTTCTCAACCAAAAGGTTTTAAGTGCCATTGATCTACACGGCAATTAAAACTTTTTGCCAGTTGTTTATTTTCAGCTTTATTTTTATCTGTAGCACATTTCCTTATACATATACGGCTATGGAACCCTACACTGAGCATGGTCCGACATGCTCTTAACCCAGTTATTTTGTATGACGTACGACTTTGTACGCGCCGCGATCCGCGACCATTGTAATTAAATTAGTATTTATAATTCAATAATATAATAGTGTTACAGTCCGCTAAGTTTTACTCGCAATCTAGATATCCCTCTACACCGAACTAGGGCACTAGACGCAACACTTCTTGACAACACTTTGTACAAAATAAAGGCAGATTTTTTGGAGTGTTTTTAATTTATTTCATACAATGAAATAAATTTGAGAAAAGCACTATACATATACCTCGGCGTGAAGTGGGGTTGCCAGCCTCGTAACTATCTGGCCTCGCGTTCGCTCGGCCATCTATATGTACTCGGCCGACAACCCCTCACTTTCCGGCCTCTGTAGTAATGTACTATTATTCCTCAAACAAAGCCTTATCTTATCAATACGCGATATCGAATATCAATTAATGTCATGGCGGGAGATTATTTATTGAAAACATCTAATGTGACTAATTCCGCTACACTTTTAGAACATCCGATCCGAACAAACTGTTTCTTCTTGCTTTAAGTATTTGCGATTTTTATAGAAACTCTTTTATTTGTAACCTAATGGAATAAACCACGAGGGACCGAAGAGCTGGCAGCTTCCTCGCTCAACATATCAACCTCACAATCCAGCGAGGAAATGCTGCCAGCATCTTCGGTACCAGGTACCGGTTCGGCATGCCGCAGGGGCCATTTTTACATTTTTTTAGTTTAAATCTAATTTTAGTTTATAGTATATTTTTAATTTGAATTTAGTTTTAGTTATTCAACCTTGAATATATTAGTTCGGACCTACTTCATGTTTTTTTTTTAAATTTTGTTTCCTTTAAGGAGACTACTAGGAATCTGCAGGCTAACGCCATCTATAGTGAGATTCGATAGAACTGAACAAAAACAATAACAAATATGTTGACTGACAATTTGGATCTATTGTCTATGGATTTACTGTGAAATAGTGATGGGAAAGGTATAACATTAATTAATCAATCCATTTGACATTCATGAAATTATTATTAACTACAAGTAAGTGAGAGGAACTTAAAGTATATCGTACTATTATTAATCAGATACTTTCATCATTATTAAATATTTTGTAACAATGAAAAGCTAGGGCGGGGAACTATGTTTTACCACCCTAGTTGCGTAATGTACTATTCTTTTTATTTTTACCACACCGAATTTAGGGTTTGGAACTAAGACGCGACGCAATTTTCCATCGCTGATTATTTGGAAATATGGTAGAAGTATCGCAGGGGTCTTCCGAAACCAGCAAAATTTTGAAAGTGGTCTACGAGAAACGAAAGCTTGGGAACCTCTGTTTCAGGTAAACCATATGGGACACCCTAGTCCTGTTCACACTCGTATTAATTACGAGAAAAAGGTTTCGTTTTAGTAAAATGAGGGTATTTAGAAATCAAAAATCCACCAGCTGGCAGCAGGGTGGCGAAAGGTCTATTTGGCAGTAGGTGTCAAAACCAGGTGGTGTGATTGGTGGATCTTGACGCCTACTGTCAAAAAGACCTTTCGCCACCCTGCCTGCCATTGTCACTGGTGATACTGTCACTGTCAGACGTATCATTGTCAGTAATTGTGATGATGAAAGGCTTCGTAGTTGCCATCATCGATCGCGGAGTCTGAAATCCCGTCTAAGGTTTTCATTTTCGCCTCTACTTTTTCGACATGCCTCACACAGTTCGCCCATTGTTCGGCCCTTGGCTGCCCGCCTTTGTGCGAAACCTATGCAACAGTTCCTCTTTATTGTCGTCGTGTTTCGACTTCCGGCGCCCCTATCACCTTGGCGCCTGTGTGCGCTGCACACTTCGCACACAGGGGCGGCGCAGCCCTGTACCAGGCTCACATAATTTGTCACTTCTTTTGGCGGTTGTAATCAGACGAGTAAAAACGCACGGATCTTGTTTTAGCCTTTTTCGTAGTTGGGTTTTCCTATATACATTTATTGGATATGGCATTCATTGCCAAAATCTATAATTAAAAAATAATCTTTCCGAAATACTAATCGATATCAAAATGTCATTGTTAATAAAAAGTAATACATTTTTAAAGAACGGACATTCCCATCACTACGAATCCAAAGACATTATAGATTTTTACATTTTAGATGAGTAAAAAAATTTGAGTAACATTTGACATATAGAAAAATGGTATTGACTAAGTTTGTTTTTACTGAAATATGAATAATTAATGGATATTTTAATTAAAAATGAATGAAAATACAAGGTTTATGTATATCAATTGTTGATAAGGCTATGTTCGTTCTTAAAAAGTGCGTTATTACGAAGTAATGAGGGTAAATCCGTTTGTTTACTTGTTTGTCCTTTTCTATTGAATCTCACAATACTGAGTTTTACATACAAATATGACATTTCATTTCATTTTTAATTGACTTCAAAAAACGAGAGAGATTCTCATTTCGCCGAAATTTTTGTTAGTTTATTTACGCAATACAATCGGGGACGATTGTTAGTCAATTATTATTACTATTTTTTTAGTATTAATTATGTAAACTAAAAACTCATATACCTCTATTGTGCATCAAGGATTAGATAAAATCAAAGTTCGTTGAACCATCCATTACTGAATCTTCACTATCTCTATCTAAATCTATAGCCGAAGCCAAATAACTCTTATCGGGTCAATTGACCAAAAACGAACAGCCATCATTTCGCTGCCTAGTTCCAAAAGAGCCTATCTCTCTATGACCTCCACACTAACATACGTCTCCTTAGTTTTACAACACTGACCACGTGTTGACTGATGTTCTGTTTGAACATATGGCCCTTGGATAGGAAAAAAACTATGTGTCTTTGAACTTCATGGCTTAACGACGTTCTTCTTCTGAATTAATGACATTTGACCGATATTAGAGGTCAACAGAGATGTAGGGAGTAACGATAATGTATTGATTTTGTAATAGTACATTGTGTATCAAGGGCGGTAGGTGAGGAATTACAAACGAGTGTTTGTTACAAGCCCGCGGCGAAGCCAAGGGCTTTAATAACACGAGTTTGTAATTCCTTTACCGCCCGTGGCACACACAATGTTTTTCATCACACTTGTGAGGAAATCTGATTAAAATAACCTTACTTAACCTAAATAAAATTGTAAAACTGACAGTGACATTATCCATAGACAATGCGACTTCACGTCACGTTCGGAAACCATAGCGGTAAAGACTTAAAATGGTTGATTTTATTTTTGCAAAATACTGAAATGCACAATTTAAACATTTAATTAATGTTACAGAAATATGTGTTTACATGTATTTGCAATAACAGTTCTCTTTAAATAAATATTTCAGTAATAAAAGTTAAAAAAGTATGGTGGCGTTTCCTTTGAACATGACAAATAAGAGTAAAACAGAACCAGCGTTTCAAATTTAAAAAGAAAACCATTACGCCCTAGGGCTAAAAAAGTACTAACGATTCTGAGCTAGAAAAACCTCAAAAGTCCATATTTTGAGACAGTAGCTACCCCGGTATTTTTTTTGGAAAACGCTCAAGTGTGTTTGTTTATCGGTGAGTCCTGTCACGCGGCAAAAAAACAATGATTCGGCGTGATTTTTGCCTTCCAAAGTCTGTGCTTCTGGTTTTCGTTGACTTAATACTTGGATGTTTTTAAGCAGGGACGTATTTTGAAATTTACCGCCCCGGGCCAATAAAGATTGCCGCCCAACAGAGGGGCGCCTCATGCTTTAAATTGAGCGTGGTGCTGGCTTGCGGCGCCCCCCGTGGTCCGCGCCGGCCGCCCCTCGTGGCCTGCTGCCCTGGGCCATGGCCCCCTAGGCTAGGGTAAATACGCCCCTGTTTTAGGGCAAGAGGGAAGAGGTATATTTTGGGTAAGTGTACTTCATCGAAGACCTTGTCTTCCTTTTCCTACAGATGTGACCAAACGCAAGCGGATAAATCATGAAAAAAAACTGGCTAACAGTTAGAACATCGCCGAAGAGTATGATGATACCTTTAAAACCATCTTGGCTCAGAACTTTTTCTTGATGTTTAAGTAAATAGGTTAGATAACATTTTCACAGGGTTGGGTTAGAAAACTTATTACGGGGTCCAGAATCTAGACGCAACTCTTATTGGTTTTTAAAATATTCTAACTGGAAACGAAACATATAGGGGTAGTGTGTAGTAGGAGCAAATAAGTTTGTCTTACGATTTTTGCGAATTTCCAAAAAACGCGGCATGTTAAGGTGGGTTTAGATCAAACGAATTCAAACACATTCTAACCCCACTCTACCAAATTCTTTGTGTGTACACAAAGAATTTGGTAGAGTGGGGTTAGAATGTGATAGAATTCGTTTGGTCTAAACCCACCTTTAGGAGAACCGTTCTATTTTTCCTGTAATATTTAGGATGCTATTAATAATCGGTAATTATTACAGATTTTTCTGTGCAGTAACTTTGGAGATAATAGGGGGGGAATGGTATTTTATAAAACTACATGTCTAAGAAAAAAAATAAAACGGTTTAAGAATTTACACATTAAGCCCTTTCATTTGTTATTCCTTTCGATATAATATTTTATTTAATAATGCCACCAATTATTAATGATACCACCGAGGTCAACGCCACTGAAATCACGGGAGTAGAGTCTGTACGGAAAGAGAATAGGCGTGGCGAAAAAGGAAACTAACCTAACCAGTATGGCCACAGAACAAAAAATACGGCACATACGGTAGAAAATCATTACAGCGCCCCTCAATCTAAATCCTATTCTCTTGCCGCACAGACTCTAATACGCATATCTAATAATTGACATAACGAATTCAATAATTTGCAAAACGAATAAAAATCATCGGATTCAGATCAAAGCTTTATCCTTATAAGCGTTTTAAATGTTAACTGTTATCATAACAATTTTAATATAATGATAAACATAAAGAATGCGTCTCGTGTAGATCAGTCATCATCACTATCATCATTTCAATCCGAAGACGTCCACTGCTGAACATAGGTCTCCTTCAAAAACTACTCCATCGACGTCCGGCGACCCTTAGAGTCTGTGCGGAAAGAGAATAGGCGTGGTGAAAAACGGAACTAACCTAACCAGTATGGCCACAGAACAGAAAATACGGCACATACGGTACAAAAGCATTACAGCGCCCCCCAAAATTAATCCTATTCTCTTTCCGCACAGACTCTAGTGTGTATATCGTCAGACCGTCTTGTTGGGGGCCGACGCACGCCGCGTCTTCCGGTTGTATCCTATCGGCCATCGAATTTTCGAGCCAGACTGTGGGTCCAGTGACAAAGGGTACAAGTCAAATATATACCTGGACCAAAAGGTCACAACTCTATAGTATGACTTAAGCTTTTTTTTGCTCCTAGGTTAAATGTGACTTGTACCCCTTTTCACTGGACCCACAGGTATATAGTCCAAATTCGGCCGTTTATTCACACAGACGCGCGATAGCACGTTTGGCTGGTCTGTGCAGCTATTAGGATTGGCGACCTAGCAACCCTATCTATAATTAATGCTGAGCTGGCAAGTGTGTATTTTTAATCAAGCACAACACACGGGCAAATCATTTGCAGTACGTGAAACGGGACACGTGGCATTATTTTTTTTCGATCCTTGAATTTCCTCATATGTCAAATACGTCATAAATGTAATAAGGTGCGTCTGCGTATTAAATATTTATCGTAGGTAACTATGAATAGGTAGGTATCAAGGATAAAAATAGAATTAAACGAAATATGTTCATTATACCTATTCTGTTTTTCCTTTTGAGGTAGGTACGGAACCAAAGTCAAAATATAGCCAAGTTTTAGGTATAATAAGGACATACAAATATCTGAAGTTCATACTTCATTATTTAGATACTTTGATTTTGCTAAGATATCGGTATCGGTATCGCCGATTATTTACTACAATAATCGGCATCGGTATCGTATCGGCAAAATTATGTATCGTTACATCCCTAATTTACACACATCACACAT
Organism: Eudemis profundana; assembly: GCA_947034925.1. NCBI lineage: Eukaryota > Metazoa > Arthropoda > Insecta > Lepidoptera > Tortricidae > Eudemis > Eudemis profundana. Next base: position 10,605,952 of record OX344814.1, on the reverse strand, counting down.
CTATGTTTTATAATTTTATATTAAAAATTCAAACTTACCTACTTAATTACTGTAACCTAAGTACCTACTAATTAATTTGTTTTGAAATATAATAAGACTAAGTTATATCATCTCATCGCATGAAATAACGTAGGTAAATACAATTTAGATAATAATAATTGATATTAACTTCAATTAACACACTGTAATTTGTGTAATCGTTCAATCAAAACCTTTAATTCCTATCACCTGCTTATTTCCTACAACTCACGTACAATTTCACCCCCGCATTGATGAAATTCATTGTAATAATAACTGTACACGAGTACGCAGACAATATCAATAATAATCACCTATCTCGTTTACGTTATTATAATCTCTTTGGTTAGATAAAAGCAATAACTAAGTCCGATAAATAATGTACAGGTAGGACTAGGACTCGGTAATTTCGGCATCTCCATACTATGATACCGCGCTCTCACACAAAATGATCCACACCGACGCCCGTAGACAATCTCTGTAGCCGAGCGACGCAACGAACGGCGCTATCTGTCTTGCTCACTCGCGGCCTGCGCGAGATGCGCCCTCTCGTTTTCTCCTCGCGCCCGGCGGCCGCTCTCGACCAATCGGCGGCCATCTTCTGCTCCCCCGAGAGCAGAGCGACAGTGCGTACTCTCATCAAGTCATCACAAGGAGACGACATCTCACTGGGTGAGGTTGTCGCTCGCGCAAGATGCGCTCCGGACGCAAAACGTAACAAAATTAAATTCCAATAAGTGCCTTTGAACTTTTTTCATAGTGTTTTAAGACTGTAAATCTGTGCTCAAATATTAAGTTTAAGGTGTTTTTGTGGACTGAAGCCTTGGTGAAATTGGACTTTCGATTGAATTTCGGCGTGTACTGATACCGCGAAATTATCCACGATTGGGTGAGTGCTGCTATTTCGATTAGATTACGATGCAAATTATCGTTGGGCCGTCGCCCTGTTCTTTGTGGAACCAGTAGGCCGCGTGTGCCCGCTTCGGCTGACAAGTCTTGACCCCAGGTCAACGGGAACGCGCGGAAAAAAAAACGTTTTAAACGGAAATTCAGGAATATTATTTGAAATGGATTCAACGAATTTTAGTTTTAAAAGTAAGTATCAAGTTGTAAACCTAAACAAAGTGATAATAAAAGACGGACAGTGTTTTGCTGTAATATATTTTACTCCCATGTTCATGTGGTTTTTTTTTAAACTATGATTACTGGGCTATGGTAAAAAAACGCATGATTTTTTCAATTATTTTTCTTAACCTTTTTGAATTACCTACCTAGTTTAGTATAAATTATAAAATTAAACATTTGCTAAATATAATCTCACTTGTCGCGTCTTAATTAACTGATAAGCCAAATTATTCATTACTTAATAAACCTCATTTACTTATGCGCAATGTTACTAATTACTTAATAACTAAACGCATGCAAGCAGGTAATAAAGAGATAAGGCATTTTTTTAAGAAATTGTGGCTGGCTTCGTATTGCATTAATATAAATGAGAAACAAATTAAACGTAAGTATTCATTGATAAACTTACTTAAGTACCTTTGTCAAGAATTAATAATGAAAAAATAAGTAGTTACGTAAATAAAAATATAGTTTTTACCTGCCTATTTATTAATCCCTATTTAATTGTTGGTTAATGTTGTTATATTATTGATATACTTGCATGCATCATACGTATCAAGTAGGTAATTCTTAGCTAAATAGTCATTGATATAAAATTATGCCTTTGTATTTAAAATAAAAAATATATATATTTGCCAAACCACGCAATGTCTAATAAATGAATATGTTTTTAACCAGAAACTGATGTACTTAAATATAGGTAAATAAATAAGTGTTAGATTGTTGAATATACCTAGGTAATTTAGAAAAAAGATGTAAGTAGAACTCTAATAAGAAAGAATAAAAATCGAGGAAGACAGTTTTAAATATTATATTTTACATACAGACATTCTTAATCCCAAACAAGTAAAGGTCAAAACTCAAATTTTAAAATCAAATCAACAAGTCTTTAATGTTTTGTTTAAATCCACTAACACGTTTTTTTTATAAATTTTAGTAAGTATCATGTCACCAATTCTCATTCAGTTCAATAATAACTCCTAAAATGTAAGTGGGTAAAAGTTTCTTTGCGAGTAGGTATTCGCACGCAACCTTCAGACCCACGAACAAGAAAAATTAAACAAAATGTCGGAAATTAAAATATTTATTTTACACCCCACTTTAAGCTCCTGTCAGAAGCCATTCAAGTCGAATTAGAAAACTACAAAATTTAAATGTGTTTTAGCTCAAGAATTTTTACGATAACCCTTTTTGAGTCAGGTTTTCATTTTTTTTAAATCGCATGCCAAAAAGTCAATCGCATACAACAAGAAATGGGCAGAAATCTTGCAAACTTGCAAGGAGGTAGGTATAATTAAAATTAAAATCTTGTAAAAATTCCGTCGGATTTTAGCTCTAAAATTACATATATACCTACTTACCTACCTAAATAAAACAGGACCTACTTTGGCCGTTTCGTTGCAGTTTCCTTCCTCATTATATTAACAGATGAATTCAATATTTAACTAGATTAGCTGCCCTAAAAGAGCTTTAAAAGTCTATTTTTACATAATACCTTTCAGTGAGTAGCAATAGAATATCCCACATGAAAAATCGTTATCTTTGACTAAACTACATAATCACTATTTAAAATTTAAATAATCCTTGAATGACAACCAGATATAAAATAATAAGAGCCCATTCTAATCGATACAATCGTTTGAGCTACAGAAAAACACAAAAGGCTTCAAACTTCTGTGTTCTAGCGACGGATGCTTAATGTCCAGGCACTTTCTATAAATATTTGTAGTAATTGTATCCTTACAGAACGATTCATAGGAAAAGGACGAGTAAAAACGCCTGGCAAACGAAAGGTAGGTACATAACATAATATATGTTGTCTGACTAACATTTTTGACGTTGAGTTGCAGAAAACTAGCTCGCACAAATCTATATGGTTTTCCATTTCTTATCCTTACAAAAATCGCATTGTAGATATGTATGGTATCGATCACAAAGAAATCAGTGATCAACAACGATTGGGTAAAGGAAATGGAAGATCTTCAATACTGATTGTTTTATTGGCTGTTTGTCGACGTCCGACTACCTACACACAAAACGCACAGATCTCTTCGTTTCCTGATCTTTCTCATGTTTATAAACAACGAAGGCGGACTAAAATACTCATAAGTTTAACATAAATCGGATAACTGGGTTATAAATCTAATGAATGCAGCTCAAAGCAATAGGAAAGAGGCTTGTAAGAAAATAATTACAGATAAATACAATTAAAATATCGCATAAAATCTAGTGTTATCTTATACAGACCAACTAGATTAAGACCGTTGAAATTAAAGGCGTCTTTGTGACATACATAGACAACTGATGCTTCCGGAAATATTGTATATTTATATAGGATTCTCAAAATTTTCCCTTACCTACATAAATTTGGAAATATTCTCTAACAATGTAAGAAATTAAGAATCTACTCAGAGCTTAAAAAGGTGTCCGCCGAACTCTTTAAATCAAAGTTAAATAATGTTTAGCTCTTTGCAGTGGCGTGGCGTAAAAGATATCCTTGGGCAAGCCGGTGCAGATTTGCCGAGAATTTTCCTTAAGAGCTGTAGAATAAGGTGCTCAAATGCCTGATATTAGGCAAGGCGGGAGGAATCGAGTTCTTTGGACGCACGCCACTGGCTCTTTGTGTTCTCCGTGTAAATATGCTGTTACTTTACTAACAAACCTTGAGAGAAAAGAAAACGGCTAAATCTATCATAGATAAGACTACCAAATCAAACCCGCCAACCGTGAACCCCAGTTTTGTCGTAACTCCGTATCTTCATCTCAGATTGAGCCATTAGTTCCATCATATCTCGCAACGATATATCTCGTATCAGATACTGCGCTCTTGAGAAAACCATTATGTACTTAATGCTATCGTTAAAGTACATTATCTTTAGAGCGGAGACACGAAAAGCGTCGGTAATGACGAGTTGCGTCAAATGTATCTTGAGATGTATGACGACTCTGTCACGGATTTCTGATAGGGGCTCATTAATTTTGTTATGTATCTTTGATGTGATCCTATTGGTTTATAAAATACGGCCCTGAGGATTATTTCTAGGACACCAGAATAGTACATTGTGTATCTAGGGCGGTAAGTAAGGAATTGCAAACAAGTGTTTATTATAAGCCCGAGGTGAAACCGAGGGCTTTAATAACACGAGTTTGTAATTCCTTTACCGCCCGTGGCACACACAATGTTTTTCATCACACTTGTGAGGAAATCTTCATAATATAACCTTACTAATCGCCCCAGTATGACAAGAAAATATTAAAACAGACAGTGACATTAGTGACATTTAAGTCCATAGATAATGCGAAGTCAAGTCACCTTCGGAAACCATAGCGGTAAGCGGCATTTTATATTTGCAAAATAAAGAAATACATTATTTAAACATTTAATTAATGTTACCGAAATATGTGTTTACATGTATTTGCAATAACAGTTATCTTTAAATAAATATTTCAGCGATAAAAGTTAAAAAAGTAAGTTGGCGTTTCCTTTGAACATGACAAATAAGAGTGAAACAGAACCAGCGTTTCAAATTTAAAAAGAAAACCATTACGCCCTAGGGCGTAATAGGCCATTTACGGCCCGCAGAACCTACGTGTAATGACACCATTTTCGAGCAAGTGTGATGAAAAAAGCTTTTATTTTATTAACATCAATCCACATTCCTTTCTTTGTTATTTTCCTAGCCCATCTTATATTGGTTTTCGACCATTTCTGGATTTTATGAGCTTGCAAATTTGCATTTTAAATACTTTCCTTAAAAGAGGTTTTATAAAAATTGACAGTAACATCTATTGTCATCGTGATTTCAAATGTTGCATGAGTCATTCAAATTACGTACCTACACACTATCTGATTTCACTAGAATCAAACTAACCATAATATTTTAGTATAGCTAAGTATAATTACAGCTTTATGTGACATCACATAAAGCTCTAAATTATCGTTCATCTGTTCGAACCTCCCAATCGGTCCATGCGTAGGTATAAGGGCCTTTCACAATCACAGCAAGTTGCGAGCGTGTTTTCATATAAAACTTGTCGCGGCGGTCGAAATCTGTGTGAAAACACGCTCGTAGATCGCCAGTGTGATAAAGTCCTTAGAGTTAGCATATCTCACAAGTAACAGCCATCTTTTCACGTCGGGCGGGGGAGGATTTTTTAATTATCCTTAATTTTATCATGTACCTAACTGTATTTTATCTGAAGACCTGTCGTCAAAACGAAAACATGTACACCGATAGATACTCGATTATCTTAGCTAATAACCGATATTCACGATAAAGCGAGTGATAGTGAATTGCGATACACCGACAAGTTGATTACATAAACCATTGGGACATATTCTTAGGAAATTATGTATTACTAACTTCTCTTCTCCAACACATTGACGCGCTCAAGAGGCATATGAAAAGAACATCTTTTTTGAAACTTACATTTTAATCTCAAAATGTAGAGCTCGCTATAACGAAAACTATAACTTACCACTTGATTACAGGTGAATATCTTAAAATAACATCCCATCAAAAACATTACATGTAAAAAGATGCAAGTCTCGCAACGCAGTTCTCCTACAACAAAAAACGTTTTGAGATGAAAAGTTAAACCAAGTCAGTACCGGGGGGGTATCAACAGAACTCTATGTCCACCGACTTGCCTATTATTAGATCTATAAAATGTGTTCCTCCACGGTTAAATAATAGGCAAGTTGGTGGAAATCGAGTTCTGTTGATATGGTAACGGCCGTGCCTTTGATTTGCTCGACTTGGCGGGGGCACTGCCGTGCCCCCAGATATTTTTTCACTTTTCAACTTATGTGTTGACTAAACATGTCCTTTCAGTGTACCCTTCATATGGGCTCTCTACACGGACCTCAATCATGTGTCATGTCTGAACACTTATTTGGAATTTACCCCCTCTGCTGCGTTTGCCCTCGACTAAGTAGGTACCTATGCTCAAAAAAGAGACAAGCTGTAAGTTGGGAATTGAGAAGTGCTTGAGGAAGATTCTCCACGTAGTACCTATACTGATCGATGATTCGCAATGAAGAATTATAGCGCAGTGTCGCAACCCGTCGTGTGCGAACCCGATTCGCACTTGGCCGTCTATTGAACCGTCACAACTCATATAACTGACAATACCTTGATTATAGCTTGGCAACTTCGTTGGTGACACTCACATGTGTGCTTTTTGTTATGTGCAGCCGTAACTACTCGTACAAGTTACGAAGACGCGACGACCAACGAAGTTGCCAAGCTATAATAGGCTAGATGACTAAAAAAAACTGTTTAGTCCGTCTGTTACATTATGAAAAAATATTGTACACGTATTTTTTGTTTTGTTTAACAAACAAAAACTGACGAGGATAGCGTGCTTAGAAGTTTCGAGTGACGTCACTCTTGAGTACAAATTGTACTCAAGAGTGACGTCACAAGCCCCCACTCCAGAAGTTTGATGATCTATAACTTTGTCGATTGACTGCTGCAACTAATCGTCATTGACTAATTATAACAATATTCGAAGACGCAAGTGATGATTCTGTATTAGATAGAACAATATCGATTATAATTGTTACGGTTTCCATAAACATCGTAAATTATTCGCAGAATCATATAAATCACTTCGAGAGAAATAATAATGAGAAAACGCATGTGAAGCAAATGTGTGAACAATTAACACTTACGAGTATAGGGTAGTCAACTAGTCATAATACAAGTAAATTACTGTTAATCAGCTTAATTGTTTTATTATAACTGTCGTCAAAAGAAGTTTTTTGGTTACGATTTAGATAGGTATGGTTAACGCTTTCCTCACATTACATATATGTATGTATGTATCTATCTACATAGTAGTAACCAAAAAGCACGAACGAGTCAAATTTCTTTCAGCATAGTCCTGGCAATAATTTACTCAAGACTGCCTATGCCTCTGCTCTAATTCATCTGGAGATCAAAAATTATGCTGTGTTCTTTCATAGAATGCGTTTGTTTGGACATTTGTTTCGTCTGGCAGCGACGGCGACGATCGCAGCTCTTAAGAGGAAAGAGTAAGGTGGAGAGAATTGAAAATTAGGTATTTGTAAAATGTGTTGCTGTCCCGCACTGCCCGCCTCTCCCGCGCAGAGCGCGATAAAGACAACGCAGCTTGGACCGAAAATACCTTTTTCATCACACTTGCTCGAAAATGGTGTTGTTACACGTAGGTTTTGCGGGCCGTAAATGACCTATTACGCCCTAGGGCGTAATGGTTTTCTTTTTAAATTTGAAACGCTGGTTCTGTTTTACTCTTATTTGTCATGTTCAAAGGAAACGCTAACTTACTTTTTTAACTTTTATCACTGAAATATTTATTTAAAGAGAACTGTTATTGCAAATACTTGTAGACACATATTTCTGTAACATTAATTAAATGTTTAAATAGTGCATTTCAGTATTTTGCAAATATAAAATCAACCATTTTAAGTCTTTACCGCTATGGTTTCCGAACTTTACTTCACATTCGCATTGTCTATGGATATATTTACTAATGTCACTGTCAGTTTTACAATTTTATTTAGGTTAAGTAAGGTTATTTTAATCAGATTTCCTCACAAGTGTGATGAAAAACATTGTGTGTGCCACGGGCGGTAAATGAATTACAAACTCGTGTTATTAAAGCCCTCGGCTTCGCCTCGGCCTTGTAACAAACACTCGTTTGTAATTCCTTACTTACCGCCCTTGATACACAATGTACTATTAAAATTTCATGAAAACAACGTTTCGTAGTCCCCTGATTTCTTCCCCAAAACTTAACCTATTTAACTATTTTTTTCATTAAACATTAAAGAAAGGCTTTGGCCGTGTTCCTATGTTTTCCTTTTTTTAAATAATCTAGTCAAATTTGTTTCCTGGATGTGTGAACACAGCGGAAAATCTGGCATTTTTTTTAGGTTTTTGAAGGTTAATATCTCTTTTGAGAATCAATTTATCGTAAAAAGGAAAACATAGGAACATATCAATAGTAGCCATAGATTTTTGGACAAAAAATTATTGCTCTACTGGCATTATCCAGGGAGGAAACAGGGGACTACGTTTGTATGGAAAAACTGCCCTCCTGTTTCCTCTTAAATCCTTAGATATTATGCAAATGCTGACAATACGTGACAATACTAAACTGATACATCTATCACTATCAGCTGCAGTCAAAACCAACGCCATCTAAAACAGCACATGTATTTCAAAACCAATATACACTTTTACAGTTTCTAAACAAGCTTATCGCAGATAAGTAATAAATATTGTATTACTTTCCGCGTTATCCTGGACTTCAAAGCGGCGGCGGTGCCTTTACCTCACTCGATCGGACGAGATCCGAACGGGCATTATTGTGTTACATTCTAGATAATTGCAAGATGTTACATTATTGTAATGTTGCATAGGAAATGAGCAATACGAGTAATGTTTTGCCGTTTAGGAATATTCTTAAGAAGTCCCAAGTTATAGGAGGAATTTCGAGGAATCCCTCGTATATTATCAAGGAAAAGTTCCTAGGAACAACTTATCTCTAAATAATATTTAGAGATAAGTTGTTCATCATATTATGATCACCTGCAATGCACTGAATAATGAATATGTTGTACTCACATCGACGTTTGTGGTCATATGTGCATGTTTATCAAAGACCGGAAAAAGTTATGCTAGTTTCGCGAGGTAGGTTAAATTTTTGGTACTCATTACTAACAGGACATTGGATTACCATTCGAAGACAAGACAACATATGTACAGACACATTTAGTGAATATGGTATAAAAATTACCTTGACAATACTGATCATGAATGAACATTGTATTAAGAAAATATCATGCGTTAGAAATGGATACGTGACAAGCGAGGAGCTAAGACCATAAAAGCTACCGACGCTGACACTATCATCTCAACTAAAATCTCTTATATTATACAGATTTGAATTCCATACGCGTAACTGAAGCCCAGACATTAAATCAGCCTGCAGTCCTGCGGTCCTATTTCTACTGCGGTCGTATGCGCATAGCGCGCAGGTTGTTAGCACGCATTGTCTGCGCGAATGGGCGCGCACATATGGCGCGCGGAGGGCACCATGCGCGAGAGTTGGAGAAGACTGTCCTAATTGTATATGAATACCCAAAATTGAAAACAATTTAGGATGTAAAATAATTTTGAGAAAAAATCACGTTCTATATAGATTGTTATTCGTGTCTTTCAAATATCTCTTCAATTATTACTTTTGATCAGGGAGCACATTCATTAACATACAGCACATTAATTAACATTATTGGGACTAAATAAGCGTTTAAGTTCTTAAAATAGCCTATCTAAGATTATTGTCTAATGTTTTCTAATCACAAATATCCTTCTTCAAGTGCCACGGATGTTAGCGACTACTTCCGAAACTCTTTCTCTATATTCAGTATTTCTGCCCCACGATACACAAAGTTGCTTATGTTAAAAATAGACAATCTATTCTTGAAAATCAATATTCACCACCACCCTGACCCCAAAAAAGAATTAAAAATTTGCTTAGGGTAAATAGTGTACAGGATGCAACAATAAGCGGTGAAGAAATAAATTACAAATATCATCATCATGCAATGCAAATGGCATCAGACAAATAAAAAAAAAATTGCACACATTTGAAATCATGGCCACCTCAAAGTAGATACTCTAGCTAGCCGATCGATGAAAGCTAAGTACAGGAAGTCGTTACTGATAAGGGATCACACTTGACTCACTCCACGACTGAGATAATGCCTTGATTCAGGTGTACCGAGAACGTGAATACATGGAACACATGGTTTTCGTTCGTATCCGTATATGACTGTAACAAACGATTGTATAACTACTTTACTTACAGGGCTCTCTTTCCCATTGAGCACTCTAGACAAGTGTCCAGGGTCCACGGGACCTCCTCCTTCGAAAACCTTTTGTATTACTTCCTCTATCATCCATAGTTTATAGGGACCCCACATCCTGCAGTACCGAGGGCCCTAGGTTAAACACGGCCTTTTTACTAACTACCAGTAGCGTGGCGTCCAAAGAACTCGATTCCTACCGGCTTGCCTAATATCGGGCATTAGGGCACCTTATTCTACAGCTCTTAAGGAAAATGTACGCCAAATCTGCACCGGCTTGCCCAAGGATATCTTTAACGCCACGCTACTGCTAACTACCTATACACACTTTTGTCTGGTGAGACCCTAAACTAAGCCCCAAATTCTAGAAAGTTGAAATTTGCATGTCAGTTCTATTTCTGAAATATCTCGTCGTTCCCTCCTGACTAAGAATCGTGGTCATCATCGAATGTTTTATACTTGGGAGTTGGGAGTAATATGCCTCGCGTTCTGTCCATTGCTTCCCTAACTGACAATGAGTAGAACTTGGAGGAAGACGAATACTCCTTTACTCGGTTGTCATGAGGTAAATAAACGGGCTGGTCATGCGCGCGATTTATTAAATCTCAAAGTAAACGCAGATTATGGTAGCGGGGAAAATGTAAGAATCTTCTTCCGTAATCTTTGAATCGATTGAGCTCGTGTTCTGATTTCAAAGTTTTCTTGGCCTCAACCGCTTTTCTATCTTTCGTAAGAAGGAAAGAAGAATGTTGCGAAAAGCGGGACGGGCTACTAGAATATGGGCAGTATAGTATGTTGAAACTTGTTATGTTTCGCAGGCGTCGCCGTGGTCGCAGTTCGCGGGCCATGCAGGGAGCCGCCAGCGCGCCCGCGGCGCCAGCGGCCGAGCCTCCCCCGTCACAACGTGAGTAGTTGAGTACACACACACACACACACATTTTCTGCAATACCAACACATTTCCCAAAAACAAGCTGGCATTGGCATCATGCTCATTTTTGCCAACTGGCATGATGTGGAATGAGCTGCCTCCTGAGATGTTCCCGGAGCGTTATGATATGGAGTACCTCAAGAAGCAAATAAACAGGACACTCAAAAGTTGGCAACGTATTTGCAACGCCTCTGGTGCTGATAGCCATTGGCGACGCTAAACGCTTTCTGTTAGATGATTCGTCTGCGTGTTTGCCTCTTATTACATAAACATACATGCTTAATTCGAGCTTTCAGAGAATTGAGCCTGTCATTCCACAAAATTTGACGATAGAGACGTACCGCGTTTCGTCATTCAATCTTCGCTTCGACGATTTAAAATCATCTTATACAAACAGGATGCGAATCCAATATGAACCTCACACTATAAAGATCAACTTATCTCCTCGTACACTGTCGGTAACACCGCAACTCGACGCGACCCTAAACCGATGTAACCCGACCGTTTGATGCGCGGCGCGTGCGCTTGATACCAACTATTATAACACTACCCCTGATATGATATCGTCATTGTAAGCTCCTTACAGTTACAACTTAAAAGAGAATACTGGTCCTAACAGAAAAAGTCTCTTTTACGATATTAACCTTATGATCTTAGTTCTTGGATTGACTCGTAAATGGACTCTTTATCTAGGTACATAGCGGCTGGTCGCGTACGTGGACAAATCTTTTAATCGACGTTAACGCCAATAGAATGGATATAGTATGTAGGTACATTACACAACTAGGGTGGTAAAACAAAGAAAAACCGAGATCGTAGATGTTTGTGGCCCGAGCTGCAAGCGAGGGACGTAAATATGCGATCGAGGGCTTTCTTTATTACCTCCCGTGTTGTGTACATTATTTTATGTCTACACTTGGTCAGAAAGCGGCTTTTTCCGTACCTACGCGTAGCGTGCGGAAAAAGCCACTTTATGGCCAGGTGTGGCATAAACGTTATAATGCCCATTTCGAATATATTTTCAATTTATACACCAAGAAAATAAAAAAAAATCTTATACTTTAGAAACTGGAATGGCATCCGTTGTATGCGCGAATCGCAATTTCGCTATATTATATTTTTATTGTAGTTATGTAAATATGAAACCTTGATGTTTACTGCGTAGTTTCCAAGGAATCCGCTGCGAATGTGGATTGTTAATTTTCTAATCGCAAATCGTAAATCAAAATAAAGTTTTTAAATCAAAGAAAACAACGTCATCGAAAATATGACATGGCATCTGGAATGTTCATACATTGTTGCTATATTATAAACAGTAGGTATAGTGGTAAAGTTGACGGTTAATGCCGCTTAAGGCGCATACGAGTATCAGACGTCAGTGACATGAAATCAAAAAATAAAGACAAAAGACACTAACTATACCTAATCTAATTAACTGATCTACTTTCTATCCTATTAAGGGCAGTACTCTACTAATATCTACCCTCCTACCCTTAGTACGGATGAAATTAGAGGGTAGAGTATCCATAAAGTAAGACACTGTCAACCGGGTAGACCACCGGGTGGTACCGGGTACCAATGTCAGACGTTGAGTTACAAAAAACTAGCTCGCATGACCCTATAGAGTATAGACAATCTGTCTACTTGCATTCATCAGAACAAGAATGATACATCTCACAACACCAAATGACCACCATAGGTCACAAAATTTACTCTAAAGAGCGAAACACATAACAAATATTCAAGTTCTTCAAGAGGGGAGTGAATGGGTTCTTAAAGGGTCGGCAACGCGCACGTAATGTCCCTGGTGTTGCAAGCGTCCATAGGCTGCGGTGACTGCTTACCATCAGGCAAGCCGTACGCTTGTTTGCCACCCTAGATGTATAAAAAAAAAGATTAAGGGCCTTATCACAGTGGCGATTTCCGGGCGAGCCGCGGGCGATTTTCTATACAAAAGCAATTAATATTTCTGTTTGGCACAGCGGTTAACTGGTAGAGAATGCCTTGTGGCATTAAGTTCGCCGTTTGTACTTTCCTGTACTGTGCAATTAAGTCGAAATAAATAAACAAACACAGAACAGCACAGAATCACACTTCATTTTGACTTGTCCGAACATTCATTCAACTGAATTCAGACAAATTCAAAGCGGCTTCGCTAGATTTGATAGTGTCGTAATTATGCGTCTTGTCTGTTATTTGTCCAACGTTTCTATAAGCCAAGCGAGAGTGTGGACACAAGTGGCAAGACAAAAGGATGCTTCCTCTCCTGAGGCTGACGGCATTCCAGTGGCGCAATCTAATGAGATGTTTTCTCTTTAATTGTTTTGGCTTTGTTGTACCGAATGGGTTTGTAACGGATGTGTGCTCTCTAAGATATTGAACACTACGCACCCTTAGTATTAAAACGAGCCAAAAAATATACAATTTATTTTCAAATTTCAAACGAATTCAAATGGTTTTAACTCAATTGTAGAATCATTTTGAATATGGCCGGTTTAGGAGCATTCCATGGAAACATCAACTTTTTGTCCCTTACGAAACGCTATGGCAGCTACCCTAATAAAACGTATTAGCTGCTAAGAAACACTACCAATCTTAAAGCCGAGTTATGATATTACAATGCCGATAATTAGCTTCCTGAATTTATTTCTCGGGAGTATTAAAACGGAAATATTTAGGAAATATTTTCATGGACTGCTCCTTTATTACTAACGGTGCGACTAGGAACATAGGAAATGCAACCCGGATACCCGGGTAACCGACTTTATTTACAGTCAGGTAAAATCCGGGTATTTAGACTCAGAACCTGGGCTTAAAAAACCTAGTAATTAATAAAAATTATGCATGTATCGTTTTATTTCAAAGATAATAGATAAAATCTAACGTCGACATCACATAGGTACTTGCTTATCTTACTTAACAAGCCAGCAATGCCGGCAAGTTCAATGTAGGTAATGCAACCCGGGTAACATTAGACAAGGAAAATAATGCCCAATTTCAGAAATGCTGCTGACAACACTGAACAACATTTACAATTTTAGCATATTGGACTATTGAGCGGCTCAATAGCCTTATGGTCATTATTTCAACTACCTACATTAGTCTTTTATAAAAACTTGCACACCACACACACAACACACCTGGCCAAAAAGTGGCTTTTGGGCACGCTGCGCGTACGGAAAACCCCGCTTTCTGGCCAAATGTAGACATAAAATGATGACGAATGATGATGATGACGGGAGGTAATAAAGAAAGCCCTCGATCGCATATTTACGTCCCTCGCCTGCAGCTCGGGCCGCAAACTACTGCGATCTCGGCCTTTCTTTGTTTTACCACCCTAGTTGTGTAATGTACCATTCGGCGCTCATACTTTATTATCAATTGAAGATCTAACTTAACTGAAATGTGCTTCAAACTTTTTGTGACAAAGGAAGGAAAACATGATAAATATCTGTATTTACAGTCGCGGTAAGAAAAACAGACAGACAGACAGACAGAGTCGCACCATAAGGGTTCCTTTTTTACCATTTTGGTACGGAACCCTAAAAAGGTCTCTTTGCGACTTAATGTCAGTGAGTTACAGTTTAAAAGCCATGAACCTTTTTATTCTGCGACTGTACCTACAATAGGTTCTCTCGTTATTAGCACGCCTCAAAAAGAAAAGGCTAGATAACAAAATCAAAAAATTATTACAAGGTATACCTAAATGAGTCTGTCTTATCGTAAAAGAGCGAGCTTAAGATAATAATGAAATTCCTAAATATCGACGTAATTTTATGCTTTCCTTAGACGTTCGTAACCTCTCTCAAATAAATAGTTTTCAATCAATAAATAATAGGTGAAATTTGTTCAATCATCATTTCGTCAGAAGTTTTGATCATATCAAATAATCTAAAAACTCGATATAAAGAATACCAGATAATGTTATTTAGAGAATTACCTGGATACTCAAACATATTAAATAGAGCGACCGTCGCGAATGCTCATGATTAAGAGTGCCACATGCTTTCGAAAAATGTCGAGCAATTTTAGACTACCTGTATACAAATTGCACAACGTGAGTGATCCCTTTTTTAATTCATATAACTCACAAAAACTCAAAATCAGCAGGCAGTAAAGCAATCAAAGTGTCATTTCTACCCGGTTTAGTAATTACTAATTAGTCACCAACTTTCTAAACTAGGGCACGAAATTGTACATTTACGTCATCCTAGTTTGTTTAAGGTGTGCATCGGACATCTAAACGGTACTTTTTATCTCGAGATAACCGATTGTGAGGAGTTCCGGCCTACCAAGTTGGGGCAATTGGACCGACCTGATAAAAGATGAGTAATGAGTTTCCGTGACGCTTCAAATATTGATGACTTATTTTTGGAGATTGTAATCTGTTTGTAATGTTAGTTTTGGGTGTTTTTATGTCAATAATAAAATTTTAGACATGTAAAATTTGCTATGAATTTAAATTCCGAACCTATAATGTCTCTGTTTACCAGCGTTGCCAGACGTCCCGATGTTGGCGGGACGTCCCGTTTTTTAAATCAATGTTAAATGTCCTGCGCGGGCCAGGCTCAATCCCGCTTTTCGGGGATAACTCGACCTTGCGTGCAGCGTGATGAGGAAGTGCGGGCGGGTAGCATATTTTTATTGAAATATATTATCTGTGGCTATTTTTGCTATCTATTCTCACGTAAACGTAATTTAAAAATCAAATAAGTAAAACGATAAATATTAAAAAAATATTACCTATATACGTATTTTACTATGTCCCGCGACGAAAGAATCCCGCTTTTTTTACTCAAATAGTTTCAAAATCCCGACTTGGCAAAAAAAATCTGGCAACGCTGCTGTTTACCCTGATTGACCTAGTAGAGAATGCCTCGCGGTATCTATTAAGTGTGCCATTTGTGCTTTCTTATATTGTGCAATAAAGTTTAAACAAATAAATGTAAGAATCCTTTACGGTGTGCCAATGTTTTCATTTTTCGCGGGGTGGGGGGGGGGGGGGGGGGGTGCATTCAGCAGGCACACCCAAACATATGAAATGCGGTCCGCTGTGTCACCCCCCAGTGCTTGGCACCCGGGGCGGCCGGCCCGCGAATTTACAAACCATTTGAGTCAAAGTGCGGACTGAACTAGATTAGCTTTTGTTTGGCAAAAACTTGTCCAAACCCTAATCTATTACAGTACAGAAATTTACTGAAATCGACTAGTGTTTGGTAACTAAAATTATACTGGCATTGCGGCAACAAATGCTAGTCTATTGCGATCTTTCACTTTACCAAAATTCCAGGTACTTACGAGCGTTCGTTCATGCTAATTCCTTGACAATGCTTAAACTAATTCAGTCATATTTTTTTCTGAATATGCGGCTTGATTTTTAATTTGAGTAGGTACTAAAATAAAAATAAAATACTAATCGCATTTGGTATATTATGCTTGATGTTTCTAAAATCTCCTCACAACCGTAATAGACAATAATCCATGTCAATTCGTAGTAATAAAATCTAAGTTCTATAATTTCATTTAGGGGGGCTTGAAAAGACATTTTTGACAGAATATTTAAAATTGACCATTAACTTTATCGCGGTTTGATTGATATTACTGATCTTCACCCTTAGGTGGTTGTTAGAGATTTGTTAAACACCTTATAATAATAAAGATTTAACTGAATTAGCATAACTTCATTTCAAAATATGTATCTCGACAAAAGCTAATCCATTTCAGTGAAACTAAAATAGATAAGATATTGTAAAGTAGTATTCACGAACAAAAGCTCATCTGTTACAGTTACAGTCAAACGTCACTGACGTAACTCAACTCGACTAGGTTTTGTCCGTAAATATTAATGGAAAATATCTGGTCAAAACACTAATCTATCTGAGTGTTTTTTTTTTACTGAAATAGATTAGATTTAGTCAGGTATTATGCATCAACAAAAGCTCATCTATTTGGATCTGACTCGTGACTCAAACAGTATAGGTAGGTTTTGTAAATTCGCGGCCGGCCCCCAATGCCCCGCGGCGATGCGATGATGCGATCCTGATTCCTGACTAAGGCACACATACAAGCGGTACGATGTACCTTTTGTCGGAAGAAAAGTAATCCATGAAATCTAGACTGCATGAAAGTGTAGAAAATGCTTCAATAATCAGCTAATCACCTAAAAACAGCGAAAATCTATTGTTTATCAGAATAATCCATTTCCTGCACACGGCAGAGGTAAATAACCTACGCACGTGTAACAAGTTAACATATTTAAAGAAACGCTACGTGACACATTTCGTAATGATTTATATAAAAATTGTGGACGCCTCACTTCCTGATTTGGAATTCGTGAAATTACTTTCAATTATAGACTTTACTGAAGAAAGAAAGATTGCAAAAATTTTATTAAAGAAAAATATTTGTTTAGAAAGGGCAAGAAGTTTCCAAATTAGGTTTATGTATGTTAGGTAAAACATCTGAGAGGAATATTTCCAAGACTTGCTGTCTGTAAGGGGCTGTGACTGTATCTGTTTGTGCAAATGTACGAAAATAATTAAAGAAAATTACCAAAATTTTGTAATAAGAATCTTAATTAATGGTTTGTGAGTTACGAAGATGGTACAGTACTAGAAGATCAATCCCAAACCGATATTTACAAAATATATCATTCATGAAAAGCAAGAAACTGGCAATAATGAACTGAACAAGAATACTGCGAATTATTCATAATATCATGTACATAAGATCAATAAATAAATACCAAAAACATTGCGAAAAATACAATCTGAAACAAATCACCAAATCGATACAGTCTGACCAACATACACAGCGGCCATCTTGGCCGAGTCATCTTTATGCGAGTCAGGAGCGCACCTTCCGCGCGTAACGGTGGTTATGAAGCTTATGACACTCTTGAATCCTGAGTGGTCTGTGCTTCTAGGACACTGTTTTTTTTTTATTCTAGCCAGTGGCAAACGAACCTGGTGGAAAACAGCTGACAAGAAAAAGGTTGAAGATGCGTTGGTATCCCAAAGACCAAGATGGACTTACTATGTGTATTTAATTCGATGGTTGGATGATGGCCGTTCGGAGGACATTCGCATTAGATTGTTAATGATGAATTGGATATTTAGTAAAATATCGGGACTAATGTCTTAGTGTAACTTAACGACCAGATACATCAAACCCACACTTCAAGTTATTCTTAAGTGAAATGACATTCGGTCATTGCCACAGCCTTTGGATTGACGAAAACCCTCATGTAGCATGTCACCACTGCTTTCAACGTGCCCATCTTACTAAGGATATCATTATTTTTTCCGTGATATGATAACGATTCAGACCTACATTTCTACAATCGACACTACATTTTATTTATAGCTGATACTTCCTAATATGATATAAAAGATGGCGTGCGCGTACCAGTAAGGAAGACGCCGACATCCGAAAATGTTTTCCAATCGATACTTTCTCCAAACGGAAAAGCGTCCTAATTGAGCTCGCTGAGCGAGTGAATGATCGAGTAGCGAGAATATTAATTCTTAAAGGGCTGAGATGGTAACGGAGCGCGCGACGTGCTTTGCCTATGTATATGCTTTAAATTGGAACTGTAATGTGTTTGTACGACTATTTTCAACGGATTCTTGCTGGGCATTCAACGATTTGGCTTTTTGGCAAGTGTGTCTATGCCGGCAAATGTATTAGTTACAATACAGATGCCCTTTATTGCACACTAGAACAACTTGTTGCAGATAAAATGCACTGTACATAAAAGGACATAGGTAATCAAAGCAAATCGAAACGATTTCAATCGCAATCGAAACTCCAGGCGGTTTTAGGTAGACAACTTTTTTTAGAATATTCGTTTCGGATGTTAAAAGAGAACAAACTGAAACCATGATGACACAGGATACCTTCGAATTGTGTATAGGAATGTTAATTAAGTAGCTATCTACCTACATTAATTTTATAGTTCCCGACATTATCTTGTCCCAAGTAAGATTGACCGTATAAATTACATAAACAAGACAAATTGGAGAAACGGTAAATACATAACTCTGTGAATTCGATGTCTCCCACGTAATTTGGGCCTTTTCATTAAATTTCTCTCAAGAAGAACTTCGCAAACGAAATGACCATGCCACACGTATTATCAATTTCTAGACAATAGCAGACTTACCGTTGTCACATATCGGGCTCACCTTTTATCTATTTCTGACCAATCTTCTAAACTAGATCGTATTCTGGTGGCATAAAGATCAAACCCGCTTGTGCGCGGGTTTTGAAATCGCCTGAACTTATCAAGTAGACGGTAGGCAGTAATTGTCGATGGCGACACACCATAAATGAGGGCTTAGAGATACGACACGGTGTAATTCAGTACCGTTGAGGCCCATTGGAGTGTGGAAGAAAGCAGCGGGACTGGCGACGTCCTAGCCATATCAATCAAAACGTTTATAATATGCGTTTCTCCACCTTATGACCGATATAATAAGGACTATAACCGTTTGCCGCTGTAAGGACGAGCCGGGATGGCGATAGGTCGATTTAAATTCCGAATAAGCGGGAAGGAGGAAGTCAGAGACGTGTGCGCATCTATGTCACACCTTTTCTCCGTATTTGAACTTGAGTGAACCCAGTTTGATGGTTTTCGTCCGGTTATCGTGATTTCCAGAGGAATTAGTGAATCCTTCATGATTTTTGAGGCACGATGCGATTATTTCCCGAAAATAGCCGTCCAATTTACTTCCAAACCACACTTTAGAATCAACAGTCAATACATTACAATACAAGTACTCGTTATTGTTCGCCTCAGAATACAGAACATAAAAAAACAATCACAAGAAGATTAACTAACAAAAAGTATATGCTGAACCTGAAAGGGGTCGGACTACGCTAAGTCTGCAGAGGTCGAAAAAAGGTTTTATTTCAAGAAACACACATGGCAATATCACAAGCAAGATAATTAATTAGTCTTGATACTTGGCAAATATCTTTCCTTTTAATAACTCGCTGACCCGGAATGTCAGAGATGCGGGTTCAAATCCGGCATTAGCTGTAGTCGATCGTATTTGATTTTTCAATGCATTTGCTCAATGTATCTATAATTAAATATCTTCCCGTTTAATAAATATGATGTGTCCACCCATCCACGCAAATTAATATTTAGAACAGTCTTGCACAATCGATCTAGTTCCAACCAAACTAAGCAATGCTTGTATACATATACATCAGTGGCGTGGCGTCCAAAGAACTCGATTCCTACCGGCTTGTCTAATATCAGGCATTTGAGTACCTTATTCTACAGCTCTTATGAAAAATGTACGCCACATCTGCACCGGCTTGCCCAAGGATATATCTTTACGCCACGCCACTGATATACATAAATAAATATAGTACTGAAATACATCAAAATTATCCAAGACCCTGGAACAAATCGCTTATTTTGGTTGGAAGTTGATCGATTTGTGCAAGACTGACCGGCTTATTTATTTCAGTAGGTACCTATGTAGACACATATTATAATAACCGGAAAAATTATTGCCAAGTATCAAGATGAATTAATCCTCTTGCCGTGGTTTCCCCATGTTGCCATATTTATATTTTTGAATCCTCCATCCTTCATCCTTTTTTCGACCTCTGCAAACTTAGCGTAGTCGCATTATATTTTTCGACTGTATCATTACAAAATAACCGGTCAAGTGCGAGTCGGACTCGCGCACCAAGAGTTCCGTACAAGCTCATAAGTAGATACATTAATAGTTCAAGAAAAACTGTATGGCGATTAGGTTAGTAGGAGCAAATAAGTATGTGTTACGACTTTTGCAAATTTCTCAAAAACGGTCCAAGTTAGGAAAAAACCGCTATATTTTTCCTGTAATATTATATAGCACAACTTAAAGTTTTCGACCTCCCATTTAGGCTCCCTTTAAAAAAAGTATAAAAGGTATAAGATTTTTTATATATCTAGTAGGCTCGGGTTAGCGACTTTTAAAACTATTCCAAATTTCAAATTGATAGCAGCAGTCTTTCCTGAGATATCTGACTGTGATAGACGGACAGACAGAGTCGCACCATAAGGGTTCCTTTTTTACCATTTTGGTACGGAACCCTAAAAAGTATCAAACCCAACCATTTCTTATTAAAAACACAAGAATCTTATAAGATTTTTACATGATCAGTAATAACTTTGGATTTGATACACTTTATATTCGGATATTCCGTTCCGGTCATTTCTTCGACAACTCCATTCCAAGAAATCTTGCGTATAGTTTCAATTAAATTATGACATTTTAAACCTGATAACAAACAATTGAATCGCCGCGTCATTAGTAAATGCAGCTTGCGTTTTCGCCTAAAATCTGCATTTCGTGAAAGGTAATGAAATTCGGCGTACATATGTGGCGCGTTGCATTTCTTCTTCGCTGCCTTTCCATGACCAAATATGGAACTGTACTGTATTTCATTCTACTTAATGAAAATTTTAAGTTGATAATATGATATTCAGCACAAAATTCAGTACTTTTTGATCGAGCCGAAGTGAGGGAGGTCTACATAGAAGCCCCGGCTGGAGGCGTTTGTATCCTTTTTTGTAAATATGATTACATTGTATGATGACAATAAACAAAATGAGAATCTAAATCTAAACCATTATCAACTAAAAGGTTAATATAAGTATTGATTATTATTTTACTCTTAGATGTAAAATACAAACTGCTCTCGTTTCAAAATGCATGCCTCTTGCATGTGACCTGTTTAACGTCCTTTAATGCGCCGCCGCGTCGTATTACTACAGAATGTGCCATAATCTGACACTGCTTAATGATAAATAACAAAATTACTTAATAAGGCGTTTTGTGTAGGCTGTTCAGGAATTTAAGGCTTTTTCGGACAGTCCTCATCCCAATCATCATCATCAATATATTACGACACCCGAGTAGACTCCGCAGACTCGTGAGAGAGACAGAGGACCTGCTAGGGAGTTCACACTCTGGGGTGATCTATGGGGGGGGCCATATCCAGCAGTCCATGGCTTATAAGCAGGGGAGGGAAAACGCTAAACGTAGCTAAACGTGACATCCTAGGTATATTAAAAATATGTAAAAAGCTAAGAAAAAATTTAACATAGGTATTCTAGGAATCTATAAAATCGTATGACGTTTATATCGATACCTTTAGACTCAAAGGACGTAAACGCCGTAGGTTCTTAGTAGAGCTTACGTTCTTTGAGTCTAAAGGTATCGATATGTGGATGACTTGGATATTTTACAAATCGAAATTCAACAGGAGTGGGAACACCTTTGATGACTTCTTGGTCACCGATTAAGGTCGTCCGTGATGTGATGGTCAAAACATTAGACACTACCAAAAACAGCTGCGTTTCCCATCGAAAACCTATCCAATATCCAATACTCCAGTTTCAAATTTCCTCAAACTAAACAGCTTTGCAACCGGACGTACTTATCTGTCGATACCTCGTTTCTAATTCATGAATGGCATCCCAATCCGGCAAGGTGTCTTATTCTATCAAAATTATTCACCCAAGACTGCTACAAGTCATAATGTACCCAACTCAATTTGAGCCTAAATACAATGTGTTAAAGTTGATATTGAAATGCAGATTATATCACTTGTTATTTTTTAGTTATAATTCGTGCTATGACATTGCAGTGTTGCAATTGTTGCGTCTGCATCGACAGTTTTAGACGAAAACAACGTTTCATTGATGAATCGTTATTCAATTATTTAGGAAATCTTTAATTTTAAAAGAAATTGATTCGTATTATTGCATGTCTGTGAAAAAGTCTGTAAACGTTCATAATTACTCGACGTAGGTACCCTTCAAGTTTTTCATTTTATGTCCAATCGTCCAATTTTGCATGACCATGATATAGGATTTTTAGAGTTGTTCGTGGACGTCGAGTCCTTCATGGCGATTTCTGTATTTTTATTACAAGTTATCTTTAAAACATAAAGGGTCATTAGATAGGTACACATTATTTTTTCCTTTTTTGAGTTTTTCACATTAAATAGGTATTGTGATCGCACCCATTTCTCTATTAACAAACAGGTGATTCATGTACTCGTACATTAAAGTGCTTATGTAGGTACAATCCTTTGAAAGAAAGTTAAAAAAAAATTGCGAAGAACACACTCTTGGTCAGATCTCTTGGTCATTCGACCAGATTCAACCTAAACCAACCACATGTGACGTCCTTGTCTGACGCATTGTCCCGAGGGAATTACAATGAGCAATCGTGATCTGGCCATATTTAAACTTTTAGCAAATAAATTACTCTAAATAGGCCACTGAGTCACCTATGCAGGTATTCGAAATGAAAGTTCACCATGTCTGTCTATTGGATACAAACTCATTAATTAATGGACCGATTTTGATGCGGCTTTCCTTAACGTGCAGATTGGTTCTTGAGCTACCTATATTAAAATCAGTACGTAACTGCACCACCTCACCTTACTAAGGTGTTTAAAATCGGGGTTTGTCTTGTTTATTAAACAATTGTATTTCAACCGAACCTAGATAAGTTTTCTTTCAAACTAGGTTCTTTACGAGAAAATGACAGTTTTTGGTGAAAAACGTTGCATTTTCAAATAAAATAGACAGGTTATAAGTTATGATTATAATGAAATGCGCGTTTTAGTTTTATTTCGCTATCATCGTGAAACAGGTACCTACCTATGTTAATAATTAAGTAGGTATTGTAGTCTAGACTTAGATACTGTTAGGCTAGCTGGTCCTTTGTCGTAGTAACAACATAAACATAACTACTCCATGAATGTATCAAAATTGTAAAAGTAACAAAGTACCACGATCATATTAATAAATAACTATGGCTCTAAAATTATATTTTGGTCGATATCAGAGCGTTTCAACCGCGGCGGTTTTTTTCATTCGTGTTCTAAGAAATATAGCAGCAAGTGGTGGTGATCACAGCTAACTTTAATTACACAAGAATAACCCTAAACGGTATCGAGGCTTCACATAATTAAATCAAAAGTTGTCTTCACTCGATAGTCCTTTGCGGTAAAATCGAGTGAGACTAATGAAATAAAAAAAATCTGGAAAACGCCTGTAATTGACCCATTTGTCCTGCGATCCCTATCAGAGATTCTTTAAAATAGTATGTTTTGGTTAGAATACTTAACAAAATTGACTTGATGTATATCTACCTACCTACGTGTACATTAATATTATATTTCATCATACCTATTATCTTTCATGTGACGAAGAAAAGCACTCATTATTGCGGCAGTATCGACTAGGAGTTATCTTTCTTAATCTAAATACCTAAACAAGCCTTAACTATAGAACATCCTAATATTCCGAGAAAGACCATAAAAGCAACGATATCTTCTATCCGTGAGTCACCTGCAAATATCTATAACTGTGTATATGTTACTAACACGTTAAGAGAAAAGGGCTTATGTCTACTACGATTCATGTACTTAGCACGCTTTGGACGGCACAGCTGGCAGGTAGGCTTCAGCGAAGAGACTAGGGTGTCGACGGAACTATTGATTTTTATGCCCTAACCGCGGCAGACTATGCAAATAACGAAATACCTACGTAGTTCAAACACTTGTGTTTGTGTACGTGCGACAGTATCTTTCTACCGTGAGACAAAGGGCGGTGAATCAGACAAAAAGCTTTGTTTTGTAGCTAATAGCGATCGATATTTGTTGTGGAGAGTTCAAGTTTGTTTGTAGTAGCGCCATCTGTTGCTGGGTAGCGGAACTATTGACAAAGAAAAACATTGTATAGCGTAGTTTTATTTAAAACCCGACTTAGCAACCCAAGCCAATTGAATATATTACAAAGCAAATCTATTAACTGATTGACGTACGTAACTTCAACGCACCCACAATGAGTGTCACATCTCATTGTATTATTTTAATAAAACCTACATTAGTATTACCAACCAACTGACTCACCCATTGTAGCGTTTTCTTGGAATAGGAAAATGAAAGCAATGCGTTAGTCAAACAAGGAATCGATGCCATCAATCGTAATCACACCTTTTTGTCGTTGCAGAAATCAAAACAGAGGAGGTCATCAGTGAGGCGAAGGTCGAAACGAACAATCACGAGGAAATGGACGAAATGAGGGCGGAGAAGCAAGAACCTAGAGTGACAAGGACAACAAGCATTGATAGCGATAATCGCTCCGACAGAAGCGAGGAGGAGGATTCTAGGAGAGCGCGCAAAAGAGCAGCATCTACATCCCCATCTCCAATGCCACTGGACAAAAGATTCGCGCGATTCGAATGCCCGAAATGCGGCCAACGCTTCGACTCAGTCAACGCGTTCGACCTCCACCGCTTCACCGCCCACGGCGACGAAACCCGCGGCTTCAACGATCTCACATTCGTCGACTTCTCAAGCAAGAAATTCCCTGAAATAGCACGAGGCGTCTGCGAGAGGAACCCTCACGTATCGATCACGGAACAGCGGTACAGATGCCAGATGTGCTCCAGGGACTTCCCGTGCGGTCAAGCCCTGGACATTCACAGGAAAACGTGCGCCAACCCAGCCAGAACGCAAAGTCCTGAACGCGTCGACCGCAGGGAAGACTTCTTCGCGAAACTCGACTTGAGAAACAGGTCCTACGGCATTCCTGGTACTCTAACGCCACCCATGGAGCGCTTCACTCCTAAATTCGAAGATTCTCACTTCACAAGCAACGGTATCCGTCATATTGACGCCGCGAGAGACTTGGCTGATATTCAGTCTATCTTAAACGTGACATCCACCGGTAGCCTCTTAGAAAGACTCACTGGTACCAGAGTGCCGTTGGAAAGCTCAGTTTTGACCCCTCCGGATACTATTGGTAAAGAGAGAGAACAAGAGGAGACGCAAGACAACTTTGCCGCTGAATTCCGACGAATGAAGCTCCGTGGTGAGTTCCCCTGCAGATTATGCCCCGCTAAATTCCCTAACCTCAGGGCTTTGAAAGGGCATAACAGAGTCCATCTTAGCGGGACAGGACCTGGGCCTTATCAGTGTAACATGTGCCCCCATGCGTCGCTAGACAAGGCAGCGTTGGTACGACATATGCGAACACACAACGGGGACCGTCCTTACGAATGCGCCGTCTGTAACTACGCTTTCACCACCAAAGCCAACTGTGAACGTCATCTAAGGAATCGTCACGCCAAAGTCACTAGAGAAGACGTCAAGCGCTCAATCATTTACCACCCCTCAGAAGACCCTAACAATGATGAAGTCAACTCAAAATTGGCTCGTGATGAAGTGAAAAGATCTCTAGCTTTCCACACTCCTGAACCAGAAAGGCGTCCTGAACCCACCGGCCGTGATACTCCTCTATCTCACTTTACGCCTAGCTTCATTACCGATAGACACCCCGTCGCATCGCTGACCCCAAAACCTTTAGTAGACCTGCCTATCATACCCAGAGAGCCTGAGCCGCCAACGCCCAGGATCAAAGTGAAGGGCATCGGGCAATTAACTCAAATACCTGAATACAGGCCGCCAGAATTCTCAATTAAAAATGATGACGATGTCGAGAACTATGATGAAGAGACGCCAGTGGATCTCAGTACCAACGATAATTGTAACGTCCTTGATCTCAGCAAGAAGAAGCGTGATGTGGAAGAAGATGATGAACCTAAAGCTAACCCACGGCCGGCTTTCGAACCTGATGCGGCTGCGGTCGCAGCGTCTACATTCGAGAAGACGCAATTCCTTCTAGCCCAACAGAGACTATTCGAGACTTCACTCCCCAAAATCGATCCCTCTTACTACGCTACCCAACTATCCCAGCTTTATGCCGGAGCCGTCCCAGGTTTGCCGGCGCTTCCGGGTCTCCCACCTTCCTTTCCTATCAACCCTTACTTTCTGCAGCCCTCTTTTTTTCCCCATCCATCTGATTCCCAAGAGCTGGCCGAAATAAAACAGCGCATCCAAAAAGAGATCATTCGCGGACTGAGCATGTCCGGCGGCAGACTAGTGACCGGTGATCCGGAGACCCAGCCTAAACAGGAACCCGAAGAAGACGACCAGCCGACTCTAAGGGACAGTTCTCCCGTTCCACCTCCCCGCTCTGAATCTCCTCCACGGCAGTTGAACAACAGCCTGATCCAGCAAAACGATTCCGTCAAAATGGTGATCAAGAACGGTGTGCTGATGCCAAAACAAAAGCAACGCCGGTACCGGACTGAGAGACCGTTCTCTTGCTCGCAATGCTCGGCTCGCTTCACGCTGCGTTCAAATATGGAGCGTCACGTGAAACAACAGCATCCTCAGCACTGGAGCGTGAGGCGACCGGCGCCGCGAGCGCCTCCTCCATACCCTTCGTCAGATTCTCTAGCTGACCGAGTCAAATTCGCACTTTTAGCTCGGCATCTCGAGCGCCCAATCCAACAGGAACGGTCACCCATCCGCCGCGATTCCGATGAAGTCGCTGACAACGAGGAAGACGAAGACGATACACTAGTTATAGACGAGGAGCCAGACAATGACGTCAAAACTGAGCAGCACCTCGCAGCCCATCGAGCCGCCGAAGAAATATTAATGGCCTCCCGCCAACAGGAGTTACATAAGGACTTTGATCTCAAAATCGCCGGTAACCTGATCAACAAGCCGGTGCCTATAGTCGAGAAGACTGAAACCGGGACTGACCCTATCCCGGTTCCTGTGGAGCCTCTGATGGTGCCCGTGGTACCCACCAGAAGTGATGAGGAGGAGGACGAAGAAGGCCTCGTGGCGTCCACCAGTGAAGGCAATAACTCCGGGAGTGATGAAAACAAGTAAGTATCTATCATTCAATACACTAACATAGTTTGTTATAATAAAGATAGTGAGACTTTTAAAAGGTTCCATAGTCAATTTTAGAGGAGCTTAAACGAAGATTACTAATGACTAATATTTTCAGGTCAGAATCAGATACTGGTGTGCAACCACCCAAGAAGAAATCCGCCTACAGCCTAGCCCCAAACCGAGTGTCCTGCCCCTACTGCCATCGGAAATTCCCCTGGTCTTCGTCCCTCCGCCGCCACGTGCTTACTCACACTGGCCAGAAGCCTTTCAAATGCCCGCACTGTCCCCTACTCTTCACCACTAAATCCAACTGCGACCGCCATCTCTTAAGAAAGCACGGAGGATCAGCGAGAGCGATACTAGCGGAACCGATCCCAGAAGCAGTCTCCCCTCCCCAAAGCGACGTCAGAACCGTCCCAGAAAGACCCTTCAAGTGCGCTTCGTGCCCCACAAGCACATTCTCTTCTATGGACACCCTAAAGAAACACATGTCCTCACGACACGGAACGGGGGACTGCCAGCCCGCGTCCCCTAACCCTGAAGTTGAGGACACTCCGAACGGAGAGTTGGCTTTCAAGTGCCATCTTTGCGAAGCGTCTTTCGGTGACCGGGGCGGGGCTTTGAGGCACTTGGCGACTATGCATGCCACGGAGTACGACCAGCTAGTGAGCAAGGGAGCGCTGGATGCGGCCAGCGACCGGAGCGAGAGCGCCGATGACGATGAGAAGGCGAAGTTCCCTGATCATGCTAACAGAAAAGTAAGTGGTTCTAAAATGCTTTACTTTCATTTCATTGTGTTTGAACTGTTTGAGCATAGCAAATTTTAAGAGCACCAAAATTTTCACTTAAATTGGAGACCCTGTATCCAAAAGATTATTTTTTTTTTCGATTAGTCGTGGTTGCCTCTAATTCAGCTGATAATAACTGAAACCTCATTTCGTTTGAAACCATTTATTACATGTTCAAAAATTTCCTCGAACCGTACAAAATAGTCACATTATTGATACCCACCGCAACTTGATACAATTTATGAAGCTATTTAAGTTCTTAATTTCCTTCCGCTTGCCTCAAATACCCGACATGAATTTCAGAGAAAAGTTTTCCTAAGTAATGTTTCCTCAGGTGGTATGCGCTTTCTGCGTCCGTCGCTTCTGGTCGGCGGAGGACCTCCGCCGGCACATGCGGACGCACTCCGGGGAGCGCCCGTTCGCCTGCGACCTGTGTCGCCGCCGCTTCACGCTCAAACACAGCATGCTACGTCACCGCAAGAAGCATCGCGACGAGACCGATGACGAGGAGGCCTCGCCGCCGGACACCCCGGACACAGAAGCTGTTCGCAATGGGTGAGTCTTTACTTGACGCTCAGACACAGCATGCTCCGTCACCGCAAGAAGCATCGCGACGAGACCGATGACGAGGAGGCCTCGCCGCCGGACACCCCGGACACAGAAGCTGTTGGCAATGGGTGAGTCTTTACTTGACGCTCAAACACAGCATGCTCCGCCACCGCAAGAAGCATCGCGACGAGACCGATGACGAGGAGGCCTCGCCGCCGGACACCCCGGATACAGAAGCTGTTGGCAATGGGTGAGTCTTTGTCTAATACAACGTGCTCAGTCATCGCAAGTTGCGATGAGACCGATGAATAGGCCTCGCCACTAGATACTTATCCCAGATACAGAAACTGTTGGCAATGGGTGAGTCTTTGCTCCACGCTCAAACACAGCATGCTCTGTCACCGTAAGCATCGTGAGGACAGGTACAGAAGCAGTTGGCAATAGATGAACATCTTTGTCCAATATAATGTGCTCCGTTATTGCACGCGTTACAATGAGACCGATGAATAGGCCTCGCCACCACATATCCCGGAGACTGCAGCTGTTGACAATGGGTAACTATACCAACTAGACTAGCCCTCAACCAAAGTAACGACCCAGACCATAAACGCCGGTAGATGTGAGGATGGTGGTCGACGTTCTTTTTTACCGTCCATGTAATTGATGTTGGTACTGACATTATTTTAATTTATTTTATATAATATGTTTTTTATAGTCACGTGAGTCAATAAGCATTGCGATGAGGCCAATCATTATGAGGCCTCGCCGTTCCGAGAAAACTTTGCCCAAATCTCAACTTAAAACTTTGTCAAAATTAGCTATCTCAGCATTATATCTTTGTATACGATCATAGTTGAGAAATAATGATATGTTAAAATGTATGTATAAATAACCTTTTTTTTTAATTACAGATACAACTACCATGACGAAGACGGCTCCGGCAACGAGATCCCGAGCAACGTCAACAACAACAACTCGCCGCCGTCAGCGCACTACGACAACAAACTCAAAATTCAGATGACCTCGCGCAAATACTCGTCCGAAGCCGAAAATGACGGCGAAAACGGCGGCGACCTCATCGGCAAACTCCTCGGCATCGACAAAACCATCATAAACAAACTAGTTCTCTCGTCGCCGGACGAAGCCGCCAAGTTCCTTGGAGTTAATAAATGAGAGTACGCTTTAGTCTTCGTGACGCCCGCTAGACTCATCCTGGCGCCGCGAGGGCTAAAACTACCGTTCCAAATTCAAACGTCAACGAA
This sequence comes from Eudemis profundana, assembly GCA_947034925.1. NCBI lineage: Eukaryota > Metazoa > Arthropoda > Insecta > Lepidoptera > Tortricidae > Eudemis > Eudemis profundana. Next base: position 10,575,642 of record OX344814.1, on the reverse strand, counting down.
CGTTACAACCGGTACAACGCCATCTAGCAACGAGTAGACGCACCACGCCATCTATATTTGGCGCGTATTTTATTCACGTTAATATATATTTTATTAATGCAATATATTTGTGTGTGTACATTTAATGTTTCAAATATATCGCTATTCGATAACTAGGTGCCTTTAGCTGCCTTAAATTCTATTGAAAGTGTAAACCGTCCTATTCTGCCTTAATTATACTTTTTAATGCATCGTGTGGGTGTCGAGCAACGATTTTTATTTAGTGCCAGTTATAAAAGTACATAACTGTATTTTTATCTGTAGTAATTATTATAATTATATAGAAAATAGTTTAATTAGGTATACGGACTGAATATTGTGTAGTATCTTGACGTTTACCTATTTTATTGAGCAGCACATTTCAGTATACTGGGTGTAGAGCTATGAGCCAGATTTTATTGCATTTCCATCTAGTCGCATAATTTCCCACTTTGGTCTTATTTTCACACTTTTCGATGAACGTAGTGAAGTCCAGCCAAAAACTTGAAGCAAATCCAAAATTTCTAGTCATTTACCTAAACGTTATATTCTTATATCGAACCTAAGCTATGATACCAAATTGCGAGTAATGTTTAAATTTCATGTAAGTAACGTAAGTCAGTTTATATTAAAATAGACCTCATAATATCAACCAATGAATAGACCTAGATTTCGGATTAAGAATCTTCTTGTTAAGAGTTTCATTGTATTTTCGACATTTCCTATTTTCTTGTTTCTCTCTATTTCTTCAAAAATCTTCGAGTAGGTCTTATCTTAGTGAACTTATATTAATTGGAGTAAGTACTTATATTAATGACATTTTATTTGCTCAAAACCAGCATTTCTTTACAGCGAATTTTTAGATACTTCATAGTTGTAGTTACGATAATCGAATTGTAAGTTAATAATGTTAATATTAATAGATTCCGAATGCAAAGTAGAGTTTAGGTAACATGCTTTTAACCAAAGGTGGACACTAGTTTACCAACTTGGTAAGAAATTTTATTAAATTGATTTGTTAGTCAGAGTTATTGGGAAGCGTTTTATTTTATTTTTAAATGTCTATCGGTGGGGCAATATACTATAATGAAGGGTTATAAATCCTGTAGCGTAGTTTTAGGGTAGTTATTTCAGTCCCCTCAGTGGGTTGACGAATCATACGCTAGAATATACCTAAGTCCGAGTGTGCTTTGTATATTTTGAATTGCTTATAAAATACCAAATAAATTATATGTATATTAGAGTTAGAACTAGATAAAACGACTGTATATTATGGAGTAATTATCGAGTACTGTTATTTTCTTTAAATATCTGAAAATTAGCAATAAAGGTCACCGTATGTTTTATTAGCACTCTTATTTGTCGTATTTTAACTACTGTTTTTAAAATAATAATTAATTATAATATTACTACACCAAAGTAAGTTAATATAAGTTGAAACAAAAATCCTGCTTGATGTCAATTATAGTTAAAAAAAGCGAGTGCTCTCGACATACATTATGTAATTATTTATTTCAATTCAATTTAATTTGCTATTGTTACTTAGGGCCAGTTAATAAGCATGAGTTTTTATTTTTTTATGTGTCACTTAAATTTTAAGGTTAAGAACCTAGTTAATTATTACTTAAATAGCAAGTAATATAGGTAAGTTAATATTTAAGAGTGGCAACACCGCTTGGCCTTTCAATCGTAGTATTCGTGTGTAGTGTGTCGTGTTAAATAATTGCTATTAATAATTACAACTTAATAATTGATAATGATAAATATATACCAATACTGAATACGTGACTTATAGTTCTTTACTTTAATATTAGTAAGATGTTTACTATTCACTTTATGCCTGTCTTTCTTTGATGCAATATGGGTGTCGTTTTAAAAACGTTTTTGTGAATTAAATCTTGTGTATAATAAATATAAATGTTTCATTTTCTTCAAGGATCTATTCCTTTCCTTTGCTTGGATATCCTGATAACCATATTATCCTTGTAAGTCTCAGAGTACTTTGTATTTAAAAAAATTGGAACCTTTCTTTCTATTCGGTAAAAAAATAGTAATTTATAGAGTTTTATGCCACACCTGGCCGTAAAGTGGTTTTTACCGCACGCTACGCGTACGGAAAAAGCCGCTTATTCTGGCCAAGTGTAGACATAAAATGATGTCAACACGGGAGGTAATGAAGAAAGCCCTCGATCACATATTTATGTCCCTCGCTTACAGCTTGGGCCGCAAACATCTGCGATCTCGGCCTTTCTTTGTTTTACCACCCTAGTTGTGTAATGTACTATTAAACTAAACTGTTCTATTAAACGAAGTAGAAAATGACAATATTTTATTGTCACAAGAACTCCATGAGTGTGCGAAGAATCAGCTTAGTAGAAAATAGTTAGAAACTCATTTTAGATTTGTAGGTACTGTTTAAATTACAAGATTAAAATGGAGGATTTTGCATTTAATTGTACGATTACAATAACTGACTAACGAAGTTCTTAAACGTTTATACTACCGAATGCCTCGTAAAAATATCTCCTGAGATAGTACTATCCACAACTACATACACTTAATAATATATGTTTTAATAAATTCTCAATTCAAATCAATAATATATGAATGAGAATAAGTTGTACAGCGAATTTTGAATTTCTATTTCTAATTTAGTTTGGCTACTCATCACCAGATGGCGGTAAAAATGTTACCATATAAAAATAATACACAGATTTATAACAAAACTGTTTTCCTTACAGCACGAAATATTTAATGAGATAAAATTGAAAACGATTTTTTTTCATCCTGTGAATGATAAATGTGCACTAATTGCTAATAATAAACTAAAAAATGTCAAAAAAATAATATTTTGTTGAATTACTTTATCTGTAGCATTATTAATTACTGAACGCATCATAAATCCGAAGATCCAGCCAATCAACGAATTATGATGCCAGACTAAAAACATTTGCAAGATAATGAGGTATAAATACTGATTTGAAATGAAACATATCGTTAAGGAATACATATTTTCTTATGCTATTTAAAATAAATAAAATCCGAATACCTTAGTAAATTGTGCCGCAAGTAAATATGAAATAAATATGTTGAGAGAAGTAATTTTTTTCCATGTTTTCATAAAATTAACTATAAACAGTTCAGAATAATTTCCAACATAATAATTTTAAATGAGTCATTAATGAAGTCATTTCATAAATGCATTAAATTCTGAAATATCGTGGGTAAACTTTACTAGTAAGATGGCAACCCCGTACTTGAGTGAAGGAATTTTTAAGAAATAGAAAGAAGTCGCTAAATTATGCGATACGGCGTCTTCATTTTGAGTTTCAATTGCTTAACTTTTTAGAGACAGTTGCGAAACATTACGCTGTGTCCTTGTGTAACTATCATAGTTAGTTTATTTGAGGGCTATAGTTCTAAAAAATAATAGGTAAGCTTGTTTTCTATGCATTAAGCATTTCACATAGTGACGTAGGTACACTATTTCTTTCGGTGGCCTTTACCGAAACAATTACAAACTAGAGTCACCAAACACAAGTAAATTAGCCCTAACTAGCCTATATTCTATTAATATAACATAATATTTGTTAATATTTATTATTAATAGTGTTTCTAAACATTGTTTACATTACAGGTATTTAGAATATATATCCAAAATGGGCGATCAACAGTTTTTCCTGAAATGGAACGATTTTCAAACGAATATGGTGACTTCGTTCAGGCATTTAAGAGACGAAAAGAGCTTTACGGACGTGAGTAAACCGAGTTACGGTCATCCCAAGTTGTGTTTTGATTACAAACAAACAAATGTGGCATTTAACCTCCTACAACATTTATTGGAAGCTTTTATCAAAACTTTAGTAGATTCCTTCTTCTGAAAACAATAAACATCATACAAATTATATATAAATAACACATTATGTATAACTTACCAACTAAATAAACCTAGCTTAACCTATTGGGACCTAAACAATATGTACAAATGTCCCTTATGTCTTCTCCTTTGGGTAGTATGGCCATAAGCCTGGCTACATTGCCTCTCTGAATGGCAATGCCTTCTTGTCCATATGCTTTTAGTGTTGATAAAATATTATACTATGCAAGGTTTCTTCCTGTCTGCTATTGAAATAAATATAATGAGCATAGTAGGAAATGTGCATGATTTTTATTGTTTTCATTAATAAAAACTCATTCATCTAAGAAACGGTAGGAATAAAATTATATTTCAAATAACTATAAAAATAACCAAAGTATAAGCCATCAAAGATTTATCTGTATCTCTTTCTAGCAAATACGAATAGCATAAAGTTAAATGGCCATTGTGTAGGTACTTTAACATCACAGTCCATATTGGATCTCGCTGTCTAATTATTAGTTTAAAATGCTTATACAGTAGAACCTGCAAAACAAGTGTGTTAAACGGGAAATCGTATTAAACGTGAAAAAAAAACTAGTATTTGGCGTGTAATTTGTTTATTTAGAATGGAAGACACAACAAAAATTACAAACCAACAGGGTACTTAACATCATTTTACCTACATAGTTGTCTTCGACTGAAGGCACTTCGTAAGTTGCAACATTCTCGTCTATGGATGACTCCTGCAATATGGTGGGCTCTCCTTTTAACACGATATTACGTTCATCACTTCGGAACCTCTTTTGAAACAATTTTGAATTGTTTCAGGCTTGATTGCTTCCCAATCTAAGTCTAGGCAGTTACAAACCAATTATTAGCATTATATTGCTTTAGATGGCGTATTAAGCGGGATGTGAGTCGTATTAACCGTGAAAAATTTATGAAAATATGTTTCAAGTTGCTGAGACCGGCGTAAAATGGCGTATTGTGCGGGAAATCGTATTAAATGGGTTCTCTTATATGTATTAACCCTGTCGATTTTAATTTTTAGCCGTCATCTTTTTTACTGCTTTTCATATTTAGTTACCATTACCAAATTTGTTCCATAGTGCCATAAGGCCAGGTGTGGCATAAACTTAATAAAATTGGCACCATGCCAAAGGGGCCAAATTTTTTAGATATATTTTAATTTTAGGTAGTTTTTTAATTTAGGCTTTTATTTTAGGTGTATATTGTTTCTATTTTAGGGTTTTAGTTTAATATTAGTGTGATTTTGTAAATAATTAGATAGTCCATTAAAATTTGTTGTGAAACATATGAAATTTTGTATCAATAAAACTAACTTCTTTTGTAATTTCCAGGTGACACTAGCATGCGAAGGGCAAACATGTAAAGCGCACAAAATGGTGCTCTCAGCGTGTAGTCCATACTTCAAAAGCTTACTAGAGGTGAGAACATAAGGATGACCTTTAAAATGTATCAAAACATTGGCACAAACCATAGCAAGCATTTCATATGCCGCTCCCTTAGAGTGATGTTTGTATGTATGTAAACACTTGCACATAAAATTATACAGAAACAATACAAAGATCAATGGTTACGTACAAAGGCGAAGTTATTCCTGTAAGGGATCTCTTCCAGCTAACCTTTGAGCCAATGGCGGAGCGTTCCTTGGCGGGGCCCCATATAAAAATTTGCTCAGGGGCCCTTATGAAGCGTAAAGATTTCTCACGTTGGGGGCCCTTTATAATTGATACGGCAGATACGGCGATAGCTACGCACCTGCTTTGAGCAAATGAGAAAGAATAACTAATGTCAAGGAAGATAAATAAACAAACAAATGTAATTAGTCTACTTACACAATGAAAGGAAAATAAGGCAATTTTGTGATGAAATGTGTGTAAGTGATCTTTGTGTTTATCATTGTTTTTTTACAATATGGTTGAAATTATAATTTTCGATCATTGATGTGAGCTCGCAAAATGGTGTTATGAGTGTGTAGTGCTTACTTAAATCTTACTATAGGTGATATTATATACTCTGTACTTTTAGGTATTTAAGAAAAGGTAAACAAAAAAACCACGTGACTCGGGTCGTTCAGCCAATCGAAGTAACGTTTTGTATCTGTGGCACAATACTACTGGCTGGACGACCCGTGTCACGTGGTTTTTTTGTTTACCTTTTTTTAAATACCTAAAAGTAGAGAGACAGAAATTTGTCAAAACATTGGCACACACTTTCATATGCCCTCCTTCGGAACCGTTTTTGTTATGTAAACTCTACATAACTTTATATCAAATTGTGGTGATTTATTAGTTCCAACCGAGATCTCGGTCTCGGCCAAAATGCGCTGAGATTGTCAGCCTAACCGAGGCTCCGCGTAGATACGATAATAGTACATTGTGTATCAAGGGCGGTAAGTAAGGAATTACAAACGAGTGTTTGTTACAAGGCCGAGGCGAAGCCGAGGGCTTTAATAACACGAGTTTGTAATTCCTTTACCGCCCGTGGCACACACAATGTTTCTCATCACACTTGTGAGGAAATCTAATTAAAATAACCTTACTTAACCTAAAAAAATTGTAAAACTGACAGTGACATTAGTGACATTATATCCATAGACAATGCGAAATTCAAGTCACGTTCGGAAACCATAACGGTAAAGACCTAAAACGGTTGATTTTATATTTGCAAAATACTGAAATACACTATTTAAACATTAAATCAATGTTAGAGAAATATGTGTTTATATGTATTTGCAATATCAGTTCACTTTAAATAATATTTCAGTGATAAAAGTTAAAAAAGTAAATTGGCATTTCCTTTGTACACGACAAATAAGAGTAAAATAAAACCATCGTTTCAAATTTAAAAAGAAAACCATTACGCCCTAGGGCGTAATAGGTCATTTACGGCCCGCAGAACCTACGTGTAATGACACCATTTTCGAGCAAGTGTGATGAAAAAGTAGTTCCGAATGCTTGAGAGACTTACACGTACAATTAAAAAAGCTGTCGCGGTTGAACCTTAGTGATTTATCTCAGACAAAAACAAACATTATATGTGCTTGCTATGATTCTTGCCATAGACACATGTGTTGTTTTCGAGTATGGTTTTAAGCTTCATGCCTTCTGTAAAAGCAATTACTTAGATGAACCAAAAATGTATTATCTTTCCAATGTTGATAGAAACTGTAGTGACCACTCACAGGATGTAAACTGGTAGAGGATGTTGTGAATGTAATATGACATAACAGTATGTTATTGTAACCTCACCAAAGAGTATCCATCTGGTACAGTCCGCTTAAGTCCCTACTATATCCTATTTTTTACTTCTACACAATCAAGGTCACTGTTTTTTTTATTTCTATGCCATCATAAGCTCCCAGCTGCAGTTTTCCCGGGAGGCTACAGTATGGAGTTCTTCAAGAGGAGAGTAAATAGGTTTTTAAAGGTTCGGCAACACGCACGTAATGCCCCTTGTGTTGCAAGTGTCCATAGGCTGCGGTGACTGCTAACCATCAGGCGGGCCTTATGCTTGTTTGCCACCCTAGTTGTATAAAAAAATAAAAAAAAAACTTAATAAAGATGTTAATACTTTTTTCATCACACTTGCTCGAAAATGGTGCATTACACGTAGGTTTTGCGGGCCGTAAATGACCTATTACGCCCTAGGGCGTAATGGTTTTCTTTTTAAATTTGAAACGCTGGTTCTGTTTTACTCTTATTTGTCATGATCAAAGGAAACGCCAACTTACTTTTTTAACTTTTATTACTGAAATATTTATTTAAAGAGAACTATTATTGCAAATACATGTAAACACATATTTCTGTAACATTAATTAAATGTTTAAATAGTGTATTTCAGTATTTTGCAAATATAAAATCAACCATTTTAAGTCTTTACCGCTATGGTTTCCGAACGTGACTTGTCGTCTTGATATATGTCACTAATGTCACTGTCAGTTTTACAATTTTATTTAGGTTAAGTAAGGTTATTTTAATCAGATTTCCTCACAAGTGTGATGAAAAACATTGTGTGTGCCACGGGCGGTAAAGGAATTACAAACTCGTGTTGTTAAAGCCCTCGGCTTCGCCTCGGCCTTGTAACAACCACTCGTTTGTAATTCCTTACTTACCGCCCTTGATACACAATGTACTATTAACACTGGATATTGCTGTGGTACCTAATCCAAAGCGCATACGGTGAGGGAAAACACTGGGAGAATACCTGTATATTTAAGTATAGGCACAGAATAAGTATTGTACAGAACTCGCACTGTTTAACAAAACCCACGGTCGAGTCACAAAAATGCTCCGAATCCTACCTTCTCGCTCTAACTCATAACGCGCGCTCTTTCTGGTCGCCACGCCCACCGCTAGGGTTGTCGACAAAAATAAACTTCTTATTACAGATTGTGTTTCATGTTAAATAAAACTACAGGTAGTTATGGCATTTGATTTTATACGTAGGAGTCGAAATAATATAGTATTTCAAGTTTCGAGTAGGTTAGGTATTGGTTTCCGTGGTGCACAGCAAATATGTTTTATTATTACTTACCTATAGGTATTACGGTATCAGCGTAATTCGTCTCATTCGTTTTTCGTCTCATTCTATATTCGTCACACATTCTTTATTAAGACTATTCTTTATACATAGAGAATGTGTGACCAATATAGAATGAGACGAGATACGAATTGAACGAAAAACGAATGGGACGAATTACGCTGATACCGGTATTACAACCCAGTGCTTTCTACATTGTATAATATGAGTGGAAAAAAGGCCGCTTTTTCTTTTCAAAATTGAATGATTGTAAAATTAACAAAATCACTAGAATCTAATAATATTCATAAATTACCGTAAATGAATCAGATTTACCAATTATTCGCATCCTCCAGTAATGAAAAAAAAAACTTGCTTCATAGGTTTCGCACACAGGCGCTGCCGGGAGTCGGTGCAGCCCTTGGCTTGCCTAATGCATTAGGCAAGGAATAATAATAATTACCGCGAAACAAAATCGCGGAGTGACGTACGCCTGGTATAGGTTATAGTAGGGCAGGGGTTCCAAATCTTTTTCAGCCCGTTGCGCACTTACAAGTTTAGTACTTCGTTACGGCGTTAGGTATTGTTGCTTTATAGGTATCCGCGAATATTCGTGGTTTTAGATAAAGATAGAGGATCGACTCACGGACCCTCTTTACTTTCTACGGCGCACTAGGGCGCCGCGGCGCACACTTTGGGAACCCCTGGGTTATAGGTTAACGCAGGCTAATTTTCCGCAACTCTACGACAAATTTAGTTAAGTAATCTTTTTTTTCGGTCGCTGGCGTCACTGGAGAGCGAGCTCTCGCGGGCCGGTTTGGACCGGCTTGGGAGCCGGACTTGGTTTGAATAGTTTGGAGACCCCTGCTATAGACCGTAGTCCCTATATTCGCTCGTTCCTAGAATACCTGTTTTTTAAAATACCAGATTCTCCGTATACCAGATTTCCATTTTTGACTTGCCGCCCACTTAGGCATGATGAAAAATTTAAGCACCCCCACGACAAAAAAACAACCATAATGTGTAATTTTACAACGACGGAGGGGGGGGGGGGGGGTCCACAGCCTAACGCAGCCTGGAGAACTTGCCGGCGTAAAACGACGCGTGGTTTGGGGATAGTACCAACGCCAGGAATACTTTGTACTGTAGCTGATATTTAAGTTTTTTCTCCAAAAGCGATAGCGCCCCTCTTGATAGCATCAACGCCCCCCCATTTCTTCCAAGGCCCCTACCGCCCCCCTGAGAATGCGCAGCACCCACTGGGGGGCGGTACGGACCACTTCGGGAACCTATGATTTAGATCCTTGAGTAACCTACGATTTTATAATCTAGTGTAACGGTAGGGCTGCCATCCGTCCGGGTTTTCCCGGATTTGTCCTAGTTTAGAGACCGTCCGGGGAACGTCCGGGCGGGGTTTCATTTGTAGTCCGGGTTCAGTTGCTGAACTGCGTTGCTGTTGACGTGTCCGGGTTTTAGTCTCCAAAATCCGGGGATTTCCGCTTTTTGTCCTAGGTGTCAAAATTTGGAGACGGCAGTCCTATGTAACGGGAATGTGGTAAGACTGGAATCTGATAAATCAAGAATCTGGTATTTTGAAAAATCTGGTATATCCGGAATGCGGTATATTTAATATGATTGTTGCGTTTCGTAGGAGAACCCGTCGAAACACCCCATAATAATCCTGAAGGACGTGTCGTACCTGCACCTGCAGGCGATCCTCGAGTTCATGTACGCGGGCGAGGTCAACGTGTCCCAGGAACAGCTGCCCGCCTTCCTCAAGACCGCCGCCCGGCTCAAGGTAAGGTTTAAAAACTCCCGCACATGGCCTAGGGTTGCCAGATTGAATTACCCTGTTATCGGGAGCAGGAAACAATATGTCGGGATTTTGAGACTTTGGTCGGGAGATGCCCCGCGTTCTCTACGCGCGAGCTTTTTTTTTTAGCCTCAAAGAGCAAAAATTTTTGCTGGCAGGACCACCTTGGGTGGATCGGACTAAGTTTTAAAATGAAGTCGTTTGTCGGGAGATTTTCTTCTTTTTCGGGAGTCGGGAGGACATACAAAAAATTGGGAGAAACCCGCCAATTCCCGACCATCTGGCAACCCTAAGGGCCACTTTCCTGCAGCTAGGGGCCTAACGTGCAAAGTACAGCGTCTGCGTGAAGAACTTAACCGATTCGCTGCCACCTTCTTTTTTCAAAATCTGCCAAGCATGTTGGTGACGCGCTGAGCGGCAACATAATTAGGTTGATTACCCCTGACTATTGGTTGTTCTAGTTTTTTCGTGGGCCACACTTAAAAACAACAAATAATGGTGGTTTTCATAGGAAATTACAGTTTCTTTTGGTTTAAAGGGTTTAAATGTTTGTTTTTCAGTAATTTTATTATGACACGCTAGGCGTGTCATGGAGCGTTGTTGCGTGATTTTTTATGACGCGCCTGGCGCGTCATCGGCACGCGCGCGTATTTTTATTACAAGGAATTCTGAAGTTAGAGGTTAGATGGCAAAAGTGTACATCGTTATGGAGACTATATAGAAAACTAAATTGTTGTAAAATCAAAAGCCTTTATTTTAAAGGTCAGGCTCAAACGTAGGTGTATGTCTTGATGGAAACCAAAACTGCTGTCAATGCAACCTCTAAAAGGCTGTAAATGTGTTACAATATAAACTTAATACTTATTTGAATGTTGCAGGTGAAAGGCCTGGCCGAGCCGCCGCCGCAGATGCCCAGCATCAAGCGGGAAGGCTAACGGCCGCTAGTGAACCAAGCTCCGCAGACACCCTGGGACCCTGGCCAGTTTCGAACCGGTGACGTTATATCCTAATAACTACACAATATAAATGTCGCTGCCAACTGGTTTAATTCGCCATTTGGTTAACCGCCTAGCCTTTTCACTAAACGGCGCCATTTAGTTAACTGCCTGAATGAAATTTAGCCAATGCGTCAATGTATCAATTAGCCGTTCGGTTAGTAAAGCAACTATGAAGTTAATGAAATGGCTGGTTTTCTTTCTAAACAACTATGACCCGCCAGCAACTCGACGAAACCCCGGTGCGCGGGGCTTCTATTTCTACTCTGAGGGACACAAGCGGTCTAACAAACCTAACCTAAAAAAGGAGGTTGTTTTGTTCACTTTTTCCATTGAGCCCCCATTGTGGGAGGCTCCGCCCCCCATCCCCCCATGTGAGATCAGGTTCTAGGACAGAATAGATTTATATAACAAGAATTTGACGGACTCGGCTAGGCGGGTTATTTAATGTTGTCGAACGAAACTAGTTTGCCTAGCCGTTTGATAGAAGGGCTAGACGGTCCAATGTTCATCCAGGCACTTTACTAAATGGCGCCGTTTAATGAAAAGGCTAGGCAGCTAACCAAATAGCTAATTAAGCTAATTGGCGACACAAATACCGTCAAAATTTTAACAAGGTAGCTAAAAGCGCAGGACAATGTCTTAGGGGAGCCTATACTGCCCTTCTAAACCGAACAGGCCTATCTTAATATCGTCACTACTTTAAAAAACCTCGTATCTGATACTTACTTCAGATAAAAACGCAGTAACTGTATATGAAGTTTGTATGTAACTTTGACGTTTTTCACTACGACGTTTTTAGATAAGAGTTTTTTTATTAAAGTAGTAACGATATGAGTCTCAGCTATGATACGGCTTTTTGGCTTATGACCGCAGTATAGTCACTTCGATGTCCACTGCAGTCATTATAAATAGACCTGCAGTTGTCTGCAATTCGTTAAATTTATTTTGAACAAACACCTTGTCTATCTGTTCTGGGGATATCTTTGATGAAACCAGTCAAATTTTATATAAAACACGATTGAAGATCCCTCTTGCAATAACATAGACAATTACTAAAAAAAAACCCGACCGCGGTGCACTTTAAAAATGCATAAAATCCGCCATTTTGTTTATTTTAACGAACTGCATACCCAGTAACACTCGCTCCCTAACTATTCTGATATCGCGTCATCGGTCAAAACAACGCGCCAGCATTATTTTAGTGATCTCTCAGGCATACATGAAATTATATTTGACATAAGCAAAGATATAAATGTTACTTTATCACCATAAGACACCGGCTAATACTATATCATGGGTTATTTTTGTATAAATTCATATACCATAGTGAATCTCGGCTTTTTTATCCTTTTATAGGTAGCATTTCTTTTGTATGATGTCTTTTTGATTGACGTGTGTATTTCACTAATAAATGCAATCGAAAATAAAATAAGGCACATATGATGCAAATGTAATGACATATGACACTAACATAGGATGATTTTTTTTGTTTGGCAATAACATGGATTAACAAGATTATTGTTCCATCTCTTGTTGTGTGCCTGAAGGTTAGATTGGCACTTATTAACAATATTGTTTTCAAAATAACTGCATTTCAGTACAATTCTAAAGGTACCAAAAACCGCACTTAAACTTCCAACGCCCGCAGTTGTGGTCTAGCGCGGAATGGTACCTAAAGATTTGAATAAAATGTTATTTTGAAGTTTTAAACCATTATTTTAAACTAAATACCGTCACGGAAAATGCGGATCGTATGTATGTGAGCAAAAATGGGTTTTATACTGACGTTGCAATTTTGCTTTCGCAACAGTTAGTTTATAGGTGATATTTTGTTTCGATTGAATAAGTGTTGGGAAAAGGCTCGAGCCTTTAGTTCTAAAAAGGGCCCATGAATCTTTCTCATGTATCGAATTGTGTTCATCGAGTGTTCGTCGTACAATATACGTAGGGCTGATTTTGATGCGAAATAACAACTGTTTTTACGTTTTAATCAATTTTGGATACTTTAAAAATAAATTAGTTTCATTTCGGGCCAAACCAGTCAGAACAATACAGGTTAAAATTAAAGCATCCTCAAGACTCGAGCGTTTTCACACAGCATTATGTACTGTACTGACATAGCACAGACGGAACCACGGTCCCCTTCATGACCCGTGAGTTACCTAGCAGCCAAAGTTTCGTAAAAGTAGTTTTTTAATCCACAACTTCATATTACTTTTTACTCATAGTTGTTGAACTTTTTTAGATTCCGTTAGTTTATATGGAGGGCTTCAGGCCAAAGGGGCGTATACGCAAAGCAAAACGCTTGCTTATACGCCCCTTTAGCATGAAGTCCTTATGGATTCTCATAAAACTGATGGTGGATTCTTTGATATAATCTGCCAGTGTTTTTAATGTTTAACGATATGTTACGCGATCGTTCGTTGTAGTGTTTAGACGTAGATCTATGTTCAGGAGTGGATCCAGGTTCAAATGATGACGACCAGAAATATTTTTTCTAACATAGTAATAGTTTATAATTCCCATGTATTACTATCCGGCTACGTTTTAATAGCTATGAGTGAAAAGGTTTCGGTTCCCTCTGTGCTACTATCAAGCAATAGTAGTTCTACCAATGGTTGCCTTACTATTATTGAGGTATGTCTATAATGGGATTGTACATTGATTCTGAAACACAACATATACAAATATCATTGTTTTTATCCAAAAACTGTCTAAAACCAGCTTGGATCTGCCATGTTTTTTTGCTACATATTTATTAATTTTATTTCGTGTGTATAAACATACACTTAAAGTAAAGTTAATAACACGGCAGATCCAAGTTGGTTATTGGCAGTTTTTGGATGTTTGCAAACGCAAACAATACAACTTTATCTTTAGTCATTCACAGTCATTACAAAATATTCATCTTTATATTATTCTATTTTGGACTGATGTACAATTTCATTATTAATGATAATAGTGTCGCTCTATCTAATAATAAGGCTGTTGTTGTTAACCCCGCAATAATTTCTGTGAGTAATAATATCTAGTAACGTTTCCATAATATTTTAATGAGGTTTAGTTTTATTATGATTTAATGTCATTCATGTTCAGAACGCTTAGCTTCAAGGAATTATTTTAAGTGTTCGTACAGCTGTGTATCTCGTTCGCACCGCACTGCTAAAGTAAACGCCATAATTAGGCGAACCAGTTTGACAGATAAAAATGTTTCTTGGATCACAGAAAATTAAATAGTCATAGGTACAGTCTGTTCCGTATAGGAATAGACAGAAGAAAAAAAAGGTTCTTTATAGTGCCGGTTTTAGGTTGACATTCAATAAATGACATTTCTAAAGTAGTTGCTCAAAAATTAAATATTGATGACATCCATACTTTTTGGTTGGCTGAAAATAGAAAAAGTATCCTTATAAAATACCCAAAGAGCCAGAGATAAGCAACATTCAAAATATAAGACAGTTGTGCTCGATGATCAGAGCTGTCATTCATGTCTAATTCGTATAATTGTTTTAGTTTGCTATTCCTAAGTACCTAATTGGTGAATAGTTATTTATAACGTTAATCCAATATGAGTGATTCTGTGGGGCAGTGGAAAAGGCGTTTGCTCTAGCGTGCGTTGTCACTCGACCATCGCGAAGAAGTGGATGTTTATGTTATGGTTACAAACTGTCTTACAGTTTTACATTAAATAAAATATTATTACAAGTATTACAAATTTACAGAAAATGTTTGGAATCCCTGCTTCTGTGTCCTTCTAGAGTCTATTGTTATCCGGTACGAACTATAAATATCTATAAAATGTTATCGACAATAGTTTAGTGTTGCCCTAATCAGGATAGGTCTAAAAAGACAAAATAAATTCATGAAACGTGTAAGCCTTAAATCTTTTCAATGATTTATTGTGTCACTTTACTTTATTTATCAGGTTATAAATGAAGTCACAGTCATAGTCTTCATTTTTATTATATCGGCAAAACATCACTGGCCTAACTCTAGCAACATTTGTACTTGTGGAACTGTCAAACTAGTTCGCCTAATTATGGCGTTTACTTTAGATCTGGCTATACTTTGTCTCTTTCTAACTTGTATGGTGCGACGAACGAATTGATTGATTGGGGTTGAAAGAAACAGAATGGGGCTGGTTGTACCACCCTGAAAGTATTTTTCACGAATGAGTTATCTACCAGATTTAATTTATCTATTAAACAAGTTTGAAATAGGCGCTATGTTCATTTCATTTATCATAACATAATAAATGTATTATTTCAACTTGAGTATACTTTTTGAATTTATGTGGACATGTATGTATTTTACGAGCTAATTCCAATGAACTGATTGGCGTAAGGTTTCTTTTTATATCTATTTTTAATGTACCATTTTCAATTATCAAACTATGTTCTTTTTGGGTAATTCCTATGTAGTGGATTAATATCTTACGCCGAATCATTCTCAACCGAAAAAGTCATAGACACTATGATTTTATTACTTCTAAAGACAAATCGGTGTTGGATATTGACCATGTACCTACTTAATTTTATAGAACAAACTCAATAAATATTGGTGCTTTTAACATCTTCACTTTAATAATTATTAGTATTTCCAATAATTTCTCGGTTAATAATTCATAACAAGCATAGCTTATTTCAAATCTGACATATTTCAGATATCCTAAGTTATGTGAGAATCAGTTTTATAAAATCCAGGAATTACCTTTTAGTCACGTAAGCTATATCTTATTTAGACTTCAGCACTAGCTATCTGTGCTTGCAAACGCAGTTTATTTGTAGAAAATCGAATGCCACCTATTTTTCCAACGTAAAAACTATGCGGCTTGGTAAATTCGTGGCATTGTATCTTTCGTTCTGCCCTGTACTCTTTCCACGCTCCATTGAATCTTGCCTATCCAATTATGTTTAAGTTTTTTAAGAACGGTATTAATTATAGCAAATGTGCCTTTTCTCGGTCGCGTTGAAACTAATATCCAAAGTGATTTCCATCTCTTTCTAATGTAAGTGTTTAGAAAGAGGTGTTTTCTTTATCGATAAATAAGTTTCAGCGCTGACCATCGATATTTCTGTAATAACAAACAAACCACAATTATTGCCTTGTAATAAAAACTTATTCACGACAATTTGTAATTCAATTCATTCAACTCATTTGAGAAAAACAAGTACGATACTAGGACTATTATAATATGGACTCCTTTATTAAATTGTCATGATTAAGCTGATATAGGGTCAACATATTCGTATAACCAAGGAGATAATTGGAACAAGGCAAGCTTATATGGAGCCTATTGTTAGTGAATGTTGTAAAAATGTAAATCTGATAGATATTTTTAGACAGGAAACGTGCTGAAATATTACATGAAGTTAGTTCGTAATGATTGAAATTATGAAAGATTTGTAATTTTTAGAGAATACAAAGGATTACAATAATTACATGTTTTATTTAATCCCAACCAGCTATTTAAAAATTTTGGAGCTGGGTCGATTTAAGTCGTTTTTGTAGAGTTTTTTTAATGTTGTTAGCGACTCGGTTTTTACCGCAAAGGACTATCGAGTGACAACTTTTGATAAAATCATGTGTAGCCCCGATACCGTCTGACGTTTATAATAAAAGTTAACTGTGATCACCGCTTGCGGCTATATTCCCTGGAACACGAATGAACAAAACCGCCGTGGTTAAAACGCTCTGTAATCCCAGCTATGCGAGCTTAGACAGACCATCACTTCTGCCAAGCAACAGACAAACAAGACTAGAGTCTGTGCGGAAAGAGAATAGGATTTAAATTGGGGGCCGCTGTAATGCTTTTGTATCGTATGTGCCGTATTTTCTGTTCTGTGGCCATACTGGTTAGGTTAGTTCCGTTTTTCTCCATGCCTATTCTCTTTCCGCACAGACTCTAGTTGGTAGAGTCCGACCGAAATTTCGGTTTCGGCTGCCATTTGGCCGAAACACCGAATTTGAGTGGTTTCGTGCTGCGCTCGGACAGTCTTTATTTCAAAAAGCACACATAATTTATTTGAAATAAGAAGTTATAATATGTTACAACTAATTATTACTTTAAATATCAGAGACTAAATGATTAATATGTTAAGTATTTAAAAATGAAGACTGACTGATTATGATTGTAATTTTTTTTTCCTTCCACGAAAACATGACGTACGGCTTCTAAGAGAGCTAGAGATATGAAATTTTATGGCCCTGGGGTACTATTTTTTGAGATATAAAGCGTATCCAAAAACAAAGCCGGTCCAGAGACACAAATGGTGTACGCCAGCTTGTCGCGCGGTAGCGTACACCGTGAACAGGCCTTATATTTCAGAAAGTTTAAGGGTACTATTTTATTCACGTAGGTATTTCGTCGGTACTATTTGGGTACTATTTATTGGCTGCATCAGATTCTGAATCTTTACGGTGTACGCTATCTTGACGGACACGTTGGCAGCACCTTCGTTTCGCACGTTAGCTATAGAATAAAGATGAAAAAAAATTACAAATAAAAGTAGTGATTCCAAAAAGTATTCCATTTATTCATAGTAACAAGTCAACACAAAATAAAACGTTGCTTATAAGTAGCACCGAGAAAAAATAAAATCTATTGTATGAACTGGAATGATACGAAAACAATTACCTATAATCAAAGTAAATAGAACAATCTTTCTTTTAAAATTATTGCTGATTTTCGTAAACGAAAACTTACAACAACAGAAATGTAACCTTGACAAATTACGACAGAACAACTGTTATGTGTATGGAAAGAAAACTATACTGTCACGCCTTAAAAAATCGCAACGTTTAAACTGATTTGACTGGTTAATTTAATATTACATTAATTCTGCAGGTGTAACTAAATGTGTAATTTTTATGCCATTCGATGTATACTGCTGTCTGAAATGGCCAAATCGTAACCAGGAAACGAGACCTAGCCTAAATAAACAGTGAGTATACATACGTTACGCATCTGTTGTTGTAAAGTTAAATGAAGCACCAAGAAATGCATAATATAAATGCTACAATAGGAAATTAATTTTACAGTAGTTTATAATCAGTAATCACTGGCAACTTTGGTATATATTTTGATAACACTTAGGTTCATAACAATAAAAATAAATAAATATTGGGTACATTAAAAGTACTCGAGTACCTACTAATTAAAATAATTATGGCAACGCAATAGGAACGCAATATTAAAATATAAAATAAAATAAACTTAAGTCCGTAAACAGTTCGATAAATAATTCGTCAAAATGGCACTAAAAATAGTAATTTGGTATTATATTTGGAATTAAACTTAATTTCAAGTAGACAAATTCGTGTTTGTAAGAACATAAAATGAAATTTGGGATCTTATTCAAAAAGTTTGCTAAAGTCTAAATATACTTTGTTATGCGCTCTGTTCACTTTGCAATTTTACCACCTACATGTTGTATCAATCTGCCGCGAGCCGACTGATTATAAGGTGAGTAATCGGTCGTTAGCTTCCACATACATCTAACCACGCCTCCGACAGATCGGAACAACTAATTGGCTGTGAAGTCGTAAAGTGATTTAGCTTACATACATTTACAGCAAAAATAGTCTGAAAAGGGAATAGAAACTATCTACCATTTCTGAATAAGACCCAACCTCCCTCTTAGCTCTTAAAACCATTAGGATGGCTGCTTTGCCACCTCCAAGTGTCCCTGCACATGTCCTCTAGCGTCCTTGTCGTGCGCCACCCCAGCAGCCTGTGCGAGAGCGAGACGTCAGCATAGTTCTCAGCAATGTCCCCCGCGCGGCAACCTACGATCTTGTACGGGATCTTGCGACCGCTCGCATCTTCGAAGGCCTTTATCATTTGGAAGACCGAGTAGCCGACGCCGGTGCCTGCAAATTGGACTCTGTTTAGCAAGCGTTAAGGTACAGATTGGCATAAGAAAGGCCGAGATCGCAGAAACATACCAAGGTTGATTCTGCTATAGACGCACTATGCTGTGGCAGTGTTCTAAAACTCTCTTACCTCGGTGTCTCTTCAGTTGACCCGCAAAAGCTAGAGCGTAGAGGAAAGTACTAGGAGCACAGAATCCTCCAAGAGTGCCATCTCATACATACCGAGGTTGACGGCGTGGAAGCCGTTTGCTGTGTCTAGTAGACTCAGACGATGCAGCGTGCCGCTACTGTTTTATGACACCCTAGTACTTTTGGCCGGACTCTCTGACATTCTTCTGTAGGTGTAGTGTGCTGTGGCCGGATGGCGTTTGTCCGCAAGCCCCTAAAAGCTATATTGTGGTCAGGAGAAAGTACCAGAACCTTCAAGGAACTTACCGAGGTTGACGGCGTGGAAGCCGCCGGCGCCGGGCTGGCGCAGCAGCCGCAGGGCGCGCTCGTGGCCCGCTGCCAGGTCCACTACGTGGATGTAGTCGCGCACCCCCGTACCGTCCGGGGTCGGATAGTTGTTGCCGAACACTTGCAGCTCTGGGAGACGGCCTACTGCCACCTGGAAACACGATATTTTTTTTGGATCCCCTTCTTTTAGCATAATGAGGGTGTTTAGAAATCATAAACCCACCAGCTGGCAGCAGGGTGGCGAAAGGCCTTTTTGACAGTAGGCGTCAAGATCCACCAATCACACCACCTGATTTTGACATCTTCTGCCAAATAGACCTTTCGCCACCCTGCTGCCAGCTGGTGGATTTCTGATTTCTAAATACCCTCATTAGCCCGAATGTTCTATTTGCCCGAATACTCTTTACGCACAATTGTTATTTTACAGATACCATTGAATTTTCAGGATAGTTATAAAATAAACCTAACCTAACCTATTCTAAGCGATCTACGTAAGAGATTTTCCAAAGTAGATTCCATTAAAGTTGGAGAAAAATTATGCGTAAGAAAATTTGGCCTAACAATACTTTCGGACAAATAAAGCGTATGCCAAATAGAAGGAACCCATTTCGTTTCACGCAGCTGCTCGGAAAGATGGCAATATATCGTCGACCGTAGGCTGAATTACGGTTTTGCCTGTCCCTTACCGTAATAGGCTACTTGATGACAGTTCAAATCAGCTTCTTTTAATGAAGTGTCAAAACGCTCCGAAAGTATGTAGTTTAGTATGAAATACTATCTTGTGACGTCATGCTCAACATGGTGCCTTATTTTTAGTTTCCGTCATTGTAAAATCGTCGGTGGCACGAAAATAAGTTTGAATGATTTTTTCCGGGCTGTTTTGGGAGCGTAATTTGCTGGTTAGAGTTAATGAATTTATTTTGATTGTTGTCAAATACCCTATTCAGCCTACGGTCGACGATATGGTCTAGGAGCGCCAAACGGTGAGATTTTTTGGCAGCGCATTAAACAAGCCAACAGTATAATCGAACAGGCCAACAATTGTATCTGTCGGAATGTTTTCAATAGCAATGGACTAATGAGATCGGCAAGTCCGGCTTTTGCGAACACAATACTCGGGATGAAAAAAGCAATGGAATATGAAAGAGAAATGCGCTTTTTAATAAGAATAACATTCGTTCATGGGAGGTGGACTCGAGATCGGGAAGTCTGGTGTATGAGTCTCGATCTAAGATAAGGTCTATCAATATAGACACAGAGACAGCCGGACATGGCGAAACTGCAAACGTTTCTTGCTGTCAATGGTAGTCTTAACATCATTACTTTAAGTTGCCTACCATTATTAAAGGATCTCTTATATTTTTTATATTGCACTGTATACTAACCTGCGATATGTAGGGCATAAGGTTGTTGGGCGTGCCAGCGGGGTCCTCACCGATGCGGCCACTAGGGTGCGCTCCTACAGGGTTGAAGTAGCGTAAGGACACCACCGTCCATTTCTGGAACATTTAATTATCACGCTATTAAGACCACAGGATAACTGCGCCTCGCTTCGCTCGCCGTCGCACCTAAACGCCGTAGACACCAGGTGCAAGCTTAGCTTAACCGGGTATATACTTACTGGGTCGCTCCGGCAGATGTCCTTCATGATCTCCTCGCAGAAGTACTTGGACTTGCCGTAGGGGCTGGTGAGGCCGAGGCCGGTGGGGTGGGACTCGTCGATGGGCAGCCTCTGTGGCTCTCCGTACACGGTGCTGGATGAACTGTATACAAGCTTGTAGACGCCATGTTTTCGCATCAGCTGAAAAAGAAAACAAGGTAAACCCGAAAATCTAAATGCATCAAGTAAAAATTTATTTTTTCTTCAAGTTCCGTCCAGTTCTTAGGACCCCAATAGATAGAAGTAGCGGTGACAGATCATGTAAAAGTTTTATTTTTAAGCTGGTAAATATGGCGACGAAATTTTCAGCTTCGTCTGCTAAGAGCTAGCAGTTACTAGGAGCCAAGTGGAAAGCCGCTCATGATGGCATGGAGATGCGCAAGGCAGAGAGAGATGCGCGTTCGAGTCCTATCCGAAGCATATTTTCACTGTAATAGAAAAACCGTTCAACTTATAAGTTTTCTGAAGCTTGAAGGGCCCGCGGGCCGGAGATGGCCCGCGGGAGAGTTTAATCTTAGGGTGGAGTCTTTAAAATAAGTAGTATTATATCGCCCGTGATAATATATTTCGATAGTCCAGCAGTATTAACACCAGAAAATTATTTTTTGTTTTATTTCTAGCCTTCCTCTGAAATTTCTTATACTTTCTGGCCCATGAAGAAAATTTGCCCAACAATGGTCTACAGCAGTGGTTCTTAACCGGTGGTTCGCGGACCACTGGTGGTCCGTGGAAGCACCCGAAGTGGTCCGTGAAGCAGGCCCGCGCCGACCCCCGCCAGCGCCTGTGTGCAAACCTATGAAGCAACCTCGTCGTCGTGTTTCGAATTCCGGCGCCTCTATTGCCTTGGCGCCTGTGTGCGTTGCACACTTCGCACACAGGGGCGGCGCGGCCCTGCCGTGAAGCCATCCGAAAAAAATAATTATTACCCGTATTTACTTTCTATTGCCTCCGTACAGTTGGTGGTCCGTGGCAAGACACAGATTTTGTCAAATGGTCCCTGATCACTAAAAGGTTAAGAACCACTGGTCTACAGGAAACTATGAAACGGAGAACTGACATCCTTCAGCGCCGCGGAGTGGATCACGCACTATGTTGTGCTAGACATTGTCGGGGGCTCCCCTACTATTATAGATGAACTCACATCAAAGAGCGTGCAAGTCCCGGTGATGTTGACCTGGTAGTAGTCGAGCGGCTTGGCGACCGACTCGCCCACCGCCTTCAGCGCCGCGAAGTGGATCACGCACTCTATGTTGTGCTGAAAATATTCATACGTTAAAAGCTCCATAATCTCACCATGAAAAATTTCTCTTGTTAATCTAAAAAGTCTGTCATAAAATTATTTTTGAGACAAGCCTTTTAATGCAGACTGTACCTTTAATTATACAGAGTGATTCGGGAGACGCGTGTCTAGTTTAGTTTAGGAGTTCCTATGCCCACTTTCCATGATACATACACATCAAAGATACGCAAGTATATCAAATTTGAGTCCAATTGAATACTCTTGTCGGTGTGCCAAATGGTGCGTGCAGATCTCTATCTGGCTCTATGAAGAGCCACCTTTACTTCCCTGTAGGTACAATACGTCGCCTACCTTCATAAGACTTAGTAATCCCGCTCAACCGCCCCGCGTCCGTGTTACATTGAGCAATAGGCTACTTGATGACAGTTCAAATCAGCTTCTTTTTATGAAGTGTCAAAACGCTCCCAAAGTATGCAGTTTGGTATGAAATACTATCTTGTGACGTCATGCTCAACATGGTGCCTTATTTTTAGTTTTCGTCATTGTAAAATCGTTGATGGCACGAAAATAAGTTTGAATAATTTTATCCGGGCTGTTTTGGAAGCGTAATTTGCTGGTTAGAGTTAATGAATTTATTTTGACTGTTGTCAAATACCCTATTCCGGCTAATACAAATTAAGCAATTCCGGCTCAGTTAACGACAGATACCAAAATGTACGAATTTAGTTATTAAAATATGTCGTAATAAACATTTGCTAGAACTTTGCTAACAGAATAAAGAAATTAAAATATTCTAGTGTGGTCATCACGAGGTCACGCTTACCTGACCTGCTTGTTTGTTATAACAAAAACTTCAATGTGTCAGAATGAATTTTGTTCATAATTTTATCGGCCTAGATAAGCAGAGGTTTCATTACAAAATTAAATTTAAACTTTTTTACCCGACTGCGGCGAAGCCCGAAGGAGGGTTATGTGTTTGACCTGTATGTATGTATGTCCGTTCCTGTGTCCGCTCGTAACTACTCAACGGCACAACCGATTTTGATAAATGATACATCATTAGATTAGTCTTGATGACGCGAGTGTCACTGGGTATGAAGTTCGTTAAAATAAACAAAATGGCGGATTTGATGCACTTTTAAAGTGCACCGCGGTCGGGTTTTTTTTTAGTAAAAATATTTAGTTATTCTCTTAACTCTCGATCTTAAGACGACTTTAACAACACGAGACCTAGCAGAGGGTTTTAGTATCAGGGAGATGAGTTTAAAAAACATGAGTAGTATTACGTTCAATGTAACACCTTGTACTTCCCCACACCTGGCCCTATTGACAGCCACCTCCCTAGTCCCTCAACCTCGCTCAACCTCCCATCGTCCCTGATATCCGCGTCATAGAACTGTAGACTCTTCTCCTTATCGAAAGCCACCTCCCTGACTTTCCTATACGACATGACGACCTTCATGAAAGACTTACTTTGTTGAAGATCTCGCTCAACCTCCCCGCGTCCCTGATATCCGCGTCATAGTACTGAATACTCTTCCCAGTTAATTCCTCTACTATCCTCAGCGGTTCGGGTTTCTTCTGGCCCTCCGCTCTGTACGCGTTGGAGAGGTTATCCACCACAATTATGTCGTAGGGCGTGGAATCTTCAAGCAGGGCGGCGACCGTGTGCGAACCGACGTACCCCGCCCCGCCAGTTACGAGGATTGATGATTGCATTGTTCTGGAATAAAAGATATGACAATCAACAAAAAAAACATGAAAATAACCGGCTATAAATAATAAATAATCTATTAAACTAAAACATACAAGAGTCAATCAATATTAACTCTCACGACAACACTTCCTTAACAATTGACAATATTTCAAATTTTCTACTCCTTCATTTTATGAGCTGGATAGAAAATAGGTGGAATTTTAAGCTACCCGTATTTTTTCTTTTTCGTTTTAACTCAAGTTTTCAATTAAAAATAGCAGTTTGAAAAGTAGCTCATTCTAAAAGGGCGTATGTAGAAAATGACGTCACTTTCCCAACTAGAATCCAGAGCGACAATTACGATTTAAAAAAACTAGAATCCAGAGCGACAATTACGATTAAAAAAATAACTGTCAGGCGTTACAGCGTTGTCAACATAGGAAGTTCGGGAAGACAACGATGCTTTTGCTCCTCTTATTTGGGCTGGATTATATTTATCACTTGCCGATGTGTACTCCATCATCATAATTTCAACACGCGGCAGATTCGTGCTATCAGCCTGAGAAAAACCTTCTGATGTCTTCATTATATGAAAAAAATCGGTGTCCGGTAAAAGAATGCCAAGTTAATAATGTTTGAATGCGTTATCGGAGTCCAGTGGGAAAGTGCCAAGTCTTTTAAGGTCTTCGAAAACGTGCAAATGAACCAACGGTAAGAAAATTAAACTTTTAAAGCCGCTAAGCAGTTGTAACAATTTTCAAAACAAATAAACGTCAGACGGCAAGTACCTATGTCAGAAAATGACAACCGGATACCATACACTTTTTAATCGTTTCAGCACTAAGGTCTCTCTCGATAATGCAGGGAAAATGACGTCACACTTCCGGTTCACACTAATTGTCGATTTTTTCCAAAATGAATGGGAAAAAAAATCCAAAAATATTTTTTTTGAGCATAAAATACAGTTTTACCCAAATGGTTTTCGAATTAAGATCTTTTGAAAATATGAAATGTTGTCAATTCCTTGGTTTTTGCGGCTATCACTCATGGTAGGTAAATAAAGAGATTTAGTGTAAGAAAAAACATAATATATGTATCAGTGGCGTTGCGTAAAAGATATCCTTGGGCAAGCTGGTGCAGATTTGGCGTACATTTTCCTTAAGAGCTGTAGAATAAGGTGGTCAAATGCCTGATATTAGGCAAGCCGCTAGGAATCCGGTTCTTTGGACGCCACGCCACTGATATGTATTCAAATTAAAGAAAACCTTGCATTTTGCTAGGATCCGAGTAGCTCCGCGATCTCGCCGCGCGGTTACTAGGTATACGTAGTACCAAATTTGACCCCTCCTGGCTGAGCCAACGACCAGAAAGAGCACGCGGTATGCGATAGAGACAAACGGTCGGATGCGGAGCGTTCCGTCCAGGGTCGGACCCGAACGTCAGTTTTGTTAGAGAGAGAAACTTCTGTACAGTCGCCATCAGATATATCTGAGCTGTCAGTGTACTCATAAATATCTGAACACGGCTCTAATGTTATGAAAATAGAGCCGTGTTCAGATATTTATGAGTACACTGATAGCTCAGATATATCTGATGGCGATTGTACGTAGTACCAAGGACCATTAAAACAAGAGGACTGTCATTCTCCATACAAAAAGCTGTTCCCTGATATTTACAACGCCATCTATGTATAAGCTTCGTATAAGAATTATATTATTTACAATTATTCAACTTTGCAAGCGTGACACAGTATTTAAATGTTGGAATTTATTTATTATTAGCTGTCTACGAAATAATTGTTACTATACTGTTTCTTTGTCCAATTATAGCATCGTTAAATGTTTAGTTTTTTAGCGCCATCCAGTTTTACCTGGATATCCCCTTGCGGTCGGGGCACGATTCAAAGTATGGAGAATGACAGTCCTCTTGTTTTAATAGTCCTTGGTAATACATACTATTACTTATTCTGTGAATTTGCCCAGTCTGTACCAAAGTTCATGCTGTTGTGTTGTTTCGTTCAACGGATAAACTTATAAGTTAGGTATGTTATGACTACACCTCAATGTTTACGATCATCCGTAGATATGCGTTCTCATTCTGGCTCTATATTGTTAACATACGATATAGAGTGCGACTACGCTAAGTTTGCAGATGTCAAAAAAGGTTTTATTTAAAAAACATCATATGGCAACACCACAAGAAAGAGGATTAATTAGTCTTGATACGAGGCAAATATCTTTCCGTTTAATAAGTAATAATGTGTCTGTCTACATACCGACTGACATAAATAAATAAATAATCAGGATAGTCTTGCACAAATCGATCTAGTCCCAACCAAACTAAGCAATGCTTGTATACAGGTACATATTTAAATATAATACTTAAATACATAGAAATTATCCAAGAACCTGGAATCACTTAGTTTGGTTGGAACTAGATTTGTGCAAGACTGTCCTGAATATTTTTTTCAGTAGGTGTGTAGACACATTTTCTAATAAAGGGAAGAATTATTGCCAAGTACCAAGATTAAAAAAATCCTCTTGCTGTACTTTCCGCATGTTGCCGTATATATATTTTTTAATAAAATCTTTTTTCGACCTCTGAAAACTTAGCGTAGTCCGAATATACCTAACAACTCGTCTGGCGTTTCAAATACAATATTTGCGTGCGTCTTGCGTAAACGAACTGAAAACCTCTTTTTTGAAGCCTGCTGAAAACCAAACAACATATTTGGGTCATTCTCAAAAAAGTATGTCCGTAGTTAGGGCTTTATAAAACAACCTCTTAATCTTGTTCCTTTGTGTAACGAAAGTTAACCATATAAGTTGTACGGACATCATTTTTTGAGAATGACCCATTTACGACTTTATGGCGAACAAACTGACAGCTGAAAATGTTCGTTTACAAAATATTTAGGTATGAATTCGACGTACCGATATTAAAACAGCTAGGAAAATTGACAAAGCTCAAGCTAACCTAACCGGTACTGATTCACTCCACGATTCCGATGCGCTGTAATCTGGGGGCACGGCAGTGCCCCCGCCAAGTCGAGCAAAACAAAGGCCGTACCATCCTTTTCTCGAAGCCATTCAGGTCATTTTCAACCTCCTGTAATTTTGTGCTGGCTAAAACCTAGAACCCTGAATTTTCAGGGATATATAGGGCTCAATAAGACTTAAGTATATTCTATACTTCTCAAATAAATAATCCTCCCTCCACGGGTAAATATTTGTAATAGGAAAGTCGGTGGGAATCGAGTTCTGTGGACACCCCCCCCGGCACTGACTTGGTTTAACATTACATCTCAAAACTTTTTGCTGTAAAAGGACTACGTTGCGAGATTTGCATCTTTTTACATGTAATTTTTTGATGGGATTATTATTAAATATCGCCACTCTATCTGAAAATAAAACTGGTCAAGAGCATGTCGGACCATGCTCAGTGTAGGGTTCCATAGCCGTATCTATAAGAAAATATGCTACAGATAAAAATAAAGCTAAAAATAAACAACTGGCAAAAGGTCTTAAATGCCGTGTAGTTCGATGGCACTTAATACCTTTTGGTCGAGAAGTTTTACGGCAATAACTTCAAAACGGTTTATTCGTTACTATTCAAAATAATTTTCGTTGAATGTATTTATTAAGCGTTACCTTCCTGATTTTTTTCATATTTTTTGGATTTACGGTTTAAAAGTTAAAGGGGGGGGGACACAATTTATGCAACTTTAGGGGCGATTATTTCCGAAAGTATTCACTTAATAAAAAAAAAGTACATAAAAACTTTCTAATGTTTTTAAAAGAACTATCGAATTATGTATATCACGTTGATGTTTGCTGAAAAAAAAAATTTTTAGCTTCTGTTACATGTATGGAGTGCCCCCCCTAGATATTTTTATTATTTAACTAGCAAACTTAGTAGCGGCATCTACAAGACATCTATATTCCAAATTTCATCAGTATACGTTTTGTAGTTTTTGAGTAAAATGCCTGTGACATACGGACGGACGGACGGACGGACGGACATGACGAAACTATAAGGGTTCCTTTTTAGCCATTTTGGCTACGGAACCCTAAAAAAACACGCGTTATGCGATGGAGAGAGACGGTCAGATGCGGGTCAGCTCCGTCCGGTCATCCGACACGAACGGCAGTTTTATTAGGGAGAGAGGCTTCTGTCTGTACGAATTATTCCCACCTGTTGCCACCAAATTGATTTAGTGGTAACAGCTGGAATTTTTTTACCCATCTGTTACTTACCACTAAAACCATATATTTAGTGGTAACAAACAAGTGGGAAAAAAATTCCCAGCCACTAAATCAATTTGGTGGTAACAGGTGGGAATAACCCGTCTGTACGTTGTAGGTACTAATTCTTATTCTGTGTCCTAACGTATGTCGAAAATTAGAATCGCAAACGCTACGATAACGAATTTAATGCTAGGATTAACTATTAATGACGTGAGCATATGTAATGAATGTATAGGTATGTATTATCTGAGTAACTTAAGGTGATTAGTCGCTCTGATGTCTAAAACAAAAAGAGGGTTAATTTACTCAAAAGACAAATTTTTGGCTGAAATGTGTTTTATTACATCATGTTCTTCGTTCTTCGGCGACAACATAATATATGAAGCTACAAAATGAAATAAACCCAACAAATTTGATGGATTGTTAGCCCTCTTTTCGTTCGTATACATGACTCGAATCATATTAAGATGCTATGATTTGTCCAAGCAATAAGCTACTATCATGACGATTCCGTTAAAATTGTCATCAGATTTATTGACAAGCGGCAAAGTGGTACCTTTTGCCTAAAAACGCCATGTTTATATTACACTTTAATAAAAACAGAATTTTTAGAGACCGTTGTTATTCTTAAACCAGCGATTCCTTACGAACAATCACCAGATAAAATGCATGCAAACGGCTGTTTAAAACCACACTTCAGTTTTCAATTATCACCACTAATAACTAAAAAAAAAACAAAAGTACATTCAAATTAAGAACGCACAATTTTTAAACTGAATACTAACTTTTTAATTTCACTAAGAGGCAACAACGTGCGCCTTCGTCGCTCGTATTCCGGTCACTAGCAAAGTTATCAATGGCCATTCGTTTTGTTTCGCTATACATATACACACGTATATTACATATAGTAGGTACTCGTGTTATCAATTGTAGTGTTGTGAGATAGTGTATAATACTGCTTGTAAAGTATGATTGATTGACATGATCTAATTTAAATTGCGGTTTACACGTATTATAATTTTTCGTATCTTGTATGTCTCAAATAAAAATGCTGTACATTAACACGTTCCCTGTCCCGATGCCCCCAATGTGGTGTCATGAAGGTTTTATTCAGGAGTCCGCGCTTCCACTATGGGGTCACTTGCCCATACTGATTGCACAGTTGGGACTTGTGACAGGCCGGGACAGGTGACCTGGTTCGACTCCAGGCACCCCCCGGCACATACCCAGCCCGATGTGCGTGCCGACTGTGTGTGTGCCGAAAAAAAAAAAAAAAAAAAAAAAATCGATCGTTTTGTATGGGGACAGTGAACGTGTTAAACAAGAGCTAGTTTAATCACATTATAAAGGAGGAGTTACCTTTTAGCCCTCGCGGTAGCGTTTGTAACCTTTTGATGTAATGATTGCATCATAAAATAAATAGCCGGACGTAGCGTCGCTAACAAAGAACTGAAGCACCTAGTCCCCTAGTCCGCCGGTTTCTTTAACGCTGGTTGGTCAGGTCAAGTGTGCGTGCTGCGGGGAGCAGGAAAAAGCTTGTTGATGTGTGCGTGCGGCTCGTAAGTACAAAGCGACCGGCCCACTACAAATGCTTCAGATATCAGATGGCATGGCTCCGTTCGGCTATTTATTTTAAGGTCCTTGGGAACCTATAAATGTGCATCAATTACCACTTTCCTTCAGGTGGCTACCTGGCTAGTCTGCTCGTTTGCCACTTATAAAATAAATTAAAAAAACTGCATGCTTGTTTGTCACTTGTAGCAGAGAAAATTAATTTATAGTTTATATATATGTTGGTAGAATAGGCAAGTTATTTGCTTACATAGCTGAAATGTGTAACCTACTTTCAATAGATTCAACTTATTGTTTACTTACTGGTGCACACTGCACAAACATGCACTATAGTCTACCTACAGCACAGTTTAAATTAAAAACATACATACAGCTAGCCAACGCCCATAATCCTTTAGGAAAGAACAAGGACCTTAAAATAAATAGCCGGACGGAGCCTCGCCAACAAAGAACTGAAGCATCTAATAAGCCGTCTACCTATGTGTGCGTGCTGCTCGCAATAGGAAAAAACTATTTGATGTGTGCGTACGGCTCGTAAGTGAAGCAGCCGGCTTATTAAAAATGGCGTTAGTTCTCTGTTGGCGAGGTGCCGTCCGGCTATTTATTTTATGCCACACCTGGCAATAAAGTGACTTTTACCGCACGCTACGCATACGGAAAAAGCCGCTTTCTGGCCAAGTGTAGACATAAAATGATGTACATGTCGCCGCCAACTAGCTTAATTAGCTATTTGGTTAGCTGCCTAGCCTTTTCATTAAACACACTCCTTATTTTAGGTTTGGTTTGTTAGTCAGCTTGTGTCCCTCAGAGCAGAAATAGAAGCCCCGCGCACCGGGGTTTCGTTGCCCTGATGTAGGCTCACAGTTTGGTGAAAAATTGAAAAAGCCACATTGTCAGCATATGTCGCAACAATGACATCCTCGGAAGTTGGTAGGCCCGATTTTAAAATATTGTATAACACATCTGCCACTCAACACATCAGCTTATAGTCTTCTGACTGATTGTCGATAATCAAGGGAAAAAAATTAATTTCATAATGTAATTTATTCAATAGTACAATAGTATAGTATAGTTTATTTGACAATGTAAGTAAATTATGTATCTCTTGTTTGTTATTTTGTTTAAATGGCAATGAATTATATTTCACACTTGTTTAAATATAATGAACATCTAATGTAAAATTTTCAGTTTTATTCACACAAAATACAGCCTTATTTCATTTTAATAAGGTTGTGAATAACAATAGCCATATTATACCTAGCAGCTGTAACAAGGGGCAATTTATGGCATTAACTAACTTTAAGAACATTAATGGCATTAATTAACTAATTTTTAACTTATAGTTTTCAGCTTTTTTTATACATGGGCCAATATTCAGCGTTTTTACGGCGTTTTATTTTCGTCATTATTGTCTCAGTAAATATTGTTCAAAAAAAACGATGCCTAGAGTTACCTTTTTATGAAACCGAAAAACAGTCCCGAGGTTAAGTCTAGTTTTATCAAAATTGTCACGATTTGTCCTTTCGTTATAGTAAATAATCGTCGGACAATAATGATTGTCAAACCGCGCGGTCAAAACGCTCAGAGTATCGCCCACATGTTCCCCAATTACCCAAATATGGCTAGACAAATTTGAAAATATTTTTTTGTTTGAAAGGGTATACCTGTAGTCCTGCAGGTGGCTAAATGGTCATCAGATCAGGATAGGATGATAGGATCACAGAGAATCCTGGGTTCTAGCTTTAGCTAGCACAAAATTACAGGAGGCTGAAAATGGCCAGAATGGTTTTGAGAAAAGGATGGTACAGCCATATCCTTGTTTTGCTTGACTTGGCGGGAGCACTACTATGCCCCCAGATAATAAATAAATATTGCAGGACAATCTTACACAAATCCACTTAGTCTCAAACTAAGTAATGCTTGTATTATGGGTAATTGTATCAATTATGTAATTAGCTCTTGCAATGTGTTTTTCTGATGTGCAATAAAGTATATTTGTATTGAAGTGTACTAGATGACGATAATGATGTACTTATATAGATAAATAAATACTTATGTAGATAGAAAACATTCATGACTCAGGAACAAATACTCGTGCTCATCACACAAATATCAGGATTACCAGGATTTGAACACAGGACCTCTAGCTTCGTAGGTGGTCCAACTCCCACTAGGCTAAACGTGTCTTCAATCAGACCATCAGATCATAGAGAAATTGACAAATCGCTTCAAATATTGTAGGTACACCTATAGCAATTTGGGTATTTTAATTTAATTATCTGACAAATCGCTTCAAATATTGTAGGTACACCTATAGCAATTTGGGTATTTTAATTTAATTATCTGAATTTTTTTATGAAGTTTTATAATAATAGCATATTAAAAATCTTTTTTAAACCATGGGGTTTGAGAAAGCAAAAGCTTTTCAATTCCACTGTTATGTTTAGTCCATGTTACACATACAGCAGGAGGTGATCCATCTCTGAAGCAAGTGGTAAAATACTTTTGAATTTATTGTATTGTAATTTATAATATACTTAGCCTATAACTAATATTTTCTCATGAATGGAGGAACTTTCAATAAATTAAATACTTGGTATTTGGACTTTTGATTACATCTCCAGTGACTGGCCTCACAAACAACAAGTATCAAAATAGACTAGTTATTTAATTCGAATTACTTATATTTCTAATAAAATGTTAGTTTTAAATAGTACATACCCATTCTCCCCGTTGGTTTGTGGCTCCATTGTCTGACTTTAAGTGTGTATTATAAATGCTTACGAGACTGCACACGTTTCAGGCTTCAAGGTTTGTTTATTCAATGGAAATTAACTGTTTCCTTCATAGCTTATTATATCTGAAATGTTTGTTTACATTAAAATATTTGTTAATAAGTTTTAACTGTGATTTTTGAACAGCAATTATATATTAATAAAGTGTAAAGAAGTAGTTACATTTATCCTATACTAAATTAGAAATTAAATTACATAGGTTTTCTCATAGGTTTTCCCCATAATATAGAAACACCGGAGCGTACACCATAGCGGTGAAGTGTCTGCCTGACATTCGATGACACTGACAGCTGACAGCCAGCAATGACATGACAGCTGTCGACTCGTTCAGAAACAGCTTTTTCTGTACTATGACTAAACTTGATTTGGCATGGATTTGGCAACAATAATATCCACTCACTCGCTTCACAGTCACACCAATATTAAACTAAAAACCCTAAAGTACCTCACTCGCTTGATATTTTCCGTTCAACTCTATTGCTTTAGACATAAGGGTGTTAACAGGTAGCTATAGCTACCAAAAGTAAGTGAGTGGCTAGAGAAAGTGCAACGACATCGATCGACACCGTTCTTTATACAAAAAAAAATATAAAATGGAAAGTAGTAGGGAAATAAAATCATGAGAAATTACGATACGATGAATTGCCTAAAAGGATTGTTTTAATATTATTTTATTTATTATCATGAAGTATTTATTCTTGAAAAAAAGTTTATTCTTAACATTATGAAGAAACCTTATATGAAAGAAACATGTTGTTTCTTCATTGGTTTTTAATGCGGGTAAATTACACCACATTTTTATGTTACATATATAGATACAAGAAATCAAAGTACATAGATAAATTCAATGGCGCTCACCTGTGAGCAGACCGGGAATCGAACCCGGTACCTCTGGATTTCTGGCCTAGCGACTCAACCACTCGTCCACCGTAACACCCAGTAAACACCGAACCTATTACAGGCACGACGATCGAGCGAGAGATGGCGTTGTTTTTCTAATACTTTATATGAAAGAACCATGTTGTTTCTTCATTGGTTTTTAATGCGGGTAAATTACACCACATTTTCATGTTACATATAAAGATACAAGAAATCAAAGTACATAGAAAAATTAAATGGCGCTCACCTGTGAACAGACCGTCATTCTATCAAGGTAAATGGCAGAATGGAGGGTGTTTACTGGGTGTTACGGTGGATGAATGGTTGAGTCGCTGGGCCGGGAATCCAGAGGTACCGGGTTCGGTTCCCGGTCTGTTCATAGGTGAGCGCCATTTAATTTTTCTATGTACTTTGATTTCTTGTATCTATATATGTAATTATGAAGAAATTTCTGAACGATACAAATGTTACCCTATTTGATAAGATTCTATCATTTAGTAATTTAATTTTGTATAATTTCTTAATTTTAATAAAATAGATCAGATTCTAGAGAAATTTTGTATATAAGATATAAACTTGTATAAACAAAAACTAAAATTTTGGTAGAAATATGCTTGTAAAACTGATTTATGATGATTTCCGTTATACTGACAATTTAAGTACATTTGGAAGAATTTTACATTTCGAAGCTGAGCACACAGATTTTCTATCTCTTTCGCTCCCGGTTAGTTCTCAAGGTAGCTGTCGATGAAGATTTTTAAATAATTTTAGTGAAATAAATGTCAATATTCCACAAATAATATTATAATCCACCTTTCTGTTTAATTAAGGATTAAAATATTTTCATAATCCCACAGTTACGGTAAAGATTACTCAGATATATTGTGGTGACACTTCGGATCTCTCTGTGTTCAACGTTGTTTTTGTTGGTTAAAGTGAAATTAAAATCAAATATATCGCTAGCAGTAACTAAACCATCTAAATAATGGCGTTCAGTGGCATTTCCTTAGTGAATTTCCGTGTTAATTCCAAAGTTATGTGGTCAAGCAGTTTTATAACCTATAAATGTATGGCCGTGTTGAAATTGTGGATTGTGGTTTCTAGATGAGTACGAAGATCATCAAAGCCAGCGCGGCTGAGGCCGACCCCTTCGAGACGTCGATCTCGCAGGCCCTGGTCGAGTTGGAGACCAACTCCGACCTGAAGGCGCAGTTGAGGGAGCTTTACATTACTAAGGCAAAAGAAATCGAACTGCACAACAAGAAGGTACGTTATAATTCACTATACATATTTGATTAGGATCGAAGGGTAGTAGCTTGTAAGGAGTAAAAAGTTGTATGTTTATATTTAAAATATTAGTTGGCAAACCATGCTTGGATTTAGGCATCTAGCTTTGTGTACTGAAGAGATAGTGTGGTAAGTTTCTGCAATAAAATATGTAGTGAAAATGTCTATTAGTTTTGTACATCATAACGAGTTTGAAATAATATCTACTTAGCATTTAACCGCGGTATCACCTGCGTTATTCCCATTATTATCCCACGGGTACTCTTTACCGCGATATTAAGCATCCCATCTTTCACTCCAGAACTTAGTCTACCTGCATGCCAAGTTTCGTCTCAATCCAATCTACTGCATTATTTAGTAATAAACGTTCAAATATCTTCACAAACTTTCACATTTACAATATTAGTAGGATTTACCAAATTCATTAACCTTACATTCACTAGAGTCATGTATCGTATTTTATATCCTCTGGAACATGATCTATTCAATCTCTCTGTCTGTGGCATCGTATCTTATAAAGCTTGTTTACTTGCAGCGGTGCTCAGCTGTAGTGATCAAGTTTTACCCTATTTGAAGTCAATCATTTAGAAATATCAGATAGTTTTGATTGTGTTGTCTTTTATTGCTTTGGGGATGTTTATATATTATATCGAATTAGTTTGCAGGTTTTTATCTGTTTTCATTGTTATATCTTATCCATAACAGTGGATTTACTATGACAGCAGACACAAACTGGGAATGTAAATGTTGTGAGTCTGTCTGACCACACTCAACATGTTAAATACTAGAATACCTCTCAGGCTAACGCACATGCACTTTATAAATTTTTTAAGCGCTGTTGTCTCTTGAGTTGTAGGTTGAATTTGAAAGCTTATTATAACCATTGCTGCCAGAGGTGTAGCGAGGGTGTTGCAGGCAGGGTGTATACCCTGGGCGCCAAGAAGGAGCGGGGCGCTAAACGAAATTTACTAACTACCTACCTATACAAAAAAATACCATCGATCCAAATTCGCAAACATGGCAAAATAAAAAATTAAAGACTTGAATGTTTAGTTATAGGGCAGCAGATTGATAGTACAATACCATGAAAATAATTTTGGCTATTAGTTAAGTTCATGTTATTCAATTCAAGTTAAACATAAGTGTAGAGTGCAGAGCTTTGATGCATAGTACAATGGCCTCATGTGGTCACAACCCTCAGTCATGAGGAAGAAGAGAAGAATCATAACTGCTTGCTACATGAAATCAAATGTTCATCTCTTTTTTTCCACTCTGGTTTCCTGTCCAGATTAATAATTTGCTCTCTTTAATTTCCAGTCAATCATCATCTATGTGCCGATGCCCAAGCTGAAGGCGTTCCAGAAGATCCAAATCCGCCTGGTCCGTGAGCTGGAGAAGAAGTTCAGCGGCAAGCATGTGGTGTTCATCGGAGACCGCAAGATCCTGCCCAAACCCAGCCATAAGACGCGCGTCGCCAACAAACAGAAAAGGCCACGATCAAGGTGAGAAAATGAGTGTTCATGTATGCATTTCTTTGGCCTTTAAATTTGGCACCCGGGCCAATAAGTTTCGCCACTCCAGAAGTAAAAGTTAGTTGAATGGCGCCAAAATCAAAACATGTTTACATACATACATATGATAGCCAAGTGGTTCGGACATGTGCCTTTCCAGCAGAGGAGCATGGGTGTGAATCTGTGCTTCATACCTATCAGTTTTTCGGAGTATGAAGTATTATTTGATGTTACTATTCACTATATCAAGGGTCGCCAAATGGGAGACCGCGGTCTGGATCCGGACTGCCGATCTATTTTGTGCGGACCTTAAGTACTTTACTAAGAAACAGTGGCGTGGCGTAATAGATATCCTTGGGCAAGCCGGTGCAGATTTGGCGAACATTTCCCTTAAGAGCTGTAGAATAAGGTGCTCAAATGCCTGATATTAGGCAAGCTGGTAGGAATCGAGTTCTTTGGACGCCACACTACTGCTAAGAAACGGACTGTGATGGTCATTTTATTTCAAAAGCCGGACCCCTGAAGAAACAGGCCCCTGGGACTGCAGCGCTTTCATCTATGTCATCTATGAGAGTGGGCATAGGCCTTACAGTGGGATGTACTGATAGTGAAACATTAACATTAGACATAACATTCCACTAACAACAATGGTAACATCAAGGGTTTTCTAGGCTTTCTGATAGTTGAGTTGGCAAGAGTAGTGCCTATGACCCATCACTAGGCGCATATCTGTCGTAGAGTTGCAGAAAACTAGCCATAAACCCCACTAACAAACGTAGGAGACTCCCGTTATTCGAATTAAACAACACATTACTATAGATATAACTAGAGATGTGCCATTACCGGGAATATTCCCCGTTTGTATGGGGAATATTCCTACGGCGGGAATATTCCCCATACAAGTGGGGAATATTCCCGGGAACGGCCCATCTCTAGATACAACCACAGAATAAGTACTAGTACTACATACAGAAGTTACTCTTTCTAACAAAACTGAGGTTCGGATCCGACCATCGGACGGAACGCACCGCATCCGACCGTCTCAATTTCTAGGTACTTACGATACTGACGTTCGGGTCCGACCACCGGACGGAACGCACCGCATCCGACCGTCTATCGCATAACGCGTGCTCTTTCTGGTCGCTAAGACCCTCCGGACGGGCAAAATTTGGTACTAGAAGGCGCGCGGCGAAATTGCGGAGTGAGTTAGTATGTACTAGCGACCCGCCCCGGCTTCGCACGGTGTTTCTCTATTATATTATGCATGCATTATACATATAAACCTTCCACTTCAATCACTCTATCTATTAAAAAAAACCGCATCAAAATCCGTTGCGTAGTTTTAAAGATTTAAGCATATACATAGGGACATAGGGACAGAGAAAGCGACTTTGTTTTATACTATGTAATGATGTAAGGAAACTCTTTAAAATCGTACAAAGATAGCAGTACAAAAATCAACGGTTGTGTACAAAGGCGAAATTATCTCTGTAAAGGATCTCTTCCAGCTAACCTTTGAGCAAATGAGAAAGAATAACTAATACCACAGAAGATATTCAAACTAACAAACTTAATTCATTTACTTACACAGGAAAATTGGGCGAGTTTTGAATACACATAAAAACATAACATAAATACGTTAGTATATACAGTTTGTCATGTCGCGACAACTTGTAAGCTTGTCGTCTACAATTCCAGGACACTGACGTCGGTGTACGACGCGATCCTCGAGGACCTGGTGTTCCCCGCGGAGATCGTGGGCAAGCGCATCCGCATCAAGCTGGACGGCTCGCAGCTCATCAAGGTGCACTTAGACAAGAACCAGCAGACTACTATTGAACACAAGGTACTGTACCTGATTTTCGATACACACACATAAGGACAGGTTGATCCGCTTCATCCTTCCCGCTGGTCCGCTGCTCGCTCTGAGCAATCAGCGAAAAGTCAAGGTGACCCTGGCCAAATGTCCTGGTTCGACCCCAGGCGTTCAGGCCCCACCTAGTCCGACCCTATCAAGGTGGACCGGGACAAGCAACGTGGCGTTCCCTGGGGTCGAACCCAACCAGCGGGTCCTAATATCGCAACGCCCAATATGGGTCGCGAGTTTTTTTATAATTAATAGATATTAAGTAACTAACTTCAAAATTTTTGCTTCAACATCCAATATCGTAACTGTTAGCCTGTGTAGATTATTTACCGACCGTGAATCTCAAGATACAGGCTCGGCCTGGTTTGGTACTCACCCACCTCTACATGTGTTTATGTAACTGTGTTATTTTGGTATGAATAAATGTATCTAATCTTATTAACTGAGAGAGCGCGAAACGCGAGTGAATCGTCTGCGTTTCAGCTCCAAAAATGCTTACGTATGTCTGTCTCACCTGTTCTCCTCCAAAGATCGCATTTCTGAACCAATTTTCATAAAGTTGTGAGCAGATTCGATAATTATATAAATTGTTTTTTGTTGATTCAATATTTCGAATTTGTTCAAAATGGTGGAGCCATGGGGGTTGACAGACTCGCGAGGTCTACAGTGGACAGACTCACTAGTTTCTAACCCTTTAAATGCGACCAGGATTAACATTTGAGCTGAAAGACATTGAACAGATTTAGGAGACGGATATCGTGGATAGCGGCAGCCAGCACCATTTGAGTTTACTTTGTCCACATACCATTTCCATTTTGTCTACATACCCAGTTCGTCCGCATTCTCTCTTCTTCACACATAGAAAAATCTTATATGGATCTATGTGTGT
The DNA here is from genome assembly GCA_947034925.1 of Eudemis profundana. Taxonomy (NCBI): domain Eukaryota; kingdom Metazoa; phylum Arthropoda; class Insecta; order Lepidoptera; family Tortricidae; genus Eudemis; species Eudemis profundana. The sequence continues at coordinate 10,536,435 of OX344814.1, read as the reverse complement.
AATTGATTTTATTTGTGCAGTTTTGGAAACAACTTTATGTTTAATATTAATCAATTTAATTTGATTGTTGTCTAATACCGTATTATAACGAAAACTTGTATGCATCGAAATATAATAAGTATGGAAACATAACTGAAGCTCAAAATCAAAAGTATTAACAACGGGGCAGAGGCTAGCACTTTGTATTGAAGAAAAAACTGTAGCGACAAATGAAATTTGTTACCAATCACAGATTTTTGTCTTTTAAACGATATGCAACCTATCCAAAATGAAGACTTCTCAAACTTAATACCAATATTTGTCATAAATGATTTTAGACTCACACATAGTAAATATTAAGTTGGTTATCAGTACCACTTGATACATAAGACATATTGATTTTAACCCTTTTTCTCGCAATGGTAAGTATACTCAACATCGAAAACAAAAAAATCCTGTCATGTTATTGTCAATTATTTTTACGATTTGTTTTAATAAAACAGTTATTTATATCCAAACCTATCCTTACCGTATCAATTAATAACTCAAGTGCAGGTATTTTGATTTTTAGAGGTAAAGTGAAGTGGAGACTACCACTAACCGCTAGACGCAAGTTCGAAATAAATTTGGAAAAAATATTATTTCTTATAATATTAATTTAACTACCGATGGTACAAGTTTTTGAAGATGTCTGCTTGATATTTTTGTGTATTTATAACAAATTAGAAGAAAATCCAACATTCTACAGGGTTACGAATATGCATGTTGAGTATTCTCAACATTGCGCAACATTCTACAATCTACTCTGGACCAAACCTGTTGAGTATTCTCAACATTGCGAAGTTTAGGTTATAAATGATAATATTTGCAGCACAATAAAATGTTCATTATCACCGTACTAAAGCACCTTTTTTGTCATTCAATTTCGGTTTTTAAACTAACTTTACACATGGGTAAAGGTCATATTTGCTAGGTATGTTTCTTTTCGTTTACTTACTCGATGAAACGGGATTATATCGGTCAATTTAAGTTATGGTACTAAATATTGTCAGGAAATACTGATTCTTCTGACAACAACAAAGAAATACGAACAATTATGGCACAAATATAACACTGGCACTCTTTGGTATGAGCTGATAATCACGTTTCATGTCATCTTAGTTCAGACAATGAAGCTTGATCTGGCAATATTGTAGGAGTATAATATACCTTAACAGTTATATAGTCCATATATATAGATTAATTTAATGTTATTTTTACCATCTGATACTGCCATAAACTAAAGAAGTGAATTATTTATGTGTTTCTTACCAAAAAATATAAAAATCAAGGTAAAATTGACTCTAAATAGTCAAACAAAGTTGTTAGACATATCAATAAACGAATAACATTCGCAGCTTTATAGCAAAGTTTTGAGCATTCCAACAAGTAAAGTTTCTGTATATGGCTTGTTCAATAGATTTAAAACAACCAAAAATTTACAGTAATTTCTAATCTAAATGATCTTAAGTTCACTAAAATACTTTGTAAGCGTCTTCCAGTATTTCAGCGATGTGCTATAGAAGAAAGTTGACAACTACTTAAACAAGAAGGAGACTGAGACAGTTCTGCGGATAATGATTTTCTTAATCATGATCTGCAGGACTGTCTCAGTCTGCAATGGAGGTTTTTAACATGGTTAATTAGTATAAACTACAATAATATGAGGCACGTTGCTAGACTGGGCTGATACAGACTTGAGGAGTTGAACTGGGGAAACGGGATTAGAGAGGTTGAAAACTAATCTGAAGAGGACATTTAGGGCAAGAAACCGTTGGGGAGAGTTCGTGATCATCAGAAACCATTGATAACGTTCATAGACACCTTTATTGCAAGGGTAGTGCTCAGTATCCTGTAATAAATGGCACAAAAAGAGGAGGACTCGCTTCAATAAACTTTTTATCAAAGTTATTTGCACAAAACATACATTGAAATTGTTTGTAGTGTGAAAGAAGTTAGTTATACTCTATTTACGACATTAATTAAATAAAATTATTTTAAAGAAAGTATTATTTTTATATGAACTTAAATCCCTACAAAATGCGCAGTGTTGAGTATGCTCAACGTCTATTAAGTTAACTGAATTGTTCAATGTTGGACAATGTTGAGTATTCTCAACATATATTTTCTAAAAAGTTATTTATGTATGATTTTTTTTATTATTTTTCTCAGCCTCATGAGACCCCTAATTACGCATTTCAATGCCTAGAACAAAAGAAAATTAGAAAAAAATATCTTGAGCGTTAAAGGGTTAAGAAGTGGGCGTTGTGGGGCAACTTTCTACATCAATTTTGTTAGACATTATCATTCCATACATTATATTCCGATGCTTGTATGCGAAACATTAGTAAATCATTTTGTGCCTTTCACTAATCTGAGTGTTTTTCTTGTCCACAGGTCGACACCTTCCAGTCTGTGTACAAGAAGCTCACGGGGCGCGAAGTCACCTTCGAGTTCCCTGAACCCTACTTGTAAACTAGATTATGACTTTACAATAAAACAAAATCCATACTTGCAACGTTTTATTTCAATGGGTGGGGGAGAGCTTCTATAGGGAACGTACAGGAATATAGGTGGCAGCACTGAATCCACAAGAATACAGCGGAGATTAAAGGAAACTTATCAGACATGAAAAGTCATACTATAGTCTTGTCCGTTTAGGTATTTAAATAAAGGTAAACAAAAAAAACACGTGACTCCAATCAAAGTAACGTTTTGTATCTGTGGCGCATTACTTATAGAGTGCGGCTACGATAACGTTGCAGAGCGGAACATGGCAATACCTGGGTGGATTTTCGTTCGCGACTTTTGTATGCCAAACTAAATGTATGGCGAAAATCCACCCACCTCCATTAAAACGTCACTTTTTCATAGAAATTTGTCTTTTAAACGGAGGTGTTGCCATGTTCCGCTCTGCAAAGTTATCATAGTCGCACGTTCTATGTCAAGTATGTGGTCGAGGCTACTCTAATGTTAATCGTCCTTCGTCGCGATATCGGCGTTTCACGAAAATGTGGGCCCAGCATGATAGAGCACCTTCCTTAAAGGCCCAGTCCTAAATTACGTGTTTTTACCACGGCGTGCGCTGGGATTGTTAGTGTACAGTCGAGTTAATTTACATCTACACTTATAAGAGAACAAAAATATCTGAACACGCTTTTATGGTCCTGACAATAGAGTCGTGTTTAGATATTTGTGTTCCCGTAAGTGTGTAGATGTAAATTAACTCGACTGTACCTCCAACTCGCCATGCACTTCGCACATAACCAATAGGGAAAGTGATGTCAGCTATGTTGGCAGATCATCAGATATTACTGCCGGTGACTACAGTAAGCCCATCCTTACCTGTCTTATTTAGACTAAGTTCTACAATGCATTAATTTCCCTGTCGTAACCGTAAACAAGTTACGCCTGAACAGAAAAGAAACTGAAGGGACTAACGAAAAAGTTGACTGAAATAGGAATCATTTTTAGGTAAAAATGCAACTTAAGGTGTCAGTCAAGATAGCGTACACCGTAAAGATATTCAGAATCTGATGCAGCCAATAAATAGTACCGACGAAATACCTAGGTGAAAAAAATAGTTACCTTAAACTTTCTGAAATATAAGCCCTGTTCACGGTGTGCGCTACCGGGCGTCAAGCTGGCGTACACCATTTCTATCTCTGGAATAGCTTTGTTTTTGGAAACGCTTTATATCTCAAAAAATAGTACCCTAGGGCCCTACAATTTCATTTCTCTAGCTATCGTAGAAGCCGAGATATAGTGAGCTCTTTCTATGTGAAATTCCCGGGTACTCCAGCTTGACGGTGTGAAATTTTGTACACCGTTAAGTCATGGAATATCTCGGCTTCTACGATAGCTAGAGAAATGAAATTTCAGGGCCCGAGGGTACTATTTTTTGAGATATAAAGAGTTTCCAAAAACAAAGCCGTTCCAGAGATACAAGCGGTGTACGCCAGCTTGACGCCCGGTAGCGTACACCGTGAACAGGCCTTATATTTCGAAAAGTTTAAGGGTACAATTTTTTTTCACATAGGTATTTCGTCGGTACTATTTGGGTACTATTTATTGGCTGCATCAGATTTGAATATCTTTACGGTGTACGCTATCTTGACAGACACAACTTAAGGACAGAAAATTGATTATTTGTAAGAACTATTTAGAGTATTAAGGATGAATAACTAGTACACGATTGCTTCAATTATACAAAGAGCAATAACAAAGAAAAGATCCAATAAGAAAACATTTATTGTTTAATCTTAACAAATCAGTCCATCCCACATTATGTGTAAATTTGAGCATAAATATGCAATCAAGTTTTAATATAATTTCAGTAATTTTCACTTCACTGTGATGTATCATAATTTACAGTAATATCGATAAAAGTATGGGTTCTGAAATTTTATCGACTTAATTGCATATTTATGTACAAAACTTAAAATAAGCTTTATTTTGCCTTAAAGGCACCTCTAAACGGGCAAATATTCTTCTGCATATTGTGGCGCGGCTTTTATGTGCATCTTGCTTTAGGATTTGAAGTAAGAGAAAGATAGCAAGACTTGCCGGCCACAAATTGCAGAAAAAGTTAGCCCGCTTAGACGCGCCTTACCACGAAAGTAATTGCACTTCATTGAATGCAGTCTTAGAAAAAATGCAATAGATTATACATCTCAAATATACATACAACAAAAAGGCCGAATAATAAACAATGTAATCTCAATTTTGGAATATTTGAAAGGATATTTTAAAGATGTTTGAAATTTTACTGCTATTATTATTGAATTCTAATCTTATTTATAAATTAATAGAATCGGTATGAACATACATTACAATAAATAAACGATTGCGTAATTTTTTACACATTTCTATCTTTAGGTATTTCATTTAATAAAAAAAACTTCATATCGCAACGTCTACAGTGGATACTTTACTACTCTTAGTGTCCACTGTCACTGTATACACGAATTCTGCGTTGATTAGAGCGTCTACAAAAATTAGTTACGTTTTTTTTCACACAAAATATTACGCAGAGTTAATGAGAGTGTTTATAAATCATAAACCCACCAGCTGGCAGCAAGGTGGCGAAAGGTCTTTTTGACAGTAGGCGTCAAGATCCACCAATCACACCACCTGATTTTGACATCTACTGCCAAATAGACCTTTCGCCACCCTGCTGCCAGCTGGTGGATTTCTGACTTCTAAACACCCCCATTAAAAGAGCTAGTCCACAAAGAAATCATGATTTCATATCATGCGTTTCATTGTTCCAATTATAAACATTGATTTTTGTATTGTTTCTGTTGGATTTTAATGTGCAATAAAACGTTAACATACATACATACATAAATGTTTACACAATCAACATGAACCGAATACACATTGTTTTTATGCAAATCGAACGAATATTCGGGCTGCGTTTTTATTACTTTTAAATCGCTTTGGTATAATTTGGAATGTCTTTTGAGTTGCACGCATAATACGTACGTACCTATAAGAGCTTGTAACCGATTTGTCGTATTTTTTTAGAACTCGCGACGAAACATTTGCGATCCATTTTGATTGCGAAGATAAAAGAACCCAAGAACTGAGAAATTTTGGTAAGAAAGAGATACAGTAAGGGTGTTACTTTACTATACAATCGATCAATCGCCAGCCGACGATATGAAATTCGTCAAAAGTAACTCAGATTGTTTGATGATGTCTATTGAGTACTCAGAAAGTGGTAATTTCTAGGGTTCCGTAGCCAAAATGGCAAAAACGGAACCCTCATAGTTTCGTCATGTCCGTCCGTCCGTATGTCACAGGCATTTTACTCAAAAACTACACAATGGATATTGATGAAATTTGGAATATAGGTGTCTTGTATGAGCCGCTACTTAGTTTGGTAGTTAAATAACTACAATAAATATTTTTAGGGGGGGCACTCCATCCATACATGTTACAGAAGCAAAATTTTTTTTTTCAGATAATATCATCGTGTGGTTATAGTTCGACAGCTCTTTCAAAATCATTTTAAGGTTCTTAAGTAATGTTTTTGATTAAGTGAATACCTTTGGAAATAATCGCTCCGAAAGATGTGAAAATTGTGTCCCCTCCCTCTATCTTCTAAACTGTCCGATAACGCTTAATTAATACTTTCAACGAAAATTATTTTCTGCAAGATCGAAATAACCGTTTTTGAGTTATTGCCGATAAACTGCGCTTCTCAACAAAAGGACTTAATTGCTATGAAGATACGCCCTTTTGTTGTCGTACTTTTTTACATCGTATTTTTTACCTTATAGTTACGGCTATGGAACCCTACACTGAGCATGGTCCGACATGCTCTTGGCCAGTTTTTAATTCTTTTGTGTAGTTTTTCTAAAATACCCAAATAAAAATGCACTTTCAAAATTAGCCGCCAAAACGCTTTCTCAACAATACGTCGGACAATATGGTGTTTCTGACGTCACATGTCTGTAAACAGACGAAACGTCAACTCACAGGTGACATAATGAATGACAGAATTGACAGATGCTGTTTACTGACCAGTGACGTCATCGGACAATCCAGGCCGTTTTCGATAAAATGGAGACAGATAAAAAATAATAAATTTTCATCCGAGTTTCATAAATAAATCATCACCACCATTTGTTTACAGTAATATTGCCGTAAATTGGTTATATAACTTAATTAATACATATATCCATAATTCTTACATTATTTTTCACACTGTCAAAGAGCCTATTGTGTATAGTGGATCGACGATCGATCGATTGGTGTGATAACACCCTAAATAACAGAACGGGCTACAGTTCGCGGCACGAAAGTCTAGCGGTGACTTTGATTTGGAGCAAAATATAATGTGTCGTAGGATAGGGTAGGGACGTTACCTATCCTGTTGTCAAAAGTCAAAGTCAAAGTTGTTTAGTCTAACTTTTTAATGTACCTTTTGTAATGTGTCTTTCTGATGTGCCATAAGTATATTTGTATCGTATTGTAGTGCGCAGATCTCCCTTTTTTTTCTGTCTTTTTGGTTGGTCTGTGTCCCGTTTGGTCAATATTTTGACCACTTTGGGCACAAATACAGATTGCCCAAAGTGGTCAAAATATTGACCAAACGGGACACAGACCAACCAAAAAGACAGAAAAAAAAAGATAATAGCACCCTGCAATAAAAATATTTCATAGTAGTTGTCTGCTCGTATAATATAAGCTGTATGAATGAGAGAGCAGCAGTCCAAAACTTATTTTATTATTATTAATTTTATCAACTAGTTACTAGGTCATTATTATACTTTCTTAACGCACTTGTTTGGTAACTACATATTTAACTAAGACTAAGCTTTCCCACACACCGAGATTATGACAACATAATGCGATCTTGTCTATGACTTCACTTTATTTTAAATTCAAATTGCAAACGAGCTAACTTCGTCTGTCAGCCAGGGCAGCTGCCTCCATACTGGACTGCCCAGACGGAAGCCAATCTGGTCAGATTCCTACATTCCTATCGGTTGTCTGACGAAATTGGCCCGTTTAGAACAAACTTCACTTCTCAAAATATCAAAGTCGAAACTATCAAAGTGTTCTTCTAAAAATGATCTATACACATTCATTTTTTCAGTAGCGACACTACGTGGCAAAAAAATTCTTAGCCCTCACTTTCGTAATTTGACAACTGACAATGTGACGAAAGTCACAGGAATTAATTATAGTGCAATTTGCAAAATATTTACGAGGGTGACGTCTCACCCTTGACTAAAGTATAGACCAAATGGTACCACTTAGTCATAATTTAAGAATATCGTCATAAATCAATTATATTCAAGTCTACATTAGAAAAACGTGATTTCCCTACAACCAACTTACAGTGTTACAACTCCTGTGAATAGTGCTTATCCATGTCCTCCATACTCTGTTTATTCTCCTCTGGCTTGATGACTTTGATGTAATTAACTGGTACCAGCCCAGCGGTCTGGCGGTCCGTGCTGCCCATCAGCCAGCCGCTGTTCCAGAGTTGGCCTTGTAGGTACTGTGGGGCCAGGGTGAGGACCTGGCTGCCGTGGAAGCTGAGCTCCTGTGGGGAGTTGGCTTGGAAGTCGTATTGGGCTACGGCGCGGAGAGGGTTCTGCCAGGACGTTGGGTCGTTTACTGTCGACAAATAGACGTTTCTAGTAGTTATGACGAACGAGAACTGTGATATATCGATCTGGAATATTTCCAAGTGGTATAGCGAATTCTGGGCCCAATAGTAAGTTTCAGTCAAAAAGTTTATTTTTGAGTCAAGCTTTTTATTGCCGACTGTACAATTTTTTGTATCATTCCAAACTGCATGTAAAAACCAGTGATATGAGCCAAAACACTATTTAAGATAAAAAAAATAGTTCCTATTGCCGCTCCATCATTAAACTAGCTCCATGGTACCATATGTGAGCGTTTTCCAAAACAAATACCGGGGTAGCTACTTTCTCAAAATATGGACTTTTGAGGTTTTTCTGGCTCAGAATAGTTAGTACATTCGAACCTTATACGCAAAAAAAAATTGTATGGGATTTTTGTCTTTCCACTACGTCACGTTTATACAAACACTATGTAAAATGGTGACGTAATGGAAAAAAAAAATTGGGACACTTTTTTTACTTTTTACTAACGACTCTGAGCCTTTGAGTAATTATGTATACTAGAGGAGCCATAGCAAACAATGAACGTGTCGCAACCTGTAGGCGAGGGCGGGGCGTGAACCACGCGACCAAAACGTCTTAAGCGCCGTGAATATCACGGCGCTTACACGTTTAGGTCGCGAGATTAAATGCCCCGCTTCCGTAACGTCGTAAGCGCTATGATTTACTCGGCGCTTATGACGTTTTGTCGCGATGTTGATCCCTTTATAGATAGAGAGAGAGAAAACATGGCCGCCACCACATGGCGCGTCTGCACGAGTTTAAATTGATACAAAAATTATTAAATTAAGCGTGATTAAACGAAAATGCAGTAAACTTAAGTGTGAAAAGTCACTCCTTGACTTTTATTTGATTTTCCTGAGTGGTTTATACAGTACCTCACTACACATGACGGCATATTTAGACGTAATTATTTTTTACTCCAACGCGTCCAGCTACCGCAGCCGTCCGGCACAGACTAAGCGCGTTTGTGCCAAGTGGCCCAAACAGGCTTTACAAGAAATCAAGTTGAGGTGCCCACTCTAGTATACATAATAACTCAATGCTCTGAGCCAAAAAAACCTCACAAGTACATATTTTGAGAAAGTAGCTGTCCCGGTATTTTTTTTGGAAAACGCTCATGTGACGTTCCGCGGCTAAAGGTACCTTGTGGACGTTGTCGCTTGTGCCCTTCTATCTTGATATCCTATAGTAACGGAGTCCGATACGACGCAAGCGACAACGTACATAAGGTACCTTTGCCCGCGGAATGACGCATATTAGTCACCGTACATACCAAATTTGAGCCCAGCTGACCGTCATGAAGTGGTTTTAATTTAGTAAACAAAATCTTGTAAAAATAGACAGGGTCCGATGGCATGGATGATGGATGGTCAGGGCTCAAATGACATTTATGATTTTAAGGGTTGTTGTTACTGCTTCACCCCAGAACACTTTCATATACTTAGTATTTTTCTTGTAGTTAAGTAAGAACCTACATATCTCTCTCACCGTAAAATGCTATATCGCCGGGGATAGTGCAATACCGCGTAAGTATGTCCTGTAATAAGGTTCAGTTACAAACCAAATTTGTTATAAATTGAAACCTTATCTATATATGCTATTTACGCGGTATTGCACTATCCCCAACGATATACAACAGTAATAACCACATTTTTATAAAAAAAAATCCGACCCCGGTGCACTTTGAAACTGCATAAAATCAGCCATTTTGTTTATTTTAACGAACTTCATACCCAGTGACACTCAAGCACCATCAAGACGAATCTAATAATGTATCATTTATCAAAATCGGATGTGCCGTTGACTAGTTACGAGCTGACATAGGAACGGATATACATACATACAGGTCAAACACATAACCCTCTTTGAGCTTCGCCGTAGTCGGGTAAAAACAACTCACGTCTCTCGTTGACGCTGGTGCTCAGTCCGTTCAGCATCCGCAGCACGATGTAGGGCGCGGCCGCGACCACGCCGAAGAAGAGGAGGATCGGCCAGCTGGCGCCCTTAGCCCGCTGCTCCGGAGTGCCCGTACCGGTCTGCGTCGCTGCCACCGCTTCCGCCCACGCCTGAAACGTTTCTTTATTTATTCTACTCCTGTACTGTTATCTGTCTTTTACTTGGTCACGAACACTAATATAAAAACATACATAATATGAGTCAAGTCTATACTCTATTCCCCATAACAGCACTAGTGTCGTTATCGTCACTTTACGTTATTGCTAGCACACACAGACTTCTAAATCTAGGTTAAACTTAGGTCAAGGATTAAGCGCTAAATTTTAACTTTACGGTAAAAATGCACAACTACCAACTTAACAAACAATTAAATTCCTACGGTTTTTAAGAAAAACAAAACTTTCCGAACTAAATTCATTGATGCCAACATATAGAAAGTATTTTTAATTTAAGTACCTATATTTTAAATTAAAAAAAAAAGTTTACCATAGACACATACTGTCAGTCAAACGTCATATTTGCCTTGTTTCCAGGTTATGATTAATTTTGTATTTTATAATTTAAAACCTCGTCGTAGAAAAAGTAATGTATGCAACGTTGTATAATTAAGTCAAAAAATGCTCATTGCGTCTCTATTTGCGATACTCGCCGCATTCGCGGCTCGTATCGCAACTCACGCAATTCGCATTTTTTGAACCCACTTATACAACTGTTGCATAAAATACTATTATTGGAAACTAGCATTTACCCGCAGGTTCGCCCGATACATCGTGTTACGGGACAGCAATGTACCGCAACTCGTACATTGCTCGCACCATTTAAATGGCCCTTAAATATTGAAGCGGGTTCGCCTGCGTTATTTCCGTTTATGTCCCATGGGAAGACTTTGCCGGGATATAAAGTAAATATAAATAAGCATCGTATGTTTCGGACTTCATCTGCTTGCATGCTAAATTTAAGCTCAATCCATTCAGGTGTATTTAGTAACAAACATTCAAATATCCAAACCCTCCAAACATCTTCACACACTTTCAAGACTCTTAAGAAATAACAGGCTTATATTTTCTCAAATACACTAAATCTATCTCTTTGTTTAGTATAAATAGACCTGATAATAGTTCGTCATTACAGTAGTTCCTTATCACCACATTTGCACAGATAAATGATAAATGTTATAACAAATGACTCCGGGATTCTAGGAGATATTGATAAGAAACAAAAAGGCTGATAAAGAGTGCAAAGTTTTAAAAACATGACATTCAATGCAAAACGATTACATCTTTCATCAACTTACTGCTATGTTTTTGTTACATCTGAAACGAACATATTTTCTTAAAAAATATAGTTACTTCCATCACTAATGGCTGTGTGAACTGTAGACCACTTGAGTCTCTCCATGACTCATGACTCAGCCATTTTGAAAAAAAAATCCAAAATTCTATATAATTACAGAACCAGCTCACAAAATTTCACGACAGTCTGTTGAGAAATGCGACCTGCCAGACGTCCGCTGGACAGACCGGTGTTACACGGACGGTGTTACGCAATAATATGTTCAGTGCTATAGAAATTATATGTACTAGACACACTATTGCATAACAGGGTAATTATTACCCAAGCATTCTTTTCCAAGCTGAAACACAGAAGCTTCGCTCGCAGTTCGTGCCCGCTCGGTCAATTAATCGTTAAGTAATCAATCATCATTCAAGATTTATCTATGCCAATACCGGTGCCGTTCTGTACAACTGTAAGGACACACCATCAGCGCAGTATACCTCATAGCAGTAATGTATCTTCCTACAAAAGGTACATGTATGTATGTGTGCGCGCCGTGTACGAACGCACTACAAGCAAAGTTGTACGAATGCGTAAGAATAAAAATTACAGGAACCCCGCACCGTTTACGCCTCGACCTCGAATAGGTATCGCGCGCTCCTAAACGGCCGAAAAGAAACTACTTGTCTGTCTTTATTTGTACTTTACCATCAAGGACCATTAAAACAAGAGGACTGTCATTCTCCATACAAAAAGCTGTTCCCCGATATTTACAACGCCATCTATGTATAAGCTTCGTATAAGAATTATATTATTTACAAATTATTCAACTTTGCAAGCGTGACACAGTATTTAAATGTTAGAATTTATTTATTATTAGCTGTTTATGTGTTGTGTTATTAGCTGTTTATGTGTATGTTTCTTTGTTCAATTATAACATCGTTAAATGTTTAGTTTTTTAGCGCCATCTAGTTTTTACCCGGATATCCCCTTGCGGTCTGGGTACGATCCAAAGTATGGAGAATGACAGTACTCTTCATTACCATCAACATTTATAAAATGAGTTCCCTCAAAATTCAGACTATAAACTCTCACCGCAGCTCGGTATCATACGGTTTAAACTCGCATGTTTTTACGAGGTTAAGTGATAGCTGATAAGATTTATTGCCTGCACGTCCTGTAAATAACGTTATATATTATATTATGCTATTATTTTTAAGAGGACTTATTTTGCCCATTAATTTATTTCTGAATTCGACCTTAAGCGTATAGTTACAAAGCTGCGAAAATGAAAGTTCCTGAACGATTTTGAAACGTATACATATATGCGGCCAGCGTCACGCCTCGTATGTTGCTAGGATTATAAAGTACGTAGATAAAATACATGCTTAATGATTAATGATAAACCCGTTATTAAAAATTTACCTACATTTTAGTAAAAGTCCCGTCACAGCGACAAGACATTGACATTGGCGAACATTGACCACATATGGACGAAAATGACTATGATTTTTATTTTTATTATAACCAAGTTATCACGGCTCAAATCTACAGGTTGCCCTCTGGCATTAGCTATTTACGTACGAGCATTGTAGGTACACAAGGTACTGGACGAATATTCAACACAACTGGACGAACTTGTCTACGATCGTAGACCACAGGATTTGAACTCCTTCTCAGTTTTGTTGCCGAACATCACCAGAAGCTCCCCACTAGCCAGTTCAGCGACCGCACGGTAAACGTCGTCTAGAGAGTCGAATTCAGAGCGTTTCGACCGCAGCGGTTTTTTTCATTCGTGTTCCAGCAAATATATCAGCAAGCGGTGGTGATCACAGTTAACTTTTACTATAAACGATAGACGGTATCGAGGCTACACATGATTTAATCAAAAGTTGTCAACACTCGATATAGTCCTTCACCTTCACGGTAAAACTCCAGTGACACTAATGAAGTTACAAAAATAGCTGAAAAAACGCCTGAAATCGACCCTAGAACGAGACGAACATAGTTACAACTGGACGAACTTGACTATGTCCGTAGACCACTGACCTTGAACTCGCTTTCCGTCCTGATGCCGAGCATGACCAGAAGCTTCCTCACAAGCCAGTTCAGCGACCGCACGACTGCGAACGTCGACCAGAACTGGGCGAAGAGGGATCTAAGGCGCCCAAAGTTCTCTGCTACACCTGTGGATACGGAAATATTGGGTAACTATTTATTTTGGGCATGTCCTGGAGTAATACACCCTCGCAAGCTTAGGCATACTCTGGATCGTTACATTCGGTAGGTATACCCCCTCCCCTTACGCCAACTAATACTTGTCCATATCAAATTCACAGTGGGGAAATTTCATATTTTTCTTGTTCAGATTTCAGATTTTTCAAATATCCATAAAAAAAATGCATTGGACAACAAAGTACTTAAACACAGTTTTCACAATCATAATTGCAAACAATTTGTTTTTACGGTACAACTATTCTTACGCCCTTTTTGTATGCAGCATTTTAACTCTCCGGTGAAGATGCCTGACTTTAAGACACTAAGCGGAAAATAAATATCGCAAGTTGCACGACAAAAATACCAACACTTAGCCACTAAAGAAGGAAAAACTATATAGTCTAGCTAGTATATGTAAAGGGTCATTTCACTGATCTATGTCACAATAGCTATTAATTTCAACATAAAGTTACATTCAACAAGTGTTTTATGTCACAGTCATTAACAAACTGCATACTTAATTATATGAAGACGACTAAAAGATAATCGTAATTATAATGTGTGTGGGGCTTATCAATTTTATAAACATCATTATTATCAACAATAAAAACAGATAAAGTGCAATGTTTTATTATGCTGGAGGAGTTATCGAAATGCCGCATGGCAGTATCATATCAATATCCAAATAGCCTTAAAAAGCTTTTTGTGCCTATTAAACATTAAGAAATTTATTATTTATTTTATAAACAGACATATATATATAGGAAAACAAAGCACTTCAACTGTGACTAACAGTATGCTTTAATAGTAATTATTACCTAGTGAGCGAAAATTTTAACAAAGGACAAAACCTGTTTTGCCTATTGACATTTAACAAAAATATCACTGCTATCAAATAACATGGCACATAATTGGGAAATAAAGACTTTTAAATTGTACATGTGACTTTGATGATAGCATAGAAACTATTCATATATAAAAAGAAAAAATTATTCATGAGAAATGAATATTTTATCAACTGAGAAGAGGTTATCCATCTACCAGGTGGCCCATTTAGATTGTTCAGTATGGGAAAGTCTCAAACTATAAGACATACGAAGATCTGTTCTTAGGAACCATGTCATCGATTTTAGGGACGAGAGAAACTGCATACATAGATTTGAAAAAAGAACTTGTACTTTAACCGGGAATCGAATGCGGTTGTTTTGTAAAATACCTATTAAAAACAATAGATTTTATTCGTTTTAGATATCGTGTTTCCTAGTAACATTCACTGCTTAATGCTTATGACCTACACAATCAATATCCAAATAGAAATAATGTAAGTTTTATTTTTCAAAACGACCAGGTTCGATTCCCGGTTAAAGTACAAGTTTTTTTTCAAATCTATGTGTGCAGTTCTTCTCGTCCCTAAAATCGATGACATGGTTCCTAAGAACAGATCTTCGTATGTCTTATAGTTTCAGACTTTCTCATACTGACTGATCTAAATGGGCCACCTTGTAATGTATATATTTTGTCACACCCATAAAAGGGATGGGTTGACAATCAATGTTAAAAAGACGGAAAAGTTCGGCAAAAGTATGATGAACGCAGAGGACTAAAAATTTAAAAAAATGGGTGACATAATATGAATGACCCTTGAAAACGGCAAATATTTCACGTGTTTTTCTTTTTTTGTCTTTGTCATCCTGTCACAACATCACACAAGAGAACTTTTCTGAGAAACTGTAGGATTTAATGAAAAAAAAACAGGAATTGAAACGAAAGGTCATTATATGGTAAACTTTGGATTAGGTTTGATTTGTTTCATATGTGAGAAAAAAGTAATTTCAGAGAACTGCTTCCAATTAAATTAAACATTTTATCTCACTGATTCAAGGGTAAACCATACCTTTATGAATATTTCTTAAACTAAAACCTCTGTGTACTTACCTAATATAGCTCTAAATGAGCTTGTGAGAGCAAAGAATGTGTTTTCTAGCATCATGGCGACGCTGCCTACTGCGTTGACCAAGCTTTGTATTGAGTCAAAAGCTGGCCTAGAACTTTCTTCAGCCATTTGAATAAATCTAAAAACAATAATAACTATTATAGCTTTATTTATCCATACAATTAAGTTAGGTTAGCGGTCATCCACAGAGTACGTCACACGATTTTTCAAGCTTTCAGACCCCCCTCTCCCATGTCACACTTTTTCCTAACATATTTGACCTTGTTAGTACAGGCTGTCACATTTGGCTAGATCAATGGGTGTGACGTACTATATGTATGACCCCTTAGGTTACATTTTACACCACATAAAAAATCTATAAATGACATTCATTATCTACTTCAAAACCTTCTTTAATGCAACTTTTATTATATAATATTAATATTGCACTGTCATCTAATTTACATATTCTTCTTTCAAAATTTCAGTGAAGAAATCGGGAAGAGGGTCAGATTGAACTTGCAAGATTTGATTACAGACAGACAGACAAACACTGGGCTATCCTGGGCTTTTATTTAGTTTCACCTATGTGAAACTAAATAAAAGCTTATGAAAATGAGAAAAATATCTGTTTAGAGATTAATTTCTTGACATGTCGTCTATTATATATCAGTATCAGATGCAGCTTATCGTTGACATGGTGTTTGCCAGCCGAGCCTTAGCCCATAAAGAAATTAAATAAAAGAAAAATTTAGGGTGCATAACTCAGCTGAAAGTGTCAAAACAATACATTTCTTTAAAAAACGTCAAGTGTATTGGTGCTATACTTAAAATAAAGAGTATTAATGGGTCGATCAACAACAACTTTGAGAAAGCATGAATTTCTAAAACTTGTCAAACATACATTATTGTCATAGCTATAAGCCCGTTAATTTAAGTATCATCTCCTATGCACATTTAGTAGCACATACTATAACAGTTTTTTTAAGGAACACAGACAGTTTTGTCTCTTGGACAACGGGACAAAATAGCAAACAAGAAAAAGTTGATTGACCCTAATGTATTTTATTAGTCCAAATGTTGACATATTTCATACTATGAACAATAGAAAAGAAACAAACCTGTTTTCAATATCGCCATACATAGGGCCATATCTATTATATCCTCCATAGGGTGACATACCGCCCATGCCTCCCATACCCCCCATCCCGAAGCCACCTCCGTAACCCCCATATCCGTAATTGCCATAGCCCATCCCCCCCATACCCCCCATACCGTACGAATTCATCCCACCGTACGAATAGCCAGGAGTAACACTGTAACTCGGCTGTATAGCCAAGTCAGGTCTAGGAGGCAACACGGGAGGCCCTAACGTGGTATTAGCAAAAGAAGTAGACGGAATCGGATTTCTGAACGTGGGAACATCTCCGCCAGGCATTAGAGCTGCATTCGATAAGCCAGGGTCAGAGTTCCCCTCAAACTTCGCTTGTTCCGTCATCGTTCAAGTTACGCACAAAAATCACTGTAGCCTTCACGTATATCACAACGCGGTTCACTGATAATGTTTAAACGCCATACGGTGCGACGGTTTATCTGGACTATTTTGTACTGCACAATCTTAAATTTAAGATAGTGTGATAGTACGCAAATAAGAGCGACCGAAGAACATAGTCTCGTAGTGAACAAAACAAAATTGTCAAATGAAATGACGTCCCGTTTATTGACATTAAAGTTTTTATTGCCAGCACAAATATAATTATACGCATGTATTTATAATGGGCTTCGCCGGCCTTCGTTGGCTTGGTGTGGACGACTAAAGGTGGGTTTAGACCAAACGAATTCTAACACATTCTAACCCCACTCTACCAAATTCTTAGTGTACACACAAGAGTAGAGAGAGTTTGGTAGAGTGGGGTTAGAATGTGTTAGAATTCGTTTGGTCTAAACCCACCTTTAGTAAACGCCAACAAGCGTTCGATCATCGTTCGTTGGCGTGACGTATCATTTGACCTGCGTACACACCAAGCCAACGAACGCCAACGAAGGTTCGTTGAGGCATCAGTCGAATCAAATCAATCAACAAAAACATGTCGTCACTACCTCACTCTTTGTTTTTCTACATTGGTTATGTTTTGAGTACAAAATATCTTTTTAGGTTAAAATCTACAAAAACTTTCGTTCGTTGGCCTTTGTGCATCCGTTCACACCGCGTTGAGTTTGCTGCAAATCCTTTGATGTTGCCGCCACGCGAACGAACGATAGTTGGCGTGGCGTTTGTTACACCGTCCACACACGGCCAACGAAGGCCAACGCAAACCCATTCGTTGGCGTTCATTGGTCTGGTGTGTACGGAGTTGACTAAGAACCAACGAACGTGCGATAGCCAACGCCGACAAACGGTCGTTGGCCTTCGTTGGCTTGTGTGTACGCACCATCACGGGCTACCATAAATACGTTCCAAATCATTTTCCGTGTCTAAAGGTACTGACACATTTGCTCAAAATAAGCATGCTTTAAACTTGCTTTAGATTAGTATGCTCTGTAGCTCTCCTGATTTGCCAGAAATAAGCATGCTACTTTTGGGCTTGCTTCCAAATCAGCATCTTTAAAGCAAACGACTGGACACACTTACTTGCTAATAAGCACAGGTTTTCAGCCAAGATGGACTGGTTTTCTGTAGTATTACAGCACTAGTTCTATACGAAAATCACCAGCAGAAAGACATTCAGAAAGACACCAGCTTGCCAATAAGCAAGCCTGTTCAGACGAGCTTGAAGCATGCCCCATTCCACCTGTGCCGCGCCTCATGTAGCATGGTTACCAATGGTTACAAATCAAACAGCGGTTGATTTTTAAACATGCTCGAATTAAGCATGCTTATTAGCGGCAATGACTAGACACATATGCCACTAATGAGCACGTGCTCATTAGTGGCATACTTTCTTGTTACTAATAAGTAAATGTGTCAGCAAATGGTCTCTCTTACTTTATAAGCTTGAACTTATAAATTTTATTAATTTAAAACTTGAGATGAACATATGGATGGATTGAAATGCTGAATGTAGCAACACCAGAAAAAACATAGACAATATTTATAGTGTATCTATCTGTGATCTATCTGTGAGGTTTATTTTTATTAATTAAACATTCTAGTTTAATAATCGAAATCGATTCACTTAAATTTGATTAATAAATGTAAAAACTCATATAACTTTTGGAGGCTATTTTCTTTTTCTGTTAGTATTGTTTGGCAATGGAATGAAATTGAAAGTGAAACATGAAAAACAAAAACACTTTGTCTATGGTCCAAAGGGTGTCAATAATTTCAATATTTGGATTTAGCTAATTGTGCTTTTATTATTTTTTCAATAATTGTGACTGTTTATTGCTACCAGAAACAGATACCAGTGCAAGTTTCATGTTAAAGTTTTAATCGGTAAGTTGCTTACATTTATCTGATTAGAGATAAGCCGAGAAATTGATCTTTACTTTGTGTCACAGTGTCATCCTTTCGTATCTTGATATTTCTTAAGGTTTTATGTTTTTGTTCGTAGTCGGTACATTCTGAAACTATTGAAAGTATGCTAAGATTCTCGAAAAAAGTTGGTAAACTGTAGTTATCCCAGATTTGATAAGGTGGCATTCCTGAACCGGTTACCGTAAACACCGTGTCTAGAAATCAGTGTCAATAAAATTGGTCTCATTTCAACGCGGCTAGTCCATTATAAAGCTGAGCCTGCGAAATATGACACCTTACCTCGCGAATTACGAATAACATATAACTTATTATGCAATTCAATGTTTCTATACTACTGAGGCTGAAGAAAACTTTAAATGAAAAATATTTGTTAAAAATAACACGCTGTCAGTGGGATGTATATATAGATAGGCTGATGATGATGATAGATTTAATATAACGATAGCTAAGGAAAGATATATGGTATAATTATATCACAAACAGTTGATTAGTAGGAAGTTATTGAATATAAGGGAAATCGTCGGGGATAGTGCAATATCGCGTAAGTAGCATAGATAAGGTTCAGTTTAAAGCAAATTTTTTAGAAATTAAAACCTTATCTACATATGCTACTTACGCGGTATTGCACTAGCCCCGATGAAATATGCCCATACCAACTTGTGGTTTGCAATATTTGTCTAATTATTTTTTGCACTATATATATTTAAATTTTATATATCTAGGAGTACTCTCAAGCTACAAATTATTTGAGGCCAAGAATATCACATAGTTAGAATGAAAGTGGCTTAATAAAAATAAATTGATAATTTAGTTTCAATCTTAAAACAACTTAAATCGGTTTTAACTCAATTGTAAAAAAAATTAAATAAGGCCATATTCATACTAATGTTGCGATATGCGTCTATCTGGATTCAAGAATTCAGTATCTTTAATCAAATACAAATAATTTGATTGCAGCTGTAATGTCCCTCCACATAATGCGGTCAAGAGCCATAAGGGCTGCACTCTGCATGATACCACAAGCATCCTTTATTTTATAGTGTCAGACCACCTTGTCAAATTCATCCCCTGGTGTATCAGCCTTGGCCTATAACAGAATTTCTTAATCTTTTTTGGTCACAGACTCCCTACATTATTTCAAAGACCTTACAGACCCTTTGGTTACCTCCGAAAATTTCCACAACAAATCGTCACACATTTTTGTCTCTGTTAACTTCCAATGATCTCATTTTAGGTTTAAACCTAAAATAAGCATTCAACTAATTATGTCTGTAAGTATAAATTAATTATATAATCTTGACGTAAAACTTACTTGGCTAAAATAAGATCAATTGGCTCAGCAGAGCACTACTCATCATTTGATGAGTAGCCTAGAATATAGTAGGCATCTAATTACTGTCGACACTCCGAGGCCACTCCTATTAACGCTACTCTACATTCACAGACCCTGAAGGAAGTAAGAGACATTGTTTTTGGATAAAAATATGCCTTTTTATGAAAGAGAGCTGTGTCAATTATTACTGAATCATTTAATTTGTTAGCAAATTTATGTTATTTGCTGGAACAATGGGTTTTTCTGTAATGTATTATTATTTTGATTCCCCATATATGATCTGGTATGATTAATGTATGTATTACTATCTGCCTAGTAATACCAGGAGTGGCTGACTCCGCGATTTCGCCGCAAGGCTACTAGTACCAAATTCTGCCCCCGCGGAGGGGCATAGCCAGCGACCAGAAAGAGCACGCGTTAAGGCCTTACACTGGCAATTTGCGAGCGAGTGGCGAGCGTGTTTTCACACAAAATTTGTCGCACCGAACTCGCGGCGAGTTCGCTGCGACCGCAATCTGTATGGAAACACGCACATCGCCAGTGTGATAAGGCCCTTAAAAGGGACGTAAACGGTCGGATCCGGTGCGTTCCGGCCAGTGGTCGGACCCAAAACGTCAGTTTTGTTGAGAGAGAGACTTCTGTACGTAGTGTAGTATTATTACTTATTCTATGATCGTACTAAATAGTCCGAATCAAACGCCAAAGTGGGACACCGCAGCGCACACGACGTTACACAGACAACAAAAAGTAGGAATTCCTGACTATGTTTAACGGCACAAAGACGAGACACAAAACGTCCGACCGCCCGACCTCCTAGCCTATTTCCAGCGTTGTGCCGTAGGTACATCCATTGCGACGCGATATACCGCTTTATTATAGCAGTAATTTTTCTTCCTACAAAAGGTACACCGCGCGCTTGAATGTGTGCGCGCCGTGTACGAACGCAGTACAAGCAAAGAAATAAGAACGCGTAAGAATGCAGTATGCATCGCACTCACACAGACGTGCTGTCGCGCGTCTGTGTGAATATGTGTCGCGCGCTCCTAAATGGCCGAAGTGGAGTATTTGTTCGTCTTTATACTTTGTCGCAACTACGTCACCGTGGCCGGATAAAAAGTATCCTATTTGTTACTTGGGGTCATAATCTACCTGTATAGCATATTTCGTGGAAATCGGTCCGGTAGCTTTTGCGTGATGTGCGCACGAACATAGTCTTGATGCCATTTTCTTATATGTCTTCGTCTTTAACTTTCAACTTTGTGTCTAACACCTAAAGGGGTTGAATTTCGAAAAATCCTTTCTCAGTGTATGCTAAAGAACATGTTGGGTGTCAACTAAAACTCATTAAGTAGCAAAAATATCTCAAAGGAAAATTAACTGTGTAATAAGGAGAAATAAGGTTGACTATCACTGTTTTAGTGTATTTAATGAGTATTGGTTGTCACCTGACGACCTGATCCTTGTCACAGGACTGTATTCGCTGGGTGCGAAGTATAAGGTGGGGGAACCACGAAACGATCGCAGCGCGCGTCATGGCCAAAAAAGGAACTTTTGGCAGACCAGCTGTCACTTTTTTTTTTATTCCACATGCACGACGTCGACTCCGCCGGCGGGGTCGGCCACCGCGTTAGCCCCGCACAAAATCTCCTCTCGATAATACATGCATTTTAGACAGGACTACAACTCACAAGACCTATCTACAAACCGTATTCAGCTAGGTACACTGACCTTGGTTCGAGTGCCCTAGCACGCCAACGTTTTACTCCCATGGAGCTGAGGTTCAGCTGCGGCCACCTACCTCCATGCAGTCCGACTATTGTTACAGCCTTAAAGGCTAGCAGTGTACAAGCTTAAAAAAAAAATGTCACTTTTTACTAGCAAAATTTACGTTTTTAGTTGGCAAAGTGCCTTGCAGCAAAAGCTACAAAATATAAAAAAAAAGTCCGCCGTATTTGTAACCGCTAGTTGGCGCTGTCATCGCGCACCCAGCGAATAGAAATTGAGAGAAGTTGCACTTTTTGCATTTTAATATTGTTAAACTCTATTCAAAAATTGGTTCATTAATCGCGTAAACACATCCATTGCCAAGAACCCGACTATCGGATTCATTTTGTACGAACATTTGGGAGCTTGGCACTGAATGTGTTAAACATATAGTTTTTTTTACATACGATCTAAAAACGTTTTTTTGAAGTCCGGTAAACACATAGAATCCTTGTTTGATGTCTCGTCTTTTGTATAACGTGAGTGATCCGTTTTCATTCCACGGCCATTCTCATGAAGTATGACTGCGTCTAATTACCGCGTCCCCATACATTTAGTATGAAAACAGCGTCGCGGTAATTAGGTGAACGCAGACATACTTCGTGAGAATGGCCGTCCAATATGTTTGAGTCTCACGGTGGTTTTCTAAGTAAAATTCCGGTAAACACTTTCATGGAAACGGGATGTATTCGTTTCGTCGAGAGTAAAATGTTTAATAAAGCCCTGAAAGCTGGTCAGGAAGGACCACATACATTATAATAATAGGGCCAGACTCAGTATGTGGTCAAATAATGTAATTTCCAATGGAGCCCTAGCCTTAGGGTGCCACTTACGCCGGCGGAAATGACGCGGGCGGCGCTTCCGCGCCGACGTTTGCGCTGAAACTTTTTAATTTCACAAAATTCAGACCAAGGTATTTATTTTGAGCATTCGTTTTGATGTTGGAAATGTGACGGTTTTTCTTGCAGTAATAAAGACACAATTTAGTTTGCAATACACAATCCAATACTCTTTGTTGCGTTGCACACTAATATTATAGATATACTTAAATATGTAGGTAAAAAGGTAACGATAATTAATACTGAAAGGTGCACCCTTTTAACAAAATTCTTTTTCAAAAAAACGTCTTCTAGTAATCGGGGCATATGCACAAAAAAGGTTCGACGATCTTATTCTGATGACGTGACTTGCATAAAACATAGCTAAGACTATTTACACTTATAATAGCTTTCTAATAAATAACATTTCACCCAAATCGGTCCATCCATATAACAACTACGACTTCATAGATAGACATAGGCGCTAAACTTAAACCCATTTTATATCGAGGGTTTGAAAAAGTAGATAAAACACTAATTCCGATGTATATTTTAATTCGCCCATTGTAGACCACATAAGTACTGATGAGAAGTTTAATCCACCTTCCAGTGGTGAGCTGCAAGGAACTCTAATCCCCCAGGATTTTAAACTTTTCCGGGGATTTCAGAAAATTGCATTTTGTGAGGGATACTGTTTTAAACCTTTTTAACACCTAACACTTTTTAAAAAGTGAGTTTTATACCAGGTGTTGCCTGTACTAGGTGCAAATAATTATAACGTAGATTGTACTCCTCAAACTGAAAAAACATTTGTTCAGTGACATTTAAAAATAACTCTGTTTAAATTTTTAGTACACTTTAAAGTTAATTTGAAACCTTAAAGATATTTTTTAACCCTTTGACCGCCAACGAAGTCAAATGACGTCACACATTTTTTGGTTCAAAAACAAATTTAAGTACCAAAAATATATACATACTTACTTACTCCGTTGGCTCAGCGACCCAAAGTGAGTCTTGGCCTCCGACACGAGAGCACGCCATTCTTCTCGGTTCCGCGCTATCTCTTGCCAATTAAAAGCATGAAGCTCACGCAGATCCGCCTCCACCATGTCCTTCCAGCGATACCTAGGCCGACCTTACCGTCGACCGGTTGGGCGGCCCAAGTATGCTCTCTTGACACTGCGACTTTCCTCGAATCTCTCAAGGTGGCCAAGCCAACGGAGTCTATGAGCCTTTGTTTCCCCTATGATATTAGGTTCGGCCACCAGTTCTTCCACTTCGGCATTCTTAAGGACTCTCCAGCTCCCATCTGATCTCTGCCGCGGGCCCAGAATCCTACGAAGAATCTTCCGCTCAGCAACCTACAGCATCGTCTCCTCTTTAAGTGTTAATGCATGTATTAAAATTAAATACTTATTAAACTTGTGCGTATCTCATTTCAGGTACTCCCAGCCGGTCTCGTTGGTAAGTACATAATTATAATCGGCAAGTACTCCGGTGTATTTACATAGTGGGTAAGCTAGTTATGCGTGTAAACATGCTACACTCATCCCGTCAGTAAACGCGGTAGTGGCGATGTTTATATTTACTTTCGATTAAGCCTATGCAAATATATTAGCCGTTTTCCTGTGCTGCGCTAAAATTACGCTATTTTATAGGCGGTGTATAGCACGTAAGGAATAGTACATTGTGTATCAAGGGCGGTAAGTAAGGAATTACAAACGAGTGTTTGTTACAAGGCCGAGGCGAAGCCGAGGGCTTTAATAACACGAGTTTGTAATTCCTTTACCGCCCGTGGCACACACAATGTTTTTCATCACACTTGTGAGGAAATCTGATTAAAATAACCTTACTTAACCTAAATAAAATTGTAAAACTGCCAGTGACATTAGTGACATTAGTGACATTATCCATAGACAATGCGAATATGTCAAGTCACGTTCGGAAACCATAGCGGTAAAGACTTAAAATGGTTGATTTTATTTTTGCAAAATACTGAAATGCACTATTTAAACATTTAATTCATGTTACAGAAATATGTGTTTACATGTATTTGCAATAACAGTTCTCTTTAAATAAATACTTCAGTAATAAAAGTTAAAAAAGTACGTTGGCGTTTCCTTTGAACATGACAAATAAGAGTAAAACAGAACCAGCGTTTCAAATTTAAAAAGAAAACCATTACGCCCTAGGGCGTAATAGGTCATTTACGGCCCGCAAAACCTACGTGTAATGACACCATTTTCGAGCAAGTGTGATGAAAATTGTATTTATGTGTTCGGGTCTAAGGGTTTTATAAACTTGAACAGGTATGTTTCGGGTAGGCTATATCCAAAACGGTTTTATTACTTTTTCCGGAATGAGAAGGTATTCATAACCCAAATCTGAAATAGTTTTGATTATATTAGGACAAAACATGTTCGCTACTCCGCTATTTTCGCGTTTTAGAGAATAGGGTTGAAAAACTAGATAGGATACCTATATCATACCTGTTGTTAAAAACCGGCCAAGTGCGAGTCGGACTCGCGCACCGAGGGTTCCGTACAAACTCATAAGTAGATACATGAATAGTTCAAGAAAAACTATATGGCGATTAGCTTAGTAGGAGCAAATAAGTATGTGTTAAGATTTTTGCAAATTTCTCAAAAACAGTGCAAGTTAGGAAAACCGTTATATTTTTCGTGTAATATATAGGATGACATTAATAATTGGTAATTATTACAGATTTTTCTGTTCAGTAACTTCGAAGATAATAGGGGGGGAACGGTATTTTTTTTAACGCTTTTCGCCATAAATCAAAAACTACTTATTTAAAAAAAAATACAAAAATACTGTTTTAATCTACAAATTGAGCCCTTTCATTTGATACCTCACTCGATATAATAGCCCTACTTTCAATTTGCAAAGTCTCATTACGGACCCCTTTAAAAAAAAAGTAAAAAAGTTACAAGATTTTTTTTACATCCTATAAGCTCGGGTTAGCGGTTTTTAACACTATTCCAAATTTCAAGTCGATAGCATCAGTAGATCCTGAGATATCTTGCTGTGACAGACGGACAGACAGACAGACAGACAGACAGACAGACAGACAGACAGACAGACAGACAGAGTCGCACCATAAGGGTTCCTTTTTTACCATTTTGGTACGGAACCCTAAAAAGAGAAACTGGTGAGTTTCTTCCGGCGCTTCTTCTCACCAGAAGGTCACTACCCGAAGCGCCAAAAGAAAAGAAATGAAATAATACATACATATTTAGACTCAGACTTGTAAAAGAGCCCTTGAGGGCCTACTTGCAAAAATAAACTATTTTTATAGTTTTACTTTATAAACTATAGGTAACTTTTGTACACATCGATTGGCCCCATACAGAATATGAACAGAAGTTCATCTGGTTAGAACTCTCAAAATTACATTATACACAGAAACGAGAATAGTGTCAATAGAAGGAAGTTTATAGAATGCATTACAGTGTACTTTACCGTATAGTGTAATTGGAAGTCGTACTAATATTCAAGCAGCATTGCGCTGTTGTTGGTAATGGTCAGTGCAAATATATAGTACCTACTCACCTATATGTTTGCTTACTTGTGTGCCGATTAAAATGTTTGCAGGTAGTCAGATTTCTGCACTGTTTCATGTTTTTTGTGGCTCCGCGTGGCAAAGGAATTGCGTTCGCAATTTACTCTCTTCACAGACTCACGTGCGCGGATTTACCGTTTTATGTTAGTGCAGATGCAATTCTAAATTCTGCGTTCTTTTTCTTTTGTGGTGTTTTGTTTGCTTTGTATCATCGGGAGTAGGAATATGTCAAAGAAAACAAAACAAATTATCGTTGAAGCTTTCAGGACTCTTTAGATTTCAGCTAGTTTATTTCGACATAGAGAAATATTATGCTATTCCAAATAGTAAGACAATTTTTTCCGCAGTTTTCACAGATATTAGTGTCAAACTGTTAAACCAAAACCAAACTGTTTAGTATGTATAGGTAATTTCACGAGAGTTGCAAAAAAGGAATGAATGAAATGAATGAGCGAGTAAATAAACACAAGGCTATAGTTTAAACAAACTTTTTGGTATATCTTGTTATTCACTGTTGAACCTGCTATCGGTAGGAAAAAAGAACAGTAATTTCAAAATCCCGTTGTCATTACATGACAGTGTTGTTGTGTGCGTGGCCTAAACTCTCGTGAAATTACCTATAATGCATATTAGGAGTTTCAAAGTTAAGTTCTTCCCATAGGAACTTTTTTTGGCCTTTAATGTTGCGGTTCCAAACGAAGCAGTGAAGAAAAGACAGGTGAAGGTGAAGGATAGAGTTAAATTAAAAGGATGTTAATTTTGATTTTATTTCTTTTTAATCGACTTGAAAAAAGGGATTTTCAGTTCATCGGGACCCCTTATGATATCTATTAAGAAGTTAATTTTATCTTCATGTTGAATATCTCTCGAATAGAAAGCCATTCATGTAGAACTGTAAATGTAACAGGCAAATGAACAACGACCTGAATTCCGAATATGTGAGGCATTTAACTATTCACACGGTTCAAAGAAAACCGCACGCATTTAACCCAATCATAAAGACATAAAACGACGTTAATGTATTCAAAATGTAATGAACATGCGTTTTTAGGGTTCCGTACCTCAAAAGGATAAACGGAAACCTTATAGGATCACTTTGTTGTCCGTCTGTCTGTCCGTTCGTTGGTCTGTCAAGACCCTTTATCTCAGGAACGCGTGGAGGTATCCAGTTGAAAATAAAACCATATACTCAGGTCTACAGTCCCTTGAAGCTGTGGAAAAGTCAAACTTTTAAGTTAACGTAAAAAAGATACCAATAAACATATAGGTATTCCGACACTCTCAAGGGAATCAAAATTTATAGGGTACTTTCTGTCGACCTAGAACTATGAAATGTGGCAATTAATACCGTCTTATACTACAAGTATAGGGAAAGATTTGAAAACAATACATTACTACCTATCAACTATGTACCTACAAATTTGTACGGAACTCTCGGTGGGCAAGTCTGATTCGCGCTTATCCGTCTATTTTAAATTGGCACTGTTTTTAATCGTCGCCATCCGGGACACAAGACTTTACAAGTTCACGAGATTACCATTTGGATTGAAGAATGCTCCGGTTGACGTGACCGTGGGAAGCGCATTCTAGCCAAACAATCAAGCCTGCAATCATAATCCGTCAGGAAAGTAATTTAAACTTTATTTTATAGTAATTAAAGACGAGATTGTAATCTAAAAGCCAAAAGCGGACCTATTGTCGTGATAACAGCCTTAAAAACGTAAACGACTCGCTTTTAGTAGTAACATACGTCCTTTTGCGTTTGGAGAGCTGGCGCGGCGTCAGCTGGGCCCGATTACTTTGTTATGATAAAAGTTTGTATTAACTATGCACCGAGATATTGAGGCGCCTGCGCTATCTGTTGATATAAGATTACGAGCTACATATTTAAAAAAGCAAACGCTCTCATTGTTATGTTTGACGCGCTTTTTCTTTGGCAAAAAATGTTTGGGTTTGACTGTATACTAAAGATATTCTTCGACTGATTAATATGTATAATATAATATTTATTTTAGATATCATTCCATTTCTGTTTCTTATTTGGCATCGCCGTAAGCTACTCTAGATATAAAGCTTTGCATGTATTTCCCCATCCCACTTCTGATGTTGATGAATTTTCAATCGACCTATTCAAACATTTCCCTTAAAAGAGGGATAATCAGCGAGGAAGCTATGATCCCATAGGCAGTAAAGTAAAGGCTTTACGTTTAGAAGACGCCGCATTTTTGTGTAAGTAAAGGAATGGTGGTTATAATCTGAATGTATTGACATTAAAATTAATCAATGGTTTGTGCCTAGGCATTGACTAAGTACCTTAATTGAATGTAGCATGATTATGATTATGACAAGGAAAATATCGTTCAATCAATCGCCATTGGAATTGGAGGCCAATCTTATATATAGAGTTAATGCACTATTCGATATTCCATGGAAGTTATATGTAATTTTATACGTATTTTACTACAATAGAGATTCAATCGTATTAAATAGGTCGACTGGTGCTTTGTATGCATTAGATTAGTAGCGAAATTGACCACTGCGTATTGTCGACGCCTTGTCCAAAATGTGTATTCTGGACACAATAAGCGGTTAATACGTTTCAGTTCACTTCACAACGGGGTTAAAACGATGCAGCTAATCACATCGTACATCAGTTTGCCCTCGTTCCGTGCCGCCGACAATAGGATCGGTTCTGCAAGCCAATTCACACGTTTTTGCGGTCTCGAGCGGGCATCTCTACCATTTCAGTGTAAATAACTGTAGCTAGGTATTTTTTGAAGTTGCTAAGGCTCTATTGAAGTGACGTTGAGTAACTATGCCGAAGCGCTTATAGAACCTAAATTAACATTGAACAACCTGAGCAATATTTTAAAAATTACACTAAGATATCCTTGGGCAAGCCGATGCAGATTTAGCGTACATTTTCCTTAGGAGATGTAGAATAAGGTGATCAAAAGGCTCAACTGCCTGATATTAGGCAAGCCGGTAGGAATCGAGTTTTTTGGACGCCACGCTACTGTACATACTATACTTATGCGCATTCGTGGTTGTAATATGGAATCATAATGTGGGGTATGTTTGGGTTAACTATTATATTAAATTTTTACAAAATAGTAAATTCTGTCTCAATTGAAAAAAGTGTCTTTGTTTGTCCATCTAGCGGCCACCTTCCCACTGTTAAGAGGAATAAGCTGATACTGATCCAACTACTATTTTTGAATCATTACTTAACGCTAGTGAACTTGGAGTCAAACGCTCCTCGGTTTTGGAAAAAGCAATAGTACTTTAGTAGAATCTTGTTCTGCGTTTCGTCATAACTGAAGGTCGTGACCACATAAGGCCGTTTCTTTATGCACCTAAACTTTCCAGAAGCCTCTTAGTATATGCATAACTAGTAAATAAGTGAGTCATTCTCGATTGTCACTGACCTCGTCACTAACTTTTCTCGTCACACCCCTCTTGTATTACATGACGAATAATCTAGTACACTCAAGTATGCATAACCTGTGTTTAGTAATGACTCGAACGTAAAATTACTGGTTGTTGGCTAGTTGTCTATAATTATTTGACATTACTAGCTGATTTTACGATGTTGCCTACGTATGGGTCTCCTTACAGCTTGTTCAATCGTAAGTTACACGAAGTATATTTCGAATTATTTAAGGTCGTTTCGAAATCAATAACAGGGGTAATATTAATAAGCTCATACGCTTGTATTGCCCTACTTACCCAATTAAACACGTTCTAGCATTTTAAGTCCTAACTAGGCCATGGATTTTTTTTAAATTATTTTTGGACATTTTAGAACCGAGTATTTTATCAGGTCAGGAGTCACACCTACGTAAAGGCAAACCTTATGAGAATGCATGTGGGTTGCTATAGTATTGCAGAACAAGTTGCATGACGGTTTATTCTGTCCTTAGCGTAAGTGATACGGTTATATCCGTCGAAAAAGTTGTGGCTACATTTTACCGACTTAACCTACTGCATCAGAAAGGTGGATATTATTACCTATATAGGTGGATTTGTAAGAACAAATGTGCCTTTTCATAATGACGCCTTAAGTCACTCTTCAAAAGCCAAAATATATTGCTATCAAATTCCAGACAGATTGCTCAGGCATCAGGGGTATGTATTCAGCAGGACCGGAATCCTACCTTGTTTCTTCCATTTGAACACCTATCTATCCGTTTGAGAAAGCAATCCTTAGCTATATAGCAAGAATTATCTAAGGTGTCCGAATGTTAGTTCATTCTCTTTACGAACATTCGGACACCTTAGATAATTCTTACTACAACTACTGCTGCAAAAATGCCAACCCTCATTGGCAAAGTACATGGTTGACTTTTGTGTTCTTTACCTAAGAAAGGACGTCTTTAAGTCTACTAGACTAGCGGTTTTACCAGTACCTCTAGCACAACTGTGACACGCGACTCTATGTCGCGCGACAAATGCTACCTATCTCTTTCCACTCAATATCGTGTGACAGTGACAGGTGATGCTCTGTCGCGCGAGAAACGAAGCCGCGGCCAGTTATGCTAGACCAGCAGTTATATGTCAACTTCGGTTACTTTAGCAAAGTAGTAGGTGTCGTTGAGTGTCAGTCATCATTTTCAAATACAACTTAAAGGTTTGTTATAACAAATCGGTTTTCGAACTCATAACACTACTCATTCGTAACGTAACCCCTAA
Organism: Eudemis profundana; assembly: GCA_947034925.1. Classification (NCBI taxonomy): domain Eukaryota; kingdom Metazoa; phylum Arthropoda; class Insecta; order Lepidoptera; family Tortricidae; genus Eudemis; species Eudemis profundana. The sequence goes on along the minus strand of OX344814.1, from coordinate 10,505,203 downwards.
AACCAAAATGCATCATGTGAATATAATTCATGTATGTTCTTAAGCTTTCTTGTCATAGGTAGTAAAAGAGAAGAGGTATCATGTTTTGTATTGAAACTGGAGCGTTCCGATCGACTGCAGTCGAGGAACGTTCGGAAATGGATCTGCCTTCATCACGTTCTATTCAAATTCTCGTGTGTCGCCTTATTCGGATTTCAGGATCTTTGCCCGTGAGAGTTCTATGTAGTCGAACACATAATGTAGATCGGTACAAGAAATGACATAGAATAGTGGAAAATGAATCGCCCAAGAGTTTATTAACTAACTTTAATTGACCCATTCACCGATAAACTGCTTAAGTGCTTATCGGAGTTAATTTCCAGAGCCTCGATCATCGCTCCAAAGTTATTTTATTAGCTTGGTTTTATAATTTTTTGCGACTGTATGCGGGTGATATTCCTTTTAATTCGTCCTTGTGTAGACTCATTATCTCTGTCAGTTAGGGTCATTTCATTTTCAGAACCTCGGGCATCCTCTCAAAATGTGTAATGTTTTCTATCGGGTTTATTTTGGTGAGTGTGAGCAGGAATTGCACGATTTAATTACATCTCCGTTCGACCAACGGGCTTCCAGAAATCCAGACGACTTTACATATTTTTCATCACACTTGCTCGAAAATGGTGCATTACACGTAGGTTTTGCGGGCCGTAAATGACCTATTACGCCCTAGGGCGTAATGGTTTTCTTTTTAAATTTGAAACGCTGGTTCTGTTTTACTCTTATTTGTCATGATCAAAGGAAACGCCAACTTACTTTTTTAACTTTTATTACTGAAATATTTATTTAAAGAGAACTATTATTGCAAATACATGTAAACACATATTTCTGTAACATTAATTAAATGTTTAAATAGTGTATTTCAGTACTTTGCAAATATAAAATCAACCATTTTAAGTCTTTACCGCTATGGTTTCCGAACGTGACTTGTCGTCTTGATATATGTCACTAATGTCACTGTCAGTTTTACAATTTTATTTAGGTTAAGTAAGGTTATTTTAATCAGATTTCCTCACAAGTGTGATGAAAAACATTGTGTGTGCCACGGGCGGTAAAGGAATTACAAACTCGTGTTGTTAAAGCCCTCGGCTTCGCCTCGGCCTTGTAACAACCACTCGTTTGTAATTCCTTACTTACCGCCCTTGATACACAATGTACTATTTCATCACACTTGCTCGAAAACGGTGTCATTACACGTAGGTTCTGCGGGCCGTAAATGGCCTATTACGCCCTAGGGCGAAATGGTTTTCTTTTTAAATTTGAAACGCTGGTTCTGTTTTACTCTTATTTGTCATGTTCAAAGGAAACGCCAACTTACATTTTTAACTTTTATCACTGAAATATTTATTTAAAGATAACTGTTATTGCAAATACATGTAAACACATATTTCGGTAACATTAATTAAATGTTTAAATATTGTATTTCAGTATTTTGCAAATATAAAATCAACTAAAATGGCCGTTACCGCTATGGTTTCCGAACGTGACTTGACATTCGCATTGTCTATGACATATGTCACTAACGTCACTGTCTGTTTTAATATTTTCTTGTCATACTGGGTGGATTAATAAGGTTATTTTTATTTAAGATTTCCTCACAAGTGTGATGAAAAACATTGTGTGTGCCACGGGCGGTAAAGGAATTACAAACTCGTGTTATTAAAGCCCTTGGCTTCGCCGCGGGCTTATAATAAACACTCGTTTGCAATTCCTTCGTTACCGCCCTAGATACACAATGTACTAATGTTGAACACTCATTCACATGAAGCTATTTTTTCATCTCTTCTAAATTCTAATGTTGACCTCTTATGTCCGTTATTCTACAAATACCGACGCATATTGTGAACTTATAAAATAAATAAAATTATCGAATTAACTGAAGACTTATCAACGCAATAAATGTAGTTATTCTTTTTCGAATGGTGAACCGGTGACCCGTCAAATAACGCAATATAATATGAAGTATGGGAGTGGGAGTTATGTGAAAAGGTTGGGCAACTCACATTTCTGCGTACCTAAATGCTTCCAGAAGTAACTTATCAGTTAGTCCTTAGGCGTATGTGAAGTTTTATATAAAAGGCTTAAAAAGGTTCATAGATATTTTGTACAACTTGAAACTGTGCCCCCTAGACAGAAAATGACTCAACACATAATCGTTTTTCAATTTGTGGCTCTACCACACCCCCACTGTTATACTTTTTTTTAGAATAAGAATAGTATAGAATATTTTTTATGCCACACCTGGCCATAAAGTGGCTTTTACCGCACGCTGCGCGTACGGAAAAAGCCGCTTTCTGGCCAAGTGTAGACATAAAATGATGTACACAACACGGCAGGTAATAAAGAAAGCTCTCGATCGCATATTTACGTCCCTCGCTTGCAGCTCGGGCCGCAAACTTCTGCGATCTCGGCCTTTCTTTGTATTACCACCCTAGTTATGTAATGTACTAATTTCGACGTAGTTCGAAAAGTTTTCTACTAGCAATTGTTTTGTAATTTTCTGGGTGCACTAGCAGACATCGTCGGAGTTATGGGCAGTCCAATTTCCTAATTGTAAATAATCAATAATTGCACGGAAAAACTAGAAACGCGATATTCCTTATATTTATAACAGGGAAAATTTATTTACGAGCATGTCACGACTTATACCTACTAATAAGGAAAGAAATTCCTTTTAACGTATATTATGTAGATTATTGTTTATCCCTTTCAGGAATGTCAGTTGTTTTGCAACTAACAAAAGTTGCATTTTTATACACATATAAAATGCAAATTTTATACTTAATTGCATGTCAGTTCGATGGCAGTCGATTTGCTGTATTGTTTATAAGATTGCACATGATTTCGAAACGCTATACCGCGTAGGCGAAAACGCTATGGGCATGGAAGTGCGGACCAAATCTGTTGTCCTGTTTCAGGAGCATCGATTGGTGTTCTCGTTGGTGTTCGTTCCAAAATGACATTTATGTGTTAGATCTTAGGGCATACGCGGCAGATGCGAGTTAGGTCGTTAAGTATTTAGGGTTGTGGGATAGTAAGGAAAGCAGAAGGGCGTATGTGTGTAAGGAGTGTTAAGGTTTATATGTTTTTCTGGTTCGGGAGGGCGGGACACGCGGCCGGCAGCCGCAGTGCCGCGCCGGTCGCCGGTGCCTCCGCCCGTGTCCCGTCATCGAACGTTCGAGATCGTCACACGCCGCGTTGCGGTACACTGGCGAACATTCGCACGGATGTGGAATTGTGGACGCGACATAACAGTTTTTTACCAGTGTCATTAATATATGCTAATTTTTAAACGATCAGTGCGGTTTTTATATAGTGTAAAGTGTTTATTGTTAAGTGGGATTGTGACGGGAATTTTTGAAGTTCGCTTGCGGTGTGTAGGTTGGTTTTATGATTGTGTTTAATAATAATGGCATATATTTTTACCGACATTCTGCGTTGTATTCGTAACGTACCGGTACATTTTAATGGTTGGAAGGTCCTTCGATTTTAATATATTTTCGGGACAGTTTTCGTATGTTGTCGCCGACTTTTTCGTTTAATAAGAGGACATTATATTTTATGGCGCTTACATTGTATGATACAGCCAGATATATTGATGGCAAACAGGGTACCGCGACACAGCAATGTAACGTTTTATTTTGAACGTAAATTACTTTTCACGTGAATTTTATGTTAATACGATAATGACTTAACTGTACATTTCAGAAAACTTAGTGCTTGGATTTAAAACTTCTGTGAGAATAAGACGAGATAATTTTGGCACTTACATATATATCATTTTTAGGATCAGGTGTTTGGTGGTGAAAACCGATGGGACTCAGATGTATTGACATCATACCATACTAATAACACAGTATAATAGCAGTATTTTTTCTTCCTACAAAAAGTACATCGCGTGCTTGAATGAGTGCACGCCGTGTACGAACGCACTACAAGCAAAGTTTTAAGAATGCGTAAGAACGCTCTAGTGGATAGATCGCACTCACACAGACATGCTATCGCGCGTCTGGGTGAATACGTGTCGCGTGCTCCTAAATGGCGGAAGTTGGACTACTTGTTTGTCTTTAGGCTTTGCTAATACTACTGTTGGTGCTATCTTGATATGTTACTGTGTTCTACACAAACACAGATTCATTAGGACATAAGTTAGCTGGCTCACCCCTGCACGGCTCACCGGCCATAGGGACTATGGTTGCCAGATGTCCGGTATTTAAGCGTACAGTCCGTTATTTTCGAGGCCTGTCCGGTAAAAAAATAAATGGTCATACCGGACAGAACAATGTTTTAGTATAAAAAAAAAACGTATTTTTCCCCCCTTTTGGGGTTGTCCGGTATTTTTTCGCGACTCACCTGGCAACCCTAATAGGGACATATATGTAGTACACACAAAGTAGGTAAATAAATGATATTTTGATTCTGATTCTGATTGATATGTTACTCAACCATGGTACTATAAAATGAAGTAGGCTCATCTCAAGATACAATACTACGTCACATTCACGATAATGTTGCCACTAACAAGCTTATGCCACTGCCGACGAGTGACCGAGTAAAATTGGGCGAGCACATTTCATTACGGATCTGGAAAGGTCGATCGCACTACCTCGTCAGCCCGTAATGTTACTCGCCCAATTTTACTCGCTGTCGCCGGCGGTGGGAAAAGTGCCTAGAACAGCACTTTGTCACAAACTTTAATAAGCATATGACGTAGTGCTGTTCTAACCTCGTCATCAGCAAGGTGTCGTGTACTTTCGTGCTTACCACGCCAACAACACCTAAAGGTGTCAGAGAGCGAGGAGCGATATAAACCTACATGTAAAAGCATAAAATTCTATTTCGGTCTTGACAGTGTTATAACATGGCCTATTGGCGTCTGAAATGCAATTTTTATATTTGAAGAAAACATCGAAAGAAGAATACGAAGAAGATACCAAAAACACCATTTATTGCTTATAAACTAGGATACAAGCTTAATTTATACTTAAAACCAATGGCATGATGGTAACAAAAATGGAACCCACTCAGCATGTGTCGCGACACACGCTGATCTTCCGTGGGCCCAGATCAGAGTATGTGTAACAGCGTTTTGTGTACGTTCTTAAGTACCGTGTAGTATGTAGGTGCGTGTGATAATAAATGGGTAAGTAAAGTTTTAAGGGTTAAGTAAAGCTGTGTTGGCGGTAGTAAAGGCTGTATAGGCTTATATAAATACATGTTTAGGTGTGCCGAAACGTCAATATCTCTCTAATTGAATCCAAATTGCGTTGCGAAGCCGGCTCTCGGTAACTAATTGCTTGTTGACAAAGGAGCGACTAACCGACTCGGCTGGTTTCGTGTTCATATTCGCGATATAATTTCCTTTTCCAAAATATTCTCAATATAAACTCAAAATTATACAAAACCAACCGTTAATAATCTTGCTTTTTTTTTGGTTGATCTGTGTCCGTTTGGTCAATATTTTGACCACTTTGGGCAATCTGTATTTGTGCCCCTCTCCGGGGCACAAAGAGATCTTGCAATCCTTACACTCGGTTAATAATACAGTACTACAAATACCCAAATCGCTTTTTATATGTGTAGGTCTACCCTCGATTTTTCCAGGATCCATCATCAGATCAGGATCTTCAGGACTTGGTGGCAATGGGACCACCTGGGAGGTACCCTTTCAAATAACAAAATAATTTTCCAAGTCGGTTCTGCCGTTTTCGAGAATTCGGGGAACATACATAAAAAAGATTCCAAATAACTCATTATATTCCATGTATAATTTCCAAATAATATTCCAATATATTCTAAACTGGCATTGGCTGCGACTTTGCGTTATACCCATTATTATCCCAAGGGACCTAGCATATAAAGTATCCTATGGTTCAATCCAGGACTTGGTCTACTTGCATGCCAAATTTCATCTAAATCCATTCAGTTTGTTTCACAAATTATAATGTTGCAGCTACATATGCAGTAATCAAGTATATACGTGTAGGTATAACATTGAAGTGTATAACATTCCTTCTCACATGATTTACTCCGTATCAATTGCTTCAATTTACCCTGTACTGTGACCTGATCGTAATTTGTCATACGCATGACGAATCACCCTCAACGTATAAAAAGGCATAAGACACGCGGCTTTCTCTACTATATGAGATGTTCTCAAAGTATGATAGGAGACTCGCATAACGTGCGTGTGTGACTAAATATAGACACAATTTGCTTTACAACTGTACCATTATTATGCATCGGTGGCACAAGTATGATAATCAGTATATTGACTGCTTTTCAGTATACTTTTAGACAGATTCGACGTCGTCAATAGTTTATTTACCCGTTTGGCATCTGTTAAGTAGGTAGGTATATCGATTAGATGTATCAATATTTAACTGTCAGATAAATCCAAGTATCTACCGTATACTATTGCTTTAATCACCTGTAAATTCAGGCTTCTCAGTAATTAGCAACATTTTTCAGTGTCGCCATGTAAATAAACATTGATAGAGCTCTTCCACATAATAAAGCAAAGCTTTGCGACGCGTCGCCAGTAAGCGCTGAATGCTTAATAGTACATTACACAACTAGGGTGGCAAAACAAAGAAAGGCCGTGATCGCAGATGTTTGTGTACATCATTTTATGTCTACACGTGCGGTAAAAGCCATTTACTGGCCAGGTGTGGCATAAATACTGTTGAGGATGGTTTACTTTTCCATGGGGTGATTCTACGCGAATTCAAGATACTGATAATACTGATATTACTATATTACTTATACTGTGTTTGTGTCGAGTTTTATTGAGAGCAGTGGGGTGACCATTGGGCTGAACGGGTGATTGAAACCCCTTTTTATTGCGTCTGGCAATTAAAAACAAATGAGCTGAATCGGCTTTCACAAAATTGGTTTTTTGTTACGAGTACTGTCAGCTTCATAAATAGTTTAAACATTTATTATGTTGCCGCTTTTACAATCTAACTTGTGACTTAATTAATTTGTAGTGGTATAATACATAGTACGGTATAACAACATATTATGTACTGAAATCATTAATTATAACACTTTCATTCATAAATCAGTCAGTCATAAGTTATATAGAAATGTTAACAAGTAGTACCTACATTGTGCACTGAGGGTAGTAAGAAAAGGATTACTAACGATAGTCTAATAGGAGCCTGACGCCGTAGGCGGATGGCTTTTAATGACTCGAGTTTGTAATCCCCTTACTGCCCGTGACCCGTGATACACACAATGTTTTTCATCACATTTGCGAGGAAAAAAAAATAAGACAAAAATCAAATTATTTTGTGACAACTTTTTCAATATAGGTAGTCTTCCACAGATAATGCTAAGAACTGCGTTTAGTTTTCAAACTTGACAGGCAATGCTGCCAGATTGTCCCGATTTTCAAAATAAATGTTAAACTAAATTAATTTAATTGCATTATACTATTCATTGCAAAAATCACTGAAATAATATGTTAATACATATATAAAAACTGCAATTCTGACAATATTACATACCTACATATGGGTCAAATTGATAACCTCAATTTTTGAAGTCGGTTAAAAAAGTATTACATAGTTACTAGAAGATATCAGCTTCGTTCAACTTCGTTCTCGGAGGTAAAATATCGCAGTCGGGTAAAAAGTACCCGAGGGTACTTTTACCAAACTTCATGGGGAATCAGTCCAGTAGTTTTTTCGTGATGCACGCACAAATATAGTCTAGTAATAAACAATGACAGTTTTACCCAAGGAAGTGGTAATTTACAGTTATCATTGAGGATGTGGTTTTTGCTATGCATTTATTTATTGCTTTTGAAATAATTTTCCTTAAACAGATGCATTGTTTTAACAAATTTTACAATAACACACTTCGAAAACTCGTATAAACTTTATCTGTTAATAACTAGGGCATGCAGAACCGGGAAATTTTTGTATGGCGGTAATTTTGTACGGAAATTCCCGATTGTCTCATACTAAAGTTTCCCAATTATGCACGCCTTAATTATGACTTCTGTACTAAAACTTGATTAAGCCTGCAACATCCTTCATGTTGAACAAATTGTATAGAGGGATATTTTACACAAATCGACCTAGGCCAGCGGTCGACAACCTGCGGCCCGTGAACCGCTCACTTGCGTCCCGCGAGCCTCCTTGGCAATTTGTATGTAAAGGTCGCTATATTCAGAATTGTATAAAATCACAAATTATTAACAAAGTGCGGCCTGCGTCAATTTCCTTAGTTACTATGTGCCCCTTGGCTGCTAAAAGGTTGCCGACCGCTGTTCTAGACCTCCGTGATTTAGCCGCGCGGTTACTAGCACTAAATTTTATCCTCCCGAGGGGGTTTAGCCAGCGACCAGAAAGAGCACGCGTTATACGATAGAGAGAGAGAGAGAGATAGACGGATGCTGTGCGTTCCGTCCGGTAATCAGACGCGAACGTCAGTTTTTTTAGAAAGAGAAACTTCTGTACGTATTACTATTACTTATTCTGTGACTGAGCAGGACAGTCACCATATGATGAAACAGGACACGGACAAATATCTGACACGACCTTATTACTACAGGAGGTGGTGTCAGATGTTATTGTTCCTTTTCATCATTCATATTATACAGCCGGTAATTGTACTGTGTGGTACTCGTAATGTGACATTAACAACCTATATTTCCAAACAAATGTTAGTATGGAACGATTCAAGGTAGAAGGGTGAAGCACGAATAATATTTCATTAACAACCTCTTTCAAAACCGGAAAGGTCGTAACCGCCATGTCAATATTATGACAGCAACGGCCTCTTTTCCAAACAAAAATGGCGACGCGACTCGAAATCCTAATAGAAGCAAACAAGCCGCCCCCGTTCTATTATTAGAACGAATTTAAATAATGCCCGGCTGTTTATGTGAGCCATTAGTTCTGCTTTCATGCTGCATGGGTACCCTCAATTATAGTCTGGGCCAACGGCCGCCTTGACTAGACTATACGTGTCTACGTTAAGCACGCGGTACACGGGGCTAGCACAACTGGCTGCGAATTCGCTTGTCGTGCAAGAAAGTATGTAATTTTTGCCTATTAATACGCATTAAATGGAAAGGGATAGGGTGGTATTTGTCGTGTCACAGCTGTAGTGAAGGTACAGCAAACTCGCTTAAATACCTCACTCGCAACAAATATGACCGAATCAGTAATAGAAACGGCTTGCATTAGTTAAATTAGTCCTAATTTAATTAATTTAAGCTGTTTCTAAAACTATCATAGCCATGCTTTAAAAGCAATACAGCTTCAGAAAATTAGGGACACTCTTATTGAGATGTGTTCTTTAAATTTATCATCTAATATTGAATTCATATGTGAATTTTAATATGCCTAAAATGAAGAATAAAAAACCGTTGACTTTGAAAGCCTATGAAAGATTATTTTTGCACATATTCGCTTATATTGTCGTGCATTGAAGTACACCTTATTTAATTAAAAGATGAATAGTTGTTTTAGATAAATTTGGGCACTAGAGACGCCACCACCACCATCACCACCTCTATTCCTTATTGTAGAGCTAGTAGCATGGTTGGTTACTATACCCAGCTACTGTCCGTGTGTACACCGCGCCTTAAAGTTAATATGCACCGATGAGTCATGTGCGTGGATTTAATTTAGGAACTATTACTAGTATAACCGCTACGTTATTTTTGGGTTATTGGCTATTGATTGATGCTCTTTATATTGACAGTTACAAATTGATTGGAACTTTTCTTGATTATTAAAAACTTACCTATAGTAAAACTAAAGGCCAGTTACTCGTTTCAGCAAAGGACACTGGAATAAAGTTTGAAACGGAACGCAATATCCTTTTTCATCCAATTAGATCGCCTTATGTCGTAATGAAAAATAGTTGGCTGCTCGGAGACACTTGTTTCTGTAGATATAGACTTTAGACTTGGAACGTAGCTAATTGATGTAGGTACAAAGTCTAGACAAAAGACTAATCTATACATCCGTACAATAAAAACATACCAAGAGTTTGCGCGCTTCACTCAAAAACTACCGGACCGATTTTCATGAAATTTCTTATATGTAGATGAGCGTTATTAAAAAAAAGTCTACATGTGTTTTTTTAGGGTTCCGTACCAAAATGGTAAAAAAGGAACCCTTATGGTGCGACTCTGTCTGTCTGTCTGTCTGTCCGTCTGTCCGTTTGTCAAGCAAGATATCTCCGGATCTACTAATGCTATCGACTTGAAATTTGGAATAGTGTTAAAAATCACTGACTCGAGCCTATTGGATAGAAAAAAAATCTTATACCTTTTTTGCTTTTCTTTTAAAGGGGTCCGAAATGGGATGTGGAAAAACAAAAGTAGAGCTATGGGGGATATCAAATGAAAGTGCTTAGTTTGTAGATTCCAAAACCATTTTAATTTTTTTTCGTAATGTTGTACTTTTTGATTTATGACCAAAAACGTTCATAAAAATACCATTCCCCCCCTATTACCTTCGAAGTTACTGGACAGAAAAATCTGTAATTACCAATTATTAATATCATCCTAAATATTACAGGAAAAATATAATGGTTTTCCTAAATTGCTTCGTTTGTTAGAAATTTTCAAAAATCGTAATAATTACATACTTATTTGCTCCTACTAAGCTAACCACCATACAGGTTTTCTTGAACTATTCTCGTATCTACTTACGAGTTTGTACGGAACCCTCGGTGCGCGAGTCTGACTCACACTTGACCGGTTTTTTTCTTAAAATATTGACTTTTTGGGTGTTTCTTACTCAGAATCGTTTGTACTTTCGAACCTCATAAGAGAAAAATTATGTCCAAAACAATGGAAATCAATAGGCGGTCTTATCATTTAAGAGCGATCTCTCGACAACATATGGATAGCGGCGCCATACTTGGTTAAAAGTATTTATTTCGCTCAAACTATCCCCACTTAGAGCCTTATCACACCTAGCGATTTGCGAGCGAGCTGCGGGCGAGTTAGAAGCGGAGTTCCATACAAATGTCGCTCGTTTTGTATGGAGACTCGCCCGCAGCTCGCTCGCAAATAGGGTTGATTACCCTGTTATCGGGAGCAGGAAACAATATGTCGGGATTTTGAGACTTTGGTTGGGAGATGCTCCGCGCGCTCCACGCGCAAGCTTTTTTTTTTAGCCTGAAATACCAGAAATTTTTGCTGGCCGGACCACCTTGAGTGGATCAGACTAAGTATTAAAATGAAGTCGTTTGTCGGGAGATTTTCTTCTTTGTCGGGAGTCGGGAGGACATACAAAAAATCAAGAGAATCCCGCCAATTCCCGACCATCTGGCAACCCTACTCGCAAATCGCTAGTGTAATAAGGCCCTTAGCGCTAAGCCGCAGAATGTAACCAGCTTATTGGACCGCTGTTTTACAATGTTACTCGTTTGATTAAGTCGGGACACTGTATGACCAGTAGTCTAACTCCGAGCATTTAGGACTACTGCGTACGTACGTACCATCGTATGTTCACGAAGAGGGCGTCGCGAGCGCGGTGCTATGGCACGATCGGCACAACTAGCACAAGACGGCCGCGACATATCTCGTGCGCGACTCAGCAATGAGAACGTAACGTGCGTCCTTTGCGCTACGTTATAGATTTACGTTCTCGTTGGCATCACATGCCTGCGAGATATATCGAGGTCATCTCGTGCTACCGATGTGTGCCACGCACACATATAAATAAGCGGTGTATTTTTATATGAACTTAAACTACTGGTTATGTTGTGGCCTAGGCGCCGGAGGAATTTACAATGTCCTAGACGAGTTTATGCTCCATGAATATCGACCATGAACTTCGTGATTTTGTTACTTTGTTGCACACTTGTTAGTGGGAAATTTTGATTTCTTGCGCGTATTTTCGTTTTCACTCACGACTGAACTAAAAGTATATGTACTTGGTTTTGCTCTAACCACTGCTTGGCAGTTCGGGATTGGGCCGAACAGAAACGCATTTTACAACTTTGTTTAAAAAAACAGCTATGCATTGTTCAGTTTCAGTTTGATTTAGGGAGCCAGTTTAATTACTAGAGTGGTATTATAGTTAGCATCGCTGTAATGTCTTCTAAAAATTATCGGAGTGGTAATGCATTCATTTACAGTCTTTGGTATTAGAAGTGAGCTGTGTAATACAACTACATATATGGGCATTTTTATTTTAAAATCTACGGTTAGGCGAAACTTAAGCTATGTTCAAATACCGTCTAACCTGTCAGTCCGTGACGAAATGTAAGGAGTTTGACACTAATTGTCAGTTCTGTGTAGGGCTTCTGCTCGAGACTTCTCGAACTCGAGACAACTCGAGAGTTTCACCTCCATTCGAGACGAGAAATAAATAGCTGACTCTCGAGACTCTCGAGTTCCGGCAAAAACGAAATAAGGGCTAAAGTCAGGCTCGCCATTTTTTGGCTTTTAACAATGATAAACATTTGAAACGTTACATCCTGTATATAACACAGTGACACCGTGTATATATCACAGTGACACCCAGTATATAATCACAGTGACACCTGCTACTTGACAGCTAACAATTACCGAATGACAAAATACGCACACGATTGGCGGCAGAATAGTTGCGCCCATTTTGTGAATGACCAGTTACCCCTTTTTTTGATTGACAAAATGAAATATTTTGCTTACCTACTGATTGCTTACCAAAATGTGATTAATTGTAGGTCGCTTAATGCAGCTCAAATACTCAATTTGCTGTCCAAAATAATTTAGAGCAGTTCAGTATATCATTAATTGCAGACAGATTTATAAATGTTTGCTAACCATAAGTTGCTTACCAACTAGCTATTTTGGCTGACCAAATACATATTTCTGCTCACGCTCATATGAATATTTTGGTGATCGATTAAATGATACCCTTTTTATTTGTTTTTTATTTTATTTTCAACAATAATTTACAATTTCTTACTAAAGACTCGAGAGTCGAGACAACTCGAGAAATTGGAGTCGAGATTTCTCGAAACTCGAGAAAAAAAATGAGGCGAGAAACCAGAAACCCTAGTTCTGTGACGACCTGCTAGCTGTCAGTTAAGAACGCACTTTAAATAAAAAAGCCCATATCTTTACTTTCAGTACTCTTGCTTTGCATGTTTATCACTTTAGGGTTCCGTACCTCAAAATAAAAAAAACGGAACCCTTATAAGATCACTTAGTGGTTCATCTGCCTGTCTGTCTGTCCGTCTATCAAGACTCTTTATCTCGGTAACGCGTGAAGGTATCGAGTTGAAATTAAAACGATAGACTACAGGTCTATGGTCCCTCGAAGCTGTAAATAATTAAGCTTCTAAGTTAACGTGAAAAAAAGATACGGCCGTTTATGCCGCATAAATGCAATGAATTGCGACACTCTCAATGAAACCAAAATTCAAAGGTTCCTTTGACCTAGAACTATGAAATTTGGCAAGTAATATCGTCTTATACAAGTATACGAAAAAATCTGCAAACTATATATTTTTAATTAAATCGTAAAAAAAATAAACTTTACTAAGGTAATCAAAATTTATAGGGTGCTTTATTATATGTACCTACAAATTTGTACGGAACCCTCGGTGGGCGAGTCCAACTCGCATTTGTCCGGTTTTTTATTGGTATAGGAAACTGAACGATAGTGACTTGGGCATGTTATTCCCGCGAGGCCAAAGTTTTCTTTCTGAAATACACCATGACATGAATTTACGTCGTAATCGTAACCTAAGCAAGTACACAGTCTTGGGAATAGGAGCCATTTCACTTGTTTATTTGCTGTCGCTGTCAACTGTCTCACTTCAAAACCTGTCAAATACTTTCAAAATAACCAGAGGTCTTTTTAGAACGGGCTCACTTATTTGCATGTGGTAGGGGTTATATTGTGGTACAAACATTAACATAACAAGAGATACTCCAATCAACGAGGAATCTCGTTTATAAATACACATTCGCACCCGAGTTTCTGAAATTATAGAAGCTGTTATAAAGACAAACTATGGATATTTTTGTTGAGGTCTCATCGCGCAATATTAAACATTCTGCCGGGTATTAAACCATGAATGTAACGCACCGATCTTCGACTACATAGGTTAATGTAACTGCAAGTGTTTGGATACCTTTGTCAAATGAAGGGGATTTTTGTTTAGGATCAACACCCTAATTGATCGGGCTATAAGGTTATATGTGTCACACAACATTAACATAACAAGGGAGTCGACCGAGCCCATTCAAACTCGCGTGCCCGAATATCATTGGGACGAATGACCTTCGTCCCCGATGCCATTTTTAGCCGGGAGGAAAAGTGACATCATCGAAGTTTAGAAGTGCAGTCGATTGTAACTGATTCTATTGTGCATAGATCAAAGATGACCACGCACTGACAGACGTAGCGGTAGGCCCCCGACTATGTGGACTGATGACCTGGTGAAGGTTTCTGGAGTCAGACAGTTGCGAGCGGCCCAGGACATTCGCTCCCCCAAACACTACACTATATTGTTTTGTTTAATATCCTGAATGAATGGCACTGCTGGAGACACGAACTAACTGACATCCCATTGTCGCGTTTATACAGTCAAACTCGCTTAAGACGATTTTGAAGGGACACAAACGCGTCATATGCGGGAAAGCGTATTAAGCGTGATAAAAATGTATGAAAAAGTGGCTCGAGTTGCAGGAGCGGTTAAGCGGTTCAGCAATAATGGCATTAAGATAGCTGACCAATCAATTTCACTCTGTTTGCTAAACAACACTCAAGCTTCAAGTTCAGTTTATTACTCTCGAGGAAATGGCGCTAGTCGTTACAGCAATTTGCTAAAAGCATTTTGAAATCTGGACTCGCACACACGCAGGGCTGAATTTTCTAGATCTTCGTCTGAAGTTATATTACTTACGTTTTACTTGGGTGAAAGATTGCAACAAAGTAAAGCTACTGGCATCAGTATTATTGGCAAAAACAAATTAGAATCTTGCTTTATCAGAAATGGGATTTCGGGAACATCGACAGAAATCCCATTTATCTAAAGTTGTGTGTTATTTGTTAGTACACAAGTTGCTAAATTGGTTAAGTTACTTTATTATATTAGTGAAGTATGCAAATAGCGTATGTACGATGGAAAGGTAACATAGATCATATTAATTACGTCCTAAATGTGTTGTCAACCGGACTGATTTCCCGTCGATATTGGAAAAGCATTTACCCCGCCCGATCGGCGTCGAGATTGCATCTTAGAGTCCCAGCTTGTTTATTCAGGCTGGTATTTAGCTCGCGACAGTCGAAACGTCCAACCTAAGCATTGCAGTACGAAACGTGGGAACAGAGAATTCACAAGTGGCCGAGATCGTATCGGGCTGAAGGCCAGGCAATAGGTAGATTTACTGGCTGATATTACCGTTATTTTGCTCGTTAGCTTAGTTTCTAGTTCTGTCTGATTATATTTGCAAATGCCCGCGACACATTAAAGGACGAATTTATAGTACCGCTTGCGAACTAGCTCCTAAAAGTACTCTTACGCTTGAGTGGATTTTAGAGGCATCAGTGCAGTTTCACGACCAGGCAATTTATTTCCTCTTGTCTTTTATAGCCGAACTGAAGTGTCAGTTTATACAAAATTCACCGGAAAACTGCGACGGTCCTGTTCAATCATTTTAAGGATTTAAATGTTGGTCAGGTCTTTGAACACCTGACAAACCTTTGACAACCTTGAGATATTTTATGTATATGCAATTGAAGGGATATTTACAAAAACAACATAAACTGAGTAGACCGGTTAATACTTATAGTGAAACATTTTTGATAACAGTTGGTGTCAACTGTCAACCAGCTTAGTTATTATTCGGTTATATTTGTAAACATTCCTTCAATTGCATATACATAATTATATATGATCACAATAGGCTACTTGATGACAGTTAAAATCAGCTTCTTTTTATGAAGTGTCAAAACGCTCCGAAAGTATGCAGTTTAGTATGAAATACTATCTTGTGACGTCATGCTCAAAATCGTTGATGACACGAAAATAAGTTATAATTTGCTGGTTAGAGTTAATGAATTTATTTTGATTGTTGTCAAATACCCTATTCTGGTTACAGGCTTCTGTAATATGGCGTTAGAATTCTTAAAACACCGCAATTAAATCTCGGTCCAATTAAGTACAAATGGACAGGAGCTCATTACTTCATAATAAGAGTACACCTGTTTACTAATAATGTTGCAGATAACAGCGTATCTTGCTGGGACAATGTTGGCAGTTATGACTTTCTGTGCCTGGCGGATAGTCAAAGGGGTCTCAAAGGGGCTCGCGAAAACGGAAGCGTTCTAAATTCTCACCTGGCGGACTGATTCAGTGTAATCAGCGGATTGTTCTTTGTATCTTAGGGCCTTTACACACTGCGATGTATGTTCTCATTCCGACTATCGAGCTTCCAATACCGGTTTTTTTAGTAGTGGGAGTAGCTCACTCCGCGATTCCGCCGCGTGGCCTTGAGGCCTGCGAGAGGTCTTGACCAGAAAGAGCACGCGTTATACAATAGAGAGAGACGGTCGGATCTGGTGCGTTCCGTCCAGTGGTCGGACACGAGCCACAGTTTTGTTAGAGGGGGACTTCTGTACATAGTACTACTACTTATTCTGTGGTATGGGCATTGGGATCCCGGTGGGAGTGCTTATGTATCATTCGTTGAAATCTTATTAATTGAGATCGGGGTATACTTGCAGTGCATAACCCGGCTTTCAATTTTACGCATTTACTCACAGCTGGTGCTGCTATTAATATGCAGTGTTATTAACTTTGCCTTCAAAACGTTTTACAATCGGAGTGTATTCTTCTGCAATCGTTAAAAGTTCGTCCCATATTCGTCAATGTTCACACCATACTCCATATCTTTAGGTACACAATCTGTATGTTGTTGCGGGTGTACACTAGCCGTACTTAGCATAGCGTAGTAGTATGTATTCGGTGCGTTCTACAAACGCAGTGTGTAAGGGTCCCGTAAGTGATAAGTGCTTTACGGGCATTTTAATTCGATGTCACATAATTTTATTTTAATTAGACTGCAATAAAAGCCTCATCAGAAGTCAACCTCGGCTTTTTGTAATGGTTAGATAATTCAGGCAAGATATGTTAAGCTTTTGAGCAATGAAGATTGATTTAAAGGAAACAGTTATTTAAGCAAGGCATTTATCGTTTAATTAGGATCATCCGATTCGATTTATGATAGGGATTAATGTCCAAGTGCATATAATATTCCGAAATGTCGCGTTGGAGCAGGGAATATGGTCCTTTTCTGACCCATGCGCCAATAAAAAAAATGCGGGCAAATATCTCTGTGGGACAATGTAAGTTCTTCTTGCGTTGTTTATTCTTGTTGGAAAACGTTTCGAGACAGGTCCGAATTCAATTTTCACTTTATATCTTTTGCCGTTTGCTTTATATGTAAGACCCGTCCCTGTCAACACGAGGAATTAAAATTAAAATATCTTAGCACACTCCAAATAAGTACACTTAACACAACGGCGTGGTATGTACGCAGAAAATAGGCTAATGTGCCGAATATACCGACAAAAAAGTGACCGAAATCGATGTTGGATTTAGAACAATCAGCATGTTAGGCATGGCTGTCACACGCGACCACAGAAAATACATATACAAGAACAAAGACCTTACTGAACACCGTTTTACGATCAATCTATCGTTTCGATTCGACCAATTTATTTCAGATTTGCATATTACAGTCGCAGGGTGAATGCTAAATCCGAAATATCTTTGCAAAATCCCTGAAGCGATCATAATAATACCCAATGTGTAAAAAATTCAGGTCTTACAGTTCAAAAGTATCTGTCACCGACAGACGGCCACACAGACACTACTCCTATGCGTACTTCATAATAGTACATATTCAAAATTAATTTACAGCTTTTATTGAAATTTCCAAATTGAAAAACACTAAGCGATAGGGGACTTACGAGTTTAATGTCCCCTTGGCATCCTTTAGCTGCTGATCGTAGTTTTTTATTGTTAATGGGTTTGCGCTTGGCCTTGGTCTAGTCCAATAGAACGTGGTGACAAGGTTGATGATGGAGAACGCTTGCCCAGACAATGCCTAAGTCTTCTATTCTAGTTGACTCTAGTATTTGCGCTTGTGAACTCAAGTTAGAGTTCTGTAAATATACTTATCTTTTATGGGTCGACGAAAGCGTGACGATTCATTCGGCTGTTCGCATGCAAATTCGTGCCAGCATAGATAAATTGAAAGGTCAGAGGATAAACGCTTTGCTATCTGTGAACTTACTGCTAATTTTCTGAGAACTGAGAACAACGAAGAATACAGTCGAATGCATGAAAAGTTTTTGCCATAGTTTTTGCTAGACATCACAACAGTTCAAAAAAAAAAATTGTATTATATTTAAGTAATTTTTACGTAAGTACGATTACCAGATTCTTCTTTTGGACATCTGCCAAAGACTTGTATAAAAATTCTAGACCATCGTCTTTTCAAGGTACTTTTTCTAGTTCGGTAAATACACTGAAAGGATTACCAAGCCCAATAGGAGTTAATAACCAAGTAACTATCTGGCAAATGGGTGAAATATGCAACTCCCTGTTCTTGCATCGGGATTTAGGAACGGTTATTTCAAAGCGTAATAGATACTTTGGGCCTGTATTCCAAAGCACTAAACAATATTTCCAACATTGCATCTCTCTCTTTCTTGTGCTGTTATGAGCAAGAGGGAGAGAGAACATTGCAACCATATAAATTAGCTTTTCGAAATCGCCAGTTGTTTCATTTCTCTAGAGACGTTAGGTAGTTGAAACGCTCGGCTGTCTGAACAAGGCTGTGTTTCCACCAGAGCTGTGCGAGGTAGCGGAGCGGTGTTCGAGGAAAAGTCGTTCAGCCAGTAGTATTGCGCCACAGATACAAAACGTTACTTTGATTGGCTGAACGAGCCGAGTCACGTGGTTTTTTGTTTACCTTTATTTAAATACCTAAACGGACAGACTATAGCCTCGCTCAGCGCGGCCCGGCATTAGTAGATTTTTTTCCTCGAGCATAGCTCCGTTACTTCGCACAGCTCTGGTGGAAATGCAGCCTACGTTGCCTATTTAATATGCATAGGTAATGTTTTCTTAAGCCCACGTTGTGGATCTATGCTAATATGGCCGGGTTGTTTATATGCATGAGGATATGATAAAATATTGATAACACTTTTACGGTGAAAGTTAAGGTAAGGCTGAAAGAACACGGCATTGAAAAATAACGGCAAATGTAAATTGTAGATTAGGGATTCTTTGATTGACACTAGTTTAAATACATTTAGAATTTCTAGTAACTTTAAACTTTAAGCTGTTTAAGTCTCGTAACATTTCAGGGGTTTTCACCTACCACTCACTACACTATGCTATGCTATATTATTTTTCAAATCGTCGAATGTGTCCTTTTCAAAAATGTTGTCAATCTTCGATCATTTTTATCAGTGCTTCAGTGAGTTCATCGAAATCGTATCTAATCAGATGGATCTGTGTTCAAATAACATCGCCAATAGTTTTATCAAATTTATTTCCTACCCTGTTAAGAAAACGGTTAAATAGAGTTAAAATAAAAGGCCAGTAAACGTAGATAACGAGCTGACGACAGCCTACCTTTGACGTAAATAGTCTAAGACAGATATAACCGCGCAGCAGGAGACTCGATTTAAAGATAACGTACTGAACCATCGAACGGAGTTCGTCTTAAATTCATTTCCTGAAGCCAGGGAGCGCTTGAACCTTACCAAACTTAAAAGGACGTAACTAATATAAATTGCAGTGACAGGTGAGTCTTTCTTTACTGACAGGATAGTCCGGAGAATCGAATTCCAACCGAGCGTAAAGGGTTGAGACAAAAGTCGAATTAAGTCGATGGCTTGTCGACTTTGAAAATGCCCAGGATGATGCGACGTCGAACGGAAAATTCATTAGAATGCTCTCTGTTTCTTTTTTCTCTGGCGTCCAGCGAAAATCTTTAAGCAATGCCAGATTCACACCCTGAATTACAGAAGCAAGCCAAGTGTTACATTTGTTTTCCTAGTTTTATAGCTACTCCTTTGTCTTATCATACTCGTTTTTCCTCACCACGTTAGTAGTATAATGAATGAATGAATTCGCATGCTGCTTTCCAGCAGCTTGCACCGTGTAATCCAATAACAACCAATAGTACAAGTAGAAGCAAAATACATACAGTATTGCGTCTAATTTTCCGAGGCACGTGCCCGCCCGCCAGCCGTCACGATCCCAATGGCCGGCTAATGTGTGTTGCCCTGCCGTTCTGGCTAGACTTCGCAACTGGCTCAGCCTGCAATTTAAGAACTCGCGTTTTGTGTTTCTAACTCATGTAAACAGGCCGTTTACAAAGTGTTAGCCAAAGGACATCACCATTGGTTTTTGGCATACTCGAAAAATGTTGGTCAACCCAAATTGCGCTGCGATTCTACAGTGTCAGTATTGCTTTTGGATTAACGGACCATGAGGCAAAAACTCGTTTGCACTTTGAAAAACTAACGTACACTCTCATTAAATTAAGCCAAGCCTTTTAATCCAACTCTCAAGAACTGCAGAAAAGTATCCTTAAAGAGAGTGGGAGCATCTTGGCCGTGCTTCTAAGAACAGCTGTAAGTGTCGTTAAAATCTAGTGTGTTTCGTCGTTTTAGAGCGCAGCGGGGCAAGCGGGTTACAAAGTTATGTAGATTGGACCAACGCAAGGCGGTACATTATCTGAAATTACGTTCACTGTTCGCGCCGAGTCGGTGCAAAGGCGCTTTTTGTGCCATTTCTTGGGAGTTCTCACGTTAGTACAGTTCGCGTGTGTCTTACTAACGGCATATATCTTCTTGGGAGAGTTTTACGCGTCCTCTAATTTGACATAATACTTATACATAGGAGATCAAATGAAATTATAAAACGGTTGCTTTGAATGGTGTATGCCTGTTGATTCGTGTCGATTTACAATTTACCCCGATTGGCGAAGTGCTTTACATTATTATATTCTTTTTTTAGTAGCCTGCTAGATGTCCCACTGCCGGCGTAAGACCTCCCCTCTAGACTTCTATTTATCCCAATTCATTGAGGCCAATCGTTAGAATATATCTCCAGGTCATTTTGTCTTCTCTTTACTTTATATGTAGTAGGTATAGGTAAATATAGTCTTCATGTTGGTTTTATATCTGCGCGTTAGCAACCACACAGCTATCTGCTTGTTAACGAGTAGACAAGTGCGGAGCATTTAAACGTGTACCGGTATAGGTATACCGGCACCATACCAGTAACGACGGGCGTTTCAGTCTTGTTTAAAAATAAAACCCGATAGCTGCTGAAGCCCGTGGTAATTTCAGCAAATTGCCGCCATTGTTCTGCCGGGATTGTGGAGCGTGGTAAAACTTGGTCTCGCTCCGTCCTCGGGGAAGTATTTTGTATTATGCTGTCAGTTAATTGTGAAATGTGCATTTTGTTTTATGATTCTTTATATGTAGTAATAGACAAATGTGCGCTAGTTGATTATGATCGAAGTCATCGTTCGCGGGTGCCGTGAAACCACTACAGAGCATAATGTGAAACCACTACAGGGAATATATGTCAGTCGAATCAGATCCTCGGATACAAAATTAGCTCGCGTTGATTACAGTTTCCAGCTCTGTTTTCATTTGTATGAACGTAGAGAAGGTAGTTACATTTACACCACTAGCGCTATACTTTGAACGTTTCTTTATTATAGGCTAACATTTTCACATAATATCATAATAAAATATGTTGTTTCTTCTTTATAGTTAAAATGATAAAACACACGAATGCCAAATCTTTTCCAAACACATAATGACAACTTTGAAGTCTAGTCTAAAAACGTTTGAGAAACACGACAGCTGTAAAGAAATACTTAAGCAAATCAACGTAACGCGATTAAAACGTTTAGTCGACTTGTAAACACGCTTTACATTCCAATTAAAAAGCCATACTTGTAACAAAGCGCCACTTAGCGCCCAAGTATAACGCTACAGTAATTTCCCAGTAGGCCGTGATAAATTCGATCGGATAAAGGCTAGGACAAACTGACTGCGGGGCTATTGTCAATTTTAGAGGCTAAACAAGTAAGCCGTGTTCGTTTAATTGATTGATAACTCCATATATAGAGATGCTCTTTAATACCTTCAAATATAACTAAAGCAGGGGTTCCTTTTAGTGATGAGGGACCATTTGACAAAATCTGTGTCTTGTCATGGACCACCAACTGTTTGGAGTCAATAGAAAGTAAATAGGTTTAGTTAGAGGTTATATAATTTTTTTTATCGGATGGTTTCGCGGACCACTTCGGGAGCTTCCAAGGCTCAGTAGTGGTCCGCGGACCACCGATTAAGAACCATTGAACTAGAGGATACACTTTACACTGCTGAAATGAGAATACTACGTTGGGCCGAGGATATTTCATAACAGGATCGTGTATCAAAAACTTACATAAGTTTACATACGTGGTAGTTTCCCTGTAAAGTATGTTCCGGAGAAGATGTTAGAAGTCTTCTTTCAAGGACTGTTGACCAACCAAACAGTTGACGCGGAAAGCTCTTGATACGTTTCCCTCACCAATGAAAAGAGGAAGACTTTGATCCTGACAAACGTGGCTAGCCAAATCACAAACAGACATGAAGGATGCGTTAATTAAATAAAGAAATTTGTACGAAAACTTATTTGGTCAATTTACACTGCGCAACCCTCCCAATATATTCCCAACTTTAGAATACACAAGTAATAGAAGTATTGTTAACAGCTCTCGGCATGAAAAGAGTCCAATTAGCGCCGACAATGGCCGATGTGCCGTGAATTAACGCTCGTTCGCATTGTTTTTGGAACTCTCAAAGGCCGTCCATGCGAAATTGGTGTTTAGAGGAAAAATGCCGTAAGGAACTATGAAATTCATGTGCACTTTCAACGCTTTTCCACAATAAAAGCAAAATGCTACTGGTAATAATTATGCACAGCCGTTAAAAGTAAAAAACGCCTTAACTACCTATGAAAGTCGGTTTTCCTTACAACTTTCTGTTCTGTGGACAGTCAGTGTTGTTGGAGGCAGAAAAAACGTTGGTTTATTATGATTGATTATTTGATGCGTTCGGAAGTTGTATTTTGAAATGTAAATTATTGGCCTCGTATTGAATGAAGCGGTGTTTGTTTTCAGTTGTTGTTTGTAGAAATTGAATAATTTTTATTTATGTTCGCATAATTTGGGTTCTCTTTGTTATCTGATTTCGTAAGGACAACGGTTTTTAGTGCCTAATTTCTATATGTATGTCCCGACGACGAAAGCACAGTATAATATTTACAGTATTTTTAGGGTTCCGTACCAAAATGGTAATAAAAAAGGAACTCTTATGGTGCGACTCTGTTTCTTTTTACAAAAGGTACATCGCGCGCTTGAATGTGTGCGCGCACACGAACGCACTACTAGCAAAGAAATAAGAATGCGTAAGCATGGTCCAGTATGGATCGCATTCATACAGACGTGCTATCGCTCGTCTGTGTGAATACGTGTCGCGCGCTCTTAAACGGCCAAAGTTGGACTACTTGTTTGTCTTTATAATTTGACGATAAGTAAGGGATCGAATCAATCAGCGTGGATCAGTCTGTCAGAATATAGACTGACGACTTGGTTAGGGTCGTCGAAAGCCTGGATGCAGAAAGCCTGGAACTTGAAAAATGTGGGTTAAAGTTCTTAATGCAAAACACTTCTTTAGCAGTCTGATAATTATTGTAAATATAATTTATTTACCCCAATAATATTTGTCACAGCGATAATTCAGACGTTTCCTGTACAAACGATAATTCAGAACAAAACGTTGCGTGTCCACCAACAATAGTAATTCCCCGATTTCTTTATCAATTAATTAATTCTTTGATTTGCATTCCAATTAGCTTTAATTATGTTTTTCTAGAGCTATAAAGTTGTTCTAAGTATTGTTTTTGTTATTAATATGTAGCATGCGAAGGTTAAAGTGTGACGGAGTGAACTTGGTAGTATTTTTATACGATACTAGCTTCTGCGTCGCTACTACAGGTGTATGCATTACTTACTTTTTCATACAAATGTTCGTCTCCTGTTTCATTACCCGACTGCGGCGAAGCCCAAAGGAGGGTTATGTGTTTGACCTGTATGTATGTATGTATGTCCGTTCCTGTGTCCGCTCGTAACTACTCAACGGCACATCCGATTTTGATAAATGATACATCATTAGATTCGTCTTGATGGTGCGAGTGTCACTGGGTATGAAGTTCGTTAAAATAAACAAAATGGCGGATTTTATGCAGTTTCAAAGTGCACCGCGGTCGGTTTTTTTTTAGTAAAAATGTGGTTATTCCCTTAGGAGTTGATTTTCGAAAAGTCCGTCCTCTAAGGAAACACGAGTTTTATTTCTAACCCACTGCATGAATTAGCCTTTTCTAGATAAATATTTAGTTCCTTTTAGGGTTCCGTACCAAAATGGTAAAAAAGGAACCCTTATGGTGCGACTCTGTCTGTCTGTCTGTCCGTCTGTCACAGCCAGATATCTCAGGAACTACTGCTGCTATCGATTTGAATAGTGTTAAAAGTAGATAACCCGAGCTTATTGGACATAAAAAAATCTTGTACCTTTTTACCCGACTGCGGCGAAGCCCAAAGGAGGGTTATGTGTTTGACCTGTATGTATGTATGTCCGTTCCTGTGTCCGCTCGTAACTACTCAACGGCACATCCGATTATGATAAATGATACATCATTAGATTCGTCTTGATGGTGCGAGTGTCACTGGGTATGAAGTTCGTTAAAATAAACAAAATGACTGATTTTATGCAGTTTCAAAGTGCACCGCGGTCGGGTTTTTTTTAGAAAAATGTGGTTATTTACTTTTTTTTTAAAAACTATCCCAGTTTTTGCCCGTAAAAACGTGCGCTGTAAAACAGCGGGTTATAATTTTCTCATCGAATGAGCTGTCAAAGCGTCGCTTCCATTTAGTGGCCGCCATTGTTCGGAGGAATGCATTATTCCATTCGCGTCGCAGATGTATGAATAATCAGGAGCCTTGACTTGATCAAAGCGTTTAAATAGAGCGTACATTTCCCGTGTCGGTCGACTAACTAGATACTGATGAAAGGGCTGCACGTCTAAGACATCTAGTTTTTTACTCAAAAAGCCCTTCGGTAAAAATAAACATTATGCGAGTGCTTCTATGCAGACAAAGAAATGGTGTCTTACTTATTTCAATAGCAAGAGATAATGTATTCGTTATAAATATTTTCTAAATCGGTAGGATTGTTACTTGTTGACACAGGTATTTGTACACCCAATCGTTTAGCAGTAGCACGTGTTTCTCCGTTGGACATTCTGATTTGGCGGCATGTAATTCACCTTCGCCGTGGTTCGATACGGAGTCAAGGTTCTGTTTATTATTTCTTCTGTGATCGTGTCTGCGAAGCCAGACGATACGCCGTAGCGAGCGGATAATGGAAGAAATGTTTTAGTTTCTGTTTATTTGTTCGGGATCTGAGTAGAGCTAGGAAAACGGTTTTACTTCACAATAGGAAGCGACTGGACTGATTGTCTGTCCTAAACAAACTTAAGTTCTTCAAAGAAAAACTTTGTTCGTTTTTAATTTTTATCCCTTTAGTTTACCTTGTTCTAATTATGTAAGTACCTCTTGTAATGTGTTTTTCTGGTGTGAAATTAAGTATACTTGTATTGTATTGTATTGTATTACCTTTATTTCATTTGAATTTTTTTATGTCTGAAACTGCCTAGGCAATAAAAAAAAGTAAACAATCCTTAAGTGTTAATGACAGTAAAAGTCTCGTTCTAAGAAAATTAATGGTATTGTTCATAGTTTTCACAGCTCAATGACATACATTGAAAGCACCTTGACATACAGTTGCGCTACATTAGACTAGAATAACTATTGTAACTTTCAGTAGCCATAACACAACACCATCTAATTCTGAACGAGCAATTTTATAGCGAGTCATTAGACTCATTAGCTGAAAGTTCACCGACCCGGGCCATCTGATTGCTAGCTTGTTTATACCTACTTCGTTAGCGCCTCTGATGACGTCACACGACGTGCTCAATGCTTACTAATTAAAGGCTAATTGGATACGAATTTATAGGTCACCATTTTGGCTCGGAAGTGCATAAATAGCGTCGCTCGTTTGGGCGGTTTGAGTTGATGTTCTGTATTGGGTCTTCTTTGTATTTTAATTAGCTTTTGATTTTTAATCTAAAACTTGGGTCTCAAGTAATATGGTTTAAATTCAAAATATATTATTTTAGTGCAGTTGTTAGAAATGTTATGTTACCTAAGTATTTCTGACCTTAAACGGAACATAACCTAATGTAAAATTTATATCCGTTGATTTTCAGCATCAGTTTCAAATAACTTTGAATTTAAAGTGTAGCTTGCGTGCTAGTCGCTATTTTGTAAGCAAAGTCTCTGTCAGTCAGTACTTCCACGGAATACATGTGAAAACACTGTAAGCACCATTCAGGCTATCCATTGTTACTATGTTTAAGTTCATTCGTATGTACATTAACATTATACACCTAAGGCGGTAAAAAAAGCCTCTTTGAATTTGTTAATTAGTATCCTTGACAAAGAAGATCCCCCTTCATCAACAAACGTTTATTTCGTGGTGCTTACGTCTTGACAGTGAGAAACTAAGCTTCACAGATCTTACTGCTTTATTAAATTATGCTTACATAGTTAATAGTGCTTGATTTATGATAGGTTATTAAAATGGTATATGTTGTGTAGCATTTGGGTGTACTCCTTGCGAATCCGTTATAGACGAAAAACTAACTACCTAGTTTATGTTGTTTATCTATCACATTGTTATCCACAATTCTAAATACTTCAAAGCTCACCTTGTCATCTTCATCTTCGTCAAAGATAACAAAAACTGGAAACCCTAAGTTGGTTTATGATTGCTCGAATAATGCTCGCAATTAGCACTAGACAACTTCTCCTCCGGATCGCTTTCGACTTGCATGCCCATGGTTGGTTCTCGTTGAAGATTACTTCGAACTAATCTATGGAGTGGTTAATCTAGTCTGCACCGCATCAAAATGACGTATAAACGTGGCCAATTTGACAAGTATACGCCTGTGCTGCTTAAAACGGAGTCCTGATGAAATATCCTCAAAAGAAGGCTGTCTGGCATGCCACAAGGTTCAAACTCTAATGACATGAATTCACTGCAGTGCCTTTTTAGATTTAGGATCGCAAGTTGGCAAGGAAAGCTGTTATGCACGGGATTCCAGAACGAGATATGACGACGCATCAGGCAGATTAAATTTGTTTGGGAACTTGAGTGAATCTCGCTTTTAGAGAGATTTGCTTAATTTGTGCACGTTATTCATGTGACTGTTGGTACAGGCTGTACGTGTATAAGTAGCATATCAGACAGGCAAGCTTATTGACTAATATATTGCTAGCTCTGTGCCCTATCTAATAAAAAAGAAGTCTAATCGATCTATGAAGACGTGTAGTGTACAATAGGTCACTACGCGTCTTCACGATCAAGAAGATCGTCAGTAATTGAATTGTGACCGTCATTTTAGTCAGTGTTCTTTTCCATATGCCATTTTGTTAGAGTCAGAGAGATATTGTCTCTTCGAGTCCTGTCTTACGTAATAGACTCAAACTTACTAGTTATATCCTTTATCGTGATATTCGTGATCGTAGGCGGGTCCTTTAACCCAGTCTAATTCTGCATGCTTATTTTTACTAACGGAGTATATGTTAATTAATAATTACGTGGTAACGCCATATGGTCACCATTGCATTTCATCGACTTCTACTGAACCGTTACCCTAAGGCACAGTCCGTTGCATAAGTGCCAGACAGGTCATCGGTCCGTGGCAATGCTTTTTGGTATTCGCGACGCGACAGGTGGCGTACGCGGCACCTGCTTCCGGCGCGCGCGCATATTCGGATGTAGACTGCCCATGCCAAACAGGCGTAAGGAAATTGGAATGTAGAACCTTCATTGACCCTTTTAGCTTCGAAGAATGTCGTTTGAGGCTTGTTTTATTCAACTAAACAAATTAATAAAGGCTCATGATCTGGGAATGAGTTTGATTCATGTTGCTTTTCGCAATTGTCGGCCAGTATTGGTCAGTATACCTTGGAGCTATCGAATCAAATGAAAAGGGTTAATTAATTCAAGGGGTTTTGCTAACTGTACTGTAATATTGTAAGGTTTCTCGATAATATCGATTTATCGAATGAATGACACTGTTAAAACCTATCGTACATATTTAGCAGCAGCTTCATATATAATTGAGATAAGGAAAGAAAAGAAATAGTAGATTATACAACTAGGATGGTAAAACAAAGAAAGGCATGTGCGTTCCCATTGAGGGTCCATGTTGGAATTTCGAACTTTTGAATGTGTCAGTCTTTAGTAAAAGTTCTCAAACGATTGTAAATTCAACCAAAAATTTGTAAAAGTCGGCACTCAAAAGTTACAGTCGATTAAAGGTGGACCCTCAATCGAAACGCTATGTGCGTTCAAATTCAAGGTTCACGTTGGAATTTCGAGCTTTTGAATGTGTCAGTCTTTAGTAAAAGTTCTCAAACGATTGTAAATTCAACCGCTAATTTGTAAAAGTCGGCACTCAAAAGTTACAATCGATTAAAGGTGGACCCTCAATCGAAACGCTATGTACGTTCAAATTCAAGGTTCACGTTGGAATTTTGAGCTTTTGAATGTGTCAGTCTTTAGTAAAAGTTCTCAAACGATTGTAAATGCAACCACTAATTTGTAAAAGTCGGCACTCAAAAGTTACAATCGATTAAAGGTGGACCCTCAATCGAAACGCTATGTGCGTTCAAATTCAAGGTTCACGTTGGAATTTCGAGCTTTTGAATGTGTCAGTCTTTAGTAAAAGTTCTCAAACGATTGTAAATTCAACCACTAATTTGTAAAAGTCGGCACTCAAAAGTTACAATCGATTAAAGGTGGACCCTCAATCGAAACGCTATGTGCGTTCAAATTCAAGGTTCACTTGGAATTTCGAGCTTTTGAATGTGTCAGTCTTTAGTAAAAGTTCTCAAACGATTGTAAATTCAACCACTAATTTGTAAAAGTCGGCACTAAAAAGTTACAATCGATTAAAGGTGGACCCTCAATTGAAACGTTTGTCATAGAAAAAATCAATTTACGTATCATTTGGCTGTTAAATAGACAATTGCTATAGTCTATTCGTTAGTAAAAAAAAATTACTAACTATTGCTCCACCGAACAGTATAAACAAATGTACCGTTTTGCATAAAATAATAATCAAACGCCTGCGAAGAAATACTACGGTCCAGGTGACCACAAATTAGGATTTTGTAGGATAAGTAAATAAAAATAATTAGTATCCGACCGAAACTAGTTTTTACGACCGAAACCGAAACCGAATTTCGGCTTCGGTCTCAGTTTCGGCCGAAACCGAAACTTCCATATAAGGTCGTGTTTACGTGAGAAGAAAAAAATAGTCAATCATAATCAGTTAGGCTTTATTTTTAAATGTGATTCATTCAGTCTCTATTTGAACTAATAATTACATGAGTAAGTAGGTAGGTGGTTCAAATCAATTCTTATTCAAAAAAGCACTAATAATTAGTATGTTATATAATATAACATACATACTTATTTCAAATAAATTATTTGTGCTTTTTGAAATGAGGCGTTGATTTGAACTTAGTACCTACTATTTCCTAAAGAAAATACATATTCATCTACGAATAACATAACATAAATTGTACAAAACCTAATTGTTTAGGTAGGTACACAAAACAAAAATTCTCTAGCTAGTATCTTAAGAACAAAACAATGTCTTCTAAGTATTGGTCATTTTGTATCACACTAATAAGTATTACAACAAAATATTTCTATGCAAATATTACTTGAAGCAGAGATGGGCAAAATTTATTCGAATGACGAATAAGAATAACCAAATTATTCGCGGATGACGAATAAAATTGGCGGATGATTATTCCTATTAGAATAAATTATTCGTGAAATAATTCATTCGCCGATGATTTATTCACGAATGAATTGCCACGAATAATTATTTATTGGAATACCATATTAACTTTTCTCGAAAAAATAATAACTAAACAGAACGGAAAGACTGTTGTTTGTACTAACGGAACGAACTAAGATTTTTGCCTTACACATACTTCTATTATTTAGGAAGCCTGAGCATTTAGGAACACATTATGTGTTAGATATAAGCACAGTAAAAACAAGTCATTTTAAAAAATATTCGTTTTGTACTTTTAATATTTTTCTTTGGATTTATTCGAATAAAATAACGAATAAATCATCCGTTATTTAAAAAGTCGTCGAATAATTTATTCGCGGATGATTTATCCACGAATAAATTATTCGCGGATGACTTATTCGCGAATAAATCACCTGCGGATAAAAATTTCGTGACTTATTTTTTATTCGAATGATCATTCAAGTCTGTGAAAATAAAAAGAGTTTTCTCTCAACTAAAAAAACTGTGAAGAGCTTCATTAAGCTATAATTATTAATAGTATAATTTCAATATACTGATGAAAGCCAGTATTCATCTACTAATCATCACTAGAGACCGGATTTGAAGTAGCGATCTCAATATTAATTACAAATTAGTTGGGGCTATTGAATTTATTCCCGGCGCTAGCAACGGTGACATCGGCCATTACAGATGTCACTACTTCTTTGATGAGAGCATACGCAGTTACGACGACTTACGCTCTAAATTTGATGAAAGCCCGCCAAACGAACAAATTTTTATACATGCGCTATGCTACAGTCAAATTAATAGTAATGTCTGAATTAAAAATATCAAGGTAAAATTGTCAGTGCAATGCAATTTTTTTCTTTTCTTTTTGTGATGGGTAGAGACCGGATTTGAAGTAGCGATCTCAATATTAATATGGATATGACTGGTATAATTTATTATTTTTTCTACACACAAAAATAATGTAACTTATCGGAACAAAAAAGTAAAAACGTTTTTGGAAGCTTTTGTAAATAATGGGCAATAATTATGGTGATAATAAATAAAAACATTGTTTGTTAATTTTTGAAATTGTTTATTTTTTAAGTTCTTCTTCTTTAATATGTGACGTTCCGCAGGAAAAGGTACCTTATGGAGGGTAGGCACTTACGTCGTGTAGCATCAAATTAATATAGGAGTGCCGTTAATAACAGCGTAAGCGCCTACCCGCCATAAGGTACCTTTACCTGCGGAACGTCACATATTTCTTCTGTACAATGCACAGTAAAAATTAAGACCTTATATAACTAACATGACATGTATTTAACAAATTGCACTAGTTATATCCATATTAATATTGAGATCGCTACTTCAAATCCGGTCTCTAGTGATGATTAGTAGATGAATACTGGCTTTCATCAGTATATTGAAATTATACTATTAATAATTATAGCTTAATGAAGCTCTTCACAGTTTTTTTAGTTGAGAGAAAACTCTTTTTATTTTCACAGACTTGAATGATCATTCGAATAAAAAATAAGTCACGAAATTTTTATCCGCAGGTGATTTATTCGCGAATAAGTCATCCGCGAATAATTTATTCGTGGATAAATCATCCGCGAATAAATTATTCGACGACTTTTTAAATAACGGATGATTTATTCGTTATTTTATTCGAATAAATCCAAAGAAAAATATTAAAAGTACAAAACGAATATTTTTTAAAATGACTTGTTTTTACTGTGCTTATATCTAACACATAATGTGTTCCTAAATGCTCAGGCTTCCTAAATAATAGAAGTATGTGTAAGGCAAAAATCTTAGTTCGTTCCGTTAGTACAAACAACAGTCTTTCCGTTCTGTTTAGTTATTATTTTTTCGAGAAAAGTTAATATGGTATTCCAATAAATAATTATTCGTGGCAATTCATTCGTGAATAAATCATCGGCGAATGAATTATTTCACGAATAATTTATTCTAATAGGAATAATCATCCGCCAATTTTATTCGTCATCCGCGAATAATTTGGTTATTCTTATTCGTCATTCGAATAAATTTTGCCCATCTCTGCTTCAAGTAATATTTGCATAGAAATATTTTGTTGTAATACTTATTAGTGTGATACAAAATGACCAATACTTAGAAGACATTGTTTTGTTCTTAAGATACTAGCTAGAGAATTTTTGTTTTGTGTACCTACCTAAACAATTAGGTTTTGTACAATTTATGTTATGTTATTCGTAGATGAATATGTATTTTCTTTAGGAAATAGTAGGTACTAAGTTCAAATCAACGCCTCATTTCAAAAAGCACAAATAATTTATTTGAAATAAGTATGTATGTTATATTATATAACATACTAATTATTAGTGCTTTTTTGAATAAGAATTGATTTGAACCACCTACCTACTTACTCATGTAATTATTAGTTCAAATAGAGACTGAATGAATCACATTTAAAAATAAAGCCTAACTGATTATGATTGACTATTTTTTTCTTCTCACGTAAACACGACCTTATATGGAAGTTTCGGTTTCGGCCGAAACTGAGACCGAAGCCGAAATTCGGTTTCGGTTTCGGTCGTAAAAACTAGTTTCGGTCGGATACTAATTATTTTTATTTACTTATCCTACAAAATCCTAATTTGTGGTCACCTGGACCGTAGTATTTCTTCGCAGGCGTTTGATTATTATTTTATGCAAAACGGTACATTTGTTTATACTGTTCGGTGGAGCAATAGTTAGTAATTTTTTTTTACTAACGAATAGACTATAGCAATTGTCTATTTAACAGCCAAATGATACGTAAATTGATTTTTTCTATGACAAACGTTTCAATTGAGGGTCCACCTTTAATCGATTGTAACTTTTTAGTGCCGACTTTTACAAATTAGTGGTTGAATTTACAATCGTTTGAGAACTTTTACTAAAGACTGACACATTCAAAAGCTCGAAATTCCAAGTGAACCTTGAATTTGAACGCACATAGCGTTTCGATTGAGGGTCCACCTTTAATCGATTGTAACTTTTGAGTGCCGACTTTTACAAATTAGTGGTTGAATTTACAATCGTTTGAGAACTTTTACTAAAGACTGACACATTCAAAAGCTCGAAATTCCAACGTGAACCTTGAATTTGAACGCACATAGCGTTTCGATTGAGGGTCCACCTTTAATCGATTGTAACTTTTGAGTGCCGACTTTTACAAATTAGTGGTTGCATTTACAATCGTTTGAGAACTTTTACTAAAGACTGACACATTCAAAAGCTCAAAATTCCAACGTGAACCTTGAATTTGAACGTACATAGCGTTTCGATTGAGGGTCCACCTTTAATCGATTGTAACTTTTGAGTGCCGACTTTTACAAATTAGCGGTTGAATTTACAATCGTTTGAGAACTTTTACTAAAGACTGACACATTCAAAAGCTCGAAATTCCAACGTGAACCTTGAATTTGAACGCACATAGCGTTTCGATTGAGGGTCCACCTTTAATCGACTGTAACTTTTGAGTGCCGACTTTTACAAATTTTTGGTTGAATTTACAATCGTTTGAGAACTTTTACTAAAGACTGACACATTCAAAAGTTCGAAATTCCAACATGGACCCTCAATGGGAACGCACATAAGAAAGGCCGAGATCGCAGATGTTTTCGGCCCGAGCTGCAAGCGAGGGACGTAAATATGCGATCGAGGGCTTTCTTTATTACCTCCCGTGTTGTGTACATGTATATTTAAGCCACTTTATAGCCAGGTGTGGCATAAAAATGTAATTTAGATGAGAAAAGAAAACAACAGTAAAATTTTTCATCAGTTATTGATCAAAATTAATTCAAATTCCACTTGAAACAAGACCTACAGAATACGGAATGTGAAAAACAAAACTTGTAAAAAAACTGGACGTGGATAAGTGTTATCGAGGTAAAATTAGCAATCGGCGCTGCGATAATCGATGCAATCTGCTCATTAGCTGATTATATATTGCAACAGCTGTCTGTACTCTTAAGAGGGCATTAACCTCTTTTGTTGTATACTGTAAACGTGTGCACTTTTTAAGAGTTAATACATTGTTTTGAGTTTGTTACTCTGTTAACAGTAGTTTGATAAGATCCCATCAAAAACATTACATGCAAAAATATGCAAGTCTCGCAGCGCAGTTCTTCTACAACAAAAAAGTTTTGTGATGTAATGTTAAACCAAGTCAGTATCGAGGGGGGTGTCCACAGAACTCGATTCCCACCGACTTGCCTATTATTTACCCGTGGAGTGAGGATTCTTTATCTGAGAAGTATTAAATGTTCCTCCACGATTAAATAATAGACAAGTCGGTGGGAATCGTGTTCTGCGGGCACCTATTCTAATTACTAAAGTGCCCATGGGGATGGAGTATTTGTGTTTGTGGCATATGAGGTCTGTTCTTGCAATTAGTCAGGCTTGAATTCTTATTTGATGTAATATATAACGTTTTTAAATGGAAATAAATAAAATGAGTTCAAATGATTTACTACTTTTAGTACATCATTTCAAATAAAATCATTAGTTCCGGTTGAGATAAGCTGGGTGTCAAGATCAACTGATTTCATAAAGACACTATCGATAATGCATACACCGTGGGCCCGTACAACCCGACCAACTTTAACCACGTATTCCTGATGGTATTACAAGTAAATAACGTTATATCAACATAGGTCGAATTTTGTCATTTTACATTAATAGTCTTATGGAACAAAACAAATCAATAAATTCAGTCCCTCGTTATAAACATGTCCTTACTGGAGGAAAAGTTATTAAAAACGAAAAAAAAAGCTAAAATGGAAACGAAAGGTCAATATTTTGGCTTTGTAATCGCTTACCATTTAATACTGCGAAGGTTAATTGCTGTTTAGTTAAAGGATTTTAAAGAATCAGTAAAAGTACATATCTTAGTCACATTTATTAGGGCTTGTTACACACTTAGGAGTTTTTATTTTAAAAATTATGAATATCTCGGAAAGTAAGCGTTAATCGACTATACGTCACATAACTTTTTTTACTTCTAATAGTTATTAGAATCTATGGTTAAAGTTGGTCGGATTATACGGGCCCACGGTGTATAATACTTTCAACCTGGAAGTCGATTTTATCCACTCTTAGTTCTCATATTGAATTTGGTATATGAATGTAGTTGCCGCCTGTTGCCTACCTTTTTAAATTGTTTTATTATAGTTATGTAAGTACCTCTTGTAATGTGTTTTACTGGAAACTTCAAAGTTGTCTTTATATCGAAACTCGAGCCTTGTTTACATAGCGCATCATTATTCCTCGCTTGTCAATCATGTCCGCGACAGTTTGAGTTTCCAAGAAAAGGGTACGAGAGGGGGTTATTGACATGTTCCTAATGATGTCGGTAAGACGCAAAACCCTTGGACGGATACCTACGAAACTTAACCAAAGGAACAGAGAAATAAAAGGAGCGAAGATTCGTACACACTTAATGCTTTTCTTTTCCAACAACGTTGCAAAAGAGGTTACAAATATATGCCGTTATTAAACATAATCTGAACCTTATCTGTGTGTTTCAGCTAGTCTGCCAAATATAAAAAGTGGACTGTGATCGCCTTACTGGCGTTAAAACTAAAACTGTAGTGTTAAAACTAAGTGCTTACCAAAATATATCTTATGTAATCAATGAAGCAGCCTTAAATTATCTAAAATCACCTTAAAGGACCAAAATTTGTATCCATTTTGTAGTGTAAGGACGCCTTAATTTTTGTAAAGTGTTTGTAAGTGTAAGGGGTATTATTAGATAATGAGATACCCGGCTCGGAAGGACCATCTTCGGAGCTCGAGTGGCGACGAGGGTTTTTGAGTGTTCGAGCCTTGTTACTGCAGTCATGGAGAGGTGCGACGGATTTCTAGTTTACCGGAAGCCGGTCTACAGGGTGTTCCAGTATTTGGATACGTGAGTAAACTATTTGTTTTTGTTACGCTTGATTGAGTTTGCCCGTGTCAAGACAGCAACTGCCATATTATTTGATTTTGTTCTAGTGTACGTTTTGCATTGGATAAGGATCTGTTTGATGATATCCAAAGCGTGTTTATGGTTAAGAAGCACTTTCTATCAACATGTTAATGTATAAACGCTTTCTCATTTAGTCTTCAACGAATTTATGTCTAAGTAATGAAATATTGACATCTGCCGCTTTACCACATAATTAAAAATCCAACTTTACAAGACGTAGTCTCTGAGGCTAGTAAAATAAACTCAGTGAAAGAATCCTTTAGGCTTACTTGCGGAAGTTTGAAATTGCTTTCTCTGGGGAATTACGTTATCCAATAGTCTTACCTATACACAGAAAATTTTATGCATGATAGTCGCATTTCACTTCGATCTACGCTCGTTTACATCCCACTAATACCACTTATATTTCTTCAATGGGGAATTATTCGTTATCAGTTCCTGTATGGAATTGTCCAATGGGGGCGGAATCTTACCATCACGCAGTCTACACTCCTTCGCCATCACACTAATATCACTACTTACGCCAGTACCTACCAAATGACTACTCACATTCTTGGAACGGTGTCAGCTCCCGACACAAGTCACGGTGAAACACAACACTGGCATTACCTTAACGGCACAAGCCTTCCGTGCACTTACATCGTCTACTTTAAGCCTTCCTGTGGAATGAAATACCTCGCAGGAATAGTTAATGTGGAGATGTAACAACTTTACAGTAAAATTAACATTATTTGTCTTATGTAATAAACGAATCTACTTTTTTTTTATTAAGCAACAACGATCAAACAAATGATGAAAAAATAAAATAAAATAAAATAGCAAAAAAGTGGGTAGAAATTAATTTACTAGAGTCTGTGCGGAAAGAGAATAGGCGTGGCGAAAAACGGAACTAACCTAACCAGTATGGCATTTTTTTTGCAAATACGGTACAAAAGCATTACAGCGCCCCCCCATTTAAATCCTATTCTCTTTCCGCACAGAGTCTATTTAGGATTAGGACAGATAAAGTTTCGATTTTAATCAAGCGCTGACGGAGTCTACGCTGGAGCGAGCACACCTAGAATGCAGATGCACTCTTTTAACTGGCTGAAAAAATGCCACAGCCGGGGAATTCCTCATCTTAGCTGTTCTTATAATCTAATTGTGATTTTCGATCCTTGGTGACGTAGGCATAGTAAGAATTATCTAAGGTCCGAATGTTTGTTCATTCTCTTCACGAACATTCGGAGACCTTATATTATTCTTACTAAACCTAGTTTTATTATTGTCTTAAAACAGAAACTTCTTTTTACATCTCTATTATGAATGGTTTAAATGACACATACCTATATTTACTAGCAAGGCATGACACGACAGCGAACTTACTGAGCTCTGCAACTTTTATTAGGCTCTCACGCCGGCATTCGCGTACATTTTTAATGTCACTGGATGACTCCGCTCACTCTCGGTCATTATATGTTAATAATATACGATTAGTGATGGGTCGCTACCGGTAACTTACTAAAAGCGGGAATATTCCCAGTAACATTACCAGTAATATTACCCACGATCGGTAAGATTGGGTAATATTGAAAAAAATGTTAGAAAGTAGATGTTTTATTCGTGTTAAGTACTAACAGAGTTCACATTGCACCGATTTTTAATGATAAAAGTTACGAATCTTTTTTAAGTTAGTAAATTACCAATCTTACCAGTAACATTCTCAATGTTACTGGGTATTTTCCCAATACTACCGGTAATATTACCAAGTAAGATACGAAACTACAGTTTTACTTGAGATTTCATGATCAATTACTTAGTTCAAGGAGCAATATATGAATATCTGGAGGCACGGTAGTGCCCCGCCAAGTCGAGCAAAACAAAGGCACGGCCGTACCATCTTTTTTTCAAAGCCATTCAAGCCATTTTCAGCCTCCTGTAGTTTTGTGCTGGCTAAAGCTAGAAACCTTGAATTTACAGGGATATATAGAGCATAATAAGACTTAAATATATTTTCAATAACATTTAATTTGAACGTGTAGTTTAATAACTATTGCAACGTCAAAGTTCTTTAGTTTTGTCACTGACTGACTGACTGATGATCATCATAATTCTAAGGTACCTACTTCTAGCAGCTAAAAATTTGGAGCTTGTGGGTACAAGCTCCAAATTTTTAGCTGTTAGGCTACCATTTCATGCAATACCTAAAAATATTGCAATTTCATAATCATCAATATAAACTCCATGGCTGGCTGAATATGGCCTGAATGGCTTCGAAAAAAGTATGGTACGCACGTGCCTTTGTTTTGCTCGACTTGCCGGGGCACTACCGTGCCCCTAGATATAATCATATTGCTCCTTGAACTAAGTAATTGATCATGAAATCTCAAGTAAAACTGTAGTTTCGTATCTTACCTGGTAATATTACCGGTAGCATTGGGAAAATACCCAGTAAGATTGAGAATGTTACTGGTAAGATTGGTAATTTACTAACTTAAAAAAGATTCGTAACTTTTATCATTAAAAATCGGTGCAATGTAAACTCTGTTAGTACTTAACACGAATAAAACATCTACTTTCTAACATTTTTTTCAATATTACCTAATCTTACCGATCGTGGGAAACTTACCGGTAAGTTACTAGTAATATTCCAGTTGGAAATTTACTGGTAACGGGAATGTTACCGCCGACCCATCACTATATACGATGGTTGTAACGTGTGCATTGACGTCGTGACGTGCTAGTGGCGGGTTAGTTGCAGAATTCAAAATCAAATCAAAATTGGGAATTTTGTGAAACAATAAAATAGGAAATGCTATGATTTTCAGATGCTGATCGCTTTATTTTTGAAAATGTATAATCTAAGTTTGCTTTATTTTTAAGCTTGACTGGCAGCTTGGTCTGTATTTCCTAAGTTTGCATAACAGCATTTCATTCATCATAATCGTAATACTCAGAAATGTCATGCTTAAAAAAACGCATTAGTTTTTCTTTCCTATTAGATTAGTTATTATACACGTGTGAGTCTTTTAAATCAACATCTATGGCATTAAGTATTTCAACGTGTGAAAACAGGCAATTTGTACATTTACTTACAAAAATAGTTTAATTTTTCTGAGAATGGTGTCACTACGGCCCTATCCTACCTCTTCAGTCTTCGATTTTAGCCCCAGATCGTATTTAAAATCTCGCCTTCAAAAATCAAGAGGGGTATTCAGTTCTAAATGAGTAAATAAAAGTCATTGCAACCTCAAATTTTCTCGACAAGCGAACACCAATCGATAATGCAGAAGCATCAAAATTCAAAGCGTACTGAATTTTATCAGACACATTTTTCAAGTCTCCGACTCCTACGCTGTCAGGTCGATAGGATAGCTGGATGTTTCAGGTGCATCCTTAAAACATACTGTCTACTAAAGGAGTTTATTTTATACGGGTTCGAATGGCACTTATGTCTGTAGTTTACTGGTAAGGTGGTATAATAGAGATGCACTCGTGATTTGACGGGTTATTCGAATAGGTTACTTGTCTATGAAAGCATTTGTCTGTGGTGGTGGTGGTACATACGAATACGTGTCTTCATTTGAACTGGATTTTTGAGAGCAAAGGGTATTTTTGTATGTTCAGCATTCACAATTCTGTGATAGCATAATATTTTCTAAAGTACTTATATCTACTTCCAGAATTTGGTACCGTGAAAATTATTCTACTTACCGAAGCTTTTGACAAATGTAAATTAAGGTTAAAGACAGACTTAATAAAAGGATTAGAATCTCAATTCGTCGGTATCTGTGTATGTCTTAGAAAAAGCGGTTTAAAAAGAATGCACAAAAAATTAACTCTTATATTTACGAATGACTATTTTAATATACCATATAGTGTTATTAACAAGGTATTTAGGCATCGATGCCGCTCTGAGCGTTTTAATAGTAAAGGGTGGAGTGTTTTCATTACGCTGTTTTAAATATAGAGTATCAAAGGGGAGCTAAGTGTTTTCAAAGGTGCTCGGTTTGTTGTGATTCCGGCCATACACGTGCGTACAAAATAGAAGAAATTGCTTTTTTTGGGCTTGTCTTAGAATGTTTAATTATAGTTTAAGAGAGTAGTTAGGGGGCGTTGGGTGGGTTCCAATTTGATAGAATGTTAATTTGCAAGCATAAATTATTTAGTTTTGTATAAAATATAAAACCTTTCTAGCACCTTATTAGCACGCTATCACGAGGATTCGTGGGTGAATCAACTTTTAGACCCACAATTTTGACGTCTCTGGCGTTACCGAAAATGTCTGGAGTTACCAAGGAATCGAACTTCTAATAGGATATTTTTCTATTTATTAGGTTTATGAGACGGGGCATTCAACATTCTACACCGTAAATTTAAACATAGACAAACCATTATTAGGGTAAAAATGTTGATTGAAACATCTACAAAGATGCAGAAAGGTCACGTTTTATTTTTGAATATATATAGTGAAAATTGCATAAATATAGGCCTCTTTGTAAATGTTAGCCATAAAATGTGGGACCTCGCTAAAGAAAATGTTTGTTGGAAACTTTTATTTATAAACGTATCAATTATAATACATTTATATGATTTGATTTAAAACTCAAGCACAAATGGTAAACGATTTCACCCGCCATATAATGAACAGACGGGCCGACACATCAAAGGCGAAATGCTAAAAAACTCCCATCCTGTGGAACGGAGTACGGGACGCGTTCAAAAACGATTAAAAACTCACTTTTTAATCCAAAAGTGGGCAATCAGCAAGTTCCATAAATAACTAGAGGGGACGTCTGTGCAAACATTTCCGAAGTATAGACAAGACAGAGTAATCTAGTTAATGGACTTTGGAACTCTGTAATTAGCCTTCATTAAATTTTCCCGTGTTATATTTTATTGCGCAGAGTTCTTTGAGAGTGGAAACCCCTTCAGGTTTCAGGGGGTCCGTAATGGCTGCGTTTTTAGTCGGCAATTTGCGTTTTCCCTCCTCTATTGGCGTTTAAGCGGCTGTGGATAGCGCTCAGTTGCACAATAACGCTGAGTTAAAAGGGGAAATGTGTATAGTGCTTAAGCATTTTTTAGGGTTCCGTACCAAAATGGTAAAAAAGGAACCCTTATGGTGCGACTCTGTCTGTCTGTCTGTCTGTCTGTCTGTCTGTCTGTCTGTCTGTCTGTCCGTCTGTCACAGCAAGATATCTCAGGATCTACTGATGCTATCGACTTGAAATTTGGAATAGTGTTAAAAACTGCTAATCCGAGCCTATGGGACAGAAAAAGAATCTTATACCTTTTTTACTTTTTTTTTAAAGGGGACCGAAATGGGATGTCATAAATCGAAAGTTGAGCTAATATATCGAGTGGGATATCAAATGAAAGGGCTTAATATGTAGATTCCAAAACAGTTTTTATTTTTTTTCTTAGACATGTAGTTTTTGATTGAAGACAAAAACCGTTAAAAAAAATACCGTTCCCCCCCTATTATCTCCGAAGATACTGAACAGAAAAATCTGCAATAATTACCGATTATTAATATTATCCTAAATATTACAGGAAAAATAAAAC
The DNA here is from genome assembly GCA_947034925.1 of Eudemis profundana. Taxonomy (NCBI): domain Eukaryota; kingdom Metazoa; phylum Arthropoda; class Insecta; order Lepidoptera; family Tortricidae; genus Eudemis; species Eudemis profundana. The sequence continues at coordinate 10,463,610 of OX344814.1, read as the reverse complement.
GGTTTTGCTAACTTGCAGCGTTTTTTAGAAATTCGCAAAAATCGTAAGACAACCTTATTTTGCTCCTACTAAACTAACCGCGGCATATGTCGATGTATGGGCACAACAGTTTCACAAGAGCAAAGTTAAGTTTGTCCCACCATACAGTTTTTCTTGAATTATTCACGTATCTACTGACAAGTTTGTACGGAACCCTCGGTGCGCGAGTCCGACTCGCACTTGACCGGTTTTATTTTTCCTTGCTGAATAAGCTTTATTTGCAAAAGCGAGTTTGTGGGTCTATTACAAGCTTTACATTAACTGGCTCATTCGCGGGGAAAATGAATGATGATTAAAGTTCGTTAACAAATGATGCTATTCATTTCCATTCTGTTTTGGCTTCATGTACGCATGATAAATTGTCGTTTACTTGTTAAAGAAGTCCAAGTTACCCAACTTTTATCGGATATAATTACTCGCGGAACTTTATTATTACAATTACATGATGTGACACTAACGGACAATGAGGTGAACGATTCCTTACCTCATCATTCCTCATTCTACCCTATTCTGTAACAGTGGGCTATCGCGCGACTGCGGCGTTAATGTCCCTCCCGTTGATTTACGGCGAGACGAATAATCGATAGCAACGTTGGTAGTGCCAGCGCTGCACGCGGTCTATGGTATATTCCCCTTTTCCTCTATGACTTGACCTAACAATAATTACGTGCGTGTACTCTTACATTGATTATTTTCCTTCTAACGTTTGCCTGCATTTTCGTCCGAGTAGTCTCGTTAGACGGCATATGCTATAAGATTCCCTTAGGCGTAATATTAACTATCGTACTCCTATAGAAGCTTCCACTCCCATTTCACACTTGTCTGGGATAAACAGTGTTTTATGTCCAGTCTCAAACTATCTATATGTCGCCGCCAACAAGCTTAATTAGCCATTTAGTTAACTGCCTAGCCTTTTCATTTAAATTTTAGGTTAGGTTTGTTAGTTAGCTTGTGTCTCTCAGAGCAGAAATAGAAGCCCGCGTAGCGGGGCTTCGTCGACCTGCTGGCGGGTCAAATTTAGTGATAATGCCTAGGCATTTAACCAAATGGCTGATTAAACCAATTGGCTGCGACATATACACCATATTTAGGAGTAGTAGGACCCCTGGGGTCCATTGTCCACAGTTTAAAAAGCTCGTGTAGACTCTTTAGCCAGGGACGTTTGATATTGGAATCCCTTAGGCGTAGTATTATCTCTGTACTCCCATAGAAACATGCATCTCCATTTAACAGTCTTCTACTAAAATCAATATAGCGTCGACCGTAGGCTGAATTAGCGTAAGGGACATTGTTTTGCCTGTCCCTTACCGTAATTCAGCCTACGGTCGACGATAGTATTTTTCTAATGAAGGAAAATAATCAAGTTCTATCTGTGAGTAGATTTTAACAAGCTGTTTTATTACTGCTACTTATCACAATTTACACAGTAATAAATACTTCGCTTACACGTTACCTCGAGTTTCTTTGTTACTAAAATGAGGAATATTTCAGCTGCTACCTTAATTATTACGAACCTTAATTTAATAACAATTTCCGTAATGTAATCCCATAAAATTAATAACACCACTACCCTATTTGTCAAAACGTCGTATCTCTACATAAATGCCAAATCACTTGCTTGAAAAATATCAACTAAAGGGGCTTATGTATGATGTACGACCGTCCAGTCATTAATTTTATTGAATAACACCCTGTTCGAGTGCATAATACATTTGAGTGCATTCATATCAATATAGACCTACTTATTCTTGAAACAACGTAAGCGCATCGCGGTTTACTTTACTTAAGTCTTTTTGGCTTTGAAATGCAAGCCTCCCACTAAGTGAATAAATGTCGTATGTGCATTAAGTTCTAAATAGACTTACGTTGTTTTTGGGGGATAATGTAGCCCCCTAAGTGAATAAACACGCGGTGAGCACGCACGCGCACGTGTTGAATTTCACGGTTCATTTTGTTCACATGCTGCAATATTACATAAGGTATGAAGTGGTCAAATTGCTACAGTTTATGGCTTTGGTTATTGGAGTTCGAATTTGTCGTAAATATTATCGCATAAAAAGTTGCTGACATACTGGACTATGCCGGATCCGTGGCATACTGTTTTTGGAACCAGAAGAATAAGCGGCTTTCCTGTGTCCACGATAGTTAACGACTTGGGTACATATCACCAAGGACCATTAAAACAAGAGGACTGTCAATTTCCATACAAAAAGCTGCAATTATTCAACTTTGCAAGCGTGATGCAGTATTTAAATGTTAGAATTTATTTATTATTAGCTGTTTACGAATTAATTGTTACTGTAGTATGTTTCTTTGTTCAATTATAACATCGTTAAATGTTTAGTTTTTTAGCGCCATCTAGTTTTTGCCTGGATATCCCCTTGCGGTCGGGGTACGATCCAAAGTATGGAGGGAGAATGACAGTCCTCTTGTTTTAATGGTCCTTGATATCACTAATGTTTTTATCATACAGAACAAGGAGTACTAAATGGTTAAAACATCCCTAAAAGGGTCCAGCAAGAAAATTAGGCTTTTAAAGCCCTTAACTTTTCTTAACAGAAAAGACGCGAACATTAACTCGATACTAAAAATTCTGTATATATAACAAATAACCCACCTAATCCTACTTACACAATAATACACGTATCTACTATTTTGTCAAAAGGTCAACTAAAAAAACCTTACTAAATTTATTACACACATCCGAATAACAAGTGAAGTCAAATAGACAGTTGCAATGAGTCTGATCAGCCAATTTTGCAGGGTTCGTTAAGTAAGACTACCTTGCACCAACTTTCCCATATTCGTATGCACAAAATTAGCTGAATCTGCATTGGTTAGTTATCCGGCACTCTAGAGGTAAAAGGTTTGGCCATTTTAAGCTCCCGTCCAGGGGTAGTAGTGGGGTGGATCAAAGGGAATCGTTAGGCTTTTTAATTGGACCACTGTGACTCTTTTCGACTACTCGTACTACATAGGGCTGTGAAACGATGCAACAAATTGGTCCGAGAGATGATAACGATTTTTGTCTTAAATCAAAAACTACAGTCGAGTTCATCATTATCTGAGCAAAGAACGGATCAAAAATATCTGATCTAGTTCTTATGCTTCTGACAATAGGGTCTTGTTCAGATGTTTTTGGTCCAATCTTTGCTTAGATAATGATGAACTCGACTGTACATGTCTAAGAAAAAAAAATGGTTTTGGAATCTACACACTAAGCCCTTTCGTTTGATGCCCCACTCGATATAATAGCTTTACTTTTGATTTTCGACATCCCATTTCGGTCCCTTAGGTACTTAGTCTAGTCCCCCTAGGTCCGGCATTTTTTTCTGTCCAATACACATGTATAGGAAAAAATCTAAAACTATACATTTGTAATTACTTAAATCAAAAAATAATACAGTCTTTATTTAAAGTAAGTATTTGTACGGAACCCTCGGTGGGCGAGTCCGACTCGCTCTCGTCCGGTTTTTTTTTTAACTTTTCCATGGTATTCAAACAACTCAATTACGCGGTCAAAAACGTTCAAAACTTTAATATAAAAATTTCAAACCGGAATCTTCAATTCCGTAAAGAATTTGTTAAAGTTGCCGGTGCATTGAGGAAAACTAGTTGCCGAACTGTCGCTCCCATACTTGCAGTTCGCGACAAACAACGCTTAAGTAGAATTTTACTGTGCCAATAAACTTTCTGGGATGGTGTTTTTGCCTATTTGGAAAATAGGTAGAAGAGCGTTTTCCAAAAAAAATACCGGGGTAGCTACTTTCTCAAAATATGGACTTGTGAGGTTTTTTTGGCTCAGAATCATTAGTACTTTCGAACCTTATACGTAAAAAAAAGTGTCGCTCAGAACTTAAGTGACGGAATTGAAGGAAAAACTTTCGTTAACCTATGATCGAATAGGGCTTTACTACGAGTATGATCGAACAGAAGATCTACTTAAAAGTAGTTTTCTTCTGGTCTTTCCTATATCCCGTTTCAGTTTTATTTAGTCGATTTTCCTAACAAATGTATGCTAGAACACTTCGGATTATCATTAATGGGATCTTAGTTAATAATGCTCCTCCTCCTCATCTTCTTAGTCTGGTTTCAGTGTCAAACCCTCATGTGATCTTCTGGGCGCCATATTGTGTCTCTTAGTCCCCACCACATTCCTTATATCTTAGTTAAGAATGATCCTCCGTCTCAACCTCTAAGTCTGGTTTTAGTGTCAAACCGTCATGTGATCTTCTGGGCGCCATATTGTGTCTCTTAGTTCCCACCACTTTCCTTATAAGTCTTATACCATTTAAGATTAGGGTATCCGCCTGGGGGTTACAATGCGATAGGAATAGGCGACAAACTTAAAAGATCCTGAGCCATTGTTTACATCAGAGTGAACACTCTAATAAATTAATGTCAATATCAGTAATTCCGTATTTTCTTTCTAACGTTCCAAGGAAATCAAACACAATAATCTGTCAATAGAAAGCGCATAAACTCTGCGTGAACCGAGCCATTTGCGAATCAATGCCACCCTCAGAAATGAGGGGAAATGTTTGCACAACAAAAGCACGGATAATCGAGCATACGAGGGGGTACAGTTAGGGTATACACAGGCAATTGCAGAGCTTTAGGAATAGAATCAGCAGTTTTAGGTATAAAGGTAGGCACTCACTGTGGCGTCATCCGATAGCGCTCACAGAGCACATACTTTTTTTGAGGAAAAAAAATTGCGAGGCTTTTGCCCTCGAGAAAAACTGAGTTGAGTGGTATTTCTAACTTCTAAAAATCTAGTATGAATGGCATTTGATCGTGCATACACGCGTTCAAACACGTTCAATACTGAGCGTACATTAGAATCAATTTGTTGCATTTTCAATCTTATTAGCCGTTTAATATGGAATTGATCGCGAAAAAATTCAGTTCTGTGTACATATATACAAGTTATACAAATATATTATTTACGAGATATTCGAATATTATCCGTTAATGAGCAGTCAACATGTCGTTTGCGACATGCATCAGAACACATATCAGCTTACAGACAAAACGCGCCAGATTATGACGGGCATTGTAACTGTCATGTCTCATTATCGCGACAAAGTTTAAATAGAAGAATTATTTGAGTGTAATGTACCTAACGACTCAAAATAAACCAAACTATTAAAATGTGCAATCTAAGTAGATAATTAGAACTCATGTTTTTTTCTGCTGCTAACTGTATACGGGGACTCGCACAACAAGTGTTTCATTGTTTCTGCCTCACAAAGCACAAAAGGCTATTTTCTTTAAAAAGAAAGCTTCCACGGGACAAATGGAACTCGTCCAAGGGTTAAAAGTCGGGGAAATGACTATTTGTAACCATCTAAGTGATTATGTGTTTCTATTTCGTTACCAATAGGTAACTTTCTTTTCTAAAACGTATTTATTTGTAAATACACTGAGTTCTAAAACGTGGTAATTCTCAGTGCGACTATATTATTATGTTTTCTTTGGATATAAAACAGCAAATTACGAGTATTTCGAACATTTCAAAAGAAGAAAAAATATCACACTAAAAAGCTAACAACTGGCGATATAATCGCAAAAGTGCGATTTAATACCGACTTTCTTTGAATTATCAGGAATTTTATTTAGTTCTTTCCATAAACTGTTTAATGGCTTTGCTAGTATGTAAATGGGGTACAAATTAAATTAGCCGTTAAGCATTTAATGCAAGGTGAGCTAAGCGAATGCAAGCCGGCCTGGCATTGGACCAAATACCTGGCCGGCATTCCAGCAAAGATGTGGTAAATGAGTGTAATTAACTCACTCATCTGAAATGGAGTCAGATTTTACTTCACTTAATACTTGCTTTTAGTACAGAATAAGTAATAGTACCTATTTACGACACGTACAGAAGTCTCGCTCTCTAAGTAATAAAACTGTAGACCACCGGACGGAACGCACCGCCTCCGAACGTCTCTCTCTATCGCATAATGCGTACTAGCGCGTGCTCTTTCTGGTCGTTGACTAAGAGCCTGGTCAGACAGATTTATGAGGTTTGTCAAGAGGGCACTCTTTTAAAGATTTTTTCTACTCCTGTACTGTTATCTGTCTTTTACTTGGTCACGAACACTAATATAAGAACATACATAATATGAGTTCAGAGAAATCTATACTCTATTCCCCATAACAGCACTAGTGTCGTTATAGTCACTTTACGTTATTGCTAGCATCCACAGACTTCTAAATCTAGGTTAAACTTAGGTCAAGGATTAAGCGCTCAATTCTAACTTCACGATAAAAATTCACAACTACCAACTTAACAAACAATTAAATTCCTACGATTCATAAGAAAAACAAAACTTTCCGAATTAAATTAATTGATGCCAACATAAAAAAAAGTATTTTAATTATCGTCACATCGTGTCACCAGCCATATCAAAAAAAAGTTTACCATAGACACAACTGTCATGCCGGCTGTACACACTCGGAGAGACCGGACGAGACACGCGTGACGTCCATGTATTTTATTATTATTTTAAACTAGTCGTAGAAAAAGTATTGTATGCAACGTTGTATAATTAAGTCAAAAAACGCTCATTGCGTCTCTATTTGCGATACTCGCCGCATTCGCGGCTCGTATCGCAACTCACGCAATTCGCATTTTTTGAACCTTTTTATACAACTGTTGCATAAAATACTAAATTACGCAACATCACTGTTGCACTTTTGTTTTGTACCGTTTCACAGGAAAAAGTTGACGACGAAATGAAAATTCGGTGAAATATTTCTATTCGATAAAACGTTTGGCGACAAAACGCCTACCCTAACAAGTGCTTAGGCACTCGTGATGGCGATGACATTTTTGAAATCTAATAGGACCAAAAGTTTTTGGTCACTGGACATTTTCGAGTGTCAGTGCTGTCCGGAAACGAATGTAACTAGAAAATGAAATACGAAATGCTTTTATTAGTCAGGCGCAGTTTAAGTTGGAGTTTCCGCAATATGTCCGGAAATTGTATTAAAACGTCGCCGGACAGACACAGCTGGGACAGTTAATGAAACGATAATCTTACTTCATACTTTTTGAGACTTACCGTATTAGTGAATCCAATTAAATACCAAAGATAAACTAGAGTCCACAAAGTCCACATATCCAATTAGATAAATTTTTCCTATACTTACTAAAAATTAGTTTTTGTTGAAATAGTAAATGCTAACCTATTTCGATAATATACTAGTTTGAATGTTAACTTAATGCAGGCTCCTCATTGGCCCTATATACAACTTAGGTAAAGTGACTATAGTTAGTGCATGTATATGCACTTTACGTGTCGTGTGTTAGTGTTGTGTGGCGATCAAAGGGTTGAAAGGGGACTTCGGTCACTACGAAAGTACAAGTGAGTATAAAATAAGAGTAGAACACTTATTTATAGTCACTCCTCTAACTGCGACTGATAGCTCGCTGACACGCGAGGCTTCGTGTCATTTACAAATTGCTGTAAAAACTCGAGACGTAATGACCGACTTGAACGACTTTGTCGTATAAAAGTACGACTATAAAGACTTGTAGAAGCTTTCTTTGGAGTTTCAGTGTTTGTAGATTACTCGCCAGCAGTCGGAAGGATCTGCAAACTTCATAGAGTGGAATTGACCTGAGAGCAGAAGCTAGTAGGTACGTAATTTAACAACATGTATGCGTATTGTCACTAAATTCTATGTAGATAAAGTACACTTAGGTGTGCTCTGATATAAACTGTCATCGAAGTATTATTTTCAATAATTCAGCTCGAAAAACGTTCTTACATGCGTTGCTTTACTTTTATTTTCCGTTCGGCATACTTCCATAATACATCTCATTAAACATTAATACGGTGTAGTACACTTTTCTACTTGTACTAAAAGCCGTATCTCGACACAACCACGCTCATAATAAATGTATACAATAATGCACGTTATTCTATACAAATAAATACAAAATTACATTTATGTTTGACCCCAACTGAAGGGATATCATGTTCATTCAAAGATACATCCGTCCCCTAAGTATGTCTCGATTTGCGCCGGTGATTTCTCATTCTTATTGCGTTTCCGTAATCTTGGTAGTGGCTTCCGACCGAGCGGAGCAAGTTGTCGTGACTACGCGAGATTTGTAACTTCTGATACGCTCCTGTTGATCAATAAACAAATATCTGCAGTCAATCTGACACTAATCGGCGTAGGCCTAAGCTGAGCTCTAGTTTTAGTAAAAAAATAAATCCCATCAAAACAATTACCATGTAAAAACATGCAAGTCTCGCAACGCAGGTCTTCTACAACAAAAAAAGTTTTGAGATGTAATGTTAAACCAAGTCAGTACCGGGGGGTTTCCACAGAACTCGGTTTCCACCGGCTTGCCTATTATTTTACCCGTGGAGGATTCTTTATTTGAGAACTATAAAATGTGTTTCTCCACGGTGTTGTATAGGATTACGAACTGAATTATGCAGTCTATATTAAAATTGCAATATTTTTAGGATTTGCGTGACTTGATAGGCTAAGAACTAATTATATTTAAAATTTGGAGCTTGTGGGTCTGCTAGAAGAAGTATCTTAGAATTATGAGGATCATCAGTCAGTCAGTCAGTGACAAAACTAAAGAACTTTGACGTGCAATCGTTCTTAAACTACACGAGAATATATTAAGTTCAGAAATTTAAGGGTTCTAGCTTTAGCCAGCACAAAATTACGGGAGGCTGAAAATGGCCTGAATGGCTTCGAGTAAAGGATGGTACGGCCGTGCCTTTGCTCGGCTGGACTTGGCGGGGGGACTGCCGTGCTCCCAGATTTGCTCATATTTACTTAAAAGCTGAAGTTTGAAACGCTCATTGTAGGTTATTTTCTGTATGATTCGAGAAGAGTCTTGATATTTTTTTTTTATTTTGCCGTTAAGGTCAAGACTGTTGTGGTTTAATAGTATCCAGTTGACATTCTATTTTATTTGTTTTTCGTTAAAAATGTTGTGTCAATCCTCAAGCTAAAACTAAAATGTAAGCTGGAGTCGCTTTTTGTGGTCTTAACACGCAATGAAATCAAATATAAGCGTCCTAACGTTTAAAACTCATAAACAACTATAATATACTTCAATAATCATCAGTTGGTTGATAATTTGATATTATCAATACCTTTGTCATAGTCTCAATTTCAGATTTTGTTAGTTTAGCCCTTTTATATTTAGTTCACTTTCGCTAAATTCAAGCCCTATTTCGAGTGAATGCCATTTTTCTCAAAAACACAATTCTCACGAGTTTAATAACAATAAATTGACAATAATTCTGTCGTAACATTTCCCCGTTCTAAAAACACGACCCTTTTGCAAAAGGATAAAAAAGCTAAACGTCCGAATCTGAATTGGTTTTTGACAAAAGATTATGTTGGAGTTTCATCCCCTCGCCTCGTCCCGGACTGAGCAGCAGGGCCTATGTGAGTAGGTAGTTGTAGTTACTTAAGACCTTCTGGGTGAGGGATAAGGTGTGTGTCATTTGTGGATATGATTCAGTTTTAGGGTCTTTGTTGCAGTTTGCTGATGGTTTTTATCGATCGTCTAATGCTATAGGGCAGCGGTCGGCAACCTTTTAGCAGCCAAGGGCCACATAGTGGCTAACGAAATTGACGCGGGCCGCACTATGTTAACTGGTGATTTTATACAATTCTGAATTTATTGACCTTTACATAGAAAATAGCCAGGGAGGCTCGCGGGCCGCAAGTGAGCGGTTGACGGGCCGCAGGTTGCCGACCGCTCCTATAGGGCGATGCTTTAAAAACGTGAGGTTAAGGTGATTTGAGACAGTCGGTTTTCCATCCAAACATAAAGAGGGTCATCATCATCATTCGGTTCCACGTCATCAATTATATTTAAAATATGTATGTCTTATTTTATAGCTTGATATATTTTATGTGCGCGAAATGACATGAGAAGTCTCAAAAAACCAGAATTAACGTGCAAATGGGTCGTTAACATCAGCGCCATCTATTAGCTTTATTTGAAACTAAACGTCTTTTGCTAAAATTATGTATTTTTTTGACTTATTGAGAGTCCTGATATCAACCGACTCGAATCACCTTAAATATATAAGGTCCTAATTTATTAGTTGCAGATATTTTAACACATTATACTTTACATTAAAATAATTAACTTTAAATAGAAATTAAGAAATCTTTTCATATACATTTTTTTGATTTCATTTACCTAACAAAAAAATTATAATTTCGTCTAAAAAAAATTTTTTAATTCGATGAATTTTAAGGGAGTATTCCTTAGGTAAAATAAAGTTAATTTCTCCAAGAAACTAATGTTGTAACTCATGTCGTTTTTAAAATATTCATAATCTTAATTGAATCACCAACCAGTATAAATGAGCTGTCATAACATAATCCCAACACTGTGAAGTAAATTTTTGACTAACTCACAGATGTCGTTTAAAAAGGTTATCAACTCAATATTAATTTATGGGTATCATTTAATCGATCAGCAAAATATTCATATTTTGGTCAGCAGAAATATGTATTTGGTCAGCCAAAATAGCTAGTTGGTAAGCAACTTATGGTTAGCAAACATTTATAAATCAGGCTGCAATTAATGATATACTGATCTGCTCTAAATTATTTTGGTCAGCAAATTAAATATTTGAGCTGCATTAAGCGATCTGCGGTTAATCAAATTTTGGTAAGCAATCAGTAGGTAAGCAAAATATTTCATTTTGTTCATCAAAAAAAAGGGGACAATAAAACCTAACTGGGCGCAACTATTCTGCCGCCAATCGTGTGCGCATTTTGTCATTCGGTAATTGTCAGCTGTCAAGTAGCAGGTGTCACTGTGATATAAACAGGGTGTCACTGTGATATATACAGGGTGTGACTGTGTTATATACAGGGTGTAACTGTGATAGATACAGGATGTAATTGTGATATATACAGGGTGTCACTGTGATAGATACAGAGTGATACTGTGATATATACAGGGTGTCACTGTGATAGATACAGGATGTCACTGTAATGTATACAGGGTGTCACTGTGATGGGCTCATATAAAATAGGTATTTCGATTTTTTATACATCTCATAATGTTTAGAAGTTATATTATTTATTTACAACGTGTATCGTTTCGTTTTTAGGGTCATCAAAAAAAAAATAACCCTAACCTACCTATTATTGGGAGCCGTTTCGTTTTTAGGGTCATCAAAAAAAATAACCCTAACCTACCTATTTTTGGGAACCGTTTTGTTTTTAGGGTCATCAAAAAAAATAACCCTAACCTACCTATTTTTGGGAGCCGTTTCGTTTTTAAGGCCATTAAAAAATAACCCTAACCTCTATTTTATGGAGCCGTTTCGTTTTTAAGGCCATTAAAAAAAATAACCCTAACCTACCTATTTTTGGGAGCCGTTTCGTTTTTAGGGTCATCAAAAAAAAATAACCCTAACCTACCTATTTTTGGGAGCCGTTACGTTTTTAGGGCCATTAAAAAAAATAACCCTAACCTACCTATTTTTGGGAGCTGTTTCGTTTTTAGGGTCATCAAAAAAAAAATAACCCTAACCTACCTATTTTGGGAGCCGTTTCGTTTTTAGGGTCATCAAAAAAAATAACCCTAACCTACCTATTTTTGGGAGCCGTTTCGTTTTAGGGTCATCAAAAAAAAATAACCCTAACCTACCTATTTTTGGGAGCTGTTTCGTTTTTAGAGTGACACCCTGTATACATTACAGTGACACCCTGTATATAACACAGTGACACCCTGTATATATCACAGTGACATTCTGTATCTATCACAGTGACACCCAGTATATATACAGTGACACCCTGTATATCTCAATTAAACTGCTTACAGACATGTTTTCTCTGCTGACAGTGACATCCTGTATCTATCACAGTGACACCCTGTATATAACACAATGGCATCCTGTATATATCACAATGACATTCTGTATATATCACAGTAACATCCTGTATACATTACAGTGACACCCTGTTGTATATAACACAGTGACACCCTGTATATATCACAGTGACATCCTGTATCTATCACAGTGACACCCTGTATACATTACAGTGACACCCAGTATATATCACAGTGACACCCTGTATATCTCAATTAAACTCTCTGCTGACCAATTGTAAAATCTTGCTACCCAAGTAATTATTTTGCAGCTCGACTGTTTATTAGGCAGCCAAATGATAAAAAAAGCAGATTAATATTGGTTAAAATGTTAACCGTTTTTAAACTGTTTGCTGAACAAGAGTTGCCGCCCGATTTTATTTATTGCCAGCCAAATCTTTGTATGCTGCCCAAATGATTTAACTGCTTATTTTTTTTTGCGGATCAATTTTAATAACGGCTGACCAAAAATTTACTTTCCTTAATTTATTTTGTATGAAAAGTAAAAAAATTTTTTTTTTCGTATTTGACAAAAAGCGATATACCAGGTAGCTTCTGTTGACGTACGAAGCAACCTATCGAATTTAACGGAAATAAATTTTTAAAACAAAAAATAAAAACCGACTTCCAAAAACTTATAAACTAAAAACCAGAAAATAATATGTTAATTACCTCAAAGAAACAGATAATCAACGATTCATATATACATATACAGATATTTATAGTTTTTAAACTGTTATTTTTGAAGTTGGTGCCTGCCACGCAAAGCTGGCTATGTTGAGCTCCTTAGCTGGCACCGACTTCAAAAATAACAGTTTAAAAACTATAAATATCTGTATATGTATATATGAATCGTTGATTATCTGTTTCTTTGAGGTAATTAACATATTATTTTCTGGTTTTTAGTTTATAAGTTTCTGGAAGTCGGTTTTTATTTTTTGTTTTAAAAATTTACTTTATTTTTAAATTTTTAGTGGCGCTGGAAACTATTGTTTGAACCAAATAGACTTAAGTCTATTTACTTAAAAGAATTTTTTTCCAAATCGGTCTAGCCGTTTTCAATCAAATAGCCGTAATCTGGGAACAAACCTACATAAAAATTGCTCTTTGTTTTGAAGTCAGTTAAGACTGAAAACTTATTTCTAATAAGAAATGCACGAGAAACTAAGAAAAATGCCAAAATCGCTATATGTGTGCCTATGATATTTGAAGAGTTCCCTCAATTTCTCCAAGATCCCATCATCAGATCCTGATTTGGTTGCAATGGAACCACCTCGAAGGTATACCCTTTAAAACAAAAAAAGAATTTTCTAAATAGGTTCATCCATCTTCAAGTAATCGGGGAAGAAACCTAGATACAAATTTACTCTTTTTTTGAAGTCGGTTAACACTAGAAACTTGATGCTAATAAGAAATGGACGAGAAATTACGAAAAATACCGAAATCGCTATATGTATGCCTATAATATTTGAAGAGTTCCCTCGTTTTCTCCAAGATCCCATCATCAGATCCTGATTTGGTTGCAATGGGACCACCTCGGAAGTCTACCCTTTCAAACAAAAAAGGAATTTTCCAAATCGGTCCAGCCGTCTTCAAGTAATCGGTGAACAAACACACAAAAAAAAAAAAAAAAAAAAAAAAAAAAAAAAACATACAGACGAATTGAGAACCGTCCTTCTTTTGGAAGTCGGTTAATAAAAAAACACGGTGTATATAAGTAATTACATTATACAGCTTGCATTATTCGACTTCTAACTTCGTTGATGAACGACCCTATAAGAATACACTGTTATTTAACTTACTACAAAAAAACATGTATTTAATAGGGGGATTTTGTTATAACAAAACCTGATTACGTTGATGAACTGGCTGAATCTAATACGTTATTTGATAAGCAAACTTTGAGAATAAAATGCATATCAAATAAACCGGTCAAATGTCACAATCTAATATTGCAAGAAAAACAGCAATAATAATCATTTTACTCTTTCTTTATTCTTGTTACAGTTCTTACAAACTTCAGACCATAACTTCTATTATGACATTTTATTCTACCGTTTCATATCTTCAAAAGTGTATCAGAAACTTAAACAGAAACTCATATCTTCGAGTTTTCCAACTCGTAGACGGGAGAACAATATGCGATGTCAAACTCCAACTTTCTCCATTAAGACTCGTTCGAACACGTCGGGATTGAAAAACTAGTGAATTATCCCTAATTTACTCAAAGGATAATGCCCGTCAGACCCTCTCTCATTGCGTACTCAATGAAGTGAACCGCTAGCCACAGTAACATTAAGTTCATTCAGCGCAGTATTCCATCATTTTTATTATGGACTTTAAAGTGAAATTTTGTCGATGAGAAAATGTCATAAACTCATCATTATTATGGCAATATAAACACAGATGATGGGTGAAATCGAGTATCTCGACAAAATTGTTAGAAAACCTAGAATGAAGAATTGAATGAATAGTAAATGAGGAGGAATGGATGGATCATTCTAGAAAGTAAATGTGTGTAAATTAAGGACAGTTTACCTTAGTAATAATGAAGCCCTATCTGGCTAGTTGCTCGTAAAAACTTGTATAATCGACAGGCGTTGTTTACATTACTTTGAACTTCTCCCGAAAAGATTTTCCTCACATATTTGTATGGTGGTTATATGTAGTTTTATATGTAAGCTTCTTATGCTTCATTGTCAACTTCGTTTCGTTCTTTGCAGAACTTTCGTGGTCATCATCAGGGAGGTTTTCCCTTTGTTGTTGCCCGCCTTATGATAAACAGCAATGTCGTAACTTTTATGAAATATAACAAATGCCTAAATTACGTTTCATAAACTGCTAACAGTTAATGCAAAGATATGAAACAAGCAACATTTTCTATCTCATCTCTTTGCATTAACTGATCAACATAATACTTAATACTTCAACTTTTCCTACTTCAACAGTTGCCACTGTGTCAGTAATACCGTTGGATGCGCCCTTTACAATATTCTCTGCAAACTTTGTGGGCAAACATGGCGGGGTTCCAGAGCAATCTACATTGTTCGTAGCCTGGGGCTTATAGTTGGGAGTTAATATGTTGGACACATAAAAATCTTTCTATGCACGAAATTTCCGTTCTCTAACTAAGATACTGAGCAATCCGTACAGACATTTCAGATCTCAGGATTTTTTAAATCACTATTATGTCCTTTGGAGGTCTATTGTGTGTAATAACTAACGGGTGGCCAATAATACCTTGGTTTATCCTACATTCTTATAACGTAGGCAGTATAAAACATGAAACACAGATAAAATATTTACTGTCCCGGTTTACGCGTCCAAAAAGCCATATTCCATATTTCCAATGCCTTATCTTAAAACGAAGATATTATTTTCCATCTACCTGAAACCTCGTAACTCGAAGATCTTGCATTTCAATCCATTGAGATACAAGACCTATAAGCTTATAGATGTTTAGAAAGAGGGAAGAAGCTTCTTGAACTGCAAATTTAATCATTTGATGGATGGTTGGACATCTGTTTTATGTTTATCTCGTGGAAACAAAACACTCAAATGATCTCTAAGTATTTAGAAGCTATAAATTCATTAGCGCAAGGCATTTTATAAATTATCATATTTTTCAGTAGTATGAATATAAACACCTTTTCTCTCTAATATGTGCATAGTTACCTCTTTAATGTAAGACTGTAAGCGCTGCTACTTAGACTAAGGTCATATTATATGTAGGTATGTGTATACAGAAAAAATAAGTTAAAAAGGAGAAATAAAAATTGTCGTCATGCCACTGGGGTATAAGCAACTTTTGGGTGCGCTCGCTTCGGCTTTAACTCTATTACAATTAAGAGCAATTAAGTTGATTGTAAAAAATCCTACTTTGTAAGTTAACGACGTAACCTTATTGTAAATCGTGAAATATCTCATTTCAACGTTGAAAAAAATATGTCTTTTGTTGTATTATTCCTCAGCTCTCTTTAATTAGATTCGTTTCCCTCATTTACCAGGAAATACGTAATTCGAGAAGTCCCGCAGACGGCCTCTGACTTCCGGCTCGTGTTCAACCACCTACGTTGCAAAATTGAAAAATATTTGAAAGCTCTTCTGGGATTTCATTCCAAGAGGAATTTACGTGCATTTCAGCTGTTCACAGGGATGCGAGTATGCCGTGATGTATGAGTGTAACCATTTCTAGTGTATAACTTCGACTTCTACTTAAATTTCCATTGATTTTTGTACTGTTTCTGTATGATTTTATGTGCAATAAAGTGTTTACATACATACTTAAATTCCAAATTGTTTGCCAGTACAATGACACATTTTTTCAATAGTAAATATACATTTTGCGAGGGAACACTTGTAGTTAATTTATTGATTGGTAATTTTGAAGATAAACCTTAACTCAACGGTTTCAAATGAACCCAACCTTAACCTTAACTGAACATACATTTAAGTCGTCAATCAAATGATTAAATGTGGTCGTTCGTTATGTATCTACAGGCCTTGTCTATTACAAGTACCATTTCACTGAAACCTTCATTCGCAATACTGACAATGAGGCATTTCAATTAAAACCTACACGGCCACGTCCGCAAAAGTGTTCAAAGCCAGACTATTTAAATATTTTACCGTCTATCTCGCCGCTCCCCCCATGTAAATCGATGGGAGACCCCCACCCCCATTTATACCTAATGCGTTTTTTCGCTCGTTTTGTTTATGCTCGCATTAATGAAACTGGCCCTCGTGGCACGGCTTTTGAGGTTTTGACTTAAATTCTTTAATTAATATTTTGTATGCGATGTTTACGAGAGTAGAGTTTCTTTAAGTCCGACTGTTGGTGCCTATTTTTAAATTTACTGCCTAAAGCGTTTGCCTTCAACTTACTTGGTTTGGCGTTTTTGCTGAGCAAATATTTAAGGAGCAGTTACAGTAGGTATGGGTACGGCATAAATATTATTTTATTAAACATGGAATCATGACTATTTCAACAGCTAAAAGCTAAAGGGTTCTTTTACCCGGTCCTGTGCAGATCTGGTGCGCAATATCCCAGATTTTCAGATACTATCTGACTAACGATTGGTCTGCCCGCTGATCACACTTTTTTGACACAGTCATAATTGTATCAAAAATCTTTAACACCTAGTGGGGCTATACACATATACGTACATTTTCAAATTACTGGAGCTATGTAAAAAAACACATTTAAACCAAAATTGCTGTAAATAACATATTCTCGAAAACGCGACGACACGAATCATCCCGTGATTTTAATTTGTGTTGAATGGAAGACTTTTCTAGCTGGTTATACTATCTTTATTAGTACATTGTGTATCTAGGGCGGTAACGAAGGAATTGCAAACGAGTGTTTGTTACAAGCCCGCGGCGAAGCCAAGGGCTTTAATAACACGAGTTTGTAATTCCTTTACCGCCCGTGGCACACACAATGTTTTTCATCACACTTGTGAGGAAATCTTAAATAAAAATAACCTTACTAATCCACCCAGTATGACAAGAAAATATTAAAACAGACAGTGACGTTAGTGACATTTGCCATAGACAATGCAAATGTTAAGTCACGTTCGGAAACCATAGCGGTAACGGCCATTTTAGTTGATTTTATATTTGCAAAATACTGAAATACAATATTTAAACATTTAATTAATGTTACCGAAGTATGTGTTTACATGTATTTGCAATAACAGTTATCTTTAAATAAATATTTCAGTGATAAAAGTTAAAAAAGTAAGTTGGCGTTTCCTTTGAACATGACAAATAAGAATAAAACAGAACCGGCGTTTCAAATTTAAAAAGAAAACCATTACGCCCTAGGGCGTAATAGGCCATTTACGGCCCGCAGAACCTACGTGTAATGACACCATTTTCGAGCAAGTGTGATGAAATAGTACATTGTGTATCAAGGGCGGTAGGTAAGGAATTACAAACGAGTGTTTGTTACAAGGCCGAGGCGAAGCCGAGGGCTTTAATAACACGAGTTTGTAATTCCTTTACCGCCCGTGGCACACACAATGTTTTTCATCACGCTTGTGAGGAAATCTAATTAAAATTAACCTTACTTAACCTAAATAAAATTGTAAAACTGACAGTGACATTAGTGACATATCCATAAACAATGCGAAACGTTCGGAAACCATAGCGGTACAGACCTAAAACGGTTGATTTTATAATTGCAAAATACTGAAATACAATATTGAAACATTTAATTAATGTTACAGAAATATGTGTTTACATGTATTTGCAATAACAGTTCTCTTTAATTAAATATTTCAGTGATAAAAGTTAAAAAAGTAAGTTGGTAGTTTCCTTTGAACATGACAAATAAGAGTAAAACAGAACCAGCGTTTCAAATTTAAAAAGAAAACCATTACGCCCTAGGGCGTAATAGCTCATTTACGGCCCGCAAAACCTACGTGTAATGCACCATTTTCGAGCAAGCGTGATGAAAAAAATTATAAGCAACTAAACTTCGACCGAACCCGCCAACACAAGTTATACTTGCAGTCTTTGGAATTCTTTGTTCTAATCTTTACAATAGTTTCCCTGGAACTCGCAAGTCCCGCGATTGTACAGACTCGAAGAGCCAATTTTCTGTGGTGAAAATCACGTTTGAAAATCCAATATCTTTCTACGGAGCATCGCTTGGAGACGTAAGCCAGTGACGAGCAACGGATTTATTTGAATACCTCTGTGTCGTTGTTGTCAATATTTAATCATTTATGTTCTGCTCTGTATAGAGCTTTGTCTCACCCATGATATAAGAAAACAAGACATCTTTCCAGAGACAGCTGATATAAAATAACACGTGACATTGTAACGAGGAATAAATGGTTGTTGTGATAACTGATAAGGAATCGGCTACATGAAAACTCGACAATAATTTAACGGAAGGTTTTGCGCGAATATGATGGTCGCATAGAAAAATACCTCCATAATACAACCCAGATCCCAGAATCATCTCTATGTACAGTCAGCGTCAAATGGTATGTAACTAGGGCGTGCAGTACCGGGAAATTTTAGTATGGCAGCACCGGGAATTACCGATATTGCCATACTAAAATTTCCCGGTACTGCACGCCCTATCTGTAATGTTCAAAGCGCCATATACAGGGCGTCCCATGGTTATGCCACATGAAGGGAAAGTACCTTAAATATTGGAGATAGAATATTTTGCTGAAAGGAGACTATATTTTATTTTTAAAAGTAAGTAATACTGCATTTAAAGATTTTTTTTTTTACTTACTTGTTTTGTATGCGAAATTGGATTGGATGGAATAGAATTAATTTTCTCAACATTTAAATCAAATATTTTGCGCTATTCCTTTCCTTTGAGATACTATGTTACTTAAGAGGATTTTTTTGTTTTTGTCCTCTCTTTCGATTGCCATCATAAAAATACGGGGTGTTATATTTTCACACTCGAGTCGCTTCGATTCCCCGACGAAGAAAATTACCTGAATTTTTAGAAATTCTTTGAATGCAGTGTGACTTACTTTTAAAAATAAAATAAAGTTCTCTTTCAGCTAAACATCCTATCTACAATATTTGAGGTACTTTTCCTTCATGTGGCATAGGCGTGGGACGCCCTGTATATCATCACACGTTTTTGTGCCTATAGTAATAACCTAATAACGGTGTGTTGCGATATATATGGCGCTTTGGGTGTTACTGACTGTATAATAAAATAAAAATAAAAAAAACTACAACTTATTTTCCACGTTTTCTTTTTACGCAGCGAACTGTACTGCCGGTATTCAGTTTCCTCGTTAAAATGTAACCTGATTGTACCGGCCCCTCTGCGGTCACAGGTCTTTTGTTTATGCACCATAGACTAAGCTTGTATTGTACGTTCTATGTGTGTACAGAAATGAGCAAGTTTTTTTTTAAATTCTTTAGAGAGGGTGCTTTTAGTTTTCCCACCTTTTGGAGAGATACGTCGCGCACGTTATCACGCGTTATTGCAGAAGTCTATATAGGTCCTCCCCACCGCAGAAGGAGATCAGAGACGGTTACGCCATCATAATGTTGTCATTGATTAACAACTTGAATAAATTTTAGATAATGTATCACCGTACCATTCTTTTCTCGAAGTCATTCAGGCCCTTTGTTAACCTCCTGTAATTCTGTGCTGGCTAAAGCTAGAACCTTGAATTTTCAGGGTATATAGGGCATAATATGACTGATATATCTTCTTAATTCGAACTTGTAGTTTAAGAACTATTGCACGTCAAAGTTCCTTAGTTTTGTCACTTACTCACTGACTGTTGATCATCATAATTCTAAGGTACTTCTAGCTTGTGGGTACAACCTCCAAATTTTAAACATAATTAGTTTTTAGCCTGTCAAGTCTTGCAAAATCTAAAAATATTGCAATTTTAGCCACCTATCAAAGATATACGAACTGCATAAGTAAGTTTGTAATCCTACTTATACAAATACATGCTATCACAAAGTTAAGTTACTTTTGTAGTTCGAATGGGATATAGAATGGATTGGAATGTAATAAATAAAGGAAGACCATTTACAGAAAGAAATGAGATCCCAAACAAAAACATTACATGTTTAAAAAGGTGCAAGTCTCGCAACGCAGTTCTTCTGCAACAAAAAAGTTTTGAGATGTAATATTAAACAAGTCAGTACCGGGAGGGTGTCCACAATACTCGATTTCCACCGACTTGCCTATTATTTAAACGTGGAGGAACACATTTTATAGTTCTCAAATATAAAATCCTCCACGGGTTGGGAAGAATATGCCTGTTTTTCTTGTACCATGGAGGTACAAGAAAACCAGGTACCAGAAACCACGTCTAGCATAACTGGGCGCGACTTCGTTTCTCGCGCGACAGAGCATCACCTGTCACTGTCACACTATACTGAGTAGAAAGAGATAGGTAGAACTTGTCGCACGAAAAAGAGTCGCGTGTCACAGTTGTGCTAGGCTAGAGCCTGGAGGAGAGTCTATGTTAAGCAGGCGACGTCTCCAGTTGAAATGATGAGTGTTTACAAGCATACCATATAGCTTATGCACAAGCCACTGATGCCGTGCCTGTGTTGTTTAATTTGTCACAGCGTATACACGGCTGTAGAGTGCACGTGTAGTGGCGTGTAATATTTTCCCGGACATTTATCGTCACTCGCTTTGCATGGCGCCGCGCGTGATAAAACAGTTTATGTTGCGTTTACTCCGGTGATAGTTTTTTATATACGATCGGGTCTATTTTTTTACTATATCTATATTATTTTTTTGTGGTTACAGAGTGCTTTTAGTTTGTAATGATTTGGACACAGCGCTTCGAGCTGTCTAAAAATAATATGTTTCTGGGTAGCACTTTTCGCTAGAGTTTTTTTTAGTAGCCAGTACGTAGGTAATATGACCATGCTTAAAATTTCTTTGCTCCATACAGTAAGAACAAGTTTTTAAGCGTACGTTTATGATGTCAAACTACTTGAAGTATATTAAAAAACGGTCAGAGGACATCGTGGTCAACCCACCAAGGATGCAAAGTTTTCTAATTACAACTTTTCTTCTGAACTCGAAGGATTTCAGCTCCACAAGCAAGTCAAACACGGGCTTCAGTTTCGGTGTACAGGCTAATGACAAAAGGATATAAATCACGTAGTTTTCGTACAACGTTGTGTCGTTTCGTATGAGCAAGGAAACAAAAGTCGAGATGTAAGCAGTCGCCTTCCCATTGTTATAGTTTTGAAATTTCAACAGAGTACTCACTTCATTATATGGTCGCATCGCATAGCTCTGTTTGTCTTGCGATGTTTGTTCTTTGACATTTGAAGTAGTTTTCTCGCTTTTGAATACATTTAGCAAATTAAAATAGGTGGGTAGTAAATTTTTGAGCACAGTAGTTCCGACATGCGCCTTTCAAGCTGAGTTCGTACCAACGAGTTGTTCGGAACTTATGTATGAAATATTATTACATATTTACCATTAGCTTTTCGGTGAAAGAAAAACATCGTGAGGAAACCTGCATACATCCGCGAGGAAATTCAAAGGTGTATGTGAAGTCCCCAATTCGCAGTGGGCTAGCACGGGGACTACATCCCATTCCCTATAAAACGCTAATTACAATGTGGTCGATTTATATTGCTTGAAATTTTCAGCAGTGACCGTCACCCTATGTTTTAGTAGCATTATCTGGAGATTAATTCTTAAAGTCCGAAGTTCCATTAATGCTAAAATCCAGAATAATAACGAGAAGTTGGGAGCCACCGGCCTATCGGCTCCAACTTTTATATTGAACGATGCCGACAGCTGGGTTTAGTCTGGCTTCGAAAGAGATGAATCCTTAAATACTGCCTGTTTTATTTAATAATTCAATTTTGGCTCATGACTTTGGCCGCGTGATGTTAATAAGTACTCCACATAATAGTGTTAAGATTTTGGTTAAAAAATTACTCAGCCGATTTAATGTTATAGAAAAATAAATAAATAGTCCAAATGAAATGAAATGGGTTTATTTGCCGAATATGGGATACATAGGATGGGTATTAATATAGAGAAAATTCCACCATACTCTACTTAGATAAGCATTCAAATATAATGTAAATTACGGCATTTGATATGGGCTCATGTTTAAGCAAATATTGGTTCTTAAATTAATAACAACGATGTCCTACAGCAAACACCTGGTTTCGAAAAAATATGTTGAGGAACGGGTAAAATAAACTTCTCTTTTAGAATCCTCAAGAGTAAGCGTTAAACCAGGAATAAAGTGTTTGTAGAACCTTGTCCTTACACTGGATAAGAGGGTTGTATATGTACTAGTCAAAGGTTTGTGATCCGTTCGAAGCAAAGTTACATTTCACCTGATCGATAAAAGATAAACATGGCCGCATACCGAAATACAGACACAGTTGAAAACAAAATATCGCGAAGACAGCGGACGAATGGCGAGGAAATGTGTTTGCATGTTATCATTCCGTGCTCGTCCGCGGCAGATGCGGCAAGTTACACAATATAGGAGGATGTACGTAAAACTAGAAGCATTCGGCTATATTACGTCTTCTGCAATGTACTTGTATATTCTGAACAGCTGTTTTGGATTAGGTATTGTGTGACATTATTTTTGCAGTGTCTTTCAATCTATTTGAGTATTCAGTTTTGTTGCAGTGGAATAAAAGTAATTATGTCATTCATGGTGATATTGATGATCATCGAGTATAAATAGGTTAGTCAATAATGATCAAACACCGTTGCAGCGTGTAAAAAAAATTAGAAAACTCATAAAAGCGTATCTTTAGAGACATTATAAACGTTCTTACAAATATTTTCTAAAAAGCATCTTTATCGTAGTAGATGTTATCCATTATTTGAGATTAATTTACATTTACCTAATCCTTTATCGGTTACTGACTTAACCCCGTGAAAATCTTTCCTCAACCCCTAGACACTTCAAAGGAGGAAATGTTCATTAAACAGAAATACTAACAAGATATTCCTTCCCGGTCAGTGGAACTGATCCGGGCTAGCCAGCTCGTGCAAATAAACCGATGTTTATAAAGCAAAGAAAAATCCAGTCAGAACAAAAAAAATTGTGCCACAGTAACTCTAGGGCAGTAAAACTACAAATTTTTGAAAACGGCACACAGACATGTGCTTCTGCATTTTGCTGGATCTCCATTGCCTTTTGCCTCGAGACATACATGAGAGCACCCCAAATGGCCTAGTTAAATTACTTCTTCTCTAATATATTTACTGTGGTTGTGGGGAGTTGATAGCGGGCTGTAATTTATTTGAATAAAAATTCGCTTCATCGCTGCAAGAATTTCAACTCTACAACCTAGAACTTAAAGCTTTGAATAGCAAATATTAAAATAAGCATTTGTTTGAGAAAAAAGTTGTAGAAAGTTCTAGAGTTAACGCAGAAAACACTGTCCTTACTTAAGAAGAACGTAACGACAACAGTTTTCCGACTAAAATACGTCCTTTCGAGCAATGAGAGTAGACTATCTCTGTGCCATCGCGTTGTTTACTGAGCACTTTTAATTAACTTGACAAATCAACTACGGAGTTCTGCTGGCGAAGGCTTTATTTTATGAAAACGTAAGTCACAATTTTTGTTAAGTCTCTAGAGTAATCGAATCTGAAATTGCACTTTGGTAACTGTCATTAAAATAATATATTACTTAAAATTCTCTTCTGGTGAAAGACTAAGTACACGAAACAAGCAACAATTATTCACAGAATACACTGTAGCTAAACACAGACAACTATTTTTCATCAGCCGCACTTAAACGCGACACTAGAAAGCGCTTTCCCAAAAAGAAACTAAGTGAAACGCCTAACGCTGAACAAACATTGAAACTTTTCATTGTCACAGAGCTATTGTGGGCCATCCTTGCCCATTGTGACTGCGTTGATTTTAAACGTCGGACAATGGAAAATTTTGTGGGTAAAACTCGCTGTTTCAACATTGTACAACCGTCGAAAAGGCAGCAAAGTGTTCAGTACTTTTGGAAAAGTTACGTTTAATTTTATTGCTTTAGTAGTAAAAATCGACGCAGATGTTTTTACCACTAGATTTTTTTTATTAACAATAGGAAATCATTTGACTAAATCTCACCTGTTGGTAAGCGATTATAAAGTCGATGGTGTATAGCTTGCGTACTTAATTAGCAGGTATCGGAAATTCGGATGCTTATATACCTAAACTTTGCCGTCAGTGTCAATGCTGAGTTGTATGGAGGCGGACACAATTTAATTTTAATATTGAATTTCCCTGGATTTCTAAATTAACTTATTTAAATGAATAATTTGCATTTATTTTTCATGCACTTGTTTTTTGAAGTCGGTTAAAAATAGCCACAAGCTAAACATATTCGCTAGATACTACATTACTATGGGCCATCCATAAATTACGTCATTTGAAATTAGGGGGGGGGGGGTCTGGTCAGCGGATGATGGTAATATGACGTAGGAGGGGGCGACAATAGGACGATAAGATGATTGTAGGGGCGGGGGGGTCCAAAATCGGCAAAAATCGATGACGTAATTTATGGATGGCCCCTATGACGTTTTGTATCATCGCGGAATTCGGGAACTTACAGTATTAAAATCAATTTTTTAAAAAAACTTGTTCCCTTTTTTGGTTAACTTTTTGCGGAATTTTGTCAACTTTAGGTTTAAAAGCATCCATCCGAATTTCCGATGACTGTTAATTAGAGTTTGCGTGATTCATTCTCAGCTTACAAAGATCCAAGTTATATTTTTCCGGGAAAATGTTTGCTGGAAGAGAACTCCACACCTTAGATGGACAGCGTTACGCAATAATGTGTTATGTGCTGTGAAAACCCTATGCATTTGACACATTATTGCATTGCATAACAGGGTCCAGTTGTCCTATTAAGGAAAGTAGAAGCAAAACACTTTATGCGAGTCGTTGGTAAGTAATATCGACAACGCAAGAGAGCTTTTGTTAACTTACCTATCCGTCATAACATAAAGATGATTGAATGTGCGATTCTGTCCAGAGCGACCCGCCCCGGCTTCGCACGGTGTTTCTCTATTATATTATGCATGTATTATACATATAAACCTTCCTCTTCAATCACTCTATCTATTAAAAAAATCCGCATCAAAATCCGTTGCGTAGTTTTAAAGATTTAAGCATACATAGGGACAGAGAAAGCGACTTTGTTTTATACTATGTACGAGCCCCTATGCAAAAGTTCTCATCTAGTAAGAGCATTTTCTTAGGTTCTACATTTTTTTAAGAAAAAATGTTTGAGATAAAAAATGTATACTGTTTAATACAGGTGCTCTAATATTTTTATTTAAAATAAAAATATTTTACCCTAACAATTTTAAAAGACAGGAAATACGAATTTTATGATGAGTAAAAATTATTCAATTTTCTAATTCAAATTATTTTTTGCCACGAGCTCGATAGGTGTGAGAAGGGCCGTACTGAGGAAAACAACACAGCACAGCGATATACCGACAATGTTGCTTTGAGCCCAAGTGTGCAGAACTGCTGTACGAGAGCACAATATGATTTGGACCACAGATATATAAGAAACAAAGATGTGAAATCACACGTGTTTTGTATTAGAACCGCTGTCGCAGGTTTTGCTCACACATACATTAACGCTGTGCACATGCAAAGACAACACCCACAAATAAACTAGCGTCACCGCCAATCATCAAAGAACATAGCGACACACTACAGCAACGCTGTCGTTGCTATTGGCTAGTACACACTAACGCCCGCGCCGTCTCAATACACGCACACACTTAAATATTTCATCGACGTAAGGGCTTGACAAAGAATAAAAAGTTATCGATGAACGAATGAATGAATGTTGCTCCGT
Organism: Eudemis profundana; assembly: GCA_947034925.1. Taxonomy (NCBI): domain Eukaryota; kingdom Metazoa; phylum Arthropoda; class Insecta; order Lepidoptera; family Tortricidae; genus Eudemis; species Eudemis profundana. Next base: position 10,437,344 of record OX344814.1, on the reverse strand, counting down.
TCATCAATCACTAAAAATAAATACCTAATAACGAATCGTAATTCGTTATTTCTTTTGTATGTTTTTTTTTTTACAATTAGGGTGTTCAAATGGACACAATGATGAATTAAATTTTTTACTACAATATTATATAAATAAATGATGTTGTGTTGTGGTAACTTCTTAGTTGTATAAATAGATTAGCTAGGCAAAGAATATATCTTTGAAGAGCTGTCGCTATCATTGTCATGATTATTTATTGTTCTTTTTCACATAATTGGTTATTTTTACATACTGTTGTTACAATTGAAATTGAAAAATTTGTAGGGAATAATAAGGGAAAGGGGTAGAGAATAACATTCATTTTTAAAATAATCAAATACTTTAATCGCCCCTGAACAAAATATATTTATTGACATATAAGTAATTCTTAAGACATTCTTTACATATAAGTCATTTTCATCAAAGTGTTTTGAACTAATCACACTATTTTTACTTGGAAACCAGTCCTTTCTCCCAGTCGCATCGATCCATTTTTCTTTTAATGTGGCTTTAGCAGGAAACCTAAAACATCACAATGATTAACTGTAATAAACATAAAATAACTGCAACAAAATAATTGCTTGAAATGCAAAATTAATATTTTATATTTATTTAATACGTTGTCAGTGCATTAAATTTAAATATACTATGATTTATCTTAAAATGGTTCCATTCATTCATTCATCCAATCATATCGATATTTTTATCGAACAGGTAACTCACTACTGTTAGTTCATTCAAAATGGACTCATGAGAATTGACAAGGTAAAATGAACTTTATCGGTGAAATAATAGAGTCGACTTCTAAATAAATGCCAACTAAATTAAATCGAAATAAAAATATTTCGGAAAACTCATTTCATTTACATACCTGTGGTAAGAAATGCCTCCTTTCGATAAATTTTGGATGCGACTTCTATTTGGGCACCTTAACACCAGAACAGTTTGGCATAATTGCTTGTTTTAACCTCACGAAAACGTAAAAAAGCAGAGCTCAGCGTGTGACGGCGGTTACATAGCAACTGTCAACTGTTCTCTCGCTATAAGGTCATTTTGCCCCTATAGCTGAAACGCGCGCCACGCCTACTGACCATATCCATGTTTCTTATAAATCCGTGATTTGGACAATAATTTTTTAAGAAAAACAAAATTCAACAATAACGGTCTCATGGAAACTTTATCATTAAATCAAAATAGAATTTGAAAGCTGAGTTCATTACGACAATGTGTCTTTTAAAAGTTAGCGAAAACCGTAAGTGCATGTCCATGTTTACGTTTTCTCAATTCTACTTTTTACTTGGCATCTACCCTGTTTCACGTGGCTTGGCTGAACGCCAAGTTTTGATTTCATATTGAATGGAGCCTCAATAAGGTAATTATATACGTGAGTTTCGAGTGCATTAGCTAAACAGTTTGCTTGGCTACACGTAAATAGAGCCAAGTTCGTATTAAAGCTGCTGTAGCTGAATGGTTAGGTTTACCTTCAATTAGAGGTGAACGTGCCCAAGTCCCAAGCTGGTTTTTACGGTTTAGCTATGTCAGAATACTATAGCCTCTTTATTCGTAGGATAATACTTATCTTTATTTGAGTGCCAAAAATTATACTACTTCTGATTACTTAAGTCGTTTAATACAGCTCTGACGTTTTACTAGAAAGACATCAGTGGTGTGCGTCAAAAATATATGTTAAATATGGTTTATTGTTTGTAAACAGGAGGATAAGGTGTATAATAGTATTTTATGCAACAGTTGTATAAGTGGGTTCAAAAAATGCGAATTGCGTGAGTTGCGATACGAGCCGCGAACGCGGCGAGTATCGCAAATAGAGACGCAATGAGCGTTTTTTGACTTAATTATACAACGTTGCATACCATACTTTTTCTACGGCTAGGTTTTAAATTATAAAATATAAAATTAATCATAACCTGGAAACAAGGCAAATATGACGTTTGACTGACAGTATGTGTCTATGGTAATTTTTTTTTTTAAATTAAAATATACTTAAATTAAAAATACTTTTTTATGTTTTCATCAATGAATTTAGTTCGGAAAGTTTTGTTTTTCTTAAAAACCGTAGGAATTTAATTGTTTGTTAAGTTGGTAGTTGTGCATTTTTACCGTAAAGTTAAAATTGAGCACTTAATCCTTGACCTAAGTTTAACCTAGATTTAGAAGCCTGTGGCTGCTAGCAATAACGTAAAGTGACTATAACGACACTAGTGCTGTTATGGGGAATAGAGTATAGACTTCTCTGAACTCATATTATAGTAAAAGACAGGTACAGGAGTAGAAACAATGTCTTAAAATAGATACCTGACAAGGCCGCACCACTGCAAGGCATCTTGTCAGTGTGTTTAGTTTTGAGTGTAATAGTACATTGTGTATCAAGGGCGGTAAGTAAGGAATTACAAACGAGTGTTTGTTACAAGGCCGAGGCGAAGCCGAGAGCTTTAACAACACGAGTTTGTAATTCCTTTACCGCCCGTGGCACACACAATGTTTTTCATCACACTTGTGAGGAAATCTGATTAAAATAACTAGGGATGTAACGATACACAGTTTTGCCGATACGATACCGATACCGATATATAGTAGTTAATATCGGCGATACCGATACCGAAACCGATATCTTAGCTAAATAATGAAGTATGAATTTCAGATATTTTTATGTCCTTATTATAACTAATGGCAATGACTACTATTTATATTTACCAGAGAGTCAACCTTGAAAGTGTAAAGTAAAAATAATAAATTGTCAACTCAAAATTCATTTTTTTATTAAGAACCAAAGATTTAATTAACATAGTAATTATCATTGCACAAGGTAATAGAATAGACCAATACATAAATTAAGTCAGAAATTGAAATTACTTTTTGCAGATTTTTTTTCATACAGCAAATTCTTCAAATATCGGTTGTATAATATCGGCGATACCGATATATCGGCGATACCGATATATCGGCCGATATATCGGTATCGGTATCGGTATCGTTACATCCCTAAAAATAACCTTACTTAACCTAAATAAAATTGTAAAACTGACAGTGACATTAGTGACATATATCAAGACGACAAGTCACGTTCGGAAACCATAGCGGTAAAGACTTAAAATGGTTGATTTTATATTTGCAAAATACTGAAATACACTATTTAAACATTTAATTAATGTTACAGAAATATGTGTTTACATGTATTTGCAATAACAGTTCTCTTTAAATAAATATTTCAGTAAATAAAGTTAAAAAAGTAAGTTGGCGTTTCCTTTGATCATGACAAATAAGAGTAAAACAGAACCAGCGTTTCAAATTTAAAAAGAAAACCATTACGCCCTAGGGCGTAATAGGCCATTTACGGCCCGCAAAACCTACGTGTAATGACACCATTTTCGAGCAAGTGTGATGAAAAAATTAGTAACTACCGATGTTTACGATCACGTAACAAACTTTCCATTGTACTATTTTCTACTTTTGAGTCCAGCCGCGCTACACTAAAGACTAATGAAAAAAAAATGAAAGCGGAATCAGCCAAGCTATTGCCAAGAGTTTGAGGACCCAGTCCTTCACAAGCCTGTAACAATTCTTCCATATTTTGCCATGTATTCTTAAAAATCCCCTCAGCTAGGCAAATAAGAGTGCAGCTCAGAGCCGCGGCACTGCAGCTCGAGAGGCCAATTTGTGAGCCGGCGCTGTCTTCTCGACATTTTATAACAGCTCGTATAATATCTTTATTTAGTAGGTACCTATGACGTTTTCGCTGGAATTTACTGAAAGAATTTCGTGCTCTTGTAAAATGGTATCCGTTATCAAGAAGGACACTCAACGGACACTCAACGGATCCATATGTTGTTTTGGCATAAAATATGGTGGTAGGGACAATCTTACACAAATCGATTACCAGGATTTGAACCTGGGACCTCTAGCTTCGTAGGCGGCGTCACTCCCACTAGGCTAAACGTGTCGTCAAATCAGATTGACATCGGTTATCTTTTATCTCTGGTAAAGCTCGGGTTAAGTATTCAGTGTATGCACACATTGTATCGATAAACTTCTCAATAAACTTCTATTTAACAGCTTTTTTTTAAGAACAGTAGTAACAAAAGGTTTATAAAAAGTCGTCCCCTAAGCGGTTTAAATAGGGGGTGAAACTTAACGTAAATGTAGAAGTCCCACGACCGGTAAATAATAGTTTCAGTATCACACAATCCAGTTGTCCTCGACAATATATCATACTCCGCGACAGCGACAAGACAAATGGAACGCAAACACTTGGCCGGGAAACTCGGGTGGATATCGTTAGCCGGCCGCTGACCCTTGAGGGAAACTGTCCACGAAGTTCTTGGCCAGTATTCGTCACGGAGCACACAAAGGTGGTGGACAGGTAGAGAATGCCTTGAGGCATTAAGTGTGCCATTTACATATATTTATCACGCAATTATAAAAGAAATGAAATAGGGTGCTAGCGTTTTCCTTCCTTTCCCCTTAGAGTTTGATATTTCTTACTTAAGAAATCATTGTTTAACCCCTCCCCTCCACGTTTTTGACGCGTACCTACCTTTCAAACCAGTGTTTAAAATACTTAGTGTTAATGTACATTCATGCGTATTTTAAGCGCCGGTTTGGTTTTGGTTATGAGACAATGCTTCGGTATTACGCCAGGGATGTCATACCACGTTAATTTAGCTGGCATAAGCTTCGGTGAAACGTTTGCCGACATCTCAAGGGTTTACCCTTCCATTTAACATAGCAACCCTATAAGCAAATCAAATAAATGCCTGTTTATATCGACAATGAATTCCGATCTCATTAATTAAACAACATTAATTTCGACGCTTTCAGGCTCTTTGATGCACTAGAAAACCCCCCGTTTTCAGTAAATAAATTAACAAAGGCCTTATGCTTAAGCACCCTTCCGAAGTGCAAATCACGGGGCTTAACCTCCGAGGCCAAAGGGCCCCCCCTCCAGCCCCCTTTCACCGCTTTGACGGCTCAAGCATCCTCCGTGCTATCCGATTACACAAACTTCGGGTTAATGGTGTTCCTTTTACCTTGACTTTGTGCCTTTGTACGGTTTAGGAAAAATAAAATGGCGTGTTGGCAGGATTTTGACGCGAAAACAAACTGAGTTACTATACGTTTACGAAAACGGTACCTACCCACAATGATACTGATGAATATTATTTCTTTTCATTTAATACAGGCTGTAATTGTTAAGTGTTTACAAACGATTATCCTTTAGTACGTCTGACATTATATTTAAATTAAATTCATTTTTATTTCAAGTAACCACAGACTCATATAATTTTGTTAGTAATAAATTAACCTTAAAAATAAAGATGTTAGTTGTAGTTCTTACATTATACATTGTTGTCTCGACAAGTGCATTTCACAGCATTGTCTCATGTAGGGGCAATCAAGCCTGTCCGCTATCGAGCGCAGGATGGGGCTGGGGCTGGCACGCACCCGGCGCACCAGGGATGTGCATCGTTTGCGCATTGTTGCATAAAAGCAGTCCATGCGCGCTTCAGCAAACATCCCTGATGCGCTGCAGAAGCGAGGCAGCCCCAACAGCACCCGGAACGCATTATTGTACTGGACCCGGAGGGCTCCATAGGCCCGTTGCGTGAAATTCTTCCACAAGCTGCACGTGTACAGGGAAGTACAATACGCTCTAAATAATGTTAGCTTAACCTCCCTAGCACAGCGTGCAAACTTGCGAGCAATCATATTTGCTCTCACCGAAAGAGCCCTCCGCTCCCGCTCAATATCCACATTATCTTTTAGGTCAGCCGTGACAATATGACCTAAATATTTAAAACTCCTCACTCTCTCTAGAGGAGTACCATTTAGTTCTATTGTAGGCACTTCATGTATTTTATTACAAGTAGGTTCAAATACCATATATTGGCTTTTTGTAGCATTATATTTAAGGCCATGTTGAATGGAGTATCTTTCACATACCTGCAATAATTTACGTAATCCGCAGGCCGATGCACTGAGTAGAACCATGTCGTCAGCATAGCTTATGTTATTGACACATACTGAGTCAATATGACAGCCGACATGCATTCCACACAGTGCATCAAGAAGCCCATTGACATAAAGATTAAAGAGTGTGGGCGAGGTCAACCCCCCCTGCCTCACGCCACACTCCAATCTGTATGACTCAGACAGAGTGCCTGACCATCTAACGCTGTTGACCTGGTTTTCATACCAATATTTGAAGATCCGTACTGTTGCCAGAGGTAGTTTAATGGCTTCTAACTTCTGCCACAGGATATTATAGGAAACCAGGTCAAAAGCTTTAGAAAGGTCTAAAAAACAGGCGTACACAGGTGTTTTCCTACTAACATAGTAGTTGACAGTGTGCTTAAGGCACAGTATCGCGCTCTCCGTGGATAGACCGGGCCGGAAACCAAATTGATTATGGTTAAGGTCCACGTATTTATTTAACTGTGCATTAAGCACACTATCGAAAACTTTAGCTATAATGGTAGCGAGGGAGATGAGCCTGTAGTTATTAGAGTTAGACAGATCTCCAGTCTTATTTTTAACAACGGGTATTACAATTGTCCTCATTAAATCCTCAGGTAAGTAGCAGTGTCTGACACACATCGTAAATAACATCGCCAGTACCCTTGAGATATGCGGACCCGCATGCTGGAGATGTTCAATGCTGAGTCCATCGTGTCCCGGGGATTTACCACGCGAAATGGACTTAATAGCCTTTGCTATGTCTTTAGCAGTGTACGCAGGTTGTACTTGGTCGCCGTTGGCCTCAGCATTGTCCACCCCAGCCCACGATGTGCCAAGCGGCGATTTAATAAAGAAATAATCTTTAAAATGGTCCGCAATATCTTTTAAATCGGTTTTGCCATCCACGTTCATAGGGCTGCCTGACCGAAACTTCATATTATTAGTAGCTTTCCAGAAAGAACGAAAATCCTTTTTTGAGTGCTGTGACGCTATGATGTTCATTTTTATTTGTGTTTGATGATCTTGGCACCATTTAAGGCGAGATTTGAAGATCCTTCGCGTTTCACACATCTCATTAAACAATTTTCCACATAAAGGTCTACCGTAAAGCGACCATTCCTGAAACTTCAGCCTGGCCGCCCTATGAGCGGTTTCAACGTGATTGTTCCAGCCCACTATCCGATTTTTAGCTTTACTTTTCTTACATTTACTACTGACCGTAGCGGCTGTAACGAGAACTGATATTATATTGCGGTACAAAGAATCGATTACCTCCCTATGTTTTGTTTCGCTGCAATAATTATCAGCACAATGTCTAAATTCCATAGGAAAATCGATACTTTTCAGTCCTTTATGACACTCATCACGATACCGTGCTACCTGATCCGGTCCCCTCTCCCCCCATGTTATACGTTGATTTGATTGACTACCTATATTTATTGATCTCGGTGTTAGAATATTCAAATCACATTCCAAAATGAGAGGGAAATGATCGGACCAAGTAACACTGTAATTGACATGCACTTTGTGTACCGATGATATTACAGCTTGTGATATGAGGCAATGATCCAACCAGCGCCGACAGTGATGCGCTTCGCTAATAAAAGTATAGGTGTCTGAATCGGTACCTAGCTTATGAATATCAACACAACACCAATTTTGTTCCATACAATAGTCAATCAGTTCACGGAAAAAGAGTTCATTTGGGTGGGCATTGAAATCTCCTAATATGTAGACCGATTCTATCCCATATTCATCCACAATAGCACTCACCGCACTGAGGCAATCCGTAAACTCCGGTAAATTGTCCGCACTATTCGTTGGCATGTAGACACTCATCACAATAATCGGCCGATCCTTAGTAACTAGCTTTATTGCGCACACTCGCGGATTGTCACATGGCACCACCGACACATTCTGAAAAACCGCACTCCTCCAGAGCAAGGCGACACCACCATACGGTCGCCCGCGCAGCATGCCGGCCGATGTATCCACCGCAGATGTTCCCGTCGCACAGAAGTTGGCATCTATCGTATTTAGGTACGGTATATCCTCGGGACAAAGCCACGTCTCCTGAAGACATATTAAATCACACGTCCTACATAGCTCCCTGACACCGTCAACAGAACGTCGTACGTTTTTACAGTTAAAACTTGCAAAGGTATATAGACTTGAATGCATAATTATGTATTGTGTACAATGCCGTCACCAGAGTTTATTCTGTTCGGTTGTTTGTACTTATAATGTACAAATCTACGAAATATAACATCTTTTGGCCGTACTAAATTTATTTAGTCGTACTAAATTTATTTTTAACTTAATATTTTGGATGTTTCTAATTTTATTGAAAAAGTTATTGATGTGATTGTACTCATTAGATAACGTACTTTTGATAATAATTAAGCGTTATCTGATATCACACTAATATTAGAAATGTGAAAATTTGTAAAGATGTTTGGATATTTGGATTTTTGTTACTAAATAACGCAGTAACAGCTGAAATTTGGTGTACAAGTAGGCCAAGTCCAGGATTGAAACATAGGATACTTTATATCTCGGTAAAGAGTTCCCTTGGTATAATAACGGGAACAACGCAGGTGAAGGTGCGGGTAAATCTTTTATATTTACAGAATAATAGCATGTCAACACTTAACGATTACACCCACCCTGTATATGTAGTACAAAAGTGACAGTTTATGTTATGTCGCACGATAAGTGAAGTCGCAGCCAGTTGTGCTAGACGGAGCGCTACTCGCTGAAGTGTATCCCCATAACAATAGCATTGCATAACAGATTATGAACGCTTCGTTTGGTTTACTAGTGCCAAAGTATAAACACGAACAAGTAGTCCAACTTCGACCATTTAGGAGCGCACGACTTGTATTCCCACAGACGCGAAATAGCACGTCTATGTGAGTGCGATCCATGCTGCAGCATTCTTACGCATTCTTAAAACTTTGCTTGTAGTGCGTTCGTAAACGGCGCGCTCACATTAAAGCGCGGTGTACCTTTTGTAGCAAGAAAAATTTTGTGCTATTATACTGTACTAGTGCTACCGAGTGGAGGAGAAAAGCATAGAATGACATTTTAACTAGCTCTGTATTTTTTTTATTTGATTTTTAAATGTTCACTTTAGTAAAAACGTGATATTAAGTGCTAATAAACTGTTCTTGTTTCAGGTAAGGACCGTAGTCAGCTGCATGGCATGATTTGTAGACGAGTGACATTTGCACCGCCCCGGTAAGATTCCACCTCTATCATACTTTATGGGTTCGAAGATTTTCTGCATCGACAACAATAGTACATTGTGCACCGAGGGTAGTAAGAAGGGGATTACTAACGAGAGTCTATTAGAAGCCCGACGCCGTAGGCGGAGGGCTTTTAATGACTCGAGTTTGTAATCTTCTTACTGCCCGTGATACACACAATGTTTTTCATCACATTTGCGAGGAAAAAAAAATAAAACATAAAAATGAAATAAACTAAACGCACCCGCTAAGAGACAATTTCAACTGTCAACTTTTTCAATATGGTCTTCCACAGATAATGCTAAGAACTGCGTTTAGTTTTTAAACTTGACAGGCAATGTCGCCAGATTGTACCGATTTTCAAAATAAAATTTTAAACTAAATTAATTTAATTGCATTAAAATAATCGCAAAAACTACGGAAATAATAGTAAAATATACCATATAACTTTTATTTTACACTAAAATTGGTTTTGTAGCCAAGTTTTGAAGATGTGAAATAGCCTTGGCTGATTCGAAACCTCCTTAGTCTGAAATGACGTACGACTTTTAAAACTAAACTCATAACTCCCGAGGGAGTTATAGATTTTCATACAGTTTTTCCTCCCGTGGGAGTTATAGATATTTGTAACCCACGGGGGGTAAATCGGCTCGAGTAGGTCTATAAGCGCGCGTGTTATAACACCCTTTACGAGCAAGTGTGATGAAAACGAATTTTCGAGCGTTTTAGCTGCTCGCTCAAAATCATTACTGTTACATAAATATATTGGTGCAAGGAAATGACGAGCGGCAAGAACTATGAATAAAATCAGTCTCGGGCCTCGATACCGCCTTTATTCCTTTGAAAACTCAACTCTTATAACCATTCCTTGCAAAGTCATGTGTTTGAACTTTAATGACAATGACCGCCACGGTATAAACGCTGAAAATTTACCCGGGTACATCATCAGGAGATCATTAATAAGTCGGACTATATTGTATTATTCAAAAGTTGCAAAGTTTTGTCATCTGTTACCTATTGAAGTCCGTCTGAAATTGCAAGAATGCTGCAATTTATTGTTTCGTATTGAACATTTCTCGGCGTTACCGTTGGTTCATCGGAAACGTTACTTTGGAAGAGTGTTAGTACTGTAGTTATCTAAAAAGTGTTTTTATATAATATTTATGCAGAACATTTTCTAGCTCATAAGGTTGTCTTTCTTTGGTGGCGGTTGTACCTTGTGGCCTTTATGCTTATTAAAAACTAGTATGCAGATGCTGGAAAAAGTATTACGCATATTTGTTAGTAAAATACAGGGTTTTATTTACGATTAACATGTCTCATGAGTCGCCCGCAAGATGGAATAACGTCCTGGTTAAGGTTAAGCTTACTGAAAAAATGTGTCCCGTCCCGACTAGCTAGAGTCTTGTTACTCTTGTTGATTTTCAAATTAACGAACAATTGAATCTATAGTGAAACCGGTATATAGAAAAAGCTTACGACTATTCGGCGCTCAAGTACTTAGGGGAGACTTATGTTAGCAATGAAATTCTGCGTGCTCAAGCGATTCATTTGATACTTTGAACCACAAACTGTGTTACTAATTGAGCGATATTACACCACCAAAATACTCTTCCCTCTATTCCCTCACAATAACTTATTCATGGGCATTCAATCGCACGCAAAGCCATCGTCGAGGCAATAACTTAATCCCCGCAATTGATTCGGCTGATTGTTAATGTCACGACAGACGATGGATGTTTTGACATTTGAGTCAGTTCCAAACGCAGTCGTGACAGGCTGGGGCCATGAATTAAGCTCTCAGCGAATTGTCGTCGCTTTGAATTCCGACATTCGTCGTTTGATGGAGAGGGGATTTCTGGGGTTGATTCTGGCTATGCACCCTAGAATTTGGATAGTTCCAATGTGCAAATATAAAATTTAGTAGTCAGTCTCTAATATCGTCATCGCTCGCATGTTTTTAATTCTTCTCTTCTTATCAGTATGTTTTGTACATTTACGTCGATACGGACGCTTTGGATGTTACCATGGTAATTTCCCCCGTAAAATTGAGGCTCAGACGGAGTGTCATTAAGTTTCGTTTATTATAGCGAAATGTTTTTTTCTTGGGTTTAAATTTTCACAGAAATTTCTGATCGAAAGAGAATACCTAAATAATGAACTCGCTATGTTTCTGGGATCAGAACACAGTCCAGGCTGCAAGGACTCTTATCAATCTTGAGCCCAGAAAACCGACAAAAAGACTTAGCTGCTATCACACGCTATCGTGTTTGCCACTACGCCCTCTACACCATAGGTTCCCAAAGTGGTCCCTACCGCCCCCAGTGGGCGTTGAGGATTCCCAGGGGGACGGTAAGGGAATTGGAAAAAAAATGGGAGGCGTTGATGCTATCCACGGGGGCGCTATCGCTTTTTGATGTGGGGGGCGCTGAATTTTTTTATCATACCTAAGTGGGAGACGGCAAATAAAAAAAGTTTGGGAACCTATGCTCTACACGATTGTCCTTCGTGTGCAGGAAGCCTTTAATTGCAATTCTCCTCGCTTGAACATAACCACAGCCTTACTCGCGGAAGTCATGCGTTCCCTTGTAAGGGTGGCAAGTTCTCGTGTCACGGCGCTCATAACTTATAATGCTATGGTTGCATACGATTATCAGTTATTAATATCAGCGCTTGCGCACGAAGCTTCCAAAAGTGGCCAGCCTGTCATCGAGCGGACGGCAATGGGCATAATAATGCTTGATTTAGAGCTGCTAGTCTTCCTTGTTTATGGTTTTCCGCGAGTTTTATTTTATGTCATGCTCTTTCAACTATCTCTGTTCTTATGATATTGAGCCTGGAAAACGGAAATGGAATTGTTTCGTGCGTTTGTCTTTGTTTTCACCTATAAGGTGATTGTGATTCTGGTCGCCCGGTTCTCTCTCAATTTACGTTAACGTCATCTATTTTGGTTGCATGTGTTTTATATCTTAGATTGATTCATTTTGTTTGCTCAAAACAACATAAGAAGTCTCAAAAATACAACAAATATATATATTTAGCTAATGTACTTGAATTTGATGTCTTCAAAATGGATTGTTAACAGTATCTTCCTTTGTATGAAGAACCTCGGAAACTTTACATTTTATAGTTTTAAGCCATCTATTTAATCATGGAAATCGAGTAGTGGCCGCATTTGTTTAATCTAAGCAAATTCTAAGATAGAACAATAATGTTTAAAATCGCCAATTGTGCAAAATGTGGCCTTTGTTTTTTCCCACATCTGAATTCTGAAGCTCCAACCAAATGTAGTAGTTTTATTTTGATCACAGGAAAACAGCGTATTTATTATTCTATTTGCGCGATAGGGAGTCAATTCTGCCACTTACCCAATAGTGCATTGACCTTTTTGTGAAACTCCCGTGACCGTTCAATATTGTCGACAGATGTAGAATGGGACACGTGGGGGATGGTTACAACGATAATGCACATATTCATATAGGTATGGCTGTCTGATTGTTAGATGGACGATTCGTCTGACGAATCATCAGGATCCACCTGTCCGGCATGTTCTTCTATCTACCTTTGAAGACTGACTTCAGAACGGCTAGCACTATACAACAGCGACATAATCTCGTGCGCACACGGGCGTGATGACCACTGGCAACAAAGTATAAAGACTAACAAGTAGTCCAACTTCAGCCGTTTAGGAGCGCGCGACACGTATTCACACATTTCAATATGAAATTATCTGATCGCACACATCTGATGTTAATCTTATTATTAAGTATAATAGTAATAGTTTAAATAAATTAGTATTGGTACGTGTACATGTAAGTAACGTAACGATATTTCGGCTCGTTTCATAAAACCACTCTCGTGTTTAAGGCATTTTATGTATCAATAGAATCAACTACTATTTAATTAGTACACGTTTAAAAAATTTGTTAATTTTACTCTTCACTGTCAAACAAAATAATTATGTACCCTATTTAATTGGTATAGTTTGATCACAAAACTATCAAACATTCTATAAACGACTTAAAATATAACATTTATATAGGTACTAATAAAATACACACCTTTCGGGATCCTTAGGAATACGATTTTAAGCTAACATGGTCATTCACATAATAACTCCGTGATGATGGCGCTTGCAACAGTGCCGAAATATCGGGAACTCACAAAAACAAACATACATGGTAAATATCCCGTCGTTAATAGTAACTATTATCCTTAGGAATGTTGAAATATGATAATTCTGGATTTTGCGCACTATTCTTCAAACATCCGAACACACTGCAGTATATACGTCTTCTATACTTTGCTTCCTGCGCAGACATTTTGTACGTTCGACCGCTCGGCTCAGCCCTGACTAAGCCCGCGCCCACGACGCGGCAATGCTTGCCTGTAGTGCGTCCGTACACGGCGCGCAAACGGCACGCACACATGCGCGCTCCCGATGTACCTTTTATCGGAACAAAAACTACCGTCTACCGTGCTATTACTGTGCTGGGTACGCGCACCTGTAACACAGCGCAACATACACGCGTTCTCATTGGTTTTTAGAGTTAGAGTCTGTGCGGAAAGATAATAGGATTTAGATTTGGGGGCGCTGTAATGCTTTTCTGCTCTATTTGCAAAAAAAAATTGCCATACTGGTTAGGTTAGTTCCGTTTTTCGCCACGCCTATTCTCTTTTCGCACAGACTCTACCAGCGAGACATATCGCAGCCATCTTGTGCTAGCTCGTGTCAGAGACTGACTGCCGCCGATAGATAACGTTGGCTGCCGTTGCTGTTTTTGATCCTGTGCTATTCTGATGAATTGTGAGGCCAGTAAATAGTAATTCTAATTGTAAATTATTTTCATATTTTGATTTAAAACGTAAAAGCTTTAAGTTTTATTCCACGTCGTCGTCTTTTTTGTAACCCTTAATTGTGTCCAAATGTTAGCCAATCCGTGCTCACGCACTGCACGCAGCACAAAAGCTGAAACACGCCAGTATAGAAAGTGCAACGGAATGACCTATTTTGGCGCACAATAAACCCGATCGCAAAAGTGTCCACACATGTTGGAGATAGCGGCGCGTGGGCGGGCGGACGCTGCGATAGCGTATCTCGCGAGATGATTGTGCGAAGTGATGGGGCGCTTCGATGGAGCCAGTGGCTCCATGTTGTTTGGATCCTCCTTCCAATGCTATTGTACGGTCGGCCTCAAAAGTAGCTGAACATATTTGTATTGTGGCGTAGTACTAAAGTGTCCAGCTACTTTTGAGGCTGACTGTACCACAGTATAATTTTCTTCCTGCAAAAGGTAAATCGCGCGCTTGAATGTGCGCGCCGTGTACAAACGTACTACAAGCAAAGTTTTAAGGCGAGGTGAGACCAGAATCGGGCACGGAAGCCTAGTTTCCAAAGCATTTTTAGAGCACTTATTTGACTCTTAGGTCACTGTAAAACATATATAATAATATTCAGAACTGTATCTAGGGCTTCCTCTCACTTAGAACACGATAGCGAACACTTCGCTCGATAGAAAAGTAGCGCGAAAACACTATAAAATAAAGTATTTTTTTCATTTTGTTCATCACCAGTTACCTTTTCTGACAAAATTAATACCTGACAATCATGATTTCACAGTCATGCAGGGCATCCTCTCATGTTTGGGTTGATAACGTATACTTTTATGTTAGAAATCGAAGATAATCTGCAATAATCTGCATTCCGCCCGACCCTAGTTTGTATGTGAAATGCGAGCCAGGTCGTACCGCGCCTTAAGAATGCGTAAGAATGCTAAACGCACTCACACAGTCGTGATATTGCGCGTCTGTGTGAATACGTGTCGTGCGCTCCTAAACGGCCGAAGTTGGACTACTTGTTCGTTCTACTATCCTACAAATAAACTTTGAAGTGCAATAGTTCTTTAACTATAAATTCAAATAAAATAAAAAAATCAATCATTTATTCAACACAAACATATAATAAAATTAAGAAAAAAAAACCGGTCAAGTGCGAGTCGAATAGGCTTGTGTCGGTCAGGACCGAAGAACTAAAAGGAATGAAATCCCACCTCGGACCGATAAGAACTAGTTCTTCTTAAGCGCTCTAAATCGGTCTTCGGTCCTTTAGTTCAGTAGTCGATACGTCGGTACAAATCGGTTGGGAGCGAATAATCGAATGAGTCAAAATCAAATATTCAATAGCTAGCTCCTTTCTTTCCTTCAGATCTCGAATTTGCTCCTGAACTAAAGGAACTAAAAGACCGAACTAGTTCCTTTGACCGATTGACCGAGATCGGAGCGCTCTTTTCAAAGAACGAGCGAGCACAACTCTAGAGTCGAACTCGCGCACCGAGGGTTCCGTATAAACTAATAAGTAGACCAACCTTACGACTAACAGCAACCCTGCATTAAACCCGCCTTAGCCCTATTCAACCAGGAAAAATCTTAACAGCGCGATGCAGCGTATGCTACAGCGACATCTATTGATACTAAATAGCGCGTAAATTTTACTTGTAATTTAAATTTAAACGTTACTTTTTGTTATTGGCTGATTGAAATAATTGTTTGTCAACTAAGTTAGTTCTCATGTATCATTTTTAGCCACAAGCTACCTTATTTTAGATTTGTGTCCCTAGATGGCGCTAGTGGTATTTCATTTTTATGGTATTTACTAGTGTAAAATTTCCTAACATACTCCTATTATAGAGTTTTTAATAATTATTGTTACTTTATGTTTTTTTCCCGATTCCTGATGAGTGATCATTGTATTTAATAGACATTTTTTATATAATCTGAAATAAATCATCGCTTAGTTTTGCTACTCTCCGCTAGATGGCTCTCGTAGGGAGGGTAGAACTAATATGTTAAGATTTTTGTAAATTTTTAAAAAGTATTCAAGTTAGGAAGAGAAAATATAACGGTCTTCCTAATAATAATAATAATCCTAATAAGTAGATACATGAATAGTTCAAGAAAAACTGTATGGCGATTAGTTTAGTAGGAGCAAATAAGTATGTGTTATGATTTTTGCAAATTTCTCAAAAACGGTGCAAGTGAGGAAAACCGTTATATTTTTCCTGTAATATTTAGGACAACATTAATAATTGGTAATTATGACACATTTTTCTGATCAGTAACTTCGGAGATAATAGGGGGGAATGGTATTTTTTTAAACTTTTTTCGCCATAAATCAAAAACTATTTATTTAAGAAAAAAAATAAAAATAGTATTTTAATCTACAAATTAAGTTCTTTCATTTGATACCCCACTCGATATATAAGCCCTACTTTCAATTTTCAAAATCCCATTACGGAGCCCTTTAAAAAAAAAGTAAAAAAGGTACAAGATTTTTTTTATGTCCAATAAGCTCGGGTTAGCTACTTTTAACACTATTCCAAATTTCAAACCGATAGCAGCAGTAGTTCCTGAGATATCTGGCTGTGACAGACGGACAGACAGACAGACAGACAGAGTCGCACCATAAGGGTTCCTTTTTTACCATTTTGGTACGGAACCCTAAAAACACCACATAAGTTTAAATCCGCAACGCAGGCTTCGTCAGGTGGGTAATTCAAATTGAATGTTAATGAGAATATATCTAAGTCGTATTATGCCCTATGTGTGCTCTGTGAACTGTAGACGTCGCTAATTTGTCAACCCCCAAACTGCTATTTTTAAAAAAATTCAAGAATTTAGTTGACGAAAGCTCTATATAATTATCTGCTTACAACGTTTCACAAGAATCGCTTACAAATGCGACCTGTAGAGAAGAACAGACAGACGTCTACCGTACATACGAAATGAAATCATTTTTACCAAGCTGAAACGGAGCCACTTCGTTGCCTTCGATGACTCGGTCAATTAAAATAAAAGCCGACTTCCAAAAACTTAAACTAAAAAGCAGAAAATAATATGTTAGCTAAGGAGCTCAGCATAGCCAGCTTTACGTGGCAGTCACCGACTTCAAAGATAACAGGTTAAAAACTATAAATATCTGTATATGTATATATGAATCGTTGATTATACATTTCTTTGGGGTAAATGACATATTAATTTCTGCTTTTTAGTTTAAGTTTTTCGAAGTCGGTTTTTATTTTTTTGTTTTAAAAATTTACTTTATTTTTAAATTTTTAGTGGCGCTGTAATATATTGTTTTAACCAAATAGACTTAAGTCTATTTCGCTATATGTGTGCCTCTAATATTTGAAGAGTTCCCTCGATTTCTCCAAGATCCCACCATCAGATCGTGATTTGGTTGCAATGGAATCACCTCGGAAGTACACCCTTTCAAACAAAAAAAATATTTTCCAAATCGGTCCAGGCGTTTTTAAGTATTCAGGGAAGAAGCCTACATAAACATTTGTTCCTTTTTTGAAGTCGGTTAACACTAAAAACTTATTGCTAATAAGAAATGGACGAGAAACTAACGAAAAATACCGAAATCGCTATATGTGTGCCTCTAATATTTGAAGAGTTCCCCCGGTTTCTCCAAGATCCCATCATCAGATCCTGATTTGGTTGCAATGGGACCACCGTGGAAGTATACCCTTTCAAACAAAAAAAGAATTTTCCACATCGGTCCAGCCGTCTTCGAGTAATCGCGTAACAAACATACAAAAAAAACATACAGACGAATAGAGAACCGTCCTTCTTTTGGAAGTTGGTTAATAAATGTGCAAATTTGTGAAGATGTTTGGGTGTTTATTACTAAATAACCTGGTAACAGTTGAATGGATTGAGATGAAATTTGGCACACAAGCCGACCAGTTCTTGATTGAAAGATAGGATACTTTATATTATATCCCTTGAGATACTTACGGGAATAACGCAGCCGAAACCACGAGTAGACGCTAGTTTAACTGTAATAGTAATTACTTACCTAAGACGGTAATACAAAGAATGTCTCAGAATTTAATTCTTGTTTGACAATATTTTCACATCACAGTCGCTAAAAACGATACGCTGCTTCCATCCCTAGTTCAGGTAATATTTTTTTTTTTTTTTTTTTTTTTTTAAATAAATAAATATTAGGGGACAATCTTACACAAATCGAACTAGCTCCATAGTAAGCTCAATAAGGCTTGTGTTATGGATACTAGACGACGATATATTTAATAGATACAAATACTTAAATACATAGAAAACATCCATGACTCAGGAACAAATATTCGTGCTCATCACACAAATATATGCCCTTACCGGGATTCGAACCCAGGACCTCCTGCTTCGTAGGCAGGGTCACTACCAACTAAGCTAAAGCGGTCGTCAATATCATCGCAATTACGGCGCATATCTCAATCTAAACGAGTAGAGTCGATAAATCCCAACACCACGATCAAGGCATAATAATTGAAGGCGTTTTAGTCGATATTTTCAAATATAGGGGCATTTTTCAAAAATCTATGGAGTATATCAATCTAGCCGAAGTCCGGTACCACAACGCATGCTGATTGAGGGCTGCTTTGTCGATATTTTCACAAATCAGGACATATTTCAAAAATCGATAAACTGCCGCCATCCCTTACTAGAGTAGCCTATCGACGCTATTGCGGTCGTATATCTCAATCTAAGCCAGTGAGGTCGATAAATCCTTGCACCACAACCGATGCATGCTAATTGACGGCTTGTTTGTCGACATTTTCACATGGACAAGTCGCAAAAATCGATGCGCTGCTCACATCCCTAGTTCAGGCACTATTCTCGCAATTGCGGCCGTAATATCTCAATCTAGCCGAGCGAGTCGATGAATCACAGCACCACGACGCACACTAATTGACGGCTTGTTTATCGATAGTTTTGCATATCGATCGATACATGGATTTTTTTACTACCTTACGTGGGTTATCTGGTTAGGATACCAAAGGGCGGTCTAATCCTAGTTAGAATGTCGCGGTAGTCGACTTTAATAGTTGGAAAATTTAATAGAGGTAATCAAAACGAACGGACGAGTCTCATAAGCATTCAAAAGACAGAGCTTAGTGACAGACGGACAGCGGAGGTTTAGTAATAGGGATCTGTTGGCATCCTTTGGGTACGTACGGAACCCTAAAAAGACACGGCTGGCAATAAAAAGCTGGTCTCAAAAGTACATTTTTTGACAGAAATGTATTATTTCTAATAACTCTCTTATTTGCTGTACTCGCTTCATGTCTAAATCCTGAACCGTTAACTAAAAACCCACAATTTAACAAGACCTTAACTACATCAAATGTTCATAAAACAGATGACACGATTTGTAAACTAGGCAGAATAATAAACTCCGTTAAACAAGTATGCAACCGCACAACTTCTACACTGTATCCAAATCACGGAGCGTCAAAATGCAAACTGTCAGAACCGCATTAAACAGTTTTGAGTTTTATAACAAGCCAAAAAGGTTTACTTTCCATTGAACAGAAAAACATGATAATCCACGCTCATTGCATCATGGGAACATTTTCGCTAACTCCTACAGAAGACATTTTCTGCTCAAAAGTAAACCTTAGAGGTACACAATAAGGTGCACATTTAACGGTACACATTCAAGATAAGACATTGCTAAGGTATCGTTGAATATCAGAAACAGGGGATGTCAAAACTTTGCCCGTCGCGGTACCTAATGTTATGAATTTGTGATCCACCGGTGATGTTGGCTATAACTTGATGCTATCTTCGTGTTATGCTTTAAGTTATGTGCGTTTTGTATGCAAATTTAGCTTACAAACAGGATGTTGTGCCAACGTGGAAGTCTGGGACAGTGATTGTCTTTCGGTATAAATTCCGCGTCATGCTGTTTGTTCTAATGGTGAAGATTTTATACAGCAGCAAGATGGTTCCTTTACGCTTATGGAACCCTTTTATACAAATTTTTTTTTGTTATGTATTGTTCATCCGTATACCTTTTTAGCAACTTACCTGATGAAAAACCGGACCTAAGGTTATTTATCTACCTACCTATAATGGCTCAGTGGTCCGTAGACACTGAGTCTTATTAATTTGTTTAGTTCAAGGCATTAGATTGATCACCTAATTCTACTGATTATGCAATATTGTACATACACGCCTTTCATGCCAAGGTTCAGTTGATCCTTAAAGAGGTTTAATGGCAATAAAATGTTCTCCAAGCTATTCAATTGTTGACAATTATTAAATCGTATAAGTACTTCAGCCGAGGTCAATTTATTCAAATTTTAGAATATATAACGCTAAAACTTTCTATTCATAGGTAGATAAACGGTTATGTGTCCACCCGCTTATGTTCTAACATCCACATCATTTAGATAACCGAGCGCAATATTCAATCCACCCATTTGCATCCATTGACATCGGATGGCACGCTATCAGTACAGTTTTGAACGCTCCACCACAATAGCTGACTCCGTGAACAGAACGCCTTAACAGACGGGAGTTTCCTCTAAAGGAGGACGTACACATTACTGTCCTTTGCTAGATGGCATACGAGCTGCTTGTACGTTCCAGCTAGAGTCATGTGCACATCAGTGGCGTGGCGTAATAGTACATTGTGTATCAAGGGCGGTAGGTAAGGAATTACAAACGAGTGTTTGTTACAAGGCCGAGGCGAAGCCGAGGGCTTTAATAACACGAGTTTGTAATTCCTTTACCGCCCGTGGCACACACAATGTTTTTCATCACACTTGTGAGGAAATCTAATTAAAATTAACCTTACTTAACCTAAATAAAATTGTAAAACTGACAGTGACATTAGTGACATATCCATAGACAATGCGCAACGTTCGGAAACCATAGCGGTACAGACCTAAAACGGTTGATTTTATAATTGCAAAATACTGAAATACACTATTGAAACATTTAATTAATGTTACAGAAATATGTGTTTACATGTATTTGCAATACCAGTTCTCTTTAAATAAATATTTCAGTGATAAAAGTTAAAAAAGTAAGTTGGCGTTTCCTTTGAACATGACAAATAAGAGTAAAACAGAACCAGCGTTTCAAATTTAAAAAGAAAACCATTACGCCCTAGGGCGTAATAGCTCATTTACGGCCCGCAAAACCTACGTGTAATGCACCATTTTCGAGCAAGTGTGATGAAAAAGATATTCTTGGGCAAACCGGTGCAGATTTGACGTACATTTTCCTTAAGAGCTGTAGAAGAAGGTGCTCAGATGTCTGATATTAGGAAAACCGGTAGGAATCGAGTTGTTTGGACGCCACGCAACTGGTGCACATATATTACTCGTAAATAAATTGGTTTTATTGTAAACTGACCTACGACTGATTCTAGTATCCTGATGGTACGGGACTAAACGGCAATAGATCAGATGAGAACTACTCGGATCCGTCTTTCCAGAGGCTGCTGTCTTCATGCCATGCCTTCGTTAAATTTCTCCTAAAAAAAATCCTGTTTTTGGTCGCTGATTGAATTCTACACGAAATATTTTAATTCAAACGACATGCCGCGTAGGTATCTTAGTTTGTGATCGATCATGTGATAAATAAAGTCGAATCCTAACATCAGTTTTGTTAGAAAGAGAAATTTCTGTACGTAGTTAGTACGTACTATTACTTATTCTGTGACGGAAGTATTTGTAGCGCGAACAAGTCGTCCGGCACATTTTTGCTATCACGGCGAGGTGGCTAGAGAGATGAGCTGTGTCCTCTTAAGATTTCCGACAAGCTTATGTTTATTATTCCTCGTACTCTTGACCGCTAAGATCTCTCGGAAATGTGTATAAATATTTGGACAAGCACTGTTGAGAACCCACGCTGTACTGACTGACGGTCTCTAGTTGAAATGCTTACTTTATCAGATTCTGTTAGCGGCCTTATATCGACTTGGAAAAAATTATGTTCTCAATTTATTCTCTTGTTTGCCGCAAAGGTCGTTGACACTGCACGTAGTACTCCTATGGCGCTTCACTGTGTTTTGTCGGTTTAAATGGGCCTGTAAATAAATTCGTCGCCTTGTTGCAAATGCACTCACTGTCCGTTTTACTAAGTAAGTGTATAAGTGTTTAAAGGGTCGAAGCACAGACTGCAACTCAGCTGCAATTTGTGTAGAAACTGTTATTAGTAAATGCATTTCCCATAGAAATTGAAGCTGGTATGCTGACATTCTATATCGGATCTAAGTCGGTTCTTTAAAGCTGAAGATTATGACCTCAAGGTATAGAAGAATAGTAAATATCCGGATTGGAAAACCTGATGTAAATAATGAATTTAGCTGATATTTAGACCGTCCGAAATCCAGGAAGACAATATTAATTTATGCTACAGTGACACAAGGAAGGGATTTCAAACTGACTTTCATAGGTGCTTATATTTTGTAATTGTTATAACAGACTAGAGCTTGGAACCATGTTATTATTGTTACTTAGCAAAGCAACGTAAACAAACTTGGCTTGCTTTTCCTAATGCCTGCTGCAGACTTCTGTCATCTACGAGTATACTCTAATAGTTCCAAGTCATATCCACTGATTACTTCACCTCTTAACGCTGCTCTGGCATCTCTTGAAATTGAGCTTTATGCCCTTGGCATTAAGGTATATTTTGTAATCGTACAATTGCATTAAATACGACGTTAGCAACGTAATTAAATGATATCTGAGATGTTGTTGGCAAGTTTGGAGCTAACTTTGTGGTTAACGGTTCCGCTTTGTGATATTTTATGGGAGTTGTTTCAGATTATTATAATCTTTGTCTAATCATCATACTACACTTTTATGACTTTTGCTATTTTCACGTGATAGGAGTATTCAGTTTATCTATAAAATGTGCATTTTTACCCAACTACGGCAAAGCAAAAAAGAATGGTTATGTTTTTGGCAGTCTAGGAATATGTATTTCAGCGATAAAAAGGCAGGCTCTAAAACTCTAATTTATTACTTTGATCCGTTGCTCTGCAAAAGAAAGACGAGGCCATTAGAAATTTCCTATAACTGATAAGTACTTATACTTAAATAGGATCGGAATGAAAAGGTTCATTACTTTTGTACCATATAATTGTCAATGAAATAGAGTCGATAAGTGACGAACCTTTCATTCCGCGACTATACCTAATATAACTACGACACATTTTCGGACTCAAACAAACGTTTCGATAAAAGACGCTTATTAAAATAATACTCATCAAACTGCTGCCTCAGATAAGTCTAGCTCAAGACTAAAACAAATATTTCAAGACCTAGGGGGTATTCTCATCTGCCCTCCATATTAAGCAGCTAATTATATCAACACATTACATACAACCCAACACCTGAACCCAGCAGATGTTAACAATGCCGTTTTTAATAAAACCGTTCAGCTATTCTCCTCTCGAAGTTGAAAATAACTTAATTTATAATACCAACGTATTTACATACGACCTTTTGTTTATTCAGGGCTAAAATGCAATGCTAAATTCAGACGAGCGTAACTGCATACGCGTTGCAAACAGATATATGCCTTTTTTACCAGCAAAATAGTATTGGCGGCTTGCCAGAGTTGCAATTGCTAGTCATAGAGTAGTCTAATTCGATGTAGAATGCAAATCGGTTAGATATGGTATGATAGAACTGGTCGTGCGATTTCTTACTTTTCTACTTGCATTTTGAATTGTAACTCTAACACAACCTTGTCGCGCAACAAAAACAACCTATCCCTTTCCATTCAATATTTAATTGGTGCAAAAGGGATAGGTTGTGCGACAAGCGATTTCACAGTCGAAGCCTGGCTGATTCTCTTGCCACGGACTTCTAGACGTACTGCAGGTTTTTTTGTGGCGCATACTTACACGCCTAATCATCCGTTCAGATAAGGTAGTGTTTTAGCGTCTCCAATACCCAAATTAGGTTACATGCGTGTTGGATCAGTTGTAAGTATTTAAAAGAACTGCTTTACGTTAAAAATTGTGCTCACAGTAGTTGTTAACGCATATAATATGTTGCTCATAGTTTACCGTGAAGTAATCGCGCGAATTCAAGGCAGAACCCGACGTGAGGGGTCAACTCACCAATACTCATAGCTTACAATTAGTGAAACTGTGTTATAATGCACTTAATAGTACCTATTGTAGACAGGTTGAAATCATCCTACAATATTAATATTACGTCCCTGTTTTCATTTCATGTTTTCAGCATGGAGTACATATTTCTAAGAAGCAAACTACGCGCGCAAAAACATAATGTATGCAGTGTCGCTGCATAAAGTCATAGAAAGCAACCAGTTATTACGCATATAAACACCATTGAGTATTTACAAGTGTCGCCTCTGCATTGTTGCTGGGGCATTGAACCTGAGAAGAGAATACCTCACATGTTTTATATCTAATAAAACTGGTTGAAGATAATATTTGGCACGATCTTACATTATTTCACACAGTGACATCACAGAAATATATCGAGGTAGAAGGAAAAAGTGTTTTCATCACACTTGCTCGAAAATGGTGTGATTACACGTAGGTTTTGCGGGCCGTAAATGACCTATTACGCCCTAGGGCGTAATGGTTTTCTTTTTAAATTTGAAACGCTGGTTCTGTTTTACTCTTATTTGTCATTTTCAAAGGAAACGCCAACTTACTTTTTTAACTTTTATTACTGAAATATTTATTTAAAAAGAACTGTTATTGTAAATACATGAAAACACATATTTCTGTAACATTAATTAAATGTTTAAATATAGTATTTTGCAAATATAAAATAAACCATTTTTAGTCTTTACCGCTATGGTTTCCGAACGTGACTTGACGTTCGCATTGTCTATGGAATATGTCACTAATGTCACTGTCAGTTTTACAATTTTATTTAGGTTAAGTAAGGTTATTTTAATCAGATTTCCTCACAAGTGTGATGAAAAACATTGTGTGTGCCACGGGCGGTAAAGGAATTACAAACTCGTGTTATTAAAGCCCTCGGCTTCGGCTCGGCCTTGTAACAAACACTCGTTTGTAATTCCTTACTTACCGCCCTTGATACACAATGTACTAATGTATCTCGCGTGCTAAAAAGAAGTGGTAACGACCTACTTTGCACGCCGTTAAGTTGCCGTCAATATTATTATCAGACTTGAAAAACTGATAATAATGGTATAATTAATTGTTCAAAACCCACAAAATGAAATGGAAAATTTATGTTTTCTATCACTAAATTACACTTTTGGCATCAAACGCCAAGCGAAAAACGTTACACGCTTTGTATCCATACAAATCGACGAAGTATTTCCTTCTAAGTCGATATATTTCTGGGCGTTTCTCCAGAAATATGTCTGCGGTCACCTCATTCATCTGGCCCTTTTTCATACTAAATGTATGGAGACAGATGAATGAGTCGCAGACATATTTCTGGAGAAATGCCCTTCTGTTGTCTAGATTTTGTTTATGTTGCAGTGTTCTAAATTTGTAATCTCCTTTTTAACCGTTTGCAAGAGTCTGATTAAGATGACATTTCAATGGTATGGCACCATTGAACTTGTTTGATTGTGGAGACGAAAGGTCGAAACTCACAGTTATACAGTTTGGGTTTACCAGCAATATCCGTGACCCGTAGTTTAGGAAATAGTCCTATTTAAGGATTCTGAGTGATTCATGTTTTTGTCACTTTTTGACAGTATTCAGCAGTCTTCATGAGAAAGACATTGTACCCATGCGTGCGCCCCCTGGTGTTGTTAGACCAACTGGTGTTGTTAGAACTGTCTGTACATATTCCTCGTCCGTATCTGCTATTGGAGGGCACTAACATCAATTCCGCATACGTGCAACAAGTATGCAAATCGTTGGAGAAAATAAACAAATTATGAACAAATACTGGCTTTACAGTTTTATGAACGACCTTGTTCGATTGAAAGGCCTTCGTATCTCGCTGCCTTATACGGTAACGCGTTTCATACCAGTATTATATCCATTTCAGAACAACTGAACTGACGAGCTTCTCATATTTACTTAGGACCTTTTTCTGTTGATAGGGTAGTATTATAAACAACCCAACCGATAACATTATACAAGTTTTATACAGCGAAGCTTAGAATTAAAATGATAATATTGCATTTGATGTTTCTTGTGCCGTTTATGAAAATATTATTCTGAAGAAAAGTTTAGGTACCAGATTTATAGTAAAGGCCTTCCAATACCGATATTTTTAGGGTTCCGTACCAAAATGGTAAAAAAGGAACCCCTGTCTGTCTGTCCGTCTGTCACAGCAAGATATCTCAGGATCCACTGATGCTATCGACTAATAGTGTTAAAAATCGCTTACTCAAGCCTATTAGATAGAAAAAAAATCTTATACCTTTTTTACTTTTTTTTTAAAGGGGTCCGAAATGGGATGTGGAAAAACAAAAGTAGAGCTGTTATATCGAGTGGGATATCAAATGAAAGGGCTTAATTTGTACATTCCAAAGCCATTTTTTTTTTTTGTTAATGTTGTACTTTTTGATTTATGACCAAAATACCCTCCCCTACCCCCTATTATCTTCGAAGTTACTGAACAGAAAAATCTGTAATAATTACCAGTTATTAATATCATCTTAAATATTACAGGAAAAATACATAACGGTTTTCCTAAATTGCATCGTTTTTTAGAAATTTTCAAAAATCGTAACACAGACTTATTTGCTCCTACAAAGCTAACCGCCATACAGTTTTTCTTGAACTATTCACGTATCTACTTACGAGTTTGTACGGAACCCTCGCTGCGCGAGTTCGACTCGCACTTGACCGGTTTTTTTTGTATAGTGTGTTTTTATCGCAAACATGTAATGTTATACTGAACTGTTATGACCGCCTAAACTGAGCCAAAAATTTGGGTTATGGTTTTTTATCATAGTATATTCATTTTTCTATTAAGAAGAATCAGACATGTGAAAGAGCCCTTGAGGCCTACTTGCAGAAATAAATTATTTCATTTCATTTCATTTATTGTTGGATAAACTCCGCCTTATTTTTCCATCAGTCCTCATTTTAGATATATCCAACTTTAGGGGTTCAAAAAGTCCAAATCACCTCGAAGCTTCGTCTTTAGATAAAGTCCTGGGTAACTAATGGTCATCTTAATCGGCAACTAATTCAACATGCACATGCAGCAAAATTAAAATTCCTCACGACAAACTCGCGGGCAAGTCATTCAATCACGAGAATTGCCCTTCCAGCGAACCTGGCTAAACGTCATTTAGTTGTAAATCTCACTTTTATTACACGAACCAATTATCATTCCCGCTGATCTATTGCTGCCTGCATATGGTGGTGTTAATGGAATCGTATAATTACATTCGGTGTTCTTCCTTAACCGCGTCATGTAATGACTTAATGAGGATCTCGGGATCATGGTCAGGAAGTGGTAGTACATTGATTTTATGTTCGATTAACTATCATGTTCATGATCATTTAGAATGAATTTCTTTAAAGCCGAATAAACCTTGTTTATATCTGTCCTTTGGCTATTTGTGCCCTTAGCTTCTGATATGTACATGGTTAGGTCCATTGTGGAGTTCCTGGCCTCATACTTATCTAGTGGTCTTGATCAAGATATAAAGTCTAGTGATGAATTCTGTTGATTCCAATTTTTTGAAGTAACAAAGCCAAAAAGTTGCGTTGTAATGATAAACAAATGGGCCTCCTGTTTCTCTATTTCTTTATCGGCGATTCCAACTTGGCTAAATTGACCCTTAATAGCGATCAGCTCGAGGTGTGTGTTCGGTTTTATCCATTGAAAAGTTCCTTGAATCATCTCTGATGTATTTTGTTGGTTGCAATTTGATGGATATCTTGAAGTAACAACGGACAGACTGATACTTACATTTCATCGAACAAAAAATTAAGTTATCAATATTTCTCGTCATGTATCGCCTGTAACCTCGGTCACCAACGCGGCCATTTTTGCTGATATCACGCTCTGATGCGTCATTGATCAATTGGGCTGTGGCCCGCGGCGCAGTTGATCCCAATTGCTATGCAAATGTGATGTTTGGCGTCAGTAATTAATGTGGTAAGGAACTACCTTAACCGTTTACTGACAGAAAATCCCTTTTCTTGCCTGATACAATTATTTATACTTAGTTACAAAGACAAGACTTCAGGGAAGGAAGGTATATATGTTTAATATCACAGAGGGATTACTCTTCTCTACAGCTTACTGTACACTCAACAGAGCTGACTGAGTAAACCGAATATCCCATGATTATCGTATTCTAAGTATTTCTTAGGTCGGTTACATTACATACATTCGGAATCGTAGTATGTGCATACGAGGGTGGTATGATAAGTAGTGAGCAGAGTTGGGCAAAAATTTAGTTGACTAAGAATAAGAATAAAATTCCAAATTTTATTCTCAATCAAAATATTTGAGTAAGATTGAAAATCATGAGCAAGTTATTCTGATTTGATTTAAAATGATTAAATCATTTCATTTTTATTCTGATTTGATTTAAAATGATTAAATCATTTCATTTTTATTCTAAATGACAAATCAAATTTTGATTAATTTATTCCGACAGACTATTAGTTAAACTAACGTTTTAGTTGACTTATTAATATTTAGAATAAGATTGATTTTATTCTTCTTATACATTTAGTTCACTGATTGCACTTGTAATTTGAACTATTTCTCATACTTTTAATGTTCAGTTTTTTTTAACCATGAATAAATATGACACACAACCTATGGCATAGTAATTAGGTAGCTTCGAGATTATCTGATGATGAATGGAACCAGGAGGTAGGTAGTGGAACTCTTCAACGGCTATTGGTAAGACCTTCAATTCAAGTATGGATTCATTTCGCTTGTGGTAAAGGGTTATATACATAGTATAGTATACATTACACTATATGGCGATGGTCAGCCAGCCAGGAGGTGGGTAGTGGAACCCTTCGTAGAGTCTTAGTAAACCCCTCGAGTTTATTTGATTTGTTGTAAAGAGTCCTATGCATTAAATCCTGTGGTGATGGTCTAGTGATGGATCCAGGACGTGGGCAGTGGTAATTTTAGTAAATCTGTCAAGTTTGGGCTCATTTTATTTGTTGTAAAGAGTTATACTCGTATGCATTACACTCTATGGTGGTGGTCTGACGATGGAGCCAGGTGCTGGGTAATGGTACTCTTTGAAGGGTTTTAGTAAACCCCGCGAGTTTGGGCTCATTTGATTTGTTATAAACAGGCCTTAACTTTTCGTGATTTTAACAAGCGTGACGTGTATAATTTAAAATGTCTTTATCATTTAGTACAACACTAAAAAATATTGATTGTACAACCAGAGATCGATTCAAAATATCAATCGTCATTTTTTAATGGCGATTAATTTAGTTGCGATTAAATTAGTTGTGAGAATGGTCGACTAACAATTAAATTAGTTTTAGTTTCAATCGACTAAATTTCACGGTTAAATCTATATTAAATAAAACTACGTAGTCGCTCGTTTTTGCATTTTTTATTTAACTTGCAATATAGATAACTTGCAATATGTAACTACGACGAGTAGGTATGTACATTGTAGGTACTCGTATGCGTACGTTGTAACTATGTTGGTTTGGGTGGAATCTTGCAACTTATATTGAAGCAGATATCTTCAACCGATTGAGCTAAAATTATGTATACAAGTTTAATTTGAAACGCTTGAATGAAAATGCAATATAATGGACCTTAATATTACGATAAATAACGAAAAACTGCAATGCACAATGTTTACAAGTCGCAAACAATAGTAGGTAAATAGGTAGGTAGGTGCTCTATTCATAATTATTTTGATACTTTCAGTACTAGTTCTATACGATACTGAGTAAATCTTAGATATAGATATTATCAATATTTTGTTGTCTCTGTCATTAGTAAATCTCTTTTTAGTGTCACGCGGCGACAAAACAATGGGATAATCCTACTTACCTGGAAGTTGTTTGTTGCATTTTGGTGCAAGTCTGCCGCCATAACGCAAAAGGGCACAACTAACATTTTTTTTGACACTGAGTTGTATACATATTCGGAATCAGTGAAATTTACTGATTCCGAATATGTATAGAACTCAGTGTCGAAAAAAATGTTAGATGTGCCCTTTTGCGTTATGGCGGCAGAAGTGCCGACGAATCTTCTAAAAATAACACGTTCTACTTCTATTGAATGAAACATCTGCATGTTGTTTTCCGTTCAATTTGCTTCTAACATTATTTGCGGAAAAATAGTTTAACTAATAAGTCGATTAAAAAGTTTAGTTGACCGAAATCAATCGGCAGCTAATTTAGTTGCAACTAAACTAGTTGCACTCTATACAACTAAGATTGATCAGTCGTCGTTTTCAATCGTCCGTCGCAATTAATTCTGTTAACCTCAATCGTTAATCGTTAGTCGATTACATTTTGCCCATCTCTGTGTACAACTTAGTTCTTAGAGAAGAAATAAAGTAGTTTTTCTTACAATTATGAAGGAGGTAACATTTTTCCAAATCGGTCTAGCTGTTTTAAATTAATCGGGGAACAAACCTACATAAAAATTGCTCTTTGTTTTGAAGTCGGTTAAGACTGGAAACTTATTTCTAATAAGAAATGCACGAGAAACTAAGAAAAATACCAAGATCGCTATATGTGTGCCTCTAATATTTTAAGAGTTCCCTCGGTTTCTCCAAGATCTCATCATCAGATCCTGATTTGGTTGCAATGGGACCACCTCGGAAGTATACCCTTTCAAACAAAAAAAGAATTTTCCACATCGGTCCAGCCGTCTTCGAGTAATCGCGTAACAAATATAAAAAATAAAATAAAAATAAAAACATATAGACGAATAGAGAACCGTCCTTCATTTGAAAGTCGGTTATAAATGCATAGAACTCATTAAAACGAGCCCACTTCCATGTTCCATCATCAGTTCAGTTCAGCTTGCTGATGTGATGCCTGTGTGCAGGAGTGAGTGAATAGTGGAACACGAAATACAAGATATTGCTACTACATTACTTACTAAGCCTATAGACGGGATAACAATTTCAATTTCGATAAATAAATCAATCAGAGGAATTCATTTTAACTAAAAAAATCATGATTGAATTTATTTGATTGGTGATTAAATTAGTTTTACTCAAATTTTTGAGTGAGAATAAATCTTAAGTGGTTTAATCATTTCAAATTTAATCTGATTGAAACTGAAGTGATTTAATCATTTCAAATTTATTCTGATTGAAACTGAAATGATTTATTCTCACGATTTTTTATTCTGATTGACGATATTGCCCAACACTGGTAGTGAGCATACCCATGAACATTTATTTTTTATTATTTTTTTAATTTTAATTTTTCAACGTAGTCCCCTTTCAAGTTTTTGCACTTTTCCCAACGCGTCTCCAACTTCTTTAAGCCCTCCAAAAAATATGTCTTCGGAAACTCTGCAAAATACTCATCCGTGGCCTCTATGACCTCTTCATTTGACATGAAGCGTTTGCCTCCGAGCCAAGATTTCATGTTTGGGAACAGGAAGAGTTCACACAGAGCCAAATCCGGGGAATAAGGAGCGTGCGGCAGTATTTTGTAACCCAATTGATCCAGTTTGGCCTTGACGATGTGAGATGAATGGGCCGGAGCATTATCCTGGTGAAACAGCACTTTATTGCGGGCTAAACGGGGCCGTTTTTTCTTTAATTCTTCATCAAATCGAGACAATAAATCAGAGTAATATTGCCCCGTGATCGTTTTTCCCTTCGCTAAATAGTCTATGTGGATAATTCCTTGGGAATCCAAAAAAACGGTCGCCATCACCTTCCCGGCTGACGGAACCGTTTTTGCTTTCTTTGGAGCACTTTCGCCGGGACAAGTCCATTGCTTCGATTGTTGTTTTGTTTCGGAAGTATAGTGGTGGATCCACGTTTCGTCCACGGTAACGTAACGCATAAAGAAGTCCTTCGGATTACGTTTTAATAGTGCCAAACAATCTTTGGAAGTAGCCACACGATTCTGCTTGTTTTCTTCAGTTAGCAAACGCGGTACCCATCGGGCCGATAACTTCCTCATGCCCAAATGTTTATGAACGATATTTTGTACACGCTCCAGTGATAAGCCACATACCTCAGCTACCTCCCTCAACTTCAGTCTTCGATCGTTCATCAACATATCACGGACTTTATTGATGGTTTCCTTCGTGGTAACTTCAATTGGACGTCCTGGGCGGGCCTCATCACACACAGATGTTCTTCCATTTCTGAACTCGTTATACCACCGCTTAAATGTGGCAATCGTAGGTGAAACATCGCCATACACGCTATCTAACTCATTTTTTATTTCATCACGCGTTTTACCCTTCAAAAACAGAAAGCGAATCACTGATCGATATTGTTCTTTTTCCATTTTACACAAAAAATGCCACTTATACTGTTTAAAAAGCTATAATTCATGAATTAATTGACGGAATCATTTGAAACTGTCAATTTTCCCGCGTCCACGATGGCGGCTGTAGGTAATGACATTTTTAATATTCAGCCATACCGCATTGATTCAAGGCTCATTACTTATCATACCACCCTCGTATGTAAGGTCCTTGATTTTATATGTATTTGCTGCGTTACTTTAGTAATTCAGAATCGATATCCTGCGATGGTTTTTCGAAACAGAAATACGAATGTATGTGGTCGGCCTAACGAAGAAGGTCTTAGAAATTAGCGCCTAATAATAATACCTTTCTATTTGGAATTTCCAAAGTGGAGGTTTCGCTGAAATCTATCAGAGTATTTTTTTACAAAATTTACTTCGCTATTGCAATGTCGTATGAATGAACAATGTAGATTAACTATATCTTTTCATATTTAAATCATGATTTTGTCATGTTTCTCTACAATATTCAAACGAATCGTTATGTAACTTTTCGTCCACGGTTCATTGTTTCCAAAGCTATACAGAGATTTAAAATTCATTCCCAGTTGCAAGGTTAAAAATGGCTTTAATATTTAAATCGCATTGTTCGAGATGTGTTGGTGTGTGAAGCGACAATCCGTCGGGGCTGGTTTGCGCGTGCGTTCTGATTTCTAATGAGTAATGTTGTCTTGTACTCTAATAGCGGCCGCGCATTGGGCCACTAGTGGCGGCCACAAGTAGCGAGCGCGTGCCACTCCCTCAGCTTGGGGCACGCCCGCGGTGTGCGCTGGCGCCATACAAAATGTATGAAAAACGCGCGTCTGTGTTAATACGTGTCGCGCACTCCTAAACGGCCGAAATTGGACTACTTGTTTGTTTTATACTTTGACTAGTGGCCCAATGTGCGGAGGCTCTAAAGAAAACCGAAGATACCCAGCAGGTGATGAAGTACGTAGTCGGGTCATAAGTTCTGTCACAGGGATTTTTGAAAATAAAATAATTTTTTTTTTTTTTTATATCATTACTGTATATCAATTTACAGCTTAGTTTTTCCGAATTAAGAAAACATAATGTAGCTGAATTTAGTCCCTCTACTTTCTCTATCATCTCTTAAACTAATACAATCATGCCAGCTCATCCTAAGGCATTGTGTTACTGGTGAACCAATAATAATAGGCTACTTGATGACAGTTCAAATCAGCTTCTTTTTATGAAGTGTCAAAACGCTCCGAAAGTATGCAGTTTAGTATGAAATATTATCTTGTGACGTGCTTGTGACGTCATGCTCAACATGGTGCCTTATTTTTAGTTTTCGTCATTGTAAAATCGTTGATGGCACGAAAATAAGTTTGAATGATTTTATCCGGGCTGTTTTGGAAGCGTAATTTGCTGGTTAGAGTTAATGAATTTATTTTGATTGTTGTCAAATACCCTATTTATTTAATTTGTATGAAAAGTAAAAAAAGTAAAAAAATCATATTTCGACTTGTGTTCATATAATGTTATTTAATCATTACGACCTCAGCTATATGCTGGTAAATTTATGTGGGTTCCTCGCGAACACCCCGTATAAATTGCACCCTAAAATAAAGATGAAAATCTGTGAGTCTGACATAACCGTAAAGTCTACAAAGGAACTATATTTATGCCACATCTGGCCATAAAGTGACTTTTTCTGCACGCTGCGCGTACAGAAAAAGCCGCTTTCTGGCCAAGTGTAGACATAAAATGATGTACACAACACGGGAGGTAATGAAGAAAGACCTCGATCGCATATTTACGTCCCTCGGTTGCAGCTCGGGCCGCAAACTTCTGCGATCTCGGCCTTTCTTTGTATTACCACCCTAGTTATGTAATGTACTATTGAAATCAGGGACTGATTATCTACATGATCCTACTTGTGCGTGTTTTTAGAATAGTATGTTAATTTAAGATTGAATATTTATAAATTTTAAAGTTGTTAGCAGCTTACACTCTTAGACGACGATTATGTGGTCCTAGATAGTGAGATGGTAAGGTAAGCAAGCAAACAAATCAATTGACAGGAACTGGCCATCATTCATCATCCACGGACATACCCAGTCCAGTACCAGGCTAATGAACCATTATTGCCTCAGGCAAAATTTAAAGACGGTAGATATGTACAGTATTAGGTATAAGTACGATTCTACTAGGCATACGTGTCATACTTAATGATTGTGTGAATCATTGTGCTGTCTCAAGAAAATGCAGTACGTTATAAGATGTTTATGTGGGTACTTAATGCCTTTTGCCGTGGGATGATTGTATTGGTCCGACGGTGTCTGGTTTTATAGCTCGCTCACCGTTAGGACAGGTCAAGGCTTCAATTCAGATAGACACATGAATGATTTCATAGAATGGTCGTAGACTTGTTTATTTTAAGACCTCTTTAGAGATTTGGTTGTAATTATAGACTTAGATTAGATCTAGTTAGTATATTTTTTGGGTCATATCCATACCAGGAGTGGCTCACTCCGCGATTTCGATTTCGGCTACTTGTATCATGGCCCCTCCAGAGGGGGTTAGCCACCGACCACAAAGAATACGCGTTATGCGATAGAGAGAGACGGTCGGATGTGGTGCGTTCCGTCCAATGGCCGGACCCGAACGTCAATTTTGTTCGAAAGAGAAACTTCTGTAATGATTTATAAATTTGACTGCGGATCCGAATCAGTCATATCATACCGGGTGTTGCCTGTAACAGGAGCAAATAGTTAAAACGATTCTACTCATAAAACAATAAAACTTTCGTTCAACAACTTTTAAAAATTATCAAATATTTAGATTTTATATTTTTCATACAAATTAAATAGTATTTTCAATGTACTTTAACATCAGTCTAATTGACGTCGCTTGTCACGCTACAAACATAATTAATATCGCAATACATTGCGGCTTCAAATAAACTTTAAAGTGTACTAAAAACCAAAACAAGTTATGTTTAAAAGTCGTTGCACAAATGTTGTTCAGTCTGAGGAGTACAACCTTAGTTTTAATTATTTGTTGATGAATTTCTTGTTTATTATATTTTATATTATATAAATATGAATTTCTTGTTTATTATACATGTACTATCAAACAGGATAACAGTGACTTTGTTCAAAGTAATATAATAAAGTCTACAGGATGTATTTTAAATTGAGCAACTGTACATATACATGCTAACAAACATAATACTGTGATCCTCTAATCTAATACAACTTTTTGCTGTCATGTTATTAATAGTGTCAACGGCAAAAAATATATCATAGACATCAGAAGTTAATTGAGTGTTAATTTAGCGTCGCTCCAGTCACGAGCTTGCGTCACGTTTTAACGTATAGGAAAAGAAAACTGGTCATGATAAATCACTCGTGGAATGATTAGATATAAATATTATAGGCTTCGTTACGCATGAGTCAGAGAAAAGTAGCTAACGTTCTTGGCTTTGAGACGTAGCAATGGCGAGATTCAAATATGCTGTATCATTGTCTTCAAATTGTTTTATGCGCTCACCAATTTGTAACGTTATTATTAAGATTTGGTTTTTTCAAGTATGCAAACCACATTAGTAATTTTCCCCGTTGTCTATTGCGTTTTTTTGCCCGTATGAAAATTCGTATAAATCATATAAATATCTATGATTCGCAAATATTCACTAAGCTTATAAGCGCATAATCCAGGAGTTGGTCTACTCCATTCAACAAACATCCAAGCTTGCAAAATTTCAAACATAAGGATTTGTCAAGTTTAGTTTACCCAAGCCTTGTCGTGGCTTCCTGCGTGCTCAATAATTCATAATGTTTTGTCTGTGCGTCTGAAGGTTCGTCGTGTCTCGGCTATTTCCGACTAATTGTTCATGTATCTATCATAGAGCAATGTCAAGGTCTATAGGTTAAGAGGAAGGTTTAGAAACGCACTGGCTGCATAATCCTGTACCTCTAGCTAGAGATGTGCCATTCTTGGAAACGTTCTCCGTTTTGTATGGAGAGAAAACGTTCTCGAGAACATTTCCCATACAAAACTGAGAACTTTTCCGAGAATTCTCGAGAACGGCAAAACTCTACTTCTAGCACAACTGTGACGAGCGACAACTACCCATTTCTTTCCAATCAATATAGTGTGCCAGTGACATGGTGATGCTCTGTCGTGCGACAAGCGAAGCCGCCGCCAGTTGTGCTATAGTTTGGCAACTTCGTTGGTGACACTCACATGTGTGCTTTTTGTTATGTGCAGCCGTAACTACTCACACAAGTTACCGCCAACACGAATGACGACGGACGGAAGCAGCCTCCGGAGGCCCCCGTTCGTGTTGGCGGTAACTTGTGTAAGTAGTTACGGCTGCACATAACAAAAAGCACACATGCGAGTGTCACCAACGAAGTTGTCAAGCTATAGCTCTACTGGCCGCTGCCAGTTGTGCTAGCTCTACTGGCTGCGACTTCGCTTACTGGGTGACAAAGCATGACCTGTCTATCATTTTCGCACTAAATCGAGTAGAAAAGGATAGGTAAATAGTATCTGTCGCGCAACGAGTCGCGTTTCACTGTTATGTCAGAGTTATGAAGACAGTGGACACATGATGATCGCGAATAAGCATCACTTTCACACTGCTTTTTAGGGTTGCGTACCCAAAGGGTGCCAACGGAACCCTATTACTAAGCCTCCGCTGTCCGTATGTCCATCAGTCACAACCGTAAATAGGTAGAGTAGAGACCTGAGATTTTCATAGAATAAAAACAAAATAAAAGGGGGTCCGGTCCCCATACAAGAAGCGTGTTTTTTGGCGTCTTTTTCGACGAGTTCGGATCCCTTCGTGTGCGAATCCAACTCGCACTTGGCCGGTTTTTTGTTTTACGTGCGATGTACGCAACCATTCTAGGCCTGTAGGTTTAATTGACTTTGGCGTACTCCTCTTCGTGTCTCCTAAACAGAACGAAAGCATGTTTTGATCAGGAATTTGTTACAGAATGTGAGTGCGCAGTCGAACGTTTTATTAAAAGTGCAGAAGCTGAAATAGGGGAGGAAAGTGTACAGTTATCCTACAGGCAACACGTCTCGTATTACAAGGCCAAACGTTCTAAGAACTATCTCTGAATAGCCCTCAATGCTTCATCGAGTGACGTCACATAATGAATGAGCGTTATACTCGTATTCATTCCCCTGGAGTGTCGCGTTTCTCCGACTCTCTGTCCCCTGGCAGAGCGGCACGTGATAATAGAAATTGGTTTTCCTTGTCATCACACCTGTAATGATATTTCTTTGTTTGGTTATTTTTACAGATTATGATGATTTACAAAATAGCGAACGGGGTGAAATACCATTGGAATAACCTACCATTTAATTATTGTTGACTTTTTCTTATTTAGTGCAGCGCGCTGATTAAACAAGAACTTCATTTGCTGTCCTAAACAAACGTATGAAAATCCATTGCAGGAGCCTGTAGTTGAATTATTTAGATTTAGATTCAATCTCTAGCAAGCTCGTAATGCACTACTTTATGGTCTATATAGCTTAATAGTAAATATGCGATTGGGGGCTTTCTTTATTACCTCCCGTGTTGTGTACATCATTTTATGTCTACACTTGGCCAGAAAGCGGCTTTTTCCGTACGCGCAGCGAACAGAACGATAACAATTAAATCACTCAATAAACATGCCTCAGTAATCAAAGGTTTATCTCAGAAGAAAAAGTACGTCAGTTACTTCGTTTTGTGTAGGAGATAGTATGACTCAGACACTCAGGTTTCTTTTCCCACGGCAGACATTGAATGTCGACCTATATTTACGTTTCCTGGGCGTGCCTGCCGCATTCTACCATAAGGTGCCCTCGGATTTATGAGGCGGTGCAACCACTGACGCAAATTATATTCCGCAAGGATTTGTTACGAGCTCGGTCAAGTTGGGTGGGAATGGGCTTAGCTGCATAGCTAAATGAGCTGTGGGCCATGACCAATTGATCACGGTTGAATGTAAGGCTAGGTAACTGGGGACGAGTTTGGCCTCTTTTCGTTTCACTATAGCTCTAACCTAACAAGGACTAGGAAAGAAAGGTGGCTTTTGGTACCAGTGACACGGATTGTGCTAAACTAACCCATCATTTAGTTTTGTTATCATTTGGTGAACCGGAAGAGATTTCGCTTTCCCACTTTTTCTTCAAGTGCACTACAGAAATATAACTATTGGTTATTGCTTAAGAGTATAAATTATAGTAATACTGACCTTTGCTCCGACTCAATCTCAGAAATACCTTGAAATATT
This sequence comes from Eudemis profundana, assembly GCA_947034925.1. Taxonomy (NCBI): domain Eukaryota; kingdom Metazoa; phylum Arthropoda; class Insecta; order Lepidoptera; family Tortricidae; genus Eudemis; species Eudemis profundana. The sequence goes on along the minus strand of OX344814.1, from coordinate 10,398,615 downwards.
TATCCTGTTTATATAAGTTAGTCTAATACGCGCAGAAACGGCGTTAGCTACATTCTACAACCACAAACGGTGGCCGTAATCCCCGGCGGCGGCATGATAATGTTCTCAAATTAAACCCAATAAAAAACCTAAAAATAGCGCCTACAGCTGGTATGTGGACCAATAAAATACCATATACGCAGGTGGCATTTCGTTAACTTTTTTATTCATATTTATTCAGGTAATAGTTTTGTAAACCGTCCTTGACATGCGAAACTTACGCCCCCGCGGCATCAACAAACTCATTAACCACCTTTCTTGCGTCCCCTTCACGCTATCTAAAGCTCGGTAAGTGTGAACGGGATGAGAGATAAAGTTGTAATGAGGTGTGTTGTCTCCAGCCAGTCTCAGACGGTTGCGCGCGCGCCGCAGCCGACTCTACGACGCGCTATTTCGAAATTCAAATTAACGAATTGACGCGTTCGAAATACGAAATTTGAAACAAACGAAGTTTATCGATGTGTGCGATTGTGTTTAGTTTGACGGTGATTTTCAGTGTTTTTTATTTGGCGATTTTTGTGGCCGTCCCAATTTTGGGATCCACATGCCATGCCATATAAGTCGAGTTGTTTTATGTCTTCGGGCGCTGATGATTTATTATTATGTCTAATCGTTTGTTTTATGTCAAACTTAATGATATCCTTGTAACCATAAATCCCAACGTTTAAGAGACAGTTTAGCCTTCTAAGAAGTAATCGTATTACGCTCACAACGTCCATGATGCGTTTTTATTAATTTTATCAGTGAAATTCTCAATATTTACTGCATTCCATTAAACATTGCTCGATGGTGTATTACTAATTAGAGATGCTGTATAATCCAACAAGACATACAACTTTATACTTTAGAGCGTTATTAATGGTGATATCATAGTTAAACACCCTAGTCAGAATCTCAAGTAATTTTCCAAATGAGCGTTGTCGCTTAAGATTTCCTTGTAATAACGACAATTCTTTTTCAGGGTACCGCTGTTCACAAACCCTTTTTTGATCTCTTTTCTTTTATGCATTTTGATTATAAATAAGTCCTTTATCGCATCAAAGACACATCTAGGGGCATATTATCTTATAGTGCTAAACGTCCACTAGATTAAAAATAGGACCCTGACGACAAGACATATATAGGGCACTAGAAAACTACAGGTTAATAAAACAAGGTAAACTTTCAATTTCACTCTTCCAAATTTAAAACAACAAAGACACCGGCCAGTCCCATGACTCAACGCCATTAGAAGAAAAACGAAAGTAACGGCTGCGTACACGCAGAAATAGACGCGTTAGTCTATGCTGTCACTCCGGTGTGGACGCGGCTTTATTTAGACCAGCGTCGGCTTCTGTGGGTAGAAAGCAGTTAAATTTAACTGCCACTGGTTTTACAGAAATAGATTTTTTTTAACTGGCGATTTGACGATGCACTTTGGATGACTAGAAATTTATTTTGTATGTTTTCGTCTACAGACGACACTGAGTATCCTATCTAATGTGTTTTTATTTTAACTGAAACTGCCGAGATGTTTAGTTATAATGCATTTTCCCGTTTTAAGTAGGTACACCGCAGTGGAACGCTCACTATTTTGTTTTATTCTATAATTGACCTGCGATTTACCTAACTCGGTAGCGTTTGATGATATATGCTAATACGAAGCCGGAGTTATAGCTTGCCAGTTCTGACTATGAAGGCGAATTGTTGTAAAGGATCACAGCTTGTTTATAGTATCTTCAAAGTCACTATTTTTTTCTAATTGCTATGATCCCAGAAAGTATCCCCAATACATTGAAATAATAATAGATGCTTTCTAGAAGAACGTTAACGAACATTCTTTATTTGTCACAACAATAACGTTAAATTGTATTATTACCCGTGGCGTGTTTTATCTTTTAAAACAATAGTACATTGTGCACCGAGGGTAGTAAGAAGGGAATTACTAACGAGAGTCTATTAGGAGCCCGACGCCGAGTTGGTAATCCCCTTACTGCCCGTGATACACACAATGTTTTTCATCACATTTGCGAGGAAAAAAAAATAAAACATAAAAATCAAATAAACTAAATGCACCCGCTAAAAAACTTTAAATGTCAACTTTTTCAATATAGTCTTCCACAGATAATGCCAAGAACTGCGTTTAGTTTTTAATCTTGACAGGCAATGCCGCCAGATTGTAGCGATTTTCATAATAAAATTTTAAAGTAAATTAATTTAATTGCATTTAAATAATTGCAAAAATTACTGAAATAATAGTAAAATATACCATATATAAGTTTTATATACACTAAAATTGGTTTTGTAGCCAAGTTTTGAGGATGTGAAATAAGCCTTGGCAGATTTAAAACCTCCTTAGTCTGAAATGACGTACGGGTAGGTCCTATATTTTAAAACTAAACTCATAACTCCCACGGGAGTTATAGATTTTCATACAGTTTTTCCTCCCGTGGGAGTTTATAGATTTTTATAACCCACGGGAGGTAAATCGGCTCGAGCTGGTCTATAAGCCCGCGTGTTATAACACCCTTTACGAGCAAGTGTGATGAAAATACAGTTGTGGACACTCATAGCTCCCATTCTGCTACACATTCTCTATACATGTTGTGGCCTACTTATAATATTGGTCGCAAATGCAAACCGCAGTGCCCCAAAAACATCAAGTGACTGATTCTTTTCAAGTACGTCATTAATGAATAAGTTATTCTAATAATTATGATACACGTTCATAGAAACAATTAATGACACTGTTGCGTTCAGTGCATTAGATGATAAGAGGTAGAAACTACAACAAGGCGACTTGGGATCAACCATTGCCAACGTCTCTTGTAAGGACTGTAGTAAAATATCGTCACTACTTTGAAAAGAAACTTGTATCTAAAAACGTTGTACAGAAAAACGTCGAAAGTTACATACAAACTCCAAATACACATACTTCGTTTTTACCTGGAGTAAGTATTAGATACGTGTTTTTTTTTTAAGTAATGATAGTACATTACTACAGAGGCCGGGAAGTGAGGGGTTGCCGGCCGAGTACATATAGATGGCCGAGCGAACGCGAGGCCATCTATACAGATAGTCACGAGGCTGGCAAACTCATTTCACGCCGAGGTATGGATAGTGCTTTTCTCAAATATGCAATTAAATAAATTAAAAAATTGGTTACCTGTAAAGTCGGTATACGGGCGAAAGTTTTACGTGACAACGACTAACCATGCCCGAGTGGAAGGGACGCGTGCCTCTCACTCGCTCTCATTGTGAGCGCATAACGTGAGCGGAGCGTAACGCAGTTTCTTGAAGTGTCACCCGGCAAACCAATTTATAAGACGTTGTCACGTCAAAACATTCATAAAATCAAACTTTATTTTTTAGAGACACTAAAAGTAAAGTAGACAAAAAATTTAATCACAGAATGAAACATTTTCGATTTCCTTTCCAAAAACTGTTACATTTTTACCGCGAATATTTAGATGAAATATTTTAAAAGATGTGTATTCTTGTAGTTAAGTTTGCAATTTAAAATTATTGGAAATTGTTTATAATGTGTTATTTGTTAATGTTGATGTCGATATTATATAAATAAAATTGCAAAATATAGCAAACATCGTTAATTGTTTCGTGTCAAAAATAAATGTGGAATGGAATTAAAAAAAAAAAAAACACATTGCAGGCCTAGGCCGGCAATGTTGTATGAAATTCCATTAAATGCAAAGTGTCAAGCCACACCGGAAACGTAATGTCAACATTTCATTGCATATTTGAGAAAAATGCATTATATTACGGTTTATTCATTCATTCATTGAAGTTTGTGTCGCGTAGGATGTGCACCAACTTTCACTTAAGCGCGTGCAGTTCTTGCAATAAGTTAAAAATCGCACTTTTTTTTAATTTCACAAGTCTTTCGCGTCTCGTTTCCTACGTGGTAAACACATCAGCTTATCATTAGAGAACAGTAGTTTGGCCAGGATAGAGAGTCATATAATTGTCTGGCCCACATTCTATTGCAATGTTCATATGTTGATAGTTTTGCAGTGCAAGCCATGCATATAGCTGGTTGCGAAATGCCTACTCGCGCATTCTCGCGTTCGGTCACTGTCATCGTAAAACAAGCCTCAAACCTAGTAGGCAGGTAATTCATGCATATTAAAGACCTCACAAGAAGCAAATACTTGGACGATGTAGGTATTGATTAAGTTTTGGGCAGATAATCACATAGGGTTTTATCGCCTTTGAGATCCTTCGTTGTTTTTCCCGTTTCAGAAAAAATCGGTTGTCTGTAAAGTCGGTTTACTGACGATAGTCGAACGTGATAACGTTGACCCTGACTTTGACTTTGACTGAAATTGACTTTGACTTTGACTGACTTTGACTTTCACTGACTTTGACTTTGACTTTGACTTTGACTGTGAGGGTGCGCCAAAGTTCATATAAAATTGCAAATTCGATTATTGGAACTCCGAAAATGTATCTCATAAAATTTTACAACCTAATGATCATTGTACATATTTATTTTTAGTCATAGTCATTGGAACTCCGAATGTATTATAATCATAATGTTGTTCAACATAAATAACTTTGTTACTATAATTTATGTATATATAATATTTCAATATAACGTTTTCAAGTAATAATATTTGGTGTAATATATATTTCAAAATATATCGCTGCTTAGTCATAATCTATTCGTATATATTTTTTCCAAGTTCACATTTTTAAGCAATAAGCTTTTGTATAATATATTTTTCAAATTATACTGCTATTTATAAATGACCCTAAAAACGAAACAGCTCCCAAAATAGGTAGGTTAGGGTTATTTTTTTTTTATGACCCTAAAAACGAAACGGCTCCCAAAAATAGGTAGGTTAGGGTTATTTTTTTTAATGGCCCTAAAAACGAAACGGCTCCTAAAAATAGGTAGGTTAGGGTTATTTTTTTTGATGATCCTAAAAACGAAACGGCTCCCAAAAATAGGTAGGATAGTGTTATTTTTTTGATGACCCTAAAAATGAAACGGCTCCCAAAAATAGGTAGGTTAGGGTTTTTTTTTTTGATGACCCTAAAAACGAAACGGCTCCCAAAAAATATGTAGGTTAGGGTTATTTTTTTTATGACCCTAAAAACGAAACGATACACGTTGTGAATAAATAATATAACTTCTAAACATTATGAGCAAAATGATTCTATGAAATAAGTTGAATTATGATTGCATATTATGCGTTACGATACACGTTGATTTCAAATTATATAACTTATAATCATTATGAGCAAAATAATTATATGTAATAACTTTATTAATTAAGTAATTCTTGCTAATAACATTATAGGTACAGATAACATCTAAATAATAACATTATGTGTACAAAAATTCGATTTTTTTATTATTATAGGCAATGTAAGTAGTAGTACTAATAAATATTAAAAAAAATTATGAGCAAAATTTTTCGGAGAAATGATGAGTATAGTCACAAATCGTTATTTGTATAAAAAATCGAAATACCAATTTTATATGAGCCAATATGGACCCTTGACTGTGACTTTGACTTTGACTTTGACTTTGACTTTGACTGTGACTTTGACTTTGACTTTGACTTGGACTTGGACTTCGACTTTTTTCCCAATAAGCTGCTACAATGACATTGACACGCTAAAATGATGGCTAAGTGGCCAGTGTAAATATCTGCCGTTCCACGAATATAATGTCAAAGATTTGTTTTAATAATTTTTAAACTACGATTAAAGCAGATGTAAAACGGAACTGCCAAAGCAGCATCCACTATTTAAATTTAAAGATTTTTGCCAAACTCAGCAGTGTCTCTTGTTCAATAGAGATTTTGACAGCCGTATCTTAGGGAATAAGGGCTAATTTATTAACAATTTGTAAGAAACTATCGTCTTAACGACTTTAGTGCTGGAATAATATAAAGTACCTATTTGACAGGTAACGGCCCTGCAAGGTAACGGCCCCGCAAGGTAACGGCAAATGACGTCACACTTTTTCGTGCGTGCAGCCGGCTTCATCGAATTATAAGACGTTATCACGTCAAAAAATGGTACAAAGTATCTCGCGAGATCGCTTAAGATGCTCTATCTTTACCTATACATTTCGTGTGTATTTAAGAGTCCTAGCGATATCACCCGATACGCTATGTATTTGCGTCCGTGTGGGTCGGAACAGACAATCTCTCTAACTTTGCGCTGTTTTGTTTACTTTCACTGCTAATGTCATTTTTGTTTGGTGCTAAACAAATAGGTATGCATTTTCGAATCACTTCTTACATAAATAGTTGCGTGAATGTCGTTCATGGATAGACATTTGGATAGTTAATAAAATTGTATTATTAACTTAGATTCCGCTTATATTGGAACTTAGCTACCTACGAGAGACTTCTTTTGAAAATACACTCCAATTTCATCATAAAGATGGCCGCGTCAGTTTTTGCGTGAATTTATGCGCGCGCGGATGTCCGCGTGTTATTAAACACTCAGACGGCTGACTCACGCCAGTTAAACTTGGTCGCTGGGTCCAGTGTCGGGTTACCTACTGTTGGTTTAAAGTCGAAAACTGTGTTACGTACACACCTGTTTTACTTTAAATTTACAAGTAACCTAACATCATAATATTGTCTTCAATTTCCGCGATGATCAGTCTGTGTATTATGACAATTTAAACGGATTAACTAGTGTACACAATCTACGAACTTTGGTCTAAATAGGCGATTTTATTCGATTTATAAAATTTGTTTTTCCTACAACATGTTGACATCTTCATGCTACATTTCATAACTCTAAAGTCGGAGTGTTTTCTTTGGAAGATATTTCCTATAATTACTGACTGAACTGGATTTTCAATACCTGTGTAATGTATGTGTCTACAAATAGAGTACACAGATATTGAAAATACAAATGGCTATAAGCTACCTGAGTATTATTAACGTAATATACCTACCTTTAGTGTACCTGTCAAGTTTCAAGCATGTTTTTAAGAAATATGGGTGCGTATTTGACCCTGTTTTCCTACTCTTATTTGCGATTTCGTGCATGCACGACAAACGACTTCCATCGCCAATTAACTGCTTAAGAACACATTTTATCACCTTTATAGAGCAATTCTTGACTTCCCGGAAACATGTTCACACGCAACTTTAATTAAAACGCTTCGCCAGCTGTAAATTAACATGTAAACTGGATAATTTGTCATAATCCTTGGACAATCTAGAGGTGAAAGGTGTAAATTAAGTGCCGGATTAAAGGACGACACATTTTAATTAAGACTTGAGTGTCTGACGTGCGAGTGTGAAACTGTCAGGTAGGTTGTGAAACGGTAAGGATAGGTGCCGGAAAAGGCGATGTCGACTGCTTGAGATGTGAATATATTGCCACCAAAACAAACGTGATCGGGACATAAGGCCATATTCACATCTCACCGATATGTCGACGAGATCTTCTGTCCCGTTCTTTCCATCGCTGTGAAGTGAAAATGCAAAGGGTTGTCGTCCAAGACATATCGGTGGGTGTGAAAACGCGCTAAGTGTTTTTGAACTCGTCATGATGTAAAATGCATTCACACTCATTCAATTGGGTCAGTTAGTCTTTAAGAAGTGAACAACAGTTTATGAATGAAATATTTTCTGATCGACCCCTGAAGGTTGTTATGTTACTGATTGCTACAATACATTCCTGAACTGGGTAGAAACTAGAGAAATAACCGACCGCTCAAGTTGTATCTATCGCTAAAATGTCATAGCTCAATAGCGGCTAAACCGTAGCGCCTTAAAGATAGCTGATCAAAATTGGTTATCGATCTGACTGTTGACATACTAACTATTTCATTATCGTTCACGTAATAAAGAGAAGAATATTTTACATAAAGGTATTTTTATGTTGCCGAAATATCAGGTCTTAGGCGCGTGTAAACCCAACTAACCCTTAATTTTGCCACGACATTGTTTTCCGACGTTTCTAAATTAATTAACTAAGTGAGGGCGCGTTACTTACAGGCATGAAATTTCATAGCTATCAGTATTGCATGCCTAAAAGGATGTAACATACAGCCGTTCACTACCGAGTCTTGTCCTTTTGTGATTAAGTACAAACAGCAATCGAGTTAATGGGTCGTCACGCCTCAATGGGACGTTGGTTCTAACTTCGCCAAATCATATCATATTATTTGGGTTAACGTGTGTCAGAATTGCGATAGTGCTGAAACACTACGTCAAATTATGTACTGTTGATTTATTCCATAAAAATTTCAACCGTCTGTTAGAGTTTCCTAATCTGACTTAATGTCTGCTAGTGCTACGCGAAATTTGCCACTTGTTGTTCAAAAAGTTTCTGTAAAAAAAATGTTTTTTCAAGACAAGCTTTTATAGCCGACTGTACTTTATACAATCGCAAACTGCATGTCAAAACTAATCAAATGAGCCCGAACACGGTGAATGTATCTTGATTAATTGAAATGGTCCTATTCCTATGTCTGGATTCTAGACCCATCATCAGATCAGCTTCATGTCATAATAATATTGCATTGTCATCTGTTTTACAATATCCTTGCACAATTTTAGCTTGACCGGAAACCGGGAATTGGGTCAAATTTACTGGTTACATCCTTTTCATATTGTTCCCATTGTCACTGCATAAAATGTAGCGTTCATAAAATTGGATGTAAACGTTTTTATTTGTATTAAATAAATAAAAGTAAATAAGATTATGTATTAATGATGCCTAAAGCATAATTAATTAAATTGTACATTACAAAGAAACACCGACGGAACAGACTCGGAATTTCCCTTTTCTCAACACCATTCCTTCCAGCGACATTCTTTTTATCAAATAATTAAGCTTGTATTATAAGACAGAGCTGGCGTATTCCCTCCTAAAAAGGTGCAACTTCTTTCAATTTCAATGATACTTACGGCCTTTAAGCTCTCTGTGCCTGGAAAGGAAAAAACCGAGCCCTTTTCTTACTGGCAACGCAGTTCTGGCCCGTCTGGACTTAAGGCATTTTAAGATTCTTTTGAGATTCCGTGAAAAGGTCGGAACGGTCTTATAATTTACACATAATTATAAGACCGTTCCGAGTCTTATAATTAATGACATACACAGCTACTTGAGAGGCGCATTTGTAAAAACCTTGGCGGTCTTTAATTCTGCAATCCGATGCTTGTATACAGATAACCTTTTTGTAAATTTACACATTAAACAGACATTATATATCGACACTGGAAATTTCAAATGTCGTAAGGGACATTTTGTCGTAAGTACACTAAATATACCATTGGAATCAGTATTTTTTTCTCTATCGATCTGTTCGATTGAAATTTTGATAACCCGTCAAATAAAAAAGTTATGAGAAGATTAAATTTTGTCGTAACTTCCTAAAATTTAAAGTTGACCCATACAACATAGTGCCATATAAATTTAGTATACAAATTTATATTTTCATACATTTTATGGTTACTTACTTCATTAACCTGGAAACCATAAATATAACTTACAACAGAAATTCGCAATGTACAAATAACTACGCTTTTGGTAGTTCCGACAATATGATAATATTTTTAAGAAAAAACGGGTTATTTCAGATTCGTAACGGACATTTTCGTCTTAAATTCACTGCGTAAGGGACACTATTTCCTAAACTATTAAGGTTATAGATTTCCAATAATTAGTTCGGTGTAGATAAAGTTATTTGAAAATTATAAATCTGAGAATCATCCTAATCGGTTAAGAAACGACCGAGTTACGATTTTTTTTAAATTGAATTTTGTTTTTTGGCTCTCCTGAAAAGTCGACCTTTGTCCCTTACGACATTTGAAATTTCCAGTGTCGATATATTGATATTACACAGCTATGGCACGGGCTTCTATTTCTGTTCTGCTCTCTTCTCTCTCAAGCTGACTAACAAACCTAACCTAAAATAAGGAGTGTGTTTAATGAAAAGGCTAGGCAGCTAACCAAATAGCTAATTAAGCTAGTTGGCGGCGACATATACACCGATATTACACAGCACACTCGATAATACAATAGAATATTTAGAAAAAGCGGTAATCGCAATAAGTAAAATAGTTTTTTAAGTGTCTGAAAAAGCTTTATTTTAGTATCAAATCTACAAATTATGCCTAATTCTAAAGTTCATAATGTTCTTCTACATCGATCTCATCTGTAATCATTTTTTCATTACAATATGTCATTTCCACACATTTCTTTCCCATTTTACGCGGGTCGGCGCTCGAATGGTAATGGTACTTGTCTACGGGCAGGAATTCGCTTACGTACTGTAACAAGGGGTTATAAAACCTATAAACAACGGTTCCGCAACAGGACAATGGCACTGAATTGAAACCAATTAAGCCCGTCCTCACGCAATACCGGTAATGGCGGAACACCGAAAATAACGATGTGACATAAACAAGTATCGGTAGCAGGAATCTCCTGACTCATAATCCTTTGGCAAACGGCCACGGAATAATAAATAAATAATAAGAACACGAAACCCTAGTTTAATTTTGTTTTTTGTAACGGAACGGTGCCAAGTTTGAATTTGGAATATTGAATTGTTAACGGGATTTATTTAATTTACAATATTTGTAAGTCGCATTTTGGTTTCAAACTTTGCAAACTGAGAACCTGATATTTTACATTTCTGGATGAAGGAATTAATAGAGAGTCTTTTAACACGATTTATTTTTAGTTGTTCCTCTTAAATAAAATTTATATGCCAAATCAGACACCTAAAGTGGGCAGAAATTGATTGTTGTAATTTGAAAATTCTTTAGGGCAAGGTCACACGGGGCGAAAGCGACTAGTGATGCTTAGGTAACTAATTGAAGTTTCTCTCAATCTAATGTTTTTTTGTAAAAATAACATTTGTCCAACAAATGCTCTTTTACAAAAACCATTAGATTAAGCATTTGTCCAACACGATTATCTAGATTGAGAGAAACTTCAATTAGAGGTTACCTTAGCCTCATAGTTGCTTTCCAAATCAAGATTGCATGATGATGATCTTGTAACATTTATTAATTAGTTGTAAATTCAAACCAAACAAATATGTTGTACCTATATAGAGAACACAGACCCGGTACCCACATCACCGTGCTTTCAAACGGTCAAATTTCCCAAATTCAATTAACGAACTCCCTTAGGCAAATGCAAGTTAGTTAACTTGTAACCTCGGTTTTGGGCAAAAGCGATCATGTCTCATTGTGTAACTAAGTTACTAAGGTAACTTCTTCACAAGCGACTACAAAGGAGTCGTCAGTTAACCAAACTTGGGGTTACTTTGACCAGATTACCGCTTAAATACCTGTTAGAATAGTGCTAGGTTAACTTAGAGTTAAATGTGATTTGTAGGTAGGTAGTTACATCTTTTACTATTCCGGAAGATAAGGTAGAGGGGAGGGAGCGGTAGGGTAAAACTTAGCATGCAGCTATATAGATCAAGTGAAATGTTTGAAGTACTTGGTAATTTTTGTTAAATTTTAGAAAATGATCCTTTAGTGATGTTGCTTCAAATTTGACATCCCAGTTTTAGAGCACACTAATAAAAACACAAATTGAAATGTTCTTTCTAACGTCGTTAAAATTGTCGTCAGCTTTTAAAAACATATAGCCATTGAGCAGTCAGCACGAAAATGTAAAATTTTTAAAACAGAAAACCTGCACTACGAGTACCAGATCGTGTTTGATTTACGCTCCAGTGAGATGAGTTTGCATTGTCGAATCGAATTCGAATGTTACACAAAGGAAGTAACACAAAGTAACACTTGAAGGAAACGAAAGAATAGGTTGTACCACGTATTTTGCATATTTGAAGCTTTTATTTGACTTGTATTGTAGTGTATGTTTAGGAAACTTGTAAGGCACAGGTAGACACATATTTTTGTTATGTGATTTGATTTTATTGATTATTTGGCAACATTCCTTTTATAAGCAATTTTTCCTTTGCCTTTTATAAGGTTGCCTGATTTCTAATTATTAGGTAAGTTAATAAAGATTTGTCGTTATAGATATTTCAACAACACTATGTTTGGATTATCATAAACTAAAACAACAGTATGTTCCATTTTTATTAGTAGTATAGTCAGGAGTAGCTCATTCCGCGATTTCGCCGTGCGGCTACTGGTACTAGTACCAATTATGCCCCTCCGGAGGGGCTTAGCCAGCGGCCAGAAATAACACGCGTTATGCGATAGAGAGAGACGATAGTATGCGGTACGTTCCGTCCGGGTCGGTGGTCGGACCCCAAGGTCAGTTTTGTTAGAAAGAGAAACTTCTGTACATAGTACTATGCTATTACTTATTCTGTGGTATAGCTCACAAAAGAACCTTCTAAAAATATTTGGTTTTGACGGTACTAGAAACAACTTTAATGTTTACAAATAGATTTTTACTCTGTGAAACTAACAACCTTCCCACATTACGAAATAAAGTGTTAATTTGATCAAACTCAATGAAATCTGGGCCTGTGTTAGCGTGTTTTCAACTTTTCATTAATGATAACGAAATGTGTTACTGACCTTTACGCACATTAGCTAGTAAATAAGAGCTAGTAATTAAATTCTGTACCAACGACGAAGGACCTATCGAACCCACTGGTTTGCCTAAAACGGTGATTAGGGCACCAACACACGTAACTTCAGACAATAGGAAGCAAAATCCACCAAAAACTGTCCACTACATAACACTCTCTGTCTATAACGCGTATTTTCACTTGTGGTTGGGATATAGAACCGTAATGTGGGGTAAATTTGTTCCGAATTTGCCACTGTTTGTAATACCTACACAAAAATAAATGTATCACTAAGACCTGATTAAGCTATAACTACTGCTGCTATTATACTATTGTAGCAATCAGACCAAACATTCACAGTGTGCCAATAAAAAATATGGAAAAATTACGGAATTGACATTGGAAACGAAGATTGGAACTTCTCAGTTCTTCGCATTGGCGATGATGACTATGAAGAGTCATTAGCATTATGCTTTAATCAGATAAATAAGGCCACTGACCTCGTTAAATATTATCATTATTCTGCAAAATTCTCTTCACTAATAGTTTCACAGTTCCAATACATGAAAGGGCTTATTTTAGTTGACAAACGACGTCTCATACGTCCTTTCCTTATGCGCAAAGAAGGATTTATTATAGATATTTTGACACAAGACCTCCCATGTTTTGGCAAAACTAATCAATTATCTACTTTATTTCTTCCGCAGAAAGTTGACGTTAATCGCCTCCTTCGCTCAAACCTTTGATGTCTACGATCTACGATGCGCAAGAGTCCATTTTACGTCTTGACGTTGGATCACACAGATAAAACAAAAGATAAATAGGTCGAACTATGGTGCCAATTTATTTTCAACATAATTCGTACAAGTTAAAATACAAATTCGAATGAATTACATTTTTGTTTAATGACGTATATTTATACAATGTATGTTACGCATCAGTAGATCGTGACATTCGTGACCGATGCCAACGCTCTGAAATCGTATTGCTTCGCTAGAAAAAGTGAATCTAATGAAACATCACAATTAAGAAATGCCTCACGGTCTATTGGCCATTACTTAATTGGGGATGAAAGTTTTAAGTATAGACCGCTGTTACGAATTCGTATGTGATTACATGAAAGGGAATCGAAGACGCGTGATTTTCTAAATGCATTAGAAACAAACTGAAAAGTTTCAGGATGCGAATGTTTTTAGTTTAGTTCTCTAGCCAGCGGCGAAAATCGGTACAAATACCATGCTAATACTATTCTTTTGTTATGTAGATTTTTTTCACAAATGGCTGCGCTAGGAAAAAGAAAATTCAATCTACGTTCTCAGATACAAACGGTCTTTTTTCGATTTTTCTCCAATACCTACGTTCGCAGTCTAATCCTGATCTCTGTTCCTGAACTAAAGCGGATATTCGCACGTTACGTTCCATTTTGCACAATTTCCGTTTTGCAACACAATACCACCAGCTTATTTCCAGAACCTCACATCACCATTGTAATTTTGTATTTAAATATTATCTCTATTTTACATACTATAACGTCGCTTTTCCAATTTTCCAATAGTGAAAGATACAAGTTGATACACGATCCTTGGAGGTGTTTGAACTGTATCGATCGTCTTGTTTACATGAACACGTGTTGCAAGATCGAGATTTCTTCTCGTTTGCACGCGTTTAAGTAACCTTATTGTTGTCGAAATTTAATAGAATCTGGTAGTCAGAGGTCGTCAACCTGTCAGTATGTATTTAAGGAATACATTTGGATCACGCTAACTGATTTGTAGGTATAACGTGTATAGGGCATCTTGGGCTTTATATTTATGAACACGAAAGTCAGAAGAAATATCAATAAAACTCGAACACTTAACTTACAAACAAGGAACAGAACATAATTCACGGGCGACACTAAACGATAGAAGACGGTAGAAGATTCATCTCCTTGGGCGATTAAATAGTTAGAATTTTAAATAGTTTTCATAAAGGTAAAATCTGTTGGATCAATCAATGAAACGTCTTTCCATTAACCCTCTCTAACTAAAGCCACCTCGTCTGCCGGCTACTTTATCTTTTTTGCGGAAATAACTGTTCAAAAATTTAGAAGATTATTAGAACCTAGTTTGACATTCTTTATGGCCTCTTACCTTAATTTTTCTACCAAATGCGACTTGCCAATCGCACCATAATATTTCTGAACAAACATATCTCAAGTCTTTTGCTTCCTTTAATACTTTGTACGTGAATCCAAAGTCTTAAAATAAAAGTTAACTCTGACAGGCCAGGTAAAGTTTGGAAACAGAAAATGTGTTATCTGATTAAGAAAGTTATTCAATTGTGCTCACCGTCTGTTTTTAGTTATTTTACCTCCTAATCTAGACGTGGTTTGGAACCTTTCTGGACTTTATTTCGACTTTTTTCTATACTGTAAGTTCAACTTAATGGAAGCCTGGTTCAACTTTGACATTTGTTAACACTTTAGGTGCGAAGAAATCGCTTTCTCAAATCAATAGATTTCGTATTTAGTTTTATTAAAAACTCTGTGTTAATGGTGTTTGTTCTTGAATGTTCGATGCTATACAATGACCGGACGTGGAGGCGTGACGAAGTCCCCTTAAATGGTTCGGTATCGGGCTTACTCGTATCGGCTCGCTAAGAGATACAGTCAGCAGAATATGTAAGTTCCTAGAAAATTCCCACAACTCCGTGTGCAATGGTGAAAAAGTCCCACCATCCTTGGATGTCTATAAAATAGGTTCTTTTTACCCACTCTGTCGTGGTGTCTGTCGTGGAAAATCATATTTTAATTTTTAATCTTTCTATACTGACATAAAGGACCCCGCAGCAAACTTAGGGAAAAAGTGGTTTCAGTCAAATGTCACTAAATTTTACTATGATGTAGATTCAACTCTCCCGATTATTTTTTTTATAAGGGCATAACTCTCTCACGTGTATACTTTCTGAAATAATCAATTGAATTGTTATATACAAAATATATGTTTTACGTAATTCCTCCTTTTTGCTCTGTTATGCGTGTCGTTCGTAACATAGTTAATTTGACAGAAACATTACAAAGTTCATATTTTATGTTTGATAATTACGTTATTATAAGCACATGAATAAAATTAAGAAACATACTTACAACACATGACGGCAGTAAGGAATCCTTGGTTTGTCTGAAATAATCCTGTCGCTTTATTACGTCAGTAAATGTCAGTCTGTCAGTGCGTATCATTTCGTAATATGTATATCGAATTTAGAAAACACGTCGCAAAAATAAAAAAAATATGCTTGATTATTTCAAAAATTATACATCTGAAAGAATTATGCCTTTATAAAAAAATAATCAGGACAGTTGAATCTTCATCATAGTAAAATTTAGTGAGATTTGACTGAAACCACTTTTTCCCTAAGTTTGCTGCTTTTAATTGAATGATTTCCAAAACACGACGTCGCAACGTGAAACGTTGCCGTGTCGTAGCACGTTGCGAAATCGTGTCGTGAATTTTTACGTTGCTCGTCGTAAATTTCCACGTCAGGACGTCGCAACGTGAAACGATGCCGTGTGGTAGCACGACGCGATATCGTAACGTGTTTATGTGCAAGAGCCCTTAATGGTTTTCCCGTGGCGTAGACGCAAACATTCTGCGACATAAATTGTTTAAGAGATTTGGTCGCAAGTTCGTGAAATCTGAATCTGATACTGTCTGATACAATCGCACCTCTCGCTGTTTGGATTTTTGTCTCGGCTTCATAATTTCGATACGGTCGATCTTAAAAACTTTTTTTTTGTCGGTTTAAATATATGTTTAAACCGACAAAAAAAAAGTAATAATAAATATTTTTACTAAAAAAAACCCGACCGCGGTGCACTTTAAAAGTGCATAAAATCCGCCATTTTGTTTATTTTAACGAACTTCATACCCAGTGACACTCGCGCTATCAAGACGAATCCAATGATGTATCATTTATCAAAATCGGTTGTGCCGTTGAGTAGTTACGAGCGGACACAGGAACGGACATACATACATACAGGTCAAACACATTACCCTCCTTTGGGCTTCGCCGCAGTCGGGTAAAAAACCACGATGTCACATTCACTTAGATGTATCTATACTATACGTGGGAATCAGCTTCTGTGAACTATAATTAAAATATTCCAATATTTATCCTGTTCATTGTATATCACACATTTATATGCATGTCTGCCACTTAAAATGCAATTAAAATCATTACGTAGTATCCACGTCACTTGTGCAAATTTTTTAGTGTGGATTTCCCATGCACCAAACAAATTAGCAGATTACACCTTTGTTTTATACCTATGCAATGCATGCCTTCCTCCATTCATAATTATATTGAAATCTATACATATCAAACGGTTTCCTGACTAAGGTACCTACTGACAGAAAACGCCCAGCGCAAACCACTGCCACAGAATAAGTAATAGTACAATCGAAGACACTGCTAACTGACCACTTGTCACCCTTATTACAATGTATTAAGGTCTACTGATGGTCACTTAACTGTGTCTTCGTTTGTACTACGTACAGACGTTTCTCTTTCTGGGGCCCGTTTCACGAAGGTACAAGTTACAAATTACAAGCGGAAGTCTCTTTCTATCAAAAGGTATTGAAAAAAGACTTCCGCTTGTAATTTGTAACTTGTAGCTTCGTGAAACGGGCCCCTGGTCGCCGGAGGGGCAAAATTTGGTATTAGTAGCCGCGCGGTGAAATCGCAGAGTGAGCCAATCCTCAATCCTGCCTCTGCCGAATATAAAACTCATATCCTTTAGCCAAACGATTTTGCGAGCTTCAACCCCTGAAGGATTAAAACAGTTCGAAGTTTTTATGAACAGGGCCTAGAGATGGGCGGTGGGTAAATACCCAAGGTATTTACCGGGTAAATACCCGGGTATTTACCCAATCTACCCGGTAAATTGGGTAAATACCCAAATTGGTGGGTATAAACTATTTGTATACTATTTTTTACAAATTTAATTAAAAATGTTGTTGATATATATACAGTCAGTGCAGTCTGTGGGCAACATTTACGCAAAGAGCTTATAATACGTTAAGAGTTCAGTATAATAACATTCTGAGGATGCTGTTGAAGCTGCCGAAGCACTGTAGTGCATCGGGCATGTTCGCAGAGGCGCGAACGGATGACTTTTATGCCATTAGGCGTAAACGAATAGCGTCTCTGCTGACGCGTGTGCGCGGCAGTAGCAACAGCCTCCTTAGGACATTGTCTGAACGACTGGATTGCCCTCTGACGAGATACTGGGTAAATGTGGTGATAGGGAAGGCTAAATAAATGTATGGGCCCCATATATTTATTTTGCCTCCTTCTGTCGTCAGATATTTAGTTTTGTTTTAATTGTTTGTGTTAATACTAATATAGGTCGTAAGTTCTCTTGTAACTAACACAATATGGATCAAACTGGTCTGAAATAAACAAATTTTATTTTTATTTTATTTTATTTTTTTTATATACGTATAGTAAGAATAAATGCTATGGATAGCGAAATAGGCATCTTACGTTACATCAACAAAAGTAATGATACACTTTTTATTAGGGTGTCCCAGATTTTACGCAAATCCAAACTGAGTAACGCATACCCTCTAATTATGTTTGTTATGTGCTAAAATGCTCCTAAAACAAAAATCAGCTAATTCTGTGTATGGGAACCCGTGCCGACTTCCGGTTGAGCTAAGTTTGCACCTGGTTTCTTTTGAATCACATACCAACCAGGTGCAAACTTAACGCAACCAGGATTGAAGGGCGCAACTATTGTGGCTCTTTTTATATAATTAAATAGCATTTTATTATTTTGTACCAAAGGTTGCGACTAATTAAGAGATAGAAAATATGTTTTGTTCATAGATTATATAAAATACCGCATTGCATTTTCAAAATTCAGCGAGTTCTTCATATCTGTGAAGTTATTGGAAGTGAAAAGCTTGAAATGCACATGTAGTTGCACACTCTGATTCTGTCTGATCAACTATCTTATAGAAATTCGTCATAATTAAACAAAAAAAGTCAAAGCAGAAGCTCAATCCGGGAATCTATTATATCTCGGTTGCGTTAAGTTTGCACCTGGTTGGTATGTGGTGCTAAGGAAACCAGGTGCAAACTTAGCTCAACTGAATATGAAAAATTTAGGTTGAAGTCGGCACGGGTTCCCATACACAGAATGAGCTGATTTTTGGTTTAGGGGCACTTTAGCACATAAAAAACATAATTAGAGGGTATGAGTTACTCAGTTTGGATTTTCGCAAAATCTGGGACACCCTACTTTTTATTCATCTTTAATTTTTGGTTTGTGTCTTGGTCGAGACGCTGACAATTTTAAGTATAATTGAAGGTTACAATCTAAATATGATGATAAAACCTTTAGAACCTGTGTCTAGAATATGTGAGTGCAATAAATGATTGAAGTTCAAACTTCAATCATTTATGTTTGAAACTTAACAAAACCATCTAGAAAAATCACAAAAAAGTCTAGAATATGTATTATACTTTCACAAAACTCTGTGGTTTTATGAACTTCACATTATTTGATCTTGAAGCTATCTAGCTTCTTGTAACATATTATGAACTCCTAGATATCTTACATGGCCATGGTAACATGGCCTTTATGAAGCCTACTTTAACATCTAGAACTTCATAAACACTATAATGTGTCACAGAAGATTCTGGCTCCTTAGTAAAACCACCTAGAAACTTCTAGATATCGATACCTTTAGACTCAAAGGGCGTAAACGCCGCAGGTTCTAATGGCGTTTACGCCCTTTGAGTCTAAAGGTATCGATATGTCGAAAAACAGACGGGAAACTTGATAATTTTGTATATTGCTTAGTTTGTAGACCCTGTAAATTTCATAAAACCTTCTCAAAACTTGACGGAAGCTTCAAAAAACCTTACAAGGACATTTAGGCGTATTATTGTTACATCTGGAACACATAAGCGTGGCTAGAAATACAAAAGAAGATTCTGGATTCCTTGTAAAACCATGTAAAGACTTCCAGATGTCTTATGTCATTTGGGAAACTTGATAATCTTATTAACATTTCATATATTATTTAATTTTTAGAATTCTGGAAACTTTATAAAATCATGTCAAAACTTTAAAGAAGCTTCAAGAAACCTCAAGTCTTCTGTTGGTTACCTATAGTAACATCTAGAATTCATAAAAATGACAAGAGTTACCACAGAAGATAGTGGATTCTATGTAGGGCTCTGGAAACATCATAAGACCATGTCAAAACTTTACGGAAGCCTCGAGAAACCTTACAAGGCCTTTTAGTTCCCTACTGTACATCTAGGATATTCATAAACATGACGAGAGATACCACAGAGAGATACCATATAATAATATTATTTCATTTGTAGGCTTCTAAAGACTTTATAAACGAAACTTAGAAACTTCTAGAAATCTCTTAGATCTCTTTAAAACCTTGTAGTACCATCTATGAAGTTCGTAGGATCTAGTATAAATCATATAGAACCATCCAGAAGATTACGTTTCTCTCTTCAAGACTACATTTAGGGACATCAAAGAAACTTTTAGAAATATGGTTAAACCTTCTATGAAATTCATAAAACATGAAGAAACTGTAATGTAACTTCTAGACGTTTCTAGACATCTTCTAGAAGCTTCTAGGAATCTGAAAACTTTAAAATACTGTGTAAACACTACTAAAGTACTCGTAGTATATTAAGTCCTCAAATAATTTCTAAAAGTTAACGATAAATTACCTATTTAGACACTTCGTAGAAATAATTTTTCACGAAACTATAAAAACCCTTAAATAAAGCCTTAATAATTATACAACTTCACTTCTTTACTGAAATTGAAATAAAATTATTGGACAGGACAGCCTTTTGAATCTCATAGAACCAGCATGAGATGAGAGCACTAGTACTAGTCTTTACGGGAAGCTTATATATATGACGAAGCGTGGATTTAATTAGTAGTCAAAATCCAATTTAAAATCGTAATCAATAATGGAAACATGTTATAATCATTTGAGAGCGGGTAATTCAGTAGCCCGAATGGAGTTTTTTCGTTGAACATTTGACAGTGGTTTGACAGCTAGAGAAACGCGCGCGTTCTTGGCGTGATATGTTGAGACAAAAGCTGTGGTGTTCGCGAACTAATCCATTGGCTCTTAAACTGGTTTTAAATCACAGTAATTTAGTGGCAAGTGTGTTCACATAAACCTAAGTGATTAGTTGACGTAGCGGAGTGTGTCCATTTCCGAATGTTTCCTTGATATATGCGCCCAAATAGTAACAATGATTGAGACCGGTCGGCTAAGCTATTTGTTCACCCCGTCATCAGAAGTGGGATTACCCAAGGAATCTCGGAAGTCACATACAGATCAGAGTGAACATATTTCACATAAGAATGAGTGCAAACACTGGGAATATCCTTTTGGTATGCAACAAGGAAACTTGACTTGATTCAAACAATACACTGCAAGATTCACACGCTGCTGATCCAGAAATAGCATGACCCAAGTGTTATCTTGATAATCATCTGGCTGTCAACTATAGTGGAGGTTGGAAAATAGAGTCACTATGAAACCTTCTGTCGGTAAGGTTGTTGAATTATCATATTTGTTGAATGACCACTTGGATAATAGTAAGTAATTAACTTCTCTCTCTCTCTCTGATAAATCTTAATAGAAATGGTTAGTAGGTACATAATCATTGCCTGTGAGTGTGCCCATCAGCCCCGGGCTTGGTGCGGGTTAGTTCTCGGATGGTAGTGAGCAGGCTGTGGTCCCCGTACTGGCACTGTGCAGTGATACATGATTATTTGCATACTCGATGTCAACTACATTATGTGTTCATCATCAGCTTAGGAGTTCTTATAAATTAAATTAAAACGGAAGTTCTAAATTCAGCGATGTGGAACTGGTAAGAAATAATTACATGTTTAGATAGATGTAATGTGCTCTCCTCTTTTGTATGTCTGTGATCATGATTAAATCTAATTTGATTATTTATTACTCAAATTAAAATGGCAGTATAAGTTGCATTTCATGTTCTGAAAATTGAGATAACTTAATGGAATATGTGATTAATACACGGAGGACTTGGGACACTTCTTTTAATCAACTATCACTCTATTTTAATCACAATATTGATTATAAACAAATCTCTATACAAATGACATTTATCTTGCTATCGTGAAGGCTGGGACTGGAGTGAATTGACATGTCATTCAAAGAACGACATCAACATTCTTACATTCAAATTGAATATGAATCATTTGATTCTAAGCGGCCAGAGTTGATTGTAACAAAACCTTATTACAATAACAGAATAGGTGAAGTAAACTTTTACAAGTTAATATCTAAATTTCCTAGCTTTGATATTTCACACATGCTATAAAGAAATGGTATTCTAAAAAAACAATGACTATGGGTCAATAAATTCACAGGGTTAGGATACACATGTGTCAGAGTAATCGGAGTGCATAGGGTATAACGGTCATGTTAGTTAATAATAGGGGATTCGTCATGTTCGTTACGTAGATGACTTTGACAAGACTGTGTGACACATATTGGCCTGTGTGACGCATGTTAGCCTTTGTGGCGCACTCTAGCCTATGTGGCACGCATTAGCCTGTGTGGCACGCACAAGCCTCCGTGGCACCGACAAGCCTCCGTGGCACCGACAAGCCTCCGTGGCACCGACAAGCCTCCGTGGCACCGACAAGCCTCCGTGGCACCGACAAGCCTCCGTGGCACCGACAAGCCTCCGTGGCACCGACAAGCCTCCGTGGCACCGACAAGCCTCCGTGGCACCGACAAGCCTCCGTGGCACCGACAAGCCTGTTTGACATTGACAAGCCTGTTTGACATTGACAAGCCTGTTTGACATTGACATGACTGTGTGATTGGTGTACAAATTGATCTAAGGGGTAAAATGAATTTAGTCGAATGTTAGTCAGGGTGACCGAGTGGCGTATGGTATAAACCATTGTCTATTATTCAGTCATAAATGCTAAGTGTACGGGAAATAGATTTACACACGAGGACGTGTGACTGTGCAGGGTGGCCGTGACGAAGCGTGGATTTAATGAGTAGTCAAAATCCAATTTAAAATCGTAATCAATAATGGAAACATGTTATAATCATTTGAGAGCGGGTAATTCAGTAGCCCGAATGGAGTTTTTTCGTTGAACATTTGACAGTGGTTTGACAGCTAGAGAAACGCGCGCGTTCTTGGCGTGATATGTTGAGACAAAAGCTGTGGTGTTCGCGAACTAATCCATTGGCTCTTAAACTGGTTTTAAATCACAGTAATTTAGTGGCAAGTGTGTTCACATAAACCTAAGTGATTAGTTGACGTAGCGGAGTGTGTCCATTTCCGAATGTTTCCTTGATATATGCGCCCAAATAGTAACAATGATTGAGACCGGTCGGCTAAGCTATTTGTTCACCCCGTCATATATATTACTTTTTTTCATATAAAAAAAATAATTTAAAATCTGACTTCGAAAGTTTACAGAAAAACTCAATATCATTCCTTTAATAAAACAAACATATTTTATTAGGTACGATCAAATCAAATCAGATATAAACGCTAAGTCTGCAGAAAATATTCGGTAACAGTGCATTATCTAACAATCCAAGTTATATTATATCATTCCAATGACGACAAAATGTATTTTTCTTAATATTTTATCCCTTGCACAAATTAATTTATTCAATTGTTAATTATCTTGACTCTCAGTAGTTTCTACCCACCAAAATGGGTAGAAACGGGTAAATACCGGGTGGATTGGGTAAATACCCGGTATTTACCGGGTAAATACCCACGAGCGCCCATCTCTAACAGGGCCTCGTTTCAGGAAGCTATATACAAGTTACAATTTTACAAGTCCACACATGCAACATTGGTCAAATACAGCAACGCCATTGGTTGATTTGGCCAATGTTGTTAGTTGAGACTTGTAAAATTGTAACTTGTAGCTTCGTGAAACGGGGCCAGGTCGGAAATTCACACGGGTGAAGTTGCAGGACACTATAACAGAATGAATGCCAATGCCACCTGTGCATGTGCAAGCCATTGCACATTTTTCCCGCCATCACTTATCATATTCAAATCGGAAGTTGCAGGAAAAGGAAAAACACAAGTTTCCTTAACGAGAATCCAGTGAGTCAGTGAATATTTAATTTAAAACGGGTTTTATAAGTTGGGGTTATCTACAGTGCATTCCGAGTATCGGACCTTTTTGCGGTTCTAGAAGTTGCGATTGTCGATTGCCTTTTGTTTTTTGGTTAAAATTGCGGTTAGTTTTGGTGGCATGAACCAACGAGGGCGGCATAGCTGGCGGCGCTGGCAAATAAGACAAAAGTTTTGTAAGCTCTTGCACTACTTTGCGGGCTATTACTATCATGAATAGCAACACTATGATCGCGTACTTTTAAGCAGAATATTATACACTGGGTGGGTAGTGAAATCCGACCGCAGGTGTTTGCCGCCCAAACCATGGACAAGGACCATAAAGCCCGTGATGTGTGCGGAATTTTACGTCTTCCCCTCGCCAGGAAGTGGGATTTTCTCTTCGCCGACTGAAAAAGACTACTTACGGCTTCGAGTAACACAAAGAATTACAACTAATTTACGAGGTCGGCAGTGCGAAAATATCCGTCTTTAGCGTACGAAATATATATATTGATTCGCTATGTATACAATAACAGAGATTTAATTTACTCTTTTTATCTTTCTAACTTCCCTCTTTTCCACGAAATGCCGCCAGCGGCCCATAAAATACATATAATAAATTACCTAATTAGCTCAATGTTAATTTTAACGCTTAAACCAATTAGTTAATTAATAATTCGCGATATTTTTGGCACAGCTAACAATTTAACGTGTCCTTAATCATCGTGCATATTATTTTCACTAAAACTTTAGCCATTTTATAAAAGGAACATATAAACCGGAGAAATCTGTGATAATAATCAGAGATTTCCACGAACAGTCAAATAGAAAACTCCCCTTTTAAAGTCGGTTGAAAACAGGGCTCGAAACCGATATTTTTCAAAAACCCCGAAATAGCCCAATATTTTGAATTATTTTATGCTTTTTATGTAGTGCTCAGTAATGTATTTAAGTCATGATTTCGTATTATTAGATTGACTGGTTAAAAAACAAAATAATAAACCAAAGAACGATAAGAACGGAAAGAATACCGGTATTTTTGTATGGAACAAATACCGGTTTCCGAGCCTTGGTTGAAAATCTAACGAACCGAAAGGCATGGACTACCTAGTTAGACGGGATGTCATCGGTGTCTCATAAAATGGATTATGAATCCTGATCAGTACGCCAAGTTATCTATATACTACATCAATAACATCACGTACGTCCTGTCACATCGTTTAATAATACATTGACTGATTTCTATATTGGCCTATTTCTATTTTCGGCCTTGTATCTATCGGGTTAAGGCTGAATTTTGAGCGATTTTTTCCGAAGTTGGGTCTTTATGGATGGATTTGGCATCGATTCTGCTTCCTTTCGCTTAGTATGCATCGGTATTCGGTCGCTTCCGATAAGCTAACGTGTCTACCGGCGCGATCCTTGAGGATTGCCCCTGGTATGATATTCTGGTGGATTTAGCATTCTACCTCTAGATCTAAAGTTTAGGATTCAAGTTGCGATTCTTATTAGACAAGGACGATATGTACAAGGAAGTAATGAGAGTTAATTATCAATATATACGCATCTTAAACACAGAGATAGCATGAATCGGTAAGCGTTTAAAATGTCTAAGGGTCTAACTACTTATTTATATCGATGACGTGACGCAAAAGTCTCTGGACAATTACTATTCCTCCCAAAAGGGATACAATCAGCAGGGACACTTTGGTTTCAAAGAAATTGCTTTCTAACGACTTAAACATACCGAACACGATTATCCATTACTTGTCTTGGCAGGTGTCTTACGATTACCATACTTGACTCACTGTCTTTATCAAGTGTTGGCGTTACGCACAATAGGCGGGGAATTTTGCAATGCACTACTGTCTATGGACTCAGTCTTTCGCGCGCTTTTGGACGTTGTGGTCGTTCTACGGTTGCGGAAAATAATTATTTTGGGTCGCGTGAGGTCATTAGTAATTTTTATTAATCATCAGCGAACGTGTTCTAATAGGTTTGAGTGTAGGTGGAGTCTGTGAAGCGTTTAGATAGTTTTCTTAAAGTTATATTACTACAGTGACGTTTCTTATATCCAATGCTTGCTCGAATTCGAAGGCATCAGAGAAAGGTGTCTGAATTCGCTAAAAAAAATGTAATTTGATGGAATACATATAGTCCTTTCGTGGACGCATACTTATTTTCTTTTCTTTAAATATACAGGTTGAATTACAATTTTATCATCGATAAAGTCAAATGTGTGAATGTGAAATCAGTGCTTAACTAAAATGGTCATGGAATCCCCGTTGCAAGGGGGGCGATTCTGGCCTCTTTCGCCTCGCCTCTGGAGGCGGAGCACAGAGTGCAAAGTCGTCTTCGAGCCGAGAAGACCCCCGATGGACATTAGGAGAGACAGAATAGATCTGACACCAGACTTACTCCGATCGAAGAATATCAAGGAACGATTGGATCACCTGAATTTGGAGGAGATTGATGATGAGAAACGATGGAGCGTTTCAAAGCCTCCATTGAAAGAGAAGAGGGAAGAAGTAAAAGAAGTGAAGATGAGGGTTAAGAAGCAGAGGCAGCCGCGTCCGAATAGTCTGCAGCTGCTGCTCTGTCCGTCCAGCTCTGGACATTACAGCAGCAACACTTGGCGATACACCAGAGTCAGGTCGCGAAGGTTTGTATTATCTTGTAGATAAGGATTCAGTTAGCCTAGTCTATAGACACGCTATTTAACTTTGAAGCCCCGCGATTAACACGCCCCAAACAAACAACGATATTTATAATGCAAGTTTGCATTATAAATATTGTTGTTGTTTGGGGTCTGGTTTTTTGCCAAGGAATCCCATGTGCTCCGAACGAATTTCGAGGACCCAAGGCAGCAATTTTGCTAGCAATGTAATGTAATCTGTAGATGACTTTGTTCCCGTGACCGGACAGGGATGACGCAGATGGATTCTATAAGCAATTAAGCAGTTCATCTGAACACGATTATAAGAATTGCCACTGAACTGCTCAAAAGGTTGATTAAAGATATATTTTACTGGAGATTTCCAGTATCTCTTTGCAAATATATCTTTAACTCAGTATTATGTTAAACTTATTATCATATAAACGTTTTCCGGGGTTACATTTACTTTTGGATACGGCAAATTTTTGAAATTAATTAATTTACCTTACCAGGAAAGTCGGCGTTTTAATAACCGCATTTTGTGGTTATTACACTTTCATTCAATATTAAATGTCCATTCCATTCACCGTTTACCTAACTTCGCAAAAACTCAATTTATCTTCAGCTTTACGTAAACCAACCTTTAAGTTTCGCCACATCATATATTCTCTTAATTGCAAGCTAATTTATCGGTAGCTTTCGAAATCGATTATAAGATCAATCGATTTATTCGATTACATTCGTTTAATCGGTTATTTGGCATTCGATAATCCGCTTTCGGCAATTCTGCGAGTTGAAGATTTGGTAATGTATGTGACTTCGCTTTTACGGCCTTTGGAAGAAAAAAATATAAAAGGAATCTTGATTGCAATTCGTAAGCTTTGTAATCCAATTCGTAAGTTTTTTGCTTAAAATATTGGAGCTTGTTTTTCACCTACTTAAAGTGGCCCAATTGGTTTGATACTCAGTATATTCGGTTCTCTACACAACCGTGCGATTTAACAATAAAGTGTCATTTTAGGTCTAAAAGAACATTGCAGTGTGCGTGTGGATTGAGTGAGCACCCTTCTGAAATAAAAAAAAACATCGTGTTCATTTAGTAAAAGTTCTAAAACAATTGTAAAACTACATCTCTGTATTTGTAAAAAGATAAATCAAAAGATATAACCTTTAACGTGTGCTCACTCAGTTCTTACAAACTAACAACAAAATCAGGGAATGTATTCATTTAACATATAATATTTATATCCGAATTTTTAGTAAAACCTGTGCTAACTTACCTTTATAATTTGTAGATCACCTAGTAACGTATTTAAGATTTTACAAATAATTTCTTATGCTCACTCAATCCGCACACTTTCGAAAACCCGATTTCTGATGAAAAAACTGAAGATTTAAACTGCTATATATGTGTATAGTTTAGTAAAACTAATCTGGGAATTTGTAAAGTACAAAACGAACCACTAACGTGGCAGGTTTTTGTATAATAAATGTTTGTTAATGCTCACTCAGTCCACACGTTACAAGTAAGTTAAAAATGTAAATATCTCAATATTTGTAGTATTACATAAACTATAAATTACTTCAGCTTTTAGTAAAATTTTTTACTAAATATCCACCATCTAATATTTTATATTCGTTGTCTGTTTTTAAAGATATTCAATTGCAATTTTTCTAATGTAAGTAGATCGATTAGGTTGACCACACTTTATTATATTATGGTCATATCCATGAATTAAATTTTAAAGTAAACAATTGTTTTGATTAGGTTAGTACATACTTATTACAATTAAGAGTTACCTGATCCGTAATTATTACCTTTCATTTACTGTAAAAGATTTAATCCGAGATCAAAAAATAAAAATAAAACATCTTTCAATGTCAAAGTGACGTACCAGGGGTAGTAACCTTTTTGATCTCATATATTTTTTAAATGAACTGTATTTTGGATATGACCATAATATAATGAAGTGTGGTCAATCTAATCGATCTACTTACATTAGAAAAATTGCAATTGAATATCTTTAAAAACAGACAACGAATATAAAATATTAGATGGTGGATATTTAGTAAAAATTTTTACTAAAAGTTGAAGTAATTTATAGTTTATGTAATACTACAAATATTGAGATATTTACATTTTTAACTTACTTGAAACGTGTGGACTGAGTGAGCATTCACAAACATTTATTATCCAAAAACCTGCCACGTTAGTGGTTCGTTTTGTATTTTACAAATTCCCAGATTAGTTTTACTAAACTGTACACATATATAGCAGTTTAAATCTTCAGTTTTTTCATCAGAAATCGGGTTTTCGAAAGTGTGCGGATTGAGTGAGCATAAGAAATTATTTGTAAAATCTTAAATACGTTACTAGGTGATCTACAAATTATAAAGGTAAGTTAGCATAGGTTTTACTAAAGATTCGTATATAAATATTATATGTTAAATGAATACATTCCCTGATTTCGTTGGTAGTTTGTGAGAACTGAGTGAGCACACGTTAAAGGTTATATCTTTTGATTTATCTTTTTACAAATACAGAGATTTAGTTTTACAATTGTTTTAGAACTTTTACTAAATGAACAGGATGTTTTTTTTTATTTCAGAAGGGTGCTCACTCAATCCACACGCACACAACATTGCATCTTAACGTAACATGCAACTATGTACCTACGTTAAAGGTTACAAGTGTTATAGCCGCAATTTCTGCTTTCCATTTGAGTGCTTTTATTTTATCACTTTTTCATTTAAAAATATGAAATATTTTGTCTACAAAAATGCGTATGACTGACCCACTTCTATTCATACGATTGCCTTATGAATAGATATTTGTCTTCGAAATTTAGTATGTCAGATTGAACTTTATTTCTGTTTTTAAGACACAAATTCCATTATTAGCTTAACTTAGATCATTTTGATATGTACGGACGCAATTTTCCCGAGTGTGTTTAATAAACAGCTTAAAGTCAAAGGGATAAAGTTTGTAAACATTAGAATTGTGTCAAGGGCCGCGCTCATTAGCTGATCATGGTGCCGATACGTTGTCAGAAACTGTCGAGAGCACCCACACGCTGCCCACACGCGTTGCACAACGAGAAAGCATCGTTAATAAGAACATTAAGGACGCGTTATCAGTTCGCATAAAAATACAGGGCTTCGTGTTGATATTTTATTGCGTTCTCATCGAAATGGAAATCGTATGAAGCTAGCTATTGGCGACTAACTTAGTTTAGAGTCGGGGTATGCGTGAGGTGGGGAGGGCCACCTTGACTAATCCATGTGATGTACCTTACCTCTGCCCTCACGTATATCTCGACTCTAAGGGTTTCTCCACATCTATCGTCGCGGAATCGGTTTAACCCGATCAGAAAAAACCTTATGTCCACGCAATAAGGCAGAAAAATACGTCGCTTGGCGCCTATGGCTGATCGGTGACATCGTCGGCTACGCCTTTTTCGCTCTTATTGCGTGGACGTAAAGCCTTTTCTGACCGGCTTCAGCCGATTACGCGTCAATAATGTGGGGAGCCACTTAAAAAAGTTGTACGTATATCAGTCACAAAGAGCTTTGGTGTCCTATTAGATTCGGGATCACATAGTACCGAGTTTGGGCCCTAGCGTTTGCTATACATATTTCTTTTTAGCGTACCTTGTGGTAATGCTTGTACCGTAAAGGAAACATTTTAAGGAAATTGAGGCAACTGAAATGCAAAACCATATTACCGTCGATTTGGTTTTCCTGTCACAGATTTACGGAAGTCAGATGGACGGGATTACCCCTTCAAAAGCGTAACCTGAAAAAAACCGGGAGACTAGATGCCGCCCCGCGACTTCGTCCGCATTAATATCCAATCCTTTAGGGTGTTTATCACGACGAAGAAACTTTGTACTCTCCAAAGAATCTCGCGATTAAAATTCATCTGTCCGTTGCCCAATCAATGGAACTATATTTTACTACATACCTTACTGAATTAAATAATAAAGAGTTGTGCAAGTTATTAGGCCCTTGCCTCGTGGGCGGAGATGGAAGGTCCTCAGATAACGTTGACAAGTCAAGAGTGTCCAAACAGCTTGTTTCTATTTCGTCTGTTCTTTGAAAGTTACCCTTTTTAATACAGTGTTAAGGTCGAATTTTAGTAAATATGTAGAGTTGATATAAACCGTTTTGAAATCATAGAAGAGTATATAATGTGACAGGGTGTGGTGGTATTAATTAGTTAATTATGGTAATTAATTTGGTTACGAAATGATTAGGTTATATATAGGATTGGCGTATATTGATACTCGTAGAGTGTTTCATGGCCGTGGTATTTTTGGTAATGACACTCACTTATGTATATGAGGAGGGTAATCACTACATAGTATAAAACAAAGTCGCTTTCTCTGTCCCTATGTCCCTATGTATGCTTAAATCTTTAAAACTACGCAACGGATTTTGATGCGGTTTTTTTTAATAGATAGAGTGATTGAAGAGGAAGGTTTATATGTATAATACATGCATAATATAATAGAGAAACACCGTGCGAAGCCGGGGCGGGTCGCTAGTTTATATACAATCCTTTCTATCCTACTAAATAAATGTGAACGTTTGTAAATACACTCACGGACAATGAATTCGGGTCATTGTCTATGAACAATTATATAGAAAATGACCAGAATTCAATTCATTGTCAGTGTATGTTTGGAGGCGAACGTGTGTTACTATTTACACTAAATAACCCCGCAACAATGAAATAAATGCAGATGAACAACTGACATACAAGTACTCCAACTGGATACTTTACATGACGGCAGGGGGAGAGTTCCATTGTGATCATTAATAATGGGAATAACGTAGGCGAAGGTAATTTCTAGTTCATAATGTTTTAATGTTATGTTTTATTTTTATTAATCTAGGGATGTACATTTTTTCCGGTTTTACATGTTAAAAGGATAGTTCTCATACTCGTATTTGTAATTAGTAGATCACAATGAATTAAGTATGCAAGCCATCATGAACATTATGAAACCCATCCGTTATGATGTACGTGCGTTGAATCACTGGATCGTTGACTTGAAACCGATGGACGATAGCAAATGACCGAACGCAGGCCTGATAGCAATGCCGCAATAACATCACATCCTTATGACACTTCTTTCTGATGCGTAAGACGTGTCATTAATCACGTGAAGATTTTTCGGGAGCTTTTTACCTCTCTCTCTCCCTTAGCGATGTTGGGTGAGGTTTTACGATGACTTCACCCTCACCGAATGTCACGAGTATTTTTAAGAGTATTTTATTTTTAAAAAAGAAGGATGTAATAAGTTTTTCATCACACTTGCTCGAAAATGGTGTCATTACACGTAGGTTTTGCGGGCCGTAAATGACCTATTACGCCCTAGGGCGTAATGGTTTTCTTTTTAAATTTGAAACGCTGGTTCTGTTTTACTCTTATTTGTCATGTTCAAAGGAAACGCCAACGTACTTTTTTAACTTTTATTACTGAAATATTTATTTAAAGAGAACTGTTATTGCAAATACATGTAAACACATATTTCTGTAACATTAATTAAATGTTTAAATAGTGCATTTCAGTATTTTGCAAAAATAAAATCAACCATTTTAAGTCTTTACCGCTATGGTTTCCGAACGTGACGTGAAGTCGCATTGTCTATGGATAATGTCACTAATGTCACTGTCAGCTTTACAATTTTATTTAGGTTAAGTAAGGTTATTTTAATCAGATTTCCTCACAAGTGTGATGAAAAACATTGTGTGTGCCACGGGCGGTAAAGGAATTACAAACTCGTGTTGTTAAAGCCCTTGGCTTCGCCTCGGGCTTGTAACAAACACTCGTTTGTAATTCCTTACTTACCGCCCTTGATACACAATGTACTATTACGGCCATGTGTGTGTGTCTGTTTGTGGCACCGTAGCTCTTTAACGGGTGAACCGATTTGTATGCGTTTTTATTTTATTTGAAAACCGGTTTTTTAGCTATGGTTATTCTTAGACATACATATTTTATCAACATCGGTTTAGCCGTTTATAAGATATATTCAAGTTTTTGAAATGATAAAGTTTTTCAGTCGGGGGTTGTATACATTTTTAATTCAATTTTTTTTTGTTGATCGACGTAAAAAGGAGGAGCTTCACAGTTTGCCGAACGATTTTTTATATGTATATTCCCCGATTACCGATTTGGCAAATATTTTTATTTGTTTGAAAGGCTAAACTGCCCAGGTGATCCTATAATCATATAAAATGTTTGCAAACTATACATTTGATATAACATAATATTTCATAGTTGCATGGAAAAATTATTTCATTTTTACGAACGACGTGAACCTATTATGTTATCGAAAAAGAATCAAATTAGAATCTATGGACTCTGAGAAATTGCTAGATAACTGTTGTATATGTGTTCGGCGGGCGTGTTGGGTAAAAGCCCGTAAAATGGGTTTAGTGCCTTTATTTTTACGTCGTCTCCACGATAAAGTTTATGGAACATCTGTTCTGTAGCACGCAACCAGAAAGTCTTATGAGCATACGCCTGCCTTAAGCTTAAGTTGTTTGTATGATAGTGTGCATGAGTTAAATCATTGTTTAAATTACCGTTAGTTGCGGGGGAAGGGATAGTCATAACATAATGTATGATGATGATGAGGCGAAATTGTAAACTAGAATTAAGTACCTATATCTATAAGAGTACTACTTAGCTATCATCCAAATATTAAGTATGTACGTTACGTTTTACGGGCGGGGACGGGATAAAAAGTGTGACATGGTATGATTAGGGAAACGGGGAGTCAAAGGCTTGGTGATAGTGACGTCACATCGTTTATTTATACACTTTTTTCCATATGTTTTTCAAAATTCTTGGTCCAATAGTTTCGGAGATGAGGAGGATGGTAAATTTTTGCCTATTTTCTTAAATAATTTAAAAAATATCAATATAAATAGTTAAATATTTAAAAAAAATATATTTGAGATTCTCACAGTGAGCCCTTTCATTTAATATGTCACACGATATAGTTTGCTAACTTTTTTTTTAATTTTCTAGTTGACCTCCCAAAAGTGGCCCCATGATTAAAATTCATAGACACACGAGTGATCCTATAAGGGTTCCGTTTTTTCCTTTTGAAGTATGGAACCCTAAAAAGTAATCATTTTTGACATCTACGCTACAATATTTAACTGAAGACAAAGAAATGGCTCGCTTCGAACACTTTTCAAAATGTAAACATGATGTAATTAACGATGACAATGGTTGAATCGTTTTCGAGGAAAAACAAACCGGAATATCCATCACGCAGTAACAAAACTTGGCGAATATAAAAACAGTTCGAACAATACTTCCAGCGCTTAATTTGTAATTATCTTGTATGCGTACTTAAACTGATTGGAGTCGCCTGGCACTCCATACAATCCAAAAGGGGTACTACGACATGAATTTTGGTTTAAATATGTTTTAGAGGTACATATTTCATATCTTGATAGTTTTGTAAATATAGAAGCTAGACTAGATAATGAGCTGAGCGTACTCCGACACGGTGATGTGACAAAATATTGTATGATTTCACATGTAGTTTAGAAATCGAAAGCTGGACCACATTGCGTTAAAGTAAGTATTCCATTCCCTGTAATGCACGTTGTGAATACAATAAATAAATAAAAAACTTATACATTGACAATAAGGATTGCCGATGATGAAGGGCCGTCAATTAAAATAAAAAACTATATTTCCATAGTTCTTTGACATTTTCCGCCTGTACGAGTAATAGCTAAGTTTATATTCGGAAACGGACCCCATCGATTCGTGGTCTGAATATTCAT
Organism: Eudemis profundana; assembly: GCA_947034925.1. NCBI lineage: Eukaryota > Metazoa > Arthropoda > Insecta > Lepidoptera > Tortricidae > Eudemis > Eudemis profundana. The sequence goes on along the minus strand of OX344814.1, from coordinate 10,364,437 downwards.
GACGTCCAACGTTATAATATGCACCGGGAGCGGGCGGTCTGTCCGTTTTCATTACTGTAGGGTAGTTTATTCACAATTTCGCAGTCAATCTAGTCTATACATATAATAAAACCGTTACATGACTGTTTGTAATTTTTTTTAACGTATATAAAAAAGCAATAAAACGTAGATAGATAGTTTAATTAAACATTTTGTCGGTTGGTCTGTTGGTTTGTGCACGCATCACGTAAAAACTACCGGACAGATTTCGATGGAATCTGGTGGACAGGTAGATTATGATACCTATATAATACACGAGATACTTTTTACCCGACTAAGCCGGAGCAAAAAGAGATATTTATCTCATTTCACTTCCGCAAATGAAGGCGCGAGCGGGTACACTAGTCACATTTTACCCGTGATCTATGTAGTAATACCCAACAGTTTGTAATAGGTGTATAAGTATGTGGTGTAGCGTGTGTAAGTAAGTATGTTGTGTTGGTATGCTCGTCGCTTTGCTTTGACGGACCACAACGTCCTTACCTCTGAATACGAACTGTTATTACTATTTAGTTCATATCATATCTCAAATTATATTAAAAATGCGATTGAAAGCGGAGTTGTGGATGCTTACTGTTGTCTGGCTTAGGTAGCTGACCTTATTATGCGCTTGATATCGATTTTAATACTTATATTACTTATACCATAAGTTAACCCTTAGAACATCAATATTATTGGTCCGACTTTCTTGCGTCAGTTCTTCTCTGAGTAGAAGTTTATTCTTCCGAATCGATAGTAGACTCTGACATTCATAAGTCCACTGGACAATCTCAAAAGTAACTGGACAACTTAGTATCGCGCTGCCGAGCTATAGATCACTCAAAAGTAATGCCCAGGTGCTTTTGAGGCTGACCGGGGACTAGGACTGCAATCTATACATTCGTATTTGTATATTACAGAAACTTTATCCCTTTGGTATGTATAATCAATAATGAGCCAATGATAATCATATTTTTTAGTAAAAACCGTTCTTTGGGCTGTCGATTACTTGATGACGCATCATACAAGCGTTCCAGAGTCTAGTCTGACGTAATCCAGGCTCGACAGTTATTCGGTGTCTTGACTGCAAATGCGGCGCTAACCTTGCTTCGCTTAACGCTCGGAACGGCATTTTGTAAATATCAAGACTGTGCAGTCCGCAAATTGCGATCGTAAAGGTCAAGGGTACCTAATAAGGGAAATTTTGCAATAATCATTGACTATGTGGAAGTAATCTATAACTTGTGATTTATGACTATTGGCTACTAACCATAAGTCGCGCATAGCTGTCTCATTAGTAAAATATGGAGGCCGGGCCAGGACGATAACGTTTCCTATATTATAATATAAGCGTCAAAAGAAATGTTAGTCATGCCAAGGACCATTAAAACAAGAGAACTGTCATTCTCCATACTTTCGATTGTCACCCGACCGCTACGGGTTTTCCGGGCAAAAACTAGATGGCGCTAAAAAACTAAACATTTAACGATGTTATAATTGAACAAAGAAACATAGTATAGTAACAATTAGTTCGTAAACAGTTAATAATAAATAAATTCTAACATATAATAACTGTGTCACGTTTGCGAAGTTGAATAATTGTAAATAATATAATTCTTTTACCAAGCTTATACATAGATGGCGTTGTAAATTCGGGGAACAGCTTTTTGTATGGAGAATGACAATCCTCTTGTTTTAATGGCCCTTGGTCATGCCAAAATACAGGCATGTATAAAGACAGACAAGTACTCAAACTTCAGCCGTTTAGGAGCGCACGATACGTATTCAAGCTCGAGGCGCAGACAGTGCGATTCGTACTGATGCATTCTTACGCATTCGTAAAACTTTGCTTGTAGTGCGTTTGAATCGGCGCGCACGCACACATACAAGCCGCGCGATGTACCTTCAGTAGGAAGGAAAATTACTGCTATTATACTGTGGTTATGCGTTTTGTGAAGTTGAGTTACACACTTCACAAAAAGCACGACGAGTAGTTGCTGTGGTCACCCTCGAGCTCATAATAACATTATTTCATGGAGTTGTCCTGTTTGGTTTAAAATCTCATACAATAGAGAGATCTCTCTCCATTATGGACGATATGCCTGGCTATCGGAGTCCAGTGAAAGTTAATTGCATAAATAATGCAATAGATATAGGAAACTATGATACCGCGCGCGTGATAGAACTCCTCATAATTGACAGATAACAGGAGTATCACTATATCAGTATAATCATCAACATCATTATCTTGTTCTTCTGCGTACGATTTTGACTGATATTACAATTATTGAATTCAGTGACTTTTGGCAACTAAATAAAAGCTTACTCAATACCTAGTTGTGAGGCATTCCAGATATGTTCATGGGTTAATAAACCCCGGCGTGTTCGTTGACTCTAATTTCACAACGGACCAATGACATTATCTATCATATCAATTATTTCACAAAGTGCAATAACTTCGTTGTACGAGTAGGTTGCAAACTTGTGTAACCCATGATTCACTTAATCCGACTAGTTTTAACACGTTAAGGTTTAATACGCCTATACACACCCACTTAGTGTGTTCTACATACTGTTGGCTTTCAAAAATGACGTGATCTTGATGTGCTCTTTTGTATGATAATTTGATCGCGATGCGCCTAGAACCGACATGTGGTTAAGACAAATAACTATGATAACGCAAACGTCGCTAACTCGATCCCTCACACTTGAATTTATAAAATGGAAAGAAGAATACTGCCGTGCTAGCGATTTTGGCAGTAACTCCAGTCTAGTAATGCAAGGAATATCATCCTTATTTCATTGGAGTTAGGATAGCATTTCCTAAACTGTAGTTAGGAAATGTTATCCTAACTGTTACTGCGGATATTGCTAGCGCGGCAGAATATGTATCCGAATAACACATATTTACCTACAGTTTTAACACTTTCAGGTGAGCAACGTGTATAGACGTCCAATACCTATGTAGGTTTAACAACGCTTAATTGAATGGTGCTCACGCGAAAGTGTTAAAAAATCCATACATTTTACACACAAAGAGTAATGTGCAGCAGAAATTATCTTGACTGAGTAATAGGCACAGTTTTCCTGATTGACCTACTATGTAAAGAAATGCCAAGAGCGCTGATTTTCTGTGGGTTCCCATTAATTATTCGTAAAATATAGTACTAATCAAGTATACATTGTATTATAACTAATTAGGATTGCAGAAAATACTAACATGATCGCAGAAAGCTGTAGCGCACGGAGTATTTTTTCCGATAATTATATGAGAGAATAACGTACGTTTACTTCCAATATTATTGCATGGCAGTAAAAGGCAGATGGAACATAACGAGCAATATCGCTGCCATTATGCCCCGTATGTTGAATTACGCTGATATTCGCAAAGTATTAATTATGCAACTCTATCCTTGGCAGCAAAGGAAATGTGCCGCGATATTTGGCATATATTAAGACAGCAAAAGTGTCATATAGGCTATAGAATATACGAGTAACAACTGCAAGCAAGCTTCACAATCTAGGCATTTCACTGCATCAGCTATATGTAGCTATGCGCTCAAGTTTCTGCGTATGTTGCACAAACTGTAGCTATAGAGATAGTACTAGGGTGTCCTACGCACATGAGGCGGCTCGTGCCAAATACAATGGATTCGCCCAGGGCTGCCAAGGGTAATAGGGGAAACTGTAAATAAAATTAACCGAGCAAAGCGAGAGGTGGGTTGATTGGGGGAAAATCGTCGTTTGATAATAACGTTAACTTGAGTACCGTTTATTAGAACTTCGTGAAGTTTGGTGGTGGAGTAGTTAAGGTAATACAATTGACAACATTTCAAATTATATGAAGTGGGCTAAATCAAAAACCATTTCGGCAAATATGCTTCCCGTATGTAACGAGGCAGTTATTTTATTTTTTTACCCGTTAATTTCCAAGATAATCGCGAAAAACTGTAAACCGGAAATGTGACGTAGATAGTACGTACATAGACAATAGACCAAAGACAAAACTAAATCTATCCTTTTTTTCATGTATCCGGTTGTCACACTCTGTCAAAAGTTTTCAAATGACATTTTCAGTTCTTACATTTCGGTGTTAACGACTATTCTTATTTTACGATATTACTCTCGCTCCACTTGAAATACTTGACGACTTGGCTTTTATAACGGACACTGCTGCTTCTTTTCACGCTTACATCGCAATAAAAACGGATATCGCTGCTTCTTTAAACGAAAATTTGGCACTTGTATTTGGACTTATTGAACCTCATAAAAATGAAGACCTCAGATGGATTTGTGCAAGCATTTAGTACCAACTTGCCATGGGTTGATACTGCCATGATGTTAGAGTTCATACAAACGGACGATAAATATAATTTGGCTGGAATACGAGGTGCAAAAGCTGCCTTATCGTCTCGAACTACGTATAGTGCCGCTTCGTACCGTATAGATAGTTTCTACCCCATATTGTGTGCCCTACATTGAGCCCTGTTTTTGCTTTATATATACCTGTACCTGTATATGAAACTAATAACATTATCCTAAGAAATAAAACTGTAAGGCTTAGTGCGAGTATATTTATTTTCCAAATATTTAAGTTTGTGGTTCCAAATTACAATGTGTTGTTTTGTCTTTTATCGCTACCTTAACTAGTATGTTTTGGGTTGTCATAATAGGGCAGCACATTACACCTCAGGATGCAGAAGATGGTGTAGGTTCATCATGAGAGGTTGACGGTGCTGCCCGGTTTGCTTCTTTTAACGGTCTTCTTGTGAGTGATGCTGGAAGACGAGGTTTCAATTTTGCATTGACATTCATGACTTTCCAATATCTATAGTTTTCCATGGCTTTCTCCAACTGTGAAATGACAAATAGGTATAATAAGCATAAGCCTAAACACCGTGAGGGTGATTTTAATGCACACTGCAAGAATTTGTAAGTGCAAGTGCCAATAATTATTTAAGAAAGTCCTATATAAACAAGGTTATATTAGCTAGTTAAGTTAAATATCACAACACATGAGTACGTACAGTAAACTTTATCAGTAAATAGTCCAATACCAATCTAATACAAAGGTGGGCTAGGTTAAGTATATTATTCGGTTGTACTTACAGCGAGATGATCTTCACAGATGAATAACTTCCTTTTAGGAACACGATCTAGCCCCGCCGCTCGACACCATGCCTCATTTTGCCCAGCAGGGACACAAAAAAACTTTTTTTGTGGTGTCAGTCTTGTGTTATTACTACACGTTCTTATAAAACAGTTTTTAGTTTCTTTTGATGCCATGTTTTCGTTTTTACTTGTAATTTTATTGAAGAAAATTTGTGTTGACAATTATATGACAATGACGTAAACCTCAAATCAATCAACCGTCACGACCCATTTTTTTTTAAAGCAAGGGGCAAAGGAAAATCCGTACTCGTGACGTCATATGTCGTTTACGACCTTTCAAACATTCGCTATTTTTTCACTTAATATTTTTGAATGAAAAATTGCTTTTCTGGGAAAATAAAAAAACACGTATACCTTAGAATTTGATTTTTTTTCAATACATAACATAAAACAGCCCACTTGAAAAAATGAAATGTTGTCAATTCAAGTTCCAATATCAAGGAAATCGCGAAGTGTCTATCGGGGCGAACTACTAGTAAAAATTTACTCTGTATACGAGCCTACTTACACTATTGACACGGGTTACTAATTACCTAATACCTATTTATTTTAAGTTTTCCCGTGATTTGGACAATTTATGCACGATAGAGCGATCGGGTGTCTACGCATATGATATGATGCCACCCGATCAAAATACAATCAACTGCGCCGCTAGGATCATCAATACAAGCAGAAATATGTACTATATGTAGCATTTATAAAATGCTTATTAGTACTTATAGATTCACAGAACTGGTCGCTACGAAAAGGGTCAGTTTGGTACCGACCGCTCAGTCATGTAAGTTTTCTACCAGATATCATTGCGTTTGAATTCTAAATCACAATACACGGAACGATGTAATCCACCGACGTTTTGAATTAAAACATACTTATTCCTTCAGCACAATAAGTTAATAGCGCTGGCTCAGGGTATTTCATAACCAAGTCTCTTTATTGCGATCCTTTTTCGATGTGTAACAAAATAGACTCCAAATAAACAATCCTTGCGACAACCCTTACGCACACATACCACTGCAACTTGCATATATGCGCATACCAATCGATGCGCCCCACCGGCCGGACATTCGGTAAGCCGTGTACGGATAATTACTGACCGGGTATAACCGGGTATATTGGATTCCGGTTATTGGATCCTGTACTTCCCATTAGTTCTGTATAAATATAATTAGTTTGATCTCCCTTGGCGATTGATTTTGCAGTTCTACCTGTTTGTATTTAACTAGTTCAAAATACCCATTAATTGTGATTTAATGAAATGCTATTTCTCTCTAAATGCTAGTTCTCTGGCCTGCAAAAAAAGAAATTTAAAATGTACAGGGATTAAGTGGTGAACACACTGCCGATGCGACGTGCAAAGCGCGAAAAATGTTCCTCTGACAGAAAATGTGGTTGCCTTTATGTCGCTTGCATCGTGCGTCGCAGCTGGGTTGCCCAAATTAACGGTAGGCTTTATAAATGGTGCTATGTAGCTGCTATACTGCTGCTTTCAACCGTGGGAATAAAATATCTATACACACAGCCAATACCTATGTACAGCGGGTCAATGAAAATCTTAAGCATGCTTAGAACTTTGTTGTCTTACAATTGACGTTATTGGTTCAAAACTTTCCTGTGTTTCATTTGAAGTTTGTTATGACAAAGTACTAAAATGCGCGAGTTTTTTATTGGCCTACTGTACAATAATACCAATAGGCTGTCAAGTTAATTCTTACCTGTACTGTCTGTCTTCTTCATCAAATCTTCGTCGAATTGACATATATGTAACTACAAAGTTCTTGTGAGTTGTACAATGCATAACTTTTGTCCTTATGATTCATGTAGCTCATTATACCCAGTATATGTATTGCTTGAAAGTAACCAAAATTCAAAGGTTTATTCCACAAATAGGCCACAGGGACACCTACAAGTCTGAAATTCTAGTGACGTTCACAACTTCCCTTAGACATAGATACAAAGTAGTACTCATATCTGTTTAAACAATGTAGAGCAAACAAACACCACATTATCAAAGCCCTGTATCAAACTAAGACAATGCACCGTAGTGTAACAGCTAAGTTCTCACAATACAAACATTCTGTAAGCCTCTTACGCGTTCAGAACTAAGTGCATCACAACATCGTCTTAACACGGTTTCGTAAGTTTCCGCGCCGGTAAACTTGCATACTGCGGGGATTCTGGAGCAGTCTCGTTATGAGACGTAGGTGCCGGAACATGGCCGTGTTTTAATAGTTAATACTACTTATTGTAAATCTGAATAAATATAGTAAGGTGGATTGATCATTTCGAGGGGGGGTAATTCCGAAAATTAGGAATTTCTATCAAACCATGCAATTTCTTTGAAGCGTACAAATAGATTAGTAAAAGTACTATTGGCTGTCTAGTACAGTGTTAGCGTGTAACAGTAATTTTTGTTGCGTGGATTATGAGAAAATCTTAATTTTCGGAAGTACCCCATGTTCGGATTTACCCCAATACCCAAAGGCCTTATGGTAAAAATTGGTATAAAATGGTAGTAAAAAATTTCGTACATAATGTCCTTTCGTATATAATGTCTGGTTTATTACGAACCTATACCACTTCAACAGACTTCACAAAAGGAAGTTTTCTTTGCAATGTAATTTTTTTGACGTCAGTAGTGAACCAATACTGCAGCATTTTTATTGACAATTAAAAGGAAGAAGTGGGTTACTGAATTAAGCAGTTTTTTATTTATTTATGCCAGAAAAGTTTACATTAACATACATTTGTAGTTTTTTTTTATTTGTCGGAATCTTGTAATGGTAACTTGCCACTGACCATAAAACACAGAAGACAACTTTGAATATTTGTAAATAGTAAACTATAATCGATATAAGGTCCGAAACCACACGTAACACAATTGACAGACCGCGGTTCCATTATGTGGGTAGGACGCAAATTGAATTACCGCCCTACTGCCATTTGCAGGCATCGCATGACTGCTACCGAATACAAATACGGTAGTGGTCATTGTAGAGGGAACATTCTACAACCGACTTTCCCAACCTTTTTTCAGGGTTAACTCCTGAAATCGTGCTATGATCCGTGGGCCCGATGTTTTTCATAATTGTTGGTATTTCTTTTGCAAAATATCTGGAGTCCTCTAGAGCCGTGACCGTGGTTTGCACAGTTACAGTATCTTATGCGATCGTATTCGATGTCCTTTGATATTTTTAGCGTAGTGACACTCGCGTGTGGCGCACTTAGCCACCTGACAATTGGTGGTCAATCAAGTCGTCGAGTTTCGTACTTAAAGCCCTAAATTTAGACCACACGATGACCTAAAACAGATTAAGTCTGCTAAGAGCAATTTGAAGAGCCCCCCTAATAATACTCCAACTAATAACATGGGATAAGATAATACCGCACAGGGTCATCCGGGCAAAAGCAACTATGAGGCAAAGATAGTTCGATAATCTTTATTCGTTAGTCTCTCAATCTTAGTTTAAAAACCGATGATATTTCAATAACACTCGCGGTCAAAAATTTCGGGTGAGTGAAATACCGCCATATTTCTTAAAATACTACAGGGTTGTGAAAGTATTGAATCCCGTTTTAATTAATTTTAGATATTATCTGCAAAAATAACATTGAAAATAATAGCAATTTCAAGGTTAGATCGAAATCGTAAAAACCCATGAAAAATAAAGACGTTAACGGAGTGAAATATCGCAAATATCACCATTTTTGGATAATAATATTTTTATGATGGGTTAGCGGATATTGCTAATAAAGCCAGGTATTATGAAGAATAGTTTATTATGTAAATGAAACAAGTGTCAAATATTGAAAAACACCTATTTCTATTATTTAAATTACGGTGACGGGGGCGCTTTTGCTCTTGAGTTACCTTTTCCTCATAGTTACTTTGGCCCCGGATGACCTTACATAAAGATGTAATTTCAAATTGCTTAAACCAAACGACAATTCTTTAAGCGGTAGACAAATCATCAATGCTTACTACATGTCCCAGATTCTTGTCCTCGCTTAAACAAAAGCCGAATCTTTGTAAAAAAAGTAACCAGTTACATCCTTTTGTGAACGGAAGGGATTTGTACTTGTTAAGAACCGTGAAGGAAACCCATTGTCCCTTCCAAGCCAATGAATCGTCTGAAAATGTTGACCAACAACTGACACGATCCGTGGAATTTTGAGCTCAGGGTCCCGTGTTCAATTTACGCTAAATTAGTTCTGTCATGTTGAAGAAAATCAGTTTTAAGGCGAAATGTGGCGCCATTTATTTGGCTCTCAGAGGTTTATTGCCCGAGTGAGAAACTTAGCCAAGCGTAAGGCAGTAAACTTTAGAGTATTAAACAAGACAGTTTTCTGGAGTACACTTTTTGCAGTTAAGTTTATACTATAGAGTGGAATGGATACAGTACATACACTGCTACCAAATGTTAGATAGATATGGGTATGTTTCTGCTGTTCAGTATTTAAAGAGTGATATTTATACATATAGTATACATAGTCCAGTCCAAATGTCATTGTGACTTGTGTCAAAAGGGAGGTTTGCTAGTCGAAGATCCCATTGCCAAATATGATTGGCCAGACTCTATGCTTTAATGACAACGGCCCACTGGACAAGCTTTGATTTTCTACAAAACGATTGTAAATTTTCTATGTTAATATTGTTTGTGTGCTGTGTTTAATAACGTGTACATGAATTCACCATCATAGCAATGCTCTTCTTTTTGTTGCAGCCATGAGCCAGAAGGCGGCGGGCGCGGCGAGGGCCCGCTAGCGCGCGCCATGCAGCCCGCGCCGCCGGGCGGCTCGCCCAAGCGGCAGCCACAGCCTCAAACACAGCACGGTACGTACAGCAGTGTACTTGTGGAAGGCCTCTGCAGGCTGCTTAGGTACAAGTTGGTAGCCAACTGCATTTAGCAACAGCAGACATCGTATCGTTGCGCCAATACTCATTTATATGTATTTAGTATATGTACCTAAACGATGCTATGGTATTTCCTTATATACCTTTAAACCAGTAGTGTGGCAGCTACACGTCATCTGCTGCTGTTGTCTGCAGTCGGCTACGAACTTGTTACACGTCATCTGCAGTCAGCTAAGAACTTATGACACGTCATCTTCTGCTGCTGTCTGCAGTCGGCTACGGACTTGTACCCAAAGGTACTTAAGGACTCCAGTGCGCATTAGCTGCGTGCTGCAGTGGCTACCTCCATAGATAGATAGATAGATCTTTATTGTAATAATCATAGATTGTCATTATCATTATACATTTCAGGAAATATGTATAGTTAATATTAAAATGAAATCCATGTGAAGACCAACATAAAAACTCATAGTCACTCACTTGCTTTCGGTAAGTAGTTGTAGTCACCTGCCAAAGCACTTTTTTCTATAGCAATAGAGTCGAACGGAAAATAGCATCAAGTGGATAGGGATCGAGTTTTTTAACTGCGTGCCAGCTTATGTGTTGTAACTTTAGTAACTTATCCTACTGTACTTGAAGGAGAACTAAGTCAAATCCACGGCTTACCTTAGGAGGGTATGTTTGAAACCACGCTACTGACGCGTATAGGTACCTACTCTTAGATCTGTATCTTAAGCGTAAGATAGCGGTCACCGCGGAGTTTTTAGTTGCTAGAAAAGAAATACCACATAACGCCAGTGGAATTCGCATCCGGCGCCAAACTTGCCTGAAATATTTGTTTTAGGCTATTTCAAAATTAGAGTGAGCCGACATTTCTATGCTAGTCGTTATTTAGTGTAATAGAAAGCTCTAAATTCATAGATGCTAACGACAAACAATCGTTACTTGTACGAGACGATCTTTACATTATTTATTCTCCTTATATTGCGTTCTCTCTCAAGCACACAAAAAGGGCATAGAAATTTGACGGTCAAATGCTATGTTCAGTTTAATATTAAGTAGGTACCTAATATTATACTGAAATTAATCGGATGGGTTATATAACCGAATAGGTCACGAGGTGACGTTTGCCAAACGAGCCCTAGCCTACATGGGTCCTCTAGGGTAGGGTGCATTGTATCCCATCTACCTTTATCCTAAGCTTGTGGGGAGCCCTTAAAATCATAATGCCTCCCGGATCCAGTCCGACCCTGGTTTATTAGATAACTAAGATTGGTTTATCACAATGGGTCCTAATAAGGTGGCTCAGAGTGGCGCAACGGGCATAGCTCGCAGGATTGCACGGTTGAGTTGTAGTGGGCAGTCCATATAACCCGGAGAACGGATAACGATCGGGGCAGTAAAGTCCTGGAGTGGCGACCACGCTTAGGTAAGCGCAGCATGGGATGACCCCCAAAACAGTGAACACATGACTTCGTGAAGGTTTCAGGGAGCTGGTGGATGCGGTCATTGGGATCTGGTCAGAACCGCGACACGTGATCTATGGGGGACACCTATGTCCAGCAGTTGATGCGCGTGGCTGAAAAATAGATAGAATCGGTCATCGCTTATACAACCCTGTTCAAATACCTGTACCCATAACTGTGCCGCGTAACTACTGTCATACAAATACGAGTACTACCTATATCTTTCTATTCAATGTACTTTAAAAGTGACAAGTCCCGACGCGTGCTGGTCAGGCTAACGTAATCAGATTGTATTGATCGTACGATTGGCACTTGACGAAAGGCTTGAGTGAAATCCCCCATATCGCCAGCTAATGGAATATCCGCAACAAGACAGGAAGCCTCTCAAACGTTGCCCAGTTTCATTCAATCCCTTTACCGGCTTCTGTCTTGAACTTGGTTGACCTGTGTCTCAGGCTTATCCTAAATGATTATCATATATTATTGGTTGACTGGTACACTATACCTTAAGGCATTATTCTTTTGTTGGTCTGTTGGTTTTTTACTGTGCTTATTGGATTTTGAAGAATATATTCGTTAAAAATTACTCCTATGGTAAAGAAGCAAGAAAATGAACTAAAATTTTATGAAATTTCGATTAGACATTGTCAATTCTTTCAATCTAGCCTGAGTTAGATCACTGTCAACAATCTCATTGAAAAGTTGGTGTTCGTTTTTAAAATCCGCATAAATGATGTAGAGTTGGAAAAGAATTGCTTGACCTTCATCGCCTCGTAAAATTTTGCATTTTTATCTCCTGTTGTACTACAAATTAAAACATTATATGTATTCAATTTGTTGAAACTAATAATGCCATTAAGTCCATAAGTATACGCCTACTTATGGAAATAATTGATCGTCACCAATAAAACAGGTATCGTCCACTTCAAAAGAAAAACGTCTTAACAATGTATGGATTGAATACGTTTTCTGACCTTCTCAGTTGGATATCCAAGGTGGGAGTAGAAGCTGTAAAATCAGTCAGTACGCAATGTAGCACCCACGATTCCCATTCATGGGTTGTGCGTTCATTCATATATTTGCTCAATGAAATAGGTAGTACATATCTAGAGCAGGTATATTGGAAATGCCCACATTATGTTGGACACATTGAATAATTATGTTAATGCAACTCTGTTTTAACGGATAATACGAGTTATACGAGTACAATATAAAATAGACTGTATGCATATACTTACATTTATTGCAAATACTTACCTATATGCCTTATCAGTGGCGTAGCGTAAACCGGCATTCTAGGGCAAGCCGGTGCAGATTTGGCGTACATTTTCCTTAAGAGTTGTAGAACAAGGTGGTCAACTGCCTGATATTAGGCAAGCCGGTAGGAACCGAGTTCTTTGGACGCCACGCCACTGTGCCTTATGGACATTATCATCGTTTCAACCCTGAGACGTCTACTACTGAACACGGGTGTCCCCCAAAGACTTCCACGACGAACCGTCGCACGCTCCATGCATCCATCGACCTCCGACCTTAACCAGGCCGTCAGACCTTCTCTCGTGGAGCTGACCCACTCTGGTTTGTGGTCTCCATTCGAGAACCTTGACGCGCCATCGGCCATCGGTTCTTCGCGTCATATACCCAGCCCATTGCCACTTTAACTTCCTAATTCTGGCATCTTTCACGCGGTCACCTTAGTTCTTCTATGGATTTCCTCATTTCTGATCCGATCGCCTAAAAAAATCGGAGCCCAAGTCCGGTGTCCAATTTCATATGGACATACAGCTTATTTCAAACCATTTCTGATCAGGAACACATGTTTTATCCTACAATCCTCTGATAGTATTTTTTTCTCTATCCCTCACTTTCTACCGTTATTAGAAACTCACTTTGTCCACAAACGAGACCGAGCTCCCCACAAACGACGTAATTTTCAAATAAAACCCAGTTGACAAGTCGTTGACCCGTCCTATTACGTATCCCTACTAATTTACTCGGCCCCGCGGGACGTCATCTCGACCAATCAATACCGCAGACTAGATACGGAGCAGTATTTACTTTAACAGTCAGTACCACCGTGTACTATGATCAATGAGTATCGCCACAGCTTCTGGGAGCTTGCATAAAAACTCCTTATTGATACAAGGAAAGTATCTGACTTCATCATCTCCCGAGGACGATAACAATCCTTAGTCACGAGGGAATGACGAGAGATGGCCTGCATAGCTAACGCAAGACGCCAGTACTGTATACTCAAAGAATTTGTATGATTATCAGATTGACATAATTCTGAAATTGGTCGTGTTATTATTTTCGGGACGCGACTGATGATGAACCACGAAAAAATTAAGAACAATTATTGTTCCCAAATATATCATTTGGCAACTGTTTCATTTCCCAACTTCTCCGAAACCAAAAATTTTTCTCAGTGTATTTTCTTATGTTCTTATACAATACAGTAGACTAGGTTAGGTTTGTTTTATGAAAAATCCGAAAAAATATGATTTAAGAGAAAATCGTGAGTTGGAAAATGAAACAGTTTGGCAAATGAAACATTTAGGAAAAAATAATTCGGCGAAAAGGCAGAGAACCATTAAGAAGACAATTATACAACTAAACATTTAATTTCCTTGAGTGCGTGACAAAGTATGTAAAAGCCAATGAGGTCGCGCATACATCACTGTCGCGTGTTCCCATTGACCGTCACATGGTAGCTATGTCGCAGCTATCTTGTGCTAACCATGCTGTAGCACAACTATGCTATGTCGTGAGACTACTATCTTCCTATCCCTTTCCATTACGTTATTACTGCGAAGACAGGTCATATGTATTCGCAATGTCGCCGTCAGTTGCGCCACAGTATAATAGCAGTAATTTTTCTTCCTACAAAAGGTACATCGCGCGCTTGAATGTGTGCGCGCCGTGTACGAACGCACTACAAGCAAAGAAATAAGAATGCGTAAGAATGCTCCAGTATGGATCGCACTCACACATACGTGTTATCGCGCGTCTGTGTGAATACGTGTCGCGCGCTCCTAAACGCAAGTTGGACGACTTGTTCGTCTTTACACTTTGGTTGCGCTCGCCTGACTGATTGAAGATTTTTTTTAATGTAATGAGTGGCAAATGAGCATACATAAGAGCAACCTGATGGAAAGCAGTCATCGCCGCCCATGGATATCTGCAACACAATTGTTCATAAAGGGCAGCTACAGCTTCATAACGATCACTATTATTATATAACTGGCTCTAATTACATCGGCCAAGATTCACGCATCGTCCCTTCCAATTACCCGCCTCCCACGGGACGTCATCCGACCAATCAATAGAGAAACGAAGATTATACGGTACAGAGAGTTTACTTGCGTCGATCAAAATTACCTAAAACCTTGTTAATAAGATACGAAATTTAAGACTTCAAAGAGTAATGAATTCAAGCTTGACATACGACCTGGACTTAGGCTATTTTGATATGTCGTCGCACCAATGCTAAACTTGAGAACGTGAAGTATTGGTGAACTTGGATTTTAGACCTAAACCTATGTATACAGATTACGATCGAATTTGCGAATCTTTCAGTGGTAGATTCATTACAAGGCATAATAAAGAAAAGTGAATTTACTTATTATTTATTTATTTAGACTTTATTGCACAATACAGGAAAGTACAGACGGCGAACTTAAAGTGATTCTAGTCAGTCGGTTTTTGATACTAACATAACGAGGGTCATCGTTTGCTTCCACGACAGCAATTATGTTTAAATTGTGTTTTATTTTATACATTACATTTTGTCTGCGCGAAATGACATGAGAACTCGCAAAAAGCTAAATAATATGCATTTTTAGCAAAGAACGTTTGCTTTCAAGAGATTATAATAGATGGCGCTGACCTTAAACTTCTCATGTCATTTCGCGCAAACAAAATGTATCAAGCTACAAAATGAAACACATTTCAACAACGACAGACGTCGTGGAACGTGGTGTACGTACCGACTCGAATCACCTTAATGCCATAAGGCGTTCTCTACCAGTTAACCGCTCAATAAAAAAAAATAGTCACAATAAAAGTGTTTTGCCTTTTCAACACATTAGAGCTCAGGGGTCGCATTTGTTGTATGAATGACTGAACATCTTCATCTATATACTTTTACCTTGAAAATGATTGACCAAAACAAAGTATCAACCTTCTGTCTTTGAAAACAAAGTCTATAATCAAAAAAAAAATTGCATGTGGATTGGAATGTTATTGCATAACTACGTCCATATATCTACATTTACCCTGACAAATATTATACTTAGTAATGCAGTCTCGCTCGATGGTACGAAAAAATGTGGAAGCCTTCATTTTAAATCACAGAATAAGTTTGATCCCCATTTACACGGGTCCACGTTATGTTTCGTCATTTACCTATGTGTAAGCGTAAGCGTCATAAGACAAAGCCCGAAACAGCGAGTGAACCAAAAGGCAGTAATAAACTGTTTGTTTGTTATTCTGTGGCGCAGAAGCCCGTCTAATGAGCGCCTTTCCGAGCCCGCGAGTAATCAACAATAATACTGAATTAACGATATTGCTCGTTTCTCGGAGCTCAAGCTCCATGAATGTTTAGATACCTACCTACTTACGATATACTTTCTTTTTCTCTGTAGACATAGCTTCATGATTGAAGATTATAATTGTTAAGATGTCTGAAAGGATGGACCACAGCAACGGGAAGCCACTGCTCTATTTACTCTCGATAATAATAATGGTATATGTATCATATAAAATTGGTTTACAAAGGTACTTAAGCGTTGTAGAATTTGACTCGACTTTGTAACGTTTTTCTACACAACTACTGAAGGACTTATCTTAGCGATCCGACCAAAACAATTCACGTAAGATAGGCTGTCAAGACTCACAAGGTTACAATGCTTTCACTGTTGGAAAGTTAATAGGTCTCTTCCCATCTCTTTGTAATACCTAGCCGCTAGCTCTATGAACCCTACATACTAGTAAAAAAGTACGGCGATATCTCGTAGATTTGGCGGCAGTACCACCTACTTTCAAATTTCATTTCCATCTTCCTTTTAACAAACATAATATATTAATAGGTTTAACACGATGTCTAATTTTAATATTCCATACATATTCAGGTACGGCACCGGCGGACCAGTCAACACTAAAAGTCCACTTACCTAACGGTGGCTTCAACGTGGTCCGCGCTTCTGCCGATGAGGACGTGCGCTCAGTGCTACGGCTGCTAGCGGCTAGACTAGCGGCCGGCGAGCGAGTCTACGCGTCGTGCTACGCGCTACGAGCGAGGCGGCTTACTACTGGCAAGGTAAGAGTGGCTACGCTCGTTACGTTTTAGTAGATCAATGTTACGACTGCTGACGGCCTTGGAGCGAGTCTACGTGTCGTGCTACGCGCTACGAGCGAAACGGCTTCCTACTGGTAAGGTACGTTTTAGTGGATGTGTGCTACGGCTGCGGCTGCTAGCAGGTAGACTATCGGCCGGTAAGCGAGTCTACTTGTGCTAACAGCGAGGCGGCTTACTATTGGAATGGTAAGAGTGGCTACACTCGCTACCAATCACGTTTTAGTAGATCAGTGCTACGCTTACTAACAGCAAAGCTAGCGGCAAGCAAGTGTACTCTTTCTGCTACGCGCTTTTTTATTGATTATAATCGTTTACGTCGTTTTACGATTGTAACTAAATTGTTAATATTTAACGTCGCCATCCGTTTAGCATGCATAGTTTTAGCACAGTTATAATCGTTATTCTTGTACTCAATTTACTTTACCAATACTTCTTCAACGAACTTACAGATCCGCTGGATCCACCAAGACACGCCGGTGTCCGAGCTGCTGACAAAATGGCCGGCGTCCGAGTGGCGGCTGGAGCTGCGCGTGCGGTACCTCCCGGCCAACCTGCGCGGGCTCTGCGACTCCGACCGGGTCACGTTCCATTACTACTACGATCAGGTATTATTTATTAATTTTAGTTGAACATAGACAATGGAGCGAGGTGGACTGACGACCTGATTAACCAAGTCGCCAGATCTTCTTGCTTTATGAGTTTTTTTCAAAAAAATTGTACATAGTTAAGGGCCTAATAAAAACAAAATCACGATCGCTTCCTCTGTGTTACGAAAATTAGGCATACAAACTATGTGGGTAACTTTTGTATAAAAAAAACACAGAGGAATAAATTAAGTTTTGTTTTAATTAAATCCCTTAATTGTGTCGAATTTTTTTGAAAATGATTCTCATGGGAAATTCTCATTTTTGTGCACACAGTCACTACAGTGGGCCTTATAACTATTTCTAACTGATAAAAAAATTAATGCTGTCATGAATTCACTCATCCTTATGAAAAGAATTCATGATAATATGACGGTTAGGTCAAACGATTAGAAAAAGCAAGTAAAGCAACGGTACTGACATCAACGGTAGTGACTGTGTGCACTAAAATTAAAATAGCCCTTATTAGCACACATGGCTGCAAGACAGCGACAAAACAAATGGAATCATGTCTACACATTCAGTTTCTTCAGGTTTCATTAAGATGACAATTAAGATATTCACTCTTATGCTATTTTTGAACCAACGGGCTACATCTTCGCCTTTGTAATCGCTTACCAGCGTTAGTGAGGTCCATCGCTAATCAAATAATTAATAAAAAAAAATTCTACTACCTGAAAAGCGTTGATTACTACTTCAGATCTTAAGATTTCTAAAACTGTAAGATGTTCGATATCATTAGAATGTTATTGTTGAATTCCAGGTGCGACATGACTACCTCAACGCCAACCATCCCATGGTGGACCAGGATTTGGCGATACAGATATGTTGTTTAGAAATAAAGTGAGTATCCTAACGAACTATAGACTATTCTGGACTAAAGTTGGTTACCGTTCGGAGAAATAAATATTTTTACTAAAAAAAACCCGACCGCGGTGCACTTTAAAAGTGCATAAAATCCACAATTTTGTTTATTTTAACGAACTTCCCTATACCCAGTGACACTCGCGCCATCAAGACGAATCTAATGATGTATAATTTATCAAAATCGGTTGTGCCGTTGAGTAGTTACGAGCGGACATAGGAACGGACATACATACATACAGGTCAAACACATAACCCTCCTTTGTGGTTCGCCGCAGTCGGGTAAATAGAGATCTTGGCCTACATTAACTTAGTAACAGTGTGCAAACAATAGCAAATCTATTTGACCCGAATTGTATTTATGAACCAAATCAACACACGAGTAGGGTTGATTTTTGAGTAGCTAAACATATCGTGGCGTAGTAGTGAAGTGTCCAGCTACTTTTGAGGCTGACTGTACATTCACATCGCCTTATCTTACTAACGTCTGCTGAGTTACGAATTCATGTAGTGATTTAAACTTGTGTTTCAGATACTTCTGCAAAGACATGCAAATATCGTTGGACAAGAAGTCCAACATAGAGTATCTAGAGAAGGAGTTCGGCCTGCACAAGTTCCTGCCAAAATCTGTGCTGGAAGCGATCAAACCTAAAGTACTCAAGAAAGCCATTCAACAACAGTTTAAAAAGGTAAATCATCGAAAATTCACATCACATGACATCATCAGCCTATATGTATACGTCCAACTGGGCTCAGGCCTACTTTCATAGACGAGAGTGAAATTCCATTGAAAATTGGTGTGATCTAATTGTCACACAGCACGCGGCATGCAACCACATCGTTATTATTTCAAAACGTTATACAAAACGAGTAAAATAAAATTGATTCGTAAGTCTTTACAACTGTTGAGTAACTTGGTACCCAACAGACAATCTTAGTTGCAAGTTATACTGTTCCATTTAGCAATGCAATTTACATTCATTAAGGAGGAACGTTAGAGAAAGTTACCAATTTTAGCCGCTCAGATGGCGTTGTACGTCGTTTGCGTAGTGTTTTTATTATTTTTAGCTAAACCCAACCAAATATTTACTATTTCTATGTCTTGGCGGAACCAGTAAAAAATGATGAGCTTAAATCGCAACCAATTTCAGCTCTACAGTCTTCTTGTGGACAATAAAACAGGTTTTTTAAAAATAATCGCAATTTTCCACATTCTCGCACACACGCGTACCCGTTGACAGTCATTAGTGTCAGTGACTGTCAATAATTATTATTATGACAGTATGACAGGTCATGTTTGTTTACATATTATTTTGGCGCCATTTTAATCTATTTGATAAAGATTTAGACGTTCAGGTGATGTTGAAATAAGAAGTTTTAGTTTCATACTACATATATTGTTAGGTATCCAATATATTTTTATATTTCTGATTTTTTGATTATCTGCACATGTTTGTTACTTCTTTCTTTGCAAATTGACCTCTCACATATGAATAGTTAGTTGTGCATGTAACTTACATGTAACTAGTATACTTACTGACCTAAGTTAGTATACTTTTATAGTATACTTACTTATTAGCCAAGCCAAGAAAAAAACATATTTTATATCGTATATTATTTATTTATTTTCATTGAGAATTGTCGCGTCAAACTTACTTACTCCAAAATGCTAAAATTCCACTACTTACAAGCAACTTTTGTGAATATCTTGCTACTCTGTCATACATTTAGGATCTGTTATTATTGCGCTGTAAAAAAAGTTTGATTCACGGGTTCGATAGAATATTATTCATAGACTTCGGTAGAATACAAAGCCAAGCCTTTCAGCTGCCTCATATCGCTTCTTAATTCTTGAACGCGCTAGGTAGGCGATCTCCAGTCTGGCTGATTCCAGCCGAACATCTCCATGCAGAGCTATAGCTTTTCATAGCAGGGGTGACGGCAACGAACTTCTGATGATGACGCAAATTAGGATTTACTTGGGTAATCCATCTGGTCTCGAGTGTGCGTACGTTTGTTTTCATTATTTTTAGTAAAATGGCAGTACGCTCCGGTGACTACTTCACATCAGGCAGGCTTACCACCCAAGTAGTATGCAAAATGTTGCTCAAGGAAATATTTAACTAACTGTTTTCTATTCAAATAATAAAATAAAATTAATAACAAGGAATATCTTTGCTATTGTATGAAAAATGTTGACAACTTCAAATGTAAATGTGACTGTTGTAGGCAACATATTTTTTTAATCGAGCATGGGAGTGCAGTAATGAAAAAGGTTTTTTTCAAACGATACATTTATGGTCAATGATAGCAAACTCTTTTAGCTTTTAAAACTAATGGACTGCATCGAAAAATCCAATATTTTTTACTAAGAATAAGAGCTCGTATTTATATCCGTACTCAAGTATTTGTACAATTTTTATCTTTACGATAAAAACAGTTACAATGCAATACCACCTCCTTCTTGAACTCAGTTTAGGAAATGAAATTTGTTGATGGAGATAAACTTCGACACCGGCTGACAGCACTTTATTTTTTAATTTTTATTAGCTTAGCGGCCAGAAGTTTTAGGAGTAGGTTTTAAACAATCTAGGCATTCTTTTGACACCCAGAATCAGCTGTTGTTGATAAATGCCGCCCTTTTGTTTACACCGACACGATACTCTACACTCACACAAACAACGGTTTGATAAAAAAATTATTAGTTTTCAAATGGATTTATTTAGAATATTTCTCATTTTTTCGGTATTTTTTTCTTATTGGCGGAATCAGAAGGAAAAGTACTATCGAACTAATAATGTTTCAAGTACAGAAAATGATCACGGCTGGAGAAAACCGGGACTGAAATTTGTATGAAAATTCTCTAAAACGTTCAACCTTAAATACTTAAAAATTTGATTTAGAGCCTGAACTTCGAAGTTTTTTAGTTTCTGTTCGTTATTTCGTATTGTGTCGTCCCGCTCTCACAAATGTTGTATGATAGGAGATCGAGAGGAACTGCACAATACGAGTATCGAACGATGCGTTCCGAAATATAGGTCCTGCTCGGTGGAGCTACAGCCAGTCTTTTTTATATTCATCTCTTTACCCTTATTGTTCATGTAATTTTGAGTCAATGAGTACGATTGAATGATTTTGATTGATTGATTGATTGATTGATTGATTGAACTTTTTTAACCGCCATAATTTTAATTTCAGGTGGCAAACCTAGCCGACACAGAATGCATGCTAAAATACCTGGAAACCATGCACACACACTACGGCTATGACCGGGAGACCTTCACCGGAGCTCTCGGTTCTGGCTGGGCCATCCCGGTCGAACTAGCTATCGGCCCCGATATAGGTAAGGACGATTTTTTTTTAAACTGACTTACTCGCAACCCTTATTGGGCATAGCGATCATTTGACCTGATGGTCGGCGGTGGCGTTCCCTGGGGTCGAACTAGGTCGCTAGCCGGACCACCCTGAGTGGAAATGGTAAGGATGATGTTAACCCAAAAGGACAGCGGATGAATTCGTATCGCCCCACTG
The DNA here is from genome assembly GCA_947034925.1 of Eudemis profundana. NCBI lineage: Eukaryota > Metazoa > Arthropoda > Insecta > Lepidoptera > Tortricidae > Eudemis > Eudemis profundana. Next base: position 10,342,531 of record OX344814.1, on the reverse strand, counting down.
ATACAACATGACGAAGTGACTGAATAGTACCTATAAAACTTAATATCCAAGAGCGCTTTGTAAGTTGTGATTTTAGTATTTAACAGCAAGTTTATTTTCTTTCTAATTTTTTTTGTCAAATTCTAAAATATTTCATATATTTATCATACTTTTAAGGAGTAAATTAGGACGGTTTGAATGCTTTTTAGGGTTCCGTAGCCAAAGAATGCCAACTGTACCATATTACTAATGTATCACGGACCCCTAAGGGGTCCATGGACCACAGTTTAAGAAACCCTGGTTGAAAGGGATGAATCGTTACTTGCAGACATATCGTACGTATCGCACAAGGCAGGCGAGCCGCCGACGTACACGAAGATCGCGTCGTTCGCGGACATCGTCGCCGTGCAGACGCTCAAGTCCAGCTGCACCGCGCAGTCGCAGACCACGCACACACAGGTGAGTCGTATTACTGGTTGACAGGTTCTTCTGTACCTTTACCACAGTGCCGACCTTCAAGGCACGAATGTATGTGAACATTTTTCGCGACCTTCTACTGTTTCTAACCTGGATTTTATTAAGTTTCTGAGCTTTTTTGATTGCGCAACAAACACCGCCTATCTCTTTCCATTCAGTATAGTATAAAAGGGATACATCATGCTCTGTCGCGCGGCGAGCGAAGTCGCGGCCAGTTAACCCGGGTGATCCTAGATAGGGGTCATCTATAAAGTACGTCACACCTTAAGGGGGCGAGAGGGGGTCGACGAAGTGTGACATTGTGTGACAAGGGGTGGGAGGGGTCCTAAATTTCGTGACGTCACACTTCAAAATCTAATATATCTAAGTGTTAAAATGCCAAATTTGGGTATAAGGTTTAAAGACAGTTCACATTCGCTCTACTAGTGTCACGTGCGTTGATATTGACTATATTAAAAATATTTAAATGGAAATAATAGTACATTACTGCAGAGGCCGGGAAGTAAGGAATTGCCGGCCGAATACATATAGAGTAGATAGTTACGAGGCTGGCAACCCCATTTCCCGCCGAGGTATGTATAGTGCTTTTCTCAAATATGCAATGAAATAAATAAACTTACTAATAACCTAAATAATATTTTACAAAACAGAAACTTTCTGTCAGAAAGTGACATATTATATCCATAGACAATGTAAATGTCATGTCACGTTCGGAAACCATAACAAAAGCTGTTTCAGTTCACATTTTTACCGCGAATATTTAGATGAAATATTTTAAATGTGTATTCGTATAGTTAAAATTACAATTTAAAATTGTTGACAATGTGTTATTTGTTATGTTCATGTCAATTTTAAATAAATAAAACTGCAAAATATAGCAAACATCGTTTTTTGTTTTTTTAATGGCTGAATGCCGTGATGCTATGGCCCAAATAAATGTGGAATGGAAATTAAAAAAAAATACAAGGCCGGCAATGTAAGTATGAAATTCCATTACGTGCCAAGTGCCAAGCGGCACCGGAAACGAGGTACTTTGCGGCCTATTTTTGGCACGTAATGTCAACATTTCATGCCATGTTTGAGAAAAACTAATTTCGGAATTGCCGTTTCAATTAAATAATTTCTAGATGTAAAATTGCAAAATATGTGACATCACGCTAGGGAGGGAGGGGGGAGTATCACTAATGTGACCAACTGTGACAAACACGGGGGAAGAGTAAAAAAATCACGAAATTAGTGTGATGTACTTTATAGATGACCTCTTATCAAACTATAATAGTCGAAGGTACGCCTTAACATCGACAAAAAAGAACATGTTCTGTAATGTATGATTGGTGGTTTCAGAGTGGTTCCTCGTGCGGCAAGGCGGCGCTGCAACTGCGAGTGAAAGGAGCGACGGAGACGCTAACCATTACATGCAGCAGTGTTGAGGTAATGATAATGAATACCTCGGCTGTCCCATATCGAGGGTTTCAGGCCAAAGGGGCGTATACGCAAAGCAAAACGCTTGCTTATGCGCCCCTTTAGCATGAAGCCCTCGATATCAAAACCTAGTAAGTGCTCCAGATCAAATTTAAAAAAGGGCGTAAAAACATTTTTATATTTATGTTTTTACGCCCTTTTTAAAATTTGATCTGGAGCACTGGGTTTTGATATGGCGCAGCCGACCTCGTTTATCAATATTTCTATTAGTGAGCCATGTCAGGACTGACTCCGCGATTCGGTTGCGCGGAAACTTGCCGCTTAGAAGCGGAAAAAGAGCCCGCGTTATGCGATAGAGAGAGACGGTCGGATGCGGGTAAACTCCGTCCGGTCATCCGACGCGAACGGTAGTTTTTTTATAGCTTGGCAACTTCGTTGGTGACACTCACCTGTGTGCTTTTTGTTATGTGCACTACTTACACAAGTTACCGCCAACATGAACGGCGACCGACGAAGGCTGTCTGTTGGAAAAATGATACTACTGAAATGACACAAGTAGAAATCAACTTAACGTTAATTTCAAACCTTATCAAACTGGTCACGAAATCTACACAGTTCAGAAATAAAATGCACGATACGTTATGCATCTTAGTAAATAATTTCTGCTACATTCGGTTTCATAGAAAACTCCTGTTTGGTTCACACGGCGACACAAAATGAGTTGTCAAAATGTGTTGTTAAGAATTTCTGCAGCTGAAATTACGCAACTCACAAAATTACGGTCGTCTGGCTTCACCCAACTTCTTAGCTGGCTTAGCTTTAGCTTCTTAGCTTCTTAAATCTTATCCCGTTACAGGCTGCGGAGAGCTTAGCAGATTTAGTAGACGGGTACTGCAGACTAGTCACAGAATCACAGACCTCGTTGTGGAACAGAACGAGTGAGTATTTATATTCATAATTTCTTCCACGCTATTAACTAGCTACTTAATTGAACTAGGTTATTCATTAAAATTCTACCATTTTTAACCATGTATGTTTTTTGCAAGCTACTGTATGGAAGTCACTGAACTGTCAGTGTAAAAGTAAGTAGATAAAATTACGTTATTATAGGGAACGTGCACGAACTATAGGTGGCAGCACTAAACGACAAAAGAAACACGGGCGGACAATAAAGGAAACTATCGCCCCTGTTAAATCAAGCGGTCAATGTCAATGATGATATGTAAGTGTCAATATCAAATATAGTAAGTCGTAGCTGCACTGACGTTAATCGTCCTTCAACGCGATAAATTAACGTTATTAACGGAGTTTTCGTCAATGTGGCCCCAGCATGAGAGGGTATACGATTTAGATTGGCGGCACCAGTTGGCAGCACCTTCGTCGTGCACGTTCCCTATGCGCGATTGTGGAAACCTACTTTACACACACTGAATTTTTAAGATTACAAATACATTTTTTTTATCTAACTGTATTGGTGTCCTTATTGGTTAGCAACGTATGACAATGGCAATACTATACTTGTAACTGTGTTATAAGTAAACCGCTACTACCAGTTGCATCAGTTTATTTGCACTTTAATTTATCTGGTTTGTTTAATGGGATGAATCGTTAAACCGTTATGGATTTCATACTGATTGGAAAGGCCTATATCCATTAGCGGAGTGAAATAGGCTGATGATGATTGATTTTGTAGCGGAGATGAGCAGCAGTTCATCGGAGGGCAAAACGAGCTCGTGGGAGGGCAACACGGCCACGCTACTGTCGGAGGATTACGCCGAGATCGTCGATGACGACGCTGATTACTCCACGCCTGCTGGTGAGTCCAACCGACACAATACTATGGTATCAGCGTAATTCGTCCCATTCGTTTTTCGTTCAATTCGTATTTCGTCTCATTCTGTATTCGTAACACATTCTTTATGTATAAAGAATAGCCCTAATAAAGAAAGTGTGACGAATATAGAATGAGACGAAATACGAATTGAACGAAAAACGAATGGGACGTATTACGCTGATATCAATAATAGCTTGGCAACTTCGTTGGTGACACTCTAGTGTTGTGAATAACGCTCATTTCGAGGCTTATAGACTCGGACCCTCAAGACTCCCGAGGCTTAAAGACACGATTATATTTGAGAACGTGTTGGCTTATTTTACGCATATGTATGCAAGAAAATGTGTTACGAACAGCGCCGTCTGCGTAAGAACTACGAGTATGTTATTACCTAGATGGCTTTTAAGGTATATTTATATATTATGTGCCTGCATACTCTATGCAACTAAATAGTTCGCGGTGGATCCTATAGAGGTCGCTGTAATTAAAACCACTTAGATTTAAGACATTAGATTTAATTTACTTTTCGCAATAAACCCGTACAAGACACACGCAGTTTTCTCTCCGCCATCAACTCCCAAGACTGCTTCGCCCAAAACAATAGTACATTGTGCACCGAGGGTAGTAAGAAGAAGATTACTAACGAGAGTCTATTAGACGCCCGACGCCGTAGGCGGAGGGCTTTTAATGACTCGAGTTTGTAATCTTCTTACTGCCCGTGATACACACAATGTTTTTCATCACATTTGCGAGGAAAAAAAAATAAAACATAAAAATGAAATAAACTAAACGCACCCGCTAAGAGACAACTTCAACTGTCAACTTTTTCAATATAGTCTTCCACAGATAATGCTAAGAACTGCGTTTAGTTTTTAAACTTGACAGGCAATGTCGCCAGATTGTACCGATTTTCAAAATAAAATTTTAAACTAAATTAATTTAATTGCATTATAATAATCGCAAAAACTACGGAAATAATAGTAAAATATACCATATAAGTTTTATTTACAACTAAAATTGGTTTTGTAGCCAAGTTTTGAAGATGTGAAATAGCCTTGGCTGATTCGAAACCTCCTTAGTCTGAAATGACGTACGACTTTTAAAACTAAACTCATAACTCCCGAGGGAGTTATAGATTTTCATACAGTTTTTCCTCCCGTGGGAGTTATAGATATTTGTAACCCACGGGGGGTAAATCGGCTCGAGTTGGTCTATAAGCGCGCGTGTTATAACACCCTTTACGAGCAAGTGTGATGAAAAATTTATTTTTGTCATTTGAGTCGTTAAGCCTCGGAAGTCTTTAGGGTTCGAGTCTTTAAGCCTCGAAATGAGCGTTATTCACAACATTATGACACTCCCATGGTCCGCGCGGGGGGCGGGAGCCGATGACGTATTGAGCACCGCTACACACGATGCGAATTTCGTACGGATATGTCTGCCGATATCCCTAAAGGCCGAAGCAGTCTTTCGATGCTTTCTAGCTGCAAATGCAGTTTTAAGGTAGATTTTTGCACTTAAAATAACTGCACGCCGACTGCAGGCGGACTGTGAAGTTTATAATTTTGATGCAATTATTTCACCCGGAAAAAAACTGCCTTCCAACAGCACTTTTGCAGCCAGAAATCAATTTTTAAAATAGTTATGTATATAAATTATGTACAATTTATTTGGTTCCACATCCATAACTTTTCCGATCCGCAGACTGATCTTTGCGTAGTTATCTCGAGTGCTTTTTGTTACGTGCAGCCGTAATTATGCACACAAGTTACCGCCAACAGCACCGGCGGCTGACTGGGCTCTTGTCAGGCGGCCCCTCATAGCACCCTCGCTGTCTCCCCGCCCCCGTCGCCCGTAGACCATAGGAGTCACGAACGAAATTGCCAAGCTACTGTCGACCATATTCAGTGGCGTAGTTAGGTACGACAACGCCCGAAACTCAACTCCCACCCATAAAACCTAATTAGTTTTTATAGGAGCCAATCAAAATACTAAATGTTCAGTCAGGCAGTCCTTTAATTAGACTTAAAGCACTCACTTATCGCTCACGAGCTCTGAGGGTTTTGACTACTTTGGGTACGTACGTTTTGGGCACTTTCGTTTCTATTCTCGAGTAGCACTGTAAATTTTCATTTTGCTTCAATCTTGTCTCCCTAATTTCCAATTTTTTTGACAAAGTGGTTTGGATAAACAAAATATTGTTTTCAGTCCGGGACTACGAATTAGTTCGTAATCAGATCGAGCTAACAGGCATCATTGGGGAAGGACAATTCGGCGACGTTCACAAAGGTACGTTTTTCTTTCTTTTTACGTAGGTATAAGCAGTGCCGGATTAAGGCAGCGCGGGGCCAGTAGCATTTTTTCAAAGAGGCCCTTGGTTGGTCTTAGATATGCTTAAATACCGACTGACCGGTAATTTTATACGTGACGAAATGACATAACGAGGGGGGGGGGGGGTCCCCTTTTGCGAGTGGGCGCGGGGCCCGTAGCATTTGCTACTCTTGCTATATGGCTAATCCGGCACTGGGTATTGGCAGAGTGCAAAGCGGGTGGAGGGGGTAACCTAAACGATCACAGCGCTCGCTACGGCTAAAATTGACATTTTTGTCGCTGACTTTTCTCACTGAAAACAACAATTTTAATATTATTGGCAATAATGTTACTGACTACCATTGTCCAAAATTGTGTAATATAGTAAAATAACACAAGATTTCATTAATATTTTTCACAATATTTACTTACTTCTTGTTTGACAGCGGTGACAATATTGTCCATAATGGCCGCCTATCATACGTGGCGCTGTCGTCGCGCTCGGTCCCAATAAGCTACGTTTTTTATTAAATGTAAATATACAATAAATAACAACAACAATAAATATCATAACTTATAAAGCCATAATTTGTAGCATAAACCGGTTTAAATAAAAGAAACACCGAATTCACACATACAAAATATAATATAAAAAATTAAAACAATACAGGGAAATCGATATTTATACAAAGCGGCATAAAAAACATAAAAGACATACACAGCGCGGCTACTAAATAGTAGATTGTTCAACTAGGGACTAAAACAAGCCATAATGACAAGCCATAAAATTTAGGCTTACGGCCAAAAACTAGTGAATTTGAGACGCCAAATCGAGAAGAGCTTTATCGCTTTCGCAACCAAACATTTTGCAGCGCTACGCCCGTAGGCGATATCCGTATGCAGTTCCCGGTGTTGAAAGTGTTAAAGACCCTGTTTGTAGTTTATGAGGAATTTATGAATGGTAGCTTCTTAAAGTCGCAGCCTTTGGTGTGCAATAAAGAGTATTAGAGCAGCCGCACATTGGGCAACTAAACGCGTCCACAAGTTAATATATTTTCTAGCTTATGGTCCGAACGCGACTAACGAGCACGTCCGGTGTGCGCCGGTGCCATGCAAAATGTATGGAAAACGTCACCCGTTGCTTGTGGCTACCACCCATCTACCACCAGTGGCCGGGCTGTGACCGCTGCTAGTGGCAAAATGTGCGGAGGCTCTTAGATCAGGGGTTCCCAATCTTTTTCAGCCCGTGGCGCACTTACAAGTTTAGTACTTCGTCACGGCGCCCTACCCTAGTTCGCTCAAAATCGGTATTGTTGCCTTAAAGGTACCCGCGAATATTTGTTGTTTTACCCTGTCCCTCTTTACTTTCTACGGCGCACCAGGGCGCCGCGGCGCACACTTTGGGACCCCTGTCTTAGAGTATTGTATTGTATCCAGGCACCTGTCGGGTGGCGTCAGCGAACCACCCGTCCCTCCGTCGGCAACTCACCGTACAGAAGCAGCAGGGCAAAGGAACGGGCGGCGAGTACATACTGCCCGTCGCGGTGAAGACGTGCAAGCTCGACGCAGACCTCGACACCGCTGAGAAGTTTCTAGAAGAGGCCTGTGAGTATCATTCATCTGAACAAGGACCATTAAAACAAGAGGACCGTCATTCTCCATACTTTGGATCGTAACCCGACCGCAAGGGGATATCCAGGCACAAACTAGATGGCGCTAAAAAACTAAACATTTAAAAAAAAAAAATATTTATTTCTGTAAGTAGGCCCTCAAGGGCTCTTTTACATGTCTCATCTCTAATTCTTTTCTTTTGGCGCTTCGGGTAATTGACCTTCTGGTGAGAAGAAGCGCCGGAAGAAACTCACCAGTTTCTCTTTTCCACCAACGAGTATTACAACGATGTTATATTGAACAAGGAACATAGTACAATAACAATTAGTTCGTAAACAGCTAATAATAAATAAATTCTAACATTTAAATACTGTGTCACGCTTGCAAAGTTGAATAATCGTAAATAATATAATTCTTATACCAAGCTTATACATAGATGGCGTTGTACAATCGGGGAACAGTTTTTTGTATGGAGAATGACAGTCCTCTTGTTTTAATGGTCCTTGATCCGAAGAAGTAAAGGCTAGAACACCGTTTGTAGGATGTCATGTCGTCATAGGAAGCGACTTGTCATAGAAATCAGTCAGTTTGAAAACTTTTGCCATTATAACAAACTTCAAAAATAAAAAATAAGTTTTTGCAAAAAAAAAAATCTAATTAAGACCAGCTTTTATTACCGATTAGGCCCTCAAGGGCTCTTTTACATGTCTCATCTCTAATTCTTTTCTTTTGGCGCTTCGGGTAATTGACCTTCTGGTGAGAAGAAGCGCCGGAAGAAACTCACCAGTTTCTCTTTTCCACCAACGAGTATTACAACGATGTTATATTGAACAAAGGAACATAGTACAATAACAATTAGTTCGTAAACAGCTAATAATAAATAAATTCTAACATTTAAATACTGTGTCACGCTTGCAAAGTTGAATAATTGTAAATAATATAATTCTTATACCAAGCTTATACATAGATGGCGTTGTACAATCGGGGAACAGTTTTTTGTATGGAGAATGACAGTCCTCTTGTTTTAATGGTCCTTGATCCGAAGAAGTAAAGGCTAGAACACCGTTTGTAGGATGTCATGTCGTCATAGGAAGCGACGTGTCATAGAAATCAGTCAGTCTTCAAACTTTTGCCATTCTAACAAACTTCAAAAATAAAAAAATAAGTATTTGCAAAAAATAAAATCTAATTGAGACCAGCTTTTATTACCGATTGGGGTACAATAGTGTCATATTTCTTAATAAGCTTAAATTTGCAAGCCTATGTAACATGAAAATTCAGTATAATTATGTCATGGGACTTTTCTGATGATCTCATTTGATTAGTTTTGACATGTCATTTGCGATTACATAAAAAAAGTACAGGCGGCAATAAAAAAATAATCTCAAAAATCTCTTGCCAGAAACTTATTTCTAGTAATTATATTTAGGCTTTTTTGGACCCATTTCTACTTACGGTTGATCCCTTACTAAATACTCAAACTTCAAGTTACTAATTGCGTATGTATGTCCGCAGATATAATGCAACAGTTCTCCCACCCGCACATCATCGGCCTAGTGGGAGTGTGCAGCGCCCCGCCCATTTGGATCGTGATGGAACTCGCCACGCTCGGCGAGATGAGAGCCTACCTCCAGCAAAACGCTAGAAGGTATATAATCCTCCTGATCGATTTCGACGGCGGCACTGTGCCCCTCTCCTTCGAGGGGCACAAATACAGATTGCCCAAAGTGGTCAGCAGTATTGACCAAACGGGACACAGACTAACCAAAAAAAAAAATCGACGGCGGCGACCCGTGTAGGTTCCGGATCAGCTGGGCAGAAATAGAAATATTTGCATAACTTTCGTTCGATCCCAAGCGCTTCGGCCCCCACCTAGTCCGACCCTCTCAAGGTGACCCGGGCTTAGCGACCTGGTTCGATCCCAGGGAACGCCACGGCCCCCACCTGGTCCGATTTTTGCAAGAGCCAGCAAAGCTTGCAAGTTTTTCAGGCCTAAAAAAATTGCATAACTGTGCACGGTTAAAAGTACAGAGGTCACAAGTTGTACAAAGTTTCCACAGCTACCCGTTGCGGGCATACAATATGATTTAATACTGAAAATATGTGGAATGAACTCCCTCCTGACATGTTTCCGGAGTGCTATGACATGGAATTCTTCAAGAAACAAGTAAACATGGCACTCAAAGATCGGCAACGGTTACACCTCTGGTGTTGCAGATATTCATAGCTTGTCTGCTCGTTCGCCACTTATTACATAAAAAAACTATTTCTATTGTGAGCCCTTATATGACTCGAAAATCAAAGTTTGGTCATGAATCACTCTATTGCATGAATGGCAGGAGTCAGGAAGTATATACCGTCTAGGAAAGTTTAAAATTTAAAATGTATTATGCTATAAACTAAAACACATTCCAAACATAAATGATGCCGTGGAAGCAAACAATGACCCTCTTTATGTTAACGACAGGTCGAATACAGTTTATAAATTAACTTTGAGATCGTCGATGAGGATGGCATCGTCGTTAAGGTTGATCAGGTTTCGGCAATTTGCACAGTGAATAGATCCTTAATATGGCCGAACCTCACGTTTTTGGTCTGCATTTGATTACATAATACTTTTCAGATTGGAGACGTGTACACTGGTGCTATACATATACCAGCTATCAACGGCTCTGAGCTACTTAGAGAGCAAGAAGTTCGTCCACCGCGATATCGCCGCGAGGAACGTTCTCGTCTCCACGCCGACTTGTGTTAAGGTAAACTACACCTAATGTCTTAGTCGATAAGATCGCCATTGGCTGTATTAACTGATAATGCCACTAATTTATCTGGAGCTCAAAGTTGGTGCGTCGCGACATTGTCTGCACGCTAACGTACACAAAATAAACTCAGATAGTCCATAGCGTCGATTTTGTGCAAGTTGGACATTACTGAAAACGGGGTTTTTATTAACCGGCTTCATAAAAGAACGAGGTTATAAGGTAGTCGCAGCCTGTATATCTATGTATGTTTCCCGAAAAAAGCTGGATCGATTTTGAAAATCACTTCTCCGCTGGTCCCATTGGATGAGGATGAGGATCTGATAATGAGATCTTAGAGAAATTGAGAATTCTCTTCAAATATTATAGGCACACCTTTAGCGATTTGTAGATTATAGTGTAATAGATTTGACCTTATTTTTCTATATGTTTTTTTTTTATAGCTGGCCGACTTCGGACTTTCGAAGATGGTGGAAGACAAATCATACTACAAAGCCTCGCGCGGAAAATTGCCCATCAAGTGGATGGCGCCAGAATCCATCAACTTCAGGCGGTTTACCTCCGCGTCTGATGTTTGGATGTTCGGTAAGTAATAAGTATATTTATTATATCCGTCCAAAGAAATTATCATGTTTCTTATCAATGAGGGTGTTTAAAAATCATAAATCCACCAGGTGGCAGCAGGGTGGCGAATGGTCTTTTTGACAGTAGGTGTCAAAATCCACCAATCACATCACCTGATTTTGACATCTACTGCCAAATAGACCATTCGCCACCCTGCTGCCACCTGGTGGATTTATGATTTTTAAACACCCTCATTACCATATTTGACCGAATTCATTACCACCTTCCAAACATCAACGATTTAGAGCGCATAAACAGAGATAAAATGAAAATTTGGTTGTGATACACAATCTTACAGTTGAGGGCTTAAATACATAAGGCCGGCTTTACACCTGTAAGTTTTACTTACGTAAGTAAGGACGCAGCTATACGTTAGACTGAGATAGTCAGTCAGCTATCTCAGTCTAACGTATAGTTGCGTCCTTACTTACGTAAGTAAAACTTACAGGTGTAATGCCGGCCTAAGACTAACCTTTTCTGTGTCCGTCAAGATAACGTACACCGTAAAGATATTCAGAATCTGATGCAGCCAATAAATAGTACCCAAATAGTACCGACGAAATACCTAGGTGAAAAAAATAGTACCCTTAAACTTTTCGAAATATAAGGCCTGTTTACGGTGTACGCTACCGGCGTCAAGCTGGCGTATACCGTTTGTATCTCTGGAACGGCTTTGTTTTTGGAAACGCTTTATATCTCAAAAAATAGTACCCAAATAGTACCCTAGGGCCCTAAAATTTTATTTCTCTAGCTATCGTAGAAGCCGGGATATAGTGAGCTCTTTCTATAAGGAATTCCCGGGTACGCCAGCTTGACGGTGTGAAATTTTGTACACCGTTAAGTTATGGAATATCTCGGCTTCTACGATAGCTAGAGAAATAAAATTTTACGGCCCTAGGGTACTATTTGGGTACTATTTTTTGAGATATAAATCGTTTCCAATAACAAAGCCGTTCCAGAGATACAAACGGTGTACGTCAGCTTGACGCCCGGTAGCGTACACCGTGAACAGGCCTTATATTTCGAAAAGTTTAAGGGTACTATTTTTTTCACCTAGGTATTTCGTCGGTACTATTTGGGTACTATTTATTGGCTACATCAGATTCTGAATATCTTTACGGTGTACGCTATCTTGACGGACACCCTTTTCTTAGTGTTTTACATTACCAGCTTGCTAGTTAGCTATTTTATTGATTCGTTTATTACTGTGAAAATTTGTTTTTATGAACGATGTTTCTAAATAAAACTCGATGTTATAGGTGTCTGCATGTGGGAGATCCTAATGCTTGGCGTGAAGCCATTCAGCGGAGTAAAAAACAACGACGTGATCGGCAAACTAGAAAACGGCGAGCGACTGGCGCTCCCGCCTCGCTGCCCGCCGCGGCTGTACTCCGTCATGTCCCGCTGCTGGGCCTATGAGCCCTCGCAGCGGCCACAGCAACACCAGCTCAAGGAGACACTGTTGTGAGTACCCCTTTAGACAAATCCACAGAATATATAGCCCTCGCAGTGGCCGCAGCAACACCAGGTCAAAGACAACACAGATTTTATAATTAAGGGAAGGGAATGCCGCTGAATGGAGTGAAGAACTACGATGTGATCGGCAAGCTTGAAAACGGCGAGCGACTCGCGCTCCCGTCGCTGTACTCTGTCATATCTTCCTGCTGGGCCTATGAGCCCTCGCAGCACCCACAGCAACACCAGCTCAAGGAGACACTGTTGTGAGTACCCCTTAGACAAATCCACAGATTTTATAGTTTAGGGATTAGGTAATGTCGTTCTATGCAGTAAAGAACTATGACGTGATCGGCAAATTTGAAAACGGCGAGCGACTCGCGCTCCCGCCTCGCTGCCCGCCGCGGCTGTACTCCGTCATGTCCCGCTGCTGGGCCTATGAGCCCTCGCAGCGGCCACAGCAACACCAGCTCAAGGAGACACTGTTGTGAGTACCCCTTTAGACAAATCCACAGAATATATAGCCCTCGCAGTGGCCGCAGCAACACCAGGTCAAAGACAACACAGATTTTATAATTAAGGGAAGGGAATGCCGCTGAATGGAGTGAAGAACTACGATGTGATCGGCAAGCTTGAAAACGGCGAGCGACTCGCGCTCCCGTCGCTGTACTCTGTCATATCTTCCTGCTGGGCCTATGAGCCCTCGCAGCACCCACAGCAACACCAGCTCAAGGAGACACTGTTGTGAGTACCCCTTAGACAAATCCACAGATTTTATAGTTTAGGGATTAGGTAATGTCGTTCTATGCAGTAAAGAACTATGACGTGATCGGCAAATTTGAAAACGGCGAGCGACTCGCGCTCCCGCCTCGCTGCCCGCCGCGGCTATACTCCGTCATGTCTCGCTGCTGGGCCTATGAGCCCTCGCAGCGCCCACAGCAACACCAGCTCAAGGAGACACTATTGTAAGTATCCCTGAAGGCACATCACAGACTGTATACGGTCACTGCGGCTACATCACGCAGGCAATCACGGCTGATATGTTTTTGAGGCCCAACGATTTTTTCTTGAAAAATTTGCGATTTGATTTTCCTTTTCATCGGATATTTTAAGATGTCTTCATGCTTAAAAAGATTGCAAACCCATTAGAATCACAGGGAGAAATTGGTAATGTTTCGTTTGTTACAGTGAGATACTTCAAGAGGAGCGCAACACCGCTTGGGACACGATGCGGCGCGAGAACCGGCGCGTGGCCGCCGCGTCGTGGGGCGACGAGCCGCCGCCCAAGCCCTGCCGCCCAAGCACCAACCTCACCGGTACTATATCTCACCACTGACCAGTAATCAACTAATTTCTCTTTACTTCCATGATTTGATTGGAGCGTATGCCTTAAAAATATCTAGCATGCCGCAGTATTGCGTTTTGTTCGGAAAAAAGAGGATATAAGTTTTCGAATGATGAAACTGTCTCAAAGCCCTGACATTCGTTAACCCGTAACCCATAATCTCCGATATTGCAAAATATTGATAACATTATTCTAATAACAAAAAAACCCGTGTAGCCCCCCACAAACAGTGACATTTGACATTTCGGGGACCACACGCTACACTAGCGCCTCTAGCGGCGGAATTCATTCGCGGTAGCCCTCATTATGTTGTGTTTGTAAACATCTCTTCATTGTTCTCATTTGTCCGCAGCGGCCGAGACAACGTCCACGGCCGGCGCGGCGCCGCAAACCTACATCGTGGCGCAAAACCCGCTCGTCCTCGCCCATCTGCTTCGCGAGAACCAGGCGCGCGCCCTCGACCCGCAGGCCTACACCACCCCCGCCTCGGTATTCAACACCGTCGCCGTCGACTTTACCGCCCTACCGGAGGACACCGACATCACCCGAATCATCAACCCGAAACCCGACGAAGTCGTCGACATACCCCTCCAGACCGTCCCCATCCCGGTCGCCTCCCTCCATAAGCTCGATCCGGTCGTGCCGTCGGAGCGGGACGAGACGTTGACCGTCGTCGTGGGTGCGAGGGAGAGCTGCGATAACCTCTGCCAGAATCCCGTCTCGCCGCGGGACGCGGCCTCCCCCGCGGAGGCCGAGGTCTCCACCGAGCCTTATGCCAGTCGCGTTAGGTCGTTGGAGAGGAACACTAGAGGGACGCTGTCCACGGCCGAACGGGCGCCGGTCCGAATGGGCTCTTTAGAGCGTAACGCTCGCGGCGGCCTCTCCCACCGAAACTCGCCGGTCCCCATCGCCCCCTTCACTCGCCAGCACTCGGTCCCGGCGTCCCCGCCCCCCAGGAACAGACGGGAGCAGGACATAGGCCAGTTCTCCGTCCAGGGCTCTTTAAACGCCCAGTTAGCCGCCAGCGTCGTCAATAAGATGCGATCCCAACCGGACCCGCCTCTGGTCGAGGAGATCTACGACTTCGGGGGCGACAACGTCAAAAGCTGCGTCGCCGTCGCCGCCCAGAAGGCGGGCCTGCATAACAAACCCCAGTACAGACCCTCGATGGTCGCGTCACATCCGGTTCCTTACGGAGTTCCGGTGGGGGTCGTTCAAGGGGTACCGTACTCCCAAAGTCCAGTTAAGCCTAGTCACGTCATGCCAAAGCAGATGCCGTCGCCGCCGATAGCGTCCGGTCAAGCGTTCTTCCCGCAACGCTCCGCGAGTCCTCTAAGTCAGTTCGTTCAGCCGATGGGGGTGATACCGCCGATGTCGTTCGCCCCGCAGCCTATATACAGCGGGCACAGTGTAGTGGCGGGGGCGCAGCCGATGCAATACCGAGCTGCAATATCGGCGCAAACTGCGAGTCAATTCGCGTCGCCCGCTATCGCCTCCGCGTCTCGGCACTTCGCTTCAGCTTCATCCATCGACGCACAATCCCTATATGCTTCGCGGCAGGATTGCTCGGCGGTCGAACCCGTCCAGGTGAAACTTTATCTCGGCTACAGCATGGACGTAGACATTTTTTTTCTTAGATGCATGGCGACTTGTAGATATTTTTTTTTCTGAGGATTTTTGTCAGGCACCGTTGTATATATTCTAGTTTTAACACGGTTTTTTCTTTTGTAAATGTCTTTTTTTCTTTTTTGCAGACATTTGTGTGTCCGTTGGTTTTCTCCGGTAGAATTTGGGTTAATTTTTTTGTCACGTGTGAAAAATATTTTTTGAGCGTTTATTTTTCATATGTGACATTTTTTAACTTTCTGAGGCGAGAGAACTAACATTGTCGTTAACGAATCCCCTGGGAACCTTTGGCTCGAAGAATACTAAAATTATGGATCTCTCTTCACTAAAACATTTTTAACATTTCTGTAAGATACCTTGAAAATTGTATAAAATGTAAAAATTCTGCTAACTTCAATGTTAGTTCCAAATATTACAGTCCATTTGAGAGTAAATTCTTTATTTCCATTTTCTTTATACACATAGGCCCACAGATTTGTATTAAATTTAAACTGGATTCAAAGTTTCATTTGTGTTACTATTAATTAGCTTCTTTCCGTTCAGCTACATTTTTCAGTAGATCGTAAAAAATACGCAGATAATTTTGAAGTCCATCGAGTATCTCAAACTATTTATAATGCAAAATAATGACACCATTAAATCAAATTTATAAAATAGTCGATAAAAAATATTTTTACCCATAAATTTCGCAATCAAAACTCAAATGGACCGCTTTCAAACCAACGTAACGAATAGTCCTCATTCTGACCACTATGCCTCATACAACAGAGTCCAGAACTGGACACGGAGCAGGCGGTGGAGAGGCGCCTCCTGGCCGAGCTCGCCCGGCAGCAGCACCAGAGCGAGGAGGACCGCCGCTGGCTGCAGATGCAAGAGGACAAACTGGTAAATTTGAAAGAAAGAAAGCAAGCACACATCACCTGCCGATATACGTCCCACTGCTGGGCACAGGCTCTCATAGATTACAGTGAATGGGCCGTAGTCCCCACGTTAGCCTACTGCGGACTTAAAGAAAGTACATTTATTTATAACACAAAAGAAAGACGGTAAAAAGGAACAAGAAACCATAAAGGCAGCCTCGCTACTGGAAGACGGTTCCACTTCAGTATAATGCCGACGCTAGAGCCAGCGCTGGTCTTAGCGTGGATTGTTCTTGTTCTTTTAAGTATTTCTATTGCCCTTTTGGTATTTCTACTGCACCGGGAAGTGTTAATTTCAAATAATGTTAAATTTGAGATTTATTTTATTGGTCCGAGTAATCTCGTATTCATACCATGTCTCACTGACGCCAGGTCTTGAATGTACAATATAAACATGTGTCAATTAAGATCACATACGCTTTTGGCTTCACCCTCATCTATCAGAGTAGACCTGCGGTTAGCAGAGAGACGTATATAGGCAGACGATGATGATGACGCTTTAGGTGGTTTACTCACAGTATTTTGTCAATATTATCATTTCGAACACATGTAACAGAAGCGAAATGTGATTGGTACGACGAAATTATGCATTGTTATGTTGGTGGATAAGGTCACCGCTCCTTTCTGTTACGACTGAGATCCCAGATTTGGTACATCAGGTTATGATATCGTCAATCAATCATTAATTAACCCCATAATATTTATCAATATTTTTCTTTTGTAACAGAACCGTCTGTCAACCGTTCAGAGTACAGAATCAGAGCCGAATGAGCACAAATTGGCGGATGCTGTACAAAATATGAGCGTTCAGGACAGGACGCCCAGTCAGAGCTCAGGTAACCTTTTTACGCCATCCTAGGTTTGTATAGAGCTAAGAATTCGAAGACAGAGCGAAAAATCTAATATACATATACACTTAGTTATAAGTACGTACAATCCCAAAAATTATAATCTGTAGGATTTTACGATTTACATTACGTTTCAAGGGTAAACTAAGGTCGACCTAGAATTTACATTATTCTCGTATACTCCAATGATCGATATTAAATATTAGATCCATTATATATGAATTTATATTTTTTTACCAGCACCAAATTCGTCGGAAACCAGCCCAGCCAACACCGTCAAACTGAACGATAAGCCGCCGAGCGAAGATAGGGTAAGATATCTATTTTTTTTCATTTAAAATTTGTTTTTTTTTTTAAATAGCCTGTTAGGTGTTCCACTGGAAAGCCAGGATCTCTCTCCTTTAGACTTCCAGACATTCCGATCCAATACGACCTGATCTCTGCCCAATTATTGAGATATACGTCCAGGTCATTCCACCATCTCCTGGACTTGGTGTGGTCGGTTTTCCATACAAACAAAAAGAGTGTCATCATTCGCTTCCACAGCATCAATTATGTTTGAAATATGTTTTATTTATAGCTTTATGTCCGTGCGAAACAAAATAAACGTATAAAATAAAGGCTAGGCTAGACCAGTAACTCTTCCGCGCGTTTTGGATCCACCTTTCGTCGATATGTGTAAGGCGGATCTCACACTGCAGCGAAAATCGCGGCGACACGCGACTCAGCGATTTTCAACTTTTTATGTAGAATCATCGATTTGTATAGAAAAATCGCGGGGTGGCGCACACTGGCGCGTAAATCGCGGCGATTTTTTCCGTGTAGCTGCGCATACACGGAAAAAATCGCGGCGACGGGCGATTTCAGTGTGTTCTTCGCCTAAGATAGTCCTCCGGTAACTATTAATTTACTCTCCCAGCCTCGACAACCGAACAGCAACGACCCGGTATACGCGGCGACGACGGCCGTGGTCCGCGGCGTGATGCGGCTGGCCAACGTGTCGCAGGCCGGCACCGCCGCCAGCGCCGCCGTGCTCGCCGCCGTCCGCGCCGTGGGGGAGGAGCTCAGGGCGCTCCTGGCCACCGTCGATCTGGTCGTGGTGCCCTTCCCGCATACCGCGCAGAGGTTACTGACATCTTCAGTCAACACAATACAAATATACTTTATGCCACACCAGTACGTCTAGCATAACTGGCCGCGACTTCGTTTCTCGCGCGACAGAGCCTCACCTGTCACTGTCACACTATATTGAGTGGAAAGAGATAGGTAGCATTTGTCGCTCGACAAAGAGTCGCGTGTCACAGTTGTGCTAGAGGTACTGGCCATAAAGTGGCTTTTTCCTCACGCTGCGCGTACGAAAAAAACCGCTTTCTGGCCAAATGTAGACATACAATGATGTAGACAACACGGGAGGTAATAAGAAAGCCCTCGATCGCATATTTACGTCCCTCGCTTACAGCTCGGGCCGCAAACTTCTGCGATCTCGGCCTTTCTTTGTATTACCACCCTAGTTGTGTAATGTACTATTATTGCACACCAGAAAAACACACTTCAAGGTAGACAACAGGTCTTATCGCTAAAAAGCGATCGATAAAATCGATAAAAAGCGAGCGGTTATAACCTTTTATCGATAAACTATGACTCATCATCATCACCCTACTGCTGGGTATAAGTAGGTCTCTACACTCATACAATGACAGCGAATGGGCTGCGGTCCCTACGCTGGGCCAGAGCGAGTTGGGGACTTTAAAATAAAAAAAAAACCGGTCAAGCGCGAGTAGAAATCGCGCACCGAGAGTTCCGTACAAACTCATAAGTAGATACATGAGTAGTTCAAGAAAAACTGTATGGCGATTAGTTTAGTAGGAGCAAATAAGTATGTTTTACGATTTTTGCAAATTAAAAAAACGCAATGAAAGTTAGGAAAACGTTATACCCCGCTCGAGATAATAGCCCTACTTACAATTTACAAAGTCCCATGACGTGCCCCTTAAAAAAAGAAGTAAAACAGTTACAAGATTTTTTTTCTACATCCAATAAGCTCGGGTTAGCTACTTTTAATACTATTCCAAATTTCAAATCGATAGCAGCAATAGTTTCTGAGATATCTTGCTGTGACAGACAGACAGAATTGCCCTAATAAACAAGACTATTTAGCAATAACGTTTATTTCCATTGCCACAGAGAGGTGGAGATGGCGCACCAAGTCCTCAGCAAGGACATGGCGGCGCTGGTCGAGGCCATGCGGCTCGCGCTGCAGTACGCTGCCACCACGCTACACCACGAGTACACCAAGTGAGTTACATAGCGAAACATTTATATTATAAGACAAAAAATATTAGTGTCCGACCGAAACCGAATCTCGGCTTTGATCTCAGTTTCGGCCGAAGCCGAAACTTCCATGTAAGGTCATGTTTCGTAAGAGGGCATTTCTCCAGAAATATGTCTGCGGTCACCTCATTCATCTGGCCCTTTTTCATACTAAATGTACGGAGACAGATGAATGAGTCGCAGACATATTTCGGGAGAAACGCCCAAGAAGAACCGAAATTTCGGTCGGACTCTAAAAATGATATGTCTCGGGCAGGATTCGAACCTGCATCTCCTCGGCTATCCGGGCCAAACACAGGCGCGTTACCAACCACGCTACCGAAACTCTGCCCCAGTCATCCAATTTTTCAACCAGTCCCTTCATTTGTGTGAGTGTCAGGGTGGCGGGTGTACATCATCCTGGTTCGACTCCAGGCGTTCAGCCCCCACCTAGCCCGATCATATCAAGGTGGACCGGGACTAAGTGACCTGGTTCGACCCCAGGCACTCCCGGCTCCCACCCAGTCCGACCAACTCAGGGTGGTCTGGCTAGCGACCTGGTTCGACCCCAGGGAACGCCACGGCCAACCACCCGGTCCGACAATCGCTATGCCCAGGATGGGTTGCGAGTTTGTCAGTTTCTAAAAAAAAAAAAAGGGTGTACATCAAAAAATGGAGCTGGGGGTATACCTTAGGAGTTAGTGCTAGCAATGTGCCAAATGTGCGCCAAAATCTCCTATTTAAGAAATAAATGAGTCCGCCATTCTGACGTCAGGTTGGCGGGTGCATTTCCAGTTCTAGCTAATAGCTGCCTACTCAAGGGTGAAAGTAGCGCCTAAGGTTACTGCTCGCAATGTGCTTCCACATGTATGAAGCACAATCAAATTCAGAGTGTGTATCAAAGACTACCGTTTTTCCAAATTGTCTCCGCCAGATTCCCTTTAAATCTAGTTAGAACCATCTCCAATTCTCCGTGCTACTAGAAGTATCACTACAACTGCATAGCTACGTTATAAACTATGTACCTAATAAATAAATTGTTTAATTTTCCAGGAACATGCTAGCAGCTGCCCACGTACTCGCAATGGACGCCAAAAACCTCCTCGACGTGGTCGACTGCATCCGCGAGCGCCACCCCACCATCGACTGGCGCGCCGCCCTCCACCCCTCCCCCCAACCCCCCACATCACCCCCACCCGGCCAGTTCTCCCCCCAAACGCAACCCTCCGTCCAGGACGAAGAACCCAAACCGGACTTCAAAATCAACCAACCCGTCACCACTAGTCAAATAAGCGTCGACGTACCTAAAGAACACAGCAGCCTCCCAGTTACATCCAACCGCGTATCGGCTCTGATACATAACTACAATCTGTACGGGAATATCAGAGAACAACACATCTATGGGAACACTGAGGTCGGTGGCTCTTTCCAGCATTCCTCCTCGAGTATCGACGAGAAAATCGATTCCGCGCCTATGGAATCGGTTAAGAGTCGTATACAAGCGATGTCTGGTAAGATCGACTCGCCTCCCATCTATTCCGTCAGTAAGAAAATGATGGTGGATCAGACCCACGCTGATCAAGGTTGAATTCAGCTTTAAACGCTTGTAGTTTTTTTTTGCCTCGGTGAGAGCTTTATACTCTATAGGTCTGAGCGGTAGTTGTGAATAACTGAAACCACGGAAAATTGGCATTTATGTGTTTTTGTGGTTTTGCTGCTTATAGGAGCGACCGATGTACTGAAGCTTACACAAATATTGTCTATGGATTATTTTGTTAATGTACTTTAAATTGAAATATGACTACTCAAATATACTACTCCAAATTTTAGGCGATTATATTTTCATTGTCGCTTCTATACGCTGTTATTCTCAAGTAGTGGCCACTAGCTAGTACTTACCCGCGATACTTAATTATGTTTTGAAGTTAGCAATGCCGCTTCGATTGTGTTCCGCGAAGCTTAAAGACAATCAAACGATTGCTCAATATTCTATGTAGTGGAATAGATGTCAGTTTAAGTCCTGAGCCAAATCTTAGTTCATTCACGACATATCTGTTCCTTTGGAAACGTTGCATCCATACTCGCTTCATTTCTAAATATATCTATCGACATATCATCGGCATTGTTGAGCTTCAAATTATTGTCGTTTCAAATTCGAAAATTATAACCTTTAAACAGATTCGGGAAGATTTTGTTTCAAAATAGCAGAGTTAGGTGCAACTGGCTTCATAACGAGCACAATTGAACTTGAAAGTCTTAATACCGTTTGATAATATTGATTTGTGATATTATTGCCAATAAATTTACCTAATTCGAGTTAATAGCTGGCAACACTTAAATAAAAACTATAGTATTACCAGCCTCTGAGCCTAATGTTAAAAAATAGCGGGTGGTGTACTGTGATTATTTTCAGTGTTGCCACACTTATAAAATAAGGGCGACGGATCGCATCAGCACATTCCTTATGATTGCACCTATCGGGTAAGTTTTGTAATTATTCTGATACAAATTTTATATTTTTGGTGTAATGTTGCAGTTTTTATACGGAGCGCGTGAGCGAGTCTAATTGAATCTTCCAATTTATCAGTAATAGAGGAATTGTATCATGTATTATTTCAATAAGCGAATGCGTTGTATATTTTTCATTAGTTAGATTCTAACTGTCACAATTTATTGTAAACATTTGCATTTAATTTCTTAAATATAACAGCATTTAACTGGACTCAGATTAATTTGTAAAAATGTACAAACCGAATTGATTCATAATTATTATAATTTTTAATCCAAAGTTTTTATTGTAAGTCTAGATCTCAGGGACTGTAGTACGGTTAGGTTTGTAATTACGAGAACAGAATTTATTTATTGATCAGCTTCGGTTTATGTATAGTTTTCCTAATGTGTTAGAGTTAAGCAGGATTCATTCCAAAGTGAAGTATTTGTCGACGGTAGAGCGGATACTCGATGCTTGCTATTTCTTCGGGCCTTGGCTTTCAAACCATGTCGAAGTATTATAGAAAAATATTTAGTTTTCAATTTTAAAATGTGCTGCTATGATTTTTGCTATACTGAAAACTTTCTTAAATGGATTTATTTTTAAGATTTTTCTAAGACAATGGTGGTACGGATCGCCTAAAAATCGACATTTTACTCTTTGGACGTCGGATAGCTAAAAAATAATTTGTATTATTATTTGTTTTTTAAAGGGTTGATTTTATTTCGGATATAGAGTGGTTTGAAAGCCAAGATTTAAGATGAAGTGTATCTAGTCGGCTGCCGGAGATTATTTACAAATATCAAATATAGACGTGAACTGGTTTTCGTTTATGCATTAAACTGAATAAAGGACAAGTCAATACATACTTTGTTTTTTCTTAACTCTTCCTTTTCTTTCTAGCCACAGCAGCGTGTTGCTTTATAAGTTACTTCGAAAATCTAAACGAGCCAATTTTGTTTTGGTCAAACGATAGGGACGCAGCTCTCTGCAAAAATGAGATGAAAATGTTATAATTTTTTTGTGCATAGTTGTGACCCGAACATTTTTACTAATTTGACCAGATTGGTGTTAAAATTGTTCCGTCTGGACAGAACAATAAAAGGGTCAATTGACTCCTCGGGGTGGTCCGGCTAGCGACCTGGTTCGACCCCAGGGAACGCCACGGCTGACCACCCGGTCCGACAATCGCTATGCCCATAAGGGTTGCGAGTTTGTCAGATTCCAAAAAAGGTGTCCGTCAAGATAGCGTACACCGTAAAGATATTCAGAATCTGATGCAGCCAATAAATAGTACCCAAATAGTACCGACGAAATACCTAGGTGAAAAAAATAGTACCCTTAAACTTTTCCAAATATAAGGCCTGTTCACGGTGTACGCTACCGGCGTCGAGCTGGCGTACACCGTTTGTATCTCTGGAACGGCTTTGTTTTTGAAAACGCTTTATATCTCAAAAAATAGTACCCAAATAGTACCCTAGGGCCCTAAAATTTTATTTCTCTAGCTATCGTAGAAGCCGAGATATAGTGAGCTCTTTCTATAAGGAATTCCCGGGTACGCCAGCTTGACGGTGTGAAATTTTGTACACCGTTAAGTTATGGAATATCTCGGCTTTTACGATAGCTAGAGAAATAAAATTTTAGGGCCCTAGGGTACTATTTGGGTACTATTTTTTGAGATATAAATCGTTTCCAAAAACAAAGCCGTTCCAGAGATACAAACGGTGTACGCCAGCTTGACGCCCGGTAGCGTACACCGTGAACAGGCCTTATATTTCGAAAAGTTTAAGGGTACTATTTTTTTCACCTAGGTATTTCGTCGGTACTATTTGGGTACTATTTATTGGCTGCATCAGATTCTGAATATCTTTACGGTGTACGCTATCTTGACGGACACCAAAAAAGGGTCAATTGAAAGTATAATAAAAATTGTATTTGAAATAATAAAATCAGTTTCATTAATTAAGTTCACATTTTATTAACAAAAATACAAAGCAAAGACCTCGAAGAAAATAAGTTTATGATTAAGTGACACTGGACCGTACCTATATGTAGCACTGCCCTTATGTACAGTCAACATCATAAATATCTATACGGATGAAGTGACAAAGTTTTCTAAAATGAGAATTATGTCAGAGGCGTAAGAGTACAGATATTTTTGTCTTCGTAAAGTATATATATTTATGACGTTGACTGTACAAGGTGCTAATACAGAAAGATACATGGTGTTGTAATAGCGAGAACAGAGGTATACCTAGTGTATCCATCTATATTGGTAGTAAAACTAGTAAAGAACTTTCTTACCTCAAAATTCTCTTTTTTACGAGCATCGTGTTATCGCCAAAAAGGTATTTTAAGTGTAGGAAGTTATTTACTTTATAAAACAAATAAGAATAGATATAGTAATATAACTACACATACATACTATTTTTTCATTTTACAAAATGTCAAGTTAAGAATCATATCTACAGAACTTAGAAAATACATCTAATACTAATAGTTCAAAAATAGATATGAGATCTACAAAGGTGTCTATGAAGATTATTTTGCTATGAAATGTTGTATAGTTTAGCTTAATAAATAAAGTGCTTGAATTTGAATAAGTTACGAAAGTTTCTCAAGTCAGATCCTGCTACAAAGAATGTGTTCTCACCATTCTCTCATCTCTCTGAATCTGATGCACCTAGATTTACAATAAAATCGAAATTGCGAATTATTCTAGACATGCGCGTGAGTCGAAGTGTTGCATTCGCGCATATTGTTCTCAAATAGATTCAACTTTTTGTCTCTTTCGAGATGGTTTCATCTCGGCGTAAAAAAAAATATCATGAAACTTAGCATTTTAAGAGTTATATTTTGCAAAATAGGGTCTATGTGGCGCTCAATCAAATTTGTACTAGTTTCTGAATCATTGCGCATTTTGTGAGTGCACTATAGACATACTTCAGCAGGAACAGAGGTTACCTGACCCTGAAAATAATTCAAATATTTTTGGTGACTAAAATAGGTATTTAATAAAGGGTATACACATACAAATTTTTGCCCATCTGCAATAGTAGCGCCACCACTATTTAGCGCGTTTCGACGGACACTTTTGGATACACAGAGTCGATTCTTCTTACGTCTACCCTCCATATTTATTATTTTTAAAATTTACATAACAGCCACTGCTCAGTATGGGTTAATTAGCACGGACTTGAGTTATTTTGACATGTATCGGTACAGATGTCGTTGTATTGCGTAGATAGGTACAATAAAACAAGGCATGTTTTTCCTCAGATTTAACGTCCTTCAAGATAATCTTGCAATTGTATAATTAATACAAGCTTCAATATCTGACCATTTCTAAAAAAATAACACCAATCAATAAATCTTTAATTGATTCTTATTTTGTTAACAATGTTTTTGATGATAATCACTTTCAGCACCAAGTCCCCAATTTTCATACAAAATGAACTTGATAGTCGGGATCACAGCACCAAATGTGTTATTTATTATTAATTGATGCATTTGGATAATTAGGGAAAAATATTCCCAATTGAATCTTAATTATGAAAAATAATCAATAATAATTATTATTGATTTATCATTAAAAAAATGGTAATCAAATAAGAAAATAATGACTTTTGTCACCGTTAACGTGTCCGTACGTAATTGTGTACAAAACTTTTTAGAAATGCTCATCTTTCAGTTCAAAGATTTCAACAGCTGTAACTTACTTTATGCCACACCTGGCCATAAAGTGGCTTCTTCCGCACGCTACGCGTTCGGAAAAAGTCGCTTTCTGGCCAAGTGTAAACATAAAATGATGTACACAACACGAGAGGTAATAAAGAAAGCCCTCGATCGCATATTTACGTCCCTCGCCTGCGGCTCGGGCCGCAAACATCTGCGATCTCGGCCTTTCTTTATATTACCACCCTAGTTGTGTAATATACTATTATTGTACCATGGAAGATGTGACTGCGCTCTGCTTGGATCATACCGACCTAACAGTCGAGGAAGTTAGCGGCCATGAGCAGTTCCAGGGCAATCTCCGGTGCAATGGGGAATTCCGGGATCTCAGTCGAAGAGTTTGTGTACCGCACCTTGTATGTGAAGTACATGCACACCTTCTGCAGCACGTGGGATCTGCGATGATAGACACAATGTCACAGAATAAGTAATAGTACTATGCTGCCGTCCTAATTCAAAAGGACGCATCTAAAAAAATCTAATTTCGTTTTTTTGCATTCCTGAATACTTACAAAATATATCAATGCATCATATAAATTTCCAAAAATAAATCTTAGTTTATGAAATTTTCCTAAAAATATTAAGAAAATTTAGCACACCTCCAAAATCATGCCATTTCCACAACTAAAATGGTCTATTGAATTAGGACGGCAGTATGTACAGAAGTTTCTCTTTCTAACAAAACTGACGTTCGGCACCGACCACCGGACGGAACGCACAGGATCCGACCGACTCTCTCTATCGCATAACGCGTGCTGTTTGTGGCTGTCGGCCCGCGCTCGCGGAGTGAGTCTTTCCAATGTCTTATTTAGCAAACACCATCTTAACCTTTAAATGCAAAAATAATATAAACCGCAGGAAGTTATCTGCATGCAAGCATGAGAAAAAAACATGTTTTATGTAGCTTTATATATTATAATCAAGCCTACAAAGCATGTCTATAGAAATAATAAGGATATACTATATCGATACCTTTAGACTCAAAGGGTGTAAACGCCGCAGGTTCTACTGGCGTTTACGCCCTTTGAGTCTAAAGGTATAGATATATGAAATTTAATCCCACTATTTTAGAAGTGAAACATCTTCGTGAAACCCGGACTAAGTCACTCCACGATTCCGTTGCGCGGTAATTATTATTAAATATCGCCACCCTAGGGTGGTAAAAAGAGCACGTGTTATAAATAAATAAATATTAGGGGACAATCTTACACAAATCAAACTAGCCCCATAGTAAGCTCAATAAGGCTTGTGTTATGGATACTAGACGACGATATATTTAATAGATACAAATACTTAAATACATAGAAAACATCCATGACTCAGGAACAAAATATTCGTGCTCATCACACAAATAATTGCCCTTACCGGGATTCGAACCTCCTGCTTCGTAGGTAGGGTCACTACCAACTAAGCTAAAGCGACGGTTATGTACGCTTTAAGCGATAGAGAGCGTGTCAGCTCCATCCGATCACCCGACGCGAACGGCAGTTTTTTTAGGGACAAAGGCTGTTGTACGTACAGGTTGATTCATGAGCTGGCGCGGATTTTGTATGCAAAGAGTGCTTATTCGCGCCACCTCTTGTGAATCGACCTGTAGTACTAATTCTTATTCTGTGTTGAAACTGAGACAAAAAATAATAATGAAGAAAAAAAATTAAAACAGGTTCACATTTTTTTATGACATAGGACATACTACATTAGGACATATTGGGAAATTGATTGAGATAAAAAAAAACTGAGACCCATTTTCGAACTTCATTTCCTGTCTTTAAATTCGCGAACACTCAGGAAATGAGCGGTTTACCCAGGAAGGTTTACAGCATGAGGTTCTTGAATGGAAGAGTGGATAGCTGTTATAAAAAAAGAAATTGGTCAAAATTAAACTTACGGTATCTCCCTAAAGTTGACCTCATTGGCCTCATTTTCAGCGAACTGCCCGGGCCCACTCAGCATGGCCTTAATGGTGCCAGACGTGAGCGCGTGCTCCCTCTTCACAATGAACTCGTGTCCATCAGATGACACCAGCTTCACGTACATAGCATCTGGGCCCTCGCACCCACCATACACTTTCTCTTCGGAGCCAGCAGCAGAGGCGGAACCTACAGCAAAGTATGATGGACCGTCAACAGCTATAACTTTGCCTAGGCTGCCTATTTTTGCCTACTTGATTTCATAAAGTTATTCTGGGACAAGTTGCACCATAAAACTAAAATAATTAATTAATTAATTGAATAATGTATAAATTACATGTTGCAGTGCCCTGCAGGGTTTCATAACTGAGCTATTAGAAATGTAAGACCTATGTTAGCCTATGAAAGCAATAAACGAACTGATAACTGATAAAACTAGTCAATATCAAGATTATCAAGTACCTATTGAAAATAGATACATTGCCGAGAGCATGGAATTGCATATGTAGCGGTATTGTGTGTTTACAGGCATTCTATATTTGAATTTTCTATTTTATCAGCATAAATAAAGGTTTGTTAAAATTGAAGAAGTAAACACCCAAATTATGTCAGTATCGAATTCTAAATATTATTTAAATTAAGAGAAATACTTAAATTATTATCTTTTTCATGCAACCAGTACAACCACTACAAATGCAATTCCAGGCTCTCGATAATTCATCTATATTTAATATTTTATATGCAGCAGGTCACAGAACTTTGTGAAATCAAATAGGCAGCCTAAGTAATGTTACGGCTGTTGATGGTATTTATTATTCCAGGGGTGTCCAAACTATGGCCCGCGGAACAGCCCCTAGTCTGGCCAGTGTGAGCTCGCTCTACACCCCTCTTGGCGGAAGAGAATTCCAGCTCCTACAACTCATATCTCTATCATCAGGTCGACTTTGTGGTGCAATGATATTGCATAGTCACCGAACTTACATAAGTATGTCAGTTTTTTGTTCAAGTGGATAGCAGCAAGTGGTTGAAAAACATTTTGCAAATTTTGAGATGGAAACAACTTTGTGTATGAAGACTGCGACTTAGATAAAAGCTTATAAAACGATGGGACAGTTATACAGATAACAGCCCAGCTTGGCAACACATTCCACAAGTATAGACTACCGAATTATTTCCATAGGTTCTTCTTCTACAATACACAATTCCTAGTATTGTATGTCAATATGCTGTTTGTTATACTAAAAAACTAGAAGTTTTCGGAACCAATGATAGCGAAGAGGGGAGGTATCGGAAACATGTCTCATAGACATCTTTCTGCAATACATTCGAAAACCATTTTAAAGAAGTGTTTAACATTTGTGTAAGGCTACTAAGAAAGAAGAAAGAAATTAGCTAGCCTTAAAATCTACCGCCCTGGCTCAGTCTACTCAATCTGTTTTTTCATCCCTCATTTACATGTTGTTAGAAAGAGGCACATCTTACATCGGCGATATATGTTATTGGGGTGGAGATATATAGATTTTTGTCAAAATTTCTTTTTATGCTCATTTTATTCCTCGCACTGAGATGCATGTCCTCATTTGTACATTTTCTTTCATTTTGATAGTTTCTGTTAACCATAAAAATTCAAGTCAAGTTATTAGCTGAGCCTTTATTACAAAACGTTTTCTCTCTGCAGTAAAATTTGCCATAACATAGTTACTTATTTTAACGTTGAGCAGCCGAGTCCTTGGTCGAGGTAGTCGAGGGTCCTTGTATTACTGAATTTATAAAATGTGTATACCTTGTACGGAACGCTGCTCCTCGGCGGCGCTGGTGGCCGACGCGGCGGCGGGCGATCCTGCGGCGACGTTCTGCTCAGACATGACTCTAGAAACAAACAATTCCAGTTCCAAAACCAATCTACGAATCTCTTGTCATAAAAAAATACTCTAAGACTTTTCTTCATTGTCGTGGCTGCACAAAATCTAGGGCCTTGGACAAAAATGTCCTTACAGCAATAAAATACTTTGAGGTATGACTCGCGGATTCACTGAATACACTTCACATCTAATTGTAACTCGATTCACTTACCTATCGGTATTGGTTTCAAAATGTAAAGCACTACTGTAAATGGAAATCAACTATTAGATTATTCTAATATAATGAAATAATACTAAACTAAGTGAGAAATTATCAGGTTATTTTCAACTAATTTGACAGATTTTTTGGGCATAGACCCAATAGAGTTTTATTTAGTTTTCATATATCAAAAGATATGAATGGCCTATGACAAGCATCATACAGCCGATTTTTTTTTATAAATTTTGGTGGTTACATTTTGTTATTTGCATGATAAAAACGAAGTGTAAATGTAAAGGTACTGACACATTTGCTTATTAGTAACACGATGCATGCCACTAATGA
Organism: Eudemis profundana; assembly: GCA_947034925.1. Classification (NCBI taxonomy): domain Eukaryota; kingdom Metazoa; phylum Arthropoda; class Insecta; order Lepidoptera; family Tortricidae; genus Eudemis; species Eudemis profundana. Next base: position 10,312,472 of record OX344814.1, on the reverse strand, counting down.
GCAAGTGCTACTTAGTGACATGTGTGTTTAGTTATTATTACTAATGGGCATGCTTAATTCAACCATGCTCAAAAATCAACTGCAGTTTGATTATTAAGCATGATACCTGAGGCGCGGCTAGAAGGGGGCGTCCTTCAAGCTCGTCTGAAGAGGCTTGCTTTTTAAGATGCTAGATTCATGGATTCTTTGGCGGAACTTTGAAACAAAAGGGTAAAATCGTCTGCTTTGAGCATGCTTATTATTTATAAGCTAGCTCAAAATCAGCATGCTTATTGCTGGCAAATCTGAACACTTGCAGCGCAGGTTTCTTTTAAGCATGTCTAATTCTGAGCAAATGTCTCAGTACCATAAAGCACACAATAGAAGTTATTTGTATAAAGAAGATACATAAATTCTAAAAATGTACGCGATAATAGTGCATTACGTTTTTAAACAACAAACATTGAAATTTTTGATAAGTATGTTTCAATTCGCAATAAACTTATTTTCAAAACTCAAACTTTTACTCTCCATATAATTATTGTAAACAATTTCATACAAAAATCATTATCGTCATCATAACTGACATCCCATCACTCGGTGAACCATAAATCCCGCGGACTTTTTTTGACATGGCTCTATGGCTTCATTATTTTGACATTTCGATGTCAAGCGCTACGTATTTCTTTGGAAAAGTCCTTTTTTCAATCGTTTTTCACAATTCCCCTACTTTCTTCACACGAATAAAAGCGTAGGGAGTCAAGCTCGACAAACGGTCAAGTGAAATTCGCGAACAGAACCGAGAAATACGACCACAGCCATGTGACACGAATACGAAAAAGGGCTTCCATACCGTCAATGTGACAGAGATGTTTTCTGCCATCACGACGAGCGAGCGCCACCGCGGAGCCGAGACGGCCACGACGCGAGCTACCCGGACGGCGATATAGCGCAAGGGCGTCAAAAATGTGTGCGAGATGGCCAGTCCGCCTCCGAACCCTAGAGCTGGCGGGGACGACGGCGGCGGGCGGGGTGCGGGCGAGGAGCGCGCGCCCGCCCCGCCGAAGACGTGCGTAGCACCGCCAGCCTCGCAGCACGGCACCAAGCTGCACTATGTCGCGCTTAACGCGCCCGGGCCCAGCGGCATCAAGCAGTGTTTCCGCACGGTGAAGGCGGCGCGGCGCGTGCCTACGCTGCCGCGTCGCCGCGAGGAGCCCGGCTTGCCCGAGCCGCCCGAGCCGCGCGAGCGCCGCGCGCGCCGTGACCGCTCCAAGCGCCACGTCTGTGGCACCTGCGAAAAGCGCTTCTCCAGCCCCGGCAAGCTCAGCCAGCACGTCCTCTCCCACACCGGCGAGCTCCCCTTCTCCTGCGACCTCTGCGATAAACGATTCAATTCTAAATTCAAACTGGTCCGACACAATCTCATCCACAGTGAGGCCCGAGCTTTTGCTTGCAGCGTCTGCGGTAAAACTTTCAACCGGAAAGATCACCTCACCAACCACGTTAGAGTACACAATCCTGTTAAAAAGTTATACACATGTGAGAGACCAGATTGCAGGAAATCATACACTTCTCTACTTAGTTATAGGAAGCATGCTGCACTGCACTCTGCCGAGGAAGGTAACCTGCAGTGCAAGATCTGTGATGAAGTTTTTACTACGACACAAGATATAGTTTATCATCTAAAAGTCCATACAGGTAGCCGGACGGTCAAGAATGAGACTGATAAAAAATTTACTTGTAACTACTGCGAGCGACGGTTCTTCACCGCAAAGGACGTGCGGCGCCACCAAGTAGTGCACACTGGCCGCAGAGACTTCCTGTGCCCCCATTGCCCTCAGAAATTTGGACGTAAAGACCACTTAGTACGACATGTTAAGAATGCTCACCCGGAAGAATCATGGAGATCTGCCGCTGTGGGGACCTCAAGTGACCCTACCCCTGAGGGCTCCTCATATGATGAAATTGTTATACCTGAGCCCTCAACCTTTGCAGAGTTTGCTATGGAGAGTACAGATTATTGGGAGTCACCGTCGCCAAAAGAAAGTACGCCCGAGGGCCCTACCAGAGTGCCTTCGTCTGATATAATTGTGGAGATTCCGCCTGATTTTGATATAAAAATGGAGCCTGTAGAAATAAAGATAGAGAGGCCGCAGACACCAGTGTGCGAGCTTCTGCCGATTGAGTTCCCGGTGGTGTTCGTGGTGCCGCCTCAGTTCCAGGCGCCGCCTGACTTGCCGTACCTCACGGAGCCTCTGCCCGAGTTGCTGCCGGAGGGGCTGATGCTCGATGACCCCGGGGAAGGTCCGTCAGGGCTCTCGTCGCAGATGCTGGGGATTCTAGAGGAGGAGGAGCCTCGGGAGGAGCCGGCGCAGCAAGGACAGCAGAGACAGCGGTTACCGGCGTTCACCCAGGCCTTCCAGACCGCGCAGAGCCCCAAGCCGCCGCCGCCGCCGCCGCCGCCCCACTAGCCCGCATTTATGGAGCTACCTCATTAGGTAAGTGGTCTAACTGTACTATAGGAACGTATGCAAATGTTAACGGACTCCGGACTCTGAGACTACAGGTATGGGACCGGTTATTGCCAAATTGTATATTTGTACGTGTTGGGTATACCAAAATGTTTCCGAATTCTACATGAATAAGTGGTCTAGTCGTGTATGTACTTTCGGAATTGTATATTGTTTATTTATAGCGTACATGTGGCGTTATGGAGTATTATGGGACCAACTCTGTGAGCTAGGGTGCAGTAGAGTAGTACTCTGCCTTATTCTGGGTGGCTGATTCGATACTGAGCAAATTTTGGAGAAAGGTGCGGTTGAACCTCATGGAAAACTTAAAGATACAGCGTAATTTTGAATTAATTAGAAACACCCCAAAATCGCCTTTACATTTGGCGGCCATACTTTGAATTATTCCATTTATATCATCTATAGAGTTCATTTCATCCACAAGTGACAAAATCTTACTAAAAGTTTCCAAGTACAATTTGGTCCTATTTCGTTCTCTATTTTGAGCAAGCGTTCAGACGAAAAACAGCTAAGTAGCTGTTCCAGTACAGCGAGGCGTGAAGCAAGGAGACCCGTTGTCTCCGAAAGTATTTACCAGTACGCTCAAAGAAGTCTCCAGGTGCCTGGCGGTTTCCTGGCAGGAGAGAGGAATAGTCGTCGGCGAGAGAAGGTTACCAAATGTTCGTTTCGCCGACGACATCCTCCTCTTCGCCTCAACGGCACTGCAGCTCCAGCAGATGCTCCAAGATCTGAGTATCGCATCGCAAGCCTTCAAGTTGGACTTAAAATAATTCGCCTAAAGACTCAAATCATGACCAATATCACAAAACGCAGGGTCGAGGTAGATGGGCAGACTATGCAATATGTCGACGAGTATATCTACTTGGGCCAGATAGTCTCTTTCAGTAATAGGCAAGACAAAGAAATCGAAAGACGAAATGAAAACGCCTGGAAGAGCCATGTAGCCATGAAAACGCTAATGAAGAGAACCCTTCCACTGACACTCAAGCGTAAACTCGTCGACATGTGCATTCTGCCTATCCTAAGTTAGGATAGGTTCCTAACCTACGGTGCTCAAACGTGGTCACTGACCGAGAGTCAGAAGTCTAAACTGAAGGTTTGCCAACGTGCGATGGAGCGTAGCATTCTAGTGTTAAAAGGACAGATCGCGTCCGAAACACCACGCTGCGTTCCAAAGCACTTATAGCTGACGTTGGAGCGAAAACTGCCAGGCTCAAATAGGACCGGGCCGGGCACGTTAGCCGCATGCATATCCGGCTAGATCTGCCGTCCTCGAACTAAAAGGCCGCTAGTTTGTGTGAAGTTTCATACAAATTAGCGGCCTTTTAGTTTGAGGACGGCAGATATGGGCCCATATAGTCACAAATTGGGTGCCACAGGATGGGCGGCGACGGCAGGGCAGGCCAAAACGGAGATGACGGGATGATTTAGACGCTCTCGTAGCCGATTGGCCGGAGGCTGCAGCTAATAGGGAGTTGTGGGGATCTAATAGAGAGGCCTTTGCCCAGCAGTGGGACACACTAATAGGCTAGGTAATTTTTTTTTATAATACAGTGAAACCTCGATACGTCGAACCTCGATAAGACGAAATTCTCTATAACACGAAAAAAAATCCCGTTCCCTTCCCGTCAAACCCCTAAACTTCCATAACGCGAAATATTAAACCTTCATGAGTCGAAGTTACCAATGAATCCCTACAAGACGTTTTAGTACATTTGTTACCTCTATAACACGAAGTAGATGAACTTTACCTCTATATCTCGAAGAAACCGTTCTTTTGTTTTATCACCTCTGTATCTCGAAGTTTGTGAATATATACCTCAGTAACTCGAAGAAAAATTATGGCAGGTAGGTCATACCTATCTAGTCTATAGGAAATTGCAAAACATCTGCATCCGCAAAGCATCTGCATTCTGCAACTGCAGCCAACAAAAAAAGTAGCTGTATGAGTGTGTGCGTTACGCTGACAGTTCTATTTCTAGAGTCTGGATTTCTCATCACTTTTATTCCTTTGTGTGCACTTTTGTCACTTTGTGTCCATCACTTTTGTATCATTGTGTCGAAAAAGTCTCCCCGAGGTTCAACCGCACAGTTAAGGGCGGCATGCTATACAATATGTTTTAGAGGTGTGTGCCGTCTTTAAAGAAAATTATATCAACGCCAGTATCTATTTATAATTGATTAACTGCTGGAGTGGCATAACATCAGATCTGTTAAGGTAAAGAAAATAGTCTTCGTTAAGTATAGTTTACAGAAAACTGTTAAATTGCATTTGTAGGATTCTGTCTCATTTGGACGCATGAGCGGATATTGGATGCAATAAAAAAAATCATATATACCTCAGAAGCGGCTGCTTCCTTAGAAATAAGACAGTTTATTGTAATCGGTTCTGAAACTGAGCTGAGCACCTATTCATATTGGGTTCCGAGTGGGATACTTGTATAAAAATATCGGGTAACTAATATTCAAACAGCTTTGAAAGGCCTGTTATAATTTTTATTCAGCTACGAGTGGTTCATCCATCCAGACCTTAGTCGTCTATTACCGACCGACCAACCAGACATTTCAACCAGTTGGACGGTTAGTACTTATTTTTCCCAACCGACAACCTGGTTGGTAGGTTAATAATAGAGATTCCCGACGTACACCCTGGCTGTCAGGTTGATACTTTTTTTTTCCCAACTAACCATCCAAGCTGCCAACTAGATGGTCGGTTAGTACTTTTTTCCTAATCAGCCAATTCAGCTGGCAACCAGGTGTTCAGTTGGTACTTTTTTCCTCACCTGCCAACCAGACACGCCAGCTGATTGGTCAGTTGGTACTTTTTTCCTCACCTGCCAACCAGACACGCCAGCTGATTGGTCAGTTGGTACTTTTTTCCTCACCTGCCAACCAGAAACGCCAGCTGATTGGTCAGTTGGTAGTTTTTTCCTCACCTGCCAACCAGACACACCGGCTGATTGGTCAGTTGGTACTTTTTTCCCAACGGACCAACCAGACACACCAGCTGATTGGTCAGTTGGTACTTTTTTCCCAACGGACCAACCAGACACACCGGCTGATTGGTCAGTTGGTACTTTTTTCCTCACCTGCCAACCAGACACGCCAGCTGATTGGTCAGTTGGTACTTTTTTCCCAACGGACCAACCAGACACACCAGCTGGCCAGCCGAGCTTACATCTTAATTACTAAAAAAAAACCCAACTGCGGTGCACTTGAAGTGCATAAAACCCGCCATTTTGTTTATTTTAACGAACTTCATACCCAGTGAAGTCACACTCGCGCCATCAAGACGAATCTGATGATGTATCATTTATCAAAATTGGTTGTGCCGTTGAGTAGTTATGAGTGGACATAGGAACGGACATACATACATACAGGTCAAACACATAACCCTCTTTTGGGCTTCGCCGCAGTCGGATAAAAATAAAAATAAAACCATTATAATTATTCAGTATTTATAAATCCTTTAGGTAATATAATTTATAAAACAACTCATAGGTAACTCGTTCTTCTTTGAGTAGCAAAAACAAAAAAAAAACACGTTTTACACCCTAAATCTATGCAGCGTGTACATCTGCATAGGACCTAAGAAGTATATTTAGATAACTTTTGCTCAAAACTACAATGAAAATATTTACCATACAAAATAATTCGGCCCGCAATGTAACGCAACACATTAAAGTTGACAAACACGCTAGTTGACAGTTACTTTAAAAAAGCTCGTATCTCGCAATGTCATAACAAGCATGTATGCGGTACATTGCTGCTCGGTAAATTTTCAAAAATTAATTACTAGGTCACTAAGTGTAATTTAAAAAATCATATTAATTAATGATACCACTACTAAACGCTATATCTAGTTTAATTGTTCGCCCGTATTAGACTTACACGCTGTATATAATTTTGGCGAGCGATGTTGATTTATTCGGATTAACTTTCGTTTACCAGTTTACACCCAAAGTCGCCAAATAGTTCGGTACACGACCTTATTCCGATTCTCATATAGAAGTCAAAGCATATCAACACTTTGCTATCTGGCAAGTCAAAGCATATTTATGAAACCTTGTTTAATTTTTATATGAAAGAAACATTTTTTGTCTCTTTATTGGTTTAATGCGGGTAATTTACACCACATTTCTATGTTACATATATAGATACAAGAAATCAAAGTACATAGAAAAAAAAGGTAGGTTAATTCCTATTAAAACAGAATAGTGCGGAAAGTCAAAGTAGATGGCAAATTTGAAGGCGTTTTCTGAGTGTACGGTGGACGAATGGTTGAGTCACTGGGCCGGAAATCCAGAGGTACCAGGTTCGATTCCCGGTCTGTACACAGGCGAGTGCCATTTAATTTTTCTATGTACTTTGTTTTCTTGTATCTATATATGTAACATAGAAATGCTTGTTTAATTTTTTTAAAACAAATAAACTGAACTGGCAACTACAGAAATATAAAGTTAAAGTTAGTAAAAAGTTTTGGTTTCATACAAATGTAAAAGTCTGGCAAATGAAAGTTGAACCGAATACATATTATCCCTTCGAGTGGCAGCTGTCATATTGCTTATTTTCGTTGAGTGGCGGGCGCCGGCATGCCGACGGTTGTCAGAAACCGTTAAGTGGCGGGCGCCGGCTAGCCGGCGATGGGTATTGTTTACTATTTACCTATAAAATGAGCTGCTAAATCTACACCTGTCTTGCGGTTACCTATCTGAAACACTAAAAACGTTAGTCCGAATTTCGTTTCGGCAAAAACTATTCGACAAATATCGTTTAAATTTTTTTTCGTTTGTCCGAATTTTCATTTCGAATTATTACGATTCGGCATTTATTGGTTCGGTTTTTTAATCATTCGACAAATTACGGTTTGCCCTAAATCTCGTTTCACCATAATATCAATTACCCGAAGTAACGTTTCGATTTATTCACCATTCGACTTTTTTCGATTGACTTTGATTTCATTTGTCCGATGTAACGATTCGATTTTTAACTATTCGACATGTGTACAGCTGGCATTACAATTTACAATTATTTATTTTTATACCTGGCAAACTAGTCTGCAAGAATCTACCCGCTTTGTACTTTGATAAAGATAACCTTACCCGCCACATAAAACTTGTTATAGTGTATTATTAAAGCTAATACTGAGTATAGTACAGTGCGATAGTGAAATCTTATTTAAATATGTCTGACCTAACCTAATTTTTTCCTAGCAGTTCGTTTTTGTTGGGGGACGCAGTTCAAACCTAACCTAACCTATTTTTCTGGTAGCAGTTCGTTTTTGTTGAGGGACGCAGTTCAAACCTAACCTAACCTATTTTTCTGGTAGCAGTTCGTTTTTGTTGGGGGACGCAGTTCAAACCTAACCTAACCTACTTTTTTACCTAATTGAACCTTTGTTTTGGGTTTTTTTTCCATGCGGGGGGCTTCGCCCCCCGAGCCCCCCTTGTGGGGGGCTCCGCCCCCACGTCCCCCCTTTGTCCTTCTACCTATATAAGTTTTCTGTGAAAGTCACTTCCCCAAACGGCCACTTTTTTATGAACCAACCTAACCTACTGACCTTTCCCTAAAAAACTAATAATAACTAATTTTCTTTTCTAAAATAACATTTATTTTAGATTTAGGGAAACATACCTCTGCCGAGAAATAACTTGGGATATCGTTAAAAGGTAAACTGAAAATATGTCTAAACGTATCCAGTGTGAAAAGTATCATTGGGTAAATGAAAAATGGGCAACGAAACAAAATACGTAACAACTCATAGGGCAAGTGAATGAGATGGGAAACGTTTTTCGGACAAACGAAACTTTTACTAAACGTGAAATGGTGAACAGAAAAAAATACGAAACCTGTCATCGGACAAACGATAATAATTCGAATAGTTTTTGGCCAAATGAAATTCGGTGAATGGTTTTTTAGGGCTTGCAAAATCGGTCGATTTTCCAATTCCGGAATTGACTTCGAATTTTACCTTCAATTCCGGAATTCCGGAACTGGTTCCGGAATTAATGCGGATGTACCGGCTTTGTTTTCTAATACATTTTTTGTCCGAATGAAACGAGACATTGTTTTAAAATAGATTTATAAATAATCAACAAATGTATAGAACGTATTCCAAGTACAAAATACGAAAAAATTGAGATATAATTATTTAAAAATCAACACTGTTAAAGTAATGCAATAATACTAGGTGCACTTAGCGAGCACGGTAGATTATTACAAAAAGTAGGTATGAATTTATAACGAAATAGTATGATATATAAAATAAATTCTAAGAATAGCAATTGTTATTAAAATAAGACCATTCTCGAAATTCCAAAAATATTACGAAGTAGGGCAAAATTTCTCAATTAACCATTAAACACAACACAGGTACAATGAGCTATTCAATTATTTGTAACAACACTTTTTATACCAAGGTTATCCTTTTCGTGACCACGTAAAATAACTAGTCATTTAGAATAACCGTACACAATACATGAATCGTGTGAATATTATATAAAGCTTAAACGTTAATACGAAACGACTTCAAATAAATTCTAAAAGCATGATGAAATGCCATTTCAATTAATTTATCCTCAAACATTAAAACACTGACACTAGTATATCTTGAAATTAGTTCAAATATTCTTGTATTTTTATTTTATTTTTATTTATTTATTTCTTTATTTTAGGGATAACAAACAACTTATACAATATATATTACTATCTATGTTACAGTTAGTGTTGCTTAATGTACAGTCAACAACATTATCCACGAAATACTGTAAAGTAATGGTTGCCTAAAGTTGAACGGTTGTGTAAATTAACTATGGTTACTAGTTACTATAATAGTTTACATTTGATGTTTATGCAGGTCAGACCGATTAATACGGAGGGAAGACGATGTCATGGATTAATTTTCATGTTTTGTATAAAATAAGTCCTACTCAGGCATAATCGAGTCGGACCCACATATAGATAATATTCAAAGACAGGGACAAGAATAATGGATATGGGATATATAAATATAAATTACTTACTTACAAACAGGAAGGATCATTAGAGTTATTAATAACATATTTACTTATTTACTATGAAGCTTTTACATATGGCATATCTGAAAGAGGTAATGTTAAGGTGAAATAAATCAATTTGGGTAAAATGTTCGTTATATGTAGTCAGGAGCCGACGGAGAGGCGCGCGCGCACCGGCGTTGGTGCGACATGGGGCCGTCGCGAATAGCGGGTACGCGCGCGACTGCCGTCGGCTGGCCCTTCTAGGCACAATATAACATACTTTGCTGATGAGTTTTGCACAATCGTATTTGTTATGACATAATCCGTGTAGAAACATCGCCTGTAAAAGGAGACGTCTATTCCTTAGGGAAGTCAGTTTATATTTAGTTAATAGACTATTATATGGTAATCGACTGTAACGACAGAGTTTATAATTTACATTCTTTAAAAACTTATATTGTACTTTTTCGATGGCGTCAATGTACTTATTGTAGAAAGGGTCCCAGATCATACTTGCGTATTCGAGCTGAGGGCGGACCAAACTATTGTACAGATAGATGTATGTAGCTGGATTTTTAAAATCAGAGGCAGCCCGGATGACAAAGTTGTACAATTGGTAACCTTTAGAGATAATCATATTTACATGCTGATCTAAGTGCAACTTGGAGTCTAGTAATAGCCCGAGGTCCCGTACGACATCCAACTGTTGCAAATATTCGTTACATAACATATATTTATGAAGAACTATATGTTTCTTTTTTGTAAAGCGGATAGCATTACATTTTGAAATGCTTAATTCTAATTTGTTTCTAGTACAGTATTCAGTTAACCGATTAAGGTCCTCTTGAAAACGTATACAGTCTGTTGGATTAGTTATTTTACTAAAAACTTTTAAGTCATCTGCGTATAACAGTATATTTGTATTAAGAAAACATGATTTTATGTCGTTAATAAAGATGTTAAAGAGCAAGGGGCCCAATATAGACCCCTGCGGGACTCCGGAAGTGACCTCAACTACGTCAGATTGGTATCCGTTAATAACAACTCTTTGGGTTCTCTTGGTAACATAAGATAGGAACCATCGCAGTAAGTTACCACGAATGCCGTTAAAAGCTATTTTGTCGAGGAGGCGCCTATGATCCACCCTGTCAAATGCTTTACGAAAGTCGGTGTATACTGCATCTACTTGTATGCCGCGATCCATATGTTCAAACAAAAATTCAGTAAAGACCATCAAATTGGTAACAGTTGATCTTTGTTTAGTGAAACCGTGCTGTTCGGGTATAATGAGATGATTAATGAGCGGGCTTAAAGCATTATGCACTAGTTTTTCGCAGACCTTCGCTAAAGCGCATAGAATAGAGATCGGGCGATAATTTTCAATATCCTGTTTGGCGCCTTTTTTAAGAATAGGGATGATATTAGCTGATTTCCATATAGATGGGAAGGTGCCTTCGTGCATGCATTTTAAAAATATTGTGTGCAGAGGTTTGGTTAAGGAATCGGCTGCATATTTTAAGAATATAGCAGGTAAGTGGTCAGGCCCTGGTCCTTTTGAAGAATCTAAAGATTTAAGTGTGTGTTTAACTCGTTCAGGGGTAAAGTATAGATTCGATATGACGCTGCAGCTTTCAGTGTTTGCGGCAGGTGGTGACCAAGTATTACAATCAAGCGTGGATGGTTCATATACAGAATTGAAAAAGTTAGAGAATAAGTTGCATATACCTTCAGGGTTATTAGAGCGAGAATGTTTATAATACATTTCTGACGGGATACCCGGTTTACTTTTACGATTATTTATGTATGTCCAGAAATATTTAATATTTTTGCGTAAGCTATTTTCTACATTTTCCCTGTATCTTGAAAAGCAGTTATTACATTCGGACTTAAATCTATCCCTGTATATAGAAAATATTTGATAGTCTGAGGTATTGCCGTATACTTTCCATTTTATCCATGCTTTGTTTTTATTTTTATGTATGTGTATAAGGGATTTAGAAAACCATATTGGAGAATTTGAGTTTTTAGGATTAGATTGAGGAATATGATTTTTTATAACACCGTATATTTTTTCATAAAAAGCGTCTAATGCTATTTCGACTGGTACGTTATTGAGTGTGGCGTCCCAGTTTATTTTACTAATTTCTGTATTTATAATCTCGTAGTTAGCCTTATGATAGTTATATTTAATTCCGTTGCTTGATCTCATTATTGTGGCTGGCTTGGTTTCCATTAGAATGGTTGCACAGAAAGGCGGATGATGTTGATCAACCGGTAAGAGTGGGATGTTTGCAATAGAAATATCACATTTTATATTGGATAGACAAAGATCTAATATTTTGCCGTTATGGTTTTCGATGTAATTATATTGTTTGGCATCATACACTGTCATAAAGTTACTCAGGACAGAGCATATTGTACCTTCGTAAATGCCTTGAGAAAACTCCTATATGTAGGTATATCGACTATTATGCTGTGTAATATAATAATGATGTGAAGTCATATGAAATATTAAATTGGATTTTATTGCAGAAATACTCTGATAAATCTTAAGGCGTTATTATAAATTAAATACAACAATAGTACTTCATTATTCCGCATTCATAACACACATGAAATCTGCAAAATTCACAATCACAACTTCACAGGGCACAAGAAACCCCCAACAAATGTTAATGGCGTTGAGCTTAGTATATATACTGGTTGTGTTTATTGTTTAAATGCAAAAACAGATAGAGACAAACAATAAGTAGTTGGACCAAAATTGTTCTGTCTTGTTCTAACAAGCACCGGTTTAGACCCCGCGCTCGAAAAATACTACCTGAAGACTGGGCGGTAAGATAATTAACGTTTGACAATTTTGTAAAGTGGTAATTTTGTAAAATATTCGTCTTAATGTCGAATTTCATTACACTATTTTCAATTCCGGAATTTTCGATATTTAGCAATTGAATTCCGGAACTGTAATATCGGAAAAATCGGCCGGAATTCCGGAATTTCCGAATTCCGGAATTCCGGAATGCAAGCCCTAGTTTTTAGTGTTTGCGTTAGGTTACCCTGTCTTGCTCTTTCTTGCAAGATTCATTGGTGAATAGATAAGGATATCATAAAATAACAGGCGCGACAACACTACCTAATCAATTTCTTTAAAAAATTAAAATTTGCAAACCCCATTTTCTTTGACCGTGCGCGTGTCCGATTTTAGACTCGGTTTTGAAAACCTCGTAGTCTAAAAATATAAAAATATTCTATGTAGAGGGATAGTTAATGTATTTCTTTGTAAATAAATGGTATTTTCTACATTTAATGGCGGGTTTTATGCACTTCAAGTGCACCGCAGTTGGGTTTTTTTTTAGTAATTAAGATGTAAGCTCGGCTGGCCAGCTGGTGTGTCTGGTTGGTCCGTTGGGAAAAAAGTACCAACTGACCAATCAGCTGGCGTGTCTGGTTGGCAGGTGAGGAAAAAAGTACCAACTGACCAATCAGCCGGTGTGTCTGGTTGGTCCGTTGGGAAAAAAGTACCAACTGACCAATCAGCTGGTGTGTCTGGTTGGTCCGTTGGGAAAAAAGTACCAACTGACCAATCAGCCGGTGTGTCTGGTTGGCAGGTGAGGAAAAAACTACCAACTGACCAATCAGCTGGCGTTTCTGGTTGGCAGGTGAGGAAAAAAGTACCAACTGACCAATCAGCTGGCGTGTCTGGTTGGCAGGTGAGGAAAAAAGTACCAACTGACCAATCAGCTGGCGTGTCTGGTTGGCAGGTGAGGAAAAAAGTACCAACTGAACACCTGGTTGCCAGCTGAATTGGCTGATTAGGAAAAAAGTACTAACCGACCATCTAGTTGGCAGCTTGGATGGTTAGTTGGGAAAAAAAAAGTATCAACCTGACAGCCAGGGTGTACGTCGGGAATCTCTATTATTAACCTACCAACCAGGTTGTCGGTTGGGAAAAATAAGTACTAACCGTCCAACTGGTTGAAATGTCTGGTTGGTCGGTCGGTAATAGACGACCTTAGTGGTCCTATTGTTGTAAAATCTGCGCGATTTGCACAGAATTGCGGCTAGTTTGTAGGACCCACTTCTACCAACTAATAATCGAAAATGACATGCAAATCTGGCGGATTCTGACTGAATTGCTGAGTTCCAATAATGAGACCGCTGATGGACACATCGATTAAACAGCTCCTAGAAATTCCCAAATGTTGGATCAGATTACATTGGACTTATGATCACGTTTATCGCCGTTCAAAAGCAGTCTCTCTAACTGATATGCGATTAACGTGACCATGATACGGAAAATACTGTAAGTATTTTCTAAATGTATTCACTAAAATCTTGGCTATCTCCCTCTCGGAACCTGCTTCTAGCACAATAACGAATATCGACAGAAAATATCCATCTAATAGCTAAGGGTTGGACATGACTGTGATAAAACAAGTGTGCTAGAGGACCCTAATAGGTCAGTTCCCGCATACATTGGATGGGATTGCCACGCGTGGCATGAAACAACTACCGCATAGCATTCTCATGATAAATACAACAAAATGTGCCAAAAAAATATTGAATCAAGAATGTTCTGGAATGATTGATGGTGTTCTTTATTTTTTTCATGTGATGCTGTGATATCCCTGTCATGAAACAGTGACAATAAGTATGAATGTTCGCGAATCCCGAAATTTGTAAAACAAAAACATATGAAAATGTCGGGCATATTCTTTGGTAATATTTTCGTTCAGTAATTCTATTTTGAAACTGTCGAGCTGCCGTAAGAAAGCACTTGTCTTGGCATACGTTTTAGGATTATAAGCCAAATTTCGTAATTTGCATGACTTGAACGTGTCAGATGTAGGTAGAGAAATTTTGTTCAATGGAGGTTAGGGTTTACACTGGATCATAAAGGTATCATTCCATGTACGACTGCAGTTTTTTTATGAATAAACTAGAAAGTTCCATAAACGTCGTCCGCGAATTATCCGACAGATGGAGTAACGAACCGACAGCTGAAACTAGTTCGATCACGAAAATGTCCGTCGCTCACTTTGAGCGATCAGTGAAAAGTCACTCGCGGCTAGCAAACCGGCTTGCTGTTTTTTAAGGCTCCACTTGGTTAGGATTCCTATCCAAGAGCCAGCAGGGCTCACAGATCAAGTCAGTTTATAAAAAAAGTCGATGTACGTACTAAACGACAGAATTTTACCTTATTTCGCATTTTCCGATTGAATCGAACAATCCCGATCGTTGGATGTTTGGCAACGCCACAAGAAAAACTTTGAAAATCGAATTCTGCTTATTAATTTTTGGAAGTCAATATGATAATTGCATAATTTTGCGCGAATCAGTTCATTAATTTAGTCTTTCTGGTTCGCGACGATCTTTCGCAAACGGAGAAGATTGCAAGTGATTTAATTAACTTTTGTACAAAGGCATTTAACTTATCACTCATTATCGCGAAAAATATACTTTCAGATTACAATTTTGTTTGACACATAATGTAGGTTACATAAACCCTTAAAGTATAGGTAATGTTGCTAAATAATAAAATTAACCCGTCTGTCCGTTTTCTTTTTCGCGGGAGTTCACAGGTTACAAAGCCTCAGGGATAGTGCAATACCGCGTAAGTAGCACATGTAGATAAGGTTTTAATTTCTAACAAATTTGCTTGAAACTGAACCTTATCTACATAATAGTGTAAATAAATAAATAAACGTTACCAAACATCTAGCGATTGTTTCACCTGACACAAGAACACATAATTCTAAATTTTAAGCTTTTTACAATTAATTTTTCACGGTTTTCTAATACATATAATTATGATCCATGTATGTCTAGGAATGGAAAGCAACGTAGGTGAAATACACAACACGCTTCGTAAGTTAGAGTATATGTAAATATTCAATCTTTTTAGGGTAATAGGACTGTAAAAAATTTAACCAGGGTGCTTGCGGGACCGTATTTCAAATTCAAATTGTTTATTTCAGGCTTTAAGCCCATAAGTGTTAGTAACAAACATAAACTTAACGCGTCAGGGCGTTCTACCTTAGTTTTTCAACGTTGAATATTATTTTCACTTTTCATGCTCGTATTTTTTTTTGTTTATGCTCGATGTGAGCGGATTAAAGCAGGTTTTTATGCACTAGTGCATAAAAGTATTTTTGATTCGCGAAACTAAGCGAGTTGCATTTATCTCTCGTGTCTGTTTTATTTCAGTTGTAATGTTTAAATTTCTTAAAATTTGTATATTTTTTTTTTACTTTTACTATCTAGCGGGCACCCTGTTAATCTACCTCAAAGCAAACTTATAATTACGACTAGTTTTTAATTGAATACGTTAGGTTAGTGAGTTAGGTTTTCTATTTCAAAATCGACCATACGAATGGTACACGGTTAACGTAATCTTCGCTATTAATTGTAATCTAAGTGTGTGCTGCAATACAGAAATCTTTGTTGATATATCCTTTATTATATATGATTATATATCGCTTATCGTTATTGTTAACGTAAAGGTTTTCTACCACTGAAATGCTGCTACAAATATATATTTTTGTATTTATTTTGCATTTACTAAGTTATATTCGTATATAACCTTTTCAAGTATACTAAGGATAACATAAGTCTCGTTAACATTATTATGTTAACAGGATTAGTACATTTACAATGATAAAGGCAAAAGGTTTACGTAAATTGTACCTATACGTACAAAGGCATTGTATACAATGCCTTTGTACGTATAGGTACAATGCTATTGTCTGCAATTGTACTGTCATTGTCGAACAATATCATTGTAAATGTACTAATCCTGTTTGAAAAATTTTCGTGCATAAAAAGTAACCAGTTCTAGAGACTAGATTTTATTTTAAAAACAGATTTGTTCACATTGGCAATTGTGGAAACATTTGATAATATACTGCCAATAAATCAGGCCGTACAACTGTTACTAGCATTTAGCTACGACATAGAGCATCTGTCCCTTTCTGGACATTACATATAACATTACTGCGTTAGATACTAACGCTTTGTGTACAGAATTAAAACCAGTATCCCTAACACAACTGCTCCACGCGAATCTATCGTAGAACAAATTCACCTTTCTCTTTCTATTCCATACAGAGGGAGAGGGACCAGTGATGACGTATCGAGCTGTTATAAGCGAAGTCGCGACCAGTTGTGTTATGCTGGTTATTAGTTTGGGGTGTGAGGAACAAAGTATTTACCTAATTTCATTTTAGTGGTAGAAAAATCTTTAATTCTATGTCTATAGTTTGATCATAAAGTCCAGATTAAATTCACCCCCATAAAAAATCAAGGACTAAAAACACAAAAATATCTAAAAACATTAAAATATATAAGTTAGGCTCTTAAATTGCGCATTCCGTTACATTTTGGAAATTAAAAATCGACAACATAAATACCTCCCCGCTAAAGATATCAGAAAAGATTTCCCATGATAATGTTTTTATGAGTACAATGTTTCAGAATAATTTAAGTGTATGTGACATTGTATTTAATAGAGATGTTTCAATAATTCCTACCAAGGGTGGACACTCGCACACTATTATTATATCGATGTGTTCATGTGTGAGTGCATCTACTCTTCAACCTAGTCATATACAATAGCAGCACATATTCTCATATAAGCAGTTACACCAAGTGATATTTACCATGTTATTGATGTATCAGACAGTG
This sequence comes from Eudemis profundana, assembly GCA_947034925.1. Lineage (NCBI taxonomy): Eukaryota > Metazoa > Arthropoda > Insecta > Lepidoptera > Tortricidae > Eudemis > Eudemis profundana. The sequence continues at coordinate 10,295,281 of OX344814.1, read as the reverse complement.
TGTACTTTAACGAATATTGATCCATAGGTGCAAGCCAGAGTACAAATGTAACAAATAGAATAACTCGCATATTAATAATAATTTATGTTTTCCTTGTATTTTATTAGTATTCGTACAGAAATATACAACGATATATGCAATATATTTTTGTAATGTTTTAGATTTAATATATACAATAATCGTTAACATATCAAAGACTACAACTTTAACAATTTGTTATGTTTAGCATCTTGAATATTTAATATTGAAGTTCACTTGTATTTATTTATCGACAGTCGGGACACATAGTGTCTAAGCCCTTTTTATCGGTGAAAATTGTTTGTGCATAATGATTGTTACTCGTTTCCCAGTTTATCGTAGTTTTTATTTTTAATCTCGTGACGAGTGTGACTCGTCAGATTTATATTTTTGTAATTACAAAAAGTTGTGTAATACCAAATAAATTATACATTTACTTCGCGTTTACATTTTGTAAAGTTCGAATATTTGTAACTTATATTTTGTGTCTGTAGGTTGGTAACTGAACATGTGACTCTGATCAACTTGTGGTATAACATAGCGGCCTTATTCAATAACAACGTGTAATTGACTTTTGAATAAAATTACAATAAAAAAAAATATTTTTAGAAATCTATAATATCTATTTTAATAGAAGGAATCTATTTTTGTTACGCTTTTACGAGTAATTTTGGCATTTTATAATGAATTTAAAGATCAAAATATAGAAAATAACATGTTACATGTTGGGAATTGATTCTTACACTAGAATCATGCAAAGACCTACATTTTATAAGGACCTTTAAGAGATACAAAGACACAAATTATTAAATTTGTAATGACCTAAAATATTTCAAATTATGTGCCAAATTGGGTTGTAAATTTTTTGTGTCAAGCTGATTTAATTTTGTCACTATTGAAAGGTTTTATTTAACTTCAATGTGCCTTTTGGCTCATGTTCATTATGAATGACTTGTATGAGTTGTGTGAATTCAACAAGAAAGTACTTTCCACAAAAAATTTGGCCAAATTCTTGACATAATATTTATTAGAACTAAATCAGGTGTTGTGTATGTCAAGGAGATACCCTGTAGTAAGCACAAAATTTGTACTAGTGTTTCAATTTGGTCCTTTTACTATTATTATCTTCTCAGTTAATTCGAAAAAATCGGGTCCAGGAAGCCATTACTCTCAATTACGTGAAGTTTTGCATGGTTTCTGTGTATAATCAGTTTCCAACGAAACGAACACCGACCGTTTGCAGAAGTGTGGGTAGTGCAACTAATAAGAGCGAACCGAGACTACCTCGGCGATGGATAATAATTATAAACGTTGTACCTGGTTTATAATAACATGTAATATGGTCTTCTAATAAATATTTTGGACAACATTGTGTATGTTTTCATTATTCACCTTAATCCTCAGCAGTTTAAAATAGTACATTACACAACTAGGGTGGCAAAACAAAGAACGGCCGAGATCGCAGACATTTGCGGTCCGAGCTGCAAGCGAGGGACCTAAATATGCGATCGAGGGCTTTCTTTATTACCTCCCGTGTTGTGTACATCATTTTATGTCTACACTTGGCCAGAAAACTGCTATTTCTGTACGCGTAGCGTGCGGTAAAAGCCACTTTATGGGCAGGTGCTGTATAAAATCTTTAAATTGTGATTACCTTCAGTATCACTTGATGGAGGCTAGGTTACTCTATCATGCTAGGGCCACATTAACGGGAAACGCCGTTAATATTGCGACGACGGACTATTATCGTTACTGTGGTCACGACTTGCTATACTCGTCAGTGACATTTATAACCAGTTTTTTAGGCCTTATAAGTTTTCTTTACTATGCGCAGTCTTTTTTGTCGATTTAGTGCTGCCACCTACAGTTCCTGCACGTTCCCTATATCGAAATATGGGGATGTTCAAAGTGAAATATTTCGTCAGATGACAACCAAAACCCATTAATAGCAAAATAAACTTTAACCTTTTCGCCGCTACGTAAAACATAAAAGTCGCAAATCAGACGCCATGACATAACCAGTGTCAAAACCGAAATTGAACTTTATGCTGGTGAGTCCAAGCTGCGATGCCAATATATACGTCGTTGGCGTGGAAAAGGTAAAAAGAAAATCGACCGTGTGTCAAGGACTATAAGGTCGACTATCCCCGTGTGATCAGTGTATTTAGCGAGGTTTTTCGGCGTCTAGTATTTATATTAACACTTTTAACACCGGGAACCCGCTTCGCGGGCGCTAGGCTCGTAGCAGCTACGAGCTGAATACAGGTTTCACCATGCTACGAGCGTAGCGCTACGAAATGTTTGGTTGCGAAATTGTTAAATAGTGATTTTATAAAATATTTTTTTATCGTGTCCGTCAAGATGGCGTACACCGTAAAGATATTCAGAATCTGATGCAGCCAATAAATAGTACCGCCGAAATACCTAGGTAAAAAAATAGTACCCTTAAACATTCTGAAATATAAGGCCTGTTCACGGTGTACGCTACAGGGCGTCAAGCTGGCGTACACCGTTTGTATTTCTGGAAGGGCTTTGTTTTTGGAAACGCTTTATATCTCCAAAAATAGTACCCTACGGCCCTGAAATTTCATTTCTCTGACTATCGTAGAAGCCGAGATATTCCATGACTTAACGGTGTACAAAATTTCACACCGTCTAGCTGGCGTACCCGGGAATTTCACATGGAAAGCGCTCACTATATCTTGGCTTCTACGATAGATAGAGAAATGAAATTTTAGGGGCCTAGGAGGGGGGGGGGGGGGGGGGATTTTTGAGATATAAAGCGTTTCCAAAAACAGCCGTTCCAGAGATACAAACGGTGTACGCCAGCTTGACGCCCGGTAGCGTACACCGTGAACAGGCTTTATATTTCAAAAAGTTCAAGGGTACTATTTTTTTCACTTAGTGTTTCTGTCGGTACTATTTGGGTACTATTTATTGGCAGCATCAGATTCTGGGTATCTTTACGGTGTACGCCATCTTGACGGTCACTTTTTTATCCAATCTAGAGTGAACGAAGAATACGGACCAACCATTTGAAGGCAAGCGGTTTATGAAATGTGGCAAAATGAAACAACTCAGTGCAGCCAATAAATTTTGTAATATATTTTATTGCTGATCAATTCATTAACAAATAACACATAGACTTAGAACCAGAAACAACAAAATAAATACCTAATCCATGGTAAAACAGAAAGAAAATGCAGTCAGTATTTTTCCTATAAACATGAAATTTCTCTATACAGGAATCGTGGGTAACATTGCACAGATATACAGTTGTAAATATACAGTTTGATTATTTCGATATTCAAGTATCTACATTCGCTAGACTTGAATTTGAACTAAATTAAAAATTGTACTAAAAATACTAACACCCCTCGGAGGCCGCTTGGCGTAACGCACGACCCGTCTTTTTGTGCAACATAATTAAGTTTGCACTTTGTATGCGATGGCATAGTCACCAGGTGCAACCGTATAGTTCAATCTGGTATTACAGTAAAAACATTTTTATATCGAGCCTTTTGAAACGAAAACATTGTATCAAAATCATTGCGGAATTGTCAACTGTTAATTGCAAATAACCAGGTGGGTCATTATTTGAGCGTTTCACCCGCCTCACTTTCGTGGACAGATTACTGTCGAAGTTCCCTCAGATTTTAGCCTCATGTCGAGCTATTGGGTACATATCCGGTACTACAAACAGATACCTTAAAATTACATTAAAATCTGCCGGAATCTCAACAATAATGAGTCCACGAAAGTGAGGCGGGTTAAACGCTCAAATAATGACCCAGGTAATAAATAGAAATTACTAAAACTACCAAAACCTGCAGAGCGAATTCACTGTTGTTAATAACGTCAAAAAAGTAAAAGAGCATGAAATAATCATTTCTGATGGCATAAATATTAAATCATTCAATGCTGAAAAAATACTGAAAGCGACCGCGTAAAGAGATCAGTCGGCATTGGTACATATATGTACTTTATTTTCATTGTACAAATTTTTATGTACAAATAAATTTACATATATACATTTAAATTTTTTGGAGTTAATTATGCTACTTATATTGTTTCCTATAAGCAATTTAATTACATTTTGGACTTAAGTTGTTTAACGGTAAATTCATTATTTATACGTACGTTTTCTGGCGTTAAAATCTATTATTACAAATTGATCACTTAATTTGCGGCTAACCATTAACAATGACACAATGCCTTTGTTTAAGACAATGCTTTTATTTTCTGTTACTAAGTAAATTACAATATAAATATATCATCATATTTTCTTTTAAATAAAGCCACCGCATAGCATTTCGATCATCACATAGCGTATTATTTGCCAGGGTTGTTTTATCGAAACTAGGGATGTAACGATACACAGTTTTGCCGATACGATACCGATATATAGTAGTTAATATCGGCGATACCGATACCGATATCTTAGCTAAATAATGAAGTATGAATTTCAGATATTTTTATGTCCTTATTATAACTAATGACAATGACTACTGGTTATATTTACCAGAGAGTCAACCTTGAAAGTGTAAAGTAAAAATAATAGATTGTCAACTCAAAATTCTTTTTTTTATTAAGAACCAAAGATTTAATTAACATAGTAATTATCATTGCACAAGGTAATAGAATAGACCAATACATAAATTAAGTCAGAAATTGAAATTACTTTTTGCCGATTTTTTTTCATACAGCAAATTCTTCAAATATCGGTTGTATAATATCGGCGATACCGATATATCGGCGATACCGATATATCGGCCGATATATCGGTATCGGTATCGTTACATCCCTAATCGAAACAGCTAATTTAGTTGCATTTTGAGATTAAAAACAAATCGAAGTCGTAATCGAACTTCACACCGCACACAACAGTGAGACGGGTCGCGCGTAACGTTAAATAGTTTTTAGAAAAATACATCACGAGACCAGAGTAACACCCAAGTTTTAAATGCACATAGTTTTAACACCAGTCACCAGGAATGTTCAACAGTGGCGTCCCTCTCCAACACCGTTCGTCAGAGAGTGACGGAGCTCAGTCCGAGTCCTTAGCGACTCGCCGCCTCAGTCTGTGTACGAACTGAAAAGCGAGAAAGAATCATTTCACTGTCCTCTTCCTGCTGTATCTTCTCACTTTCCTGTGTTCCCGGTTTCCGGTTTTCGGTTTGCTCTTCAGGGATATACTATCCAAGTTAGGTAATTCGACTTCCGCAGGTTTCTCGTTGAAATATACAGGGTTATCGTTGGCATCGTGGTCGGAACTGTCTATTCCGTTCTCCAATTTGACCGCGTTCGGATAATTCTCCTCCATGTCCTCGTCCGAGTCGGGATAGTTCCCGTTCGGTTCGTATCGTTTATACGGGACTCTCTTATAGTCCTCGTCGTCGGATTCGATTCTCGCGACTTTGGAGTACCGGAGGTTTTGGAGCGACTGGTTTTTCTGCAACTCCGCTTGGATGGAGTCGCGGATGTTGGTTTCGGAGGTGGATTTGGAGCAGTAGTCCTCCTTATCGGACTCGGAGTAGCGGTTGGAGGGGCGGGGGGCGGGAGCGGGGCCGGGGGGCACGCGGAGGGGCACGTCGGGGCCCCCGCCGTAGATATCGGTGAAGAAGCGCCAGAGCTCCTCGCTGAGCTGCGCGTGGTCGGACCCGTGCTTTAGCGCGTACGTTGTGATGCCGTCCACCTCCTGGAATGTTACGGTTTTGTGTGAAAAGTTTGATCCGGATAAGGTAGCGATATGTGATATGGTGGAGTGAAATTGCGATAGAGCATCCATTACTTCGACACTAAGACTATTTGATCTAAGCGCCTATGGGAATCATTGGCGATTTGGTAATGCATTGATTGATTTGGTAATTTGGAAGGGTACACGGAAAGAACATGTCTAGTCACCTAAGTAACTTTCTGAGTTATAGCGATTTGAAAGTTAGTCATCGTGAACAATGAGGGTATTTAGGAATCAAGTGGTGTGATTGGTGGATCTCGACGCCTACTGTCAAAAAGACCTTTCGCCACCCTGCTGCCAACTGGTGGGTTTATGATATCTAAACACCCTCATTACTAAGGTAACCATTTCTTTAAAAGTTAAAAATATATATATTATTTTGAGATATCCAATCGATGGGCGGGGGCGGCTGATGGTCGCGTGTATCCCCGCTCGGTACCTGGTGGGTGACGATGCCGGTGTTGTCGACGGGCGGGGGCGGCTGATGGTCGCGTGTATCCCCGCTCGGTACCTGGTGGGCGACGATGCCGGTGTTGTCGAGGGGCGGGGGCGGCTGATGGTCGCGTGTATCCCCGCTCGGTACCTGGTGGGTGACGATGCCGGTGTTGTCGACGGGCGGGGGCGGCTGATGGTCGCGTGTATCCCCGCTCGGTACCTGGTGGGTGACGATGCCGGTGTTGTCGACGGGCGGGGGCGGCTGATGGTCGCGTGTATCCCCGCTCGGTACCTGGTGGGTGACGATGCCGGTGTTGTCGACGGGCGGGGGCGGCTGATGGTCGCGTGTATCCCCGCTCTGTACCTGGTGGGTGACGATGCCGGTGTTGTCGACGGGCGGGGGCGGCTGATGGTCGCGTGTATCCCCGCTCGGTACCTGGTGGGTGACGATGCCGGTGTTGTCGACGGGCGGGGGCGGCTGATGGTCGCGTGTATCCCCGCTCGGTACCTGGTGGGTGACGATGCCGGTGTTGTCGACGGGCGGGGGCGGCTGATGGTCGCGTGTATCCCCGCTCGGTACCTGGTGGGTGACGATGCCGGTGTTGTCGACGGGCGGGGGCGGCTGATGGTCGCGTGTATCCCCGCTCGGTACCTGGTGGGTGACGATGCCGGTGTTGTCGACGGGCGGGGGCGGCTGATGGTCGCGTGTATCCCCGCTCGGTACCTGGTGGGTGACGATGCCGGTGTTGTCGACGGGCGGGGGCGGCTGATGGTCGCGTGTATCCCCGCTCGGTACCTGGTGGGTGACGATGCCGGTGTTGTCGACGGGCGGGGGCGGCTGATGGTCGCGTGTATCCCCGCTCGGTACCTGGTGGGTGACGATGCCGGTGTTGTCGACGGGCGGGGGCGGCTGATGGTCGCGTGTATCCCCGCTCGGTACCTGGTGGGTGACGATGCCGGTGTTGTCGACGGGCGGGGGCGGCTGATGGTCGCGTGTATCCCCGCTCGGTACCTGGTGGGTGACGATGCCGGTGTTGTCGACGGGCGGGGGCGGCTGATGGTCGCGTGTATCCCCGCTCGGTACCTGGTGGGTGACGATGCCGGTGTTGTCGACGGGCGGGGGCGGCTGATGGTCGCGTGTATCCCCGCTCGGTACCTGGTGGGTGACGATGCCGGTGTTGTCGACGGGCGGGGGCGGCTGATGGTCGCGTGTATCCCCGCTCGGTACCTGGTGGGTGACGATGCCGGTGTTGTCGACGGGCGGGGGCGGCTGATGGTCGCGTGTATCCCCGCTCGGTACCTGGTGGGTGACGATGCCGGTGTTGTCGACGGGCGGGGGCGGCTGATGGTCGCGTGTATCCCCGCTCGGTACCTGGTGGGTGACGATGCCGGTGTTGTCGACGGGCGGGGGCGGCTGATGGTCGCGTGTATCCCCGCTCGGTACCTGGTGGGTGACGATGCCGGTGTTGTCGACGGGCGGGGGCGGCTGATGGTCGCGTGTATCCCCGCTCGGTACCTGGTGGGTGACGATGCCGGTGTTGTCGACGGGCGGGGGCGGCTGATGGTCGCGTGTATCCCCGCTCGGTACCTGGTGGGTGACGATGCCGGTGTTGTCGACGGGCGGGGGCGGCTGATGGTCGCGTGTATCCCCGCTCGGTACCTGGTGGGTGACGATGCCGGTGTTGTCGACGGGCGGGGGCGGCTGATGGTCGCGTGTATCCCCGCTCGGTACCTGGTGGGTGACGATGCCGGTGTTGTCGACGGGCGGGGGCGGCTGATGGTCGCGTGTATCCCCGCTCGGTACCTGGTGGGTGACGATGCCGGTGTTGTCGACGGGCGGGGGCGGCTGATGGTCGCGTGTATCCCCGCTCGGTACCTGGTGGGTGACGATGCCGGTGTTGTCGACGGGCGGGGGCGGCTGATGGTCGCGTGTATCCCCGCTCGGTACCTGGTGGGTGACGATGCCGGTGTTGTCGACGGGCGGGGGCGGCTGATGGTCGCGTGTATCCCCGCTCGGTACCTGGTGGGTGACGATGCCGGTGTTGTCGACGGGCGGGGGCGGCTGATGGTCGCGTGTATCCCCGCTCGGTACCTGGTGGGTGACGATGCCGGTGTTGTCGACGGGCGGGGGCGGCTGATGGTCGCGTGTATCCCCGCTCTGTACCTGGTGGGTGACGATGCCGGTGTTGTCGACGGGCGGGGGCGGCTGATGGTCGCGTGTATCCCCGCTCTGTACCTGGTGGGTGACGATGCCGGTGTTGTCGACGGGCGGGGGCGGCTGATGGTCGCGTGTATCCCCGCTCTGTACCTGGTGGGTGACGATGCCGGTGTTGTCGACGGGCGGGGGCGGCTGATGGTCGCGTGTATCCCCGCTCGGTACCTGGTGGGTGACGATGCCGGTGTTGTCGACGGGCGGGGGCGGCTGATGGTCGCGTGTATCCCCGCTCTGTACCTGGTGGGTGACGATGCCGGTGTTGTCGACGGGCGGGGGCGGCTGATGGTCGCGTGTATCCCCGCTCGGTACCTGGTGGGTGACGATGCCGGTGTTGTCGACGGGCGGGGGCGGCTGATGGTCGCGTGTATCCCCGCTCTGTACCTGGTGGGTGACGATGCCGGTGTTGTCGACGGGCGGGGGCGGCTGCTGCGCGCGCGACCGCACGAACGCCTGCCACTGCCGGAACCAGTGCATGCTGATCGCGTATATCGCCCGCGGACGGTCTTGCTCCTGCAATTGATAACGCACATTTTAGAAACTATTACAATGATTGGAGTTCTTTTATTTTTAAAATAAAATGCAGTTCGTCTTGATCGACCTCACCCCGTTTTCAATAATCCCTCAACTGATTCTGCATTAGCCGAAATGACTACTGCTGGAAATCGCCGCTATGGACGATCTTGTGCCGCCCGCATTTTTCGGACTCTAGGTTCCGGTTCGGAAGGACCAATGTAGGGTGCGGGGGTCAGATAGTCCGGAGTAAATTGACAAATGTTTTATTGATAGAGTAGAGATAGTATGTTTAAATGTTTACTTAACTTAGAATGTTAGGACCAATATTCAGCGTTTTTACGGCGTTTTATTTTCGTCATTATTGTCTCAGTAAATATTGTTCAAAAAAACGATGCCTAGAGTTAACTTTATACGAAACCGAAAAACAGTCCCGAGCTTAAGTCTAGTTTTATCAAAATTGTCACGATTTGTCCTTTCGTTATATATAAATAATAATCGTCGGACAATAATGATTGTCAAACCGCGCGGTCAAAACGCTCGGAGAATCGCCCGTTAGTAAATAGTAAATGTTGGATGAATGTTAGTTCGAATGCACCCGGTCGCGACGGTACCGAAAAGTGAACTAAATAGTATTCCTGTGAATGACCGCGCGGTGCGTTTTTGCAGACTAGGCACCCGTGCCTAAATAAGTAGTTTGGTGCAATTCCTGCACCTAACACGGACCAATCCTAGCTGTGTTTTCCGATGCGTGGTCGCCCCTTAAGAACCCCATTTTTTTTATTCTGTTATATTGCAATTTAAAAATTGTATTGGCTTATTTACTTTCCTGTTAAGGTGACTCGAGTCGATCGGTTTCGGAAAGAGGGTCATCGTTTGCTTCCACGGCAAAAATTACGGTTTAGTTGTGTTTGTTTATCTGAACTTATGACATTAGGATTTTCAAAAAACCGGTGGTGACATGTAATGGTACCTACAGTACTGGCACAGTATAACCGAGCGTTTAGGGCGTGTACAGACGAGTTCATTTACATCTAAACACTTACGGGAGCAAAAATATCTAAACACGACCCTATTGACAGGAGCATAAAAGCGTGTTCAACTTTTTTTTGCTTTATGCAAAGATCGCTCTTTCTCCTTACTTGTTCACCTTTTGCATGTTTTAACATGATTTAAATGGAACAAGATCTTACATCTAGAGATGGATTAGGTAAAAATAAAACTCGTTGTTAACAAATAAATAGTGTGACCCAGCGGACGAACCCTTATTTTGATACAAAAGTGGGGGACAGCTATGTCCGCTGGGTCACTGCTTATAAACAAGTTATGATAAAAAATATTTGCATTACGTAGCTTTATTGTCTGTCTTTTAAATGAGCATAAAGTTTATTCAAAAAATATCCGAAGATTTCCTTTCAATTTTAGTCGGAGAAGGTGAAAATTTGTTGACAAAGAAAAGTTGATTCACTCTCAGAAATGTTGTTCCCTTATATGTGTAGATGTAAATGAACTCGACTGTACAAACGAAGCCACTGTTAACTGGCCACCCATGGATTTTAACACGTCGTAATAAAGTTGTCATTCGTTTACAAATGTACAGTTGACAGTGTGTTCGATACTATAGCTTGGCACCTTCTTTGGTGACACTCCCATGTGTGCTTTTTGTTATGTGCAGCCGTAACTACTTACACAAGTTACCGCCAACACGAACGGCGACCGACGGAGGTATATAGCTTGGCACCTTCGTTGGCGACACTCCCATGTGTGCTTTTTGTTATGTGCAGCCGTAACTACTTACACAAGTTACCGCCAACACGAACGGAGGCCTCCGGGGTATACCTCCGTCGGTCGCCGTTCGTGTTGGCGGTAAATTGTCTAAGTAGTTACGGCTGCACATAACAAAAAGCACACATGGGAGTGTCACCAACGAAGTTGCTAAGCTATAGTGATGAAGTGAGCTCACCTGGAAGATGGCGTGCAGATCGTAGAAGGCCTTGAGCTCGTGCGCGCGCCGCGCGCGCAGCCGCGCCGCCGCGCGCGCGCACACGCCGCACTCGTGCACGTGCGAGCACGCCGGCCCGCCGCCGAACCTGACACACAACATACATACAACTTACACCTATACCGATCATTTAGGGCCGATACAGACGGACTGCAACCCAACTGCAACTCCCTACGATTTGTATGGGAACTGCATCACTACTGCACGCCGACGCGCCGATGTGGATTTTTATTGCCGTCGGCGTGCAGTTGTGATGCAGTCCCCATACAAATCGTAGGGAGTTGCAGTTGGGTTGCAGTTCGTCTGTATCGGCCCTTAATGGTCATTTATATATGCCATACCTGGCCTAGATAAGTGTAGGCATCAGTGGCGTGGCGTCCATAGAACCCGATTCCCACCGGCTTGCCTATTTTAAAGCATATGACCGGAGTATCTACTTCATACCTTAATCACCTTCGGCTTTACTGAGAATATATTTGACGCCACGCCACTGGTAGACATAAAATGATGTAAACAACACGGGAGGTAATAAAGAAAGGCCGAGATCGCAGATGTTTGCGGCCCGAGCTGCAAGCGAGGGACGTAAATATGCGATCGAGGGCTTTCTTTGTTTTCCCACCCTAGTTATGTACTATTATGGGTCATTCTCAAAAAATATGTCCGTAGTTAAGGGATTAATTTAACAAAAGGCTTATAAAATTGTTCCTTGTGTAAGTATGGATTTGTACAAAAGTCCGTTACACGAAGGAACGGCAGCCCGCCGTGCGCGCACACGAAGTCCCCGTTGTCTATGGGCCGCGGCCCGGCCGGGTGTGGCACGTGCCACAACTGCTAGTGTATAAACACTTGTCTCACTTGGAGTAGAGGAACTCCCACAGCGGCTGCGGCACGAGCGCGGCCAGCTGCGGCAAGTGGCGCGCGCGGTCCGGCCGCAGCCCGCCGTGCGCGCACACGAAGTCCCCGTTGTCTATGGGCCGCGGCCCGGCCGGGTGTGGCACGTGCCACACCTGCTAGTGTATAAACACTTGTCTCACTTGGAGTAGAGGAACTCCCACAGCGGCTGCGGCACGAGCGCGGCCAGCTGCGGCAAGTGGCGCGCGCGGTCCGGCCGCAGCCCGCCGTGCGCGCACACGAAGTCCCCGTTGTCTATGGGCCGCGGCCCGGCCGGGTGTGGCACGTGCCACACCTGCTAGTGTATAAACACTTGTCTCACTTGGAGTAGAGGAACTCCCACAGCGGCTGCGGCACGAGCGCGGCCAGCTGCGGCAAGTGGCGCGCGCGGTCCGGCCGCAGCCCGCCGTGCGCGCACACGAAGTCCCCGTTGTCTATGGGCCGCGGCCCGGCCGGGTGTGGCACGTGCCACACCTGCTAGTGTATAAACACTTGTCTCACTTGGAGTAGAGGAACTCCCACAGCGGCTGCGGCACGAGCGCGGCCAGCTGCGGCAAGTGGCGCGCGCGGTCCGGCCGCAGCCCGCCGTGCGCGCACACGAAGTCCCCGTTGTCTATGGGCCGCGGCCCGGCCGGGTGTGGCACGTGCCACACCTGCTAGTGTATAAACACTTGTCTCACTTGGAGTAGAGGAACTCCCACAGCGGCTGCGGCACGAGCGCGGCCAGCTGCGGCAAGTGGCGCGCGCGGTCCGGCCGCAGCCCGCCGTGCGCGCACACGAAGTCCCCGTTGTCTATGGGCCGCGGCCCGGCCGGGTGTGGCACGTGCCACACCTGCTAGTGTATAAACACTTGTCTCACTTGGAGTAGAGGAACTCCCACAGCGGCTGCGGCACGAGCGCGGCCAGCTGCGGCAAGTGGCGCGCGCGGTCCGGCCGCAGCCCGCCGTGCGCGCACACGAAGTCCCCGTTGTCTATGGGCCGCGGCCCGGCCGGGTGTGGCACGTGCCACAACTGCTAGTGTATAAACACTTGTCTCACTTGGAGTAGAGGAACTCCCACAGCGGCTGCGGCACGAGCGCGGCCAGCTGCGGCAAGTGGCGCGCGCGGTCCGGCCGCAGCCCGCCGTGCGCGCACACGAAGTCCCCGTTGTCTATGGGCCGCGGCCCGGCCGGGTGTGGCACGTGCCACACCTGCTAGTGTATAAACACTTGTCTCACTTGGAGTAGAGGAACTCCCACAGCGGCTGCGGCACGAGCGCGGCCAGCTGCGGCAAGTGGCGCGCGCGGTCCGGCCGCAGCCCGCCGTGCGCGCACACGAAGTCCCCGTTGTCTATGGGCCGCGGCCCGGCCGGGTGTGGCACGTGCCACACCTGCTAGTGTATAAACACTTGTCTCACTTGGAGTAGAGGAACTCCCACAGCGGCTGCGGCACGAGCGCGGCCAGCTGCGGCAAGTGGCGCGCGCGGTCCGGCCGCAGCCCGCCGTGCGCGCACACGAAGTCCCCGTTGTCTATGGGCCGCGGCCCGGCCGGGTGTGGCACGTGCCACACCTGCTAGTGTATAAACACTTGTCTCACTTGGAGTAGAGGAACTCCCACAGCGGCTGCGGCACGAGCGCGGCCAGCTGCGGCAAGTGGCGCGCGCGGTCCGGCCGCAGCCCGCCGTGCGCGCACACGAAGTCCCCGTTGTCTATGGGCCGCGGCCCGGCCGGGTGTGGCACGTGCCACACCTGCTAGTGTATAAACACTTGTCTCACTTGGAGTAGAGGAACTCCCACAGCGGCTGCGGCACGAGCGCGGCCAGCTGCGGCAAGTGGCGCGCGCGGTCCGGCCGCAGCCCGCCGTGCGCGCACACGAAGTCCCCGTTGTCTATGGGCCGCGGCCCGGCCGGGTGTGGCACGTGCCACAACTGCTAGTGTATAAACACTTGTCTCACTTGGAGTAGAGGAACTCCCACAGCGGCTGCGGCACGAGCGCGGCCAGCTGCGGCAAGTGGCGCGCGCGGTCCGGCCGCAGCCCGCCGTGCGCGCACACGAAGTCCCCGTTGTCTATGGGCCGTGCCACACCTGCTAGTGTATAAACACTTGTCTCACTTGGAGTAGAGGAACTCCCACAGCGGCTGCGGCACGAGCGCGGCCAGCTGCGGCAAGTGGCGCGCGCGGTCCGGCCGCAGCCCGCCGTGCGCGCACACGAAGTCCCCGTTGTCTATGGGCCGCGGCCCGGCCGGGTGTGGCACGTGCCACACCTGCTAGTGTATAAACACTTGTCTCACTTGGAGTAGAGGAACTCCCACAGCGGCTGCGGCACGAGCGCGGCCAGCTGCGGCAAGTGGCGCGCGCGGTCCGGCCGCAGCCCGCCGTGCGCGCACACGAAGTCCCCGTTGTCTATGGGCCGCGGCCCGGCCGGGTGTGGCACGTGCCACACCTGCTAGTGTATAAACACTTGTCTCACTTGGAGTAGAGGAACTCCCACAGCGGCTGCGGCACGAGCGCGGCCAGCTGCGGCAAGTGGCGCGCGCGGTCCGGCCGCAGCCCGCCGTGCGCGCACACGAAGTCCCCGTTGTCTATGGGCCGCGGCCCGGCCGGGTGTGGCACGTGCCACACCTGCTAGTGTATAAACACTTGTCTCACTTGGAGTAGAGGAACTCCCACAGCGGCTGCGGCACGAGCGCGGCCAGCTGCGGCAAGTGGCGCGCGCGGTCCGGCCGCAGCCCGCCGTGCGCGCACACGAAGTCCCCGTTGTCTATGGGCCGCGGCCCGGCCGGGTGTGGCACGTGCCACACCTGCTAGTGTATAAACACTTGTCTCACTTGGAGTAGAGGAACTCCCACAGCGGCTGCGGCACGAGCGCGGCCAGCTGCGGCAAGTGGCGCGCGCGGTCCGGCCGCAGCCCGCCGTGCGCGCACACGAAGTCCCCGTTGTCTATGGGCCGCGGCCCGGCCGGGTGTGGCACGTGCCACACCTGCTAGTGTATAAACACTTGTCTCACTTGGAGTAGAGGAACTCCCACAGCGGCTGCGGCACGAGCGCGGCCAGCTGCGGCAAGTGGCGCGCGCGGTCCGGCCGCAGCCCGCCGTGCGCGCACACGAAGTCCCCGTTGTCTATGGGCCGCGGCCCGGCCGGGTGTGGCACGTGCCACACCTGCTAGTGTATAAACACTTGTCTCACTTGGAGTAGAGGAACTCCCACAGCGGCTGCGGCACGAGCGCGGCCAGCTGCGGCAAGTGGCGCGCGCGGTCCGGCCGCAGCCCGCCGTGCGCGCACACGAAGTCCCCGTTGTCTATGGGCCGCGGCCCGGCCGGGTGTGGCACGTGCCACACCTGCTAGTGTATAAACACTTGTCTCACTTGGAGTAGAGGAACTCCCACAGCGGCTGCGGCACGAGCGCGGCCAGCTGCGGCAAGTGGCGCGCGCGGTCCGGCCGCAGCCCGCCGTGCGCGCACACGAAGTCCCCGTTGTCTATGGGCCGCGGCCCGGCCGGGTGTGGCACGTGCCACACCTGCTAGTGTATAAACACTTGTCTCACTTGGAGTAGAGGAACTCCCACAGCGGCTGCGGCACGAGCGCGGCCAGCTGCGGCAAGTGGCGCGCGCGGTCCGGCCGCAGCCCGCCGTGCGCGCACACGAAGTCCCCGTTGTCTATGGGCCGCGGCCCGGCCGGGTGTGGCACGTGCCACACCTGCTAGTGTATAAACACTTGTCTCACTTGGAGTAGAGGAACTCCCACAGCGGCTGCGGCACGAGCGCGGCCAGCTGCGGCAAGTGGCGCGCGCGGTCCGGCCGCAGCCCGCCGTGCGCGCACACGAAGTCCCCGTTGTCTATGGGCCGCGGCCCGGCCGGGTGTGGCACGTGCCACACCTGCTAGTGTATAAACACTTGTCTCACTTGGAGTAGAGGAACTCCCACAGCGGCTGCGGCACGAGCGCGGCCAGCTGCGGCAAGTGGCGCGCGCGGTCCGGCCGCAGCCCGCCGTGCGCGCACACGAAGTCCCCGTTGTCTATGGGCCCCGGCTCCGCCCAAGTGTTGAACCTGGGATAACACAATTGGGTAAGTCAAGTTTATAAAAAGTGTGCAATTTATATACTTTTTCGATAGTTCCCGACGTAATGATCTAGAAAGTACTCCTTTTGCATTTTTATTCCCTGTAATTCTTCCCAAATATCGTGTTAAACTCACTTAAAAAAAGGGACGCCCGCCGGCAGACAAAATTAGTGCCTAAATTCGTAAAAAAAAAAACAATCGTATCTGTGTGAAGTGGTCTGTCACAATTGTCAGCTAATGCCGCGTCCGCACCAAGCCAACGAAGGCCAACGAAGGGGCTTCGCCGGCCTTCGTTGGCTTGGTGTGGACGCGGCATAACACAGACTTCACACAGATACGTTTTTTTTTTTTTACGAATTTAGGCACTAATTTTGTCTGCCGGCGGGCGTCCCTTTTTTTAAGTGAGTTTAACACGATATTTGGGAAGAATTACAGGGAATAAAAATGCAAAAGGAGTACTTTCTAGATCATTACGTCGGGAACTATCGAAAAAGTATATAAATTGCACACTTTTGATAAACTTGACTTACCCAATTATAGATCAAATTAAATGTCTCGAGCAGTAAGTTGGTGGCACTTTAATGTAGTTGACAACATTATGAAACAGTTATGTTTCCAAACTGCTCAGATAAAATTAATTACAATCATTTTCGTGCCACCAACGATTGTAAAATAACAAAAACTAAAAATAAGGCACCATGTTGAGCATGGCGTCACAAGTATGCAGTTTAGTATTTCATACTTTATTAGCGATTTGACGCTTCATTAAAATAAGCCGATTTTATGTCATCAAGAAACGTATTGGTAAGTGCGTTGTTGAAATGGATTGCCGTGAAGATGCGATGCATTTTTTAAATGTTTGCTATATTAAAATAATTTCGTTACCAAGTTCCCGGTTCAACAAAAAATCCACAAAATACAATAAACAAACAAACAATTTGGAAATCGGATCACAAATTTTTTTTGAGTCTGTATAATACGCCATTCAATCAACAATATACAATACTTACTTGTTAATCCATTGTTTTGAGATGTAGAACTTGATGTCGTTGGGCTCTACCGTCGTCGACTCCAGTATCTCCACCGCCTTCTGCCGTAGTACTGTCATTTGGGGATTTACTTTCCTGCAACAAATGTGGCTTTTAATTGTTTAATTCCCAAAATGTGTTCACATGTTACTAGTGCTTAGTGTGTAGCGCTTATGTGTAGCTCTGGTTGTCGACCGTGAATCAGCCGTCGACTCTCGTCTATCGGCCTCTCTCGGCACTGACCTGTAGAACAGCACGTAGGCCTCGGTGTGGTGCAGCATTGGCGCGGCGAGGGGCGTGACGGTCTGGTCGTGGAACGTGAACCAGCCGTCGACTCTCGTCTATCGGCCTCTCTCGGCACTGACCTGTAGAACAGCACGTAGGCCTCGGTGTGGTGCAGCATGGGCGCGGCGAGGGGCGTGACGGTCTGGTCGTGGAACGTGAACCAGCCGTCGACTCTCGTCTATCGGCCTCTCTCGGCACTGACCTGTAGAACAGCACGTAGGCCTCGGTGTGGTGCAGCATGGGCGCGGCGAGGGGCGTGACGGTCTGGTCGTGGAACGTGAACCAGCCGTCGACTCTCGTCTATCGGCCTCTCTCGGCACTGACCTGTAGAACAGCACGTAGGCCTCGGTGTGGTGCAGCATGGGCGCGGCGAGGGGCGTGACGGTCTGGTCGTGGAACGTGAACCAGCCGTCGACTCTCGTCTATCGGCCTCTCTCGGCACTGACCTGTAGAACAGCACGTAGGCCTCGGTGTGGTGCAGCATGGGCGCGGCGAGGGGCGTGACGGTCTGGTCGTGGAACGTGAACCAGCCGTCGACTCTCGTCTATCGGCCTCTCTCGGCACTGACCTGTAGAACAGCACGTAGGCGTCGGTGTGGTGCAGCATGGGCGCGGCGAGGGGCGTGACGGTCTGGTCGTGGAACGTGAACCAGCCGTCGACTCTCGTCTATCGGCCTCTCTCGGCACTGACCTGTAGAACAGCACGTAGGCCTCGGTGTGGTGCAGCATGGGCGCGGCGAGGGGCGTGACGGTCTGGTCGTGGAACGTGAACCAGCCGTCGACTCTCGTCTATCGGCCTCTCTCGGCACTGACCTGTAGAACAGCACGTAGGCCTCGGTGTGGTGCAGCATGGGCGCGGCGAGGGGCGTGACGGTCTGGTCGTGGAACGTGAACCAGCCGTCGACTCTCGTCTATCGGCCTCTCTCGGCACTGACCTGTAGAACAGCACGTAGGCCTCGGTGTGGTGCAGCATGGGCGCGGCGAGGGGCGTGACGGTCTGGTCGTGGAACGTGAACCAGCCGTCGACTCTCGTCTATCGGCCTCTCTCGGCACTGACCTGTAGAACAGCACGTAGGCCTCGGTGTGGTGCAGCATGGGCGCGGCGAGGGGCGTGACGGTCTGGTCGTGGAACGTGAACCAGCCGTCGACTCTCGTCTATCGGCCTCTCTCGGCACTGACCTGTAGAACAGCACGTAGGCCTCGGTGTGGTGCAGCATGGGCGCGGCGAGGGGCGTGACGGTCTGGTCGTGGAACGTGAACCAGCCGTCGACTCTCGTCTATCGGCCTCTCTCGGCACTGACCTGTAGAACAGCACGTAGGCCTCGGTGTGGTGCAGCATGGGCGCGGCGAGGGGCGTGACGATCTGGTCGTGGAACGTGAACCAGCCGTCGACTCTCGTCTATCGGCCTCTCTCGGCACTGACCTGTAGAACAGCACGTAGGCCTCGGTGTGGTGCAGCATGGGCGCGGCGAGGGGCGTGACGGTCTGGTCGTGGAACGTGAACCAGCCGTCGACTCTCGTCTATCGGCCTCTCTCGGCACTGACCTGTAGAACAGCACGTAGGCCTCGGTGTGGTGCAGCATGGGCGCGGCGAGGGGCGTGACGGTCTGGTCGTGGAACGTGAACCAGCCGTCGACTCTCGTCTATCGGCCTCTCTCGGCACTGACCTGTAGAACAGCACGTAGGCCTCGGTGTGGTGCAGCATGGGCGCGGCGAGGGGCGTGACGGTCTGGTCGTGGAACGTGAACCAGCCGTCGACTCTCGTCTATCGGCCTCTCTCGGCACTGACCTGTAGAACAGCACGTAGGCCTCGGTGTGGTGCAGCATGGGCGCGGCGAGGGGCGTGACGGTCTGGTCGTGGAACGTGAACCAGCCGTCGACTCTCGTCTATCGGCCTCTCTCGGCACTGACCTGTAGAACAGCACGTAGGCCTCGGTGTGGTGCAGCATGGGCGCGGCGAGGGGCGTGACGGTCTGGTCGTGGAACGTGAACCAGCCGTCGACTCTCGTCTATCGGCCTCTCTCGGCACTGACCTGTAGAACAGCACGTAGGCCTCGGTGTGGTGCAGCATGGGCGCGGCGAGGGGCGTGACGGTCTGGTCGTGGAACGTGAACCAGCCGTCGACTCTCGTCTATCGGCCTCTCTCGGCACTGACCTGTAGAACAGCACGTAGGCCTCGGTGTGGTGCAGCATGGGCGCGGCGAGGGGCGTGACGGTCTGGTCGTGGAACGTGAACCAGCCGTCGACTCTCGTCTATCGGCCTCTCTCGGCACTGACCTGTAGAACAGCACGTAGGCCTCGGTGTGGTGCAGCATGGGCGCGGCGAGGGGCGTGACGGTCTGGTCGTGGAACGTGAACCAGCCGTCGACTCTCGTCTATCGGCCTCTCTCGGCACTGACCTGTAGAACAGCACGTAGGCCTCGGTGTGGTGCAGCATGGGCGCGGCGAGGGGCGTGACGGTCTGGTCGTGGAACGTGAACCAGCCGTCGACTCTCGTCTATCGGCCTCTCTCGGCACTGACCTGTAGAACAGCACGTAGGCCTCGGTGTGGTGCAGCATGGGCGCGGCGAGGGGCGTGACGGTCTGGTCGTGGAACGTGAACCAGCCGTCGACTCTCGTCTATCGGCCTCTCTCGGCACTGACCTGTAGAACAGCACGTAGGCCTCGGTGTGGTGCAGCATGGGCGCGGCGAGGGGCGTGACGGTCTGGTCGTGGAACGTGAACCAGCCGTCGACTCTCGTCTATCGGCCTCTCTCGGCACTGACCTGTAGAACAGCACGTAGGCCTCGGTGTGGTGCAGCATGGGCGCGGCGAGGGGCGTGACGGTCTGGTCGTGGAACGTGAACCAGCCGTCGACTCTCGTCTATCGGCCTCTCTCGGCACTGACCTGTAGAACAGCACGTAGGCCTCGGTGTGGTGCAGCATGGGCGCGGCGAGGGGCGTGACGGTCTGGTCGTGGAACGTGAACCAGCCGTCGACTCTCGTCTATCGGCCTCTCTCGGCACTGACCTGTAGAACAGCACGTAGGCCTCGGTGTGGTGCAGCATGGGCGCGGCGAGGGGCGTGACGGTCTGGTCGTGGAACGTGAACCAGCCGTCGACTCTCGTCTATCGGCCTCTCTCGGCACTGACCTGTAGAACAGCACGTAGGCCTCGGTGTGGTGCAGCATGGGCGCGGCGAGGGGCGTGACGGTCTGGTCGTGGAACGTGAACCAGCCGTCGACTCTCGTCTATCGGCCTCTCTCGGCACTGACCTGTAGAACAGCACGTAGGCCTCGGTGTGGTGCAGCATGGGCGCGGCGAGGGGCGTGACGGTCTGGTCGTGGAACGTGAACCAGCCGTCGACTCTCGTCTATCGGCCTCTCTCGGCACTGACCTGTAGAACAGCACGTAGGCCTCGGTGTGGTGCAGCATGGGCGTGGCGAGGGGCGTGACGGTCTGGTCGTGGAACGTGAACCAGCCGTCGACTCTCGTCTATCGGCCTCTCTCGGCACTGACCTGTAGAACAGCACGTAGGCCTCGGTGTGGTGCAGCATGGGCGCGGCGAGGGGCGTGACGGTCTGGTCGTGGAACGTGAACCAGCCGTCGACTCTCGTCTATCGGCCTCTCTCGGCACTGACCTGTAGAACAGCACGTAGGCCTCGGTGTGGTGCAGCATGGGCGCGGCGAGGGGCGTGACGGTCTGGTCGTGGAACGTGAACCAGCCGTCGACTCTCGTCTATCGGCCTCTCTCGGCACTGACCTGTAGAACAGCACGTAGGCCTCGGTGTGGTGCAGCATGGGCGCGGCGAGGGGCGTGACGGTCTGGTCGTGGAACGTGAACCAGCCGTCGACTCTCGTCTATCGGCCTCTCTCGGCACTGACCTGTAGAACAGCACGTAGGCCTCGGTGTGGTGCAGCATGGGCGCGGCGAGGGGCGTGACGGTCTGGTCGTGGAACGTGAACCAGCCGTCGACTCTCGTCTATCGGCCTCTCTCGGCACTGACCTGTAGAACAGCACGTAGGCCTCGGTGTGGTGCAGCATGGGCGCGGCGAGGGGCGTGACGGTCTGGTCGTGGAACGTGAACCAGCCGTCGACTCTCGTCTATCGGCCTCTCTCGGCACTGACCTGTAGAACAGCACGTAGGCCTCGGTGTGGTGCAGCATGGGCGCGGCGAGGGGCGTGACGGTCTGGTCGTGGAACGTGAACCAGCCGTCGACTCTCGTCTATCGGCCTCTCTCGGCACTGACCTGTAGAACAGCACGTAGGCCTCGGTGTGGTGCAGCATGGGCGCGGCGAGGGGCGTGACGGTCTGGTCGTGGAACGTGAACCAGCCGTCGACTCTCGTCTATCGGCCTCTCTCGGCACTGACCTGTAGAACAGCACGTAGGCCTCGGTGTGGTGCAGCATGGGCGCGGCGAGGGGCGTGACGGTCTGGTCGTGGAACGTGAACCAGCCGTCGACTCTCGTCTATCGGCCTCTCTCGGCACTGACCTGTAGAACAGCACGTAGGCCTCGGTGTGGTGCAGCATGGGCGCGGCGAGGGGCGTGACGGTCTGGTCGTGGAACGTGAACCAGCCGTCGACTCTCGTCTATCGGCCTCTCTCGGCACTGACCTGTAGAACAGCACGTAGGCCTCGGTGTGGTGCAGCATGGGCGCGGCGAGGGGCGTGACGATCTGGTCGTGGAACGTGAACCAGCCGTCGACTCTCGTCTATCGGCCTCTCTCGGCACTGACCTGTAGAACAGCACGTAGGCCTCGGTGTGGTGCAGCATGGGCACGGCGAGGGGCGTGACGGTCTGGTCGTGGAACGTGAACCAGCCGTCGACTCTCGTCTATCGGCCTCTCTCGGCACTGACCTGTAGAACAGCACGTAGGCCTCGGTGTGGTGCAGCATGGGCGCGGCGAGGGGCGTGACGGTCTGGTCGTGGAACGTGAACCAGCCGTCGACTCTCGTCTATCGGCCTCTCTCGGCACTGACCTGTAGAACAGCACGTAGGCCTCGGTGTGGTGCAGCATGGGCGCGGCGAGGGGCGTGACGGTCTGGTCGTGGAACGTGAACCAGCCGTCGACTCTCGTCTATCGGCCTCTCTCGGCACTGACCTGTAGAACAGCACGTAGGCCTCGGTGTGGTGCAGCATGGGCGCGGCGAGGGGCGTGACGGTCTGGTCGTCGAACGTGAACCAGCCGTCGACTCTCGTCTATCGGCCTCTCTCGGCACTGACCTGTAGAACAGCACGTAGGCCTCGGTGTGGTGCAGCATGGGCGCGGCGAGGGGCGTGACGGTCTGGTCGTGGAACGTGAACCAGCCGTCGACTCTCGTCTATCGGCCTCTCTCGGCACTGACCTGTAGAACAGCACGTAGGCCTCGGTGTGGTGCAGCATGGGCGCGGCGAGGGGCGTGACGGTCTGGTCGTGGAACGTGAACCAGCCGTCGACTCTCGTCTATCGGCCTCTCTCGGCACTGACCTGTAGAACAGCACGTAGGCCTCGGTGTGGTGCAGCATGGGCGCGGCGAGGGGCGTGACGGTCTGGTCGTGGAACGTGAACCAGCCGTCGACTCTCGTCTATCGGCCTCTCTCGGCACTGACCTGTAGAACAGCACGTAGGCCTCGGTGTGGTGCAGCATGGGCGCGGCGAGGGGCGTGACGGTCTGGTCGTGGAACGTGAACCAGCCGTCGACTCTCGTCTATCGGCCTCTCTCGGCACTGACCTGTAGAACAGCACGTAGGCCTCGGTGTGGTGCAGCATGGGCGCGGCGAGGGGCGTGACGGTCTGGTCGTGGAACGTGAACCAGCCGTCGACTCTCGTCTATCGGCCTCTCTCGGCACTGACCTGTAGAACAGCACGTAGGCCTCGGTGTGGTGCAGCATGGGCGCGGCGAGGGGCGTGACGGTCTGGTCGTGGAACGTGAACCAGCCGTCGACTCTCGTCTATCGGCCTCTCTCGGCACTGACCTGTAGAACAGCACGTAGGCCTCGGTGTGGTGCAGCATGGGCGCGGCGAGGGGCGTGACGGTCTGGTCGTGGAACGTGAACCAGCCGTCGACTCTCGTCTATCGGCCTCTCTCGGCACTGACCTGTAGAACAGCACGTAGGCCTCGGTGTGGTGCAGCATGGGCGCGGCGAGGGGCGTGACGGTCTGGTCGTCGAACGTGAACCAGCCGCGCGGGTTGCGAGCGACGCACGTGTAGTGCCCGCCGCCGGCGGTGCCCGTGTGGCATATCACAGCGCAGAGGGAGTATCGCGTTATTTTTGATGTGCAGTCTGGAACAATAATTTGAAAGGGTTTAAAAATTCTTAGGCTTGTCTCAAGACGTTTGTAGTGGGACTACGATAACTCTGTAGTGGGGTATATGGCAACACCTGCATTTAAAAGTCACATTTTCATAGAAATTTTACTTTGAAATGGAGGTGTTGCCATGTACCCACTGCAGTTATCTTAGTCGCACTCTAACAGCTCCAGCTATCTATCTATCTTTGTGAATATAGGTAGAGGTATAGCATGCAGTTTCCTATTTTAGTGCGTGTACGGCCACACGTTCCGGCCACCACGCCGGTAAGTAGCTTTTGTTTGTTACATCGGGAACAGTTGTGTGTATGGCTGTATGCTGAGGTCAAGACCTTAGGGCCAGATGTTGAGGTCAACCCCCACCCTTAGGGCTACATATTGAGGGCTGCTCCTTGCTTTTGTGTGGCTACATGTTGAGGCATGTTGAGGTCTGTCCTCTACCTGTAGGCTGCGTGTTGATATCAACCCCCTACCTACATGGCTACATGTTGAGGGCTGCCCCTTACTTTTGTGTGGCTACATGTTGAGGCATGTTGAGGTCTGTCCCCTACCTGTCGGCTGCGTATTGAGGGCCTACCTTTGTGCGTGTAGGGCTGCATGTTGAGGTCGTGCTGCGGGAAGGACACGCGCGCGGCCACCTTGGCGCTGAACATGAGCTCGTGCCGGAAGCGCTTCAGGTGCACGCAGAGCACTTCCGGGAGCCGGACCACGCCGGACAGCTTCACGCCGTTGCGTAGCTTGTTACATCGGGAACAGCTGTGTGTAAGGCTGAATGTTGAGGTCAACCCCCTACCCTAGGGCTACATATTGAGGGCTGCTCCTTACTTTTGTGCGGCTACATGTTGAGACATGTTGAGGTCTGTCCTCTACCTGTAGACTGCGTGTAGTGCGTGTTAATATCAACTCCCTACCTACATGGCTATATGTTGAAGGCTGCTCCTTACTTTTGTGCGGCTACATGTTGAGATATGTTGAGGTCTGTCCTCTACCTGTAGGCTGCGTGTTGATATCAACCCCCTACCTACATGGCTACATGTTGAGGGCTGCCCCTTGCTTTTGTGTGGCTACATGTTGAGGCATGTTGAGGTCTGTCCCCTACCTGTCGGCTGCGTATTGAGTGCCTACCTTTGTGCGTGTAGGGCTGCATGTTGAGGTCGTGCTGCGGGAAGGACACGCGCGCGGCCACCTTGGCGCTGAACATGAGCTCGTGCCGGAAGCGCTTCAGGTGCACGCAGAGCACTTCCGGCAGCCGGACAACGCCGGACAGCTTCACGCCGTTGCGTAGCTTGTTGCACCGGGAACAACTGGGGACAAATGTTTGTCATCATCATCATCATCGTTTTAACCTGGACGTCTCCAGGTTGCTGAACATAGGTCTCCCTCAAGACATCCATGAGGAACGGTCGCACACTTTTGTTTCCATCGACTTCCAGCGGCCTTAACCAGGTCGTTCCATTAGCACTTCAATTTGCTAACTTTGGCAGCTATGAACGACATAACTTTTTTCACACCTCCTATTCAGAAAAAAGTATTTTGATCCCTCATAAGAGGGATCAAAGTGATACTTTTCTGTTCAAGGACTACCTACAGGGTATTTTTAGTTTGAACCTGCTTAGAATATGCCATTGCCATACCATACATTATAGACTCTACATATTGACTCTACATATCAACTCTACATATCGACTCTACATTATTGACTCTACATATCGATTCTACATATCGACTCTACATATCGACTCTACATATCGACTCTCCATATCGACTCTACATTATCGACTCTACATTATTGACTCTACATATCGACTCTAAATATCAACTGTACATATCGACTCATACATATCGACTCGACATATCGACTCTCCATATCGACTCTACATTATTGCTCTACATATCGACTCTACATATCAACTCTACATATCGACTCTACATATCGACTCTCCATATCGACTCTACATTATCGACTCTACATTGACTCTACATATCGACTCTACATAAAGTCGATAATAAGGAATGGCCCAGACCACAGGTGTTTGGGGTCCGAGCCGCAGGCGAGGGCCATAAATATAATATGGAAGTGGTAAATTCGTCCCGTCCGTAAAAAGTAATAAACGTTTTATAAAATAATAAGGAACTGTAAATTTAACAATTTCACATTTCATTTTATTAAAAATGTGTGATGCTCTTTGACTAACTATATATTTCGTTTTCGTTATTTTGGTAGGTAGCGTTTGTATTTAAATTTTCCTCATAGTCGGTGTGAAAAGCAGTATGTGTCACAAGGTAGCAAAATTATTTACACCACGGGCGTTAACACTTGAATCCCTCACTACGCTCCGGATTCTACTTTAGAATCCCTCGCTACGCTCGGGATTCAATTGTAGAATCCTTCGCTTCGTTCAGGATTCAATGTACGCCCTCGCCGTAAATACATCATTTTGCTCCCTTGTGACACAATCTACTATTTCTTCTACGGAGCTTTGTCACCTTTGTTCTTTGACGGATTTCTTCTTTTTTTATTCAATCACGTAAAGAGACTTCGAGCATAGCTCTCTCCTTCGTACATGCAGTGTGCCATTCAAATCTCCTAACATCTTCACAAACTTTCACATTTATATACATATTAGTAGGAAGTATGGAAACAATGTATTGTTTTTACACAGAATTAGGATGAATATTTATTTTAAATAACACAAATCCTTCTTATATTTACTAGCAATTAAAAAGATCGCAAGTACACTTATAAGATACCAGTGGCGTGGCGGCTAAAGAACTCGATTCCTACCAGCTTGCCCAATATCAGGCATTTGAGCACCTTACTTCAGCTCTTAAGAAAAATGTACGCCAATTCTGCACCGGCTTGCCCAAGGACATATTTTACGCCACGCCACTATAAGATACTGTGGCGACACTGCCACCTAGCTACACTCGTTGGAAGAAGAAGGACAGTTACGGAAATTCCACTACAGATGGCGCTTACATCACCGCCTATACAAAGACTGTCATCTCCTTACAGTTCTACAACCCGCTATCTAGACACGCGGCAGCGTGTCAAGCCAAGTTCAATCGAAGTTTCTAAACCCACTTCCAACCATCTTCCTTCGGACTCCTAGTCAGATTCTATCGAGGTGGGCCGGGACAAGGTGACCTGGTTCGACCCCAGGCACCCAGTCCGACCAAATTATATTGGGTGGGTACCCAGTCCGACCAAACTCAGGGTGGTCCGGCTAGCGATCTGGTTCGACCCCAGGGAACGCCACGGCCGACCACCCGGTCCGACGATCGCTACGCATACACGGGATCGGTTGCGAGTTTGTCAGTATCTAAAAAAAAAATCCTTCGGACTTCGGTCGCCAGGCACAACACTCGCCTGGAGAGAGATCTCTCTATTGTCCTCTCTTGCACAATACCTCACCTGTACATATTGTCTCCTTTAAGCTCATCGGCACTGAAGAACGCCGCCAGACAGTCCTGTAGCGACACCACCGGCCCGTAGAACCACGAGCGGAGCCAGCTCAGTATCCACCACATCTGTCCAAACAAATGTAAACGTATGATATCGTTTCTTTACTTTCTCAACCACGTATCTAATCGAATACTTTGATAGAAAAACGACCTGTGTTACGAGTAGAAAAGTGCGATTTTCCTATGAAACTATTCGATTAGATACGTGGTTGAGAAAGTAAAGGAACGATATGCAGGCCTCCAACGTACCACAATGCATATTGTGACTACAATATGCATTGTGGTACGTTAGAGGCCTGTCAGATATGCACAGTGATGCATTAGATCCGTACACGTGTGTACAGCGGTAGATTAGAAGGATTGTACGAAACACAGATTTTTACTGTGCATATTGTATAGGCCTAATATTTATAGTGGTACATTACGTTTTTACAATGTGCCTGATATAAAGGTTATTGTAAACATTGAGTTACGTCGTATTTAATCGTAAGAGGGTACATAGGCTTATTTTAACTGACATTGAATTTGTCATTTGACTTGACAACCCGAAAACAAATGTAACTTTTGTAAAAAATAATACAGAATGTTATAGAATCATTAATTAATTACATTTTTATTTTTTGTATTTCAATTATAATTTTTTTTAGTGTTAGTATTTCAATAATTTATATACCACAATCTTATTAATCGCCTAGACATGACCGGATTTAAATAAATGGTTTTCGTAAGTTTAAAATTTTACATAAACATGAAATGTGATGTAATTTACACGCATAAAAACTAATAAAGAAACATCATGTTTCTTTCATATCGATACCTTTAGACTCAAAGGACGTAAACGCCGTAGGTTCTAATGGAGCTTACGCCCTTTGAGTCTAAAGGTTAGACAAGTTACCCAAGACTCGTGGTCCGGCGGCAGGTCCAGTAGAGGTTGTGACCGGAGCACGGCGAGGTGCTCCCGCGACGGAATTGGCAGCGACAGGTCTTGGAATGTCTCCACCCGCGTCGATACCTGCATCATACAATAAGAATACCTATTATAGATTATTTTTATTTACTTGAAATTTATTGCACAATAGCAAACTTATTATTTATTATGTTATTATGTCAACACCATCACACATATGTCTCACATTGTAACACCATCCTACTTTTGAACCATTTCAAACACCGAGAGAGGTTCTCAGTGCGCCAGAATATTTGCTTTTTTATGTATATACCCCGAATGTTGGAATTTGGCTGAACCGATCATGGGGAAATCGGGGGAATTCAAATATTTGTGTATTTTCTAGTAGTTCATGCAATTATAATATTTATTTCAAAAAACATCTTACAAAGATTTCACTCATTTGTCACTCTTTTGTCACAGAATAAGTAATAATACTTCGCACAGAAGTCTCTCTCTCTCTCTAACAAAACTGTCGACGGAACGTACCGGATCCAACCGTCTCTCTCTATCAATCATCCTTGTTGGTGGAAAATAAAACTATTCTATTCTATCGCATAACATGTGCTAATGCGTGCTCTTTCTGGTCACTGGCTAAGGTCCCCCCGCGCGGCGAAATCGCGGAATGCTTGCCATTGTTGACCAGCGTTGTGTGTTACTGACCCGGTCACAGATGAGGCACTGCACGGAAGAGAGCAGCTT
Source organism: Eudemis profundana (assembly GCA_947034925.1). Classification (NCBI taxonomy): domain Eukaryota; kingdom Metazoa; phylum Arthropoda; class Insecta; order Lepidoptera; family Tortricidae; genus Eudemis; species Eudemis profundana. The sequence goes on along the minus strand of OX344814.1, from coordinate 10,266,741 downwards.
CCCGTCGAACACGTCGGAGATGATGCTCCGGTACCGCACGCCGCCGCCGTCGCCGCCGCCGCACGCTTGCTTGCTACAACACATAACACGTCATTCAATCTGATAATAGAGATGACGACTGGGTTAAAAATGTCAGTTACACTATGGAAAAATATGGGACACGTATTTTTTGGTTTACCAAATTATTAAAAATCGACAAAGTTACAGATCATCAAACTTCAGGAGTGGGGGCTTGTGACGTCACTCCTAGGTGAAAATTGTAGCAAAGAGTGACGTCACTCGAAACTTCTAAGCACTGTATCCTCGTCATTTTTTTATAAATAGAAAAAATACGTGTACAGTATTTTTTAATAATCTAAAGCTATGTTTACACTTTGATAAGTCGCAAGTGCAGGTGAGAAGTGATTAGTTAACATGTTTTTAGGATGATAAGTGTTAAGAATTCGTTTACACATTGTTTAGTTGTACTAGTACTTTGGATCTGCACAGTCCAAAGTAACAAATTGGACGACGAACAACGATTGGAATTACGAAATATTTTAAAAAGGATAGTCGCGGTCATTGCTTGATAAATCGTAAATGAGGTATTAAATTCAACGTTTGCTCCTCAGTCCACCTCATTTTTGTACCGTTCGTGTTAAGTGCATACTATGCACTTAACTCGCCGTGACTGCGAGGGCGGGGAGTATGCGGGTGTGAAAGAGTAGCTACTTGACAGCCAAAATAGACCGCACTATCTATTCATTTTACTTCGCACTCGCACTTGTCACTTAACAGCGTGACCGTTTACACGTTGTTTTTACTAATCACTTTACACCTGCACTTCGTACCTGCACTTGCGACTTAACAAAGTGTAAATATAGCTTTAACTGACGGACTAAACAGTTTTTTTCGTTGTCTAGCCTATTAAATGTACTCACGGGGGGTGGTGCACGGGCGGGTCGGCGTCGCTGGCGCCGCTCGAACACGTCTCGTAGCGCTCCTCTGCCTCGCTAGAGCAGGACAGAGATGACTCCGAGCCGACGTCTCGCGACGATGACCCGAGGGCTGTATAAAAAAAAACCGGTCAAGTGCGAGTCGGATTCGCGCACCGAGGGCTCCGTACAAACTCGTAAGTAGATATGCACGAACACTAAACTATGTGGTGGCAGCACTAAACGACAAAAGAGACACGGGTGGACAATAAAGGAAACTATCGCCGCTTTCAAATCAAGCTGTCAATATGTAAGTGTCAATGTCAAATATAGTAAATCGTAGCTACACTGACGTTAATTATCGTTCACCGCGATAAATTAACGTCATTAACGCCGTTTCCGTCAATGTGGCCCCAGCATGAGAGGGTATATGATTTAGATTGGCGGCACCAGTTGGCAGCACCCTCGTCGTGCACGTTCCCTATAGTTCAAGAAAAATTGTGTGGCGATTAGTAGGAGCAAATCAAGCCATTTCATTTGATACCCCACTCGATATAATAGCCCTACTTTCAATTTTCAAAGTCCCATTAAAAACCCCTTTAAAAAAAGGTAAAAAGTTACAATTTTTTTTCATCCAATAGGCTCGGGTTAGCTACTTTTAATTCTATTCCAAATTTCAAATCGATAGCAGCAGTAGTTTCTGAGATATGAGTCATTTTCAAAAAAATGTACATAGTTAAGGGCCTAATAAAAACAAAATCACGATCGAAGATCGCTTCCGCTGTGTTACGAAAGTTAGGCATACAAACTATATGGGTAACTTTCGTAACACAGAGGAATATTTATTTTTTTAAATCAAATCCCTTAATTTTTTTGAAAATGACTCATATCTGGTTGTGACAGACGGACAGACAGATGGACAGACATACAGAGTCGCACCATAAGGGTTCCTTGTTTACCATTTTGGTACGGAACCCTAAAAATAAATGGGATATTGTCCGACTTACGGTTGTGGTGTGTCTGCACGCAGTATGCGGCTTGCTGCGTGCCCGCGAAGCTCGCCGAGCGCCGGTGCCTGCTCGCACTCTCCGATTGTGACACTCTGTGGAAACAGGTCCATCACTAAAGCATGATAGCCAAACCAAGGACTATTAAAACACGAGGACTGTCATTCTCCATACAAAAAGCTGTTCCCCGATATTTACAACGCCATCTATTAGGTACATAGATGGCGTTGTAAATATCGGGGAACAGCTTTTTGTATGGAGAATGACAGTTAAGCTCGGTATAAAAATTGTATTATTTACAATTATTCAAATTTGCAAGCGTGACACAGTATCTAAATGTTAGAATTTATTTATTACTAGCTGTTTACGAAGTAATTGTTACTGTACTATGTTTCTTTGTTCAATATAACATCGTTAAATGTTTAGTTTTTTAGCGCCACCTAGTTTTTGCCTGGATATCCCCTTGCGGTCGGGGTACGATCCCCGACCGATCGATTTTATTAAAGTATGGAGAATGACAGTCCTCTTGTTTTAATGGTCCTTGGCCAGACAAATATCAGGGAACAACCTTATGCAAGGCGCTCGGGAGGAATCCGAATAATAGGGAATATGCATGAATTTTTTTTAACTCATTTCTTAACAAAATCTGAAAATACCGTAAAAAAGATGACATAAAGTTAAAATTAAATTAAATTCGACCGAGAAATACGGAAGATATAAACATTAAAGCACTAATCAGACAGCGATTAGACAGAGAGATCCGATATGGACTATGACGTCATAGTACATGGCCGGCATACAATCTCCATACTATATTTTGTTTTGCTAGAAAGAGATAGAGATAAATCTTTGTTCTCTTATATCTTGGTTGTTTTTATAGTTATTTGAAAACTATTTTTTTCCTACTGTTTCTCATACGAATGAGCTTATAATTAAGTAAATGAAAAATATTATGCATATTCGCTATTTTAACAGGGTATTCCTGAGGTCTTAAGGAGTAAAAAAATGTTATATGAACCTATGTCCAAATATGAATTTTAACTTTTTTATGTTTCCATCCTTACATAAATTATTGTTATTTCACCAGGAAAACATTGCCTGTCATATTATGTGTCGGTACAAACAACAAAATAATACAAAATTAAAAAAAACTCTTCTCATCACACTTGCTCGTAAAGGGTGTTATAACACGCGGGCTTATAGACCAGCTCGAGCCGATTTACCTCCCGTGAGTTATAAAAATCTATAACTCCCACGGGAGGAAAAACTGTATGAAGATCTATAACTCCCGAGGGAGTTATGAGTTTAGTTTTAAAATATAGAACCTACCAGTACGTCATTTCAGACTAAGGTGGTTTCAAATCAGGCAAGGCTTATTTCACATCTTCAAAACTTGGCTACAAAACCAATTTTAGTGTATATAAAACTTATATGGTATATTTTACTATTATTTCAGTAATTTTTTGCAATTATTTTAATGCAATTAAATTAATTTAGTTTAACATTTTATTTTGAAAATCGGTACAATCTGGCAGCATTGCCTGTCAAGTTTAAAAACTAAACGCAGTTCTTAACATTATCTGTGGAAGACTACATTGAAAAAGTTGACAGTTGAAGTTGTCTCTTAGCTGGTGCGTTTAGTTTATTTGATTTTTATGTTTTATTTTTTTTTCCTCGCAAATGTGATGAAAAACATTGTGTGTATCACGGGCAGTAAGGGGATTACAAACTCGAGTCATTAAAAGCCCTCCGCCTACGGCGTCGGGCTCCTAATAGACTCTCGTTAGGAGTCCCCTTGTTACTACCCTCGGTGCACAATGTACTATTATTGCACGCTCTTTAGCTGCAGAATAGTACATTACATAACTAGGGTGGTAATACAAAGAAAGGCCGAGATCGCAGAAGTTTGCGGCCCGAGCTGCAAGCGAAGGACGTAAATATGTGATCGAGGGCTTTCTTTATTACCTCCCGTGTTGTGTACATCATTTTATGTCTACACTTGGCCAGAAAGCGGCTATTTCCGTGCGCGCAGCGTGCGGAAAAAGTCACTTTATGGCCAGGTGTGGCATAAACTCTGTTCCGATTCATGTCTTGTTACCTGAGGTATCCGTCAGTCCGGGACTCGCTGTAGGACGACGGAGCGGGCGACTTCCGCCGCATTCGTGCGAAAAGCGGTGCGTCGCTCGCTGTTGAAAAAGATTTCGGCTATGAAAAATATGTCCATTTTTCACAGTCCCTAACTGCATATCAAAACCCATCAAAGTTTTTTGTATAAGCCCAAGCACGGTGGATTTATCGTATGTACGTAATTTGATGTTCGTGCCTCTAAAGTACCTATCAACATCATAACTATACGATAGCTAGAGAAATTAAATTTCAGGGCCCTAGGAATTCCTACTATTTGGGTACTATTTTTTGAGATACAAAGCGATTCCAAAAACAAAGCCGTTTCAGAGATACAAACGGTGTACGCCAGCTTGACGCCCGGTAGCGTACACCGTGAACAGGCCTTATACAGGGTGGGAGGGACTATACCGACATACTTTAGCCATGAATTCCTGGTGGTGTGACGAGTAAATAATGTTATATCAACATGGGTCGAATATTGTCATTTTACATTAATAGTCTTATGGAACAAAATAAATCAGTAAATTCAGCCCCTCGTTATAAACATGTCCTTACTGGAGGAAAAAATATCAAATAGAAAAAAAAGCTAAAATGGAAACGAAAGGTCAATTTTTTGGCCTCGTAGTCGTTTACCATCAAATACTGCGAAGGTTAATTGCTGTTTAGTTAAAGGATTTAAAAAAATTAGTAAAACTATCTTAGTCACATTTATTAGGGCTTGTTACACACTTGGAAGTTTTCATTTAAAAAATAATGAAAGTAAGCGTTTCTCGACTATACATCACATAACTTTTTTTACTCGTCACACCACCAGGAATTCATGGCTAAAGTATGTCGGTATAGTCCCTCCCACCCTGTATTTCAGAAATTTTAAGGGTACTATTTTTTTGACCTAGGTATTTCGTCGGTACTATTTGTGTACTATTTATTGGCAGCATCAGATTCTGAATATCTTTACGGTGTACGCTATCTTGACGGACACTTTGTCAGGGTATGATTTACCGTCGGCAATAGCCGACAAGACGTAGCGTAGGTCGGCCCCCCACAAGATGGTCTGACGACCTGGTTAGGGTCGCCGGAAGTCGGTGGCAGGTGTGCCACCGTTCGTTTTGGAAGTCTTTGGGGGAGACCTATGTTCAGTAGTGGACGTATCAAGGTTGAAATGATGATGATGAATAGCCGACCGCGGTGCAAGGGTTAACGTTACCTCCGGACGATGCGGCGCGGCGCCTGACGTGCACGCTCCTGCTCTCCTGGTGGTCGCCGTCCGCGTCGGTGCCCAGCTTGTCTTCCGGCATGCTGTCCCAAATCTAAACATGAGAACGAATAATGCATTATGGCAAGGGGTCATTCCACGGTAAGAGGTAACGCGAGTCACAATTTTCATTAAGTTTTAAATCATCATGACGCAAATTAAAGTGTTAATATATCTCTAAAGTGTTATATATCATCCAATGAAATCGTGACTCACGTTACATCTACGTGAAATGACTCCAAGGGTTAAATAATTGTCGAGTGAGACAGCCCAGTGAAAAAAACGGTTTTCTAAAATTTAAGGCATGTTTACTAAAACTATGTACTTAACTAAGCTGGTTCACACCTAATGTCATTCATTAAAAATGTTTCTCTATAAATCAACGCCAACGGTCACGTGGTAGATCACCAATGAGATGTACAGACCAGATCAAGGCCGCAACTAACTAGGAAAGGTTCTCAACTGTCCGGATCTGATCTGATTTATTTTGATGTTAGAGAGTAGTCTAAAATAATATTCACGTATTTTTTTGTAAGCTGCCCAAAGTTAACCTATTGGGACAAATTAACCTCCAAAGTACTGAAAAGTGATTAAACCCTCCAACTTCTACAGAAAAAAAATCAAGCAAGTTGCTAGCTAATTACTGGTTTGATATTATGTTTGAGAACATGAAAAAATAATAAGCACGTGTTTCGTTATATCGGCTCAAACTCATATTTTCCTAAAAAAAACACCCTCAGAGGGCTCAAACGTCAAAAAACACCCTTCAGGTTTTTTTTAGACAAATATCTCTCACTTTTCAGTACTTTGGAGGTCAGTTTGTCCCAAAAGGTTGAGATTGGGCAGCCGTTTTCAGTCCATAGTATTTGAGGAACTTTGACTAAAGAGTGGGACCACATACCGGTTCTTTGAGTTCTTCATGTAGTTGGTCCATGAAACACCGTAGAAACTCCTGCGTGTCATGCTGTTGGTAACCTCGGAACATGGGGTGGACCTGCCAAAACAAGTAAAATTTACGTTTAAATATAAATAAAAACACTTTAATAAATATGGTGTAACGTTTCCAGAAATAGCTATGAAATGACGATTTTACCTATACCTAGATCACACGAGTAATCAGTGAAGTTCAAAATGGCTCATAATAATGGTCACCACACGGGAATGTTGAGGCACTTGTCACTATTCATAATTTAGCAGTGTAATGCAATTCGGGCGTACTTCGGGCATATGAGTGATAAAAAAAATTGATTCGTGTAAATTCGTAGGTACAATAAAAGAAGAAAATTTTATTTCTTTCCTTGTCATTTAATACTACTATTAAATTGGCGTAAAAAATAATCTGATGGATGTATAGCGGTTGTTATACGGTAACCGTGGCAACGTCATCGTCATTGGTCAACAGAGTGCGGTAAAAGTCGCGATTGCAGAGTTTTCCCGATGTCTTCCTCGTATAGATAGTTCTAGCAGAGTTGGTCACGCACAAAACGACATGTCATGTAATGACAGCGGAATTTTGAAATTACTCTTATTTTTTCGTACAGATAGCAAGTTCAACAGTGAATTGCAAGATAGACCAAAAAGTTTCTTTAAACTATAGCCCTGTGTGTATTTACTCACTCATTCATTTCATTCATTCACTTTTATGCAATGAGTACTTCATGTAGCTGTGTGTAATCATTCACCTCAACTCTCGTGGAACTACCTATACGAGTCCGGATCCTGATTTGTATAACATGGTTAATTTAAGAACAGTGACAAGTGGCTCAACATTCCCGTGTGGAGACTGTAACGTTATGAGCCATTTTGAACTTTACTGATTACGCGTGTAATCATCTAGGTATAGGTAAACATCGTCATATCAACACTGGAGACATCCATTGCTGAATGAAAGTAATTTGTTCCATTGTTAAAACATTTCGTAAGTATCTACGCGAGCATATAGTAGTTTGGACCAGAGTTGGTTCAATGGTACATAAAGCGCGATATAAAAATGTTAATATTTTGAAGGTTTTAAGAATAGGCTTTATGCTTAACGTTAAGTTGAGTATGCACCTTGTATATATAACGTCGAGTGGAAAAGTGAAAACATAAAATAAACAGGTTATATTTCTCGTTGTCGGCTATAGCCGTCACTGGCACGTTGATCTCAAATTTCAGTTGTCGGGTATAGACGACTAGGGCAGTTAAAGGGTTGAGGGTTCACTTACATTTCGAATGCCGTATATAATGCCGTTTGGTACAAGGTAACCTCTGGTTTTTCTGCTCCACATTTCTTTTATTAGCTTTTGGTATGCCCTGAAAAAAATACATGTCGTAAGTCATTCTGTCAAATACAATACACCAATGAAGATAAAAGCATAGAATTTGAAGACATGCTCAGGAGTAGAAGACATTCTCATTTCGTTAAGTATTTTTAAAGCGCCATGTCTGCCATGGGAGGATAAAATACGAGATTATAAAAATTGCCGACTTTTTTTAAGTACATAATGTCGTGTGTCGTCGTGTGTCGTCTAGTATCCATAACAAAGTCAAAGTCAAAGTCAAAGTGTTTTATTTGTGAAACATAGGTAAATCTGAAAACTTACAGAGCTGTTAAAAATATATATGAACCGCTATGTTTTGCCGATGGGCGTACAAAAACGTTACATTTTAGCCGAAGCCAAACCACTAGACTAAATCAAAACTTAAGTATAAACAATGTTAATAAATTGAAAACGTGAAGTGCAGAATTGGTATGTCAAATTTAAATACAATAATATTACGCTAATTGAAATTTATGTCATCATTTAAATAATCAGAAATAGAATAATAGCAATTGTTTATAAGCATTTTTAATAATTTTCGCTTAAAATGTGGCATTGGTAATTGTTTTAGTTCCGTTGGTAATTTATTATACACTCTAATTACTACAGAATTGACACTTTTGCGCATTAGTGCTGTTTTTGAGATTGTTGTACAAATATCCTCTTTGCGCCTTTGTCTTAACCTCCCCGTGGTACTATTCTTTTTAAATAATGTTGGGTTAGTCTTTACAAACATTACAGCTTCAAAGATGTACAGAGAAGGGACTGTTAAAATGTTCATGTCCTTAAAGTGTGTTACACAGCTGTCAGTTTGTTGAAGACCACGCATCGCTCTAACACATCTTTTTTGTGCTTTGAAAACTGCTTCTCTATTTGTGGAATTGCCCCAAAAAATAATACCGTAGCGTAGAGTTGAAGCGACAAATCCATGGTACGAAGTCAGTACGGCATCTGGGCTCGCTTGCTTGGCAAGTTTATAGAGAGCATAGGCATATTGATTCAGTTTCCGGCAGACTTGTTCTGTGTGAGTTTTCCATGAAAGGTGATTGTCTAAGTGTACTCCCAAGAATTTAGTGACAGAAACCGATTCAATGTTTGTCCCTCCATAATTACAAATTATTGGAGGAGGCAGTTTACGCTGATGGAAGTGCATAATCTTCGTTTTTTCAAGGTTAATTAATAAATTATTAGCATTTAGCCATGTAATAATGTCCTTAACAGTATTATTAATTTCAAATTCGTAGTTATCAATATTATTACATTTAATTATAACTGTGCTATCATCAGCAAATAAAACCATAGGGTATTTTACGTGACGAGGAAGGTCGTTGATGTAGAGTAAAAATAGCAGAGGGCCAAGAACACTTCCCTGAGGCACGCCATGTGTAATCCTCCTATTTTCAGAGCGGTAGGCTTTTTGATGTTTAGTGCGCATACATATTTGAGTCAATTCAGTGTATTGATCTCTATCGCTTAAATAGGATTTCAATAGGTCTAAAACATTACCTCGAATGCCATATGAACTAAGTTTCCTTAACAAAATCGAATGATTGACATAGTCGAAGGCTTTAGTCATATCCATAAATATTGCACAAATGTGGTTCCGTTTGTCTACACTTTCTATTAGTGGATGGATAAGATCATATATTGCCATATTTATGGATTTCTGCCTGCGAAAGCCTTTCTGCTCGTGTCCGTCAAGATAGCGTACACCGTAAAGATATTCAGAATCTGATGCAGCCAATAAATAGTACCCAAATAGTACCGACGAAATACCTAGGTGAAAAAAATAGTACCCTTAAACCTTTCGAAATATAAGGCCTGTTCACGGTGTACGCTACCGGCGTCAAGCTGGCGTACACCGTTTGTATCTCTGGAACGGCTTTGTTTTTGGAAACGCTTTATATCTCAAAAAATAGTACCCAAATAGTACCCTAGGGCCCTAAAATTTTATTTCTCTAGATATCGTAGAAGCCGAGATATAGTGAGCTCTTTCTATAAGGAATTCCCGGGTACGCCAGATTGACGGTGTGAAATTTTGTACACCGTTAAGTTATGGAATATCTCGGCTTCTACGATAGGTAGAGAAATAAAATTTTAGGGCCCTAGGGTACTATTTGGGTACTATTTTTTGAGATATAAATCGTTTCCAAAAACAAAGCCGTTCCAGAGATACAAACGGTGTACGCCAGCTTGACGCCCGGTAGCGTACACCGTGAACAGGCCTTATATTTCGAAAAGTTTAAGGGTACTATTTTTTTCACCTAGGTATTTCGTCGGTACTATTTGGGTACTATTTATTGGCTGCATCAGATTCTGAATATCTTTACGGTGTACGCTATCTTGACGGACACTTTCTGCTCTGCTACAAGTATGTTGTATTTCTCTAAGTAATTGTAGAGTGCCTCATATATCACCTTTTCAAAGATTTTAGAGAATATTGTTGCAAGGGCAATAGGTCTATAATTAGAGACGTCCGCTTTGTCTCCTTTTTTATGTAAAGGTTTTACAACAACAGGTTTCAGCTTCTCAGGGTAAACCCCGGTTATTGTACAGAGATTGACAATATGACTTAAGGGATGTGCAATTATATGTGACACTTGTTTTATAGCTTTAGTACTTACGTTGTCATATCCGACACTATTTGTATTTTTCAGCGATCTTATTATATTCAGGATATTATGCGGTAAAACAGGCCCCATATACATGGATTGGGTACAGTTTGCATTTACATTACATTGCAAAGTTGGTTCTTTTGTTGAAATTTGGTCAATGAAAAAGTTATTGAAAGTGTTGGATATTTGCACCGGATTTGTAATTGTTACGTCATCTTTAATTAATTTCAATATGGGCTCCTTGGGAAACATGAATTTAGTTTTATTAATGACTTGCCAAGTTGCTTTAGATTTATTCGGCGCTTGCTTTATGAAATGGTCATTTTGTGAGCGTTGCGTGAGGTTTAGTATTTTCTTGTATCGGGTATTATAGGCTTTCAAAATCTTTTTATTGTCTTCGTTGGGACAAAAACGAAACTTCCATAGCAAGGCTCTTCTTTTTCTGCTACATAGTTTGATTCCCCGAGAAATCCACTTTGGTTTAGTGGTAGTTTTCATTTTAATAGTTTTGAACGGGAAACACAAATTGTAAAAACAGAGAAAAGTTTCGTGAAATAATTCAAAGGCCGTATTTGCATCGTAACATTGAAATATATCTGAGAAAGACAAAGTACCCATGGTTCTTTCAAAAAGGGCTAAGTTCTCGGGGCTAAAATCTCGCTGTTTTACTCGCCAATAGTTAATAGAAACACAAGTAAGTAAGTAAGTAAGTTATTTATTTGCTCAAGATAGGGTACAATAGATCTTAAGCCTTATTGAGCTTACTATGGGGCTAGTTCGATTTGTGTAAGATTGTCCCCTAATATTTATTATTTATTTATAATGTGTATAAGGCAATGCTGCACTCTATCATGCACATACTAAATAAGCCAATTCGGATGTTGACTAATGTTGAATTTATAACATAATATAGTCACATGTGTTGGAAAATACTAAATTATCATAACACAAAAGAAATAAACCAAAAATTTATAAAAAATATAAAGTTATGAGACCAAAAAGTTAAAAAAAAAAACTATATTTGGATATACGTCTTAAAGAAAAATTAAAGTTTATTTCGGAATGCTTAAATAACACTGAAAAAATAAATGTATCACAACTACGAGTATGTGCTTAAACGCACTTTTTCGTGCTCAAAATGGCAAAATCAAATTTTTTTCATAAAACTTAGTACAGCGATGGAACCGATGACGTCATAGGTTCCTCCGTTCTGTATAGAGCGTTTTCAATACTCAATGCGATCTGCTACTTTTGATTACAATTTGTGGCTGTTATACTTACACAAATGTATTAGGTGTCATATAGGTAGATATTTGTTCCTCACAAATAGTAGAATCGATTTACGACAGAAAAAAAATCGAGTCAACAGGCGAATCGTATTAACAAAATAATTATTTTCTATTTCTGGAAGACCCTCGCCTCTGGCTCGGCCCTGTAAGTCAACTCACCGGCTGAGCCCCGGTTTCTTGTCCCCCGCGAGCACGCTGACCGCCGCCGCGCACTCGAGGAAGTAAGAAGTGAACGGCGCTGTGTTACTCAGCGCTTGTAGCGCCGCGTTCATGTAGCACGTGTTGCCCATGTTTTGTAGACCGACTAAACCTGAAACATTAAAACATGATTTCCAATAATATGTCTAAATATCAATGGGTAATTTATTACGAGAAGGAATTGTTACTCTACGGTCGAGTCTGTATACATCTGACATCACACCAACCCCTAGCAAGTTACCTCTAGGACGATCGTCCAGGTCATCGTCATCAAAGTCGTCGTCGGTGGTGACGAGGCCCACGGTGCCGACGCGGGCGCTCGCCGGCGCGCCGTCTACCGTCGAGTCTGGACTCATCTGATATTACACCAAACAACAAAATTGTTAGTATTATTTAAGGACGAGAATTGTCATTGTAATTGCCATATGTGGGAGCTAAAGCAAAGTGTAAAATCGTATACAAAGTATAAAGACGAACAAGTAGTCCAATTTCAGCCGTTTAGGAGCGATAGCACGCCTGTGTGAGTGCGATCCACACTGGAGCATTCTTATTCCTTTGCTCGTAGTGCGTTTGTACATGGCGCGCACACACGCAAGCGCGCCATGTACCTTCTGTAGGAAAAAACATTACTGCTATTATACTGTGGCTAAAGGTCGGATCGTGGTGCAAGCAGGTTTGTAAGCCCCCCACTTGGTCCAATTCCTACTCAAGAGTTAGTAGGACTCGTAGGTCAAAGGTCAAGGTTCTAAAATAACCTACCCTGCCATAGGCGACGGCCGCCCGGACGTGGACCTCCTTCTCGCAGATGTAGCACCAGACGCGCTCCGTGGAGACGTTCATGTGCACACAGTGCGACGGGTGCGACTGTAACAAAACATACTTACTGTCAGATCGGGATCATTGCGCCACTAAACGCGGCCACAAGTAGCGAGCGCATGCCATTCCCGGGCATTTCTCCAGAAATATGTCTGCGACACATTTAGTATGAAAAAGGGCCAGATGAATGAGGTGACCGCAGACATATTTCTGGAGAAATGCCCTCCCGCAGCTTGCGGCCCGAACGCGGCCACGGGCACGCCCGGTGTGAGCCGGTGCCATACAATATGTATGAAAAACTTGCCCACAGCTTGTGGCGGCCACTAGTGGTCCAATGTACGAAGGCTCATAGCCGCTTTTTTTGGCTCAAATATCTGTGGATTTTGTGTATCTGTCGACTTTAACTGGGTATTCCCACCTGTTACCACGAAATTGATTAAGTGGTAATAGCTGGGATATTTTATCCCACATGTTACTACTAAATGTATGGTTTTAGTGGTAACTGATGGGAAAAACATTCCAGCTGTTACCACTAAATCAATTTGGTGGTAACAGGTGGGAATAACCCACTTTAACTAACTTTGGAACATCCTTTCGCAATCAAACTGGTTAGCTGGCTTACAGGGATAAGTTCGCCTTTGTACATAACCATTGAGTTTGTACATATTGTTTCTGCATGATATTATGTGCAATAAAGTGTTAACATACATACAAACCAATTTCTTCCATCGGGACATACTGAAGCTGCGCGCCGAGAGCATAACACAATATGTGCAACGATATAAATGATAATTTCGTATTATGCGTCTTCCAACTCGTCAAGCCATTAAATAACAAACTGGCTAGAGAAACCAACTAAAAACAAGTAAACATACTTGTCTTAGACACATTAATGAGGTCGGAAATCCTGTACACACATGCAAAGTGTAAATATGAATGTAGCAGGAAATTGAGCTGGGCCGTTAAATGTTATTATAATGGACCGCGGGTCGAAGTTCAGGAATGTGTTTATCTGTGCCGCATAATGTTGTTTCTTGTTTCAAATAGGACAAGGTCCTTGTGAATCAGCACCTATACACTACAATTGTGGCTCTAAAGAAAAGAGGTATAAGGCACATATACACTGGGTACAAAAGGTCACAACTCTGTAACACTTGAGCCGTTTTGCAGTTAGGTTATATGCGACTTGTACCTTTTTACTAGACGCACAGAACTGTGACGCGCCAAATACTACCTATCCCTTTCTGTTCGATATAGTGCGAAAGTGACAGGACATGCTCTTTCACGGAGAGTTGCGTAGCACAACATAGACAGAAGTGGGTTAATATCACAAGTAACACACAAGTGGTACGGTGACGGACTTTAAATGTTCAGCTAAGGTTCTGTCTAATTTTGTCGTGTAATACACAATCTATGGCACGGCTATTGTAAGGTGAACCCTAAATTGCTCAAAAATTAAAGTCCGTGAGTGTACAATAACGCGCAGATTTTTTAGTGGTCTTAGTGACTAGTGGTCTTAATAACAATTATAGCAAATGCTGTTGTCAATAAATCTACATCCGTTATAATTGTATTGGTGATGAGGCTGGGTGCCGTACATTTCTGCCGATCATTCTTTGGAATACAGCTAGATTATGAAAACACAGAGGATCGGAGGGCACGGCAGTGCCCCCGCCAAGCCGAGCAAAACAAAGGCACGGCCTTTTGTTTTAGAAGAACTGCGTTGCGAGACTTGCGTCTTTTTACATGTAATGTTTTTGATGGTACTTTTTATCCGACTTTTTCCACCTCCGTGAACCAAGTTGTGGGCGGACGTTCCAGTGTGACATAAAGGGGAGGTGCCTCAGTGGCCTTCAATTTTAAATGTTTTGTGTATGTTCAAGTCATACTAGGTATAACAAAAACGACGACAGGTTTAGCCTAGTGGGAGTGATACCGCCTACGAAGCTAGAGGTCCCGGGTTCCAATCCTGGCAAGGGCAAATATTTGTGTGATGGGCACGAGTATTTGTTCCCGAGTCTTAGATGTTTTCTATCTATTTAAGTATATATCTATCTATATAAATATGTATATCGTCGTCTAGTATCCATAATAAGAGCATTGCTTAGTTTGGGATTACATCGATTTGTGTAAGATGTCCCCACTAGCGTTGTCAGACGTCTCGTATTTCCCGGGACGTCCCTCATTTCAGGCATAATCTCAAACGTCCCGCCGGGATACACTCTGTCCCGTATTTGACAATTACAAGATTTTTTTTACATCAAATAGGCGAGCCTTTTATAATATTCCAAATTTCAAATTGATAGCAGCAGTAGTTTCTGAGATATCTGGTTGTGACAGACGGACAGACAGACAGAGTCACACCATAAGGGTTCCTTGTTTACCATTTTGGTACGGAAATCTAAAAAAGATATGGCCATTTATACCGCAAAAACGTAAATTTCGACTCTCTCAAGGAAACCAAGATTTATAGGGTACTTTCCATGCGTTGACCTAGAACTATGAAATTTGGCAAGTAATACCGTCTTATACTACAAGTAACTACAAACTATACATTTGTAATTAAATCATAAAAATATAGTCATTTAAACACAATTTATTATTAAATTTAAGTATTAGTACGGAACCCTCGGTGGGCGACTCGCTCTTATCCGGTTTTATACGGAATCTCGTTGATTACAAGCTCAAATGAATCTTTATAATGAGTGTAAAGTACTGTACTTTACGCATATTTTAAGGAACACCTCATTCGATCGAAACTGCTCGTCTAAAATTAGAAGCAATTCACACTAAGATCTTTGTTCGTTATAAATTCTTATTCACGTTCTGTTGGCATGAAAGACATAACGTCAAAAATAACTCGAGAATTTGAATTTTATTACAAAGCTAAATGAAATGCAATATAGGGATCACATTTTGTTAATAAAGTTATATATCGCACCGTTAGAATGAAAGCGAACTAATTCAAAAATTTTGCTAATTTAATTTCAATCTTAAAATGACTTAAAACGGTTTTAACTCAGTTGTAAAATGTTTTGTATTAGGGCGCTTTCATTCTAACGGTGCGATATACAGAGTCAAGGATTTTAATGAAAGTTTTTTTTTCAGATTATCAAATCAAATCATTTTTTAATGAAAGATTATAGAAAAAGATGTCAAAAGCAAAGTAGTGATGATTTATGTAAATATAATGAATTTTAATATATCAGTTTTTGCTTATTAATGCCTTAATCTAAAACGTTAAAAACTTTGAAAAATGCAATTTGTTGTGGAAATAGGTTTTACCTTTTGATGTAATGTGCTGTGGTCGTTCCGGACCTCCGAGCAGCCAACATGATGGCATTCGGGCTGCAGGCAGATCCAGAGGTTTGGCCCGGGACATCCGCAATCGAAGCATGTTAAACTCTGGAAAAAAACATTTATTGTCCATTGTTAGAGCAATAAAGTATTTACCTATGTGTACCTAGTTTATGGTTTGCAGACACGATTTGTCTAGTAATATCGTCAGTTGTTCTGAGATGTGGTATAATGTAATCGCAATACGTTTTTACAATCTTCAATAAAACAGAGTCAGCTTCTTGAGTTTCCTTCCAAAGTCCTATCAGGTTATGGGCCCAGTACGCTTCCACTGCATCCTATCATCTATTACACAGTCATAATTAAAAGACAAGTGATCATACTTTGTATAGGGATATAAATATGTTGCGCTTAGCTCAACACAGCAGGTCTTGGCAACTTGACAACATACTCAATTACTTTGTTTCAACCTCTTAAAGCCTATTCTAGTCGATAAATAACAAAGTAAGTCTCTGTTTGTTTGCTGTCTTCATACAATAAAGAGTAAAGGAATCTCGGAATCTGTTGACTCGATTTTTTTTCTGTCGTAAATCGATTCTACTATTTGTGAGGAACAAATATCTATATGACACCTAATACATTTGTATAAGTATAACAGCCACAAATTGTAATCAAAAGTAGCAGATCGTACTGAGCATTGAAAACGCTCTATACAAGACGGCAGGAACTTATGACGTCATCAAGTCTCAAGTCTGTATGAAAAAAATAGCATTTTGCCATTTTGAGCACGAAAAAGTGCGTTTAAGCACATAGTTGTCATACATTTATTTTTTCAGTGTTATTTAAGCATTCCGAAATTGACTTAAATTTTTCTTTAAGACGATAAAAAAATATCGTTTTTTTTTAAACTTTGTGGTCATAACCTTATAATTTTTATACATTTTTTGTTTATTTCTTTTGTGTTATGATAAGTTAGTATTTTCCAATCCATGTGACTATATTATGTTGTAAAATTCAACATTAGTCAACATGCGAATTGTAACAAAACAACTTAAACGGATTAAATCGCGTAAACCCTTTTCAGCACTCGTGGTCGCGGGTAGACTGAGAAAAACATACATTTTCTCTGTCAAAATTACCGTTGTGCAAACCTACCCACTTTAAAAAATCCAAATTAAAATAAACATATTGCCAGGGGGGCCTAATGTGTAAATAAGTTTACACCCATACCAGAAGGGCTTAATACCCTAACCCCAAAAAGAAACTGATGACAAAGAAACGCCAAGGAATTTTTTAGCCAAGAAATAGTACATTGTACATGGGTAGTAAGAAGGGGATTACTAACGAGAGTCTATTAGAAGCCCGACGCCGTAGGCGGAGGGCTTTTAATGACTCGAGTTTGTAATCTTCTTACTGCCCGTGATACACACAATGTTTTTCATCACATTTGCGAGGAAAAAAAAAATAAAACATAAAAATGAAATAAACTAAATGCACCCGCTAAGAGACAACTTCAACTGTCAACTTTTTCAATATAGTCTTCCACAGATAATGCTAAGAACTGCGTTTAGTTTTTAAACTTGACAATGTCGCCAGATTGTACCGATTTTCAAAATAAAATTTTAAACTAAATTAATTTAATTGCATTAAAATAATCGCAAAAACTACGGAAATAATAGTAAAATATACCATATAAGTTTTATTTACACTAAAATTGGGTTTGTAGCCAAGTTTTGAAGATGTGAAATAGCCTTGGCTGATTCGAAACCTCCTTAGTCTGAAATGACGTACGACTTTTAAAACTAAACTCATAACTCCCGAGGGAGTTATAGATTTTCATACAGTTTTTCCTCCCGTGGGAGTTATAGATATTTGTAGCCCACGGGGGGAAATCGGCTCGAGTTGGTCTATTAGCGCGCGTGTTATAACACCCTTTACGAGCAAGTGTGATGAAAATAATTTTAAAATTGTGTTCTTGTGTTCTATTAACTTCCATGATATATATTGGCTCAATACATATTTTACTTATAGTAAGAGTGCAAAGCAGTATGTATAACATAACAGTAAAATCATTTACTTTTGCAAACTTGAATCCCTCACTACACTGAAAATTCTACAGTAGAATCCTTGGCTTCGCTCTGGATTCAAAATACCCTCTCGCATTCAATCCTTCATTTTGCTTCCTTGTGACACAATCAATTGCATCTTGGGTGATGCAGGAAGTACTTGACACTGTAGCGGTAATAAAACCTTGAAATTACAATGGAATTTATGATAAGTATAATCTTTGTTACTTATTGAAATGATATAGTACATTACATGACTAGGGTGGTAATACAAAGAAAGGCCGAGATCGCAGAAGTTTGCGGCCCGAGCTGCCAGCGAGGGACGTAAATATACGATCGAGGACTTTCTTTATTAGCTTCCGTGTTGTGTACATAATTTTATGGGCAGGTGTGGCATAAATTATATTAATTAATTAATGATTTTTAGTGCATGTTATGAATTATTTTAGTTACTGCTAGTCAACAAATGAAACTGTACACTGTCTTTGTCGTTTTTCTCCTCTCTTCTACTAGGTTAAGAGGAAAGAGTAAGGTGGAGAGAATTGAAAATTAGGTATTTGTAAAATGTGTTGCTGTCCCGCACTGTCCGCCTCTCCCGCGCAGAGCGCGATAGAGACAACTGCAGCTTGGACCGAAAATACCTTTTAAAATTTCATGAAAACAATGTTTCGTAGTCCCCTGATTTCTTCCCCAAAACTTAACCTATTTAACTAATTTTTTCATTAAACATTACAGAAAGGCTTTGGCTGTGTTCCTATGTTTTCCTTTTTTTTTAATAATTTAGTCAAATTTGTTTTCTGGATGTGTGAACACAGCGGAAAATCTGGCATTTTTTTTAGGTTTTTGAAGGTTAATATCTCTTTTGAGAATCAATTTATCATAAAAAGGAAAACATAGGAACATATCAATAGTAGCCATAGATTTTTGGACAAAAAATTATTGCTCTACTGGCATTATCCAGGGAGGAAACAGGGGACTACGTTTGTATGAAAAAACTGCCCTCCTGTTTCTTCTTAAGTTATTTATGTTTTGTATTTTTTTTTTGTCAATGGATCCACTTACAATCAGCTGTCAGTATCCTGTGCCCCGACACATGCTAAGTGGACTCCTTCATAGATACACCTCAATATTGTACATGCTTCCATAGATAGGCCTAAGTGCAACTTATACCTGTTCAATTATTGTTATAATTGATCCAAATAAAATTTATTTTTCTTTCATTCAGCCATTTCATTTTATTATTTGTGTTGTGCACTTTTCTGATTTCTGCTTTAAAAATTAACAAGGTTTTAAGGTTCAATACACAAAAGGCGCAAACAGGGCCCTATTACTAAGCCTTGACTATCAGTCTGTCTGTTACAGGACTATCTTTTGAACAAATAAAGGTAGCGCTTGATATTTTCATAGTGTCTGTAACTACTTTAAGGACCTATTATTATATGGTGTTACAAATCGTCCCTTCACTGTTTAACTTCTTTTTTTGCTATCTCATTTTTCGGTAATTTTCATAAAAACTTATATGCCTAATTTCTCTAAAGTGTTCCATGATAGTGTCTACGAGTATAGATCTTTTTTGATTAAATATTACAAGTTACCAATATCAACATTTAAAATGCAGACCATAGTGTATTGTAGAATTAGTGTGAATAATTGATCAATTGAAAGTTAAGTGATAGGAATACTCGGACAAAATGACATTGAACCAGTTAAATAAAAAGTTTTAACAAAGGAATTATTTGTGCAAGGGGCTGCATGATTTATCTAATTAGAAAATGTTTGTATAAGCGTGTAACGATGAAGTAGTAAGTTCAGGGTACCAAGCAGTCATGAGTGGCAAGCAATAATAGCATGAAACAGTTTATTAGGCTTATTAGACAGCCCTCCGCGGGTTTGCACACGCAGTAGCTGCGGTAAAGTTACACAATGATAAACGAAGAAAGGAATTCCATAATTGCCCATTAAGTAAACTCCAGTGACATAGCTTTTTAGGTTATGTTAGATACTACGAAAATAAATATACTCACCTCTTTCGATTGCCACAAATCCTTCCCGAGAAACTCGGCCAGCTTATTTAGATGGTCACACGTTACTCCCTTATCCATTGTGATTATGACAACTTTAACACAAATACGTAAATATGAAGTTTATTGGTACACTGAAGACTTGTAAATAAAGGACATGTTTTACGCGAACGATGCCTTTAATATATTTTTTTTATCGTCAGCGGTAGGAATGAAGGAATGTTGATAATTAGAGTGAAACATTTCGGGGTAGAAGACAATAATTGAATTAGATTACAGAAATTTTCTACAACACGAACCCTTTTCGTGACGAGCGAAAAGACAGGCGGTGTTACCTGTGCAAAAAAATGATGCAAAATAATTAATCAGCTGTTAATATCTGATTGATAATGTTATTTTCAAGCAAATTTTATTTCACATTATTGCGTAAATTTTATCTAAGTGATTACCAACTGCAGTTTACCGTATTCATTTACTGTTTTAAAATTTGGGCGTACCATCACCATCATTATACTTGATAAGGATTCTGAACGTTACTGACAAGCAAAATGTCAACAACTCAACAAAACGTCAATTGTGGTCACGTTCTCATGGTAGCCTTGAATGCGACACAGGATGCGGGGCAAAGTAGTTATTTGTGAAAATACAATGTATTTCATATTATAATACAGAACATAGTAACAAAAAAGTTATATTAAATATGATTAATTTGTCTATAACTTAAAACAAAAATAATATGATAATTGGCAGCTGGTCCCCGTGAGATTAGACTGGGATATTAGAACGGGCGTGACATAGCATTGATATGGTCATGTTTTGTTTCTGCAACTTAGGTATTTAGTGTACATTTATTTAAAATCGATATATTTTGATCGCTAGTAAGCGTTTAGATATTCGAATAAAATAAGACTACTAAATATAATCTACTATAAATAAGATGACATCGGCTTCTTCTAGTAGCGCTCGTTCCTTGTTCGCTGAATCCAAACAGCGCTTGGCTGAAAGGGTACAAGTAAACATGAACAATATTTCCTCACTAACTCGTCAAATACAGCGAGGATCCAGGTCTAACGAGGTTGGTAGCTTCTGTATCTTCCCGTTTCTTACATTTTGTAAGTTAGTAAATGATAAACAATATTCATTCATTTTATTTAATGCAGGAGCAGTACGTCTAGCATAACTGGCCGCGACTTCGTTTCTCGCGCGACAGATCATCACCTGTCACTGTCACACGCAAGAGTGGAAAGAGATAGGTAGCATTTATCGCGCGACAAAGAGTCGCGTGACACAGTTGTGCTAGAGGTACAATGGAGGTACAGAACTGTCACGGCATTGCAATTACAAATATAACTTACAGACTAGAGTGTAATGTTTCTCGTAATACGAGATATGGCACACATAACTAAAAACAAAAACTAGCTAGACATATACAAAGTTACTTGAGATCACATTAACTTATCACTTAAGAACTCTTCAGTAGAATAATATGCTTTTCGTATTCAATTTTTTTTATAGATATTTCGTCCTTGATTTCGCTTTTAGTACTATCTGGTATAATAATGGATGACAGTGACTAAAAAGAAAAATTACAAATTTAAACCGGTACCATAAAACCTGTCTAAGAATCACCATGAGGCATTAGTCCAAGCATTAACCTCACACAGACACACGGAGGTGTCTTACTTTTAGCTCGTGCCATAAAATGAAACTTTAGTGTCACATTTTCAATTCCTTTATACATTATATATATAACGTTTTATACATTTCAGCTTCTTACCAAAGCGGCTCGTGAGTTCGTAGCAACAGAAAATCTTATGGAAGGTGCAGAAGAGAACCTCAAGAAGATGCACCTTATCGGAGTCCACATGGGGTACCAGTTCGAGAACATTCACAAGTCCGCTCAAGTACTTGCAGAGATCACTGAGCAAGTAGAGGCTATGCAGAGATGATCCGCTAACTTTGATTAGAGGTAAACTCTAATGCAAAGCCAAAAAGTAAAATGTCATTGATTGATGCAACAATGTTCCATCTTCATTTGGTAGTGCTGGATTAGCTTTATAGCGAGAGTAGCAAAGTAAGTGTATATGAAGTTTGTATGTAACTTTGACGGTGTCCGTCAAGATAGCATACACCGTAAAGATATTCAGAATCTGATGCAGCCAATAAATAGTACCCAAATAGTACCGACGAAATACCTAGGTGAAAAAAATAGTACCCTTAAACTTTTCGAAATATAAGGCCTGTTCACAGTGTACGCTACCGGGCGTCAAGCTGGCGTACACCGTTTGTATCTCTGGAACGGCTTTGTTTTTGGAAACGCTTTATATCTCAAAAAATAGTACCACGATATGGTACTAGGAAATGATGAGTGGCAATAACCATGAATAAAGTGAGTTTCTGCCTCGATACAGCCTTCGTTCCTTTGAAAATTTATCTCTTTAATTCCTTGCAAAGGTTTTTGTGGACAATAATGACTAGAGACCGGATTAGAAGTAGCGATCTCAATCGACTCAAAGAAATACAAAAGAAGGAGAACTTAAAAAAATAAAGTATTTCAAAAATTAGCAAACAATATTTTTATTTATTATCACCATAATTTTTGCCCAATATTTACAAAAGGTTCCAAAAAGGTTTTTACTTTTTTGTTCCGATAAGTTACATTATTTTTGTGTGGAGAAAAAATAATAAATTATACCAGTTATATCCATATTAATATTGAGATCGCTACTTCAAATCCGGTCTCTAATAATGACAATAAACGCTGCGACACACTGGAAATGTATCTTGCTATGAATGGGTTGTAAGTTTTAATAAACCATAAACATGCCAAATAGAAGTGTTTGTAATTGCTTGTTACACCATACTGTATATTCTCTGCCGTTACGCTCTTGGCAAAGTGGTCGTAGTCACACTGACCATCCACATCCACATCATAGTCCACGTCAGTGGTGGAGGCGGATACAGCTCTTCACACAATCTCCTGCCATCTCTCTCTGTTGGCAGATTGTCTGGAGCACCTTCTTACTACTGATCTTACTTAGTCAGTCCAGCGCAAGGTGAACTTCTGCGTGATCTGATTTCGTCTGCACCAAGTCTTCCAATCCCCACGGCTACGATATTTTGAAAAAAAAAAAAAAAACTGCACAAGTGGAGTCGGACTCGCCCATCGAGGGTTCCGTACAAACACTTTAAATAAAGACTATATTTTTTATGATTTAATTACAAAAGTATATACCTAGTCTGGTCTGGTCATAAGTTCTGTCACAAGGTTTTTTGCAAATATAATAAATTTATAGTATTTTTGTTTTTTACAACCTATACATTACCTATACATTGAAAGCTTTGTTTTTGACAATTAGGAAAATGTATTTTTTTCTTAAATTTAGTACCGCATTTGTTTTTACCAGCCCCTAAACTTTGAGATAGATAACCCACCTATAAAAACACGCACAAGTATCATGTGGATAATCAGTCCCTGATTTTAAATATAGTTCCTTTGTAGACTTTACGGTTATGTCAGAATCTAAACAGATTTTCTTCTTTATTTTAGGGTGCAATTTATATAGGTAGGTCTTGGCGACACAATCACAATTCGTGTTTTACGCACTCAGTTCCATAGCCCCCTATCGAAATTACTGTATTTTATGCTAAAGTGAAAAACGACCTTACCTCCTTGATCGAAATATTTAGTGTAATGACGGATAAGAAATATCAACTTTTAACGTTGTAAGAGAAGCTATCAAATAGAGGTTTTATACAAGTGTAACATTTTCTTTCTTAACTAACTTAAACACTGGCTTTAAATCACTTTTAACAAGAGATCTTCATCATATCTTGTGCGTGTTTCAAGCGGTAGTCATCTCGAAGTTTAAGAGTTGGTAGAGAAAGTAGAGGGACTAAATTCCATTGTATGTTGTCTTAATTGGGAAAAACTAAGCTGTAAATTGATACACAGTAATAATATCAAAAAGACCGTAATTCAGTTTTATTTGCAAAAAGCCTTGTGACAGAACTTATGACCAGACTTTGTAATATTGTATGTATGTATGTAAACACTTTATTGCACATAAAATCATACAGAAGCAGTACAAAAATCAATGTTTATGTACAAAGGCGAGCTTATCCCTGTAAGGGATCTCTTCCAGCTAATCTTTGAGCAGATGAGAAAGAATAACTAATACCACAGAAGATAGACAAACTAACAAACTTGATTCATTTACTCTAATATTGTCTTCGGTTTCCGCGATTACTACTCATAATAAAACAACTTAAACGGATTAAATCCTATAAGGGTTCCGTTTTTTTCCTTTTAGGTACGGAACCCTAAAAACTACCTATATATAGGTAAGTATAATTATATTGAGCCTGCTGAAAACAAGCGCCTAGCCTAGCACATTCCGTGCCAAGCTCCCAAAACATACGAAATTAACCCAATAGGCGTTTCTTGGCACTGAATGTGTCAAAGTCAAAGTGTTTTATTTGTGAAACATAGGTATCTGAAAACTTACAGAGCTGTTAAAAATATATATGAACCGCTATGTTTTGCCGATGGGCGTTCAAGAACGTTGTACATTTTAGCCGAAGCCAAACCACTAGACTAAATTAAAACTAAAGCATAAACAATGGTAATAAATTGAAAACGTGAAGTGCAGAATTGGTAGGTATGTCAAATTTAAATACAATAATAATACGCTAATTGAAATTTATGTCATCAATTAAATAATCAGAAATAGAATAATAGCAATTGTTTATAAGCATTTTCAATAATTTTCGCTTAAAATGTGGCATTGGTAATTGTTTTAGTTCCGTTGGTAACTTATTATATACTCTAATTGCTACAGAATTGACATTTTTGCGCATTAGTGCTGTTTTTGAGATTGTTGTACAAATATCCTCTTTGCGCCTTTGTTGTGCTAGAGAATCTCCTCTTTTTGTGAAGTCAGTTGATTTAATCTTAGGAAGTAGTTAATTTAGCTCAAGTGTCTGCGAATAGATACCGTACCTGCCTAGACACTACAACGTTACAAGATTGTAAACGTGTAGACAAAACGTGACTGAATCTAGGACCAGGAAGCGATTGTTAGTTTTGTCCGTTCGGCCAGTGAAAGTCCCAGCGCGGAGCTAGGAGGTAGCTAAGTTGATTATCGATATCTGAATGTGAATAAGCTTAAGCAGTTTAAGGAACATTACTTTTTTCAACAACTTCAAACAATACACTTGTACTTAAAAAACCACCGTGAGACTCAAACATATTGAAATAAAAACGGGAACGTGCACGACGAAGGTGCTGCCAACTGGTGTCGCCAATCTAAATCAAGTACCCTCTCATGCTGGGGCCACATTGACGGAAACGCCGTTAATTTATTGCGATGAAGGACGATTAACGTCAGTGTAGCTACGACTTACTGTGTTTGGCATTGACCCTTACATATTGTCATTGATAGCTTGATTTGACAGGGGTGATAGTTTCCTTTATTGTCCACCCGACTCTTTTGTCGTTTAGGGCTGCCAATTCGTGCACGTTCCCTATACAAAAGACGAGACATCCCCTCGACAGGGAATGCCGAATGCTCCCGAAACATGTCGAGTGGATGTCTCCTTTTTAGGGTTCTACCAAAATGGTAAAATATTTTTACTAAAAAAAATCCGACCGCGGTGCACTTTAAAAATGCATAAAATCCGCCATTTTGTTTATTTTAACGAACTTTATACCAAGTGACACTCGTGCCATCAAGACGAATCTAATGATGTATCATTTATCAAAATCGGTTGTGCCGTTGAGTAGTTACGAGCGGACACAGGAACGGACATACATACAGGTCAAACACATAACGCTCCTTTGGGCTTCGCCGCAGTCGGGTAAAAAGGAACCCTTATGGTGCGACTCTTGTCTGTCTGTCTGTCCGTCTGTCACAGCAAGATATCTCAGGATCTACTGATCCTACCGACTTGAAATTTGGAATAGTGTTAAAAGTCGCTAACGCTATTGGATAGAAAAAAAATCTTATACCTTTTTTACTTTTCTTTTAAAGAGGTCCGAAATGGGATGTGGAATAACAAAAGTAGAGCTATTATATCGAGTGGGATATCAAGGGCTTAATTTGTAGATTCAAAAGCGATTTTTATTTTTTTTGTTAATTTTGTACTTTTTGATTTATGAGCAAAAACGTTCAAAAAAATACCATTCCCCCTATTATCTTCGAAGTTACTGAACAAAAAATCTGTAAAAATTACCAATTATTAATATCATCCTAAATATTACAGGAAAAATAAAACGGTTTTCCTAAATAGCATCGTTTTTTAGAAATTTTAAAAATTCGAACCACATACTCATTTGCTCCTACTAAGCTAACCGCCATACAGTTTTTCTTGAACTATTCACGTATCTTACGAGTTTGTACGGAACCCTCGGTGCGCAAGTCCGACTCGCACTTGACCGGTTTTTGTATAATGTGCACTAACTTCCAGTTGCAACCAGGATCTGATGATGGGATTTTAGGGAAAAGTGGTTAGGTAAGGTATGGCCAATACCGGGAACGCGGGAGCTCCGAATAGATACACGATAAATCGCGGAATTGGAAGCCTTGTTGGGGACATAACTACAGAGCATGCGGAACAGCGCACTGTCAAAGTGGCTGTGTCAGCATATTCAAAGAGCGTTGACGAGTATGAAAATTGTACAAGGGGTTGTCGGCCGAGTACAGTCAAGGGCAAAGATAAATATCCACATAAAGTTCCAAAATATGTATACATAAACCTTACTGCCATACTAATAAGAGCTGTATACATATTTTTGATACTTTGTGGTGTATACATATTAGTGCCCTTGACTGTACATATAGATGGCCGACCGTGGCAAGGCCGGATAGTTAGAGGCTGGCAACTCCTTTTCACGCCGAGGTATGTATAGTATTTCTCAAATATACTATGAAATACATTAAAAAAACTCCAGGAAATCAAACGTTATTTTCTAGAGAAACTAAAAGTAAACTACACAAAAGAACAGAATGATTTTTAAAAATATTTTCTTGAAAAACTGTTTGAGTATACATTTTTACCGTTACTATTTAAATGAAATATGTATTTGTAATGTGTATTCGTATAGTTAAATTTACAATTTTGTATAAAATTCCATTAAAGGCCTCTCGTCTAGCTGCACTGGAAACGTGGTACTTCCTATTATAAGGAACGTAACGTCAATATTTCATTGCATGTTAGAGAAAAAAATATTTTTCTGAAAATAATCCTTGTAAGCATAGAAATCAAAGAAAGATGAGAAGTATTTGTATTGGTTTTTCTATGGTTCATCTTGGCGGGAGCACTGCCGTGCCCCTGACTACCAATAACATGCGTGCAGTGAAGATAAAAAAAAACTTGTAAAAACCGCCTCGTTTCAGAAAAAAATCAAATCCCTGAACCACTTACTGAACAAAGAAAACAAAGTTTACCTATACTTAATCAAGAGTCACGAAATGTGCATTCAATTTTGAACCGTAAGTCGCAAGGTTATGGTTGAAATCAAGTTTGTCCAATTGAGTAGTGTTTAAGAATAATTGTAGGTATCTATTTATCAAATAAGTATTGCTTGACCTTTCAGCGGATTTCACTTCTACTGCGCTTATCAAATTAAGTGGCTCTTTTATCTGATTGAAAGTAATTTTTACCCATAGGTAATCTAAAAGTGACGGGAATTGGCGGGACACAGTCAAGTGCTGAAGATATACAGGAATGAACAAGAAAATGAGACGCTTTGCCCAAATCGCACACATTATCATCCTATATATGTAGGGCATGCAATACCGGTTTTAATTGTATGGGCCAATACAGAAAAACCGGTTCTTCGGTATTGGTCCATACAAGTAAAACCGGTATTGCATGCCCTATATGTATGGTCCCACTGCTGGGCACATGCCTAGTTTCATAGACGAGAGTGAATGGGCTGTAGTCCGCGCTAGCCCACCGCGGATTGGAGCTTCACATACACCTTTGAATTTCTTCGTTGATGTATGCAGGTTTCCTCACGATGTTTTTTCTTCACCGTAAAGCTAATGATAAATATCTAATTATATTTCATACATATAAGTAAGTTCCAAAAAAAACGATTCTATATTCGAACCCACGACCTCTGCTTGAAAGGCGCGAACCACTCGGCTATAAGTAGGTACTTTTGCTCAATACTGAGAAACAGGCCGTTATGTTAGTGGCTAGAAGCACCACATCACCTACTTTTTCCCCGAAGGTTCGATATCGATTTGTAGATTTTCTCTAAGTAGGTACGTAAAAAAATTGCCATTAAGCTACTAATCTCGGAAGAAACGGTTACCTCATTAGGATAATTTCTTTCCAATCTGAAATCTGCCAACATAGACATGAAAACGTTAAAAGTTCACACAATCGTTTATCTAAAGTTTTTTATCCACACAGAAAATCAAGTAAGGCAGTAAACGGTCTTGGCAGATAAGAAACGTGAAGCTACGAGTGACTGAGACGCTCAGTGCTCAGTAGACGGTGTATGTGCACTAAATTTAGCTCAGTATTATTGAAAAATGTTGAGCTACTTAAATGTGTTAAAATTAAAATAGGCAAGTTGGTTGGATTAGAGACCCCTCGCCACTGCTGTGTAGGCCGCTTGGGTAACCCAAGTATCTACAGTATATATACTGTGAAGGTTGCAGTCCTATGCAACCAGAGACACAAAAATGGCGAGACAGACTGGTAGTGTAAAAGAAGGTGAAGGGAAAAAGGAAAGAAAGGAAGGAAGGAAAGGGTAGGAGCAGGGGAAGGGGTGAAGGTGTTTTTGAATTAATAAAATGCTGTCTTTCTTACGCCTCCTTACAATTGGTGGTGGTGCGGGGTAAATAAAATACTTTTAATATAGTTTATTCTTTTATTACGACAACTCGCTTATACATCTAGGCTTAGACTAAACATTTTATTTATTGTTAGAGCGAGACAGACGTCATTATATTAATTAAAATAACTGGCCAAGAGCATGTCGGACCATGCTCAGTGTAGGGTTCCATAGCCATAACTGTAAGGTAAAAAATACGATGTAAAAAAAGTACAACAACGAAAGAGCGTATCTTCATAGCAATTACGTCCTTTTGTTGAGAAGCGCAGTTCATCGGCAATAACTCAAAAACGGTTAATCCGATCTTGATGAAAATAATTTTCGTTGAAAATATTAATTGAGCGTTATCTTTGTAATTTTTTTTATATTTTTCGGACACACGGTTTAGAAGATAGAGGGGGGGGACACAATTTTCACAACTTTCGGAGCGATTATTTCCAAGGGTATTCACTTAATCAAAAACATTACTTAAGAACCTTAAAATGTTTTCAAAAGAGCTGTCGAACTATGTACCACACGTTGACATTTTGTGAAAAACATTTTTTTAGCTTCTTTTACATGTACCTATGGAGTGCCCCCCCTAGATTTTTTTATTTTTATTATTTAACTACCAAACTTAGTTGCGGCATCTACAAGACATCTATATTCCAAATTTCATCAGTATAGGTCTTGTAGTTTTTGAGTAAAATGCCTGTGACATACGGACGGACGGACGGACGGACATGACGAAACTATAAGGGTTCCTTTTTAGCCATTTTGGCTGCGGAACCCTAATAAAAAACACCTCATTTATTTCTTTTACATTGCCAATGCCAGTCTGTCTCGCCATGACTGTCGTGGTTGCACAGGAATGCAACCTTTACAATACCTTCCACCCTCTTAACTATCGAAATAGAGTTGATGCAATTGTGGATACATAAGGCATTTTCTTTAAATCCTTAGGAGTCTAAAGCATTCGCATTAAAGGTTGCAGGAATATTACACAGCACTTTTTGCTTTTCTTACAGCGAGCGGCTTATATATTTTTGTCCCGTAAAAGAAGAAAATAATTCATTTGTCGAAACTCAAGTGGTCTTTCCCATGTTTAGTTAAACCTCTGCCCTAACATTCTCTGTGTCTAGACAATCGTGCGGACTTTGCCATTGTACCTATTGCCCGCTCTGATTCTTTCACTTTCGTTTTTTTTCTGCGACATCAGCCATTATTGTATCAGGCACGAGGTTATGCAACCGCTTTGAAGTTTTGATATAATTTTTACAGCGCCACCTTCTTGTTTTGTGTAACAACAACTTTATTTTTGCGGCTAGTGAAATTGTTCAAGCTCTTTCATCGGTCTTATTTCTTTCGGATAAGAGACAAAGTTTAGGTTGAAGAGGTTTAGCGATGGTAAAAGTAAGTTTGCGGCGGAGTTTTGGTCGTGACTGCAGAAGCTACAGTTACGCAAGCTGAAATTATAATTCGCTGGTTCAATATGACAAGGTTCTATGATATGTTTTCAGGGTGGTTAAAACTAGACTTTACGTCTTTATGACAATGTTCAAATTTCAATTCGTTAAATGTGAAACATAAAGGCCTATAATAATGAGTTAGTGAATTGTCTACGTCGAAAGTGCGAAATTAGCTGATGCTGGGTTTGCGGTCGGAATATAGGACGGGATGAGACCCGAATCAAATACTTAAATAAATAAAAGACACTGTTTTAGCCACCAACGTGCGAAACCCAACGCCAAACCTACGGGGCCTCCGGAGGCTGCCTCCGTCGGTCGCCGTTCATGTTGGCGGTAACATGTGTAAGTAGTTACGGCTGCACATAACAAAAAGCACACAGGTGAGTGTCACCAACGAAATTGCCAAGCTATAGCCCAACAATGTTCTTTTAGAATGTACCTAGTCAGCTGTCTCGGGAAGAACAGACCTTGTTTTGTTATACCATGCATAGCATCGCATCCCATGCTAAGCTAAGTCTGCAGAGGTTTTATTTATTAAAAAACACATATGGCAACATCACAGTAAGAGGATAAATTAGTTTTGATACTTGGCAATCCAAGACCCTGGAAAAAATTGCTCAGGTTAGGACTAGATCGATTTGTGCAAGACTGCCTCGGATATTTATATCAGTGGGTATGTAGACACATATTACAATAAACGGAAGGAAGATTGCCAAGTATCAAAACTCTCAACCCCAATCCTCTTGATGTGGTTTCAAATAAAAACCTTTTTCTCAAACATGGCATGAAATGTTGACATTACGTGCCTAAAAACCCTTACTCCTTACAGATAACCGTGGCTAGATAACTAGTGAACTGTGAAGATTTTTTTTCCTAGAAGATAACTAGTTATCTCCGAGGATTTTATATTCTTCGCAGATAACTTTTTTTTTTAACAGTTTTCTGTGAGGAAAATCCAATCCTTGTAGATAACTGGTTACCTCCAAGGATTTTATATTCTTTGCAGATAAATATTATTTTTTTAAGTTTTCTGAGATTAAATTGTATTCATCGGAGATAGCTAGCTAGCTAAACTTAAAAAAATAATAGTTATCTGCAAAGAATATAAAATCCTTGGAGGTAACCAGTTATCTACAAGGATTCGATTTTCCTCACAGAAAACTGTTAAAAAAAAAGTTATCTGCGAAGAATATAAAATCCTCGGAGATAACTAGTTATCTCCAAGGAAAAAAAATCTTCACAGTTCACTAGTTACCTAGCCACGGTTATCTGTAAGGAGTAAGGGCCTAAAAATAGGCCGCAAAGTACCTCGTTTCCGGTGCGGCTTGACACTTGGCACGTAATGGAATTTCATAGGTACTTACAATGTATTTTTTTTAAATTTCCATTCCACATTTATTAGGGCCACAGCATCACGGCATTCAGCCATTAAAAAAACCAAAAACGATGTTTGCTATATTTTGCAGTTTTATTTATTTAAAATTGACATGAACATAACAAATAACACATTATAAACAATTTTAAATTGCAATTTAAAAAATGTGAACTGAAACAGCTTTTGCATTGTCTATGGATATAATATTATGTCACCTTCTGACAGAAAGTTTGTGTTATAAAATATTAAGTAAGGTTATTATAGTAAGTTTATTTATTTCATTGCATATTTGAGAAAATCACTATACATACCTCGGCGGGAAATGGGGTTGCCAGCCTCGTAACTAGCTATATGTACTCGGCCGGCAACCCCTCATTTCTCGGCCTCTGCAGTAATGTACTATTTCCGACCTCTGCAGACTTAGCTGAGACAGACTATAGAAGAATAGGCTCTTAGCACTTGTAGTATACAGTAATGCATCCATAATTAAGTCTACTTGTAATTACACCCAACCGCAAATCTCCCAGCGTCGTCCCGGCTCTAAGATCTCTCTGGAGAAACTTGATGGATCAAAGTGCATGAGACTGATATCACCTGTATCACCGTATTATATACACCGTATAAAGTATAATACGTTTAATTATAAATATTGAATGAGTTCAATTGACCAATGTCAATTGGCGGTAATTACAGCACTTGTGCGGTAATGTAAGTCGCCATCAGATATATCTGAGCTGTCAGTGTAACACGGCTCTATTTTCATAGCATTAGAGCCGTGTTCAGATATTTATGAGTACACTGACAGCTCAGATACCTATATCTGATGGCGACTGTACAGTAAAAAGCACTTGTGTGTAATAAGCTGTGTTCCGCGCATAAGAACCACCAAATAAGAGCGACTTTATGAACAAGTGTGTTGAAAAATATTTTTTCTCTTCTAATAAAATATTCATACAGACTTGTGTCTAAGTAGTTTCTCAAAGTATGTATGGCAGATTGCATGTGAACATGGAGGCACTAGGACGCTGACGCAACGCTCGCGATGCTATCTCTGAAACAATGTATTGGAATGAATAGGATATTGTTTTGTCAACATGTTGAAAACCGTTGCAGTTTGGAGCATTTCATGCTACTTAGTGTTTGTTTATTACAAGCTTTTATTTAACTTGGGATGTGTGTGTGCGTGGGTAGTTCTGCATGTGTTTCAACCGTTCTTACTACCCTGGTCGCATTTTGACTATTTCCCTGTAGGCTCGGATTGCCACGTTCTGTTATTTTCTTGAGGTACTTATATTGTCCAAACTAACAGAAAATTGTAATCCGAGCCTACAGGAAACTAGTTAAAAACCGGACAAGTGCCAATTGGACTCGCCCTTCGAGGGTTCCGTATATAAATACTTTATATAAAGACTATATTTTTTATGATTTAATTACAAATGGATTTTTTTTTAGATTTTTCCCTATACTTGTAGTATAAGACGGTATTACTTGCCAAATTTCATAGTGCTGGGTCAGAGAGTCGAAATGAACGTTTTTTGCGGCATATACGGCCATATTTTTTTTCACGTTAACTTGAAGTTTGATTTTTTTCTCACAGCTTCAAGGAACTGTAGACCTGAGAATATGGTTTTAATTTCAACTCGACAACTCGGGTTTTGACAGACGGACAACAAAGTGATCTTATAAGGGTTCTGCTTTTTCCTTTTGAGGTACGTAACCCTAAAAACGGGACCAGGAATGTGAGGGCGCTTCAAACGCTAGTGGAGTAGAAGGGACGGAAGGAGAGTACTGTTATTTATTTATTTATTAATACATGTTAACATGACATTACAGTAAAAAAACCGATGCGTCATGAAACGTAGAAATAAAATATCTATTTAGGCGACAAAACGGCGTGGCCCCGTTGCATCGTCGTCTCCGGTGTAGGATTCGGCAGGTTGCCCCGGAACCGTCGAAACACGACACCCTTCGGCCAGAAGTCAGTACATGCGATGGTCTCTTGCAGCGGCCGCTGCACGCGCACCACAAACGAGCTGAAGTGCACATAGTGGCGCGAACGCAGCTGGAACACCCTCAGCGAGAACCCGGCGAACTGACGAAGTAGGTACTCCGCCACCTCACCCCTTATACCCCACAGTCATCTGTCTCGTGTTGTCATCAACATGAGACATCCAAACCAATGATTTCCTGATATCACCCATAATCAAGAAACAGCAGACCCACATAATAGTTTACGCAACGATCAATTAAAACATAACTGACTCGCCCTGTTGGTTACCGTCCACTGGTTACACCCGTCCTGTAACGCTCCACTTACGGTAAATCTACCGTGTGCACACTGTAACGAAAGCTAGTAATCGGTGATCAAATAACTGAAGTATGCAAAGCCGTTGGTCAAGTATATCTGCCTTCAGACGCAGTATAATAGTAGTAATACAAAAGGTACATCGCGCGCTTGTATGTGTGCGCGCCGTCAATGGCAACGCCCTACATACACTACAAGCAAGGACCATTAAAACAAGAGGACTGTCATTCTTCATACTTTGGATCGTGCCCCGACCGCAAGGGGATATCCAGGCAAAAACTAGATGGCGCTAAAAAACTAAACATTTAACGAAGTTATAATTGAACAAGGAAACATAGTATAGTAACAATTAGTTCGTAAACAGCTAATAATAAATAAATCCTAACATTTAAATACTGTGTCACGTTTGCAAAGTTGAATAATTGTAAATAATATAATTCTTATACCAAGCTTATACATAGATGGAGTTGTAAATATCGGGGAACAGCTTTTTGTACGGAGAATAACAGTCCTCTTGTTTTAATGGTCCTTGCTACAAGCAAAGATATAAGAATGTGTAAGAATAAGAGACAATTTAGGAAAAGGACCTTGTAGGAGTGGAAGAATTAGGACGTGGTCAATTTTGGAAATGGACGAATTATGAAGTGGTCAGAGTCGACCGGAGGGGAATGCTCCAGTACGGATCGCACTCCGTGGCCATTTCTCCATAAATATGTCTGCGGTCACCTCATTCATCTGGCCCTTTTTCATACTAAATGTATGGAGACAGATGAATGAGTCGCAGACATATTTCTGGAGAAATGCCCCCGTGTCGCGCGCTCCTAAGCGGCCGATGTTGGACGTCTTGTCCGTCTTTATACTTTGCCACAGTTGTATCAACCCGGCTGATCCTTATTCGTAGAAAGGAAGATGTAAGGTCCTAGCATTTGACACGCTAATGCTCAATATTTGAGACCCGGCCGTCACCTATGTTGCCAATAACTTAACATTCAAGATAGGTATAGTTCATCCGGTGCCGTAAGAGTAAAAAACCATAAAACTTGTTACAATAGCATTATTACTTAGTCATTACACGTAGGTTCTGCGGGCCGTAAATGACCTATTACGCCCTAGGGCGTAATGGTTTTCTTTTTAAATTTGAAACGATGGTTTTGTTTTACTCTTATTTGTCGTGTTCAAAGGAAATGCCAATTTACTTTTTTAACTTTTATCACTGAAATATTTATTTAAAGAGAACTGTTATTGCAAATACATATAAACACATATTTCTGTTACATTAATTTAATGTTTAAATAGTGTATTTCAGTATTTTGCAGATATAAAACCAACCGTTTTAGGTCTTTACCGTTATGGTTTCCGAACGTGACTTGATAAGTATTTGCATTGTCTACGGATGTCACTAATGTCACTGTCAGTTTTACAATTTTATTTAGGTTAAGTAAGGTTATTTTAATTAGATTTCCTCACAAGTGTGATGAAAAACATTGTGTGTGCCACGGGCGGTAAAGGAATTACAAATTCGTGTTATTAAAGCCCTCGGCTTCGCCTCGGCTGTAACAAACACTCGTTTGTAATTCCTTACTTACCGCCCTTGATACACAATGTACTATTTTTGCATTTGCAATTTTTGCGCTGTCATATGATATTGTACCTTAGTACTAACTATTATGTTAGCTTTTTGTATACGTAAGAAATCACTTACACTCTTTCTATAATAGATAACCAATTAGCTCATTTTTAGGGTTCCGTACCAAAATGGTAAAAAAGGAACCCTTATGGTGCGACTCTGTCTGTCTGTCTGTCTGTCTGTCTGTCCGTCTGTCACAGCCAGATATCTCAGAAACTACTGCTGCTATCGGTTTGAAATTTGGAATAGTGTTAAAAGTAGCTAACCCGAGCTTATTGGACATAAAAAAAATCTTGTACCTTTTTTACTTTTTTTTTAAAGGGCTCCGTAATGGGATTTTGAAAATTGAAAATAGGGCTAATATATCGAGTGGGGTATTAAATGAAAGAGCTTAATTTGTAGATTAAAATACCGTTTTTATTTTTTTTCTTAAATAAATAGTTTTTGATTTATGGCGAAAAAAGTTTAAAAAAATACCATTCCCCCCCTATTATCTCCGAAGTTACTGATCAGAAAAATGTGTCATAATTACCAATTATTAATGTCGTCCTAAATATTACAGGAAAAATATAACGGTTTTCCTCACTTGCACCGTTTTTGAGAAATTTGCAAAAATCATAACACATACTTATTTGCTCCTACTAAACTAATCGCCATACAGTTTTTCTTGAACTATTCATGTATTCATGTACTTATTAGGATTATTATTATTATTAGGAAGACCGTTATATTTTCTCTTCCTAACTTGAATATTTTTTTTTTAATTTACAAACTTCTTAAAATATATATTACTTCTACCCTCCCTACGAGAGCCATCTAGCGGAGAGTAGCAAAACTAAGCGATGGTTTATTTCAGATTACATAAAAAATGTCTATTAAATACAATGATCACTCATCAGGAATCGGGAAAAAAACATAAAGTAACAATAATTATTAAAAACTCTATAATAGGAGTATGTTAGGAAATTTGACACTAGTAAATACCATAAAAATGAAATACCACTAGCGCCATCTAGGGACACAAATCTAAAATAAAGTGTCCTTCAAAACATGATTCCTTCATGAAAAATGATACATGAGAACTAACTTAGTTGACAAACAATTATTTCAATCAGCCAATAACAAAAAGTAACGTTTAAATTTAAATTAAAAGTAAAATTTACGCGCTATTTAGTATCAATAGATGTCGCTGTAGTATACGCTGCATCGCGCTGTTAAGATTTTTCCTGGTTTAATAGGGCTAAAGTGAGTTTAAGGCAGGGTTGCTGTTAGTCGTAAGGTTGGTCTACTTATGAGTTTATACGGAACCCTCGGTGCGCGAGTCCGACTCGCACTTGACCGGTTTTTTTATGACTCTTTAGTCTTAAGTCGGCGGTCAGACTACACATACTGGAATACTCGGTCGTCTACCTTATGCAGCGCGCGGCAATATCAATTGAAGAACATCAATAAATAGTCATATAGGTAGGAAAAATTCGAATGCAACTCGAACAGTCGGCTGTTTAAAATGCCCTCACACGTCAGGTTAAGGACAATACACAATGGACACTTAACTTAACACGTTCCTTCGACGACTTGAAAGTACTGTAGTCCGAGAGCCGTCTGTATTTTAACCTAAATCATTGACTATGACTTTCGTAAACTATTCATTAAACATATTTATCCTGCACACTCGAAGGAAGAAAGTGTCTTAGAGATCTTTCTTATAATGGAAACCATGCATACATACGTTACAGAAGTAGGTCGTAATGTCGTTTGCAAAGTGAAAGAATTCATAACTCTCTTTTATACTAACGTATTCAGGTAAATATTATCCCATACTTTAACATTTTTAACGGACCATACAATTATATGTTTGTTTTATGTTATTATGTATTATGTGTTTCACTGGTGTGCAGCTCGGGCCGCAAACTTCTGCGATCTCGGCCTTTCTTTATTACCTCCCGTGTTGTGTACATCATTTTATGTCTACACTTGGCTAGAAAGCGGCTTTTTCCGTACGCGCAGCGTGCGGAAAATGCCACTTTATGGCTAGGTGTGGCATAATAGTACATTACACAACTAGGGTGGTAATACAAAGAAAGGCCGAGATCGCAGAAGATTGCGACCCGAGCTGCAAGCGAGGGACGTAAATATGCGATCGAGGGCTTTCTTTATTACCTCCCGTGTTGTGTACATCATTTTATGTCTACACTTGGCCAGAAAGCGACTTTTTCCGTACGCGCAGCGTGCGGAAAAAGCCACTTTATGGCCAGGTGTGGCATAAAAATATATTTGTATTGTATTGTATTATATTATAATTAAGAGCGCTTGAATTATATAAAAAAAATGATTTGATTTGATCTAATTTGATCAGATTAGGTTATTCCCGTGCCCTGTATACTTTCTTTACATCATAAAGGTAACATCAGCAAAATTTTAGTTTTTTGTTCCAAGGGCTGATTGTTACTGACTTAGTTCGTAAGTGACTCAGATTTTCTTAAATGCCTATAATACCTATTGATGGATTTTTAAACGACTCGGTACTAAAAAGTGTAGGTGTTTCCAATATCTCCTGTATTTAATGATGCCTTGAAACTAACGACTGTTTCTCAGACTACTAGTAGCAGCTATAACAGAACTTACTCGTTATGAAAATCTGGTAAGCTATTTTGAATCTAAACCTCTTTACCTTAGAGTGTAAATTCGTCTACCATTAGCTTGGTTTTCATATATCGGTTAGGCTATTATGAATATCGGTTAGGATATTAGTATGAAATATTCGTGATACATTTGAATTGGGTTAAAACCGTT
Source organism: Eudemis profundana (assembly GCA_947034925.1). Lineage (NCBI taxonomy): Eukaryota > Metazoa > Arthropoda > Insecta > Lepidoptera > Tortricidae > Eudemis > Eudemis profundana. The sequence goes on along the minus strand of OX344814.1, from coordinate 10,228,434 downwards.
TCATAGCGAATTTTCTTTAAAATTCATAATGCGAATGAATTACTGTTACAAATTGCGAAGCGAAAGAATTAGGTTACTTGCAAATAGCATATAGAGATATGCCACTTGCAGTTTGAATATACTATTGTCATGTATGTGTTTACAGTCACTTTCGTTAAAGTATAAAGACAGGAAAGTAGTCAAACTTCGGCCCTTTAGGAGCGCATGATACCTATCCTATTCAAAATCAAGGCGCAGACGGTGCGATCCATACTGGAGCAGGCTTACGAATTCGTAAAACTTTACTTGTAGTGCTATAACGGAAGGACAAATCGTGACAATGGGGATGTTCACTTATGTTGAATTTTACAAAATAATATAGTCACTTGGATTGGAAAATACTAATTTATCATAACTCAGAAGAAATAAACAAAAACTATACAAAAATTATAAAGTTATGAGATCACAAAGTTTTAAAAAATTTGTATATTTTTTTATCGTCTTAAAGAAAAATTAAAGTTAATTTCAGAATGTTTAAATAACACTGAAAAAATAAATGTACGACAACTATGTGCTTAAACGCACTTTTTCGTGCTCAAAATGGCAAAATACTATTTTTTTCATACAGACTTAGTACAGCGAGGACAAGAGATGACGTCACAGGGTGCCTCCGTTTTGTATGGGCCGTTTTTAAGGCTCGATGCGGTCGGCTACTTTTGATTGCAATTTGTGGCTGTTATAGTAATCCAAGTGTAGTAGTTATAGGTATATATTTGTTCCTCATAAATAGTAGAATCCATTTACATCAGTAACAAAATTTAGGACACAAGCCTATTGTGATAAAACTAGACTGTTTTTCGGTTTCATAAAAAGTTCTGGGCATCCTCTTTTTGAACAATTTTTACTGACGCTGAGACGACAACGACGAAAATAAAACGCCGTTATATTGGGCCACACACATAAAATACAATCGATGACTTGTGGTCAAGATAACAAGACGCAAACAGTACCTACTATTGAATAAATACAAAAATTGTACAAACTAGGGATGTAACGATACCGATACCGATATATCGGTATCGCCGGTACATCGGTATCGCCGATTATATACATACAACCGATATATGAAAAGCGCGAAAAGAATTGCCTGTATGAAAAAAAATCTGCAAAAAGTAATTTCAATTACCGACTTAATTTATGTATTGGTCTATTACCTTGTGCAATGATAATTTACTATGTTAATTATATCTTTGGTTCATAATATTTTTTTTTAATTTTGAGTTGAGAATTTATTTATTTTTACTTTACACTTTTAAGGTTGACTCTCTGTTAAATATAGCCAAGTTTTAGGTATAATAAGAGCATACATATATCTGAATTTCATACTTCTTTATTTAACTAAGATATCGGTATCGGTATCGCCGATTATTAACTAAAATAATCGGTATCGGTATCGCATCGGCAAAATTATGTATCGTTACATCTCTAGTACAAACAATACCTAGTAGTGGTTAAAGAAATACGGAAGATCCTAGCTCGTATAATTATAGAAGATGAAGACATTGAAAAATAAGTATAAACATTGAAGACTTCTAGCTCATATTTTGCATAATCTCTAATCGAGTAATCACATAAGACAATTTACATGCATTTTCATAATAACACATGTCAATGACAGGAAGACACAGGAAGTAAAATAATAATGATTAATAATAGTTATTGTTATTAAGGACGGTTAGTTCCTAGTTGTTATTCATCAATTATTATATACGTGCTAAAAGGCTTAGTAATCGTGATTGGAAGTATTGTAAAGCGTAAGGACATTGAGAATATTAAAAGCGAAGATTCATTTCCTCAAGGATACCTCTAGGTTAAGGTCAGCACACCATAAACGGGCTGTAGGGAGAGAGGGTAATAGAGAGATCTTTCCGGAGGAAAAAGGAAAAGAATGGAAATTTCATAAAATCACTTCATTGTTTATCTCGGCCATTTTTTTAAAAGTTGTACACTAACTTTTTTTATATCTGTGAAATTTTACATCATTTCTACTCAGAATTACGCGTACTATCGTCTCTGATAGAAGTTTTTTTTTTTTTTTATGAAATAGGGGGCAAACGAGCAGACGGGTCGCCTGATGGTAAGCAATCACCGTCGCCCATAGACACCTGCAACACCAAAAGAGTCACAGGTGCGTTGCCGGCCTTTAAAAAAGTAAAAAAGTGGCCGGCAAGTAAAAAAGTGTCCCAAAAACTTTACCATACACACTTATAATGGCGGTAACGGAACGGAAGAGCGATACGTATTTGTATGAAAAATTTCATTGATTCTGAGCAGAAATTATGTTAAATTTCACAGCTCTACACTTTCCGTTGACAGTTTCGGTTTTTTTCCATTTATTTGGCTGCTTAGGTACCTACTTCTTGCCACATGATTCTAGATCTTGAAATTTGGCAAGAAGTAATTAAAGGAAAAAAATCCGCAAAATGTAAATTTGTTGTTAGGTCACCAAAAAAAAATCTTAATACTTGGAAAGACTAATATGATAATGAGCGTGCTGATTCAGCTGGTCTGTGCGCCTTTACTAAGTAACTAGGACTAGACATATCCGATATTGACCTGACTGATGAAATGACACACCTATTTGATTCTAGAAATATCCCTACAAGGAAACAAACAATAATCGCGGAGGTTTATATCTCTAGTATAACAAAGACATATCTAATTTTCAAGCTTATAGTATTTAATCCTTTGTCTAGCTAAGGAATTTATTACCTATATTATAAACGATGTTTGTCATTTCAACACTATAGTATTTTATTTAAGTGTGTGTAAGGACGCAACATATTCATATTTGCATGCGTCGGACATCCTATGACATGTTTACCTTAGGTGTTACTTCCTTCATAAAACATTTACTATTTTATATTACTTACTACCTCTCCTGCTCTGCTCTCCGTCTGTCCTTTTAGGTATTTAAAAAAGGCAAACAAAAAAAAAAACACGTGACTCGTGTCGTTCAGCGAATGGTTATATGCCACAGATACAAAACATTACTTTGATTGGCTGAAAGACCCGAGTCACGTGGTTCTTTTGTCTAACTTTTTAGGGTTCCGTACTTCATAAGGAAATAACTGGCCAAGAGCATGTCAGACCATGTTCAGTGTAGGGTTCCATAGCCGTAACTATAATACGATGTAAAAAAAGTACAACAACAAAAGAGCATCTTCATAGCAATTACGTCCTTTTGTTGAGAAGCGCAGTTTATCGGCAATAACTCAAAAACGGTACATTCGATCTTGTTGAAAATAATTTTCGTTGAAAGTATTAATTAAGCGTTACCTTCGTGATTTTTTTCATATTTTTCGGGCGCACGGTTTAGAAAATAGAGGGGGGGGACACAATTTACACAACTTTCGGAGCGATTATTTCCAAATACATTCACTTAATCAAAAACATTACTTAGGAACCTTATAGTGTTTTTTAAAGAGCTCTCGAACTATGTACCACACGTTGATATTTGCTGAAAAAATTTTTTTTTACTGTCTTTAACATGTATGGAGTGCCCCCTCTAAAAATATTTATTTTAATTATTTATGTACCAAACTAAGTAGCGGCTCATAAAAGACACCTATATTCCAAATTTCATCAATATCCATCATGTAGTTTTTGAGTAAAATGCCTGTGACATACGGACAGACAGACGGACGGACATGACGAAACTATAAGGGTTCCGTTTTTGCCATTTTGGCTACGGAACCCTAAAAACGGAACCCTTATAGGCTCAATTTGGTGTTCGTCTGTCTGTCTGTCAAGTCAAGACCCTTTATCTTGGGAACGCGTGGAGAGTACTATTTTGGTAGTTACGACAAAATGATAATTTTTAATTCAAAGGCGTCCCTTACGCCTTTGAATTAAAAAATTATCATTTTCCCAAAAAAAAAAATTCTTTTCAGAGTCGTTACGTACATTGTACTTCTTAAGTTTACTGCGTAAGGGACACCATTTCCTGAACTATTGAGTTGAGTTTATAAGTTTCCCATAATTAGAGCGGTGTAGATGAAGTTATTTGGAAAGTATAAATCTGAGAATCATCCTAATCGGTTAAGAATTTACGGATTTAAAAAAAATGTATTTTAGTTCTCCTCAAAGGTGGACTGTCCCTTACGAAATTTGAAATTTCCACCAGATTGCTATCCAATTTTCCGTTTGTATGGAGAACTAAGCAATCTGGAACACTTACACAACTTATGCCAGTCGAAGAAAAAAAACCGGTCAAGTGCGAGTCGGACTTGCGCACCGAGGGTTCCGTACAAACTCATAAGTAGATACATGAATAGTTCAAGAAAAACTATATGACGATTAGTTTAGTAGGAGCAAATAAGTATGTGTTAAGATTTTTGCAAATTTCTCAAAAACGGTGCAAGTTAGGAAAACTGTTATATGTTTCCTGTAATATATAGGACGACATTAATAATTGGTAATTATTACAGATTTTTCTGTTCAGTAACTTCGAAGATAATAGGGGGGAATGGTATTTTTTTTACCGTTTTTCGCCATAAATCAAAAATTACTAATTTAAAAAAAATACAAAAATACTGTTTTAATCTACAAATTAAGCCCTTTCATTTGATACCCCACTCGATATAATAGCCCTACTTTAAATTTTCAAGGTCCCTTTAAAAAAAAAAATTAAAAATACAAGATTTTTTTATGTTCAATAGGCTCGGGTTAGCTATTTTTAACACTATTCCAAATTTCAAATCGATAGCAGCAGTTGACCGAGTCTGTAATGGTCTGTAACAGACGGACAGACAGACAGAGTCGCACCATAAGGGTTCCTTTTACACCATTTTGGTACGGAACCCTAAAAACGGATATCGTACTGCAATTTTTTTGGATTTATACGTATGAATGAGCTTAATACCCTTGCGGTTTAAATCAGCATTTATAAATAAGATAATTTGTAGCAAAAAGTAAACAAGAGGATTTGATTTTATGCGGAAAAACAAAGAGAAGATTTATTTGATTGCACTGAACATGGGGTTTGGGTGATGACAAAGCATCCATTCAGATTTTATAAATAGCGGCAAAAAATATCGAGTCATTCACGAGATTTTGAATATTGTTAAGTTGAATTTTGTCATTTTGTCTTAAAATAGCTTAAAGAGGACCTCTTTATGTTCGTTTCTCGATACGAAATAATTGTATATTTTTTTGTTTCAACAAAGACAACAGCATCCAGTCTTCAAAAGAAAAGGAAAAATGATATAGGGTACGCAAGATACAAAACCTTGCAGATAGTTTAGTATTCAAAGGATTATAAAATTCTTATAAAACATTTTTTCTACTCCTGTACTGTTATCTTTCTTTTACTTGGTCACGAACACTAATATAAGAACATACATAATATGAGTTCAGAGAAGTCTATACTCTATTCCCCATAACAGCACTAGTGTCGTTATAGTCACTTTACGTTATTGCTAGCAGCCACAGACTTCTAAATCTAGGTTAAACTTAGGTCAAGGGTTAAGCGCTCAATTTTAACTTTACGGTAAAAATGCACAACTACCAACTTAACAAACAATTAAATTCCTACGGTTTTTAAGAAAAACAAAACTTTCCGAACTAAATTCATTGATGCCAACATAAAAAAAGTATTTTTAATTTAAGTATATTTTAAATTAAAAAAAAAAGTTTACCAAGACACATACTGTCAGTCAAACGTCATATTTGCCTTGTTTCCAGATTATGATTAATTTTGTATTTTATAATTTAAAACCTCGTCGTAGAAAAAGTATTGTATGCAACGTTGTATAATTAAGTCAAAAAATGCTCATTGCGTCTCTATTTGCGATACTCGCCGCATTCGCGGCTCGTATCGCAACTCACGCAATTCGCATTTTTTGAACCCACTTATACAACTGTTGCATAAAATACTATAAATATACTACTATTTATAGTATTATTCGTAAAGATTTACAAGAACAATAGGTCAATAACTATAGAGACCGTTCCGCGATTACATCCACGTGAATTTCCAATCTCTTGATACCGACTTTCATCCCTTGTTCAGGGCCGCGCCGCCCCTGTGTGCGAAGTGTGCAACGCACACAGGCGCCAAGGCAATACGGGCGCCGGAATTCGAAACACGACGACAATAAAGAGGTGCTTCATAGGTTTGCACACAGGCGCTGCCGGTGGTCGGCGCGGGCCTGCCCATGTTTCATCTCCGGGCGCCCGCATTATTTATCTGGGGGCACGGCAGTGCCCCCGCTAAGTCGAGCAAAACAAAGGCACGGCCGTTAAGTACCATCCTTTCCTCGAAGCCATTCAGGCAATTTTCAGCCTCCCGTAATTTCGTGCTGGCTAAAGCTAGAACCCTGAATTATGAGGGATATAGCGCATAATAAGACCTAAATGTATTCTCAATAACGTTAATTTAAAACGTGTAGTTTAAGAACTATTTGCACGTCAATGTTCCTTAATTTTGTCACTGACTGACTGATGATCATCGTAATTCTAAGGTACTACCGACCCACAAGCTTCAAATTTTAAACATAATTAGGTGTTTGCCTATCATGTCATGCAAAACCTAAAAATATTTCAATTTCAATACAAACTGCATAAGTAAGTTAGATTTGTAGTTCAAATGAGAAATAGAATGGATGGGAATGTAATAAATAAAGGAATACCACTTACAAAAAGAAATGAGATCCCATCAAAAACATTCTGTAAAAAACTAGCCATGTCTCGATGGAGCTGCTTCTTTATCTCTAAAAAGTAATGAAATCTAGACAAAGTCGTGCCAAAGTCAGTACCGGGGGGGTATCAACAGAACTCGATTTCTACCGACTTGCCTATTATTAGATCTATAAAATGTGTTCCTCCATGGTTAAATACTTTTTACATGTAAAAAGATGCAAGTTTGTGGAAATCGAGTTCTGTTTACATGTTTATTAATTTATGAATAATATATAAAACTAGGCATAAGGCTAAGGGTGGAATTGCTAGGTAAAGTATACCTATTAATAAAGAAAATAGGCTTTGAAAAATTAATTAATTAAATTAATTTGTGTAGTACTTAAAGCGTGGAGCACAGGGAAACGACACGTCCTTCGTCGCCGGAGGTATGGAGCTGTCTTCCTTATTGGCTTAACTGCCGAGAAGCGTGGTAATTGTCGTGAATCCCACTATGAAGGCGACTGGGAAAAGTCCTCATCTTGAAGGTTTTTAAGCTGTCTAACGGATTTCAATAAATTTCTATAATTAAAATAAAACAAGGTTTCCATTGTCTATCAATGAAAAGAACCTAAACACCATGGGTTCAGTTTAGCATATGACATTTAGATCCTATGTCTACCTTGCGACTCCATCATCAGGTCAGCTCCATAGTACAATAATAGTGTATAGTCATGCACGCCGCTTTGCATTGTTTGAAAAAAAAAAACAATATTTTTCACCGTAATAAAAAAAAATCAAGTGCAGTTTGCATTGTAACAACGTGAAAATTACCTCATTATGATAGTTATGCGCTGCACGTAATATTATAAGTCTGAGTAGATCTGCGCTCGCGTGATTACGTTTAAGACAATTAATGTGTAATCGGTTCGGGGTGACCCAGTAACCGGCTGGCTGCAACGTAAGGCTAATCGCTATCAGTATTGCAATCAAAGAATTGCTAACTGCAATGCAAACTATTAGTAATTATTGAATCTAAATTTGGCAAATTCTATCTATCGAAATATGACTATGTATGGTAGATTGAGCTATTTGCACTATGCAATTAAGGGTTAAAGCAGGCGCTATGCAAAATGGGAAATAAATACTTCTTAAAAACCCCGTTAAAGTAAATCTTCTAAGTAAAAACCATCAATTTCTACGCGACCGTTGTTCCCTTGAATATTTTGTTAGTAGTCAATTCACTTACAAAATTCTAGCATTGTATTTAACATATAATTGACATCGTCATCACCACTTTCTTTGTCACTTTCGGGCCTCGCAATCAAGATAGATATTTTAAAATTATGTTTAGGCACTTATGAAGAACGAGCGACGAAGGCCGAATTTCATACCACCTTAAGATAGCTGTTTTGATGCAAAATAGTTAGTATTTCGCACCAAACAGCCGTTTCGATTTCTGCTGTAATTAAATCAAGGAAAACTAAGTTTTCTAGAATACTAAGGATTATAATTTATTTATTCCTAAAATGTCAAGGGCAACTGACATTTCTTTTTTTTAACCCTGCGATGGCGAAAAATCAGAAAAAGAAAAAAGTTTATGGTCACCCTATCCGGGACTTGACTGTAGCTTTAAGTACTTACAATTACTGTTATGTAGATTTATTTTATCTTATCACTCGAGTACTTAGACTATCAAACAACATCATCTGTGTACTCCAAGAACCTACATTATGCACTTAATGTACGTAAACACACTTGGTATTGGTTTTCATCGTATTTTATTTTGAAAAAAATAATCGCAAATTTCAATCACACAACTGTTTTTTAATAACGAATTAACAAACAATGTGTAGGTACATATTTCTGCCCCTCATATCGTCTACAGTCATAGGCCTTTGCGTCTATTACAGACGATTCATGGTGCAATGTTAGAGAGACATCGCTTTTGGTGGCTAAATAAACCGATGCGAGAGCGACATATCCTACCACAGGCCTGACAAGAGAAGTTTGTAACATATTACAAACAACGACAAACGACGACGACGACGACGACGTATGCGTCTACAGTAAGAAAAACATATTTCTGTTCACGACCCACACCCTGTACTCAATAGCAATTAACATCGATAGCAATATCGAATACATAATTAACCAGCCCACAATAGGTTACGTGTCCCTTACGCGAGGTTACGAGCAAGCCGGTCGCGGCACGAACGAAAATTCGCGCGAAACTACAGATACATTATGCTTGCGTGATTCAATGTTATCATGGTTACCTTCTTTGATAAGGGGATTTAGTTCAGCAGAGCGCCGAAGAATAAAGGTATCTGGGAGCACGGCAGCGCCCCCGCCAAGTCGAGCAAAACAAAGGCACGGCCGTACCATCCTTTTCTCGAAGCTCAGGCTATTTTCAGCCTCCCGTAATTTTGTACTGGCTAAAACTAGAACCCTGAATTTTTGGGGATATATAGGGCACAATACGAATTAAATATATTCTCAATATCATTCAATTTGATCGTGTAGTTTAAGAACTATTGCACGTCAAAGTTCCTTAGTTTTGTCACTGACTCACTGACTAACTGATCATCATAATTCTAAGGCACTTCTAGCAGACCGACAAGCTTCAAATTTTAAACATAGTTTGTAGCCTATCAAGTCCTACAAAACCAAAATATATTGCAATTTCAGTCACAACTGCACACATACGTTTGTAATCCTATACAAATACATGCAATTACAAAGTTAGTTTTAGCTAGCAGTTCAAATTGGAAGACCAAGAACTTACAAAAAGAGATGAGATCCCATCAAAAACATTACATATAAAAAGAAGTCTCGCAGGGCAGTCCTTTTACAACAATATATTCTATTGTGAATATTTTACCCTAATTATCTAAATGAATCTACAAAATAACAACCAAAAATCATCAAGAATCCATAGCAACCTAACTAACAGATAAGGAATCAATTTTATTAAAAATCACTTAATTGATCTACTTCTTTCTTTTTGACTTTTCGATCAAGACTCAAGAGTTAGTAAAAAATTACGTTACTTCCAAAAGGTCATATCCTATTCCTATTTCTGAAGGAAATACCACGTTTTGTCATCAGCACTATTTAAGTAGTCGAACTGAGCTCGAGCTCCCGTTGATGTCTTTTAGTAGAGGAATGAAATAACGTTTACCAACTGACCTGAATTTGGTAATTTCCTGAATTAGGGCCTTTATCATTATGTTATCCCCTTTTATTGTGTTATAAGTGTATTAATTAAATTCAACAGAATAATATTAATTCTACAATAATGCCGTTTTATATATTTAGTCAGGAGTTTAAAATAAATAGTTCTCTCTGTATTTTTTTAAGTATTATTTTAGTCACAAACTGTTAGTATTTTTTCTCGCAATTTTCCGAATATGTTATATGTATTACTCAACCATATAAAAGAGACACACAAATTAACGTGCTGGAAATTTCACATTCACCGATTTCTATTTTCATAATCGTCGAAACCTTTTTTTGGCGTTAATATCCCCTTACTGCCAATCGCTTAGCTTTTCCACATCAGCGCCATCCATTATTCAAATAAAAATATTTTTACTAAAAAAAACCCGACCGCGGTGCAATTTAAAAGTGCATAAAATCAGCTATTTTGTTTATTTTAACGAACTTCATGCCCAGTGACACTCGCGCCATCAAGACGAATCTAATGATGTATCATTTATCAAAATCGGTTGTGCCGTTGAGTAGTTACGAGTGGACACAGGAACGGACATACATACATACATACATACGGGTCAAACACATAACCCTCCTTTGGGCTTCGCCGCAGTCGGGTAACAACGTTCTATATATACTAAATAAACTTCTTTCCATTAACTACTTCCAATCGATCATTTCCTCCTCGCAAAATCCTGGAAATGGAAATTTCTTTCAATTCGACCTGTAGTTATGTATGTAATATTGTCAGAATTGCACAGTTTCTAACACGTGTGCCATTATTACCCAAGAATTTACCTATATATGCAAAACATCCTTCTATTTGACGACACGTTTAGCTTAGTGAGAGTGCCACCGCCTACGAAGCTAGAGGTCCCGGGTTCAAATCCTGGTAAGGGCAAATATTTGTGTGATGAGCACGAGTATTTGTTCCTGAGTCATGGATGTTTTCTATCTATTTAAGTATGTATTTATCTATATAAGTATGTATATCGTCCTCTAGTACCCATAGTACAAGCATTGCTTAGTTTGGGACTAGCTCGATTTGTGTAAGATTGTCCCCCGATATTTATTTATTATTTATATTCAAATTCACTATCATTCAGTGGGCATTTCTCCAGAAATATGTCTGCGGTCACCTCATTCATCTGGCCCTTTTTCATACTAAATGTATGGAGACAGATGAATGAGTCGCAGACATATTTCTGGAGAAATGCCCCAGTAACTTACTATTTATTGATCGGTTCCTCATCGCAAAATCCGTCCGACGACATCCTGGAAACGGCGACTTCCATTTTCAAAACCGTCCCTTCTCTCGGCGGCAGTCGTCGCGCAGCGCTCGCCAGCGTCGGACGCGTCGCGGCATTAGTTTCCACCGAAAAATTGTGCCGCGAACTGTGATGGATTAGTGTGTATGGCGTGTATGTGTTTGATTCTGTACCTGTACAGTGCCCCGGGACCACCCTGTCAATACTCTTTTTGATCACGTGAGTAGCGTTCGTTAGTAAGGTGTTAGGTAAACTTTTGCGGGTGTTAGTTTTGCGAGTAGCGAAGTGAATTGATTTTGCAGAGTTGAGCTACTGAATTAGGAAATTGACTAAGTTTCTTACTGTAAATTTGAAATGATGGTAAAAAAAAAATTCGAAATTATATTTATTACAAATATGTTGAATTAAAAACTTGCCAAATTTTTGTAATAAACCAGAATTGACTGCAAAAGAAACACTAAGTTTTATTAAACTCAGTTTAGGTCAAAAAATATGCTGAATTCAATAGTTAAAAAACTTCTGTATTTGAAATTGATCAAAAAGGATCTAAATTGATCGCTAAAACTGGTTTCAAATAAAAAATATATAATTTATTCTTCGGCCATAATTAAGTGTGATTATTTGGAAGAAAATTGATACGGTCTCACGTTAATGAGGGTCTAAAAATAAATTGAACTTATAATAATTTGCGACAAATCTTGGAAGGTATCGTTTTACATGTGAAGGTATAGATAACATATGAATAATGCAGAACTTGGTATCTTTGAACGTTTGAACGCTAATAATGTTTTAATCCTTTTTGCGTATTTCACAAATCAGTGACTATTTTAATTTTTAATCAACTTAAAATATTTAATTGTTTCGCTTACTAAAATGGTTTATACTGAAAATATTATCAATTTCAGAAGTAGTTTTAATCGGAATATGTGACTCTTAAATAAGACAAATTACATAAACTAATATGAATTACGTAATTAAATAAAATAATAAATTGATCGTTTATTATTTTGAGTGTTAAGTCAAAATCGCAAAATCATACCTACGCATTAAGAAAAAGTAGTGCCAAGAAAACCGTTTCGCCCACTTAACTATTGCGTTGTCATCGGAACTGCACAACGCGCACGCACATCAAATTACCGAGTGGATAATTTGAGTGGTCCAAATAGACACGCATATTTAACCTACCTGACCAAACTAAGTATAGGTAAAATTTAAAGTTAAAAATGTAAGTATCAAAAGTCGCCATAATTTGGAATTGAATATATCATCATCATCATTATCATTTCAGCCAAAAGACGTCCACTGCTGGACATAGGCCTTCCCCAAGGATCTCCACGATTGTCGGCTTTGTGCTGCTATACAATGCTGTATTGAATATATACAAATGCATAATTAATTTCGACTTAGGAGATTCTCTCTAGCCATAACTACACTAATGATAGTCTGGTGTATATTGTCTGATTTTCATCGCACCGGCTGACCTAATTTAAGGCTTTCGTAGCACACCTTTTTCTAATGCTCTTGAAAAGATAAGTAACCGTAATCCGCTGTCACTTACCAATAAATCTATTTGACGCCACAACACTATCGTATAATATACAATACAATAGGTATACAACTAAGTATTATATATTCAATGTACGTCCTATTAGCATCAAGCGTCATTTCCACACCTCAAATAGATTGTATATTCAAAACAGGATTCTGCAAAGATGTGAACTAGTAGCGTTTCGGAAATTACGCTTGACTCCGTAATTTTTATTTGATCGTTTAACTAGATGCCACCCATCTTTTTATACAAACTTTTATTCCCTGTTTCAACCCCTAAGAGTTGTTTGCGAAAAATGCTTTCTTAGTGAACCATTAAGTCCCTTACCTACCTCAGTCATGGAACTGTTTGATATCTATAGATCATAGGATTCAAAAAATAGTCGAGTATGCATTAGCTCTTTTTAATGTTCAAATTATTTTTATCTTAAATAACTTAAATAAGCTAGTTTGGAATCTGTCCTCTAATAAGATTCTAATACGAACAAAGATAAATCCCAACTCGACATATTGTTGCGTCTGATTATACTCGTACCAGCCAGAAATATGAATAGGTTCTCTGTCTGTCCGGAGCCTTCGGCCCGACAGCTGAATGGTGTCAAAAACAATAGCAAACAGTTTTTTTACACTTTGACAATACTCGTCCGTTGACATTGGAATTCCAACTTTATGACAATGTATTTAAGTGCAGTTTTGCATGAGTAAAGGATCCGGTAATTTAAGTACATTCGAAGGAGTTGAGATTTTGTGCAGTAAGTGTTATGCCGGTTATATATCATTTGTTACGAAGTGAAACTTTTTACGCCTCAGTGGTCCCGCAGTTAGTGTGTTTGGTAAATAGCAAATTTTATTCAATTACGTAATTTGGCTGGAGTTTGGACGCGTGGTTGTCGTGCATTCAAAAATGTAAAAGATTCGTGAGATATTTTTTTTAAATAATCTGTGCATAACTGAAAAAGGTACTGTTCAAATTAAATCCACATACTTTTATTTCTATTTGATAAATAATTATCGTTTTGAGTTTCTTTGCATGTAGTAAAACTGAAACAACCTGTAGGCAATGAAAACATACCTATTATAAAATTTTAATAGTATTTTATGCAACAGTTGTATAAGAAGGTTCAAAAAATGCGAATTGCGTGAGTTGCGATACGAGCCGCGAATGCGGCGAGTATCGCAAATAGAGACGAAATGAGCGTTTTTTGACTTAATTATACAACGTTGCATACAATACTTTTTCTACGACAGGTTTTAAAATTATAAAATACAAACAAGGCATAACCTGCAAAGAAGGCAAATATGACGTATGACTGTCAGTATGTGTCTATGGTAAACTTTTTATTTTTTAAATGAAGTTGACACGCAGTGAATATATTAAAAATACTATTGTTTTTATGTTGGCATCAATGAATTTAGTTCAGAAAGTTTTGTTTTTCTTAAAAGCCGTAGGATTTTAATTGTTTGTTAAGTTGGTAGTTGTGCATTTTTTCCGTAAAGTTAAAATTGAGCGCTTAATCCTTGACCTCAGTTTAACCTAGATTTAGAAGTCTGTGGTTGTTAGCAATAACGTAAAGTGGCTGTAACGACACTAGTGCTGTTATGGGGAATAGAGTATAGACTTCTCTGAACTCATATTATATATGTTCTTATATTAGTGTTCGTGACCAAGTAAAAGACAGATAACAGTACAGGAGTAGAAAAAAACATAAATATTAACGACCAAATTTTTGGTATACAAATTTGATTAAATGATGAATGAAAAATAGATCTATATTATTAGACTTTCGATTAACTTATGATTAAAATTACTCTGAAGCAAGTATTGAAAAAATCTGTTTGGGCGGTGGTTCTTCATTAATTTAATTTGGCAAGGGAATAAGTACATTACACAACTAGGGTGGTAATACAAAGAAAGGCCGAGATCGCAGAAGTTTGCGGCACGAGCTGCAAGCGAGGGACGTAAATATGCGATCGAGGGCTTTCTTTATTACCTCCGGTGTTGTGTACATCATTTTATGTCTACATTTGGCCAGAAAGCGGCTTTTTCCGTACGCACAGCGTGCGGAAAAAGTCACTTTATGGCCAAGTGTGGCATAAATAAATAAACAAGGCAGTAAGCGAAGCTGGTCGGTCAGAGAGGACTATTAGTAATGCTCTAGTTGCTATCTAGCATATGGCATATAAGTAAGTACTACTATTACGTTAATAAGATGTGTAAGTAATTCGGATTTTGGATAGAAGAAATCTAGTTTTTAACCGACTTCCAAAAGAAGGACGGTTCTCTATTCGATTGTATGTTTTTTTTTTGTTTGTATGTTTGTTACGCGATTACTCGAAGACGGCTGGACCGATGTGGAAAATTCTTTTTTTGTTTGAAAGGGTATACTTCCGAGGTGGTCCCATTGCAACCAAATCAGGATCTGATGATGGGATCTTGGAGAAACCGAGGGAACTCTTCAAATATTAGAGGCACACATATAGCGATTTTGGTATTTTTCGTAGTTTCTCGTCCATTTCTTATTAGCAATAAGTTTTTAGTGTTAACAGACTTCAAAAAAGGAACAAATGTTTATGTAGATTTCTTCCCCGATTACTTAAAGACGGCTGGACCGATTTGGAAAATTATTTTTTTGTTTGAATCAAATGCTGAAAATGGATCACCTCGGAAGTATACCCTATACTTCCGAGGTGATTCCATTGCAACCAAATCAGGATCTGATGGTGGGATCTTGGAGAAACTTAAGTCTATTTGGTTAAAACAATATTTTACAGCGTCACTAAAAATTTAAAAATAAAGTAAATTTTTAAAACAAAAAAATAAAAACCGACTTCCAAAAACTTAAACTAAAAAGCAGAAAATAATATGTTAATTACCCCAAATAAATGTATAATCAACGATCATATATACATATACAGATATTTATAGTTTTTAACCTGTTATTTTTTAAGTCGGTGCCTGCTACGCAAAGCTGGCTATGCTGAGCTCCTGGTAATTAACATATTATTTTCTGCTTTTTAGTTAAAGTTTTTGGAAGTCGGTGTATATTTTTTTGTTTTAAAAATTTACTTTATATTAAAAGATGTAAAAGAACAATTTTGACAGAATTGTTTTTTACTAGATACAAGAAATCAAAATACATAGAAAAATTAAATGGCGCTCACCTATGGTCTAGACCAGGACTCGAACCCGGTACCTCTGGATTTCTGGCCCAGCGTCTTTCCAGAAATCCAGAAGTATCGGGTTCGAGTCCTGGTCTGGACCATAGGTAGGCGCCATTTAATTTTTCTCTGTACTTTGAGTTCTTTATCTATAATTTGTGTGAAACCCCTGATATTTAATTATATCCAACATACTTAATATTGCTTTTTATACGTAACTGTCCCGACTTTCGACATCGTAGTCATTTTACGACTTAGCTATTCTGATATTTTACACCTTTTGAGATGTTCTCCTGGGGCCATGTGGTCATTTTACAACTTGGACATTGTGAGATACGGACTAATCGAGATGCAGGCAATTTACGATTCTGACAGATGTTGACTAGGGGCGATGTGGTCATTTTGTGACTCGGACATTATGAGATGTGGTTGTGGACTATGAGCGATGTGGTCATTTTGCGACCTAGTCACTCTACTAGTGACACAAAAAAATGTGTAATTTTCAATGTGATCGTGAAAAAACTCTGAAACATATCGTGTGGTATATCATATGAAAGAACTACAAACTTACAAGAACATCCTAAAAGGACAGAATAAGTAATGTTACTGCGTATCAGTGGCGTGGCGTTGAAGAAATCCTTGGGCAAGCCGGAACAGCTTTGGTTTCAATTTTCTTTAAGAGCACTAGAATTAAGTGCTGATCTGCCTAATATTAGGCAAGCCGATGGGAATCGAGTTCTATGGACGCCACGCCACTGCTACGAATAGAAGTTTCTCTTTTTCTACCAAGTTAAGTGTGAGTGAGATAGCATTTTAATAATGGCTTTTCTATACAAAACTAAGATAATTTTCGCCTGTTACCTCCAAGGTGAACGGAACAAAGACCGGCTTATACAACTTTTTACGATACCGAAGACCATGGCGACATTTTTTTCTACAACATAAATATTATTCTAATAAGCTACTTTATTACCGAGTTCCATCAATCAATAGAAAAACGTAACATGTGTCTATAGAACTGGTATAACCTTACGTCTATTTTCCTTAGTTGGCCGGACTACGTATGATACGCAAGTTGTAATAGAAAAGGTCTTATGTGTACAGTTGACTACAAAGACATCCATACGGCCAAATTTACAAAAATATGTATTTATACCAGTTTTATAGACCCATATTACCTTTTTCTATTGATTGATGGAACTCGCTAATAAAGTAGCGACTGTACATGAAAGTGAATCCCGCTTATGTTCTTTTTCGATTAGACGGTACAGGTTTGTGAGATAGTCAGATATTTTCGCAAGTTGCTATTTGATAACGATTGCGTAACGATTTGGTGTTCTATGCCTGTTTAAATCTTTGAATATAGAATTCAGTTGGATTTTGACGTCACATAATCACGCGGTAGACTAACTAGTTTAGTTTCGAAATTAGACGTTGCAGTAATTAATACAAAATCCGCTGGGGCTCCGCCATTTCTAAAAATTTGCAAATCGATAAAAAAATCTATAATATAATTTATGCCACACCTGGCCATAAAGCGGCCTTTTCCGCACGCTGCGCGTACGAAAAAAGCCGCTTTATGGCCAAGTGTAGACATAAAATGATGTACACAACATGGGAGGTAATAAAGAAAGCCCTCGATCGCATATTTACGTCCCTCGCTTGCAGCTCGGGCCGCAAACTTCTGCGATCTCGGCCTTTCTTTATATTACCACCCTAGTTGTGTAATGTACTATTATCGAACTTGCTCACATGTTTTCGCTAGAATCGAAAGCGAGGTTGTTAAATGCGACCTGTAGAGGAAAACAGCCGGATACGAAAGCATTGATACCCAAGCTGAAACGGGGAGAGTTCGCTCGCGCTCGCTTGGTCAATATTTTTTTAGCTCCCGAACGCAAAAAGAGGGGTATTATAAGTTTGACACCAATATCTGTATCACCGGAATACAGTATTTTTACGATTATAGCTAGAGTCTTCCAAAGAGCCTTTTTCCAGAAATCGCGGAGATCCGCGGACAAGCTAGTTAACATAAACAGTGTATAATTGAATATTTATGACAACCCTCGCTCGGCTCTGGTTTTAAACGAGCCGGTCCAAACCTGACTGACGGGTGACACCTTTGAACTTATAGCTTTAAAGGTTATTTTCACATCTCCGCTACTATTATAGAGATTGGAGATCATAGGAGATTTTGATTTTAGCTATTGCGTGATGGGAAACATTGAATTTAATTAAGTAGGTACAATAACAAACTTACATCCCATCCCACTATCCCACTAATATTATAAATGCGAAAGTTTGTGAAGATGTTTGGATATTTGGATGTTTGGATGTTTGTTACCTTAATACCGGGGTAACAACTGGATGGACCAAGCTGAAATTTGGCATGCACCTAGATCAAGTCCTGGATTGAAACATTCCTATGTATCCCGGTAAAGAGTTCCTTTGGGACAATAACGGGAACAACGCGGGCGAAGCCGCGGGAAAATGCTAGTACTTACATACTACTACATACACCGTCGGCCCTGTAACACGATCCAAAAATTAAAACGTCGATTCTACTCCTCAAACAATGTTACTTTTGTTCAAACACTTTTAAAAATTATGTAGATAAGATTTTCTCATTTTCATACTAATTAAATAATATTTTCATCAGTCTAATTGAAATCGCTTATCACGCTACAAACACAAAAAAAATCGCGATTCGTTGCGCCTTCAAATTAATTTCAAAGTGTACTAACAATTAAGACACGTTATTTTTAAATGTCGCTGAACAAATGTTGTTTAATTGAGGAGTAGAATCTACGTTTTAATTTTCCTTACAGGGCCCACAGTGTATACACCGTGGGCCCGTACAACCCGACCAACTTTAATCACGTATTCCTGATGGTATTACAAGTAAATAACGTTATATCAACATAGGTCGAATTTTGTCATTTTACATTAATAGTCTTATGGAACAAAACAAATCAATAAATTCAGTCCCTCGTTATAAAAATGTCCTTACTGGAGGAAAAGTTATTAAAAAGGAAAAAAAAGCTAAAATGGAAACGAAAGGTCAATATTTTGGCTTTGTAATCGCTTACCATCCGCTACTGCGAAGGTTAATTGCTGTTTAGTTAAAGGATTTAAAAAAATCAGTAAATGTATCTCAGTCACATTTATTAGGGCTTGTTACACACTTGGGAGTTTTTATTTTAAAAATTATGAATATCTCGGAAAGTAAGCGTTAATCGACTATACGTCACATAACTTTTTTTACTTCTAACAGTTGTTAGAATCTATGGTTAAAGTTGGTCGGGTTATACAGGCCCACGGTGTATACTACTTTTTATGTGATTTTCTCGTGATTAAATAAGAGTCTGCCAAAAATTTGATTTTTAGGACACATTTTTTATTGCCGTACCTACCTTTGTATATTCGTAGGCGTAGACAAACCAAGAATATCTAAGGTAAATGTGCTGCATGAGCAATGGGACAGTATCTTCTAGGTGGGGGCAGCTTCTTTATAGCTAGTAATAACCACATTTTTACTAAAAAAAACCCGACCGCGGTGCACTTTGAAACTGCATAAAATCCGCCATTTTGTTTATTTTAACGAACTTCATACCCAGTGACACTCGCACCATCAAGACGAATCTAATGATGTATCATTTATCAAAATCGGATGTGCCGTTGAGTAGTTACGAGCGGACCCAGGAACGGACATACATACATACATACAGGTCAAACACATAACCCTCCTTTGGGCTTCGCCGCAGTCGGGTAAAAAGACGTGTTACAGAGGCAATAACAGTAATGACTAGGTTATGTAGGCTTATGGTTTTGCATAAGCATTTATTTAAACTAGCCGTCGATCACGGCTATTGGAACGCGACCACCGAGCAGTATTTTTTCTTCATACAAAAGGCACATCGCGCGCTTGAATGTGTGCGCGCCGTGTACGAACGCACCACAAGCAAAGTTTTAAGAATGCGCAAGAATGCTCCAGTATGGAACGCACACACACAGACGTGCTATCGCGCGTCTGTGTGAATACGTGTCGCGCGCTCCTAAACGGTCGAAGTTGGACTACTTGTTCGTCGTTATACTTTGCCAGTAGGTAGATTTTTGTCTACGAATAGACTTTGCTCGTAATGTTATCTGAGGGGGCGAAATATCCACTTTTTTGCTTTACCATAGTGAGCTATAAATATCCGAATATATCCGCACCACAGGTTCAACGTTAACGACGTATTAATCCGTCACAGAGCGATATAAAGCTACATGAACCAGCATAAAGTTCATTCGGTTTTAACACTATTATGTTATGTCGTCTAATTTGCAACTTCTCTGTTTGACATAGCGTTGAAAAGGTTAACAATGACCACAATAATAAATGACATATCAATGTAATCGTTCGCAAAATACAATCACGTAATTATAAAACGTTCGTAAAATACAATAAAAGATACCTTATTTATTAAATTAAAATCATTTGTTGACATGCCCATAACACAGTCGAACAGCCTTGTAGATATTCTTATAAATTGGAACCCTAAAAATGGTTGACATGCGCGTCAAATCGTTTCGTAGTAATGAACCAATAACATTACTGCATCCGATTTAAAAAAGCGAAAACTTTTACACAAATTTATTATTTAAGTACAACGTTTTATTACGAATCTTATAAGAAGACGTCTCAAAGCGCAACGCAAATCGGCAAAATAATCATAATATTCATAATGCATCGATATGTAATCGAAAGTGGTAAAAAGATGGTCTCGTAACCGCATCCGGCTTGCAGCTTTTACTGAAACCTCGGGTTTATGTAATATTACATTCTGTAAAGTGTCGGTACGGTACTGCTACATCGGCTACGTGGTAATAGGAACTATCTATGGGCATTTTTATTTTAAAATTTACGGCTAGGCGTAACTTAGCCTATGTTTAAATACCGTCTAACCTGTCAATTGGTGATGAACAGGGGTCGAACTTAGGGCTTCCAATCCCGGTATTCCGAGATCTCGGTATTCCGGGATCCCGCGCCTTTTTTCAGTCCCACT
Organism: Eudemis profundana; assembly: GCA_947034925.1. Classification (NCBI taxonomy): domain Eukaryota; kingdom Metazoa; phylum Arthropoda; class Insecta; order Lepidoptera; family Tortricidae; genus Eudemis; species Eudemis profundana. Next base: position 10,207,541 of record OX344814.1, on the reverse strand, counting down.
CATAGCGGGATTACGAGCGCGGGATCCCGCGGGATTTGCGGGACTGCAGGACAAACATTTTCAACAAAATATTCATACAAGCATATAATAAATAATAATAAAACTTGGCCTTTTCTTTCTGTAAGTTAGCATGATAGTTTGTCTATCTTCTTTAATGTCAGTTATTATTTCTCGATTGCTCAACTCAAAGATTAACTGGCAGAGATCTCTTATAGGGATAAGTTCGCCTTTGTACAGATCCATTATTTTTTGTATTGTTTCTATTTGATTTTATGTGCAATAAAGTGTTTACATACATACATAAATTTAATATTATAATAATTTGTCTTAAATTATAATTGAGTTAGTATTATAACAATAGAACAAATAGAAGTGCAATGTTATTTTTTATGTGTAATATTTAATGTTTAAAAGGTAAACTCTAATAAAAGTTTAAATACGTTTATTATTTCGTTGTTACATTTACCTTATAATTGATATCATTAATTTCTATGCGGGATCCCGCAAATCGAAAATGTGCAATCCCGCAGGTACCGAGATTAAAGATAGGCTGCGGGATTGGAAGCCCCGAACTTTTACTGCCGATGAAGTCAAGCTACATGCAGAATGATTCAGGTTAGGTTTTAAACAGTTATGAATTAATTCGGTCACTACTTTCATTGGTTGCTCTCAATGGTGGAACCAAGAACCTTAAAATAAATAGCCGGACAGAGCATCGCTAGTACAAAGAACTGAAGCATGTCTAATCCGCCGGCCAGACCGACAGAGTCACAGACGGACAGACAGACAGACCCGCACCATAAGGGTTTCTTTTTTTACCATTTTGGTGCGGAACCCTAAAAATGCCATTCTAAAGAGGCGGCATCTTCTGAAAATTCGCCAATATGTAGGTAGGGGAATGATAATTTTCAAGAATGACCCTTCAGCGCGAACATATGAACAGCTTCGGTCTAAACGGCTCGTTTCAACCGTTTCCCAAGCGTTGGCCAACTGAGTTGCGCAGGCGTCCAACGCTCTACTGCGCGCAACCCACTCGCGTTTTTATGTCGGCTTTAACCTGATTTGCACATTTTTAGTTTAACACTTTTTTGCTGGTTATTAATATACAACATACTATTAGTACCTCTATAATACAAGAAATAATGGGTATTTAGGTAAATAAAACGTCAGGACTTAAGCTCGGTCCGATCAAAACTGGTTTATTCATCTGTGCTCTACTCTAATTGTTTACACTATAAGGCTGGCTGTGACGTCACGTTGGGCTATCACGGTTAGGTTAGTTTAGGTAGAATCATGCAATATTGTATAAAGGTCCACTACTCCGTACCATACCATGACCGTACAATGAACGTATCAGGCACGGTATGACAAATACTGGTCGGTGACGGAACGTGTTAGTGGGCATAGTCTCATACTATTCAATAGAAAGAATATATATCGGTTTTTGTATGTTCTCACAATAAATATTTTTTCACAGATAAGAAATTCGACAACAGTTTATTTGCGTCAATTTTTTTTGTCAAGGTCCCTGCAATATATTGTGGCGTTTTATTCTCTTTGGTAGTGATCTCGTACTTCTAATACATAAATAGTCTGATATCCCATTAAAATCAGCAGGGATTTCGAAAAAAATGTATCCACAGAAGTGAGGTGGTAAACGCTCGATTTATGACCCATTTTTATGTTGGTCATAATTTGCGGTTTTTGAACACATAATAGAGACTTTTGTGTAGATTAAAATAAATTAAGCCAAATTCTGTCGAAGAACTGGAACCATCGAGGAAGTCATGTCTCTTGCGCAGTTTATCGTAGCGCGTGCTGAGTTGACATTTAATTATCTAATTAATATTTATATGGGGCAATATCTCTCATCTGATGAGATGGATGAGTCACGTAGCGATAAACTTTGGCTAGAATAATCTTGATTGGTATAAAATTTATCAATGTTAATAGACATTAATTTATAATGTCCGTGGCCTAGTGCAGTGATTTTCAAAGTGTGGGTCACGAACCCCTGAGGGGGTCGCAGAGCCTCTAGAGGAGGGTCGCGAGAGTCAAGAAACCTCAGGCTAAAAGAAAAAAAAAACAAAAAAACCGGCCATGTGCGAGTCGGACTCACATACGAAGGGTTCCGTACCATCGTACAAAAAAAGTCGTAATAAACAACTGGCAAAAGGTCTTAAATGCCCTGTAAATCAATGGCACTTAAAACCTTTTGGTTGAAAAGTTTTTCGGCAATAACTTCAAAACGGTTTATTCGCTACTATTCAAAATAATTTTCGTTGAATGTATTAATCAAGCGTTACCTATACCTTCCTGATTTTTTCATATTTGTGGATTTACGGTTTAGAAGTTAAAGGGGGGGGGGGGGGGGACAATTTATGCAACTTTCGGAGCGATTATATCCGAAAGTATTCACTTAATAAAAAAAAAGTACTTAAAAGCCTTATAATGTATTTAAAAGAACTATCAAAATATTTTCGCATGCAAAGGGGGTTGTGCCATGAAATAGTTTGAAAAACACTGGCCTAGTGGACAGCAGGATGGGATTTCCTGGAGTCAAATCCTGAGATTCGATCACCGGAAAAACTCTTCGGTACGCGGCCTACTAATGGGTTTTTTTTATTTACCTGAATATTATGATTTATGATAATTATTGCTCGTACGGTAAGGGAAACATCTTGAGACAGATCGCTCCAATAAATAAATTTAATAAAAACTTTTTTTAATACCCGACTTCAAATAAACTTATCCATTAACAAATGCACGGACAACTGTAAATTGATCTAAATCACTATTATATTTGAAGAGTTCCCGAGAATTCTCCAAGATTCTGACCTGGAACCAATGGGACCACATACTTTTTCAATCAAAGAAATATTTGTCCAGCCATCTTGGTTAGATTACCATAAAACGTTAAGTGTCGTATTGAATAAATATGGAGTATGGAAATTTGGATTAAGTGGACTGCATCTAAATCTGACCCACTTGTAATGTTATTGACTTGTAATTTGACCGGTTGTGTTGTACCAATGACTATGCAATAACAGTACAGTCAAAACAAACAATTTTTTATCTACCTTTTTATAGATTCCTGTGTCGATCTGTCTCAATATGAGAAGGAGATAACTTTATAGAAGATTAGTGACGCATGCAACCTTTTTACTATTAAATGTAGTGACAGGTCATTAGTATCATCGTATTCTCAAGTGCTAAAGTCACCGTAATGACTTTGACGAAACCGCAATGCCACAGAAACAAGCGCTCCAGTAGGCTGACTTCATACGAACATGACCAGTGGCCGAAAAATACTGGAGGTACAAAGGGATTCGGTTAGTGTTAACGCCAGCAGAATAATTACTTTTCAAATAAAGTAAATAACTAAGTGTTGGAGGGCAAATTTAACAGTCATCCTCAATGCTTTGATATGGCTACTAGACGACGATATACATACATACATACTTATTTGTGCGCGAGTTGTGGCGGGGCTAGGCTTTGACGAATGTTCCACTCTTGTGTTTGTTGATATTTCACGGAATCTCACGCAGCGTTTCTCACGAGGACAGCTAGCCTTTTTTCCAAAACATACAATCTGGATCTTTTCAAGTCAAGAGTGAGTAGGCTCAGTAGCGTGGCGTCCAAAGAACTCGATTCCTACCGGCTTGCCTAATATCAGACATTTGAGCACCTTATTCTGCGGCTCCTACGGAAAATGTACGCCAAATCTGCATCGGCGTGCCCAAGGATGTGGGGTAGGCTCTTATAAGTAAACATGTTCCATCTTCGCCTGTATCGTTACTCAACATCAGGTGAGATCATGCTAAAATGTTTACCATATTATGCATTAGAAATATTATGATGAACAGTGTCGTGCACTCCATAAAGGTAAAAAGCCACTGTCCTCAAATTTCTACCCAATTAAAGGCGGTTTTCCACTGGCAGGGCGAGACGAGGATTGAATTGAAATTGGTATCAAGTTGCGCGAGCGGCGATGCACGAGGAGAGGATTGAAAACGTCATACAAATTTCGGCTTAGTTTCAGTAGTTCGGTGATTTTAGTCCGGTTCATATATATTTGTTTGAACCGGACTAAAATCACCGAACTACTGAAACTAGGCCCAAATTTCAATTCTCGTCGTCTCGTCTCGCCCTGCCGGTGGCAAACCACCTTAAGAGTAGGAGGGTAGAAATTAGTAGGGTAGGTAAGGGTTAAGATACCGCCTACTCTTCTTATTTCTATCCTCCTTCCCTAAGTATGGAAGAAGTTAGAGGATAGGCAGTGTATTTTTTATGGAGTACACGATATGACTGAAGTCGGCGTTCTGATTTATAAGTATTCTGTGACAATGCCCTTTGCTTTCGTAATGGCTGCGCTCGCGCAAGACTCTTTATTATCGTTGTGGGCGAAAACCGTTGCAAAGTTCATGACTTTTGAAGCAATTTATGATACGCTTAGTATTATTTTGAAATAAGAACTGTCGCCATTAATATAATGTGCAAGTAACCTCAGAAGTAACTCGAATAAGAACAGTTGAGGTTGCCACCTTGAATGTTAAGGCATTAGCAATAGAGGTGACAGCAGTGTCAACTGTTGGGCATTGGCGTGTCAAAAACTAGGACGTTTACGTCACACCTGACCATAAAGTGGCTATTATCGTCCGCTACCTGTGCGGAAAATCCCACTTCCTGGCCTGGGGAGACGTAAAATGTTGAACTTACCAATAACAGAAAATGCCAAAGAAATGCCAGTGTCATTGTAACGGTTACAAAGTATGCTGTAACCCGTCGATATTGGTCAACTCATTACCATACACGATTGCCTCAAACGCTCATTCCATTAGATTTAAGGGTCCACGCAAGCGAGCCGCTCCGCTGCCCCATATCAAAACCTAGGAATTGCTCCAGACCAAATTTTAAAAAGGGCGTAAAAACATAAACATAAAAATGTTTTTAAGCTCTTTTTTTTTATTTGTCTAAAGCACTTACTAGGTTTTGATATGGGGCAGCCGCATTAATCTTTCGATGCTACGCCAAGAGTGGCTCATTCCGCAATTTCGCTACTAGGTAGTACCAAATTTAAAGAATAAGAAACATTTATTGCCACACTGAACACAGAACAGTAACAGAACTTACACAGTACAGAATAACAAATAGAAACATATACAGACAATTTTACAATAAAATATCTAATAATAACTAATACTAATTCCGTGTGACAAAAGGAACGGACTCAGTGTATGCTGCGACAGCCTTGCGACTGCGCAGCGTTATAGCTTGGCAACTTCGTTGGTGACCCTCACATGTGTGCTTTTTGTTATGTGCAGCCGTAACTACTCACACAAGATACCGCCAACACGAAAGGGGGCCTCCGGAGGCTGCCTCCGTCGGTCGTTGTTCGTGTTGGCGGTAACTTGTGTGTGAGTAGTAGCACGTCGCCTCGTCATGAATTAAGAAGCCAGTTAAGATTTATATGAAGCGGTTTACGGGGCCTCTTAAGGGACTAGTTCAATGGCTAAAACAGTGAATCTATTTTGAAGGTTTTATCGAGAATTTACTTGTAAAATATGCGCAGTTACTTACTTGGTTATGTTATGTTTAAGCCCTCGAGAATCGATAAATAATACACATAAATTTTAAATAGGAAATCGCATTAAAAAAACAAAGGAGTCGATATTGTATTTCATAATATTGAACGCTATAATTTTAGAAGGCATAAAATAATAGTAGTATTTACTTAATAAATAATATTTGTCTCAAGATTTTATCCTACAAATATAAAAATATCAGAAAATGTACGGTGTTTAGGGTAAGTACTACAAACGAATACTAAGGTAGCTTGACATTGTACTAGTACTTACCGTCTTGAATGTTAAGTCATTAGAAATAAGGGTTGCCAGATGTCCGGGAAATCCGGGATTGTCCCGGAATTACCATTCTTGTCCCGTGTCCCAGAATTACACTTTACAGTCCTGAATTTCGAATACCTACCTACTTCTAATTTTTTTTTCATGTTAGCTCTACCTTTTTTTTTAACCCGGAGAAATGCATGAAACTGCATACCACTACGTAACCTAAGGCCATCGGGGGTGACAGCCAGATGTTACGCATTGGTTATGTGGGGCTCTCCACTCCAGAAGGGATTGGCCTACCCACTAAAACTCAGGGATGCTTCCACCCTGTGCCTTCATGGTGATGCCGTGGGATCGCTAGCAAGCCACCACGACATCACCGGCACCTTCGCCCTAGGGCGAACCCTCTCCGAAAAAGGCACACTGTAGCATGGCCAGTGTGTCTTCCCTCACCTGCTTCCCCCCGACCAACGGCCGTCCCCCGGGGAAACCAGGAACCGGCACCGAACACACGGGGTCCAATCGTGTATCCGGCGCCAGTCCCACCCTCACCGCCACGGGAGGACAAACGCCCCTGCCCCGGAGCCGTCGACGGGAGGACACACGCCCCTACCCCGCAGACACTCGCCCGTCCGTTCTTGACCGTCGCCAGCCCTCGTTGCTGGGGACAGTCAGGTTTACGTACCGCGATGGACCAGTCCTCTATGTCCCGCTAACGGGACGCAGAGGACTAGTCCACCGCCACCAAGCAGCGGCACAGGTCACCCGTCTGGTTCCTGCCCGCAGTGCCCCCCAAAAGGAGACGTCGGAGGGATGCTGCCCGTGCCCGACGCTCCGCCCTCGCGTGCCGCACCTGGAGAGTTCTCTAACAGAGGAAACCCGGTGCGGGACCCTCCAACCCCCCCTGACAGGCTCATTCGCAGCATCGGCAGGTGATCAATTAGGGGCCCCTAAGAAATCACTTGCCGTTGCTCCCGGGGTGCACCGGCCAAGACGCTTCCCTTTCCTGCGGATCAACCGGATCAAGAGGAATGAGAAGAATCCAGACACTCTGGGAGGTTTCCTGTCTAGCACCCCATGTTACCTCTCCCTACCTCGTACCTACGTGCGTGTTTGCAAATATTACAAGTATAAGCGATTTACTGAATGCATGTGATTGGTGCATTTGATTTGTCCCGGAAACGAAATGCCTGAACTGGCAACCCTATTAGAAATAGAGGTGACAGTAGAGTGTCAACTTCTGGGCATTAGAATGTTGAACACTAGAACGATTACCATAAATAGGGCACTTAAGCTTATATCAACGTTTCGTCAAATAAATAATTACGGGTTGATGTGACCCAGTATATGTTATGTTGGTTAATTGATAAATTAAGCTAATTGCCGCAGCGAACGTGTTACTTTGAAAGTGTAAAAGCAATTTAACAAGCATTATGTAGTCTAATAAAATAACACTGCCAATTCATTCGATAAGTATTTATGAAACGAGTAATCGAAAAGCACTGTTAAAGTGCGGACAGATCGGGTGATAATATGCAAATAGTTGGTAGTGAATAATTGCATGAATATTGGTATGGAATAGATACATAGAATGGGGGTTAAAATATATTTTTCTGTGACTACGCCAGTGTTACTAAAGAATTCTTAAGAAATAATAAAAAGTTCCTGTCAAAAAATGTTTTTACAAGCTTTTATTGTTGAATGTACTTTATTGGAGATTGGATTCTATTTCTTATGGAGCCGGCTGCCTCTATCACTGACCTTAAAACTTAAAATTTAATACGACGACATGTTTAGCTTACTTATATTAGTGGAAGCGCCACCGCCTACGAAGCTAGAGGTCCCGGGTTCAAATCCTGGTAAGGGTAAATATTGGTGTGAAGAGCACGAGTATTTGTTCCTGAGTCATGGATGTTTTCTGTCTATTTAAGTATGTATTTATCTATATATATATAAGTATGTATATCGTCGTCTAGTACCCTTAGTACAAGCATTGCTTAGTTTGGGACTAGAAGGATTTGTGTAAGATTGTCCCCCGATTTATATATTTATTTAATTTATTTAATATCAACATCTGATGAGCTGAAGACTGATAATCCCTCATTTAAACTTGTTCTATGTGGGAAAATCACTGCGATGCACTTCACATATGGACAATACTTTGTCCTATCACAAAAGCTCAATAAGATGAGTAAAAAATAAAATATTTATGCAATTAAATATGATTATGTAGAGATCAGTGTTGTAAGATAGATGGACTGACAGGTTGAGGTATTTATGGGACATGATATCATCTCCATTGTTAAAAGCTCACTTCCTTATATGTCCTTATTTATCGTAATATGCAAGTAATAAATCTGTTGAAAAATCGTGCTTGTAATTATTGTATTTTTTCGAAAAACAAATGGGCATTGCTATGAATTGTTCTTTTTTGAGATTAATGGGTTTGGACTTTTATTTACAAGCTTTTATTTTTTTCTTTTATTTACTAGCTTTTAGTTTGTCTGTAATCAAACCTTTCAAGTTAAACTTAACCAACTTTCCGGATTCCGATCGAGCTGTTTTACGCTTAAGTGAATTGGATGACAAGATAATGGTACATTAATGACATGGATCTGTTGGAAGATGGTTATAGGATAATATAAATTAGATTAAATGAACCCATCGCGATTGAACTCATTTATGGTTTCGATATGCAGTTCGCAATTATGCAAAAAAGTACAATAGGCAATACAATAAGGCTTGGCTCAAAAATAATTACATAAAAAGTTACAAAGTAACTATATGTGTATGTACGAGTAAGTATATTTTAATGTGCCGAATCATAAAATTAATCAAGTCTGTGTCTTTTCAAAGAAGGAGGAAACTTCAAATTGACATTCAAATTTCGTTTTTTTTTCCTACGAAGCTTGTTGCTACTCATATCTTGTTTTAAATATGGGTGAAAATTGTTACTGATTGATTCTGTACTTTTGAGGAAACCTTCGTTGCGTGCGTCGTCAGCGTCACATTTGATTTTACGGCAAGTCAAATAGGCAAGTTCCGGTTTTAAAATCACGACATAATTTAATATTAGACACCGAACAGTACAATAATATACAAAATTCGTTGGTCTCACTTTACATAAATTCTAACTAATGGAAATAATGACTAGTCGAACCGATTGTTACAAGATTTTTTTTTATGACAAAACCTATCTTATGTCAATGTATTAAGATATAATTTTCAACAGTGGGATATCGCACAGTAGGTAAAAATAAATGTTTGTTCGATCTGGCTTTAAAAATTTATAGATATTATTAATTTAAGCAGCATATTACGTTCATCGGCCGGTTTCTGTTGCAAATATTATAATTAGGTAAATTAACGTGTTTTGGAGCCTTTCTTAATATTGTGTTTTGTATGATTATTGTGGTTTTATGTGTTTTTGTTTTATACGTTATATGATTAATCGTTCGATCACCCTAAAATGGATATTTCCACTGAGTTACGGTAAATTGTTATTGTATATCAGCTCAGTAATCGTCAAACTAGTATATTTTATGCTTCCATACACAACGATTTAAGACATCATATTACAAACACTCGTACGCTTATTGATTGCCTATCGACATTGCTCGCTTAAAGATCCTGTGATCTCATATCGTCGGACTTCTACAAGACCAGATCGTTAAAAGACTTTAGTTTTTTTTTTCAATAAATTGTTTAATGAGTATTGGCAGTTATGGCAAATGTGAAGCCTATGGTAGATCACGCTTACTCAGAAGATGCCTGTTCACTCTTGTCGTAACAACGTACTTCCTAGATGTTTAGGTACGCAGTCCGTTTTTATAAGGTCAAACATAATAAAAACAGGTACAACACTACTATTATTTTTCATACCAAACACATTTAAACCTACTATCATTACTATATTTACCTTAGTCATAAAATAGTACCACAAAATAATGCGTTAAACCAGCAAATTTCTAAATTCATAAAGTAATTCAACTCTAATTTAGATGTAGATTAATCTCTTGTATAATGCGACACAATACAGCCCTCCGCGAAATGTCCGTACTGTTGTTTATCTACTGTGCTTTCACTTTCGCCATTACGCAAGCAATAAGTAGATTGGACGAGTTATAACGCTTAGATAACCTAAGTAGATCGAGTTACTTTACTGGGATAACAATATATTGATCTACATAAAGATCTGAAATATTACTAATTAATAAACTCTAAGGAAAGAGGAGGTCAGGCGGTCGGATTTTTTTTACCGACTTTCAATAGAAGGTCGGTTCTCAATTCGCCTTTAAGTTTTTTTTTGTATGTTTGTTACGCAATTACTCGAAGTCGGCTAAACCAATTTGGAAAAATATTTTTTTGTTTGAAAGGGTATACTTTTGAGGTGATCCCATAGCGACCAAATCAGGATGTGATTATGGGGTCTTGGAGAAAAACGAGGGAACTTTTCAAATATTATAGGCACACAGATAGCGATTTGGGTATTGTTACTCGTGGATTTATCAAAATAGGTTCATTGGGAGTGGGTTATTTGATTTTTTTACTTTTGTGGTTATTTTATGCGCTCGTGTCCAAAATACCGCATTCCCGAAATACCAGATTTTTCAAAAACCAGATTTTCGATTTATGAGATTCCTGTCTTACCACATTCCCGTTACACTAGATTTAAAAAAAATCGTAAGTTACTCAAGGATCTAAATCACTTTGTTGGGTGTGTTATTTTGGGAATCTTGTATACGGAGAATCTGGTGTATCGAGAATCCGGTGTTTTAAAAATATGGTATTTTAGGAATGAGGTATTTTGGGAATGAGCGATTTTATGTATGGTTCCCGATTACTCAAAGAGTGTGAGGTCGATTTGGAAAAATCTTTTTTGTTAGAAATAGTATAGCTCCCTAGTGGCCCCATTCATCTGGCAGTATAATGCATGATAATAACATAGTGATGCGTACCCACGGCGAAGAACTATAATATTGCCCACAGTGTTTAAACAGTAGTGTTTAAACTTAACTTATCACACAAAAGGCGAGCTTAATACCAAAAGGCAATCTCTAACTACAAGTTAACCTTATAGCCCTTACAAATGATAATTAAAATATCGCGTAGCAACCAGATTGAAGAACGAGAGTATTTTTGAAGTCAGCCGAAAAATTAAGTAAGATTAGCTGTTTTCCGGATGCAAAGCAATGCTAGCTAATTCAATATTATCTCATACTTCTGTTTAGTTAAAAACCGGTCCGTTTAATGGCTTTATCCACATAGCTGTTGTCGGGTGACATTCGGATACCTCAGATAATTCTTACTATGATTATATAGTTCTATTTTCTTCTATTGGCAAGTTTGTATCGTCTCTCTCTCTCGACAACCCGTAATGAACTATAGCTCGCTTAACTTTACTCACTTAAAACCGTAGGGCCTTATCACTTATCACACTTTGCGGACGAGTTAGAAGCGAAGTCCATCCGAATGTCGCTCGCGGCTAGTTTTGTGTGGAAACTCGCCTGCAGCTTGCCCGCAAATCGCAAGTGTGATAAAGCCATTATCACACTAGCGAGTTGCGAGCGTATTTTGTATGAAGGCGATCACGCAGCGAGTTCTCCGTGACAGATATTTGTATAGAAATACCTACGCTCGCAACTCGCTGGCGGTGTGACAAGCGCATGTGATTCATTTAATATGCTTAAGCAATTAGATGTCGTAATAATGATAATAAAAGATAATGAATTAATAACTAACATGACTTTATGAAAATGCACGGAGATAATTATTGTACGGCATCAGTGTCACGTTTCCTGAATGATACCTTTCGCAGCTAAGCACGTTAAATCTACATAACCATATAAAGTTTAATTAAGCTCAAATAGCCCGCTTATAATTTTATATCGATCGTATCCCAAAACTTTACTAGACATTTAGGAATTTCGAATACTCTTTAAGAATGGGCTCAATCACACATGCTGAATTTCATAATCTGGATTCATCAATTGAATTCCCACGTGTGTGTGTTCCACTGGCTGGTGTGGACTACTGGCACTGTGAGCTGTAGACCTCGCGAGTCTGCCAACCCCCATGGCTCCGCCATTTAAAATAAAAAAAAACCGGCCAAGTGCGAGTCGGACTCGCCCACCGAGGGTTCCGTACTAATTTGTAGGTACATATATTAAACTACCCTGTAATTAAGGACGACAGTCGCAAATTCACTTATGAAGAACGTTGAACATATAATACAACCAGAAAACGTTCACCTAATTTCGGCATAGTATGTCCACAGTTATGTCACTGCGCTAACCATACGAAATTTACTTACCACGTTTTGTCAGTAGGCGACAGTGGCAGATTCACTTCGGCAGAATGTGCAATCGCACGAATAGGTGAGAGGTGAAGGCTGTCCTTTCATCTGAGCTGATTCGTTTTTATACCCGATACGTTTCGAGGCTGTAGTTTAAGTATATTGGTAATTGGATTAAGTATGGCTACTTATAAATTAGCGGTGTAGCTAAAATCAAAAGGTATATTTTGCAGATAGCACTCTTTTGTTATTCTATCTATATGATAGCGCTTCGGTTACATGTCATCTGTAAGATTAGAAGCACCAAATTGAACTTTTTGGATCGTCCCGTCTCTTATAATTGGAACGAGATATTTTCAGAAAGACCAACCGTCTTTCTGAGAATGTAAATATGTATTAGTTATTAAAATTGTGTATTGTGGCATTTGTGGCACTTGACAAATGTCTCATTGCGAATTTCTGATTAATTTATCGGATATTTGATGAGTTCCCTCGATTTGTCGAAGATCCCATCACCAAATCCTGACACGGTGACAATGAAACTACTTTTTTAAATCGGTCCAATCGTTTTCGAGTAATCGGGGAACACAAAAATAAAGCTTCTGACCAACTGAGAACCCCTCTTCTCTTTTGAAGTCAGTTAAAAAGGAACATCAGGGCGGCGCTTGAAACCCGGGTATTACCCGACTCTAAATAAAGTCAGTTACTGGGTTTTCGGGTACCCGGGTTGCATTACCTACATTGAACTTGCCAGCATTGTCGGCTGTGTTAAGTAAGATAAGCAAGCGTGTGATGTTTTTTCGCGTTGGCTTTGAGGCGGCCGACGTTAGATTTTATTTATTATCTTTAAAATAAAACGATACATGCATAATTTTTATTAATTACTAGGTTTTTTAACCCGAGTTCTGAGTAAAAATACCCGGGTTTTACCCGACTCTGAATAATGTCGGTTACCCGGGTACACTGGCTTTCGGGTAACCGGGTTGCATTCCCTAATGAGAACGCGCGAACATTGCTCTACGTTAATTAAAAAAAACATATTGCTTTGCTAATCCGCGATATGATAACGTAACGTGTTAGACAATTTGTGCTACCCCATTATAGGGTGTATTTTCAAAAACGTAATTTCGCTGTCATGACATATTGGCGAATACTGAGAAGATTCTGCCTTATTAAAATTGGACTTTTGGTTACAATGTAGAATCAGTCAAGTTCTAACAAGTAACCAACGAATGCCAGTCTAGTGAGGAGGAATCTTTTAAATATTGGTAGCCAGAGAAATTACGCCAGCGAAAATACAACCTATAATTACATGCGTATTTTTTCATGCATTTACATGCAAAACGAAAAAACATGCAAATAAAATAAATATGTGTAATAAACCACCACCAAAAATCAGTGGCGTAAATAGCCTTTTCTGTGCCCTGTGCAAGTTTCCATAACTGCGCCCTTGTTTTTTACCTAGGGTCCTGCCTGGTCTGGCCATTCTTGCGCCCCCCAGAGTCTACGCCCTGTGGCTATTTACGGCACTGCCAAAAATACAAAACTTGACACGCGTTTCGCCTCCCTACGAGGCATCCTCAGAAGAGCCTGAGATGTTGACTGTCCGGCGTCCGCTGACGAAATGACATTGCTCTACGTTACAGATGCGCTTGTCTATTGGCTGTTACTTGCTGTTACGAGATATGCCGCGACAATCTTGCGATCCGTGCTGGTCAGTTACAACGTTCTAGCTTGGACGGCATGATCCATGACATATCCAACCAGGATTTATGACATTGCGCAATGTTTCATAAATGTTAAGCGCATCTACTTTTACAAGTTGACATAACGATGAACATTCACTGACGTGAACTTTAAGGGGTTTGATTGCAATCTGAGCAAATGTTATGATTTTAATAACAAATGTTAATACATTCAGCATATACGATAATTGCTAAATGAACACACGTATTTTCTCAAGGTAGAAAAAAAAACATTCAGATCGGACTACCGTTAAAGTGCTACGTTGCTACTGACAGATAGATGACTTATAACACCCCTTTTTGCGTCGAAGGTCTATAATACGAGTAAAATAATAATATGTTTGATACTTATGTCAAGTATACATTCTTACGAAAATCTCATTCGACTAAAAGTGTTTTTGCGAAATGTTTTATACGAAGTGTATTTCGGAAAAGTATGCCAGATAAGGGTAACCTATACAGTAAGGTAGACGTCCTAGTGCTTGACACTGGCCATGTTCAATGTTAAGTCGTTATCAGAGGTGACAGTATCAGCAGCAGGGTGTTAACTTTTGGGCAACGTGTCAAAAACTAGGGGGGCATTCGTTAATTACATAAGGACGTAAATAATCGTATTTTGACTTATAAAATATTACGTAACAATGGTGTTTAGCCCCCTTCCTCTGAGGTAAGGGCACGTAGAGATTTTAAAATCCCCGTCCTCGCCCTATGGACACATACGTAATGCATTAATGATCGTATCCAAAACGCACTGTAAGATTACAATGTACACAAGCCTGAAGCAAACACCGAGCTTAAATGCCAAAATCACCTGCGCATCTTACATAAATTGCACTCGCGTTACATAAGTGTAACCTTTTCATACATTTTGCAATCGGGAGCTTCTCGGCTCGTCGTCGTGACCCGTCGGCGTGGCTGAAATGTTGCTTTTACTCGCTAATAACTTGTGTAACTTATCGTTTAATGAGTTATATTCAATTTCTATTTTTGTAGTTTTACCCTATGTAATTCAGTCATTTGTCAAAGCTGAGAAGAAGTCGTTGACAAGCTCGTCTCTGATAAGATTGATTAAGATTATGTTCATATCATTTATATCTTATGTAACTCTTACGGAGATGCGCAGACTGCCGAGGAGGCAGCATTAAATCGACAAAAGAGACACTATATGGAGAGTAAAGGATTATCAGGCCTGAAAAAATGTCATACTGGTTATAAATGTCAATGTCAAGTAAGTCGTGGCTACACTAACGTTAATCGTCCTTCATTGTGATAATAACGGCGTTTCCCGTTAATGCGGCCCCAGCATGATAGAGTACAAGATTCGGATTGGTGGCATCTGCGTTGTGCACGTTCCCTATGGGTGTAGGTTCAGAGAGCACGGCTCTTCGACTCCAGGCGTTCAGGCCCCCACCTAGT
Organism: Eudemis profundana; assembly: GCA_947034925.1. NCBI lineage: Eukaryota > Metazoa > Arthropoda > Insecta > Lepidoptera > Tortricidae > Eudemis > Eudemis profundana. The sequence continues at coordinate 10,192,236 of OX344814.1, read as the reverse complement.
CCGACCCTATCGAGGTGGACCGGGACAAGGTGACCTGGTTCGACCCTAGGCGCCCCCGGCACCCACTCAGTCTAACCCCTCGGGGTGGTCCGCCCTGGCTCGACCCCAGGGAACGCCACTGCCGACCACCCGGTCCGACAATCGCTATGCCCATAACTCCCATAAGGGTTGCGAGTTTGTCGGATTCCAAAAAAAGGCACGGCTCTGATACGGCTTTGAGATCCTAAGGCATTTAATTTTTCAATTTTCGCTTCAATGAAAACACCTATACTAAGTTAATAAAATGCAATATCTTAGTCATGCTACAAGATTAACGGTATTGCCTCAACAAAAGTGAACGCTTACACAAATAGTCTTACTTATCGTATTCAATATTCGATTAACCTGTCATATAACTGTGTACAGAGCATTGGCCTCTGTTTTGAAAATGATGTTATGTACTCATTCACGCAGGAGCAACGGACTCTATGAGTGGAGTACCGCGCATTTCATAAAAAATGTAAACATTGTATCGAACGTTACCTATGTCCATACCATAGGTAGCAATAACATAGTCTTCCAAATCACGCATTCGTTGCTTATTATTCTTCTTCTCTGTCGTATCTAGAGCCTCTGTGGCTTTTTTCAGAATATATCTTCCTTACTCGGCCTACTATATCTTCTAAAAGGCTGTAATACCTACTACAGGACTGGTAATGAATTTAAAATCATAATAATTATTATTCATAGAATAATAGACATAGCACTGCCCCTATCTAACAATGCCCTTTGTTGAAATCACATTAAATGAGCTCATAAAAAGTCACAACAACGTCTATTATTCTTTAATATAATTCTGTTTCCTTCCTGATCCACCCACAGCCTTTATTATATGCAAAATACATTAACATTAAAATTTGCAAAATGTTATCTTTAACGCTAAAATCAATATCTGACAAGATCATTATTTAAAAACACTTAATTAATAGAGTTATGAATATGATAATAGAATCATATATAGTTCTCGTTGTTAGAAGCATGTTTGACATTCGTTCCTGTCATGTTTCTATAATAATGACATTTTTCATTACGTATAATTATAAGGGTTATATATTATCAAGAATGTGCAGCGATTATGAATATTAATACATTCTTGAAGTATTTTTTATGTAAAATATTTGTATTATAGGTCTTGTGTTATAATTATTATATTATTTAATAGCTGTGAGGTTGATAAGTAAGTTGATTTTATTATTTTATCTTTCAGGTAAGTCTGCAAACCGGTTAAGAGTGGTGCTGGACAGTAAAATAACGCAAGTATTTTACGTATTGATGAATGTTATCATATATTGTTGCTGAATTTAAATACATACTTACCTGTAATGTATTTTTGGACGACACAGTTTGTAATGCGTCAGTGCTCTTCATAATATTAACATAATAATGTACATTAATTAATTACTATTTGTAGAATGAGCATAGTCCTGCAAGCGGTATCACAAAAGTGCGAATAGCTTTCGCGCGACTAATACCTACTACCAATCCGGCAATTTCTTTCTATAATACCACACCTGGCCATAAAGTTGCTTTTTCCGCACGCTACGCGTTCGGGAAAAGCCACTTTCTGATCAAGTGTAGACATAAAATGATGTATCGAACGAATCCGTGTCGCCGTGTCGAACGAATGAAACATAGTCTAGTTCAGGCGCTACCCTTTTTATCTTCCGACACGACTCCTAGCGACATGTACAATTCATTCTTTCACACCTTTATGGAACATTATAACGCAATATTTACTTCTAAATCGGTCGTGGTTAGTGGTGCACCAGTTTTTAGTGAGTGGGCTACTGTGGACTTACATAAACGTAGACAGGAATTGTATGCCTTGTATGAAGAACGGCGGTTCAATACGAGTGATGAATTTAAAGAGCATGTGAAACAATATTCGAAGAAATTTAAGATAGATTGTCATTTAGCTAAGCGTAATTACTTAAGCCAGAAAATAAGGAATAGTTCTGATATTATTAAAACAACCTGGAAAGTAATTAATGTGGAGACTGGTCGATCGAAGCACTCAGTAAACGATCTTAAACTAAAAATTGATGGCAAAATTGTAGATTCCAATTTAGAAGTAGCAACAGAATTTGAAAAGTTTTTTACCGAGATACCAGTATCCACAACTAAGCATTTAAATTCATCACCTTCGGCTGCCGTTACACTGTTAAAAGATAACGCCCCAGAATGTAGTAAAGACTTTCATTTTGAACATGTTAGTACTTCAGATGTAGTAAAGGCGTTTAAATCAATTAATGTCAAAAAAACTAGTGACCTTTGGGGAGTCTCTGTCCATGCTGTTAAATCCCTAATAGAAATCATAGCGCCTGACTTGGTAGTCGTGTTTAATAACTGTGTTGATTGCGGTGAGTTTCCTGATCTAATGAAATATAGTAAAATAACACCTTTATTCAAATCAGGTAGCACTACTGACCCCACTAACTTTAGACCAATATCTGTGCTACCAACTTTTAGTAAAATTTTTGAGAAATTAGTTTTGTCCCAATTAATGAAACATTTTAATACGAATAACTTAATGCATAATAAGCAATTTGGTTTTACTCGGGGTCGCTCGACAACCGACGCTGGTGTCGAGCTAATTAAACATATTTTCGATGCCTGGGAGGAGTCATGTGATGCTTTAGGTATTTTCTGTGATTTATCCAAGGCATTTGACTGCGTATGTCATGAAACATTGATCGGGAAGCTGCACTACTATGGAGTCAGAGAATCGGCACTGAATTTATTTAAGTCATACTTACAAGGTAGAATACAAAGGGTTGACGTGAATGGACAGCACTCACCGGGGTCATTGGTCTCGATGGGTGTACCGCAGGGATCAATATTGGGACCATTCCTGTTCCTTATTTACATAAATGACTTGCCATACCTCGTTAAGACCCACCATGATATAGTATTGTTTGCAGACGACACCTCACTTATCTTCAAAGTCAAGCGACAGCAGCAAGCTTACAATGATGTAAACAATGCTATATCTAAAGTAGTGAATTGGTTCAATGTTAACAATTTACTGTTAAATGAAAGAAATACTAAATGTATAAACTTTGTCACGCGTAACGTAAATCGCGAGCAAGCAAGTGTCATTGTGAAGGATGAGGAATTGGAACTAGTTGACAGTACAGTCTTTCTTGGTATAACATTGGATTCTAAACTCCAGTGGGGTCCCCATATTGGTAATCTCTCGAATAGACTAAGTTCTGCAGCGTTTGCAGTCAACAAGATCCGACAATTAACAGACATAAAAACAGCTCGATTAGTATATTTTAGTTACTTCCACAGTATTATGTCGTATGGTATTCTGCTGTGGGGCAGTGCTAGTGCTTCAGAGCTTAATACTATATTTGTTCTGCAGAAGAGGGCTATTCGAGCGATATATAAGATGAATTATCGAGACTCACTTAGAGATAAGTTTAAGGACATTAATGTAATGACATTGCATTGTCAATACATCTATGAGAATATTATGTATGTACATAAAAATATCATGAATTTTAAGAAGAACTGTGACATACATAATATTAATACTAGGAATAAACATAAGCTCGCAGTGCCCACCACTCGGCTCCATAAAATAAAAACATCATTCATGGGTAATTGTGTAAGGTTTTATAATAAGCTGCCAAGGAATATAACTGAATTATCTATTAACAAATTTAAGAATTGTGTAAAGCGTAAACTCATGTCTAAGGCTTATTACAGCACACAAGACTACATGAATGATGAAACACCGTGGGATTAACTGCGACTGGAAATAGATATATTTTAAAAACAATGTTTGATTAGTTGTCTTTTTCTGTTTTTGTACTTGCCAATTGTTTTGACACTTAGAGACCATTTACATCTCTAAGAAAAAATGGACTTAATTTAGTAAATAAGTATTTTCAATTTGTATTTTGACGTTTGGAGATCCTTTACACCTCCAAAACATAATATTTTGACATCTCCATTAATTCTAGTATCAATTTATTTTCTATTTTTTATTTGTCTTGTTTGGACGCATAGAGAGACCCTTTACATCTCTATAAATGTAGTTTTTAAGGTAATGTAATGTATATTAAATTATTAAAAGAGAAACTGGTGAGTTTCTTCCGGCGCTTCTTCTCACCAGAAGGTCATTACCCGAAGCGCCAAAAAGAAAAGAAGACAAAGAATGTAAGACATGTAAAAGAGCCCTTGAGGGCCTACTTACAGAAATAAATTATTTTATTTTATTTTATTTTTTATTGTACACAACACTGGAGGTAACAAAGAAAGCCCTTTCTTTGTTTTACCACCCTAGTTCTGTAATATACTATTATATCATAATTTATAATTATTTGGTACCAAGTGACAGGTCATACTTGTTGCACGACATGGTAAATCTTGGCTATTTGTGCTAGTCTTATTCAGGAATGTGTAAATTCACCTCTGAGCTGGACTCAACTAGTAAGTGTCAGAGTAATGACATTCAGGACATTCACGACACCATCGATTAAGAGGAGCCCTCGGTGAACCCATTTATTGGCATTAAGTTTAGGGTAAGTTAGTTGTCTCTTTTTATTTTGGTATTGTTAATGTTTATCTGAAATAGATTTTGACGTTAGACCCAGAGGACCGAACATGTCAAACAAGACTCTTGCGCATGTAAACTAAGTAACTGTTAACGAGTTTCAATGACTTTCGATCTATTTGACGCATCGAGAAGTGCATTGACTTTGGTATTACATACCATGTTTTTTAGTTAACGGATATTTTACCGATATGTCAGGTTTTTCGCACCTTGTGTAGTCTTCAAATGTAACATAATCAGTTAATAGATTATAAATCTTATTACCACGAATTACGGGTGATTTTTGTGAATCGTTTAGTTTTTATAGAGTAATCATGATTTATTGATGGACATATGTTTTTTGACAGCAATAATCGTAACTCGTTTTGGCTATTTCTTGTTTGAATTGTATAATATGGATGAAAAAGCTTAACTTAATAGAATATGTTGTGTGATTTTATTAAGGCGGTAAGTACTATTTCGTATATTGAAAGTGTAAGTTTGTTTTATTAATAAGAGTGATGCACTCTTAACTTTAATTCAAAATTGAAAAATGTCTGTTTAAATATACATGTGCCCTTTTCGAAATTGGTTATTCGCCTATAATATGGTGACTCAATTTTTGATTAATTGGTATCTGTGTCACTATCATAATTCGTGTTTAATTGTTTAACCAATATTAAAATGGCTCAAACTCATTTAGTTATAATGAATCTTTAAGTAGTAAAATTAAAAAAAGTCTTTAAGTAGTAAAATATTAATAATATCAAACGGCCGCGACGTCGTCACGTATGTCGCGCGTCCGAACATGACTGGTCATAATCAGTGATTAAGACCTCTTTGATTAATTAATTATCTTATGGTTACTATTTTTTCAATATGAATGAACTGCCCACGTTACGTCAACATTTCATTACATGTTTGAGAAAAAGTCCCCTACCCTAATTGAATGTACGATCGACAATAATGTGGATGACCACTTAGCAGTGTCATCCGATAATGTCGCCATTGACTGCATGTATTTAAACTGTGATGACGCGTTCTCACGTTCAACCTATTTACAAACAATGCCCACCTTTTACACAAATCAAAGTGTTAGATAACCCAGTGGGCAAACTGGCCAAAATATCTTAGGCAACAGTTATTACCCATTGAACCCGCGAGTTCTACTTTTTACAGTCACGAACTCTAACTACCGAACTAAAGTGAACTTTGGTTACATAACAATAAAGTTTGTTTTGGATTGTTACAGGATATATGTAGTTAGATTCGTTACGTCACAACTGTCCTGAGAATTTGCTCGAAATGGCATTCTTCTTGACATTTCCTGAGCGATTAAGCGTCGTTTGGGAGATCATGACACAATAATACTCCTTTTACAAGTCTGAATAGCCGATGATTTTCGTTGCGTAATTCTAATTTGATATTTGTTTGGTAAACTTTGTTCAAAATGGAGTCGGTGCAGCTGTTCTATATTGCCGTGGTTGTATCTGTCACTTTCTGACATATGAGTAATGAGGAAGCGCGGAAAAGATTTGCCAATATGGTACATACGATAGTTACGATACCCATGTTGATATAGACATGTACAATCGAACACACTGTTAACTATACATTTGTAAACGTCAACTTTATTGCAACGTGTTGAAGTCAGTCATGGGTGGTCAGTTAATAGTGCCTTCGTTTGTACTCTGATTTTGCGTCATGAAAATGCTTTGTTTTACAGAAAATATTACGGTCAAATTAGGCTAGAACTTATGTTTGGACCTTGACCTAAAACGAGACATTTTCGCGTCAGGTGGATCTGCCTGATCTAATTGATATAAATGTCGGGCACTTGACACCTGACAGTTTGCCCTTTGATAGCTCTCAAGGTCCATTAATCAGGAGTTTCGATAAGGTTAAGAATGATTAATTATTGACCCTCGACACAGAAAGCTAAAGTATACACTTACTTAAGTACAGCCACGGGCAATAACATATGATGAAACAGGACATGCATAAATATCTGATAGGACCTAACTGCTAAGTATAGGAACAGAGCGGTGTCAGATATTTTTGCATGTTCTTTTTCATCATATACTATTGCCGGTGACTGTACATCTGGGGGCACGACAGCCAAATCGAGCCAAACAAAAGTACGGCCGTACCATCATTTTCTCGAAGCCATTTTCAGCCTCCCGTAATTTAGTGCTGGCTATATGTTATTTCTGTCAGTTTATAGGAGCAAGGTGTACAAGATGTTCTTTTTGAGCGAGAATCTATATTTTAAGGCGCGGTAGGACCTGGCTCGCGTTTCACATACAAACTAGGGTCGGGCGGAATGCAGATTATTGCAGATTATCTTCGATTTCTAACATAAAAGTATACGTTATCAACCCAAACATGAGAGGATGCCCTGCATGACTGTGAAATCATGATTGTCAGGTATTAATTTTGTCAGAAAAGGTAACTGGTGATGAACAAAATGAAAAAAAATGAAAAAAATACTTTATTTTATAGTGTTTTCGCGCTACTTTTCTATCGAGCGAAGTGTTCGCTATCGTGTTCTAAGTGAGAGGAAGCCCTAGATACAGTTCTGAATATTATTATATATGTATTACAGTGTCCTAAGAGTCAAATAAGTGCTCTAAAAATGATTTGGAAACTAGGCTTCCGTGCCCGATTCTGGTCTCACCTCGCCTTAACATTTTCGCTACCAAGAACCCGCCTGGTAGGCACTCGTAATCTTAGCTCAGATGCCGGCATTGCCCGCCATGCGGGCAGTAGCTACGAGTATAAACCTACACGAGCCCGCCTGGCGGGCACACATTGCATCTTCGCCACGACAGGGCTGACACTAACAGAAAGGTTTTCTTCTGATTATCATGTGGTCGAAAAGAAGGTACAGTTGATTTTTAAATATACAGGCAGTGTTTTTACTTCACCTAATGCGATTAAAAAATTAGATTCGTAAAAAAGTTGAATTTGATATTTTTTTTGTTTCAAAGAAGTAATGCATATGTAATATGAAGAGGCTGGTGCTACTTTTTAACGAGTCACGTTTTCTGCTAATAGGTTTTTTTCTGTAACTATGACGTCAACGCGAGGTGTGAATTGCTTTATTTCCTAAAAATTGCGACGCGGTGTCCTCAAAACGTTACTTGTAATTCTAATGAAGTGTTGTTTTTTTTTAGCAAATGAACAGATGCGAGGTCGTATATCAAAGAGGAGCTCTTTGGCGATCGATGGGCATTTAAATCATAAGAATTACTTGATACTAGAATGACAGATGTCTGGATTAAGTTGTAGAGAAGTTTATAAGGAATCTTCTAAGTTGATTTCCATGAAAAAAAAAGTATGTTCACACACACTTTTAGCCCTTAAATTTCATCCAAATGTGAAAAAAAAGAAGCCTGCTTCTGTTTATAAGTAAATAATAAAACGTTATCCTAAACTAGCAGTCTGCGACTTAATCGTATTCCTGTCTCCAAACATTTAGTATGAAAAAGGGCCAGAGGAATAAGGTGACCGCAAACATATTTCTGAAGAATAACCCTAGAACGTGGTAGAACGTGGTAGAACATACAATTATGTTACCGGCCAAACCCGAATTCAGGCCAAACTAGTTTATCCTGACACGCTCAGGATAAACCGGCTTGGCCTAGGACAAACTAGTTTGGCCTGAAATCGGGTTTGGCCGGTAACATATACAAAATTAACTTTGATAATTTTATGAACAATACTGAGTGTTTAGATCTTTAAGGAAAATAAGCAGTCTGAAAACTTGACAAACTTTTTATGTTTGTTTAATCATTTTTACTTTCTCAAAGTTCAGTGCTTAACTACTTATTCATCTTGTTAAAAAAAAGGCCTCTAAACTTTATAGTGTAGGGTCAATCCGTAAGCCTTCATTGTTTAAAGCTGGTCCCATTTTGAAATACCTTGACAGGTATTAACGATGTCACATTGAGCCATGTCTAATTGAGTTAATAATGCTTGTCACTCGAGTGTTACAGACCTCGAGATTTAAATGGGTCAGGACATCTGCTCATAAGGTTATAAGTATTATTCGTCTCTTTCTATTGACCACCTTACAAATAAGACGAGTACAGTTGTTCGTTTAACCAATTTCCGTGGAGAAAACCTACAAACAGGCACTGCAAACACTGCCTCAACAGGCAAGGAAAACTAGACCTATTCTTCACTTGGGGCTGTACCAAATTATAAAGATAGACAAGTAGTCAAACGTAGGCCATTTAGGAACGCGCGATACCTATTCAATGTCAAGACGCAGACAGTGCAATCCATACTGGAGCATTCTTACGCATTCTTAAAACTTTCCTTGTAATGCGTTCATTCACGGCGCGCACGCATACAAGCGCGCGATGTACCTTTTGCAGAAAGAAAAAATATTGCTATTATACTGTGGCTATACGATGGAAAACGATGCTGATCTAGTAAATTCCTCTTGGTCCATTCGGATACGGATTTCTAAGGATACAGAGCCGCAATAAGCCATATTTTCGTCCTTTGCCAGCCTCTTTAATTGCCCCCTTATTTGATCCTGGTCTGTCCATTTCTGCGCTCCTCCAGTCCAGCTCTCCAGTCCAACTTGGTCCAGCGAGGAAAGTGACTGACGCAATGCTTTGTAGCTGAACCCTGGATAGGTTGGAAAAATGTTGTCGACCCATGCACGCCGTGGCGCCGAGTCACAGTGTACCAGTGATTCATTTCGTGGCTCATTTCTCTTGAATTCTTGGTTATGTCATTGTGGAGCGGTTTTGTATGGTATAGGGTCGTTAGAATGGGAACGAAAATAGACCTAACCTAAGCACTAACTATGATGGGTTCCTGTAGAGGGCCGCACTCTGTGGCAATCTGTGGAGACACCTATGCCCAGCAGCGGACGTTAGTGGCTGATAGGTAGTTAAAAATTCAACATTATGCGAATTCAACATTTTGTAAATTCAACATTATGCGAATTCAACATTTTAGGATTAGTAAAAATTCAACATTTTGAAAATTTAACATTTTGGGACTCGACATTTTGTAAATTCAACATTATAAGAATTCAACATTGTGGGCCGTGAGGGGGTGATTCTTGAAGGACATCGTGCCACTTGCCAGAAATATATTTAGTAGATTCCGCTTCATTAGCATAGCATTTTCGGTTAATTTGTAGAGCTTGGCCGGAATTAGACAATAACCAAAAGTGCCAAACTAAAGAGACGAGATCTCCTGAATATTCGCCAATACGTGTTCACAAGAACAGTATAATACAGTATTTTTTCTTCGTACAAAAGGTACATCGCGCGCTTGAATGTGTGCGCGCTGTGTTCGAACGCACTACAAGCAATGAAATAAAAATGTTCCAGTATGCATCGCACTCGCAGACGTGTTATCGCCTACCGCGCGTCTGTGTGAATACGTGCTGCGCGCTCCTTAACGGCCGAAGTTCGAGTAACTTCCTTGTGCCAAAGTATAAAGACTAGTGTTCGTCTTTATACTTTGGCACGAGGGAGTGATAATTTTGAAGAACTACTCCAGAGTTTAAGGCGTAGGAAGTAGTATTCGACTCATCTTTTTTAGATGTAAGAATGGTCAATGATGATGATGAAGTATCTTAAGTCAAACTTGTTAAAATGCACAGTTTTACAATGTATGAGGCGTAAATTAGTATGTAAAGAGGTAAATGGGTAAGATTTCTACGCTTAATGTAAAAATTAAAATACAATGAAATTATGTAACTTTACATCAGAGGAAAATGTGTTTTTTTGGATGCTTGCGATTTAAATGACTACTTAACTTCGTGCCTCTTTACTTGAATATCAAAAAAATCATACTGCTACTCCTTTGCTGGATTTTTAACTAAATTTAAAAAAGGAGAGAGTTTTCAGTTCGATGGAATATTTTTGTATATGTTCTCCGACTACTTGACGATGGCTTTATGGCCAATTTGGAAAAATATTTTTCTGTTCGAAAGGTCTGGTTTCTAAAGGTTCTGAACAGGTTGATCCCATTGCAATCACGGATCTGACCTGAAAGATAAAAACTATCTTATGTCCTTCCCAGGATCTCAAACTATCTACATGCCAAATTTCATTTAAATTAGTTAAGTGGTTTAGGAGATTCGTAGACGAACCAAGGTCCCTGACATAGCAAACCGGGTATAAGCAAACTGAAGTAGCAATGGGCAGGGCACATAGCTCGAAGAACTGATGGCCGATGGGGAAGAATGATACTAGAGTGGAGCCCACTTACTGGCAAGCGCAGCATGGGACGGCCACCCGCAAGGTGGTGGGATGACCTGGTTAGGGTTGCGGGGACTCGCTGGATGCGGGTCGCTTCTATCCGGCCCATGTGGAACTCTATTGAGGAGGCCTGTGTCCAGCAGTGGACGTCCTGCCTGAAATGATGATTATGAAGCGGTTTAGCCGTGAAAGGGTGACGGACAGACAGAGTGACTTTCGCATTTAACATTAGCTTAGATGACGTACGCTAAGCAACCATGTGTATTATGAATCAAATTTTAAGATAAACAACATCATTGTTTACAACATGTTTACATACACATACGGCACGATAGTACGCATTACATCATGTAAACATGGCATAACCGATCAGATTCACAGAAAATTTACTCTTAAGTACAATCAGCATGTGGCCTAAATATTTGAAAGCATTAACATGGCGAGAAGCGGTTTTTAAACATGCGGCAGTTGAGAGAAAAATGTGCTTTGGGTCTAATTAATTATTCGGATTACTTTTAACATACCGGCTATAGCTCTACCGATTTCAAAATACTGCAATATATTTTTGATTATGGTTCTATTTAAAAAAAAACGTCATGTTATTTACTTGGTCACAAAACGGGCCACAAAAATAGAAATAGGTACCCATTTTATTGCTAATATGCACTAAAATTAATTATTTTATTGATTTGTATTAATTTTATTCGGAAATAATAACAATACTTACTGTTTTCTGAAAGCAAATATTACATTTTTTTATTGAAAGAGTGTACTTTCATATCGGTCCTATGTTTTCAAAATTAATTCTGATGATGGAATCCATGACAAATTAAGGCAACTCCTCAAATGGGTTATTGTTTGAGCGTTTCTCCCGCGTCAGTTTTTTGTCGAAGTTCGCTGAGATTTTAGTTACATATCGAGCTATTTGGTACATATCCGGAACTGTAGGAATTTCGATAAAAATGTGTCCAGGAAAGTGACGCGCGCGTCACGCTCAAATAATGACCCAAACAAATATTATAATTTAGGCATATGCAGCGATTTCAGTAGTTTTATTTACTCTCTTGCATTTGTTGGTATCGTAGTGTTTTGTGTGAAGTTTTTATTTTGCAATTATTATATTCCTAACTGAACTTATATAACGAAATAGGCTTATAGGTAACAATTGACAATATTTCAAATTTTCTACTCCTTCATTTTATGAGCTGGATAGAAAATAGGTGGAATTTTAAGCTACCCGTATTTTTTCTTTTTCGTTTTAACTCAATTTTTCAATTAAAAATAGCAGTTTGAAAAGTAGCTCATTCTAAAAGGGCGTATGTAGAAAATGACGTCACTTTCCCAACTAGAATCCAGAACGACAATTACGATTTAAAAAAACTAGAATCCAGAGCGACAATTACGATTAAAAAAATAACTGTCAGGCGTTACAGCGTTGTCAACATAGGAAGTTCGGGAAGACAACGATGCTTTTGCTCCTCTTATTTGGGCTGGATTATATTTATCACTTGCCGATGTGTACTCCATCATCATAATTTCAACACGCGGCAGATTCGTGCTATCAGCCTGAGAAAAACCTTCTGATGTCTTCATTATATGAAAAAAATCGGTGTCCGGTAAAAGAATGCCAAGTTAATAATGTTTGAATGCGTTATCGGAGTCCAGTGGGAAAGTGCCAAGTCTTTTAAGGTCTTCGAAAACGTGCAAATGAACCAACGGTAAGAAAATTAAACTTCTAAAGCCGCTAAGCAGTTGTAACAATTTTCAAAACAAATAAACGTCAGACGGCAAGTATGTCAGAAAATGACAACCGGATACCATACACTTTTTAATCGTTTCAGCACTAAGGTCTCTCTCGATAATGCAGGGAAAATGACGTCACACTTCCGGTTCACACTAATTGACGATTTTTTCCAAAATGAATGGGAAATAAAATCCAAAAAAATTTTTTTTGAGCATAAAATACAGTTTTACCCAAATGGTTTTCGAATTAAGATCTTTTGAAAATATGAAATGTTGTCAATTCCCGCTGAACAATTATATCGTTAATTGCACATTATTTAGTTTAAACAGCTTCTCATGTGTATTTCCTCTGTGACATAACGTCCATTGTTTTAAACAACCATGTTACTTGAAAAAGGGGTAGATGCAATAAAGATTCCTTTGAACTTTCGACGTTCTTCAAATGTGACTGCTAGCTTCCTCTACTTGAAGAAGTTTCTATGGGAAACGTATGTTATGATTATGACGTAACTTTGTCTGAATATTTAATTTTGATGGATTTGGGTAACTAAGGCATAGTATTTATGTCATAGCCATTAAAAGTAGTTGCATTATAAATAAAATAAAACGTGTTCTTTTCATTTTGTCGATGAAAGTTTCACGAGAAATTTTCTCTAAAAATAAAAATTACATGATTTTTGAAAACGTCGTCATATAGGTTTTTTATATCTGTCACAATCCTAAGACAAAAACATTTTATCGAAATCGAAGTTTTTAGACATATTTTAGTTTGAGGTAGGTATATTTTTAATTATTCAAGCCTTTAGTTCAGTGGTTTTCAACCTTTTTCATGACACGACCCCCCTGGTATGAAAAATTTTTTCCCGACCCCCCGACCTTTCGCTTTTTGATAATGTATGACATACATGAAATCTATCTTTTTCAACTTTATTGTTTTTTTTTACTGAAGTAGTCCTCTCGAGCTCTTGCGACCCCCCAGGGGGTCGCGACCCACACGTTGAAAAACACTGCTTTAGTTAGTTTCACCCTGTCCTTGTGTTTGTCTGTGTGTCTGTAATCAAATCTTTCAAGTTCAATTAGACCCACTTCCCGATATCTGAGCTGAAACTTTGCAAGAATATATAAATCAGATGACAATGCAATCTACATAAAAGTGCAGTCACTAATAAAAGCTTGTCTCAAAGAAATATTTTTTGTATAATATTTAGCAGTAAATTTTCTTCCTAAGTACAACGATGTACCGCGCGGCTTGTATTGTATGTGTACGCGCCGTGAACGAATGCATTACACGATTTACACGCAACGTTTTAAGACGTAAGAATGCTGCAGTACGGATCGCACCGTCCGCGTCTCGACCTTGTATAGTATCACGTGCTCTTAAATGGCCGAAGAGAAACTACTTGTCTATACTTTTATACTTATTTTCATGTTTAGTTTAAGATTTATTATAATTGTAAAGATTTATAAAGTTCAATAGATTTCAAGAGATATTAGGTATAGATTTATATATTGACGGTTTCCCTGTCCGCCAAAATCGGTTTGCCGGTCACGTCTTAGAATCGTGATGGTCTGTCGTTAAACGATACTTTATAAGGCATTTACGGAACCATTGGGGTGTGACACCAATTATGCATTACGTGGGTTATAGAACGTTGCCAAATCTTGAAGAATTCTGCGATTACATGAACTATAATGTGTAGTTCTCAAGCAAAACGTACTATGTAAAATTCAGGTTTTCAATCCAAGACTTGGTTGGGTATACCAAATTTCATCCGAATCTATTCAATTGCTACCGCGTTATTTAGTAACAAACATCCATAATCCCAAAATCTTCAAACAACGTGCACGACGAAGGTGCTGCCAATCTAAGTCTTGTACCCTCTCATGCTGGGGCCGTATGCCGTATTGTCGGAAACGCCGTTAATTTATCGCGATGAAGGACGATTAACGTCAGTGTAGCTATGACTTACTGCTATATTTGACATTGACACTTGAAGAGATAATCTGAATTGACAGCTTGATTTGACAGGCATGATAGTTTCCTTTATTTGTCCGCCCGTGTCTCTTTTGTCGTTTAGTGCTGCCACATATGTATAGTTCGTGCACGTTCCCTATAAATAGAATAGAATAGAATAGAATAATTTATTCATCAATTCATATTACAAAATTACCTCGGTTTCACCTCGGGCTTATAACAAACACTCGTTTGTAATTCCTTACTTAACGCCCTAGATACACAATGTACTATTTTTCCTTTAGTCATAAAAATACCTAGAATATCTTGATCACTCAATCAATCAATCTCGATTTTTTACTGCAATGTTCTGTGTCAATATACCTAATTACTTGATCGCGCGCATAATGCTTTGGATAACAGTTGCCCAATGTGTTACATTACTAGCTGATAACTATAGTTACGTTTTAAATGGTTTTTGTTATCAAATGAACGTTTTCACGAGTTAATTCGTTAACAACTCGTGATTTACGAATTATTAAAGAACAAGAAAAACGAATTCAAAATCGTCAGAATAGTACATTGTGTATCAAGGGCGGTAAGTAAGGAATTACAAACGAGTGTTTGTTACAAGCCCGAGGCGAAGCCAAGGGCTTTAACAACACGAGTTTGTAATTCCTTTACCGCCCGTGGCACACACAATGTTTTTCATCACACTTGTGAGGAAATCTGATTAAAATAACCTTACTTAACCTAAATAAAATTGTAAAACTGACAGTGACATTAGTGACATTATCCATAGACAATGCGACTTCACGTCACGTTCGGAAACCATAGCGGTAATGGTTGATTTTATTTTTGCAAAATACTGAAATGCACTATTGAAACATTTAATTAATGTTACAGAAATATGTGTTTACATGTATTTGCAATAACAGTTCTCTTTAAATAAATATATCAGTAATAAAAGTTAAAAAAGTACGTTGGCGTTTCCTTTGAACATGACAAATAAGAGTAAAACAGAACCAGCGTTTCAAATTTAAAAAGAAAACCATTACGCCCTAGGGCGTAATAGGTCATTTACGGCCCGCAAAACCTACGTGTAATGACACCATTTTCGAGCAAGTGTGATGAAAAATGTTTTTTTGTCCTAGTGTTTGTTTATCTTACCCTGTTGACCGATGCAAGGAAGAAGAGGTTTTCAAGTCAATTGCGTTTTTTTAGTCAATTGTGATGATAAGTCGATTATAAGTATTCAAGAAACTTCATTGTAGTCGTGTCCTATCTTACTCTGCCATCTCCTCTCTCCTTAATTCTGGTGTTTTCGGGTACCAAATTCCGTTTCCACCATGACAATTTGTAATTGCATCTTCATAATAGTAATAGTCCTCCAGTGCTAGGACCTTATTGACAACGAGTAAAATACCCTTTACCTGGTAGGTACGGCACAAATTTAATAATTATTCGTTAAAAGTGTCTCAAGATATGACGTCACTCCATCCAACATGGCCGATGCAAATGACCGTACAAGTTTGTAAAACCCGCTGTTACTATATTTGCTTGTAGCGAACGTAGATTTTTTCTTTCGTCACTCGTGTTGGTTTGAGTTTTGAGTACCATGTATATGTAGACAAGTTTAGTTGAACAAGCACTTTTCCTGTACAATTAATGTTTCGGCACATAACTTCTTGGAATTAAATAAATCACAGTGGAATAATAATATTTAGTATAAATCGGTGATTAGAAGGTTTTAAGTACCAGGTTTTCATTAACAATATGTATATGTTTGTTTATGACAAATCTGGCAACTGAAATTTAAAACAGTTTTCTTGAACCGATTGAACCGAAATCTTGCAAACACGTTTAGTTTGGGATGATAATGCATTACGGTACCTACCATCGAGCTAATCTAATGATGGAGACGTAAGGTCTATAGAACCATCTAAATGAGTGTTTATTTTATGTAGTAACCCACTACCTACATCGTAGTAGAAACAGGAACATGGTTTCCAAAGCCAAGCATCTGCGAGGCCCTAACGATTTAAGGATCTTTATTTACTTTATGTTTGTAAACTTAGCTTTGTTTACGTTTTCTAACGTGTTTACGATTAGTAAAAGTAAACTGGCATTGTTACGTAAGTTTTAATGAATGGCCGGTTAGTAATTACGATCAGAGTATGCTTATTGTCCCTGCGCACGCGACTAGTTAATAAACACCTACGTTCGGACGTGCCGCTATTTGCTGGGTTTTTCTCCATTTCCGATTGAGAATTTACTTATTTTTTGATTTACTGGCTTTCCACTAACATATTTATAAGAAACTGCAAAATTTTGTAGAAATATGCGCTTCGATTAGTTGGGTTTAGAGTCTTTAATATGGAAAAATCAACGCATTTTTTAATCACCATCGTCTTAACGCGTTCTCATTTCTTATTAACGCTTTTCAGTATATTAGAATTAGCTGTTTATTTTTTTGTCTATTGTTAATATTGGACAATACTTTCTGATTTAAAAATACGAGTATTATTCTTCTATGTTGTCTTCTATTTCTTGTTGTCTATTTATATTTTAATTGTTTCAGAAGTAAGAAATTAATATTCTATATTTTTGTTGAACGGAATGAACTATCTTAAACACAGGATTAGTATATTCTCCTGCGTCAAATTGAATTGAATCATGTAATTTATACGTCAATAATTTACGTTCATCACTTACTTTTTATTCCGATATTTCCGGATCTTTCATTATTAATAATGATTAATTAATCATTGAACCTTCTTCAAACACAACGATATTTCAGATATCTCCCTTGAAATTCCATATAACAGGGAAGTGATTGATTGACCATCCGGATACAAAAAAAAATGTAAGCAGTCGAGGCACTAGGTCAGGACTGAGAGTTGACGAAGACTTGGAGCTAAGAAAACACTGTAAAACTACTTATTTAAAAAAATCCATTACAGCTTTTGGTGTTATTTTAATTGACCTTGACGCTGTCCCTTTTTAGATTGACTATCTTACAACAAGTTGTTATTTTCTTTAACCTAAAAACTTACTTCAAAACCTGTAATGTCTGTATATTTTCATTTCACTAGTTCCACAAACGTATAGGAAGCATCACGAACACGCGACCGACATCTGTGTGCAACTCTTACACGTGTATCTGTGTGCGTGAACTCATATAATTCCACCCTTCAGAACAAAACTGTTGTAAATTTGAATTGGGACACATTCCAATTTCAACTTTACCACGCCGTCAATTAAGTCTAAAATTAATTAAAGCTCATGGTCTAATTTGCTGTTCTTATAATTTTAAGGTGCAATCCTTGGGAAAAAAGGACGCGGTTTAGTAGTGAAACCCCGTCGTTTAAGTCTTTTTTACGATTGCTTTAGCGTAGTATCACGTGCAGGCGTAGGTATTGATTAGAGCAGACACATCAGTTTCTTTATTAGGGAAATTGCTGAGTTACTCGTGCAGAAAAACTGCGGATTTCTATTGACGAAATTGGTAAAGTTATAGTGGGGTTTCACTTTTTGTAAGAGATAGCGGTTGATGTGTGCACAATTTGTCTAGTGACTTTAAATAATTTTTAACCGACTTCGAAAAAGAGGAGGGTCTCAGTTCTTCTTCTCAGAGAATCTTCTTTTGTATGCTCGCCAAATAAATATATTTAAATTTTTTTTTTATATTTAAAAACATTTTTTAAATTACACTTAATAGTGACCTCGTAATTAATTTTTGAAAATTTACCGTCCTGCAATGTACCGCATACATGCTTGTTATGACATTGCGAGATACGAGCTTTTTTAAAGTAACTGTCAACTAGCGTGTTTGTCAACTTGAATGTGTTGCGTTACATTGCGGCCCGAATTATTTTGTATGGTAAATATTTTCATTGTGGTTTTAAGCAATAGTTATCTAAATATGCTTCTTAGGTCCTATACTGACCACCGTTTCAATATTCGCCCGTATTAGATTTACAGGCTGTATAAGTCGTTTTCAATCACATGATTCGTATTGAAAAATCAAGCCTAAGCCACCTAAGGCATTTACCTTAATGAACGTTCGTGCAACGCAATTCGCCGTATAAATAAACCAGTATAAATTAGACAATCAGCACAACGAACCTAAAACCTATTTGCACAGCTTGCAATTTGTTTGCAACTAATTAGACCATCAATAGTTGATCAACTCTGTTGAATCGACTTTTAATTGCACAGTTGCAAAATTTTAGAGCATTTTACTACCGGGTTCTTAAATTTTGCCATTAGATAAATGAGGTTAAGAGAGAAATGAAACGTGAAATTGGTCTTGTAATCTGGTTTGCAAATTTAGATCAATAGGTAACGTTAATGTCCTAGTGGTTGACACGCCAATGCCCAATAGTTGATACTTTGTTGTTGTTGTCACCTTTATTACAGTCGAGTTCATTTACATCTACAGCCACTTTATGTCCAGTAGGCTTATGATGCTACGCTTTGTCACGTAATAAATAAATGATAAAACATCCGTCACGTTCTGACAAATAGTGTGTGAGAGTGACGGATGCTTTATCATTATTTATCGCGTGACAAAGCGTATAGCATCATAAGCCTACAGGTGTGGCATAAAAATATGAACATGGAGGAATTTCGAACCTGGAGTAATTTTTTTAAATAAGGAATTTCTATGATACCACGCAAGTTTTTCAAGGTGAACAAGTCTAAGCACTATTGGCTTGTCTAGTCTAGTAAAGTGTTAGCGTGTGACAGTAAATATATGTCGCATGCATTACGAGAAATTCGTAAATTTTGGAATCACCTCATGTTCGAAATTGCTCCAATGCACATTACATACGTTTGCCATTGACTGTACGCTAATTTAGTCAGTTTTAATTTAAAACAATACATTCACCATGTCATACCCTGGCCAGTTGCACAAGTGACCTAAGATCACCGGTTCAAGGTTCCGTTAATGACTGCAGCTTGCAACATTTTGCTGATCGACCAGTAGTTGCATTTATTTTGCTCGTCGATTATTTATTGACAAATGCATTTCAACATTGTTGTGGTGCTAAAATAATTGCGTAACTATTGTTGTGCCTAATTTTGGGGGAAATCAGAACTGAGCTGCGCGTACGGAAAAAGCCGCTTTCTGGCCAAGTGAGACATAAAATGATGTACACAACACGGGAGGTAATAAAGAAAGCCCTCGATCGCATATTTACGTCCCTCGCTTGCAGCTCGGGCCACAAACTCCTGCGATCTCGGCCTTTCTTTGTATTACCACACTAATTGTGTAATGTACTATTTCTGTTCGAGTACCTACATTCGGAAAACATAAAACAAAGATTAAAAGAGAGATTCCGACGAAGTACGAGACTTCCTCTATTGAAGTCGGTTAAATAGGAATTGATAAGACGATTCTTTAGATATGACCATTTAACCTTAAATTGTACTTAGTTTTATCACCGGCGTTAAATAGCACCTTATTTATGCCAGTTATGCCTCAACCCTTAAAATCTTTTGAAAATGTGCTACACATTTGCCGAACTTCCTGGTTGTTTGCGGTCTGCGACAATTTTATCGCAATGGGCGATAAATCTATAATTCTCATTTGTCTGAAACCGGAGATTTTCTCCGCGAACCGTGATCTATTGCGCGAGCGCAGATATAGAGCCGAACGACCGAACTGGGGCGTCATTCCATGCGCGCAACCGCAAGGATGAGGGCCAACTTAAACAACTCACCAGATGTCGCTAAATTAAGAAATTGAACATATATATTGTCCATGAAGTTTATTTCGCAAAAGGATCTGTCAAAATATTTTTTTATTTTTTAGAAATAGATTATTTAGTGCCAGTTTACAGTAGCACCGTCGTGATGGAAAAAAATCGTAGGCATTATTATTCGACATTGGTGTTAGGTTAGGTTAGGTTAGTGGTTACTGGTTTTCTCTGTGTTAATAATTCTAGTTCTTCGCGTTTTAGAATAGTCTACCAAATCCAGAACTTTAAGCTAAATTCTTAAAATATCTTCGATACAGTTATTTTAGATTATCAAAGAAATAAATATCCCATAAATCTGTTATATAATACGCAAACAGTTGAAAACAAGAAAGGGGAAGAATTTTTTTTTATTGATCCTAGTGCAGATGCTCGACTCGATGACGTTAATAAACAGAAGACCTTATAAAAAAACTTCTTTTGGGGGTTGAAAGTAACAATATACCACAAGGAATGTCTTTACTTTAGGGGTCAAAAGTAACATTGTCTCTTCCAGGGATGTATCTCCGCCTACGTCACTTCCGCGCACGCGCACAGACACACGGCTGTGTGTGCGCCGCGTTCACTTTCGATCGTTGACTCGAGGCTACTATAGGTTTCGTTTTTGCTCTTGTTTTCATTGTTATTGTAATCCGTGAGCTAATTCTGTGACTATAGAATAAGTTTTTGTTGTGTTTAAAGTTTATATTATCTTTGTAGGTATATATTCATCGTTGCTGTTATTTCTACATACCTACCTACGTGTACAAAATAGGTAGGCTTCTTAATCTGCTAGAACGACTAGAAAATTATCGTGAAGTCTTTCTGACATGTTTCTAATTTCCTATTACGAATATATTGTATATAACTGTACTGATTTATAGTTAGGTACATTCTATGTATTCTGACAATTTACGACTATTATTAGGATATGGATATAAACGTCAAGATCGGCATAAGCGAAAGCCTCCACAGCACCAGCCTCCTTTGTGCTTCTGTCTGATGATGTTGAAATTTAATTTCACAAGATATTTAGTTTCCATACAACTTCACATTAGAATTTGTTTATAGACCCAATAACAAAGTATAAAGACGAACAAGTAGTCCAACTTCGGTCGTTTACGAGCGCGCGATACGGTCGTATTCACACATACACGCGACAGCATACCTGTGGGAGTGCGATCCATACTGGAGCATTGTTACGCATTCTTAAAACTGCTTGTAGTGCGTTCGTACACAAAAAAAAATCTGTATTATACTGTGTCATTAAGTACTATCATATAGGTATAATGTCCTTGCATAAAGACAAGTTGCAGCCTTATAACGATCCAATAATAATGAGTACATGTACTGTTTTTGACATAACAGCCGTTGATTGATAGGTTGAAACAGTTAATAAGCGGGGAGAGCTGTATTTCGCCGAAGGCCGCTACGCACGATCGTGTACGAAAATTCCTGATTGTGTTGCAAACGAACAAGGTCTTTGGCAGACTGTCTTTAATTACTTCACTTACTCCGTTGGCTCAGCGACCCAAAGTGACTCTTGGTCTGACAAGAGACCACGCTATTCTTCTCGGTTCTGTGCTATTTCTTGCTTATTGAAAGCATGAAACTCGCGCAAATCCGCTTTCACCATGTCCTTCCAGCGATACCTGGGTTATCCTAAAGCAGGGATCTCCTAACTACGCGCGCGGGATGAAAGCGTGAGGGCCTATGGACCGGCCCGCGAGCCATTCCAATCCGGCCCGCGGGAGATCCTATGGTACGGCCTGACACTGAATTTGGATTGAAAGAACCTGTTTGAATTAATAATTACACGTTTGTGCGTTTCAAACCTAAGAACGCAATAAGTATGTGTTAAATACTCGTAGGTAGCAGTGGCGTGGCGTCCAAAGAACTCGATTCCTACCGGCTTGCCTAATATCAGGCATTTGAGCACCTTTTTCTACAGCTCTTAAGGAAAATGTACGCCTAATCTGCACCGGTTTGCCCAAGGATATCTTTTACGCCACGCCACTGGTAGGTAAGCATAAGAATAAGAATAGCTGGGCACCCGGCTCGTAGGCTGGAAAGCAAGGCAAGTAGCGAATTATATTGTACAGACTGAACCCCCCCAAAGGATACTAGTACTCAAAGGTCGACCATATCCCGCGCAACACTTTCAAAGGTGCTATATGGGCCTGTGGGAAAAAGTCTAGAGACCCCTGTCCTATACGTAGGATGTCGACCGGTAGGGCGGAACAAGTAGTTATGCTCTCGATACGTTTCGATTTTCCTGTCTGTCTTTAATTGTCCATGAAATATTACCTGACATTCATTAATAAGGTCTTCCACAAAGGACTCCGCAGCAAACTTAGGGAAAAAATGGTTTCAGTCATATTTCACTAAATTTTACTATGATGTAGATTCAACTCTCGTGATTATTTTTAGGGTTCCGTACCAAAATGGTAAAAAAGGAACCCTTATGGTGTTTTATAAGGGCACAACTCTCTGAGATGTATACTTTCTGAAATAATCAATTTAATTGTTTTATACAAAATATATGTTTTACGTAATTCCTCCTTTTTGCTCTGTTTATTTATCCTGTTTATTATGTCCTTTTATCCAGACCACTGGGGACCACAGAGCTGGCTCGATCCTCGATCAACGGATCAGCATAGTAATCCACAGGGGAACGCAGACAGCGTAATCGGGATCCAGCTACAAGGGATTGGACATCATTTCGTTTTAGTCTAATTTTGGAATTTAACTGTAGATGTGAGTTCTATTTCCTTTCTAATCTAGAATTTGTAAAAAATCCACCGTCCCAAATAAAATTCAGTAACAAGAAATACCTCAAATTGCGAAACTGATTGAGAAACTCTCGATATCTTTTGTAAATTGTGTCATAATTCATTCCCAAATGTTAAATAATAGGTTAGTCCTTCGTGTCCAAAAATAAATACCTATATACATAGAACAAATGAATTAATTTTAATTAAAGGTCACGAAAATATTTTTCAACTTTTTCCCAAAAAAGTCTTCAATACTTTTAACAAGTGCTACCTACTTAAATCTCAGTATTCATCAATTTCTAAGCTAAGACCATAAATATCACATCTACTCAAGTGTCTGAAGCAATGTCTGGTAATTTTCTAAGCACTTAACGCTAAGCGCTGAATTTGCATAAGCTTTGTTACTTCGCCGTGTGAAATTTCGTGTTGAATAAACCTACTTATCTTGTTTAAGTTTGAACTTTGCATTAAGTACACTGTATTCATGTATTATTTCTGATCCTAGAAAATTATACTAAAAATAAGAATCAATAAAATATTAATTGACAACCTTTCATTTTTTTGAGCCTTTAATTTTATTGGTTCTCTGTATTTGGTTTGAAAAGACGAATACGCTGATAGTTTATTTGTTTCACGAGGGTTTGTATTTAATTTATAATTAATATATAGATTTTTACTCATTCTAAAAGGGCGTAACTACAGTTCTACGGCAGAATAGACCATTACTTTAGTCTTATCGCGATCGAAAAACATCGATAGTATACATTGACAATGCTAAATTCAAAATTATGACAGCTTATTTTTTCTGTGGCAAAAGGCACTGGCATTTCATCTATTGTGCCGTAGAACTGGTAAAATGAGAATATATTTTTTATTCTTTTGTATTTTTTATATTAAGCAATATATAAAAATTATAAAAATAGTGTACTGCTCAGGAGGCAAAATGCTTTCGAATCGTATATACATTTTGAAGTGTTCTTAAAATGAAATGTTGTCAATTATAAATAAAACTAACCTAGAGTGGTACTGGTAACAGGGCAACATCTAATGATGCGTGCCGTGTCTAAGAGTTCCACCTTCTGTAGCTCGCCCTTGAACCTGCCATCTAGCGAGAGTCTCTTGAGGTGTTGGTCTTCGCTATGAGACTGTTCGTTAAAATGACTGGGCAATGATCGTCGAATCGACTTCGCACGTGGCGGTTACCTGATGAGCCCAGTCAAGCAACTTGCTGAGTTAGCCCTTCTCAGCCATCACGTAAAGAACATACTGATATTCTTAAAATGTGTACCATATCTACACACCAGCTATGCAGAAAATTTCAGTTCTCGTTTTTCAAGTCGACGTGACATGGAATGTGTCACTCAAGGCAAACCCTTCTTATCGGATTGTTCTTTTGAACCTCATATCAAAACAAACTGACCAATAATATTGACCGTATGTAGATTCAATAATATTATAATAAAGTATTGGTGACCAAAACCTTATATTTATTAAACATGAAATTCTCAAGAAATTTTTAATCTATCGATCGTAAATTGCATTTTAAAATACAAAAACGCAGTATAAAGACGTTAAATGTATTCAAATCCCATGTAAAATGCAACATTGTATACGATATCGCAGTCAAAATCACTTTGCATATTTTATAAAGCCCACACTGCGTATACCGCCAAATAATCATGGACCCGGCTCAAAAATCTTCATGAAAAATTAAAAGACCGGTCAAATACAAGTTGGGTTCGTAAGGTAGCCGTCCGAGTGCTCGACACTGTCCCAGTACCTAGTCACCATTTTGAGTGTTAAGTCATTAGCAAAAGAGGCATTAGGGTTGACAGTAGGGTGGGGATGCCATCCGTCCGGGATTTCCCGGATTTGTCCTAGTTTAGAGAGCGTCCGGGGAACGTCCGGGCAGGGTTAAGCTAATGCAACCCCTGATTTTTTCCCTGGCCGGATTTTGAACCAAATTTCCCTGGCCGGACCACCTTGAGTGGATCGGACTAAGTTTTAAAATAAAGTCCATTTGTCGGGATATTGTCTTCTTTGTGGATGACCCCCTACAAGGAAATATCAAAATTCTGATAATTTATTTATTAACAATACAAACATGACAATGACTTTATCCATCAATATATCCATGTAAATTACCTTAGTAAATTATAATTGATATCACACTAATATAATACTTACATGAACATAACAAATAACACATTATAAACAATCTCCAATAATTAAATTGAAATAATAAAAAAGAACCATAATTTATTTTCACAAAATGGCAAATTGTGACGTCAGCATGTCTGAGGTCAATTGAGGTCATCATTGTCAGTCTCGGGAAGAACATACATATTTGTTCTCTTAGTACAAAAATATCTGAACACGCTTTTATGCTCCTGACAATAGGGTCGTGTTCAGATATTTATCTTCCCATAAATATGTCGATGTAAATGAACTCGACTGTACCATGAGGCTACCTATGGTTAGTTATAGGCTAGATTTGTCTTACAAAACCCTATATAACCTCAAATAAATATCATCTCCCTACAACTTAACCTAACCACTAACGACTCCAGCTTAAAACATGTATTTTCCCATTTTTCCACGGCTTCCTACAAGGCTTTGTGTGCAAGCGCCATGATTATCATTGATTATGTTCGTCCGTCACCTAGATGCGCACGCGCTTACGACAAGCGGGGAAGTCTCGCAACATGTCGACAACGTACGGGTTTGGTTATAAACGGTGTTTAATTTAGCATTTTGTATAGGCGTGAGATAGGATGGATAGGATAGGATGAGGTAAAGATATGGACAGGCAAGTGCTCAAAAATGCCCGAATGCACCTTCTGCTGAGGCAATTTATTCGATACTTGTTACCTATGGTTCGCACTTGACTGTACAGAGGGGCTAATGGAAATCTTTTTTAAGCATGCTTAGAGTCTGTGCGGAAAGAGAATAGGCATGGCGAAAAACGGAACTAACCTAACCAGTATGGCCACAGAACAGGAAATACGGCACATACGGTAGAAAAGCATTACAGCGCCCCCCAAAATTCATCCTATCCTCTTTCCGCACAGACTCTAGCCCCGTGTCATCGTACAATTGTCGGTATTGATTCACATTAACTCTCCTGTATTCTGTTTGAAGATTGTTATGACAAAGTACTAAAAGTGTTACTTACATTAGATTATCATTAGCTTAGCTGTACGATAAAACTCGAGTAATCACCGTTGCTCTCTAGCCGCTCCCAATTTTGTTGCACGCCTATAGTACTTATTTACTCTATATGTGTACCTAGATCGCGATAGGCCGGTCGTCTTTAACTCTAATTGAGTGAGAAATTATCAATACATTAATGAGGCCTGAACTAAAAAATAATCTAATTATTGTATACTTGAAAAAATATTACATTAAAATAAAATAAGTTGACGTGGGCCAATTTTCCGCAATTCGATAACAGATAAGCGCATATTTTGCGTATAGGCAAATAATAAACTAAAGCAATAGTGCCAAAAAAAAACTACCTAACCAAAAGCGTACTAGCAACGTAGTTTTGTTTTAAGTGACGTAAACTAACACGCTTGCACTAGCATGGCATGAATAAAATTATCATCGTATAAATGATAATTTACATCTTTAATTCATTTTCCTAATTCTACAAACGTTTTCTGTTAAAACATTTGAGCTAAACAGCTATGATATTGTCAACCTCGTACAATAGATTTGTGAAGGTAAGCATTACTTCACGAGTCGGCAAGTGAGGAGTTACATACATACGTACATACATATATAAATACAATGCCCTGCCCACGCGTCGCTGTTCGGCTAATAAGCGCTTTGTTGCCATGTTCCGCTTGTGACCGGAGCAATCATAATTAAATTGTATTTTAAATTACGAAGAGGCATCAATTCACGTTTAGCCTAGGCACTATTTCTACGTGGTACGTCTCTAATTGTACTTTGAATTAACCTTGTGTCCCAAGGAGGTAAAGCATCAGAGAAAAACTAAGAAGTCAATGACGTGTTCCCTTATCTTTACACGGTCAGTAATTGTATATCACTGAAAAGGCAAACTACGCGAGACAGTGAATTTTGAAGTAGTAATAAAAGATGTATTCGTTCTATGATAGTGTAGATAATGTATAGGACATTAATATTACGAAATCAAGATACTTTTTCATTCATTAAAATCTACATTAGTGACACTAGATCTTAACTAATACGGTACGATTGCCCATTTGAGTTATATTTAAAATTATTCTGATTGGTTTTTAATTTGACCAAAGTAAAATAAGCTGCTAGAAAAATACATAAATTCATTATTTGTCTCCTGCTAAACTAATCCACAAAAAAAGAAAAAAGAACGTGATACAATCACATTATATTATATCGTAGGTACGTTAGCGTTAGCGAAAGGATGCTTTTACCTCTTCATCAAAACTAAAGACAAATCTAAAGTATACTGGCCGTGAACATTATGTAATCCGAATGTGAACTTTGGACAAATAGGGTCAATGCTAAAGAGCAGAGTGGAGCCGCCTCCGCTCACATCTCGCCACTTTCTACCCAGACAATAGAGCAAAACGGTACAAAAAATATAGATTATGTCAGCTTGTTGCTAATTCGAAAATAATGGTGCATATTTAGCTCGCGATTTTGAAAATTCCAGCTTTATTTCGCAGATTTTCGGACGGAGAAACCGAATTGACTCATAATGATGGTAAGTACGTTAACTATACCACAATAAAATTGGAAAATTCAATTTCTAATTACCTAATGATTGTACGACTGCATCAATACGATATGATATCAAAATTGCAATGTATAAATGGTGGCTGTATCTTTTATGTATGCCGGAGTAAAGGCCAAAAACAGACTGATGTGAAAATTAAGCGTTGTATTTTCACCCAATAAACTTTCATTCTCCAACTGTTTGTATTATCTTAATAATACATATTATTAACTAGTTAATATCAGTAATCTTCACTAGCACTATAGTTAGAAACGTATTATTAGTGAGATGTTGGTCCGAACTCAAAACAATGACATAACTATTTCGTAACAGACTCCTTCCTTACATGTTTCAATCAAGATGATTTTGACAGTGACAGTAAGATTAATGTAATGTTCGTTGTGTAATTCAGGAAAGCAGAATTACTTGATTAAATTTAAATTAAGGAAGTCAACACAGGAGAATGTTACTTTGTCGTCTCAGTTTAACTTAGTTCACCTCTAACTGAGATCTCGTGACCTCTGTTCTACTCAACAATTTTTGCTCTTGTTCAAGTTTAAATTATCTATTAGTTATCTGCTAGCGATACTCCGTCCGGTTGTTTATTTTAAGGTCCTTGGTCTCAATCTAAACTAATCTTTTACACCAAATTTCAAATCGGATAAACGGCAGTTACTCTAGTGAACGTCGAACAATAAAACATACAGATATAGATCGACGATTTGGGCCCTTTGTTGATACACTTCATTAGGTCTGTCAAAATTGTGCATCTTTGTGGTTCTCGTGATTGTGCCTTTCATGGATTGACTCTCGTGCCAATTTTAGTGTTTTTCTATAAGTGGTTGAGTGCAGTTCCTTATAAAACTATTTTTTTACTTGAATGATATCATTACCATTGAAGTTTGTGTTTGGAAAATATGCCACATGGAAGAAGTTGATGTCCGTAAGTACCTCTTTAGAGATTAGTGAACATAAACAAGTATAAGCACGGGGATTGTTTCTAAAAGAGTTTATAACAATTAGGTACCGTAATCTATAGGTAGTTCACGGTTCACGAGAGTTGAGGCCACGCACACAACAACACTGTCATTTAATGACAGCGAGGTTGTGAAATTACTGTTCTTTTTTCGTACCGATAGCAAGTTTAACAGTGAATTGCAAGATAGACCAAAAGTCATTTCATTCATTAACTTTTTTTGCAATAAGTAATTCATATAGCCAGTGCCGGATTAAGCCAGCGCGGGGCCTGTAGCATTTCTTCAAAGAGGCGTTTGGTTGGTCTTAGATATGCTTAAATACCAATTAACCGGTAATTTTATACGTGACGAATTACATAACGAGGGAGAGGGGGTCCCCTTTTGCGAGTGGGCGCGGGGCCCCCCAATGCACGGGGCCCGTAGCATTTGCTACTCTTGCTATATGGCTAATCCGGCACTGCATATAGCTGTGTGTGTAATCATTCACCTCAACTCTCGTGAAACTACCTATATCTACACGTATCAATGTAAAACAGTTCTGTGAATAAGTGACTGACGGAAATCGTAACCGTACAGCCTAAACCACTGCAGTTATCGGGATGCAATTTGAAACACAGATACGTAGAGGTGCACTAAGAGAAGATTTTTGAAATTCAATACTTAAAGGGTTAATAGGAGATGAAAGTTTCTATGAAGAATTTGGAAATTCGGCGAATGCAATCACGAGCGGCATCTAGCATCAACAAAAGACGTCGAATTATGACGGTCCTTCTCTTTTGAATCCTGTGGAAAACCTCATCATCATGAATTTAAGGGCTAGGCTGTTGTCGGTGAAGCAATTTCCGTGTCTCTTTTTCTTGAGCCCACTCCTTGACAGCTTGACGTTCTCCTTTTCTTTAATTTGGTCCATGTAAGCTCTTCTTGGTCTTCCTTTCTTTCTCCTCCCTTCAACTTCTTCTTCTATTATAGTCTTTAGATATTTGTCGTGTCGTAACAGGTGTCCAATCATTTTTCATTTTCGGTTTACAATGGTTTTCAAAATACACCTATTCTCCTTCACCATATCTAGCACCTCCGCGTTTGACCTGTTCTCAAAGCCTCATCTTAAAGGCGTCGAAAGCCTTATTTTTAAAATAGTTTAGGTACAGAATGTTAAAATATGCCGAAGCGTTTATGAACGTAGTAAATTTTACCTTTGCAGCCTTTGCCACCGCGGGCTCTAAAATGACGCTTTATCCAAATTTCTGAACTATAGAATATTACCCAGAATCGTGTAACTAAAAGTTGAGTTAATAATATTCGGAGAACATACCTACATAAAAATCCTGACGAACTAAGAACCTAGCCCAGCAGTGGGACGAGGACTTACTAAATTACAAAAAAAACCCGACTGCGGTGCAAATATATCGCGCATTAAAGTGCATCAATCGGCCATTTTTTTACGAATTGTACGTGTACCCTGTGACACTCGCACGATCAAGACGAATCTAATAATATTTATCAAAATTGGGTCTGTCGTTGAGTAGTCACGAGCGGACATAGGAACGGACATACTTACATACATACAGGTCAAACACATAACCCTCATTTTGGGCTCCGCCGCAGTCGGGTAAATACAGAAACATGGGCAAGCGGCATCTTACGGGCGCGTTCAAGATCGTGCGACTGGTTTCAAAAGGTATTGTTTGTCGTGTAATTACCGCGTTGGGCAACGACACGTCGCGAAGGCTGCTCATAGGAAGCTGTCGTCGCCTTTGCCGCAGCCGGGTGGAATGGAGGACGAGGTCTTTTTAACAGACTTCAAAAAAAGAGGATCGATCCAGACGTTTTCGAGTAATCGGGGAACATATATTAAATAACAAAGATTCTCATGAATAAAGAGTTTGCTTGTTTTTTGAAGTCGGTTGAATATCACTTTTTATCGGCAACGTATAGGTAACACCTCTGGTGTTGCAGATATCCATGGGCGACGTTGACTGCTTTCCATCAGGCAGCTCGTCTGCTCGTTTGCCACTTATAACATAAAAAAAGTAACACGTAAAAGTCCACTCGGGTGTGTCATTGTAAGTTTATCCAGATAAGTGTGTTCCTTAAAAGCGCAAATATCTTCGCCCTGAACCATGGAACCGAGCGAAACTTGGTCTTACTATAAAATGAATACAAGATGTACTCGATTTCGTCAAGAGCCCGTCATCAGATCGTGATCCGGTGCCAATGGAACCACCTAGGAAGTTACCCTTCCAAACAAAAATAGATGTTTCCATTGTTTTTTTTGCGTCTTTTTGCTCGACGTCCGTACGGAACCCTTCGTGTGCGGATCCGACTCGCACTTGGCCGGTTTTTTTAGTCTGTTAAAAACAATGTATATCGTGACATTACTTGTCAAGATCTACTTAGAATACAATTAACCTCTTTATTAAAAAAAAATCTTTTAGTGTAACAAGCATTTAAGGTTTTGATCTGCGGAAGTCCAAAAGTTACAGAATGTCAAGGATCCAGTACTTACGGTTTTGTAAAGACAACAATTATTTTTAGAGTTCAAGTTCAATCGGTTCTTCCTCATAATTATGTAAACGTACCAAACGTTTGGTTGGTTTGGTATAATTGACTAGTTAATAGCCTTGTGCCATATGGCTGATCTAATTCCATCCATAGTTGTTTTTAGGGTTCCGTACCAAAATGGTAAAAAAGGAACCCTTATGGTGCGACTCTGTCTGTCTGTCTGTCTGTCTGTCTGTCTGTCTGTCTGTCCGTCTGTCACAGCCAGATATCTCAGGAACGACTGCTGCTATCGGTTTGAAATTTGGAATAGTGTTAAAAGTAGCTAACCCGAGCTTATTGGACATAAAAAAAATCTTGTACCTTTTTTACTTTTTTTTTAAAGGGCTCCGTAATGGGATTTTGAAAATTAAAAGTAGGGCTTATATATCGAGTGGGGTATCAAATGAAAGAACTTAATTTGTAGATTAAAATACCATTTTTATTTTTTTTCTTAAATAAATAGTTTTTGATTTATGGCGAAAAACGTTTAAAAAAATACCATTCCCCCCCTATTATCTCCGAAGTTACTGATCAGAATGTGTCATAATTACCAATTATTAATGTCGTCCTAAATATTACAGGAAAAATATAACGGTTTTCCTCACTTGCACCGTTTTTGAGAAATTTGCAAAATCATAACACACATACTTATTTGCTCCTACTAAACTAAGCGCCATACAGTTTTTCTTGAACTATTCATGTATCTACTTATTAGGATTATTATTATTATTAGGAAGACCGTTATATTTTCTCTTCCTAACTTGAATACTTTTTAAAAATTTACAAAAATCTTAACATATTAGTTCTACCCTCCCCCTACGAGAGCCATCTAGCGGAGAGTAGCAAAACTTTTATTTCAGATTACAAAAAATGTCTATTAAATACAATGATCACTCATCAGGAATCGAGAAAAAAACATAAAGTAACAATAATTATTAAAAACTCTATAATAGGAGTATGTTAGGAAATTTGACACTAGTAAATACCATAAAAATGAAATACCACTAGCGCCATCTAGGGACACAAATCTAAAATAAGGTAGCTTGTGGCTAAAAATGATACATGAGAACTAACTTAGTTGACAAACAATTATTTCAATCAGCCAATAACAAAAAGTAACGTTTAAATTTAAATTACAAGTAAAATTTACGCGCTATTTAGTATCAATAGATGTCGCTGTAGCATACGCTGCATCGCGCTGTTAAGATTTTTCTTGGTTGAATAGGGCTAAAGCGGGTTTAAGGCAGGTTTGCTGTTAGTCGTAAGGTTGGTCTACTTATTAGTTTATACGGAACCCTCGGTGCGCGAGTCCGACTCGCACTTGACCGGTTTTTTATTATGCCACAATTATTTAATTTTACACGATTAAACTTCATACCAAACATATCAATTATTTAAGAAGCTTTTTCCGAGTTCCCGTGTCATTTCGCGCAGAAAAAATGAATCAAGGTAGAGTCTGGGCGAAAAGAGAATAGGATTTAAATGGGGGGCGTGTAATGCTTTTCTACCGTATTTGCAAAAAAAAAGCCATACTGGTTAGGTTAGTTCCGTTTTTCGCCACGCCTATTCTCTTTCCGCACAGACTCTAGGTATAAAATAAAACACAATTTAAACATAATTGAAACCGTGGAAGCAAATGATGACCCTCTTTATGGTTGCATGGAAAGCCAACCGACTCGAATCACCTCTATATTTGCAATGTTTTTTAAAATTTTGCAATGTCAAGCAATTAAGATCGCAACTGGAGACAATAAATTAATTGATTACTAAATTACTAAAACAAAGTCGAAACAGCTGACATTGCGCAACCTTAATGCGATAAATTGCATTACAATCGATTTCTGCCCGCTTTCCATCTAACTGTAAGCCTAAGTCTGAGCGCTGGTTGGGTAACTGACATTGCTATTGGTATTGCTTTCAGCTGGGGTGGTAACTGGCCGCGACGATTGTCATGGGACGGGATGACCTGTCATCTTCGCAGTATACTTATACAGTCCAATCGATTACAAACAGATCGCAATTGCTTAAGTTACAAAGAGTTACTTTATGGACTTAATTTTAAGATCGGACATACCTACATATTTTTGTCACTTTGACCGTATCGGTCTTTTTTCAATAAAAAAGTACGCATATCGTTTTACTTCGCATTCACATGACTTTAATCATCTTCTCTAGCATTTTCAATGTAGAAGCTTAAAGGAATCTTATAGGATCGGGGGGCACGGCAGTGCCCCCGCCAACTCGAGCGCGAAGCAAACACTGCCGTACCATCCTTTACTGGAACCATTTCGCCGCATTTTCAGGCCCCTATTTGAGAACCTCTGGATAAGACCAGAACGCAGAAATGTTCGTCATCCAGTATAATAATAAAGAAATCGCAGTAAGGAACCTTAGACTTGGCACGACTTTGTCTAGATTTCATTACTTTTTAGAGATAAACAAGCAGCTCCATCGAGACTTGGCTAGTTTTTTACAGAATGTTTTTGGTGGGATTACAATAACGTAAAGTAAGTTACCTATTATCTGTTGTGTCTTGTTTCATCTCCGCTACCTAAAGGTTGTCTGGAAGACGTTTCTTTAGCGATAAGACCGCCTGTTGTTTGCCATTAGGCTTTAATATTATCTGGTTTATTTAAGGATCTCTGTAATTTTGGTATGCAATAAGTATTGTATTGTTTATTTTATTTTATTTATAAGGTTTGACAATAGGCACCTAGTTTACCTACTTATCATATTTGAGTATTCACCCAATTCCAGGCAAACACAATTTGCATAAATAGGTGCTAATAATTTTTAACTCAATATTAATAACAAGGGCCATTAAAACAAGAGGACTGTAATTCTCGTGTCCGTCAAGATAGCGTACACCGTAAAGATATTCAGAATCTGATGCAGCCAATAAATAGTACCCAAATAGTACCGACGAAATACCTAGGTGAAAAAAATAGTACCCTTAAACTTTTCGAAATATAAGGCCTGTTCACGGTGTACGCTACCGGGCGTCAAGCTGGCGTACACCGTTTGTATCTCTGGAACGGCTTTGTTTTTGGAAACGATTTATATCTGAAAAAATAGTACCCAAATAGTACCCTAGGGCCCTACAATTTTATTTCTCTAGCTATCGTAGAAGCCGAGATATTCCATAACTTAACGGTGTACAAAATTTCACACCGTCAAGCTGGCGTACCCGGGAATTCCTTATAGAAAGAGCTCACTATATCTCGGCTTCTACGATAGCTAGAGAAATAAAATTTTAGGGCCCTAGGGTACTATTTGGGTACTATTTTTTGAGATATAAAGCGTTTCCAAAAACAAAGCCGTTCCAGAGATACAAACGGTGTACGCCAGCTTGACGCCGGTAGCGTACACCGTGAACAGGCCTTATATTTCGAAAAGTTTAAGGGTACTATTTTTTTCACCTAGGTATTTCGTCGGTACTATTTGGGTACTATTTATTGGCTGCATCAGATTCTGAATATCTTTACGGTGTACGCTATCTTGACGGACACGTAATTCTCCACACAAAAAGCTGTTCCCCGATATTTCAACGCCATCTATGTATAAGCTTGGTATAAGAATTATATTATTTACAATTATTCAACTTTGCAAGCGTGACACAGTATTTAAATGTTAGAATTTATTTATTATTCGCTGTTTAAGAACTAATTGTTACTGTACTATATTTCTTTGTTCAATTATAACATCGTTAAATGTTTAGTTTTGTTGCGCCACCTAGTTTTTACCCGACTGCGGTGAAGCCCAAAGGAGGGTTATGTGTTTGACCTGTATGAATGTATTTATGTATGTATGTATGTCCGTTCCTATGTCCGCTCGTAACTACTTAACGGCACAACCGATTTTGATAAATTATACATCATTAGATTCGTCTTGATGGTGTGAGTATCACTGGGTATGAAGTTCGTTAAAATAAACAAAATGGCGGATATTGTGCACTTTTAAAGTGCACCGTGGTCGGGTTTTTTTTTAGTAAAAATATTTGCCTGGATATCCCCTTGCGGTCGGGGTACGATCCAAAGTATGGAGAATGACAGTCCTCTAGTTTTAATGGTCCTTGGTAATAATGTCCAAACCATAGCAATAGCGATCACGATCAGACACGTAATCGGGCGATTGTGCGTGACAGTCCGTTCAGAAATTAGGTAACCTTTATGAAATCTAGCTTTATAGGGCATTGGGTTGCGAATAGTTTCATAAAAAACTTACTCGAACGACCTCCGACCTCATTATATAAGGTTATTTACAAATTGTGTTTTTTACCTGAAAATTAAATTGTATGTGACCTTTGACCTCAATTTCGGTTATAAAAAATCTAGAACAGCAATGGAATAGGTTTTTTGTTTAGATCATAACATAATATAGGCTAGGTTTGGTATAGGCTAAGTAATTACATTGTCTTATTCTTCTTTATAAATACTTTTTTTATGTTGGCATCAATGAATTTAGTTCGGAAAGTTTTGTTTTTCTTAAAAACCGTAGGAATTTGATTGTTTGTTAAGTTGGTAGTTGTGCATTTTTACCGCAAAGTTAAAATTGAGCGCTTAGTCCATGACATAAGTTTAACCTAGATTTAGAAGTCTGTGGCTGCTAGCAATAACGTAAAGTGACTATAACGACACTAGTGCTGTTATGGGGAATAGAGTATAGACTTCTATGAACTCATATTATGTATGTTCTTATATTAGTGTTCGTGACCAAGTAAAAGATAGATAACAGTACAGGAGTAGAAAAAAAGAAACAACCATAACCTGAAAGAAGACTGAAAATAATAGCATGTGCAAGTCAGTATATTTTTGCGGGGCGATTTATTATTTCTCAAAAATTACTGAATTATACACCTACTGTGCTATTATTTTCAGTCCCAAAGACGAAGTCGCGCCCAAATTTCTTCACATGTAAATGCCGTATAAATGGACGAGTTCCGTTAAATTTGACAGTCGAGCGAAAAAGGAACAGTGTATCAGTTTTTGTGGGTCAGGCGCAGGAAGCCACAATTAAATGGAAGCGAAATCGTTTCGTTAATTACCGCAATTAATGCACCACGCTACAGTGGGGTAGTTCAGAATTACACCGATAACCTCGTCTCTAATATATCAGTTCGTATTAGGTCACGCTGCAGTGGTCCGTCAAAGTCTGTCTGTCTGTCTGTCTGTCCGTCAGCCAAGACCCTTTACCTCAGGAACGCGTGGAGGTATCGAGTTGAAATTAAAACAATATACCTACTCAAGTCTATGTGGTACCTTGAAGCTGTGAAAAAATCAACCTTCTTAATTAACGTGAAAAAAACGTAAATTTCGACAGTCTCAAGGAAACCAAAATTCAAAGGGTACTTTCCGTTGACCTACAACTATGAAATTTGGTAAGTAGGTTACCGTTTTATACTGCAAATACAAATTGTTTATTTCAATAATAAAATATCAAAATTTTACATTTATGCTGACCCCCACACTAGGCATTGCCTGTCCTGTGGGGGAGACATTACAATTAACGAAAACTATACCTACTCTTAATTAAATCATGAAAAATATAGACTTTATCATAAAATTTAAAGGGTATTTTATAATTTGCAAATTATATATAGGATTATTATTATTTATTTATTTTATATATGTTTTTGCATGTACCTGATCTGTTACGTGATTGCCAACTTTTTAATGAGTGTCCTTACGGCACACCCCTTAACCCACGATATGACGTATTATTTACGCTGTAAACTTATATTTACTCATAAGGATGCAAATTCACTTGACCATGTTCTCCCCCAAGAGCATACAAACATGGTCATAGGTACGTTATTCACTACTTAGAAGCGGTCTGTTAGTTTTATGGCAATGTCAATAGCTTTTATTGACATTTAGTTAGTTTGAACTTTTGTTGTCGCGTAAATCAGAGTTCTAAGAAGATTAAACATACTATATATATATATGCGATGACGTTTTGAGTGTTATGGTATATCTTAATAAGTTTATGTCCAATATTTCATTTTTAGGATAAGCTTTTTATTACAGACTGTACCTTTTTGTGTATAATCGCAAACTGTATGCCAAACCAAACAAATAAGCCCAAACACTATGGAGTTGTTATGAAATTTAGATGATCCTATGGCCACCTTGACTCCATCATCAGTTCAACACCTTGTCATAATAATAGGTACATAATTTCAGGTCAATTGGTAGAGGATAGCTGCTTTAAATTTCATTAAAAAATGTTTGATCCGAAGAAACATACACGTTACAAACATTGTAAGATAATAAAAATTGCTTGTAATAAGCATGTTTTTGCCACAACTGTAAATCACAGATTTAGATGAATTATTAATGTCATGTCATTTTGTGATATAAGTCATGTTGTCATAAGGTGATTCATAGCTGTGACACTCTTTCTGTATTCATAGTAATTGCGTCTTTGAATGTTAAAGTTTCATAGAATAGTTAACACTTACGTTATAGCCTGATATAGGGCATACAGACGGATATCTGTTTATATGTACGTGTGTGTATCATAAAAGACCCAATGATTACGAACTGACTGTAAGTGATATATCCCTCTATCTACAGGATGTTACATTGAACGTAATACAAATTAAGCAATTCCGCCTCAGTTAACGACAGAGGACAAAATTCAAAAATTTATTTGATTAAAATATGCCGTAATTAATTTTTGCTACTTTGGTAACATAATAACATGGTACGTAATAAGCTGCGTTCCGCGCGTAAAAATAATGAAACTAGAGCCACTTTATGAGCAAGTGTGTTGAAAATATTTTAAAGTATACATTATGTTATTATACCTTGGCTTGGCCTACCAAGTGAGCACTTTAGGCTTATAGCTAATAAATTAATATCGGACAAAGAAAACAACATAATAAATATCATGTATTTTTAAATTGTTCATTATTAAATACAAATGTTGACGACCACAGATTCTTTTGTTTAACAAATTTCTACGTTAAAAAAACGGAGCATACTTAATATAGTATGGGTACGTTCTAAGGGTACGCTCCATAAGCATACTGTAATATAAGAACAGTATAAGAGTTCTGATAATAAAATAAGTAACGAAGGTAAGCTTAAGATATTGTTACGTCCGTGGGGTAGGTAACGTGATAGAAAAATGCACTAATTAACCACTAATTAAAAAGGCAAACTTTATTGCAAAATTACTAATTAACAAGGCTTACTTACTTAATAAATCACTGTACTAATCACTTCACTATAACGCACTTATTAACTTTTCGCTCAGGTTCGCTTCGAGACTCGCACTGTATCGCCGTTAGTTCAAAACTGACTGTGGGGTCGTGGGCGCGCGGCTTATATATCCGGAGGCCCTTGCTCCACAATGTTCCAGAGAAATCCCATCGCGAATGTTCGGTCCAAAGTCCAAGGGCGGTCGGTGACCCCTCGGTCAATGACGCATCGCGAGTGTTCTAGGCAATCTAGATTGTTCGATGTTCGATTCGGCTGGAACATTCCCGACTATTGCTATCCCTTTCTAGTTCTGTCTCTTTCACACACTTCTCGAACCTTCTCAATATAGCTGTCTCTCTCTAATAGTGCTATCTCTTTCACTCCTTCGTGAAATTTCGCCATATACTGAAGTGTACTTCAAAGGCCCATAAGGGGTCCTGAAAACGCCTGAAAACGGGTTTTCAGGTTATTGCGCCATCTGATAGAGGGTGCCCTGAAACGGACTGAAAACATGTTTCAGGCGCCTGAAAACAACGGCAACTAGGGTGAATTTACAATCTTCTAGTATGTGAAAGAGCCACCTCTGAAACGGCCTGAAATCACTTTTCAGCCTGCTGAAAACGCTTCTAAAGCACGGAAAATCACGTTTAAAGTTTTGACCTATACCACCGGCGCAACACTACCCCCTCCTAAGACATGCTCGTCCCGAGCATCATTATTTCCGTGGTACCTCGCCAGTCGGTCAACGTGAACAATCTTCGATGGACTACGAGGGTTTCGCTGTATCCGATACGTGACGTCGTTGATCTTTGTGACTACCCTATATGGCCCTTCCCAGTTTGGGGACAGTTTTGGGGATTTTCCTTTCTTTCGCATCGGGTTATGTAGCCACACCCACGATCCTTCCTCGAACCCAATTTGGTTAGCCTTCCTGTCGTATCGGGTCTTCATTCTCGTGCTAGCTTGAAGCCCGTGTTCACGAACAAGACTGTGAACGTCATCAATCCGATCCCTTAAATCACTCACATACTCGGTGATGGACCTCGGAGTATCAGGAGGACGTCCAGTTAGAAGATCTGCTGGTAAACGAAGCTCTCTTCCGAAATTAGCATACGCTGGAGTAACCGCCGTACTTTCATGGGTTGCTGACCTATATGACATCAAAAAGAGAGGAATATGCCGATCCCAATCCTTTTGGTGATTCTCAACAACCTTGGCCAGATGTCTCTCTAGAGTCTGATTGAATCTCTCCACCATTCCATCCGATTGTGGGTGATATGCCGTAGTCCTCGTCTTATGCATCCCCATGATTCGACAAGTCTCTTGAAAGACCGCAGATTCAAAGTTCCTGCCTTGATCACTGTGAATTTCCAGGGGTACTCCAAATCGACAGCAAACTTCATTCACCAACTTGTCCGCTATGGTGACTGCTTCCTGGTTAGGGATGGCAAACGCTTCAGGCCATTTGGTGAAGTAATCCATCACGACAAGAATGTACTTGTTTCCAGAGTCAGATGTCGGGAACGGGCCTGCGACGTCTAGCGCAATTCTTTCCCAAGGTGCTCCAACATTGTACAGTTTGAGCGCTCCTCTACTACGGGTGTGCGGTCCTTTAACTGCTGAACAATTAACGCACTTCTTGCACCAGTTTTCGACATCTTCACGGCAGTGAATCCAATAAAACCGTTGTCGGATTTTCATTAAGGTCCTTTTCATTCCAAGGTGTCCACCAGAAGTACCGTCGTGGAAACTTTCCAAGACATCTTTCACTCTTTTCCTTGGAACGACCACTTGTAGATGAGCATCCTTCCCATTCGCCGATTCCCATTTCCTGCATAGTACGCCATTATGCATAACCAAGCTGTCCCATTGTGCCCAGTAGCTTTTCGTTACCGTACTCATCGGAGCTACTTCACACCACCTTGGTTTGGGTACACCCTCATTAATCCAGTCAAAAATGGGCTTCACGTCAGGATCCTCTTGCTGAGCTAGTTGCATGACTTCATCACTCCACTCTTCACTGACTGTGTCAGTTCTCAGCATCCTCAAACACTCCTTGCCCTCTTGTCTAAGACAATGCTTACAGTCGTCCGGACAAGGTCTTCGGGAAAGGGCGTCTGCGTTTCCATGTGATTTCCCACTACGGTGTTCGATGACGAAATCATACTCCTGAAGTTGTTCAATCCAGCGTGCCACCTGGCCCTCGGGATTTTTAAACTCCAACAACCACTTCAGAGCAGCATGATCAGTCCTGATACGGAACTTCCACCCAAGCAGGTATTTACTGAAATGCTGTAACGTCTTGACAACTGCCAGCAGTTCCCTTCGAGTGACGCAGTAATTTCGTTCTGGCTTTGACAACGACTTGCTAAAGTAGGCGATTACAACTTCGTTGTCTCCCTTCTTCTGTGACAAGACTCCTCCAATACCAGTATTACTGGCGTCCGTGTCAACAATAAAATCTACTGCTGGATCTGGATACCCCAGTATTGGTGTTTCGCAGAGTCTTTGCTTGAGGTCGTTGAAACTCGCCGTACACCGATCGGTCCAATCAAACTGTCGCTTTTCTTCCGTCAGCTCGTGCAATGGCTTTGCTATATCCGAGAAGCTCTTCACAAACCGCCTGTAGTATGAGCAAAGTCCTAAGAATGCACGTACTGCAGTTTTGTCCCTCGGTATCGGCCAATCCTTCACGGCACTTATCTTCTCAGGATCTGTCTGGATACCATCCTTCGAAATCACATGTCCCAAGTAATTGACTTTTCGTTTGAAAAGTGAACATTTCTTTGGACTCAGTTTAAGGTTTGCCTCTCGTAACTTAGACAATACTTGCTCCAATTTGCTGAGGTGATCATCGAAGTCTCTACCAACGATGATAATGTCATCCAAATAGACCAAACAAGTATCTCCCAGCAATCCAGCCAGTATTTGTTCCATCAATCTCTCAAATGTCGCTGGTGCATTGCATAATCCAAACGGCATAACATTAAACTGCCAGAGCCCCTTTCCGGTTGAGAAAGCCGTTTTCTCCTTATCTTTATCCTTGATTTCAACTTGCCAATAGCCACTTTTTAAGTCCAACGTAGAAAACCATTTCATTCCATTCAAAGTGTCTAGGGTGTCGTCGATTCGAGGCAATGGATAGCTGTCTTTCTTAGTGGCATCATTCAATCGGCGGTAGTCGACGCAGAACCTCATGGTCCCGTCCTTCTTCTTCACTAAAACTACGGGGGAACACCACGGGCTTGTTGAAGGTTCGATAACGCCACCCTTTTTCATTTCCTCGATCATGTCTTCTACTTCCTTCTCCCGAGCTACTGGAACTCGCCGGGGTCGCTGTCGTATAGGCATGACTTCACCAGTGTCGATCTCATGCTGTACGACTCCAGTTCTTCCGATGTCACTGTCGTGCGCAGAGAAGACATTGCTGTATCGCAACAACAATTTACGTGCTTTAAAGAGCTCTTCCCTGGTGAGATCGTTTTTGGAGCCATCCAATAACCTTTCAATGTCCATTGGAGGCACAGAACACCCAGGTTTCTCGCTCTCCGCAGAACCTTGACAGCTTCGTATCCAAGATATTTCCTCACATAATCCAACCAGAGCTCCTTTACTAAGGACGCACTCGGTGTCACTTAAATTAAGAACTCTCACGAAAGCTGTAGACGATGTTGTTACCACCGTGCGGGCTGTCATCCATGGTTTACCATCTTTGACGTTTTCCACAACAACACAACGATGACATCCTTGTCTTGTGCTGTACGGCAATCGCACTGGAACAAGAACCTGTGCCCTTGGTTGGAGGATAGTTCTTCGAGTACAGTAAACATTCCCATTTACTCCACCCTCCATAGGCACCTCATCAGGCCCAAATTTCAGTACTCCAACCTTCAAGTCAATTTTACAGCCATGGGCTCTCATAAAATCCAGCCCAATGATGCAGTCGTCGATGATGTTAGCGACGATCACTTTATGCCAGTAGCTCTTATCACCAATTTTTAAAGCCACCTCTCGCTCCCCCTGTATGGGAATGTACTGGCCGGTAGCGGTTTGCAGCTGGAGATGCGTAGGTCGGACTAGATGATCTCCAGTCTGGTGCTTCAGAAGCCGAGAACTGATCACCGTCCGAGAAGCTCCGGTGTCGATGGTAAGGTGTAATGGTACTCCACCAATTTCTCCTTTGACGACCAGACTATTCCCGTCATTAGCCTGTGAGATCATAACTGGGACATTTCGACCACCAGCCAGCACTCGTCCCTTAGTCCTGGCTTTTACTCGTTTCCCTGCTGCGGCCCGGATGCCACAGCGCCTGGTGCCCTTGCCACTGGAGTGAGATCCCGTTCTCTCCTGCTCCTTTTCGGGCAACTAGTCTGTATGTGGCCACGTTCTCCACAATGGTAACATCGTGGCCCAAACTCACGACGGGGAGCAGTCGGCTCCCTAACAGACAATTCACGTACCCTATAAGGCCTTGACGGGTCCTGACGCACAGCTTCTACCTCTAGGGCGTGAGCCACTGCATCCTTCAGGGACCCATGGTGCCCCAGTCGCACTGCAGCCCGTACCTCCAAATCGCGTATTCCGTCAACGAAGGCCTGCACCAGCGTGGTGTCCACAAAGGAGGCGGATGTACGTTGGTACGCCTTTCTGACCAACTTCTCAATTTCTAGGGCCCACTGCTGCAACGTTTCATTGCGCCCCTGCGCCCTGTCCTTCAACTGAGCACGGTAGACGTGCTCCAGGTGCTTGTCACCGTAACGGGCCTCCAACGCCTCTAGAAGCCGGTCGTAACTTCTCTCTTCTCCTAGGGCTTCCAGTATGGTGAGCGCCTCGTCACGTAGCGCTAGGGTTAGGGCTGTCCTGGCCTGCTCCTTGCTCCAGCCGTTAGCTTGGGAAACGGACTCGAACTGTAGCTTATAAGCTGTCCAGGACGATGTACCATCGAAGGGAGGTACCTTGAATCGTCCTCCTCCCGACACAGGTACCTCGGCTGCACAGGTACTCGTACCGCTGGCCACTTTTATTTCGAGCTTCTGGAGGCGGTTTTTGTAGGTGTTGACTTCCTCTTTAACAGTCTCGACATTCGCCTTAACGTCATGAAGTCGAGTGTCAAATTTAATGTCCATGTCCGCCAGTTTCTCATGGACCTCACACATTTCACGTTTCCATTCTGCCGCGGTCTC
This sequence comes from Eudemis profundana, assembly GCA_947034925.1. NCBI lineage: Eukaryota > Metazoa > Arthropoda > Insecta > Lepidoptera > Tortricidae > Eudemis > Eudemis profundana. The sequence goes on along the minus strand of OX344814.1, from coordinate 10,148,574 downwards.
GTGCACGTCCCGAAGCATTCTCGATTGTTCTTCTTGCTTCTGGGACTGTCCATGTAGTTCCTTCTGGATTTGTCGGGCTTGTTCTTGCTGTTGACGAGCTTGCTCTTTTTGTTCACGAAGCCCCTCTTCGATTTTCCGGGCCTGTTCTTGTTGTTGACGAGCTTGCTCTTTTAAGAGAACTAAGATGGCATTGACGTTCATCTCTTGCTTACATGGGGCCGGTGACTCTGATGAGCCAGCGTCCGGCGCAGGGTCCTCACCTGCTGCAGCTTGGCTCCGCGTCTGCACTCCCTTCGGCTCGTTCTCACGTGGTGTAAACGGCATTTTCTATCTTCACTTCTGACACCAAATGTTACGTCCGTGGGGTAGGTAACGTGATAGAAAAATGCACTAATTAACCACTAATTAAAAAGGCAAACTTTATTGCAAAATTACTAATTAACAAGGCTTACTTACTTAATAAATCACTGTACTAATCACTTCACTATAACGCACTTATTAACTTTTCGCTCAGGTTCGCTTCGAGACTCGCACTGTATCGCCGTTAGTTCAAAACTGACTGTGGGGTCGTGGGCGCGCGGCTTATATATCCGGAGGCCCTTGCTCCACAATGTTCCAGAGAAATCCCATCGCGAATGTTCGGTCCAAAGTCCAAGGGCGGTCGGTGACCCCTCGGTCAATGACGCATCGCGAGTGTTCTAGGCAATCTAGATTGTTCGATGTTCGATTCGGCTGGAACATTCCCGACTATTGCTATCCCTTTCTAGTTCTGTCTCTTTCACACACTTCTCGAACCTTCTCAATATAGCTGTCTCTCTCTAATAGTGCTATCTCTTTCACTCCTTCGTGAAATTTCGCCATATACTGAAGTGTACTTCAAAGGCCCATAAGGGGTCCTGAAAACGCCTGAAAACGGGTTTTCAGGTTATTGCGCCATCTGATAGAGGGTGCCCTGAAACGGACTGAAAACATGTTTCAGGCGCCTGAAAACAACGGCAACTAGGGTGAATTTACAATCTTCTAGTATGTGAAAGAGCCACCTCTGAAACGGCCTGAAATCACTTTTCAGCCTGCTGAAAACGCTTCTAAAGCACGGAAAATCACGTTTAAAGTTTTGACCTATACCACCGGCGCAACAATATGTAATAGTACTCTGACCAATCGACCGACATCTTGTGGGCAGTTTTGTCTACATTGTAAAAAAAGTGCAGCCCGAATGCTACTTTTAGCGGTTTCACGTTAAAAATAAAAACACAAACTTATAAGTACCGGTGACGTGTTTGCAAATCTAATACAGTTACGTGTGTTACCGACAGACAAGAACGTAGTAAAAATGTATAGAAGTCGTAGAGACATGCAACGTATTGGGTCTGAGTGGGCGATGTGCGAAATCTTATAAGTTTCGCTCGCTTGCCACCTCCGTTTTGCTGATGTAACCAGTTATGAGAACTTCACCTTAGGCATTTCTAGTTATAATATTTTCTTCGTTGTTTGCTCTATAATTCTTGCTGTTGTCTACAAATGATAACCTTGGTCAGGGTAGTAATGAAACAACTTAAACGGATTAAATCGCGTATATTACTACATATTCATATTCACATGCACCGCTAGTTTACATTACACGCGCATTAGCGCCGCTAGTTTTTCTAAGGTTAGGTTTTAAGGCCTTCTGGCATGTGTGTAAACATCTTTACACATTAGGCCCATCTGGCAACACTAATTTTGAATTTGTATTTTTAAACTGGGTAACACTAATTTTGAATTTGTATTTTTAAAGTGGATAGGTTTGCACAACAGTAATTTTGACAGAGGAAATTTATGATTTTCTCAGTCTACCCGCGACCACGAACGCTGAAAAGGGTTTCGCGTCGGGACTTAAAATGTAATATACGTGATTTAATCCGTTTAAGTTGTCTTATTACTATGAGTGATAATCTTGGTCAGGGTGTTAACTAATATTTGATACTCGTGTAATGCTAATTTTGTGACACCAAAAATGTATTCTCACTTTTACCTGACATTTTATACAATTTATATGCGTATTTTAACACATTTTCAATCGACACGATGACACAAGTATTTGTTCATATCGGAGAACTGATAGAAGTATATAATTACGCTAGTGTGTACGAGTTTTAAGTGGTGAGGGGGCTAGTATTTTGTTTATTGCGTGTAGTGGTAATTTAAGGTGTTTAATCTAACATTTCCTAATGCAAAATAAGCTAAATATATGTCTAGGTGCTAGAACAGTCCGAAACTCCACATTAACGTCAAAAAAACATCAAGACTCTTCTGAAATCATACAGAAAAAATATTTTTACTAAAAAAAACCCGACCGCAGTGCAAAATCGGTTGTGCCGTTGAGTAGTTACGAGCGGACATAGGAACGGACATACATACATACAGGTCAAACACATAACGCTTCGCCGCAGTCGGGTAAAAAGCAATGATTTCTAAAGCTTCTTAATAATATAAAAACATACATATACGTGTCTAATCAAGATTTGCAGTGCATATATTCGCCGACGTGCTAAAGTCAACATTCGTTGTTTGCAAAACTCATTAGTGCGTTTAAAATAATTAAACAGCTCGACGTCTTACGTAATACTTACATAACCACTCTTAATTTGGGATTTTGTGTTTAGAGAGCATTGACTGATATAGATAATTAATGACTTGTTTTTTTTTTTCAGGTAAGTCGCTGAAATCTTCCAGGGGAAGACTAGTTCTAGAACTGTGGTAAGTATGAGTAGACGTATTTCTTACGAAAGCTTATTTGACTAAAAATGGCTAATCAATAATTAATTATACAGTCGTTAACTTGAATTCGGGTAAATAATAAACTCATTGTTCTAGTTTAGAGTAGTAGAGTTTTATAGTATAATGACGAAAATTTAAAAATCGGATGCTTCGGGCTGTACTCAAACTCCCATCTCTACGGCTCTCTGGGCCTACTGGGTTCCCTCCTTTTGAGAATGATTTTGTTTGAAGGGTCAATTGCAGAAAGAATGTTACCTTTTACTTTTTTTGTCTGATCATGGTGTGTCTTATACCATTTTACTCAGAATCATGAGCACTTTTCATTTATGAAATAAAAAAAAGTGGTCTAAAATGGTAATTATGTAGTTTACTCAATAAGTCAAACTACGCAGTAAGTATGTAACTTGGTAACTTCGACAAAACACAAAAATTACCACTTTCGAGTCTGACCATGTCTTTTGTAAATTACCAGAGGCTTATCTCTTAAATTATAAATTCAAATTTGGACAAGGTTTTTCTGCTTTACATTCAAGATGTGTGGCTGCTGTACAGTCAGCGACAAAATTACACAATTTCTCCCCTTATTGCGTTGGGATAAAGTACAAAAATGTGCACATACTGTTTTCGCTGATTGTAAATACGCGGGAACTTCACCATCACAACCGTACAAGCAAATTAACATAAGTATATGAGCCTACCATTCCAAAGCTCGTATCTTACAATATTATGTCATTGAAAACACGACTTTGCGGTTTTCACTTAAGGCTCTTATTTGACTGATAATAAAGCGAGATTAAACCGTTAATTACCAATCACTGAAATTTTTAATCAGTGCACAGTAATGTTTCTGGTTCCAATTTCAGCCTACCGCGGCGATAGCTATTGTGTTACAAATTATAGCTTATTTCAGTACGCATATGGTTAAAATTTGAATGGCAATATTAGACTTAGTGTTCCTTCGGAAATACTCGATGTAATTAAAAACGGTCATGTTGTACGGACGGAAACGCAAAATGCCTTTTTATTAATTCTTTGTATCTTGAATGTTTTGCGTTAATTTGTTTTGGGATTTTAATTGAAGGCTTTATCAAAATTTACACGGCTATCACGATGCCACACACAATACATGTTCATACATTTTTCTGGATATACATAATACATATAGTGTGTAAAAAGCAGGAAGACCACTCTTTCTAAATGCATAATAAAAATAACGTGAAAATAATGATTTTTTCACATTAAATGTAACATTGAAGAAAAAGATTAATATAATTTAATTTAAAAAATTAGAAATTAACAATATCAATGATTTGTTTACTGATAACCCCTGTGGGTGTGGATTATAAGAGATTATTTAATTTTAAATATTTATTTTGTCTTTGTAAATTCATCTTTTGGCTCTGGCGATAATTTATGCCAATAATAATCTTTACGTTTATAATACATTACAGGTTCAAATAAACTTTAAAGTGTACTAATCAAACCATTATTTTTAAATCTCGCTGAATAAATGTTGGTCAGTTTGAGGAGTAGGTACACCTACGTTTTAATTATTTTCTCCCAGTACAGGCCACATGCTGTATAATATGGATAAACTGTGTAATCAATTAATTAAAATGGATGTCCATGTCAGATATAAAACTGATTCTCTGGTTTATTAATATTTCCTAGAATTAGATCAGTTATGTAAGCCTTCGAATTACCGCGCCGCAACCGCCTACAGTGTGCCAAAAACATTATAAAGGTGTGGTTAATGCTTAATACGCGATATTTTATACGATAACGTTTGATTTATTGTGCCATATAAACAGCCTCTTCACTAGTATACTGACAAATGATTCGTTTGTTTAAGATTGTGATATAGGTCTTCCTCGTTTTTTGCGAGTTTAAAAAATACGTCCTGAATTTGAGTAATGGTGTTGTTACTACATAGATTTAGGATACTTTTAAAAGCGTATTAACTGCAAAAAGTGGAAACTATGGCTTCCGATATTGGTTTTTTACCCGACTGCGGCGAAGCCCAAAGGAGGGTTATGTGTTTGACCTGTATGTATGTATGTCCGTTCCTATGTCCGCTCATAACTACTCTAGGGCACAATCGATTTTGATAAATGATACATCATTAGATTTGTCTTGATGGCGCGAGTGTCACTGGGTATGAAGTTTGTTAAAATAAACAAAATGGCGGATTTTATGCACTTTTAAAGTGCGCCGCGGTCGGGTTTTTTTTAGTAAAAATATTTAGTTTTTAGTTGGGGCATTACTGTCATCTCACATCTGGGTATTGCCAGGAGTGGCTCACTCAGCGATTTCGCTGCGTAGCTACTAGTACCAAATTTTGGCCCTCCAGAGGAGCCAGCGACCAGAAAGAGCGCGCGTTATGCGATGGACATTGGACAGAGATGTGCGGTGCGATCCGTCCGGTAGTCAGACCCGAACGTAAGTTTTGTTAGAAAGAGAAACTACGTACTAGTAGCGTGGCGTCCAAAAAAAACTCGATTCCTACCGGTTTGCCTAATATCAGGCATTTCGAGCACCTTATGCTACAGCTCCTAAAGAAAATGTACGCCATATCGTCGCACCGGCTTGCCCAAGGATATATTTTACGCCACGCCACTGCTACCTACCTACTTATGCTGGATTGCCAGTACAACGACATCAGCATTGATACATTTGGAACTCCTTGTATAATTTCTGTAACCACCAATTACCTGCTCAATTGCCAACAGCGTTCTCAATTTAATTTAAACCAACGAAAAGTCTTTCGTTATCAATAAATATTTTCGTATTATTAATAATGATTGCGATTGACGACCGAGGTCGTGAAACCTAAATAACTCGGTATTGATTGATTTTCGTTTTTCTCTGATCATCTTGCGATAATTATTCCTAAACGAGAAATAACAAAACTACATAACCATTAAATTGCTGTACAACCTTCTCCAGACATGATTTGCCATTTAAAGTGTCAAGTTTGCAAAAAAATTGTTACAATATTTATGAGGTGCCATTTTGACAAATTGGTATTTTATTCGTCGGTTCGCGTCGATACAGCACAGCTGTTTATTATAAAATCATAATATCCATCATAATTTCTAGCTATTTGGGTAATCTATAAATATAAAGGTTTGTTGACTAAGTAATTTAATTTCTTGCTAAAGACAGCCTCAATATTGGAAGTGTGCAAAAATCCATTTACGATATTAAAAAAAAGCTAACGAAGGAAGTTAAATAAAACCTTTCTTCGATATGTTCAGCCCAAAATGGTTGGTAATTTTGGCCAGGTTTTTAAAATGTAGGTAAAACAACGGTTGCGCAAATCCCATTCGGCTTAATTGGTAAACTCTTTGTCGGCACCTCCGCCGATAACGAGTTGTCGATAATTTATTCGTCGTTATTTTATCACATTTTGTCGCCGACGACAAATTTTGCGGCCTACTTGCACGGTATCGTTAAAATTAAGATGCTATTTGTACTGTTTATTAGTGACGATAAGGACACCGTTTTGACGGTTTTTTACGTGTATGTAAAGCTTGAAATTTAATTTGATCATATCCAACACCGGGTAATTTTTGGATTCCTCGCCAAAATTTATTATGCTTTATAGAAAGTAAAAAATAATGGTTAGCAAAATATGTTCCTTCCATTTTTATAATGTGCGTTTTGTGTCTCAGAGCGCCGCATGGTGATCCAATACGTGAAAAGCATGTGTGATGACCAAATTATTTTAATTTTGCGTGGCAAAATCAATACAAAAGTCTTGTAGGTACCACTGCTACAGACTGTTGTGATCCAATTTTCGTGAAGGGTCAAAAATAGCCCGGTATGATTGGGAGGCTATACTTTTTTCTTGACCTTTACAACGCATAAAAATATATTGTTCACATAAACTTATCAGATAACTTTATCATATTGTGTTACATAAGTTAATAAACGACAATACACACAAAAACATGACCTGTCAAACTCTTTACTAACAGTTTTTGTGGCAACGTAAAAAAGTTTAATGAAACACGTTTTATCAATTTAATATCGCCATTGATAATATGGGCACGTACGAAACGTAATAACCAGAAGCTGAATACGTTTTATTGTCATCGAGAAATGAGAAGTGACAAAAAATATGATAAAATAAATATTTTATACATTGACAGGGTTAATTGGATCTTATGTCCACTTATAAAATTGATAATTGGAAATGGTTAAGTTATCTACAAAAATGATTTTTAACAATTAATATGTACCTATGCAAAATTGTAATGCACATAGGTATGGGATTACGCTTAAGTTAAGGTAATGTTTGTTAAAAATATTGAAACTAGGGTATGTTTTTAACTTTTTATTTAATAAACCCTAAACTAAAATATATTTACTAAAAGATGACTAAATGTGCATGGTTCTTACAGCGTATTTAAATTTGAAATTTGTAACAACTGTGAACTGTTTTCAAAGAAATAAGGTGGCATAATGCTAACTAAACCGAGGTGAACGAATAAATTAGATATTGGGGGAAAATTATACTTATAAATAGTTATTATTGTTTCTTTAAGTTTAAGCTAGCTTTGATATTTAATACGATGTAATTGTTTGTTTGTGTTTCTTGTGGCAATAAATCATTTTTAATTTAATTTAATTTATAAGTCCCAAACTAAGCAAAAACATGATTAAATTTTTGGTTTATCTATCTGTTCTTGACTTTAAGCATAAGCCCGTGTTTGTCAGTATCTCAGCTCTTAGCTCGTGAGTTACAGAACGGGTTTAAATTGCATCTTTCTCCTTAGGCGGCAAATATTCGGTTGCCGGGGTATCTGAATAAGTGAATTCAAATTAAGCAGTACCGCCTTTTGGATCGCCGGCAAACTGCAACGATATGAATGGGAGCCATCTTCATTAAGAGATAACGGTACATGTTCAGTTAAGCAGAACTTTATCAAGGGGTCAATAATCGGGTAATGGGACACCGTAGGGGGTATAAAGTGTTGATTCGCCTCGGCTTGACAGTAAAAAATACACCAAGGCCTCATGGGGTCAGGAGCTTCGCATTTATTATTGTAATTTCATAAGTCGTTGGCGTAACGAAAGCTTAAATTGTATATTTACAGCTTATTGTAATCTATGATTTTTATCTTGGTAACTGTGGAAAGATGTAGGGGAGACCGGGTATGGTTGTTTCGCGGGTTGGTTGTCACGGCGGCCATAAAATAATACTAAACGAAACATCGCAAGAGCTGTATGTACATCCTTCCGTACTTCACCAATCGATGCACTTATTCCTTCGTTTAGTATTATTTTATGGCCGCTGTGACAACCAACCCGCGAGACAACCATACCCGGTCTCCCCTAGCGACAGATTGGAAAATTCGATGACTCGGTGGCACAATTTGCAGTTACGCCCGTGTGGGTCCGGGGAGCCGTTAAAATATGGGTTCGAGCCCGCATCGAAATAGTACATTACATACCGAGGCCATTAAAGTAAGAAATGTTTCGGCTTCGCCTCGGCTGACAATTACATGTGATCTGAGGCTTTCTTATTTACTGGCCAAGGTTTGTATACTATTTTTCTGTTCGACGGAGCCAGAAAGCGATATCTTCGTTTAGCGCAGCGGCCGGCAAGGTGACGCTTTCCGGCCGGAGGGCGGAAAATACATATTTTTCACTTTAATAGAAAAACATTGTATGTTTCTGCTAGGAAGCTCCATGCTTCGCAAGGACTCCATGTACATATTGGGATGACAGTACAATTACATGTTCTAAAATGGGAGCAAAAATTTTATCCAAAGGGTTTTTATAGAGCATGCATTTTAGAGGATACATGATAACGATTGTTAAAGGTCTTGAAAGTTTAAAGGCGGTGAAATTACTAGCATAGAGGAATTCTATCTTAGTCCTCAGAGTTGGCAACGTATTTGTAATATTAAGATTGTAAATGTCTATGGGCCTCAGAAGTTACTTACCGTCAGGTGACCTGTGTGCTCGTTTGCCATTCCCATGAGATAAAAATAACTGGCCAAGAGCATGTCGGACCATGCTCAGTGTAGGGTTCCATAGCCGTAACTATAAGGTAAAAAATACGATGTAAAAAAGTACAACAACAAAAGAGCGTATCTTCATAGCAATTACGTCATTTTGTTGAGAAGCGCAGTTTATCGGCAATAACTCAAAAACGGTACATTTGATCTTGTTGAAAATAATTTTCGTTGAAAGTATTAATTAAGCGTTACCTTCGTGATTTTTTTCATATTTTTCGGACGCACGGTTTAGAAAATAGAGGGGGGGGGACACAATTTACACAACTTTCGGAGCGATTATTTCCAAATTCATTCACTTAATCAAAAACATTACTTAGGAACGTTATAGTGTTTTTTAAAGAGCTGTCGAACGATGTACCACACGTTGACATTTGCTAAAAAAAATTTTTTTACTGTCTTTAACATGTATGGAGTGCCCCCCCTAAAAATATTTATTTTAATTATTTATATACCAAACTAAGTAGCGGCTCATAAAACACACCTATAGTCCAAATTTCATCAATATCCATCATGTAGTTTCTGAGTAAAATGCCTGTGACATACGGACAGACAGACAGACAGACAGACGGACGGACATGACGAAACTATAAGGGTTCCGTTTTTGCCATTTTGGCTACGGAACCCTAAAAAGTTGGTCGTGCCCAGCTGTATAGGCTGTGATGATGGTTAAAGTTACGGAAGTTTGCATAGAAATCCTATAATAAATAATAATAATAAATAATAAATAAATATTAGGGGACAATCTTACACAAATCGAACTAGCCCCATAGTAAGCTCAATAAGGCTTGTGTTATGGATACTAGACGACGATATATTTAATAGATACAAATACATAGAAAACATCCATGACGCAGGAACAAATATTCGTGCTCATCACACAAATAAATGCCCTTACCGGGATTCGAACCCAGGACCTCCTGCTTCGTAGGCAGGGTCACTACCAACTAAGGGCCGATACAGACGGACTGCAACCCAACTGCAACTCCCTACGATTTTTATGGGAACAGCATCACAACTGCGCAGTCGGCGTGCAGTTGAGATGCAGTTCCCATACAAATCGTAGGGAGTTGCAGTTGGCATGCAGTCCGTCTGTATCGGCCCTAAGCTAAAGCAGTCGTCATGGATGGTATAGGACATGAGGTGACTATTAAATTTTATCACGGTTCTAGTTAGCCAATTAAACTAGTTGTTTTAATTATAGTATCGTTATTAATGAAGTATTTATTATTAATAACTCACATGCCGGAATATTTACCGAAAAAAATATCAAAATAACATTATGCACATACAAAAATAAATCATGTTTGACAGTATTGATAACGTGTTCTGCCGTGACATAACCACGATTTTCATTGAAACAAAATGACATAAGTGCGTTTAAGACCTTACTGTGCATACGACCGTATGGAACAGACATGACAGTAGGAAGTAAACACATCGGATAAACAAAACAAATAGTCATTGTACCGGTTGTTTTTGTCAATTATTTTTTAATCAGATTTATATTTTTCTGACATATCGTTTGTGTATTTTTTGCTTCTTTAAAAGGATTTGTAATTGATTTTATCGCATTTTTTATCAGCATATATGGCATATGCGAAACAGTAATTTTAAAATAAAAATAAACAGGAACCTTAATTACATTGATTCAAAAGTTGAAAACAATGGATTATTGTATGTATTACCCAAACGACTTAAGGACTGTTAGAAATGTCTACCTTTACTAAATTAGTGTGCCTAATCATATAGATGTTAAAAATACAGGAGTTAAGTCCATACTACACATACAATAAAGACTAAAATATTTTTGCTTTACTTACCGTATAAAAACCAATGTACACAATCAAGCAAAATGTCTTTTTTAACTCCTACTTTCTTTATTTTCACAAAACAGCGAGATTTTAAGGACGTGTCAAAAATGTTATAAAAGTCGCCATCTTTAAACCTTTAAACATGTTTCTTGCCATTCAACTTCAGACTCTGCCCATAGAATACAAAGTCGATTCTTATGTGTTTTTATTGAATTAAGTCTAAAAGTGTAGTTTTGCGGCACTTTCAAACGATGAAAGCCGATTTGGATTCCGCTCATACAATGCCAGGTGAACATGGAATGGCTCAAATGAGTACGGGTATAAGTCTCATACAGTTGTATGAAACTTATATCACTTTTCGTTACAAGTAAAGTTATTTGAGCGAATGTGAAAACGGATCGTGTGGGGCATCCTTAACGACGTTCACTTTCCGTTTATTGGCTGTTTTGAATATGTGATGCAGACATTTTAGATTTAGAAAACAGCAAACATCCATCTCTTTTATTTCCTTAAAGGCTACGTAGAAGAGATCCCTCACAGGAATAAGTTGACCCTTGTAACTACTCAACGACACACCCGATTTTGATATAGTACGTTACACAACTAGGGTGGTTACTGGTAATACAAAGAAAGGCCGAGATCGCAGATTTTTACGGCCCGAGCTGCAAGCGATCGAGGGCATTATTTATTACCTGCCGTGGTGTGTACAGCATTTTATGTCTACACTTGGCCAGAAAGCGGCTTTTTCCGTACGCGTAGCGTGCGGAAATAGTACATTACTGCAGAGGCCGGGAAATAAGGGGTTGCCGGCCGAGTACATATAGCTGGCCGAGCGAAGCGAGGCCAGATAGTTACGAGGCCGGCAACCCCATTTCCCGCCGAGGTATGTATAGTGCTTTTCTCAAATATGCAATGAAATAAATAAACTTACTAATATCCTTACTTACCCTAAATATTATTTGATCAGACCCTTTCTATCAGAAAGTGACGTTAGTGACATTGACATTATTATATCCATAGACAATGCATATGTCAAGTTACGTTCGGAAACCATATACAACCAAAAAAAAAACCGGTCAAGTGCGAGTCGGACTCGCGCACCGAGGGTTCCGTACAAACTTGTTAGTAGATACGTGAATAATTCAAGAAAAACTGTATGGTAGGACAAACTTAACTTTGCTCTTGTGAAACTGTTGTGCCCATACATCGACATATGCCGCGGTTAGTTTAGTAGGAGCAAATAAGGTTGTCTTACGATTTTTGCGAATTTCTAAAAAACGCTGCAAGTTAGCAAAACCATTTTATTTTTCCTGTAATATTTAGGATAATATTAATAATCGGTAATTATTGCAAAATTTTCTGTTCAGTATCTTCGGAGATAATAGGGGGGGAATGGTATTTTTTTTAATGGTTTTTGTCTTCAATCAAAAACTACATGTCTAAGAAAAAAAATAAAAGCTGTTTTGGAATCTACATATTAAGCCCTTTCATTTGATATCCCACTCGATATATTAGCTCAACTTTCGATTTATGACATCCCATTTCGGTCCCCTTTAAAAAAAAAGTAAAAAAGGTATAAGATTCTTTTTCTGACCCATAGGCTCGGATTAGCAGTTTTTAACACTATTCCAAATTTCAAGTCGATAGCATCAGTAGATCCTGAGATATCTTGCTGTGACAGACGGACAGACAGACAGACAGACAGACAGACAGACAGACAGACAGACAGAGTCGCACCATAAGGGTTCCTTTTTTACCATTTTGGTACGGAACCCTAAAAAGCTGTTTCAGTTTACATTTTTACCGCGAATATTTTGATGAAATATTTTAAATGTGTATTCTTGTGGTTTAGTTTGCAATTTATAATAATTGAAAATTGTTTATAATGTGTTATTTGTTATGTTCATGTCAATTTTAAATAAATAAAACTGCAAAATATAGCAAAAATCGTTTTTTGTTTGTTTAATGGCTGAATGCCGTGATGCTGTGGCCCAAATAAATGTGGAATGAAAATTAAAAAAAAAATACATTGCCGGTTGCAGGCCTAGGCCGGCAATGTAAGTATGAAATTCCATTACGTGCCAAGTGTCAAGCCGCACCGGAAACGAGGTACTTTGCGGCCTATTTTTAGGCACGTAATGTCAACATTTCATGCCATATTTGAGAAAAAGCCACTTTATGGCCAGGTGTGGCATAAAATAATATAGATTCGTCTTGATGGCAGAGAAGGGTGTCACTGGGTATATAATGGGTAAAATTCGTAAAAAAAAAATGGCGGAATCATGCACTTGTGCGGTCTTTTTTGTACCGTAGTTGGACTTTTTTGAGAAAACATGTGGTTATTATTACGTGAAGTCGATTATTTTTTTAAATACAAACAACAAACAAAAAAGCACAAAAGGACAAAGCATATACATTTTTCATCACACTTGCTCGAAAATGGTGCATTACACGTAGGTTTTGCGGGCCGTAAATGAGCTATTACGCCCTAGGGCGTAATGGTTTTCTTTTTAAATTTGAAACGCTGGTTCTGTTTTACTCTTATTTGTCATGTTCAAAGGAAACGCCAACTTACTTTTTTAACTTTTATCACTGAAATATTTATTTAAAGAGAACTGGTATTGCAAATACATGTAAACACATATTTCTGTAACATTAATTAAATGTTGCAATAGTGTATTTCAGTATTTTGCAATTATAAAATCAACCGTTTTAGGTCTGTACCGCTATGGTTACCGAACGTTGCGCATTGTCTATGGATATGTCACTAATGTCACTGTCAGTTTTACAATTTTATTTAGGTTAAGTAAGGTTAATTTTAATTAGATTTCCTCACAAGTGTGATGAAAAACATTGTGTGTGCCACGGGCGGTAAAGGAATTACAAACTCGTGTTATTAAAGCCCTCGGCTTCGCCTCGGCCTTGTAACAAACACTCGTTTGTAATTCCTTACCTACCGCCCTTGATACACAATGTACTATTAAGTCGGTTATTGGCATCATCAATCTCCCATTTTCCTAACGGATTTTCGTATCTTATTGACATCAATCATACCACAAACCATTCAACAGAGTAAAAATTACGGCTTTGAAGATATTTGAATCGGTTAATTCGAAAACAACCAAAGTCACTATGACTGTGATTCACTTACTATATGTAGGTAATGACATATAATATATAAATAATTGAGTATTATGTATAATTAATTATGTATATTATACAGTAGGTATTGTCAATGCATTGTGACGACTTACTGATGACGCAAATTGGCTGGCTTTTTCCACAATATCCCCATTTATCTCAAATCAATCTTCGATGAACTTCCATCCGTATCAAAAACAGATTAGGTTTTGACAACGGTACAAATTTCGACGGCGCATATAACGTTTTGACTTAGAACCAATCGTTAGACGGATTATTTATGGTGTGAATGAACTATTATAATATTTTATGATAATCGTAAATAACAACAAGTTTTAGTCAACGCACTGTTTTAAGGGAAAACGCTTTATGACTTGCTGTGTCAAAGTTTATTGCCGATTTGGTTTCCTCAAATCGAGATGATAAATCAAACAACCTTGATACGGGTATGAAGTGTCTTTCTATATTCATTGACCTCTCTAAGGCTTTTGATACGGTATCTGTATCAATCCTACTTAGAAAATTAGAGACACTTGGTATTAGGGGCTGTTCTCTTGCTATTTTTGAGGATTATCTCACTAACAGACGGCAATGTGTCGAGGTCGGGGAATTAAGGAGTAGTGACTTACACATCAATTACGGCGTACCCCAGGGCAGTATACTGGGGCCCACCCTTTTTCTCCTTTACATCAACGACCTTTGTCAACTCGTTATTCCTGGAGGTAAGATCTTGACCTATGCCGATGATACCGTAATAGTATTTGCACACCACTCGTGGGCTGAAGTCTTCGAATGTGCACAAGAAGGCTTTAACATGGTAACATCATGGCTTACACAAAACCTGCTCACTCTAAATGTGGATAAAACAAAAATTATAACTCACTCCATAAGACGCTCTGGACAACCATCAGAAAACTTTATCATAATTGCTCATAAATGCTCTGATCCACTAAATCAACAGTGTGATTGCAATTCAATAGAAAGAGCTGATACAATAAAATATCTAGGTGTAAACATTGATCCTTATCTAGACTTTAAAGCCCATATTGATGTTTTGAGTAAAAGAGTACGTAAGCTCATATATGTTTTTAAAAATCTAAGGCATGTAGCTGACAGTGGTCTCCTAAAAAGAGTATACTGGGCACTCTGCCAATCACTCCTAACCTATTGTATCTCGGTATGGGGCGGAGCGTACAAGACCTTTATTCTCATGCTTGAAGTCGCACAACGAGCAGTCTTAAAGGTGATGTATCATCTGCCTTTCACCTACTCGACTCAATTACTTTACAAAAAAGCAAATGTCCTAAGTGTAAGACAACTTTTCATCCTCTCAATTGTTACAAGATTCCACTCCAAGATACCATTCGACAAACAATATCTTGTGAACACTCGCCGACCTTTGTATATTGGTAAAAGAGACACTAAATTTTATACTAGTTTTGTCAAAAAATTCTTCTGTTTCAAGGGGCCTTACGTCTACAATAAAATAAATAAAGAAATTAACATCTATCCTATGACTAAACATGAATGTAAAAAAACGGTAACTAATTGGCTATTAAACAAAAGCTATGACGAAACTGAAAACTTTCTGATAATACAAACTTAATCCTAATGATATATCAAAACCAAAATTACCCAATTTTCTGATAAGTACTATTTGACTAAATTGCAAATTTATTTCCTTTACAACCTTATGCGCGAATCCCGGAGCCAATCGCTTGCACAAACACACACACACACACACACACACACACTCACACACACACACACACACCATAGAATCTAAGATATAAGTTAAGTCTTCAACTTTCTATCTGCTGTGTAACACAAACATCTAACTCTTTTAAGGGGAAGAGCTCTGCTTATCCTAAAGCACAGGTCATACCTATTTAGGAAGTGGAATTCTAGTTAAGTTAACTATGTAAAAAGATGTTTTTTTGAAATAAATTATTATTATTATTATTATTTATTTTATTATTATAATATAATATAGTCGCACCAATCACATCATTACCAGCGCCACATTATGGATGAGCTCCCTATAAACTATGGAGTCGTTTTCGGTTATCTTGTAGAAGTCGCGTGCTTCTGCTATTTTTATCAAAATGATCCTGAAACGGCCAATAATAGTGGCGATGGTAATGAAGCAAGCAAAACGGTAAAAAATCGCAGAGAACTACCCGGTACCATCTTTCTTAGTGGCGTTAGAATGTGTACTTTCAAGCGTTTTGTTCAGTCTGATAGTTATAATACACATGGCTGTAAAAACCAGCGTTCCCATGAATCGTGATACGTAGAAAACTATAAAACATGAGCAATAAAGAATTAAGCTACCTTATTCAAAAATGTCAGCTTACCGCCACAAACAAGCAGACTTAGGACAGACAGATGAAGCCTGTAACTGATCTGAACCAGGCTATCGCACACGGCTAGTATTAAACGATCTTTTCCCTCTGCACAGTGCAAGAGAGACGGTCAATGATTTGTCGCATGACAAGCGAAGTCTTGGCCAGTTGTGCTAGCTCGCCAGAGAAACAGAGAAAAATTAGTCACGAAAAGCCTTATGCAACAGCCAGGCAGCCTAACTCGTCATTAGAATCATTATGGTCAGCATAACACTGTGAGAGAATTTTCGAAACATATCAAACAATGCCAAACGCAACAGAAATGATGAACTTCAATACGCACCAAGACAATGAGGAGGCTAGAATCGGCAGTTTCGCAAAATCGGACATTTCGTAATGAGCAACAATGTTCACACGGGCTTTTGTAATAAAACTGGTCTTTTGTTTGTTTTGTAATGCAACTCTTCTGTTGTTTCACGAGTAAAATGTCGACGGTACAATAAAGATGGGGATTGATGAGGGGTCTCTATCAGTCGGTATACGTGTTAGCCCCAACGCAGTGATTGGGCGAAAATTTCTCACGCTAAAAGCGTAGACTTTTCAATTAACTGTTTCTTAGAAAAGATCATGAATAGGTAGCCCAAAATGTATGAGAGAGTTGTATTTTTTTTTCATTTACAATGTTGACCCCTTAGTAAAAGTTGTTCAAAATCATGGATAGATTGAGGTTTAATTATCTTGTATCACGTAAAAGAGTTCACCATGTATATAGATGTAGTGCAAAATGATTTTCCATCGTACTTTATCGGAAAAATTCGTATTTATCGTGCTCTCTCAATCAGCTTCAGTACCCATCTTACAGCCGCCATTTTCACTTTGACATTTGACACTAAACAATAAAGTTCCATATTAATGGATATGAAAACGTCACTCATTTAATACAAACATTGGTTGACAGTTCGGGTGCCATCGTATTCCGATTGAGATCCGAGTTTTCCCGATGGAAAATCATTTTGCACTACATCTGTACTTAGTTGTCTTCTCTTTTGCGGTATTATTAAGTTTTCGTTGTCGCCCGACTAAGGCAAGAAGTGCGATTTTCACCAAACCTATTTACATGTAACTCCCATAATGTAACCATTAGGTGCATTAGGATAATTTTGGACGTGGGGTAATTTAGAAATTTCTACTAAACCATCCAAGAGATATTTTAAGGCGTGAAATATGTCGAAGCACTTTTTGCATGTCTAGTATAGTCTTAGCGTGTTACAGTAAATATATGTAGCGTGAATTACGAGAAATTCTTAAATTTCGGAAATATCCCATGTTTGAATTTACCCCAATGCACCTTATTATTATCCTTTGCCCCTTAGTAAGTATAATATAGTAGTAGTTTCTCCTGGCGTATTCTGCAATACATTTTGAAATTCACTAAAACTGTCAGTTAATTATACTCCTACAAAAGCGATTACTTCAAGCCTCATTAATAAAATTAAGTTACAGCTGTTGTAATCTTATTTCATCCATTAATAGAGGTAAGGGAGAATTGTATTCTCACGAAAACCCAAGGCAAACTTAATTATAATTACATACAAAGTAAACATATCCTATTATTTATTAACTTCCGACTTAAGTAGTTTCCGCCATTTGCGATTATCACAAGTTTTAGGATTCACTAGTCATTTAATTATTTAGAAATACGAATATTAATATTGCATATTTAACGTCACGATTGATCATATGAAATTATCGTATAATTATACGTTTCATGGTGATATTTAAGGTTGCAATCGATGCCAAAATATGATTTTAAATTTTCATTTTAAGTTCAGCTTTTTCGTATTTTTATCGTTTTAGGACAGTCAGTATCAAATAGTCAATAACATTCAAAGCATGTCGTCACACATCTTTGCAGCTTTGGGCCTTTAGAAATAGAGGTGTATTACGATATAAATAATACATTATATAGCGCTTTGAATGTTACAGTGTACAATCGAACAGAAAACAGTGCATACCTTTCTCTTTGTTCGACTGTACAATAAAAAACAACGCAAAAACAATCTAATTTATGCCACACCTGGCCATAAAGTGGCTTTTTCCGCACGCTGCGCGTACGGAAACAGCCGCTTTCTGGCCAAGGGTAGACATAAAATGATGTACACAACACGGGAGGTAATAAAGAAAACCCTCGATCGCATATTTACGTCCCTCGCTTGCAGCTCGGGCCGCAAACTTCTGTGATCTCGGCTTCTCTTTGTATTACCACCCTAGTTGTGTAATGTACTATTAAATTCGGAATCCATAATTTTAAATCATTACTTCGATCCTCGATCCCACTTATTTTTACGCGAAACAAAAAAGTCCTTAATATCAATAATTGGATAAGGCACTTGGCCCACCGCCGGCGAGTAAGCGAGTAAATTTGGGCGAGTAACAGTTCATTGCGGGCTGACCAGGCACAGTGTGATCAATCAACCTTTCCAGATCCGCAATGTAATGCTTCTCGCCCAATTTTACTAGCAAGTGCCTTAATTTATCAATAATTGGATGAAACCTTTTTGTACCCAATTTAAACTGCTGATAAGCCGTACGGAACCCTTTTTTGGTGTTCTTTGCAGCACCTGGTCGTTGGTAGTTAGGGTTGTCATTTACCATTTTTTTTATGCAATTTATTTCAAGGTAAGTAAAAGCATGTCACAATTAACAGCAACATTTAATTTGAATATACGTTTTGTCACATTCGCCTCGCCGATAAGTTTGTAAATAAGAAACTGGTTATGTTGGTGCAAATCGAACACGTACCGGTTGTATTAGTTAAAATGAAGAATATCTCACGAGGCAGGTGGGTAATTCTTTGGGCGTTTCATATTTTTGATTCCCCTAGCAACTAATTTAGCAGTTTTTCTATAGGTTCAATAATGTAATATGGAAGCAAACATACAATACTTACGTCTGAATATTGCAAGATATGCTGCTATCCTATTCACCTATAAGGGTTAATCCATGTATTACAAATAGGTATAGTACGAATAGAATAGTAGAATCAATACAATACAATTGATATATAATGGTTTTTTTTATTTAAATGCGTTCTTAACTGACAGTTAGCAGGTCGTCACAGAACTGACGATTAGTGTCAAACTCCATACATTTCGTCACGGACTGACAGGTTAGACGGTATTTGAACATAGCTTAAGTTTCGCCTTACCGTAGATTTTAAAATAAAAATGCCCATTTTTACACATGTGCCAAAAAAGGAGTGTAATGTTTTTAACATACGCTGTTTCTTTCGGCTAGACCCTTTACGGTGACATTATTACATCACACTCATAAAGAGGTGAGGGCCGGCCCCACCTCTTTATGCGCGTGATGTAATAATATATGGACGACCCCTACGGAAATCCTACATCATGAATGAATGAAATACATATTTTTTCGCTTTAGATATTGTTACAAAGTTGATTAATGAATGAGCTAGTGAGTTCTCTGACATGATGATACCGACACGTAAAGTCTTCCTTCGCAAGTGTCAAGATAACAGCTGGATTCTACTATACGATTCATTTCATGTACTTATCTAATATCTTGAACTAGTTAGGTACTTAATAAGAGTTTTTGAAAATTTCCTTCTTTTGTTCCAAAATGAGGACGTCGAAGCGTTGTAAATTTGATCGCTACGACACAATTAGCAGAATAAATATTAAAATTTTAATAAGCAATAGGAGCATTGCACCTTTTAAATACTTTTGACATGTAAAATTAGGAAGCTTAATATCGGTATGGTAGTATCATAACTTGGCTTTAAGAATGGTAGTGTTTCTTAGCAGCTAATAAGTTTTATTAAAGTAGATATCACAGTGTTACCTAAGCGACAAAAAGTAGATGTTTTCATGGAATGATCATACAGTAGACAGCCCTACAGTAGGCACACGGAAACACCTGGTGCCAGCCGTATTTTCATATTCGGTCCCGCGGGCTTCCGAGAAGAGACGGCGGCGCGTGCATCGACCCCGGCGCGCCCGGGAAATTTCCATACGGGTTCTTTGCCGGCCGCGGAAATAAAATACACTTTATTTGACAAGGAGAAAATATGAGACACTAGGATATAATCGAATAAAATATAAAAATGGTCAATGCTGATAGAAATACTTTATTTAGCCCATGAACACATGAAAGCCGTGGGTCTTTCGGACCAGATAGGAACCACACGACGTCACAGTGAGTTATTCCCACGGCCGGTCCTGGATAGGGAACGTGCCCGACGAAGGTGCTGTCAACTGGTGCCACCAATCCAAATTTTGTAGTCGCCATCAGATACATCGGAGCAACCAAGATGCTCACATCTGAACACGACTCTATTGTCAACATTGAAATATAATAAGTATGGAAGTAGAACGGACTACTACGTAACTTGAGGCGACAATGCAGTATAAATATTGAATGGCATATAAAATGTTGAACTGACTATGAAAATCTCGACAACTGGCCGCTCAGTGGTACAATTGGAAGTGCGTCTGTGTCGGCCCGCAGAGCCTTTGGAGTGTTTGGAGACATGGGTTCGAGCTCCACCAGAGACATATAATTTTTCTGTTTTTGCCTTCAATAAAAAAACTTTTTTTCGTCAACGCTGAATACGCAAATATGAGTGCCCAGTAGGGCAAAGGCCTCTCCCCTACGTTTTCTCGTTATCCTATGGTAGGCTCTTTTGGTCAGTCACTGAGGAATACATCCAGGTTATCCCGTGGGTAATCTCCGTCTGGGCAGGTGCGGTCCAATCCTCGATTTTGCCGTGCGGCTATTAGTACCAAATTTTGCTTAGTCAGCGACCAGAAAGAGCACGCGTTATGCGGTACAGAGAGACGGTCGGATCCGGTGTATTTCGTCCGGTGGTCGGACCCGAATGTCAGTTTTGTTAGAGAGAGACTTCTGTAAGTAGTACTATTACTTATTCTGTGGTCTGGGTAATACGAATATTTGGTAAATAGTACTTATAAAATGTTCATCTCATTCATTTCTTTCGCTTATATCCAGCTCAAAGGCCGCTTCGTGGGTGCGACTCCGTTCACTTCCGAACGTGACAATACGAGAGACGCGCGATATCTGTGTTTCAATATCTTGCGTGATAAGAGAAGTGAGGCATTGGGACACACGGACATGTATATTTCCGCTGACATTGGAGTGATTAACTGATTGGTACCAGCAATAACATTATGATAATTCTGCTTTACCTTAAAGTTAACTAGTAGAGAATGCTCTATGGCATTAAGTTCGCCTTTGGTACGATAAGTCTTTTTTAGTGCAATAAAGTTTAAATACATAAATAACTGTTGTGATCACTGATGGCGTTTTCAGGGTACTATCTTTTGATGGTGGCCGTGATGACGTAATTAGGGTAGTAGACAAAATAATGTAAGGGTTGTCTAATGTTTGCCCGAAGTACATATGCCATACAATTCAGTTGTCCGAATTGCACTGGCCCGAATTTCATTTGCCCGAATGTTTCGTTTACCATAATAGTTATTTGGCATACTCTTGTTTACCCGAATATTAAATGCCATAATGATGCGATTGCCATACGTATTGTTATCCATATTATTAAGTGCAATATTATTGTTTACCCGAATATTAAATGCCATACGTATTGTTATCCATATTATTAAGATTTCGTTTTTGTTGGACGACGCAGTTCAAACCTAACCTAACCTACTTTTCTGACAGCAGTTCGTTTTTGTTGGGGGACGCAGTTCAAACCTAACCTAACCTACTTTTCTGACAGCAGTTCGTTTTTATTGGGGGACGCAGTTTAAACCTAACCTAACCTACTTTTCTGACAGCAGTTCATTTTTGTTGGGGGACGCAGTTCAAACCTAACCTAACCTACTTTTCTGGCAGCAGTTCGTTTTTGTTGGGGGACGCAGTTCTAACCTAACCTAACCTACTTTTTTGCTTAATGTAACCTTTGTATTGAGTTTTTCTTAATGCGGGGGGCTTCGCCCCCCGAGCCCCCCTTGTGGGGGGCTCCGCCCCCCCGTCCCCCCTTTGTCGTTCCGCCTATGTAAGTTTTTTGAATGATTTTATGGGAAACATAGATTCTGGCATATGATATTATTGAAAATGATTTTATGGGATACAAAGATTCTGGCATATGATATTATTGAAAATGATTTTATGGGAAACAAAGATTCGGGCATATGATTAATATAGTAAACAATGAGTATGACATATGAAATTATGGGAAACAACATTATGGCAGTTGAATAGTATGGCAAATGAAATTATGGCAAATGAAATTCTGGCAAGCAAGTGTATACCTAATGTAAGACATGTAAAAGAGCCCTTGAGGGCCTACTTACAGAAATAATTTTTTTTTTTTTTTTTTAGGGTCTGTCAGGATTATACAGATTTTTCTGTTTAGTAACTTCGAAGATAATAGGGGGGGGATGGTATTTTTTTTATCGTTTTTCGCCATAAATCAAAAACTACTAATTTAAAAAAAACAATAACTGGCCAAGAGCATGTCGGACCATGCTCAGTGTAGGGTTCCATAGCCGTAACTATAAGGTAAAAAATAACTGGCCAAGAGCATGTCGGACCATGCTCAGGGTAGGGTTCCATAGCCGTAACTACTGCCTATGAAGCAAGAGGTCCTGGGTTCGAATCCCGGTAAGGGCATTTATTTGTGTGATGAGCACGAATATTTGTTCCTGAGTCATGGATGTTTTCTATGTATTTAAGTATTTGTATGTATGTATCTATTAAATATATCGTCGTCTAGTATCCATAACACAAGCCTTATTGAGCTTACTATGGGACTAGTTCGATTTGTGTAAGATTGTCCCCTAATATTTATTATTATTTATTTTAACTATAAAGTAAAAATACGATGTATAAAAGTACAACAACAAAAGAGCGTATCTTCATAGCAATTAAGTCCTTTTGTTGAGAAGCGCAGTTTATCGACAATAACTTAAAAACGGTTAATCCGATCTTGTTGAAAATAATTTTCGTTGAAAGTATTAATTAAGCGTTGCCTTCGTGATTTTTTTTATATTTTTCGGACACGTGGTTTAGAAGATAGAGAGGGGGGGACACAATTTACACAACTTTCGGAGCGATTATTTCCAAATATATTCACTTGATCAAAAACATTACTTTGAAACCTTATAGTGTTTTTTAAAGAGCTGTCGAGCTATGTACCACACTTTGATATTTGCTGAAATTTTTTTTTTTTAATGTGTGTAACATGTATGGAGTGCCCCCCCTAAAAATATTTATTTTAGATTTTAACTACCAAACTAAGTAGCGGCTCATACAAGACACCTATATTCCAAAATTCATTAATATCCATCATGTAGTTTTTGAGTAAAATGCCTGTGACATACGGACAGACGGACAGACGGACGGACGGACATGACGAAACTATAAGGGTTCCGTTTTTGCCATTTTGGCTACGGAACCCTAAAAATACGATGTAAAAAAAGTACAACAACAAAAGAGCGTATCTTCATAGCAATTACGTCCTTTTGTTGAGAAGCGCAGTTTATCGGCAATAACTCAAAAACGGTACATTCGATCTTGTTGAAAATAATTTTCGTTGAAAGTATTAATTAAGCGTTACCTTCGTGATTTTTTTCATATTTTTCGGACGCACGGTTTAGAAAATAGAGGGGGGGGGACACAATTTACACAACTTTCGGAGTGATTATTTCCAAATACATTCACTTAATCAAAAACATTACTTAGGAACTTTATAGTGTTTTTTAAAGAGCTGTCGAACTATGTACCACAAGTTGATATTTGCTGAAAAATTTTTTTTTTACTGTCTTTAACATGTATGGAGTGCCCCCCCTAAAAATATTTATTTTAATTATTTATATACCAAACTAAGTAGCGGCTCATAAAACACACCTATATTCCAAATTTCATCAATATCCATCATGTAGTTTTTGAGTAAAATACCTGTGACATACGGACAGACAGACAGACAGACAGACAGACAGACAGACAGACAGACGGACGGACATGACGAAACTATAAGGGTTCCGTTTTTGCCATTTTGGCTACGGAACCCTAAAAATGGTATTTTAATCTACAAATCAAGCTCTTTCATTTGATACCCCACTCGATATAATAGCCCTACTTTCAATTTTCAAAGTCCCATTACGGACCCCTTTAAAAAAAAACCGGTCAAGTGCGAGTCGGACTCGCGCACCGAGGGTTCCGTATAAACTAATAAGTAGACCAACCTTACGACTAACAGCAACCCTGCCTTAAGCCCGCTTTAGCCCTATTCAACCAGGAAAAATCTTAACAGCGCGATGCAGCGTATGCTACAGCGACATCTATTGATACTAAATAGCGCGTAAATTTTACTTGTAATTTAAATTTAAACGTTACTTTTTGTTATTGGCTGATTGAAATAATTGTTTGTCAACTAAGTTAGTTCTCATGTATCATTTTTAGCCACAAGCTACCTTATTTTAGATTTGTGTCCCTAGATGGCGCTAGTGGTATTTAATTTTTTTGGTATTTACTAGTGTAAAATTTCCTAACATACTCCTATTATGGAGTTTTTAATAATTATTGTTACTTTATGTTTTTTTCCCGATTTCTGATGAGTGATCATTGTATTTAATAGAATTTTTTTATATAATCTGAAATAAATCATCGCTTAGTTTTGCTACTCTCCGCTAGATGGCTCTCGTAGGGAGGGTAGAACTAATATGTTAAGATTTTTGTAAATGTTTAAAAAGTATTCAAGTTAGGAAGAGAAAATATAACGGTCTTCCTAATAATAATAATAATCCTAATAAGTAGATACATGAATAGTTCAAGAAAAACTGTATGGCGATTAGTTTAGTAGGAGCAAATAAGTATGTGTTATGATTTTTGCAAATTTCTCAAAAACAGTGCAAGTGAGGAAAACCGTTATATTTTTCCTGTAATATTTAGGACGACATTAATAATTGGTAATTATGACACATTTTTCTGATCAGTAACTTCGGAGATAATAGGGGGGGAATGGTATTTTTTTTAAACTTTTTTCGCCATAAATCAAAAACTATTTATTTAAGAAAAAAAAAATAGTATTTAAATCTACAAATTAAGCTCTTTCATTTGATACCCCACTCGATATATAAGCCCTACTTTCAATTTTCAAAATCCCATTACGGAGCCGTTTAAAAAAAAAGTAAAAAAGGTACAAGATTTTTTTATGTCCAATAAGCTCGGGTAGCTACTTTTAACACTATTCCAAATTTCAAACCGATAGCAGCAGTAGTTCCTGAGATATCTGGCTGTGACAGACGGACAGACAGACAGACAGACAGACAGACAGACAGACAGACAGACAGAGTCACACCATAAGGGTTCCTTTTTTACCATTTTGGTACGGAACCCTAAAAAAGTAAAAAAGTGACAAGATTTTTTTTTACATCCAATAGGCTCGAGTCAGCGGTTCTTAACACTATTCCAAATTTCAAGTCGATAGTAGATCAGTAGATCCTGAGATATCTTGCTGTGATAGACGGACAGACAGACAGAGTCGCACCATACGGGTTCCTTTTTTACCATTTTGGTACGGAACCCTAAAAATGGCGTTTTGTGCGGGGACATTTTGGTGGAATGCTCCATTTAAGTATTAATAATATATGCGCAGTCGTCAATTTTTGGAGTTATAGTTTATAATCTCGATAAATCAAACAAGTCCACTTAATAAATTTATCGATAGGTACCAGTATGTCGATAAAACGATATTATAAGACGATTAAAACGATATTTATGTTAACTGTTTTATCTCAAAACGATCTCTGTTCCGAAAAAGACTTAATGACAAATGAAGATTAAGAATATTGTTTATATTAAACGTGTATGCCATTAATATGGCGAATAAGGTGTGTAATGACCTGACAAAACAGTCATTTTGGGAACTTGTAATTGAACTCTTAATTCAATTTGTCAAATATGGGGACATTCGTGTTTTTTTCCGACATCCAAACTATGCAAACTAATACTTATTATAAATGCGGAAGTAACTATATGTCTGTTACTTTTTCATGCTTAAACCGCTACATCGATTTAATAGTACATTACTGCAGAGGCCGGGAAGTAAGGGGTTACCGGCCGAGTATATATAGATGGCCGAGCGAAAGCGAGACCAGATAGTTACGAGGGCGGCAACCGAGGTAGGGGCATGAAAGAGCCAGTTTTAGAAACCGACTCGTTTCGGTTACCGGGTACCGGGGTTGTATTCCCTAATGCGCACTGATGCCTATCGTATGTAGATGACGCCGCCAACTAGCTTAATTAGCTATTTGGTTAGCTGCCTAGCCTTTTCATTAAACACACTCCTTATTTTAGGTTAGGTTTGTTTGTCAACTTGTGTCTCTCAGAGCAGAAATAGAAGCCTTTGTCGACCGTGTCGACTTTGTTTGGGGCTTTGTCGACCTGCTGGCGGGTTATAGTTTAGTGAAAAGGCTTGGCAGTTAACCAAATAGCTAACTAAACCAGTTGGCTGCGACATAGATATAGCATTAACAGACGTTTCGTTGTTGCAGTTCCAGCATGGAGCCGACGACGCGCGGGTCGCCGCACTGGCTGTCGGCGTTCGTGCTTCTCTGCTCTTTCTTCTCCACACAATCGCTCAACACTCAGGTAAGACGACTAAGACGTCTCTTTCTCTCTTTGAAGGATGTATAGAGAGAGAGGATCAGTAATTCTTCTCTTATCTTAAAATAAAAGGAGAATAATTATGTTTGTCACTTTGTTATGTTTGTGCGCTTTCATCAGTATAACTCTAGCATTTAGTTTTAGTCTTTCGTACAATCCACTACCGCCAACACACATAAACTCCTCTACCGTCCATATATAGCTACAAATATTTACGTTAATTCTTAAGTATGTATTCAATATTTCACTTCTTTGCCAATAGTACTGTACCAGTGCCTAATTGAGGATCGCAGTCACCTAGAGGTTGGAAATGGAGAACCTCTGATACTCCGCCATCTATTGGACAGCCAGATAAAATAAATAGTGTTTTATGACTTTGAATATCAGTGAGCCATTAACCGAACATTAAAGTTATCTGGAATAAGTAAAATAATTATAGATTATTTTCCAATCAAATTTATTAAGTGTTGTCAGAAGTCATGATTGTAATTAAATTACCATAAAATCATGCCTAGACTTAAAACTTGTTTATGAATAAAATCACCCGTTCAATTTTAAGCGTTTAATGACATAACTAATGTATGACGATTGTCCAATTATTAACACGATTGGTGAGATTAATTAGTGACTTTATAAATAATTATGCGAAAGAAATTAATTTGCAACACAGCTGTGTATTATTGATCATCAATAACAATTGTAGTTTTTTGCCTAAATTATATGTTTTGTTTACAAAGTTTTTGTTGGGTAAGATTGTTTTATTGTTCTATTATTATTTTATCCTCACAAATAAATTTTCAAGCATATCCAATCACTTTTTGACTTGAAAAATTGACTCTAAGGTAATAAGAGCATGGTTAATTAAAAACAGTGAAAAAATGCTCCATTTGAACGCATCCATAACTCTTACATTTGTGCGGGAAACATCACCTGACATCTGTCAATCTGACAATTATAATGGCCGCTCATTAGCTATATCGAGCGGAACAATCGATCAATGCGACTCATAATCAGAAACTCCAGTTTATAAGCTATATAACGCACTTATTGTTTTCCGATTACATGACTTAATCGAAGGCGTTAAGTTGTTAAATAGTTTTCATACGTTCCATAGATAGTGCCTATTGTACCTTCGATAACGATTGCGTTTTTCAGCGTTGTTTTTTTCGGAAGTCCGTGAACATAATGCATTCAGTTACCGCATGACTTTCACCCAGCTCTTGCGGCGGCTGAGATGTTTTGCAAATTTGCAAATAAACTAGGTACGCGGACACGAAAATTCTTTGCTATGATTTATGCTAATTGTAATGGCAGTTTGCGAGTTGAAAAGGTGCGGAAGGTGGTAGAATAGCGCCATTATTGTCTCCCGTTAATAGCATTCAATAGTAGCTTCCATTTTAAACTAAATTTGAAAACGATAATAGAGTGGTATAAGTTAAAACATAACGTTTTACATTTAATACGTTTGATTTTGATGAATCTTCATTGAATACATATAGACGGTTAATTAGTACATGAGCCGGAGATCCTTCTCCACCTCATATCCTAACGTAGGTACCTATTTGGGCTCAGTCAGAAAAGCTGATGTTAGTTATCATAATTATTTTTTAATGTTTATTTAAATATTTAAAAATACACACACACACATTCTGCATACGCGTCCACTTATGATTTTCCTTTAATTACATTCGCATTTGCATAATCTGTAATGTCTTTGGTGTATTAACTAACGTTAATTTAAATTGACTTTTTATAAGCGTTAGATTCTCACGTGGATTCGCGTATTTGGAAAAGGTTTTCCATTATCTATGAGTCTTAACCACAGATAGTAAAACCATTATATTTTTTCCGTCCAAATGTCTGCTGTGACCAACTGGTATACGTCAAGTTACTACGAAATAGCGTGGGTTTCAACTTTACCATGTTGCTAGGATAACTTGGTTTTGTATAATTGATGAGTTCATCTTTAAATTTATGGTGATTCTATTTTGGCGAGTTTTATTGCCCTGCCAGTATAAATTGTGGACAGGTGGTAGAACCGTAAGGGTTTTTTGTAGTTTCGGTTTGTTTTTCGGGTTATTAATGACTTACGGATGATTTGGAACATTTATCAACGTTAAAGTTTAACGGTTCATTGGGATTAAGCCGATAGTCACAGCTGCAGAGCATTTTCCTGTTTCTGCCAGGTACAAATCAATCTCCTGATTTTATTTTAAATATACATACTTATATCTAAAATAAAATCGCGCATATTCTTTGCTAGGGAGAACTTGCCTACGCTACCTCACGATAATGTTGCCATTGTATATGGGCTTCAATATGCACAAGCGCGGAGGACAACTCTCTAAGCATTTATAGGTACATGTTCGCGGGTTCAGTCCATTTGAATATACATTAGCATGTGCGAAGGTATTTGCATGTATCTGGGACCGGGGTAACTTCTGCGACAGGTAAACAGACAGACAGACAGGGATCATGAAAAAAATCTCAGACTCTAAGTAGCTTTGTCATTTGGCGAGTTGCATCATCGAAAATACTATAGATATGAATCTGATGTAAACCTTGAACTCTGTATTGTCGATGCCGAAATAAAGGAAATGTGAACATTTGGCGATGGATTTATGACTATGTCACAGCACTAAGTGGCCGTTTCGATATACGGCTGTCATACAAATGACGCTTATGATAATAACAAGGAGATTGGAAAATAATAAAGCAGGTGTTTGACCAGCAGTACTGGTGAATGACGCAAGTTGCGCAAGCATTTCTCTGATACAAGTCAAAATTAATTATTTGTCATGATGTTTTGCATGGGTACATTTATTTTGTTATATATGTATGTTTATTGTAACAAGTATATGTGTATGTCTATTATTTTTATATATATACTCTTATATTGATTTGTGTCTCTGATGTCGTTTCGCCTTTAAACAATCCTGCACCAACTAAAAATCTCTGTTTTACCCAATGGTTGACTGGTAGAGAATGCCTTAAGGCATTAAGTCCGCCAATTGTACTTTTTTATTATTGTGCAATAAAGTTTAAATAAATAAATAAATAAATGACATATGTTGTTCTCAAGCAGAATGCACCATATTACTAGTTGTCCAATAGTAATAGATTAATGATATAAAAATGCAAGTAAATATTATCCTTATTAACAAACGGCAAAGTGGTACCTTGTGCCAGAAAATATCACTACCTAGTCAAGAAGAGAGTCGCAAAAGTCGGAAATGCTTGTGGAGCCACCACAATTCGCCGAGACTTCACTTGTCTCGGGATAGAGCGCCTTTCTTTTTCGCACTATATTGAATGGAAAGGGATAGGTATTTACTATTTATCGTTCGAAAAAGAGTCATATTGTGTTGCGCCATCTATGGATTTATGCAACACTCCACGTCCATAGCACACCATGATTCTGGTTTTCCAAAAATATTGTATGGCAGCCGTTATTGGAATGTTGTTGTTAATATAGAATTTCGTCAAGCGCCACGCCCGGCCATTTCATAACGAACCGGTACGGTAATGTCACAAGCGGTACAACTGGTACAGTAGGGTTATGCCTGGTTCCACCTTTTTGTGTAAACTGTTTGTTATCATTCATTCATAATTTAAGAGAAGAGATGACTTAAAAACTCGCGCTCACAAGCGGTACGTATACAGCTGGTACAGTAGGGTTGTGCCTCATTCTACCATTATGTGAACCTAAACAGTTACCTGTCATTCATTCATAATTTAAGAGAAGAGCTCATTTTAAAAACCAGCAGTCACAAGCAGTACTTCTGTTATATGGTAGGGTTGTGCAGTTATGCCATACTCTACTACGATGTGTTAACTTTATGTGCAAACACGGCGAAAAAAATAAATGTCATCATTATTATGAGCATTAAATTCAGTGCGGACTTAAATCTTGTTCGTATTTTATCATATAAGTAAATCATAAAAAGTAAAAAAAAAAACAAAATAAAAGTTTTCATAAAACTTTACATTTAACTAAAATATTAGTAAGTATTTATTCAAAATCTACTCTATTTTCAGTGTAACCCACTCCCTAACAATATTAAAGCACTTAAAGTCATGTTCCATAGCCAGTCCATGTCGAAAACTCGTAAATCTGAATGATAAGTTCCATTTCCTGCATCGAACGTTTCGACAGCCTTTTACATGGCATTTACAACTTGTCGCTGTGTTGACATAATTTGTTGTCAATGTAATCCCATATTTAACAGTGAAATTTTACATTAATGGTGGGTAATCAGGTCAAAACGCTCTAATTGCAGATGGCGTTGCCGCTCACAGTATCTCATATTAACTAAAATAAAAATATTGCTTTGCTAATCCGCGATTATCATCAGACCAATCTTGATGTATGGTTGTGAAGCTTGGACATTGACTCAGAAGGAAGAGAACAAGCTCTTAGTGGCGGAGAGGAAAATCTGGCGGAAGATTTTGGGGCCAACGAGAGATGAGGATGGAACGTGGAGGCGTAGAAGGAATAGGGAGCTGGAAGAGCTGGTGAAGATGCCAAACATAATGGGCGAAATTAAGGCCACCCGATTGCGTTGGCTCGGCCACTTGGAACAGATGGGAGTAGAGCGGGCGGTAAAGAGAGCGAATATAGGGCGACCGTGTGGAAAACGTCCGGTTGGTCGGCCTAGATACCGCTGGAGTGATGAAGTCCAGAAAGACCTAAGTGCCCTCAAAGTACCCGACTGGCGCGAGGTGGCACAAAATAAGGAAGAGTGGCGAGTTCTTGTGTCTGAGGCCAAGATCATTTTTCGGTCACTGAGCCAACGTAGTAAATAAGTAATCCGCGATGCTATGTTGCCATTTGTAAACAGAAACACAGAATAAATACAACGTATAGAAGCTTATCTCTAACAAAACTGTCGTTCGGGTGCGACCGCCAGACGGAACGCACCGCATCCGACCGTCTATAGCATAACGCGTGGGCCAATATTCAGCGTTTTTACGGCATTTTATTTTCGTCATTATTGTCTCAGTAAATATTGTTCAAAAAAACGATGCCTAGAGTTAACTTTTTATGAAACCGAAAAACAGCCCCGAGGTTAAGTCTAGTTTTATCAAAATTGTCACGATTTTGTCCTTTCGTTATAGTAAATAATCGTCGGACAACAATGATTGTCAAA
Source organism: Eudemis profundana (assembly GCA_947034925.1). NCBI lineage: Eukaryota > Metazoa > Arthropoda > Insecta > Lepidoptera > Tortricidae > Eudemis > Eudemis profundana. Next base: position 10,116,670 of record OX344814.1, on the reverse strand, counting down.
CCGCGCGGTCAAAACGCTCCGAGAATCGTCCGCGTATACTAAACTAACGCGTGCTCTTTCTGGTCGCTGGCTAAAGCCCCATACAGGTAGCTTCAAGGCCACGCAGTGAAATCGCGGAGTGACTCCTGAACTGTCAACTTGAGCAATTGCCACTGAAAAAAAAAGAATTACGACGTTTAAAGAATATAGATAAATTGAAATACAATCTGTGAAGAGGGAAATACTTTTATTTTTTATTTGTCGTTTCGCTTTTGGCTGAGCGGTCAAGGGTCGTACGTCAGTAGATGATGGTGGGTAGATGCGAACACTCCGGGAACTATTTTATTCAGATGTAATTTAGTTATTTATTTTGCAACAATTTTACAGCCTATCTTTCACTATCACTAAGATTATTAATTGTCCAGACGAACGTTTAGAGACAAAGTGTGCAGTAACAGCCTTAAAAGTCCAAGGCCTGTGCTAGGGCTAGTTACGTGTTACGTGACACAATTTCTAGAGAGCGATCGGTTACTTAATTTAGTTCTGTAATTCGTAATTAGTTTTTGGTAGGTGTTTCGGGAGGTAATACTTCATCCCCTAGCTAAGAAGTGAGATTTCCTCTAAGGTCAGCGGGCTGTAAAAGCCTCTTACGGCTCGGAATGACCTAAAATATCAAATAAATACGAGCAAATATGTATTAAATTTCCTGTCTCTACGCTTAAAAAAATCCATATAATCTCCGTTGACATTGAAGCTGCGAGCCTGTTCGCGGCGCTATTGTGAGACTCATTCATTACAATATTAATCGCTGTGTTTCCGAGAAATAAACCAAACTTGATAAATAATTGAAACAGTATTTGAAGATTGGTCCCATTTTTTTCAAAATCCAGTCCTAAAGAATTGAGAAAACCCCTGTTTTTTTTCAGGCAATCTTGTATTAAACGTTATGTAGGTATTTAATTCGATAAGTTTCAACCAATCACAATAAAATGCCAAATCGATTTTTGCTTGTCTATATTTAAAACGCAATTTGGTTGTTTTCAAATGAATTCATTCAATTAATTAAGCAGACATTTGATATTACATATCACGGTTACTCCAAGTATACACCTCTTGGGTATCCGATGTCATAGGATCTAGGTGCAAACTTAGAGTAATCGGGTAGCAATGCAACGACGCATGCGCGGCTTAATAGCCTAACTAACATATGTTTACTAATTCTAGCTGACAGTTCGTCGTTATCTTGTAATGGTTATGATTACCAATTAGCCAGATTAAGTTACAGCTATCATAGCATTTTAATGTATAATGCCTAGGTATCCACGATTACCTAACTTATCCGATTTCTCAAAATTACAGCTGAGGCAAATAAGTCTACATGTGTGGTCTTTGATCAACTGGCAACAGTAGAAGGCTGTCCGTTCGTCACAATATTTAGTTTAGTACCTATGGTATACTTTGACCGTTTAAAAAAAAGATCTCGCTACGCAGTTCTTCTACAACAAAAAAGTTTTGAGATGGAATGTTTAACCAAGTCAGCCTTGCCATTTTAGTCAGTACCGGGGGGTTCTACCGACTTGCCCATTATTTAACCGTGGAGGAGTCTTTATTTGAGAATTATAAAATGTGTTCTTCCACGGTTAGCTAAATAGGTTTTGCTCGACTTGGCGGAGGCACTGCCTTGCCCAGATTAAACCATAAACTCCGTGATTCAGGTCTTTCAGCCAATGGTATTCAATGGTGGTCACAGATACAAAACATTAATATTGTGATTGCCTGAACGACCCGAGTCACGTGTTATTTTTATATACCTAAATAAAATAATAGACTATAAGGTGGCTGACATAGCTGACAGAGTTAGCAAGTTGAAGTGGCAATGGGCCTGGACTCATATTTTCCGGAAGAATCTCAGGTTTTTCTTGAAATCGCTTGGTGATTTTTCTAATTTAAAATTAAACTAGGTATATGACAACGCATTTCCTTCGACACATCCGGTCTTTAATGACCACATTTCATAAAGGCATTGACGTTAGTAAATGGCAACGTTTCGAAAAACTAATTTACCTCTCTTGGACGAAAAGTGCGCAAGAGCGCGTGTGAAAATAGTTACCAACGGATATTGGTTCAGTAATTAGTGTTTCTGGTCTATCAATAATGAAATGGCTCGTTAATTGGAGATAACTGGTTTATTTGCACTCTAGATTGATTTATTACTAAGTTATTTATAGGCATTAGTAATAATATCCGTAATCGACTAATGACAGTTTTTATTTAAGTTAATTTAGAGATGAAAAGCGATCTCTTTCCCCTGAAACCAAACTAAAGTGACCCTTTGGTCATTTTGTTTGTCCTGATTTCAATTTCTATAGTTTTATTTTGTTTACTTTTAGTTTTAATTATCTCGAATAGTTTTGTAATCTATGTAATTGACGTTTATGTCGTGATAAATGAAAAATCTTATTATTGCCATAATCTTAATTTGTGCGAAAGTATTTTTTGTGGAAAACCATACGCGTTTTTGATTTTCTGTTGCACAGAGTTTTCTTTTACAACAATTCTGAAAGTCAACTGGTTTTATACAAAAGCTTGTATGGAAAATAGACATTATGACAAAGACATTAGGACAATCGAGAAGCGTAAAAAAACGTAAGCAAAGCTTAAACGTTCAGAATAAAAAAAGTATAAATACACTTTCCGCCAGTTGTTTTACTCCACTTTAAATATTACTTTGATCACTGTACATTATGCTTTTGATTGTATACACGCATGTGTATGAATATAGTAAACATGCGTAAAATTTAGAATCCGCAATCGAATCACCTTAGGGCGTGTTCTCACTGCACGTGACACCGATGAGACAACGTTATGTAAGTGTAAACCGGCCGGATCTGGGCCAGTGGTTGCCGAATACTTTACACGCTTGATTTTGATCGATTCGTCATAGTATTCTGATCGTTGATTTTTGTATGTGACGATGCAGGCACAAAGCGTGCGAGCGTTCGTTGTGGAAGTCTGGGGAGACCTATATTATAATGAACAATGGACGTCTCAAGTTGATGATTTTTCTTAAAGTTTAACGCTAAAAAATATTCTTATCAATGGTTTCCCTTAATAGAAATTGTGTGCATATCATTTTGAAGATTATTTAACGTAGGTACTTATTACGCATATTACCTTCTACAGTTAAGAGGTGCATAGGAATTTTAAACTGTTAATGTTGTTCTATGTAACTATAATAATATGAATATTGTCTGAAATAAAGACATAATAATAATAGGTGTATCAATTCATAATAGTCTTGTACCTAACGATGGCTGTGTCGGTGTGCGTCCCATGACACGGACAGAGATAGCATCCGCTGGGTGCACACTTTGCCTTTCATAAAATTGTCGAACGGGCCTCTACGCGTTGGCTTTTGCTCCGCGCACGCCTCCCAAAGGCCCGGGACACCATTGTCCCGTGAACGGGTAAGACATAATAGGTGTTAAAGATCGTGCATATAGATAGACTTGGGATTGGGAGCAATGAAAATAGGTACCTACGTTTTGTGAAGTACTTCCATGCGGGTGATCTATTGATCGCTTCGTAAAAAGAACCAAATTTAACACAAACTATAGCGCCACATGGTAACTAAGAATTAACATAAGCGTAGTAGGCAAAGAATCTCATTCTATATGGATCCTTCACCACTGTTTTTTATTTAATTTTTGTAAGTTATGTCTGTTACATTCCCTTGCCCTTAGTAGAGTTCCTATTTTACACAATAGTCGAATCAAATCATTTATTCTGCAAATAGACCATAGGGCCCGTGGAACTTTTACAAGTCTTAATCTACCAGATTAAAAGCATTGGAAAGGTATATATGTTGCAAAATTCCGCGAATCGCCGATGGCTACCATTTTTTATAATTATGACAATATTCATGCGAGTTTCACCGTTAAATTGTCACGGCAGCGGCAAAAATCCCATGACATCATCTTTCGGATAATATATTGATACAGCCGGCCAAAGTAACCAACCGTTTTAGTACTATGTCACATTGACTAATCTGACACATTCATACTGCTTGGTATTGCAACGTTGTAGTGACAGAGTACTTCAATGACCAAATACTTTGGAAGCTGGTTTACACTTTATAAGTTTTTTTGTAATAAGTGGCAAACGAGCAGACGAGCATGTCGTGGTTTAATGCAATAACGATTGTTGGGTTCCGCAACAACTCGAAAGGGCAGTCAACAGGGCAAGTCAAGTCACAGTCAGTCAGCCAGTGTAATTAATTATGTGTCCATAAGGGAGGGGTTGGGAAGGTCCATATTAGACGTATTCTATTCGGGCAAAATGGATTTTATTACCGCCCGGATTGTATGCACAATTTTACGCCTTCTTCTGACCAGTAAGTGCGATTTCCTCTCCGCGCGGCGTGTAGAAGTGCCACTTACGGTTTGAGGTTAAGTAAATAAAATGCATAATAATATAATAACTACAGGGGTGCAGGGAAGTCTTGTATTATTTTGTTTCAATTAATAACAAAGAAATAATAAATAACTGTCAAATATAACGCAAATAAAAACTTTCTGAATATATAACGCAGACGAGGCAAGCTCAGACGGCGCGGCGGTGGGGCGGGATGATCTGGACGCTTTCCTTAATAACTGGTCAGAATGGGCAATCGATAGCACGAATTAGGAACCTAGGGGCCTTTGTCCAACAGAGTTACAATCATATAGGTTTTTCCCTCATAAAACCTTTTTCGGGCAATGTTGCAATTGTGTCACAATTGCGTATCGCGGTAAATACCGAATGATTTTTAAATTATACACCTTTCACAGCCATTATGGTACCGACTCCTTTACGGAGGGTTTAAATCTGGACTGGTCAGTCGGTTAACGAGCTAAGTATTCACACTTGATGAATGCCAAACGAACAGTTTTCTAGCTGTTTCAAAAAACGAGAGGGGGTATTCGGAATCTGTTTTTTATATTTATGTTCCTCGATTACTCAAAGGCGGCTGAACAGATTTGGAAAACTCCTTCCCACTTCCTCCTCAAACCTCATATTGTCAACAAGAACTATTCAAATATTATAAGACTAATAACTCGACGTCTGATATTCGTCTATATATACCCGACTATGCAAAGCAAAAAGGAGGGTTATTCGTAATTTGAAATGAAATGATTTATTGACCACTAGCATTTACCCCTCCATCGCCATCTTCTAGTAGTCGAAAACATACATAAAATAAGTTTCTGTAAAAAAAAAATCGAGGCAAACTTTTATTGCCGACTGTATTTTTTGTATAAAACAAAACACACTAGCTGAACGTCATAAAAATCAAATGGGCCCGAACAAGGTGAATTTATCTTGTGTAATTTAGATGATTCTATGGGTACCATCCGGTTCCATCATCAGATCAGCCTCATGCCATAATAATAAAATTTCAGCTGAATCGTAAACAAAAGATCCCGACGAACAGAGAACCTCCTTTTTGATGTCGGTTAAAAACATACCTATCGGTATGTATATGTCGCCGCCAACTAGCTTAATTAGCCATTTAGTTAACTGCCTAGCCTTCTCATTTAAATTTTAGGTTAGGTTTGTTAGTTAGCTTGTGTCCCTCAGAGCAGAAATAGAAGCCTCGCGTGGCGGGGCTTCGTCGACCTGCTGGCGGGTCATAATTTAGTGAAAAGCATTTAACCAAATGGCTGATTAAACCAGTTGGCTGCGACATATATATATATATATATATGCCGCCGTTAATGCCGTTAATTATTGCATTACCCACAGGAAACACGCTTATATTCCGAAATCTGTGTGACCCTGGCATGAGGCTCGATTGCAAATTTATTGTAATGGTATTCCGGACCTAAGTGTATGGAATTAGGCAGTTGGTGAACACGAGGAGAATTTTAAACTAAACACCGTGAAATGGTTCACTCACCCCATGCCTCAGTGACCAAGGGCATACAGTACGTCAGCGGATCACTTAGTCGACTGGATCGGGAACTTATTTAAACTGTCCCACTGCTGGGCAGAGGCCACCTTCTAATTTTTACCCGACTGCGGCGAAGCCCAAAGGAGGGTTATGTGTTTAAGCTGTATGTATGTATGTATGTCCATTTCTATGTCCGCTCGTAACTACTCAACGGCACAACCGATTTTGATAAATGACACATCATTAGATTCGTCTTGATGGTGCGAGTGTCACTGGGTATGAAGTTCGTTAAAATAAACAAAATGGCTTTTGGCAAAAAGGTTTTTATGCAATTTTAAAGTGCACCGCGGTCGGGTTTTTTTTTAGTAATTCATGTTTTAAAAGTCTAATGTAATGTTTGGTCAATAATCTCGTCTGCCTGAAACTGAATATTTCAGAACAATACAATCACACTTTATTGCACACCAAAAGATAAATTATAATGCAAACTTATAGATAAAACAGTGGTATGCAATAGGCGGTCTTATTGCTAAAGAGTGATCTCTTCCAGACAATCTTTGGGTAGCGGAATTGATGTAAAATTAACAAAAAATAAATGAGTAGGTAGGTGGAGGAATAAACGATGTAAAAGACGAAGAATGCACTCAAATAACTAAATATTAGGGAAGTGATACATATATAAATAAATACATAAACCTACATATACAATACATAAAATATTTTTTTATTACAATATGGGTGATCTCATAATATTTAGTTTGACAGATATGTCACAAACATGTGAACCAACAAAGTTAAGGGTTCCCAGGTAACAGTGGCGTGGCGTAAAAGATATCCTTGGGCAAGCCGGTGCAGATTTGGCGTATATTTTCCTTAAGAGCTGTAGAATAAGGTGCTCAAATGCCTGATATTGGGCAAGCCGGTAGGAATCGAGTTCTTTGGACGCCACGCTACTGCCAGGTACTTAAGTATTCTAATAGGTATATAGGTACTTATATTTAAATTAGCCCAGTTGTCAATCTTTCGGTTTGTATATAAAAAAATTAAGTATTAGCAACGTTAACTTTTTACACAGTCACAAATCTAAATGAGAACATAATGACCCCTATCCGCTTAGATTAAATTAGGTTAGGTTTGAATGTACTTACCGGTTTTAACGTGCGACATTTTCTACTAAACGATAATTCGATTAAACATTAATTAGGCCAAATAGTATGTAAGTCTGAGTGCTTACGAATCCGAATATTGGCACAGTATTCGCCATCTTAGAGGTTTAGTCATCAGTAGAAGAGGTGTTAACTATTGGGCATTAGCCTGTCAACCACTAGGCCTATTTTCTTAACTAAACTTTTTGAACTTCATTTAAGGCGCAGTACGAAATTGGATTTAAAATATTCAGTTTTTCCTCATCATCATCATCATCATTTCAGCCATAGGACGTCCACTGCTGGACATAGGCCTCCCTCATAGATTTCCAATTAGTTCGGTTGAAAGCAACCTGCATCCACCGTGAGCCAGCAGCCTTAACCAGATCCTCTGTCCATCTTGTTGGTGGACGTCCGACGCTGCGCTTGCAGTTTTTCCTGATCTACTGTATCTTTCTCCTCCTCGTGAATAATTTAATATTGACCACAGATTAATCAGTGACAGAGAACACACTTGTAATAATTTAATGCCATTTTTTAACGAGATAATAGATTTCAACAGGACTTTAAACGGTAAGTGAAAGGTGATTAAAGTTGAGCCAGATGCGTATTAATATTTATAACAATAGTGAGTGTTTTTCCTTATATTTTGGACGTTCTCGGAGAACAGAATTGATGTATGTAATAAATGCCAAGTCGTAAAGTGAACGAGATATTAAGTGTTTTTTTTAATAGGCCAAATTAGGTATATTTATTGAATGGCGGTTTCAAATTAATAATCATAACGTGTAATCCACAGATGTCACGACAAACGAAATATGAAATTATAAGGTCAATATTATTTGAAGTCGGTCGTAGCAAATTAAATTATAACACTTACGCTTATTATTAACACATAAGATTAGATATATCTAAGTTATAAACGTGAAAAAGGCTGTTTTTTCTAGATCCACTCAAAGGGCCTTTCAGGGCCCTCTAATACAAAGGGCACTCTTGGCAGTGCTCTCTTAGAACTCTTTTTGTATTTAGTTAACAAACTAGTTACCTATTTAACCCCCCCTATAATCCAAATGTATCCAGTCTTGGCTCCACTTGGTTAGATGACTCTGGGGCTTTTGTCTAACTGCGATTTTCTAAACCTCGAATGATGATATCATTTCCTCTTTCCGGGGAAAAATAGGTTTATGACGTCGTTCCAACCGCAATGAGAAGCATTTTTTAATCGACTAATAAAATTAAATTCTCAGAATGCCTTTGTATCTATTTGGGTATTTTATTACACTATGCGTATTCGATTTGTCAACTGATGAATAATTTGGTGTCCGTGATTTAGTTAGGTAATAATTTTGGCTATTAATATATCATTTTTTGCACAATGACAACATAGTCATGCTTGTCAATTTCACAAAATAATGAAGGAAAACTTAATATTGCTATTTTGTGTTTAAAAATTGGTTGATCTGGATATGTCAGCGGATTTTTATAAAAACAAATGTCCAATAATGTCAGACAAACTATTGCATTCTCCTACCTATACCTATATTATGTTATGCCAATTTTAATTTTCTTTCAACATTTTTGCGATTAAATGGTTTCAATAATTAGGCTGCTTTTAGTAATTTGATCATACACGTGAAACAGTGAATTTGATCACATGATTAAGGTCATAGCGCCAGTTTACGACCAGTTGGTAAATTAGATAATAAGTTACATGATCCGAATGCCAATAGGCCTGGCTAACCAGTTTTAAGTAATTTGCATATTAATTTCGAACTAATTATCACGTATATTGAGTAAAGCGTAAGGTTTAACGTATTTACATAGCTATTAATGTTTGTTAGAATAATAAAACGTAATTAGAAAAAAAACAACCAACTAAAAAAAACTGTATCATAAACATAATATAATATGTCGCGTCGTCGCGAACGCGTGTACCTCCACGCGACATATTATATTCCCCAATGACTCGAAGGCGGCTGGAACGATCTGGAATAGTAGTTTTTTTCGCTTGAAAGTTTTCCTAGTTTGGTCCCATGGGCACCAGATCAAGATCTTGTAGAAATCGAGGAAACTCTTCGAATATATGGGTGAATATTCGACGTATAACAGCGTTTTTTCCGTCATTACTATCTTGGCAAATATTGTTGAAATAGGTAATGTTCAAGGTATTTTTTTCTGTCTAGTATGATCAAAATTATAGCGGCTTACTTTTCTATCGTGGTAATAATCGCGAATTAATAATATCGCGCGTTCAAGACGTTTGAATATTCACCCGATATGCTAGACATACGACTATATAGTCGTATGTCTAGCATAACTGGCCGCGACTTCGTTTCTCGCGCGATAAAGCATCACCTGTCATTGTCACACTATATTGAGTGGATTGAGATTGGCATTTGTCGCGCGACAAAGAGTGTCACAGTTGTGCTAGATGTACAGTGATGAGGGTATTCATACAGTAACTGTGCATTTGATACCTGAATGAATCGGTACATTCGTTTGGAGTCTGTAATTTTTTATCAAACATTTTGCTCTATATCAATTAGCTCACATAGATTAATGGTGTGGGTCCGGCCTCGAACCCTGAACCCTGCTTCCTCGTCGCACTCAGCCGACCCTCGGACAAAGGTCGAGAGAAAGGAGATAAGTAAAAGTCATGTCCTTTGTGTGTCGTGTCAGATTTAGGTTCCAGATCTGAGAGATTGTTGTGGATAATGTTTTTAAACGTATTTTTAACGTGTTCTTCGAGTGTCACAAGCGGAATTCAAGTCTAGCGTTCAAGATGAAATTATTTTGCTACCGTATTCTTTTTGACACCAACTAAGTACGACGAAAATATGTATTGAGTAAATAATACAGTACAAGGTACTTTAGAGGAAGACCAAGAATGGACCAAATTAAGGAAAAGATGAACGTCGTGTCGTACGAAGCTATCAAGAAAAAGAGACATGGAAATTGCTCCACTGACAAGAGCCTAGCTCTTAAAGTCATGAATGATGAAGCTAGTGTCTCAGAACGCTCTGCAAAATCAAGACAATTGTCGAAAATTAAATAATCTAAGTCTTGGAATAGAAAAGTACAACTTTGATCCCTCTTACGAAGGGAGAATGTTTTTTCCTGCATAGGTCAGTGAAAAATCATAATTTTTACGTCACACCTGGCCATAAAGTGGCAATTACCGCCCACTACGCGTGCGGAAAATCCCACTTCCTGAACTGGGGGAGACGTAAAATTTTGTACTGATCACGGGCGGTAAAAAAGAAAACCTCAGATCGCATCGTCCAATACCTGCGATCCGAGACATTCTTTGTTTTACCGCCCTAGGTAGTAATGTACTATAACATCTCTCTTTACTTTGATTCGTTGGTAAACAATTTTGCACATGGCACAAACACGCGGCATATTCGCATAATTCACCTAATATTGCAATCTGCGCACGAGTCGGCGCGCTCAAAGGCTGCCACCACGTGACTCAACGCTTATCCAGTCCAAGATCACGAATGCTTGCCGTTTTGCGTAACATGATATCGGCGCTGGAATTGGTTTAAATCGTGAGAGAACATTGGGATTATTAATGTATAGATTATTGTTTAGTTAATTATTTGCTTAGCCGGGCGAATGAGCTGGCGAGCTACATCTTCTGCCTCGTAGTCGCTTATCATCAGGCGCTATTGAGATCAATCTCAAGTTAATTATAAAATAAAATGAAAAATACTAGCTCCTACTACTAGGTCGATTGGTACGAGTATGAGATTGTCCGATATTTATTAATTACTTAAGGCGGAAGATTTTAAAACATTTGCCTCGAACTCCCAATTCAAGATTGATTTTCGAACCTGTTTTTTCTCTGTTGTCCAATGCGATTGTAAGGTTATCAAATTTTCCAATCATTCAATCAGTCTCTTCATTCGTGCCTCGCTAATATCTAATCATTGTAGCGCTTTCTATATTTCTACGCAATAGATATTTCTGTTTTCCATAAATGGAAAATTTACGTCCCATAATTACAGCTACAATTCAAATAACTGTCTGTCTCAATGCCACTATGACTATGACACAAATCTCGTCAAACTACATATGCCAACAACAACACAATTATTGACCAAGCATCGCCTCCTCACGTTCTATATAAGCGCATATCGAAAGTTGCCCGTGAGGTTTCACAGGATATACAACCAGCAACGCAAGTTCAGATTCACTTGAAGACATACTCAAAATCTACGCTCTTACACTCCTTGGAATTGGGTTGATAATCGTGGCGTCGGAAACATGTGTTGCCAGTTGTTCACTTGCGCTGACATCGAATGAGAGAAAATTTGCTATCGGCTACTGGTATTAATGCAGGTTTTGTGATAGAATGATTGCACCTTTATACTTGTGGCTTGTTATTATAGAATCTAAATAGGTAAGTACATGAATGTACACCTACTTCTGACTTGGTATGCTTGGATAAAGTCTTGAAAGCCATTTATGAATCATTTCTATTCATTCAGATTGAGATAGCATATGCGTTGATTCTATGGCAATCAAAATCGCCATAATCCAAGCTAATCAATAATAGAATTTGTGTCGAGGACTTAGGGCCTAAGTCCGCGAAATTTGCTTGTATTTATTTTTGAAAAGACACTAATTCTATTATTGATTAGCTTGGATTATGGCGATTTTTAGGGCTTTATACCTATATCGATCGACACACGTCGCTGGCCGAGTATTACAGGCTTCTACGTATATTTTTTACTTTTTACTAATAAAATCTGAACATTGTCATATTGACCCAACGGACAATGAATTCGGGTCATTTCCCATATAATTGTTCATAGAAAATGACCCGAATTCATTGTCCGTCAGTTTATTTTGAAAATGTAACATAGGACCATGTCGAACCAGCGAAGTCACTAAATATAGTCAATGTAAAACCTTGTCATTAATATCAAATTTGTATAAGGATTCTCTGTTTCAATGAGACTGGTAGAAATTCCGATATAGCCGTCACTTTTTTCTCAATTTTTCAAATTTACTTAGTAATTGTCGGTGGGATATTTGCGGAAAAGATTACGGATGGGGCGAGGACCTTAGGGCTTGTCGTGTGGGGTCAATGCCCCCGGCCGTGTCAAACACCCGACAGTACAAAGGACAAAGAAATTCCTCGTAAAAGATACAGAAGTGTAGGGATACGTTTAGCTATTCTTAACAGCGTAGGTTCAATCATGGCTTGTCCCAATGAGTTTTTCGGTACTTATTTACGGAATAAAATAAAAATAAAATATATTAAATATTGAGGGTCAATCTTACACAAATCAACCTAGTCCCAAACTAAGCAATGCTTGTACTATGGGTACTAGAAGTCCGGATATTATAAGCCGGATATATAATTTAATTAGTGGTTAATTAGTGTATTTTTCTATCATGTTACCTACCCCACGAACGTAACAGTATTGTATTGTAAAATCTGTAAATTATACGATTTTAAGCTAACATGGTCATTCATATCATCACTACTAATAACCCGTAAGAGGGTAGATCGCTATGGTGTGCGGGTAGACTACAACTAAAAACTCGCAGCACGTCAGTTACTCCGTGATGATTTGGTGATGATGGCGCTTGCAACAGTGCCGAAATATCGGGAACTCGTAGAAACAAACATACATGGTAAATATCCCGGTGGTAGAGTCTGTGCGGAAAGAGAATAGGCGTGGCGAAAAACGGAACTAACCTAACCAGTATGGCCACAGAACAGAAAATACGGCACATACGGTAGAAAAGCATTACAGCGCCCCCCAAAATTAATCCTATTCTCTTTCCGCACAGACTAATAGTATAGTTATGGAGTTATAAATTATACTGTCAGGTATTTTTGCATGTCCTTTCATCGTATTGCCGGTGATTGTACCCTTGCTTGTATACTTGCGAACTGAAAATAAGCAAAACAAACGAAATTCTTGTTTGCACAGTGCGTCATTAAATTTTTAATACTTTCTTGAGAGCATTAAAATACCTGATTTCGTCAAGGCCCTGAGGTTCGTTTCCTTGTTTTATCAAAGGTGTCGAACCCTTGAGGTTAATGCTCGCCTCCGGGGCACGGGGTCCGATTAAAGGATTATTGAAACCTGCCAAGCTTGATCGGTAGTTGATGCCAAAGATTCCAGTTGCAAATTAAATAATACACTATTAAAAAAAATTGAGGCAAGCTTTCATTGCCGAATGTACATTTATTTACCTTCACCTATCCCGGTGGTTGTGTGTCTGTAATCAAATCTTGCAAGTTAAAGACCCACTTCCCGATTTCCGATTGAGCTAAAATCTTGCAAGAATGTGAAAATCAGATGACATTGCAATATTATTATGACATGGAGCTGATCTGATGAATGGTAGCCAGACGATCATCTAAACTACATAAGATAAATCCACTGTTTTAACGTGCAGCTTGCGATTACACAAAAAAGTACAGTCTGCAATGAAAGCTTGTCTCAAAACATTTTTTTTCACAGAAACTTATTTAATTTTATTTTGTTTTTATTAAATGTTGTTATAGCGCCAATACAAATACACATTTTGTGAAAAATTCATATCTCTATTACAGTAAAAAATATACAGCACTGTAACAGGCGGACAGAGGGACAGACGGACAGCGGAGGTTTAGTAATAGGGCACACTAGGTACGAAACCCTAAAACCGACTTTATACGAGCCTATGTGATAGCAAATGCACTATATAGCATATGCAAATACAAGTAGGTATGCTTATAAATATATGTCGGTTTTTTTTAATATGCTGGTTCGAGTCTGGTCAGTTTAAAGCGACCATGTACACTGGGTCGGAAATATATGTCAGTACGGTCTTCCCTCGGCTTGAAATTACCAGTTATCAAGGTTCAATTTTATCAAATTCCACAGTAAAATTCCTATTCGATATGGTTTAGCCCTTCGCCGCAATCTCTCAGAAGTGCATGCCTTTCCACTTTTCCCAAATTAAGATGCACTAAAAAACTTTTACCGACAATTTCATGCGGTCCGGTCATCTGGTTCAAGTGTTAATGTCTGTGATGACGCCCGTTTCTCTTTGTTCGATTGCATTGTTGTTTTTAAACTGTTAAACAAGAAGGCTTCCCCTTCAAAATACCATATTCGCAGAATACCAGACTTTTCAAAATACCAGATTCTCGATTTATCAGATTTCCAAAACAATACATTCTACAAAATAATTTAGTTTCTCGAGTAAAGTAGTATTTTATAACATGGTATAGTGTAACGGGAATGTGGTAAGATTGGAATCTGATAAATCAGGATTTCAAAAATCTGGTATTCTGGGTTCTGAGAATGCGGTTTTTTGAGCATGAGAGTCTATAACCTACCATAGCAAGGGTAATCTTTTGGAACAAAGAGCTAAATTTTTATAGTACATTACATAACTAGGGTGGTAATACAAAGAAAGGCTGAGATCGCAGATGTTTGCGGCCCGAGCTGCAAGCGAGGGACGTAAATACGCGATTGAGGGTTTTCTTTATTACCTCCCTACATCATTTTATGTGTACATCATTTTATGTCTAAATTTGGCCAGAAAGCGGCTTTTTCCGTACACGCAGCGCAATTTACACAATTAGTAAGTAAATGGTCCCAGTTATTTGCAAATATTTGGCCTTGCTAGATTTTGATATAGGACAGCCGGATGAGAAACTATTATTTTATTTAAATAGTTTTATTTTAAAATTAGCACCTCCACAGGTTTTAAAGTGTTTACTTCAAGACCTAATTTTGACTCGCCAGACTGGAACCCTAAAAACATCTTTCACTCACAATACAAGATTCAAGGGAAATTATCTAAAGTATTATGTTACTCTTACATATCGCCTGAACGGACAACATTACAAACATATGGTTGTCATTAAGACTCAAGTTTAAACTCTATAAGTAAGAACTTTAGGTGGCCTATTGCTTGACGCATAGCATAAGTCAGTGAAGAGTGTGAAATATTTTATGATATTGTTGTGAAACATGTTACATTTTTATTTTAGAAATTAACTTATTCGCTTCTCTGTCTGTTTGCAATAACTCTTCGTTCTCGCATCGTTAAATGAGGTTACATATCGCGCCATGTAACTTTGCAAATTTAGCTCCCAATTTGCCTGTAAATTTAGCTACTAGTAGCCTTGAGGCAAACGTGATATGTAAACTTATGTGGTGTGAATTAATTTGCTAGTTTACTTCTATGAACCTATTCTTAAGCCTACTAGAGTCAGTGCGGAAAGAGAATAGGATTAATTTCGGGGGGCGCTGTAATGCTTTTGTACCGTATGTGGCGTATTTTCTGTTCTGTGGCCATACTGGTTAGGTTAGTTCCGTTTTTCGCCACGCCTATCCTCTTTCCGCACAAACTCTAGTAGTCTAAACTTAGTTGATGCGATTCAGTCGCCTGACTTGTCATCTTTTAAGCAAACTTGCCTTCCTAGGTAGTAGATCTCTATAATAGAATATTGGTAAAAAACTTAACTAAAGCACCTTTTGCATGTAGTAGTAACCTGTCTGTATAAACAGTTTGACGTTCCATTTTAGAAAAAGGACATAAGTTCCATATAAATTCCGTACACTACTACATGCCCGCAACAGGTGCTTTCTATACTCTATACTTTTAGGTATTTAAAAAAAACCGGTCAAGTGCGAGTCGGACTCGCGCACCGAGGGTTCCGTATAAACTAATAAGTAGACCAACCTTACGACTAACAGCAACCTTGCCTTAAACCCGCTTTAGCTCTATTCAACCTGGAAAAATCTTAACAGCGCGATGCAGCGTATGCTACAGCGACATCTATTGATACTAAATAGCGCGTAAATTTTACTTGTAATTTAAATTTAAGGGTGGATTTCACAGCGTTTCAAATGCCGTCATCACCAATCCCGAAATTTCGACGATTCACTTTAAGAATGTATCCCATTCTTTTGATAAAATCAGAAAATAGTACCTACTATTTTCACGTTTTGATCAAAAATTATGTAATTTTTAAAAAGATGTCATCATAATATCGGGATTGGTGATGACGGCGGTTGAAACGCTCTGAAATCCACCCTAAACGTTACTTTTTGTTATTGGCTGATTGAAATAATTGTTTGTCAACTAAGTTAGTTCTCATGTCTCATTTTTAGCCACAAGCTACCTTATTTTAGATTTGTGTCCCTAGATGGCGCTAGTGGTATTTCATTTTTATACTCCTATTATAGAGTTTTTAATAATTATTGTTACTTTATGTTTTTTTCCCGATGCCTGATGAGTGATCATTGTATTTAATAGACATTTTTTATATAATCTGAAATAAATCATCGCTTAGTTTTGCTACTCTCCGCTAGATGGCTCTCGTAGGGAGGGTAGAACTAATATGTTAAGATTTTTGTAAATTTTTAAAAAGTATTCAAGTTAGGAAGAGAAAATATAACGGTCTTCCTAATAATAATAATAATCCTAATAAGTAGATACATGAATAGTTCAAGAAAAACTGTATGGCGATTAGTTTAGTAGGAGCAAATAAGTATGTGTTATGATATTTGCAAATTTCTCAAAAACGGTGCAAGTGAGGAAAACCGTTATATTTTTCCTGTAATATTTAGGACGACATTAATAATTGGTAATTATGACACATTTTTCTGATCAGTAACTTCGGAGATAATAGGGGGGGAATGGTATTTTCTTAAACTTTTTTCGCCATAAATCAAAAACTATTTATTTAAAAAAATAAATAAAAATGGCATTTTAATCTACAAATTAAGCTCTTTCATTTGATACCCCACTCGATATATAAGCCCTACTTTCAATTTTGAAAATCCCATTACGGAGCCCTTTAAAAAAAAAGTAAAAAATAACTGGCCAAGAGCATGTCGGACCATGCTCAGTGTAGGGTTCCATAGCCGTAACTATAAGGTAAAAAATACGATTTAAAAAAAGTACAACAACAAAAGAGCGTATCTTCATAGCAATTACGTCCTTTTGTTGAAAAGCGCAGTTTATCGGCAATAACTCAAAAACGGTTAATCCGATCTTGTTGAAAATAATTTTCGTTGAAAGTATTAATTAAGCGTTACATTCGTGATTTTTTTCATATTTTTCGGACACACGGTTTAGAAGATAGAGGGGGGGGGACACAATTTACACAACTTTCGGAGCGATTATTTCCAAATATATTCACTTAATCAAAAACATTGTTTTGAAACCTTATAGTGGTTTTTAAAGAGCTGTCGAACTATGTACCACAAGTTGATATTTGCTGAAAAAAATTTTTTTTTGCTTCTTTAAAATGTATGGAGTGCCCCCCCTAAAAATATTTTTTTTAGTTTTTTGACTACTAAACTAAGTAGCGGCCCATACACGACACCTATATTCCAAATTTCATTAATATCCATCAAGTAGTTTTTGAGTAAAATGCCTGTGACATACGGACAGACGGACAGACGGACGGACGGACATGATGAAACTATAAGGGTTCCGTTTTTGCCATTTTGGCTACGGAACCCTAAAAAGGTACAAGATTTTTTTTATGTCCAATAAGCTCGGGTTAGCGACTTTTAACACTATTCCAAATTTCAAACCGATAGCAGCAGTAGTTCCTGAGATATCTGGCTGTGACAGACGGACAGACAGACAGACAGACAGACAGACAGACAGACAGACAGACAGACAGAGTCGCACCATAAGGGTTCCTTTTTTACCATTTTGGTACGGAACCCTAAAAAGGTAACTAAAAAACCACGTGACTCGGCTCGTTCAGCCAATTAAAGTAACTTTTTGTATCTGTGGCGCAATACTACTGGCTGAACGACCCTAGTCACGTGGTTTTTTTGTTTACCTTTTTTTAAATACCTAAAAGTACAGAGTATAGTTAAGTTTTTTACCTATATCACCGATGGATATGCGCCCAATCGCTTAAGAACCTTATGTTATCTTTTTTTGATGTGTGTATTAGGCCAGAGAACGTTGGATTAGCTACCCGTTCGTATAGTATAACGCACGCACGATATCGGTCACCTGACTTGCCTTTTGTACCCTTGTTTATCCTTTGATGGCAAGGGCCGACACAACATAATGAATGACGTTATAAGGTAGTACCCTTCTCTGGTTCATATGTATGTTTTGTCGATCCTCCAGGAAGAAGAACTACCTTAAATCTTCGTTCATATGTTTTGCCTGTCAGGACTTATAGTACCTTAGGCAAGGACCATTAAAACAAGAGGACTGTCAATCTCCATACAAAAAGCTGTTCCCCGATATTTACAACGCCATCTATGTATAAGCTTGGTATAAGAATTATATTATTTACAATTATTCAACTTTGCAAGTGTGATAAAGTATTTAAATGTTAGAATTTATTTATTATTAGCTGTTTACGAACTTATTGTTACTGTGCTATGTTTCTTCGTTCAATTATAACATCGTTAAATGTTTAGTTTTTTAGCGCCATCTAGTTTTTGCTTGGATATCCCCTTGCAGTCGGGGTACGATCCAAAGTATGGAGAATGACAGTCCTCTTGTTTTAATGGTCCTTGCCTTAAGTAACGTAAGTATTCCCGTCCCTCCTTGGTTCGTATGATTTGTCCGTGCTCTAAGGAGAGGAACTACCTTAAATACTTATTCATATGTTTTGCCTGTCAGGCCTAGTGCCTAATGCAGGAGTGCCTCCGCGATTTCGCCGCGCAGCTACTAGTACCGAATTTTAGAGAGAGGAGCTTAGCCAGCGACCAGAATGAGCACGCGTTATGCGATAGAGAGAGACGGTCGGATCCGCTGCGTTCCGTCTGGTGGTCGGACTCGAACGTCAGACTTGTTAGAAGAGAATCTTCTGTACGTAGTAGGTACTATTACTTCTTCTGTGACTAAATTAAAGTAAGGTAAGGTAAGGTACCTTACGGAATCGCACCGTACTTGCGCCTGCGCCGGTTCTCTCACGCGGCGGTTAGGAAAGCTGACCGCGACATGTGGGTCGCGGTTTCAATTTACACCAGGAAATTGTACTCTTGCGAAAGGATTCTAACGCGATGTTAATTAATTAACCACTACGTATACTTAATTACTCAGATAAACTCTCAAAACTCATATTTCCGAAATAGTTCAGCACACGCGTCGTGATAATTGATACGAAATTGATAAATACCTTGATATTTTAAAATAACCGAATTTAAATGAACCTTTTCGATAAGAAATGCACGAGTCACTATGTAAAATACACAAATCGCTATGTGTGACTATAATATTTCAAGACTCCCTCTAATTCTCCAAGATCCCATGACCAGATCATGATTTCAATAGCATAATAAATATACAGAACAAAATAAAAAAAACATATAGACGAATTGAGAACCACCCATTTTTGGCAGTCGGTTAAAAATTTCTAATAATCGAACGAGTTCGAGAGAGAGAACGGGAATTCAAGTACCTCAGAAATTTAGAGTTATTATAAAATATACCGAAACGCTGTAGGTTTGCCCATAATATTTGCTTATAAATAAAAGTTCCGTCGATTTTTTTCTATTATGTTACTTATTTATGTTAAAAATGCATAATTTAGCCGTAAAAAAATTGTATATTTTAGTAACTTACGTTAATATTTTACGTCACACCTGCCCATAAAGTGGCAATAACCGCCCGCTACGCGTGCGGAAAATCCCATTTCATGGCCTGCGGGAGACGTAGAATTTGGTACTTACCACGGGCGGTAATAAAAGTCTCATATCGCATATTTATCGCCCTTACCTTCGGCTCGGGCGTCAAATATCTGTGATCTGAGGCATTATTTGTTTTACCGCCCTAGGTAAGTAATGTAGGTACTATTATTCACTACCTATAGCTATTTTTTTTCTTTTCCAGGTATGGACCAAGGAACATATTCATAACATCATAGAGCCAACATAATTATTAGCGATATGTCGTTCTCAGGCAAAAGTTACTGCTTTATGGCCAGTTCACATTATTCTAGTCCAGTGATCCAGCGGGCTAATCCAGTCCAGTTGTGGACTGGAGCATATCGTTTACATTATTCTGGTCTTTTAAGAGTTGTTAAAGACTGTTACCAGAAACAACCACGCGTATTCACTATATCACGTTCAATCCAGCACTGGGTTGACGGTTTACACTATTCCAGTGGCGCTGGATTGGGTGAGCTGGAATGAAAAGTTGAAGGTCTCTCCAGTCACTGGACTGGAATGCTCACTGGAATGGGTACATTCCAGTGCATTCCAGTGTCGGTTCACATTATTCCAGTAGCATTCCAGCACTGGATTGGATTGCTGGACTGGAATGCTACTGGAATAATGTGAACTGGCCATTACTACGGCCAGTAAGGTCCTATCAATCGACCACTGCTATGAAGATGCAATTAAAAATAGTCTTTATTGATAACCAGCTATTCAGTACCTCTTGCCTGAAAAGGTCATATTTAATGTTGTAGAACGTATAGGTAATTTCACGAGAGTTGAGGCCACGCAAACAACAACACTGTCATGTAATGACAGCGAGGTTTTGAAATTACTGTTCTTTTTTCGTATCGATAGCAAGTTCAACAGTGAATTGCAAGATAGACCAAAAAGTTTCGTTAAACTATAGCCTTGTGTTTATTTACTCACTCATTCATTTCATTCATTCACTTTTTTTGCAATGAGTACTTCATGTAGCTGTGTGTGTAATCATTCACCTCAACTCTCGTGAAACTACCTATACCTATTATACATTTATATCAAACGTGCCAGTACCATGTGAAACGTATTATTAGGTCAAACACTTTATATCAATGAGGGCTACCGTTTTTATGCTCACTAGTTGGCGCCACTATCGAGTAGAGTCCGGAAGTATATCCGTCAGTTTGTTATGGGTAGTATTTAAAGGCACATCAAAAAAAATAGGTAACCATAACTTAACTGAAATACTGACTTGCACATCAAAAATACCAAAACAAACATCAAAACACAGCTTTGATGTGCATATGGATTTTTGATGTGCAAGTCAGTATTTTTTTGCGGGGCGTAAAAACAAAGTTTACATTTCAATCGTATTTAATGCCTTAAAACCGTACCATAAAAAAATCGAGCATGCCGCAGTATTGCGTTTAGTTCGGATGAAGAGGACATAAGTTTCCGAATGACGAAACTGTCTCAAAGCACCGACATTCGTTGACCCGTAACTCATATTTGCCATAAATAATCTCAGATATTGCAAAATATTGATAACATTATTCTAATAACAAAAAAACTCGTGTAACCCCCCACAAACTGTGACTGTTATTCTCCATACTTTGTATCGTAACCCGACCGCAAGGGGATATCCAGGCAAAAACTAGATGGCGCTAAAAAACTAAACATTTAACGATGTTATAATTGAACAAAGAAACATAGTACAGTAACAATTAGTTCGTAAACAGCTAATAATAAATAAATTCTAACATTTAAATACTGTGTCACGCTTGCAAAGTTGAATAATTGTAAATAATATTATTCTTATACCAAGCTAATACATAGATGGCGTTGTAATATCCGGGAACAACTTTTTGTATGGAGAATGACAGTCCTCTTGTTTTAATGGTCCTTGGTTAAGGGCTGCGTTTCCACCAAGGATGCGTAGCGAGGGATGTGTCTGTGGTAACCATTGGGAACAGCTCAGCGGAGCGAGGATAGGTAAATGAAGTGTTTCCATTGGTTACCAACTTACCACAAACACACAATTATATTTTATAAGTAGATAGGTTACAAGCACTCCAAAAGTGAAGCACTGAAACCACGATAAATGTATTGGTGCCCTTTTTGTAGTGGGTAGTCACTCGCGGGTCGGTCAACGAAACGCACGACGATGTCAAGGGTGAATATTTACAAGATTCACAAAAAAAATGCCGTCGTGGTGATCAGAAAGTGCACCAATCATAGCAAAAAGTGCAACAAAGCGCAAGGGATCACATATCACCTGTAAGTACGCTGAAATAATTTAATTTTATCATTTTTATTATTTTATTTTTCAAATACGACGCCATCTTACTACCATAGAGGTCATTTGAATGAAAGAGACAAACTTACGTCTTTGACAATGAGAGTGACAAGGATAACCAACCTTCTGCGTGCTTAATCTGCGAGCGCCGAGCAGGCTCCGAGTCAATCCGAATCTAGCCGATGGGTTCACTCGGTTACGTTTAAAAATTAATCGCGCAAGTAATAAAAAGCTAGCTGTCTCTTTTTTTTGCATTATTGTAACTATGCCATCTCTTTTATGCAATCTGTTAATATGTGTGAGTATGTACACCGTACAGTGAGGCACCAATGTGTGCTGCTGCTTTCTTGGAAGCATATTTCTCAGCTGGCGAGTATGCGTATAACGTATCTTCTTATAAAATATCATTGCAAACACATCCCTCGCGACGCATCCCTGGTGGAAACGAAGCAAAAACCATCTTCTTACTTCGCTGTAATCGAGTAAAAGAATGCCAAATCTTACGTAATATTTACATAAGTTCTCGCTTATCTCATAGATGTTTATTTTGTCCATGGCCTTCACCTTAGCCATAGACAAAACAGCCGGAATTGACAATACGGTTCCTGTTCCGCTTGT
Source organism: Eudemis profundana (assembly GCA_947034925.1). Lineage (NCBI taxonomy): Eukaryota > Metazoa > Arthropoda > Insecta > Lepidoptera > Tortricidae > Eudemis > Eudemis profundana. Next base: position 10,094,050 of record OX344814.1, on the reverse strand, counting down.
CAAACATGTCAACGGTTGTCAATGGCTTTCTTTTTTTTAATGGCCTTAAAAAGGTGTGTCTATGATTAGATCTTAAAACACTTTGAGGTGACGAAGTGGTATTGAAAAGAACTGCATTCCTATTATTTATGTCCATAGGAAAAACTCGTATTGCCTAAGTTTTATGCAAAATGCTACTCTATTCCTTTAAAATAAAATTCAAATCTCCGTGTAATACACATAATGTATAAGGTGTTAATTTATTAGTTGCAGATATTTTAACACATGATAATTTACTTTAAGACAATTAACTTTAAATAGAAATTAAGAAATCTTTTCTTGTATTTTTAGGGTTCCGTAGCCAACATGGCAAAAACGGAACCCTTACCTATAGTTTCGTCATGTCCGTCCGTCTGTCTGTCCGTATGTCACAGGTATTTTACTCAAAAACTACATGATGAATATTGATGAAATTTGGAATATAGGTGGAATATTGGTATATAAATAATTAAAATAAATAATTTTAGGGGGGGCACTCCATACATGTTAAAGACAGTAAAAAATTTTTTTTTCAGCAAATATCAACGTGTGGTACATAGTTCGACAGCTCTTTAAAAAACACTATAAGGTTTCTAATTAATGTTTTTGTTTAAGTGAATGTATTTGGAAATAATCGCTCCGAAAGTTGTGCAAATTGTGTCCCCTCCCCTCTATTTTCTAAACCGTGCGTCCGAAAAATATGAAAAAAATCACGAAGGTAACGCTTAATTAATACTTTCAACGAAAATTATTTTCAACAAGATAGAATGTACCGTTTTTGAGCTATTGCCGATAAACTGCGCTTCTCAACAAAAGGACGTAATTGCTATGAAGATACGCTCTTTTGTTGTTGTACTTTTTTACATCGTATTTTTACCTTATAGTTACGGCTATGGAACCCTACACTGAGCATGGTCCGACATGCTCTTGGCCAGTTATTTTTGTTTTCATTTACCGAACTATCTGGCATGTTACTCATGTCTAAATTTTTTTGCACACGACACAATTAAACGGCAAATAACATGACATTGACAATCAAGTATTTGATTTGTCGGCGTGAAGTGGCCAGTTACAGTTAAGTATTAGGTAAAAGAGGTACTATAGGTAGAATCTGTTCAATGAGTTCTCATTTAATAATCACAATAACAGGGTGTTTTACGTAGTAAATTTGTTTTTCAGTTTTCTCCAAAAAACACCGTTAAAGCTATAATGTTTCATACTTAAATATCCTCCAGGAACCGAGTACTATCAGCTGTAACAATAATTGCAACTAAAAAGTTAGCAACTTGTATAAAACGTGTTTGTAAAGTACTTATAAGAGGATTATTTGAATGGTTGTGGGAAGAATAGTAATATGTCAATATTTGTTAATTATTAGTAGCTAGAGCGGTTCAGTTAGGCGGATCTCACACTGCAGCGAAAATCGCGGCGACACGCGACTCAGCGATTTTCAACTTTGTATGTAGAATCATCGATTTGTATAGAAAAATCGCGGGGTGGCGCACACTGGCGCGTAAATCGCGGCGACTCGCAACTACTATGCGCAGCTACACGGAAAAAATCGCGGCGACGGGCGATTTCAGTGTGTTCTTCGCCTTAGCGGTTTCGCCGCGCGGATATTAGTACTAAATGTTGCCTCTCCGGAAGGGCTTAGCCAGCGACGAGACCACGCGATAGAGAGAGATGATCGGATGCGGTGCGTTTCGTCCGGTGGTCGGACCTGAACGTCAGTTTTGTTATGAAGAGAAACTTAGTACTATTTACCTACTTATTCTGTGTGTTCACTTAGATGGCGTTATGCAATTTTTTGTCAGATTTTTTTTTTGGCAAAAGCCAATTATTTGTTTAATTGATTGTTACTAATATTTGACTTAAATTTGGATGTTCTACCTATTACCTACCTAGTAACATCTATTTGATTTCAACAGAATCATTAACAGTTAATTATTCTGTTGAAATCAAAGGTTTTTGGCGTCATCCTGACCTTTCAGAAAAAAAACTTAGTGTTTGGTCATCCTCTACAGATTGAAATACAGTTATCCTATTCCTATGCGTACGTTAAAGCTGTTCTCTCTGTCACACAAAATTTAATTAGCAAACAAAGCGACATCCTAATCAATTCTGTAGAACGAAACGCAATCGCCCGAAACGATGTCTCCGACTTTATTCAGATTCGTTCCACGCTTTGTCACAACCAATGTCATGTTTCTAAACCTACGTACAACATTACTAGTTCAAATTTCAATTCTAATCACGTGCGATAATGTCGCTTTTTGAATGGCAATGTGACGACCACGTCACTATTTGTGTTACTGGGTAAAGGGCAAACGTGTCTGTAAACGGTCCATTATACGCTAAAAACTAAGTTTCTTGCTGCGGTTTGTCTATGAGTAGTCTATGGTGGTTAACCGACCATAGAGAAATTATGTTTTTTAATTAAAGTGCTGCCACGATTATGGCGTAAGTTCGTGATGAGATCACTTTATGGACTTTTAATTTCTTTTACTTTTATATTTTATTATTATTACATGCAAATTATATGTTTTACACAATAGAAAATACTCATTTATTAAAAAAATATACATATAATATTCAGGTCTGATACATTTTGTAGACACAAATAAGTTCGCTGCTTATTAATAAGGAATATTTTTGATTGCATCGAAATACCAGTGACCTATTGCTAGAAGTTTATTGAATACTAGTAAAGTGGTATTTTTTGCCTGAGAACCACTTTTTTTTATGGATTTCATCTTGGATATTTTTGTGGATTTTTGATGGACGAGCTTTTATCGCTAATCCTCCATGGGCTTGTATTTGATCATGATCATTTGCGAGAGATTGTTAAATTCTATTACTAAGCGTCCGATGTCCGTTAGTCCGTCTGTCCGTCGGCCACAAGGCTCTATCGTTTGAACCGTAACAGGTAGAAATTTTTACATACTTGCCGCTACAATAACAAACAATAAAAATAAACACTTTCGCGCGAGCAACGTCTACAGACGTCGAAAATGTAGGTTTAACTACGCTTAATTGATTAGTGCTGGCGCGAAAGTGTTAAATTAAATTAAATAAACCGGTTCTAGTTAGATGCTTGATATATTCATAGAATATGTATTTCTTATGCTGCTGTAACAACACATACTAATAACTAAATATTTTTACTAAAAAAACCCGCGGTGCACTTTTAACGTTAACGTTTATTTTAAGGAACTTCATACCCAGTGACACTCGCGCCATCAAGACGAATCTAATGATGTTTCATTTATCAAAATCGGTTGTGCCGTTGAGTAAGTACGAGCGAATATAGGAACGGACATACGTACATAAATACATACATACATACAGGTTAAACATATAACCCCGCAGTCGGGTAAAAACAAAATAAAGTTAAAAATAAAAAGGGGTCCACATACAAGAAACGTGTTTTTGGCGTCTTTTTCTTGACTATGTTACGGAACCCTTCGTGTGCGAATCCAACTCGCACTTGACCGGTTTTTAATTTAGTTATTATTCAAATGATTTAACAAATTACCATAATATTAACATGCCATATTATTGACATGCAATGCAACTTATAATGTAATTTTAAAACGAGAAATAAATAATCTAATCTAATCTAATCTAATCTATTTTATAGTCATACAAACAAAGAGTCCATTTAACACCAAATCGACTTTGACAAGGGTGGCAATTAGCTCCTAACCCATAGTACATCTTATTCAAGGAAAACGTCAAGAAACCTGCGTAATGTAAGTTATTGCCTCGTAAGCTTGTTTTCGTTTCCTTCGTACCTATGAATGCATTTTGACATTTGGTTGCGATGATGATCGGTTGATTTATTGAGGTAAAGTTTAAACAAATAACGAAAACGGCAATCAAAGTGCAATAATATTGTTTGTTGTTGTTTATCTTGTATTTGTATAAACCGTCACACGAATTGTTGTGTACCCCGGAACATATTTTTACCTTTTATTAAAAAAAATAGGGCATAAAAAAGGGGGCATATGGCATTATTTAAACGTTTTTGTCCTAAATCAAAAACACATGATTTAGAAAGAGAATAAAAATGGTTTTGGAATCAACAAATTAAGCCCTTTCATTTGATACCCCACTTGATACACCAGCACAACTTTAAATTTTCGACCTCCCAGTTCGGCCCCCTTTAAAAAAAAGGAAAAGATTGTTTTATGTCTAATATAGGCTCAGGTTAGCGACTTTTAAAACTATTCCAAATTTCAAATCGATAGCAGCAATAGTTCCTGAGATATCTCACTGTGACAGATGGACAGACAGATAGAGTCGCACTATAAGGGTTCGTTTTCTACCATTTTGGTACGGAACCCTAAAAGCAGTAAGACAAAGTACTGAAATATCTTGACACAGGTAAGCCGATAGGAATTTAATGTTATGTGAATACCTCGCTACTACTCAAAAGCTTTTAAAACGATTTTTTTGTATGTAGGTTATAGTTATAGACATATGATACATTTTTGAACTTTTTACAGACCCCAAAACAATGTACCTATCTTTCCACGATAGATTTTCCACTAATTATTGAAAGCTCTATCGTAGGTTAACTATCAAAAATGTTCACACATTTTTCACGTAATGCTAAATGAGTAATTTAAAAAAAAATTGTACACAATTAAGGGATTTAATTAACACAAAACTTAAATTATTCCTCTGTGTTGCGAAAATTACCCATATAGTTTGTATGCCTAACTTTCGTAACACAGAGGAAGCGATCGTGATTTTGTTTTTATTAGGCCCTTAACTATGTACAATTATTTTGAAAATGACTCAAATAATAGAAATGTCACAAATTGGTACGCAATGCTCAATGCGTAAGTCTATATTTGTCCAGTTATCACGATTACAACAAAGCAAATAATTTTAAGATTTCAAAACGACATGTTAAACGTTACAAAACGCTATAAAAGATAACCTAAGAAATAACAAAATACTACAATCAAGTGTGTCGAAACACATGAACAAGCAAATATTGCACTGCACTCTTAATACACGCTTACAGAGGAAATGTGCAATAGCGTGTCTTTTATATACTGTTTAGATCTTTATTGGTCGTTACGCCTCCCGATTGGTCCATTTCCGACATTGCAATGTCATTGGGAAGTACACAATTATGTTTTATTGGACTTTTTCTTTCAACATTGATACCAATAAAGATTAAGGCGAGGTAAGACGAGAATCGGGCGCGGAAGCCTAGATTCCAAATCATTTTTAGAGCACTTATTTGACTCGTAGGTCACTGTAAAACATATATAATAATATTCAGAACTGTATCTAGGGCTTCCTTTCACTTAGAACACGATAGCGAACACTTCGCTCGATAGAAAAGTAGCGCGAAAACACTATAAAATAAAGTATTTTTTTCATTTTGTTAATTACCAGTTACCTTTTCTGACAAAATTAATACCTGACAATCATGATTTCACAGTCATGCAGGGCATCCTCTCATGTTTGGGTTGATAACGTATACTTTTATGTTAGAAATCGAAGATAATCTGCAATAATCTGCATTCCGCCCGACCCTAGTTGTATGTGAAATGCGAACCAGGTCCTACCGGGCCTTAAACAAATAAGTCCTTTCAGCCTCTCCTGATTCATATTGCAATTCGGCTGCTTAAATTTTAAGCACCTTATGCCTAACTTAGCTGTAAGCCATAAAGTTAAAAACAAGTAACTATGTTTAGCAAATACAAGAGTTCACCCGTTTGGGAGCTACGATGCCACAGACAGGTCCACTCGTCACAGATACACACGTCAAATTTATAACTCCCCTCTTTTCCCTCGCGGGTTAAAAATCCTCGTGTTGAAAGCAATATACCTAATAAAGAAAGAAAATGCATTTATTTATGACAGCAGCATACAGCGGTAAAAAAAAAATGAATAAAACAATAAAGTTGAATGCTGCCGCAAAATGGTCCCTCCTCAGCAAAATGCCGACCTAAGAGCCAGCGCTGGTCTTCCGGTGGAACCAGACAGGGGCGACGTCATTACACGATAGTGACATGACATGACGGGTCGAGGACAAATAGGATGGTGCGATATGACATATCTTGGCTCGGCCCACTTATTGTGAACGCGACCATTACTGACAGCGCCAACCAATTGTGCCAACCGATTACCGATCAAACCAAACCATCTCAATCGCATTATCTGTGGTCGCGACCGTGCGTCAAAAAAAACTACAACTACTACTAATATGTACCTATCTGGGGGCACGGGAGTGCCCCCGCCAAGTCGAGCAAAACAAAGGCACGGCCGTACCATCCTTTTCTCGAAGCCATTCAGGCCATTTTCAGCCTCCCGTTATTATGTATTGGCTAAAGCTAGAACCCTGAAATTTCAGGGATATATAGGGCACAATAAGACTTATATACATTCTCAATATCATTCAATCTGAACGTGTAGTTTATTAGATCTATAAAACGTGTTTCTCTACGGTTAAATAATAGGCAAGTCGGTGGGAATCGAGTTCTGTGGACACCCCCCGGTACTGACTTGGTTTAACATTACATCTCAAAACTTTTTTGTTGTAGGAGAACTGCGTTGCGAGACTTGCATCTTTTTACATGTAATGTTTTTGATGGGATCTTTCTAGTCTCGGAAATATTCCTGTACAGCACTATGTATGAATCATTTGAGAAGACCACGCTTCCGCAATAAACAAATGCAGATTCGTAAAAACATCAAATCAATCTTTCTAATATTGTATTGTAAAGAGTACTAATCAGGCTGTCACACGAACGTCGGAAACAGGAAGGAAGGGTGACGTTATGTCAGCGGTTACACAACTATCTTTTAATGGAATATTATGTCGTGGGATACTGACACTTGGCGTTAGGCTAGGGGTGGTTCACTCCGCGATTTCGCCGCGTTGCTACTAGTACCTGAGTAATTTTCAAAAAAATTGTACTGCCCAATAAAAACAAAATCACGGTCGCTTCCTCTGTGTTACGAAAGTTAGGCATACAAACTATATGGGTAATTTTCGCAACACAGAGGAATAATTTAAGTTTTGTTTTAATTAAATCCCTTAATTGTGTACAATTTTTTTGAATATGACTCACCTACCAAATTTGGTCCCCGCAGAGGCACAGTATAATAGTGCCTATTTACCTAAACTTCGCGGGAGGACGTAACTAAGAGTGGTTACAACCACCAAACATAATTAATTCTTTTTATTGAACCCGGGATTTCCCTGGTTTAATAATAATACATTATCCATATAAATTTACGCTCAGGTTTAGATTATTAATGAAATACAATTGTCTAATGCAGAAATTTTGTATGAAGTCGATTTTTGAGTTCTCAATATATCTTGTATTTCATTAATAATTTAACGCCCAGTGTGAATTTATGTACATTATGTATTCTTATTAATCCCAGGAAATCTCGCGTTCAATAAAAATAAATAATTATTTTTGGTGGCTGTAACCACTCTTAGTTACGTCCTACCGCGAACTTTAGGTAAATAGGCACTACCTATTTCGAGCTCTCATAATAGCAGTAATCTTTCTTCCCACAAAAAGTACCTCGCGCGTTTGAATGTGTACGCGCCGTGTACGAAGGCACTACAAGCAAAGAAATAAGAATGCGTAAGAATGCTCCAGTATGGATCACACTCACACATACGTGAGTCTGTGTGAATAAGTGTCGTGCGCTCCAAAAAAAGTTTGGGAACTTACGCGGTAGGCGAAGACACCTTATATAAAATACGTAGTACTGGCGGTCAAATTTTTTTCCTTCTTCGTGTAAAATTACTTTCAACCTGTGAAAGAAGAATAGTACATTACTGCAGAGGCCGGGAAACAAGGGGTTGCCGGCCGAGTACATATAGCTGGCCGAGCGAAGCGAGGCCAGATAGTTACGAGGCCGGCAACCCCATATCCCGCTGAGGTATGTATAGTGCTTTTCTCAAATATGCAATGAAATAAATAAACTTACTAATATCCTTACTTACCCTAAATATTATTTTAATCAGAAACTTTCTATCAGAAAGTGACGTTAGTGACACTGACATATTATATCCATAGACAATGCAAATGTCACGTTCGGAAACCAAAAGCTGTTTCAGTTTACATTTTTACCGCGAATATTTAGATGAAATATTTTAAATGTGTATTCTTGTGGTGTAGTTTGCAATTTATAATAATTGGAAATTGTTTATAATGTGTTATTTGTTATGTTCATGTCAATTTTAAATAAATAAAACTTGCAAAATATAGCAAAAATCGTTTTTTGTTTTTTTTTAATGGCTGAATGCCGTGATGCTGTGGCCCAAATAAATGTGGAGTGGAAATTTAAAAAAAATTGCGGCCTATTATTAGGCACGTAATGTCAACATTTCATGCCATGTTTGAGAAAAATAATAAAACGTCCTTAAGCATTTATTTATAGCAATATCATTTGAAATTTTGTTTTTAATATTGGTCATTGACCCGGACACAAAACTCGCACCCGTGTCACGATTGGAATCACCCGGTCAAAATTTGACACCTTTTGACATGTATCAGTTTTATTTTCGGTTTATGTTACATGTTACTAAAATATCGCCAGCTTTAAGGACGAGCCTAAGCCGCATTTCATGTGTATTTTAGCCGACTTCAAAAGAAGGGATGTATAGCTTGATTGCCCAAATGTTCTTTTCCCCATATTTTTTATTTCCAATCGAGTTTTTCCCCATTTAGCTTATTCCCCATCGTATGTGTTACCAATCGAATTTTCCCCAACTACTTTATTGCCTGCTTGGTTTTTTCGTTGAAAAACATTTTTCGCGGGCGTTTTTTTTCCCTAATCCATATGATTCAAAAATGCTTAGTTCACCAAACGAAGTCGAGCAAAACAAAGGCACGGCCGTACCATCCTTTTCTCGAAGCCATTCAGGCCATTTTCAGCCTCCCGTAATTTTGTACTGGCTAAAGCTAGAACCCTGAAATTTCAGGGATATATAGGGCACAATAAGACTTATATGTTTTCTCAATATCATTCAATTTGAACGTGTAGTTTAAGAACTATTGCATGTCAAAGTTCCTTAGTTTTGTCACTGACTCACTGACTGACTGACAGATGATCATCATAATTCTGAGGTACTTCTAGAAGACCTACAAGCTCCAAATTTTAAAAATAGTTAGTTTTTAGCCTATCAAGTCCTTAAGACCTAAATATGTTGTAATTTCAGTCACAACTGCACACATAAGTTTGTACAAATCCTATACAAATACATGCGATTACAAAGTTAGTTTTGCAGTTCAAATTGAAAATAATGGATTGGAATGTAATAAATAAAGGAAGACCACTTACAAAAAGAAATGAGATCCCATCAAAAACATTACATGTAAAAAGATGCAAGTCTCGCAACGCAGTTCTCCTATAACAAAAACGTTTTGAGATGTAAAGTTAAACCAAGTCAGTACCGGGAGGGTATCAACAGAACTCGATTTCCACCGACTTGCCTATTATTTAGCCGTGGAGGAACACATTTTATAGGTCTAATAGATTTTATAGATTTATTTAAATCCGGGCATGTATAGGCGATAAATAAGATTGTGGTATATAAATTATTGAAATACTAACACTGTTTTTAAACAGTGTTAGTATTTCAATAATTTACAATTGAAATCCAAAAAATAAAATTTAATTAATTAACGATTCTATAACATCCTGTATTATTTGTTTACAATTATTACTTATTCTATGCTCTTGCAATTTTTTAATTTTGTATTTTTGACTGTTATAGGTGATTACAGTTATTTTTTGTATAAAAAACAAAAACGGCCGTGTAACAAAATACGCGTCATTTTGCGCATGTGTCTAAATAATGTGAGATGCACAAAATCGTAAGTTTTGTATGAAAGTGTCAAAATGTTTTTAAATTACCTCCAGCCAGTTTGAAAGCTGATACTCTCTTGCGACATCCGATCGTTAGGCGCATCTTAAAGGATATGTTTAGCCAACAGTCTTGTCCAATAACATGTATTAGTTTCGGTGCTTAAGTAAGTATATCTGTTGAATACGGTCCAACTTTGCGTACTATCTATTAGTTGTCTGTACACTAAAATGGTACGTGGGTCATTCTCAAAAAAATTATGTCCGTAGTTAGGGCTTTATAAAACAAAGTGTTAACTTTAATTTTTGTGTAACGAAAGTTAACCATATAAAGTGTATGGTAAGTTTCGTTACACGAAGGAACAAGATTAAGGGGCTGTTTTATAATGCCCTACGGACATCATTTTTTGAGGATGACCCACGTATGTAACTTCCTATTTTGTCACTGATTAGTTGGTTGGTTTTAAAACAGTAGTTTAGTGAGGTAATAAAATTTTATGGGAGATTTTTAAATAGAGTTTGTACCTACTTTTATCTATAGGCGATTAGTCGAATTAGATAATGAGAATCATTCATTATGACGCCCTGCGATTACGATCTGAGTAATATTCTCCATTCTCAATCCAATCTGCATAAAACTTGGGAATGTTCTAGACCGGCACATCTAGTCAATGGCTTTTAATATCGGTTTACTGCAATTGTATTTCATTAATATATAACTAACACAATAAAAGGATAAAAAAATGATAAAATTTTAAATAGACCTAAAAACTAAATTAAACTAACTAAGTTCCGCCTGTGGCATGGTACCCAATTTACGTTGTCGGCATTACCTCACTGAATTGTATAATTTTGCCAAAAATTACTAACAGTTGAATTTCTTTCGGTGTTTCTTCTCAACAGGAGTCTGGTCTTAGAAAATATTGCTATAATAAGAGCAGACTTTTAAAAGTTTTTTTTCTACTTTCATTATTCTATTATAGCATTATTATTTAGTAACATATATTTATATATATATATATCTACCGTTGTCAAAAGTCAAAGAAGTGTCTACACAAATGTAGTAACATCGTGCATAGGCGCCGTGTAGGGTTTTATTTACTGCCCTAGTGTTTAAAACCACCAATTATCCACACAGTTCGAAAACTATAATAATAAATCTTATTGTTTGTGTTTCTATTGCTATTGAAACTACAGTTTCCATGAAATTTTGCACAACCGTCAAATCATGACAATCTTTCCATCATAAAAATTTGCATTTGTCACAAACAAAGTTTTTTCGCTATTTCTCATACAAAAATAACAATGACCCTTGTATCTAATTTGTTTGTAATAAATCTAAAAATATCAGCGTTGTAAACGTATGTTAAAACATATAAATCTATACGGTGACACGATTTTATGACTGTGTTAAAACATTATATGTGTAATATTATTACATATTTTATTAGTGCGACACTTCCTTGATTATGTTTAATTATTTTGTTTGAGAGTTTTATATTTTACATTATATTATAATATATGCTGATAAATTTTTCGTGGTTGGTTATAAATACAAAATTGATCGAAAATCGAAAATCAATATCGGTAGATTACAATCGTTGACTCGTTTGGCTCTTCGAGATAATGTCTACAATCAATAAAAAGTGATAACGTCTCAATTGAAATAGTATGGAGAAAGAACTGTCAAAGAGATCATTATTCGGTGTGCGGCGTGTAGATTTCAAGTTTTTAGGGTTCCGTAGCCAAAATGGCTAAAAAGGAACCCTTATAGTTTTGTCATGTCCGTCCGTCCGTCCGTATGTCACAGGCATTTTACTCAAAAACTACAAGACGTATACTGATGAAATTTGGAATATAGATGTCTTGTAGATGCCGCTACTAAGTTTGGTAGTTAAATAATAAAATTAAAAAAATCTAGGATGGGCACTGCATACATGTAACAGAAGCTAAAAAAAAATTTTTTCAGCAAAGATCAACGTGAGGTACATAATTCGATAGTTCTTTTAAAAACAGTATAAGGCTTTTATGTACATTTTTTGATTAAGTGAATACTTTCGGAAACAATCGCTCCGAAAGTTGCATAAATTGTGCCCCCCCCCCCCCCCCCCCCTTTAACTTTTAAACCGTAAATCCAAAAATTATGAAAAAAATCAGGAAGGTAACGCTTAATAAATACATTCAACGGAAATTATTTTGAATAGTAAGGAATAAACCGTTTTGAAGTTATTGCTGAAAAACTTCCCAACCAAAAGGTTTTAAGTGCCATTGATTTACACGCCATTTAAAACCTTTTGCCAGTTGTTTATTTTTAGCTTTATTTTTATCTGTAGCACATTTTCTTATAGATACGGCTATGGAACCCTACACTGAGCATGGTCCGACATGCTCTTGACCAGTTTTTTTTTTACATTGGATGAACGTGCTCTTGACTCTAATTATACATTTAAAGGAGTAAGAATTGATGAATTAGGAGCATACGATTAGAGCAAACGCACCGTAGTAGATTCACGCACTCTGGTCCAATATTATAATATCCTGTACATTCATTGATTGTTAGTGAAGGCTTTTAAGTATAAGCTTTGTTTTCTCTTATATCCGTGCACATAATGCATCCTTAAAAATATAGTATTAAAAATAGGAATAGAATGCAGTTGAAACTGCGGGCCGACCCGGAGAATGAGGTTCTGAAAGTCACATTCAAGAGATACCGAAATTTCACATCTAAACTAATCAAGAAACTTAAACGTAATTATGATCGTAAATTATTGGAAAATACAGAAAAAAATTCTAAGGCTCTTTGGACATCAATAAAATCTATAACTAACTATAAAGGCAGTAAGACTACTAACAGTGACCTTCTCAAACACAAAACTGACCCAGGTGAAGCTGTCAACTGTGTCAATGATTTCTTCTCTAACATTGGAAAAAAACTAGCTACAGACATTTCTCCTCACAATTCTACAACAAATGACACAGTCTCCATACACAACAATATTAATATAGCCTCATCCTTTGTTCTACTTGAAACAGATCCTCAAGAAATTGATAATATTGTGATGTCTTTGAAAACTGATAGTGCCCCTGGCGTTGATGGGATACCCACAAAATTCTTAAAAATGTGTAAAACCACTATAGTGCCCGTCATTAGTCACCTGGCAAATTTATGCTTCGCTCAAGGTATTTTTCCAAAAATGTTAAAACAATCGCTTATTACCCCGGTTTATAAGAGTGGAGAGAGAACAGACCCGAATAACTACAGGCCAATCTCGGTGCTTACATCTATTTCAAAAATAATTGAAAAACTTATTAACAATAGATTAATAAACTACTTCACTAAATACAAAGTTCTTTCTAATTTTCAATTTGGGTTTAGGCAGGGAAAATCTACCGAAGATGCTATATTAAAACTTACATCGATAGTGAGCAAGGAAGTTGACCGCGGCAAAAAATGTCTCACCGTTTTCCTTGATCTAAAAAAGGCATTCGACACGGTCTCTCTCCCCACTCTTATAAAAAAGTTAGAACATTATGGTATTAGAGGTAAACCTCTAGATCTGCTGAGTGACTATCTGCGTAACCGTAGTCAGAAGGTTCGGATAGGGGATTTAGTTAGTTCTGACGCTGAGGTGACTTATGGTGTCCCACAAGGCAGTGTGCTGGGTCCGACTCTATTTCTTGTCTACATAAACGATCTGACTGACATGCCCATTGATGATGGACATGTCATTTCCTACGCTGACGACACGGCAGTAGTATTCACAGGCGAGAAATGGGAGTCGGCATTCGGTGCAGCTGAGAGGGGCCTCCATAAAGTCAACTCATGGCTAAAAGCCAACCTGCTTACTTTGAACACAAGTAAGTCTAACTACATTTGCTTCACAAAGACTATCAGCACCCAACCACCTCTAGACCTAATATTAAAAATACATAACTGCGATCTCCAGAATAACACTATCTGCCAATGTATCCCGCTAAGAAAAGTGACATCAATAAAATACTTAGGGATTATAATTGACCAACGTCTTTCTTGGCACCAGCATCTAGAATATATTAATGGTAGAATAAGAAAGCTAGTGTGGATTTTTAAAATACTACGACACATCAGCAGCGCTACCTTACTACACCAAATATACACTGCGCTTGCGCAATCAATTATGACGTATTGCATTTCAGTATGGGGCGGTGCTGATAAAACTAAATACCTGGAAGTGGAAAGAGCACAGAGGTGTTTACTGAAAACTATGTACTTTAAACCATATAGGCACCCCACTACAGAATTATACTCGGAAGGTAAAGTACTTAGCATGCGCAAATTATATATCACCTCTGTAATCTTGAAACTTCATAAATCGTTAGTATTTAGGCCTGAACTGTTGTTAACTCAAAAAAGAAGAAAACATAATGTTGCACCCTGCCCAGAATTCAAATCAGCCTTCGCAAAAAGGCAGTTTGATGTTTTATCTGCATTGTTATATAATAAGTTAGATAAAAAGATTAGTATTTATAAATTAAATTATTACGATTGTAAACAAACTTTATATACATGGTTAAGTAAACTAAGTTATCACGAGACTGAAAATATACTCTATTGTAGCAATGTAATTTAATCGTAAGTCAAAAATTGTGCTAAATAAGACATGTAAGTTAGTAATCACACACACACACACCTCATAATTAAATAAGTATGTAAATTAATATAAGTATACCTAAGATCCATTTTAACGCTAGTATTAAAACGTATATGATCTGGAAGAGCGAGGCCTCCTGATACAGGTACCAAATACCTAATAGAAGGACTCGACCACACTGTACCTACCACCTAAGCTTAAATGGAAATAAAGATATTATATTATATTATATTATAGTGAACTGACTGAAAATTACAAGTTTTTCGAAAATTAATGTTTTAGATTACATCATTATAATTCTAAAGGTGCGATAAATGAGACCATAACTGTTGAATGGTTAAAATTAAAACGTGGTTAACTGTCGAATAGTTGAACAACACGTTTATTGTTCTAAATACAATGGATTATCGCGCATAACGGCAGCTATTAAAAAATGCTTTTCCGCCTTCTGGCATTCACACGATGGCAAATGTGTGCCGTTTTTCACTTTTACTTAAAAATAAGTATTTTTGGATTAGATTTTTAACTATCATCTCGTTTATTGAGCGAGCGAGCGAAAGCTCTCCGTCTCAGCTTGGGCAAAAATGATTTCGTAAAGGTTTCTGTCTGTTCAGCGGATGTCCGGCTGTTCTGCTCTACCGGTCGCATTTCTCAAACGATTCTCCTGAAATTGTGTATGATAATTATATAGATTTTTTGATGATTCAGTTTTTGGATGTTTTTCAAAATGGTGGAGACACGGGAGTTAACGGGTTATTCTTCAGAAATATGTCTGCGACTTATTCCTCTGTCTCCGTACATTTAGTATGAAAAAGGACCAGAGGTGACCGCAGACATATTTCTGAAGAATAACCCTGACAGAATCGCGAGGTCTAAGGCTCATTTCACTAGTTATAATTGTCGCTAGTCACAACAATACAAAATTAATTCCTGTATGCTCCTTAATAATAATAACATTATCTTAAACCTCATTAAATTATATTGCAGCTTATACTCGTAAATATTAAGCATCTGCATTTGCATTTATAAAAACCTCTGACCTACTATTATAATCCAATTTCATGACCAAAATTTAATTTAGCACGAAATTCTTACCCGTGATTGCATTTGTAGAGAGTAATCGTACTATTATTTAATTGAATGCCCGACGCCCCATTGAACGGAACGTAGCGGATAAAACCAACACGAGTTACGAGTATGACATCACGAGTTACGCTTTAGCTCGAAAGCGAGATCGGACGAGAACGAAAGTGGGCATAGACGATATATACAAGAGCCGACAAATTTACCAGTGGGCAATCGTGCCGTCGTAGTTTAAACGCGACTTTTTACTAAGGAAACTCATGGTAAAAATGTCGCGTTTTAGTTTATGGCTGCAGTATTTAAGTATCAATGTATATTTAGGTACCGCGTTTCATTTTAGACTCGTTCAAATTTTAACGGTATTTTTTGCCTTTTTTTAGTTTCATTTTAATTTAGTTTGTTTTACCCGTTCACGAGACAATGGTGTCCCGTACCTTCGAGGGGCGTGCGCGGAGTGGAAGCCAACGTGTAGAGGCCCTTTCGACATTTTAGCATATTATTATATTTTAAAAATACTCGTATTTTCGAGTTTCAAGATGGTTTTCCTTGAAATAGCGTTGTCCAACGTACGATTATCCTAATCTAAAATGAAACAAGGTATATCGTTATCTATTGACCATAGTAGAATCGTCGGTCCTCCCTCTTCTCTTCTTTTCATCCCTATTCGTTCCCTTCCCTCCCTCTCCCTCTTTTCCCCTGTTTTAGCCTCGTTCTCTGACTAGATTGATTCGTCCCTCATTATAATTATACAGAATACGGGATGTCGAGTCTGCGCGCGCGCAGTCTATGCCGCGGGAAGTGTGCCGCGCCCGCGCACAATTATTTGAGCTACATAAAATCGAGTTTCCATATTACGTGCCCGATGGCCTGGATCGGTTGCAACAGATTCAAGGCGTCGTTCTTTCGAGATGGTTTATTTTCGTTTCGAAAATTGATAGCGTGACATTTTGGGCTTTATACACTACAATATGTTTTTGAATTGTTTTAAGATCAATGAAATAGCACACACGGACCGTTTGCGAGACCATTGGCATTGGCACGATCCGAAAAGTCGTTCACTTCCTATTTCATCCACATCCCTCATTTGTCCACATTTTCCACTTCATCCAGCCGGTTTTGATGCGATTTGTGATGTCGGGCTCTATAGTTCCATCACTAGTAAGAATAGAGCCAAGATATTTGAAGGCATCTACCCTTTGCAACGGTATGTCCTGCAGGTACCTCTACACGGCGACGTGATTTGTGAAATTGGAGAAGTTACAGACCATATACTCGGTTTTTTGCCTGTTGATTTTTAGTCCCGCGTTTTCCAGAGTGCTTCTCCACTTGGTTCATTAAAAAAAACATATAACATTTAAAAACAAAAGTCGATATTACTAATATTACTATGGAACACTGGGTCGACCGACTTTGTAAAATGTAAAGTATTGCGTGACATATTCTACATTTCCTTTCATGCAACGTTATCGGTTATTTAACCTTCCCAAATATGATGTAGAGCCACATTATGTTTTTATTACACGCTTTAATGTTTGTAACAGAGTAAGTACTTAATTGTAAAATGTCAGCTCTTAGATACTGTAAAAATATAGATTAAAGTAAGGTCAAATAATCATTTAAGAAAATGTTTTTTTTTTAATTTGCCTACCTATTTTGTATAATCGCAAATTTCATATTAAAACCGATCAAGTGAGTCCGAATAAGTAATTTAGATGATCCTATGGCCACCTTCCGTCTCCGATCTCCATCATCATATCAGCTCGATGGTACCGCAAAACTGAACTAACATAATTATTAAAAAGTCATCTATAAATAGAGGAAGTGGCTGTACATCACCTAGCAAGATTTGACCTGAACAAACGTACATATATAATATATAAACATTGCAAAGTAATAAAAAGTTTTTAGAGATGTATAACTACAATTTCAAAGTACCTCAGGAGTTAGATCAGGTTGCTAAGCTGTTTTGAAAAAAAAAAACTTATTGAAAGGATATTGTTATTGCCAAGTACAAAATAAAAGCAACCTGAGATATTATTGAAAAAAATTGATTACATCTCAATTCTATTTTAATTATTGTTTAAAAAAGGCACTGATAAAAACATAATGACCTACATACCATTCATTGTTAATATCACATCAGGATATTGAACTAATCGAGACGTAATCTTTTTATTTCCTGTCTATGGTCGATTGTTTCTTTTCAAGACCAAGGTCCTATTGTCATGCAGCCGTTTGTTTTTAATTGCACGAAAAGGCACGAATGTGCAATTTTAAGATTAAATTGTACGGCGGAAGTAAAATGAAATTATGTAATTGTAACGGTATTGAATTGTGGAACGAAATTGAGTGTCTGGTTTATATTGTGGTTTGGTTTAAGGTCTTTGAAACAATGTCATTGATGACTTTATAATAAGGCTAGTGTTGAACTAGTCAAAATATGGAAATAAAGACATTGTAAGTAAGTAGCCTACTTTGCCTGATGTCAGAAAAGGACGAAATACACTCATGGACTACTGTCCATGAGTGTATTTCGTCCTCTAAAACCCACCTCTCTACTGATTCGGGACGTTTTCTATGAACAATTATATAAAAAGTTACCCGAATTCATTGTCCGTGAGTTTATGTTATGGTTTTCTCTTGTAATTTGTAACGACCGTGTAAGGTATTAGACCAGTAGTGTAATATACATTTTTACTTATTAATTTTATTACTCCGCTACAAAATATTTGTTTTATTTCGCTGAAGCAAGTTAGTTTTAACCGTTTTCATTTACTGGAAAACTGGTAATTATTAAGTCACTTTGAAACTTACATTTTACTGGGATCTTTGCAGCGAATAAAAAAGGAAAGAAACAAAATCTAGTACTGCTGCAGTCTACGAATAGTAAATGAAGTAACGTTCCAGAATATACCAATTTTTTTAGTGGAAATTTGGAAAATATTTCCGGTAATGGTACATTTGTAACTAAGACTTTATGTTAGTTTTACAATTAAAGAGCCTAAATGAGGTTCTACAGTTAAAGAAACCGATTTTAGTACATCCGATTTGGGGTCAAATCGGATGTACTAAAATCATAATAATTCGATACCTTTAGACTCAAAGGGCGTAAACGCCATTAGAACCTACGGCGTTTACGCCCTTTGAGTCTAAAGGTATGGATATGTAGTTGATACCTACATTCGCCCAGTTCATTTTAGTCTAGATATGTCAGATATGTCTTGATTCAAACCCACGACCCTTTGATCGAAAGTAACACATTTTAATCGCAACTTTTACACGATTTATCAATAGACGAAATTTCGCCTTTCAACAACTAATTACTACATCAAAAGGGAATAACTACATTGGAGTTTCTCTGGCACTAATGTCATTTTGTACTAGGGCACCATAGGCGTAAGCGATTTATCACAAAGCTCACACCTTTACTACTTTCATTCACATTGTCAAGAACAACAAAAGACCGAATAATAGCTGCAATCGTATTAATAAAAATAATAGTCTATTATGAAATCTTGTCGAAACTTTTATTGCAAGCTTTTGTCGCGAGCAATTAAATGTGGTAATCGATTTCGATATCCGATTATCTTGTATATTACAAGTCTCATTAAAGAAAAAGAGGGGTTGGGCTGTAAAGTCGGGTTTAACATTTCTAAATATGTGGTTGTAAGTTTAATGTAATTTATGAATGAAATCTCATGTATTAATGTAATACTTACTTAATATTTTTGAAAAGAGAAACTGGTGAGTTTCTTCCGGCGCTTCTCCTCACCAGATGTCATTACTCGAAGCGCCAAAAGAAAAGAATAGAATCGGACATGTAAAAGAACCCTTGTCCCTACTTGCAGATTTTTTTCAGGTTGTTAAATTGGCAGTGTGTGAGAGTGAGAGACCGGAACAGACCAGTGGGTTCCTTCCGGTGATCGGACCCGAACGTTAGTTTTGTTAGAAAGAGAAACATCTGTACATGGAGTCTGTGCGGAAAGAGAATAGGCGTGGCGAAAAACGGAACTAACCTAACCAGTATGGCCACAGAACAGAAAATACGGCAAATGTCAAATACGACAGTCAGCTCATTTAGAATTCCGCCGTCAATTTCGGTCCCAATTTAATTTGACCCATTAACTAGTTCTAACAGTTCGTAATCACAGGCCTCGCTGCTGTGGTCCGTCAAAGTCGAATCGACAACATTAGTACATTGTGTATCTAGGGCGGTAAGTAAGGAATTACAAAAGAGTGTTTGTTATAAGCCCGAGGTGAAACCGAGGGCTTTAATAACACGAGTTTGTAATTCCTTTACCGCCCGTGGCACACACAATGTTTTTCATCACACTTGTGAGGAAATCTTAATGAAATAACCTTACTTTTCGACCCAGTATGACAAGAAAATATTAAAACAGACAGTGACATTTGTCACATATGTCCATAGATAATGCGAACGTCAAGTCACGTTCGGAAACCATAGCGGTAACGGCCATTTTAGTTGATTTTATATTTGCAAAATAAAGAAATACATTATTTAAACATTTAATTAATGTTACCGAAATATGTGTTCATATGTATTTGCAATTACAGTTATCTTTAAATAAATATTTCAGTGATAAAAGTTAAAAAAGTAAGTTGGCGTTTCCTTGGAACATGACAAATAAGAGTAAAACAGAACCAGCGTTTCAAATTTAAAAAGAAAACCATTACGCCCTAGGGCGTAATAGGTCATTTACGGCCCGCAGAACCTACGTGTAATGACACCATTTTCGAGCAAGTGTGATGAAAAATATATTATATCTCTATTAGGAACTGTCATTAACTCGCGAACACTCCCATAACTGATTGGCCATTTGACAACTTTTTACTGTGATGTATTATTAGAAAGACCTCTTAATAATACAAATATTAGTGAAAAAATTACTTCAATATAATAAAAACCCACGGACATACAACAATGTTAACATCACATTTGCTCAGAGGTTAACTGGAAAAGATCCTTTACTGGAATAAGTTCGCTTTTGTACATAACCATTGATCTTTGTACAGTTTCTGTATGATTCTATGTTCAATAAAGTGTTTACATACATACATTTTTAGACTTTCCCAAAAACGTGCCAGAACGCTTCATACTAAAGCCTACTGTAACGTGACGTATCGATACATAGGTACTTTTGGGGAAATCAAGAACTTTGTTCTGCAACTATGTTAAAACTTGTGTTTATCGTAACGGTTTAATACCAAAAGTTACCATACATTTTATTGGTTATTCAATAGTATTTAATCTTCTTCTTTTAAAATGGACTTTCCCACCCAGCAGCTTTGTAGGCCCATAAAAAAGGTATCAAACTTAAAACTAACATATTTCCTTATTTTGCTTGTTTTAACAGGATCTTATATATTTTTTTACAAATTTTGCTTACAGTCAAGTACCCAATTTACAGGTCAAATTATATTTTGGGCGAGATTGACGGCGAATCTGCGAAGTAGACAGGAAGTAAAGCGAACTTGACCTACATAAGACAAGTTAGTCGACGTAGCAAGAGTGTAATACCATACTTACATTACATATAAAAGGAGGAGCAAATTACGAGAGTGTCGGTGTTTCCGCGTGGTTGAACACCTACTAGATCAGGGGTCACGGGGGTCATCAATTAGTTTTTCTTAGGGGTCCGGTTTTCAAAATAAAATGATCATCGCGGTTCGTTTCTTAGTAACTTACGGTATTTAAGGTGGGAAGGTACCTTGTACTAGATGCTTATAATATGAAAACGTGATATATTTACCTCAACGTTTCGGTCGTGAGGTAATTTTTCACACTTTTTAGATGCTTGGCATACCAAGAATAAGCGGGCATCACGCTCTTTTTTGCCAAGAACTGGCAGGATGTGGAATGAACTCCCACCTGAGGTGTTCCCAGCGCGCTATCACATGGGGTACTTCAAGAAACGAGTAAACAGGGCTCTCAAAGATCGGCAACGTATAGGTAACCTGGTGCTGCAAATATCCATGGGCAACGTTGACTGCTTTCCATCAGGCAGCTCATCTGCTTGTTTGCAATATAACATAAAAAAAATGTACAAATTCTGAAGAAACTATAATGAAGCTACTTTATTTCCTTCTGTCTATTCTTATACGGAACAGACTGTATTTTTACCCGACTGCGGCGAAGCCCAAAGGAGGGTAATGTGTTTGACATGTATGTATGTATGTCCGTTCCTGTGTCCGCTCGTAACTACTCAACGGCACAACCGATTTTGATAAATGATACATCATTGGATTCGTCTTGATGGCGCGAGTGTCACTGGGTATAAAGTTCGTTAAAATAAACAAAATGGCGGATTTTATGCACTTTGAAAGTTCACCGCGGTCGGGTTTTTTTTAATAAAAATATTTAGTTATTAGATTATAGATTAGTGTTAATTAAAGCGCCTGTACCGATTTTAACGCAAAATCCCTATGCCTATTAGGGCATGCAATAACGGTATTTTTCGTAAGGCTAATATCGGGGATCTCGGTATTAGCCTATACAAATAATACCAGTTTTGCATGCCCTAATGCCTACCCTCTGTAACCTAACCCTACATCTTTGATATCGGTACCAATTAGTACCGAGCTTCCCTTCATTGTACCAAATACAAACGCATTGTTCTACGGTCATTGTCTTCATACACATTTACATACAAACGAATATAAGTCTCATAAGCCACGTAATAAATTATGTAAACGGACAGACAATGTCAGCGGTGATTTTATCTTATACACGTACTTATTTTAAGGGAGCTTTTACACTTTCCGATCCGATCCGAGAGTCGGGTCACGCCAATAAAAGCTCTGAGGCTGCTTTTCCACCAGGGATGTGCGAGGATGCGTAGCGAGGGATGTGTTTGTCATGAACCAATAGAAACAGCTCAGCGGAGCGAGGATGGGTAAATGAAGTGTTTCTGTTGGTTCATGACAAACACATCCCTCGCTACGCATCCTCGCACATCTCTGGTGGAAACGCAGCCTGACTCTGCCTAGTTAACAAGATATACGTGAGTCGTTTGGTAAAAGGTACTACTTACCTCTACCTGGTTGTCAATAAGTTGTCAAAAGGTTAGTTATGGTAACAGTAACGTGCAGTAAAAATCGTCCTCATTGACATTTAGCAAAATGGTACTTTTTGTTTGAAAACGATGCATAGAGGTTGCCTAATAAAAATTGGATTTAAATTGACTGTGTGTTTGAGGAGTACAACACAACTCGTCCCATAAACAGACAGAATTTCTAACTTCCAAGTTTTTGCGCAGGAGCGAAAAAGTGGATACATCTTGAATCTATGAAGTTAGGTAAGTTAATCCAGCTTGTATCTCAAAAGTATATCAATCAGAATTGATGACAGATGACGTCAACTCCTAATTTGTAGGCTGCGCGACATCTGGTAACCCTGAATTAACTTTAATCCATTATGACGTTAATTTAATAAAGTTATGATTATGATATTCTCTGTTGCACTCATAGCTTTGTACGGGTAGAGGTTATGTCACAGAAAATATAATGGACAGTAACTTAACGGTCTATAAGCGCCTAAAGCTCCGCCTACGCACTGAACATTAGGCTTATTATTAGGCGTTCAAATTCCGTAAGATTTGTCGCACGCTGTCGTGTGAAAATGTATCGATTCATGGGAATGCTTTTAAGCGAGAACAACGGTATTATTGGCAGTCAATTTTCGAGAATCGAGTCAAGCGACAGACATACAGAGTAACAAAATAAATGAGACATTTCTATGACAACATTTACAAATTGAAAATTGCCACTAGATTGAAATTTTCATTACTCCAAAAAATACGATTTAATTTTATTTCTAACTTATTTTTATTTTATTTATTTTTATGTGACTAACAACTGTGGACTGTAGTCTGAAATAAACGATTTTTAATTTATTTATTTGTAATAAATCTTTCGAGTGGACAATTCTCCCATATTTTAAGCAACATGTGCGATGTGTGATGTACCTATGTACATCTGGACTAGCATAACTGAGTGTGACTTAGCTTTCGCACTATAGTTAGTATTTGTCTCTAGTCGTATAGTGCTAGATGTATTATTCTCGATTCTCGCAATTATTTAAACTATACTGCAATTGTGCCGCACGCCTACTTGTCGCGCGACAAATACTACATTTCAAAAGTAAATAGGTTATGTGGTCACTCATCAAGCGTAGTCGCAGCCAGTAGTGCTGACCCGATTTCTGTTGTAGTTCAAGTTCTGTACACTTTATAATCTTTTGATAAGCTATATTAGGAGCGGTGACATTAGCAGAGCCATCTAGGGATGTACAATGGAGGTTCGTTGACTTGGTGCCGTATTAGGTGGCTTATGATATGATTTAGGTTACGTGTCACAAATTAAAAGTAGATTAAGTATAGCGAGCGACGTATAGGCGTAGTGGTTGGTGGCTTGCAATGCGAAGAGTCCTGGGTTCAATTCCTGGCGGGGTCACTTGAGTACGTTAAGTTTTTAAGTAACTATGTGGGATTTGGTTTGTTAAGTCATCAGCAACCAAAATACATGAACAAAAAACTCAAAATATATCCCTACTGCTGCTGAGTGTATCTACAGGTCTTCATAGTATAGTCTGTCACTACTAATAGGACGTCTAATTATTGAACTAAAATCGTGGTTCAAAGGCAATGGTGACAAATTGTATTAAATAATAGGTATACAATTAGACCTGTTTTCATTATTGTTTCTCAACTTCATTCGGCACTGGCCGTGCATCAAAATAATTCTGCTGTTTTTGTTTTTCAAATCAAATACAATACCTATTATAACTGGTAAAGAACTCCTATTCCTATACGTCTTTTATAAACAAAATTCAAGTAGGTATTACTTAAGACCTCTCAAATATAAAACAAACATAACCTACTTATCTCATCCGGCCTTGATATATATTAAATTATGTATATTACGATAAGTGCATTAAGATGATTTTTAACACCGAAATGCATAAGATACATCGATAGAGACGATTTTTCCCACTCAGTTGCGAAACAAACCGGTGTGTTTATGGAGCAAGGTTAGTTAAAATGGCCGTCAAGCAGCATGGCGGACGAATGTCATAGACTTTCGCGCCAAATCCTTTCTCACCGGATTTTTTGACATAAGCTGCGTTTTGATACTGCATTGTTCTTTGACATACGTAATTTATATAATTTTGCGATAAATTATTTTTATTTGATAAAACTGAAAGAAACATGAAGTTAGTTGCAGATCTGCAACTATCTTCATAATTCTTTCAAAAAAAAAAATGTACGAGCAGAGCGGGGTCAAAAATGAGACATCAAGGAAAAATAAGATGATAAAATGAAATGAAATGAAATGAAATGAAATGAAATGAAAGCATGTGCAAAATGCAAAAGCAAAATGCTGCTAAGTTTAAATATAAAATCACCCTTACCTGAACGATTTTGAGATTTTAAATGATACCTACGACTCAACAAATTAAAGTGATTGATAAAATTTCGCGGCACTACAAAAACGTTATCTAGGTCAATAAAAAAGTGAAACACGATTGCACTGATCAATTAGTGCGATTGAAACAAAAGCTTACGTTTTTTTCTGTGACTAATGGCGATTTGTTGTGTAACAAGGCCGTTCCACCGTCTGAAGAACAGTCGGCCGATGGGACGTTTCTTGAGAGAGTCACACTTGTGATTTGCGGGTGAGTTAGGATCGAAGTTCCATACAAATGTCGAGTTCGCCACGACTTTACTTGCGTGATAAGGCACTAAAGAAACGTCTCGTCGGCGGACTGTTCCTCAGACGATGGAACGGCCTTGTTACACAACAAATCGCCATTAGTCACAGAAATGTGTTAGTCACACAAGTATGATAAGGCCCTTAGATAGAAAAATCGTGCAGGGGCTGGAGTGGCCAAGGAGTGGCTCACTCCGCAATTTCGCCGCACGGCTGCTTGTAGGCGAGTCGTTTTCAAAAAAAGATGTAATTAGACCTTAATTAAACAAAAAGTTAATCTTGTACCTTTGTGTAACGAAAGTTACCATGCAATTTATACCAATAGTTAATTTCGTTACACAAAGGAAATAGTTAACACTTGGTTTAATAAAGCCCTAATTACGGACATTTTTTTTTGAAAACGACTCAGGTACCAAATGTTGCCCCTCCGGGGGGGCTTAGCCAGCGACCAGAAAGAGCGCGCGCTATGCGACAGAGAGACAATCGGATGCGGTGGGTTCCGTCCGGTGGTCGGACCCGAACGTCATGTGTTAGAAAGAGAAACTTCTGTATGTAGTATACTATTACTTATTCTGTACTTTTACATGCTGTTTCGCGCGTGCGATAAGTTGAGGCTGTTTTGTGCAGTCGAAGGCACAGATATGTTTACCTCACACCTGGCCATAAAGTGGCAATTACCGACCGCTGCGCGTACGGAAAATCCCACTTCCTGGACCAGGGGATACGTAAAATTTTATACTTAACACGGGTGGTAATAATGAAAGCCTCAAGATCGCATATTAGCACCCTTGCCTTCGGCTCGGGCCTCAAATACCTGCGATCTGAGGCATTCTTTGTTTTTCCGTACACTTTTTAACCTTATTCCAATGAAATAAGGTAGAAAAGTGTGAACATATTTCGCTCCTTGGACGATTGCTTTGTCTTAACGTCTTTGCTGGCCGTCTGTATGTATGCACTTAGACTGTGCCAATGCTTTGTAATGAATGCCATATCACGAACTCGCTCCACTGTTACAGCGAAATGGTATTTCGTCTAGTTGCACAATGATAGAATAGAAACAATGCGTTACAAACATTCTTAATTATGGGTAAGTCAAATTCTAAAGTTAATTATAATTTAACACGTCTTATTCCCAACACCACGTTGATACTCGTCTATTCAGTTTCAGTCCCTACTACGAGACGATCGGCGTTGCTAATATTTAGCAATAATTTTTCTTCCTAGAAAATGTACATCCTAAAGCTCCAGTACGGATCGCGCTGTCCTCGACCTTGAATACGTATCGTACGCTTCTAAATGGTCGAAGTTTGAATAGTTGTCTGTCTTTATACTTTGGTCAAGGCGTTACTATCCGATAAATTGAGGTAAATAGACCGTTTTTCTGCAATTAACTCCAGTTAATAGACGAAATGGTAAGTGATAGATGAAATGACTAAACACAAGAATTTAACTGTTATAAATCATTGTTTTAGACCTTTTGACAATTAGTAAAGTGATTTTTTTGTGTGTGTTTGTTGCAAGTTGACTCACGGTCCTTGTTCGCTGCGGACAATAAATATGACAGTACAAACATAAAACAGCCTTGCCAGGCGTCGCGCCGTGGCTCAGTAAACACAAACGGATAAATAAGTAAGCCAAACGGCAGCAGGGTCGCCTAGGTACTTGTGTCGTTGCATTTTACTTGGGCCGTGGAGCTGATACCAAAAAGATGCATTAGTACATTGTGTATCAAGGGCGGTAAGTAAGGAATTACAAACGAGTGTTTGTTACAAGGCCGAGGCGAAGCCGAGGGCTTTAATAACACGAGTTTGTAATTCCTTTACCGCCCGTGGCACACACAATGTTTTTCATCACACTTGTGAGGAAATCTGATTAAAATAACCTTACTTAACCTAAATAAAATTGTAAAACTGACAGTGACATTAGTGACATATATCAAGACGACAAGTCACGTTCGGAAACCATAGCGGTAAAGACTTAAAATGGTTGATTTTATATTTGCAAAATACTGAAATACACTATTTAAACATTTAATTAATGTTACAGAAATATGTGTTTACATGTATTTGAAATAACAGTCCTCTTTAAATGAATATTTCAGTAATAAAAGTTAAAAAAGTAAGTTGGCGTTTTCTTTGAACATGACAAATAAGAGTAAAACAGAACCAGCGTTTCAAATTTAAAAAGAAAACCATTACGCCCTAGGGCGTAATAGGTCATTTACGGCCCGCAAAACCTACGTGTAATGACACCATTTTCGAGCAAGTGTGATGAAAAAATACAAAGGATTTTATAGGAGAACTTGGTCACAAATGTCGAATTACGCTTCATCGTAATTCGACGTTTGTGACCAAGTCCTCCGTGACGAATTGTCTTCGGGTGCCTGTCGTTTCGCATAACGTTTTTTGTCCTAAAAATGTTTGGCCGAGAATGTTTGGCATACTGTTGAATGGCATACTACTCGTTTGTCCTAATAATTTTTGCGCATACTCATTTAAAGTCCTAAAGCAAGTTTGCCCTAATATTGATAACTCTAAAATCTAATTACCTAAAGCTTAATATTCCTAACATGAATTGTCCTAAGAATTATTTTGCCTATTACTAAATTGGCTACACTTGTAGCTCCTAAACTAAACTATGGTAGGCGTGAAGTCAGAATCTTTACGTATTCTACCTTCAGGCAGGTCAGATTTCGGTTAGGCACGACGCTACGCCACTGCGAGTCATAACTATACACAAATACTAATAATATTATACAAAACCATAAATAACATTTTTACAGCAGCCCATAAAGCCTCTCTGCTTGGGTAAATTATTAGGGCGTAGAACGAAAAGGGGGGACGGGGGGGCGGAGCCCCCCACAAGGGGGGCTCGGGGGGCGAAGCCCCCCGCATTAAAAAAAAACTCAAACCATAAGTTCAATTAGGTTAGGTTAGGTTAGGTTAGGGTTCGAACTGCGTCCCCCAACAAAACCGAACTGCTGTCAGAAAAGTAGGTTAGGTTAGGTTTGAACTGCGTCCCCTAACAAAAACGAACTGCTGTCAGAAAAGTAGGTTAGGTTAGAACTGCGTCCCCCAACAAAAACGAACTGCTGTCAGTAAAGTAGGTTAGGTTAGGTTTATAGTGCGTTTGCTGCATTTGCAACAAACAACACACAAACAACACACAACAACACACACAACACATAAACAACACGCAGGCGCTTAACCAACAAGGTTGAGAAGGTTAGGTTTGTAAATAAAACAATTTTTTTATATTTAAACAGAAATTGTTTTTTTTATACATAGTACTATTAATAGAATTACATCAAAGTAATATTATTGGCTATTGCCATCAGGCAGTCAATTTTTCTATTGTAGATGGCTTTATTTGATAAAACATTGTTCGTTCGGTCACTTGCTGTGGTATATTTACGTTTTTTAGCCGGCGGAGTCGCTCCACATACCAGTTTCTGAATTTCTGCCTTTATGAATTTCATTTCTGTGATCAATTGATTCGATAAACGATAAAATTCCACGTGATGATTGCCCAATAATATTTGGATACGGTTATGCCACGATTCTGCACTGTTTTGAGTTCGCGGTATATTATGAACGTTCAGCTCGTGTGTGCTCCAAAAACTTGCATTGTATTTCGGGGGTGAATTGCTTGATCCCCAGACATAATTGATGTTAAACCACTCAGCAATTTTTTTTGCTTCCGGTGATATATTTGTGACATACTCGTCAAAATACAATGGAATTTCATCTGGTGTGAGATAAGCCAGTGCGAGTAAACATTTAATTTCCAATGCGAATATGATGCTTTTTCCGTACAACGTTTGGTAGCCCGCTTTTTGCACTTGCCGGTATATAATTTGGCCCAAATGGAAATAGCAACCTTTAATCACAACATTTTCAAAATACTTCTTTGCAGATATATTCGGTGCTTTTTCAAAGTCCATAATTATAAACCTGGGTGATAAAACGATATCGATGGATTGACAATAGTTTATCAGAAACTTAAACGCAGCAGTATAAGTAGGTATATCTTTATTTGTACACAGCATAAACACCATTGGGAAAGTCTTTGTATTGTTAATACAACCATGTATTGTGTACAATTGTTGAAAAATTTTAGGAACAATTTTAAATGTCCCGTCCATAAGCCAGAATTTTGATTCGCTCAAATAACGCATCAGCTCATTAGTAGATAATATAATTACTCTTTTATTTTTCATTTTTATGTCTTTAATTATATATTCTTCATTATCATTCAGCTTAAAATAATCCATATTCAGTTGAAAATTTATATCCTGTGGTTCTGCAATTTTTGTTTGTTTACGTTTAATTCTATATATTATTTGCCTTAAGTTGTGACTTTGAGGTAAATGAGCTAATGTTTGTGATGAAGTTTCCGCAACACAAGTATTAATAATATGACAGGGCTTTTTCTCTGGATTTTTTCCAGTATCTTCTTTTATATTATTTATTGCATTCGAAACATCTAGCCTCATAGGACTTGGGTCATGAGTGTGATCAAATTTAGGCTGCGATACTATTAAATGTTTGCCTGTTTCAGCACAAATGATACTAGTCACTCTTGCTTTGCACAAATACACTTTGTCTCTTCTTTGTTCACACGCCCAATAGGTTTTTTCGCCACTAATCCGATTTCTTTCAAATATGAAACCGTCCATATTCAATTTTTCACCGCCTCTAGACGTTTTGAACACATTATAACAGCTTCGGCACATTTTTAGACTCCACTTCAATTGTTGATACGCTAAAACAGTAACAAATGACGATGTTCTACAATAACATCAGTGATGTGTTGTTTTTAACTAATACATACCCACATTGCTGCGTTATTATTGCGACAGGCAAATATAGTGCGTTTGCTGCATTTGCTATTGCGATTTTGCTAGGCGTTAACTTTTAACGTTTGAAAACTCTGCTTGCAAAAAATCATCAAGATTTATGCTTAATGACATGTAGTAAAAACAATTATAGTACATAAAATATTAGGAACACTACAATTATGCACATCAATCATTCGATATTAGAATCTTAGCCACATTAAACGATAGGACAAATAATATTTAGGACAAACGATAATAGGAGCAACAATTTCGGACAATCAAAAATATGCGGAACAAAGTGTAGGCCAAACGTTATTAGGACAAAAGACGTTATGCGACACAACGATAGGACTAATAATTGTATGCCAATCGATATAGACCCATTGTCTTCATCTTTGCCATCCAGGTGACAATGTAAGATTTCACTCACACATGCAATAGAGGCTTTATTTATAGCAACATTTTACTTGATAGATCGGTTGCTTTGAGAAGAGGATGGTACGGCAGTGCCCGCTGTAAGCTCGACTTGGCATCGGCACTACCCAAAAAGCTCACAAGTTGTATAAGACTTTCAACTCGCTATAGGGTTGTTTAAGCTATTATATTCAAGTTCAAAGATTATTCCACATATAAACTAAGTCAGGGTTGTTTGAACTGATACGGCTAAAATATGGCGAAGTATATATCTCAACGGAAGCAGACGGCAGTAACAATCTCTGACGAAGGCTAACCGAGCGCCGCCGCGGGGCAGCACTAGTTTAGGGCTTGCGCAACGTTTCCGCGCACTGCTGATGGTCGCTATGATATGTCTGGAGGAAACAGTATTAATTGGTATTGAATAATCGTCAAATCTAGGAGATCTTCAAGGGTTACCTCTGTACCTCTAACACAACTGTGATGCACTCTTTGTCGCGTCAATAATAGGGTATTTGACAACAATCAAAATAAATTCATTAATTCTAACCAGCAAATTACGCTTCCAAAACAGCCCGGATAAAATCAGTCAAACTTATTTTCGTGCCATCAACGATTTTACAATGACGAAAACTCAAAATAAGGCACCATGTTGAGCATGACGTCACAAGATAGTATTTCATACTAAACTGCATACTTTCGGAGCATTTTGACACTTCATAAAAAGAAGCTGATTTGAACTGTCATCAAATAGCCTATACTACCTATCCCTTTCAATTTAAACTCGTCAAACTCGAGCGTTGAAAGCTTGTGTTTGAGCTTTGAAAGACTCGAGCTCTTTCGATTTTTTTTTAATAGGTACCTAGGTATATAATTTTGGACGAGAACGAGACATAACAATGTATAGTTCTAACTTTTAAAGGCTCGAGGTTTCTGGGCTTTAGAGTCGTGAATAGAGTAAAGTATTGTAGTTTACGATTCAGAGTCGGTATTCCTCTTCTTTGTCGCTAGGTATCGCTTTATACGGGATGGCCGTGGTCGTCATTTTAGGTGTTGGAGGCACGCTTTACCATGCGTTGCCAACTTGCCAATTCTCTGTAAGAGTAGCTTTCCTGATGCATTCTTGCAAGGGAACATCTACTGCAACTTTCACCTGGCATTATGTCTCAGAGTAAATACAGCGAAATCAGCTAAACTTTGCAGGATATAAGACCCGGAATATTATTATTTAACAAACTTCACTAACAAACCAAACCGAAAGCTGGCCGAAAGCCTGCAGCGCCGCATAAACTAGATTACAGACTTGCGCAAGAGTTCCTACGCGAACAATTGATGGCAACTATGATTTATGTACCCAGGAAAACGACTGGGAAAGTAATTGTGTAATAGATTAAAGGTATAAAATAAATCGGGCAATGAATGGATATGTACGCTTCAACGCTGTTAACGGAAGAGCTGGTATTATAGAGGTACAATTTGATTGAGAGCCAGGCGTTGATATGAGCAGGGACCGGAAAATCCGTTCGTTGGCTTAAGCAATTCTTAAGGATTAGTATTAATCGTTTATTTTGGTTAACATCTTTTTTTTTTTATTTCTCACAAACACAGTACATAGTTACACTTTTCATGTCTTCGCCAAACTGCGGAAGTTTGTTGGCGAATAAATCTGTAAGCTTTTGATGATACGCTTTGTCACGCTATGAATAAATGAAGCATCCGTCACTCTCACACACTATTTGTCAGAGCGTGACAAATGCTTTATCATTTATTTATCGCGGGAAAAAGCGTAGCATGATAAGCCTCTATAAGGGTTAGTGGTGCGGGTCCCTGAGCTTCTTTACGTGAGGTGCGAGACTGAGATATGGTACTGAAGTCACCATCCGATTTTGATTAAGCTGTAGGTATCTTCAGGGCTCGGTAACCGGTATTTGCTCCATACAAAATACCGGTAATCTTTCCGTTCTTATCGTTCTTTGGTTTATTATTTCGTTTTTTAACCAGACAATCTAATAATACGAAATCATGACTTATATACATTACTGAGCTCTACATAAAAAGCATAAAATAATTCAAAATATTGGGCTATTTCGGGGTTTTTGCAAAATACCGGTTTCGAGCCCTGTGGGTATTTTTTATCTTTGTCGTGGTTAGGTTCATAAAAAAGTGAATTTATTGCACCAACTGCTTATAATGATTTCATAAAGCCCCTGCTGTGTATGCAATGAATTGTCCAAATTGATTTCAAAAGTTCAAAGTATCATTTTACAATTGGGAACAGCTCAGCGGAGCGAGGATAGGTAAATGAAGTGTGGGTGTGGTTATCATAAACACATCCCTCGCTACGCAACCCTGGTGGAAACGTAGCCTTATTCTATATCAGTTGTTTAAAACCATCATCAGACTCGGTACCAAATTTAAGTTATGGTATTGTCACGGTAAATCAATGTGTGTGCCAACATTCAAAAGAATCGATTTGTTGAAGTAGTTGAAAAAACAGTCCCAAGATTTGAAATAAATGTACAGACTTAAACTAACTGAAACCGTTTATTAAAAACACGTTATACCATGAACTAAACTAAAGTATCTATCTATAGGACTTTTACCATGAAGCAATCAGTACCTCTAGCACAACTGTGACACGCGACTCTTTCTCGCGCGACAAATGCTACCTATCTCTATCCACTCAATATCGTGCGACAGTGACAGGTGATGCTCTGTCGCGCGAGAAACGAAGTCGCGGCCAGTTATGCTAGACGTACTGGTGTCATCAAAAACTACCCGAATACGTCTTGTCTTTGACGCGTTCACAGTAAAGTTAACAAGCATGCAATCCATGTTATCCGTTCCGCATTCACACACTAATGTTTCTCTAGCGAGCTTTCTACGAACCACGACCTTGCCCAACTAGTTGCTACACTCTTATCAACGGAGGCACTATCCGGCGCCTTAGCACAGTAATATATACCTTAGACATATGAGATTAAACTCCACTTTCCATCGATGAACATGAGTCACAGGCGTAGGTTCTTAATTGAGTAAACGACACTGAAATATCAACTTTAAAATAAAAACCCTTAAGTGGATTTCAGATTGTCAAAAGTTAGACATCAACAGTTGCAACTGATTGCTCTTAGCTCAATAGTGGTTTCGTTTCAATGTCAACCTTATGGGGAGGATTATAGGATTCATTTTTGATTGTAATGGTATTAGACATTGTGCATACTTGCCCAATTGATCTTCAACCTTGCGAGAACTGTTACAGAGATTCTTATTGATTAGAACGGATTTCCTTTATTATTATGGGATTAATTTGAACTTTAGGATAAGGTGGTTAAGATCAAATTACATTGTCACGTGAATGTTACTTACCACTTAATATAATAATAATAACAGTTAATAGCGGCAGTCTATCTGACATAAAAGTACCTATATCTTAGGCTAAGAAGTTTTCGCGTTATCAACATATTAAGATAAAATTTTGAATGAAGCAGGTTATTTACAGAGTGTATTTTCTATACTTGCAGCAAAATAAACTTTTTAGGTTTCTAGGCATTTCTTTTCATACATTACCCGATTAAACTTGCCATATTTTATAGTTACCAGTAATAAAATAACATATGATGAAACAGGACACGCATGAATATCTGAAACGGCCTTATTACAATATCAATAGAGTAGTGTCAGATCTTTTTGCAAGTTCCTTTCCATCATATACGGCAATAGCCGCTGAACTGAATAATTATAATAGCGACAGCAAGTGCGTTTATATTATAAAAGTGAGTTAAATCCCTTGCTACTAGATGTACGGCTAAATTAAGAACAGTGACAAGTGGCTCAACTTTCCCGGGTGGTGACTGTACATCTAGTAGCAAGGGATTTAACTCACCTTTATGATATAAACGCTCTTGCTGTTACTATTATAATTATTTAGTTTAAATAATCCATTATGATACAGGTAATCTTGCCTGATAAGATAAGTTTTACAGGATATCAAATCAGTAAAGTAAAAAAGTACTGACTTGACCAACAAATTGAATTTCACAATTCTATTCTGACGTGACGATTTGAATACTATTACCGAGTCCATCAATTTGATAAAACTTCATCATAATCGATTGAAAGCATCATGTTTTATCGACTAGATTCTTTAAAACTCATCGATCTCTAAGAATGCATTAGTTACATCACAAAGATGCTACTGATACTGATAGCTAATAGACAACGTAATACCAACGTAACGTAACACACAAAATCAACAATCACTAATATGTAACGCCCTGTAACAATACTATTCGCTATGTAACATCTTTTTACAATTTGTTTTTTATTTATTGAAAGCGTATCTATTGTCTTAACGTAACAATGATACGGAAATATGTAGCCATTTGTCGAAGCAATTCTTTAAAATATCCTTCTCATGTAGAACAACATCGTTATCAGTTTAGACAAAACGGAAATCAGTCCGCCATTTTTTAAGTCCATTGTTTTGAATAGATACATTTTTTACTAGACTGCGTGAAACTTTGTTCGAGAATGGACTGACCATATGCGAGTCGGGAACGCACGCGATGGGCTCCGTACCACACAGTGGAGTCTTAGTAATGAAAAACCGGACAAGTGTGAGCGGACTCGCCCACCGAGGGTTCCATACAATTTGTAGGTACATATAATAAAGTACCCTATAAATGTTGACGGCCATTCTCACGAAGTATGACCGCGTCTAATTACGGCGTCTCCATACATTTAGTATGAAAACAGCGTCGCGGTAATTAGGTGACCGCGGACATATTTTGTGAGAATGGCCGTTGATTCCCTTAGTAAAGTCTATTTTTCTTATGATTTAATTAAAAATGTATAGTTTTCAGATTTTTCCCTATACTTATAGTATAAGACGGTATTAGGTACTTGCCAAATTTTATACTTAGTTCTAGATTAACGATAAGTACCCTTTGAATTTTGGTTTTCTTCGGAGTGTCGAAATTTACGTTTTTGCGGCATAAACAGCCGTATCTTTTTTTTCACGTTGAAGCTTGATTTTTTCACCGCTTCAAGGGACCATAGACCTGAGTACGAGTTTAATTTTCAACTCGATACCTCCACGCGTTCCCGAGATAAAGGGTCTTGACAGACGGACAGATAGACAGACAGACGGACAACAAAGTGATCTTATAAGGGTTCCGTTTTAGTACTGTACCCTAAAGAGGCGATCAGAAAGAGGACGCGTTATGCGTTATTAACTGTTCTATGGACAGAATATTCGGTCTGAAGAAGTAATCTAAACATAGGTACATTTACATACTCAACTCATACAACTATAATAAAGCGTCAAATTTTACTTAGCTGATAAACATCCAATCTAATTGCTTTAATTACAATCTAAGTTACGTAACTATGCCATTTAAATCTTAAATTACATACCAAACTATTGCATTGAATAATAAACTCTAATACACTCATTAGTGAAGATAATTTCGCTTGATAAAGAAGAAATTACTTTCGTTATGATTATCATATAATAACGATCACAAAAGAAGGGTGTTATGTAATAATGTTTAATTCTTGTAAGAAAGAGCAAGTATGAATGAATGGTGATAGTAAAATGGGATGCGTGTGGGCATAATATATGCATGTATACAGCGCAATGTCAACAGGGTTGTCACACTTCAGATATACTGTAAAAATTTAACGGTATATCTGTTTAAATACTCAAACAGCTAATCAAATTAAATTTCTTAATAAGCTAAAAATGTGTAACGTCATTGCTTCACCGCTGATGAGTATGAAATATAATTGATAGTTAACTTATTCCAGTTACCGCTATGACAAGAAAATGTCTGAAATTAATCGATTGACGTGAAAGAGGATACGAATAATAATCAAAAACCAAGATTTTTGTATGAGATAAAGATTTTTTTAATATTATGTACCATTTAAACCCAGTATTTGACTGGCCAACAAAGTGAGCGAGGTCTATGAATGACTAAGGGGGACGAATCAGCGTTCTATTTTTTGTATGTTTATTTATTCGGCGATAACTCTAGTTCTGTTTTACAATATATACTAATACAACATAACGTAATTGTGACGGGCATGATTACCAAGTTCAAGTTTACAATTTGGTAACAAGTCACAATTTTACTTATTTTGGCACCATGTTTGTGAGTTTTATAAATCCCCAAATATCTAAAAGTGGCAACCCTAGCAATAACCACTTGTTCACATTTGGAGCTGTCATAGCGTTATATAACACTAAGTAGATCAGTCGAGCGAGGACGCATAATCCGGACAATGCGTACGGACAGCCGGACAGACAATGCGCTTCCGGTTATGTATTGATTATCGGCTATGAATAGTAGAATAGTCAGGAGCCTTGGTTAAACAAAGGTGATATGGCTATGCTATGACGAATGTATTTTAAGTGTATCTATTATGATATCTGTACAGTCAGCTTGACAAAATGTTGAGCATGATTAGATCCTTGTCCCTTTACAATTGAGGTTGTTGTTTCGAATTAACTTATCTGTATCCTGTATTTTATTTGAAGTTTATTGGGAAAGAGTATTCAATATTTTAATCGGCCAACTGTACGTGTGTTTATTTTTTTGCCATAGATATTTAATATAGGTGACATTTGTGAAGAGACAGTTGTTATTGTTAGTTTGACTTTTGACCGAGCGAAGCGAGGCCTCAAAGTCTTCTGAGTCAAATGTACGGCGAGCCTTGGCTGTACGTTTATATGGCAGTTATTTCATTGGCTAAAAATTATGATGCATAGGCACTATATATATGAGTATGCACCTTGGAAAGAATCGAGAAAAGTCTCTAGAGTGATGCTTACTGTAGGTAATTGACTGACTTGTAAGAAACTTGGAAGCATTTCCTCTATAAATTAAAACAATCGTTTCGATTATCTACAATACGCAGAAAGAATCTACGTGAAGCTTGCGACAATAATGATTTATATTTATTTCTCACAAGTACCTTGCCGTTTTAAGATATAGCATAAGTTATTTCAACATTACATACATTCAGTCAAAATGATAAGGTACAATTGTATTGCAAAGGCACAGGAGAAAGGTCCGGGCGCTCGCTACTGACCGACCTCAAGGTTTTCAACTTTTGTAGACATTAAACAATACTATATTTAACTTTCACAACCTCCTATTTACTCAAGTCTTATATACAAATTTAAACTCTACATTAACGGTATAAGGTTGTCCTTTGTGTGAATTGAAGTGGCAGATAAGGGCTTGGAAAAGCTACGCGATTGCCAATACGGATGTTTTGAACTGGATCGTGACTGCGAAATGTCAAATTAATTAAATTGGCTTAAGAAACTACGCAAGATTGATTTTTTGTTTCATTTCAGGGCGTAGGTATTACGTCTTGTGTGTACAGTGGGATTAAATTCCAATCTTTATAGCCAGCACAAGGCGCGTGAAGTAGCATGTTGAAACAGCCAATACGGGAATGCGCATCTGTAACGCAGAGCTATGTATACTCTTTCGGTCGGTGTTGTGTACGATCCGCAAGCGATTGTTTGTAAACCCCAAAAATACCAAAATTACAACATTGTAAAAAGTCTTTACAATCACCTTGAAAGTTCAATTGATTATCAACTCTATCTCCGTGAACCATAGATTACGAGTGCATTAATAGAAAAATGGCGCTGTAGTTGCCTTCAAATTTGTTCGATTCTCAAATTTTCAGGTGTTTACCTGAATTCAGGGGTGTAAAAATGGCCCTAGAGTTGATAATCCACTGAAATGTCAATGCACAAAGTCTTTATCTATGCAGCACGCTTCTCTTTTATGACAGTAGATAATGAGGTACAAAACCACACAAAAGTATTGTTTTCTTTAAGTAGATCGTACACATCCCCAACCTAAGGAGTATACGCGCGCTTCTTTTGGTTGTTACACGTGATATATCCGACCGACTTATGTATACTAGCTGAACTGGACTGCTTTGCGATTTGTACCGTTGAAATTCACTGAAGTTTTTAAAAATGAAAACATAATAGCGTTATTTCCCAGCGGTCAGTCACTTTTCCAATACTTATATGGTCGATTCTTGGATGTCTTTCCTACGTTGTTTGACGACAGTCTCTTTTCCACAAGCACGAAATCAATTGATAGCAATTTGAAGTGTAGTAGAAGTAGTTGATTGTATGTAAACCACCATTGTGTCTCTAGTTCAAGCGTTTATAAGAATTATAAGTGCTGAATAATCTCTTATACTGTGTTCTACTTAGGTCCTTCTCATGTGTAATGTAGTCTGTTCCTGTAAGAGAGAGATAGAAGTTAGTAATAGTTCAGTAATACACACTGCTAACCTCTCATCTAATTGCCATGACTAACTAGGAATTTATAGGAACAGAGGATAATACGAGATTTCTCTTCAAGCTGGGATTATCCTTAGGGACAAACATTCAACATATGTCGCAAATTGTATTTATGCAACCAAACAGAACTTCGATATCGGTGTAGAACTTATCAGACTTCAATAATGACCTTTTATACTATAAGTAACTGTTGCTCAAACTTTATACTAATTAGGCATCTTTCATTCCAGATTCACGAGCACATGACAACAGACGAGCTCCGTCACGTGTTCCACGTAGAAGACCACAGCAGCGTCCCACAATACCACCCAGTACTCCTCACCCACCACCTATCCCGGCGGTACATCTCCCCCACCAACTCCAACACCTTCGGCACAAACCCAGGGAAAGTGCCGCACGAGAAACACCACCACTACAAAACAGAAACCAGCCCCCCATCGTTACTCAACGATGAGATGTTCAAGATAGAAGAACTTAAGGATGTGATAGACAAACTAAACAGCACAGTTAGTGTAGATTTCGATGTTAGTAAATCTAGTGAGAGTGATAGTGATAGTGATGTGCATAAGATTGAGTTGGAGGCGTTCGGGAAGCCGATGACGCTGGTGCTGCGAAAGCAGGAGGGGCTGGTGAAGAAGGACGGTCTGAAGGTGTGGAGGGCGGTGACGAATGAGACGCAACCGCACGGGGTGGATTATGAGGAGTTAGTTACGGTGAGTTTTCTTGAATCACTAAACTTTCCTGACATATACACAAAGTAACTATTTCATATTAGTTTTTACGAATGAAAGGGCTTATTTTGTAACATACAAAACCATTTTTATCTTTTTTCTTAATAATGTACTTTTTGATTTAGGACGAAAAACGTTAAAAAACATAGTACATTACTACAGAGACCGGGAAGTGAGGGGTTGCCGGCCGAGTACATATAGAATAGATGGCCGAGCGAACGCGAGGCCAGTTAGTTACGAGGCTGGCAACCCCATTTCATTCAGTCCCCCACACAATAAACGTGTTTTTGGCGTCGTTTTACTCGACGGTAGTACAAAACCCTTCGTATGCGAATCCTACTAGCACTTGGCTGATTTTTTAGATTCTGACTCGACCTATGAGTCCTACTGACTCTTTAATGGGAATTCTGACTAAGTTGCAGACTGTTCTAATGTCCGAACCGCGACTCCCTTCGATGTTGCTCTATGTGTAAGGCCTGAGTGAGGAGCGTCCAGCGTCGCTTCCGGCGGTGCGGGCAGCGTCAAAGGGTTTTGTGCAGCGTGCACTCAGGACGCTCACATACATTTGTTTAACATGAACGCCGCACGCCCCGCCCCTCTGCACGCCCTGCTCGAGTGTCCACTCAGGTCGTACACTAAGGCAGAAAGTCATTCGCAAATCGTTTGGCATTCACACACGGCTAAAGCTTTCCTCTCTTGATAATTATACTAGAAACGAATACAGACGGGATGTACGCGAAAGTCTTCGACATACACTACCAATTAAACTGTCACATTTTAATTTGAATACGCGCATACAATCGCTCTTACCGACCTATAAGAAATGTATTCCCATTCGATAGAATCGCTGCAGTCCATAAGCTACGCTCATTCGAAAATGAATAACAAACTCTATCTTCAGGGTGACCACTATTTACAACAATCAAAATTCCCTGACTTTTCCCGGTTTTCCAGCCGGTTTTTCTAGTTTTTCCCTGACTATAATCTTAACCCTTAAAGGCATGATTTTTTTTATCGTTACTAAAAAAAATATGTGGATACCTATGGCGTAATAAACACTAGAAAAATATAAAAAAAAATTGTAAACTTGTAATCTTTATGATATGTGCTACAACATTATACTAAAAATAATTACTTATTTTGTTAAAAACCGTTATAAACACACTCAACTCAACGAAAACCTTAAATATTTAACTTTTTCAAAATTGCCGCCATTTTGCTCAAAAAATCTAATAACTTTTTTTTAAATACAATTTTGCCAAAAATATTTATGGATGTATTCGGAATCTAACACGTAAATGTCACATTTATTAAAAAAAGTAATAAATGTGATTTTGGATAGCTGCATATTGCTGCACTGCCCATCAAATATACGATGCAGATTTACATCATTATGACATGTCATGTATAATTTATCATGTAATTTTGTATTATGAAATAAATAAATCTATCTATCTATTTATGCATTTAAGGGTTAAATGTAATAAGGATGAAATATACAGGGTGTTTGGTACATCGTTTGCCAAATTAAAATGGCGGATAGGTGGGGTTATTTTCTATCCCTCTACGCTCTCTAAAAAAATTATTGGCCCACGTGTATAATTTTTTCTTTCTTTAGTTGTTTTTAAAGAATTTACAGGGCCAACGCGTTTAAATTTGAATTAAAAAAAAAGTAAGTGCAAAAGAGATTAAATGTTTATTGCATCGTGATGTGTAACGTTTCGCGGTTGTATCAGAAATAAATTACTGACATGTTACTGCTAGTTTTTTTTTATTGACCTTCAAATGTTTTACAACATGTAAAAATTTAGTCAAAGATGAATTTTGATTTGCAATAAAAAAAACTAAATGAGACCCACGTTCTTAAAATTGTTTTAAAAAATTCTGTGCTCTATCCTCTTTCTAATGATGTACAATAATCCCAAAGAACCTTTCATGAACTTTATTTTTTCCCGATTTTTTGTAACGGACGCAACAGGCAAATTAACGATGCCCAAACATTGACGCTGTATCTTCGCGGGTTTTCATTTTTCGGCGACCAGGCTTGCAGGTTGTGAAGATGTAAATTCCCTGACCTTCAATAAATTTCCCTGACAATTCCCTGACTTTTCCATGACTAGTGAAATTCCCTGACATTTCCCGGTTTTCCCGGTTTTCCAGAAAGTGGCCACCCTGATCTTATTTCTTTAGCAATAAGTACGATGATTCTCTGTGTTAAGGTGATTTGAGTCGCTTAGTTCTCCGTACAAATTAAAATAGGGTTAATAATTCACTTTAACAACATCAAGTTCGGTTGAAATATGTTACACTGCATAGCCTGACACATTTTATCTGCGTGAAACAATGTGATAACTCCCAAAGTCAGAATATTTTTATTTTATTTTCAACATAACAACACAGTATTACAGTTAAATACTAAGTCACTGTGCATTACAAATCAATTTATATACAGTAAAAATATTAATAAATCACAGAAGAATTACTTCCATCCATCGCCTCATTCACCTTAGACATTCACGACATACCATTCGCCAATAATGCATTTTTTTCTTAAGCTGTAGAATTTTCAGGATTCTTTAAGGCCTCATCCTGTTAAATAGGTTAGGTTAGTTTTGCGTTATAATAACCCTGAAAAGTTTACGGGATCAGAAAAAAAGCATTATGCCAAATGATGAATTATGCGAAATGATGCATTATGCCTTTTAAATTTATGCGATCCAATAGTAAACCTTCGCCAACTACTCGCAAAAACGTCCAAATCCGGTGCTGATGCGAGAAGGTCATTAATGTAGTGAAGATCTCGGAAGGAGAATGTTTTCGCGATACAGTACGCGCTTCAGGAGCAGCAAGCAGAGGCCGGGTGCCCAGTTCGGGACAATCGGAATGTCCTCTGACGATTTATGATCAATTGATCAGCGCCATCTGTTTGCATCATTCCAAACTAAAGCCTTAGTTAATAAATATGTTTTGGCTCTTTATCTATGTTAAGTATTCCGCGCATGCAAAATATATCAAGGTAAAAAAATAGACACATTTTAACCAACATTTATATCATACGAGTAACATGGGTTCTTAACCCTTTTTATGTTTGTATAGAGAACCGACACGATTCACCTTAACGACGCCAAAGGACCATGAAATGAGGTCTTATTACTATGATAATAAGGCACCGAGTGTGAGATAATCTTGAAAAGCGAAAATGTCATGACAATGGCATGGGCACGAAAAACTATCACGGCTAAAGAGAGCTGGGAAAATGCACTCTCACTGGGCCTATGTGATTTAGTGATAATAGAGAAATGTGGGTATTTCATATAGGCTATGTATGAATGTATGTATTTATGTATCTATTGTATGTATGTATCTATGTATGTATGTATGTATATAAACACTTTATTGCACATAAAATCATACAGAAACAGTACAAAGATCAATGGCTATGTTCAAAGGCGAAGTTATCCCTGTAAGGCAGCGGTCGGCAACCTTTTAGCAGCCAAGGGCCACATAGTAGCTAACGAAATTGACGCGGGCCGCACTATGTTAATAACTGGTGGTTTTATACATTTCTGAATATATCGACCTTTACATTGGGTACG
The DNA here is from genome assembly GCA_947034925.1 of Eudemis profundana. Classification (NCBI taxonomy): domain Eukaryota; kingdom Metazoa; phylum Arthropoda; class Insecta; order Lepidoptera; family Tortricidae; genus Eudemis; species Eudemis profundana. The sequence goes on along the minus strand of OX344814.1, from coordinate 10,050,809 downwards.
CTACGTCCTGATTATTTCGCACAGAGCGCCCCTGAGCTCATATTGTCGCTGAAAACCGGCCGCACATAGTAGCACCATGTAGTTTTGCCCGAATAACAAGAATCTAGCCTCAAAAACACTAATCAAAACGAAATAATTCATACACATCAATCTTTTAATCTCGTCCGAAATCTCGAAAATAATAAAGATCTCGATCGAGATAACAAGAATCGAGATTTCCTGCAGTCGAGATTGAATCTCGAAAGTTTGCTCGAGATCTCGCGATTTCGAGATCTCGCGAGATCGAGATTGCATTCCCTAGACGCGTTATGCGAGAGAGAGTCGGATCCGGTGCGTTCCGTCATCGTGGACGAACCCGAACGTCAGTTTCATTAGAAAGAGAAACTTCTGCTCGTAGAACTATTATAGAAAAAGAAATAAAAAAATAATCGTTTATTTCGGACCATTGCATACATATGTTAGTAAACAACTAATAGTACATTATGATACGAGTGGGCGAAGTTGGTCATTACAGCCGAGGCTGTGTTGCATTGCATAGCCCGAGCCGCCAGGCGAGGGCTGTATAGCCGAGACTGTAATGACCAATGCCCACGAGTGTCATACGACGTTTTTCAACACACTTGCGAATAAAAAATAATACTTATCATTTAAAATTTCTGTTTTTGTTCATATTTATTTAGTGGTTTATCTATCCTTTTCTATCGTCACCTCGTCGTGTGTCGCGTAGTGCGGGCGCGCTCAAGAACAGGCACGCGGTGGCGGACTGGTGGTGGCGGCGCTGCGCGGGTATAATATCCGCGCGCCGAGCCACATGGCGTGACATTGGCCAATTGGTGGTAATTACAGCACTTGTGCGGCAATGTAAAGTAAAAAGCACTTGTGTGTAATAAGCTGCGTTCCGCGCGTAAGAACCACGAAATAAGAGCGAATTTATGAGCAAGTGTGTTGAAAAGAAACTTAAATAACTATGTTAGTACCTACACTAAGATGAAGAGATGACTAGTACCTGGTTAGGGCACTGTCCCATCACTCCGCCACAACCCTCAGGAGTCCGCGGCGGCTGTCGCGCACTCTGTTTTCGGTGTGGCGGCTGTGGCGCATTGTATTTATGTATTCTGTGGCTGTACACCCCACACCCAGTAGCGGATTTGCTGTCTAGACCACCCCTCGCCCCCAGGCCATGTAGTACTAGTAGTAGTAGCCGCCCTTTTCCCACTAGGACACACTCAACACTCACCCATACACCTCTTATCATACAGTTAGGATAACTTATACTATACACTCTACACCATTCTTCAGGTTAGGTATCTAAATAAATCCTATCTTAGTGTGCGGCGGCCCAGTCCCCGACTTAGCAATTTTCTAGCTGTTGGAGACCCTCTAGCAAAAGGCCTCCTACAGTCAACAATGTTATAAAAAAAAGCCCTTTTCCCAACTTATCAACACACACTACTACAAAATTCTATTATTACACTAATATTAAAAATGTGAAAGTTTGTGAAGATGTTTGGAGATTTGTATGTTTGTTACTAAATAACGGGGTAACAACTTAATGGATTGAGCTGAAATTTTGCATGCAGGTAGACCAAGTGCTGAATTGAAACATAGGATACTTAATATGCCGTTAAAGAGTTCCCTTGGGACCGTGACGGGAACAACGCGAGCGAAGCCGCGGGTAAATGCTAGTTCTAAAGCTGGCCGCCCTTACGCTACTCAGCGTTAGGGCAAATCTGCTACTGGTACCACCATAACAGTGACTGTTCGCATAACTAAAGTTAGTCGTTCTGAAGGTCGCCAATTGAAACAACGATCGCATAATTACATAGTCGGGCACAATTTGACGGGTTGTCATGGCGACAGCATTCCAGCGGTCGGTTGTTCCTACATGATTAACGGTTTATTTGTACTCAAATTCAGTTAAATTCAACAGGATCTGTTTATACTGACTGCTTACTATGCTGAGAATGTGTTTCCATGTATGCATTCAGATTTATTAACAGAATTTGTGCCTTGTCCGGGTGCAAAAGTTATAATTGTATCCCTAATTTTAGTTTCATCATAGTCGGGTAAAAAGTATTCTATAACCATTCTCGAGTGTCCAGCTATAGGGAACGTGCACGAACTATAGGTGGCAGCACTAAACGACAAAAGAGACACGGGCGGACAAAAAAGGAAACTATCGCCCCTGTCAAATCAAGTTGTCAATGTCAATGATAATATGTAAGTGTCAATGTCAAATATCGTAAGTAGTAGCTACACTGACGTTAATCGTCCTTCAACGCGATAAATTAACGTTATTAACGGCGTTTTCGTCAATGTGGCTCCAGCATGAGAGGGTATATGATTTAGATTGGCGGCACCAGTTGGCAGCACCTTCGTCGTGCACGTTCATTAGTGTAGTAAGTAAGCGACAAAAAATAGATGTTTTCATGGAATGCTGCAATATCTCAAAGATCTAGATTCCGCTTCAATAGCTCGAAACCAAATCTCTGATGTAATATTTAGTGCGCATTCCTCATGTCAGTGCGCAGTTCAGGAAATTCAGCGGTTGGATAAGCGCCGTGGGAAACTTTCACTCGGGCACAATGCGCGTGCGCGGTGACGGCGATTAATTAGATATGTGGGCTACTGACGGGGCTCTCGAAGATGGGACGTCGACGGAATAGTACATTACATAACTAGGGTGGTAATACAAAGAAAGGCCGAGATCGCAGAAGTTAGCGGCCCGAGCTGCAAGCGAGGGACGTAAATATGCGATCTAGGGCTTTCTTTATTACCTCCGGTGTTGTGTACATCATTTTATGTCTACACTTGGCCAGAAAGCGGCTTTTTCCGTAAAAAAAAGTCACTTTATGGCCAGGTGTGGCATAAAGTGTTTTTAGTTTCCGCTTGCCCTAATTTCTTTTGGCATAATGGCGTTTGGCATTGTATTCATTTGCCTTAATATCTTTTTTATTATTAGGGTTCCTGAAAAAGAAAAATGGAAGCCTTATAGGTAGGTACTTCAAATGTAGGGAAAAATCTGTAAACTATAAGGTCCTAATTTATTAATTGCAGATATTTTAACACATTATTCTTTACATTAAAATAATTAACTTTAAATAAAAATTAAGAATTCTTTTCACATAACTTTTTTAATTTCATTTACCTAACAAAAAAATTAATTATAATTTTCGTCTAAAAAAAATCACCATGTGCATTATCACATGTCACAATAATACTATCTGTCATGTCAACAATTTGTTTGTCGTAAATGTCGTAACGGTTCGGCGGGAAAACTGCAAATGTCATTAGGATCGACGTGAAGTGGCCAGTTACAGTTAAGTGGTACGTAAAAGAGCTACTAGAATCTGTTCAATGAGTTTTCATTTAGTAATCACATTAACAGGGTGTTATTACGTAGCAAATTTGTTTTCCTTTTTCTCCAAAAAACATCGCAAAAGCTATAATGTTTCATGCTTTAATATACTCCAGAGACCGAGTACTATCAGCTGTAAAAATATCTGCAACTAATAAATTAGGACCTTATATGTATACATTTGTAATGAAATTATAAAAAATATAGTTTTTATTTAAAGCATTCGTACGGAACCCTCGGTGGGCGAGTCCGACTCGCATTTGTCCGGTTTTTAATTTTATAAAACAATCCCAACGCATTCAGTTCTGAACGACAATAACGACATACGACGAACGTTTTAGCAAATGAATATTATGGTCATATTATGGCAAATGAAACCTAAGGGTTTTCGTTTTTATGTTACTCATACAATAGTCAATACTATACACTTTATTGCACACCTAAATTACAATACAAAAAATCCTTAAGTTGTAACAATAATATAACAAAAACTATTTGTATAACCTCACTTAAATTTAACTAAGGTTTACAAAAACTCATCGTTAAACACATGTTCAACAAAACAATCAATGCAGCTCAAACCCAGTTAACGTAACGTCACGAACTAACTCGACGAAATGAGGTAGCCTTGCGGTGCCCTCATTCTGTTATTTACCAAGTTATTTACTACATCTGATAAAGTTAACGTTGTTGCATAAATTCCTTACGTTTGGAACTGGCGATTTAGCTAGGGCCTCATATTATTTGACATGCGTTTTATAAGCATTTAGTACAGGCACAAGACGCTCGAATCACCTTACCATCAAGTTATGGATAGTACCTAAATTGAAATGTATAAAAAAAAAGAAAGAATAACCTTTGACAAGCATTTTAATGAAAAAATAAAAAATAAACCATTTTTACACATGGTGGAAATATGCACTCCTCAAAATTTTAATCCTCTTTTGTAGATTCTTGCAATGTATATATTAGGGTGGAGTGTCAAACCGGATTGTCTCAATATCATAATCAGATAGCAGAAGGAATAGTACATTGTGTATCAAGGGCGGTAAGTATCCTTACTTACCGCCACTACAAACGAGTGTCTGTTACAAGGCCGAGGCGAAGCCGAGGGCTTTAATAACACTAGTTTGTAATTCCTTTACCGCCCGTGGCACACACAATGTTTTTCATCACACTTGTGAGGAAATCTGATTAAAATAACCTTACTTAACCTAAATAAAATTGTAAAACTGTCAGTGACATCAGTGACATTATATCCATAGACAATGCGAATGTCAAGTCACGTTCGGAAACCATAGCGGTAAAGACTTAAAATGGTTGATTTTATATTTGCAAAATACTGAAATACACTATTTAAACATTTAATTAATGGTATAGAAATATGTGTTTACATGTATTTGCAATAACAGTTCTCTTTAAATAAATATTTCAGTAATAAAAGTTAAAAAAGTAAGTTGGCGTTTCTTTTGAACATGACAAATAAGAGTAAAACAGAACCAGCGTTTCAAATTTAAAAAGAAAACCATTACGCCTTAGGGCGTAATAGGTCATTTACGGCCCGCAAAACCTACGGGTAACAACACCATTTTCGAGCAAGTGTGATGAAAAAATAATAACTATTTACTTTTGGCACTCTGCCGGCACATGTATAAGTAAAAAAAAAATCTACCCTCCACCCTAATGTATATGGAGGGCTAAAAATATATTTTATTTTTATTTATTTAAACTTTATTGCACAATAATAAAAAAGTACAAACCGTAAATATGTGTTTTTGACTTTTTTGTCTGTTTATCGTGTGGTCTGTTTGTTTGTGCTCGCATCACTCAAAAATTACCGGGAGGTATAGGTAGTTTATCGACAGTTGAGGTGAATGGTTACACACCCAGCTACATGAAGTACTCATTGCAAAAAAAGTGAATGAATGAAATGAATGAGTGAGTAAATAAACACAAGGCTATAGTTTAAACAAACTTTTTGGTCTATCTTGCAATTCACTGTTGAGCCTGCTATCGGTACGAAAAATGAACAGTAATTTCAAAATCCCGCTGTCATTACACGACAGTGTTGTTGTGTGCGTGGCCTCAACTCTCGTGAAACTACCTATAGATTATGACCAGGGAGCGTAAGTTTCGTGCCGATGACGCAAAAATGACGTCAGGCTACATACAGCATGATTATTTTTAGGTTTTAGATTGATTTATCGTTACCGGAAATTACCGGTATCGTAAAAGCTATGAATTAATTTTATCACTACTTTTATTAGTCGGTGTCAATGGTAGAAGCAGTTTTATAAATCAAGATGTGTCTGCCTGTTTTATCTTATTTATTGCAACGGGAAATTGGAAAATACATATAACAGAAACGCATTTTGATATAGAAGGGACCGCATTCGGATAAGTATATGTCAAATCGCATATCCGATGAATATTTCCAATTTTCCGTTAAAAAAAATAAAAAAACAGGCGTACCTATACATTTTTACTTACAAAATGTTTTCTACCATTGACACGAATCAATGAAAGTAAAAAAGATAATTAATCCATAACTTAAACGATACCGGTAATTTACGGTAACAGTAAATCAATGTAATATCTTAACTAAATCAGCCTGTATGTAGATAGACGTCATTTGCCTGTCATCGGCACGAAACTTACGCTCCCTGATTATGACTCCGGTAAGCAAAGAAAAAGACTATTGAGCATTTCTCAAAAAATGCAACGTTGTATAATTCAGTCATAAAACGCTCATGGCGTCTTTATTTATGATATTCGCCGCCGCGGCGGCTCGCATCGCAACCCACGCCATTCGCATTTTTTGACCCTACTTATACAACTGTTGCATAAAATACTATTCTACATATTTTAGTACTGATACGGGGGGGCAGTAATAGGCTATTTACCATACGCAAAACCCAAGTTACCGCCACCCGGTGCCACTTATTTTACCTTTGGCTATAAATCGTCTAAATCCTACTTTACGACCTTGTTAGTTGTGCTAAGAGCACTATAAGTTTAGCCGATTGTATGTCTGTTGAGAATGCGTGTCGAATTCGTTAACTCGCGTTTATTCGTATAAACTAGTACTAGTACATTCAATTCTAAAAATATGCATACGATTTTTTGTTTTTTACAGACATAAGTTCCGAAGTGTATATATAAATTTTTAGACGTTACTGTACCATTCAACAGACTTCAAAAAATAAGAGTGATTGTCAGGATCTTTTATTTTTCCGTTTTTTTCTTTTGGTGCGCAAAAAAAGTTACGCAACCTACGCAAAAGTTCTTTTGAGATTGTTAAAAAAAATCAGTTGAGTGCAAAAACGTGTTATCCTAAAAAATACTGTACTGATATGATTTTCTTTATTGAATAGAGAGAGTTTAGGAGTAGTCTCACACATTTTTTTCAAATGTTGAAGAGAAATTGATGAAACTCCAATATTTTCCTGAATTGTTAAATGTTTTGGGAGCATTGCGATTACTTTTTAATCGCCAAATAAGCTGTAACATACAAATAAAATTTCACACAAAATGTTCACCTTAGTTAGATGCGCACTCCATTTAATATTTCTACAATTTTACATTATAATATCTAATACAGACTTTTTCATCTTAGATTCTAAGATGAAAAAGTCTGTACAAATGACATCAACGCGTGCCGGTTACTCAAGGACACCTAAATTCAGTGTTGGGCAAAAATTTGTTTGATTAAGATTAAGAATACAATCTAGTAATTTAATCTTAGTCAAACCATTTGATTATGAACTTAATCATGAGCTCGTATTTATTTAATCGTACGGCATAATTGAGTCGCTTTACAAGTTAATTATAAATTAATGTCTAAGTTCTTCACCCATTGGGCTGCGTTTTCACTTAAAGGACCCACCCAGTCCGACCCCTCGGGGTGGGCCGGCTAGCGACCTGGTTCGACCCCAGGGAACGCCGCGGCCGACCACCCGGTCCGACAATCGGTTGCGAGTTTGTCAGCTTCCAAAAAAAAATCATTTAAAGGTGTGTACTGGTGGGTGGGTGGGTGGACTATGTGGTGGATGGACTGAAGGTGCTCCGCAGTCACACTCAGGGGTATCTCGCCAGCCACACCTGAACGAGAATTCACCACATCGACCTGTGCTGTGCTGAGTGCGTATTGTGCTGAATTGATATGATTAATGCATTAAAATTTTAGTCTGATTCTTTTTATGAAGTGTCAAAACGCTGAGAAAGTATGCAGTTTCGTATGAAATACATACTATCTTGTGACGTCATGCTCAATAATGCCTTAGGCGAAGAACACACTGAAATCGCCCGTCGCCGCGATTTTTTCCGTGTAGCTGCGCATAATAGTTGCGAGTCGCCGCGATTTACGCGCCAGTGTGCGCCACTCCGCGATTTTTCTATACAAATCGATGATTCTACATACAAAGTTGAAAATCGCTGAGTCACGTGTCCCCATTTAAACGGGGCGAGAACTCGTATGCGATTTTCATTTCATTGCGGCGATCAATCGATCAACTGTACTCATCGTACCTAGGTAGCCCGCAATGTAATCAAACTCGCATACGAGTTCTCGCCACGTCTAGATAGGGTCTTATTTTTAGTTTTAGTTATTTTAAAACCGTTGGTGGTAAGTAAATGAGTGTAATTGATTTTATCCGGGCAGTTTTGAAAATATAATTTGGTGGTTAGCGTTTGTTAATTTATTGGACGAATGTTGGATACAATTTTGTTATTGACTTCTTCTTTTATATGTATTTATAGACAAGTTCCTAGCTTCAGGGTATTTCTCCAGAAATATGTCTGCGACTCATTCATCTGTCTCCATACATTTTGTATGAAAAAGGGCCAGATGAATGAGGTGACCGCAGACATATTTCTGGAGAAATGCCCTTCAGTAGTCTCGGCCGTGCGTTGATGAGCCAGTCAGTCAGTCAGCACTTCTTCTTTTATATATACAGATTGTCAGATACCCATTAGTACAATGTCTGCAACATTAAGTTTATTAATATTTGCTACTATTCCCCCTTAAAGAACCTCTTTAATACCTAGTTTTGAAAACATTAAGAGGAAACAGTAAGGTCGAGAGAATTGAAAATTAGGTATTTGTAAAATGTGTCGCTATCCCGCACTGCCCGCCTCTCCCCCGCAGAGCGCGATAGAGACAACTGCAGCTTGGACCGAAAATACCTTTTAAAATTTCATGAAAACAACGTTTCGTAGTCCCCTGATTTCTTCCCCAAAACTTAACCTATTTAACTAATTTTTTCATTAAATATTAAAGAAATGCTTTGGCCGTGTTCATATGTTTTCTTTCTTTTTAATAATTTAAAATAGATGGTAAAATACCCTATTAGTATGATGTCTGCAACAAGTTTATTAATATTTGCTACTATTCGCCCCTAAAGAACCTCTATAATACCTAGTTTTGAAAACATTCTATTAAGAGCCCTCGCCGCGATTGGTCGGTCGGCCGTAAAGCGAATTTGTTATTCAAATGGGCTTATTTTAATCGGAACACTTTAATTCCGTATACGGCCACGTGAACACACGAACACTATGGGAATTTTTATATTTAGATGCCGCCCGCGACGGTATTACTTGCCAAATTTCATAGTTCTATGTCAACGGAAAGTAGCTTTTGAATTTTGGTTTCCTTGAGAGTGTCGAAATTTACGTTTTTTGCGGCATAAACGGCCTTAATTTTTTTTACGTTAATTTAGAAGTTTCATTATTCACAGTTTCAAGAGACTATAGATTTGAGTATATGGTTTTATTTTCAACTCGATACCTCTACGCGTTCTCGAGATAAAGGCTCTTGACAGACGGACAGACAACAAAGTGATACCATAAGGGTTCCGTCTTTTTCATTCTGAGGTACGGAACCCTAAAAATTAAGTATACTGCCGTCCTCAAACTAAAAGGCCGCTAGTTTGTATGAAGTTTCATACAAAGCGGCCTTTTAGTTTGAGGACGGCAGTGTACGTCCCTTAATGAGTATAAGTGTTTTAAATTTCATCTTGCTACATATCTGCCGTGGTTTAGTTAGGCTGTAAGTTTGTGTGTCAATACCTAAGTCAAGTCGAAAATTCACGCTGCGGTGGCATCTAGTATGATATATATGACATAATAATTAATTTCCGATACATTAGGATACCTATCGGCTGACATAATCACACGGCAAACGTGTAAATACGCGTGTCGTCATGGTGACTTACGAGTTGTCACGTGACAGGTCACGTTTGATGCGTTGTTCGTCATTTGTACCTACTATTAAGTATAAGTCTTATAAATTGTCTGTATATAATAGTATTGTATGCAACAGTTGTATAAGTAGGCTCAAAAAATGCGAATTGCGTGGGTTGTGATACGAGCCGCGACAGCGGCGAGTGTCGCAAATAGAGACGCAATGAGCGTTTTTTGACTTAATTATAGGTACAACGTTGCATACAATACTTTTTCTACGAAGAGGTTTTAAAATATAAAATACAAAATTAGGCATAACCTGCACACAAGGCAAATTTGACGTATGACTGACAGTATGTGTCTATGGTAAACTTTTTTTTATTTGAAATATACTCGCAGTGACTATATTAAAAAAAAAAAAATTATGTTGGCATCAATTAATTTAGTTCGGAAAGTTTTGTTTTTCTTAAAAACCGTAGGAATTTAATTGTTTGTTAAGTTGTTAGTTGTGCATTTTTATCGTAAAGTTAGAATTGACCGCTTAATCCTTGACCTAAGTTTAACCTAGATTTAGAAGTCTGTGGCCGCTAGCAGTATCGTAATGTGACTATAACGACACTAGTGCTGTTATGGGGAATAGAGTAGACTTCTCTGAACTTATATTATGTATGTTCTTATATTAGGGTTCGTGACCAAGTAAAAGACAAATAAAAAAGTAGGTACAGGAGTAGAATTTTTTTTTAAATTAGCCTCCGGGGTATGTTGGGCCAAGTGTGAGAATGTCCAAGGAGACATAATGCCCAGATGTTACAGTTACCATTAGTATGTATCAGTAGCGTGGCGTCCAAAGGACTCGATTCCTACCGGCTTGGTTAATATTAGACATTTGAGCACCTTATTCTACAGCTCTTAAGGAAAATGTACGCCAAATCTGCACCGGCTTGCCCAAGGATATATTTTACGCCACGCCACTGATATGTATGTATGTAAATACTTTATTGCACAAAATAAGACAAAGTATAGGGTTACAAAATAAAGGTATTAGTACAAGTCTCTGAATGTCCAGGGGGTTAAAATGTCCAGATGTAATTAAGACATTAGTCAACATGTAGATACGTACGTACGTAAGTCTCTGAATGTCCAACGAGTCATAATGTCCAGATGTTATAACGACCAATAGTCAATATGTACAAGTCTCGGAATGTCCAAATAGTTAAAATGTCCAGATGTTATAGACTTTTACAAGTGTCCTTTTTAGGTGCTCGTGGTATTAGGGCTCTGTAGCCAAAATCTGAACCCTTATAATTTTATCCCATCAAAAACATTACATGTAAAAAGTTGCAAGTCTCGCAACGCAGTCCTTCTACAGCAAAAAAGTTTAGAGATGTAATGTTAAACCAAGTCAGTACCAGGGGAGTGTCTCCAGAACTCGTTTTCCACCGACTCACTTACATATTATTTAACCATAGATGAGAATTCTTAATATCTAAATAGTTCGGCAAACGGCACACGGTTCAAAATTACTTAAATTTTTTTTTACTTTTTTTTTTGTCCTGGCGTCAAGGTAGGGGAGACCGGGTATGGTTGTCTCACGGGTTGGTTGTCACAGCAGCCATTAAATAATACGAAACGAAGGAATAAGTGCATCGATTGGTGAAGTAGGAAAGGAGGTGAAGCTCTTGCGATCTTTTAACACCGAGCGATGCAATTATACCTTCGTTTCGTATTATTTAATGGCTGCTGTGACAACCAACCCGTGAGACAACCATACCCGGTCTCCCCTAGCAGGGATTTGTATCACGCCTAAGCGGTCAAAAGGCTAACCTTCATTGAGGTCTATTATCAGCAGTAGGTGAAAATATTGGCAACAACTCGCTCAAGTAAAGTCGGGGGCAGAGTCACGTCGTAAAATTAAGAATGCATATTGATGGGCATATGTTTTGCGTGCATCAACAATTATGCGGGTGATTGAGAGGGCAATTACATATGAGACTTCCCGGTTCGTCTTTATTATATGTTTATTGTTTTAATTATCTATCAGCGCATAGATCAAATACAAGGAAATAAGTTATTTAACGTGAGCTATGGCGAGTGGTTCGGACATGCGACTTTCAAGCAGTGGTGGTGGATTCGATTCCTGTCTCATAAATATATAATTAGTAGAGACCGGATTTCAAGTAGCGATCTCAATATTAATATGGATATGACTGGTATAATTTATTATTTATCCTATACACAAAAGTAAAAACCTTCTTGGAAGCTTTTGCAAATATTGGGCAAAAATTATGGTGATAATAAATAAACATCGTTTGTTAATTTTTGATATAGTTTATTTTTTTAAGTTCTTCTTTAATATTTCTTCTGCACAATGCACAGTAAAAATTAAGACCTTATATAACCAACATGACATGTGTTTAACAAATTGCACTAATCATACCCATATTAATATTGAGATCGCTACTTCAAATCCGGTCTCTAATAATTAGATATTTGCGATTAGCTTTTCGGTGAAGGAAAAAACATCGTGAGGAAACCTGCATACATTCGCGAAGAAATTCAAAGGTGTCTGTGAAGTCCCCAATGCGCAGTGGGCTAGCGTGGGGACTACAGCCCATTCACTCTCTTCTATGTGAGTAGGCCTGTGCCCAGCAGTGGGATGGGAATAGACTGATGATGAACCTTTGATTTGTTTGGATACATTTAAAATCATAACCTATTAAAACTAGTGGTCCTGTGAGCTGCCAACCTCCATGGCTCCGCCATTTTGAAAATTGACCAAAAACTAAATCGTCAAAAAAACTATAATATTAAGTTATAGTTGAACTAGCTGACAAAAATACACGAGAATCAGTTAAGAAATGCAAACTGTAGAGAAAACATTTTGGACCAAACTTAAACGGAGATGCTTCGCTCACTCGGTCAGTAAGCAAATTCTAGAGGAAAATTAACTGCGTTGTATATACGCTAAAAGGGTGAAAATCTTATTGGACTCGTGTTCAGATCGGTCATAAAGATTGACTATATTAACATTTATGAACCATAATTATTTATTGTCCTAGAATAAATGCACGACAAACTATGAATACTTTCACTTTTTTCACATAAATACTCGTATTACTAAACGACACATCGTAACATGTCTATCTACACACACAGTTACCGCTAACACGAACGGGGGCCTCCGGAGGCTGCCTCCGTCGGTCGCCGTTCATGTCGGCGGTAACTTGTGTAAGTATCACCAACGAAGTTGCCAAGCTATAACTGCAGCTCGGGCTACCAATACCTCTTTTTTGACCCGGATAATTGCATGAAACTGCATACCACTACATAACCTAAGGCCGTAGGCAGTACAGCCAGATGTTACGCATAGGTTATGTGGGGCTCTCCACTCCTGAGAGGATTGGCCTGCCCACTAAAACTCTGGGATGCTTCCGTCCTGTGCCTTAGTGGTGCCGTGGGATCACTACCAACCTTACCCTCGCGCGAACCTTCTTCGAAAAAGGCACACGGTAAGATAGCCAGGGTGCCTTCGGATTAGTACCGAATCGTCCATGTAGCAAAATGTCCAATGCCGCAAATTGACTAAAAAGCGAAGTGTCCAGTGGTCCAATAAGCATTTTGCCCAATTAACATAACGTCCATAACACAGAACATCGAAAGAGCAATTCGTCTGTGTAGCATAATGTCCAAATTACATAATGTCATAAAAGCTAACACTACAAATAGCACATTGTCAAATCTCATCGAAAGCAATTAGCCCAAGTAGCATAATAACTAAAAAGCAAAACGTTTTATTACAATTAATCTATTTTCAGCGTGACTTACGTAATATTATACGCTTTGGACGTTTTGATATTAAGGTGTTCAGCTTTGTGGTCGACATTAGGTAATTTGCGTTTCGGACGTTTTAAATATTTGACATTATACGTACTTAGACGTGTTCTTACCTAGCCGTGTCGCTTTATGGACTATATGCTAATTGTGTATTTTACTATTTAGGCATCTGTACAAAATGGTCAATTTACATAATCGACTTTTCGCTTTGTGGTCAATTTGCGTCACTGGACATTTTGCTATGTAGACGATTCGGTACTAAAGGGTGCCTTCCCTCACCAGCTCCCCCCGACTAACGCTGCCGTCCTAGTCTAAAAGGCGACTTTTTACTATGAACTTCCATAGCAAAAAGTCGCCTTTTAGACTAGGACGGCAGAACGGCCGTCCGGGCTACCAACACCTGCGATCTGGGTAATTCTTCATTTTGCCGCCCCGAGTGCGTAATATACAATATGATATTGTAGGTGATATCTATTTAAAGTATCTACGATTTAAAGTTAAGCTCCCGTTTTAAGGTTTCATTTGTAAGATGCATGCACCTTTTCACAAGTAAAAGGCGAGGTCTCTCTGCTTCTAAATTCCACCGTGAGATTTCTGTTAACCTTGACGTGAAAATATAAGTCTCGGTTACCAAAAATAAAATTAAACATTTGGTAGTTCATCCGTCGTGAGATCCCACCAGAAACATCCGGCATCTGAGTTATCAGATCTATTCTTTAGGCAATAATGTGTATTGTTGTATACATCTTTTGCCGGAAGCATACTCCAGTATTGTTAAAACTAAGATAACCTTAGTTTTAACAATACTGGAGTAATGGAGTACTAAAAGTTCACGGTTTTACAAAGTGTTCTAAATAAGACGTCAAATCTTGTCTTGCTAAAATACAAGTTTATACAATAATGCAACTGCCGAAAAAATTGAAGCGAGCTTTTATTGCCAGTTCTTCTTTTTTGTAAAATCTCAAACTAAAACCAGATGTCCTCGTGAGACTTCACCCAGAAATAAGCGGCATCAGATAACGGGGTCGGGACATCGTGTCGTGCTGCGATGGCGATCTCGGCCGCGGAAGACACGCGTGCGTGGATTCCACGCGTGTATAGTTTGTCCGGCGGCTTAAGAGTAAAGAGTCATAAAAATGAGCTAGTTGGTTATCTATTATAGAAAGAGTGTAAGTGATTTCTTACGTATACAAAAAGCTAACGTAATAGTTAGTACTAAGGTACAATGTCAAATGACAGCACAAAAATTGCAAATGCAATAAAAAACGTTGGAGGGTAGGGTTGCAACAATCGGGAATTTCCAACTAGTACCTATTCCGTTGAATCTGGTTTAGTGGTTTATGTCTGTTTTAATATTTTACCCACTTATTACAGTTTTGACGACCCTATGCAGGTGTAAAGATATCTTTTGTATTTGAAACATAAAAAGCATTTTGAACTTTAATAGAAAGAGTTTAGGTCGAAATTCGCTACTTCGTATTACGACTTGTCACCTTTCGCAGTAATGATGCTATTGTAACAAGTTTTATGGCTTTTTACTCTAACGCTGCCGGATAAACTATACAGTCGCCATCAGATACATCTACACCGTGTTTTTATTGATTTCCGTTAACTTCGAGGGCGCATTCTCCAGATCTAATTAAGTTAATTTCTCTAGAAACTAATGTCGTAACTCAAACCGTTTTTAAAATACTCATAATCTTATTTTAATCGCGAACCAGTATAAATGAGCTGTCATGCATGATCCCAACCACCTCTGTTGACGTACGAAGCAACCTGTCGAATTTAACGGAAATAAAAAAAAACACTGTATACTGTATACACTTCATAATTATCTGAACATGCACTCTAACGCCTTGACAATAGAGTCGTGTTCAGATGTTTGTGAGCACTTTGTTTGCTCCGATGTATCTGATGGCGACTGTACAGTCCGAAGGAGGGGGCGCTACGTGTGTACAGTTCGCAGCAAATGTGGTCTACATATATAGATACAAGAAATCAAAGTATGTAAATAGAAAAATTAAATGGTACTCACCTGTGGTCCAGACCGGGAATCGAACCCGGTACCTCTGGATTTCCGGCCCAGCGCCTTAACCACTTGGCCAAGTACCATTTAATTTTTCTATGTACATACTTTGATTTCTTGTATCTATACAAAATGTAACTTAAAATGTGGTGTAATTTACCCGCATTAAAAACAAATAAAGAAACATGTTTCTTTCATATGTAAAAAAAACTGTAAAAAAAATATTTGTAGACAAGTTTTTATTGCCGACTGTTCTTATTTGTATGATCGCAAACTGCATGTCATCACTAATCAAGTGAGCCCAAACACGGTACATTTATCTTGTGTCAATTTAGATGATTCTACGGCTACCTTCCGGTTCCATCATCAAATCAGCTTCATTCATGTCATAATAGTATTGGATTGTCATCTGTTTACATAATTCAGCTCAATCGGAAACCGGCAAGTGGGGCAAATTTTACTTGCTAGATTTGATTGACAGACACGCTGACACCGGGACCAGGCGCCGAAAGAGTCGTTTCCAAAAAGATGCCCGTAACTAAGTAGGACTTTATTAAACAGAGTGTTATGCTTGTTCCTTTATGAAACGAAAGTTACGATTCGTAACTTTTGTTACGCAAAGGAAATAGGTATTTAACACTTTGTTTGATAAAGCCCTAACTAAGGACATCTTTTTCTGAAAACGACCCAAACACGGCCAGTAACTTTATGCATGACATTTTATCAGTAGCTACTACGTAGCCAGTTATTGTCAATCACACACCTAAAGCACATTTAAAGATCAATCCATTAATGATTACTTATTATTGCTCCATCCGTCCTAATGACACCAATGGAAATCATTACCCTCTTTTTTCGTACGCGGGTAAGATGGTTATAGATGCAACGTTAATCGTACTTACTCTTTCATCAAACACATCTTTATTAACACTCCTATTCATATGGGAAAAAATCGACATAACTCACGTAAAGTTGCAATAAAATTGGACTCTATTTGTAGGTGTTAAGATCGCTTTTGCTTTGCCAAGCTGTGTGGAATTACGGTAAAATTAGCACACACATGTCGACTTACCTAGATACATAATATTTTCATCAGCGTTAATGCCTGCCGTATTCCTTACTATTGTTTTTACGAGCGTGTGTAACGCATTTAAAATACAATACATGCCATTTTCAACCTAATTACTGAATGCATAAACACCTAAATCGCTTGTATTTGTCATTGTCACATGTAACCAACAGAAGACCTCCACGCGGTTAGTAAAGTTGAAATTGCTTTAGCCAGCTTAAATTCTAACAACATAGTAGCTTAAGATCGTTTTTCGATATTAAACTTTATCGTTTACTAGCCGTTTCAGCTAAGTTTGCACTTAGTTTCTATGAATTTGCATAAAAATAAGGTGCAATATTAGCTTAATCGAGTAGTAGGTGTTAAAGTTGAATTTTGTATGACATTTGTGTGGCGTGCGCAAGAGTGCTTATCACGTAATCACGCAAGTGAAATGAGTGTATTCAACCTCGCTTCCCACGATCAGCTGTTCCCTATCAAATGAAGTTGGTTGAAAAACTTCGCATTGTCTTCGTGTTAGACGTAACTGTGCTAAAATTATAAGCCGAAATTATTATGTTACTGTACACCTACAACTACAAATAGTATATTAACACCAAGGACCTTAAAATAAATAGCCGGAGGGAGCCACGCTGACAAAGAACTGAAGCATGTCTAATAAGCCGGCTACTTATGTGTGCGTGCTGCTCGCAATAGGAAAAAACTAATGGATGTGTGTGTGCGGCTCGTATGTACAATCGAACCAACTGAATCATGACCCACCGTAAGCTCATTTTGCTAAAACTCCTAAATGCAAGTAGGTCGAAATTTGTTTAAAGATAGATTTCCATGGTGAGGAACTTGTTATCATTTTATTAGACACTGACATTTATGGAGTGCACTGTCACTGTATTCCGAGATATATTCTATTCGCGTGATTTTTTTCGTATGCCATAGCCTTCCTGACTTGAGACTATAATCCTAGCTCTCTGTTCTTTTAAATTGGCCATCATTTAAAATGATTAAGCATTTTACAATTTAGTTTCTTTTCTTTCACATTGACTGACAACTGATAACTTGACATTTGACGCACATTTAGAACATTGTATTTATGAAATATTATTTTTCCATCATCAAAAAGTTAAGGTTATCTAAGCGAGAGCTAGCTCGAGATTCAAACATTGACTGTAAAATGTGTTTCTATTGCAATGATAACAAAGGTTAAAATTGTCTCCGAGCTATATTGACGTAATTTTGCTAGGATCTAAAACGTCCTAAGTGTGTCGATAGACCTTACAAGTTGGAAAGTTTCAAACGAATTGTCAGCAAAGTGGGTCATGAATCATGACTCATGATTCAGTTGGTTCGATTGTACAAGCAGCCGGCTTATTAAAAACGGCTTCAGTTCTCCGTTGGCGAGGCTCTGTCTGGCTATTTATTTTAAGGACCTTGATTAATACCTATGGTGGTAAAATAAGGAATGAGCCAGATCGCAGCGGGCGAGGCCCAGGAATGTGCGATCTGGGTCTTTTACTCCTGCTACCTTACCCCTGTCCCTTACAAAAATAAACCCCTCAAATATTATGTTGTTACTCTAAATATAAGGTGCTAACAAATTAGGTAACAATATTTTGAGAGATGTTAACTTACATCAACACAATTACCTTTTTATAGAAATTGAGAAACTTTTTTGTATGATATTTTTGGTTTTCATTTCCCGAACAAAATTAATAAATTAAAATTCTACCCAAATTTAATCATACTGTTAATTTAACTGACAAGAACATTTTCTGTCAAGTGGACGACGTTTTCTGTTAAGTGGCCAGTGCATTCATATTGAAAAGTTAGTAACCACAAGATAATCAAAGAGGTCTCAATCACTGATTATTGTTTACCTCATTAACAGGGTGCTTTACGTAGCTAACTTACTTCCCTAATTTTGTCCAAAAAACATACATAATTTGTTTATTGTTTTATCTATATTAATAATTTAGCCGGGGCCTACGGTAGACCTGAACGAAAAGCGCCTCAAAAATTAAAGCGTAAAAAAATAACACTTTCGAATCGACAACTTATATTCGCAAAATTCGTATAACGGAGAAATAAGCGTATAAAGATGTAAAATAATTCGAATAATACCAAAAACAGTCGGCCATGTTTGCTTGCGTCAATTCGAGTTCGTTCTGAAATTGTCACAGTTTAGTGCAGGGGCACGTAGCATGCGACTATAACTGCGGGCGCGGCTGTACAAACTTGGCATGGGTAAGAAAACCGTTATTTATTTTAACTAGAAAAATCATACGTTTCCATAATTTTATTTCAAAGAAAACAATCTTTAAACGGGAATATAATTAATAATTTACTGACATAATTGAAAAATAATGTAATAATATTGGCAATAATATTGTACAATATTATTGAAACAACCCAAGAAAAAGTAACAAACGTGGGCGAAGGTGTCAGATAAATTTCTAAACGAAAAAAAAGGAATAGGCACATTTTTTTTAATCTCTCTAAAGGTGAAGTGGTAAGTTAGGGGCGAAACTCTGTAGGTAGCTTTTTAAGTTTTCTTAAATTTATTCTGACTTAAAAAAACACATTAAATTATACCCGTTTTTAGTACAAAGACATAAAAGTGAAAATAAATGTTTATCATTTAGGTGAAAACACAAAATTAACCAGGCGTTTGAAATATTCGACCATAATACAGATAAACTTGAGGATGCAGGTCTCAATGTTTTTAGGGTTCCGTATCATAATGGTAAAAAAGAAACCCTTATGGTGCGGCTCTGTCTGTCTGTCCGTCTCTCACAGTCAGATATCCTAAACTATTGATGCAATCGATTAGAAAATTGGAATAGTTTTAAAAGTCGCTAACCTGAGCTACTGGGCGTAAAAAAATTCTAATACCTTTTTTACTTTTTTTAGGGGGCCAAAATGGGAGGTTGAAAATTTCAAGTTGTGCTATTGTATTAAGTGATATTTTTTAGAAATTTAGAAAAAATCATAACAAATACTTATTTGCTCCTACTAAACTAACCGCCATACAGTTTTTCTTAAGTTATTCACGCATCTACTTACGAGTTTGTACGGAACCCTCGGTGCGCAAGTCCGACTCGCACTTGACCGGTTTTTTATCATGTTTGAGGTAGGAATAGGAACGTTGAAATATGGTTTTCGATTTTTTTTTTCTACCTACGGGAAGCAACATAGAGGATGCCGGTTAATTTTACCTCCATAAGATGAGTCCGTAGTTTTTGAAGAACATGGTAAAATTAATAAAACAAAATTTAAGGTTTGTCAAATCACGCACGCAGCAATCAAACCCAACGTAGTAAGCTGGGAGTGAAAAAAAAAACCGACAGCGTTCGGAACACCACGCTGCGCACCGCAATCTGCATTGATGATGTAGATGCTAACCCCTTAGGTTGAAGTAAGACTAGGCCGGCCACGTCTGTAGTATGTATCCAAATAGGCGGGCTAAACTGGCTTCGAAGTAGGTGCGACATGCTGAATGGACAGGACCGGACTGGGCTCCCTGACTTCCCACGAGTACGGGGCCCAATAACAACAACCACAAGCCGGGGGCCAGGCCCGTGGGGGCTCCGCGGCGGCTAGGAAAACTGGAAAACACCAACTTAACTATATGGCCAGTCCGACGACGCTAGAACAGGCCGCGGCGAAGATGGTGAGACGACCTGAATACATTTCTTAACGGCTGTCCAAAGTTAGCTCGGAATCGGGACGGCTGTCATATTTTGTAATTCACTGTCATATTTTGGACGAGGGCTTAAATTAAATATTTAGACCATGTTGGGGTGGGGTGAGCCTGAGGTACAGGCTGGGTGGCGAGGACGTAGCATGCCACGGTGAAAATAGCAGGACAACCTAGACGTATTTTTAACGGCTGGTCAGGGTGGTCCTTTGGACCAGAACCATTGCAAGCGGGATAGATTTGCCCTTCAGCTTCAGTGGGACATTAATAATTAGACTTAAAAAATACGATTTGGCTCTAGAAGGGGTAAAATTATGAATAGGAATCTGTTATTTCAGATATTTGAAAGTAAAACTTGGTATATAAATTACATACCTAATACATTAAATATTCGTGATGTTCCCTCAATTTCAACAAAACATAACTACATAGAGAACCCACTTTCTTAGATGTCGGTTAAAAATAAAAGGCTTCGAAAGATAAATAACAAAATGTACCTAATTGAAAAGATTCTTGGTAATGCTATTTCTAAGGAGGTGAAAGGGTTAAATGGGGTTTGTAATTTTTTACATTTTACCCGGGCGAAGCCGGGTTTTCAGCTAGTACATAAATAAACTCAGAAAGCTTAGTACTATCAGCCCTAAAAATACTGGTACCTAATTTATTAGCACCTTAATATGGAGAAGGTATCAAGTATTCTCTTATAAACTTTTATTAATTGACAGCAGATAGCAATCTTTATCACGAACGCAAAATACCTTCATACTCGAACAGCTTCAATTCTTAAACGTCATTTGAACCAAAGCCACTCATATTTTCATGCAACTTTGTTGTACTATGTACTATGATAATAACATTTTGGCGGTTTTAATTGTAGGCTCTGGCCTCGATCGTTTCTTCCGCTGATTGTGAAACAATGTCACCTTCCTCTTTTAGTGCATTTGCTGTTTTTGTGTCAAAAAATCGTAAGTGTCGTCTTTTTCCTACAACGTTACGCCCTTTGTGGTGTAAACGGGGCAGTTAAAGCGCATTCATATTTTGGTCTGGTAGTTGAGTGCAACTGGATCGGAATTATTTAAAGTACTGTCACCGTCAAAAGCTGTTTTATTCCACCACTAGAAAATGCCAACTACTTTGTATATGATTGTAGCCCCATAACACTCTTATATCTGCCGTGCTAGCGATATCAGTAGTAACTAGGGTTGCCAGATATTTTTTTATCTGGCAACCGTCGAGCGCGCGGGGCATCTCCCTTTGGTCGGGAAAAGGTCTCAAAATCCCGACATATTGTTTCCTGCTCCCGATTATAGGGTAGGGTAATTCAGTCTAGGAGTCTTACACTGATAGACAGGAGTTACTGTAGTTACTCAGCGCCGTAGCCGGGAAATTATAACCCATATCTATCTAAGTATGGATATTTAGCTACGATATAGGTTGATTGATATCGGTTTTGTCGTTTTTCCGTGATGTTTCTTTCGGTTATCCTTATTGATTGACAGAGGTTTCTTCTTGAAAAGCGCTGATAGACATATTTTAAAAGTTCAATATTCTTCTTATTAACATATTATGACATAGATTGAAAATGTGCTCACGTGTTTTTAATGATTAAGTGTTTGCGTTCGACCTTGAAATATAATCCAGAATATCATACTAGGAATGGCATCTGAGCAGCTTCAACTTTTCTTCATTTTTCTAAATCTACTTTGACTTCTGTAAATATATTACTTAAATTCACTTATAAACTAGCCGCTTTAATTTCCTCACTTTTAAAATGGTTTTGGCATTGCAAAGAAGCGGGTATCACGCTCATTTTTGGCACGCACTGGCAGGATGTGGAACGAACTCCCTCCTGAGTTGTTTCCGAAACGCTTTGACATGGGATACTTCAAGAAGCGAAAAACCGAGCTCTCAAGGATCAGCAACCTATAGATAACACCTCTGGTGTTACAGATATTCATTGGCGACGATGACTGCTTTCTATCAGGCAGCTCATCTACTCGTTTGCCACTTATTACATTAACACTTACACTTATTACATTTGGCTACTAACCAAAAATGGATGTTGTCTGAAATAAATGTTTTTTTTTTATTAAAAAAGTCTTATCAACTTTTTAGTTCGATTGTACAATATGCTCGCAATAACTGCATAGCAATGCAAACAGCCTTCATAAATCTTCCTTCTGCAGGCGAGGTCGGTCACACTTGGAGGAAATGACCAAATGAAATCATTCAATACTTCATTTATCATTATTGAGTTAAGGTCAAATAGGAAAGTGAGGCATAGTTGCAATAAAAAAAAAGTGGTTGACTTTATTAAGAGAATACAGGACGTTGTCGACAACTGATCTCGACGCTAACTTATTTCGTTGAGTTTGCTACTTGGCACCTAGTGCCTTTGACATCGAATGCAAATCAGGTGCACTCATAGTTAGGTTGATTTATCTTAAGGCATCCTCACACCACAAGCGATTTTTTAAACTAGGTTTAAAAAAACCGGACAAGTGCGAGTCGGACTCGCCCACCGAGGGTGCCGTATAAATTTTTGGGTACTTATATTAAAGTTCCCTATAAGTTTCCCCTCCTTCCTTATTATTTTATGATTTAATTAAAAATATATAGTTTTCAGATTTTTCTCTATACTTGTAGTATAAGACGGTATTAAGGTACTTGCCAAATTTCATAGTTCTAGGTTAACGGAAAGTACCCTTTGAATTTTGCTTTCCTTGAAAGTATAAACGCCAAACGGCCGTATCTTTTTTTCACGCTAAATTAGAAGCTTGATTTTTAGGGTTCCGTAGCCAAAATGGCTAAAAAGGAACCCTTATAGTTTCGTCATGTCCGTCCGTCCGTCCGTCCGTCCGTCCGTATGTCACAGGCATTTTACTCAAAAATGACAGATTAATTTCCAATCTTCAGCGTAGTAATGTAAGTTTTTGCCCACAGGATGGCGAAGAGGAGGTCGGGGACCTGTACCAGGATGAGGAGAACGGGGCGGCGCTGCTCATCAGGAGACACCCTAAACACGGCAAACTCATGGTGGTGAGTTTCTCTCCATTGTCCTCAATTTAGCGATTTAACCCGTTTCTTTAGAGATACTTGTCTTTTTTACTTGGAACTATCTTATAACTAAGGTGATGGCGCCAGTAATGGACAAGAACCAATCATGGACTTTTTTCCCGTAAAACCCACGTTTTAAGTAACTGACACTAATTTCTAAACTATCAACACTGTGTTCAGATAACTGTTGGTCATAACTGGTAAAGTCCATGAATAGTCGGTTGCAAGCCATTAAATGTTTGCTGTCCATTACTGGGTACCAGTGGCGTGGCGTAAAAGATATCCTTGGGCAAGCCGGTGCAGATGCTCAAATGTCTGATATTAGGCAAGCCGGTAGGAATAGATTTCTTTGGACATCACGCTACTGCTGGGTACTACTGTGCTTAACGTGTCCATGACCGGTATCATGAAATTCTTTTCAGAAAACTTTTTCTATTGACTGACCTCTTAGTCTTCTTTTCAAAATTATATATTCTCTAGGTACAGTACCGCACGGGAATGTTAAGACGCTTGCCACTGTTCTTAATTTAACTTGTACCAACCAACAGCGCAGATCGCGTCAACGCAGAATTAGGGGGCATTTGTATAAGGTCGCGTCTGCGATGTGCGTGGACTTAATGCCAACGGCATGGACATCCTGTCTGGCTCACATGATAATAATTATAGTTTTTTTGCAATCTGCAACAGTGATGTGAACATTCTCACATCAGTTCAGAAGACAAAGCCAGTACGAAATATCATAGAGGGAGGAAGCAGATAGAGGAAAAACACTTAACTTTATATTCACCGAAAGCAACAACTCAAATTAAAAGCAATGAACGAACATAAACCAACTTCAAATGCCATTTTCGAAATTAAAACTCGTCATATGTAGCCCCCATTATATGACTATTAAAATTTATGATCACCTTCCAAATTCTATAAAAATCTGGACAACCCAAAAGTTGAAATTGTTTTCGAACAATATTTAGGGAAATCTTTCTTCCGCCTATATTTTGGTCTACTACTTTCATTGATCATTCACCTTGTTCTAAGAATAACTTTAGTTAGACCAATTTTTAGCGGTCGAATGGTTCATTACTTATTCATATTATTATTTGGGATTATGATTATTTGTTATATTTTTTAGAAACCATAAATGATGTTCCTCAATTCAATGACTGCTCAAAAGATATAATTTTTTTAAATTTTCGATACCTATCATATTTTATAAAACGATGTCTTAAAGCGTAAAAACGCAATACTTTTACAATAGTGCCATAATCTACTATATGTTATTTTGAAACAAGATCATTAAATGACGAAAAATCACGACTAACACTCAACCTAGACATAAAGTCGAAAACCGCTCAACGTGCATCATAATCTTTAACAACAGGGGCCGTAAACCTAAATCGAATGTACTACGGCCATTATAGTTTCGTGTATAAAACGACATGTAACCATAAGAAAAACTAGTGAGATAGGCCCTTCTGTGTAGCCTTAGAGTTGTATCTAGAGGTGTTGGCACGCCATCAGACAATGGGTGGAATGGCGAAGAATGGGCCCCAACTGGAGTAAGGTCGACTTACGCAACGTCGGACGTGTGATTTGACTATTGTTTTTGTTATGACGGCTATAAAGAGCTCGTTTAATGTAGCTTGGGCTGAATTAAGCTACATCAATTTTACATATCTTGTTGCTAATGCTAACACTTCTAAGATAATCTATAGGCAACGTGCACGACGAAAGTGCTGCCAACTGGTGCCGCCAATATAAGTCTGGTACCCTCTCATGCTGGGGCCGCATTGACGGAAAAGCTGTTAATTTATCGCGATGAAGGACGATTAACGTCAATGTGCACGACTTTTTTATTTGGCATTGACACTTGTAGAGATAATTTGATACAATAAATAATAATAATAAAGCCTTTTAATTTCCCATCCAGTTTTACGTAATAATACATTTCTAAATCTAAGTTTTATATTAGAGTCATTTTCAAAAAAATTGTACACAATTAAGGGATTTAATTAAAACAAAACTTAATTTATTCCTCTGTGTTACGTAAGTTACCCATATAGTTTGTATGCCTAACTTTCGTAACACAGAGGAAGCGATCGTGATTTTGTTTTTATTAGGCCCTTAACTATGTACAATTTTTTTGAAAATGACTCATTATAGGAACCCCATTTTGTAGAGTATAGGCCTCCTCCATTTTTTTCTAGTTCTGCCTTTCTTGTGCGACTTCAAGCCAATTGTGTGTCAGCTTTTTTATATCGTCGACCCACCGTTTTTGTGGCCGCCCTACGTTTCTTTTCCCACACAACCACTAAATGGACCAGCCCACAAAATTTGATATACTGCCGCTTTATTAAATACCTACTTTAGTCACCAAAAATATTAAACCTTACCTCTATCCTCCATATCAGCGAACTTCACTCCGTCTACAACTACTAAAAGTGCTAAATTCATTTCATACTCTCCTGCAACGCTAGCGCCATTCTAAGGAGACTTTGAACTATTATTTAGTGCTTTTATCTGGACACTTTTTCAACTGATCCCTCATATAAGATGGCTTACTATGGGGCTAGTTCGATTTGAGTAAGATTGTCCCCTAATATTTATTATTATTTATTTATTATTATAAGATTGCTCTCTTTACCTCTACCCTCCATAATACATACATACGTTGGGATGGAAATCACAACTTACACAACGCGAAGTAAGATTCCTTAGGCAAGTGAACAACGCCATCTGTCTGACGATACGCGAACGAAGTAGTTATAAATGCAATTTTCTGTGTGTTCAGGAAGGCTCCATCGGCCACGAGCTGGTGATCCGGCCGTTGGCGGACTCGATGACGGCGCCTGCGCAGGACGACGAGATGTTCCTGGACCCCGCCAGCATGGCCGACATGGTGTCCATAGACACTGGCCTGCCACTAGGTAACCCTGTCACTTTGTAGGCTACAAACATACTTGTAAGGCTACATTTCCTTTCATTTGTTACAATTTTCCAGTCAATACTACTAGACCGATTTCGAGGCAGTTTTGTTTGTTTGAAAAGTAACTCGACCAAGTGCTAGACTATACTAAAATCGGTTAAGCCCTTTCTGAGATAGAGGCTTATTTGAGTCGAAGGGGTTTTTTATAATTTTTAATTTATAGTTTGTATTTAGTTTGGTCCCTAAATGTTTGATTTGTGTGTTGCAGTAAAAAGGAAGCGGGAGCAACAGGAGGAGCTCCTGCGGGCCCTCAACGGGGCGCACCACGTCATCATCAAGCGAGACCCCGCCGCCGGCGACCACGAGAGCGACTACGGTGAGTTCAGTCTTATCATTAAGAACAAGTAAAATTTCTTCGGAGAGCCTTACAGTCGCGTCTTTTATACGCCACGTTGCTGAAACGGCCAGCTGTTTTCTTAGTTTAGGGGCATTTTTATTTTAAAATCTACGGTTAGGCGAAACTTAAGCTATGTTCAAATACCGTCTAACCTGTCAGTCGGTGACGAAATGTACGGAGTTTGACACTAATCGTCAGTTCTGTGACGACCTGTTAACTGTCAGTTAAGGACGCACTTTAAATAAAAAAGCCCTTAGTTAAGTTTGCGAACCGGGGCACTTTCCCCGGACGGCAATTTTGGGGGGCGCCAAATTCATTAGATTTTAATAGTACATTGTGCACCGAGGGTAGTAAGAAGGGGATTACTAACGAGAGTCTATTAAGAGCCCGACGCCGTAGGCGGAGGGCTTTTAATGACTCGAGTTTGTAATCCCCTTACTGCCCGTGGTACACACAATGTTTTTCATCACATTTGCGAGGAAAAAAAAATAAAACATAAAAATCAAATAAACTAAACGCACCCGCTAAGAGACAACTTCAGCTGTCAACATTTTTCAATATAGTCCTCCACAGATAATGCTAAGAACTGCGTTTAGTTTTTAAACTTGACAGGCAATGCCGCCAGATTGTACCGATTTTCAAAATAAAATTTTAAACTAAATTAATTTAATTGCATTTAAATAATTGCAAAAATTACTGAAATAATAGTAAAATATACCATATAAGTTTTATATACTCGAAAATTGGTTTTGTAGCCAAGTTTTGAAGATGTGAAATAAACCTTGGCTGATTTGAAACCTCCTTAGTCTGAAGTGACGTACGGGTTGGTTCTATATTTTAAAACTAAACTCATAACTCCCACGGGAGTTATAGATTTTCATACAGTTTTTCCTCCCGTGGGAGTTATACATTTTTATAACCCACGGGAGCTAAATCGGCTCGAGCTGGTCTATAAGCCCGCGTGTTATAACACCCTTTACGAGCAAGTGTGATGAAAAATAATTTATCTCAGCGTCGGAGAAGAGCCACCATTAAATTTCTGCCCCGACTCGGAAAAGTCGTAAATCCGGAGCTGTTCCTTAGGTACCTCCATCACCCATAACTTAGCTGCATCTAAATCTACCTCTCTACCTATAAAGGACGTTTAATGTTGTTGTTGCATAACTTAATCAAGTTAATAAAGTTAAGGTAACAGAGGTATTTTATCATTATGTTGTATTGTCATTAGAACTCAATGTGTGTGCAAAGTTTCATTAGAATCAGATTAGTGGAAGTAGATAGAAAATCTCTCCCAAGATGTAATTCAAAGAAATATATACGTCGTCACGCTAAATAAAAATTGTTCGACAATTTCCCGTATCATCAACCACCATCATCAGATCCTGATCTGGTGCCAATTAGGGAATGCAATCTCGAACCGAGATTGGCGATTCGACATCTCGTCCAAAAAATCTGATTCGAGATTGGCTGTTTCGAGATCTCGACCGTCAGACTTTCGAGATCGAGATTAACCTACTAACAAATAGGGTTAAAAAATAGGGTTAGCAAACAAAAATTTTACTAATAATTTTGGGTATGCTACATCCGCCCGATTTTTTCGCAGAGATGGCGCCACTGCGTCGGTGAAAACCGGCCGCGAACAGGAATCTAACCTCAAAAACATTAATCAAAACAAATTCATTCATACGTATCAATTTCTCAATCTCGTTCGTGATCTCGAAAATAATAACCGAGATCTCGATCGAGATTGCAAGAATCGAGATTTCCTGCTGTCTAGATTGAATCTCGAAAATTTGCTCAAGATCTCGCGAGCTCGAGATTGCATTCCCTAACTGCTAATGGGACCACCTCGGAGGGATATCCTTTCCAACAAAAAAGTCATTATAATTAATAATTGGCGGAGTCCTTCTTTTTAGACGTTGGTTGAAAATAGTTGTATATTGAGAAACCCGTTGTTGTTTACTGAACATATTGATCAACCGGATAAAATTTTCCTATAAAATCAAAATAAATAAATAAGGAAATCAATTAAGAAGCCACAATTATTGTAATTTCCTCACATCTCTGCACGAGTGCGATAGATGACACTAAATCACCCGTGACTATTGGACAGGTCTATTGTTTGAAAATACGTATAAATCAATCAGACAGAACTCTTGTCAGAAAGAGTTATATTTCATGCAAAGTCAAATGGTCCATCCATTATGACGCTTGGCGCAACAAACTGATAAGCAAAAACTTTAAATTACTTTTTTCTTGCATCATTTGGTTGAAATAAGTGCTGGGGTGTTGAGGTTTTTGCTGAGCCATACGTACCGCCACGAAGTTCGAGTGTTGTGACAACTCATAGAACTAACACTTGATCAAGCTCAAATAACTGGCCAAGAGCATGTCGGACCATGCTCAGTCTAGGGTTCCATAGCCGTAACTATAAGGAAATGTGCTACAGATAAAAATAAAGCTAAAAAAATTAACACCTGACTACGAAAAAGACCATGACAAGATTTCTGCTTGCGTGAGAAAAGAGGTTCTTGCTATAGGAGTTCGGTCTTCGGCTTAGCAGCCTGAAGCTCGTCCTTCGGGCTTCCGAAAATGAGACTCAAATATGCCTTTTGCCTTAAGCGGTTCTCGGCCTTCGGCCTCCGTTAGACTTGCTGGGGATATAAAACGCTTGGAGAGAAGCTTACCAGTCTTCAGGCTCGTTTAAATTGTCTAATTTGCTATACGGTTTGTATAAAAATGACCTGGAGCGCTTCTTCCTTTTATATATAACACTTCCAGAAGAGCTCGGCCTTCCGCCTCGCAGCCTGAAGCTCGCCCTTCGGGCTCGCGAAATGACACTGATATATATTTTTGCGAAAGACAACCTAGGTAGGACGCGTCGGGCCTTCAGCCTCACTTGAAATTACTATAGGGCACATGCAGAGAACCTATTTCTGGTATCACTTTTAGACCAGATTAAGTACTTTGTGTAGGTAGGATAAGGATTTTATTGAAATAAAACATCGCTCAGAACTATTTAACTACCTCACCCGTTACGATATATCTGATGATTGTACATAGGTTAACTGGAAGAGATCCCTTAAAGGGATAAGTTCACCTTTGTACATTTACCTCTATTTTGTAACCCTGTACTTTGTCTTATTTTGTGCAATAAAGTGTTTACATACATACATAGTTATGATAGAGCTATTGTACACGTACGAGTATCGGTGAAGAGCAGCCTTTTGAACGTGTGGTTTGTTGCTATTGATAATTAAACATTGTTCTAATACATACTATGTAATATATTTAAATTGCCATTTAATTCAATACGACTTGATGACTTTTATTTGATGATTTTTAGTCATTTACTTTTTTGGGGATCACGGACCGTAACTTAATTTTGGTTCCAACTGACTAGCCTACAACCTGCGTCCATTCGAAGCAAATCTAATGATACCCGACACGTTTGTATCGGTTCAGTCATTTTTGAGTTATGAGGGAACAGACGAACATACATACATTTATGTATACATACGGCACTAAAATTATAATCCTTCTTTTTGCTTTGCCGTAAACGGGTAAAAAATACGATGTAAAAAAGTACAACAACAAAAGAGCGTATCTTCATAGCAATTACGTCCTTTTGTTGAGAGGCGCAGTTTATCGACAATAACTCAAAAACGGTTAATCCGATCTTGTTGAAAATAATTTTCATTGAAAGTATTAATTAAGCGTTATATTTGTAATTTTTTTCATATTTTTCGGACACACGGTTTAGAAGATAGAGGGGGGGGGACACAATTTTTACAATTTTCGGAGCGATTATTTCCAAACATATTCACTTAATCAAAAACATTACTTAGAAACCTTATAGTGTTTTTAAAAGAGCTGTCGAACTATATACCACATGTTGATATTTGCTGAAAAAAAAATTTTTTAGCTTCTGTAACTTGTATGGGGCACCCCCCCTTAAAATATTTATTTTAGTTATTTAACTGCCAAACTAAGTAGCGGCTCATACAAAACACCTATATTCCAAATTTTATCAATATCCATCATGTAGTTTTTGAGTAAAATGCCTGTGACATACGGACAGACGGACAGACGGACAGACGGACGGACGGACATGACGAAACTATAAGGGTTCCGTTTTTGCCATTTTGGCTACGGAACCCTAAAAATGGTAATGGACGCATGAGTATGGTATAGAGGTATGGACGACGAATAGTCTATGGTATAAAGTGCTAAGACGCTCAGAATAATCTTTAGCGCGAATGTACACCGAATTTATGAAAACAGTATTATAAATAGCAGATTCAGTAATTTTGTTATTGGCAGCTATTTTTTTGTCATTAATAAACTAGCTAGGCGGCCAGAAACAGGTTGTTTGCACATGGGTTTCTATTAGAGGTTTCGTATTTCTATTAGAGGCTAGAATTTCTAAAGCAGATTCAAATGCTCAATTCATAATGACTAACTAAATAGCCGGATGCAAATTGGTTTGTTATTACTATAAATCAATCAATTAAGAAACCACACTTATTTTAATTTCCCGCGCATCTTTGCACGTGTGCAGTAGATGGCGTTAAATCAAACCGCGACTATCCGCGACAGATCTGCCGATCAAAATACAGATAACACAGTCAGATGAGGTTGTTTTTCATGCAAGCTACCGATTGTGTTTGTGCTAATTTTAATGAGGGTACAATTCATTTGCCACTCGCCTTGTAATGATTAAATCTAAATAACTTTATTTTAAATGCAGTGTTTTGTTGTTCAATTTATTCATTTATACGAGACGGTGTGATGAATTCAACTAACCAGGTTATTTAAGAAGGCGTATTATCAAATGGTTTTAGTGGCGTGGCTGTCAAAATAACCTCTTAAGAGCTAATAAATCTATGTATTTGAGATTAACTAAACTGAAATTTAATTTGGGATTATAATGTTATTCAACACTGTGGATTTAAACTGTGGTTTATCGGAAGGTAATCCATTAATTTCACAAATTTGACAAGTTTGCTGAGCAATGTTGCGCTATAAAGCGTGGTTTATAGCGCAATGAGTGAATTTAAGGATAATTTGAATGGAAACATATCAAATACCCATAATTTCAGTGTTGGTATTTAATCGTAAAATGGTTTAGTGAGATTTAGTATCTACTCCAATTAAGCATTTAGGCAAAATCGTACATTTTCACATGTAGTCTATTTTTAGAAGTTATGTAGAATCTCAACACAAAAATAAACCCAATTAACTTTTCAATCAAACATAGATAGGTAAGGCCGCGAAGCGTTTCAACCGCCCATTTATATTGTTTACTAATCATCGTTAACTCTATGATAGTTTATGGTAATTACCGGTTTCCGCAATGCCGATGCGGTTGTGTGATCGATTTGTTTGTCTATGACACCAGCTCATTAGAGCTATCTAACGTTGCGTATGGTCCAATGTAAATTAAATACCGGCTCTTTTGAAAAAATACAAAAATACCGAAGAATTGAATAAGATAACTAGACTAGTTAGAAGGTTTCATGATTAGAATTGAACCTATATGGACCATCTCTCTAATCTAAGGGATTTCATTCCTATATGAGCGATTTAAATCATATCAAAGTGATTATACATTTATTTATGACAGCACAAAAAAGGTAGAAAATAAGTAAGTATAGAAAAGAAAACAAAGAACTCTCGGTGCCACAAAAAGGTCCCACCTCAGCATAATGCAAACTCTACAGCCGGCGCTGGTCATAATTATCACGGAAATCGAAGACTGTATCGAAGTTCTGGAGACTTTAGGTACTTATCTATGCGCCTACGGAACATCCAACAAAAGAATACTGTAACAGTATTTACAGCTTCATATAAGATCAACCAGGGGCGTTTTTTAAAAATTCTGTTAAATCCGAACTCTTTAAAACTACCCCAACCCTACCTGCCTGTAGTATACGCTGTACTTTACAGTCAGGATAGGGGTAGTTCTAAAGAGTTCGGATTTAATGGAATCTTTAAGACGCATTTGCCTCCATAGACACAATACCCCAGTTGACCTTACGGCACACCACGTAACGTGACCTGCGTAGAAGCCGGCTTTTAAGGAACTTTCATAGTAGCCGGTTTTGGCGCAGGTGAAGCGCCTTGGGACTCTGCCATTTTAGCGACAAACATTACGTTGAATTATCATTTCGTCAACAGTTTGTTTTCTAATCCCAAATGAAAACTTATTATGGATGGAATGATCTATCGATGGAATGAAACATTCCACGACGTGTTAGTCGGTAATACATCTATACCATATCCTTCAGTCCCGGTATGATCCTGGTACCATGTAAACCTTTCAACTTTGGACAATACAAAACTCTCTAAGAGTTTAATGTCAAAGTTGATGCTTTTGTTTTTTTTGAGACAGCGACAGAAATTAAAATAATATACCTAATTTATATTTGTACATAACAGAGTCGTTTCGATGACCTTTGCGACTGGTTTGCTAAAGAAAATAATTTGATCGTCATTCGTAGTTTTCTACCGGCTACAAAATATGAAATACAAGCTATTAAAATCGACTTTTTTGATGTCTCAACTCAATACTTCATCCAACAGACTCTATTTCAAAGGTATTACGTGTAGTATTGATTATATGTTTAATACATAAGTGCTGACATATTCTACAATCAATCACGCGTCAAAATTACAGTAGTTAAGTAGTGAACCATTATATTATTAAACGTAAATACTTCTTCTACACGTGTAAGAACTTCCTTGTCAATCGTTCAAGTATTTAATCTAGATAGGAGTACATTCTTAATTACTTGATTAACGAAGCGTCTACCTATGGCTACCTGGATTATTGGCACCAAGGACCTTAAAATAAATAGCCGGACGTAGCCTCACTAACAAATAACGAAGCACCTCTAGTCCGCCGGTTTCTTCGCCGCTGTTTGGCCAGTTCAATGTGTTCGTGCTGCGGGTAGTAGGTAAAAACTTGTTGATGTGTGCGTTTGGTTCGTAAGTACAAAGCCACCGTCCCACTACAAATGCTTCAGTTATCTGTTGGCGACACTCCGTCCGGCTATTTATTTTAAGGTACTTGATTGAGACTACCTTCTTATTCACATTATCTACACAAATATAGGTGCTGGGTATTTTATTTGACTCCTTGGTAAGCAAGAAACGTACCTTGGCAACCCTTTGATTAGATATATTTTGCATCCGGATTTTTCTAGATCAGTGGTTCCTTCACAAAGTTCACTGATGTATGGCAGTACCGGGAATTCCCGGTTCTCCCATACAAAAATTTCCCGGTACTGCAAACCCTAGTGTATGCTATGCTCCTGTCTCCGCTACCCATAGGAAATGCTGTTCTAGATATTTTGAGCATTGAATATTCGTTTGTTTTCAAGTATACAATGTGTCTCTCCAAGCAGGTAAGTATAGGCAGGTACATATTATGGCAACTAGTAGGCATTATATCGGTCTGAGATTTAGTCTGTCTATCTCGTGTGAATCCTGCCCAATGATTTACGATATTATGAATACAGGAATATTATGAACCATTATAAGACCTTCGATAATATACGCATTTAATTAAATGTAAACTGCGTTTTAGATCATATGATACGATAGGCGGCATATGCAAATAAACATGGCTTTTTAATGAATGGATGAAAAACTCGATATGTTCAAACAGATATTGTTTACCCATTTGCGCGTGATGCGGATCATGCTGATTTTTAACGTCTGGTCACATGAGGTGACGTGTGTGCCAATCAAGGACCCAAGAACTGAAGCACCTCAAGTCCGCCGGTTTCTTTAACGCTGGTTGGTCAGATCAACATTGACCTGACCAACCAGCGTTAAAGAAACCGGAAATAATGCACATATGTGCATGCTGCGGGTATACTAAGAAAAAACTTGTTGATATGTGCATGCGGCTCCTAAATACGAAGCAACCGGTGGACTATAAATGGCTCATTTATCTGTTAGCGAAGCTCCGTCCGGCTATTCGTTTTAAGGTCCTATAATTTCAGTGAAGTTCGATTCTCCTTACGAGCAACTGGTATTTAATAAACGGGTCTTTCCTAATTCCTCATAAATGAAGCTCAGGACCATAGTTTGAATAGGTCAAAAATCGAGCGTTTAAACCGCCTCACTTCTGTGGACGCATTTTTGTCTAGATCCCTACAAATTTTTGTGACGTTTTAATCTATTTGTTAGTGATCTCGGACTTCTAATAAATAGTCTGATGTCACCTTAAAATCAGCAGAGATTTTGAAAAAAAAGTGTCCACATAAGTGAGGCGGTTTAACCGCTCGATTTATGACCAGAATATCACCTTGCCAATTTGGACTTTATTCGAGAGTAAATATCAGTTTTCGACAAAAAAAATGCGCCTTGAGGATAGGAACTTGTTTAATACTAAGGCAAGGTAATAAAATAATAAAGTTAGTCACAAACTAGAATAATTATCTCACAAAAAGGTCAATAAAGCAGTAACTATCCTGTCACCAGATAACTGTTTGTTTATAGCCCCATAGGAAATAGTATTTTATGCAACAGTTGTATAAGAAGGTTCAAAAAATGCGAATTGCGTGAGTTGCGATACGAGCCGCGAATGCGGCGAGTATCGCAAATAGAGACGCAATGAGCGTTTTTTGACTTAATTATACAACGTTGCATACAATACTTTTTCTACGACTAGGTTAAAATATAAAATACATGGACGTCACGCGTGTCTCGTCCGGTCTCTCCGAGTGTGTACAGCCGGCATGACAGTTGTGTCTATGGTAAACTTTTTTTTGATATGGCTGGTGACACGATGTGACGATAATTAATATACTTTTTTTTATGTTGGCATCAATTAATTTAATTCGGAAAGTTTTGTTTTTCTTATGAATCGTAGGAATTTAATTGTTTGTTAAGTTGGTAGTTGTGAATTTTTATCGTGAAGTTAGAATTGAGCGCTTAATCCTTGACCTAAGTTTAACCTAGATTTAGAAGTCTGTGGATGCTAGCAATAACGTAAAGTGACTATAACGACACTAGTGCTGTTATGGGGAATAGAGTATAGACTTCTCTGAACTCATATTATGTATGTTCTTATATTAGTGTTCGTGACCAAGTAAAAGACAGATAACAGTACAGGAGTAGAAAAAGTACTAAACGTCAATTTATCATACAAAGAGGTTACAGGTTCGACGACACGTGACGACACGGTCACGTGCCGCGAAAGCATCAAACTGTCACATTAACGTCGGCGTCGGCCATTTTTATTGCGCGCGCTTGTTTTGTTCGACATTCTATCTAGCCGTTTATAAAATGATTGCTCATTGGCATTATGGTGATGGGTGCGTTTATTGCAGTGTTGATGAACAAGTGTTTAGAAATGGGATGTCTCGATGATGTTTATGTTATACAGCGTGGGAGGGACTATACCGACAAACTTTAACTATAGATTCTAACAACTATTAGTAGTAAAAAATGTTATGTGATGTATAGTCGAAAAACGCTTACTTTCCGAGATATTCATTATTTTGTAAATGAAAAATCCCAAGTGTGTAACAAGCCCTAATAAATGTGACTAAGATACCTTTACTATTTTTTTAAAATCCTTTAACTAAACAGGAATTAACCTTCGCAGTATTTGATGGTAAGCGACTACGAGGCCAAAAAATTGACCTTTCGTTTCTATTTTAGCTTTTTTTTTCTTTTTGATAACTTTTCAGCCAGTAAGGACATGTTTATAACGAGGGGCTTAATTTACTGATTTATTTTGTTCCATAAGACTATTAATGTAAAATGACAATATTCGACCCATGTTGATATAACATTTTTTACTCGTCACACCACCAGGAATTCATGGCTAAAGTATGTCGGTATAGTCCCTCCCACCCTGTATAATGTTGATGAGGTTTACTTGATATCACTTGTTCGTATGTTTTTTTGTCATTTTTAACCGACATCAAAAAGACTAAAGGCCGAGCCACACCGGCTGCGTACACGTCTGCGTGCGCGTGGCGTACGCGTTGTATAGTACATAGTTAATTAAATGTCGAGGTTGCAACATCGTAATATAATGAATGATTTTCAAAATGGCGGCTAGTCACGCTCAAAGTGAAGGAGCTGCAGCGTACAGTGCGTGCACACGCAGCCGGTGTGGCTCGGCCTTAAAGCCTTCAGGATTATGTGTTTTATATTACAAGCTTTTATTTAGTTTCACCTGCCCCTTGTCTATGTGTAATCAAATCTTGCAAGTTAAATTTTACCCGCTTTCCGATTGAGCTGAAATTTAGCAATGAATATTATTATGACATGAAGCTGATCTGATGATAGAGCCGGATGGTAGCCATAGGATCATCTAAATTACATAAAATAAATTCACCGTGTTTGGGCTCATTTGATTAGTTTTGACGTGCAGTTTGCTATTAAGGTATACAAAAAAGTACAGTCGGCAATAAAAACTTATTTATGTCTGTTCCTCGATTATTGGAAAACTGCTGGACTAATTTTAACATTTCTTTTTGTTTTGTAGGTACCCAGTTGGTCCCTTTGCAACCAGGTCAGGATTTGCTGATATCATCAAATCCTGACCTGATCCTATCTAGGATCTTGAACCAGTTTTTTTATATTTTATTGTTTATTGTCCACAGCCTTCATGGAGCCAGACCACCTGGGCAAGCGGTTCAGAACGAAGCGTTCGACAGAGCACAGCCGGAGAAAACGGGACGCGCCATATGTTATCTACCCAGAGATTCTCGTCATAGTCGACTATGACGGCTACAGGTAAGTAGGAGGCTACAGTTGATCTATGGTGCCCTGGTACTAATTTCACTAAAGCACCTACTTAGTCTAACAACACCCAATCCAATTACCGATTTTGGTTTGTCGAGATTTTAGGTTATTTTTAGACTAAAACTGTATACTGCGCCGGGAATTTAGGTACCTAACCTCTTCTAAATTACAACCCGTTCTTTTGCAAGTTGCGATAATAGGTTAGAGTCTGTGCGGAAAGAGAATACGATTTAGATTTGGGGGCGCTGTAATGCTTTTCTACCGTATTTGCAAAAAAAAATTGCCATACTGGTTAAGTTAGTTCCGTTTTTCGCCACGCCTATTCTCTTTCCGCACAGACTCTATCATGTTGTAAATAGGCCTACAACGTAACGGATACCTGGCTGTCTAGCGTAACTGACCGCGACTTCGTTTCTCGCGCGACATAGCATCACTGTCACACGATATTGAGTGTAAAGAGATAGGTAGCATTTGGCGCGACAAAGAGTCGCGTGTCACAGTTGAGCGTTTTCCAAAAAAAATACCGGAGTAGCTACTTTCTCAAAATATGGACTTTTGAGGTTTTTCTGGCTCAGAATCGTTAGTACATTCGAACCTTATACGTAAAAAAAAGTGTCCCAAAATTTGTATGAGATTTTTGTCTTTCCACTACGTCACGTTCATACAAACACTATGCAAAATGGTGACGTAATGGAAAAAAATTGGGACACTTTTTTTTACGTATAAGGTTCGAAAGTACTAACGATTCTGAGCCAAAAAAACCTCACAAGGCCATATTTTGAGAAAGAAGCTACCCCGGTATTTTTTTCGGAAAACGCTCAGTTGTGCTAGAGATAGGTACAGGGGAGGTGCGGGGAGTGGGCAAAAACAATGACTATTTTTTTTAAATAATAAATGGGCTTGCTCATGACTCCAACCATGCTTTGTCGCACCTCAAACATACCTACCCTGGCTCTTATAAAGTTTATACGTACATAAATCCACCCATCTAAGTTGAAAGGTACAAATACTCGTGCCCATCACACAAAATATTTGCATTTACCAGGATTTGAACCCGGGACCTTCTCTTCTCTTCTTTACTACGCTAAACGTGTCTTAAACCACTACCTTACCTTGCCTACCATTAGACCTACAAAACCTACATTACTAGATTATTAGTTTACTATAATCGCGTCATTTCAATTAAGAATTATAAAAGATAGACCTATCTTCCAAGGATGCAATAAAATATATTTAACCGCATAATTCCTGGCCTGTCTCACACACCTGTTTTGAAACCATGTTTTCCTTGTTTAATATAATTTGGAATTCCCCACACGTATGCACTATAGTATACCTACTTGTAAAGTTCATGAGGAGAGTTCTTTTTGCGTCAGCCTTAGTGAAAAGTTGCCCTACCCTATCATAACATGCAGGTATCAAAATGAAGCTTAATGCAAAAAAAACGTTCTTGGTCCTTGATTTAGAAAGGGTTGAAGATCCCTGTTATAGACTATAGAGGAGCTCATCTCCTATTTATAGTTTTAGTAAACACGTCATTGTCTAAGGCAAGTTAGATTTAATAAGGCTATTGACAAAACCGCAAACGATCCTCTAGAACTTTTTGCCTGTTAAGTGAGTAGATAAATTACGTAGCCAGATTAGATACCTAATCTTATTTTAGAACCATTTTCTTCTTAATACAATTTTAGGTAAAGATATGTGTTTGGACATAAGACGACTAGGTATAGCCTAACACGAACCCTCATTTCAAAAATAGGTTGTTACGGGGCGTGTCTTCATAAATTAAGCTGAAGATTCTTAATTAGAGTCTGTGCGGAAAGAGAATAGGCGTGGCGAAAAACGGAACTAACCTAACCAGTATGGCAAATACGGCAAATACGGTAGAAAAGCATTACAGCGCCCCCAAATCTAAATCCTATTCTCTTTCCGCACAGACTCTAATCCTTTTAATATAACAACCCTATTTTATAAAGGTTTTTTAAAACCCAGGTATAACTGTTATAAAGTTGTATAGGTACAAGTTAGCCGGGTTTTAGTTATAGGACGGCAGTCGTGTCCGACCGAAACTGGTTCGACCCCAGGGAACGCCACGGCCGACCACCCGGTCCGACAATCGCTACGCCCTTATGGGTGGCGAGTTTGTCAGTTGGTAAAAAAAAAACCGTCCGAAACTAGTTTTCACCGCCGAAACCGAAATTCGGCTTTGATCACAGTTTCAGCCGAAACTAGAACCCAAACGGAAACTTCCATATAAGGTCATGTTTTCGTGGGAAGATAAAAAAAATGACCATCATAATCAGTCTTCATTTTTAAATAACATATTTTTAGTAATCATTTTGCCCCTGATATTTAGAGTAATCATTAAATAACATATTAAAACTACTTATTTCAATAAATTATTGTGCTTTTTGAAATAAAGACTGTCCGATCGCAGTGCAAAACCCCTCAAGGAGCATTCCATGAAAATATTTCGTAAGGGACACCACCGTTTTAATACTTCCGAGAAATAAATCCAGGAAGCTAATTATCGGCATTGTAATATCATAACTCGGCTTTAAGATTGGTAGTGTTTCTTAGCAGCTAATACGTTTTATTAGGGTAGCTGCCATAGCGTTTCGTAAGGGACAAAAAGTTGATGTTTCCATGGAATGCTCCTCGAATCCAGTTTCGGTTCCGGCCGAAAACGAAACCGAAATTTCGGTCAAACTCTAGACGGCAGTTATTTTAAGCGCTCCCTATAATATTATACCAAAACATTTCAGATTACACAACGGTGACAACGTCCAGATAAAGCGGTACTTTGTGTCGTTCTGGAACGGCGTCGATCTACGGTACAAGCTGCTGAAGGGGCCCAGGA
Source organism: Eudemis profundana (assembly GCA_947034925.1). Taxonomy (NCBI): domain Eukaryota; kingdom Metazoa; phylum Arthropoda; class Insecta; order Lepidoptera; family Tortricidae; genus Eudemis; species Eudemis profundana. Next base: position 10,010,638 of record OX344814.1, on the reverse strand, counting down.
TACGGATATCAATTGCTGGTATCATCATATCTAGGGTGAGTCGAGCTGTTGCATTACGTATGTGAGACCGCCTGTACTCGTAAGTACTAATAAAATTGTGTCAAATAGAAGAAACCTGGGATATTTGAGACTCTAAAGCGGATGCGATATACTGTCTATAAGTAATTAGCTGCATTACTGAACGCCACAGACGTATTTACGACTGTTTATGCCGTGGACGGTGTGACGATGCTTAAAGTAAGATGATGATAATTCACAATATTTTCTGACGGCTATAGCCGACCGCGGCCAATGAAAGGGTTCGAAATAGACTTGAATGACTTAAAATGAGATAAAATAATAATCAATAGCTATTTTATTACAATAAATTTACATGAATCATATAGTTGACGTTAAATTAATTCATGAGTTTAAAATTTACCATTTCGTCTGTCTCTATGCACAGTTCTTCTAGCAAGTTCTTTTTCGACTTAGGATAGCCCTCCAATACAGCTTCTATTATGTCTGTAGATATTCTCTTACGTTTCCTGTAAAAAATGTGAAGGCAATGTTGCGTAAGATTATAATGTTTACTATAATAAAATTGTAAGTTAAACTTTTAAAAGTCGGGGTCATGAATCCAAGGAAAAGCTTAACAGCGTGAAGATTCCTTAGGAAATCGGATAGCACCATCTTTTCACCATCAATTCGCGAAATTGTCAAACATTCTAATGATGGTATTCTAATGTTTCTTCTCTCACTATCTGATCAAAGCTTAATTTAATTAACTTGTTATAAAACCGCATAATTTCTTAATTTTTGTGATTTTATATCTAATTGAAAGATAAAGATCAGTTTTCCTTATCCATGGAATAGCTTATTGCTCTTAATATTTTTTCCCTTAAAGTAAATTGAGGCACTCAGTTCTGATACAAACATAGAGAGGGTTAAAAATCTACGTCAACAACATTGATTTTGGTTTTATGTAATTGCTTTGTTCTCATAGTCTGATACATTTTATCTCCGCAAAACAACATAAGAAGTCTCAAAAAGTCGGAATGCAATTAGGCGTTATGCTCAGCGCCATCTATAAGCATCAATAGAAACTAAAACTGTAACTACTGAATTTTTTTTTTTCACTTTTTGAGACTTTTGTGTTATTTCGCACAGACAAAATGTATTAAGCTACAAAATAAAACACATTTCAAACAAAATTGACCTTGTTAACATGGATTCTTAACCCTTTTATCAGGCCCGCGCCGACCCCCAGCAGCGCCTGTGTGCAAACCTATGAAGCACCTCTTTATTGTCGTTGTGTTTCGAATTCCAGCGCCCCTATTGCCTTGGCGCCTATGTGCGTTGCACACTTCGCACACAGGGGTTTTTTTTTTTTTTTGGTTGGTCTGTGTCCCGTTTGGTCAACATTTTGACCACTTTGGGCAATCTGTGTTTGTGCACACAGGGGCGGCGCGACCCTGCCTTTTATGTTTGTATGGAGAACAGATACTCAATTTATCTTAATGTATGGAACCCTAACAGGAATGAGGAAACATAATAATGTCTGCAAAAAAAGTGTAAACATTTAGTTAGAATTTGTGAGTTTATAACTTATTCTTACCACAAATTTGCATATAGATCATCCTCAATGATATTAAAAATACATAAAACCAATAATTAGTATTCATAATTAAACTTTACAATGATCCGGGAAATTAGATACAAATATAAGATCTGAAGATAAGATTAGTTCCTTAGTTGACATATTTTAATATCAATTCTGAGTATATATATGTTTGTTTGAGTTCTTGGAACTGTATGAAAGAGATGTAAACAATTCAAGGATAAAGATATTCATTACAAAATTATACCAGAGGTCACAATTATCCGACTACCAGGGTAAACTTAGAACCCTCGCAGATTACAGACTTTTTATTAGCCAATAGTTTAATCAGGCTGTTAATTAGTATGAATGACCGATGAAAAGTTTGTAATCTACGGAGGCTTTTAAGTTTGCACTTAGTGGCTATACATAACAGTAATGTGCAAATTAGAATAATCAAATGGCTATAGGTTACTTTGTAGTATACACTAGCCTTTACCAGCAGTTTTGCTTATGTTATTTACATTATTATTCTAAGGGAGCCCTTTACTGGGATAAATAAAGTATTGAGTATTTCAACCCGTCACTTGGTCTACTTTTATGCCAAATTTCATCTCAATGCCACTCAATTGCAACTGCATTATTAAACATCAAAACCTCGAAACATGTTCACAAACTTTCACATTCATAATAATATAATAGTAGGATAGGATGGGATGGGCATATAGCTAGAAGAACCAATGGCTAAATGGAGACCATGAACCGGAAGACACAGCATAGGTCGGCCCCCCACATGATGGTCTAGGGACTCCGGAAGCTGATGGAGGCAGGAGGTGTGCAACTATTTGTTTTAGAGGAGACCTATGTCACGGTATACAGTAGTTTTTCTCCGAAAACAAAAGGTACATCGGGAGCGCGCTTGTGTGCGCGCCGTGTACGGACGCACCACAGGCAAGCATTTGCGACTGCACGCGACTGCCACGCGCGTCGTGGGTCTGTGTAAATACGTGTTGCGTGCTCCTAACCGGCCGAAGTCGTACTATTTGGTTGTCTTTATACTTTGCCTATGTTCAGCAGTGGACATATCAAGGTTTAATAAAATGATGATGATGAGGATATGATAAGATTATTATTTCTTACCTGTACTCTTTCAGCATTTTCTCATGCTGGTTCATAATAATACTCTTTTCCTCAGCACCTATAACATTAGTAGAAGTGCTTAATACTTTCAGTTTGTTCTCAAAACCCTCCATTCTCTTCTTAAGTTCTTCTATCTGGGACTTGGCATACTCAGTGGTGGGAGCTGACAAAATGATTTTCAAGTTTGTATCTGCTGTTTTCAAACTGTTGGATTTTTCAACCAATTCTTCAGTTATTAACTTGCACTGGGCGTCATAGTCTAAAAACAAATATTCCTTACAAAATAATAGAAAAGTTTTCTTTTAAGAAATATCAACTAACAAAATTTACTTAACGTCAAAGGTTAACATTACATTATATCAGAGAATGTTAAATTATTAATGTTACCTTCGGTATTGCCTTCTTCTTGAACGGTCTCAGGCTGTATAGCAGCATAAACTTTTTGTTTCCCATATAATTTACAACGGATTTTCGCATTTTCACTGAGATAATCCAATGCTTTTTGAACAGCGGATTTCGTGAAAGCGCCGCGGAGATTCACTGTTACGTCCGCACACGAATAAGGGCGATTTGTGTCCACTAAATACTTTAACACGGCCTCGTTAGCCATAGTTCTTTATTTCAATAACGACACGACAATAAACTTAACAACACGACATAAAAGTTTTAAGGACTAAATAAATTATACGACGTTTAGAAAATACCGCCATTTTCCAGTTGACGTAATGATGTTTTTAAATTATTATGCCAAGGGGTACAACCGTTCTGCCAAGCTTTCCAATTGTGTTCCAATCGAATGAAATTTAAATCAAATTAGGAATTTAATCGAAACCTTTGTAATCAATTTAAAACATGTTCAAGTAACACGTGACTATGGCAATAAATAAAAACTTTACGATGTTGCAAACTTGTGAAATGTTATTAAAATGAACCGGTTTTGTCTGATACCTATTTATAGCACCTCTAAAAATATGATTTTAAATGACGAAGGTTAAAAAAGGTGCTTGGTGGTTAAAAAATATGTTAATATTTATTTGTAGTGTAAAATAATATTGTTTTTTTCTTTATCGGCAGGGCCGTGATGCTACACCCTACTTGGAAAGAAATAGAGTTGGCCGTGACGCCATTGACTCCGCCGCCGCGCTCACTGACATGGGCAAGTATCTGTTCAGAGAGCGGCGGCTGCCAGTCTACGATATCGCTGTTGCAATCACCAAGTGAGTACAATTCGGACTCGACTTTTTAAACCAGTCAAAACGATGTTTGTGCTACACAGCTGGTAGTACCCCAGAACTGTCAACTGTTGAGTTATGACGTTATCAGTCTAGGCTGGTTTAAAAAGTCGAGCTTTTTTCCCAACTTTTAACAGCCATTGTATTTTATCAAGGAGTATGAATTATGATTTTATAGTTCGTGATATTATATTCAAAGTTAATTTCTAAATATAACTAATTCAGTTATTTTTATTAGTAGTTTGAATATTTTGATAAACTAATATGATATTTTGATGAAAAACCCAGTATGATTTTCTAATCATTCGAAGAATTATTGTATATTCTTTTAATTATTACATTTAAAAGCAACAAAAACTCAACATATTTTTTTTCGTTCCACTTCACACCTGAGGATTCCACGTAAGTATTCATTATTTAAACTTCACTTTGGCGCCATTATTAGAGTTTTAAGTTTACTTTAACAATGCCAATGCCGGGCAAATTAAAGCAGTGGAATGAAGACGTGGCAAATGATTTCATCAACAGATACGACATGTGCCGTCGACGGAAGGGTGGTCGCTGTACCAAAGGCACCGCTGGTAATTTCTTTTAAAAAAGGTCTTTAAGGATTGCAATTGGTCTGACAAACGGCGCGGCATTAACAGCTTACGAGTGAATATAAATGCTTCATAATTCATAATATAAGAGGTAAAGGATTTGGTAATGGCGCTAAATGTAAGACACTACACATTAGATTAGGTAACAAATTAGGTTTTGACAGAAGACGAGAGTCCGAATTGTATTAAACTTTTATTGAGTTTTATTTTCGTGCCCTTTCAGACTAGACATGTGCAGAAGACAATACGCGAATGATGCGTGCAATAGAGGGACTGCAGGTAGCGTGTTGAAAACCTAAAAAATCCACCCAAAAGCACGCCTGACTCATTTAGTCCCTCACCTATTTGTACACGTCACTTTGACCCCACCTGTCACTCTGACCCCACCTCAATCCGAGTCATAGCACCTTGTGAATAATATTCTGTCTTTCCGCAGCCGTCCATTCTTCTAGAAACATGTAAAATGTACCTTTCCAGTAAATGTTTTATGTATATAATTTTGTTTTAGATCATACGACTGTACTGTAAGTAGTTTAGATTCATAATGCATTTTTATTACCTACCTAATGTTTCTTCTTTCATTTTCATCATAGAGTATTATTGTATGATTCTTCTGTGCTGCAGTAGACAGTTTCAGGAGCAGTAGTTACTATCGTCATTATAGCCAAATACATTTATTATAACTTTTATTTGTGATCTAAAAGCATGCATACCAGAGTCCGGACATATTATTTTTATGTAAAACTCGCAAATTTTAGGTCTGACTGTCCCGACTGACAAAACCGAGTACTTAAATGCACTGACGCATTTAAATTATTGGTTTAACCTTTACTTAAAAGCAGCGACGCAACAAAGTTTATAATTTAAAACTATAAATCAGCTCTACTGACCATACCATCGTAAAACGCAAGATGATCTTTAACTTTTGACTCCGCCGCATTCTAAAGATCACTAGAATACATGAATCTTCTGCAACTACAGTAAGAAAGTTGCGTAAGATACAGACCAGTCGGCCCAACCTTACTTAAATGACAAGAGGTCATTGGGTACGCAGTAACGCGTAACTAGACATCGTCACCGACACAAAAGATATCTCGATATAACTCAACTCATAATACTCATCATCGAAAACAACTTGTTTGATTTGGACCTTTAGTTTCTTAAACAATGACAATGACAATAAAAAAGGCGGGAAATAGTCGAATCGACATTTGTTGATTTGGACCGTTTTTCAATTATGACAATTTTCTTAGAAAAGGCGGGAACTTTTTTTTAACTATCATAAACGACCAAGGTATTGATATTGTGGTATATTTTGGTTTGAATGCTATGTGCTTGTATTATAAAACAATAACTCGCTTGAGCTTTTGCATGTGCTAACACTACTATTAATTTCCAATATTTTGTACAGCACTATTTAATTATTAATCATATTTGTAAGTAAAATAAGTATTTTTATTATTTTAATGTAGAATACCACATCTGTCCAGTAGTAAGTACCTAATAGTAGACGAAACTAGACTTGTTTAGAATTATATGACATACATTTATATATAGACCAATCACTTGCATATCAACCTGTCAAACGTCATATTTCTAACCGTGTCTATTTCAAAATATATTACGCTTAACTACTTTTATCAAACCCTCGACTATCCCGTTATCCTATTTCATAAATACCTACGCTTTAAATCCACACAAAATTTGGCCGTGCCGATATTTTTCCTAGGTACTGTTTCAATTGCATATTCAAAATGACAATGGTACGGTCAGTATCAAATAGTCTGTAACATTCAGTGCCATATATCGATACCTTTAGACTCAAACGGCGTAAACGCCGCAGGTTCTAATGGCGTTTACGCCCTTTGAGTCTATAGGTATCGATATATCATCACACATCTTTGTATCTATGATAATTAACACGTTCACTCTCCCCATACAAAACTATCGGACAATATCACAAGTCCCTGAAGTCCCAACTGTGCAATTACTATAGGGAAGTGACACCATAGTGGGAGCACGGACTCTTGAAACAACCCATCATGACCACACATTGGGGGCACCGGGACAGGGAACGTGTTAAAGATGTGATATATATGACACTTTAGATGTTACTATTTGATACTAACTGTAAATATTATCATGGAACAAGAAAACCACGTATGCTCTTCCTGAAATATCACATGCGATGACACCGTAATGTTGCCATTGATTAAGAACTTCCATAATTTAAGAAAATTTATCACCCATAGGTAATCAATTATGAATTAAATTATTTGTTTTTACATGTTATTTGTTTATTCCGGTGAAAAGAAAATCTAATCTAAAATCTAATGTTACTAGCTCAACATTCCTTTTTTTGCAAATAAGTGAAGACACGAATTTAACACGGGTAATTAATTTTCACAAAATGGCAACATACCAAGCTTGTGACGTCAGCATGTCGGAGATCAAAAAAGGTCAATAAGGTCAGTCTCGGGAAGGACACAGCTGGTTTTCTTGTACCATGAAAATTATCACTTACCTACAAAACAGTACCCAATGCGGCTGTGGCATGCGACATGCCTTAATATGGTTATACTTAGGACTCTACCCTACCCGTACCTACACTTTGGCGTCGGCGAGACCGGACGAGGACACGTATGATATCTTTTCTAACTCATGTCGTGAGAAGAATATGACAAGCGTGCCTCGACTATAGTCAATATTTTTAGGTTTTTAAAAAAGCGTTAGCAAAAAACCACGTGACTCGGTTCGTTCAGCCAGTGGCATTGTGCCACAGATATAAAACATTACTTTGATTGGCTGAACGACCCTAATAGTCACGTGGTTTTTTCGTTTACCTTTTTTTAAATACCTAAAAGAACTGACTAGGTATATAGTATATACGTCGGCATGGTAGCGCCTGACGCATGACGTACGTCACAAGCTGCAATATCGTTCAATATTATTCTAGATTGTATATTACTCAGTTTTGTAGTCGGCACGGTTCGCCATTATTATTAGGATCATATATTAACTAGCTGTATACACAGGTTTCGCGTACGTCGGTGGCGCATGCGTGGTGAATAAGCGGCTGGAAAAGGTCAATTCTGTCGCGATCATTGAAGACACCGGCGGCTTCTCAGGCATCATCGTGGCCGCTCATGAAGTCGGACACTTGTATGTATTGAACGGATTCTAAACTTTATTTTTACTTCAAAAAGTCAGCGTAGCTAAGCTACGACTTAGGTACTATGCTTGACATTGACACTTGAAGAGATGATTTGAATTGACAGCTTGATTTGATCCTTTATTGTCCGCCCCTGTCTCTTTTGTCGTTTAGTGCTGCGTGCACGTTCTTTATAGAAGAAATTTGCCCTTTCTCAGTCCTCCTGTCCACAGACTAGGAGCAGTGCATGACGGCAGCCCGCCCCCTTCGTACCTCGGCGGGCCCGGCGCCGAGAAGTGCAGATGGGAGGACGGTTTCATCATGTCTGATCTCCGGCACACGGAGAAAGGGTTCCGTTGGTCGCCGTGCAGCGTGCAGAGCTTCCATCACTTCTTAAAGTAAGCTCCCGATTACTGGATGGTTGTTAACACGTATACACACATAGGTAGTTCATACAGACAAAATAATTTCAAGTAAACCTATGAAGAAAAGCCGAGCAACTTTGCTCTGACTTCTGCAGTCTAAGCTCTACAGTACAATTTTCATTTAGTGGACTGTTACACATATAATTTGACGATTAGCATTAGGTAATTAATTTTTCACACCTCCTATTCAGAAAAAAGTATTTTGATCCCTCATAAGAGGGATCAAAGTGATACTTTTCTGTTCAAGGACTACCTACAGGGTATTTTTAGGTTGAACCTGCTTAGAATATGCCATTGCCATACCATACATTATAGACTCTACATATTGACTCTACATATCAACTCTACATATCGACTCTACATTATTGACTCTACATATCGATTCTACATATCGACTCTACATATCAACTATACATATCGACTCTACATATCGACTCTCCATATCGACTCTACATTATCGACTCTACATTATTGACTCTACATATCGACTCTAAATATCGACTCTACATATCGACTCTACATATCGACTCTCCATATCGACTCTACATAATCGACTCTACATTATTGACTCTACATATCGACTCTACATATCGATTCTACATATCGACTCTACATATCCACTCTACATATCGATTCGACATATCGACTCTCCATATCGACTCTACATTATCGACTCTACATTATTGCTCTACATATCGACTCTACATATCAACTCTACATATCGACTCTACATATCGACTCTCCATATCGACTCTATATTGACTCTACATATCGACTCTACATATCGACTCTACATAAAGTCGATAATAAGGAATGGCCCAGACCACAGGTGTTTGGGGTCCGAGCCGCAGGCGAGGGCCATAAATATAATATGGAAGTAGTAAATTCGTCCCGTCCGTAAAAAGTAATAAACGTTTTATAAAATAATAAGGAACTGTAAATTTAACAATTTCATTTTATTAAAAATGTGTGATGCTCTTTGAATAACTATATATTTCGTTTTCGTTATTTTGGTAGGTAGCGTTTGTATTTAAATTTTCCTCATAGTCGGTGTGAAAAGCAGTATGTGTCACAAGGTAGCAAAATTATTTTCACCACGGGCGTTAACACTTGAATCCCTCACTACGCTCCGGATTCTACTTTAGAATCCCTCGCTACGCTCGGGATTCAATTGTAGAATCCGTCGCTTCGTTCAGGATTCAATGTACGCCCTCGCCGTAAATATATCATTTTGCTCCCTTGTGACACAATCTACTATTTATGCTACACATGACCATAAACTGGCTTTTACCGCACGCTACGCGTACAGAAAAACTGCTTTTTAGCCAAGTGTAGACATAAAATTTTGTACACAAAATGGGATGTAATAAAGAAAGCCTTCGATCGCATATTTATGCCCCTAGCCTGTAGCTCGGGCCGCAAACATCTGCGATCTCGGCCTTTGTTTTACCACCCTAGTTATGTAAAGTAATATATTTTGAAAATACTCTATTTAGAATTCACTCCAATATCGTACAATTCCAGTGGCGACACGGCGACGTGCCTATACAACTCGCCGCACGAGGACGACTCGCTGCCGCGCGTGCTGCCCGGGCGGCTGCTCACGCTTGACGCACAGTGCCGCAAGGATAGGGGCACGAGGTGAGTTACGTATAAACATATTAATATTATACACGTCTTTATACTTCATTTCAGAGACAGAACAAATATTCGAGAAAGTTTTCAGAAATGGGTCAATTGCAGAAAAAATGTACCTTTTACTTTTTTTTTGTCAGATCATGTTGTGTCTTATACCATTTTACTCAGAATCACGAGCACTTTTCATTTATGAAATAAAAAAAGTAGTGCAAAATGTCCCAACTTTTCCGTACATATTTTGAATTTCTCAGTTTCGTTCCGCCCAAACTAAATATAGGGGAAAATCGTAATGAAACTGAGAAAAAATAAAATCTCAGTTTCGTTTCGACTGAGAAATTCAAAATTTGTACGGATAAGTTGGAACATTTTGCACTACTTTTTTTTACAGGAAAAATATAACGGTTTTCCTAACTTGCACCGTTTCTTTTTAGAAATTTGCAAACATCGTAACACATACTTCCACTAAACTTATCGCCATACAGTTTTTCTTGAACTACTCGCGTATCTACTTATGAGTCTGTACGGAACCCTCGGTGCGCGAGTCCAACTCGCACTTGACCGGTTTTTTTTTTAAATTTCAGCGCGTGTTTCAAAGACGAGCGAGTGTGCGCGCAGCTGTTCTGCTTCGACGCCGCGAGCGGCTACTGCGTGGCCTACCGCCCCGCCGCCGAGGGCTCGCCGTGTGGCGACGGACAGGTAACCACAACTAACAATAAATACCTAACACATCATAACCAACATACCTTAGTTCGATACACACGTACACATCCGACATGAAGCTAACAAGAACAAATTTAAAAAGTTGTTAAAAAAACATTTATTGGAGACAATAGAGTGATGTTAATTAAGGAATTAAGACTACAGAAGTACATATATACCTAAATATGTATAGAAAATATCCTACCGTCAAACTGTTTATACAGTTTGGCAGGAAACTGCTTTAGAATTAAGAATTACTTAATATGTATTTAATAAATAAATAATAAAAAAAATAAAAAAAAAACATAAGTCAGGATGATCCGCTTCATCCTTCTCGCTGGTCCGCTGCTCACTCTGAGCAATCAGCGAAAAGTCAAGGTGGCCCTGGCCAAACGACCTGGTTCGACTCCAGGCGTTCAGGCCCCCACCTAGTCCGACCCTATCGAGGTGGACCGGGACAAGGTGACCTGGTTCGACCCCAGGTGCCCCCGGCACCCACCCAGTCCGACCCCTCGGGGTGGTCCAGCTAGCGACCTGCTTCGACCCCAGGGAACGCCACGGCCCCCACCGGCCATTTTTTGTACGAAGACAAATCACTGCTATTACACTGTGCCCGGGGTCAAGTGAGCGGTAAAAGTTCTTGTGAAATATATAAACTCTGTCAACAATTCTTTTAGCTGATTTTTTCTTATGCTATAATAACACGTATAACGTAATTTTACCAATTTTTTAAAAACGTAGACTTTTCATATTTGTGTTCGGCATAAGCACGTTAACTTTAAGCACGTTCAGAAAATCAGCGGTCAAAAAAAAGATGAATAATTGATTGAATCAGGCGTTACATGGCGGAAATCTAATTAATCAGTCAAACCATCAGCCTGTTCCGTGTATCGTATATCTGGCCATAAACCAATGTTTTTTTTTTCTGAATTTCAGTACTGCATAAATGGTAGATGTATAACCGAACACGAGAACATAATCCCGGACTACTCGCAGCATACGCCGAGCTACGTGCGTCCGGAAACGAGCCCGTTCTACGGCAATATTACCAGGTAATTATCGCTATATTACCACCGGTAACGTTTTATTACCGCTCGTGATCTTTTATTACCGCCGGTAACCTTTTATTACTACTAGTATTTTTTTGTTATTACTAGTAGTAGTCTTTAATTACCTACCGCCTTAATATAAGTATTGGTAGTATTTGAATTAAGGATTACATTCGTGATACCTAATTTTATTTTTTGCAAGGAGTAACGCATTTGTCATAGTTTTGATAGTTAGTTTCAGTAATTAATTGGGTATAGTTTCATTTACTGTTGTGTAGTTTTAAGAATATGTATGTTTAAAACAACTTTACTATTGGTATTAGCTTAATTGTTAAGAGATAGTTACAATTACTGATAAATTAATAAATTAGAAGCATGCGCATATAAGGAATTAAGATTGACGTTTCTTATAAGGAACAAATGTTTAAAATATATCACAAAACTGACACAATGAATGAGAACCCCACACACTCTCGTTTAAGTCAGTATGTGTACAAGCATTCACACAAGTCAACAACATACTAATATGACTTAATTTTGCAATAGTTACGAAGCAACGACTCAGCCAATAGTACCTAGCACCTCGTCGACATACAAACAATACTACTCAAGTTACAAGACCACAAATTCAATATTCACAACAACATCAACAACAACAACGACAGAAAGCCCGTACAAATACTACTTCTATACAACAAGGAAACCGACATCAGAATATACAGAAAAAACGACTGTCACGCAATCAAGTAGTATAAGTTACCCGCCATCCTTCAACAAATACTCAATATCGACAACGAGAAGTCCATACGACTTCCACGACTTCTTCTCGAGGACCACGAAAGAAGTCGACAGGAGCGAACCGAAAAGAACCGGATTCTACAGTAAAGACGAATTCGAGAACTATTTCGGAAGGTCCACGACAAAGAACCCGTATCCGGACAAGGGCCCGAGGTCCAGTTATAAGTTTGGGACACACTACTCCCAAGCCAAGTCGAGTGACAACTCTATAAGGCCAGACGCGAACGTCCAACAAGTACAAATAGAACCAGCGAGATTTCTGTTCTCTTACCAAAGGAACTTGACGACTGGGGAGATCATACGACAGTAGTGCCAAAACACTTATTGGTAAGGACATAAGAACGGGTTTCATCTGGCAGCATCGGAGTCATCCTTCCGCCATCGGTGTTTCTGTTACATAGCTCATTGTGTCTTCTACTTCACATGTCTACTTTACTCCATACATTTTCAGCCAAAACCACAAATCGATTGCAATTTGACTACTGAATACGATGATTACGTCTGTACCACAAATTAAGCGAAATGACTTAAAAGTTTAAGCTAAACGGTTTTATTTTAGGTCATCAGCTGTTACACTGGCCACCTTTTTGATTCCACTATCAGACCAAATTAGAACACAATAGTGCAAGATGAGAAACAAATAATATACTAGGTATAAACGACATATAAATAAAACCGTTTGAAAAGAGCAAAGATTCCCTTTGAGTTTTTTTTTAAAGTGGAAATGTGATTACAGTGTAATCATAAGTGTCAAATTGTAATTCGTCTATTTCGGTATCGTGTACATACTTATATCAATCACACATATCTATCAACGCGTACATTCGGCGCTACATACATTACATTTCGTGAAAGCATACATATTTGTACATAACTTGTATAGATCAGAACATTCTTTATCACGTTTTCAACATTGATTGTGGCTAAAATGTTGTATATAACATAGTAAACTACTTTGACGACCGCTTTAGCTTAGTTGGTAGTGACCCTGCCTACGAAGCAGGAGGTCCTGGGTTCGAATCCCGGTAAGGGCATTTATTTGTGTGATGAGCACGAATATTTGTTCCTGAGTCATGGATGTTTTCTATGTATTTAAGTATTTGTATCTATTAAATATATCGTCGTCTAGTATCCATAACACAAGCCTTATTGAGCTTACTATGGGGCTAGTTCGATTTGTGTAAGATTGTCCCCTAATATTTATTATAAACTGTAAATATGTCTTAAAAAGTAAATGTTTGTGTTGTAGTAATCTACCGACCACAAATAAAAATAATAAAACAACGGAAGACATCATTTCGGTAGATTACGCATTGTAAATTGCCTAATAACGTAGATTTTGAACTTACTTTTGTAAATACCTACTTTATACTTTTTATTAACTTTTTTGCAATATTAATGCTTGTAACTGTGTTTCAGCAGCCGCCATTAGCGAGAACGAGCGGGCCGACCAATGAAGACTGCCAAGCTGGAATGCCAGAGACTATTAGAGCATATTAGGTCCAGAGCCTATGTTAGCCTACAAGGATAGTCCGTTTCCAGCCTCTAAGCTACATTACAGATTGTGAAACGAGCGCATATCCCGTAGAATTGAATATTAACACGTGTAATTAATCACATTAATTCCTGTAATCGGTTACAAATGACGCGTTAGAAATAAGTGCAAGCAGAATTATTGCTTTGCTTGCATTTATTTTATTCAAAGTTACGGATGGTAATAATTAATTAATATTCAGCGGGTAATTACGGGATGGCGTCGTGCGTTGTGTGTGTTAAATGTGTCTGAAGACAAAACTTTATGTGTGTCGGACACAGTTCTGTGTGTGATATTACAATGTGATTGTGTTACTATTAATATTGAAGTCTATAAGTACATTAGGTTATAATTTTGTAAAAAACTGAATGGACGAAGATTTTCTAATCCGAAATAGATCGGTTTTTGGATTCATTTGTAGAAATACTCCTTGGACTACTTTTTTGATGGTTGTAAAATTAACCTCTTTATAAGGTTACATGAAAACTGCCACGAAGTGCCTTTTATACAATTATTTTTAAGAATGTAATTGATATAAGTTTTATATATATTTGACTGTGTAAAGAGAACAAAAGAGCGACTGGTTCGCGACTTGGAATATAATAACAACGGTCCACTCTGAAATATTTTAATTCTATAGAACAATACTTTTAAAAAATATATATATGCTCGCAGTTTTTGCAACTATTTTTACACGAAAGTTTTCTATAATTAAGCCTTTTTTATTATAAATAAAATTATTTATGGCACCTAGTTCTTTAAAAACAAAGTTACCAATAGAGTTAATGCGGTTGTCTATGACCGATCACATCACTTGCCGTGAACGTTACATCACTACTATTTATTATGTTCAAAACTATTTATGTATGGTTTTAGTTTTCCCAAATTGTTTAAATATTAAGAAGAAAATAGAAAATAATGAAATCGGTGCGCGCTGTTTTATTCCAACTACATATTCAAATTAGGCAGCTGTAATTCTAAATTATAACGGGGTAAAATGAGTTTCTTCAATAATTATTATGTGGCCTGAGCCCCCTGAGTTTGCGTACTCAGGGGGCTCAGGCCACATAATAATTATATATTATTTAACCAAATGCAATAAAGCCTAAATTAATAAAAAAAAGCCCTTTCAGTCCCAACACCTTTATTGGTCACGTCTCGAAATATAAAGACATATCAGGCCTCTTCGAGATCACCTAGAAATAACGTTATAAATAAACTATAATAGGTAAGTGCAAATTTTACAGTAAATGCATTACACTTACAGTGCAGAATTCATTCAATACAGTCGTTTATTCTGTAAGATAATTTCAGTGCAAAATATTTTATTCTGACTTACACACTTGGGCTCGGCCAGAAATCATGTGATCGTCTATAGGGGGGGAGAAAAATATCACGAATGAACACGATGGGGGGGAGCGGGTAAGACACTCAAAAATACTTATTTTCTAAGCCTATTTACCCAAATATCATTAATCAACTTTAAAACACCAAAAATACTATTCAAAAAATTACACGTGATCTTAGATGGGGGGGGGGAGGTAGCGTTACGATCACACCAAATATCACCAAGGGGGAAGAGGGGGTCAAAAATAGGCCAAATTTGATCACATGATTTCTGGACGAGCCCCTTGCGACAAAGGGTTTGGCACTACGAGGACAGCACAGTAGTTCGAACAGTCATAATTCCGAACATATCATGCAGTCTTCCGAATTTCATTATTCCGAAGCCCATGATACACTGAAAAAAAATATATTTTTTCAGGATATACTACTAATCTAATAGGTAATATTTTTTATTCGTCTACTTTCCGCATTATTTCGCATAAAATATCCTTCGAAATTATGACATTTCGGAATAAGGATGCTTTCGGAAATATTACTGTACAAAATTTTCGATTTTCCCGACACTAACATTCGTCAAGTCCTAGTCCAAACTGAAGTTATTTTACAGAAATAAATTCCAGTTAAATAACAGTTATACAAGATATTTCAATATTAGATTCCGAAAATTAAAGTACCCAGCGTGACACTACATGTGTTTCATCTTAAAACTTAAGTTAAACTATTCCTACAAATGTTCAATAATACGTCCCACTTATTCTACTACGAAAAGTAATAAATAATATTAGGTACAAGGGTTGATTTGCACAAGTACATATAGTATATTTGGTACAGTTCGCGTCACGTAAAAAGAACGCTGGAAGAAAGTGGAGGGGGTATGTTTGCGCATTGCTACACTCGCGCACGAAAGTACTATGTTTATTGTTTTATTTTTAAACTAGCCTTTCGCTCGCGGCGCGGTTCGATTAAAAAGTATATGTATTATTATCTATTATTTATTTATTAATAGGGTGAATCAACTTTTTAACCCACACAAAGCTGTCCGCAACTTCTAATCTTCGTTGAAATATAAAGCCCTTAAAAAATGGTTTGTCTATATTTAAATTTATATTGTATGTTAAAACGTTGAAAGTCCCGTCTCATGAACCTATTTTTTTTTTTGGAATGACGCTTAATAGTAAAACATCGTCCCCCATAACTGTTTACACAGTTTGACTGTGGGATCCTTGAGTATTATTAGTTGATATATTATTAAATGGAATTAAAAACATGTTTCTGTGTAGAATGGAAAAAACAAACAATATACATCATAAATCATTTTTCTATGTAAAACCATTTTGTAATAAACAAGACACTTTTGTGCGCGACAGTATTTTGAGAACGAACGTGACGTGAACACAGTGCGGAAAGCAAAGGTCGACTGACGAACCAATAGCGCCCCGGCAATGACGCGGCGCGGCACCCGCCCTCCCCGCGCCGCACCTCATACCACCAAATAGACCGATAAATTGCCTACTGCGCAGCCCCACCACCAGCGTTCTTTTTACGTGATTAGTATTGTAGTATATTTGATAGGTGGTAAGTATCTCCAACACCAAATTCTGGTTTATTTTAGTGACACGGTTCCATAATAATTTAATATTATTTGTTACTTATACTCTTCTAGATTGTGGTTGTCTATGTCAACTTTACCCATCGACAAAAAGAGCTCTAAAAAGGTTATATATACGACAAGTCTTTCTTTGTGAAAATTTTACGTTTAAAGTGCAATTTTAAAAAATTGTAAATTGTGGTTATCATATTTTAATGGAATTCATACTTAACAGTGAATAAATAGTACGAGTACTTTCGTACATAGGACTAAATTTGTAAACATTAATTCAATGCCATAGAAAATATTTACATGGGTAAAGTCAACATTGACAAAGCACTGCCGTCCTTTGACTAAAACCAAGCTAACTACTATATAACTGTATAACAGTTAGTGCCTCTATAGACAGACTGCTTGAAGCAGTTGAGTCTGTCTAGCATAACTGGCCGCGACTTCGTTTCTCACGCGACAGAGCATCACCTGCCACTGTCACACTATATTGAGTGGAAAGAGATAAGTAGCTTTTGTCACAGTTGTGCTAGAGGTACAGCAGCTTAAGCTGCGGCTGCATACAACCTAATGCTAAGGGCCTGTGCACACAACGTCAACACAACAAACTACGTAAAACATAAAAGTCGCAAATCAGACGCCATGATATAACAGTGTCCAAACCGAAATTATGCTGGTGCATGAAGGTTTATATCGTTTCGAAGCGCTGTCCCTTTCACACCGTAAAAATAAACAGGGACATCGCTACGAACCGCGCGTCGACGACGTGTTTAAAATACACCGTACGTACAGGCGCTAAGGTCATCCACATATTACGTCACACTTCAGATTTTTAGACCAGTCCCCCCCCCCGCCCCTCCCGCCGACGTCACAATCAAAATTTAAATCCCGAAAACGTTTCCCTTTTTTTAAGTTTCTCAATTCTCTGTTCGTTGCAATGTATTTCGCTTATGTTTCGAATCGTCACTTATTAAAATGTCGAAGTATTATTTTTCAACTACTTTTTAGTGCCGAAAAGTATTAAGTCCGAAATATTATTATCCCGTTATATCAAAAGATCGAAATTGTAGCATGTCGAAGCAAATCATCAATGGTTTGCTATTTTATTTGCGTAGGCGTGTGGGTAAGTAAATAAATTATATTTATGAACATAGTCATGTCATTTGTTTATCGATTTTACCGCTGTCACATTTGATTAGACTCCTCCCCCCCCCCATCCGTGTGACGTACTATAAGGATGACCCCTAACACAATCTGAAGTTTCTAACCGCCGTACACTTGCTTGAAGCAGTCCCACTGCCAAAAGCTGTTCGTCTATGGGGCATTTCTCCAGAAATATGTCTGCGGTCACCTCATTCATCTGGCCCTTTTTCATACTAAATGTATGGAGACAGATGAATGAGTCGCAGACATATTTCTGGAGAAATGCCCTATGGCGGGTTTCAGCTAGGTTTTAGTCATAAGACAGCCAAAGGCTGAGTAGCTACGGGCATTGCTGAAGGCAAAGATGGGCACGGAATGGAAATTTAACCGGATTTGATGGGCATGGGAGAGGACCCGACGTTCTTGGTGAGTATTTTGGCGAGCATGCCCACTGATAGTACGAACACTATGCCTGCTGGCATGAACTTTCTGCTGTTGTAGAATCTGGAACCAGAAAACGTGCTTGTAAGTATGCTATCATACAAGTAGAGATATATTATAGTAGACCGAGCGAACCCGGCGACGGTGCGGTTTCGACTGAAGCATTGCTTAAAGTTTGTAGTGCGTTACACGGCGCACACACATTCAACATTGTCCGTGTAAATGTTTATAAAATAATATTACTTTTTTTACTGCTTAAACGAGCACACAAATAAATTTCTCGTTTTTCTACTATTTTGACCTTGTGGTAATTTCATGCAAAGGAGATTGACCAACTTTGTATGGGAGTTGGACCAAGTGCTGCCCAGACTAAAGACACAGTGCATTATGCTCCTTAGGCTTATACTAGACTGTATACTAAAGCGCTTTAAGATCTATCCCAGGAGTCATGAAAAAAAAACTTTTTGATTGGCACTAAAAAATAATTATTTCTTACATTAAAAGTAACAGATTTTACTGTAATCTCGTCGTCTAATCGTCGTCATTGTCACCGATAGGTTATAGGTTAACGCGGGCTTATTTTCCGCAACTCGACGACAAACATGCGCCTATTTTGCGTGATGGGTTGATGGCACTACTCTTGCCAACCCAGCTCTACCAGAAAGCCTAGCAGACCCTTGACGTTGCCGACGACTTCTGGGAGTGACCTCGGTGTTCCGAGGTGGTGTGCCCGGTACTTGTCCACCCCCGGGTATTCGAGAATGACGTGGGCGGCTGTCTCTTCCACCTCCATGCAGGCTCTGCACAGAGGGCTGTCAGTAACATACCCTAGAGTAAACAAGTGTTTGTTTAGTAGGACTTGTCCAGTGATAGCTCCGGTTAGAAGATGGAGCTATGGCCTCTTTAGCTAGCGTAGCTTCCGCGACAATCCGGGGTTGATTGCCGGGAGGGCCTCTCTGGTTTGCTTGCAGGTACCCAGGTTAGACCCGCAATGTTGCTGTTCTACCTTCGTACCGACCCCGCAGTCCCTGGAACCGCACGTACACCGAACCCAGCATGAAGCCGAGTCGGCGCTCGTGGTCCACGAGAGCCTGCACCAACGTCGCTGGTGTGCCTGACGCACCTCTTTTAATATTATTTAACCTTTTTATACGTTTTTGTATTTTTATAGACTTTTGTTTTTATATGACATTGTTACTTTTGGCAGTGCATTAAAAGACCATATCCGAACCAGCTCTGTTTAATTCCAAGAGTTACAACTGGTATGCTGACGATAGCAAACATTTCCGCTTCCTGCCATTCTACTCTGTGGAGTAGCCAGCGGTCAATCTCCGCCCACCGGTTCTGGTACCGAAGAGTCCGCGCAACCGGGCGGAAGTCTTCCCAGAGCCCAGGGAACTCGATGCCGCATCGTACTCGTCGTGGCACCTCGCTCTGCCGCTTCACGACGTCGACGACCTTCTCCACCGTAGAGAGGGTGACGGTCGCCACGCTGCGCTTGAGCCATGTCAAAGTGGCCTGGTCCTCGCACCACAGCCTCAGGACTCCGTTCGTGGTGATCGGCTTACCTCGGAACAGCGGGCCGGACGTCTGGCTGTTGCATGACTGCGAGGCCTCCTGCATGAGCAGCGCCTACAGCTGTTGCTGGACCTCATCCAACAGCTTCTGTGTGAGGTTCCCCGTAGTCGTTGTCGTGATAGCAACCAACAGTTCTGCCTTAACAGCGTCCGCGTAAGCTGTCCGCGGTGCATCCCCCGTCGACTCGATCCTCTGCCTCTTGGGGTCGCCTCTTGTAGAGGCGATGTAGAGATCGGCTCATCCAGGCGGACCCGTTTGGCCGAGGGTCTGGTCTCCGGGTTACTGCTCTTTGCGATCCTGTCTTCTGCTCCTGTCCCTGAAGGTGTGGCAGGACCTACTACTGGGAGCCCAGCGGCTGTCTGCACCATCCTGTTGGGAGCAGCTGGCTGTTGCCGAAGCACCCCCGTCATTGGGTCCAGGCTCGTCCCGCTTGGCGGGTCTCACCTTTCGCCTCTTGGGCCCTTCACAGATTGTTACGTCCCTACGTTAATCAGAAGTATCCGATGACAGGACACTTGTCAATGTCAAAAGAATTATAACCTCAATATACTTTGACAGCTCGAAAACGCGGTATTCGTGACGTCTGTCCTGTCTAGACATGTGCGCCGATCAAAAAATTGTCGGCGGCGGCGTTTGGCCAAAAATCGGCGGCGGCGGCGTATTTTCGGCGTGAAATCGGCGTGATTGAAACATGATTTCACACAGCGAAAAACCGTAATTCAGGGACACAGTTATTTAAAATATCGCCGTACATCACCTTAAACTCTGATTTAATGTTATAAACCTATATTTTTACAAAAAAAATTGAAATAAAATGGTTAAAATTTGTGTTTTTTGCCTTTTTGGCACTAGTGATCATAACGTTACGATGCCAAAGCCATCTACTGAGGGAAGGTGACCCATGCTTCATCTTGATTCTACATGGCACATCTTCGGCCTTTTCGAGAGGTTTTAGGCCTTATCAGACATTATTTATTCGAGTTATATGGTATGGCATTAATTACCACTTGGTTATTCGGAGCTACATCAATTAAATAGTGCTTATACGGATTTCCTCATTTCTACGGAAATACTTAGGTTCACACAGGTCATCACTGCCTGTATGAGAGAAGTTCACTGGCCAAACGCCTATAGTTACAGGATCTTAAGCATCGCGAGGATGAACTTAAGTTTTTCCAACGTTACCCAAACGTGTTACACTATGCAATAGACCAAAATTAGATTAAGTACCACAAAAAGGCTTGTTTTTTTCGATTTTTTGGGACTTTACTGTCATCTTTCGGCAGCTTCCAGGCCGAATCTCTAATACGGTTCTGTACTGGAAAAACATAAGTAGCAGCAGACATAAGCAAACCACAGCTCTCAGTAGCTCTAACAAATAACTTGCCATTTACTTTGATGGACACTTTAGTTCCTCTGTTGCCCAATATCTTCCTGGAATCAAATATTGCCAAAGGCTTAGAAATGGGCCGAACTAAAAATAATAAAAAATATGCTCAACGACCCCTGTGTTTATAAGACGAAAGTTATGTCGAACTCCCTGATACCCCAGTCGCTCTTGGGGCAGTTAAACTTGAAGTTGTCTAGGACGAGAACTACGAATACACATATGTAGCTGAAACATACAGTCCAGTTCTTCTCTCTCACCATGTCTCAATGTCTCAAGAATAGTTTTTGACTAGTGACGAGATATCCAGTAGACGTATAGTCTTTCACCTTCATAAATAGGGTCGAGTCGCTCAACGTTCCATGGAGAGAGCTATGCTTGGAGTTTACGTTACCAAATTAGTAAATCCGTTTCGTTCCGTTTCCAAAGAACCTACTTAGGTAACATAACTCTAGCAAGATGAGGTGGTAATGGACTGGGCATATAGCTCGAGCAATAATGACCGATAGGATGGAAAGGTTCCCAAAGGGAGACCACGAATCTGAAGGAAGATGGAGCGTGGGTTGGCCTCCACAAAATGATCTGAGGACATGTTTAAGTTCGTCGGCATTCGATCAAGAGAAAACGTTTGCGTTGCGACTGTTCGTTCGGAATTGTTTAGGGCAGACCTATGTTCATCAATGAATGTCTCCTGATTGAGATGTTAATGATGATCTAGACCATTTTAACTAGCCTCTGCCGTCTTTTGAAATCCTACGAGAGGATAATAAGAAAAAACGGTATCCAAAAATGGGATGAACCTTGATTTCAACAGAGTATATGCCATGAACTGCTAGAACAAAGTGTTAAATAAGGTTAGATTTGATATTTGGTACGAAAATCTGCTTTTGCAATAAATTTTTATCCACGCCGATTTCACGCCGATCAGAAATCGGCGGCGGCGGCGTGGCCAAAAAAGCCGGCGGCGGCGGCGCGCCGGCGCGGCGCACACCTCTAGTCCTGTCACACTCTTACGGTTTTGCGACAAGGAAACGCGTTGCTCGCGATCGGTTTTCCTCTTGGATGTCGAATTAGTGGACTTTGTGATTGTTTTGTGTGCACGAACGATTTGTGTGAACAATTAAGTGCTAGCCTTGTTTTCGCGACGCGAACGGCACATATTTTGGCATCTGGACCAGAGATTGGTTACGCCGCGTGGCGACCTGGACCTGGCGCCTCATCAGTGTATAGCTGAACTTGACGAGACTTTGACTCTTTGACTGACCCGACTGTGACTTTGACTTGACAAAATTAAGCCTGCGGTCAGCGGTCGATTTGGTAAGTGAAAATTATTCCTAACCGTGTCAGAGTCTCTTTCGAACTCCGCAGTCGGAGTCCCATTCTACTCGGAGACACCCGGGTCCCGTCTAGAACACAGATAGTCCAGCCAGCGTCGAGTTGCGAGGATGTGTCGTCTGTGTCGAGTTCCTCCACAGGCGTCTGCTCCGGAGCAGTGGATTGCTCCACCGCCGAAACGACCTCCTGGGGCTCACCCGGTATGTCTAAAATGGGCTCAGTACGGCCTTTCGCCTGCGCCGAGCCTGTCTTTGTCGTCCACGCGCTAAGTTTCGAAGCCGCCGGTTTCCCAGCCGCTTTTCTGCCTCGCACGGACTGTCTTTTGTGTGAGGGCACTGTGAAAACAGCACCATCAGCGCCACGGTGTGTCTTGCGTGGGGGCACTGTAGATACAGCACCGCCACGGTGTGTGGTGTTGCCTCCTCGGATCGCTGACGTGACTTCGAAGGCACGTGTGGTCGAGGGCGGCACTGTAGATACAGCACCGTCCCGCGGGTGTGAGTGTTGTGTGGAGGTGGAGGGCACAGCGTCAGCCGCACTGACACTTCCGTGTGTGTGTGAAGTGTTTGGGGTGTTGGATCTTGTGGAGTCCATGTTGTGTATGTTGTGTTCTTCATCTCTCGAGCTTCCACCCGCCGTGTAATCGCTCCCAAACAAAAAACTAAAAGTTCAAAGTAAAGCCGAAAGCGCTCGCTCGCTAAAAACCCTTAAAAACAAAAATTCATGTAGTTTTTTTTCTCCTGGACCGATTTTAAAAATATATGTATTTTCTAATAGAGGGTAACGCAAGGAACTCGTTAGAGGTATTTTCATCTCTGGGCAACATTTGGTCCAAACTTGGTCAATCTCCTTTATTTTGATGATATATTTATTTTGAAATATGCTTTTTTAAGTGAACCCTAAGCACAGGACCAATAAAAAAAATTCAAGGGATGTTAACATGTGATTACAATAAAATACCGACAAAAATCTTGCGCAATTATAACGATATTTTTTATTTATTTTTTTACTATACAACCGGAAGATATTTTTTTGTGGCCTATTAGTATGTTGCTAAAACCTATCTCACACCTCGCATTTCCACACGTTTGTTCTACGCGGTCCCACTGTGCAGCGCCATGTAACAAATCGGAAGAAAATTTACTGCTATTTTATACTGTGGCAAAAGGTCACGTGGCCCATTGCCAACACGATGGACCGACCAGCTTAAATGCGAGGAAACATCGCAAAAAGTCTACGATATAAAGGAGTGGTGGGTAAACTTTCTTCATGGGGGGGCCAGAAAAGTTAACATGTTCACTGTCTCCATATAAAACTATTGGACAATGTCTCAAGTCCCAACTGTGCAATCAGTATGGGGAAGTGACCCAACAGTGGCAGCACGGACTCCTAAAAAATCCTTCATGACCCCCCATTGGGGGCACCGGGACAGGAAATGTGTTAAAATATTTCAAAGGAGGGCCAGAATTACAGCAAAAATTAGGCTTGTTGGCTGGACTGTTAATAGTACGAGGGCTGATTGAAAAGTTCGCGGCCTGACCATTAAAAAAAAAACTTTTTATTTTTTTTCTACCGCCATTTTGAACTGTCATTATTCAGTTCTCATCCCGCGAAATTTCAATTGTAAGACATTGTAAAAATAAATTATACGTCTGATTTAAAAATAAGAGTCAACAGATTTTTCATTATGGACAATTTGGAGCAACGTGCTGTAATTAAATATCTTCATAAAAAAGGATTGACTCCAAAACAAATTTTTGACGATATGCAGTGTACATTGGGGCAATCCTCTCCATCATATACGACAGTAAAAAAGTGGGCAGCTGAATTCAAGCGGGGATGAGTCAATATCAAAGATAACCCTCGCCCCGGGAGACCAACCACTGCGACCAATCCACATAATGTGGCAATTATATGCGAGATGATAATGCAAGACCGACGATTAATAGTAGATTGTGTCACAAGGGAGCAAAATGATGTATTTACGGCGAGGGCGTATATTGAATCCTGAACGAAGCGAAGGATTATACAATAGAATCCCGAGCGTAGCGAGGGATTCTAAAGTATAATCCGGAGCGTAGTGAGGGATTCAAGTGTTAACGCCCGAGGTGAAAATAATTTTGCTACCGAGTGACACATACTGCTTTTCACACCGACTATAAGGAAAATTTAAATACAAACGCTACCTACCAAAATAACGAAAACGAAATATAAAGTTAGTCAAAGAGCATCACACATTTTTAATAAAATGAAATGTGAAATTGTTAAATTTACAGTTCCTTATTATTTTATAAAACGTTTATTACTTTTAACGGACGGGACGAATTTACCACTTCCATATTATATATATGTAGAGTCGATATGTAGAGCAATAATGTAGAGTCGATAATGTAGAGTCGATATGGAGAGTCGATATGTCGAGTCGATATGTAGAGTGGATATGTAGAGTCGATATGTAGAATCGATATGTAGAGTCGATATGTAGAGTCAATAATGTAGAGTCGATAATGTAGAGTCGATATGGAGAGTCGATATGTACAGTCGATATGTAGAGTTCATATTTAGAGTCGATATGAAGAGTCAATAATGTAGAGTCGATAATGTAGAGTCGATATGGAGAGTCGATATGTAGAGTCGATATGTAGAGTTGATATGTAGCGTCGATATGTAGAATCGATATGTAGAGTCAATAATGTAGAGTCGATATGTAGAGTTGATATGTAGAGTCAATATGTAGAGTCTATAATGTATGGTATGGCAATGGCATATTCTAAGCAGGTTCAAACTAAAAATACCCTGTAGGTAGTCCTTGAACAGAAAAGTATCACTTTGATCCCTCTTATGAGGGATCAAAATACTTTTTTCTGAATAGGAGGTGTGAAAAAGTAAGAGAAATAGCTGACATCGTAGGCATCTCCTATGAAAGAACCCAAAACATTATAGTCAACGAATTAGGTTTTTCGAAGGTGTGGGCGAGATGGGTTCTGAAGCTCCTTTCAGTGGAACAAAAAATCACTCGTCTAACAATTTCACGCGACTGTCTCGACTTGTTTGAAGCTGATCCTCAAGACTTTTTGGACAGATATGTTACTATGGATGAGACATGGGTCCATCACTACACGCCCGATACTAAACAGCAATCAAAGCAGTGGGTTCGTGCTGGATCTCCGCCTCCCAAAAAGGCAAAGGCCATTTTGTCGGCGAATAAAGTCATGGCATCAGTCTTCTCAGTCTTCTGGGATGCAAAGGGAGTAATAATGGTTGACTATCTCCAGTAAGGTACCACTATAAACTCGGACTACTATTGCAACCTTTTACGCCGATTACGAGAAAATCTGAAAGTAAAAAGACCTGGATTGTTGACAAAAAAAAGTTCTCTTTCACCAGGACAATGCACGTGTGCACACGTCAATAAAATCGATGGCAGAAATTCACAACTGTGGGTTTGAATTATTGCCCCACCCACCCTATTCGCCTGATTAGGCACCATCGGACTTCCATCTATTTCCAAACTTAAAAAAAACACATGGGCGGTAAGAATTTTTTTACCAACGACGAGGTCCAAGCCGAAATGGACACCTATTTTGAAGGCCTGGAGGAAAGTTTCTTCAAAAGTGGTATAATGGCTTTGAAATCCAGCCAGATGGAACAAGTGCAAAGAGCTCGACGGGGACTACGTAGAGAAATAAAAATCTTTTCACACCTCCTATTCAGAAAAAAGTATTTTGATCCCTCATAAGAGGGATCAAAGTGATACTTTTCTGTTCAAGGACTACCTACAGGGTATTTTTAGTTTGAACCTGCTTAGAATATGCCATTGCCATACCATACATTATAGACTCTACATATTGACTCTACATATCAACTCTACATATCGACTCTACATTATTGACTCTACATATCGATTCTACATATCGACTCTACATATCAACTCTACATATCGACTCTCCATATCGACTCTACATTATCGACTCTACATTATTGACTCTACATATCGACTCTCTAAATATCAACTCTACATATCGACTCTACATATCGACTCTCCATATCGACTCTACATTATCGACTCTACATTATTGACTCTACATATCGACTCTACATATCGATTCTACATATCGACTCTACATATCCACTCTACATATTGACTCTACATATCGACTCTCCATATCGACTCTACATTATCGACTCTACATATCGACTCTACATATCAACTCTACATATCGACTCTACATATCGACTCTCCATATCGACTCTACATTGACTCTACATATCGACTCTACATATCGACTCTACATAAAGTCGATAATAAGGAATGGCCCAGACCACACGTGTTTGGGGTCCGAGCCGCAGGCGAGGGCCATAAATATAATATGGACGTGGTAAATTCGTCCCGTCTGTAAAAAGTAATAAACGTTTTATAAAATAATAAGGAACTGTAAATTTATCAATTTCACATTTCATTTTATTAAAATTTAAAAATATGTGATGCTCTTTGACTAACTATATATTTCGTTTTCGTTATTTTGGTAGGTAGCGTTTGTATTTAAATTTTCCTCATAGTCGGTGTGAAAAGCAGTATGTGTCACAAGGCAGCAAAATTATTTTCACCACGGGCGTTAACACTTGAATCCCTCACTACGCTCCGGATTCTACTTTAGAATCCCTCGCTACGCTCGGGATTCAATTGTAGAATCCGTCGCTTCGTTCAGGATTCAATGTACGCCCTCGCCGTAAATATATCATTTTGCTCCCTTGTGACACAATCTACTATTATATATAAAAGAAGATGTCCTGACTGACTGACTGACTGACTGACTTACTGGCTCATCAACGCACAGCCGAAACTACTGAAGCTAGGAACTCGAAATTTTCACAGTAGGTTGGTTTTATAACGTAAATAAGGGATAAGAAGGGATTTTTCGAAATTCATCCCCAAAGGGGGTTAAATGGGGGTTGAAAGTTTATATGGGGACCACACGATTTTTAAAGTTGGAGATCTGAGATTTCGGACATAGTCCCTTCAATATGAGTACAGGAAAGTGATTTCACGGTTTTTCGAAATTCGTCCCCGAAAGGGGTTAAATGGGGGTTGAAACTTTGTATAGGGACCAAACGATTTTTGAAGTTGGAGATCTGACACTTTGTAAATAGACCCTTCAATAAGAGTAAAGAAAAGTAGTTTTACCGTTTTTCGAAAATCATCCCCAAAATGGGGTTAAATGGGGGTTGAAACTTTGTATAGGGACTAACCCATTTTTGAAGTTGGAGATCGGAGACTTCGTACATAGACCCTTCAATATGAGTAGAGAAAATATATTTTACCCTTTTTCGGAATTCATCCCTAAAAGAGGTTAAACGGGGGTTGAAATATTGTATATGGACCAAATCATTTTTAAGTTACAGATCTGAGCTGAGACTTCGTATGTAGACTCTTCAATAAAGGTCGAAGAAAGTAGTCTTACCGTTTTTCGAAATTCATCCCCAACAGGGGTTAAATGGGGGTTGAAACGATTTTTGAAGTTGAAGCTCCGAGACATCGTACATACTCTCCTAAATATGAGTACAGGAAAGTAATTTCACGGTTTTTCGAAATTCATCCCCAAAAGGGGTTCAATGGGGGTTGAATCTTTGTATAGGGACCGAACGGTTTTTGAAGTTGGAGCTCTGAGACATCGTACATAGACTTCTCAATAAGAATAAAAAAAAAAAAGTTTTCCGTTTTTCCTAATTCATCCCTAAAAAGGGGTCAAACGGGGGTTGAACTTTTGTATAGGGCCAGACGATTTTTGTAGTAGATCTTGAACTTCGTACATAGACTCATCCATAAGAGTAAAGAGAAGTGACTGCTGTTTTTTGAAATTCATCCCCAAAGGGGTTTAAATGGGGGTTGAAACTTTGTATACGGACCAAACGATTTTTGAAGTTGGAGATTTGATACATTGTTCATAGACTCCATAATAAGAACAAAGAAATGTGGTTTTACCGTTTTTTCATCCCTAAAAAGGGATCAAACGGGGGTTGAAACTTTGTAAAAGGAGCAAACGATTTTTGTAGTAGATCTTGAACTCATGCAAAAGAGAAAAGAAAAGTGATTGCAGTTTTTTGAAATTTATATCCAAAGGGATTTAAATGGGGGTTGAAACTCTGTATAGGGTCCAAAGGATTTTTGAAGTAGGAAATCTGATACTTCGTACATAGATCCTTCAATAAGGGTACAGAAAAAAGTAAAACCATTTTTAAAACTTTATAAAGGGACCAAATGATTTTTAAAGTAGGGTATCTAAAACTAATTAATCTGAATAGAACTCAAATGATTTCATCGTTCATTAAAATTTATCTCGAAAACGGGTTGAGTACGTAGGGGTTGAAAGTTTGTTTAGGTACCGTACAAATTTTAAAGTAAAAGGTTTCTAACTCCATGCATAGCATATAGCAATTAGTAGATTGTTTTTTTTTTATGTAAGTAACAGGTGGTTTATGAAGTGCATTAAATTTTTGGGAAATAATCCTTAAATGGACTAAAGAATTGATTTTCGCGGTAAATGTGCATTGTGCAGTTTTGGGCCCATTATTTAAGGGGTTTGTTATATTACAACCAAGTTTATGAACAAATATCAGCATGTAATTATAACTAATAAACCCTCATTCTCAGAGGGTTTACTGTATAAATTAAATTAAAACTAACCTAGCCCTAAGTACCTACTAACAATGTGGACCTTTGATGTCTTAATAAATAAAATTTTATTATTATAAAGATTAATTGCCTAATTATAATTTACACCGCTGACGAAGTCGCGGGCATAAGCTAGTCTATATATATAAAAGAAGATGTCCTTACTGACTGACTGACTTACTGGCTCATCAACGCACAGCCGAAACTACTGAAGCTAGAAACTTGATTTTTTTACAGTAGGGTGGTTATATAACGTAAGTAAGGGATAAGAAGGGATTTTTCGAAATTCATCCCCAAAGGGGGTTAAATAGGGGTTGAAACTTTGTATGGGGACTAAACGATTTTTGAAGTAGGAAATCTGAAACTTCGAACATAGATCCTTCAATATGAGTACAGGAAAGTAATTTCACGGTTTTTTGAAATTCATCCCCGAAAGGGGTTAAATGGGGGTTGAAACTTTGTATAGGCGCCAAACGATTTTTGAAGTTGGAGATCTGAGACTTTGTAAATATATCCTTCAATATGATTACAAGGAAGTCATTTCACGGTTTTTTGAAATTCATCCCCGAAAGGGGTTAAATGGGGGTTGAAACTTTGTATAGGCACCAAACGATTTTTGAAGTTGGACATCGGTGACTTTTATCGGTGATTTCAGAAAAGTAATTTCATCGTTTTGTGAAATTGACCCCCAAAAGGGTTAAAAGGGGGGTTGAAAGTTTATATGGGGTCCACACGATTTTTAAAGTAGGAAATCTGAGACTTCGGACATAGACCCTTCAATATGAGTACAGGAAAGTAATTTCACGGTTTTTTGAAATTCATCCCCGAAAGGGGTTAAATGGGGGTTGAAACTTTGGAAAGGGACCAATCGATTTCTAAAGTTGGAGATCTGAGAGTTCGCACATAGACCCTTCAATGTGAGTACAGGAAAGTTATTTCACGGTTTTTCGAAATTCATCCCCGAAAGGGTTTAAATGGGGGTTGAAACTTTGTATAGGGACCAAACGATTTTTGAAGTTGGAGATCTGAGACTTCGCACATAGATCCTTCAATATGAGTACAGGAAAGTAATTTCACGGTTTTTTGAAATTCATCCCCGAAAGGGGTTAAATGGGGGTTGAAACTTTGTATAGGCGCCAAACGATTTTTGAAGTTGGAGATCTGAGACTTTGTAAATATATCCTTCAATATGATTACAAGGAAGTCATTTCACGGTTTTTTGAAATTCATCCCCGAAAGGGGTTAAATGGGGGTTGAAACTTTGTATAGGCACCAAACGATTTTTGAAGTTGGACATCGGTGACTTTGTAAATAGATCCTTCAATATGAGTACAAGGAAGTAATTTCACGGTTTTTAGAAATTCATCCCCAGAATGGGGTTAAATGGGGGTTGAAACTTTGTATAGGCACCAAACGATTTTTAAAGTTGGAGATCTGAGACTTTGTAAATAGACCCTTCAATATGAGCACAGGAAAGTAATTTCACGGTTTTTTGAAATTCATCCCTGAAAGGGGTTAAATGGGGTTTGAAATGTTGTATAGGCACTAAACGATTTTTTAAGTGGAAAACTAATTGAAATGAACAGAACACAAATGAATTCATCATTCATAAAAATGTATCTCCCAAACGGGTTGAGTAAGTAGGGGTTGAAAGTTTGTTTAGGGACCGTACAATTTTTAAAGTAAAAGGTTTGAAACTCCATGCGTAGCATGTAGCAATTAGTAGATTGTTTTTTGTGTATGTAAGTAACAGGTGGTTTATGAGGTGAATTTAATTTTTTGGAAATAATCCTTAAATGGACTACATAATTGATTTTCGCGGTAAATGTGCAGTTTTGGGCCCAATATTTCACGGTTTTGTTTAATTACAACAAGGTTCATTTACAAATATCAGAAACTATTTATAAAGGGTAATTGCCTAATTATAATTTACACCGCAGACGAAGTCGCGGGCATAAGCTAGTATTAAATAAAATCTTTGGATTTGATTTCATACTTAGGCCGTGAACTTTCCAATCACCCCTCGTACATTACACAACTAGTGTAGTAAAACAAAGAAAGCCCTAAATCACATATTTACGACCCTCGCCTGCAGCTGGGGTCGCAACTACCTGAGTTGTGTAATGTACTATATCGCGGGCCAATATACTACTTATTTCGACGGACCACGGGGGGCCGGATTGAACCCTCCCGCGGGCCGTACTTTGTCCCAGGGCTCTGATACCGGTATATTCTCCATACAAAAATACCGGTATTTTTTTCGTTCTTCCCGTTCTTTGGTTTATTTAATATTAATTTAATCGGACAATCGAATAATACGAAGTCATTACTTAAATAGATTATTGAACATTAGATAAAAAGCATAAAATAATTCAAAATATCGGGCTATTTCGAGGTTTTTGAAAAATACCGGTTCCGAGTCCTGCTTTGTCCACCACTAATGTAGTATTTTTTTATGAAGTCAGTTAATTGAAATTTCAATTACCTGTATCCCATAAGTCCGCCCAGCACGGTGGTGGTTCCCAGCATGAGCTGGTAGTTGGACGGGTCGCGGCTGATTTGGTACGCGCCGATACCTGCACAATACACGTCATCGTAAGTATTTGATACTATGTGTCCGTCAAGGTAGCGTACACCGTAAAGATTTTCAGAATCTGATGCAGCCAATAAATAGTACCCAAATAGTACCGACGAAATACCTAGGTGAAAAAAATTGTACCCTTAAACTTTTCGAAATATAAGGCCTGTTCACGGTGTACGCTACCGGGCGTCAAGCTGGCGTACACCGTTTGTATCTCTGGAACGGCTTTGTTTTTGGAAACGCTTTATATCTCAAAAAATAGTACCCAAATAGTACCCTAGGGCCCTACAATTTCATTGCTCTAGATATCGTAGAAGCCGAGATATAGTGAGGTCTTTCTATAAGAAATTCCCGGGTACGCCAGCTTGACGGTGTGAAATTTTGTACACCGTTAAGTCATGGAATATCTCGGCTTCTACGATAGCTAGAGAAATGAAATTGTAGGGCCCTAGGGTACTATTTGGGTACTATTTTTTGAGATATAAAGCGTTTCCAAAAACAAAGCCGTTCCAGAGATACAAACGGTGTACGCCAGCTTGACGCCCGGTAGCGTACACCGTGAACAGGCCTTATATTTCGAAAAGTTTAAGGGTACTATTTTTTTCACCTAGGTATTTCGTCGGTACTATTTGGGTACTATTTATTGGCTGCATCAGATTCTGAAAATCTTTACGGTGTACGCTACCTTGACGGACACGATACTATAGATAGACAGTCCGTTCTTTTAGGTCTTAAATCAAAGGTAAACAAAAAAAACACATGACTCGGGTCGTTCAGCCAGTGGTAGGCGTGGTGCCACAGATACAAAACGTTGACTTTGATTGGCTAAACGACCCGAGTCCTCGTGGTTTTTTTGTTTACATTTTATGGGGGATCCGCCCGCAACTTCATTCGTGAAGATGAAATCCCGTCAAAAACATTACATGTAAAAAGATGTAAGTCTCGCAACGCCAGTTCTTCTACACTAACCGTACCGGGGAGAGCTATTGAATGTTCCTCCACGGTTAAATAATAGGCAAGTCGGTGGGAATCGAGGTCTGTGGACACCCTCCCGGTAGGGACTTGGTTTAACATACATCAAAACTTTTTTGTTGTAGAAGAACTGGTGTTGCGAGACTTGCATTTTTTTACATGTAATGTTTTTGATGGGATCTCATTTATTTTTGTAAGTGGTCTTTCTTTATTTATTACATTCCTATCCATTCTATTTCTAATTTGAACTACAAAAGTAATCGCATGTATTTGTATAGTATTACAAACTTACTTATACAGTTTGTATTGAAATTTCAATATTTTTAGGTTTTGCATGACTTGATAGGCTAAAAACTAACTATGCTTAAAATTTGGAGCTTGTGGGTCTGCTAGAAGTACCTTAGAATTACGATGATCATCCAGTAGGTCAGGTAAAAAACTAAGGAACTTTGATGTGCAATGGTTCTTAAACTACAAGTTCAAATTGAATGTTATTGAGAATATATCTAAGTCATACTATATTATGCCCTATATAGCTTTTGCCAGCACAAAATTACAAGAGGTTGAAATGGTCATTCAGACCAACCTCCTGTAATTTTAATCGCATTTACGTCCCTCGCTTGCAGCTCGGGCCGCAAACATCTGCGATCTCGGCCTTTCTTTGTTTTACCACCCTAATTGTGTAAAGTACATTTGACAGTGACAGATATGTCGTAGTTTTTTTGGTCTTGAATTAGAATTCGGAGTATAATTACTAATTAGGTTGCCGACCCCTGACCCAGTTCGATGATAGGTGTCAAAGGCAACAATAATTTTCGATAGATGCCTGCTTTTTGAGGTTTTACAATGGATATTGCCTTACCTAAGATGGAGCCAAAGATGAGACCAGCACCAAGAGACGGGATGGATCCTGGAAAATAAATACAACCATCGTAAGCCCGCAATAAAATTTTCATAATTACATAATCTTTGACAGTGTCACAAGTATAGTTTGCTTATCCTTTGGTAAATAAGCTAAAAATGCAAAAAAAATACTGGAATATCGTATCTAATTGGCGACTTAATTACTCTCTTGGGGCCTAGGAAAAATACACATCAGACCTCCTCACTAGCTACGTGGTCATTCATGATTTTTATGTGACTCTCCCCTTTTAATCATCGTAAACTTTATTTTCTAGAGCAACTAAAAGTAAACTAGACAAAAAAATTGAGTTACAGAATGAAAAATATTCAATTTTCTCTCCAAAAGCTATTTCAGTACCTATACAATTTTACCGCTAATATTAAGATAAAATATTTTTCATCACACTTGCTCGTAAAGGGCGTTATAACACGCGGGCTTATAGACCAGCTCGAGCCGTTTTACCTCCCGTGGGTTATAAAAATCTATAACTCCCACGGGAAGAAAAACTGTATGAAAATCTATAACTCCCAAGGGAGTTATGAGTTTAGTTTTAAAATATTGAACCTACCCGTACGTCATTTCAGACTAAGGAGGTTTCAAATCAGCCAAGGCTTATTTCACGTCTTCAAAACTTGGCTACAAAACCAATTTTAGTGTATACAAAAATTATATCGTATATTTAACTATTATTTCAGTATTTTTTGCAATTATTTTGATGCAATTAAAACAATTTGGTTTCAAATTTTATTTTGAAAATCGGTACAATCTGGCGGTACTGCCTGTCAAGTTTGAAAACTAAACGCAGTTCTTAGCATTATCTGTGGAATACTATATGAAAAAGTTGACAATAAATAATTTTATTTTTGTCTTATTCTATTTTCCTCGCAAATGTGATGAAAAACATTGTGTGTACCACGGGCAGTAAGGGGATTACAAACTCGAGTCATTAAAAGCCCTCCGCCTACGGCGTCGGGCTTCTAATAGACTCTCGTTAGTAAATCCCTTCTTACTACCCTCGGTGCACAATGTACTATTAAATGTGTATTTGTGTAGTTAAATTTGAAATTTAAAATTATTACAATTTGTTTATAACATGTTAATTGTTATGTTAATGTCGATTTTAAAGAAATAAAACTGAACCATAAAGCAAATATCACTTATAGTTTTTTTTTAATAACGCCGTGGTGCTGTGTCGTAAATAAACGTGGAATGGAAATTAAAAAGAATCATCTTACAAATGCAATTTTGTATGAAATTTCATTAAACCACTGGAAACGTGGTACTTTGTGGTCTAACGTCAATATTTCATTCCATGTTTGAGAAAATCATGTTGATCCATTTCAATGACCGAATGTTATGAGTTACGAGCACACATGCTTACATTCAACAAAATTTATTTTCATTTAAGATAATGACAACTCCAAATCACAAATTGATTGTCACTGCATGAGTGTACGCTGTGATATGAATGTTGATTGTAGCTAATTAAAGATTAATGTAATTAAGATACCCACAATCCGAATTACCTTCACAAAGAATACTTGAGCGTAAAACTATTAAGAAAAATTATAAATAGTGTGACACTCAAACCCTTGAGCATAAACAATGTTAAAGAAGTCAATTCTTTATACCACAGGTAAAGGTGAACTTATTCACAAGATAATGGATGCCTATGAAGTGCCAAGCCACTTTTATTGATAGGTTATCAAAGTTGCTCTCAGTTGGTAGACATTTTGAACAGTAGTTCAACAGTTATCAGTTATCAAACTAAAAAGACTCGAGAATATTGTTTTGAGCATTATTTGTACTGAAAACAACTTTGGTCAAAGTATAAAGACCAACAAGTAGTCACTCTTTGGCCGTTTAGGAACATGCTACTCCTATTCAAAGTTGAGGTGCAGATGGTGCGACCCCTGTACTGGGGCATTCTTACACATATGTAAAATTTTTGGTAGTGTTCGTTTACGGCACGCACAAGTACAAGTCACCCGATGTACCTTTTGTAGGAAAAATTACTGCTATTATACTGTGCTTTGGTGGCCAGAACATTGATGGCCACTGGGCTTGGGAGATGGTTACTAGACTGTGAGGCCCGGGGTTTGAATCCCAGCAGTTTATTTGAATACTGGTCTAGTAATAGTTAACACTTGTATTGTCAAAATGGGCTAAATCAACACACAACAAGATCAACAGCCCACCTGCTAACTTAATGTAAACTATGATCCCGTTGGTGTGGTTTCCCTGTCACAAGGGTTATGGCGCTGAGATGATATTTGCTCCATGGTAATAACCTGACCTGATAAATTTGACAATACAGTCAAAGTGCCCTCAAAGACCCCAAGAAACCCTAAAGAAACAGGAAAAGCTTTAATGCTCTCAGAATTATAAGAAAAATGCAAAGTATCGATGCTTAAGTATATTATTTAAAAAAAAACTCCTTATTTCCCATCCTAGTCCTTTGTATTGTAACCCTGTACTTTGTCTTCTTTGCGCAATAAAGTGATTACATACTAGTCTTAGCACCAGCAATAGTTCGTACCGAGAGTATAGTAATTCCATCCTTCTCGTAAATTCTGGATGTTCGTTGAAACGTAGTTAAGCGGAATAAATTAAAAATACTAACCTGCCTTTGCGTAACCCATGATACCGCCGGCGGCAACCGTCGCGGCGTACGCAAAACCGAAGAAGTCGACGCCCATGTTTAGATATTTAATTTGTTGAGAAATATAAAGTTTAAAAGTTATCTCTTATCAAACTTATGCAGTCTGATAACCACGAATTCGTAAACCAAATGAATGAGGTAAATCGCGAGCGTACCAAAAGATTGATGTGATGTTTTGACGTTTCACAGAATTTGACATTGACACAACTTGTACAGTGCTGCCAACTTAAGTACTCACTTAGGGCTAAATAATGCTGCGTACACACCAGACGAACGAACGCCAACGAATGGGTTTCGTAGGGAATGCAAATCGGTTATAACCGAAACCGAAAAAATCGGTTATAATCGGTTATTTTGGTCATTTTCAAAATCGGTTACAGAGAATGGAATAATCGTTTATAATCGGTTATTTATTATTTACTTATATCTTTAAAATAACATGTTATTTTGCTATATAACTTGTAAATAATTACATTTTCTATGCAAAAAAACTCGTATCTCACTTTGCTTTAACGGAAAACGTTAGTAGTATCTCTATACGCTTCAAGGAATTAAAAGTAGACCCTTTTGAATCGGCACACACTTCGTGGGAGACTCTAAAAACTATTGCTCTGAAAACAGCTAAAGAGCAAGCAAAGTTAAAGGGTCGGGTCCAAAAGCTGATTGGATGGAAAGGGACACGTGGTCAGTCATTGAGGACAGAAGAACCCTTAAGGAGGGTGGCCTTAACTTGGAGATAGAGAGGCAACGGTACCGGGAGCTACATGGCACAGTTCAAAGATTGTGCGGAAGGGACAAGAATGCCGTCATCGATGAAGTAAGCCAAGACATGGAAAAAGCAGCAAACCATGCAGACATCAAAGACATGTTTGCAGAGGTAAAACTCTTGGCTAAAGACTTTAAACCCAAAAGCTGGACGATAGAAGATGAGCTAGGAACCACTGATGGATAAACATCTTGTGCTTGAGATATGGCGCGAATACTGCCAACAGCTTTATAGTGAGAACAATGATTTCATCGAAGAACGGATGAATTTCACTGAGAGAGAGCCCGATATTCTCCTTCACGAAGTCGAAGCAGCAGTTCTGCGCCTCAAACACAAAGCTTGTGGTGGGGATGGAGTATCTGCGCAAATACTTAAGTGGTTGGGTCCCGATGGCACACAGGCTCTACATCTTATATGCCTGAAAGTTTGGAGAACTGGTCAATGGCCCAAGGACTGGATGGAGTCAGTGGTGGTTCCTCTGCACAAGAAAGGCTCTACCAAGAAGTGCAAGTACTACCGCACCATCTCCTTAACATCCCATGCGAGCAAAGTGTTACTGCATATCCTCAACAAAAGGATCGAAAATTTCATCGGTGGGCACATTGCAAGGGAGCAAGCAGAATTTTTCAGAGGTGAGCAGATACTGAACATCACGCAGCTGACCGAAAAAGCTAAAGAGTTCAACGAGCCGATGGCCTTATGCTTCATTAAGTACGCTAAGGCCTTTGACTGCATCAGCTGGAAGAAAATGTTCGCAGTCATGAGAGAGATGGGTATACCGGATCACCTAATTTTCCTTGTCCAGAACTTGTATCTCGATGGCAATTCCAAGATCAGAGTAAAAGACACCGAATCAGGCCCTTTTCAGACCAACCGAGGATTCAGACAGGGGTGTATTCTCTCACCACAACTGTTCAATCTTGTAGGCGAACACATCGTTAGAAGAGTTTTGGAGGATTGGGATTGGGATGGAGGCATTGGGATCGGAGGGCACCTCATTACTAATCTACGTTTTGCAGATGATACTACCATTATAGGCGCTAACGAAATAGAACTAGCGGAGCTTCTGCAAAGGGTCCAAAAAGTGAGTGTGGAGTATGGCCTTCATATTAATCGGGCTAAAACTAAGCTGATGTTGGTTGATCGGGCTGGCATTATGCAGCGAATTGGAGAACTACCGGACCTCGATACTGTGGACAAATTTGTCTATCTCGCATCATTAGACACCGCAGATGTTGACTGCGAGAACGACGTAGTAAGAAGAGCCCACATTGCAAAGGCAGCTGTGAAGCGACTAGAGAAGATCTGGAGGAACCGCGGTATCAGCAAGAGGACCAAAACAAAGTCGATGAGAACCCTGATCTTCTCTATATTTCTATACGCTTCAGAAACCTGGACTCTGAAGGTACGCATTCGGAGCAGGATTGACGCATTCGAAATGTGGTACTGGCGCAAAATGTTAAGAATCCCCTGGACGGCGCGTCGCACTAATGCATCAATCTGTGACTGAATTGAAGATCAAGTGCCGCTTATCGACCATCTGCTTCCAGCTGATCCTGCAGTATTTCGGGCACGTGGCTAGACGCGAGCCGGATAGTTTGGAAAAGCTCATTGTGGTTGGCCACGTGGAAGGTAAAAGGGAACGTTGGAGGATCACCGATCCGATGGGCCGATACCGTAAAGGAAGCATGTCAGGGAACTCTACAGGCGTCGCATCGACCTCATGTGGTCGCGACCCTCAGTCATGAGGAAACGAGGAAGAAGAAGATCTCTATGTGATGATGATGCACTTGCACTTACTGCCTTATTATAGAGATCGATTCCAGATACAAGCATATTTGAAAGTAGTGACGATTTGTAGTACTTATTCATGTATAAAACCATCACTATACAAAAATACACATGTTTTCCAATTCCAAAAAAACGATAGGAACCTGAATATTATAATTAATAGAAGTGTAAGTTATTGTTTACATATTGCTAAAATACGGCGTATACTTTCCTTCTTTGGAGACAAATATCTTCCGTGTCATTTGCACTAATGCATAGACGTTTAGACTGCTATTTAATTGTTTTTTTTTTAAATAATCGGTTATAACCGATTAATCGGTTATTTTTTTTTCATAACCGAACAAATAATCGGTTATGAAATTTGGTCGGTTATTGCATTCCGTTTTCGTGGCCTTCGTTGGCCGTGTCTGGACTGGACTGGACCTGTCGTAGGTACTGACACATTTGCTTAAAATAAGCATGCTTAAAAGCATGACACATTTGCTTAAAATAAGCATGCTTAAAAGCATGCTTATTTTAAGCAAATGTGTCAGTACCTTAAAATATAAAAATCGTTTCAGAATTATTTATTGTTGAATACATACACAAAGAATTTGGTAGAGTGGGGTTAGAATGTGCATTCTTTCGTTTGGTCTAAACCCACCTTAATGAAGACTTTATTCGGTTATAATAAGTGGAACTTCTTAAATGAAGAAGTTAAAAACTTGTAGGTTAGTTTTTTAATTTGATTAAAACATTCCATTCCAAGCAGTCCAAGCACAATCATGATGAGCTGTTCAGCTGTCAAAATTACTCAAACTGTCAATCAAAATTCCAATCAAGAATTTATGAATTCTTCAAAGAATTCTTCCATCAAACCCATGTCTATCGGTTAAAAACTCCCACAGCCACCAACAATGGTTTTATCGATCGCTGATCACTAAATTCCATATTGATAATGTAAGCAGTCAGAATTTCGTCACGATTTGTTATCAATACGTCATTCCTATTTCTTACACGGCTTAAAGTTATGTGTTTCACTGAACAAGGCCGTCGTCGTTTAGTTATCCAGTGTTCGTGAGAGTGTTCGGTCGCTTTGCATTTATAAAAAAAAACGTCCGATCATATTTTACTTTTTTTTGAGTGACTAGTAGTGTAACCTTGGAAGGGAAGGCCGCAGGCTTTTTTGGTTAATATTAGCTGAATCTATTCGGTCACGATGTTGAAAAGTGCGTCTAAAGTGACAATAAACACTGGTAATGTGTTGAACTTGATTGATATCAAGAAAAAGGCTGGGCAAAATGTAACTGAAGAGGTTAGTATTGACTAAGAACATAGATTACATACATAGTTCTATACTTTAGTAATAACCGTAGATTGTGCAACACAATAGGATTGTGACCAGATCGTAATTGTAGGTAATAAAAAATAAAGTACACATTTTGTATTCATGCTTTTAGATGTATATTTTAAATGCTTAGCACATATTCGCTGGTCTGTAGTATGGTGTAGTTACATTTTAGTTTTGTTATACTGAGATTTTTAACTGTAGAGCCACAGTTTACAATACAATATAATAACACTTATTGAACACCAAAAGAAAACTACAATGTAAACATTTAAGAATAATAGTAAACAATAGATAGTTTTATTGCTAAAAAGAAATCTCCATATGACTTTTCGTGGGTAAAGTTGATGAAAATTAGCAAAAATGTGTGTTAAAGGCTGTGGTGTAGTAATCAGTGCACATAGTAGACGACATGTTTAGCCTAGTGGGAGTGACACCGCCTACAAAGCTAGAAGTCTCAGGTTCAAAACATATTTGTGTGATGAGCATGAGTATTTGTTCCTGAGTCTTGGGGGTTTTCTATCGATTTAAGTATATATTTATCTATATGATTATGTACCTATATTGTCTAGTAGGTACCCATAATACAAACATTGCTTAGTTTGGGACTAAACCGGTGTAAGATTGTTTCTACAATATTTCTTTTATATTAGCCACTTTAATAACTACGTAAGTTAAGACTGTTTCCAGTTTTTTTTTGTGAAGGTGCTGTTGTGTAATTTTTCAAGGCTATCATTCCTCCCGCCACAAATATTCAGAAGACATGCTTACATAGTCAGGTCATAAGTTCTGTCTCAAGGTTTTTTGCAAATAAAATATAATAAGTTCTTTTTATATTATTACTGTATATCAATTTACAGCTTAGTTTTTCCCAATTAAGAAAACACGATGTAGATGTAGCTGAATTTAGTCCGTCTAATTTCTCTACCAACTCTTAAACTTTGAGATGACCACCGCTTGAAACACGCACAAGATATGATGAAAAGCTCTTGATAAGTGATTTAAAGTCAGTGTTTAAGCGAGTTAAGAAAGGAAATGTTACAGTTGTAACCTTCTTATACAACTGTTGCATAAAATACTATTTCCTGATTGTCAAAAACTAAGCTTTCAATTAATGTATAGGTAAAAAACAAAGAATACTATAATTTTATGGACCGACTACGTAAGACATCCTAAGTCAATTTAGAAACTATTCACCTTAAGAATGCTTGTATTGGCCACTGAAGCAATAAATATTTTTAATTTCGAACCTGTAATTCTCGAATTTCAAAAAATCACATTCTCTAAGGTCAATGGGGTAATTGCGACGGGGGGCAAATACGGCGTTTAAAAATTCCGTTATCAAAATCCGAACTCTTTAAAGCTAAGCTACCCCTACCCTATAAGTAGTTTCACGAGAGTTGAGGTGAATGATTACACACACAGCTACATTAAGTACTCATTGCAAAAAAACTGAATGAATGAAATGAATGAGTAAATAAACACAAGGCTATAGTTTAACGAAACTTTTTGGCCTATCTTGCAATTCACTAATTGAACTTGCTATCGATACGAAAATAGAACATTGATTTCAAAATCCCGCTGTCATTACACGACAGTGTTGTTGTGTGCGTGGCCTCAACTCTTGTGAAACTACCTATACCTGCATGTAAAGTACAGCGTATACTACTTTCATGCAGGCAAGGTAAGCGAAGAACACACTGAAATCGCCAGTCGCCGCGACGGGCGAGTCGTGACGCCGCGATTTTTTCCGTGTAGCTGCGCATAGTAGCTGCGATTCGCGGCGACACGCCCGCGAGTCGCTGCGAGTCGCCGCGATTTACGCGCCTACGCGCGAGTCGCGACTTCAGTGTGCGCCACCCCGCGATTCGCGCTGCAGTGTGAGATCCGCCGTAGAGGTAGTTTTTTAGAGTTCAGATTTAATGGAATCTTCTAAAATACGCATTTGCCCCATAGACTCAATTTCCCCGGTATAGCAGTAATCTTTCTTCCTACAAAAGGTACAACAAATGCACAAGCTAAGATTTAAGAATGCTCCGGTATGGATCGCGCTCACACAGGCGCGCGATCGTGCGTCTGTTGGAATACGTGCCGCGCGCTCCTAAATGGCCGAAGTTTGATTAGTCGATTAGTGCAACAATGACAGTTTAGGAGTGTCTTTTCAAAAGGGCTTATTTCTCTATGAAAGCCATAGAACACAAAGCCTTTTGAAAAGACACTCGTCAGTTGATGACTCTGTAATTTATGATGGTGTTTCAGCAAGTCATCATGACTAAGACCAGG
Source organism: Eudemis profundana (assembly GCA_947034925.1). Classification (NCBI taxonomy): domain Eukaryota; kingdom Metazoa; phylum Arthropoda; class Insecta; order Lepidoptera; family Tortricidae; genus Eudemis; species Eudemis profundana. Next base: position 9,968,007 of record OX344814.1, on the reverse strand, counting down.
TGCCAAAACTTAATACCAAGTTTAAAAATGCTTTGGCAACATCTATCCCATCAAAAACATTACATGTAAAAAGATGCAAGTCTCGCAACGCAGTTCTTTTACAACAAAAAAGTTTTGAGATGTCATGTTAAACCAAGTCAGTACGGTTAAAATAATTTTCGTTGAAAGTATTAATTGAGCGTTATCTTTGTAATTTTTTTTATATTTTTCGGACACACGGTGTAGAAGATAGAGGGGGAGGGGACACAATTTTCACAACTTTCGGAGCGATTATTTCCAAAGGTATTCACTTAATCAAAAACATTACTTAAAAACCTTAAAATGTTTTCAAAAGAGCTGTCGAACTATGTACCACATGTTGACATTTTCTAAAAAAAAATTTTTTTAGCTTCTGTTACATGTATGGAGTACCCCCCCTAGATTTTTTTATTTTTATTATTTAACTACCAAACTTAGTTGCGGCATCTACAAGACATCTATATTCCAAATTTCATCAGTATAGGTCTTGCAGTTTTTGAGTTAAATGCCTGTGACATACGGACGGACGGACGGACATGACGAAACTATAAGGGTTCCTTTTTAGCCATTTTGGCTACGGAACCCTAAAAATGGTGACAATAGGAGAAAAATGTAGGGACAATTCTCCGATTTGGATTGTAAAAACTCCTAATTCTAAGTAGGAATAATATAAAATTGGCAGAAAATTTATCAATAAAAAAGCATTTTTTTAAATTACTCATTTAACTTACGCTAAACAAGTTCTGCTATTTTAGTATGCAAATTAGTTACTTGAGGAAAACATTAGTTTCCAGCAAATCTTATCCTTTGCACCATAAACGTACATAGCTAGAATTCCCCAAGTGTTTTCCAATACTCGATCATAGGTACTCGTATTCCTCATTTTTGCCTTTTGCGTAGTCGAGTAACACATGCAAATTATCTAATTTTAGAATGTTGTTGCTGTCGTTTAAGTACTCGCCTTACATCCCGGCCGTAGAAGTGATAATTAAGGCCCGGGAGGACCTGGCTCGCATTTCACATACAACTAGGGTCGGGCGGAATGCAGATTATTACAGATTATCTTCGATTTCTAACATAAAAGTATACGTTATCAACCCAAACATGAGAGGATGCCCTGCATGACTGTGAAATCATGATTGTCAGGTATTAATTTTGTCAGAAAAGGTAACTGGTAATGAACAAAATGAAAAAAATACTTTATTTAATAGTGTTTTCGCGCTACATTTCTATCGAGCGAAGTATTCGCTATCGTGTTCTAGGTGAGAGGACGCCCTAGATACAGTTCTGAATATTATTATATATGTTTTACAGTGACCTACGAGTCAAATAAGTGCTCTAAAAATGATTTGGAAACTAGGCTTCCGCGCCCAATTCTCGTCTTACCTCGCCTTAAACATATGTCGAATTTCTGAGCTTGTGTTTCTGTCTGGTCAAAATGGATTGGTGACCAGGTCGCCAGAAGTCGATGGAGGTAGAAGGTGCGACCGTTCGTTATGGAAGTCTTTCAAGGAGATCTATGTTCAGCAGTGGACATCTCAAAGTTGAAATTATGATGACGATCATGTTTGTGTCTGTGTGTGTGCCTCTGTCTGCATTTAGAAAATTTATCTACAATAAAGAAGCCACTGACAAAGAAGGTTTATTTTATGTTCTAGGTTACAACTTGTTATTACTACTACTAGTACTACTATGGGTTGTTTGTTTCTACCATGTAAATGCGAGGTTTATTGTACCATACACTTATTCAAATGCATTTATAGATAACTAAATAGGAAGACTATAACTCAGTAGTTACTCATTATAACTATCTACTTACTATACATTACATATGTATAAATAGGTAACAAATAGCGTTGTATGAATTTGAATATCATCAGGCAACAACAGACAACTAAAGGATGCCCGCGACTTTGTCCGCGGACGTAAAATGCTATACCTTATTTTTGCTTCACTGCAGTGGGATAAACATATCCTATAGCTATCTGGATATCCCAAGTCATTCTATCCCTGTACCAAAAATGGTTGAAATCCGGCTCAGTTGAAACATTCAAGCTAGGGCACCCGTGTTACACGCCGACTCTGATGGCGCTCGCCACCGATGTTGTGACCGGCCTTTAAAAGCGCTGTCATTCAAGCGCTCATTCCCAAAATAAGGTGTCAGTCAAAATAGCGTACACCGTAAAGATATTCAGAATCTGACGCAGCCAATAAATAGTACCCAAATAGTACCCTAGGGCAATAGAATTTCATTTCTCTAGCTATCGCAGAAGCCGAGATATTCCATGACTTAACGGTGTACAACATTTCACACCGTCAAGCTGGCGTACCCGGGAATTTCACATAGATATACTTCAAATTCCGAAATCATGCTGTTCACTATATATCGGCTTCTACGATAGCTAGAGAAATGAAATTTTAGGGCATGCGGTACTATTTGAGCCACTTATGGTCGCTTTTAGTGACCGCGACTCGTGGCCGTAATATTCTTAATAAACAGTTTGTAATCGGGCGTCAAAATCTGTCCACTGTTTCGACTTTATACATCCGATTACGAAGTGTTATTACATGTACTCGGCTCAAATTTATAATAGGCTCGAAGTTGACGGCAAACTTTTGAATTAGCCTACTCAGTATCCTCAGTAGTGCTCTTAATGGCAGTTAAATGATTCCACAATGAACACGGGCAATTATTCGCTTGTTAAGCCGTTTGTGTTATTTTATCTTAAGTAGCCTTCATAACCTACAGAACACAGTTTGGAAAGGGCGTAAGCGAGTATAAAGTCTTAATACCTACGCATAGGAGTTTATTTGGCTAATCATGTGAAACAGATAGTTGCATGTCAGAATGCGCATTTATCTATAGTAGTTTATGCAGCTGATGAAGGTGTTGCATTGCAAGCGTCCATAGGCTGCGGTGACTGCTTACCATCAGGCAGGCCGTACGCTTGTTTGCCACCCTAGTTGTATAAAAAAAATGAGAAGCCCTAAAATACGAGTGGTTTTATAAACCGAGCCGACGGTGTGTTTCATTATAATACCACACTCGTGTTTTAAGGTCTAATTATGTACCTACAGTTCTTACACTGCTTTATCGACAGGCATATCGTCACCACTTTGAATAAAACTCGTACCTCAAAACGACGCAGAGAAAAACGTCAAAAGTTACATACGAACGGTATACACTTACTGCGTTTTTAACCTGAAGTCAGGTCAGATACGTGTTTTTAGGATTCCGTACCAAAATGGTAAAAAAGGAACTCTTATGGTGTTTGCTTAAGTAATGACGAATATTATACGCTGTTTCTATGATGTGTTCAAAAACCGCAGATTAAAGGTGTCAAATGGCGGTTAATGAAAACTTTTTTCACGCATATCACGCAACCGCAGCTTTTTTTACTTCAGGGTCAAACTAGAGTCGGCCTCAACTATGATATCGTTCGATATCAAGTAACGAGCGAGATTTGTCATAATTGTTTGCAATTGATATTTCACTTCGAATAAAACGTCATTTCGACTGATATCAGAACTGACCTCAAATCAAATTGCTTTCATTTTTCAGATATATTCAAAATTGGGGTGTCATAATAATATCGAATTCGATGTTATTGTGAGGCTATAATATAGTTGACCGAAGCGTGGCGAGACTTCTCGCCATAGTGCTGAGCCCTCGGTTTTCTATTATGCCACAAATTATACGTAAAAGGCGGATGTCAGTACGTACGTACCGTGTCAACACAGTGCGTTGACAATGACTGTTGACAAAACATATCAGTTCTGCAGTCGCAAATAACGTTACAATTGAAGACAGAGAGCCTATACTGGCAGGATTTGTTGCGCAATATATAGACGAAATAATAGGCTATTTTACAACTTTTTTCTGAGATATCTTATAGAAAGACCTCTCAGTAATATAAATATTAGTGATAAAACTACATCAATATCATAAAAACTCACCGAGATAGATCAATGCAATGATATTTTATAGGTAGATAGGTTACAAGCACTCCAAAAGTGAAGCACTATATGGACGCTGATTAGCGTAGCCCTGCTTAGTCGCTCTCGGGTAAGTCAACAAGACGCCCCGGAATGTCAGCTGTAGACATCTGCAGATTTCGCAAAAAAAATGCCGTCGTGTGTAATGAGAAAGTACACAAATTACACGGTAAAATGCAACAAAGCAAAAGGGATCTCTTATCGCACGCACAAATGCTGAAATCATTTAATTTTCTAACTTTTATTATTTAATTTTTAAAATATGACACCATCTTGGCACCGTGGCCACCTAAATGATACTTCGTGAATGAAAGAGACAAACTTATGCACTTGACAACGGGAGTGAGTGAAAGATAAACAATCATATCATATGATTGGTTATCTGGGTGACGTTGCAAAATTAACGCAAGTAACAAAAGCTAGCTGTCTCTTTTTTTTTATTACTTTAAATATGCCATCCCTTTTACGCAATTTTTAATGTGTTTTTTTAGTTGAACATTAAACAATGTTGCCAAGTCCCCAATTTTCCATACAAAATGAACCCGGTAGTCGGGATCTCGGCACTGAATGTACTAAAAACTATAGCTGCTCTGTATCTGACTGTACCTTCTAGTTTGGAATAATATGGTGCTGTAAAGGCCGAGCCACACCGGCTGCGTGTGCACGCACTGTACGCTGCAGCTCCTTGACTTTGAGCGTGACTAGCCGCCATTTTGAAAAACATTCATACTATACAACGCGTACGCCACGCGCACGCAGACGTGTACGCAGCCGGTGTGGCTCGGCCTTTAATGTGCTTTATCAGGAGTGGCTTACTCCACGATTTCGTTGCGCGGCTACATACCAAATTTTGCCCCCGCGGAGGGGCTTAGCCAGCGACCAGAATGCGATAGAGAGTCGGTCGGATCTGGCACGTTCCGTCCCGTGGTCGGACCTGGACGTCAGTTTTCTTAGACAGAAAGACTTCTGTACGTAGTATGCTCTATTACTTATTTCCTCCTCGGGGTGGTCCGGCTAGCGAGCTGGTTCGACCCCAGGGAACGCCACGGCCGACCACCCGGTCCGACAATCGCTATGCCCATAAGGGTTGCGAGTTTGTCAGATTCTAAAAAAAAACTTATTTCGTGGCTGGGCGATTCTCCGAGCGTTTTAACCGCGCGGTTTGACAATCATTATTGTCCGACGATTATTTACTATAAGGAAAGGACAAATCGTGACAATTTTGATAAAACTAGACTTAAGCTCGGGACTGTTTTTTGGTTTCATAAAAAGTTAACTCTAGGCATCGTTTTATTGGACAATATTTACTGAGACAATAATGACGAAAATAAAACGCCGTAAAAACGCTGAATATTCGCCCGGCTCTACTTTAACCTTGTGTTTGAAACTTCACAGGGGAGGGGTTCCTTGTACAGTCAACGGCACAGTTATGTTTACACTTTTTGACCTCATTTCATTTCAATAAGGTCATAAAGTGTACATATTTGTGCCGTCGATTGTACAATGTGATCGACTCCATTTCTTTCGATCATCTCACTTGTTTACTCAATCGTCCTTTCTCGTTCCAGCTGTCAGAGAGCATCAAGCTAACCCTATCAGAATGGGGCTCCCAAAACGGCTCCAAACAGAACGGAACCCACGACCCAGACTCAGACTCCAACTACACCGTCCAATCAGACCTGGTGATGTCGAGTCCTGAAGTCCTAGTTATCACCAGACCGCATGACGACGTGCAAATCAAAATGGCGGAGGAGGAGAGAAAGAATCTGAAGATTGGCGTGAAGATATTTATTAATGAGGACAGTACTAGTGCGTTGAGCGAATGCTTGGAGAATGGTCAGTTTCATTTATTTTCCAGCGTTATTTACCATAATAAGGGGCCATTCATTTATTATGACGATTTGGGGGCGGTCAAAATTCGTCTTACTATTATTCGCCTAAGCTGTGTACCGTTGCGTTTGTAAAAAAATATTTAGATAAAGTAGTACTTAGGCGACCGACCTTTATTCGGAGAAAAATACACATGAAAACTAAAAAAGTTTTCCCAGAGTAAAGATTAAGCTAGATCGATTGTTCGCCCCCCCAAACCCCCACGTAGCAATTTTCATCGAAATCGTTACAGCCGTTTCTGAGATCCTGAGAGAATTGCTTATTTAAAGGAATTAAGATAGATAAATAAATATAGAAGAACTTGTAATAGAGAAGTTGAATACGGGGTCTAGTCTATCTATGGGGGTTTGAAGCAAAGATCGTTCATGGTGATAGACGTTGTATTCAATAACTTACACATAGGTAGTGAGAGCCAAGTATATCAAGAGCAAGACGTAGACGTGTCGTAAGGAAAGTTACTAGAGATTGGCCGACTACGGATTTTGCCGACTAGCTAGTAGTCGGCCGACTAATCGGTGCTCAATTTGCCGATTAATCGGCCGACTAGTCGGCATTGCTGATCATAGTTATTAGCTATGTTCGGGTGCAATCGGAAACACTCGGTTCGCTTCGTCTCACTGCCATTTGTTGTCACGCATTCGATTTTGATAAGTTTTTAATTAAGTTGATTATTTTTTTTTGCATTTTAGTAAAGTACGTAAAAATCTAAAGTAATTAAGAAAAATATGGTTTAATTTCTTCTGTGTCCTATATTCTCTGCTAGGCAATAGTGCCGAATATTCGGCATTTTTTGCCGACTAGTCGCCGACTAATCGGCCGACTACAAATGATGCCGAATAGTCGGCGTTCCCGACTAGTCGGCCCATCTCTAATAGTTACATCTATTTGTAATATATATAATAATGCTTACTTGCTATAACCCGAATCCGTGCGTCACTTATTGCAAACGGTAACGAAGAGTTGAGTAATTTGAAAAATTGCGCTCACTCATGATCCAGATCAGGAATCGAATCAGGTACCTCTGGATTTCCGGCCCAGTGTCGTGACTACTCGACCACCGGAGCAGCCAGCAAGTACTTTTATCAGTAAACTGTACAATCAAACAGTTATGCCAGAAGATAGGCCCTAGGCAGGTTAAAATTCAATAATAACATGTTTACAAAATAAGAGTAAAACAGGGCGTACTGTACTGCGGCCACGTAGAGTGCGGTCTGTCACACATAATTATCATATTATTCAGATTTTTTTTCTTGTTATGGATTAAATTATATCATGCTTACTCTTTTAAAATGTGCATTAAATGGACAATTTTCTAAGCCCATTAGGCACGCCAGTGTCCATGTATTTCTTTTACACCACACGCGGTCAAAGTTCGACCAAAGTTTCAAAAAATACTCCATTCCGAACTTTGAACCAAATTATTTAAAAAATACAATAGTTACACTTAAGTGCTATTGTACAGCTAATAGAACATTTATTCAAGATTATTTTGACATAAAAATAATAAATTAAAAATAGCACGGTACAGCAAAAAAACTAGGAGAGGGTATCAATTTTGAGAAAAAATACATAAGTCAAAATATCTCAAAAATTGTGACACTTTTACTAAAGCTATATTAGCTTTATTTGATAAACCTAAGTGCCTTCTATCACCAGGTCAAAGGTTATCTATTATAGCTTGGCAACTTCGTTGGTGACACTCTCATGTGTGCTTTTTGTTATGTGCAGCCGTATATAACTACTCACACAAGTTACTGCCAACACGAACGAGGGCCTCCGGAGGCTGCCCCCTTCGGTCGTCGTTCGTGTTGGCGGTAACTTGTATGAGTAGTTACGGCTGCAAATAACAAAAAGCACACTTGCGAGTGTCACCAACGAAGTTGCCAAGCTATAATTACCTAACACCCTGTTCATATGACTTTCTACCTGCCGTGCCTACATTTCTGTTGGAATATTATGAAATCACGTCACCCGATAACGGCTGATTCAACAATACGTTTTTGTCAATGCCTGATTGATATCCAATGCCGAACAATGACATTGGATATCGGATTTGTAAATTGGAGATATCATTTACTTCCGCTTCTGCAAAATATTTTTTTTTTTGTAAATTTGTCGAGTTTACTCATAATATCTACGCTGAGTATCCAAAACGGTTTTATGCCAACATTTACTTGATAAAAGGCAGAGTTTAAGGGTAATTCTTCAGAAATATGCCTGCAACTTATTGCTCTGTCTCCATACATTTAGTATGAAAAAGGGCCAGAGGAATAAGGTGACCGCAGACATATTTCTGAAGAATAACCCACAAGGTGATTCGAATCAGTCTGTTTTTCATAGAAACCAAAAGGAGGGTCATTGCTTGCTTCTACGTCATTAATGATGTATGAAATGTGTTATACCAAATCTATTCTACATTAAATGTAATGAAATCGCAGAAAGCTGTGTTTGTACATTAAAGATGCAAAACAGTAACTGGGTAATGTTAAGGCAAAAGTAATAAAATCCAGTAAAAACTACCGGATCAATTTCCATGAAATTTGGTATACAGGTTGAATATGACCCCGGGAACACATTGGATACTTTTGCGGAGCAAAGAGGCATTTAACTTACTTCACCACCGCGAACAAAGTCACAGCCGGTTCTAGTCTAGCAGCACTAAATCGGCAACAAAAACAGTATGCGGACAGTAGAGGAAATTTATCGAGCCTGAAAAAATTACTGGTTATGAATGTTAATATCATGTATAGTAGTCGTGGGTACACTAACGTTAATCGTCCTTTATCGCGATAATAACGGCGTTTCCCGTTAATGTGTACCCAGCATGATAGAGTCACTGTATAAAGCAGTAATTTTTAGGGTTCCGTAGCCAAAATGGCAAAAACGGAACCCTTATAGTTTCGTCATGTCCGTCCGTCTGTCTGTCTGTCCGTCCGTATGTCACAGGCATTTTACTCAAAAACTACAGGATGGATATTGATGAAATTTGGAATATAGGTGTCTTTTATGAGCCGCTACTTAGTTTGGTATATAAATAATTAAAATAAATATTTTTAGGGGGGGCACTCCATACATGTTAAAGACAGTAAAAAAATTTTTTTTCAGCAAATATCAACGTGTGGTACATAGTTTGACAGCTCTTTAAAAAACACTATAAGGTTCCTAAGTAATGTTTTTGATTAAGTGAATGTATTTGGAAATTATCGCTCCGAAAGTTGTGTAAATTGTGTCCCCCCCCCCTCTATTTTCTAAACCGTGCGTCCGAAAAATATGAAAAAAATCACGAAGGTAACGCTTAATTAATACTTTCAACGAAAATTATTTTCAACAAGATCGAATGTACCCTTTTTGAGTTATTGCCGATAAACTGCGCTTCTCAACAAAAGGACGTAATTGCTATGAAGATACGCTTTTTTGTTGTTGTACTTTTTTTACATCGTGTTTTTTACCTTATAGTTACGGCTATGGAACCCTACACTGAGCATGGTCCGACATGCTCTTGGCCAGTTATTCTTTCTAAAGAAGGTACATCGCGCGCTTGAATGTGTGCTTGTTTGTTTGATAGAGTACAAGATCCATGTAATTGGCGGCACCAGTTGGCAGCTTTAAAAACTTTATTGCAACGTGTTAAAAGTCTATGGGTGGTCAGTTAACAGTGGCTTCGTTTGTACTAGTCATGGTACTTATAGGTAGTTTCACGAGAGTTGAGGTGAATGATTACACACACAGCTACATGAAGTACTCATTGCAAAAAATTGGAATGAGTGAGTAAATAAACAGAAGGCTATAGTTTAACGAAACTTTTTGGTCTATCTTGCAATTCACTATTGAACTTGCTATCGATACGAAAAAAGAACAGTAATTTCAAAATCCCGCTGTCATTACACGACAGTGTTGTTGTGTGCGTGGCCTCAACTCTCGTGAAACTACCTTTACTTGAGATCTAATCTTATATTTACTTCAGTTGTTATCAATGTACTTACCTATACTATCACTTAAGCTATGTCTTGAATCAAATAGATAAAACAAGTAAGCTTTCTCTTCAACAAAAAATATGCTCTATTTCGTTGGCACAACGCTGTTTTTTCTCAAAAGGTGCTTATTAATATCATTTTATTGCGTATAATTTTCTTTATGTGGGGTATAAGTGGCTAGCAATGATTGTAAAGATAATAGATATCTATATTTTTGTATTATTGTCAAAAGGGCTTTATAGAATTTATTCTCAATTGGACAAATTTCTTGATTCTAGGTCAACGAGAAGTACCCCATAGGTTTTTCAAGTAGGTATCAAAAATGTGTGACATATTTTGAACGCATTGATTTAGAAACTTAATATTTTTACTACGTAAACTCTATAAATCTTGTAATTATCGGAAAAAAATCAATTTGGTACCTCAATCCGTTTTTAGGAAGAAGCAATTTTCCATTCCTTTCCATTCCAGACAGATGGACGGGCAACAAAGTGATTTTCTAAGCGTTCCGTTTCTATGAAATGATGTTATGTAGCTTGACTCCGTAGATTTGTTTGTTTCAAACCTTTCGACAGCTTTTTCGAAAATTTTAGATTCGAGAAAAGGATGGTACGGCCATGCCTTTGTTTTTGTTTTGCTCGACTTGGCGGGGCCGTGCCCCCAGATTAATGAACATGTTTTCCATTCCAGTGTTCACAGCGCTCCATACAACGGTGATAGAGAATGTGATACTCTCGTATAACCCCGACACGCCTCCCAAGGAGCTGCCCCACGGCGTCACTGTGTACTCCAACAAGGCTTCGCCTATATCCATAGGTGGCAACGTTGGTGAGATACATTACAACTGAGGAGTGCCTTTTCAAAAGGGCTTATTTTTCTATGGCTTTCATAGGGAAATAAGCCCTTTTGATAAGACACTCCTCAACTAAAAGTTTGTTACATACCTCAAAAAAATAATATTATAAAATAAAAATTTCTATGTTACACACTCAGAGCAAATTGGGCTACTATGCTGCCGTCCGATATCTAAAACTGGACTAACCCCTATACAACTCCATAGAGGTTAGTCCAGTTTTAGACATAGGACGGCAGTATGCCAAGCTATAATAGTACTACGTACAGAAATTTCTCCTTCTAAAAAAACTGACGTTCGTGTCTGACCACCGGTCGAAGCGCACCGCATCCGATCGTCTCTCTCCATCACATAACGCGTGCTCTTTCTGGTCGCTGGCTATTAGCCGCACGGCGAAATCGCGGAGTGAGCCACTCCTGCCGGTGTTGAATGTGTTAAAGTACCATCAAAATAGATATCTCTTTTAAAGACGGTCCTCGGAAATTCTCTGAGAAGGCGCCTCGTTTTATTTTGAACCCTATTCTTAAGCTACCACATTATAATCTCCAGGAACGAAGATCGCTGCAGAAGTAGAAGCGGACAACGAGGCCGATGCGCGCAAATGCGAAGCGATACTGCCCGGGATCAAAGTGCTGTGGGGGGTTCTAGAGGAATACGTCAAAGACGGTGAGTACAACGTTACTAGTAAAATGTGCAGAAGGGAGCATAATGATGAAGTAGAAGCGGGCAACGAGGCCGACGCGCACAAGTGCGAAGCCATACTGCCTGGGATCTAAGTGATGTGGGGGGTTCTAGAGGAATACGTCAAAGACGTTGAGTACAACGGTAATAATGCAAACAACGGAGCAAAGCATATCGGCTCGACTCATGCTATTTTGGTAGCACTCGACAGATTAAGTGATGAGCTGATGAGACAAGTTTTCCAAGTGCTTTTTGAGATAAAATACCTATTACAAGTTTAATAAATCCCCGACTAAAAAATGACTAGAAAGTAAAAATAATATGTACTTACCTGGGTCATTCCACGGTAAGAGGTAACGTGAGTCACAATTTTAATTATGTTTTAAATCATCATGATGCAAATTAAAGTGTTAATCTCTAAAGAAGTGTTACTTATCATCCCTAGATATATATACACTAAAATTTGTATCTTTAATGAAAAAAAACGCAATGAAATCGTGACTCACGTTACATTTACGCGGAGTGACCCACCTACCTATTGGCCCTTTATAAGATAAGTTGTAATATTTTGTTTGTTGTGTATAATGAAACAGTAGGTCCACCCACAGATATATAAGAAACAAAGATGTGAAATCACACGTGTTTTGTATTAGAACCGCTGTCGCAGGTTTTGCTCACACATACATTAACGCTGTGCACATGCAAAGACAACACCCACAAATAAACTAGCGTCACCGCCAATCATCAAAGAACACAGCGACACACTACAGCAATGCTGTCGTTGCTATTTGCTAGTACACACTAACGCCCGCGCCGTCTCAATACACGCACACACTTAAATATTTCATCGACGTAAGGGCTTGACAAAGAATAAAAAGTTATCGATGAACGAATGAATGAATGTTGCTCCGTTCATCAATCACTAAAAATAAATACCTAATAACGATTTGTAATTCGTTATTTCTTTTGTATGATTTTTTTTTACAATTAGGGTGTTCAAATGGACACAATGATGAATTAAATTTTTTACTACAATATTACGACCGCTTTAGCTTAGTTGGTAGTGACCCTGCCTATGAAGCAAGAGGTCCTGGGTTCGAATCCCGGTAAGGGCATTTATTTGTGTGATGAGCACGAATATTTGTTCTTGGGTCATGGATGTTTTCTATGTATTTAAGTATTTGTATGTATCTATTAAATATATCGTCGTCTAGTATCCATAACACAAGCCTTATTGAGCTTACTATGGGACTAGTTCGATTTGTGTAGGATTGTCCCCTAATATTTATTTATTTATTTATTTATTTATATAAATAAATGATGTTGTGTTGTGGTAACTTCTTTAGATTAGCTAGGCAAAGAATATATCTTTGAAGAGCTGTCGCTATCATTGTCATGATTATTTATTGTTCTTTCTCACATAATTGGTTATTTTTATATACTGTTGTTACAATTGAAATTGAAAAATTCGTAGGGAATAATAAGGGAAAGGGGTAGAGAATAACATTCATTTTTAAAATAATCAAATACTTTAATCGCCCCTGAACAAAATATATTTATTGACATATAAGTAATTCCTAAGACATTCTTTACATATAAGTCATTTTCATCAAAGTGTTTTGAACTAATCACACTATTTTTACTTGAAAACCAGTCCTTTCTCCCAGTCGCATCGATCCATTTTTCTTTTAATTAGGGATGTAACCATACACAGTTTTGCCGATACGATACCGATACCGATATATAGTAGTTAATATCGGCAATACCGATACCGATACCGATATCTTAGCTTAATAATGAAATATGAACTTCAGATATTTTTATGTCCTTATTATAACTAATGGCAATGACTACTGGCTATATTTACCAGAGAGTCAACCTTGAAAGTGTAAAGTAAAAATAATTAATTGTCAACTCAATTTTTTTTTAATTAACAACCAAAGATTTAATTAACATAGTAATTATCATTGCACAAGGTAATAGAATAGACCAGTACATAAATTAAGTCAGAAATTGAAATTATTTTTTGCAGATTTTTTTTCATACACCAAATTCTTCAAATATCGGTTGTATAATATCGGCGATACCGATATATCGGCCTATATATCGGTATCGGTATCGTTACATCCCTACTTTTAATGTGGCTTTAGCAGGAAACCTAAAACATCACAATGATTAACTGTAATAAACATAAAATAACTGCAACAAAGTAATTGCTTGAAATGCAAAATTAATATTTTATATTTATTTAATACGTTGTCAGTGCATTAAATTTAAATACACTATGATTTATCTTAAAATGGTTCCATTCATTCATTCATCCAATCATATCGATATTTTTATCGAACAGGTAACTCACTACTGTTAGTTCATTCAAAATGGACTCATGAGAATTGACAAGGTAAAATGAACTTTATCGGTGAATTAATAGAGTCGACTTCTAAATAAATGCCAACTAAATTAAATCGAAATAAAAATATTTCGGAAAACTCATTTTATTTACATACTTGTGGTAAGAAATGCCTCCTTTCGATACATTTTGGATGCGACTTCTATTTGGTCACCTTAACACAGAACAGTTTGGCATAATTGCTTGTTTTAACCTCACGAAAACGTAAAAAAGCAGAGCTCAGCGTGTGACGGCGGTTACATAGCAACTGTCAACTGTTCTCTCGCTATAAGGTCATTTTGCCCCTATAGCTGAAACGCGCGCCACGCCTACTGACCATATCCATGTTTCTTATAAATCCGTGGGTCCACCGATTCCCTACTACTCTCACGAGGTCGTCTGGCCACCGAGGCTGGGCCGTCCCACGCTGCACTTACCTATGCGTGGTCGCCACTCCAGGACTTTACTGCCCCAGCGGTTATCTGTTCTCCGGAATATAATGTAGCCTGTACTATAGGTAATCGAATCTCTTTTCAATTTAAGGTCGAGTGAACCAACTAGGCGTAGCGGATGTCGGCGGCGGCTGTCTATATAAACTGCACGCGTGGGCCAAAGTGAAGCCAACCATCGCTCAGATAAACCTCGCGTCGTGCTGCGTGGTCCCGCCGTCGCTGCACGCCTTCTGTCGCGCCAATGATGTGCAGTTGCTGACCCACGCTGACCCACCAGGTACGTTGTAACTAGGTAGTGCCGGTTGTAAGTAGGTAGTCCCGTTTGTAAGAAGGTAGTCTCAGTTGCAAGTCGTAGGTAGTCTCGGTTGTAACTAGGTAGTCTCGGTTGTGAGTAGTCCCGCCTGTACGTAGGTAGTTTCGGTTGTGTCTGTTTACTCAAACTGCACGCGTGGGCCAAAGTGAAGCCCACCATCGCTCAGATAAATCTCGCGTCGTGCTGCGTGGTGCCGCCGTCGCTGCACGCCTTCTGTCGCGCCAATGATGTGCAGTTGCTGACCCACGCTGACCCACCAGGTAGGTTGTAAGTAGGTAGTCCCGGTTGTAAGAAGGTAGTCACAGTTGTAAGTAGTAGGTAGTCTTAGTATTAACTAGGTAGTCTTGGTTGAAATTAGGTAGTCACATCTGTAGCTACTTAGTTACAGACTTGTAATGAGGTCGTTCCAGTGTAACTTAGTAGTCCCATCCATCATTAGGTAGTTTCGGTTCTAAATAGGTGATATAGTGGCCCTAGCGTACTATATATTGTCTGTTTGTACAAACTGCATGAGTGGACCAAAGTGATAGTATAGGTTTTTTATGATGTTTTTTTAGAGAAAACTGGGCGAAAAAAAATGCTACGTCAAAACTTCCTGTTAATAATATAATTAAATGAGCCCTTTTTAATAGATTCTAGAACCTATTTTACTACCACTTAGCTGGCCACTTCACGTTGATAAATCAAATAATGAAAATACTTGAATGTCAATGTCATGTTATCAGGATGATTATTTTTAGACAGAATTATAATTTATTTTATTTGTTGGGTAAATGAAAACCAAAAAATTAGGTGAAAAGTTTTTTAATTTCTAGTTAATGTTAATTATTATAACGTAGAGCGTCTTCTCTTAAAATATTGGTAGCTAATTTGTTAGCACCTTATATAGTAAGTTCCGTCTATAAGTGGGTAGTTTTGATTGTAACGAAGTAATCCCAGCTGTAAGTATGTAGTTCCGGTTCTAAATGGGTAATCAGGCAGCTCCTTTTGCTTGCTCACTTACTCTGTTGGCTCAGCAACCCACAGTGAGTCTTATTAGCCTCCGACACTCTTCTCGCTTCTGCGCTATTTCTTGCCAATTGAAAGCGTAAAAACATGCTTAATAGCATGTTTTTACGCGATTAAGTCCCTCGATGTTTCGGGCGTGCCGTGACGTCCATGGTCCATGGTTCGTTATAATAATTAGTGAAAATCGTGAAAGGTGTCCTTATGTGTGTTCTACCGCTTGTATAATGGGCTTTGTACTGAGGAATTGTTCGCCATGATGCCACCTTCAATAACCGCACCGCTCGCCATCGGCAGGGTATTCATTCACACACGTTGGAACCAAAATGGTCGGGCACCGTACGGTTCCAAATAAATTTCCTACCGCGCACAATGCGAATGTGGAATGAGCTCCCTGCCGCGGTTTTCCCGGAAGGTTCTTAAAGCGTCGGCAACGCGCACGTAATACCCCTGGTGTTGCAAGCGTCCATAGGCTGCGGTGACTGCTTACCATCAGGCAGGCCGTATGCTTGTTTGCCACCCTAGCTGTATAAAAAAAAGATTAAATCTATATTTTGTTAATATTATTGTGTTTTGTTACAGATCTACTCTCCCTGGCCGCGTTAAAAACCTTATCTGACGCGGGGGTCGGTTGTAACAACCTCGATTGGTGCGCGAGATACCAGGTACACATAAAGTGTAGAGGTGTACTCGCGTTGAAAGGATACGTCTGTAAGGCCACACTCGATAAGAAAGTTAAATAACGTGATTATAAAATAATTTATGAAAAATGCATTGCACTGAAAACTTAAAATCCAAGCTAACTTGAACGTAAGTTAAATACACCTTTGTTCTGTTCCGAGAGAGTTCAAAATCAAAGACTGGTTCAAAACAAAGCACTTCGCAAGTTATAAGCACAGATCGGACAAATTTGCGTCATCGCTGGTATATACAGATTATTTTCTAATAAATGTATACATTGTAACACACCTGTGTATTTTTGACTATCAAAATTAAATCTCAGGTAAGAAATTAATTATTTGATTGTATTTTGGAGTCATGTCCACATTTTTTAGGAGCGATGACGCAAATTTGTCCGATCTCTGGTTATAAAGCAAGAGTCACCAATTAGTTTCTTCAGGGGTCCGGTTTTCAAAGTAAAATGTTCACCGCGGTCCCGGTCCGTTTCTTAGTAACTTAAGGTCCGCTCAAAATAGGTCCGCGGTCCGCCATTTTGTGACCCCTGTTATAAGGTAATAAAAATAGCAGGAGATTTTTTTGTACAAACTTTCTTCGAAAAATATAGATTATTGGTTTATGAACTGATAAACTGTAACTTAATTTATTAGAAAAATTTAAGAAAATACTTCTGTATTTCTATGAGTTACGGCTATGCCATAGACATAATGTGATAGGGGATGTTAATAAAATAAGTGTGCTAAATGGGTGGGGAATTTATCTGAGAAATGTAGTGATATCATCATGAGTATTTGGGGAGGGGGTAATATCTGATGAGCTTATGAAATATATACATTAATTTAATTTTAAACGAAATACCTAGTGTTTAATTTTATTTCATTATGTTGGTAATACATTACTTACATAATTTGACAGGTTTGTGACTTATTATAACGGGTTATTGCCGAATCGTCCAGGTAGTAAAATGTCCAATGACGCAAAAAGACTAAAAAGCGAAATGTCAATGGTCCACTTAGCATTTTGCCCAATGAGGGTGTTTAGAAATCAGAAATCCACCAGCTGGCAGCGTGGTGGCGAAAGGTCTTTTTGACAGTAGGCGTCAAGATCCACCAATCACACCACCTGATTTTGACATATACTGCCAAATAGACCTTTCGCCACCCTGCTGCCAGCTGGTGGATTTCTGATTTCTAAATACCCTCATTAACATAAGGTCCATAACACAGAACATCAAAATAGCAATTCGTCTGTGTAGCATAATGTTCAAAGTACATAATGTCAAGAAAGCTAATACCACAAATAGCACATTGTCAAATCTTATCGAAAGCAGTTAGCCCAAGTAGGATAATGATCAAAAAGCAAAACGTTTTATTATAATTAATCACTTTACATCGTGACATACGTAACTTTATACGTTTTGGACGTTTTGATATTTAGGTGTTAGGTAATTTTCGTTTTGGACGTTTTAAATATTTGACATTTTACGTACTTAGACGTGTTGTTATCTAGCCGTGTCGCTTTATGGACTATATGCTAATTGTGTATTTTACGATCTAGGCATATTCACAAAATGGTCAATTTACATAATCGACTTTTCGCTTTGTGGTCAATTTGCGCCAATGGACATTTTGCTACGTAGACGATTCGGTACTAACCCATAATAACGAATTGTGATTGGTCCACAGAAATATATCGAAAACGAAAATAGTTCAATTTGTATGGGAGCCAAGCGTAGGATTTTGCGTTTGATGTTTGATCAAACGATTGTAATGTAGTGATGACGAGTGTAATTTAGTGATGGTAAACATAAAACCGCGCAACACCGATTCAAAAGCATCGATTTACGCGGCAAACCGATTCTATTACCGATTACTCGTTATTTCTATTATATTCCGAAACAGACCGAAGTTGACGGCGAGCAAAGGTCCTGGGCCCTTAATGGCACGCGAGGAATAGTCACGGGCTTTAATGATTAACACATTCACTGTCCCATACAAAACTATCGGACAATGTCACAAGTCCCAACTGTGCAATTAAAGTCCGTGAGTGAACATATGTCGTCGCCAACTAGCTTAATTAGCTATTTGGTTAGCTGCCTAGCCTTTTCATTAAACACACTCCTTATTTTAGGGTAGGTTTGTTAGTCAGCTTGTGTCCCTCAGAGCAGAAATAGAAGCCCCGCGCAGAGGGGCTTCGTCGACCTAATGGCGGGTCATAGTTTAGTGAAAAGGCTTGGCAGTTAACCAAATGGCTGGTTAAACCAGTTGGCTGCGACACATACACACTTTCATTCTATATCGATATAATTCTGTACTACGGTGATAGTTCTCAATAAATCGGTGCAAGAATTAGTTACTTATACTTATATAAATATGCGATTTAATGTCTTAGTTCGTGTAGATTCTGCTGTTCCACACGTCTTTGGTACCTAAAGTAGATTCTTACTTTTACTAAATATAGAAATCGTCAATAACCGACCACTGTTCCAGCAATTGACCAATTGACAAAGTTTAAAGGTGGGCTTAGACCAAACGAACAAAGCGCTAGAACCAGAGTAGAGAATTCATTCTTGATCTTTTAGTGTAAACAAAAGTTCGTTCTCAGCGTTTACACCACACGAATATCAGCGAGCAAGAATGCAACCCAAGAACTAGGATTCGAGAGCATATGCTCTAGAGATGTTTAGATCAGGAGAACGAGTGCCCGTTGCTCATTCGTCGGGTGTCTGTGGACTATGTGCACTATGTCTGACTCTGAGACTGATATTGTAATTTTTTCATTTATCATCCTGACTCAATTGTGTTTTTATAATTTACAAAAGTCGGATCCCACAGACACCTGGCATTTTGGTAAGCTTCTATCATTAGAAGACATTTTTCTTGAGACCAATCTATAATTACAACGATAGTTCAAGTCCCTCGCGCACTAGAACGCTTTGAAGAGACCGCTCCCCGAAGCGAGCAGGTCCGAACATGAGCGAACGCGCTCGGCGACTGTTCGTACGCTCGTCCGTCGTTTACGTCAAGCGAGCGAGCATTCCACGAGCATTCTTAGAATCTTCGCAAAATAAGGAAGAACAATGAAAGAATGCTCTGTCTCTGTTTACACACAACGAATTTGGTAGAGTGGGGGTAGAATGAGCCTTCGCTCGTTTGGTCTAAACCCACCTTAATAATATGGGAATATTGCAACAATGAAACTACCAGATATGGAGGGTAGAGGTAAGGAAAGCTATCTTATATGAGGGGTCTGGTGAAAAACTGGACATTTTTTCAAAGCTATACTAGTTCAAAATCTGCTCAGAATGGCGCTAGCGTTGCAAAAGAGTATGAAATGAAGTTAGCAGTTGGATCATTCCATGGTAAGAGGTAACGTGAGTCACAATTTTCATTAACTTTTAAATCATCATGATGCAAATTAAAGTGTTAATATATCTCTAAAGAAGGGTTACTTATCATCCCTATATATATTAACACTAAAATTTGTATCTTTCATGAAAAAAACACGCAATGAAATCGTGACTCACGTTACATTTACGCGGAATGATTCAGTTGTAGACAGAGTGAAGTGCGCCGATTTGTAAATTTAATATTTTCGGTGACTAAGTAGATATTTAATAAAACGGCAGTATGCCAAATTTTATCCATCTGCAATAGTAGCGCCATCTATTTAGCACATTTCGACGGACACTTCGATACACAGACGGTTCCCCTTACCTCTACCCTCCATAGGTACTAGGGATGTAACGAATATCGGTTTTTGAACATTCGCGAATGTGAATATGAATATTGGTCATACAATTTTATGCCACTAGGAGTACACGAAATTAATAACCATGAAAATTCAATACTTAATTTTCAATTATGATTTGAGCATTTGTATTAATATAAGTAATTGAGTTTTTAGAAAATTTCTTTAACTAAAGGTACCTAATGATTATACATGCGGTAGAAAAATTGGAACCAGTGCTTAGAAATAAATACCTTTTTTATTTATGTCGCTACTTATCGAACCGATACCGAAACGATTATTTTTCTTTAATTTTAGAAACTAAAATGCACCAAAAATATTCGCAACGAATTTTGCGAATACGAATTCGAATACCAAAATCTTGCGAATATACAATACCATACAATCATACTTTATTGCACACCAAAAGAAAATTACATTGTAAACTAACTAATACGAATACGAATATTCGTTACATGACTACTCCTTACTATGTACCAGGATCCAAGATTGTCCTCTGGAGTATATTTGTGAAATTATTAGTGCTACGGTGTCAACATACCAACTGATTGGTCGGTAACTGAATGCATTTTGTAATTCAGTTATTGACGATTTAGCCCAACTAAAAGTTATAATGTTCGAAAAGAGGTTTATCTGTATAATTGTCATTTGATAAGTTCTGAATTTTCCAAAATGTACAAAAGTTTTCAATTTAAATTACTTCCATACAGAAATCATACCATACAAGTAAAATAATGCTAAAATCGATTGAGTTAGTGATTTGTTATTATCTTAGATCCTATAAATATAAGTAGTTTAAATTTATGTCTAGTAAGTATTACGCATTTTAATTGTTTGTACTTAGACACATTCGTAAAAAATGTAATCTCATTACATCTCAGAGCATCACACTTACCATTGCTCTAAAAAAAACTGTTTTCTAGTTTTATATTTTCTTATAAGTTAATTATGATGAATTGGGTACTTGAATGTAACGAACACAAATTATTGCACGCCAATCGCTATATGCGCTTTTCGAAAATTTGCAAAAATAAGCTACTATACTTCACTTATGTAGTGCTTCTATCGATTTTTAAATCACAATCAGCTACATTTTTACTGAAAAAATCCCGACTGCGGTGAAAAAATACCGCGCATTAAAGTAACTACATAAATCCACCATTTTGTATTTATCACAATCGAGTGTGTCGTTGAATAGTTACGAGCGGACACAGGAACGGACATACATACATACAAGTTAAACACATAATCCTCATTTTGCGCTTCGCCGCAAGTCGGATAAAAACTAAGGAGATGATTTGACCACTGAGAACAATGACGTCATAACACTATATAGAAACTTTACTACTATATAAAAAGTAAGGTATTTGATCTGCCAGGAAAGTACCCAATTTTAATTTTACGCCAGTAAAAATACTTGAAGTTTGAGTACTTATTAAGTGACTTGCTTTTGACAGTATTTTTAAATATGTAGTAACATTCCCGACACGTTGACTGTACTTAAATGTATCCTTCGTATCTTTGAACTTAAAACTGAAAGTATCCTTCTTAGAGAAAAGGTACAACTTAACTTGTGGCCAATAATTCCATGAATTTAACCACTGTACGATGAAAATGCAATGAGTTTTAAAATTACCCAACGCGCACGCGCACTGCTGATGTGGCCACGATTCGAACAAAGTATAAGACGGATAAGTAGTCACACTTCAGACGTTTAGTGCACGATATCTATTCAAGATCGAGGCGCAGACAGTGCGATCCGTACTGGAGCATTCTTACGCATTCTTAAAACCTTGTAGTGTGTTCGTTCATGGTGCGCACACTTTTGTAGCAAGAAAAATGACTGCTATTTTACTGTGCTTCTGTTATGTTATCAACTGGTAGAATTGTACCCATCAAAAATACGAAAATATAACAAAATTACATCAAAAATATTAATAAAATATAAATAAAAATTACATTTGAATAGTACTCCGCTCCTAACAGATCTAATTTAATTTTTTTTTGGTCGCAATAATTTAACAAGTTTAAAGTTCTGTTGATCAATAAATGACAACAGATACCTCGAACCGTGGCGCCATCTAGCTATTGCTACGCGTTTTATACCTCTAAAAAAAGTTTTTATTAACAAGTGGCAAAGTCAACCTTTTCATGAAAAACGTCACAAATGTACAATTTTATAAAGGTTACGCAATATTGTTTCTTACGTAATTTTATCATATTTATAATGTGAATGACCTTTGATTATGGTGAGATAAAGTGTGTTATCAGTGTTTAATAATTGTAAACTATGCATTACCATATTGGTGCTTTATAGTTGCCATAAATATAAATACAATTGTTGTAATAATACCAATAGGAATGCCAGTAATTGACATTACATGGTTAATATTTCGTACAGTTAGAATGAAACCGACCTAATTCAAAACGTATATATAGTCGGACTACACTAAGTTTGCAGAGGTCGAAAAAAGGTTTTATTAAAAAAAATATGTATGACAATATGGGGAAACTACAGTTAGAGGAATTTTTAATCTTGGTACTTGGCAATAATTCTTCCCTTTATTACAAAATGTTAGACACGCCTACTGAAATAAGTATTCAGGACAGTCTTGCACACATCGATCTAGTTCCAACCAAACTAAGTGATTTGTTCCAGGTTCTTGGATAATTTCTATGTATTTAAATAATATATTTAAATATGTACCTACTTCTATACAAGCATTGCTTAGTTTGGTTTTCGTTTCTGAATAATAAAACTGTTTCAAATCACTGACATTCGTTGACCCGTAACTCATATTTGCCATAAATAATGTCAGATATTGCAAAATATTGATAACAATATTCTAATCCCACTAATATTATAAATGCGAAAGTTTGTGAAGATGTTTGGATGTTTGTTACCTAATAACGGGGTAGCAACTAGATGGATCAAGATGAAATTTGGCATGCAAGTAGACCAAGTCCTGGATTGAAACATAGAATACTTTATATCCCGGTAAAGAGCTCCTTTGGGACAATAACGGGAACAACGCGGGCGAAGCCGCGGAAAAATGCTAGTAACTAATAAACCCGTGTAGCCCCCCACAAACAGTGCCATTTGACATTTCGGAGACCTCACGCTACACTTACGCCTCTAGCGGCGATATTAATTCGCGGTAGTTTTTAGGGTTCCGTACCAAAATGGTAAAAAAGGAACCCTTATGGTGCGACTCTGTCTGTCTGTCTGTCTGTCTGTCTGTCTGTCTGTCTGTCTGTCTGTCTGTCCGTCTGTCACAGCAAGATATCTCAGGATCTACTGATGCTATCGACTTGAAATTTGGAATAGTGTTAAGAACCGTTAACCCGAGCTTATGGGATGTAAAAAAAGTCTTGTAACTTTTTTACTTTTTTTTTAAAGGGGTCCGTAATGAGACTTTTAAAATTGAAATTAGGGCTATTATATCGAGTGGGGTATCAAATGAAAGGGCTTGATTTGTAGATTAAAACACTATTTTTGTATTTTTTTTTAAATAAGTAGTGTTTGATTTATGGCGAAATACGTTAAAAAAAATACCATTCCCCCCCTATTATCTTCGAAGTTACTGAACAGAAAAATCTGTAATAATTACCAACTATTAATGTCGTTCTATATATTACAGGAAAAATAAAACGGTTTTCCTAACTTGCACCGTTTTTGAGAAATTTGCAAAAATCTTATCACATACTTATTTGCTCCTACTAAACTAATCGCCCTATAGTTTTTCTTGAATTATTCATGTATCTACTTATGAGTTTGTACGGAACCCTCGGTGCGCGAGTCCGACTCGCACTTGGCCGGTTTTTTTAAATTAGGTACGTCGCTTTCATTCTAACGGTGCGATTTATGTCTCTCCTCTTCTAACGTCATTTGGAAACTTTGAATGTATAAAAAGGTCAACTACTGGTATATTTTTCCTAATAGTGGCTCTATATTTGAAAACTGATAGAGACATTGTAGAATTTCGGCTTTGAATCTTTAAAAAAATAGTATTGTAATTTAAAATACGGAAATACGTGCACTTATTTAAAAATAATATTTAAGATGGATTAATACGTTTAAATTAAAGAACATATTTATTATACAACAATTTTCGTAGTTTCATTTATGATATCCTGAGCAAAATCTGGCATAACGCATAAATGAGTAGGGTAGTTCACCAATTTCTGACCAGCCCCCAGTACCTGCCCACTCTGTAAAAATATGTGAAATAATGATTAATGATGGTATTTATGTAATTAAGGTGATTCAATTTCCCAAATTTAATTACCAAGAGAAGTAAGAGGAGAAGGGAAAAATTAAAACTAAAATGCCCTCTTATCTGTATAAGAAACTCGAATGGTTCTCCAGTAATAACAGTCACCACCGAATAAGAGCTTCACGTGCAATAGTGTTACAAGTCCCCCGACACCGAACAGCTGCTTTTAAAGGGAGTTTCAGGTATCGAGCAACAAAATGCTGGAATACGATACCACCACCCATTCGCCAACTTAATCATAAGTCAACTTTCAGATTACAATATCGCTTACATTTATTAAATGACCAAAAATTGAAATCCTAAACTCCCTTCCTGTCTCCTGCTCAGCCATATATAAAGTTTATGATCCCCATTTTTCATTCAATTAAAATCTCATCATTTTTATCTTGTTTCTACTACAGCCTGCTCATGTGTCCAATTTGAAAAACTCTTTCATCAACAACTATACATATATATTTATGCTCACTGAACCACATATACACGCACTCTTACACTTTGATACACACCTCTTGTTCATATTACTATTTATTACACAATTTCTCTTCTTTGTTTTTTGTTTTGTGGGTCCTGGCAGAATACCAGCGAAGTGGCCTGCCACTTCATTTATGCTGAGCCAGCGCCTATTCTCTGCCACGACACATGGTTACCTGATAAGTTAATTTTTACTAGTTTCTAAGTTTTTTGTAATCATTTTGTAATCATGTATGTTTTGGGCATGAATAAAGTTTTAATCAATCAATCAATCAATCAAGGGAGGAGGAGGAAGGGGGGTGTGTAATATCAATCGAACCAGGGCCGGCACTGCTGCAGATTCAGCAGAGTGCCTCAAACGGCGCAAATATGTACATATGTATATGCAGCCATAGGCAGTGGCTACATATTTGAGCTGTTTGGGGTTGAAACGCTGGGTCCACGGGGCCCAATGCGATGGCGCTGTACAAAGAAATATCTCAAAGGCTCTGAAATATCGGGTGGCCAGAGCTGCGGCTGGCTACTCTTTCCGAACTAAATTCGTTGATGTCAACATAAAAAAGTATTTTTAATATCGTCACTGCGTGTCACTAGCGAGTATACGTCAAATTAAAAAAAGTTTACCATAGACACATGCTATCAGTCATATGTCATATTTGCCTTGTTTGCGTGTTATGTTTAATTTTGTATTTTATATTTTAAAACCTAGCCGTAGAAAAAGTATTGTTTGCAACGTTGTATAATTAAGTCAAAAAACGCTCATAGCGTCTCTATTTGCGATACTCGCCGCCGCGGCGGCTCGTATCGCAACTGGCGCGATTCGCATTTTTTGAGCCTACTTACCTATACAACTGTTGCTTAAAATACTATTATATCTAATGTGTTTTGTTATAATTAAATACCCTCGTGGCCAAAATACCGCAATTCCCAGAATACCAGATTCTCGATTTATCAGATTCCCCGTATACAAGATTTCCAAAATAATACGTTCTACATAATCATTTAGTTTCTTGAGAAACCTACGATTTTATAATCTAAATACTTAGTCAAGTGTAACGGGAATGTGGTAAGACGGGAATCTGATAAATCTAGAATCTGGTATTTTAAAAAATCTGGTATTTTGGGTATGAGCGTTTAAATATTCCCTGTTTATTTAGAATTAAAAAAAATCGGACAAGTGCGAGTCGGACAGACTAACCGGACTATGGATACAGGCGAAGCCTTGTTGGAGTTGGTCACAGTGACGCCGTGCGGCAACTCCTTGGGACGCGTGTCGGGTTTGTAGGTGCAAGAGTAGGTATCACATTCTCTATTACCGTTGTATGGTGCGCTGTGAACACTGGAATAGAAAACAATGTTCACTAATTTCCATATAGGCCGGGTTGTGACCCAATTTGCGGAGGCTTTAAAAACCTCCCTTTTTGACCTTGATTAAAAATATGCCCTGCATAGACATACATTTTTTGTCGGATTAAAGAAGCCTCGATATTAAAATATGGGCACAACTATCGACCACCCTTGCCTTATAAGTCGATTTATATTCACGGCACCCCCGCGCCGAATCATCCGAATTACAAATTCAAATAAAAGGGGTTTGCAGGATGCCGGATATTGCCTTCCGACCCCGCTTCCGCCGTTGGCAATTTGTTTAACCAGTGTGTTAAAATATGTGTTAGTTAGGAAGCTTAATAAACACCTAAAGGTGCAGTGAACATGAAAAAACAATAGACACGTGTTTTGTCATTTCACCTTAAACTCATATTTTCCTAAAAAAAACCGGTCAAGTGCGAGTCGGACTCGCGCACCGAGGGTTCCGTACAAACTCGTAAGTAGATACGTGAATAGTTCAAGAAAAACTGTATGGCGGTTAGCTTAGTAGGAGCAAATAAGTATGTGTACGATTTTTGAAAATTTCTAAAACACGATGCAACTTAGGAAAACCGTTTTATTTTTCCTGTAATATTTAGGATGATATTAATAATTGGTAATTATAACAGATTTTTCTGTTCAATAACTTCGAAGATAATAGGGGGGGGGGGGGGGGGATGGTATTTTTTTAACGTTTTTGGTCATAAATCAAAAAGTACAATATTAAGAAAAAAAAACTAAAATGGTTTTGGAATCTACAAATTAAGCCCCTTCATTTGATATCCCACTTGATATAATAGCTCTACTTTTGTTTTTCCACATCCCATTTCGGACCCCTTTTAAAAAAAAATTTCTATCCAATAGGCTTGAGTAAGCAACTTTTAACACTATTCCAAGTTTCAAGTCGATAGCATCAGTAGATCCTGAGATATCTTGCTGTGACAGACGGACAGACAGACAGACAGAGTCGCACCATAAGGGTTCCTTTTTTTACCATTTTGGTACGGAACCCTAAAACACCCTCAAAGGGCTCAAACTTTGAAGGGTGTTTTTTTAGGAAAATATGAGTTTCAGCCGATATAACGAAACATGTGCCTATTATTTTTTCATGTTCTCAAACATAATATCAAACCAGTAATTAACTAGCAACTGCTTGATTTTTTTTCTGTAGAAGTGGGAGGGTTTAGTCCAGTGGTTCCTAACCTTTACTATCACATCACCCACATTCTCATCGAGATTTGTATTATTACCCCTCCAAAAAAATAGGTATTATAAGCTTATATAAGAAACTGTTCAAAGTAAAACGGCTAACATTCATGCTTATTACCCCTGAGAAAACTTCGTTTTACCCCTGGAGGGGTAATTACCCCCTGGTTCGGAACCACTGGTTTCGTCACTTTTCAGAACTTTGAAGGACAATTTCTCCTAACAGGATGAATTTGGGCAGCTAAAAAAATACGTGTCTGCTATTTTAGACTACTCGATAACATATATCAAAATGAATCAAATCGGAGTCGGACAGTTGGGTACCTTTCCTTGTTATAGCATTTTGGTTCTATAATGTACTGTAGTTGGACTAGTTGGGAAATTACTTTTTAGAAAATAATAATTATTGACTGCAAATATTTAAAGTACCTAAGTAAAGCATTAGTTAATTGACGAGCAAAAAAAACTGAAATGCCTATACATGTGGCTTTATCTTCAAAATTCCCTTTAATACCTCATGGAACCATAAAAAATACAATCGACTAGACAACCTACCTAGAATAGCGCAACTCGCATTAATGTAATTAGCTCCAATTTTGACAGGCTTGTGTAATCGAATTACAAGAGCGTTACGCAAGCTAGACAATATGGAAAGCCGCGGGAAATTGAGCGGGGACAATTTCGGCGAGATCTGCGCGCGCATGCGGCACCCTAAAGTAACGCCAGCAAAAAACGCCTTCAAAAATTAATCTAAAAAGTTACAGGCGAAAAATTATTCATTCTTTACTTCCGATTTTTATATACTCTTGCGGTCAAAAATTTCGGGTCATTGAAATACCGCCATATTTCTTAAAATACTCCGCAGACGCTGACGCAGCCTGGAGAAACCCCTGCCGGCGTAAAACGATGCGTGATGTGGGGATAGTACCAACGCCAAGAATAGTGTGTACGCAACTTATTACACATAAGTGCTTTTTACTTTACATTACCGCACAAGTGCTGTAATTACCGCCAATTGGCCAATGAGAGCACGCCATGTGGCTCGACGCGCGGACATTATACACCCACGCAGCGCCGCCACCACCAGTCCGCCACCGTGTGCCTGTTCATGAGCGCACCCGCACTACGCCGCCACCACACGACGAGGTGACGATAGACGAGGATAGATAGATAAACCACTAAATAAATATGTACAAAAACAGAAATTCTAAATGATAAGTATTATTTCTTATTCGCAAGTGTGTTGAAAAACGTCATATGACACTCGTGGGCATTGGTCATTACAGTCTCGGCTATACGCCAATATGCAACACAGCCTCGACTGTAATGACCAACTTCGCCCACTCGTATCATAGCACATCGTCGTCGTGGGACTCGGCGCGCGGATATTATACCTACCCGCGCAGCGCCGACACCGTGTCGGCGCTGCGGCTCTTTTACACGTCTGATACTATTCTCTTCTCTTCTCTAGGTAGTACAGTATAGCATATAGAAAGTTTTTTACCTATACTTTGAGGACCCCTGATCTATAAGATTTCATTGTTTGTTCTGCTGTCCGTACACATTAACCCAAGTTCAGCACGCGCGTCTGTCACCGTGAACACTCTTACTTTCTGATGCAAGCCGCGATAGCATCCTTTCGCTCGCGGGTTGTTCACACCACTCACACGAGGGTTTGCCGTACAACTATCGGCTTGCCAATTCTAGGGCCATTTTGGTTCCAGAAATACCTAGTCCGACCGTCAGGCTTCAAAAAAAAGGTTCTAGAAATTCGGTGAGCCTTGGCTAGAGTAGAGAGTAAGACGAGAAGAGTAGGTAGAAATATGCGTCCTTTCGTTGGCAGATTCTGCCGCCATAACGTAAAAGGGCACATGTAACATTTTATTTCGAAGTTGAGTTGAATACACATTTGGAATCAGTTAATTTCACTGATTCCGAATATAATACCTATACTACTAAAATAAAGCAACATTATCAAAACAAGCAATTAAGGTTGAAACTGAAAAAACTAAAATAAAACTATAAAAAGAAAACCTCTTCTAAAAGGTCCGCCTGCGGCATCGACCCCATGACGCTGGCAGCGTTTCCACGTTGAACCGCAATAGCGATCCGCTGGGACAGGTAGGCGCCAGCCCTGGGGTCTCCCGAGGCGCGGACCAGCCGGGACGACGGGTCCTTATATCGGCTGACCAGGGCTTATACAACTCGACGTCGATTTTTTTTTAAATGTACCCCTTTTCCTTATAGCGCCAGGATTGTCCATACCACTAACACGCCCGAGAGTTTGCCGTATAATCATGGGCTTGCTCAGTGGCGTAGCGTGGGTTATTGCCGCCCGGGGCCAACCGAAAAATCACCGCCCTCAGCGCCTACTCTATTAGGTAGTGAAGAAAATTGGTAAAAAGTCAGAAATGAAATGAAATGAAATATGAAATGAAATTATATTTATTTGCATTAAGTGTGGTTAACATTTCGTTGACATATATAAGAGAAAAAATCGCTCGCACACTCAGCTTATTACAGCATGCAAAAAATCATGTTTATATAATTATTACTAAATAGTTACATGAAACTATAAAAACACTATTAAATTATTATTACATTATTATTATACATTACATTGCATTATTACATTCCAAAAGTTCATCTACTGTATAAAAGCATTTTTCTGTCAACCATTTAAATAGTGCTCGTCTAAATTTGACAATTGTTGGCAATTGACAACCTTTCATTTTTTTGAGCCTTTAATTTTATTGGTTCTCTGTATTTGGTTTGAAAAGACGAATACGCTGATATTTTATTTGTTTCACCAGGATTTGTTATTAATTTATAATTAATATATTAATATTTACTTATTCTAAAAGGGCGTAACTACAGTTCTACGGTAGAATAAACCATTACTTTAGTCTTATCGCGATCGAAAAAAAGTAAGCGATCTCACAGTATGCATTGACAATGTCAAATTCAAAATTATGACAGCTTATTTTTTCTGTGGCAAAAGGCACTGGCATTACATCTATTGTGCCGTAGAACTGGTAAAATGAGAACATATTTTTTATTCATTTGTATTTTTTATATTAAGCGATATAAAAAAATTATAAAAATAGTGTAGTGTTCAGGAGACAAAATGCTTTCGAATCGTATATACATTTTAAAGTGTTCTTAAAATGAAATGTTGTCAATTTTTATAGTCATTGCATGACAGTTTTTTCTCTGCATCGCACTTTTATATTGCGGAATCATCAATTTCGCGGGATCCCTTGGTCGAAGTTTAGTATTTTATTTATTTATTTATTTATTTATTTTATTCAGGAGAACCAACAGCTATTACAATACAAATAGAAACTTCAGTAGAAATACAGAGCCAATTACAGGAACTCACATGTAGATTTAAAGTAAGAAACATAGACTTAAGCAATACGCACATCTTACAACCTGCAGCGCACACATGCAGGAGACAACATTTTTACAAGAACCAAACTTTTAACGTTAAACATTCAATAAACAAGTGAAATAAGTAAGTATGTACTACCCGCTATAAAACAGCAATAGGATGCGTGTCAACAATAGCACTTCCAAAGGACTAAATAGTAATTAACCTCTAACAGTATAATGCAAAACCGATAAGAGAATGAAGAAGTGCATTAATGGTTGCTCAATCAAAACACATTTTAGATAATTTTCGCCTCACAGAAGGAATTACGCAATTAAATATGTCAATATCGAGCTCTTTCGTTAAATTATTTAGTTTTCGACTTGCGCGGTTAAGGAAACTGTTCTGTCTATATTTGGATGATGTTCGTCTTAGAGAAATGGGGGGGAAGTGCCTTTTGGACCGAGAAGGAGTAATAAATGAAAGTTCCTGGAGCAACTCAGGGCAGTCGATGCCGCCAGTTGTAATTTTAAGAAGAAAAATAGTATCCGCTATTTCCCGGCGCTTATACAGTGGAATCAAATGATGTTTCTTACAAATATTTAAATAATTGGTTGAATTGTAGGGACACTTAAGTTTATAACTCAAGTATTTGAGAAATTTCATCTGAACACGCTCAATTCGATCTATATAAGTATTGTAACAGGGATTCCAAATTTGAGATGCATATTCAAGTTTACTCCGAACTAACGAGCAAAAAAGAATCTTTAGCGTCTTGGCCTGAGTAAAGTAAGCAGAACTACGCATTATAAAACCTAGCGTTTTCAGGGCACTACCTAATATGCCATCAATATGGGTGTCGAATAATAGTTTAGAGTCGTGTATCACTCCCAGGTCTCTCATAGATTGGACTTTATTTAATGGAAGGCCTTTAAGTTTGTAGGGTTTGTATTTACGGGTAATACGGTGTATAAGTTTGGGTTTGTCCATACAAATACCCCGACTTCAAAAATATACATTCCTGTAAGAGTTAAGAGGCTTAATACAGAGGCAGAGTATACAATTCTTTATTAAATGAAAATTTAACTTTGCGTGTTTTTTTTAAAGTAAAGTCGTGTATAAAATTGTCAGTGTCAATTTGTATCTCACGTTCAATGGCCAATATACCTAAATTTCTTAGCCTCAACGCGGACATAGTTAATCGCAGGTAATTTTTTATTAATTTTAGTTTCGAAAAACTTCTTTCGCAACTAGCATTGCTGATGGCAGTTGTTAAAAATATTCTAAGCATTACAATAATATATTAGGTAAGCCATCTTGAAGTTTAGACTCTATTATGTATTTTAACAAAGCCAATGAGCCGGACTTCATGAGTTTTTTCTGACACTCTGGGTCTGTTGCAGCTAAAAAAGCCCGTAGACGCATGCGCTCAAGTTTAAATTCTTCTGTTCCTGTCGATGCGTGGCTGTTTTGAGTACGAAAATTAAATCATGTGAGCAATAAGGAAAAATACTGTAGTAACTACAGTGCCGTGTAGTTGATATTGTGATTTTAAGTTTTTATTTTCAAAAGCAATAGCGTTCCCCTGGATAGTGTCAACGCCCCCAATTTCTTCCAAGGCCCCTACCGCCCCCTTGGAATCCCCAGCGCCCAATGGGGGGCGGTAGGGACCTCTTTGGGAATCTATGATCTAGGTTAATTTCGTTGACGCCCAATAAATAATACAGCAGTCCTTAAAAAGTCATATTTTTGGGACAGATTTTGCAGTTGTTGGATTTTTTCTCGAATTTCAACGGTTATTTTGTCTATATTTTTTTATGTGTGATAGACAAGCATTTTATAATTCAGTAGGTCAGTAGATTTATGAAAAATCAGGTAAATCTGCTGCTTTATCAGTAGATCTGGCAACACTGCTGACATGGCGCCAGCGCGCCAGTGGCGCTTTTTTTCTTACAAGTCAAATTAAATTAAATTCTTATTCTGATAAAAATAACATGGAAATAACTGGGAATCGTACTTGTTTGGGATTTAAAATTTGAGAGCAGACATTTTCGCGGTGGTGTCTTAGAAAAGGGTTTCCTAATTTTACCTAGGTATAGAAAAAATGCTGGGTTTTTGCCGCCCCCTTCTTGTGCCGCCCGGGGCCATGGCCCCCCCGGCCCCCCCCTTGCTACGCCACTGGGCTTGCTTTGCTTTACCTAGTTCATTTTGTTTCTAGAATGGCCGTAGGTTAGAAATTGGTTTAGCCCGGACTAGAGAATTAGACTATACGTAAGTAAATCTTCGGCATCGTGGTCGCTTATCGTCAGGCTTTACTGGGGTCGAAAATTCAGGGTGTCTGTAACGCGTTGTTCTTTGTTTTTTAGCTCGACACTTCTTGGAATGTGATATTAGAGCGTCTGAAAGTTAGGACATTTGTGGTCTTGATGTATAAATTGATGATGATTGATTGAGGGTAAATCGGGACGTTCCCATAGATATTCATAAGTTTACGTAACTTCCCTTGGGTCCTCCGAAAAACTCTTCGTTCAGTTACCTATTTTGTTAATACGCATCTACCTACGCGAAATTTCGGCGTCCCTTTTTTCAACTGTCAAATTGAGAATTTAAAACAATATTTTGGAAAAATTACAGGGAATAAAAATGCAGTAGCGATATCTTCTGGACCTTAACGACAAGGCCTATCGAACAAAATATTTATTTATTTAATCGTATGGCACATATCGTAAGAACAGATCGAATACAAATTATAAATTAAGATTAAGATCTATTAGCCACTTAATGGCTTTGTCACTGAGAGAGATCAGGTTTTCAGGAGGGCCACCGGTATAGCGCGTTATGGGGCAGTCGTGGATAATGTGCTGGATGGAACAAAATATAAATATAAATTACACAACTTTACCTAGCCAATTGAACAATAGTACATTACACAACTAGAGTGGTAATACAACGAAAGCCCGAGATCGCAGATGTTTGCGGCCCGAGCTGCAAGCGAGGGATGTAAATATGCGATCGAGGACTTTCTTTATTACTTCCCGTGTTGTGTACATCATTTTATGTCTACACTTGGCCAGAAAGCAGCTTTTTCCGTAAGCGTAGCGTGCGGAAAAAGCCTCTTTATGGCCAGGTGTGGCATAAATCATTGAAGAAACCCCGACAACTCGTAAACTTAGTCGTATACGACAGTACGGTTTCAGAAACACCTATATTTTTCCTCGCCAGCTACGTCCTATGACGTAACAAAAGTTACTACACGTTATTTTGCCTAGGTTTTGTCCTTATGACTTGTTCAGGAAACAAACACGTCAGCTGCAAGGATATTGGCGTAGATCAGGTTACGTCACAAGAAAAACACATTACGGTGTGATACGTTGCAGTACCGACCGACAGTAGTTGCGTACCGACCATATTTCATTCTTGAGAATAAATGTGACGTTCCACGGGAAAAGGTACCTTATGGTTGGTATTGAGTTAAGCACAGATCCTAAATCTGTGTTAAATAAGCTATGTAATACAAAAAGAATCATGACCCTAAGTCCCATACTTTTTTTTTAAAAAAAACATCAAACCTGCACATGCTAAAATTGCACTTTTGAGAAATCGTCAAAAGAAGTTTAAAACTAATTTTAAGTATGTTCCCGTTGGAAGTTATGGAGATGATGATTGATTATGTATCTCAAGGTATTTTTCTTTGGAAATCAGTAATGGTTTTTTTAATGTGACTTCCAGGTCGTGAAAAATCAGCCTTTGATTAGAGCAAGTCGCTTATGAGAACGAAATTTAAAAAAAAAAAAATCGGCCTGTTCTTTAACATATTGTAATCTGAACCATTGTATATAGTTAGAGATATTAGACTGCACATTTTGGGATAGAAATAAAATCACATTGTTAACGAAATATTTTTATTTTTATTAAAATGTCATTTTTATTATATGTTTCATCATTCCTATAATATTCACAATTTTCGTATAATGAGTTTTAAATTATATTTAATCAGTCTACACAAGTATCTCAACAGTGTCATTATTATTCTACAATTGGTATTTTTTTATTTATAAGCGATTGAAGTTACGTAAAAATCACAAATTATTCCCATACATTTGAGAAAAGATACCTTATGGCGGGCCATAAGCAAAAATTATTGATAATTACAGTATGGCACGATATTTACATTATTTATTGACAAATCTTGTATTAAGACAGAAAACTGAAGAAAAAAGGTTATTAGAAATTTACTTCAAATCTTGACCAATTAAGAGTAATTCTCAAATGTGACGTCTTACGTGAAAAGGTACCTTATGAGGGTTTCTAATTACGGAGATATTAAATGTTGTGTAAAAATTGTGTTTTTTTAATAATGTATTTCCATTTAGTAAATTATATGTTACGACACGTCTTTGCCTATCTTTATTTTTGTTATAGGCGAATTAAAGGCTGAATAATATGCTTCTACAGTTTAGTACAATAGGTACTTTATGGCGGTGTAATTTAAAAATGTTAGAAATACTTGTCGTAACTTGCTCAGTTTTTGTCCTTCATACCGCCGTGCCGTGGTATTATTTTGGCTACACCGCCAGTACCGCCACGCATCTGTCCTACTCTCACCAACACTTTACGTATCGTTCTCTCTCGGTCTTGCTGGCCGCTCGGAGTCTCAGCCGGCCGGCATGAGCAGTATTTGCTTACCTTTTCGTTCGAATAGTTGTGAGAAGTGTTCGTCGTGGATTTTAGCGTGTTTTAAATTAAAAAGATTCTTTTTCTTAAGTGGTCAAAAATTATAGAAACCGCCAAAAAATTTCTTTTTTCGTAAATTTTTCGAAAAAATGAATAAAAACCTTTTTCTAAAATGGTCAAAATGATAGGCATTCGCCAAAGTGTTTTTTATTTTTGTAATTTTTTTGAAAAAAAACAAGGTTTTTCTAAAATGGTCAAAAAGTTTCACGATTCGCCAAAAACACGTTTTTATGTTTAAAAAAAATGTTTTTAAGACTTTTTCTAAAAAGGTTGAAAGGGAAACATGACAAAGTGGTAAAAAATTATAGAAACCGCAAAAAAAAGTCTATTTTTGTAAGTGTTCTTGAAAAAAAAATTAAAACACTTTTTCTAAAATGGTCAAAAATGATGGGCATTCGCCAGTGTTTTTTTTTTATTTTTGTCAATTTTTTAAAAAAAAACAAGGTCTTCCTAAATATGGTCAAAAAGTTATACGATTCGTCAAAAACACTTATTAATCTGTTTTAAAAAAATGTTTAATAATTAAAAATTTAAAAAAACGACATACAAATGTATTTTTTTTATTTTTATTTTTATTTTTTTTTCAATTCCGAATCTGTGGCACCCAGTGGCCCTTTCCTTCCAAATTTTCAGCTTTCTAGGATCATTTCGAAAATTTTTGCTTACCATTATGCAGGCCGCATGCTTGTTTGCCACCGTCGTGGTATACAAAAGAAATAAGCAAAAGTTGCTAGTAAATTTTATTAATGAATTTTATCAACAGCTTTATCATTTTTGTATGTGATCCGCCATAAGGTACCTTTTCTACTAAACTTTGAACCCAATTTTTATATAGAAAAAATTAACGTACAGCAGTGAAACCAAGCTACAAATACACGTCTATTCCTATATTTTACAATTTTGCATAAAAGAAAAAATGATGATTTTGAAGGATTTCACAAAACCGTTCATATCTCCGTAACTAGAAACCCTCATAAGGTACCTTTTCACGTAGGACGTCACAAATCATCACATAAATAGTACTCGAATTGTACTATTTAGTAATAGTTACTTTATAGTTTACTAGCATTTACCCGCGGCATCGCCCGCGTCGTTCCCGTTACTGTCACAAGGGAATTCTTTACTGGGATACTGTTAAGTGATTCATCTATTACCTCGCTCTACTTTAGTCAGCAAAATGTACGTCATTTGTTTAACAAGCTTAATGGCTTGGTGTCGGTGGGGTGATCATAAATAATGCGTCTTGAGGGTTAGGTACCCAAAAGGTGCCAACGGAACCCTATTACTAAACCTCCGCTGTCCGTGAGTCACAGGGCTTAGCTTTTAAGGGCCTTATGGCGAACACACTGAAATCGCCTGTGGCCGTGACGGGCGAGTCGCGACGTGACGACGCGAGTCGCCGGCGACATCGCAGGCGCGACTCGCTTTAACGAGCGATTCTCGCCGCGATTTTTTCCGTGTAGCTGCGCATAGTAACTGCGATTCGCGGCGACTCGCAGCGAGTCGCTGGGAGTCGCCGCGATTTACGCGCCAGTGTGCCATACCCCGCGATTGTTCTATACAAATCGATGATTCTACATACAAAGTTGAAAATCGCTGAGTCGCGTGTCGCCGCGATTCGCGCTGCAGTGTGAGATCCGCCTATCACACTTGCGATTTGCGGGCGAGACTCCATACAAAACCAGTCGCGGCGAAGTCGCAGCGAGTTCGCCGCGAGCGACATTTGTATAGAACTTCGCTTCTAACTCATCCGCAGCTCGCTCGCAAATCAAATTTTTTTTTCAGAAAATATCCACTTGTGGTACATAGTTCGACAGCTCTTTCAAAAATATTTTAAGGTTTTTAAGTAATGTTTTTGATTAAGTGAATACCTTTGGAAATAATCGCTCCGAAAGTTGTGAAAATTGTGTCCCCCCTCTATCTTCTAAACCGTGTATCCAAAAAATATAAAAAAAATTACAAAGATAACGCTTAATTAATACTTTCAACGAAAATTATTTTCAATAAGATCGGATTAACCGTTTTTGAGTTATTGCCGATAAACTGCGCTTCTCAACAAGAGGACGTAATTGCTATGAAGATACGCTCTTTTGTTGTTGTACTTTTTTTAAATCGTTTTTTTTATCTTATAGTTACGGCTATGGAACCCTACACTGAGCATGGTCCGACATGCTCTTGGCCAGTTATTCTTTGAGTACTTTCATATACTTGTCTGTATTACCTATTTTTTGGAGGGGTAACAATACAAATCTAGAGGG
This sequence comes from Eudemis profundana, assembly GCA_947034925.1. Classification (NCBI taxonomy): domain Eukaryota; kingdom Metazoa; phylum Arthropoda; class Insecta; order Lepidoptera; family Tortricidae; genus Eudemis; species Eudemis profundana. The sequence continues at coordinate 9,930,321 of OX344814.1, read as the reverse complement.
GGTCTGTGGGTGATGTGGTAATAAAGGTTAGGAACCACTGCTCTAAACAGTAATAAGTAGAGACTTGAAATTTTCACAGAAGTGTATTCCTATTGCCTCTAAAACAACAAATAATAGACACAAAATAAAGTTAAAAATAAAAGGGGGTCCCCATACAAGAAACGTGTTTGTGTCGTGTCGGTCAGTCACAGGACTTTATCTGTTGAACCGTAATAGATAGAGGTTTGAAATTTTCACAAAATGTGTATTTTTAAAGAAAATAAAATATTTTATTATTTATTTCAATAGATAGAGATTAGAAAATTTCACAAAATGTGTATTTTGTACTGTCGCTTAAAGATAAAATAATGAAAAGAAAATTAAATGAACACTTAAAGAAGCTCCCCATACAAAATTAGTGTAATTTCGGCGTTTTATGGTCGATTTTAATAATGGTAACTCGCAACCCTTATGTTAAACGATCGTATGACCAGGTGGTCGGCCGTGGCGTTCCCTGGGGTCGAACCAGGTCGCTAGCCGGCCTACCCTGAGTGGATCGGACTGGGTGGGTCCCAGATAACCAAAAATTAGGTAAAAAGGTGGAATCTTATGAATATTCGCCAATATGTGTGGACACGGGGAATGATAATTTTCAAGAATGGCTCGGATTAAATCTGAAAAAATCCGGACTTGCGGACAATTTTTATTTCATTGACTCACTATTTTTCTTTGTTTATCCGATAAGTGCAGATAAAGATGCTACGTTAATACGATACGCTATCGAACTTGATCTGTTCGCACAATGACGACGTGCCGTTCAACTTGCTGGGTTCCTTACCCCTTATTTGACGAGACTGAAGATAACAATATAGAGAAAAAAAATCGAAGAAATAAATTGCGACGTTTGACGTTTTATATCATTCTGTGCAGCCGTATCTGGATGAGTTGTGAAACTTCTTTTCTGAAGTCGGTTAAAAAGATGTATACATGCACGGTACATTGCAGGCTTCATGGTATTTATATAAACATCACAGATGTCGTTTGCGCGCCGCGATTACGGGTGATTTTCCACTTTCTCGAGCCCTGGGACATGCGCGCACGCATTACTGTACACCCGAACAAGGTTATGGCATTTTGTTAAGTGTTTAACAGGCCTTCGAGATGTGAGAGAGAGTCGAACTGAATGGATCACGTTCTGACAAATAGTGTGTGAGAGTAACGGATGCTTTATCATTTATTTATCGCTCGAAAAAGCGTAGCATCATAAGCTTACTGGACCGAACCATGCGAATTTCTTATCATGACGTCGCCCCTGTCTTGTTGTACCGAAAGACCAGCGCTGGGTCTAAGGTCGGCATTTTGCTGAGGTGGGACCGCTTTATGGCCCCGTGCAGCGTTCTACTTTTTAGTTTTTTCTGTAATTTTCATTTTGTGCTTTTTCATTTTAATTTTTTCATGAATAAATGTATTTTCTTTCTTTCAAAAATACCGGGTACGGTTTCTGATATATACGATGAGTCACATTTGAATCTCCTTTGATTTCTTGCACATAGTTATAACAATAATAAAAAAATATATCTAATTTACCAACATTAAAAACAAACAAAGAAACATTATGTACCTTTCATAACCAGGCTTTAGTAAATATCATCTTTCCATTTCGTATAATGCCAAAACTATTTATTTTAAACAAATAATTGATATTACGATAGATTTGTTTAATTTGAAGGCGTTAATATTCTGACTTATTTCGTGCAGTGGAAAATAAGTGGATAAACGCGATGTCAGCGACGTCAGCATCAGTAAAGGAGATTGCCGACGCGTCTATGGGGCCTCGTACCAAATCAAAAGTCATTGTGTCAACACGAAACCGACTGTATCTTAAAGAACAAGAAACTGCCTTTCCTAATCACTAAATCCCATTAAAATTGTATTCGGGGATCCATAGGAAATTGAGATTGATTTCCAGATTTCGAAGTGAGTTTTTGCGTAGCAAATCGTCAAAGTATTTGTCAACCGGCCAAATACAAAACCACCTAATAACTTTAATTCCTGACGTTGACGAGACTTCACTTAACTTAGTCGTATGACATGCCATTTCGGATACCTGTTTTAGGTTTTTTATTGTGCCTATTCAGATTGTTAAAATATTATTATAAAAAAAGTTATTTGATACTATTTTGATACATCGTGAGATAAAAAATATTGTTGCATTACATTTACGCTCAATGTCTCGTATAGTGAAGTATCAGCGAAATATCACTAGTTATTTGTACCAAATAAGTAATTTAAAATGATTTACGACCTCTGGCGCAAAATTGTGAAAAGACGTGTCTTATAAAGTACCTTATATTTAAACTTAGAATATGACAGAATGTCAAGCTGTCAATTTTCGTGCTAAGATCAAGAAAACTACATACATAATTAATTGTATTAAGACGTATCTATGACATTAGCTTTGTCTTTTACACTCATGTGAGAAGTAGTCTTAAGAAAGAACGAGACAAACATGTTACTTTCCTGGGTACAGGACAGCTGGATGCAGTTCGTATAAGAAAGAACCGCGGAGTTTTATGGAATTACAATTTTTGTATACATTTGTGTAGACGGTGGTGCCACTGTCATAGGCCTTTTAGATTTTGACCGATTTTGTCTGTCAAATACAGTTTTAAGGAAATCATACATTTTTCATGGTGGCGGCGGAAATCGTACAACACATTCTTTTTTAATTGATCTCAGATTTCCCATTTTAAATTCAGTAATAAAAAAATCCCTCTGGTTAAAAAAATAAAACTAAGTTTTTGGTATCGTTTTGGTTGTGACACAATTTAATGACGATATTGGTACCAAAAGTCGGCAATCTCCTTTGGTAATTTAGACCAGTGTTTTATAAATTACTCTATGAAGCATGAATGTACTTAGTGCTCATAACACAAATATTTATACAAAGAACGTACGCCAGGATTTATTCTCGGGACTTCAAGCTTTATGTTGGCATTTTAATGAAAAATCGTTTAAAATGTTCAGAAAAATGGTTATTTCTTGTAAGGCACTGTTTGCCAGCACGCCGTGGCGGTGTACTCAACATAACACAATCAAGATGGTATCTGGGGCGTGGCCCGACAACTCGACGAATTTTCACACTCCCCTACACCCGATACGTTCTAGGAATATGAAATCGAAAGATGATTTCAGCTATGAAAGTTAATCTCTCATTCTACACAGATCACATAAGACATCGATCGGCGTCAGTTCAGTGTTTACGATTATACCAGGTTTCTGTAATATTATTTCTTCTTCTTTGTCTTGTCCTTATATTCTCACATTAGGCGGGGTCGGCTCTCCTAAACTTACGGCGCCAGGACACTCTGTCCTGGGTTGTCAGGTCGGGTAATTGGGCTTCCTTCATAAGTTTGTCCATACTAGTCCACCTCGTCAAAGAGGGCCGTCCTCTTCCCTTCTTGCCCTCAGGGAGAGCCAGTGCTTTCTGCACGACGTGTTCATTGTCCCTCCGCATAACATTGCCGTACTATCTCAAACAGGGCTCAGCTTAAAATAAGCTTTTCGGGCAGGGGGCCAACTTTTGTCCAGCCTTGTCACCCCTCCAGACCACCTCATTTCATTTCGACGGTGTGTAGTTTCTGGACACGTGTTGCCTTGACGGGCCAGCACTCCGCGCCATACGGCATCGCTGGTCTTAGGTACTGTTTTGTAAACTTAGTCCTTTAAAAAAATAATATTTATTTCGGACATAATCCATATATTGTTACACACATAGGTACTTTGTACGTGTTGGCATGCGCGGGTCGCAAAGAACTCCGGTAAGTGTTCGCCACTTTTGCCAAGCCACATTCACTCTGTGGGAGACATCTACTTCAAAATTCCCATTGGGCGTGACTATTGAGCCAAGATATTTAAATTTGTTCGATCTGGGTAGTATTATTTAAAATATTTAATTTTTATTCAATTCGCACCATCAGTTCGAGGGTTACACGAGAATTCTCTCTTCATTCTGACCAGAATGGGGGATTGAATTGACGCCAGAATAGGCTACTTGAGAATAATATTTTTTATTTATTGATCAAACAAAGTTTACATCACATTTCTTGAACACTTTTTACCTACCGAATGTCTTTCTTAATTGCGCTGCTACTTAAAATAGGTAAGACCTGCGCTTTAAGTATCAGTTGCCTTCCAGTTGTCCATACAGTTATTAAAAATTGACAATAGGGGAGACCGGGTATGGTTGTCTCGCGGGTTGGTTGTCACAGTGGCCATAAAATAATACTAAACGAAGGAATAAGTGCATTGATTGGTGAAGTACGCAAGGATGTACAGCTCTTGCGATCTTTTAGCACCGATCGATGTACTTAATGTTTCGTTTAGTATTATTTTATTTTATGGAGGTGTCCGCTGTGACAACCAACCCGCGAGACAACCATACCCGGTCTCCCCTACTTAGATTCAGAGGTTCATATAATTACATAAATAGAATAATCAAAGTTAATTAATTAACTGTAACCACCAAATTACGTTTCAAAACTGTCCAGATAAAATCAATTAAACTCTTTCATTGCGGCGTTTAATCGATCGAATGAATTCATTGTACCTAGGAAACCCGCAATGTAAAGAAACCCGCATACGAGTTCTCGCCCCGTCTAAATGGGGCGTTAGATGGCAGATCATCTTCTTTCTCATAAAGTTTCAAAACGCTCAGATAGTATGCAGTTTCCATGAGAAACTGACTTGTGACGTCACTATTCAACATGGTCAACTTGATGTCTTATTTTTAGTTTATGTCATGTTAAATTGTTGATGGCATGAATTTTCATTTTCATTCAGCTACATGCTACATTCATTCGAATGTAGCTGAATTTTTATTTGTGAGCATTATTTGTCTTTTGCATCGTTATTTCTCACCACTACTATTCACTTTTGTTAACTTTGCATAGACTCCGCTACCCAAATGTTGCCTGGAAAGATCGCTCTTTAGCGACAAGACCGCCTATTGTTTACCACTGTTTTTATATAAGTTAGCAATGTAATTTTCTTTTGGTTTGCAATAAAGTAGGATTGTATTGTATCGTATTGTACCCGCGGCTAAGCCCGCGATGTTCCCGATACTGTCCCAAGGGAACTATTTACCGGGATATAAAGTATTCTATGTTTCAATCCAGGACTTGATCTACTTGCATGCTAAATTTCAGCTGAATGCATTCAGTTGTTACCCCGTTATTTAGTAATTTGGAAGGTGGAGACAGGGGCTGACGATGAAGCATATTTGAGTAGACGATTCCTATTCACAGGCTCGTATTTAGAGATCCAGGGCCCCTAGGCACTTGGTATAGGGAATGTGCACGATGAAGGTGCTACCAACTGGTACCGCCAATCGAAATGATATACCCTCTCATGCTGGGGCTACATTGACGAAAACGCCGTTAATAACGTTAATCTATCGCGTTGAAGGACGATTAACGTCAGTGTAGCAACGACTTACTATATTTGACATTGACACTTACATATTATCATTGACATTGACAGCTTGATTTGGCAGGGGCGATAGTTTCCTTTATTGTCCGCCCGGGTCTCTTTTGTCGTTTAGTGTTGCCACCTATAGTCCGTGCACGTTCCCTATTGAGAAGACGAGCCATGATTTTGGGCTTATATGAAGTATACATGTGTAGCTCGCGAGTGAGTGATTCAAAAGAGCAATATCAGTTGGGCTCACCGGCTCGCTAGCTCAGTTCCGATTTAAACAACTCAGTATACAGTATATATTTTAACTCACTCGTTCACTCGCTCTCAAGTAGGTAGCTCTATTGAGCCGTGAGCTGCAAAAAAGACGCGATAAACACGAACTTTTCGTCTCTGCCTTGTCACTGTATACCTAAATGCTCTCTCTTTCGTTCGGAAATATTAGAATTTGGAGCTAGTTAGCTGTAAAGAGTTAGTGAGCCGTTGACACACCACGGAGCTACTGAGCTTGTAAGAGCCCATGAGCTGTGGACACACCACGGAGCTACTGAGCTTGTAAGAGCCCATGAGCTGTGGACACACCACGGAGCTACTGAGCTTGTAAGAGCCCATGAGCTGTGGACACACCACGGAGCTACTGAGCTTGTAAGAGCCCATGAGCTGTGGACACACCACGGAGCTACTGAGCTTGTAAGAGCCCATGAGCTGTGGACACACCACGGAGCTACTGAGCTTGTAAGAGCCCATGAGCTGTGGACACACCACGGAGCTACTGAGCTTGTAAGAGCCCATGAGCTGTGGACACACCACGGAGCTACTGAGCTTGTAAGAGCCCATGAGCTGTGGACACACCACGGAGCTACTGAGCTTGTAAGAGCCCATGAGCTGTGGACACACCACGGAGCTACTGAGCTTGTAAGAGCCCATGAGCTGTGGACACACCACGGAGCTACTGAGCTTGTAAGAGCCCATGAGCTGTGGACACACCGCGGCGCTTACTGAGCTAAAAGAGTGATACATATTTTTGAGAGCTAAAGATTCATATCACTCTTTTCAATTTAGTGACACGTTTTGCGCATGCCTACTATGAAGGGTGCACGGGTTTGCGCATGTCTAGGCTGACTGGGCCCCTAGTCCGGAGCCATTTAGACCTAGGCGGAATATACACTCTTCAATCCCTTGCACCTACACTATACCTAGCTTTGCCAACCAAATCCGATAGATTCTGCTCTACATCAACTATTTAGTGATTCCAAATCAGTGATTGCTAATGACTTAATATTCAAGATAGCAGCTACTGGGACAGTGTCGAGCATTAGAACGACTCCCTTATGCCAAGCACTCCACGTTAGTTTGTGAAATTCATAATATTATTACTTTAAATCATAAGTTTCATAAACACAAAAATCGTCTGACTAACAACTAGACAGCCATAATAGACTTAATAATGGTCTTTATGTCACACCTGGCCATAAATTGGCATTGGCAAAAGCCGCTTTCTGGCCAAGTGTAGATATAAAATTATGTACACAACACGGGAGGTAATACAGTAAGCCCTCGATCGCATATTTACGTCCCTCGCTTGCAGCTCGGGCCGCAAACATCTGCGATCTCGGCCTTTCTTTATATTACCACCCTAGTTGTGTAATGTACTATAGTTATTCTGTAGTAGGTAAGGTCCCGTTAACACCCACAGAGACACAATCCTATGTAGCAAACAGGTCTCATTTTATAAGATCCTTAACGCAAATTATAAAAGCTTACTTATTAAAAAACTAAACTATTAATTATCCATCCATACGGCAATAGAGCAATTATCACTCTCATTAATGTAAAAAAACCGGCCGGCTAATAAGATACTCGGTCCGATAAATAACATAAAAAACTGACCGCTCTATGTAAACTGTAACTGACAATTTCCTCCTACCTACCGAAATTACCGATCGAGGGAACATCCCATAAGACTTTGGTCCACGGTAAACATAGCTTTGTTTCGCTCTAACGCGCACCGATAGGTCGTGAGGGAGAGAGACGAAGCGAAGATGCAGTTTCATAGCTAATCAGACGTGTCCACTGTCCGCGCACGCATCCTATACCGATTTTTTTTTTATTTATTTGAATTTCAAATTTGGAATTCGTGTTTTTAGCCTCGTTTTAACGGTAAAGGGGGCTTAGAATCGGTTTAATAGAGAATCGTCTAGTTTTATTTGGTAATTCAATGTTTAAAACTATCTGTCGCTGGAAATTGTACAATGAGAGATGAGCTTTATTCAAAATAAGCTCTATGCCTTGTAAATTATGATTCAAAATCATTTGTTCCAAGGTGATAGCACATAGGCTGTTTTGTAGTTGTTATGAATAAGTAAGATCAGTATGAAATCACCTGTAACAGTACGGCGATCCTCTTCTAAACTGGTAATGCTTGTATTACAATAGACAGAGAAGGGTATATTTTCCTCAATGCGTCGAGTACTCTTGGTGCGTACATTTGCTGACTTAACAGGTTTTTGCAGGGGTAATAAACTGTTTGATAATAAACCGGTCATAAATATTTTAATTATTTATTTATGTAAAAGGGTGTCGCATATGTTTTGTTTTACTTTTCATTTAATTACTGAATAAACTTAGTATTGAATAGGTGGCTTGACAACATTTGCGGTGATTATTATGATTAAGTTATTATTTATATACAAACTAAAAAGTGTCTATATTTATTAAAATACCTCGCTTCATTTTAATCAACTGTTTGGAATTTATATGCTTCATCTTAGTTTTTGCTGAACTTTGGACAACAAGTTGATTTAAAGTATATTCTACGTACAAAATAATTTCATTTTGTCAAAAAATAGAGCGTTTATAAGTATGACGAGATCGGTTGAAGCTGGAATAGTTCTCATACACATATTTTGTATGTAGTTAACTTGCAAGGAATGTTTTAATTATACGTAAGGCATTAAGCAGTGTGCTTTCTGTATGTAATAAGCATAAAATAAATAGAAACGACATGAATAAAAATACGATGTGCCACTGAAATTCAATCGAGTGCAATAAAACAACTGTCAAGTGGACAGCAAAAGGTTGGCGACACCTGCATTCAGCGCAGTCCCCCGTCGGCTGCGCGTGCGCCGCCAGTCGCTCGTGTCCCGCGCAGCGCCGCGCAACGTTCCAAATTCAAATTTGAATTTGAAATTTCGAACTTTTATCGAACTTCCGTTGTATTCGTATTTTTGACACTTACCGCGTGTGTTTGTATTGAGTAGACCGTTATTTTGTGATTTTGTTAAATGTGACATATATTATGTATACCTATTGATGTTTATGTGACAACTTGTGGTTTAAAGTTCACGTTTCGCATTCACCTTTGAGCGTTTAATGGATATTTAGATTTTATTAAACTTTGTGATTTTACTTTGAAGTGGATTGTGGTGTTATTTTTAAGACTAAAAGTGATTTGATTATTATCCTTCTGGATAGGTGCGTATTTAATTTTTATTTTAGTTTTAACTTTCAAATTAATAACTAATTAATATTCAGAATAATTATGATAATTAGAATAACTAATTAGCTGAATAAAAAAAAATAGCTATGAAAAATGTGTTTAAGTAGTAGGTATTGTGTCTTTATAATTCCGCAACCTTTTTTGATAAGCCTATATATATTGCTTAAAAACAATTAACGAATTTAATAGTGACACAAATTTCTTAACAGCTATTAATACAAGTGGCTTAGTTAGGAAATGTTATTGCGTGTAAGTAGATATTTTACGTAACACTACAGTTTTCGATAAAGTCAATTAAACCGAGAAATTACGGATTAAACGCCAATAATATCCGATTAATAAGTTTAAAACTTACAGTTAGTTAGTTAAACAAATTGCGTCGATTAAGAAAAAAAATAAGAAAGAAAAGAAATCTTACAACTTAAGACCCGCATTTTTCCGAGCGTTTCAAACGCCGTGACTTTGGTGGGAGCGATATTGTAGAAGTTCTGCAAGATTTGGACAACATTTTCAGTTATGCCAAGTGGTTGGATTTGGAGTGGTTACACCGTTCCCATGGTCACGCCCTATATTATTTTCAGTGTTTTTTGCAGATAATATCTAAAATTAATTAAAGTTCAAACCCTGTAGTATTTTAGGAGATATGGCGGTAGTTCACTGACCCGAATTCATTGTCCGTGAGTGTAACTGAAAATGCTGCACAAATCTCGCAAAACTTTGACAAAATCGCTCCCACCGAAGTCACGGCGCTTGAAATGCTCGAAGAAAATGCTCGTTTCGGTAACCTTTATGAATAATTTGAGTAGTTAGCAAATTCGGTTAGTCAATGGTCATGCCAGTTATTTGGTGCTTTGAGTCATTTATATCATAGTTGGGTAGTTCTCTGCGACTAATCAGTCGCACCAATCGCATCATTACCATCGCCACATTATGGATGAGCTCCCTATAAACTATGGAGTCGTTTTCGGTTATCTTGTAGAAGTCGCGTGCTTCTGCTATTTTTATCATAATGATCCTGATTGCTTTTATAAAACGGCCAATAATATTGGCGATGGTAACGGACGGCCTATGTTTTGTAACTTAGGAGATACGTACTTAAAAAAAATCTATCTAACCTAATAACTTTATTCTTGTCTATTCATTCGGGGACTACGGAAACAGTTACATCTAGTTATAAAAAATCAAAGAAATTCAAGTAAGTATCTGGTCCAAATACTTAAAAATTAGATTAAACGGTGACAAATCCTGGCCAAGACTCTACGGCAGTGGTTCCTAACCTTTATTACCACATCACCCACAGGCCCCCTCTAGATTTGTATCGTTACCCCTCCAAAAAATAGGTAATACAGATAATTATATGAAAGTACTCAAAGAAAAACGACTTAATATGAGTATTACCCCTGCGAAAACATAATTTTACCCCTAAAGGGGTAATTACCCTCAAGTTCGGAACCACTGCTCTACGGTACATGTCCCAGCGCGAGTAGGTAATCAGTGAGCAAAATTTGGTTAAACTAGATAAATTTGGTTAAACTAGACCATGGCGGTCACCAAACTAATATCTCACTCGGCTTCGAGGAATGGTCTTTTGGATGGATGTCAGATTTTTTTCAGTACTTTACAGTAGGGTTGCCATTATGTAAACATCGTACCTAACTTAACTCTGCCTGCGGGAGAAGTCATAGCTGGCTGTCATTGCTGGCTGCGTTGTTCCTCTGAATTGATATCCAATCCAATATTATAAGCGAGATACACACTATATCTAGGTTCATAATAATTATGTTTCAAAGTTGAACCCGGTAGAGTATGTCAGATATTTTTATATTCAGATATCAGACAGCTGTTTTTAATTAAAAATGTTACAAGTCTATTTTTGCCAACTTCCTGTATTCGGAATGATTTGAATATTGATAGGCCACCTTAGTTCTGATAACAATACAATAAAGCCAGACAGCTGAAAATATTGCATTAAACATAAAATGTTAACGGAAAACGTGTAAAGGGTTAGTAGTTACTATACGTACTATGTAAGTAGCCTTTCACCTATATTTGAATAATGAATAAAAATACCACTTAACACATTTTATGACGTTAGGAGTGAATAAACTTTAAGATTGATTAAGTATATTCAATACCTACTTGTATTTGTGGTTACTTATTCTTGGTATAATTAATTATTGGTATTTAATATAATTAATTCACTTTTTTATTATCATTCGTGGCAACTATTTTTTTGGTCTATTTTGATTTCAAATCCGATAGCATTAGTTGCCTGGAGGACGTCGCTTTATAGCGATAAGGTTGTCTATTGTCTACCGTTTTAAATTGTTTTGATTATTTTAGTTGTACCTATACCTACATATATAAACTGATAAAACTTAACACAGAATAAGTTCGTTTACATAAGAGACACTTGCATTTGTTTAAAAATAAAACGGCCTTATTATATTCTGAATAAATTTTAATCACTTACCTGCTTGCACTCTTTCGTTAATGTCCGTAACACTTCAATACTTTAGCTCAGCGGTGGGCAACCTGCGGCCCGTGAACCGCTCACTTGCGGCCCGCGAGCCTCCCTGGCTATTTTGTATGTATATTCAGAATTGTATAAAATCACTAATTATTAACATAGTGCGGCCCGCGTCAATTTCGTTACCCACTATGTGGCCCTTGGGTGGTAAAAGGTTGCCGACCGCTGCTTTAGCTGATTGTGTGTCCGTGTTGCAATACCCGGTGAAATATGAAATCCGGGTATCACTCGCACTCGACTACGAGTAAATAAAGTAATTTACCCGGGTGTTTGGGTATTCGGGTAGGGGAGACCGGGTATGGTTGTCTCGCGGGTTGGTTGTCACAGCGGCCATAAAATAATACTAAACGAAGGAATAAGTGCATCGATTGGTGAAGTACGGAAGGATGTACAGCTCTTGCGATCTTTTAGCAGCGATCGATGTACTTAATGTTTCGTTTAGTATTATTTTATGGCCGCTGTGACAACCAACCCGCGAGACAACCATACCCGGTCTCCCCTACACGGGTTGCATTAGACAATGAACTTGCCGGCCGTGCGTTTGCTTCAAACCGGCCAATGTTAGATTTTATTTATTTATCTTATAGATTATCTTTAAAATAAAACGATACATGCATATTTTTTATTTAATTACTAGGTTTTTTAACCCGGGTTCTGCGTCGAAATACCCGGGTTTTACCCGACTCTAAATAAAGTTTTAGAGTACTCGGGTTGGATTCCCTAGTGCGTGTGCTCGACACTGTTCCAGTTCGCCATCTTGAACATTAAGCCACTAGCATTAGAGATGACAGCAGAGCATTGCGCATTATTGGGCATTAGCGTGTCGACCACTGGGGTGTTTACCTTACATATAGTTGTGCACATCGGTGAATACACATATAGTGTGTGTAAGTTTTAAACGATGGGCTAATATTTGAATTTATTACGCGTAGTGGAATACAAGAGCACAAAATGCGACATCAGCTTGGATTTTGTCAATTTAGAGCAGTGTGTGTCGCGACCCCCTGGGGTCGCAGAGCCTCTAGGGGGTCGCGAGGGTCGAGAAACCTAAGGCTAAAAGGGAAAAAAAAACACGGAATAAAATTCAGGTTAGAAATATTTTCGCATACAAAGGGGTCGTGAAAAAAAAATACACAGCAACCGAATGCTATTGGGTACTTGACTGTAACCGAAATTTGAAAAATTAAGATCCTGTTAAAATAAGCAAAATAAGAAATATCCTCAATTCTTGAGTTTGATGCCTAACTTTTTATGAGCCTGCAGCTGAGTGGGAAAGTCGTGCGCACATTTCGACTCTATCAAACCAAAATTGGTAATTTCCGTTGACCTAGAACTATGAAATTTGGCAAGCAATACCGTCTTATACTACAAGTAGTACGAGTATAGTGAACAATCTTAAAACAATACTTTTGTAATTAAATCATAAAAAATATAGTTTTGACGTGACAATGTCTTTTATTTAAAGTAATTGTACGGGACCCTCGGTGGGCGAGTCCGACTCGCACTTGTCCGGTTTCTTTACTTTAGCGGTAGCAGTAGATACTTAGGTATAGGTGTCTTTTTAAACTCGTGTAGTTAAAAAAGTCAGAGGTCAAGTACAATAGGCATGCGAAACTTAGTTCAAAAGACATCATCGAGAATTCCCAAATGTCTGTTAAAATATTTGTCGAAAAGCCGCTTCATTCGTTCATTGTAATCTAAATAATCTAACATCTAACACAGTGGTGGGCAAAGTTTATTCATGGCGGGCCAGAAAATATAAGAAATTTCAGAGGAGGGCCAGAACTATACCAAAAATTGTGTTTTATCAGGGACTATATATATAAGTACTACTATAGTTCGAAGGACCGCCCGCGGGCCGGATTAAACCCTCCCGCGGGCCGGAGTTGGCCCGCGGGCCGTACTTTGCCCACCACTGGTCTAACAGCACGGTATACGGTAGTTTTTCTTCCTAAAAAAGGTACACCGGGAGCGCGCATGTGTGCGCACCGTGTACGGACGCACCACAGGCAAGCATTTGGACCTGCGCGGGCCTGCCACAGTATGGAGTTCACTCACTCGTCTTGCGCCTGTGTAAATACGTGTCGCGCGCCTAAATGGCCGAAGACATACTACTTGGTTGTCTTTATACTTTGGTAACAGTACTTACGGCTTATGCCAGGGCTGCCATCCGTCCGGGTTTCCCCGGATTTGTCCTAGTCTGGAGAGTGTCCGGGGAACGTTTCATTTGTAGTCCGGGTTTGCTACTCCGGCTCGCGAGAGCGAAAAAAGTTGTTGTTGAGATGTCCGGGTTTCAAGCTCCAAAATCCGGGGATTTACGCTTTTTGTCCTAGGTGACAAATTTTGGAGATGGCAGCCCTTTATGGTGATTCGGGATGTCGGTTTTCCATACAAACATAAAGAGGGTCATTGTTTGCTTCCACGGCATCAACTATGTTGAAAGTGTGTTTTGTGGTCAAGCTACCAAGGACCATTAAAACAAGAGGACTGTCATTCTCCATACAAAAAGCTGTTCCCCGATATTTACAACGCCATCTATGTATAAGCTCGGTATAAGAATTATATTATTTACAATTATTCAACTTTGCAAGCGTGACACAGTATTTAAATGTTAGAATTTATTTATTATTAAATTAGCTGTTTACGAACTAATTGTTACTGTACTATGTTTCTTTGTTCAATTATAACATCGTGAAATGTTTAGTTTTTTAGTGCCATCTAGTTTTTGCCTGGATATCCCCTTGCGGTCGGGACACGATCCAAAGTATGGAGAATGACAGTCCTCTTGTTTTAATGGTCCTTGATAGCTACGTTCTATTTGCGCGAAATGACATGACAACTCTCAAAAAGTTAAGAAAAGTGAAAAGGGGATGGAAATTTATATGGGGAATCAATCATTTCTCATGTAGGGGATGAAAAACTTTAATGCTACGTAGAAAAAGCGGGATAAAGCTAGTATTGTCACAGAATAAGTATTAGTAGGTACCTCATACAGAAGTTTCTCTTTCTAACAAAACTGACGTACGGGTCCGACCGCCGGACGGAACGCATCGGATCCGACCGTCTCTCTCTATCGCATAACGCGTGCTTTTTCTGGTCGCTAGCCAAGCCCCTCCGCGGGGGCAAAATTTGGTACTAGTACTTTTTGGTGGTTAATAATAATTATTTTATTTTTGTCGACAACCCTAGCGGTGGGCGTGGCGACCAGAAAGAGAGCGCGTTATGAGATAGAGCGAGAAGGTAGGATTCGGCGCATTTTTGTGACTCGAACGTGGGTTTTGTTAGACAGTGCGACTTCTGTACGAAGTATTATTGTGCTTTGACTACGGAACCCTAGCTACGTTTTCCTGGCTAATGCATTCAGAACCTCGGGTAAATTGCATCGCTATCAGATGCACCTTGATTTTTTGCATCGGCTATTTTATTAAGATTGATATCTGGACAAGTTTATACTGCGAAAAAGAATTCATGCGTTTTTGCTTTGTGTTTTGCCTTGGAATGCTGTGTGTTCCATTCACCATGACCGTAAACAGCTGTTTTTTTATTATGACTAATTTTTCAAGGTATCAATGGAGCTTGGAGCTAGGGGCCTCTCCCTTTTTCTCTCTATCTCTAAAAAGTGAAAGAAAATGGTAATCCAAGCCTCAGGGATAAAGGGAACGTGCACGACGAAGGTGCTGCCAACTGGTGCCGCCAATCTAAATCATATACCCTCTCATGCTGAGGCCACATTGACGAAAACGCCGTTAATAACGTTAATTTATCGCGATGAAGGACGATTAACGTCAGTGTAGCTACGATTTATTATATTTGACATTGACATATTGTCATTGACATTGACAGCTTGATTTGACAGGGGTGATAGTTTCCTTTATTGTCCGCCCGTGTCTCTTTTGTCGTTTAGTGCTGCCACTTATAGTTCGTGCACGTTCCCTATAGTTAAAAACGCGACCAGAGTAATGAGAGCGGTTGAAACACCGGTAGAGCTACCCAATTATAAGTTATAGATTTAATAAACTAAATATGTGGAAAGTACGAGTACTTACATACGGGTCAAATAGTATAGTATAAAGCAGTAATTTTTATTCCTACAAAAGGTTTATACATCGCGACTTGAATGTGTGCGCGCCGTGTACGAACGCACTACAAGCAAAGATTTAAGAATGCTCTAGTATGGATTGCACTCATACACTCACGCTATCGCGCGTCTGTGTGAATATGTGTCGCGCTCTCCTAAACGGCTGAAGTTGGACTACTTGTTTGTCTTTATAACCTTGCAAATAGTCTTTTTGTAAGATTTTTGAGATTACCGAGTACCTAATTAAGGAATATTGCTGTCCGTATAAAAGCAATGCTACTTTGGATACAAGTAGGCAGAATACGATAAATTCCGCTACTGCTGAATGAGACCCGTGTAATTTCTAGGTATTTGTATGGATAGTTGATACAGCTGTTCTAAAAATGATACCAAAATTCATGTATTATTTTAAAGTAAACAGCAAAATTATATACCTCCGATTCGAGAGAGGACTTCAACTCGCGCCTTAACGACAAACTTAAGTTTATACTAAAATGTAAGTGTTTAGTTTATTTTATTGTAATAAAAAATATAAATAACATAATATATTTATAGTAATAAAACAACTTAAACGGATTAAATCGCGTATATTACTACATTTTAAGTCCCGACGTTACCGTGCCGTACCTACTATGAATGATAATCGCGGAAACCGAAGACAGTATTATAATATATTTAGCTAATTTAAGAGGCCTTAGCCGACTTAATTTTTATATTTTCAGTTAATTCATTATAAAAGTAAGATCTCGACATGTTTTCATTGTTTGCACGGCTCGGGCTGTGCAACAGGGCATTTCTCCAGAAATATGTCTGCGACTCATTCATTTGTCTCCATACATTTAGTATGAAAAAGGGCCAGATGAATGAGGTGACCGCAGACATATTTCTGGAGAAATGCCCAACACAGCCTCGACTGTAATGGCCAACATAGCCCACTCGTATAATAATGTACTATTTTACTTTGACGGTAGGAGTAGATAGGTATTGGTATCCAGTGTTGGGCACTCATGACTAAAATCGTCAATCAGAATAAAAAATCGTGAGAATAAATCATTTCAGTTTCAATCAGAATAAATTTGAAATGATTAAATCACTTCAGTTTCAATCAGAATAAATTTGAAATGGTTAAATCACTTAAGATTTATTCTTCACTCAAAAATTTGAGTAAAACTAACTTAATCACCAATGAAATAAATTCAATCATGATTTTTTAGTTAAAATTAATTCCTCTGATTGATTTATTTATCGAAAAAAAGGCTTCGAGCCTAAAGACTTTTCGAGTCTCAATAAATTTACAAGGGCTTGAAGCCTTTCAATATGTAAGCCTTTTAAAAAGTAAATGTATAAGAACCTAAATAAAATTAATCTTATTCTAAATATCAATTAGTCAACTAAAACGTTACTTTAACTAATAGTCTGTCTGAATAAATTAATCAAAATTTGATTCGTCATTTAGAATAAAAATGAAATGATTTAATCATTTTAAATCAAATCAGAATAACTTGCTCATGATTTTCAATCTTACTCAAATATTTTGATTGAGAATAAAATTTCCAATTTTATTCTTATTCTTAGTCAACTAAATTTTTGCCCAACTCTGTTGGTATCCTTAAACTCGAGTTAAAAAAGTCAGAGGTCAAGTACAATAGGCATGCGAAACTTAGTTCAAAAGACATCATCGAGAATTCCCAAATTTCTGTTAAAATATTTGTCGAAAAGCCGCTTAATTCGTTCAGTGTAATCTAACAGTCTAAGAGTACGGCTTAGTGCAGTGGTTCCTAACCTTTATTGCCACATCACCCACAGGCCCCCTATTGATTTGTATCATTACCCCTCCAAAAAATAGGTAATACAGACAAGTATATGAAAGTATTCAAAGAAAAACGACTTAATATGAATATTACCCCTGAGAAAACTTAATTTTACCCCTAAAGGGGTAACTACCCCCAGGTTTAGAACCACTGGCTTAGTGCCTTATCACACTTGCGATTTGAAGCGAAGTTCCATACAAATGTCAAGTCAAGAAAAGAAAAGTGAAAAGGGGATGGAGATTTGTATGAGAAATCAGTAATTTCTCATGTATGGGATAAACAAAATCAATAGAAAAATCCGAGAATATCAGAGAACTTTCCATATAGAACTTTTGCAACTTGTGAAACTTCTCAGTGCAGTGCTAAACTAATCTATAACTTACTTTGTATGAATTTTTAAATAGATACATGATATATTATACATTGTATAGGTATAGAGATAGGGCACGTCTAAGGTCATTGACTCGAAAACAATAAGTGTCGCATGGCGCTATGGAGCGACGAAACTCGGACATTTGACGCTCTATCGCGACATTGAGAGCTAAGGGGCCATTTTACAGTCGCTACATATGCTAGCTAGTGCTATAGGCAACCTAAGTTTCGTTTCCACGCAACGGGTCCGGCAAAGCGAAGAATAACGGAGCATCAGTTATCCCATTACCATGGTACAAGAAAACGAGGTATATCCTTCCCGAAATCAGATGGGCATTTCTCCAGAAATATCTCTGCGGTCACCTCATTCATCTCGCCCTTTTTCATACTAAATGTATGAAGACAGATGAATGAGTCGCAGACATATTTCTGGACAAATGCCCAGATATGCTGATGTCACGTTAACGTTGCCATTTTTATTAGAAGAGAAAAATTGAAAAATTCGCCTGTTGACTCGATTTTTTTTCTGTCGTAAATCGATTCTACTATTTGTGAGGAACAAATATCTATATGACACCTAATACATTTGTATAAGTATAACAGCCACAAATTGCAATCAAAAGTAGCAGATCGCACTGAGCATTGAAAACGCTCTATACAAAACGCAAGGAACTTATGACGTCATCTGCTCCATCGCTGTACTAAGTCTGTATGAAAAAAAATAGCATTTTGCCATTTTGAGCACGAAAAAGTGCGTTTAACACAATGATAACAACTATGTCATACATTTATTTTTTCAGTGTTATTTAAGCATTCCGAAATTGATTTTTTTTTTCTTTAAGACGACAAAAAAAAATCGTTTTTTTAAACTTTGTGGTCTCATAACTTTATATTTTTTATGCATTTTTTGTTTATTTCTTTTGTGTTATAATAATTTAGTATTTTCCAATCCATGTGACTATATTGTATTGTAAAGTTCAACATTAGTCAACATCCGAATTATATGGGTTGCAAGGACTCAATGGTAGATGATATGACGTCATAAAGGAGACTGGTTGAAAAATTGGATAACTTGGCCTGTGTTGGCCCGGATGGCCGTAGGAGATGCAGGGTCAAGTCCTGCCCGAGACATATAATTTTAAATTTATTCTCTTTTAATAAAAATATTTAGTATTCGTTGGCAGTCGTTAATGCTACAATAAAAACTTCCATAATTTAAGAAAATATACCCATCAAGGCACGACAGGTCGACATCTTTAACCTTTTGGGGGCCCTCGGCATACACATAGACGCCTCTATTAATACATAGTCCACGGTGACTGCTTAACATCAGGCATGAGTATTTAAAATTATTGTATTTATCCATATTTATGAGTATGTATATCGTTAATTAGTGCCCATAGTACTAGCATTACTTGTAACATTAGACCAGGATTATTTGTTAACTTTGTAACCGACTTCAAAAAAAGAGAAGGGTCTCAGGTCGTCGGAATTGTTATTCTTTGTTTTCCCTTATTACCTACTTCGACGGTTGTTAATTAATACATTTTTAGGGTTCCGTACCAAAATGGTAAAAAAGGAACCCTTATGGTGCGACTCTGTCTGTCTGTCTGTCTGTCTGTCTGTCCGTCTGTCACAGCCAGATATCTCAGGAACTACTGATGCTATCGATTTGAAATTTGGAATAGTGTTAAAAGTAGCTAACCCGAGCCTATTGGACATAAAAAATATCTTGTACCTTTTTTACTTTTTTTTTAAAAGGCTCCGTAATGGGACTTTGAAAATTGAAAGTAGGGCTATTATATTGAGTGGGGTATCAAATGAAGGGGCTTAATTTGTAGATTAAAACAGCATTTTTATTTTTTTTCTTAAATAAGTAGTTTTTGATTTATACATTTTTATGTACCATTCCCCCCCTATTATCTCCGAAGTTACTGATCAGAAAAATGTGTCATAATTACTAATTATAAATATCAACCTGAATATTACAGGAAAAATAGAACGGTCTTGCTAACTTTAATACCTTTTTAGAAATTTACAAAACTTGAAATCCCTAGCGGCGAGTAGCAAAACTAAGCGATGGCATGTTTCACGCTAGGGGATTTCCGGGCAAAACTAGATGGCGCTAAAACACTAAACATTTAACGATGTTATAATTAAACAAAGAAACATAGTATAGTAACAATTAGTTCGTAAACAGCTAATAATAAATAAATTCAAATACATTTAAATACTGTGTCACGTTTGCAAAGTTAAATAAATGTAAATAATATTATAATTATTTTACCAAGCTCATACATAGATGGCGTTGTAAATTCGGGGAACAGCTTTTTGTATGGAGAATGACAGTCCTCTTGATTTAATGGTCCTTGCTATTAAATAGAATCATTACACGTCAGGTTCTCAATATTAGAGGGAAAATATAACTGTTTTCCTAACTTGCACTGTTTTTTAGAAATTTGCAAAAATCATAACATATACTTATTTGCTTCTACTAAACAAATCGACATACAGTTTTTCTTGAACTATTCGCGTATCTACTTATGAGTTTGTACGGAACCCTCGGTGCGCGAGTCCGACTCGCACTTGACCGGTTTTTTTTTTTATAAGTGACTTCAAACGATTCTATTCAAAGAAAATAAATAATTGTAACCTTATCTAACGTAACTTTGCCGTAATAGGTATATCTTACTGTACAAACATCTGCGTTGATTATCTACAACATCTCACTCGGTATCTATACCGTACCATAAACAAAAAGGCCACAAGATATTTTTTTCCCGCCAGAAAAAAGGTATAATTGGAATTCTATCTAGTTACACGTTGCGAGATGTCTGGATCGTTATCTATGGTATCGACGGCGTAGTGCTGTGACGGCCTGTCGATAAGTCAGATTTTATCGACTAGTGAGGTGATAGAAATGGAAAGTGGGCCGCAGCTGGTTTCATGAGCAAACTGTACACTTTTTAAATATGTTTCGTGTTTGTTCTCATTGTATGTTTTTCCTTTAAGTACAGTAGGTACCTAGTAGTAATAAATTAATAGTAGATAACCTTGATAATATTATTTTCTACGTTATAATGAGAATGAAAATGGAAATCCATCTAATTTGACCCCAATACATTACACTTTATTTTTGTTTAAAACAGCAAGTTTCTTATAAATATAACAAATTGCCTTACAAAGCAAATTGAATATTGCTTTAAAGTATGAAAGTTTGAATTTTTGCTTTTGAATAATGGAACCTTAAAAATGTAGGTAATTGAGAGAGTAAGTAAGTAGCCGTTGTTGGCAAGATGACATGAGAAATATAGTTTGTTAAATAATGTAACGTGTATGAAGGTTACATAGGTTATGGTTGCAGTTTCATTAAGTGAGTTGCATTTATAAAATAAATTACCAGCAAGGACCTTAAAATAAATAGCGGGACGGAGCCTCGCCAAAAGAGAACTTAAGCCATTTCTAGTCCGCCGGCTGCTTGTACTTACGAGCCGCACGCACACATCAACTAGTTTTTTCCTACTACTAACCAGCGTTAAGGTAGCCGGCGGACTAGGACATGCTTCAGTTCTTTGTAAGCAAGGTTCCGTCCGGCTATTTATTTTAAGGTCTTTGATTACCAGCCTCCGAATTTATTTGATTTTACGTGTTATTTGTTCATTTGTGTGAAAAGGGTATTCTTTTAGGAATATAATTTCACTAGATCAAAATTCCGTTTTTTTACAAGCAACAAATTGAAAGAACGCATTTGGCTCGGGTAATTTATTTGCACAAAATGGCAGCATATCAGGGCATTTCTCCAGAAATATGTCTGCGACTCATTCATTTGTCGAGGTGACCGCAGACGTATTTCTGGAGAAATGCCCATCAAATTTTTGACGTCAACATATCCGAGGTCATCATTGTCAGTCTTGGGAAGAACATAGGTACTTGGTTTTCTTTACCATGTTCTTACCATAAAGGCACTGAACCCTAAAACTCCTCCCCAATTTGCAACTGCAAATGACAGTTACAATGCAAAAACGTCGATATAATTGACGTGTTTATGCAAAATTCATTTTTTGGGGTGCATTTTTTGTCAGAATTATTGACGTGTTTTAACTGACTTACAAAAAGGAGGTTCTCTGCGTCAACTTGACTTTAACGTTAAGGAGACTTGGGGGCGTGGCATCTTATTACTGATACTTGTCTGGGTAGTTACAGACAACACTAAAAACAGTTTATTTTGTACGTTTTATCGATTTGCGTTTTTTATCGATTTGTGTATTACTGTAGATTTTGAAGATCGAATGTTTATTATAGACAAGAATCTCACTATAGACAAGAAATGGCTGTAACACACAAACATACAGCCGGACATGGCAAAATTAGGCCGTGTTTCCACCAGAACTGTGCGTGCGAAGTAGTAAGGCGGATCTCACACTGCAGCGAAAATCATCGATTTTCAACTTTGTATGTAGAATCATCGATTTGTATAGAAAAATCGCGAGGTGGCGCACACTGAAATCGCCCGTCGCGGCGATTTCAGTGTGTTCTTCGCCTAAGAGCGGTGTGCGAGGAAAATCCACCAATCCCGGGCCGCGCTGAGCGAGGCTAGGCACTTTGATTGGTGTTTTTTTTTCGCGCACACTGCTCCGCTACCTCGCACAGTTCTGGTAGAAACGCAGCTTAATTTTGCCATGTCTGGTTGTATGTTAATACAGGGTGTCCCTAAAACCAACGTCGTTACGAAAAGGCCTGATAGACCACCTCATAAGACACCAGATTAAGTAAGTTTAACTTCAGTCAAAATCTCTTGGTTTAGTCATGTCACTGACTCACCGAGTCAGGGTATCACTTAGCACGAGTTTTGCAAAAACGTCAATATCTCGAAAACTAAGAGATTTTTACTGAGCTCAAATTTACTTAATCTGGTGTTTTATGAGGTGGTCTATCAACCTTTTTCGTATCGACGTTGGTTTTTGGGACACCCTGTATATACAATAATTACTAAAAAACCAGTGAAAAAAGTATAGCACAGTTATAGTTTAACAGTCAGCTCAGTTTAACGAACATTTATAATGGTAAGATGTTTCACAACACTATTTAATGACGTCACACAAGTTTTCCCTACAAAACCAGCAACCATTTTGACACTTCATAAAAGTAATTGATTTGACCTGACATTAAACATTTACTTCGAGCTGATTAGGTACCTAAAGTCAACTTGCGATGATGCGCATTACTTACTCGATAGTATCTGAAAATCACTTGAATTTCAGAAAAACTAACTTTTTTTACATAAGCCTGCAGCGGGGCCTGTAACAGGGCATTTCTCCAGAAATATGTCTTCATCTGTCTCCATACATTTAGTATGAAAAAGGGCCAGATTAATGAGGTCACCGCAGACATAATTCCGGAGAAATGCCCAACAGCGGTCCGTTGCTGCACATCGTTCATGGTACACATAGCATATGAGAAAATCTAACTTCAAGCTCAAGTTCTCTATACAAACGAAAAGAGCGTTAAGAATAGACTTACCGCCAACAAATTTGATTGAATGTGTATTATTGTCTGGGGTCACGGCAGTGCTCCCGCCAAGTCGAGCAAAACAAAGGTGCGGCCGGACCATCCTTTTCTTGAAGCCATTCAGGCCATTTTCAACTTTCCGTAATTTTGTGCTGACTGAATTTTCAGGGATATACATTTGAGTTTTAACTTTTTTTTTCTTCTAAAAAACGCCTTTCGATCTAAAACTGCTAATTGTGATTTTGTTTATTATTTATTATGAAACAGTTTAAGTTTTGTAATTTGTACGCGAAGTGTCATAATGTTTTTTAAGTAATGACTCGAAGAATTACAAAATTTTGAACAAAATCTAAAAACTTTTGACTTCAAATCCTTTTCTTCGTAAAATTTTTAAAAAGGTTTTGGTTGTCTTTTGGATTTTACTTAATCAGCCGTTTATTGACTATTAGATGTTGGATTTTTTCATTCTTAATTTAAGTAGTTTTTTCACAATTAACAGGTTTAGATCTTTAAAAAAAAAGTTAAAACTCAAATAACTTGATAACCATTGAGTTTTGACCCCTGGTTGATTGGACTTAAATCATTGCAAATAAGCTATAGAATAACCTCTTTCAAGGAATACGTCGAATTTAAAATCACCCTGTATAGGGCAGATGACCTCCCCCCCTCCCCCTAGAGATGCTGTCCCATTGCTCATGCAGCATTTACCTTAGATATATTCTTGGTTTGTCTACGCCTGCCTTCCCCCCACCCCTTAACATCCTAACTACGACCTTGTCTCTATACAAACGAAAAGAACTTTAAGAACAGACTTTAACGCCATAACATTTGGTTGAAACTGCCCGAAACAATAATTAAAGTTTTAGTTTTGAATGGTTAGCATTATTCGATGGAAGATGGCTTTGCCCCTAAACGGCCGATTGCATGTATTTTTGACCTTTGGTACTTTCCATGTCCAAAATCATGTTAAGTATTTCGTGCAGATAATATAAGACGAAATACTTTGACATGTCGTCTGCATAGAAACACATAGAGGGGTTATTCTTCAGAAATATGTCTGCGACTTATTCCACTGTCTCCATACATTTAGTATGAAAAAGGGCCAGAGGAATAAGGTGATCGCAGAATAACCCAGAGGTAGAAACTAGCAGTATCGCAAAGATTCGTCACTCCGACCTTGCTCGGGCCCAGCTAAGTTTTTTGCCGGAGTCTTCTTAGCTGGGCTAGGTTTAGCGAACTGGCAACTAAAACTCCCATTAGTTCGATATACAAACCCTACATAAGGCAGGTTGATCCGTTTCATTCAACCTCTCCCGCCCGCTGGTCCGTTGCTCACTTTGAACAATCAGTGAAACTTCATGGTGGTTCGGGCCAAGCGACCTGGTTCGATCCCAGGGTACGCCACGGCCCCCACCAAGTCCGATTTTTACAACAGCCAGTAAGGCTTGTAAGTATGTCAGAGTAAAAAAAAATTAAAAAAAAAAACAAAAGAAAAAAGCAATGACTTTTCGTCCGCTGCTGTTTTCTGCAGTCGGCTATGCACCTTTAAGCACGCAGACCACGTTTTTCCAAATATTATTTTACTGAAAAACGTATCACGAGGCTGGCTTGTTCCTCGCTCAGCGGCATTGCATTGCAATCCAACGAGGGAACGCAGCCAGCCTTAAGGTGGTTTTCCACCAGCACGGCGAGACGAGACGCGACGCGGATTGAATTGAAATTTGTATGAAATTTTCAATTCTCTCCAAGCGCAATATTCGGAGGGTTGAAAATTAGCCATACACAATTCCATCCGCGTCACGTCTCGTCTCGCCCTGCCGGTGGAAAACCACCTTATCCACAAGGCGACATAGGTGACATTTGCACATATAGTTTAGGTCCCCAATAGGTCAAGCTAGGTTTATTTAGTTAGTAACATTTAGATATATTTTATGTTCATATATTTCATTATAAAAATGAAAACAAAACGTATAATTTGTTGCATTGGTAATTTGGGCAATTCAATAGTTTTCGGTTTTCAACATTGTATTCATAGAGTTCATGAAATGTATTCGAGGTCGTTGACATCAGTTGAGACACAGCATTGATTCATTCACAAGGTAGACAATAGATACACGTTTATCAGGGACGAACCGACTATAAGGTAGACTTCCGAGTGCTTGACACTGCCTCAGTAATTGACACTGCCCCAGTGGTTGTCATTGTCCCAGTGGATGACAGTGCCCCAGTGGTTGCCATCTTGAATTTTGAGTCATTAGGAATAGTGGTGACCACAGGGTGTCAAATATTGGATATTAACGTTGTTTTTTACAAGCTTTTATTTAGTCTCACCTCACCTGTCCAATCAAATTTTGCAAGTTCAGGGTTATTCTTCAGAAATATGTCTGCGGTCACCTTATTCCTCTGGCCCTTTTTCATACTAAATGTATGGAGACAGAGGAATAAGTCGCAGACATATTTCTGAAGAATAACCCTTAAATTTGATCCACTTCGCGGTTTCCGATTGAGCTGAAATTTTGCAAGGATATGTAAATCAGATGACAATGCAATATTATGAAGACATGAAGCTGATGTGATGATAGAGCCGGATGGTAGCCATAGGATCGTCTAAATTACACAAGATCAATTCACCGTGTTTGGGCTCATTTGATTAGTTTTGACTTACGTATAGTATGGGTTTTGATCGGCAAGCACCGTACTGACTTCTATAAATCAGTACGGTGTTCTGGCGTATCAAAACCCGTACTATTATTACGGAGCATTTTTTTACTGTCATGTGGGCACATAAGCGATCGCACTACCGTCGAAACATAGTGTAATCTCAAACTCGAGTTTGACTCTGACTCACACATTATTTTTTCTTGCTACAAAAGGTAAGTACATCGCGCGCTTGTACGAACGCACTACAAGCAAAGAAATAAGAATGCTCCAGTATGGATCGCACTCACACATACGTGATATCGCGCCTCTGTGTGAATAAGTGTCGCGCGCTCCTAAACGGTGGAAGTTGGACTGTTCGTCTTTATACTTTGGCACCTGTGTAAGTAGACACACTCACCAATACTTACAGCCAGAATTGTGCCGTTCTCGAGAATTGGCTACTTGACAACTTTTTTTTGTGATATGTAATAGAAACACCTCGCAATAATAGAAATATTAGTGAGAAATAACCACTTCAATATCATAAAAACTCACCGAGATACTACAATGCTAAAATCACATTTTTAGACTTTCCCAAATAAGTGCCGAAACGCTCCCCACTGAAGCCCGTTATACAGTGACGTCACTACTCATACGTTGTTTGGGGAAATCAATAACTTTGTTCTGCAACTATGTTAAAACTTGCGTTTATCATAACGGTTTCATAACAAAAGTTACTATAAATTTTATGTGTTATTTAATGGTATTAATGGTTTTTAATAATTTTATACTTTTAAAATGGACTTTCCCACCCAACTTTGGAGGCTTATAAAAAAAGTTACACGTTAGATATCAAACTCAAAACGTGAACATATTTCCTTATTATGCTTATTTTAACAGGATCTTATATATTTTTTACAAATTTCAGTTATAGTCAAGTACCCAATTCTCGGAAATGTTCTCAGTTTTGTATGGGAAATGTTCTCGAGAACGTTCTCTGTCCATACTAAACGGAGAACTTTTCCGAGAATGGCACATCTCTACTTACAGCGCTTGCTGCTGTCGATCTATAAGACCATAGGAGGCAATAAGATTGAAATAAAATATGTATCAATTAATAGCACCAAATGGCACCTTATTTCAACTGTGCCTATCAGGAATTAAAAAAAAAAGTAAAAATGACCCACCTTAACTCGGCTCTCAATAAACTCATACGCTATAGCTTGGCAACTTCGTTGGTGACACTCACATGTATGCTTTTTGTTATGTGCAGCCGTAACTACTTACACAAGCTACCGCCAACACGAACGGCGACCGACGGAGGCAACCTCCGCAGGCAGACGTTCGTGTTGGCGGTAACTTGTGTGAGTAGTTACGGCTGCACATAACAAAAAGCACACATGTGAGTGTGACCAGCGAAGTTGCCAAGCTATAATACTCGTATTTTTCGGGATCTAATCGTGACAAAGCTAAAACCCCACAACACGTGCTATTATGACATCATCGTGGTAATAAAACACAGTTTATTAAATATAATAAAGCTGTAATTTATCGAGCGGTTTTCCTCTAGGTAGATACTTAACTTGGCATAATTTAATTTATTTCCTAACCAATAAATCCCCATTCATAATTTCATGTGTGAAAAGTCAGTAATATTCTGTTTATGTCTAGTTATCAATTTATTTCCACAGAGTTGTGTAATACGGGGTTTTCCTTTAGGAAACTAATATTACATAATTTCTGGACTAAATTCAGTTGAGCAAATCAACAATGAAATAAATATTTTTTATCTAGAATAAACTACATACGAGCTTGCGATGAAACTGTTCTATCCTTATTTCCTGTGATTACCGCAATATTTTCCATTTGTAGATAGGTTATAGGTTAACGCGAGCTTATTTTCCGCGACTCGACGACAAACATGCGCCTATTTTGCGTGACGGGTTGATGGCACTACTTTGCCCACCCAACTCTACCAGAAAGCCTTACAGACCCTTGACGTTGCCGACGACTTCTGGGAGTGACCTCGGTGTTCCGAAGTGGTGTGCCCGGTACTTGGCCATTTGTTGATATTTCATTTTATTTTATGTCTTTTAAATTCAGTTTACATTTCTTTCTTACTCTTTTTTTTTTGTTTAGTCCCTAAGTTAGATTATTAAAGCTATATTCCATTATTAGATGTAACTTATTGATTACGGCCTCCTTAATATTCAGGTCGCTAATTATACAATACACAATTATTTGGTATATTAGGAAATCTACTGAATTTATTTTCAGTTCACTGTCTTGCATGCTACCGCTTAACGCTCAATTGCAAAAATGTATTTAGAATAATATTATATCATAAAGTGGAATGTAATATTTCTTTAAAAGTCTTAACCTACAAACTAATAAATTAAAACAAAATAGGAATTATTAATAGTCTGACTTAGTCTCGCTGTTGCAGAAAAAACTTGTTGATGTGTGCGTGCGGCTCATAAGTTAAGTACAAAGCAATCGGCCCACTACAAATGCTTCAGTTATCTGTTGGCGAGGCTCTGCCCGTCTATTTATTTTAAGGCCCTTGAGTGGAATAAAGAAACCCACATATATACATAAATCCTGAAAACTTTTTGGGCAGTCCTGTAAAAAGCCTTTATTTATTGAACAGCTAATTAGAGAAAAACTCTTCACTAGCAGACGCCCATTACATTGAAAAAAAAAGTTTTTTATTTAATCTGTTCCTGTACCTCACTGCTTGGCATAAGATTTCCACTCATCTTTGTTTCCAATTATCTTTGGCTGATCATCACATAAGGCGTCATCCACAAAGTACGTCCCACGATTTTTCAGACTTTTAGACCCCCCCCCCCCCCATGTCACACTTTTTCCTAAAATATTTGACCTTGTTAGTATAGGCTGTGACATTTGGCTAGACCCCCCCCCCCCCTCCATGGGTGTGACGTACTATATGGATGATCCCTAACGAACGTAACGAACATTGGTCATTATGTAAAATTAACAACAAATAAAAATCTATCTGAGACAAGCCACATTAAAAAAAAGAATTTACACCAACACGCACTGTCACGTAACAACGCCAAAAAAAGCTTAGAAAAAGTTTAGACCATCGACAAAAAGCATTTTTTCTGTACGCGCGCTTTGTGGCGCAGCGCGCAGGCGCGGCGACGCGTCGCAGGGCCGCCAACATTGACAGCTGTCAATCAGATTCAATATGGCCGCTCAGCCGGTTACACGAACTGGTATCTTCGTCAAATCTGATACCGGTCTCGTGCGATGTTAGATGTGTTTTTTCTTGGTTGACACGAATGTAGGAAAAGGCTTGGGCTTTTAAAATATGTATAAGTTGTAGTTGCTGAGATTTTAACCAGCCGCAAAATCTATTCAAGGGGTACCTGCATGGGAGCTATTTAAAAGTAAAAGGCACCGAAAATAATATTCAAGGAGAAAATTACACTAGTAGCAAAGTATAAAGACAACAGTGGTTGGCGTCCAAAGAATTCGATTCCTACCGGCTTGCCTAATATCAGGCATTTGAGCACCTTATTCTTCTGCTCTCAAGGAAAATGTACGCCAAATCTGCACCGGCTTGCCCAAGGATATATTTTACGCCACGCCATTGAAAGACAAACAAGTAGTCCAACTTCGACCATTTAGGAGCACGCGACACGTATTTACGCAGACAAGAGCATGTTTCTCTAGAGGTTTTACAATAGTACATTGTGTATCAAGGGCGGTAAGTAAAGAATTACAAACGAGTGTTTGTTACAAGGCCGAGGCGAAGCCGAGGGCTTTAATAACACGAGTTTGTAATTCCTTTACCGCCCGTGGCACACACAATGTTTTTCATCACACTTGTGAGGAAATCTGATTAAAATAACCTTACTTAACCTAAATAAAATTGTAAAATTGACAGTGACATTAGTGACATATTCCATAGACAATGCGAACGTAAAGTCACGTTCGGAAACCATAGCGGTAAAGACTAAAATGGTTTATTTTATATTTGCAAAATACTGAAATACTATATTTAAACATTTAATTAATGTTACAGAAATATGTTTTTACATGTATTTGCAATAACAGTTCTCTTTAAATATATATTTCAGTAATAAAAGTTAAAAAAGTAAGTTGGCGTTTCCTTTGAAATTGACAAATAAGAGTAAAACAGAACTAGCGTTTCGAATTTAAAAAGAAAACCATTACGCCCTAGGGCGTAATAGGTCATTTACGGCCCGCAAAACCTACGTGTAATGACACCATTTCCGAGCAAGTGTGATGAAAAAATATTTTGCTTATTCTTAAGAAACCATATGTATATTGTGGGATAACATAAAACTTGAACCCTCCCATGCATATTTCTTGTTAATTTATAGTATTTTATGCAACAGTTGTATAAGAAGGTTCAAAAAATGCGAATTGCGTGAGTTGCGATACGAGCCGCGAATGCGGCGAGTATCGCAAATAGAGACGCAATGAGCGTTTTTTGACTTAATTATACAACGTTGCATACAATACTTTTTCTACGACTAGGCTAAAATATAAAATACATGGACGTCACGCGTGTCTCGTCCGGACTCTCCGAGTGTGTACAGCCGGCATGACAGTTGTGTCTATGGTAAACTTTTTTTTGATATGGCTGGTGACACGATGTGACGATAATTAAAATACTTTTTTTTATGTTGGCATCAATTAATTTAATTCGGAAAGTTTTGTTTTTCTTATGAATCGTAGGAATTTAATTGTTTGTTAAGTTGATAGTTGTGAATTTTTATCGTGAAGTTAGAATTGAGCGCTTAATCCTTGACCTAAGTTTAACCTAGATTTAGAAGTCTGTGGATGCTAGCAATAACGTAAAGTGACTATAACGACACTAGTGCTGTTATGGGGAATAGAGTATAGACTTATCTGAACTCATATTATGTATGTTCTTATATTAGTGTTCGTGACCAAGTAAAAGACAGATAACAGTACAGGAGTAGAAAAAATTTATTAAGTATTGAGAGAGACACTTTATTCCTTCAAAAACGAGCCCCAAATTTTCCATGTACATTCAAAGGTTATCACAGTAGGAAAATAATTTTGAGATAATGTTTTGCCCCGTTGAGAATGTAAGAGCCTATAAGTAGCAATAACATAAAATTGCCCGAAACACGGGCAATAAAAAAATTGCGATTTTTTTAGAAATGCTCTTTTATACATCATTTTTGCTCGTGTTTCTACGCTTTGGTATATTAGAGGGCAATATTGTACAGAGTTCATTTATTTCAGATTCAGATAATTTATTGCATATTGTAGGTACATATTATATGTACACAGTAATATGGACTACAATATGGTACCCTGTAGGGCACAGCAGTACATTATTACGTTTTAAAGATAATAAAATTAATAAATAAAATAAAAAAATGCCTTTTATTTCTTGCAAAGGAACTTTACAGTTATTGAAAGACGATGATTTGTAAACATTACTTGAAAAATTGTAAAAATATAAAATTAGCAAAAATTCAACAACGTGATTATTTTCGTTGAAATCGCACGCACGATTTTTCTAATCTATTATTTATGAAACAAGGTCAGTTAACAGTTTAAGCAACATAACCTTTCAGCATTTTATGTCAAAATATATAATTATATCCATGATAAATTATAATCTCGCTGTCCTACATAATTACGCAGATTTCTAGCTAATAAGGAAGCAAATAAAATTCGGTCAATCTAGATTATGATCGCAATCCATCCACCATTTCATCTAGGGTTGCGACAAACGCAAGAATTTAACAAACGTTTTCTCACGGCAAGTTATAACAATATAACAATATTACTTATATAATTGGTCCCAGAGAATGTTATTCTTTATTTTATCGTAACAATTTGTCAGTTTTAGCTTTTATGTAAGAATACTTGTGAAATGGATCCATTTGAGTATTCGTATACAAGATTTTAATATTTTAGCATACATTTTTTATTAATCGTAAAATATTGGATTTCCATGACTGAGATGTGGATTTCAATATAATTATTAATTACTATGAAGGACGCTCTGTTCAATAATAGTATATTACACAACTAGGGTGGTAATACAAAGAAAGGCCATGATCGCAGAAGTTTGCGGCCCGAGCTGCAAGCGAGGGACGTAAATATGCGATCGAGGGCTTTCTTTATTACCTCCCGTGTTGTGTACATCATTTTATGTCGACACTTGGCCAGAAAGCGGCTTTTTCCGTACGCGCAGCGTGCGGAAAAAGCCACTTTATGGCCAGTACGTCTAGCATAACAGGGCGCGACTTCGTTTCTCGCGCGACAGAACATCAGCTGTCACTGTCACACTATATTGAGTGGAAAGAGTTAAGTAGCATTTGTCGCGCAACAAAGAGTCGCGTGATACAGTTGTGCTAGAGGTACAGGTGTGGCATAAAATAAATCTTATATCAACTTAACAAGAAAATTTAAAGTGGCTGAACTTTTGACAATACATTCATCTACCGCCAAAATCAGTGGGCCTAAGAACCGGGAAATTTTAGTATGAGAGAACCGGGAATTCCTGGTGCGGCAATACTAAAATTTCCTGGTTCTGCACGCCCTAGAGCAATAAAAATTTAGATGTTGAACAAAAGTTTTCTCCAAATTATAAGTAGAGAATCATATACTCTTAACTGTCTTGCCCATTTGGCTTATCATATCTAACAATTTTAGTAATTTTACTCTGTTGCTTCTCGGACGCAACTGTTGAGACATAAATAAGGATTATTTAATAAATACTTTCCTTCAGGGGGTAAATAGGGGCAAACGTTTGTATCCATTCAACATACGACTAGGTATAAGGTTTTGGAGAGAGGCACCATTTCCGATTGCCCAACATTTCACTGACCAAACGAATAACAGTAAAATAAAAAAAAGTTGTTGAGTACAACTTCAATGAAATCACAATAGTACATTGTGTATCAAGGGCGGTAAGTAAGGAATTACAAACGAGTGTTTGTTACAAGGCCGAGGCGAAGCCGAGGGCTTTAACAACACGAGTTTGTAATTCCTTTACCGCCCGTGGCACACACAATGTTTTTCATCACACTTGTGAGGAAATCTGATTAAAATAACCTTATACTTAACCTAAATAAAATTGTAAAACTGACAGTGACATTAGTGACATATATCAAGACGACAAGTCACGTTCGGAAACCATAGCGGTAAAGACTTAAAATGGTTGATTTTATATTTGCAAAATACTGAAATACACTATTTAAACATTTAATTAATGTTACAGAAATATGTGTTTACATGTATTTGCAATAACAGTTCTCTTTAAATAAATATTTCAGTAATAAAAGTTAAAAAAGTAAGTAGGCGTTTCCTTTGATCATGACAAATAAGAGTAAAACAGAACCAGCGTTTCAAATTTAAAAAGAAAACCATTACGCCCTAGGGCGTAATGGGTCATTTACGGCCCGCAAAACCTACGTGTAATGACACCATTTTCGAGCAAGTGTGATGAAAAATAATAGTTAGTTTAGCCACTGTAACATAACCACAATAACCATTATACCTATTTTCCTGTCTAATCCCACAAGGTTATGGCTTATTTATCTATGGTTCTGGCACATCTTGTCGGAAAAAACAGCCCACAAACTGAAACCGCTTCTAAAAACCAGAGAGTAAATAAATCTTTTTTTTTTCAGATATGGGACGGCCGCTAGTGACGTGACGTACGCGATGCAACGCGTCTCTGTGACGCTATCGACTCTCAAAAAAGTGTAGTGCTCAATCGATACGTTATCGACAGTTCCACCACGAATGAACACCCTAATGCTGACGAGTGGATCGGTCGACGATCAACCCCTGGACAGCAACATGTCTTTCTCATCATACAAGTACGTATATCCGAATATTACCTATAAATCTGTACGTCCTGATCTCCTGAACCTAATTTACATGAATGACGTTTCAAAGTCAAAACTCTTTAGTATTTGACACTGGCTGTACAGACTCGCCGAGAATGGACGAGAGTCGCATGATATCCTTTACTTACTTCGTGCAAAGACTACGAACATGAAAGGATTCGGATCCGAAAAGTTAACCCACGTTAACCTAAGTTAATACACAACAAATAAGTCTGATCTCTTCTTTAAATAGACACACCTATAGTTTTTATATATTTTTTCATCTCATTTTCAATGTCATTCATGCGACTAATACAAAAGGTAGCGGTCTGTCTTATCGTTTTTAATCTAATCTATATATCTAGTTTTAGAGTCTATTACGGAATCTAATAATATTACTTTTATTTTCATAGCTTCTTTATTGCACATTGCATCTCAACAGGCAGTCTTATCGACAAACAGCCCCTTTCGCCCTTTCAAACAACCGCCGAGTCTACATTTGAACTACTAATACTTGAACGAAGACGGTATTTTGTACGAAACCTTGAGCAAATTCCTAAATAATTTTCAGAGTAGGCATGGTTACTTGGGACTCCCAGTGTCGTTATTTAATGAGAAACAATTTAGGTATCGAGGCGCTGTATAAAATGTTCTATTGTCTCTTTTATATATGATGAATAGAGACCACAAGACCAAGAAACATAAATAAGTATAAGGGAGTATAATCCATCATAACCCTTATTATTGTCAACAGCAAATTAATCATCAATTTAATCATTATGGCGCATTTCTGGACTCCATCCAATCAAGGGAACAATTCCGAAAAACATTGAGGGTACTCATAATTCTACAGAAATCGCACGATAGGGAACATTTTCGGAATCACTTCATTCCGATCACGTTTCCCCATTGGGAATAACTTTTTAATTATATATTTTTTCACCACCGTAACAGTACTCTTAATGATATAATCAACCAGCGTCTTATAACAAAAAAGGCATCAAGTGCTCATAAGTTAAGTCACTGGCTACTTGCTAGTGAGGGATGAAGCCATTTATACGTTAAAAAAAACGCGAGAGCCTTTTGGGCAATCGAAAGCAGAATTCAGATGACAAGATTACTTATACTTGGAAATGGTCACAGGCTTGGGTGCATCATTAACAGCATTACTCGCATTTAATTATTTATTTTTTGTCATGGCAACATTGCCGTCCTATGTAGATGGGTCTGTGGCGCTTCCCGCGCTTCGGTTTCGCGCGAACGGCCATTCCAATTTCAAATTTATACAGATTAAATTACGTTGTTTTAAAATGAGTGACGCTGGAAATATGACATTGAATGTTATGTTTTTAGCCGTATGAAGCTAGATTTTATTTGCGGTCTGCCAGTAAATTCATGTTTATTGCTGGCTATATAAAACCTCAGCTCCGAGGTTCTTGTAATCGTCACTCATGTCGTATACCTACGTACTACGCACATAGTCGTATCTTTATGACAGCTATAGACGTTCCATTATAAATATGTGGTTGAAATAGTATAAGGTGCAGCAATACTGTAGTATAGGAGTAAGTTGTATAGATCTATCTGTAATTTCAGAGATACACGCGTATACGAGAGCGTAATCGTTATAAGACATTGCTCTCTTTTAGATGTGTTAAGCTTTACCAAGACGTGTCACAATATGTTACATACACGATTGCATTGATTGTAAAATGATAGTATGAATGTATTGTATGTTGCTCATCCCGTGTAGTTATGCCATTCTTGTTCATTCACCTATATAAAGGATTAACCAAGGACCATTAAAACAATTGTTTTAATGGTCCTTGGATTAACTGACTTTTCATAGAGCACCGATTCTTTTTAATTTTTTTTAATAGATGACACGTCATTACAACAATGTTTTTTGACCTTATTACATCACAGTTCCGTCTGATCTAAATAAATGCTAACGGCTGTTTTTATTGTTTAACAAGTTTCATATTCGCAGTGGCATGGTAATTTTGGGATATCATCGTAATTTTGGTTGATTTTAAAATTCTGCATTGAGATGAAGAATACAACTGCTGTATTTGTTTTAAATACGACGCATACAACTATCAATAAACACATCGCTACTAGCTTTTATAGCTACCTATACGAATTGATGCTCTCCTTGTTTGCTTATAACTACGGGTCTACGGTGCACAGTAGCAAGTAGCGCTAAAGTGCTTTTAAATTAGCGTTTATCACATTGAAATTTTAAATTTTTTATATTGACTGCTTTTTGTTTCGGTTATGCCCAACGCCCAACCAATGATACTATGATGAAGCGAGTGTACTCAAGAAAGATTATAACACCGAAGTAAGTGGGTGTAAGTTTCTGCAATATTTTAGTAACATTGTTCCGTGGATGAAAATACCTTTGACATGTCGCAGTCATAGGTGTTATCATGCCGCAACACATTTCGTGTAAGTTTTACTGTGTGCGTGACAGTAATGCAGTGTTTATGTTTTTGTTCTGGCTGTTTCAACAGAGTTTGTTCTCAATTGAAGTGGCAAACGCACTCATGTCAGATGACTGCCGCTTTCGGGAGTCTATCACGCGCTCACATCAATTTCATAATCTATAAAGTAATACAGTAATTACGGCTCGCAAAAAGCCGTTGCCCAATGAATTCGTCAGACGGTTACAGTCCTCAATCGGGCACCTTTCATTTAAAAAAAGAACCATACGCCATTTCATGTCAATTTTTGAATTATTCATCGTGCGAATGCGCAGCGCGAGCGCATCAATTGATGCAAACAAAAACGCACGCTCGCTAATCTTCGCCCGCTTTCGCCGCTCTTCGGGCGTCTTCGGCTCCCAGTGTTGCCAGCCACCGCATTTATTATTCAACTAGTTTTTGCAATCACGCAGCGCAAGGACATAACAGGGAATGCATTTATTTGATAAATGATTATTTTTTCTCGGCTCACAACGCTCGGTCAATTTTTTTTTCGTAATTTTTCGGTGTCAATATTGGGCGTCCTCTGTTAATAATAGCTTCATTCATGTCCATTCAATCAAAAAGAAAACATTATGCCGTGTCATAATAATGATCCGTCGCTCTCATAATAACATACTGTGATTTTTATCGGAGTTTTAATTTTAAACAGATTGATTCGATAAGATAAACGGGTTACTGAGTCGAAGTATCAATTTATATTTTAGTATTAAAAGATTTAAGATCTGATACGCGTGCTGATGATTAGTTCTTTAACGAAGCTCGTTAATCCGTCTATAAATCATTAATAAAATTAATGTCGTCTAAGTCGGTCGTCATTGGCCGTCAAGCCAATTACAAGTAACATTGCAATGCTTTAAGTGCAGAAAAAATATAGTATTCGAATTTCCGAGCGTTCATCCCCCGCGCCCCGCGCCCGCGCGCCGCGTCGCGTCGCGACCGTACGTGATTGGTTTATTAATTAGGCGAATCATCGGCGGGTTCCATTTTTAAAAATAGGCGGGATTCTTGCTGTGGGACTTTTCTTTTTAATTTTGGCCGGCGTTGATCGCAATTAGAGTAGCCAGTGTACTTTTTTGGTACAATCCCCTGTGGCTGTAAAAGTCGTTATAAGTGCTGTTTAACATACCTAATTAATAAGGCAATCTCGCTTACCGGCTCGTTTCTTGTCTTTCCATTGTACGGTTGCTTTGTGATTCATCATTTGATATCCAGTTTGGCATCTCACAAGGTTTGCGGAAGCTGCGTACGTTTTTTACAAAATGCTTTATAGCAATGTCTAGGTCCAGCTTAGACAGCCTGGAGCACATACTTACTTCACGTAAGTCTTCACATAGATAAGCACATTTATTAGCCAATTCAATGCAATGTATTAACAATTATTCAGCTGTATTTCTGATTATATTTAAAAATTTGCATTAAAAAGAAAGACGTTGTTATTGTAATAGAAGTTCATTTTAAAGTCTCTAAATTAAAATAAATTCCGGTTGATTGTACTTTATTTTACTTCCCTCAAATAATTCAGAAATTTCATTTAGGAGCTAATTTGACGTTTAAATTAGATTTACCAAATAAGAAATAAACAGTGTTGTCATTAATTTTAGTTCTTACTGCCACTAAACAATACTTTCACGGTCATATTATTTACGTTTTAAAACTGAACCAAGACAGACGACGATTAAAAAGATAGATTTCAAAAATCGAACGCAACCGAGTTGAGGTCAACAGCAAAATAATATAAAAAGTTTGTTCGCGGTCCGTCCCAGAGTTATGTCTCTCGGTGAATACCGTTAGGATGCCTTCCAAACTTAAAAGGATTTAAAAAACTAAAAACTATTCCAATTGCCAGTATTCGGAATCCGTTTTGTCTGCCAAAGAGGTTTTTAGAAATGTTTTGATCATAGTTTTGATAGCGATAGTAATCTAATAATAAAATCTCGTCTCATGTGCAAAACGTCTACCTATGCAATATAGCTAAATTAACAAGCATGGTGTCTTCTTTTATGAGCTTTGTCACGAAATACTTCTCTGCTTTATATTTATTTCACGATAATGTCAATAAACTGCACTGCTTTAATTCCATTAAGTAATTACAATTATCTAATAGGTACGCACTATGCTAGTAATTTATTTCAATCGGTTTCAGTGGCTGGCACAGATTAGCAAAAAGAGCGCTAGCCCGATCAGATAAGTTTGTCATGCTACCCGAAGCTGCAAATAATCCCCTGTAGTGAGTGTAGACAATCCCTGGCTGCGGCGAGCAAGCAAACATTTCTTCGACCGCGCAGCCGACAGCTCGCTGACCGCCGCTACTAAGTAAGACGGGACATAAATTCTTCAAAGAGCTAAACAAAAATAAAAAATCACAGAAACCCCTTTAAGAGAGCTACCGAACTATAATTTATGGGAGGGGACCCGCGATGGTCCGCACAAAAATAAAAAATAAACACAAATTCAAAAAAAGAACGTTAC
The DNA here is from genome assembly GCA_947034925.1 of Eudemis profundana. NCBI lineage: Eukaryota > Metazoa > Arthropoda > Insecta > Lepidoptera > Tortricidae > Eudemis > Eudemis profundana. Next base: position 9,891,594 of record OX344814.1, on the reverse strand, counting down.
GTTTCCGAACGGAGACGCAAAACGGTGAAATTGGAAATAATTTTGCGATAGCATCGCGCTCGCCGGTACCTTTCAATTTCTTTATACGTTTGCAAATTTGTTTTTTGTTTTGTCGCAAAGTGGAGTTATGGGCGGGAGCGGTCAGCACGAGTCCCCGATATTAGTAGTAAAGTTATTTTTAACCTGGCAACATTTATTTTGTCGTGGCAACACTGACATCCGCCGCCATTGCGAAATAATTGCCGGTAATTATCGTATCTTTAACATTTAATTCTTGTAAACACTGTGTATTTTTGACTTCATAAAAATAAGTAATTAGGTTTTTGTAGGAAGTATACTTGGTGGATCTATCTTTAAACGGGTATTACAAGGCAGTTTATTCTTTAAACTCTGAACACGTAGGGCTGCCTTCCGTTCGTTTGACCATTTTCCTTTTGTTAAGTGAAGTCTCTGGACGGCATATTTCTAGCAAAAGATTTCAACTTTGTATTATTGTTTAAATATGATCTTCGGGCACAATACCGAGGTCGCTCCTAGAAATCGAATCTGACGTGGCTTGCAGTAAACTAGTCCTATTAAACTTATAATCTAAACGTTATCACATTGGGAGCAAACCAGTGCCTCTACTTGTAAGTCAGATATGATATGAGCCAAATGCCCTTCTTTTTAAGAGACTTGCAAGCTTTTGTAGGTACTTTTACTCTTTCTTACTAGAGACACTGAAAATCAAGTTACTTACCCCTAAACGTATGCATCTTTTACGGTCTTTGTTCGCGCGACAATCGCGTATTCGCGCTTCGATAGGACGACGCCTTACGGGTGTCGTGAAGTGATTAGGTACCTAGCAGTGGCGTGACGTTGAAGAAATCCTTGGGCGAGCCGGAGCAGCTTTGGTTTCAATTTTCGTTAAGAACACTAGAATTAAGTACTGAACTGCCTAATATTAGACAAGCCGATGGGAATCGAGTTCTATGGACACCACGCCACTGGTACCTAGTGCTAATGACGCTGATTTAGCCACACAACTTACGTCCATCATTCATTGAGAAGACACAGCAGCGTGCAGTGGAACGACACATACGTTGCAAAAACCTGTTACTGATTGGAGAATTTAAGTCGACATCGTTGAGTCTTGGTCGCTACGCTAAGGGATAGGTACTACTTGAAAATGAAGCGGAACTTCTCTAAGTTGGCACCTCATCGATATACGAAAGCATATAATAATTACAAGGAAACTTAGAGCCAACATCCTTGGCATGTTCGAAGAAACTTGTGCTAGGCTATTATAAATTTTACTTAAGGTTGAGGTGTGTTTTGTCTCCTGATTTAATTTTAGAAGTCCCAAAAAGTCAGAATTCCAGCGAGCGATTCACCAACGTCAAATTCTGCTTTTGAGGAATTATAGTAAGTACTATTCCTATTTCGCGATACAGTTTCCATTGAATTTGCAATAGAGTAATATCATTTTTAGACATCCGGTTATAGTTTGTTGTGGTATAATAATTTTAACCCACTGTTGAGCATAAGTTTCCCCTAATCCGTTCTTCCAGATATATACCCACTACCCAGCCCATTGACTCTGGCAATCTGTGGTACAACCGGTTGTAATTCTTGAAAGATTGTTACCTCGCACAAAATCTAGCTACCTTGCACAATCCTAATAAAAGCATTAAAGTATAGTAATTGTTTACTAGTAGGTATGCCGAACAAAACGTGTAAAACATTGACATCATCTGAATCTATGTTTGAATGTAAAATAAAATGAGCTTCACTCTGACTTGTGTTTTAATCATCCTTCAAACGGAAATAGATAATATGCTAGACGACAAAAAAAAACTGTTTAGTCCGTCAGTTAGATTATTAAAAAATATAGTTTTTCTTTTGTTTGACAAACAAAAAATGACGAAGATAGAGTGCTTTGAAGTTTCGAGTGACGTCACTCCTTGGTACAAAATTTACCTAGGAGTGACGTCACAAGCCCCCACTTCAGGAGTTTGATGATCTATAACTTTGTCGATTTTTAATATTTTGATAAACCAAAAAATACGTGTCCCATATTTTTCCATAATCTAACTGACGGACTAAATACAATTATATATTTTTAACCCAGTCGTCATCCTTATTTTAGTTATATCGGAGTTCCTTTGTAATTAATTCGCAAGATTGGGCCCAAACAAATTTACGAACAAACATTGCAAGTTAACACAAAGCTTGTAAAAAAACGACAATTTACGTTTGATACCTATGCCATGTAATGTGAACCACGTTAGCGAAGAGAAAGTAATTCTTTTTTAATTGCGTCTAAACGACGCTATTATGCTATTACACGGGCAGATTTAGATCAAACAGCCAGTGACAGTGAAGGAGCAACTTCCACGTCATTACTGTACGAATGTTTGGATAGGTTGAACAGCTCAACGGACTCCGTAACTATGTGGTCAGCGATAATTTATAGCCAGACTTTAAGCGAATCTATTCAATTAACAAATAAGTACACGAGTTACTATAAAACATACTCAAATCGCTAGAGATCCTCCTATAATATTTAAAAACTTCCCTCGATTTCTTTTTTATTTCTTCTTTTTTGTTAATTTAATTTTTCATAGCTTTCTTTCTCAAAAACTACTGAACCGATTTTGATAAAACTTGCACAAATGCACAGCTCCCCAGAGTAGACTATACATAGTCCTAGTCATGCAATTCGGCTTATAGTTTTTGAGATATGCGGAAATAAACATACATACATTACATATACTTATGATATTCGTAATTACTACTACTACTATTCGTAATACGTGAATAGTTCAAAAAGAACTGTATGGCGCTTAGTTTAGTAGGCAAGTAAGTATGTGTTACGATTTTTGCAAATTGCTAAAAAACGGTGCATGTTAGGAAAACCGTTATATTTTTCCTGTAATATTTAGGATGACATTAATAATTATACGATTTTAAGCTAACATGGTCATTCACATAATAACTACTATTGACAACGGGATATTTACCATGTATGTATGTTTTACTCCGTGATGATGGCACTTGCAACAGTGCCGAAATATCGGGAACTCAATAAAACAAACATACATGGTAAATATCCCATTGTCAGTAGTAGTTATTATGACATTAATAATTGGTAATTATTACAGAATTTTCTGTTCAGCAACTTTGAAGATAATAGCCCCCTATTATCTTCAAAGTTGCTGAACAGAAAAATCTGAATGATATTTTTTGACCGTTTTTCGTTCTAAATCAAAAAGTACATGATCAAGAAAAATAAAATAAAAATGGTTTTGGTATCTAAAAATGAAGCACTTTCATTTGATATCCCACTTGAAATAATAGCCCCACTTTAATTTTCTACATCCCATTTCAGCCCCCTTAAAAAAAAAAAAAAGGTACAAGAGTTTTTCCATGTCCAATAGGCTCGGGTTAGCGATTTTTAATACTATTCCAATCGATAGCAGCTGTAGTTCCTGAGATATCTGGCTGTGATAGACGGACAGACGGACAGACAGACAGACAGTCGCACCATAAGGGTTCCATTTTTTCGACAAAGGTATAGATCATCAAACTTCCGGAGTGGGGGCTGGTGACGTCACTCATAAGTGAAAATTGTACCAAAAAGTGACGTCTCTCGAAACTTCTAAGCACTGCTCCTCGTCATTTCTTGTTTGTCAAACAAATGAAAAAACCGTGTACAATATTTTTTAATAATCTAACTGACGGACTAAACAGTTTTTTTAGTCGTCTAGCCTATCCCTAAAATTAAAACATATGACCACCAACTTGGTTTTGATCTCATTTATCTAATCGAAAAATTCTTTGTCGGCGGACAGTATACAGTTTTCCTTTATATTTACTCAAGCATGTCTCAGTATACTATAGCACAGTATAGATTAATCGCTATGATATATTGCGTATAGGAAGGACAATGCAAGTGTTTGCCCTAACAAGTGCATTTGATAACGTTACACCAGCCTGCCGTGTAAATACTGACTGATAAGGACTGTGGACCTTTTGGCAATCATCTGGCGTATTTATGCCATATTAATGGACTAATTTACTTGGTAGCATTTTGGGCTGCGTTTCTTAGTAGGTAGAACTGGGCTAAGAATGGATTTTCTTAGTTTTGTGTCGACTTGAAGGCCCAAACACAGACAGAATAACTGGCCAAGAGCATGTCGGACCATGCTCAGTGTAGGGTTCCATAGCCGTAACTATAAGGTAAAAAATACGATGTAAAAAAAGCACAACAACAAAAGAGCGTATCTTCATAGCAATTACGTCCTTTTGTTGAGAAGCGCAGTTTATCGACAATAACTCAGAAACGGTACCTACATTCGATCTTGTTGAAAATAATTTTCGATGAAAGTATTAATTAAGCGTTACCTTCGTGATTTTTTTCATATTTTTCGGACGCACGGTTTAGAAAATAGAGGGGGGGGGGGGGGACACAATTTACACAACTTTCGGAGTGATTATTTCCAAATACATTCACTTAATCAAAAACATTACTTAGGAACCTTATAGTGTTTTTTAAAGAGCTGTCGAACTATGTACCACACGTTGATATTTGCTGAAAAAAAAATTTTTTACTCTCTTTAACATGTATGGAGTGCCCCCCCTAAAAATATTTATTTTAATTATTTATATACCAAATTAAGTAGCAGCTCATAAAAGACACCTATATTCCAAATTTCATCAATATCCATCATGTAGTTTTTGAGTAAAATGCCTGTGACATACGGACAGACAGACAGACAGACAGACGGACGGACATTACGAAACTATAAGGGTTCCGTTTTTGTCATTTTGGCCACGGAACCCTAAAAAGGCTCCGTCGACTTGTGAAGTTATGAATGTTATGATCCGTTATGGTCCGCGGATGTCTTAACAGTCCAGCATTAGCAATAAAAAAATATTGTCTTCTGTTTCCGCGATTATCACTCATTTTAATAAAACAACTTAAACGGATTAAATCGCGATTATTACTAAATTTTTTAAGTCCCGACGTTTCGTAACCCTTTTCAGCGTTTTTGGTCCTGGTTAGACTGTGAAAATCATGAATTTTCCTTCAAAAGTGCTCGTGATTCTGAGTAAAATGGTATAAGACACACCATGATCAGACAAAAAAAGTAAAACGTAATTTTTTTCTGCAATTGACCCATTATATAAGATCTTTATACACTCTTGTTTTAAATAAATAAATAATAAAAGCATTTATTTACTCCACCACAAAGTAATTACAAGGTAAAACAATAATTTTTATAGTTATCCAATTCTGAACAGATTTGCGTGGTGGAGACTGGTGCCTGAACTAGGGGAAACCTGTATGTCAGGTCACCAGGTCTCCATACCTCAGATGTCTGTAACTATAATATCTTATGGTATATAAACAATAACATTGGAGTAGAAGTAAAAAGGAGCAAAGAAAATTTTAAAAATAATACATGATACAAATGTTGAAATTGACTTGATTTTGACTTTGACTATCTTTTCGTATTTGTGAAGTGCACGGCACTGGGTACATTTGAGTTTCACCGCCTACCGTTCGGTCTATGAATGCACGGATTCCGCGGCGTTCCGCGAAGCTGATGTTGACGAACCGTCTCCCAGTAACGCATGTTTGTCTTACACAACAATGATGTTTCTCTTCGATGAGTAAACTGTATTTCTTTAATATACGAGAATGTCTATGTGACACGCTGTGCTGGGTTGTTATGTGACGTTTCCAGGCAAAAGGTACCACTTTTACGTTAGTCAGGTGTTTCACTTCTTAGCAATACCTTTACTTAGCCTATAACTATTAATGGCAAATACGTATTAATGCCTACCGTATGAGAAAAACACACATAATCCAAGATTTTTAACTGACTCCCAAAAGAAGAATGATTCTCAATTCGTCTGTAATTTTTTTTATGTATGCTAATAAAGTACCTAAAAATAAACAATAATCTGTAGGCTAAATACCACTGCAGTTGGACAGTTTTGATTTCATTAATCTAAATATTCCTTTAAAGTATAGTAGGCAATAGATAGTGCTGACTAAGGAACGAGTACAATCGAACACACTGTTAACTGTACATTTATAAAGGAATGTCAACTTTATCGCAGCGTGTTAAAGTCTATGGGTGGTCAGTAAACAGTGGCTGCGTTTGTACAGTTTTTTTGTATCTATTGAGGGGTGGTTCAAAAAAATAAATTATTTCTCCACAGGGCTTTTTTCAACGCTCTTCTGCAACATTTTAGCGAAATGTAACAATATTTACGTAGGAATTCAAAGTTGAAGATTTTTTGAGTAAAAAATTTAAGAAATACTTGTTTCTAGCGACACCTAAGCGGATAATAATGACGACTGTGACATTAAGTAACAGGCTCGATTGTACTCGCAATAATTTTGAAATTTGACTACTGTAAGCAGGTATGCGGTGACTCCATACAGTTATTTTATTTGGGTTATCCTTCAGAAATATGTCTGCGACTTATTCCTCTGTCTCCATACATTTAGTATGAAAAAGGGCCAGAGGAATAAGGTGACCGCATACACATTTCTGAAGAATAACCCGTTTGTATTGGAGTGACCTCTAAATATTGTTAATGCAGAATGGAGTTTACAGTCAAATTGAATAAAGGGAACCTTGTGGAGAAGTGAAACAAAAAATATATTTTTGAACCACCCTAGTAGGTAGTGATTTAGTGGTAGTTTCTAACCTAGTTCTCCTAATTCTGGCGTTTAGTATAACGCATTATAATATCAAGTGATATACAAAGCAGGTTATGGCGAGTGCAATGTGTAGCTGATAACGTATCAGCGTGATAAGGATCTGTTATCGGAGATGCAGCGGAGTGCGACGCGAATTGTTCAGACAACGCTGACGGTCATGTTTCAACGACAGAAATGTACGATACTAGAGGATTAGTTTGTCAATAGTCCGAGAGATGGCGCTGTGCACTCGGAAAAAACCGGACAAGTACGAGTTAGACTCGCGTGGAGAGGGTTCCGTACGTTCAAAACAATATAACACAATTATTATTTACTGCACAGACTTTTTATAGATTTGCCTGTAATCTATAGGTGCACGACTATTTCCCATATTTTTTTCAAAATTCTAGGCCTAATAGTTTCGGAGATAAGGGGGGGAATGGTAAATTTTTGCCTATTTTCTTGAATAACTTCAAAACTATTAATATAAAAAGTATGAAAAAATATATATTTGAGATTCTCATAGTGCGCCCTTTATTTAATTTTTCACACGATATAGTTAGCTAACTTTTTTTTAATTTTCTAGTTGAACCCCCACAAGTGGCCCCCATGATTAAAATTCATATATTTCCGTGACACGTCACCCTAGTAGTATAATAAGAACTTCGAATATCATTTTTTTGGGTGAATGGTAATTTTTTTAACGTTTTTCGTCCTAAATCAAAAAGTACATGATTAAGAAAAAAAATAGTTTCGGAATGTACAAAATAAGCCCTTTCATTTGATATCCCACTTGATACAATAGCAAAACTTTCAATTTTCGACCTCCCGTTTCGGATCCTTTTAAAAAAAGTAAAATAGGTACCTATAAGTTTTTTTTATAACCAAAGGCTTGAGTTAGCGACTTTTAAAAATATTTCAAATCGATAGCAGCAGTAGTTCCTGAGACAGACGGACAGACAAAGTCGCACCATAAAGGCTCCTTTTTTACCATTTTGGTACGGAACCATAAAAACAACAGAATAGTTGGTGCGACTTATGCTTAAAGTTACCTTGCCATCGCTTCGACCGAATCTCTCATTTCTTACTTACTAAGTACACTAATTTCATGATTCAATGAGTCAGCTTCGAATTTCATGAGGGAATCTCGAATGAGTCACCGCACGTAAGTGATAGTCAGCTAAACAGTGAAAGTTCTGTACAGTCAGATCAAAACTCATTATCCTAAATGTTGGGCATCCTCTATTTAGCATACCTAACGTTATCCGTCCGCATAATTTTCCTCCAGCATAAACGAAAAACCTTTCATGAAATCTTTTATATACACACAACGGATCGTAAACCCTTTATAATGCGTTCAACTGCAAATTATGACCATCAGAAAAAATCTTACCCGTGAAAATGTTATTATTGCTTAATAATAGCATCGTTGGCCTCCACTACAGAGTGCTGTCCTGTGCACAGACTCCCTGCTACTCTCACGAGGTCGCGTATAGGGAATACAACCCTGGTACCCGGGTAACCGACTTTATTTAGAGTCGGGTAAAACCCGGGTATTTTGACTCAGAACCCGGTTAAAAAACCTAGTAATCAATAAGAATTATGTATGTATCGTATTATTGTAAAGATAATAAATAAAATCTAACGCCGGCCGCCTTAAAGCAAACGCAAAAAACATCACATTTATATTATCTTACTTAACACGACCGGCGATACCGGCAAGTTCATTGTAGGTAATGCAACCCAAAAACCCAGGTAACTGACTATATTTAAAGTCGGGTAATACCAGGGTTTCATATTTAACCGGGTAATGCATTCGCTAGTCCACCGAAGCAGAGACGCTGCGCTGTTTTTCTCAATAGGTGTGGCAAAATTAATATTTTCGAACAAGACCGTACCGATCTTCCGGAATCTGTGCATCTTGCGATTGTGCCCGCTGACACGGCGCTAACAACAAAGCCCATTGTTTTCGTGCCGCCTTAACGTGTGATATGTTTTGATCATTTGCTTCGGTAAGTTTTAAAACTGCTACGATAGCAATTTCTGGTCTTCGATGTGTCACATTCGGCGTTAACCCCCGAGGCTTTTCGAAAACCTATAGGGAACGTGCATAACGAAGGTGCTGAGTGAGCAATCAGCGAAAAGTCAAGCTGGCCCTGGCCAAACGACCTGGTTTGACTCCAGGCGTTCAGGCCCCCACCTAGTCCGACCCTATCGAGGTGGACCGGGACAAGGTGACCTGGTTCGACCCCAGGCACCCACCCAGTCCGATCCACTCAGGGTGGTCCGGCTAGCGACCTGGTTCGACTCCAAAGAACGCCACGGCCGACCACCCGATCCGACAATCGCCACGCCCAATAGGGTTGCGAGTTTGTCAGCTTAATAAAAAAAAAGATGCTGCCAACTGGTGCCGCCAATCCGAATCGCGTACGTAATAGCGCACTTACTCTCACAACTGTCATCCTAATGGGCGGTGGTTTATTAGGTACAGAAAACGTGCAGATGGTAGCACTAAATCGACACTATGCGGACAGTAGAAGAAAGGAAACTTATCAGGCTGAAAAAAAATCATACTGATTATAATGTCAATGCCAAGTATAGCAAGTCGTGACTACACTATCGTTAAGCGTCCTTCATCGCGATAATAACGGCGTTTCCCGTTAATGTGGCCCCAGCATGACAAGATCCGGATTGAAGGCACCATTTGCAGCACCTTTGTTGTGCACGTTCCTTATTTTGATTATGATCGTAACAAAGAAAAATAAAGAAAGGTGAAATACTCGTAACTATTCCACGGTCGGTTTTATTTTACGTTGGCTTCTGTAAACATCAGCTGTCATTTCTATTGTTTTCCTATTTACACATAAACATAAATAACGTGCGATCATCACAATAGTTTACTCATTAGAAAACTCGCATTCCGTCTCATCTAAACAAGAATTCTATAAATCAACATATTTTATTATCTTATAGTTATTTCAAAATGTTTTTATGTTTGTTTATGCATGCTCAGAAGTCTCAGAACTAATTTCCCGTGGATTTGCAGGTGGAATGAGTTCCCCTATCTATCTGCAGGGTGCCTCTAATAATGGGGCTTTAAATGAATGGGTCGTTTCTAATCCTTAATCTGAGCTACTTTCGTTTTGCAACCAAATTCTAATTTTATTTTTTTCATACGAACATACGAAAAGTGAGATGTCACTGCTTTCAGAATTGAACTTTGAAGATGAATGAACTATCTTAATTTAAGTTATTTGAAGATATTGTGAAACAAAAGCATCGAACTTTATATTCAAAGCCCCATCGTTAGCCAGCCTCTATGTATTTTTCAGCCATGGACGTCCGCTGCTAGACGTAGGCCTCCCTCATACATCTGCACAGAGTGCGGTCCTGTGCAGATAGCATCCCCCGACTCCCCGGTATAGCAGTGCTTTACAACCTTATCATCATTCCATGTAAGCTTGTGCGCGCTCGTTCACTGAACGGATCACTCCGAACTAGTACAATTGTGCTAGTACTAACTACATCTTCTGGTAGTTTGTTAATAGTTTTTAATATTTTTCATATTTTTAAAATGGTAGCTTATATAGTTACACTATATGTATTGAACTAAAAACTTCAACATATTTCCTTATTTTGCTTATTTTAACAGGATCTTATTATAATTTTGACAAATTTCGGGTACAGTAAAATAGCCAATACTGTGCGTCTGCAGGCATAAAAATTGGGAGCCGCGTGAGGTGCAGGGGCACCGTTACCCACTCCACATCCCCGCTCAGAGTTGCCAGGTCACCAAACCTAATAGCCGGACAGACCAGCCAGATTCGCCGGACATTTGTGTAAAAAGGCCGGACACCCTACATTATTGAGGATTTTGTGTCTCAGTATTAAGAGGTACGACAAATAAATTGGCCGGACACCGTTTATTTTGGCCGGACACGCAATCAAAAAGCCTAACTATATCTGGATTTATCCAGGCGCCTGGCAACGCCATCGCCACTCTCAATTAATTTGTACACCAATAGCTCTTTCTGGCGTACTCCCACAGTGGCGCCGCAGTCTCGGCTTCCCACAGTGGCGCCTCCGTGGTTCGCGGAACGAATTGGCTCTGGTTGCGCTTGCGTTTAACAGTAAATTTGGGATTACTCATATTTATGATTTATTAGTTTTGTTGAGTAAACACAATTTAAAGTAGATTTAGTACCCGTACCTCGTTGGACATGATAAAATGGAGGCTAGACCATGATTTACGTTTTTAGTTACCATTTACCTAGTTGCCAATAAGGTTCTAAGAACATAAAGTTCATTATTAGTACTCTAGATCTATTGGATAGAGTCTTATGAAGATGTTACAGTGAAAAATCATACCTATATCGGATATTTGCTCTGGTTAGGTTTTAAACACGTGACCTATAGTTACGTAGGCGACTAGGTAGTGACACTCACAAGGTTAAATGTATTGTCCTATAATCCAAACGAAGCCTTCATAATGATACGCACAAATTACTCTATTATTAGTGGTTCTGTAAGCTGAAGACCACGCTAGTCTGTTAACCCAAGTCCAAAAACTGAACCGACAGAAAATTCTATAGGATTTCACGATAATCGGTCGAAAAATGCAGGCGAACATATAGGCAGGCAGACATAGGTACTAAAGCATTTCTGAACAAGCTGAAACATGGACGCTTCGCGCTAGCTCAGTCAGTTATGAGCATAAGAATGTGTACAAATGCACATGTTGCTTATCTAGCTGCTGCGAACTCTACTCGTAAATACTATTACAAGTATAAAATGCACAAGGTATAAAGTAATAGACGATTACGGATAATGCCACCCAAACGCAGCTCCTATTTCACGGCTATCTTATGACATATCGTATCCAGTTATTATTTCCTGTATTCGCTATACGCGTGCCAAATGTCAGTCGGAAATATTATAGTGTAACTGCAATGTTACGTTGTTGTCAGCCCGGGTAACTAGGCGCGGCCAGGATAGCTCGCTCCGCGATTTCGCCGCGCGGCTACTAGTATCTACCAAATTGTGTCTCTCTGGAGGGGCTTAGCCAGTGACCAGAAAGAGCACGCGTTATGCGATTGAGAGAGACGAGCGGATCCGGTGGGTTACGTCCGATGGTCGGTCCCGAACGACAGTTTTGAAAGAGAGAGAGAGAGAGACTTCTTAGGGCCGATACAGACGGACTGCAACCCAACTGCAACTCCCTACGATTTGTATGGGAACTGCATCACAACTGCACGCCGACTGCGCAGTTGTGATGCAGTTCCCATACAAATCGTAGGGAGTTGCAGTTGGGTTGCAGTCCGTCAGATTTGTAGGGGAACTGCATCACAACTGCGCAGTCGGCGTGCAGTTGTGATGCAGTTCCCATACAAATCGTAGGGAGTTGCAGTTGGGTTGCAGTCCGTCTGTATCGGCCCTTACTATTATACTGTGGCACGGCGATGTATCAAACTGCTTGCCCGGCACGATTGCCTAAACGTCTTTGTCAGACTTTAGATGCGCTTTCAATTTATTAGCGTTCTAGTGGCGCTACAGCAACGCTGCACAGCGAATCCTTTCATATTACATCGGCTGCAATGCAGCTAAGTCGCGACAGCGCGGCTCAGTCGCACTTCACAGTCGCGCTGCAGAAGCGCGCTTGACGTGGGAGATCGTACAGTCGAGTTCATCATGATCTGAGCAAAGATTGAACCAAAAACATCTGAACAAGACCCTATTGTCAGAAGCATAAGAACTAGATCAGATAGTCGAAGTCGACTGTACACTAGTTTAACCTTAACGCCATCTGATCGTACAGTCGAGTTCATAATTATCTGAGTAAAGAACGGATCAAAAATATCTGATCTAGTTCTTATGCTTCTGACAGTAGGGTCTTGTTCAGTTGTTTTTGGTCCAATCTTTGCTTAGATACTGATGAACTCGACTGTACACGGCTACGCAGGAGGGTATACGCAACCACTCTCAGCGCTTCCGTGACGCGACAGCCGCGGCGCTGTTGTGCTAATAATTATGTATTTAAACTCTATTGCGTTGCTGCAGCGCAACTTAGAAGCGCTGTAGTCACGCGACTGAAACGCTTATATGTGAAATCGCTCTAAGCAAAGTATAAAGACGACTCGCTCTAAGCAAAGTACGAAGACAAGTAGTCTAACTTGTGCCGTTTAGGAGCGCGCGACACGTATTCACATAGACGCTCGATAGCACGTCTGTGTGAGTGCGATCCACTGGAGCATTCTTACGCATTCTTATTTCTTTGCGTGTAGTCCGTTCGTACACTGTGCGCACACATTCAAGCGTACGATGTATATGTTGTAGGAAGAAAAATGACTGCTATTATACTGTGCTCTAAGTGTTTAGATCGTGCTATAGCTACACAAGATAAGATAATAGATAGTTAGACCTATGCAGCTCGGCACCAGCCACCCCGGGTGCGTCCCGTGTCCGCGTCCAATGTCAGTCTCCCATTACCTTCCTGCTATTCGCGATGTTCGCGTTAACAGCGGCATCTGACACCTCATTTGGACATTTCAGATTCCGTGTATTGCCCTCTGTCGGCAGTAAGGTGTAACTAACGCGGTTTCCTAGTACGATACGCCGTTTGGATATTGGAGTCTGGAAAGAATGTTTCATAGAAACGTTATCGATTTTGTTTACAACAGAATTAGCTGATTATAATTAAATGGGACTTAATTGCGGTAGAATATTACTCATTTACCCTGATATTTCGGACGTGTCGCAATTTCGCAATGTCTATGGTTGCGAGGGAAGATAGTGCCTTAAAAAGGCCATGAATATACCTTATCTCTAATATAAATAGCTATCAATATTTAACAAACTATCAGCGAGTTATTTCGTGTTTCTATCGATTGAACGCATTTGAATAATTGTTTTTATTGTAAGAGCCAAGAAATTATGTTATATCTGGTTTTAATTGCCTACTGAACTTAACGGTTAATTTTTCGATAGTTGTTTATTGAATGCAAGTCTTAACCCGCACTATTATTGTTTAAATCTCGACGTTTTGGCCTTATTATCACAATTACGAGTAGGTACAGTACAGTAGCGTGGCGTCCGAAGAACTCGATTCCTACCGGCTTGCCTAATATCAGGCATTTGAGCTCCTTATTCTACAGCTCTTAAGGGAAATGTACGCCAAATCTGCACCGGCTTGCCCAAGGATATCTTTTACGCCACGCTACTGGTACAGTAAATGAAAAAAGTGGTCTACCACTTTAGACCTCTAATACTACTCAATAAAGTCGAAACGTGGTAGTCCACTTTCTTGACTTACTTAGTCAAAAGCTGGTCCGATTTTTGCAACAGTCAATAAAACTTGCAAGTTTGTCAGGCTTCAAAAGAAAACTTAGTCAAACTTTTTTTACCAAAGCTACCGATTTTTTCTGAAACTTGATTTATTTCTGAACCTTCTACCCAAAATCCTCTACCGATATTAAAACGAACTATATCTTTCCAGTATGATGGACTCCGGCGGAGCAATCGACTCCCCACCGACCTACCACCGGAGCTACGAGCAATACGTCCAAGGCGGCGTCGAGAACAGCACGGACTCCGCCCAGGACCAGACCAGCCCAGAGCTCGTCGTCTGGTCCACCCTACCCTATGGCCTGGACTACCGCACCCAATACGACTACCGTAGCCCATACGACACCACTAGAGACTACTCCCCACAGCAGTACGTCCGGACTCCTTTCACTACAAAGATGGGACAGTCCAAGGCGCTAAAGGAGGCCAGGATAAGGAGGCCCATGAACGCGTTCATGGTGTGGGCGAAGGTGGAGAGGAAGAAACTGGCCGATGAGAATCCTGATCTGCATAATGCTGATCTAAGTAAAATGCTAGGTGAGTGTTTGGATTTTTTTATTACTGATAGTTTTTATTGAAGAATGTCTCGGGTGGAACCTTCTACGGCTCCGGACCAACACAGGCGCACTTCTAAATGGGCATTTCTCCAGATATATGTCTGCGGTCACCTCATTCATCTGGCCCTTTTTCATACTAAATGTATGGAGACAGCTGAATGAGTCGCAGACATATTTCTGGAGAAATGCCCAAATATGCCCCAGAAATCAGTGTCAGAGTTCTCGTTTTCGTTTAACTGTGTACCTATTAACTCGCCCCAGACAGAGATATCGGGAGTGTTACCGTAATCCCTCAATCGTAATTACCGTAATTCTGTTTGTGTTCTAAGTCCAGAGATCGGACAAATTTGCGTCATCGCTCGTATATACTGATTATTTTCTTTAATAAATGTACATTGTAACAAATCTGTGTATTTTTGACCATGAAAATTAAATCTCAGGTAAGAAATTAATTATTTGATTATATTTTGGAGTCATGTCCACATTTTTTAGGAGCGATGACGCAAATTTGTCCGATCTCTGGTTCTAACTCAAAAGCTTTTATTGGCGTTAAATATTATCTTGGCAAATTTCAAGCAGATTGGATACTCGAGTCGGATTAAAGATTGTCGCGTTACGATTGGCTCAGTAGTTGGATCAAAAACCTTCCCTGTGAACGGGAAAGACATATTAATAGTGTAATATAATCTATCGTGAAAATGTCTCAAGATAATTGCCACCTGCTTCAATGGCAATTACAAATATATAGACACGTTTTAGTATTGCCGCAACTAATAGCGTTTGAAATGGTGATAATGTAAGTGTATGTGTACCAAACGCTCCTATTAAGTAGATAAATTAGTCGAAGTAACTGGTTGGGCTATGTTTGCACCCGATCACAGAATAACTAATAGTACCTACCTACTACGTACAGAAGCTTCGTGAAACGAGGCCCTGGTGGTACAAACGAGGTGCAAATATAACTGGGTGTATCTCAAGACGCCGACAGCAGGGTCTCGAGTGTATGGACACGTAATTGTCCGATCGAGCGAAGCGTCGCCGTTTCAGTATGGGTGAACATCTCGTATGTCCAGTCCGGCTGATTTCCGTCTGTTCTCCTCCACAAGAATGCAACATTAATTGGTTAAAACAAAACATTTAAGTCAAGAGTTTGCAAGTGACACATAGTATTGTTTATATTAATTAATAATTTCCTTCTTATATTTCTAATTTATGTTATACATTTCATACTTGTACGACCTACGTACGGTCGTACATTTTCAAAAAAATCTTTAAGACTGTAGCGTGCCATGTCTAACAGCAGTTTTTTTAAATTTACAGGTTGCATTTCTCAACCGATTCTCGTGAAATTTTGTGAGCAGTTTCAATGATTATGTAAAATTCGTACCCTTGGTCAAATAACGACGCATGTGACTTTACGTGAAAAGTTTTTTTATGGCTCAAAAGTCATACAAATCATGCGAACTACATGATACACACAGATCCTGAAAAGTGGTCATTTGCAGATAAGTCGTTATTTGACCAAGGGTACGAATTGTCAGTTTTTCTAAATAAAAAGAATTATCAAAATCAATTATTTATTGGCGGAGTAATCGCGTAAGTCCCGTAACAAACTTACAAAAAAATAAACACGGTACAATTGAGTATCGCCCTTCTTTTAGAAGTCGAATAAAGAGTTACAAACCAAGAGGATAAGCATGGTTCTAATACCATAATGAGTCAGCGTAAAATGGCAATCTTCTTTGAAATATATTTGTAATTCAAATCAACTGAACACCGGATAAATTTAAATGTCAAATTTAGTTTTTGTAGGGATCCGTACAATAGTTTTAAAAATTAAAAATGTCGTAACAGCAAGTAAAAATTACATATTATATTTTGGTATTAACCCTTACAGCATGTGACTGACATTATTATCAATCATTGCCTATATTTGTTCTTTGTACAAATGATTAAAACCAAAAGGTAAAAACCTTTTGGTTTTAATCATTTGTACAAAGCAATAAATTCGCGTAATTTATATTTAACTGAGCAAAGAAGTCGGAATGTTAATTTTTCTGTGTCCCCCCATTAAGCACTCGAAGATGGCTGGACTGATTCGGAATAGTACATTGTGTATCTAGGGCGGTAAGTAAGGAATTACAAACGAGTGTTTGTTATAAGCCCGAGGTGAAACCGAGGGCTTTAATAACACGAGTTTGTAATTCCTTTACCGCCCGTGGCACACACAATGTTTTTCATCACACTTGTGAGGAAATCTTAATAAAATAACCTTACTAATCGCCCCAGTATGACAAGAAAATATTAAAACAGACAGTGACATTAGTGACATATGTCAAAGTCATAGACAAAGTCAAGTCACGTTCGGAAACCATAGCGGTAACGGCCATTTTAGTTGATTTTATATTTGCAAAATAAAGAAATACATTATTTAAACATTTAATTAATGTTACCGAAATATGAATGTGGTCATATGTATTTGCAATAACAGTTATCTTTAAATAAATATTTCAGTGTAAAAGTTAAAAAAGTAAGTTGGCGTTTCCTTTGAACATGACAAATAAGAGTAAAACAGAACCAGCGTTTCAAATTTAAAAAGAAAACCATTACGCCCTAGGGCGTAATAAGCCATTTACGGCCCGCAGAACCTACGTGTAATGACACCATTTTCGAGCAAGTGTGATGAAAAATATTTTTTTGGTTTGTAAGGCGCCCGGGTGGTTTCGTTGGCACCAGATCAGGATCTAATTATGGAATCTTAGAGAAATCGGTGGAGGAGCGCGGAATTTAAGTGTTTCAAACCGGTCAAGTGCAAGTCTTTTGATTTATAGTTGCATTTTTAGCTGCCTTTAAGCCACATAGAAACTCAGCCGCGCGGGTTTTGGGTCATTCTCATTTAGGTGCAAACAGTCATTACCGTGGCTTTGATTGCTCTTTCTAAACGTTCGACCTAACCGTTATAATATCATGAATTATTTTTATCATATGGATGAGGGTTATTCTTCAGAAGTATATTTGCGACTTATTCCTCTGTCTCCATACATTTAGTATGAAAAAGGGCCAGAGGAATAAGGTGACCGCAGACATATTTCTGAAGAATAACCCATGAGTGAATTCATGATAATATATTTTTTTATCAATTAGAAAGAGTAATACCTAACGCCCACGGTAGTGACTGTGAGCACAAAAATGAGAATGACTCTTTTATAGCGAATAATAATCGAACGCACGATCGATTGATGGCGCCCGGACGCGGCAAACTTGAATATTGTTCAGTTCAGACTAGATTTTTTTCAAAGTCGAACCCACGATTGTATCAGTCTGTGCTGTAAGGGTTAAGGTGAATCGAGTCTGTCACTTTTCCATACCAAAAGAGGGTAATTTTTTGCATCTACGACATCAACTATGTTTGAAAAGTATTTTATTTTTAGCTAGATATATTTTATTTGCGCGAAATTACACTAGAACTCTCAAAAGCCAAAAAAATACATTATTTTAGTAAAAAAAATTGAATTTCAAATCATGCTGATAGATGGCGCTGATCTTAAAGGCCCCATGTTAATTCTGTTTTTTTGACATTTGATATCGCGCAGACAAAATGTATAGAGCTTATAAAATAAATTTTGTTTTAAATATAATGCAGTGGAAGCAAAAATTACCCTCTTTTTATGAAATTTATGGAATACTGACAGATTCGAATAAAATTAATGTAACAATATTTGGACAACCTAATCAACCTATATATCGATTCACAAGTGCATAATCACATTAAGGTGAATCAAGCCGCTCGGTTGTATATTAACAACATAAAATTTGGTTGAAATGTGTTTTATTTTATAGCAAAATGTAGGTTGATAAAGTGAATTCTTAACCCCCTTTTCATTAGAAGGAACGAAGCGACTCTAATCACCTTAAGCAAAAAACCCTGAAGTGGTTAATTAAAAGTAAAACCTTATGATTGCGTTATAATCCCTACTTGGGGAGGCGTTCAGAGTGACATTCTGAGACTGCTATTAGCGGCCAACAACTTCATTAGGACTTAGCTCGGTTGATAAGGCGACGATATTTACTTTTTTATATTTATAAGTATAGTCACAGAATAAATAATAGTACCTACTATGTACAGATGTTTCTGGGAGAACTACGCCTTTGTACATAACCATTGATTTTTGTATTGTTTTTTATATAATTTTGTGTGCAATAAAGTTTTTTCATCACACTTGCTCGAAAATGGTGTTGTTACACGTAGGTTTTGCGGGCCGTAAATGACCTATTACGCCCTAGGGCGTAATGGTTTTCTTTTTAAATTTGAAACGCTGGTTCTGTTTTACTCTTATTTGTCACGTTCAATGGAAAGGCTAACGTGCTTTTTTAACTTTTATTACTGAAATATTTATTTAAAGAGAACTGTGCCACGGGCGGTAAAGCAATTACAATTAATTCCTTACTTACCGCCCTTGATACACAATGTACTATTACATTTACATACATACAAAACTGATGTTCGGGTCCGACCAGTGGACGGAACGCACCGGATCCGATCGTCTCTCTCTATCGCATAACGCTCTTTCTGGTCGCTGGCTAAAGGTGGTTTTCCACCGGCAGGGCGTGACGAGACGAGGATTTAATTGAAATTTGTATGAAGTTTTCAATCCTCTCCTCGCGCATTGCGCAACTTGATACACATTTAAATTCAATCCTCGTCTCGTCTCGCCCTGCCGGTGGAAAACCACTTTAAGCCCGTCCGGAGGGGCAACATTTGTCACTAGTAGCCGCGCGGCGAAATCGCGGAGTGGGCCACTCCCCGTCGCGTTCTGACATATTTATTATGTATAAATAAGTACAAAATAAAAAATAAAATAAAATAATAGTATTTTATGCAACAGTTGTATAAGTGGATTCAAAAAATGCGAATTGCGTGAGTTGCGATACGAGCCACGAATGCGGCGAGTATCGCAAATAGAGACGCAATGAGCGTTTTTTGACTTAATTATACAACGTTGCATACAATACTTTTTCTACGACGAGGTTTTAAATTATAAAATACAAAATTGGAAACAAGTCAAATATGACGTTTAACTGACAGTATGTGTCTATGGTAAACTTTTTTTTTTTAAATTTAAAATATACTTAAATTAAAAATACTTTTGTTTTTATGTTGGCATCAATGAATTTAGTTCGGAAAGTTTTGTTTTTCTTAAAAGCCGTAGGATTTTAATTGTTTGTTAAGTTGGTAGTTGTGCATTTTTACCGTAAAGTTAAAATTGAGCGCTTAATCCTTGACCTAAGTTTAACCTAGATTTAGAAGTCTGTGGTTGCTAGCAATAACGTAAAGTGGCTATAACGACACTAGTGCTGTTATGGGGAATAGAGTATAGACTTCTCTGAACTCATATTATGTATGTTCTTATATTAGTGTTCGTGACCAAGTAAAAGACAGATAACAGTACAGGAGTAGAAAAAATACTATTATTTCTGCAAGTAGGCCCTCAAGGGCTCTTTTACAAGTCTGATTCTAAATATGTATTATTTCTTTTGGCGCTTCGGGTGAGAAGAAGCGCCGGAAGAAACTCACCAGTTTCTCTTTTCAAAAATGTTTAAATATAACAACAGGTATGACATTATTACATTCGATTTCATTAATACGTTTCAATAAACTTAAACTTAATGTCGCCTATGTCGCCTCCTGTGGGTAAGGTGCCCATGGCTGGCTGCGTTGCCTCGCTGGATGGCAATGCCTATCCGCTGAGCGAGGAACGAGCCAGCCCTATGGATCGGATAAGCAAGTACCTAAATTTTTTGAAAATAGTTGTTGCTTCCGGTGCCCACGGCAAACGCCGCAAATACGTACTAGATGTCGCCGAGTGTTGCGTATTTGCGGCGTCTTGCTGCCTCTGTTTTACTTTTTCTCTGCAGAGAGATTAAAAGATTGGGACACAACTTTCGATTTCCCAAAGTGGCCAATATTGACCAAACGGGACACAGACAACCAAAAAAAAAGATTAAAAGATGACAATTATAAAATATTCATGTCGGAACTAAATACTTGGTTAAAATAACAGTGTTTTTACAGCCTACGAGTGGGTCTTAATGAGAAACACGTTTGAATGAATTAATAAATTTAATGTTGTGCCTATATTAAAATGATGATGATGTTTTGTAAACATTTGTTTTCTATATAAAGATAAAAAATAATAATGGAATGATACTTATAAAATTATATTTCAAAATCGATCAGAACACTTGCGTATATTTCTAATATTTAGTAATTATTATTTTGTGCAATTAAACATTTAACTTTAAGTTATAAGTTACAGAATGTACACCTGAATAGGTAGGGTTTGGTGAAACTTATCCTTAACTATGGCAATTGTAACTGCAAACGTAACCCAATTCCTAACCCATACTTGAATAAATTATTTATGATTTTATGGTTTCTTAAAAATATACTCAAAAGATCATAATTGTATAGCAAAATGTCGGAAACTTATTACCATTGCATCATTGGCAGCTATCTAGCTCCAAGACAGCTGTAGTGTACAGTAGTTTGGGTTGACACGCGCAGGCCGTGATACGTATGACAGTCTACATTATGTTTTATTGTTATAATTACGACTTTCTCCGATAAGCTCGGAGTCTGTACCGCGTGTGCGCACTGTACTCTTGCGCACGAAAGTGAACGTTCATTCATTGTACTTATCTGAAAATAAAATAAGTTTCTGTCAAAATGTGTTTTTTGAGACGAGTTTTTATTGCCAACTATACTTTTTGTGTATACTGCACGTCAAACTAATCAAATGAGCTCAAGCAAGGTGAATTTATCTTGTGTAATTAAGATGATCTTATGGCTACCATCTGGCTCCATCATCAGATCAGCTTCATCTCATAATAATATTGCTATCTGATTCACATATCCTTGCAAAATTTCAGCTCAATGGGAAACTGCAAGATGGGTCAAATTTAACTTAGGTACAAGATTTGATTATTAATACACAGACATAATATGTATGTCTGTACAGATATCGGGAAAGGGTAAACTTAGTAAAAGCTTCTAAAAAATAACCAACTTTAATTTAAACACTGAACGCTTAAGGGGTTCCCTTAATTGTTCGTGGATTATTGGAATTCGAACTTGACAAAAATGAACCAATCTTTAAATAGACAATTTTTCAAATACCTAGGAGTTCTGAGGTAACACTTATAAAAATAAAGAAATTTTAATAAACTTATAACTATAAATGACGAATCTAATCTGTCAGAGATCAGAGTCACACGCGGTCTAGCATCTTACGATGCTAAAGGCATTGATGACACAAAATCGTGATGCAGTTCGGCATTTGGTATCAGACAACGTACGTTCTTCGAGCCTCCAGGGCTATGTCGCCAATGGTACCATACAAGACGTCAATCATACGGATATCCAGAGTCATCCGTCTCACCTACAAGTCTACGCGTCAATTAATGATTGCATTTGTTATTTGTTCACGTCAAAGCTCTCTAGCTTATACAAAAGGGCCTCTATTACTTTGAGGTTTCTGTCGCTTATGCCCTTTAGACATGGAACGCACTATTTGCATCATCTCTTATGTCCTGTTCTTGTGGTTACATCGTGACGCGGGGTGACGTAGCTTTGAGGACACAGAGACAAAGGATTAGTTTGAGTCCTGATTAACCGACTTTACAAAAAGGAGGTTCTCTAATCGGTTGTATTTTACATGTTTGTTACAGTTACATCGATACATGAAAAAAATTTAAAGGATATACTTCTAGTCTACAATCTGCATTAATCCCATTGTTTTCTGCTTTCTTCTAATATCTTTATAAGATCTTGGTATCGTATTAATTGAACTACTATTTTCCCATTCTATTGCCCTTAATCTTCTACTTTGTAATTTTTCCAAAACTATCAAAATGTTTCTTATGCCCTCTTTTAAGGACAATTAAATTTTTAACACTCTCAGTCTTTTCTCCAACCCTTTGTAAAGGTCCACTTTTAA
The DNA here is from genome assembly GCA_947034925.1 of Eudemis profundana. Lineage (NCBI taxonomy): Eukaryota > Metazoa > Arthropoda > Insecta > Lepidoptera > Tortricidae > Eudemis > Eudemis profundana. The sequence continues at coordinate 9,868,999 of OX344814.1, read as the reverse complement.
AATTTAAAAATATTGTTTATGCCACACCTGGCCATAAAGTGCGCTGCGCGTACCGAAAAAGCCGCTTTCTGGCCAAGTGTAGACATAAAATTATGTACACAACACGAGAGGTAATAAAAAAAGCCCTCGATCGTATATTTATGTCCCTCGCTTGCAGCTCGGGCCGCAAACTTCTGCGATCTCGGCCTTTCTTTGTATTACCACCCTAGATGTGTAATGTACTATTGAAATGCTGCCAGTTAGCTTAGTTGTTTTAATCCTACCATTATAATATTAATTAATTAAATACGTGTAGCTTTCGTCCGCGACTCTCCTAAGGTCGGATATGGCAAGTCATTACGCCACGGCGTGGGTGGCAGATCGTATCTATCTTAATGAAATAAAAGTACTATAAAAAATGCTAGGCATGGCTCTTGCCCGGCTGCGAGTCTGGTTAGGACACGGTTATTGCTGGGATATAATAATATACGTATTAGTAAAATATAATACACGGATAATGGAGATTAAAGTGAAAGCCGCTGTAGGAAACCGCGTATCTGACTGTGCCATACAGTCAACAGGGAGAGATGGTGGGAGATCGTGCGGAGAGCTGTGTCCGCCTCTACCACTGATGTGGACGCTTCAGTGTGAGCACGACCGCTTTGCAAAGAGAAGAGAGAGAGAAGAGAACGACAGAGAAGAAGAGAATGGAGATTAAACGCGCAAAACTTCCGTTTTCAAGCAAACAGTACCGTAGGGTTGCCAGATTGAAGATTGAATTGAGTGAATCCTACTAAATTTTAAAATGAAGTCGTTTGTCGGGAGATTTTCTTCTTTGTCGGGAGTCGGGAGGATATATAAAAAATGGGGAGAATCCCGCCAATTCCCGACCATCTGGCAACCCTAACCGTAAGCTAGAGTGGCTCACTCCGCGACCTCACCGTGAGGCTATTACTACCAAATTTTGTCCCCACGGAGGGGCTTAGCCAGCGACCAGAAAGAGCACGCGTTATGCGACAGAAAGAGACGGTCGGATCCGGTGCGTTCCGTCCGGTGGCCGGAACCGAACGTGAGTTTTGTTAGAGAGAGAGATTACTGTATGTAACTAGTACTTTTACTTATTCTGTGCCGTAATGTAGACGTCCGAGTCACAGTATAATAGCAGTTTTCTTCCTAGAAAAGGTACATCGCGCGCTACGCACTACAATCATAGAAATAAGAATGTGTAAGAATGTTCCAGTATGGATCGCACTCACACAGACGCGTCTGTGTGAATACGTGACGCTCCTAAACGGCCGGAGTTGGATTACTTCTTCGTGTTTATACTTTGTCTGAGTGCTTGACACTGTCACAGTAGCTGCTATCTTGAAAGGTAAGGCATACATAAGCAATAGAGGTGTCAACTATTGGGCATTGGCGTGTCAAATACTAGGTCGTTTACTTATATTTAGTCGTCAATAAGGACTTGGAATTAGAATACTATCGAAATCGTCTTGTGAGTTTCTTCCGGTGATTCTTCTCACCAGAAGGTCATTACCCGAAGCGCCAAAAGAAGAGAAAAGAATATAATCAGACATGTAAAAGAGCCGTTGAGGGCCTACTTGCAGATATAAATTATTTTATTTTTATATTTATTTATATTAGCGTGGGCTAGTAACCTCTCTTCTCTTTTATCTCATCTCTATTCCCTATCCCTTTCTATATATTTCTTTGTCACTTCCTTGTCTCCCTTCTATACAAAGGAATACTCCAGATATATCTATTTTTTGTGTGATATTTTCATGAAAGCGGGTTTTAAGAAAAAGGGAAGAGACAAAAGCGGAACTCTCAATAAATATGACATTACCGATGAGTCCGATGACTAACATTTAATCTTTTGTTTTGGTGATTCAATTAAACAAAATACACTAACATTTTCATTTATCAGCAAAGCCGGCTTTACCTGTTTATCTATTCATTTGTTATTGTTGACGTGTATTTGTTTTGCTGCACTTGTTTTTGCTTCTGGAATGACGTGGTCGGGGATATACTTCAGTTTATGAATGAATCTGTTGTTTCCCTGTTATGTTTTGACGTAAATTCCACTGTTTATCCCAGGAGGATAAATCCTCGTAAGACCCAAGCTATTTTTAGGATTTCTGTACTAATACATAATAATACAGGATGTAATTACAGAGCAACATCGGTTACGAAAAATAGAAAATAAGTTGTTACAGGCATACATACAGTTATCTTATAATGTCAATTAGGAAAGTATTTTCGAACTTCGAAACGAAAACTTCGATGTTCCATTTGTCGTCAAGAATACCTGTCCCCTGTGCATCAGGAACTGTGCTCTGCCCTCCTTTACTGATCAATGATCAACTCTTACCAATTAGAGGAGTCGTTGTAGTACATTTTCTGATACAAAACAGTCTGACATTTTTTCCTTGGAGGGAGCGGGAGATCTGCGTCACGCACACGCGTACGTGGGTCATTATTTAAGCGCTTGACCAGCGTCAATTTCGTCGACACATATTTGCCTCCCTGAGATTTTAGTCTCATAACGAGCTATTTGGTACATATCCGGGGCTTCTACCAAAGTGACGCGAGTGAAACGCTCGTATGTCACTACGATACTGACAATTTCACGCCCACAATCCCTATAACTCTAGCACAACAGTGACACACGACTCTTTGTCGCGCGACAGATGCTACCTATCTCTTTCCCTTCAATATAGTGTCAGAGTGACAGGTGATGCTCTGTCGCGCGAGAAACGTAGTCGCGGCAATTTATGCTAGACAGCCTGGTCCTGTTTGCCGATTGCTTGTCAGCGGGAAACATCTGTCTAAGACTATTACGAGCTCGCTGTTTCCCCAACTCCTTCACTCACAAACCAGTTAATGAACGTCTGACAACTCTACTACGAAGTCACGTTGCTCTAACCTAGGGCTGCCATCTCCAACATTTGACACCTAGGACAAAAAGCGTAAATCCCCGGATTTTGGAGCTTAAAACCCGGACATCTCAACAGCAACGCTCCGCGGACGCTCTCCAAACTAGGACAAATCCCGGGCAACCCGGACGGAGGGCAGCCCTACCTAACCCCCTTAGACTCCAATTAGACGGGACGAGAACTCGTATGCGAGTTTGATTATATTGCAACCTACCTAGGTACGATGAGTACAGTTGATCGATTATTCGCATGAAATGAAAATCGCATACGAGTTCTCGCCTCGTCTAAATGGGGGCTTACTTACCAACCAGCAGTATTCACGCATTTCACGTGCGTTTCATTACGCCACGTCCCTTCAATAACACACGGTGACCTTGAGCCATCCTGCCGTCATTAATTGGCTAAATTGCACACCTTTTAAGGCGGCACCTCACTCTGTAATGACATCCTTGTGGCGCGAGCGCAGCGTACATACGCAGTGTTTAATTAAGGTGGGAATGAGTAATCTGATATTACTAGATCACTCATAAGACATGTAAAAAATCCTCTGTAGGTATTTATTTTATACAGTTGTTTTCAGTACACACTTCAGTATACGAGAACACTGAAGTTCGAAATACAAAGCGAAGTTCATAGTGAGCCATCCTTTTGCCTTCCTCCAAACTCCTTACTCCGAAGTTGGAAATACGAAGTGAAGTCTCTAGTTGTCCCTTCATCCTCCTACACAGAATAAGTTAGTAGTACTACGAACGTAAGAGGCTCAGGATCCCATGGACCGCAATGAGAACAAACGAGTCCATATATTAAAGGAGCTGAAAATTACGAAGCGACTGTCAGTTATTTGTAATGAGAGGATCCTCAAATTCTTTGGGCATATAATGCGTTCTAATCAGCACTGCCTTGAGAGATGCATTGTTCTAGGCCAAGTTGAGGGCCGACGCGCCAGAGGACGAATCCCAACAAGGTGGTCTGACACCATAAAACATGCTTGTGGAACCATGCAGAGGGCAGCGCATATGGCCCTTGATATATATTAATAAAGTATATGTAGTCATATTTGACGACCGCTTTAGCTTAGTTGGTAGTGACCCTGCCTACGAAGCAGGAGGTCCTGGGTTCGAATCCCGGTAAGGGCATTTATTTGTGTGATGAGCACGAATATTTGTTCCTGAGCCATGGATGTTTTCTATGTATTTAAGTATTTGTATCTATTAAGTATATCGTCGTCTAGTATCCATAACACAAGCCTTATTGAGCTTACTATGGGACTAGTTCGATTTGTGTAAGATTGTCCCCTAATATTTATTTATTTATTTATTAATTTATATTATCTATTTACACATAAATACCTCTATAATCTCTTGTACATGATCCTGTTTGTCTACCACCTCTCTTGTCTCATCACCCAACTGCTCAAAGGTTAACTGGAAGAGATCCCTTAAAGGGATAAGTTCGCCTTTGTACATATACCTTTATTTTGTAACCCTGTACTTGTATTATTTTGTGCAATAAAGAGTTTAAATACATACATACATACATACGTACAGAAGTTTCTCTCGGACGGAACGCACCGCATCCGACCGTCTCTCTATCGCATAACGCGTGCTCTTTCTGGTCGCTGGCTAAGCCCCTCCGGGGGGACAAACTTGGTACTAGTAGCCGCGCGGCGAAATCGCGGAGTGAGCACTCCTGATATAAGCCCATCTTAGGGGAGACCGGGTATGGTTGTCTCGCGGGTTGGTTGTCACAGCGGCCATAAAATAATACTAAACGAAGGAATAAGTGCATCGATTGGTGAAGTACGGAAGGATGTACAGCTCTTGCGATCTTTTAGCACCGATCGATGTACTTAATGTTTCGTTTAGTATTATTTTATGGCCGCTGTGACAGACAACCATACCCGGTCTCCCCTAATAACACGCTTGCAAAAACCGCGATTGACATACCGTTGACCTTTTTACATATTTACAACCTACATTATAGGTATTTATCCACATCGTGCCATAAATCATAGCATAAACTGTAACATATGATAAAAACAGGCCGTATGTAAGTGGACTCTATATAGAGACGTAATTTAAATCGTCGGCCGTATTAAGGAGGCTTTATTTATAGCTCTACGCATCGAGAAATTACGGATAACAACATTCTTGTTTGTAATTGTGTCATTTATTATATTTAGGGTTCGGTAGAATAGGCAAAGAAACCTTTTCAAGATTTCTACTGTCGTGATTTTCTAGAAAAAAACAAAACAAAACAATACATTATACGATACAAAAATGACGTGCTCTGATCTTTTGTTGAACGAAAGTATTCAGTAATTTCCAAAAGGCTTACAGTTGACTACTCCAGACTAACATCAAAGAAACCTATTTCTGTTGCTGGTATAACGACAAATAATAAAATCAAAATAAAATGAAAAATAAAAGCCGGACGCGGAAGCTTTTCTGCCGCCCTAACGCAAAAGGGTACATGTGACATTTTTTGACAGTGAGCTGTATACATATTTCGGAATCAGTAAATTTCACTAATTACGAATATATTTACGACCGCTTTAGCTTAGTTGGTAGTGACCCTGCCTACGAAGCAGGAGGTCCTGGGTTCGAATCCCGGTAAGGGCATTTATTTGCGTGATGAGCACGAATATTTGTTTCTGAGTCATGGATGTTTTCTATGTATTTAAGTATTTGTATCTATTAAATATATCGTCGTCTAGTATCCATAACACAAGCCGTATTGAGCTTACTATGGGGCTAGTTCGATTTGTGTAAGATTGTCCCCTAATATTTATTGATTCCGAAACTATAAAATGTTTATTCAAAAAACCACAGTATTAAAGAGTATATTTATTTATATACAACTCAACTTGCCCCTTTTACTTATAGCGGTAGTTTTGTGTGCGGACCCGACTGGCACTTGACCAGTTTTTAATGTAGTACAGAACCCAACACGCGCAAATCCGAATTGTTTTTATATAAAAAAATATTATTCACACTAATGCCATACCTGTAATAAATTGCATGTGCGAATATAACTTAAGTTAATTATCTTATTATATAAATTCTTCCTTCCTTAATTAATGCGTCATATAAATCCATTCACAAGGTGTCTATTTACCGGATATTTTACCCTCTTTTTTGTACACAAATGAATCAATTTTAGCTTGATTCATGTCTTTGTGACATAATAATGTTTAGAGTTATTTAAAGACGATATTTAATGTCATTCCTTTTTCCTTATGCAATTGATAATTTTATTTCCTGGCTGTTAATGTTTTCCTAATATTGCTCATAACCGAACAAAAACACAGGCACAGTAGTTTGACTTCGAAGGGAAAATTTTATTAAAAATAGGTGATACATTTTTCGGTCATTTGTGTCATTGTTACTTAAAGTTAGTATCTATCTATCTAAACGCGAAGAGTATGATTATTTTCAGTTGCCCTATGCAGTAAAAAAGTTTGTAATATAAAATTACTCGTGTTTTTTCTGAAAAAAAAACAACAGATTGAATATCACTTGTATAAAGTTTTGATTTAGCACTTCTTTATATTTATGAGAAATGCCCAGATTTTACCCGATTTCTCGGTTCTCAGTTTGGTATTTTTCTAAGCTATAGAGCAAAACAAAGAATAATCTTATGTATCGAGGGCCTTAGTTATCATCTTAAAAAAAATCGTTTATATAGTATAAATATGTATAGGTACTGACTGTATGTTTAGAAATTAAACATTAATTAACGTTATTTCACAATGAGGTTGTAAACCGCATGTAATCTATCTTTCCCTTCACTTATAATGAAAGCCTGCAATTAATATCATATGCCCTGGCATACTATCCCAATTCACATATCACGTATATTAGTACAAATTTCTATGTAGTTACACTCTTTTGGCTTTAAGTCTCCCGTGCCACTGTTTAGGCGTTATCTCACAAACCAACCATTTTGGGAAACCCGTTTTTACTGCCATAGAAGGCTTGGAACCAAATGAAATACTACTACAGAAGCGTTAGGGCGGACCTCAACATGCCACAGTATAACCAGTAGTCAAACTCATATTTAGGAGAATCACGCGAGGACTAACGTCGTAGAGTCTGTGCGGAAAGAGAATAGGCGTGGCGAAAAACGGAACTAACCTAACCAGTATGGCAAATACGGTAGAAAAGCATTACAGCGCCCCCAAATCTAAATCCTATTCTCTTTCCGCACAGATTCTACACGGTGGGCGTTACCACGGTGCAATTCTTACTAACGCGTAATAAAACGGGGCTTAATCGCGTAAACTTGATTTATTTTAACATCGACGTTTGGACGGACCATTATATCCATGGTTGCCAAGGAACCGAAAAGATGGGCGTCAACATCTTGCTGCGCGTCGCTTTAGTTTTCCGAACTAAACTTTACGTTTGGTCTTCATGATACCCGCTTTTTCTTTGAGTGAAAATTGGTACCTATTGGCGCGCTATACTACCAATATTTATGTCGCGCAGAGTACTTTTCTATGAAGTTAAACTACTGGTTATACTGTGAACATGTCCTAATTACACATCCGACCAAATGACTTTAAAGTGCAGGATTAATCTCGATAAGAACATATGAGTCGTCACATTTCGGTTGAGAAATTCGTTCTAGATATTACTGGTGAAATTCTAGCGTAAAATTCGTCAAATGCCTCTACCGCTGGCAAATCTTTTTTTATGCCACACTTGGCCATAAAATCTCCAATTCAATCGGCAATTTCTGGCCAAGTGTAGACAGAATTATGTACACAACTCGATCGCATATTTACGTCCCTAGCTTGCAGCTCGGGCCGCAAACTTCTGCGATCTCGGCCTTTCTTTGTATTATCAAAACCTAAATTATCTAAAAACATGGGCCCTCTGTTGTTAAATTTATCCCTTAACTACGGATATTATTTTTATCAACCCATCGCACAACTAATCCCTCAATAAATGACCTTCTGATCACAGGAAGCCAACTACGCAGATATCAAATTTTCCTCAGGGAATACCTCCCAGGTCGCTCCCAACCTATATAGATTTTCTTTTATAGACATGCCAACTTACACATGCCAATGTCCAACGAAAAAACAACTCCAATCGCATATAGATAAGGTCGTCCGTGATCGTAAAGATAAGCTTGTGTTCGTTGATATCTGATACGACCAACGGAATTAATTGTATTATTAAAGGTAACGTGTGTGGAATTATAATTCGTGTGTCGGTCTGTCTGTTGGGGTTCTTGGAAGCGCTTTTTGTGTCTTAGTTCTGAGGAGGACTATTCCAGCTATTCGTACTGAAACCTAGGTACCTACCAGTGGCGTGGCGTAAAAGATATCCTTGGACAAGCCGGTGCTGATTTGGCGTACATTTTCCTTAAGAGCAGTAGAATAAGGTGATCAAATGCCTGATATAGGCAACCCGGTAAGAATGGAGTTCTTTGGACGCCACGCCACTGGTACCTACTCTTTGGTACTACATATAATGATACTGACGACTTTTTATATGTATGATAACTAGAAACACAGTAAGTATAATAGCAGTTATTTTTTTCCTACAAAAAGTACATAGCGTGGCTTTTATGTGTGCGCGCCGGGAACTAACGCAAAAGTGCAAGCAAAGTTTTACGAATGCGTAAGAATGCCCCAGTACGGATCGCACTGTCTGCGCCCCGACCTTGAATAAGTATCGCGAGCTCCTAAACGTTGCGCGCACACATACTAGCCTCGAGATGTTTTGTAGGAAGAAAAATTACCTACTGCTCTTATACAGTGCCGTAAATAGCCTTTTCTGCGCCCTGTGCGAGCTTCTATAGCTGCACCCTTGCTTTTTTTGATATTATAGGTACCCTAGGGTCCTGCCTGGTCTGGCCATTCTTGTGCCCCCAGAGTCTACGCCCTGTGCCTGGGCACCGGTGGCACCGCCCTATTTACGGCACTGCTCTTATACTGTGCCTGCACTTTATTTTGTTCATTAGTCCTTGCTATAAAAACAATATCTCACTGGTTAGACAAACCTCCGGCTTCTGGCATTACTAGCAAAATTCCCTATTATTGAGGTCAACTTCAATGTTGTACTTTATCTTCAGAGGGAATTCCGCGGCGGTATGATTAAGCACGTGTGGATACCGGCCTGGTTCGGTTTCCCGAACCACTGCGATGATTCATTGGCAGAAAAACTAACATTTCTGTGGTCCTGGTTAGATTTCCACCAGAAATACAACAACGAACGGTTTTTTTTTAATCTTAATTTTAAGGAGCAAACGGTTCGTGCGAGTAAATGGAATATCGACAGTATTTACCCCAGGGCCAAGGGGGCCATGGCCCGGGGCGGCAGGCTGCGAGGGGCGGCCTGCGTAGACCACGAGGGGCACCGCGAACCAGCACCACGCTCAATTTAAACCACGAGGCGCCCCTCTATAGAGCGGCAAACTTATTTGCCCGGGGCGCTAAATTTCAAAATACGCCCCTGATGCCTGGATATCTGTTGATGAAACGGCGATGGTGGAATCTTGTGAGTATTTGTGGCTAGTGGAATGACGTCTTTCAAGAATAACCCTAAAATACAACCTGCCTCAATTACGTCACCGTTTAGAATATGCAAACGGCGATCAATTAAATCCCGCCGTTAAACCAGGTGCTTAGTGCCGACACTCAGCCCACGCTCCTAGTTAATTATGTATATCGACAGCCTGCCTATAGGTTCGGTGATGGAAACTGATTAGTGGAGTATGATTTACGCTGCCCGTTCAGTGGAGCTTAGCCAATAGAACTGAAATAATCCATGTTCATCAAAGCGGGGCAGACAGAAGCTTGCCGTTTGTGCTTTCTTGTATTGTTCAATAAATACATTCCATTGGTTAATATCAGCTCAGCTCCGTTTTTCTCCACTCCGCTCCAATAGGCAATAGTCTTAGACTCTGCTTCCACCGGAGTTGTGCGAGGCAGCTAAGCAACCAGCGAAAAAAAATCTCCAATCAACGTGTGCGTACTGTTCCGCTAGCTTGCACATCTCTGGTGAACTCGGCCTAAAGCTGCAGTTGATGTTCTTTTACACAAATGCACGTGAAAAGCAGCTTTTAGACAGAAATGGCGACGTGTCGTAAAGCGTGTGTGTGACCGACGAAGAAGAGAACTCGAAACACTCTGCCTTCGCTGCTATAGCTACTTATGTATACGAACAGCCTATGTTTATAGGCTCGGCAATAAAACTGATTAGTGGACTATGACTACAATTGCAATCGGATAGAAATGGGAGTTCTCCCGGAACAGAAACCGCGCGATTTCCCAGCAAGAACCTAACCAGATGTAACTTAATTGCGTATTACTTAAACTTTGGAATAATCCTTTCATTTGGTTCGTCACTCTGATTTTATTTATTCGACCCACTAAGCCCCCACTCCGGCTGCCCCATATCAAAACCTAGTAAGTGCTTCAGATCAAATTTTAAAAAGGGCGTAAAAACATAAACATAAAAATGTTAACGTTCTCTTTTCTAACATTTGTCTGAAGCACTTACTAGGTTTTGATATGGGGCAGCCGACTTATTCAGGTCCAGACCGAGTTGCATACATCACCGTTCTCAGTAATTCGAGAGATAACTTTCAGAGCACTTATCATAGGCGTCTGTGTCAACCAATAGAACTGGCTGTATGTTTTTAAACCGTACCTGTGGCATTGAACGTTAAAACCGTCGAATCGAACAAGGATTCAAAATAAATTCGAAATTTAAAACGTCGGTTGCGCACGCGCTACATGAGTCACACGCAATAGGGTCACGACACGGGCACAGCGCCGTAGCCGCTATGCAGTCTTCTGAGCCTAGTTGAAAAGTTATGTAAGTGTACACTGATGGAAAGGTTTTGATAATTACCAAGATTTTATTCATATTATAACTGTCGGTGTTTAATCACATGAACATTACGGAGGTCTGTTTGAGGTCGTGGTGATTGTAAATCATAGTTCTTCTATACAGTATGTGATATACCTGATGGGATCGACATTCCTGGATTTAGATCTACAACACCAGAGAAGCTACCCATAACAATATATGTGTCTAAATTTGCACTTGCCACTAAACCGACGTTTATCGTTGCCGTAAAGCGTACACTTTCTAACAAGCGGGTAAATTATGTGAGGGATGAATGATATTCAGACCTACTCTCATTGTCGAGAGTGTCAATGAGAGAAGGCGTCTGTCCAGTAGTGGGATGTATACAATGTGTGGCCTGTAACCGGAGCTAATAATTAAAACGAAGATTGTACTCGTCAAACTGAACAACATTTGTTCAGCCACATTTAAAAATAACTTATGTTTTAATTTTTAATACACTTTAAAGTTTATTTGAAGCCGCAATGTATTGCGAAGTTTTTTATTTTTGTAGCGTGACAAGCGACGTCAATTATATAGACTGATGTTAACGTACATTGAAAATACTATTTAATTTGTATGAAAAAGATAAAATCTTAAGATTAAATAATTTTTAAAAGTTGTGGAACAAAAGTTTTATTGTTTGATGAGTAGAATGTACGTTTTAATTATTGGCTCCGGTTACAGGCCACACATTGTATAGGCTGATGATGGTGATGATGAATGATTTACGTCGACGGTGAACAATGTTGTACTAGGGCACATTTATACCATGGTGTAATAAGTGATTATGATTAGTGCCTATCACTCCACAATCCACATACAACGATTTGCAAACTCACCCCAACCATAGTAACTGCCCGCCATTTTGTCTATGACCAAGTATCAACACGAGTTGGTCGTACTACGTGCGCCTACGCCGCACGTAGGCCCGAATACATTCATATTGTAAGTAGGCGACTCGATAGATATGACGCCGACGACAAATTGTTATTGCGAATTAATCGATAAAGTAATCGAATGGTTATATCGATTGATGTCTGTTGGCGCCACTTTATGCGAGAAATTGACCCTTTGCTTCGGAATTTGATGAATCTGTTCGACGCAGCTGGCCTTTTCTTGTTTACAAAGCGAAGTACAAAGATTATGTACGGTTTCAAGCGTACAATAATGTCATACAGTTAGGTATAGTTTAACTGCTAAAATCGGACAACCCTGGAGATGGAGAGATGTTGTCAATGTTGCCATGTCAGTTATTAAATTGCTGTATTTTTTTTCTAATTTATGGTTCGGACGAGCGATTAACATAGCTTATCCTAAACAACCTATACGGGGTGAAATTTTATTGGCCATCCAAATTTTTCCTAGGCATTAGGTATCAATGAAATATGCCATTTCTGAAGAAAAAAATGTGGGTAATGTTTTCACCATAAAATGTGCTGTCCGAAAAAATAATTAGTAACGTGAGGATTACGCGTATCGATGCGTAAGTTGTCTCGGCGACTCAACGCGGGAGCGGGGAAGGGGTCGCGTGAAGGGAACAGTTGCCGTCTCCTACGCAGTGCGCTACCGCGCTACCCACAAACGTATGTTCTTTTAGGATATCATTCAGCTGCTGGTTCTGAATATTTTAGTAGTGAAAGATACTGACTGAAACACGTATTTTCTATTTTTCGCTAAATAATCCACTGTCGAAATTTGGACGGTGAAAAAAATTTCACCCTGTATAACCTCTACATTACTAACATAATTCAACTCAAATCTACCTAAGAGATTTAAGTATCAGTATAATAATATATATTTTTCAGTAACAGCTGCATTTGCCAAATTCAAATCCGTTTAAACATTCACCCACCGTATCTTTGATAAGATCGAGAAATTATCATCCAATGTATGCTTTCACATATGGAAAAACCGATATACAGCCACAAAATTTCCGCATACCAAGTGACAATATCTTTTTAAAAACAAAACGAAACTGACAGCTGTCACCGCGGACTGAATACGAAACAACTTCTTAAATTTTTGCCCTCCAAAAGCACACGATGTGTGGTCTAGAGTGCCAGTATTTTTGGAGAATTCTGATTTTCGGTCTTGGCCTCTGTACAGGTTCCGAATGAGTGTTTTGCATAAATTATGCTTCACGGGCGTCATTTATTTTAGCTTATGTGTCACTGTCATCGAACTTCGATGACCTATGGTACAGAGGCAGTCTTGCTGCCAGTTTTTGTAAACGAACCACAAAATTGTACAACTTTCTTGTCACTGAGTTTGGGTTCGAATTGGTTTTCGTGTGGCTCTCTGTTGAGCATAATTATAGCCATTACAAGATTACATCGTAAAATATGCAACTCGTAGGTACCTACATAAAACCGAAACTGTCGAAATTCCAGCATCATCACCTTAGTACTGATGCTCGTATATTTCTAGATTTAGGATCTTAAAGCAACTATTGCTAAGATATCTGCTTCCCCTGCAACAGGAAAACTGGATCTTGATGTTTTCCCTCACCGGTTGAATTTTAACCTAGAGATATCGACTGCTGAACATAGCAACTGAAAAATTGTCATAAACAACTGATAACCGAAATCACTAACTGATTTAATTAGGAATATGGATGAAGATTAACAGTTACCAGCCATGTCAAAAATATAATTTGCTGTGTTCTAATATACTAGACATAGGCATACAGTCAATAAGACACAGCAAATCTTCAACGATTACGTTTATATCTGCGTAGGCGCCGACAAATCGGCTAGGGACGGAACTGTTATTAAATATCGATTATTGTAACTTTCGCGCATTATCGACTTGGGCTCGATTATCGAGGAATTGTTTGTCACTTTGGATCTTAATAAAACCGTTATAGAAAACAAATTCCTTTTTAACATAATACAAGGGGTTTTACACATCTATTTGATCGATTCGTTTTGAAATTGAGCACGCAACATGTACGAGTTGAAATTAAGAAGATGACTGTCAAATTTTTTCAGAATATTGTCTACTGCTGTACATAGGTCTCCCAAACATGACGAAAAATATACTTCTGCCGCCAGAACCTAACCATTCTAACAAACAGTTTAGAAAACAGCTTTTTTGCGACCGACAGCATCAATCTACTTCTAAAAAACGCTTAAATTCATAAGTAGCGATACTATTGTTTCATGAGATGGCAATATAAGTTGTTTTGAAGTTCAAAACTACTACACCTGATAAAATCACCGCCTACCAACTCAAACGGTTAACATTAATTTAACACAACTTAACCTCACACAAACACATGTCTAGCAAACAATAGAAATTACACAGAAGTTAATGCCCTAACTCACGTAGTAACATGAGTCAAACGCGAACCAGACAAACCATACAAGCACACTGACTTATCAATTCAACGGCTGTGCTTCGTCGCGTGCCAAACTGATGCTATTCGCGATGCCATACGATTAATTTATTTATTGAAATCAATACTAATATCTGAAAACAATGGGCCCAAATGAAAATGCGCGCTCGGTTATGGCACGTTGGAATGCTAAACGAAGCGGCGTCATTACAATACGCCATTTTGCATTTGATTTTGAGGTTATTAGATGCAATCGGAATGCGTGCGGCCATATTTGAATCCATTCGGCTGTATTCGGGCACCGTCGGCTTCTGTCGGCGCCGAATTGGTGACGTTTGACGTGTGTAATGTCAGTGTTGCCATAGATTTCGAAGAAGATTATTAATTTGATGTTTGTACAGCGAAATGATGAGACATTTTATGCTAATGAATTCGTTATTGGTTACGACTTGTGGTCGTTGGGCTCTGGTTTGCTTATTTGGAGACCGTATTCATGCCATTGATATTTGATTAGGTACTAAAAAACTACGCACGAATAAGTACTGTAGAGTTCATCACCTACGAGGAAAAATATGTTCAAATAATTTTTGAATTCCTGTTTGTCTGAATACCAAACAATTAAAATTGTACTATTTAGCAACCAAAGCACAGCTTGCTTTTGTAGTGCGACGACGAGCGAAGCGAGTATTAGTTTCCAACCCGACTGACATTTTTTTTTCAGTACTTTTCATGTAACCTGTGTATTCTATCTGAAACTGCCTGTAAAGGTTAATTCTTTTAATATTAGTTATGGAATATCTCAATGACCTTATTTTTTCTAGATTGATCTAACATCTATTACTGTTAACCTTAGCCTGGTTACAGAAACTCATCTTTTACGTCTGCTTTGTCCTTCGTCAGGCTCTCGTTTAATAAACATGGAAATTTGCTTGAATGAATTCATAAACATTTTGAAGCCGGTTAGCATTAGTGTTCTGGATTTCTGATTATTCCAGGCATATTTAAGCCGCATTGAACTTTTTTTTATTGCCATATGGTAATGAAATAAATCTGGTTAGTAATCTAAATACATTTAGATTCTACTATCTACATTTTTTATGCCACACCTGGCCATAAAGTGACTTTTTCCGCGTACGGAAAAAGCCGCTTTCTGGCCAAGTATAGACATAAAATTATGTACACAACACGGGAGGTAATAAAGAAAACTCCCGATCGCATATTTACGTCCGTCGCTTGCAGCTTGGGCCGCAAACTTCTGCGATCTCGGCCTTTCTTTGTATTACCACCCTAGTTGTGTAATGTACTATAAGAGCTATGCTGTCGTCGGTGCAGTAAGTTCTATTCAAATCTGTTATTAAATGTCATCTTGATTTCCTGAGCCGTACTTCTTGCTTTTCATCACACTTGCTCGTAAAAGGTGTTATAACACGCGCGCTTATAGACCAACTCGAGCCGATTTACCCCCCGTGGGTTACAAATATCTGTAACTCCCACGGGAGGAAAAACTGTATGAAAATCTATAACTCCCTCGGGAGTTATGAGTTTAGTTTTAAAAGTCGTACATCATTTCAGACTAACGATAGGTTTCGAATCAGCCAAGGCTATTTCACATTTTCAAAACTTGGCTACAAAACCAATTTTAGTGTAAAATAACACTTATATGGTATATTTTACTGTTATTTCCGTAGTTTTTGCGATTATTTTAATGCAATTAAATTAATTTAGTTTAAAATTTTATTTTGAAAATCGGTACAATCTGGCGACATTGCCTGTCAAGTTTAAAAACTAAACGCAGTTCTTAGCATTATCTGTGAAAGACTATATTGAAAAAGTTGACAGTTGAAGTTGTCTCTTAGCGGGTGCGTTTAGTTTATTTCATTTTTATGTTTTATTTTTTTTTTCCTCGCAAATGTGATGAAAAACATTGTGTGTATCACGGGCAGTAAGAAGATTACAAACTCGAGTCATTAAAAGCCCTCCGCCTACGGCGTCGGGCTTCGAATAGACTCTCGTTAGTAATCCCCTTCTTACTACCCTCGGTGCACAATGTACTATAATTTGGCCAATAAAGATACTTCTTGGTATGTCTCTTCCACTTTCCGTAAGTCTTCCCTTCTATTATAGTTTTTAGCGTCTATAGTCTTTCTTGATATTTAATTCAATTTGATATTAGCTAGTCTATTACATGCTCTTTAATTAATGTACCGTAAAATGGGGTGAGAAGGGATTGCGAGGAAAGTTGGGTTACGAATGGGGAGAGTAGGGATGACAGAGGGGTAAGGTGGTTTTTAAAGGCTACTGCTACCTAAATAAGCTATGACTATTTAATTTTCTGTGAGCCAGGACACATTTTTATGTGTCAAACTAGTTCGTCTGATTATGGCGTTGACTTTAGTATGACATCCCTTCTCACCCCAACTACGTGGGACTACGGGGTGAGGAGGGATTTCGTGTTTATTGTCAAAGTTATGAATTGGAACTACCCATAATCATAAAAAAACTAAAATACAATCGGCCGGAACATTCATTATATATACAATTCAGTTTGCATATGTAAAAATAAAATTGTATCGAGGTTTGAATGTCAGTTTTGTCCCTACTCACCCCGTTTTACGGTATGTGTATTTCACACAGGTGTTATGAGACGTATAACATAATACACGATTACATACCGAAAACATTTAGGTTCGCTTGCTTGACTTTTAACGCCGATATTTACATTAACAGACGTCAAACAAAGTGACTCGATATGAGTCACTAGCGATCCTGTACGATTTTCCTCGCTTTTTATGAGTTCCTGGTACCTTCATGCCACTTTTGAGTCGGCAGCGTATTTTTTTCATCATTACTCGTCCGAGAGTCAAAAGAAATATTAGTACCACACCTGTACCTCTAGAGAGCACAACTGTGACACGCGTCTCTTTCTCGCGCGACAAATGCTACCTATCTCTTTCCAATCAATATAGTGTGACAGTGATAGGTGATGCTCTGTCGCGCGAGAAACGAAGTGTGCTGCTAGTTTTGCCCGCGACTTCGACCGCGTAGACTCGTTTAATTGCCCTAAGGGATGTTTGCTATTAGTTTCCCTAAGGCGCAGTGTTACTTAATTTTCACAGTCCCATAGGAATTTCCTAGCTCTTCCGGGATAAAAAATGTTCTACATCCATTCCTGGGTTCAGATTATGTTTATCCGGGGGTTTCTCGCATAACAGCGGTTGAAGATGAAGTAAAACGACGAGTAGCTTCTGAAGCTTTTAACGTTTATTGGATCTACAATGCTCATTCGTCTATCCAAAAGTTATGTATCTCAACATTGGAAAAGATGCATTCCCAAAAAGTGAAATTTTGTATG
This sequence comes from Eudemis profundana, assembly GCA_947034925.1. Classification (NCBI taxonomy): domain Eukaryota; kingdom Metazoa; phylum Arthropoda; class Insecta; order Lepidoptera; family Tortricidae; genus Eudemis; species Eudemis profundana. The sequence continues at coordinate 9,851,524 of OX344814.1, read as the reverse complement.
CCGTTTTCATAATCGTACATAAAATGACTCAAGAAAACGAAGACATTGACTTGATGACACTTAAAGGTATCGACCGATATGATATGTGACTCACATTGAACTACCAGGGATCCTATAGGATTTCCCTCGGTTTTTATGAGCTCCTAGTACCTCCATTGGTATGTATAGGGTAACTGAGGTTTTCCTTTTTATTATAACTAGATGAGTCGTTTAGGGTTCCTTAGTCAATGAGGAAACCTAAAATTTCCATGTTATTGTATGTTATCTATTCGTATTGCCTCATCAGAAAAGTGGTCCTAGAATCGTTCTATTTGCATTTTAGTTCCAAAAATGTTAGTAGTGCTGTCTTTTTTCAAAGATTTATTACTACTAAACTGTTATATATGCAGCTGTACAGCAGTGGCGTGGGGTACAATATATCCTCGGGCAAGCCGGTGCAGATTTGGCGTACATTTTCCTTAAGAGTTGTAGAATATGGTGCTCAATTGCCTGATATTAGGCAAGCCGGTAGGAATCGAGTTCTTTAGACGCCACACTACTGCTGTACAGTCAGTTGCAGAGAAAAGTAACGTCCTGGCCATACTACGAATGTATGATAGGGGGTTATTTTTGTCTGCAGCCGACAGTACTAGTAGTTAGAAAAATATTGAACCAAAAGTCGTTTAGGTTTTGAATGCAATACTCATTAATGGAAGTGGTAGAATCCTGCGGGCAAAATCGTCGGAAAAGCTAAGCTTATCAAACAAATAAGCTATAAACTTCAATAAATAGTAATTTCAACACTCTAAGTGCACTTTTGTGTTCGTTATTAATATAACTATGCCCATATATTACTCGGCGTTGCCTTGCGTTTCTAGATTATTACTCATTGGAGAAACTATGACGTGATGATAAAAGCATTTCGATCTAAAGCAATATATCGCATTTATTGTACGCGGCAGGGCCCTTTGATTTACATGGCGCGTGATGTGATAAATACTTTTCACACCTCCTATTCAGAAAAAAGTATTTTGCTCCCTCATAAGAGGGATCAAAGTGATACTTTTCTGTTCAAGGACAACAGGGTATTTTTAGTTTGAACCTACTTAGAATATGCCATACCATAGACAGCTTTATTGGTATATTACACACAGAGGGCGGTATAATAATGAATGGCCCAGATCACAGGTGTTTGCGGTCCGAGCCGCAAGCGAGGGCCATAAATATAATATGGAAGTGGTAAATTCGTCCCGTCCGTAAAAAATAATAAACGTTTTATAAAATAATAAGAGACTATAAATTTAACAATTTAACATTTCATTTTATTAAAAATGTGTGATGCTCTTTGATTAACTATATATCTCGTTATTTTGGTACTTAGGTAGCGTTTGTATTTGAATTTTCCTCATAGTCGGTGTGAAAAGCAGTATGTGTCACAAGGTAGCAAAATTATTTTCACCACGGGCGTTAACACTTGAATCCCTCACTACGCTCCGGATTCAATGTACGCCCTCGCCGTAAATACATCATTTTGCTCCCTTGAGACACAATCTACTATAATCAAGTAAATTATATAAGGTAAACCTCTTTGTATTGGACACGTTAATGTCCAATAGTTGGCACCAAAGAAATATATCGAAATATAAGGAAATAAATAGTTCGTCTATTTGTACCAAGCGTGTAACATTTTTCGCTTGGTGTTTGACGCCAAAAATGAAATTTAGTGATATTTTTTCGCAATAAGTACACTGAAGTATGATTGATACATGCATGAAGCATTCTAAAAATTATGATTCTAAATTGTTAACTTGGCGTAATGGGACTACTAGCTTCTATTTACGAATGATAAATATCTTCACTCTTAAAAACAACGCGTACGTTGCAGCTGATACATTAATAAATAGTTATCTAAACCGCGTTAAATTGAAGTGAACTCTCACGAAATACCGTATAACACGCTTTCGACCAAACCCGTTCCATAAGAAGGATATTAACAGACAATTTTAACTTTTCACTCAAATCTCGATACGCTTTAAAGTTAAATGCACTTAATGCCCGTACCCGCTCTTAAATACTGGCAGCATCCATATTCATACTGGCCAGCTGACAGTTGGACACTCCCCTGCCTTTGAGCATGCCCGCGCACCAATGGCGGCGCGCGCAACCGCCCAATGGCCTGCGCGAGAGCAGCAATCGTTTATTGATAGGGATGATGCAGGATCCTGAGATTTATACGGGGTTAAGTAATTGGGTGATTTAGGGAATGCATAAGTGTGGAAATGAGCGATTGTTTGAAGCTTAATTGTGGTTGGATTTTTTATTTATTTAGAGCCAGCGGTTGGACACGAACTGTGCCTGATAGCAGCTTACCGATTTTTTGATCGATTTGAAATCTTACTCACAATAGCTAAAATCTACTTTAATATTGTTTTCATTGATTTTGAACTGAGATTAGGGCGTGCAGAACCGGGAAATTTTAATATGGCAGTACCGGGAATTCCCGGTTCTCTATCATACTAAAATTTCCCGGCTCTGCACGCGCTAACTGAGATGTCCTGGGTAGATTTTCAAAACTTTCAATGACGAAAAATTCCAGACCAGAAATCAGGTCCAAAAGTAGCTATACTGACCATTGATAGAACTATAAATGATCGTGTAAATCTTGTAAAAATTTAGACTGACCTTTGGGAACTACAAACTTTATCATTATCAGCCTATACGTGTCCTACCTACTGCTGGGTCTATTCTCATAGATAAGAGTAAACTTATTACTAAAAACCTATTGAAAGACTATTAGCTCCAAAAGCAGTCCACCCGACTATAAATAATCGTATACCTTTGGGACAAAAGGACATGACCATCAGATCCAAAAGTAGACCGCCCAACTACAAATAGAAGACTGACCTTTGGGGTAAAAAAATCCAGTGTCAATTACACTATATTAAACGGCCGTATCAGATATGTATCTGCCTTAAGGACAGCCCTGCGGTTCGCGATACCATCGCGTTTTGTCCGTGTGTCCGCCTTATCTCGGCGTGCCCCGTCGGCCCTAATTGTGTGCTATCCGATGAAGTGTCGACGCGGCGGATCCTTTGGTCCGTTTATCGTGTGTTATATAGAATAATGTGTAAATAAAAGGGATTGTCGGTGTTTGTTGAGTTCAATGAAGTCTTTTAAATGCGGTTTCAGTTCGCATACGTTTAAGTCGTGGGTATTTATTTCACGAGCAATTTTTCTGCTGTTTAGAAAACATTTTAAATAAAAGAGTATTCATAGTCTGAATTGACTTTGAATGCCTAAATTATGTCGTTAAATAGCAGTGGCGTGGCGTTGAAAAAATCCTTGGGCAAGCCGGAACAGCTTTGGCTTCAATTTTCTATAAGAGCACTAGAATTAAGTGCTGAACTGCCTAATATTAGGCAAGCCGATGGGAATCGAGTTCTATGGACGCCACGCCACTGTTAAATAGTTAGCTTCCCAAATTACGACCAAATTAACTGTTTATTCTCCCTACATATTAGGTATGTCTTGAGGTGATTCGAATACAAAACAAAAAAGGCGTTAATAGTTAAACAACATGAGAAGCCTAAAAAATCCAAAAAAAGTATATTTTGAGTAATTCGAAAGTCACAAATTGGGTGCCACAGGATGGCCGGCGACGGCAGAGCAGGCCAAACCGGAGATGGCGGGACGACTTCGAGGATTTCGTAGCCGATTGGCCGGAGGCTGCAGCTGATAGGGAGTTGTCGGGGTCTAATGAAGAGGCATTTGCCCAACAGTGGGACACACCAATAGGCTAGCAACAAAAAAAAAAACAAATTTTTGTTTCAAACGCTTCTAAAAGTTGACACATCAATGGCCGATAGTCCGTGGTTGTGATTTTTAACCGACTTCCAAAATAAGGACGGTTCTCTATTTTTGTGTCTTCTCGTGTTACCTTGCGCAGATAAAAAGTACCAAGCAAGCTATAAAATGAAACGCATCTCAACCAAATTTTGCAAGCAGAACCGAGTGCCTCTAATCGCCTTGATATCATTATAATAACTTTCTAAAGTTAATAATCATATAAGTTAAAGGAAGATAGTCTAAACGCGCAGATGTTGACGCTGACTGTACTTTAAGGTCATTGAACCTTGTTGGAGGTGTTGGAACTCGCATCATAACCCCCAACCTCACCTCTACATCGCTGAAAGGTTTCACACCTTTACATGTCGATTTTGATTTTCGAAAATTTCAAATCAGCAGTTAAAAAACTGGATCGAAATCAGTTAGCTCTTTCGCAAGAAATGTGCCGCTTGCTCATAGACACAGTATAACAGCAGTAATTTTTCTTCCTACAAAATGTACATCACGCCGATCACGCGGCTTGTATGTGTGCGCGCCGTTAACAATCGTACTACAAGCAAAGTTAGACGGATGCGTAAGAATGCTCCAGTATGAATCGCGTCTTCTGTGCCTCGACCTTGAATTCATATCCCGCGCAACCGCTTCGTAAACCGAAGAAGTTTGACTAAGTACTTTTTGATCTTTATATTTTGTCTTAGACAAACTTTTTAATCTATAAAATTTTGATCTAGCTTTATGCCTGTCCCGTAGACCGTAGGTACTTTTTATGACAGAAAAGATTACCGTATTAAACTAGATGTGGTCCGTTATACGAAGCTACATGATACATTTTTGGGGTATTCCCTTGACTTGTCTAAATTTTTTTTGTCTAATTTCAGTTTGTCTAACAACTTTTACTATAATGAATTTTTTGTCTAAAGTCAATATGTATAAATTCATTTTTCATAATTATTGTTTTGTCGAAACTCGTTTTACCTAAATTATCATTTGCATAACTATTGTTTTGTCGAATATTATTTTATCTAAAACTCACTTTGTCGATTCTTATTTTAACTAATCATTATATAGCCGAATATCATTTTAACTATTTTTTTTTTGTTTAAAATAAGCGTGTTTTGTATGGGTAATTTTCTCTAAATTTGATAATTACCAAGATAAATGACGGATTGTACAATGTAAAATTTTCAATGATGGAATATTATGTATACGATATTAGCCTGCGAAAATCCGAATCTAGGGCTCTCGCTGGTTAGGACGCGTGCCGACACAGCGCGCCCTAGAGTGTTTTTATAAAGCCGGAGGCGTGGAGGGAGAGCAGCCCTCGCCCGCCATGACAAAGCGCGGGAACGAGTGAGGCGAGCGGCTGAGGCTGGTCGCCGAAGGCGACCAACAAGCCGAAGCTGCGGAGCCGAGCGAAGTGACCGTGCGCCGTCATGCAAGGGCGGAAGGGCTGCTGTTCCCGCAGCGCCGGAGATACGGAAAGTCACTATTGACATTAAGAACGAGCTGCTACCAGAAAACTGTGGTGTGCGGATGTGTTATGCGCTCCGATTTAAAGTCATTCGTCGAAAATTTTACAAGTGCTAGAAATTTGGTTGGTTTATAACAAAGGGGCCGTTGGGGGAAATGACTTTAACAAAAAACTCACATAGGCTGAACGAAAAAGGGGGTCGGGAGGCAGAGCATTAAGAAAAACTCAATACAAAGGTTACATTAAGCAAAAAAGTAGGTTAGGTTAGAACTGCGTCCCCCAACAAAACCGAACTGCTGTCAGAAAAGTAGGTTAGGTTAGGTTTGAACTGCGTCCCCCAACAAAAACGAATTGCTGTCAGAAAAGTAGGTTAGGTTAGATGAAACATTATACGAAATAAGTATAGAACAAACAAAATTATGCAAAATGTATGTTAGACAAAAAATAATTATGTTAAACAAACATTATACAAATGTAGATTATACTAACTAAAAATTAGACAAAACAATATTAGACGAAATAAATTTAGGTAAAATAAGGATTATACAAAACGAGTTTCACTCAAATAAAAATTAGGCAAAATGAATAATTATGCAAAACAATATTAGTCAAAATGAAATTAGGCAAAACGAAAATAGGCAAAAAGTTGTTAGGCAAAACAACGTACAACCACATTTTTGGAGCATTCCACCAGAATGTCCCGCGCAAGACGCCGTTTTTTCATACTTCTGACAAAACTAGACAAATTTTTGGCATGTCAGTATTTTATAACTTGGTTTCTAAATTTATAATGTAATTTAGGACTTTCTAATACATATTAAGGTAGCTGCCATAGTCGCCTCGTGCGGGACAAAGAGTGGATGATTTCGTGGAATGCTCCTTTTACAAACCTAACATTGCTGAAACGAAACGATCTTTTTGTTTTCGACGAATGGTCTTGTAAAATTGTAACTTGCAGCTTCGTGAAGCGGGCCATTAATACAATGCCTAACATAGACCATAAGGTAGACGTCCGAAAACTTGACACTGTTCCAGTAGACGCCTTCTTAAATGCTAATATATTAGCGATAAAGCTGTGTCGACTATTGGGCATTAGCATGCCGAGCACTAGGACGTTTACCTTACAAAGGCACCCTGACACCCTTTTGTGCGTCGGGGGTTAAAAAATAAAAAGTTTTTTAAATATATTCCAAAGAACGACTTTCATAATGTCATGCGCGCGGGCAAGTATAAACCCGATTTCCTGCTACGTCACCTGACCGACCGTTTTGAATTGCAAATGTGTTCGGATTTTGAATTTTCGAACGCCTCCCGCGTGGGCGTGTATGAGTTTTTTTTTTCATGTCAACTCAAGCCACCAGCCGTGTCGGGAAATTAAAAATGTTAAGATTGAAGTTCTAAGGTTATTTGAAAGAGTTAACTTTGAAATAGTAATGTTGGTCGTTTTTAAACCTTGAGTAAATTAGGTTGCATAGTTAAATCACTACAACTTTCCTTATTTTAGGTTATAGATAGATGGTAGAAGACCAAATGATTCCCTACCTTTCTAACGTTTCCAGCCTCTTCGAGGAAAGTACTGAATCCAAAGAAAAAAATATTGTAGAGAAAGGCTACACAAATATTTGGCACATTTCAAACATTACAAAGAGCTGCATTTGACATGTGTTTTGTTAGTTATTTTATAGAAATAGAAATCTTTATTTGCTATAAATTTAGTACATAAAGGATGTTAGGTAGATCTAAGTTTTGAGCTTACATTTAGGCTTTAATAAGTCATGCAAATTAAGTATTATACACATAATATGACATAATACGAAATAAAACCAATAAAAGCAAAAGCGTTAATGAATTCAGCCAAAAAGATGACTGTGATTATCAATACTTTTGTATTAATTTCGATTGCTTGATTGCTCTTCCAAGGTTCCTAGACTTTCAAGGGCTTCAACCTCATAGCTTCATAACATAAGTTTCAAATAACATTTCAAAGGTTACACCTCAACAATCCTCGAATAACGTTTACAACGTCGCCATATTGCTTTCGTGCCAATGACTCCACGCATACATTAACCACATACGAAAACTATATGTTTAAACGAAATAAAATATGCAAATCGTTGCATATTAAGCGAGCGTAGGTGTATGTCAAAATGTATGGATGAAAAAGTGCCGTTACTGAGTGGGAGGGCCGAGAAGGGGGGTATTCATTGGACGATTTTATTGGAGATAGTGTGGCAACGGTTTATTCTTGAGCCAGTTTGGTTAAGTATAGCAAAGCGTAAAGGAGTGATCACACCGCAGCACTAAAGCACACTACGCGTTTACGCAGCCAAATGTATGTAGAAGGCTGTCCGTCAACGACGTGTTACAGTGTAGTACACGTAGGATAAAACTTCGGTGTGGTCGATCTTTTTTTACAAATAATAGGACTAGTATAAAAATGATAAAGTGAAGGGTCCACGGAAAGAACATGTCTAGTCACTTTTTTTTTAATATGAGATTTTAATCTCAAAATGTAGAGCTCGCAATAAATTATAACTTACCACTTGATTACAGGTGAATACCTTAAAATAATATATATATTTTTCACTTTTAAAGAGATGGTTGCCATAGTAGTTGTTCCCGACGACTAACTTTCAAACCGCTATAACTCAAAAAGTCACTTAGGTGACTAGACATGTTCTTCCCGTGTACCTTTCAAGTACATTTTACAAACTAATATTAAAGTAAGTGTAATTTAGCGAGCTCAAAGAAAACAAAATATATCACATTTATTTGTTAAAATAAATAAAAAGAAATATCGAGCAAATATGTTCAATACGCAATACCGGCCACGAGAATCCGATCTTTTCGTACAAACTTTCACCCTCCTTTTCAATTCTTTAGGGATTGAATTTCGAGAAATCCTTTCTCAGTGCGTTCCCTAAAAACCTGGATTTCAAATGTCACCACGCTATCAGCAGTGGTTAATTAAATAAGGCTATAGGTACGTTTTTTACTACTTTTAGTCAAAGAACTGTTTTACATATTTGTATATGTAGATGATTTGTTGGAACAGACTTCGACAGTAACTATAAAGGAGACTAACTTCACTCAGGTTTAAATTAAAGTTGGAATTTAATAATAAGTATACATATTTCATTGATGTGCATTGCTCTTCATGAAAAAAGGTTAAGGCTCGTATTAACTGTTTCTAGATACATTGATTAATTTATTTTCTAATATAACTTGTAAAAATTGCCGTTTGCCATTATGCATTAAAAGATACAGTGGCCAATAAGAAGCTTGTCTCAATTTTTTTTTTCAGATAAACTTATTTAAAATGAAAGTTTATTAAGTTCTTAAATGTTTATGAATTCCAAAAGTAACATCAGCTAACGGAGCTTAAAGTAAAACACAGAACGCATACAGAATGGTCTTATTACGACAATAAATATTCATTACGTAATGCACGTGCTTTTAATTTCGGTATTAGTCGTTTATAGTTATTGCATTACTCAAAAAAGTTTTTAAACATTCCTAAAGAAGGTCACGTCGAGACTTTATATACAAGTTGCAGTAAGTATGTATCTAATAATGGAGTATTCCAGTGAAACGTTACGTAAGCGACGCTACCTTTTTAATACTTTCGACACGTAAAATTGTGAACCTGAATATCGGTATGGTAAGACCATAACGTCGGGTGACAACCAAAACTCACTAACAACATTGAAATTATTGGAATATAAACTGTGCTGTTAGTCTAATAAAGTTGATTGTTACTTTAATTTTTTGAACGTAGTGAGTTTTGATTGTCATCCGACGATAACTTGGCATTAAGATTGGTAATGTTAGCAGCCAATTAATAAGTTTTATTAGGGTAGAGCTACCATAGCGTTACGTAAGCGACAAAAAGTAGATGTTTTCAAGGAATGCTCCTAATGCGCGTTACTATAGCTTGGCAACTTCGTTGGTGACACTCACCTGTGTGCTTTTTGTACTGCGCAGCCGTAACTACTTACACAAGTTACCGCCAACACGAACTGCGACCGACGGAGGCAGCCTCCGGAGGTTTTCGAACGGAGACCACACAAGATGGTTGTGATTATTTATTTATGCCACATCTGGCCGTAAAGTGACTTTTCCCGCATGCTGCGCGTACGGAAAAAGCCGCTTTCTGGCCAAGTGTAGACATAAAATGATGTACACAACACGGGAGGTAATAAAGAAAGCCCTCGATCGCATATTTATGTCCCTCGCTTGCAGCTCGGGCCGCAAACTTCTGCGATCTCGGCCTTTCTTTGTATTACCACCCTAGTTGTGTAATGTACTATAATAGCAGTATACAAGAGAGTACAAATGGCGGAATGGCGGACTATGACGACCTGTTTAAGGCCGCCGGAAGATAATGGCGGCAAAAAGCGTGCGGTCATTCGTTGTGGAAGTCTTTGGGGGAAACCTATGTTCAGAAGTGGTCTCAAGGTTAAAATAGGAACTTATCGGAGAAACTTTTAAGTAAGTATAGTAAGAGTTATCTAAGGTGTCCGAATGTTTGTTCCTTCTCTTTAAGAACTTTCGGACACCTTAGATAATTCTTACTATAAGTCACTTAAAAACTTATGTTTGTTTTATATTTTTCTGGTCAATGATATCTAATCTAAAACTAAGTTATTCGTATTTGTATTCGAACGAACGAATCTTTCAGACAAGTCAAATTATGTCAAAATAAGGCGAAACTATAAGGGTTCCTTGTATACAACGGAACCCTAAAATCTCGTCATTGTACGTTCCGTTTTGCTTCAAAGAACTAACTGTACTTGTTTAATTTCTCCGCCGCCTCAATATCAAGCAACAAAAGTGTGAAGTCAGCGTTTGACAGAGACGACTGTCACTACTGTCAGCTAACAGCTGTCAAGTGTCAAATGTAGGCTATAAAGGTGTAGACAAATCGGAGCTGCCGAGCTCCCATTGTTTTCTAGCGGAGTGAATTGATTATGACGTAGTTGATACACGCGCGGTAGATAGCTGAGCTGCGTATAGCCGAGTCTCAAATAGCTTTATCTATAATATTTTTCATCACACTTGCTCGAAAATGGTGTCATTACACGTAGGTTCTGCGGGCCGTAAATGGCCTATTACGCCCTAGGGCGTAATGATTTTCTTTTTAAATTTGAAACGCTGGTTCTGTTTCACTCTTATTTGTCATGTTCAAAGGAACCGCCAACTTACTTTTCTAACTTTTATCACTGAAATATTTATTTAAAGATAACTGTTATTGCAAATACATGTAAACACATATTTCGGTAACATTAATTAAATGTTTAAATAATGTATTTCTTTATTTTGCAAATATAAAATACCGCTTACCGCTATGGTTTCCGAACGTGACTTGACTTCGCATTGTCTATGGACTTAAATGTCACTAATGTCACTGTCTGTTTAATATTTTCTTGTCATACTGGGGCGATTAGTAAGGTTATATTATTAAGATTTCCTCACAAGTGTGATGAAAAACATTGTGTGTTCCACGGGCGGTAAAGGAATTACAAACTCGTGTTATTAAAGCCCTCGGTTTCACCTCGGGCTTATAACAAACACTCGTTTGCAATTCCTTACTTACCGCCCTAGATACACAATGTACTAATGTTCTACTATCATTTACCCGCGGCTTCGCCCGCGTTGTTCCTGTTACTGTCCCAAGGGAACAATTTACTGGGATATAAAGTATCCTATGTTTCAATCCAGGACTTGGTCTACTTGCATGCCAAATTTCAGCTCAATCCATCTAGTCGTTACCCCGTTATTTAAATAGTAACAAACATCCAAACCTCCCAACATGTAAAAATCCGAACATCTTTACATACTTTTACATTTATAATATTAGTAGGATTTTTAATTCTCCCTAGTTATCTACTTTTTTGGGAAAATCTTTGATAATACAGTTTTGCATTTTATTATATGATGTAAATAATGTTATACGAATTGACCTGAACCTAAAGCAGTCACGCAATTTAGGACTACCTAGGTCAATTTGTGTAACAATGAAGAGCAAATAAAAATGAATAACTCTTATTTTGTTTCTTTCAGGTAAGTGAAGTGATACTTTCTCATTGGGTCGAAGTCGAGAGTCGCCGTAGTCTTGTAAGTATTTAAAAGTATCAATCGGTTAGTTAGCTCTTAGAATGTTTAATCTGTTACAAACCCTGTAAGTCTTTTATACGAGTATCTAGCAAAAGGTAGTCGATTTTTTCAACGGTTTTATACAGGGCGTAAAATAAATGTTTATGCCACACCTGGCCATAAAGTGGAGCATATTTTTGGCTAATGTGACGTAGTTATTTTATCACGATAGTCGTATCGATGATGTATATGAAACAAGTGTCAAATATTGAAAAACACCTATTTCTATTATTTAAATTAGGGTGACCCGAATTCATTGACCGCGAGTGTATAAAGTTAAAATGCTCCCATTAATTTAGCACGTCGTACTGCCGTAACCGTTCAACTTGAAGTTTTTTAAATTGTCGTTTTTAGGGTTCCGTAGCCAAAATGGCAAAAACGGAACCCTTATAGTTTCGTCATGTCCGTCCGTCTGTCTGTCTGTCTGTCCGTATGTCACAGGCATTTTACTCACAAACTACATGATGGATATTGATGAAATTTGGAATATAGGTGTGTTTTATAAGCCGCTACTTAGTTTGGTATATAAATATTTAAAATAAATATTTTTAGGGGGGGCACTCCATACATGTTAAAGACAATAAAAAAAAAAATTTTCAGCAAATATCAACGTGTGGTACATAGTTCGACAGCTCTTTAAAAAACACTATAAGGTTCCTAAGTAATGTTTTTGATTAAGTGAATGTATTTGGAAAAAATCGCTCCGAAAATTGTGTAAATTGCGTCCCCCCCCCTCTATTTTCTAAACCGTGCGTCCGAAAAATATGAAAAAAAATCACGAAGGTAACGCTTAATTAATACTTTCAACGAAAATTATTTTCAACAAGATCGAATTAACCGTTTTTGAGTTATTGCCGATAAACTGCGCTTCTCAAGAAAAGGACGTAATTGCTATGAAGATACGCTCTTTTGTTGTTGTACTTTTTTTACATCGTATTTTTTACCTTATAGTTACGGCTATGGAACCCTACACTGAGCATGGTCCGACATGCTCTTGGCCAGTTATTTGTTCTTAGAAGAGGTAACAATTATTAATCGAATAAGAACACTTGAGATGTTACAGAAACGGGCAGATGATTTAATTCAGCGTCGTAATGATCAGCGATTTAGCTGATGAACGACTGGCCTTGTCACGGCCTCGCACGCGAACTTATTTGCACGTCTATGGAAAGTTTTACGCCTGCAAATTTATGTAGTATCTGGAACATTGTAACCACAGAAATAGGTAGAGGGGTCAATTGCAGAAAAAAAATACCTTTTACGTAAAAAGTTGTCCCAACTTTTCCGTACAAAGTTTGAATCTGAGTTTCGTTACGCACAAACAAAAAAAATATCAGTTTTTCCCCTATATTTTTATGCTGGCTCACGGTGGATGCAGGTTGCATCCAACCGAATTAAGTGGAAATCTATGAGGGAGGCCTATGTCCAGCAGTGGACGTCCTATGGCTGAAATGATGATGATGATGATGATGATTTATATAGGGGAAAAATTGATATTTTTTTTATCAGCTTCGTTACGATTTTCCCCTATATTTAGTTCGGGCGTAACGAAATTGAGATTCAAAGTTTGTATGGAAAAGTTGGGATATTTAGGACAACTCTTTTTTATTTCATGAAAAGTGCTCATGATTCAGGGTAATATGGTATAAGACACACCATGAGCAGACAAAAAAAGTAAAAGGTAATTTTTTTCTGCAATTGATCCAGAGAATAGAAGGAAATAGTTCGTCGATTTGTATGTGAACCAGGCGTGGACAATTTTGCAGTTGACGTTTGAGGTCAAGAGTGTAATTTTGTGTGAGAAAACATACATTTTCCATTCAATTTGGTGGTATTCAAATCTGATAATATTGTTGACGGCGACTGAAGTTGACAGCGAGCAAAGAAGGTCCCTGGCCCTTCTTTTTAGCACGCGAGGTAAGGGAGACCGGGTATGGTTCTCTCAGGGGTCGGTTGTCACCGCGGTTATAAAATAATACTAAACGAAGTTATAAGCGCATCGATCGGTGTTATAAAACTGCAAGAGCTATACTTTCTTCCGTACTACACCAATCAGTGCAATTATTTCTTCGTTTAGTATTATTTTATGACTGCGGTGACAACCAACCCGCAAGACAACCATACCCGGCCTCCCCTACATACACTCTTTCTCGATATATTTCTGTGATTTTAACCGTCTAACTACGTCACGACTCAGGAGTGACTCACTCCGCGACTTCGCCATAAGGCTACTAGTGCGAAATTTTGCCGCTCCGGAGGGGAGTCTGCGACCAGAGAGAACACACGTTAGGCGATAGAGAGACGGTCGGATCTGGTGCGTTTCGTCCGGTGGTCAGACACGAACGTCAGTTTTGTTACAGCGAATTCTGTAAATAGACGTTTCTCTCTACCAAGCAACCTGACCAAATTGGTCATCTTGGTGGTTGTGAAATTTTCAATGTTTCACTCGATTTGTGTTACCATCGTTACACGAGATACGTAAAAAGTAAGTGTACGGCGTATACTATATTGTACAGAACTATCCGCATAAATAATCGGTTTTGTTGCGTTAGTGGAATAAAGGAGCAAAAATAACCTAAATTAGTTTCAAACGTCTGAGGTACTAGGTTAGTACCAAATTGCATATGCTTATTTTAGGAGCACTGACTGTATCATAGACTTAACTGACCATGATTAAAGCGCAGAACAAACTCACTCAATATAAATATAAATGAAGGAGTTCGTAGGTAGCTTAAAAATACATCATACACCAAATGTAAACCTCTATTTTTAAAGTCGGTCATAACTTACAAGGCTCGTATGTTCCGAATCGTAACTTTCGATGTGAAATCTCCGTAGCAGTTGACAGATCTCACAAAAGCTAACCTCCAACCTTTGTGGGATCCATTCATTAGCATGCGCGTGCGCTCCGCCGTGACGCGCGCCTGTCATGAAACGGTGAATGGCTTTTGTACCCAGACGTAAGGGATTTTTAATCTGTACCTTAAATAAGATGAATGAACATATTGATCTTTTTGGTTATTCAGACCACTTTAATAGAGTAATTACCGATTATTAAAATAAATAAATGAACGTTAACCATCACATTATGTTTCCAAAACAGCTCGGAATAAATCTTCTTACACTCACATTCGCCGCGCCTAGTACCAAATTTTGTCTCTCCGGAAAGGCCTAGCCAGCGACCACAATGAACACAACACGCGTGATGCGATAGAGACGGTCGGATGCGGTGCGTTCCGTCCGGTGGTTGGATCAGAACGTCAGTTTTGTTAGAAAGAGAAACTTCTGTACTTAGTAGGTAGTATTACTTATTCTGTGGTAAGGGTGAAAAATACGGTCCAGAATGATGCAAGCATACCTAGTAAGTACCTCCTCATTACATTTAAGGCAGTTGGTAAAAGTGGTGCTGCAGTGGGTTCGCTAAAGTAGTACCTACCTATCAGTAGCGTGGCGTCCAAAGAACTCGATTCCTATCGGCTTGCCTAATATCAGGCATTTGAGCACCTTATTGTACAGCTCTTAAGAAAAATGTACACTAAATAAGTCTGCATCGGCTTGCCCAAGGATATCTTTTACGCCACTCCACTACTACCTATAACCCATCACGCAAAACACACGTATAATTAATTCATCCAATTACGGAAAACTAGCCCACGTATACATAAACCTATACATTTAATCAAGTTATAAATACGACCGAATTCCTCCTAATTTCATTCACATCCATATCACGCAACAGCGCTCAAGTTTCGCTCATTCACTCGAGATCAGTCTAAACATGGCTCCTGTTCGTACCTCGCTGTGTAAACATTCGTTCGATATTTAAATAACCGTGCGAAGGTATAAAAACTTAACGGAACGGTGAATGAATGGTTACCGGCGCGGCCGTGTCTTGACAAAACACATGTGGTGTATACAATTCGTACTGTAGTGGATTATGTACAGTGATCGGATCTTGTATGCAATTTGGGGTATACGATTTCAAAGGTTATACACAACATGGATGTGCCTCAGGATTCCGGGAATGGATTATTACTATAGATCCATATAACAAAAAATGCATCTACATTACAATAATGTCCATTTCCAGAATCCCTAGGAACATACATGTTTCTGTATAACGTTTGAAGTCATATAGGTAGGTACCCCAAATTGCACCAAAGATCCAAACATTGTTTTGGAGGGCGCAATTATTAAAGACTAAAACTCGTTTTTGAACATGTGACTGCTACGTTCAAGTCAAAGATTCTAGCTCATTCCCTACTAGAACATATAGCTTGTAAATGTTACTTATCAGGTTTTTTCTTTAATTTTTTTGTAGTAGTTAGCATGAAGCTAAGTCGCCGCCTACATCCAACGTTAGTCGCAAATCACTCCCACGTTTAGAAAGGACGCTATCGCGGCGACTAGGAAAACACAGTAACCTTATGTGCATCTATTTAATGGACAAAGTTGATAGAAAGATTATGAAAAAAGAAATCTACATTTGATATATCGCAGTTTAAAGTCTTGCCAAATAGGTTGCCCATTGGCCATAGGTATAGCTCGAAAAATAGATAAATAGACAAAATAAATAAATATCGCGGGACAAATTACACAAATCGATCTAGTCCCAAACTAAGCAATCCGACTGTCTTTCCGTATCGCAGAACCTGTACTGTTTCTGGTCGCTGGCTAAACTAGGTAAGTACTAGTAGCTGCGCGGCAAAATCGCGGCGTAAGCCACTCCTGCCAAAGGCTGATAGCAAGAAAAAGCGTGTGATTGTTCATTGTAGACCTCATTCGCAGGAATGTATGCTCAGTAGTGGACACCTGCAATCAATTCAACAATTGACGATGACGTTATTAACAGTACATTACACAACTAGGGTGGTAATACAAAGAAAGCCCGAGATCGCAGAAGTTTGCGGCCCGAGCTGCAAGCGAGGGACGTAAATATTCGATCGAGGGCTTTCTTTATTACCTCCCGTGTTGTGTACATCATTTTATATCTACACTTGGCCAGAAGGCGGCTTTTTCCGTACGCACAGCGTGCGGAAAAAGCCACTTTATGGCCAGGTGTGGCTGTGGCATACTAACGTCATATTATAAGTAGTCTATATTATAGCGTGTCCGAAAATTTACTACTTCTACCAAAAAAGAAGAGAGAAGGGTCCCAGTTCGTCAGATTCTATTTTGCTTCTGCTGGACTGATTTGGAAAACTCTTTATGATTGAAAGGGTAGGTAGAGTCAACATGATAAATGACCATTATGTCGGGGACGTAAGAGTGTATAGATACTTTGGCGCCTTAGTAACGTATATATTTATGATGTTGAGTGTACATCTTCCAGGTGGTTCTATTTTCACCACGTCTGATGGTAGATGTGATGGTGGATTCTTGCAGAAAACAAGGGAATTCTTCATAATATATTACTAGCATCCGTAGCGATTTAAGGATTTTTCGATAATTTCAAATTTTGTATTAATTATTATCGGTCTCAAAACTAATAATGTTCGTTATTTAATATAATATTTCATATAATTATATGTCAAACATCCGCAAACGTGCCCGGAGAGAGCAATAAGGGGCAAAAAGGCCACAAATGGTCGCGCGGTGTTAAATTAACGTGCAGTATTTTGCTCAAAAATGGCGGGAGGCGTCGGGTTGCGATGTTTACTGCCGATACACACGGACGCACGGTTCCGCGAACAAACTAGGAATTTATATTTAACACGTTCGCCGGCGGTACCCAAATTATGGGATTTACTAAAATGACACTAAAATTTCGCCATACAATATCTATGATCTTATAGAACGACAGCGGCAAGCGCCGTACTTCGTGTGTGTGTTGACTAACACAGATGCGTTGCATCTGTGTGAGTCAGAGTCAAACTCGAGTTTAATATTACACTCTGTTTCGACGGCAGTGTCGTTGTGTTGTGCCCCACATGACAGTAAACATTTGCTCCGTAATAATGGTATCCCCATACCATTATTACGGAGCACCGATTTCACCACCACCGATCTCCCGATCTCCGATCGACTTATAGGCAATTTTTTTACGGTGTCAGTTTTAAATATCAGATTTTAATGCATAAAATATTTAAATCATAATTTTATTGTTAGTGTAGTATTTAAAATTTTAGAAACTGCCATTTATTGTGAATGCTGTTGCACTCCTGTAATTGAGGCACAGGCTGGGCAAGATCCCTCAATTTATTTATTATTTGTTTGTATTAGTCTGTGTTTTGTTGGTGTGTCAATAAATAAATAATAATAATAATCCCGAATAAATACTGCGTTAGCCGTACCATCATGTATCGTGGCTCACACTTTACTGTGATACACGTTACGGCCTTCGAACGTGTTAACCAAATGAGGCACAGTAAAAAAAATCATTTAGCTTTGGAAGAAAAGGCTAAATGCAAGTTAGAAAAACGAAAAGAAGTATAAGCTACACTTCTA
The DNA here is from genome assembly GCA_947034925.1 of Eudemis profundana. Classification (NCBI taxonomy): domain Eukaryota; kingdom Metazoa; phylum Arthropoda; class Insecta; order Lepidoptera; family Tortricidae; genus Eudemis; species Eudemis profundana. Next base: position 9,833,625 of record OX344814.1, on the reverse strand, counting down.
TTTATCTTCTCTAATTCTAGAATATTTTATTAAAAACTTACAAGAGTAGTGGAAGCACTTTCAGCCCCTATTTGTGAACTATCACATTTCATGCTTCTAACTGGAGTCATCGTTGTAAGCAGTGTGTTGTCGCTTAGAGTTAAGAAAATAAGACCAAATTAGCGATCATTTTGTCTAGAACTCGTAATATGGACATATATGGACAAAAGAGTTGCTTTTTCGGATTAAATATGGGCTAATAATTATTTATTTGGAGCCCAACAATCCCTCCTCGGTCTAGGCATCACCGATTAATAATGATTAACTTTTTAGGCAATTGATTGACTGATTAATGAACCAGCCCAAGGATGTATAGATCGTATTGTGTTTCGTCATCGATAATATTCACCAGGTTTTTTTTTACCCTAACTAGACATATAGGTGGGTATAGGACTTATAAGCTCGGAGAGTTCTTTTGCAGCATTCCTAACCAAGGGGCTTACAATCGTGCAAGCAGAGTTATCAGCCGCGACTGGGTGGATTACAGAGCGTTTCAACTGCCGTCATCACCAATCCCGAAATTTCGATGATTCATTTTTAGGATGTATCCCATTATTTTGATAAAATCCGAAACTAGTACCCACTTTTTCATGTTGTGATCAAATATTATGTAATTTTTAAAAATATGTCCTCGTAAATATTTTAATAGAAAGAGAAAAATTTTAAAATTATATGTGTCGGGGTTGTAAGGACTCTGGTACCTAGATGATGCTACATACGTCACCCAGGATGACGTCATAGATGAGGAGACTGTTTGTAAAATTGGAAGACTTGGGCATAGTTTCGGTAGCGTAGTTAGTAACGCGCCTGTGTTTGGCCCGGATAGCCAAGGAGATGCAGGTTCGAATCCTGCCCGAGACATATAAATTTTCTTTTCTAAGTATTAGGGTAAAGTTGTTTTATATTTTGATTATTTTTTGTACGCTGGCCTCTTTTTCTATTTTTTTATGTTGTTCAATTTTTGTAGACTGCTGATATCCTGTGTGAGTGGTCGAATGTCACCAACAAGGTTTAAGCTGAAAATCAGCGTTGTGGCCCCCCGGCTGCAGCACATGCTGAGCTTATTACACCTTTTTGCGTACACACAATATCTATTGTTCATGTTTACTGTTTTATAACCATTGTGTGTGTTTCTGCAAATAAATTATCATTCTATTCTATTCTATTCTATTCTAATAAAATATCTAGGATTCATTGGCATACGTTAATGCTACAATAAAAACACATATACATATATGATACACCAATTGGTGATGATGGTGGTTGAAACGCTCTGAAATCCACCCGACTTTATTCAGGGTGAGTGGTGACTTTACAAAGGTGATTTTATTCGCCAGTCTTTGCTCCCGTGTGTTCAACCAATAACTAAGTGAACGCTCACCTTTCTTACGAACGGATTAGGTACGGACCCGTCGCCTTTTCGCAAGAAATTACTTCAAAACCACTCCATGCCCTCTTTCCATTTGACGTTTTTATACTACCCCGCCGGCCAATCGATAATCAACCGTAATGACATATGTTCAGAGTAGATATTACGATGTGATTGACAGGCGGTGACCGCGCGATATTTTATAAGGCTGTATTTCCGTCATTCCAGCTGTAATAGGGATGTGACGTGTTACTCGATTTTCTGACATCAGCGGATGTGGATTGCGGATGTTAAAAAGTAATTTGCTAAATGACATTGACATCTCTGTAATTTTTAACCGAGTTCAAAAAAGGAGAGAGTTTCACAGCTCATCGGAATCTTTATATTTTCTTATGTGTTCCTGGATTACTCGCAGATGGCTGGATCGATTTGAAAACCCTTCTCTGTAATATCAACAAAAAACATGTAACACGAAAAAAAAAATGGAATATAGATCAAAGAGACAGGTCTACTTTTTACCCGACTGCGGCGAAGCCCAGAAGGAGGGTTATTAGCTCGGAAAAATGCATTTACTTGACAAGTGACTGAAGCCGCAGACAAAAAGTGTTATAATATAAATGCTGTCAATTAGCAAGCTTGACTTTCTATCTATTCAAACATTTTATATAATTTGTTATCTTCATTATAATCGTCATCTTAAATATATGAACATTTAATACTCGTACTTACATTGGATACAGTACGACGTTAAATTAAAAAGTACAGTGTTCTATAAGGTAAGGTGGGTAAGATGAACACCGGGGCAAGACGAACACTTACTTGTATGGAATTTTCATACTGGTCGTCTTCCTCCGGGCAAAATAAACTATGTTCGTCTTACACCACCTGACCTTTCATTATAGGGAACGTGCAGGAGCAGAATTTAGTCCTGCCACCTATAGGCAGACTATGCGGACAGTAATAGTACATTACATACCGAGGCCAGGAAAGTAAGAAATGTCTCTGAGGCTTTCTTATTTACTGGCCAAGGTTTGTATACTATTTTTCTGTTCAACGGAGCCAGAAAGCGGCATCTTCGTTTAGCGCAGCGGCCGGCAAGGCGACGCTTTTATCAGGCCTGAAGAAGAATACCAGTCATACATGTTAATGTCAAGTATAGTCGTGGCCACACTAAACTTAAGCGTCCATCAGCCACAATAACAGTTTTGATCCAAAAGAGAGCCTCCAATACCGATATTTTAGTACATAACGGCAATACCGGGATCCCGGTTCAAATAATTCCGGTATTCCGGGATGCAGATGTAACGTGTAGCCCTGCCCTAGCGAACTGTTTTACTGTAAGGAAAGCAGAGGTTATGAGCGGTTGAGGTGGATTTATTAAAATACTTATGCGCGCCCGTTTCCGAGACTTTTAGGGGTCCGTAGCCGACGGACAACAGCTATTACTGTTCCAAGGCAGAATTGCAGTTTATTGAATAGTATTGACGCTTTCGTTGTAAACTCCCGAGTCTTTCCTACTTATACTTTAGCATAGGAATATGAATATGATGAAGTCTGGTTTCCGACCACAGAAATATATTGACATAGAAGGAAAGAGTGTATGTATAGTTGAAACTTTTTAAAGTGTTCGAGTTCTAGCAAAATACGTCATTGCAAATTGAACCTTCTAACTTAGACAATAAAACTGCTATTTGAATGCATCTTCCTGTTACAACTCGGACACTTTAAAAAAATTCAGCTATACCTCTCGTGCCAAAAAGAAGGGCCAGGAACCTTCTTTGCTCGCAGTCATGTCAATATTAGTTATTATCGGATTTGAATAATCTGATAAAAATGGTATAATTAATTGTTCAAATACCACCAAATGAAAAGGAAAATTTATGTATTCCGTTTCGCGGCTATGATTATTAAATTTCGCCACCCATTGGTGGTAATAATCAGCGACCAGAAACAGCGCGCGTTAGTACGCGTTATGCGATAGAGAGAGACGGGCGGTGGCAGGTAAGCTCCTCCCGGTCGTCGGACCCGAACGACAGTTTGAGCTGGAGTCTGTGCTGAAAGAGAATAGGATTTCGATTTGGGGGCGCTGTAATGCTTTTCTGCCGTATTTGCAAAAAAAAATGCTATACTAGTTAGGTTAGTTCCGTTTTTCGCCACGCCTATTCTCTTTCCGCACAGACTTTAGCACTTATACTTATTTTGTGGCTTAGCCCCGTATGTGTCTTATGAATGCTTGATTTTTTTTCAATAGGAGTTGATTGAGGGGTTTAGTCACTTTTCAGGACTTTGGAGGTCAGTTTGTCCCAATAGGTTGAGAGATTGGGCAGCTAAAAAAAATACGTGTCTATTATTTTAGACTACTCTCTAACATAATATCAAAATAAATCAGATCCGAGCCGGACAGTTACCTTTACTTGACCTTTCCTTGTTAGTTTTTTAATTCAATTCTTGGGACAGTTTTTTCAACTCCTTTTACTAAATCCATTCTTATGAAATTTTGCACAGAGATCGAGTTCCCGTGACAATACAATATAACGATAGTTTGGACTTGATGGAGTATTTCATGCTGGAGCCAGGAGGTGGCCAATGGAAAAGTTAATGATGAAAAATAAAACTGTTCAACTTAATAAAACTCCAGACTCGATCGTCAGACCTTCAAAGTTGAAATTATTCTTTGTTATATTATCACGGCAACTAAATGTGCGTGCAATAGTTTCATATGATCGGTTTGGTAGAAATAGTTGAAAAAGATGCTGCAAGATTTAGAACAAATTTTTAAATATACCTCCGTAATATCAAACTAAATAAAACTGTTTAATAAAGATTTGAATAGCTGCGGTTAACCAAAGACGATGTCTGAAATAGAACGTACCTAATGGAACCAGAAAATAAGGAAAACGGACCCCCTTTCCGAACCGGACAAACGCTGGGAGGATGATGAATATGAAGAAAATCTGCGTGTAGATTTGGAAATTGAAATTGGAAACCTATCTGGAAATTTGATACTAGACCCTAGTTTCCTTATGCTATTATGAGTACAATGGCCTGTATCTGTTCTGTAGCTTAAGAATTCACGTCAGCCAATTTTCTTCAATTCCTATATTACCGCGAATACATTAGCAGTCGAGAAACTATCTAGTAGTAAATAATTAGTTTTAATGCATCCCTGCTACTATGAAGCAGCCCCACTAAACGCAACTCATTATACCTTCCAACATCATTCACTGAAATTTACCAACAAAGTATCCGAACGCACTCAAAGTATTGCCATTACATTGCGAAGCTCGCTATAAATCATGCATCCGAATGGCAACGCTGGCAACACTGTTGTGCAGCCCTAGAACTGAAACCGCTTAAGTTCATACAGAATCCAACGTCGCTTAAATTCTTTCTTAGCGTGTGAGTGTACTCGTAAAAGCACACATAAAATTATTCAGAAGATAATTCGATCGGTTCTCTGAACGTTTCGGTAAAAATGGATTAGAGTTTTTGACAGGCGCGATGTATGACGCCCGAGCTGTCAGTTTTAAGAGGTGCAGTAAGTGTCAAAAGGTTGCACACATTTTAGGAGGTTGACGCTTCGCGATCATTAACGCCACTGTACAATATTATTAAAGTGGCAAGACGGAACTGAGGACCGAAATAAGTTTTTTTCGGATTGCTTTGTCCATTTTCAACTTGTCTCCTAACAATAGTGAAGCGCCCAAAGAAGCTGATGACCACCGGCTCCCTTTTGAAATGTATAAAATGTGTGCTTGCTGCTGGGTTTTGTAACTTATTTTTTTTTTAAATGGCGGAGCAATGGCGGTTGATAGACCCGCGGGGTATACAGCTCACAGAGTCACTATATATTAAGGATCTACTATTAGGGTGACAGCACCAATCATAGACACGTTAAGCACAATAGAGGTACGCAGTAATAGACAGCACACATTTAATGACTTATAGCCGACTATTCATGGACTTTACCAGTTATGACCAACAGTTATCTGAACATAGTGTTGATAGTTTAAAAATTTAGTATCAGTTCCTTAAAATGTGGCTTTTGCGGGAAAAAGATGTCCATAATTGGTTCCCGTCTATTACTGGTGCCGTCACTACTATCTGTAATACAAAGTCTGTTAAAAAATAGTAAAAAACGCAAAAAGACTACCTAAATATGTGATAAAGATCCTTATTAAATACAGACTCGAGGTTAAGTAATACCGTAAAAACAAAACAGTTTTTGTAGTTTTCGTGCTTTGAAGTAGAAATTACCAAGTCCCATCTCACATTGCGGTACTTTTCTGAACGTATTTCGCCGTAACCCGGACGGTAATTACGAGCGATAAATTCTAGAAGCTAGTCAAGGCAAATCAGTAAAGTTGTGTTCGCGAGGGCAAATGTGAACAGTACCGTTGCTGTAGGCTCTTCACAACTTTGCTGTCAAACACGTCTCTAATGTAATGCATACCGTGGAGGCGCGCCTGGACGGATCCTTCCACTGCTCCTGGAATAGGTTGCACAGGGCTGGGCCGTCTAAGAACGCAGATAGGGACTATTATGAATGTATTACTAATATATTTTTAAGTACATATAATTGTTACTAACAGGTTATGGAAATACCTTTCCGAAATAAATGATTTGAATTAGAATTTCAAGAATGTCACCCGTGAACTAGTCTATTAATAATGTCATATAATAAAATTGTATTACGGCTGTGTTAGTATATTAAATATTTTTTCCAAAAAAATAACTGTTTACATATGTATACGTGACAAAACATCGTCAAGTTTCTTGTCTGTTCTTACGCGTTTCACGCAAAAAAAAATACAGAACCCATTTACATGAAATAAGGTGTACAGGTAAATTACTGACTTATGACCCGGGTTAAAAATATAGGATACTTTTTACCCTACTAAGCTGAAACAAAAAACAGACATTTGACTTATTCAACGAAAATCCGGGAATCTAAAGCGCGCTGGCTAAAATGTCGATACCCTATAGTTCAACCCTGTGTAGTTCCCTGTACTAATTATACAATTTTTTGGCAATCAAATAGCAACTTTAAGATTTGTGTACTAACGTGCTAATTACGAGCCTTTTTTCCCTAATTTGTACGAGTGTGAACTAGGGTATCGATATGTCCGATCGTCGCATCGACTTAGTTCACGGATCAGATTTTATTTGAGCCGAGTTTGACGACAAACGTGTGAATCAGCCTAATGGTGAGCGGTGACGAACGGTGATTTGTCACACGGAAAATGTGGGAAATTTCAATGAGTTTTAAACATGTTTAAGCACAGTTTAGCGCCACATTCTGCGAAGTGAGACGTTTGCCCGTAATGCCTTGAGACAGTGCGCCATTTTATCATTTTGTATTTTTTTTTGTATTAGACTATTAAAGTTTAAAACAAGCTTTATAAATTAAAAACAAAATCAAAAATCACGACTGCGTAAAAAAGTAGGTTCCTTAATTGTTATTCAAAACTAAAAATTATAGTACCCTCCTTTGCGTTGTACAAACCTAAAAATGAGTTTTAAGTCCCTTTTCCATGATACATATAGTACGTCAATTTTAATTTATTTTCTATTTTACATTATGGCGTTCCATTGTTCCATATTGAATTTATATTACTGATGTCTTTAGTGCCATCCAGACTATTAGGTTAAGTATTACAATGCCGAAAATTCATAATACCTAAAGTTGAAATACCGAATTACTGATGGACAAAATACATTTGCAATCATCCGGTTTTTTTTAAATAAAGTATGGAAAAGTAGAAAACTCACGCGAACGAATTAGTGGGCAGTATACATATAAAACTTGTTGATCATACTAACAATGGGGAAGTTAAATAATATAATGCGAGACACGTAATCCTTAGTCATATACGCGTCAATGATGTCTGTCGGGCCTATTTATCGCCAACTTACGCACTAAATTAAATCAAAGCATTTCAGCAAATCTGACCGCAAATGTGCTGTGACATTGACGCAATAAATATGCTTCTGATAATAGGTATTTTTGTACTGAGAGAATAATGTAAAATCCACAAATCAAATATGAGCACAGATAAGAAATATGTTTGCGTGCTACCAATTATTGTGTCAAACCTCGTGGATTTTTTTTTCAGTGTGTGTAAGATACTTATTGAACAGTCCACGTCATCCATAGATCAGTCAATTTTTATTGTCCACGAAATTTCAGTACAAAAGGAGCTGCCAAAGTGTTTATTTTAATTATTTTTACTAGTAATATCTACAGTGACAGTCTCATTTTCAGTAGCGCCGCCTTAATGAAAAAAAAAACTTCTATCCGCTAGCTATCCCTCATTGTCTATGATAAGTATTTAAAATGTAACCGCGTGGAAAAGACGGCCAAGCTGAGCATGAAACCGGTAAGATCATAATCATCAAAGTCTCAGGAACCCACAATCAGCTGTTATTTGGGCCTCTGACCTATATCTGTGACGTCACACACAATAGGGCATTGTTTCGCAGGAGCCTCAAGGCGGGTCATTCACATCCACCATTTAAATAGGCTTCGTTTGTATCCAGATTATCTCGTGATAGAAAGAGAATGTGGTAGTGAACTTCGCATTGTCTTGTGTCAAGTGACTATTAAATTGTATTGTCTGTGGTTACGTAACGCTGAATGGTGCTAGTACTATTACGGGGACACTCTTTGCCTTTATCTTTTGACGTCTCGATTCGATGACGGTTTTCTGGTTTTAACGTCACTAGTGACCCGTACAAATGGGGAATATTATCAGGTACGGCACATCTCTAGTTATCACGCACACATCTAAACTGTTTCACGAGGTCCCGTATGTTCGAATTTTGAATTTGAAAATACGATAGTTCGTCCATCTTTGATTTTTGCGAACAGCACACTCACACACACACATACAAATCATATATGTAAGGTAGCCAAAGTAGCGTTATTGAGTCATTGAGTCTTTTTTAAGATATTCTTTGTAAAAGACGAAAATATATATCAAAGGGACTAAGTAAAAAGTAACAAAGACATAAAATGGTGCGTACCTATTTCAAGTCACTTTACATTCCAAATCTATAGAATATTGCGTAAGTTAGTACAGTTTGGTCAGGTTGTGCTTAACGAAATGACTCATTAAGGTATTGTTTCGATGTTAAAGCACTGGTCGGCGAAGTCAACGACCTCTTGCTTATTAACTAGAAATCAACAATTTTCTTGTTTAATTAAAATACTTTCAAATAACAAGCCTCAGCAGGCATCAAAGCAAAGAAAGTGCCTTGAATGTCAGATAATTTTAGCTATAAACGTATCTAACTCTTCAGAATCACTTTTTACACTTGGTCCATAAACAGTCTCATGACCAGTCTCAAATTCAGATAAAATTCGAACAATCGCATTCTAAAAACGGCATAAAACCTCATTTAATTGCAACAATCACACCACAGGACCAATTAATATTCTTCTCACCACCGAAAAGCCCCATATCTACCAATTAAGCCGAAAGATTCTCGGGAATTTCGAATTTTCGCGCCACAATTTCTTCGTCCAGAAACAATGGGATTGTTCTCAGCAATTATGGCCACGTGGTCGCTGTTTACCAATTGTTCTTATCCGACTTCTAGGCGCGTCCTTGCGACAGCTTCCGACGTCTTCAACTGTCGATTGTTTTTGTTCTTTTATTGTTTTGAATTTTTGATTTGCAACTACTTGTATGTTTTGTAAGATGACAGTCAAATAATGCTTAGGCTATTCGTTTTTCGTTATTCGATTTAGACCTAACAAAGTGATATGGTTGAATTAAACGTGTATTTGAATTTTGGTCATTATTATTTGAAAAGAACAGTGAAATATTAATTGATTTTATTTGGTGCTTGAAATACGACTTGCAGATCTATTTTTACAAAATAGGCACGCTGGTTAATGAAATGAAAAACGCTTCTATATTATTTTAAAACAAATACCCGCAAAAAATGTTTCGAATTTCAAATCTTATACTCCCTCATGCCCATCAATGAAAAACGCTTCTCCTGTTTCTTGTTTCTTAATCTCTACCTTTTAAAACAGTAACCACACCGTCACTCCGAACTTTTCAAATTTCGAATCTAATTCAAACTATCAATCCCAATCAATTCTAAATTCAAACTTTTATTTTCTCGCCGGCCAGCAATCAATTCTGTCGCCAACAAGGAGGTCGTACACTGAGTGAGTGAGTGATAAATAGTTCTGGTTAATCCGCCTTTATCGCTGCCTCCCGTGCGGTCCAAAAATGAGAGATGGTCCGTGAGGCTAGATAACGCTTCTGGGTAATGGGTTTTATGATGTGTAGAGGCGACTGTTTAATATTACGTACGCTGGTAGATTTTTTTTTATGGCTGAAAAGTAAATTTACTTTTCTGTAAAAATAATTTTTTTTTTGAGACAAGCTTTTATTGCCGACTGTACTTATTTGCACAATCCCAAACTGCATGTCACAACTAGTCAAATGAATCCAAACACGGTGAATTTATCTTATGTAATTTAGATGATCCTATTGCTACCATCCGGCTCAATCATCAGATCAGCTCCATGTCATAATAATATTGCATTGTCATCTGATTTACATATCCTTGCAAAATTTCAGCTCAATCGATTAAAGTTGTCTGCTTCAAAATTGAGTTGCAAGATTCCACCCGTACAAACATAGTTACATACATACTTACACACATCGCAAGTTAAATAAAAGCTTGTAAAAAGAATTGCTTGACAATAGTTGTTACTATTGGTAAAATGTGATTTTTCTTGACGGCTTTCGCGAGGCTCGTTTAGGAAACTACACTACCATTTATAACTAATCATAAAATGTCCATCGTCGCAGTTGATCCAAAAAAGGTAACCAGAAGAATGTGACAAACTTTTATGGACATGAGCAACAACTTTAACTCATATAAAGTAAATGTATTATAGTTGACAATATAAGATCAACATTAATGCCAGTATGAATTTCTAGAAAGGTTAACTAGGTTTCGTTTCCCATGTTTCTGCTAAAAAAGCGTAATTAAAATGGCTCGAAAAAAATATGTAACTCAGAAGTGGTCTCCACACTTCCCAGCCCTGCTATGACAAATGTTGTGAATGCCGAGTTAGCGCGACCGGCCAGCGCTATCGACTAATTGTATCGGTATGTGCCTCCAATAGTGATGTAATTCTATCGACATTCACTCCAATCGAATTGAACTAACCTAGCAACTATGTTTCCAAAAGAAACTTTGCTTTCCTCTGATTTTCTTATTGATGGGAGCTATAATTATAATGCTTAATACTCTTAGGCTTTATTCAAATAAATTTAGAGAGTTATCCGCGACCACTGTACCTACAACCGGCTGAAACATCAGATATCACAGGCGCACATTTAACCCAGATAACCCTGAAACTATTTACGATCACGGATTTTTATAATAATTTAGTATGTTGTTATTTACTGTTCTTAAGTTACGGGAAAAATCATAAAAAAAATCAAAGTCACCTGAGAAAGCCGGAAAATGGGTGGTGTTATAACACCTGGTAGGAATATCCACTACTATACAAAGTACTGGAAGATAAGACACAGGGTTATAATAAGAAAAATTAAATATAACGTTTTTTAAATGTATAATCAGCATAAACAACGCTCTATAAAATTACACAGCAGTATGATACGCCAAAAAACAAGTTTTGGGATGTAAATAAACAACACATTTCTTCTTACACATGAAATTAGTTTTCTTTTTGCAGATTTTGCATGTCAGTTGAACGTCTTTGTAGTGAACGATATGGTCCAGTCTGTCAAATCGAGACGTTTCCCTGTGAGTAGTGGGAGTAGGACAAGGTCCACGCTTATCATTTTTTTTATAGGTCTCTAATAAAGCCATACATTGGCTTACGAGGCACGACAACATATCCACTAAACAACAATATGCCAAGAAAACATTTCATCTCTGCATGAGTTATATTACCAGTCTTATTTTTTTGTTGTGCATAAATATTTGTGTGTGCACAAGTAAATCAATGACCTCAGTATTCATCAAAGCTTCGTAATAATACAGCGGTGATTGTAAATATTTAGGGGCTTGACTTGATCATTTGTCCACTGAGGATATTTTTTTGGACAATGCTGATTTCGCCAAGTATGCTTTTGATTTTTTGGCGTTGTTGGTTTCCCAGCTGCACAAAAATCAGTGACGTTGGTTTCTTGTGAGACCTGCTCGCTGCATCTGCGTTTAGCTAGGTGAGACAATGATGTATTATCTTCATCATCTGAAGAAGACTCACTGTAAATGACCTCAGCTTCAGCCCTCAGCTGCGAACCTGGAAGGTTGTGCAAATTCACGATGGTTTCGTCACCCGAATCCTCGTCAGTTATATCTGCATTTGCATTATCCGGGGGCAAAATAGCAATAACACTCGGTAAATATGTGTCATCGTCCGCTTTTTCCAACTCTTCTATTATTTCAGTAAGCTTCAATGGTTTTCTTGGCCGTAACCTAAAATTTCATAGAAAAATATGTTAGACGTTGATATTACTACCAGGTGTTATAACACCTCTGCTATTTCACTAATAAAAAAATACTACGGTATATCATCACAAAAGTCAAAATATTACTATATAAGTAGCTAATAGTCATGTGATAAATAATATGTACCAAAAAGACAACAGTATACAAAGATATGTTAAAAACAGCTTACCTTTTACCAGACATATTGAATCAAAATGAAACTGCTGCGATAAAACACAATTTATGCTTCAAAGTAACTATATTTGTGTATTTCAACTGGACACAATCTAACTTTAATGAGCACTGAATGAGATAACCGAAGAAATACTTTATAAATATCATTTTTTTTAATTAAAACTTGAGGGTACATTTAAATCAATTTGAGCGGTGTTATAACAACTGGTCGGGCTAAGTGGGTTAATTATCGCGTTCAGTCCCTCTCATAACTTTTTAATCTTGGGTACTATCACAGGTACTATGCAAAAAATAGCTTTGGCGCAAAAGTAGTAGATATGGCGTTTTCTTCTCTTCTCTTTGAGCCGATAGGTCAAAGTAGTTAGTGTTTTTATCAAAATTTTAACCACTGGCTTGCTACTTTCCATTCAACGAAATAATAGCTGTGACAGGTAACTACAGTAACTGAAAGCAAGCGAGCGGTGAAGGAGCTCAGTCGCTGAACGATCAAAGTAGTTAGGGTTAGTTAGTAGTAGTTTCTATTTGTATTGTATAATGAATGATCGATTAATTTTGTTTTATTTTATTTATGATTGTTTAAGATGACATTGTATGATCAATACACAATAAACGAGTATGAGTATGAGTATGAGTAGTTAGTTGCACGAAGATACAGTAAATACTGTCTGTTATTCGGTATGCGCAAAGTAGTCACAAAGTACTAAACGCGTCGAACCGATACGTTGTATAACGCGTACTCTTCACGAACAAGAAAAGTCACAGACAACGTGTGTTAGCTTTTTACTTCACTGCATACATTCTAAAACCAATCATTAGACGATACAGGTATGCCTGTAGTAGACACTAGCGTTTACCGGTGGTTTGCCTGCGTTATTTCTGGTATTTTACCACGGATTCCTTCCTGGGATATAAAGTATTCGTCAACTTGTATGCCAAATTTCATCTCAATCCATTGAATTATTACTGTGTTATTCAGTAAAAAACAGCCAAACTTTTTCACAAACTTTCACATTTGAGGAGTGTCTTTTCAAAACGGTTTATTTTTCTATGGTTGTCATAGAAAAAAAGGCCTTTTGAAAAGACACTACTCATTTATAATATAGTAGGACAGGATAGTATGATATTTTTGTACTTGTATGAATCGTTGCCGCTAGTTTGCATCAATGAATGACAATGACAAGATTTATCATACTCATCCATCGTGCTGGGTTTTTGTATTGGATATGTGCGCAATTGCAGCACCAAAAGTGTTCGTAGCTAAAGCAGACCTACAACCGCGAAGAAGTGTCAAAGTAATTTAGACAATGACAATCAATTCAGTCTTTTTAATTTTTTTTTACCACGGATTACGCTGCGACCGTGTACTGTGCACCATGTACTTTCCCACATAGCCAACCAACGGGCAACCAATTTGGTTTAAGCCCGGAAAAATATTTAGTGTTAAAATATTATTGTTTTAGGTACGTTTAAATTTCAAGTGAAGGTAAATAAAACACATTATATTTTGATTAATCACGTATAATAAAGGCTATGACTTTGAAAATCTGACTAACCTTTATTTAGGTACCTACATTTATTACACAAAAAAGGTAGAAACTCTTCCTTATTCGTAACATATGTTACTTCACATATTTCATGTGATATGAACCACTTATACTCCGTATAAGCTCACACTTGGAGATGTTATCGAGGTATCAGACCCGACCCGTACCGTAGGTACGTTTGACAGATTACCGAGCATCGACTCCTGACTGTTATCGACTAATCTGCCAAATCGATACGTCATTTTTATCGACATGGTTTCTTATCGATACAAATATAAATACTTTGGGTAAAAATTAACATACAACAAGCAATTTAAGCCTGGAAATGTCTCGGTTTAAACTACTCATTCTTTTGTGTATTTTTAACCCACAACGCAAAACATGGCTATTTGTGGCAACTTGGATCTCTTCAAGTCGAGAGTGAATAGGCACACACAGCATGCTCCATCATCGACTTCGTCTTCACTTACCAACAGGTGAGATCAAAGTCAAATGCTTACTATCGTGAATAAAAAAAAATGTAGTTTGTAATTCTGTGCACTTTACATGCAGTTTTTTTTTGTTAGATTCGTAGCGGGTTTCCTAGTTTTTATGTCTGTATATTAAGATAAGATTAGAAATCTTATTTTTTAAATCAGCTCTATCACTTGCCAAATCGATTTGCCAAAATTAAATATAAACTTCAATGCACGAGAATTATCACAGTCTTAACATTTGTATAGTTCTCAAAATAATGGACGTAGTTATGCAATAACGTTCCATTCCACATGCAATTTTTTTGGATTATGGACTTTGTTTTTAAAGACAGAAGGTTGATACTTTGTGGATTGGAACGTTATTGCATAGCTTATAAAGAATCCGCCACGGTTAGATGATAGACAAGTCGGTAGAAATCGAGTTCTGTGGACAACCCCCCGATACTGACTGAAATAACCGACTTGGTTTAACATAACGTCTCAAAACTTTTTTGCTGTAGAATTAGTATTTCTAGGAACCTCCATTCGAATGGCGATAATCGATACATTCCCATCCCTAGCGTTATTTGTCGAAGGTATCGGGCGCGCGCAGATCCATCACTGTTGAGATAGCCGCCTTATTAACCGTCCGTCCGTGGGCTACCGCGAATGAGCGCAGCACTATTAATGTGGGCCTAAATCGTCTTTTGAAATATCATTAGCGATGTACTGAGATCGATATTCTATTCTAAATAAGGGCTAACAAATTTAAGCTCACCAAATTTTGCTCTAGTATATTGAAAATCTATTGTGTCTATAAAATTTACCATGCAAAATGGGTTATCAAAATATTTTTTTACTAAAAGAAGTTACCCAGAAAATGTATAATACGTCACACGGTTTTTAGCTCCCTCCCTTCATCTCCCCTTGTGTCACACTTTTTCCTGACATAGATTGTCGCATTTAGCTATCACGAACACCAAGCATCTGATGTTCCAAGTCTAAGAAAATCTAAAATTTAATGCTCTATTATGCGACACCTGGCCAGAGGCTGCAGCGGCCTTGAGGTCTAAATAACTTCAAAAATGTCTGGTGCAGAAAGCAAGGGGAAACTACTGCACTAAATTCCCATAGAAAGTCATCATGAAAGTATTACAAAAGAAGAATAAGAGATCGCCATGTGACCCGCCTAGCAACCGGCGCCGTACTGCGTCCGGGGCAGACGGTGGGAAATGTGTTACCGGCCATGCGACTGTGGTAGACCAGGCATCGCAGGGAAATTCTGCTACTGGGCAAACATTTAAACTGCGAGAAGATAAGAGGATAGGCACGTGGAATGTGCGCGGCTTACTCATGGCTGGGAAGCTTAACATCTTGGAGAAGGAGACACTTAGATGTGGGGTCGAAATCTGCGGTCTAAGTGAGACTCATTGGAAAGGTCATGGCCACTTCCTCACTGATAAAAACATCATCTATTTCTCTGGAAATGATACTGAAAGCATAAACGGAGTCGCTTTTTTGCTACCGAAACCATTAAGAAATTGCGTTCTGGGTTATGAACCCGTAAGTGACCGGATACTGAGCATTAAATTAAAAGCAACGCCCATAAACCTAAACATTGTACAGGTTTATGCACCAACGAGCTCTTCTAGTAATGACATATTGGAAAGTTTCTATTCAGACCTGGAAAAAACCATCTCAAAAATTCCAAGCAGAGAAATGCTCATGATAATTGGAGATTTAAATGCCAAGATCGGTGAAAATGCTCAAACTCTTAGTCATGTTGTGGGTCCATACGGATTGGGAGTGCGTAATGAGAGGGGGGAACGCCTAATACAATTCGCAGCTGATAATAACTTGGTCATCGCTAACAGTTTCTTCCAGCACCACCCTCGAAGATTATATACCTGGACATCACCTGACGGCAATTATAAAAATCAAATAGATTACATCCTCATCAGAGCAAGGTGGAAGACTTCTATTAAAAATGCCCACACTCTTCCCGGAGCCGACTGCGGATCAGATCACCAGCTGCTGATCTCAAGGATGCAGCTTAAACTTAAAGCAGCTAGAAAAATAAATAAACAGCGAAGGATTGAGGTGAAAGACAGCACTAAGTTTATAGCGGTGCTTGAGAAGAATTGGGATCAATGGATTGACACGAAGTTGGCCGGGCACAGCTCAGATCAACTGTGGATCGGCTCAAAAATCCTTTTAGAAAACGCAGTTAAAGAGTGTAATAATACACCTTCGACATCTTTAAAGCGGCAATACTGGATGAGCGATGATACCCTGAGTCTGGTTGAGGAGAGACGAAGACTCAAAGCGATAGGTGCTAATATCAAAATATTGAATAACCTCTCTGCTAAAATCCAAGCTGGATGCAGACGAGACCTAAATAATCATCTGCGAAAAATCTGTGTAGAAATTGAAGTTCATGCAGACAAATACGAAACCAGAGACCTCCATCAGAAGATCCGGTCACTAACAAGGACTCTTTCATCGAAGACCTGGGCTATAGAAAATCTTAATGGTGAGCTAATTACGGAAATAGATAAGATATCTGAAACATGGAGGGTTTACTGTAAGGCTTTGTTTCAAGATCCAAACTCAAATGAATTTCCATCAACGGACCCAGGGAATGATCTAGAACCAGATATTCTTAAAGAAGAGGTACGTGCCGCTATCAAACATCTCAAAACTGGCAAAGCTACTGGTATAGATGCCATCCCGATAGAAGTAATTAAGGCTGCGGGAGATCACGGTGTCGAGATATTTCATACTATATGCAATAAAATCTGGCAGACCGGCACATGGCCAAAAGAATGGGTCCATACAGTTTTCATTCCCCTTCATAAAAAAGGTTCCACAAAAGTGTGCAGTAATTATAGACTCATTGCTTTAATATCTCACGCAAGTAAAATACTGCTTCACATACTAAATGAGCGCCTTAAGACCTTTCTCTCGAAAGAAATTGCCCCTGAACAGGCAGGTTTTGTAAAAGGAAAAGGCACCCGCGAGCAAATTTTTACTGTACGCCAGATCATCGAGAAAGCGCGTGAGTTCAACAAGCCTACGTACATTTGCTTTGTTGACTTCTCGAAAGCATTCGACTCGGTGAAGTGGCCAGTCTTATGGAAATCTTTGCTGGATATGGGCACACCAAAACACCTTGTCTACTTACTCAGGCGTCTATACGAGAGCGGATCAGCATCAGTCAGAACAGATGAAACGCTGTCGAATGATTTCCATCCTGATGCAGGAGTACGCCAAGGTTGTATAATTTCACCTCTACTATTCAACATCTATACAGAGATGATAATGAGAATTGCCTTGGAAGATTGGACGGACGGGGTCGTAATTGGCGGTAGAAGGATCTCCAACTTGCGTTATGCGGATGACACGACCTTATTCGCAACTAGTGCTCGTCATATGGAAAATCTGCTGCATAAGATGGAAGCTACAAGCCGTGAATTTGGATTGAAAATAAATCGCACAAAAACCAAAATGATGATTGTCGACCGCGTCAACAACAACTTACCAGGGATCACACACATAGGAAATTGCGAGGTTGTCCAATCATATATTTACCTTGGGGCGTTAATATCCAACGAAGGCGGGTGCATAAACGAAATCAAGCGGCGTATGGCGATCACTAGGTCTGCTATGGATAAAATGAAAAAGATTTGGGGTAATAGGAACATTACCAAGACCACGAAAATCAGACTCGTTTATTGCCTAATATTCCCCATTTTCCTCTATGCGTCTGAGACATGGACTCTTCGTGAAACCGAGAAGAAGAAAGTTGACGCGTTGGAGATGTGGTGCTGGAGACGGATGCTAGGAGTATCATGGACGGAGTTTCGTACAAATGCCTCCATATTAAAAGAACTCGGCATCAGACAGCGCCTGTCAACCACAGTGGAGTCACGCATTTTGACTTTCTTCGGCCATGTATCTCGTCGTGGTAATGACTCCATAGAGCGTCTCGTAGTTCAGGGAAAAGTTGAAGGGACCAGGCCACGTGGTAGATCACCAATGAGATGGACAGACCAAATCAAGGCCGCAACTAAGTGCTCGGTTTATGAATGTACCCGGAAAGCTGCAGTCCGCGACGAGTGGCGCCGTATTACCAAAATCATCACTCATCGTGATACACAATGATGACCACGACCACTCTGGCAAGAGTGTACCGACTAAGAAGAATGCGACACCTGGCCATAAAGCTACGCGTACGGAAAAAGCCGCTTTCTGGCCAAGTGTAGACATAAAATTATGTACTCAACACGGGAGGTAATAAAAAAAAGCCCTCGATCGCATATTTACGCCCCTCGCTTGGAGCTTGGGCCGCAAACATCTGCGATCTCGGCCTTTCTTTGTTTTATCACCCTAGTTGTGTAATGTACTAATTTCAGCAATATAACCAAAGGGTATAAAATTATATTCCATTTTTTTTTTACTCATCATTATACTTACTAAAACCACATTTTAACCTATAGAGTGACCTAAAGTAGTGAACCTTTTAAACAGATAGACTTAGAGATTACTAGAATGAAACACATAAAAATAGTCAATGTTATTCATAAGTGGCTGAGAGTTGTAGTGGTTATGACTGGTAGTGCTTTGGTAAAACTGAGACGCTGAGATTAGATCATTTTTAGAACAGATTTTTGGCGAAAGATAGCCCGTCCAAAGTATAATCTTTACAAATGGTATCAAACTAAAAACACCCAAGTAATCGCCTTACACAAGCGTGACTCTCAGTTTTTGGACCCCCTTGGCTTTAAACGCTTATTAATACACCTCTGAATGACGTAGCAATTTTTTGTATGAACCTTTTATATGGAAATAATTGGATAAAATGCTAATAAAAGCCTTCTCTTTATATTTAAAAACATTTGACGGCCAACTGCATATTTTATTGGTTTATTGATGATAGTTTTTAGCGTCCTGACTAATCAAAAATTAATTTTAGAGAAAAAAATAGTGATGGTTTGACACGTCTCCGAATAAATATATATAAATGATGAGTGTGTGTAGGAAATAGTTTTTTTTTTCTACACCGTGTTTTATTTGATTTGCGTTAACTTCGAGAGCACATTTTTCAGTTCAGCAAGTTAATTTCTCCAAGAAATGAATGTCCTAACTCTTACCGTTGGTAAAATATTCATCCTAATCTTAATTTATGCCAGACCTGGCCATCGCATGGTTTCAATTCAAGCTTCTTTAAAATCACATAACGGAAAACGGTCCATTTTTGTTATCTAAAAAGAATCAAGTTGTAAATTGTTTCGTCCGAATGAATATCCACGACACTCATCCAGATAGAAAAGAGCAAAATTCTGGGTCGTTATTATTTCACATGCAGACATTGCAGCAACGACAAATAACACTTTAACCAACGAACGACACACGCCTCGAGCCCTCCCTAGGGCCGAAAACCACAGTTTAAAGACCTACAGTGGGCCAATGTCTATACAAGCTTATCACAGGAACGCTGTTACGCATCCTCTGAAAATAGGCCCCCAATTTGGCTTAGAAGACGACCTGAGTGGATCCCGAGCGGGGCTTGCAGAGCGGGGCGGGCCGTGCGGCGTTCATGTTAAACATAAGCAAATGTATGTGAGCGTCCTGAGTGCACGCTGCACAAAACCCTTTGACGCTGTCCGCCACGCTGCCCGCCCTGCCGGACGCGACGCTGGACGCTCGCCGCTCAGGCCTTAAGGTGGTTTTCCACCGGCAGGGCGAGACGAGACGAGACGAGGATTGAATTGAAATTTGTATCAAGTTGCGCGATGCGCGAGGAGAGGATTAAAAACTTCATACAAATTTCAATTCAATCCTCGTCTCGTCTCGCCCTGCCGGTGGAAAACCACCTTCACACTTAGAGCAACGCGGATTTCATAAGGCCTTATTAGCCAGACGTCTCACTATGTCAAGTAACCGTCAAACAACCTAATAGGTCAAATAATCTTTGTGGTCGTGAATTTGTCAGTGTGTTGTTTCATTCGTTATGTTAGTGTCGTAGTGTACAATATCTTATGTATGTGTATGTAAGTATGTTACGTAGATCTCAGTATCCCTCCACGAAAAATGGCAGATTGTATCGAAAAAATGTGGCGACTCTCTTCCTTATTGCTCTAACTGAATTGCTAGGCACGGTGACATATGCAATCCCCCCCCCCCCTCCCTCCCCGCTGTGTCTTAACATTCATTTCCAAGAAAATTTGGGAGCTTGGCACTGAATGTGTTAGCGTTCCGTTGGCCGGCTGTATGTACGTCAACTGTGGCCAAAACCAAGTTATCGCAGCATAAAATGTATTCGAAGGCTTTCGACTCCCGCGCTCGAATCGACGCGGTGGTTGGAAAATCGTTAAGTCGCGCCGTAACCGCATGCGCGAGCACGGAGCGATAGCAACAAAGTCTACTAATAACTCAAATTTGGTCATCACCTCTGTGACCTTTTATTGAGCTTGCAATGATTGTACGTAAGGTACCTAGACGATGAGTGCTTGTCACTGTCCTAGTAGTTGCCATCTTCAATATCAAGTCGTAAGTAGTAATACAGCAGGGTGTCAACTATTAGGTATAAGCGTGTCAAACACTAGGGCGTTTAAATTTTGTAAGTCGTCCGTTTCGAACCATTTTAATCCAGTTGTATTTGAATCAGCTTCAATTCGGCATACTTATGTACAATGCAATATTATTGTACCATCGAGCTGATCCGATAACGGAATCGATCTGTAGAGACTTATTATAGTACATTACTTACCTAGGGCTGTAAAATAAAGAATGTCTCAGATCGCAGGTATTTGACGCCCGAGCCGAAGGCAAGTGTGATTAATATGCGATCGGAGGGTTTCTTTATTACCGCCCGTGGTAAGTACAACATTTTACGTCTTCCCCAGGCCATGAAGTGGGATTTTCCGCATGCGAAGCGGGTGGTTATTGCCACTTTATGGCCAGGTGTGATGTAAAGTAGGTAAGGTAATAAGTATAAGTAAGAAAAATATCTTGACACAACGTGACCCGATTCGAACCCGGAACCATGCAATCGCGATCTATAATCCCGAACTAACAGATGGTTTAGTTTTGCAAAATTTCGAAAACCGCATTATTAGGAAGGAAGGAGGATTTGTGTTGATGGTTCAAAACTATTTAGCGTTAGGCGAAACATAATATCTTAACCATCTTTACTATGGGGAATTTTCTGTTTTTTTTTTTTTGAGTTGGCACCATCACACCAGTCATATAAGGATAAAGAATTTTTAGTGGCTAGAAATACCACATAGGCATACCATCAGGCAGGCCGCACGCTTGTTTGCCACCCTAGTTGTATAAAAAAAAGGTAAGGCGAAGAACAGTAGTTTTAGTTTTTAAGTTATATTATGCGAGTCACAGATTTTTTTAATTTCTGTAAGTTTGTTTTTTTGTAAAGCATGTAAATTTAATGATAGTTTAGTAGTTTATTTCTCGTTTCCCATTTTGTATTTTGACGTTTGGAGATCCTTTACACCTCCTAAACATGTTTTGACGACGGAGACCCCTTACATCTCCATTAATTTTAGTGTATGTCTCTCTATTTCCCATATTTCTTTTTAATTTATCTTGTTTTGACCCCTAGAGACCCTTTACATCTCTGAAAAATTTAGTTTTATGTTTATTGAAATGTATAGCTATTAGTTAAGCACTTGTTTGATTAGTAAGTAATACACTTATTGAAATTGCATTTTCACAATTATTGTAATGCTCAATGTTTATTTTAAAAGAGAAACTGGTGAGTTTCTTCCGGCGCTTCTTCTCACCAGAATGTCATTTGCCGAAGCGCCAAAAGAAAGAATCAGACATGTGAAAGAGCCCTTGAGGCCTACTTACAGAAATAAATTATTTCATTTCATTTCATTTCAACACACTGAAATCGCCCGTCGCCGCGATTTTTTCCGTGTATGCGCAGCTATCGCCGCGATTTTCGCTGCAGTGTGAGATCCGCCTAACACTACTTGTCCCGATGGCTAACTGCCATACCGTAAAAGCACAAAATAGAATACAGATGTGCAAATCGCTCAAATTTTCCAGATTGTTTGGAAACGTCTTAGAAAGTTTTCATTTTGAAATATTCCCTATAGGAAATTGTGAAATAACCGAGAGCTTACCATATAAAAAGTTTCGTAATTTGGGAAACATTCCGACGGCAATAGAAAAGGGTACAAATCTTTAAATATAAGTGCATCTCTTTTGCTGTCCGTACACCGGTTCCTGGCAATAAACCGTAGTGAAGTCGCATAAAACCTTTGTGTGATTTAGTATGTATTTAATACGCCTGTAGTAGTCGATATAGCGTTCTCGGAAACGGCAGAATTTGCCGAGCGAGATCATCACCGTGATGACTTATCTTTATAAGTCATTTATGTACAAGTTGTATTGTACATTTGAATTCGTGAAATAACCATAAAGTTTTTTTTCTGTAAGTGTTAAATTTTACAGGCTTTTATAGCTTTATCCACACCTGGCCATAAAGTGACTTTTTGCCGCTTTCTGGCCAAGTGTAGACATAAAATGATGTACACAACAAGGGAGGTAATAAAGAAAGCCCTCGATCGCATATTTACGTCCCTCGCTTGCAGCTCGGGCCGCAAACTTCTGCGATCTCGGCCTTTCTTTGTATTACCACTCTAGTTATGTAATGTACAGTCGAGTTCATCATTATCTGAGCAAAGATTGGACCAAAAATATCTAAACAAGACCCTATTGTCAGAAGTATAAGAACTAGATCAGATATTTTTGATCCGTTCTTTGCTCAGATAATGATGAACTCGACTGTACTATAAGCAAACAGTGTTGTGCGAAAGGCGTCTTGACCATAGAAGGAAATAGTTCGTTGATTTGTATGGGAATCGTTTGTGACGTTTTTCGCTTGGCGCTTGACGCCAAAAGTGTAATTTAGTGATAGAAAACATAAACAGTCCATTTCATTTAGTGGTATTTGAACAAATTATACCATTATTATCAGATTTTCAAATCTGTAATAATATTGACGGCAACTCAAGTTAACGGCGTGCAAAGTAGGTCGTTACCACTTCTTTTTAGCATGCGAGGTGCATTCCTTCTACCTCGATATATGTCTGTGGTCCTGACCATTTGGATAGAACGGATTTATATGATAGTTGACCATCACGTTTCTATATGATGGGCTACCATCATATACAATTTGTGGCCTGCTCTCTCATAATCACTATCTTAAGTCATGAAATAACAACCCCATTTAAAGTTTCTGCTTCTCCATTTCATCAAGTCACTCGATATCGAAATCATATTTTTACACATCTCAGTACTTACATTTTTCTTTCAAGGGGATTTTGAGCCACTTTCGGGAGCCATTGAAAAACTTTCCTTTATCTAATAAAATCATTACGCCGCGCCTGTGAGTCATATTGGTTATTATTCTAGGCTCTTGTTACCTGTAGCGTAGACGGATACACAAACAGACAAGCAAACGCCTGAAACTTATAGAAACTTTCCCTAGTATCAGGTTTTAAAAATCGACAGAAGTATTAACAACTAAACCTCAGACGTGCAACAAAAGTCAAAAATTACTAATCATAGCTTACAGAGATTCTTCTAATCTGTCTTCTTATACCTTAATGCATATTCAGACCGTAATTTGCAATACAAATCTTACGAAGGCACAAATTAAAATGCATCTTATAGGCTACATATCAAGGCTTATATTTGCACGATGATCGTATTTTTTTCTATCGCGTGACAAGGCACGCTACAGCTGTCTATCCTTGTTATAAATTGAATATGTTAAGTTGTTTTTTGTGACGGTCGTATGACGGAAAAAATCTAGGTAATAATTACTTGTTTATGACCGCAGACCGTAACAAAGCGGGATTCACTGCTGTTTTGTGTGCAAGAAATAACGCTGAAATGGAACATACCTACTGGTTAATAATGTTTCGCCTGTAAATCCATATAACTAGCTAGCACAGCTCTAATAATCAAAGGGGGTATGCCAGGCCGCGATTCTATTTAAATTACTTCGAAAAATAAGTAGGTTCCGTCGTTTACTCAAAGACGTAGCCATGTTACGAGTCGATTTTATTTCAACTCGAATAACTCGAGTTGACTCAGCCGCTAACTTGAAATGAAACTCGAGTTGACTTCACTCGCATCAACCGGATCGGATCGGCGAGGTGTGCCGACGGCGACCGGCGACGAAACACGAATCAAAACAAAATATTCGTCGAATCGAGTTTCGAGTTGGCGAATAGCTGACTCGCGTGCACTCGCATATCTCGAATTCGTTATCCGCTCGCTTGTTTGGTCCGTACCAATTCTAGATACCTAGTGTTATGCGAGTTGATTTGAGTAGCGAATGAACTCGATTCAAATCAATTCTTTTAGATTCTGATTCAAGTTATTCGAATCGGACAACTCGAGTCGCCAATCGCTATATCTTTGTAGCGGTTGGACCGATTTGGAAAATTCTTGTTCGTTTGAAATTGGTTATTTTAAAATGTTTAATTTCGCATTAAGTTATGCTGAAGAACAGTTATGGTCAATAGAATTTTTATCTGCAACGGCTCACGGTTATGTTCTTGTTGGAATTTAATCATTCTGTTGGTGTCAACTAGGGAATGCACCTCGGTTATTTTTTGTGTGGAAAGTTTTGTTCATACTAAAAATAACTGACTTCAATCCCTAGTCTCAACTGCAGGTGCCAACTGCCAACAGAATTATTTTCCTTTTCTGAAATTTGGTAAGAGCAGCCCTTCTACCAAAGTTCCGAAAGAAGAAAGAACGAAGTCGTGAGGTCTTTGTTTCAGGCATACTAACTATATAAGTATGTATAGGGTATAAGTAGGTTAAGTAGGTAGAGGTTATACCTAGAAGACGATTTTCTCGCTCTTATTAAGCCCCATTTAGACGTGGCGAGAATTCGTATGTGAGTTTCATTACATTGCGGGCTAGCTAGGTACGATGAGTTCAATGGATGGATCAAACGCCGCAATAGAATAAATCTCGTATACGAGTTCTCGCTCCGTCTACTCGTAAATGGGATTTTACATGGACATAAAAAAATCTGACCGACTTAAGCAGATTCCATGTCCATAGATGTGGGGTCTCCCACATCTATCTTAGTAGTCTTAATAAAAAACCATTTATTCCAGGAGAAAATAAAAGTAAGACAAGAAAATCATCCGCAACATGCTTCGTCAAACTTACTTAATAACGCATGCAAACCAAAAGTTTATCCGCAAGAAGCATCGTCAAACTTAAAAATAGCAATGTATAAAAAAAAATCCCCCCACTTAACACGCAAAAAATAAATAAATAAAAAAAAATTAACCTAATAAACCTCCACCCTGCAGCAAGCCCGATCCAAAAGTCTTAATAAGTGTAAAGAATTTTAATCGACGCTACAATTTAGTGCAATCAACAAAAACCCTAATAAAAATTATGAACTTATTTGTAATGTAAATGTGCCCAGCGTGTCTCGCCCACTGCGATGACTCGTGACTTCGACACTCCCCGGATATTGGACGACGTAGCTAATTCGTTTTAATTTAACATAACATTATACCTACTTCGACGCGTCAAGAAATAACTGTAAGGTCTGTTCTTGTCAGTCATCACAGCACTGACAGATCAGATCAGCTACTTTTTATTACAAACGGATAAATGCAGGTTTTAAGCGTTACAATAAATTGACCTTTTGAAACAAAGCAAGAAATACAGGGTGATAAAAATCCTGAAGACCGTAAATCCTTCAGCTCTTCTATAGATACATGATAAAGTCAAAAAAATAATGTGTTTCTACATTGAATTTTTTCCCATAAAAATTACTAGGGAGTGTTATAATCAAGTAATAAAACGTAGGTAAATTAATCGTTGTTAGAATTGATTTCTGATTGTTTACGCGTGTGCACAGGCGCACATCCTGCAATAACTACCGGATTATTTTTCCATGATTCTGTCATCCAAAGATGACCGACAGAGCACTTTATACCCGACTAAGCCGAAAAAAAAAATAAACATTTAACTTGTTTCACCTCCATGAACGAATTTGCAAGAGGATCCACTAATTATACATTAAATTAAAAAACCGGTCAAGTGCGAGTCGGACTCGCGCACCGAGGGTTCCGTACAAACTCATAAGTAGATACGCGAATAGTACAAGAAAAACTGTATGTCGATTTGTTTAGTAGAAGCAAATAAGTATATGTTATGATTTTTGCAAATTTCTAAAAAACAGTGCAAGTTAGGAAAACAGTTATATTTTCCCTGTAATGTTTAGAACCTGACGTGTAATGATTCTATTTAATAGCAAGGACCATTAAATCAAGAGGACTGTCATTCTCCATACAAAAAGCTGTTCCCCGAATTTACAACGCCATCTATGTATAAGCTTGGTAAAATAATTATAATATTAATATTATTTACAATTATTTAACTTTGCAAACATGACACAGTATTTAAATGTATTTAAATTTATTTATTATTAGCTGTTTACGAACTAATTGTTACTATACTATGTTTCTTTGTTCAATTATAACATCGTTAAATGTTTAGTGTTTTAGCGCCATCTAGTTTTGCCCGGAAATCCCCTAGCGTGAAACATGCCATCGCTTAGTTTTGCTACTCGCCGCTAGGGATTTCAAGTTTTGTAAATTTCTAAAAAGGTATTAAAGTTAGCAAGACCGTTCTATTTTTCCTGTAATATTCAGGTTGATATTTATAATTAGTAATTATGACACATTTTTCTGATCAGTAACTTCGGAGATAATAGGGGGGGAATGGTACATAAAAATGTATAAATCAAAAACTACTTATTTAAGAAAAAAAATAAAAATGGTGTTTTAATCTACAAATTAATCCCTTTCATTTGATACCCCACTCAATATAATAGCCCTACTTTCAATGTTCAAAGTCCCATTACGGAGCCTTTTAAAAAAAAAGTAAAAAAGGTACAATATATTTTTTATGTCCAATAGGCTCGGGTTAGCTACTTTTAACACTATTCCAAATTTCAAATGGATAGCATCAGTAGTTCCTGAGATATCTGGCTGTGACAGACGGACAGACAGACAGACAGACAGACAGAGTCGCACCATAAGGGTTCCTTTTTTACCATTTTGGTACGGAACCCTAAAAATATGATTAATCGCATTCACATATTTTGCTTTTTGCTTTAGCATCATTACGAAATCCTTTTTTCGTAAGTACCTAGCGTACAGTAAACATGGCCGATGCCCAGAAGCTGCGACCAGTTTGAGATGTTGTCGCGACCTCGAATACCGATTACAGATAACGATACGACAGATATGCAGGGTATTATCATATCATATCACGATTTAGAGATAGATGACAAAAGCTCTGTTGCTCGATATATCTATATGAGTTTGTCTTATGATTCAATTTATCTATAAAAGCGAATGTAATCGGGTTCTATCGGGGTTACATTCGGCCTGCCGGCTATTTAATGTGATAATAACCTATGCCACTGCGAGATACCTAATACCTAGTGCGAAAAATGTAAATAGTAGACGCTAACGTGGCTGAGCGTGGATGAATATTATTTTGTACATGTTAAAACCAGAGCCAAAAATCAGACTAACGCGATTGACACATTAAGTAACTGACCCATGCACTGAGGTGAAGGAAAAATATATCGTTTTTACAAAAATGTTAACACGTCAAACCTATAGCACTTACTAAACCTAAACTTAGATATTTTGGAATGCATTTAGAAGCTCTATAAGCTACCCCGATGAGCGAGATAAATCACGTACTTCACTTTGAGTAATAAGTGGTTATAAAATGAGGTTGAACTAAAGTTTCTGCATAATTTTAGGCCTAAACTCGCCTCACGGCTTAAACACAGATCCATGAATGGAACAGTCAATGCCCGCAAATTCAATTGAACTAATAATTCGATTCATACTACGACAAAAAATGGTGAATGAACCTATGTTACATTTGACTTTTTGCGGTCAGCGACTGAGCAATCCGTTCGTTTTGACATTAAACCATTTATCATGTATATCGAGCAGTGATCGACTAGTACACACAATTATAATCCTATAATATACAAAACGTTGTATCTACGCATTAAATTCACACCACTTATCACGTTTCGTTATTGAGGATAGCGCATCCAAACCACAATTATTTGCGGTCATCAAAAACCTTCATATATCTTATTACGAAGGCCGATAGGCGGTATTTTGATTGCTTTTTTGATTTCAAACTGTGTTGGGGAGTGGTGTAAGTACCAGTTTTCATTCACAGTAACATAACGTGTTTGGATGGAACGTGTGTTTGGGCGTTCTGAACGCTCCTTTTCCGGTTTGTCATATTTTATGTCAACTTTTTAACCCCTGTCGTATAGAAAGGGTTACTTAAGATTGACGTAAGTAATTCGTGATCGCATAAACGTCATACGAATCATGTAATAATCTTCTTTATACCTATATATAATCTTATTTATATATATAATTCGTACGTGTGTTTATCACCTTACTCCTCAGGGCTGGACCGATTTTAATGAAATTTTGGTGTGTATATTTGCGTCGATCCCTGCATGGTTTGAAAATGCTAAAATTGGGCCCGGTAGATGGCGTCGTAGTTTTCATGGCAAAATGGATTTGCCTCAGTTCTTTTAAAATGGGAACATTATGAGGCGGAACGAAGCCGAGAGAGCTGGTAATAATATGTGACGTTCCGCAGGTAAAGGTACCTTATGGCGGGTAGGCGCTTACGCTGTTATTAACGGCACTCCTATATTAATTTGATGCTACACGACGTAAGTGCCGACCCTCCATAAGGTACCTTTTCCTGCGGAACGTCACATATATGATTGTAAAAATCTTAACCTAAGACAATAAAGATATACGTAATATATTATAATACATATATATGACGAGGAAGGCCTACCTTTGAGTTCCGGATCACCTTTGGTCACGTTAGTGTTATGGTAAGTATAATCGAGTATCCGCACCAGTTTGAGTCCTGGCGGCTCTTCATGTCTTTCTTTACACAATCTAAGGTCGCGTTGATAATAAACTAACAGTTACATGATAAATTCACAGAGACCAGCACAATTCCGTACATTTTCTAAAGAAGACTGACAATTCATCCGTCAACGTCATATTTCCTCCTTTTAATCTAAAACTGCCTGCATTACTCAAAAAGGATCTAATACTAGATGGTTAGTAATAACTAGCGCCCTCTCTGCTACTTTATCCAAGCCAATAATAATATTTTTGGCTAATGTAACGTTGTTATTTTATCACGATACGACACGGCCTAGTTTCAGTAGTTCGGTGATTTTAGTCCGGTTCAAACAAATATATATGAACCGGACTAAAATCACCGAACTAATGAAACTAGGCCTACGACACATATATTTCCACACAGTTAGTGTAAAATTCAGTATGTTTTAGGTACTTAATTTTAGGGTTCCGTGTCTCAAAAGAAAAAACGGAACCCTTATAGGATCACTGTTGTTCGTCCGTTTAATAATAGCAGATACCAAGATGTTATGTCCATTTGTCATAGGGTAGCTAATAATGTTACTCCTTCAGAGGGATCACTGAAAACCAATACCCAGCTTCTAAGTCCACCAGGGGCAGGGCAATTATATATTATTTATCGAAATTAACATCCGTCCAATAAAAATACTCATTATACTATAAATAACCGTAAATTGGACGTCCTCCGAGTTCGCGGTTGATTTCACTCATGCGCCGCGTATATCAAAACGTACAGGACGATCTGAGGAAATTAAATATTTTAATTGTTAGAATTATTCTATTAGAATCTAATACAGTTAAGTTTCAACGAGATTTTATTTGAATTTATATAACCATTATAGTAGTTTTTCTACTCCTGTACTTTTATCTTTTACTTGGTCACGAACACTAATATCAGAACATACATAATGTGAGTTCAGAGAAGTCTATACTCTATTCCCCATAAAAGCACTTGTGTCTTTATAGTCGCAAAAAGATGCTGGTAGTAGCCACAGACTTCTAAATCTCGGTTAAACTTAGGTCAAGGATTACGCGTTCAATACTAACTTTACAATAAAAATGCACAACTACCAACTTAACAGACAAATAAATTCCTGCGGTTTTCAAGAAAAACAAAACTTTCTGGACTAAATTCTTTGATGCCAACATAAAAAAAAAAATATTTTTAATATCGTCACTTACATAATTTTGGAAAAGAGCTGATATTCTTCAAACTGCTGAATCGATTTTTACCAAATATAGCAAGGAAAACTTCTTTCACGTAAAAAACGATGCCACAGACCACTTAAACTTATAACACCCCTCTTTTTGCGTCGGGGGTTAAAAACTGTCGTTCGGGTCCGACCACCGGACGGAACGCACAGGATCCGACCATCTCTCTCTATTGCATAACGCGTGCTCTTTCTGGTTGCTGACTAAGCCCCTCCGCGGGGGCAAAATTTGGTGCTAGTAGCCGCGCGGCGGAATCGCAGAGTTAGGCGAAGAACACACTGAAATCGCCCGTCGCCGCGATTTTTTCCGTGTAGCTGCGCATAGTAGTTGCGAGTCGCCGCCATTTACGCGCCAGTGTGCACCCCGCGATTTTTCTATACAAATCGATGATTCTACATACAAAGTTGAAAATCGCTGAGTCGCGTGTCGCCGCGATTTTCGCTGCAGTGTGAGATCCGCCTTACTCTTGACATAATTGAGATGCCAATAAGTGCGATCATCGGGCGCTTGTTGGTCATTAAGAAAGGAATCTATTTAACGAACGATTATTTACTATGTTGCTAGACTTAGACATGTAATTATAAGCTTTAAGTTGCAATTGTGCACTTAAATGCAATTACTGAATTGCTGAAAAAAACAATCCACTGACATTGTTACTAGAGATATAAAATACCACGCATGTATTGGAAATTGGAATATGAAGTAACAGCCTCTAGAACAAATATTAATAGTACATTACATTACACAACTAGGGTGGCAATACAATGAAAGGCCGAGATCGCAGATGTTTGCGGCCCGAGCCTCAGGCGAGGGACGTAAATATGCGATCAAGGGCTTTCTTTATTACCTCCCGTGTTGTGTAGATAATTTTATGTCTATACTTGGCCAGAAAGCCACTTTATGGCCAGGTGTGGCATAAATATATAATTTCCCTCCCTCGATCGCATATTCTCTCTTGCTTGCAGCTCGGGCCGCAAACTTCTGCGATCTCGGCCTTTCTTTGTATTACCACCCTAGTTGTGTAATGTACTATTATGGCTAAGCAAGTAGTTTTCCTAGTCCCCATTTATATAATGTAACAAGTCCTCGTTTCCCATAAAATAAAAAATAGAATACCACATTAGATTGGTCCAAAAAAACTGTCGTTCGGGTCCGACCACTGGACGGCACGCACCGGGTCCGGCCATCTCTCTCTATCGCATAACGCGTGCTCTCGCTGCTGGCTAAAGCACCCTAGCGGAGGCTCAAGGCCACGCAGCGAGATCACGGAGTGAGCCACCCAGGTATACTTCTAGCGATTTGGGTATTTGTTAATGGAATTCGATTATTATATTTTTTGATTTTGTAGTTATTAAGAGTGTAATAAGAATCACTCTGTATACAGCGGGTGGGGGCAGGGTGCGCCGGCGGCGGACCGTGGCCGGAGCGAACCTCCAAATACTATAAAATGTCCTAAATGAAGTTCATGCTCGTCTGACTCCCAATGTCAAACTTTGAACTCACTTAGGAACGTTGTGACTAAGTCAGAAAAACAATTGCATACGGTGACGATGAGGTTTAATTAAATCAGACCAAAAACAGTGGCTGTGTCTCATGCATTTAGTATAGGGTGTTAATATGAGTACAAAAGTAAAACGTGGTCAGCGGTAACCTCGGTCAAAAGGTGACGTTCGCGGAATTCTCTGCTAGCGATTGTCAGTTTTCCGTATGCAATCCATACTGGAGCATTTTATGCATTCTTAAAACTATGCTTGTATTGCGTTCGTACAAGTCGCGCACACATTCTTGCGTGCGATGTACCTTTTGTAGGCATAAAATTTACTGCTATTATACTGTGTTAGTAGCTGAAAACGTGGTGAGCGGTAATCTCTGCTAGCGATAGTCCGTTTTCCCAAATGCCCGTGTGCGTTTTTGGATATTAAGAGCAACTCATGCATTTATTATAGGGTCGTAAGATGAGTATAAAAGTAGCTAGGAGCGTGGTGAGCGGTAACCTCGGTCGCGGGTGGGTGCGCGAGGTGATGGCGCGCCACGACCCGTGACGACAGTTACTCGGCCTCACTAATTAATATGGAGAAATGACCAGATACCAGTCTTAGTCTTCTGGAGGTGACTGACCAGATTTCACATGGTAGAAACGATACGGATGTCTATGCGCTAGTGTCACTACCGGATTATGCTGACGCTTTTGAAGCCAAATCTGATCTCTAGACTATGCGGCTGGTTATCGAAGAGTCGACTCATAAGTTATTATTGAAATTCAAAGCTGCTATAGCCTTTTGCCAAATTTCGTCAGTTCGGTTCAGAAGTGAGATTAGGTTAGTACTAAAGTAGACAGCCCAATGAATCCAGTGATTAACACTGTCCTTGTGGTTACTACTTTGCATGTTAAGGCATTAGCAATAGAGGTGACAACCTGGGCGTCAGTGAGGGCTACCGGGAATCAATTTCACCGCTAGAGGCGCTAGTGTAGCGTGAGGTCACCGAAATGTCTTGTCGTTTGTGGGGTACACGGGTTTATTTTTTATTAGATTAATGTTATCAATATTTTGCAATATCTGAGATTATTTACCGCGATTACGAGTTACGCGTCAACGAATGTCAGTGCTTTGAGACAGTATATTTTTCGGAAACTTTATGTCCTCTTTTTTCCGAACTCAACGCAATACTACGGCATGCTCCATATTTTTATGGTACTGTTTGAAGCCATTAAATACGATTGAAATGTAAACTTCGTTTTCACACCCACAATAACAAACTGACAACTATAGGTCCTTCAGGACCCTACTCGACAGTGGCGCCAACTGGTGAGCACGAAAACGGTAGCCCTCATTGTTGGGCATATCGTTGAAAAAACTTGAAAGCTTTATTTTTAACCCTGTCAATGCACCAGAAACTATAATATTCAATATTTACATCTTGACACCTTTACCCGTGCGACAGTTTTTCACATTTTGACAGTTTTTCAAAATCCACAGGCAACCATTTTTAACGATGAAAGTACTTACCCCGTAAATTAGGGAAAGCCGCGAATCACGGACACAGCATATAAAAAAAAAACAAATGAGGCCATGAACCGTTGGAATTTTAAACCATAGATCCTTTGAATTTCGAATGTAACGCACCAACGCCTCAGTTCGGATGTATCGAGTTGCGCAAATGGAACGGATATTGCTCGTTCCTCTCGCCGCCATTCTGTTCGAAATTTGAATTTTGCCGGTTAACTGGTCGCTTCCGGTAGCTTTGTTTCTGTTGGGTAACGCCTGAGATATTGGGCTTTTGGCTGATTGCGGTTTTACTTTTAATTTTGCAACTTCATTTGCATGCTTGCATAAAATCGCCAGATATACATAGATGTAATTGAGTTTGCCAAAATATGACGACAGATATTTTGATTTTAAATAGGTAATAGAACTACATTTAAGTCAGATTCGCCACAACTGTTTTAAAAAGTTAACAAGTTTTTATCCTCCATATGCCCCTTTTGTCGTAAGAACGGCTGCGTCTTCATAAATATAGGAACACAATGCAACATTTTGAACGTTTCTTGGCTAATTTCTGACCCAGGCTACTTTATTTGAGAGAGATTACGAAAAAAGAGCTGCATTTTAGAACACCTCTGAAGAATCGAATACATATTCAGAAAGCTTCCAGACTTTACAAAATTTTCCAACATGCATGTACAGCCCATACTTGATATAATAACGATTTCTCGAAATAGTGCAACACGGGAAATGGTTTATTTGACAGTAAATGTCAAAATCTTGCAGTGTGCTTAGCGGATTTTGAAAGCTACTGTCAAACAAACCTTTAACCATAGTGCTGCCAGCTAGTGGAACGGGATCCCCTTGTTTTTTCCAAAAAGATAATATTTTCAGGATATTTTAAAATGGAAAATAATAGATTAGGTTAAGTTTATTTTATAACAATTCTAAAAACTCAACGATTAAATAAGTAAAAAAATAATTGATAATTATGACTTATCACCTTAAGTGACATTGAGCGGGGCACATTGCTCGCAGAACTGATGGCCGTTGGGGCGTTAAAGTTTTGGAGTGGCGACCACGCACTGGAACAATGTGGACCGACGATCTGATGAAAATCGCGGGAAACCGCTGGATACGAGCAGCACAATGCAGACAGTGGTGGAGATCCTTGGGGAAGGCCTATGTCCAGCAGTGGACGTCTTTCGGCTGATATGATGACGATGATGATGCCTTATTACTTTAAAAATTTCTAGGAGGCGATATAAAAATACAGACCCGGTGGAACTACTTTTTCTAGAAACTCACATCTCACATTAGATCATTACCAGTAAATTGATTGTTTCAACTCATTTCCCTACCGCGTGGGAAAGGGGAAATGTCACGATTTCCTAACAAGGCTTATAAATGCAGTTGTAATTCGGTTTTAATTCGCTCTAGGGAATCAAAGCGACATTATGTGGCCTCTCAACCGTGCCCTGAGACATTGGGGCTTAAATATTTAAGTATACACTTTCAAGGTAAACAAAAATTACTATTATTACGTAAACAAATGACATATTTTTTAAAAATAAGTTTCTGTTTAAAAAAATTGAGACTAGTTTTTGCTGCCGACTGTACCTTTTTAGGGTCTCGCACCCAAAGGGTGCCAACGGAACCCTATTACTAAGCCTCTGCTGTCCGTCTGTCACGGGCTGTATCTTTTGAACCGTAATAGATAGAAGCTTGAAATATTCACAAAATCTTTTGCCGCTATAACGACAAATAATAAAAACAACATAATATGAAAAAGAAAAGGGGGGTCCTCATACAAGAAATGTGCTTTACGCTCGACAATGGTACGCAACTCTTCGTGTGCGAATCCGACTTCCACACTTCATGTCTAAACCAATCAAATGCCCAAACAGGGTGGGTTATCGTATGTAATTTAGATGATCCCATGGCCACCTCCCGACTCCATCATCAGATAAGCTCCATGTCATAATAATATTGGATTGCCATCCGATGTACATATCTTTACAAAATTTCACGCATTCGGGATTCGGGAAGTGGATCAAATTTAACTTGCAAGATTTGATGACAGACAGAGAAGAGAGATAGACAAGCAGACAGACAGACGGAGATCGGAACAGTGAAGTTAAACAATAGCTTGTAAAACCAAACCAGATGACTTGATTTTTATTATATATTAAATTAAAGGCGCAACGACATATTTTTGGTCCTTTCAATAATCTTTGTCAATTATTTATTTAATTTACTAATTAAGGTTTTAGCTTTTAATAAACTTATCTAATAATATATATTTTTTATTTTCAGGTAAGTTGGAAAATGCGTATAATCTACGGAACTCGGTAACTATAACATGTTTATCACATTTGTGTGCCTACCTAATCATCAGTTATTTTAATGCCTATACAAAATAGACCATAAGAACACGATAAACTTCTATCAATGAATTTATAACTTCAACTTTTTTAACTACCAAGTATAAGTATCCGTTGGTTAATTGATAGTTCATCAAACATGAAAAAAAACCTGATCACTAATTGCGTTTGTGTTGTGCGATCGTCTCACAAGCTTAAACTTGTACAGTTGAACAACAATGTATCTACAGCATTGTAGACAATGTAAATACGTAGCATTACTCTAGGTGAATTCGATCACTAGTTAAAAACCTTCAATTAAAAATAAGCGCTAATATAACTAACATGATACGCGACGGCGAAATCGCCTTCGGGATTTCTATAAGCTATTAAAAACTAAATAAATGCTATGTTAATTTTGAAGCAGACAACTTAAGGTAAACGTTCAAGTACTCGACACTGTCCGGGTTGTCGCCATCTTGAACGTTAAGTCATTAGTAGTAAAAGTGACAGTGGGTCTCGATTGATTGGGCATTAATGTGTCCAGCACTGAAACATTTACCTTACTAACTAATTAGATACATAGAAGTGTTACAAGTTAAATAAATGCTTGTAAGATTAAATTCTAGTGTCTTTAAGTAACTAGGTATTGCAACATAAGTGAAAATTAAAATTTCAGTTAAAGTATTCATAGATTCAAATTTCAAACCGTAAAAAGAGCCTTAAAGACATGGGGCCCGTGAAAGATAAGTACAATCGGTTAAAAATAAAAATGGTGTTGTAGTATTGCTACAAGTTACAATTCTACAACAAATGCCAATTATTTCACAGGATTATTATTTAGCAACATCGGTCAAAAAAACCAACGTTCTTGACCTACGTTGCTAGTAAAGACTTGTAAAATTGTATGTTGTAACTTCGTGAAACGTGTCGCTGTAAAATATTGTGCAACGAATGAATCTACCCGTTCAAGTATGAAATATAACCCGCTCCGCCCGCAAGATGGCGCGATAACTAGCTCCAATGGCGTACAATTAATACACTTATCTCGTCTAATTAACGATTGCGGCCTAGAATCTCGAACGAGGCTGTGGCAAGATCCGCTCTTGCGCCGCTACGCATCGGTGGTGTAGTATTTACATGATTGTGCCTGTATTGTTGTAGCACCTATTACTACAGTCGGGTTTTTTTTTACGACCAGCCGCAGAAAAAGTTAGGGTAGGGCAGGAGTGGGCCATTCCGCGATTTTGCCGCACTGCTACTAGACCAGTAGGCTTATGATGCTACGCTTTGTCGCGCGATAAATAAATAAAAACCGGTCAAGTGCGAGTTCAACTCGCGCACCGAGGCTTCCGTACAAACTCATAGGTAGATACATGAATAGTTCAAGAAAAAACTCTATGGCGATTAGTTTAGTAGGAGCAAATAAGTATGTATTACGATTGTGGCAAATTTCTCAAAAACGGTGCAAGTTAGGAAAACCGTTATATTTTTTCTGTAATATTTAGGATGACATTAATAATTGGTAAATATTACAGATTTTTCTGTTCAGTAAGTTCGAAGATAATAGGGGGGAATGGTATTTATTTTGACGTTTTTCGTCATAAATCAATAACTACTTATTTAAGACAAAAAATAAAAACGGCAGTTTAATTTACAAATCAAGCCCTTTCCTTTGATACCCCACTCGATATAATAGCTCTACTTTCAATTTTCAGAGTCCCATTACGGACCCCTTAAAAAAAAAAGTAAAAAAGGCATAAGATTTTTTTTTCATCCAATAGGCTCGGGTTAGCGATTTTTAACACTATTCCAAATTTCAAGTCGATAGCATCAGTAGATCCTGAGATATCTTGCTGTGACAGACGGACAGACAGACAGAGTCGCACCATAAGGGTTCCTTTTTTACCATTTTGGTACGGAACCCTAAAAAACGGTCAAGTGCGAGTCAGACTCGTGCACCGAGGGTTCCGTACAAACTCGTAAGTTGATATGTGAATAGTTCTAGAAGAACTGTATGGCGCTTAGTTTAGTAGGCAAATAAGTAGGTATGTGTTACGGGTGTACCCTTGTTTTGCCGACAAACTTTTCATCGAATATTATTTCATCGACAACGATTCATCGAAACTTTAGTACTAGTAATATTGTTTGGCGTTTTTTTGTTTCATTTACTATTCATTTCAATTTTTCTTACTGCGTAGAAATACTATTCAACGAATATTACTTGATCGCTGATTTGTTTCAAATTGTTTTAATTGGCACAATTACTAAACATTGCAATTCATTTATTCGACGTATTACTTTAATACATTTTTATATGTCGTACTATACATTGTCACATTTTTCTGTTGTAAGAATTTTCAATAGTACATTACATAACTAGGGTGGTAATACAAAGAAAGGCCGAGATCACAGAAGTTTGCGGCCCGAGCTGAAAGCGAGGGACGTAAATAATGATTTATATAATGATTGATATAATGATTTATGTATACAATATTAGCCTGCGAAAGTCCGAATCTAGGGCTCTCGCTGGTTAGGACGCGTGCCGACACTGCGCGCCCTAGAGTGTTTTTATAGAGCCGGAGGCGCGGAGGGAGGGCAGCCCTCGCCCGCCATGACGAAGCGCGGGAACGAGTGAGGCGAGCGGCTGAGGCTGGTCGCCGAAGGCGACCAACAAGCCGAAGCTGCGGAGCCGAGCGAAGTGACCGTGCGTCGTCATGCAAGGGCGGAAGGGCTGCTGTTCCCGCAGCGCCGGAGATACGGAAAGTCACTATTATTTTTTTTAGCGAATTCTATACGATAAAACAGTAATAAATAGGTGTTATAATGACACCATTCCCATAACCATTCGACCAGATAGGTAAACAATTTTTAATATCTAAAACTACCCACATACTACAACCGCGCAGAGTGAACCGATTAACGTGGCTGCGTTTAGTTTCGATAACGAAATATAATATTACAAATTTAAATAATTTTCAGCGGAATAAATTTTATTACATGCAAAGCAAAATGAAACAAAAATACCCGTAAAGAAAAAACATGATATAAAATATATACAAAATCCAACCATTCGACCAGATAAACAATTTGATATCTAAAACTACCCACACACTATAACCGTGCAGAGTGAACCGATTGACGTGACTGCGTTTAGTTTCGATAACGAAACATTGGTGTCCCCTTGTTTCGCCGACAAACGTTTCATCGAATTTTCATTTTGTCGACAACTTTGTTCTCCGAAACCGTTAACTTTTCAGGATTTTTTAAAGAGTCATCATGTAGATTAGGTTAGGTTTGTTTTATATTAATTTATAGAAAAATATGGTTTCAGAGAAAATTAACTTTCGATGAAATGATATTTCGATGAAATGATATGTCGATGAAATGTTTGTCGACAATTCAAGGGTATAAACCCGAAATGATTACAAATTTAAATAATTACATGCGGAATAAATTTTATTACATTCAAAGCAACATGAAATAAAAATACCCGTAAAGAAAAAACATGATATAAAATGTATACGAAATAACACAAGTACCAATTAAAAAACACTGATTTAAATGAACTAGTAATGATTCATCGACGCAATGACTTGTCGATGAAATGAAAATCCTTGGAACGTTGCCTTTGAAATAATATTCGATTAAATGTCTGTCGGCAATTCAAGGGTAAACCATGATATTAATAATTACAGATTTTTCTGTAAAATACCATTTCCCCCTATTATCTTCAAAGTTACATTGATATAATACTTTTTATTTTCGACATCCCATTTCAGAAAATAAATATAAAAGGTACAAGATTTTTTTTTAGTCCAATAGGCTCGGGTTAGCGTTTTTTAATAATACTCCAGAACGATAGCAGCAATAGTTTCTGAGATATCTGGCTGTGATAGACTGACAGACAGACAGACGGACAGACAGACAGAGTCGCACCATAAGGGTTCCTTTTTTACCATTTTGGTACGGAACCCTAATGATAAAGCATTTGTCACGTTCTGACAAATAGTGTGTGAGAGTGACAGATGCTTTATAATCTATTTATCGCGCGACAAAGCGTAGCATCATAAGCCTACAGGTATCAAAGTAACACGGTATGAATGAATGTAACAAATGTGTTTTTGAAAAAGTATGCGAGATATAATATTATGTTCCACGGATATGCACCTTTTTGAACCCCCCTCCTTCCCCCTCCTTTCCCCCCTTCCCTCAGTCGAGGCCTTTTGCAATCGGGTTCTGCAGATAACGAGTCGGTGCCGAAAAAATTGACCTACCGTAAGATTTGGCCGTTTTTTTCAATTGTGATTGTTTCTCTTATTGCATGTTTAAGCTGGTGTTTATTGGTGAATTAAATAGCATAACTATTCATCTTTCTTTGGGCAGCGAACGCCACGGTCCCCATCTGGTCCGATTTTTGCAATAGTTGAAAAAAATATAAAAAAAGTATGTAGTAGTGTAGTACCTATTCTGAGCTGGCTATTACATGTGTCGTTGTCCTCCTGTGCTAGTCGTGCCGACAACTAACGAGATTGTAATAGTACATTGTGTATCAAGGGCGGTAAGTAAGGAATTACAAACGAGTGTTTGTTACAAGGCCGAGGCGAAGCCGAGGGCTTTAATAACACGAGTTTGTAATTCCTTTACCGCCCGTGGCACACACAATGTTTTTCATCACACTTGTGAGGAAATCTAATTAAAATAACCTTACTTAACCTAAATAAAATTGTAAAACTGACAGTGACATTAGTGACATATATCAAGACGACAAGTCACGTTCGGAAACCATAGCGGTAAAGACTTAAAATGGTTGATTTTATATTTGCAAAATACTGAAATACACTATTTAAACTTTTAATTAATGTTACAGAAATATGTGATTACATGTATTTGCAATAACAGTTCTCTTTAAATAAATATTTCAGTAATAAAAGTTAAAAAAGTAAGTTGGCGTTTTCTTTGAACATGACAAATAAGAGTAAAACAGACCCAGCGTTTCAAATTAAAAAAGAAAACCATTACGCCCTAGGGCGTAATAGGTCATTTACGGCCCGCAAAACCTACGTGTAATACACCATTTTCGAGCAAGTGTGATAAAAAACATATTATCCCTCTTTACACACAGCATGCATCAATCTAAGGCATTCCTTTCTTACATAATTATGTACATGGCGTAACGCGTGTCTAACACGGGTAGTTCCACGAGTTTTTCCATCTAATTACCATCTTAACAAGATTAACTACTTACCAATAAAATATTTTACACATCAATCAAGTATAATGTTACTTTATCACGACACGTTTAATTGCAAAGGCCCTGAAAACAGCAAAAACAAGTGACGAGATAAATTCAGTTTTTCCTGCTCTTGAGCAATTTTAATGATTCAATTTAAATTAAAATCCCTCGTAATGATTCAACGTCGCAAGTGATTCAGTTCTTGATAAATTTTGTTTCGATATCACGAGAGGATTAAAAAAACGTCTAAATTTGTTGTCTTAAGGGCCTTATCACACTGGCAATTTCCGAGCGAGTCGTGAGCTATTTCATACAAAACTTGTCGCAGCGATCGAAATCTGTAAGAAAACACGTCCGTAACTCACTCGCAAATCGCCAGTGTGAGGCCCTAAGACAATCGGTCTGTATTGGGCATAATTGACCGAGCTAGCACGAAGCGCGAAAACCAGGCATGTCCTTCCAAAGGCTGACATTATTGAAATCTTTCAGCCTCCGACATGCTCACGTCACAAGCTTGATATTTTGTCATTCTGTGAAATTAAATTATCCATTTTAAAAGCGTTTCTTCTCTTATTTGCTTCTAAAGAAAAGTTTTCTTTTCACCCGAATAAACAAATAACATGTAAAAACAAATAATTTCACGGGCCGGTGTAATACGTTTCATATTGATTATAGCTGGTACATTTTCATAAATTAAAGAAGTTCTAAATTAATGGCAACAATACGTGTCATCTACATGTGACATTTCTGGAAGAACATGCATGGTTTTCTTGTAGGTACGTCTCCGTTTCAGCTTGGGCAAGCATTTTTTCATATACATTCGGCGCCTGTCCGGCTGTTCTTTTCTACAGGTCGCAATTCTCTAACCGATTCTTGTGAAATTTAGGGGACAGGTTCGATAATTATACTGACCTTTGTATCGATTCAGTTCTTGGAACTTTTTCATCCGATCATCTCTCTCTCTCTATCGCATAACGCGTGCTCTTTCTGGTCGCTGGTTAAGCCGCTCCAGAGAGGCAAAATTAACGGCGAAATCGCGCCAAGCCACTCCTGATAGTGCGATGTGAGAGGTCATGCTGAACGACAAGAGAAGTTGATTAATTCATTAATTGCACGAAATATTTCAGTCCTAAAACAAATGTCAGATGCTATCTAAGACAAATTGGGCTTAAAATTCGTTGCCCAACTCTTGCGAAACTGCCTTACCGAGCGTAGGCACATACCAGAGTTGGGCAAAAATTTAGTTGACTAAGAATAAGAATAAAATTCCAAATTTTATTCTCAATCAAAATATTTGAGTAAGATTGAAAATCATGAGCAAGTTATTCTGATTTGATTTAAAATGATTAAATCATTTCATTTTTATTCTGATTTGATTTAAAATGATTAAATCATTTCATTTTTATTCTAAATGACAAATCAAATTTTGATTAATTTATTCCGACAGACTATTAGTTAAACTAACGTTTTAGTTGACTTATTAATATTTAGAATAAGATTGATTTTATTCTTCTTACACATTTAGTTCACTGATTGGATTGCACTTGTAATTTGAACTATTTCTCATACTTTTAATGTTCAGTTTTTTTTAACCATGAATAAATATGACACACAACCTATGGCATAGTAATTAGGTAGCTTCGAGATTATCTGATGATGAATGGAACCAGGAGGTAGGTAGTGGAACTCTTTAATGGCTATTGGTAAGACCTTCAATTCAAGTATGGATTCATTTCGCTTGTGGTAAAGGGTTTTCTATACATAGTATAGTATACATTACACTATACGGCGATGGTCAGCCAGCCAGGAGGTGGGTAGTGGAACCCTTCGTAGAGTCTTAGTAAACCCCTCGAGTTTGGGCTTATTTGATTTGTTGTAAAGAGTCCTATGCATTAAATCCTGTGGTGATGGTCTAGTGATGGATCCAGGACGTGGGCAGTGGTAATTTTAGTAAATCTGTCAAGTTTGGGCTCATTTTATTTGTTGTAAAGAGTTATACTCGTATGCATTACACTCTATGGTGGTGGTCTGACGATGGAGCCAGGTGCTGGGTAATGGTACTCTTTGAAGGGTTTTAGTAAACCCCGCGAGTTTGGGCTCATTTGATTTGTTATAAACAGGCCTTAACTTTTCGTGATTTTAACAAGCGTGACGTGTATAATTTAAAATGTCTTTATTATTTAGTACAACACAAAAAAATATTGATTGTACAACCAGAGATCGATTCAAAATATCAATCGTCATTTTTTAATGGCGATTAATTTAGTTGCGATTAAATTAGTTGTGAGAATGGTCGACTAACAATTAAATTAGTTTTAGTTTCAATCGACTAAATTTCACAGTTAAATCTATATTAAATAAAACTACGTAGTCGCTCGTTTTTGCATTTTTTATTTAACTTGCAATATAGATAACTTGCAATATGTAACTAAGACGAGTAGATTGTAGGTACTCGTATGCGTACGTTGTAACTATGTTGGTTTGGGTGGAATCTTGCAACTTATATTGAAGCAGATATCTTCAACCGATTGAGCTAAAATTATGTATACAAGTTTAATTTGAAACGCTTGAATGAAAATGCAATATAATGGGCCTTAATATTACGATAAATAACGAAAAACTGCAATGCACAATGTTTACAAGTCGCAAACAATAGTAGGTAAATAGGTAGGTAGGTGCTCTATTCATAATTATTTTGATACTTTCAGTACTAGTTCTATACGATACTGAGTAAATCTTAGATATAGATATTATCAATATTTTGTTGTCTCTGTCATTAGTAAATATCTTTTTAGTGTCACGCGGCGACAAAACAATGGGATAATCCTACTTATACCTGGAAGTTGTTTGTTGCATTTTGGTGCAAGTCTGCCGCCATAACGC
This sequence comes from Eudemis profundana, assembly GCA_947034925.1. Taxonomy (NCBI): domain Eukaryota; kingdom Metazoa; phylum Arthropoda; class Insecta; order Lepidoptera; family Tortricidae; genus Eudemis; species Eudemis profundana. Next base: position 9,789,816 of record OX344814.1, on the reverse strand, counting down.
AAAAGGGCACAACTAACATTTTTTTTGACACTGAGTTGTATACATATTCGGAATCAGTGAAATTTACTGATTCCGAATATGTATAGAACTCAGTGTCGAAAAAAATGTTAGATGTGCCCTTTTGCGTTATGGCGGCAGAAGTGCCGACGAATCTTCTAAAAATAACACGTTCTACTTCTATTGAATGAAACATCTGCATGTTGTTTTCCGTTCAATTTGCTTCTAACATTATTTGCGGAAAAATAGTCTAACTAATAAGTCGATTAAAAAGTTTTGTTGACCGAAATCAATCGGCAGCTAATTTAGTTGCAACTAAACTAGTTGCACTCTATACAACTAAGATTGATCAGTCGTCGTTTTCAATCGTCCGTCGCAATTAATTCTGTTAATCTCAATCGTTAATCGTTAGTCGATTACATTTTGCCCATCTCTGTGTACAACTTAGTTTTTAGAGAAGAAATAAAGTAGTTTTTCTTACAATTATGAAGGAGGTAACATTTTTCCAAATCGGTCTAGCTGTTTTAAATTAATCGGGGAACAAACCTACATAAAAACTGCTCTTTGTTTTGAAGTCGGTTAAGACTGGAAACTTATTTCTAATAAGAAATGCACGAGAAACTAAGAAAAATACCAAGATCGCTATATGTGTGCCTCTAATATTTTAAGAGTTCCCTCGGTTTCTCCAAGATCTCATCATCAGATCCTGATTTGGTTGCATTGGGACCACCTCGGAAGTATACCCTTTCAAACAAAAAAAGAATTTTCCACATCGGTCCAGCCGTCTTCGAGTAATCGCGTAACAAATATAAAAAATAAAATAAAAATAAAAACATATAGACGAATAGAGAACCGTCCTTCATTTGAAAGTCGGTTAAAAATGCATAGAACTCATTAAAACGAGCCCACTTCCATGTTCCATCATTCCACCAGTTCACTTGCTGATGTGATGCCTGTGTGCAGGAGTGAGTGAATAGTGGAACACGAAATACAAGATATTGCTACTACATTACTTACTAAGCCTATAGACGGGATAACAATTTCAATTTCGATAAATTAATCAATCAGAGGAATTCATTTTAACTAAAAAAATCATGATTGAATTTATTTGATTGGTGATTAAATTAGTTTTACTCAAATTTTTGAGTGAGAATAAATCTTAAGTGATTTAATCATTTCAAATTTAATCTGATTGAAACTGAAGTGATTTAATAATTTCAAATTTATTCTGATTGAAACTGAAATGATTTATTCTCACGATTTTTTATTCTGATTGACGATATTAGTCATGAGTGCCCAACACTGGCACATACACATATGCAAATGCATTCTGCGCCGTTAAATAAAGCTATACGTCTATCGAAAACCAAATACACTTATGACCTTTTGGTTTAGGGAATCGTAATACGAATACGTCCGTCCGTCCATCATTAATCTTAGAGCTCCTTGTATTTTATTGTTTTAAAACCTGCATTCATCAAATGCATGAGTAATAGTTAGTTTAGAGATTTGCTATGTAAATGCGTGGGTAGGAAAGGTCAAACGCAGTTTATTACCTTACATACAATGATATTTTATAAGAAGATACGTTATACGCATACTCGCCAGCTGAGAAATATGCTTCCAAGAAAGCAGCAGCACACATTGGTACCTCACTGTACGGTGTACATACTCACACATATTAACAGATTGCATAAAAGAGATGGCATAGTTACAATAATGCAAAAAAAAGAGACAGCTAGCTTTTTGTTACTTGCGCGATTAATTTTTAAACGTAACCGAGTGAACCCATCGGCTAGATTCGGATTGACTCGGAGCCTGCTCGGCTATCCTTGTCACTCTCATTGTCAAAGACGTAAGTTTGTCTCTTTCATTCAAATGACCTCTATGGTAGTAAGATGGCGTCGTATTTGAAAAATAAAATAATAAAAATGATAAAATTAAATTATTTCAGCGTACTTACAGGTGATATGTGATCCCTTGCGCTTTGTTGCACTTTTTGCTATGATTGGTGCACTTTCTGATCACACACGACGGCATTTTTTTTGTGAATCTTGTAAATATTCACCCTTGACATCGTCGTGCGTTTCGTTGACCGACCCGCGAGTGACTACCCACTACAAAAAGGGCACCAATACATTTATCGTGGTTTCAGTGCTTCACTTTTGGAGTGCTTGTAACCTATCTACTTATAAAATATCATTGCTTACATATAATACTTTGAATGTTTAGAACCTGTGTGGGCTTGATTAGGTTAAAGTGCTGATGGTTGATGGTTCAATCAATATTTTTACCTCGTTTTATTTTAGACAAGCATTTACTCGCGGCTTCGCCTTTGTTATTCCCATTACAGTTCCAAAGAATCTCTTGTTGTATTTGTATACATTAGGTATAGTTATTAATAAGTTTATTTATTTATGGAAGGAAGTACAGTAAACGAACAAATACAAACAAGATAAAATTTAAATTTCCTAAAACTTAATAAACCTAAAAACTAAATTTTAATTTAGTGTACCTAAAATACAATAAAAATATTATAAAAAGAATACCCCTTCAAGCAGCTTCGCCTGCGGCATGGTACCGATTATGCTGGCAGCATTACCTCTCTGAATAGCCAGGGCATCTCTTGTTTCAATCCAGGACTAGGTCAACTTACATACCAAATTTCATCTCAAACGCCGCGTTATTAAACAAACATCCAAACCTGCAAACACCTTCACAAACTTTCACAATAATAAGGCTGCGTCTCCACCAGCGATGTGCAAGGATGCGTAGCGAGGGATGTGTTTGTCGTGAACCAATAGAAACACTTCATTTACCTATCCTCGCTCCGCTGAGCTGTTTCCACTAGAGCTGCGCTGAGCGAGTATAGGTAAATTATTTTCGTAGTTCAAATGGGAAAATACAGGGTGGAAAAAATCTTTTCATCACACTTGCTCGAAAATGGTGCATTACACGTAGGTTTTGCGGGCCGTAAATGAGCTATTACGCCCTAGGGCGTAATGGTTTTCTTTTTAAATTTGAAACGCTGGTTCTGTTTTACTCTTATTTGTCATGTTCAAAGGAAACGCCAACTTACTTTTTTAACTTTTATCACTGAAATATTTATTTAAAGAGAACTGGTATTGCAAATACATGTAAACACATATTTCTGTAACATTAATTAAATGTTTCAATAGTGTATTTCAGTATTTTGCAATTATAAAATCAACCGTTTTAGGTCTGTACCGCTATGGTTTCCGAACGTTGCGCATTGTCTATGGATATGTCACTAATGTCACTGTCAGTTTTACAATTTTATTTAGGTTAAGTAAGGTTAATTTTAATTAGATTTCCTCATAAGTGTGATGAAAAACATTGTGTGTGCCACGGGCGGTAAAGGAATTACAAACTCGTGTTATTAAAGCCCTCGGCTTCGCCTCGGCCTTGTAACAAACACTCGTTTGTAATTCCTTACCTACCGCCCTTGATACACAATGTACTAATGTGCCCTGGAGGGGAACTTCCTTAAATCCTTTAGTTAGCTCATTTTACTGAAAGGAAACATTCCTTTATTTTTAAAAAGAAACAAAACTGCATTCAAAGCTTTTTTCTATGTACTTTGATTTCTTGTATCTATATATGTAACATAAAAATGTGGTGTAATTTACCCGCATTAAAAACCAATGAAGAAACAACATGTTTCTTTCATATAATGCATTCAAAGATGTTCTAAATTTCGCTTTACGTAATTAAGCGAAGAATTTAGTTTAATGCCTACAGTTTTTCAGCATAGATCGTATTCTGCATATCTACGGTCAGGTGAAGATTCGTTTACTGAGCATTTTATGTTATTTTTACCCTGCTCAGTCAATTACCAACAAAGTACTTGATCCATTCACCATACGACACATGTGTGTCGCAAGTCGTTTCGACACAGGGTACCGTAAGTTTTCCTTTTTTCGTGAGAAAATACTAACGTTTTCACTGCCAACACAATGCATGGTCTGTATAGAAAATTGCCGGGCTTAAACTGCGGTCGGAGTGGACTTTATGTCGAAGTAATAAGTGTCGTATTTGATTGGGTTCGTCGGGGTTTATGTTGGTTCGCACGATGTTATCGTATTAACGGTGTGTAGAGTAATTGCATGTTGGAATTAAATACGTTTACTGCTGATTTGTTAAATTAAGGGTCAAGAAACTTGCTGCACTCTTGGAAAATATACTTAAATTGAGTTGTTTCCTATTTAGAGAGGCCGCATCCAATCCAATGATATCTCAAGTGGCAGACAAGCTCTATAAGAGCTTAATACAGCCGTTAGCGCTCAAACTGGAAGTATAAAAGTTGTATTAGCCGTATTGTAGCTTGTACGCTACTTGGATATATCAACAACGTTTTTCTGACCAATACATTCATACTCATACCTGTATTTATCTATTTTACGTCACACCTAAAGTGACAATAACCGCCCGCTACGCGTGCGTAAAATCCCACTTCATGGGCTGGGGGAGACGTAAAATTTTGTACTTACTACGGGCGGTAATAAAGAAAGCATGCTTGCCTTCGGCTCAGACGTCAAATACCTGCGATCTGAGACATTCTTTGTTTTACCGCCCTAGTTAATTAATGTATTAATCTTTAATTGGTGTTGAAAAAAGGTCTGTCGTTTCTCAACTCTGCCCCATCCGTTGCATATTCCTAATTCTCTTCCTTGGGTTGCAAACATACCAAATTAACAAGTTAAAAGCTTATAAGCCAAATCAAAGTCTGGGCCGAAATAAGGTTTTAATTATCTCCAAAAATGTCAAGTTTTCTGTTCAGAAGTTATTTCTAGTGTGTTACTTGGTTTTTTTATATTGTTAACCAATTTAACAACTTGTTTTTAAGCAAATTTAGAAGACGGGGATCTAAACTCTTTAACAGATACCAGTTTATTATTTCCCATAAGCGCATAAGGCTCTAGCTTTGATGGTCTAGTGCAGAGGTTCCCAAACTCGGAGTGACATTTAAGCCGCCGTAACATAAGCCTAGAACGACTCACAGGTATCCTAGTTTACAAGGGCGTCGATAAAAGGCTACAGGCTGTCAAAGGAGTCGCAGTATAAAAAAGTTTGGGAACCCCTGGTCCAGTGGTTTAGGGATAGACTTGAGGTCGCAAGGTTCTGGGCTCGAATCCTAGCCAGCAGTCTCTATGTACCAATTTATTTGTCTTGTTTGGACGCATAGAGAGACCCTTTACATCTCTATAAATGTAGTTTTAAGTTTAATGTAATGTATTAATGAAGTCTCATATTAACGCCATATTGTTGTAATACTCTTTGGTCGAAAAGAGAAACTGGTGAGCTTCTTCCGGCGCTTCTTCTCACCAGAAGGTCAATTACCCGAAGCGCCAAAAGAAAAGAATTAGAAGTGAGACATGTAAAAGGGCCCTTAAGGGCCTACTTGCAGAAATATATATATATTTTTTTGATTACTTTTTTTAACTTATGTCGCTGCAGTCACACCCTAAGATGTATGTTTGTACCGCAGAGCCGTCACTCTTCTCTGATGCTGACTATACATTACCCGAGTAACTGTTGTACCATGAGAAATGCTGCATATTAAGGCAACGACGGCACTTTGATTTCGCATCACAGAGGTCATGAAAGTCAAATGGCCGTCACTCCAAGGTACCGGACCTGTTAATCTGAAAACACAGTCAACGGCGAAACATTCATAAAAACCGGGAAAAAAGCACTAGGATCAAGATGAAATAAAAATTTTGCCCATACAATTCACCTAAGCAGTTTCCAATCAAATATCTAAAAATGTCTAACAAAATTAAATACCCAATTATCTCATAAGCTCAATCTACCCCATTAAGCCACCCACAAGCCACATGACAATGAAAACCGCTTTAATAAGAAAACTTTTCGCACGCCAGTTGCACGCATGCGCGGCTTGCGCAAACTCTTGCGCCACGAAGGGCGGAACATTGTCTAGTGTGGACCTTTTTATAAATCTTTTGTCCAATATCATTATGTGTTGCGGAATATGTTTTTGCGAGAACTCGACCTTTGGCCTCGAAGGTTCAGCGAATTCCAACAAGTAACTAACTAATAGGTGTAGGTAGGACTTAATTGAAAGCCGAACATGGGTACTAGCTACAATATAGGATTTTTGAAAAGGGTGTCATCAAATTTCTTCGACGCCGACAACGCATTGGTAATGCATGTAGTGTTGCAAATGGGCGGCGGTGACTACTTCCCATCAGGTAGGCTGATAGCCTGTTTGCAGGTCTAGGGCATAAAAAAATACTACCTACCGTCTAGAACCTAAAGTACCAGATTCTGCGAGCTGTCCGAGTTTTGTCGTACCTCACGCATTGCCGAGTATGCGTCAGGTCAGGTACGACAAATTGCGGCAACTCACTGTCGCACCTCACGCATACCTCGATTCTGAATCAAAAATGTAAGCGCTATTTCTTTTTACGGATATCTGCATCCCTATCGTTTAAAGCGGGCGGTTGCTACTCCTAGAACTTTTATTTTTCGTCGGTATCCTTCTTGACAGAGAGACATTTCAGATATTGGTGGTACGCTTTACGATCGGTCGCCATTCCTCTATAAGCTGCTTTCTTGATACATTCGTGCAAGGAAACGTCTTGAGTAGCTTTAACCTGGTCTGTCCATCTTATAGGTGATCTGCCTCGTGGCCTGGTGCCTTCAACCTTTCCTTGGACTACAAGACGTTTAATACACAGAATCTGGATAATGTTTTTGCCGTGTACTGAATAGCGTATGCACTGTAGCGCAAAGAAGCAAAAAGGTGCAAGACCAAGGGTCATATTACTATCTTCTTAATTTTATATCATGAATAACATCAATTTATTATATCTATTATAAAAAGGTTAACAATGCCGTAAGAAAAAAAAACGTCAAAAAACAAACTTTCAAAACCGCCAACCGTTGCTCAATCTTAATTAGATTACTGCATTTTAAATTTAGAATTAGAAAACTAAATTACGAGCTCAATTAAGCCAAAACCCGGTACATATGGCAGCGCGGTCCATTGTTCCGAGAAAAAATATTCTTACATACATAAACGTGGTATCTGATTTTCGCACGGTTTTAACTGTTTTTATGAATAGGGTGTTCCTAATGCGGTGTTAAATTGTAAATTGTGGAAGGTTACAGTTTGCCTTTCACAAATTTGTGAGTCAAGTATGTAAAAGTGTCGCTTGTGGTGAACCGACATTTATCTTGGCACCCTATTGGTTCTTTGTCGGTGTCTTCAACCGTTCGAGTAATTTACGTCGACGTAGGGTTGTTTCAAACCGTCTGATATCAGGGTCATGAATCTTGAAAATTATTATTCCTCTGTGCAGTGATATTGATGTATAACTTTTTTACTTAACAGGAGAGTCATGATTGGGATAGAAATCGGCATGTTTTTTGACCGAGCGAACGAAGCCAATGTGTATCACCTACGAAAGCAATAAACGAACTGAACACTGATGACAAGGGGCAAATCATCGTCAGCTTCCTTGTACGTTTATTTTTCCGATGATAACTCTTTCTTTGTTTCTGAATTTTAAATTCGGTGGTTTCAACTATCCGCCAACAAAATTTTGGAAAACTCGAGTTATCGTAGTCAGTCAATCTGAGCAGTCGTGGTCACGTGACGTGTCGAACAATTCTACTGGTGGTCGTCTCTCATCGCTGCCCCTGGTTGCATTTCTAACCCAAACGAAGCAACGGCTATCTCCGCATAAGACGGAATCACCCTGTAGCCCAGCCTCTGGCAATTAATGCGTTTGCGCCACGCCTATTGGGCCACCGTTGCGGCACCAGCCTTGACTCCGCGCCATCTGCCCCACTACAATCTAATTAGGCAATGTAACCGCACTAGATATTAGACGGGTACACTGCATGAGGGTGGTCCAAAAAAATATTTCTTGACAAGGCTCCCTTAATTTTATAAGACTTTAAATCCGAATCGAATAAAGGAACCTTGTGGTGAAAGTAAACCTCGTTTTTGTTATTTCTTTCTCTTTACCTATGTCTGCTAGACAATTGCCTCTTCCTTTCCGCCACTCATACCAGCTGATCGCCATTGCGCCATTTGGTTTGATTTCTCTTAAAAAAGGTTTATCGGTGTACATGCTGACTGTCATTGTTTTCCCTCAAGTAGACTAAATCTAATAACTATGCTACAAGATTTTGTACATTTCGGAGGAGCCCTTAGTAAAGACTTTATTGACAAAGTGATGTTCAAACTCAAAATGATGGCTTTGTGTTGTCTTTTTTAAGAAAGTATATTATAATTTTCGGTAAAAAAGATCATGTCTATGGTAGAAATTAACTACTTAGGGACATCTTAGGAGAATTCGACTGTAAGTGACATTAATATTGCTAGACCATCCTACCGGGCACCTAGTCTGCATTTTAGTAAAACCTGTGAACCTATCTGACAAGACAAGCATACGATAATTAAATTCCCTATAACTCGTAGCTAAATCGCCATCAAAGTAAAGCCGAGTGCACACGGGCCTTGAATACCAAGCGGGACACACCTGACGCAATTTCCGGTGCGAACACGGCCTAAAACGGGCCGGCTTTAAAAAAGAACGATTCAAAATGGAGGTGCGAATTTTAAGGATTTTGAGAAGCTTTAGACCTTTAAAAAAATCTTGTTTAACTACTAGTACCCCCGACTTGGCCTGCATTATTCCCGTTATTATTCCAAAGGAACTCCGTGCCGGGATAAAGTCTACATATGTTTCAATCCAGGACTTGGAATTGGAATGTCATTTTAAGCGATCCGATCATTACCGCGTTACTATACTCGTAAGTAACAAACAAGCAAACCTCCAAACATCTTCACAAACTTTAACGTTTATAATATTAGGATACAAATAGACCATAGTTATGCAGAAAGAGACCAGAGGCAAGTTTCGTATTCTTGGAATATGTACTTTATGCAATTAAGCAGAAAGTTTATAATCCAAGTATACGAAACTTGCCTCTGGTCGCTTTCTGCATAACTAGGTATGGTCCAATTAATTTTTTTTATGAGTGGCAAGATGAAATGAGGATAAGGAGGCACCGAAGAGAGAGAGACACCGACCCAAAAAGGGAAGAAAGCCTAACCAGCGTAGTTAGATATAAAATCAATTTACGCGATCACGTCGTTTTAATGAATATAAACCAGCGCATCGGGGGCAGCGATACAATTGGGCAAGCCATTAACATAGGTCCCGACCCGACCTGGTTAAGTGCAAATGCATTCAAACGCTTACCAATTAATCCGAGCCTTTCCATTTCGATGTGTCACCATTCGATTATTGCTTTATGGAACTATTTCATTTGTAAATCCTAACCAGAAGTCCTCGTAAGTTTCTGGTCAACATTTAAGGAGCAATCTTTGACTGAGTGATTGAAGTATGTCTATGACGCTAGATAAAATTTAGGGAGTACAATTTCGGTATCTCAAAATACTGAGATAACGTAGCTATTTTGCAAGATCAATATGCAGCACTATTTGGATACCTGCTCATTGTCAATTGAAAATCATGATTCACGAAGAGTGAAAAAGAGGATTTGAAAAAAAAAAAAATTGTGTGAAATGAAATGAATTTCACTACTGGTTATTTCATTATAAATTTAGCACAAAAACAAACTAGACCACCCAATTTCCGACTAAGCTGCATGCAGACCGTAGTTCAAGGCAAAACATCATGAGGATACTTGACTCATTGGTACAAGAGGACCACTAAGATTAGAACCCCGGACCACACGATATCTAGTGATACCCTCCAAGATACTAGGTTACCAACGCTCTGTATCTTCTTAATCTATCTTAATTGGAATGGTTTTCAAACTATATTTAATCTATTTCAGTGATTTATAAGAGAAACTCCGACATGTATGATGTAGCGGTGATAATTGATACATTTTAGACTACTTTCAAGTGCGTCATACATTGCAACAAAAACATCGCTGAAGTTTCTCTTTACGCCACCACCTTATCACCGACGCATAAATACCAATTTCCTTCAACCCAACTGCATCCACAGAGTACATCTGTTCTTTCACCTTTGTACCTCTTCAGTCTGCGACATCGCTATTACGTTGAATTAGAGTTGATTTTCGTTTGATTGCAACGCTTACTAACCTTCTTTCACCTTTGCACTAATTCTATCTACATCATCTTTAATGCTTTAGAATAAGTCTTAAAATCCTTTGTATCAGCTGCTTGGGATGCTTGGTGTTCTTTCACCTCCGCGCATCTGCAGTTGCATTGGCTTTTAATTCTTTGTGATAGGGTTGTTTTTGGCGTGGCCTGGCGGTGTATGGTGGTGGTGTTCTTTCACCTTTGCTCCAGTTGCATGAGCAGCCACCCGTGACGGTACGCACCATCGCGCCGTGCCAGGGGTGAGCAGATACTAAATTGCTGAGATACGCAGTAAATTACTGCTTCCGGCTGAATTTTAATGAGAAGTTGGGAGATTTTTCGCTACCATAGAAGGTTTAAGTAATTATTCAACTGTCGAAAAGATTTACATACTAGATATCAGAGAGCCGACTAGCTTGTCTATTTAAGAACCCTATTCTACTGCTTTAGAAGAAAATAATAAGCAGAACCAACTCTAGCTTTAAACAAGAATATGCTTGACGCCGCGGTGCTACTAGATATGTGAAATAGATATTCTCTTATTTGTGCTCTTTTTGCAGAGCGGTCGTGATCAATTGTTGTTACTGTCAGGCATTGACGTTGCTCGCCCTATAAATATCCTGACATCTGTTCCGATTTGTAGACACTCTGGTGCGCTCGTGCATGGGCCTTCCTACAGCCAATTTGACCTGGTCGGCCCGAGGTTGAATCAGAAGCTGGGTATCCAGTTCAAGCTCGATTTTTCGCCTACAGTGGATAGGACGTATTTGGGATCTGACCTCCTTTCGGGGAGGAAACGCGAAGTCGCCTCTGTCTGGTTTCACCGGAAGACCAGCGCCGGCTCCATAGTTGGCATTATGCTGAGGTGGGACTATTTTGTGGTAGCGAGATTTCTTTGCGTTTTCTTTTTCTTTTCTACTGACTAACTATCTGTCTGTACCTTTCTGGGGTGTCATAAATAAGTGTAAATACACTTATTCTTTCTTTCATGCGTGTTCACCTTTAGACACATACACATCCGGAAAAACTTAGACCTACCGGCAAATTCGAACATCTCGTTAGCAAGAATTCCGTGGCGATATGAAATGCGATGTTACTGGGGCTCCGTGTGGGAGCCATTGTGTGAACTTTCTCGGTGACACCGTTGATTCGCTTAATTATTTATAAGCGAGAGCTTTTTAGCTAATGTTGCTTTTTAATTAGCCTGTACCGTTGTGACACGGTTTTTTTGGATATAAATGCTGAGACGGTGAAGTAATATAAAGTAACTTACAGTATTTTATTTGATTTCTTTTTCAAAACTGCCGCCATGGGCTATACCCGCTTCGGTATTACAATATTTTTTAATTTAACTTTCGATGGGTACTTTAGAACATGCCCAAAGTATGGTCCCGTACAATTATGAATACACGGGATTCTTTTCATACAAATTCAGTCACTAGTGAAGACGCATGAGTAAAAATCTAAATCGGAGAAAAAAGGCATAACAGTATAACCAAAAATAAAAAGTAACCATTTCTAATTAAGGAGAGTTTCACTATGCTTAGCTACCCTTTGGCATAGTTTACCTCAAATAGGACAAACGTCTTAAAACAGGGTTTCGAATAGTATGGATATAACGCTACACAGGTTAATTAAAAAAATATAGTATATCTTTTAACTGTATCTCAAATAAGTTTTATTATATTCGCTCAAGATGACTTCACCAGGTTTATTCAAGCGGTACTATAAACTCCACCCTGTAACACTAACATTAAACATTACGACATCTATCGCCAGCAATCATAACAAATTAGAAAAACAAACACAATCGTACCATCAACAAGTTGTGGTTCACACTTTTTAATTGAATCAATTAATTAAACTGACCATAACCACCTTTTAATTTCCATAGACCAGCCCATCTGTAGACAAAACAGTCAAAAACTAATCATAAGGGCGTAGGAATAGAGTACAGTATTGAATAAACAGCAGGAGATTGGTCAAGCCCATATATCACCAAGCTTTCATAGAAGTTTGAACTATATTCGTAGTATTATAAAGTTCGTTTTGCTTTAATGGATTTTGCTGCTAAATTGACGGACTAGCCCCTACCATAATAGAGTTAAATGATCGGCTACAAGTACTAATTATAGTAAGAAATGTGTAGAATTTTAATAAAAACTTGTGAATGGTAATGCACGATGTTTTATGTGAAATGGCTCTGAGCAATTATGCGACTAAAAGGTTTGATACGTTTGGTTAGAACCGCTTTTCGATGGTATTTGTGCTTATTAAGGCATTCCTCTCGATACACGTACAAAAATGGTATCTTCGGACATTTTAGGTGTATATACGCATGTTTGGTCGTGAATTTAATTAAACATATAAATATGCATGTTAAATAATAATATCAAAATTGTTGCACTACTGCTTATTATTCAAGTTTTTATGTCTTGTTTATGCGCATCTTTGTTAAGTGCTATAAGTATCTGTATAGAATTTTAAGGATTGTCGCATGTTGTTTACCGTACATTTCTAATTTGATAGTTGTTTATGATTAACTAGTACATAATCACAAACGGAGTTTCTCCTCACAGCCGCTAAAAATTCAATTATATCAGATTCAGGGCGATATTTATCCTTAGTCAATGTCCTTTTACAACTGCTTATTTTTTTAAACTATAGCCCAAAAATAAACCTCTATAAAATATCTTACCGCGAAACTCTTTCACTTCAAGTAAAAATCCAAACAGACGTGTTAATACAAGTCACTTACAAGTAACAACCTCTATTCTCATTCTAGAATAGCGTCTTAACTTCGTCGCCATAATATTGATACGTCATTTCGATCTTGCGCAGAAGCATGCGCGAGCGCTGACCCGCAGCAATTAATGCTAAAACCATTATAAATATGAAACTCAATCACGGCATACAGTTAGCTGGTCATGGGAGTGACTTCTCATGCATATTGCACTACTTTTTTACTCAATTTACTCGCTTGAGCTATGAATAAGTCTAGGAATGTATAAATCTGTATCGGTTAGCAGTAGCTTGAGTAAAAAGGTAAAGAATCCAAAATAGGTATGCCGGATTGGAATTTATAAGAGGAATGCTTTCACTAATAATATTTTCAGAATGTCTAGACTAAACTCTCGGTTAAGTCAAGCGTTACCAAAATAGATTATGGGTGAATCAACTTTTAGACCCACACTTTTGACGTCTCTGGCGTTACCGAAAATGTCTCTGGAGTTACCAAGAAATCGAACTTAGGATAGGATATTTTTCTATTTATTAGGTTTATGAGACGGGGCATTCAACATTCTAACATACACCATAAATGTGAACATAGACCCACCATTATTTAAAGGCGTTATTTTACAACGAAAATTAAAAGTTGCGGACAGAGTCGTGTGGGTAAAAAAGTTGATTGACTCTTATACTCATTTTGTAGAAAAGTCGTCAGTAAAACAGCACAAAATATAATATATTTACATCCTCCGCATGAATTTCCGACTCCTCGATACAAACTTTCATCCCCCGTTACAACCCTTTAGGAGTTCTACTTAAAATCCTTTTTAGTGCATCTCTACACCCCTAAAATAGTATGTCGAATTTCATCAACGAGTGGTCGGTGGTTGGTTGTTGCTATCGTGCGAAGAAATAGTAGATTGTGTCACAAGGGAGCAAAATGATGTATTTACGGCGAGGGCGTACATTGAATCCTGAACGAAGCGAAGGATTCTACAATTGAATCCCGAGCGTAGCGAGGGATTCTAAAGTAGAATCCGGAGCGTAGTGAGGGATTCAAGTGTTAACGCCCGTGGTGTAAATAATTTTGCTACCTTGTGACACATACTGCTTTTCACACCGACTATGAGGAAAATTTAAATACAAACGCTACCTGCCAAAATAACGAAAACGAAATATATAGTTAGTCAAAGAGCATCACACAATTTTAATAAAATGAAATGTGAAATTATTAAATTTACAGTTCCTTATTATTTTATAAAACGTTTATTACTTTTTACGGACGGGACGAATTTACCACTTCCATATTATATTTATGGCCCTCGCCTGCGGCTCGGACCCCAAACACCTGTGGTCTGGGCCATTCCTTATTATCGACTTTATGTAGAGTCGATATGTAGAGTCAATGTAGAGTCGATAATGTAGAGTCGATATGGAGAGTCGATATGTAGAGTCGATATGTAGAGTTGATATGTAGAGTCGATATGTAGAGCAATAATGTAGAGTCGATAATGTAGAGTCGATATGTCGAGTCGATATGTAGAGTGGATATGTAGAGTCGATATGTAGAATCGATATGTAGAGTCGATATGTAGAGTCGATATGTAGAGCAATAATGTAGAGTCGATAATGTAGAGTCGATATGTAGTGTAGAGTCGATATGTAGAGTCAATGTAGAGTCGATAATGTAGAGTCGATAATGTAGAGTCGATATGGAGAGTCGATATGTAGAGTCGATATGTAGAGTTGATATGTAGAGTCGATATGTAGAGCAATAATGTAGAGTCGATAATGTAGAGTCGATATCTCGAGTCGATATGTAGAGTGGATATGTAGAGTCGATATGTAGAATCGATATTTAGAGTCGATATGTAGAGTTAATAATGTAGAATCGATAATGTAGAGTCGATATGGAGAGTCGATATGTAGAGTCGATATGTAGAGTTGATATTTAGAGTCGATATGTAGAGTCAATAATGTAGAGTCGATAATGTAGAGTCGATATGGAGAGTCGATATGTAGAGTCGATATGTAGAGTCGATATGTAGAGTTGATATGTAGAGTCGATATGTAGAATCGATATGTAGAGTCAATAATGTAGAGTCGATATGTAGAGTTGATATGTAGAGTCAATATGTAGAGTCTATAATGTATGGTATGGCAATGGCATATTCTAAGCAGGTTCAAACTAAAAATACCCTGTAGCTAGTCCTTGAACAGAAAAGTATCACTTTGATCCCTCTTATGAGGGATCAAAATACTTTTTTCTGAATAGGAGGTGTGAAAATAGTACATTGTGTATCTAGGGCGGTAAGTAAGGAATTGCAAACGAGTGTTTGTTATAAGCCCGAGGTGAAACCGAGGGCTTTAATAACACGAGTTTGTAATTCCTTTACCGCCCGTGGCACACACAATGTTTTTCATCACACTTGTGAGGAAATCTTAATAATATAACCTTACTAATCGCCCCAGTATGACAAGAAAATATTAAAACAGACAGTGACATTAGTGACATTTAAGTCCATAGACAATGCGAAGTCAAGTCACGTTCGGATACCATAGCGGTAAGCGGCATTTTATATTTGCAAAATAAAGAAATACATTATTTAAACATTTAATTAATGCTACCGAAATATGTGTTTACATGTATTTGCAATAACAGTTATCTTTAAATAAATATTTCAGTGATAAAAGTTAAAAAAGTAAGTTGACGTTTCCTTTGAACATGACAAATAAGAGTGAAACAGAACAAGCGTTTCAAATTTAAAAAGAAAACCATTACGCCCTAGGGCGTAATAGGCCATTTACGGCCCGCAGAACCTACGTGTAATGACACCATTTTCGAGCAAGTGTGATGAAAAATAAATAAATGCCGGGTAAGACACTGCTAAAGTAAAGATGAATTGGTTTGGACTTTGGATGTTGGAGTGGAGGGAGACCAAGGGAACAATATTTAAAAAAAAACCCTCGATTTCTCCAAAGTCATCCGTTTCTGAGCTGATAACAATAGGACCCCTGGGAGGTCTCAAACAAAAAAAAACCCAAATCAGTCCGTTCGTCTTCGAGTTATCAGGAAACATAAAAAGAAGATTCCGGTGAACTGCGAACTTCCGCCTTTTTTGAAGTCAACTGTGACCCTAGATCGAACATTAACAGTGTTACACGCATGACTGTGCGCTTAACATGGCCGTACGCAATTACAGCCTGTGCAATGCAGAAAGAAGTGCAATATGCATGAGGCGCGGTTCCCATGACCAGCTAACTGTGAGCCGAGATTGAGCTTCGCTTCAAATATATCTTCGGTTAACCATGCGGAACAAGGAATGATACACATGCTTTGATAAAAAGTGCGCTCTGGCGGACCAAGCTAGTTATGAAGTAACAAACCGATTTTTAGAAGTAGTTTTTGAGGAAATCCTATCATGGCTACACTGCCTGTTAAGAGACCTTAGAAATATCGAGATGTATTCTATCGAGACTATGATAAAAGTATTCTCAATATCAACCAACTGTAAGTAGGTACTTATATGATAGAGTGTGTGTTTTTGTAATTGTGGAATACAAGTGCAGAAAATGCGATTTCTTAGCCTGTTGAGTCGATTTTTTTTCTGTCCTAAATCGATTCTACTATTTCTGAGGAACAAATATCTATATGACACCTAATACATTGGTATAAGTATAACAGCCACAAATTGTAATCAAAATTAGGGGAGACCGGGTATGGTTGTCTCGCGGGTTGGTTGTCACAGCGGCCCTAAAATAATACTAAACGAAGGAATAAGTGCATCGATTGGTGAAGTAGGGAAGGATGTACAACTCTTGCGATCTTTTAGCACCGATCGATGTACTTAATGTTTCGTTTAGTATTATTTTATGGCCGCTGTGACAACCTACCCGTGAGACAACCATACCCGGTCTCCCCTAGCAGATCGGACTGAGCATTGAAAACGCTCTATACAAAACGGTAGGACATTATGACGTCATCCGTTGCATCGCTGTACTAAGTCTGTATGAAAAAAATAGCATTTTGCCATTTTGAGCACGAAGAAGTGCGTTAAGCACATAGTTGTCATAGATTTATTTTTTCAGTGTTATTTAAGCATTCCGAAGTTGACTTTAATTTTTCTTAAAGACGATAAAAAAATATCTTTTTTTTTTAACTTTGTGGTCTCATAACTTTATATTTTTTATACATTTTTTGTTTATTTCTTTTGTGTTATGATAATTTAGTATTTTGCAATCCATGTGACTATATTATATTGTAACATTCAACATTATTCAACATCCCAATTAGAGTGATGCTTGACATATTGCTTAATGAAACCCTAGCTGTGCAACACTATCCGCTTCTATTGTTAGAACTTCACCAGAACACCCACCCAACGGCAGATTCATTCAGTTCATAGCTTAAGTTAGGTACTAAATACTTGTCTTAGGGTTATTCTTCAGAAATATGTCTGCGATCACCTTATTCCTCTGGCCCTTTTTCATACTAAATGTATGGAGAGAGGAATAAGTCGCTGACACATTTCTGAAGAATAACGCCTTAATGGCTACGGTAAAAACAAATCCTAATCACAGAATAAGTAATAGTACGTACCAGTAGCGTGGCGTCCAAAGAACTCGATTCCTACCGGCTTGCCTAATGTCAGGCATTTGAGCACCTTATTCTACAGCTCTTAAGTAAAATGTACGCAAAATCTGCACCGGCTTGCCCAAGGATATCTTTTACGCCACGCCACTGGTACGTACAGAAGTCTCTGTCTAACAGAACTGTCGTTCAGGTCCGACCACAGGACGGAACGCACCGGATCCGACCGTCTCTATCGCACAACACGTTCTAATGCGTTGTCTTTCTGGTCGCTGGCTAAGGACCCCTCGAAATCGCAGAGTGAACCACTTCTGCCCTAACTTCCTGACGTTCGATTGGACTCAAATTTGGTATACTTGCGTTTTTTCGGTGGCAATGCCAATGCATGATGGACCCGGAACTTGGCCATAAAATCATCTAAACTACTTATAAGGTAAATTCATCATGCTTGGGCTCATTTGATTGGTTTGGATTGGACATGCAGTTAGTGACTATACAAAAAGGAAAAATAAAAAGCTTGTCATATTTTACTGACACTTTTTCTTGCTAAAATTAACGACATTTAGAGTCTCAAAGCTCCCGGCTTACCGCTTATCAGATGACGTAATCTGTTTTCGGGAATCGAACGAATTCGCGTCGTATTCCGGGCACGCACGGCGACACGACTGACCGCCTATGTGTTATACCTAGAAAATCATTATTTTTGGGGTTCCACAGGTAACCGAAACCCTTTCATACTTGCCAAGTAACTATAAGCTTGTGCATCACACTAATTGACCGAATACACGAAGCCAGTTTATGAGTCTATGAGTCTATTAGGATTAGAGTAAAACGGACTTTGTAGGGAGATGGCGAGAAACCATCAAACAACTGTTGTTTTTTTTTAATATATTGTCATAGAATAAGTAATAAGTACTACGTAGAAGGAGTCTATCGCTTTAACATAACTGACGTTAGGGTCCGTCTACCGGACGGAACGCACCAGATCCGACCGTCTCTCTCTATCGTATAACGCGTGCTCTTTCTGGTCGCTGATTCAGACACTCCGTAGCTGATACTAGTAGACGCGCGCGAAGTTTGTCTGATCAAACAACTTGACCAAATTGGTCAGGTATTTTATCTTAGTGGTCCTGGGATTGTCATTACAGTGTGAAATGGGGATGAAAGTTTCTACAGGAATGCAATAATATACGGTGGGAATGAGTAACCCGACGAACTTTAACTATAGATTCTAACCACTATTGGAAGTAAAAAAAGTTATATGATGTATAGTAGAAAAACGCTTACTTTCCAAGATATTAATAATTTTTAAAGTGAAAACTCCCAAGTGTGTAACAAGCTTTAATAAATGTGACTAAGATAATTTTACTTAGTTTTTATTCCGCTAGCAAAACAGCAATTAACCTATCGTAGCATTTGATGGTAAGCGATTACGAGGTTTGTCGGGTTACTCATTTCCCACCGTGTATACTGGGTCTAAGGAAATCTAATACCAATCATGTAAGGCGATTAACGTGGGTTAAGAAGTTGCGGGATAAACCTAGTAGCAGAAAAACATGTTCCTTTACTGGCGCCCTACGGAACCGCTGTAGCCGCGGCGTAGTTTTCGTAAGACCGGCGCGCGCGCCGACCCGTGACTTCGCTTCCTGTTAGGTGCTATGACCCCAAAGAAATGCTCCAAAGCTTCGTACGGAGTTTTTTCTAATTGCCGGCAGGATATCGGACTCTATTTAACGGTCTGATGGCTCGGATGGATTGCGATTTTTGATTGGATTTGGGAGAATTTCTGAAAAAAAAAAAAGAAATTTTCTGCCATCGCGCGCTTGAATCAGTGCGCGCCGTGTACGAATGCTCTGCAAGCAAAGGAATAAAAATGCGTAAGAATGCTCCAGTATGCATCGCACTCACACAGACGTACTATCGCGCGTCTGTCCGTGTCCCGCGCTTTTAAACGGCCGAAGTTGGACTAATTGTTCGTCTTTATACTTAGCTAAGGGGCCATCCTTTAAAAAGGTTCGAATAGGCTGGTCTATACTAATCCGAGTGCATTTTTTTATTTAATGCTTCATTTTAAGAGATCACACAGTACACAAACTAGAGTTGTCTACTTGACGTGTACATTACGTGTCATTTTTTTCTACTCAAGGCCTAGATAGGTATCACCCTCTTAGAAAGACCTTACTTCGGTACCGAAGACCAAGTATGTATGTAAACATTTTAATGCACATGAAATCATACAGAAACAGTAGAAAGATCAATGGTTATGTACAAAGGCGAACTTAATCTGAGCACCTTCATTGCTTCAGTGGCTGTGAGTACCTACCTTCAGTGAAAACTTTATATTACCTACTCGCAAAGCAACTATGCATAGTATACATTGCATATGGGAGCTCAGATTTTCTAATGCTTTTTCCTAACTGTTTTCAACATAGGGTATTAAAGAATTCTTTTTTTTTTAATAATAATTTTCATTTGTCACGTCATTTCGGGTTCATCAGGCCATCCCAACCCGTTGCCGTCATTAGCGGCCGTGTGAACCCGCGGGCAGGGAGTTCAGTTCACGCATCACGGCGTCTAATTATCGTCTATGACATCTTGGTCTAAAGGGCGGGATTACTGAGGAAATCCCGATACTTACGACCTTTTGCCACCTGAGTAGAGAAGATTGTTGTATAAGAAGGTAGAATTTAATAGAAAAATCACGGTGCTTACGACTTTTTGACATCCCATTTTTGTATTGCCAATCCCGAGGTTTAGCTATACAAAAATCCCGGTATTGGAAGCCCTACATCCCATCACTTATCTTAATAGGTCTAATTGTTCAAAAGGGCGCTTCGCCTGTTCCCGTCACATAGGTATTTTTAATGACATATACAGGGGGCGTCAAAGCGACGCGTTTTCTAGGAAAAACCGCTTATCTTATGTCCTTTCTTGTAGATATTTCTGCTGCTGAATAATAGAGAGTATTGTAATTGTAAAGTGTAATTGTAATTGTAAATTACTGTATGATATGGGCAAAAGGGTGGGATTCGCCAGGAAAATCCCGTTACTTACATCCTTTGTGTTCCAGGGATCCAATTATGGTCTAAAAGGGCACAATTTACCAGGAAAATCCCGCCAAGTACATCTGTCTCATGAATAATGAAGTCTAATAATTGCCTATGGTATGTTGAACAAAAGGAGTTAATTTAATAGGAAAACTGGTGTTCTGTAAGTCTTCTGTTCCCAGTTAATAGGGTTAGAAACAATGTCCTCGGGATAATATAAGGTTGTAACAATGTTAGAAATGAGAGGAAGGGAAGACTGAGCGATCAGCGGGCTAATTAAGTATACAGTTGACACTAATGCTAAATTTGATACGAAACAATAGATCGACGATACGTAAAATTGGTTAAAATACGTTTATCTTAAGGTTGTACTTTTTGGATACACTTTTGCCTGTCAAAATAAATAACTGACAAAAATACACATTTTGCGCATATTCGATACTTAAAGAAGCGCTCCTTTTTAGGGTTCCGTAGCCAAAATGGCAAAAACAGAACCCTTATAGTTTCGTCATATCCGTCCGTCCGTCTGTCCGTATGTCACAGGCATTTTACTCAAAAACTACATAATGGATATTGATGAAATTTGGAATATAGGTGTCTCGTATAAGCCGCTACTTAGTTTGATAGTTAAACAACTAAAATAAATATTATGGGGGGGGCACTCCATACATGTTACAGACACTAAAAAAACTTTTTTTCAGCAAATATCAACGTGTGGTACATAGTTTGACAGCTCTTTAAAAAACACTATAAGGTTTCAAAGTAATGTTTTTGATTAAGTGAATATATTTGGAAATAATCCCTCCGAAAGTTGTGTAAATTGTGTCCCTCCCCCCTCTATCTTCAAAACCGTGCGTCCGAACAATATAAAAAAAAATACGAAGGTAACGCTTAATTAATAGTTTCAACGAAAATTATTTTCAACAAGATCGAATTAACCGTTTTTGAGTTATTGCCGATAAACTGCGCTTCTCAACAAAAGGACATAATTGCTATGAAGATACGCTCTTTTTTTGTTGTTGTACTTTTTTTACATCGTATTTTTTACCTTATAGTTACGTACGGCTATGGAACCCTACACTTAGCATGGTCCGACATGCTCTTGGCCAGTTAATTTCTCCTTTTAATAATTATAATGTCATACTTTATTCTCTTCAGTCTATCTTCCTAGTCTGGAATTTGCCTACGTTACGTTATTTAATCGCATTGTCTATACTTGCATTAGCTGAGAGTATCAAAATATAATAAAAAAACAAATGAGGGAAATTCTTTCGTTACTTTTTCCATTTTATTTGTCCCAATGTTCTATTAGTCCGAATACTTTTTAGGCATTATTGTTATTTTGCAGATACCAATAACTTTTTAGAATAGGTAAAAAGTAAAATAGTTAAAAGAAACCTAATCTAATGTAACCTACTCGTATTCTAACTGACTTACGTAAAAGATATGCCAAATCATTTTAGTTAAAGCTAACGAAAAACTATGCGAAATAAAATTAGAACTAACGTTACGTACCAATAAAACGTACCTATGCCAAAGAGAGAAACCCTAAATTTAACCATTCGAGGATATTTAAATTAATTCAAGTGTTTTAAAAGATGTAGTTTAAGCATGAATCTCAGTAACCCACAGGTCATCGGTCTCCATACACTATAAAAAACCATACCCGCACGGCTAATAAGGAAGCTATGAAAACACAACATCGCATGCGCAAGAGCATAATAGAAAAGAAAGCTGACCTCGCACATTTTCCCATAGCCGACTACATATTTATGACGAAAGCACCCATTAACTGATACAACATAATCTAGTTTTTTTTTTAATCGATAATTGCTACCAGCTTCCGTGTTTTTAATCGAATATGAAATAATTGTTTGTAATTGCGGTGATTCGATGAATCGATTACAGTATGTTTTTTTTCAGTCGTCAGTCGTGATGCGCAGTCATTAAAATCCCATAAAAAATGTTGAATGCAAAAATATACCATGTTTTGCTTTTGCGCTGTTAAATTATGTACTCTTCACGGGCAGTAAGAGAGACCTCATAAAGAAAGATCGTAGATTTTTATGGCCCTCACCTCCGGCTCGGGAACATAAAATCTACGCTCTGGGTCATGCTTTATTTTATCGCCCTAGGTGTGTAATACTTATGTAGAGTCTACATTTACAGACAGAGACTTTCTGACTTCAAGAGTGAGACGAATTTGAAGGACATTTTTCTTTGAACGTATTTTTTTCACTTCATTCGGATGTACTTCTTCAGGTGTCATCTTCTACCGTAGTTTGGCAATTATAATGGTAATTCTTACCTTGCCCGCAGCCGCTCAGAATAGTGAGCGTGTGCTCTTTTCAAACAATTTTCGAAGGTTTCTGAGCCATGATGTCTTGCATTTGCCTGGCCTTCGTCTTCCTTGTAACTTCCTTTCATTTGAGGATTTCCTTTTACACCTCTTCCCATACGTGAGAAGGCCGGTGAAAAAACTAGTTTTTAATAGCCGTTATGGATTACCTTATGGATATTTGGAGATTTAACTCTGCTCAAAACTACTCCGCGAAATTCGCGTTATCGCTATACATTTTTTCGGGCATCCCATTTTGCGACGACGTAACCGCTATATTTCCTTCACTAAAGATGAAGGTGCGATGCGCGATCGTGTAAACACCTCATTATAAAGCGATAAATAAAATTATCGTCCATTCACAACGGCCGTTCCACTTTATTTAAACGCCGTAAATATCGCCCAGTTATCCTTATTATTTAAATATTTTTATATGTCATCCTTTTGAGACCGTGAATGATAATATTTCATTGGTAGTTTGCGTAATGTTTTATAACTTGACATTACTAAAAATTGCTATCAATTTCTGTGCAATTTTTTAAAGTGATGTTTTAAAAACTGACAGAAGATTCAAAATTTTCCTTTAATGACCCATTCTTCATTGGCCGATTGCACGTTAATTTTGGTTTTTTGACAGTTCTCATATCGTTTCGCGCGACAAAATGTATCAAATTATTAAATACATTTCAAACACAATTGAAGTCGCGAAGCGAATGATGATCCTCTTTTTGTTTGTATGGAAACCCAGCCAACTCGAATCACCTTAAACATTAATGATCAATGTTACCCCGTGTATCTAAGTAACCAACGTCTACGGTACGGTCAACGACGGTAACATTGGAAGGACTGCCATTTGACTTTTAACTTGTGAGAGAAAAACCAGACCGGCGGGAACATACTTACACACTCAGTTACCTCAATGAGAGTGTTTAGAAATCATAAACCTATCAGTTGGCAGCAGGGTGGCGAAAGGTCTTTTTGACAGTAGGCGTCAAGATCGACCAATCACACCACTTTATTTTGACATCTACTGCCAAATAGACCTTTCACCACCCTGCTGCCAGCTGGTGGATTTCTGATTTCTAAATGCCCTCATTTACTGGTTTTCTCACGATAATATTATGCCTCATCGTATCTACACTAATTTGGATCGCAATTGAAAATATTTTCATATTTTCAACCGCGTTCCAAATTAGTGTAAAATTAGGTGTCTTGTCGACACCAAAACAAAGGAAACTAATAATGTTATTATCCCAAAACACCGATGAATAAGAAATTAAAAACCAAAAACCCATAACGCAAAATCAGTTTACTTTTCGAACTCAATAAACACAATGACCGTAATCCAAAGAGGTCGGTTTAAAAAAAGAATATGTCACGCATTCTCGACTCATAATTTCATACCATAATACAAACTTACATTTGCAGTTGGCAGTGTCGCTTGAATCGCAGGTTTTCTGCTGAATTATTATGTGGAGATATTAGTTTCATATTTTGTCGGTGATTTATTTAAGTTTGTGTTGTCGCATCGAACACCCACCACGCGCCAAAAGTGTGGGGTATAATTAGGAAGGCGGCGAAGGGATATCGTTGACTTAACAGAGGAATGTCACAATTGTCTACGGACTTGTAGTCGTATAAGCTGTTTTTCAATTAGAAAGGTGGCGTGAAAATATTTTTCTTGTAATGGAATAATGCCTTAAGTGACTATGGTGTTTATAGACGTATAGGCTGTTCTTCAATGTGTGATATACAGGGTGTCCCTAAAACCAACTTTTATACGATCAGGGCTGATAGACCAGCTCATAAGAACCTAGATTAAGCAAATTTGGCCTCAGTAAAAATCTCTTAGTTTTCGAGATATTGACGTTTTTGTAAAACTCGTGCTAAGTGATACCCTGACTCGGTGTTTTGAGTGTCATTGCTAAAATATCAAGTATTTTACAAATCTGTATTTTGCTATGTGTGGCCAAATAACTATGCTATTGAACGTATTTTCTATTTTTGCTAATTTATTCATGCTGTGGACACAGTACAATAACAAAAAAAAAATATTCGATTTTTTTCAAATTTCACCTCTGACTTCGAACTAGCGTGGTGAAAAAAAAATGTACCAACATAACCAGGCACTCAACGTAAAAAAATTGCGCATTTATTGTAGTTTCTAAAATGGTATAAAATTTACTAAACACTGTAATAATTTTTGAAATAATGATATTTTGTTACAAAATTAACTGTCTGCCGCCTTCATCTCATACGATCCGGTTGAACTAAGTTTGCACCTGGCGTGCTTGACATCACATACAAATTAGGTGCAAACTTCACGTAATCGTCAATATCTCGAAAACTAAGAAATTTTTGTGAGGTCGATTTTACTCAGTCTCGTTTTTTATGAGCTGGTTTATCAGCCCTGTTCGCCATTTTGTAAAAGTCGCGAATTTTGATAGCCTGGATCAGTCTTTCGAATGTCATGACTTCAAATTTCAGTATTTTCTTAATCTGCTTTTTGTTAAACATTACTTAATAATTATGCTATCATACCTTTTCTGTTCGAAATTCAAATTCTGGTACGAAATTTAACCAATGGAATATTGTAGTATAACCTCCTTTTGAATTAAAATGCTATTATCTTAAAAACTACGGTGTCTAGTGTGTAAAATCTTACTATTTTAAACTACATTATTTTTTTTTATTTTAGCATGGTAAATTTGTTTTAAGTACCTATTACGCGATTGAAATCCGAGGTCATATTTTGAATCACGTAAAATCTAATTTATTTTGATAAGGTATGATAGCATAATTATTAAGTAATGTTTAAAACAAAAAGCAGATTAAGAAAATACTGAAATTTGAAGTCATGACTTTCGAAAGACTGATCAAAATTCGCGACTTTTACAAAATGACGAACAGGGCTGATAAACCAGCTCATAAAAAACGAGACTGAGTAAAATTGACCTCATAAAAATTTCTTAGTTTTCGAGATATTGACGATTACGTGAAGTTTGCACCTAATTTGTATGTGATGTCAAGCACGCCAGGTGCAAACTTAGTTCAACCGGATCGTATGAGATGAAGGCGGCAGACAGTTAATTTTGTAACAAAATATCATTATTTCAAAAATTATTACAGTGTTTAGTAAATTTTATACCATTTTAGAAACTACAATAAATGCGCAATTTTTTTACGTTGAGTGCCTGGTTATGTTGGTACATTTTTTTTTCACCACGCTAGTTCGAAGTCAGAGGTGAAATTTGAAAAAAATCGAATAATTTTTTTTGTTATTGTACTGTGTCCACAGCATGAATAAATTAGCAAAAATAGAAAATACGTTCAATAGCATAGTTATTTGGCCACACATAGCAAAATACAGATTTGTAAAATACTTGATATTTTAGCAATGACACTCAAAACACCGAGTCAGGGTATCACTTAGCACGAGTTTTACAAAAACGTCAATATCTCGAAAACTAAGAGATTTTTACTGAGGTCAAATTTGCTTAATCTAGGTTCTTATGAGCTGGTCTATCAGCCCTGATCGTATAAAAGTTGGTTTTAGGGACACCCTGTATATGGACGATATTCGCAATAAATACGATAATTATGCGATTTTGATTTAAGTGTTTGTGATTTGTTCAAAGCTATGAATTGTACATTTTGTATTTAGTTCTTGTAACTGTATCTATGTATCAGCCTCGGTCGTCCACGGCTGGACATAGGCCTCCCTACAGAGCATCCACCACCACCACAGATGTTACACATTGGTTATGTGGGGCTCTCCGCTCCAAAAGGGATTGGCCTACCCTCTAAAACTCTGGGATGCTGCCTCGCCTGTGCTTTAATGGTGATGCAGTGGGATCATCAACCAGGCTATATGGCCAGGCTTCTTAATTTATTTCTTCAGATCAACTTTTAATAATTAATACCAATTACCTTAAAATAAATAGCCGGATGGAGCCTCGCCGTCAAACAACTGAAGCAGTGTGCCGGTTGCTTTATACTTACGAGCCGCACGCACACATCAACAAGTTTTTTCCTACTACCCGCAGCACGCACTCATTGACCTGACCAACCAGCGTTAAAGAAACCGGCTGACTAGAGGTGATTCAGTTCTTTCTGTTCTTTGTTAGCGAGATTACGTCCGGCTAGTTATTTTAAGGTCCTTGATTAATACATAATAAACAATAACGTGGTGTCAAAAAGTCGTTCGTCGTCGTTCTTTGAGAAGTACATTTGCATATGCACATACATAGGTAGTAAAAAAGGCGATATAACGACTGAATGTTGGTGAAGATTTACTTACATAATTTCTTCGGTATTGAAATAAGTATAGGATCCATCTTGCTTTCCATATTTTACCGCCGAGGTGATATTTTTGAAGTAATATAAAAAGGTACAAAAAGTTAATAAAAAACCAAATTACTGGGTACCTAACGTAATATTTCCATTCACCAAAATCAACTTCCGCGAAGGCCCAGGCGTTTCCAGCCTACACTTACCTCCGTACTCACCAGGAAAATGGCTGACACCAAAGCCCATTCACAAAAAAATAATACCATAGACTATTGATATTCAATTTCAGAACGACCACACGCAACGGACCATCTTTCCATTATCGATTTAAAAACAAAACGTTCCAAAATCAAACCATCGACTCCGCTCTCTAATTCTCTCCCCGCCTATAATTGACGCTGACGCGCCATTTTTCGTCTCTTTCTCGCTTGGAGGTTTCACGTAAGTCTGTTTCGCTCGGCGCGTTGTCACGTGTCAACGCTATTTTGACAATTATGTCATTTGTTTCGGCGACGATAGGTGCCCTGTAATTTTGTATGGAATGGTGGAATCTCGGGGTCGTTGGACGGCTTGTATGGGAACAGATGGATGAATGAAGTGACAATGACCTTTTCATCACACTTGCTCGAAAATGGTGCATTACACGTAGGTTTTGCGGGCCGTAAATGAGCTATTACGCCCTAGGGCGTAATGGTTTTCTTTTTAAATTTGAAACGCTGGTTCTGTTTTACTCTTATTTGTCATGTTCAAAGGAAACGCCAACTTACTTTTTTAACTTTTATCACTGAAATATTTATTTAAAGAGAACTGGTATTGCAAATACATGTAAACACATATTTCTGTAACATTAATTAAATGTTTCAATAGTGTATTTCAGTATTTTGCAATTATAAAATCAACCGTTTTAGGTCTGTACCGCTATGGTTTCCGAACGTTGCGCATTGTCTATGGATATGTCACTAATGTCACTGTCAGTTTTACAATTTTATTTAGGTTAAGTAAGGTTAATTTTAATTAGATTTCCTCACAAGTGTGATGAAAAACATTGTGTGTGCCACGGGCGGTAAAGGAATTACAAACTCGTGTTATTAAAGCCCTCGGCTTCGCCTCGGCCTTGTAACAAACACTCGTTTGTAATTCCTTACCTACCGCCCTTGATACACAATGTACTATTGATGCTTGACATTAACTTGGTTCTGATGCCCTTCTATACTCCCTGAACAAGAGCGTTTTAGAACACTTTCGTAATATCTTTTCTTCTTGAAACTCATTCATCAGCAGATGTAAAAGTTTTACAACCAAGGATGTATCTAGACTTCAATGTTTTTAATTCATAAAAGTACTTTACATTTATCACTTTATTGAGTATCGAAATTATAGTATTTTATGCAACAGTTGTATAAGAAGGTTCAAAAAATGCGAATTGCGTGAGTTGCGATACGAGCCGCGAATGCGGCGAGTATCGCAAATAGAGACGCAATGAGCGTTTTTTGACTTAATTATACAACGTTGCATACAATACTTTTTCTACGACAGGTTTTAAAATTATAAAATACAAACAAGGCATAACCTCCAAAGAAGGCAAATATGACGTATGACTGTCAGTATGTGTCTATGGTAAACTTTTTATTTTTTAAATGAAGTTGACACGCAGTGAATATATTAAAAATACTTTTGTTTTTATGTTGGCATCAATGAATTTAGTTCAGAAAGTCTTGTTTTTCTTAAAAGCCGTAGGATTTTAATTGTTTGTTAAGTTGGTAGTTGTGCATTTTTACCGTAAAGTTAAAATTGAGCGCTTAATCCTTGACCTCAGTTTAACCTAGATTTAGAAGTCTGTGGTTGCTAGCAATAACGTAAAGTGGCTATAACGACACTAGTGCTGTTATGGGGAATAGAGTATAGACTTCTCTGAACTCATATTATATATGTTCTTATATTAGTGTTCGTGACCAAGTAAAAGACAGATAACAGTACAGGAGTAGAAAAAATATTTAAAACATTTTCTTGACTGTAAATAAAAGAATATTGTAGCGGGTAGTATTAATACAGCTTTAATGCTATCCAAATAAAATGGCACTGACATACTGACCGACAGACAAGCGGTCTCTGAAACTATAAGGTGACCTAGTTTGACTACAAAACTCGAAAAAGGTACAATATTTTTTAATCTACTTGAAACAATACTATATTAGATTTTAGTTTGAGTGTCAAAAAAATTCAAAAAGTACTTAAATTAATACAGAAACGTGTATATCAGTTTAATGTTAACTCTCTGTCAAAATTTGACGACCGCTTTAGCTTATTTGGTAGTGACCCTGCCTACGAAGCACGAGGTCACGGGTTCGAATCCCGGTAAGGGCATTTATTTGTGTGATGAGCACGAATATTTGTTCCTGAGTCATGGATGTTTTCTATGTATTTATGTATTTGTATCTATTAAATATATCGTCGTCTAGTATCCATAACACAAGCCTTATTGAGCTTACTATGGGGCTAGTTCGATTTGTGTAAGATTGTCCCCTAATATTTTTTTTTTAAATGTAAATTCTTTTCTCTTTTCCTCAACAGGTACGCCACACTAAAACCTCTAGAAAGGAACCTTCTTTCTGAATAGCCTTATGCTCAATAGGATTTCCAACAATAGATTTTAATTTGATTACTAAAGGCAATCCAAAAAGTTCTAAAGTTTATGTAAAAACGCGTATATTATTAGTGTAAACATCGGTAAAAATGTAAATTAAAAAAGTCCCCATCATTAAAAAACAGTCTTCTATTTTTTTTTACTTTTCTTTGATACATACACCACACTAGTAGTACCTCTCTAAACCTTCAAATTCTTCAAAAAGCATCAGATGCAATAAAACCTCATATATAATGCAGCAGCGGCGACGTCTCAATCCACTCGTAGTCTATGGTCACGAGCACAGATTAGCGATTTATGGCATTGTCTGTGGACTAATGGGATGATACCGCGTTGTCTATGGCGCTGGAATGAGATAGATATAATATGTTTATGTTAAACTATGATTTTATCCATTAGAGTTCACTCTAATATATTTATAATCAGAATATTTTAGCCAAGATATTTTGAGTCTCGGAAAAAAACTTTTTTATAAGCTATAACTGAACTAAATGGGAAATCTTTTCACCGGGCGGAAGTTTGTATGGGGAACTAGTGGCGCGGCGCCCATAGAACCCGATTCCCACCGGCTCGCCTATTTTTTTAAGCATATGACCGGAGTATCTACTACTCTTGAAGAAAAAGTAATCCAAATCTGATACGGCTTTACTAAAAATATATTTAACACCACGCCACTGAGGGGAACTGACAATTTTTTAAGTAGAGTACGACTTTTAAATGGAGGTGTTGCCCCATGTTCCGCTTTGCAAAGCCATCGTAGTCGCATTCCAGGAACAAAACTTTAAATCTCCGTGGACGAAGTCACGGGCAAAAGCTAGCAATCAATATTTTTGACATTTATTGAATTACCATAGAGAATAGACAAATTCCACGTGAGCGGTGGTTTTGAAGGGGCATTAGGATGCGCGGCGGCGGCGTAACGGTAGCCCGCGTTTGTATTCATACGTTGGCTGGAATACATTCATTTGACAGTTTTACAGGTATCGGTGGGTTTAAAGAAGTGGCTTTTGTCTTTGTGCGTTCCGATCGAAATTAGTTATTTGAGTGCAGCTCACAGACTACCTTCACTAGACGGAGCATGTTATAAGACACGAGCTCACCACGCATATGGGCGATTAAATGTCGGTAGATATTACTAGTACAACGCGTGTTTCACATCTTTTTTTATCATTTTATGTTTCGAGATTGTCGTCGGATTGAACAGAAATATTTGTTTTACGTTTGGTGCACACACAAGTCAGAAACATGGTCGCAAGTTCGCAACTGAACGAGCGGCCGGTCGCGTAATGCTATACAATCGACCATATCTGATGTGAGCGCGCGTCGTCTAGCATACTCCGTCTAGTGGAGGTAGTCTGTAATGCAGCTACATTTCCGTTTGGGGCCATTCATTTAGTACGTAAGACGATTTAGGGGGGGAGGGGGGTCAACCATGTCTTATTTTTTCTTACAGGGGGGTGGGAGGGAGTTTTGATCGATCTTACGTAAGATCATAAAAATGCGGAAAATAATCTTAACTTTTGAAAAAGCGCGCAAATCTGCGCGAGAGCGTATAAAAAAATTTACTAAAAAATTAAAAACTACTAGTATTTGCAAATAAAAGTCCTTACAAAAATGATTCTTTGAAAAATAAAAATTAAAACAGCCAAACGTAAAATCATTTTGGTTTAGATTCTTACGTAATAAATATTAAATAGGGGGGGAGGGGGTCAGCCGATTCTTATTTTTTCTTACATAAGGAGGGGAGACATTTATTTCAAGTCTATTATAGCTTGGCAACTTCGGTGGTGACACTCCCATGTGTGCTTTTTATAATATGCAGACGTAATTTCTTACACAAGTGACCCGACGACCGATTCAGCCGGACCAGAGGCAGCCTCCGTCGGTCGCCGCTCATGTTGGCGGTAACTTGTGTAAGTAGTTACGGCTGCACATAACATAAAGCACACATGGGAGTGTCACCAAGGAAGTTGCCAAGCTATACCCATATAAGATTTGGTTAGTTACAATTGACTTAGAGCTATGGTCGTAACAATAGCATCTCAATAATTAATATTATTGAGCGATTCCAGGTTGAAATGATTATGACGATGATTAGTCTATTTATATGTTTCTATTTAATGTAATGTTTTTAGTAGGAAATGCCGTAAATATGCTCTCAAAAAATAATTAGAACGTTGGTGTTACGCGCACGCGCAGCTTCAAATAAAAGACTTCAACGCACACCTAAAACTTGATTTGAAAGCCGATGTTGCAGTATGTAGGGCATTTCTCCAGAAATATGTTTGCGACTCATTCATCTGTCTCCATACATTTAGTATGAAAAAGCGCCAGATGAATGAGGTGACCGCAGACATATTTCTGGAGAAATGCCCTGTATTACTTTGATACATCCATATAAGTGTACTTGTCAAAATGAATTATAATAGAGTCTAATAGATATTGGATTGGAATAAATATAGTAGAGACTGAAATTCGAAAATAATATTGTACTCGTATATGGAAAACGTTCTACTGTTTGAGAGTGCCAAGCCTTTCTGTACATTGCTACTGCATAGTGCAGTTATAGATTAGTCTAACCAAGGACCATTAAAACATGAGGACTGTCATTCTCCATACAAAAAGCTGTTCCCCGATATTTACAACGCCATCTATGTATAAGCTTGGTATAAGAATTATAATTATTTACAATTATTCAACTTCACAAGCGTGACACAGTATTTAAATGTTAGAATTTATTTATTATTAACTGTTTACGAACTAATTGTTACTATACTATGTTTCTTTGTTCATCGTTAAATGTTTAGTTTTTTAGTGCCATCTAGTTTTTGTCTGGATATCCCCTTGCGGTCGGGGCACGATCCAAAGTATGAAGAATGACAGTCCTCTTGTTTTAATGGTCCTTGGTCTAACTATAGTAGAATGGTGCCGCTTTGGTGCTTTTTTTCTGAATTGAAAAAGTTCCGTGGGTGTGAAAAAATTGCGAGTTGCTAGAATCAATATATCTGTAGGGGAGAGGCATGGTTGTCACATAGGTTGGTTGCCACTAGGGTGTGCAGTACCGGGATATTTTAATATGGCAGTACCGGGAATTCGCGGTGCTCGCCTACTAAAATTTCCCGGTACTGCAAGCACTGGTTGCCACAGCGGTAAAACAAAACTAAACGAAGAAATAAGTGTATCGATCGTCGCAAGAGACAATACCTCCTTCTGTATTTCATCAACCGATGCACTTATTTCTTTGTTTAGTATTTTTTTCAGCCGCTGTAACAACCAACCTCTGAGATAACCCGGTGTCCTATATATTGCTACTGCACAGCTATAGTTATAGATTAGTCTTTCACTACAATAGTATAATGGTACCGGTAATGCCGCCGGCACGACGCTGGAGCGTGCGCGGCGCGTGCGGCGGACGTGACTGCGCCGGCGTGGCGTGCGCACACGCACAGAAGGGCGTAACCAATACCACGCTAGTACTAAGGTATGCTCTTTTGTAGCATCGCTCTGGGTAACAGATTCGGGACATAAGTTGGAACCTACTGGCGTCCTCCTAAGACAGTTAAAAAGGCGTAACTTACTACAATCTAGTACCTACTAAAAGCGTAACTCACACCACGCTAGTAGGTACTAAGATATGCTCTTTTGTAGGTCCGCACTGGGTAACAGATTCGGGACAAATGTTGAAATCTACTGGCGTGCTCTTAAGACGCTTAAAAATAGCGTAACTTACTACAATCTAGAACTAAAACAAGCTCTTTTGTACGCGTGCACTGGGTAACAGATTCGGGATATAAATTGTTCAATTTATAGGTTTTGCTGGGTTCCCAACTGGCGTGTTCTCAACAGCATTATAAGGACGTAACTTACTATAATCTTCTACTAAGATATGCTCTTGTGAAAGGGATGTATACAGTTACCAGCAATAACAAATGATGAATTCCTATAGTAATAAGGTCGTCCCTCGTTTTGTCATATACTATTACCGGTGACTGATGTACTAGGTAACAGATTCTGGCATAAGTTGCCTCCAACTGGTGTATCTTTACATGTTTAAAACGGCGTAACTCACTACAAGCTAGTACTAAGACGAGATCGTCGTTGCAAAGCAATAATATCGTAACTAACTATAAATGTATTTGCGGGTTACAGCAATATTGCTTTTCAGCGACGATATGCTCTTTTATAGGGTCGCATTGGGTAGCAAATTTGGGATATAACTTGAAATTAACTGACGAGCCACCAATGCTATTAGAAGGGTGTAACTCACTGCACTCATGTAAATTTCTGCAAAAGATACATATTTTTGTCTTTCTGTGGATTTTAGTACAGTTTTTATAATAAAAACCCTTGTTTTATAGTAGATTGTAATCATATATGAGGCCATATGTTATATCTACAAATACATTTTTCATCACACTTGCTCGAAAATGGTGCATTACACGTAGGTTTTGCGGGCCGTAAATGAGCTATTACGCCCTAGGGCGTAATGGTTTTCTTTTTAAATTTGAAACGCTGGTTCTGTTTTACTCTTATTTGTCATGTTCAAAAGAAACGCCAACTTACTTTTTTAACTTTTATCACTGAAATATTTATTTAAAGAGAACTGGTATTGCAAATACATGTAAACACATATTTCTATAACATTAATTAAATGTTTCAATAGTGTATTTCAGTATTTTGCAATTATAAAATCAACCGTTTTAGGTCTGTACCGCTATGGTTTCCGAACGTTGCGCATTGTCTATGGATATGTCACTAATGTCACTGTCAGTTTTACAATTTTATTTAGGTTAAGTAAGGTTAATTTTAATTACATTTCCTCACAAGTGTGATGAAAAACATTGTGTGTGCCACGGGCGGTAAAGGAATTACAAACTCGTGTTATTAAAGCCCTCGGCTTCGCCTCGGCCTTGTAACAAACACTCGTTTGTAATTCCTTACCTACCGCCCTTGATACACAATGTACTAATACAGCCACACACTTATGGTTAAACACATTTTTGCGCCCTTGTTTTATAGTAGATTGTAATCATATATGAGGCCATATGTTATATCTACAAATACATATACAGCCACACACTTATGGTTAAACACATTTTTGCGCCGCGGTTGAAAAAATGAAGCAACAAACAACGAATAGAAGCGATAACTTTTTCTAACTATCAATTACCTAAGGCAAATAAAAATAACTCCTGTCTTAAGGATCTCCACAAAGAGACGTTCAACACTTTTTTACAGAATAATTGCCTTAATTAACCCCTGCCCATTCACACTTACTCCCGTCCAACAAAAACTAATCCTTAACTAACGTTTAACAACCTCTTTTTATGGTTTTTCTTATTATAAAAAAAAAACGCTATGGCACGCGCGACCGCGTCCGATGAGTACGAGCGTAGCATCTTAAACCAAAAGACGGAGACATATTTACGCGATCCGTGCAAGCGAGAATGAGATGGCTATATGATTGAGAGTCCCAACTTTTAACCAAGAAATGCAGTCAAATTAGGAGAAATAAATATCGACGTTGATATGGTACAGAATAACTGATTTTTGGTTTCCAAACGGATTTTTGAATGAAATTGAACGCGCGTGGTAACTGGCGAGGTCGTGGCGCGCATGGCAATTAATTGGATAAGTAGTTTTAGTACCAAATAAAAGCCAATTGTGTTCTTAATGTTGTAATTATAAAAGGAAATGGCTTTTTTCCTATTATCAAACCAAAACAATAGCCTCAAAATAAAAGTAATATAGATGAAAAAACCGGACAAGTACGAGTCGGACTCGTCCACCGAGGGTTCCGTACAAAGATTTTAAATAAAGACTATACAGGGTGGGAGGGACTATACCGACAAACTTTAACTATAGATTCTAACAACTATTAGGAGTAAAAAAAGTTATGTGATGTATAATCGAAAAACGCTTACTTTCCGAGATATTCATTATTTTGTAAATGAAAACTCCCAAGTGTGTAACAAGCCCTAATAAATGTGACTAAGATGCCTTTACAGTTTTTTTTAAATCCTTTAACTAAACAGGAATTAACCTTCGCAGTATTTGTTAGTAAGCGACTACGAGGCCAAAAAATTGACCTTTCGTTTCCATTTTAGCTTTTTTTTCTTTTTGATAACTTTTCAGCCAGTAAGGACATGTTTATAACGAGGGGCTTAATTTACTGATTTATTTTGTTCCATAAGACTATTAATGTAAAATGACAAAATTCGACCCATGTTGATATAACATTATTTACTCGTCACACCACCAGGAATTCATGGCTAAAGTTTGTCGGTATAGTCCCTCCCACCCTGTATAGTCTTTTTATGATTTAATTACAAATGTATGTATCGTTTTTAGATTTTTCCCTATAATTGTAGTATAAGACGATATTACTTGTCAAATTTCATAGTTCTAGGTCAA
The DNA here is from genome assembly GCA_947034925.1 of Eudemis profundana. Lineage (NCBI taxonomy): Eukaryota > Metazoa > Arthropoda > Insecta > Lepidoptera > Tortricidae > Eudemis > Eudemis profundana. Next base: position 9,753,630 of record OX344814.1, on the reverse strand, counting down.
CGGAAAGTACCCTATGAATTTTGGTTTCCTTGAGAGAGTTGCACGTTTATTGCGGCAATATCTTTTTTTGGGACCATAGACCTGAGTATATAGTTTTAGTTTCCACTCGATGCATCCACGCGTTCCCGAGATAAAGGGTCTTGACAGACGGACAGACAGACAGACGAAAGGACGGACGGGTAACAAAATGATCCTATAAGAGTTCCATTTTTTTCCTTTTGATATACGGAACCTTAAAAAAACAGTTGATGCAATTAATGAACGTCTTGATATTAGAATGCTGAAAAATTAAGCAATCACTTGAGGCCAAAATATCGCGTAAGAATTCCTAAAAACTTGCATTCCTATTTCGAAAAATATGCCGACAAAAACGTAAGTTTTCCGTGGTTTTCTTATTATGAGAAACCATACAACAAAAAGCCTTAAAAGTACCATATTTTGACAACATAAAGTTAGTCTCACATATTCTGGTCCAAGTTACAAAGAAAAATTCTTACCCTATACTTTATAATAATTCGCAAAATCGCATACGATTCTGTCCTACTGCGGACCCCTGGAATCTACTAAACATTCCAGTCGGACCTATAAAACTGGACATAGAACGCGGTAGGTAGCTCTTAGGCTTTTTGCCAGTTTGAGTTTCACAGAAAGGCCTATGTTAGTTGTAAAATCGCGCGACTTACGCCCTTATGGATCGGAGTTGGTTATATAAAAGAGCTTATCTTGGTAACAAAGTATTGGCAGTTACGACCTTCTATGTGGGGAGTTGGGGAGTTGTGTAGTGCGTTAAATAGATTATAAAGTCGGTGGAAACGTCAGGGCGGGGCGGCTGTAAGAAAATCACAATGCGATGCCTCGGGCAGTGGTTATGGCGGGCGGCATTATTACTGGCGATCTGTCGAGGGACAGGGCATGGGCGGATTGCGAGAGTATAAATAAGCGGGAGCGATTAGCGGAAGGTGTATCCCAGTCCGATCCACTCAGGGTGGGCCGGCTAGCGACCTAGTTCGACCCCAGGGAACGCCACGGCCGACACCCGGTCATACGATCGCTATGCCCAATAAGGGTTGCGAGTTAGTCAGTCTTCAAAAAAAAAGCAAAAGGTGTTACTTTAGAAGAGCTGGCATAACTAGGCGGAGCTTCATTTGAGGTGATTTCGCTCGGGTTGTTTTCTCGCAAAGTATACTTGTTCAATGTAAGGGTCCACACCCTTACATTGTATTGAATTAAATTGAGAAACAGACTAACTTTTTTATGAGTTTTTTGAGATCTTTTTATATTTAATATAACAGATGCGCAAAAATTTACCCAAAATAAGCTTCGCAATTATATCGTTGCATAGGAATATCTTATTATTAACAAATATACACATTAAATGAACTAGCGCATTAGCCTTTTTATCTTTTCACAAGTTGTGGTTATGTTATGTGTGTTATGTTTTGGTTCAATATTGCCAGTTATACCTAACTTGTAGATATGATTAGCAGATATGACGTGTTCGGATAAAAGTTACCACAGTTAGTCATAGCAGTAGCTTATTTCTTGGACCTCATATATTTTGCCTTAAAACGCCACACGCACTACTTATTTATTCTAAGATTTGACCAAAACTAGTTTTGGTTACATCTTAGAATATAGGTATATAATTCAATATAGGTTTTGGTTTAGGTGAGATGATTTTCACAACTCGACATGTTATAATGCGCCTATTAGGCGTGTTACGTGCAATATATAATTTTATTTGCTCATTTCCAAAATACCGCATTCCAAGAATACCAGATTTTTAAAATACCAGATTCTCGATATATCAGATTCACCGTATACCTACTAGATTACTAGAATAATACATCCAACAAAATCATTTAGATTGAGTGACCTACGATTTTATAATCTAGTGTAACAGGAATCTGATAAATCGAGAATCTGGTATTTTGGGCATGAGCGATTTTATTTCATCGTCCTAAGTTTAAAACTTGCACCACACGTCAAACGTATAAAGTTTTCGTTTCCGCCAGCGTAGACGTGTAAGACCGAATAAACCTTTATGCATTTTGGCAGTCGCTGTTCCGAGAAGCAAAAAACGCCATAGACAAAGTAGAAGTATGTCGGTACTGCCAACATAACGTACTAACTGCATACAAACGCACTTCAACACTTTACGTGTTGGCGAAATAGTTATGGTACTGAACATGGAATTTTAGATACGCTTTTGAATATGGCTTTGTATGGCGGTAATATAAGCTAAACGTTCATCTTTAGCATAAAACTTCTGTCCTTCTCACGCAGTTTTACATTGATGACGACTGTGCTAGGATGTTTATTGAGTTAAATTCCTTCTACCGTGGATATGACTAAAGAAATTTCGTTTTATTTTCGAGTTTGACACGCTTAGCTAAGTGGGAGTAACACCGCCTACGAAGCTAAAACGGGTTCAAATAAAAAACGGCAAATATTTGTGTGATAAGCACAAGTATTGGGTCTAGTACACATACTACAAATATTGCTTAGTTTGGGACTAGGTCGAACTGTAAGATTGTCCGCCAATATTTATTTATTTAGTATTGATTTGTGGTTTTGTACTGCAACTGATTTTGTTTGTGGTTCAGTCAACAACAAAAGTAACATCGTTTTAGAAAACTACTAAGGCACTTGTCACGCCAGCAGCGACTCTACTATGCTGCCATAGCATGTTCACCATGTAATTGTTAAAGCTGTATACTGTATCTTTATTATAAGTACGGTTTTATAAATTGTACATAAATATGAATTATGCGGCGTTTCACACATTAGGTTAGACTTTAACTGTTTAAGTATTAATTAGGTTTCAATTTAATAAGTTTTTGTAATTAGGTACCTACTAGACCTATGTATTTGTACGTGGGTAGTTTCAGTAGCGTTTCTACTACTTTCAGATTCCTGGTTTTGTTTATTCATTTTATACGTTATTGCTACTTGTAAGTTGAAACAATGTTTAAAAATGCCTTGAGACATTTTTTACAAGTCAACTGAAGGGAGAAACAAAAAAAGACCTATAAATTCACTTTGGTACCTATCTTTTGCTATTTTTAACACGGTTTTATATTAGTTTTACTTGTAACTAACAATGTAGTCCAATCTTGGAAGTCAATTTTAACTTTCTTCTAAGTAATTGTTGTATCAAATTGAAACTTTTTGTATATGTACATCTTGTGACAATACAATAATTTGGTATCTTGGAGGGATAGGTGAAGCGGAAAGCGTATTTATTAGATTTTTAATCCTATAAGTATTTAGACTAAAAGGCCACATTTTATAAAAACCGACCAATAACTAGAAATTTAGTTTATCAACGAAAGCGCAACAAACCGCTACAACACACGAAAAAAACGACAAAAATGACGCACACGGAATCGAAATGCAATAAAAAATCGCTAGAAAGGGATGGCTGGATATATACCGGTCCAGTTAGAGAGGGACAGAAGATATTCGAATTTAGAATGCAGCGCGTGCGCGTCGCATCCGTTGCGGCGAAAAACCACAGCGACGCCACCTCGTGGCCGGCGGTGGAACTCTGGATTATTTTTAATTCAAGTAACATTTTTGGTTATTTTAATATGTGCCTTATGGAGCTTACTAGAGAGTTCATGTTTTACAACTTGGCATGTAGTTAGGACCTTTTTATTCTAGAACATGTCGAGGTCAATAATTGTAATAGCTTTATTTAATGCTGAGTAACAGACTTTGCAACTTCGTCCGCAATTTGTGTCTGTCATTGTCCCTCCATTTCTCGCTGTTTTACGTACATGTTTAATTAGCCGACTTCAAAAAGAAGAAGGTTCTCAGTTCGTCGATTTTTTGTGAATTTGAAAGGGTACCTATATTCAATATACCCTTTCAAATATATTTCAAAATCTACCCCAGATCTGATGGGACATTAGAGTAATCGAGGGAAAATTTCAAATATTATAGGCAGACATATAACGATACCGGTATTTTTGTATTATTTCGAGAATTTGCACGAATAATTGGTGATAAATAAGTTTATTATGTATATATATCAATCACTTTTTATTTTGTATTAATTATGTTCATGTGAATTTAGTGAAAGTTTGATATGTCACCGTTTCCATAACTAAATAGACAATATGAGATACTTAACGACTGCTAAACATCAGCTAAAGGATGATGATGCGTGCAAAAAAAAATAGTCAAATACATGTCTATATCCAAATCTGTCTTAGACTTTTTGTAGGTAGATGACATGCTACTTACAGAACACGTGCTGAAGTAAAAACAATCTAGCAATAAAATTAAACGATTTATTTAATAACTCTAAACCAATACTATTTGTATATCAAAACACTGTTAATAGAGGCCCACCATTAATCATTATTTAATTAATGATAAAGATTGCGATCTAATTAATGATATGATGAACGAGAGCCGGGACCACCGCGTGTCATATCGTTGTGTTCCACATTGCTCCTGTTATTGACTATTATTTACGTCATTTTTTTTTAAGTTTGCATTTTCAAAAGGTGCCTATAAAAAGTAAAATATAAATATTAGCACAAAATACAAAATCTCTATAAATAAATTTAACCTAGCGTGCCGTATACCTACCTTACCTAGTTAAATATAGTAATATTTCAATCAAACCGTCTTTAGAAGTCATTACATATTCAAGAGGCCACCACGTATGTACATGATATCTGAACCACGTATATCATCAGTCACAAAGCATTCTTCATTGACCTCAAGATACCCCTTAAAGGAAAAAACGATGAGTCTGCTTAGTTAGGTACTATCCAAAATCTGAGACATGGTTATATTACCGCTTCAAGTAAAATGATTTTAACCACATTTTGAGAATTTACCAGTAGGTACACAGTTATGAACAGCCATTGTTAATTAATACCTACATGATATTTGTCTGTCAATTTTATTAATTTTGCAGATGATACATCAGTTTCAATAACCAGGCTAATTAGAAAGCGTTGTAAATAACAAATAATGTTGATGATCGACTTTAGTCCTTTTACCAATTAACATTCTTAATCCATATTTATCCTTATAGAGGAAGAAACAATACAAAACTTAATAAAAACTTCTCTCAGTCACACAAAAATCCTAACATGCTACTGTGTTACCTTTTTGTGTTAATCTTACTTCTTGTTACATTTTTGCATGAACCGACCGGATCCGGCGGGGCGAGGCGGAACGGATCATTTTATTATGATCGATTGGATCATTAATGTTATCATTAGAGTTTTCGTTTTGGACGCGGCTCCTGGATTCAAATATGCTAACGACCAACTATTTAGATTGTGGACGTGAGTTAAACCTTGTCTCTATTTGAGCAGCTAGAATAAGAACCAACCAGATGCACTACATAATGTTCTCCAACAGCTTATTTATTTCGAATTTTATTATTCTTATATCCATGTTCCGTGACCATGTAAACTCTCCTTTTTTTTGATGAAAATCATATTTTTCGCAGTGCCTGTCAGCCACTGTAGTATTGTAGAGCATTTCTAAAAAATATACGATTTTAAGCTAACATTTACATAATAACTACTATTAACACACAAAAAAACAAAAACTCGTAAAAACAAACATATTTTGTAAATATCCCGGTTTTAATAGTAGTTATTTCTAAAAAAAACTTTATACAAAATGTTATATGGACACGTTAGCTGTTACAAAAGTCGGGAATTGGGAATGTTTTCTCCAATTTAACGAATAAATCAACAAAACACCAACCAATTATAAATAATCATTAAAAATATTGTTAAAAAAGTAGGTATCCATTGAGGATTTGTTAATTGATGTACAATTTTTTTAAGAAATGTGCTTTATAATAGATCTATTTACAGATCCAAAGATATCTTTATAAGTATTACACTCCCTGATTTTCGTAGAAACCACCCAAAATGACAGAATCATTGTTATCTGAAGATAAATGACGTCATTAACTAGACCGGGGATACGTCCGAGGATCGACTATTGTAAATGACAGGAATCAATCAAACACAAGCTCAGCTATTGCGGAATGTTGAAGGGTAAAAAAATTACTTCGAAGACTTCACGTAAAAACTACGCCTATACATATAAATATAACCGTATGCCCATGTGATTTTTGCACCAAAATTATTTATTGAAACTGTTTAAAAGTAAAATTAATTGTTTTATTGGTATGAACTGTAAGTAAATTCATTTTTAACTAGGAAATCAAGGAATCAATCAACTAATCAGGAAAGATCGATTGATCACACTGTAATTGGTCATCCCGCAATGAACTGTTACTCGCCCAACTTTACTCGCTTACTCGCCAGCGGTGGTAAGTACTATAAATAAAATTCGAGCTTTACTACCCTAACTCATGTGATGTCAAAACAGAAACACCGCGCAAACCCCCGTTTTTGCGTAAGACAGTACCTGACAAAAAAGTCAGGTACGCCGTTGACTGATGTCGGACGTCAGCCTGACAAATGGCGCCGGAGCCTTCCTGTCGGGGCCCATTAGGTGACGGCGGGTTATCGGGATGTGGCTTATCACTTATAATTAATGATGAGCTTTACTAGAGTTTAGCCGGTAAATCTCAGTTTTAAATCCCTTATTAGGGAAATTATTGACATCCCCACCACAGTAATATATCGAGTTAGAAGGAAAAAGTGTATGTACCTCGCGTGCTAAAAAGAAGTGTAGACGGCCTCCTTGGCACGCCGTTAACTCCAGTTGCAGTCAATATTATTATCAGATTTGAAAATCTGATAATAATGGTATAATTAATTGTTGAAATACCACCAAATGAAATGGAAAATTTATGTTTTCCATCACTAAATTACACTTTTGGCGTCAAACGCCAAGCGAAATACGTTACACGCTTGGTTGTCATACAAATCGACGAACAAAATACCACAAAAAAAAATAACAATGCGTAACACGAGTAAACCCGGGCGGTCTACCTGGCTCCCCGTTGAATCTGTAAAAGCAAAACGCATTATTATTTTTTTGTTTGAAAGCATTTGCCGCCTTATCATTACGGTCATAGAACCGATAATCCGTTGAAAGCTCATAGTATCTCTAAGTCTTTTCTCTACGGAATACGCACTTGCAGACCGTCGGGCGAATGTGAAATGCAAAACAAATTAAGATCGCACTTATCTATAACTGCATTTACACTTTACTGTCTAGTAAATAGAATCTAAAATCTAATGATCTTTCAAGGCAGTTATACTTTTTTGACACTATATTCTCGTTATCCTAATTTGTGGTTTACCTCTCAATGGCATTGTATTCGTTAACAGCATTAGCCCAGTTGAACGGACAATTACTATACACAGACGCACGACGCGCGTCTGTGTGAGTGAACGCCATACTGTGGCATGCTCGCGCATGCTCATATCCTTGCCTGTGGTGCATCCGTACACGGCGCGCGCACATGCGCGCTCCCGATGTAAATTTTGTAGAAAGAAAAACTACCGTATACCGTGCCTCGACCTTACGTATCGCGCGCTCGAAACGGCCAAAGTTTGAATACTGTCGTATATTTGCAAGTTTGGATGTAGGGTGTTTTGACGACATGTTTAGTCTAGTGGGACTAGTGGGAGTGACACCAGCTACGAAGCTAGAAGTCTCGGGTTCAAATCCTGGTAAATCTGGTCGTGGACGATTTTTATCTATTAAAGTATACATTTAATAATAAATAAACAAAATAACAAAACTGTGTTTATTAAGTAATACAATTTTTTTCAGGAAGTGTTGGTGCCTTTTTTTAATTATTTTATCTGCCATAAATTGGTAACAATTTTACCCAGTGGGCGTAGCAACATAGAATTACTTACACTAGTATAACACTACAATTCTAACATTAAAATAACATATTAATAGGTAACTAACATAACATAGCCATTGTATAACTAAGAGGCACCGCGTAATTAACATTTGAATGTTGACAATTTAAACAAAGTAACAAACTAAATTCTATACTCTAATCAATTTAAACGTAACGCTAATGAGATATGCGTAACGTCGACCAGTAGGTACCCATAATACGGACATTCGTTAATCTGTAATTAAGTCGATTTATGTAAGATCATCTTCCAAGATTTATATTTATTCAATAATAGAAATTACAAATAAAATATACTTCTAACTAATCTAAACTTAACTAACTAATCTTCCAAGATGGAATAATTTATTATAAATTGCAAACTAAACTACAAGAATACACATTTAAAATTAAAACTAAAAACTAAATTAAAATTAAATAAATCTTCCAAGATAAAATTTTAATTTGTAAGAATAATATCAGCAATCAAGACCAACATAACACATAACTCATCTTGTGCGTTTTTCAGTGATTTTACGCAATCTTCCCACCAATTGATTTTACTTAGTACCTATTTGCTTCTTATCTTCCAAAAAATACGTTGCTGCAGGTTGTAACATTGTTGAGAACATAGACTAATGCACAATTATTAATCATTATAATAAACCACCGAAAAACTTAGAACAACTTTTAAACTTCAACCTCTGACACGATTAGCATCACCATTAATTAACTAACATATTACCGTTAAACACACAAGAAGAGGTGGATGGCACGTTTGTACGGTTTTAACATGAAAAAAATGATGGTTAAACATCATTTTTTTCGCTAAACACCTGTTAGATGTATCAGACAATATTAATGTAAGTAGCCAACACGTAACCTAACACTGCGTTTACGAATATTACACCATATCAAGATTACCAAGAATAATATTAGAGAAAATAAAATGGACGCCCTGTCACAGCCGGGCTAAATAATCACGATAGTGTTCTATCAAATAACTCTGAAACACCAGCAATGAACGCATCATAAATAACCTTTTTTCTCCACCAAAGAAACTTCAACTCTAACCTCAAGGTACAAAATTCAAAATCGTTTGGCGATGCATGTGTTAGTTGTATAGAGAAATTATCGAAAATCATGGACAATCTCTTAGGATATTTATCAAGGGGACACTGCTGCTACTGACAAAACAAACAATTTACATTTAGAGACGCGACGCGTCGGTATGTTATCGATTTGAAGAGATATTTTTATCGGATATCGAGTTTTCTTTTTAACATCGAGTAACATATGATTACGACTGAGGTGTGATCTTTTAATGGGATATGCAGATATTGCACTCAAGTCTCGTGGTTATACATTCAATAACTTTCATTGTTGTTTTTACAAGAACCCGATGTGAGACTTTAAATATAGAATATCTTGAAGCGGCAGCTTTTTCTTGTCCCCTTAAATCCAAAATAAATTAGGCTATCGTTATAAATACTTAACTAACTCTAATATCTCTATTTTTCAGGTAAAAAATGGCGCTCCCTGACTCCTCAAGATCGACGGCCGTTCGTAGAAGAGGCGGAGCGTCTCCGAGTCATCCACATGACGGAACACCCCAACTACAAGTACAGGCCGCGGCGACGGAAGCAGAACAAGACGCGACCCAACCAGCCTGCGCCCCCCTCCAGCGCACCCCCCACTTCTGCTGCCCTCGGGTCCCCCTACGCAACGACCACTGACTCCCCTGACGCGCGATTCTCCCACAACCCCGGCGCTGGTTTCTCGCCTTACCGAACGTCCCCTCTAGCTTCCGACTACCAGTCCAACCAGTTTAACGGTCACGTCCAAACTCCGGAATCCTCGCCAGCGAGGTCTCCCGAGCCTCAAGGAAGGAGGAGCGCGCCGGCCGAAGGACCTCTTCCCACCCCCGCTGCCTCACCAGTAGAAAATGAGAAAGAGAACTTTCAGTACGAAGAACGGCGAAGAGCTATCAACGCTTCGTCCATGTCAGACTCCTACTCCCCTTACAAGACATACAGGACACCTGGTTCATTCTCCCCAGCTCCTGTAGCTGCCATGGGCATGGCTAATGGCATGTACGTCATGTGCACGCAAAGGACTTTAGCTGAACAACCGCCTCTCGTCACTGGCACATTCTTTCCTCCAGTTGCCACCTCACAAGACCAGCAGGCATTAGGCACGTCTACTCCACGAGTCTCATCAGCTCCAAGCGGCCCAATGAATGCGGAATACAGCATCCAGTACCACCCGTACGAGCAATACGAGCAGATGTATAAAACTGAAGACTCATACGTCTCACAATCGCACTACCCTGAACAGCCGAAGACAGAATACGATACTGGAGACAGTTACTTTTCAGAAGAGCCGCCGTCCAATCAGGATTCGGAGCAAAGCTTTATGAATCAGCGGCCTGAGATCAGGACCGGCTCGCCAGAGTCCGATGTCGACGCGAGGGAGTTTGATAAGTACTTGGACTACGCTCCCGAGCAGTTGGAGCAGCATCAGTATAGATATGAGCAACAGCAGGGGTATAGGCCGCCGTACTGTCCCGAACAGACGCCAGGGCCTGAATACTGCACTGAGAGGATGTACCCGTCTCCTTACGCTTCTGTGATCTCTGGGCCTCCCCCCGCGGGCCCGTACCCCGCCCCCGCCGCCGCCCTAGCCGAAGCTAGAACCGACGATGAGTTCAGCGTGATCCTAGCCGGCGTCAGACAGACTTGCTACAGCAACTGATCCTCTGTAACCTTCCTATTATTAGCCCAAAGAGTTTATGTCCACAGTTTTGTGATCGAATCAATTTTTAAATTCCTAGTAAGAATTAAATTCTGAATTATGACTCTTGCGTTAGTTTGTAATTGTAAATGCCTGAAACGTTATAAAGTTTGTTTCATATAGATAATTTAAGTAGGATGTAGATTTTGTATTATATAGCAGGTTGTTGCGACCATCGTGAATATACTGAATATTTATGATCTACAAATAGAAATCTTTATGTTTGACGTAGCAAATTGACCAGTGATTTAGATACTATTTCTGGTAATATTAAAATGAGAATTGGATGCCAATTTAACCATATGAAGTCACAGGAAAAAGCAGTCAAACATCGGACACAATTTTGAAATTGTGTTGTGTCAGAAATTATTGACCGTTTTGTTAAAATATTAATGTACTGCATTTTTTTCCAACGTTCGGTCGAAATGAGGGATGTGCCGTTCCCGGGGAATATTTCCCACTTTTATGAGAAATTTTGCCGAGGTGGAAATATTTCCTATACAAGTGGGAAATATTCCCGAGAACGGCACATCTCTAATCGAAATTATGTAAAAGACATATAGGTAGTAAAATCTTAGACAATGTACGGCAAATGAAAAATGTCATGACTTCAGTTCTTTGACATCACTTTCAATTCGTTCAGGAAAGTTTTTGTATCAATAAAAATACTGTACTGTATGTCGAGGTTCGAAGTGTGGTCAATATTTTCATTAGCCAATTGCACCGCTAAGTTTACATATATGTTACCACGAAAATCCATACGGCCAAAACATTAGCAAAGAAATAAAATCACTACATACCTACATACTCGTATTTCGTTTTTGCTAGTGACCGAAGTTAAAAATGTACTCGACAAAAATTGGATTGTTAGACAAGGAACTAAAATGATATATTTCGATAGAAAGTGATTATTTGTACGAAAGAATAAGCAAGCAAGGACAAATACAATCTGAATGTTAAAATGGGTCTTAGTCCCGCGTTAGCTCTACTTTCCACATACCGAGGAAAGAATAAAATGTAATAAACCATCAATAACTGCCGTCCATTTTGAATACTGCTAATTCCATGCGGGACACGGCGCGCACTCGCATAGCGTACACCTAAGGATAGTTGGTGAAAAGCTGTTTTACGCCTATAAGTACTACACTATAAACAAGAACTTTACGAACATGAGAAATGAAAAGATTATTTTTACGTCGACTTTTAATCGGTTTGTCTATGTTTTTGCCAACGCAGTATGCTCTTGTAGTGGTGCTAAAATGTCATATAATAAAATTATCAGCTTTGTACAGCATCCAAACCCGTGTACCATTGAGGCCTGAGGTAGCGAATATAAGCAATTCCTATGTAAAAGATTATTTATTTGTATTGTACTTTGTATATTTGGTAGTTAAAAGAATTTCGAAATTAATCTCACTCTTGATAGAGTCTCCTGAAATTCTATTATAAGAGAAAGTATTTTTTACTAATTTCGAAACTAATAGCTGAATTACTGATGAAATTTACGCCAATATGAGTTGTCCGCAAAATAATTAATTGTTATAAGATATATACCGTATACGGGCTAAGTTTCCGCAACTCTACGGCTGATAATGGTTTTTTTTTATCGTCAAAGTGATTGTTTCAAACAAAAAAAAAAGAATTTTCCAAATCGGAGCAGCCGTCTTCGAGTAATAGGAAATGTGCATAAAACATGAAAAAGGCTTTCGACAAACTGGAAACCTCTTTTTCGAAGGTGCCTTTAATTAAGCATTTGATGCTTCATTTCATAGGCACATTTGTAGTTAATCCTTTAAGAATAGGAAATACCTACACGGAACGATAAGAGTTTCAATGGGATGCCGATTTGTCATTTATTTTTATCGTGTTCTTAATTGTGCCGATGCATATCAATTTGTGGATATTTTCGGTTGGCATTTTGCGAGTAACCGAAAATACATAAATATTTTAACACACACACATATAATCTTTATTTTTTAATATATATTTTTTTAATTAGTTGATGTATTTTAAACAAATTAGTGAACACCATAATCTTCAAATATGAATATAGAACATTTTATAGCCCAACCCACATCTATGAAATCAGGCCTTTGAAAACGAATAAATCTGGGCGGTTTAAAGAAACCCACCCCAAATAGCACACAAGCTGTAACAAAGCTGTATAACAAATTATTCAGCGATAATAGGACTTATTTTAGCATTATTAAGGCTGTATACGTTATTATACTGATTTAGCTTGTGTGCTATCTGGGCTATACATAGATTTTTAAAAATTACGTTCCATTGATTGTAAAAATATCATCGCAATTAGTAAAAAATACTTGACTAGTATAATTAAATCAGTTCTTCCAATAATGCTACAGCCACGCGTTTTTTTTAACTTAACCTTTGTTTAACTTTTGCCACTGGTTTATCTCGTTTATAGCTTTTTTATAAGAAATGTGTAACTAATATTTTTATGTTCTGAAAAAAAAGGAAAAATGTAAAATGAACAAACCGAAAATGTTTTTGTACGTTAGCAGGGTTTTTTTTATAAAAAAATATTTCTTTTTTAAATGTGGCACTGTAGCATGTGTTTGTAGATATTATTTTAAGATTTATTTTTATCAATTATTTTAAGCGTAGTTAGCATGATTATTTGTATAAATTGTAAGAACTAAAATATCTCATATTGTACTAAAATGTTAGATTTTTTTAGTTTATATCATTATTTTAAAGAAAAGACACTCGCACTGCGAAATTAAGTTTTTCCTATTTTTAAGAAAATTTATAAGGAGCAATAAAATTTATATTCTACAAAATTTGGTTTAATTTTGTCATTGCTTTAATATGTAAGTACCCAAATACCTAAAAAATATATATAAAATTATATTTTCTTACTAGAAATAGTATACAGGATACAGCTCTAGAAGAGTGAAGAGAGATTTTTTTTCGAAGTTGCTGACAATAGTACATTACAAAAAAGAATGTCTCGGTTGGCAGGTATTTGACGTCCGAGCCGAAGGCAAGGGCGATTAATATGCGATCTGAATCTTGCTCTATTACCGCCCGTGGTAAGTACAAAATTTTTTCGTCTCGCCCCGGGCCAGAAAGTGGGATATTCGTATCGGACGGTAATTACTACTTTATGGCCAGGTGTGACGTAAAAGTTTTTTTTTCTTTTTGCACCGTGAACGTGAGCTGCAACAAAAAATACACATGTGTCCATTCTAGTGGTTTTCCGTATCACAAATGTTACGAGGTCAAATGGCAATGTAAGGGTACATTTACCCTGAAAGACACAGAAAAAAATCTAGGGCGATGATAATGCATAAATCTACACATATTTAAACAAAAAGTGTGTCACAAATGTATGATCAATTTATAGGCTAAAAACATAAACAATTAGAAATACAAATCAATGAGACAATGAATAACACGCCCATATTCGCAATAGAAAAAATATACAAAGAAATTATATTTGTATACCTAAGCACAAAAACAACGGAGTACCTACCTAAAGGCGAGTGAACTTAGGATACCTAAGGTCATAATCAGAAAAACATAGGCAAAAACATAACCTACCTATTTGTATGGAAATGGGTCCTCGAGTATAAATATAATTCAGAAAAGTCAACCAAAAACCTGTGCCTCTCTCAAAGTGGCAAATTTTTTGGACCAAACGGGACACAGACAAATTAAAAAACAAACAATAAACAACATTATTCTTCCGATACACATTTAGATTTGACTTTTTTCGTAAAACCTAACGTAACCTATTTATATCTAAGACACACGGCAGTATGTCAGCCAAGTTCGCAAAGCGAACCAGGCGACACCCGGCCGTGAGTCATATTATTCGAACCATTTTAGGCCACTTTTGACCCCCCAATAACTTTATATGTATTGCCCTGGGACTTGTCCCAAATAAAATAAAATTGGGCGACTAAGCATTACATTTCGGATCTGGAAAGGTTGATCGATCACACTGACCTCGTCAGCCTCCTGCAATGAACTCGCTCGCTCAACTTTACTCGCTTACTCACCAGTGGTTGGACAAGTGCAATTTTGCGAGTCTTGTAAGACCATCTTTTAATAACTATCTCCTGAATTTCAAAAAACCTCTTACCGTTCAAGAGATTTTGACGTCACTGACTGACTGACTCATCAAAATGCTTGACTTCCAAGTGACCTAGAAAGCTGAAATTCGGCACCAAGTCCAAGCTACGTAATCGTGCGTAAACAAAAAAAATTAAGTAAACTAAAACCAAATATAATAAGATAAGATAGAGGATAAGTTCGCCTTTGTACATGTTGATTTTTGTACCGCTTCTGTAAGATTTTATGGGCAATAAAATGTATGTGCAGTACCACGTGGCGTCTAAAGAACTCTATTCCTACCGGCTTGCCTAATATTAGGCATTTGAGCACTTCATCCTACAGCTCTTAAGAAAAATGGTACGCCAAATTTGCACCGGCTTGCCTAAGGATATCTTTTACGCCACGCCACTGATACATACATACAAATATTTATCGTTTACAATCTCGCATATTTCCTCATTACGAACAAAAAATAAACTTATTCCGCTAAACAGCTTAATCCATACAATTATGCAATAAATCGCGAATCCATACCTCACACGTACTTGCCCGATGCGGCGCTAAACGCAATATATTGACGCCCCTCGGAGCCGGCGGACTCAGGAACGGGTCACAATTAATTATAGTCTCAGTTCAGTCATTTAAACGTACTGGATGGATTTTTTATGAGGTAAAGACTCGAGATATGTCCACTGCTGCGCTGCGAGGATAGCTGTAAGGTTTCAATATTCCGAATAGGTAATCTATCGATCGAAGTTGGTCTGAAATAAATGATTTTTAGGGTTCCGTACCAAAATGGTAAACAAGGAACTCTTATGGTGCGACTCTGTCTGTCTGTCCGTCTGTCACAGTCAGACATCTCAGAAACTACGACTGCTATCGATTTGAAATTTGGAATAGTATTAAAAGTAGCGAACATGAGTCTATTGGCTGTAAAAAAAATCCCATTCCCCCTATTATCTCCGAAGTTCCTGAACAGAAAAATCTGTAATAATTACCAATTATTAATGTCATCCTAAATATTACAGGAAAAGTATAACGGTTTTCCTAACTAGCACCGTTTTTGAGATATTTGCAAAAATCGTAACACATACTACTAAACTAATCGCCTATTTATTGTTCAAAACGAAAGCAAGGAGTCATAATTAATTATCTGTTGTCATAGTATAAAAGGCAACTTTTTACTATGAGCTTCCATAATAAAAAGTCGCCTTTTAGACTATGACAGCAGTTATTCTGCGATCCTATGGTGCTATGGCTAAAACTAGACTAACCTCTATGGAGTTGTAGAGGTTAGTCTAGCTTTAGATATTGGACAGCAGTATAGTCTCAGTTCATTCATTTAAACGCACTTTGGCTATATTTTTGAGGTAGACAAGACATGAGAGATGTCCACTGCTGACTACGTGTCGTCTATAAGTCTATAGCTTGGCAACTTCGTTGATGACGAACGGCCCGTTTGTGTTGGCGGTAACTTGTGTAAGTAGTTACGGCTGCACATAACAAAAAGCACACAGGTGAGTGTCACCAACGAAGTTGCCAAGCTATATTAAGACTCTCACTGACCAGACCAAGTCGGAGTGCATTTCGCAATGTGCGCATGGAAATTAAAGCTGATTTTTGCACACGGCTTGGCAGCTGATCTGCTCCTCCGACAGCCGTCAATCCATATAATTTAGTATGGAACTGAGGCGCGCTCCGGCGCGGCCCGGCCCGGTCAGTGAGAATCGTACATTAGCCACCATGTCGAGCGGCTTCTATGTCGAAACTAACCTTTTCATCACACTTGCTCGAAAATGGTGTCATTACACGTAGGTTCTGCGGGCCGTAAATGACCTATTACGCCCTAGGGCGGAATGTTTTTTTTTTATTTGAAACGCTGGTTCTGTTTTACTCTTATCTGCCGTGTTGAAAGGAAACGCCATCTTACTTTATTAACTTTTATCACTGAAATATTTATTTAAAGAGAACTAACTGTTATTGCAAATACATGTAGACACATATTTCGGTAACATTAATTAAATGTTTAAATTAGTAATTGTGTATCAAGGGCGGTAAGTAAGGAATTACAAACGAGTGTTTGTTACAAGGCCGAGGCGAAGCCGAGGGCTTTAACAACACGAGTTTGTAATTCCTTTACCGCCCGTGGCACACACAATGTTTTTCATCACACTTGTGAGGAAATCTGATTAAAATAACCTTACTTAACCTAAATAAAATTGTAAAACTGACAGTGACATTAGTGACATATATCAAGACGACAAGTCACGTTCGCAAACCATAGCGGTAAAGACTTAAAATGGTTGATTTTATATTTGCAAAATACTGAAATACACTATTTAAACATTTAATTAATGTTACAGAAATATGTGTTTACATGTATTTGCAATAACAGTTCTCTTTAAATAAATATTTCAGTAATAAAAGTTAAAAAAGTAAGTTGGCGTTTCCTTTGATCATGACAAATAAGAGTAAAACAGAACCAGCGTTTCAAATTTAAAAAGAAAACCATTACGCCCTAGGGCGTAATAGGTCATTTACGGCCCGCAAAACCTACGTGTAATGACACCATTTTCGAGCAAGTGTGATGAAAAATGTATTTCAGTATTTTGCAAATATAAAATCAACCGTTTTAGGTCTTTACCGCTATAGTTTCCAAACGTGACTTGACATTCGCATTGTCTATTTATGTAACTAATGTCACTTTCTGTTTAACAATTTTATTTAGGTTAAGTAAGGTTATTTTAATTAGATTTCCTCACAAGTGTGATGAAAAACTTTGTGAGTGCCACGGGCGGTAAAGATATTACCGTCCTTGATACACAATGTACTATTTATGCGTCCAGTGCAAGCTTCTATGGCTGACTCTGACCTCTGCTCTTACTTTAAGCATAGTAACATAAAATACCCAAGTATTTTAATAAAATCGCAAATGTAAAAATTTTCCTGTATGGACAAAAAACTCCCTTCTTTTTTAATCATTTTCACTTTTAATGAATTTGTCCGCCATCTTGCATGCATGTCGCAAAACGACGCATAATCTGTGTGAACATTTCAACTGGTTATTATTAAGGTATAGGAAAAAAGCCTATCAATGATTGGACACACGGACGAATAGACAGACTTTACTACACGGAACTATAAAAAAATAATAGCTAACAACGCATGAAATTTGGAATTAGTATTTTCAAAAGGGAAAAATGGGCGAACATCGTACATATTGTATATATGTACGATGTTAAACCTACTAAGATAAATATTAAAGTACCTATACCATAAAATACCGAAATGCCTAGAAAATAAATGTTTCCATAAAATAAATGACAAATTTTAGAAAATAATTAAAAAAAAAATCAATAATTTCTCAAATACAATGTTATATAAGTTCGAAAAGAAACATTCTAAATTTGGGTAAGTTCTCTGGAATGTCTGAGAAATTTCACGATTCAATAAGTGACATTAACTGATTTTTTTCTAAAACCACCAAAGTTGTCTTATTTGCACAGTTACACAATCAAGGAAAATTTCTAGTCGATATATTGCCGCATTTCACTACGGACTACACTCGGCATCACCAATACGAATTATTGACACCAAAAATCCGTTTGTATGCAACGCCCGCAGCGCGCGAAATAAAATTAAAAGGGAAATAATTTGCGGGCGGCTGGCTTGTAATTACGGCCCGGGCCCGCCCCGCGCATGATGTATTGAACATGCAAAGCGGTTAGATCGCAACAGGGACACTAATACTTACTTATTTGTTATTTTATATCCTTATTATTTTAAACTGATAAAACATCAACAGGAGATCTTGAAGTTTTCACAAACAGAACACAATTTTGGCGTTCTGTAGGCTTACAATGCTATGCTTTGTCGCGCGGTAAATGAAATGATAAAACATTTGTCGGAACGTGACGGATGCTTTATCATCTTTTTATCGCGTGACAAAGCGTAGCATCATACATACGCCTACTGAACATGTACATATGTATGTATGTATGTATGTAAACACTTTATTGCACAAAATAAGCAAAGTACAGGGTTACAAAATAAAGGTATATGTACAAAGGCGAACTTATCCCTTTAAGGGATCTCTTCCAGTTAACCTTTGAGTAGTTGAGTGATGAGACAAGAGAGATGGTAGACAAACTGCAAAACATGTAAATGTTATTTTTGACGAAAAAAAGGAATAAATAAAGGTAACTATAAAGTAAAGTCAATTAAGTAAGTTAGTATAGTGCATTGGGGTAATTTCGACTGTGGGGTAAATTTGAAAATTACGATTTTTCAGTAAACTGCGATATTTTTGAGGTTCATAATTAGTCGAAGCACTATCAGTGTGTCTAGTACAGTGTTAGCGTATTAATAGTACATTACACAACTAGAGTGGTAATAACAAATTAAGGCTGAGATCGCAGAAGTTTGCGGCCCGAGCTGAAAGCGAGGGACGTAAATGTGCGATCGAGGGCTTTCTTTATTACCTCCCGTGTTGTGTACATCATGTTATGTCTACACTTGGCCAAAAAGCGGGTTTTTCCGTACGCGCAGCGTGCGGAAAAAGTCACTTTATGGCCAGGTGTGGCATAAATAATATTAAAGGGTTCATAGTGTAAGCATATTTACGTTGGCACAATAAATATCAGCATACATTGTAAGTAAATTACAGTTTTATGTTATTTTTACGCTCCAAACCCTAAACTTGTCGGAATCCATCAACATGGCGTCGTAACGGCTCTTCGAAATAGTAGTTGTGAACTATTCCAATCTGTACCTCTAGCACAACTGTGACGCGCGACTTTTTATCACGCGACAAATGCTAGCTATCTCTTTCAATTCAATATAGTGTGACAGTGTCAGCTAATACTGAGTCGCGCGACAGTCGAAGTTGTGCTAGCAGTACAGGAACACATCGGTTTGCCGCGACACAAACTTCTTTAGTCGCGATCAAATTCACAAGTTTTCAAGATACCCAAATTAAATCGTGGGGGGGGACACGAAATAGCGCAAAGTTGAATGAGCTAAGCTCGCAACGCACGGGCTTTTAGGGGGTCTTTTCCGTCGCCTGACAGCCTTTTTACAGATTTTTTATCGTGTCTCACATCTTAGAACACAGATATTCACAGTTTACTGCTGTTTCGCACGTAGCAAAGTATCTCTCCAGAGGCACAGCCTTCGCTAACTACGTCACTAGTTGCATTTATCAAATCGATGAATAGCTTAATCCAACATTTTAAAGTAACCGACTTCAAATGAACCTATTCCATAACAAATGCATGTACTTTAAAAATACACGAATCGATATAGAATAACCACATTTTTACTAAAAAAAACCCGACCGCGGTGCACTTTGAAACTGCATAAAATCCGCCATTTTGTTTATTTTAACGAACTTGATACCCAGTGACACTCGCACCATCAAGACGAATCTAATGATGTACATATCATTCATCAAAATCGGATGTGCCGTTGAGTAGTTACGAGCGGACACAGGAACGGACATACATACATACAGGTCAAACACATAACCCTCCTTTGGGCTTCGCCGCAGTCGGGTAAAAAGCCACTTTATGGCCAGGTGTGGCATAAAATAAATATTATGTTGCGTGCATTATGAGAAATCCTTCATTTTCAGAATCACCCCGTGCTCGGATTTACCCCAATGCACCCTAATAGAGACATCAAACTATTGGGCTTTTTCGTAATGAACCAATGCGGGAAAGATAGAGGAAAAAAACTTACAATCTTACCTACTAATCTTATCCTACTTCCTACTAATATCATAAATGTAAAGTGAAGATGTTTAGATGTTTGGAGGTTGAGATGGATGTTTGGATGTTTGTTACTAAATAACGGGATAACAAATGGACGGATTGAGATGAATTTTGTCATGCAAGTTGAGCTGGTCCTAGATCAAAACATAGGATACTTTATATCCCGGTCCCGGCAAAGAGTACCGACCCGTGGGACAATAACGGGGATAACGTGGACGAAGTCGCAGATATACAGCGTGTAAGTCTAATACGGGCGAACAATTAAACCAGATATAGCGTTTAGTAGTGTTATCATTAATTAATATGATTTTTTAAATTACACTTAATAGTGACCTCGTAATTAATTTTTGAAAATTTACCGAGCAGCAATGTACCGCATACATGCTTGTTATGACATTGCGAGATACGAGCTTTTTTAAAGTAACTGTCAACTAGCGTGTTTGTCAACTTGAATGTGTTGCGTTACATTGCGGCCCGAATTATTTTGTATGGTAAATATTTTCATTGTGGTTTAAAACAATAGTTATCTAAATATGCTTCTTAGGTCCTATGCTGACCACCGTTTCAATATTCGCCCGTATTAGATTTACAGGCTGTATTATAAATGTGAATGTTTTAAAGATGTTTGGATGTTAGGAGGTTGGTATGTTTGTTATAGGTACTAACGTAGTAACAATTGAAAGGATGAAATTTTTCATACAGGTTTTTCATATAATTATGTTTTATATTCCGGTAAGAAGTTCCCTTGTCTTAATAATGTGAATAACGCGAGCGAAGCCGCGCGTTAGCATAATATTGTGCAATATGTCAGTACTTAAATCGTTCACTCACTCTCTCTCATATTTATCCTTATATACCTTTCCACATTTGTCTGTCTCACTTCCGAATACATTTAATAAGTCATTGCACCGTATAAAAACTCACAAATGACATTTTCATTGTCCACCTGTCCGAGTTAATAAAATTTAAATAAGTAAATAAACAGTGCTGCCCTCTATCGACCTTTTGGAGCACCGCCACTTAAAACTGCTAAAGTATTACACGCCATTGAAACTCCTATAGACATGAGCCTGTTTGAGTCTGTGGTAGTCGCGTGCGCTGGCATGGCCTGTCTCATTGTTTTTGCTGCCCATTCATATTTAACTCAGAGTCTGAAATAGTTTATTTAAGTAATTTCAATACCAAAGCACCGCGTTTTAAAGTCGAGTACTAGATCGCGGTTTGGTCGGAGGCTCTTGAATAATTAGTACAATCAAGTTGTCACTGATATTGCAAAAGGAGGATGTCACATGAGCAGCTCGGTAAAGCACAGAAGGCATTATAAGAAGACAAGACGATTTCACAGCCATTCCATTTTTACCATTGCAAAGCAGAGCCTTAGGAGAATTCTTTTTAAATGCCCTTGGTTTGATCTAAATACGTGAAAGTTTGTAGAGCTAGGACAGTGTCCGAAACATAGCAACTGATCGCAATGGGACGACCAAGCTATTAGTAAAGCTTTAAAAAAAGTAATATAAGGTAAAACATCCTAGTATGTGGCAAACACTAGTGATAAAATCAGTATCTTCTTTTCTTCTTTGAAAACTCAATTTTATCACCATTCCTTGCAAAGTTATTTTCGTGAACGGTAATGACAATAAACGCCGCGATACTGGAAATTTACGCGCCTACCCGGTAACATGCGCATAGCTGTATGCAAAGCAATCCACCTTGTTTTCCCAAATGGATAAAAATAAGTGCCAGTTATTTAAAATGTAGGTTTTACGGAAAAAAAAACCATAATTGGTCCCTATCTATTACTGGTGCCATCACCCTAGCTGACAAGCTTTATGAGAACTTAGGCATCTATTAAACCTCCAGTTTTTTTTTTAATGAGGAAAGATTGATCTTTCCTTGGCGTTTTAAGATACGTCTATTGCGCAGCGCTATTGGTATACGCTTTGCGATAGGCATTGGTTATGGTGTTGAGTTTAGTTGTTTAGAGAGGTTTGGATGAGAGAGATAGGAGTGAGAAGAGATTGATTAGAGTAGAAAGGAGAGAGAGAAGGCGAGGTAGAAGATTAGAGAGAGATTAATGTTTAGTAGGGTTTGAGGTTACGTTCCATTGAACGTATTTAAGTTGTCGTACGCTTTAAAGGTTTAATAATGTGATAAAGTGGGGCCGCATTAGAGAGACACGCGGATCGAATTTGGTAATTCCTGGCCTAGTCAAAGAACCAACCGAAGCCTACAAGAAACTGCTGCACATCTGGCGTTACCAGGAGACAACTAAGTACTAGTGGCGTGGCGTCAAACTTCTTCGAAGCCAACCCAGAGTAGGTACTTTAGCGTACTTTTTTTTGAGAGCGGAAATCTGGTAGGAATCGAGTTCTATGGATGCCACGCCACTGCTAAGTACCACCCCTTGTAGTACCTTAGAATCTTACGCTGACGCGGATAGTTTTCGTCATATCATAATACTGATTGCTGAATATAGGTCGCCTCCAAACGCTGCCTCAACAAACGATCACGCACTTTTTGGCATCCAACGACCTTGACCATGATAGCTTTACTCGTGTGCATAAGTAAACGGACAATTTGATTTGTTATAAAAACTTTCACCCTTACGCCCTATGTCTCTATGTCCTCCGGTGACAAATAATCTCCATACTTAAATTTCATCTAAATCGATCGATTCAATGGTTTAAGCGAAAAAAGGTAACAAACAGACTGACAGACAGATATAGATTTCTGATTTGGATGGCTTTTAAATTATCACGGTTTAAACAAATATATAAATTTAAAAAGTAGATTGGCAAGAAGTTTTAAGTGCTTTAGATGTCGACAAGGCTGTGAACACTTTCTATGGGACATTGTACGGGATTTTTGATCTCTGTATGCCTAAACGGATTCGCTCAAGCAGCCCGGGTAGACGGTATCCTGTTTGGTATACTGCGGATATTATTAGGGATCTTAAACAAAAAGGCGATCTACATCGAAAATGGAAGGCCACTAAGGATCCAAACATCTACAATATGTTCTCAATTCTGAGGTCTGATGTGAAGGTTCGAATGGCAACTGCCTACGATAGCTACCTTCAGAATATTCAGGAGCGAATTAAAGATAATCCCAGATCCTTTTGGCAATATTTAGATAGCCTCAAATCAAAGGGCGGGTTTGTCTCTCGTGTTTTGTTTAATGGCCAAGAATTTGTTGGGAGTAAAGTGGCTGATGCCTTCGCAAGCTATTTTGCGGGGGTATTCCTTTCTGATATTCCTCACCTCAACCTGAATCACTCAAGTAACAGTGGCAGGAGTCCTAATGCCGCCTATATTGACATTAACTCAGTGACGATGGCTGAAGTTGAGGCAGGAATAAAGCGTCTCAAGGCCAATTGCTCGGTTGGGCCTGACAACTTGCCAGCCTATATTGTAAAGGGTTGCTTAGAATACCTGAAAACCCCGATACAATATATTTTCAATCTTGCACTCTCTTCTGGATCATACCCACATCGCTGGAAGGTCTCAAGGGTTAAACCGATACCGAAAGCAAAGGATACTACAGTCGTAGAAAATTACAGGCCTATAGCTATTCTCTGTACTCTAGCCAAACTTTTTGAATCCATACTCCACCGGACCCTATCCACGCAGGTCAGTCCCTTTTTATGTGATGGACAACACGGCTTCAGACCCAATCGTTCTGTTAATACAAATCTTCTCACATTGGTTGACAGTATTACTGAGCACCTGGATAGGGGCATCCAAGTCGATGTCGTCTATTTCGACTTTAGGAAGGCATTCGATCGCGTTGATAATGATGTGCTGCTAAGTAAGCTTGATGACATTGGCTTCTCTCCCAAGTTACTTGCCTTTTTTGCAAGTTATCTGCGCGATCGAGAGCAGTATGTCCGACATGGATGCTTTGTCTCGTCATCATATCACACCCGATCTGGCGTCAGTCAAGGCTCCATTCTGGGACCTCTATTGTTTGGAATCATGATAAACGATCTCAATTCGGTTCTTCGATCAGCTCAATGCCTATTATACGCCGATGATTTAAAGCTCGTATATGGCGTGGAGCAAAGAACTGACTGTGATTCGCTGCAAGAGGACATCGACTCGGTTTTCCGGTGGAGCCTGGAGAACAAACTTCATTTTAATTTTGAGAAATGCTGTATCTGTTCTTATAGCCGCACACGTAGTCCCTTGCATGTCCAGTACATGCTCGGGCCTGAACCCATCAACCGTGTCCTCTCTGTTAAGGATCTAGGCATAGTCTTTGATACGCCACTTACTTTTCATGATCACATTTCATCCCTTGCTGTGACCTGCTATCAGAGACTACGTTTTATTATCCGCAACCTGCGGAATTTCCATGACCCTTTGTCAATGAAATTAGTTTATAACGCATTAGTTAGGAGTAAGCTGGAAACGTCTTCGCTCATATGGCAACCGTATGAAGCTACGTATAGCCTCATATTAGAAAAAATACAAAAGGTATTTCTTAGATTTTTGTATAAAAAAAAGTATGGGTATTATCCATACTTATATCCAACAAAATATCTTCTTGGTACTCTAGGTTACAACTCCCTGGAGGTCAGGCGCAATTATAGTTTGTTGGTCACTGCGTGCCGGGCCCTGCGCGGAGAGTCGGACTGTCCGGAACTAGTGGGTCGACTTGTGCGACTCTCTGTTCCGGATGTGCCCAGGATAACTCTCAGGACGCGACAACGCGAGTTATTAGCGGTGCCAGAGGCCCGTACTGTGTTCCGCAGAAATTCGCCGCTGCTTCGCGCTCTCTCCCAACTTAATGCGCTCATGGCATCGGCACCCGAGTGCGACCTTTTTGCGTGGCGATGGGCGGCTGTGTGTACGGAATGTCTGAGATTCTGTGAGGCGATGGATGCCAAGGAATCAACTGTGCCATTGTAATATTTAAGTATTGTTATTTGCTAGTTATAAGTATCATGACGCATTGGATCGTCTGTAATGTCATGGTTACTCAATTAAATAAATAAAAAAAAAAAAAAAAAAAAAATAGTTTTACATGTAAGGTGCGGTTATAACTTTATGTAATGTTAACCTTTTATTTTCTGACGTTTCGACACAGTTGTATGTACTTATCTTAATTGCGGATGACTCTATTCTGACTCAACTTTAGATGGAGACTCCCAAGTGTGGATTATATACGCATTTAAGGGTTAAAGTATTATTGAGTGTATATAACAGTTAAGCACATAAACAGTGGATCGTGCACGTGCCGTCCGCCGGCTGAATGAAACAAAAATGGCGTCGGGAGGAGTCGTAATGGCCACTAGTGAAACGATAAATATTGAGCTGACCATCGGGTTAGGGCTGCACACACTCACAGATGAAATCCTGACCAGCAGGCTTTTGATGCTAGGCGTTGCGGAAAAATAAATAAATGATTAA
This sequence comes from Eudemis profundana, assembly GCA_947034925.1. Classification (NCBI taxonomy): domain Eukaryota; kingdom Metazoa; phylum Arthropoda; class Insecta; order Lepidoptera; family Tortricidae; genus Eudemis; species Eudemis profundana. Next base: position 9,727,759 of record OX344814.1, on the reverse strand, counting down.
ACATCCGTCACTCACACACATACTATTGTCAGAACGTGACGCATACTTTATCATTTATTTATCGCATGACAAATCCTACCATACGCCTACAGAAATATGAGGTTTTTCAAGAGGTTGCCCAGAGATTTAAATACTTAAACTTAATTACTAACGGCAGGTTTTGTAGCGAGAATTACTGTGACAAAAAAAAATGAATAGAAAGAGACAATTTCTCGAGCAAGTCATGCAAGAGCCAGAAATAACTTATAAAAGTGTACATTTGGAGTATATTGCGCTTTATTGAGCAGATGTTTGTTAGTAAAGTCCAAGACAAAGACCAAGTCCTGGATTGAAACATAGGATACTCTATTTTATATCCCGGCTCTAGGAGTTCTCTTGGGATATTTAACGGGAATAACGCAAGCGAAGCCGCTGATAAAAGGTGGTTCGTAATCATTTGAAGTTATAGAAGACGAACACTAGAGATCATTCTTAGTAACATCTTAAAATTGTTGACCATCATTGGGATTACAGAAATTTACAGCCAAGCATACGCGCTAATACTATTAATATCCGCAGTAACTAGAGTCTAGGAAATATTATCCTTACTTCAATGAAATATGGATGACATTGCCTACCCTCCCACACGGTTGTTACTGCCGATATCGCTAGTACGGCAGCATAAGTTCTAGCATATCGCGCAATGCCTAACCACCTTAACGGCGACAGGAGCGCCGACTTCGCTATAAAGAGATGCGCCTTTGAAGATAGCGCCGATACATTTATTACTCGCCTTTTGCATACCGCGATTCGGAGCTAAACCCCACACAACAATACGACATACTTCAATAAGAAAACCGCGTCGCTTACGACGTTTTGAGTAAATAGTCTGGGAGTCTATTAGGCGTATGTTGCGTTTACCGGTAGTTAAGATTGTTCGAATTTTCACATCAATCGCGATGTCTTACGACCTATAAAGGACTTGTGGTCGGTTGGGTTAAGTGTAGCTCAAATAGTTTTGCCTTCTAATCAGTCGAACCGCGCTGTGCAATAAATTAAGACTTAAGCTCTTAGACGTGAACTGCTTGAGTTCAAGTTATGATCAAAGCAATTTATAATTTAGATCGACTGCTTTTGTTTGAGTTGAAATAAAGAATGGAAATTTTATTGCATGTAAAGTAAAAGATTTAAAATAGTATTTTATACAATCGTAACATAATGAAGGCTCTTAAAGTCGAGTACCGTGTTTAGGCCACGAGGCTTGCCGAGTGGCCTATATAAGGTACGAGAACTTTAAGAGCTAATTATGTAACTATTGTATACAATACTTTTTCTATGAGTCAACTAAAACAACATCAAGCAAACAAATAAACTATCACAATCACCGTACTTCCACTAAAACTATTCATTCAAAGTTTTATTTAAAGGCCGAAAACAATTGAGCGGCAGCATTGGTTGTAAAGCGGTTTGTGATTTGCTCATTACAGGACTAATTGCACCAATCGCGTGGCAGGAGCGTGTTTAAGTAGAGGCAAATTTGACAGGTGTTACGTTCTGAAACGCATTTAATCATCGAATTTGCATTAAAAGGAGGTTTTTACACAAGGATACACTTTTTTAAATTTGAAAGTTCTATTTCCAAAATTATTATAGTTGTCTAAAGCATATTATAATAAATAGGTATTATAGTTGAGTAGAGAGTGTCATAGACTAAATAACATTGAAAAGTTAGCATTTATAGTTTAGTCTATGGGATCCTAATGGAAAGATTAAAGTCGACGAGTAGAAAAAAATATTTTTAGGATGATATCTCATGTCACATTTTGGGACAAACTAGTTATATGGATAGACAAATACAAAATAATCACAAAAGAGCAAACAAAACAGAATTTGGTAGCGAATGAGAACTCAAAGTTTTGAAAAAAATATGACAAAAGTTATTTTAATAAAAAATACATCAAAACAACTGTATAATGAGGGTATTTAGAAATCAGAAATCCACCAGCTGGCAGCAGGGTGGCGAAAGGTCTATTTGGCAGTAGATGTCAAAAATCAGGTGGTGTGATTGGTGGATCTTGACGCCTACTGTCAAAAAGACCTTTCGCCACCCTGCTGCCAGCTGGTGGGTTTATGATTTCTAAACACCCTCATTAAATGCACGTTTTCTTGGTAAAATTTAAGCTATTTAAGTCACAAAATATTTTTCAAGAAATATGTATTTATTTAATGAAAAATAACTAATACACTTTACAATAAACTTCAAACTTACAATTTAATTTAAAAACTAAATAATAAACTAAAACCCTAAAATAGAAACAATATACACCTTAAATAAAAGCATAAAGTAAAAATTAAAATATACCTAGCTAAAAGTAAAGTATATCTTCAATACGAGTATATCATGACAAGATGAACTAGAAAGAAAACGAGTTTAACAATTTAACTATTAATAACACCAAAAAAAATTAATAACGATTGTTGAGCGAGCGAATTTTCAGCAGTCTTTACTTATAAGTACATTCCATTTTGCTACAGCCCTTTTGTATTTTTTTATTTAGATTTTCTAATCCTTTTTTCCAATTTTTAAAGGTGGTAATATGCATACAAAGAACACATAAAAATTGTAAAAATGCAGTAAAATCAAATAAATCTAATAAAACACAGTCTACTTTAAACAGAAACCAAATGAATGGTCAATAAAATTTTATTCTCACTAGCAAACTAGCAATAAACAAAAATAGTAACTTCCGAATAATATCTCCATGCAAATCGATAGGAAATGCCATAGACAAGAACGGGAATCGGCTCGGCACGTGCCCTGTATCCAGACAAACTTTCGATTAAAAAAGAAATAAAATGAAAGAATTTTGTCTATGCTCAGTTTAAATGCTGCCCCAAAATTAAACCATGACCTTTATTACCACTTATTAAGGTTTGTTTTCGTTTGTTTTTCGTTCTGGGAGTGGTAGGTTATCGTGGTGTGTTAGTCCGTGATGAGTATGAGTAAAACCTTGTACAGCTAGGGGTGGTCCTTTAGACTTTTTTTATGAATTTTTAATGTAATTTATGAGTCTGCAGGTACGTGGCAATGCTTGATGATTAAAACGCTTGACTGATTCCTATGAATCATAGTCGTCTAGACACGTTGTTGAAGTGACCCTAAAGTAAATGGTCCAAAATAATCCCAGCTTGAGAGTTAAAGGCACTGTTCCATAAAGAAAGGTACCTTGAGGGGGTTTCTAATTTTGGAAATATTACACGTACTGCAAAAAGGTGTAAAATTTTAGATTCTGATTTTCATTCGGTGTGGCTGTAAAGAATATTGTATTGTGTTTAACACTGACCATCAATATTTCTAAAAAAAAATTGAATTCAAACAGTTGAAAATGCGAATACTTACCTAAATTCCTATATTATTTTTCTGAGCATTTATTAAATGTTTAGTATTTTCATACGGTAGCTGAATTAGTTTGGAGTTTATTTATACCATTTCTCTTACTTCTAATAAAGGCTGACAATGTTTAGCTCACAAGATGTGGCTTAGTTGTTGGCACAAAAAAAATCTATTGTCTTTATGAAATTTACCCCGAAAATGGACTGTCAAAGTTTATTCCGTTGCCGTGGCCTGGTAACAAAAGAACCATCAAAAACATTACATTTAAAAAGATGCAAGTCTCGCAAAGTTATTCTACAACAACTAAGTTTAGAAATGTAATGTTAAGCCAAGTCAGTACCGGGGGGATGTCCACGGAACTCGATTTCCACCGACTTGCCTATTACTTACCCGTGGAGGGTTCTTTATTTAAGAACTACAAAATGAATTATGTTTAAAATTTGGAGCGTCTGCTAGAAGTACCTTAGAATTATGATGATCATCAGTTAGAATTATTGAACGATAACTTATTAGTAACTAACTAAATTAGACTAAATAAAACTATTTATATACATTTATAAATAAAGCTACTTCAAACAACTCACATTAAAATTTCCTATATGCATACCTATATGCTTTCAAGATTCATCAATAAAAAAAAAATATCGAGTTATTCAAAATTATTTTTTACACTAACTTCTGAAATAAGATTACTGAACAACAGTTTCGCTGCATATAAAAAAGTGTTTAAAAAGCAGCATCTGCTAAGTCACTTCCTCTCGATTAGGCGTCATGTCGCAACGGTGCCTGATTTCCATAACCACATACACTTTTTTATTTCACAAAGGAATAGATTATTAACGAAATGGTGATTGACTTGGCTATATTTTAGTTTCATAATTTGTTTAACCAGTGAACTTGGACCATAGATTTTCATAGACTACAGGTTTTCTTTGATGATCACTAAGTGCAATCACTATACACCGTGGGTAGGTACGAGTTACCCTGTTGTCGGCTTTAACCACGTATTCCTGATGGTATTACAAATAAATAATGTTATATCAACATAGGTCGAATTTTGTCATTTTACATTAATAGTCTTATGGAACAAAATAAATCAGTAATTTCAGCCCCTCGTTATAAACATGTCCTTACTGGAGGAAAAGATATCAAAAAGAAAAAAAAAGCTAAAATGGAAACGAAAGGTAAATTTTCTCGTAGTCGCTCACCATCAAATACTGTATTTAATTGCTGTTTAGTTAAAGGATTTAAAAAAAATAGTAAAACTATCTTAGTTACTTTTATTAGGGCTTGTTGACACTTAGGAGTTTTCATTTAAAAAAGAATGAATATCTCTGAAAGTAAGCGTTTTTATACTATAAATCACATAACTTTTTTTACTCCTAATAGTTGTTAGAATCTATAGTTAAAGTTTGTCGGGTTACTCGTACCTCGTACCCACGGTGTATATGCCCGTATTCAAACAATTGTTTTGCCTAGGCCTCTCTTACAAGTCTGAATTTACTAGTGCTTCTGAAGATTTGTTGCAGCATTTAACTACACTTTTTATACAGAATGCTCCCTATAACTGGGTCAGTATGAATTGATAGTTCTGTTCATATCGAAAATTGTCCGCTATTAATCTAGCCAAATAAACCATATCAAAGCATACCAATTGGCACATTTTCACCACGTGCACCGCCGATGTCCTTTTTACCCAGTTTCGAACCAAAACATCGCGTTATGGACCATTGTTCGGCTCCAAACGCAAAATAAAAGAGATCTCTCGATAACACTGATAAGCTCATTGAGAGATTTTCCTAACAAAAGGACGTTTTTTTATAGAAATCGCGTGCCGGTTAAGTCGTTTTGTGATAAGGTGTAGCGTGATTTACATTTCTTAGGTTGGTAATAAAACGGTTAAAACATCTGATAGGTTCTCTTGTTATACAGACTGATAATACCTACGTTTCTGTAAATTTTGATGAAGGTATGGAATTTTACTAGAACTAAGTCGATTAAGTCCTTGGACGAAATGTTTTTTAATCGAGAGACCATGACTAAAGTACTAATAATACTGCGATGTACTGGATTGGGGTAGTTTAAAGATTAATACTTGGGCGGGTTCCTACCCGCCATTGAAAAATAAATCAGTCTTAATCATACAGGCGTGCGTGTTATTTAGCTCCCACTTTTGATACCTAAGTACATAGCATTTTGGCGAACGAGGATGTCGGCAACCACGACAGCGTTACCTTTAAACATTAAAGAATTCAATTTACGTTCGGGCTAGGGCTTGCATTCCGGAATTCCGGAATTCGGAAATTCCGGAATTCCGGCCGATTTTTCCGATGTTACAGTTCCGGAATTCATGTACTTAAAATTCCGGAATTAAAACCAGTGTAATAGAGACAATTAAGACGGTTATTTTACAAAATTACGTCGTTATAAAATAGACGAACGCTAATTATCTTCTTGCCCAGTCTTCGTATCATATGCGTTATGCGTCCGACACAATAAAGTATTGTTTTAAGTATTGAATAATGGCTTAATATTTATAAAAAAATCCTTGGCACTGGAGAAGGTCCCAATAACATTTCCAGCAACGCCGGCCTGATAAAACCTTAAGAGAGTTTTTTCCAAACTTTCCTTAAGAACTCTCTAAAACTTAAATAAAAACAGGAATGTTTTATAATTTAGTAGTACACCACGAAAGGATGTCCTACAACCGGATAAGTCCGAGTCGGACTCGCCCATCGAGGGTTCCGTACAAATATTTTAAATAAAAAGATTATATTTTGTTAATAATTTAATTGCAAGTGTAGTTTTCAAATTTTTCCCTATACTTGTAGCATAAGACTATAATACTTGCTATCATACATAGCTTCATAGTTCTAGATCAACGGAAAGAACCCATCAATTTTATTTCCCTTGAGAGTGTCATTTGTGGCATAAACGGCCTTATCTTTTTTTTTCGTTAACTTAGAAGTTTGTATTTTCACAGATTTAAAGGACTATAGATCTGAGTATATGGTTTTATTGTCAACTCGATACCTTTACGCGTTCCTGAGATAAAGGGTCTTGACAGACAGACGGACGGCAAAGTGATTCTATAAGGGTTCTGTATTTTCCTTTTGAGTTACGTAACCCTAAAAACGACGAAATAAGGGCCACCCTAATTACTTGATGTCGAATTACAGGATTTGTGATAGTTAATAATACGGTGATAAATTAATTGCTATTTTCTTGCATTTATTTGAAATTTTTTAAACAATTATGACTCAAATGTTGTACTTGGAATACTATATACGTATTTGTTGATTGTATTCTGAGCGCTGATTCTTATTTAAATATATTTTAATCCAATTTCTCATACTGGAAAACTAAACTAATAAATTCCGGAACCAGTTCCGGAATTCCGGAATTGAAGGTAAAAATCGAACCCAATTCCGGAATTGGAAATTCGACCGATTTTGCAAGCCCTAGTTCGGGCAAGTGGAATACTTATATTAGTCAGCTGACGGCGTGGTTCGAGATAAGCGATGGGAAACCGGACGCGCGCGCTAAGTATCTCATCGCGGTTGTTGGATCGGAGACGTTGGACTTAATAATAGACTTGTGCTACCCAAAGAAACCTAGCGATGTGCCTTATGATGATATAGTGTCAAAAGTGCGCGATCATTTATCACCTAAGCGATCGGAGCTGGCCGAACGAATGTGTTTTCGAGCGTGTAAGCAGGCGGCAGAACAATCTATAAGCGAGTATGTAGCTCAATTGAAACAACTGGCAAAATTGTGTAACTTCAGTGGTACTGGCTATCTGGAAGAAAACCTGCGGGATCAGCTGGCATACGGTCTAAGAAGTGATGCGATACGTTTTAGGTTACTAACGGAAGCGAGACTGACGTTTAACCGCGCTGTGGAAATAGCGACGTCGCTCGAGGCGGCGGATCGAGACTCGAGAGCGGGAGGACCCGGCAGCGCTGCCGGAGGTACCGGGCAGGCGTCGGAGTCGACGCGAGACGAAGGCGTGCATGCGGTGCGCGCCGGCGGCGGCGGCGCGCGCGCGTCGCAGCGCCGCAGGGAACCGGCGGGGGCGCCGCGCGCGCGCTGTCCCAGGTGCCAGGGCCCACATCATCCGAGGCGCTGTTCGTTTATTAATACGGAGTGTTACGTGTGCGGACAGAAAGGACACATCGCGAAGGTGTGTAAGAAGCGTAAATCGTTTAGTGTGAACGTGTGCGAGGAGACCGAGAGTTCCGGCGGCGGCGCCGAGTCCTCGGACAGCGACGCGGAGTACGATGTACCGCTGTACGCGGTCGGCGGCGACGACGACGAGCCTTGGTGGTGCACGGTGACCATAAACGGGGTCGACGTGCGCATGCAGCTGGACAGTGGATCTGCGGTGAGCGTAATGACTTACAAGCAGTTCAAAGACTTATTTTATGGTGTCGATTTGTTACCCACGAGTATAAAATTAAAATTGTATTCAGGACAAAAAGTAGTGCCCGTAGGCACTTTTGTGGGTACAGTAGTTTATGGAAATAAGGCTCTAGATAATTTAAGCATAATAGTTGTAGATATTAAAAATAGCCCACCCATTATGGGACGTCGGTGGATGACGGCGTTAGGTATAGAATGCAACTCGAAGACGGTGTTTCATGTTATGAGTGAGTGTGAGGGTGTGGGGGCACAGCTCGCGCGAGAGTTCCCACAGGGGTTTGCGGAAGGTATGGGTAAATTTACAGGTGAGGCTATTCGGTTAAACGTGATAAGTGGAGCGCGGCCCGTGCTGTGCGCAGCGCGTCAGGTGCCGCACGCGCTGCGCACCGCCGTGGAGGCCGAGCTGCGCCGCTTGGAGGCGGACGGGGTCATCTCACCCGAGGAGACAAGCGACTGGGGTACGCCGCCGCCGGTAGTGCCTGTCATCAAACAGTCGGGAGAGGTAAGACTATGTGGGGATTTTAAAAATCCGGTTTTGGAAGATGACACCCGAATACCCGATACCCCGTATAGATTACATTTTCGCGAATTTGCAGGGGGGTCAGCTTTTCAGTAAAATAGACCTTAGCCACGCATATCAGCAATTACCGCTGACTGAGGAGTCAAAACTACTATGCGTAATAGTGACGCACAGGGGTAGTTTTTGTTATAATAGGTTGCCTTTTGGAATTAAATGCGCAATGAGTAAATTTCAACGTATCCTTGATAATTTATTCAAAAATATGAATTTCATTGCAGTGTATTGTGACGACATTTTGGTTACAGGCGTGGATGACGATGAACATTACAATCGATTATTGACAGTATTCAAAATATTGTCCGACGCCGGTTTGACAGTGGCTGCAAAAAAGTGCAATTTCTATCAAAAGTCAGTTTCGTATTTGGGTTACGTAATCGACGCGAGTGGGCTTATCACCCAACCAAATAAAATAGACGCAATACAATCAGCGCCCGTGCCAGACACCGTGTCGCGTTTAAAAGCGTTTTTGGGCCTAGTAAATTATTATGCTAAATTTTTACCTAATGTGAGTACAGTTTTGCATCCACTATATGACCTTTTAAAAAAAAAACACGACAATTTTTTTTGGTCGAAGGAGTGTAACAACGTATTTAATAAAATAAAGGCAATGCTAGCGGCGAAACCTGTTTTTATCAATTTGAAACCGGAGGAACCTCTTCGTTTATATTGCGATGCTTTTCCATATGGGGTAGGGGCAGCGTTGATGCAGCGCGACGCGGCGGGGCGCGAGCGTCCAGTGGCTCACGCCTCGCGCGCCCTTTCGACGCCTGAACGTAATTATGCGCAAATATGTCGCGAAGGACTAGCTATCATTTTCGGAGTTCAGAAGTTCCACCACTATTTATGCGGTAGGCGGTTCACCTTGGTGACAGATTGCAAACCGTTGTCACACATATTTAGCCAAAACAAACTAATGTATAGCGTATACAAACAAAATAAGCAATTCTGGGCGACGGGCACGATTATCGAGCGGGTTGGTCCACTTACATATCGGGTCAGGGGGGAAGATAGTAGTATTCACAAAAGGCACGTGGATCAGCTGCTTTGCTTAATGATCCCAGTACCCGCCTAGATGGCAACCTGACGGATGAGAGCAATTTGGCAAGGTTTTGTGTCACGAGTGGTTCGAATCAGGCAGCATCGCCAACCCGGGCGGGACTCTCGGCCGCCGAGCCACCGCACCCTTCCAGTCCGACAACACCTGTTGCAAAACGTATTCAACCGATAAGTTACGGGTTCGAATAATAGAAATAGTTGTTTAAGTATTTATACAATGATGAATGTATAGTATGTATAGAAGTAACTTGTTCATGTATTCCGGTGTACCTAAAATAAATAGTAATGTTAGTATATTACATAGATGTAAGTTGTTAAGGAATGTTTAATACTTAGATCCAATACCATTCTAGTAATAAAAGGCTGTTTTAATAGATTTGCACATTGTTTTAGAAGTCTATAAGAGATGTACCTTTGTTGTTCTTATTAGTGTAGGTACCTATGGTGATTAACTGGGTCAACTAATTTGATTAAATATTAATAATAAAATGAAGCAACAACACAACAACTTATATTTGGTTGACACATATACATAACATCATATCACCATCACTAATATGTTAATGAGCGATGAAGCTATACATAGTTATAATTAAGTGTAATAGGTATAAGTGTGTTCACAATAAGGGTGGAGGGATGCGATGTACTGGATTGGGGTAGTTTAAAGATTAATACTTGGGCGGGTTCCTACCCGCCATTGAAAAATAAATCAGTCTTAATCATACAGGCGTGCGTGTTATTTAGCTCCCACTTTTGATACCTAAGTACATAGCAAATACCATTGCTCATAATGTCGCTATTTATTTAACCGGCCCATCAGCGGAGGGCAAGTCACGGTCTGTCAGTGACACGAAAGCCATGAGACACTTTTCCTAACAAGTGCCGTCATGTCTCAATCCATAACCCAGTATTTACTCCATATTTCCACCGCCATAGCCCAGTAGAGTTAGATTCCATCAATCAACAATAGTCCTTGCATTTGGCGGGGGCTGTCTCTGCGTGCGTCCCATGACACGGGCAGGGACAGCATCCGCTGGGTGTACACTTTGCCTCTCATTAAATTGTCGAAAGGGGCTCTACGCGTTGGCTTCGCCTCCGCGCACTCCTCCCAAAGGTCCGGGACACCATTGTCCCGTGAACGGGTAAGACATACCAATATGAGAAAGTTCGCCGAGTATAGCTATTTACACCACACAAATATATCGGGATAGATTTTTTAGGGTTCCGTACCCAAAGGGTGCTATCGGAACCCTATTACTAAGCCTCCGCTATCTGTCCGTCTGTCCGTGAGTCACAGGGCTCTAGCTTTGGAACCGTAATATAGGTAGAGACTTGAAATTTTCACAGAATATATACGTCTATTGCCGCTAGAACAACAAATAATAAAAACAAAATAAAGTTAAATTAAAAAAAAACGGTTAATTCGATCTTGTTGAAAATAATTTTCGTTGAAAGCATTAATTAAGCGTTACCTTCGTGATTTTTTTCATATTTTTCGGACACACGAGCACACGAGACGAGCAGACGAGCCACCTGATAGAAAGCAGTAATCGTCGGCCATAGATATCTGCAACACCAGAGGCGCCTACACATTGCCGACCTTTGAGTACCATATTTACTAATTTCTAGAAGTAACCCTTATAATAGCGCTCCGGGAACTTCAAAAGGGACCTTGATCTTGGCAGGTCGTAGCAAAAAAAGAGCGAGGTATTCCGTACGAAAATGTTTTTTTTAGTGAAATGCATGTAATTCCGTTTAACAAGCCCAACGCTAACTAGTTACAATATACAAAACGCTATTGCCAGCGCATGCCAGTCGAAGCATTTTCTAGACTAATGCGTACTAGAGCAATTACGCGCAGGCTTTTAGGCAGAAATCCTGCGCGCATGTTAATGGCAACGCAGGCGCGCGTTAAGCGTCCGCACACGAAGAAGCGGTGTTGGCATAATCACAATAGTCACACTAGTAGTATTATAAATGTGAAAGTTTGTGAAGATGTTTGGATGTTTATTACTAAATAACGGAGTAACAACTGAATGGATTGAGCTGAAATTTAGCATGCAAGTAGAATAAGTCCTGGATTGAAACATAGGACTTTATATCCTGGTAAAGAGTTCCCTTGGGACAGTAACGAGAACAACGGGGGCGAAGCCGCGTGTAAATACTTATACAATATAATTTTCAGTCCACTGCTAGGAAAAATAGTAATAGATGGACAGTATCGGCGAGCACCAGCGAGCCAACAATGTAATCAAACACGACAGCAATAACATTGTTGTTGGGTTTACAATAGCAATTGACCAATGAGAGCACGCCGTTTGTCCCAGCGATAAAAATATCCCATCAAAAACATTACATGTAAAATTATACAAGACTCTGCAACGCAGGTCTTCTACAACAAAAAAGTTTTGAGATGTAATGTTAAACCAAGTCAGTACCGGGGGGTGTCCAGAGCTCGGTTTCCACCGACTTGCCTATTATTTACCAGTGGGGGATTCTTTATTCGAGAACTATAATATGTGTTCCTCCGTGGTTGAAATAATAGGCAAGTCGGTGGAAACCGAGTTCTGTGCTTTTGTTTTGCTCGATTTGGCGGGGCCACTGTCGTGCCCCCAGATCGGCGGTGTGCATCCTCGTCGGCGACACCACGGTGGCTGCTCGGTGCCGCCGCGCGTCCGACATATAATACATAAACTTTTTTAGACAATTTAAGAGGTGTCATTAGTCTTTAAGCTAGTTCTTCTTTTACTTTTCTTCGCCGTAGGCATGAACAGAACTATGTTTAGTCTCAGCCAAAAGCACAATAGATGGACTCCATCTATTGGTTACTTTCCGACCTTACAACAATGCACTATTCCAAAGAAATAACCGACACTAGCAATGCTCCAGTTACATACAGACACATATTGGTGTACATATAAACAATTGTTCCTTACTACTTACTATATAGCTGGGAAGATGCCGTCGAGGCGGACTTAAGCATTAATCTGAAAACTGACGAGAAACTACGCAGGATCGGGGAAATCCCGTCGATAGAGAACGTGCACTAAACGACAAAAGAGACACGGGCGGAATAGTACATTGTGTATCAAGGGCGGTAAGTAAGGAATTACAAACGAGTGTTTGTTACAAGGCCGAGGCGAAGCCGAGGGCTTTAATAACACGAGTTTGTAATTCCTTTACCGCCCTTGGCACACACAATGTTTTTCATCAAACTTGTGAGGAAATCTGATTAAAATAACCTTACTTAACCTAAATAAAATTGTAAAACTGACAGTGACATTAGTGACATTATCCATAGACAATGCGAATTCACGTCACGTTCGGAAACCATAGCGGTAAAGACTTAAAATGGTTGATTTTATTTTTGCAAAATACTGAAATGAACTACTTAAACATTTAATAAATGTTACAGAAATATGTGTTTACATGTATTTGCAAAAACAGTTCTCTATAAATAAATATTTCAGTAATAAAAGTAAAAAAAATACGTTGGCGTTTCCTTTGAACATAACAAATAAGAGTAAAACAGAACCAGCGTTACAAATTTAAAAAGAAAACTATTACGCCCTAGGGCGTAATAGGTCATTTACGGCCTGCAAAACCTACGTGTAATGACACCATTTTCGAGCAAGTGTGATGAAAAATAAAGGAAACTATAACCGCTGTCAAATCAAGCTGTCAATGTCAATGACAATACGTAAGTGTCAATGTCAAATATAGTAAGTCCTAGGGACACTGACGTTAATCGACCTTCACCGCGATAAAATAACGGCATTTTCGTCAAGTCACCATGAGAGGTACATGTTTTAGTTTGGCGGCACCAGTTGGCAGCACCGTGGTCGTGCTCGTTCCCTATACGAGAAGCACCAAATAAATTCGCGTTAAAAAAATCTGTGTGTTTCTAAGTTGGTAGAACTGAAATCTCTTAGTGTATCTGCTTAGATGTGTCATCGGCATTAAGTTTTTTGTACGTGAAGTTTGCTTTGTGCAATAAAAAAAATGGCATTTTTCCCTATTCTGTCACTTCACGCGTTTCTAGTGTTCATCCAGGATCGGATTAGCTTATTCTGCTATTATACATATAATTTAGGTTTTTCTATAACCTTACTATAAAATGTATTGCTTTAAAGTTCGCTTACCTTAACCTGACGACTTACCAAAGTTATATTAAAAGTTGTTTGCCATATGTGGCAGTTAATCTTGTCCAATAGGTCGAAAATCTTCTTAGCCAGTTGCCAAAAAGAAACTAAAATACCACCTTATATTTTTGTTTGAAAACTGGCTAGGAAGCTAGAGTTACCTAGCATTTTGTAGGCATATTCATAATTTGACAATCACAATGTTCATTACCAGTGACCAGCACTATCGGTGCAAAACGTTAACAAAACTGACATAAAGGAGAACTTACAACCAAGGAAATAAGAATATTATTGGCAGATCAGTGTTAAATTTAACCCTATATCGAAATCTCGGATTTTTAATACTTGAGTATACAGATATTAATATTTTCTTTTCATAGCTGTAAGCACTCTATTACGTCCGCTTGGCAAGTTTTGTTGAAGTTTTGCACCGATAGTGCCGAACACTGTACTGTAAGGCGATAAAACCAACGCCAAGAACTATAACAAGAGCAAGACTCTTAATTCTCTTAAATTTTGAATAAATTCGCCTTCAACCCCAGCGGGTGTACATGTCAATATTTTATTTATCGGCGCGCGGTATCTGGCGATATCTCCGCAGCGATACGCGATGGCCACTGGCCAGGTAAATGAGGCCGGGAGACACTGCCGCGATGCGGTGTACCCGGGTATACAAATTACAAAGAGACTTACCTTAATACGATTTATGCGGCAGTTTAGCCCTTTTGGGTGTAAAGGGTAGTGTACTTGTGATTTATTCGCTTTATTACGAGAGATAAAAATAGGAGAGTTCACGTGAAACTGCAGTTACCAGCGTCAACACAGCAAATTATGTTCAACAGAACATCTTGATGTAGTGACAAGAGAACTAAATTACCTATATCGAAATATATGTAAAAACTGTTCAGAAAGCAGTGCAAGGCTAGTTAAAATTTTGTCGAACAAATAACCCCTTTGGTTTTTTAATGCAAATTTGTAATATTCTAAATAAGATATCAAAAGTAACCTCGTTTGTGCGAAAAATCGATAATGAAAAAAGACTGACTGTATACCAAAATGTTAAAACTAAACTAAACTCAAAATCGATATAAACTCAATAAAGAGGCCCACTCTAGTTTGTCTCTGAATTTTAAAACAATAAATACGGCTGCGTGACATGCGAAAAAAGTTTTCATTCACCACCATTTAACTTTTTTAATTTGCGCTTTAGAGAGGTTATAATAATATGTATGTAGATAACGCTGTGTACGTAACTGTACATAAAAAAGTAGGCATTAAAACACTCGTGTGACTCATTATGTATCAGTTGTATAATAGTACATTACACAACTGGGGTCGTAAAACAAAGAAAGGCTCCGTCAAAGAGAGAAAGAGTATACAAACCTTGGTGTTATAATACCTCGGCTTCGCCTCGGCCGACAATTACAAGTGAGCTGACATTTCTTACTTTACTGGCATCGATATGTAATGTACTATTATAATAACTAAGTATGACAATTTTTCAGGCCTGATAAGTATCCTCTAGACATAGACATTTATAACTAAGTAGTATAATGTTTTCAGCCTAATATGTTCACCGTTACTGTCCGTATAGTCTCTTTTGTCGATGTAGAGGTATAGCTTGGCAACTTCGTTGGTGACACTCACCTGTGTGCTTTTTGTTATGTGCAGCCGTAACTACTTACACAAGTTACCGCCAACATGAACCACGGCGACCGACGGAGGCTGCCTCTGTCGGTCGCCGTTTATGTTGGCGGTAACTTGTGTAACTAGTTACAGCTGCACATAACAAAAAGCACACAGATGAGTGTCACCAACGAAGTTGCCAAGCTATAGTGCTGCTATCTTACAGTTCCTGCGCGTTACCTATAGCCAATAGAAATAATGAAAAATAAAACAGTTTCTCTTACAATATCCTTAAATCATTCATACGAAGCTAAAAAAGTCTAAAACCAATAAAATCCTATCGCTATTTATTTTCCAAATAGAAAACATTGACTCCGCTGTAAGCTATTTATCCACGTTTCCTCGAGCGGCCGATGTAAATGTGGTGCGCGGGAGTGGATTTATTGCGTAATTGATTTCCGGCGCATCACGACGTACGGCTCGGATGGAGACGTCGCGCTCACGGCGTTGCGGACGTTTTTGACATCCACGGATGCAGATGCGGATGCGGATTTAAATAAATAGTTTGAAACACATCTGCGGATTTTTACATATTTTACAAATGAATAATTTAGGGAAATTATATGGATAAATCCGCTTTGTCACATTTAGGTTCATACAAACAAATCCAAAACCCTAGCCGACCCTATCCGACATCACCAGAGGGTGAATATATCGGATATTCAGCCTATTGCTACAGCCCAATACCGTGTTGCGCTGAACGAGATTGTACACGTGGGCGTTTTAAAAAAACATGTGTGTTTTTAGAATATTTGTAGACTTTGCTCACGCCTGGTAGCTGAAGACTCCAGCGACACGACTGATACTCTACGCGTGGATCTCGCTCTCACCGGTCAACAGGTCTGATCCACCTCGCCGCAGGGACACACCGCCTGCCTGGTATCGACCGTCGCCTGCGCTCGCCGACGCGGCCCGAGCACACCACTGGCACTTGCAAATGACGTGACGCAAGGACTGCACTCCACACCGACAACCTCCGGTCTCAAAGGGAGGCGATACTGCCACCTAGCGACACTCGTTAGAAAAATAAGGCAGTAACAGCAACAGCAGTACAAAGACAGATGGCGCTTACAGTCAACCAATTTGATTCCTAGGCCACTATAGAACCATGTCACAATGAATCAATCAATCGTCTGACCCGCACTACGTTGTCGTAATTCTCTACTAGTTAATGCGACAAAGTTCTATAGTGGCCTAGGAATCAAATTGGTTGACTGTACATCAATGCCCATACCAATGGCACCATTCCAAACTGTTCTGCATCGCACTATAGAAGTATTTATAACGCTAACACTACTTAAACCACTTCCAACCAACCTCCTTCGGACTTTCGTCCCCAGGCACAACCCCGCCTGGAGAGAGATTTCTCTATTGTCCTCTCTTACACATACATATTGCTTGTTATGCCATTGACCTTATTTTACCTTTGTGTAACACATTGTGATTTTTCTCGCAGAGCTCTATTCGTTACTCAGCCTAGGCTCTAGGCGATACTAACAAGCACACACACACATAGCACGCGCTCCCGGTGGACCTCGATCTTGCAGCGACTTGCGCAAACCCGCATTCGCATAAGTTCCGCATGGACATTCGTGGATCTGGATGCGGATATCCATTTCATTGCATTTCACTCGTAATACTCACTTGCTTTTGGTAGCTATAGTTACCAATCAACACCCTTATGTCAATAGCAATAGATTTGAACGGAAAACAGCAAGCGAGAGGGTTATCAGATTTTTCCCTCCCAGTAACACGAGCATGTTCGGGCATTTCTCCGGTGATTTCAGTGGCATTGACTTCAGTGGCATCATTAATGTCAAGATCCTGTGAGATTTACATGATATCTGGTAGATGTCTAGGTTGTCTAACAAATACTCGAAAATGTTGTGCAAATCTCCTAAGACTTCGACATTAATGATGCCACTGTAATCACCGAAGAAATGCCCATTTGATTATTTTGGTTTAAGTATACTATCTTTGTATCAATGTAAGTCATCCTAAAATGTCTTGTTTGTGACAGAAATATTTTTTCTCTTCTTTTTCGTTTAGTAATCTTTGAATAATAACATTTAGTACCTACACATGCTTTCATTAATCATTTTAGGAAACAAAAAATATAACCGTAGAAATCTAATCAAAAATTCGAGTCAGTGAGCAAAGGCTTACTCAGCATTTATTTCTAATGCTCAAACCAGAACCATAATAGCTTTGAGTAAATAGGTACTAGATTTTACAGTACTAAAAAAACAGTACAGAAGCTAAGCAAATTTACATCATTTGAATAATAAGTAACCTAACCTATTCTACTCCACTAAATATAGGTATTTGACATGGCCAAAACCAACAATTAAGCTCATAATTGATATCATATAACCTACCAGTACAAATGTAAGAGCTTTCTTTATCCCAATATCTTACTGAAGTAATCCTTATAATTCTAACACTAATCAAAAAATACTCTTAGCTCCTTGCAACTAAATCCAAAATCAAAACAAGCAATTTTATAACTTATCACCTTTCGCTTGTCCACAAACCAAGACCCACCGTTTTGACTAAAAAGTCATAAGTCCATAAAAACACTCATTCCATTTTTAATCTTACAACGTTCCAATTAGATCCAAAATCATCTGTGCTGCGGCTGCCTTGTGTTCTATTGTTTTATGTGACATGTTGCTACTTAGCCCTGACATCGGTCCGCACGGCGGGACGCTCAAAGCGCATGCGTGGCAAGACAGGCTACTGCGATGCGTCTACCCTACACATATATAGCGAATCCTCAGCTTCTGGTGAAGAAGGGACTAAGTATTTTTGTATTACGTGAAATTTAACCGTTTTTCCGTTAAATCCGCTTAAACAGGACCTCTGTTTCGAGGCAAGCTTAAATCTGTCTTTAGTTTCTGTAAGGTTATACGTATAGAGGTAGGCACTGGTAGAGATATCTATTGAAATCTTTAATCTTTTCCACGCCAATGACGTATATATTGGCACCGCAGGTTGGACGCCAACGACGCATATATTGGTCACAGACCGCAGAGCGACATAGACCTTCATGCACCAGCATAAAGTTCAATTTCGGTTTTGACACTGTTATCTCATAGCGTCTGATTTGCAACCGAGAGATACGAGTAGCCCACTCGTATGATAATGTACTATTTCATTACCTATTTCATCATACATTTATGAGTCTCTCGTCAGTGAAGCAATTTCCTTCACTTAATCCACATATGTCCTTAATCATCCTCTCTTCCTCTTTCGTCCAATTGGTGAAAGGTGTCCAACTGTTTTTCCTTTTCTATTTTCAGTCTCCTTTTAGTAGTGCTCTTCTCACTTTTACCCCATGAACGAACTAACTCATAAAAAACATACGCAGTTTAACAAAAAATACTGAATTAGTCACCATTAAATAATGGTGTTTAACTAAGTATTTTTCTCAAACATGGCATGAAATGTTGACATTACGTGCCTAAAAATAGGCCACAAAGTACCTCGTTTCCTATGCGGCTTGACACTTGGAACGGAATGGAATTTCATGGCAATGTATTTTTTTTAATTTCCATTTCACATTTATTTGGGCCCCAGGATCACGGCATTCAGCCATTAAAAAAACAAAAAACGATTTATGCTATATTTTGCAGTTTTATTTATTTAAAATTGACATGAACACATTATAAACAATTTCCAATTATTATAAATTGCAAAATAAACCACAAGAATACACATTTAAAATATTTCATCTAAATATTCGCGGTAAAAATGTGAACTGAAACAGCTTTGGATAT
Source organism: Eudemis profundana (assembly GCA_947034925.1). Taxonomy (NCBI): domain Eukaryota; kingdom Metazoa; phylum Arthropoda; class Insecta; order Lepidoptera; family Tortricidae; genus Eudemis; species Eudemis profundana. The sequence goes on along the minus strand of OX344814.1, from coordinate 9,708,721 downwards.
AATGTCACTAATGTCACTTTCTGACAGCCAGTTTGTTTGTGTTATAAAATATTAAGTAAGGTTATTATAGTAAGTTTATTTATTTCATTGCATGTTTGAGAAAAGCACTATACATACCTCGGCGGGGTTGAAATGGGGTTGCCGGCCTCGTAACTATCTAGCCTCGCTTCGCTCGGCCAGCTATATGTACTCGGCCGGCAATTCTTTACTTCCCGGCCTCTGCAGTAATGTACTATTTGCATACATACGCGACGAGATGTAATTATTTTCCTATTAAATCTTAAGTATTAAGTACTTGGTGTACAAGGAGGTTACTACTTACTAAAACCGTTTAAAACTTATCTAACACTCTTACACATCTAATTACCCATAAAAAAAACTAGATACAACACCGGAATATCATCACCATCTCTTTACCATGTCAAATAGAAGCAAGACATGTTATTGTGCATGCCGATCCAGATCTCATTGTCCGCAATACCCTAATTAATTGTACTTTGATTGTATCCGTCAAGATACCATCGAGCTGATGGGGCGATAGCATCGATTGTCCACGATTGAGGAGGTATCACGTTGTCGATTGTATCGATAAATTTAAGTAGATTGATTTATGCTCGGCGTTTGTCAAAACGTTTTGTATCAGTGCAGCTTGTCCGATGCCTCGTAACAGGAGGTAGTGTTTTTCTAAAGCATGACTGTGACATGAATGTTTATATCGCTATATTTTGTGTGATGAAAACGAATATTTCTTCCTGGGACATGGATGTTTTCTATCTATTATATTGTCTATTTATATATGGTCGTCTATTACCCATAATACATTATGTTGGATATAAGAATGTTTTGCTATCTAAAATGTTTAAGATCCTTTGGTGCCATTTGGTAACCAAGTTTTGTAACTGGCTACAAAATGGGAATTTGAAATTCCCTGTTTGTAGCCGGTTACGAAATGGGCCTGCGTAGTGCCGATTGGTAACCAAGTTTTGTAACTGGCTACTAAATGGGAATTTGAAATTCCCTGTTTGTAGCCGGTTACGAAATGGGCCTGCGTAGTGCCGATTGGTAACGAAGTTTTGTAACTGCTTACAAAATGGGAATCCGAAATTCCCTGTTTGTAGCCGGTTACGTAATGGGCCTGCGCAGTGTCGATTGGTAACCAGCTGGTAAGAAGCTGATTACCAACCGCGGTTACGAATCGGTAATAGAAAAGTCCCGTTTTGTAACCAGTTACAACGCGGGATTTTTTTTCCGCTTCGAAGCTGGTTACCAACCGCGGTTACGAATCGGTAACGGAAAAGTCCCATTTTGAAGCCAGTTACCGAATGGGATTTTTCCCGTTTCGAAGCTGGTTACGAACTTTTAGTCATATTTCCTAACTTCTCTAATATAGCACTTAGTTTTACTTTACAATTACAATACAATATATTAGTACAATATCTAATATTGAGTCATCTTTTCCGGGTTCATAATGTGTTTCCTTAAAATCGTATGACGGATAGTGTAGTGTACAATTTTTCTAATCTACTTTGAAGAAACGTATGTACAGTATGCACTTTAAAATAAAATTTGACTGGAAAACAAGTAAACACGACAAGAAAATTGACGAGTACCAGGCGCGCATAAATCGAAAGCGCTTTAAATCCCACACCACCACCTCGCTCGCAACGTTTGACGCAACTTTTTAAAGTTTTGACAGTTAAAAGCCGTACGTTATCAATAGCTATCGGCTAATCAGGCGGGTATCTGTAGCCGCGCGATGCGCCAGCGATAGCCGAGATAAATGCGCGCCGAAATACGCCCGAGCAAAAAGACGCGAGCGCAGGTCCGCGGTATGCTGTAGTGCGCCAGCAACAATGTTGTTATGTGGAATTTGTTTTTTTTTTTTACTGAAATATTGACTTTAATGCTACAGTTATTTTTTATGTTTTTGAGGCGTGCGGCTGCACAATTTAAGTCTTGAATATTTCTACCTCTGGTAGAAGTAAATACTGGGTGTAGTTTCTCGGCTTGATATTTAATGAGCATTACCTACTTAGATTGATCCAGTCCATGAAATATATCCCAACATCATTGTGACAAGTGTCAAAAGATGAAGGAATAGCACATGTATGTATATGTTGTATGGAAAGGGCGACACAGTTATTTTAATATACTACTACTGATAAAATGTTGTCTCTCTTCTATTTCTTACTGTCGCGCAGTAGCAAACCCTGGCGTAGAGCGCATACTCACTCCATCAGCCTACATACGTCCCACTGGTGAACACAGGCCTCATAGACCACACTATCATAGCTTCTCGCATACTCGTAAATGTTTGGTTCTCTTCTGCAAAGGGCGACACTGTTATTTAATGTCGCGCGGTAGCACACGATGTCGTCGTAGGAAGCTGGTCGGTGCGCATATTGAGAAGAATGCCTTATTTTATGTAAACTGGCGCATGTGGTTGTTGGTTCTCTTCTGCAGTTTCGGTACGGCGGTGTTGGCAAAGGAATGACACTGTTATATAGTGTCAGTAGCACACGCAGTAGTAGAAAGCTAGTTCGTAGCTACTCTTAAATGTTGGCTCTCTTCTGCAGTGCTGGTGAGTTAGCGACACTGCTATTTACTGTCATAACACATGCAATATGAAGCTGTACTTCTAGCACGACAAAACTGTGACACGCAACACTTTGACACGCGACAAACGCTGCCAATCTCTTTCCACTCATTATAGTGCGACAGTGACAGGTGATGCTCTGTCGCGCGAGAAACGAATTCGGGGCCAGTTAAACAGCCTCATCTGTAACACATAAATGTTGGTTCTCTTCTGCAGCGCCGGACCGGCGGTGTCAGCAAAGGGCGACACTGGTAATTAGTGTCGCACGGTAGCCAACCCAGTCGTAGGAAACTGGCGCATACTCACTTCATCAGCCTATATACGTCCCAGTACTGCCCTCACACCCTACCCTCATAGACCACTAGTCTAGAATAGCTTCCCGTATAGGTACTCATAAATGTTGGTTCTCTTCCGCAGCACCCGGCCTGACACTGTTCTCATGTGTCGGTAGCACATGCTGCAACAGAACCAACATTTATAAGTATGAGCCAGTTTCCTAGTTTATTCATAGTCATATATGTTGGTTCTCTTCTGCAGCGGCGATCCGGCGGTGTCGGCAAAGGGCGACACTGTTATTTAGAGTCGCGCAGTAGCAAAGCCTGTTGTAGGAGCCTGGCGCATACTCACTTCATCAGTCTATATACGTCCCACTGCTGGGCACAGGCCTACTCTCATAGACCACTAGGCTAGAATAGCTTCTCGTATACGCATCAAAACAAGTAGCGCAGTAAAACAAGTAGCGAATTGCGATGTGGTCCAATCGTACATCTATCTGGGAGCCTTGATTACGAATAGCGGCGGATGCGTAGACGAAATCAAAAGACGTATGGCTATTGCTAGGTCTGCAATGGACAGGCTGAAAAAAGTATGGAGGAACCGCAACATTTACAAAGCCACAAAAATCCGGCTCGTTCGAGCGCTTGTGTTCCCCATATTTCTCTACGCCGCAGAAACGTGGACCTTACGGGAAATTGAGAAGAAGAAGATAGACGCCTTGGAAATGTGGTGCTGGAGAAGAATGTTGGGGGTATCTTGGACCGAATTTCGCACCAACGACTCTATACTCCAGGAACTCGCCATTAAGCAGCGTCTTTCATCTATTGTACAATCCCGCATCCTTACCTTCTTTGGTCACGTATGTCGGCGGGGGGATGTGTCCATTGAGCGCCTTGTAGTCCAAGGAAAGGTTGAAGGTACCAGGCCACGAGGAAGGTCACCCATGAGATGGACAGACCAGGTTAAAGCTGCAGTAGATGTTTCCTTGCACCAATGCACCCGGAAAGCAGCTCTTAGAGAAGAGTGGCGACGCATCGTGAAGCGTGCCACCAACACCTGAAATGGCGACCACGACCACTCTGTCAAGAGTGATACCGACGAAGAAGAAGAAGAAGATACGCATCAATGTTTGGTTCTCTTCTGCAACGCCGGTCCGGCGGTGTCGGCAAAGGGCGACACTGTTATTTAGTGTCGCGCGGTAGCACACGCTGTCGTAGTAAGCTGGTCGGTGCGCATATTCAGAAGAATACCTTATTTTATCAATGCCTGTAACGCAGTTCAACATACGTACATATTTATATGAGTTGGTTCTCTTCTGCAGCGCCCAGCCTGTGACACTGTTCTCTTGTGTCGGTATCGCATGCTACAACAGAACCAACATTTATAAGTTTGAGCCAGTTTCCTGGTTCATAGTCGTAAATGTTGGTTCTCTTCTGCAGCGGCGGTCCGGCGGTGTCGGTAAAGGGCGACACTGTTATTTAGTGTCGCGCGGTAGCACACGCTGTCGTAGTAGGAAGCTGGTCGGTGCGCATATTCAGAAGAATACCTTATTTTATGTGCGCATATGGAAATCGGGCGGAGTTATCTTGCCGGCTAGTTTTTATTTAGTTGCGGGTTGCGTAATGATCAAAAGTGCCGACATTGCGTGGTACAAAACCTCAAATTTGTTTATTCTGGAAAAGGGTTGAGAAAGGGGATTAGGTAATATGAAGATAGTTAAAAGATCGTAAATAATAGAAACAAATATATCGTACTTGACTACCATTTTATTTTATGAGCAGTACGAAATCGGGAATCTATAATTTGGTACGGTACCCAAAAAAACAAGCCTTGGCATATATATGATAACTTTTAGTACATGTCAAAAAGATGAAGTTTTCACGTCTTAAATTATGTATTTGTTATGTAACTATAATTTTTGTTTTTCGTCAAGCGAGCTATGTAAAAGCTTTATTCTTGCTGGTCACTAGAAAAAATACAATTTACAAAACCCTCGACATGTTCGTGTCTGTTCTGATCTTCATCAAAAATAGCATAGTAAGCTAATCCAAGCTATAAAACCATCGCAAGCAAACCAAGTATTTCATGCCTCATAAACGAAAAACTTTTAAGTTGAACGGTTTTATTTTAAATCATCAGCTGTTTCTGGTCCGTCATCAGACCAAGACGTGGTTACCAATAAGAAATTATAAAATTCTTGTATTGCCACGAGAGCTAAATGTGTGTGAAAAGTTCCATAAGAATCGGTTAAGCAGAAGTAGTTCAAAAATCCGTAGCAAGCTAAACAAAACCGTTTAAAAACCACATAAATATGAATCACTACGCCTTTCAGAGCGACGATATTACTCGACGACGACGACGGTTCACACAAAGGCTTCAAACTTATATCTAAGACCTTTTTTGCATCAAGGGTTAAGAGGCGAATCGAATCGAAGATGGCTAAAATAGGGACACACCGTTAAATACGCGGACGCCATATTAGGTCCAGCAACCACCTTTATTTTCCCATAAAACCTATAGAAACAAACTAAATGTTACCTCTAAGTTCATATTGCACAGGACAAAAGATTTCACATGCATTTTATAATGCACCTTATTCGAAACTTAGGTAGGTTTTATTTTGCTCGTACCGCGAAGGAAGATACAATCTTACGTCGCCAATGAGTTTACAAATTAAGGACACTAATGGGGTATTTAAAAATTGTTTAATTGTGCTCGGAAAGAATAGTGTGGATGAGGCGAAAATATTTCTTATTAACTTTTGCTATAGAATAAGTAATAGTACTACGTACAGAAGTTTCTCTTTCTAATAAAACTAACGTTCGTGTCTGACCACCGGGCGACCGTCTCTATCACCAAGGACCATTTAAACAAGAGGACTGTCATTCTCCATACTTAGGATTGTAACCCGACCGCTAGGGGATTTCCGGGTAAAAACTAGATGGCGCTAAAAAACTAAACATTTAACGATGTTATAATTGAACAAAGAAACATAGTATAGTAACAATTAGTTCATAAACAGCGTTTGCAAAGTTGAATAATTGTAAATAATATAATTCTTTCACCAAGCTTAGACATAGATGGCGTTGTAAATTCGGGGAACAGCTTTTTGTATGGAGAATGACAGTCCTCTTGTTTTAATGGTCCTTGCTATCACATAGCGCGAACTCTTTCTAGTGGCTGGCTAAGCTCCTCTGCAGGGGCAAAACTTAGTACGAATAGCCACGCGGCAAAATCGCAGAGTGAGCCAATCCTGTCCTGAGAGATGTTTGCTATTAGATTCCCTTAGGCTATATAGAAACTTTCACCCCTATTTTACACTGTCCCGGGATAAACACTTTTCTACGTCCATTCTCCGACCTCGAACTACCTGCATACCAAATTTCATCACAGTTTAGTTTAAGCGTGAAAAGGTAGGTAACAGATAAAGTAACTAACACACTGTTTGCTATATGTAATTAACTTTAATGTTTGAATGGTTATTACTAAATAACGCGGTTACATTTGAAGGGATTGATTTGATTGATTGATTTTAGGCATGCAATTAGACTAATTCGTGAATTGAACCAAAGGAAACTTTATATTATCATGGCATAATAACGAGAATAACGAATACAAAGCTGCTAGCCAATTCTAGTTTTAAATATCCATTTAGTTTTGGCATATCAACACTATTTCGCCGATCGTCCTGCCGATCGTTCACATCGCCTCTTATTTGTACATTTAACAAACGCTATTTAAATACTTAGGTTCTTCTGTACCTGATACGTTAATATCCATGGTGAGTCAACGTATCAACACTATTCACTTCTTATTTATACACCTAAAACGGATATTTCAGAAATCGAGCATACCTTTATTAAATCTCAGCGTAACTACTTAGCCGATCGTACAGAAGGTAGCGCAATGCGATCGCTCTTTATTTATACCACGTGTCCCAAAACTCAACGATAAGCCGGCACCAGAGGATGGAGCTACTTATGATTAGTCGAGAAAAAATAAGGAAAAAAATATATCTCAAATTATTTTTTCTCGACTAATCATAAGTAGCTCCATCCTCTGGTGCCGGCTACTTATGATTAGTCGAGAAAAAATAATTTGAGATATATTTTTTTCCTTATTTTTTCTCGACTAATCATAAGTAGCTCCATCCTCTGGTGCCGGCTTATCGTTGAGTTTTGGGACACGTTGTATACTAAAGGCTATTTTATATTCCTAATAAATATTTTTTTGTGTCGGCGTATCAACACTACTCCGCCGATTGTCCCGCCGCCGCCAATCTTACAGGAAGCGGTGCGATGCGATCGCCTCTTATTTATATACTTGAAGAAGGCTATTTTATATTCCAAATAAACATTTTTTAGTATCGGCGTATCAACACTATTACGCCGAACGCCGCGCCGATCGTACAGGAAGCGGCGCGATGCGATCGCCTCTTATTTGTACACTTAACAAACGCTATTTAAATACTGCTTCTGTACGATGCTACATTTAAAATGCTGGGCTATTGTTTTAGGATAGTTTTAACGATTCCTTGATCTAGTCCTTCCTTGGCGAAAATTTGCGGTATTTTTCTCGAAAGTTGCGGAGTAGCCTAAAAATTAATAAAACAGTTATTCCCGTAATTCTTAGTAGTTTTGTTTACATTTAGATTTATGGACCTGACAACATTTTGAATGCATAAACTAGGTAGGTATTGCATTGATTTTTCAAGTGGTCTACTTCTGCACGTGGCCAAATATTTATTTATACACTTTAGGTATCTTATCTTTATTGGTTAGGTAGGTATTTCATTGCTGGGCAAAAATACAATTCTTCTTAAGTTGAGAAAGGTCTCATATACCTTACGAATTTATTCAGGCAGGTGTTTCTGTGATATTATTCTGCAAAAAAGGAAGAGATTTTCAGTTCGTCAAAATCTTTTACAAACTATTATTTAATGTCTTCAATCCCGCTATCTGTGTGTCCGTTCTGATGTGCAGTTTCCAATTATAGGAAAAAAAGTACAGATCGCAATAATAGCTAAACTAAAAAAAAATTATAGGAAAAAAGTACAGATCGCAATAAAAGCTAATCTAAAAAAAATGTTTTGGTAATGTTAAACCAATATTATTTACCCGTGGAGGATTCTTTATTTGTTCTTTTCTTCCACAGTTAAACAGAAATCGAGTTCTGTTGCCTTTGTTTTACTCGACTTGGCGCGGGCTGCCGTGCCCCCAGATAGCTAATGTTGAAAGATATACCTAACGGTTTAACTTAATCTCTTGTATTTGTTAATTGAATGGAAGTAAAGTTCGATGTGTATTTAATATTTATGTGTGTTCAGAATTCATACCTACTGTAATTTAGCGAAATGTTCTCATTCTCTTAATCCCCGGTTACCAGACATTCACAGAATATATAACCATCTTCTGAAAATACCATTCAAATTAAGGCAATGACATTTACCACGTTGAAATGTGGCATTAGCTGGTCAAGCGAAATTATCCCTTACTGTATCTACATAAGGTTCACCGCGATTGTGCGAAATCATCCTATATTTACGACGTACACGCACATACCGAGCGTGGTTCGCTTCTCAATTTACCTAATAAGGTCCATAGGTTACCATTAACATTACTTACCTACGCATCCATACATTCAGTAATAGTGCTATTCAGTTTGATTGGTTTTCACGGCAAATTGCGAAACCTATATTCCAAATGTATATTATTCCATAGACGCGGATTTTCATGTCAGTCTAATAGTTTATGTGAGTGTGTACACAATGAAGGGCATTAATATACGAGTGGGTTTATGAAACGAGCCCACAGGCATGTTTCATAATTACACCACACTAGTGTTTTAATGCCTAATTATGTACAGTAACATGCACTGCTTTATCTACATACATATTTGCTCTCTACGATGTGTTCCAAGACCGTAAATTAAAAATGTCTAACCTTTTCACGCATGTCACGCAACCGTTTTTTAAATTCATAGATAGGTTTGCGATGAATAAAATATATAGTTCTACGGATTTCCTCATCCACGCATTTGTCGTGGAAAAATGTATAAAATACCAAATGTAGGAGTAGGAACTAACAAAGTGGCGGGCAAAGGCTAGAGTGTATCTATGTATCTGTGCGGATATAAATCAGGAATAGTTGAAACGGCCGGCGTCGTGATGCACGTAAATAATTAGCGATAGGACTAATTAAACGTAGCCTCGGGCCGGTGGGACTGGACTAAACCGCAGTTTAATAACGAGAAATGCAATTGTTAAAATGTTATTGCCACGCTTTGCAGGCGGATTGGTCATCGCCAGGGAGCGAACTCTTAGTGCGTAGTTATAGTTAGAAAATATAAAATTAATCGCATATCTAATTAATCTTTCCGAGTTTCTGTTTAAATAAGATAACACAGACGGGCACGTCTTGATTTATAAAATGTCTTCTACCATTGACACAAATGAAAGTAGTGTTAGAATCAACGACCATTAAAACAAGAGGACTGTCATTCTCCATACTTTGGATTGTAACCCGACCGCTAGGGGATTTCCGGGCAAAAACTAGATGGCGCTAAAAATTAAACATTTAACGATGTTATAATTGAACAAAGAAACATAATATAAGTATTAACAATTAGTTCGTAAACAGCTAATAATTAATAAATTATAACATTCAAATACTGTGTCACGTTTGCAAAGTTGAATAATTGTAAATAATAAAATTCTTTTACCAAGCTTATACCTACATAGATGGCGTTGTAAATTCGGGGAACAGCTTTTTGTACGGAGAATGACAGTCCTCTTGTTTTAATGGTCCTTGGTTAGAATGAATTAGAAATATTTTTTATATCATATAGAGGGCAAACGAGCAGACGGATCGCCTGATGGTAAGCGATTACCACCGCCCATAGACACCTGCAACACCAGAGGAGTCACAAGTGCGTCGCCTGCCTTTCAGGTAGAAGTAGGTAAGCTCTTTCTTTGAACGCGACTCTACTACGCGTAGGTACGCGTACGCATGACGATAGCAATAAATCAATGTAAAACCTAGACTGAAGCGTGGAAATAGTTGAATGTCATTTAACTATCATGCGCAAAAACCCCGAAATAGCCCAATATTTTAAATAAATTTTTGCTTTTTATGCAGGGCTCAATCATGTATTTAAGTAATGATTTCGTATTATTAGATTGTCCGATTAAAAAATCCCACTATCCCACTAATATTATAGACTAGCAGTTTCCCGCGGCTTCGCCCGCGTTGTTCCCGTTATTGTCCCAAAGGAACTCTTTACCGGGATATAATGTATCCTATGTTTCAATCCAGGACTTGGTCTACTTGCATGCCAAATTTCAGCTTGATCCATCCAGTTATTACCCCGTTATAAGGTAACAAACATCCAAACATCCAAACATCCAAACATCCAAATATCCAAACATCTAAACATCTTCACAAACTTTCGCATTTATAATATTAGTGGGATGTGAAAGTTTGTGAAGATGTTTGGATGTTTGTTACCTAATAACGGGATAGCAACTGGATGGATCAAGCTCAAATTTAGCATGTAAGTAGACCATTTCCTGGATTGAAACATAGGATACTTTATATCCCGGTAAAGAGTTTCTTTGGGACAATAACGGAAACAACTCGGGCGGAGCCGCGGGAAAATGCTAGTGGATATTATTAAAAGATAAATGTCAGCCGTTGCCTGTCATCCGTTAGTTTTATTCATAGGTTATGGGCCCCGCACGCTTCCACAGTGTATTACAGATGTATTAAATCGTTGCTTAACTGAAGGTAACCTCTTTGGCGTCACCGGGCGCGCCGAATGCGGCGGTAATGTCCGCGCCGCTCTGCGCTGCGCGAATTTGCGGCGCCCTGCGCCGGAGTGCCCTTTACCCTCACAATAAACATTTAAGTAACCAAATATAGGAACAATAAAAACGAGCACACTTTGCATAGAAATTAACAAGCAATGCTATGACATTGGCATCTAAACACGGCCCCTGCGGCATGGTGCCGAAGATGGTGGCAGCATTTCTTCGCTGGATTGTGAGGCTGATGCGTTGAGCGAAAAAGCTGCCAGCTCTTCGGTCCCCGTGGTTTCTCTGAGTCTCTTCGATAACTCCTTCATGGTAATATTTTAGGTAGGCAAGGGCAAATATTTATGCGATGAGCTTGAATATATGTTCATTACCCGATACATCTATAGGCTTATGATGCTACGCTTTGTCACGCGATAAATAAATGATAAAGCATCCGTCACGTTCTGACAAATAATATGTGAGAGTGACGGATGCTTTATCATTTATTTAGGGTATCATTTAATCGATCAGCAACATATTCATATTTTGGTCAGCAGAAATATGTATTTGGTCAGCCAAAATAGCTAGTTGGTAAGCAACTTATGGTAAGCAAACATTTATAAATCAGGCTGCAATTAATGATATACTGATCTGCTCTAAATTATTTTGGTCAGCAAATTAAATATTTGAGCTGCATTAAGCGATCTACGGTAAATCAAATTTTGGTAAGCAATCAGTAGGTAAGCAAAATATTTCATTTTGTTCATCAAAAAAAAGGGGGCAATAAAACCTAACTGGGCGCAACTATTCTGCCGCCACGCCAATCGTGTGCGCATTTTGTCATTCGGTAATTGTCAGCTGTCAAGTAGCAGGTGTCACTGTGATATATACAGAGTGTCACTGTGATATATACAGGGTGTCACTGTGTTATATACAGGGTGTAACTGTGATAGATACAGGATGTAACTGTGATATATACAGGGTGTCACTGTGATAGATACAGAGTGATACTGTGATATATACAGGGTGTCACTGTGATAGATACAGAGTGATACTGTGATATATACAGGGTGTCACTGTGATAGATACAGGGTGATACTGTGATATATACAGGGTGTCACTGTGATAGATACAGAGTGATACTGTGATATATACAGGGTGTCACTGTGATAGATACAGAGTGATACTGTGATATATACAGGGTGTCACTGTGATAGATACAGGACAGGATGTCACTGTGATATATACAGGGTGTCACTGTGATATATACATAGTGTCACTGTATTATATACAGGGTGTCACTGTAATGTATACAGGGTGTCACTGTGATGGGCTCATATAAAATTGGTATTTCGATTTTTTATACATCTCATAATGTTTAGAAGTTATATTATTTATTCACAACGTGTATCGTTTCGTTTTTAGGGTCAGCAAAAAAAATAACCCTAACCTACCTATTTTTGAAAGCCGTTTCGTTTTTAGGGTCATCAAAAAGAAAATAACCCTAACCTACCTATTTTTGGGAGCCGTTTCGTTTTTAGGGTCATCAAAAAAATAACCCTAACCTACCTATTTTTGGGAGCCGTTTCGTTTTAGGGTCATCAAAAAAAACAACCCTAACCTACCTATTTTTGGGAGCTGTTTCGTTTTTAGAGTGACACCCTGTATACATTACAGTGACACCCTGTATATAACACAGTGACACCCTGTATATATCACAGTGACATCCTGTATCTATCACAGTGACACCCTGTATATAACATAGTGACACCCTGTATATATCACAGTGACACCCAGTATGTATCACAGTGACACCCTGTATATTTCAATTAAACTGCTTACAGACTTTTTTTACTCTTCTGACAGTGACATCCTGTATCTATCACAGTGACAACCTGTATATAACACAATGGCACCCTGTATATATCACAATGACATTCTGTATATATCACAGTAACAACCTGGATACATTACAGTGACACTCTGTATACATATAACACAGTGACACCCTGTATATATCACAGTGACATCCTGTATCTATCACAGTGACACCCTGTATACATTACAGTGACACCCTGTATATAACACAGTGACACCCTGTATATATCACAGTGACATCCTGTATCTATCACAGCGACACCCTGTATATAACACAGTGACACCCTGTATATATCACAGTGACACCCAGTATATATCACAGTGACACCCTGTATATCTCAATTAAACTCTCTGCTGACCAATTGTAAAATCTTGCTACCCAAGTAATTATTTTGCAGCTCGACTGTTTATTAGGCAGCCAAATGATAAAAAAAGCAGATTAATATTGGTTAAAATGCTAACCGTTTTTAAACTGTTTGCTGAACAAGAGTTGCCGCCCAATTTTATTTATTGCCAGCCAAATCTTTGTATGCTGCCCAAATGATTTAACTGCTTATTTTTTTTTGCGGATCAATTTTAATAACGGCTGACCAAAAATTTACTTTCCATTTATTTATCGCGTGACAAAGCGTAGCATCATAAACCTACTGGTATGGTAAAATCTGGTATGTTCCCATGAAAGCTGACGATATACATAATGATGTATGAGTTCCCACCGATGATGTTCTCTATGTAAGCATAATATTCATTATTCACATTTTTTAGCTCTATCATCAAGAAAATGGCTAGACCTTGTAAAAATTGGCCCGCAAGTTGCTGTGGCTGTGACAGAGTATTCCTGGATTCATTAAGCTTATGATGCTACGCTTTGTCGCGTGATAAATAGATGATAAAGCATCCGTCACTCTCACATACTATTCGTCAGAACGTGACAGATGCTTAATCACATATTTATCGCGTGACAAAGCTTACATAATGAGTGAGAAAGGGAGAGAAATTGATATTCTATATTTGTATGTTTTTCTACTCCTGTACTGTTATCTGTCTTTTACTTGGTCACGAACACTAATATAAGAACATACATAATATGAGTTCATAGAAGTCTATACTCTATTCCCCATAACAGCACTAGAGTCGTTATAGTCACTTTACGTTACTGCTAGCAGCCACAGACTTCTAAATCTAGGTTACACTTAGGTCAAGGATTAAGCGCTCAATTTTAACTTTGCGGTAAAAATGCACAACTACCAACTTAACAAACAATACTGTCAGTCATACGTCATATTTGCCTTATTTGCAGGTTATGCTTTTAATTTTGTATTTTATATATTAAAACCTAGTCGTAGAAAAAGTATTGTATGCAACGTTGTATAATTAAGTCAAAAAACGCTCATTGCGTCTCTATTTGCGATACTCGCCGCATTCGCGGCTCGTATCTCTACTCACGCAATTCGCATTTTTTGAACCCATTTATACAACTGTTGCATAAAATATTATTTATGCCACACCTGGTCAAGTGTAGACATAAAATGATGTACACAACACGGGAGGTAATAAAGAAAGTCCTCGATCGCATATTTACGTCCCTCGCTTGCAGCTCGGGCCGCAAACTTCTGCGATCTCGGCCTTTCTTTGTATTACCACCCTAGTTGTGTAATGTACTATATTCATCCGATGATATCTCGAGTAGGTACCGAATAGTAGATCCTTAATAGACTAGTGGCTCTGTGAGCTGTATACCTCGCGGGTGTGTCAGGGCACTGTTTATCCGATCTTCCTAAATTTTAGTGGAAGAGTAGGACTTTGGTTCGAAGATGAGCAGAGATCATTTCAACGTGGAGACGTTCACTACTGAACATAGGTCTCTAAAGACTTGCACAACCAACAACGGCGCGCTTTTTGCCCCTATCGACTTCCGGCGACCTTAACCAGGAGTTAGCAAGTCGAAGTCGCAATGGGCTGGGCATGTAGCTTTAAAGATGGCCGATAGAGCGTAAAGGTTGTTGAATGGAGACTATGAAGCAGAGGTCGCAGTACAATACAACACAATCATACTTTATTGCACACCAAAAGAAAATCACCAGTACCGCCCCCCACGAGTCTAGCCACTTTTTATTCAGCGGCCAATGGATGAGATGCCGAAATGCCTTGAATCAGGTACCTAAGCTGATGGGAATCGGATTCTGTAGCCGCCACGGTACAAGGAGCACACCAAGACGACCATATCTATGGTCTCTAGAGGTTAAACCCTACAATAGAGTTCCCTGTACCGATATTAGGTATTTGTATCGATAACATCGAGATCCAGGTATTGTCCGTACTAAAAATACCGGTATTTAGAAAGCACTAACTACAGCCCAAAACGGAGACGCGGCAGACGTCGTTACCGATGGCCATAGTAGAAAATAATTATTTAATGAACATTCTCGAATCGGCGCAGGCCTCGCCTCAATACAGTAAGTTAAACAAATGTAACATTCGACTGCAAAACGTAGATTCCTTCAAACCAACCCAAAGAGTCTCAACCACCATACACGGCCATTCTAAAACCATCCTCAACACAGCGATATAAAGTTTACAGTCGATCTTAAACGAATTCATATCACAGCGCTAATACACCTCATTTAAATCTGTGTTATCTTTTATAGCTTTAAAGTAGTTTTTCGTTTGAGGCCCAGAAATGAACTTAAAGGATAAGATTAGATAAAACTTTGCGGCCCATACAAGGGACCTGCGAATGCTGACTCGCTATGTTGGCTATGCTGAGTACAGTACGCGCGTTCCATATGTGAAAAATAATGAGATGCGTGGAACGCCAACTTATCTAGTGCAGGTGGACAAAGTTGGAACTAACTGGTCTAGTATTAGCTGCAAGTTTAAAGAGCGATAGCAGCGCCACTACCTACGGTATTAAAAGTTGATTTTTAAACTGGTCGGTATCATTGAATTTTAAAAGCAATTTGGAACGTCGTCAATCATAGATTAGCGCGCATTTTTTCTTTAAACACAAGGAGTATAATCCATAATGATTATAAGTTTAAAATACTCATACACACATTTAGAGTATAATATGGGCCGAAAGTCATCGGCGGTCTGGCGTCAGAATTATCTATGGCCAAGGAAAATGTTGCTTACCTTCCTTCCTCTCCTTTCTTTTTTTTCCTTCAAGAACTTGATTTGTAGGTATTGTATAAAATAGGAATTTGAAAATAGACAAGCCGGTCAGATCTATGGACGCCTGGCCTGATCATCACCAGTAGGCGTATAATGCTACGCTGTGTGACGCGACAAATAATTGATAAATCATCCATCACCTTCTGACAAATATGTGTGTGAGAGTGACGGATGCTTTATCATTTATTTATCGCGTGACAAAGCATAGCATCATAAGCTTACTGGTATCACAAATATAGGAAATAGTATTCTAATCTTATTGACCCGTATGCGTTCCCATAAGTTCAGGCAGATTCTACGGCTGTCAATCTAAAGTCCGTTAATCTCAAAAATGGCAACAATAAGCAAGCCCGAAACCCGATACATATACCGCACGACCTTACAATTTAATTATTATAATTCATATTTAAAGACCGACCCCTTAATTAAGATCGAAAACCAAATTTATTTACAAACTCGCTCCGG
Organism: Eudemis profundana; assembly: GCA_947034925.1. Lineage (NCBI taxonomy): Eukaryota > Metazoa > Arthropoda > Insecta > Lepidoptera > Tortricidae > Eudemis > Eudemis profundana. Next base: position 9,692,540 of record OX344814.1, on the reverse strand, counting down.
CCCATAAAAACCTCCATTAGTGTTGCCCTCTCTGATTTAATTCCCCGATTAGAGCGCAGTATTTATTTTTCGGGCAACACTGGCAGATTACGAATCAATTTTTCGTCATGGTAACCCGTGGGCGGTGCTAATTATTGCTTTTTGTGAATTGATGTGATATAAAGATTTCGGCGATTTATCCGCTTGTTGGGGACTTGTTGAGGGTTATAGGTTCGATTCAGAATAAGGTCATTGACATATCACATCACTCACATGACATACACGGGGAGGAACAGGCCCTCAAAGTGTAATGTATAGTGACAATGTGAAAATATTGTGGGGACGATTTTACACAAATCAACCTAGTCCCAAATTAAGCAATGCTTGTATTATGGGTACTAGACGACGATATACATACCTATATAAGGTCCTAATTTATTAGTTGCAGATATTTTTACAGCTGACAGTACTCGGTCTCTGGAGTATATTAAAGCATGAAACATTATTGCTTTTACGATGTTTTTTTGGAGAAAAAGGAAAAACAAATTTGCTACGTAATAACACCCTGTTAATGTGATTACTAAATGAAAACTCATTGAACAGATTCTAGTAGCTCTTTTACGTACAAACAGCAACACACTTAACTGCCCATTAAAGACAGAGCAGAGAGAAAATGATAGCGATTGAAAGAGATATATATATTTGTATTATGTCAACTTCAAATCAAATAACGTTTGCGTATGTGTAATGTGCCTTTGAGCTTTGTCATTGTAGTTGTTTGAGCAAAGTTTTTTTTTCCATATTGTAAATAAAGGTTTTATTTCAACAAGACAGGTGAATTTGTCAAAATTATGATTTAGCTTTCAGACGAACGTTGGGATGAAATAAACTAATTATATTGCTAATGCTTTTATTGGTGCTTCATATTTTTGATATGATGCACCAATATAATTTAATTTATATTTATTATTCATTCATTCTTTTCCACGAATTCAATAATGTGGCATTTATGTCAATAATGACGTTGGATCAGCCATAAAAGAAAAATTTATTGTTTCAAAACTCTTTTGAATAATAGCCAATTTATACTCATAAACACACGCACACATGCATAACACGACGCCTTCAAGTGTGATTCTCTTTCTTGCAGTATTTCCCATTTTTGAAGTGTATAGTTAACTGTGTTGCTGTTTGTACCACTTAACTGTAACTGGCCACTTCACGTCGATAAATCCCATTCTAATGACATTTGCAGTTTTCCCGCCGAACCGTTACGTACGACATTTACGACAAACAATTGTTGAAATGACAGATAGTGTTATTGTGACATGTGATAATGCATATGGTGATTTTTTTTAGACGAAATTATAATTAATTTTTTGTTAGGTAAATTAAATCAAAAAAGTTATATGAAAAGATTTCTTAATTTCTATTTAAAGTTAATAATTTTATTGTAAAGTATAATGTGTTAAAATATCTGCAACTAATAAATTAGGACCTTATATAGATAAAGAGGTATATACTTAAATAGATAGAAAACAACTAAGACTCAGGAACAAATACTCGTGCTCATCACACAAATATTTGCCCTTACCAGGATTTGAACCCTCTAGCTTCGTCGGCGGTTTCACTCCCACTATATACACATAACTTCGGACGGTATGTCAAAGGGCCATAAAAGTATTTTTCGAAATTCAACACCATCTATGAAATTTCGATAAAATGAAAACCTTAAAAATATATCAAACAGCTTGCATACCTACTTCACCAATCACGCAAAAGCTATTAGATCAAATCAGCTGATATGATCTCCCAACATATAACTAGGTAGGTACCTATTTTCTATGACTATTTCAAAACAAAAATATTCAACCTATAAATCTATCACCATCAAGGACCATACTTTTAAGGTCATACACGATGCCAGTCAATTTGAATTTTACACACTTTCGCATCAGAGGTTAAAAGTAACCGTCAAAACTCCATCACAGAACTTTAACTTATCTGAACCCGGCAGGCTCATTATTTTACGTCCTTCGCCCTTAAAAAGTATAATAGATCTATGGTCCGCTTTAAACTTTTAACGGCTATTAGCGTCGATGTTTCGCTACTTAAAATTGGAATAAAGCGAAGCCGCCTCCAACAGCGGCGGAACAGAAATAATTGCGCCCGGGGGTCTTAAATCGGCGCGAGCGTCATTTGTTTATTAAGGAGCGGTGCCTTTTAGCGTAAATACGCTGCCGCAGTGTAAGCCGCTAGGATATAATGTTGCTACGCCGAAGAGATGGAAAGAAAATGTATAAAAAGTGGATAAAAGAGAGGGATAAAGCTGTCCGCACGGTAGCGCCACATGGACAGCACTCAATGCCGGATTAACTACGTATCAAGTAGGTGCATAGAATAAGTAATAGTACTGCGTACATAAGTCCCTCTATCTTACAAATCTGTCGTTCAGGTCCGACCATCGGACGGGACGCACCGGATCCGATCTCTCTCTATCGCGTAACGGTCGCTCGCTAAGGCCGCGCGGCGAAATCGCGTAGTGAGCGACTCCTGTACCTCTAGCACAATACCACCACTCAATATAGTGTGACAGTGACAAACATATAAAATAAAAGCATGTAGGAAACTTTTGTTGATAACTGAAGCATTTTGACTACTGCCTAAATGTACACCAAACACTTTTTTTCTAATTTATAACATTGTCAAAACATTGTTGTGTGTTGTTGTTTTCTGATAAGAAATGAGTGCTTAAAATCACATCAAACCTAAAAATCTAAAACGCACCTAAAATGAAATATTGCTTGCACCAAAACTTCTCCATCACGAGACCCATCAAAACAAACTTATTTGTCAAACCAAGATGACAGGGTCATGATAACCGACACAGGAAATTGAAATCAGTATCACTGGCCGAAAATCGGGCAACCATCTTGGATGCTAATCGTCTCGCGCCACGATTTGAATATGGAACTCTTTATTCGTAAGTGGCTTTTTAGTTTTTTTTTTCTATTTGTTGTGGCACTGGCCAGTTGATGGATAGGTGTTCAGAAGGAAATGAGTGTCGTTTTTAAAAATACAGTGGACTTGGATAAAATCTGGAAACAGAATGAGTGAACAGTTTACGACGGTAACGTAACTTTATTATTGAGTTAGGAAGCCGATCCACAATTTCTTATTGTCATGTCAGTGTCACTAAATGTCATATTGAACGCGTCAAATGCGAGTTGAATTCACGCCATAAGTAGGTACTTCTAAACGGGCAATATTATTTTTTTCTGCAATTTGTGGCCGGCTAGTCTGTGTTACAGTCCGAATTTGCTTAGCTGTCCTACCTAATTAAGTAGTACCAAATCGAATTTCTACCCCCTAAGTGTACTTTTTTTGGCTGAAAACGCCTATTTACTCATAACCCAAGGTCAATCGCAGGTCTGTTAAAGAAAACAAAAAAAGTAAAGTAGGTAATTGAAGGGAATGCGTTTAGTTTTATAACTTGATACACTTTATTTGTGCGTAACACGTGCTCTTTCTGGTCGCTGGCTGTGCCCCAAAAAGGGGCAAAATTTGGTACTAGTAGCCCGCGGCGAAATCGCGGATTGACCCTCTCCTGCTGCCCCTGCTAGTATTGGGACCTGGGACCAACTGGCAGCCCCTACCTCTATTTAAGTTAGACGAGTTTCATCGTGCTATCTGCGAATCTTAACTTATACATTATAGAAAACAAGCTATTAAACACTTTAATGAGCATCAAATTCAGAGCTGCAAATGCCAACATGAATCCCAACCTTTTTGCTCTCACGATATTAATATTTAATGCGGTAATAAATTGGAATCAGATTAATATGCGCAATGACTGGTATTACGAATCTATTGCCTCTGCCGAGTCGGAAAAACTGTATAACTGCGAGAAAGCCCTTTAACAAAGTATAAAGCCAAACAAGTTCAAAATTCGGCCGTATGGGAGCGCTCCTTAGAGCAACACGGTTCCTACCACGCAGACGTCCGAGTGCTGACACTGTCCCAGTAGTCGCCATCTTGAACATTAAGTCATTAGCAATAGATGTGACACCAGGGTGCCGACTATTGGACATCAGCATGTCGATCACTGGGACGATAATAAATTCGAAAGTTTGTGAAGATATTTGAAAGTTTGAACGTTTTGAGATTTGGATGTTTGTTAGCCAATTACCACCTAATATTATAAATGTGAAAGTTTGTGAAGATGTTTGGATGTTTGTTACCTAATAACGGGGTAACAACTGGATGGATCAAGCTGAAATTTGGCATGTAAGTAGACCAAGTCCTGGATTGAAACATAGGACTCCTTTATAACCCGGTAAAGAGTTCTTTTGGGACAATAACGGGAACAACGCGAGCGAAGCCGTGGGAAAATGCTAGTACTAAATAACGCGTTAATAACTGAATCGATCGAGATTAAATTTGGCATGCAAGTAGACCAAGTTCTGTATGTAATATAGAATACTTTATACCCCGATAAAGAACTCCCCTGGAACAATACATATTGGCAATAATTTACGTACCTACTCATGTCTAATCATGATTTGGTTGATTTGGTTTCGCGATCGCAGGGTATAGAGGCTACATCGATTAAGAGCGCAATTTAAATTATTCGTCTTATTTATTTTTATTCAAGAACATAGGGGTCCATACATTGGAAGGTAGGTAATGATATAGGTTCTTAAATCAATAAGGATATTATTATAATTGTCGTCAGAACTCGTCGGCAACGTTCAGGGCCTGCTAGACTTTCTGATACATAGTTGGATTGGCAAGAGCAAGGCCTTTAATCCATTCATGCAAAATAGGCGTATTATTAGTCGTCGAATTGCGGGAAACTAGCCCACGTGAACCTATACATAATACAATTTCAATAGTTATGCATTTTTGTCCGGGTCGGTTGCAGGTTGCAACAATCGAGCATCACATGGGATGGGATGCCTACGCGGCGCCCACGCTACGGCGCCCATCATTTCGGAATTAGATTTTTTTATCTAATGGATGAGAAATGATGGAAAGTAGGAGTTAGGTATTTGATTTATCAGGTCTAATACTGCGATGTCCGAAATTCGTATAGTGTCATCCCGCCCAGTCAAATGTTGTTTTGCACGAGTGCCAGAGAGACGGCACGCTTTTTCGAAAATCTAGCCCCCCCATCTTTTATCTGTTAGACCAAGGTCTGAGGACTGACAAAGTAGGAGTTGAGTAAAGAGCTATGTAACTAATCAGGTGCTGCAAGGTTTGAATTTCGAAGAGGATTATGGCAGAGAACATGATCTGTCACTTTCGCACTATATTGAATGGAAAGAAAAGGTATTAGGTATATGAGAGGTTGTATACGTGACAAAAAATCGCGCGGCTCAGTTGTGTTATAGTAACAGTTGAAGGGCCTTTTTGTACTTGGTCTGTATCCATTTTAAACCCCAACCGACACCCACTCTAGCGCCTGCGCACGTTTTTCCAATCGCTCAGTGAATCGCACTGAAACAATCGTAGCGATATTTTCGACTATTACCTTTCTTAACCTCGCATCTCATCAAAACATTTCAAAGGAATGTAGTCTCTATTCCTCTCCGCACATGGGTGTTTTTCACATATTTTTTTGTGTCAGAAACGAGGTAGAACACAACGAAAAATGAAACGTGACCTTCTATCAGGATTGAAGCTGCTAAATGAATTACGAAATGATTAAAGTAGCTAAATGCCGACGTGTTCATTAGTACTTGTTGTTGGGACCGCCTTAGACGATTCATGCAAAAGGCTATTGAGAAGCGATTTACACGATAGGCAACCAAATAGGTACTTCTTCGTGCATTGATAGATTTAGCACAGGAGTGGTGTATGTATCAACTGACAACTGCAGACTATAAAATGTTTTATTTTCTAGATAACCTGTGTGTTGTCCCACTACTGGGTGAAGTACCCCAGGAGGATCTCCCTGAGATTTCCACAACTTCCTATTTCATGCCTCTTCCAACCAGTTGCTAAGGAATGCGTCTAAGTCGTCCCGCCATCTCCTTTTAGGCCCCGTCTGCGTCATCTGTCAATGTCGATGTCTGCGCTGCCATACTGGAGCATTCTTAAAACTTTGCTTGTAGTGCGTTCGTACACGGCGCGCACACATTCAAGCGCGCGCTTACCTTTTGTAGGAAGTAAAATTACTGTTATTATACTGTGCTTGGAGGCTATACTAACCCACCTTTCCGGGTGAATGCGGGTGGCCAGCCGAGCCACCCTTGAGCCTGGCGTCTTTAGGGCCTATACTTGTTGCGGCAGTGCCGGCTTTACCTATACAGTGCCCGTGTTATGGCCGACGCTGGGTGCGGTAGCAAAGAATGGTGCAAAACGAGCATTTTCTTTGACCTACTAGAGATCGCCAGGGTATTGATTGCACAAGAGTGCTGATGGGTTTGAGCCACCTGTGACAGTGCCGGCCTTAACTATAGTGCAGGGTGTGCAGCGCAGGGCACATGGTCTTAGGCGGTTCCGAGATGGACAGGCAGCTTGGCGGCAATCACGTAGACTTTCGCTTGCGTCAAGCTGTTTGATGCACCCGTCACGCAGCTTGATCCAGCTAGAGGCACTTTCCTTATTTCGAACCTGATATCGTCCGTATTGGTGGTGAAACAAAGACTGAGCTATGCTTGATCAAGCCGACGGCGAACACCGTCAAAACATCGCGTCCAGCCGTCTCTCGTCAAAAATCACATCAAGCGCGGAGCAAGCACGTAAATGCTTGACTCAAGCATCAAGCAAACATTTCGCCTATCAGAGGGTGCCAGGGCACTCCAGGGCTGGAGGCGCCTGATTAACTACGTAACAGCTGATGTATGCGCTTTAAAAAAACCATCGCCTGAAAGCACCCCCAAGCCTTTTTCGTCGTTTCGTGACATGTTTAAGAAAAGAAAGATTTACTAGGGGCATACGCAAGCCCAGCGTGGGACGGCCCTAGACTAGGTGGACAGACGACCTCGCGGGAGTAGCGGGGAGTCGGTGGATGCGCTCTGTACAGGACCGCACTCTATGGCGATCTATGGGAGAGGTCCAGCAATGGACATCCGTGGTTGATAGATAGATAGAGGCTTATTATTTAGTTTTAAGTCTTTGTCTGACGACCTTTCTTGCTCTTTGAGAAATACCCTTTAGATCAGTGGATCCCAAAATTAACTGGACCGCGACCCACATAACAAAAACTTCCTTTTTCGGGTCTCACCTCTTGGCAGTCGGAATTGGTGATGCTTCACTTTTCTGTGCATGAACAGCCTCTCTCTGGAGTCGTTATGCCGTCTGGAGACATTACCCAAAATACTGCTGACGCTGCGTGATGCCGAGCTCCTAGAGGAACTAGGTAATGACGTCTTATTTGTGCTTTTTTGTTGTCGCTGTCGGGTGATGTATGCTCTTGTATCAATATTAGGTCGCTACCCATAGTTTGTTGCAATAGATTGACGGATTGACAACAAACTGACCTAACATGTTCTATTACACTTCAGCCCGGTTCAACCACCCCCACACACGTAGCGCCATCTCGCGGGCGGGGCGCGTCACGACGCGTGACGTCACCGCCGCGGGCGCACGCTGATTGAGCGATGAACTTTGCGCGTCGATTTGCAGTATTATTATTAGGGATTATCCATTCAGATTTTTGGTATAGGGTGTTGGAAATATGAGCTGAGTTTACACTTAGTTTGTATGGGATACCGTAGAGGCAAAGTGCAAACGGCTTCACCGAATAGTACAAAAAATTACGTTTAAAATACGTTTCTGTATTTTTTTATAATTTTTATGCAAGCTTTTCATTACCTACTGTACCTTTTTTGTACTCCCAATGCTTCGGCTCGTACGTCGTGAGGCAGGAAGATCCATGGGTCGGTGGTGGGTTCTGTACCTTTTTTTGTATAATTGCAGACTGCATATAAAAACGAATCAAATGAATCCAAACAAGGTAAGTAATCTTATGTAATTCAGGAGTTCCTATGGACTCCTTCCATCTCCAGCATCGGACCAGCTGTATGGTACCACACTTATATTGCATGGTGTTTAGATTCTTTTTATCTAGAAACACCACAATATTTTATTACGGTTTTTAGATACAAAGACCAAATACATAGAATTAAGCGGAATTCGAACCAGCGTCTCTGTCCTACCGGGACAACGTACTATCCGCTATACCACCTGGTTACATGCCGACTACGTTGATATTTTCAATATATTTATAACAGCTTTACTAACGATCTTTGTATCTTTTTTTCTATGTGAAAGGCTTCATGCCTTTTTGCTCTAGCTGAGTTGATACTGCTGTAGTAGTAGTGCAGACGGGACGGGGGCACTGCGTACGCACGTCCTTCAGTGGGGCTTTGGCAGATAATGTTGCGAAGTAAAGTTAGTTCTGGCAATATGGTTATATATAGGTACCCATAGTTAGGCCTAACGGTTGATTGACAAAATTAGGTCTTTTGAAAAAATCTCAATATACCAAATAAAATAAATTCATAGACAAAACAGGCATGCAGTCAAATGTTAGTTCTCAATTCTCGTTGAACCATTGAATTTTGATTGTGACTTCTCACGGATAATACTCATAATAAATAAGTGACGTAGTGGCTATGCTGCCCCCTTTTTGGCCTCATTGAAAACCTCCATACCTTTTGAAGTCAGTTTAAATCGGTTCCGTGGCTCTGAGAGTAGGTTCAGCCTACTGACCGTCGTCAAATTAAAAGTTAACATAAGATTTTTTGTAGCAAAAGTGCTGAGCGTATACAGCCAATGTTTCGTCCATAGACAACAGCCTGTGCATGGTGGCCGTTACAGCTCCGTCCGAGCACTTATTAATAACGTGAAGAAAGCACAAAATCTGATCGCGCCTGTACTGTGGAGGTGCTCGGATCCGCGTACGGTGGGCGACATAACTAGTTTAGTACTTTTGTTTGAATATCATACTGGATGTGTTTTGCGGTTCATATCTAAAAACGTCGTAGAGAAAAACGTCAAAAGTTACATACGAACGTTATATAGTTACTGCGTTTTTACCTGGAGTCAGTGTCAGAAACGTATTTTTTTTTCAAAGTAATGACGATATGCAATGCAGCTCTGTCGCTAGACAAATACTATCGCCAGCAAAGAGTGAAAGCCATTAAAAAAACCGTACAAGTCGGATTCGCATTCGCACACGAAGGGTTCCGTACCACGGTCGAGCAGCAAACGTCAAAAACACATTTCTTGTACTAAACAAAATAAAATAAAAAATAAAAGGGAGACCTAATTTTCGATTTTATCCTGTTTTGTTTATTTGTTGTTATATTTCAAATCAAATCAAATCATTTAGTTTTGCAAGTATGCCTCAAGGGCTCTTTTACAGATCTGATTCCAAGTCTCTACCTATTTAGGTTTAAGAGATACAACCCTATGACTAACAGTTCGCCATAGGGCTGTATCTCTAGCGATACATCGCTTAAGCCTGTATCTCTTTTCTCTGACTTAATAATGAGATACCGTTGGCGCTCTTTGGGTGTAACACAACCCTGAAAATGAATAATTCCAGTATATAATCATTACGTTTTAATTTAATCAGTAAAAAATCGGTCCTCTTTCCTCAGAAATGCTACTTTTTCATGTCGCTATTTCTTCCTTGTGTGTAAATTGATAACAAATTTTGCACACAGTAATTGACGTTGTCATGGTCGGGTGGTTATCATGCGCAGTACTTGAGTCGACACTGAGGTACTGCGTTCGAGACCCATGCGGCTGCGCTTCGTTTTGCTTTTTCAAATTCATTATGTTTTTTTTTATAGCCCATATGACATATATGTGTTAACACAATTATTTCATAAATTGATAAATAAATTATACCACGATAAAGTATTATTTTTTACTCGATAATTTCAAATGCAACTTACTTTAGCACTTTATAAGCCCCTAAATAAATACAATTTGATTTCTATATCTCGCCATAATACTCTAAAAAAATATTTTCGTGTGTAATTTTTTTTGCACAACAGAATATGTTAAAATGATTTTACAAACGATGCTCGCAGCGCCATCTATTGTCGAGTAGATTAAAGTGTAAATTTTACGATATTTTCAAATAAAATGTGGTCACCACCCGTACTTATTTGTCTAAAATAATTGTGAAATTTTAATACGGTCTAAAATTAAATCAGTATTAACAAAACGAAACAATCAATCAATATAGATGGCGCTAGTCGCGACAAAATGTAGCATCAAACGCAAAGCTGTGTTGCCCAGGGTACCCCTTAAACAAACACTCACTGTATCGTAGTACCGACATCTCTGTTAAACCTACACTAAGGCAGGATATATTTATAAAAATACTCGCTCAATACCTTATTGAATAACCCACGCCGACGAGCGATGGCGCGATAACGGCGTCCTGACGTAAATTAATATTTTGTATAGGAAATTAATGTAATTATTCGAGCATTTTGCCAAATGGAACGGGTTTTTTAGAAAGTTTGAGCGAATCGTGGGACCGGGAAGAGTAGGAAGGGAATATTTTTCTCTTTGTAATCTATAAATATAGTATTTATTTGGAGTAAATTATTTAAAAAATAACGACGGCTGATGCTGATTTAAGTGATGCATTTTAGTAAGGGTAAGCAGTTTTAAGTCGTCAGTCATCACCCCACTAGTGCCCTTTTCCCGTTTTTTTCGGGGTAGGTACCTACGCTATTGACCATGACCTTAAGATTTTGCGGGTCATGTTTGTTTTGTACCTTGGAAATACTGACATCTGGTCTCCATAACCCTGTGAAATTAAAACCGGAATCGTGATGACAATTTACCTCAATGTACTGTGCAGGTTTCCTCACAATGTTTTTCCACGCCGTACAAACGTTGGTCAGCAGTTCAGCACAGTAGTACTTAAGTAAAGTACTGTATAAGTACTCATTGCGATTGCTAGGATTTGTAAATATAGGATTTGTAAGAACAACTTAACGCTAGACTTTAGTGATATCTTAAGCTTTCATTTTATCATCTAAAGAAACCTGACTAATAATTTAAATTACCCGCGCTTTATCATATTCGGCTGACAACCTAAACAACCAAAATGTTTGCGCTGGCAACATAATCAAACCGGTATCGTCAGGCATAAAGCCTCACTGTCAGCGCCACATTTCTTTTCAAGTTTCAACACAGAAAAAAAACCTAATGTCAACGCAAACAAAACTATGTTAACGTTTATTGTAAATTTCGTGTAACAAAACATACAAAATCAGACAAAATTTGATGTGCAGAGACCCATGTGCCCCTTTTATTTCCATTTTCTGTGAATCTATTTCATGATGGCTGAGAAGTAAGTGCTTTGACTAATGTTTATAGAAAACATTGTATTGTTGATGTCAACATGCTTTGCTTATCATAAAAGCTGATTTCTCCGTTTTTAATTAGTTTACGCTCATTATTTTGTAAACAAAATCATTCCCAGATAATTCTTTACTTATCTATCAAAGAATTTGCGACTTAAATTAAGATGGAAGGCTACAATATCGTATTAATTATTTCTTTCATATCAGTTCTTTATTAGTTCCGCTTATTGTTCGGAATACAGAAGTACGGCAGACCGTAAATGTCAAGTACAAAATATTGGCTCTTATTATTTGTCCTTCAGAATAGCATAAACTTTTATTACAGCCAGTAAATAAGTAAAATAAGATGTCTATGTTAAATGGGTCACTTAACACTGACTAAAGGTTGAACTATTAAAAGTTTTACAGAATATTACTAATAGTTTTTTATGATATCGCACTGTTGACAATAAATAGGAATGTCAGTTTTTATTTATAACCAAATTAAGGGAAAAAGACAAAAAAAAATACACTTTTGTCTATATATTTTTTCATTTACAATCTTTAATCGTTTTCCTAGTATTTATTTATTTAATCGTATGGCACATATAGTAATAAGAACAGATTGAATACAAATTTTCCTGGTATATCAGAGGGTAACACGGGGTTACCCAGCATCTGGAAGTCACATTTTTTTTTAGGTTGGATCCCCTGCACTTGTTTTGTCATACACACTACATGTGACATAAAACAGAAAAATAGCATCTACAATTATATCCGTTCCCAGAATCCTGAGGAACATGCATGTTTCTGTATAAAGTTTGAAGTCATATACCCCAAATTGCACCCAAGATCCGAACCCTGCACTTCACTAAAAGAAATAGATGGGCAGCTATTTTAAATACAGTTTTATTGGAATTTGTGTATTTGTAGGTCTCCCGATGTGCAGACAAGTGAGGCCAGCACTCCGCTCGAGGAACGGCCGTCTGGCAACTGGTGGGACTCTTGGCTGACCTCGGCTAAAACCAAGGTATGTTAATGTGTGTGTGTGGTATATCCTCATATCGTTTTCACTGCTCACCACAGCGGTGGCTGAACTACTGAGGGCCAGGGGCGTATTTTGAAATTTGGCGCCCCGGGCCAATTTGTTTCGCCGCCCCAGAAGAAGTAAAAGTCGGTTGAATGGCGGCAAAACCAAAACAAAATGCAATCGGCCAGCGGCGGTTATGCTGCTCTTGGGGATTGGCGCCCCGGGCCATGGCCCGGATGGCCCTAGGCTAAATACGCCCCTGCTGAGGGCTCCTCCAGAAATCATGTGATCGTCTATGGGGGGGGATCAGAAAAATATCACGAATGATCAGGATGGCGGAAGAGGGGTCTGAGAAGACATCACGTGTAATTTTTTTTACATAACGGGAAAGCTAAAAACAATGAAATTCCTCAACAATATTTTGTAAGCGTATTTACCCAAATATCATTTATCAACTTTAAAACATCAAAAATAAATGTCAAAAAATAAGTTAAATTTGATCACATGATTTCTGGACGAGCCCTGACGGTTATTTGAGCCAAAGCTATAGTTTGATGTGAAAATTGTAAACGACTTTGAGTTCTAAAGAATAACTGCAAATTACATTGCGGACTCATCCAGAGGAAAGCCACCAATGGTGCGACCATGGTTGTGACAGCAGCTGAAACACTCATAAGAATTGAAGTGAGGTTTACAAAAACAACTTACCTGACTAAACCTACTGTCATTAAAAATGTTTCTCTAAGAATCAAACAGTCTAGTCAGTTATGTTGTTTTTGTAAACATCCCTTCAATTATCCTTACTAAACTATCAATTTGTATGCTGTCTTAAGAATTCCATATTAAGACGCCTCAGAAAATATTTAATATTATCAATTCAAATTATATCAAGGACCTTGAAATAAATAGCCAGACGTCTTGCTAACAAAAAATTGAAGCACCTCTACTCTGACGGTTTTTTTAACGCTGGTTGGTCAGGTCAATCTGTGCGTGCTGCGGGTAGTAGGAAAAAACTTGTTGATACTGCAAATGCTTCCGTTTTCTGTTGGTGAGCTCTGTCCAGCTATTTATTTTAAGCTCCTTAAATTATAACAAAAGTATTGATAGTTCCTTCCAACTGATTGAAATGTATGATAGTTAACGGAGCTAATAATATTAGTCCGTGTTTATATTATTATTAAAATATTATTTTGTTTTATTGCATGTAGTGGAATACAAGAGTAAAAACTGTTTCAGCTTAAATTTTAGCAATTTGGAGTGATGTTCGATACAATATCTCTAATAAATAAACTATGTCACCTCCGTACTATTAAATCCACTGTTATCGTCATGAACTAAGCAATAATGTTGCAAACACATTAAAACTTGTCTTGGGTCACAGAGAAAAGGGCTCGTCCAGAAATCATGTGATTAAATTTTTTTGGAGTGCACACCACCACAGAATTAGTACATTTAACAACTAGGGTGGTAAAACAAATAAATACCGGGGATCGCAAATGTTTGCGGCCGAGCTGCAAGCGAGGGACCTAAATATGCGATCGAGGGCTTTCTTTATTACCTCCCGTGTTGTGTACATCGTTTTATGTCTACACTTGGCAGAAAGCGGCTTTTTAAGTACGCGTAGCGTGCGGTAAAAGCCACTTTACCCGACTGCGGCGAAGCCCAAAGGAGGGTTATGTGTTTGCCCTGTATGTATGTATGTCCGTTCCTATGTCCGCTCGTAATTACTCAACGGCACAACCGATTTTGATAAGTGATACATCATTAGATTCGTCTTGATGGCGCGAGTGTCACTGGGTATGAAGTTCGTTAAAATAAACAAAATGGCGGATTTTATGCACTTTTAAAGTGCACCGCGGTCGGGTTTTTTTCAGTAAAAATATTTAGTTATTGACCAGGTGTGGCATAAGTACGGAAACTTCTCTCTCTAACAAAACTGTCGTTCGTGTCCGACGACCGGATGGAGCTAACCCGCCTCCAACCGTCTCTCTCTATTACTTAGCGTACTAACGCGTGCTCTTTCTGACCACCCAAGGGTAGCGAAATTTAGTAATAACAACCGCGGAACGGAATCGCTGAGTGAGCCAGTCCTGTCACCACTGAAACCTCTTAACTTATTCTTTACTCTTGAAAAAACTCCTCTTCTCTTATAGAAAATGAAAGCCGCAAAATTGATTGGTTTTATATCACCACAGTTTTTTGCGTTTCTGCATCATTTTGCATTTCACAATGCATTTTAATAAAAGTATTACCTTAAAATGTCTCGGTCATAAATTTAATATGCAATACACTTGCTCAAATATACTTATTGATGATACCTACTTTTATGGCCCAGACAAATGAATATTGGTAAAATGTCTAGCTAGAATTCTTTTTTGTGTTTTTAATTCTATATTAAATATTTACCTACATATCTAATTTAGATGGCGTAAATCAAGGACCTTAAAAATAAATGGACGTAGCGTCGCGAACAGATAAGTGAAGCCATCATGACGAGCCGGCGCTTTGTACTTACGAGCAGCACGCACACATCAACAAGCATAACGCGCCGGTCGGCTGTCATAATGCTCCGTACTCCGCGGAATGAAAGCGTTGACGTTGAAAATTTATATAACAAAAATATGCCTTCTTGCGTCGTAAAAGTCTGTCGAAACAACACTTGTGACAACAAAAAAATCAAGGAATCACTTTTCATAGGTAACATAATATTTAAAGCACAATTTTACATCGATTTACTATTTTAAATTATTACTTCAAATGGATAGCCAAACTTCAAAGCCGGAGCCAGTGTGACCAATTAATAAATGGGGTAATTACCTGAAACTTCGGGAGATTGATTTTCTTGTTACAGAATATTATTTTTAGTTAAAATAATATCAGTATTTTAAGGTTATGGTTGTACAATTAATCCTTAATCATCGGAATTACCCGATCAAATTCGGAATTGCACTTTTGCAACAAAGATAAAACTAGATTTTGTAATGCCTGTATTTTGAAAAATCTACGTTATTTATAAATATTAATGGAGTCAAATGTTAGGGTAGACTATCCAGTACGAAAGTTATTCAGTATTGGTGTCCAAATATCTACCGATACAATTTTTTTCTTGAAAATACAAATGCCTTATTAACTGATACAAATATCAATCGAAATATGCCGAGTGCACCTTAATTATTTTTACCTGCCCATAAACCGAAGCAAAAAAGAGACATTTAAATTTTTCATATCCGCGAATGACAAACAGGTGTCCAAAATGTTATAAAGCATACTAAATATTAATTCTGTTTTTATTATTTCCTGTCAAACACATTTCTTTCCTAAAGACGATGTGACTTTGATATTTGATAGACATAAATAAATATATTACGCATATCTCTTAGATTGGGGAAAATCTGATTTACATGGCAACACTGCATCAACACACACATACGCACTCTGCGGCCATTGCTTGGCTTCACTGGCGTCTTAGACCGTGCGGTATCCTTCTATTTTATTCATCCATGGCGTAAATAGTAAAGAGGCACACCTAAAATTTAAAGTTTATGTCAGGATAAAACACATGCTCGTGTTTCCTTTGAATAGGTGGTAAACTTCCACATGATCCAGACTATACGTCAACCTAGTGATCCAAAGGACTCCTTTTAGTCCGATTTTTTTAGCTCCAGAGCCTTTCTTTTGTCATAATCTGGATTGAAAACGTAAATAAATTCTAAAGCCTCAATTAACACGTTCACTGTCTCCATACAAAACTATCGGACAATGTCACAAGTCCCAACTGTGCAATCAGTATGGGGAAGTGACCCCATAGTGGAAGCACGGACTCCTGAAAAAAATCTTCATGACCCCGCATTGGGGGCACCGGGACAGGCAAGGGCGTAGCCAGGATTTTGTTAAGCGGGGAGCAGGCGTAGACAAATATCTAAGGTAAATGTGCTGCATGAGCAATGGGACAGCATCTTCTAGGGGGGGGGGGGGGGGGGATACGCCCATGGGGACATAGCGAACGTGCAGGAACTATAGGTAGCAGGGCCATTTTTTTTAAGTCGTACACTAGCTTATTTTTAGATCTGAGAAATTTTACATAATTTCTACTCAGAATCACGCGTACTATCGTCTCTGATAGAAGAAACGAAGTGTCCCAAATGTTTCATACAAATATCGCTCTTCCGTTCCGTTGCCGCCATACAAGTGTGTATGGAAAGGTAATGGAAAAATTTCGGACACTTTTTCTTCTATCAGAGACGCTAGTACGCGTGATTCTGAGTAGAAATGATTTAAAATTTCACAGATCTGAAAAAAGTTAGTGAACAGTCCAGGTCATAAATATCTTTACACTTGTCGACCTTATTTCCTTGGAATAAGGTCGAAAAGTGTAAACATATTTATGTCCTCGACTACAACTTTAAAAAAATGCCCAGCAGCACTAAATCGACAAAGGAAATACGATGCGGACAGTGAAGGAAACGTTTATTAGACCTGAAAAAAAGTCATACTCGTTATAAATGTCAATTAATAGTAAGTCGTGGCTACACTATCGTTAATCTTCCTTCATCGCGACAATAACGGCTTACCCGTTAATGTGGCCCCAGCATGATAAAGTACAAGATTTGGATTGGCGGCACCAGTTGGCAGCACCTTCGTTGGGCACGTTCCCTATACTAAAGTACGAGTACTTAAATTGTTGCCAAGCCGACAGCTCAAGGATCAAAAGGAGAGTCCACATTAATTGTTCAATGGTTGACTAGTCACTGCATTTCGAACGGTCACGGTTCACTGACCCTTACGAAACTCACGCTTGACGCACGATCAAATGTTTACTGGCACAATATGTTTGTTATCTGACAAACCAAATCTGATAATATTTCGTTCCGTACCCAAAGGGCTCTAAAAGGACCCTATTTTACAGTGACCGTCAAGATGGCGTACACCGTAAAGATATCCAGAATCTAATGCCGCCAATAAATAGTACCCAAATATACCGACAAAATACTAGGTGAAAAAAATAGTACCCTTAAATTTTTCGAAATATAAGGCCTGTTCACGGTGTACAGTCACGGAATTGATGAGCCGCTTTGAAACTTCTCAATTTTCTAGTTTTATAACTTTACGAAATTACACGATTGGACACTTTTTGAAACTGACAAACTCGCAACCCATCCTGGGCGTAGCGATTGTCGGACCGGGTGGTTGGCCGTGGCGTTCCCTGGGGTCGAACCAGGTCGCTAGCCAGACCACCCTGAACGATTGGACACGAAACGCGTACTCGTAAACAAGATGTCAAAGTATGTACTTATAGTCGGAAAAAAGTACATGTCTATCAGTGGCGTGGCGTAAAAGATATCCTAGGGCAAGCCGGTGCAGATTTGGCGTACATTTCCCTTAAGAGCTCTAGAATAAGGTGGTCAAAAGCCTGATATTAGGCAAGCCGGTAGGAATCGAGTTGTTTGGACGCCACCCCACTGATGTCTATAGAGGTTAAGTTTAAAAAAAAATGTTGTCGACGAACTGAAACATCCGAGAATACATTTTGTCGACAATACGAGAGACATCCTTCGAAAAATTAATTTCTTAGATTCTCTCTAGACAGACTTTATGTCCCATCTATAGAGGTCACGGCATCGTTCGATACGTCCCAGACTTGCGAGTTTTGGCGTCTTGCCAACCTGCGAATAAGGACGCAGACCTCAATATAACTTGATAAATGATAACATACTGATGAGAACAATAAGAACTATGGATTGATAATCGGTGTTACCTAAGATCTTTCATCAGCCGTCATCATTGAGGAGGGTGGTTGACGGCCGAGTCGTGAGGCGAGGCCGTATGTAATACGAGTTAAATCCGGAAGAGTGCATGAAAAATGAATTTTAAAAACCCTTAAAAAGTATGCCTATGAATTACTTAAATTACATATTATCATTATATAACATAGATGGGTAGTGATCAGCATTTTAGTTAATTACTATTTTATTCGGTGAACTTTAAATCTACTATGAAATGTCACTTCGAAATAAGTATTTGAAACGGTTATGAACATGAACATAGGTACCACACCCAGCCAGGACGTTGCCTGACCCAGACTAGCCGGATACACCAGGGGGCACAGATTTTGTAGGGAGTGACACGCTCTGGGATGGGACCGACTAGCCGCAGCCGGTCGACCACAATCAACCGATTATGCAACCTTTAGCCAATATTGAGACGGGATAGAGCATCGGGGATGAGCGTTGATGAATTGCAGCGCGTGCTCTCGTTGGCATCTTTGCGTAGCGGGTTCATGGTTGGTCTGTTGAAGATGTTGTAGTATAAGTATTTGAAACGGTTATCGATAAATTTAATATCGGAAAGAAGTCCCTAGTGAATTGACGTTTTTGCCACAAAAACTTTTGTCTGGTGATAAGCCAAGAGAGGTGGTTTACAAACCAAACCGATTTGTTTTAATGCGATGTTAGATATACCTGCGTGTTTGGCCTTTATGAGCTTTATCATATGATAACAGTTTAATCTTATGTTTATCCTGCACAATAATATACTTGCGGATGTTATCGCTGTAAGGTGTCCATGCGTGAAAAAAAAATCTGTATAACTATGTACATCTCAGATCATCGATTCGTGGCTAAAAGATTCTAAACAAGAAATCAAATTATATGCATTGAATGTAAAGTGATAGGTACTATTTTTCGCGTGATATAGAACCATGTTTGTCGTGCTAGCATGGTTTTTTTACAATTTATACCATCGAATATAAGGTGTTTCTAAATTAGATTCCAATACTTTAAGACACGTTAACTTACATATACACATAAAATTCTGTCTAAACATAATCCTGTGCATTTAACTGACAAGGTGCTTATCACTTTATGTCAAGTGAGCGTTCATTAAGGTACGGTAATCAAAGAAACTTTAAATTAGTTGTATACTAAAGTCTACTTTAAAGGACGAGAACTGTCACCTCTAAAAGTATTGGCATCTAATTAGGAAACCCCTTATATAATTAAAAAAGTTAAATCTCGTTAAAATGTTCCGTGTAAAAAAGGGTCACTAGTAGAGTGACTAGGTCGCAAAATGACCACATCACTCATAGTCCACATCTCATAATGTCCGAGTCACAAAATGACCACATCGCTCCTTGTCAACATCTCAAAATGTCAGAATCGTAAATTGCCTGCATCTCATCTAGTCCGTATGTCACAATGTCCAAGTTGTAAAATGACCACATGGCCCCAGGACGACATCTCAAAAGGTGTAAAATATCAGAATAGCTAAGTCGTAAAATGACTACGTTGTCGAAAGTCGGGACAGTTACGTATAAAAAGCAATATTAAATATGTTGGATATAATTAAATATCACCCACCACGCCCCCACCCCCCTGAAAAAAACCCTCGATACGCCAATGAATGTATGGTATTAATGTTGCAGTCAGCGGAAGTGTACTCGATGGTGAAGAAGGACCTGGACGAGATAGGGTCGGCGGTCAAGAGCGAGGCCAGTCATGTCTTCACCACCACTTCCACGGCACTCGGGAAAACGCTTAAGGTAAATCTACCATCATAGTTTAATCACACACATAAAAGTTCGTCTAGCACGAAGCAACTATCACACTTTTCTAAATACTCATTACCTGTTTAGATCAAACAACTGAGTGATAGAACCAATGATAGTTGTCTTTAATGTAGTTTATTTTGATCCTATAGTTAAAGTTTCCACGAAACCTTTATTTTTGGATTTTTTTTCTTTAAAGTGTAAAATATTTTTATTCTAAATATAAACATTAGAACACCTGTATTAAACAGTATACACTTTCTGTCTCAAACATATTTTTCTAAAACATTATAGAGCCTAGGAAAATGCTCTTACTAGACGAGATCTTTTGCATCGGGACTCATATTCAGCAGACAAAGTCGCTTAGATAGACAAATAGTTATTTAACAGTGTTCGGATCTTGCATGCAATTTGGGCTATATGACTTCAACGTTATACAGAAACATGGATGTTCCTCAGGATTCCGGGAATGAAAGTAATGACGATATTTAAATTTAAATTCTTATACAAATTGTACGATATTCGGTTCATTTCAGCTGGACGAACCGGAATCACCAGCCAACGTGATGAAAAAGAGTTTCAGCACTTTCATAGGTAAGATAAATATATAACTGATATTCTTTTCACATTTAATTGATCACATCATCATCACACTTAAAAGATGCCAAAGTTTACATAAAATTGATTGGCTTTATTAGGGTCTAATGTGTATATTTTTTCGATTTTTTTATTTATCGAGTCTGTCATCGCTCTTCTTTATATTCTGTATTAAATATTATAAAAAAAGTAAAAAAAATAAGGTAACTATATTATATATACATTTAGACGTCTCTAAATGGAAATCTATTTTTTGATGTTTGTGCAACGATTTCAAGCATTTTCGGTACAAATATAGCTATGCATATACATATGGTTATAGCATACATTTATCTGACTACAGTGAAACGAAAATGAGGTTTATGACTTTTTCACTTTCTTTTATCTTCTAGTGCAGTCCGCATCAAATATCCAAAGCGCCATTTATATCACAACAGACCCTTATTACTATAGGCCCAAAGATGTGTGTGTGTACTCCGCTCCACAGCTTCGGCTTGTTGGTCGCCTTCGGTGACCAGCCTCAGCCGCTCCGCTTCGCACGGCTTTTGAACTTTGTCACGGCGGGCGAGGGCTGCTCTCCCTCCGAACCTCCGGATAAGGCGCTTCGGATGTTACAGACTATTTGATGCTGATGACTGTACCTCTTTATTCAAAGTTTTAGTTTACTAAATGTTTCCTGAATATTATTTCAGGCCAAGTGAGCACAGTGCTGAACCCAGAGCCGGATGATGAAGATGATACAGAGGTCATCCTGTCCTCCGGTGACACCACAATGCTTTCCACATATAAGGTCAGTTGAACCCTTTACACGAAATTCGTATCGCGTTATCCCTCTCCTGAGAAATTATCGACTATGTGCGAAGTTCGTTCGGTGCGTTTTAGGCGTTACATAAAATGCCATTGACATAAATTCTAATAAAATTAGTTGCTTAAACGGTAATGACAATAAACGTCGCAGCAGAAACACTAAAAATTTACCCGGGGTCTAGGGTTGCCAGATGGTCGGGAATTGGCGGGATTCTCCCGATTTATTGTATGTCCTCCCGACTCCCGACAACGAAGAAAATCTCCCGACAAACGACTTCATTTTAAAACTTAGTCAAATCCACTCAAGGTGGTCCTGCCATAGAAAATTTCTGCTATGTCAGGCTAAAAAAAAAGCTCGCGCGTATAGGCATCTCCCGACCAAAGTATCAAAATCCCGACATTGTTTCCTGCTCCCTATAATAGGGTAATTCAATCTGGCAACCCTACCGGGGACAGTAAACGATCGCATGTGCTGAAAAAAAAATGTAACTTACGAGGACTGAAATTTTTATCATTGTCTAAATAACTATGACGTGGTTGACAGCACAGAAATGTATCGAGGTAGAAAAAAAGTGTATGTACCTCGCGTGCTAAAAAGAAGTGACCGTGACCTACTTTTCACGCCGTCAACTTCAGTATCCATCAATTTTATTATCAGATTTGAAAATCTGATATTAATGGTAGAGTAATTTGTTCAAATACCACCAAATGAAATGGAAAATTTATGTTTTCCATCACTAAACTACACTTTTGGCGTCACGCGCCAAGCAAAAAACGTTACACGCTTGATATTTTATTAGAAGAGAAAAATTGAAAAATTTTATGTCTCGGGCAGGATTCGAACCTACATCTCCTCGGCTATCCGGGCCAACAGGTGCCTTAACCAACTAGGCTACCGAAACTCTGTCCAAGTCATCGAATCTTTCAACCAGTCCCTTCATTTGTGACGTCATTCTGGGTGACGTATGTAATAAAATATTTAGAATTCGTTGGCAGTCGTTAATGCTTTAATAAAAACATCATGTTACACGCTTGGTTCCCATACAAATCGACGAACTATTTCCTTCTATCTCGATCTTTCTGTGGTTGACAGTCTGCTCTTGTTACCACCGTTCGGTGGCGCTGCAGTCGTAGTTTCTTTTCAATTTTTTTTTATATTCCAGAAAGAGCTAGAAGCCCTACAGCGCGTAGACGCGACATTCCTCGTCCCCGCCTACAGCCCCGAGTTCGACGCGTGGCGGGCCTCGCTCGAGCTCTCGGCCTCCGAACCTCTGATCGCGCCGGCCTCGGCCTCCAAGCGGCTCGCCGCGAGTCCCACTCTGCGAGCCATGTACCACAAACTGGTTCCTGATGCGGTCTCGCACGATGAGTTCTGGGAGAGGTAGGTTAACGAAAAAGACACCCGTGACTGCTTTTGCAGGTTAGATTTAATTAGGTAAGCAGATTATTACTTGACATTAATGGATTGACGTCCACCAACAAGATGGACAGATGATCTGGTTAAGGCTGCTGGCGCACTAACTGGAAATATATGAGGGAGGCCTATGTCCAGCAGTGGACGTCTTATGGCTGAAATGATGATGACGATGATAAATGGATTGAGGGTTTCTAGAAATAGTCAC
Organism: Eudemis profundana; assembly: GCA_947034925.1. Classification (NCBI taxonomy): domain Eukaryota; kingdom Metazoa; phylum Arthropoda; class Insecta; order Lepidoptera; family Tortricidae; genus Eudemis; species Eudemis profundana. The sequence continues at coordinate 9,669,638 of OX344814.1, read as the reverse complement.
GACATGTTTAGCTTAGTCACTAATCTAAACATGTCGTGACTTCGTAGGCCGCCTACGAAGCTGGAGGTCCCGGGTTCAAATCCTGGTAAGGGCAAATATTTCTGTGATGAGCAAGAGTATCTGTTCGTTTTCTATCTAAGTATGTATTTATCTATATAAATATATGTATATCGTCGTCTAGTACCCATAGTACAAGCATTGTTTAGTTTGGGGCTAATTCGATTTGTGTAAGATTGTCCCCAATATTTATTTATAATAATTCCACCAGCTGGCAGCACAATGGCCAAAGGTCTATTTGACAGTAGATGTCAAAATCTTGTTGTGATTGGTCCATTCTATTGATGCGTTCCGAGTTATACAATTTCGGAATTTGTGTGTCTTCAAAAAAACCAAAAACTCAAACAACTAAAACTTGGCTATATTTAACAGAGCGTCAACCTTGAAAGTGTAAAGGAAAAATAAATAAATCGTCAACACAAAATTAAAAAACATATATTATGAACCAAAGACATAATTAACATGGTAATTATCATTGCACAAGGTAATAGACCAATACATAAATTAAGTCAGTAATTGAAATTACTTTTTGCAGATTTTTTTTTTCATATTGCAAATTCTTTTCGCACTCTTCAAATATCGGTTGTATTTAATCGGCGATACCGATATATCGGTATCGGTATCGTTACATCCCTAGTATAGGTAGTTTCACGAGAGTTGAGGCCACGCACACAACAACACTGTCATGTAATGATAGCGAGGTTTTGAAATTACTGTTCTTTTTTCGTACCGATAGCAGGTTCAACAGTGAGTAGGCTACTTGATGACAGTTCAAATCAGCTTCTTTTTATGAAGTATCAAAACGCTCCGAAAGTATGCAGTTTAGTATGAAATACTATCTTGTGACGTCATGCTCAACATGGTGCCTTATTTTTAGTTTTCGTCATTGTAAAATCATCGATGGCACGAAAATAAGTTTGAATGATTTTATCCGGGCTGTTTTGGGAGCGTAATTTGCTAGTTAGAATTTATTTTGATTATTGTCAAATACCCTATTGCAAGATAGACCAGAAAGTTTGTTTAAACTATAGCCTTGTGTTTATTTACTCACTCATTCATTTCATTAATTCACTTTTTTTGCATTGAGTACTTCATGTAGCTGTGTGTGTAATCATTCACCTCAACTCTCGTGAAATTACCTATAGTAATATTTGTTCCACAGGTACCTGTTCCGCGTGGCGTTGCTACAGGACCGGCTGGCGGCGGCGGCGCGCCGGCAGCCCGCCGAGGACACTGACCCCGTGCTGGCGCACCTGCCGCTGCAGTGCGTCCCGCCCGTGCAGCAGTGAGTACACACCGTTACCACGGTATGATAAGCCAGGGTCTCCAAACTTTTTTTCACACCTCCTATTCAGAAAAAAGTATTTTGCTCCCTCATAAGAGGGATCAAAGTAGCACTTTTCTGTTCAAGGACAACAGGGTATTTTTAGTTTGAACCCACTTAGAATATGCCATACCATAGACAGCTTTATTAGTATATTACACACCGAAGGCGGTTTAATAAGATGTTTGCGGTCCGAGCCGCAGGCGAGGGCCATAAATATAATATGGAACTATTCTTATTCTGTGCCGCGGGTCGGATTAGAATGCCTCGCGGGCCGGATTGGAACGCCCGCGGGCCGTAGTTTGGAGACCCCTGTTATAAGCGGTAGTTCTTCCTACAAAAGCTACATCGGGAGCGCGCATGTGGGCGCACCGTGTACGGACGCACCATAGGCAAGCATTTGCCCATGCGCGCCCCTGCCACAGTATGGAGTTATATGGAGAACTCCATACTGAAACTTTTTTTTCACACATACATACATGTATCGCTTACTCTGTATACAAGTATAAATGTGGTTGCAGAAGCCCGAAGAAAGTGCTGTCCGGCATCGACAGCGACGCCGCCGACGAGCCGCCGCCCGAGCCGACCGAAGTGGCCGACGTCGTCGCCTGGGAGGACGGTGAGTAAGTTGTCGATGACTTGTTACGACTAACGACGCACTTTCTAATTTTGACACCAACATGTCGTAAGATCGGTCGAGCCGACTGATCGAAACCGCCGATGAGCCGCTGCCCGAACCGACCGAAGTGGCCGACGTCGTCGCCTGGGAGGACGGTGAGTAAGTTGTCGATGACTTGTTACGACTAACGACGCACTTTCTAATTTTGACACCAACATGTCGTAAGATCGGTCGAGCCGACTGATCGAAACCGCCGATGAGCCGCTGCCCGAACCGACCGAAGTGGCCGACGTCGTCGCCTGGGAGGACGGTGAGTAAGTTGTCGATGACTTGTTACGACTAACGACGCACTTTCTAATTTTGACACCAACATGTCGTAAGATCGGTCGAGCCGACTGATCGAAACCGCCGATGAGCCGCTGCCCGAACCGACCGAAGTGGCCGACGTCGTCGCCTGGGAGGACGGTGAGTAAGTTGTCGATGACTTGTTACGACTAACGACGCACTTTCTAATTTTGACACCAACATGTCGTAAGATCGGTCGAGCCGACTGATCGAAACCGCCGATGAGCCGCTGCCCGAACCGACCGAAGTGGCCGACGTCGTCGCCTGGGAGGACGGTGAGTAAGTTGTCGATGACTTGTTACGACTAACGACGCACTTTCTAATTTTGACACCAACATGTCGTAAGATCGGTCGAGCCGACTGATCGAAACCGCCGATGAGCCGCTGCCCGAACCGACCGAAGTGGCCGACGTCGTCGCCTGGGAGGACGGTGAGTAAGTTGTCGATGACTTGTTACGACTATCGACACACCTTCCAATTTTAACATTAACATGTACAATCGGTTGAGCCGACTGATCGAAACCGCCGATGAGCCGCTGCCCGAACCGACCGAACTGGCCGACGTCGTCGCCTGGGAGGACGGTGAGTAAGTTTTCGATGACTTGTTACGACTAACGACGCACTTTCTAATTTTGACACCAACATGTCGTAAGATCGGTCGAGCCGACTGATCGAAACCGCCGATGAGCCGCTGCCCGAACCGACCGAAGTGGCCGACGTCGTCGCCTGGGAGGACGGTGAGTAAGTTGTCGATGACTTGTTACGACTAACGACGCACTTTCTAATTTTGACACCAACATGTCGTAAGATCGGTCGAGCCGACTGATCGAAACCGCCGATGAGCCGCTGCCCGAACCGACCGAAGTGGCCGACGTCGTCGCCTGGGAGGACGGTGAGTAAGTTGTCGATGACTTGTTACGACTAACGACGCACTTTCTAATTTTGACACCAACATGTCGTAAGATCGGTCGAGCCGACTGATCGAAACCGCCGATGAGCCGCTGCCCGAACCGACCGAAGTGGCCGACGTCGTCGCCTGGGAGGACGGTGAGTAAGTTGTCGATGACTTGTTACGACTAACGACGCACTTTCTAATTTTGACACCAACATGTCGTAAGATCGGTCGAGCCGACTGATCGAAACCGCCGATGAGCCGCTGCCCGAACCGACCGAAGTGGCCGACGTCGTCGCCTGGGAGGACGGTGAGTAAGTTGTCGATGACTTGTTACGACTAACGACGCACTTTCTAATTTTGACACCAACATGTCGTAAGATCGGTCGAGCCGACTGATCGAAACCGCCGATGAGCCGCTGCCCGAACCGACCGAAGTGGCCGACGTCGTCGCCTGGGAGGACGGTGAGTAAGTTGTCGATGACTTGTTACGACTAACGACGCACTTTCTAATTTTGACACCAACATGTCGTAAGATCGGTCGAGCCGACTGATCGAAACCGCCGATGAGCCGCTGCCCGAACCGACCGAAGTGGCCGACGTCGTCGCCTGGGAGGACGGTGAGTAAGTTGTCGATGACTTGTTACGACTATCGACACACCTTCCAATTTTAACATTAACATGTACAATCGGTTGAGCCGACTGATCGAAACCGCCGATGAGCCGCTGCCCGAACCGACCGAACTGGCCGACGTCGTCGCCTGGGAGGACGGTGAGTAAGTTTTCGATGACTTGTTACGACTAACGACGCACTTTCCAATTTTAACACCAACATGTCATACGATCGGTCGAGCCGACTGATCGAAACCGCCGATGAGCCGCTGCCCAAACCGACCGAAGTGGCCGACGTCGTCGCCTGAAAGGACGGTGAGTAAGTTGTCGATAACTTGTTACGACTAACGACACACCTTCCAATTTTAACACCAACATGTCGTACGATCGGTCGAGCCGACTGATCAAAACCGCCGACGAGCCGCCGCCCGAGCCGACCCAACCGGCCGACGTCGTCGCCTGGGAGGACGGTGAGTAAGTTGTCGATGACTTGTTACGACTAACGACACACCTTCCAATTTTAACACCAACATGTCGTACGATCGGTCGAGCCGACTGATCGAAACGGCCGACGAGCCGATGTCCGAATCGAGCGAACTGGCCGATGTCTCGCCTGCGAGGACGGTGAGTAAGTTGTCGATGACTTGTTACGACTAACGACACACCATCCAATTTTAAAATAAAATAATTTATTTCTGCAAGTGCCCTCAAGGGCTCTTTCACATGTCTGATTCTATTCAGAAGTTTTAACATCAACATGTACAATAAAGTTAATGTTTTACATCTGTGCCACAATACCACTGGCTGAAGGACTCGAGTCAAGATCAGACAGATAATTTCCAAAACAATCCTGCCACTTGAACTGTGTGAAAATAGACCTGCAAGATTTAACCCCCAACTGACACTAAATGAGTAGTTAAAGTTGGCTAGGTGAAACTAAATTTAAAACAAGCTAGAGTTTCAACCATATCTGAAATACTAATTTAAATGTCTTCTCTTCTTCACAGAAGACTTCGCGAATGACGTTGAACTGACCGAAGAACAACAAACGCTACTTCTAGAAGAATACGAAAAGGAGATATCCAACAAGAAAACCAAACAGACTTCACCCCGCGACGTAGCCAACAATAATGCCAAAAACAAACAGTCGGGCAAAAATACACAAACAACTGGCAACACTAAAGCGCAGAACAGAGACAATATGAACAACAAAAATGGCCGCTCCCCCAAAAAGGCGGGAAAATCTGACGTATGCGGTAATGACTTGGTGGAGGATTATTTCGGCGAGAAAGAGACGAAAGATGACGCCAGCGCGAATTCCGACGAGAGTTGGGAGAAGTTTGAAATAGAAGATGAAAAAGCTTAATCCGACCATAGAGTATAAGCCATAGACATGGTATGAGGTCTTATGAAATTTGGATATATTGCGACAGGCTACAAAGTTGGGTACCAAATTAGATTTATTTTGCTGGATAATAAATCTATGGGTGTAGTGAAAAGCGGTACAAGTCACATTAACTGGGTACAAAAGATCACAACAGGGTATTTGAGAACAATAAAAAAAATAGCGCTAACCATCAAATTATGTTTCCAAAAGTGCTCTTATATAATCAATTGCATTCATTTTCATGCCACCAACGATTTTATAATGACAAAAACTCAAAATAACGCACTTTGTTGAGTATGACGTCACAAGTCAGTATTTCATTCAAAACTACATCCATCTGAGCTTTTTGACCACAGAAATATCTGGTTCGGCCCCAGGCGCCCCCGGCCCTCACCTAGTCCGATCCACTCAAGGTGGTCCGGCCAGCGACCTGGTTCGACCCCAGGGAACGCCACGGCCCTCACCGTGTCCGATTTTTGCAGCAGCCAGTAAGGCTTGCAAGTTTGTCAGGCTTAAAAAAATACAGAAATATATCGAGAAATAGTTCGTCGATTTGTATGGAAATAAAGCGTGTAACGTTTTCGCTTGGCGTTTGACGTCAAAAGTGTAATTTAGTGATACAAAACACAAATTTTCATTTGGTGGTTTTTGAACAATTAATTATACAATTATTATCAGATTTTCAAATCTGATAATAATATTGACGGCAACTCAAGTTATAGGCGTGCAAAGTAGGTCGTTGCCACTTTTTAGCACGCGAGATACATACACTTTTTCCTTCTATGTATATCGATATATTTCTGTGGTTTTGACACTTCTTAAAAAGAAACTGATTCGATCTGTCATCAAATAGGAAATCGGACTTGGGCTCCTTTGCTCTTAGGTTATTTGAGGAGTGTCTTTTGAAAGGGGCTTATTTCTCTATGAAAACCATAGAAAAATAAGCCCTTTTAAAAAGACACTCCTCATTTGTGACTTGTATTTTTCACTAAACCCCCAGAAAATTTCCTTGTACTAGTTCGTTCCATTTTGCTCTGCGTACAACATGGCTAACACAAGATGACCGCGACACATGTCGCGCGCAACAGCATGCAACTGCCAATGAAAATGCGCGTACATTGCTAGAGTCTGTGCGGGAAGAGAATAGGATTTAGATGGGGGAGCGCTGTAATGATTTTCTACTGTATTTGCAAAAAAAAATGCCATACTGGTTAGGTTAGTTCCGTTTTTCGCCACGCCTATTCTCTTTCCGCACAGACTCCATTCATTACAGATACACGCCCATTGTCTATCATTATTCTGAGCCGCGCGTGAGTTAGATCGCGGTTGATTTGTACTAGCAGTATCTACTGGAAAATTCAATTACATATATATATTTTTCGGAAAGTAACCCTACTTTGACTAGTTTTGAATCTAAAGTGAATGAAAATTGAATGTGTAAAGAGAAAGTAAATTATTTAAATATATTGATTCAGTTTAGAATAAGTGCACATATTTCAGATTATACATACAGGTATTCTAAATCACACAAAACAGAGATCGGAATTGCTTTTCAAAGAAAGCTACGGACATGCACACACGGCGAGCGAACATTTTGTTTAGCGTCGTGTGTGCTTCGATCATTATAACATTATTAAATTCGATCGCGATACTAATAATTTAATAAAATTATTAGTATTATAGGTAATTTCACGAGAGTTGAGGCCACGCACACAACAACACTGTCATGTAATGACAACGGGATTTTGAAATCACTGTTCTTTTTTCATACCGATAGCAGGTTCAACAGTGAATTGCAAGATATACCAAAAAGTTTGTTTAAACTATAGGCTTGTGTTTATTTACTCACTCATTCATTCACTTTTTTTGCACTGAGTACTTCATGTAGCTGTGTCTGTTATCATTCCGCTCAACTCTCGTGAAATTACCTATACTGCCATGAAAAAAGAAATAGATGCCGATGTTATACCTTAACATTGCATAACATATATTATATTTTTTCTTAGTGGCGCCATATAGTTACAGAAGTTAAGACACGTTTTTTTGTCAGTAACGGAAAGGTACCAACGCTCTAGGCATAACTACTACTGCGGCATATTAGTTAGTATGCCGCACTGGCGCGTAGTTCCGCTGCCGCGTAGTGGGTTATATTTCATACAGTGTCATACAAAGAATATTTTATCGCGTCGCTACGCTACTGCGTAGTTAAGCCTAGTGCGTTCTTACATTATCACTACACATTTCTGCTCTCTGTTTAGACCCATGAATTACCCTTCATTTTTAAAGCTAAAACCATTGTGTGGTGTTTAACGCCTTTTATTCCAATACGAATATATTCGCATCAAGTGCCAACCGCTAACGGTTATATACGCCATAGCGAATCAGGGACATCACGTAGTCTGTCACACGTTAAGGGGAAGGGATCCCACTAAGTGTGACGTGTGACAAAGGGGAGGGGAGTCATAGGCGAGACGTCACATCTAAACAATTTTTACTAAACACTAGCAAACAGGCTAGTCTTATTACCCCTTGCTGTTGTTATTGGGTCATTCTCATTTTTGTGCACACAGTTGGAGCGTTTTCCAAAATAAATCCCGGGGTCGCTACTTTCTCAAAATATTGACTTTTGAGGTTTTTCTGACTCAGAATCGTTACTACATTCGAACCTTATACCTACGTAAAAAAAAAGTCCCAAAATTTGTATGGAATTTTTTCTTCCACTACGTCACATTCATACAAACAATGCAAAATAGTGACGTAACAGAAAAAAAATGGGACACTTTTTTTACGTATAAGGTTCGAAAGTACTAACGGTTCTGAGCCAAAAAAAACCTCAAAAGTCCATATTTTGAGAAAGTAGGTACCCCGGCATTTATTATGGAAAACGCCCAGTGACTATGTGCACAAAAATGAGAATGACCCTATTACCCCAAGGAAACTTCTCACCGAGATAAACTATGAACCAGTGCCGGATTAGCCATATAGCAAGAGTAGCAAATGCTACGGGCCCCGCGCCCACTCGCAAAAGCCCCCCCCCCCCCCCCCCTCGTTATGTCATTTCGTCACGTATAAAATTATCGGTCAGTCGGTATTTAAGCATATCTAAGACCAATCAAGCGCCTCTTCGAAGAAATGCTACAGGCCCCGCGCTGGCTTAATCCGGCACTGGTATGAACCCAGCAAATTTCATCACGAATATATTTAGTTGTTACAGCGTTCATTAAAACATCCTAACATTTGGATGTTCCAAACCTTCCAATATCTTCACATACTTTCACATTCATGATATGTATTAGAAACGGAGAAGTTTCGCGCTCCCTCAGTTAAAAATTATAGCTTCCAATAAACACTACAATATTTTCGCTTTTAAACTAGTGCGTCTAAGAGCTGCTATACGTACGACGTATTGAGGATGGTCCTTAATTCGTGAAATAATGAACCCTTCGCTGTTGCCTAATAAAAAGGTTATTCTTCGAGGATCTTATTCTTCAGTCCACAAATATTCTGTACCTGAGAAGTATAACACTGTAAGTGCTTTTGTTTTCCATACTTACTTGTAGTGTTATCTCATGCGGTATTGGCGAATTCCCTGTAAGTCTTAACAGACTTGGCACGTGTTGCATAATTGCCCAAAAAGTATATGCTACCGAGGCTACAGGGAAATCGCCAGTATATTTGTATACACAGAAATATAAGACTCAAAGAATCACCCAAAACTGTTCAGGATGCGGATATAAACGTCTTCTGCCCTTATTGCATTTAATTCGCCACCTTTAGTTGTACTTGCACCATACCTATAGTTAAGCCCTTACTCCACACCCGATTCACTATCCGTATCCAGGGTCCGTGCAGGAAGCTCAGTGGCCCTTTTCACGAATCTAATCTAGAAATTACATTCTGTAGGGTTTCTTAAACTGGTCCATGGACCCCTTAGGGGTCCGTGATACAAGAGCCGGGGGTCCGTGGCTATGCATACAACACAAACTTTCATGTGCCCTTTATTTTCTTTTGCTCTGATTATATTTGGAAAGGGTCTGTAAGGTTTTCGAAATAGGAGGGGTCTGTGACCAAAAAAAAGATTAAGAAACTCTGATCTAGTGGAAAGGGATTCAAGTCACATATGATATGACACTTTCGCAAACTACCATTTCTTAGCGCGCTCGAAGCCAAGGTAGAAGGAAAAAGAGTATATGCTAAAAAGTGTCGGCGACCTACTTTGCACGCCGTTAACTTCAGATGCCGTTCATATTATTGTCACATTTGATAATAATGGTATAGGTAATTTTATTGTTCAAATATTACCCAATGAAATGGATGTATTCCACACTAAATTACAATTTTGGCGTCAAACAAGCAAAAAAGTAGTACAGGAGGTTCACAGGCAGCTTTTTATTTGGGGGGGGGGGGGGGGGGGGATTGGGGCTGCCGCATGTAGCTCGTAGTTGCTACGAGCCTAGCGGGTTCCCGGTGTTGGAAGTGCTAAAGAGTTGAGTCTTATAGAGTGTATTGTGACCTTTTGTGCCTAGTTTATATGTGACTTGTACCCCTTTTCACTAGAGCCACAGATTTTTACAAGTCTAAACTAGCAACATTGGTCAAATCAACCAATGATGTTATTCTTAACCAATGGTTCGAAGTGATATATTATGGCACCGGTCTAATAAAACGAATTATATATACTAAACAAGCCCTGACTTGTGCCTGAGAAGCATAACACTGTAAGTATGGAAATCGATAGGACTTACAGCGTTATGGTTCTCAGGTACAGTTTTGTTCTAAACTAGTGTTGCTGGTGAACCAGTTCACGAGTCAAATTATATTAAGGATGGCGATGAATTTGTGAATTAGCTACTAACGCAATTTCCCCAACCGTTTTAACTCCATTCCCATAATATTATCTAATTTTTTGTTTGACTTGGACGTCTCGAAAGAAGGGAAGGGAGATTTTCATCGGGCTATTTCACTATTGCGTTATGATTTACAGTAAAATCCGCTTATAACGACTCCGTTGATGAAGTCGTTCCGGTTTTAGCGACGTAACTGTGAACTTATACTGGGTAATTCCATGAAGTTACCATTTCATCGCGTGTTTATTTATCTCTGGAGTAAATTGAAGTATTAATTTTAATCTAGATAAGTATAACGTCAATCCACACAAAAACAAACACGCGAGAAATTGGTAACTTACGTTACTCTCTGTCGTGGCCCCTTGGTTTCATGTAAAGCCATTCTACGCAAGCGTATGCGCTTAGTGCGACGTCCGGTTAGTAAGACAAAATATCGCTGGTAGGTTATATCAGGATTCTACTGTATTTGCCATATGAAGTAATTTACCAATCTTGCACCGGATTGTGTTGATCGTTATTTTGTTTGTCTCCCGTACCCTCAATTCAACTCTAGACCTAATATCCCTGAAACCACAGAAGTTGAGACTTCTGCGTCACTCTAAACGTCAACCAGAATAAATTTAACTTATCTCCCTGTTTTACACATAGAGTTCGACCGAAATTTCGGTTTCGGCCTAGTTTCGACTAGTGATGTAACGAATATTCGTATTTGCGAATATTCACAAGATTTTCAATATTCGCATTCGTATTCGCAAAAATCGATGCAAATATATTGCGAATATTTTTGGTGCATTTTAGATCATAAAATTCATGGAAAAGAAAAAATACGGCCAAGTCCGAGTCTGATTTCGATACTATCAATTAGCAAATAAAAACTCTGTTATATAAATAAAATGAAAATAAGATATTTTTAACTTCCACCGGTTCCAATTTTTCTACCACATGCATAATCATTATCTTTAGCTGACGAATTATTCCAACTTAAACTTCAATTACTTATTTTATTGCAAAACTGAATTAAATTTAAGTGAATCGTAATTGAAAACGAAGTATTGAATTTTCATCGTTATTAATTTTGTTTATTTCTAGTATTATAAAATTTTATAACCAATATTCGTATTAGCATTCGCATTCGCGAATGTTCAAAAACCGATATTCGTTACATCCCTAGTTTCGACTAAAATACGGGCTTAGTTTCGGTGTCGGCTGAAACTGAATCGCGTTGCGATTAGACAGTCTTATTTCAAAAAGCACAAGTAATTTATTTGGAATAAGAAGTGGTCGTATGTTACATCCATTAATATGCTTTGGGCTTAAAATCACTAAATTTCATTTTACCTCATTATCAATATTCCCAGATCTCAAAACTTCATGGCCTCAAAATACCTAAATTGCAGAATGCCTAAATTTTTTTCACAATCAACCGAAACCTTAATATCGCCGATGTTCAAATTACCTTAGGCTCATAATACCTAAACTTCAAAACAGCATTATGGCAAAACAACATATGCTTAAAACAACCAAACCTCAAAATACCTAAATTTATACTATCAAATAAACACTCGTAAAAAAAATTAGGTATTTTTGGAAAAATGCCTAAATTTAGGTATTTTGAGGTTGAGTTGTTTTGATATTTTGTCATTTGTGCCATTCGGTAATTGAAGGATTGTGCATTTCAATCTTCAGGCATTTAGAGAATATGCCGTTTTAAGTCAAAGTCATAATGAATTTCGTTCATTTTAAGAATGTTACAATTTGACATTTAGGTTTTATGAGCTCATGGTAATTTGAAAATAGGGTGTATTGGCAAATAAGGTATTATGAGATTTAGTGATTTTAAGCCCAAAGCATTAATATAAATATCAGAGACTGAATGATCAGTATGTTCTTTAAAAAGCTTTGGGCTTAAAATCACTAAATCTCATAATACCTTATTTGCCAATACACCCTATTTTCAAATTACCATGAGCTCATAAAACCTAAATGTCAAATTGTAACATTCTTAAAATGAACGAAATTCATTATGACTTTGACTTAAAACGGCATATTCTCTAAATGCCTGAAGATTGAAATGCACAATCCTTCAATTACCGAATGGCAGAAATGACAAAATATCAAAACAACTCAACCTCAAAATACCTAAATTTAGGCATTTTTCCAAAAATACCTAATTTTTTTTACGAGTGTTTATTTGATAGTATAAATTTAGGTATTTTGAGGTTTGGTTGTTTTAAGCATATGTTGTTTTGCCATAATGCTGTTTTGAAGTTTAGGTATTATGAGCCTAAGGTATTTTGAACATCGGCGATATTAAGGTTTCGGTTGATTGTGAAAAAAATTTAGGCATTCTGCAATTTAGGTATTTTGAGGCCATGAAGTTTTGAGATCTGGGAATAATGATAATGAGGTAAAATGAAATTTAGTGATTTTAAGCCCAAAGCTTTAAAAATAAAGACTGACTCTTATTATTTTGTTTCTTCCTACGATAACATTACCTTATCGAAGTTTCAGTTTCAGCCGAAGCTAAGACCGAATCCGAAATTCGGTTTCGGCCATAAAAACCAGTTCCGGTCGGACACAGAAGCCGAAATTCGGTTTCGACCGTAAAAACCAGTTCCGGTCGGACACAGAAGCCGAAATTCGGTTTCGACCGTAAAAACCAGTTCCGGTCGGACACAGAAGCCGAAATTCGGTTTCGGCCATAAAAACCAGTTCCGGTCGGACACAGAAGCCGAAATTCGGTTTCGACCGTAAAAACCAGTTCCGGTCGGACACAGAAGCCGAAATTCGGTTTCGACCGTAAAAACCAGTTCCGGTCGGACACAGAAGCCGAAATTCGGTTTCGGCCATAAAAACCAGTTCCGGTCGGACACAGAAGCCGAAATTCGGTTTCGACCGTAAAAACCAGTTCCGGTCGGACACAGAAGCCGAAATTCGGTTTCGGCCATAAAAACCAGTTCCGGTCGGACACAGAAGCCGAAATTCGGTTTCGGCCATAAAAACCAGTTCCGGTCGGACACAGAAGCCGAAATTCGGTTTCGACCGTAAAAACCAGTTCCGGTCGGACACAGAAGCCGAAATTCGGTTTCGACCGTAAAAACCAGTTCCGGTCGGACACAGAAGCCGAAATTCGGTTTCGGCCATAAAAACCAGTTCCGGTCGGACACAGAAGCCGAAATTCGGTTTCGACCGTAAAAACCAGTTCCGGTCGGACACAGAAGCCGAAATTCGGTTTCGACCGTAAAAACCAGTTCCGGTCGGACACAGAAGCCGAAATTCGGTTTCGGCCATAAAAACCAGTTCCGGTCGGACACAGAAGCCGAAATTCGGTTTCGACCGTAAAAACCAGTTCCGGTCGGACACAGAAGCCGAAATTCGGTTTCGACCGTAAAAACCAGTTCCGGTCGGACACAGAAGCCGAAATTCGGTTTCGGCCATAAAAACCAGTTCCGGTCGGACACAGAAGCCGAAATTCGGTTTCGGCCATAAAAACCAGTTCCGGTCGGACACAGAAGCCGAAATTCGGTTTCGACCGTAAAAACCAGTTCCGGTCGGACACAGAAGCCGAAATTCGGTTTCGGCCATAAAAACCAGTTCCGGTCGGACACAGAAGCCGAAATTCGGTTTCGGCCTTAAAAACCAGTTCCGGTCGGACACAGAAGCCGAAATTCGGTTTCGACCGTAAAAACCAGTTCCGGTCGGACACAGAAGCCGAAATTCGGTTTCGACCGTAAAAACCAGTTCCGGTCGGACACAGAAGCCGAAATTCGGTTTCGGCCATAAAAACCAGTTCCGGTCGGACACAGAAGCCGAAATTCGGTTTCGACCGTAAAAACCAGTTCCGGTCGGACACAGAAGCCGAAATTCGGTTTCGACCGTAAAAACCAGTTCCGGTCGGACACAGAAGCCGAAATTCGGTTCCGACCGTAAAAACCAGTTCCGGTCGGACACAGAAGCCGAAATTCGGTTTCGACCGTAAAAACCAGTTCCGGTCGGACACAGAAGCCGAAATTCGGTTTCGACCGTAAAAACCAGTTCCGGTCGGACACAGAAGCCGAAATTCGGTTTCGACCGTAAAAACCAGTTCCGGTCGGACACAGAAGCCGAAATTCGGTTTCGGCCATAAAAACCAGTTTCGGTCGGACACAGAAGCCGAAATTCGGTTTCAACCGTAAAAACCTGCAGTCGGACACATTTTAAACAACCAAATTACATTCGCGATGCGAAGGAGAACTTTCCGATCCCTCTTAAGTGCGATTAATGAAATATTGAGTGGCGTAGCTGTTTCGAGTCTGAATACTACTTAATGTAGTACCTACAATGACATGTAAAAGTGTGATATCTGATAAAATTAATATAGTTTTAGATAATGGCATAGACGAAATAAATTAAGACTGTCAGTGTCTTTATAGAACTCGCTGGCGCTTTACAAATATGTTATCCTTTGTGTAACTAAAGTTACCATACAATTTGTATGGATAACTTTAGTTACACAAAGGTGCAAGATTACAATTTTGTTCAATTAACTTTGGACATCTTTTTTGAAAATGACCCTTATAAAGATTTCGATACCCTAATTTGGTCTTTGGAATGATATTAAAATCAAAACATAAGCCTTGATTCACCGTAGTTACATAGTGTCATGAATCTATGAACATTTCTAGTTCGATGCGTTAGAACTAATGTATATTTTGTATTTATAATCGTATGTTTCCAGTTAAACTTTAATCGTTTAACAGCAGATTTGTGACCACCATTTTTGCAGTGAAAAATGTCACTAAAAGCGAAATTTGGTGAGATGATAATTTTTACCTTATTTAGTTGGTAAACAGCTACGAACTTTTTTGTTTCTTAGTTGTTCTAGTGTAGGCGTTCCAATTCCAAATATCATTGGACGGTTTATGTATTGGCTCCTCTACACGATGGGCCATCGCTGGCCCAGCGAGTCGGCCATGCGATAGTTGATGGCTCCTCTACACGATGGGCCATCGCTGGCCCAGCGAGATGGCCATGCAATGGTTGATGTCCACGCTATGGAACGGGCCATCGCGTAGATGCGTACTGCCATCGCTGGCCCACACTACCTTTGATGTGCGGCCGAAAAACCGACACCGACGCCATCCCACGACTATCGCACGCGCCATTAGCCATCCGTCACAACTATGCCCTCCACACGCTGGCCCATCATAGTGGACCATCACGATGGGCGTTCGTGTAGAGGAGCCTGGAGGAGGAGTATGGAGAATATGGAGTTTAACAGTTCTTATTTTATTTCCTCTATGATAGTAATAAGTAGTTCAATAGTGGTATTCAATTGTATTTGTTTTTAACTCTTTAAGGTTAGCTAGACGTCACAATATAAAGTACTGATGTATTTTTGCAGACAATACATATTTTAAGCTTATTTTGGCGCCCGTACAGTCCTGTGCAATAAAATGGTTTCAAATACGTTTAATTAAAATTGTTTAATACATAGATGTAATTTATCAACCTATTGTATGAGTTGACATTAGATTTCGTTACGTTTGTGTAAATTATGATTATTGATATGATTAAAGTTATTAAAAATTGAGTTTTGGTATCATTTAACACTGTGATGGGTACGGACCGTTTTTGGGTTCCGTCCCTCAAAAGGAAAAAACGGAAGCCTTATAAGATCACTTTTTTGTCCGTCTGTCAAGACTCTATCTCGGGAATGCGTGTAGGTATAGAGTTGTCAATTAAACCATATACCTAGAAGCTGTGAAAAATCAAGCTTCTAAGTTCACGTGGAAAAAAGATACGGCCGTTTATGCCGCAAAAAACGTAAATTTCGACACTCTCAAGAAACTAAAATTCAAAGGTAGGTACTTACCTCTCGTGTTGTGTACATCATTTTATGTCGACACTTGGCCAGAAAGCGGCTTTTTTTCGTACGCGTAGCGTAGCTTGTAATATTTTTTATGCCAGGTGTGGCATGAAAAATATTACTACAAGCATTAAAATTAGGGTTTGCAGTACCGGGAAATGTTAGTATGGCAGTACCGGGAATTCCCGGTTCTCCCATACAAATATTTCCCGGTACTGCAAACCCTAATTAAAATATTGCAGGACCCTGCTGGTGCGGGTAGTGCGCGTCCCCGGAGTCCCCGCTCGGGGGCAGGTCGTAGGCCTGCAGGTACGGGTAGTGCGGCGGGGCACCCATAAACCAGGGTACAGTTCGCGTCACGTAAAAAGAACGCTGGAAGAAAGTGGAGGGGGTATGTTTGCGCATTGCTACACTCGCGCACGAAAGTACTATGTTTATTGTTTTATTTTTAAACTAGCCTTTCGCTCGCGGCGCGGTTCGATTAAAAAGTATATGTATTATTATCTATTATTTATTTATTAATAGGGTGAATCAACTTTTTAACCCACACAAAGCTGTCCGCAACTTCTAATCTTCGTTGAAATATAAAGCCCTTAAAAAATGGTTTGTCTATATTTAAATTTATATTGTATGTTAAAACGTTGAAAGTCCCGTCTCATGAACCTATTTTTTTTTTTGGAATGACGCTTAATAGTAAAACATCGTCCCCCATAACTGTTTACACAGTTTGACTGTGGGATCCTTGAGTATTATTAGTTGATATATTATTAAATGGAATTAAAAACATGTTTCTGTGTAGAATGGAAAAAACAAACAATATACATCATAAATCATTTTTCTATGTAAAACCATTTTGTAATAAACAAGACACTTTTGTGCGCGACAGTATTTTGAGAACGAACGTGACGTGAACACAGTGCGGAAAGCAAAGGTCGACTGACGAACCAATAGCGCCCCGGCAATGACGCGGCGCGGCACCCGCCCTCCCCGCGCCGCACCTCATACCACCAAATAGACCGATAAATTGCCTACTGCGCAGCCCCACCACCAGCGTTCTTTTTACGTGATTAGTATTGTACCAGACAGACCCTGCAAGATAGCCGCCAGTTTTTTGACGCTAGAGCGGCGCTACTGCAATTTGGGATTTATCATAGATGCTTAATTGGAAGAAAAACCCCTGAAAGACACCGACTGTTCCGGCAGATCGCTTTGCGAAGTCAATTTCATAGATACGATCAAGGACCTTAAAATAAATAGCCGGACGTAGCGTCGCGAACAGATAAGTGAAGCACTCATGATGTGCCGGCGCTTTGTACGCACGCACGCACACATCAACCAGCATAATGGGCCGGTCGGCTGCCATTGGGCCGTCAACGCACACATGCTCACTTCGGCGGCCATAACTCGGCTTCACTCGCGTCTTAGACCGCGCGGTATCCTTCTATTTTATTAATCCATGGATACGATAGACAATGCGTCTCCGCTACCTTTATGACGCTTCGCAGCCTCAGACACTGTCGGATTATGAAAATAAAACAAATACTATGTAAAAGTGTGTTTTAATCGGAGCGTGAACCAGACTTTGCCAAAAGGCAAATAAATACAACGCTTAGGCGTTTTATATTAGTATAAAAGTGTGTATTATTCGGACAGCGGGAAGGCGGCCGGGCCCTGCTGGTGTGGGTAGTGCGCGTCCCCGGTGTTCCCGCACGGCGCCAGGTCAATATCCCTGTAAATTCAAGGTTTCTAGCTTTAGCCAGCTCAAAACTACAGGAGGCTGAAAATGGCTTGAATGGCTTTGAAAAAAAGATGGTACGGCCGTGCCTTTGTTTTGCTCGACTTGGCGGGGCACTACCGTGCCTCCAGATATTCATATATTGCTCCTTGAACTAAGTAATTGATCAATAAAACTCAAGTAACACTGTAGTTTCGCATCTAACCTGGTAATATTACCGGTAGCATTGGGAAAATACCCAGTAACATTGAGAATGTTACTGGTAAGATTGGTAATATACTAACTTAAAAAAGATTCGTAACTTTTATCATTAAAAATCGGTGCAATGTAAACTCTGTTAGTACTTAACACGAATAAAACACCTAATTTCTAAATTTTTTTTCAATATTACCCAATATTCTTACCGATCGTGGGTAATATTACTGGTAATGTTACTGGGAATATTCCCGCCTTTAGTAACTTACCGGTAGCGACCCATCACTAGTTAGGATCTTCATCTTGAAGTCTATTCAATATAGCATCCTTTACAAACTCCTCATTTTCCTTTTTCAAACTTCTGAATTCTTTAGCTATGTAGGTATTGTATAGCTGTCACGCGTAGTTCCGGGTTTGTATGGTTGAGGTTTTCGAATAGATAAGTTCCTCCAACCTTGTGAGCTATGGCGGGGTTAAAACCTAAAACTTTTATCAAATGACGATTTCTCTTAGTTGATTCTTCGTCTTTAGAGCTCAGTTCTTTTTTGACCACTTTATCAAAGGCTACTGGGTATTTTGTTTCAATGCTTTTAAGGAAATGGGAGTACCAGTTGAGGACCTCAAATGAGATGGAACTTTGATCAACCATTACAACATCGTCTTCGTCTTCGTAAACTTTTACATAATTTTGTATTGATGGTGGCTTGAAGGAGTAAAGTATGATCCTGAAAGATAAAAATTAATATGTTAGATAAAACCACCCAACGACCTACATTAATACCACTAAAACCAACCAACCAAAGGTAGTCTATAGCTTGGCAACTTCTGGCTGCCTGCGGAGGCTGCCTCCGTCGATTGCCGTTCGTGTTGGCGGTAACTCATGTAAGTAGTTACGGCTGCACATAACAAAAAGCACTCATGTGAGTGTCACCAACGAAGTTGCCAAGCTATAGTAGACAATGCCTTATTACATTAAGGTGATTCGAGTCGATCGGCTCTCCATACAAACACAAAGAGGGTCATTCTTTGCTTCTACGGCCTCATTAACACACACACTCACTCACTGTCACTCACTCACGTTCATACGCTCATCCATTCACTTACTCTCACTAGGTTACTGACTCACATTCACACACACCCGGTCACTTGCACACTCACTCTCTCATTCACACTCACTCCCGCACAATCACTCACTCACATTCACACACACTCATTCACCCACACATGCTCCAACACTCACAGTAACTTTCACTCATACATTCAATCACTCTCAGTCACTCACTCACATGATCGAAACTATAAAATACACGTCTATTATCTAGGAATTCATATACTAAAATTATTATTAGTAACAATCGTCATTATACCATTGAGGTATAAAGTACTAACGTACTAGAGACGACACCACGAACGTAAACTGTGTGCCGGCCGGCCGCGCGGCGCGCATGCGGGTGGGGATAACTTGCCATAGAATATGACTTTGACTAACATACACGCAACACCATACTTAAAGTAGTGAAATGAAAATAAATTGTTAAAATTTTGTCATATACTTTAATTACCTTTAAATAAAATTAATTTAGTAAGTTTCTGGCGCCGAGAATAAAATATTTCTGTTTTATACTAATAACAGAAAACGTTTGAAAGTACAACTTAAAATGACACCATTCACGACTTCAAAATCACCATGTATAATTAGTAAATATGAATAACTAATAATTAGTAAGTACTTGAAAGAAATTTTTCTTTTATACTGAGAACAGAAAACATTTGAAAGTACATCCATAAAATGACACCATTCACGACTTCAAAATCACCATGTATAATTAGTAAATATGAATAATTAATAATTAGTAAGTACTTGAAATACATTTTTCTTTTTTACATATTAAAAACTGAAAACATTCACAATTATAAGTACCATGAATTATAAGTACCTAAAGTCACGTCTGCGCGCGGTTCATCTATGATTTCGGTTGACAAAATGGCGGCCATTGCTTCGCGTTGACAAGAGCGTGCCCATAATTAAATATTTTCTAAAACGATGTTAAAACAAAATAATTTGCTTACTTACCGATGAAAGGTTAACACCTTGATTTTTTTTCGACTTCCTCGAATGATTGGAGCAATCCCTTAAGGCGCAGGAAGGCATTTTTAAGATGTATTTATTTACGCGTAGGGACAACCTCCTCACACCAAGCGCAGCGGCTGACTGAGACGTTGTGGTCCAGTGGACCTCAACGCATGGCGCAAATTCTTTGTTCGCGATGTCGTCTCTAGTACGTTAGTACTTTATACCTCAATGCATTATACTCCTAACACATTGTCATTATTGGCAACACGCGTCATTGGTGTATCTGACAATGTTGCCGAAAATGATGTTGCCAATAATGACAAATTCTAGAAAATGCGGATTTACAAAACAATTAGGTATATTAACAAGACAAGATTGCACTAAATAGTGTTAGTCCCATGTGTACTTTGATATGGTTATACAATAATACTCCACTGTAAATAAAATTATTAAGATACGGTGAAAAATGTGAAAGACCATAATGATGACAAACTTTGGAGAATCAAAATGAAACGCTTACTACTCGAATCTCGCGACGTGTATCGTCTCCGAAGTTTGCCGATCTACTGAGGTGCGGAGTGAAGTGTTACTTAAACACCAAATTACCCTCCTTTTGCGATTTATTATAGGCAAAAATCGTACGGAAAACAGTGTTTCCCCAAGTGACGTTTTTTTATAAACATTTTTTGATTTAATTTTTGGGCAAGTTGTAATAAACTTTTTGAACATGTTTTTGATGAAAAACAATCTTTATTTATTTAAGTATAATACTGATGTGCAGAACTTAAAACATTCCTTATAGTTATTTTTTTATGACATCAAATATTGGAAAAAATGGGAATGGGACACGCCTATTTGTGCCATTTTAGACACAATTTTCTCAATATCTTTTTTTTGGGTGATTTAAGCTCAAAGCGGTTTTTGCGCCATCTGCCTTATTTATCTAAGTAACGAAATAAAATACTTCGGCTCTGGAATTCCTTAGTATTTCGGATTACCATAGCGAGACATAAATTTTTACCCTCTTAAATATTCGCCCACCTACCGTAATTAATTTCGTGTTGTTTACAGTGTTGCCAATTTAGCAGTTTCAGTGCTAAATTTAGCATAATTTGGACTGGTTTAGCAGAAAAATTTTACATTTAGCAGTTAGGATAATTTTGTAAATAATAGAAATATTACCTGTTGGTGACAAACACACAGATAAATCGTTAATTTAGAAACATACAAGTTAGTGATGACATAAGTTTGTAAAATAACCTTCGATTGCATGGTTGACAGTAATATAACTAACTATCAAAGTCGTAATAAATATGTAATGAAAGCTTAAATTTTTTGCCACTTTCATTTTTAACATATTTTACTATGATTGTTTGTATGCTGTAGTAAAAAAGTTAATTTGATTTTACTGTAAAAAAATGTCGGTTAAACATTGACATTCTTAATTTTACTACTTATCTTTAGCAATTTTTTTGCTGAAAGTTTAGTATGGGCCACAAAAAGGATTATTGTAAAGCTGTAATAATCACAATACGTTAAATTTGAAAGAAAAATGCTTTTTTTTAGTAAGCACATTTTTTAACAGAATTTATCAAGTTTTAGCATAATTTTAGCAGATTTTCAGCAAAATTTTAGCATTGAATGAAATTCGGAGTTGGCAACACTGGTTGTTTATGGTTTATCACTATCAGGTGCAGGTGGTTGTCAGTGACATGCGCTGCATTGCATTATCGATCAATACACCTTCAATTAATGCAATAAACATAAAATATACCTGCGCGGGTGAAAAGGAGCCGGTTTTTCATGTAAGTGCGTCGTAACAACTGCTGCAATGAATTGAATTTTTTTTGGTTAATATGGTTGTTTTTACAGGTTTTATAGTTGAAGAAGGTTTTATTCCTGAAAATGGCTGAAGCAGCTCCTGAACAGCCGAAGAAGCCTATGACGGATGAGGAAAGGCTGGCTTTGTGCCAGAAAATGGATGAGGAATTGGATGACTTTATCAACAGTCTGGAACGGAAGAGGTACACAGAAGGATGGTCTGAAGACAAATGGGAGGTTAGTATTAAAAATAATAATGTACTGCAGGACCGTTCCATGAAAATATCTACTTTTTGTCCGTTACGAAATGGTAGCTACCCTAAGTGCAAGGCCTGAGCGGTGAGCGTCCAGCGTAGCGTCCGGCGGGGCGGGCAGCGTCAAATGGCTCTGTGCAGCGTGCAATCAGGACGCTCACATACATTTGTTTATGTTTAACATGAACACTGCATGTCCCGCCCCGCTGCACGCCTCGCTCGAGTGTCCACTCAGGTCGTACACTAATAAAACTTGCTAGCTAGCAGGTTTTGATATTACTATACCAACATTTTGTCTAAAGTATTAAAAAGGTACTGCCCCTTACGAAACGGAATGCTCCTGCAGGTTTATGATGCTAGGCTCTGTTGGTCGATAAATAAATGATAAAGCATCCGCCACTTTCACACTTGCATACTACTGTCCAAGGCCCTTCCTTATACTTCAGGGTGGTGTTGGATTCATCATCGTCATCCCACCTGTATATGTCCCACTGCTGGGCTCAGGCTTACTCTGATAGACGAGTTATATTTGGCAGGACTCTGATAAAAAACTTGTTACTGGCCCCAACTTTAGCTAAATCCAGTACTGGTTCACAAAGGTTGGAGATCAGCATAGTTTTTATCAGAAATTTTATTTTATATTTTAATTCAGGAAGAGATGGACAAGCATCCGTTCTTTATGAAGACTATACCGGAGAATGGTGAGATGTCAGCACTGGCTGAGGGCCTGGCTAAGCTGAAGTATGATCCGGAAGAAAACACTCCGCTGGAACTGGCAACCAATTACAAGGAAGATGGGAATTTCAACTTCCGTCACAAGAACTACCGAATGTCTATACTTGGGTAAGTCAATAAAATATTTTATTGTCATGGTCTGAAACCTTACTACTTAAGGCAGCTGCAATGCAAAAAAATACCTGAATTATTATATTGTCCAATTAAAAAATTAAATAATAAACTAAACAACGAAAAGAACGGAAAAATTCCGGTATTTTTGTATGGAGACAATACCGGTATCCGAGCCCTGACTTAAGGTAATTTGACATGCTTGCAACAACATCAAATTTGGTTGAAATGCATTTCATTTCATTGCCTGATACACAGTGCCTTAAGCTTATTACTAAAAAATAAACTTTTTTGGCTTTTTGAAGTTTTGTTGTTTTTACACAACTGCCCAAAAGAGGAGTGTTTTCATTTACATTTCAACTAAATTTGAACGAAGCTGTATACTAGTACATTGTGTATCAAGGGCGGTAAGTAAGGAATTACAAACGAGTGTTTGTTACAAGGCCGAGGCGAAGCCGAGGGCTTTAATAACACTTGTTTGTAACTCCTTTACCGCCCGTTGCACACACAATGTTTGTCATCACACTTGTGAGGAAATCTGATTAAAATAACCTTACTTAACCTAAATAAAACTGTAAAACTGACAGTGACATATCCACAGACAATGCGAATGTCAAGTCACGTTCGGAAACCAGCGGTAAAGACTTAAAATGGTTGACTTTATATTTGCGAAATACTGAAATACACTATTTAAACATTTAATTAATGTTACAGAAATATGTGTTTACATGTCTTTGCAATAACAGTTCTCTTTAAATAAATATTTCAGTAATAAAAGTTAAAAAAGTAAGTTGGCGTTTCCTTTGAACATGACAAATAAGAGTAAAACAGAACCAGCGTTTCAAATTTAAAAAGAAAACCATTACGCCCTAGAGCGTAATAGGTCATTTACGGCTCGCAAAACCTACGTGTAACGACACCATTTTCGAGCAAGTGTGATGAAATAGTACATTGTGTATCAAGGGCGGTAGGTAAGGAATTACAAACGAGTGTTTGTTACAAGGCCGAGGCGAAGCCGAGGGCTTTAATAACACGAGTTTGTAATTCCTTTACCGCCCGTGGCACACACAATGTTTTTCATCACACTTGTGAGGAAATCTAATTAAAATTAACCTTACTTAACCTAAATAAAATTGTAAAACTGACAGTGACATTAGTGACATATCCATAGACAATGCGCAACGTTCGGAAACCATAGCGGTACAGACCTAAAACGGTTGATTTTATAATTGCAAAATACTGAAATACACTATTGAAACATTTAATTAATGTTACAGAAATATGTGTTTACATGTATTTGCAATACCAGTTCTCTTTAAATAAATATTTCAGTGATAAAAGTTAAAAAAGTAAGTTGGCGTTTCCTTTGAACATGACAAATAAGAGTAAAACAGAACCAGCGTTTCAAATTTAAAAAGAAAACCATTACGCCCTAGGGCGTAATAGCTCATTTACGGCCCGCAAAACCTACGTGTAATGCACCATTTTCGAGCAAGTGTGATGAAAAAACTTTTTAAGATCTGAGGTTTTTTTATAGCATTTCTACTCAGAATCGCGCGTACTATCGTCTCTGAGAGATAAAAAAAAGTCAGAAATGTTTCATACAAATACAAATATCGTTCTTCCATTCCGTTACCGCCTTACGAATGTATATGGAAAAGTAACGGAATCGGAATAAAACATTATCCCACCAAAAACATTACATGTAAAAAGATGCACATCTCGTAACGCAGTTCTCCTACAACAAAAAAGTTTTGAGATGTAAAGTTAAGTTAAACCAAGTCAGTACCGGGGGGGTATCAACAGAACTCAATTTCCACCGACTTGCCTATTATTAGATCTATAAAATGTGTTCCTCCACGGTTAAACAATAGGCAAGTCGGTGGAAATCGAGTTCTGTTGATACCTCCCCGGTACTTTTTTGTTGTAGAACTGCGTTGCGAGACGTGCATCTTTTTACATGTAATGTTTTTGATAGGATCTCATTTCTTTTTGTAAGTGGTCTTCCTGTAATTATTACATTCCAATCCATTATTTTCAATTTAAACTGCAAAACTAACTTTGTAATCGCATGTATTTGTATAGGATTACAAACTTTTGTGTGCAGTTGTGACTGAAATTACAACATATTTAGGTTTTGTTTAAAAGTTTTTGTAAGTACTACTTTCTATAATTATATTTTTGTTATAATAACCAATTTTCTTTTAGATACACAGAAGGCATCAAAGTGAAATGCAATGACCCGGACACAAACGCGTTCCTATACAACAACCGCGCTGCAGCGCATTACCACTTGAAGAACTACCGTTCCTCCATGGCGGACAGTGAAAAGGCTCTCACCTTCAAACCGAACCACGCCAAAGCAAGGCTCCGGGCCGCCAAATGCGCCTTCGAACTCTCCAGGCACAAACAATGTATTGATCACTGCGAGAAACTGTTAGAGGACGATGCAAGCAACGATGAAGCTGCAGAATTGATCAAGAAGGCGAAAAAGAAGATCGTCATCCAAGCAAGAGACAAAAGGAAACAAGAGAAACTTGATAATCTAAAGCGGGAACAAAAAGACGCTGTTGTAAAAGCTATATTGGATAGAGGTATCCGTATTGCACATTGCAACGATGACGACTTGGAACTGTCTAAGTTAGAACCAAGCATGCCCGGAGCTCACGATAATATGGTTCACTTGGAAGACCATAAGCTTGTATGGCCAGTTCTTCTGTTCTATCCGGAGTTTCATTTAACGGATTTCATAGTCGATTGCCCGGAGGATATACCATTGGAAGATCAGCTGTCGAAAGTGTTCCCCGCTCCGTGGGACACTCAGAAACATTACGCTGTTGAGAAAGTAAATGTGTACACGGAGGGGTATAACAAAGTGCCTCATGTCATTGACATGTCAATGAATTTAGGGGATATTTTGAAGTTGAAATTTTTCGAGGTGCGAGGCGGTACTCCGGCCTTTATTATTGTACCTCGCGGCAGCGTTGTTGAGAGGAAATTCCTTTCTGAATATTTCTCTTAGTCTTTTAAAGAGGATGTACATAATCTTATAAAGAGTTTGTATTGAAAAAACTGTTGCATTTATAACTTGTGGCCTCATATAATGGAAACTAAACAATAATTCAATTGTAAACGTTTTTTTTTTACTTTCCGATTTTCTGGTCTACTGTATCTGATTTCGGCTTAGTTTTGGAATGTATTTTTGGAAATACATTTTTCAAACAAAACTTTTGTTAGAGTCCTCTCGATTCTATTATAGTTTTCGATAGCTAACGCAACGGTAAAAACGGCAGTGCAATTTTTTTCGGCCTCTTGTTGAAAAATTAATTACGTGAAATTTCTAAAATTAAATTCTGGGCTTGCTGGTTGTCTTAATAAATCACAAAACAGGAGGGTTTCCAGGAGACATCATAATATTATATTATATTATAAATGGCTATAAGTACAATCAAAGTATACTACAGTAATTAGGGTTCCGTACCAAAATGGTAAAAAAGGAACCCTTATGGTGCGACTCTGTCTGTCTGTCTGTCCGTCTGTCACAGCAAGATATCTCAGGATCTACTGATGCTATCGACTTGAAACTTGGAATAGTGTTAAAAGTTGCTGACTCGAGCCTATTGGATAGAAAAAAAATCTTATACCTTTTTTACTTTTTTTTTAAAGGGGTCCGAAATGGGATGTGGAAAAAGAAAAGTAGAGCTATTATATCGAGTGGGATATAAAATGAAAGGGCTTAATTTGTAGATTCCAAAACCATTTTTGTTTTTTTTCTTAATTTTGTACTTTTTGATTTATGACCAAAAACGTTCAAAAAAATACCATTCCCCCCTATTATCTTCGAAGTTACTGAACAGAAAAATCTGTAATAATTACCAATTATTAATATCATCCTAAATATTACAGGAAAAATAAAACGGTTTTGCTAAATTGCATCGTTTTTTAGAAATTTTCAAAAATCTGACACATACTTATTTGCTCCTACTAAGCTAACGGCCAGACAGTTTTTGTTGAACTATTCACGTATCTACTTACGAGTTTGTACGGAACCCTCGGTGAGCGAGTCCGACTCGCACTTGACCGGTTTTTTTTATCTTCGATGAAGGGTATTATGTGGAGTTGGGAAGGGGTCCGCCCTCGTTAAGCATTAGCCAAAACCCAGTTCCTATACATGATATCTGGAGAAGCGGGGGTGAGGTGTCATGGAGCCGTCAAAGACCCATGGCACTGCTTCGCCTCAGCAGGGGCTGACCCTTCCTGCTGAGGGATGTCCTTCCGGGCCCCGACCGGAGGACTTAATGCTAGGGGGGTACGAGGGCGCCAACCCTCGTATTGGTCGACGAGAGGCGACGACAAGTACTAATACTTCACAAACACTTCACGCTTCGGGTGAAGACGACCTCGGCATGAATACGGACCCGATCGCACTTACGAAACTGGATATGTACACTATATTGGTAGATGCTCGTTTAGTTGGCTCGAAAACTAGACCTGCAGATAATACCAACGAAACGACCGAAATCGTTTTAAATTCTCTGTATCCAAATGGTGTTTCTAACAAAATTTATATACAAAAGGAAACGGTAAAAAAGAAAATTGCAACATTTGTGTCTAAGTGCGAAAAATTGTACAATGGCAGTGAAAGAAATTTCAAACGATTTAGTGAAGGCAATGAAAAATGGCTTAGTACGGTTTTTGATATTGAAATATTAGAATCGGAGACTGATCAGGATACTACTGATGATATCTTGCAACAAGATACTAACGAGATATTAGATTCGGTACATATCTTGCAACAAGATACCGACGAAGAACTAGATTCTGTTGATACCTTGCAACAAGCTACCAACAAAGAACTAGATTCTGTTGATATCTTGCAACAAGACACTAACAAAGAACTGGATTATGCTGGTGACCTGCAACTAGATACCAATAATGATGTAGATTCTGTGAGTAGCTTGCAACCAGATACTAACAAAAAACTAGATTCTGTTGACATCTGGCAACACGATACCAACAAAGAATTGGATTATGTCGGTAAATTGGAGCAAGATATCAATAAAGATCTAGATTCCGACAAAAAACTTGATCCTACGTATATTTTCCAAAATACCACAACCGCACTGTCATTGAAAACTAATATAGCATCTCCAAAGGAATTCCAAGAACCTGAACTAGGGAACGTAGCTCAAGCAAATCCAGGAACTTCTGGCATTCAATTTACCTCTGTTTCCACGACATACCAACATTTAAGTGACGGCCAAAAGCGACGCGCACAGAAAGCTCTCGGATCACTCGAAAATGAACGTCGATCAAAATTTATGAAAGCGATATCAGAAATACTGAGCGGTGAAACTTGTGAAAAACTCAGCACAAGTCCCGCTGAGGAATTAGAGATTGTAATGAAAGAAAGCCCAACAAGCTCTGCTGAGGAACTAGAGATTATAATGAAAGAAAGCCCAACTCGCCCGAAGAAAATCACGACGCGTAAATCGAAAGCCGAACCCAAACCCTATACTCCAGAAGAAGCCCTTAATTTAATAATCAATCTGAAATTAAGTGCAAAAAATTACATTTCTCTGCAAGAAGATTTAGAAAAAAGAGGCTTCCCTGTCTACCCTCCGTATTATCAAGTAGAGTTAGTAAAAAAGATGTGTTATCCAGAGTAAGACATTTGTGTCAGAAAGAGAAGCGAGTATATATTTACACAGCTTTAGAGCATTTCTGAGAAGTAATTCTACGGGGGATTTCAGAGTATGTCCAAAGGCTAAGGTCACGCTGTATAGAGGTATCATTTGAGTTGGTAATTGACCCTCTGTTTATTACGATCCATAGTATATTGCACAGTAATATAATCTATAGTCTATTTTTTTTATCTATAAAGTATTAAGGCTGAATACGATACGCTCATTTCTAGTCTTAAAAAATTAAATAAAATGGTTTTGGAATCTACAAATTAAGCCCTTTCAGTTGATACCCCACTTGATATAATAGCCTAAGTTAACATTTTCGACCTCCCATTTCCCGTCCGGACTCTAGGCACAACTACTATGCTCAACTGGTTGTGCCGTGGCCATTTTTGATTTCCTTCAGCACAACTGCGTTACCAACGCAACGACTCAAGCCGGCCTCCAGCACAACTTCTGTGCTCAACTGGTTGAGTCGTATCTCAAAGCACCTAAAGCACAACCAGCGATTTGAGGTTTTGTCAATTGGGCCATAGGTAAATTTTTTTCCCATTGGACCAATCAATTGTGCTGAACCATCAAAAGTGCCCACGGTACAACCAGTTATGTGCGTTCCCATTGAGGGTCCACGTTGGAATTTCGAGCTTTTGAATGTGTCAGTCTTTAGTAAAAGTTCTCAAACGATTGTAAATTCAACCACTAATTTGTAAAAGTCGGCACTCAAAAGTTACAATCGATTAAAGGTGGTCCCTCAATTGAAACGTTTGTCATAGAAATAAATCAATTTACGTATAATTTGGTTGTTAAATAGACAATTGCTATAGTCTATTCGTTAGTGAAAAAAATTTACTAACTATTGCAGAGTTAAGGAAACAAGCCACGCTTATTTTCAAGACCATTGCCTGATCCTGATCCACGAACCTCACAACATGTATTACCTGAAAGAGTTGGTATAAAACGGTGTTTCTTAACCGGTGGTCCCTGGAAGCACCTGAAGTGGTCCGCGAAGCCATCCGAAAAAAAACATTATATTACCTACCTCTAAACCTATTTACTTTCTATTGCCTCCAAACAGTTGGTTCGTGGCAAGACACAGATTTTGTCAAATGGTCCCTCATCACTAAAAGGTTAACCGATTCGCTGCCACCTTCTTTTTTCTAAATCTGCCAAGCATGCTCCATACAACCAGTTGGTGACGCGCTGAGCGGCAACATAATTAGGTTGATTATCCCTGACTATTGGTTGTTCTAGTTTATTCGTGGGCCACACTTAAAAACAACAAATAATGGTAGTTTTCGTAGGGAATTAAAGTTTCTTTTGGTTTAAAAGGTGTAAATTTTTGTTTTTCAGTAATTTTATTATGACGCGCTAGGCGTCAGATAAGAGCCACTGGTACAAAATGAAATGCAGTTTTCGAAAACGACCAATTTTATTAAAAAAAGTAGTGTTGTCTAGTCCAGGTCCTGCAGCTCTTCTCTCTGGAAGTCCTGTTGGTGCGGGAACACCGCGGCGGCCGGCGACATGTTCGGCGGCGCGCTCTCCGGCAGCGGGTACGGGTGGTGCGGCATGGCGCCCATCCATTGCGGGTACCAGTACAGACCCTGGGGACACAGATTCAGATAATAGGGAACTTGCTGGAACAATAAGTGGCAGCACTAAATCGACAAAAGAGACTGAAAAGGAAACTTATCAGGCCTGAAAAAAAATACTGGTTATAAAATGTCAATGTCAAGTTTTTTCTTAATAATGGTACATCTTTAATACAAAAACCTCGTGATATTTTAATACACCCACGGACGATGAATTTGGGTCAGCGGAATACCGCCATATTTCCTAAAATAATCCAGGGTTGTGAAATTATTGAATCCCGTTTTTATCTTTAAGATCTAGTTCCAACCAAACTAAGCAATGCTTGTACAGTCGGCCTCAAAAGTAGCTGAACACTTTAGTACTACACCTCTATACAAACATGTTCAGCTACTTTTGAGGCCGACCGTACCTCACATGTACATATATAAATATAATACTGAAATACATAGAAATTATCTAAGACCCTAGAACAAATCGCTAATTTTGGTTGGAAGTTGATCGATTTGTGCAAGACTGACCGGCATATTTATTTCAGTAGTAGGTATGTAGACACATATTGTAATAACCAGAAAAATTATTGCCAAGTATCAAGATGAATTAATCTTCTTGTCGTGGTTTCCCTATGCTGCCGTACCTATTTATATTTTTGAGTAAAACCTTTTTTCGACCTCTGCAAACTTAGCGTAGTCGCACTATATTTCTATTACTTAAATTACGGTGACCCGAATTCTCTGACCGCGAGTCTAGTTAACTTAATAATTATGACGATAAACATGATGAGAATGATGAAGATTACCTTGTTGCCTGCGGAGTTGCATGTGAAGCGGTCCTCGTGCAACTCCACAGCGTCTAGGTAGCTCTTGCCGGCGATGGAGCCGTAGTTCGGCGGGTACACGAATAAACAGCCCTCAAGACTATCTGAGAGAAACATACGTTAGGATTAAAGAATTTACCTATTGGCAAAACATATGCCGGGTACCTCAGGCTAGCACTTTGTTACCGTTGCTCTTTCTTTACTAAAGAAGAATGACTTTTTAGGGTTCCGTAGCCAAAATGGCAAAAACGGAACCCTTATAGTTTCGTCATGTCCGTCCGTCTGTCTGTCTGTCTGTCTGTCTGTCTGTCCGTATGTCACAGGCATTTTACTCAGAAACTACATGATGGATATTGATGAAATTTGGAATATAGGTGTGTTTTATGAGCCGCTACTTAGTTTGGTATATAAATAATTAAAATAATTATTTTTAGGGGGGCACTCCATACATGTTAAAGACAGTAAAAAAAATTTTTTTCAGCAAATATCAACGTGTGGTACATAGTTCGACAGCTCTTTAAAAAACACTATAAGGTTCCTAAGTAATGTTTTTGATTAAGTGAATGTATTTGGAAATAATCGCTCCGAAAGTTGTGTAAATTGTGTCCCCCCCCCCCTCTATTTTCTAAACCGTGCGTCCGAAAAATATGAAAAAAATCACGAAGGTAACGCTTAATTAATACTTTCAACGAAAATTATTTTCAACAAGATCGAATTAACCGTTTTTGAGTTATTGCCGATAAACTGCGCTTCTCAACAAAAGGACGTAATTGCTATGAAGATACGCTCTTTTGTTGTTGTACTTTTTTTACATCGTATTTTTTACCTTATAGTTAGGTACGGCTATGGAACCCTACACTGAGCATGGTCCGACATGCTCTTGGCCAGTTTTTTCTATTCGTTGCAGCGTTGCCAGATTATTTTTTCGCCAAGTCGGGATTTTGAATTTATTGAGTAAAAAAGCGGGATTCTGTCGTCGAAAGCGGGACATAGTAAAAAAACGTACCTATATAATCAGATGTTTTTCATATTTATCTTTTTATTTGAGTTTTAAATTACTTGTCTGTGTATCCACCCGCGCTTCTTCAGCACGCCGCACACACGGTCGAGTTATCTCAGAAAAGCGGTACTGAGCCTGTCCCGCGCGGGACATTTAATATTGATTTATTAACAGTGCAATGTAAACACTTCGTGTGCACTTGTAAACCTACCCGATAATTTCGCATCTATCAGCTGAGTGCAAACATTAGTACCTGCATAATGGCAAATTTAAATTTAAAGTTGTTTGTTATATTTCTTGTGCATACTTCACGTAACTTTAATTGTACTAGTTTTAAGTTCTCATGTAAGCGAATTGTATAAATTCTTATGAGAATAAAGAATCTTTTAACCGAAACCGAAACCGATTTAAAAATCGGGACGTCCCGCCAAAATCGGGACGTCTGGCAACGCTGATTCGTTGACTTGTGTCGTGAAGGTGGTCGAGCTCCAAGTGAGAATGCGGATACGGTGGTAGTAGTATAGACAACGCGCGGAAGAAGCGAACCCGTACTGGCACTTCACTTGGCCGTATTTGTCAAATATTCGTGTTGCATCTCTTTTCTGCGGGATATGAAAGTAAAAAGATGTAGCAGGAATATTCGGCAAATACGGCCAAGTGAAGTGCCAGCATAAGAGGGTAGTTCGCTATGGTGTGTGGGTAGACTACAACTAAAAACTCGCAGCACGTCAGTTACTCCGTGATGATGGCGCTTGCAGCAGTGCCGAAATATCGAGATTTGTGAATACAAACATACATGGTAAATATCCCGGTGTTAATACTAGTTATTACTTTAGGTAAAGCTGGTCCTGGGAACTCACAAGGTGTTTCGGTGGTCAACTGGTCATCTGGTAGCTCGGGCTCGGCGGTGGGTTCCACGTACGGTAGCGAGGGGGGCGTGCCCTTACCGGGGTCACCGGGGATTATGAATGGACCTGCCGACATAGGTGGAGACAGTACCCGAATGTAGGTTAGGTTAAGTTAGAGGTTAGTGTAATGGCTCTAACCATTAGACTAGCGAGTTGCGAGCGTATTTTGTATGGAGGCGATTACGCAGCGAGTTCGCTGCGACCGATATTCTGCCGTCCTAATTCAATAGGACGCATCTCGGTTTCATAGGTTTTGAGAATCAAGAAATTTTATTTTGGAGATGAGCTAAATTTAATCCCATCAAATACATTACATGAAAAAGATGCAAGGCTCGCAACGCAGTTCTTCTACAACAAAAAAGTGTTGAGATGTAATGTTAAACCAAGTCCGTACCGGGGCGGTGTCCACAGAACTCGATTTCTACTGACTTGCCTATTATTTACCCGTGGAGGATCCTTTATTTGAGAACTATAATAGTACATTACACAACTAGGGTGATAAAACAAAGAAAGGCCGAGATCGCAGATGTTTACGGCCCGAGCTGCAAGCGAGGGACGTAATTATGCGAACGAGGACTTTCTTTATTATCTCCCGTGTTGTGTACATCATTTTATGTCTACACTTGGCCAGAAAGCGGCTTTTTCCGTACGCGTAGCGTGCGGAAAAAGCCACTTTATGGCCAGGTGTGGCATAAAATGTATTCCTCCACGGTTAAATAATAAGCAAGTCGGTGGAAAGAAAGTTCTGTGGACACCCCCCCGGTACGGACTTGGTTTAACATTACATCTCAACACTTTTATTTTGTAGAAGAACTTCGTTGCGAGACTTGCATCTTTTTACATGGTCAAAGACCCTTCTTCGCTTTACCTCCGTAGTGGTTTGTGTAGTTCCATTCGCAGACGTGGTGGTCGCACACCAGTGGCGTACCTTCCTCCTTTGTGTAGTATGTCTGACCATTCGGGATCCTCTGTGTTATAAATAAAGGACATCTAAGACATTATATTAAGGTAACACATTAAAACGAGTTTCAAAATAATGTCCTGAGAACCATTACAAATTCACCATGGTTCACAAAGACCAATGAAGTACACGAATACTTGGAAATAGACACGGTCAAAGAAACAATTAGAAAAAGAAAACAAACATACAAGGAACGACTGAATGGACATGTAAATGTGTTGGCATACCATCTAACAGACACGACCAACAACACTGTCCGCTTGAAAAGGGCACACATCATGAATTAGACAATACATACCTATATAAAAGAGACCCAATATGGCAACATGGCACTGGACCTGTTCGCCCCCAATTTAAATTGATCACTTCTGATTATAGCCTGAATGGCTGATTGCAGAAAGAATAATAATAATATAAAAAAAAAATTAAAACGAGTCCATCAAAATCGGGTCTTACTAAAGAAATATCGACTAGAAAACGTCTACGATAACTTTGCTGAGTGGAACATGGAAACACCTCGACTGAAAAGTCACATTTTCATAGAAATTTGACTTTTAAACGGAGGTGTTGCATGTTCCGCTCTGCAAAGTTCGTAGTCGCACTCAAGTCGCCGACGAGGCGGCATACGAGTAGTCGATTACCGGGTCTCGATCAAATGAGTCAGCGATAACTCGACAACAGAAGCCGACTAAGGTAAATTTCCAAGTGCTCGACACTGTCCCAGTAGTCGCCATCTTGTACGTTAAGTCATTTGCAATGGGGGTGACAGTAGGGTGTCGACTATTGGGCGTGTCGAGCACTGGGACGTTTACCTTATGTTCCTAGTTTTTTTTACATTAGAATTTTAACGGTCGCCTTTCCCACGTGTCTTTGTTTTCCTGACCATGTTTTAAAGGTATAATTTTCTAGATAATGCATTTTTTACCCGACTTCTGGGACGGTTCTCAATTCGGCTGTGTTTTTTTAAACGGTTTTATTTAGCTTACCCGTGTTTGTGTCAAGTTTGTTTGTTTGGGTCAAATTACCCTATATATTACTTTACTCTTTGGGTCAAATCTTGCGACAGCTTTGTCAACTACATGCCATTACTTACCTCGAAGACAGCTTGGCAGACACATTTGAAAAAATATTTCTTTGTTTGGAAGGGTACCTACTCCTTATACAATACAATACAATACAATACAATCATACTTTATTGCACACCAAAAGAAAATTACATTGCAAACTTATATAAAAATAGTGGTAAACAATAGGCGGTCTTATCGCTAAAGAGCGATCTCTTCCAGACAACCTTTGGGTGGCGGAGTCTATGCAAAGTTGACAAAAGTAAATGAGTAGGTGGTGAGGAATAACGATGCAAAAGAATGCTCACAAATTACTAAATATAAGGGAAGAGGATACACATACATATATAAATAAATACATAAACCTACATATACAATACATAAAATACATACATATATAAAAACGAAACATATATAATTATTTACAGCACAGCCAGCAACAGAACAGAAGCAAATGATGACTATTGAAGCGACAAATAATGATTTTTTAACATGTTTTTAAATATGGGAAGAGATTGAGCACGTCTTAATTCAGGAGGCAGAGCGTTCCACAACCGTACAGCCTGAAAAGTAAAAGAATTTCTATAAAATTTGGAACTTGAGAAGGGAACATTTAAAAGCAGATTTTGGGCACACCTTGCGGACGATAAATAGCTAAATCGCTCTTTAAGATAGCGGGGGGTTGCAGGAAAGAAGAGTATACCATAAAGAAAGGAAAGAATATGAGAGTTACGTCGAAGTCGGATAGGGAGCCACTTGAGTTGAAGGCGAAAACTAGAAATATGGTCATATTTGCGTAACCCAAATATGAACCGGATGCAGATATTTTGAATACGCTCAAGTTTGTTAAGTTGCTCCTCAGTGAGATCAAGATAGGAAATGTCAGCGTAATCTAAAATAGGGAGTAATAAGGACTGTGCAAGCGCAATTTTAGTGGCGATGGGAAGAAAGTTACGAAGTCTTCTTAGTGAAGCTACAGCGGCAAATATCTTCCTGCTGACCTCGTTTAACTGAGGCACCCATGATAGAGTGTTGTCCATGATAACACCCAGATTTTTAACCTGGGACGAGAAGGGAATCAAAACGCCATCGAAGTTAATGGATGGAAGGTTGACAAAGTCGACTCTAGAAAGCATTTTAGGACTACCAATAATGATTACTTGGGTCTTTGTCGGATTTACTTTCAGACCGTAGCTATTGCTCCAGTCAGAAATAAGCCTGAGGTCTTTATTGGTCAACGATATGACCGATGGGAGATCGCCGACAACACCTTGAGAATAGATTTGGAGATCGTCGGCATAAAGGTGATAAGAAGAAGATAAATTAAGCGTAATCGAGTTAATGAAAATAGAAAATAAAAGAGGAGACAGGACACCGCCCTGTGGAACACCAGCAAGCGTAGTGCACCAAGAAGATATTTTGCCTTCTAGTTGCCTTATATTTGGCCTTCTAGTTGAGTTTCGAATATTATAGGCATTTAGGTATTTTTTTAGTAACTCTAGCATTTGTTGTCGAATTGGTTCTATTAATAGCTCTATTATGAGATAGCATAGGTACTGAATAATAGAACTATCTATTATTCAGTACCTATACGCTGTCTCGCAGAACCGGTCCGCTCTGGCTCCACAGAAAACCAGCGCCGTTGGCAGAGCCCAGCCAAGGCCAACTGCATTGCTGAGTTGAGATTATATTTCGGTTGCACAACTGTCTATGTGTTTCTTTTTTCGGGTTATCCGAATAAATACTTTTCTATTCTATTCTATTAAGCAATAGAGAACCGCTCTCACCAGCATAAAGTCATGATGTCTGTATCGAAGCCCTTGTATGTTGAAGTCTAGGATGAAGGACCCCGAGGCGATGATGCAGGACGCCGCTGACAGCGGAGGCAGCTTGTACATCACTAAGCCGCATTTCACAACCGCTTTAGGAAGTGTAATCACGTCGCGCTCTTTTTGAATTAGCTTTTTAAATGGGAACCTGTGGGAGTGGGTGAGTTTAAGGCTGCGTCATAGTAATAGTACTACGAACAGAAGTTTCACTAACAAAACTGACGTTCGGGTCGGACCACAGGACGGGACGCACCACATCCGAACGTACCTCTATCGCATAACTAGGGTTCGCGGTACCGGGAATTTTTTGTATGAGAGAACCGGGAATTCCCGGTACTGCCGTACTAAAATTTCCCGGTACTGCTAACCCTACGCATAACGCTTGCTCTTTCTGGCAAGGGCAAAGTTTGTTACTAGTAGCTAGGCCCGCGCCGACGCCCGGCAGCGCCTGTGTGCAAATCTTTATAGTTGTCGTGTTTCGAATTCCGGCGATAGCCTTGACGCCTGTGTGCGTTGCACGCTTCGCACCCCTGTGGGTGGCGCGGCCCTGCTAGTAGCCGCGTGGCGAAATCGCGGAGTGAGCCATTCCTGGTGCGGCATACTAGAGCCGCTGTACAAACGAAGCCACTGTTAACTGACCACTCATAGACTTTAACACGTTGCAATAAAGTTCATATTCCTTTACAACTGCACAGTTAACAGTGAAGCCGCTGCGGCGTAGTGCGTAGGTACCTGAAAGACGAACTCACCGGAATATACAAATACCGATATGACACTCCAGACCATGTATGAAATTGTCCGTCGGAAACGTGACGCTTGGGTCCTCCATCAGGTAATACTTCTGTTCGTCGTGGTAGTGCAGGAAGCCTAGAAATGCGAACGAGCGGTCCCTGCAAAACGGCGCTGGGCCCCGCCCCATGTTGTAGATGTCGCTGTAGAGCTCTGATATGAATATGTATACGTTTTTGCCGCAGTAGTACTCTGAAATGGAGATATGTACGTTGTATTAATATTTTGGGTCCCAATCTTCCGCTTTTTCTTACCAATTATGGACTTGAATACTGATCTTCCTTCATAACGTCGCATTAGAGATACCAGAGTTGTAAAAATATTCCGAAGTTCGAAATACGAAGTTTAGATAGTGTTCTCTCTCGTACTTATGTAAAACCATTTTGAGTCTGCGGTACGATAAGTATAAACTTTGAATTACGAACTGACATAGTATCCGTCCAAAATAGGCTGATCTACCCCATTACCGTGACCAAGCCAGCGGAGGTTCTATAGCAGGGCTTCGTTGTGCACGTCTCTACTCTACACATATAAGAGAAAAAAATATCTGAACACGCTTTTATGCTCCTGACAGTAGGGTCGTGTTTAGAAATTTTTGTTCCCGTAAGTGTGTGGATGTAAATGAACTCGACTGTACATGCTGTTTCGCACGTGAGATATGTCGCTCCGTTATGTGCTAGCTGTGCCGTACCTTGACTTAAGTAGAACTCCATAGGCACAGGTCCGCTGTTGAACGTAGCTTTCCTCTCTGCCGCTATAGAGTTATGGTTCTCGTACATAGTCATCATATTGTCTATGACATCGTCCAGTGTTATGAGCAGTACCTGATTATTATTAAACAGTATTATTCAGCACTTTTAGCAGTATTATTTAGCTTAAAAATAATACCATTAACATTAAGCAGACATTTTTTTTATATAAGGTAGCGGCGCCTATTACCGGGGGTATCAAAATCGGCGTCGATTACCGCGGCATTCAAAAATATGCGTTTTATAAGCAAGCCGTTCGTTTTACAATCCCACTAATATTATAAATGCGAAAGTTTGTGAAGATGTTTGGCATTTTCCCGCGGCTTCGCCCGCGTTGTTCCCGTTATTGTCCCAAAGGAACTCTTTACCGGGATACAATATATCCTGTGTTTCAATCCAGGACTTGGTCTACTTGCATGCCAAATGCAAAACCTTGATCCATCCAGTTGTTACCCCGTTATAAGGTAACAAACATCCAAACATCCAAACATCTTCACAAACTTAAACTATTGAACGAATGCTATGACTTTTTAATGGTTGTTTATAGTTTTGTGTACAACTTGTTCGTGAACTTTATATTTTATTTTACCTGGAAATGTGTTTAAATTGGAAAATAAAATACAGCGGTGATAAACGCCATTTTTGGCTGGGGAAACTAATACCGTGGTATACCACGGTAATAGATAAGATGGTAATTTGATTCTTTTTGCTTTATCTTTTCTATATGTTGACAGTTACATGCTTTCTTACAGTTATTTAAATTTTGATCTATTGACGCTATTAAAGAACTATTTCCGTGGTATGGAATATATTGAAAAAAACCCTTAATTTTTAACCAAAACTTCAGTACTGAATCTGCAGTTTCTATGGAGACCCTGATTTTGTCATGTCGTTTTAATATTGTAATAATTAACTATATTTTCATACCAGCTTTTTGATTTTGGTTTTATAGCAAGCTTATAAAAACTATGTTTGATTTGTAATGAAATTGCAAATGTATCCAAAAGTTCTTATGGGTCGGAATTAGATTTTACGAAAATCCAAATGAAGTCTATTACCGATGGTACGATCACATGCCACTCGGTAATAGAATGTATGGGAATCTTTTAGCGACCCATTCAATATTTGTTTGGGTCGGTGATAGATATAACATATAACAGAAGGACCTATTACTGAGTGACATTTCAATCTTCTCTTAAAATAAATCATAACATAACATTTTGTTTTGATTTCCAAAAACCTTGATGAACTTACTTAAAAGTAGGTATAATAATAAGGTACGGTACCAAAATCATAAATATTATTTAACCCTCGGTATTGGGTGCCGAATTGTGTATCAGTTTACTATTACCGATGGTAAAAAATGCTGCTTTTTGTACCCTCGGTATTAGAAGCTAAATTCGCGGTAATAGAATTACATCCTATCCATTACCACGGTAATAGAAGATTCTCCTTTTCTGGTTTCAATAATTATTTTGTCAAACATAATAAAATAAAATAAGTTCAAAAAGTTGCGATTCGCAAAGTTTAATAGACACTCTAAAATAAAATAAAAATATCTCGGGCGTTAAGGAGCTCTCATACCCATCATTTATTGGGATCATTTGAAAACTACCTAAATACCACGGTAATAGGTGCCGTTACATTACTTAAAGTTTGGTTACTACCTTACAAAATTACCATAATCTTTTATTTTTAAATAATTTACAAATATTGAACATTAAAGAAAAACAAAAGGCTTTCTGTCCGGAATTACCCGGTGCATGTGGGGTAAATGCGAACACTACTTGGAGTATTGCGGTTATTTTGGGTACTATCCTACATATTTAATTCGACTATTCAGTACCAATTATCCACACATCAGTAGAAGTTATGATAACGCTCAGTTGGAGTTATTCACATAACAGTGTATACAGGTCACTAAATATAGATGAGAATTATAAGAAAACACGTGAAAAAAGTCTTTGGTACTTATTTTAAAATGCATGGGCGACTTTTCTTCTTGAAGATTATACACGCTCGTCAGATGGTGCATGTGATCAAAAAATCGGGATAATGAGGCATGGGGGCAGCTAAAATTCTAGAAAAGGCTGTGTTTGGGATTACCCCGCGTCCGTATTTACCCCACTGTCCCCTAACATCGTATGTTGTTTATTTATATATTGATTTGTTTCGAATTTTGTGGCAGCTTTCGTTTTTGCGCCCCCCTCCTAGTTGGCGCCTAGGGCTGCCTGCACCACCCTCGCTACGCCACTGAACTAGGTATTAAAATATCTAAAAAAAAAAAAATCTGAGGCGGAACGACGTTCGCCAGGACAGCTCGTAACTACTCAACGGCTCAACAGATTTTGATAAATGATACATCATTGGACTCGTCTTGATGGAGCGAGTGTCACTGGGTACGTAAAATTCGAAAAAAAAAACATTTTATGGCGGATTTTATGCGTATTTTGCATCGCAGTTGGGTTTTTTGACTTTTTAAGAGTCTTCATGTCGTTTCGCGCAAATAAAATTTATCAAGCTGTAAAATAAAACATGTGGTAAGAGAGGACAATAGAGAGATCTCTCCCCAGGCGGGTGTTTTGTGCCTGGGTACCGAAGTCCAATGAGAGCTAGTCGGAAGTTGTATTTATGCAACCGACTTAGAAAACTTCGATAGCGCGTTGTAGACAAATGTCAGAATTGACAGATGACAGGAGCGTCGCCACATCATGCCCCTGTGACGTATGAAGTGCAGCTTATGCGGTGTAGGATCCGCTTGCAAGTGCCAGTGCTCAGAACCAGTGTGGCGAGCGAGAGTGCTCAGAGCCGAAGAGGCGAGCGAGGGTGCGAGGACTGCGAGTAGTAGCAGGAGTAGCAGTAGTATTACTAGAGTAGTAGTTAGTAGTAGTAGCGGAAGCGTGCAGTCGAGTCGCTAGTAGCTGAGTATACCAGGGCATGATTAGATGGCATGCTATATGGTACACTCGGAGAGGGTCTGGCTTGCTGTGAAGCTGCGTCATAGTTCGTCAAAGTTGCGTTTATGTCCATTGTCGGAGGTCACCACTGTGGTAAGAGAGGACAATAGAGAGATCTCTCTCCAGGCGGGTGTTGTGCCTGGGGACCGAAGTCCAATGAGAGCTAGTCGGAAGTTGTATTTATGCAACCGACTTAGAAAACTTCGATAGCGCGTTGTACACCAATGTCAGAATTGACAGATGACAGGAGCGTCGCCACAAACACATTTCAAACATAATTGATGCCGTAGAAGCAAACAATGAACCAAGAGTTTGTTTTGTCCGGAAAACCACCGACCGACTCGAGTCACCTTAATTCAGGAATTATGTATGTATGTATGTATGTAAACACTTTATTGCACATAAAATCATACAGAAACAGTAAAAAGAACAATGGTTATGTACAAAGGCTAACCTATCCCTGTAAGGGATCTCTTCCAGCTAACCTTTGAGCAAATGAGAAAGAATATCAAAGAAGATAGACAAACTCACAAAATTA
This sequence comes from Eudemis profundana, assembly GCA_947034925.1. NCBI lineage: Eukaryota > Metazoa > Arthropoda > Insecta > Lepidoptera > Tortricidae > Eudemis > Eudemis profundana. Next base: position 9,627,896 of record OX344814.1, on the reverse strand, counting down.
AGTCATTTACTTACACGAAGAAAATAGGGCAACTTTTGAATACACATAAAAACCAAACATAAATATATTACCAATTACATATACATATTAAATATTATTATAATCCAACTACATATATACATATCGTAATAAATAAATAAATAAATGCGTATATATACATATAATCAGTACACAACCATATCTAGAAATAAAAATAAAAAAATAATAATAATATCATCTTTCCAATCAGGAGTCTGAAAGCCATAGCTTTTGTACCTAATTATTGTACCTTTAACTCTTTAATGTGTAGTTGGATGAAGCGGCCAAGATGGTCGCTAGCTATGTGGACTCTCTCGTTGATCAGGTACTGAAACAATTATTAGTGGTTACCTACTAATGATTTACCATTAAAATAAGTTTTGACAGTGAGGATAATAAAATCGGTCAAGTGCGAGTAGGATTCGCACACGAAAGTTTCCGTACAGTCAGTGGCGTAGCGACGTAAAACGGCGCCCAGAGCACGCATCCAAACTGCGCTCCTTTGTTTCTTAGATGTCACTAGTCACCGGGGACGATTACCCATGTGAAATTGCGGCGAGGCTTATTATTTTATTGCGAATTTGGATTGATGGCATTGTTTCGTATAGATAGTTAGTAAATTTCGTTTTTGCGCCCAGGGCACATGCCCTGCCGGCACCACCCTCGCTACGCCACTCGTACTAGTTGAGCAAAATGACGCTTAAAACACGTTTATTGTATGAGGGCCACTTTTTATTTTTAAAATTTCGTTTTTGTTTTTTGTTGTTATAGTTAGAATAGTAAATACATGTTCTGTCAAAATATTAAGCATCTACCTATACCATTATTAAAATCGAGCAAAAACGCCATAAAAAATACGTTTCTATACGGGGAGGGGACCCCTCTTCTTTTTAATTTTATTTTCTTTTTATTATTTGTTGTTATAGCGGCAATCGAAATACATATTCTGTAAAAATACGTATCATATTTATACTTATTATGGTTCGAAAGTTAGAGCCCTGTGACGGACGGACAGACGGACAGCGGAGGCTTAGTAATAGGGTTCCGTTGGCACCTTTTGGGTACGGAACCCTAAAGACGCAAAACTGTAAAAAAGTATAGGGAAAATTCTGAAAACTTAATTTTTAACTAAATCATTAAAAAATTACTTTACTAAGGCAATCAAAATTTATAGAGTGCTTTAATATATTTTTCTACTCCTGTACTGTTATCTGTCTTTTACTTGGTCACGAACACTAATATAAGAACATATATAATATGAGTTCAGAGAAGTCTATACTCTATTCCCCATAACAGCACTAGTGTCGTTATAGCCACTTTACGTTATTGCTAGCAACCACAGACTTCTAAATCTAGGTTAAACTGAGGTCAAGGATTAAGCGCTCAATTTTAACTTTACGGTAAAAATGCACAACTACCAACTTAACAAACAATTAAAATCCTACGGCTTTTAAGAAAAACAAGACTTTCTGAACTAAATTCATTGATGCCAACATAAAAACAAAAGTATTTTTAATATATTCACTGCGTGTCAACTTCATTTAAAAAATAAAAAGTTTACCATAGACACATACTGACAGTCATACGTCATATTTGCCTTCTTTGGAGGTTATGCCTTGTTTGTATTTTATAATTTTAAAACCTGTCGTAGAAAAAGTATTGTATGCAACGTTGTATAATTAAGTCAAAAAACGCTCATTGCGTCTCTATTTGCGATACTCGCCGCATTCGCGGCTCGTATCGCAACTCACGCAATTCGCATTTTTTGAACCTTCTTATACAACTGTTGCATAAAATACTAGTATGTACCTACGAATTTGTACGGTACCCTCGGTGGGCGCGCTTTCTGGCCAAGTGTAGACATAAAATGATGTACACAACACGGGAGGTAGGTAATAAAGAAAGCCCTCGATCGCATATTTACGTCCCTCGCTTGCAGCTCGGGCCGCAAAATTCTGCGATCTCGGCCTTTCTTTGTATTACCACCCTAGTTGTGTAATGTACTACCTATTAATAATCTAACTGACAGACTATACAGTTTTTTAGTCATTTAGCCCAGCGGTCGGCAATCTTTTAGCAGCTAAGGGCCACATAGTAGCTAACGAAATTGACGCGAGCCGCACTATGTTAATAATTGGTGATTTTATACAATTCTGATTATATCGACCAAACAAAATAGGCAGGGAGGCTCGCGGGCCACAGGTTGCCGCCCGCTGGTCTAGCCTACCTGATCCTCAGCAGTCTTAATGCCCATCATCTCCATCTGATACAGCCAGAGATTGTCGAGTTTGTCCGTGGGGTCGTGGCCGTAGATCTCGAAGGCATCTATGATCATGGCCAGGGTCAGGTTCTCGCCCACGCCCTGGCAGCACGGATGGTTCCGGATGTTGTATGCAAGCTGAGAAGACAAAAGCAAAGTATACAGACAGGCAAAGTATACAGACAGACAAGTAAAACTTCGGCTGTTTACGGCGCGATTAGCGGCGTACGCCAGTCGGGTACCCGGGGCGGAAAGGTCTACTTTTAGACCAAGGACCATTAAAACAAGAGGACTGTCATTCTCCATACAAAAAACTGTTCCCCGAATTAACAACGCCATCTATGTATAAGCTTGGTAAAAGCATTTTATTATTTACAATTATTCAACTTTGCAAACGTGACGCAGTATTTAAATGTTAGAAATTATTTATTATTAGCTGTTTACGAACTAATTGTTACTATATTATGTTTCTTTGTTCAATTATAACATCGTTAAATGTTTAGTTTTTTAGCGCCATCTAGTTTTTGCCCGGAAATCCCCTAGCGGTCGGGTTACAATCCAAAGTATGGAGAGACAGTCCTCTTGTTTAAAATGGTCCTTGTTTTAGACATATGAAATGCGGTCAGCTGTGTCACCCCCACCCCCCCCAGTGCTTGGGGCGGGGTGGACCGCCCCCACCTCGTGAGTTTATCGAGATCAGAACTCCGCCGTTTTGATTTTTTTCTAGAAACTGAGTAACGTGATGTAACTATCGAACCTGCGTACAAAATTTCACGAGAATCGGTTAAGAAATAACGTAAGCTGAAACGGAGACACTTCTCGCTTCGCTCACTGGATCAATTAAATTCTAATTAAATTAAATTACAGGTATTTAAACTCAAGTTACAAATTAAATAAAACTACCTACTTACTAAACTAAACTTAAGCAAAAACTTTAGTTTTTAGGTTTACTAAGAAGTAAACATAAGAAAATAAACCTAAATTAAAACTAAAAATTTGGCCCCTTGGCATGTTGCCGGAATAAAAAGTGTCGGTAATAACTAATCGAGTGATGTATAAGTAAGGTGAGCCAAAAAATTTTGCACTTTTGAAACATTGATAAAAATAAAACTATAATTATGCGTTATTCAATATTTCATTTATTTTACCTAACAACAAATTTAATGCAATTTATTTTTTATAATTTACATCATCCAGATGGCTTCCGTCTCGTCGTTGGCACTCGTGCAATCGACTTTACATACTTTGGAAAACCGCTGACACATGGTGCGGAGGATCGAGGCTATCTCATCGAGAAGATTTTTTTTTATTAGGGTATTGTAATCGGTTTGTTAAGGTACACTCGACTCTTTAGATATCCCCACAGAAAAAATCGCAAGATGTAAGGTCAATTCTAAACAGGCGTTGAACAGTCCCATACAAATCGTTGTTTTTGTAAAATTGTTTAACACATAAAGCTCGTTTTTTTCCTGCAAAACGCTCCATATAAAATAAAATTGCACGAAGTGACGGATGTCTTCCTGTCAATTGTTTGCCCCTCGCTATGACGGTTTTGGGTAGTTCTCTGCGACTAAACAGTCGCACCAATCGCATATCATTACCATCGCCGCATTATGGATGAGCTCCTTATAAACTATGGAGTCGTTTTCGGTTATCTTGTAGCAGTCGCGTGCTTCTGCTATTTTTATCATAATGATCCTGATTGCTTTTATAAAACGGCCAATAATAGTGGCGATGGTAATGAAGCAAGCAAAACGGTAAAAAATAGATATAGAACTACCCGTTTCGAGAAATTCAGTGTTGCTATTTGCAATATTTTTTGGCCCACCCTGTACAACCTTTTTTAAAAAGTTTGTACCTTTTAATTGAAATTGTTTTGCAAATATGCCTCAAGTAATATACTTAATTAATAAATTTTAAACCATTTACACATACTATGGATATTTCATGAATTAAATTTTTTATCTTTATTTTATTAACGTTATTAAAACTATTCATTTATTAATCGGCAATACAAAGAATAACAAGATCATAGAAAACGTAAAATAACTTAAAATTTATCCTAAACTAAAATAAAATAATTAAACTACGTATAAGGCAAAACTAAACCTCGACAAAAAGGTAAAAATAACTAAAACACCCCGCCCCGCATCGTACCTGGCTCAAAGGTCCCCATAATACCAGCAGCATTCCCTCGCTGAATGGCTAAAGAGACCTGTTGAACCAAGTACGATCCAGAGCGAGGATCACAGCCTCTCTGTCGCAAACGACGCCCTAACTCTATAAAGAGGGCGCGGGCCTCCGAGCCCCAGGGTCCCGCTGTTTCGACCGCGACTGGCACAAAATCGTAGGCTGACTCCAAGGCGGAATATTTGGTGTGCTTCAATTTTGCGGCATTTTCTGCTGCTGAGCCCGCACACCGCGAGGTCTGCCTCAAATGGGATGCAGCAAATGTGCTGACACACGTTGCATCCCATAAGAGACAACGCCCTCTCCGCCAAGGAACCAGCGTCAGGCCGTCGGGCCGTTTACCGTCCGTCCGACTCAACCCTGGCGGCTCCAAAACAGATGGCACATTAATCGACACCATAGCCCGCCGGATGATCTCATTGATTGAGTGGTGCCTCGGGAATCGGCCAGCGCATCTTTGGCAGCTGAGACCGTGATGGCCATTTTGAATTAAATTGAATTGCCGTGAATGTGATATGCTCTTAATAATTACCGTACCATTTATTTTTTCAACAAAGCTAGGTACGTAATTATAGCCTGAGAAAATGTAGCGAATTGTCATGATTAATTGAGTATTTACCGCCATTTGTAGCCAGTAGAGCCATGTTGCCAGCAGCACGCACGCGCGAGTGAGCGCGTCCATTTTGGTTTCATCCCGACGGCTGAAGAAGGCACGTGTAAAATAATTGCCAATTATACAATGCCTTAACCATAACTTTTTTATATCCTTTTTCGATACATATATGTATATGGATATATTTTTAGTGTTGATATAATTAATTACGTAACGATTATGCATTTTTCTAGATCCGCACTTTTTGAGACAGAGCAAAAGCATAGAATATAGTGTTTGGAATATTTGGGTTTATTTCTTTATTATCATGTTATTTTAGATTCTTAAAATGCTGTATTATTATTTAATCTAAATCCCGCCCAAATTAAATAAATACCCCTTATCCAACTTTAATAAAAGGTTTACATTTGGGAAGAAAAAAAAAGAAAACGGAAGTCGATTAACACTTTATATTTATATTCTTTAAAATACACATCTAGACTTGTAGATTTCATCACAATACATGTATTTAAGTATATTTATACAACATTATTGCACTTGGATACATTTCTAAATACATTTTGAATATACCTAAGCGGTGTCGTAGGATAACAAAACAAATTAGGTATAGGGTAAAATATGTCAGTAATTGGCACTTTAAGACCACTTTTGTATGATTTTGGCCTCTACGGCATTGAAAATAAAAGTTAATGCTGCTTCCATGATACCGTCGATATATTTACTTACACTCTGTGAAATGCACTTAGCTCAATTGTACATTTATAAATTACACTGGTCAACAAAAATACTTTATACTTTTTTCTAAGATCTTTATGCAGAGGTGGTTGTATTTTTATCCCCTCATATCGAATATGATTTGTTTAACAGGTTTAGTTTTTAAATAATATTCAACTACCCTCACTCACACTTGTGGTATTTTTGGTTAATATTGTGATTTTGTTTTTAAAAAAAGGCTAATAGAATGAAACTCCTGCTTTCCCCGTAATCAGTGCCTTAGATTTATATACAAAATATCTCAAGGAAAAAGTATGTAAAAGTAAAAGTATGTAATGTAATGTATGAATGTCATATTGTAATACTTCATGTACCTATTTCAAAAGAGAAACCGGTGAGTTTCTTATGGCGCTTCTTCTCACCAGACGGTCATTACCCGAAGTGCCAAAAGATAGAATAGAATCAGACATGTAAAAGAGCCGTTGAGGGCCTACTTGCAGAAATAAATGTTTTTTTTGTGTGTTGACCAGTGTATGTGTAAATCTACATCATACATGGGAATTTTTAACTAATGATAATGTATAAGATCGTTTGTACTTAGGTACAGAGCATTCGCTTAAAGAACTCGGAACAGTTCACCAACAACTGGCAGTTTCAAACTGTCTGTAGTCAAATCGATCGATAGCTGGCAATTCGGATATTTTAAGACTCATATCCGTGTGGTAATAAATGTGGTGGCGAATATGTGTGTGTAACATCATTGTTTTAAGCACATTATTAAATGTTAAAAAAATAACTTTGTTTCTACCTAATAACATGAATGAAATAAGCTAGGTACGGTAATTAGTAGTTTCAAGCTACCTAACTACCGTGTCTAGAGTATAACCGTTGTTTGGTTCCAATTTTTTTCCTAACCATCCATTCTCCGAAACATTCGTATTTTTATCATCCGATTTTCGCAACTGTCAATTTCGTGTATATCATTACCATACCCAAAATATCTGTTTATTTCAAAATATTTGCTCCCCAACTACATTTCCTAAAATATCGGTGAAGATTTTAAATGTCGTAATGGTAATGTATGACCCAAATGAAACACTAACTTCTGAAATAGTAAGAAAACGTTTTCATTTGTTTACAGAATGAAATAAACTTCTATTAACCTTCCAATAAATAATTGAGTAAAGAACGCAATGAAACCACTTTCGATCTGACGACACCAGGGTCACAAAACTCTTATTTTGTTACAAAAAAATATATAAAAACGTATTTTTATCCTGTCTGGTGCCAAAAGCTTGAATGTGCTCGAGTATACTTTAAGAGTAACGATCCTAACCGCTGCTTTGCTAGTAAATAATTGGATATATCAAGTGTTTTACAGTTTATTCTATATATATGGCATTGTGTTATGGGGATAAGGAAAAACCACTAATTTTTAATTTAAATAAAGAAGTCGAAATAGTCATCTCACAGTATGCTAGAAGGTTAAAATTAGAAACAGTTCATTCAGCACTTTTTTAATATGGCACGGTAGCTTGCACACAGTTACTGATTTTACCGCCGTCGCTTCCAGCTTCAAAACGTGATATCTGAATGGACTGCTGTTGCAATTTTGACCTTATAACTCAAACAATAACATCGATAGTTAATCGAATATACCACTCTATTACAGCTTTCTTTTCGTTCTAAACATTACGATTAAACTCAACCTATATAATGCCATAAAAGTAAGTTGCTGGACACTTAAAAAATGCTGACTATGTAAAAGACGTATTCTTATGGAGTTATATCTCTTACAATCTAGCAAAGCAGACCGCATGTCTAGGCTAGAGACAAGCATTCTTATACTAGTTATTTTTAATACAAAACGCCAACTTCGGAAGCCCTTGGATTCAATGTTAGGTAAACAGATTTCTATAAAAACACAAACGTATGGTGTGGGTAGTAGTGTCATCTAGTGTATAGTAGATGGAAAACTTCCAAGTACTTTCCATAGTTATAGTTATAGCAATCTGTTCATCTAATATTATTTTAAGATATTTCACATATTCCCTCCATTCAAGTACACAGATATAACGTAGCTAACATGTATATTAATTATTCTTTCTATAATATAATCAACAACAGTTATTTAATATTGTTATTAAATGTCAATGGAAGACGTCATTACATAATAAGAAAATTAATAAATTTATTGTATACGTAGCTTTCTTAAATCCAATCTGATTTCAACTTATGTGTATAATGTACCTACTATGTGTCGATTTCACCTTTTTAATAAGTAAAAATTTCGAATAATACTAACAGGAACAATAGGTATAAATGGTAGAATGTTGAAATACTCTACTAATCTGAAATAATCTAATCATTGCTTTCATCATTCAACTGAGATATCCTAAAATTACTTCATTATTATTGGTTTTGCTTAAAATGAAATCTGTCGAATTTTCCCGCCAATGGGAAGTGGCAATTTTTAGGGTTCCGTACCAAAATGGTAAAAAAGGAACCCTTATGGTGCGACTCTGTCTGTCTGTCTGTCTGTCTGTCTGTCTGTCTGTCTGTCTGTCTGTCTGTCTGTCTGTCCGTCTGTCACAGCCAGATATCTCAGGAACTACTGATGCTATCGATTTGAAATTTGGAATACTGTTAAAAGTAGCTAACCCGAGCTTATTGGACATAAAAAATATCTTGTACCTTTTTTACTTTTTTTTTAAAAGGCTCCGTAATGGGACTTTTAAAATTGAAAGTAGGGCTATTATATTGAGCGGGGTATCAAATGAAAGGGCTTAATTTGTAGATTAAAACACCATTTTTATTTTTTTTCTTAATTAAGTAGTTTTTGATTTATACATTTTTATGTACCATTCCCCCCCTATTATCTCCGAAGTTACTGATCAGAAAAATGTGTCATAATTACTAATTATCAATATCAACCTGAACATTACAGGAAAAATAGAACGGTCTTCCTAACTTTAATGCTTTTTTAGAAATTTACATAAACTTAATCCATCCATTAATCCATCTAGCGGAGAGTAGCAAAACTAAGCGATGGCCTGTTTCACGCTAGGGGATATAACGATGTTATAATTTAACAACAATTAGTTCGTAAACAGATAATAATAACTAATAATAAATAAATTCTAACATTTAAATACTATGTCACGTTTGCAAAGTTGAAAAATTGTAAATAATTATTTTACCAAGCATATACATAGATGGCGTTGTAAATTCGGGGAACAGCTTTTCGTATGGAGAATGGCAGTCCTCTTGATTTAATCGTCCTTGCTATTAAATAGAATCATTACACGTCAGGTTCTAAATATTACAGGAAAAATATAACTGTTTTAACTTGCAATGTTTTTTAGAAATTTGCAAAAATCATAACATATATTTATTTGCTTCTTCTAAACAAATCGACATACAGTTTTTCTTGAACTATTCGCGTATCTACTTATGAGTTTGTACGGAACCCTCGGTGCGCGAGTCCGACTCGCACTTGACCGGTTTTTTTTATTGTCTTTGATCAGTTGTTTGGTTCAATGTCAGTGCTTTAATTGCTGGTCCAATTTCACTGACACTAATGTTAACTATGTAAGGTTTTTATTAGTACAATACGATTCGTTTCGGTTTAACCCGGTCATTATTAAAATCTATTCATTATTTCTTACTCCTTACCGTCCCAGTCTATAACTAATTACCGTGCCTTTTATTCTTGGTTTCTATAAAAAAATAATTTGTAAAATATAATAAAAATAAGAATAATGCAATAATAATTACCGACTTGTGAGAATAGTTACAAACAAGCAGTTCAATCGATCTGAGTTTGTGACTCTCATTTTGATTTAGTTCTGCTTATCTAATTACCGTTGTTTGTTTTTTTCCTTTCCAGATATCTCAGTTAAACAGCACCTATTAAATCAGCAATAAGTATTTCGTCTGCTGACAAGCAAATAGTACATTACACAACTCGGGGGGTAATACAAAGAAAGCCCTTGATCGCATATTTACGTCCCTCGCTTGCAGCTCGGGCCGCAAACTTCTGAGATCTCGGCCTTTCTTTATAATACTGAGATATTAGCTTTACTTTAAGTAGGTATTTGTTACTTAGTGACTTTTGCTTGTCAGCAGACGATTTATTTCCTGACTATTTCAGAAAACCCTTCTCAAGCCCATGTAAATTAGTACAATTCCGAAGTCTTTTTCAAATATTTCATATTAAATATACTATATATGTATGGTAATATTATTCTGCATTCAAATATAAAATAAGCAATTATTAGCTATTCAGTTTATTAATAATTGGAAGACTTCGTTGTTAAATAACATCGAAAACATAAGCATCTTGGAAGACATTGGATTAATTATTTATTCTCTATTACTTATAATGTTCTAAGTTTTTAACTATATATTTCATTGGAAGACAACGTGAACCATTTTAATTTAACGTAAAATTACATAGCTTTGCATTCTTAATACTAAACAGATCTAGAATACAAACATTATCGATCACAAATCTCTAAATGATTGCTCGTTTGAACATGAACCCGCGATTGATGCGACCAAACCTTTTATACGAAGTCTGCGATTATCTAAAAATAGTTCAACAATTACCTAAAACTACTTCTTATACGAAATTAAAACGGCAGACCGATCTTGAAAGCTTTTATCAAAGCCGATCCCGAATCGTACATGCCGATAATCCCAAACAGAACTCCTAAACCTATGATAAAGTAGTTATAGGCAACCGTGGAGCTATCTAGTTGAGGACCTTTCAGTTTTAAATGGAAATAGGCGGGCCAGATGAAGCTCAACATCGTACCGGTGAAACTGCCAATAAAACCCATCAGAATAGCGAAGTGTGGAATGAATATCGCCATTAAAACCGTGAATATAATGACTCCCAGGCGCCAAGCGAGCCCCCACACTTTCAGCTCGCCGTCCAAAGCGTAGATCACAGGGAAAAGCGTCTTAGGCCGACCTCTGAAAAGAGCACGCTCCAACAAATCACACGCAGCGTAATACGGCAACGGATAGCTGAGCACAGCTTTGACGACCAGGAAGAAGTTCACAAGTCCCTTAAACCCAGACGAACGGAGATTGTTTGTGATGACTTGCTGAGTGTCGTTCTGGAAGGTCAGGAAACACATATAACCAAAGACGGACTTGAAAGCGGCTGCGGCGATGTGCGACCACTTTAACATCCATTCGAACTTTCCGGGATCCTCCATGTTTCCTTCTAGGGTAGGGAGGAAAATCTGAGACGTGTAAGAGAAAACGATAACACCCAGACTGATGGGGAAGTTCTCAAAATCCAAGCTCCACTTCACCTTGCCCCAGCCCCAATCACCGATGTAAAGAAGGCAGTATCCAAGTACGATGGCGTTAATGATTAAATGGCTCATGGTACACCAGAACGACAGCATACTGACGCTCTGGAGAGATTTGAGAAAACCCAGAGGCAGGAGGAAGATTCCTGTGAGCATCATCCAGGAGCGAGTGTCGATGGAGCCATCAGGGAACGTCCCTATCATCAGGTCGCCGCAGACGACCACGTAGAGAATGCAAGTCATGACTAGTTCAATTATTTGAGCAATATTAACGATCCTAGCACCATATTTCCTACCGAAACACTCTTTGGCGATGCTGACATAGGAGTCGCGGACTCGTATGCGCTTGCCAGAAACGGGGTCGTCCTCATACAGGCACTCTACTAGGATCCTGCCCGTGTAGCAGCAGATGTGGGCGATGCCAATCATGGCAGCGATAGCCCAGTAGCCTCCTTGGAGAACGGCAAATGGCAGTGACACTACGAACATGCCCTGCGGAGGAAAATAAACATTTTAGTCGTGCCATTTGTATTTAACCTTGGCATATAACCTATGCGTTTCATTAAAAAAGTTTATTATAATAATGCCTTTAGAATGCTGTTGGGACTGCCTCGCTATTCTGCAGTCATAGTCTTTGCTATTACTTATCTTAGTAAAAGGTCACCTTTTAGACTTTTAGACTATGATGAGTATAACGGCAGTATTGCAGCGCTTTGGGGATGATTGTCGCGGAAAGTACTCATGACTTGTATGCCATCAGATCAGATGCGGAATGCGTCACTGTTTAGCCGGATGCGAGATAGTCATAATCATAATAGAGTTCTGAAGGTTTTTGCTTATTTTATTGGTCTTGGTTGTCCCTAATTATTAATTGATATTAGGCAGGTAGCCAGAATTGCGATTATAATGATTATTTATTTGTCAACTAACATGCTTATAAGTTAAAAATCCATGGATGCAATACACGTTTACGCTGGCTAGTTCTTCATAACTCGACGTCTTATATGCGCCTATTTGGAGTGCGTGTAATTATCTAAAATAAATGATTAATTATAATAATATCCCTGGTAGTGGACTTACCTGTATAGCATTGGTAACATTCCAGGCAGCTTGGAACTCGTTGATCTTGCACCCAGGCTTTCCGCCGCCCTCCTCAAATCCCCCTTCTTCTGACGAGGCGTAGAAGTCAACACTCTGCATACTCTGAGTTCTGAAATTAAATTATACGAATTTTGTGAGAGAACATATTCTTTTTAAATTTTTCAATTGATAGGCATATATTTTTATTTCTAGTTGTCAAACTGAAACGTAATCTAAGTTATAGTAATAATTATCTAAGGTGTTCGAATGTTTGTAAAGAGAATGAACAAACATTCGGACAACTTAGATAATTCTTATTATACTTCGTAAGAAATACGTGATTTGCTGCATGCCTGACAAGAACTCATTCTTGACTGACACTATGTTGTAGTAGTATTATGTGATTTCCCTAAATTATAACTTTTTATAGGTATTTTTATTATGTGGGTGTCAAAAAAACCACATTCCCAACATCACAACTAAGTACAGCTCACGGCAGAAAAGTCTTGCGGTAACCTTGATTAAGCAGTAGCAAACTATACGGTATCGTAGGGACGTTAGTAGTGTACACATTCCTTCCACATTTTGTTTACAACGAGACTTCCTTGCCGCGAGCTATACTACTCATCGTCATTTGCCGCCGATCTTCAAAGAAAATCCATTTTTTTCAGCCCTGACTGGGTAACTTGCAATCCTTACTGGATGTAGCAAAAATCGGACCAGGTAAGGGCCGTGGCGTTTCCAGAACCAGGTCGCTGGCCGGACCACCTTGAGTGGAAGAGAATCCAATCTACACTAACCGTGGCGCAGCATCTTGTTGCGGGAATGTATTTTGGTAGCTGGTGAAGGAATCCTCGGCTTGTAAATTGCCGCTAAGGAACGGGTTGGTCGGGTTCGTCGACTGGTACGTCGGCGAGGTCGTCTCGTTCATTGTGGACAGCTCGCAGCTTTCCCCCATATCTGATAATTAAATAGCAATATAGTAAAGCTATTCTGCCCTCATAAGCAGCATCTTAAAAAAAGGTCGCCTTTGAGTTATTCACACCATTGGGTAGCTTAGGAAATTCTGCATCTGATGACCTAATCACCTCATACATACATCAAGCTTCATTGTTACAATAAACGTTCCATAGTGCAGATTTTTCTCAATTTAAGTACTTGAAATGTTAGAAATTGATATACCGTATCCTTAGTTTTTATCAATAGACGCAGCAGCAGCAGTTATTAAAGTCGTATGCAGATTCTGTGTTGTTTTTACCAAGCGTGCGTTATGAGGGCAGTATTGCACAGATGAGTTCGATGCCGGTCTTCGACTGGATGACCAATCAGGCGAAGGATTCATCTGCTTAAAGTTTTACTTAGTCGTTAGGGACGTGATGGACAGAGCCAGATGGAGACGAATCATTTACTCCAAAGTCCAACAATATGTCATCTGACGGTGACCACGATCCTTAGTCACGCGGGAACAACGAAAGAGAAAGCTGCTGTACAATCTTTGACTAGTGCCAACTTCTCATTACTAAGTGGGTAGAGTCTGTGCGGAAAGAGAATAGGATTAAAATTGGGGGCGCGGTAAAGCTTTTCTACCGAAGAAAAATATATTTGCCATACTGGGTAGGTTAGTTTCGTTTTTCGCCACGCCTATTCTCTTTCCGCACAGACTCTACACTTGTTACTTCTTCTACTCTTTCACTATAATGGCTATGAAAACTGACAACAATGTGATTGGTACTTATATTTGTAAATACTCTAGTGAATGAAATCGGTGTCTTAGTTCTTCACAAACGAATTAGGGTGATAATAACAGTAGGTACTAGGTAGTCTCTCCGACGTTTCTTTAAATATGTAGCACTGAATTGAGAACAAAAGGAAGGGTTGTGTTCGTTTCGTTGTTTCGTATTATTTTTGTGTTTTTGCTTAGTTACCGTTTTACTATGTATACCGATTTTAATGATTTTTACATCACACCTTGCCCCCACTACGCGTGCGGAGACGTAAAATTTCGTGTACTATAGTACAATATGCTTAGCTAGAAAGTCTCATATTATTATTTGGTCATGATTGCTCAAAATCAGCTGTTATAAAATGATCAAAAATAGTAATATCTTTGCGGTGATGTCAGTTGTTTTCCAGTTTTGAAACTTGAAAATTGTATAGGCACTTAATGTTTAAGGCTTCGGAATCGAGATAGGATGGGTCGCGTGCTCATATACGTAGTATGTTACAGGGTTTGCGAATAGCAACGTGTTAGTCGTGATTCATGATAGAGTGTAAAACGAAACTACCCATTTATCTACTACATACAATATTTAAACAGTTTATTAGTAATTCCAAAGGGATTCATAAGGGGTTCTTTCGGCCTTTTGCTCCAGAACAAATTTGCCATTCTCACAATCTGTTGCCTTCAAGCTCAATGGTAATCACCATTCCGCTGTCAAATATTTAAATGAAATTACCACAACAATTTTCTTGCCTGTTATTATACCTATTATTTTATTGATTATACCTAGAGTGCAAGATAAAATGTTACGGTAATTATAATGTTACCTAATTGCCATGTCTAGAAAATCATCGTAATTTTTTTCGCTAATTCCAACTGTCTAAGGGTTCATTTTGATTTGCGAACTTACCTTGATTAGCGAATCTAACATTTTGTGGCGGACGCGTCTGCGGGCCAGTTTTGTCCGGCATTTGTTGCCGGACCGTCTGCATTGCCACCTCCAACGCATTCTTAATCGGTGGCAGCTTAAACCGACCTAAATTCATCTTTACACAAATTAAAACTAAACCGGAAGACTTGAATAACACTTATTTGCCTAATTACTATTTGGAAGACTTCTTTACTATGCTAACTTATGCTATGCCCATCCGAGCGGCCATTTTACTGTATCAAGCGTTCATTATTAAACCACTTCACTCTTTTGTTTTTCGTTTCACTAGCGTCGTTCACTGTGTTTTGGGTTGATGGGTTATTTGATGGGTTTATGGTTGTTTTTTATGGGTTTTTATCATTTTTCGGGTATTTTCCGTGGGGTTGGCCGCTCGGGTCGGCAGCTGGGGGCGGTGTCAGGGATGCTGCGCGCAGGACGGGTCGATATCGGGACGGCTATACCAGGGGAGTAGGAATAAGGGAGTATCGTAATACGAACCTCATACACACATACGGCGATTTTCCTATTACGTCATTGTTCGTGTGACGCTCATTGCCAGTGCCTAATGTCTTTGAGATTGTATTCTTCACGGTGCGAGACGTTCGATGAAATGGTTATATTGTTTACGAAATATTTTTGACTTGAAATGGTTTTGATTCAAGAAAAAAAGTTTACCGACTGTAATCTAATTACGAAAAAAAAGATTAACCATATTAGATATTTATTTCTCTGTAGATATCATTATCATACTTTATTTAATACTTTATATGAAAGAAACATGTTGTTTCTTCCATTGGTTTTTTAATGCGGGTAAATTACACCATTTACACCACATTTCTATGTTACATATAAAGATAGAGTTTCTATGTTACATGTTTAGTTTTTCTTTGTACTTTGATTTCTTGTATCTATATATGTAATACCTACTTTTTTTTGTTGATAGTTTGTCTTTCATCTCCTTGTGCAGGTGCACTACCTACTCATTTCTGTTTTTTTTTGCGCCAACTCTACTATCCTAATCTGGAAGAGATTACTTATTAGCAATAAGACTACTAGTTGCTTAGCAGTTAGTATGCTGTTTTAAATTAAAGTTTCTTACACTTTCTTCATTTGATACGCAAAATGTACCTATTGTAGTAGTAATTTAAAACACAAAGGTTAAAATCTACGTAGGTCCAACATTGAAATCCCACTTAATTCTACACTATACTTACATTATACTTGACAAACTTTCGCATTTATAAAAATGCGAAAGTTTGTCAAGGGGTCAATTGCAGAAAAAATGTACATTTTACTTTTTTTGTCTGATCATGGTGTGTCTTATACCATTTTACTCAGAATCACGAGCACTTTTCATTTATGAAATAAAAAAAGTAGTGCAAAATGTCCCAAATTTTCCGTACAAATTTTGAATTTCTCAGTTTCGTTACGCCCAAACTCGTAGGGGAAATTGTAACGAAACTGAGAAAAAATAAAATCTCAGTTTCGTTACGATTTTCCCCTATATTTAGTTTGGGCGTAACAAAACTGAGAAATTCAGTACGGAAAAGTTGGGACATCTTGCACTACTTTTTTTATTTCATAAATGAAGACACACCATGATCAGACAAAAAAGTAAAAGGTAATTTTTTTCTGCAATTGACCCGTAGATGTTTGGATGTTTGTTACGACGGTGTAAACGAGGTAACGACTGGATGGATTGAGCTGAAATTTAGCATGCAAGTAGACCAAGTCCTGGATTGAAACATAGGATATTTTATGTCCCAGTAAGGTAACGGCGCCTATTACCGGGGGTATCAAAATCGGCGTCCATTACCGCGGTATTCAAAAATATGCTTTTTATAAGCAAGCCGTTCGTTTTACAATAAAACATATTTTTACAAAATTGAAGCTTATTTAGTTGACTAACGGATCTGTTTATGCAAGTGTGTGTTATTGTAACAACAAGCTCACAATTCGTTAGTTCCCGCGACGCGGCGTAGAAAGAGGTTGTGTCGTAGTAACGCGTCACGCCACAAATAAGTGTACCAGAACCTTATTTATTATTTTACGTAATAGCTACCACTATTGAACGAATGCTATGACTTTTTAATGGTTGTTTATATTTTTGTGTACAACTTGTTCGTGGACTTAATATTTTATTTGGCCTGGAAATGTGTTTAAATTGGAAAATAAAATACAGCGGTGAT
Source organism: Eudemis profundana (assembly GCA_947034925.1). Classification (NCBI taxonomy): domain Eukaryota; kingdom Metazoa; phylum Arthropoda; class Insecta; order Lepidoptera; family Tortricidae; genus Eudemis; species Eudemis profundana. Next base: position 9,610,854 of record OX344814.1, on the reverse strand, counting down.
AGACGCCGTTTTTGACTGGGGAAACAAACTAATACCGTGGTATACCACGGTAATAGGTAAGATGTTAATTTGATTATTTTTGCTTTATCTTTTCTATATGTTGACGGTTACATGCTTTCTTACAGTTATTTAAATTTTGATCTATTGACGCTATTAAAGAACTATTTCCGTGGTATGGAATATATTGAAAAAAACCTTAATTTTTAACCAAAACTTCAGAACTGAATCTGCAGTTTCTATGGAGACCCTGATTTTGTCATGTCGTTTTAATATTGTAATAATTAACTATATTTACATACCAGCTTTTTGATTTTGGTTTTATAACAAGCTTATAAAAACTATGTTTGATTTGTAATGAAATTGCAACTGTATCCAAAAGTTCTTATGGGTCGGAATTAGATTTTACGAAAATCCAAATGAAATCTATTACCGACGGTACGATCACATGACACTCGGTAATAGAATGTATGGGAATCTTTTAGCGACCCATTCAATATTTGTTTGGGTCGGTGATAGATATAACAGAAGGACCTATTATCGAGTGACATTTCAATCTTCTCTTAAAATAAATCATAACATAACATTTTGTTTTGATTTCCAAAAACCTTGATGAACTTACTTACAAGTAGGTATAATAATAATGTACGGAACCAAAATCATAAATATTATTTAACCCTCGGTATTGGGTGCCGAATTGTGTATCAGTTTACTATTACCGATGGTAAAAAATGCTGCTTTTTGTACCCTCGGTATTAGAAGCTAAATTCGCGGTAATAGAATTACATCCTATCCATTACCATGGTAATAGAAGATTCTCCTTTTCTGGTTTCAATAATTATTTTGTCAAACATAATAAAATAAAATAAGTTCAAAAAGTAGCGATTCGGAATGTTTAATAGACACTCTAAAATAAAAATAAAAAATTCGGGCGTTAAGGAGCTCTCATACCCATCATTTATTGGATTCATTTGAAAACTACCTAAATACCACGGTAATAGGCGCCGTTTTCTTATGTAGTTCCCTTGGGACAGTAACGGGAACAATGCGAGCGATGCCGCAGGTAAATGCTTGTAGGCTTATTTTAATTTATTTTACATTTATTCATCTTTACGATACACCAAATAGGTATTTTGTCGCTGGGCCTACAGACCGCCGAGTGTTTTTTTTTTAATTTTGGTTTTTTACATATATTAGTATAAGGCATATGCATATTAATATATGTATGCTCCAACATGGAAAATCAAAAATCTAATAAATCACAGCGACTTCTGGAGACCTTCGACGCGACGATTCGTGACCATGTCACGTCAAAATGCTGATCAGATTTTAATTAACAAGTGCAAGAATGGTTCAATGGGATAACCATCATCGGTAAATCAAAAACAACGGACACGTTTTTTCCCTTCGTGCCTCAAATACCAGATTCTCGAATTATTAGGTTCCTTGTATATCAGATTTCCAAAACACTACATTATGCCTACGATTTTAAAATCTAGTGTAATGGAAATGCGGTAAGATAGGTTACCCGGGAATCTGGTATTTTGAAAAATCTTGTATTCTAGGAATGCGATATTTAGTTCACGACGGGATTTTCCGAACGAAAGTCGCATGCAAATTCTAGTAATTTCAATCTATATTTCTGTTGGTGATTTGACTCGTTATAAAATGGAATTGGTTTGATTTTACTTGATTGGTCGTTAACTTAACAATTAGATAAAAATAATGAGAAATAAACTTCTAGAAATTCAGTTGGCCACAATATGGCTGTAACTGGTAGACTGGTTACTTTTATTTTATTTTTGCAATGTTTTATGAATGTGGTAAGTTTTAAGTTAAATAAGAATCTTGTTAAATAGATTAAGTACAAAAGAAGGACCGGAAGCAACAAATCTCTTTAAAAAAACTGAGATATTTGCTCATCCGGTCCTCTGCTGACCATAGGGTTGGCTCGTTCCTCGCTCAGCGGATAGGCATTGCCATCCAGCGAGGCAGTGCAGCCAGCCTTATGGGCACTCTGCCCACAGGAGGCGACATAGGGGACATCTGTAAATATTATAATATAATTTTAGGCCCCAATAGGCTAAGTTAGGTTTATTTAGTCACTAAGTTGTAAATAATGTGTTTTTTATTTATGTTTTGTTTTGTTACTTGACAATAAATAAATATAACTGGCTAAGAGCATGTCGGACCATGCTCAGTGTAGGGTTCCATAGCCATAACTATAAGGTAAAAAATACGATGTAAAAAAAGTACAACAACAAAAGAGCGTGTATCTTCATAGCAATTACGTCCTTTTGTTGAGAAGCGCAGTTTATTGGCAATAACTCAAAAACGGTTAATTCGATCTTGTTGAAAATAATTTTCGTTGAAAGTATTAATTAAGCGTTACCTTCGTGATTTTTTTCATATTTTTCGGACGCACGGTTTACAAAATAAAGGGGGGGGGGACACAATTTACACAACTTTCGGAGCGATTATTTCCAAATACATTCACTTAATCAAAAACATTACTTAGGAACCTTATAGTGTTTTTTAAAGAGCTGTCGAACTATGTTCCATACGTTGATATTTGCTGAAAAAAATTTTTTTTACTGTCTTTAACATGTATGGAGTGCCCCCCCTAAAAATATTTATTTTAATTATTTATATACCAAACTAAGTACCGGCTCATAAAACACACCTATATTCCAAATTTCATCAATATCCATCATGTAGTTTCTGAGTAAAATGCCAGTGACATACGGACAGACAGACAGACAGACAGACAGACGGACGGACATGACGAAACTATAAGGGTTCCGTTTTTGCCATTTTGGCTACGGAACCCTAAAAATACAAAATTTCATCAATAAAACAAAGAAGGTTATTGCAAATTACATCAATTCCACCCACACAAGGGTTTCCCATACCGGTATTGTTAACACATTCGATGCCAAGATCCCGACTTGGTTCATTTTGTATGGGAAATTTGGCCCTTGGCACTGAAAGTGTTAATATAGCCAATACCGGGATCCCAGTGGATCACGGGGACATTATTGCCATGAAAAATGCATGGGAAATAACCCTAACTAAATTCATTTAATGTGGTTCTCTCCTATGCGGCTTTTCAGTTTTCGCTGTTATCTAAATGTTGAGTATCAGTACCGTGGCGTCCAAAGAACTCGATTCCTACCGGCTTGCCTAATATCAGGCATTTGAGCCTTTTAATCACCTTATTCTACAGCTCCTAAGAAAAATGTACGCTAAATCTGCATCGGCTTGCCCGAGGATATCTTATACGCCACGCCACTGGTGCCTATTTTTAAGATTTGTATGTGTTTCCCGTTCAATGGCGTCCCGGACATTTTGGGCGGCGTCCGCGGAGCAGAAGTAGGAATGACTCACTCCGCGGTTTCGCCGCACCGCTGCAAGTACCAAATTTTGCCCGTCCGGAGGAGCTTAGCCAGATAGAGCACGCGTTATACGATAGAGTCGGTCGGATGCGGTGCGCTCCGTCCGGTGGTCGGTGGACCCCGAACGTCAGTTTTGTTAGAAAGAGAATAGGCTAGATGACTAAAAAAAACTGTTTAGTCCGCCTGTTACATTATGAAAAAATATTGTACACGTATTTTTTGTTTTGTTTGACAAACAAAAACTGACGAGGATAGAGTGCTTAGAAGTTTCGAGTGACGTCACTCTTGAGTACAAATTGTACTCAAGAGTGACGTCACAAGCCTCCACTCCAAAAGTTTGATGATCTATAACTTTGTCGATTTTTAATATTTTGATAAACCGAAAAATACGTGTCCCATATTTTTCCATAATCTAACTGACGGACTAAATAGAATTACATATTTTTAACCCAGTCATCATCCCTATTAAACGTAGTACTATTCTATGGTATTTAACACGTTCCCTGTCCCAGTGCCCCTAATGTGGGGTCATGAAGATTTCTTTCAGGAGTCCGTGCTTCCACTATGAGGTCACGTTCCCATACTGATTGCATAGTTGGGACTTATGACATAGTCCGATAATTTTGTATGGGGACATTGAACGTGTTAAATGTACCGGGTTATTATGTGGAAACGATGGACTTACTACTGGGCTATTGTTTGAGATATGACGGACTTCTACCAGGGAAAACTTTTTGGGAAGTGTGCGCAGGAATTACACGACTTGATTCCGCCATCTCCGTTTCATCCCCTAAGTAATATCCAGGCGTGGAGAGCGACTTCATCCTTTTACCGTCGATATTCCGTTAATTTGCACGAAGCGATTTGCTTAATCGTTTTACGTAGCGCCAATTAGCAACGAAAATCGTTCTTAGCGTCTGTATTCTCGACAAATATAACTTAGGACCCTTCAAGTCAAGAGCAAAAATGCTTTTATTGAATCATCATCATTTTAATTAATCAAATACAGCTTCGGCCTCGTAGTTTCCTACCATCAGGTGCTACTGAGCTCGACCGCAGGTTAATTATAGAATAAATAAAATAATAAAAACTTATAATGCTGTTGTATTTTTCAGCACTCATACAATCCGAAGAACCACCCGTGCTGCCAGGGCGTGGGTGAGAATCTTACCCTGGCGATGATCATAGATGCGTTTGAGATCTACGGCCACGATCCCACGGATAAGCTGGACCATCTCGCCCACTACCAAATCGAGATGATGAAGGTCAAACGGGCGTCCGATCAGGTAATGAACCGCTATAGACTGCCGCGGGCCATGGTCAGAGATCTACGGCCACGACCTCACGGACAAACTGACATTTAGTCCACTACTAAATCGAGATGATGAAGGTCAAACCTGCGTTCGACCAGGTAATTAACCGCTATAGGCTGCTGCTTGGGGCCATGGCCAGACTTCCACGGTCACGACCTCACGGACAAACTGGACATTTAGTCCACTACTAAACCGAGATGATGAAGGTCAAACGCGTGTCCGATCAGGTGATGAACCGCTATAGACTGCCGCCGGGCCATGGTCAGGAATCTATGGCCGCGGGGCCATGGTCAGGAATCTATGGCCACGGCCTCACGGATAAGCTGGGCCATCTCGCTCGCTACGAAATCGAGATGATGAAGGTCGAACGCGCGTCTGACTAGGTACCTTTACGTCACCTCTGGCCTCACCAATGCCTGTTGAGAAAAATAAAACTTACGTCAGAAAAAATACTCACATTTATAGCAATTTCAGTGTTTTTATGGTATTTAGTGATAATATACTCGTAAATCTCGTAATATCGTAGATTCAATAATATTAATTTAAACTTTCACGATTTTCACTCATTATTCGCGACCACGGACGTCACAGCGAATCCGCAGTGTCGATCGAGGTAGTATCATGTACTAGATACAATGTATGAAGATTTTTTAAGAAAAAATATTTCAAGTCACTTATTGAATTTGCTCGTTTAATACATGTCTTGAATGCGCTCGGTTTTATAAATCGGTACCTATTTAATTCATATTTGCAGTACCTCATCAATGAGCATGTCCACATCGCAGTGGACCACCTCGGCCGATTCATCCACATGCACGTCAAGGAACTAAAGGTTTGTATTTTTTGAAGGTTTGTTTTTTGTGAAGGTAAGTGTAGACGCATAGGTAAGTGCAGCATGGGACGGCTCCAGACTCGGTGGACAGACGACCACGTGAGAGTGGCAAGGGAGTCGGTGGATGCGACCTGCATAGGATCGCACTCTGTGGTGATGTATGTGGGAGGCCTATGTCCAACAGTGGACGTCCGTGGCTGAACGTGTGTTGTAGTAACTCTACCACCTTTAGAGTACCATTCCACGCTTAGAGCAGTGCGGACTTCGTAAGAAGTAACCTTAACTAAACGTTCCCCTCGGTCAATAAGTCATGAAACAGCATGAAAAGTTGTTCTTTGTCAATAAACAAAGGCTTGACTCTTGAGGGACATCATTCCCCTGGCCACGAATATTCAAAAGGTTCCGCCTCATTAGAACGGCATTTTGGGTGATTTGTAGAGCTTGGCCGGAACTATATAATAACCAAAAATGCCATTCTTCTGTAATGGTGATATTTTTCAAGAATTACCCCAAAATGTATCTTTATGGGCGTGAAATTCTCGGTGTGTTATTATTTCATCATAGTGTTGGTATCGTAGGTAGTGACATAGAATTTTATATGTCCGCGTGTGTACAGGTGCTGCTAATAGCGTTGGACGATGCCATAGACAACATGCTCACAATGTACGACAACCACAACGCGATCAAGGCGGAGCGGGTCGCTACATACAACGCGGTGGCCGGCGGCGCCGTTCCCATCGAGTTTTATATGAGTCAAGGTACTGTTGTATATAACTACCAGGCATCGGATATTCCTGCGCCTATTTACCTAAACTTCGGCGTCGGCGTAGGTAGTTCAATGGTATGGAGGCGGACTCAATTTATTTTTTTACTTTTGTTAGTACGTAAATTTACCGGGATTTCGGAAATTAGGCTAACATAAACACATACCTATTATAGTATTGCAATGCAAAATACCATTCTAACTTATTTCCCATGTACAGAACGATACGTGCAATTCATTTCGGTAACGAATTAACGTTATAGCTACTATTAGTAGAACAATTTGCGTTAAGTTTTATCTTAAATATAATTTTAACAAAGAGACGATAGCAATGAACAGGTAATCACTTATATTATTTAAAAATATATTTTTAAGAAGCCGACTCCATACTTGCTTAGTTTTTTCCGGGAATTCGCCAACTTTAGGTAAATAGGCGCAGGAATATCCGATGCCCGATAACTACACACCTTCCAACTTACCGGCAGACATGTAGTTGCGATCGGTTGGAGGAGAATGGGGAACGACGACTAAAACGGCTAGTGGGAATTTTAGTCGTTCCCCGTAACAAGGTTCTTAAGCTCAGTCGAAATATTCTATAGACAATATACTGCAAAAATATGTTGTCTCGAATGCTCTAGCATGTCAAAGGCTTAGGTACACCCATGGTGCTGAAGTTATGCTGAGATACCTACCGCCACGAAGCTCCATAGTTGCGATAGAGCTAGCATTATGTTTAATTAAGAGGAAACAGTAAGGTGGAGAGAATTGAAAATTAGGTATTTGTAAAATGTGTCGCTGTCCCGCACTGCCCGCCTCTCCCGCGCAGAGCGCGATAGAGACAACTGCAGCTTGGACCGAAAATACCTTTTAAAATTTCATGAAAACAACGTTTCGTAGTCCCCTGATTTCTTCCCCAAGACTTAACCTATTTAACTAATCTTTTCAGTAAACATTAAAGAAAGGCTTTGGCCGTGTTCCTATGTTTTCCTTCTTTTTAATAATCTAGTCAAATTTGTTTTCTGGGTGTGTGAACACAGCGGAAAATTTGGCATTTTTTTTAGGTTTTTGAAGGTTAATATCTCTTTTGTGAATCAATTTATCGTAAAAAGGAAAACATAGGAACATATCAATAGTAGCCAGCCATAGATTTTTGGACAAAAAATTATTGCTCTACTGGCATTATCCAGGGAGGAAACAGGGGACTACGTTTGTATGGAAAAACTGCCCTCCTGTTTCCTCTTAAACACGTTTTGTTTCCAATCCACAAATGCCGGAACGTGCTGAGCGAGGCTTGTACGGTGCTTATGGTGGATTTTTTTCCTCGCACACCGCTCCGCTACCTGGCAAACCGCTCCTCTAGCTCTGGTGGAAACACAGCCTTATTATGCAAGTTTTGTTTCAGAGTACTATTGCGGCCGAAACGTCTACATCTTCGTATCAGAAATATACAGCGACATCTACAACATGGGCCGCGGCCCCTCGCCGTACTGCAAGGGCCGCGGCTTCCACTTCCTAGGGTTCATTCATTTCATGGACGACCAGAAGTACTATCTTGAAGAGGACCCGTCCGTAGCGTTCGCTATGGACAACTATTTACATGGGCTGGAGTGTCATCTTGGGATCTGTATCTACAGGTGAGAGTTCAACATGACGGCACCGATCATGGACATGGGCACAGTAGTACCCAGTAATGGACAGCGAAGATTCAATGGCTTATAGCCGACCATTCATGGACTTTACCAGTTATGACCATCAGTTATCTGATCATAGTGTTGATAGTTTAAAATTGAAGTGTCCGTTACTTAAAATGTGGGTTTTACGGAAGAAATGTCCATAATTGTTTCTTGTCCATTACTGGTGCCGTTTACGTTTACTAAAACGTTTGTTAAGAAAAAAAAATTAAAGAATTTTGATTTCATTATTTGTTGTTATAGCGGCAATAGAAATACACAGTTTAAGAACATACTAAGAGTTTATCTGGGCATTTCTCCAGAAATATGTCTGCGGTCACCTCATTCATCTGGCCCTTTTTCATACTAAATGTATGGAGACAGATGAATGAGTCGCAGACATATTTCTGGAGAAATGCCCATCTATCTATTCTCTTTAAGTATTAAAATCGAGCAAGACATTCTAATAAAACACGGTTTCTTGTATGGGAGCCCCTATTTTGTCCTTAACCAGTAGCGGCAATGGAAATACATAAGGTAAACGTCCCAGTGCTTGACACGCTAATGCCCAATAGTCGACACCCTGCTGTAATCTATATTGCTAATGAGTGTCGAGCACTCGACGGTTAAGTATAAGTATTAAAATATTTAACTTCCTGGAAACCTTTAATTTTTGCACATGGTTGTGACCACAGAAATATATCGATATAGAAGATTGGATAGAAGGAAATAGTACGTCGATTTGTATGAGAACCAGGCGTAGGGCATTTCTCCAGAAATATGTCTGCGGTCACCTCATTCATCTGGCCCTTTTTCATACTAAATGTATGGAGACAGATGAATGAGTCGCAGACATATTTCTGGAGGAATGCCCCGTAATGTTTTCGCTTGGCGTTTCACGCCAAAAGTGTAATTTAGTGAAGGATAACAAATTTTCCATTTCATTTGGTGGTATTTGAACAATTAATTAGGTATACCATTTTTATCAGATTTTTAAATCTCATAATAATATTGACGGCAACTGAAGGAAGGCGTGCAAAGTAGGTCGTCGCCACTTCTTTTTACCCGACTGCGGCAAAGCCCAAAGGAGGGTTATGTGTTTGACCTGTATGTATGTATGTCCGTTCCTGTGTCCGCTCGTAACTACTCAACGGCACATCCGATTTTGATAAATGATACATCATTAGATTCGTCTTGATGGTGCGAGTGTCACTGGGTATGAAGTTCGTTAAAATAAACAAAGTGCACCGCGGTCGGGTTTTTTTTAGTAAAAATGTGGTTCTTAGCATGCGAGGTACATACCACAATATAATAGCAGGATTTCTTCTTGCTACAAAAGGTACATCGCGCGCTTGAATGTGTGCGCGCCGTGTACGGACGCACTACAAGCAAAGTTTTAAGAATGCGTAAGAATGCTCCAGTATTTATTGCACTCACACAAACGTGCTATCGCGCGTCTGTGTGAATACGTGTCGCGCACTCCTAAACGGCCGAATTTGGACTACTTGTTCGTCTTTATACTTTGTACATATCTTTTCGTCTACCTCGATGTTATATGTCTGTGGTTATGGCACATCTGTCAAACATGAGAACGATCCAAATGACTGTTTCAGGTTCCCATTCAAGAAGAACCTGCAGCACGTTCGCGACGTGTCAACCCTGCCGAAGGCCATCGTGAAGTGCGGCACGGAGACGTACAAGCTGCCGCCGCTGACGGCCGCCTCGTGCATCATCACGTCCGGCTCCTTCATCCTCGACTTCAACGTGCAGGGGATACGGTTCCGGCATTACGACTACTTCTTGGTGAGCGACAGTATCAGATTCAGATTCAGATTCAGATTCAGATTTTTATTCATAAAATAGGTAGGTACAATATTTTACACGTCATTTTAATTAAATATATATAATTAATGCTAGCAGTAATTAGTTAAGACAATTTATATTCTATTAAATATTTCAATTAGGTCAACGATCCCTATTTATAAATTCTTCAACACTATAGCACGCTAGGTTGGTTAGAAAGTGTTTCAGTTTGTTTGCAAACAATTTGTCATTTGATAGTTCGACTATTTCCGACGGTAGAAGGTTATATAATTTAGGGCCAGTGACATCAAGTGACTTACGAGCCTTTGCTAGTCGACGTTGTGGTACGAGTAGGAGAGGCTTCCTGCGCCTAGTCCTGTTTTGGTCCTGGGGTGCGGTGAAGCTGTTCAAGTTAGTTCTTACATATTTACAGGCTGTTAGAATATAGACGCCAGGAAGTGTTAAAATATTAGCTTCCCTGAACAGTTCTTTCGCTGGGTGGTCATAGGGTTGTCGTGTTATTATTCTGACGGCGCGTTTTTGCATTTTGAATGCCTTGTCACGATTTGCCGCCATGCCCCATAGATCTACCCCCTGAGTTAGAATGGAGTGGAAATATCCGTAGTAGGCTTTTTTCATGTTGTCCCGAGTCAAGCTTGGGGCGAGTCTGGAAAGCGCATAGCACGCTGACGCCAACTTGTCGCACATTGAGTCTATATGAGGGGACCATGTGAGTGCGGAATCTATAGTACAGCCTAAATACTGAACCCTTTCTACTTGTGGTACCTGAGTGCCGTTGAGTGTGACATTTAACACATTATCTCTGTTGCTTTTTAGCCTGAAGTTCATAATGTTGGTCTTATCTATATTTAGTAGCATACCATTTGCGGAGAACCACAGTGACAATTGGTAGATTGCTTTGCTAACCTTACGTTCCAAGGATTTCAGGCTATGTGCATCGACCAGCACGCACGTGTCGTCAGCGAAAGATATAAACTCAAGGTCGGGATTTGCTGTCGAGATATCATTGACAAGAATTAGAAATAGGTTATTACCCATTGCCGAACCCTGAGGGACGGCACAGCTACCGACCGGCTCCAGCTTCGACCTTGAATCATTAACGTACGTACTCTGCCTTCTATTCCATAGAAATGAACGAATTGTTTGGAGAAAGCATCCGTTTACACCATATCGGGATAGTTTTTCAAGCAGGAGAGTGTGGTCGACCATCTCGAAGGCGCGCGACAAATCGCAGAATATCGCTGCGACCTGCCGCCCGCCTTCGAGGTGCGTCAGCACTCGCGCAACAACATCGCGCGTCGCGTCAGCGGTCGAGCGGCCGGGTTGGTATGCGTACTGCTGTTTGCTTAACAAATTGTTCGAGGTGAAATATTTCATTAGTGTATCACTCATCATGCACTCAAATACCTTTGAGATTATGGGTATTAGAGAAATAGGGCGGTAGCATTTTTCTAAGGTAGCATCTCCTTTGCCCTTGTAAATGGGTTGGACTTTAACTTGTTTTAATGAATCGGGATATATGCCTGCAGCGATGCACTCGTTAAATAGGAGAAGAAACAGCAAAATAACGATAGGTGGTAAGTAATCAAGTATGTGGGTTGACATTTCGTTGATATCTTTCGATTCTTTCCGTTTTATCTTTTTGACGGCTTTTAAAATGCTATCCAGTGTATATGGTCTGAATTGAATTGACGGCATAGGCAATGGTAAGTACCTAACTAAGTAATTAAGAGCGGTTTGAGCGCAGGGAGGGTTATTGTTTACATTTGTGTTAATGTAATATCTGTTTAGTTGCGCCGCGGCCGCGGCAGCGCGCGCCGCGGGGCAGTTACCAGCTGACTTCGATACAAACACATTTAATGCACTATTTTTCTTACCGTTGATTTTGCACGTCTCCGAAGCTATAACGCGCCACACACTACGGCACATATTTTTATCCGATTGAGATATTTGGCTGTTCACGTAGTCACTACGCACGTTTGCTAACATTGACCAATATAGTACTTCTAGCCTCTGCAGGCTCGGAAGTAGCTCGGTGTCACTAGGTTCCTGAGATAATTTCAACTTTAGTTTACGTATATGATGACGTAATTGTCGTAGAGTGTCGTTGACCCAACCGTTAACAGGTTTTTTTACTAGAATTTTTCTAAGTGGGAAACATATGTCAAAGTAGTGTTTAATTACATTTTCATCACACTTGCTCGAAAATGGTGTCATTACACGTAGGTTTTGCGGGCCGTAAATGACCTATTACGCCCTAGGGCGTAATGGTTTTCTTTTTAAATTTGAAACGCTGGTTCTGTTTTACTCTTATTTGTCATGTTCAAAGAAAACGCCAACTTACTTTTTAGGGTTCCGTAGCCAAAATGGCTAAAAAGGAACCCTTATAGTTTCGTCATGTCCGTCCGTCCGTCCGTCCGTCCGTCCGTCCGTCCGTCCGTCCGTCCGTATGTCACAGGCATTTTACTCAAAAACTACAAGACGCATACTGATGAAATTTGGAATATAGATGTCTTGTAGATGCCGCTACTAGGTTTGGTAGTTAAATAATAAAAATAAAGAAATCTAGGGGGGGCACTCCATACATGTAACAAAAGCTAAAAAAATTTTTTTTCAGCAATTATCAACGTGAGGTACATAATTCGATAGTTCTTTTAAAAACATTATAAGGCTTTTATGTACTTTTTTTTGATTAAGTGAATACTTTCGGAAATAATCGCTCCGAAAGTTGCATAAATTGTGTCCCCCCCCCTTTAACTTTTAAACCGTAAGGCCAAAAAATATGAAAAAAATCAAGAAGGTAACGCTTAATAAATACATTCAACGAAAATTATTTTGAATAGTAAGGAATAAACCGTTTTGAAGTTATTGCTGAAAAACTTCTTAACCAAAAGGTTTTAAGTGCCATTGATTTACACGGCATTTAAGACCTTTTGTCAGTTGTTTATTTTTAGCTTTATTATTATCTGTAGCACATTTCCTTATAGATACGGCTATGGAACCCTACACTGAGCATGATCCGACATGCTCTTGACCAGTTATTTAACTTTTATTGCTGAAATATTTATTTAAAGAGAACTGTTATTGCAAATACATGTAAACACATATTTCTGCAACATTAATTAAATGTTTAAATAGTGTATTTCAGTATTTTGCAAATATAAAATCAACCATTTTAAGTCTTTACCGCTATGGTTTCCGAACGTGACTTGTCGTCTCGATATATGTCACTAATGTCACTGTCAGTTTTACAATTTTATTTAGGTTAAGTAAGGTTATTTTAATCAGATTTCCTCACAAGTGCGATGAAAAACATTGTGTGTGCCACGGGCGGTAAGGGAATTACAAACTCGTGTTATTAAAGCCCTCGGCTTCGCCTCGGCCTTGTAACAAACACTCGTTTGTAATTCCTTACTTACCGCCCTTGATACACAATGTACTATTATTACTAGTCCAACTTGCTCGCCTGGACAGTTACATTTATACCTAATACTATTCCAATTATACATGTCAAGATTTGTTACAAAATTTGCTATGTTATTTTTAGTAAAATCTCGCTTGAGGACGTGATTATTTAGCAAGTTGTTGTTTTGTATTTTTATTTCTACATTTATACATAAGTGATCAGATAGATTAAGGTCCATACATGATACATTTTCTATGCACGACTTTGACATGTTTGTAAACGCGTGATCGATACAAGTACTAGAAGACTGAGTTATTCTTGTGGCTGTATTTATTAATTGCCTACATCCGAATTGCTTAATCTATCGGCACATAAGTAAACAGTCTTTATGCCACACCTGGCCATAAAGTGGCTTTTTCCGCACGCTGCGCTCGATCGCATATTTACGTCCCTCGCTTGCAGCTGGGGCCGCAAACTTCTGCGATCTCGGCCTTTCTTTGTATTACCACCCTAGTTGTGTAATGTACTATTATACCACACCTGGCCATAAAGTGGTTTTTACCGCACGCTTCGCGTACGGAAAAAGCCGCTTTCTGGCCAAATGTAGACATAAAATGATGTACACAACACGGGAGATTGTTTGTTTGTTTTACCGCCCTAGTTGTGTAATGTACTATTATCCACACACCGGTTACCCTCATGTTGCAGAATCTTTTTTGGTCGAATCATCATTTGGCAGAATTCATCATTTGGCATAATGCATTTTTTTTCTGAAACTGTAGAATTTTCAGGACTCTTTAAGGCATTAACCTATTAAATAGGTTAGGTTAGGTTAGGTTTGTTTTATAACAATCCCGAAAAGTTTAAAGTTTCAGAATAAAATGCATTATCCCAAATGATGAATTCTGCCAAATGATGATTCGCCCAAAAAAGATTCTGCAACATGAGGGTAACCCATGTACACACATGTTATAATGCGAAATTAGGAAATTCAAAGATTCTTGGTGTGAACTGTGGGGCGTTCACCCAGTTAAATTTTTGTATGTACTTTGATTATATATTAAGACCCAGATTTAAATGACAGATAATTGAAGGGCTGTCCTGGTAATCATTCACACACACACACGCACGCACGCACGCACGCACGCACGCACGCACGCACGCGCGCGCGCACACACACACACACACACACACACACACACACACACACACACACACACACACACACACACACACATTTATTTGGGCCACAGCATCACGGCATTCAGCCATTAAAAAAACAAAAAACGATTTTTGCTATATTTTGCAGTTTTATTTATTTCAAATTGACATGAACATAACAAATAACACATTATAAACAATTTCCAATTATTATAAATTGCAAACTAAACCACAAGAATACACATTTAGAATATTTCATCTAAATATTCGCGGTAAAAATATGAAGCTTTTGGCCGAATTTGCATTGTCTATGGATATAATGTCACTAATGTCACTTTCTGACAGCCAGTTTGTGTTATAAAATATTAAGTAAGGTTATTATAGTAAGTTTATTTATTTCATTGCATGTTTGAGAAAAGCACTATACATACCTCGTCGGGAAATGGGGTTGCCGGCCTCGTAACTATCTGGCCTCGCTTCGCTCGGCCAGCTATATGTACTCGGCCGGCAATTCCTTACTTCCCGGCCTCTGCAGTAATGTACTATTTCTTACTACTCATTGTAAACGCTGTTGAACTTCTTAAATAAATAAAATAAAAATAAAATAAACTAACGTTTAATTTATTCAGCTTCTACCGAACGGACACTACTACTACACGAAGGAGAAATACTCTCCCCTCTTCTGCGACCACCACGTCTGCGAGTGGAACAACACGAACTTCTATGGAGGTATATGTTTATTTAACTTAAATTAATTAACTAAGCGCGTATCTGACTGTGCCAGGCAGTCTGTTAACAGCGAGAGATCGTTCGGAAAGCTGTGTCCGCCTCTACCACCGATGTGGACGCTTCAGTGTCACCACGACCGCTCTGCCAAGAGCGAAATGACAGAGAAGAATTAACTAAACTGCGGCAGGATAAACTGAAGGAAAGAGGAAAATCATAAAATAACTCAAAGAAAAGTTAAATCTCGTGACTTAAACTAAAGCTAAACTAGGCTAAGACTAAATGGCTCCCAGATCGAGTGGCAGGGTCTCCATTAGGCTGACTGCGGTCCCTTTCTGGATTGCTATGCTGATCCGTTGAGTGAGAAACGAGCCAGCTTTGTGATCCACATTGGTCTAGTCGTCTAGACCAATCACCTGGACCGCCTCCCCGCTCACTCTGAGGGAGCACCTTATGGGAGGCGGCCAGGCCCTCCCCCCAAGATTATGGCCTCCGTTTTCGGGAGGGAGAGCCTTATCCGCGTGACCATGAGGTCCGCTGCCACCTCCGCTCTCCGCAGGGCCTCCCTCATCTCCTGAGCTCGGATGGCCACCATGGTGTCATCTGCATAACAAATGACAGCCGTCCGGGGGAGGAGGACGCCGCGTATGGCCCAATCGTACCCCAGGTTCCACAGCAAGGACCCTAACACGGAACCCTGGGGCACGCCACACGCCATGGGCCTCGTCCTCCTCTGCCCTCCCCTGTCCTCGTAGAGCACTACCCGCTCCGTCAGCTTTTTGCTTAGCATCGTGACTTGGTAAGCGTCTGGTCTCCACGGTGCGAGAACCTCGACTGCAAAGGCCGTGAACAAATGCTGGTGTACGAAAGCGCTTTGCTGTTGCGGCAGCCTCTGCATAGCTTGGAGTTTGTAACAGTTATGACATTAACAATATAGAGGTATTTTAACTTTTAAGTTATAGGAAACAATCCAATAAACGAGTGTTCACAGGACCGTTCGTAATCCCGGGCGACCCGGGTAACGGGTTAGCGCCCATCCCACCGTTTGTCGAGCGCACCACCGAGAACCCATACATGCACACCACGCCGGGCCGCGGCGGCGGGGACGACAACGTGCATTACGGCAACGTCACTTGTAAGTGAACTAAGGTCCGACCGAGAACGCTTTTAAGCCTCGGCCGACCAGAACCGAGTCCGAGGACAAAATATAAAAACTTTCCGTGTAGTGCGTTCGTTCACGTACCGCTTGTAAGAAGAATAGTAATGGTTCCGTTGGCACCGTTTGGGTATGGAACCCTAAAAATTACTTCTAACATAGGTACCTATAGGTAGTTTCACG
Organism: Eudemis profundana; assembly: GCA_947034925.1. Lineage (NCBI taxonomy): Eukaryota > Metazoa > Arthropoda > Insecta > Lepidoptera > Tortricidae > Eudemis > Eudemis profundana. The sequence goes on along the minus strand of OX344814.1, from coordinate 9,594,428 downwards.
AGAGTTGAGGCGAATGATTACACACACAGCTACATGCACACTCATTGCAAAAAAAGTGAATGAATGAAATTAATGAGTGAGTAAATAAACACAAGGCTATAGTTTAAACAAACTTTTTGGTCTATCTTGCAATAGGGTACTTTCCTGACAGATCAAATCAGTTACTTTTTATGAATTGTCAAAACGCTCGGATAGTATGAAGTTTCTATGAGAAAAAGCATAATGACGTCATTGTGCTCAAACATCAAATCATCTCCTCATTTATAGCTTTTGGTCTTTTAAAAATCGTTTAAAACGTTAAATTGGTGAATTTTAGTTGATTTTTGCAAATTTTCGAAAGCAGATTTCAAGGCTAGCGTGAAGTAATTTATATTGACTACAGGCAAATACCCTATTCACTGTTGAACCTGCTATCGGTGCGAAAAAAGAGCAGTAATTTCAAAATCCCGCTGTCATTACATGACAGTGTTGTTGTGTGCGTGGCCTCAACTCTCGTGAAACTACCTATACGTACTATGGCACCGGGTTGAAAATATGATGATATGATACTAGCATTTACCCGCGGCTTCGCCCGCCTTACTGTCCCGAAGGAACTCTTTACCGGGATACAAAGTATCCTATGTTTCAATCCAGGACTTGGTCTATTTGCATGCCAAATTTCAGCTCAATCCATCCACTTGTTATTGTTACCCCGGTATTTAGTAACAAACATATTCGCAAACTTTCACATTTATAATAGTAGTGTGATGGTTCTGATGCAAGCAGGGGGTATTTTGAAATTTGGCGCCCCGGGCCAATATGTTTCACCGCCCTAGAAGAAGCAAAAATTGTTTGAATGGCGCCAGAACCAAAACAAAATGCATTCGGCCAGGGGCGGTGACGCCGCTCCGGGCCATGGCCCGGATGGCCCTAGGGTAAATACGCCCCTGGATGCAAGTGTCGTTTCCGTAGACTCCCTGGACGGGTGCTGGTACATGTTCCCGCCGAACTACGGCTCCATCGCCGGCATCAGCTACCTGGACCCGCTCACCATCAACGAGTACCGGTTCACGTGCCAGGGTACTGGTAATAAGGTATGTCTACTGTCTCGTTGGGCTAATCCACGCCTGTGGCTCCCCCCCTCCTGTCCGAATATTTTTTTGGTAGCAAGAAGTGTAAAACAAAGGAATCTTCACACTTCACAAAGAGCAATTGTTATGAAAAGTTAGTCGCGACGTTATTATTGGTTAGTTTTAAGAAGCGCGTTCCATACTTACCGTGCGTTTTGCCATTGCTTAAGGCAGCGATTATGAATTTGTACAAAATGATGTATGAGTTGCGTTGGCAACATAGTACCTACTACCTATTACTTGTTCTGTTACGCAGCTTCATACGAGTAGGCAGTGTCACTCCCGCTTAGCGAAACGTGTCGTGTACAATTCGTTCGATTCACACACTCACATAAGGACAGGTTGATCCGCTTCAACTTTCCCGCTGGTCCGCTACTCACTTTGAGCAATCAGCATAACTTCAAGGTGGCCTTGGCCTAGCGACTAGGGTTTGCAATTCGAATATTCGAATATTCGCCGGAAATAATATTCGAATATTAAAGTATTCATTGTTCGAATAAAACGAATATTTCGAATACTAAAAATGATGGAAGAATTCATTAATTTTTCTTTGAAAATCGCCAGGGTTCATTATTCTTTACGTAAAGATTAAGCCCACCTGATTAGTTAGACAATAAAACAATATTTTCGTGAAGTTTTAAGATCAATCTCGAACCGTTAGCAGTTCGTGGCGTAGAATTCGAAAGAGACGTCTCAGGGAAAACCTTGACTTTGTCTAATCCGTAATTTAAAAGCTACTAAACAAACTAGGGTTCTGTGCCGGTATGACAAACGCAGTTGCCCATGGTATCCATGGAGCAGGCCCACGGCCCAGCACTAGGAACATACAGAGGCGCAAATAGTGCAGTCTTAGCTCAAGCTATTATTAAAATTGCATTTTTGTGCCTATTTTAATTACTATTTGCTGGGTTTCGTAGTTTTGTCATTAATTTTAACACGGAGGTGTCCACTGCTGAGTATAAACATCGCCTAAAGACATTAACAATCAAATGGACGACGTTTATTGCCGCGATCAACTGCTAGTGATCCTAACCTGGACGTCATCTTGTGAACACGCTGCGTTTTCCGGTTCATGATCTTCATTCGAGAACCTTTAGGTCCCATCGCGCATCGGTTTATCGAGTACCTAATCTAGCTCGAAAAACCGGTGGCTTATGCTAAGCCCATTGTCACTTCAACTTTTTAACTCTGACCGCTTTATCGCTCACCTTAGTTCTTCTACAGATTTCTGATTTGACTACTTAAAAGAACTCCGATCAAGATTATAGTTCTCTCCATAGCACGTTGAGCGACTCTGAGACAGTTCATTATTGTTATTGTTGAAGGTTTTGGGCCTTTTATATGCCGCTTGGACCATTGCTGATCTGTTGTGGCAGCCCTTTTGTTATATTTCACTGCAGAGGCCCGTTGAGTCTAGGAAATTCCAGATTCTTTGGGCAGTGAGTAGTTGTATCGCATCCGGAAACAAAATGTGTCGCCCTAGATGGATACTGCGTTTGCGCATGAGTGGTCCGCATGAGCAAAGGATGTGCATGGCTGTCTCCTCTGACTCTTGGCAGAACCTGCACGCTCTCTTGTTTCATACCCATTTGAAACAGATGTTTGTTCAGTTTGCAGTGGCCAGTTAGGATTTTGGTCACTGAGCAAATTTTAAATCTTTTGTGTGATAATAACTCTGTAAATTTTTTGCTGTTGAACCCTTCAATAAAGGTTTTCGAGTGCTATTGTCCTTTTACGGACTTCCAGTGCTGTAGTAGGTAGGCTTTTTGCTTGGTGGTACCATAAAACGGTTCCGGGCCGACGTGGAGTTTGTCGGCTCCTTTCCTTGGAAGTTCGTCTGCTTGTTCGTTTCCGTGTATATCGGAGTATCCTGGTACCCATCTAAGTGTAACTTTGTTGGATATGGCCAGGGTGTTCAGGTTGACCTTACAGTTTTGGACAAGTTTAGAATGTGACTCAAGTGAATCTAGAGCCATCAGAGCAGCTTGGCTGTCCGAGTTGATGTATCTACATCAACTCGGACAGCCAAGCAACGGTGTCTAGGGTTCTTTTCAAGGATGAGTCCCGCACATTTGTTGATGGCGAAAACCTCCGCTTGAAAGATTGAGGCCTCTTTACCCATGCTGACGGTTACCCTGAGTTTTGGCCTTTGTCCACAGACTCAACATCCTACGTCATCACCTTTTTTTGAGCCATCCGTGAACCAGATTAGGCTGCGCTCTTCGAAGAACATTTGTTCATTTGCCCATTCGTCCCTAGAGGGTATTTCCACCGAGTATATTTTTGTGAAGTTACATACAACATTCATATCATCAGTGGGCATGCATAGGGTGTTGTTTTCAAACACTGAGCTGAGTTTTCAAACACAGTTTGGTCAGTGTTTGTGAGCGCCATGTGGTCACTGGTCCTCGTTTCATTATGCTCATAGTGAGAGACTACGCTTCTACTTCGTATATCGTCACTGGCTACAAACCAGTAGCTTGGCGTTAAATATATACTTAGTAAAGCCGGAGCAGAGTTGGACTACTTTTTCTTCAGGAGTACTACTACTCCTGAAGAAAGAGTAATCCAAATCTGCTCCTCATACTCCGGACATATGCTTCAAAATGGGCAAGCCGGTGGAAATCGGATTCTATGGCCGCCACGCCACTGCTACATACACTCAACAAAGATCTGTCACGACGCAAAGATCATTTCCAGTTTTCTAAACATGCAGCGTCTCATTTTCACGGCGTCATCTGAAATTCCGGAATATCTCGAGCGAGACCAATGTGTTTGTTTGACCAGTAAGTAAGTATACCGAGTAGAAGAGTGGTTTTTCGCTATGGGCCTTATGAATGGAATGAGACGACATACATCTCTAAGAAAAATTGTTTTAATTTTAGTTTTTAAGTTTTGTGAGTCACAGATTTTTTTTTTTTTTTTACATTTCTGTACGTTCGTTTTGTGTAAACCATGTAAATTTAATGATAGTTCTATAGTCTATTTCTCGTTTCCCATTTTGTATTTTGACGTTTGGAGATCCTTTACACCTCCAAAACATGTTTTGACAACGGAGGCCCCTTACATCTCCGTTAATTTTAGTATATGCCTTTTTATTTTCTATTTTTCTTAGTAATTTATCTTGTTTTGACGCCTAGAGACCCTTTACATCTCAAAAATTGTAGTTTTATGTTTATTGAAATGTATTTAGTTAAGTAGTTGTTTGTGATATGCAATGTAATATTGTCACAATTATTGTAATGTGTTTAAAAGAGAAACTGGTGAGTTTCTTCCGGCGCTTCTTCTCACCAGAATGTCATCTGCCGAAGCGCCAAAAGAATCAGACATGTGAAAGAGCCCTTGAGGCCTACCTGCAGAAATAAATTATTTCATTTCATTTCATTTCAAATGTAAAATGTAATGGAAACAGCTATTCTCTGTCTTTGAACTCTGTTTATTCATCGTAGATAACTTGCTAGTTTATTGTGATACTATTTACGTGATTTCAAACGCTCGCATTAAGTTTTTTGGTAAATATTCGAAAATATTCGAATTATTCGAATAATGGAAATCTAAGTATTCGTATTATTCGAATACTAAAATTTAACGAATATTGCAAACCCTACTAGCGACCTGGTTCGATCCCAGGCGCTTTGGCCCCCACCTAGTTCGACCCTCTTAAGATGAAACAGGAGGGCAGTTTTTCCATACAAACGTAGTCCCCTGTTTCCTCCCTGGATAATGCCAGTAGAGCAATAATTTTTCGTCCAAAAATCTATGGCTACTATTGATATGTTCCTATGTTTTCCTTTTTACGATAAATTGATTCACAAAAGAGATATTAACCTTCAAAAACCTAAAAAAAATGCCAAATTTTCCGCTGTGTTCACACACCCAGAAAACAAATTTGACTAGATTATTAAAAAGAAGGAAAACATAGGAACACGGCCAAAGCCTTTCTTTAATGTTTACTGAAAAGATTAGTTAAATAGGTTAAGTCTTGGGGAAGAAATCAGGGGACTACGAAACGTTGTTTTCATGAAATTTTAAAAGGTATTTTCGGTCCAAGCTGCAGTTGTCTCTATCGCGTCGCGCTCTGCGCGGGAGAGGCGGGCAGTGCGGGACAGCGACACATTTTACAAATACCTAATTTTCAATTCTCTCCACCTTACTGTTTCCTCTTAAGGTGGACCGGGACTAGCAACCTGGTTTGATCCCAGGCGCCTCCGGCTTCCACCTAGTCCGATCCACTCAAAGTGGTCCGTTCAGCGACCAGGATCGACCCCAGAGAACGCCACCTGGTTCGATTTTTGTTACATCCAGTAAGGCTTGCACGACTTTTTTTTAAGCCTGACTAGGTTTAAAAATGTAGTTTGTCTTTTATTTCAGGGTCTCTATTGGTACCCGCAATGGATGGGTGCTCCGCCGCACCACCCGTACCCGCAGGCCAACGACATGCCCCCGCGCGGGGACTCCGGGGACGCGCACTACCCGCACCAGCAGGGCCCGGCCGCCTTCCCGCTGTCCGAATAATACACACTTTTATATCAGGCGTTGTATTTACTTGCCTTTTGGCAAAAAGTCTGGTTCACGCTCCGATTAAAACACACTTTTACATAGTATTTGTTTTATTTTCATAATCCGACAGTGTCTGAGGCTGCGAAGCGTCATAAATAGTGATGGGTCGCTACCGGTAAGTTACTAAAGGCGGGAATATTCCCAGTAACATTACCAGTAATATTACCCACGATCGGTAAGATTGGGTAATATTGAAAAAAAATTTAGAAATTAGATGTTTTATTCGTATTAAGTACTAACAGAGTTTACATTGCACCGATTTTTAATGATAAAAGTTACGAATCTTTTTTAAGTTAGTAAATTACCAATCTTACCAGTAACATTCTCAATGTTACTGGGTATTTTCCCAAAGCTACCGGTAATATTATCAGGTTAGATGCGAAACTACAGTGTTACTTGAGTTTTATTGATCAATTACTTAGTTCAAGGAGCAATATATGAATATCTGGAGGCACGGTAGTGCCCCGCCAAGTCGAGCAAAACAAAGGCACGGCCGTAACATCTTTTTTCAAAGCCATTCAAGCCATTTTCAGCCTCCTGTAGTTTAAAGCTAGAAACCTTGAATTTATTTTCCTCTTCCCCCTCACCACCGCAAGGTGCTTACTGACCGTATTAAAAATTTTCATTAAAATATATTTAAATAAATAATAATATTAAATTTAAATCGCGCGATAAATTAGGAGTGCATAAACGACTGGAGCTACATCAAGACGCGGCGGCAGTACTACTACGAACTTCTGACCTCCTGGTACAGTCGAGTTCATAAATATATGAGCATATCCTAGGCTTCAATAATAAATGTACATTTACCGGTACATATTTATCTGAACAGATTTATCAATCAAAAATATATACACGTTTTACCTGCCATATTCAACTGAGCAAGCTTCTCAATAATATGTAAGCAACTGAAAATTGATAAAATATCTGTACCTACTACGATTTTTCAAAATTATCTAAACATGTGGAAATATAATAAATATCTGCACAAGGGTTTTCAATTACTTGTAAACAGGTTGTGGTGCATAAATATCTGTACTGACGTATTCCAAATTTATGTGAACAATTAAAAGCTCGTAAATATCTGTACAAACAAAACATTTCAGCTTTTCAGTAGAAAATAAATTGGTCAATTAATACGTAGTATGGAGTATTTTTTATTTTGGAAGATACATTTATAGAGGTATATTTATCCATTTATTTAATTCTTTTTTTAAAGAATGTTATTTAGGAGGTTTTGAAATGGGTTGTAAGTAAGTTCAGATGAGGAGATTATTACAAGTAGTATCCCACGCAGGCGAAGCTACAGGCACAACACCGGCAGGCAGCCTGCCCCACGCCCGTATTTACGTCGAGTTCATCATTATCTGAGCAAAGATTGGACCAAAAATATCTGAACAAGACCCTATTGTCAGAAGCATAAGAACTAGATCAGATCTTAAATATATATATATATGGCAACATGGAGAAACTACAGCAAGAGGATTTAATCTTGGGGGGCAGGGCACAATAAGACTTAAATATATTCTCAATATCATTCAATTTGAACGTGTAGCTTAAGAACTATTTATTGCACGTCAAAGTTCCTTAGTTTTGTCAGTGATTCACTGACTCGCTGACTGACTGACTGACTGATGATGATCATAATTCTAAGGTAGCACACCGACGCTAGCAGACCCACAAGCTCCAAATTTTAAACATAGTTACTTTTTAGCCTATCAAGTCCTACAAAACCTAAATATATAGCAATTTCAATCACAACTGCACACATAAGTTTGTAATCCTATACAAATACATGCGATTACAAAGTTAGTTTTGCAGTTCCAATTGGTCAAGTTCCAAAAAAATTTTCCATTCCAGTTCCAAAAAAATGGATTGGAATGTAATAAATAAAGGAAGACCGCTTACAAAATGAAATGAGAACAGCCAATGAGAGAGAACATTAAGTGGCCAGTCATAAATGCTGATATTAAACCTATTTTCGTTTGTAAATCATATCTTGCTGTGACAGACGGACAGACAGACAGAGTCGCACCATAAGGGTTCCTTTTTTACCATTTTGGTACGGAACCCTAAAAAAGAAAACTTAACGAAAATATCTTTTGACCGATTATTGATTGAACCAGGACCGACTCACGCCGCGATTCCGTTGCACGGCTATTAATATTTAATTTTCGCCACCATGAACAACATATTTTGTTACTAAGGTACATATACATAATGCGCATTAAAGAAACTGAAAATTTATTAACATTATTAAAAGTATTTAACGTAAGGTGCCCTTTTCCCACAGCTTAATATACTCCTTTTTTCTGCATTCTCGTTTCTTAAAATATTCAGGATACTGCGCCTTTTCCAAGGGATGCCAGTAATCAAGAACCCAGTCAGGAGGCTCAACTTCACGTCCATATGCCACCCCGGCTGCTAATCCCAGAGAGTAAGGAACTAAAACAAAACGGATACAATTAAGGTTTTGTTAGAAATAAACAATCATATTCATCATTCAATTTATTTGGATATGTTCTATCTATTTAAGTATAATATATTTATACAAGTATGTATACCGTCCTCTAGTATCCATAGTACAGTAAGCATTGCTTAGTTTGGGACCAGGCCGATTTGTGTAAGATTGTCCCCGCAATATTTATATTTATTTATTTATATTTTAGCCTGTGCTGTAAATAGGGTGCCAGCAGTGCCTAGGCAGAAGGCGGAGACCCTGGAGACGCGCAGAAATGACCTGGACCTCGTTTCACGAAGCTACAAGTAACAATTTTACAAGTCTACACTTGCAACATTGGTCAAATACGTGTGCGTGTGGATTGAGTGAGCACCCTTCTGAAATAAAAAAAAACATCCTGTTCATTTAGTAAAAGTTCTAAAACAATTGTAAAACTAAATCTCTGTATTTGTAAAAAGATAAATCAAAAGATATAACCTTTAACGTGTGCTCACTCAGTTCTCACAAACTACCAACGAAATCAGGGAATGTATTCATTTAACATACACCGTGTTTTTTTTGATTTCCGTTAAATTCGACAGGTTGCTTCGTACGTCAACAGAAGCTACCTGGTATATCGCTTTTTGTTAAATTCGAAATAGTAGATTGTGTCACAAGGGAGCAAAATGATATATTTACGGCGAGGGCGTACATTGAATCCTGAACGAAGCGACGGATTCTACAATTGAATCCCGAGCGTAGCGAGGGATTCTAAAGTAGAATCCGGAGCGTAGTGAGGGATTCAAGTGTTAACGCCCGTGGTGAAAATAATTTTGCTACCTTGTGACACATACTGCTTTTCACACCGACTATGAGGAAAATTTAAATACAAACGCTACCTACCAAAATAACGAAAACGAAATATATAGTTAGTCAAAGAGCATCACACATTTTTAATAAAATGAAATGTGAAATTGTTAAATTTACAGTTCCTTATTATTTTATAAAACGTTTGTTACTTTTTACGGACGGGACGAATTTACCACTTCCATATTATATTTATGGCCCTCGCCTGCGGCTCGGACCCCAAACACCTGTGGTCTGGGCCATTCCTTATTATCGACTTTATGTAGAGTCGATATGTAGAGTCGATATGTAGAGTCAATGTAGAGTCGATATGGAGAGTCGATATGTAGAGTCGATATGTAGAGTTGATATGTAGAGTCGATATGTAGAGCAATAATGTAGAGTCGATAATGTAGAGTCGATATGGAGAGTCGATATGTAGAGTCGATATGTAGAATCGATATGTAGAGTCGATATGTAGAGTCAATAATGTAGAGTCGATAATGTAGAGTCGATATGGAGAGTCGATATGTAGAGTCGATATGTAGAGTCAATGTAGAGTCGATATGGAGAGTCGATATGTAGAGTCGATATGTAGAGTTGATATGTAGAGTCGATAATGTAGAGTCGATATGGAGAGTCGATACGTCGAGTCGATATGTAGAGTGGATATGTAGAGTCGATATGTAGAGTTGATATTTAGAGTCGATATGTAGAGTCAATAATGTAGAGTCGATAATGTAGAGTCGATATGGAGAGTCGATATGTAGAGTTGATATGTAGAGTCGATATGTAGAATCGATATGTAGAGTCAATATGTAGAGTCGATAATGTAGAGTCGATAATGTAGAGTCGATATGGAGAGTCGATATGTAGAGTCGATATGTAGAGTTGATATGTAGAGTCGATATGTAGAATCGATATGTAGAGTCGATATGTAGAGTCAATAATGTAGAGTCGATAATGTAGAGTCGATATGGAGAGTCGATATGTAGAGTCGATATGTAGAGTTGATATTTAGAGTCGATATGTTGAGTCAATAATGTAGAGTCGATAATGTAGAGTCGATATGGAGAGACGATATGTAGAGTCGATATGTAGCGTTGATATGTAGAGTCGATATGTAGAATCGATATGTAGAGTCAATAATGTAGAGTCGATAATATGTAGAGTTGATATGTAGAGTCAATATGTAGAGTCTATAATGTATGGTATGGCAATGGCATATTCTAAGCAGGTTCAAATTAAAAATACCCTGTAGGTAGTCCTTGAACAGAAAAGTATCACTTTGATCCCTCTTATGAGGGATCAAAATACTTTTTTCTGAATAGGAGGTGTGAAAAAAAATTTTTTTTACTTTTCATACAAAGTAAATTAATATTGAGTTGATAACCATTTTAAAAGACACCTCTGAGTTAGTCAAAAACTAACGTCAACTATGACAGTGTTGGGATTATGACAGCTCATTTATACTGGTTGGTGATTAAATTAAGATTATGAATATTTTAAAAACGGTCTGAGTTACAACATTACTTTCTAGAGAAATTAACTTAATTCGATCTGGAGAATGTGCCCTTGAAGTTAACGGAAATCAATAAAAACACGGTGTATAATATTTATATACGATTTTTTAGTAAAACCTGTGCTAACTTACCTTTATAATTTGTAGATCACCTAGTAACGTATTTAAGATTTTACAAATAATTTCTTATGCTCACTCAATCCGCACACTTTCGAAAACCCGATTTCTGATGAAAAAACTGAAGATTTAAACTGCTATATATGTGTATATTTTAGTAAAACTAATCTGGGAATTTGTAAAATACAAAACGAACCACTAACGTGGCAGGTTTTTGGATAATAAATGTTTGTTAATGCTCACTCAGTCCACACGTTACAAGTAAGTTAAAAATGTAAATATCTCAATATTTGTAGTATTACATAAACTATAAATTACTTCAACTTTTAGGAAAAATTTTTACTAAATATCCACCATCTAATATTTTATATTCGTTGTCTGTTTTTAAAGATATTCAATTGCAATTTTTCTAATGTAAGTAGATCGATTAGGTTGACCACACTTTATTATATTATGGTCATATCCATGAATTAAATTTTAAAGTAAACAATTGTTTTGATTAGGTTAGTACATACTTATTACAATTAAGAGTTACCTGATCCGTAATTATTACCTTCCATTTACTGTAAAAGATTTAATCCGAGATCAAAAAATAAAAATAAAATATCTTTCAATGTCAAAGTGACGTACCAGGGGTAGTAACCTTTTTGATCTCATATATTTTTCATCACACTTGCTCGAAAATGGTGTCATTACACGTAGGTTTTGCGGGCCGTAAATGACCTATTACGCCCTAGGGCGTAATGGTTTTCTTTTTAAATTTGAAACGCTGGTTCTGTTTTACTCTTATTTGTCATGATCAAGGGAAACGCCAACTTACTTTTTTAACTTTTATTACTGAAATATTTATTTAAAGAGAACTGTTATTGCAAATACATGTAAACACATATTTCTGTAACATTAATTAAATGTTTAAATAGTGTATTTCAGTATTTTGCAAATATAAAATCAACCATTTTAAGTCTTTACCGCTATGGTTTCCGAACGTGACTTGTCGTCTTGATATATGTCACTAATGTCCTGTCAGTTTTACAATTTTATTTAGGTTAAGTAAGGTTATTTTAATCAGATTTCCTCACAAGTGTGATGAAAAACATTGTGTGTGCCACGGGCGGTAAAGGAATTACCGCCCTTGATACACAATGTACTATTTTAAATGAACTGTATTTTGGATATGACCATAATATAATGAAGTGTGGTCAATCTAATCGATCTACTTACATTAGAAAAATTGCAATTGAATATCTTTAAAAACAGACAACGAATATAAAATATTAGATGGTGGATATTTAGTAAAAATTTTTACTAAAAGTTGAAGTAATTTATAGTTTATGTAATACTACAAATATTGAGATATTTACATTATTAACTTACTTGTAACGTGTGGACTGAGTGAGCATTAACAAACATTTATTATCCAAAAACCTGCCACGTTAGTGGTTCGTTTTGTATTTTACAAATTCCCAGATTAGTTTTACTAAAATATACACATATATAGCAGTTTAAATCTTCAGTTTTTTCATCAGAAATCGGGTTTTCGAAAGTGTGCGGATTGAGTGAGCATAAGAAATTATTTGTAAAATCTTAAATACGTTACTAGGTGATCTACAAATTATAAAGGTAAGTTAGCACAGGTTTTACTAAAAAATCGTATATAAATATTATATGTTAAATGAATACATTCCCTGATTTCGTTGGTAGTTTGTGAGAACTGAGTGAGCACACGTTAAAGGTTATATCTTTTGATTTATCTTTTTACAAATACAGAGATTTAGTTTTACAATTGTTTTAGAACTTTTACTAAATGAACAGGATGTTTTTTTTTATTTCAGAAGGGTGCTCACTCAATCCACACGCACACGTCAAATACAGCAACGCCATTGGTTGATTTGGCCAATGTTGCTAGTTTAGATTTGTAAAATTGTAACTTAGTAGCTTTGTGAAACGGGGCCCTAGTCAGGAACTTTTTAAGGGCGCAATAATACTTAGAACCTCGCGCCGGGCACATGAAAAGGCTAGTTACGCCACTGATATTAGTCATATTCAGAGATAACCGAAAGGTATAATCGTCTCACTAAGTTATACATCCATACGTTTGATTATTGCATTAATGTTACACGGTGAAATTTCAGTGGTCGTTTTCCGTTTAAGGGCATTTTCAGTATCGTGTTTTGATTAGGAAAAAGTGGAAGAATTTTTTTTTAACGCGATAAAAAAAATATTTTCTATGGAGCAGGTCGTTCAAATTAGCTGACCCTCCATACAAAAGACAATTTTTTTTTACGTCAAAAAAATGTTTTTTCTTCTTTTTCCTATTTTTTTTTTTATTTATTTGTCCATTCGGACAGGCTAAGACCATGGGCCATACTGCCTTGTCTTCAGTAGTTATAATTTCATTTAGTCAAATCCAGTTATAAAGTGCTCAGTATTATCAACAAATGTGTCCAATCCAAAAAATAAGTCTTCAGTTGTTCCAATCCAATTCATGTAGTCAAATCCAATAAAAGAAAAATCTTCAGTATGTTCCAATAAAAGCGTCCAATCCAATATTTAACTCTTCAGTGAGCTTTACGTCTCATCCAGGTATTCCAATATAAATAAAGTCATTTGACTAACAAAATGAACAATACTCCTCCTCCACATAAAAAATATACAATTTTTACACTTTTTAAACAAGAGTTTTGAAATAAGCATCATATTTACAACATATACACAGTATTATGTACAAATTTAAACAAAGGTAAATAAGTAGACGGCTCCTTTAACAAGTCAGTTACTGATAGCGGGATTAGATTAGAAGCCCCATAGATCTCAAGCAACTCATCCATCAGCACTAGGCGCTGAATGCCGAAGGATGGGCAATTAAACAGAATGTGGTCTATAGATTGAACCTCTTGCACTTGACAATGATCGCAATAAGGGGAGAGATGAAGTTTTTACGATGGAGATGAAAATTTAAACGACAATGACCAATGCGCATACGAGTGATTGTGGTGTAAAACCTACGATGCATGTAGGTTTTAAACTTGCAAAACCAAGGCTTAGTATTGACTTGGTTATCTAAGCATACAAATGTGCCTTATTCTCAACTTCTGTACAATGATACCAATGTTTTCCCCAAAGGACAGTCATACGCTGTTTTAGATTGCTTATAATATCAGAATATGGTAAGGCCACAGCTAAGTCCCTGTTGTCGGGAACCAGAGAAAGATCTGATGTATTAATAATAGTTCTAGCTAGGTAGTCAGCGTTTTCATTACCCGATACTCCTATATGGGACGGAACCCATACAAACTCTACTTTGACACCAATTATAGACAGTTCTAACCATAATTCTTTAATGGAAAAAATTAGATAAGAAGTGCTAGCATTCATTTTGTTACTCGATAAACTTATTAATACACTCATACTATCACTTACTATCACCCATTCCTTACTATATTGATTATTTTCCTTAACATGTTTCAAAGCAAATAGGATGGCGGTTGCTTCAGCAGTAAAGCTACTTGCATTTTTATTGATATTAAACCCAATACCTTTATTGTTTTCAGGTTGATAGATTGCAAAGGAGACGGCACTATTATTTTTTGGCACCATCCGTATAAACAAATTTACAGTTAGACCATTCTGACAACAATAAATAAACCTCCTCTTTGGAAGTTAACTTTGGATCTATAACGATTTTAATAACTGAATATTTACTTTCATAAGAGCCTGTGTAACAGGGAAGGAGGGCATTATCAAGATGTATATTTAAATCCTGCAGAGATTGGAAGAAGGAAGTAAAATCCTGAAGAACAAACATGTGCCTTCGGAAAGAGGCTGATTGAAAAGAAATCAAGTTGTGGAGAAGATCATTCCTAGGCAAGCTGTACAACTTTAAAATGAATCTTTCTCTTAAATAACGAAATCTAATATAAATAGGAGGAAGATTCGATTCAATTTGCATAGCAGCAATAGGGCTGGTTTTGAATGCACCCAGTATTGTGCGCATACACTTGTTTTGTATTTTATCTAAAGAATTTACAATTTTATCATCTCCACCAAAACAGAAAACCGTATTCAAAATAACTTCGAACTAGAGATTTATACAAGATTAACAATATTTTGGGATCTGCACCCCATGAAGTGGCGCACAGCGATTTTACCACATTGTATGCTTTGTTAGCTTTAGTTATAATACTATCAACATATTTTGTCCAGGAAAGTTTTTGGGTAAATTTTTATTACTGACCGATTACCGATTGGCCTGTAAGTGGAAACAATAATTATTCAAACTCCTTTACATCGGAAACATACTGGTCACTTTAGATTATAGATACCGTGTTTGTTTTCCTGCCTTCGTGCTGAATATTGTTATGTGAAATGGTTACATTTTAATTATAATTTAAATATGGATCCTGGACCAAGTAGTGGGGATTTTTGTTGTTTTCAACGCCATCTAGTGAAATCTTATTGAACCAGCAACATGCAGTTTGTATATTAGACTGGTAGATATTGGCGCCAAGGGTGCCAAGGGCGCCAAGGATGCCCTTCACAGGAAAATGATTTCGATCTGTCCATGGACTTTTGCAGCCGGCTGTACATAGAAGTTTGCTGCGGGTAAATACTTTAACGCAAGCGCAAATAGGTAGGCTACCTACCTATGTAGACTACGAAAATAAGTATCCACTTTTGAATTTATCTCAATAAGGTGAAAAAGTGGACACATGTCTTTGTAGTAAAGGAGTTGACTGTACATATAGATATTTAAAATTTAAATAATAATAAAAATATTATGATTTATACAAATCAGTGCTTTCTGGCATCGGCGGCGGGGGTGGTGGGCCTTGTTTCTAAGATATTACCCTTAGAGGGTGGTGAGGCTACCATACCCTTTGCGTCCGATGCTTTGTAGGCCTGGGAGTCCCTCAACCCGGGTGCGCCGGTTCCTGGGAGGCTGGACTGTCAACGCTTGTGGGACGAAGTTGGTGTTAAGCGTTTGTTTGACGGCCTTTTGGGTGGCGCTCTTGGCGCTGATAGGGCGAGGCTTCTCGCGGCTGCGAGACCGGAATCTGGCGCCTGGTTGCACGCTCTCCCGTCCCCGAACTTAGGTACTCTCCTCGACAGTGACTCGTTGCGGGTGGCTGTTGCTTTTCGCCTGGGCTGTGATGTTTGCCAACTACATCTATGCATTTGCGGTTCCATGGTGGAGAGCAATGGGCATCACGCCCTGAGCTGCGGACGTTGCACGGGTAGGTTCCCGCGGCACCATGCCTTGAACGACATCGTCCGGAGGGCTTTAGTGTCTGCCAATGTTCCTTGTGTGCTGGAACCTCCGGGTCTTAGCAGGTCGGATGGCAAGAGGCCGGACGGTCTGACGCTGGTACCTTGGGAGAAGGGCCGGTGCCTCTTGTGGGACGCCACTTGCGTGACTACTTTTGCTGCCACTCACCTTGGGCGCACCGTGCGGTCACCAGGGGCGGCCGCTGAGCAAGCGGCGTTGCTCAAGAGGGTCAAGTACTCGGGCCTGTCTGGATATTTGTTTGTTCCCCTTGCGGTAGAGACGTCCGGCTGCTGGTGTGCGGAGGCAAGGGGAGCTGGGTCGCCGCTTACGCCGCTCCGGTTTCTTCCTGGCGCAGAGGCTGTCCATCGCAGTTCAGCGCGGGAACGCCGCGAGTCTGATGGGCACTTTCGCGCCGGGAGTAATGCGGGGGGGTCTTTTTGAATAGGTTTTTGTAGTTTGTTTTAATGTATTTTTGTAATTAAGTTAGTTTTTTTTAGTTTGTTGTATAAGTCTGACATTGTATTTTTTTTGTTTAATAATAAGTTAATCAGTGCTAATTTGAGTTTAGAAGACATTACTTTTTGACGGAATGAGATTTAGACAAAGAACGTTATAGACCAGTTGCATTATTGGCGGGTAGCGTTTTAGACCAGTTGCGTTTTAGACGAGAAGCGTTTTAGACCAGCTGCTAGGTGCGTTTTAAACAAGTTGCAACTTAGACCAGTTGCTTTTTAGACGAGTTGCTAATTAGACTATTTGCTTTTTAGACCAATTAACTGCTTAGACCAGCTGCTTTTTTAGACGAGATGAGACTAACCCACTTAAGTGGGTGTCAATATATTTTGAGCCGAGCTGCGGAAATGCAGCATCGCTGAATAAATCCGAATATTTAGCACTTCGCGATTTTAGTTTATTTTCCTCAATTTTCTGTTTTTTAATTGGGCATGCAGCGGAAATAGCCACATGATCCCCGCCACAGTTTGCACATTGTGTTTTAACCTTACTACAGTTTTTGAAGTTATGAGCTTCAGCACAAATAGAGCATACTTCATTATTTTTGCAATATTTTGCTATATGCCCAAATTTCATACAACGAAGGCATTGTTTGACTGGGGGAACATAGATCCCTACTTCATGCCTCCAATGATCTAGCGTTACATACTCTGGTAATTGTAAGGAGGCAAAAGTCACAGCAACCGTCTGAGTTGGAACCATTGAGACGTTACCCTGCATGTCTTTTACCCGCCGCATGAACCGTCTTACACTGATGACCTTTTTGCTGGAAGCAATTAGTTGATAGATCTTCTGATTTGAGTAATCAATCGGCACTGAAGTGATGACACCCGTGACCTCGGTCTCAGATGCTGGGATTGAAGCGGACATGTGAATTTCGTTTAATAATTTTTCGTTTTTTAAGAAAACGTTTGCATTATTTGAGAGATCAAACGTGATCCCAACTTTATAAGCATTTATTGATCTCAGATGCATCACACCCGACACGCAGTGCTTCCTGATTCCATTAGATAATGCAAGCCTATCCTTGTCTGAAAATTTGTGGTCATCCTCGGTGTGGTTCAGAAAAACAATAAATTCTTTCTTGGATGAATTTTTGTCATATAGTCGGTAGTAACTTTTAGCCCTGTAAGGAGTATACTTCTCTTTGTCCTCGGTCTTCTTTTTATTTGCAAGTATGCGCTCCGACGACGCAACTGTCTCCGCATCAGAACTACTCTCCGACAAAGGACGATCTGGCCCCGGCTCTTCGCTCTCTAACCGAGAGCGCTTTCCCGTGCGCCTCCCCATGACTACGGGGAAGCGCACCAAACCGAAAACCAAATCAACTACGTGTTAAGTTTAAAATTAAGACTGAATAGTTACAGAAATATATACAAATTAACACCTAAAATTAATTTAGAATAATAGTATTTTATGCAACAGTTGTATAAGTGGGTTCAAAAAATGCGAATTGCGTGAGTTGCGATACGAGCCGCGAATGCGGCGACTATCGCAAATAGAGACGCAATGAGCGTTTTTTGACTTAATTATACAACGTTGCATACAATACTTTTTCTACGACTAGGTTTTAAATTATAAAATACAAAATTAATCATAACCTGGAAACAAGGCAAATATGACGTTTGACTGACAGTATGTGTCTATGGAAAACTTTTTTTTATTTTTATTTAAAATATACTCAAATTAAAAATACTTTTTTTATGTTGGCATCAATAAATTTAGTTCGGAAACTTTTGTTTTTCTTAAAAACCGTAGGAATTTAATTGGTTGTTAAGTTGGTAGTTGTGCATTTTTACCGTAAAGTTAAAATTGAGCGCTTAATCCTTGCCCTAAGTTTAAGCTAGATTTAGAAGTCTGTGGCTGCTAGCAACAACGTAAAGTGACTATAACGACACTAGTGCTGTTATGGAGAATAGAGTATAGACTTCTCTGAACTCATATTATGTATGTTCTTATATTAGTGTTCGTGACCAAGTAAAAGACAGATAACAGTACAGGAGTAGAAAAAATATTTTAATGAGCGCGCCTATCTTTTTCAACGTTCCCGCCAAAGAAACCTTCTTTTTCCTAATCAGAACACGGTACTGAACATGCCCTTAAACGGAAAACAACCACTAAAATTTCACCGTGTATACATAGTCAAGTCATTTTAATAAAAAGTAACTTACATCGACAAGGTGGCAAAGGATTTTTCTGTCTAAATAGTTCGTGCTGTCCTGACCACAGTAACCGACGTTGCTCTTTGGGGTCACTTACATCACGATTTTTGTCGAACTCGCTTCTTAAAATAACTTGATGGTATCGCACGACAAATCTAGTAAGAATAAAAATTCAATGGGGCAATTTCCAAATTCATTCATCTTATCTTTCAGGACGTGCCGAATCTTGCTGATCTGTCCATTCAAATATTGTTTACTTGAAAGAGGAGACCAGCTACGAATTTCAATCTTCGGACAACGTGCACTCGTTGGGGTTAGGGAAAGATTTCAACGATGGTTTCGGGCGAAACACGTTCAAGGGTGTCTTGTTGGAATATGCTCAAAAATATATGGCAAGGACCAGTGTCAGACTATAGTCACCATATAGTCAAGGTGGCGTTTGCCAGACGCGGCCCATGCTGTGCGTGTGCGTGTGGATTGAGTGAGCACCCTTCTGAAATAAAAAAAAACATCCTGTTCATTTAGTAAAAGTTCTAAAACAATTGTAGAACTAAATCTCTGTATTTGTAAAAAGATAAATCAAAAGATATAACCTTTAACGTGTGCTCACTCAGTTCTCACAAACTACCAACGAAATCAGGGAATGTATTCATTTAACAAATAATATTTATATACGAATTTTTAGTAAAACCTGTGCTAACTTACCTTTATAATTTGTAGATCACCTAGTAACGTATTTAAGATTTTACAAATAATTTCTTATGCTCACTCAATCCGCACACTTTCGAAAACCCGATTTCTGATGAAAAAACTGAAGATTTAATCTGCTATATATGTGTATAGTTTAGTAAAACTAATCTGGGAATTTGTAAAATACAAAACGAACCACTAACGTGGCAGGTTTTTGGATAATAAATGTTTGTTAATGCTCACTCAGTCCACACGTTACAAGTAAGTTAAAAATGTAAATATCTCAATATTTGTAGTATTACATAAACTATAAATTACTTCAGCTTTTAGTAAAAATTTTTACTAAATATCCACCATCTAATATTTTATATTCGTTGTCTGTTTTTAAAGATATTCAATTGCAATTTTTCTAATGTAAGTAGATCGATTAGGTCGACCACACTTTATTATATTATGGTATATCCATGAATTAAATTTTAAAGTAAACAATTGTTTTGATTAGGTTTGTACATACTTATTACAATTAAGAGTTACCTGATCCGTAATTATTACCTTTCATTTACTGTAAAAGCTTTAATCCGAGATCAAAAAATTAAAATAAAACATCTTTCAATGTCAAAGTGACGTACCAGGGGTAGTAACCTTTTTGATCTCATATATTTTTTAAATGAACTGTATTTTGGATATGACCATAATATAATAAAGTGTGGTCAACCTAATCGATCTACTTACATTAGAAAAATTGCAATTGAATATCTTTAAAAACAGACAACGAATATAAAATATTAGATGGTGGATATTTAGTAAAAAATTTTACTAAAAGCTGAAGTAATTTATAGTTTATGTAATACTACAAATATTGAGATATTTACATTTTTAACTTACTTGTAACGTGTGGACTGAGTGAGCATTAACAAACATTTATTATCCAAAAACCTGCCACGTTAGTGGTTCGTTTTGTATTTTACAAATTCCCAGATTAGTTTTACTAAACTATACACATATATAGCAGATTAAATCTTCAGTTTTTTCATCAGAAATCGGGTTTTCGAAAGTGTGCGGATTGAGTGAGCATAAGAAATTATTTGTAAAATCTTAAGTGTGATACTATACAGCACGACCACGGACGATTTTGTTATTTCTTTTGCGGTACATATTCACGAAAAAAAATGTACTATTTTGTACTAATCATTAAAAAATTTGTACTCATACGGTTTCGGAGTTGTGAGATAGAGGTTGTGGTCGTGCTAGGTAGATGCTACCTGGCACGACCACACTGAGATCGAGGTTAGTTTGATAGTCGAAATAAATGTACTGAAATTGTACTATTTTGTACCGAGTATAAAATAATTGTACCGCTTGCCAATTTTAAAAAAATTACCTTTTTGGTTCGCGGAGTACAGCAGACGGAAATGAAAGCGGTACAAATTCACGAAAAAAAATGTACTTTTATGTACTCTTCATTAAAAAGTAATAACTCATACGGTTTCGGCAGTGTGACACAAAAGGTGGGGGTCGTGCTAGGTAGATGCTACCTGGCACGACCACACTGCCATTGAGGTTAGTTTGATAGTGAAAATAAATGTACTGAAATTGTACTATTTTGTACCGTACATAAAATAATTGTACCTCTTTTCTGTAAAAAAAAAATGTCCCTCAATGGTTCGCGGAGTACAGCCGACGCAAAAGAATGAGGTACAAATTCATGAAAAAAAATGTACTTTTAGGTACTTGTAATCAAAAAGTAATTACTTATACAGTTTCGGCAGTGTGACACTAAAGGTTGGTTAAGGTTGGGTCGTGCTAGGTAGATAGATGGTTCCTGGCTCGAATACGCTGATATCGAGGTGAGTTTGATGGTCAAAATAAATGTATTCTATTTGTACAGTTGAGTTCATAAATATATGAGCATTTCCTAGGCTTCAATAATAAATGTACATTTACCGGTACATATTCATCTGAACAGATTTATCAATCAATAATATATACACGTTTTACCTGCCATATTCATCTGAGCAAGCTTCTCAATAATATGTAAGCAACTGAAAATTGATAAAATATCTGTACTACGATTTTTCAAGATTATCTAAACAAGTGGAAATATAATAAATATCTGCACAAGGGTTTTCAATTACTTGTAAACAGGTTGTGGTGCATAAATATCTGTACTGACGTATTCCAAGCTCAGATAATGATGAACTCGACGTTAATACGGGCGTGGGGCAGGCTGCCTGCCTGTGTTGTGCCTGTAGCTTCGCCTGCGTGGGATACTACTTGTAATAATCTCCTCATCTTAACTTACTCACAACCTATTTCAAAACCTCCTAAATAACATTCTTTAAAAAAAGAATTAAATAGATAAATATACCTCTATAAATGTATCTTCCAAAATAAGAAATACTCCATACTACGCATTCATTGACCAATTTATTTATTTCTACAGAAAAGCTGAAATGTTTTGTTTGTACATATATTTACGAGCTTTTAATTGTTCACATACATTTGGAATACGTCAGTACAGAAATTTATGCGCCACAACCTGTTTACAAATAATTGAAAAAACCACGAAAAAACCCTTGTGCAGATATTTATTATATTTCCACTTGTTTAGATAATTTTGAAAAATCGTAGTACAGATATTTTATCAATTTTCAGTTGCTTACATATTATATTGAGAAGCTTGCTCAGATAAATACGGCAGGTAAAACGTGTATATATTTTTGATTGAGAAATCTGTTCAGATGAATATGTCCCGGTCCATGTACATTTATTATTGAAGCCTAGGAAATGCTCATATATTTATGAACTCGACTTTACTATTTAGCACTTTGCATTAAATAATAGTAATTCTTCGCAGTTAAGAAAAAAATACTTCAATGGTTCGCGGAATCGACCGACGCTAAAGAAAGATGTAAAAATTTATGAAAAAAGTATTTTTATGCACTCTTCATTACAAAAACCAATATTCATACGATTTCGGCATAGTGACAAAAGATTGTGGTCACTGTGCTAGGTAGATGGTTCTTGGCACAACCACACTTTCATAGAGTTTAATCGAATGACCAGAATAATACAAAATAAATGTGCTCAAATTGTGGCTACAGTCTACACTAGGTACTATAGGACATCAAATGTAACAGTGTTATGGCAAAAACCTCTGCAATTACTAAAAATAGGTCAAGTGCGAGTCAGACTCGCGCACCGAGGGTTCCGTACAAACTCGTTAGTAGATAAGTGAATAGTTCAAGAAGAACTGAATGGCGATTAGTTTAGTAGGAGCAAATAAGTATGAGTTTTGATTTTTACAAATAAAAAAAAAACGGTGCAAATTAGGAAAACCGATTTACTTTTCCTGTAATGTTAAGGATGATATTAATAATCAGTAATTATTACAGATTTTTCTGCTCACTTCGGAGATAATAGTGGGGAATGTATTTTTTTAACTTTTTTGTCTTAAATAAAAAACTACATGCTGAAGAAAAAAAAAACGGTTTTAGAATCCTCCTATACACATTAAGCCCTTTCATTTGATATCCCAACCGATATAATAGCTCTACTTTTGAATTTCGACATAACATTTCAGTCCCCTTTAAAAAAAAAGGTATAAGGTTTTGGTTTCATCCAATAGGCTCGGGTTAGCAATTTTTAACACTATTCCAAATATCAAGTCGATAGCATCAGTATATCCTGAGATATCTTGCTGTGACAGACGGACAGACTGACAGAGTCACCATAAGGGTTCTTTTTTACCATTTTACCAATATATTTATTTTGACCATCAAACTGACCTCGATATCAGCGTATTCGAGCCAGAAACCATCTATCTACCTAGCACGACCCAACCTAAACCAACCTTTAGTGTCACACTGCCGAAACTGTATGAGTAATTACTTTTTGATTACAAGTACCTAAAAGTACATTTTTTTTCATGAATTTGTACCTCATTCTTTTGCGTCGGCTGTACTCCGCGAACCATTGAGGGACATTTTTTTTTTACAGAAAAGAGGTACAATTATTTTATGTACGGTACAAAATAGTACAATTTCAGTACATTTATTTTCACTATCAAACTAACCTCAATGGCAGTGTGGTCGTGCCAGGTAGCATCTACCTAGCACGACCCCCACCTTTTGTGTCACACTGCCGAAACCGTATGAGTTATTACTTTTTAATGAAGAGTACATAAAAGTACATTTTTTTTCGTGAATTTGTACCGCTTTCATTTCCGTCTGCTGTACTCCGCGAACCAAAAAGGTAATTTTTTTAAAATTGGCAAGCGGTACAATTATTTTATACTCGGTACAAAATAGTACAATTTCAGTACATTTATTTCGACTATCAAACTAACCTCGATCTCAGTGTGGTCGTGCCAGGTAGCATCTACCTAGCACGACCACAACCTCTATCTCACAACTCCGGAACCGTACGAGTACAAATTTTTTAATGATTAGTACAAAATAGTACATTTTTTTTCGTGAATATGTACCGCAAAAGAAATAACAAAATCGTCCGTGGTCGTGCTGTATAGTATCACACAAATCTTAAATACGTTACTAGGTGATCTACAAATTATAAAGGTAAGTTAGCACAGGTTTTACTAAAAATTCGTATATAAATATTATTTGTTAAATGAATACATTCCCTGATTTCGTTGGTAGTTTGTGAGAACTGAGTGAGCACACGTTAAAGGTTATATCTTTTGATTTATCTTTTTACAAATACAGAGATTTAGTTCTACAATTGTTTTAGAACTTTTACTAAATGAACAGGATGTTTTTTTTTATTTCAGAAGGGTGCTCACTCAATCCACACGCACACATGCTGTGCGGGCCCCCTGCCTGGCTTTCCCCCGGGCTTGTGGGGAGCCACCTGGGCCCTTTCGACCCAGTCCGACCCTGGCAAGAACAAATAAATTCCAGTTATACATTGTTACTTACCTAGCTACGTAATATGATTCAAGCATTCGCATAGCCGCTTTATAAAGCGAGCAAACTTTTTGAGAATGAGTCCTTAATTCCGGTGCGTAAGCCATAAGCTAAATATTATTGCTTTTCTGTTAGGAAATTAAATATACAGTACACGTATTTTAACCGATAGAAATTTGATTTGATATTAATAGTGTCAATTTTTTATTATATCCAGAATAGAAGTAAAAATTTAAATGCCATTCCTGCCAGTTCTTTTTGGTCTACTAGTAGAGCGCACCCAATTAACGTGCGGTAGCCAACGCCGACGAAACTTCGTTGGCGTTCGTTGGCTTGGTGTGTACGCATGTCAAATTATAGGTCACATGATACGTCGCGCCAACGAACGATGATCGAACGCTCGTTGGCGTTTGCTAAACCGTCCACACTAAAGCCAAAGATTACAGAATACTAGTACAGATACCCAATCTCAAACAAATACGCGTAGCGTCCTAACTCTGCTGGATTTCTAGACTACGTTAGTTCCATAGTGTGATCATAGGCGGCAGCACTGAACTGACGGTATCTAGCTCAGCAATCGATCCTACTAATATAATGATGCGTCACTAGATGGCGTTCGTAAAGGTCCGATCCACGGAGTAACTGGAGGCGGCATAACGCGTAGTTTGTTCCGAAACCTGCGTAGCCGGCATTTACACGCACACATTTGCATTAAAGTACGCATGAGGCGTAAACACAAAGAAATGCTAGCCGCTATTCGCTTTGTAGTAGTGTGCGCACGCGCGTTGCTACGCAACACTACAAGGCAATGGTATAAGCTCCGCGTACGCAGGGATGGAGCCAGTCGATATAATTATCGATCTATCGATACTTAATTTTTATGAAATTGATTAAATATGCTCTCGGTTTACCAAGAAATGGTAGAATTCAGTTATCTATGTTAAACAAGCAGATATCTTGATAAAATAAAAAAGTAGAACATTTTTTTGCCCTGTCGTTAAAAACACAGCGTTACAAGATTGTCAAACAGTTTTAAGCGATGAACTACGAAACTGGATAGCATACATAAATAATCATCTTGCATCTTGTATTGAAGTTATTATAATTAGACAACTTTTTTTGTGATATTGCATATTCCAAAATTCGTCAAAGCCAAAACAAATGTGGCAAGTTTGATTGAAAAAAATGCAAGTTTGATTAAAAAAATAGAAATAAGCACTAGATAACCTTATATTGCTTTAACATAATTCTTTTCAGGGGTCTTTATTGGAATTCATAATAAAATAAAAAAAAATTGTATTTAATCACTAAATGTCAACATGGTTTATTATTTGCGGATGTAAAATCACATTATTGACTAGATTAAACAATAATACAATTAAGTACTTCCATAGTTACGCTAATTAGAAATACTTTATTTAGTATGAGAATTTCTTCAACTAAAATCACCTTAAGCACTGAAAAATTATCGATAAATACCGGCCGCGCACTATTATGGCGGCGGCCATGTTACTTGCGCAAGCGCAATGGCTGCCGACACGCCTCGGACCAAGTGACGGCCGCATCTACTAGTGGGCAATACATTGCGCGTTACTGGCATAATCCGGCGACCGACCGCCATAGCCAGCCAGCAATCGATATGAATACTGCCGTGCCATCAGATTAGAGTATCTTTTAAGTTGTTGCTTCGTGTACGACACGATAAAATGGCACAACAAGGCATATTTATATTTTTTTTCACGTAAAGTTTGTCACGCGCGGTCGAACGACGACTGATGGCCGCGGAACTGACTTTTGAAAGTTAAATGCGCGTCTGAACCTAAACCATGTTACGCGTGCCCCGCCCATTACCGTGTCTATAGTATTCTTCTGGTCTGTGGTCCGATCGCAGGCATTTTAAAGTAAATGACTATATCACGATATAATAGTTATACATATAAAGCCTCGCTTACGACTCCACATCGACGCGCGTGTGTCCTTGAGGGGTTCTTTTGGGTTGTACGTTTGATTTTATAAACATGCATTATGAAGCCTTTCACACTGGCACAATATAATTATCCTTGCAGTACGCAAACGCCGTTGATGCCGGCCGCCGTCGCGATCGAGAACTGTGCGAATTATCTATAATGTATTTTAAATACATATAACGTATTCGTTTTCCAACTCATTTGATTAAGAAAATCTGTGAATACTATCAACTTATATTGAATTGCAGTGATACCTACCTTAGTTTGTTTGTGTATAAACAAAGTGCTAAATTATTTGAGTTCATTATTAGACCATTTAATTATTAGACCACGGATGCTTTAACATGAAGTCTTAACATATTAATAATTATAATTTTCGGCGTCGGCCAAGATCGAATAGGGGGAAACGTACTGTACTGCGTGAAGCTTACCGTACCGTGACCATGCTAGACAATTTAAAAAAAAGAGCTTAACAACATTTTTATGTTTATGTTGTTGAAAGTATGGACGCCTGCTCTAACATTCATGGCAATACTTGCTAATGCAATAATTGTTATGGTTTTTCGCTCTCTCGTCCATGTATTGTGCACTGTCATTAATTGTAAAGTTAAACTTAATTATATAAAATAGTTCTATAATCTAAATTGCCTTTGTTATTATTTCATCAGGTTATGGGCCGTCCCAAGCCTGCCGTTTAAAGTTATCTTTGGTTTTTGAGCAGTATTAAAATAGTGAAAGTAAAATCACTGAGTATAACCTCACTTATAGTTACCGCGCTCGCGAGTGATTCTTATTTTCAGCTATTTACAAATTGAATATAATATAATAATTACTTCATAAATATGTCTGGAAGCAATTCAATGATGTCAATTGAAAAGTTAACGGGTCGTGAGAATTGGGCAACCTGGAGTTTTGCTGTCAAAGCATATTTAGAACACGAAGATTTGTATAACTGCATTTTAAAAGAACCAGTGCCTACTGACTCTAACTCAGTTAAACTAGACACCAAAGCTAAGTCAAAACTAATATTATTAGTTGACCCGATTTTATACGTGCATATTCAAGATGCTAAAAATGCAAAACAGGTATGGGAACATTTATCAAAGGCATTTGAAGACAGTGGTTTAACCCGTAAAGTTGGCTTATTGAAAGAACTTATTAATACCAATTTGGAAAATAGTTCATCAGTCGAAGATTATGTAAATAAAATAATGACAGCCGCGCACAAGTTAAGAAATATAAAATTCAATGTGGACGATGAGTGGTTGGGCACTTTAATGTTGGCAGGATTGCCAGAAGTATACAAGCCCATGATCATGGGGTTAGAAAGTTCCGGTATGAAGATTAGTGCTGATTTAGTGAAAAATAAATTACTACAGGAAGTAAAAACATCAGACACTACCGCACTTTATACAAACACAAAATTTAATCAACCCAAAAGTGATCAATATAATAGTATTTTATGCAACAGTTGTATAAGAAGGTTCAAAAAATGCGAATTGCGTGAGTTGCGATACGAGCCGCGAATGCGGCGAGTATCGCAAATAGAGACGCAATGAGCGTTTTTTGACTTAATTATACAACGTTGCATACAATACTTTTTCTACGACAGGTTTTAAAATTATAAAATACAAACAAGGCATAACCTGCAAAGAAGGCAAATATGACGTATGACTGTCAGTATGTGTCTATGGTAAACTTTTTATTTTTTAAATGAAGTTGACACGCAGTGAATATATTAAAAATACTTTTGTTTTTATGTTGGCATCAATGAATTTAGTTCAGAAAGTTTTGTTTTTCTTAAAAGCC
This sequence comes from Eudemis profundana, assembly GCA_947034925.1. Taxonomy (NCBI): domain Eukaryota; kingdom Metazoa; phylum Arthropoda; class Insecta; order Lepidoptera; family Tortricidae; genus Eudemis; species Eudemis profundana. The sequence continues at coordinate 9,566,502 of OX344814.1, read as the reverse complement.
GTAGGATTTTAATTGTTTGTTAAGTTGGTAGTTGTGCATTTTTACCGTAAAGTTAAAATTGAGCGCTTAATCCTTGACCTCAGTTTAACCTAGATTTAGAAGTCTGTGGTTGTTAGCAATAACGTAAAGTGGCTATAACGACACTAGTGCTGTTATGGGGAATAGAGTATAGACTTCTCTGAACTCATATTATATATGTTCTTATATTAGTGTTCGTGACCAAGTAAAAGACAGATAACAGTACAGGAGTAGAAAAACATAAGAAAGGACCTAGGTGCTTTCATTGTAATAAGTACGGACATCTCAGTAAAAATTGTTGGCATAAAAAGACAAGTAATAATAAAGAAAAAGGGTATGTCGCAGCTTTTTCAGCATCCACAGCAAATGATTCCAATTCATGGTATATTGACTCAGGGGCGTCTATGCACATGACACGGCACCGAGACTGGCTCACTGATATCACTCCTTCATCTGTACCGAGCATAAGAATTGCTAACAACAAAGTATTAAAAGTTGAATGCTGCGGTAATGTATGCATCAAGGTAAATGCAAAAGATGGCAGCACCGAATCAATACAGGTGAGGAATGTTTTATACGTACCAGATTTAAAAACAAATTTGCTATCAGTTAGCAAAATAATTAAAAGTGGATGTAAAATAATATTTAATGAACGGGGCTGTGAAATTTACAATCCAAGCAACAAGTTAGTCGCAAGGGCAAATTTAATCAATGAGACATATCTGTTAAATACTTGTAAAAATCAAGAAATGCAGGTCATGATGGCTAAGACTGAAGATGATACTTATCTCTGGCACCAAAGGATGGGTCACTTAAATTTCACTAGTCTTAATAAAATACCTAACTGTACAGAAGGTGTAAAACTGTCACCTAGGAAAGAAAATTCAATTTGTGTAACATGTATTGAAGGAAAGCAAACGAGGAAACCATTCCCCACTGAGGGCTCCCGTGCAACCGGCTTGCTAGAGCTCATCCACAGCGATGTATGTGGACCGATGAAGCATACTTCTATAGGAGGGGCAAGGTATTTTGTAACCTTCACTGATGATTTTTCTAGACGAGTACAAGTATATTTTATTAAAAATAAAAGTGAAGTATTTGAAAAATTTGTAGAATTCAAGAATAGAGTTGAGAATGAGCTAAGTACAAAAATCAAAATTCTTAGAAGCGATAATGGAACTGAATATAAAAATAATAATTTTGATACCTACTTAAAAAAACATGGAATACTGCACCAGACAACTAATTCATACACTCCTGAGCAGAACGGGCTCAGTGAGAGGATGAATAGAACTTTGATAGAGCGGGCTAAATGCATGATTTTAAATGCTGAATTGCAGGTCACATTCTGGGCAGAAGCGGTTGCAACAGCTGCGTACATTGTAAACCGATCTCCTACTAGCAGCTTATCTGATGCAACGCCTCATGAAGTATGGACTGGAAACAAGCCAAATCTGAGTCATATGAGAATTTTCGGATGTCCCGCAATGATGCTTATTCCTAAAGAAAACAGAACTAAGCTTGATGTGAAGTCACGTAAGTTAATATTTGTTGGCTACAGTGATTGCGTAAAAGGCTATAGATTCATAGATCCTGAAACAAAAAAAGGAATTATTAGTAGGGATGTTGTATTTCTAGAAGCTTCAATTAAAAGAAAACAGATGAATGATGTACCTAAAGAAGTTAGTAAAAATGACATAGAGATAGAGGAAAATAAACATGAAAATACAAAAGAAAGTTGTGATCATGTAAAAGTAAAGAAAATTGTTTACTTACCTGTTGATGAACCTGAAGGATCTGTGGAAAGAAACATTGACTGTGAGACTTCATATGATGATGAGATTCACGAGAGTACTTCTATTTCAGAGGATGGGTCTGATTTATTTGAAGACGTTAATGATGAGACATACTTACCTGATGTGACACTTGACTCTCAATTGGAATCGAACGTAACTTTGAGACCGCAGCAGCGGAGAATGGCACGTCACAATAATGATGTCCATCAAGATCCCTCATCACTGATGTGTCTTAATGTTGAATCAACAATAAATCTACTAAACAGTGATCCACAAAATCTTCAAGAAGCTCTAGACAGCGAAAAAGCTGATGAATGGAAGAGGGCTATGGATGAAGAATATCAGTCATTGATTAAAAATAATACGTGGACACTAGTTAACTTACCAGAAGGAAAATCAGTCATTCCCAGCAGATGGGTTTATAAAACTAAGATGGATGGCAATGGGTCTATTACCCGCTATAAAGCTAGACTGGTAATTAAAGGATATAAACAAGTCAAGGGCATTGATTACAATGAGGTATACGCTCCAGTGGTCCGTTACACATCCATAAGATATCTCATTGGTCTTGCTGCTAAATATGGACTTAAAATACACCAAATGGACGCAGTGACCGCATTCTTACAGGGTGACATCACTGAAGAAATTTACATGGCCTTACCACCTGGCTATGAAGATGACAATAAAGTTTGTAGATTAAACAAGTCAATATACGGACTCAAACAAGCCAGCAGGCAATGGAACAAGAAATTAAATACTGCTTTATTAGAAATTGGGATGACTCGATCAAACATAGATCCATGCGTTTACTACCGAATAAAGGAAAATGATATGCTTTTTATAGCAGTATATGTAGATGACATACTTTATTTCTTTAATAATGAAGAAACGTCACAATTAATAAAAGGAAAATTAAAAGAAAAATTCTATATGAAGGATTTAGGAACAGCCAAACATTGCATTGGTTTTAGAATTTCACAAGATGAAAATGTAGATGAAATTTCTATCGACCAATCTATTTACATAGAAATGATACTTACACGATTTGGTATGAACAATTGTAAGCCAATGTGGACACCTGCTGATGCTAATGTTAAACTGAAGAGGGCTGAAGATCAAGAAGAAATTTTAAAGAACATTCCATATCAAGAGATAATTGGATGCTTATTGTACTTATCACAGGGCACTCGGCCAGACATTACTTATGTAGTAAACTCTCTGAGTAGGTACAATAGCCAACCCACTAATGAACATTGGGTGGCCCTGAAACGAGTTTTGAGGTACCTGAAAGCTACAATGCATATGAAACTGGTTTACAAAAAAAATGCACATGGAATAATTTCAGGGTATTGCGATTCAGACTGGGCAAATGATATTGAGGATAGACGATCTTGCACAGGCTACATATTTTTATTTCAGGGTGCCGCAATAAGCTGGAATTCTAAGAAACAGCAAACCATAGCTCTATCTACAAGTGAGGCTGAATATATGGCCTTAGCGTCGGCCATTCAGGAAGCTCTTTGGTTGAAACAACTGGCAGACGAGTTTCAACCCGAACTTAAAGGTACACCTATAACCCTTAATTGCGATAATCAAAGTGCGATTAGTCTTTCAGGAAATGCTGTCTATCACGCACGCAGTAAACATATAGATGTCCGCTACCACTTCGTACGAGAGAAGATTGCTGCCAAACAAGTGATGGTTCAATATAGATGCACTAGAGACATGGTCGCAGATATCTTGACAAAAGGACTCCATCGACCGAAGCATGAAAACTTCACTGCAGCAATGGGTTTAATTTTAAAGCGTCTGCGTCCAGGAGAGGATGTTGAAAGTATGGACGCCTGCTCTAACATTCATGGCAATACTTGCTAATGCAATAATTGTTATGGTTTTTCGCTCTCTCGTCCATGTATTGTGCACTGTCATTAATTGTAAAGTTAAACTTAATTATATAAAATAGTTCTATAATCTAAATTGCCTTTGTTATTATTTCATCATATGTGTTTACGCCCTTTTTCGCACAATAACAACAACAATAGGGATTGTTAGCGTGGGAATTTTTGTGTTTGTGTTTGTATGTAAGTACGTCTTGTTTTTTTGTACGTGTGAGAGTGAAATATCTGGTTATATTCCTATAATCTGTGCAGAGGCAGAGGTCTACAACAGTTTGATACAAAGTTCCAATTTATAAAATACCACCTAATATAACATTATTATGATGTTCTTTATTCATTTTCTTCCAGTCCAGTACAGTATAAGTGCAATTATTGTAATATCCATTTAGCTACAAATTACCACAGCAAAGTTGTCAATAGTATACTTCTTGTGACCAAATGTATATTTAAATGTATATTTCGTGTGTAAATTTTATTTAGATTCCGAAGGTGGGAGAAATTTACGCTGGCTCTTTTGTACCTAAGCCGGTTACGTAGCAAAATACTTAAAAACACATGTTATACGGTTACGATCATGCTATACGTTTTGCGTACGATCAAAATACATAAAGTAAAATTGCAGAACGTGCGGAATTCATAACATATTTTATCATAGGATTTAAATATATACGGGCTAAATTCACTACGTTTATAATCTATGTTGCGGAATAGGTATCTATAAAGTTCAAAATAAATAAAGCCTAAAATAAATAAATTTTATTTTGTATTTTGACAATCTTAATTTTTAATTTATAATTTGACTTATGATGTAATTTTGAAATGCGAAATAAATAAGCTAATCTCATTTTCATTGTACAAACTTAATTAAGATTTTACTGCACATGTTTTAATAAAACAATTGCCGCAGAGCACCCTAATACTACCGAACAACATTACAAAAAAAAACAAAACAACCATACGCGCGCGCCATATTACTTTGACGAAAAGGTTTACAATCTATGATGCTGGCGGTACGCCACTGTGCAAGCGGGAGAGCAATATAATTAATTACGCGCGTGCGATAGAGATACGAAATTTATGTTGCGACTTAGCACCGCCGCTACCTCTCACTAGATGGCGCTAAAAGCATAGCGCCATCTATTGACAGGTAGTGGCTTTACCTGCGTAAAGCCACTACCTGTCAATAGATGGCGATCAACCGAAAGGATTAATTGCACGTAATTCTTAATTTGAAACCTATCATGCCATCTATGGAAATTTTTAGGTATTAATTCTAATTTGTTAGCATTGGGAGCCCATGCTAAAGCCAACGAAGGCCGGCGAAGGCAAACCCATTCGTTGGCGTTCGTTGGTCTGGTGTGTACGCAGTTGACCGAGAACCAACGAACGTGCGACAGCCAACGCCGACCAATGTTCGTTGGCCTTCGTTGTCTTGATGTGGATGCGGCATAACACAACAACAAGGGAAATTATCTGTGGAAAAATCTTTGTATTCGTTCATTTCATTCCTTTCAATTTTCATTCAGTCATTCACTTCACTCATTCACTCTTAAATTCGCTTTTTTGAAAATAAACACTAATCGTAAAAATTATAATGAAATGGCTTCTCAGTATCTGATACAATTTATATATTTAGAGTTTCGTTGTTTATTTTTATATCAACTGAAATAATATTACATCAATAGTATCTTTCATTTCTAAATAATCACATAACCTTTAAAAATGTCTGACGCTTGGGAAGAGATACAAGCAGTGAAAAGTAAAAGGAATAGCTTGCGCGAGAAGTTGGAAAAGCGAAAGAAAGAACGCCAGAATATCCTCGGATCAACTCTAGTTAGTGGAGACAAATCGGAAGGATCACCAGGCGCGAAGGAGCGACCTATTGCCGGCGTCGCGGTTCCTACTAAAAATGAAGGTAAAACTAAATTATAATATTTATGTCTACTTCATTTATTCCTGACCACGTTTTTATGCGACCTAACTTGAGATTTCGAGCCTTTTCAATAAGGAGTAATCATCGAATTCAGCAATAAACAAGGTAAAATAAATTCCTGACCCTTAGTAATAAACCGGCCTAACTATAAATGATTCTACAATTGAGTTAAAACCATTTGAATTCGTTTTAACATTTTCCATTAGATTTTTTTTTAATTAGGCCGGTTTATGGGTGCAAATATAAAAGGCAGTGTCCTGACTGACTGACTCATCAAAGCACAGACAAAACTACTGAAGGCTAGTTTTCAATACCCTTTTTAGGGTTCCTTATGGTGCGACTGGCTGTCCCAGCTAGATATTTCAGGGACTAACTGGCCTATGTGTATATTTGTCCTAGCTACGTAATGTGACCAATGTAATTGGTATTAATTTCCAGAGAAGCCCAAAGCCGTGGTGCCGGTGGCCTCCCTAGAAGTGCGACTCCTCCAGGTGTTGTCTGACATGCAGCTGCAGCTGCCAGCGACAGCCAGCGCTCTCCTGCCTGGGCTAGGAGACGTGGACACTGAGATAGTGGCCAGTTTGCTGCAGAAGTTTGCTACACAGAAGCTTATTACGTAAGAAACATATAACACTTACTGAGCTCAATCCAGTTGATAAGGAATGTGAAGGAACTATACTGCCATCCTAATTCAAATCAATCAATCATCAATCAATCATAGTTTATTTGTATAACATTGGTAATACAGTACAAGTACAGTGATGTTAAGTTTTTTACGGTCAACTATGTTTTGCCCAAAGGCATACAAAAACTTAAGACTTAATTCTAAGTAGGCTTAACTCTCATGCGTAATGTTCTAGTTGGAGTACAGGTTAGGTAAATAATATAAAATATGTTAAAATTACAAAATAATAATACCTGTGCATGTCAAAAATGTAGAACAATTTATAATAATAATAATGTCAATCACTAATCATTCGAATTTAAATTGTCCCTTAAATAATCCTGGATTGAATAATAACATTTATTTATAAGTAATTTTAATAATTTATTCCTTAATTCTAACATTGGTAACCTTTTGAATCCAGCAGGTAGTTTATTATATATTTTACTAGCTTGACAATATATATGCTTTAACGCATCAATGCTGTCTTTGCAGGAATTGGGAGAAGGTTTTTGTTATATCTTTCTCTCAAATTCCTGTTGGACATCTCAGAACAAGTTTTAAATAAATAAATCAAAAGGATGCATCTCAGTTTTATGGATTTTGAGGAACAAGCAATTTTAGTTGTGGTAATGGCATAATTTTGGAGGTGTGCTAAATTTTCTTAATGACTTTTAGGAAAATTTTATAAACTAAGATTTCTTTTTCGAAATGTCATATGATGAATTGATATATTTTCTATACAAGTATGCAAAAAAAACGAAATTTGATTTTTTTGAGATGCATCCTTTTAATTGTAATTAAGACAGCAGTATAGGTGGCAGCACTAAATCGACAAGAGACACTATCCGGACAGTAGAAAGAACTTATCAGGCCTGAAAATAGTCATACTGGTTATAAATGTCAATGTCAAGTATTTGTGGCCACACAAACATTAATCATCCTTCATCTCAATAATAACTTCGTTTCCCGTTAATGTGGTTCCAGAATTATATGTAGAGTACAAGATTTGGACTAGCGGCACCAGTTGGCTGCACCTTCGTTAAGCACGTCCCCTATTCTGTCATCTCTGAAGTTGACTTCATGTTAAGAGGTCTTAGAAAATCCCACTAATATTATAAATGCGAAAGTTTGTGAGGATGTTTGGATGTTTAGATGTTTGGATGTTTGTTACCTAATAACGGGATAACAACTGGATGGATCAAGCTGAAATTTGGCATGTAAGTAGTCCAAGTCCTGGATTGAAACATAGGATACTTTATATCCCGGTAAAGAGTTCCTTTGGGACAATAACGAGAACAACGCGGGCGAAGCCGCGGGAAAATGCTAGTGTTAAATATTTTCAATCATCAAATATGGTAAAATATTGAAACTTCTTAAGTCTGCAAAACAGCGGCCCATAACTGTACATTGTATATAGCCGGAGCTCCTTGGAAGCTCTGGGCTGGAAGGAGCTCACGGTCGTGCCGCAGGGATGACAAACCAATGGCAATTACACTGCTGATAATGCTGGCTATGCATAAAAACGTCAGATGTTTGTCACAGCATAACAAAACATTTATAGGAAAAGGCACTTCAATCAAAGAGGTTCTTCACCTTCGAGTTACATGAATGCACTTGTCAATTGAAGGGGATGTTTACAAAAACAACATAACTAACCAAGCTGGTTGACACCAACTGTCATTAAAAATGTTTCTCTATAAGTATCAATCAGTCTAATCAGTTATGCTGTTTTTATAAACATCTCCTCAATTTATTTACACAGTATACGAGACAGAACAGAAGGCACTCCAGATGTGGGTATTGAAGTGGTCAGCGCGGAGTCAGTGAGGCTCGCCGCTGTTCTTGCTGCTCTTATTGAAGAACACTCCACTAATAAGAGAAAAGGTAATCCACATACGTAAACAGTAACATGAGACATTCTAACTGTTTTGTCAGCCTAGTTTCAGTAATTTGGTGATATAAGTCCGGTTCGAACTTATAATACACTACACCAGCGGTCGGCAACCTTGTAGCAGCCAAGGGCGTCATAGTAGCTAACGAAATTGACGCGGGCCGCACTTTGTTAATAATTTGTGACTTTATACGATTCTGAATATAACAACCTTTACATACAAAATGGCTAGAGAGGCTTGGGGGCCGCAGGTTGCCGACCGCTGCACTACACTATACGTATATCGTCCCTTTACTTTCGCAACCTCGTATCTACTTGAATAGTTTCATAAGAAAATCGCACTTTTCTACTCGTAACACAGGTGCTTTTCCTATCAAACTATTCAAGTAGATACTACGTTGAGAAAGTAAAGGGACGATATGGCACTGTATTAATAACCCATGGTACAAAAACAGATATGGTCTTCCTGAAAATCGGATATGCTTATATCACCTTAATGTTACCATGTGAGTGTACCACCCATAATCAATTATGAAATAAATTACCGGCCCGCGGAATGTTTTATGTTTACATGTTATTTGTTTATTTGGGTGTAAAAAAAAACTATCTAATGTTAATATCTCAACATTCCTTTTCTTTAGAGGCAAATAAGTGAAGAAAAGACACCTTGAGGGCTTACTTGCAGAAATAAATGATTTTTTTTTTAATTTGGAAACGCTTTTTATATGGATAATAAATTTTCTCAAAATAGCAACATATTAAGTTAGTGACGTCAACATGTCTGAGGTCGACTGAGTTCATCATTGTCCGCTTCGGCAAGAACATTATTATACCATGAATAAACTGAACTACTGAAACTAGACTGATTATTCCAGCTTGTGTATGTTTCGTGATATGGTATTTACAGGAGACAGCGCCCCTGATGAGGGAACGAAAGTAAAGCAGACAAAAAATGCTACAGAAGAGAAAAAGGCTGCAAAGAAGGATACTGATTTGATGGTATGTAAAATATATTTACACTAAATGGTAACTGTATTTATCAACTTCAAAGTTATTTATTCAGCAATTTGGGCATTTACTATCCTAAATTGAATAATAAACTTACCCTGAAAACTTCTACGCTGAGAAGAACTGGTGAAGAAACTCGGCAAGGTGTCATTTCTTCAAAACAGTCATACAATATTCACAAAGGACCATGCGTCAAAATGGACCAAAAACCAACAGAGTTCAGAGTTGTGTCATGTAATAGGTCTTTACATGTACTTCATTTCATTATATGGGCACCAAGTTCAATTCCATTGTAAAACTGAGATATTCAAATTCAAAATATTTTGAGCAGCGCTAAGAGAAGCGCGCGCGAGTGCCATTTTTTGCCCGCCCGCGTCAGCTAGCGTATTTAGGCGTACTGGCGTAGGCGTTTCTCATAGAAACTAAAATATGAATATCTCAGTTTTGCAATGGAATTGAACTTGGTGCCCATATAATGAAGTACATGAAAATACCTTTTTAATTACACAACTCTCAGCTCTGTTGGTTTTTGGTCCACTTCCCATACAAAGTTGCCCATGGTCCCTTGTAATATCATACTATTCAATGGATTTCAAAACTAACGGGCCGAGATCACGCTCGTGTTTTAAGATCTCTCATTATGTATCAGTTGCATAAACTACTATGTTATAGTCTTTGCTGGCCATGCCGTCGAGCAGAGAGAAAGCTGTGAAGCGAGTGGGAGAGGAGATCATGGACCTCCTGAGCAAGCCAACAGCTAAAGAGAAGTCACTCGCAGACAAGTTCAAAAGTCAAGGAGGTCAGTTTTGTATATATCGTTGACCGTAGGCAAAGCATAAAGATAGAGAAGTAGTCACTCTTCGGCCGATTTGGAGCGCGCGATACCTATTCAACGATAATGCGCAGACAGTGCGATCCGTACTGGCGCATTCTTACGCATTCGAAAAACTGCTTGTAGTGCGTTCGTTCACAAGGTGGCCCTGGCCTAGTGTCCTGGTTCGATCCCAGCCGCTTCGGCCCCCGCCTAGGCCGACCCTCAAGGTGGACCGGGACTAGCGACCTGGTTCGATCCCAGGGAACGACACGGCCCCCACCTGCTCCAATTTTTGCAACAGTCAGCAAGTCTTGCAAGTTTGTCAGGTTTCAAAAAATAGTACATTACATAAGTAAGTATAAATGATGTACACAACACGGGTGGTAAATTACCTTTCTCTGTATTACCACTGGTAATACAGAGAAAGGCCGAGATCGCAGAAGTTTGCGGCCCGAGCTGTAAGCGAGGGACGTAAATCGACAGCCCCCACGTAAGTCATCGAAACTCGAAGTCATCGAATTTCGAGTTTCGATGACTTACGTGGGGGTCGTCCAAATATGCGATCGAGGGCTTTCTGTATTACCTCCCGTGTTGTGTACATCATTTTATGTCTACACTTGGCCAGAAAGCGGCTTTTTCCGCACGCTATGGCCAGGTGTGGCATAAAAAGCGTTTACGGCGCGCATACAAGCCCTTTGTAGGAAAAAACATACCGCTATTATTCAGTGCCGTTGGTTCAATGGCGTAAGGGACATTGCTGTGCCTGTTCCTTACCCCAATTGAACCTACGGTAGAGGATATATTGATATTCAAATATTTATAACGGGAAATACCAGGTGAAATATACCGCGCCCCCAGATTTAAAGTGCAGCCTTAATTAAAGTAGCGAATACTTGTCTTATGTATGTATTATCACCCCTACCACTCTGCATGACTACCACAAGACTGTGGCCTAGTTTCAGTAGTTCGGTGATTTTAGTCCGGTTCAAACAAATATATATGAACCGGACTAAAATCACCGAACTACTGAAACTAGGCCAAGACTGTAGCAACATATCTCGCCAGCACAGCATATAACAGACAATATGACCGCGTATCTGCGCAATGAGGACCGTGTTCTGATTGGCTATATGCTGTGTCGCGCGCGATATACGTTCTAACCATGCTATGGAGAAAAAATCTTGAACCAACCAACTTTGAAATTCTCATCGCATTGTTCTGCCCCACCGAATATTGTTAAGAGAGCAAAAGACGATATGATACGAACACTGAATTTAGAACTTCGTAAGTAGCTCCGGTAGCTGCCCTCACTCCAATCACTGTTTCTACTTCAGGTGCCCAAGTGATGGAGTTCTGCCCTCACGGAACCCGAGCCGAGTGCGCCCGCGCCTTCCACGCGCAGACGCAAGATGGTGGACATACCTACACCTGCAAGAAGCTACACTTCAAGAAGATCATCCAGGGGCACACGGACGAGTCCCTCGGGGACTGCTCGTTCCTCAACACCTGCTTCCACATGGACAGCTGCAAGTGAGTCATTACAATATGGCGGCCAGCTACTGCAATTAACTACACTACAAGATCATCCAGGGGCACACGGACGAGTCCCTCGGGGACTGCTCGTTCCTCAACACCTGCTTCCACATGGACAGCTGCAAGTGAGTCATTACAATATGGCGGCCAGCTACTGCAATTAACTACACTACAAGATCATCCAGGGGCACACGGACGAGTCCCTCGGGGACTGCTCGTTCCTCAACACCTGCTTCCACATGGACAGCTGCAAGTGAGTCATTACAATATGGCGGCCAGCTACTGCAATTAACTACACTACAAGATCATCCAGGGGCACACGGACGAGTCCCTCGGGGACTGCTCGTTCCTCAACACCTGCTTCCACATGGACAGCTGCAAGTGAGTCATTACAATATGGCGGCCAGCTACTGCAATTAACTACACTACAAGATCATCCAGGGGCACACGGACGAGTCCCTCGGGGACTGCTCGTTCCTCAACACCTGCTTCCACATGGACAGCTGCAAGTGAGTCATTACAATATGGCGGCCAGCTACTGCAATTAACTACACTACAAGATCATCCAGGGGCACACGGACGAGTCCCTCGGGGACTGCTCGTTCCTCAACACCTGCTTCCACATGGACAGCTGCAAGTGAGTCATTACAATATGGCGGCCAGCTACTGCAATTAACTACACTACAAGATCATCCAGGGGCACACGGACGAGTCCCTCGGGGACTGCTCGTTCCTCAACACCTGCTTCCACATGGACAGCTGCAAGTGAGTCATTACAATATGGCGGCCAGTTACTGCAATTAACTACACTACAAGATCATCCAGGGGCACACGGACGAGTCCCTCGGGGACTGCTCGTTCCTCAACACCTGCTTCCACATGGACAGCTGCAAGTGAGTCATTACAATATGGCGGCCAGCTACTGCAATTAACTACACTACAAGATCATCCAGGGGCACACGGACGAGTCCCTCGGGGACTGCTCGTTCCTCAACACCTGCTTCCACATGGACAGCTGCAAGTGAGTCATTACAATATGGCGGCCAGCTACTGCAATTAACTACACTACAAGATCATCCAGGGGCACACGGACGAGTCCCTCGGGGACTGCTCGTTCCTCAATACCTGCTTCCACATGGACAGCTGCAAGTGAGTCACATTACAACATGGCGGCCAGCTACTGCAAGTAACTACACTACAAGATCATCCAGGGGCACACGGACGAGTCCCTCGGGGATTGCTCGTTCCTCAACACCTGCTTCCACATGGACAGCTGCAAGTGAGTCACATTACAACATGGCGGCCAGCTACTGCAAGTAACTACACTACAAGATCATCCAGGGGCACACGGACGAGTCCCTCGGGGACTGCTCGTTCCTCAACACCTGCTTCCACATGGACAGCTGCAAGTGAGTCACATTACAACATGGCGGCCAGCTACTGCAAGTAACTACACTACAAGATCATCCAGGGGCACACGGACGAGTCCCTCGGGGACTGCTCGTTCCTCAACACCTGCTTCCACATGGACAGCTGCAAGTGAGTCACATTACAACATGGCGGCCAGCTACTGCAAGTAACTACACTACAAGATCATCCAGGGGCACACGGACGAGTCCCTCGGGGACTGCTCGTTCTTCAACACCTGCTTCCACATGGACAGCTGCAAGTGAGTCACATTACAATATGGCGGCCAGCTACTGCAAGAAAGAAGTTGCACTATGAGAAAATCATCTAAATTTATCCCTGAACGGATTCTTATAGCCGCAAATTTAATTGCAAACTTCAATATGTATTTACGAATATCTTATTCGATAAATAGTGTCACATGATTTCTGGACGAGTCCTATGGTGTACAATATTGTTTTTTAAAAATGTTTCTTTTTTTTTTACCGGTAAATATACCATATTTGTTCTTTTCTCAGATACGTTCACTACGAGGTAGACAACACGGACCCAAACGCGAGCGCGAACAAACTCACCGATACGGCACAGAAGAATTCACCTAACGGTATTTTTATTATGACAAAGTTTCTGTCAAATAATGGTTTTTTGAGACAAGTTTTTATTGCCGACTGTACGTTTTTGTATGATCGCAAACTGCACGTCAAAACTGAACAAACGAGCCCAACCAAACATGGTGAATTTATCTTGTGTAAGGGTCTGGCCGCAATCCTATAGTGAAACTGCCCCTGGCTGAAATGTATAGCTTTCTTAGGAGCTTTTATTTGTCTTATTATAAGATATCATTTACCAGATTTCAAGCCTGTACCTCTAGCACAACTGTGACACGCGACTCTTTCTCGCGCGAGAAATGCTACCCATCTCTTTCCAATCAATATAGTGTGACAGTGACAGGTGATGCTCTGTCGCGCGAGACACGAAGTCGCGGCCAGTTATGCTAGACGTACTGGAATCCTCGTGGTTTGGACAAAAAAAAATAGTTTTTATTTATTTTTAGCTAAACCAATAGTTCGATTTCTTTGAAATTTGGAGGTCACATGTACCTAATAGTAACTCATTTTTTCAAAAAAAACCAAGCATCTGTGGAAGACTATTGAAAAAGTTGACAGTAAATAATTTGATTTTTGTTATATTTTTTTCCTCGCAAATATGATGAAAAACATTGTGTGTATCACAGGCAGTAAGGGGATTACAAACTCGAGTCATTAAAAGCCCTCCGCCTACGGCGTCGGGCTCCTAATAGACACGTTAGAAATCCCCTTCTTACTACCCTTGGTGCACAATTTACTATAACTGTGGCTCTAGTGAAAAAGAGTACAAGTCGCATTTAACCTAGGAGCAAAAGGGCTTAAGTCATACAATAGAGTTGTGACCTTTTGGTCCTGGTATAAATGTGGCTTGTACCTTCACTTTCACTGGACCCACGGTATTGTTCTTGTCGGTTAATGCAACAGTGTAGCGATACATAATTTTGCCGATACGATACCGATACCGATATTTGTAGTAAATTATCGGCGATACCGATACCGATAACCGATATCTTAGCTAACTAATGAAGTATGAACTTCAGATTTATTATTTGTATGTCCTTATTATACCTAAAACGGCTATATTTAACAGAGAGTCAACCTTGAAGGTGTAAAGTAAAAATAAATAAATTGTCAACACATTTTTTTTTTTATTATGAACCAAATATATAATTAACTTAGTAATTATTATTGCACAAGGTAATAGACCAATATATAAATTAAGTCAGTAATTGAAATTGCTTTTTGCAGATTTTTTTTCATATAGCAAATTCTTTTCGCGCCCTTCAAATATCGGTTGTATATAATCGGCGATACCGATATATCGGTATAGTTACATCCCTACAATAATGTATTGTTACAGGAGTCACTGCGGCAACTAAACCGGACGGAGTGTTGACGTTGACGCCCCCGCAATGGCTACAATGCGACCTTCGGTACTTGGATATGACGTTTTTGGGTAATTCACTTCAACTTTCTTCAGTGCCAGATGACATAGCAGATGTAGCAAACCGCTGGCTTAATATTACAGGATTCTATTCACCTTTAACAAATTGAACACTGTCATAGAGATTTACACCTCTAAGTATTACTTACGTAAGTAAGGACGCAGCTATACGTTAGACTGAGATAGTCAGTCTAATGTATCGTGTCTAACGTATTACTGCGTCCTTACTTACATAAGTAAAACTAACAGATGTAAATCCGGTCTAATTTTAACTACCCTGAGAATGAAATATAGAAGCCTGTAACATTGAGCCAGCGAAATGCCACAGGGGCATTCCACGAAAACGTCTCCTTTGTCGGGCACGTGACGACTATGGTAGCTACCTTAAAAACAAATAAAAAGTGCTAAATGATATTATCAATTCAGAAACTAAGTTATAAAATATTGACATACCAAAAATGTACTTCCTAACTTTGTTAGAAGTATGAAAAAAATGGCGTCACGTGCCCGACATTCTGGTGGAATGCCCCCACAGGCCCCGTACTTATAGATTTTATCTCTTGAAGTGAGCTAATGCTGTTTAAGAATACAATACCATTGAAAGGTTAACCGCAGATTAGGATAACGAGAATATAGTTTCAAAAAAGAAGATTATAGATTCTATTTACTACAGTTTTATACGCGTAAAAGGACCCCTTAACCGATTTTGCTCACCTTGGAATTAAAAAAAAATATCTGTCGCAAGGTGCTCTTTCTGGTAGCGACTAAACGGGGGCACGGAGTGCCTTAGCCAGTGGGCCCTAGTAAAGCTAACACCTGTAGTGGATAGTGCACAGTGCACACTCACTCCCACAGAAATATATCGGGATATAAGGAAATAGTTAACGTCGGTTTGTATAGGAACCAAGCGTGTAAGATTTTGTGATTGACGTTAAAAGTGTAAGTGTGTGTAGTGTTTAGCGATGGAAAACAAATTTTGGTATTTGAATAATTAATTATACCATTATTATCAGATTTCTCCAAACTGATAATTAGAGACCGGATTTGAAGTAGCGATCTCAATATTAATATGGATATGACTGGTATAATTTATTATTTTTTCTACACACAAAAATAATGTAACTTATCGGAACAAAAAAGTAAAAACCTTTTTGGAAGCTTTTGTAAATATTGGGCAAAAATGATGGTGATAATAAATAAAAACATCGTTTTTTTAATTTTTGAAATAGTTTATTTTTTTAAGTTCTTCTTCTTTAATATTTCTTCTGCACAATGCACAGTAAAAATTAAGACCTTCTGTAACTAACATAACATATATTTAACAAATTGCATTATTATTATATATATATTGCATATTTAATAAGTAGCGATCTCAATATTAATATGGATATGACCATATTAATATTGAGATCGCTACTTCAAATCCGGTCTCTACTGATAATAATGTTGACGGCGAGAAAAAAAAGATACCCCACTCCTTCCTTTAGCACGCGAGGTAAAGCAAGGTAACAACTTTCTATTTGACCCTGACACAGTGTCGCTACAAACAGTTTACGTATGGCAATAATGTGCATACGTCATGTATAGTCAGCATGGTGTGTATTGGGTTTGTGTTGATATTTGAATAATACCAAAACATTGTTTACAGAGAATCAGAGCTTTGTAATATTACCTATTCGTCAAAATCCGATTCCAAATACTTAATATTTCTGTATTCTTCATATTCTGACTCTGGTGAAGTTTGATCTTCGTCAGATGTTGTGTCGCTTTCAGGACCACCAACCTCGATTATAAAACGTTCAGTCTGGGATTCGATTATTTATAGGATCTTTATTCCTATAATCGTCTTCAATTTTTTTTACATGGTCACAGCAGTTGGCCCAGTTTTTCTTCCTTCCTAAATAGTAGTAATAAATAAAAAAAAAAAACAGATAAAGCATAAATTACATAAACTCAATCCTAAATAATTTATACTACACAACTAAATTCTAAACATCAAAGTATTTTTTATATCTGAAAACTATCTTCAACAAGCTTTAGGAAAGCATCATTATCGAGAGAAACATTTTGTACAGTTGGCAAAGTCGAGACCGTTTCATTATTTTTAGAAATATTTTTAATTGTGGATCTATGAGAAAATAAAATCTATTAAGTTTAAGTATAACATCTAACCAGTTCAATACAACCGTACTATAAAGTGTCAGTACCAGTCATGTCAGTAACCAATTGAAAAACATTTTTCAATGGAATGCTATTCAATCCTTCGTCCTTTCTTTGCTTTAAATACTTCATTGTATTTAAAATGATTTTTTGCATCTTTTGGAATCTTTTTCGGCATTTTTATGATAAAATCGTTTAAATCGCGATATATTTTCGTTTTGTTTACATCGGTGACATTCGATGACATTCAACGTCTGATGTCAAAGTGTAATCATTGCCAGTAAAAGAAATTAATATCACTGAAAATCCGCAACATGGCGAGGGCCAAATAGAAAGTTGTCAGGCTTTATATACATTATTTCCTTCTTAATCTTAATATATTTCTGTGTTCACTCCCGACTTAAGTGCCTATAAGTTAAGAATGTTGATGGTTCCTAGGTAAATTCGCGGTGATAATGGCGGACCCGCCGTGGGACATCCACATGGAGCTGCCGTACGGCACCATGTCCGATGACGAGATGCGCTGCCTCGGCGTGCCGCAGCTGCAGGACCAGGGGCTCATCTTCCTCTGGGTCACCGGCAGGTAACACCATCTCTCCCTCTTCCTAGCTAATACCCCATATGATAACCACACTATAGTCATCATAGGCCTTTGCGTCTATTACAGACGATTCATGGTGCAATGTTAGAGAGACATCGCTTTTGGTGGCTAAATAAACCGATGCGAGAGCAACATATCCTACCACAGCCCTGACAAGAGAAGTTTGCAACATATGGTGCTGAGTCGTCTTTGGGCGATTCCGCTAGAGACGAACCTTGACATCAATTGTCAAGTCCCAAAATTTATTACTTTTTTTGATACCATCGTGTAGGGTGAGGTCTTAAATTAATTGCTATGGACTTAACTTCATATTCAGGATGTTAAAGCGCTTGAAAAACCTTAGCATTCTAAGATTTAGGACCAAGTGCGAATCATACGATGTTGCACCCGCGATCGTTTTAACAGTGAATAATTTATTGATAGTTTCAGATTTTAATACTTTTTTTATGTTGCTATAGTTGATTGTTTATTGTCTTTCAATATAAATAGGCAAAACATTTTAAATATTTGACAATTAAATATATATTTCTGTTTTTATACTGTGATCCGGAGAGGTGGGCCGATTTGGTTGCACCCGCGCTAGCACTTTAACCCTCTCTTGTGGCTATTTAAACATTTTATTTTAAATTCTTATACACGAATCTGTAGAAAAGAGGTTAAAATGTAATCCTTAAAACAATATTTTTATAATAAATGTTTTTCGTTTTATTAGGAGGAGGCTTTGAATGAGTCAAAATGTTGCACCCGCGATAATGGAATCGCCCCTTTGTCTCTTGTCAGTGAGTGCACCGAACCAGGTCTCATCGCTTAACTTGCGACCCTTCACCACGCGCCTCCGCCACTCCGCTCGTTTCTCCGCAAGCGTCTCCCAGTTCTGGTGGTCAATTTTAAAGGCGATCATGTCCCTTTTGGCGCAGTCTTTAAAGCGAAGCAATGGCCTCCCAACGTCTCTTTTTGCATTCGCAAGAAGAGTTCATTCTGTGCACATGCCCTAGCCAACGCAGCCGCCTCTGTTTAAGAAACGCGGTCAGGCTAGGCAGCTGTGCAATTTCAAGAACCCTTTCGTTTGTCACCCTGTCTTGCCATGATATCCCCAAGACACACTATAGTACGTTGTGGATTAAGGGTAGTAAGAAGGGGATTACTAACGAGAGTCGCTATTAGAAGCCCGACGCTGAAAGCGGAGGTAGATTTTCATACCAATTTACCTCCCGTGGGAGTTATAGATATTTTTAATTATAGATATAACTCCCACGGGAGGTAAATCGGCTCTAGCTGCTCTATATGCGTGTTATAAAACCCTTTTACGAGCGAGCGTGATGAAATAGTATATCAGCATTTATCAAAAATTTGTCCTCGCTTCGTTCGCAGTAATCCAATAAATATGTTCGTGGATTGCCTTTGGCATGTTCACGATGCCTAGCATGCAGGATAGTATAAATGTGGTTTTTTTCCAGAGCTATGGAGCTCGGCCGCGAATGCCTCAAACTATGGGGCTATGAGCGAGTCGACGAACTGATCTGGGTGAAGACCAACCAACTGCAACGGATCATACGGACCGGCCGGACGGGGCACTGGCTCAACCACGGAAAGGAACACTGTCTGGTGAGTCGCTTACTATAGTGGGCTTAGAGTGGACGAACTGATCTGGGTGAAGACTAACCAACTGCAACGGATCATACGGACCGGCCGGACGGGGCACTGGCTCAACCACGGGAAGGAACACTGTCTGGTGAGTCGCTTACTGTAGTTGGTTACAAGTGGACGAACTGATCTGGGTGAAGACTAACCAACTGCAACGGATCATACGGACCGGCCGGACGGGGCACTGGCTCAACCACTGGAAGGAACACTGTCTGGTGAGTCGCTTACTGTAGTTGGTTACAAGTGGACGAACTGATCTGGGTGAAGACTAACCAACTGCAACGGATCATACGGACCGGCCGGACGGGGCACTGGCTCAACCACTGGAAGGAACACTGTCTGGTGAGTCGCTTACTGTAGTTGGTTACAAGTGGACGAACTTATCTGGGTGAAGACTAACCAACTGCAACGGATCATACGGACCGGCCGGACGGGGCACTGGCTCAACCACGGGAAGGAACACTGTCTGGTGAGTCGCTTACTGTAGTTGGTTACAAGTGGACGAACTGATCTGGGTGAAGACTAACCAACTGCAACGGATCATACGGACCGGCCGGACGGGGCACTGGCTCAACCACTGGAAGGAACACTGTCTGGTGAGTCGCTTACTGTAGTTGGTTACAAGTGGACGAACTGATCTGGGTGAAGACTAACCAACTGCAACGGATCATACGGACCGGCCGGACGGGGCACTGGCTCAACCACTGGAAGGAACACTGTCTGGTGAGTCGCTTACTGTAGTTGGTTACAAGTGGACGAACTTATCTGGGTGAAGACTAACCAACTGCAACGGATCATACGGACCGGCCGGACGGGGCACTGGCTCAACCACTGGAAGGAACACTGTCTGGTGAGTCGCTTACTGTAGTTGGTTACAAGTGGACGAACTGATCTGGGTGAAGACTAACCAACTGCAACGGATCATACGGACCGGCTGGACGGGGCACTGGCTCAACCACGGGAAGGAACACTGTCTGGTGAGTCGCTTACTGTAGTTGGTTACAAGTGGACGAACTGATCTGGGTGAAGACTAACCAACTGCAACGGATCATACGGACCGGCCGGACGGGGCACTGGCTCAACCACGGGAAGGAACACTGTCTGGTGAGTCGCTTACTGTAGTTGGTTACAAGTGGACGAACTGATCTGGGTGAAGACGAACCAACTGCAACGGATCATACGGACCGGCCGGACGGAGCACTGGCTCAACCACGGGAAGGAACACTGTCTGGTGAGTCGCTTACTGTAGTTGGTTACAAGTGGACGAACTGATCTGGGTGAAGACTAACCAACTGCAACGGATCATACGGACCGGCCGGACGGGGCACTGGCTCAACCACGGGAAGGAACACTGTCTGGTGAGTCGCTTACTGTAGTTGGTTACAAGTGGACGAACTGATCTGGGTGAAGACTAACCAACTGCAACGGATCATACGGACCGGCCGGACGGGGCACTGGCTCAACCACTGGAAGGAACACTGTCTGGTGAGTCGCTTACTGTAGTTGGTTACAAGTGGACGAACTGATCTGGGTGAAGACTAACCAACTGCAACGGATCATACGGACCGGCCGGACGGGGCACTGGCTCAACCACTGGAAGGAACACTGTCTGGTGAGTCGCTTACTGTAGTTGGTTACAAGTGGACGAACTTATCTGGGTGAAGACTAACCAACTGCAACGGATCATACGGACCGGCCGGACGGGGCACTGGCTCAACCACGGGAAGGAACACTGTCTGGTGAGTCGCTTACTGTAGTTGGTTACAAGTGGACGAACTGATCTGGGTGAAGACGAACCAACTGCAACGGATCATACGGACCGGCCGGACGGAGCACTGGCTCAACCACGGGAAGGAACACTGTCTGGTGAGTCGCTTACTGTAGTTGGTTACAAGTGGACGAACTGATCTGGGTGAAGACTAACCAACTGCAACGGATCATACGGACCGGCCGGACGGGGCACTGGCTCAACCACGGGAAGGAACACTGTCTGGTGAGTCGCTTACTGTAGTTGGTTACAAGTGGACGAACTGATCTGGGTGAAGACTAACCAACTGCAACGGATCATACGGACCGGCCGGACGGGGCACTGGCTCAACCACTGGAAGGAACACTGTCTGGTGAGTCGCTTACTGTAGTTGGTTACAAGTGGACGAACTGATCTGGGTGAAGACTAACCAACTGCAACGGATCATACGGACCGGCCGGACGGGGCACTGGCTCAACCACTGGAAGGTACACTGTCTGGTGAGTCGCTTACTGTAGTTGGTTACAAGTGGACGAACTTATCTGGGTGAAGACTAACCAACTGCAACGGATCATACGGACCGGCCGGACGGGGCACTGGCTCAACCACTGGAAGGAACACTGTCTGGTGAGTCGCTTACTGCAGTTGGTTACAAGTGGACGAACTGATCTGGGTGAAGACTAACCAACTGCAACGGATCATACGGACCGGCCGGACGGGGCACTGGCTCAACCACGGAAAGGAACACTGTCTGGTGAGTCGCTTACTGTAGTGGGCTTCGAGTGGATGAAGTGATCTGGATGAAGATCCAACCAGCTGCAGCGGATCATACGGACCGGCCGGACGGGGCAGAGACTCAACCACAGGAAAGAACACTGCCTATGCCTCCACGTGACAGAGCATGAACCATCACTTTCACGCTATACTGAAAGGAAAGAGATAGGCGGCATTTCTCACAGTTGCGCTGAGGTACTGATCTGACAACCGCATTGGCGCTTTCTTATGGTCTTTTCGTCTTGAACTCCAAACCTCTTGACTTTTGCCTTTCCAAGTCTTGAATTTAGTGATGTTTTGCAGGTCGGTATGAAGGGAAACCCGGACAATCTCAACCGGGGTTTGGACTGTGACGTCATCGTTGCCGAAGTGCGCGCCACATCGCACAAACCGGATGAGATATACGGAATTATTGGTAAGCTATAAGTCCTCACTGTACAGTCAAGGGCACCAATATGTATACGCCACAAAGATTCAAAAATATGTATACAGGTCTTATTACCATGGGAGTAAGGTTTATGTATACATATTTTGGAACTTTGTGTGGATATTTATCTTTGATCTTGACTGTACATAGGCCTTGCTTTGCATATTGTTGTCTTATTTTTGTGCAATAAAATTATTCTAACAAGTGAATGGATTGAGATGAAATTTGGCATACTACTTGACCAAGTCCTGAATTGAAACATAGGATACTTTATATCCCGGTAGGAAGCCTCTTGGGAAAATTACGGGAACGACGCAGGCGAAGCCGTGGTTAAATGCTAGTACAAAATATATGAAAAAACTCGCTAGTACAGTCGCCATCAGATATATCTGAGCTGTCAGTGTACTCATAAATATCTGAACACGGCTCTAATGCTATGAAAATAGAGCCGTGTTCAGATATTTATGAGTACACTGACAGCTCAGATATATCTGATGGCGACTGTACTAGTGACTCAATGTGCGGAGGCTCTAGACCATAGGTTCCCAAAGTGGTCCCCACGTGGCGGCCACATCCCCAGTGGCGGCAGGGGCCACTGGGGATTTCCAGGGGGTCGGTAGGACCTTAGAAGAAATTAGGGTATTTAGAAATCAGAAATCCACCAGCTGGCAGCAGGGTGGCGAAAGGTCTATTTGGCAGTAGATGTCAAAATCAGGTGGTGTGTTTGGTGGATCTTGACGCCTACTGTCAAAAAGACCTTTCGCCACCCTGCTGCCAGCTGGTGGGTTTATGATTTCTAAACACCCTCATTGGGGGGCGTTGATGCTATCTAGGGGGGCGCTTATCGCTTTTGAGAATAAAAACTGAAATCACAATATCGGCCTAGTTTCAGTAGTTCGGTGATTTTAGTCCGATTCGAACAAATATATATGAACCGGACTAAAATCAACGAACTACTGAAACTAGCCCACAATATCAACTACTGTACAATACAAACGAAGCCACTGTTAACTGACCACCTATAGACTTTTTTTGTTGTCCGGCGCGCTGAAACTTTTTAATCATCATCTAAAGATGATAAAAAAGTTTTGTGGGCGGCGAGTCAAAAAAGTTTGGGAACCTATGCTCTAACTAAATGTATTATTTTGTCTTAGAGAGGCTAAGTCCTGGTACGAGAAAGATCGAGCTGTTCGGACGACCTCACAACGTACAGCCCAACTGGTGAGTTAACAGTCTAAGACCTATGACGGTCGCGTTTATCGGCCATTTTAATCTTCTAGTAAGGGTAATGGCCCTACCTCAGTAGGTCCTACTTTATTTTTCTATTATTCAAGGGCTATTTTACATGTCTGATTCTATTCTTTTCTCCTCTTTTGGCGCTTCGGGTAATGACCTTCTGGTGAGAAGAAGCGCCGGAAGAAATCCACCAGTTTCTCTTTTCAATCATCATCACTACATAGTATAAAACAAAGTCGCTTTCTCTGTCCTTATGTCCCTATGTATGCTTAAATCTTTAAAACTACGCAACGGATTTTGATGCGGTTTTTTTTTATAGATAGAGTGATTGAAGAGGAAGGTTTATATGTATAATACATGACATGCATAATATAATGGAGAAACACCGTGCGAAGCCGGGGCGGGTCGCTAGTATTCAATATAACATTGAGATTTCATGAATACATTACATTAAACTTAAATTGTCTTTTGCGAAGGATAACCCTGGGCAACCAAGTAGACGGGGTGCGGCTAGTGGACCCCGACCTAATAGCGGCCTTCAAGAAACGGTATCCGGACGGGAACTGCATGGCGCCGCCGCCGCCCGAACCGGGGCTCGCCTAAACGCCGTCGCCATGGTAACTCGACGGATTCAGCCAGCAAGGTGCTTATACTTTGGCCAGACTCGGTGGACAAACGACCTCGTGATAGTAGCTGGGAGTCGGTGGATACGATCTGCACAGGACCACACTGTAGCGATCTGTGGGGGAGGCCTATGTCACAGTATAAAGACGAACAGGTAGTCCAACTTCGGCCGTTTAGGATAGCACGTCTGAGTGAGTGCGATCCATAGATGTATGATATACCTAGATACACAATCAGCCGGAAAAAATGGCCCCACAAAAGTGCTAGCCGATCGGCTTGGCTAGCTCATTTTGACTTAGTCTGGTTTCAACCATAGACGGCGACAGTTGTCAAAAATGTCTAAATGTAGCGTAAAAAAATGCGTTAATAGCAGCAAAATAACAAGAAAGAAAGATGGGATATACTTCTTAGTTAAGGGCGAATTAATATTAAGCAGAATTACAAGTGAACTCATCGTGATTTCACAGTTTTTTAATTATTTTCGCGAATCTTTTACCAAAAAGCGACTCCATTTATTTGCTGCTCACTTTTGACGTTTCACTTTTTGATAGGTGCCAATAAACTAAAGTTTTCAAATGTTCGTTTGCAAATTTGACACATAGGTGTCATGGAACTAAGTTATCTTTTGAATTACAGTTTCATATAGATACAGCTTATAAATTAACGTTATTAGCGTATATTTGAGTGTAACTACAAATGTCATTTTGCGCCAGATTCATAGACATTTTTCTTTGAAACTGTGCGTCTATGTTATTATAAGTCAATGGTGCGATCCATACTGAAGCATTCTTACGCATTCTTAAAACATTGCTTGTAGTGCGTTCGTACACGGCGCGCACACATTCAAGCGCGCGATGTACCTTTTGTAAGATGAAAAATTACTGCTAAACTGTGCCTATGTTCGGCAGACGTTCGTGGCTGATTGATAGAAAGTGTATTTTATAGAGTCCGACCGAAATTTCGGTTCCGGTTTCGGCCTAGTTTCGGCAAAAAAACGGGTTTCGGCTTAGTTTCGGTTTCGACTGCCATCCGGCTGAAACCGAAACAAATTTGAGGGTTTCGTGCTGCGATCGGTAAGACTTTATTTCAAAAAACACAGATAATTTATCTATATATCTTAAAAGAAGTTATAATATGTTATAATTAATTAGGGATGTAACGATACCGATACCGATATATCGGCCGATATATCGGTATCGCCGATATATCGGTATCGCCGATATTATACAACCGATATTTGAAGAATTTGCTGTATGAAAAAAAATCTGCAAAAAGTAACTTCAATTTCTGACTTAATTTATGTATTGGTCTATTCTATTACCTTGTGCAATGATAATTACTATGTTAATTAAATCTTTGGTTCTTAATAAAAAAAAAAGAATTTTGAGTTGACAATTTATTATTTTTACTTTACACTTTCAAGGTTGACTCTCTGGTAAATATAACCAGTAGTCATTGCCATTAGTTATAATAAGGACATAAAAATATCTGAAATTCATACTTCATTATTTAGCTAAGATATCGGTATCGGTATCGGTATCGCCGATATTAACTACTATATATCGGTATCGGTATCGTATCGGCAAAACTGTGTATCGTTACATCCCTATAATTAATCATTACTCTAAATATCAGACTAAATGATTAATATGTAACTTATTCAAAAATGATCATCGAAGACTGACTGTATATGGAAGTTTCGATTTCGGTTCTGGTTTCGGCCGAAACTGAGATCAAAGCCGAAATTCGGTTTCGGCCGTGAAAACTAGTTTCGGTCGGGCACTAGTATTTTACTTTGAACTGAATCGGTGTGAAGTTGGTGTGATGGGGAAAAACCTGACCAAGTCACATCTTTATCACGATAATTGCGACATTAGTTTTAATAAAACGCTTAGTTCTAAGGATCCTGTACATATTAAATATACGAGTAATTGTCATTTGTATGAATAAATAAAGTGTCACGGCAGTTTTCAGATGTACAGACAGATGTACCTAACCTACATGTTACGCACTATAATGTCTAAAATGTTAAAATAATTTTAAATCTTAATCCATTGATTTTGATTTACATTTTTTAATTTATGCAATGTTCATATAAATCTATTAATAAAAAAATGTGACCGAAAACTATCATAGGGTAAAACACCGATAATTATCTCACCGTATACCTACATAATAATAACTGGTCTTTGGTGCGCATTTACTTACACGGTAACAAAATTTAAATTCTCGTGGCAACTGTCATGTGGTAATTATTGATGCAAATACCCTGCGTTTTCTTATTATGTTATCTCATGGAAATTTTAAGAGACCGTACATTTATCGAAATCCTGACATTTCGTTTCAAAGATTTACCTACTAAAGTTTTACAATACATTTCCTTGTCCGAGACAAAGTCAACCATTTTTATAACCATTTAAAAATTACTTTGTTCCAAAATTAAGTAGTTTTGGGCGGAGGCGGGGCCAAGGCAACGAAACTTTGCGACCGGTCGCGAGTTGAACTGGCTGCGTCTCTTTGTTAGTTGCCCGTCCGGTTACTAGCAAGGCGAATGGCCTGGGGCGGAGCTCGCAGTTGCCGTGATCCCCCAGGCAAGACTGGTCGTGACCCTTCCCGAGGTTGCCGCCCGTTACCTACCTGCTTCGCCGACGAAGCATGTAGAACAGAAACGACCAGACGCGCCTTTGACACTCCCTACCTTTCCTTCCTTCTTCCTTTCCAATCAGCCGCAAGCGATGACGTGGCATGTCGCTGCGGGCTCTCCATCCACCAAGAAGGATGGAAAGCGGTAGAATGCCACCCGCGTGTTTGTGCCGTGCGCGGGGACCCGTACGGGTGGAGAACGAGATCCTGGTAGGTTGAGTCGGATAAGGGTCGGAGTCGTTACCCTTAGAAGACAACACGCCGCTTTGGCTCGGGATTCATCTCACACGGGCGGTCGCGCCCTAGCCAGGCGCGATCAATCGGCTGTCGCGTCCAGTCCGATGGCCGCGGGCGAGCGTCCTTGGGTGATGGGGTCTGTAGTCGGCGGAGCACGATCCAAAGTCGCCTGAGGAGGTGACGAAGGTATTGGCGCCGTGCGGACTCATAGACAACTCATCTCGGGACGCTATATCCGGCTGGTATCTCTGATGCGTCACAGCATCCCAAATTGAGGCTCCAAGGAGGGTGGGGAGCCGGTTGGACGAAGCCATTTTTGTATGTAGTATGGACTTAAGTAAACCAAGTAAAACGAGTGGAGACGCCGGACCCGCAAGGGATGAGGCGAACGCGCTTAGCGCTAATGAGAGCTCTGGGACAGCGGGACACGACCCTGCCAACGGCAAGGAAGCGGGAGCTGGCCCCGGCGCTATGAGAAGGCCCTTAAAGGTGGATCACACTACTCGACCTTATCCAATATTCGGGTCGAACAGAGAACAGGACGTTCCAATAACAAGGCCGTTGAATGTTGATCCTGCAGGAAATTGCATTATGTCTAACGACGAGGACCCCCGCGTTTTCTCAAATCCTGTCATCGCGCCTATTGACGAACGTATGCCAGCTCCACAGACTAACCCACAAATGGGCGGCGTCTATTGGTCTGGATTAACCAGGAGGCAGAAAAGAAGAGTAAATGCTAAAGAACGAAAAAAGATACTAAATGAACCGTCAGCGCTCATCAATGAGCCCGAGGCAGAATGTTTAAGTGGCCGAAAGCGGTCTTTAGCTATGACCGCGGATTCTTCGCAAAATGATATTGAGCTCAAAAGGTCTAGGGTTGAATCCCAAGAGGAGACGCCGTCGAATGAGAAGGTCGCTATTATACCTGTGACCTTTCCAGCAGAGCAGATGCTACAAAACCACATTCATGCTATACAGGGAGCGATTATGACGCGTCTAGTAGACACCCCCGACCCCTTACCGCGCGTCACCTGCGGCAACCTCGTTGGAGGCGCTTTGTACTTCAACTGCGCTGGCAGAGACTCAGTCTCTTGGCTTAGCGCGACGATCAGTGAGAAAACAATCGCTGGACTCCACCTTAAAGTTGTCGATGCCAAAGATCTTCCGAGACCTATCAAGATGGCGTGGAAAACAAAGATAATCGGCGCCCAAGATATCAAATTGATGTTCAGAGTGTTGCAGCGTTTCAATCCAGGATTGAACACGGATCAGTGGAAAGTTCTGGACACCTCGCTGGATCAAAACAGTAGTCGAAGGATAATTTTGATGGACAGGGCTTCGGCCGATGTTATAAAAGATGCAGGCTATTGTTTGTACTCGGGGATCGATATGAGTACATTTAAGCTCTTAGAAGATTCAGGGCCGCGGAGTATAGAGAGCGGTCCAAGGGACGCACCTGGCGATCCTCCTTAGATTTCAGTTTTAATCAACTTCTAAAAGAAGGACGGCTCTCAATTCCCTTATTCAACCTTGTTAGGTGCGCCGTGCTAGGTACGCAATTAGTCCGCCAATTATGACTTGATTTTGAAAGTGTATACCTCCGAGGTGGTGGTCCCTGACCAGATCAGGATCTGATGATAGGGATCTTGGATAAAGAAGGAATAGGTACTTTAAACATTGTAAACGCAGTCCTGTATTTGTTATTGAATAGGTTCGTTTGAAGACTTAATATAAAAATATATATTCATCACCTATATATTTCTTGTGCACTCTTAAGATCTTTTTTTAATTATTTGGCGCTTCTCATACAATGATTTTAATTTCGGGCTGCCAAATTTATGTTTAGGTACCTCAATGGCTCTATTAAATATTTTTTAGTATAGTTTATCCCATAAAACATATCACTTTTACCTGCTTGCACAATAGGGTATTTGACAACAATCAAAATAAATTCATTAACTCTAACCAGCAAATTACGCTTCCAAATTAGCCCGGATAAAATCATTCAGACTTATTTTCATGCCATCAACGATTTTACAATGACGAAAACTAAAAATAAGGCACCATGTTGAGCATGACGTCACATGATAGTATTTCATACTAAACTGCATACTTTCGGAGCGTTTTGACACTTCATAAAAAGAAGCTGATTTGAACTGTCATCAAGTAGCCTATTAGTGGAATGCCGAGCAATAGGAGGGCCTATTGCTCAAAATAAAAATACCGATAATGACAACCCTGACGCTAACTGCTAGCTAGAAAGTCTTCAAGTTACCTAACTTGTATCTAAATCCCTAAGGAGACTAAATATATGTGGCAGAAAAAGTACTTAAGTAATTTCTACCATCTTAGGACTAACACCCGGCTAGAGTCTCAGAATGTTCTGAAAAGTTTTAACTACCTTGAAAGAGCTAATTAAACACATATGTGTATTGTGTATTTAAGTAAGTAAAATAATAAAAAACAATTGTGAAAAATACATTTTTATTACCTGAAGTTACTTGTTTCATTTTACATACACTAACAGCACTAATTATAATAGCCGATGTGAAAATATCTCAAAATATGAAATATTGTTTTAAACAAGATTGACTTTAGTCAACACCATGTAAGCACAAACGACAAAAATCTTTGTTCTTTTTGCTCACATGCAATAAGTACAACTACCATTGATCATCTCAAATAAAAGGAGAGCTTGTAAAAAGAGATAAGGGTTCAACTGTCATTCTAACGTGTGATACTACCCAGCACGACCACGGACGATTTTGTTATTTCTTTTGCGGTACATATTCACGAAAAAAAATGTACTTTTTTGTACTATTCATTAAAAAATTTGTACTCGTACGGTTTCGGAGTTGTGAGATAGACGTTGTGGTCGTGCTAGGTAGATGCTACCTGGCACGACCACACTCAGATCGAGGTTAGCTTGATAGTCGAAATAAATGTACTGAAATTGTACTATTTTGTACCGAGTATAAAAAAATTGTACCGCTTCCCAATTTAAAAAAAAATAACTTTTTGTTTCGCGGAGTACAGCCGACGGAAAAGAAAGCGGTACAAATTCACGAAAAAAAATGTACTTTTATGTACTCTTCATTAAAATGTAATAACTCATACGGTTTCGGCAGTGTGACACAAAAGGTGGGGGTCGTGCTAGGTAGATGCTACCTGGCACGACCACACTGACATTGAGGTTAGTTTGATAGTCAATATAAATGTACTGAAATTGTACTATTTTGTACCGAGTATAAAATAATTGTACCGCTAGCCAATTTAAAAAAAATTACCTTTTTGGTTCGCGGAGTACAGTCGACGGAAATGAAAGCGGTACAAATTCACGAAAAAAAATGTACTTTTATGTACTCTTTATTAAAAAGTAATAACTCATACGGTTTCGGCAGTGTGACACAAAAGGTGGGGGTCGTGCTAGGTAGATGCTACCTGGCACGACCACACTGCCATTGAGGTTAGTTTGATAGTGAAAATAAATGTACTGAAATTGTACTATTTTGTACCGTACATAAAATAATTGTACCTCTTTTCTGTAAAAAAAAAATGTCCCTCAATGGTTCGCGGAGTACAGCCGACGCAAAAGAATGAGGTACAAATTCATGAAAAAAATGTACTTTTAGGTACTTGTAATCAAAAAGTAATTACTCATACAGTTTCGGCAGTGTGACACTAAAGGTTGGTTAAGGTTGGGTCGTGCTAGGTAGATAGATGGTTCCTGGCTCGAATACGCTGATATCGAGGCGAGTTTGATGGTCAAAATAAATGTATTCTATTTGTACAGTTGAGTTCATAAATATATGAGCATTTCCTAGGCTTCAATAATAAATGTACATGGACCGGGACATATTCATCTGAGCAGATTTCTCAATCAAAAATATATACAATATTTTGGATAATCAATTACTTAGAAAAACGTCGATTATACTAGGTAGTAAAAAATAAAACTTCATTTAACTGTTAATAAAATTAATTTATACACTTAACTCAGCCCTGACTAAGCACGCGCCCACGACGCGGCAATGCTTGCCTGTGGTGCGTCCGTACACGGCGCGCACACATGCGCACTCCCGATGTACCTTTTATCGGAACATAAACTACCGTATACCGTGACGCTATGCTTGCGGTGCGGTTCACTAGCTTATGCCGAGGCGAGACTATGCCACTCCGACTGTCCGACACCAACAAATGCGCGTTAGAGCTTCTTACAAAGGATACGTCCCGGTGCCGAGCTGTTATGTGTGCGACCACCTTAATTGTTTTTGACAAACGTCATACCATTGCAACCCCCTGGCATTGGAATGATAAGCAAAGAAATGATGCAACTTATACAGAATTCCACGCGTGGAAGTGAGAAATACTGTTACGTTTGTTGTCCCTTACCCGAATATGCGTTTTTGAAGCCTGCCACCGGCTTGTGACTGGTAAATTTGGGCAAACTGGCAGCAAATAAAGAAACCCAACCAAATTAGATAGGATATAATAATGCTGAAGTGCTCTATCTATGTATGATATTTTATTTAGTCGGGCTATAAATATCTCCTATCCAAAGGTATACGCGAAGGTCATTTTTATCTTATACTCATTCTATATAATTATCATTGATAACTTCATAAGACTTAAGATTTGATTTATGAAAACAGCTTTGGGTTTTATTGCAAGTGAAATCCGTAAAAAAGTAGGTTTAGTTGCATTGCAAAATGTTTTACAATAGCTAATGATTCTGATCATGCGTTGTTCATCATAAAATGTTGAAAAAAAATCACTATTTGTGTTTCCAGTGGGGGATATAGACCGGTTATTTGTCCAGCAGTGGATATGCAAGGCTAATAGATAGATTTGTATCTACTTGTTTTGTTTTCCATTTACAGTCGCGTCTAATAAATATTGAAAGTATAAATTTCAGAATTGTCCGGCCGAGGCATTAGAATAAAATTCGTTACCATATTTTTAGGCCTGACCTTAGGCTAACAATTCGCTTCAAATTTCCCCTACTTTCCTCTTCTGTAACGGCAGCGGTTTTTGCTATAACCCTATCACATTTGATATGCTGTAGACTGTAGACACAATTTGAGCACATTTATTTTGTATTGTACCGTGGCCGTGCCAGGAACAAGGGACCACAACCTGTATCACAATACCGAAACTGTATGAATATTTGTTTTTTTTTTATGAAAATTTCAGTCAGCTGCAGAGATAAGTAGCGCCCTATACTAAGATGTATGACTAGGGCGGCTACTTATTTCTGCAGCTGACTGTACATAAAAGTACTTTTTTTTCATGAATCTGTACCTCTTTCTTTTGCGTCGGCTGTATTCCGCGAACCTTGAAGTTCTTTTTTTTTAAACTGCGAAGAAGTACTATTATTTTTTGCGAAGTACAAAATAGTACAAATAGAATACATTTATTTTGACCATCAAACTCACCTTGATATCAGCGTATTCGTGCCAGTAACCATCTATCTACCTAGCACGACCCAACCTTAACCAACCTTTAGTGTCACACTGCCGAAACTGTATGAGTAATTACTTTTTGATTACAAGTACCTAAAAGTACATTTTTTTTCATGAATTTGTACCTCATTCTTTTGCGTCGGCTGTACTCCACGAACCATCGAGGGACTTTTTTTTTTAACTGAGAAGAGGTACAATTATTTTATGTACGGTACAAAATAGTACAATTTCAGTACATTTATATTGACTATCAAACTAACCTCAATGTCAGTGTGGTCGTGCCAGGTAGCATCTACCTAGCACGACCCCCACCTTTTGTGTCACACTGCCGAAACCGTATGAGTTATTACATTTTAATGAAGAGTACATAAAAGTACATTTTTTTTCGTGAATTTGTACCGCTTTCTTTTCCGTCGGCTGTACTCCGCAAAACAAAAAGTTATTTTTTTTTAAATTGGGAAGCGGTACAATTTTTTTATACTCGGTACAAAATAGTACAATTTCAGTACATTTATTTCGACTATCAAGCTAACCTCGATCTGAGTGTGGTCGTGCCAGGTAGCATCTACCTAGCACGACCACAACGTCTATCTCACAACTCCGAAACCGTACGAGTACAAATTTTTTAATGAATAGTACAAAAAAGTACATTTTTTTTCGTGAATATGTACCGCAAAAGAAATAACAAAATCGTCCGTGGTCGTGCTGGGTAGTATCACACATTCTAACAGGTTGGCTGACGAAATCGGCTCATGTGGACGTAATTTCAGTTAAGATAGGGACACAGCCCACGTATGAAATCTGGACCTTTTGCGTATGATATAAATGTAGGGTGTGTCCCTACCTTTATGGTTGTGATTGTGACCGTATGAACTTGCTGTACGGTGCAAATCAATATATCTCTTAAACGGTTTAACCGATCTGGGTTCAGAACACTCAGTCAAATCACCTTTCAAACAAATAAAAAAAAACTGGCCAAGAGCATGTCGGACCATGCTCAGTGTAGGGTTCCATAGCCGTAACTATAAGGTAAAAAATACGATGTAAAAAAAGTCCAACAACGCAAGCGTATCTTCATAGCAATTACGTCCTTTTGTTGAGAAGCGCAGTTTATCGGCAATAACTCAAAAACAGTTAATTCGATCTTGTTGAAAATAATTTTCGTTGAAAGTATTAAGCGTTCTCTTTGTAATGTTTTTTTTTATTTTTCGGACACACAGCTTTCAGAGCGATTATTTTCAAAGATATTCACTTAATCAAAAACATTACTTAAAACCTTGAAAAAAAATTTAAAAGAGCTGTCGAACTATGTACCTACCACACCTATATTTGCTGAAAAAAATTTTTTTTAGCTTCTGTAACAATATTTATCCCCTCTAAAAATATTTATTTTAGTTGTTTAACTACCAAACTAAGTAGCGGCTTATACAATACACCTATATTCCAAATTTCATCAATATCCATCGTGTAGTTTTTGAGTAAAATGCATGTGACAGACGCAGACGGACGGACATGAAGAAACTATAAGGGTCCCGTTTTTGCCATTTTGGCTACGGAACCCTAAAAACTGCTACCGCTACCCGAAAATGCACTTTTCTAAGTTTCATTATCATTGAAAAAATAAAAATGCCGTTTTACCAAAAAAAACTTTGTATTACGTTAATTCACTTTGCAAGGTAGGTACAAACGTTAATTAAGAGCTTCAAGCATTCCTTTCTACTTTAAAATAGCGCAGCAGGTTAGCTTAAAGTAACTCATAATTTTTTAAAACGGACTCCTGACCATTGCACGAAATAAATAAACTCAGTAATAGGTATTCTGGACCGCCTTCCTTCCTTTTGATACACTGGGTCTTGATGGGCTTACTTCGCCTTTGGATGGTATAGGCTTTTCACGCGACGTGCTGAAAATACAATAAAATACAAATATAATATTGTATATACACTAGAAAAACACATTACAAAAGATACATAACAAGAACAATTTATAGTACACAACTAGGGTGGTAAAACAAAGGCCGAGATCGCAGATGTTTGCGGCCCGAGCCCCAGGCGAGGGACGTAAATATGCGATCGAGGGCTTTCTTTATTACCTCCCGTGTTGTGTACATCATTTTATGTCGGCTAGAAAGCGGCTTTTTCCGTACGCGTAGCGTGCAGTAAAAGCCACTATGGCCAGGTGTGACATAAAAATTATATTCGTTCGTTTAGATCAACTGAACCCAAGTAGTTTAAATTAAATATTCTATTTTATGCGCATCATTAGTATCTGATAGAGTCTGTGCGGAAAGAGAATAGGCGTGGCGAAAAAGGGAACTAACCTAACCAGTATGGCCACAGAACAGAAAATACGGCACATACGGTACAGAAGCATTACAGCGCCCCCCAAAATTAATCCTATTCTCTTTCCGCACAGAGTCTACGTACTTGTAATTATGCGTTTTTGCCGCGTTGCTGCCACCTGACCACTTCGTTAAAGTGCTGACGACTGCTGTGTTTTTTGATATTGAGCTGAAACGAAGAAATCATGTAGGTAACACTGATTTTGAATGAAATAATGTAGGTATGGTATTTATTTATGCCTGAACTTAAAGTTTTTTGAATTTACGGCTTTTTAGGTTCAGCTTCCATTAGAGACTTTTAAGGTAAAGTCCCTCAGCAAAATGTTGCCAGTATAAAGTGAGAAGATATGTTTTTACTTACAATTTATCGTGGAAATTTTTATTTAGTTTATCATCAATCGATTTGCTATCTCGAAGCCTTCGCTGGAACTGAAAATAACAATTTATCTATTACTTTAACAACTTGTTTTTATCGCTAAAAAGCGATCTCAGACTACCGTGGAGTAGCGGCGTTAAGTTGCAAAGCTACTTAACCTTTAGGACGCCCAAGGGCCAAGGAAAACGCCGTGCTACTGACGCCACATGGGTAACATAAAGATGGGTAAACGAATAACGCCAAACGCCAACGTAAAAATGGGCTGTTTTTCAATAGGTTTTCATTAAAAAAAAGTTGACGGCCAGGGGCGTCACAGTCACGATTTTCCGTTGACGGCTGTGGCCGTCTGTGGCGGTCAAAGGATTAAGTCTGTTAAGTTTTTTTCATCACACTTGCTCGTAAAGGGTGTTATAACACGCGCGCTTATAGACCAACTCGAGCCGATTTACCCCCCGTGGGTTACAAATATCTATAACTCCCACGGGAGGAAAAACTGTATGAAAATCTATAACTCCCTCGGGAGTTATGAGTTTAGTTTTAAAAGTCGTACGTCATTTCAGACTAAGGAGGTTTCGAATCAGCCAAGGCTATTTCACATCTTCAAAACTTGGCTACAAAACCAATTTTAGTGTAAAATAAAACTTATATGGTATATTTTACTATTATTTCCGTAGTTTTTGCGATTATTTTAATGCAATTAAATTAATTTAGTTTAAAATTTTATTTTGAAAATCGGTACAATCTGGCGACATTGCCTGTCAAGTTTAAAAACTAAACGCAGTTCTTAGCATTATCTGTGGAAGACTATATTGAAAAAGTTGACAGTTGAAGTTGTCTCTTAGCGGGTGCGTTTAGTTTATTTCATTTTTGTTTTATTTTTTTTTCCTCGCAAATGTGATGAAAAACATTGTGTGTATCACGGGCAGTAAGAAGATTACAAACTCGAGTCATTAAAAGCCCTCCGCCTACGGCGTCGGGCTTCTAATAGACTCTCGTTAGTAATCCCCTTCTTACTACCCTCGGTGCACAATGTACTATATTTACCCAATTATTTACCTTAATGCAATTGAGCAAGTCCCCCTGCGTTGCCGTAGTGCGTTCGTCGGAGTGGACGCGCGGCGCGCGCTGCGCTTGCGGCGACGGCGCGGTGCGGCGCGCGTCAAGCGACGCGGCGCCAAACGAGTGCGCCCCGATAGAGCCATCTCGGGGAACGACTACTGCAAGTTTCAAGCCGTTACTCAATGCTTGCTCTATTGACTATGTGCACGATTGTAGAGCTACCAAGTAGAGATGTGCCGTTCCCGGGAATATTCCCCACTTGTATGGGGAATATTCCCGGGAATGGCACATCTCTACTACCAAGCCAGAGGCGTAGTAAGGTCCGGGCGCCGTGCGCCTACGGCCTCACGTTCCAAGGGGTTTTATAAAACAAGTGATACCTACCTAATTTGGTCGAACTAGGAAAAACACTAGTAAAAGAACCCTACGGCACTGTATATCTGACAGGACACTAAAATATCTGACTAATTCCATCTGATCTATTTTCTGATATGATGACATTATGGAGCAGCTGACATTAATAGATTCAGTGCTAAGCTCCCAAATTTCCATACAAAAATTCGAGCCAAGCGACCTGGTTCGATCCCAGGCGTTTCTGCCCCCACCTAGTTCCACCCTCTCAAGGTGGTACGGGCCAAGCGACCTGATTCGATCCCAGGTAAGATGCCATGCAAATTTTTTTTTTTCAAACTGGGAAGCCTTTTTGACTGTTGCAAAAATCGAACCAGGTGGGGGCCGTGGCGTTCCCTGGGATCGAACCAGGTCCCTTGGCCGGACCACCTTGAGGGTCGGACTAGGTCATACAAAATTTATCAAAAAGCTCGCCCTCAGCTTGTGGCGGCTACCAGTGGCCGAGCCGTACCCGCCACTAGAGTCTGTGCGGAAAGAGAATAGGCGTGGCGAAAAACGGTACTAACCTAACCAGTATGGCCACAGAACAGAAAATACGGCACATACGGTAGAAAAGCATTACAGCGCCCCCCAAAATTGATCCTATTCTCTTTCTGCACAGACTACGCAATGTGCGGGCACTCTTAAAAAATTAGAGCATACAATTTAATAAAAGTCTTATTTTGAGAAACGAAACTTCTTTTAATATTTTCTAAACTAAATCTACATCACATCAGTTTTGTGAAATACTTCACAGTTACAAGCAATTCATAAAAATATTAGTAGTATTTACAATGACTTAAGAAAGGCCTGGACTGGCTGTAACATTTACTATAGCTTGGCAACTTCGTTGGTGACACTCACCTGTGTGCTTTTTGTTCTGTGCAGCCGTAACTACTTACACAAGTTACCGCCTACACGAACGGGGGCCTCCGTCTGTCTCCGTTGGTGTTGGCGGTAAATGTGTCAGTAGTTACGGCTGCACAAAACAAAAAGCACACGGGTGAGTGTCACCAACGAAGTTGCCAAGCTATATAACATTATGAGAATATGATAAATAACCTGCCAATACATGGGATAGTGAGTTTATTTACAACTGAAAAACAATAATATTTCATAAATACCTATTTCAACTAATTTCTGAATGAGTAAATCTATTTAACATATACTATACTATGTCACTGGATAAAACAGAAATGGGTCAATCAACTTTTTCTTTTTGTTATTCTGTCCAATTGTTCAAGATACAACAAGTGTCATAGTTTCTTAAAAAAACTGTTACAGTTAGTATATGCTACTAATGTGCATAGGAGAAAGTACATAAAATGTTTGATGAATTTTAACTGTAGAAAACTTATAGAGAATCATGTTTTTAAAGAGTTGTCCAGTAAGCTTATGATGCTATGCTTTGTCACGCGATAAATAAATGATAAGTATCTGTCACTCTCACACAGTATTTGTCAGAATGTGACAAATGCTTTATCATTTATTTATCGCGTGACAAAGCATAGCATCATAAGCTTACTGGACAACTCTAACAAAGCGTAGCATCATAACTATCATAAGTTTACAGGGGACATAACCATGGCAATGAGGTATGAGAAAAATTTGATTGACCCAAATTATTTCGTTTCTAACACTTTCAACAATAGAGATCTTGTAAGCAGTATCATAATAGGTCATTTCATTTTCATATATTCAAGTATATGCACCTGTACTGTACTTTTTAACAGTATAAATCAAGATATACAGTGAAACTTTCTCCACATTGCTATAAATTTAAAAACTAGTATTCCATTAAAGTCGTGTGCTTTGAAAATTAATTCCTATTAAAATTTCACTAAAATAAGAGGTATTTTTTCAACAACCAAAACAAACTTAATCAATTTATCTGCCTTTGTTTTCAAGCTCATATTTGAAAAAACTACTTTTTTCCTCCTTTTTCTTTTCTGCAGAGCCTTCAATTTCTTTCACTTCTTCTTTGTACAACTGTTTCCTTAAAGATGCAGGTCCGGCAAACACTGCAGGAGATTTCTTTGTCTCTGGTAGGTAAACTTCATAAGTTTTGAAATATTTAAGTATATTTTCCACATCTTCCTCTTTAAGTTTATATTCGAGCGCTATTTTTGCTGCTGTTACTTCTTTAGGATTGATTTGGTGAGCAGATATAAACTCCACAGCATTTCTGAGAGTTGTGTATCCATATTTCACTCTTTCTGGTTCTTTGAAGCCAAAGTCGAAGTCTTGTACTATACCACGGTTCTGAGGAAGGGGTCTGTCAGGGTTTTTTTTCTGCACTTCACGTGTAACGTCGTCCTCGGGCTTGCCGTGCGAGGTTACATAAACATCCTTCAATCTATTATCAAGCCCTGGATCTTTTTTGTCCAATTTCTCATCTAAATTAGGATCGGACTTCATCGCTCGCTTCAAATCCTCCACGTTAGATGGATATAGCGGAGCCGGCGTTGGTTTTTCTTTCGAAATCACTCTATGTGCTCGATTCTCGATGTTAAAGGATTTTATGGGACGTAGAGCCTTCGACACTAAAGCACCCATCTCAGGCGGCAATAGAACAACACACTTACAAACAATTAGGTTTACACACAGCACATAATCGTTATTTAGTTAAATTAAAAGTAATAAACATTTCACAAGATTTCGTGAGATCGAGGTTATATTTTATTTTGACATTACTTTAAAATTAAGAAAAAATATATGTCAATGTCATGTTGCCAGTGGTAGTTCCGTAAAATAAAGTGAAACGGAACGTAAAATATCTTAGATAATTAAAGAAGTCACGTTCCACTTCCATCAAAACCCAAAACTTCATAGAGTGCAACTAGGTACGATAACTTTGCAAAGTTATCGTAGTCACACTTGAGCATACTTAAAATGAAAATAAATTATTAGGAATCCCGTATGTTGAACATTCAAACTAACCTTTTAGTTTGGATAGGGATTTCTTCAGCGAACTCTTAGAGCTGTTTTTAGCGAGGGCGCGATTGGTGGCATTGGTCGCCGGCGTGTTGGTTGCTCGCGTTTGGTCCTTCACACGGGAGGGCGACGGGCTTGGGCTCGGGCTTCGGCCAAGCCGACGCCGATTCTGGGGACCGGAGCCTTGTGACGCCGCTATTTTAGAGCAAACAAGTTTTAAATACAAAGACGGACGGGGCCCTGATGGAATAATTAATATTAAGGGCTCTCACTAGCCCAGGACTAAGACAAGGATGAGCTCCACTCCACTCACCAATCACACTGTTTCTACTGACGCGGAGTGTAGATTTCAAGTATGGAACATGGGATACTATGAGATAGCATTGCGGCCGCAGGCTAGGGTCCGGCTAGCAAACTCCGCTTCGACAATATTATCTGGCCATGGCCAACCCTGTTCAAATCATCAAGCCGGCATTAGCCGAAAGATGGCCAATGCTAGACAAGCCTAGCCTAAGAGCGCGCCTAAGCCTGGCACGGTACCACCCGTATCCGGCGGCTTCCAGCATCCTTCATCAGTCACTTATCAGCACGCCCTGATAAAGAGGGGGGGGGGGGACCCAAGGGACCTGCACCGGGTGGCAGTTTCAGAGGGCGCCAAATTTATCTCAGCGCCGGAGAAAAGGGGGCCAGCTCGGCTGTACTCTTTTTGTATATAATCGCAAACTGCACGTCAAAATTAATCAAATGAGCCCAAACACGGAGAATTTCTCTTGTGTAATTTAGATGATCCTTTGGCTACCACCCCGTTCCATCATCAGATCAGTTTCATGTCATAATAATATTGCATTGTCGTCCGATTTATGTACATATTCATACAAAATCTCATCTCGATCGGAAACCGGGAAGTGGGTCAAATTTAACTTGCAAGATTTGATTACACACAGAAAGACACCGGGGTAGGTAGGTTATATAAAATCTTGTAATGTAAATAAAATGAAAGATTTACCTGTGCTAAATAATGACGGGGTCCTGTCTCGCGTGTTGGCTGGGACTCTGTAGGTGTTGTGCGGAGTTATAGTCAGCGCCTGGTTTAAACGAATGACTCGGTCATTCCTAAACCCGGTCCCTTTGACCTTTGTTTGGCTATTCTGTAAAGTGTTTAAACGGATTATGATTCGTCACCTCTTTATGGTGAGCGGTTAATAATTTTGCGATGTATAAAATTCGTGAAGTCTTCACGTTTGCACCACTCGGACCATGGCGAATCTAGGTATACTGCCAAGTATATTTTCCTTCATAGTAAATTGTGTCCTTATAATAAATGTGCCCTTCTAAAGCACAGCTCTTGTGATCGTCATTTCAGCTGTTGGTGGCACGCTTTGCGATGCATCACCATTACTCTCTAGGCGCTGCTTTCCTGGTGCATTCACTAGGCACTAATTTTATTAAGCCATAACAGTAATGATCTCATTTAGAAGATTCACTGAAATATTAATTGGTTTTCCGCATATGTATATACAGGGTGGAAAAATTTGATGGGCCCTGAAGGGAAAATACCTTAAGGGATTTGGCACACTGACGACGGACTGCGGTCAGCGGGCACGCGGTCTATACAAAATATACAGACACGGACAATGTTATTCATACATTGGACCTGCCCGCTGACCGCAGACCGTCGTCAGTGTGACAAATACTTAAGTATGCTCATTTTACTTTAAAGGAAGCATTCTTGTATTTTTAAAAAGGAACAAAACTTCATTCAAAGGTTTTTTGAAATTCGCTTGTCTTTAGTATGAGAATTGATGATAAAATAAAATAAATGAGATATTTCACGATATTTTTATATTTCTAAGACCAAATGTTTATTAGAGAGGTTTTATCCTGAACAATAATGCTATAGATTAGTGGAATAAAATAACGAGTGTTTATTTTCTTTCATTTTTAGCTGGCTTGATTCCTGGGTGAAGCAAGAAAATTTAGGAAAAAATTTGAATTCATCAGTTTTGTTTCTTTTTAATAATAAAAGTATGTCTCCTTTAAGTAAACTTAGGGATTTAAAGCGGTTTCCCTCCAGGGTGGGTCAAATTTTTCCATCCTGTATAGTTACCCTGTTATCAGCTACTGCCTTTCTTACGGGCGACGGAGACGCTGGTATGGGACGGGAGCCTTTTACGTTTCTTACAAATACATCCTGGGAAAAACAAATCAGAAGATAAAATCTTTCTAGATAGTCGTAAAAACAGAGTAAACTAAATTCTTAACATCTATCAGAAAAGCGCACACAATTCTACGTGGGGCATGCTCCCGGGAATTCCCGGTACTGAAAGTACTGGGAAATCCCGGGAATTTTCCAGCTAACTGGCCCCGGTTCCGGCAGGAAAAATCCCGGTTCTTCGGTTTCTTCGGTATTGAGTTTGTGCTACTTCATAAATGCAGAATTGTATAGAAAATATCGTACGAAGATCTTTATCTTGGCTGGCCATAAAAATTGCACGTGCCTACTTTTTACCCGACTGCGGCGAAGCCCAAAGGCATAACCCTGTGTTTGACCTGTATGTATGTAAGTATGTATGTATGTATGTCCGTTCCTGTGTCCGCTTTTGATAAATGATACATCACTAGATTCGTCTTGATGGTGCGAGTGTCACTGGATATGAAGTTCGTTAAAATAAACAAAATGGCGGATTTTATGCAGTTTCAAAGTGCACCGCGGTCGGGTTTTTTTTAAGTAAAAATGTGGTTATTGTAATAATGGATTGATGCAAAGATATCTTGGTAGGGTAAAGCTGGCAGCTTCTTTGGAGGAGCTTGCAGGTCAGCCTACTCCATTTGCCTTCAAATTCCTACTTAAGCTTATAAAAGTGCAACTAACGTGATTGTCGGGGTTGGGCCGGGCAATGCTCCTGGACCTAAGATTGCCGATGTTGATTTTCAGCGGGATGGACTGCTTCGTGCTAGATTGGGACGGCGTATAAGATGTACGAGGCTCTCCTTCGCCGCTGCCATGCCGTGGTATACTCCGACTCCTCTCGTTCTGGTCACTGGATCAAATCACCATATTTAATTGCTAATCTTATTCGGGAAACACATTATCCTCAAAAAGACTATTGATCTTTCAGTAAATATAAACATTCAGAAGTTTGATAGATACATAAGTATGCTTGAAGTAAATGGTTGATTCTTTCCAGACAACACCGTTTCGCTGCTAAATTTTTTTTGACTAGACGAAACATTTCCATTAATTACATAAAACCTACCATTTATTTAATATCTCCTGTAGACTGTCTTTATGCGTCCTCATGCCCCTGTCGTACTCCTTCTGGGTCTTGTCAAAAGCTGCCCCGGAAAGATAACCATCATGTAACATAAGATATAGCAGAAAAATATTTAACGGCAGTATTTAACCACGTATGTTTTACTAACCCAATTGAGACAAAAGCAGAGCCAAGTGCTCTGACATT
This sequence comes from Eudemis profundana, assembly GCA_947034925.1. NCBI lineage: Eukaryota > Metazoa > Arthropoda > Insecta > Lepidoptera > Tortricidae > Eudemis > Eudemis profundana. Next base: position 9,523,390 of record OX344814.1, on the reverse strand, counting down.
TCTTTGGAACGATATTAGCGCATCGCACTACAAACATCCACATGCAGTCTTTGCATCCCGATATTGCAGTATCTTCAACTACCTCGGCAGGGCATGCATGTGTATTCTCCGTTAATATAATGCTATTTTTAATCTGGCGATCCCTTGCTTGCGTCTGAATTGACTTTTTTTCTTGAGGAGTAACAAATCGAACGGATAAGTTGAGATTGGTTGTCTTTTCAGTTTCATTGCTTACGTCGTCTGACCGAAAAGAAGAAATGATTTAGAAATCAATCCGAAAGCCAGATTTAAAACAACACTGTTTCAGTTTTGGAGCATGTTGGCAGTGCGAAGCGTAATTAAACTATTAAGAAGTTACCACAAACAGTGTTATTCTAAATCGAGTCTAGAATAACCAAAAAACTAACGATAACACTGTTTGCCTACAAGAAATATGATGACTACTTAATGGGTATGCCGAAGTACTTGGACCTATCCAGCAGTTAAAAGTTAATATTGCTTGAGTACTATATTTAAAGAAGGAAGAAACCGGGCTTACTCCGAAACGCTTGGTACGAAGTTCGTATCCTACCATTCCTCTTGCTTGAGACCGAAAGTTAGAGTGAGAGTGATAGGATACGAACTTCGAGCCAAGTGTTTCGGAGTATAAACCTTGGACTATAATGAGTCTAGGTTGAATATCTTCGATATATTGAGGCTCAATCTTGGTACCTTCCCGAACTCTCGAGGCCTTGGGTCTCGGCGGTGATATATCAGGCCGGAAGGTCCGATGTATGGGAGGCGGTGAATTCCGGGCCTTCTCGAAGAACATCGGGAGCCTCTTGGAGGTGTTTTCGGCGATAGAATAAATTCCGAATGCATGAGTTGGTATACGATCGATGTCATTGAAGTGCTTTTTCCTATCACAAACTTCGTTAAAGTCACCAAACGTTCTATTCAATATTATATAACAACTTAAGTACAAAACTATTTAAGGACAGCTTAAAGGACATTTTCTTTCAGGGTAAAATTTTATTTGGATGGAACTCAAAGTTGTTGCTTACTTGGGAGAACAGGTTCCAACTATTGAAAGCTCACACGCGGACTGCATAAAATGATAAATAGACTGCTCAAAACGGATATATTTACCTGAATAGGTTTCCTTGTTTGGTCAACCATGATTCTAGTTGTTCCAGCCAACCCTGCAAATAAACATGACACAAAAATGGTTCGTCAATACATGCTATATAACGTCTTATTATGAACTTCATGGGGGTGGGCGATTCTTCGAGCGTTTTGACCGCGCGGTTTGACAATCATTATTGTCCGACGATTATTTACTATAACGAAAGGACAAATCGTGACAATTTTGATAAAACTAGACTTAAACTCGGGATTGTTTTTCGGTTTCATAAAAAGTTAACTCTAGGCATCGTTTATTCGAACACTATTTACTGAGACAAGAATGACTAAATAAAACGCCGTAAAAACGCTGAATATTGGCCCGGGTATGGTAATATGATATGGAGTAATCTAGCTTTGTCTCAAAGTCTGGTTCGCAGGTTTCTTCCGAGAAATAAGATGACCATGGTACATTGGTTATGGCATAAAGTGGGTTGGCCACTAGCTAAGAATTTAGACTGCTGACCCAAAACGTTTCGCATTGCTGATCCAGAGATAGGTAATCAAAGATTACGCATCGGGCGATCCGGGCGTATCGAACGGTGTTCGTCCAGAGGCTTGTGGAGATGATTCCATAGTAGCTGAGTATGGCTTTCAGTTCTTCTTCCTTTCACTTAAATAAAACTAAGTAACGGGTGCGCCGAGTCTAGAGTGTTTCGTCTCGACAATAAATTCTGCCTGACATACGAAGTTACAGACTAGGTAATTTGTATAAAGCCAGGAACCTTGATTATCGGAGGAGAAATAGCACGGCTCTAAACACTGAATAGTGGTACCTGTTGGGCTCCAATAACTGAGCCAGGCCTGCAAATCCTCATCCATCCGATGGCTTCCCGGGCGGTCATCCGATAGTGCTTGATTAGATAACTGCCGATCAGAGACCCAGTGCGCCCTAGACCTGCCTGAACAATTCCTACATCAATATTGGAAAAATTAAGCCTACACGTAACCTTGATACTCATTCTTATGATACGTGGCTTCTTTTTACTATTCCAGACAGTCCTATTGGGTAATAGAAGGAGCGATCCGGTGAAAAATAATAGATCATGTAAGCTTATTGCTAAGTTTTAGGACCTTGAAAATATCAGGGCGGCATATTCTTATAATATAAGTCACTAGATCTTGTGATGATGATGAATTGGTGAAGTTATTATTGCAGATCACGGTTAAAGCGAGATCCTAGCGTTTGTCCTGTTTACCGATTTTTAAGAACAGTAGCCCGTTTCACGAAGCCACGAGTTAGAACTCTACACGTCTTAACTAGCAACATTGATACAACAAATGCTAACTGATAAAGAATAAACTCGTAACCTTGCAGTGTACAGCAATGGCGCAGTTCGTATCCTCGCTGAGTTGCAGAAACTTGAATAAGATGTTTCTCGGTGGACACGACCCGTCAGCGAAGAATAGATCATGGTGGGTAATCCCGACGTTAGCGAACCTATTTAGGTATAACATTACTATTAGCACCCGAGTTTCCAAAAGGCAATTTTTATGAAAACTAGAGATAAATTGTTCTATGAATGTAAATAAATGTAGATATTGCGGGAAAATCTTATATAATGGGTTATTTTCATATCGTTTTAACCACCCGTCACCAAAGATCCCATTGGGTCGAAGTGTATCCGTAAGGACCCCTATTACCCTTATTACCTATCAAGATACCAAACCACCCATCACAGCCGTCGCTAAATTATTGACGAGTTTCCGGGCCAAAGCTGTACAATATTGATATTGATAATGGAATTGTAAACGGCGTTGAGTTCTACAGAATAGCCGTTACCTAAATGGTTTTTGAGCCATCATAATCCAAACATGGTTGTGACGGCGGAATAATTCAATAAGACGAAAGATCTAATTAAAGGAGGATATTTTATCCGGACAAAACTATGAGAGTTGGGCGGAATATTACGTCTGAGTCGGAGCGCCATCTATAGTCAACAAAAATGACTGATATCACGTCTTCCTATTATTTCACACTAGATGCAGTAAAGTAAATGGAGGTCGTCGCCACACATTCTTCTCTCGCAAATTGAGAGAGAAGAATGTGTGGTCATATTGCGAATCGCAACATGATTGGAGCGGACCGGACCTATGAGGGTCATTCTGTCAACTTGACAATTTATCTATTTAACATGACCTAGAGATAAGGAAGAAAATCAGAAAATGAAGCGAAACGTGCATATTATATTATAAAGATCTAAACTCACACGTTTTCATCGTAAAGCCTCTTATTCAACCGGATAACAATTTTCACATCGTGTTCCAAGAAATAATCGATATACATTTCGGGCGGATGATACAGTGACACACTGAAGTCCACAGGACCAATGAAAGCTAAAAACTTTCCTGGAAAATTAAAACAACGGTTGTTAGTTTGAGGGAACTTAACAGAAGTTACAGAGTCTGTTACGGATTTAAAAATTACTGACTTTTTTTCCGGTAGGTAATAGAGTCTGTGCGGAAAGAGAATAGGCGTGGCGAAAAACGGAACTAACCTACCCAGTATGGCAAATAGGGCAAATATTTTTTTCTTCGGTAGAAAAGTATTACAGCGCCCCCAATTTTAATCCTATTCTCTTTCCGCACAGATTCTAAAAAGGTTAACTCAATTTACGGATTAAGTCTTATCTCTAACTTGGTATGCCATTCGCTTTAAATTTTTACTCGAAGCCCTCTATAAGAGAGTTATGTGTTTTTTACCTGGTACTATCCAATTTAGGTCCCCTCCCGCTATTTTGTCCAATCGATTATATTCCTCATAATTGAAATCTCTAAGGTTGAAAAATCCCAATTCTTGAGCTTTCTTTATGCCTTTTAGACAGTCCAGGATGGTTATCGTGAAGACTGGGTTTCCTTGAGTTGCATCTTGAAACGGTCTTGAAACAGATAACGGAGCGACTATTAGTTACTTCCCGGTTAAAGGTGTGTTTCCACTGACGCGTCAAGCTGGCAGCGGACCGTTACTTAACCAATAGGGAACGTGCAAGAACTATAAGCGACAGCACTAAATCGACAAAAGAGACTCTATGTGGACAGTAAAGGAAACTTATCAGGCCTGAAAAAGAATACTGGTTATAAATGTCAATGGCAAATATAAATAAGTCGTGGCCACACTAACGTTAATCGTCCATCATCGCGATGTTAACAGCGTTTCCCGTTAATGTGGCCCCAGCATGATAGAGTACAAAATTCAGATTGGTGGCACCAGTTGGCAGTTTCGTTGTGCACGTTCCCTATCACAGTTATTTCACTGACGATGACGTGAAGTGGAGATCGAGCGGATGACGTACACTGTAATGAAATGGGGCAACCGTTTCGCTCCGCTCCTCGACTGTAGAAACGCAACCTAAATTTGCACCTCAACTATAGCACGCCCGGTGACCACGCCCCTCAGACTCTATACAGACGTGTAAAGTCGAGTTGGTACCTTTTGTTGCCGACTATACTCGTACAATAAATAAAATAAGCCCAAATCTCAGAATTTAAGCGTAAGCGGGTAAAATTAAAAGAACTAACCGGTATGTTAATGTTCCATTCATTGTAAGAGGCTTCATGGCGTCTTTGGGGGATAAGCCCAAATGCAATACTCCGTAACATCCCATAAGGTAGGCTGCGTTTGCCGCTTTCTTAGGGTCCGACGACGCATAGTGGACTATAATTTGCTTATTCAAGTAAAACTTCAATTTCTCACTCAACGATTTACAGTACTTATACACACAACCGAGGTTAAGTGGTCCAAAGTCTGCGTAGTAATTTTCATAAACTAATTCGTGATCAATACAAAAATAATGCGTACGCGGTGTACTTTCGATTTGTTTATCTTGTCTTACAATTGCAAAATACAAAATGTTTTTAATATATTCAGCCATGTACATAACATCGTTGCTGCGAGCCATCATTGCAATAGCAATGATTTGTTTAGACTTACTTTATTATACATTTTGTGTGGAAAATAAAAGGATACTAGAAAAGAAAAAACTCATTAAAACATTAAAAATCTTCATATACGGTGACGTTTAAAGTAAATTCACAAAAGGTTACATTCAAAATGACACTGCCCTTATATCTTTTAAATTTACCGCCATTAGTCTATGACATATCACCAGTAATAAATTTGAATTTAATATTTATTAACAAATTATTTGTATTTGAATGCTTGTCGTAACATGTTATATTTCATACAATTCACACATACAACAAAATTACCTAAATAAAAACAAATAACGGAATTATTATAATTTTCTCTCTTTCCTTTTTAAGTTAAGGAACGTTTCATAAACGTCAAAGCAGTTTGTGTTTGTCAACGCCAGAGGGCGTCCTTTCAAGTCTTTTCCGGTACGAGAGGTAAAGTGTCAAACGTTTCGTTGTGAATTTTTGTATATCGTCAATTATTACCGTGATCATTTTATTTCAAGTGACTGTGAATTTAATCTAAAAATGTTTCAACGCCATTCAATCCAATACGTTTCATATTTCAGGTCTATAATCCGTAAAAAACCATGGCTGATGTTGATGTGTAAGTACACTGGTTTTGTCTTATTTTACTATCTTTTGACTAAATGACACTATTAGGAAATAATCAGGTATTAATTAATTAAGCGACCTTGCTATTTTTACTATAATTTCGCATTTCTTTCGAAATAAACATGACATCAACATAACCTCAAAGATTGAGGTTAACCAGTCACAATGCCCTTTCAGATTTGTTAAAATTTATTAAATATATCTTCATCACTATTGAGACAAATCCCCTGTATATGTACATAAAGGACCAGTGCAAAGTTAAGAAAATAGCTTTTTAACTGGCAAGTTTAGGCACTGACCATTGCCTATGTAAAAAAAGTCATTACTGTTGAGCTTTTTGTAAAAAAAACCTATAATGTGAGCTTTTATATCTTTAAATAAATATAAAATCAAGGCTTTTCCTAGCCCATTCACTGTCCCCTTTGAACATTTTATACAGTTCTAATTAATATATTTGTATAAAATTTAATAAGTGAATGGTCAATATTTCTTAACTCTAATTTGTTAAACCTGAGCTTATCGCAAGCATTTAAGGTTTATTTAGTCAGTTGTTAGATCAGTGTACACATCTATGCTGGATGATAGACATAAATACACATCTTGTATTCACCTAAGATTTGTGTTTTTATTTAGTCAAACATTTTATCTTAATATTTGGCAGCAGCAATGGACAGCTTAAGCTGAGTTTTGGTATCTCTGATAAACAGTAGGTTCTATGGGTTGCACCATTCTTGAGAACCTTGTCTATTTTCTATGCAAATTATTCACAATTCATTTTGTATGGACGAATATGGGTTAGGCTCGTAAAACACACTTTCCCGAAATGTACACTTTCTGTAAAGGTGCACTTTCCGCATAATGTGCACTCCCAAAATGTATACTTTCCCAAATTGGAAACTTTCCCGAAATGTGCACTTTTTCTAATAGTGCACTTTTCCAAAATGTATACTTTCCCAAATTGGAAACTTTCCCGAAATGTGCACTTTTTCAAATAGTCGTCTTTTCCAAAATCATGTATCAAACGCCGCATTGTATTTAAAATTGCATGCAAGTTGTGGCATGGTCTAAATGGGACTATAATACCATCACCCCTAAAATTTACTTTCTAGGAAATTTCTAGGATTTTCTTTAGTATCGGGAAGTGAACTTCTAGAGAAAATGTACTTTTCGGGAAAGTAATCATTTTATGAAAATGCACCTTTACAGAAAGTGCACATTCTGTAAAAGTGTACATATTGGGAAGTTAACTTTTAAAGAAAGTGTACTTTCCGGGAAAGTGATCATTCTAAGAAAATGCACCTTTACAGAAAGTGCACATTTCGGGAAAATGTGTTTTACGAGCCTAACCCACGAATATCATTATAGCATAACTATCTCTAGCCATCGATAGATGGGGCTAACACATTTTTTTTCTATATTTGCAACACACTTCTAATTTACATTGTAATCTTTCCATCTCTGTTCCTGGATGAGTGATTAAATTAATAAAATATAACTTTAATACTAGCTAATATCAATCTATCATAAATATAACATATAATAACTAAGATATGGAATATATGTTTCCAGTGAGGTCCCGAACAACCCCGTCCTGAGTGGCGGAGCCATGGATGTGAACACCGCGCTCCAGGAGGTGCTGAAGACCGCCCTCATCCATGGAGGACTCGTCCATGGACTCCATGAGGCTGCCAAAGCTCTTGACAAGTGAGTGAGACAGCAATTTGCCAGTTATTATTGAGATGATTAGAAACAATTTTGTTTTTTCTGGTTCAACTTGGGAGATACTATTCAGTATAGGTGCTGACATATGGGGCCATTCATTTATTACGTAAGACGATTTAGGGAGGGAGTTTTGATAGTTCTTACGTAAGATCATAAAAATCCGCACACTTAATATAATACTTTTAAAAAGCGCGAATCCGCGCGAGAGTGGAGGCGCGTGCTCGGTGGAATATAGGTATTTTACCAAAAAATTAAAAACTTAGTATCTGCAACAAAACGTCCCTACAAAAATGTTTCTTTGAAAAATAAAAATTAAAACAACAAAATGATTTTTCCTTTAGATTCTTACATAATAAATATTAAGCAGGGGGGAGGGGGTCCACCAATTCTTATTTTTTTCTTACATAGGGGGAGGACGGGGTTAAAACCAGGCAAAAATCATCTTAAGTAATAAATGAATGACCCCTATCTTAAAAGGAATGTGTAGAAGCAATTTTTCTTGTCAGGCATGGACCATAAATCGCGTTTCGTACGTATGCCCAGGGTGCGGCAGATCCACGGCACCTCGGCCGCGAAAGAAATACCAGAAATAATAATTCAAATAGAAAATGATTTTAGAAGCGTCAAGGCAATGGAAGCCTCCCAAACATTCACTCAGAGTGGGGCTGTTTTAGTCTCATTCTGTGTGGAAATATCGGCCACAGTATAAGCAGTGGCCGATCCATTCCGTTGCCAAAATTAATGCACATACATAGTACCACAGTGCTTGCTTTCTGCAGGATTGTGGCCTCCCAATTGTGCTACAATTGTACCGTAAAATCAGTTTAATATGTACAAGTTAACATTTACAAGAGATGGAAGTTAAAAGAAAGCATGTTTACTGCCCACTGCACACAGCCGTTGTACGCTTGTAGTGTTAGTGTCCCTATTTGAGCTTGGTTTTGTGAATTTAAACTCGTGTCATCTGAGAAAATTATACATACCCAGCACTCAGTGGAGGTTTAAGCCAGGCGGGCACCCGGGGTTGTGTTTAAACGTTTAATAAGTTAAAGCTTTCACAGCACTTTTATGTTTATCACTTTACACTAACTCAAAAGGTTTCGTTCTCTTGAGCTGTCGCACGATGTCCGTGTGGTCGAGGAGCTGGATTGCCTTGACATTCACATGATGAAGCAGCCTTTTTTCATGGGCTTTGGCGTATTTATCGACGAAGTGTATGTTAAGGTCCCTCTGTCAATGATATCGTCGACCGTAGGCTGAATTACGGTAAGGGACATTGTTTTGCCTGTCCCTTACCGTAATTCAGCCTACGGTCGACGATATATTTATGTGAAAAGTGGTGAACCTTTTCATTGCACCCCATACATCAGTGACAAAGTACGCTTGCCATCTTATAGTCTGATTGAGACCAACATTTACACTGACTCGTCCGTTGACAGGAGGCAAGCCGTGCTGTGCGTGCTGGCCGAGAACTGTGACGAGGCAGCCTACAAGAAGCTGGTGCAGGCTCTGTGCAACGAGCACCAGATCCCACTTGTGAAGGTGAGTTCATCGTCCTAGCACTTTTCTTTATGCATTGACTATGATTCCAGATTTGTCAGGTCTGGTTATTATAATAATAATATCCAAAATAATTGTTTTGTATTTAGATATTGAAGGCTCATTTACTATACAGACCGCATTAAAAAACTTCCTTTAAAAACCTTGTGTTTACAAATTTGTTGACTTTGGCATTTACCTTAGTAGTTAAATTGGCATTACATTCGGAAGGTAGAATAGACCTACTTCCACTGGCATAAAGTTCAATCTCGGATTTAACATAAAAATCATATGATAACTTTTATGTTAATATAGTAACTTAAATAGACGTGCGTCTGGGCACCGTGCGGTGCATAGTTCCGCTGCCGCGTAGTGCGTTATATCTCATGCAATTTCATACAAAGAATATTTTGTCGCGTCGCTATGCTGCCGCGTAGTGCGTTGTATTTCATACAATTTCATACAAAGAATATTTTGTCGCGTTGCTACGCTGCCGCGTAGATACGCCTATAGGGAACGTGCACGACGAAGGTGCTGCCAACTGGTGCCCCCAATCTAAATCATATGCCCTCTCATGCTGGGGCCACATTGACGAAAACGCCCTTAATAACGTTAATTTATTGCGTTGAAGGACGATTAACGTCAGTGTAGCTACGACTTACTATATTTGACATTGACACTTACATATTATCATTGACATTGACAGCTTGATTTGACAGGGGCGATAGTTTCCTTTATTGTCCGCCCGTGCCTCTTTTGTCGTTTAGTGCTGCCACCTATAGTTCGTGCACGTTCCCTATGGTCACAGCGAACACGAATGTGATTGGTCGATCCCTACACGTGTCCGCCTCAGTGGAGCCGCAGCCTAAAGCGTTCTACCTTAAATAGCAATATATGCGCTCCGCACGAGCCAACCCTACCAGTTGTAGGGCTCGGCATTTTGGAGCGCACAGCAAATCGAGCGCCCCTATGGTGCCCCGCTACATGCGGTGTCAACTTTCCTAGCGCTCGAACATGTGTTCTCATGCAAAGTATATCACTTTCAGTGCCAAGCTCCCAAATTTCCATATAGGGTTCTTTCTTAGCACTGAATGTGTTAAGGCGATTGTCAATATTTAGTACAGGTTACTGTCACAATGATGACGAAAAACATTAATAATCTAATGTTCACAATATAATTTTACAAGATAATTACACACATATTAAATTGGATTAGTGGTCATACCGTACATTGCTGGCTCCATAATTCTACATATAATTGATTTCTGTCTGTTAAATCCTTCTGCGTTCTGCCACAGTATAATAGAATAGCAGTAATTATTCTTCCGACAAATGGTACATCGCGCGCTAGTATCTGAGCGCGCCGTGTACAAATGCACCACAAGCAAACATTTAGCACAGCGTAAGACTGCTCCAGTATGGATCGCACTTCGCGCATCTTGTGTGAATACGTGTTGCGCGCTCCTAAACAGCCGAAGTTGAACTACTTGTTTGTCTTTATACTTTGGTTCTGCTCTATGATAATTTTTAATCAAGTAGTGTTGTATTTCAGGTGGATAACAACAAGAAGCTCGGAGAGTGGGCGGGTCTCTGCAAGATCGACAAGGACGGCAAGGCCAGGAAGATCGTCGGATGCTCATGCGTCGTCATCAAGGTAAACGAGGCATAATGCATCTGGAGGCTACGGCCATCTTTTAACAAGTTTCATTCTCTATAACATTGCATATAAACAAAACGAGGGTTACACACTTAAAGGCTCGCACCAAACAGTGGCGGATTAAGCCAGCGCGGGGCCTGTAGCATTTCTTTAGATATGCTTATCAAGCCGGCTGACCGGTAATTTTATGAGCGACGAAATGACATAACGATGGGGGGGGGGGGGGGGCGATAATTTTGAGGTGATTCGTTTTGTTCTGTTCTCCATTTAAACAAAAAGAGTGTCATCATTCGTTTCCTGGACATCAATTACGGTTTAAGGGTAGATCTCTGCGACTAAACAGTCGCACCAGTCGCATCATTACCATCGCCACATTATGGATCAGCTCCCTATAAACTATGGAGTCGTTTTAGGTTATCTTGTAGAAGTTGCGTGCCTCTGCTATTTTTATCACAATGATCCTGATTGCTTTTATGAAACGGCCAATAATAGTGGCGATGGTAATGAAGCAAGTAAAACGGTATAAAATCTCAGAGAACTACCGTTAAATGTGTTCATTTTATAGCGCGATTTTTGTCTGCGCGAAACTAAATGACAAGTCTGAAAAAAGAAACAAAATTAACGTGCGGTCATTTAAGGTCAGCGCCATGCAGCGTGCAAGCGTTGTGTTTGCTAAAAATGTATATTTTTGGCTATTTCTGAGAGTTCTCATATCGTTTCGAGAGGAACAAAAATTATCAAGCTAGAAAATAAAACATAATTGATGCCGTGGAAGCGAATGATCCTGTTTGTACGGAAGACCGAGCTACTCGAATCACCGTAGATGCGCTAAGCGCTAGCGCTACCGACGTCTGCTCGTCTCTAGTGCCGATACTTAGCGCGACAACACTCGGCTGATCACTATAGTGGCGTGTTCTTGCATTGCCCACTTTCCAGTCGGTCGTACAAACTGTCCTACTATTGCTGAATATTCAATTCGCAAAACATGATAGTCAGGCCCGAATGCTTCAAACCGAGGCAACTGTCCCGCGCGGCAGTTTCAGGAAGCGTCAAATTCATAATATGAATAATACTCGTAATATGAATTTGACGCCTCCTGAAACTGCCGTATATTTGTGAGATTATTGAAAAAAATATATCTTAGCACCGGAGAAGAGGCGCCAAATAGTTTCTGTCCCAGCTTTGAAATTCCGGGACTGGTACAGTACACTCCATTGGTGGTGGTTGTATCTCCTCCCAGCTTAATAGTACATTACATAACTAGGGTGGTAATACAAAGAAAGGCCGAGATCGCAGAAGTTTGCGACCCGAGCTGCAAGCGAGGGACGTAAATATGCGATCGAGGGCTTTCTTTTCCCGTGTTGTGTCTACACTAGGCCAGAAAGCGGCTTTTTCCGTACGGGCAGCGTGCGGAAAAAGCCACTTTATGGCCAGGTGTGGCATAAAAAATATATCCTATAGGTAGCCGCCCTTTTAAGAAACTACAAGAATCAAGTCAAAATTAGCAACATCGGTCAAAAGAAACACCATTGGTTGATTTGTCTAATGTTGCCAGTTTAGACTTTTAAAATTGTAACTTATAGCTTCGTGAAACGGGCCCTATATTGGTATTATTGGATACAGATATCCATGAGGGCAACAACTTCAAAATTGTGGGATTCGACATAAACGCCACTACGATAGGTCACAGCACTGCAGTTGTTTTTATAACAAATGTTTTTTTTTTCTAGGACTTCGGTGAGGAGACGCCAGCGCTGGACGTGCTTAAAGATTACCTGAAGTCTTCGAGCTAATCCCTAGGTCTAAGTTCTAATTAAAACCAAAAAAACTGATGTACCGCATTTTATTTATTTGCAACACTTTGATCGCCAATTCGCCACGCACAGTAAAATAGGTACAGTCTGCCTCAAAAGTTGCTGGACACTAGTACTACGCCACGATACAAATGTGTTCAGCTACTTTTGAGGCCGACCGTACAGTGACTAACATTTGATGGAATAAAGTGTCCTTAAATATTAGATACAGATCGATTCACAAGAGCTGGCACGAATGGATTGAGCGTGTTCCTACCTGGCCGGACCACCAAGCCGAACGAGGTTGTTGTTATTGTGAAAAAAATGTACTCTTTATGTACTATTATGTACCACATTAGAAATTAATTGTACCTCTACAGTTTTTAAATTATAGGTCAACAAAAGTGCCCGGCTGTAGAGTATACTTTCCAGCCGACCACTCGTAGATCTACTAATATATGCAATTTTGAGCTGTAATTCGAATTGCAAATAAATGTACCTATTATGTACCCATGAAAAAAACCAAATTCTTTTAAAAAAAAAGCTCCTATGAATGATTTTTACATATACCGAACATTCTGAGTTGTAGCGCCTGTGAAAAAAAAATAGCAACGTTTTACATTGCGACTGGGCAAGCTCACCGCGCGACATAGCCAAAATACAGCTGATTGTGCTAAACCAGGTTGTTATTATTATTTATTTATTAACTACATATTTATTCTTAATTCCTTAATTAACATCACTGTCTCCAATAAATGTTTTTTTAACAACTTTTTAAATTTGTTTTTGTTACCTTCATATCGGATGTTCTCGGGCAAACTGTTTAGTAGGTATGGGAGTCTTTTATGTAGTGTTCTATCACCAAAGTAGTTGTATACTCTTGGTACTTCAAATTTGCCCGCGGACGCCGACCTTGTTCCGTACTTATGTTCTATTGTTATTGGGTTATGCTCTTGATTGCCATGGTTGTTAACTACTAAAAGGTATTTATGTTTTAAACTAACCGGGAGTATTTTACAGATTTTAAATAATTTTGAGTAATCGCTTTTGCAACTATTTTTTGTTTTGTTATTATGGTATTATGGTTTAGCAGTTTTTCCAGCACCATTTCCTGTCCAAGGGAAGAGAAGGACTCCGCTTAGCTCCTATAATTGAGTTTTATATACATTAAACATTTTGAGTTGCAGCGCCTGTGAAAACTGGTAAGTATCTATTTTGTTTCAAGTCTCTAAAATTTTAATAACAGTTGCTATTGATTTAGTATAAAATAGCAACTTCGATCGTAAATAGTTATACATATTATAACAGGGCTTCGGTTCACGAAGCTACAAGTTACAATTTTACAAGTCTACACTAGCAACATAGGTCAAATACAGCAACACCATTGGTTGATTTGGCCAATGTTGCTAGTTTAAACTTGTAATAGTTGTAACTGTTCTATCATTAGCGGATAGTCAAGCGCATCAGGAGATAGTGAGTGTCAGGATGGCGGGTGTACATCAACATTATGGAGTTGTGGTATACCTCAGGAGTTAGTGCTAGCAATGTGCCAAATGTGCGCCAAAATTGGAGCAATGTGCTCTTTAAACTCCAGAGATATTTAAGAAATAAATGGTGCCCGCCATTCTGACGTCAGGTTGGCGGGGGCATTTCCAGTTATAGCTAAATGGCTGTCACTCAAAGGTGAAAGTAAGTGCCTAAGGTAAGTACTCGAAATGTGCTTCCACATGTATGAAACACAATCAAATTCAGAGAGCGGTTAAAGAGTAATATGGAATTGAATAAATATATGGGTCAAATCCTATAGTACATTACACAACTAGGGTGGTAAAACAAAGAAAGGCCGAGATCGCAGCCCGAGCTGCAAGCGAGGGACCTAAATATGCGATCGAGGGCTTTATTTATTACCTCCCATGTTGTATACATCATTTTATGTCTACACTTGGCCAGAAAGCGGCTTTTTCCGTACGCGCAGCGCTTGGTTTTATTAATTGTCTGCGACTTACTGGAGGAGTTCAGGATTCCTCTTATGCATTGGCCAGCAAGAAATCCAGTCTTGAACCCCATAGAGCACCTCTAGGATGAACTGAAACGATGAGTAAGGTTACGGGATCCCGTTCGCAGTCAACGTTTAAGTTGCCGTAATGTAAGAGTGAGGGAACATTCCTCAGGAATGTATCACCAAAGAATAATTCCTTGCGTATTCACTTCAGGTGTAATCTAACAAGACACGATTGGCCTATAAAAAATTGTTTAAGCGTGTGGCAAGGGGCAGTTCGCCGCGAGCGACATTTGTATGGAACTTCGCTTCTAACTCGCCCGCAGCTCGCCTGCAAGTGTGATAAAGCCCTTAATATTGAAAGCGATACCTATTTACAAAGTTGAAAAATCTCACGCCGCCGCCGTGGATTTTTTCGCAGCGCGCCGCCGCCGATTTTTTTTCGATCGGCGTGCATGTCTATTACGGATTATTTAAAAAACTGATTGTCTGTGACTGCGGGAGATTTAAAAAAAAGTAACTTAACGCGGCAAAATGAACCGCGGTTAAAGAGTAATATGGAATTGAATAAATATATGGGTCAAATGCTAAATAATAATAATAAATGGGTCTTACGCCTAAGGAGAAAAACAAATCTTTCGTTACTAACACCTAATGGTTTAGCACAATCAGCTGTGTTTTGGCTTTGTCGCGCGGTGAGCTTGCCCAGTCACAATGTAAAACGTTGCTATTTTTTTTTCACAGGCGCTACAACTCAGAATGTTCGGTATATATAAAAATCATTCATAGGAGCTTTTTTTTTAAAAGAATTTGGTTTTTTTCATGGGTACATAATAGGTACATTTATTTGCAATTCGAATTACAGCTCAAAATTGCATATATTAGTAGATCTACGAGTGGTCGGCTGGAAAGTATACTCTACAGCCGGGCACTTTTGTTGACCTATAATTTAAAAACTGTAGAGGTACAATTAATTTCTAATGTGGTACATAATAGTACATAAAGAGTACATTTTTTTCACAATAACAACAACCTCGTTCGGCTTGGTGGTCCGGCCAGGTAGGAACACGCATGGATTGAACCAAAGTAATGTCACTTGTCACCGTTGAGTGACGTTCTTATACGGGGGATCCTAATATTTTGTAAACAAGTACCTACATACACTATCATTATTGAAGAGAAAAATATATAATCTGTACTACACTACTAAGCT
Organism: Eudemis profundana; assembly: GCA_947034925.1. Taxonomy (NCBI): domain Eukaryota; kingdom Metazoa; phylum Arthropoda; class Insecta; order Lepidoptera; family Tortricidae; genus Eudemis; species Eudemis profundana. The sequence goes on along the minus strand of OX344814.1, from coordinate 9,507,779 downwards.
AAGGTAAAAGATATGGCAGAAAGGTAAAATTGACGGCTTACGACAAATATTTTTCTATCACAAGAGTTTTTATTGAATTTATACCCTGTTTTAACACTGACGCTGCAATCTATGAAATCATGGCGAAAATACGAAATTTAGATGTTTTGATGCAATTTCCGCGTTTCACGGCGTCAGTGTGTAAACAAGGATGCGAATGTCAACGTAGGGTTTTTTTTAGTCGTACATAAAATACACAATGCAGACTGGGTTACGAAGTTGAAACGAGATAGTCCAAAAACACCATTATCGTTTATTGAATCAAGCTATATTTAATCATTTTGTGATGCACACATAAACATCCGGTTTGAAACTCGTTCAATCCATTCGTGCCAGCTCTAGTGAATCGACCTTAATTTCTGAGTATAGTAATGAAGAGCTGAGTATATATACACTCTGATAGCTAACTGTAGTGGTGCAAATGGTACCCAATACCAATGAACAGCACCGTAGCTTTTTAGGGTTCCGTACCAAAATGGTAAAAAAGGAACCCTTATGGTGCGACTCTGTCTGTCTGTCTGTCCGTCTGTCACAGCAAGATATCTCAGGATCTACTGATGCTATCGACTTGAAACTTGGAATAGTGTTAAAAGTTGCTGACTCGAGCCTATCGGATAGAAAAAAAATCTTATACCTTTTTTACTTTTTTTTTAAAGGGGTCCGAAATGGGATGTGGAAAAAGAAAAGTAGAGCTATTATATCGAGTGGGATATCAAATGAAAGGGCTTAATTTGTAGATTCCAAAACCATGTTTGTTTTTTTTTCTTAATTTTGTACTTTTTGATTTATGACCAAAAACGTTCAAAAAATAACCATTCCCCCCCTATTATCTTCGAAGTTACTGAACAGAGAAATCTGTAATAATTACCAATTATTAATATCATCCTAAATATTACAGGAAAAATAAAACGGTTTTGCGAAATTGCATCGTTTTTTAGAAATTTTCAAAAATCGTACTCATACTTATTTGCTCCTACTAAGGTAACGGCCATACAGTTTTTGTTGAACTATTCACGTATCTACTTACGATTTTGTACGGAACCCTCGGTGAGCGAGTCCGACTCGCACTTGACCGGTTTTTTTTTTAAAGTGCTCTGCTGTTGAAAAAAAAATTGCGCAAACATTTTCTAAATCATTGCACAATTTCATGTAAACAATAAACCAATAACATTGTGCAGTTATATTGTAGGTGGTTACTATAGCGGCCTAGAAGATAAAAGCAATAATATTTTAATCTTTATACATAATAATTTTTTTTAATAATAATACTTACAAAATTTTCATGAATTATGTGCTATTTCGTAGAAATAATGAGAAAAGGGGCAAAATACTTATGAAATTTAAGTCTACTTAGGGTATGCGCGCACGAGCAACTTTTGTCTCCGCGACTATTTTGTCTCTCACGTCAAGTCTATGGGTTAGTATGGAAGTGCGCACACGTAGCGACGCGACTCCCGGGAGATTTTTTTGTCCGCGGGTTCGGAGACAAGCCCGCGACGCAACTGTCTCCTTCCCTATTGGTTTTAATGCTAGTGTGCGCACGGGCGACAAATAAGTCGCCGGCGGCCAGTTGCCACTCTTCTGATGAGACAGCTAATCTCATATTTGTATCTTCATGAACGAGGCCAGGTCGTAAGATTTTGCACAGTTCATCGAAACTTTCGACACTCATTCTGAAGTAGCGAAAAAATGTTTTTGGGTATGCTCTCAATTTCATAAACATAGTTTGAAATTTTCCGAGAGTCAGCCGATCGCTCCATAATGGATGCACCCAATATTGTTTTTTTCGACGTTTTCTTCGGTTTTTTAATACAAGTGCAATTACCACAGCCGTCTCTTCAAAATCCATGTTGATGACTGCGTAGAAAAAGTCGTGCTGCTGTCGCTCTCGTGCGCGCATCACGGCGAGGAGGCGATTAATTTGTCGAAAGAGACAAATAAATCTCCTTGCGACTAAGTTGCTCGTGCGCGCATACCCTGGGTATGCGCGCACGAGCAACTTTTGTCTCCGCGACTATTTTGTCTCTCACGTCAAGTCTATGGGTTAGTATGGAAGTGCGCACACGTAGCGACGCGACTCCCGGGAGATTTTTTTGTCCGCGGGTTCGGAGACAAGCCCGCGACGCAACTGTCTCCTTCCCTATTGGTTTTAATGCTAGTGTGCGCACGGGCGACAAATAAGTCGCCGGCGGCCAGTTGCCACGCTTCTGATGAGACAGCTAATCTCATATTTGTATCTTCATGAACGAGGCCAGGTCGTAAGATTTTGCACAGTTCATCGAAACTTTCGACACTCATTCTGAAGTAGCGAAAAAATGTTTTTGGGTATGCTCTCAATTTCATAAACATAGTTTGAAATTTTCCGAGAGTCAGCCGATCGCTCCATAATGGATGCACCCAATATTGTTTTTTTCGACGTTTTCTTCGGTTTTTTAATACAAGTGCAATTACCACAGCCGTCTCTTCAAAATCCATGTTGATGACTGCGTAGAAAAAGTCGTGCTGCTGTCGCTCTCGTGCGCGCATCACGGCGAGGAGGCGATTAATTTGTCGAAAGAGACAAATAAATCTTCTTGCGACTAAGTTGCTCGTGCGCGCATACCCTTAGACATACTCTCTATAATATTGCCACATAAAAAAAAACAATTAAAAATGGCCGACGCCGGAAATCTATCTTCTCTATGATTTCTGATTTGTCTTTCTTTTGATCATTTGACACACGTGCCGCGTGGAGTTTTACTTCGCAGGTTGTTAATTATTTGTTACTTTTGTTGTTAATCGTGTAAATTTCAATCCTAATTTCACTTATAAGTCATCGACAAAGTCAGTTGATTGAAATAATAATATGTGAATGGTGAAAAGTGCATAAAAGCAATGTCGGATTGTGCAGAGCGATGACATGCCGCCTCGCTGCGACCAACTGTTTTTTATAATTTCTTAGCTTCGTATCACTAGTTTTCCTTGCATTTGTAGTAATCCTATAACCTTATTGTATGCAAATAATTTTAATCACTGCATTGATATCATAAAGGGATAAGTTGGTCATTAGAATTCGACCTAACCTAAAAGCAATGTTGTCACGCTTAAAGAACATTTTGTTCCTTTGAAAGCCTGTATGTAACTGGACAACACGTTTATAAAAAAAATAAACACTTCAAATTTCTAGTCTGCAGGCTCTATCGGTTTTATGCGACTACGGCAAAGTAAAGGAGAGGGTTATTTATACGATACTTCCCAGTCCCACGTATATCAATGATTTGTATCAGGTTCTGGACTCTTAGATAAGATAATTACGCCTAATTCAGCAATGAATTACTCGTATATCTCTAAACGATGTATAAAAATCTTTGTAAACTCAATTTAATCACATTTTTTTCTTTTATAATATGGCGTACACGCTCTGCAGGTGTATTTGCCAATGTCGACCTTTCGAATCAGATACACGCAAGGAGTGTTCGGTCTTAGTAATAATTTAGATTTTTGTGTAATTAAATAACTTGCAAAATCAATTCATAATGGGGTTGTTACAGCACGATGGTTGCCACGACACAGAAGAAGGCTGCGGCCGAGAAGAAGCCCGTGAAGGGCAAGGAGGACAGCAAGAAGCTGCCGGCTGTCCCCGAGTCGGTGCTGAAGCACCGCAAGAGGAGGGACGCTCTCCGCGCTAGACGCGTTCAGGTAATATTAACCGCTTTCAAGACTTTGCATTATGGGTCCTTTTGAACATATTATAATTTAAGCCGAGCAAAATTTTTGTGTATTTACTTTTATTTCATTTACTCCTCACCTTATCTGATTAAATCAGTTACTTCGAAATTATTATCAGATAAATCTTCAATAACTGGTCACTTCAGAAAATTTGTGTTGACTGAAACCAAACTAAGAATACTTTGACTATGTTGCAAGAAAAAGTTCAGGCTAGACACATTTTTGTGAAGTGATCAAAAGTAAAATTGTATAAATAACAGGCTACTTTGTCTCAATGCCATTTTGACTAGCCTAAATGATGATACACAATTTTAAGGCATAGTTCATCTGATTAAGATGCTGTTAAACTTATAATCTGATTTTCTCCCAAATCACCAGCAAACTGTTTCTTATTGTCCAGTATTAAAGCTCACAATTGCTTGGTAGGTCACGATCAAGAGGCGTTCAGTTGCCATCAAGAAGAAGAAGGAGATCTTCAAGAGGGCCGAGCAGTACGTTAAGGAATACCGCATCAGGGAGCGTGATGAGATCAGGCTAGTCAGACAGGTAAAGTATCAAATATAAATGTGCTATTTCAATCAGTTGTTTACCATAAACAAACCAGACCCATAGACTCCTGTTGAATGAAATTCTATAATCATTTCAGCCATTCTGAATTTTATGGTTTAATTCATTTTGATACTAAGCAGAGAAATATGGTATTTTTTTGGTTATTTTCTGGAAAAAACTGACTTCTTCTGAATATCATGTATAAAAAATCAGTAATTTAATGATATTTATATATAGTTATAGTACTACTCTAATAAATGAAAATGCTAAGCTAATTTTGTGGCAATATGACAATGAACTTACTACACAGGTCAAAGTGAATGAAACACATATAAAACTTCTGGAATGTGAAAAAATTGTCTTTCTTACTTATAGAGAGATCTACAATTTGAAAAACTGATATTCAAAGGCACTCTTTTTGTGATAGATAAGACACTTTTGCCACTAGATTTTTTTTCTTTCTTTAATAATATAGTCTAAAAACCGATATGCGCTCCGCACGAGCCGCCTGCACCCTGTGTGTAGTTTGGCATTTTGGAGCGCAGATCAACTCGAGCGCCCCTATGGTGCCCCGCATCATGCGGTGTCAACTTTCCTAGTGCTCGTACATTTTTTATTATTTTTTATTAATTTCATGGCACACACGCCCTGAGTGAGGGTGTTTGCTACTGTCGATGTTTGGCATCTGACACCCAAAGAGAATGTGCAGTTTTAAGAGAAAAAAGAACATTGAATACATATTATTAAATAGCATTTATTCCCGTTAATGTCCCAAGGGGACTCTTTACAGGGATATGAATCATCCTATGTTTCAACCCAGGACTTGGTCTACTTACATGCCAAATTTCAGCTCAATCAATTCAGTTGTTACTGCATTATTTAGTAACCTCTCACGTGCTTGATATTTTGCGTTCAACTCTATGCTATCTTGACATAAGGGTGCTTTTGGCAGCTATAGCTGCCAAAACCACGTGAGTGGGTAACAAACTTCCAAACATCTTCACAAACTTTCAGATTTATAATACTAGTGATAATGTACGTTATTTTTTGTGCTTTGTGTACAATATTATTGTGGTTGTTTCCAGGCGCGCAACCGCGGCAACTACTACGTGCCCGGTGAGGCCAAGCTTGCCTTCGTCATGCGTATCCGCGGTATCAACCAGGTCTCCCCCAAGGTTAGTACTATTCTGCGATTGAACTACGAACGTGGTTCCTCTCGTGCCATCTCTTTTTCTCTATCCTTATAAAACGTTTGAGTAAGCGAAACGGGAGGAAATGAACTTCGAACCAAGCGTTTTGGAGAATAGGCCCTGTTCTTACAAAAAGCTAGACTAAATAATATTAGATAGGAATCTTCTCGTTCCCAAAATGTTGGAACCTGCTATTAGAAAGAGACTTCTCAGAGTCAATTTTGTATGTGTATATTTAAACACTTTATTGCACATAAAATCAAAGAGATACTACAAAAATGAATGGCATATGCATGAAGGCGCACTAATCATTGTAAGAGATCTCTTCCAGCTAAACTTTGGGTACATAAGAAAGAATAACCAACATCAATGAATCATCATCAGTTTTAATTTTTTTATCGAAACTTATTGCAAAAAAGTAAAAGTGCAAGGTTAAATATACAGACCGAGGTAATTTTTTCCATAGAACAGTGGAAATCATTCGATTTTGTGAAAGACAAAAGGGATTTAGTAGAGTAGTTTCTAGTTATCTACTTTTGAGTAGACTCCTAGAACAGTGAACGTCTACTCCGTCTATGCGCTCCGCACGAGCCGTCTCTACCTCATGTGGAGTCGGCACATTGGCAGCGCAGAGCGACCCGAGCGCCCCTATGGTGCCCTGCGACATGCGGCGGCAACTTTCCTAGCACTCGAACATATCTATATACAGTTATGAAGTACGTCACACTAATTTCGTGATTTTCTGAAACCTTCCCCGTCCTTGTCACAGTTGGTCACATTTGTGGGACCCCTCCCTCCCTCCCTACGTGTCGTCACATATTTTGCAATTTTACTAGAAATTATTACATTAAAACAGCAGTTCCGAAATTAGTTTTATTTCCTTTCCTTGTGATATAATCCGCATGAACGCGCGTGACACTAGTAGAGGGAGTGTGAACTCACCATCAATAGTACATTACATAACTAGGGTGGTAATACAAAGAAAGGCCGAGATTGCAGAAGTTTGCGGCCCGAGCTGAAAGCGAGGGACCTAAATATGTGATCGAGGGCTTTCTTTATTACCTCCCGTGTTGTGTACATTATTTTATGTCTACACTTGGCCAGAAAGCGGTTTTTTCCGTACGCGCAGCGTGCAGAAAAAGCCACTTTATGACCAGGTGTGGCAGAAAACATTTTTTCTACTCCTGTACTGTTATCTGTCTTTTACTTGGTCACGAACACTAATATAAGAACATACATAATATGAGTTCAGAGAAGTCTATACTCTATTCCCCATAACAGCACTAGTGTCGTTATAGTCATTTTACGTTATTGCTAGCTGCCACAGACTTCTAAATCTAGGTTGAACTTAGGTCAAGGATTAAGCGCTCAATTTTAACTTTACGGTAAAAATGCACAACTACCAACTTAACAAACAATTAAATTCCTACGGTTTTTAAGAAAAACAAAACTTTCCGAACTAAATTCATTGATGCCAACATAAAAAAAGTATTTTTAATTTAAGTATATTTTAAATTAAAAAAAAAAGTTTACCATAGACACATACTGGCAGTCAAACGTCATATTTGCGTTGTTTCCAGGTTATGATTAATTTTGTATTTTATAATTGAAAACCTCGTCGTAGAAAAAGTATTGTATGCAACGTTGTATAATTAAGTCAAAAAACGCTCATTGCGTCTCTATTTGCGATACTCGCCGCATTCGCGGCTCGTATCGCAACTCACGCAATTCGCATTTTTTGAACCCACTTATACAACTGTTGCATAAAATACTATTAAACCTTATGACCAAATTTGGCATTTTAACAAGAGTTATTCGGATTTAAAGTGTGACATCACGAATCTTAGAGGCACTTAGGGGTAGGAGGGGTCCCGCCCCTTCACACTTCGTCGACCCCCTCTCTCCCCCGTAACGTGTGACGTACTTTATAGATGACCCCTTACTTTACTTCCTATAATTTGTAAGTTGAGCACACATTGATTAGTCTGGTGGAAATAACAAGGTTGACAGTGTAACATGTAATGCAAAGTGTAAAGACGGACAAGTAGTCCAACTTCGGCCGTTTAGGAGCGCGCGACACGTATTCACACAGACGCGCCTGTGTGAGTGCGATCCATACCGGAGCATTCTTAAATCTTTGCTTGTAGTGCGTTCGTTCACGGCGCGCACACATACAAGCGCGCGATGCACCTTTTGTACGAAGAAAAATTACTGCTATTATACCGTGATATATATATTGCGTTGAATTTAGGTGGTTACAAACAGATGTCCCCATAAAAAATGACGTAAGAGACGAAAAGTGCTAAGTAAGAAGGGAGGAGTCCCTACCAAGAATTCTTGCAATACTACCAATGACGTGGCGTCAATGAATTCACTGGATAAACCATATCAATCTTGGCTTTGCTTAACCAGAGTAGCACTAGGTAAAGGTGCTCCGAGTGTTGTAAAATAATCTTTGGTATCCTCATAATCGTCGCATTGTTAATAAATGACCTATGAAGTTTATCTTTTATATTAATGTATTGTGCAGGTCCGCAAAGTGCTGCAACTGTTCAGACTGCGTCAGATCAACAACGGCGTGTTCGTCCGACTGAACAAGGCCACCGTCAACATGATGCGTATCGCTGAGCCTTACATCACGTGGGGCTACCCCAACCTGAAGAGCGTGCGCGAGGTAACACTCCACTTTTTAGGGTTCCGTTCCAGAATAGTAAAATAAGGAAGCCTTATGGTGTGACTCTGTCTGTCTGTCTATCCGTCTGTCACAGCCGAGATATCTCAGGAACTACTGCTGCTATCAATATGAAATTTGGCATAGTTTTAAAAGTCGCTAACCAAACCCTATTTGACATAAAAAAACTTGTACCTTTTTTGTCGAAAATGTAGAGTTTTGCTATTGTACTAAGTGGGGTATCAAATGAAAGGGCTTAATTTGTACTTTTTGACTTATGACCAAAAACGTTCTAAAAAGACTATTCCCCCAATTATCTTCGAAGTTACTGAATAGAAAAATCTGTAATAATTACCATTTATTAATATTAATTTAAATATTACACGAAAAATACAACAGTTTTCCTAAATTTCACCGTTTTTTAGAAATTTGCAAAAATCGTTACCTACTTATTTGCTCCTACTAGTCTAACTAACCGCCATAAAGTTATTCTTGAACTATTCACGTATATACTTACTAGTTTGTACGGAACGGTGCGCTAGTCCGACTCACACTTGACCGGTTTTTATTTGTGGGGGCCGTGGCGTTCCCTGGGATCGAAACAGGTCGCTTGGCCGCAGGCTCGAAACAGGACACCTTGAAGTTACACTGATTGCTCAAGTGCTTGTCATCACCAAGTGTACTAATATAGTGAAATTTCTCAGCTGATCTACAAGCGTGGGTTCGCCAAGATCAACGGGCAGCGCGTGCCCATCACCAGCAACAAGATCATCGAGGACAAGCTTGGCAAGAACAACGACATCATCTGCGTCGAGGACCTCATCCACGAGATCTTCACCGTCGGAGACAAGTTCAAGGTACTTTACTAATAGGTGGCCTGAGTGATGCTGTCAGTGTTACTTATGGACGCTTACAACCAGGGGCGTAGCGAGGGTGGTGCAGGCAGGGCACGTGTCCCGGGCGCTAACAAGGGAAGAGGGTCGCAAAAAAAGAAATTATACAATCCAAATTCGCAAACATGGCGAAATAAAAGTCATTTACGCCACACCTGGCCTTAAAGTGCTACGCGTACAGAAAAAGCCGCTTTTTGGCCAAGTGTAGACATAAAATGATGTACACAACACGGGAGATAATAAAGAAAGTCCTCAATCGCATAATTACGTCCCTCGCTTGCAGCTCGGGCCGCAAAAATCTGCGATCTCGGCCTTTCTGTTTATCACCCTAGTTGTGTAATGTACTATTCTGCCCCTTGCCCTCCCCCTAAAGGTATCACAGGTCGCGGAGAGCGGTATAGACCTACATGCACCAGCATAAAGTTCAATTTCGGTTTTGACAGTGTTATGACTTAGCGTCTGATTTGCAACATTTTTATCTGTGAAGGTCGAAAAGGTTAAAAAATCGCATCATCTAGTTCAGGGGTCTCCAAACTTTTTTAGCAAAGGGCCATATTGCACATCTGAAAATGGGCTCTTCCGCGTGCCGTAGTTTGAAGACCCCTGCTCTAGTTGCTAACATGGGTCTATATTGGCTCCATTACTTTTTAAGTCATAATGTATTGTTAGTCATAATTATCGAAAGTCATACAACTTATTTCCTTTGAAACTGTTAAGTTTAAAACAAACCTAACCTATTGTTTTCTATATGCTAGCGTTTTAAAATATCGTAAAAATATTAATGGTTAAGAAAAACAAATACTGTATGACTCGATAATTATGACTAACAATACAGTATGACTTATAACTTTATGGGAAATGAGGGGAACTCTGCTAACATATCGAGGGCTTCATGCTAAAGGGGCGTATAAGCAAGCGTTTTGCTTTGCGTATACGCCCCTTTGGCCTGAAACCCTCGATATGTACGTTCCGCACGAGCCGCCTCCACCCGTGTGTAGACCGGCATATTGGAACGCAAAGCACTCGGGCGCCCCTATGGAGCCTCGCCGTATGCGGTGGCAACTTTCCTAGCGCCCGAACATTTATATTACCCAAATCTCCTTAACATTTTCACGCCCAAGCGCCGCCTATCGGGTGCTCGTAACTTTTGTTCAGATACCGGCCGTTTTTTTCGTACCACATTGTTCTCACAAACCCGCCTAGCGGGCGCTGTCGGTATCTGGGGTAGTTTTCAATTTTCTGTCTGAAAGTGTTAAACATTGGGTTTTTACTACTGAGGACCAACTGTAATGGAGGAATCCACATAACCCGATTAACGAGCGTTCCATGGAAACATCCACGTTTTGTCGCTTACGTAACGTAGCGCTCTGAAGCCATCCGAAAAATACTGTGCACTTTACATTATCTCCAAACAGTTGGTAGTCCGTGGCAAGACCCAAATTTTGTCAAATGGTCCCTCATCGCTAGAGATGTGCCGTTCCCGGGAATATTCCCGTGCTGGGAATATTCCCCGTTTGTACGGGGAATATTCCCGGGAATGGCACATCTCTACTCATCGCTAAGAGGTTAAGAAACGCTGTGCTAGACAGTATATCTTGATTTTAACCGTCAACTCTTATTCCAGTACGCCAGCAATTTCCTGTGGCCGTTCAAACTGAACAACCCGACCGGTGGCTGGCGCAAGAAGACCATCCATTACGTGGATGGCGGCGACTTCGGCAACCGGGAGAACAAGATCAACGAACTGCTGAGGAGAATGGTCTAAATACAGATATTCTAAGTTACCCGCTCTTTTTATTATTTCCTGCATATTTCCTGTACTTCTGGCACTAGTGTGACACGTGACTCCTTGTCGCGCGACAACTGCTACAAGTACGATTATTTGGACTATGACACTCGGCAATTCTCGACTTTTTTCGGGAGAGATCGGAAGTGCAAATAACACGAGACACGTTGTTGCTGCATATTCATACGAACATAGTGTGCACGTAACAATCTAAAACAGCAATGTACGTCACCTTCCACATGTCATAAAAAGTTGATTATAGTCTATTTGAATATTTAAAAGGCCGGCTTTACACCTGTAAGTTTTACTTACGTAAGTAAGGACGCAGCTATACGTTAGACTGAGATAGCTGACTATCTCAGTCTAACGTATAGCTGCGTCCTTACTTACGTAAGTAAAACTTACAGGTGTAAAGCCGGCCAAATGTTAAATCATGCTTCTATACTCAGGTTGAGGTTTTATTATTAAACTAGCTGATGCCCGCGACTTCGTCTGCGGTGTAAATTATAATTAGGCAATTAATCTTAATAGGCAATTAATAGTTTCTGATATTTGTTCATAAACTTTGTTGTAATTAAACAAAACCCTCAAATATTGGGCCCAAAACTGCACAATGCACATTTACCGTGAAAATCAATTCTTAAGTCCATTTAAGGATTATTACCAAAAAATTAAATGCACTTAATAAACCGCTTGTTACTTACACAAAATAACTGGCCAAGAGCATGTCGGACCATGCTCAGTGTAGGGTTCCATAGCCGTAACTATAAGGTAAAAAATACGATGTAAAAAAAGTACAACAACAAAAGAGCGTATCTTCATAGCAATTACGTCCTTTTGTTGAGAAGCGCAGTTTATCGGCAATAACTCAAAAACGGTACATTCGATCTTGTTGAAAATAATTTTCGTTGAAAGTATTAATTAAGCGTTACCTTCGTGATTTTTTTCATATTTTTCGGGCGCACGGTTTAGAAAATAGAGGGGGGGGGGACACAATTTACACAACTTTCGGAGCGATTATTTCCAAATACATTCACTTAATCAAAAACATTACTTACGAACCTTAAAGTGTTTTTTAAAGAGCTGTCGAACTATGTACCACACGTTGATATTTGCTGAAAAAAAATTTTTTTACTGTCTTTAACATGTATGGAGTGCCCCCCCTAAAAATATTTATTTTAATTATTTATATACCAAACTAAGTAGCGGCTCATAAAAGACACCTATATTCCAAATTTCATCAATATCCATCATGTAGTTTTTGAGTAAAATGCCTGTGACATACGGACAGACAGACAGACAGACGGACGGACATGACGAAATTATAAGGGTTCCGTTTTTGCCATTTTGGCTACGGAACCCTAAAAACAATCTACTAATTGCTATATGCTATGCATGGAGTTAAAAACCTTTTACTTTAAAAATTGTACGGGTCCCTAAAAAAACTTTCAACCCCTACTTACTCAACCCGTCTTCGAGATAAATTTTAATGAACCGTGAAATCATTTGAGTTCTATTCAGTTTAATCAGTTTTAGATACCCTACTTTAAAAATCATTTGTTCCCTTTATAAAGTTTTGGTCCCCATTTATAACCCTTGGAGATGAATTTCAAAAAATGGTTTAACATTTTTTCTGTACCCTTATTGAAGGATCTATGTACGAAGTGTCAGATTTCCTACTTCAAAAATCCTTTGGACCCTATACAGAGTTTCAACCCCCATTTAAACCCCTTTGGGGATAAATTTCAAAAAACTGCAATCACCTTTCTTTTCTTTTTTAGATGAGTTCAAGATCTACTACAAAAATCGTTTGGTCCCTTTACAAAGTTTCAACCCCCTTTTGATCCCTTTTTAGGGATGAAAAAACGGTAAAACCACATTTCTTTTTTCTTATTAAGGAGTCTATGTACGATGTCCCAGATCGCCAACTTCAAAAATCTTTTGGTCCGTATACAAAGTTTCGACCCTCATTTAAACCCCTTTGGGGATGAATTTCAAAAAAACAGCAATCACTTTTCTTTACTCTCATGGATGAGTTTATGTAAGAAGTTTAAGATCTACTATAAATACCGTTTGGTCTCCATACAAAGTTTTGACCCCCGTTTGACCCCTTCTTAGGGATGAATTTAGAAAAACGAAAAATCACTTTTTCTACTCTTATTGAGGAGTTTATATACGATGTCTTAGAGCTCCAACTTCAAAAATCGTTTGTACCCTACACAAAGTTTCAACCCCCATTTTAACCCCTTTGGGGATGAATTCCAAAAAACAGCAATCACTTTTCTTTACTCTTATGGATGAGTCTATGAACGAAGTTCAAGATTTACTACAAAAATCGTTTGGTCCCCATACAAAGTTTCAACCCCCGTTTGACCCCTTTTTAGGAATGAATTTCGAAAAATGGTAAAACTACTTTTCTTTATTCTTATTGAGGAGTTTATGTACGATTTCTCAGAGCTCTAACTTCAAAGTTCAAATTTTCAACCCCCATCTAACCCCTTTTGGGGATGAATTTCAAAAAACCGTGAAATGACTTTCCTGTACTCATATTGTGGAGACTATGTACGATATCTCAGAGCTCCAACTTCAAAAATCGTTTCAAGCCCCATTTAACCCCCGTTGGGGATGAATTTTGAAAAACGGTGAAATTACTTTTTGCAACTAATCTCCTAGTTTAAAAATCGTGTGGTCCCCATTTAAACTTTCAACCCCCGTTTTACCCCTTTTAGGGATGAATTTCGAAAAAGGGTGAAATTACTTTTCTCTACTTATATTGAAGGATCTATGTGCGAACTCTGAGATCTCCAACTTCAAAAATCGTTGGTGCCTATACAAAATTTCAACCCCCGTTTAACCCCTTTTGGGGATGAATTTCGAAAAACCGTGAAATTACTTTCCTACACTCATATTGTGGAGCCTATGTACAATGTCTCAGAGCTCCAACTTCAAAAATCGTTTTAACCCCCATTTAACCCCTGTTGGGGATGAATTTTGAAAAAAGGTAAAACTACTTTCTTAGACCTTTATCGAGGAGTCTATATACGAAGTCTCAGATCTGTAACTTAAAAATAATTTGGTCCCTAAACAATATTTCAACCCCCGTTTTACCCCTTTTAGGGATGAATTTCGAAAAAGGGTTAAATTACTTTTCTTATCTCATATTGAAGGATCTATGTGCGAACTCTCAGATCTCTAACTTTAAAAATCGTTTGGTGCCTATACAAAGTTTCAAACCCCCATTTAACCCCTTTTGGGGATGAATTTAGAAAAACCGTGAAATTACATTCCTGTACTCATATTGATGGGTCTATGTGCAAAGTCTCAGATATCCGTCTTTAAAAATCGTTTGGTCCCCATTTAAACTTTCAACCCCCGTTTAAGCCCTTATAGGGATGAATTTCGAAAAACCGTGAAATTATTTTTCTGTACTCATATTGAGGAGACTATGTACAATGTCTCAGAGCTGCAACTTCAAAAATCGTTTCAACCCCCATTTAGGATGTTCCCCATTGGGGATGAATTTTGAAAAACGGTAAAATTACTTTCTTCGACCTTTATTGAGGAGTCTATATACGAATTCTCAGATCTGTAACTTCAAAATAATTTGGTCCCTATACAACATTTCAACCCCCGTTTAACCCCTTTTAGGGATGAATCTCAAAAAAGGGTGGAATTACTTTTCTCATGTCATATTGAAGGATCTATGTGCAAACTCTCAGATCTCTAACGTCAAAAACCGTTTGGTGCCTATACAAAGTTTCAACCCCCATTTAACCCCTTTTGGGGATGAATTTCAAAAAACCGTGAAATTACTTTCCTGTACTCATCTTGATGGGTCTATATGCGAAGTCTCAGATCTCCTACTTTAAAAATCGTGTGGTCTTCATATAAACTTTCAACCCCCATTTAACCCTCTTTGGGGATGAATTTCCAAAAACGGTGAAATTACTTTTTTTAAATTGTATTAAAGAGTCTATGTTCGAAGTCTCAGATCTCCTACTTTAAAAATCGTATGGTCCCCATATAAACTTTCAACCCCCATTTAACCCCCTTTGGGGATGAATTTCAAAAAATCCCTTCTTATCCCTTACTTACGTTATATAACCACCCTACTGTGAAAATTTCAAGTTCCTAACTTCAGTAGTTTCGGCTGTGCGTTGATCAGTAAGTCAGTCAGTCAGTCAGGACTTCTTCTTTTATATATTTAGATAGATTTGAATATTTTATGTGAGTAAATTCTAGGATGTGAAAACACTCGATTAAAACCGAGACCACTCGAGTGTCAAAGTGGAAATAATCGTACTGTACCTGTTTTTCTACTCAATATATCGTGAGAGTGCATGACATGGTATGTTGCGCTACAAGCGTAGTCGCAGCCAGCTGTGCTAGGCAGCCTGGTTAGACTTTAGGAGGGGAGCGATACAAACCTTTAAGAAACAAATAATCTTTTTGATGTTACTCTGGTAACATTAGGCGCCTATTACGGTGACAAAAATTATATTGTAATGGAAAAAAGAAAGAAGCAAATAAACATAAAACGAGACTAGTAGCGCCATCTTGTAACGCGTTTTCGGCAAGTGGTAAAAGGTGACATGGCTCGGGAGGACCTTTAAGACAGAGATAGGTCGAAAGAACTGAAGTTGGGACTAATAAAGAGTCCGACTAAAATTAGGGTACTTGGCCCTCACCGACTGAGGAAGAAGAGGAAGTAGAAGACGGGGAGGAACAACGTAAGATTTGGAAAAGGCTAATGGTGCCGACTGTAGATATGGTTTTGCACGAGTCCCCTCTAGTTTTGATTCTTACCGTTTTAATCGTGTTTGTAATGAAACATCCTAATCATATAATGAAGTATGTAATTCTAATATCACATGCGATAGATCTTATAACTAATTTCACTTAATTCCAAGTACCTATAGCTATATTACCGAAAGCACGGAATTGCTTATGTAGTGGTATTGTGTTTATAGGCATTCTACATTTGAATTATCTGTTTTCCCGTACAAACAAAACAGCGGTTTGTTATAATATTAAAGTAGTAAAATATTGTTAGTGTCAAATTCTAAATTATCCCACTAATATTATAAATGCGAAAGTTTGTGAAGATGTTTGGATGTTTGTTACCTAATAACGGGGTAACAACTGGATGGATCAAGCTGAAATTTAGCATGCAAGTAGACCAAGTCCTGGATTGAAACATAGGATAGTTTATATTCCGGTAAAGAGTTCCTTTAGGACAATAACGGGAACAATGCGGGCGAAGCCGCGGGAAAATGCTAGTATTTAAATTAAGAGAAATACTTAAATTATTCTCCATTTTTATGCGAACGGTACAACCTCAGTATAATACAGTTTTTTTTTTTCCTACAAAAGGTCAGCGCGCTTGAATGTGTGCGCGCCGTAACATACGAACGCACTACAAGCAAAGATTTAGGAATGCGCAAGAATGCTCCAGTATGAATCGCACTCACACAGACGCGCGATCGTGCGTCTGTGTGAATACGTGTCGCGCGCTCCTAAAAGGCTGAAGTAGGACTACCTACTTTGTCTTTATACTTTGGTACAACCACAACAAATGTAATTCCAAGCTCTCGATAGTTCATCTATAAAGAGATTCTACACCATATTATTAAATCAAAGTTCACCATTCGAAGTTCGAATCACGCCATCTCTTAGGGCCGATACAGACGGACTGCAACCCAACTGCAACTCCCTACGATTTGTATGGGAATTGCATCACAACTGCACGCCGACTGCGCAGTCGGCGCAGAGTTGGGTTGCAGTCCGTCTGTATCGGCCCTTAAGTGTTTTGCGGAAGAGCGAGAGAGATGGCATGATACAAAACTGTTTGAAATTCAGGGGATCGACCAAGTTCGTCTCGCGGCGTCTCCCTCGCACTCTCTGCAGTGTCTCTCTAGGTCTAGGACATATTATGAAGCGTTTTGGAGTATATTCCCAAAGTATATCTCAAACTTTGAGGTAGTCCAGACAATCTTACGATCTTCTAAACAGGTAAAGTACCAATCGTCTTCTGAAACTGTTCAGCTAATGACTGCAGATCCTCAGAATTTGTACTGTCCTTGATGCCCTTTTGCAAATTCTGTAAAAAATATATTAAATATGAACACTAATTGTCGATTTGTCGTAGATTTTATAACAGATGTACATATTAAGAACTTCTACTTCTATACATTTTTTTGCTTTTCAATGAGACTAGGTAAATGTGTCAGAAACTATTTTTGCGGCTTGAAATTCATCATCATCATTTCAACCTGGAGACATCCCCTGCTAAACATAGGTCTCCCTTAAAGACCTCCACAAACTGTTGTACGATTATAAAATCTACAGAGACCTCAACCAGATCATTGGACCATCATATAGAGCAGTGGTGGGCAAAGTTTTTTAATGGCGGGCCAGAAAATATATGAAATTTCAGAGGAGGGCCAGAAATATACCAAAAATTAATTTTGTTTTATCAGGGGCTATATATATAAGTACTACTTACCCGACCGCCGGCGGGGCGGATTAAACCCTCCCGCGGGCCGGAGATGGCCCGCGGGCCGTACTTTGCCCACCACTGATATAGAGGATGAGTCAAATGGGTGCTGGCTTAAAATTACGACAAGAAAAATGAATGAGTGGAAGTTCCATATTAAAAGTTACTATATAAAAGTCTAGATAAACTTACCTCAACAGCGGTATAAAAAGCATAATCTGTAAACTGAACGTCTGAATCTGTAGAGTTTAAGTCACCATAGAGTAAGTCTGCAAGAAAATTCCGCAGACTCATAGCTTTGTTTACATTTTTACTAGCTATCCTCAACATAGGGGTGTCTTCAGTAACTATTTCTATATCCACCTTGTCTCTCCCAACTTCAAATGTTAAACTAACGTTTGAATTCAAAAATTCTTCAGAAGACAGTTGCTTACAAAGATATTCAGCTTTTTTTGAGTTCAAGTTTTTGAGCAGTTCTTGATTTTTAAATATGTCGGTATAGTTTACAGGCAATTTTACATAGATGGAAAACTCTACAGCCTCTGTACTGTTTGATGAATCAGTGATTGTAAAGAGGTTTCCATGCTGACTATTAGCCGTCTTAAAAATCAAGTCTTCTATTGTTTCTTGAGGTTCCCTCAAGGACTTAGTTCTGCTCGAAATCAAATCTGTTTTGATGAAGTGCTCGGAATTTAGAATAATTTCTTTCTTATACAGTGTCGTCCACACTGGTTCCCTCGAATCAAACGCCCCGGGGACATTTGTTACAATTTTGATGCTTGCTTTAATGATGGAGGCATTTGGCATTTGTTTGTAATCAAGAGGTATTAAGATACAGATCTTGCTCAATGACTCTGATATTTTGAGACTGTTTGTCTTCAATAACTTTTCTTCTGAAAATAATGAAACATGTATCTTTGAATTGTGGAACAATTGTGTCAATATTTGATTCACTAGGTGTTCCATTTGTATGAGCTTAATTTTTATAAGAAAATATATTGATTCGGGTCTGAAATAATCAATCAAGTCTTCCGTTATTGATAAATCTGGATTCTCTTTAAGAGCATCTTCATAGTGTTCGTAAACAACTATACTGTTGCTCAAAATGCTGTCCATTAGGTCCTGTCTGTTAGATAAGGCTAGTGCCGTGATGTAGTTGCCTTCCTCATTTAGTCTTTCGATCAATTCATTATTCTTCTCAACTTCTTCTAGCAACTTGTATAAATATTCAGAATTATTCAGCAATTTTTCCGCAGGACAGTATAGCTCAGATTCTGGTTTCAAATAACTTCTATCATCATCAGGAATCAAGTATCTCAGTTGAGAATAATTTGTGCAAATTATTTGGTCTCCAATCTTGACAAAATCCTTTACGTGCCTGATAAAAAATTGCCTGAAATTTATTTTTGTAAATGTATTTTCTGTTTTCCACATTGAGACACCATCTGTGTATATTAAAGTGTCTTTTAATGCTATAAACTTGCTCACTGCTGTGTTTAAATGCACCAGAGTTGGTGATGCTGTAGCTTTTTGTAATGGAAGTTTTATGACCGAGCCCGAATTGAGAACTATTATTAAATTAAGTTCCTCCATCTCTATAAGTTGTATGTTGCATATTTCGGATGGGCATGAATAAAGCTTGGTTAACTTAATCTCATCTTGTGCCATGTTAGGACTCAATAAACAGCCAAAAACATTCAGTTTATCTACAGACAATACCACAATATTTGAATTCTCCAAAATATTTCCTTTCAAATTAAACAATTGCTGTATATTTTCATCATTATTAGAAAGCTCATGAGTGGCTATCAAGCATTTGAATTGTGTTGTGGGCAGTGCCCAACTATCATCTTTGTATGTAATTTGAATTCTTTGCTTTCTTTGAAAATCACTATCAATTTTGTTTAAGCAAAGAAAATAAGTTCCAGATTCCAATTTCAAACTCACGACATAATCGTCTTGTTGAACTAACGCCACTATGTTCTGTTCGCGCGGCTGAAAGTTCGTTTTTAAACACTTCAGGGTGGTTTTGAATTTAAGCGATGTTACATGGACATTTCCGTTGCTGTCCAAACATATTAAGTAATTATTTGATATTATAATCTGATGCACGATAAATTCGGGTATGAATATTCGTGTACTGTTTTCAAAATTTAAATTTTCATACAATAATAACTGGTACTTGTTCCAGAAGATAGTCATTGAATTCGACGCGTTGTATGCCACATTAAAATTGTCCAGTACCTGGTAACTACATTTAAAGCATTTTTTTATGTCCGATAGTTCGTCACAAATCTCCATATCAATCATGACTTACAATATAAGTACTTTTAATATAAATAAAGTTGCTTTTACGAACCGCCGCGGTAACTTACGAAGTTTACGAACAGTCAGAAGTCAGAAGTCAGAATAGAAACACCGGCTGTCTGTCATTTTGACATGAGATGAGAATGACAATGACATTCTTTGTTCGTTCAGAAAGTTGTGTAGCTGCGTTCGGATACTAATATTAGGGTTCCGTACCAAAATGGTAAAAAAGGAACCCTTATGGTGCAACTCTGTCTGTCTGTCCGTCTGTCATGTCACAGCAAGATATCTCAGGATCTACTGATGCTATCGACTTGAAATTTAGAATAGTGTTAAAAACCGCTAACCCGAGCCTATTGGACGGAAAAAAATCTGAAGCCTTTTTTTACTTTTTTTTTAAAGACCCGTAAAGGTGGGTTTAGTTAGACTATCAAATGAAAGGGATTGGGGAAGGGATGAAGGGATTTGTAGATTAAAATGCCATTTTTATTTTTGTTCTTAAATAAGTAGTTTTTGATTTATAACAAAAAACGTCAAAAAAATACCATTCCCCCCTATTATCTTCGAAGTTACTGAACAGAAAAATCTGTAATAATTACCAATTATTAATGTAATCCTAAATATTACAGAAAAAATATAACGGTCTTCCTAACTTGCACCGATTTTGAGAAATTTGCAAAAATCGTAATACATACTTATTTGCTCATACTAATCGTCATGGAGTTTTCTTAAACTATTCATGTATCTACTTATGAGTTTGTACGGAACCCTCGGTGCGCGAGTTCGACTCGCACTTGACCGGTTTTTTTATATCGGTTTGAGCTAATCTATGGTTAGAGCGACTACGCACGACTGAAAAAAGCGGAATATTCAAAAATCCTTCATTCAGAAATCGTTTATCGATAAATTATTTAATATCATTTAAATAATTTATCGATAAACGATTTCTAATGTTGTTTTTTGACGTGATAACGTCTTATAATTCGATGGAGCCGGCTGCACGCGCGAAAAAGTGTGACGTCATTTGCCGTTACCTTGCGGGGCCGTTACCTGTCAAATAGGTACTTTAAATTATTCCAGCACTTAAGTCGTTAAGACGATAGTTTCTTACAAATTGTTAATAAATTAGCCCTTATTCCCTAAGATACGGCTGTCAAAATCTCTATTGAATGACAAGAGACACTGCTGAGTTTGGCAAAAATCTTTAAATTTTAATAGTGGATGCTGCTTTGGCAGTTCCGTTTTACGCCTGCTTTAATCGTAGTTTAAAAATTATTAAAACAAATCTTTGACATTATATTCGTGGAACGGCAGATATTTACACTGGCCACTTAGCCATCATTTTAGCGTGTCAATGTCATTGTAGCAGCTTATTGGGAAAAAAGTCGAAGTCGAAGTCGAAGTCAAAGTCAAAGTCAAAGTCAGGGTCAAGGTCAACGTTATCACGTTCGACTATCGTCAGTAAACCGACTTTACAGACAACCGATTTTTTTTGGTGATCCACACACTAATGTCTTAATAACCTACTGCGAAGGCTTTTTTAAATTTGTTGTTTTTTTAGATTCAGCTTTCATTAGACAGACTCTATTGAGCGTATTGCGTAATCACTAATCATTTATAGGAAACAAATGAAAGAGAATTTGATATAACATCATTCATTTACTCCGGAAATGAAACAAACACAATCTTATCGACATTTTTTGAGAAATATCTTTACAAAGATGACAAACAGTCATTTTTTACACACAACCGAATGTTTCCAAAGTTCTTGTCAAACACAGATTTAAACAGTAACATAGTGCGTTTAATAAAATGTGCGTCACAATTTTACCCTGATTCAAAAAGTTCACAAAGCCTTAGGTGACAATGAGGTATTTAGCAAAAAGTAAAGAACATACAGATGATGTCAACTAAGCGTAGTTAAACTAATATATATGATTAAATTAATATCAGAATTATTTACAAAACTCATTTATTGAGCGTGTATTTGCCTGTGGTATAGAGTTTCCATTACCGGTAGTTTTAGTTTGCACAATACCGGTATTCCGGTATTGCCCATACGAATAATACCGGTATAGGAACACCTCTTGTTGTAGCAGAGCTACCAATAATTTGTTTTTTTATTTATAACCACAGTACAAGATGACCACTTGTTTTAAAACCAGACTAAATAGTACAAAAACCAATCTGATAATAAGTCATGGAAATTTTAAATTAGATCCATACAAGTATCTTATAAATCGATTGAACGGTTAGTCAACTAGATACCTTTATTTAGGTAATTCTGACTTTTTCAATATGGCATTCAACGTTAAGTTGCGCCCAAACGAGCAGATTCCGTCATCTAAGCGATCGGGACGCTGCTCCATCTTAGAAAAAGAGATCTACATGCTATCTCTTTTATTTTTATGCGAATACTGCCTATCGGTTGGCAGACGAAATTTGCTCGTTTCGACGCAAAATTAGCAAATAATAAAATTATACGGTAGTCTTTGTGTTGATAAAAAAGTAAAAAAATTATTAATCTACCTATTTGTAGTTTAATACATTTTAATTATCATTTGGCACATGATTACAGATCAATTTTCAGTTTTAAAATTGTTGAGCAAGTGCAAGTGATAGTACATTTAAATAAAATCACAAAATACTTTAAAGCTTTCGCTTTTTTTACCGACATTTTATCGATAAAGTGGTATTTTTTTAATCATCGTTTAGTGGTCAGATTTTCACCTTACTTTTAAAGATTAGACAAAAGGCAATCAAAATGGTGTAGTTAGAATTGTATTATGTCAAATAACATTGTAATTTAACCAACAGTGTATGTAGTTAATACCGGAATTTTGGCTAATACAGAGTTCCTTTTGCGCACAATATGGTTATTGTGCAACTGGTACTGCAAGTAAATAGTATATTACACAACTAGGGTGGTAATACAAAGAAAGGCCGAGATCGCAGATGTTTGCGGCCCGAGCCGTAGTCGAGGGACGTAAATATGCGATCGAGGGCTTTCTTTATTACCTCCCGTGTTGTGTACAGCATTTTATGTCTACATTTGGCCAGAAAGCGGCTTTATCCGTGCGCGTAGCGTGCAGAAAAAGGCACTTTATGGCCAAGTGTGGCATAAATTTCATTTATACCTATTTTTCATAAGCACTTCAACAATAATTCGTTTTGTCTAACCCTTAAACATATGGTTAACTTGTTGGCGGCAAACTAAATGACTAAGTCATGCGAGGTTACTTTTTTTGTACACTTCTACAGTCAGCATCACAGTATGTAATATCAAAGCGCCATTTCTACGGTGATTCCAGTGGCATTGACTTCGGTGGCATCATTAATGATGAATTCATTCATATTCCTCCATTTGTATGATATTTTCAGATATCTGGTGGACGTCGAAGTTTTCTACCAAATACTCGAAAATGTTGTGCAGATGTCCCAGAACTTCGACATTAATGATGCCACCGAAGTCAATGCCAATGGAATCACCGGAGAAATGCCCATTTAATAAAGATATGTTGCGTTATATATGACACATTGGATGTTTCTGACTATTTGATGCTAACCGTACAGTTAGCCCAAGACAAGGTGGAGTATACTTGGAACTGTTGTTTTAAAAATTTCTATAATAACTACTATTACTATTACTTTATGTTTGTTTTTGTGAGTTCCCGATATATAATATCGGGAACTCACAAAAACAAACATACATGGTAAATATCCCGTTGTTAATAGTAGTTATTATGTGAATGACCATGTTAGCTTAAAAATTCCTCTTGGCTTGCATAATTATGTGAGTGTACTTTATAGTTATAACACCTTGAAGGTGTTAAAAATTGTCGAGTATAATGATCGTGAGTTCTCATGAATAAGGACGTTAAATCTGTCCGAAATATGGGAAATGTTTGAAAACTTTAACAACGTTTTGTTTTAGTACCAATATTTCATTATCCTTCTTAAGGTAGTTTTCTAATCAAAATGTGATAGTTTGTACCATAAGTACTTACATGTTAATTTTTGACAAGGCAAACAATATCCATCGATGAATTTTCATTTGGCACATTAGTTTAGTTAATATTTTTACGTATAATTGGTAGTTCTCACAATTTTAGCATATTCCACACAAAAGTCATTTAGTTTGCTTACACTTGTTATATTCAGGAACCGTGCAATGTGACGTCACTTTGGTGTGAATTTAAGTTAAACATTAGTGTCAAATCAATTATAAATTTCATATAACGTAAAAATTAGTTAAAGGCGACATTGAAAATTAAACTGTTATTTTAGCAATCAAAAGTATTTTTTTACAAAGGCTCTTAGTACCGGTATCTTAAGTACCGAGATTCCGACAATAGTCAGTATTACCGGTATTGTGCAAAAAATACAGGTATTACGAACCCTAGTTTTTACAATATATTTTTATAAAAAACGTATCAACAAGTTTGATTCCAATTCCCAGATTCTGTTCCCAGGTACGAAGTTTCGAATAGCCATCTCTTGCACTCTAATATTGCGAGTCAGGAAAGGGATAGAACGATACAGGTGTTAGTGCTGCCACCTACGTTACACGGTTCCTTCAAAACTGAGCAAATTACGGTACTCATAACTATTATATACATGCGACAATAATAATAAATATTAAATACTTAATCGTTGGAGACCCACTAGTATCCATTGTTAAACTAATTGGCACACGTTCACATTGATTCACTAGCAAAATTATATCTAATCTTAACTAAAGAGGTTTTTCTCTAAATTCGAACGATCGGTGAAAATGCTATGATATCCCTTAGTATGTAGGCACATACTGTACAATAAATTATTTACAATTTGATATGTGTTATTTATTGCGGTATTTGTCATTGCATTAATTAATAACCTCGTAATAAAAATAGTTCGTCTTGACGAAAGCACGAAATCATGGCCTGAGAATTACTTCTACTTTAAATGCTAATTAATACTATGGGTATTTATTATTAATCTATATTTACAAATCTCACAATCTTGAGTATTATAATTGCACTTTATTTGTATGCAGGCCAAACGAAGATCATCATAAAAATAAATACGCAACCTCTTTTTACGTTTTGTGTGGCAGTATAACGCTTTGAGAGTAATAATTCTTGGCTGTATGCATTGTTCCTTGGTCACTTTTCGTTCACTCGCGCACTCTGTGGCGTTGTCGACGTTTCCGTCGTAATGTTGGTGTTACTTCTTGATGTCGGGGTCCATCTTGGTTTTGTCCATCGATGACGACACCATACCACTTTGGGGGTATAATTTGTCTAAATGCTTCAGGGACTCGTTTAGGAAGTTCTGCAAATAAAATTAAATAGATTAGCTCTTAAAATATTGCGGAGGGCTCGACGGCCCTCGCCTGCCTCTGCCATCTTTATGGTACATTTAAGTACATTTACACGCTTGTCGAGGCTTGGCGAACTCCAAACCTCTACAAATGCTCAAATGCCATTTACACGCTCGCGAGTGCGTCAGTCTGTTCCGGACAGGCAAGCCTGGCAGACGTGGACGACATCAACAAAAAACTCCTAAATATAGCTGTATGTGCGAAAATGAATTAAAACGCGACAAGTAAAACAACGATGAGCGACGATTTGCACCATACCTATTAATTCAATCCTTAGTTACTTAATTAGGTGCGAGGTCGTGAGCAATACTAAACACGCGCCAGCGTGTAAATCCGTAGCAAGCGCTTGCCGCAAGCTTCCTTTGATCTGTGTTCAAAAACCGACACTAGTCCGGATCAGCGACAAGCTCACGCAAGCCAAGCCAAACACCCCGTTCACACGCTTGTGCTTGTGGAAGTTGGTGGAAACTTGGCAAGCGTGTAAACGTAGCAAACAAAACGATTGTGCTGCTAGTTTAGACTATTGCAGTGTTGCTAATTTAGACTTGTAAATGTGTAACTTGTAGCTTTGTGAAATAGGCGACTGGACTGGTATTTAACCTGTGGCTGGACTGACCTGTATGGCAGTGAGGGCGGCCACGATGGCCGGGCCGCCGAACCCGTGCGAGATGAGCGAGAAGTGCGTGAGGTGGCGCTGGATGGCGGGCTCCAGCAGGTGCGGCGGCCGCGTGTTGCACAGCGGCGACCGGTCCTGGTTCAGCAGGTCCATCAGCTCCTTCGTCACCTGGACGATGTACAACACATTAACAATACTGCCTAGGTGGTAAGGTAGCGTGTCTAGGTAAGGTGGTTCGAGTCGATTGCTTTTCCATACAAACATAAAGAGGGTCATTGTTAGCTTCCACGGCATTCTGATTCTTCAATTTTGATTCAAATAACTATAGTTTTGTAGTTTGATAAATTTAGTGTGCGTGAAATGACGGGAAAAGTCACAAAAAACGAGAATTAACGTGCAATTGGGGCTTAAAGATCAGCATCGTCTACCAGTATAATTTGAACTAAATGCTTTTTGCGAAAATTATATATTTTTTGGCTTTTTGCGTGTTGTCATGTCATTTCGCGTAAATAAAGTATCAAGCTAAAAAATAAAACATTTTAAACATAATTGATTACGGGGAAGCAAACAATGACCAGAGCTTATGTTTGTATGGACAACCGACCGACTCGAATCACCTTAAAACAAGAAAGATACGGAAGTCAACATAGATGGCTAAATTGAAGGCACTCTCTAGCTGCTCCGCTGGTCGAATGGTCGCAGACCGATACCTCTGGCTAGATTTCCGGCCCAGCGTCTCAACCATTCGACCAGATTTCACTGTCGATTCCGAACCAAACGGTAACATCGTGGACCCTATGATACATGCATGTCACGCCTGGTCACGGCACCAATGGAGCTTGTTTGTGACGCGGACGTTACAATGTAATTATATTATACTGAGACTCGTCTCAAGTTTTATTTTGAGGTATAATATTAAAATAAATAAATATAGGGTCAAAGATCCAGAAATCTGTGAATTGGTGTTTGAAGACATAGGGCACAGATAGGAGCTCCTAAAATTGCTTCTGTTATCAACAAAAGAGCTCTGGCTTCCCAAATAATACCTACCTGCTTTGCAGAACGGTTTTAGACCTATTCTGTGGCTCTATAATTTGGTTATGATTTGTATTCTGGAAACTCGGACATTTCTAGTAACACTGACCTGCTTGGTGGCTTGTAGGAGGTCGCGGCGGCGCCTTGCGTCGTGCTCGGCGTACTGTCGCGCGAGGTACTCGGCGAGCGCGCGCGCGGGGAACTCTGTCTCGCACACGTAGCCGAAGTCGCGCGCCAGGTGCACTGCCTCCGCTGGAATAAATGCTTCTTTAGTACTTCACAAGCAGGGGCGTATTTTGAAATTTGGCGCCCCGGGCTAATAAGTTTCTTCGCCCAAGAAGTAAAAGTTGGTGGAATGGCGCCAAAACAAAATACAAATGGCCAGGGGTGGCCCCCTGGCGGATTGACGCCCCGGGCCATGGCCCGGATGGCCCTAGGGTAAATACGCCCCTGTTCACAAGGGAAACCCTGAAGCACTTCGTCTGAAATTCGTATCGAGCTGTCCTTGATTTACTTAGTTTACAATATTTGAATGAGTCCGACGGCCTGATACGAATTTTGAACGAAGACATTCGGAGAATAGGCTCTGGCTAGAGAATATACAAAAGAATCTTCCTATGTAACTTACGGACAGATTCTGCCCACGATTGAATATTAAACATACAGTGAAGATAGCGAATAAAGGGCCGCATGGCGAATCTTTGGTTGGTCGCCCCAGACGGCCCCCTGGAGCGACGATATATAATGTGTATGCCCTTAAAACACCACGCCAAAGTGAATTAACACACGCGTTGGCATACTGTTCTCGTGTAGGCCAAGAACCTCTTTGGGTCGAATGACATGATCGATTGGCTGAATAGCCAATGTAGTTAGTTGACTTCAACTGCTCTTCTACAACATTTTGGAAGGAGAAAGAAAGTGCCCAGGTCACTATCCGAGGCGAATTACTAGTACAAATGGATGAAGTTAAGGGAAAAGGATCTAACCCACAACCCACAACAAAGCTGTCAGAGAAATCTCAACCTTTATTTATTGTTTCACTGAAGGTTGGAGTTACGTTGAACACTTCGTCCAAGTTTATAGTGAATACAAAGTTAGATGCTTACCTTCGACTAGGCTGGTCAGGAGTGTGACGTTGGCAGCTTTCCGCCGCCCCGCCGGTAGGTTCAGTCCGATCTTTTCGAGCTTTTCTCGCAGCAAACGGCCGCCATTTTTGCTCTTCGCTCTGCAACAAAAAATTAAGATTGAGTCGAGACTTGAATCGTGAAGCCCAGACGTTCACCTTGGTTAGGTAGGGCGCTAAACAAAAAGGTCGTCCAGACTATTGGGGACCACAGAGCTGGCAAGTTCCTCACTCAACAGATTGGTTTATCCCGATGCATCGTTTAGCTTTGTAACTGTGGTTTAACTTTACATATACATACTTAATTGATAATATTATAGCCGCGTAAAGTAAATAAAGAAATTAGTACAATAATGGTACACAATTTTTATCTATCTATTAGCCACGGACGTCCACTGCTGGAACATAGGCCTCTCCTATAGATCACCATAGAGTGCGGCCATGTGCAGATCGCATCCAGCGATTCCCCGCTACCAGCCGCTACTCTCACGAGGTCGTCTGTCCATTGAGTCTTGGGTTGTCCCACGCTTCGTACACAGTGTATAAGACGTATATCCCCCGCACACATCGTATGCTGGACTGTACCCATTATCCGCAACTTTTTTCGCTTGAACCATTATTAATATTAACACCTAATTCTGTGGAAAATACTACATTGTCCATAGTTTCGTTATCCTAGCGAGTTATCAATCATTTCATTATTTTAAAATCTACAAAAGAATTTAATTCACGAGATAATGGGAATTCAACATGGCGCGAAATTATTTACAAACAAAATATTTTGACATGACCGTTAACGAACTATTGATAGAGCAATACAAACATATTGGTGCGGTTAGATGGAGGCTCGAACTAATAGTTTTATATACTAACTGCATGAAATTTGTTTTAACAGTTGCTCTTTCCTCAACGGAATGTATAATTTTGCTTTCCATCACCGGGAAATAATAAATTCATTTGTTCGAATAAAGACTATATCAAATTACCGGTTAAAGCTTTATTGTAGCGTTTTTTGCTAACTACTTTTAAGCGTAGGTAGGTCGCCGTACGGGATGACTTGGAATGTTATTAATTCGTAATCAAATGCATACTATCAATCAGTTCACTTGTATGATATACGACTGATTTTTAAAACAAAATGTCATATTAGTCGGCCACTTACTCAAAGCCAGAACAGAAGCCGTTGACCCCACGCGGGGCCAGTAAAAACAAAAACTAAAAAATGACGTTTGTCAAACTTTTGACAGGTCGCGTGTAGTATCGCTACTGGCCGCTAGATGGAGCTACGGATAACCTATCGATTACCGCCAAATGTACTTACTTGATTGACGCATAGAAAGTTATTCGAGACCGTTCGGATTTGTACCTTTAAAATAAAGTTGCATCTCCCTTATAACAATGTGGTAAGGTTTAAAATAAAATAAGTTTAAGTTTTATAGGTGAACAGGTAATTTTGTCGGTATGTATGTCGGATGTAGTTACTCCAAAACTGGCTACCAGTATTAACCGTCCGTATATAAAGGCTCGTTAACGAAATTGTTTTCGATAAATTTCTTTGATGAAGTTTCCGAACAAGCGAGCGCGGAATGCGAGTCGTAGATTATGATTGATTGAAATTAAAGTGAATTTCGAACGATTTTAGTTTATGCGAGAAAAATTATTTAATAGATATTATGAACCAGCTTCTGCCGACGGGCAATGCTTAGTATCGATAGTAGTAATATCGATTATATCGAATTATTATAATGTTCTATTCGCTCAAAGCGCTAGAACTTTTGGCCCAATTTTGATGCGGTTTTTAGTGTATGATTCATGCTTATATATTTTAAGCCTATATGAAAAAAAATGTGAAAGACGGTACCTCTACCCCCATGCGCGGTTTATACTTTAAGAGCAGAGAGTGTTTTACAATAAGCTTGTAAATTTATACCGACATATTTAACTTGTAATTTTGTACCTCTTAACGGTTAATGGTAGGTACATATTATATTAGGTGAACCTCGGTGTCAAGACTTTGAAGATGACTTTAGGAATTGGTCAGGGTCGGTATATGCAGTATATGCAACTGGACATTTTGAGAATTAGACGTCACAAGTCAATTTGATCATCATAACCTATTTTATTATCTTCTTGAAAAATGTCTGTCACCCAAATCATGAAAGAGAGGTGGTTTGCCTCCTTTTTCTCATCAGTTGGATAGATAACTCCATCCTAAACGTATTCAAATGTATTTTTATTTTAGATTTTAATACTCATACTTAAACAAGAGAATTGGGTAATATGGCGATTTTAGATTCGCATTAACGAGTAAATGTTGACATAATTATTATTTATCACTTCCGCTAGTAAAACGGCTAGACTTTTTATTGTCTGCGACAGTAATCAAGCAAGTTTATTATTTATCCTAAAAACAAGAATGAATCTATCGCATTGTTATGCCATGGTTAATACTACTACGTGGTAAGCATGCGTACTACCTGCCTGACGACACTGACGTTAAGCAGTCACTAATAGCCCTTGGACGTTTGTAAAATCAGAAGCATTACGTCCGTGGCGCCGACCCTTTAATTGTTTTAAAGTACATCCATATCGTACATACGTTTACATAGTATTACTTATAATAATAATAATAGCCTTTATTTCCGAACTTCGTGCTTGAAATTTTTTTTTTCCAGTATGTTCGTAGTATCTATAATATGTCACGTAGTTCGGTGTGCCTTTTGGCATAGGCCTCCAACCATTTCCATTGTGCTCTGTCTAGTGCAGGGTTTCTTAAACTGTGGTCCATGGACCCCTTAGGGGTCCGTGATACGAGAGCCGGGGGTCCGTGGCTATGCCTTCAACACAAACTTTCATGTGCCCTTGATTTTCTTTTTCTCTGATTCTATTCGGAAAGGGTCCGTAAGGTTTTCGAAATAATGTAGGGGGTCCGTGACCAAAAAAAGTTTAAGAAACACTGGTCTAGTGCTACCCTAGTCCAGAGTGGACCCAAGGTTAGTCTCAAATCATCTTCCCAGCGTGTTGCCGGGCGTCCCCTCTTTCTAGTGCCATCTCTTGGATACCAAAACGTGACCTACTTTCTACAGGTATTTGCATACCTACTTTAATAGTACATTACACAACTAGGGTGGTAATACAAAGAAAGGCCGAGATAGCAGATGTTTGCGGCCCGAGTTGCAAGCGATGGACGTAAATATGCGATCGAGGGCTTTCTTTATGACCTCCCGTATTGTGTACATCATTTTGTCTACACTTGGCCAGAAAGCGGCTTTTTCCGTACGCGTAGCGTGCGGAAAAAGCTACTTTATGGTCAGGTGTGGCATAAAAACCTATTCACTCCCCTCTTGATGAAACCCGTAGGTACTGTGGTCTCAAACCATCATATGGTAAAGATATACCGATCAAACGTTACCAAATACCGTAATTAGAGAAAAACCGTTACATCGAATCGTTAATATTTTCACACGTCCGCTTAGCCAGCGACAAAAGAGCCGGTCCGCGACTAACGAGCCAAACAATGAATTTGAATTTAGAATCAATGGAAAACTAAATCGGATGAATCGACAGATCACAAACTAATGGCCAGTACGTATCGATTCGAGCGGCTGATTTAAGAGATTATTGACCACAGGCCTGAGCGCGATTATTAAAAAAGTGAGATTGGAATTGCGTTCCGTTTTTGAAAAGCTTTCAGTTCGGATTCTTTATTCAATTTTAGGCGGGTATTCGTGTCCAATATGTCTTCACGTTCAATTAATTTGAAAACGTATATCAATGGGTAAAATAGTATAAATAACGTATATTGTGTAGCTTGGGATCCATTAATAATCCGCGTTTGATTAAATCGAAATGGCGTGCCTACTTACGAGACATTGTGTGGGGTTTCGAAATAATGGCGTCGAGGCTGTACTGTTTTGACGGTGCTTTTACGGACCATTTCGAATGGGTTCTTTATAACGGTTTTGGTAGATAATAATGTTAATTAGGTGTCAGAATGCAAGGTACATACGAGAGGTATTGTTACGTGGCCCTAAAATTATTTCTATGAAAGGTATTTGTTGAATGGACTCATAATATTGGACTTCTAATCAATTACTTTTGCGGTATTAAATAAGCTTACAAACTTTAATCTAATTTTATTCACAGGCATATTTTACTTAACGTTGCAAAGCGTATTTACATCCTGCTTCTAACGAAGTTGAATGAAATGGATTATATTTTCTATCTTCTATAGGTACTTTTACATATAAAAATCTCGAGTGACTATTGGTCCGGACAGACAACGTACAGCCTAAGCCTAAAGTACTGCAGATGGTGTGGTGAAATTTTAAACACATTTGTCTAGGGGATGACGTTGTAGAGGCTCAACCCCTAAAGGATGAAAACGGCCGATGAAAGTTTGTATTAAAAAGTCGGAATTTTGTTCCAGATGATTCGACATCTTATACAGCGTTCGTGGTCGCGGAGTAAAAAGTAAATAAACGGATTATAATCCGAAGAAAATATTAAATATTAGATACTTGTTTGCTTTTTTATTTGCCTTACTGTGTGGCTACCACCACTTAGCCAAGCTGGCGGTGCTAACACAATAACCGAGCCATACGTATATTACTCGTATAGGTAAACGAAGCCATTAAGCTGTATGTGCTACAACGTCTAACTTTTACATAGTAAGTAATTACTTGTACTCATCAATGGAAGCATTTAAAGAGCTGGTTTTAAAAAGCTAAAATAATAACAAAAGATTTATGGGCATCAAACGGCCGACGTTGAAATTGTATGGGCCGCAGTAAAAGTAGGCAAATTACGATGAATGACATTATCTATCCGGTCGGGTTAATAATTCATGCAATATCCGTATAATAGCTGCAATTACAAATTAAAAACCGTTTCACACAATAAATAACCGTCGGCGTTCGATTTTTAAAATTGAAATTAGAATGCGCTCCTAATTGTCCTTATTACGCGGCGATTCTCAAAAGTGCTACCAGGCATAAATTAATAAATGAAGGATATCTGCCTCATTTATTAATTTATGCCTGGCAACACTGTCTTAATGGCAGCAAATAACAGCTGCTTGAAGTATCCCGACTATGTTACGAATATTCCACATTCTCTGGCCCGTCTTAAGGTAATTATGGCTATATTTAATAAATTTAAGCGAACGATATGTAAAGAGGGGAAATGTCAACGTGCAGCTAATTTACGTGTTAAGATGGCAATTTTCATGTTAATCTTGAAATTGTATCGAGCATTTTACGTTGATGTGATGACCTATTCAAGTTTGATGTAAAATGTATTTATGCAAACTACAATTGTAAATACGTTAACGCAGTGACAGTAATGGAATAAATATTTATTCGCGGGTAGTTGTTTAACTGTTATTTGCCAATTTACGTAGACACCTTATTAACTTAAATTATATTTCTTATTTACAATGCCCTTTTAGGTGTGAGTTTTTTTGTAGTTATTTTTAACAAGGTATACCTGTCTTAATGTTAGTTTTAGAATTGGTTATTAAGGTTATTCGCGCAAGATTACTTTAACGACACCGAATACTAATAATAATAAAAAATAGTAAATACATCAGGTCCGCCCTTTATAGTCTAACTAAGACCCTAATTGAAAATTGCTATGAGCTACACACTAGATAGGTACACAGTTCTCCTCATTATGGTGGTATATGGACTGTCTGCAGTCTGCACCCATTTTCATCAATTCCGACTGCTTCCCAATCATATTAACTACATCAAATATTTACTTCTACTCGTAGTTAGAAAAAAGCAATAAGAAATGGCGAAATCCCTCATATGATAAAACCTTGAAATACTCTGATTACAATAGTTATATCACACGTCATTCGTGAGATAACATTAGCATAAAATTATAAGCCATTGTTAAACTTATCGTTTGAGTGTTGCCAGTAACAAGACGTGACTCGTGACTGGCGAGCGATTATTCTGAAGTGAAACCGAAGTTCTTAATTTAAATAAGTTGGCGAGTTATCGATTATGATTTGGAACTTGGCCAGTGAGGCAGTTGCGAAGTCTTTAAGTTGAATTGAATCGGGTCCTCCATGCAAACGAAAAGAGAGTTTAAAATCGACTATAACGACTTCAAAGGATGACACGTGTAGCTTAATACAATTTGTCTGTAAAACAACATACCTAGTGCCTAGCCCCAAAAAGATACAGCTTTAATTATCAAAAAAAAGTTATAGCTTTAATTTTGAATTATCCTAGATGATGCTGACCATAAACGGCTGATTGCATATTTCTTTTCACTTTTTGGGATTTGTTTTTCGTGTAAATAAAATGTCTGGTTATGAAATGTAACATGTTCCAGCCAAATTTGATGATGATACAAACCCACCCAAATGATTTCAAATAATCCATGTGACTCTAGTGTTTATTTTACAGGAAAACTGTAGCAGTCACCTATTTTAACCCGCTTTTCGTTAATACGGCAAACCGAGTGAATTTGTCAAATTGTTACTTGTTGCCAACCTAGCTTTGCTTCTGTATTAAATATATTGTTAGTAAGCATTGACTTAGTTAAGAAATTATTATCGTTAAAATTTCACAATTACATTTATCGAGATTGCATAGTGAATCTTAGTTATGCTATGTTTGACGTGATAAATATTATCATTTTACTCTGTGTTGTACAGAGCTATAAAATCGATAGAAGATAGTCACGTCGCACGACTAGTAAAGTTTTGGCGGGCTTTATAGATAAACTGCGATCGATTCCATCTTACGAACAAGATATTAACAAAGTTACTATTCGTTTGTATTTAAATTTTAACAATATAGAAAGACATCCGGTCTTCCTTAGCCAGTTGCAAGGTCCAAGACGCGAATGGCCGTAAATTAAATTCTTTATTGGCAACAATTATTCGACCGGCGCTCAATCATCGTGTCACGGCGACGCTCGCGCACCTTTGTCGCGCGACAGCTACATTCAATTAATGTGCCCTATTAAGTAAATGAGTTCTTTTCTTCGCGTGTGAAGTATTTTGGCTTGTTATGTTTGTTGCATTTACGACCTATTCTTTCTTTTGTTTACAAAGATTATTCGTGACTTTTATTGATCGAGATAACTTGCCTTTTCTATTTTTTCAATGTTAGGGTTTTTAATGAGAACAGGTCAGTGTGTGCAGAGTCACTTTGGTGAAATGGTCTTAAAACAGTCGTTTCTGCATCTCTCAGTGTTTAATCAAATTGTAAGTCGATTCATCAACTTGATATTTTCGCGTGTAGGTATCTAAATCAATATAGGTACATAAAAATAAACGTATCGTTAAAGAGGTTTGGCTTTGGCACGCTTTATTGCAATTTTTACGAAATTTTCATTGGAAATTCATAATTTTGGACTTATTTTCAAGAATTACCATAATATTTGGCTGGACCTCTGCTGATTTTTGAACGAAGTAGCCATTTAAATTATCTCAAATAATCCATGTGGCTGTAGTTTTTACAGGAAAACTATAGCAGTCAATATGAGTGGTATATACCTAAGTCAGTGTAGCATAAAATACAATTCCCAAGTCTGGAAAAGAACCCTCGATGTCCACGACAGCTTTAGTTTTTGAGTTATAAAGATTTAGAAAAAGTGGTTAAGTGTCATCTCCTTCCTACGCATTTGCGGGGATAAGTCTTGATAACTTTAATTTAGACCTAACGGGAGTTCACAGGTTGCGTCTGGAATTGCGTAGCCATTTGTCACTCCAACTGACCTTTATCACAACGTATGGTTTACCTGCCCTTTGCCAGTGTCACGACATACGACGTCTCGTCACAACGTCCTGCTCTGTTTAAACACGACCCAGATCTGACCGCGAACAAAAAGCGTCTAATAGCCGACGAGCGCTGGCCGCAAACCGAGCTACACAGTGTTGCCGGCGCAAAAAAGTTTTAATGGCCGTCGTAGCCCACTGCTATGCGATGCGATAAATTTATCGTAAATAAATTGGAATTGTCATATTCAAAAGAGGACTATGGGAATAAAGGTGTATGTATAGCTCGCTAATACTGTCCTATACATCAAAAACTTCCCAATAGTTGGGTTAAAATAAAATAGGTAACCTATAACCTCATTTGAGTTTATTGTATGCAAAAACTGATTGAAGGGGAAATTCTTTTATGACACAATTCAGGAAGATACCCCCCAAAAACCAATAAAGAAGTTATATTTCGGGTCCCGCCTCATTATGAAGTCCTTCCATATTAATTTATCTCCTTACCTGGTATGGTAGAGGTAACCCACAAGAGATTCATTAAGCTTACAGAACGAACGAAGCTACCTTTTTTAATTCAAAAAAGTAAAAAATAGAATGGCTTTATTTCCTGCTTACATATAAAGAAATCGCTTCCATTGGATCACCGGCTTTATAATACTCAAACGAGACGCTCAGAAGCGTCGTTTATTTAAAAAATGTTTAAAATGAATTACTACATTATGCATGAAGTTAACTGAAATATTATCTAGCGTTTATCGTAGACATTATTATAATGGGCTGACGTCAGGTGCGCCTGCGTATTGTGTTTTTTATAGGACGTATGTAGATTAATGTATGAAAGGGTATTTCTGCTTTGAAGCTATAGGTATTTGATAACGTTATGTAGTCTATGTTCGGGCTGTAGAAGGGTAATTTTGTGGAAAGATGAAAGTTTCCGTCAAAAATGTATTTTTGAGACAAGCTTTTATTGCCAGCTGTGGATTGACCACCTTCCGGCTCCATCATCAGATCAGCTTCATCATTGTCATAATAATATTGCGTTGTCGCCTGATTTACATATCCTTGCAAAAATTCAGCTCGATCGGAAACCGGGGAGTGGGTCTAACTTGCATGATTTGATTACAGACTCACAGACAACGGGACAGGCAACACCAAATAAAAACTTGTAAAAAAAGATTTTTTGCCTGAGCCGTTCATTGAAAATAATTAGGTGTCTCTAATTTTACAAATGCAATGTCTATCACGCAAAACAAAATTTAGGCAAAACGATTCGTATAAAAAGGAGCTGAAGTGGGATTGAAAAAGTTGAAATATTTCAAGTATAATTTAGACTTTTGCATGCCTAGTCACGCGGCTTAAACCGCAAGATTAAGACAATATTCTAAATAAACACGTTATTGGCCTTTTTGTAAGATGTTAGGACTAAATTCAGACGAAATAGTCATGGATCTGTCTACTCAAGTCCACTTAAGTCAATCTATGCTAGACGTAATATTAGTCTAATGTAAAAAGTATAGTCTATTTTGCCGCAGCCTTATTTCGACCTGATTTAAAAATCATCAGCAACAGACGAATGTTGGCTGAGAACAATGCATTCTAAGTATTCAGTTACAGATATTAAAATCAAATTAGTCACTGCCAAAAGTTTGGGCTAGTAAATTAAATTGTAGTTTGGTCGAAAATTGGAGCTCATAGCAGGTAAATATTATAGTAAAGTATTAGTACTAGGTAGGTACGTACAGAAGTTTCTCTTTCTAACAAAACTGACATTTCGGCTTGCTACGAACGGAAGCCACCGGATCCGATCGTCTCTCTCTATCGCATAACGCATTCCCTTTCTGGTCGCTGGCTAAACCCCTCCGGAGGGGTAAAATTGGGTACTAGTAGCCGCGCGGCGGAATCGCGGAGTTAGCCACTTCTGGTAAAGTGCAAAGTATAAAATCAAAATTCAAGAAATAATGCATGTCGTCTTCGGGCTAATTGCATTTCACATAAATGTACTCACCTCAGCCACCCCGGCCCGCACAGGACACGTCTTGGGCGCGCAGGACCCGCCGAGGCCTTCTTTTTTATCGCTGTAACCAGGGCTCGGAAACCGGTATTTGCTCCATACAAAAATACCGGTATTCTTTCCGTTCTTATCGTTCTTTGGTTTATTATTTCGTTTTTTAACCAGACAATTTATCTATTAATACGGAATCATGACTTAAATACATTACTGAGCTCTTTTTTTTTATTTAGTTATTGTTAGTTATTTAATTATTATTTAGTTTTTAGTACATTTAATTTTAACTATGCTTCTATTTTAATGTTCTTTAAGGGTTTTATTTTGTATTAGGTTATCGATGCTTGAAGTTGATTACTGAGCTCTACATAAAAAGCATAAAATAATTCAAAATATTGAGCTATTTCGGGATTTTTGCAAAATACCGGCTCCGAGCCCTGGCTGTAACAAATGTATCTCACCTCCGTAGCACGCCGCCGAGTAGCGAAGCGTTGAGGCACTCCGGCGGAGACAGCCGTCGCTGGACCTCCGCCACCGTCACTTTGTACTTGCTGGTGGACGACAGCAACGACAGCCGCCCCGGCACGGAGCAGAACACGTCGTTGGGCGCGCACGACCCACCTAGGCCATCGCGGCCCTTTATCGCTGTAACAATTAGGTTGTTAAGGTTGCTGTATTTGACGATTTTGACGGGACTGTCGCCGAACGAGAGATAGATTTACAGCAACTTGAAAGTACAAAGAAAGGAACAGCAAATTAAATTTAGACATAGGTTTGGTTTTTTTTAGCAGTAGGTATGGATGGATAGATATTGAAAAATAATAGCTTTGCTTGTATTTGTGTGAATAATAGTTCAAACAAATACAAGCAAATTACGTAGCGAAGGCAGTATAGTGATATGAAACATTACACTTGTACGAGTTGCTTTACGTGAAATATACGTGTATATATAGTGCTGCGTCCAACTGGTCCCATGTTCAACTTCAAAGTCGGGCTTAGGAACCCTTGTTCAAAAGCGTATTAAGACAATATGAACTATAAGTTCAATAAAAGTAGGTATATCACGTAAACTAGGCAGGCTAAGGCAGGAGAGGTCCTGCCTTAGGCAAACATCAATCAGCGAGTTATCGCTAAAGATTTCGAACAATGGACTAGCATTACAGCAGCTACTTCAAAACAAGTTCTAAGAACTATTGGATATCATTCAATGTACTCTAAAATATCGGCGGACCCCATCTACAACGCCTATTAATAAACCTAGCTACAATACAAATACAGCTAATAAATGCGTATCTCGTACAAAAAATACGGGTGATTACAAATTTCTGGGCACCGTGTTCGACAATGGCACTCCCCGCGTCTGCCACGCCCCAAACATGAACCCAGCGTGAGCCATTCACATTGTAATATTTCTTTATGGCAACCCTAATACAATAAACATTACTGTGTCATTAACTCTGCACCATACTGGCTCTTCACACCCTGCCATTGCCATTTGAAAAAGAAAAAAACAGCCAATTACACTTTGACGCGTTCAAATTTCGAAATTGGAATGCAACTTCAAATTTGGAAGTGTAATTAAAATTTCTATAACTAGGGTATCGAGTTTTTACGAGTATCGTTTCCAAATTCGAATGCTCTATTCAAATATAGATTGATTGATCGATAGTTTTATTTTGTCGATATCGATTCATTGGCCCGTTGCATGAGATGAGATGGGCTTTTTTTACATTCTATTTAGAAAAATCGATACACCTATCCGATAAGTGCGGTATGAGGCCTAATTACAGTTTTATCTTGAGCGGGTCATCTTTGAGAGGGTAACAATGAAATATTTGATAAGTTAATAATATATATTTATTTTATCTACGTAAGTACGTGCGATTTAAATTATATCGGTATGGTTAGAACAATTGTGAGCTTTATGCTTAATGATAATTCAGTCTCTCAGATCCATATCGCTTGCAAATTTTTGTTCATTTGTTTGAGCTTTTTCCCATTAATAATGCAATAAGTGTTGAAAAACGGACTATTACACT
This sequence comes from Eudemis profundana, assembly GCA_947034925.1. Classification (NCBI taxonomy): domain Eukaryota; kingdom Metazoa; phylum Arthropoda; class Insecta; order Lepidoptera; family Tortricidae; genus Eudemis; species Eudemis profundana. The sequence goes on along the minus strand of OX344814.1, from coordinate 9,468,216 downwards.
CACGAACAATGAATTCGGGTCATTTTCTATATAATTGTTCATAGAAAATGTCCGGAATTCATTGTCCGTGAGTGTATATATGCAATAAATTAAATAAAAATATTCTTATCTGAATGATACTACTAGTTTTTTCTGTCTGTACTAGAGTATCGATGAGTCGACAAAAAACGATGTAAGCCATCACAGGTAATTTAGCCTGCTTAATTATACGTTTAATATGGCAACACTACTTTTTTAGTGGCTGAAAAGAACACGAGGCTTTTGACTATAAAAACTGGTTATCTTCTAGTCAAAATATTGATAATTTTATTAGTGTACGGTAATTGTTTTGTCTAATTCGAGTTATCTTGAAACGAAAGTAAGTTTTGTTTAAATAAAAAGAAAGTAGGTAATAGTACGTACTTAGATGGTTACAAATACCTACAAAAGAAAGATATTTATAAGATACATGTTTCATTTAACACTAAAGTTCATTAACATACTTGAAAGTCGTCTCTGAATCTTTATAAATTAACAGTAACTACAAATCGTAAAACGCTTTTAAATTTAACAACAATAACAAACAAACTTACTTTTTAATAAAGGTAGGTCAGTCATGAACCCTGTCGTATCATCCATGCCGGCATTCTGAAAAAAATAACTAAATTATCTATGGTACTTTTCCACATACATATTTTAACATATTCTTATAGGATCATGTTAAGAAAATGTTGAAGGGAAAAATGTATGGGAAAATTCCAACATTCCCAACTTAGGTTCGCCTTAATTTGCTTTATTAAATTCCTATTGGATTTGCGGACATATTTGTTCCATGCTGTCCAGGGGAATGATCGGCGTCTTATAACTTTATTATTGTTTATTATGTAGTTGATATACATACATACATACATACATATAGATAAGATAATAGTGAATACAGAAACTGTATACCATACCAGTATGCATTTTTTGTATTTTAGCTATTTTTTGTGCAAAACCCATTACATAAAGTAATTGTTTGTTAGTCTTATTTATTACTATAAATAGAAATATAAGGTAGACGTCTGGGTGTTGGACATGGACACTGTTCCAGTAGTAACTTTCTTGAATGTAAGTCATTAGCATTAGCATTAGAGGTAACAGCAGGTTTACATCTATTGGGCATCTGTACCACGTGTAGGTAGAGTTTCATGTTATATATAATTTAGTGCAGAAAGTCGATTTACATTGTTATTCGGAGTTATTTGAAAATCTGATAGCACAACGTAAGATCACGGCTTAAAGTCTTAGGCCTGTGTCTTGCCCTGGTCGATTCAAATTCAGAATATATATATATTTTTTTATATTTTATAGTAATTATCAATAGGTTCATTTAACATTAAAAGTTGTTGATTCGGACACATTTTTTTATTGCAAATCTTCCCAAGGCCTTATTACCCGCACGTACCTTATTTTTTTAATCGATTCTACTATTGGATTACTTTAACAGCCACCAATTGCAATCAAAAGTAGCCGACCACAGCGAGCGTTGAAAACGCCCCATATAAAACGGACGCCAATGGTGACATCATCTTTGAGTATGTATGAAAAAATAGCATTTTCTCATTTTGAGCACAAAGACTGTGGTTTAAGCAATATATGCCATACATTTATTTTTCAGTGTTATTTAAGCATTCTTAAATTAACTTTAATTTTTTTTACGACGATAAAAAAATATTAAAGAATTTCAAACTTTCTGATCTTATAACTTTTATATATTATATTTATTGTTTATTTATTCTGTCTTATGATAATTTAGTATTTTCCAATCCATGTGACTACATTGTAATTGTAAAATTCAACATTAGTCCACATCCCCATTGAAAGAGCAAGAGATAGGTTACATTTGTTGCATGAATTGCGCGGTACAGTACGATATCCGTAATGTGAATGCTCGCCGGTTGTATCCAGACTGGTGTCTATGGTACCTACTGTAGCGTTCGGTTTTTGTTTTATTTTGGTTCTTAATTCGATTTCAAACTAAGGACGAAAATAGGTCTCAAATGCCGGTAGGGTAAAAAACTCACCGGCGCTTCCTCGGAGTGCAGTGCGTGGTGCAACGCCAATTCATGCTGCTCCCGCGCTCCGTAGTCCGCACGCCGCTCGCCGCCGCCGTAACCGAAGCCGCTGTGCCCCAACTGTTCAAAAAGTCACTGGTTACGAGAAAAAAATATTCGAGATTATCAATGAATTGGCTTAATAAGAATAGCTAGCTTTTCAGTTTGTTACGAATAACTGGTTCACCGTTGAGTTTACCGATGTTATGTTACCTTTGAGTTCAAACTTTTCACTACGAAATGTTGTGTTACATGACTCGCAGGTTTCGTCAAAAGTACAGAATGGGTATTTATAACAAACTTCGTCCATGATTAAAATAATAAATAATTAGCAACACGCTTCGTCAAAAGAAAAGAAACCTGTAATATGTCGCAACAAGCTCAATCAGTTGATTCTCAATACTACACATTAGCTCTGCTTTAATCTCGTCAACCCAAGTTTTGTACCGAAAAATCATTGTATTTATAAGTAATAGTGTTCAATTAATAACACCGAGTATTATATCCAAGCTCCTTCAGCTAGTAAAAATATCCTTTCAGTTCAATCGCCATTAAATCACGAAATGACATAGAGTTTCCCGCCAAAAGTAGAGTTCTTTGTGTTGCTACGTCGTCTCGGCGGAACCGGAACATTAGCCGGGCTAATCTGCTAAAGTGCCAAAACGACCGACCTCAGAGCCTAATAGTCGCATGTATCGATGAAATTTATTGAATACACGACTACTGCGTACTGTGACGGAACGTTGCTGGCCGAAAATATGATACGTTCCATTTTAAAAAGAAATCGGGTTCCATTTTATAAACTACCAACCGCGCGACTCCAAATTCCTTAATTTGATTTGATCATTTAAAAATCGAAGGCATTTTCTTCGTTTAAATGGTTTCATATTTGGAAGGTTTCTCTAGTAGGGGTTTAAATTTTATAAAATACGTCGATGGATAATGATAAAAAAATATTGGTACATGTGAAGTATTTAGTTATTTAATTAATTCTCCTAATTATTTTTCGTTAAAATGTAAGCAGCATTTCTTCCAAGTTGCCAGCCCGCCCCTTTGAAGCGATCGTGTAATAACATATTTGCGAGGGGTGAATATGCGGGAGGGAATAGTTCGGATTCGTTATGGTTATTAAACGATTGGCTTCTTGAGTCTATTCAGAGATTAAAGTTTGCTGTTTATTTTAGACGAATTAGATATTCCATGTGAACTTGTTATTTGAGTCTGGACTATAGCTGTAGAGTGTAGATATGTACCGTAGCTATGTTAATTAGAGTTACAGCACTTAAAGAAACCACTAAAGGTAAGTAAAACTAAGAAAAACGTATGTTTGTGTTATAGTTATATATATAAATATTTTTTTACATATCTATCTTTATCTTCTACCACATTTCGGAAGAAGGAAAGGAGGAAGCCGCGATGTCACTGTTCGGGGTTCTACTCTGTCTACAACCAACGTATAAAGACAGACAAGTAACCCAACTTCGGCCGTTTAGGAGCGCGCAATACGTATTCATGGTCGAGGCGTAGACAGTGCGATCCGTACTGGAGCATCCTTACGCATTCTTAAAGCTTTACTTGTAGTGCGTTCGCGCACACATACAAGCGCGCGATTCATGTACAGTCAAGGAATTTAATTTCCTACCCTTTTCATTGAAATGTTGTTAAGCATTCACAATGCATTAAGGTCGAAATTTCTATTTCATTAATAGTATTTAAATGTCAATACGTATTATTTGTCACTGCATATTAAAGATAACCTCTTTGCGAAGTCATTTGCTCATCTAATTACGAATACGTGTCAGTTGGTGTCAGTGTCAATCGAGAACATTTTAAAATAATTCCGAATCCAGACTCCGGAAAGTCTACCACAAACGTCGATAATCTAAATTTCGTTATCTGCGTTCCTTTCATTCGAATTAGGGATGTTACGAAGTTTCGGTTTCGGTTCGGATATACCGAAACTTTCGGTTGATTTCACACCTCCGGTTTCGTTTCGGTTCCGATTAATTTCAAGCGAAGGTTATACCGAAACTCGAAGCCCAGCGGCCACATTGCGCGGCGCGTGCCTAGACAAACAGGTTTGTGCTTGTCTCTCCAGGAATCACCCCACGTGTTCTGCGACGATTATTTACATTCATTATTGTTTTGGTTGGTGCAAGGCAGGGAATGAATCAGTGTGTTGTGTTTTGTTTTGATTTAACTCATGACATGTGATTGAGTGTAACTGGGACCATGTGCTATTTGGACATACTTTATCGAAGTTGACGCAAATACGGCCAAGTGCATTCTTGCGTTCTCCATTTCATACCTACTTAGTAAGTAAGTATTACTTACGTTACAGCAGTATTCTTTATGCTTACGAGTAAAATATTGTTACTAAAAATATGAAAGTTACTGATTTTTCTTATAGGTACCTAATTATGGAACTTCACCTAATTACAGGATAAATCGTAGATAGATAATATTATAACCATTATAAAAAAAACTATTTTAGGTGTGTAAAAATTTTAAACCTGCAATTTGGTGTTGATTTAGTGCAGTGGTTTTCAACCTTTTTGATGACACGACCCCCCTAGTATGAAAAAATACTTCGCGACCCCCTCGACCCTGCGCTTTTTGATCATGTATGACATACATGAAATCTATCTTTTTAATATTTATAATGTTTTTTACTGCAGTAGGTAATCCTCTCGACCTCTTGCGACCCGCCTAAAGAAGCTTCGCGATCCCCCAGGGGGTCGCGGCCCATACGTTGAAAAACACTGGTCTACACAACACTCCACCTTCACCTCCGGTTCCGGTTTCGGTTCCGATTTCGGTTTCGGTTTCGTTAAAACAAATTTAAAATATCCGGTTTCGTTTCGATTCGGATAAAACCACCTTCGTAACATCCCTAATTCGAATATTGCAAGAGCGAGAAAGATGGACTTTCTTCGAATTTCGATTCCGCGGTTGTCGACCTTTTTTGATAGTGCCTTGACGTTCCAAATTTCAGTTCACCATGTCAACGTTGTTAATCTGTTACCTAGTTACTGACACAAAACAATGCGTGTGATATGTCAAAGTAACGTCGTACTCTAGCTAGCTCTTATGATGACAGTATGCTATACGATATTGGACCTTAGGTGGGTTGGAAATTAAATTCCTCGACTGTACCTTATGTAGGAAGAAATATCACTGCAATTAGCCTGTTGACTCGATTTTTTTTCTGTCCTAAATCGATTCTACTATTTCTGAGGAACAAATACCTATATGACACCTAATACATTGGTATAAGTATAACAGCCACAAATTGTAATCAAAAGTAGCAGATCGGACTGAGCATTGAAAACGCTCTATACAAAACGGTAGGAATTTATGACGTCATCCGTTGCATCGCTGTACTAAGTCTGTATGAAAAAAATTGCATTTTGCCATTTTGAGCACGAAGAAGTGCGTTTAAGCACATAGTTGTCATACATTTATTTTCTCAGTGTTATTTAAGCATTCCGAAATTGACTTTAATTTTTCTTAAAGACGATAAAAAATATCGTTTTTTTTTAAACTTTGTGGTCTCATAACTTTATATTTTTTATACATTTTTTGTTTATTTCTTTTGTGTTATTAGGGTTCCGTACCAAAATGGTAAAAAAGGAACCCTTATGGTGCGACTCTGTCTGTCTGTCTGTCTGTCTGTCTGTCTGTCTGTCTGTCTGTCTGTCTGTCTGTCTGTCTGTCCGTCTGTCACAGCCAGATATCTCAGGAACTACTGATGCTATCGATTTGAAATTTGGAATAGTGTTAAAAGTAGCTAACCCGAGCTTATTGGACATAAAAAATATCTTGTACCTTTTTTACTTTTTTTTTAAAAGGCTCCGTAATGGGACTTTGAAAATTGAAAGTAGGGCTATTATATTGAGTGGGGTATCAAATGAAAGGGCTTAATTTGTAGATTAAAACACCATTTTTATTTTTTTTCTTAAATAAGTAGTTTTTAATTTATACATTTTTATGTACCATTCCCCCCTATTATCTCCGAAGTTACTGATCAGAAAAATGTATCATAATTACTGATTATCAATATCAACCTGAACATTACAGGAAAAATAGAACGGTCTTCCTAACTTTAATACTTTTTTAGAAATTTACAAAAACTTAATCCATCCATTAATCCATCTAGCGGAGAGTAGCAAAACTAAGCGATGGCCTTTTTCACGCTAGGGGATTTCCGGGAAAAAAACTAGATGGCGCTAAAACACTAAACATTTAACGATGTTATAATTGAACAAAGAAACATAGTATAGTAACAATTAGTTCATAAACAGCTAATAATAAATAAATTTAAATACTGTGTCACGTTTGCAAAGTTAAATAATTGTAAATAATATTATAATTATTTTACCAAGCTTATACATAGATGGCGGTCCTCTTGATTTAATGGTCCTTGTTATTAAATAGAATCATTACACGTCAGGTTCTAAATATTACAGGGAAAATATAACTGTTTTCCTAACTTGCACTGATTTTTAGAAATTTGCAAAAATCATAACATATACTTATTTGCTTCTACTAAACAAATCGACATACAGTTTTTCTTGAACTATTCGCGTATCTACTTATGAGTTTGTACGGAACCCTCGGTGCGCGAGTCCGACTCGCACTTGACCGGTTTTGATAATTTAGTATTTTGCAATCCATGTGACTATATTATGTTGTAACATTCAACATTATTCAACATCCCAATTATACTGTGCTCACGTGGTGCGTGTGGATGTCGTGGTGGTCGCGGTGGTGCCGCAGGTGCGCGTGCGGCTCGTGGTGCGCGTGGTGCCGCGGTAACAGCTGCTGCGGCGCGTAGTGCTGCGCGTACGCCTCGCCGCCGCCGCCGCTGTATTCCATGCCATGGCTCTGAGAGAAAAAAACAACGGTTAATTTATCTATGGTCACTAAGTTTCACTATGTTCGGGGTTGAGGCGCAGAAGGTGCGATCCGTACTGCAAGCATTCTAACGAATTCCTAACTTTGCTTGTACTGCTTTGGTTGAAGCGTGCACATATACAAGCCGCGCGATGTATGTACCCTTTGTAGGAAGAATAACCACATTTTTATTAAAAAAAAACCCGACCGCGGTGCACTTTGAAACTGCATAAAATCCGCCATTTTGTTTATTTTAACAAACTTCATAGCCAGTAACACTCGCACCATCAAGACGAATCTAATGATGTATCATTTATCAAAATCGGATGTGCCGTTGAGTAGTTACAAACGGACACAGGAACGGACATACATACATACAGGTCAAACACATAACCCTCCTTTGGGCTTCGCCGCAGTCGGGTAAAAACTACTGCTTAAGGTGCGTCTATTACGCTAGGCGAGCCGAGCACGAGCGCGCTACGAGCATTTGGTTCGTGCTCGACCGTGCTCCGCCAATTGTCGGTTTGTTGACGAACACAAAGGGATTTTGGATCGCGCTCGAGGACAGTGATCGTTGTACGTTCGTTGTAAGTTCATATTTGACGCCGCGAACGACGTCCAGAACGGCTCCGCTCGTGCCCGGCTCGTCTAGCGTAGACGCACCAATACTGTGCCATGATAGTGATGTTACCAGTTGCTGATGGTGCGGGCTGGCGGGGTGCGGCGCGGGGGCGAAGGGCCGCGGGAAGTACGGCGGCTGGAAGTCGGCGAGGGAGTTCCTTTAGAATTTAACTGGAGCAGGACGATCATGTCTGTACCTGTTGCTGATGGTGCGGGCTGGCGGGGTGCGGCGCGGGGGCGAAGGGTGGCGGGAAGTACGGCGGCTGGAAGTCGGCGAGGGAGGGCTGCGCGCCTCCGCGGAACCCGCCGCCGCCGAGGCCCAGCCCGCCGCCGCCCAGGCGCTCCTAGGGACAAGAGAACAACAAATTAGAACCCAAAATTCCTAAGCCAGATCGCATTTTCGTCTGATTCATAGTAGGTAGGTATCATTTTCACAATTACCAGGCATGTGGGGGGAGCACTTCGCCCTACAACCCCAGTCCGACCCTAAATGAGAGCACCATGGCTTTTTAAACTAGCGTATCGCGCTACCATTATGTGTTAACATATCTAAGAGGACCCGATGCAATCTTCAACGCATGTCACTCAGATTTTCACACAAAAAGCTTAATAACGAACTCCTTTCACACCTTTATAAGCCGCGATCATAATTATCGGGCCTCTTTAGTCTTCGCCGTTACCATATTAAGAGGCAGAAAGGTTAATTACATTGTAATTTTGTAATCAAATCGACTTTGGTTAGATGTAATGTAATTTACGCACGCTATGCTGCTATTGTGTAACAAACTGTCTTCCGTGTATAAGGCCGTAAGTGATGAATACTTTATACTAACTACGTTGGGCCTATCACAAGATTGAACCTGAGATGCGTTATCGTCGGAGTTTACAAGATAGGTTTTCTGTTATTCAACAGTCTGTGTTTACAAAAACCGAAAATGCCATTTTTAAAAAGAAAGTCGGCGTTTTATTTGCTACAACGCTCATTAGATTATGTATTAATAGCCATACCATACACGATACAAAATGTCAATCAGCGTGCAGAGCAGGGGTCTTCAAATTTTTTGGCTCAGTGGCCTCGCAACACCTTAAAAAAAGGCGGGTCGCACAATACTGCCGTGCAGAACAAGTAGAGTAAGTTTAATGAGAAACGTATTTACTTACTCGGCAGCATAGTGTCATATGTAGTTAAGGTTAACTGGGAGAGATCCCTTAAAGGGATAAGTTCGCCTTTTTACATACACCTTTATTTTGTAACCCTGTACTTTGTCTTATTTTGTGCAATAAAGTGTTTACATACATGTAGTATTATAGCAGTTATTTTTCTTCACACAAACTACCCTACCCGTACATCACGCAATTTTGGCGAATATGTTTCGCCTTTTACTTTTACTTCTCAACTAAGTAAGTTATCGCAGTACTTTTACTTGGCAAGACAATCTTTTAGCGCGACAAAATTACTAACAATTATTGTTTGCCACCCTAGTTGTATAAAAATGATACCAGCTTGTCAACAATTGCAGGGGCTCTCGGGCCAAAATTGGCGAGCGGGCCTTAGTTTGAAGATCCCTGAGCTTGAGCGCAGGTTAGAGCGGTACATAAAAGACACTGGTTTAATTGTACGACGCCGAATGGACAAGCATTTTAATGATGTTCTAGCACACGCGAACTTTGCATTAGTTTGGATCAACGCTGAATTAATTTGGTTGCATACGTTTTATTTTTAATATAAACTAGTGACGACTTCTTGGAGGTGAAATAAGTTAGATATGATTTTTTTGTTTCGACTTAGTTGGGTGAAAAGTACCCCATGTTTTAACCGGGGCTATAACTTACTTGATACCAAATTTAATGGAAATCGACCCGGCAATTTTTGCTTGATGCGCCCACAAAGAGATTTTTTTTAATAATAATAATATTTATATTATTATTATTAACGCAGGGCAGCTTGTGGCGAGCTGTTGGGGAGTAGCGACCCCACGTACCCGAGTGCTCCGGGGGGTCCTTAGGGAGGGTCATGGGATTTAGTGAAAGGACCTCCGCCTCTGGCTTGCCTTAACTGGCCGTCCAGAGTGGAGTCGCAAGAGCTATATGCTCCAGGCGTGGAAGTGTTAAAGGGCATAACGCCGCGAGTACCCTCGGAGAAAGCGCAGCACACCTCTCGACACCCTGCAGCCCTCGGCAGCGGTGTTGCCCCTGGGCCATTGCTCATAATGTCGCTATTTAACAGGGGCCCATCAGCGGAGGGCAAGTCACGGTCTGTCAGTGCCGCGAAAGCCATGAGACACTTTTCCTGACAGGCGCCGTCATGTCTCAATCCATAGCCCAGTATCTAGTCCATAATTCCACCACCATAACCCAGTAAATTTAGATTCCATCAATCAACAATAGTCCTTGCATCTGGCGGGGGCTGTCTCTGCGTGCGTCCTGTGACACGGGCAGGGACAGCATCCGCTGGGTGTACACGTTGCCTTTCATTAAATTGTCGAAAGGGCCTCTACGCGTTGGCTTCGGCTCCGCGCACGCCTCCCAAAGGGCCGGGACACTATTGTCTCGTGTACGGGAAAGATATTTATATATTTTGTAATTATTTTTAACACTCCCCCCCCTAGTTACGATTTTTCTACGATTTTATTACATGTATAGATACATGTGTGGTGATAGTGTTTAGCTGTACTGTAATTAGGTAGGGCCTTACTTATCACACTTGCGATTTGCGGGCGAGTTTCCATACAAAATTAGTCGCAACGCAAGCGACATTTGTAGGGGAGACCGGGTATGATTGTCTCACGGGTTGGTTGTCACAGCAGCCATTAAATAATACGAAACGAAGGAATAAGTGCATCGATTGGTGAAGTAGGGAAGAAGGAGAAGCTCTTGGGATCTTTTAACACCGAGCGATGCAATTATTCCTTCGTTTCGTATTATTTAATGGCTGCTGTGACAACCAACCCGTGAGACAACCGTACCCGGTCTCCCCTATGGAACTTCGCTTCTATGTTGCCCGTTGCCCGCAGCTCGCTCGCCAATGGCAACTGTGATAGGTCTCTTAGCAGTAGTAATGTACACCGTATCAGTCATATGTATTTCTTGCGACAATTCAGTCAATACTACAGAAGTATTGAAGTACATATATGAAGTATTGAGTAAAATACTCAAGTATATAATAGATGTCAATCTATAATATATAATTGTCAGTAAATGCTTGCGTAACCTGCATTTAAAGGAGGTTTTGAGCTCGCCATATACAGGGTAATATATATGAGGTGACTAATTGTAACAAATTAGACATAAATCAGGTTTTACTGCGTTAAAGTTAATGTTTCGGTAATAGGCTGTCAACAAAGCGTCTAATTAATGTTGTTCAAGATTTAATGTTCACAGTTTTGGAGCTTTAAGTGTCAAGTTAGCTTTCTCCGGTTATGGTAATCGCACAGTTGGAATGGTAAAAATAGCGTTAATTTTTTTAGGAAGCCGTGTATAGGCCTTCAAGAGTCCAGAAAATGAGAACAGAATAAATGACAACATGACTTAACCGTACCTAATCTAATATGCACTACGATAACGATAACATGTAATGATAGATGTAATGTGAATAAAAATAAATAAAAAACCGGACAAGTGCCAGTTAGACTCGCGTGGAGAGGGTTCTGTATGTTCAAAACAATACAACACAGTTACACTTTATTGCACAGACTTCTTATAGGTTTTCCTGTAATCTATAGGTGTAGGATTATTTTTCGTATTTTTTTCAAAATTTTAGGTCCGGAGTACAGAGTATAGTTTCGGAGGTAAAGCGGAGGAATGGTAAATTTTATTAATATAAAAATTATAAAAAAATATATTTTGAGATTCTCACAGTGAGCTCTTTTATTTGATACTAGCATTTTCCCACAGCTTCGCCCACGTTGTTCCCGTTCGTTAATATCCCAAAGGAACTCTTTACCGGGATATAAAGTATTCTATGTTTCAATCCAGGACTTGGTCTACTTACATGCCTAATTTCAGCTTGATCCATCCAGTTATTACCCCGTTATTAGATAACAAACATTCAAACATCTTCACAAACTTTCACATTTATAATGTTATAGTGGGAAGTGGGATGGGATGTCACACTGGTATAGATAGCTAACTTTTTTTTTAATTTTTTTGTTGATCCCCCAAAAGTGGCCCCCATGTTTAAAATTCATATATTTCCGTTACACATCCGTGTTTGCGTTATAGAGTTTAATACCAAATTTCAACTCAATCGCTCCAGTACTCTCGGAGAAAATTGGTTGTCAGACAGACACATGAGTGATCCTATAAGGGTTCCGTTTTTTCCTTTTGAGGTACAGAACCCTAAAAACATAAGGCCTTATATCATAAGACATAAAGTTAGATAAATAGGGCACCACACTGGATCAGGTAGGTCATATTTTGGAGTAAATGTAGGGAGGTCAATTTTCAACGTTTCCATTGCGGTGGTTATTGTCATTACCGTACAAGAAAATTTGGTAAAAACTGAACTTTGCAAGCAAGAAGAGTCGAGCTTTTAAAAGAACGAAGGCGGTATCAAAACAGACTGATTCCATGAGTTCTTGCCACTCGTCATTACTTTGCACCAATATACAGGGTGCCTCTGACAATGGGGCTTTAAATGAAAGGGTCGTTTCTACTCCTTAATCTAGCTACCTTCGTTTAGCAACTATTTAAAAACATGCCAAATCCATATTTTTTTATACTAACACGAAAAGTGAGATTTCACTGTTTTCAGAATTGAACTTTCAAGATGAATTAACTATCTTAATTTAAGTAATTTGAAGATATTGCAAAACAAAAGTATCTCTTTTAGCGAAAAGGATTGAACTTTACATTTAAAGCCCCATCGTTAGAGCCAGCCTGTATATGTAACAATAATGAGAATTATATTTTATGCCACACCTGGCCATAAAGTGGCTTTTACCGCACGCTACGCGTAAGGAAAAAGCGGCTTTCTGGCTAAGTGTAGACATAATAGTACATTGTGTATCAAGGGCGGTAAGTAAGGAATTACAAACGAGTGTTTGTAATTCCTTTACCGCCCGTGGCACACACAATGTTTTTCATCACACTTGTGAGGAAATCTGATTAAAATAACCTTACTTAACCTAAATAAAATTGTAAAACTGACAGTGACATTAGTGACATATCCATAGACAATGCGAATCTCAAGTCACGTTCGGAAACCATAGCGGTATAGACTCAAAATGGTTGATTTTATATTTTCAAAATACTGAAATACACTATTTAAACATTTAATTAATGTTACAGAAATATGGGTTTACATGTATTTGCAATAACAGTTCTCTTTAAATAAATATTTCAGTGATAAAAGTTAAAAAAATAAGTTAGCGTTTCCTGTGAACATGACAAATAAGAGTAAAACAGAACCAGCGTTTCAAATTTAAATGGAAAACCATTACGCCCTAGGGCGTAATAGCTCATTTACCGCCCGCAAAACCTACGTGTAATGACACCATTTTCGAGCAAGTGTGATGAAAAATTATGTACACATCACGGGAAGTAATAAAGAAAGCCCTCGATCGCATATTTACGTCCATCGCTTGCAGCTCTTTTTTTTCTTTATTTTACCACCCTAGTTGTGTAATGTACTATTAGTGAGCGGCTAAAATACTCGAAAATTGACCCACGGGACCGAGTACTTATTTCGAATGCTTATCAAGTTTTTAAGACATTGACTCACTGTATAACTATTTTTTAAACCACACCCAATTACACCATCGAACTAGTACTCCAACTAATTAAAATAATCGTAACGCGACTGTACAAAAAGATCGATTGGCAAACGACAACGTCGAGCAATCGATTACAAGTGATCTAGTTTAATTATTTATTCGGAGGCCGGATGCGGTTGGAGCTGGCCGGGTCGGGTTACAATGTAGGTTCAACATTTTTGCTCTCTGCTTTTACCGCACTAGTGTTGTGAGATAGCGTCAAAGACTTTTGAACCTCGAAACCTTGACAACTTGAGCCCTCTGTCATTTCGTGCAAATAAAATGTATCAAGCTATAAAATAAAACATAATTGATGTCGTAGAAAGCAAATCAAGGATAAAATTCTCGCTAACTAAAAACTGAAGCATGTGTAATAAGCCGGCTACCTATGCGTGCGTGCTGCTCGCAATAGGAAAAACTAGTTGATGTGTGCGTGCGACTCGTAAGTACAAGCAGCCGGCTTATTAAAATGGCTTCAGTTTTCTGTTGGCGAGGCTCCGCCCGGCTATTTATTTTAAGGTCCTTGAAGCAAACAATGATCTTCTTTTGTTTTATATGGAAAACCGGCCGACTCGAATCACCGTAAGCAGTGTTTCGCGATTTTTCTATGGCTGTATTATTAATTAAATATTTTCATTCCGGAAATTGGCTTGGCTGGTAGCGTTTGCCTTATTTTTGTCAGTCATGTATAAAATTTAAACAAAGTACATATTTAACTTGTTACTGCCCAGTTTGTTTCGTGGAGTCATTACAACCTGTATATTGTATTCAATTTAAGAATGTTGTTGGTTGTAAGAATTCTGTGTTTAACTGCCTTGAGTTCTGTCTTTTATTAGATAGACTTTACTTAGGTCGTATACAGCACCATACGTCATCACATTCGTTGACATGTGAATCTTCGATCTAATCGATTTATTGCTCGGTCGATCGATTTTATTACGTTTGCCGATCTTAATTAACACGTTATTGACCGTTATTTTGTTTATATTCCGCCATTTCGGAACACGTAGGTTTATGACTGAGTAAGTAACCAATTAGAAGAACTTCACTGCTTACCAAAACGCTTCTATCAATTTTAAGTTTATTCAAGTTTAAACTTTATTTTGAACTTTATAAGGTTGCTTTTGCGTTTACAAAGTCAAATGTCATAGGAGTTCTGGAAGGAAATTGATAGATTTGTTATTATTCTGATTGGATGTCTTACTTTTTGGGAATCGGAAATATTAGAGTCATTTGGAACGGTACTTTTGTAATAAAAGTAAAACATATTAATTAGAGGTAGATTTTTTACAATGACAATTTGACATGGTTTAGGATCTCACACAACTCAATCAATTTTTTTCTGCAGATTCTCTGGCGGTACAATCGTATTTCGCCTATCCTTTGGGTTGGGTACCTACAGTGTATTTTTAATCTATATTTTTCTCCGGTCTATATTTTTAATTATTGCAAACAATTCGGATGTTGACTAATGTTGAATTTTACAACATAATATAGTCACATGGATTGGAAAATACTAAATTATCATAACACAAAAGAAATAAACAAAAAAGTATAAAAAATATAAAGTTATGAGACCACAAAGTTTAAAAAAAACGTATCGTCTTAAAGAAAAATTAAAGACAATTTAGGAATGCTTAAATAACACTGAAAAAAGAAATGTATGACAACTATGTGCTTAAACGCACTTTTTCGTGCTCAAAATGGCAAAATGCTATTTTTTTCATACAACTTAGTACAGCGATAGAGCGATGACGTCATCGATCTGTCTGCTACATTTGATTACAATTTGTGGCTGTTATACTTATACAAATGTATTAGGTGTCATATAGATATTTGTTCCTCACAAATAGTAGAATCGATTTACGACATAAAAAAAATCGAGTCAACAGGCGAATTCGTTGTTGCGTGTGCTTACACGCAATTTAATCTATGGCTCGACAATATGAGTAAAAATAAGTTTTTTTTAAGAGGAAACAGTAAGGTCGAGAGAATTGAAAATTAGGTATTTGTAAAATGTGTCGCTATCCCGCACTGCCCGCCTCTCACCCGCAGAGCGCGATAGAGACAACTGCAGCTTGGACCGAAAATACCTTTTAAAATTTCATGAAAACAACGTTTCGTAGTCCCCTGATTTCTTCCCCAAAACTTAACCTATTTAACTAATTTTTTCATTAAACATTAAAAAAAGGCTTTGGCCGTGTTCCTATGTTTTCCTTTTTTTTAATAATCTAGTCAAATTTGTTTTCTGGATGTGTGAACACAGCGGAAAATCTGGCATTTTTTTTAGGTTTTTGAAGGTTAATATCTCTTTTGAGAATCAATTTATCGTAAAAAGGAAAACATAGGAACATATCAATAGTAGCCATAGATTTTTGGACAAAAAATGATTGCTCTACTGGCATTATCCAGGGAGGAAACAGGGGACTACGTTTGTATGAAAAAACTGCACTCCTGTTTCCTCTTAAAACGTAAACTTTTCTGGATTAATAAAAGCAAGCCCAATTCGCTAAGCCGTTCTTTGCAGTACTTTAGAAAATCCTGAAACGATTGCTGAAAATTATCTTTAGTGCAAATAAAATGTATAAAATAGGTATCTATATTAATAATTTAGCCGGGCCCTACGGTAGACCTGAACGAAAAGCATCTCAAAAATTAAAGCGTAAAAAAATAACACTTTCGAATCGATAACTTATATCCGCAAAATTCGTATAACGGAGAAATAAGCGTATAAAGATGTAAAATAATACGAATAACGCCAAAAACAGTCGGCCATGTTTGCTTGCGTCAATTCGAGTTCGTTCGGAAATTGTCACAGTTTAGTGCAGGGGTACGTAGCATGCGACTATAATAATTATAACTGCGGGCGCGGCTGTACATACTTGGCATGGGTAAGAAACCCGTTTTTTATTTTAATTAGAATAATCATACGTTTTTATAATTTTATTTCAAAGAAAACAATCTTTAAACGGGAAAATATTAATAAGTTACTGACATAACTGAAAAATAATATAATAATATTGTACAATATTATTGACACATAACCCAAAAAAAGTAACAAACGTTGGCAAAGGTGTCAGATAAATTTCTAAACGAAAAAAAAGGAATAGGCACATTTGTTTTTAATCCCTCTGATGGTGAAGTGGTAAGTTAGGGCGAAACTCTGTAGGGGCTTTTTAAGTTTTCTTAAATTTATTCTGACATCAAAAACAAATTAAATTATACCCGTTTTTGGTACAAAGATAGAAATTTGAAAATCAATGTTTATCATTTAGGTGAAAACAAAAAAATTACCAGGCGTTTGAAATATTCGACCATAATAAAGATAATGCAGGTCTGAATGTTTTTACGGTTCCGTATCAAAATTGTAAAAAAGGAACCGTTATGGTGTGACTCTGTTTGTCTGTCCGTCTCTCATAGGTCAGTCAGATATCTCAAACGATTGCTGCGATCGATTTGAAATTTGGAATAGTTTTAAAAGTCGCTAATCTGAGCTACCTACTGGACATAAAAAAAATCTCTTATACCTTTTTTTACTTTTTTTAGGGGGCCGAAATGGGAGGTCGAAAATTTCAAGTTGTGCTATTGTTTTAAGTGGGGTATCAAAAGGATGGAGTTTATTTGTAGATTCCAATACCATTTTAAGTTTTTTTCTTAAGCATTTACTTTTAGATTTAGGACGAAAAAAGTTCAAAAAAATACCATTCCCCTCCTTCCATTATTAATACATATCTTCGAAGTTACTGAACAGAAGAATCTGTAATAATTGTCAATAATTAATATCAACCTAAATATTATTTAAAAAAATAACGGTTTTCCTAACTTACACAGTTTTTTAGAAATTTGGAAAAATCGTAACACTTACTTATTTGCTCCTACTAAACTAAGCGCCATACAATTTTTCTTAAAATATTCACGAATCTACTTACGAGTTTTTCCTGTTTGAGGTAGGAATAAGAACGTTCAAATATGATTTCAAAAATTTATTTTCTACCTACGGAAAGCAACAATGCCGGTTAATTTTACCTCCATAAGATGATTCCGTAGTTTTTGAAGAACATGGTAAAATTAATAAGACAAAATTTAAGGTTTGTCAAATCACGCACGCAGCAATCAAACCCAATCAGGAACGTAGTAAGCGTAAAAAACTGACAGAGCGGGAGGGCCTATATAATCCGGCACACGAGGCATTCTAATCCGGCCCGCGTATAGAAGCCTCCCCTGCCTGCACAGTAAAGTACCTACAGATGTGAGACACACAGCACCCCCAGGACGAAAAAGATTATACGTAACTTCAAGTCGACCATGTCATGTAGCCCGCGCGACATTTTCAAAGGTGCTGTACGGCCCTCTGGGAAAAAAGTTTGGAAACCCCTGATGTAAATGCTTACCCCTTAGGTTGAAGTAAGACTACGCCGGCCACGTCTGTAGTATGTATCCACATAGGCGGGCTAAACTGGCTTCGAACTGGGTGTGACATGTTGAATGGACAGGACCGGACTGGGCTCCGACTCCCCGCGAGTCCGGGGCCCAATAACAACAACCACAAGCCGGGGGCCCGGCCCGTGCGGGCCCCGCGGTGGCTAGGAAAACTGGAAAACACCACCTTAACTATATGGCCAGTCCGACGACGCTAGAACAGGCCGCGGCGAAGATGGTGGGACGACCTGAATGTATTTCTTAACGGCTGTCCAAAGTTAGCTCGGGACCGGGACGGCTGTCATATTTTGTAATTCACTGTCATATTTTGGACGAGGGCTTAAATTAAATATTTAGACCATGTTGGGGTGGGGTGAGCCTGAGGTACAGGCTGGGTGGCGAGGACGTAGCATGCCACGGTGAAAATAGCAGGACAACCTAGGACCTAGACGTATTTTTAACGGCTGGTCAGGGTGGTCCTTTGGACCAGAACCATTGCAAGCGGGATAGATTTGCCCTTCAGCTTCAGTGGGACATTAATAATTAGACTTAAAAAATAGGATTTGGCTCTAAAAGGGGTAAAATTATGAATAGGAATCTGTTATTTCAGATATTCGAAAGTAAAACTTGGTATGTAAATTACATACCTAATACATTAAATATTCGTGATGTTCCCTCAATTTCAACAAAACATAACTACATAGAGAACCCACTTAGATGTCGGTTAAAAATAAAAGGCTTCGAAAGATAAATAACAAAATGTACCTAATTGAAAAGATTCTTGGTAATGCTATTTCTAAGGAGGTGAAAGGGTTAAATGGGGTTTGTAATTTTTTACATTTTACCCGGGCGAAGCCGGGTTTTCAGCTAGTTCAATTATAATATATCTAGGTACACAGCTATTCGTTCAATCTTAACATCACTACTAAACAAAAAATAAAAACCGGACAAGTGCGAGTTGGACTCGCACACCGAGGGTTCCGTACAAATGTGTAGTACATATATTAAAGTACCCTATAAATTTTGATTCCCCTAGTAATGTGTATTTTGTTAATGATTTAATTAAAAATGTATTGTTTTCAGATTTTTTCCCTATACTTGTAGTATACTTGCCAAATTTTATAGTTCTAAGTCTACGGTAATACCTTTTGAATTTTGGTTTCCTTGAGAGTGTCGAAATTTAAGTTTTTGTGGCATAAACGGCCGTAACTTTTTGTCACGTTAACGTAGAAGTTTGATTTTTTCACAGCTTCAAGGGATCGTAGATTTGAGTATATAATATATCATTTTATTTTCAACTCGATACCTCTACGCGTTCCCGAGATCAAGGGTTTTTACAGACGGACAGACAGACAACAAAGTGATCTTATAAGGGTTCCGTTTATTTCCTTTTGAGGTACGGGACCCTAAAAACAAAATGCAATATTTAGCAAAAATAAACCTAAAGGGGTAGTTATTAGGGATCAAATCGCTTTACCTGCACCTCAATCACGCTGGATAAGTCCACGTACGCCAGTGCCAAGGTTGTTGATCACTTTTCACAAAAAACTATTGTTTTTACTGTTGGTCACACCGTTTTAACTTTTTAATTCATCGCCAGTTTTTTATGATATAGTGCGGTAGCTATCAAAAATTAATGATTAAATTTATTTTATATCGATTTTTTACACGGTGGTGAAATATGTTTAAGATTGATATTTTTAGAACGTATTTGTAATGATTAGGCATTTAAATGCAAAATTATGTTATAATTGTATTCATATTGATGGCGTTGGAGATTCAATATATATTTTTTTAAACGCGATAACTTTGTCGAGTTCGGAAGCTTTCTGCGTAGTGATTGTAAATAGTGCTGATACCTGTCAGTGTGTTTAATCGATATTTATAATAGAGTATAGAGTGAAAGCAGCTACAAAAACAATATGCAAATCGGAATTACGATAATTACCGAACCGATTTAGGGCTATCGATTCCGGTTACGGCGCTCGTTTATTTTTTTTATCGTTTTGTCCGGTTGGAATGTTTTATCGATATCGATATTCAGCCGATGTTAAATTGATTTTTCAATATCGATTTTAAGCAAAAAAATTGACTGCTAAACCACGTGCCTCTGCTTGAATATATTTGTGATCAATTGATTATTTACATTGTCTAGTTAGATAATATACCTACGCGTAAAATAGATGATGATGATGATGATGGTTGATAGATAGATTGTTCAACAAAGTCTTACTTTTGTGACGTAGTGAAATATCGAGACTTCATGCATACGTCACTAGTCATTCGATTAATTTTATTCAAGTTGCTTATAGTTTCAACACGCGCCGCTGTCATTTATTTATCAATTAATATGAAGATATTATACATAAAATTGACTCCTATTAACAAAATAGTTTAACCACCTAGTTACGAGATCAATTTTTAATAGTTTAAATGTATTAATCAATCTGCACTAACGGGCCCGTATTGATTGGAGATCCAATTATGCTTTTAAAACCGTTATTTGTGAAATCAGTTAAAAAGTTGATTATAAAAACAAAGGTGTCATAGTAGCTATGCTCTAAATACGCTGAATGAAACGCTTCGAGAATAGAACGGGAGAGTTCAAACTGAAAATCGATCTTTGAATATGGAACACTTTCGGTTTCCCGCCAAAACGGAATGTTGCCAGTGTGAAAAGTTGAAAACGGTAGATTATCGCAAGAACCGTGCGCGCCGCGGGTTCGTAGCCGACTGCCGAGGGCGGCCGCCCTCGGGGTACCATGTGTTCTCGACCGACCTTACGTGACGTGACCTTTATAGTTAGCGCAACTAGTGTACTTGCGAGAGATATTCTTTGAAATTATGTTAAAATTAGTGCTGACGGTTTCAACAAGTACACAAAATACGATTGACTATAGATAAAGATATTGAGTTGTAAACGACGTGATAGTGACTCAACTTTTGCACGTTCTAAATATTTCAAAATCTAGGTAAAGACGGGAGAAAATTATCTTACAAAGACATTTTAATAAATTCTTTCTTATTTAGGAGGTTTTCAATTTAATTGTAAGGTGTATTTTATTTTTAAATAACTATGTAGTAAGAAAGAACGCACTAATATTTTTAAAGTCGGGTGATGATGCCTGGCATATTTTATAACGTGTTAAAACGAAGTGTAATCAATTACCACACTTAAATGAAAGCTTAAGTAGATAATGATAGGTCGTGCGTTACGCGTGGCCCTTGTTAGTAACAAATTGGCCATATCCGCTGTGAAAACTGTTAGTAAAGAAATTAGATTATGGAACTGTATGTTATTTCATTGATTAATTGACTTGTCTGTACTAGTTGAAGGTGTAAATAAATCACGCAGTTGCTTAAATGGACCTCTTTCAGTCGTCTTCACCTTTGTACAGTTGAGTTCATGTACATCTACACATAGGTATAAGAGAACAAAAATATCTGAACACGCTTTTATGCTCCTGACAATAGATCGTGTTCAGATATTTTTGCTCCCGTAAATGAACTCGACTGTTCTATTACAAATCATATAATACCATTATTTTGCAGCCTTGTACGGTGAGGTGCAGAGAAAAGTATGACAAGGGGGTTCCTTTTCTATGCGGCTGCCTGTACCTTGTATTATTTTGTGCAATACAGTACATACATATTTTTTTTAATATAATATTTGATGTCTAATTTTCGAAATTGTCTTGTAGCAATTAGTAGTATTTAGCATTAGTTAATACTGTTTTATAAGGTTTTACTATCACTTCTTGTTTTTGGAAGAGCGGTGTCTCCTGACACAAGCATAATGCTCCAACCTTACTTGATGTAAAATATTGTATAAAACCGAAATAAACATTTTTCATTCTCATTTTTCATACATAAATAACGAATGCAATCCCGTCATTCGCAGTATGGATCAATCCGGGACCCGGAATTGTAACATGCTAAAATTCCATGCAATCTAAAAAGGCTAAGATGCTACGGGTTGGATTTTACACAGTTTCATAAATATTCAGCAGACCTAACTAATAATCTCGTCGATTCAAATCCTTTCATAATTTTGTATGCCGGCTCTTGACTGATCATAAAAAGATATGGTGATTATTACAAGAGTGTACTACCTAAATGTACCAAATATGCAATGTGCTTTTGATGCCTCGACACCACGACACGACTTTTTAGGGTAACATACTAACCCAAAGAGTGCCGGGACCCGAATATCAAACCTCCGCTGTACAACGGTCCGTATGTTGCAATGATGTACCTTTTGAATCGTAATAGGTACCTACAGACTTTTCCAGCAACACATAATAAAAACATAGTTAAATATTGTATGGTGGGAAGGAACCCTTCGAATTCGCATACGAAGGGTTCCATTATTCGACTCGCACCAGTTTTGTCACCAAGTACTCACCAGGATCTCGTTATCGAGTTCCGCTAGTAGCGCGCCCCTCCTCCCGTTAATTAGTAGGTATTGCCCGCGCGCGCCGATTGGCGACCATCCAGCTGTACTCTATCGCACCGAAATAAATCGACGTAACTCCATAGTCTTTTTACGACTAAAACTACTGTTGTTACTAGTAAATGCTTAGATAAAACGGCCTTATTCCATGTGCTTCATTGGCATATACGACATTTTATAAGCAAGTCTACTGGTACTATGTATAGCTGTGTGTGAGTGCTATTCAGTGTAAATTATTCTTATTACGTGTAAGTATTGATACATGAATGAGTTTGATGAATAGCGTTAGGTACACCACATTAATTTATACTTTAATCTGTCTTTAGCGACGTTTGCCGTCAGCAGCTTTATAATGCAACGAACCAAGAGCAGCTGGCTCTGTCACTCCGACCTCGCTCGGGCTCAGCTAAGTTTCTTGCCGGAGTCTTCTTAGCTGGGCTAGGTTTTTAGCGAACCGGCACCTAAGACTCCCATTAGTTCGATACACAAGTTCACATAAGGACAGGATGACCCGAGTCATCCTTCCCGCTGGTCCGCTGCTCACTCTGAGCAATCAGCACAAAGTCAAGGTGGCCCTGGCCAAACGACCTGGTTCGACTCCAGGCGTTCAGCCCCCACCTAGCCCGATCTTATCGAGGTGGACCGGGAGTAGGTGACCTGGTTCGACCCCAGGCACCCCCGGCACCCACCCAGTCCGACCCAACTCAGGGTGGTCTGGCTAGCGACCTGGTTCGACCCCAGGGAACGCCACTGCCAACCACCCGGTCCGACAATCGCTACGCCCAGGATGGGTTGCGAGTTTGTCAGTTTCAAAAAAAAAAAAGCAGCTGGCTCACCCCGGAGTTGCCTCTCCGGAGGGGCTTAGCCAGCGACCAGACAGAGCACGCGTTATGCGATAGAGAGAAACGGTTGGATCCGGTGCGTTCCGTCCGTGGTGTTATGCATGCATATAAACACTTTCATCATCATCATTATCATCATCAGCCTGTATCAGTCCACTGCTGGACATAGGCCTCTAGTCCTCTACCATGGCACGTCACTGAGCTCCGTCTTCAGTTCTCCTCCTCCAGTCACCACCTACTGCCCTTGGAATGTCTTCACTCCACCTTGTTACAGGGCGCCCTACACTACATTTTCCGATCCTCGGTCTCTACTATACTTAGAGCTCGTTTGCCCCAGTGGTCGTCGGCTCTACGATAGAAATCATACAGAAACAGTACAAATATCGATTGTTATGTTACAACAAAGGCGAACGAATCACTGTAAGGTATCTCTTGCAGCTAACCTTCGAGCAAATGAAAAAGAATACCTAATACAACGAAGAAGACAGAAAGACTAACAAATTTTGATTCATTTACTTACAAAGAAAATAGGCCAAGGTTTATTATAAGCGAAATATTGTGTAGGTATTGCAAAAATTGGTGTATGTAGTATATCTCTGATAAAGCAAAACCTCATATCAAATCGATTAATGATTTTATACTTAATGAGTGTTTCATATACTCGAAATAGGGCATTTGACAACAATTTATAATAAATTAATTAGCGCTAACCGTCACATTATGTTTCCTCAACTGCACGGATAAAATCAATTACACCCATTTTCGTGCAACCAACGATTTTAAACTGACAAAAACTAAAAATAAGCCGCCATATTGAGTATGACATCACAAGCCAGTATTTCATACTCAACTGCATACTTTTTGAGCGTTTTGGCACTTAATAAATATAAGCTGATTTGTTGTGCCATCAAATAGCCTATTGGTACTGTTTTTCACTACTGAATAACGCAACACAACCACCTACAAGCCTCTATACTCGCTTATATATATCCATTCTGTATTTTTATTTTGCATCTGGCAATACTGCTCCCCTAACGAATGAACGAATGATCTGTCAATTGATTGAGTTTCGGCAATATCCGCTAGTCACCCTTCCCAGGGCTATGGCATATCAGTACATAAGGGAAAATAATACATAGTATTTATATACAAGAGCAGTAAGACGTGTCTAACGCGTGCCTTTCGCACATAATTACTAAATTTACTAGGTACTACTGCCACTGCGAGATTTCTAAATATAGACATCAAATAATATCGAATCCATCACGTTTTTGCCATATACTGTCTCATCTCATATTTATAACAATGATTAACTTTAAAGCGTTCGTTAATTTTACCCAACTAGCCATAAACACACTTATATTATAGAGTAGGTACGGCAACACAAAAGGATTTTTAATAATACTTTATTACAAAAAATATCGAACAAGCACTGGCCAATTAGAATTTAAAACTACTCGATGGAAAGAAAAATGAAAAGCCATTGTTACAGAAGCAGTTTGAATTTTTGAATAAAGAACGCGCGGTGATTGGTCGCGTAGCCGCGGGCGAGAGGCGGGGGGTCGCGTGTTGCCAGCTTTCCAGCCGGAAATATGAATTCTATTTGTCTAATGAAGTTCGAAATTTAAATCAAAAATCGAGTGCTTAAGTAACGAGAGGTTCAAATATTTTGAGTACATATGTGTGTGTATCGATGAAGTAATCGAAAGTTATGTAGGTACCAATGCAAAAAGTAATTTCAAAGACAAAGTATTATTGTATACTTACTTTCATCACCTGCCTGTAGCGTAAATTTAAAACAAAAATAACAGTGTTTTCAGTTGATAAAAAATAAGGATAAATAGGTTTATGAAAGCAAATAACACTAAACCATAACGTAAACTCTGAACCATAACGTAATTTGTTACATAAATCGATATTTGAGGGTCATTTCATTCGGATATTAAAATTAATTGTTTTTTTTTTTCATTAAATCTAAAAAGCTTTGATTGAATATTGAAAAACGACCGATGACCATGCTGGTTATACAAGTAAGTGCTATAAATAAGCAATAACTAAAACACAACTGACCTCTTTCGTCAAATTTGACATACAACCGAAATATTGAACCTTTTTTAATGGCGATGATTTCGTGTATTCAGCCAACGTCACCTCATTTTCGGGCAGTTATTGCTAATTATAATTTTTAGTACAAAGGCACTTTAAGCTTTTAAGGAAGTTTTTATGACACTTGATTAATTTGGCTTCCGAGTAGCGTCGTACAGAAGTGGGTTACAAATTACGAGTAATAATTATGATGAATTGATTCATTTTCCTGTCTTACGAAACATATCGGGTTTTTAGTTCTTTTCGCTGGCTGCGGACGTTTATAAATTCACCTGTTGCAGTCGTTGAGCGAGGAATCGGTTTTTACAACTTTGACAAGCGTTTTCACCGGAGGCCTGTATACGAAGCTGGGTAGTTCTCTGCGATTTTTTACCGTTTTGCTTGCTTCATTACCATCGTCACTATTATTGGCCGTTTTATAAAAGCAATCAGGATAACTATGATAAAAATAGCAGAAGCACGCGACTTCTACAAGATAACCGAAAACGACTCCATAGTTTATAGGGAGCGCACCCATAATGTGGCGATGGTAATGACGCGATTGGTGCTACTCTTTAGTCGCACCAATCGCGTCATTACCATCGCCACATTATGGATGAGCAACCCAGCTATAGGTATGTTACATCTACTTTACAGCGGTACATTTCGTGGCTATGTATCGCGTGGAAAGTTGTATTTTTCGCACTAGCGCTTTTTACTTTTCAGCTAGTTTAGTTGACAGTTCTGTTTGTTTACTAAAGGCAACATTAGGTAGTGTAGTATACCCATTCAAATCATTCAATAGGTACTTACCATTCACACGTAAACAAATCTTACATTCGTCAACTCGTTCTTTCACTCACTTTCATTCGGTCTAGCTTACAATAAAAGACAATCATACTTTATTGCACACCAGAAGATATACAAAAACAGTGGTAAACAATAGGCGGTTTTATCGCTGAAGAGCACTCTCTTCCAGACAACCTTTGGCTTACGTTGTATTTGTGCTTCTATAACTTAATACATTGTACAGTGAATGTGTGTTTCCTGGACTGCAGTGGTATTAATTAGCTAATTATCATCAACGTCAGGCCACCTCAGAGTATAACAGTTACTTTGAGCCGAGGCGCCGTCAACATCAGCTACCCATTTTTAACCTCATTCAGGCTTGGTTACAACTACGCTTTGGATAAAACAAACCGTCATTACTTTGAAAAAAAAACACGTATCTGACACTGACTCCAGGCAAAAACGCAGCAAGTGTATGTGATGTTCGTATACGTACCTAACTTTTGACGTTTCTCTACGACGTTTTAAGATACGAGTTTTTTTTAAAGTAGTAACGAAATGCTATCGAAGTACCGACTTACTAGTGGCCGCGGCTAGCGAGTCTGCTTGTAGGTTTGTATGCCGCTCCCTTGGTTATCATTCCTACCAAAGAGCTAGCAAGGCTCATAGGTAAAGTCAGGTTCCAAAAAAAGTACCGACTCTCAGCTCAGCGCGTGGAATTCAACGATCGCCTCTTGTTTTCACCCGCCCGCATTCCCGCGATATTCCGCAAAAACGGGTTAATTACGAAATTTTGAAAAAGGAACGCAATAAGAAGACCGCCCGTTACTTCGCGGAACGCCGTGATTGATTCGCGATTCGGCTCTCGCGCTGGCAACACTGTGCTGCTATAGATTATTATTTATCCCATAGTATTTTTTTATTGAAATGATTATTGCAATAATGTAGTTCGAATTTCGTATTAAGATGTTTTAGTTAGGTAATTCACTATTAATAAAATGCATTTTTATACATGTAGTAGGTTTAGGTTAGCGAAAATTTGTAAAGAATCACATGGACAAAGTCACAGGCGGCATTTAATATGACCAAATGGAACATGCCAATATATCTGACACAAATCTGTCCTTATAAAAATTACTGCCGATATTATTGCAGGTGACTGTACCTTGCCCTTATACCTCAACTGTACTTCCTCTCCTCAAATAAATTATCTGTAAACCGACTATCATTGACCCATTAAGAACCTAAAAAAACACACAAGTGCGACATGTCCGAGTTAGACTCGCGTGGAGAGGGTTCCGTACGTTCAAAACAATATAAAACAATTATACTTTATTGCACAGAATTCTTATGGGTTTTCCTGTAATCTATAGGGGTATGCCTGTTATCCATATTTTTTTCAAAATTCTAAGTCCAATAGTTTCGGAGAAAAGGTGGGGGGGAGGGGGGAATGGTAAATTTTTGCCTATTTCCTTAAAGAACTTCAAAACTATTAATATAAAAATTATAGAAAAAATATATTTGAAATTCTCATAGTGAGCCATTTCATTTAATATTTCACACGATATAGTTTGCTAACTTATTATTTTTAATTTTCTAGTTGACCCCCCAAAAGTGCTCCCCATAGAGATGGGCGGTGGGTAAATACCCATGGTATTTACCGGGTAATTACCCGGGTATTTACCCAATCTACCCGGTAAATTGGGTAAATACCCAAATTGGTGGGTGTAAACTATTTGTTTAGTATTTTTTACAAATTTCATTAAAAATGTTGTTGATATATATACGTGTAGTAAGAATAAATGCTATGGATAGCGAAATAGGCATCTTACGTTACATCAACAAAAGTAATGATACACTTTTTATTAGGGTGTCCCAGATTTTACGCAAATCCAAACTGAGTAACGCATACCCTCTAATTATGTTTGTTATGTGCTAAAATGCTCCTAAAACAAAAATCAGCTAATTCTGTGTATGGGAACCCGTGCCGACTTCCGGTTGAGCTAAGTTTGCACCTGGTTTCTTTCGAATCACATACCAACCAGGTGCAAACTTAACGCAACCAGGATTGAAGGGCGCAACTATTGTGGCTCTTTTTATATAATTAAATCGCATTTTATTATTTTGTACCAAAGGTGGCGACTAATTAAGAGCTAGAAAATATGTTTTGTTCATAGATTATATAAAATACTATTGCATTTTCAAAATTCAGCGAGTTCTTAATATCTGTGAAGTTACTGGAAGTGAAAAGCTTGAAATGCACATGTAGTTGCACACTCTGATTCTGTCTGATCAACTATCTTATAGAAATTAGTCATAATTAAACAAAAAAAGTCAAAGCAGAAGCTCAATCCGGGAATCTATTATATCTCGGTTGCGTTAAGTTTGCACCTGGTTGGTATGTGGTGCTAAGGAAACCAGGTGCAAACTTAGCTCAACTGGTTAATATGAAAAATTTAGGTTGAAGTCGGCACGGGTTCCCATACACAGAATGAGCTGATTTTTGGATTAGGGGCACTTTAGCACATAAAAAACATAATAAGAGGGTATGAGTTACTCAGTTTGGATTTTCGCAAAATCTGGGACACCCTACTTTTTAATTTTTGGTTTGTGTCTTGTTCGAGACGCTGACAATTTTAAGTATAATTGAAGGTTACAATCTAAATATGATGATAAAACCTTTAGAACCTGTGTCTAGAATATGTGAGTGCAATAAATGATCTCATAGAATCTTCTAGGAATCTCTAGAACCATCATAGATACCCAGATAGCTTCTTGTAACATATTATGAACTCCTAGATATCTTACAAGGTAACATGGCCTTTATGAAGCCTACTTTAACATCTAGAACTTCATAAACACTATAATGTATCACAGAAGATTCTGGCTCCTTAGTGAAACCACCTAGAAACTTCTAGATATGTCGAAAAACAGACGGGAAACTTGATAATTTTGTATATTGCTTAATTTGTAGACCCTGTAAATTTCATAAAACCTTCTCAAAACTTGACGGAAGCTTCAAAAAACCTTACAAGGACATTTAGGCGTATTATTGTTACATCTGGAACACATAAACGTGGCTAGAAATACAAAAGAAGATTCTGGATTCCTTGTAAAACCACGTAAAGACTTCCAGATGTCTTATGTCATTTGGGAAACTTGATAATCTTATTAACATTTCATATATTATTTAATTTTTAGAATTCTGGAAACTTTATAAAATCATGTCAAAACTTTAAAGAAGCTTCAAGAAACCTCAAGTCTTCTGTTGGTTACCTATAGTAACATCTAGAATTCATAAAAATGACAAGAGTTACCACAGAAGATATTGGATTCTTTGTAGGGCTCTGAAAACTTCATAAGACCATGTCAAAACTTTACGGAAGCCTCGAGAAGGCCTTTTAGTTCCCTACTGTACATCTAGGATATTCATAAACATGACGAGAGATACCACAGAGAGATACCATATAATAATATTATTTCATTTGTAGGCTTCTAAAGACTTTATAAACGAAACTTAGAAACTTCTAGAAATCTCTTAGACCTCTTTAAAACCTTGTAGTACCATCTATGAAGTTCGTAGGATCTAGTATAAATCCTATAGAACCATCCAGAAGATTACTTTTCTCTCTTCAAGACTGCATTTAGGGACCTCAAAGAAACTTTTAGAAATATGGTTAAACCTTCTATGAAATTCATAAAACATGAAGAAACTTTAATGTAACTTCTAGACGTTTCTAGACATCTTCTAGAAGCTTCTAGGAATCTGAAAACTTTAAAATACTGTGAAAACACTACTAGAGTACTCGTAGTATATTAAGTCCTCAAATAATTTCTAAAAGTTAACGATAAATTACCTATTTAGACACTTCGTAGAAAAATTTTTTCACGAAACTATAAAAACCCTTAAATAAAGTCTTAATAATTATACAACTTCACTTCTTTACTGAAATTGAAATAAAATTATTGGACAGCCTTTTGAATCTCATAGAACCAGCATGAGATGAGAGCACTAGTACTAGTCTTTACGGGAAGCTTATATATATATATTTTTTCATATAAAAAAATAAATTTAAAATCTGACTTCGAAAGTTTACAGAAAAACTCAATATCATTCCTTTAATAAAACAAACATATTTTATTAGGTACGATTAAATCAAATCAGATATAAACGCTAAGTCTGCAGAAAATATTCGGTAACAGTGCATTATCTAACAATCCAAGTTATATTATATCATTCCAATGACGACAAAATGTATTTTTCTTAATATTTTATCCCTTGCACAAATTAATTTATTCAATTGTTAATTATCTTGACTCTCAGTAGTTTCTACCCACCAAAATGGGTAGAAACGGGTAAATACCGGGTGGATTGGGTAAATACCCGGTATTTACCGGGTAAATACCCACGAGCGCCCATCTCTAGCTCCCCATGATTAAAATTCAAATATTTCCGTGACACGTCCGTGTTTGAGTCATTACATTAACTTTAATTTAGATACTAAATTTCAACTCAATCGGTCCAGTAGGTACTTTCGGAGCAAATTGGCTGTGACAGACAGACAGGCAGACACACGAGTGATCCTATAAGGGTTCCGTTTTTTCCTTTTGGGGTACGGAACCCTAAAAAGCGGTTCCGATACTCGCGCAACGTCGTATCTCCCGCCAACTCTATTGCATACGTCATAGGGTTGCTAATGCAAAGTTACATGGGAAGATACGAGGTTGTCAAAGTGACAGAATCTGTCAGCATTGATTGTGACGTCGCGAGTTGGGCAACGAGAGCAACTTTCTACATACGGACAAACGGGTCTTATTATATATGTATGAGGCTGCGTAATGGCAAGTTTTTCTAATCTATTTGTTGGGACCTTTATTCGGCACCAAATCTGAAAGGGGCCACATGTTAATCACGTGAGCTGTTTTTGCCCCTACTGCTTGGTGAGATTTAGATTTGTAAGGACTCTCCATCCCCCTGGGCCCCTGACTATTTATTTATTTAAACTTTATAGTCCAAAAGTAAACATATCGTACTAAAGGCGAAATCAATGCCATACGGCATTCTTTTCTTTACCAGTTAACTTTAGGGAAAAGTAAGTAGGTGACTTGTGGGACTATATTCAGTGGGGTTAGATTTCTCATATACTATCGACATAAGAATTTGATTCTAACCAGCACCGCAAAGAATATCACGAATCTATCACTGCTCCTTCCTTAGAATTATATATTCTAAGAGTTGACGGCTCTCACCCAATTTTAGCTCACATAGTTAATTAACAACCCCAAGGCCTAATATAACAATCTTTAACTCTACATAATTTCGGCTGTTTCTACTTTCGGGTAAATTTATAAGTATTATAGGTATTTATAAGTATAACCTTTAGAGTCCATAGATGAGAAAACTAAAAAAGAAAAACAACAATATGGTTTATGGTGGTTCAACGATTTGTAGAAAGAAAAATTCGGGACATGTCCAGTCTTATATGAACTAATGGTTACCCTACTAATTTTTATGATTTGTATGCACTGAATTACCATATAGAACATTGTACCCGACTTTTCTCCGTACTCGGCTAACGGGCTTCTGTGTCATATTTACATTAACACCTACAGAAAAAAAAACTTAAAAAGCGCCCAATCGCAGAGCTTTAAGGTAACGGAATGCCCAAATGAAATACTGCTATACTATCTATCAAATAGTTGCCATACGTAAAAAATACAATGGACGTATTCCAAATGAACTGGCCATATATTATTATTATTTGACCAATGGTCTGTTAAGTGTGGTAACACTGGTTCTCATGAGTTTCTCACTAGGTACTCGCTTGGGTGTCGATATGACTTGTTGTTAATGGTCTCTACACACCTTGAAATTTTATTTCCAGCAAAATGTCATTCGGTCCATCGCAAACCAACTAATTGCAAGTTGTGTAGGCAAGTTGTGGTCATCTTCTCCATTCATTCGGTCGGGACAGACAGATTGTAACAACATGTCGGCTGATAAGTACCGAGACGTGTAGCTTACATTTGTCTTGTCGTTCAGTGTGTATAAAACCGAGTTATAAATTAAGTAGTAAAATCTACAGGATCTGTGTATTGAGTTGATGTTTATGTGAAGGGTACACGGAAAGAACATGTTTAGTCATATAAACTATAATGACATTTTGAGTTATCACGTTCTTAAAGTTAGGAACGATATAATTAATTAACAAATATATCCAGCACATTCACTTCGTCTGTAAATCAATTATAATATACATACCTTAAAATGACCTATCTTTATATAAATATATAGAAAATTGGTTAAAAGTAACGGATTGTTATTATTAGTACCAACAATTTTCAAATTTTTCAACCAGACCCCACATTTGTGACGTCATCCTGGGTCATGAATAGGCATTGCTTCGATGGCGCAATTGTTAGCGCGCCTGTGTTGGCCTGGAAAACCGTTGGAGACGCAGGTTCGAATACTGCCCAAGGCATATGATTTTTTAATTTTTCTCTTCTTATAATAGTACATTACACACTTACCCAGGGCGGTAAAACAAAGAATGTCTCAGATCGCAGGTATATGACGCCCGAGCCGAAGTAAAAAATTTTAGGTCTCCCCAGGCCATGAAGTGGGATTTTCCGCACGCGTAGCGGGCGGTTATTGCCACTTATGGCCAGGTATGACGTAAAATATTTAGAATTCGTCAGCAGTCGTTAACGCTGTAATAAAAAAACAACTATAACTATGTCCGGGTGATAACGTTTCGAGAACCGCTAGTAGCCTCATTGTGAAACTGTCGAGTACGCACGCGTGGGCGGCGGAGCGCGGTCTGCTGCGAACGAGTTGTTACGTCATAGCGGTGACTAGTCCTAAGAACAATCGACCTTTTTTACCAGCCATGCCCGGTTTCGACGTAAGGATTTGTTTTAATGAAGAATGAATTCGCGCTGGACCCTGTACCTCTAACCCAACCCTATTATCGTTGATTCGGCGAAGACTCCTCTTGGTCAAAGTATAAATACAGGCAAGTAGTCACAAATTAGTACCTTAGTACCTACTAACATACCATTTCCACTTAATCTAGTGCCAAGGTGATGGTCGTTCTCTGTCGCGGCAATCTAACAATAAGTTCTGTGGAGTGAAAAGGGGTACAAGTCAAATTTATACCAGGACCAAAAGGTCACAACTCTATAATATGACTTACCTACTAGCGACCCGCCCCGGCTTCGCACGGGTGCAATGCTGATACTAAATGCATGTATTATACATATAAACCTTCCTCTTGAATCACTCTATCTAATTAAAAAGAACCGCATCAAAATCCGTTGCGTGGTTTTAAAGATTTAAGCATACAATAGGGATATAGGGAATAGGGACAGAGAAAGCGACTTTGTTTTATACTATGTAGTGATAGTGAAGCTCTTTTGCTCCTAGGTTAAATGTGACTTGTACCCTTTTTCACTAGACCCACAGAGTTGTGGTACAGAATAAGTACTTAATAGTACGACGCGACGTATAGAAGTTTCTCTTTCTAACAAAACTGACGTTTGGGTCCGTCTACCGGAGTAACGCACCGCAGCTGACCGTCTCTCTCTATCGCATAACGCGTGCTCTTTCTGGTCGCTGGTTAAGCCCCTCCAGAGGAGCAACATTTGGTAGTATCCGCGCGGCGAATCGCGGAGTGAGTCACTCCTGGTTATGGCCAGTTGTGCTAGCCCGGCTATATCGTCGAGAAAGGTCTAAAATCCAAGTTCACCAAAATTGCAGAATTGGGTAAGTCAAGATTTTCAAAAGTGTGCCATTTATATATTTTTTCGATAGTTCCCGACGTAATGATCTAGAAAGTACCCCTATTGCATTTTTATTCCCTGTAATTCTTTCAAAATGTCGTGTTAAACTCACATAAAAAAGGGACGCCGGACTGACAAAATTAGTGCCTAAATTCGTAAAAAAATCAAACGTATCTGTGTGAAGGTTTGGTCTGTCACAATTGTCAGTCAGCTGACACAGACTTCACACAGACACAGATACGTTTGTTTTTTTTACGAATTTAGGCACTCATTTTGTCAGACCGGCGTAAATTGCACACTTTTGACAAACTTGACTTAACCAATTGTAAGTTTAGCATGGGGACGACGATATGGTGACAAATATACCACGTTTCATTTACGATTAGAACAAACCGTACAAGAGCGACTCGGACTCTCTAAATTTAAAATAAAAGACTTTAAATAAGGACTATATTTTTTTACAAATGTATAGTTTTTCAGATTTTTCCCTATACCTGTAGTAGACGGTATTACTGTCAACAAAAAGCACTCGTACCCTATAAATTTTGGTTTCCTTGAGAGAGTCGAAATGTACGTTTTTTTTTTTATGAAATGCGGCATAAATGGCCATATCTTCTTTTTACGTTACCTTAGAAGTTTCATTTTTTTACAGCTTCAAGGAACCATAGATCCGAGTGTA
Source organism: Eudemis profundana (assembly GCA_947034925.1). NCBI lineage: Eukaryota > Metazoa > Arthropoda > Insecta > Lepidoptera > Tortricidae > Eudemis > Eudemis profundana. The sequence goes on along the minus strand of OX344814.1, from coordinate 9,433,822 downwards.
TGGTTCTATTTTCAACACGATACCTCCACGCGGTCCCGAGATAATGGCTCTTGACAAACGGACAACAGAGTGATCTTATAAGGGTTCCGTTTTTCCCTTTTAAGGTACGGAATCCTAAAAACGCCTATATTTGCTGAATACATAGGATACCAGTCGATCACAGCAAATAGGTATCGAACTCCATTTTTCTTTTCAAATCGAGATCTATTGTCAATGTTCATTCGTGCGTGCTGATCATCTTTTTAACTGATTGGTTAAGAATGAAACAAAGATCCGGTTTTCAAAATAGCAGAGATCATGTGAAACTATGAGTAAAGGTAGCAGTTTCTCAAAATGTCCAAGAAATCATATTTGTTAGAAAAAAGGTATACAAAAACAGAGTTGATTTAGGCTATTTGTTTAGTAGAAAAAAATTGGAGCATTTATTTAACGTTCAGCATTAGGCCCCATTTAGACAGGGCGAGAACTCGTAGAGTCTGGCTAATGAAAGATGAGACTGAGATTTATTCAAAACTTTTTAAATGGCGCCATTATACAAACTTCAAATGTGTCAAACGTCATTAGATTTCTGAGGATAGTATGCCGTGGTGAGTTTGATACTCAATATGCAACATAAGAAAGTAACAGTTTCCGAAAACACTTCCTGAATTGTTTTTGCTTTTCTTTCCGCTGCTAATGTGGGGACTGAATATATCATAAATAAACACTAATACTTTAATAAACGTACATGATTAGGCCTGTGATATTCGTACGCAACACTACATAACGTAAAATGAGTACATAGCTTAACAATTTTCACTAAAATCGGAAGAATTAAAAAAGTGACAACAAAACAAAAATCGGCCCAAGTATCATTACCGTTTTTGTCACCCTATAAACAGTGTTGCAACCAGTTGTTTTTTTTTAAATTTTCCGGTATTTACTAGTCTCATCATCATTAGCCAGACTATGCGATTTTCATTTCATTGTACCTAGGTAGCCCGCAATGTGATCAAACTCGCATACGAGTTCTCGCCTCGTCTAAATGGGGCCTTACGCATTTATGTGTCGTATGCTTGCATATTTTGGTGTCCTTATGAAAAACGGTAAAGTGATAAGACTGTTAAGTATTGCGAACGTGATATTTTATTAAGATATCCAAGAATAACGGATTGTAGGTATTTAAAGTTATCTCAATTTTTACAAAATCCTCTAACTGGGAAAAGCAATCGAGCACACAGGTCACCTGATGGTAAGTGATTTCTGGGGCCCATGGACATTTGTAATCTTAAGGCGAGGTGAGACCAGAATCGGGCACGGAAGCCTAGTTTCCAAATCATTTTTAGAGCACTTATTTGACTCTTAGGTCACTGTAAAACATATATAATAATATTCAGAACTGTATCTAGGGCTTCCTCTCACTTAGAACACGATAGCGAACACTTCGCTCGATAGAAAAGTAGCGCGAAAACACTATAAAATAAAGTATTTTTTTCATTTTTTTTCATTTTGTTCATCACCAGTTACATTTTCTGACAAAATTAATACCTGACAATCATGATTTCACAGTCATGCAGGGCATCCTCTCATGTTTTGGTTGATAACGTATACTTTTATGTTAGAAATCGAAGATAATCTGCAATAATCTGCATTCCGCCCGACCCTAGTTTGTATGTGAAATGCGAGCCAGGTCCTACCGCGCCTTAAGATATCCAAGAATAACGGATTGTATTTAAAGTTATCTCAATTTTTACAAAATCCTCTAACTGGGAAAAGCAATCGAGCACACAGGTCACCTGATGGTAAGTGATTTCTGAGGCCCATGGACATTTGTAATCTTAATAGTAATACCGCCCTAGGTAAGTTTTTTTTTTTTTTTTTTTTTTTTTTAAAACCTGACAAACTCACAACCCACTTTCGAGCATTGTGATTGTCGGGCCGGGTGGTTGGCCGTTGCGGTCACTGGGCTCGAACCAGGTCGCTGGCCAGACCACCCCCTAGGTAAGTAATGTACTATTACTGTTGACTTTGTTTATATAGTTTGTTTAAGGCTAACTACTTAAAATTAAGCTTATACTCGTACGAGTACACTTACGAGTGACACAAAAACGGCCAACCTGACGGCTGACATATTTACGACAGGTCGATGACCGCACCCACACAAGTACACGTATCAATAAAAACCCATGGGCATCATGGTCGCTAATTGTGAGATTGATAAAGATAATTATTGTATTTCTGAATTAAGTTTAGAAACTGTCCGCTACTTCGTCCGCGAAGCAGAAAAAAATCTAAATCTTAAAAGGGAATAAGTCAGATTTTAACGACGAGGTAAAAAGAGCGCAAGTCGCGTAGTAGAACTTTCGCCTTTTTGCTTTTGGCTCATATCTGACTTATTCCCTTTCTTACTTTAGACACTGAATTTCTGCTTCACCGTAGTCGGAAAAATGTGTTTCCTACAACCGCTCTCTTAACTTTAGGGTGTTACTTACTATAGGGCGGTAATATAAAGCGGTTGTCTAAGGCCGTGGGTATTTTTTGCACGAGCAGAAGGTATGGGCGAAACCGGCGGGGTGTTGCGGAACGCCATTGGTGCTCGGTTATAGTAAAAACTTATTTAGACGAACCGAAAAACAAAACAAATATGTATTAGCTACACACGTCGGTACAAAATTAGGATGTAACAATATACAGGGTGAATTTTAAATCGTGAATCGTAATAATTTTTTTGTAGTCTATACATAGTTAACAATAACTTACAATGCTTTTAAACCTAAATTAAGTACGTTTTTATTTTGTCCACTTTTAATTTGATTTATCCTAATTTTCAAAATCTCGTGGTCACCCTACATTCATGTTTCGTACTTGTCATGAAAATTTCAAAATTAGATATATCCAACCTCCTAATATTGAAGTTGGCTGGATAGAATTTTGGCACGTATTGTCAATAATGTCAACATCGTCGACATTGTCAACATAAGTACCTATTTAAATCGTATTTACTCATAAAATAATTCAGTTTTATTACGATTAATGGTATAAGCGCCTCCACCATTTTATTCATAATTAATTAAGCGGGTCTTTAATTGTAATTAACACTAGTGCTCTGTATTAGTCTTAAGTAGCTTTACCGGTAAACGTGGTTACGATTCACGATTTAAAATTCACCCTGTATAGTTATGTAGAAACTATTTCGAGGAATGGGTTTCTTTAACCTCAAGCAATTATTCGATTTTTATAACGTATTCAAATAAAAAATCATTATCACTTTTTGGGGTACAAAAGACATCAACGACAACAGTCGTTTTTTCTTGGATATAAGAAGAATAAAACTTACCTACCTAAGTTTTAATTATTGTTTTATATCTTTGTGAATATATCCTTATCGTATTAAAACAGGGAGATAGACATTATGGCTTTATCCCAATTGCATTTGTGACCCACGGCTAAACGAGCCAGCCAATGTTCAGCTGTCTACAACGTATTATTTTCGTACTCTCTGCAAATATTGCTCAAAAAGACGATGTCTCAAGTTCTTTTTTATTTATAAAACCGAACTGAAAGTTTCTGTCAAAAATGTTTTGAACTGCACGTCAAAGCTAATCAAATGAGCGCAAACACGGTGAATTTATCTTGTGTAATTTAGATGATGGCTTCCACCTGGCTCCATCATCAGATCAGCTCCATCTCATAATAATATTGAATTGTTATCTCATTTACATATTGTTGCAAAATTTCAGCTCAATCGGAAAGTGGGCAAATGGAACTTGCAAGATTTGATTACAGACACAAAGACACCGGGACAGGTGAAACTAAACAAAAGCTTTTAAAAATTTTGATCCTGGCTTGAAAGCCAAACTCCCAAATACAAGCGAAAACAAACAGTAACTAACTAGGTACATTTTTACTTTAAAAAACCCGACCGCGGTGCACTTTAAAAGTGCATAAAATCCGCAATTTTGTTTATTTTCTTGATACTCCCGCCATCAAGACAAATCTAATAATGTTTTATCAAAAGCCGTTGAGTAGTTACGAGCGGACATAGAAACGGACATACATATATATTAATACAGGTCAAACACATAACCCTCCTTTGGGCTTCGCCGCAGTCGGATAATAAGCGAATACAAATACAACCGTTAAACAAATGAGCAGTGAATAAAGTCGTTCGGTGGATTATCATAAACGCCCGTGGCATAAACATACATATTTATAACTCGTTGCATAATAACTCGCTCGACATTTTGGTTTTTCTCACGATCTTATTTCCACTTAAAACCGGGTTATATTGAACAAATGGTTATATTGCTGAAGAAACTGGATACAGTGATATCATGTAGGCCAACGGCACATGTCAATTTCCACAAAGATTGCATTTCACATGGTAGCAAAAAAAATATGTAACGAACTGAGAAACTCCTCCTTTTTACCCGACTGCGGCGAAGCCCAAAGGAGGGTTATGTGTTTGACCTGTATGTATGTATGTCCGTTCCTGTGTCCGCTCGTAACTACTCAACGGCACATCCGATTTTGATAAATGATACATCATTAGATTCGTCTTGATGGTGCGACTGTCACTGGGTATATAAGTTTGTTAAAATAAACAAAATGGCGGATTTTAGGCAGTTTCAAAGTGCACCGCGGTCGGTTTTTTTTTAGTAATTTAAGCCAGTTAATGAAAAAGGTGATTTTAAGGTTTATCGACCTGTGGTAATCCGTTGTTTGTATCGAATTTAAGTAACACTTGTCAGTCGCGATAAATGCCGTAAAACGTCGTGGTTATCGTCGGAGTAAAGGCAGGGGCGTATTTTGAAATTTAGCGCCCCGGGCCAATGTACGTTTCGGCGCCCCAGAAGTCAAGGAAAAAAATTATTGAAATAAAAAATACAATATTTTTAATAAATTCTGATCGCACGCACGCAGGCGAGCTATCGCGCGGCTTTGTGAATACGTGTCGCGCGCTCCTAAACGGCCGAAATTGGACTACTTGTTCGTCTTTATATGTACTTTGCCTCAATAGCGGAACTTAACTTTGTCAAAAATCAAAAAAACCGTAAGAATTTGGGAAGGTCTAGTTTTTGGTAGTACCTTCTCAGGACGCTTTTAAAGTAGACTAAATTTGCTACAATACCCATGAGGCTAGAATTGTCTCTGCAGACCCAATAGTTTCCGAGATGAAGCCTTTCAAAGTTTACCATTTTTCCGAACTTCGCCATTTTTTGCAATATTCTGTCGTTCTGAATGAATTTAGACCCTGATTCTTCGTAACCCCTGTTATACTATCGAAGCCTTGTACGTTATGTTATGGGATGTTAAAAATGAGATTTTCAAATGAGAAATGTGAATGATGATGTTTAATGATTAGCTAATAAAAAAGGCAAGGACAACAAAAGTTAATAGGTTTATTAGTTAATTAGTTAGTAAATTGAGTTATTCAAAATCAATAAATTAAGTTATTTTAGCCCTCTTGGAAGGGCGGCGCCGATCGCAGTGAGGATGATCAGCAAATCAATGTCCTCACCAAAATAGCGCAGTTCAAAAAATTATGAATTTTGAAAAGCATAATCTCGAAAACTATTGTGTCTACAGAGATAATTTTATTATTTCATATTGTAGAAAATTTTGTGTACTTCACTTTGTGTAATCTCCAAAATCTGAAAACCGAAATTTTCGTGGTTTTTTTCGATTTTTGACAAAGTTGCATTGGCGCTCGAGGTCACAAACTTAGATTATTCATTCAACATCATAAACAAGTCTGCAAAAAATCAGAACTACTGGATTGGCGCAAAGGATGGACAAAGGAGACAAGGTTACTGGATTATTCAATGTTTTGCAAAATAGGTTTCAATATTGAAAAACGCCCCCTCTTCCCTCTTAACTCTGCGCCCCGCCCGCGCCCTTATTCAGAGCATGTACTTATTGTACTTACCACGCCGTATGTTTTTAATAACAGACGCGCTCCGTAGGTATTGACGAAAATTAACTTACGACCGTATTTTCGATAAAATAAAAAAAGGTGAGAAGTAAAAGTCAGTTGAATGGCGCCAAAACCAGAACAAAAGGCAATCGGCCCGGGGCGGCTACGGCGCCCCTGGCCGATTGGCGCCCCGGGCCATGGCCCGGATGGCCCTAGGGTAAATACGCCCCTGAGTAAAGGGTAAGGAAGGAAATCGGGCACGCCGCACAGGTGCGGAAAGGTGAGAGTCAAGTTTATGATGGAGGGTTCTCGCTTGTATTTTTTACCTTAATTGAAAAGAGCTTAGCTTTTTACCCGACTGCGGCGAAGCAAAGGAGAGTAATGTGTTTGACCTGTATGTATGTAAGTCCGTTCCTATGTCTGCTCGTAACTACTCAACGGCACAACCGATTTTGACAAATGATACATCATTGGATTCGTTTCGGATGGCGCGAGTGTCACTGGTTATGAAGTACGTTAAAATAAACAAAATGGCGGGTTTTATGCACTTTTAAAGTGCACCGCGGTCGGGTTTTTTTTACTAAAAATATTTAGTTATTGCTTTAGCGGTAGCCAGCCTCGCTACAGGATAAGTAATAGTAGGTACTCTCTCTATAACAAAATGACGTTCAGATGCCACCACCGGACAGAACGCACCGGATCCGACCGTCTCTCTCTATTGCATAACGCGTGCTCTTTCTAGTCGCTGACTAAGCCCCTCCGCGGGTGCAAAATTTGGTACTAGCAGCCGCGCGGCGGAATCGCGGAGTGATCCACTCCTGACCTGACCAATACGGAGGTTTTGTTGCCTCCCGGCGCACCCTCGATGACTCGGCTGCGCCGGCGACCCACAATCGTAACCTTTGCTTTGAGCGTCGCCGCCCTTATTCGTATTTTAAGTACATTATACACGCACAACACAAGATAAGATGCTGCATGAAGATTTTTCGTAGGTACGTAGGGTAAGCGCACAGAAATATATCGAGCTAGAAGGACATTTTTCATCACACTTGCTCGAAAATGGTGCATTAGACGTAGGTTTTGCGGGCCGTAAATGAGCTATTACGCCCTAGGGCGTAATGGTTTTCTTTTTAAATTTGAAACGCTGGTTCTGGTTTACTCTTATTTGTCATGTTCAAAGGAAACTACCAACTTACTTTTTTAGCTTTTATCACTGAAATATTTCATTAAAGAGAACTGTTATTGCAAATACATGTAAACACATATTTCTGTAACATTAATTAAATGTTTCAATAGTGTATTTCAGTATTTTGCAATTATAAAATCAACCGTTTTAGGTCTGTACCGCTATGGTTTCCGAACGTTTCGCATTGTCTATGGATATGTCACTAATGTCACTGTCAGTTTTACAATTTTATTTAGGTTAAGTAAGGTTAATTTTAATTAGATTTCCTCACAAGTGTGATGAAAAACATTGTGTGTGCCACGGGCGGTAAAGGAATTACAAACTCGTGTTATTAAAGCCCTCGGCTTCGCCTCGGCCTTGTAACAAACACTCGTTTGTAATTCCTTACCTACCGCCCTTGATACACAATGTACTATTAGGTATTTTAAAAAAGGTAAACAAAAAAAACACGTGCCTCGGGTCGTTCAGCCAATCAAAGCACCGTTTTGTATCTGTGGCACAATACCATTGTCACGTAGTTTTTTCGTTTACCTTTTTTTAAATACCTAAAAGTACAGACTATTATAGTTCGTCGATTTGTATGGGAACGAAGCGTGTAACGCTTTTCGCTTGGCGTTTGACGCCAAAAGTGTAATTTAGTGATGTAAAAAATATTGACGGCAAATGAAGTTAACGGCGTGCAAAGTAGGTCGTCACCAGTCACCACTTCTTTTTAGCATGCGAGGTGCATACCTCCCCTATACCTATACCTTCTAAATACCTCGATATATTTCTATGGGTAAGCGAATACCAGTCGATTTGCGTTAAAATCATCTTTAATATTTGCTTTTTAATGAATGTGCAATATTTGTGACGGGAAAAACGGAGGCGGTATAGGGAACGTGCACAACGATGGTGCTGCCAACTGGTGCCACCAATCCGAATCTTGTACTCTATCATGCTGGCCACATTAACGGGAAACGCCGTTAATATCGGTTGTGATGGACGATTAACGTCAGAATACTTGACATTGACATTATTACAAGCATTTTTTAGGCCTGATATAGTATATTATACAACTAGGGTGGTAAAACAAAGAAAGGCTGAGATCGCAGATGTTTGCGGGTCGAGCTGCAAGCGAGGGACGTAAATGTACGATCCAGGGCTTTCTTTATTACCTCCCGTGTTGTGTACATAATTTTATGTATACACTTGGCCAGAAAGCGGCTTTTTACATACGCGTAGCGTGCGGTAAAAGCCAGTTTATGGCCAGGTGTGGCATAGAGTTTCTTTACTGTTCGTAAAGTGCCTCTTTTGTCGATTTAGTGGTGCTTGCTGCACGATCCCTACATGCGTTTGAGGTTAGAGGTTGTTTGTGTATGTGTCTTTTACCATTTTCATCAAAAACTACTGGACACTGGACCGATTCCGATGTACTTTTTTTTAAGGTGTCTTGACCGAGAGTATTCTTAGCTTTATTTCACCAAAATTTAAACAGCCGTTTCTGAGACAGTTTTTTTTCAATCAAGTTTTTATTTATTTGTGGATTATTATCTAACGAATTAAACCGAAGGAAAATTAGCATATTTTAGGTTAGGCTTTATTTCTATCTTACTTCCACTAACACTAGGTGCTCAGCGTTTTTACATTCGTCTAATTTATATTTGATTGTGCCTGCAATTATTTCCGCGTTTGACTGTGCAAAAAGTTTTGGGGTCAGCCTCTATCTGAGAATCTCTTATGAAACAGTTATGTCCAATCGACTGGTTCAAACATTAGCTAATTCTTTTTATTGTTGCTAAATGAATAAAGTTATGATTTGTACCTATCTCTCTTTTTAAATCTACCAACGAGTGACAACCAAGTAGGCTGAACGAAAGAGGAAATCGCTGCCATTATATAATAAGACATGAAACCTCAAAAGAAAGGATTGAGATTCTTTTGCCCCGCTGCCCAAAGCTTGCCTGGAAGAGATAGCTCTGTCGTGATAAGACCTCATACGAGGGTGGTTTGATAAGTACCTGTTTTGAGGTATTTAGAGTAAAGATAGAAAAACCTTATGTTAATACAGTTTGTAGCTAGGCTATTTACTAGCTGAATACACTAAGTATTATTGTTGTGGCATTATTTTTTTTTTACAAATTAAAAAATTGTAAAGTAGTCGCATGACAGGCTTCTGGGTATCTTTACTAGGGGACAACTTTTTTTCTTTTTCTATTTTTTTAACTTGGTGAATACAAATAACTTGCTAGAAATCCAGTGTAAACAATGGTGATAGATCAATAAATACTCGCTATCCTGTTTTTTCCTGAACCCACTTGCAAGTTGAGATCGTGAACCCATTTTCGGCGCTCATTTGGAGCCACACTCTGTTGCTTATCTCATTCTTGTGAATAATGTGTTTAAGTTTCTTAAAATCACCAACACGTAAGTCAAGGACTTTAGCTATCACCTAAATCTTCATCATTGATCACTAGCTAGACATGTGGTTTCCAATTTCCAATTTTTTATATGTTTTATTAGTCGGTGTCAATGTTGAGCCAATACTGTCAAGAATCGGCTCTTATTTAAAAAAAAAACTATATTCTAATAAAAACACTGTGAACTATAACAGTTAGAGAGTCTCCAAAAACAGACATAATTTTTTTTTATTACCTATTAAAGAAACACATATTTTACCATATTTTACCAATATGTCCTACAAACATATTTTACTAATATGTCCTACAAACATTTTATGAAAACTTCCAATAAGTTACGAAAATCCCGTATCTTTTGTAAGTCAGTGGATGTATTCATACAACGTTTGTAAGACATATCGGGAAAATATGTTTTTCTTACACAGAAGGCTGACCACCATGTAATTACCAATTTTCACTAAAATCGGAAGAAATAAAAAAAAAATACAACAAAATAAGAAATGGCACCTAATTCAGACCCAAGCATTTAAGACACTTTTTTTTATTTCTTGTATGTATAGTACCAATCGTTTATGGGCGTGTATGTGACACTGATTAGTGTATGGATAGCTTTTTGGGCAATTGATTTTATTTGAATAAGTGCTACAAAGAAGACCATGGGCTTTCTATAAGTCTTGAATTATACTCAATAAAAGTCCTAATGATAGGACCATGGTACGCTATGACTACCAAACAGTTGAAGGAGCTGGGTCTGAATAAAAATGTTAATTAGTCCTACAGGTAGGACCTTGGGCCTTAGGAGGTTAAAGTTATTTTCTCGGGGATTTGGGGATGTTCATTTCTTGGTCCTATAATTTGACACCCAAATAGAGAAATTTAAACTAATGTTCAACGTATTGTTTTAGTACTTACATCATCTGGCTCATTTTGTATGTATCCGTTTTCATTATTCACTATGTCTCCTATAGTTTTGTTCTCGTCTTGTACCGGATAATCATCGGTTAGCATAGCGTCGTTGTCTTTGGCCATACCATTTTTGAATTCCTCATTCTCCGGTTGCCTCAATTCAAGTCTAATGGTTTTATCTTTGTCTATTTCTATATTTATGTCTGTAGCTATGTTATCGATAAAATCGTCGTTCGCTTTTCTTTTCAAGTTCAACTTAATGCTGTTATTGTTTGTGAATTTATCTGACATTTTGTCGTCCAAATCGTAGTGCTTTTTATCGTTTAGTATGTCGTCGACTATTTCGCCAGTCATCGCGACGTTGGTTTTAGTCATGGCGGTGTCTAATTGGTGATATTGTTGGGTTTATGCGTCCATTGTCGGGTCTGTGCGGTGTAAGTCGCAGATGATTATCTCCGAGATGACCGCTTTAAAGGACCAATGTACCTTGACCTCTGTGTGCAGAACCCCAGAGCCTTCAAAATCGATTAGTGTGAGGTCTCTTTATCTGGCCGCATTGCATTGTTACCGCGTTGGGCAACTATCGTGAACTTTTACACGATTATTGTTCCGCCATTACCTTTCGTATGAGAATTCTATTTTCTTTAGATCGATGATTTGTCTCCCGTCTCGCTCTAACCCGTAGCTGCGTTCCGTTTTAACAATAAATAATATTGTTTACCTTGCCCCGTTATTGGTATAGGAAATTACGGTGCGTCTGGCGTCCAATATGTGATTAGACGCTTTGATTGCTTTTTAAATGGATAACTATTTTAAAATTCAATAATAAATACCATTACACACACTAATTGAAAATTAACAATAAAAACAAACACAAACTTTACAAGATGCAAAACCAAAACGCAACTTAAAATCCACAGAAATAGCACAATGCAAAATGGCCGCTTGACAAACAGCTGATTTTATTTTTTTAAACAATTTTCCCGCGCGTTTTTATTTTTTTAAATCCGTTCGCACGCGGCCGGCGGCGGGCGCTCGCGGCTATCACATGCCAGCACAGATACGGCGAAGGTGCTGCCAGTACACGTCGGGCCGCGAGATGAGGCGAAAAGTGGCACGATTGACTGGCTGAGATGGCTTCGAATGATAAGTCCGCCTTACAAGTTATACAACATATAATATCGTGTACATGTTCATTATCTCAGATTAATTTTTAACTCGTCATTGCTTTTGCTTCTTCTGGTTAATTTATTTAGTTTGTAAAGAACTTAGCTACATTAGAAAGAAATCTTGACTAAGTACCTTTTCTGTAAGTACATGTGTTCAATTTGGTAGGACTTTTTATTTACATAATGAAAGTAAATTAACCTGTATACTGATAGAGTACATTACACAACTAGGGTGGTAATACAAAGAATGGCCGAGATCGCAGTTGTTTGCGGCCCGAGCTGTAAGCGAGGGACGTAAATATGCGATCGAGGGCTTTCTTTATTACCTCCCGTGTTGTGTACATCATTTTATGTCTACACTTGGCTAGAAAGCGGCTTTATCCGAACGCGCAGCGTGCGGAAAGAGCCATGGCCAGGTGTGGCATAAAAAAAATGGCACTTGATGGTAGAGCTTTATTAGTAAAAAAATAATCCATAAGAGATTTTCTTTATACAGTGATGTTTGTATATTATACGTAACTCTTAATTATAATGACACTCTATTGAACGGAGAGTAAAAATAAAACGGTTTACTATTGGATCGCATAAATTTAAAAGGCATAATTCACCATTTCGCATAATTCATCATTTGGCATAATGTTTTTTTTCTGAACACGTAAACTTTTCAGGATTATTATAACGCAAACCTAACCTAACCTAACCTATTTAACAGGATGAGGCCTTAAAGAGTCCTGAAAATTCTACAGTTTAAGAAAAAAACGCATTATGCCGAATGATGAATTATGCCAAATTATGAATTATGCCTTTTAAATTTATGCGATCCAATAGGATCCCAATAAAACAGCGTATCTTTCAAAAAACGAATTGTTCAAGTTAACCAAAAGAATTTCAACATAGCTGTTTCCTACTTTATCTATCTCTATGCAGCATGAAAAGTAATAATGAATAATAGGTCAAATAAAAAAAAAACAGAGCTTTCATTTTTCATCTGACTTTTCTGCATATACGCACCCAAAAGCTTCCTCGTACGGCGCGGCGGCGAATCTATAATATTGTTTCTTTCATATCCAGTTTGTTGCGCGTGTGTGTGAATGTGTATGTGTGTGTGACCATGTCGGATGAAATTGGAGTTTTTTTTAATGAGGCCGTCTGAGGAAAGTGACGAAGGAACTTTTGATTGATGTCGCATTATGCCAAAATTACTGGCAGTGTTGCTAACACCACGATTTAAAGCGTTACAAAGACGCGGTTGCGCCAGTTGACTAAGCTGTTTTCGGAACATCCTTCTATCTAATAGGTATCCTATTTCCTGTTATCTTACTAATATTATAAATGCGAAAGTTTGTGAAGATGTTTGGATGCTTAGATGTTCGTAAGTTTGGATGTTTCTTATTAAATACGGTAACAAGAGAATGGATTGAGATGAAATTTGGCACACATTTAGATCATATCCTGGATTGAAACCTAGGACTTTATATGCCCATAGGATAATAATGGGAATTATGCAGACCGCTGGTAAAGTATAAATACAAACAAGTAGTCCAACTTCGGCCGTTTAAGAGCGCGCGACAGGCGTATTCACTAAGACGCACGATCGCGCGTCTGTGTGAGTGCGATCCATATTGGAGCATTCTTACGCATTCTTAAATCTTTGCTTGTAGTGCGATCGTACACAGTAGCTTTTGTAGGAAGATAAATTACTGCAATTATTACTGTGCCGCGGATAAATGCTAGTGTGATATAAAACTACGAGTATGTTTTATGACAACCAATTAAAAGTAAACAAAATGGAAATAATCGAAAACCAACCGAAACTAGACTGTGCCTTTTATACAGCAGAGGCAGAGGTGAGAAGACATTTTTGGGTTTAGATACTTGTCATTTTTTTTCTAGAAATAATGTGTATTAGTGCCACTCAAAACGAATCAAATGAGCCCAAACACCGGGGGTGCATCTCGCTCGTGTAATTTCGATGATTTTATTGCTACCTTCTGTCTCCATCATAAGATCAATAATACTTTAACACGTTGCAGTAAAGTTAACATCCGTTATTATATTATAACATACATTACAACCGTACAGTTAACAGTGTGTTCGATTGTACCTTAACCTTGACATTGTCATCCAAACCTAACGTGTATACCTTATTTCAGCTCAATTAACCCTTTCAAATAAAACAATATTTTTCAAGAAGAAGATTAAAAAAAACCTACAGGCGACTAGATAACCTTCCTTTCCTTTTTATGAAGTCGGTTAACAACTACTTATGCATCCATTATTATAACAAAACGGGACTTAATCGCGTAAAAACATGCTATGCATGCTAAGGGGTAAATACACAAAAGATCCCATTGGCACAGTATAATAGTAGTAATTTGTCTTCCTACAAAAGGCGCATCGCGGTCTTGAATGTGTGCGCGCCGTGTACGAACGCACTACTAGCAAAGTATTCGCGCTCCTTAAGAGGAAACAGTAAGGTCGAGAGAATTGAAAATTAGGTATTTGTAAAATGTGTCGCTATCCCGCACTGCCCGCCTCTCACCTGCAGAGCGCGATAGAGACAACTGCAGCTTGGACCGAAAATACCTTTTAAAATTTCATAAAAACAACGTTTCGTAGTCCCCTGATTTCTTCCCCAAAACTTAACCTATTTAACTAATTTTTTCATTAAACATTAAAGAAAGGCTTTGGCCGTGTTCCTATGTTTTCCTTTTTTTTTAATAATCTAGTCAAATTTGTTTTTTGGATGTGTGAACACAGCGGAAAATCTGGCATTTTTTAGGTTTTTGAAGGTTAATATCTCTTTTGAGAATCAATTTATCGTAAAAAGGAAAACATAGGAACATATCAATAGTAGCCATAGATTTTTGGACAAAAAATGATTGCTCTACTGGCATTATCCAGGGAGGAAACAGGGGACTACGTTTGTATGGAAAAACTGCCCTCCTGTTTCCTCTTAATGGCCGAAGTTGGACTACTTGTTCGTCTTTATGCTTTGCCATTGGGTCGAAGTGTATCCGTAAGTACCCCTATTAGTTACCAAGATCTTGATAGATGTGCATTGCTATATCAGTCAGTTAATGATTTCACCGCTACCGCTAGTAAGAATACCCCTGTACAGTCAGCAACAGCACCTATTAGGTAATAAAGCAAATGTCTTACTTTTTACATATCTCAAAAAACTGTAATATAGCGAACTTCAAGATAACTTTTAGTCTGAACGGTCCCTTGCAAACAACAATGAACGTTATATTGTCTTCGGTTTCCGCGATTATCACTCATTCTACTCACATTACATCATATTTTGACAGGGAACATTTATGATTTTCTCAGTCTACCCGCGACCACGAACGCTGAAAAGGGTTACGAAACGTCGGGACGTAAAAAATGTAGTAATATACGCGATTTAATCCGTTAAAGTTGTTTTATTACAACAACGAACGTTATTTATAATAATTTGATTCTCCCTTCAAGAAATGGCATGCGCGTTTATCATCACTACATTATGGTCGCTGGCTAAGCTCCTCCATTTATAGTGGGAGTGGCTCACTCCGCGATTTCGCCGCGCGGCTTCTGGTAAGTTTTGCCCCTGTGGAGGGCTTATCCAGCGACCAGAAAGAGGACGCGTTATACAATAGAGAGAGACGGTCCGACCGGTCGGACGCTCCGGTGCGTTCCGTCCGGTAGTCGAACCCGAAAGTCAAATTTGTTAGAAAAAGAAGCTTCTATCGATACGTAGTATTTATTTATTACTTATTCCGTGGCGCGGCTTAGAGTGAGTCACACCATTTTGGAAATAAAAGCTAAGCAAACGAAGTCTTCATAAAGATTTTACATGCACACGCTTTTATGCCCATAACAAAACTACCGTGATTAAATAATTAAAAGTAATCTGTTTATTTAACAACTTGTTGCTGCTGACTGTATCTCAGAACAATTTCGGGTCAAAAGTCTTTGGTGAGTCGTTGACATGTTAAGTTGGTAGGTACTTCATGAGTCAATAGTTCATCTTTAGAAGAAAATAAGTGTGTGTAGGCGTAAAATAGTCATATATTGATACTAGACAACATTTTAAATTAAACAAGTAAGAAACACTAATTTTATCACTAACGTCTCTGCAGTATTCAGTATTAGGGAATGAATATTTTTAAATTATAATTTGTAGCGCCATCTTTAATCATTATCTTGTACTGAATTAGGTTGTAGGAAATGCTGCCATCTAGCGGCGAATAGCGTAATAAGAAGCACACGCACGTTACGACGGGTCTCTCACACAAGACACAAGATGGCGCTATACACACGTTTCGTTTTAAACTTCGACTCAATAAGTTATGAGTTTAGATTACAATTATTATATCAATAACACTATTAAATTTGTTTTCATAAATTATATTAAAGATCACAATTTAAAAAAAGTTTCTTCACTTACTATAAAAAAAAGCTTCTCTTGCCACCTAGTGGCAAGTAGCATAATCAATACTTTGACGCTTATACAATTCTTACCCAGGTGGCGCTACTGTCGTTTGACACGGTTTGGAATGTAGGAACACAACGGAAAGTCATCTTGATTTTACTCTAGAAGTACTACTAGTGATTTCTTCTCACAGCTTACCTAGAACAAAACAAAACACTTACTTAGTGATCATTTTAAACAAACAAAAACGTATATGTACAGTAAAAATTATACAGTCGAGTACATTTACATCTACTCTACCTACACATGTAAGGGAACAAAAATATCTGAACACGCTTTTATGCTGCTAACAATCGGGTCGTGTTCAGATATTTTTGCTTCCGTAAGTGTGCAGATGTAAATGAACTGTATCAAAAAGTTCATAAATTAAAAATAATGAAAAAGTAATGTAAAGCGGTGTATACATACAGCTTAGGTAACATCTAACAGCGTTTCCTTGGCAAAGTCTAAGTGAATTTATGACACTAATATTTAATTTAGCATCAAGTTTGTTATGCAACTTTTCAACACGCTCGCCCGAAGTTGAATAATCCAATAATATTGATTTATACACAGACGCTTCGACAAGATAATTCGCCAGTGATTGGCAATCAGACAATATAGTGCCTGATTGCTTCGCCCAGATTAACTTTGCGTGAATGGCTTCGGAATTTGTAATTATATCTATTACTTTTGGTAATAAGTTGACAACGTCATTGTCGGGTACAGATCTAGTGAATAATGTTTTGCTAGAGTCTGTGCGGAAAGAGAATAGGATTTAGATTGGGGGGCGCTGTAATGCTTTTCTACCGTATGTGCCGTATTTTCTGTTCTGTGACCATACTGGTTAGGTTAGTTCCGTTTTTCGCCACGCCTATTCTCTTTCCGCACAGACTCTATCAGGAAATCTCGGAATACGGCTGAACCCGAAGTGCCAATTAATTATCATATTAAATTATTGGTTATCCATTAATATGAAACTTTAGTAGACAGTGTCAAATGTTAAAATGAAAACTGAACCAAATTGAGAGAGAATACGAACTTTTCCGATAAAATACGATGACAAAACATTATTTATGCCACACCTGGTCATAAAGCTCGCTTGCAGCTCGGGCCGCAAACATCTGCGATCTCGGCCTTTCTTTATTTTACCACCCTAGTTGTGTAATGTACTATTTACTATATAATATCACAATTACATCACAACGCGAACGTTATTAGATGGCGTGTTTAGTTGGCTGCTGACCGTATCAAGAGTACGAGTAAAAAAGGTATATACACTTGATATACACTGGTTTGGTCGATCCAGGCATGTTCACACCTTTGCAATGAGTACCTACCTACCTGTACCTATTTAGGTATGATATTGAAAACCTTATTGTGCAAATTTTCGATTGGACTACCCTTGACAATGACACACGGTATTGATAGTTACAGTACAGTCAAGGAATTTAATTTCCAACCCACCTAAGGTCCAATATCGTATAGCATACTGTCATCATAAGAGCTAGCTAGACTACGACGTTACTTTGACATATGACACGCATTGTTTTGTGTCAGTAACTAGGTAACAGATTAACAACGTTGACATGGTGAACTGAAATTTGGAACGTCAAGGCACTATCAAAAAAGGTCGACAACCGCGGAATCGAAATTCGAAGAAAGTCCATCTTTCTTGCTCTTGCAAGATTCGAATGAAAGGAACGCAGATAACGAAATTTAGATTATCGACGTTTGTGGTAGACTTTCCGGAGTCTGGATTCGGAATTATTTTAAAATGTTCTCGATTGACACTGACACCAACTGACACGTATTCGTAATTAGATGAGCAAATGACTTCGCAAAGAGGTTATCTTTAATATGCAGTGACAAATAATACGTATTGACATTTAAATACTATTACTGAAATAGAAATTTCGACCTTAATGCATTGTGAATGCTTAACAACATTTCAATGAAAAGGGTAGGAAATTAAATTCCTTGACTGTACATCTATCCTTATCTGTCCTATTTAGTGAAAAACTTTCCAATTTAAGAGTGTAAGTTCATAGCTTTGACATCTGGGGGCACGGCAGTGCCCCCGCCAAGTCGAGCAAAACAAAGGCACGGCCGTACCATCCTTTTCTCGAAGCCAATCAGGCCATTTTCAGCCTCCCGTAATTTTGTACTGGCTAAAGCAAGAACTCTGAAATTTCTGGGATATATAGGGCACAATAAGACATATATATTCTCAATATCGTTCAATTTGAACCTGTAGTTTAAGAACTATTATTGCATGTCAAAGTTCCTTAGTTTTGTCACTGACTGACTGATTCACTGACTGATGATCATCATCATTCTAAGGTACTTCTAGCAGACTCACAGGCTCCAAATTTTAATCATAGTTAGTTTTTAGCCTATCAACTCCTGAAAAACCTCCAAATATTGCAATTTCAGTCACAACTGCACACATAAGTTTATAATCCTATACATATACATGCATTACAAAGAGTAGTTTTGCAGTTTAAATTGGAAAAAGAATGGATTGGAATGTAATAAATAAAGGAAGATCACTTACAAAAAGAAATGAGATCCCATCAAAAACATTACATGTAAAAACATGCATGTCTACGGGGGGGTGTCCACAGAACTCGATTCCCACCGACTTGCCTATTATTTAACCGTGGAGGAACACATTCTATAGATCTAATAATAGGCAAGTCGGTGGGAATCGAGTTCTGTGGACACTCCCCCGGTACTGACTTGGTTTAACATTAGGTACACCTCAAAACTTTTTTGTTGTTAAAGAACTGGGTTGCGAGACTTGCATCTTTTTACATGTATTGTTTTCATGGGATCTATTTATCTGGAAAATGAAATGAAAATGAAAATGTATGCAGCAAAACAACTGTTTTCAGCGAAAACGCGAATCTGGAGAGTAAAAAGTTTCTACTGGCAAGTAAGACAATCTTTGTACAAGTCTCTGACCGCTTTAAGACATCACACGAAAAACTTATTTGCTAAAAAAATAATCTAACCCCCTCAAAAAAACAGTTCATTAAAATTTCAAACTTTTTTCAACATCAAAACAAAAAGACCATAGACCATAAAAACCGTAATGAATCATCCAGATATTCAAAGTGAACTTTTCGCAATTGACCTGACGGCCACAGATTCAAAATGATCCTAGGCGTGGAGCGCGGCTCGTGCCATGCCCGCGGCTACGCTCACGTACAACTTTTTTATTGACCAACTTACAGAAAAAAAATAAACGCATCAACCAATTTTCAACCTTAACACTCGAGTATAGGGTACGTTTTAGATTGAGAATAGTTTTTTTTTTCTTAAAGGTGATTTTGGTACACTGACGGCGCGGTTTTATGCTTCATTGTAGAGCGCGAGTTAACAGCACTTACCGAGCAATAAATCATTTTAGAATGTTAAAAGAAAACGTAATATAACAATTATCCGTAAAATTCCGACTACAATGAGAACTGTGTTTGTATTCAGTGAAAGACTGTCGTTGTGGTAAATAGGTCTTTGTTTCGACGTCGGCAAAATTTCAGACGTTGAAAAAATGTATCTACCGAGGACTTTGGAAATTTTCGAACATGCTTCTTACTCTAAAGCAATACAAATTCACTTTAGATTAGGACCATACATTAAGAATTATATTTTAGAACCTCGAATTGGTATACGAAGCACGAAGCTGCAAGTTACAATTTTACACTAGCAAGATTAGTCAACTAAGACCAACCAATAGAGATGTTGTTTTTGAGAACGTTTTGTAAAACGGGCCACTGGGAATGGGAACCCTATACAATTTTAGATAGTGTGTTAGGTTCTTACGTATGTCTATCTATTAAACTTGGTGGTGTGTATATCTAGGTAATGTACATACAGAATACCGTTATGCAGGCGAGGGTGTCCAGAGCTCTTTACAATCTATTTTTAGCCTTTTCTAACGTGAACAGTAATGACGAAGTAATTCATACTACATCAACTTCAGAAGGTCATAATTAACTACAATTCCTTCTTAACATATACCCTGTCGGAGTAAAGATACTCTAGTTCGAAGGGAAGGTAATTGCAGGGTATAGTTTTTGTGGTCGCACGCATGGTAAGTCTATTGTCAGTAAGTTTAAAAACATTGAAATACGGATAGGATGCGTATACGAAATGAAAATGCTCATTGAGCGCGTTATTTGGTGGGTGCGTGAGTTTAATCAATAGATAATAGTACATTACTGCAGAGGCCGGGAAGTGAGGGGTTGTCGGCCGAGTACATATAGCTGGCCGAGCGAAGCGAGGCCAGATAGTTACGAGGCTGGCAACCCCATTTCTCGCCGAGGTATGTATAAGTAGTGCTTTTCTCAAATATGCAATGAAATAAAGAAATTTACTATAATAACCGTACTTAATATTTTATAACACAAACTTTCTGTCAGAAAGTGACATTAGTGACATATTATATCCATAGACAATGCAAAAGCTGTTTCAGTTCACATTTTTACCGCGAATATTGAGATGAAATATTTTAAAGGTGTATTCGTGTAGTTAAAATTGCAATTTAAAATTGTTTATAATGTGTTATTTGTTATGTTCATGTCAATTTGAAATAAATAAAACTGCAAAATATAGCAAACATCGTTTTTTGTTTTTTTAATGGCTGAATGCCGTGATGCTGTGGCCCAAATAAATGTGGAATGGAAATTAAAAAAAAAATACATTGAAAAAACATACATACAATGTAAGTATGAAATTCCATTACGTGCCAAGTGTCAAGCCGCACCGGAATCGAGGTACTTTGCGGCCTATTTTTAGGCACGTAATGTCAACATTTCATGCCATGTTTGAGAAAAAGAAGTTTCAAAATTGGAAGGGTAGTTCAATCACATGATCTCTTGGTCAAGCGCGAGCGTGCACCCCTGCTGATCCATACAGAAAATATGGTAGGTAACCATCGACAAAAAGGTAAGATTTGAGCGTTTTTAAGGGAAACTCCATACGCATTATTCAGAGACACTAGCTGTGTCTGTTGTCTGTGATTTAAATTTTTTAACAGTATTCTATTATTGGGGGCAGAGAAAAAGCCAAAAAAATTAAATATCATAAAAATCGGTCCACCCGTTCTCGAGTTATATAAATGGTGTAACTAACACGACTTTGTTTTATGTATATACAAATATACATATAAGTTGCTAACAAATTAGGTACCGATATTTTAAGAGAAGATACTTGACGTTATAATAATTAACATTAACTAGAAATTAAGAAAACTTTTCATATCATTTGTTGGTTTTCATTTACCGAACAAAATAAATAAATTAAAATTCTACCCAAACTTAATCATACTGTTAATTTAACTGACAAGAACATTTTCTGTCAAGTGGACGTCGTTTTCTGTTAACTGGCCAGTTCATTCATATTGAAAAATTAGTAACCATAAGATAATCAAAGAGGTCTTAATCACTGATTATTGTTTACCTCATTAACAGGGTGCTTTACATAGCAAACTTACTTAAATCTACCTAGGCACACAACAGCGTGTCAGCAAAGTTTGAGAATCTTCCGAGCATAATATCGACATATTTACAGGCTTTGGGTTATTAACTTATTATACTTAATTATAACTATATAACCACAAGTCTAAAAGTAAACACTAAATAAATTCTTCTTAAAACTTGCTTGGGTAATATTTGAATTCAATTTCGGCGTGACGAATGTTTTCTAATAATTTTTTTAAATTGACTCATAAAGTCAAATTTGGTTTTTGTAATGCATTCAAAACATACTGATATTAATTGGCTTAATCTTAACATTCTTTCGAAAAAACGGAAGTCGTTTAAACTCTTCACTTTTAAAAGGAGCTAAATACAATGAACTATTATGTGAAAATGCTTTCTATTTTCTACCCAATAGTGTTTAATTTTAAAGTTCGGTTCGCGAATGCGTATTCAAAATTGGTAGCCCGTTGATTTCAACATTCCGTGCTCGCGTTCTCTTTTTAAATTCAGGTGGTTTAACAGCCAGTGATTTGTTTTCTTTTTTTAACCGGCCAGAAGTTTGAATTGAGAATTTTCATTAGGGATGTTATTACAAACTTTTACTAATTTTTGACAATTTCTGTTCCAATTTTGAAATCTCAGAAACTGATTGCTGCTCTATGGTTAATGTCATTTTGAGTGTTGCCAGGTTACAGCAACAACCCAAATTAGGGGTAATTTTGGAATAACGCCGTATGAAATTAGATATTTAGTGGAAGATGAGATACGTCACGTAATTTTGTCCGTCTATTACTAGCAGCACAAATGTGAAAATGGGTTTGAGTTCAGTTACATTTCCTTTCAAATGTGTGGATGTCTATGTCCTCATAAAGATCAACATCCTTACATGGTATGGCCAAAAGCTAGTTAACAGTAACGGTGTTACTTGATAGCATCTACATCACATTTGACATGCCAAACCCTATTCTTAAACGCTTTAAAGACATTATTAATATTTTAATCACCCACAAATCACGTGGCAAGTTCAAGCGTTGTCGAAACACTCAGAAGGGGCGTGGTCGGGTGATGGATGTCGGTGCATACCCGGGATTGAATGTCCAGCGCGCGCTTAATAACACAACACAACTGATACACAAAAGCAAGGCAGAGTATACTCTATGACTATGAAAATAAAGGATTCATAAACAGATGTGATTAAATTGTAATGGTTAAAAACTTTTGTTTCCAGTGTATGGAAAACGTTAGAAAATGAATTTGATTTTAATGGAGGAAGTTCGTTTGAGTTATTAATATTGGTTCGGCTGTCGGGTTCGCTGCAATTTCTGTTTAC
Source organism: Eudemis profundana (assembly GCA_947034925.1). Lineage (NCBI taxonomy): Eukaryota > Metazoa > Arthropoda > Insecta > Lepidoptera > Tortricidae > Eudemis > Eudemis profundana. Next base: position 9,410,997 of record OX344814.1, on the reverse strand, counting down.
AAGTCTTTAGACGCATAAATTACGCTTCTGTACTCAGTTTGAACGTCGAGCGGTAATTATTCGCTTTTGTTAATTATTATGACGAGAAATCCTTTTAAGTTCGATCATAAGCAGTATTGGTAGACGGGTTAAAGAAAGTCGCGAAATCTCTTTTCGGGACTAACTACTAACAGAATACACCGACCGAGTAAGTTCACTCCGAACAAAGATAGGCGCGCCGGGCGTTACGCTCTGCCGCCTGCACACACTGATAGTAAATAATAGTACGTTGTGTATCAAGGGCGGTAAGTAAATTGTTTGTTACAAGGCCGAGGCGAAGCCGAGGGCTTTAATAGCACGAGTTTGTAATTCCTTTACTGCCCGTGGCACACACAATGTTTTTGATCACACTTGTGAGGAAATCTTAATTAAAATAACCTTACTTAACCTAAATAAAATTGTAAAACAGAAAGTGACATGAGTGACATATATCTAGACAATGCGAATGTTAAGTTACGTTTGGAAACCATAGCGGTAAAGACCGTTAATTTTATATTTACAAAATACTGAACTACACTATTTAAACATTTAATTAATGTTACAGAAATATGTGTTTACATGTATTTGCAATAACAGTTCTCTTTAATTAAATATTTCAGTGATAAAAGTTAAAAACGTAAGTTTTCGTTTCCTTTGAAGATGACAAATAAGAGTAAAACAGAACCAACGTATTCAAATAAAAAAAAAACCATTACGCTCTAGGGCGTAGTAGGCCATTTACGGCCCGCAAAACCTACGCGTAACAACACCGTTTTCGAGCAAGAGTGATGAAAAGATATTTTCATCACACTTGCTCGAAAATGGTGTCATTACACGTAGGTACTGCGGGCCGTAAATGGCCTATTACGCCCTAGGGCGTAATGGTTTTCTTTTTAAATTTGAAACGCTGGTTCTGTTTTACTCTTATTTGTCATGTTCAAAGGAAACGCCAACTTACTTTTTTAACTTTTATCACTGAAATATTTATTTAAAGATAACTGTAATTGCAAATACATATAAACACATATTTCGGTAACATTAATTAAATATTTAAATAATGTATTTATTTATTTTGCAAATATAAAATCAACTAAAATGGCCGTTACCGCTATGGTTTCCGAACGTGACTTGACGTTCGCATTGTCTATGGACATATGTGACAAATGTCACTGTCTGTTTTAATATTTTCTTGTCATACTGGGTCGAAAAGTGAGGTTATTTTATTAAGATTTCCTCACAAGTGTGATGAAAAACATTGTGTGTGCCACGGGCGGTAAAGGAATTACAAACTCGTGTTATTAAAGCCCTCGGCTTCGCCTCGGCCTTGTAACAAACACTCGTTTGTAATTCCTTACTTACCGCCCTTGATACACAATGTACTATTCTATATTTACTTAAACATCTTGAGTGTGCGCGGGCGGCTGAGCGTGAAGACCGGCGCGCCGCGCGATGTGCCTTTGTTCGGAGTGAACTTACTCAGTGTACTCTGCTACTAGTACCTAATGTCGCAAATAACAGTGCCTTTAAAGCGTTTGTGATTACATTCATTCTCATTTCTTTTGTCAGTGGAGATCTATCCGGCTTTCTCTCCTGAATCTAAGTTCCTTTATTTCTTTGTACAGTCAGTTGTAGAGAAAGTAATCCCCTTACCATACTATGAATATATCCTTCCTCGGGTTCCTTTTCTCTGCAGCTGACCGTACGACCGCGGCGTCTACCTTTTCTTTACCTGGTCTAAGTAACTGATTGTGGTGATGACGGTGAATTGTGCTAGATATAATATCTATTGTAAACCCACAAAGCATCTAATAAATTAACACATTCAGTGCCAAGCTCCCAAATTTTCATGCAAAATGTTCTTCGCACTGAATATGTTAAGTATATCATACTCGTACATGGAGACATCGATTTGGAATATGTCTATGTGTGATATTGCTCTCATTACCAATTTTTTTACTCTTGCAACACTTGAAGTACCGGCGCGGGCGTAGGTCGTGACCGGGCGCGGCACGCGCGCCCCCGGCTTACGCCGTAACGCGGCAACTCTGTAATTGCCCGGGTAAACGCGGTTTTAGTGGGCAACACTGGGCCGGCCAGGGCGGGAGCGGTTAATGCGGTGCTTAATTGATTTGTGTTGTTTTTGGGAATTTTTATAGGTTATAAACCGGAGGTTGGTAGCTACTGTAGAGCGAGCTACAGTTTAACTATAAAACCCATGTAATCTTTGGTTTTAAAGTTTTGGTAATTATTCCCAGACATTCACAAACGGCTTTTCAGTAGAACTCATTGATCTTTTAATCGTTTAAATATTATTGAAGTCGGTTTGCAAGTTACGGTTGCAAGTAAGCTAAGCGTCTTAGTGCTCGACACGCTAATGTCGACTATTGGCGACACCTACTCTCACCTCTAATGCTAATGACTTAACATCCAAAACGGCGGCTCCTGGGACAGTGTCGAGTACTCGGACGCCTACCTGACATCGCTTTCCACAGAAAGTTAATGTATATTTCACTGATCAGCACCGACTTACATGACGAAGTACCAGTTGCGTGGCGTCCAAAGAACTCGAGTCCTACCGGCTTGCCTAATATCAGGCATTTGACCACCTTATTGTACTGCTCTTAAGGAAAATGTACGCCAAATCTGCACCGGCTTGCCCAAGGATATCTTTTACGCCACGCCACTGCGAAGTACATGATTCAATGATATGCCGTCATATTTCTTGATATCCGCTGATGACGGCATCGCACGGGGTGTAGCTTAACATAGTTCATTTAAAAGTGCTCGATTTGGCCTTACAAAGTAAAAATGGAATATTTTAGAAATAACGAAACCTAGTTGATATTGGTATTAATCACCTAACGTACCTATTCTACTATCCATAAACATGTCAATAACTGAAAATGATTACAAAAACTACTATTGCTAGGATGTATTGGTTACATGAAAGTGATATACGACTAAACGCTTCTAAGGAATCCTCCGTAGTCCTAAAAGTAAATTATAATAGAAAGAGAGCGTATGAGTGAGACAAAGAATCTATTATAATAATTGATGGTTAGAGCAGTAAATCTGTAGGTGTCATGTCTTCCGGTATTGGAAAAAAATTAAAAGTACGTCGATTTGAAGAGTGGTCGTATAGAAAAATAGATAAATCGTTTCAAAACTTTTTTGTCGTTTTTAATCAAGATGGTTGAGTTGAGACCTGTTTTAGTTCATTCATAACGACTTTTGAGTCAAAATTCTACGTAGACATTTTTAGTGTTTTTAGCTGGATTTTATGTGTTAGGTGACTTAGGATCAAGTAAGAAAACGGTAGATTCAAAAGAAGCATTTTATCCCAGTTTGGATCTTGGAAGGTGATAAACCGAGCTACTTGCCCAAGTAAGGGCGTGCCAATATAATGCAATAATTAATGTTGTGTGTTAATTAAACTGAGTGTAAAGACAAAAATATCTTCGAAGACTTAAAAGTTAAGTCAACAAAATATTCGTGAAATATTTTACCATTAACTTGTTTAATTACCTAATTAACCTCAAAATTAAGGTTCTCGAGTAACAAAACATGTACAATATAATAACAGACAACTCGTTTTATTAAATCGAATTTGGAGCCCAATGGCCGTGTTTAAAGCCATCGGCTCATTACAACCAGCCTGTGTTATTTGAGCTACGTGATCTCGAATACGGTGGAGCGACGTGCACTTATCTGTGCACGTGCTGCCTTTAACGTTCTAATTTTGAAACATTGTAATGTCTATGGTCTTTTTTCGTTCCGCTGGAAACACCGGTTTTTACGTTTTATGTGTGGATTAATGTCAATGGATTGACTGTTTTTCGTGTGATTGTTAAATGTAGTTGTAAAGATCTTCTTTAACATTGAAGATCGCACGATGCGTTTTCGTTTGTTTATTTTGAATGCATGCACGCAATACCGATTTGTATTTAAAAAAAGAATCACGTTCGAAATTTGAAACATTTAAATTGCACGTTATTGCTACTGTGCACGCGGCGCAGCGCTCAAATACTGTGGGCAGGTTGTAATTATGTTCGCCGATTTGCTCCGAATCATCTCGTCCCGATCCGATGCCGAAAATCCTTAGGTTCGAATCTCGAATCCCAGGCTTCGTGCAATTCAACTAATTCGTGGGAGTCCGTCGCTAGCGTGAGAAAATGATTTGAACGTGATTCACGAATCCCCACTCATAAGTGCCATGTAATTGTCTAAACATTTCAAATTACGAATTAGTAAAATAATGGCATAAAACAAAAAAGCCGATTCTCAAATTAAAACGAGATAATTCGAACGCGCAACGGATGCAGCGTCCCGCTGCGAGTCGCGCTTTGAAAAAAGAACGCCGTCAACCAAACTGTCAGTACGCAGCCGCAGATGAGAAATGTTGCCAGACTGAAAAAAGATAGACCACGGCGTTCATTCATAAAAAGCCACTCACGTTTAGAAATTAGTTTATTTTAATTACTCGGTAAGCGCATTGTTGTATTAATTATTGAGCCCAAGCCGTTTGTCGGACTGGACAATATATTTTATTGTCTTTCTGTACGGTTCGTGATTTATACATCTAGTTAGTAAGTTATTCGAATTTTAATTTAGACGAGTTTTAATGGGGTACGTTTGAATGGATTCTAATTAGGGAAAAACAACTGGCCCGCCTGTATGAATAATGTCAGGTATAAATTCCAGTTATGGCTTAGGAAAGCGATGATCTGACCTCTGTATACACACAATGCCCGCCTGTGCCTAACAAATGCTTTATTAGAAAAACCGACGATGAGAAATGGCCAGTGTCTATGGTGCTTTGTTGATCAACAGGCGCCGTAATTCAAATTTGGAACACAATGCATTCTAAATAAACAAGCGAAGAGGTTTAAGTAGACCGGAAATTTTATACAAATAATATTTGTAAAAATGATATCTAGAGTAAGTTACTTCTTTGTCTGCAAACTGGTTAATCAAAAAGTCTGAACCAGGATAATCAAATGCCCTACGGGGCTTATTGCAATGAGCATTGTTACCACTAAGAAGGGGCTACAGGAAAGATACAACTGCTAAAAACAGCATCCAAAGTGAAATCACTTTTAAAATTGCTTTTTATCTAGGTCTCCCCTACAGTCGTCTATTCTCGTGCTGTTTGAAGTCAATCCATACTTACTTGGAGCATCTACATAGTATAAACATCTCAAAATGGCCCTTTTTTGGCGAAAAGTTCTTTTGTGTACTTTATAAAATTATAACGAAATAACTTTTAATACCAACAGGGCAGAATAGCTACAGTAAGATGATTTTTGTAAAAGTAAAGAGGAACCATAATGATTTTTTAACGATTCAAAGTAAAACAGTGCGAGTATCGATTGCAGTGTGCTATTAAAAATCGGTCAAACATGAATTAAACACGCACGCTGGATTCTTTCAATAATAGGTTCGAATTTTTTTTCAGCATTTACCTCATCATGTAATCGAATGTCAAAGTGTTGATGTCTCAATTGTTAAATAAATGAAAATTTATCAATAGGCAATGCAAGGAATAACAAGATCATACAAAACTAATAATTACTTAAAATGTAGGTATCCTAAACTAAAATAATTAGACTAGGTACGTAAGACTAAACTAAACCTCAACAGAAGAGATAAAAATAATTATAATCGAAACAAAATTCGTCAGCGGGGTGGCCTTTGCCTTAATTGTTAAATAAATTTCAGAATTAATATCCTATAATAACTTTGAGAATTATATCTGAACAGACAGGCAGATATGACCAAATTGTACCGTTTCGCTAGGGAACCTAAAAACCATTTAAAAAAAGGCGAAAAAGGAGGTTGACAAAAAGTAAAGCTGATTGTTACAACTCACAAAACGAAATATAGACACTGCTTATAAAGTGTACGGAACCCTAAACCCAATACAAAAGGCGTATGCAGTCGCGACATCACTCTATATTTCATTAACTGCTGTTCACAATTCATTGCTTATAAATCAAATTCGAAAAAAGAACGACCCGCTCATTTGGCCGGCCGTGCCTTACACACTATTAAAGTTTCGAAAAATTAAAAACAAAACGACTTGTATCTTTGGCCTTATTGCCTATTAAAAATATATCGGCAATTCTCATTGAACATCCAATTTCGGTATAGCCAATTAGAAAATTTAATCCCGTATTGTTTTGGCTCGTGTTCCATGCAAATTACATTTGTTTATTGTTGTTGCTTGTGACATTTATTAAGTTGAATGTAAATTGGATTCAAACGTTGACAGTAATGCTTTTTTCGTGGTTACTGTCTAGCTGGCTGGAGACTGAATTTATTACAGAATTTGTTAGATAACAGTGATTTTACAGAAATAGGTTGTATTATTTGGTAAGGTAGGTACGATACCAAATTTCTAACAGTTATAATTCCGAAAGCATAATTCTTCCAGATTTCATTATTCCGAAACTATATGACTTATAGGTGTAGTGCACAACCGGGCAATTTTAGTATTGCTACTGCCATACTAAAATTACCCGTTTTTTTAAAAATTATAATTTCATATTTGGAATTACGACTCTTTGAATTTTCTGAGTGTTTCCAATTTTAGATTAAACTCAATTATTTAAATTTGGAATGTCTATGAAAACAAATTTTAAAGATTATGATTGAAAACTTCAGACAGAAATTTATGAAAGTAACCTTGTTCTTCCATTGCAATAAGGTGAAAAATGTAGGTTAAGGTGCTTTTGTGTAGATATTACGTTACAGGTTCTCTAATTATATCCATACATCTTAAATACTTTTCTTACGTTTGGAAATATTTGAAGTGCTTAATGACAGTGGACAGATTTTAACTTGTGGAATATACATGAACTACCCTATTGGCATTTAGAGTCTGTGCGGAAAGAGAATAGGCGTAGCGAAAAACGGAACTAACCTAACCAGTATGGCCACAGAACAGAAAATACGGCGCATACGGTAAAAAAGCATTACAGCGCCCCCCAATCTAAATCCTATTCTCTTTCCGCACAGACTCTATTACTATGTACTTTGTAAGCTTCTAGTCTTTTAATCTAGTGAGGAAAATCAAAATAAAAGGTTGAATAATTTATGAACCGACATTTGGTCAACATAGTTAAGGTCATGAATGTATGACCTAGGTCATGAATGTGTCAGTCAAAGTATAAAGACGAACAAGTAGTCTAACTTCGTCCGTTTAGGAACATGCGACACGTATTCAAACAGAGACGCGATAGCACATTTGTGTGAGTGCGATCCATACTGGAGCATTCTTGCGCATTCTTATTTCTTTGCTTGTAGTGCGGCGCGCACACATTCAAGCGCGCGATGTACCTTATGTAGGAGGACAAATTACTGCTGTTATACTGTGGCTCCGTGGTGATGAATATTTACAAGTGGAGAGCGGACGCAACACGACGCCAGGAGCTTCCGACGCAGCAGGGGTTACATGCGAGATGATCTAATAAGATTATTGTTTAACTAATAACATTGTGTTGATCCCTGAGAAAAATTATGTCTGGAACATTCCATAAAACATCTACTTTTTGTCCATTACGAAACGCTTTGGTAGCGACCGTGATAAAACTTATTAGCTGCTAAGAAACACCACCCATCTTAAAGACAAGTTATAATATTACTATACCGACATTCAGCTTCCTAATTTTATATGTCAAAAGTATTAAAAAGGGAGTGTCCCTTACGAAACGTTTTTGTGGTATGCTCCTTTTACGAAAAATAAACGTAAGTATGTAAAACCTCACAGATGCCTACGGAGATGTATGAAGTAACGATATATTTATCATGAATAGCATAATAAATATATCGTTACTAGCTACTATAACCACTGAAATGATGGTACCTATCTATCTTCTATTGATGATAAGCCTCTGTAATTATCAAAAATCCGCCTGCGTTATGCTCATTATTATCCCAAGGGAATTTCATATCGGGATGTAAAGATGCTTCATTCGAAGGTCTAATTACAACCAGTATAATCATAGAAAAATAGCTAAAATTTACGTTATAAAATTTGGCGTTACGTTATAAAATAATAAAATAATCAAATTGCAAAAAGGTAATACCTATAGCGATATATTTCTACTCTTTTATTAACTTCTATATTGTTTATGGCTGATTATTGCGAGCTGTGGGCGGAGCCGGCGCGACAAGTCATTAAATATATTTAATGTCTTCTACCTAAATTTTTATATGTTGTCAGCACTGCATATTTATTTCAAATGCTAGTCCTTAATTACATTTATTAGACGCGGCTTGCGTTTCAAAATTCATTATGGTTTAATTAATTACTATTCATGATTTTCTTATTCCATTTGTTATTATGTAAGTTACTATTCAATATTTTGGAATTATTTAGATTAAGTCCAGGGACGCGAGATATTCTTTAAGCAAGCTTTTATTTAAGTAGGCACAGTTGATGACAAAGATAATAAAGGAATATAATTTTTTAAACTTCATATCAGCAGTCTAATAAATTTATTTTTAGAAGATATTTTCTCGATATCGATAGGTATCGTAATACAGATTATATCAACTTGAGATAGGATTTAACGAGCAAAATTATCAATTTAACCCACATCCCTAATCCACATTAATTAACGACCAAATAAAAGATCAACGGAATTAATCCACCTAAATTACATTCATTGTCGTAACGGCCAAAAGGCTGGCAACATCGCTCCCGTTCGAAATTTGAAATTCGAAATTAATGGCGGATTTGACAGCGCGGTATTGTGGGCCTAATTTAAATCTTATCAACGCGCGATGACAGCGGCATAATGGAACGGCGGTTTTTTAAATAATACTTCAGCGTTCCATTTTTGAATTGTTTTATTGCGTTGGCTGAAATTGAATTGGTTCTTCATGGTAGTTCTTATTTTGAAATGTTTATACCTTATTATGTTGTTTCTGAATGTGAAATAAATATTTACTGACCAGTTGTAAACTTACCACTTGCAGAATATTGTATTCCGCTCAGACAACTCGTATTCAGAAGAGAATAGAAATATTATGCAATTTGCCTGCCACGTTGTCCGTAAAGAGTATCATACAACCTTCATTGGATTTCCAGTTTGCCTTGTAAGTACCGGTCTATCCTTCTGGAGCCACGAAGGCAAATTATATTGTCAAACAATATTTTATTATTCTCGCTTCAAGGCTTCAGTTACACGTCTAGAACAACTTGAGGGTTGTTTCTTGCTGGAATAATAATAAACCCTTAAAGAATCACTTGCATACGGTTAGGGTTGCTAGATCGCCAAGCCGCACAGACCAGCCAGTTTGGCCGGACATTTGGGTAAAAAGGCCGGAGTATTAATAGGTAGGTACGACAAAGAAATTGGCCGGACACAGTTTATTTTGGCCGGACACTGAATCAAAAAGCCTATGTCCGGCTTTATCCGGACGCTTGGCAACGCTACATACGGTCAAGTTAAAAAAATATCATTCGATGAACATAAGTACCAAAATGTACATACATACCTACATATTTTTAGAGGTGATTGTATCCCTTTCCCTCCGATGTGTAGTGAAAGCGACAGGGGATGTCGGCAGCAAGATGTCCGTGCTGATATCATTGGTGAGGAAAAGCTCTATCAATGAGTTTTTCCTCGTATTATTAACTAACTATAGGGTTGTATGTCTGTATGCCCCATATACATATACATTCATTGACGACACGTTTAGGCTTTTTTTTATGAAATAGGGGGCAAACGAGCAGACGGGTTGCCTTACCAGGATTTGAACCCGGGACTTCCAGCTTCGTAGGCGATGTCACACCCACTAGGCTAGGCATCTTTCCGCCATCGTCCTACGCGACAATATTTCCATCCTCACCACTTAGATGGTTGCTAGAAACTTCCTGCCTCGCACGACTGAACTGTGGAATAAACTGTCGCCTGAGGTGTTTCCGGACCGATTCGACTTTCAAACCTTCAAGAAAAGAGCGTACTCCCACCTGAAAGGCCGGCAACGCACTTGTGACTCTTTTGGTGTTGCAGTGTCTATGGGCGACGGTGATTGCTTTGCTTACCATCAGGTGACCCGTCTGCTCGTTTGCCCCCTAATACATAAAAAAAAGTGTACACTTTTATATGCTGTTTCTCGCTCTTTGCATGACATACTGGATTTTAACAATTGTCTTTTCTTATTAAAAACTTATTTCGCCATAGCAATTCTTGCGTCAATATCTGGTATACACCTGGAGTCGCTAGTAATTAATTTCAGGTATATTACTGTCAAAAAGCTGTGCGATTACTCTAGCTAATGGTTATTAAGTTTTGGCATAAGGTTAACTGTTAGAGATTGCCTCATGGCATTAATTTCGCCTTTTGTACGATTCTCATTTGTGTAATAAGGTGTAGGTAAATGAATTAATTAATGGTTCTGTGAGCTGCAGAGCTCGCGAGTATGTCAACCCCCATGCCATGGCTCGGCCATTTTGAAAAAATCAACTATACAATTATCGAACCTGCTTACAAAATTTCACAAGAATTGGTTGACAAATGCGACCTGTAGAGGAGAACAGCCGGATAGACAGATGAAAGCATTTTTGACCAAGCCGAAACAGAGACGATTCGCGCTTGCTAGGTCAATGAACGGTAAACAAGTCTAGTATAGTGAGGAAAACTGCACATTGAGGTAGTTTAGAGCGCAACCAGGAGTGGTTCACTCCGGGATTTCGCCGCTACTAGATCAAATTTTGCCCCCACGGAGTGGCTCAGTCGGCGACCAGATACGTTATGCAATAGAGAGACGGTCGGATTTGGTGCGTTCCGCCTGGTGGTCGGACTCGAGCGTCAATTTGGTTACAAAGAGAAACTTCGTGAATTTTGTGAGATTTTTTAGAGAGAGAGAGAGACTATTAATGATTGATTCTGATGGCCAGGTTACTCTATAGCAGGGGTTACGGAGGTCAGATGGTCTTTACTGTAATAACCTAACTTACCAAATCTGGTCACTGTCAAAGGTCACCCCGAAAGAAACGAGGAAAAGCGCTAGGGCGATAACTCATGATGAGTCTGTCATGTGCTATAAGGACCTAGTTGAGAGGCTTCAACTATTTTAAACGCTCATTTTAACGTTATTTTCTGTATAAATTAACATGATTCGGCTTTAAAAGGACTTAATGAGAGAAAAGTTATGAAAATTTGGATTGTTACAACCTAGGTATTTGAATGTAGAACCAAAGAACATGGCAAGCTTGATTATAGTAGTTCCACAGCTTCCAAAAGGTAGATCGCGCCGCTTAAATGTGTGCGCGCCGTGTATAAACGCACTACAAGCAAACTTTCAGCAATCCGTAGCAATGCTTCAGTCAGGACTGCACCGTCGCCGCGTGCGCTCGCTTCTGCGAAATGTATCGTAAACCTGTACACTGCAGTCCGTTCGGATGCGAAAAAACCGACGGACGGCAGCCCTGTGTCTCGACCTTGAATAGAGAACGAGCACGAAGAAGGTGCTGCCAACTGGTGCCGCCAATCTAAATCAACTACCCTCTCATGCTGGGGCCACATTGATGGAAACGCCGTTAATTTGTTGCGATGAATATTTGACATTGACAGCTTGATTTGATAGGGGTGATAATTTCCTTTATTGTCCACCCGTGTCTCTTTTGTCGTTTAGTGCTGCCACCTATAGTTCGTGCACGTTCCCTATAGGTATAGCGCGCTCCTACGCGTCACTAAAATCAGGCTGTCATATTCATAATTTTTCTCAAACATGGCATGAAATGTTGACATTACGTGCCTAAAAATAGGCCGCAAAGTACCTCGTTTCCGGTGCGGCTTGACACTTGGCACGTAATGGAATTTCATACTTATTATGTATTTTTTTTTAATTTCCATTCCACATTTATTTGGGATTTTTGCTATATTTTGCAGTTTTATTTATTTAAAATTGACATGAATATAACAAATAACACATTATAAACAATTTCCAATTATTATAAATTGTAAACTACACCACAAGAATACACATTTAAAATATTTCATCTAAATATTCGCGGTAAAAATGTAAACTGAAACAGCTTTTGGTTGTAAATGGTTTCCGAACGTGACCTGACATTTGCATTGTCTATGGATATAATATGTCACTAACGTCACTTTCTGATAAAAAGTTTGCAATGTAAGTATGAAATTCCATCCCGTGCCAAGTGTCAAGCCGCACCGGAAACGAGGTACTTTGTGGCCTATTTTTAGGCACGTAATGTCAACATTTCATGCCATGTGTGAGAAAATAATACATTGTGTATCAAGGGCGGTAAGTAAGGAATTACAAACGAGTGTTTGTTACAAGGCCGAGGCGAAGCCGAGGGCTTTAATAACACGAGTTTGTAATTCCTTTACCGCCCGTGGCACACACAATGTTTTTCATCACACTTGTGAGGAAATCTGATTAAAATAACCTTACTTAACCTAAATAAAATTGTAAAACTGACAGTGACATTAGTGTCATATAACAAGACGACAAGTCACGTTCGGAAACCATAGCGGTAAAGACTTTAAATGGTTGATTTTATATTTGCAAAATACTGAAACATTTTATTTAAACATTTAATTAATGTTACAGAAATATGTCTTTACATGTATTTGCAATAACAGATCTCTTTAAATAAATATTTCAGTCATAAAAGTTAAAAAAGTAAGTTGGCGTTTTCTTTGAACATGACAAATAAGAGTAAAACAGAACCAGCGTTTCAAATTTAAAAAGAAAACCATTACGCCCTAGGGCGTAATAGGTCATTTACGGCCCGCAAAACCTACGTGTAATGACACCATTTTCGAGCAAGTGTGATGAAAAAGCACTATACATACCTCGGCGGGAAATGGGGTTGTCGGCCTCGTAACTATCTGGCCTCGCTTCGTTGGGCCAGCTATATGTACTCGGCCGGCAACCCCTCACTTCCCGGCCTCTGCAGTAATGTACTATTTCATGATGATTTGTACGACTGCATAAAACCGGCATAGTATACAGATTTATCCGTTATTAGATTTTTTTTATCGAGTTATCTCGATTGATGAAGTCCTGTTTTTTAATAAGATTTGTTTTGTTTACAATTAATCGTTTACTTTAAAAATTAACACCGTGTCAGTATCTAAACGAGGTATTCAAATTAATGCACTAAACGTAATAAGATTTTTTTTAATACTTTTTACTTAATTTTTTTATTATATGGACTACCCACTTTAAATACCAAAGTCAACCCAAACATTTAAAATAACATTCTGTTATTATTTATTTTATGCTAACAAAATACTGCCAAAAATTTTAAATGCGATAATATAAAAAAACAAAGTTAAAACATCAATAATACTTATTTTGAATAAAATATATTAGTTTTGTTTTACTCGCGACTTAAAATGCGGACCAAATGATAAAATCGCATAACTCAAAACATTTCATTTTAAAACTTGAAAGTTACGAAACCGATATCGCAAAAAGTTATTTTTTATTGTTTTACCTGTTTGAAAAGGATGTCTCGGCAATTTGTGCCAAGGACCACCAATTATAAAATTTCAAAGTATAACGTTCCCCCGCCGGTAATTATATGCTTCACGGAATGCTACAAATAAAGGATTGGGCCCTTTCTTGTGTCAAGTTTCTTGGATGAAATGTTACTTAGTTTGGTTTTAAGACGGGGAAAGTATATTTCGAATGTTTTAAAATTTAAATATAGGGTTTGTCACGTTAGTGACCGCTTAAGTTTTTGGAACACGTGTAATTAAATTTAATAGTAAGTCGTTTTGCGAAATGTAGGTATGGTTACATAAAAAAATAGTATCTTAACTAAAACAATTTTAATAAAAAAATGCCTTTCATAATTGTAATATTCATGGCTAATCTGAATTGCAAAAAACCGGCACTGATTCTTAAATTTTTTTTATTTCGACAATGCTTTATTTATTACTCAAGTTGTTTGGTAAGTCTTAGGTAATGATACTAATGATTCAAGGATGTAAGTATTGATGGACTATGTAGATATGACTGGGTTTTATCCGACGGCCTTATTCAAAGAATTACCTATGTATGTAATTTCTTGGAAATATCTAATCGGCACTCATTTTGTTTTACTTCTCTAATATAGTTACTAGGAATGGTATGATATACCTAAGGCTTATAGTAGTACATTTACCTACATATTATAGTGGGTATAAAGACAATGTTTATTTGATTTCATTAAATATATGTATTATTATTTCTTAATGCATCAGTTGATTTATTTCAATATTTTTCTTGATAATAAAAATCATTTAGTATAACAAAATAAACGGGATTGCCTTAATTTTTAAGACAATTTAAATTGATAATAAGTTGTAACTAAATTAATGAATCTAATTAGAAAAAAATAGGTACTTCATGGTTTGTAAACGGAAAACACGACGATACAAATAGCTTTTCTTATTACGTTTTTTAGAAACATGCTGAAGAAAACATTGAAAACAAACTTTGTTGGAATCTAATAAGGTTAACTATTGTATTAGTCGCCATTTGAGCATTTTTTTTTCTTCTATCAGAGTCGATAGTACTCATGATTCTGATTAGGAATCACAAAATGTATCAAATTTAAAACATTAAATGTTTGGTAGCATTTAAAAAAAAAACAGCCCATTTTTCAGTATTGTGTCTGCGTCTACCTACCTACTTGTCGCGAAATCATATGGCTTGTATGAAATTATACCAATTATAATTAGGTCCACAAGGATAATATCATAATAAAAATGTGGTAAATCTTCGATGCTAGTGTTATACGTTGTTATATACAAGTTACGTTTACGTTCCACGAGCGTTTGTAGATACAAAATTACAAATACAATATGGAAGAGTAAAATTACCTATGAGCATCTTGCCTTTATGCAAAATTGCTGTAAATTATGCGAGTTCTTTTTATTAATTTAATTCTCAGGTAATTTATTGTCATGATATTTTATTATTTTTATTTGTTTTTTTTTTTTATATTTAATAATTTTTTAAGAATTTTAGAAAGAACTATTTGAATTGTGATAAAGTGTAACTTATTAATTCTTTTACCTCGAATTTGTAATTGTTAAAATTATAATATGATATTTGAAAATCAACTCACGTTTCTATAATTTCCTTTCCGATTAAGTTGATTTAAGTACAAGTCATCCATATTCAGGAAGCATTTGAGTATTTTGGGCATATGTACACTTAGCAGTAGACACTGTATATCTATATAAGCCTATAAGTAAGCAATCATATCCATACCTCGCGATGACACTGCATATAAAGGTTCATGCTATCTATACTAAGGCAAACATATCACAGAACACAAAATGTCTCATATCACAACAGTCACTGGCTTGCGTTCCGCATTATCGATTGCGCCCGGAGCCATCCGAGGCTCACGTACCGAATGTAATAATAATCGACCATCCCCCAGGCTTATCGGTAAACGACTGGAGGCGAAAAGGTTTTAGCTGGGGGCGAAACGCCGCGCGTCGCTCCAGGCTCCGCCCCAGGGTCCCCATTGGTCTGAAAGTGGTAGCGAGCCGTCAAACGCGGCCCCCCATTGGCGGCCAGTAGTCAGTGGGGGCATAGATATTTTGACGTTTTTTTAACGCGGTGGCATTTCTCGTCGCAGCGATTAATTGTAATTCTTTATGGCTATTGTAGGGTTGAGTGAGCGGTTATATGTGACGTTTGTGTTCGATATTTGATTTTTTTTTATGCCGGTGTTAGGATGCGCCTGCGACTGTGGCTTGTTTGATCAGGCTGGTTAAGGTTTGCTGTTTTTTTCGTGTTTACATTTCTATTGAAATGCCAAACTGTATAAGATGTTCGTTTTTAACAATTGGAAGTGTTTGTACTTAGGTAATAAAATTTGTGCCAAAAAATGCGTTTTCTCGGTTGTTACACTTTGTCTCTTGATGGTGAAACTTATTTGTCAAAATTTGTTGAGAATTTCTGCAAATATCGTCTTTTGTCTGCTACCTGCCTATTTTTTATACTTTTGTTTTTTTATTTGATTCGCAACCTACCTGGATCAAATCAATATCCTGTTTTGTTAGTACCCAATTATTCTTCGAGATCTTCGAGTTCGAGTATGCTTACCTACTTTTGTCTTGAATGTGATAAATATAGTCTAGATGAGTAGACATCGAATTATGAAATATTTTATGTATCGAGATACTTAGCTACTTTATAAAAAAAAATCTAAAAATTAGCATGGCTAATTTTATTTAATATTTTTAATGTTAATCGTCTATCTGATTCTTTTATATCTTTCAAGCACTATGGCTAAATGGTAATAACTACATTGATGATGATTGGTCAATCACCGGAAAATCAGACACATGAAGATAACCCAAAAATATTATCTAGGAGTGTAGGTACAACAGGTACCTACTAGACGATAGGTACTTACTAGACGATTAGGTAGATAGGTACAAAATACATTCATAAAGTTTTCTGGGCTTTTTTATTTAAAGTGTCCTCTTAACTGACAGTTAACAGGTCGTCACAAAACTGACGATTAGTGTCAAACTCCATATATTTTGTCACCAACTGTCAGATTAGACGGAATTGAAACATAGCTTAAGTTTCGCCTAGCCGTACATTTTAAAATAAAAATGCCTTTCTATTGAAATTTCTACAATAGTATTAAATCCAAGATTCAGGTACAATATTCATGCTCTCAAATAAATATAGTTTACCAACAGAGTGTATCGCGATCGCGACTAGAAAACTAAATCTCAGAAGGAAATCTTAGGGGTGTACAATTACATATGCAGGTAGGTATACATATCTTATAAATTTTGCCTCAAGAGAGCGAGATTTCGTCCCTCCATAGGGTGAATACGAATGTGACACATATACGTGCACCTATAATGCCGTGTAACACGTAGGTAATATGCGAATGTGTGCGTGACATATCTTTCTGGTAATGTTTCGAAGTTTAGTCAGCCATAGTGAAATGAGAAACGTAGACTCCTCTGGTGATATTTGAGCGTTTTTCGAAAAGTGTACCTACAATTCAACGGTACTTAAAAATTGTTTAAAATTTTAAATACCATCTAACCTTCCAGTACGTCACGAAAATGTATTGATTTGACACTAACTTTCAGTTTCGTCTCGGAACGTAGCTGCTCAAAACATATTATATACACATTTTTGAAAAACGAAAAACATTGCGTATTTTTTTGTTTTACAGACTCTTTGGTATTACCTACACCTTTTTTTTCTAGCACGTAGATATCTGTTGATATCTAAAAGTATTCGGCAGGTGATAGGCTAGTAGCATCTTGCCTAGTGAATTACTCTATGCCCCTAAATATGCAAGCTCGACCAACAAAAACCTAAAAAAAAAATATTTAAACAATCTGATTAATTATTATTGAAAACTAAAAGTCTTAAGTAGGTAATCCAACATGTTCTGAATCATCTAAAAATATTATTACGAAAAAAGGATTGATCTATGCTGTGCCCTCTTAAAAACAACACACTTTTTAAATAAAAATATCCCAAGAGTGCTAAGTTTCGTTGCAGAGATTTAAACCTTTAAATTAAAAGCATGAAATTCTAATTGTGAATAAAAAACTATAGCAGTAGTGTCTATTCAACGAGTCAACGAAGTCTTGTAAAATATTAAAACAATAAAAGAACGTTACGTTTTCAAGTAAGTACCACAGCACTTTCTCGAATGGAGATTTTTAATTACATTTTCATTTCTTAATAGTAGACAACTAGGTAAATGGTATCTTACTTAAAGAAATTATGAATTATAAACTATTTTAGTATCAAAATAGGATAATTAAAATGTCAATACATTTCTGAAACTTTTTAGAAACATTATTAGTTAGTTGTTCAAAATTACGATTCAAAACTTACAATTTTTTAAAGTTAATTTAATGAAAGACATATTCTTAAAATAATAACTTTAAACCATTTTTTGTTTAAACACAGCCTAAAGCAAAAACCGCGTAACTCCAAATTTAATAAAAAATAATTCCACCGCCAGCTGTCCTTTCATTGTGTGGTCTAAATTTTGGCGGCGACACTGTCGATTTTCGAGTTTCGGCGTTCCGAATAATTTGTGTAATTAATTTCGTGTGGTTAGGTTTCTCTGAGTTTTAAGTGTGGTTTAGTTATTTACAATTCAAAATATTCAAATGTTGAATATATTTATGTTTGTTTGTGTACATTAATTACATCGCATTTTAATATTACTAACATTCATGTTACCTATGGTTTTTGGTTTTTTTATAGACCTTATATGCATTATTTCGTGGAAGGAAGCGAAAAACCTCATACTTTTTTTTAGCCTTTATTCTAACTCTGAGTAACTCTTGAGTTATTCTGGTGGCTAAGAACTCCTCTCTGTAACCGCGCTGCTACAGAGTTATCAGCCTAGACTGCTACAGTTTTTGCTTATTATTGCAAAAATAAATTGGGTGTTTTATTTAACTATCGTTATAACTTTTATTTATTTTGCAGAATCATAGCTGATTTCATGTCAGTAAAAAATGATATGACCTATGCTTGAAAACTTTACAATTTCAAGAATATTATTATATGTATTATTTAGGTGGCTAGTAGTGCAGTCTGTCAATTCAGTCGCTAGGTATTTGCCGATAGATTGTTTGTGTATTTACGTGGGCGAAACCACGGGCTAGAGTAAAGCTGGCACTTTAATAAACACCCCGAGGTGTGAGACATTTGGTGCGCGGAGGAGTTTTTGGGGTTTTCTTTAAATTGAAAGTTGTATTTTTTGTATTGTGACGGTAATTATGGGGTATTTCGATCGATATAAAACTTGTAATCATACATTTGTGTATGTGGGCAGGCCGTGTTGATAAAAAACGAAAAGAAAAGGGGTTTTTATAAAATATTATGTGTTATTTATTTATCTTATGTGTGTTCCTATGATTACAGTGCTCGAAGAAGACATCATAATAATTTTATCACTAACAATATTGCTACATACAGACAGTATGTACATAAAGTATCCAAATAAAATATATCCAAACGTAAACAAAGAAATGTACCACGCAATTGTTAAATCGTAAATATGACAACCTGATCGATTGAAATGCAGTCATTATTACCGTTGGCAAAAAAAATCAATATCAAATAATTTTGTGTAACCTCCAGTATTTAGTAAGTATACGCATTTATGCTTTAACGAAAACAGAAATTAACAACATCATAGTAGAAATGCAATAATCTGAAGTAAGTACGTTGTGTTGTGTTGTGATGATACGTTTGTTATGTTTAGTTGGTTTACGACAAGACAATAACGTTTAGATTGTTTACATCCACAGGCTGTTTCAAAATCATCTGCAAATAACTGGTAATTAACATGTTCTTTTATTCAATTAAAAAAAAAACTGCTGTAACAGTGATACAAACTATGCCATTACATTACACTATACTTCATATCGACGTTGGCCAGCTTACAGCTTTGCTTTACGATACATACGGTATATTACAAAACCTTCGAAGATACACAGTTTAGGAACAAAACCACAGAAACTACGCTCTCTAATACAATCCAATCCAATTGCAGTGAAAACTTTTCATAACTATAGGGATCTCTATTCCCTTGAGTTTTGTAGAATTCACAATGCAGTCGTAAAATACTGAGGAAATGTTGCTACATAAATTTATTTATTTATTATCTATTTTTTATTTGTCTTGTTTGGACGCATAGAGAGACCCTTTACATCTCTATAAATGTAGTTTTTAAGTTAATGTAATGTATTAATGAAATCTCATGTATGAAAAGAGAAACTAGTGAGTTTTTTCCGGCGCTTCTTCACACCAAGAAGGTCATTACCCGAAGCGCTAAAACAAAAGGAAAAAAGAATGTAAGAAAGACATGTAAAAGAGCCCTTGAGGGCCTACTTACAGAAATAAATTATTTTATTTTTATTTTTTTAATCAATTTTTTTTAATTCTTTAATTGACTGGACAACTTTATTAACAAAAATGTGATAACTTCAAATAAAAACTACGTCATTAAACATTATAACCAAAAACAAAAAGCAATCGCAAACCAACCGTCCGATGTCCTTAAAAAAAAGCCGACGACGTGAAAAAAGAAATCGGCATGACACATTAACAGCCCATTTGTGTCTGATTATACACGGTGACCTAACGCCTTCCATCAATTAAAAATAACTAAAACTGTCAAGATTATTATTTTTTGTTACACAACTGTTGTAATAAATTTACCCGTTTTCGGAGTTGTGTCTTTTTGCTTTAGCCGCCTTTTGTCACGGTGCCGTTATGGGTCACGGTTACGTCTAATTCGAATTTGGAATCCGCGATTCTAACGGTGTTTTTTACAATTCGAATGACTTTAACGACTTTGATTTTTTTTGTTCTAATTTCAAATAACCTTAAATTAAAAATACTTGGTCCAATTACTCCGAACGCTTGCAAATTCTAAGTTTTTTTTTTATTTCACAATAATGATACAAATTGCGGTGATAGCTTTTAACATATAGAGCAACGTTTTAAGGCGCATTTTGTCATATATGATTAACAACAATTTTAGACCGCATTATTACTCAAATTTAACACAAATACATGTCATCCACCACGATCGAGACAAGCTAATGATATTAAATCCGGAGCGAGATGGGCACTAATAAGGTTAGCTAGACTTTGCCTTACTAGCAACATATACGTCCCTAAATTCATTATATGTCTATGTATATTCAACGTCAAACACTGCCATACTGCTTCTTCAATCATAAATTTTACATTGTCAAATCATCATTATCTCGAAGTGTGATTTTCAACTCTTACGGCGGGAAAAAATATAAAAATTAAGCCATAAATATACCGTATTTTAATAAAATACAATAACTTGCAATTTGGCGCTACTATCGATCATAATTTTCTGTCGTCATTTTATTTCAAAGGTCCTCTAACCAATTTTACCGTTAAATTGACTACATTCTGCTATCATCGTCGGCTACCGAGAATTCCAAATTCAAAATTTCGAACGCGACAATAGACAGAAAAAAACAAACGAAATTCCGGCTCGAATTCGGGGTTTAATCAAATTCCCGCGCTGCTCTATAATTTACCAAATATTCTAACAATTTTATACTCAAAGTAATGTCTATGACAATTACTGAGGTATGCTGTCGTATGAAACCAAAAGAGCTTACGTGTGTTCGTGGCTGGAAGCGACATACATCTCTTTGGTAGCCAATGTCATGAGACACGCGAGTATGTCGTATGTTGTACGTAATTTAGGCGTCAGCTTTAGGTTGAAATTATGGTGGTTACGTGTAGTTTTTAACCGACTTCCAAAAGAAGGACGGTTCTCAATTCGTCTGTATGTTTTTAACCGACTTCCAAAAGAAGGACGGTTCTCAATTCGTCTGTATGTTTTTTTTTTTTTTTATTTTTTTTTTTTTGTGTGTTTGTTCACCGATTACTTGAAGACGGCTGGACCGATTTGGAAAATTCTTTTTTTGTTTGAAAGGGTAGACTTCCGAGGTGGTCCCATTGTAACCAAATCAGGATCTGATGATGGAATCTTGGAGAAATCGAGGGAACTCTTCAAATATTATAGGCACACATATAGCGATTTCAGTATTTTTCGTAATTTCTTGTCCATATCTTATTAGCAATGAGTTTTTAGTGTTAACCGACTTCAAAACAAAGGGTTAATTTGTATCTAGGTTTCTTCCCCGACTACTTGAAGATGGCTGAACCTATTTGGAAAATTCTTTTTTTGTTTTAAAGGGTATACCTCCGAGGTGGTCCCATTGTAACCAAATCAGGATCTGATGATGGGATCTTGGAGAAATCGAGGGAACTCTTCAAATATCATAGGCACACATATAGCGATTTTGGTATTTTTCTTAGTTTCTCGTCCATTTCTTATTAGCAACAAGTTTTTAACCGACTTCAAAACAAAGAGCAATTTTTATGTAGGTTTGTTCCCCGATTACTTGAAAACGGCTAGACCGATTTGGATTTTTTTTCTTTTAACTAAATAGACTTAAGTCTATTTGGTCAAAACAATATTTTTCCAGCGCCACTAAAAATAAAAAAATAAAGTAAATTTTTAAAACAAAAAAAAAAAACCGACTTCCAAAAACTTAAACTAAAAACCAAAAAATAATATGTTAATCACCCCAAAGAAATGGATAATCAACGATTCATATATACATATACAGATATTTATAGTTTTTAACCTGTTATTTTTGAAGTCGGTGCCAGCTAAGGAGCTCAGCATAGCCAGCTTTGCGTGGCAGTGGCAGGCACCGACTTCAAAAATAACAGGTTAAAAACTATAAATATCTGTATATGTATATATGAATCGTTGATTATCCATTTCTTTGGGGTGATTAACATATTATTTTTTGGTTTTTAGTTTAAGTTTTTGGAAGTCGGTTTTTATTTTTTGTTTTAAAAATTTACTTTATTTTTTTTTATTTTTTTTTTTATTTTTTTTTTGTGTGTTTGTTCACCGATTACTTGAAGACGGCTGGACCGATTTGGAAAATTCCTTTTTTGTTTGAACGGGTAGACTTTCGAGGTGGTCCCATTGCAACCAAGTCAGGATCTGATGATGGAATCTTGGAGAAATCGAGGGAACTCTTCAAATATTATAGGCACACATATAGCGATTTCGGTAATTTTCGTAATTTCTCGTCCATCTCTTATTAGTAACAAGTTTTTAGTGTTAACCGACTTCAAAACAAAGAGTAAATTTGTATCTAGGTTTCTTCCCCGATTACTTGAAGACGGCTGAACCTATTTGGAAAATTCTTTTTTTGTTTAAAAGGGTATACCTCCGAGGTGGACCCATTGCAACCAAATCAGGATCTGATGATGGGATCTTGGAGAAATCAAGGGAACTCTTCAAATATCATAGGCACACATATGCGATTTTGGTATTTTTCTTACTTTCTCGTGCATTTCTTATTAGAAATAAGTTTCCAGTCTTAACCGACTTCAAAACAAAGAGCAATTTTTATGTAGGCTTGTTCCTCGGTTACTTGAAAACGTATAGACCGATTTGGATTTTTTTCTTTTAACTAAATAGACTTAAGTCTATTTGGTTAAAATAATATTTTTCCAGCGCCACTAAAAATTTAAAAATAAAGTAAATTTTTAAAACAAAAAATAAAAACCGACTTCCAAAAACCTAAACTAAAAACCAAAAAATAATATGTTAATTACCCCAAAGAAATGGATAATCAACGATTCATATATACATATACAGATATTTATACTTTTTAACCTGTTATTTTTGAAGTCGGTGCCAGCTAAGGAGCTCAACACAGCCAGCTTTACGTGGCAGGCACCAACTTCAAAAATAACAGGTTAAAAAGTATAAATATCTGTATATGTATATATGAATCGTTGATTATCCATTTCTTTGGGGTAATTAACATATTATTTTTTGGTTTTTAGTTTAGGTTTTTGGAAGTCGGTTTTTATTTTTTGTTTTAAAAATTTATACAATTTGTGAAGTATGGCGCCCATTACTGGTGTAACTATGTACTGTGCGTCATGTTATTGAGGAAGATTAATAGAGGGCATTTGAATAGAGAATCTAGCACAAATACGGAAGACTTGCATCGTCAAAATGCTTTTGCTTTTCTTTTTAACCGACTTCCAAAAGAAGGACGGTTCTCAATTCGTCTGTATGTTTTTTTTTGTGTGTTTGTTCACCGATTACTTGAAGACGGCTGGACCGATTTGGAAAATTCTTTTTTTGTTTGAAAGGGTAGACTTCCGAGGTGGTCCCATTGTAACCAAATCAGGATCTGATGATGGAATCTTGGAGAAATCGAGGGAACTCTTCAAATATTATAGGCAGACATATAGCGATTTCAGTATTTTTCGTAATTTCTCGTCCATCTCTTATTAGCAACGAGTTTTTAGTGTTAACCGACTTCAAAACAAAGGGTTAATTTGTATCTAGGTTTCTTTCCCGACTACTTGAAGATGGCTGAACCTATTTGGAAAATTCTTTTTTTGTTTTAAAGGGTATACCTCCGAGGTGGTCCCATTGTAACCAAATCAGGATCTGATGATGGGATCTTGGAGAAATCGAGGGAACTCTTTAAATATCATAGGCACACATATAGCGATTTTGGTATTTTTCTTAGTTTCTCGTCCATTTCTTATTAGCAACAAGTTTTTAACCGACTTCAAAACAAAGAGCAATTTTTATGTAGGTTTGTTCCCCGATTACTTGAAAACGGCTAGACCGATTTGGATTTTTTTTCTTTTATGCTCTAACTTTACTACCCAAAGCTTGTATGGAGGAGATCGCTTATCAGCGATAAGATCGCCTGTTGTTTACAATTTAATATGCTGTTTTAGAATTAATTTCTTATGATGTTTTGGTGCACAATAAAGAATATTGTAGGTATTGTATGTTTTCAATCGACATTGAAAACTACACCAATTCGGTTGCTATTTCGGCTAATTACCCGACTGCGGCGAAGCCCAAAGGAGGGTTATGTGTTTGACCTGTATGTATGTCCGTTCCTATGTCCGCTACTACTACTACTACTCAACGGCACATCCGATTTTGATAAATGATACATCATTACTCATAGATTCGTCTTGGTGGTGCCGTGGTGCGAGTGTCACTGGGCTGGAAGTGCACCGCGGTCGGATTTTTTAGGTATAAAATTTTTTTTTTAGAAATTATTTTGCGGTTAACGAAAACAAACAGTACCTAGCCTATGCGAATCTATGGCTATTTTATTTCAGTGCAAATTACATTTAAGAAATCAGTTGCTCTGTGAAATAAGAACAAACTAATGAATCGAAAATAATGCATTACACAACTAGGGTTGTAATACAAAGCAATACCGAGATCGCAGAAGTTTGCGGCCCGAGCTGCAAGCGAGGGGCGTAAATATGCGATCGAGGGCTTTCTTTATTACCTCCCGTGTTTTGTACATCATTTTGTGTCTACAATTGACCAGAAAGCGGCTTTTTTTTATGGCCAGGTGTGGCATAAAACACATTTTTCTACTCCTGTACTTTTATCTGTATTTTACTTGGTCACGAACACTAATATAAGAACATACATAATATGAGTTCAGAGAAGTCTATACTCTATTCCTCATAACAGCACTAGTGTCGTTTAGTCGCAAAACGATACTGCTAGCAGCCACAGACTTCTAAATCTATATAAAATTTAGGTCAAGGATTAAGCGCTCAATTCTAACTTTACGACAAAAATGCACACCTACCAACTTAACAAACAATTAAATTCCTACGGTTTTTAAGAAAAACAAAACTTTCCGAATTAAATTCATTGATGCCAACATAAAAAAGTATTTTTAATATCGTCACTGCGTGTCACTAGCAAGTATACGTCAAATTAAAAAAAAAAATACCATTGACACATACTGTCAGTCATATGTCATATTTGTCTTGTTTGCGTGCTATGTTTAATTTTGTTTTTTATATTTTAAAACCTAGCAACTCGCGCCATTCGCATTTTTTGAGCCTACTTATACAACTGTTGCATAATAGTATTTTATGCAACAGTTGTATAAGAAGGTTAAAAAAATGCGAATTGCGTGAGTATCGCAAATAGAGACGCAATGAGCGTTTTTTGACTTAATTATACAACGTTGCATACAATACTTTTTCTACGACTAGGTTAAAATTTAAAATACATGGACGTCACGCGTGTCTCGTCCGGTCTCTCCGAGTGTGTACAGCCGGCATGACAGTTGTGTCTATGGTAAACTTTTTTTTGATATGGCTGGTGAAACGATGTGACGATAATTAAAATACTTTTTTTTTATGTTGGCATCAATTAATTTAATTCGGAAAGTTTTGTTTTTCTTATGAATCGTAGGAATTTAATTGTTTGTTAAGTTGGTAGTTGTGAATTTTTATCGTGAAGTTAGAATTGAGCGCTTAATCCTTGACCTAAGTTTAACCTAGATTTAGAAGTCTGTGGATGCTAGCAATAACGTAAAGTGACTATAACGACACTAGTGCTGTTATGGGGAATAGAGTATAGACTTCTCTGAACTCATATTATGTATGTTCTTATATTAGTGTTCGTGACCAAGTAAAAGACAGATAACAGTACAGGAGTAGAAAAAATACCATTTCGAATGTTCGATCATCACATTCAGCCGCAGCCGTCTCACTGGTGGGCAGAGCTCTCATAGATGAAAGTGAATGAGCTGTAGCCTCCACGCTGGCCCAGTGCGAATTAGTAACTTCACATGAAACTTTGAATTATGATTCGTATTTTGGACACGGATGAGAATGTCTAAAGCCAGCTTATAAGTGTGCTTAAGTGTCTTTAGTGAATATGAGTATGAATTTGTATTGCCCATCGCAGAGGCACAACGCCGCGTCCAGCCGAGGGTCTAATTAGGGGTCGGACCCCAGAATTATAAACCGTTTTGTGATCTACCCACGAGAAATGTATCATTATTTATATAAAAATGTTACTTATAATATTAGGTTTGTTGTAAGTTTTAATAAATAACCTACGCAGTGACTGTCTTTACAAGAACGACTTAGGATCCTCAGCCTAAATCACTAAAAGTATACATAATTTACTATACACCGCGGGTACGAGTAACCCGACAAACTTTAACTATAGATTCTAACAACTATTAGGAGTAAAAAAAGTTATGTTATGTATAGGTAGTCGAGAAACGCTTACTTTCAGAGATATTGATTATTTTTTAAATGAAAACTCCCAAGTGTGTAACAAGCCCTAATAAATGTGACTAAGATCGTTTTACTAATTTTTTAACTAAACAGCAATTAACCTTCGCAGTATTTGATGGTAAGCGAGTATGATGCCAAAAAATTGACCTTTCGTTTCCATTTTAGCTTTTTTTCTTTTTGATAACTTTTCCTCCAGTAAGGACATGTTTATAACGAGAACGAGGGGCTGAATTTACTGATTTATTTTGTTGCATAAGACTATTAATGTAAAATGACAATATTCGACCCATGTTGATATAACATTATTTACTCATCACACCACCAGGAATTCATGGCTGGAGTATGTCGGTATAGTCCCTCCCACCCTGTATATGAAAGAAACATGATGTTTCTTTATTAGTTTTTTTTAAGGCAGGTAAATTACACCGCATTTTTATGTTACATTATATACATACAAGAAATCAAAGTAAGTAGGTCCAGACTGGGAATCGAACCCTGCCCGCCCAGCGTCGTTACCACTGCGGTGCTCCAGTGATCGAAGTGGTAAAGACGCTGGGCCGGAAATCCAGAGGTACCGGGTTCGATTCCCAGTCTACACCATAGGTGAGTATAACCATTAAATTTTTATGTGTACTTTGATTTCTTATATCTATATTATGTAACATAATGTATTTTTTTAAAGGATATTTTTATAATCTTTTTTAGGTTTCCGTACCTCAAAAGGAAAAAACGGAACCCATATAGGATCACTCGAGTGTCTGTCTGTCTGTCACACACAGCCAATTTGCTCCGAAAGTACTGGTCCGATAGAGTTGGAATTTGGTACATATATTAAAGTTAATGTCCCAAACTCTAGTCTAGCCAAATGTGGCATATACTTAAATGACGGAATTTGTTAGGAAAAACTGTGACATGGAGGGGGGGGGGGGGTATAAAAATCTGAAAAATCGTGTGACGACCCCTAAGCCTACTGGCATTAGCAGGCCTCCGGCGTTGAGGGGAGGCCTAACCTACGATAGGTCAGTCAGTATTATAAATAAGGATTTGAACAGCTGCGGGCTAAGACGATATCCGGGACACAGCGAAGAGGAGGACTTCGATTCCGGAAGAAACAAACTTTGGGAGAATGATGATGATTTACTTTTGTTCTTTTATATTATCCAAGAAATTTCAGTCGTGGTCCTAAACGCATTGAATTTAGGCTGTAGGTATAGGTAGTTTCACGAGAGTTAAGGTGAATGATTACACACACAGCTACATGGAGTACTCATTGTAAAAAAAGTGAATGAATGAAATGAATGAGTGAGTAAATAAACACAAGGCTATAGTTTAAAGAAGCTTTTTGATCTATCTTGCAATTCACTGTTGACCCTGCTATCGGTAAGAAAAAAGAACAGTAATTTCAAAATCCCGCTGTCATTACACGACAGTTGATGTGTGCGTGGCCTCTCGTGAAACTACCTATACGTTCAAAATTTTTCTTAAGTACTCCTTAAATAATAAATCACGTTGCTGAAAATTACATCACACAAAAGTAGTTCAGGTTCTAAGAATATATTCGTTTTCTTAACCGATTCGTTGCGGATGGCACGACAGGCGTGTTATGAAGGTTGGTGCGTGGCGTCATTGCGCACTGAAAGGGTTAACCTATTCAAAGTGTCCACTGCCACCCTCCTGCCCTGCCGTTTGTGTATGCTCCTGCCATTTCCCTTTATTTCTCTTTTTTAGCTAGTAACACTGGCCACATTTTCATCTACATTATAATCATTACAACTTCAGTTACAACAGTGCCGAAAAGACCGGGGCTAGCGACCTGGTTCGACCCCAGGGAACGCCACGGCCCCCACCTGGTCCGATTTTTGCACCAGTTAGTAAGACACGCAAGTTTGCCAGGCTTAAAAAAAACCCCAAAGACCCTAAAAATAGACAAGCCGGTGGGAATCGACTAAAATTAAAGTCTCCCAACTATAGTCAAGCAGATGCGTTATTTATTGTCAAATATTAACAATATCATCTGTAAATATTTCCACGATACGATATTATAACATTAGAAAATTTCGCTGTCGATGTCGATGTTATGAATATCTAATAAAGATTAAGCTCTAGATAAAATCTATGTATTTCTAAAACCAAGGCATCAGATTATGAACTATAATGATCCAAAATACGGAGAACGATGTATCAGCGTCATTATGCAAAGCGTCATCGCGGAACATCAGCGGTAACCCATACTTAAGCGTAAAACAACCCATTAGGTAACTCGCTTTTGTAAAAAGTTGGGTTACGCCGCTTCGGTGGGGTATGGGTCGGCGGAGATCGTTATCTAACGTGTTTTATGCCAACATGCGACAAATGATGCGGAATACCGATGGATAGTAGTGATGTAACGAATATTCGTATTTGCATTCGTATTCGCGAATATTCGCAAGATTTTCAATATTCGCATTCGCATTCGTATTCGCAAAAATCGATGCGAATATATTGCGAATATTTTTAAAATTTCATGGAAAAGAAAGAAATACGGCCAAGTCCGAGTCGGATTTCGAAACTATCAATGAGTAATTAAAAACTCTGTTAGATAAGTACCGAAATAAAATGAAAATAAGATATTTTTAACTTCCACCGGTTCCAATTTTTCTACCACATGCATAATCATTATCTTTAGCTGACGAATTATTCCAACTTAAACTTCAATTACTTATTTTATTGCAAAACTGAATTAAATTTAAGGTAATCGTAATTGAAAACGAAGTATTGAATTTTCATAGTTATTAATTTTGTTTATTTCTAGTATTATAAAATTTTATAACCAATATTCGTATTCGCATTCGCGAATATCAACGTTGATTATTCGTATGCGCATTCGCATTCGCGAATGTTCAAAATCCGATATTCGTTACATCCCTAATGGATAGTCGAAAATGCAGCCAAACACCTGTTTACATTGTTCGTGAATTATATCTTCGTAGCAGTAGGTTGTTGGTAGAATAGAACTTTATTAGGAACTGAGTACTTACCCAGTACCTTTTACCTGTAGATACATCAGAAAATAAATATAAGTGGCTTTCTTCACTTTTCGTAAACTATGTACGCATACATTCAGTGGTTATGATAGTCACTTTACTTGTTTTGAAGAAACTAAAGAGAGACAGAAAAACTGGGCAAGAGCATGTCGGACCGGGCATTTCTCCAGAAATATGTCTGCGGTCACCTCATTCATCTGGCCCTTTATCATACTAAATGTATGGAGACAGATGAATGAGTCGCAGATATATTTCTGGAGAAATGCCCGACCATGCTCAGTGTAGGGTTCCATAGCCGTAACTATAAGGTAAAAAATACGATGTAAAAAAAGTACAACAACAAAAGAGCGTATCTTCATAGCAATTACGTCCTTTTGTTGAGAAGCGCAGTTTATCGGCAATAACTCAAAAACGGTTAATTCGATCTTGTTGAAAATAATTTTCGTTGAAAGTATTAATTAAGCGTTACCTTCGTGATTTTTTTCATATTTTTCGGACGCACGGTTTAGAAAATAAAGGGGGGGGGGACACAATTTACACAACTTTCGGAGCGATTATTTCCAAATACATTCACTTAATCAAAAACAATACTTAGGAACCTTATAGTGTTGATACCACACGTTGATATTTGCTGAAAAAAAAAATTTTTACTGTCTTTAACATGTATGGAGTGCCCCCCTAAAAATATTTATTTTAATTATTTATATACTAAACTAAGTAGCGGCTCATAAAACACACCTATATTCCAAATTTCATCAATATCCATCATGTAGTTTCTGAGTAAAATGCCTGTGACATACGGACAGACAGACAGACAGACGGACGGACATGACGAAACTATAAGGGTTCCGTTTTTGCCATTTTGGCTACGGAACCCTAAAAATATACTTCATAATGAATTTTAGTTACATGGGGTCATCCATATAGTACGTCACATCCTTGGGGGGGGGGGGGTCTAGTCAAATGTGACAGCCTATACTAACAAGGTCAAATATGTTAGGAAAAAGGGTGACATGGGGGGGAGGTCTAAAAGTCTGAAAAATCGTGTGACGTACTTTGTGGATGACCCCTATGTAAAGTTAATATGCCTAATTATTTAAGTTTTTTTAATAACTTAGTTAATATATATTAAATTGAAAAATATGGTAAAATAAATCTATTCCTAAAAACTAAAATTAAAAAAATATATAAAAATTAGGTCCCGTTGGCTTGGTCCCGAAGATGCCTAATTAATTCATTAAGAAAGTAGATTAGGTATAAATTACAACTGCATAGCTGTTCGAATAAAAATATATACATATTTATATATTATAATTTCCTTGGAACCTATGAAAGTATTAAACGAAATAAGCTAGACGGCTAAAAAACTGTTTAGTCCGCCAGTTAGATTATCAAAAGATATTATACACGTATTTTTTCTTTTGTTTGACAAACAAAAAATGACGAAGATACAGTGCTTAGAAGTTTCGAGTGACGTCACTCTTTGGTACAATGTTCACCTAGGGGTGACGTCACAAGCCCCTACTCCGTAAGTTTTATGACCTTTGTCGATTTTTAATAATTTGATAAACCAAAAAATACGAGTCCCCTATTTTTTTTCCATAGTCTAACTGACGGACTAAATAAAATGATATACTTATTTTTAACCTAGTCGTCATCCCTATTATATCTGACCTCTATCCAAACTCTCTCCTTTGAAAAATCAGCTCATTAAAAGAAGGGTTTAAATTTTAAACTGAAGAAAACATATCAAACTCAGTTCACGGCTCGCTCTGACTGATATCAATCATAACCCCCGCATTTTGTTCGTTTTGTAAACAAGCACAAATTATTATAATTCGGTTAAATCGGTGCCCCTCTAATCCGATAATGATCGATTCGGTTTTTTGTTGTTCGATTTTATGATCGAAATTATAATTTCGGCTAAATTGTAGACAGGGTGACGGCATTTTTATTCATATCACACTTATTATAAAAACTCGAAATGTTCCTCCACTTTCACCATACATTTAACTCTACTTGGTGGAAGATTTGTGTGTAAAAGAATAGGAAGACCTCTGTAAATTAAGTACAACTAACTGTAACCTTGTTACTTTTTTCTATAACTGAAAATGCCATACATTTCTATAAATTTGAAGGGTCCATTGCAATAACAATGAATATCCAAAATCAGTGTAATTCCCAGTAAATATGTTAGCCAGCGACCAGAAACAGCACGCGTTATGCGATAGAGAGAGACGGTCAGATCCAGTGCGTTTCGTCCGTTGGTCGGACGCGAGCATCAGTTTTGTCAGAAAGAGAGACTTCTGTACGTAGTACTCTTAATTATTCTGTAACAAAGGTCTTGTTGCGACAAAGCTATGAATTTCAATATTTAGTTCCAGTTTTCGATGTCGCGACAGTTCTTTTTCCTATCCTGCCCTTCATGTTGCCCCTGCCATTTAACTTTATTTTTCTTTTGTAGCCTGGCAACACTGGCAATATTTTCATCAACATTACAAGTATTACAACTTCACGAACTGCTCTACAATACATTACAAAATTCCAAAGTGGAATTTACACCAATTTAAAACATTTCCAGCCCGTCACAGCATTGAACCAATCCAGGACAATTTGGACCAATCTCTAAGACAATATAATTTGGCTGATTGATCGCTCGCCCGGGTCCGCACGCGAGGGAAAGGAATTCAAATTTAGAATAGGTTAAATTCAGCTTTTGTTTTTAAATTGGTCTAATTTGAGGCTGTATTCAGCCAGATGTGGAGTCAAATGTGTGAAGCGACTTATGCGTGTACATTATGATGAGGATTTCAGTAATCATAATTTTAATTTTACTTTCAGAATAATTTAGGTAACTTCAGATACGAGTATAATATCGAGTGTAATTTACAGCAAAATACTAACACAAACTTCTTCTATTCAGACGCTCACACGTCGCGCAGGTTACATCTCCGCACAGGAGAATTCAAAAAGTCGTGGCTGTTCAGAACGCAGCCAAACTGACGTCATCGACGGCCGTTGGCGGTCCCAAATTTGAAGATCGGCGCATATCGATCCAGGCGCATATGGTGCGATCCGGACTGCAGCATTCTTACGCATTCTAATTTTGCTTGTAGTGCGTTCGTTTACGGCGCGCACTTATAGGGAACGTGCACAACGAAGGTGCTGCCAACTGGTGCCGCCAATTTAAATCATATGCCCCCTCATGCTGGGGCCACACTGATGAAAACGCTTTTAATAACGTTAATTTATCGCGTTGAAGGACGATTAACGTCAGTGTAGCTACGACTTACTATATTACATTGACACTTACATATTATCATTGACATTGACAGCTTGATTTGACAGGGGTGATAGTTTCCTTTATGGTCCACCCGTGTCTCTTTTGTCGTTTAGTGCTGCCACCTATATTTCGTGCACGTTCCCTATACAAGCCGCGTAGGTAATGAAGTTGAAGATGTGGCACGTTTAATAAACAATTAGCGAGGTGAGGGCGATGGCGTCCCGTGGTGCGCCGGCGCACCCGCTGCTCAGCGGAGTCACGCTTTACACGTTGGTCCTTCGAGCCGGATTTTAGTAAGTTAACACTGTATTGCACGAAGCAAGGCAAGGTACTTACATTACAAGGTTGCAAAATAAATGTGTTATCTATATGTACATTACAACAAGGCGAAATTATCCCTTTAAGTTTACCTTTACTTCTTCTACTTTAGTTTACCTTTTTAGTGAAACTTTACCTTAGGCAGAGGGCGAAACGAAAACGAAGAAACAAATTTCTTATCTGTGAAAATGTTATTATTGTATATTACATTCAAATTTCGAACATCTCTGATAAACAAAGCACTTTAATTTAACCTTAATTCAAATATCAGTCGAAATGACGTCTTATGCGAAATGAAATTTCAATTGCACACCATGACCCACTCTAGTTAGTTTACGGATTTAAAAACAAAAACTACGTTGCGTGGCATGCGTGAAAAAAGTTTTCATTTGCCACCATTTCAATTTTAATTTGCGGTTTTGAATAATTCATAGAATTCTTATAATACGTGTGTAAATAAAGCAGTGTATGTAACTTTTCATCACACTTGCTCGAAAATGGTGTCATTACACGTAGGTTTTGCGGGCCGTAAATGACCTATTACGCCCTAGGGCGTAATGGTTTTCTTTTTAAATTTGAAACACTGGTTCTGTTTTATTCTTATTTGTCATGTTCAAAGAAAACGCGAAGTTACTTTTTCAACTTTTATTACTGAAATATTTATTTAAAGAGAACTGTTATTGCAAATACATGTAAACACATATTTCTGTAACATTAATTAAATGTTTAAATAGTGTATTTCAGTATTTTGCAAATATAAAATCAACCATTTTAAGTCTTTACCGCTATGATTTTCGAACGTGACTTGTCGTCTTGATATATGTCACTAATATCACTGTCAGTTTTACAATTTTATTTAGGTTAAGTAAGGTTATTTTAGTCAGATTTCCTCACAAGTGTGATGAAAAACATTGTGTGTGCCACGGGCGGTAAAGGAATTACAAACTCGTGTTATTAAAGCCCTCGGCTTCGCCTCGGCCTTGTAAGAAACACTCGTTTGTAATTCCTTACTTACCGCCCTTGATACACAATGTACTAATACATAACACTCGTGTAATGTTATTATGAAATTCACCTGTCTGATCATTTCATAAACCCATACTCGTGTTTTAATCCCTTTCATTATGTAACAGTCACAGAAACTACTATTACATTCATGTTTGATTCTACCAACGCTATGAAGATGCAATTAAAAATCGTCTTTATTGAGGAGCGGGAAAGAGCTTTTTGCCCCAAAACGTCACATATGTAAATTGAGAGTCTCGTCATGTCATGCACATGTATGTGGATAATAGCAACCTTTATCTTTCATTTCCATTTAACAACCGAAGCGGACAGTCCCGGACGCCATCCGTGTATCCCTCATACGTCCGTCATACATCGATACGACGTCGGTATAGGCGGCAGAAAGTGCCGGCTTCGCCTGAGCTTAAAAACTGCCAATAGGGAACGTGTACAACATTAATGCCAACTGGTGCCGCCAATCTATTATTCTGGGGCCACATTCACGGGAACGACGTTAATTATCGCGATGAAGGACGATTAACGTTAGTGTAGCCACGACTTATTATGCTTGACATTGATATTTATAACCTAGTTTTTAGGGTTCCGTACCAAAATGGTAAAAAAGGAACCCTTATGGTGCGACTCTGTCTGTCTGTCCGTCTGTCACAGCAAGATATCTCAGGATCTACTGATGTTATCGACTTGAAATTTGGAATAGTGTTTAAAACCGCTAACCCGAGCTTATTGGACAGAAAAAAAATCTTATTTTTCTTAAAGGGGACCGATGAAAGGGATGTCGAAAATCAAAAGTAGAGCTATTATATCGAGTAGGGTATCAAATGAAAGAGCTTAATTTGTAGACACTGTTTTTATTTTTTTCTTCAACTTTTTGATATGTGATAAAAAACGTTAAAAAAATACCATTACCCCCCCTATTATCTTCGAAGTTACTGAACACAAAAATCTGTAATAATTACCAATTATTAATGTCATTCTAAATATTACAGGAAAAATATAACGGTTTTCCTAACTTGCACCGTTTTTTAGAAAATTTGCAAAAATCGTAACACATACTTATTTGCTCCTACTAAACTAATCGCCATACAGTTTTTCTTGAACTATGAATATAATCTATTTATGAGTTTGTACTGAACCCTCGGTGCGCGCGTCAGACTCGCGCTTGACCGGTTTTTTTAGATCTGATAAGTTTCTTTTACTGTCCGCAATCCGCATAGTGTCCTTTTGTCGATTTAGTGCTACCTATAGTTCCTGCCATAGGAAAAATTATAGGACATTTGATAAGACACGACAACTTCTTTAAAACTATACTGGAAGGAAATATAGAAGGAAAGAGAGGTAGAGAAAGACCTAGACGCAGCTACATGGACCAAGTGAAGGAACAAGTTGGTATCATGTCTTATCAAAATGTCAAGAAGCTGGCGTACATTAGGCAAGATTGGAAGCTACTCCACCGACAAGAGTGTAACTCTTAAATTAATGATGATGATGATAGTTCCTGCACGTTCACTATTGTTCGCTTCTTATATGGCCACAGTTGAGTGTTCCTAAAAGGCCAAGATTGTAAGCTTACGGCCCCTATATTGAAACAGTTTCAGGTTTCCATTTTAACTGTTTACTTTTTATTTTCCGATGTCTCAACAGTGTTGCATTATGTCTTTAGACCTGTCAACATCATAACAATTTAAGAGCTTTACTCTTGTCGGTGTGTGTCGGTGTCGGTCCTGGTACGACGCGACATCGATCTTTTCTTTGAGCTGTTGCACAAAGTTTTTCCGAAGTCTACCTCTCCCTCTCTTTCCTTCAAGAAAGAGAGACCTGTAAAACAAATTAAATATATATTCAAAGCATAGTTTAAAGTATGATATTGGAAGTATTATTCTGGCAAATTATTCATTTCCATTTCACTTTCATTTCCTGATTCCGACATAGAATAAAACAATATAATTATGGCTGTAAAGTGGGTATTTTGGCATTTTTTTTACTCGAATATGGTTAATTTGCAGGTGTCAATGACAGCCCTTAAAGCCATTAAAAGCTCCTAAAATATCCAATTCATAATCATCATCTCAATTGTGTCACTGTCTGCAGTCAGTTATTAACCTCGTTTCTCGCTTTCTCTCCTATTCTTAGATGACGCAAATTTTTCTTTCTCTCTTATTCTTAAATACTTTAGAATATAATGGCTTAAAGGACTGCGTTTGAATACACCTAAAAATAACTAGCCATATTGCTCTTAGCAAATACTCTGACTGATACAAGCTCTTTAATACAATCATGTCAGCATTCTACACTTTCTTACAGCCATGCCCGCAATTATCGCAAGTTTAGCCAAAATCGTGATTTATCGTGAACGTTACATCGCAAAACAAAACCATCGTCAGAAGACCTGCGTGCCCGTAATAGCTGCATTAGCACTTGATTTATTGACACGCCGGATATTCGGGGATTACCTAACTTAGGTTATTTCGTCGCGGGTCCTTCTATACACGCACGTCCACTATGGCTTCTACTCTACGCCACTATGCGCAGGCGATACACAGAGTCCCCATCCAAAAACATTCGAAACATTTGAAAATAATTACATATGGAATTGATTTCTTATACTTACATGACTAATTGTTGCATGATTCATGTACATAGAAATATTACTAACCACAATGATGTTCGAAACTGAAACATTATATTTTATTCATATTCATACTCTGCGTACTATACGCACACGGCACCGTGTCAGCCAAGTTCGCGAAGCAAAGGCGACACAGCAGCGGTGGGGTGGGTAGGTATATTCACACAAACCACTGCGAGCCGCTTTCAAAGAGTTCTTTGACTTCCAGACTTCCATAACTAGAGATTCTTGTCGTTTTGACGTATACTCCGGATAGATCATTTCGTTCGGTACTTGGCAAAGCTTTTTTAAAACCCAGGTCAAACAAAATTGAGATTTTTGATGATTCCTTGCATCATTGAACGGATACAAATTGTGAAGACGGAAGTTAGAATTATTCCACTTACTAGGCCCCGCGCCCACAGGCCAGCTATGTGGTGTATAAGTAAATCGCTCATTTCTTTTTGTAAGTGGTCTTCCTTTATGTATTACATTCCAATCCAATCTATTTCCGATTTGAACTAGAAAAGTAATCGCATGTATTTGTATAGGATTAGAAACTTACTTATGCTGTTCGTATATCTCTGACCCTTGAATTGTCGACAAACGTTTCATCGACATATCATTTCATCGAAAGTTAATTTTCTCTGAAACCATATTTTTCTAGAAATTAATATAAAACAAATCTAACCTAACCTAACCTAACCTACAGGATGACTCTTTAAAAAATCCTGAAAAGTTAACGGTTTCGGAGAAAAAAGTTGTCGACGAAATGAAAATTCGATGAAATGAAACATTCGATGAAACGTTTGTCGGCGAAACAAGGGAACACCCTCTGAAAGGTGACTGAAACTGCAAGATTTTTAGATTTTGTATTATGACTTGACAGGCTAAAAACTAATTATGTTTAAAAATTGGAGCTTATGAGTCTGCTAGAAGTACCTTCGAATTTTGATGATCAATCATCACTGAGTCAGTCAGTCAGTGACAAAACTAAGGAACTTTGACGTGCAATAGTTCTGAAACTGCAAGTTTAAATTGAATGTTATTGTGATATATATATCTAAATCATATTACGCCCTAAATATTCCTGAAAATTCAGGGTTCTAGCTTTAGCTAGCACAACATTACAGGAGGTTGAAAATGGCTTGGATGGCTATGGCTTCTAGAAAAAGAAGGAAGTTTTGCTCGACTTGGCAGGGGTTCGATATAAGCAAGTAAGCATATTTGATGGTAGAAACTGGCACAACCCGTTCTCGCCAATTAGGTTATTTAATAATAAAAGTGATTTATTCTGGCAAAGCGTTATACCGGATCAAATTACAAATTGGATTAAATTAAACTATTCACTATTAACTTTTTCGTCCATTTTTCAGAAAAGTAATCCATTGGGTTAAACTGAAGTTGTGTTTAAAATGCCGTCAAACTTTCCACTTTTGTAACCAAATCGTTGCTGTTGATATTAACTGTCAGTTTTGTCACCACCGCTAACCGCTAGTTAATGGATTTCTTTTCAGAAACATGCCCTATATAACCATCTAAAAATCAAGTACCTACCTACATCTTTTTATAATATGCTTATGTACCTACCCAATACCTACCTAGTTTATGCACTGTCCCAGTAATTGCCATCTTGAATGTTTAAGTCATTAGCAATAGAGGTGACAGCAAGGCACTAGATCGTTTAACTTACTTAGGTACTTTATAAATAAAAATCATGACACACACGCCAACAATAAAATAAGTTAAACTAGTTACAGCATTGCAGGAAAATTCAAAGCCGCTAACTTCGTATTTTCATTTACTCCATCGCTAAAGTGCAATTCCGAAAAAAAAACATTACCGAACTCTATGACATTTTCCCGCCAACCACTTGCCATCTGCCACTTGAAATTTGAATTTGGAATTTCGATTCGAGGGGGCGCAATGGAGCGGCGACGCGAGGAATTACATTCGATATTCGAATGTTTACCTTTGGAACCCCACATATCAACGTTGCTTGGTTTTCAAATATGAATCCTATGTTGCCGAGCAGAAGGTTGCTTTTACGTTGATATCGTTAAGCAAGAAACGCGGTTTTGAAAGCAAGTACTCGATACACAATTTGCACCGATTTTGTAGAAATCTTTGATGTTTTCAAACGATATTGGGTTGGGTGTTGTTTTTTAAAAAGGTAAAGATTATTTATCGGGTTCGAAAGAGACTGCGGAATACTGGAGGGCATTTTATTGAGTACTATTCGTAGGTTAAGAAAACATGTTTGTTCATGTTTTGGAAATAAATAAAACGCTACCATAATATTTTTAAAACAATTAAGTGTTGGAAAGCCAGTACAGGATCGTATTCGTATCGTATCACTAATAGCTCCTATACTACCGTAATAAGCCAAAAGCTAATAAGATAGGTGTTTTTAATTTAACGGGGTAGTGCACACCTTGCAATTTTAGCACCAACAAGTCGTACAGAAGAAGACGGCCGAAGTTGGACTACTTGTTCGTCTTTAAATACCGTAAAACGGGGTGACTTTAGGAAAAAATGGGGCTACTTTGATAGATTTAATATGGTTATAACATGGTCTTTATATTTCATTAGCTGGTTGCAATTTGATAATCAGCTGCAAAATCAACTAAAGTGTTTGTATATTGAGTTATAGCAAAGGAAAAATCGATTATATAAAAGAAATACTGCTTTTGCAAAGTCGCCCCTGTATTTTAAAGTAACCCCGGTTTACCAGTACTTTCCCGAAACTACCCGCCCCGTCTTACTCCGCTATTTTGCCACGCGGCTACTAGCACCAAATTTTGCCCCCGCGGAGGGGCTTAGACAGCGACCATAAAGAGCACGCGTTATTCAATTTCAATTCATTTATTTCAGAAAAGTATTTCCATAATTTGTTTGGAACAATTATTCTTAAAAGATATGTTAGTAATACACACACAATAGTCCCTATCTGCGTCCATTAGACGGCCCAGCTCTGTGCAAGCTATCCCAGTAGCAGTGGAAGGGTCGTCTAGGCGCGCCGCCACGGTCTGCAGGAGGCTGTTCGGGCTGCCACGTAGGCGGCTTGCCGGGGATGCTACACGCTTGCGCATTATGGCATGGAAGCCATCCTTGTGCTTCTCACAAAACATCCCTGACGCTCTGCAGTAGCGTGGCAGCCCCAACAGCTAATCCATTATTATATTGGCCCTACGTCGCTGTAAGCTCTTTAAATAAAATTGATCCATAGGCTGCAGGTGTAGAATAACTGGCAAAATGCTTTAAAAGTTATGCTATAGAGATTTCTGTACGTAATAGGTACTAGTACTTATTATTTGTTACAGGTTCAATTAAACTGCTTGACATAGCGTCGCGTGGCAATATTCGTGTCATCCACTGGTCATTATTAAAAAAACATGGATCAAAACTTAATCCCATAACCAATTACATTGTTACTCCGCTCACGTTAATTAAACACAACAAAACATTTTTTACCTATCACATTGCACGAGGCACAGACAATACCTCTTCAACAGCCACGCGGCGCCCATTAGGGTGGCCAGGGTAAAAAACATTTTGACGCGTGGCAACACTCGATAGTCGTACTCTATTAAGTTGGCTGTTGAATTGGCTTGTTAGTTAACGTACACTTGATATGTTTAGGTCACGGAAATGCGATACATTTAATGCTGTGGGGTCGTTGTTACGTACTGAATATCTTTATTTCAATCAATTTTGAAAATAATTTTAGCAAACCTCTCATTTATAGAAACAACGACGCACTGATTATTCGATTTTCTTGGTACAGTTTGAACCATTTTCGGCTGAGCGATACCTATTTTCTCCGGTCCTGCCACGCCTGGTCGCGCTTCGCCGCGTGTATTTTCTGAGTTCAACTCAGTGTGTAAACTCTATCACCACCGAAAAATAAGACAAGACAAGGCGAGAAATAAAATCTCGCTGGCCCGATGGTAATGTACTGGCGACAGTTTAATTCTCATCTCGCCTCGCTCGTAGAAAACGACCTTTACACTAGTAGTGTTGTAGCGTAATTCAGAAGTTCGGTGTTATTCATGCCTTTAATATAATCTACTACTTGTACTACTGGTCAAAATATGTTGGATCGCCGGTCACTCCCATTTTGACGATCCACAGTAGCATGGCCTCCGATTACCAACTTTTATTACTAAATCACGGGTCAACTTATGTTATGAACGATATTGGCGTCAAATTTCAGAATTCTACTTTACTGATTGCGCCCCGCCGCGCGCGCACCCTCTCATTAAGGCTGATTGATCATCGCGCGTTGAAGACTACGCTAAACACACACATTTACACAGCTCCATGTCAATACCAATTAGCCCGATGTGTATGAGATCACAAAGATCACGTGGCCGATCACCAGCACGATGGACCAACCAGCGTAAATGCGAGCAACCATATTAAAATTTCTACGATGTAGTGAGGAACGCGATGGACCGGACCTGGCGGGAATGTGTTCGTGCCAGAACGACGACCACCAACCACGATCATCAGTCATGATGGATACGACTAAGAAACGGATGCAAGACACATATACTAGGTACATTACCATACGGGAATGTTACGCTACTTGCCTCTGTTTATAATATAGCGACGATGGGGCTGTGTCACAAGCTAAAAGTTGCTCAGCGAGCTATGAAGAGAGGCTTCCGTCAAAATAATCCGTCAGAGAACCTATGTTACCGACATAGTTGCTAGAGCAGGGGTCTCGAAGCGGGGGTCCAATCTGGCCCACGGAAGAGCCCATTGTCCGGCCCGCGAGAACTTCGTTTTCTAATGAAATACCCCCCTTCTCCAGGATGCCAGTGGCCGAGAATAGTACATTGTGTATCTAGGGCGGTAAGTAAGGAATTACAAACGAGTGTTTGTTATAAGCCCGAGGTGAAACCGAGGGCTTTAATAACACGAGTTTGTAATTCCTTTACCGCCCGTGGCACACACAATGTTTTTCATCTCACTTGTGAGGAAATCTTAATAAAATAACCTTACTTTTCGACCCAGTATGACAAGCAAATATTAAAACAGACAGTGACATTTGTCACATATGTCCATAGACAATGCGAACGTCAAGTCACGTTCGGAAACCATAGCGGTAACGGCCATTTTAGTTGATTTTATATTTGCAAAATAAACAAATACATTATTTAAACATTTAATTAATGTTACCGAAATATGTGTTTATATGTATTTGCAATTACAGTTATCTTTCAATAAATATTTCAGTGATAAAAGTTAAAAAAGTAAGTTGGCGTTTCCTTTGAACATGACAAATAAGAGTAAAACAGAACCAGCGTTTCAAATTTAAAAAGAAAACCATTACGCCCTAGGGCGTAATAGGCCATTTACGGCCCGCAGAACCTACGTGTAATGACACCATTTTCGAGCAAGTGTGATGAAAAAAAGATTACTTAACTCCATGGTCAACCACGTGGCCTGCGCGAGATTTTCAAAGGAGCAGTGTGGCCCTTTGCTAAAAAAGTTTGGAGACCCCTGTGCTAGAGTAAGCATTCTAAGGTACTTCTAGCCAACCCACAAGCTCCAAATTTTAAACATAACCCATCAACAACATTACATGTAAAAATATGTAAGTCTCGCAACGCAGTTCTTCTACAACAAAAAATTTTGAGATGTAATGTTAAACCAAGTCAAGTCAGTACCGGGGTGTGTCCACAGAACTCGATTTCCACCGACTTACCTATTGTTTAACCGGAGAGGAACACATTTTATAGTTTTCAAATAAAGAATCCTACACGGAGAAATAATAGGCAAGTCGGTGGAAATCGAAATCTAAAATAACAGACTTGGTTTAACCTTAAATCTCTGAACTTTTTTGTTGCGTTGCGAGACTTGCGTCTTTTTACATGTTTAGTTTGTCGTATTTTACTAAATTTATGACTGAAGTGAAATGATGTTTATCAAGCACCTTATTTTATAGTCAGATACCTATGTATAATCAATCGTGGATAATATAACGAATTTTTGGATTTCTATGCAGCAAAGGGTTAAGTCGGCATTAAATTTAATGAACTTGTATGGTGGGCCTCTAAAATCAAACCATATCACCATCAAGAACTAGGCCACAGACAAAAAAAAAACAAAAAACGCTCGTTGTCCACATCCCTAAATTATGCCTCTCTGACTATAATTAACCATCCCTAGCGGGATTTTTTACCGACCCGTATCGCCAGATCTAATACAACTAATGACAGGATTGGAGGGACTGTAAAGTACCTATTAGTTTATGGTGCGCCATAGAGCACGATTTATTAGGTAATGATAATGTTCAGGATTGATATTGTTGGGTCTTTTTTGGGGTAGACAGAGGTTTGTAAAATGCAAGATTTATTTTATGCACGACTGGACAGAGACTTCTGGTTATTTTTGGCTTTAAGTTAAAACTATTTATTATACGTGTTAAATAGCTATTGGTGCGGTTGTTTCCGCTTCCCTTTAATTAAAGGGGTGCAATTCTTGTTTGTCATGTAATGGTATATGAAACTCCATTAAAAATGCGCCACTTAGTTTTCCAGCTTCTTCTTATTTAGATCCGTCTTAAATTATCTGTGTATATAACAAGCAACCCCAAATCTTTTCTGTCAAAATATGCATGTCAAGTTTATACTAAATCATAGTAGCATCACCACGAAACACACGGAAAGGCCACGCCACAGATAATAACACAGCACATAAAGGAAACATTATTAATAAAACGCTCATAGGCCGCCAGAGACTTTTTTGAAAAAAAGCATGAAAAGAATAAAAGGTCTTTTCATGAGCACCAGTCCGGTGAAATTGTGTATGGGCGGCGGGCTAGGTCGTTTATCGTGACGGCCCGCGGGCGCAGCTTACGTTCTGCCACTCGCACCGCCATTACGTCCGCAGTGTTGCCACAGATAAAAAACCTACAGTTGGCTGACCTCCATACTAACGGGTGACAGCTGCATGTGACTATTTTCTACATCACACGCTGTATGTCATCATCTCTTCCTTTCTCGTCAGTGCTGTAGAGTTAAAAGAGCAGGGAATGTTGACGCAGGTTCTTGTATATAAACGCGCTATCTCTTTTAGACGAATAGCTGCTGTGCCGGTTCCAGCTGCGGCAGCCCGAAAGTTTCCCGATATTAAATATAGTAGTCGTAGCTACACTGACGTTAATCATCCTTCATCGCGATAAATTAACGGCGTTTCCGTCAAGTGGCCCCAGCATGAGAGGGTACAAGACTTAGATTGGCGGCACCAGTTGGCAGCACCTTTGTCGTGCACGTTCCCTATACGGCCCCAGGCCTGCGACTGTCGACATTTCAGGTGCTGGTGGCTCGATATGTCGCCATTCCTCTCTAACAGCTGCTTTCCTGGTGCATTCGTGCAAGGGATCCTCTACTGTACGCGTTTAGACTGTGGCAATTACGTCGGCAGTGTTGGTACCGCCTGATGTGGTAAACTATTCACTTGGTATTGGACAAGTTTTGATCTCGATTTGAGTGAATTGTTTCGCGGTATTTGGCTGTGAGTTGTTTACGTTTAAAGGTTATCTGTTTCGTAGATCTTTTAGGTTTTAGAGCTTGGTGTAGCTAGTGCGGATCTTTTTGTATTGCGACTAATTTGAATCTATGGCACTCCTTAAGTAGGTAATAGTACTACGGATAGAAGTTTCTCTTTCTAAGAAAACTGACGTTCGGGTCCGACCACCGCGACGGAGCGCACTGGATCCGACCGTCTCTTTCCATAGCATATCAGGGTGAATCAACTTTTCGACCCACACGACGCTGTCCGCAACTTATAAT
Organism: Eudemis profundana; assembly: GCA_947034925.1. Taxonomy (NCBI): domain Eukaryota; kingdom Metazoa; phylum Arthropoda; class Insecta; order Lepidoptera; family Tortricidae; genus Eudemis; species Eudemis profundana. The sequence goes on along the minus strand of OX344814.1, from coordinate 9,366,237 downwards.
TTTCGTTGTAAAATAACGGCTTCAAATAATGGTTTTTCAATGTTTAAATTTATGGTGTATGTTAGAACGTTGAATGTCCCGTTTCATAAACCTAAAAAATTGACAAAATATCCTATTAGAAGCCCGATTTCTTGGTAACTCCAGAGACATTTTCGGTAACGTCAGAGACGTCAAAAGTGTGGGTCTACAAGTTGATTCACTCATCAACGCGTGCGCTTTTTGATCACTGGTTGAGCCACTCCGCGGGGGCAAAATAAGGCACATATAAGAACACAATAGTACATTGTGTATCAAGGGCGGTAGGTAAGGAATTACAAACGAGTGTTTGTTACAAGGCCGAGGCGAAGCCGAGGGCTTTAATAACACGAGTTTGTAATTCCTTTACCGCCCGTGGCACACACAATGTTTTTCATCACACTTGTGAGGAAATCTAATTAAAATTAACCTTACTTAACCTAAATAAAATTGTAAAACTGACAGTGACATTAGTGACATATCCATAGACAATGCGAAACGTTCGGAAACCATAGCGGTACAGACCTAAAACGGTTGATTTTATAATTGCAAAATACTGAAATACACTATTGAAACATTTAATTAATGTTACAGAAATATGTGTTTACATGTATTTGCAATAACAGTTCTCTTTAATTAAATATTTCAGTGATAAAAGTTAAAAAAGTAAGTTGGTAGTTTCCTTTGAACATGACAAATAAGAGTAAAACAGAACCAGCGTTTCAAATTTAAAAAGAAAACCATTACGCCCTAGGGCGTAATAGCTCATTTACGGCCCGCAAAACCTACGTGTAATGCACCATTTTCGAGCAAGTGTGATGAAAAAATTTTTGAACACGCTTTTATGCTCCTGACAATAGAGTCGTGTTCAGATATTTTTGCTCCCGTAAGTGTGTAGATGTCTAGATGTAAATGAACTCGACTGTACTAGTAGCCGCACAGCGAAATCGCGGAGTGAGCCACTCCTGCCTGTGGCTGATATTTTGTGGATCCTCGGTTAGATCGGATCTTTTAGCACTTACGATTTATTTTTGGTGGAGATAGACTCTGCTAGATAATATGTAACCGACATCACACTATGGGAACTATTTCCAACTTTTGACAAGTCACTTTTAAAGCAAAAAGGTGGCCATTGTATTTTACGAAAAAAACGCGTAGCACACTGATAGCTATATAAATAAAAATAAGTATTTTATTGTTGTGACTTGTGATGTTTTCCCCCAGATATTTCAACTTGGGATAACCTGCATTTTGGAACATCTGGAAAACAGTTCGTTATTTATAGGCTCCCATTATGTTCAAACTTCATTAATTTATTTATTAATTCGGTAGGCATTACGTACAGTTTCGCATTATGATAAAATATAGTATTTTGTTCCACCTACTGTTGTTGCTAGAAGCCTAGAAATAAGTAACACAGAACCTAAGGGCTTTATAATACTGTCGCAAAAGTAATAAATATTCTTACTAAAAAAAAACCCGACCGCGGTGCACTTTAAAAGTGCATAAAATTTTGTTTATTTTAACGAACTTCATACCCAGTGACACTCGCACCATCAAGACGAATCCAATGATGTATCATTTATCAAAATCGGTTGTGCCGTTGAGTAGTTACGAGCGGACACAGGAACGGACATACATACATACATACATACAGGTCAAACACATTACCCTCCTTTGGGCTTCGCCGCAGTCGGGTAAAAACAAAACTTGTACAAATCATGTTTCTTACAAAATATACGATCGAAATCTGTATGAAAACTCGCTCGCAACTCGCTCGCAAATCGCCAGTGTGATAATGCCCTTACCTTAGTTCGATCTCAGCCTTCCTTAATCAAGTTCTATATATTCAAGCAACCATACTTCCCTTCGTATTACTATTAAGTTTAACTGTACATTAAACTAAACAGTTACTCGACCACTCTGGGAGTTGCTGGAGGATAAAATTTTATGACTAGCGAGAGGCAGGAAATAAAACGTCGGATAGATATGGTCAATGACTAATTATTTAAAGCTCGTGCCTTCTAGCTATACTTACACCAACTTATCTGGATATTGTACACTGTGTGTGTATTGTGTATGAATCAGTGGCGTGGCGAAAAATATATCCTTGGGCAAGCCGGTGTAGATTTGGCGTACATTTTCCTTAACAGCTGTAGAATAAGGTGCTCAAATGCCTCATAGGTAATAGGCAAGCCGAGTTATTTGGACGCCATGCCACTGGTATGAATACACTTTTGGTGACAGTACGTCGACAGACGTAGCATAGAAGGCTTAACTACGCTTAATTGATAGTAGGTACCTACTCTCAGCGAAAGTGTTAATAGTACATTTCACAAGGGTGGTAATGCCGAAATCGCAGATGTTTGCGCCTGGAGCTGTAGGCGAGGGACGTAAATATGCGATCGAGTTTTTTCTTTATTACCTCCCGAGTTGTGTTCGTCATTTTTTGTACTTTTGGCCAGAAAGCGGCTTTTTCTGTACGCGTAGTGTGCGGTAAAAGCCACTTTATGGCCAGGTGTGACATAAATGCTTTTTCATTATATCACGACCATTCTCATGAAAGGTGTTTGTAGCCTATATACCTAAACTCCATTGAGAGTTTAAGTCTTGTAGTACCTACTTATTTCTATAATTCTAGTAAAACATGCCTGAAGAAATATTTCATCGTGGTAGCATTTGAAAGATCAGTCATCCTATCGATTAAACTCGGCTAACCTCTATGGAGTTGTAAAGAAGTTAACCTTCTTTTAGATATAGAATGGCAGAAATAACAATATTACATAAAATGTATAGAGATATATTGACCGTATGCAGAAATCGACTAATGCTGAAACGCTGTAGGCATAAAATTAAACTTTCCGCTGAACTGCGTAAAAGTATCTATATATATAATCCAAGTAAGTATACGGAACTTGCCTCTAGTCTGTTTCTCCCTCCAAAACTATGGTCTATTTATAATATTACCAATCTCACTTCCATCTCAATTTAAACAACAATCAATTACACATCACAACCACAGGTCAATAAATCCACATGTGATTGCAGGCGAGGGTGGCAGCCCTGCACTTCAAAGGGCTGGGGCGCTTTCAATATGCCAGTGCAGCGAGGCGGCAGTAAGGCTGGCGTGGCGGCCAAATTTGGTGGCTTGTAGTGATGTTACAACGCAGTAAAGTTGTCGATGTTTTCTGAAAACGATGGCAACTTAACAACCCTGCACTTTGAAAGGGCTAGGGCGCTTTCAATATGCCAGGGCAGCGAGGCGGCAGTAAGGCTGGCGCGGCGGCCAAATTTGGTGGCTTGTAGTGATGTTACAACGCAGTAAAGTTGTCGATGTTTTCTGAAAACGATGGCAACTTAACAACCCTGCACTTTGAAAGGGCTAGGGCGCTTTCAATATGTCAGTATAGCGAGACAGCAGTAGGATAGCAACGGCGAAATTTGGTGGCTTGTAGTAATGTTACAATGCGGTAACGTTGTCGACGTTTTAGGAAAATAAAGCATGTCTATGCAGGACTCGTGGCAACAGTGGCAACCCTGCACTTTAAAGGACCCGGACGCTTTCAATATGCCATGTAAAATTTGGTTGCTAGTGACGTTACAATTGTCGATATCTTCAGAATATATAGCATGTCTATCCAGAAGTAGTGGCGACGATGACAGCTCTATATTTCGAAAAAAATATAAATAGTGTAGGTCTGAGGCAAAAGTTACCACTTTACTACCTGCCCCTAAGGTCCTAACAATACCCATGTAAATGCAGTGAAAATCTAGTTAAAATAGTCTGCATTGGGAATGGCAAAGCTGTACCTTTTGAAAACGTTACAATAAACTGCAAACTTTTATCGATATCAACTCGTAGTGACGATTTTTTAAGTACAATCGACAAAACATTGCAGCTAGGGTTGTCACCGTCGCACGAAGCTGTAATGGGGCGCGAAATGAGTCTCAACCCTCGTGCTGCTTGGTGCAATTAAACATGCTAAATTGAAAAATTAAAAAAAATGGCGAACTGTCGCAAAACTATCGCGACCTAACGAAGTTAGTAATAATTTTAAATCTGTATTTAATTCTCAGGAATAAAATAAATGAAGCTTTACGTATTTTTTTCAACTTTAATAATCCGGGGATTTGTAACTAATAAATAATACTTGTCAAGTACTTGATTAAAACAACCTTTCTAGGAAATTTGTGTCGAACTAGAAAATAAACTGTAACCAGTTATAATTTGATATAAATGTAATTACCTACATACTTATTTTAAGTTTTCAAGTACGTGGTTTGATGGTTTCACTTGAATGAAAGAAAAAGTCTGCAAGCGTTTTTTAGTTTTTAGTTTAGTTCCTACAAAAAATAAATACCCTTACAATGACACAAATCAAACGCAGGAATAAATACCCAATTCTGATTACATTTGTTGCCCTCCAAAATGTGACAGCTCAATTACATTACCCTACTATTTTAAAAGGTCATATGGTCACATTAATTCCATAAACAGTTGTTACTTTTTAGAATAATAGGGCTGACTGACCGTAACGCGACATTTGTTTCATTCAGCCAGTTATACATACGACTACAATAACTTTGCCATTCTAAAAACATCTAACAATCTAATGCCTCTGAATTAAGGTTGAAAATCGAATAGCAAAAGCGTTAATTAAATGCAAATCAAAACTTGCCGAAAAGGTTTTTTATCGTCCCATTTTGTGGTTAATACGGCGTGTAAATGGGTTCTTTATCGGTTCGTGTTTTAAACATTGTTTGCGTACTACAAGTTGGGTGAATACATTAAACCGAATTGATACTCGTTAAATGAGATGATAATTAAAATGGGAAAAGTTTAAATTGCGATTGTTTAAGCCTTTGATGCGTGCTTTTGATGTTTTCGTTGTGTAATTAAATAATGCGGTGTTTTTGTGAGAGGATTGTAATCTTTTGGGCCTTATAGCCCAGCTATAAGTTAAATAATAATAATGGATTAGAAATTATACCTAGTAAGCTTAAAATGTTTCAACTCTCCAAACAAACGTAGTCTTGGTCTTATTTTATTTTAAAATGGATACCTACTGCTTGCTGTTTGGGATGACATAGAGATGGTATGTTGGTACTTAGTTTATAGAAATTAGTTTTGGCTGTCTCAAAATTTAAAACATATTTAAAATTATCTACTTACTCTTTCAATTTTGCTATATAAAAATGCTTTGATATTATTATGTATACAGCAGTGGCGTGGCGTCAAATATATTCTTAGTAAAGCCGGAGCAGATTTGGGTCACTTTTTCTACAGGAATAGTAGATACTCCGGTCATATGCTTTAAAATAGGCAAGCCGGTGGGAATCGGGTTCTATGGACGCCACGCCACTGGTATACAGGGTATCTCAAAACGTATTGTTAAGTCGAATTAAGCTTAGAGATAAAGCCTAAGCATCATAGCGTAAGTCGCTCTTATCACTTATACATAAGGGTGGTTTTCCACCGGCAGGGCGAGACGAGGATTGAATTGAAATTTGTATGAAGTTTTCAATCCTCTCCTCGCGCATCGCCGCTCGCGCATCACGCAACTTGATACAAATTTCGATTCAATCCTCGTCTAGTCTCGTCTCGCCGTGCCGGTGGAAAACCACCTATAAACATACCTACATCTTTAGCTCAAGACCCTCTAGCTATATTTCAGTTTGACAATACTTTTCAAAAGTTAAACAACATTTTAAATTACCTACTCACGGTACTCCTATTCATATAAGTCTCCTAATTTAAGGCAGACTTAATGGCATTCTATCATTCTATCAGTTAGCCTTGGGTCAAACCGGATAACTTGAATTTATAATAAGACTTCGTTTTGTATGAAGAGTGGCGGTTTCTGGTAGCTCAAGTCGATTGACTTTGAGCAAAGTCTATATTTGACAGTTCATCCCGTTGTTCTCACCTTATCCTTCCGCACCCCACGGTATGTCGGTTTGTGTACGCGTCACGAGTGTCACGACGTCCGAAATCACACGCGTGATAGATGAACACGGCGGGGCCGCGGACAGCTAAGGGGCTAAGCTTAGGCTCCGGCCGGCCGTGTCCGTCAAGATAGCGTACACCGTAAAGATATTCAGAATCTGATGCAGCCAATAAATAGTACCCAAATAGTACCGACGAAATACCTAGGTGAAAAAAATATTACCCTTAAACTTTTCGAAATATAAGGCCTGTTCACGGTGTACGCTACCGGCGTCAAGCTGGCGTACACCGTTTGTATCTCTGGAACGGCTTTGTTTTTGGAAACGCTTTATATCTCAAAAAATAGTACCCAAATAGTACCCTAGGGCCCTAAAATTTTATTTCTCTAGCTATCGTAAAAGCCGAGATATAGTGAGCTCTTTCTATAAGGAATTCCCGGGTACGCCAGCTTGACGGTGTGAAATTTTGTACACCGTTAAGTTATGGAATATCTCGGCTTCTACGATAGCTAGAGAAATAAAATTTTAGGGCCCTAGGGTACTATTTGGGTACTATTTTTTGAGATATAAATCGTATCCAAAAACAAAGCCGTTCCAGAGATACAAACGGTGTACGCCAGCTTGACGCCCGGTAGCGTACACCGTGAACAGGCCTTATATTTCGAAAAGTTTAAGGGTACTATTTTTTTCACCTAGGTATTTCGTCGGTACTATTTGGGTACTATTTATTGGCTGCATCAGATTCTGAATATCTTTACGGTGTACGCTATCTTGACGGACACGCTCCGGCCCGCGGTATTGCCTATGTTCACATTTACACCCTATGCCGAAAATACATGGTTTATGTACCTATAGATAAAATCAGAATCGTTAAAGTTATAATTTTTAGGCGAAGTTTTTTTAGCTTTAAGCAAAGTAAGGGTATTAATACTTTAAACGTGTTTTAATTCTTGCCTATGTGTATGTTAGTAGTTAGTATCTCATTAGTTTTTAGTATCTTGTTTATTTAAGGATCTCTGTATTTTTTTGGTGTGCAATAAAGAGTATTGTATTGTATATTTGATTATTTGTGTAAAGCTAAAGGTATAGTATAAGGCAAAAACATAAATGATGAAACGGGCCAAGCAAAAATATCTGATTCCACACTATTATGAAAGCAATGAGGTCGTGTCAGATATTTATGTGTACCGAGTTTCATCAATATTGCCGGTGTACAGCCGTAACTACTTACACAAGTTACCGCCAAAACGAACGGTGACCGACGGAGGCAGCCTCCGCAGGCAGTCGTTCGTGTTGGCGGTAACTTGTGTAAGTAGTTACGGCTGCACATAACAAAAAGCACACATGTGAGTGTCACCAACGAAGTTGCCAAACTATAGCTATTTGGTTAGCTGCGTAGCCTTTTCATTAAACGGCGCCATTTACTTAAGTGCCTGGATGAACATCGGGCCGTCTAGCCCTTCTATCAAACGGCTGGGCAAACTACTTTCGTTCGACAACATTAAATAACCCGCCTAGCCGAGTTCGTGAAATTTTAGTTGTATAAATCTATTCTGTCCTAGAACCTGATCAGGTTCTGTGGAAAGGAAAAAGTGAACAAAACAAACTCCTTTTATTAGGTTAGGTTTGTTAGTCAGCTTGTGTCCCTCAGAGCAGAAATAGAAGCCCCGTGCAGCGGTGCTCCGTCGACCTGCTGGCGGGTCATAGTTGTTTAGAAAGAAAACCCAAATCAAAGCCCATTTTCATAGTTACTAGCCATTTCATTAACTTCATAGTTACATTAGTTACCGTACTAAACGAACGGCCCAAGCATTGGCCAGCCATATCGTTAATTGATACATTGACGCATTAACTAAATTTCATCCAGGCAGTTAACTAAATGGCGCCGTTTAGTGAAAAGGCTAGGCAGTTAACCAAATAGCTAATTAAATCAGTTGGCTGCGACACATCTATAATATTCCGTTGCATGTGTTCAAAGTCAGATCTGTATAATATTGACATTAATATTGTAGGTGAACAGCGGACATTGTCACAGCAAAACATCGTGACGTGAGCAGGGTGGGCTGTGCGGATTCAGTAAATTATAATTAGTGTATGTCTTTCCCGTACACGGGACAATGGTGTCCCGGCCCTTTGGGAGACGTGCGCGGAGCCGAAGCCAACGCGTAGAGACCCTTTCGACAATTTAATGAAAGGCAACGTATACACCCAGCAGATGCTGTCCCTGCCCGTGTCATGGGATGCACGCAGAGACAGCCCCCGCCAGATGCAAGGACTATTGTTGATTGATGGAATTTAACTCTACTGGGCTATGGCGGTGGAAATATGGACTTAATTAGTGTATTATTATTAGTGTATTATTGTTTGGTACCAGTATTAGTGAGATTAACATAAGGTAAGGTGGAATAAGACGAACATAGTTTATTGTGCTGAGGTAAGACGGACGGTATGAAAATTCCATACAATTGTTCGTCTTGCCCCGGTGCTCATCTTACCCCACCTTATTTTTATTGGTGTTAAAAACCAACAGTATTAAATTATTTATTTAAGTACGGCATTCACGGTTCCATTTTTGAAGTCGGTTTTTTTTCAGTTACTTTTTTATTAATAAATACTTATAGTGTGACAGTGTCAGGTCATGCTGAGTCACGCGACAAGCGATGAAGCGGCTAGTTGTGCTAGCTGCTCTGGTCGCTCCAACCAGGCCCGGATTAACCATTAAATAGGCAGAGTAGGCAACGGCCTAGAGGCCCCGCATCGGCTAGAGAGGGGCCCCGCGCACGCACCAAAAAATGAAAATGTTTCATAGACAGCTGATCATCGACAAACGGCTGAAAAGGGGCCGCACGACTTGCATTGCCTACGGGTCCCGACATAGTTGATCCAGCCCTGGCTCCAACTCCTTTGACAATACAGCTCAAACATAATATTAGAACTATATAGTCCTAAGATGTGCATATCAGCCTTTAACATGTATTCTACGAACAGGTTCCTTAAGTACTACCTTCATAGTTAAAGTACAATCAAGAGAAGCCACTCCCAAGAAACCTACATAATATACCACATAGTACATACATAAGACAATTTGCACCGAGCTCCATCATACACCTGCCATTCAAATTACGCCTACAATGTCCAGAATTGCAAACTTATGATTGGTAATTGGCTAATTAGCTGCCAAGCAAATATGAACTTTAATAATAGGGAGTAAGGAATAGAAAGTAGTGGTCGGGCGGTATAAGAGTTGTCGGTGTGGTAGGAAAAAGCGTGATGTAGATTAGAGGTAAATGTAGAGGCGACAGTTTCGCTGAAATTCATACGTGGTCGTTCGCATCGTCTAGCTAGCAGCATACTCTGCGCAGCACGTTTGCCGCTCGTAAACAGCGCCCGCGGCCATCATGGCGCAGGCGCATGTGGCGACTAGCACCATCTATGCACATCCACAGTAACGTTACACTCACCTCACAGCCAGCACTGTCGCGTCCGGCGGCATAGTCTGCGCGGCACGGTTGCCGCTCGTAAGCAGCGGCCACGGCCATCACGGCGCAGGCGCATGTGTCGACTAGCGCCATCTATGCACACCCACAGTAACGTTACACTCACCTCACAACACTGTCGCGTCTGGCGGCATAGTCTGCACGGCACGGTTGCCGCTCGTAAGCAGCGGCCACGGCCATCACGGCGCAGGCGCATGTGTCGACTAGCGCCATCTATGCACACCCACAGTAACGTTACACTCACCTCACAACACTGTCGCGTCTGGCGGCATAGTCTGCGCGGCACGGTTGCCGCTCGTAAGCAGCGCCCGCGGCCATCACGGCGCAGGCGCATGTGGCGACTAAGCGCCATCTATGCACACCCACAGTAAATAATCAAACTAGTAACCTCTACTTTTTTCAGTATAACCCATGTATAACCGATCCATATAGTTCAACCAACTTCAACCAATAACATGTCCTTACAGATACGTATTTTGCAAGTTTTTGTTTAGTTTAATAACATGTACTCAAATCTTGTATGTCCCTTGTCTTCCACATATTTGATCAAATTAAGATATACTTATAGATATATTTATATAAGATTTAATAATAATCAAACTCAAACTCAAACTCATTTATTTCTGTAAGTAGGCCTCAAGGGCTCTTTTACATGTCTGATTCTTTTCTTTTGGCGCTTCGGTAGATCCTACTAGGATAAGGTTATCCTATCCTACTAACATTATAAATGTGAAAGTGTGAAAGTTTGAGGCATTTTTGGATGTTTATTATTACTAAGTTGGCATGCAAGGAGACATGAAATGAAACATAGGACACTTTATATCCCATCCCAAAGGTTTCCCCTGGGACAATAAGCGATTGCTACATTAGCACTGTGACCTATATTGAAAAGCGACGATGCGATGAGGCAAACGATAAATGTCGTTCATTGCTGGTTTTAAAATCGTACGCCATATATGTGTCCTAAGGTTTCCCCCCAGTACTCCGAACTCGTCATTTTAGCTGGCAACATAACGAGCAGTAAATTACAAATTACAAAGCCCGCGCCATCCCGCCACGCCCGCAGGTGCGTACTGGCGATATGTGAGCGGCGGTCCCCGGGCGACGCAGATGCCCATAGACAAGATAATGCGGAGTTAAGGTTAGGTTTCATTCAGCCGATAAGAGATTTGCGTTTTTGTTTATCATCATTCAGAGACGTCCACTGCTGAACATAGGTCTCCGCCAATGACGAGCTACTATAAAAATACCCCATCCGCTATAGGTGTGCCTAAGGTGCGGCAAAATTCATATACAATTGCAAATTCGATGAGTCTTAAAATGTATTTCATACAATTTTACGTCATAATGATCACTAGTCATAATTATTCTTGGCTCATAACGATCGTAACTCCGAATTATTCATACTCATAATGTAATTTTTCTTAAACATCACTGTTGCTTAGTAGCATTTTATGATTATATTTATTTTTTAATAACGATTGTTAGCAATATTTTGTATCATATTTAATAATTATATATTTTAAATATACCTAAAAATCGACGAGCTAAGAAATTCCTTCGTTTTTGAGGTCGGTTAAAAGTAGTTAAAACACCAACTTGGCGTCAGAACTTCAGAAGGCAAGATCATCTTTGGCCACTCAATCAATCTGTATCGCACCGCACCGTAAGAATGAGAGCGTCCTAATCAGACAGAGGTTTTTGTGGCAAAAACGTCAATTAACTAGGGACTTCCTTCCGGTAGGTACCAATTAAATTTATCGATGACTGTTTCTAATAATTAGTTCACCGAATAAAATAGAAATTAACTAAAATGCTGATCACTCTACCCATCCATGTTACATAACGATAATGAAGCCGCTTTCATTCTAACTGTATGTTTCGGGGTTTTAAAATTAAACAAATACAGTATTCTAATATTTGACAATTAATCGTCATACTTATCTCTAAAATCGGAACCTAAATGGTGCGCGTGTGCATGTCGTTTAGAACGTTTAGTCACGGCGTTTAACTCGCAGGGCGAACTGATATCTATCGTGCGAGGGGTAGGTTAATTTAGTTCATTACTTAGATAATAACATTAATAACACTAATGTTCGTGATAACAATTGCGATAGGGTAGCATACGATAATAAGAACACGTTTCTCCTCTATTGAAATTAGGATACTTTTTGGTTTCAATAGCCTCGCGAAGCATCCTTGGAAACATAGCGCTTCCCTCCTCCGCTTCACTTCGATCCTCGCTAGAGAGTAGCGCTATTTTCCAAGGATGCTTCGCGAGGCTCTTGGGAACACTTTTCTCATTAAATGCGTGCTCATGTTTGCGCTTCGCCGAAAGATTACTGATCCTTCGTCTATACCAGTATGCTTATGATGCTTCGTTTTGTCACGCTATAACTAAGTGATAAACCATCCGTCACTCTCACACAGTGTTTGTTAGAACGTGACGGATGCTTTATCATTTATTTATCGCGTGACAAAACGTAGCATCATAAGCCTACAGGTGGTGGGTAACTTTTTTTTATGGCGGGCCAGAAAATTACAGATGCACAAATGCCATTACATTACCAATTTTTGAATCACTTTTTCACGGCACTGAATACGCACCGTAAAAATAAAATAAAATAATTTATTTCTGCAAGTAGGCCCTCAAGGGCTCTTTTACATGTCTCATCTCTTCTTTTCTTTTGGCACTTCCGGTAATGACTTTCTGGTGAGAAGAAGCGCCGGAAGAAACTCACCAGTTTCTCTTTTCGACCATTGTACAAGTATTACAACAATATCGCGTTAATATAAGATTAATACTAAATTAAAAATATGTAATAATAATGACCGACTTATTTAAATCGATTTTTTTTCAATTAACAAATGCACGAGATTACTTACACATCGAAATTGCTAGCGAGTTAGCGAGGGATATTTATAAAAATAACTGAGGGCCTAATCCTGTTTATTTAAGAACACCCAAGCGGTTAGCTTATCAAATTTTTAACTAACATGAAAAGTGCTGAAAAGCTTTTTAAGGGTGTTTTACAAATCCTTTTCGTTAATTGTAATAATAATCAAAGAATTATTAGTGAAACTAACTAAAAATAATGATTAAATCACCCTTCAAATGCAAATTTTGCCTTCAAAACATACTTCCTGCGCTGTATATCACTAGTCTATTTCGCTCCAAACATTCTAATCCTCCTTTAAATAAAAGCTGCACTCAACCTTTGAAGTTAATGACTTACGATAACTTAAATAGAGTTGTGAGCGGGGACCGTCAAAGGAGGTTGAATCAATTTGCTCACCACCCTTCTTTCACAAAAGATTCTATGTTAATAGGAAAAGCTTGTGACTTCAAACCTTTTTGGTTGCATTGACATAGCATACTCTTTGGTCAAAAGGTGTTATGATGGTAGGAAAAATGTAATAAGTTAAGACCTTATGCAAGTATGAAGGTGTTTAGTTTAGTTTCACCTGTTAGCGCCATCTAGTGGCGCAGTAAGATAAGTTTATCGTTGGCGATAAAATTTGGTTAAACCTGAGTTATCGACGGCACGATAAGGAAGCTAAGGGTTGGGTGGTAATTGGATTTTCTAAACCAATCTGGCTGAAAGTTGAACCGGAAAGATCCGATTATGTGCCAATACTATTTTGACAAAACAGAGACAAGGTTATTGGACGTTTTGCCCGGCTACCGGCATCGTATAAAGAGTAAATAAAATACATAGGTTGTTAGATGTTTGTTACTCAACAATGTGGTAACGACTGCACGGATTGAGATGAAATTTGATATACCTATACAAGTAAATCAAGTCCTGCAAACATAGGATACTTCATATTCCAGTCATAGTTCCCTTGAGATAGTAACGAAAAGGACGAGAACGAATGGAGAGGCCTATGTCAAGCAGTGGACGGAAGTAGGCCGATGATGAGTATCGAAAAAAACCGGTCAAGTGCGAGTTGGACTCGCGCACCGAGGGCTCCGTACAAACTCATATGTAGATACATGAATAGTTAAAGAAAAACTGTATGGCGATTAGTTTAGTAGGTGCAAATAAGTATGTGTTAAGATTTTAACAAATTTCTCAAAAACGGTGCAAGTTAGGAAAATCGTTATATTTTTCCTGTAATATTTAGGACAACATTAATAATTGGTACATATTACAGATTTTTCTGTTCAGTAACTTCGAAGATAATAGGGGGGGAATGTTATTTTTTTTTACGTTTTTCGTAATAAATAAAAACTACTTATTTAGAGAAAAAAATAAAAACGCCATTTTAATCTACAAATTAAGCCCTTTCATTTGATATTTCGGGTTAGCGGTTTTTAACACAATTCCAAATTTCAAGTCGATAGCATCAGTAGATCCTGAGATATCTTGCTGTGACAGACGGACAGACGGACAGACAGACAGAGTCGCACCATAAGGGTTCCTTTTTTACCATTTTGGTACGGAACCCTAAAAGAGCGAAGCCGCGGATAAAAGCTAGTCTCGACTACGATGACTGCGTTCATTTACATTTTATACAGACAATAAAGACAAAGAATAAACGATTTTTGCTATATTTTGCAGTTTTATTTATATAAAATCGTCATGAACATAACAAATAAACAATTTCCAATAATTTAGAAAGAAAATAAAGTTTAATTTTTTGGAGTGTTTTTAATTTATTTCATTGCATATTTGAGAAAAAGAACTAAAAATACCTCGGCGTAAAATGGGGTTGCCAGCCTAGTAACTATCTGCACTCGGCCGGCACTTACTTCCCAGCCTCTGTCTGTAGTAATGTACTATTTCTGTCCTCCGGAAGGAAAGCGTCAACTTGCGGGCCGATGCGCTAAACAAAGTGGCCGCGTTCTGGCTCTGCTGTACAGAAAAATAGTGTATACAAACCTTGGCCAGTAAATAAGAAAGCCTTAGATCACATGTAAAGCGATATAGATCCGATTATCGGAACTGGATTTTAGAAATTATAGGATCAATCTTATGAAAGGGTATTTGAGATTGATCGTATCTTTTCTAAAATCTGGTTCTCGCCTAATAAATGTATTTTCAATGATCTAACAGTAGAAAGTAACTAAAGCTCACCACCACCACTATGTATACATAAAACAAAGTCGGGTTAGTTACACCATTTATAACTCGAGAACGGGCGGACCGATTTTTATGATCTTTGATTTTTTTGGTTTGTCTCTGCCCCGAATAACAGGATAACTAATAAAACATCTGAAAAATTAGAAATTCTGAGGTGAAACGAAGTTCTCCGGAACAGCTAGTATACTATAAACTAAAACTAAAATAAATCTAAAAATGGCCCTGCGGCATGATACCGAACATGCTGGCAGCATTTTGATTCTGATGCGTTGCGCGAGGAAGCTGCCAGCTCTTTGGTTCTTCGTGGTTTCTCTGAGTCTCTTCGACAACTCCTTGAAGAAACTTAGAGAGACCAAGGGCCTCGACGCCAAAAGGAACAAAATTATATTTCACTTAATTTGTCGAATCGGTTCATAAACGACGACGACGGTAACACAAATATTTACTAACAACCAAGGACCATTAAAACAAGAGGACTGTCAATGAGAGTGTTTAATAGTATTTTATGCAACAGTTGTATAAGAAGGTTCAAAAAATGCGAATTGCGTGAGTTGCGATACGAGCCGCGAATGCGGCGAGTATCGCAAATAGAGACGCAATGAGCGTTTTTTGACTTAATTATACAACGTTGCATACAATACTTTTTCTACGACTAGGTTAAAATATAAAATACATGGACGTCACGCGTATCTCGTCCGGTCTCTCCGAGTGTGTACAGCCGGCATGACAGTTGTGTCTATGGTAAACTTTTTTTTGATATGGCTGGTGACACGATGTGACGATAATTAAAATACTTTTTTTTATGTTGGCATCAATTAATTTAATTCGGAAAGTTTTGTTTTTCTTATGAATCGTAGGAATTTAATTGTTTGTTAAGTTGGTAGTTGTGAATTTTTATCGTGAAGTTAGAATTGAGCGCTTAATCCTTGACCTAAGTTTAACCTAGATTTAGAAGTCTGTGGATGCTAGCAATAACGTAAAGTGACTATAACGACACTAGTGCTGTTATGGGGAATAGAGTATAGACTTCTCTGAACTCATATTATGTATGTTCTTATATTAGTGTTCGTGACCAAGTAAAAGACAGATAACAGTACAGGAGTAGAAAAAAATCATAAACCCACCAGCTGGCAGCAGGGTGCCGAAAGGTCTTTTTGACAGTCGGCGTTAAGATCCACCAATCACACCACCTGATTTTGACATTTACTGCCAAATAGACCTTTCGCCACCCTGCTGCCAGCTGGTGGATTTCTGATTTGTAAACACCCTCATTCTACATGCTTTGGATTGTAACCCGACCGCTAGGGGATTTCCGGGCAAAAACTAGATGGCGCTAAAAAACTAAACATTTAACGATGTTATAATTGAACAAAGAAACATAGTATAGTAACATTAGTTCGTAAACAGCTAATAATAAATAAATTCTAACATTTTAATACTGTGTCACGTTTGCAAAGTTGAATAATTGAAAATAAATTGGCGTTGTAAATTCGGGGAACAGCTTTTTGTATGGAGAATGACAGTCCTCTTGTTTTAATGGTCCTTACTAACAACCAACTGACTAGTGACTTTTAGTGAAGTCGGTTAAAAATAAAAGTACGTAATATTGAGACTGCACTGCAAACGACAAGCCTCCGAATCTCGCGGCAGAATCTCAAACAAAACGATCGCGCTTATTTGTGGCTGCCCCGGGCGCGGATATTTTCAAAATAATAATTAAACGGATACATTTATTATGCGCCGCATATGTAATGCGTGCACAGGATGCTCTGCTCTGGAATTGTGTATAATATAACCTATATTCACCTTTTTTTACAATGAAAGTAGAAGAAAGAGTAACAATAGATAAACATTGATACAAAATATTAATTATTTTAATTTTAATAAAAACCTAAGCTACAGTGCCGCCGGCAGCGGGACAGGGCCCAAGCTACCGGTGGGGTGGCTAGGGCTGCAGAGAGAGCAACCTCCTGACAATGCGCGTGTCCAGAAGTACTGCCTTCTGTATCTGGTCAGATAGATGCTAGATGGCTAAATCAAGAGTCCTTTATTTAGCCATCTAGCCAAAATTTCTTAAGCCTCTCGCCTCGAACTTTTTAAATATTATTATGCTTTACACAAAACTGCGAAAGTCGCACCGCCAAAATCTACTATGTACTAGTAAATAGTAGTAGCAGTTTTCTGCGTTCCGAATTCATATTGCGCTGATTCGCAGTTTTGTGTATAAACCCTTAGTTTTTAATGAGATCTGTATGTATCAAATTTATCAGAAGATGCTTATATCAATCTGAAGTTTATTAACACCCATATCATAAATCCTCTGTAGGTAATGAAAATCTAATAGTTAGTCGTGATTTGAAATCTAATCAGCCATGGTATGCCAGCATGCATTTTTTAAACAATCCTATAAAAGTATCCGGCCGTATAGCGGCTCCTCATCAGGCTGCGCCCGCGCGGCAGCTGCGCGGCCCGCGGCGCATGTCCCGCGCATGTATTACACGCGTGCAGTATGGCGGCCGGGCCGATCCACCACCTTTTGTTTTAAAAGTTGGATGAAGTTTTTATAATGTTCAGGCGATTCAAGTGGCTTGGTATGGAATTTTCATACTGTCCGTCTTACCTCGGGCAAATTAACTATCACTGTCACATATGTCGACATAACACACTAAGAAGACTCAGACTCTGATATACTGATTGTAGTTTTTTTAAACAGACGCCAGTATTCTAGACATGCGCAAAATGTGTCACTAAAGTGATATGAAACATTAGTTCTCAAAGATATGTATCACTCTTTCAGTTCAATACCTCCGCGGTGTATCAACAGCTCAGTAGCTCTTATAAGCTCAGTAGCTACGTGGTGTGTCAACGGCTCACTAGCCCTTATGGCTCAGTAGCTCCAAATCCGAATATTTTCGAACGAAAGAGAGAGCATTTAGGTATACGGTGACAAGACAGGGACGAAAAGTTAGTGTTTAACGTGTCTTTTCTTGCAGCTCACGGCTCAATAGACTAACTTGAGAGCGAGTGAGTTGAAAGATATACTGAGTTATTTGAATCGGAACTGAGCTAGTGAGCTGGTGAGCTAGACTGACTGATATAGCTCTTTTGAATCACTCACTCGCGAGCTACACATGTCTACAGTATTCTAAACGCATAAATGGAAACTGCATTTCCTTGATAAATTTCCTCCGTTCCGAACAGTTTGATCAACTGTAGCTGCGCGCAAAGATAGTAACAACGCATCGCATAATGAAAGCGAAAGGGGACGCTTACCCTTCTACACGGTAGAGCTTTGTAGATGTAGAATTGTCGAGGAGGAATTAAAGTTTTGCATTTTGAAGTAAGGTCAACCGGGGTAATTGCGTCTATGGGGGCAAATACGTCTTTTAAAGATTCTACTTATTAAATTCGAGTTCTTTAAAACTATACCTACCCTACCTGCCTGTAAAACTGCGTATACTACAGGCAGGTAGGGTAGAGGTCGTTTTAAATAATTCGGATTTAATGGAATTTTAAAAGGCGCCCCCATAGACGCAATTACCCCGGTTGTTAATTTTGCTGAAACTTACACGGCTACTCATTGCGATAACGCGATGTTCGTATTGATGTCTCGTTCTTTTTGTATGTCAGACAAAGATAAGGCAACACGAACCTTCGCGTTATCGCGATGTGTGTAACCATGGATGTATAAAATAGAAGGATACCGCGCGGTCTAAGACGCGGGTGAAGCCAAGCAATGGCCGCCGAAGTGAGCATGTGTGCATTGACGGCCCAATGGCAGCCGACCGGCCCATTATGCTGGTTGATGTGTGCGTGCGTGCGTACAAAGCGCCGGCTCATTGCGGCTCATCATGAGTGCTTCACTTATCTGTTCGCGACGCTACGTCCATTTATTTTTAAGGTCCTTGTGTGTAACCGTACCGTAATAAAATCGTAGAAATAGGTACTATGTTTGTTCATTAAAGATTTTTTCCAAATCAAAACAAATCAAACCATTAAGTTTTGCAAGCAGGCCTCAAGGGCTTTTTACAGGTCTTATTCTACTAGTGCTGACTAGCGATTCTACTAGTTAACTTTATGGTTAGAAGAAACCCTTCAGTAACTGTTAAAAATAAGTAATAAAACATAAATAAATAGTGAATTTGTTCTGGTAGCGTGGCGTCCAAAGAACGCGATTCCTACCGGCTTGTCTAATATCAGGGATTTGAGTACCTTATTCTACAGTTCTTAAGGAAAATGTACGCCAAATCTGCACCGGCTTGCCCAAGGATATCTTTTACGCTATGCGGTATGCCACTGATTTGTTCATTAATAGTTTGGAGTCAGTTATTATAAAATTTATTTGTAAATTATAATAACCGACTGGATATTTAATTTTGTAGTAACATAACATGCTTTCTTTTTTAACCGACTTCCAAAAGAAGGACGGTTCTCTATTCGTCTGTATGTTTTTATTTTTTTATTTTTTTTTTGTGTGTTTGTTCACCGATTACTTGAAATCGGCTGGACCGATTTGGAAAATTCCTTTTTTGTTTAAAAGGGTAGACTTCCGAGGTGGTCCCATTGCAACCAAGTCAGGATCTGATGATGGAATCTTGGAGAAATCGAGGGAACTCTTCAAATATTATAGGCACACATATAGCGATTTCGGTATTTTTCGTAATTTCTCGTCCATCTCTTATTAGCAACAAGTTTCTAGTGTTAACCGACTTCAAAACAAAGAGTAAATTTGTATCGAGGTTTCTTCCCCGATTACTTGAAGACGGCTGAACCTATTTGGAAAATTCTTTTTTTGTTTTAAAGGGTTTACCTCCGAGGTGGACCCATTGCAACCAAATTAGGATCTGATGATGGGATCATGGAGAAATCGAGGGAACTCTTCAAATATCATAGGCACACATATAGCGATTTTGGTATTGTTCTTACTTTCTCGTGCATTTTTTATTAGAAATAAGTTTCCAGTCTTAACCGACTTCAAAACAAAGAGCAATTTTTATGTAGGTTTGTTCCTCGGTTACTTGAAAACGACTAGACCGATTTGGATTTTTAGGGTTCCGTAGCCAAAATGGCTAAAAAGGAACCCTTATAGTTTTGTCATGTCCGTCCGTCCGTCCGTCCGTCCGTCCGTCCGTCCGTCCGTCCGTATGTCACAGGCATTTTACTCAAAAACTACAAGACCTATACTGATGAAATTTGGAATATAGATGTCTTGTAGATGCCGCAACTAAGTTTGATAGTTAAATAATAAAAATAAAAAAATCTAGGGGGGGGCACTCCATACATGTAACAGAAGCTAAAAAAATTTTTTTTCACAAAATGTCAACATGTGGTACATAGTTCGACAGCTCTTTTGAAAACATTTTAAGGTTTTTAAGTAATGTTTTTGATTAAGTGAATACCTTTGGAAATAATCGCTCCGAAAGTTGTGAAAATTGTGTCCCCCCCCCTCTATCTTCTAAACCGTGGGTCCGAAAAATATAAAAAAAATTACAAAGATAACGCTCAATTAATACTTTCAACGAAAATGATTTTCAACAAGATTGGATTAACCGTTTTTGAGTTATTGCCGATAAACTGCGCTTCTCAACAAAAGGACGTAATTGCTATGAAGATACGCTCTTTTGTTGTTGTACTTTTTTTACATCGTATTTTTTACCTTATAGTTACGGCTATGGAACCCTACACTGAGCATGGTCCGACATGCTCTTGGCCAGTTATTATTTTTCTTTTAACTAATGGTACAATCCCTTCTACGTGTGCATAAGTCTACTTGGTAGGTACGGTGCTGGGCTTTGTTGCGATCAATAGATGGTTTAAATAACAACCCATTCACCGCGATCAATGTACTCCGCGCATTCAGCTTCGAAAACTTTATCGTTTAGTACCTTTTAGCACTT
This sequence comes from Eudemis profundana, assembly GCA_947034925.1. Taxonomy (NCBI): domain Eukaryota; kingdom Metazoa; phylum Arthropoda; class Insecta; order Lepidoptera; family Tortricidae; genus Eudemis; species Eudemis profundana. The sequence continues at coordinate 9,345,795 of OX344814.1, read as the reverse complement.
TTAATAATTTGTAAGGAGTTTCTATCAAAAATTTAATTTTTGAGATAAACTTTTCATTGCTGACTGTAATTTTATGTATACGTGCATTAGGGTGAATCTGAATGTGGGCTGATTCATAAACCAAAGAACGAAAAGAACGGAAAAAATCCCGGTATTTTTGTATGGAGAAAGTACCGGTGTGCGAGCCCTGCCGGTAACGCACTGAAACTGAAACCTCTAAACGAAGGAACCAGGAAGGAATAATCGAATGTAGTTCAGATCAGTTATTTATGGAATGTAGAAGGAGGTTTTATGTGATATTTGGCTGTAATCATATTACACAAATATTATAAATGTGAAAGTTTGTGAAGATGTTTAGAGGTTTGGATATTTGGATGTTTGTTACTAGCTAAATAACGCAATAACAACTGAATGGATTGAGCTGAAATTTGGTATGCAAGTAGGCCAAATCCAGGATTGAACTTTATATCTGTAAAGTTCAATCCTGGATTTAGAAGTAAAGAGTTCCCTCGAGATAATAACGGGAACAACGCAGGCAAAGCTGCGGGTAAATGCTAGTGTATAATAAAACCACTTTACTTTTTAAAAGTAGCCTATATTTTCTTTAACCGTACATTACTGACTCTGAACTGAACGTGAACTATTAGCGAGCAGAATCCCACGTTCAAACCAAAAATTAGCGTCAACATTGCAGTCGTAATGTTAGTATGATTGGAGTCCGCTGCCGTCTTCTACCGAATGTACTAATTGGCGTTTTCATTGTCTTGGGGCGGTCATGACTAGCTGCAGCACAGCACACGACTCCCCTGCGGCATGCGTTGAGTTAAAACTTCAAATACTCCTCTGAAAACATGCAGAACCTTAACACTTGGAGATAAGGCGCAAATTTGCGTGGCACAGATTTTTAATTTGAAAGTGCGTAGCGCAACAAATTTATACAAACCGGTGGCCAAAACTGGAATCAATTTTAACTCATACTTACTTTAGTTGTGGCGTTGGATCCTAGTGCCGCGGTTAGCTGCACGAATAAGTTTGTATTTTTAAATTAGGAATAATTTTGATTAACTCGTGGATTCCATTCCGTGCGTTTCGGGATGTTTTGCGTTCCACGCAGTTTCTTGTGATTGCAGGGTTCAGTCGTGCCATTTCTTTCACTTGATATTTTTAGTGTTTAAGAGTGAAAGGGACAGGATAAGGAAAGTTTTCGGTTTGTATTTTTTGGAGTAGACGCCTTCGCCTTAGGCCGGGCGTGCACGAGCCTAAGGCTCGGTAATTAGGTGCTTTATTAGGTTGTTTGGTTAAACGTGTGAATGCGGCTTATAACGCATGTCGTGACGTCATGATCTGAGTTAATGTGGGGCTGTTTGGGAAAAGTTTATTGACTCTCTTATCACCTTGCTGGAGTTTTAACGGTACCAATAGAAATGTAGATTAGATATAAATTTTGTTTACTTTGATACACATAGAAAGGGTTGGACAAACGCAATATTGCACTCAAAGTTGTCCTATCATGCCTATGATGGTAGGTTTATCGAAATCCATCACTATCATCATCGAGCCTAAAGACGGACACCGTCGGATAGTGATAGTGGTTGTAGACACAACCTAGATTTTGCAACGAACGTAGCGAAGGTGGTGCAGGAAGAAATTTACCTACTAACTACCTATACAAAAAATACCATCAATCCAAAAACACGCAAAGCTGATGGTAGTTGGGCAGGTAGACGGGAAAAGACCATGCGGGCCATCGCCTACCCGTTGGTCAGACCTAATCAAGAAGCTCACTGGCCTGCCAATACCTAACGCCATGAAGACCGCCGAAGACAGAGATGCTTGGAAAAGCTTGGTGCATCAAATTTCAAGCTGGACACCACCTTCAGCAATTAAGTTGCCGACTAAGAAGAAGAAGAAAAAAGTGTATGTACCTACCTCGCGTGATAAAAAAAGAAGTGGCAACGACCTACTTTGCACGCTTAAGTTAAGTTGCCGTCAATATTACTTAATATCAGACTTGAAAATATGATAATAATGGTATATTTAAAGGTTCAAAAACCACCGAATGAAATGGATAATTTGTGTTTTCTATCACTAAATTGCACTTTTGGCGCCAAACGCCAAACGAAAATGTTACACGCTTTTTGTTTCCATACAAACTGACGTACTATTTTCCTTCAATCTCGTCATACATTGTCCATTTTTAAAAACAAATAACAAACGGATTTGCAAGAAGTCCTTACTTTAAAGTCAAAATTGACTTTTCAACTAACGTTAGTTTCGATTCGATACTCGTCCTTGCCTAATTCCATCACTCTAAGAAACCCAATTTTCCGGGGCAGAATAAGCTCAGGCGCCGGGTAAACCGAGTTTCCGGGCTCGGCGGGGCGCGTAAATTGTTATTTCCGGGCGGCCGGTCCATTTCCGCCAATAAGCCGGGCGGCAGGTGCCGCCACTATTTAGTCTGCTTCGTCACTTCCGGAATAAGTGCATTGGGGGTTCTTTATACAGGATCTTCAGTTTAGTAAATAAATTTTGGAAGCCCATTTGCGCTTTTCGAATCGGTGGGCGTTTTCCAAAATAAATCCCGGGGTAGCTACTTTCTCAAAATATGGACTTTTTTGGTTTTTCTGGCTCAAAATCGTTAGTACTTTTGAACCTTATACGTAAAAAAAGTGTCCCAAATTGATTATCCCATTACGTCACTATTTTTCATTATGTTTGTATGAACGTGACGTAGTGGAAGAAAAAACACTTTTTTTACGTATAAGGTTCGAAAGTACTAAGGATTCTGAGCCAGAAAAACCTCAAAAGTCCATATTTTGAGAAAGTAGCTACCCCGGGATTTATTTTGGAAAACGCTCCGGGAGGTACAATACAATTGTCATCATCATCATTCACTTCCCTATCTCTTTAATCAAATCAAGGTCCCAAGCGCCCTTTAACGGGTTCCCTTTATTTGGCATACTTTTTATTTGTCCGATGTATTGTTAGCCCGAATTTTAGTTCGCATAATTTTTCTCTAGCTTTAACGGAAAATATTTTACAAAATCAGTTGCATCAGCCACTTAGAACATATTAGGTTAGGTTTATTTTGTAATTATCCTGAAAAATCAATATTATCCGTAAAATAACAATTATGCGTAAATAGTATTCGGGCAAATAGAACATTCGGATAAAATAATGCCAGAACAAGGTGTACCCTCTTTTACATGTCTGATTCTATTAGTGCTTCGGAAAATAACCTTCTTGGTGACAAAGGAGCGTCAGAAGACTAGTTTCTCTTCTCAAAAACATTACGCGTTACAACGATTTGTAATACGAAATTTCAGTAATAAAATGCAACAAGCATTTTATTTATTTCAGACATGCAAAGGGTCTCTAAGCGTCAAATAAAAAAATAGAAAATAAATAATACATATACTAAAATAATCAAAATATTATGTTTTGGAGGTGTGAAGGATCTCCAAACGTCAAAACACAAAATGAGAAACGTTATGTTTCACATCCAGAAATAGACAATACTTTGGTTGAGGACGGCGCAGCATGTATTTTTACGACACCCTAGGCCGTACAGAGGGATTTTTCATCCACTACGCGGGAAGAAAATTCAACTTCCTGGCCAAGGGTAGAAAAATTGTGAACACACCAAGGGCGGTAACTGCAATCTGTGAATAGCATATAACCAGTGGTCCGCGGACCACCGGTTAAGAACCACTGATATATGGCATGCGTTTGGCGTGGCGTAAAATATATCCTTGGGCAGGCCGGTGCAAATTTGGCGTACATTTTTCTTAAGAGCTGTAGAATAAGGTGCTCACATGCCTCATATTAGGCAAGTCGGCAGGAATCGAGTTCTTTGGACGCCACGCTTTTGAAACCTATACAAGAGCGTACTCCCACCTGAAAGGCCGGCAACGCATTTGTGACTCTTTTGGTGTTGCAGGTGTCTATGGGCGACGGTGATTGCTTACCATCAGGCGACTCGTCTGCTCGTTTGCCCCCTATTTCATAAAATAGTACATTACTGCAGAGGCCGGGAAGTAAGGAATTGCCGGCCGAGTACATATAGCTACGAGCAGATAGTTACGAGGCCGGCAACCCCATTTCCGAGGTATGTATAGTGCTTTTCTCAAACATGCAATGAAATAAATAAACTTACTATAATAACCTTACTTAATATTTTATGACACAAACAAACTGGTTGTCAGAAAGTGACATTAGTGACATTATATCCATAGACAATGTAAGTTCGGCCAAAAGCTGTTTCAGTTCACATTTTTACCGCGAATTTTAAGATGAAATATTTTAAATGTGTATTCTTGTGGTTTAGTTTGCAATTTATAATAATTGGAAATTGTTTATAATGTGTTATTTGTTATGTTCATGTCAATTTTAAATAAATAAAACTGCAAAATATAGCAAAAATCGTTTTTTGTTTTATTAATGGCTGAATGCCGTGATGCTGGGGCCCAAATAAATGTGGAATGGAAATTAAAAAAAAATACATTGCCGGCCTAGGCCGACAATGTAAGTATGAAATTCCATTCCGTGCCAAGTGTCAAGCCGCATAGGAAACGAGGTACTTTGTGGCCTATTTTTAGGCACGTAATGTCAACATTTCATGCCATGTTTGAGAAAAAAAAGTTATCTAATCACAATATAAGAGCCTTGCTCTTGTTGGTGGAGTAGACGGTAGACGCCATTTTGTGCTGTCCTCAGCCATGCATCACACGTTATCTACTTATTCAATAAAAAAACGTTACAGGCAAAATATACTCTCTCCCTTTTTGAACTCGGATAAAATAGAAATAAATAAGAGAAATAACAAAAAAGAAGGTAATTAGACAGATCCAATTAAACAACAATCCAACGATTATGATTACGGTAAATAATCATAAGACTTTTGTAATCTCAGTAATTCCGTTAGAAGGAAAGTGATTACAAAGAAAAATGAACAAAGCCCGCCCCTGTGGGGTCTATTGTAATTATTTTTCCCTAAAAAAGTTTCGCGTTACGATTTATTTCGGGGGAATAATGTGGATAAAGCCGTAGGCAAATATAAGGATTGATAGACAGATACTGTAGACCAGGGTTTCTCAAACTGTGGTCCATGAACCCCTTAGGGATCCATGATACGAGAGTTAGGGATCCGTGGCTCGCATACGACACACATTTTCAAGGATGTGCGCTTGATTTTCTTTTTCTCTGATTATATTCGTAAAGGGTCTCTAAGATTTTTGGGTTATTCTACAGAAATATGTCTGCGGTCACCTTATTCCTCTGGCCCATTTTCATACTAAATGTTTGGAGACAGAGGAATAAGTCGCAGACATATTTCTGACATATTTCTTCGCTAGCCAAATATTCTCATATCCACCAAACATCGGTCCTCGTAACTACTCAAACAGTATAAAATTGTTTACATTGACTTCAAAAGGTAAAACAATTCCTTGTTTTCTTCGGTTCATCGCGGATTATAATCAATTTTTTAGGCAGCTTCTAGACAAGCATGCTACATGTTAGGCTTCATCGTCACTTAACATCAGGTGCGATCGGGGTCAATAGCTTGTTTATCACAAATAAAAAAAAAATTTGAAGCGGTCTTCAAAAGTGGCACCTCGTATTCAATGATTATTAAACTTCGAAAAATACATTCTCAATCGACTTCGCCGTGTTGCCAGCTCTATATAAAAAGAAAAACTTTCTTTGATGTCGTAGAAAATCACCACAGATACCTAGATAAAATACTTATCCCAGTACAAAGTTTAAATCAGTATATAGCTAGTAAAATAATCTATGCCTGTGGGTGTGGAACATGAAAAAATTCATATGTGTGGAGATAAATATTCAAAATTTCCTACTAGTGTGCGTGGATCATGACTCATACGTTACTTTGTGTGATGTGTGAAATAGATATCCAAAAATGCTGATGTAGATATACGAGACTACGTGTATAAAATGTTTGAAATTCGAAAAACGGATGTGTGCGTAGAACGCGCTGAGTCGGAGTATTTTGTTTGTGAGTTTGTGGCTGTGTGTGTGAGTTTTCCCGTGCGTATGTAGTGTGTGTGCGCCCCGCCCCGAGCGACCAAGACGGCGCCCTCGGTGTCGCCGCGGGGGTTGAAGCTAGATAAGGGTGGAAGTGAATTTTTTGGAATATATTTGTAATTCTTTTAAAGCTTGATTTAGTTCTAATAAAAAATTAAGTAGGAAGGAAAAGCCAAATAAAACACAATGATTTTCTCGGAAATATATAAATTGTTAAGAGTATCCCGCGGGTGGATATTAAGTGAAAGGGAGAGAGTGTAACTGTCAAAAAATACCTATCTAAGTAATGAAGTGAAAATGGACGTGTTTGGATTGAGATTCAGTTACGTACAATCAAACACACTGTTAACTGTATGTAATGTACATTTGTAAACGATTGATAATTTTATTGCAACGTGTTAAAGTCTATGGATGGTCAGAACAGTGGCTTCGTTTGTACATGCGTAATAAGTGGGTAAGAGTGAATTGAAGTGTCAAATATCAATCTCTATTCGACACATGCAAAAATTATGCAAATTGTACTTACTCAAAGTATGCTATAAAAAAACTCGTAGTTGTAGCGCGGCTTGTGTTGCTTGCTACAACTTCAAGCTTACTGAATAGAAACGCTTTTCCAAGTCTTAGGTATCTGAAAAATAATACATTCCTGAATCCTGATCTTAAATAGCTTGATGATAGTGAGTATAAAAAAAAAACTTGGCAGTTTAAATTTTTCAGTCTCTCAGCTACGAGCTTCTGCGGAAAGCGCGTTACCGTTTACAGTAGACATAGGGCGGGCTACTGTTCACAGCCTGCGGCCTTCCTGACCAATCACAGCGCTTCGAGCCATATCGCTGTCCCTTGCACGCGCACCAAAAACCCCATCCGGTCATCTTTTTCACTCCCCCCGGCGAAAATCCCAAGAACAAGCCCCCATCACTTCATAAGTAACTCTATCAAAGAACAATAAAGTCTAATTTCCCGTGTCAACGACCCCGTCGCTTCGGGCGTTTCGTAATCGCAATAATGTTTATTTGATATCGAGCGTCAGGCGACGATTTTCAAGTTCAGATTTCGCTTTCAGCCGATTTTGAATCTTACGGCCCTAACAACAGGGTTGAATACTTGAAACCGTGGTTTAGAAACGTATTTACGTGTGCAATGCTGGCATTTTCATTGTTACAAATTCGAACGCGTTTCCCGCCCATTCTCTTTTCAATCTAATTATAACGGTTTAAGGTTGATAGTGGTTTGTGTTAGGTGGTACGTGTAACTTTTTAATTTCAGCTAGGGCTGTGCCTCGGGGCAAAGCTATTTGCGATGACAATTTCGCGAGCACCGAACGAAATATGCCTTTTATTCGTACTGGAGCCGGATTAAGCTCTAAAACGGAATTGGTGTCGCTGGTGGAATTTGCAACTAAACCTATTTGGAGCTACACTTTTGTACTTTACATGTACTGGAGAAATTCGATATCATCATATGATAATATCGAATTTCTGAATAAAAACAAACTGGCTGAAATTTGCCGAAAGGACTCTGCTTTTTACGTGATTGGGAAAAAAAGGAGTGTAATGTTTCAGAGTCCATGTTTGCATGTATGTTGTTGTGCATGTGAGGTTTTTGTATATGTATGCCAGTATATTCCACAATAGCTACGAATTGCCTTGATCGATTGAGATATAGGTATCGTTACAGTCCTTACCTTACGTCCTCCCAAGTGTCGTAAATGGCTAGTTTGTTTTTAAACAGTAGTCGCGTGTAATTTATATTTTTAATGTTAATTTGGGAACAAAATGCGATCACCGAGGCAGAATGGAGTAGGGAATACAGTTGTTTTAAATACCATACACATAGATATTACGACACACAAATAAACCTAAAAGACCAAGGAAATAATCAAAAGTTTTTTTTTGTTGACTAGTGTTATTGATCGTCCAGTCAATTACCTCTTGCAAATTTTCGTAAAATGAAACATTACCATACAGCAGGGCTCGGAAACCGGTATTTGCTCCATACAAAAATACCGGTATTTTTTCCGTTGTTATCGTTCTTTGGTTTATTATTTCGTTTTTTAACCAGACCATCTAATAGGTAATACGAAAGGTTCTCTATCGGGGGGCATAAATGTGAAAGTCATTTTTTCGAAGAGCATTACTACTTTTGTCATTACAATCGTTGCGCATAAATAGTATTAGTCATTCAGTGATTGGCATAAAAATTATTGTCATTATATTTGTGCGCATTAATCACTATTATCATATAGTTTTGACGCATATCAACGTAATTTATAATGATCAAATGGCATTAAAATTGTATGCATTAAAAATGTACCGCATTATTTTTATACGGTTCTCTATCGGGTGGCATAAAAATTATGATCATTATATTTGTGCGCATTAATCACTATTATCATATAGTTTTTACGCATATCAACGTAAATTATAATTATCAAATGCCATTAAACCTGTATGTTATGTGTGTATGTATGTTGTTTTTCAGAATGGTTTCCTTCATAAAATTCTCAGTCTATAAGTGAAGTTTTTCTGCCAGCAGTTCGTTTTTGTTAGGAAACGCAGTTCAAACCTAACCTAAACCTAACTTAACGTAACCTACTGTTTCTTCCAGCAGTTCGTTTTTGATAAGGGATGCAGTTCAAATCAAACCTAACCTAAACCTAACTTAACCTTACCTACTTTTTCTGCCAGCAGTTTGTTTTTGATAGGGGATGCAGTTCAAACCTAACCTAAACCTAACTTCACCTAACCTACTTTTTCTGCCAGCAGTTTGTTTTTGATAGGGGATGCAGTTCAAACCTAACCTAAACCTAACTTAACCTAACCTACTTTTTCTGCCCGCAGTTCGTTTTTGTTGGGGGACGCAGTTCGAACCCTAACCTAACCTAACCTAATTGAACTTATGGTTTGAGTTTTTCTTAATGCGGGGGGCTTCGCCCCCCGAGCCCCCCTTGTGGGGGGCTCCGCCCCCCCGTCCCCCCTTTGTCGCTCAGGCCCTGTATGTTTTTGATTGAAGTTATTTCCCCAAACGGCCCCTTTTTTTAATGAACCAACCTAACCTACTGACCCGGGTCGACCTAAACCTACTATAAGAACCTAACCTAACCTAACCTACCTTTTTGGCAGCATTTCGGTTTGTTTGGGGTCGCAGTTCAAACCTAACCTAACCTACTTTTCTGGTAGCAGTTCGTTTCAAATAGGGCGTTAAAATGTACTGTTATTGAAACGTATTATCAAATATAGTAACACAGGTGAAACGATTTTCTATGTAATAAGACTTTTGGGTACTGAAACTTAAGTTAGACCAAAATTATAGTAAAAGCGGTTCGATGAACTACTATGTCGATCAACAAATAAAATAATGAAGTAAAATTCGATAAATCGATTCTTCCGTAAAAGGTAATTCGAGCAAATGTATGAGCGATTTAACAGAGTTCGATGAATGATTCTTATGTGATAATAAAATTCTGCGAATAGTGTTATAGGAAACGATAATCGGTGAAATGATTTTCTGTAAAATGATGGATTACCTAAAATATTATGCGCATTCTGTTCATTCTCATCAAAATTATGAGCAAACACAATTATGACAAACAATCTGTTATGCAAATAGTCATTAATGACAAATACTACATATGAGTAAGAACATTATGCGAAATGAGTTGAATTATATGCAACAATATTACTTAAAATATTTTTCATCACACTTGCTCGAAAATGGTGTCATTACACGTAGGTTCTGCGGGCCGTAAATGGCCTATTACGCCCTAGGGCGTAATGGTTTTCTTTTTAAATTTGAAACGCTGGTTCTGTTTCACTCTTATTTGTCATGTTCAAAGGAAACGCCAACTTACTTTTTTAACTTTTATCACTAAAATATTTATTTAAAGATAATTGTTATTGCAAATACATGTAAACACATATTTCGGTAACATTAATTAAATGTTAAAATAATGTATTTCTTTATTTTGCAAATATAAAATGCCGCTTACCGCTATGGTTTCCGAACGTGACTTGACTTCGCATTGTCTATGGACTTAAATGTCACTAATGTCACTGTCTGTTTTAATATTTTCTTGTCATACTGGGGCGATTAGTAAGGTTATATTATTAAGATTTCCTCACAAGTGTGATGAAAAACATTGTGTGTGCCACGGGCGGTAAAGGAATTACAAACTCGTGTTATTAAAGCCCTCGGTTTCACCTCGGGCTTATAACAAACACTCGTTTGCAATTCCTTACTTACCGCCCTAGATACACAATGTACTAATGCGAATTCTGTTTATGCCCATCAAAATTATGAGCAAACGCAATTATGACAAACAATCTGTTATGCAAATAATCATTAATGACAAATACTACATATGAGTACGAACATAATGCGAAATGAGTTATGACAAACGAAAATATGACAATAGTTGTTATGCCATCAGAGAGGATCCCAATACGAAATCATGACTTAAATACATTACTGAGCTCTACATAAAAAGCATGAAATAATTCAAAATATTGGGCTATTTCGGGGTTTTTGCAAAATACCGGTTTCGAGCCCTGCCATACAGTAGACAAATAAGGAGATTTCTAATCCAATGTCCATATTAACAATTGAACATTAAAAAGTCTATCAGTCAAAGTATAAAAACGAACAAGTAGTCCAACTTCGACCGTTTAGAAGCGCGCGACACGTACTCACACAGACGCGGTCTGTTATGGGGGCCACTTTTGGGGGGTCAACTAGAAAATAAATAAAACAAGTTAGCAACTATATCGTGAGACATATTAAATGAACTTCACTGTAAGAAACTCAAATATATAATTTTTATATCAATAGTTTTGAAGTTCGTCATCGGCGGGCGGTTCATCCCCATTTCCTTGAGTCACTACACTCAACAACGCGCCGGTTCTCTAGAACCTTTCTAGCGCGTACAATAAGGATCTGGAATGAACTTCCTGCTAAGATTTTCCCACTGCGCTACAATATGGGATTTTTTAAAAAGGGTGTCATCAAATTTCTTCGAGACCGGCAACGCATTGGCAATGCATCTAGTGTTGCAAATGTCTATAGGCGGCGGTGACCGCTTTCCATCAGGTGGGCCGTCTGCCTGTTTGCCAGTCTATAGCAATAAAAAAAAAAAAAGTTATTTAAGAAAATAGGCAAAAATTGACCATTCCCCCCCTTATCTCCGAAATTATCAGACCTAGAATTTGGGTAAAAGTATGGATAATGGTCCTAAACCATTACAGGAAAACCTATAAGATTAAGTCTGTGCAATAAAGTATAATTGTTTTATATTGTTTTGAACGTACGGAACCCTCTTCACGCTAGTCTAACTCGCACTTATCCGGTTTTTTTTTCCCACGACATCACGAACTTTTATGGAAGTTTCGGTTTCGGCCATTAGAACTAGTTTCGGTCGGACACTACCAGACTCTTATCCTCTTCTTCTTCTTCAGGCATATGGTATGGTATATCAGTGGCGTAGCGTCCATAGAACTCGATTCTCATCGGCTTGCCTAATATTAAGCAGTTCAGCATTTAATTCTAGTGCTCTTAAAGAAAACTGAAGCCAAAGCTGCTCCGGCTTGTCCAAGGATTTTTTCAACGCCACGCCACTGTGGTATATACATATTTCACTTCAATTAAACGTTTAGCTCTAATGTGGAAATGGCATTGGTATGCATATTGTAACTGAATAGTAAGTAGAGGTAATGGTACCTGCACGGGTTCTATTCAGATCTAAGTAAAAAAACCATTAATTCGAGTTTTTTTACGGCCTTACAATTTATTTTACAGGTCTTTTTACCTTGTCTTTTTCAATGTTATCAAAACACGGTAAATCAAATAAAAGGCTTACTCGCATGGCCGCCCTCTCATCGATTCGCAACGCTCTTCCGTTTACCTACGCGTCAACATCACAATACCACAAGAAAACATTCCAAATTCAATCTTTTGCGTCAAAATTACAAATGAATCTAAACAGCCAACTGTAGCGCTGTCCATCAACATCAGATATCGATTTTGTATGAAACTTTATTAGTTCTAATTTTCTCCACTAGTATATTTAAATTTGTGTTTTTTTTTTTCAAATGGTAACATTGCACCCACACGTTGTCAAAACTTTTTTCCTATTGTCGATGATAATAGTCTATACAGCCAGCATTAATCGATATAAAAGATGCAATAGAGTGTAAAATCAATCGATTCTGCGAAGGGTTGTTTTGGCAGATACTTTAGATTAATCCATCCTTGAAGAATATGTTCAAGTGCTTTGATATTTTTTCAAAGCTTTAATAAGTACTTACAATTTATTTTGGTAGAAAAATTGGCTGAAAAAAATATGATTGTGTAGTGTCTATTGCAATTATGAAAGGGTTGTATGTCTTGTTTGAGTTTTGTAATAAAGTCTAGGTATTATATAAAAGTATAGCAATCTTCTTTCCGGGATATCATTTATAATAATAGAATTAAAGATAGATAAAGAAACTGGTTCCTATTTTCCGGTGTCAAAATGAATTAGGTACCTTGTAATCGTATGGGGCGTTATCTTGAATATAGTAGAATAGAATAGAAAAGTATTTATTCGGATAACACATCACAGAGAAACCCAAAGACAGATGTGCAACCGAAATGGTCTCCACTCAGCAATGCAGTTGGCTGGGCTAGGCATATAGCTCTGCCACGGTATACAGTAGTTTTTCTTCCTACAAAAGACTACATCGGGAGCGCGCATGCGTGCGCGCCGTGTATGGATGCACCACAGACAAGGATTTCAACATGCGCGAGCATGCCATAGTATGGCGTTCACTCACGCAGACGCGCGTCGTGCGTCTGTCCGTCTGTGTAAATAAGTGTCGCGCGCTCCTATAAACGGCCGAAGCGTACTACTTGGTTGTCTTTATACTTTGGCGCTGCCAACAGCGCTGGTTTTCTGTGGAGCCAGAGCTGTCACCGATTTTTATTTACTTATAGAGGGAAATAAAAAAAATGTGTGTTCTAAAATTAAGTTATAAGTGGGTTTGATGTTTTTTTGTTTTTTCTTGATAGCCTAACTAAATACATAGGTGGCTAATTCTACTGGCCACTGTGAAGAAAACCAATCATAAATCATAAATAATCAAATCATATTACGGAACTATAAATTATAAAGCGCAACTGAACCCCAAATAATATATTTCAAACAAGCCGAAAGTTAAATACCCCCGTACAAAGAACCACGGAAACATTACAAGACGAGTAATGAAAAAAGTACAATTCTTTACGAGAAAAAAAACGAAAATTAATAAACCTGTCAGATTCGAAACTCCAGTTTTCAGAATAACATTACACTGACCGCCTTGCCTTTACCTTCAACGTCACTCTTAACTGTAAAGCTTTAGGGTTTATATTTGTTTGTTTGGAAAGTAAAATGTAAGTTGGCTTTCTTTTCATCCCAATGTTTCGTTTCTATTATAGAATCGGCAAACAAGCTCCCCTAAAAGAAGTAAAAAGTTGGCAAAAATGTAATTTGGAATAACAACGCGGTCTGATTTCGGCCCACGGGGCGAGGGGGCCCTTTGATGGTACCAGCATCAGTACATCGGCAATAAATGACGCAGTACTTTTATTTTATACGTCTATGGCATAGATAACACACTCATAGAAGTCTGGGTAATGAAAGATGAGACTAGTAAATGGCGGCAAATTTAAAAAAAAAACGGGTTGCAACACTTATAGGGTGACAAAAACGGTAATGATACTTGGGCCGATTTTTGTTTTGTTGTCACTTCTTTAATTCTGTGTTTATTTATGATATATTCACTCCCCACATTAGCCGCGGCAAGAAAAGCAAAAACAATTCAGTAAGTGTTTTCGGAAACTGTTACTTTCTTATGTTGCATATTGAGTATCAAAATCACCACGGCATACTATCCTCAGGAATCTAATGACGTTTGACACATTTGACGTTTGTATAATGTCGCCATTTAAAAAGTTTTGAATAAATCTCAGTCTCATCTTTCATTAGCCAGACTCTAGCCACTACGCGTATCGGTACTTGACGGACTTACCTACTCGTATTCTAAGTATAGAATGACCATGAATGTTGTACACATTTTGAAACTTTTGGTTTTCAGCACCAACATAGTAAGTAGGTACATTACTACAGAGGCCGGGAAGTGAGGGGTTGCCGGCCGAGTAGTTACGAGGCTGGCAACCCAATTTCATGCCGAGGTATGTATAGTGCTTTTCTCAAATATGCAATGAAATAAATTAAATACACTCCAAAAAATCAAACTATTTTCTAGAGACACTAAAAGTAAATTAGACAAAAAATAGAAATAGAATAGGAACACGAAGCAGTAGCTTATAATTTAGCGAGTTCGTAAGGTTGATCCTGCTCACGTGTCCCAAATCACCCTGTATATTTTTTATTCAAGTAGGCCTAGCAACAAGCACTTTCGAATCGTCAGTTACGAACATCCTAAAATCTCAAAATCGGTATCCTGCCTTTTCGCCTAATTATTTTTTCTCAAATGTTTCATTTGCTAAGGCGGATCTCACACTACAGCAAAAATCGCGGCGACACGCGACTCAGCGATTTTCAACTTTGTATTTAGAATCATCGATTTGTATAGAAAAATCGCGGGGTGGCGCACACTGGCGCGTAAATCGCGGCGACTCGCTACTACTATGCGCAGCTACACGGAAAAAATCGCGGCGACGGGCGATTTCAGTGTGTTCTTCGCCTAACTGTTCCATTTCCCAACTCTCGATTTTCTCCGAAACCAACATTTTTTCTCAGTGTATATTCTTATTGATTTTATAGAATATAGTAGGTTAGCTTAGGTTTGTCTTATGAAAGTTTCAGTTCCGAAAAAAATACGGTTTCAGACAAGATCGTGAGTTAGGAAATAAAACAGAACAGTTAGCAAATGAAACAATTGGGAAAAAATAGTTCGGCGAAAAAGCAGAGAACCCTCAAAATCATTTGTTTACTTGGCAGCAACTGTCAAGCGTTTTACACAATAAGCTTATTTTTATCGAATGTACAAGAATGGTTACGTACTTAAGCTACATTCGTCACAGTCCGTTTCGTCACGTTACCTATTACTTATTATGACTGTGACGTTACAGGTGCGACCTGTGCGTTACCACGAGGATTGCGATTTCACGATCCTTCGCTTATAATGCGGTACCTTCCTGACGGATCAAATCAGTATTTATTTATTTTTTTTTCGAAAATCGGACCCGGTGGGGGCCGTGGCGTTCCCTGGAGTCGAACCAGGTCGCTGGCCGGATCACCTTAACAAATCAGTTACTTTTATGAAGGGCCAAAATACTGGGATAGTATGAAAATTCTATGAAAAAAAGTATTATGACGTCATTTTTACTTAGTAACATCATCACCTTATTGTTCGTTGTAGATCTTTTATAATTGTTGTAAGAGAGGTGAAGTTTAGCCACATATTCTGACTAAGGTGTAGAGTTTGTTAATTTAGGGCTTGTAGAGATAGGGCGTGTAGAGTTAGAAGCTTGGCTCTACATATCTGATAACTTTTTGACAGTGCGAGGTATATGGTCTCGTCTTGATAACATTTTACATGAAAATGTTTTGGTGGGATAAGGTTGACTGTTCCTACATTTCACACTGTGAGTCGTTTAGCGTTGAAAAAACCCGAAAAAAACGTATTTTTCCTAAATAACTCGTTTTTTTCGGAAAAAAACAACGAAATTTTCTGTTGCTATGCCAGGCCAGTGGTCTCCAAACTACGGCCCGCGGGCCGGATCAACACACCTAAGGTCGCCAGCGACCGAAAAAAAGTCCGTAGTCTACCATGTCATGTGGCCCGATCGGAGACCGATTAATTTAATTAATTGATTATTTTATCCTTTTCTTCGTATCCTATCCTACGGATATTATAAATGTGAAAGCTTGTGAAGATGTTTGGATTATTGTTATTGAATAATGCGATAGCAATTAGCAACTGAATGGATGAAATCTAGCATGCAAATAAATCAAGCCCTGGATTGAAACATGGACGCTTATTATTCACACTTTTTTGGGGAAGTTAATCCTTGACCTTCCGAACAGAAGTAAACATGAGCTAACAGCAATAGGTCTCAACAGCTACAAAGGTGTGCAACCAATATCAACCCTATGATTATGTCTTACGACTCAAATTGCAACGAAACAATATTATAAATTAGTACATTAAGCTCTAAAATTGACGATATCGGTAGCGTGCACGCAGTATGGCGTCGCCACCCGCCGCGTACCTTGTTTGCGTTAAGTTTGCACCTGGCGAGTAAGACTTTCCATAGAAACAAGGTGCAAACTTAGCTCAACCGCTGTATGCACTTAATGCCTTTTAGGGTCAGATGGTAGAACAGGCTTCGAAAGCAGCAGGCTGCTGTACTCAATGGAATGTGTGAGGTGATATATATTTTAATATTAATATCGTGCGATACATCGTTATGATTAAGTTTCATAAAAAATCCTTGAATCCAAGAAACGACACTTTTCGCTAGGTGTCTCTGCATTCGCGCACATAGAATAGATAAGTAACCAATAAGTTTGCTTTCTTTACCCCATAGATGAATTAATGTTTAGAATTTATAATGCGTAAACCAACACCGCAATCTTTTTTTGTGATTGTAGATACAAATACCAAATACATTGAAAAAAAAACCGGACAAGTGCGAGTCGGACTCTCGCACCGAGGGTTCCGTATAAACTCGTAAGTAGATACTTGTAGATACTCACGTGAATAGTTAAAGGAAGTTTTTCTTGAGTTATTCATATAGTGAAACAAACTTAACTTTGCTATTGAAAAACTGTTGTCCTCATACATCGACATAGGTCGCGGTTAGTTTAGTAACCTAGCAGCAAATAAGTTTGTGTTACGATTTTTGCGAACTTCTAAAAAACAATGCAAGTTATATTTTGCCAGTAATATTTAGGACGATATTAATAATTGGTAATGAATACAGATTTTCCTGTTCAGTAACTTCGACGATAATAGGGGGCGGGGGGATGGTATTTTATGGAACTTTTTTCGTCCTAATTCAAAAAGTAGATTATTAAGAAAAAAGATCAAAATCATGACGTTTCAGATCCTTTCAAACTCGACGACAACTCGACGACAAACTTGCGCCTATTTTGCGTGATGCGCGCCTAGCTTCTTATATCCATTTATTATAGAAATGAATAACATTTGCGGAAACCGAGAAAAATAATAAACAACAATGTATTATTTTAAGTCTATTGAATTTTGAACATTAAAACAAAATCGTCTCGCATCGCCCTCCAATCAGAAAGCGCTTAAAGAACAAACACTTGTGTTAATTGGTCGGCGTGTTTTACGCTCCATTTGACAGCTAATTTCAGCAAATAACGCCATCTGTTGCGAGCGCCGTAAAAAACTAGTGCATGCATAATTTATTGAGAATAGTGATGTGATGTACGATGTCGATATTGTCGATTCTAAACGCATTCGCGGCCTCGTCGAAGCAAACTTATGGAAACGTGAACGTGTAGGTATGTGAACATTATAAAAAAAAAACACGTTTTAAGCAGTTACGGGCCGTAACGAAACTGAAAGATCAACCATTTTCGTGACACAACTCGTTCGTTTGTTTATCATGTCTTTTCTCGCAGCTCACGGCTCAATAGAGCTACTTGAGAGCGAGTGAGTTGAAAGATATACTGAGTTGTTTGAATTGGAACTGAGCTAGTGAGCCGGTGAGTTAGACTGACTGATATAGCTCTTTTGAATCACTCACTCGCGAGCTACACATGTCTAAACGGAAAGTAAGACGCTGTTTAAACAATATTTTTGTATCGTTGAATTGTAGGTAGGTATACTTTTTCTGAAAAACGCTCAGTGCGTTGCCGGCAGTGAATGCGTTGATAGAAAGTGGAGAAAAAAGTCATACATAATGGATCATACAAAATTTGGGTAGGTACCGAGAAGATCCAGCCTAACTTATTAGTTTTTAGATTTCTTATTGGTATTAGTAGTTATTGTTTCTGTGGGTGTCAAATCTTAGAAGCTAACTTAAAACCACTCCCTTAGGATTGGGCTCGAATTTGGTGAACTTGTGAATCATCAGCGACAACGCAATAATGGTACCATGAAGCCCGTCTGATGATGGAGTCGGAAGGTGGCTATAGGAACTCCTAGATTACATAAAATAAACTCACCATGTTTGGGCTCATTTTATTGGTTTTGACGTGCAGTTTGCAATCATACAAAAAATATTTTTTCATCACACTTGCTCGAAAATGGTGTCATTACACGTAGGTTTTGCGGGCGGTAAATGAGCTATTACGCCCTAGGGCGTAATGGTTTTCTTTTTAAATTTGAAACGCTGGTTCTGTTTTACTCTTATTTGTCATGTTCACAGGAAACGCCAACTTACTTTTTTAACTTTTATCACTGAAATATTTATTTAAAGAGAACGGTTATTGCAAATACATGTAAACCCATATTTCTGTAACATTAATTAAATGTTTAAATAGTGTATGTTTAACTGAGAATTAGATGCAATTAAGGAAGTGAGTAAGTAATTTGGGCGAAACAAAATGTCAGTCGTTTAGCGTACGTACCTCTATTAATCCAGTGCACCGTTTTCCCGCGGGAACTCGTTCAAACACACGTTTTGGGATAATAATGTCACTTTCTATGTATGGCCTTGTTGCCACCCAAGTACGCACTGTCGGTCGGTCTCAAGTCTTTTTGGTCCTAGCGGTGGCGGGTGGGGGCGTTACCCGAAGATTCCCGAAGATTAATATTATACTGAACATACCCCCGCCCTAAACATTACCATGTTTACGATTTGGAGAGGAAGGGTAGTTAATTTGCAGAGCTATCAAGGGGGAGACGAATTATCCTATTGCTAGGTCTAGTTAGAACACCTGTAACGGTCTTGACTCGCACTACGCGCACAACACCGTCTTTCCCGGGCACTATATCCACAATGCGGCCACGCCGCCACTCTAATGGTGGAATATTGTCTTCTCTAAGAAGAACCAAGTCACCAATGGCTGGAGGTTTTGTATGAGATGCCCATTTAGGTCTTGTTTGCAAAGTCGATAGGTATTCCGATTTCCATCGTGACCAAAAGTGTTGTAGCATTTGTTGCACTAATTGAAAACGAGTGAGCCGGCTAGTTTTGATTTCCTGTAGTGGATATTCAGGGACCGCGGTAAGTGGTTCTCCAATAATAAAGTGGCCAGGCGTGAGCACTTCGAGGTCATTAGGGTCCGGCGATAAGGGACATAGCGGA
Source organism: Eudemis profundana (assembly GCA_947034925.1). Lineage (NCBI taxonomy): Eukaryota > Metazoa > Arthropoda > Insecta > Lepidoptera > Tortricidae > Eudemis > Eudemis profundana. Next base: position 9,326,487 of record OX344814.1, on the reverse strand, counting down.
CGTGAATTGAGAACCGCTTCAATTTTGGTAAACACTGTTGTTAGTTCTTCATATGTGAGCGGGGTGTCCCCGACAACTCGTTTTAAGTGAGCTTTGGCTGACTTTACCGCGGCTTCAAATAAACCGCCCCAGTGGGGGGTGGTGGGGGGATCAAAAATCCAGGTTATTTTACGTTTGGCCATCTCAGAGCCTAAGGTATGCTTATTGAGATTAAGGAAGTTACGAACCTCGAGGAGGTGATTGTCAGCACCTACGTAGTTTCTACCACAATCCGATCGAATAAGGCAAGGGAGACCGCGCCGAGAAGTAAAACGGGTAAGCGCGGCCAGGAATGCTTCAGTAGTAAGATCCGACACTATTTCAAGGTGTACCGCCTTGGTCGCTAAGCACACGAAAATGCAAAGGTAAGTTTTGACCAGCTTTCTATTACGAGCAGCCTGCACCTTTGTATAAAACGGACCAGCGAAATCAGTGCCTACCCCCTTAAACACGCGAGCAGCTGTTATTCTATCTTTAGGTAAGTCGCCCATAAATGGTTGCTTTGGCATCGAGTTCAACCGATAGCAGGGCAAACAATTAAACAACGTGTTATTAATTAATCTTCGCACAGAAATAATCCAGAATTCTCGAGATAATATGCTGTGTAAGGCGTTAGGAGGAGCATGTGAGTTCTCCAAATGATAGTGTCTTATTAACAACTTCACGAAACTGCCATTTTTTGGGAGAAGTAGGGGATGTCGCGCGTCAAATGGCAATTCGGAATATCGTATACGACCGCCGACTCTCAGTAATCCAGTTGTGTCCAGAAAGGGATTTAATTTTCGAATGGGAGAGCGTACCATCAACCCACGTTTTAGAGAGTCAATTTCTGTGGAAAACGCAGTTAGTTGTACTAACTTAACTAGATAGTGCAAAGCGGCTTTCCGGTCTGATACTGACAAAAAAGGGGATTTATTACGTTGATCAGGAAAACGGGAGTTATGTATGAACCGGAGGACGAAGCCAGTGACCCCTATTAGTTTCTGAAAGGAGCTGAAACGATCTAATAAAAAATCGGGATTTGGGGCGCAACTTGCGCTGTTGACTATGAGACAACGTAGTCCAGGAAGTTGAGCCATCTGGGATGGTTTGTCTTTTGGCCAACTAGTGGGAGGCTGTGACAGCCAAGATGGACCCCACCAGAGTGGGTGATTAAGTAGCATCTGGGGGGATAGGCCGCGAGAGGCACAATCGGCGGGATTAAGACTGCCGGGGACATGTCGCCAAATAACTGGAACTTCGTTATTTTTAATTTGAGAAACTCGGTTGGCTTCAAAGGTTTGAAGGTCGTAAGGTGAAGTATTGAGCCAGGCCAGAACAATTTGGCTATCCGACCATGAGTATATGGTGCTCAACACAATTGTCTTCTGCAGGCAGAGGGCGACGTGTTGAATTAATTTAGAGAGGAGCGTAGCTCCTTGCAATTCTAATTTTGGAATTGTTAAACGAGTCCGAACTGGGGCAACCTTAGTTTTGGACATTAACAAGTGGACGGAGCAATTATTCTGGCGATCAACTGTGCGAAGGTAGACAACTGCAGCGAATCCGGCCTCTGAAGCATCGCAGAATCCGTGGAGGGTGTATGACAACGGTTCCTGGGGAAAAATACATCTAGGGATGGAAATTTTGTTCATAACACTCGCCAATTCCCGGGTAAAAGGCAACCATTCGGCTGCCAATTCTGGGGTAAGTGGTTCATCCCAATCCAGTCCTGAGAGCCAGAGCCGTTGTATAAATACCTTGGCTCTAAACACCACAGGCGAAATCCAGCCACTAGGGTCAAATGTACGGGCTATGAGTGACAATACTTTGCGTTTGGTAGGACAATTTTCGGTGTCTACAAAGGTGTTATAAGTGAAGGCATCAGTTGTGGGGTTAAATTGAACTCCAAGAACCGCTATAGTTTGAGGATTTTCACTATCCTGTATCGTGTGGCGGAGTTGCAGGTGGTTGGGGGGAATATTTTCAAGAAGCTCTGGTTTATTCGACATCCATTTCCTTAATTCGTAACCACCCGCCCGCATTAGGGATTCCAATTCTATTTTAAGCTGTCGGGCTTCCTCGAGTGTAGAAGCTCCTGTCAAACAGTCATCCACATACACATCCGAGTCAATTACCGCCGCAGCTTTGGGGTATTTAGAGCGTTCCTGCTCAGCTAATTCAAGCAGCACTCGGATCGCAATATAAGGGCTCGATCTCAAGCCGTACGTGTTTGTGTTAAGCTCATAGGTCACAAGCGGTTCTGAAGGGGATTCGCGCCACAAAATTAATTGGTAACGCCTGTCCGCTGGATGCACCCAAGACATCCGGAACATCATACGAATATCTGCCACAAATACAACAGCGTGTCTCCGAAAGTTAAGGAGAATGTGTGTGATGTCCCTTTGTAGCTTAGGGCCCGTGTGCAGGCACTGGTTAAGAGACACGCCGTTTGAAGCTTTACTGCTGGCATCAAAAACTACTCTGATCTTCTCGCTACCAGTAGATTTAAACACGCCATGGTGAGGAATAAAATAATGTTCTACAGCTCGTATATCGATTGAAGACACAGACATGTGATTTAGGTTCAGGTATTCGCGCATAAACTCTATATATTTTGATTTAAGGCGGTGATCGCTTTGTAGTCGCTTTTCCAAATTAATAAATCGTCTTTCCGCCATAATTCGTGATTCCCCGAGGGGGGGCCGGTCACTTAAAAAGGGCAATTTGGTAACGAAGGTACCGTCACGGTTTCGCACCGTAGACTGTTTAAAAAACTCCTCACAAGCCACATCCAAAGGACTAAGTTGGGGTAGTTCGGGGGCTTCTTCCAACTTCCAGAATCGTTCTACTACTTGGGATAATGAAACCGCGGTCAGAGGGGGCTCCAGGGTAGGATTAGAGGAGTTTATAATTGGGCCAAACAGGATATAACCAAAAACGGTAGACACTGCACTTAATCCACTGGGTTCCAGATGTATCACCTTGGAACTAAGGAGGGGGCCTAGGACATCGGCTCCTAGGAGGACCTCTATCAAATCAGGTTTGTGAAACGAAGTATCCGCTAAGGGCAAGGATTTTGCGATTGATTGAACGGCTATGGGTAGCTCCAAATTAGGATGAGTACCTGCAATGTTATCTACAACCATTGCTGAGGTCGTAGTAACTGGGCAAGAAGCCTGGACAGGCTTGAAGGTGAGGGGAACACAGCCGCGCACTGGTACAGACGGAATGTTACCGATGCCGCGGACGAACAATGGCGATTTGAGGTTGGGCAAATGCATGTTGAGTCTAGTCACGGCCAGGTTACTTGTAATAAGGCAGCCCTGTGCGCCCGTGTCACATAAAGCTCGTGCTTCAACGTAATATCCGTTGGAGGTTTTCACGTGTATAATTGCTGTAGGAAGTACTACTAGTTCTGAATTAATTACGGTTGGAGCACGAGTAGGTTTAGAGAGGGGAGAGGGGGGGCCGCCTAGTTATTGTCGGCTCTCCGAATGAGAGCCATTATAAGGCGATGGCCTTGACAGGTAAGGTGATGCTGCACGTCTATCTCTACTAGCCGTAGGAGTAGGTGAGCGTTCATTACGGCGGGGAGGAGGGGAAGCATAGCGAGCGGGTGAGTGATTGGAGGTACGATGCCATGTCCTTGAAGGTGAAGGTGGGGGAGATCCTCGTGGTGAAGCTGGTGGAGTCGGTCGGGGGGGTGTACCGGTTACGGAGTAGTAACGTGAACCCCCGCCCGTGCGAGGCGGTGGAGAGCTAAGGCGCTTTGGTTCAGGTGAGCGACGGAAGGAGACCGTCCTGGGTGCAAGCGATGCCGGTGTCGGGTAGACTGGATTGCGAGGGTCATTAAAACACAGGAGAGTATGGTGTGTCGAGCGCCGGCAGGCACTGCAGCGATAATCTCGTGCACACGACGAAATTAGGTGTTTGTCCAAACATCTATAGCAGAGGCCATTTGCTTTAACAAAGGACGCGCGATCGCGAGGTGACATATTCAAAAATTCTCGACACTCGCGCAAGTAATGGGATTGGCTCGAACACATGGGACATCTAGGTGTACGCGTATCAGATTCGGTAATTAAGAAGTGACGGGAAGACCGCACGACCGGCTGTAGCCTAGGGTGGGAAGACGGCGCATCTACGATTGCGGTACTTCCAACGTTATCATGGTGACGGCATTCTTCTTCTAAAAAATTTATTAGTTGGTCAAACGTAGGGAGGTCCTTTTGACCATTGTCATGACGCCGCTCGAATCGAGATCTTAAGTCCGCAGGGAGCTTGACAAAGCAGATGTGAACAAGGATGTACGACCAATGTTTTACCGGCAGTTCTAATCGCTCTAGGCACCGATAGGCAGTAAGTAAAGGGTTAAGAAAGGAGGCACGCAGACCAGTAAGTCGGGAGCTAATCTCAGGTAGAGACATGATTTGCGAGATATAAGTATCTGCAAGGACCCGCGTATTATGATATCTTCTCTTGAGAAGATCCCGGGCTATACCGTAATTTCCGCCTTCTATCCGTAGATGCTGAACCAAACGTTTCGGTTCTTCCGATAAAGCGCTCATCAAATAATGCATCTTGTGTGTGGGGAGTAGATCGATTCGGGCGTCCACCACACTGTCAAACTGGTCGATAAAACTTATCCACGCATCGGGTCGACCATCGAATCTAGGAATCGGAAGGTCCGGCAATTTTTGAGGGCGCGGGCGCTCAAAGTCACAGGCCGCGAGCGTGACTCGATCGGCGGTCGGGCGCTGAGGAGTACTTAACGCTACCGGAATTATTTCATTTCGCTTGACTTTGATATCGATAACTTTATCGCCAACAGACCTAATAAGGTTTTGAACGTAAGTATATTCCTCTGAATCAATGGCTTGGTCTAAACCACCCAACAGGTAAGCGCCCGCCAATCGAAATTCTTTGTACTGTTCATCCAACTCGCTTATATATACAAGGAGGCGGGTTCTATCTATCACGTTAAGGTTCCGATGCGCGTCACTAATCCAATCGCTGGTCAGTCTTAACGTCCCTACCGATTTTCGATAATCCGCGGTTTCCGTAAACAATGTAGATCTAAGTGTATCATTATGCTCGTTTTCACTCATTTTTATCAACAATAACTACCAAAGAGTTTAACTCAGCCCGCAAATATTTTATTCAACAAAACCTGTAATGGATTTCGGACCTTAATCGCTTGCAAACAAGGCACACATTCCCATACGTCCCTTAAGTAAGGCAGCAAGTCAAGACCGCATGTGGTAATGGTATGTTTCAAAACTTTAGGTTATTAACTTGGTATTATAGTTGTAACAAAATCGGGAAGAATTATACGATGTTTGCTTTGAACCATAGTAATCGATAAATAAGACGGAATCTAACCACGCTCTGCTTACCAGAAATGTTTAACTGAGAATTAGATGCAATTAAGGAAGTGAGTAAGTAATTTGGGCGAAACAAAATGTCAGTCGTTTAGCGTACGTACCTCTATTAATCCAGTGCACCGTTTTCCCGCGGGAACTCGTTCAAACACACGTTTTGGGATAATAATGTCACTTTCTATGTATGGCCTTGTTGCCACCCAAGTACGCACTGTCGGTCGGTCTCAAGTCTTTTTGGTCCTAGCGGTGGCGGGTGGGGGCGTTACCCGAAGATTCCCGAAGATTAATATTATACTGAACAGTGTATTTCAGTATTTTGAAAATATAAAATCAACCATTTTAAGTCTTTACCGCTATGGATATGTCACTAATGTCACTGTCAGTTTTACAATTTTATTTAGGTTAAGTAAGGAAATTTTAATCAGATTTCCTCACAAGTGTGATGAAAAACATTGTGTGTGCCACGGGCGGTAAAGGAATTACAAACTCGTGTTATTAAAGCCCTCGGCTTCGCCTCGGCCTTATAACAAACACTCGTTTGTAATTCCTTACTTACCGCCCTTGATACACAATGTACTATTTCATCACACTTGCTCGAAAATGGTGTCATTACACGTAGGTTCTGCGGGCCGTAAATGGCCTATTACGCCCTAGGGCGTAATGGTTTTCTTTTTAAATTTGAAGCGCTGGTTCTGTTTTACTCTTATTTGTCATGTTCAAAGGAAATGCCAACTTACTTTTTTAACTTTTATCACTGAAATATTTATTTAAAGATAACTGTAATTGCAAATACATATAAAGACATATTTCGGTAACATTAATTAGATGTTTAAATAATGTATTTCTGTATTTTGCAAATATAAAATGAACTAAAATGGCCGTTACCGCTATGGTTTCCGAACGTGACTTGACGTTCGCATTGTCTATGGACAAATGTCACTGTCTGTTTTAATATTTTCTTGTCATACTGGGTCGAAAAGTAAGGTTATTTTATTAAGATTTCCTCACAAGTGTGATGAAAAACATTGTGTGTGCCACGGGCGGTAAAGGAATTACAAACTCGTGTTATTAAAGCCCTCGGTTTCACCTCGGGCTTATAACAAACACTCGTTTGTAATTCCTTACTTACCGCCCTAGATACACAATGTACTATTACTACCAGTACTTGTCCCATTAAATAATTTTAGGTATGTCAGATCTGGCCATAAAATTGCTTTTACCGCACGCTACGCGCTTTCTGGCTAGGGTTTCTGGTTTCTCGCCTCATTTTTTTCTCGAGTTTCGAGAAATCTCGACTCCAATTTCTCGAGTTGTCTCGACTCTCGAGTCTTTAGTAAGAAATTGTAAATTATTGTTGAAAATAAAATAAAAAACAAATAAAAAGGGTATCATTTAATCGATCACCAAAATATTCATATGAGCGTGAGCAGAAATATGTATTTGGTCAGCCAAAATAGCTAGTTGGTAAGCGACTTATGGTTAGCAAACATTTATAAATCTGTCTGCAATTAATGATATACTGAACTGCTCTAAATTATTTTGGTCAGCAAATTGAGTATTTGAGCTGCATTAAGCGACCTACAATTAATCAAATTTTGGTAAGCAACCAGTAGGTAAGCAAAATATTTCATTTTATCAATAAAAAAAAAGGGGTAACTGGTCATTCACAAAATGGGCGCAACTATTCTGCCGCCAATCGTGTGCGTATTTTGTCATTCGGTAATTGTTAGCTGTCAAGTAGCAGGTGTCACTGTGATTATATACTGGGTGTCACTGTGATATATACACGGTGTCACTGTGTTATATACAGGGTGTAACGTTTCAAATGTTTATCATTGTTAAAAGCCAAAAAATGGCGAGCCTGACTTTAGCCCTTATTTCGTTTTTGCCGGAACTCGAGAGTCTCGAGAGTCAGCTATTTATTTCTCGTCTCGAATGGAGGTGAAACTCTCGAGTTGTCTCGAGTTCGAGAAGTCTCGAGCAGAAACCCTATTTCTGGCCAAGTGTAGACATAAAGCTATGTTCACAACACGGGAGGTAATAAAGAAAGTCTCGATCGCATATTTACATCCCTCGCTTGCAGCTCGGGCTGCAAAGTTCTGCTATCTCGGCCTTTCTTTGTTTTGCCACTCTAGTTGTGTAATGTACTATTTTTTATGGACTTATTTGCTTTTCACGTTCAACATTGTATCGTTACAAAATTGTTTGACATATTATCATATTTCTATAGTTTTTATAGTAGCAAAATTCAGTTTATCGGTTGTATCACTTGTATCGAGTCGATACTACTCACCACCCCATCCCTACAGGCGATCTTCTATAACTTCTTGAAACACTGACAGATGTCCGCCGCCGGCGCGCTGAATGAGATATTCATGCATACATTACACTCATTCACAGTCATACATTGCATACTCGAGATTTTACCTCATTACCGTCATTTTCGAACTACATCTTTTGCCTCGGCAGATTAATACAATTTAGTTAATAATTGAAAGAGTTACTTTAAAAATCACCAAGAGTGACTCACTCTGCGATCTCGCCGCGTGGCCTTGAGGCCCCATGTACCCCTACCGATCTACGACCAGAAAGAGGACGCGATATGCGAAACAGAGAGACGGTCGGATGCGGTGCGTTCCGTCCGGTGGTCGGATCCGAGCGACAGTTGTGTTAAGGAAAGAGAGACTTCTGTACGTTGTACTATTACCTCTTCTGTGCCACGGTATACGGTAGTTTTTCTTCCTACATGTGCGCGCCGTGTACGGACGCACCACAGGCAAGGATTTGAGCATGCGCGAGCATGCCACAGTATGGCGTGCACTCACACAGACGCGCGTCGTGCGTCTGTGTAAATACGTGTCGCGCGGTCCTAAACGGCCGAAATCGTACTACTTGGTTGTCTTCATACTTTGTCTGTACTGTAGGTTGCCTATAATAATTGATTGAATCAGGCGTTACTTTGAGCCTTATCAGTATCACACTTGGACGTGGTGTACCGAAAAGGATCCAATCCACGAGATATTCCATATAAATCTAAATGGAATTGCATACAAGACTGTGTTGTGGATTGGATCCTTTTCGGTAAACCACGTCCACTTGTGATTGCGAGCGAGCTGCGGGCGAGTTAGAAGCGAAGTTCCATACAAATGTCGCTTGCCGCGACTGGTTTTGTATGGAAACTAGCCCAAATCGAAAGTGTGATAAGGCCCTTTGCGGAAATCCAGGGTAATTAAAATGTTTGTTACAACTACTTGCGTACTTTTTCATTCATTCACATGCAAAATAAAAAAAAACATGCAAGTAAATATAACAAATCACCACCAAAAACAAAAAACTTGACACGTGTTTCGCCTCTCTACGAGGCATCCTCAGGAGAAGCTGGAGATGTTGACAGTCCGGCGTTTGAAGTTTGAAGAGTTTCCTTGACTTGTCCAAGATCCCATTATCAGATCTTGACCTGGTTGCAGTGGATCTAACTGGAAGGGGTAGAAGCCTTTCAAATAAAAAAAATCCACATCGGTGCAGCCGTCTCCAAGTAATCGGGGAACATAGTACCTTCTCCATGTTTGAAGTCGGTTAAAGGTATTAGCATACAAACACCTAAGTATTAAACTTAAAGAAAGCTCCCCTTTGGGACGGTGTCATTCATAAATCAGCCACAAATGCAGCGGCCGTAATTGACAACCATACCTGCCCCTGCTCAATCGAGAGGGTAGGGTTTGATCACTGTGATTAAACATGTGCGGATCGCATTATGCAATAACGTAGACTGACGGAAGGTTCGCGTATACCATTGCGATGGAGATATTTATAACCCGAGTAAATTATATACTACATATAGATGGACTTTTCAGCATTGATTACGCCAAAGTTCATTTCATATCAAAATTGCAAATTCGATTATTGGAAGTCCGAAATGTATTTCATACTATTTTACATCATGATCACTGGTCATAATTATTCTTGGCTCATAGTAATCGTAACTTAGATTGTTCATATTCATAATGTAATTTTTCATACATTTAACAAAAATTTTGTAACTGATGATATAAAGTTACAGACATTTTAAGGGAAAATAATTCTTACAACTTTTTACAAATAAAGAGTCTTGCTCTTAATTAAATTCTTATTTACTCTCTCATTTACTCAAAGATTAACTAGACGAGATCCTTTACAGAAATAAGTTTGCCTTTGTAGGTATTAGGGCAATTAAATAAAAAATGTCCTGCTCAAAATTTACGATTAGTGTCAAACTGCGTATATTACAGATTAAGAGGTATTTAAACATAACTTAAGTTTCGCCTAACCGTAAATTTAAGAATAAAAATGCACCTTAATTAGGGTCTTCAGAAATCATAAAACCTAGCAGTTTGGTGGCGAATGGTTTTGACAGTACATGACAACGTTGGCTCTCTGTGTTTGTTCTACCGTATGTACAACGGGGGCTGTTCTGAGAAACTTACAGGCTCGTGCCTCCGTCACAACTCTTTCACCGTACTTCCAGTCTCAGGAATAAAGTCCATTCTCACTTTTTAAACGCTTGGCATCCCAAAACCAAGCGGGCACCACGCGTATTCTTGCCACGAACTGGCAGGATGTGGAATGAACTCCCTGTCGAGGCGTTTCCGGAGCGCTATGACACTTCAAGAAACGATTAAACTGGGCTCTCAAAGATCGGCAACGTATAGGTAATACCTCTGTTGTTGCACATATGTAGGCGACCATGACTGCTTTCGATCAGGCAGCTCGTATACTCGTTTGCCACTTATTACATATGTGATTAGTGGATTTTGACACCTGCTGTCAAAAAGACTATTCACCACCGTCCTGCCATCTGGTGGATGAATGATTCCTGGAAACTCTCATTGTTTGGGTAATTGATTTTGTTTTATTCTTTTATGTGCAAGAGTTAAAATTTATATGGACGTATACGTGAAATGATACAGGACAAATACATACATTAATAATTAAGAAGACCTGGTGCGTTATGGTATGCCGCGGTCCACAATAACTTATTCATGACATTTTTAATCGGCGGGGGCATTGTTCTAAGGGCCGTTCTGTTCGTCGCGGCTTTGACACTTTACTGATTGGGTTCTGGAATGTTATTGTTGTGTCTGAAATTGTTATGTGTCATTTGGTTTAAAGTTGTTAGAAATTAAGTATTAAGCAGTATCTCTAGCACAACTGTGATGCGCGGGTCTTATCTTAGAAGATTTATTAGGGATCCTTTCGGATACACTTCGACCCAATGGGATCTTTTGTGTAATTACACCTTACCGCATCTACGCAGTGGTTTGCTTCACCACCTCCATAAATCGGGCGATGGAACCCAGTGGTAGTGCCTGGAATTAATTCCATAAAATTTAACGAAAAAGGATATTTATTGTATTATTATATTTTTACATGACAAGCCCATCATACCCACAAAATATATATTGACTAAAACAACACCCTGTATATACGAGATAAAGAATACGAGATAGGCAGTAGTAAACTTGTGAATTAGTAATTTATAACCGTCTATCTCGTATTCCAGCCAACTGGATTTAGGGTTAATTTATTAGATGGCACTGGCGATGGCGCATCAATGGCCGATCGCTTCTTTTTTGTGGTTTTTGAGATGTAGTTTGGCAGAGAAGTGTACCAAGCTATGAAATATAACACATTTGTACCAAAATGTTCTATTATTAAAGTAAATTATCAACCCTCTAATCGTTTGTACAAACGAAAACACAGTTAAGTGACCATCAGTAGACCTTAATACATTGTAATAAGGGTGACAAGTGGTCAGTTAGCAGTGTCTTCGATTGTATGTAGAGCCGACCCGAATCACCTTACTAAAAAAACCAGACAAGTGCGAGTCGGACTCACCCACCGAGGGTTTTGTACAAATACTTAAATTTAAAAGTATAGTCTGGCAAGTGATACCCATCTGGTATTACTTGCCAAATTTCATAGTTCTAGGTCAACGGAAAGTAACCTATAAAATTTTGGTTTCCTTGAGAGAGTAAATATACGTTTTTGCGGCATAAATGGCCATATCTTTTTTTACGTTAACTTTGAAATTTATTTTTTTACAGCTTCAAGGGACCATAGAGGTATAGAGTAGAAATTGAAATTATATACTCAGGAGTACATGGTTTTAATTTCAACTCGATACCTCCACGCGTTCCCGAGATAAAGGGTCTTGACAGACAGACAGTCAGACGGACGGACAGGTGGGTAACAAAGTGATCTTATAAGGGTTTCGTTTTTCTTTCTGAGGTACGGAACCCTAAAAACCAGCGCATCGCATGCCATGGAGACCTTAACGTATATTGTAAATTGTATAAAATAGACATTATAAAATCCGTACACTGTGTTGCAACAAATTGTGTACACGTGTCGCTCGGAGCTTACACGCTACCACGCATGCTGTGAACGTTTTTTTGCGAGCAAGTGTAATAATTAAATTCCTCGAGATTGCAGTTATTTTAAGCAGATGTTTTAATTTGTTAAGGGGCCTTAAGCGACTAGGGTATGTTAAAAAATATTGTACTACAACGTTATTCTGTCACCGTGGTAGGTAGAGTAATAACTAAATGTTTTTACTAAAAAAAAACCCGACCGCGGTGCACTTTAAAAATGCATACAATCCGCCATTTCGTTTATTTTAACGAACTTCATACCCAGTGACACTCGCGCCATCAAGACGAATCTAATGATGTATAGTTTATCAAAATCGGTTGTGCCGTTGAGTAGTTACGAGCGGACACAGGAACGGACATACATACATACATACATACATACAGGTCAAACACATAACCCTCCTTTGGGCTTCGCCGCAGTCGGGTAAAAACAGGCCAAGTGTGAATCGCACTTGCACTTTAAGGGAGATGGGGGGGAGGAAACGGACGGAGCGTATCGCAAACGACCATCTCTCTATAGCATAGCATAGAATATCGCATGCTCTTTCTTGTCGCTGGCTAAGCCCTTCCAGAGAGGCAAAATTTGGCACTAGAGTCTGTGCGGAAAGAGAATAAGCGTGGTGAAAAACGGAACTAACCTAACCAGTATGGCATTTTTTTTTTGGCAATACGGTACAAAAGCATTACATCCCCCGTCCGATTTTGACCTACAACAGGTTTTAATAAAAGTGAGAAAATGCAACCACTTGATAATATCTTATCTTTGTGTAGTTGGTTAAAAATGAAGATTGCCTTGTTATTTATATAGATACACTTTTTTTGAGGGCACTTACTGGGTGCTCCGGTGGTCGAGTGGTTGAGACGTTGGGCCGGAAATCCAGAGGTACCGTGTTCGATTCCCGGTCTGTGGCTAGGTGAGTGCCATTTAATTTTTCTATATACTTTGATTTCTTGTATTATTATATAACTTAAAATGTGGTGTAATTTACCCGCATTAAAAACTAATAAAGAAACATCATGTTTCTTTCATATAGTATTGCCTTGTTGTATCTAGAAAGGATAACTTCTCCTTGGTCGGTTAAATCGCGTGCCACCGCGCTGTGACATCTTTATGCTTATCTGTGAGTAATTGAATTACAAAGATGGCGTCCCGTTAGCGTGCGCGCGCGTCGATAGCGCAGCGAGCGGTCAGCTTTGTGCTATCTATAAATACTCGATATAAAATAAAAACCACTATAGTATATACATGTAGAAACATAAATAAAGTCAAATAAATCTAAAATAATAATCACTGGTCACTTTGTGAGCTCGGGAGTGCCCACACATCGACAAAGCTCGCAGTTATGTAGTTCAGTTACTGAACTAACCACTAACCACAGACCACCTCCACTAGACGGAGCATGCCATACGACACGAGCTCACCACGCATATGTGCGATTAAATATCGGTAGATATTACTAATACAACGCGTGTTTCACATCTTTTTTATCATTTTACGTTTCGAGATTGTCGTCGGATTGAACAGAAATATTTATTTCACGTTTGGTGCACACACAAGTCAGAAACATGGTCGCAACTGAACGAGCGGCCGGTCGCGTAATGTCGTAATGCTATACAATTGACCATATCAGATGTGAGCGCGCGCCGCTCAACACGCTCCGTCTAGTGGAGGTAGTCTGTGCCACTAACTGAACTTCAGTAACAGCAATTAAGTTTATGTTACTATTTTTGTTAATTTAAAAAAACGAACCATTATAGTCTTCCTATAATATTCAGGATGATATTAATAATTGCCGTAAAACGGCCCTACTTTGCTTCTACAGGGATAACTATGCTCCAACCCCGAAAACATAACTAATAACGGGTTGTTTCTTGATATCTATGAATGTTGGTAGGTATAAAATTAATATTGCATCCGATGCGAAAACAACGACATTGTTTTATTACGGTTCCCATTTTATGAGCAAATTTCGTCTACCTTTGCTCCAGAAACATTTAGTACCTTATTTAGAAGCAAAGTATTGCCGCGCTATGGGTAACTTTGCTCGGAATTTATTGTTTCTATATAATTGACGAAATAGATAGTGGCGTATTTTTTTATTTGTAACGCGTTAGGAAATATATTTTTCTTGTTATATACAGGGTGTCCCATAACTGACACGTCACAGTGACACTGGAGGTAGACCAGGTCAAGAGGTACCAAACCAACTTAACATGACTCGCCGATCGTAATTTTTTTGTACTACTGGTGGTCAAAGTCGAAATTAAATTTCGCTGTGAATTAATTCAAGATCAAACTAGTATTTTTTTCAGTTTTACTTAGTTTTTGGATAAAATGCCATTTCTGTAACCTTAATTAATAATTCATGTTACCGTACACATAAAAAAAACTAACCTTGACACCTTTCCGAGTGCACACTGGCACTAATAATGTTAAAAACGGTCAAAATTCATGAACAACTTTAATTCGACAATAACTAAAAAACCGTGCCACTTTCACTGGGGTCATGTTAAGTTGGTTTGGTACCTCTTGACCTGGTCTACCTCCAGTGTCACTGTGACGTGTTAGTTATGGGACACCCTGTATATATACAAACAGTTTTCTGAAAATTCAAAATTGAAAATTATATTTCGAATTTTCTAATTTTGGAGCAAATTTTGGTGCAAAGTAGGACCGTTTTACGTTCAGACACGTCCTCTATCTAGCTAGACATACTGATACTATCAAAAACATTACATGTAAAAAGATGCAAGTCTCGCAACGCAGTTCTTCTACAACAAAAAGTTTTCAGATGTGATGTTAAACCAAGTCAGTACCACCGGGGGCTTTCCACAGAACTCGATTTCCACCGACTTGCCTATTACTTACCCGTGGAGGATTCTTTATTTGAGAACTATAAAATGTGTTCCACGCCGGTTAACGAAGAGTTTGTCTCTTTAAAATAATAGAATTAGCTGATAATCTTCATCAATCGTAGCTGACAGCCAGAGTTTTTCAATTAGCCTTCTAATAAAAAAGGCATATTTTTGAGAGCAACGCTGCCACAGAGCGAAATCGCATTATCTAAACTCATACACATGAGAAACTAACAGAACACAATACGGTTATATGATAATTGCCAATACAAACATTCCACTTAATACGAAACTGAACGCGCGCCGCGTCTGCCAGTGCCAACACAACGGACGTAGGGACATAAGCCCACAAAGCCCGTCGTTTGCACCCACTGCAAGTCTTTTGATCTCTGTGGTACCCACCCCAAAAACAAAACAACATAACGCCATGAATTTCTCGCTAGCATAGGCTCTTTTGTCTTGCGAAGTAGTTTGCTTTTAAATTAATTCCAAATTCAAAGTTGCCGTGTAAGGCAGTGCCATTTGTTTTATTGTTGTACCTAGCTACGTGCGGTATGAATCTTTGAAATTAGGCGTTTTCAAATGCGTTCGTTCGAGCCGGTAACCATATAGTTTATCGCCGATATCTTTCGTTCTTTCAATAGGCACTATTGTGCCACGGGCGGTAAAGGAATTACTGAAGAAGAAATTTGTTCCTTACCACCCTAGATACACAATGTACTAGTACTTACCGTGCTTAAT
The DNA here is from genome assembly GCA_947034925.1 of Eudemis profundana. NCBI lineage: Eukaryota > Metazoa > Arthropoda > Insecta > Lepidoptera > Tortricidae > Eudemis > Eudemis profundana. The sequence goes on along the minus strand of OX344814.1, from coordinate 9,311,078 downwards.
GTACGTAGTTAGCAACGGTTCACACATCGATGTCAGCAACGTAAGAGTCTCCATCCTCCTTGGTGATTGAATCCTTGGCGGTGGATCCTCGAATGATGCAGAGGATTATTATAGTTCGGGCAGGAGCGGCTCACTACGCGACTTACCAATTTCTTTGCCACTCCGAAGGGGCTTAGCCAGCGACCAGAAAGAGCACGCGCTATGCGATAGAGAGATACGGTTGGATCCGATGCGTGCCGCCCGGTGGTCGGGCCGGAACGTCAGTTTTGTTAGAAAGAGAAACTTCTGTTCGTAGTGCTATTATTTATTCTGTTACGGGGGCAAAACTTGACAGCACTAACTATTTTGACCTCCAATGCCTCGTGCCGTGCGTGGTATAAAAAAATACTGTGACAGATTGTTAAAGGTTAAATTGATTTGTGCGGTCCGAAGGTTATAATTTTCGCGCCAGCGCGCGGCGTCATGCTGCGTTCGGATGCGCGCAGCGCGAACGCATTAATGTTATTTGGATGTTTTAATTTTAATGATGGCAACACTGAGGGAGCCGTGTTTGGACAGAGTTACTGGCGATACGTGTTGTTTACATGTGCTGTTTTATCGTGCTACAAGATGTATGAAATGAAGAGATGAAGCCTAATTTTGCAAAATTACCTAAAACCTAAAATGCATGGTGTTGTGAAGGTTGCACAGGTTTTATGCAACTGTAATTTCACAGATACCATTGACTTTTCAGAATAATTAAATAAGACACCTAACCTAACTTATTCTAAGTGACTTACTTAAAAGATTTTCTAAAATATTTTCTATTAAATCTAGAAATAACCGGCCAAGTGCGAGTTGGATTCGAACACGAAGGGTTCCGTACCACAGTCGAGCAAACAACACTAAAAAAACACGTTTTTTGTATGGGGACTTGTCGTTATAGCGACAATAAACCAACACATTCAGTGAAAACCCTACCCATTACGGTTCCAAAGCCCTGTGACAGACGGACAGACGAACAGCGGAGTCTTAATAATAGGGTTTCGTTAGCACTCTTTGGGCAGGGAATCCTAATTATGCGAAAATCTATATATCTATAATATCGGGGGCTTTCTTTATTACCTCCCGTGTTGTGTACATCATTTTATGTCTACACTTGGCCAGAAAGCGGCTTTTTCCGTACGCGCAGCGTGCGGAAAAAGCCACTTTATGGCCAGGTGTGGCATACATTATATAGCTTACTATTAATTTGCTTCGCCTTAGTGGAAGTTGGGTAAAACAGGCGCAAGCCACAATACTTAATAATAGCAGTAATTTTTCTTCCTACAATAGTACATTGTGTATCTAGGGCGGTAAGTAAGGAATTACAAACAAGTGTTTGTCATAAGCCCGAGGTGAAACCGAGGACTTTAATAACACGAGTTTGTAATTCCTTTACCGCCCGTGGCACACACAATGTTTTTCATCACACTTGTGAGGAAATCTGATTAAAATAACCTTACTTAACCTAAATAAAATTGTAAAACTGACAGTGACATTAGCGACATATCATAGACAATGCGAATGTCAAGTCACGTTCGGAAACCATAGCGGTAAAGACTTAAAATGGTTGATTTTATATTTGCAAAATACTGAAATACACTATTTAAACATTTAATTAATGTTACAGAAATATGTGTTTACATGTATTTGCAATAACAGTTCTCTTTGAATAAATATTTCAGTAATAAAAGTTAAAAAAGTAAGTTGGCGTTTTCTTTGAACATGACAAATAAGAGTAAAACAGAACCAGCGTTTCAAATTTAAATAGAAAACCATTACGCCCTAGGGCGTAATAGGTCATTTACGGCCCGCAAAACCTACGTGTAATGACACCATTTTCGAGCAAGTCGGATGAAAAAAGTATTTAAGTACATCGCGCGGCTGACTAGTACGTGTGCGCGCCGTAAACGAACGCATTACAAGCGAAGTTGTAAGACTTGTAAGAATGCTGCAGTACGGATCGACCCGTATGCCCCGCGACCTTGAATAGGTATCGCGCACTCCTAAACGACCGAAGAGAAACCTACTTGTCTGTCTCTATACTTTACCCAAGCCGTCGTAGGCAAATTCTGGTAACGACGTAGTTTACTTCTCCGCGTCTTCACGAAGCTTTTCACGCAAACTCGAGCTTTAGAAATCCATGTTTGTGTAGCGAGTACCATGGCGGACAGACAATACCCTGGGTGGCTAATGGGCGCTGAATATTTCAGCCGGTCATTTAGCCTCGCGTCTTCAGTATAGGGAACGTGCACGAACTATAGGTGGCAGCACTAACACAAAAGAGACACGGGCGGACAATAAAGGAAACTATAATGCCTGTCAAATAAAGCTGTCAATTAAAATTATCTCTTCAAGTGTCAATGTCAAATATAGTAAATCGTAGCTACACTGACGTTAATCGTCCTTCATCGCGATAAATTTACGGCGTTTCCGTCAATGTGGCCCACAGACCACTAAACCTAAAGACGTCGCATAGTCGGGCGACCCCCGCTGCCACTCATACGGTAAATTTACTACAAGATCGAGACACGCCCCCGCTACTAACTCCAGTCTGTTCTCGGAAGTTGCGTAAGTAACACGATCAGTTCAGGAAAGTTTTGACGTGATTTAGGCATGAAAAATGCATTATTGTTGCGTGAAATTGTGTGGCAAAAACTCTAGAACATCTGGTGTGCAAAAGGATGGAATTTCATATCACAGGTAAGCAGATTTTAATAAAATTACTAATTAAATATGCGTATTATCAAATAAAGTTATCTAGACTGCCGTAGTCGCTCGTTGATGTCTTTTAACAAAGTCTCTTTCTATCACGCTATGCGAATAATCGCTCCTTCCTGGTCTATCGTTAAGTGCGAACTAGTGATGTCCATAGTGTGTGTTGGTTTACTATCGATAACAGATAACATAGAATATGCAATCCATCGCAAGTAATTTAAAAATATCGAAATATTATCCGTCATATGGGCAAAATATTTGCGCGCAGCCGTGTCTCATTATTATTTATATATTTTAAGTGGTGCTTAAAAGACATTTTAAGACTGCAGGTTGCATTATAAAAAATTCAAAGTATGTTAACTAAAATGTGTTTAATTTCTTTAAGGTTTTCGAAGTGTCCTATCAGAAAGTAAATGCGGATTAATGCTACAAAACGATCACATGATTGGTTTCCTCCTGCAAGCAGTGTCATATGTTCCCGGCACTTTAAATCAGAATATTTTAGATTGACAAAATCTGGGGACAGGCGACTTTTAAGTCCTAATGCCGTCCCTACGCTTCACTTACCAACTGTGGTGAGTATATATATGTTTATTGTTCTAGTTGTTTATTCATTATCAGCTGAGTTGTGTAAAGGCAATGTTTACCGTTATAAAAGTTATGTGTAGTAAGTTAATATTGTAAAACTATTTCGTTCAGTCTCAGACTTATAAAAACAATTGTTTGCCTCAAGTGCTCGACTAGTCTGGCCCAAACTTATCATACTGCAGCTCTTAAATCATAGTGGCATTTATTATTACAATTAAGCTCAAATTAATGCCAATTTATAATCAAGTTTTTTTTTGAGAATTAACAATATAATTGATGATAATGCTAGTAACAATCAAGGGATGTAGAGTATTGCTGTCAGTATTTAAATATCATATCCTACTCAATAGTTTGAGAACAGTGAAGTGTTTTGGCGACATTTTGTTATTTTCAAAAAGGCATACATCAATTTGATTTCAAAAATACGAACCACGTTATAGACTTAACTAAATCGGTAATAGAAAAATATATAAAAGTGCGATTAGCTTATTAGACAAAAAAGGTACAGCCAAGTCAGAATCCGATTAGGCGAGTTTTCAGCAAGCTAATACATTTTAAGAAAGGGCCAATAAGATAAATAGTTGCGTGTCCCCTGGTACTAGACGTTATTGTTTATACCTACATCTGTATATCATATGTATAAACAATAACGTCTAGTACGGTCGGCCTCAAGTTGCTGAACACATTTATATCGTGGCGTAGTACTAAAGTGTCCAGGTACTTTTGAGGCCGACTGTACCTAGTACCCCGTATAATATAATTTGTAATAGGTAGTGTAGTATAGTTTAGTGGATATGTAAGTCTGGTGTATGTTTAACTGAATGATAATTTTATTTTTGTATCAATCATATACATATACATATTACAAATAAGGGACCGACATACCACTTTACAATTACCTAGTAGCTACTATAGGTACTCTAATCATCGATCATCGACACATCACTAGCGGCCGGCAGACATTTTGTTTCCCCGCCCACTTGACCTTCAATCGGCAAATCACAGTGCGGTAAGCGCTCGTCGCGTCTCCCGCGCCCCTTTAGTTTTGGCAGAATCGGTTTCAATGAAACAATCCTACGAAGCGACGTCTTTAGGTTTAGTGGTCTGTGATGTGGCCCCAGCATGAGAGGTTACAACTTACAACACTTAGATTGGCGGCACCAGTTGGCAGCACCTTCGTCGTGCACGTTCCCTTTAGGGAAAAATATAGACGCCGGACGCTGACATTTTGAAAACACAGTAAGTAGATATGTGGGGTTTTCGACAGTTTTAAATATGATTTGTGTCGTCATCTGTGGTAGGCCGCTATACGTTCGGTTTCCGAACGTCCCGGTATAGCGCCCTCTACAACTCTCTTTCGCGATACATCAACAATGGCGATTGCTTGTAATAGTTGTAATAATGGTTATAAATAAAAACCGTGTGGAATAAACAGTGTTTAATTAATACATATCACAATTGGCGACGAGGATGGGATTCGAACCCACGCTTGCACAGCACACGCCCCCACCAATCAAATCAAACCACGACGAAGTATTTCACAAGGTAAGGTGCATTGTGGTAAATTCGAACATGTGGTAATTTCGAAATTTAAGAATTTCTCTTACACCACGCAAACACCTTTAAAAAAAATTTGCATTACATTACAATAATTGTGAAAATATTACATGTAATTTCATAAATACAATGCATCGAACAAATACTTAACTACATTACATGATTTGATCAAGAAATCTAGACTGATTTTCATTAGACTGCATAGAAAGTTTTTCGGCCCTCTGCCGGCCGGAAAGCGTCACCTTGCCGGCCGCTACACTAAACGAAGATGCTCTGGCTCCGTCGAACAGAAAAATAGTATGCAAACCTTAGCCAGTAAATAAGAAATTCTCAGATCACATATAATTGTCGGCCGAGGCATAGCCGATAGTTCTTATTTTACTGGCCTCGGTATTTAATGTACTATTATGCCGCACGCTGCGCGTACGGAAAAAGCCGTTTTCTGGCCAAGTGTAGACATAAAATGATGTACACAACACGGGATGTAATAAAGAAAGCCCTCGATCGCATATTTACGTCCCTCGCTTGCAGCTCGGGCCGCAAACTTCTGCGATCTCGGCCTTTCTTTGTATTACCACCCTAGTTGTGTAATGTACAATCGAACCAACTGAATCATGACCCACTTTGCTGACATTTCGTTTGAAACTTTCCAACTTGTAAGGTCTATCGACACTCTTAGGACGTTTTAGATCCTAGCAAAATTACGTCAATATAGGTCGGAGACAATTTAAACCTTTGTTATCATTGCAATAGAAACACATTTTACAGTCAATGTTTGAATCTCGAGCTAGCTCTCGCTTAGATAACCTTAACTTTTTGATGATGGAAAAATTATATTTCATAAATACAATGTTCTAAATGTGCGTCAAATGTCAAGTTATCAGTTGTCAGTCAATGTGAAAGAATAGAAACTAAATTGTAAAATGCTTAATCATTTTAAATGATGGCCAATTTAAAAGAACAGAGAGCTCGGATTATAGTCTCAAGTGAGGAAGGCTATGGCATAAGAAAAAAATCACGCGAATAGAATATATCTCGGAATACAGTGAAAGTGCACTCCACAAATGTCAGTGTCTAATAAAATGATAACAAGTTCCTCACCATGGAAATCTATCTTTAAGCAAATTTCGACCTACTTGCATTTAGGAGTTTTAGCAAAATGAGCTTATGGTGGGTCATGATTCAGTTTGTTCGATTGTACTATTGTAGACTTTATTAATTATTGAGTTGAAAATACCCATTTTACTGTAAATATATACTTGCAGTATAGTGACACACGCAGAGCCAAGGTTTAAGGAATTTAGCTGCCTATATTAGTACAATTATGTACAAGTACAGGTAGCTTCATTACGACAATACGGCACTGCTGTTGCTTTCAGTACATAGGTACGAAGGATTACAACAGTAAAGCAACGTACTCTTTGTACTTAAATACAAATCCAGTGTTCCTTTCATCATTTTAAAACGACAAATGCTTGATCGCATGTGTAATAAAAGTAAGGAATAATCCGAAACTAAGCCCACTCACCCCATTACGTAATGAAGGTTCGTAGTAATCCGCTGTGTTGCCAGAGCAAATAACCTGAGGCCAATCGAATGCAGGGGGATTTTGAATTTTCAATCTATTTTTTGTCTATGGCCTTAGTTTTTTAAACTGGAAGTAGTTGTTCGAAATTTGAATTTGAATTAAATTTCACATATCAGTTTATCGTTGTTGTTAATTTTAAATCCATAACGTAAAATAAGTACTTACGGCGCAGCCAAACCAAGTTATGTATGTACAGACATTTATTTTGTTAAAATAATTTCAATACTTACGAAAACTTTATGATATGACACAAAATAAATTCTGAAAGCATACCTAATTAAAATTAACCAAATTTGGGGCTCTGCAGCAGTTAAGAATAGCACTTTTATCAATTTTGATGAGCCATTAGTCGATACCGGTAGTCCTGATAGATTTAAACTTTGTCAACCCTATTTCAAATGTTCCAAATTAGCGAAAAATCACAAGAACACGCACGAGAACCCTCAAAACCATTGTTTTCGCCACCCGCAGTGCCGCAACCGTCGAATTCAAAAAAGGAATTCTATATTTTTAATTGGAACATATTCTCCAGCCAGCATCATTGGGTTTTTTATAGGGAAGCGGTTGGGGCGACGCCGCCTCGAGGTATTTGGTTTGGCAATGCACGCATATTGGAATAAGACAATCTCGCCCCCTATAATAACTTGGGTAACAATGAGCCTTGTGCATTTCTGCCGTTCTATATTAGAAAAGCCGTATTGATGTTAGATTTTGGAACACTTGTGTCCTTTGAGATACAAAGCAGTGTAAAAGGTCTTGTCTTTGAAAACGAACTATGAATAGTATGAATGGTGTTTCGATAAGTTTGGGTGCAGGCTAATTCCTGTCTCTTAAGCACAAAATTCAATATCCTTTGTATACATATCTATCATTGTTTATGTTACATGTTAAACTCTTATTCACATTATATTGTCTTCGGTTTCCGCGATTATCACTCATTGTAATAAAACAACTTTAAAGGATTAAATTGCGTATATTATTTCATTTTTACGTCCCGATGTTTCGTAGACCTTTTCAGCCGTCGCGGGCGGGTCTTCTTGACATTTATTTTAGTCTTCAGAGTTCCTATATACTAGTGACTTTCCATCAAGATTGCATGTTTATTTTTAATCTAGTTATATAATACACAAATTCTGTCCTGAAACCGAGAGAGGCATAACTCTCGATTGCCCAAAGTGGGCCAAATTTTAGACCAAACGGGACAGAGACAAATTAAAACAAAAAACCTAAAACTGAACCTACTCAACGACTTGTGCAACTGGCCGCAACTTTGTTTTTCACGACCTGTCACTTTCGGACTGCAGTAGAACCCGTTTAATACGATTTCCCGCATAATACGCCATTTTAAACCGGTCCCTGTGGCCTGTTTTCATTTTTTTTCCCCGTTTAAGACGCTTTTTTTACTAGGTCCCCTCAGAATCGTCTTAAGCGGGTTCTACTGTACATTTAATGGTAAGGGATGCGTATTTGTTGTATTTGTACTAGAGGTACTAGATATTTAGTATATTAGTGTCAACCTGCCCAGAGGTTAGCGTTAGGGTAGGTTGAGGCAACAGGGAGATGACAATCAACTAGCCGTTTCGCTTAAACCAAAACAAGGATATTATGTCACGCGACAAAACATAGTTCAGTTTCACATCAGGTACTTCCGAACTATATATATATTAAAGGAAATGCATTTGTGTTGTACTAGAGGTACAGTCAGTCAAGAAAGTAGTCTACCGCTTTTAAACTCTAGTACCAGGTGATAAAGTCGAAAAGTGGTAGACCACTTTCTTTGCTTACTGTACTGCTCTGGCACAGTAGGGTCAGCCTACCCTGAGGGTAAGGGCAACAATGGCGTATGGCAGCCAGTCGTGACGCCCGCGAGCGGGCCCGCCCCGCCGCCGTCTGAGCAGCCAAATTACATCCAACGGTATACTATAACACACTCTTATACTCCTACATATGCTATTTTTATGTCTTCTAATTTGCCCGCATATCGTGGCTCAGGTTAGCGAACACGTTTTAGGGTCGATTCTACAATCCATTGAAGCCAAAAAACATCCATAACCTGCATTTCACATAAGGACAAAGGATTCAGTCCCTGTTAGACTTTAAGTAGACTTATCACACTGGCGATTTGCGAGCGAGTTGCGAGCATATCGATGGCAAAAAGCGGAAATGTAGTAACCGCCAAAGGAAACCCTTAGCGGTTACTACATTTCCGCTTTTTGCCATTGATATTTTCATACAAACCTTGTCGCGGCGCGGCGAGCTCGTGGTGAGTTCGCCGCGATCGAAATATGAATGAAAACACGCTCGCAACTTGCTCGCAAATCGCCAGTGTGCTAAAGCCCTAATAGGTGGTAGAAAGTAAAACCGCCTGTTATGTAAAAGACCCAAAGTGTTTAGTTTACGAGCATAATTACAAGACCTAAGGTGTATCAAACGACTTATAAAGAGTGTGAGGACGAAAGCTCTTATTCTTATTCTGTTTTACACACACAAAGGAATCGATATCTGTAAACGTCTTCTATCATTAGTGAAAACAAAACACATCTAGACCAGTTAAAATAGAACTAGTTTGAAGCCCTATGTACCCTATTAGGGCAATATTTAAGAAAGCCCCCTGGAACAGTTTAAACTGCAAGTGGCGCAGGTACCAGGCTGTCAGCGCCTCGCGGCGGTCACGACGTAAGGCCGCGGCCATGATTGAGGCTCGCTTGAATTACATACTGACGCGCGGGGATATGAGCTGCACGCATTTTCTGTTTTCCTGGTAGTGAGTGACAATAGTAGATTGTGTCACAAGGGAGCAAAATGATGTATTTACGGCGAGGGCGTATATTGAATCCTGAACGAAGCGAAGGATTATACAATAGAATCCCGAGCGTAGCGAGGGATTCTAAAGTATAATCCGGAGCGTAGTGAGGGATTCAAGTGTTAACGCCCGAGGTGAAAATAATTTTGCTACCGAGTGACACATACTGCTTTTCACACCGACTATGAGGAAAATTTAAATACAAACGCTACCTACCAAAATAACGAAAACGAAATATATAGTTAGTCAAAGAGCATCACACATTTTTAATAAAATGAAATGTGAAATTGTTAAATTTACAGTTCCTTATTATTTTATAAAACGTTTATTACTTTTTACGGACGGGACGAATTTACCACTTCCATATTATATTTATGGCCCTCGCCTGCGGCTCGGACCCCAAACACCTGTGGTCTGGGCCATTCCTTATTATCGACTTTATGTAGAGTCGATATGTAGAGTCAATGTAGAGTCGATAATGTAGAGTCGATATGGAGAGTCGATATGTAGAGTTGATATGTAGAGTCGATATGTAGAGCAATAATGTAGAGTCGATAATGTAGAGTCGATATAGAGAGTCGATATGTCGAGTCGATATGAAGAGTGGATATGTAGAGTCGATATGTAGAATCGATATGTAGAGTCGATATGTAGAGTCAATAATGTAGAGTCGATAATGTAGAGTCGATATGGAGAGTCGATATGTAGAGTCGATATGTAGAGTTGATATTTAGAGTCGATATGTAGAGTCAATAATGTAGAGTCGATAATGTAGAGTCGACATGGAGAGTCGATATGTAGAGTCGATATGTAGAGTCGATATGTAGAGTTGATATGTAGAGTCGATATGTAGAATCGATATGTAGAGTCAATAATGTAGAGTCGATATGTAGAGTTGATATGTAGAGTTGATATGTAGAGTCAATATGTAGAGTCTATAATGTATGGCAATGGCATATTCTAAGCAGGTTCAAACTAAAAATACCCTGTAGGTAGTCCTTGAACAGAAAAGTATCACTTTGATCCCTCTTATGAGGGATCAAAATAATTTTTTCTGAATAGGAGGTGTGAAAATGGTTGTGAATAAGAAGTGAATAGATCTTGCAGGGCTACGCGTAGCCCAAGTCGGCCGAGTCACATTTCGCCCGCGACTAGCTCACTCCGCAATTTCACCGCGCTAGTGCCAAATTTGCCCCAAAGGAGCTCAGCCGGCGACCAGAAAAGCACGCATTATGTTATAGAGATGACTATCTCGGTGGCCGCACCCGAACCTCAGTTTTGTTAGAAAGATAAACTTTTGTACGTAGTACGTGGTGGGGCATTTCTCCAGAAATATGTCTGCGACTCATTCATCTGTCTCCATACAATTAGTATGAAAAAGGGCCAGATGAATGAGGTGACCGCAGACATATTTCTGGAGAAATGCCCGGTGGTACTATTACTTATTCTGTACTGCGACACCATCACTCTCTATCGCATAACGTGTTAACGTTTCTGGTCACTGGCTAAGCCCTTCCGGGGGGAATTTGGTATTATTAGCCGCGCGACGAAATCGCGGAGTGAGCCACTCCTGACAGCATGTACTTAACAGCGAATAAGAAAGCGTTTGCATTGCGCTGCGTTACTAAGGTAACCGGCAGAGCTGCCAGAGTTAGCAAGTTAAAGTGGCAATAGGCTGGGCTTCAAGAAAAGAGCGTACTCCCACCTGAAAGGCCGGCAACGCACCTGTGACTCTTTTGGTGTTTCAGGTGGGCGACGGTGATTGCTTACCATCAGGCGACCCGTCTGCTCGTTTGCCCCTATTTCATAAAAAAAAATATATATATAGCTCGAAGAACCGATGGCCGATGGGGCGTAAAATTTCTCGAATGAAGACCACGAACAAGATGGTCTGTCGATCTCGTTAGTGTCACCGGAAGTCGAGGGGAGCGATCGTTCGTTGTGAAGTCTCTGGGGGAGACCTATGTTCAGCAGTGGACGTATCAAATTTGAAGCGTAAGTTATGTCGCGGTCGTCATATCAAGCTGAAGTAAATTTTCTATACGTTTTCTTCCACATCAATGAAAGTTTTTGTGTTCCATAAAAAGGGTAACGAGTTCTATGATGTCGCGCGACGTAGTTATACCTGATCAGCATTACCGTCACATTTTCCCAAAACTGGGCCCAGTCTTTCATATTTCAATAGTCCGATCCTGGGCACATTTTATACAGTTCTCTAACGTCTTTACTCTTTATGTCGTTTCTTTGACCACCAGTCCAAAGCTAATAGCAATCTCAGTGCCTGTATTTGACAGAACTCAAATAACATCCATGACTACCGCAGCCATATGGCTATATTGTGCAAGTATAACTCGTTTAGTCATATTACGCGTTTGCTTACAAATCGACGAATGTAGCAAACAACAGTATTCATTGCACTTTCATGTGACAAATATATACCTGTATTACTGAATATTATTATCTCGGACTGTGCCTGAAAGTCAGTCCAAGAGCAAGAGCGAACGAGACTGTTTAAATTTTTTAATACGAAAACCAGCTTTAATAATATCAAAACCTTCTAACTACACCTCACATCCAATTAATGTTCACCACAAACAGTCCATGCGAGCGCTTATCAAATATTCATGTCACAAAAACAATTAACAGAAAATTACACAGCTACATACGGTGTGAACGACGCCTCGGCCGGCGCGCGACTGGGCTCGCGTGCCAGTAATAACCGCGCGTTCTTTTTTTGAATAACTATCACGACTTTTTCGCTCCAAATACTTCTTTTTTCTGTTTAAGGCATTCCATGCATACGGCCAGGCAATTTGGGCGCGTTCGGAAATTTCAGGCATTTCGCCGCGCAGGTTTTATTGTCTGTGGTATACTTGGATGGTAATGGCTGTTGATGATTATGAGTTGGTTTTTGAACGTAACAACGTGCTTTCATGTAATTTTAAGGAATTTGGTGATTTTTATGTAAAATTACGTTTTGCTCAAGTCTTTAAACATCTAAAGTTCTAAAGTCTAAACCTACCTACATACATTTGTATGTATGTAGTTAGGTATGTATTGTATGTGAAGTTATCTGCTTTGCCCTAACTTTAACTAGTAGTGAATGCCATATGGAATTAAGTTCGCCCTATCTATTACTTGTTTAGTGCCAATAAATGTAGCAGCGGTTATAACGACATTTTCGGAATAATAATCTACACCAAGTCAAATGTTTAACTTTACATAATATATCTAATAATGAAATTACACAGTGTATTATTATAGCAAATATTAATTCATCAGGTACCGGTCTTTGTTATCATTAAAACTTTACCGGAGCAGAGTTCGCAATCTCCGCAGACTTTTGGAACAACAGGCGAACTTGGTAACAACCTTCCTCGGTTAGCCGCTGTATAAATAACCATACCTCCGATACTTCGGAGAAGTCAAGCGTGAAAGTTTACTTTGCATATATTGCGTAATTCAAATACTCCAAATTTAAAAGAAGAGAGAGAAAAGTCGAGAGTGAATAGTAAGCATGCTCCATCATCGACTTCATCTTCACTTACCAACAAGTGAATCAGAGTCAAATGCTGAATAAAATAAATTAAAGATAAAATAAGTGTCTGTAATTTTTCGATAATCGAACTAACGGACTATGTCAGGCAGGGGCAGGGGTCTCCAAACATGACATGGTCGACTTGGAGTTCTGTCTAATCTGTTTTCCTCCTGGGGGGAGGGGGGTGCTTTGTGTCTTACATCATATCTGTAGGTACTTTACTGTGCTCGTAGTAGTATTCATATTCTGAGCCGCGGGCCGGATTAGAATGCCTCGCGGGCCGGATCATAGGCCTTCCCGTTTTCTTCCCGCGGGCCGGATTGGAACAGTTCGCGGGCCGTAGTTTGAGTACGTCACACGATTTTTCAGATTATTAAATCCTTCCCCCATGTCACACTTTTTCCTAACATATTCCAACTGTTTAATACAGGCTGTCAGATTTAGCTAGACCCCCCTCCCCCCTATGCGTGTGACGATTATATGAATGACCCCTAACAATAATTAGGACACAAGCCTATTCATTACTTTTGCAAATTACCAGCGCTTCGAGAAATATGACTTCAGTACCTCCTAGCACGACTGTTACGGGCGATTCATTATCACACGGCAAATACTACCCTCTATTCCTTCCATTCAATATAGTACGCAAGATTCACCGTCGTTGTGTAAAACAGTGTCTCATAAACGAGGACGTTTTTGCAATCTGCTGACTTCATCTAAATTAAAAGCTCATTTTCTTTCGTTAATGGCTTATAAAAAGTCGCTTTAACGTTTCATTAAATAAATACGTCGCTTTGATGATCAAAGAGCATTAAATAATGTCTAAATAATATTCATTCAAATAATTGTCCAGTGGAAGTGAAGGGACGCTCTTTGTCGATACTCTCTAATAAGGTTTCGAGTCTAGTTGTTCACAAAAATTAAATTCAAGTTTAAACAAGTTTATTTTTTTATACTCCTGTCACGCAGGATATATTATTATTATTTTTATCTTAAAATTTTTAATTTTAAGTTTAATTTCTAGAATAATGTTTCTCTTCTATTGTATAAATTGATTTGTAATGCACAGTGACTTAGTTAATACTGTAATGCTGTGTTTTTAAATTAATAAAATTAAAATAAAAAATCTACATAATTTCTGTACATCTTTCGATAGTTATCAACGACATCCCTACTCTACCCCTCGCGTATGACGCAAGGGGACCCTAATCAAGTGGTTATTTAGTTCCAAGTGAGCCGAGCTATTCGGTCCCTGTTTGGGCGCCATTGTTTATGAAGAGCCATATTTGGAAATAACGAGGCATGGAGTCACTGATATTCTTTAGAAGACTATCCAAATATGCTTATCTGTCACGCAACATCATCAACACGGTATGAATATACCTTGTTTTATAGCATCATCCGCACCGCAAAATAAATATTGTGGAGGTATTGCATACGTATTTTTCTATTAAAATGTGTAGTATTTGTTTTTCTTTTTTGACAAATAACATTTAATTTCTACAAATAACCATCGACAGTTAACACAGTGATATCTCTTCTCTGCTTCGCGTATGACACAAGTTACAACTTTAATCAAGTCGCAATTTTCTTTAGTATCTAGTGAGCCGAGCTATTCGGTCCCTGTTTGGGCGCCATTTTTTGTAAAGAGCCATATTTGGTAATAACGAGGTTTGGAGCCACTGATATTCTTTACAAGCTTTTATTCAAATAGGTTTGCTGGTCTGTCCTGCAGAATGTCTTGCTTTGCTAGTCTACGAGTTTATTCACTTTGACATGAAATTTGATTTACCGGATTTTGACATCGTGTAAGCAGATTGACACAAGTTACCATATAATTGAGTAAAGACACACATCAATGATTTGGCTCAAAGGCCTTATCACACTGGCGATTTGTGAATGAGCTGCGAGCGTGTTTCCATACAAAACTTGTCGTGGCGAGTTCACCGCGATCAAAATCTGTATGAAAACACGCTCACAACTCGCTCACAAATCGCCAGTATGGTAAGGCACTAACGGAACTTAATAATAACTGCATCACTACACACAACTGCATGTCATAATCTCGTCTTTGGTCATATCTTGGACTTATCCCCACACTGTACAGCCCTAATACGTCGATTAAAGTATGTATGTAATATAGACAAAAAGGAAGTCCCAGTTTAAAAATAACGCACTAACTTCTTCTATAATGCTATCCCCGTTCAATGTGCCTAATAATATGTATTTTTTACATACCTAGTGAAGATCTCTCAAATAAAACCTCGTAACGCAATGCGCATGCAGATCATAGCAAAAAACGATTTCAGAAATAGATTTGTATTTAAAACAGTCTACCCTAGCCCACAAGGGTGACAACAATGGTTTGCTCATTATACGTCCCCTTATTACAGAAAGAATCATCTCATTATGAGCTTCATAGTGAGTTACAACCTTGTTTTATCAAGCGTTCAATCCTAGTCACGGCACCATGATACTGCGGTTAATCCAAAACCGCTCTTATTCCGTTGATATAAGGTTGTTGGTAATATTTTAAGACTTCCTTTTTGGGGTGCGTGGAGCAGTAATTGTGGCAATCGACCGCGGTCCTTATTGAATTATTTGACAGGCAGAGGGCGCTAAATGAACGTTTGGCGCTTTAGCTGACGTGGAAATGTTCGGGTGTATTAGAAATTGTACAGAGCTGGTGTCCCTTGAGAAACAAAGAAAGGAAATAGGAATAGAGGAAATATGTGTTTGGTCTGTATACAAAAAAAGGTTATAATTATATTGTTGAATTTCTATGTTTACTTTAGTGCATTCATACGTTTTACCCAGCCAGGTTGAAGTCAAAATGCGGTTGTTTTTAACCTTGACACTCCGGGTCATGTCCGATTTAAGGGATATTTACAAAAGCAACATAACTGACTAAACTGCTTAACACCTACTGTCAGTAAAAAATGTTTCTCTGTAAGTTTCAGCCAGTCTAGTCAGTTATGTTGTTTTTGTAAACATCCCTTCAATACTATATGAAAGAAACATGATGTATCTTTCATTAGTTTTGAATGCGGGTAAATTACACAACATTTTTATGTTAAATATATACAAGAAATCAAAGTACATAGAAAAATTAAATGGCGCTCACCTATGGTCCAGCCGGGAATCGAACCCCGGTACCTGTGGATTTCCAGCCCAGCGTCTCAAACTACTCGACCACCGGTGCACCCAGCAAGTGCCTTCAACTTTGTTATCTACTTTGTTTGACTTCTGTATCATTCTCCCAACATCCCTCCAATTTTGATTCCTCAAGAATTAATTAGGTCTAAACTCTTGTACGATTTATATACGTACGTAATTTTTTACACACATTTGACAGATAAATAACAGTCATACAATATGTCAGGCGGGACACGATGCAACAATCAATCTATCAAACTTGTCCTCAATAGATAATCATGTAAATATTCTTACATAAGACAATGGAACTCCACAGCCATACAACGATCTATGTTGTGAAACAAATTCATTGCAATATCAACTTAAACACCTAGGCGTTAAAGTCTTTAATTTAGTGTCATTTCTGAGAGATTTCGTTTGTTTTTATTCCAAAAGAGTTACTTAATACAGATTTTATCTTATGAAATCAAAAAGTCTTAAGTGCATTTACAAATCAAACCTTTATAGACGTCTTAACATAGCTGTGTTATTCTTTGATGAAGTCTTCTATGATTATATAAATTGGAAAATTATACTGCAGAGATTGTAGGTAATAGATTGTGAATAATTTCATAATTATTCAAACGACATAGTATCTTAAGCTATTCATTATGTATTACTATGTAGCTCTTAAGTACAACGTTATGCTAGTACTTAATATCAACATAATGGTAGTTTTAAAGTACTAGGGGTGTAATTCACACTTTTTGCACTCAACCGATGATGATAATGACGAGATGGAATGGAACAGAATGTGTTAGTTTATTAGAGTCTCGAAATATGCCAGGAATTCGCTCACGAGTTTAGTCAATTATTATATCAAGAGTATAAAAATGTTGAGTGCTTTAGCATACTTAAACAATTATTTAGTACTCTTAGTACGAACCAAAAAGCTGCATTTCGGCCCTTCTAATCACATACTTTTAAATGAAATGTAACGTATGAAATGTAATGTTTTTCTTATACTTACCTCCGTAACACTGCCAAACTCTATATCAGTATGACGACGGCAAAGTACCATGAAATTAAATTTCGAGCGTAACCACATAAAAATCGAGAGAAAAAGAGTTCGAGAGAAAGAGAGGTAATACTTCGCCGTCGATGAGTGCTTACTATTTTTCAATTCACTGAACTTAAATCTACATTGTCTTTGGAATACCTTGCAAAATCTGTCAGTTTTCTGCTGATAACTTATTTATGATGCCACCTGGTGGCATACATTACTGATAGCAACTTTATATTTCACTAAAATTTAACCGCGATTTCGCCTGGGACCCTTAGGGATCCTCCTAATACAACGCGACTACGCGATTATCGCAAGTTACTTCTCGAACGCGCGAGTAAGATTCGCGCGAACTTGCGATAATATTGTTCCAGGGGCACTGGGATTAGAGTATCCCGTCTCAATCAAAGAATTACTATATAAATAAATAGCATTTCCCCGCGGCGTCGCCTGCGTCCTGTTACTATCCCAAGGGAGGTTCCTACCGGGATATAAAGCATTTTGTGTGTCATTCCAGGACATGTTCTAGTTTATACTAAATTTTGATTCAATCCATTAACTTGTTACTGAATTATTTAGTAACAAACATCCAAACCTCCAAACATCTTCACAAACATTCACATTTTATAGTATTAATAGGATAGTGGTAAGATATTAGGAGGACCTATAGGATTGAAAAAGCGTCAAACTTACGGAAGCGCAATTAAATTAAACGTCATCGCATTACTTAACCCCAACCCTAGGTCATAATCACTGACCTGCGTAATGACGGGTAATGACAGAACGATTTAGCAATGACGGTCATTTGTCATGTCATTTGCGCGTTAAAAATGCACGCAATGACAGGTCGAGAGCTTGAGGTGTGGGAAAATTGTTAGGGGAGATAGTAGAGGGTAATTCCTGTTATAAACTGGCCATACTTTTTTCTATTCACTTTCAAATTGTATAATTGCAAGCAATATTTCATAAGAATTAATGGAGCTTCAAAATCGTGGAAGAAAACAATTCTCGTTCCATTAATACCAACAATTTTAGATGGGATTGGGATATTGTCTATGAATGTTACCTGACAAAATAATCTGCGCCCTAAAAAAAAATTCTTTAATGACACTTTCAATAGGCTAGATGACTAAAAAAAACTGTTTAGTCCGTCTGTTACATTATGAAAAAATATTGTACACGTATTTTTTGTTTTGTTTGACAAACAAAAACTGACGAGGATAGAGTGCTTAGAAGTTTCGAGTGACGTCACTCTTGAGTACAAATTGTACTCAAGAGTGACGTCACAAGCCCCCACTCCAGAAGTTTGATGATCTATAACTTTGTCGATTTTTAATATTTTGATAAATCAAAAAATACGTGTCCCATATTTTTCCATAATCTAACTGACGGACTAAATAGAATTACATATTTTTAACCCAGTCATCATCCCTATTCTAAAATGGTGACAAAAAATGGTATTCACTCATTATAATTATTTAACTATTGCATCTGGATGGCATTCCACGCTGCGGCTGCGCTCAAAATCCCATTTACTACGTTCTAAAATTCTACTACAGAGTCCTTCTTTTGGCTCTATGCTGTACTATATATTCATCCTAACAATCTCGTCGGAAATGCTTCCGTATCTTTCTCGCTAATTTCATAGACAATAGCGCCACCATCATAACCTCTTTATTCATAAACTTTTCTTCCACATATCTCTTGAAATCATGACGTACGTTGGTACGTACGCGAAGTTATAATTTTTACCGACAGGGCCCGCCTCGAAGCCCACGCTTTTATTGCCAACCGATAGATGGCGCGATTAGATAACCTATGATGATTTATCTCCCCGCTTTCACTGGTGTCCGTTGGCTGGTCTGCTGATTCAAAACAAGAGTTCGATTTTTGAAACGAGACAACATAATCTGGCCGATTCTTGTTGAATAATTTAATGAATTTCATCTTTGTTGCGGTCTTCATGCATTAATGAGTTCTTTAACTTTAAATTACTACAGGAATAGTACATTACACAACTAGGGTGGTAATACAAAGAAAGGCCGAGATCGCAGATGTTTGAGGCCCGAGTTGCAAGCGAGAAAATTTAAAAATACTTGATATTTTAGTCATGCATGCCACTCAAAAAACCGAGTCAGGTTTATCACTTAGGACGAGTTTTGCAAAAACGTCAATATCTCGAAAACTACTCATAACCATGAATAGTCTCTTTATATTCTTCTATCTTTTCCGGAGCTAATTTCAACCGTATTGCTTATGTACGTACTTTAGTATATTAAGTATGTAATTTGACAATGTTAAACTACCTACATTTAACCAAATTTTCCCATCTATTAAGTCGTAAATAACACCTAAACATTAGTGAAAATCGCCAATACACTATGCTGAAATGGTATAACGATATAAGCAATGCACCTACTTAAACCACCTTCTTACCATGGAATAGATGCTTTAAAAAAAGATGTAACTTCTTGGGCTTTGAGCTGTAGATATAACGTTTTTATTATCTTCACTAATGACTACCTAGCTGTCTCACATAGTATTTACAAGCTCTGTGTAATGCGCTCAATATGTTAATACATACGTATGGTGCCATTAAAATTGATAGATAATGTACGCTCGAGTCTAAAAGTTGTTCAAATTACATTCTTACAATGAATTCGGGTCATTTTCTATGAACAATTATATAGTTTTTTAGTTAATTATTTCATTGTCCGTGAGTGTCGAAGGCCGATCTGTCATCTTTGCTGATCTTAAAACAACGAGGACTTCGTCGTAGTAGCCTTAGCCAGACCAGTACCTCTACCACAACTGTGACACGCGACTCTTTGTCGCGTGACATATGCTACCTATCTCTTTCCACTCAATATAATGTGACAGTGACAGGTGATACTCTGTCGCGCGAGAACCGAAGTCGCGGTAAGTTATGCTTGCCGAGTCCCTCCGCGATGCCGCCGCGCGGCTATTAGTATAGTACCAAATTTTGCCCCTATGGAGGGGCTTAGCCAGCGACCAGAAATAGCAAGCGTTATTCGATTCGGATGTTGACTAATGTTGAATTTTACAACATAATATAGTCACATGAATTGAATAATACTAAATTATCATAACACAAAAGAAATAAACAAAAAAAATATAAAAAATATAAAGTTATGAGACTACAAAGTTTAAAAAAAAAGATATTTTTTTATCGTTTTAAAGAAAAATGAAAGTCAATTTCGGAATGCTTAAATAACACTGAAAAAATAAATGTAAGACAACTATGTGCTTAAACGCACTTTTTCGTGCTCAAAATGGTAAAATGCAATTTTTTTCATACAGACTTAGTACAGCGATGGAACGGATGACGTCATAAATTCATACCGTTTTATATAGAGCGTTTTCAATGCTCAGTGCGATCTGCTACTTTTGATTACAATTTGTGGCTGTTATACTTATACAAATGTATTAGGTGTCATATAGATATTTGTTCCTCACAAATAGTAGAATCGATTTACGACAGAAAAAAAATCGAGTCTACAGGCGAATTCTAAGATACTTCTAGCAGACCCACAAGCTCCAAATGTTAAACATAGTTCTGTGGATACCCCCCCCCCCCCCCCGCCCAAACCTTTTTTGTTGTAGATGAACTGCGTTGCGAGGCGAGACTTGCATCTTTTTATATTTTGTAATGCTTTTGATGGGATTACTTATTCTGTGGCCAGACGTTCCTTTCTGCCACGTAAACGTCAAACAAGGCCAGTTAGTCTTTGTCAACGAACAAAAAGTTGCTTTAAGTTACTGATTCAGACTATTTCAGACCGCTGCAAAAAATGGTCTATAATCCCATAGAACCACCAAGTTTCACGAAAGGCTTAAGTGGCAGTGGCAATCTACTCATGCTAACTGTTTTACGTAGCAATGTCCTCTATCAATCTATTAAACATTTTTGAGTGCGACTCTACCAAATTGTTTACACATATTTTTTAGAGGACTGTACGCCCACTGATAGGCATTCCGGTACAGTGTAGTTAAACTACGAACACTACGGGACTTGAAAATAAATAATAATATGTTCAAAGAAAAATGTTTTTATTTAGAAAGAAAAGAGAAAGAAAGACAACAAAAAGTTACAAAACATGGGAGAAAAAATAAAAAACAAGAAAACCCGAAAAAAATAAAAACCTCGCTGCCACAAAAAGGCCCCACAACAAGGATTCACAAGGATTTAACTATTATTTAATTAATTGACCACCCCTATACTTTAACACGTTGCAATAAAGTTGACATTCGTTTACAAATGTATAGTTAACAGTGTGTTCTATTATATAAGGAAACGTAAAGCCATGAGAAACATAAAAATAAATAAATTTAAATAACAGACTTCAAACGAACTTATTCAAAAACAAATGCACGCGTTACTATAAAAAATACCCAAATCACTGCATGTATGCCCGAGTACCTTAAATTTCTTCAAGATCCAGTAATCAGATCCTGACCCAAAAAAATTCGAAGGCTGAATCGAAAAAAAAAATATACCAAATTTTTTCAAACTCAAACTCAAACAGACATACGAATGCATTTTTCCCAAGCTGAAACGGAGAAGCTTCGCGGTCACTCGCTTAATAAAATTCATCTAATACAGGGTTGTTCAGGAGACGTCAGCTTCTAAACGTGTGTGCCAAATTTCGTAAGTATACACTTACGTATGCATATTTGCCCTCACATATCTCAAAAAGTATCAGTCGGTTTGCAAAAAATCTTTATTAGTTCGACTTAGGTAAAGTCTAACAGGGAACTGTGCAAGTTTCATCAAAATCGGTACCGTAGTGACCCCTAAGTTCGCCTAGGGTGCCTATCTTTGCCTAGTTGATTTTCCTAAACTTGCTTTACGACAAGCTACACTTAAAACTATCATCAAGTCATGTATAAGTACTGAATATTTAATAGTTTTATGTGCTGCTTGTCTTAAAAGACTTTTAGGAAAATCAACTAGGCAAAGATAGGCACCCTAGGCGAACTTAGGGGTCACTACGGTACAGCAGTTCTTAAGATAGAGAGTTATGTTTGTAACAGTCACTAGGAAAACGTGTATACTTAAAAGCGTATTTCGATAACTACTGAAATTAAGAAAATTAAGAAATAAAAAAGTAATTTAAAAACTAAATCGACTTCAAATAAAACCGGTCAAGTGCGAGTTGGACTCGCGCACCGAGGGTTCCGTACAAAATCGTCAGTAGATACGTGAATAATTCAAGAAAAATTGTATGGTGGGACAAACTTAACTTTGCTCTTGTAAAACTGTTGTCCCCATACATCGACATATGCCGCGGTTAGTTTAGTAGGAGCAAATAAGGTTGTCTTACGATTTTTGCGAATTTCTGAAAAACGCTGCAAGTTAGAAAAACCGTTTTATTTTTCCTGTAATATTTAGGATAATATTAATAATCAGTAATTATTTCAGATTTTTCTGTTCAGTAAATTCGGAGATAATAGGGGGGAATGGTATTATTTTAAACGTTTTTGGTCTTAAATCAAAAACTACACGTTTACTGAAAAAAATAAAAACGGTTTTGAAATCTTCATATTAAGCCCTTTCATTTGATATCCCACTCGATATATTAGCTCAACTTTTGATTTTAGACATCCCATTTCGGTCCCCTTTAAAAAAAAAGTAAAAAAGGTATAGGTTTTTTTTTCTGTTCCATAGGCTCAAATTAGCGGTTTTTAACACTATTCCAAATTTCAAGTCGATAGCATCAGTAGATCCTGAGATATCTTGCTGTGACAGACGGACAGACAGACAGACAGACAGACAGACAGACAGAGTCGCACCATAAGGGTTCCTTTTTTACCATTTTGGTACGGAACCCTAAAAAGGAAGAAGTAACAGTTTTATGCTAACTATTTTTTTGAGATCGGTGCCAGCCTTAATATGTGGAATAACAGTACGAGACTGGCATAAAACTGTGATTTCTTCCTTTTTTGAAGTCAGTTTAATTTTTTAAATTACTTTTTTATTTCTTTTCTTAAATAGTATTGTAAAAGAAAAACTAGCCAATGATCTAGCATACGTAGTGTAGCCGCGAGCGACGCGCGCGCCGATACTAGCTAATAACCGGCCGGCTGCAATTATGCGCCGACCGTTATGTATCCGATGCTGACATCTTTGTTTAGAAAGTTGGGGACCACGGGAATTCAGGTGTATGGTGTAAGTGTCAACTTGTGAACAGTGACCCAATCGAACGAATCTACGAATTTACGAATCTACAACTTATATTTGAAGGGTTGTTTACAGAAACGGCATGATGATTAAACTGGTTGACACCTGGGCCAATATACAGCGTTTTTACGACGTTTTATTTTCGTCATTATTGTCTCAGTAAATATTGTTCAAAAAACGATGCCTAGAGTTCATTTTTTATGAAACCGAAAAGCAGGCCCGAGGTTAAGTCTAGTTTTATCAAAATTGTCACGATTTGTCCTTTCGTTATAGTAAATAATCGTCGGACAACAATGATTGTCAAACCGCGCGGTCAAAACGCTCGGAGAATCGCCCGCCTACTGTCATTAAAAATGCTTCTCTTTAAGTATCAACCAGTCTAGTCAGTTATGTTGTTTTTGTAAACATTCCTTCGATTTTACATGTCCAATGTCCAGGTGTTACCTAGTTTTTCGGACAAAATTTTCACAGAAAATGATTCAAAGAATATTTGATTGTTTTTCAAACAATATTAATTTAAAGGAAAAATGTTCCGAAGGAAAACTATCAAATGAATTTCATTATGTCGAAGAATTGATCAGAAGACATATCAACTGATAGAATTTTTTTTTTTTTTTTTTATGAAATAGGGGGCAAACGAGCAGACGGGTCGCCTGATGGATGGTAAGCAATCACCGTCGCCCATAGACACCTGCAACACCAAAAGAGTCACAGGTACGTTGCCGGCCTTTCAGGTGGGAGTACGCTCTTTTCTTGAAGGTTTGAAGGTCGAATCGGTCCGGAAACACTGCAGGCGACAATTTATTCCACAGTTCAGTCGTGCGAGGCAGGAAGTTTCTAGCAAAACGCACAGTTGTGGACTGCCAACCATCTAAGTGGTGAGGATGGTAATATTGTCGCGTAGAACGATGGCGGAAAGATCCAGCAGGGATTAATCCGAACAATTCCTCGGAGCATTCCCCGTTATATAGACGATAGAAGATGCAGAGCGAGGCTACATCTCTACGCAGTGCCAAGGAGTCGAGCCGATCTGAAATAACTTGGCAGCCGACGATACGAGTCGCTCTCCGTTGAATGCGGTCTAGAGGGAGAAGCTGGTACTGGGGGGCCCCAGCCCACAGATGAGAACAGTATTCCATATGTGGACGGACCTGCGCCTTATACAGCTGAAAGCGGTGGGCCGGAGTGAAATACTGTCTCGATCTATTGAGCACACCAAGCTTCTTAGAGGCTAATTTAGCCTTACCCTCTAAATGGCCGCGGAACTGGACTTCACTCGATATGTCGACGCCAAGAATTCCGATAGTGGCTGTGGCAGTAAGGGGGATGCTCTCAAAACGAGGTGATGCGACAAACGCGAGCTTTTTGGCGGTGAAGGCGCAAACCTGTGTCTTCGTAGGGTTGAAACGGACTAGATTAAGTCGACCCCATTCTGAAACTTCTTTTAGGGAAGTTTCAATTTCAGACACAAGTCTGTTACGGCTCTCGATGACGCTATCCCGAGAAATATTGGCGCGGCCGGTGTAGGAGGCATCACCCGTGCTATCATCTGCATAACAGTGAATGCCACAGATTTGCAGCATGTCGTTGATATGCAGAAGGAACAACGTAGGCGATAGCACACAGCCTTGCGGGACACCAGCATTCACAGTCATGGATTCAGAGCACTCACCGTCAACTACGACTTTAAGAATTATTATATACTGACTGAAAGTTGTTTGTTTGATATATTATTCAAAGATACTCGTATTTTCATTTCATAGAATCTAAATATATAAAAGAAGAAACTGACTGATTGACTGACTGACATATCAACGCACAGCCCAAACCGCTGGTCCTAGGAATTCCAAATTTAGCATGTAGGTTCCTTATAAGGTTTAGAGGTGCACTAAGAAAGGATTTTTCAAAATTTACCCCCTAAGGGGTTCAAATAGGGGTTCAAAGTTTGTATGGAGAGTCTACGATTTTAGAAGTAAGAGATTTGAAACTTCACGTTTAGACTCTTTATTAGATTACAAGAAAAGTAATTTCACCGTTTTTCGAAATTCATCCCCTAAGGGGTTTAAATGGGGGTTGAAAGTTTGTTTATCAACGCACAGCCCAAACCGCTGGTCCTAGGAATTCCAAATTTAGCACGTAGGGTCCTTATAACGTTTAGAGGTGCACTAAGAAAGGATTTTTCAAAATTCATCCCCTAAGGGGTTTAAATGGGGGTTGAAAGTTTGTATATCAACGTACCGCCCAAACCGCTGGTCCTAGGAATTCCAAATTTAGCACGTAGGTTCCTTATAAGGTCTAGGGGTGCACTAAGAAAGGATTTTTCAAAATTCGTCCCCTAAGGGGTTTAAATGGGGGTTGAAAGTTTGTATATCAACGTACTGCCCAAACCGCTGGCCCTAGGAATTCCAAAGTTAGCACGTAGGTTCCTTATAAGGTCTAGGGGTGCACTAAGAAAGGATTTTTCAAAATTCGTCCCTTAAGGGGTTTAAATGGGGGTTGAAAGTTTGTTTATCAACGCACAGCCCAAACCCCTGGTCCCAGGAATTCCAAATTTAGCATGTAGGTTCGTTATAAGGTTTAGGGGTGCACTTAGAAAGGATTTTTCAAAATTTACCCCCTAAGGGGTTCAAATAGGGGTTCAAAGTTTGTATGGAGAGTCTACGATTTTAGAAGTACTGGTAAACCGGGGTTACTTTAAAATGCAGAGGTGACTTTGCAAAAGCAGTTTTTCTGTTATATAATCGATTTTTCCTTTACTAAACTCAATATACGAAATAAATTTGGTTGATTTTGCAACTAACTATTAAACTACATCCAAATAAAGAAGTATAAATACCATGTTATAACCATATTAAATCTATCAAAGTAGCCCCATTTTTTCCTAAAGTCACCCCGTTTTACTAAGAGGTTTGAAACTTTACGTTTAGACTCTTTATTAGATTACAAGAACAGTAATTTCACCGTTTTTCGAAATTCATCCCTTAAGGGGTTTAAATGGGGGTTGAAAGTGTGTTTATCAACGCACAGCCCAAAACGCTGGTCCTAGGAATTCCAAATTTAGCACGTAGGTTCCTTATAAGGTCTAAAGGTACACTAAGAAAGGATTTTTCAAAATTCATCCCCTAAGGGGTTTAAATGGGGGTTGAAATATTTGTATATCAACGTACCGCCCAAACCGCTGGTCCTAGGAATTCCAAATTTAGCACGTAGGTTCCTTATAAGGTCTAAATGTGCACTAAGAAAGGATTTTTCAAAATTCATCCCCTAAGGGGTTCAAATACGGGTTCAAAATTTGTATGGAGAGTCTAAAATTTTAGAAGTAAGAGGTTTGAAACGTCATGTATAGACTTTTTATTAGATTACAAGAAAAGTGATATCACAGTTTTTCGAAATTCATCCTCTAAGGGGTTTAAATAGGGGTTGAAAGTTTATATAGAGAGATCGGAATAGGTAGAGTATATAAGTGGAGACTCCCTTACAACTACATTTTTTTCCGGGACTTAAGCCCCGGAATTTTACTAAAAAAATATATTATTGGTATTCTTTCGCACATTTCTCGAGCATTCTCAGTATAGCTGTCTTTTTCTAATAGTGCTGTCTCTTTCACTCCTTCGAAAATTTCGCCATAACTATACTGATGTGTAGTTCAAAGGCCCATAAGGGGTCCTGAAAACGCCTGAAAACGGGTTTTCAGGTTATTACGCCATCTTATAGAGGGTGTTCTGAAACGGACTGAAAACATGTTTCAGGCGCCTGAAAACAACGGCAACTTAGGTGAATTTTCGATCTTCTACTATGTGAAAGAGCCACCGGCGCAAAAGTAATGTGTGTATGTGTGTTGCGCCGATGGTATAGGTTAAAACTTCAAACGTGATTTTCCTTGCTTTAGAAGCGTTTTCAGCAGGCTGAAAGGTGATTTCAGGCCGTTTCAGAGGTACTCTACTCTCTATACTCTACCTATTCCGATCTCTGGTTATATTACATTGTATATTTAAACTTTTAACATTCGAAAATCTTCACACTAATATTATACTTAAATGTGAAAGTTTGTGAAGATGTTTGTTACTAAATAACGGGGTAACAACTGGATGGATCAAGCAGAAATTTGGCATGTAAGTAGACCAAGTCCTGGATTGAAACAAAAGATACTTTATATCCCGGTAAAGAGTTTCTTTGGGACAATAACGGGAACAACGCGGGCGAAGCCGCGGGAAATAGCTAGTATGTACATACAGATGTTTTGCGAGTTTGTTCATTCGCATATTTTTTGCACGTTTGTTTGATTGAAATTTTTTTTGGAAACTTGAAAATTGTTGATTTATATGGGGCCCAGAAGGTAACGTAGCCTGACATTTCGATAAATATGGTATCATTATGACAATAACGAATGAACTGGACAAAACTAAAAGGGGGGGACGGGGGGCGAAGTCGTCACGTTTTGACAAATAGTGTGTGAGAGTGACAGATGCTTTATCACTTATTTATCGCGCGACACAGCGTATCATCATAACCCTACTGGTTTCACGAAGCTACAAGTTACACTTACAACTCTACACTAACAACATTGGTCATAACCAACTGCGCCATTGGTTGGATTTCTTAAAAAGTCTGTGTACCTGTACAAATAAATTTTCTTTCTTATCGTTAAATTAATTCCGAAACGTTGCAACCCCAGAATATCCGCTTTCAAATAAGATTTTAATTAATTATCTGCAAATACTTTTGTTTCTGCAGGGGGAAAGTATTTGCAAATTTTCCTTGAAAAAGCTCAACTTTTCAACAGATTAAACAGTTAAGGGATATTTACTGTGGATTCAAGTTTTTCTGGTAGGTATAGAGATTGTTTTTGTTGATAAGATCACCTTTATTTGAAGCTTTTTCTTCTTTGTTGGATACTTTTGACAAAGTAGACGTGGTCATGTAACACGACGTCGGATAATTCTTTATTCTATGCCAGTTGTCTTTATCTCTGGCTTACGTCTATGGAAAGTTAGAAATAAGGCGAACAATCTTGTATGGTCAGTTGAAAAGTATTCATCTAAACGCACTAAATAAGAGTTCAAAATCTGCCCAGAATGGCGCCAGCGTTGCGGGAGAGTATGAAGTGAATGTAACACTTTCAGCAGTTTAAGTAGACGGAGTCAAAGTATAAAGACAAACAAGTAGTCCAACTTCGGCCGTTTAGGAGCGCGCGACACGATCGCGCGTCTGTGTGAGTGCGATCGATACTGGGGCATTCTGACTAAAAGTTATGTCACAGTCAAAAGTCGAAGTCAAAATTGTTTATTTGCCATACCTACGTATACAAGTATACGTGCAAACACAAAATTAATAAATCAGAATGACATAAATAAGTTATTAATCTTGCTTGTAGGTTATATTTATAAGCAACCACTCAAATTAGAGCGTGAATCAATAAGTGTTCACGCGTGAGTTAAGAGGAGAGATGGGCAATGGTGACAAGTGGATTTGTCTTAGCTTATATTATACCCACACCTGTAACATAGGAAACTGGGACCCTGGTACGAATCAATAAGTGTTCACGCGTGAGTTAAGAGGAGAGATGGGCAATGGTGACAAGTGGATTTGTCTTAGCTTATATTATACCCACACCTGTAACATAGGAAACTGGGACCCTGGTACGAATCAATAAGTGTTCACGCGTGAGCTAACAGGAGAGATGGGCAATGGTGACAAGTGGATTTGTCTTAGCTTATATTATACCCACACCTGTAACATAGGAAACTGGAACCCTGGTACGAATCAATAAGTGTTCACGCGTGAGCTAACAGGAGAGATGGGCAATGGTGACAAGTGGATTTGTCTTAGCTTATATTATACCCACACCTGTAACATAGGAAACTGGAACCCTGGTACGAATCAATAAGTGTTCACGCGTGAGCTAACAGGAGAGATGGGCAATGGTGACAAGTGGATTTGTCTTAGCTTATATTATACCCACACCTGTAACATAGGAAACTGGGACCCTGGTACGAATCAATAAGTGTTCACGCGTGAGTTAACAGGAGAGATGGGCAATGGTGACAAGTGGATTTGTCTTAGCTTATATTATACCCACACCTGTAACATAGGAAACTGGGACCCTGGTACGAATCAATAAGTGTTCACGCGTGAGCTAACAGGAGAGATGGGCAATGGTGACAAGTGGATTTGTCTTAGCTTATATTATACCCACACCTGTAACATAGGAAACTGGAACCCTGGTACGAATCAATAAGTGTTCACGCGTGAGCTAACAGGAGAGATGGGCAATGGTGACAAGTGGATTTGTCTTAGCTTATATTATACCCACACCTGTAACATAGGAAACTGGAACCCTGGTACGAATCAATAAGTGTTCACGCGTGAGCTAACAGGAGAGATGGGCAATGGTGACAAGTGGATTTGTCTTAGCTTATATTATACCCACACCTGTAACATAGGAAACTGGGACCCTGGTACGAATCAATAAGTGTTCACGCGTGAGTTAACAGGAGAGATGGGCAATGGTGACAAGTGGATTTGTCTTAGCTTATATTATACCCACACCTGTAACATAGGAAACTGGGACCCTGGTACGAATCAATAAGTGTTCACGCGTGAGCTAACAGGAGAGATGGGCAATGGTGACAAGTGGATTTGTCTTAGCTTATATTATACGCACACCTGTAACATAGGAAACTGGAACCCTGGTACGAATCAATAAGTGTTCACGCGTGAGCTAACAGGAGAGATGGGCAATGGTGACAAGTGGATTTGTCTTAGCTTATATTATACCCACACCTGTAACATAGGAAACTGGGACCCTGGTACGAATCAATAAGTGTTCACGCGTGAGCTAACAGGAGAGATGGGCAATGGTGACAAGTGGATTTGTCTTAGCTTATATTATACCCACACCTGTAACATAGGAAACTGGAACCCTGGTACGAATCAATAAGTGTTCACGCGTGAGCTAACAGGAGAGATGGGCAATGGTGACAAGTGGATTTGTCTTAGCTTATATTATACCCACACCTGTAACATAGGAAACTGGAACCCTGGTACGAATCAATAAGTGTTCACGCGTGAGCTAACAGGAGAGATGGGCAATGGTGACAAGTGGATTTGTCTTAGCTTATATTATACCCACACCTGTAACATAGGAAACTGGGACCCTGGTACGAATCAATAAGTGTTCACGCGTGAGTTAACAGGAGAGATGGGCAATGGTGACAAGTGGATTTGTCTTAGCTTATATTATACCCACACCTGTAACATAGGAAACTGGGACCCTGGTACGAATCAATAAGTGTTCACGCGTGAGCTAACAGGAGAGATGGGCAATGGTGACAAGTGGATTTGTCTTAGCTTATATTATACCCACACCTGTAACATAGGAAACTGGAACCCTGGTACGAATCAATAAGTGTTCACGCGTGAGCTAACAGGAGAGATGGGCAATGGTGACAAGTGGATTTGTCTTAGCTTATATTATACCCACACCTGTAACATAGGAAACTGGGACCCTGGTACGAATCAATAAGTGTTCACGCGTGAGCTAACAGGAGAGATGGGCAATGGTGACAAGTGGATTTGTCTTAGCTTATATTATACCCACACCTGTAACATAGGAAACTGGGACCCTGGTACGGAATTTCCTCAATATAATAATGGTAATAAAGCAAAGGGAAGCAGAGAGTAAAAGCTATTAGGTTATAGGAAACGTGCAGAAACTATAGGTGGTACTACCTAAATCGACAAAAGAAGACACTATGCGGACAGTAAAGGAAACTTATCAGACCCGAAAAAAAAATATTTATAAATGTCAATGTCAAGTAGAGTAAGTAGTAGCCACACAGCCTTAGGTTGCATTTCCACTGGAACTGAGCGAGGTAGCTAAGCGGTGCGAGGATGTGTAACGGTGTGATTGTTTCCACCAAAGATGTGCGAGGTAGCTAAGCGGTGCGAGGATGTGTAACGGTGTGATTGTTTCCACCAAAGATGTGCGAGGTAGCTAAGCGGTGCGAGGATGTGTAACGGTGTGATTGTTTCCACCAAAGATGTGCGAGGTAGCTAAGCGGTGCGAGGATGCGTAGCTAGGATGTGTAGCGGGCTCTTTTCAAATAACTGAGTAACTAACATTCAAGTGACTGAGCTCTCGTCCGCCAGCCAGACGCCGCCTCGCAACACATCCCTCGCAACATATTCCTCGCACACATCTTTCCCTTCTCCTCGCTCCGCTGAGCTGTTTCCACCAGAGCTGAGCTAAGCGAGGATAGATAAATGAAGTGTTTCTATTGGTTCATGACAAACAATCACAAAAAATCCCTCGCAACGCATCCTCGCACAGCTCCGCAGGCTAACTTCAATCGTCCATCACCGCGGCCCCAGCATGATACAGTACAAGAATGTGATTGGCCGCACCTTCATGCACGTTGATTACTAATCCCTATATATATATATAGGGACTAGGTATAGTTATTCAGTAGCTAGCCTCAGGTCCGATGATGTCGTTAGCCCTTATGTTTCAATTTCCTTATATGTACCATGTTTAATACCTAGATTGGCAAGTTGGCAATCAATTGTATAACGCGCTACTTCACTTAGTATTACTTTGCTACATATCATGCTATCACAATAGTGAAAGGGATTGTTATAATAATGGCTCCTAGATTGGAAAGTAATGGTGCCCTGTAACCCGCAACCCGGCCGACCTTTCTTATCTAGTAAATAGTTATACTTAGTTATTATAGAAAGCTTAAATATTCGTATTTAAATGATAATGAAGTTTAGTAACCAATAATTTTGTACTCTAAGTATATGCGGTAGGTACGTAATTGAAATCACCTAGTTATATGAGTGATCTAAGTTGTAAATAGTTTCCGTTTACAAATGTTATCATACTACAGCATGAGAAAAGTCGAAGAAATGAAAACTATTTTTGCTGTCCTCCGGCCGGAAAGGGTCAACTTGCAGGCCTAAACGAAGTTGCCGCTTTCCGGCTCCGTCGAACAGAAAAATGGTATACAAACCTTGGCCAGTAAATAAGAAAACCTCGGCTTCGCCTCGGGAGACAATTACATGTGATCTGAGGCTTTCTTATTTACTGGCCAAGGCACAGTATAATAGCAATAATCATTCTTCCTTCAAAAGGTACATCGAGCGCTTGAATGTGTGCGCGCCTTGTACGAACGCACTACAAGCAGTTTTAAAAACGCTCCAGTATGGATCGCACCACGATCGCACCCACACATACGTGTCGCGCGCTCCTAAACCAAAGTACCTATCGCACCACGATCGCACTCCGTGTCGCGCGCTCCTAAACCAAAGCATAAAGAAAGACGAACAAGTAGTCCAACTTCGGCACGTCTGTGTGAGTACGATCCATACTGGAGCATTCTTACGCATTTTTATTTCTTTGCTTATAGTGCGTTCGTACACGGTGCGCACACATACAAGCGCGCGATGTACCTTTTGTAGGAAGAAAAATTACTGCTATTAATACTGCACCTAAACGGCCGAAGTTGGACTACTTTTTTTTTTTTTTTTATGTCTTTGAAATGATGGATTTCAGTCCCCGCGATGGATACGGGCGGCTGAACTACTTGTTCGTCTTCATACTTTGGCCAAGGTACCAGGTTAGAGTACCAGGAACGGGTGGACAGTAGAACGAGCTCGCTCCTGAGGTGACACCGGTGCGTTGATCTTGAATATAAATCATTCACTAGCAAAAGAGGAAACAGCAGATCGTCATTGGCCATTAGGATGTTAAACACTTGGACGTTAACCTTATGAACAATGATTTCAAAAGTAAGGATAGGCCCATCCGAACTGTTTTCCCGGTAACAAAAAATGCAGCTATAAAGACCAGCTGCGCAGTGCACGCGCCGCGTGTCGCACTGCCGACTGGCACTGATCTGGCGGTATTTTTACCACCAAAGCGTTGGAACCGTCTGCGCGCTCGCTTAGCCCTGTCCTTTGTATACGTCAATGCTTATATAATAAAAATAAACCGAGCTCGTGCGAGATCGAATATGAGGAAATACTCGAATGCTACTGTAGGGTGGCGGCACCAATCATGGACACGTTAAGGACAATAGTACCCAGTAATGGACAGCAAACATTTAATGGCTTATAGCCGACTATTCATGGACTTTACCAGTTATCTGAACATAGTGTTGACAGTTTAAAAATTTAGTGTCAGTTACTTAAAATGTGGGTTTTACGGGAAAAAATGTCCATAATATGTTCCTGTTAATTACTGGTGCCAGTACCATCACCCTATATAGGCATGGGTCGTATATCGTCGTAGCCTGCCTGTCGTGCGCGCCTTTAACATAATAAGGCGTAGGCAAACAAAATAAAACGTATTTTTTAGAATAAATAACAAAGTACTTAGGTACCTAATTATTCGTAAAAAATAGTCTACATATTTGTACCCTAAAACATGCCTAAAACAATTATAAAGCGAAAATACCGTGTGAAAATCCACGCTTCGTTCCCAAAATCAGTGCTGTCAACATAAAAAACAAATAAAAACAGGATCGTTCTAAATTCGAAGTTTTGAAAAACGCGTGAATCGTGATGGGCAGCGCTAACCACAGAGCGGAGCAATTAATGACAGGACAGCGCTTACCTTCACTTTTTCTGACCATTTCTCTTTTGTTTATGGTTTATGATAAAAACTATGTTTTGTTTATGGATTTAAAGATGTTGACGTACATGCTCATTCTAGGTAATGTGTATTCTGTTATACTTATTCAAGAAAATGTTTGTAATAGGTCCTGTAAAGTGGCTTTTTCCGCACGCTACGCGTTCGGAAAAAGCCGCTTTCTGGCCAAGTGTAGACATAAAATGATGTACACAACACGGGAGGTAATAAAGAAAGCCCTCGGTCGCATATTTACGTCCCTCGCTTGCAGCTCGGACCGCAAACTTCTGCGATCTCGGCCTTTCTTTGTATTACCACCCTAGTTGTGTAATGTACTATTAAATTAATATATTAACTATTAATAAAGATATTTTTATTTCTGACTCATTTGTGGCAATTTAAGAAAAATAAACGTTTATTAAAATAATATTGGTGTCTGTATTACAGCTATTTTAAAATGCTTATTTCAATTTTTTGGATATTATTAAAATACCGTAGAAAAAATAATTATTTGGTACACATTCCGAATGCATAATATTTCGTTGCGTTCCACATAATAGGTACTAAGTAATGAGAATATCAGATACTTATACCGACCGGCACTATAACAATATTAAAACACGTAGATATCATTCAAAAATAATTTATTACCAGTATTGACCTTAAAAAAACAATTTGCTTCTAAGAAGCTGATTTGCAAATCAACACCTAAAATAAACAGCAAGACCATTTTGGCGCCACAAGCCCATGCCGCCAAGGCGGCGTGTTAGACGCGTTTTGGAGCGCACTCAATAAATTATTTCACCTAATCACCTCTAATTGGGATGTGTCGTGACCCAACTTAACCTTAGGTCGAGCTGTAGAGTAGATTCAGAGGGTACACTTTAAATTTAAGATTAAAAAGTTTTACGTGTTAATAAGGCACTCAAAGATCGGCAACGTATAAAGCTACTCCTCTGGTGTTGCAGATAGATATCCATCCAAAAATGTCCTAATTGTTTGGTTCTAATGTCACGTAACGGTGATCTAATTATCGTTTGACCAAAAATATCTTTTGCTTAAACTGGATTTTATTTTGTCTTTTTTACAATTCCTAGCTGTATAGAGGCTTCGTGGGGATTGGACTTCCTTAGTATTTCCCCTCTGCCAAGCAATTTGTGCCAGTGATCATATTCGTTCTATAAAACTAGTTGCAATTGGATTAGTCGTCAGGCTAAATTTAGTTACTCACCTGAAGAGATCTCCGTGAATATGCCGAATTGTTCCGTATTTCGCTGCAAAAGGAGATCTAACACGTCAAACGTACAAAGATATGGTGTTTGCTTTCACATCAAAAGTATTTAGAATCACATTATCATTATTTACTTTCTTTAAAACATAAAAAATACAAAAATCAGACATTATTTGAAGTTTGATTTCTAGTTGACAAACAAGCAACCTCGCGTTGCCATGGTGTTCTGCTAAACTTATTAATGTTGTGCGTCACGTCATTACACTATTTCAATGTAAAATGAATGTTTGTGAATGAGAATTGGTCAATTCGTTGTTTTGTTTGTTAAGTGTTAGTTTCGTAGTGATAGATGATCTTTCATGTACGCGTGTGTAAGTAAGTGTGCGTTACCTCGTTCCCCCCTCGCCAAATATGGCAGAAATTGGTGTACCGGACAAACCGGCCTTATATCGCCTCCTTTCCGTGTTGCTCTAAGGTCAACTCGAACAAACTATTTTTTATTCCTGGTCAGTAACACCAATCTCATTCTATACCCATTTCAAAATAAGAACACAATAATGCAACTTAATGATAACGATTTTTATAAACAAATAAAGTGTCAACTCGATCGTATTATTTTTTATTCCTGGCTCACACCGCTCTCTACTCTATGCCCGTTTTAAAATAAGAACACAATAATGCAAACATAATGATACATGGCGCGCGGCCGAACTTTTAATTTTGGAACGTTAACCGTAAACTGTAATTATTGCTTAAGTATAAGGATAAAGTTATAAATGCGGCTTTTTCTCGATTTAGCTTTATAGATTCGGAAATTAGTGGTTTAAGTAAGTATAGTTTTTTGTGACGGTGTCTAATGGTTTGTTTTACTTGTGTGAGGTCACAAACCGAATGAATCATCTTTGTCGAGCTCACTGTCCTAACTAGTATTTAAGTTACTCTCGTCACAGTATAATAGCAGTAATTTTTTTGCCTACAAAAGGCACATCGCGCGCTTGAATGTGTGCGCTCCGTGTACGAACGAACGCACTACAAGCAAAGAAATAAGAATTCGTAAGAATGCTCCAGTATGCATCGCACTCATACATACGTGCTATCGCGCGTCTGTGTGAATACGTGTCGCGCGATCCTAAACGGCCGAAGTTTGACTACTTACTTGTGACTTTATGCTTAGGGTAGAGAGAGAGGGTCGATTTCAGGCGTTTTCTAGCGTTTTTTATATCATTGGTGTCATTCGATTTTTACTGCGAAGGACTATCGAGTGACGATAAATTTTGTTTAAATTATGTGTAGCCTCGATACCGTCTATCGATTAATAATAAGAGTTAACTGTGATCACTACCGCTTACTGCTATATTTACTGCAGCACGAATGAAAAAACCGCCGTAGTCGAAGCGTTCTTATATCAACCCTAAGAATAAGCTGTAGACTTTGTAGAGTCTACCAGTAATTTTTTTATCATAAAGGTTTCTGCCCACTACTACACCGCACCGTATCATACCATGACTGTACTATGAACGTGTCAGACAAATAAATATTCTTTGGATTGAAAAGTATAAGACTATTCCCCCCAATATTCCCCCTAACACGTTCCGTCACCGACCGGCATTTGTCATTCCGTGTCTGATACGTTCATAGTACGATACGCTGTAGTGGGCAGAGACCTGAACTCCAGCATTTGCTAGTGTCATAGTAATTCTATATTTGAAGTCAATTTTTTATAGTCCCCAGAAAGAAAATAAAGTATACTTATTTCGTTAGCCACCCCAACCGTGACTGAAGGGTATCCAAAATATTCAAATACCCACATTTAACCAAATCAACGATCTAAAACACCACATCAAACGCAACTGCGGTCATCAGCGAACAATCTGCATAACTGCATTCCGCGTTGTCGCGGGTTCGAATCCCGTGGGGCCCTATCGAACCCTCACCAACCACCACCCAAAACATCCTACCTACCTAACTGAAACAATCGAATTTGAACTCAACTCCTTTAAAATAAGGTCGAGTTTAAATTGGTGGACGTTGGTGGTTGTAATAGGGTGAGACGGCTAGTTTTGAGCCCCAAAGTTATTATATGCAAATAATAGGAATAATATAGGGTTTTGCCCTATTCCGTGTTTTATCTACTTATCTGTGAAATGGCTCAATTAGCGACGCGCACGACGCGGGGGAAAATATTCACACAAATCGAAATACGTCTAAAACTTATACTATAAATCGAAAAGGTATTAACTGTTGTAGCAATTTAAAGGGAGTTGAGGTGTTTTTGTTTTTTTGTACAGTACTTGTGCTGTTTTTGAGTGAAACTTATAATTGCGGTCTTATCTAAACTGGTATGGAATATGCTAAATGATTTATTGCTGCATAATAATTAGTGATAAGGTAAAGGGTAGGTAGGAGTTTATTTAGATTGTTGATACCTATATGTTGCATGCATACTGCATAAAAATTAGTATCCTCTTTGCTTCAAAAAAATATATTGAGAAAAAGACAATAGAAAGTAATACAGTAGAAATTAACTAAATATCGGATCTTACAAAATAACTATGATAATGATAGTCAGTCTGTCAGTCGTGGTGTGGAAGGGCGGTGCCATCATTGAAACCAAACTTGGCTGCTGGCTTGCATTTGTGGCGGGTGCCTCGGATGCACATGCTGGTCGCTCTAATTATTGGGGTTATTATACGAGCTCTCAGCCAGCCCAAAACGCAAGACAAGGATCTGTACCAGCGAGATGCAAGTGCTTCCCCGAGGTGCTTAACAAAGGTAGCTGATTGTGGTGCAAAAACTCCATCCACGGATGTGACTTGAGAAAAAGTGGGACACGTGCCCTATTCGAAATTACCTACGGGTTGAATTGTATTTTGGAGGAGTTCGTCACATAATCCTCATCCTGTTAGCACTCCTCATCATAATTCTAACTCGGTCCCTCATCGGCGCTCTTACCCAACACTACTCCGTGATCACACACAAAACGCCGTAATTACAGTGACTTGGCCGAAAACATATTCTTTTTACGTCAGGAAGTTGTTCTAATTTAACTTCCAGCAAGATTACCCACACAAACATAAGGGATAAGTGAGAAAGGTAAACGTCCCAGTGCTCGACACACTAATACCCAATAGGCGACACCCTGCTATCACCTCTGTTGCTAACGACTTAACGTTCAAGATGGCGTCTACTGGGACAGTGTCGAGCACAGAAATATATCGAGGTAGAAGGAAAAGTGTACCAGTGGCGTGGCGT
This sequence comes from Eudemis profundana, assembly GCA_947034925.1. Lineage (NCBI taxonomy): Eukaryota > Metazoa > Arthropoda > Insecta > Lepidoptera > Tortricidae > Eudemis > Eudemis profundana. Next base: position 9,272,749 of record OX344814.1, on the reverse strand, counting down.
TCAAAGAACTCGATTCCTACCGGCTTGCCTAATATCAGGCATTTGACTACCTTATTCTACAGATCTTAAGAAATATACACGCCAAATCTGCACCGGCTTGCCCAAGGGTATATTTTACGCCATGGCACTGAAGTGTACGGAGCTCGCGTGCTAAAAAGAAGTGATGGTTAGGTTAGGTTAGGTAGCCGTCAATATTTCAAAATCTGATAATAATTCTAGGTATAATTAATTGTTCAAATACCACCAAATGAAATTGAAAATGTATGTTTTCCATCACTAAACTACATTTTTGGGGTCAAATGTCAAGCGAAAAACGTTAGCGCTTGGTTCCCATACTTACAAATCGACGAACTATGTATTTCCTTCTATCTCGTTCTCGATATATTTCTGTGGTTTACCTTACACACTAAAACCACATAAAAGCTCGTAAAAAAAATTCTCTCAGTCAATTAAAAAAAGATTTCACCACTGCAGAATTTGTGTTTGAATGATAAAGTAACAACAAACCATAATTTTCTCTTAATACAACAGATTTTATGCTTATAAGCAGGTACGGCTCGACAAACCGGGGCTCTTTTAAGGGTCAGTTGCAGCTCCTCAAGGTCTCGTTTTGTCCTTGTAAAATTTGATATAAAGCGCAACACCTTAAACAGAAAACTGCGGCTCTGAGCTTCCAAAAATCGACATGTTTCCGGCATCTGGCTCTTTGTTTAAAAAGTTTACCGACCCCTGGCCTATACCCAGAGTTCATAATGCAGTTATTACGTTTTCCCTTCCCAGATAGTTACCCTGGGCAGTCCTTTCCCACAGCGGTAACCGGCTTACGAGTCCCGGGAGAAATTCATATGTCGTTGAGAACAAAAATCAACACTTGTGTTTGAGTAGCCGATTGCTCATTTGAGGGAGATTGTCGATGGATGCGGCAGTTTGCCGCGTTAGTGGAGTAAGTGTGCTCACTGTAGTCACCAGTACCAAGGACCTTAAAATAATTAGCCGGGCGGAGCCTCGCTACCAAAGAACTGAAGCATGGTATCGCAGTGGTCGCCTTATTCTGTCAGCTGCAGAGTAAAGTAGCCCTCTTGTCATACTATGAATGTATGGCAGGGGAATACCTTTTCTTTAGTAAGTTTTATTAAGACCGAGCGTAAACTTACGTAGCTCACAAGAATTTCGCTATTGTATAATGAACTTAGATTTGCTATGACGTATCACGTAATAAAATTCACTTAACATCATCAATGTTCATAGGGAGAACATTCCATGTTCTATTGCACCATGTGACCTTTACCATTCAACTATGCGTTACATCTATCTAACAAAGTACTACATAAAACAAAGTTGGGTTAGTCACACCGTTTATATAAACTCGAGAACGGGTGGACCGATTTTTATGATCTTTGATTTTTTGGGTTTGTCTTTGCCCCGAATAACAAAATAACGTCTAAAAAATAAAAAATCTGAGGCGAAACGAAGTTCGCCGGGACAGCTTATAAACCATTGGATAGTTTGACATTCCCACCAAGCTAAGAACCATCAACACGAAAACCGCATTCTATTCATCAATTAAATTCGATCAATTACTTTGCAAATAAGCCTCAACGGATTCACGGTCCACGCACTAGGAGGCCAAAAACTGCACAGTCAGAAACACAGAGGCTTCAAACTTACAACACACCTCTTTGCGTCGGGTGTTAATAGTACATTGTGTATCAAGGGCGGTAAGTAAGGAATTACAAACGAGTGTTTGTTACAAGGCCGAGGCGAAGCCGAGGGCTTTAACAACACGAGTTTGTAATTCCTTTACCGCCCGTGGCACACACAATGTTTTTCATCACACTTGTGAGGAAATCTGATTAAAATAACCTTACTTAACCTAAATAAAATTGTACAAATGACAGTGACATTAGTGACATATATCAAGACGACAAGTCACGTTCGAAAACCATAGCGGTAAAGACTTAAAATGGTTGATTTTATATTTGCAAAATACTGAAATACACTATTTAAACATTTAATTAATGTTACAGAAATATGTGTTTACATGTATTTGCAATAACAGTTCTCTTTAAATAAATATTTCAGTAATAAAAGTTAAAAAAGTAAGTTGGCGTTTCCTTTGATCATGACAAATAAGAGTAAAACTGAACCAGCGTTTCAAATTTAAAAAGAAAACCATTACGCCCTAGGGCGTAATAGGTCATTTACGGCCCGCAAAACCTACGTGTAATGACACCATTTTCGAGCAAGTGTGATGAAAAAATAATATCGACCATAGACACACTGCCACATCCAACCCCTACGGCTCAGCGTCAAATGTCAAGTGTCACTCAGAATTGGCGCTATTGGCATTGCGGATTACTGGCCGACGCGCATGAATATGTATTCCAGATTATTTTCTATTATTCACTTCAGTTTCGTATTTACTTGAGGCGTTAAGTGTAGCTTGTTTAGCCTATTGGGTCGGTGTAGAAATGTATTCCCATGATGGTTTATTCGACTGATTGGTGCGGTCGGATGGGATAGCTGTGAAATAAATACTTACGTAAATTAAATTAAATTTAAAATCTTAGGTCGGATTTACACCTGTAAGTTTTACTTACGTAAGTAAGGTAAGGACGCAGCTATACGTTAGACACTATACGTTAGACTATCTCAGTCTAACGTATACCTTTAGACCACTCGGCTACGGATGCACAAGTCTAACGTATACCTGCGCCCTTAGTTACTTACGTAAGTAAAACTTGCAGGTGTAAATCCGACCTTAAAGCAGAGTGTACTTGGACATACGTCAAACTTGTATGTGCTTCTAAGGTTTGTACAGTAATGGGAAAACAGCGAAATGAATACTTACGTGAAGTATCTTGAAACAGATTGTAGTGTACTGAACAGCGGAGAAGTCAATCTTGTTGTACGTGGATAATAAAACTAAGTGGGTCAAAGTTAACTTATTTTATATTCGTAGAGATCAAGCTGGTGGAAATCTGTTTGTAATGGACTTTACTTTATTCTGCTCTGTAGTCCAAAAGCTTCATCCTACCGCTTAATCCCGTTATAAGTTAACCATGATTGATTTGTAACTATTAAACAATGACTGATTCATTTCATCCGTCGTAAATTTCTACTACCTATATTGACATCACATTGTTCACTAGAAACATCATAATTGACTACTTACTCATTTCATATCTACACCCAAACTTACGATTAGGACTATATCCGCCCCCTATCGCATCACTACTTATCGATTCTTGACTGCAAGTTAATAAAGGGCATCACTAGGCAAACACAGACGCGTGCCACCGCGGGCGTCACGTGCGACCACAGAGCAGACAACGATCGCTCGCGCGCGAAATTGTCTATGCCCTTCGCGCGCTTTTTGATGTCACTAAATTAAAATGGCGGTCAGCTGTGTGTAAGCTTCGGTAAACTAGGAAGAGGAAATTGAGAGCGTGGGGGTGATAGGGTTTGTTTAACGATTAAATAGCGACAGACAGCATGTTCGAACCACTGACAAATTGAATCGTAGATATTCCCATAAACAATCTTAACGATATGTTCCTGAAAAAGTGGAGAGTACAGTTAAAAAGGCTAGGTTTAAAATAACTATAAAATATGAATAAATAAATACATATAAATATTAGGGGACAATCTTACACAAATCGAACTAGTCCCATAGTAAGCTCAATAAGGCTTGTGTTATGGGTAGGTACTAGACGACGATATATTTAATGAATACAAATACTAATACTTAAATATATAGAAAACATCCAAGACTCACAAACAAATATCATTCATCACACAGATAATATTTGCTCTTACCGGGATTCGAACCCAGGACCGTCAGCTTCGTAGGCAGAGTCACTATAACCACTAGGCTAAACCGGTCGTCGAAAAGTCGTGAAATGTATCGTCTAAAAGGGATACATTATATTATGTTATACTCGTAGGTGTATAACTTAATATACTAATTTTCTACTCCTGTACTGTTATCTGTCTTTTACTTGGTCACGAACACTAATATAAGAACATACATAATATGAGTTCAGAGAAGTCTATACTCTATTCCCCATAACAGCACTAGTGTCGTTATAGTCACTGTTCGTTATTAAGCTAGCTATCTGATGGGAGGTACGTACCGTTTCAATCTTCCCGCAGCCGCGTGGATCGGCGCTCGTGATGACGAGGAGGAAGAACAGTCCAGCACATAAATCACCAGGTTTTGAGCTTATTTAACAACATATGGCCATAGGTGGGTCACTGATAGCAATTTCCAGTTGAACAGAGTCCTCGCGACGATATTTAAACGGAGAAAAGGGTTTTTAACGCACGCGCGGCGGTGGTTAGTTTTCGACTCGTTTGTGCTCATGCCGAGCAGTAGGTGGCGCCATTGGCGCATGAACGGGTGCGTTCCGATATCCACAATAACGATACCATCCCAATAAGAAAGAATGTAGAAACAGAACGCTAATTAATCTAATTTGTGTTGCCTTGTATAAGTACGTAAATACCTACTCAAAATAAGAAAATAATTAAATCTAAAATATCTGTTCCAGTACGGAACATGCCGCTCACCTTAAAAGCACGTAGTGTCTTTTAAAAATAGCACAGAAAATAAAACTAATATTTGTACTAGTACAGTACAGAGAAGTAGAACTAAGCCTATAACTAACATGAAATTCGTAACGCTTACATATGACTTATTCTACGGGAAGAGGGCATACTTTGACCACAGGTCGTTTAAATAATGTATTCCCACTCTTTAAAGTCACCACACGAGTGACTTGATCAGCGCCCTGATGGAGCGCGTGGACGCGGGCCAGCTTCCACTGCAGCGGCGGCAGCTGCTCGTCGCACACCACAACAACAGTGCCTTCACGGATGGCGGAGCCGCGGTCCTGAAGCCACTTGCTTCTTTGTTGTAGTTCATGGAGATATTCTTTATTCCATCGTTTCCAGAAGTGCTGGACCGATTGCTGGATCCAGCGCCAACGAGTAAGACGATTAGGGTTCTCGTCCACCAGAGAAACATCAGGCAAGGCCGTTAAGGGTTCCCCGATTAGGAAATGTGCCGGCGTCAATGGAAGAGGATCTGAAGCAGCGGAACTCATAGCGCAGAGAGGACGCGAATTTAACACGGCTTCGATTTGACAGATTAGAGTATGCATCTCGTCGTACGTCTGAGTCCGATTACCGACTACACGATGTAAGTGTTTTTTAAAACTCTTGACTCCGGCTTCGACCAGACCGGCGAAGTGGCTAGCGTAAGGAGGCTGAAAATGCCAGGTAAGCCCTTGACCTAAGGTCTGTTCATGGAGGGTGCGTTGCACGGAATCATTACGTAAAAAAGCGTACAATTCTTTTAAGTAATTGTCGCATCCGACAAAATTCCGTCCGCAGTCCGAATAAATATCGGTACAATATCCTCGGCGGGACGTGAAGCGTCGCAGAGCTGCTAAGAATGCGTCTGTCGACAGTTCTGAAACCATTTCGAGATGTATGGCTTTGACGCTCATACATACGAAAACAGCAACGTAACATTTAACAATTTTTGCGTTGCGTACTTTATTAGCGCGAACATAAAAATGTCCCGCGAAATCGACAGCTGTTTTCACAAAGACACGCGCCGGACGTAGCCGCGACGCAGGGAGTGATCCCATGCGCGGTTGAATGCGCGCGGGCCGCGCGCGGAAACACCGAATACAGCGGTGTATGCGTAAACGCACTATATCACGACCGGATAAGATCCAATATCGTTGTAGAATAGAATTGCGCACGGATTGCGGGCCGGCATGTAACTCCGTGATATGAGTAGCATCAATAAGAAGATCCGTCAATGGATGTCGTTTAGGTAAAATTAATTGATGTTTAGATTCAAAAGGTAAAAGCGATTTATGTATTCGCCCACCTACGCGTAAAAATCCGTCCCTATCCAGAAATGGCATAAGGCGACGTAAGCGCGGCGAAGGCAGTTTATTCTGCGAAATATTTTTAAAATCATCATTAAAACTCGATTGTTGCGTCAAGTAAATAAGACGATTGAGTGAAAAGTTATATTCGGGAACTGTAACGTAGTCCGGAAACGATTTATTTACCTTTTTACATTTATAATAAAAACGGAATATTAGTGCTGTAACGCGAACTAGTTTTCCAAGCGATGAAAATCGCGAAATAAGAATATTACCGTCCGGGGGAGGTAATGTACACGTAGATGTACACGCACTCGTAGGTGTAGGTATATTGCGCTTCTCTTCGGATGTGTCTACAACTGGTTTTTGAATCGGCCAGGAGGCGGGACTTTGTTGGAGCCATGAAGGGCCATGGTACCACAAGTCATGCTGTACCAGCGCGGCAGGCAGCATGCCACGTGACGCAGCGTCGGCGGGGTTGTCGGCCGACGGGACGTGGCGCCAGCAACTCGCGGGCGCGCGGGACAGAATCTCGCTGACGCGATTAGAAACAAACGTTTTCCATTCGTGCGGGGATGAGCGTAGCCATGCTAGCACGATGGAAGAGTCTGACCATGCGTACACCTGGTCAGGACGGATGCGGTCGCCGTATATGTGCATTACTTTCTCGAGTAATTTTGAGAGTAACAGCGCTGCCATTAACTCTAGACGAGGTATAGTAAGACACACACGCAGCGGCGCGACACGAGTCTTGGCCATAACCAAGTACGTTTGAATATTGCCATCTTTGCCCGTAAGGCGAATGTAAACACAACCTGCATATCCTATTTGAGAAGCATCCCCGAATCCATGAATTTGGATAGAATCTAAGTCATTTGTATTAAAAATATGACGCGGAAATGAGATTTGCGATAAGAGCGGTAGCTCGTTAATGAAACACGTCCAGGAGTTTACTATATCAATGGGCGGTGACTCATCCCATCCCACCTGTGCTAACCACAATAATTGAATAAGATGCTTTGCAAATAACGTTATCGGAGATAAAAGACCGAGCGGGTCGTATATTTTAGCTATTTCGGATAAAATAGCGCGTTTCGTACACGTATTAGAATTTATTTGCACTTTGAAATGGAATGAGTCTGATCCCGGGTTCCATTGAAGTCCAAGGACCTTGACCCCTTGGTCGTTTTCCCATTCGGAAAATGGTACACTCTCCTGCCGCTCACCATGAGAATCTGGCGGGAGTACCGCCGCGAGTATCGCGGGCGAGTTGCTCTGCCATTTTCGTAACTCAAATCCGGCCGTCGCACAAATGCCTATTAGCTCTTGCTGCAGAGCGAGTGCGGCGGTTTCGGTATCTGCACCGGTTACGATGTCGTCGACGAATACATCGTTAAGTAACACGGGCGAAGCGAGCTTGAAGCGGTCAGCTTCATCATGCGCCAGTTGCCGAATAGTACGTAGCGCGAGGTAGGGAGAACAATTCACACCGAATGTGACTGTACGCAGTCTATAGTCACGTAACGGCTCGTCGGGCGACCGGCGCCAGAGGAGTCGTTGAAAATCCCTATCGCATTCACGCACGAGTATATTTCGATACATTTGTTTGATATCTGCGCAAAATGAAACGGAATGCAAACGAAATTTTAGAAGCACGTCTACTATGTCCAGGTGAAGTTTAGGACCCGTTAGTAGAATGTCATTAAGACTACTACTACTACCTACTTTTGAATTTGAAGGGCAACTTGCATCAAAAACGACTCTTGTCCTGGAAGTCTGGCTCGACTCTTTGACCACGCAGTGGTGCGGAATGTAATAACTCTTGCCAGCAGGAGGTTTGCTATCGACGGGCTCCATGTGGTTGAGGTCCACGTACTCTTGGAGGCACGCGTGATAGTCAGCCTTCAGTTTTGGATTGCGTTCTAGACGGTATTCCAATTTTTGGAACCGTGCTAGAGCAATTTGCCGAGACTCGCCGAGGGGCGGTGCATCGGGCTTAAACGGGAGCGCGACCACATATCGCCCTTCCTCGTCACGGGCATGAGTCTTTCGAAAAAAAGACTCGCATAATTCCTCATCGGGAGTGTAACTCCGCTTTTCTGGAACTGACTCCAGCTCCCAAAACTTTTGCAGGTTGTCGTTGTCAAACGAGCTAAAGCAAGCTTGGAGTGGAGTCGAAACACTAGAATTAAATGTAACTTTACCTAGTAATAGGTAACCTAGTACACTATTCATCGCACTCGGTGTGCCCGGCGGACCAGTGATAGTATTTTCTAACATTATTTGGGATAGTATATCCGCGCCTAATAACATTTCCACCGGTTGAGGCGTATGAAACTCAGGATCGGCTAAAGAAAGGCCCCTTATATGCGGCCAGTCTGTATAAGGCAATGACACACTTGGCATCTTTGAAATTAAATTCGGCAGAATTAACGCGTCTACCGGAATAATAGGCTGCTCTTTATCTTTAGGCGTAATCGTGCATGAAATCATACCTTTAGGTTGCACCGGTACAGTGTCGCCTATGCCAAAGATAGGAGTATTATTATATTTACGTTTTAAACCTAATCGTTGTACGCACGCCTCTGTAATGAAACTAGTCTGGCTACCCGTATCGGCCAGACAGCGAATGGTTGAAACTTTATTATTACCTATATGAATATTTACCAAAGCAGTAGACAGCAATACGGTACCTTTGTCGTTAGTAAACAAACTATTTGCCGCGCAAGTGTTTTGAATGATAGTATTATCACTACGCTCCTCCGTAGGAGGGAGCGAGACGGCGACAGGTGTCACAGGTTCACTAATGACAGCGAGCGATTGCGAAGAAATCAAATGTATCAAACTATGATGGCGCTTATTACACGTACGGCACACGTAATTAGATTTACAGTTTTTTACATCGTGTCCGACGTTTAGACAATTATAACAAACATTCTTGTTTTGCACAAATGCATGTCTATTTTGCGGAGATAGATTTAAGAACTCGGGACATTTCGCTAAAAAATGCGTTTGGCCGCATTTCAAACAAGAACGCACCTTATTACTATCGACGTAAGGTCGAGTTTGCTCTGTGGGCGGCGCGACGTTAGCTACAAATGATTTGCGAACATTTAAGTTTCTACTCGGAGTATTACTAATATTTTTAGTGGACTGTTGGGTCGACGATATCGAGCCCAAAGTAATTTCTTCGGCAGAAATTTCGCGTTCAAGAAATGCAATTAACGTATTTACATCCGGGATGTCGGATGGTTTAGACAATGAACGTTCATAGGTTTTTCTTAAACTTATCGGTAATTTGCGTAGCAAAGTATGTAACAATATAAAATTCCATTGATTAACGGGAAATTCCATAACTTCCAGTGCCTTGATGTTTTCCTGGTAAACATTCAGTAAATTACGAACACTAAGGGTCGATTTTTCGGAACACATCTCGATATCCATTATACGATCTAAATGTTTCGTCGCGATGATTCTTTTATTTTCATATCGAGATTGCAAGATACCTAACGCGATCGGGTAGTTATCTTCCGTAATGGGAATCGATTTGATCAAGTTATGTGGTTCACCTTTAACTGAAAGAAGTAGGTATCTAAGTTTTTCTGTGTCCGTATAGGCACTGTTGCTATGGACTAGCGAGCGAAACAAATCAAAGAAAGACGGGAACGACGTAGGATCGCCGTGAAATTCTGGTAACGATAAAGAAGGTAGATTTCTTCTGTTACTAATGAGCGCGTCTGGGCACGGCAGCGATGGCCGGCTAGAACGACGTTTTAGTTCGTCGGCACTTTTTAGTTTGTTCAAATGCGTTACAATTGCATAATACAAGTCATTGAAATCGTTACGAATTTTAATGTTTTCTTCTTTGTTGAAGTATTGCGAATTGATAAGCAATTTTTCGATTTTAGTTTGAATCTTAGTAAACTTTCTTTGATGAGTTGCTAAATCAGTAGTTCGCGAACGAAATTGTTCTTCATTTGTCGCTGCAAACTGAAGGGTCCGTTTTAATTCGTCGAGGATTAGATCTCTTTCGAAAATATCTTGTGCACACTTGCACGATAATTCATCGTCATGCGACATTTTGCGTTACAAAGATGGCGGCTATGCGAAATGAATATGATCGTGCTTCAAATGAGTACGTAATACTGCTAATGAAATGAATTGCACAAGACAACACAAACTGGAGAATTATCCGGTTCTGAAGGAACAAATTTTATGTTCGTTATTAAGCTAGCTATCTGATGGGAGGTACGTACCGTTTCAATCTTCCCGCAGCCGCGTGGATCGGCGCTCGTGATGACGAGGAGGAAGAACAGTCCAGCACATAAATCACCAGGTTTTGAGCTTATTTAACAACATATGGCCATAGGTGGGTCACTGATAGCAATTTCCAGTTGAACAGAGTCCTCGCGACGATATTTAAACGGAGAAAAGGGTTTTTAACGCACGCGCGGCGGTGGTTAGTTTTCGACTCGTTTGTGCTCATGCCGAGCAGTAGGTGGCGCCATTGGCGCATGAACGGGTGCGTTCCGATATCCACAATAACGATACCATCCCAATAAGAAAGAATGTAGAAACAGAACGCTAATTAATCTAATTTGTGTTGCCTTGTATAAGTACGTAAATACCTACTCAAAATAAGAAAATAATTAAATCTAAAATATCTGTTCCAGTACGGAACAGTCACTTTACGTTATTTCTAGCAGCCACAGACTTCTAAATCTAGGTTGAACTTAGGTCAAGGATTAAGCGCTCAATTTTAACTTTACGGTAAAATGCACAACTACCAACTTAACAAACAATTAAATTCCTACGGTTTTTAAGAAAAACAAAACTTTCCGAACTAAATTCATTGATGCCAACATAATAAAAGTATTTTTAATTTAAGTATATTTTAAATTAAAAAAAAAAGTTTACCATAGACACATACTGGCAGTCAAACGTCATATTTGCGTTGTTTCCAGGTTATGATTAATTTTGTATTTTATAATTTAAAACCTCGTCGTAGAAAAAGTATTGTATGCAACGTTGTATAATTAAGTCAAAAAACGCTCATTGCGTCTCTATTTACGATACTCGCCGCTTTCGCGGCTCGTATCGCAACTCACGCAATTCGCATTTTTTGAACCCACTTATACAACAGGCTAGATGACTAAAAAAAACTGTTTAGTCCGTCTGTTACATTATGAAAAAATATTGTACACGCAGGTACACGTATTTTTTGTTTTGTTTGACAAACAAAAACTGACAAGGATAGAGTGCTTAGAAGTTTCGAGTGACGTCACTCTTGAGTACAAATTGTACTCAAGAGTGACGTCACAAGCCCCCACTCCAGAAGTTTGATGATCTATAACTTTGTCGATTTTTAATATTTTGATAAACCAAAAAATACGTGTCCCATATTTTTACATAATCTACTGACCGACTAAATAGAATTACATATTTTTAACCCAGTCATCATCCCTACTGTTGCATAAAATACTATAAGCTCGATTACTCACCGGCGCCTTGCATCTCACGCTCTCTCAATTCAGTTACAAGCCAATTGCAATCAAATGCAAACGGTTGTAAATGCGTTGCTATCCGAAAGATTAAAGTTCTCAATGGCGTGCACTAACAATTGAATGATTAACTAAGGATTGGTGATACCGCTAAAATTGGTTGACGATGCATTTAATTAAGTTATGCAGCGTCAAGCTTAGGTCTTTTCGATCCTTTATTTATAATTGCCTACCATCAACAAAATGAAACTCCAGACATTAAATAATAAGTAAATAAATATCGGGGGACAATCTTACACAAATCGAGCTAGTCCCAAACTAAGCAATGCTTGTACTAGGGGTACTAGACGACGATATAGATATATAGAAAACATCCATGACTCAGAAACAAATACTCGTGCTCATCACACAATTAATTGCCCTTACCAGGATTTGAACCCGGGACCTCCAGCTTCGTAGGTGGCACTCCCACTGAGCTAAACGTGTCGTCATATTCATCAATTTCGATTTGACGTACATTTCCAAACTAACTAAAAGTGATGAGAAAACTCTAGAATTATCTTCACCTCCATTTAATCACTTTTGGCCGAATGCGTTGCCCAGGGCTGCTGTCAACTGTTAACAATGTAATAACAATCAGCTTGAGCGATTAAAAAGATAATTGCGGTGTTTAAGTTCGATTAATTACGTGGATTAAGTCATTGATTGAGTGAATTTAGAGTAAGATAGATCATGGGAAAGTTGCGTGTAACCTTACTCGTACCTTGACCGCGCCGTGGCCGTGTATGGCAAATTAAATTTTCCAAAAAAATACCTTCATGAATTATTGGCAGTCTGAGTAAGCTTGAGCGTAGGTAGGCTTTGGGGAAAGATTTTTGATGTCTTCAAAGAAAATTACAAAGATTTCCCGTAACTTTTCCATCTTCCCTTTTTATTATACATTCAAAGGTAGTTGTCGCAAACGAGCGTTTTCCAAAAAAAATACCGGGGTAGCTACTTTCTCAAAATATGGACTTGTGAGGTTTTTTTGGCTCAGAATCGTTAGTACTTTCGAACCTTCTACGTAAAAAAAAATTGTCTGAGGTGGCGAATGGTGAAGTGCTACGTTCTACCAATTTTAATGTACGGTTCCGAAAGCTGGACTCTTAAGCAGAATCTGATAGAAAAATTAAAAGCATTTGAAATGTGGATTTATCGTAGAATGCTCAAAATTAAATGGACAGATAAAATATCCAATGAAAAAGTAATGCAATTAATGAAGAAAGATTTGGAAGTCGTAGTAACTATTAAAAGGAGAAAAGCATCATATTTCGGACATATATATAGAAATACAAAATACGACTTGTTAAAACTAATAATTGAGGGTAAAATAGAAGGGAAACGAGGCCGGGGCAGAAGAAGAACATCATGGACCAAGAATGTCAAGGAGTGGTTGGAGGCTGAGAGCACGGAAAAACTAATTCGCATTACTGAAGATAGATCGACATATGGACAAATGGTCGCCGACCTCCGGGATGGAGATGGCACTTGAAGAAGAAAGACGTAAAAAAAAGTGTCCCAATTTTCTTTTCCATTACGTCACCATTTTGCATAGTGTCTGTATGAACGTGACGTAGTGGAAAGACAAAAATCCCATACAAATTTTGGGACACTTTTTTTACGTATTAGGTTCGAATGTACTAACGATTCTGAGCCAGAAAAACCTCAAACGTCCATATTTTGAGAAAGTAGCTACCCCGGTATTTTTTTTGGAAAACGCTCAAACACATTATTTACAGCAAAACATCCCAGCACCGACTTTTAGAGCAAAAGGTCGTAAAAAATTCAGCTAATACTTAATCCGCCACTACTGCAAACTTTTGTATCCAGCCACAGAATAAGTAATACCTATCAGCTGAATTGACACGTTTATTTGTGAAGCTGTTTTGAGTGAACTAACACTCGGATCCAAACCTTAGTAACTAGTAAATGAAGTGGTACCGTAAGGTCGGGGTACCTTCGCCCTGGGGTAACTTTGGCCGTAGTGATTAATCGGTTCAGGTTTTATTAATGCATTTAAATTACGGCACATTGCTATGTGGTTGGTTTTATCGGCCATTCACGTTTAGTATGAAAACAGCGTCGCGGTAATTAAATGACTGCAGACATACTTCGTGAGAATGGCCGATATCTGACCGTTCTTGTTTTGACCGTTGACATTTGTATGGAACTTCGCTTTTAACTCACCCGCAGCTCGCTCGTAAATCGCAAGTGTAATAAGGCTCTTAGCTGACATTGGGACATATCCTCAAGGACTGCGATTTCTACCGTAAGCTTTTCATGAGTTTTAATTTTAATTATGGCAACCCTAGGCAAGTGTCAAGCTTCTTGTACTTAGGTATACTGTTCCAAGCCACCATTATATCGTAAATTGATGGAAGTAAGTGCTGCGCGGTGGTTACTAACACAGACCTATAACAAGATAGACTACGACTAGAAATGTAGGAATGTGCACAACGAAGGCCAAGTATAAAGACGAACAAGTAGTCCAACTTCGGCCGTTTAGGAGGCCGCGACACGTATTCTCACAGACGCGCGATAGCACCACTGTGTGAGTGCGATCCATACTGGAATATTCTTACGCATTCTTATTTTCTTTGCTTAAATTGTAGTGCGTTCGTACACGGCGCGCACACATTCAAGCGCGCGATGTACTTTTTGTAGGAAGAAAATTACTGCTATTATGAGCTCAGCCGGTCCTGCCTCATCAGATGCCGCTTCACCTAGCGCCCTAGGAGCTTCCTCACGGACCCGAACGACGACATCTCAACAGGATTCGAAAGAATCATCGCTGCGATGTCGTCAGACGGAGTCCGACGCACACAGCGTCGTCCCCGCCGGCGGGGTCGACCTCCTCGCGACAACAGCTCGCAAGGGCCGCGTCCCGACTTGCCCCAGAACCCGGATGCCCTGGATTAACTTCACTCCAATCTTGATCGGGCTCAGCTAAGTTTCTTGCCGGAGTCTTCTTAGCTGGGCTAGGTTTAGCGAACCGGCAACTAAAACTCCCATTAGTTCGATTCACACACCCACATAAGGACAGGCTGATCCGCTGCTCACTTCGAGCAATCAGTGTAACTTCAAGGTGGCCTAGCGTCCTGGTTCGATCCCAGGCGCTTCGGCCCCCACCTAGTCCAACCCTCTCAAGGTGGTCCGGGACTAGCGACCTGGTTCGATCCCAGGCGCCCCGGCCCCCACCTAGTCCGACCCTCTCAGGGCGGTCCGGCCAAGCGACCTGGCCCCAGAGAACGCCACGGCCCCCAGGTCCGATTTTTGCAACAATTAGTTAGACTTGCAAGTTTGTCATGCTTAAATAAAATATATGATATGACATTGACATTTAAAACCGTTTTTTTTAATAAGTTTCATTTACTGTCCGCATATCTCTTTTGTCGATTTAGTGCTGCCACCTACAGTTCCTGCACGTTCCCTATTATATTGTACATTGAGCGTTTAGCTGAAGTTGCATTATTTTTCTCGGGCGGATAGGGAACGTGCACGACGAAGGTGCTGCCAACTGGTGCCGCAAATCTAAACCATATACCCTCTCATGCTGGGGCCACATTGACGGAAACGCTGTTAATAACGTTAATTTATCGCGTTGAAGGACGATTAACGTCAGTGTAGCTACGACTTGACTATATTTGACATTGACACTTACATATTATCACTGACATTGACAGCTTGATTTGACAGGGGCGATAGTTTCCTTTATTGTCCGCCCGTGTCTCTTTTGTTGTTTAGTGCTGCCACCTATAGTTCGTGCACGTTCCCTATAGGTCGCCTGTCACCTTGCGTTGCGTTGCGACATCTAATCCGATATGTCTGTGGTACTCGTAGTCTAGGCTCGCTGCGAGGCGTACATTACTTTGCGGAACCATTAAATGACAATGGGAATAGGTACTGCGTATATTGTATGGTACCGGATAATATTATTTATATTTATTTAAACTATATTGCGCAAATTATGGGCTTAATGGTTTAGTATGGCATTCTCTACCAGTCCACTGAAGGATAAATTGAAAATGTGCTCACACTGTGTCACAGTTCTTTAACAAAGATAGGTGATTTGAGGAGTTTCAATTAATGATTCAAGTCAACTCCGATCGTAATGCAAAAGGGTTATTCTTCAGAAATATGTCTGCGACTTATTCCTCTGTCTCCATACATTTAGTATGAAAAAGGGCCAGAGGAATAAAGGTGACCGCAGACATACTTCTGAAGAATAACCCAAAAGCAAAATGTATCAATCGCCTCTCATGTCCTATGTCATAGCGATTTTTCAGGTTACGCTTTGACTATTAACTATCCCAGATTTGGCAGGTCCAATCCAATTGTTACTAAGTATAGAGCGATTACCATCTGACCACCTTAACCTAGTGACAGGGAAACCATACCGACAGGTGAATGATGATGATGATAATGTGTGGGGACGCTCGGCCCGGACATTCGGGCTGACGATCACGTTGGATGTTCATTCAGCCTAGTTCCCCGTAGTATCCCTTCCCTATACATGTCTAGGAACTATAGGTGGCCGCACTAAATCGGCAAAAGAGATATGCGGACAGTAAAGGAAACTTATCAGGCCTGAAAAAAAAATACTCGTTATAAATGTCAATGTCAAGTATAGTGCTGCCATCCATACAAATTAGCGGCATTTTAGTTTTAGGACGGCAGAGTAGGTAAGTCGTGGCCACACTAACGTAAATCGCGATATTAACGGCGTTTTCCGTTAATGTGGCCCCAGCATGATAGAGTACAAGATTCGGATTGGCGGCACCAGTTGGCAGCACCTTCATTGTGCACGTTCCCTGTTACGATCATACTAACAAATTAATTCACTTCAATGTGCTGGCACAGTATAGCAACAGTAGTTTTTATTCCTACAAAAGGTCGCGCGGCTTGTATGTGTGCGCGCCGAGAACGAACGCACTACAAACAAGCAAAGATTTAAAGGTGGGTTCGTTTGGTCTAAACCCACCTTAAGAATGCATAAGAATGCTCCAGTACGGATCGCACTGTCGACGACTCGACCTTGAATACGTATCGCGCGCCCGCGGCCCGGCCGAAGTTTGACTAGGTACCTACTTGTTCTGTCTTTATACTCTGGTACTGGTTTCGATTTCAGCGTAAAGTACCTATATTTTTTTTATAAAACCTTTAAGTCGTCATGTACTACGTGTAAACGGTCCGGCGCAGCCGGTGGTGTATGGCTGCGCACGAGCCAGTGTTTCCAGCGGTATAATTAGAAAATGGAGGCGCGCCCGCGGCGCCCGCGCCACCGGCCGTAGGGACGCCCGCTATCGATACTCATTTGATTTTATATATAAAAAAACACGTTTTTTACCGATTTCGAATAAAGACAGTTCTTGGTTTATGATGTGTATGTTACGTGATAAGTAAATGGAATGTTTAATAAATATTTAATTACTACGGTTGAATTTTTAATTTTGTACTGGTATAGGTTAGGTACTGTAATCTGACAACTATGTGACAGTTGCCGTAATTAATATTACAATATTATTAAATTTAATGAAAATACATACCTATGAGATAAGTATATTCACAAAATAAGATGAGTTTGATTAATGAACGGCGACCGACGGAGGCTGCCTCTGTCGGTCGCCGTTCGTGTTGTTCATGTTGGCGGTAGCTTGTGTAAGTAGTTACGGCTGCACATAACAAAAAGCACACATGGGAGTGTCACCAACGAAGTTGCCAAGCTATAATGTAGTAGTTACTGACAGAAAGCTGCCAGATTACTGTAACCAATTAATAGTACATTACACAACTAGGGTGGTAATACAAAGAAAGGCCGAGATCGCAGGAGTTTGCGGCCTGAGCTGCAAGCGAGGGACGTAAATATGCGATCGAGGGCTTCCTTTATTACCTCCCGTGTTGTGTACATAATTTTATGTCTACACTTGGCCAGAAAGCGGCTTTTTCCGTACGCGCAGCGTGCGGAAAAAGTCACTTTATGGCCAGGTGTGACATAAAAATACTAGTTTACACGATGTCGTTGTACCAGCAATATCGATGACACCTGGCAATATCGACTTCATTCAACCTCTAATATAAAAATATAAACCAAAATTCCCTGAGGCGACTGGCAACATTCATTTTGGAATATTAATAAGCCGCGTGGAACATTACCCCGTATTTCACATCGGGCGTCTTCTGTCCCGCTCACTCCCGTGTATAATCCGTATAGCGGTGCTCCTCTAATGTTCAAAAGTCGGATAATGACGATGCTTGGCTGCGAGATGGTAGATTGGTCTGTTTTATGCTCTAAATTATAAATGTAATGTATGCTCGATGTAAGATATATGTACCAGGTATGGTAGCAGGTTTTTTGATGCATATGTGTATATGGCGAAACAAGTTACGGTTTAGTAAAAAGATTAACAAATCCGCAGTCTCCTTTTAAGCTGGATCCTTACTGCTGAGGATCGTGAGTCCGCTGTCAGATCATCTTGATGCTAGTGGTCCGTTTCATAATTTTACAGTCTAAATTAGCAGCATTGATCAAAAGCAACAACATCCTTGATTGTTTTACCAATGTTGCTAGATTTGTAAAATTATAACTTGTATTCGGTTATTTCGTACCAGTTCATCTAGAACAGGGATCACAAATTCGTTTCTCCAGGGGTCCGGTTTTTAAAATAACTACTAGAGTTTATTAAAGCATTTATTGAAGTACCTACGTACTCAATAATAATAAATAAATAAATAAAAAATAAAAATAAAAATCATTTATTTTCAGACAATTATAAGTCCATAGTTTGTTAATAATACAAGTTACTGTTTACTTAGGGTCTGCACAATAGTAGATTGTGTCACAAGGGAGCAAAATTATGTATTTACGGCGAGGGCGTACATTGAATCCTGAACGAAGCGAAGGATTCTACAATTGAATCCCGAGCGTAGCGAGGGATTCTAAAGTAGAATCCGGAGCGTAGTGAGGGATTCAAGTGTTAACGCCCGTGGTGAAAATAATTTTGCTACCTTGTGACACATACTGCTTTTCACACCGACTATGAGGAAAATTGAAATACAAACGCTACCTACCAATATAACGAAATATATAGTTAATCAAAGAGCACACATCTATAATAAAATGAAATGTTAAATTGTTAAATTTATAGTCTCTTATTATTTTATAAAACGTTTCTTATTTTTTACGGACGGGACGAATTTACCACTTCCATATAATATTTATGGCCCTCGCCTGCGACTCGGACCGCAAACACCTGTGATCTGGACCATTCCTTATTATACCGCCCTCTGTGTTTAATATACTAATAAAGCTGTGTATGATATGGCATATTCTATGTAGGTTCAAATCATACTAAAAATACTGTTGTCCTTGAACAGAAAAGTATCACTTTGATCCCTCTTATGAGGGAGCAAAATACTTTTTTCTGAATAGGAGGTGTGAAAAATAGATCGGCGGTCCGGATGCGGACCGCGGTGCGCCACCTTCCTTGGTGACCCCTGCTCTAGAAAATAACAGAAAATGGTTATCCGCGCCTATATAGAAATACTCAAAAATGCGATCAGGGAAGTGAGATCGGTGTAAACGCTAATAGAACTAACCGTCTACGACATACACTTACAAGGGTAATCTTTAGCTCGCCATATCTATCAGCCCATCTGTTTGGGGATGTCATTCATTACAGATTCGATTCTTAAAACAGCCAGCATAATCCTCTCTACTGATGTGGCAATAGAAAGTATAAAAGTCTCGATAATATGACCATAATTACTCAAAATTTCCTATAGGAAAATTTCCAAAATGGAAGCTTCCTTAAAATTCTTGACAGTTTGCAGAAACTGAGAACTTTCCAACATTTTGCAAACTTCCTGCAACTTGCAAATCAAATCAAAACCTTTAGGCTCAAGGGCTCTTTTATAGTGTCTGATTCTATTGGCGCTTCGGAAAATGACCTTTTGTTAAGAAGAAGCGCTTGAAGACACTCACAACGCAAGTTTCTCTTTTCAAAAACATTGCACCTCTGTAGCCCTCCCGTAGCCGAGTGGCGTTGTATTCTTAGGATACAATAATATAATACAGCGTGTAAGTCTAATACGGGCGATAAAATAAATCGGACATAGTATTTATTAGTGTAATCATGAAGTAAAAGGTTTTTTTAAGTTGCAGTTCATTACGACCCCATAATTATTATTTTTTTAATTTCTCAGCAGCAATGTACTGTAAACATGGTTGCGGTACGGCGGTACCGAAATGTCAACGTCACTGTCAACGAGCGTTTAACGTGAGTGTGTTTGCATTACATTGCGGGCTGAATTATTTTGTATGGACAAAATTATTGTTGCAACTTTAAGTAAATGTTATCTAATTACCTTCACTTTGTCCTATACTAACCACCATTAAGAGATTCGCCCGTATTAGACTTACACACTGTATATTAGGGGTAATCCGAAATCCGCCGTTTATCTAACCGTGCGAGGCACCGGAAATGTTTGTTTTATTACATTAATTGAAGAAATGAATCAATCAGTTAATCACCTCTGTATAATGGCTACTGCACGCCCAATAAATACACTGGGTGGTAATTAAAGTAACCTTATGTTAATTTTAGTCTTATTTGGTCGGCTAAGGATTTGCATATTTGCTATTTGAATTTATATTTGTTCAGGAATGCTAGTAGGTATTTAAGCTTAATTCTACTGAAAAAAAAATATATATATTTCAAATCGATCTAGTCCCGAACTAAGCAATGCTAGTACTATGGGTACTTGACAATGGTACGCTTACTTATATAGATTAATATATACTTAAATATATAGAAGACATCCATGACTCGGGAATACTCGTGCTCATCACACAAATAATTTGCCCTTACCAGGATTTTATGAATCAACCTAAGTATATTTTTGTTTCGCGATTACTCAAATACGGCAGGATTTTAGAGCACACGCGATCTAGGTGTTTTATATACAGTAACTCGTGCACATTTTGTCGAATACGTAGGTATACATTAAGGTCGTTTATTTAAAAGTTAATGTTGTATTATTAGCAGTAAATTTGTCCCGCAGTGCACTCCACAATTAGGCTCCATATAATCTCAGTGTTTCGCGTTCGTTAGCCGATTGCATAATAACTTTATTACGGTATAACGAGAAGCATTCGAAATGCGTTCGTGGTCAGCGACTGCCGTAGAATTGCAGTTTGGCGAAGTCAAAGGTTATATGGGAGGCATCGCTCTTTAGGGATAGCAAATTATAAAGACAAGCAGTCCAACGTCTGTGTGAGTGCGATCCGCTCATGCCCAAAATACCGCATTCCTAAAATACCAGATTTTTCAAAATACCAGGTTCTCGATTTATCAGATTCTTATCTTACCACATTCCCGTTACACTAGATTATAAAATCGTTTGTTACTCAATGATCTAAATAATTTTGTTGAATATATTATTTTGGGAATCCGGTATACGGACCGGACGATCTTCATCGAGAATCTGGTGTTTTAAAAATCTGGTATTTTAGGAATGCGGTATTTTAGGAACGGTGCAATCCATACTGTACACAAATTCAAGCGCGCGATGTACACCTCTAAGAGGTACTTAGGTAATCGTGGAATGCCCAAAGGAAACAGGATCATGGTCGTCCCAAAGGCTCTCTCAATCTCGCGACACACATGAAAGAAGCGAAGAAGGTAACACGTTGATCATATGCCTCGCTAAATTTAACCATGAATGGTTGTCCATTATATTTAGCATCGATTCCTAACCATATCTGTACGACTAGCATAACTGGCCGCGACTTCGTTTCTCGCGCGACAGAGCATCACCTGTCACTGTCACACTATATTCAGTAGAAAGAGATAGATAGCATTTGTCGCGGGACAAAGAGTCGCGAGTCACAGTAGTGCTAGAGGTACTGGAGCATTCCATGAAAATATCTACTATTTGTACCTTACGAAACGCTATATGGTATCACGCGACACGTATTTACACAGACACGCGATCGTGCGTCTGTGTAAATACGTGTCGCGCGCTCCTAAACGCCGAAAACGAACTACTTGGTTGTCTTTATACTTTGGTTTAGGGGCGTGCGATCGTATTCAAAGTCAAGGCGCAAACAGAGCGATATGCACTGGAGCATTCTTACGCATTCTTAAACCTTTGCTTGTAGTGCGCTCATTCACGGCACGCAAACATTCAAGGGCGCGATGTACTTATTGTACCTAGGAAGTAAACTTACTGCTATTCTGCCGCCATAACGCAAAAAGGCACAACTAACATTTTATTTTGACACTGAGTTATATACATATTCGGAATCAGCGAAATTTACTGATTCCGAATATGTACCTATCTAAACATTTTAGTGTCGAAAAAAAATTTTAGATGTGATGTGCCCTTTTGCATTATGGCGGCAGTATTATACTGTGTCTCAGATTAATAAATGAACAGACAAACATTGCAGTATAAACAAAAGCTCAAAAAACCGCCGGCGCCATGACCGTCCGAAAATCCGCCCACACGTCGGATCCGTCAAACAAATGCGGAGATCGTGGCGAAAGTCACGACAAAGGGCACATTACCCAAACCTAACCTAGCCCCGAAATGATAGCCCGCGCCGCGCCGCTAAGTAATTGAGGCACGCTGTTACACCGTATAGCCAACAGTAGCGTGGCATCCAAAGAACTCGATTCCTACCGGCTTGCCTAATATCAGGCCTTTGAGCACCTTACTCTACAGCTCTTAAGGAAAATGTACGCCAAATCTGCACCGGCTTGCCCAAGGATATCTTTTATGCCACTCCACTGATAGTCAAAGTACAAAGACGAACAAGTAGTCCAACTTCGGCCGTTTAAGAGCACGCGACACGTATTCACACAGACGCGCATAGCACGTCTGTGTGAGTGCGATTTATACTGGAGTATTCTTACGCATTCTTATTTCTTTGCTTGTGCGTTCGTACACATTCAAGCCCGATGTACCTTTTGTAAGAAGAAAAATTACTGCTAATTATACTGTGGTATAGGGGACGTGAAAGAGCTATAGGTCAGCAGCACAATCACTAAAAGAGACTATACGGACAGTAAAGGAAACTTATGTATGTAAACACTTTATTGCACAAAATTAAACAAAGTACAGTACAGGGTTGCAAAATACAGGTATATGTACATAGGTGAATTTATCCCTTTAAGGGCGCATAGCACGTCAGTGTGAGTGCGTCCCATACTGGAGCATTCTTATTTCTTTGCTTGTAGTGCGTTCGAACACGGCGCGCACACATTCAAGCCGCACGAGTACCTTTTGTAGGAAGAAAAATTACTGCTATACTATTATACTGTGTCTCTGACAGACTGCGCTCGCTATGAAAATGTAAACTACGCAAGCTCGGTGTGAATGCGGCCACTTGGACGCATATATTAAGGCATTCCTCATCCAGGTTTAGGCGCTATTTGGTAGTTCCCATAGGAACGGCGTGTCACGCGATCCGGCTCACTGTCGGCATGCGTCTGGTGACCATGCGTTTTGCGAATTGATTTGACTCGTATTACGGCCATTCTTACGAAGTAGGTATGTCTGCGGTCACCTAATTACCGCGACGCTGTTTTCATACTAACTGTATGGAGACGCGGTAATTAGACGCAGTCATACTTCGTGAGAATGGCCGATTACAAGCTTTTATTTAGTTTCATCTGTCCCGTTGTCTGTCTGTAATCAAATCTTGCAAGATAAATTTAGACTATACTGCCCTGTTTCCGACTGGACTGAAGTTTTGCATGCGTCTGTAAATCGAATGGCAACGCAATCTATTGTGTTTGGGATCATTTTATTGGGTTTGAAATGCAATTTGAGATTATAAAAAAAATATCGGTAGACCGTTTTTTTTTAAGTGAATAAAGAAAGCTTGTTTAAATTTTTTTTTTGATAAAACTCATCCATTAACATTACCGAAATATCTGCAAGGACAATAAGATAGAGCATTCCACGAAAACGTTTCGTAAGGGACGCTACCTTTTTAATACTTTTGACATGTAAAATTAGGAAGCTGAATACTTTAAAATGGATAGTATATCTTAACAGCTAATAAGTTTTATTAGGGTAGCTACCATAGCGTTTCGTAAGGTGCAAAAAGTAGATGTTTTCATTGCTCCAGATATGGTTAGGAATCGATGCTAAATATAATGGACAACCATACATGGTTAAATTTAGCGAGGCATATGATCAACGTGTTACCTTCTTCGCTTCTTTCATGTGTCGCGAGATTGAGAGAGCGTTTGGGATGACCATGATCCTGTTTCCTTTGGGCATTCCACGATTACCTAGGTATAAGTAGTTTCACGAGAGTTGAGGCCACGCACACAACAACACTGCCATGTAATGACAGCGGGAATTTGAAATTACTGTTCTTTTTTCGTACCGATAGCAGGTTCAACAGTGAATTGCAAGATAGACCAAAAAGTTTGTTTAAACTATAGCCTTGTGTTTATTTACTCATTCATTCGCTTTTTTTGCAATGAGTACCTACTTCATGTAGCTGTGTGTGGTGGTGTGTGTAATCATTCACCTCAACTCTCGTGAAACTACCTATAGGTACCTCTTGGTACCTTAGATAAGATAGACATAAGTAACGTGCACAACGATGGTGCTGACAACTGGTGCAGCCAATCCGAATCTGGTACTCTATTACGCTGGGACCAGATTAACGGGAAACGCCGCAGCGTTTGGGACGACCATGATCCTGTTTCCTTTGGGTATTCCACGATTACCTAGGTACCTCTTGGTACCTTAGATAAGATAGATATAGGTAAAGTACACAACGATGGTGCTGCCAATCCGAATCTTGAACTCTATTACGCTTGGGCCACATTAATGGGAAACGCCGTTATTATCGAGATGAAGGATGATTCAAGTACGTTACTGTAGCCACGACTGTACCTACTTGACATTGAGATTTATAACCAAAAGGACATTTTTAATACACTTGCTCAAAAAGTGATACTTTTCGTAGCTGTAAATCGTGCGCAAAATTACCTTGCGCACTATTTACTAATTATTTTGCGCACTAGTGCTTTTTACTTTCCAGCTAATTTTTGAACACTAAATAACACATTTATTTTTGTGTGAACATCTTTACACATTAGGCCCATCTGGCAACACTAATATTGAATTTGTATTTTTTAAAGTGGATAGGTTTGCACAACAGTAATTTTGACAGAGGAAATTTATGATTTTCTCAGTCTACCCGCGACCACGAACGCTAAAAAGTGTTACGAAACGTCGGGACTTAAAATGTAGTAGTATACGCGATTTAATCCGTAAGTTGTTTTATTACTATGAGTGATAATCGAGGAAACCGAAGACAATATTATTTCCTCACTTATATCAAAAAAAGTACTATTTTTCAGGCTGGATAAGTTTCCTTTACTGTCCGCATAGTGTCTCTTTTGTCGATTTAGTGCACGTTCCCTGTAAAGTGTAATTTTGTCCCGGTTTTGTCAAACTCGTGGTATCAACAGCCGGACTGTCGTGTGGGTCGGTATGTTAATGAGACTGTCGTGTGCCTAATTACATGATTGCATATTATCGGGTTTCATAATGCGCTGGGCAATCGAAATTATTATAGGAACTTCGAAATCTAACAGGCTATAAGTAGATAGAATTGAATAATTTTATTGTTATCCTTTTTTCCTGCACAAGTCTTAACACCAGCAAAAGAAGTTTAGTATTTATGCCACACCTGGCCAAAAAGTGGCTTTTATCGCATGCTACTCCGTAAAAACAGCTTTCTGGCCAAGTGTAGACATAAAATTTTGTACACAACACGGGAGGTAATAAACAAAGCCCTCGATCACATATTTACGTCCCTCGCCTGCAGCTCGGGCCGCAAACATCTGCGATCTCCGCCTTTCTTTGTTTTACCACCCTAGTTGTGTAATGTACTATTTAAGTTTTTGTATATTTCACTTTAGCGGTGTAAAATGAAATGGTAGGTACTTAGTTATTGTCTAATTGTGCAAATCTGTGGTAGAGTCTGTCTCATAAAAGATGAACCAGAAAAAAGCAGCAAATTCAAAAAACCTTCATAGTAGTTTATTAATACGGGCCTTAGTAGTGTGAAAAAGTACGTGTTTCCTGTCTCTTGGTGCCACCAAAATAAACAAAATATGCAAAGTATCAAAATCGTTTATTCCTACTTTGATCGGTAATACTATTAATGCCATTTTAAGTTTTTTTTTATTTGTCGCTTTTTTCAGGTTCAGCTTTCATTAGACACAGGTACAGGAGCGTAGCTACCGCCGTATCTGCCGTATCAATTATAAGGGGCCCCCGGGCTACGGGGGCCCCCGACGTGAAAAATCTTTACCTACCCTTCATAGGGGCCCCCAAACAAATTTTTATACGGGACCCGCCAAGGCAAGCTACGCCACTGAATAGGTACTCTATGGCCAATAATAGATACTGGTGTATACAAAAATACCGGTATTGTATTCCTTAGGTGACCGACCCATAAGTAGTCGATGCATGAACATCCAGAAAATTCATATCCCGTAGTCATTGCTTATTCAGAAATATGGAAACATTATACAGTAGATAGATATACGACACAAATATGTATAATAATGTATGTACGTAGGTATTTGGCTCTACATGAGATCTCATTTTTTTTTCATGACGCTCCTCGAATCGGACTAATTCAAATTTTATGACGAATTAATTATACATGGATGTAGAGGCCGGAAAGTAAACAATAGATCGACGAGTGAATAAATCTTACTGGCCTCAACATCTATCAAATTAAGCAATGGAAGAATCATGAGTACCGCAAGGGACAATACGCCAACGTTATTCTTAACAACTGTAATAATAAAAATATATATAAAAGTATATGCAAGTACTTGTATCTAAAATTACCTATATGAGAAAGGAGAAGGCGCGAAATAAGACGAAGTTGAATCTTTGAGTACACTATTCACAAACGATTAATGACACTAACAAAGAAAACTTAAAATGTTCATCTAACCAATAAATTATAGAGATATTTTTATCAAGCCCGATATAAACTACGCTCTATCGGGCATCTCCGATGCCTATAATGACAGAGTTTAGCCGTTCCGAATCAAACCGGCCAATAAGATTATATCGGTTTATACTGACTCATAGCGTAATGATAGGTTGTAACCACCATTATTAGATATATACTTTGTATTCTTTTTATTGCTCTCAAACGATTTCTCGAAAACGGACCGATTTTTGCCGTGGAATCAGCCGTTTATGGGTTTAATACGGTTGTAACGCCTCATTGTTTGTGGGAATCGATTTATAACTTGTAATTTGGTAACCTTTTGGCGCCTGGTTTAGGTTTTTGTAAAAAAGGTCAACTTTTTTATAGTTGTTAGACGGTTTGCTGTATCTGTTTACGCCATCTATCGCCAAATAGCAGAGATAATCCTTGAACTTTAAAATGTCTTTGTAGTGTCATCTATTGTTGAGTAGCAGAAGAAATAGTTTAATAAAGTGAAACAGAGATGGCGCTTTTACCTAAAATGACAGTGATGAATTGTTGATATTGTTGTTTTACTATTTGAATAAATTTAATAATAAACAGAAACGTGCAAAAAAAATTATCAAGTAAAAAAATAATCTATATTAATAATTTAGCCGGGCCCTACGGTAGACCTGAACGAAAAGCGTCTCAAAAATTAAAGCGTAAAAAAATAACACTTTCGAATCGACAACTTATATCCGCAAAATTCGTATAACGGAGAAATAAGCGTATAAAGATGTAAAATAATACGAATAACGCCAAAAACAGTCGGCCATGTTTGCTTGCGTCAATTCGAGTTCGTTCGGAAATTGTCACAGTTTAGTGCAGGGGTACGTAGCATGCGACTATAATATAACTGCGGGCGCGGCTGTACATACTTGGCATGGGTAAGAAACCCGTTTTTTATTTTAATTAGAATAATCATACGTTTCCATAATTTTATTTCAAAGAAAACAATCTTTAAACGGGAAAATATTAATAAGTTACTGACATAACTGAAAAATAATATAATAATATTGTACAATATTATTGACACATAACCCAAAAAAAGTAACAAACGTTGGCAAAGGTGTCAGATAAATTTCTAAACGAAAAAAAAGGAATAGGCACATTTGTTTTTAATTCCTCTGATGGTGAAGTGGTAAGTTAGGGCGAAACTCTGTAGGGGCTTTTTAAGTTTTCTTAAATTTATTCTGACATCAAAAACAAATTAAATTATACCCGTTTTTGGTACAAAGATAGAAATTTGAAAATCAATGTTTATCATTTAGGTGAAAACAAAAAAATTACCAGGCGTTTGAAATATTCGACCATAATAAAAATAATGCAGGTCTGAACGTTTTTACGGTTCCGTATCAAAATTGTAAAAAAGGAACCGTTATGGTGTGACTCTGTTTGTCTGTCCGTCTCTCATAGGTCAGTCAGATATCTCAAACGATTGCTGCGGTCGATTTGAAATTTGGAATAGTTTTAAAAGTCGCTAACCTGAGCTACCTACTGGACATAAAAAAAATCTCTTATACCTTTTTTTACTTTTTTTAGGGGGCCGAAATGGGAGGTCGAAAATTTCAAGTTGTGCTATTGTTTTAAGTGGGGTATCAAAAGGATGGAGTTTATTTGTAGATTCCAATACCATTTTAAGTTTTTTTCTTAAGCATTTACTTTTAGATTTAGGACGAAAAAAGTTCAAAAAAATACCATTCCCCTCCTTTCATTATTAATACATATCTTCGAAGTTACTGAACAGAAGAATCTGTAATAATTGTCAATAATTAATATCAACCTAAATATTATTTAAAAAAATAACGGTTTTCCTAACTTACACAGTTTTTTAGAAATTTGGAAAAATCGTAACACTTACTTATTTGCTCCTACTAAACTAAGCGCCATACAGTTTTTCTTAAAATATTCACGCATCTATTTACGAGTTTTTCATGTTTGAGGTAGGAATAAGAACGTTCAAATATGATTTCAAAAATTTATTTTCTACCTACGGGGAGCAACAATGCCGGTTAATTTTACCTCCATAAGATGATTCCGTAGTTTTTGAAGAACATGGTAAAATTAATAAGACAAAATTTAAGGTTTGTCAAATCACGCACGCAGCAATCAAACCCAATCAGGAACGTAGTAAGCGTAAAAAACTGACAGAGCGGGAGGGCCTATATAATCCGGCACACGAGGCATTCTAATCCGGCCCGCGTATAGAAGCCTCCCCTGCCTGCACAGTAAAGTACCTACAGATGTGAGACACACAGCACCCCCAGGACGAAAAAGATTATACGTAACTTCAAGTCGACCATGTCATGTAGCCCGCGCGACATTTTCAAAGGTGCTGTACGGCCCTCTGGGAAAAAAGTTTGGAAACCCCTGATGTGAATGCTTACCCCTTAGGTTGAAGTAAGACTACGCCGGCCACGTCTGTAGTAAGTATCCACATAGGCGGGCTAAACTGGCTTCGAACTGGGTGTGACATGTTGAATGGACAGGACCGGACTGGGCTCCGACTCCCCACGAGTCCGGGGCCCAATAACAACAACCACAAGCCGGGGGCCCGGCCCGTGCGGGCCCCGCGGCGGCTAGGAAAACTGGAAAACACCACCTTAACTATATGGCCAGTCCGACGACGCTAGAACAGGCCGCGGCGAAGATAGTGGGAAGACCTGAATGTATTTCTTAACGGCTGTCCAAAGTTAGCTCGGGACCGGGACGGCTGTCATATTTTGTAATTCACTGTCATATTTTGGACGAGGGCTTAAATTAAATATTTAGACCATGTTGGGGTGGGGTGAGCCTGAGGTACAGGCTGGGTGGCGAGGACGTAGCATGCCACGGTGAAAATAGCAGGACAACCTAGACGTATTTTTAACGGCTGGTCAGGGTGGTCCTTTGGACCAGAACCATTGCAAGCGGGATAGATTTGCCCTTCAGCTTCAGTGGGACATTAATAATTAGACTTAAAAAATAGGATTTGGCTCTAGAAGGGGTAAAATTATGAATAGGAATCTGTTATTTCAGATATTTGAAAGTAAAACTTGGTATATAAATTACATACCTAATACATTAAATATTCGTGATGTTCCCTCAATTTCAACAAAACATAACTACATAGAGAACCCACTTTCTTAGATGTCGGTTAAAAATAAAAGGCTTCGAAAGATAAATAACAAAATGTACCTAATTGAAAAGATTCTTGGTAATGCTATTTCTAAGGAAGTGAAAGGGTTAAATGGGGTTTGTAATTTTTTACATTTTACCCGGGCGAAGCCGGGTTTTCAGCTAGTAATAATATAATTATTATACTGGCATGTTTTAATCTTTTAAATCTTTATTTTAGTGTGCAACACTACACCAAGCTGTCAAACAAAGCGAATTTGAAGCAAGCAAAGTTTTCGCTTGTCATCTCATCGTCAATAGTTTAGTTTACGCTTTATCTGAAATTTATAATGGCTCTCGAAACATTATGCCGTTTAGACGAGAAGATCAATTTGAGGCCTTCCAATTCGCTCGCGTCCTTCGAAAATGATGTTATTGGGTACAGCGGCAACTTCATCAACAGCGCTCAACTCGCTAACCCCCCGTTCGCAAACGTAAGGTTAACTGCCGGAATACTTTATTTGTATTATAATTACTTGCTTTTACAGTAATATTTTCTTGTTCACAGCCTGCACAGACGCTTGCTAGCTTCAATAGACGAGATGAGACCGGTCGCGAAATCAAAATCAATTTCGATCACGGTACCACAACCCTTGGTTTTCGGTACCAGGTAAGCATTTTGTTGAAACTATCTTCTATACCTAGTCGGTAAATTCCTACATTAAGCTTATAAGATTTGAAATATTGGTAATTTTGTTAATCATTGATGAAATGATTTCTGTGAAGTCATCAATGTCATCAGTCATATGTTAATGGAAATGCTTTCTCATGTGAACATTAAACAATATAAAAGTCAAACTAGCATAGCTACATAACTAGTGCTGAAACTAATTTCAAATGAGAATATTTTAAATGAAGTGGCATTTTCATTTAAAATGGTAGTTAAAAGGATAAATAGCAGTTGACAGGTTGTCACAAAATTGACAATTAGGATCAAAATGCATATATTATTCATCACCAATTGGCATGTTAGACTGAGTTTAAACAGCTTAAGCTTCGCCTAACCATACATTTTAACACTTTCAGGACTAACAACTGCCTAGCGGGCGCTCATAATTTTTGCTCAGATGTCAGCCTTTTTTTTCCTACCCCATTATTGGCTTTACAAACCCACCAAGCGTGCTCTGTCGGTTTCTGGGGTAGTTTTCAATTTGACGACTGATATTTCGAGCGCAACCACAGATAAAACAAACAAAAATAAAAATCTCAGAATCGCCAAAATGTTAGTTACGAATTCATAGTAATTCGCCGTCGATATACTTACCTTCTGCTAATAATCTTATTTGTAAATCAGGGTGGAGTGCTGCTGGCGGTGGACTCCCGAGCCACTGGTGGCCAGTTCATTGGCTCACAGTCCATGAAGAAGATTGTGGAAATCAATGACTACTTGCTAGGTAAAACTGTTTTAAAATCTTTTCTATTTATTTATGGGACAAATACAGAGTTTAAAGATTCTTTATTTTCATTAACACAGAATAAATAAAAGTAGTGCAGAAGCTTCTCTTTCTTATAAAACTTATGTTCACATTCGACCGCACCGACTGGATGGAACGCACCAGATCCACCATAACATGTACTCTTTCTGGTCGCTAGCTAAGCCCCGCCAGATGGGCAAAATTTGGTGCTAGTAGCCGCGCGGTGAAATGGCAGAGAGGCACTGTCGTTAATTACAATTTTATGGGAAAAATACAGAGTTGCAGAGTAGAGATTCTTTACATTTAAACAAGCAGAGATTCTTGATTTAACTTCCATACATCCATCTCACAATGTGTATTAGTTATTTGTTTGTCGCATTTTATTAATGAAATTTAATGTTATGTCACAATAATTGTAATGCTTAATGTTTTTGAAAAGAGAAACTGGTGAGTTTCTTCCGGCGCTTCTTTCACCAGAAGTTAATTATCCGAAGCGCCAACAGAATCGGTCATGTAAAAGAACCCTTAAGACCTACTTGCAGAAATAAACGATTTGAATATTTGTTCCTGAGTCATGGATGTTTTCTATGTATTTAAGTATTTGTATCTATTAAATATATCGTCTAGTATCCATAACACAAGCCTTATTGAGCTTACTATGGGGCTAGTTCGATTTGTGTAAGATTGTCCCCTAATATTTATTATTATTATTATTTGATTTGATTCACAGGTACTTTAGCTGGTGGTGCCGCAGACTGCGTGTACTGGGACCGAGTCCTCGCGAAGCAATGTCGGTTGTACGAGCTCCGCAACCGGGAGAGGATCTCCGTGGCTGCCGCTAGCAAGCTGATGGCTAACATGGTGTATAACTACAAGGGCATGGGGCTCAGCATGGGTATGATGCTGGCCGGCTTCGACAAGAGGGTAAGATCATCGTATTCTACGAATCTTGATTCGCCGGTGGTGTCTACATAATTTTACGGCTTTCTGGTAGCTCTGTTCGCTGTAAACATCGACAACCCTACTACTTTCTCAAAATATGGACTTTTGAGGTTTTTCTGGCTCAGAATCGTTAGTACACTCGAACCGAAATCGAAAGTGTCCCAAAATTTGTATGGGATTTTTGTCTTTCCACTACGTCACGTTCATACAAACACTATGCAAAATGGTGACGTAATGGAAAAAAATGGAGCCAAAAAAACCTCACAAGTCCATATTTTGAGAAAGTGGCTACCCCGGTATTTTTTTTTTGGAAAACGCTCAACTGCCATTTTGGAAATATTCTAAAAACGGAATCGACAAGAAGTCGATATAATTTTCGGAGCTGTTCACAAAACTTCAAAACATTGATTGTGAAATATGACCGCTAAACAGAACAGCCGGACAAACCTACAACAGTATTTTTGTCCAAGCTGAAATGGAAACAATTCGCGCTCGATCAGTCAGTAAATAGTTTTTGGAATCTTGGTCGGTCTGTTTGTTTGTAAACACAAATGGGTCAAATCAATCAACTTGTTATTTTGTCCTGTTGTCTTAAAAAAACTGCTATAGTATATGCTACTAATGATGTACGTTTGATGAATTTTAACTGTAGAAAACTTATAGACAATCATGTTTTTAAAGAGTTGTCCAGACGTAACCATGGCAACGAGGTACAAGAAAGAAGAAAGAAAGAAAATACATTTATTCATGACAGCACAAGATAAAAAACAAAAGAGTATACACATTAAATTAAAAATAGATACGCTGCCACAAAAGGGTCCCACCTCAGCAAAATGCTGACCTTAGAACCAAGAAAAATATGATCGACCCAAAAACAGAACTTACGATGGAGGCTAACCAGTTTTAACGTTTCAGGGCGCACAGTTGTACTACGTAGATAGTGAGGGCACTCGCACGCCCGGCAAGGTGTTCTCAGTGGGCTCTGGGTCCGTGTTCGCGTTTGGCGTGCTCGACGCCGGCTACCACTGGGACCTCACCGACCTGGAGGCACAAGGTACCACCTACCTCACAGCTTTGCACAGCCCACATTGTAGTATTTAATGTACCAAACAGCTGAAAGCAGACGCCATTAGGGCCTCACCGACCTGGAGGCACAAGGTACCGACCACAGCCCCCCACATCATACCACTGGGCAGGGCTCTGAACCGGTATTTTGCAAAAACCCCGAAATAGCCCAATTTTTTACGCTTTTTATGTAGAGCTCAATCATGTATTTAAGTAATGATTTCGTATTATTAGATAGATAGTCTAATTAAAAAATGAAATAATAAACCAAAGAACGGAAAAACGGGTATTTTTGTATGGAGAAAATACCGGTATCCGACCCCTGCCACTGGGACTTGAGGGCACGCTATGCAAGGTGTTCTCAGTGGGCTCAGGTTGTGTTCGCGTTCGGCGTGCTCGACGCCGGCTACCACTGGGACCTCACCGACCTGGAGGCAATGATACCAATCAAGGTACCAATCCCACATCATGCCACGGGACCTGAGGGCACACGCACGCCTGGCAGGGTGTTCTCAGTGGGCTCTGGGTCCGTGTTCGCCGTTCTAACTTTACAATAAAAATGCACAACTACCAACTTAACAGATAAATAAATTCCTGCTGTTTTTAAGGCGAGGTGAGACCAGAATCGGGCACGGAAGCCTAGTTTCCAAATCATTTTTAGAGCACTTATTTGACTCTTAGGTCACTGTAATAGTATTTTATGCAACAGTTGTATAAGAAGGTTCAAAAAATGCGAATTGCGTGAGTTGCGATACGAGCCGCGAATGCGGCGAGTATCGCAAATAGAGACGCAATGAGCGTTTTTTGACTTAATTATACAACGTTGCATACAATACTTTTTCTACGACAGGTTTTAAAATTATAAAATACAAACAAGGCATAACCTGCAAAGAAGGCAAATATGACGTATGACTGTCAGTATGTGTCTATGGTAAACTTTTTATTTTTTAAATGAAGTTGACACGCAGTGAATATATTAAAAATACTTTTGTTTTTATGTTGGCATCAATGAATTTAGTTCAGAAAGTTTTGTTTTTCTTAAAAGCCGTAGGATTTTAATTGTTTGTTAAGTTGGTAGTTGTGCATTTTTACCGTAAAGTTAAAATTGAGCGCTTAATCCTTGACCTCAGTTTAACCTAGATTTAGAAGTCTGTGGTTGCTAGCAATAACGTAAAGTGGCTATAACGACACTAGTGCTGTTATGGGGAATAGAGCATAGACTTCTCTGAACTCATATTATATATGTTCTTATATTAGTGTTTGTGACCAAGTAAAAGACAGATAACAGTACAGGAGTAGAAAAAACATATTAATAATATTCAGAACTGTATCTAGGGCTTCCTCTCACTTAGAACACGATAGCGAACACTTCGCTCGATAGAAAAGTAGCGCGAAAACACTATAAAATAAAGTATTTTTTTCATTTTTTTTCATTTTGTTCATCACCAGTTACCTTTTCTGACAAAATTAATACCTGACAATCATGATTTCACAGTCATGCAGGGCATCCTCTCATGTTTGGGTTGATAACGTATACTTTTATGTTAGAAATCGAAGATAATCTGCAATAATCTGCATTCCGCCCGACCCTAGTTTGTATGTGAAATGCGAGCCAGGTCCTACCGCGCCTTAAGAAAAAGAAAACTTTCCGAACCTTTCTTTGATCGTCACTGCGTGTCACTAGCGGGTATACGTCAAATTAAAAACTAAGTTTACCACAGACACATACTTATTATATTGTGTAAAAAAAGTATTGTATGCAATGTTGTATAATTAAGTCAAAAAACGCTCATGGCATCTCTATTTGCGATACTCGCCGCGGCGGCGGCTCGTATCGCAACTCACGCCGTTCGCATTTTTGCTCTTTTATACTGTGGTTTTTTGAATAAATTTTCTTATACAACTGTTGCATAAAATACTAAAATAGGTAGTATGTGTTTATGTTAGCATAACAAGTGAATTTAGAAACACAGGGTAATTTAATAATAAAATTAAATTGTGTACGCCTCCATACCACTCAACATTGACATTGACGGTAAAGTTTAGTTTAGGTATATAAGCATCCCAATTTCCGATGCCTTTTAATTAACTAATTCATTTCTTTTGACAGTTGTAAAAACGAATATTAATTATAACGTTTTATCCAGAGCTCGGCCGCCGTGCGATCTACCACGCGACGCACCGCGACGCGTACTCGGGCGGCATCGTGCGCGTGTACCACCTCAACAGCGCCGGCTGGGTCAACATCTCCAACGAGGACTGCTCCGACCTGCACTACAAGTACCAGGCCGAGAAGGGGGTCAAGGATGAATACTAGGGAGGGTGGATCAAATTATAACTGTGTATTATAAGGGCTTTTAATTATATAGTTGGTTTTATTGATACTGTTTTTCCCCAAAAAATACATACTTAATACATCGTATTCCCAAAATAAACAGTTCCTAAAAATATACACCATTATACCAAAAATATATACCGTTATTCCAAAAATATACGCCTTATTCCCATAAATACTAGATTCCCAATAATATATTTTCAAAATGTCAGGACTGCACTACAATTTTGAGGACTGCACTACAAGTACCAGGCCGAGAAGGGGGAAGGATGAATAAAATGATAACTGTGTTAATAATTCAGTAATTCTATGTAATCAATGTATGGGAAAGACAAACAAATTAATAAAGTTTTCAAACTTGTGTGGCATGATACCTTTGGGTGTGGTGTTCAAAACTCACAACTCTCCCCTCCCCTCCACCTGACGCAACACCCCCCCTCGCAGTGAAATGTGTCCCTTTTATCGGTTTTATCACATTTTCTCGAAAACTATAATGGATACAAAAAAAGTGTCAAAAGGGAAAATGATCCTCATTAAATTGTAAACAAAATTTGTCCTATTTCTTATTTTGATAGGCTGGACGGTTTTCAAGCTGTAGGTAGTTAAAAAACTAAAATGAAATTTTTCATCAGATTAACGACAATATAGTCATTATTTATTGGAATGAAGTAAATAAAAAGCTGTAGGTGGAATCATTAGGGGTGCACTAAGAAAGGATTTTTCAAAATTTACCCCCTAAGGGGTCAAATAGGGGTTCAAAGTTTGTATGGAGAGTCTACGATTTTAGAAGTAAGAGATTTTAAACTTCATGTTTAGACTCTTTATTAGATTACAAGAAAAGTAATTTCACCGTTTTTCGAAATTAATCCCCTAAGGGGTTTAAATGGGGGTTGAAAGTTTGTTTATCAACGCACAGCCCAAAGCGCTGGTCCTAGGAATTCCAAATTTAGCACGTAGGTTCCTTATAAGGTCTAGGAGTGCACTAAGAAAGGATTTTTCAAAATTCATCCCCTAAGGGGTTTAAATGGGGGTTGAAAGTTT
Organism: Eudemis profundana; assembly: GCA_947034925.1. Lineage (NCBI taxonomy): Eukaryota > Metazoa > Arthropoda > Insecta > Lepidoptera > Tortricidae > Eudemis > Eudemis profundana. The sequence goes on along the minus strand of OX344814.1, from coordinate 9,236,321 downwards.
GTATATCAACGTACCGCCCAAACCGCTGGTCCTAGGAATTCCAAATTTAGCACGTAGGTTCCTTATAAGGTCTAGGGGTGCACTAAGAAAGGATTGTCCCAAAGAAACTCTACAAACTACATATACAAATTTTCAACCCCCATTTAAACCCCTTAGGGGATGAATTTTGAAAAATCCTTTCTTAGTGCACCCCTAGACCTTATAAGGAACCTACGTGCTAAATTTGGAATTCCTAGGACCAGCGGTTTGGGTGGTGCGTTGATATCTAAACTTTCAACCCACATTTAAACCCTTTAGAGGATGAATTTCGAAAAACGGTGAAATTACTTTTCTTGTAATCTAATAAAAAGTCTAAACATGAGGTTTCAAACCTCTTTACTTCTAAAATCGTAGACTCTCCATACAAACTTTGAACCCCTATTTGAACCCCTTAGGGGGTAAATTTTGAAAAATCCTTTCTTAGTGCACCCCTAATGATTCCACCTACAGCTTTTTATTTACTTCATTCCAATAAATAATGACTATATTGTCGTTAATCTGATGAAAAATTTCATTTTAGTTTTTTAACTACCTACAGCTTGAAAACCGTCCAGCCTATCAAAATAAGATATAGGACAAATTTTGTTTACAATTTAATGAGGATCATTTTTACTTTTGACACTTTTTTTGTATCCATTATAGTTTTCGAGAAAATGTGATAAAACCGATAAAAGGGACACATTTCACTGCGAGGGGGGGTGTTGCGTCAGGTGGAGGGGAGGGGAGAGTTGTGAGTTTTGAACACCACACCCAAAGGTATCATGCCACACAAGTTTGAAAACTTTATTAATTTGTTTGTCTGAAAAACACATAATTACCACAATATAAGGGCTTTTAATTATATAGGTGGTTTTAGTGATACTGTTTTTCCTTCGAAAAATACATTCCTAATACATCGTTGGTCTGGGAGAAGACAGTTCTTGTGTCCGTCAAGATAGCGTACACCGTAAAGATATTCAGAATCTGATGCAGCCAATAAATAGTACCCACGAAAACACTAAGTGAAAAAATAGTACCCTTAAACTTTTTGAAATATAAGGCCCGTTCACGGTGTACGCTACCGGGCGTCAAGCTGGCGTCTGTACGCCAGCTTGACGCCTTGACTTGACATTTGTATCTCTAGAACGGCTTTGTTTTTGAAAACGCTTTATATCTCAAAATATAGTACCCTAGGGCCCTGAAATCTCATTTCTCTAGTATCGTATAAGCCGGGATATTCCATGACAATAACGGTGTACAAAATTTCACACCGTCAAGCTGGCGTACCCGGGAATTTCACATGGAAAGAGCTCACTATATCTCGGCTTCTACGATAGATAGAGAAATCTCCAGATCCTCTTGATTGAATCATCTACGAAAATCCATATTGCTTTACTAAACGGCGATATGATCACGTGTTAGTCAATTAGTGCTAGCTATACTTATTTGTGTATTTTGTTCATGCATTCACATGTAAAATAAATAAATATAACAAACCACCACCAAAGATACGTGTTTCGCCTTTCTACGAAGCACCCTCAGATGTTGACAGTCCGGCGTCCGCTGTTGACGAGGTCAAAAAATAAATGGAATAAGTATAAATGAGGTCAGTGGGTTTGCATGGTTATCTTTAGTATGAAATAAAAAACTCTAGTTTTAACCGAATCCCAGTTTTTTCCATACAAAAAATAACCGAGTTGCATTCCCTAGGTAGATCGTTCTTTACTACCTAGATCCCAGGAGTGTGGTTACGGAGTGGTAATAATAAGACAGTTTCATGGCAATACTGGTTTTATTATCATAAATCAAATATCGATACAATAGTATTTGGCTCGATCGCATTGATAAGACAATGGCGCCAGCGCCGAACGGCACTGACACAGCAACTACATTACAGACCTACAATAGGCTACTTGATGACAGTTCAAAACTTGGAACTGGTGATAATGGTTTTATTTCCTGATCCGCTGAATCTCCAACAGTGCGAAAGTGACAGGCCGTAAGATTATTAACAGCTTTAAACGGTTATTGAATACTCTAAAACGAGAATACAACATGTTATAATTAGTCATTGTATAGACTTATTTTGACGTCGTTCACAACCCCTTATATAATTATAGATACATCGAGCAAATGCATTGAAAAATCAAATACGATCGACTACAGCTAATGCCGGATTTGAACCCGCGCCTCTGTCATAACTCCCCTGGTCCCCTGACTCTGTGGATAACTCGCTGTCCCGGAATGACAGAGGCGCGGGTTCAAATCCGGCATTAGCTGTAGTCGATCGTATTTGATTTTTCAATGCATTTGCTCGATGTATCTATAATTATAATGAAATTGTGGTGTTTCCACATTAAGCTATGAGGATTCAAAATATTTCCAGTAAATATGATGATTCCTTAAAAAAAATTGTGCATTAACTCCTTATATGTTGCACGGGACTAGAATTACAAATAATACATATTTAACACTTTCACAGTCCCAATTTGAATTATAAACCTTACAGCTTTGTAATAAGGCTGGCCGTGACCCATATCGATACCTTTAGGCTCAAAGGGCGTAAGCTCCATTAGAACCTACGGCGTTTACGTCCTTTGAGTCTAAAGGTATCGAATGTGGAGTCACGGGACAGGGAACGCGTTAACAGACTTATAAAATAAACCTTATGATCCATTGTCGAGTAATGATAGTACTTTGGCAAAGATAATAATATTCAAAATAAGTTAACTAAGTAGACCAGTAGAATAGTAAACTAAGAGCTTTGTTTGCACGAGCAGAAAACGAGGGCGATGAACTGCGGTCTAAGGCGTCTCACTGCCAGTGAGCCTATAATTAATTTATTTTATGAAAACTGAGGACAATACAAAATTACTCGCAATGGATCCCGAAAACAGACCTTAAAGTTACATGCGTAAGGTTCATTTCTTCTTTTTGTCGTCGTCGTGCGTTACCGTTGTCTCTTCGACTGAGTCCTCGAGTTCCCAGTCTTCTAGGGGCACTTCAGTGAGCTTGTAGAATTTGCCGTGCTTGCCAACGCCTGCAAAAAAATGGTTTTTACCAAAAAAATTATGCTAACTGTATGAAAGAAACATGATCTTTCTTTATTAGTTTTTAATGCGGGTAAATTACACCACATTTTTATGTTACATTATATAGATACAAGAAATCAAAGTACAGCAGACTAAATTGGTGCAATTTTAGTCAGAGATGGGCATTATTCGAATATTTTTTTTATTTCAATGATCATTCGAATAAAAAATAATTCAGGATATTTTTATCCGCGGATGATTTATCCGCGAATAAATAATCCGCTAATAATTTATTCGCGGATAAATCAGCCGCGAATAAATCATTCGACAACTTTTTAAATGACGGATGATTTATTCGTTATTTTATTCGAATGCTTTGAGAACAGTTACCATCTTGGAACTTCTTGACCCCCTCCTTCAGATCCTCAAGGGCGTTGCCCATCAGGCTCTGCATGACGGCCTCGTCCCGCATGGACTCCTCGCTGTTGGGGTTCAGCTGCGAGTTCACAGCCCCTAGCTTGTCCATTATGAGCGCGTGTTGAGGGAACTTCGCCAAGGACTTGGCCAGTTTGATTGACTCGCCTAGTGCTATAATTTGAAAAACGATATGCAAATTAAATTATTTTAGAGGATTTTGGCCAAATGCCACAAATACAAACACAACAGTCTATATCGTAGCCAATTCTTGTCCTAAAACCGAAGTTTGTTTATGATTTCCGCCGTACACTTTATGCACATTGTGCTAAACTGAGACTCACCTGTGCCGGTGGCCGTGATCTTAGCTGCCAGCCCCTTCTGGTGAGCCTCAGTCCCGGAGATGAGTCTGCCGGTCATGAGGAGGTCCAGCGCCTGCGACAGCCCGATGAGCGCCGTGAGCCGCCGGCCTCCGTACAGGGCCGATGGGACTCCTGTGTCAGGAGTAGGAATTTACTACATAACTATTGTGAAATCTAAAACCAGTGGCTCTGTGAGTCGACGTTTAAAAAAAAAACAAAAACTGAATTAACAAAAATATACTCAAGATTTCACGAGAATCAGTTGATAAATGCGACCTGTAGAGAACAGACAGGCAGACATCCCCCGGGCATACGAAAGCATTTTTGCCTAAGTTTAACTGGGGACCTTCGTTCGGGTGGCCGTCTGGTTGCATAACAACTATTGTCATATTTTTTTTGGCATAGATTGTACTATGGCATAATAGGGATGTTGACTAATGTTGAATTTTACAACATAATATAGTCACATGGATTGGAAAACACTAAATTATCATAGCACAAAAGAAATAAACAAATAACTGGCCAAGAGCATGTCGGACCATGCTCAGTGTAGGGTTCCATAGCCGTAACTATAAGGTAAAAAATACGATGTAAAAAAAAGTACAACAACAAAAGAGCGTATCTTTATAGCAATTACGTCCTTTTGTTGAGAAGCGCAGTTTATCGGCAATAACTCAAAAACGGTACATTCGATCTTGTTGAAAATAATTTTCGTTGAAAGTATTAATTAAGCGTTACCTTCGTGATTTTTTTCATATTTTTCGGACGCACGGTTTAGAAAATAGAGGGGGGGGGGGACACTTTACACAACTTTCGGAGCGATTATTTCCAAATACATTCACTTAATCAAAAACATTACTTAGGAACCTTATAGTGTTTTTTAAAGAGCTGTCGAACTATGTACCACACGTTGATATTTGCTGAAAAAAAATTTTTTTACTGTCTTTAACATGTATGGAGTGCCCCCCCTAAAAATATTTATTTTAATTATTTATATATCAAACTAAGTAGCGGCTCATAAAACACACCTATATTCCAAATTTCATCAATATCCATCATGTAGTTTCTGAGTAAAATGCCTGTGACATACGGACAGACAGACAGACAGACAGACAGACAGACAGACGGACGGACATGACGAAACTATAAGGGTTCCGTTTTTGCCATTTTGGCTACGGAACCCTAAAAACGTATAAAAAATAAAAAGTTATGTTATGAGACCACAAAGTTGAAAAAAAAACGATATTTTTTTATCGTCTTAAAGAAAATTAAAGTCTATTTCGGAATGCTTAAATAACACTGAAAAAATAAATGTACGACAACTATGACGCACTTTTTCGTGCTCAAAATGGCAAAATCCTATTTTTTTCATACAGACTTAGTACAGCGACGGAACGGAACGTCATAAGTTCCTACCGTTTTGTATAGAGCGTTTTCAATGCTCAGTGCGATCTGCTACTTTTGATTACAATTTGTGGCTGTTATACTTATACAAATGTATTAGGTGTCATATAGATATTTGTTCCTCACAAATTGTTTTCAATTTCAAGCCATAATATTGATGATTATAATTACTTTTAGGTACGATTTTTAGTGAACAGCGATCACAACATTCCCCCACTTACTGTCCAAGATAAAAAAAAACTGTTACACAGCCACAGTTAGGTAAGACGACGTAAAAAATCAAACAAAATGTTTCTTTCAAATCAACAAAACTTAAAGAGTCATAATTATTAGTAGTAATTAACATAAATAATGAAACAACCTTAGTAAAATTAAGTTCTCGGGGTGTTTTTTCTCGTCTCGACTTTCTCCAAATTTCTCGAGAATTCCCGAGCAGAAACCCTAGTCACAACACGCCACGTCAGACAAATATAAATCCAGCTTCAGTCGAAGACTTTTGCTCTTACCAAATCTTCGGCCCAAACAGCCCAGCACAGCTGTATCCTCGATGACTCTAAGGTCGCAGGCGAGAGCCAGCTCGAAGCCTTCTGCAACTGCAAACCCGGCGATTGCAGCTATCGTCGGCTTGTCGCATAACGGCCGCCGCAAGAGGCGCGACTGAAACACAATATAACTTAATATTCTTCAAATAGTCACTGACACCAAGGACCATTACAACAAGAGGACTGTCATTCTCCATACAAAAAACTGTTCCCCTAATTTACAACGACATCTACCTATGTATAAGCTTGGTAAAACAATTATATGTATTATTTACAATTATTCAACTTTGCAAACGTGACACAGTATTTAAATGTTAGAATTTATTTATTACTAGCTGTTTACGAACTAATTGTTACTACCTATACTATGTTTCTTTGTTCAATTATAACATCGTTAAATGTTTAGTTTTGTAGCGCCATCTAGTTTTTGCCCGGAAATCCCCAAGCAGTCGGGTTACAATCCAAAGTATGAAGAATGACAGTCCTCTTGTTTTAATGGTCCTTGCTTACACTCATCACTTAGAATATAATTTAGAATTGTTTTATTTTCGACCAACAAGGACTTAAAGCTAGAATCTCGTTGGTCACATAGTAATCCTTATAAACACTTCCTTGTCCCTGTTTCACGAAGCTACGAGTTACAATTTTACAAGTCTAAACTAGCAACATCGGCCAATCAACCAATGGCGTTGCTGTATTTGACCAATGTTGCAAGTGAAGACTTGTAAAATTGTAACTTGTAGCTTCGTGAAACGAAGCCCTGGGCAACAGTGGTGAAAGCCGGGAACAAACTACCACAAGATGTGGTTTCGGCATGTAATGTCAACCAATTTAAGAACAGATTTGACAAATATATTTCAGCTCAAACACGTCAATGAGTTAATATCTCACTGGATACAGGCATTATCAGTTGTCCCAACTGCCTGCCTGATTAAATAATATATGACTGTAATAAAAATGGCCTAATAACGACTTAGGATTTAAAAAAATTATGTAGTTACTTACAGCAGCATCTTTAAGTGTATTGTATCCCTTCTCGCCCATCTCGTCCATATCAAAACCGGAGCAGAACGAACCACCCTCACCATTGAAGACCAGAACCTTGGCCTCCTTATCCTTGTCGAACTCATTGATTGCAGCAGTCATCTCTCGCAAGGTCGCTTCGTCCAGGCTGTTACGAGTCTTCTGACGGTCAATGTTCAATGTCATGATGCCTCCATACTTTTCAACCACAATGTCTAGAAAGGTTTTTTTTTATGTTAAACAAACCTTTTGGAACACAGGCTGTCACAAAATCAAATTTACATTTTGCAAAACCCCACACTAATAAGAACATTGAAAGTGGAATTGCAAGAAGCAAATTATTTGATAGATGTTGTTTGGATAAAAGGGTCGATTTCAGGTGTTTTTCCAGCATTTTTTATTTCATTAGTGTCACTCGATTTTTCCCGCAAAGGATTATCGAGTGACGACAACTTTTGATTAAATCATATATACATGTTTTTCATTACTAAATTACAATTTTGGCGTCAAACGCCAAACAAAAACGTTACACGCTTATTTCCCATACAAATCGATGAACTATTTCCTTCTATCTCAATATATTTCTGTGGTGATAATAGTTTTTTTCGCCTGCCGTAGTTATCCTATCCTTGCCTGGTTTAATTATCTCTAGGTCAAGTTGCATATATAACTAATAAATCAAGTAGGTAACAAACGGGCGAAGTTACAGGTCACTACGGTAAGGCTTTGTCATCGGGTCTACAATTAATGCTAAATAAGCAAGCAGTGAAAATCAACCTCGAGTCAATTACTAGTTGGATGTTTCGTTTTTGTTTACGAGCAATGCCTAGCTGAGCAACTTTTCAAATATCGAATTTTTGACGTAATGTTTCTGTCGCGCTGCTGTGGGCGGGATTCCAATTCGTGCGATAAGGGCAACTACAGCTCGAACTAAAAATCCCACGCAAAAGACTCAAAAATCGAGGTTTCGCTCTCGACTGTTTCCTCCTCCAAAACGCAACCAATCATTATAAAATTTTGGGTACTGCAAGAAGAAGAAATAATCTACGCCGCAATTTTTTTATATTTGTATACTGCGCCTTTTTTGGCAGCCAATTCAATTAAGCCGTTTTTGCGATTTTCAAGGCGCTGTAAGTTTCTTTAAAACAAAAATATCTAAAAAAGCAAAACATAGCGGCATAGATATTGATGATATTGATCTTATTTGAAAAATTCAATGCTCTATGTTCAAAAACCAGAGAGGAAACAGTCGAGAGCGTTTGTATGGGAAAATCGCAGGTAGGCATTCCTCTTAAGGTTTACATCGCAACTAAAGATAACCTTACTTTTCTGGACGACTTCTTCTTTTAACTCGGGCTTAGCATCCTGGGCCTTTGTTTTCGGATCGCTAGAGCTGAATCGTACTGCGCTTAATCGTATGACCGATACATTTGCGGCCGAAGCTAATTTTTGAATTAACATTCTCATTTTTACGCTTAAAATAAAACAGCGCTTTGAAATAGTTTAAAATCTCTAAGTATAGCTTGTTATGCCTACATTCGACAACTGTCACAATCACAACTGTCAATGTCAGTCAATTTTATCAGTCGTCTGTCCATTGACAGCTGTTCTGTCAAGTATAGGATACGTTCGATTCGAACGTAATGCATCCCATTAAAAAATGTAGCTCGCTCATATAAATTGAAAGTAATTAATTTCGTGACACGTACATTTCCGTCCAAATCGTCCAATTTAGAACAAAAAATAATAATTCACTATCTAAATTCATCAACAATCGGACTCAATGTAATCATGAACTAGATAGAAGTCAGACTACGCTAAGTCTGCAGGGTCGAAAAAAGGTTTAATTTAACTAGTTATCTAGTGTTGGATAAATTTGAACAAACCCGAATGTGATATGTCAAACATCGCTGTCAGTGACGTCACCAACCAAACAAAACAAATCCCCTGAATTCTCTGGACAAATTCTGTCGGGACAGGGACACGTATACAGCGCTGGGTTTGCCGATATTTCATCATTATATTAATTTTTCTACGTACAAGTCTTGAAACAGCCAGTCATTGTGATATATATCATTAAACGCACTTTACTTGTGCTGGGAAGTTGCCTAAATTTGTGAGCCTTATAAATTAAGCCTTTTATACTTTCAGAAGTGAATTAGTAAACAAAATGACTGAATTTAGGGACTGGTACTATGGAATACCCTTTTTCACACGTTATTGGCTGACCTTAACGTTGTTTATTAGTTTTTTAGCCAGATTTAACTTTCTTAACGCAGAATACTTTATTTTGAGTCAATACCCATTCCTCAATGAATTTCAAGTAAGTACTTATCGTTATTTGTGTTATCTTTTATTTTGTTTGCGTTGTTTACTATCTGTCAAAGCTTCACAGCCATATAATAAACAATGAGCAAATAGCATGGAAACAGTGAATGAAAGCCATTAGAATAAAAAAAATCTGGTCAACTGCCAGTCGGACTCGCTTACCGAGGGTTGTGTACAAACTCGTAAGTAGGTACGTGAATAGTTCGAGTAAAACTGTATGTATGGTAGGACCAACTTAACTTTGCTGTTGAAAAACTGTTATACATTATACATACATCAACATAGTTCACAGTTAGTTTAGTAGCAGCAAATAGGTTTGTTACAACTTTTGCGATTTTTTAAAAACGATGCAAGTTAGGGACACCTTTATATTTTTCCTGTAATATTCAGGATTATATTAATATTTTTTTTTTTTTTTTCGTAATTAATAATTGGCAATACTTATAAATATTGTGGGGACAATCTTACACAAATCAACCTAGTCCCAAACTAAGCAATGCTTGTATTATGGGTACTAGACGACGATATACATACTTATATAGATAAATATATACTTAAATAAATAGAAAACATCCATGACTCAGGAACAAATACCCGTGCTCATCACACAAATATTTGCCCTTACCAGGATTTGAACCCGGGACCTCTAGCTTTGTTGGCGGTGTCACTCCCACTAGGCTAAACGTATCATCAAACTACAGTTAACTTTTTAGATAAGAATTTCAGATACTAAAACTGAACATACTCCATTTATTTCAGATATGGCGACCGGTGACTGCTCTATTTTTCTATCCTATCAACCCTTCCACGGGTTTCCATTTCCTGGTGAACTGCTATTTCCTGTACAGTTACTCGGAGCGCCTGGAGAACGGCATATTTGCCGGCAAGCCCGCTGACTACTTCACCATGCTGACATTTAACTGGCTTATTTGTGTTGTTATCGGTCTTCTTATTGGTCTCCCGGTGAGTTTACATGATACAGTAGAAAATTTTTAGGGCAAACTGTTTTTACTGACCACGCAAAACCGGTTTTATTTGTATGGATAATACCTGTTTTTTCGGTATTGGCCCATACAAGTAAAACCGGTATTGCATGCCCTATAGCTTGGCAACTTCGTTGGTGACACTCACATGTGTGCTTTTTGTAATGTGCAGCCGTAACTACTTACACAAGTTACCGCCAACACGAACGGCGACCGACGGAGGCAGCCTCCAAAGGCAGCCGTTTATAAATTAGTAGAATTCATTTACCTACGTCAGAAACAAAATTTAGGACACAAGCCTATTGTGGTTATTTACGTCAGATGGAGACATTCTCGCGGAGGGCGCGCGTCCGGCGGGCGGCCGAGGCACCGCAGATCCGCCGCGTACAAACGAAGCCACTGTTATCTGACCACCCATAGACTTTAACACGTTACAATAAAGTTGACATTAGTTTACAAATGTACAGTTAACAGTGTGTTCGATTGTACGAAAAGCAATTTATGGTTGGGGCGTAAAGCTATTTGTTTTACAGTAGGACTTTCCAACCAAGGGGATAGAGAAATGTCTGGGCGTAGCTTAGGTAAATTAAATGGTCTGTATTGCCATTCAATCGCTGCTATACAAGTTTCGACAAGTCATAGTGTCATTATGTGTGTTTCTTATTTTTGTTGACACTTAAGGGGGGCATGAAAATATTATTTCTGCCACACCTGGCCATAAAGTGGCTTTTTCCGCACGCTGTGCGTACCGAAAAAGCCGCTTTCTGGCCAAGTGTAGACATAAAATAATGTACCCAACACGGGAGGTAATAAAGAAAGCCCTCGATCGCATATTTACGTCACTCGCTTGCAGCTCGGACCGCAAACATCTGCGATCTCGGCTTTTCTTTGTTTTACCAACCCTAGTTGTGTAATGTACTATTATGCCACACCTGGCCATAAAGTGGGTTTTACCGCACGCTACGCGTACGGAAAAAGCCGCTTTCTGGCCCTCGATCGCATATTTACGTCCCTCGCTTGCAGCTCGGACCGCAAACATCTGCGATCTCGGCCTTTCTTTATTAGTTGTGTAATGTACTATTTTGGTTCGGGGAGGCTCGGCGAAATAAAGGTTGGGAAACCTTGGTTTACAGTATCTGATGGACCCCATGGTCATGTCGGTGCTGTACGTGTGGTGCCAACTGAACAAAGATGTGGTGGTCTCGTTCTGGTTCGGATCCCGGTTCCGCGCCATGTTCCTGCCGTGGGTGCTGCTGGTCTTCAACGTCGTCGTTAATGGAGGGTGAGTCATGTTCAAGGATCGGGCGACCGAATTAGGGTTGGTTCCCGGGAAATACCGGAACAGAAAGTACCGGGATTTCCCGGTATTTTGAGCCGACAAAGAACCGGGGCGCACTTTAAAAAATCTGATCAACTAAGAGAGATTTTCTCTTTGTTGGCGTTAACTTAAATAAAACAAACAAGATTTAAACATTAACGAAAGCTGATTAATTAAACAGCAAGTTCATTAGTGATTAAAACAACAATCTAGAATCTTGATAATTTTAACAAATATATTCCTTGTTTCTATCATTATTTTCTTCTTTGTATGATTCGATCATGTTTAATTAGTTACCTTATACATCAATGTTTGTTGAATCAAATCAGAACATGGTTAATTGAACTATGATAAACAATCAATATGATCTTAGTTGGTACATGTAACGTCTTGATAGGCTCGTATGGAATCAAGATGCTTGATTATAACTATCACAATCTTGTTAGGAGCAACCATTTTTTTTAGAGCGCGTAAAAATAAAAGTCCCGGTACCTTCGGGACTTTCGGGAAATACATTTAAGCAGCATTAATGTTTTCTGGTGTACTATATTGAGATGTCTATCGTAATTCAAACAGTTGGTGAAAAAGGTGTTTATTTAAGGATCTCTGTAATTTTTTGGTTTGTAATAAAGAGTATTGAAATAAAAACTGATCACTCACGTTATACAAAAGACGAGACATCCACTCGACATGTTTCGGTAGTATTCGGCATTCCCTTAATCATGAGTAGTATTCGCGAACGCTGCCCGGCGTTCGCGAGTACTACTCACGACGTGTCTGAAACATGTCGAGTGGATATCTCGTCTATTGTATAGGGAACGTGCACGAACTATAGTGGCAGCACTAAACGACAAAAGACACGGGTGGACAATAAAGTAAACTACCACCCCTGTCAAATCAAGCTGTCAATGTCAATGACAATATGTAAGTGTCAATGTCAAATATAGTAAGTCGTAGCTACACTTAGGGTTTGCAATTCGAATATTCGAAATATTCGAATATTCGCCGGAAATAATATTCGAATATTAAAGTATTAATTATTCGAATACTAAAAATGATGGATGATTTCATTACTTTTTCTTTAAAAATTGCCAGGGTTCATTATTCTTTACGTAAAGATTAAGCCCACCTGATTAGTTAGACAATAAAACAATATTTTCGTGAAGTATTAAGATCAATCTCGAACCGTTAGCAGTTCGTGGCGTAGAATTCGAAAGAGGTCTCAGGGAAAACCTTGACTTTGTCTAATCCGTAATTTAAAAGCTACTACACAAACTAGGGTTCTGTACCGGTATAACAAACGCAGTTACCCATGGTATCCATGGAGCAGGCCCACGGCCCAGCACTAGGAACATACAAAGGCGCAAATAGTGCAGTCTTAGCTCAAGCTATTATTAAAATTGCATTTTTGTGCCTAATTTAATTACTATTTGCTGGGTTTCGTAGTTTTGTTATTCATTTTAACACGGAGGTGTCCACTGCTGAATATAAACATCGCCTAAAGACATGAACAATCAAATTGACGACGTTTATTGCCCCCATCAACTGCTGGTGATCCTAACCTGGACGTCATCTTGTGAGCACGCTGCGTTTTCCGGTTCATGATCTTCATTCGAGAACCTTTGTCCGATCGCGCATCGGTTTATCGAGTAATCTAGCTCGAAAAACCGGTGGCTTATGCCAAGCTCATTGTCACTTCAACTTTTTAACTCTGACCGCTTTATTGCTCACCTTAGTTCTTCTACAGATTTCTGATTTGACTACTTAAAAGGACTCCGATCAAGATACTAGTTCTCTCCATAGCACGTTGAGCGACTCTGAGGCAGTTCATTATTGTTATTGTTGAAAGTTTTGGGCCTTTTATATGCCGCTTCGACCATTGCTGATCTATTGTGGCAGCCCTTTTGTTATATTTCACTGCAGAGGCCCGTTGAGTCTGGGAAATTCCAGATTCTTTGGGCAGTGAGTAGTTGTATCTCATCCGGAAACAAAATGTGTCGCCCTAGATCAGTGGTACCGAACCTGGGGGTTAAGGGGTAAAATTAAGTTTTCTCAGGGGTAATACTCATATTAAGTCGTTTTTCTTTGAGCACTTTCATATACTTGTCTGTATTACCTATTTTTTGGAGGGGTAATGATACAAATCTAGAGGGGGCCTGTGGGTGATGTGGCAATAAAGGTTAGGAACCGCTGCCCTAGATGGATACTGCGTTTGCGCATGAGTGGTCCGCATGAGCAAAGGATGTGCATGGCAGTCTTCTCTGACTCTTGGCAGAACCTGCACGCTGGATCTTGTTTCATACCCATTTGAAATAGATGTTTGTCCAGTTTGCAGTGGCCAGTGAGGATTCTGGTCACTGAGCAAATTTTAAATCTTTTGAGTGATAATAACTCTGTAGATTTTTTGCTGTTGAACCCTTCAATAAGGTTTTTCGAGTGCTGTTGTCCTTTTACGGACTTCCAGTTTTCGCTTGCCCTACCTTTGTAAAGGTTGTGTAGCAGAGAGTAGGCTTTTTGCTTGGTGGTACCACAAAACGGTTCCGGGCTGACGTAAGGTTTATCGGCTCCTTCTTTACTTGCAAGTTCGTCTGCTTGTTCGTTTCCGTGTATATCGGAGTGACCTGGTACCCATCTAAGTGTAACTTTGTTGAATATGGCCAGGGTGTTCAGGTTGTCCAGTACAGTTTTGGACAAACTTAAGTGAATCTAGAGCCATCAGAGCAGCTTGGCTGTCCGAGTTGATGTAGATGCAACGGTGTCTAGGGTTTTTTTTTTCAAGGATGAGTTCCGCACATTTGTTGATGGCGAAAACCTCCGCTTGGAAGATTGAGGCCTCTTAACCATGCTGACGCGTACCCTGAGTTTTAGCCTTTGTCCATAGACGCCACATCCTACGTCATCACCTTTTTTTGAGCCATCCGTGAACCATATTAGGCTGCCCTCTTCGAAGGACGTTTGTTCATTTGCCCATTCGTCCCTAGAGGGTATTTCCACCGAGTATATCTTTGTGAAGTTACATACAACATTCATATCATATCATCAGTGGGTATGCATAGGGTGTTGTTTTCAAACACTGAGGCTTTAAGCTTGGTCAGTGTTTGTGAGCGCCATGTGGTCCTCGTTTCATTATGCTCACAGTGAGACACTACGCTTCTACTTCGTATATCGTCACTGGCTACAAACCAGTAGCACTACTCCTGAAGAAAAAGTAATCCAAATCTGCTCCTCATACTCCGGTCATATGCTTCAAAATGGGTAAGCCGGTGGGAATCGGAATCTGAAATTCTGGAATATCTCGAGACCAGTGTGTTTGTTTGACCAGTAAGTAAGTATACCGAGTAGAAGAGTGGTTTTTCGCTATGGGCCTTATGAATGGAATGTAACATGTAATGGAAACAGCTATCCTGTCTCTTTGAACTCTGTTTATTCATCGTAGATAACTTGTTAGTTTATTGTGATACTATTTACGTGATTTAAAACGCTCGAAATAAGTTTTTTGGTTAATATTCGAAAATATTCGAATTATTCGAATATTGGAAATCTAAGTATTCGTATTATTCGAATACTAAAATCGACGAATATTGCAAACCCTAGCTACACTGACGTTAATCGTCCTTCATCGCAATAAATTACGGCGTTTCCGTCAATGTTGCCCCAACATGAGAGGGTACTTCATTTAGATTGGCGGCACCAGTTCGCAGTGCCTTCGTCGTGCACGTTCCCTATAACGTGGGTGATCCGTTTTCATTAGGGTTCCGTACCAAAATGGTAAACAAGAAACCCTTATGGTGCGACTCTGTCTGTCTGTCCGTCTGTCGCAGCCAGATATCTCAGAAACTACGACTGCTATCGATTTGAAATTTGGAATAGTATTCAGCTAACCTGAGCCTATTGGATGTTAAAAAAATCTTGTAACGTTTTTACTTTTTTTTTAAAAGGGTCTGTAATGGAACTTTGAAAATTGATAGTAGGGCTTTTATATCGAGTGGGGTATCAAGTGAAAGGGCTTGATTTGTAGATTAAAACACCGTTTTTAATTTTTTCTTTATAAGTAGTTTTTGATTTATGACGAAAAATGTTAAAAAAAATACCATTCCCCCCCTATTATCTTCGAAGTTACTGAACAGAAAAATCTGTAATAATTACCAATTATTAATGTCATCCTAAATATATGTAACTGTTTTCCTAACTTGCACCGTTATTGAGAAATTTGCAAAAATCGTAACACATACTTATTTGCTCCTACTAAACTAATCGCCATACAGTTTTTCTTGAACTATCCGTGTAGACTACTTATGAGTTTGTACGGAACCCTCGGTGCGCGAGTCCGACTCGCACTTGACCGGTTTTTCAATATGTTTGAGTCTCACAGTGGTTTTCTAAGTTAAATTGCAATAAAAAGTATTGTAATGTATTTCCAGTGGCGTGATGGAGTTCATCGGCATCCTGTTGGGGCACCTGGCGTTCTTCCTCATGTTCAAATACCCGCAGGAGTTCGGCGGACCCGCGCTACTCACGCCACCCTCTGTTCTGTAAGTACTGACATTGTGACATTTTGAACATTTTAACCTTACTTACATTACAATATTCTTTATTGTGCACCAAAATAAAAAAATTACAAAAACTTGAATCTAGAACAGCATAAATACTATACTTATACCCCGGCGCAAAAAGTGTTTGAAGTTTTATTGAATTAGGGTTTCTGGAAATAGTAATTTCATCATCTAGCAGCATGGTGGAAAAGAGAAACTGGCGAGTGTCTTCCGGCGATTCTTCTCACCAGAATGTCATTTGCGAAGCGCCAAAAGAATCAGACATATGAAAAAGCCAAGAGCCCTTGAGGCCTAGTTGCAGAAATAAATTATTTCGTTTCATTTCATATAATAAATATAATTACTTTAATAATAATAAGTTTTAAAGAATTGGTTATACCGCTTGATATCACTTCTTTTTTTGACGCTGCCGATTTCTTGCAAGTTTTTTTAGGGTTCCCTCTATTTGGCATACGTTTTATTTGTCCAAAAGCATTGTTAACGCGAATTTTATTTCGCATAATTTTTCTCCTGCTAGAACGGAAATATATACTCATACTCATACTCGATTATTGTGTATTGATCATACAATGTCATTTTAAACAATCATAAATAAAATAAAACAAAATTAATCGATCATTCATATTATAAAACGATATTGGAAAATCGTTACCTAAGTCACTTAAAATGAGTTAGGTCAGGTTTCTTTTATAATGGGGATGGCGACTGGGTCAAAACTATGTAATTCTATTTAGTCCGTCAGTTAGATTATGAAAAAATATGGGACACGTATTTTTTGGTTTATCAAAATATTAAAAATCGACAAAGTTATAGATCATCAAACTTCTGGAGTGGGGGCTTGTGACGTCACTCCTAGGTGAAAATTGTACCTAGGCGTGACGTCACTCGAAACTTCTAAGCAGTCGTTATTTTTTGTTTGTCAAACAAAAGAAAAAATACGTGTACAATAATTTTTAACAATCTAACTGACGGACTAAACAGTTTTTTTTGTCGTCTAGCCCATTATCGTGAACAGCCAATGGTATCTGTACCTCGTGTGTTCATAAGTTTTGAGACGATTTTTGAAAGGTCCAAAAAAATAAATTTTGAATTGGCGGCTTGATAAAACCTTTTTAAATTTTAAATTTAAACGTCAATTAGAAAAAAAATTGATTCGGCTGTTATTTTTCGGTGAACCGGATATTGAAATTTGATCTAAAGGTAATATATTTAGGTATGATCTAAAGGGCCTGCAGTCGCAGAAAAGTCTACTACTTAAACGATCGTTTAAGAAAATGAAGGCTCGCATGTGTCAACAGTTGCTATGGCACATATGCTAGACACGATCCCAAAAAGATTTTGTTTACCAACGAAAAAATCTTCACCGTCGAAGAAAAGTTTAATCAACTAAAGCGGTTCGTGCCTCTATTGACGAATGACCCACACGATTGAAGGCCTGTGTTCAGCACAATGGCGACCATTTTGAATAATTTATATTTTATTTTTACCGTAATATAATGATTTTTCTTCTGTCTAAATTTCGTTTAAATACGTTAAAGCGTGTTCGAGAAAAAACATGATTTTGTTCGTCTCAAAACTTATGAACATGCGAGGTAAAATAACAAAGAGTATTTGGACAAATAAAATTGTGCCAAAACAAGGGGATCCGTTTTTTGTTACGCACTTGATTCATTGTTTCACATCTATGTTTCAAATCAAATTCCTTTATTGCAGTCATGTTAGTATAAAGCTCTTAAAGTAGGTAATTACAGTTTATCATGAACCCTGTCAGGGCACAGCTATTTTATAGGTAACATTCGTTTAAATTTAATTCTTATTATATTATCATTAACGTTGTTCTAGGTTAAACTATTATCACAGAATGCATGTTTTTGATGGGATCGTTGCTTACAGGAAGAGATATTTCCCGGATCACCGGATCGTGGGTGGCTTCGCGCCGGCGTCGGCGCAGGTGCGCCCGCCCAGCACCGGCCATCAGTGGGGGCAGGGCCACACGCTTGGAGGTCATTGAACCCTCACATTCAATTAAATATCAAACGGAATATAGGACGTTGATGATAATGTCACAATGTTATGCCTACTTAGTTACACTACTCAGCTGTTAAGCGTATGATTCCGCTGTAAATCCAAAACACGTTAACCCCACATTATAAAGCTTTATAGCAACCATCAGTGAACATAAGCGAAGTAGGCAAAGTGAGAAAGCGTGAATGAAACAGTTTTGTGGAAATTGTACTATACATATTTATTTGATGTTTGTAAGCTTGTGTATGTTTGTAGCCGCATCATGTCTAAACGGCTGAACGAACCATTTTTGACACAAGAATACCTAAGAATGTGGAAATAAGAGAGAAGTTTGTCTATGACTTTTACTACTTTTCACGTAGAAGTTTTGAATATTATAATTATCTTTCTAATATCTGAATGTTACAACAGACAGAAAACATTTCTTTTGAGGACTTGTATGCTGATGCTGTAGCAGTCAGTTAATTTACTCTAACATACATTTGACTATAGTTTCTAGTCTATCTTTTGTACATAAATATTATATATAAATAGATGTACTAAGTTAATTTAATATATGATTAAACGTTATGAAAAAGTCGTTACATGTTTGTTTCATTCTATTTTCAAATATGTAATCCAGTATTCTAACTCCGGGCTTTTAGGAAGAATAGTGTTAGGCTGTGCACTAAATTTTGTTTCTGATGTAAATCGATTCTACTATTTGTGTTAACCTTTAATCAGTTTAGTGGAGTGATGAGACGAGAGAGGTGGTAGACAAACTGAGAGTCCTGCAAAAGAGATTCTTATTGGATACAACATCACATTTTATTTTAGCGGCCCTTTTCTGGCCGCTACGCGAAGAGAAAATCCACTTCCTGGCTAGGGGAAGACCTAATAAAAAAACCTCAGATATTTATGGCTATCTGCGAACTGGGACATTCTTTTATTTTACCGCCATAATATTAATAAGTAGTTACCAGTACTCGACGGCCTTGTAGTCGTTTACTCTTACTTTAGGTGCTACATAGGTCAACCGATGGTTAAATAACAAATTACAGTTACGAGATAATCTTTTTTGTTCAGCTGCGGACAAGGCAGCATCTTCCATTGCTTCTGATAAAAACAGTCCTCGGCGAAAGCGGACGGCGTCGGTTGTAGATGTTGTGGCATGAGCTCGACCGCGTTAGTCAGAACTGACGATTTGCTTGGGTTGGCTAAATTCACGAGCACTTTGTAGGTTTCATCTTCCATGATGGTGATTAAGGTTCTTGGTTCTTGTCGCCACTGTAAGATGAGTCGGAGACCAGGGAAAGCAGGAGTGTTCAGGACCATTCGTTAGACAACGGCGCCTCTGTGACACTGCTTGGAAGCGTGTCAATCGCGTTCTGAAGAGGCCGCATGTGTACTAATTACGAAAATAGTTTTGTGACAGTTGAGATTAATGAAATTTAATGTACAGTCTTTGCTCGGCGCCGGGACGATTGGAAATCAAGGGAGGAGGCCTTTGCTCAGCAGTGGGACACTACGATAGGCTAGCATATAATATATAATGTACCTACAGTCTTTAGCTGAATGAAACTTTCTTTCTTAAAAGGTTATTGACGATTTACCTAATGCACTAAAAAATGAATATTCAAAACTAAGCTTATTGTTATTTAATAGTTCACGAGTACAAGTTTGTATTATATCGATCTCAATTTTTATTTTCGTACCTGAGAAGTATAACACTGCAAGTGCCTCCATAGCCAAGAAGCACCACACTGTACGTTCATGTTTTTAACATAGCACATACAGTGTTCTGCTCCTCAGGTACACAGGCACTTACAGTGTTATGCTTCTCAGGTACGGACTTATCTCACGACAAAAATACATTTTCATCTACTCTGTGTTTATAGGTTTCCCTACGCAAGCGGGGTCGTCAAAACCCTCTTCATAACTATTTGCCGCGATAGTTACGGAGCTAGGATCCGACCAGAACTCTTCTCCGATTGCTGTCTTAAGCTTCTGATACACCCGGACCTGGTAGGACTGCCCCGAATAGGGCAATTTCACATCAATCGCGCATTTAAAATAGTCACATAGCACCGGCGACGATAACTTCAATTCTACGTATTTTCCACCTAAGTACGAGTACTCTACTTTATGGTTACAATCGCTCTCTACGGGATTACGAGATGGTCGTCTAAAATCGACGTAGGTCGGGGTCCAACGAAGCCCTGTGCTGCTGCTAGAAGTTGTGTTGTGTACTCTTAAACCTTCCACAGGGGCAACTTTTCTGATGGATCGGTGGTCTATGAGGAACGTTTGGTTAGTGCAGCCGAGATCGTTACAGGATTGCATCAAGAAGGACAACTCTTTCACGTTGGTGTAACTTGGGTAATCATCTCTATACCAGACACAAAATCTGGGTCCTTTCGAGAACATTCGGACTTTAGTACAAATATGGTTTTGGATTCCGTTATCTGTATTAAATAAAGTGAAGTTCATGGTGTAACGCACCGCCGTCCACGAACAGTTTAGATAATCCAGGTTGTGCGATATGCATCGGAAATCCACGGTTTCAGGGAGTTTGTCGACATCAACCATAACTCTTGATGTAGCTTCTCCCGCGGTACAAATATACGCAACGAAGTCGAAGTAGTCTTGGGTTATTGTTGATTCGTTTGTAACCCATTTTATGGTAGTTTCATTTATTCTAAGTACATCTCTGACTTGTGTACTTGCACTCAAAGGACGTTCCTTAGATAAGGTGAGTTGTTCCGCGTTAGGCCCGGAACAGTAAATCTCTAAAGGGTCGCCGTACTTCATAACATATTCATCCCCAATATGGCGGCCATTCGGTGATGTGACGTCAATTCGGGGCGCGACCTTGAGACGTACTTTGCTCGTATAATCCGGATCTTCACTGTCAACACAGCTATAGGTCGATCCTCCAATTGTCAGGACTCTTATAGACGACTTAACAGTACACTGTTAAAAATTCTCCTGGAATTTTACATAAATTTATGGCAACTTTCGTTGCCATAACTTTTTTGTGTTTTTACATAATTATGTAATTTTACAGGGCTATGTAATTTTACATAATCAACGATTTATCAAATATGTAAAATTACATAAAGCAAATTTTACATATTTCTCAGATATGTAAAATTACATGTTATGTCATTTTACATATCTGACACATGTCAGATTATGTAAAATAATATTTTCTGTAATTTTACATACCTTTTCGTGTAATTCTACGATAGATGTTAATTATTTTTAATTTTTTTTTTGTAATATCTCTGAAGTACTATGTGTTTTTTACAGATATTTTTTTGTATTTTCACATATATTCAGTAATATTACTGAAATACTATGTGTTTATTTACTGATATGTTTTGTATTTTCACATATATTCAGTAATATTGGTCCATTAAGGTCCTGTACGGTTCACTGAGTGTGCGCATATAACTCCTACTTTTTGAAGCCTGACTAACTCGCAACCCTACTGGGCATAGCGATTATCTGACGGGGTGGTCGGCCGTGGCGTTCCCTGGGGTCGAACCAGGTCGCTAGCCAGACCTACCCGAGTGAATCGGACTGGGTGGGTGCCGGGGGCGCCTGGGGTCGAACCAGGGCGCTTGTCCCGGTCCACCTCAATTGGTCGGACTAGACCAGGTCCACCTTGACTTTTCGTCGATTGCTCTAAGTGAGCAGCGGATCAGCGGAAACTCAACAAATCGATACTCCTTACATAGGGTCATTAAATCAGGAAAAATCTTAACATCGCGATCTACGATTACAAGCTGCTCGGTACAGCGCCATCTCTTGAGTATTTTGTAAACTCGTTATTGCACTAACATAGTCGTTTTATACATGTTTAACGATTAGGTTACATTCCATATATTTTTAGTAGTTGGCTACCATATGTACTGAAACTTTACAGGCTTCAGAAAGATAGTTTTACAGAGACTACTAATGCCATCTATGTGCATACGGATGAACTAAACATTTGGTTTAACTGGTCATTCACTAATCTGAATTTACAAATACGTTATGGTTTTCTAAAAATCTAAGCAACATAAAACACGAGGTTTCGTACTTTCAAAACAACGAGAAAGGTGAAATTTGCTTACTTCTAACATAACTACTAGCGCCATCTAGTTGACCTAATTTTTACGATTATTACTGATTATTTATGTAAAATCGCAGAATATACTTGAAAATTACACGATTTTTTGAAACATAAATAAAAACTGTAAATTTACATAATATTAAACGTAATCTTACTGATATTTTAATGAATATTACAAAAGACTTAAGTAAACTTACATAAAAAATATGTTTTTTCACAAGATATGTAAAATCAAGAGTTTTGTCTGTAATATTACCGTTTGAAGCATTATAAATACATATTGATATGTATTTGTCTCAGACGCTACATGTAATTTTACAGATTTTATGTAATCGTCCAAGTTTTTAGTGATTTTTACATACCTTTTATTTAAAAACACACGCTATTATTAAAAATTACACTATATATTGAAAAATAAAAAAAAAACAGTATAATTACGTAATATTGTATGTGATCTAACTGATACTTTTGTGAAAATTACAAAAGCCTCAAGTAAATTTACATAAAAATGCGTTTTTCAGAAAGTTATGTAAATTAACGAGATTTGTTATGTATATTTACCGTTTCAATCGTTATAAATACATGTCTTAATGTACTTTTCCCAGACATTCCATGTAATTATACAGAATTGATGTAAATATAAATTTTTTTTACGATTATTACTCATTTTTTATGTAAAATCGCAGAATATACTTGAAAATTACATGATTTCTTGAAACATAAATAAAAACTGTAAATTTACATAATATTGTACGTAATTTTACTGATATTGTTATGAATATTACAAAAGACTTAAGTAAACTTACATAAAAAATTGTTTTTTTACAAGATATGTAAAATTAAGAATTTTGTCTGTAATATTACAGTTTGAAGCCTTATAAATACATATTGAAATGTATTTGTCCCAGACGCTATATGTAATTTTACAGATTTTATGTAATCGTACACATTTTATTGATTATTACATATTTTTTATGTAATAAGACATAAAAATCAGTGAATCTACAGAAGATATTTAAAATTACCAAAAATTATGGAAAATTACCAAAAATTAAGGAAAATTACCAAAATTTTCGTACTTTTCCCAGTTTTTAGGGAATTTCACAGGTTTCTGTAAATTTTTTTTATGTAAAATTCCGGAAATTTTTAACAGTGTAGTTTCATTGACATTTTCCAAGAATACCTCATTGCGTTCCTCTTCTAGATTGATGAGTTCGACAGGTCGTTGCCCGGAGCAAAACACTTCAATACTGTCTCCATACATTAATCGATACACATGTGTTAGAGAATCAGAGTCAAAGTAGTACCTATTGCTTTATCGTTTTATTTTGTGACTGAATATAAATCATGGGTTCCACTGTAATACGCTTGCTACGACTGTAAGTGGTAACGACGTCCGTGCAAATGTACTCGGATATTTGTAGACCGGGGTTCCCAGTCCACTTGATTGTAGTTTCACTTATTTTTTCTGTTAATATGTTTTGTCCGTCCTTTGTTATGACGAGTCTGTCAGCATCGGGACCGGAGCATTGCAACGACATATTTTTTCCATACTGTATGATTCTTTGCCCGGCGACGTATTCAGGGTTGGGCGGTGTCGCGGTGAATGCTGGTGTGACTGTTACTGTTACTGAAGCCTGGCAGGCAGTTTCGGTGTCAACGCACACATATTCCGATGTTGGTCCGTCTGGTGTTGTTGTTGACCACTCGATATAACCTTCGCTCTTGGTCGTGTTCTGTAACTCTACCCCGTCCTTAGTCAGGTATAATCTTGTAGTGTTTGCACCTGAACACGTCACTGTCAACGGGGTTCCATATTCGATGTTAATTTTCCTATGTTCATTCACACGGACGATACTAAATACCACAGCTGAATCAATTTCATACGTTTTAGTTACTATAGCAGGCTCATCTTTGCAGAGAGAGATAGACCTACTGTTCTGAAGTTCTGTTTCGTTGTTTTGAAGTTGGGTTTCATTGATCTGATGTTGGGTTTCGTCGTTCTGACAGTGCGAAAGCCGCAGAAGTGTATGCAGAACACAAAGGGCGAGGGTCAGCCTCACAGCAGCACACATCGCGACCGACTGGCGACACCGTTGGATGTAAACTAACGCTCCGGAGTTCTTAGTTCAGCAGGAAGACAGTCTGGGATCAATTTAGCTGTTTGTTGAACATCGTTTGGGGATTACCACGGCGTAATACGAACGAGAGTATATATAACTCGAATCAATTGAAACTGCAAAAATGGATATTGGGAATTTTTGCCAAGGCGACTCGGTTACACGACAGTTTATCCACCCAGTTTTGAAGATATAGAAACCTTGACAGATGTTTGCACTCGTAGTGTTTATAGTACAGTCGGCCTCAAAAGTAGCTGGATACCTTAGTACTACGCCACGATACAAGTGTTCAGCTAATTTTGAGGCCGACCGTACGTGCGAGTTGAATGCAGCGAGGCCTAAGGCGAAAGAAGCAAAATCGTGCGTTTAACGTGAAGACTATATGATATCAATTCATGTACATACCTAAATGGATCTTTCAGTGGGGATAACCACGATGTAACAGTCAGCCATCATCGACGTATTATCGAGCAGAGGACGCCGAGCGATAAAAGATATTTTTAACTCTTATATAAGATTCAATTTAAAATAAATTTTATACGATACTTTAATATAAGTATGTATGCGTACAACGATACATTTATTTATGCAAAATAGGCCACAGGAGCACTTTTGAGTTGAGTTCAGGCGTTTTTTCCAGCGTGTTTTTCATGTCGTTTAGTGACGCTCGATTTTTACCGCGAAGGAAGACAAATTTTGATTAAATCATGTGTATCCTCGATACCGTCTATCTCTTATAATAGGTACAAGTTAACTGTGATCACTACTGCTTGCTGCTATTTATATTATGCTGGAACACAAATGAAAAAAAAAACCACCGCGGTCGTAACGCTCTGAAATCGACCCTTTTACAAGTCTGAATCCGAATTTACTAGCGCTTTGGAAAGTGAAAAAAACTAAACTCTTCAGTAAACCTGTTTTCTATAGAAAAGTTTATTTTTAAATTTACCGACTTAAGTAAAATTGAGGGTTATCTTCTTTTCTTTTGCGGACGCCGTTTTTTTTAGTGGATAAAATAATAATTATGAAGTAATTCACTACTTTCAATAGTTAACAATGCAAAGCAGCACACAGTCATGCATTTAAAAACTAGTTACTCCCCAGCTGTTCTTGGAATGGCGTCAAAAAAAAACAATAAAAATGCCGCAAGTTATTTTTGAGAACTGGCCAAGTGCGAATTGGTTGGCGCACCGAAGATCCGTATCAAACAACAAACTATTAATATTCTTGTTACTTATGTACAGTCACCGGTGTAACGGTTTAACGTTACTTCTAAAAAAATAAGCTTAAAATAACTACATTTAAACACTAAAATAATATATTAAAAAAAATACAAACTTAAACTATTTATACTTAATCTAAACATATAATATGAAAAACCACTAATTCTAATCGTAATAAAAATAAAATAAACTATACATGCTTAAAATAAATCAACGAACAAACAGAAATAACCACACGCATTTACTATTAGATAAAACTAGATGCAAGCACAAAAGACTACGTCACGCACTGCGATAAGCGCGGCGCTCGGCCGAAGTCATTAGAATTAGCACGGCTCATTTTGCATTACGGAGTTGACCCGATAAGGTCACCAACTATTTTGATTGGAACGATATTATTTGCTACAGAAATGTAAAAATACTATTTTATTAGTAATATGAATTTACGATACATTTAAAAGACATAATAAGTGCCAGTGTTTCCCCGAATCGGGTGAGTATTGTGAAATTTACTACCTAGATAAGTTTTCTTCAAATCATTAGTTGTAATTTTGCTTAATGCAACAATTTACGCATTTAGTTCTAACTCTAAATTACTAGAATTATTTTATTATAGTAATTGTGCCTATGTGTAACAAACCTAGATGAAACGTATGCTTCTAGTGCGTTCTGGAAAGTTAAATCTACCCGTTATGTAAAAATAGTACATTGTGAAAGTTGCAAATCATTAATTGTAGTACTTTAAATGCATTTAAATGCGTAGTTGTAGCTATTTTCTATTTGCAATACTTTCTTCCTACCTGTATTTCTTTTCTATCATCTTATTTTTGGTTTTGGCTTACTTTAAATTAACTTAAATTCTGATTGTACTTCCTTTCTTTGTTCTTCTGCTTCAAAGTTGATTTTGCTTGTGACTGCCACATCATAGATCACCATTTAGTGCTTTGGGGTTCACTAAACCAGCTTTTAAAACCATCAGCATAAAAAAACATGCTTCAAAAATCCCGATGTCGCAGGCACATATATGAAATCGGACTTTTTATAAAATACCCAATACCGGGATTTCCAGGGACCAAGTCTGGGGATATAAGCGGACCCCTTTTTGACCTGCTGCGCGTTCCCTGGCGCCTTCTGGGAGTTGCTACGTTGCGGACCTGTACCTACCCGGAAACCTTACAGCTGCCGCTCCGACATCGATTCAAGTGCAGGGAAGTGGCTCCAATCAAGGATTTGTTTCGCGTGCAGTGTGCTCAGCTCGATATATTAGTTTACCCACGACCTAGTCGGTTCTAGATTTTTTTATTAATTAAATAGTGTAAAACTTTTATCCAGTTTTTAATTTATCTCTTAGTGCTAAATTCTATTTCTACCAATAACGCTAAACGTTACACCGGTGTCACAGAATATGTGCCGGTGTTAATATATGATGATGATGAAATAGTTAGAGCATGCAAAAATATGTGACACCAACCACCACAGCAATAATTCGTGTCAGAAATTTATGTGTCCGTTTCATCATATACCGTAGTGACCCCTAAGTTCGCCTAGGGTGCCTATCTTTGCCTAGTTGATTTTCCTAAACTTGCTTTACGACAAGCTACACTTAAAACTATATCAAGTAAATGTATAAGCACTGAATATTGAATAGTTTTATGTGCAGGTTTTCTTAGAAGATTTTTAGGAAAATCAACTAGGCAAAGATAGGCAGCCTAGGCGAACTTAGGGGTCACTACGGTATTATATTTCTGTCGGTGGCTGTACCCAGAACTCGATGGTTGTACCCATTAGCAAATTAAGCAATTGCTAAGGTTATCACGTCGTGGGGCACCAGAAACAGCACCAAAAAATATTTGGATTAGAAGGGCGGGCACCCACAGGCGCGGATTGCTTAGTTAGGACATAAAGAAGCCTTAATTCGGCACTGGCTGTACTACGACGTCGCATAGGTATAGGTCAGGTTGGAGTAACTGGAATGCCGTGACGATATATGGTTTTACTAAATACCTATATAGTTAATTTAATTTAGTCACTTTTTAACTTCATCGTCCGATCCATCGACGTAAGGACCTACCATATCCTATCTACCACAGCTATTTACAATCAGTTTGAAGTTTTTTAAAGATAAATTGAAATTACGTCGGATTGTATTTTGTATTTTTGTATTTGATGTAGGTACAACAGAATTCTTGTGGCCACCTCCAACTCCATATCAAATCGGGTACCATGTACTGCCGCCATAACGCAAAAGGGCACATCTAACATTTTTTTTTCGACACTGAGTTCTATACATATTCGGAATCAGTGAAATTTACTGATTCCGAATATGTATAGAACTAAGTGTCGAAAAAAAAAGTTAGTTGTGCCCTTTTGCGTTATGGCTGCACCGTAGTCAAAGTACTTACAGGTAGAGGTCTTTTAGACCTGAAAATTAGTATAACGTTGCTATGTTTTATTTAAGGATGCTAAACGCCATACAGCATACCTACAGTTAAAGTTCTACAGCGGAAACAGAAACACACGTTACACTCAATGGACAGAGTAGATCAATGCATGTTTCCGAATGTTCTGGACTTTCCTGGTAATTCTGTGATCGGAACCACTGCGAGATAATATAATAAACACAAAAATTCCCGAAAAATTGCGCGGGTGATTCCCGAGAGCAATCCAACAGATACTTCGCAGTGGCAATCGCTCGCTTGAATAATGACACCGAAACCATTATTGAAGTATTCGAAAATCGACTTTATCACGTGGATGCACAGTATGGACGTGCATACATGAGTGAGAGACATGTGACATTATAAATTGGGAACAGACGGTCCGCCATTTCTACTGACACAGTACCAACATATCACTGCAGCAGGAAGTAACTATTTTGCATGAGTCTTCATGGAAATTTCAAATGAACGGTAAAAAAGGTTAGATGTAAGTATAGTTTGATAAGTTGATAACGAATAAATTTCACAGAGCTGTACGCTGTACAGTCAGTGTCAAATAGTCGGTAGCATCCAAAGCGCCATATATGTGCCTAGGTAATATTGTGCCAGATTATCTTCCTACTGAATTCAGGACGCTGAAACGTCACAGTTTCAGTGTCCGTCAAGATAGCGTACACCGTAAAGAGATTCAGAATCTGATGCAGCCAATAAATAGTACCCAAATAGTACCGACGAAATACCTAGGTGAAAAAAATAGTACCCTTAAACTTTTCGAAATATAAGGCCTGTTCACGGTGTACGCTACCGGCGTCAAGCTGGCGTACACCGTTTGTATCTCTGGAACGGCTTTGTTTTTGGAAACGCTTTATATTTCAAAAAATAGTACCCAAATAGTACCCTAGGGCCCTAAAATTTTATTTCTCTAGCTATCGTAGAAGCCGAGATATAGTGAGCTCTTTCTATAAGGAATTCCCGGATACGCCAGCTTGACGGTGTGAAATTTTGTACACCGTTAAGTTATGGAATATCTCGGCTTCTACGATAGCTAGAGAAATAAAATTTTAGGGCCCTAGGGTACTATTTGGGTACTATTTTTTGAGATATAAAGTGTTTCCAAAAACAAAGCCGTTCCAGAGATACAAACGGTGTACGCCAGCTTGACGCCCGGTAGCGTAAACCGTGAACAGGCCTTATATTTCGAAAAGTTTAAGGGTACTATTTTTTTCACCTAGGTATTTCGCCGGTACTATTTGGGTACTATTTATTGGCTGCATCAGATTCTGAATATCTTTACGGTGTACGCTATCTTGACGGACACCAGTTTCACAATATAATTATCGTGACAGTACGTAAACGCCGTTGATGCCGGCTGTGGCTGTAGCGGTGGGAGTTCCCACGCCCGCGTCAACACAATAGGGTTCGGAACGAGCGTGGGAATACTTGTTCTTTGTATGGAAACGAGCGACACTGAAACCTGAAACTGAACAAATATCTGTTTATATTCTCTAATCTGTGGCTCGGGTTTATTTAGTTTCACAACTGGGCGGATAAACTGTCGCCGCCTGTAGCCGCCTACGTAAAAATGCCGTTTCAATTATGAAACTCCAAACGAAAATTGCTACGAGTTATCCACTTTAGTTCGTATTGCGCCGTGGTATTTACCAAACGATATTCAACAAACAGCTAAATTGATGCCAGATTGTCTTCCTGCTGAACTCAGAACTCAGGAGCATTAGTTTACATCCAACGGTGTCCCTAGTCGGTCACGATGTGTGCTGCTGTGAGGCTGACCCACGCCCTTTGTGTTCTGCAGACGCTTCTGCGGCTCGCGCACTGTCAGAACGACGAAACCCAACTTCAGAACAATGAAACCCAACATCCGAACAACGGAACTACCTCTCTCTGCAAAGATAATCCGCTTAATATAGCAACTAAATCACATGTTTGATTTAGCTGTGGTGTTTAGTATCTACCGTGTGAATGAACGTGAAGAATTAAACATTGAGCATGGAACCCCATTGAGAGTGACGTGTTCAGGTGGAAATGTTACAAGATTATACCTGACTAAGGACGGAGCAGAGTTAAAGAATGCGACCGAGAACGAAATTTGGGTTGAGTGGTCAACAACACCAGACGCCCCAACGTCGGAATATGTGTGCGTTGACACCGAAACTGCCTGCCAGGTTTCAGTAACAGTAAAAGTCACACCAGCATTCACCGCGACACTACCCAACTATGAATACGCCGCCGGTCAAAGAATCATACAGTATGGAAAAACTATGTCGTTGCAATGCTCCGGTTCCGATGCTGACAGACTCGTCATAACAAAGGACGGACAAAAAATATTAACAGAAAAAATAAGTGAAACTACAATTAAGTGGACTGGGAACCCAGGTCTACAAATATCCGAGTACATTTGCACTGATGTCATTACCACTTATAGTCGTAGCAAGCGTATTACAGTGGAACCCATGGTTTATATTCAGTCAAAAAACAAAACGATAAAGCAATACTACTTTGACTCTGATACTCTTACACATGTGTATCGATTAATGTATGGAGACAGTATTGAAGTGTTTTGCTCCGGACAACGACCTGTCGAACTCATCAATCTAGAAGAGGAACGCAATGAGGTATTCATGGAAAACGTCAATGAAACTACTGTTAAGTCGTCTATAAGAGTCCTGAAAATAGGAGGATCGACCTATAGCTGTGTTGACAGCGAAATTTCAGATTATATTAGCAAAGTACGTCTCGAGGTCGCGCCTCGAATTGACGTCACATCACCGAATGGCCGCCGTGTTGGGGAAAAATATGTTATGAAGTACGGTGACCCTTTAGAGATTTATTGTTCCGGGTCTAACGCTGAACAACTCACCTTATCCAAGAATCGTCCTTGGAAGACAAGTACACGAGTAAGAGACCGTAGAATTAACGAGACTACGATAAAATGGGTTACAAACGAATCAACAATAACCCAAGACTACTTCGACTTCGTTGCGTATATTTGTACCGCGGGAGAAGCTACATCAAGAGTTATGGTTGATGTCGACAAACTCCCTGAAACCGTGGATTTCCGTTGCATATCGCACAACCTGGATTATCTAAACTGTTCGTGGACGGTGGTGCGTTACACCATGAACTTCACTTTATTTCATACACAAAATGGAAACGTTGATCAGATTTGTGCTAAAGTGCGATCGTTCAAGGAGGGACCTAGATTCTGCATCTGGTATAGAGATGATTATCCAAGCTACACGAACGTAAAGGAGTTGTCCTTCTTGATGCAATCCTGCAACGATCTCGGCTGTACTAATCAAACATTTCTCATCGACCACCGATCCATCAGAAAAGTTGCCCCTGTGGAAGGTTTAAGAGTACACAACACAACTTCTAGATGCGCAGGGCTTCGTTGGACTCCGACCTACGTCGATTATAGACGACCATCTCGTAATCCCGTAGAGAGCGATTGTGACCATAAAGTGGAGTACTCGTACTTAGGTGGAGAATACGCAGAGGTGAAGTTATCGTCGCCGGTGCTATGTGACTATTTTAAATGCGCGCTTGATGTGAAACTGCCCTGTCCGGGGCAGACCTACCAGGTCCGGGTGTATCAGAGGCTTAAGACAGCAATCGGGGAAGAGTTCTGGTCGGAGCCTAGCTCCGTGAGTGTTGATACCGCTGCAGACAGTAATGAAGCGGATGTTGTCGATCCCGCGTGCGCCCGGAAACCTACAAGCGTAGTAGCTCAAGATGCATTTTTATCATCAGACAAAAATAAGTTAGTTTGATAAAATACAACCGTGTACTCGTAAACCATTAAATAATTAGGTATAAACTTTTGATTATTCTTTTTGAAGTGTTCAAGTTAAATATTCAATAACTAGCCACTTAATAAAATGAATGACATTCAGTTACTGATCGTCAATTTTACTGCTGATACCGGACTGCTTTTTAATGTGCTTCAGATGAGAGTACAAGTACTAAATATCTACGAGTAGATCGAAACATTTCGTTTAATGGCCTAAATATCACAGCTTTTTAAATTTTCGATGAATTATTACGAGGAGGTCTTTTATTCATAAACTTATCACATCTACGATTAACCTCTGTAGCAACTGTAGCACCGTAAGTACCTAAGCAACTTCAAGGTGAGTAGTCTGTGAAAATGTTAATATATCTATCTTCTATATACCTTTTTTTTTTGACCCCGGGAAATGCATAAAACTGCATACCACTACGTAACCTAAGGCCATCGGAGGTGTCAGCCAGATGTTACGTATTGGTTATGTGGGGCTCTCCGCTCCTGAAGGGATTGGCCTACCCATTAAAACCCGGGGATGCTACCAACCTGTGCCTTCACAGTGATGCCGTGGGATCGCTATCAAGCCACCACGACATCACCAGCACCTCCGCCCTAAAGCGGACCCTCTCCGAAAAAGGCACACTGTAGCATGGCCAGTGTGCCTTCCCTCACCAGCTCCCCCTCGACCAAATGGCCGTCCCCCGGGGAAGCAGGGACCGGCACCAGACACAGGGTGTCCCGGTCCCTCCCTCGCCGCCACGGGAGGACAAACGCTCCTACCCCACAGCCGTCCACGGGAGGACAAATGCCCCTACCCCGCAGACCCTCGCCCGTCCGTTCCTGACCGTCGCCAGCCCTCGTTGCTGGGGACAGTCAACTACTAAAGCTAGGAACTTGAAATTTTCAGAGTAGAGTGGTTGTATAACGTAAGTAAGGGGTAAGAAGGGATTTTTCAAAATTCATCCCCAAAGGGGGTTAAATGGGGGTTGAAAGTTTATATGGGGACCACATAATTTTTTAAGTAGGCGATCTGAGACTTCGAATATAGACTTTTATATACAAGTTGAAAAAAGTAATTTCACTGTTTTTCGAAATTCATCCCTAAAAGGGGTCAAATGGGGTTTGAAACTTTGTATAGGCACCTAACGATTTTTAAAGTTGGAGATCTGAGACTTCGCATAGAAACCCTTCAATATGAGTACAGGAAAGTAATTTCACGGTTTTTCGAAATTTATCCACAATAGGGGTTAAATGAGGGTTGCAACTTTGTATAGGGACCAAACGATTTTTGAAGTTGGAGATCTGAGACTTCGTACCTACAAAATTAGATTAAAACTTTTTTCTCTTAAGTCTAAGTAGGGTATCCACGATAAGACCAAAAAAAACATGAATAATTAAAACAGTGATATTAAATTAATTAATTAAGATGACTTTCCGATTTGACTTTCAGATAATTAAAATCCATACAGTTGGTTAGTCATTATGCTATACTTAATGACTAATGTTAGAATACTATGTAATTACTTATTCTACAGACCTACAAATTAAACATATTAATAAAACAACTTGGCCGAAACTCACAACCTCCCTGTCTGCTTAATCCAGTGCTTCCATATATTGCAGTCAAATCTGTCTGATAATACTTTCACAATGCTGTTGGAGCTGTCTCTAGCGCGAAGCATTAAAGATGCCATTCGCTTGCGCAATATGGCATGAAAGCAGTCTGTTCGCGTCTCGGCAAACATCGCAGACGCACTGCACCAGCGTGGCAGCCCCATCAGCATTCTGAAAGCATTATTGTATTGCACGCGAAGAACGTTTACGGCTCGCTGGGTGTACTTCACCCAGAGGCTGCTTGTGTAAAATGTCTGGCTGTATGCTTTAAAAAGCGTGATCTTTACAGGGTTTGAACACCTGGCAAACCTCCGAGCGAGCATATTCCCACGAACCGCCAACGCTTGTCGCTCCCTCTCTATGTCCATATCGTCTTTAAGATCCGACGTCACAATATGTCCTAGATACTTGAACTGGTTAACCCTCTTGAGTATCATACCATTTAGCCTAACCAGAGGAATTTCTGTTGGACATTTCTTGCCAGACTTAAAAACCATGACCTCACTTTTGGTGGGGTTATATCTCAATCCGTGGGCGTTGGCATATCTCTCACATATACTAACAAGTTTCCTTAATACACTGACGGACGGCACCAGCAACACCATATCGTCCGCATAACTTATATCGTTTATAAATAGATTATCAATTGAACAACCGACATGAGCGCTGCCAAGCTCCTCGATCAGTGCATTAACATAGATGTTAAATAATAAGGGAGATGTTAGTCCCCCTTGCCTGACACCACACTCCAACCTATACGACTCACACAGCTGGCCGGCCCAACGCACATAGTTGGTTTGATTGCCATACCAATACTGTAAAAGTCGCACTACCTGACTCGACACGCCCATTGCTCTCAACTTCTCCCACAATAACTTATAAGATACTAAACCGAAAGCCTTGGTGAGGTCGAGGAAGCATGCGTAGATTGGAGTGTTTCTGCTGGTATAATACCCGACAGTTTGCTTGAGGCATAAAATAGCACTCTCTGTTGACAAGCCCTTACGAAATCCAAATTGCGCATCGTGTAATTTAACTTGGCTGTCAAGGTGGTGATTAAGCAAACTATCGAGAACCTTACCAACAACCGTCGCAAGCGATATCGGCCTATAGTTATTTATATCTGCTACGTCCCCAGTCTTGTTTTGTTTTTTAGCACCAGGGTGAAGAGTTTAAAAAACATGAGTTGTATTACGTTTAATGAGACACCTTGTATTACCGTACTAGGTATACATAATTTTTAATCACATAAAACAGCGAAAAAGAAGAAAATCGGAATTTAAATTTGGTCCGCTACTCCACACTAGATGTCGTTGTCATCACTGGTGATCCTGATCTCTAGTGTTGTTACCAAAATCGTACAGACTGCAAAAGATAAATTTGAGTGCTACACTAAATAAGACTGTAGATTGTTTATGGTATCGGTTAGTGTTGCTAGTAAAATATTTAAAACGGTCACTACTGCTGGCCAACAACCAGTGTTGCCAGTTTAGCAGTTTCAGTGCTAAATTTAGCATAATTTGGACTGGTTTAGCAGAAAATATTTACATTTAGCAGTTGGCATAAATTTTGGCATAATTTCGTAAATAATAGAAATGTTACCTGTTAGTGACAAACACACAGATAAATGATAAATGTAGAAACATACAAGTTGGTGATGTGATGACATAAGTTTGTAAAATGACCTTCGATTGCATGGTTGTTATTATATATCTTTTGGTGTGCAATGAAGTTGTATTGTAAGTCGTAATAAAAGCGTACATTTTTTGCTACTTTCATTTTCAACATATTTTACTATGATTGTTTGTATGCTGTAGTAAAAAAGTTAATTTGGTTTAATATAAAAAAAATGTCGATTAACACATTGACATTCTTAATTTACTTATCTTTAGCAATTTTTTTCTTAAAAGTTTAGCATTGACCACAAAATGAATTATTGTAAAGCTTTAATAATCACAATACATTATTTTTTTATTTAGCACATTTTTTAACAGAATTTATCAAGTTTTAGCATAATTTTAGCAGATTTTCAACAAAATTTTAGCATTGAATGAAATTCAGAGTTGGCAACACTGCCAACAACGTCAATGTCAAAACCTAATGTCTTTCTATGTTTAAATGAATGCACCACAAAAATAGGGACACGTATACGATGAAATGACATAATTTGTGTAAAATATCGTCGTTAAATTTATTTTCTCACCAGTGATAATTGTGAAGTTGGTTATCAGATGTGTATCCTAGCCACAAGAGCATAAATACCCCGCACTTAGTTTCGTTTGTTATCTTACAACGAAAGCCGCATTAAATACGTTAAAATGACTGAATTTGGTGAATTTTACTATGGAATACCGTTTTTCACTCGATATTGGCTGACTGGCTGTATAGGTCTCAGTGTTTTGGCCAAGTTTGGGTTTGTGAATGCATACTACCTGCTTTTATGGTGGGATCCATTCTTCACGCAGTTTCAAGTAAGTACTAGGTTTATTTAAAGGTATGCAAGTACTCTGTTATAACTGTTATTTAATTTTCACATAGATCTTGAAATTCTAAACTCCTGATGTATTTTACTTGATGATTCTACAAAATGAAAATAATCTAATTAATTTATTTGTATTTTCCAAAAGATACGTTTTATTCTTAAATGGAGTGAACTCTACACTTGGACATAGTTAACCTTAAGGTATGCTAAGTACTTGGACCCTTATATTAAAATTTTAAGGTTAACAGAATTAAATGATGCATATGAGTGGCGGCAAAAGGATTCAACCTCTAATAAAACTTTCGATGAAATTCCAACCATTCCCTATTAGATGCAAGGTTAAAATTGCATTGACAACATTGTGATTACAATCCGTTTCCCCATATCAAGCCAACTTATCTTTAATAACTACATTTATTGCAGTTATGGCGGCCGCTGACAGCAGCATTCTACTTCCCCCTCGGATTCCCCTTCCTGGTGAACTGCTACTTCCTGTACAGCTACTCGGAGCGGCTGGAGACCGGCATGTTCGCCGGGAAGCCCGCTGACTACTTCACAATGCTCATGTTCAACTGGATTGTTTGCATCATTGTCGGCTTTTTGATCGGACTACAGGTGAGTTTACATGCAATATTATAAATGATGCAGTTTTGCGTCTTGTTAACTTTTTATTGGTTTGTATAGATACAAGAGGAGTAAAGGGTCGGCAATATGCACATAAATTCTCCTAGCATTGCAGCCATTGCTATAAGCTGCGTTGACATCAGACAGGCTACACGCTTATTTGTCACTGTTACAGTAATTGTGTAAAATAAAGACTTTATGGCAAACCAACAACAATAGAATTTTATTCTTTGGAAGTACGCATGGTGCGAGCTTGAATTGACTCCATTTCAAGTTGAGCAAAATGGCTTTCTTGCAGCTGTTCTCCTCAATAGTTCGCATTTCTCTACCGATTCTCGTGATTTTTGTGAGAAAGTTCGATAATTATAAAAATCTAAGACACTTGCGCGCGGGTCGCCGCGATTAAGAGTGCCCCGAGCGCGCGTACGAAACGTGATTTATGTTTCGTGCCCAAGTTATACAATCGAACATACTGTTCGAACATTTGTAAACAGATGTCAACTTTATACACTTGTGGTCAAAGAATTCGGGTCACCATAATTTAAATAATAGAAATAGGTGTTTTTCAATATTTGAAACATGTTTCATTTATATAACATACTATTCATTATAATACCTGGCTGTATTACTCCCATCCCATCCCAACCCATCCTAAAAATGTTATTAACCAATAATGGTGATTTTTGCGATATTTCACTCTGTTAGCGTCATTAATCAAAATTTTTCATGGTTTTGTACGAGTTCAATCTAAACCTGAAATAGCTATTATTTTCAGTGCTATTTTTGTAGATAGTATCTAGAATTAATTAAAGATCAAAACGGGATTCAATCATTTCACAACCCTGGAGTATTTTAAGAAATAAGGCGGTATTTCACTGACCCGAATTCTTTGACGCGAGTGTAGCAACATGTTTAAGTCTATGGGCGGTCAGTTATTGGTGTCGTTTGTACTTATTATTGTATTGCAACAGGTGCTGATGGTGCCGATGGTGATCTCGGTGCTGTACGTGTGGTGCCAACTGAACAAAGACGTGGTGGTCTCCTTTTGGTTCGGGACGCGGTTCCGCGCCATGTTCCTGCCGTGGGTGCTACTCGTCTTTAACGTCGTCGTCAACAACGGGTATGTCTTGATGATGATGTTGATGATGTTGTGTGGGGACGCCCAGCCGGTGTCAGGCGGGCTGTCGATCACTTGTGTGTGTGTTCATTCAGCCCAGTGCCCAGTACTTTAAAAGTACTGGGCACAGAAAGAAATCCTCAAAGGAAATTACAATATGAAGATAAAAAAGATCATAATGGATTCATGTATCTTGCCCTCCTTAACATATGCAAGCCAGACTTGGACATTTACTAACAAGACCAAGAGTAAAATTCTGTCATGTCAGCATGCTATGGAAAGGAGTATCCTGAAACTAAGAAGAATTGATAAAAAACGAAATACTGACATACGCAACAAAACTAAATTCAAGGATGCACTTCAACATGCCATGAAGCTGAAGTGGAAGTGGGCAGGTCACATAGCTAGATACCAGGATAAAAGATGGACACTCCAAACAACGAAGTGGCTTGGCCCCATTGGAAAAAGAAAAAGAGGAAGGCAAAAGAAAAGATGGGTCGACGACATTGTAAAAATAGCGGGAAGAAACTGGATGAGCACCGCACAAAACAGACAAACATGGGAGAAGATGGAGGAGGCTTTTACCCTTAAAGGGGCCATACAATGAACAAAGTTTATATTTATTTATAAAATTGTAACTAAAAAAAGTATGGATAATAAAGCTATAATAATAATTCAGCCCAGTTCCCCGTTGTTGAAGCCAGCGGTTACTGTCGCGGCGGTGCTCCCACACAGCACTTCACTTCGGGTATGTCTCTTAAAATAGGGTTGTGTCCTGACAGGGCCGGATTAACCTTTAGGCGGAGTAGGCAACTGTAATATGATGAATTAAGTAACTCTTTGTTACTGTTTACAACATGTGACGCACTGATTTGGGTAGCAAGTAAGCATTATTATTATTATAAATAGATGTAACTAACTCTTCGTCTTATTCTTGTCTTTGGTTATTGTCTTACTTGTACTGAATACAACTGTCATCATGAAGAACGTTTACTTCAAACCCCCATAGACTCCAGCTTCAACTGCTTGTATTACACAACTGCCTAGCGGCCCCGCGCGCGCACAAAAAAATAAAATGGTCCATCAAAACTCTTCTGGTCAAAATGGTCTTCAAACGTCTGAAAAGGGGCCTCAAAACTTACATTGCCTAGGGGCCCCGACATGATTAATCCGGTCCTGTGTCCTGGGTTCCTGAAGAATAAGTAAAATGTGAAAAACCTTCAACAGAACTCGATTTCCACCGACTTGCCTATTATTAAATCGTGGAGGATTCTTTATTTGAGAACTATAAAATGTGTTGCGAGACTTGCACCTGTTTACATGTAATATTTTTGATGGGATCTCATTTCTTTTTGTAAATAATGTTTCTTTATTTATTACATTCCAATCCATTCTAATTCCCATTTGAACTACAAAACTAACTAAACTTTGTAATCCCATATATTTGTATAGGATTACAAACTTACTTACGCAGTTTGTATTGAAATTGCAATATTTTTAGGTTTTGCATGACATGATAGGCTAACAGCTAATTATGTTTAAAATTTGGAGCTTGTGGGTCTGCTAAGTACCTTAGAATTATGATGATCATCAGTCAGTGAGTCAGTGACAAAACTAAGGAACTTTGACGTGCAATAGTTCTTAAACTACAAGTTCAAATTGATTGTTATTGAGAATGCATTTAAGTCTTATTACGCCCTATATATACCTGAGAATTCACAGTTCTAGCGTTAGCCAGCACAAAATTGTGGGAGGCTGAAGGCCTGAATGGCTTCGAGAAAAGGATGGTACGGCTGTGCCTTTGTTTTACTCGACTTAGCGGGGCAGTGCCCCCGGATGACTGAAGGCAATGAAAGTGGTTTTTATCGTGTTTTCTCTCATTCCAGCGGTGTGATGGAGTTCATTGGCATCCTGGTGGGGCACCTGGCCTTCTTCCTGCTGTTCAAGTACCCGCAGGAGTTCGGTGGGCCTGAGCTGCTCGCACCACCCTCTATTGTGTAAGTATTACTTTACTAGCTTTGCTTGGTAGAATCATCATCAGCCTATATAAGATGCTAGAGTCTGTGCGGAAAGAGAATAGGATTTAGATGGGGGGGCGCTGTAATGCTTTTCTACCGTATTTGCAAAAAAAAAAATGCCATACTGGTTAGGTTAGTTCCGTTTTTCGCCACGCCTATTCTCTTTCCGCACAGACTCTAACAAATTAGTTACCAATATTTTAAAAGATGTTAATTTACAACAACACAACTAACTTTTAATAGGAATAAGAAATCTTTTTATATATTTTTGGTTTTCATTTCCCGAACAACATAAATAAATTAAAATTCTATCCAAACTTCATCATACTGTTAATTTAACTGACAAAAACATTTTCTGTCAAGTGGACAGTTCATTCATATTGAAAAGTTAGTAACCGTAAGATAATCAGAGAGGTCTTAATCACTGATTATTGTTTACCTCATTAACAGGGTGCTTTACGTAGCAAACTTACATCACTAATTTTCTCCAAAAAACATACATAATTTGTTTATTGTTTGATACATAAATAAACTCAGAAAGCTGAGTACTATCAGCCCTAAAAATATTGGTACCTAATTTATTAGCACCCACTGCTGGGCACAGGCCCAACAACATTTTTTTTATTATTTTGTAATGTCCTCAAATATTTATTAACTACTCAAATATTCTGGTATATAAAATTTCAGCTCTCTGTGATGATGAGAACCCATGCTGACTTAGCTTTAAAGTTAGTATGGAGATTTGCTTTCTGGGACACCCTAATACAGTGGTTCCTAACCTTTATTGCCACATCACCCACAGGCCCCCTCTAGATTTGTATCATTACCCCTCCGAAAAAATAGGTAATACAGACAAATATATGAAAGTACTCAAAGAAAAACGAATTAATATGAGTATTACCCCCGAGGAAACTTAATTTGACCCCTAATGGGGTAATTTAATTACCCCCAGGTTCGGAACCACTGCCCTAATATGTATTTACTCTATTTTGTTAACAGGAGGAAATGGTTCCCACCCTCCCGGATAAACGTGACGGGTTTCGGCGGAACCCCGGCGGCGGCACGGAACCCCGTGCAGACGGGGCACAACTGGGGCACGGGACACACGCTCGGCGGGCAGTAAACCGCGTATTATCACATCAGGGAAAGTCGCGTGTTGTGTCAATAAGAACAATATTTAACCCCATCTTAATAACCACCTAGGGCATGCAATACCGGATTATTCTCAATACCGGTTTTGAGATTCGGTATTGAGTCTTTTAAATTGGAATTCTGGTTTCGGTTTCGGAAGAAGGAACCACCACCACCTACACCTACCATCTGACTTACCCTTAAAATGCCTCCTGGAGTGCAGTGTATGTTAATTAAAAAAAAAAAAAAAATATTATTAAGTTAATAACAGTAGCCTGTTGCTATAGCTTGGCAACTTCGTTGGTGACACTCACCTGTGTGCTGTTTGTAATATGCAGCTGTAACTACTTACACAAGTTACCGCCAACACGGACGGGGGCCTCCGGAGGCTGCCCCTGTCGGTCACCGTTCGTGTTGGCGGTAACTTGTGTAAGTAGTTACGGCTGCATATAACAAAAATCACACACGTGAGTGTCACCAACGAAGTTGCCAAGCTATAGTGTCTTGTTGACATTTAGTGTTATTTTAGTAATTTAAAAGGTAAACAAAATAACCACCTGACGCGGCTCATTCAGCCAATCAAATTCAAGTTTTATATGTGTGGCACAATACCACTGGCTGATCGAGTTATTTGATTACCTTTTTTTAGGGATTTAACGATACCGATATATCGGTATCGCCGATTATATACAACCGATATTTGAAGAGCGCGAAAAGAGTTTGCTGTATGAAAAAAAATCTGCAAAAAGTAATTTCAATTTCTGACTTAATTTATGTATTGGTCTATTACCTTGTGCAATGATAATTAATTACTTTAATTAATCTTTGGTTCTTAATTAAAAAAAAATTGAATTTTGAGTTGACAATTTATTTTTGTCGCCGATTATTAACTACAATACAATATATCGGTATCGTATCGGCAAAACTATGTATCGTTACATCCCTACTTTTTTTTAATTAATGAAATACCTAAAAAAAACTGGTGGTTTGTCTGGGAACGGCACAAATATCCCATTAAAATCAGCAGGGATTTCGACGAAAATGTGTCGACAGAGGTGAGGTTTTAACGCTCGATTTACCCATCTATGTTTTATATTTGCCTTTTTAACGTCTAGATAGGATTTATTAACTCCACTGATTATGCATTTAACATACCACTCTATGGGACGCAGAAAGTACTTGCAGTAACTTATGGTTAAATGGGGCTCTCAAAAATACGTGTCCGTTAGAATAAACTTGGGAGCAGGAAAAACCCCGAGGGTTCAATCATGTATTTAAGTATTGATTTCGTATTATTATATTGTCCGATTAAAAAAATTAAATAATAAACCAAAGAACGGAAAAAATAAAGGTATTTTGTATTGAGAAAATACCGGTATCCGACCCCTGCTTGGGAGTGCCCCATGTGGTCATACATTAGTGCAGATGATTATACTACGGGTGGTAATAACACCCCCTAGTATGTTTGTTTATAACCCTCACCTTCGGCTCTCGCTACAACATCTAACACCGCGTATATTCATATGACGCCGTAAAAAAATATAATTTAGAAAGTAACGCGGGATTTTGTTTCGTCCTTAATCATAATAATGTAAGTAAATGTACAAGTGTATATTTATAGTTATTTTTAACTTAATAAATTATGTGAATCTGATTTTGATTTTAATTTTCACGCCCGTTCTTTACGTTTTATCCATATTTACAAGGAGGATTTATAAAGATTACAAATAGGTTTTACCGACTAAACCTCAACTGTTAAAAAGAAATAAATTAGGAGCAAGTAGAAATTTGCCATATTCAATGGTTTCTTACTGTATATTGTTGAAAAATACTCCTGCTATCACCTGCTTGAGTCACTCGTCTGACCGGCAGTCTGAACAGTCGACTATTACCACATGGGTCACCTATTTTTGGCATAATTTTATTTGTCCGAATGTTCTATTTGCCCGAATACTATTTACGCATAATTGTTATTTTACAGACTAACTATAAAAGAAACCTAACCTAATATGTTCTAAATGGCTGATGTAAAAGATTTTGCAAAATATTTTCCGTTAAAGCTAGAGAAAAATTATGCGAAATAAAATTCGGGCTAAATATTTATTTTTCATTCGGACAAATAAAATTATGCCAAATAAAGGGCACCCTTACCACATACACGGTGAGAAACGAGTAACCCGACAAACTTTAACCCCGTATTCCTGATGTCATTACAAGTAAAAAATGTTATATCACCATAGGTCGAATTCTGCCATTTTACATTTATTTTTAATTTAGTTATTTTAGTCGGCCCCTTTGCCAAAACCCAATATCTTGGCTCCCGTAAACCCTTGTCGCACTCTCTCGACAAACATTACAGTCCGCTTCTTTCGTTAATCGCACACTAGTTTTAACGAACAAAATAAATCAGTATATTCAACGCTTCATTGTAAACATGTCCTTACAGGAGGAAAATATATCAAAAAGGAAAAAAAAAGTTAAAATTTAAACAAAAGGTCAATTTTTTGGCCTCGTATTTCCTTACCATCAAATGCTACAAAAGGGTAATTGCTGTTTAGATACCAGAATAAATATCTTAGTCACATTTATTAGGGTTTGTTACAGTTAGAGTTTTCATTTTAAAAATAATGAATATCTTGGAAAGTAAGCGTTTTTTGACTATACATCATATAACTTTTTTTACTCCTAATACTCGTTAGACTCTATAGTTAAAGTTTGTCGGGTTACTCATTCCCACAGTGTACCGTCAAACGGGGGAAAATGAGACGATTTTCAAATTCCCGGGCAAAAAAAACATAGTTATAACAGGGTCAGCAATCTGTTTGCTGGCCTCAGCTTACAGTCTGTACTTAAATTTTCTGTTTTGCATATAATATTAACAGGTATATGAATAGTTTTATTTATATATTTTTTTTTATGGCTGTCCCAACTTAGACTGTAAGGTGGGGTAATTTAAGACAACAACTGTTTCGTGACTTTTATCGAAGTTACACGGCACATTTAGCAACTTAG
The DNA here is from genome assembly GCA_947034925.1 of Eudemis profundana. NCBI lineage: Eukaryota > Metazoa > Arthropoda > Insecta > Lepidoptera > Tortricidae > Eudemis > Eudemis profundana. The sequence goes on along the minus strand of OX344814.1, from coordinate 9,192,636 downwards.
GACACTTATAACGTTTTAAAAAAATGCACTAGTAAAGGTCTGTTCACAACGAACACGTTTATTAAAAAAAAATAACATAATTCAAAAAAATCTTCTTTGAAACTTTTAAACTTAATTTTACAATGGAGATCTACTTTTAATCAGTCTTTTATTAGGTTATTGCGTAGGAAATCACAATCTTAACCTAATTATATTAAAATATATAAAAAAATCATCGTTTATAACTTTTCCTATAAATTTTTTCTCCAGATTTTCCCCGTCCCAATTTTCCCGAATGTGAACGCACCTTTACTTTTCTGTGTTTTTTTTTCGCGATGGTTGGCATTACTGGAGTAATGTCAATTTCAAACGATCGGTGATAAAGTGAGGTTAGATTACTGGGACTTTTATTGTGAAACATTTAATACGGAAGTCGTGGCAGACACTGTTTTACAGACCAAAAAAAACATCAGTTTGGAAGCACGTGCAGGATCGCATTTTTACAGAATTTGTAATAGAAATAACAACTTTTTTGCCTTACCTGTGTGAACGCGATGTTGTTGCGGCTGAGTTGACAGCAAACTGACGTGAATATTTCTAACGATGTTGCCATGACAAGTGATCAAAGGTTACCCTACATTTTGTCCTATTTAATACACCAGTCTCATTTTCCCCCATTTGACGGTATATCTCTTTCATTTACATAGGATCTCGCTTATTTGCACATTTCTTGAGCGAGAAAAGAGTCTATAACTATATAGTCACTTACTCTTCGTCAGTGGGACACCAGCTTAAAATATGGTAATTACGAAACACCCTGTAGTATTTATCTTTCTTATCGTTAAATTGTAAACTCGACTTTCTAGAAGCTGATTTCAAGAAAGTTCTTAACAGCTCCAAATGGGCATTTTTTTAAATGCTACCTCACACTTCTTTTTTTAAGTTTGATAAATTCCTAAGAATCGCGAGTATCAACTCTGATAGGAGAAAACATGTGTCCTAATATTTTTTTTATTCCCATTCCATTACTTTTCCATATACACTTGTAAAGCGATAACGGAATGGAATAGCAAAATTTGTATGATTTTTTTTCTTCTACCAGAATCGATAGTACTCATACTTAAAATAAAAGATTAAGTGTGTTAGCACTTAAGAAAATACCCAAGTACGTTTTCTAGAAAAACTCATCTCTCTGACAACGTAGATGAAGTTCCCGTTAAAAAAAAACAAAGTACCATAACAATAATTTTACTATTTACTAATCATACACAGTTCATCAATGGTGTCCCTTCTCCTCAAACTTCCCGTATTGCTTCTCCCACATGGCTATAAACTCCTTCTTCCTCTGTTCGCGCTTCTTGAAGTACTCCGGGTACTGGGCCTTCTCGAGCGGGTGCCAGTAGTCCATCACCCAGTCCGGGGGCTCCACTTCGCGCTCGTAGGCCACACCGCCAGGGCTCTCGGCAACTGTAACACAGAAATCAGAATGTTTACTGCATGAACATCATCATTTCCGCCCAAATACGTCTGTCCACTGCCGGTGTGCAGCTATCGGCCCTAGGGCATTTCTCCAGAAATATGTCTGTGGTCACCTCATTCATCTGGCCCTTTTTCATACTAAATGTATGGAGACAGATGAGTGAGTCGCAGACATATTTCTGGAGAAATGCCCCCTAAACACTTCCATTCAGAAAGCAAAAGGTGTGCTGGTTTTACTGTCATTTGGGTAATTTTAATTCTGAATCTACAAGGAGAAAAAACGCTACTAAATCATTCATATTGGGATAAAGAATATCGTCAGTACCTACTTAAAAACACGAATCTGATACTGACACAAAGTAAAAATGCAGTAAGAGTCAATGAAATTCATATGTAACTTGACGTCTTTCTCTAAAACAATTTTAGATTAGAGTTTTTTCAAGATTGTGACGATATATAGGCTTGAAATTAGTTTATGATAACAAAAAATATATATACCTATTCGCTGGGTGCGAAGTATAAGGTGGGGGAACCACAAAACGATCGCAGCGCGCGTCATGGCCAAAAAAGGAACTTTCGGCAGACCAGCTGTCACTTTTTATTAGCGAAATTTACGTTTTTAGTTGGTAAAGTGCCTTGCAGCAAAAGCCACAAAACACAAAAAAAGAAAAGAGTCCGCCTTATTTGTAACCGCTAGTTGGCGCTGTCATCGCGCACCCAGCGAATACGCAGGGTTTAATTGCTCTAATTTTAACATTTACTTTACTTTCGCCCATCTGAAAAGTCCACATAGAACAATAAAAAAGGTTTAAAGGAACAGGAAATAATTCCCGCCATAAATACCTATGCCTTATTCCATTCTAGACTCTTGACTTTCTATATCTCCATTCTATTTGATTAAATAGTTTGATTATTAAAGCCCTTGTGTCCTTTGTATAAATAAAAAATATTTATTAATTAACATGAAAACTTAACAATATTCAGGTTGGTCTCTTTTTAAATATAATTATTCAGGATACCTGTGTCAAGAGACACCGGCTCTTACTTAATGGTTTACTAAAAAAAAAAAATAACAACATAGGTGTGATATTAAATTAAGTTTAAAACTTATGTTAGAGGATGAGAAGCATACTTAATATCACATTAAGATTTCAACATCATAGTATAAATATGATGAAATGAAAAGTTTGGCTTAACTTACACTTTTTGGGGAGTGGGTGCAGCTGCATGAAGAGCTCTTCCTCACCCTCCTTCAGGAGCTGAGCGGCCTTACGCAGGTCATGCTCCTTGGCATGCTTGTCAAAGCGCTCGCGCAGCAGCACAGCTTGGTAGCGGTACACATCGCTGCAAAGAATGGATACGTGTAAGATGATGCTGATATGGTTGGGACTGGTAATGAGCCACAATTTGACATCCTCAGACTAAAAGGCAGTAGAGTTGTGTCCGTCAAGATAGCGTACACCGTAAATATATTCAGAATCTGATGCAGCCAATAAATAGTACCCAAATAGTACCGACGAAATACCTAGGTGAAAAAAATAGTACCCTTAAACTTTTCGAAATATAAGGCCTGTTCACGGTGTACGCTACCGGCGTCAAGCTGGCGTACACCGTTTGTATCTCTGGAACGGCTTTGTTTTTGGAAACGCTTTATATCTCAAAAAATAGTACCCAAATAGTACCCTAGGGCCCTAAAATTTTATTTCTCTAGCTATCGTAGAATCCGAGATATAGTGAGCTCTTTCTATAAGAAATTCCCGGGTACGCCAGCTTGACGGTGTGAAATTTTGTACACCGTTAAGTTATGGAATATCTCGGCTTCTACGATAGCTAGAGAAATAAAATTTTAGGGCCCTAGGGTACTATTTGGGTACTATTTTTTGAGATATAAAGCGTTTCCAAAAACAAAGCCGTTCCAGAGATACAAACGGTGTACGCCAGCTTGACGCCGGTAGCGTACACCGTGAACAGGCCTTATATTTCGAAAAGTTTAAGGGTACTATTTTTTTGACCTAGGTATTTCGTCGGTACTATTTGGGTACTATTTATTGGCTGCATCAGATTCTGAATATCTTTACGGTGTACGCTATCTTGACGGACACGTAGAGTTTGACCGAAATTTCGGTTTCGGCCTAGTTTCTGCAAAAAAACGGGTTTCTTAGTTTCAAAACTGAATTTGAGGGGTTTTGTGCTGCCGGACAGTCTTTATTTCCAAAAGTACAGATAATTTATTTGAAATAAGAAGTTATAATATGTTATAATTATTACTCTACTCAAAATATCGGATACTAAATGATTAATGTTATTTAAAAATGAAGACTGACTAATTATGATTGTCATTTTTTTCCTTCCCATGAAAACATGACCTTATGTGGAAGTTTCGGCTCTGGTTTCGGCCGAAACTAGTTTTCATAGCTGAAACCGAATTTCGGTTTTGATCTCAGTCAGCTAATAATAAGTATGAAAATTCATACAAACTAGCGGCCTTTTAGTTTGAGGATGGCAGCATTTAGACGAGGCCGATACCTGACACAATCCATTGGGGCAATCTAATATTCACATTGTCTAGAACTCTAGATAAGCCAATTCAAAGAAATAAATGATTTCTATTTCACTAGCTGACTGGCTTAATGCCTTGGCTCAGTGGATTGTGGGTATTGGCCTCGTCTAAGTGTGAGTTAGTTAAAATAAAATAATTTATTTCTGCAAGTAGGCCCTCAAGGGCTCTTTTACATGTCTCATCTCTAATTCTTTTCTTTTGTTATGATGGCTCTTATTATGTTTCGACAATCTTATAGGTCAAGGGTTCCCACACTGTGCATCATGACACCCCGGGGAGTTGGGTCACTGTCTCAACAGGTATCTGCAATGGTCTCTGACTATAATTCAAACTATAATAGTAAAAAAAGTATAGTACTACAATTACTACATGATCTATGATTATAATTCACTGAATATACAACGTCTCCAGAAAGAGTATCGGTTATTTGTTTTACCTCTTCTAACTAATACCCGATACTCTTACTAGGCATCTTGAAGTAACGCTACTAACAAACTAACTTTATCCTGTAGAAAGTAATATAGGTCTCAGGTAGAAAATTATGGATTTGGTGACCGACTGGATGTACTAATAGCTAAATAAAAAACTGGTAATATACAATACTACATTAATAAGAACACAATTTGAAGTTGTGAAAACAAAATAATTAAATTTCAAAAAAATAGTAAAATAAACACCTCGTGTTGATCAGAATCATAAGTCAGCAAAAACAGAATCTTGCAATAATTTATTAAATATTTTTCAGCTTTTTATTGTAAAAGAAAACCTGAAAATAAATTAACAAATAGGTTATAATGTTGAAAACAAATTACGTAACTCTGCAAGCATAACGTAAAAGTGCATTTATTATTTATAGCATCTTACCGTCTATCATAAAACGCTTCTACATTGCGAAGAGCCCTTTTATAAAGGCTGCAGACTCGTTGCGAGTGAGTCCTAATTCCGAGGGGCAGAGTACCTGCCATCTTTGTTTTCACTACCTCAGTAGTACCACAGACACAATAGATCTCTCATTGTCAACTTGTCAAATTTTGACAGATGAGATGACGGTCACCTTCGCAGTGCTGCCAATTATGGGATTTGATAAAAGCCAAATCAAAATTCTACTCATAAGGCGTTGGAAGACTGCCTTATGAGTACGATGCTTGCGACGTCCGAAAAATATAAAAAAATTATAAAGATAACGCTTAATTAATACTTTCAACGAAAATTGTTTTCAACCAGATCGGATTAACCGTTTTTGAGTTATTGCCGATAAACTGCGCTTCTCAACAAAAGGACGTAATTGCTATGAAGATACGCTCTTTTGTTGTTGTACTTTTTTTACATCGTATTTTTTACCTTATAGTTACGGCTATGGAACCCTACACTGAGCATGGTCCGACATGCTCTTGGCCAGTTATTTTTAACTCGGTTAATAAATTGTTTCATAAATATGGTACGAAACTATGAAGTTCTTATTGCTATTGCAGAAGGTGTATTCGGACATATTTTAGAGCTTTTATGCCACACCTGGCCAGAAAGTGGCGCTTTCTGGCCAAGTGTAGACATGTAAAATGATATACACAACACGGGAGGTAATAAAGAAAGCCCTCGATCGCATATTTACGTCCCTCGCCTGCAGTTCGGGCCACAAACATCTACGATCTCGGCCTTTCTTTATTTTACCACCCTAGTTGTGTAATGTACTATTATTGTATGCACCCATATTTTATAGTTGACTTGTATACAAGACAAAGAGTGGTACCTATTGCCTGAAAAGTTACATATTTATGAAAAGCCGACCTTACACGCCCAAGGCCGTGACCGGATGCAGCCAAAAACAAAAGAATTGACATTTCACAATGTACTTATTTTTCAATTTTATCATCCAAGGCTTATCCACAAAGATGATTTGCTGTGCATCTGTGACGAGGTCAGACGATGCACGCAAGATACAGGCATAGTTATAACCGTATAACTAAGTACATACAGCTACAGAGACATTATTGATGCCTGATGGTTTGGGGTCATCCATAAAGTACGTCACAATAATTTCGTGATTTTCTGACCCCTCCCCCGTCCTTGTCACAGTTGGTCACATTTGTAAGACCCCCTCCCTAGCGTGTTGTCACACATTTTGTAATTTTACCTAGGTACATCTACCGCTCTTTTCTGCCAAGAACTGGCAGGATGTGGAATGAACTCCCACCTGAGGTGTTCCCAGCGCGCTATGACATGCGGTACTTCAAGAAACGAGTAAACAGGGCTCTCAAAGATGAGAAGACCTCTGGTGTTGCAGATATCCATGCTGCCGTCCTAGTCTAAAAGGCGACTTTTTACTATGAACTTCCATAGTAAAAAGTCGCCTTTTAGACTAGGACGGCAGCATGGGCGACGTTGACTGCTTTCCATCAGGCAGCTCGTCTGCTCGTTTGCAACATAAAAAAAACTAGAAATTATTAACAGAGACATTATAGAAATAGAATATCGAGAGAGAAGAAAATCGTTCGTCAATTTGCATGGGAGCGTGCAAAATTTTGCGGTTGACGTTTGACGTCAAGAGTGTAATTTAGTAATGGAAAACATACATTTTGCTTGTAATACAATACAATACAATACAATCATACTTTATTGCACACCAAAAGATAAATTACAATGCAAACTTATACAAAAACATTGGTAAACAATAGGCGGTCTTATCGCTAAAGAGCGATCTCTTCCAGACAACCTTTGGGTAGCGGAGTTGATAAGTTGATATAAAATTAACAAAACTAAATGAGTAGGTGGTGAGGAATAAACGATGCAAAAGACGAAGAATGTACACAAATAACTAAATACAAGGGAAGCGATAGCTTGTAATTTTAGGGTTCCGCATCCAAAGGGTGCCAACGGAACCCTATTACTAAGCCTCCGGTGTCCGTCTGTCCGTCGTTCACTTCACATGGCTCTAGCTTTTGAACCGTGATAGGTAGAGATTTGAAATTTCTCAGAATGTGTATTTCTATTGCCGGATGCCGGTATAACAACAAATAATAAAAACAAATTAAAAATTTCTCATTTAATAAACGTGTTTATTGGCGTCTTTTTTCTCGGCGGTGGTACGGAATCCTTCGTGTGAGAATCCTACACGCACTTGGCCAGTTTTTTAACAATTAATAATATCATTATTATCAGATTTTTCCAAATTGACGGTGACTGAAGTTGACGGCGAGCAAAGAAGGCCCTTGGCCCTTCTTTTTAGCACGCGAGGTACATACACTCTTACCTTCTAGAGTCTGTGCGGAAAGAGAATAGGATTTAGATGGGGGGCGATGTAATGCTTTTCTACCGTATTTGCAAAAAAAAAATGCCATACTGGTTAGGTTAGTTCCGTTTTTCGCCACGCCTATTCTCTTTCCGCACAGACATCTCCATCTTTGTTGATACCCTTTTCCAACAAAAACAGATTTTCCCAAATCCGTCGAGCCGTTTTCGAGTAATCGGGAAAGACGCATATCATTTTTAAATTACTTCATAGCTATTCAATAACAAATGCACGACTTACTGCTAGTATAAAAAGGAACAAACATACAAATAAAAACCGGACAAGTGTGAGTCGGACTCGCCCACTGAGGGTTCCGTACATATAGGTACTAGATTAAAGTACCCTATACATTTTGATTCCCTTAGTAGAGTCAATTTTTTATGATTTAATTAAAAATGTATACTTTCAGATTTTTCCCTACACTTGTAGTATAAGACGGTATTACCTGCCAAATTTCATAGTTCTAAGTCAACGGAAAGTACCCTTTTAATTTTGGTTTACTGAGTGTCGAAATTTTAGGCCGTGTCTTTTTTCAACATTAACTTAAAAGCTTGATTTTTTCACAACATTGAGGGACCGTGGACCTGAGTATATGGTTTTTATTTCAACTCGATACCACCACGCGTTCCCGAGATAAAGGGTCCTTACAGACGGACAGACAGACAGACAGACAAACGGACAACAAGTGATCTTATAAGGGTTCCGTTTAAGGAAAAACCTTTTGAGACACGGAACCCTTAAAACATACAGTCGAACTGTGCACCTTCCTTCTTTTAGAGCCGGTTAAAAAGAAAAAAAAAGCCTGACGAACAGAAAACCTCCTACTTATTTCTGAAGTCGGCTAATAAATCCATCACTTTAATTAGGCTAACCACTTGTACTAAATTAGTATGATCTCACATAAAATTGTGAAAATCAAAAGCCCAGTAATGACCCAGTCATTTCGAACATTCGAGGTCGCAAAAAATCGCACAACGTTAAATATATTGGGATGTTGTTAGGATACATATAAGTAGTTTAAACTCGATTTTGCAGTTTCGAAAAAGTTGTGCTAAATTTATGGTGCTCGAAAAACACCGAAATTTTCGGTAATTTTTCAGATTTTGGTCTGTACCTTCTAAAAACCGGATTTTTGGATAAAATTGTCTATGACACTATTAAAGAAGATAAAATTTCCTACAATATGAGTGTAACATCAACTCTGCATGTTTAGAAAATGTTGAGATATAGCACTTCAAAAAATTGCAAATTTTCCTTAAAAGTTCGAAATTGCACTTTCAGCTAACTCTCAAGCTGAATAGCAGCTGAAATACTGATCTTACAATGACAATTAGATGTATAAAGTTATAGAGCAATTATTGAGCTTTATTTTAAGTATAATTTGAACCCTGTACTTGCGATAATTCTCTTGTTATCGAAAAAAAACCAAATCATTAGAGAACTCAGATTTCTCAGGAAAGAGTGCTCCTAAAGCAAATTGTTAGTATTTTCGCAGTTATTCATAGGAAGTTTTAAAAATGACTTTATATTTCTAAACATCATTCATTTAAAAAGTTCTGAGGGGCCATGATGATCGCGTACATCGCACATTATGTAAATGACAAAAGCATCGTCACATTTACATACGTGCGTAAATTCGAGAGTGTTGAATACTTTATTATTTATTATACAACCATCATATGCCTGCTAAATTAGTCTTAAATACACATTATTTGATCTTGGTCATAAAATGTGAAAATCAACGTGTACAGGACACCACGTAAATTCGTATTTATTGTAATAAGTTACAACTTAGAAGTGAGTATGTAGTTCCTATTGGAACATTCCATGAAAACATATTTTTTTGTCGCTTACGTAATGCTATGGTAGCAAACCCTAATATTCTTTTAGTTACTACTAAGAAACACTACCAATCTTAAAGCCAAGTCTTGATATTACCATACCGATATTCAGATTTTAATTTTACCTGTAAAAAGTATTAAAAAGGTAGTGTCCCTGACGTAACGTTTCCGTGGAATGCTCCTACGGTGTTTGAGATAACACCTTTTTGAGCCGAGGAAAACTTTGACTCGGCTTCCCGTTTCTTAACTATTACCCCACTCATAAGGATCTCATGTGGGGCTCCTTGTCCACCTAAATTTGTATGATGGACTTTGGCACTGTTAGAAGATCGTACACGTATTTTGTAACATTAGGTTGGTCATCTTGCCTACGTTACGCATATTGTTAGCTTATCTAGCATATAATTTACGTATTACACACAACTGTTGGCTACATCCTACCCATCACGATTCAGCATAGGCATACGATACGGCCCCTACTCCTTCTTCCTGCCATGCGACCAGTAATTAGGAGCTTCTCCAGACTATCCGGACCTGACCTGACCAGATGCCCGAAGAAGCTTTGGACACGTTGTGTACAGATTGTGGAGTCTCGTTTTGATGTTGAGCTCGTCGAGAATAGACTCATTAGAACGAGTACATAGTAGAAGACAAGCTAATATTAGTAAAAATCCATACAAACTTACTTATAATATTATCTCGTACTTTGTTATGCAATAAGCCCCTGCTTGACTACTTAGCCATGAACATGATTTTGACGACACTTTTCTAGGTGTAATTCAGAAGAATACGACCATTTAGCCAATTGCGTAAAAGCAAGCCTAATATTATAAGTACCTACTTACACAAAATAGGAGCATAATTAGACGCGGAAAACTAGTAGGTGTAAACGTATAACCACGTAAACCTACCGGTTGCGTGACATTTCGTTGACAAACGTTGAATCTAATGTTTTATGTCATCGAAGATAACTTTTTGCCGGATTCCGTAAAATGTCAGCAATTCAAGGGTAACTACATAGCCACTCTTTAGCGTAAGTTATTGCGATAAATACTAATTTACATTGCGTCCTGTAATTCTATCACTGGAGCCGAGAACTCGCCATCACTTTACGTTGATTTTCACATTTTATGACTAAGATCTTACGATGTGTATGTAAGACTAATTTAGCGGGCATATGATGGTTACGCATATCACAGTATAAATAAATAATAAAGTATTTAACACACTCGAATTTACGCACGTATGTAAAAGTAAATGTGACGATGCTTTTATCATTTACATAATGTGCGATGTACGCGATCATCATGGTCTCTCAGAACTTTTTAAATGATTGATGTTTAGAAATATAAAGTCATTTTTAAAACTTCCTATGAATAACTGCGCAATATACTAACAATTTGCTTTAGGAGCACTCTTTCCTGAGAAATCTGAGTTCTCTAATGATTTGGTTTTTTTTCGATAACAAGAGAATTATCGCAAGTACAGGGTTCAAATTATACTTAAAATAAAGCTTAATAATTGCTCTATAACTTTATACATCTAATTGTCATTGTAAGATCAGTATTTCAGCTGCTATTCAGTTTGAGAGTTAGCTGAAAGTGCAATTTCGAACTTTTAAGGAAAATTTGCAATTTTTTGAAGTGCTATATCTCAACATTTTCTAAACATGCAGAGTTGATGTTACACTCATATTGTAGGAAATTTTATCTTCTTTAATAGTGTCTTAGACAATTTTATCCAAAAATCCGGTTTTTAGAAGGTACAGACCAAAATCTGAAAAATGACCGAAAATTTCGGTGTTTTGCGACCACCATACATTTAGCACAACTTTTTCGAAACTGCAAAATCGAGTTTACACTACTTATATGTATCCTAACAACATCCCAACATATTCAACGTTGTGCGATTATTTGCGACCTCACCCAGATTTTTATGTTCGCCACGACGGGGGTATAACGAGGTCGGAGAAAGTTGAAAATGACGCGAAGCGACGAGGATGACCGTTGACCAATCGGAACCGGTCGCTTGGCCAATAGCGAACGCGCCTTTTTTAAATTTTGAAAATGGAACTCCCGGGTTTGACAACTGAAAAGGTATTTTATAGTGACGTGTTCGCGTGAACTAATTGTTGAGAAAATAATTCTGTAATTCAATTCGCTGGTGAGAACGGTATTTCTTAGAGTAGCGTAGTCAGAACTAGGCAGCTAGCTTAGGAATTTCACGCCAGTGTTTCGCTAACACTCGCTGCGGTGGGTCTCTGCCATACCATCGCTCAACTTCTCTTTTAATTTAAGTTGTTGATTTAGTGCCAGACTTTGTGATAACTTTATTCATACTATTTAGGGTTATTGGCCAGTGTAACATAGTGGAATTTTGAAGTTTTTCCTGTGGAATTTTATTGGAATTTATCAGGTAAGTTTCACCTTTTTTGAAATTGGTAATTTTAAGGTTGAGATTTCTGTATTTAAATTAAAATAGTACCTAAATATTTTTTACAGGTATAGCCAATAGTAATGCAATCGGGTATTTTTATTTCTAAAAAGTCCGTAATACTTAAATCCATTTGTTAGTTTCCGAGTGTTAGGTATTTATTTGTGATATTTTTTTTAACTAAGCATAGGGAGTCTCAGAAGGTAGGTACAGTTGGGATAAAGAAGGGGAAAATATCAGAAACTACCATACCATAATAAAAATATTGAATCAGTCTCCGGACAAATTCCCGGTCAATTCCCGGTGCATTCTTTTTGAAACCATTTAAGAGATTTATCTTGAAGATACAGTTCATTATTTCAGCGTGTTTGTGGGGGGAACAAAAAATGTGTTAATGTTAGTTTTATTTAAGCTTTGTACTAGACCAGTTTCATTTATTAGACAGTCACTTACAGTCAAGGGTATTATGTATGTATACACCACAAAGTATCAAAAATATGTATACAGGTCTTATTATTATGGCAGTAAGTTTATGTAGGTATACATTTATTTTGGATCTTTGTTGGGATCTTTGCCCTTGACTGTACAAAATTAGTGATTGAATAATCACATCGGTGATATACATGTTCTTGTAGCTGACTGTACACCTTCACGTTTTTGGGTTATTCTTCAGAAATATTTCTGCGACTTATTCCTCTGTCTCCAATCTCCATACATTTAGAATGAAAAAGGGCCAGAGGCATAAGGTGACCGCAGACATATTTCTGAAGAATAACCCTTTTACATTACAGCACGTTACTAAAATTAACGAGTTACTAAGAGTTTCGTGGCTAAAAATTAACATTCCTTAAAACAAAGAAACTGAAGAATAATTTGTGAATTAATTCGAGAAGACATGTCCCATATAAACGCAAGCTTTCACTTTTTGAACCAACCGCTTAATGTGAATCATGTTGCGTTCTCGCCGAACTTTCGAAGCCCCGACCTATTGTTGGCGATGTCATTAAGGAGAAATTTTTAACGCTATAAATAATTATTGGAACTCGTAACAGTACATTACATTACACAACTAGGGTGGTAAAATAAAGAAAGGCCGAGATCGCAGATGTTTGCGGCCTGAGCTGCAAGCGATGGACGTAAATATGCGATCGAGCGCTTTCTTTATTACCTCCCGTGTTGTGTACATAATTTTATGTCTACACTTGGCTCGGAAGCGGTTTTTTCCGTACACGCAGCGTGCGGAATAAGGCAGGCACTTTATGGTCAGGTGTGGCATAAATTATATATTGGTATTGGAAATTCTGTAATTGCTATCCTTTCATATGTATACATTTCGTTTGATTCTTTTGTACCATGACCTCTAAACATAGACAGAAACTGTAGCCTACTCGATAGCTTGGTCCGTCAGTAGCAGCCAAATAGCCACTACCAGTCTTCAGTGACCATGATTAGCAGTGACGTCACTGCTCATCATGGTCAAATTGCGTTAATTAATTTATTTTACTGAGATTATTGGGAAATACCCTATTCTCTGAAACCAACAGTAGGAGCACCTAATGTTCCGAAATAACACAACAATGTATATGGTTCAGGATATAGGCACACTTGTAACTTGAATTTTACAAATTGTGGAAAAGCTTAATGAGACGCTTGTAGCGACTTTTTTGACAAATCATTGGCACCAGGGCATTCTCCAGAAATATGTCTGCGACTCATTCATCTGTCTCCGTACATTTAGTATGAAAAAGGGCCAGATGAATGAGGTGACCGCAGAGATATTTCTGGAGAAACGCCCACCAATCGATTTTAGCAAGTTCCACTTGAATTGCTACGGGTTTTTGGAAATCTCGCCCAAGGCCAATGCAACAGCCGTTTCAAAACTTCCCAAGTGCGATATCGCAATGTTGTGACAGACGGTCAGATAGCATATGGCGATGGCGATGACTATTAAATTTTCCATGCCCATTACCATGGACGGTTTATTTAGTGATTAAATGTGATAATGAGCCACGTTATGTTGTGTAACATGTTTTTTTTTTTTTTTTTTTTTTTTTAATCTTAATTTTAAGGAGCTTGGTCGTTGAACGATCATGCCGCTCCATACGTTCACTTAATTATTATAAGATATGCGTCAACCAAGCTACCACTTAGTTGATGCACATCCTATACAACTTATAATATAATTTAGCTTGATCTGACTCTGGATCCGACAGCCCAGCATTACAAAGACCAGTGTTATAGGTTAGACGACGGGACCGGCCCCGCACGCACTCCATCAACACATGGTATACGTCTTCTACAACTCCACAATCCACACAGTTAGGACTGTTTACTTTTCCCATTAAAAACTTAAATTTATTAGTGGGGACGTGGCCGGAGCGTAATCTCATCGCCATAACCAGATCTTGCCGTGACAGAGAACAGTGGGTTATCCACGGAGACTGTAGGGGTTCGGGCTGGATAGTCTTGTACCATATACCTTTCTCTTGGGATCGTTCATCAAAAAACTCTTTCCACAAATCAGAACAGTGCTTCCTGACCTTGCCCAGGGATTCGGTATAAAAGGGCACCACATGCAAATCTATACCCTCAGAGGACGCCGCCTTAGCTAATCGGTCCGCGGCCTCATTCCCATCAACGCCAATGTGTGAAGGGACCCATTGTAGAGTAATGTTTTTATTGTTAGCCTTATGTTTCCGAATGAGGTCTAAAATTAAATAAGCTATCGGTGTTCCTCGATACATCGAGGTACATCGAGCTATGTGCTGTAAGGAGCTCTTAGAGTCTGTGAATATGACAAAATTAGTCATCTCAATGGAGTCCAAGTAAGCCAGTGCCTCGGCAATGGCTTGTAGCTCAACCGACATTGTTGAAATTTCGGCCTCAATCTTGAAACATATACCTATATTTAATTGGACATCGAAAAATGCGGCTCCTGAACCATTTTTATCTTTTGACCCGTCTGTGTATATTCGGTAAAACTCGGAATATTTGCTTTCAAAATATTGTTCACACATATGTCTTAAATTATGGCTATTGTAGTTCTTCTTTGCCTTTTTAACAATATCAATGCCTGTGCAAATATTTGAAACATTTACATAGTTAACCCACCACTCGAATGCAAACATTTCTAACTTATCACTGCAATGTACCGGTACATTTTTGAATGTACCATGTAGCAACCATAGTAAAGGTTTTTTCTTTCTCTTCCAAGGAATATTATTCTGATGCAAATCTTCCAGAATGGATATAATACTTTTGTTGAATTTTAGCGACTTACACTTGAACCAAAATTTCCCAGCTAGGTAACGTCTTCTAATGGCGAGGGGCTGTAGGCCTAGCTCGCTCTGCATAACATGTATGGGCGTCGTTTTTATAAAGCCACCGACCACCCTCATAGCTTGATTTTGAATTTTGTCTAACTTACTGGTGTGACAGTTAGCAGCATCATCAAACAAAAAGCTAGCATAATCCAACCGACTCCTAACAACTGCTATATAAATTCGTCTTAAATGTTTGGGGTGTACTCCCCAACTAGACCCAGCTAGTACTTTAAGAATATTTAAAAACTTTACCGTTTTGTCAGTATAGCTTCATTAATGTGTTTAGACCACCTCAGAGACTTGTCTTACCAAAGGCCTAGATATTTTACGTTTGGCACTGTTTGCAATAAATTATTGTCTACTTCAAGCTGCACCGTTAATCTTTTATATCCATTCTGAAAGACACACACTTTACTCTTTTCGGATGATATTTCTAAGCCCATGTCCCCCAACATCTGCGTGATAATATTTAGCGACAATTGCAACCGTCTTTGAGCAATATTAATATTTTTGTCTGTCCAATATAAGACAAAATCATCGGCATACTGGGAGATGTTAATTGCAGTTAACCGTTTACAAATGTCCATCGTAGCTACGTTAAAGAGAAGGGGGGACAAAGGGTCGCCCTGAGCAAGACCACAACTGGGTGTAACATGTTGTTATAACAAAATATGTAAGGAGATGCTCAGTGGCGGCGTAAGGGGGGGCGCCCCGGGTGCCAAGCACTGGGGGGTGACACAGCGGACCGCATTTCATATGTCTGGGGTGCCTGCCGAATTCACCGGGTAGTTCTCTGCGACTAAACAGTCGCACCAATCGTATCATTACCATCGCCACATTATGGTTGAGCTCCCTATAAACTATGGAGTCGTTTTCGGTTATCTTGTAGAAGTCGCGCGCTTCTGCTATTTTTATCATAATGATCCTGATTGCTTTTATAAAACGGCCAATAATAGTGGCGATGGTAATGAAACAAGCAAAACGGTAAAAAATCGCAGAGAACTAGTCCACACGCTGCGTCTCAATATGGATTTCTAATAATTTATTAAGTGGGAAATAGAGTCCTTTTCGTACTAAGTCATTACGTAAACATCTAGTTATGTCATGTAATTTTGCCATTATCATTGCGAAAGGTCTAATTATTTCGGATAATTTAAAAGCCATTAGAGAAAATAAACGCAGTTTTCGATCGCACTGTGAAAAAAACCGTCAAGTGCGAGTCTGACTCGCGCACCGAGGGTTCCGTACAAACTCGTAAGTAGATACGTGAATACCTATTTCAAGAAAAACTGTATGGCGGTTAGCTTAGTTAGTAGGAGCAAATCAGTATGTTTTATGATTTTTGCAAATTTCTAAAAAACGGTACAAGTTAGGAAAACCGTTTTATTTTCCTGTAATAATTACAGATTTTTCTGTTCAGTGACTTCGGAGATAATAGGGGGGGGGGGGGGGGGGTGAATGGTATTTTTTTTAACCTTTTTTGTTCTAAATAAAAAAATACATGTCTAAGAAAAAAAATAAAGACGGTTTTGGAATCTACATATTAAGCCCTTTCATTTGATATCCCACTCGATATAATAGAATAGCTCTACTTTTGATTTTCGTCATCCCATTTCGGTCCCCTTTAAAAAGAAGTAAAAAAGATATTTTTCTGTCCAGTAGGCTCGGGTTAGCTTGTTTTTAACACTATTGCAAATTCCAAGTCGATAGCATCAGTGGATCCTGAGATATCTTGCTGTGACAGACGGACAGACAGACAGACAGAGTCGCACCATAAGGGTTTCTTTTTTACCATTTTGGTACGGAACCCTAAAAAATGCAATTGTCAACTGCTGGTTTCTAGGCTATGCCGCAAATCTTTGACTATAAAAAACCTTTGGAATTTGGCAAGCGAAAGTTTGTTGCCTTGTAATAAAGGCCAGGTATGCTGTGAATAAAGATATCGATGTCGATCGATGTCGGCGCTCGATACGAATTTATGGCATTCGGGGGTCGCTTTCAGGCGTTTTTACAGCGTTTTTTGTAACTTCATTAGTGTCACCTGGAGTTTTACCGTGAAGGACTATCGAGTGACAACAACTTTTGATTAAATCATGTGTAGCCTCGATACCGTCTATCGTTTATAGCAAAAATTAACTGTGATCACCACCGCTTGCTGGGGTATATTTGCTGGAACACGAATCTGAAATCAACCCTCGGTCGATACTTGGTCCGTGGGGTCAGAGTGCGCGTGGCTTGCATAGGGCGCTCAGCGCCTGAGGAAGGTAACAGGCGAGGACGGCTCAAAGGGCTTGTCATAGAACTAGCACGAGAAGTCTGCCTGCGCCATAGGTGGGTGCCAGAGGTATAGGCAAGGCACTTGTCCCTCCGCCGGTGTATAAGCGAGCTTTAATATTTGACGCTTAAAAATACGAACACATCATGTTTATGACCACTCGCAACAACAACGCCAAGGTAACGGTAACGGTGTCTGTAATAGGTCAAAGTCAAAGTCAAAATAATTTTTGCATCACGCTCGACGACAGTGATCGTTGTAAATTCATTGTAAGTCCACATTTGACGCCGCTGACGACGCCCAGAACGGCTCCGCTCGTGCTCGGCTTTTCGGCTCGCACGCACCTAAAGAATGCTCCAGTATGGATCGCACTACGTGTCGCGCGCTCCTAAACGACCGAAGTTTTTAAACTTTGACTCTGGCCATTTTATCTTACTACTTTCTATAGCAGGCATAGCTACTATTTTCTTTGTAATGTTGGCAAAATGGCTCCTCCGCGATTCCGAAATGGGACCTAAATGCAATATCGACCAGTGAAAGTAGCCGCGAACGAGAGCGGCGCGATAACTGTAGCGTGTGCAACCACGCAAATACTTCGTTAATGATGTTCCAAACACACAGTTAGAATTAGAATCAGGGGAGTATTTTGAAATTTAGCGCCTCGAGCCAATACTGCACGCCGACTGCGCAGTTGTGATGCAGTTCCCATACAAATCGTAGGGAGTTGCAGTTGGGTTGCAGTCCGTCTGTATCGGCCCTAAGCCACTCCAGAGGGACACAATTTGGTATACTAGTAGCCGCGCGGCAAAATCGAGGAGTGAGCCACTCCTGGCCCGACCGGTGGCTTGTGGGGCAGCCCTCATGGCCTGCACCGGCGGACCATGGCCCACTTAGCCCTAGACTGAATACGCCCCTGGCTAAAAAGACGCATTATATAATTTATATAACTTCATTAGACTTAATCGGAGCGCCAAATGTCCCGATTATCAGATGGCCCTCACATGTTTAAATGTACCTATGTCAAGCAAAAGGCCAAAGGAACTTAGGTAGCTAGACCTCCGGAATCCTGTAAACCGATATTTAAAAAACTAAAAATATTAACTTTATCGTGTTTATATATCTATGAAGTAGCTTTGTATCTAAAAATGAATATAACTTCATTCCCTAGTTTTAATAGCAGACGTCAGCGAGGCAAAATAAATAACAGGCCATATAAAACTGCATTGCTAGCCAAGTTTGGTATGGCACCCAGAATATATAATAAAATAAGTTACCAAAATCCATCTTAGAGAAAAATAATGTAACCGATTTCATGAATACCCTACATGACTTTCTCGCGCAAAAGGCATACATATTATACTGTGCAAGGATATACTTAAGCAATAGTATAGAGTAGTTTAGTAACAAACACCACAGAAAGACATAGGTACCTAATTAATGTAATAAAATAATTGTATTGTAAATAAAGTAGTTGTATGAATATTGTATTCTATGTTTGAAATGAACAGCATGTTATGTCATCGACTAAATTTGCATGCCGCAAGGTACCACATAGTGACACTAATTGTAAGTAATTATTTGTAACATCTTTATTACCTATGCTGGACCAATTAGTACATTGTGTATCTAGGGCGGTAAGTAAGGAATTACAAACGAGTGTTTGTTATAAGCCCGAGGTGAAACCGAGGGCTTTAATAACACGAGTTTGTAATTCCTTTACCGCCCGTGACACACACAATGTTTTTCATCACACTTGTGAGGAAATCTTAATAAAATAACCTTACTTTTCGACCCAATATGACAAGAAAATATTAAAACAGACAGTGACATTTGTCACATATGTCCATAGACAATGCGAACGTCAAGTCACGTTCGGAAACCATAGCGGTAACGGCCATTTTAGTTGATTTTATATTTGCAAAATAAAGAAATACATTATTTAAACATTTAATTAATGTTACCGAAATATGTGTTTATATGTATTTGCAATTACAGTTTTCTTTAAATGAATATTTCAGTGATAAAAGTTAAAAAAGTAAGTTGGCGTTTCTTTTGAACATGACAAATAAGAGTAAAACAGAACCAGCGTTTCAAATTTAAAAAGAAAACCATTACGCCCTAGGGCGTAATAGGCCATTTACGGCCCGCAGAACCTACGTGTAATGACACCATTTTCGAGCAAGTGTGATGAAATAGTACATTGTGTATCTAGGGCGGTAACGAAGGAATTGCAAACGAGTGTTTGTTACAAGCCCGCGGCGAAGCCAAGGGCTTTAATAACACGAGTTTGTAATTCCTTTACCGCCCGCCCGTGGAACACACAATGTTTTTCATCACACTTGTGAGGAAATCTTAAATAAAAATAACCTTACTAATCCACACAGTATGACAAGAAAATATTAAAACAGACAGTGACGTGACATAGTCACGTTCGGAAACCATAGCGGTAACGGCCATTTTAGTTGATTTTATATTTGCAAAATACTGAAATACAATATTTAAACATTTAATTAATGTTACCGAAATATGTGTTTACATTTATTTGCAATAACAGTTATCTTTAAATAAATATTTCAGTGATAAAAGTTAAAAAAGTAAGTTGGCGTTTCATTTGAACATGACAAATAAGAGTAAAACAGAACCAGCGTTTCAAATTTAAAAAGAAAACCATTACGCCCTAGGGCGTAATAGGCCATTTACAGCCCGCAGAACCTACGTGTAATGACACCATTTTCGAGCAAGTGCGATGAAAAACCCTTTTCATCACACTTGCTCGAAAATGGTGTCATTACACGTAGGTTTTGCGGGCCGTAAATGACCTATTACGCCCTAGGGCGTAATGGTTTTCTTTTTAAATTTGAAACGCTGGTTCTGTTTTACTCTTATTTGTCATGTTCAAAGGAAACGCCAACGTACTTTTTTAACTTTTATTACTGAAATATTTATTTAAAGAGAACTGTTATTGCCAATAATGTAAACACATATTTCTGTAACATTAATTAAATGTTTAAATAGTGCATTTCCGTATTTTGCAAAAATAAAATCAACCATTTTAAGTCTTTACCGCTATGGTTTCCGAACGTGACTTGAGATTCGCATTGTCTATGGATAATGTCACTAATGTCACTGTCAGTTTTACCATTTTATTTAGGTTAAGTAAGGTTATTTTAATCAGATTTCCTCACAAGTGTGATGAAAAACATTGTGTGTTCCACGGGCGGTAAAGGAATTACAAACTCGTGTTATTAAAGCCCTCGGCTTCGCCTCGGCCTTGTAACAAACACTCGTTTGTAATTCCTTACTTACCGCCCTTGATACACAATGTACTATTGTTGTTGGATGTTGATTAATGTTGAATTTTATAACATAAAGTCACATGGATTGGGAAATACTAAATTATTATTAACACAGAAGAAATAAACAATAGTATTTTATGCAACAGTTGTATAAGTGGGTTCAAAAAATGCGAATTGCGTGAGTTGCGATACGAGCCGCGAATGCGGCGAGTATCGCAAATAGAAACGCAATGAGCGTTTTTTGACTTAATTATACAACGTTGCATAGAATACTTTTTCTACGGTGAGGTTTTAAATTATAAAATACAAAATTAATCATAACCTGGAAACAAAGCAAATATGACGTTTGACTGACAGTATGTGTCTATGGTAAACTTTTTTTTTAATTGAAAATATACTTAAATTAACAATACTTTTTTTATGTTGGCATCAATGAATTTAGTTCGGAAAGTTTTGTTTTTCTTAAAAACCGAAGGAATTTAATTATTTGTTATTGTTGCATACTAGTACATTACATAACTAGGGTGGTAATACAAAGAAAGGCCGAGATCGCAGAAGTTTGCGTCCCGAGCTGCAAGCGAGGGACGTAAATATGCGATCGAGGGCTTTCTTTATTACCTTCCGTGTTGTGTACATCATTTTATGTCTACACTTGGCCAGAAAGCGGCTTTTTCCGTACGCGCAGCGTGCGGAAAAAGTCACTTTATGGCCAGGTGTGGCATAAAATACTTTTTCTACGACTAGGTTTTTTAAAATATAAAATACAAACAAGGCATAACCTGCATACAAGGCAAATATGACGTATGACTGACAGTATGTGTCTATGGTAAACTTTTTTTTTTTTTATTTTAAATTGACACGCAGTGAAAATATGAAAAATACTTTTTTTTATGTTGGCATCAATGAATTTAGTTCGGAAAGTTTTGTTTTTCTTAAAAGCCGTAGGAATTTAATTGTTTGTTAAGTTGGTAGTTGTGCATTTTTATCGTAAAGTTAGAATTGAGCGCTTAATCCTTGACCTAAGTTTAACCTAGATTTAGAAGTCTGTGGCTGCTAGCAATAACGTAAAGTGACTATAACGACACTAGTGCTGTTATGGGGAATAGAGTATAGACTTCTCTGAACTCATATTATGTATGTTCTTATATTAGTGTTCGTGACCAAGTATACAGATAAAAGTACAGGAGTAGAAAAAATACCATATTTGTCACCAACATTAATCATAAGCAAACACTAGAACGTTCGTCATAATTATCTCAAGTCATAACGCCTTTTTTCTGTCTGAAATCATTAACATCAGATAATTGTTGTAAAACAAACCTAACTTAGTCTGCGTTTCCACCGGAGCTGTGCGAGGTAGCTGAGCGGTGCGCGAGGAAAAAATCCACCAATCAACGTGCCTTAGCCTCGCTCAGCGCGGCCCGGCATTGGTGGATTTCTTCCTCGCACACCGCTTAGCTACCTCGCACAGCTCCGGTGGAAACGCAGCCTTAAGGCGAGGCTAGACCAGAATCGGGCACGGAAGCCTAGTTTCAAAATCATTTTTAGAGCACTTATTTGACTCGTAGGTCACTGTAAAACATATATAATAATATTCAGAACTGTATCTAGGGCTTCCTCTCGCTTAGAACACGATAGCGAACACTTCGCTCGATAGAAAAGTAGCGCGAAAACACTATAAAATAAAGTATTTTTTTCATTTTGTTCATTACCAGTTAGGTACCTTTTCTGACAAAATTAATACCTGACAATCATGATTTCACAGTCATGCAGGGCATCCTCTCATGTTTAGGTTGATAACGTATACTTTTATGTTAGAAATCGAAGATAATCTGCAATAATCTGCATTCCGCCCGACCCTAGTTGTATGTGAAATGCGAGCCAGGTCCTACCGGGCCTTAACCTGCTGTTGTTTAGGATAGCGTTTTAAAATGTATGATGATAATCCTATTTACGTGCTCGAAAGAAAAAAGTTAATGACTTTCGATAATTATGGTAAACCATACCTTATGATTATGACCTTAGCTACAAAGACAACAACAGGGTTCCTTTGTTTGATTCCGTTTTACAGAATGGTACATCATTAGCGTTATCCATTAATTAGATACAATACAAATGAAATGACATTAACCGCGACAAGCTTACAAACGCGAGGAGTTATTTTTCTTAATGTATGACCTTGGCCTGACTTAGTAAAAAGTTAAGACAATGTCTATCGTTTACCCTTGTTTATCCTTGTCACGTACACATAGGTAGAGTCTGTGCGGAAAGAGAATGGGATTTAGATTTGAGGGCGCTTTAATGCTTTTCTACCGTATTTGCCATACTGGTTAGGTTAGTTCCGTTTTTCGCCACGCCTATTCTCTTTCCGCACAGACTCTACCAAAGTATAAAGACGAACAAGTAGTCCAACTTCGGCCGTTTGGAGCGCGCGACACGTATTCACACAGACGCACGATAGCACGTCTGTGCGAGTGCGATCCAGACTGAAGCATTCTTACGCATTCTTATTTCTTTGATTGTGCGTGCGTACGGCGCGCACACATTCAAGCGCGCGATGACCTTTCGTAAGAAGAAAAAATACTGCTATTATACTGTGTAGATAGTTATGAATGAGTATCGATATGAAATGTGGAATGATCAACTAAAATAATCTACAATTAAAATTAAATTTATAACAAACTCTGACTTTTTAATGAAATACCCTTAAACCAATAGTTAATATTAAAAAACACAACAATTTGTAAATTATTTAAAAAAGTGTGGAAATATCAACTACATAACATAACCTACACTTAACAAACTCGGACTTTTTTTAACGAAAGATAATAAAATAAATTTTTAATTTACAACAATTTGAATCATAATACATTGTACCTACTGTCCCGTATTAGTTTGCCAAATTACGGGACAATGAAAATTTCGTTCCTGAAATACAGGACAACCCGTAAAATACGGGGCATCTGGTCACCCTACGCCGGCATAGTGTGTAGGGAAGGAACCTTAAATAACTGCCTGGTTGGGCGAATTTATATAGAATTGTATAGGACCTGTAGAGCACTGTGTTTGACTACTTATTTTATAACTAACTATGCAAATTAGACGTCTGATTGCCGAACGTGACAAAAATTGTATTGCGAATATTGTTTGTTTCTAGTGTTTGGTTTGGTTTCGACGTGTATGTTAAACAAATTATATAATTAAAATATAATTATCCAAACATCGAACTCCGAATTCGTAAAACTTGGGTTGGATTTGACGACCGCTTTAGCTTAGTTGGTAGTGACCCTGCCTACGAAGCAAGAGGTCCTGGGTTCGAATCCCGGTAAGGGCATTTATTTGTGTGATGAGCACGAATATTTGTTCATGAGTCATGGTTGTTTTCTATGTATTTAAGTATTTGTACCTATTAAATATATCGTCGTCTAGTATCCATAACACAAGCCTTATTGAGCTTACTATGGGGCTAGTTCGATTTGTGTAAGATTGTCCCCTAATATTTATTTATTTATTATTTATTTATTTATAGATTATTTTAAGTACTTTTCAGGTGTATAAGTTTATTGATAAAACAGTCCAAAACAAAAAGATAAGATCTACTTGGTCGTTCCATTCCACATGACCAAAACGACCAAACTGTATCCGCTCCGCTAGGATCTAGGATACATAGAGTTCATCCTGCAGCAGCATCCCCATTTTTGTATCCAAGTGGATACGATTGCCAAGAAAGTGCTAAAATTATTACCATACCTACTATTTTAATTGCCAAAATATGTAGTTATACAAATAGTATCTTAAGTTACTCAAAGAATAAGTCTTTCTATTTTAAACTCACAAGGAAAGGTACCCAACTGTCCGGCTTCGATTTGATTTATTTTGATATATGTTAGAGAGTAATCTAAAATAACAGACACGTATTTTTTATAACTGCCCAATCTCAACCTATTACATACTGAGTTACTGACCTCCAAAGTACTGAAAAGTGACTAAACACTCCAACTTCTACAGAAAAATAGAATAAGCACGTTGTTAGTTATTTCGGGTTCTAATACTTCTTTCTCAAATTAATCAAATAATGGACGCGATTCTACGTGCACATCGCCTAAATAGCCTAAAATTAAAATGTCTAATTTTTAATCATATTTTAGACGGCGGATTTAACAAGTGCTATTCCAGAACGTCAAGCTGACTAAATTTAGCCAGATTCTTAAATTTCTAAGTTGAATTGAGTGTGTTGCCACTTTAAAAAAATAAGTGAACAAATGAATGAATGATATCTGTATAAAAACTGTAAAATCGTATTTTCTTTTGGGTGAAATATGATAATTTAATGAATTTTATTCCATTACATATATATATATTTTTTCATTTAATTAAAAAAATTGACATCATTCTCTGGTTGTTGTGGGAGATCTTCAGGATCATCCTGTTCTTCATCATCCTCCTCTACTTCACTTAGATCTGTGATGTCTTCGTCACTCTCAGAATCGTCACTGCTGTCTGAATCATCATTAATTTCTAATTCATTAATCATATTATAAATTGTGCAGCATGATATTATAATTTTGGCAGCTTTTTCTGGGCTGTAATGCAGCGTACGGTGGCGATGAAGGCATCTAAATTTGTTTTTTAATACTCCAAAGCACATCTCTATGACCCCTCTCGCCTGTGCATGGCACCTATTAAATCTTGCCTCTGGTGACTCGGCAACTGGGTCAGGATGAGGTGTCATCAGCCACGGGAGAAGTGGGTAGCCTTTGTCCCCAAGAAGCCTCTCCATCGCTTGGTTCTGAAGATACTGCCCTTCGAGGTGCTGGTGCACATTGCTGCTCCTCCAAACAGCAGCATCATGGGTTGAACCCGGAAATTTGTGTTATTTGTGGTTATTTCCAAAATTGTCCTGGAACTCTCGCATTGCCCTGTCTTTCTCCAGTCTGGTCGCTGGGACTTTGATCCACTGTGGGGTCAACCTTTCTATAATAACAGGACACACATCCTGCCAGACTGCGGATTATTGTTGGCTGACTTTGAGCTAGTATATTAATTTCTCCCACAGCAGTCTGGTAGCTGCCATGGGCAAAAAAGTTCAGTGCACTTAGGACCTTTAAATGTGGTGGCACCGTCCCCGCTCGTAGCGCATCGCCTTCACACAGAGTGTCCACTACGTGACGGCCCATGGCCCGCGACAGCCTAAACAATTTACGGAACTTCCGCTCGGACCGGTCAAATGGGTTAGACCCGTCTCGCAACCTCTTCAAATAAATTTTTTCACCCTCGCCCTCGCCATACTCCCTCTCTTCGGCCACCACAGCAGCTATGACGTATTCTTCATCCATTTCGAAAAAGAAATTCTGCAAAACTTGACTTTTTTGTGTTATCGTATTTTAAACGGGACTATTTTATTCGCCGCTAAAATTAGTCAGTTTAGCTTGACGTTTCTATGTTTTTGTTTAAAAAAAACATGTAAGGTGAATAGCATTTAAGCAGCTAAACCTAAATTGAATAGACCGCCTAAATTAAGAAACGTCAGATTCAAATTGGTGTTGTCATTTGATTATGACAGCTGCTCATAGAATAGCAAAGTGGTTTAGCGACGCCTAAATAAAATTAGGAGGTTTAGCGGCCGCCGTAGAATCGCGTCCAATAGTTCATTCTTAGTTCCCGGAAATATTTGCAACACTAAAATCAGTAGTGGCAACATTTTCCTGCTCCCAACCCAAGCCGGGTAAGTGCACCTTGTGCGGGTCATAATAGCACCTTACATGGCAGTCAATGGCTGAACAAATCGTAGACAAAAGAATGACACGGGTAAGACGATTTTAATAGGCGAATTATGAACGTGAGTTAATTGCTAATGTCTGACTCAGTAGGTTGAATTAATCATTGGAATTATCCGAAGTGATTAGTGTTAAATAAAATATACTACATACCTAGCTCGTCTATTTATTAAGTCGTTATTAATATTGCAAACGCATATCAATGTGTATAATTGAAGTGGTACAACGTCATAAGGAATGGTATTGAGACAGTGACTGAACTGCAATTAAATTAACATATTTTTGATGCTACGGCCACATCATCGGAATTCGTATTGACGTATCATTATTTTTGTATGTCAGATCAAGAGACTCCACGGAATCCCTGATAATGTGGCCGTACTACGCAACCCCAATTTTTTTAGCTACTTACAATGAAACTGTAAACTGGTTGAAACCGGATCAAAGTCGCCATGTGCGGCTCGCAGAAGGGACCAGTCCAGTGTCCAGTTCACGGACGAAATAAAAAAGTGCATTCATTTTTAAAAGTCAAGGGCCCTTTTCGTGTTCGAGTTTAATTTCCTTATATGTATATACATTTATGTAGGTACCTATTATTTTGCCCATATACCTTTAGAAGATCATTGATCAGGTTATGATTATGAACTACTATTTTACTTTTACCTAGTGGTGCCATCTCCAAAATTAGACGCTTAAATCCCCGGATTTTACATACAGGCTGATTTAGTTAAGGTATTACATTGATTTACCGTTACCGTAAATTACCGGTATCGTTCAAGTTATGAATTAATTACATTTTTTACTTTCATGGTGTCAATGGTAAAAGACATTTTGTAAGTAAGAATGTAAATATCTGTTCTGATTTATTTTCCAATTTCCCGATTCAATAAATAAGAGAACACAGGCAGACACATCTTGATTTATAAAATGCCTTCTATCATTGACACCAAGTAATGACATTAGCGATAAAATAAATTCGTAACTTTTACGATACCTGTAATTCCCGGTAACAATAAACCAATCTAAAACCTAAAATGAATCATGCTGTATGTGGCTTGACGTCATTTTTACACCATCGGCATCAAAAGTACGACCCCTGGACATAAATAACTCACATTTAAAAGCTAAGTCGACAATTTTGTATGAAATCTATTACAGGTGGGTGCGAATTAAGCGAATAAAATATAGTATCTTAAGAGTTAAGAATGACCCACCTATGGATAGTTTTCAATTTCATGCCAACAACAACAACAAGTGTGTATAAATAAAGAAGCAATCACTTTTTAAGTGATATAAAGTTCTATTACTATTTCTACGCAAACTCGCGGGCAAAAACTGCTATGTACAATAAAGTGCCCTAACAGGGTTATGCTGGAACTGTATTTATATGTATATAACATCTTGTAAGACCCATTCTGCAATAAATAAATGAATAAAGTTTAAAAATAAAGACGGAACGGAACCCGGAGACAACATCGACTCCTGTCAGTTGCATGCAATTCGGCAGTAACGGTGCACTTCGGTGCAACGACCGCGGGCACCATTTTTAAGCACGTGTTTAACAGTATTTTTATTTCGGACACTGAATCTTTGCATATTCGTTCTTATTTATATGATGGTCGATTTATTAATCGTTATCTATTAAGTTAGATCAGCGGTCGGCAACCTGCGGCCCGCGAGCCTTCCTGTAGGCTATTTCGTATGTAAAGGTCGTTTTTCGTATACTCAGAATCGTATAAAGTCACAAATTATTAACAAAGTGCGGTCCGCGTCAATTTCGCTAGTTACTATGTGACCCTTGGCTGCTAAAAGGTTGTTGACCGCTGAGTTAGATTAATACCTAAGTTTAGGTTGATTATGGTGAGAGAAAAAAAACTAATTGTGTATGTTCTTGCAAAATAAATGATTTGATTTGATTTGATTTGGTCACCTGTTGGTAAACGACGATAAGAGCCTTATCACAATTGCGATTTGCGACCGAGCTGTGGGCGAGTTAGAAGCGAAGTTCCATACAAATGTCGCCCACGTTGGCCGCGATTGGTGTATGGAAACAGCTCGCAGCTCGGCCGCAAATCGCAAGTGTGATAAGGCTCTAACGTCGAAGCTGAAGCATGATAATGATATGGTGCATGGTTCTTTCTTTCCTACAATATTTACCATATATCTGTCGCTGCAAATTAGCTTAATTAGCTATTTGATTAGCTGCCTAACTTTTCATTAAACACACTCCTTATTTTAGGTTAGGTTTGTTAGTCAGCTTCTGTCTCTCAGAGCAGAAAAAAAATGCTAGGCGTTAACCAACTAACTAAGCAAGTTGGCTGCGTGCGATATATCCACCCATACGGCGTAGGAGACACTCTTAAATAAAATGCTTGCTAGACCCACTATCTCTTGTGTACCTGCTATATTTACAATCAACGTCTCAGTTAAGTTTCTTTAATAACGTGTCATTTCTTAGTTTCTCATTAGAATGCATATGCCAAATAGCATACACGAATATTAGTCTTCGCTGGTGGGACTACCACTATGTGAATATCTATGTGACCGTTCCCACGAAGAACAATTTGATTTTTTATCTCAAATCATCATCATTCACAGTTCAGTCCTTGGCCGACCTTGGCATGGTCAAACTAACTTCCTTAATACATTCAAATCCAAACTAACTAGTAACTGTGTCTGTCTGTCTATCGGTGTTTTTGTTATAGTTTCATACTAATTTAGGTAAAATTGTTTTTTTTAATTAATATCATAAAAATAGGCTACTTGAAGTTCTAATTATACGCAGATGGAATCGCAGGCAAAGCTATACCTAAGCTGGTTGACACAGTACTTACTGTCGTAAAAAATAAGTTTGTATCAATCAGTCTAGTCAGATATGTTATTTTTGTAAACATCCCTTCAATTTCTCTTTAGCAACTATCGATAATATTTTCTCAATGCCGTCCAACTTAGACCTTGAAATTATTATAAATATAGAGTAACGTTTCCAATCACAATCAGTCTTTGTATTAGCGATAAACTCAGTAAGTACAATCCTGACTTCGTTGCGTATTCATACTTGAGTTAGACGTCCCAGTGCTTGACACTGCCTCCGTAGTTGCCCTATTGAATTTTAAGTCATTAGCAATAGAGGTGACATCAGATCAGGGTGTCAATTATTGGGCATTAACGTGTCAAACATTATGGTTTACTTTATCTGTATGTAAAGTATATATTGTCATATTTGTAATCCATTCGAAGCAAGGGAAGAATCACTAGTCTAGTTATATAATAGTTTTTATGACCGATCGGCTCACATTATGCCACAGATAGCGTGACTATGTTATTCAGAAGTTACATAAGTGTTACATGTATTACGAGTCAACCCTAATGATCTACTGGAATAATCAACTACGCTGACCTCAACAATAATTTCTGCGTGATATATAGCTAATTGAAAAGGAACGCAACTTTGCTATACGTTCAATTACCGTAGTTACTTTTAGTGAGGGCTCTGATAACTTTGAGGCAATTTGGAACTATTTTGAGGATAAAATAATCCTATTCGAGGAATATACATTTGCCGCATCGTGTGGCTCTAGAAAAAGTAACGATATTGCGTTGTATTGTATTCGCTTCTTTTAATTTATTCTAGAGCATTACTCATGTCCGAAATTCACGCGCGCGGGGTCATCCAACTCCAAAACTCGTACAAATACCTGCTAAGGGCAATACTCTACTTATAAAGTACGGAGGGCCCTGTCGCAATATTTCGGGACCGACCGTTAGGCCCGCAGTGCGGCCCGGCCGTCGGCCTACGGCGACGTGCCGAAAACAGCCGCGCTCACCCTACTAAATGGCTGAAATTCATAGTGTTGTGCAAATTTGCATAGACTAAGTAGACGCTTAGTCAGTGTAATGTTGCCAGGAAAATTTTGAGAAAATGGTTGACTTGTGAGTTTTTTTATTTTTATATTTCGCGAATATAATAATTAATGGCAATAAGTAAATGTTTTATTTTTATGCAACATTAATTGTAGTATTCAAAGTCATTAATATTAATGTCTTTTTCTTTTTTCGACTATACCTAAAATATCGTTTTGACATTGTAATTTCATTAATTCACCATCTAATGAGCAAATACATATCATCCTTAAATTATTGGTCATTAATACCTAATTTATTTGAGTGGTGATCAATTATTTCCCACATTTATGGTCAATTAAATCTAAAGTAAAAAAAACTAACGATAAAAAACGAAACATAAGAACCTCATTAACAACAACAAAAGGCTTGTTTTATAAAGTTCAGCATCCGCCTAAAACAACAAAGCTTGCAAGTTAACACTTAAATGCCAGGAAACCCGTATCTTAAGCTCAATCTTTACAGCATTTTCATATTCTTAATGCACCTCGGCGATATATTAGTATATCTTAAAATTAATCTTATTAATAAATGCAAAGAGTTCAAAATACGTTGGACGGGAGAACAATGACGTCAAACATAAGGTAAATGACACGTTAGTTGAATCTAAATAGCTTTATTGAGAAGGAGTCAATAGAATAACAATTAGCTCGTCATGTATATCTTATCATAAAACTATATACATACAGCTGTGGTTTATCAGTGGACATGTCATAGTGATCAAAGTCGTGGTTGGATGTATGGGGGAGACAAGTGCAATTTACCTCCACATCTTGCAAGCTATCGTAGGCAACAAGTAGGGACACTCTTAAGTGACTAATTATATATCTATAATAATAAATAAAATCGACCTTACTCTAAACAAAATTCATCGGCAGGGTGGCCCCTGCCTCAAGACAACCCGCCCCGATACAGACCCAAAAGTTCCCATAATACCAGCAGCATTCCCTCGCTGAATGGCTAATTAAACGTTCTGCCCCCGATAGTAAAAAGAGCACAACTGTATAGGAAATTTGAATGAGATGTGCCCTTTAAGTAACGATGGCAGTGTTGAACCAAGCAGGGCTCGAAACCGGTATTTTGCAAAAACCTCGAAATAGCCCAATATTTTCAATTATTTTATGCTTTTTATGTAGAGCTCAGTAATGTATTTAAGTCATGATTTCGTATTATTAGATTGTCTGGTAAAAAAACGAAATAATAAACCAAAGAACGATAAGAACGGAAAGAATACCGGTATTTTTGTATGGAGCAAATACCGGTTTCCGAGCCCTGGAACCAAGTACGATCCTGAGCCAAAGACAAATTGAATTAAGTTGGTAACAATTGCATTACTTATAAACTTAATGTAATATTAAAACAAGCATGTAAAACGGATGCCGCCCCTGTGTTACTTATTTATATTTATGTTATCTCTATTATTCCATCTGAGGTTAATCCTTACATTGATATTCCATGCAGCGTGTTGAGAATGCCTTGCATTTTACTTAACCTTTGCAACTTCAGTAAAACAATACATTATAGTATTTTATGCAACAGTTGTATAAGTGGGTTCAAAAAATGCGAATTGCGTGAGTTGCGATACGAGCCGCGAACGCGGCGAGTATCGCAAATAGAGACGCAATGAGCGTTTTTGACTTAATTATACAACGTTGCATACAATACTTTTTCTACGACTAGGTTTTAAATTATAAAATACAAAATTAATCATAACCTGGAAACAAGGCAAATATGACGTTTGACTGACAGTATGTGTCTATGGTAAACTTTGTTTTTTAATTTAAAATATACTTAAATGAAAAACACTTTTTTTATGTTGGCATCAATGAATTTAGTTCGGAAAGTTTTGTTTTTCTTAAAAACCGTAGGAATTTAATTGTTTGTTAAGTTGGTATAGTTGTGCATTTTTACCGTAAAGTTAAAATTGAGCGCTTAATGCTTGACCTAAGTTTAACCTAGATTTAGAAGTCTGTGGCAGCTAGCAATAACGTAAAGTGACTATAACGACACTAGTGCTGTTATGGGGAATAGAGTATAGACTTCTCTGAACTCATATTATGTATGTTCTTATATTAGTGTTCGTGACCAAGTAAAAGAACAGTACAGGAGTAGAAAAAGTATATTATGTATGCAAGTTCATTCGGTACTTCAGGTTTTAGCAATAATTCGACGTAGTTTAGGCAAAAAGGATCCAACCCACAGGAACGAATTTTCGAATATAGAATTTAAATGCTTAAACAAAAGGTTGACATTTCACTGATGACTTGTGGGTTGTTCATTTTCTCTAAACTACGCCCAATTGTAGATTCAATACTGGCAACATTTGATTATCTTTGAAAATTCTTCCATTCAATTTTGCCGCACGATTTTTGTAACGAGTATGAGGTAAACCTCCCAGTGCTCGGCACGCTAATTTCCAAAATAGTCGGGACCCTGCTGTCACCTCTGTTACCAATAACGTTCAAGATGGCGACTACTGGGACAGTGTCGAGGACTGGGATGTTTTCCTTACCATGGACTAAAAATAAGACGGCGCGAAAATGTAATAGGGTAGTTTTCTGTAGTAAAAATAAATTGTTGAAATCGTAATTATCAAATTCAGTTTTCAAAATGTATCCCAGATGAATCCAGTCCCACTTATTTTTTTGCCTTTATCGATTTTGAAATGATAAAAAAAATGAGACAATTTGACCACAAGAACCTGTCAGGCCATTTGCAAAGTATAAAAACGAACAAGTAGTCCAACTTCCGCCGTTTAGGAGCGCGCGACTAGGTACCTATTTTCACACAGACGCGCGATAACACGTTTATGTGAGTGCGATCCATACTGGAGCATTCTTAAAACTTTTGCTTGTAGTACGTTCGTACACGGCGCACGTTTCAAGCACGCGATGTACCTTTTGTAGGAAGAAAAATTACTGCTAGAGTCTGTGCGGAAAGAGAATAGGCGTGGCGAAAAACGGAACTAACCTAACCAGTATGGCCACAGAACAGAAAATACGGCACATTCGGTACAAAAGCATTACAGCGCCCCCCAAAATTAATCCTATTCTCTTTCCGCACAGACTCTATTATACTGTGCCATTTGTTCGTATTTTCCATTAAACTGCATACAATCTGAGCGTTTTGACACTTCATAACAAGAAGTGAATTTGATCTGTTAGGAAAGTAGCCTATTTGACCTTCAACCTGCCAATTCAGTCCGACTAGACAAGTTATTTGCGTGCAAAACTTTCACTTGATGACTTTCGAAGTTTTTTGGTGCAAGTGAAAGACTGTTGCGATTTTGTTTGTTAATACCAGCAAGCGACTTAAAATGCATTCATATCCTTATGGTGCGACTCTGTCTGTCTGTCCGTCTGTCAAAGCCAGATATCTCACTAACTACTGCTGATATCGATTTGAAATTTGGAATAGTGTTAAAAGTAGCTAACCCGAGCTTATTGGACATAAAAAAATCTTGTGCCTTTTTACTTTTTTTTTAAAGGGTTCCGTTTTGGGACTTTGAAATTGAAAGTAGGGCTATTATATTGAGTGAGGTATCAAATGAAAGCGCTTGATTTGTAGATTAAAACACCGTTTTAATTTTTTTCTTAAATAAGTAGTTTTTTATTTATGATTACCAATTATTAATGTCATCCTAAATATTACAGGAAAAATATAACAAATATACTTATGAGTTTGTACGGAACCCTCGGTGCGCGAGTCCGACTCGCACTTGACCGGTTTTGTTTTTCTCAGTGCTCAGGGGCGGCGCTAACGTTAAACTGGGCTTTGTGAATGTGTGCATCTTCAAAGACTATTGGGCTATTCTTCAGAAATATGTCTGCGGTCACCTCATTCATCTGGCCCTTTTTTATACAGCGTGTAAGTCTAATACGGGCGAACAATTAAACTAGATATAGCGTTTAGTAGTGTTATCATTAATTAATATGATTTTTTTAAATTACACTTAATAGTGAACTCGTAATTAATTTTTGAAAATTTACCGAGCAGCAATGTACCGCATACATGCTTGTTATGACATTGCGAGATACGAGCTTTTTTAAAGTAGGTAACTGTCAACTAGCGTGTTTGTCAACTTGAATGTGTTCCGTTACATTGCGGCCCGAATTATTTTGTATGGTAAATATTTTCATTGTGGTTTTAAGCAATAGTTATCTAAATATGCTTCTTAGGTCCTATGCTGACCACCGTTTCAATATTCGCCCGTATTAGATTTACAGGCTGTATTAAATGTATGGAAGGAGACAGATGAATGAGTCGCAGACATATTTCTGAAGAATAGCCCTAAAATTCAAATTGTCGTATCAAATTCCAAGGACGTCGACGAAACAACGGATATGAAATGTAAGCAAATAATTAAAATTAAAGAGAAATCAAGAACGAGTAACGACGTAGACGCATAAAAAACCCACTTAAAAAGATGTGAATAAAAACATGCGGATTAAAAGTGGAGAACACTAGAGAATATCGAAAGTAGTCACAAAAAACTCAAGAGCTATCACAAGACATCAGTGGCGTGGCGTTCGGCAAGCCGGAGTAGATTTGGCTTCAATGTTCTTTAAGAGCACTAGAATTAAGTGCTGAACTGCCTAATATTAGGCAAGTCGGTGGGAATCGAGGTCTATGGACGCCACGCCACTGCAAGACATGTACAGTCACTGCCAAAAAAAATACTGAACCGATTTCGTCAAGCTACCGACACAGTATAATAGCAGTAAATGTCTTGCTACAAAAGGTACATCGCGCTCGAATGTGTGCGCGCTGTGTACAAACGCTCTACGGCAAACTTTTAAGAATGCGTAAGAATGCTCTATTAGGCGAAGAACACACTGAAATCGCCCGTCGCCGCGATTTTTTCCGTGTACGGAAAAAATCGCCGCGATTTACGCGCCAGTGTGCGCCACCCCGCGATTTTTCTATACAAATCGATGATTCTACATACAAAGTTGAAAATCGCTGAGTCGCGTGTCGCCGCGATTTTCGCTGCAGTGTGAGATCCGCCTAAGAATGCTCTATTATGGATGCGTAAGAATGCTCTATTAGGCGAAGGACACACTGAAATCGCCCGTCGCCGCGATTTTATTTTTTCCGTGTACGGAAAAAATCGCCGCGATTTACGCGCCAGTGTGCGCCACCCCGCGATTTTTCTATACAAATCGATGATTCTACATACAAAGTTAAAAATCGCTGAGTCGCGTGTCGCCGCGATTTTCGCTGCAGATCCGCCTTATGGATCGCACTCGCATAGACGTCCTATCGCGCGTCTGTATGCATACGTGTCGCGCGCTCCTAACCAGCCGAAGTTGGACTACTTGTTCGTCTTTATACTTTGGTACTTGTCCCCATCTCAAGGTGGTCCGGGCCAAGCGAGCTGGTTCGATCCCAGGCGCCCCGGCCCCCACCTAGCCCGACCCGCTCAAGGTGGTCCGGGCCAAGCGACCTGGTTCGATCCCAGGCGCCCCGGCCCCCACCTAGCCCGACCCGCTCAAGGTGGTCCGGGCCAAGCGACCTGGTTCGATCCCAGGCGCCCCGGCCCCCACCTAGCCCGACCCGCTCAAGGTGGTCCGGGCCAAGCGAGCTGGTTCGATCCCAGGCGCCCCGGCCCCCACCTAGCCCGACCCGCTCAAGGTGGTCCGGGCCAAGCGACCTGGTTCGATCCCAGGCGCCCCGGCCCCCACCTAGCCCGACCCGCTCAAGGTGGTCCGGGCCAAGCGACCTGGTTCGATCCCAGGCGCCCCGGCCCCCACCTAGCCCGACCCGCTCAAGGTGGTCCGGGCCAAGCGACCTGGTTCGATCCCAGGCGCCCCGGCCCCCACCTAGCCCGACCCGCTCAAGGTGGTCCGGGCCAAGCGAGCTGGTTCGATCCCAGGCGCTCCGGCCCCCACCTAGCCCGACCCGCTCAAGGTGGTCCGGGCCAAGCGACCTGGTTCGATCCCAGGCGCCCCGGCCCCCACCTAGCCCGACCCGCTCAAGGTGGTCCGGGCCAAGCGACCTGGTTCGATCTCAGGGAACGCTACGGCCCCCACCTGGTCCGATTCCTGCACCAGTCAGTAAGACTTGCAAGGTTGTCAGCTTACAAAAAACAAACCGGCCAAGTGCGAGTCGGACTCGCGCACCGAGGGTTCCGTACAAACTCATAAGTAGATACATGAATAGTTCAAGAAAAACTATATGGCGATTAGTTTAGTAGGAGCAAATAAGTATGTGTTAAGATTTTTGCAAATTTCTCAAAAACAGTGCTAGTTAGGAAAACCGTTATATTTTTCCTGTAAGATATAGGATGACATTAATAATTGGTAATTATTACAGATTTTTCTGTTCAGTAACTTCGAAGATAATAGGGGGGGAACGGTATTTTTTTTAACGTTTTTCGCCATAAATCAAAAACTACTTATTTAAAAAAAAATACAAAAATACTGTTTTAATCTACAAATTAAGCCCTTTCATTTGATACTTCACTCAATATAATAGCCCTACTTTCAATTTGCAAAGTCTCATTACGGACCCCTTTAAAAAAAAAGTAAAAAAGTTACAAGATTTTTTTTACATCCTATAAGCTCGGGTTAGCGGTTCTTAACACTATTCCAAATTTCAAGTCGATAGCATCAGTAGATCCTGAGATATCTTGCTGTGACAGACGGACAGACAGACAGACAGAGTCGCACTATAAGGGTTCCTTTTTTACCATTTTGGTACGGAACCCTAAAAATGGACTACCTACTTGTTCGTCTTTATACTTTGCTGCCGATGCGATGGGGTCGCAGCTTCGTCAAAAACACATCGCGTGTTCTTCTCACATTCTAAATATTTTAACATATCAGGTACTTAGCTTCATCCACATACGCTGGCTGACGAAATCGGCTCGTTTGGATGCAATAAAATTGTTATGTAACGGGTCATACAGGAATATACATAGGTATATGTATTCAGTATCTGTTATATTTGATACAACTCTATTCCTAATAGATCGAGTTAAATATTTTTATATTTTCGCATCATATACATATTATTGCCGGTGACTGTACCATTACGATATAAAAATATAAGCAAATAGTAAAAGCCTGTTTAAAATCAATATTTACGCCGCACATACCGTGAGCCATGCGAGGCGACACGTTTTAGCAGCCAATTAGCATGAAGCATTGTGATGCTAATTCCGTTCGTAAAACGCGCTACTTGAACTTAACCCAGTTAACTAGTGAGCCGTCCGATTAGCGTGTTCGAATTTTGAATTGCCGATTGTTTTTTTAACTAGAAGTTCGTTGTACGAGTAGGACGCGAGCCGGCAACAATATTTGAGACTCCTTTAAGGGCATCACACACGGCGAAGATACTATCTTCGCCGTGTGTGATGCCCTTTAAACCCACCTTTACACGAGCAATTTTGTAGGTATATTTATTCATTTATTTCGGGGATCTCGGAAAAGGCTCTAACGATTTCATTTGCAGGGAACAATCTCTGGTCGGGTCTGGTCTGGTCTAATCTTTTCTCTGGAAAAACGCGTATTTTTGAGTTTTATGCGTTTGTGCTATGTATTTTATCGGAAGACCGGGACGGAACAACTAACATAAATAGTTATGAACGCAGAACGAGTAAGCAAAGACTCTTCAACAACATCGAACCTAGTAAATTGCATTAGAAATCTGTTTCACGGCGATATACATTACTTGTATTGTAAAGCTATTATCAGTAGACATAAACACTGTGTTTATCTGCATTAACACTTAGACCACTATTGCAGTCGTAAAGTAGGACAATGCCTTCGTTTGTTCTGAGGTTAATACCAGTTAGGTACCTATACTTCGAATTTCAAACTTGGTTAGGTTGTCCTCTTTACTTACAACGGAGGGAATGGACCGGAAGCGGTGCATGTATTTTGAGTTACAGGTAGAGGTTGTTTTTCTAAACACTACTGGACCGATTTCGATGTTTTTCCGTACTCAAAGCGTGCCGACGGAAGGCTTTTTTACTAAGCATCCGCTGTCCGTCTGCCACAGGCACAGACTACCTCCACTAGACGGAGCATGTTGGGCGGCGCGCGCTCACATCAGATATGGTCAATCGTATAGCATTACGACATTACGCGACCAGCCGCTCTTTCAGTTGCGACCATGTTTCTGACTTGTGTGTGCACCAAACGTGAAATAAATACTTCTGTTCAATCCGACGACAATCTCAAAACATAAAATGATATAAAAGATGTGAAACACGCGTTGTATACTAGTAATATCTACCGATATTTAATCGCACATATGCGTGGTGAGCTCGTGTCGTATGGCATGCTCCGTCTAGTGGAGGTGGTCTGTGGCCACAGGGCTCCGTAATAGGTAGAGACTTGAAATTTTCACAGTATGTGTATTTCTATCGAAGAAAAAAGAAAATAATATCAAGAATTAAAAGGGGTCCCCTTAGAAGAAATATATTTTTTTGGCGTTTTTGCTCGATTTTAATGATGGTATTTTAGGTAAATGCTTGATACGTTCACAAAATGTTTATTTCTATTGCCATTTGCCGATATAACAACAAATAATAATACATACAAAAAATGTGTTTTTGTGGCGATTTTTTTGCTTAATTTTAATAATTGTAATGTGTATTTCTATTGTCGCTATAACAAATGATAAAAAAATAACCACATTTTCACTTAAAAAACCCGACCGCGGTGCACTTTGAAACTGCATAAAATCGCCATTTTGTTTATTTTAACGAACTTCATACCCAGTGACACTCGCACCATCAAGACGAATCTAATGATGTATCATTTATCAAAATCGGATGTGCCGTTGAGTAGTTTCGAGCGGACACATGAACGGACATAAATACATACATACATACAGGTCAAACACATAACCCTCCTTTGGGCTTCGCCGCAGTTGGGTAAAAATAAGATAAAGTTAAAAGTAAAAGGGGACGTCCCCATACAACAGAGGTTCTTGAACTTTTTTTGGCCACGGACCCCCTATATTATTTCGAAAACCTTACGGACCCTTTCCAAATACAATCAGAGTAAAAGAAAATCAAGGGCACATGAAAGTTTGTGTTGTATGCAGAGCCACGGACCCCCGGCTCTCGTATCACGGACCCTTAAGGGGTCCATGGACCACAGTTTAAGAAACCCTGCCATACAAGAAGCGTACCTATTTTTAGGCGTCTCTTTGCTCGACCGTGGTACGGAACCCTTCGTGTGCGAATCCGATTCGTATTTTGTATTACCTGTAAAAAAACAGGTACCTAATACAAAAAAGGTACAGTCGGCAATGAAAACTAGTCGCCATTTTTTTTAACAGAAATTTATTTGAGACTAGCATTTTCCCGCGGCTTCGCCCGCGTTGTTCCCGTTATTGTCCCAAAGGAACTCTTTACCGGGATATAAAGTATCCTATGTTTCAATCCAGAACTTGGTCTACTTGCATGCCAAATTTCAGCTTGATCCATCCAGTTGCTATCCCGTTATTAGGTAACAAACATCCAAACATCTTCACAAACTTTCGCATTTATAATATTAGTGGGATGCAAAAGATATCAACGAGATCTTGAAATATTAGCTAGAAAAAAAAACTGTGCAATGTGAAACGATTGAAATTCGTTTCCTAAGGACTGAGATTTTCCAAAACTTAGGTTATAGTTATGTATTATTCATGTATTCATTAGGGTCTCGAGAACTTGTGTAACGTGTTGCATATGTTAACTAAGAGATATTGCAAGCGAGCCAGCCAGGTGTCGCAACGGTCGACCTGCGGTTTATGTCGGTAGGTAAATATACTATGTGATGAACAGTGCCGGATTAGCCATATAGCAAGAGTTGCAAATGCGGGCCCCGCGCATTGGGGGGCCCCGCGCCTACTCGCAAAAGGGAGCCCCCACCCACCGCTCGTAAATGCTACGGAACCCCGCGCATTGGCGGGCCCCGCGCCCACTCGCAAAAGGGGACCCCCTCATTATGTATTTCGTAGCGCTTCTTTGCTAAGAAATGCTACAGGCCCGCGCTGGCTTAATCCGGCACTGTGATGAACAATCATTCCGCCGACCGATTATAGTGGGGACTGCAAGTACTGCAACCATATTATACTAATATACAGAAGTTTACACAGATCTGTACATATAAGGGGGGTACAATGAATATCTTTGTTACGCGCTAACTGCGTTTGCGTATTCATTTGGTTCTGCTATGCTTTCTATATCACGTGCTTGGATATTTATTATATACATATTTTGTAAATATCCCACATGTTAAAGAAATGCTCTAAAATGACTTGGAAACGAGGCTTCCGCGCTTC
Source organism: Eudemis profundana (assembly GCA_947034925.1). Classification (NCBI taxonomy): domain Eukaryota; kingdom Metazoa; phylum Arthropoda; class Insecta; order Lepidoptera; family Tortricidae; genus Eudemis; species Eudemis profundana. Next base: position 9,152,200 of record OX344814.1, on the reverse strand, counting down.
TGATCCGAAGATTAGTGCCGAGTTTCCATAGTACAAAACCTGTCGCGTCGCGGGTCATTCCACGGAAGAGGTAACGATTTTCATCATGATGCAAATTAAAGTGTTAATATATCTCTAACTTATCATCCCCAGATGTATTAACACTAAAATTTGTATGTTTAATGAAAAAAACACTCAATGAAATCGTGACTCGCGTTACATTAACGTGGAATGACCCTCGCCGCGAACTCACGAGTGAGCGACATTTGGTAAGAAACTTCGCTTCTAACTGGCCCGCAAATCGCAAGTGTGATAAGGCCCTTAGAAGTACGATCGAATACGAGTCGCGCCATCTATCGTCTAAGTACTTACTTACTAGGTTTTTTTTGTGCTTGAACAAATGCTAGCTCTTTGAGCTGTTGCAACTATCGGTCTTCGTGGCGGTAGGCATGCCTCGGCCAAAAACCTCGGCACCACGGGAGTTAATCATCGGCGTGCAGTGCAAGGACACTCGAACCGAAGTGGGGAGTGTACCTAGCGAATATGTGATACAGTAGTTCGTCTTGTAGGTAGTGGTTCTATTCTAAGCTAAGTTTTTAGGTGATGTCGAGAACTACTTACTAGGAGGGATTAGTTAAGTCGTTCTACTTCGTCATACTAGATGTTTCTAGTAGTGGTCAAAACATGTGATCTAGTTGCTATCCAGTCCGTCATAGTTTCATCCATTTATCATATCTCCACCGCTAGTGCACTGATTTATATTTTCAATGCAATACTTTTTATTGCACACCAAAAATTACAAGAAATCTTTCAATGTAAGAAAGATAACAAAAACGATTTGTAGACAAAAGGCGGTCTTTACTTTTATGCTTTTGGGAAAATGGGAATAACTTTCAACATTCATCATCTATAACATTTTTCTTGTCTTGTTACAGAAACAAAATGGCGACTTCAGTCCTCCAACCAGAATCCCGTCGTGAGCACGAGCCGAAGGCGGAGATAGCCGAGTCCCCCCGATTGACTGACGACGAGCGCATGCAGATCCTTGAAGCGAAAGAGAGGGAAACAGGCGATTTGCCTCCAGAACTGAGAGAGAGAGCTAGATTGGAGCTCCGGGAAGAGCCAGCGATCAGGGAGCATGCGCTAGCACAGATGAGGCATTTCATCGAGAAACATCCGGCTATCAAAAAGTCTAGGACTGGTATGACTGTTTTCATGTGTGGCTGTACATTTTAATGTGGTCTTGGATTGTTTTGTCTGACGCTCTGTCTTGTAACCAATAAAACACTGATATAGGGAACGTGCACGAAGCACGAACTATAGGTGGCAGCACTAAACGACAAAAGAGACACGGGCGGACAATAAAGGAAACTATCGCGTCTGTCAAAGTCAATGATAAAATGTAAGTGTCAATGTCAAATATAGTAAGTCGTCAACGCGATAAATTAACGTTATTAACGGCGTTTTCGTCAATGTGGCCCCAGCATGAGAGGGTATATGATTTAGATTGGCGGCACCAGTTGGCAGCACCTTCATCATGCACGTTCCCTATATTACTACAAGCTGGGAAACCAGAGATTGCCTAACACGTATTGGCGTCAAGGCCAAACAAAGTGAGATCTTGGAAATGTACTGCAAGAATTAGGCAATACCTGATCTTGTGGGCATATAGTATTTTTCTCAAATAAATGATGTATATTGCTGGTGGTGTACGACTTGTACGAGCACAACAATATCTAGTTAGTATCATAATCGCACGAGGGACGAAGCATCATCGGCGATAAATGATACCCTATAGATACCCTAAGTTCAAATTTATTTAATTTTAGTGAATAAATTTGAACTTAGGGTGTCTATAGGGTATCGTGAAATTATTTCAGACACCCCCTTCCTCCTCCGGTTCCTCCGTACCAAGAAATACTCGGTACCTCAAGCCTGCGCCATGTTGGAGCGCTACCTCACGCTACGGCAGGTGCATCCTCACTGGTTCCAGAAACTGGACCCCTTGGACCCCAAGTTGGCTGCTGTTATTGACGCGGGATACCTAGTGCCACTGCCCAAAAGAGATTCTGAGGGACGGCGGGTTGTGCTGTCTTGTATGGGTAAGGAATTGCTAGCAAGTGATTTGACGTAGACCTCGGCCGCTGAATCAGAACTATTATTTACTTATTAGTCGATAGACTGTTCGAGGTGGCGTTTTTGGGTGATTCTTTGAGTCTTATTCCTCTGTTCACAAATATACTGGCGATTTTCTTGTAGATCCTGCCTCAGTAGCATATACTTATCTTGCCAAGTTCTATACAACAACCAACAAAGATGCCGTGTGGCTGAGGTGGGGCCTACAAGGAATTCGCCAATATTTGAGGACAGGAATAGGATCCTCGAAGAATGAATGACCCTTTTAAGCCCGAGCTCTAGTCTACTTAGGCCCTCTAAGCTATTACTTCCAGTAACCAGGGTTGATAGGACCTCTTAAAACCACAATGTCATGCCACCCGGGTCCTTTAGGTTCAGTACAACCCTGGATCGCAAGGCGCATCGAGCCAGCTGGCAATCAAACGTATATAATTCTAAAAACAAGCTTTACATGAGTAAAGAAACGGAAAAGAAGTTAATTTTAATACATGCATCGTGCGGACTCTTAGAGAATTCTCCGGCCGAGTCTGCAAAACAACCAAGAGGCCGAAGGACCGCACACAGCCACCGCTCGCTTGTAGTACTGTAGCATGTGTGTGTAGATCTTAAATTAGCCCCTGAAACAGGGCTTTGTAAAATCACAACGAGAACATTTTCGGCCGCAGGTCGCTTCGACCCCCACGTGTACGACAGTTGCGTCATGGCGCGCGTCCACTCGATGATCGTGGAACTGCTGCTAGACGAGCCTCGCTCCCAGCTGCTTGGATACACCCACGTGAACGATGAGGCCGGTATGCAGATGCCTCACGTCAGTTTGTGGTCTTTCAACGATGTGCGGACCATGCTCAACTGCATCCAGGTACGATATTGGTAACTTCTGGGATAAAGGCTTGGCTACGCAACTAGCGACATCTATTGTATTCGATGATCGCGGAACTGTTGCTGGACGAGTCCCGCTCCTGCTTGGGTACACCCACGTGAACGACGAGGCCGGCATGCAGATGCCTCACGTCAGTCTGTGGTCCTTCAACGATGTGCGGACCATGCTCAACTGCATCCAGGTACGACATTGGTAATTTCTGGCCCAAGGGCTTGGCTACGCAACTAGCGACATCTATTGTACTCGATGATTGCGGAACGGTTGCTAGACGAGTCCTGCTCCTGCTTGGGTACACTCACGTGAATGACGAGGCCAGCATGCAGATGCCTCACGTCAGTCTGTGGTCCTTCAACGATGTGCGGACCATGCTCAACTGCATCCAGGTACGACATTGGTAATTTCTGGCCCAAGGGCTTGGCTACGCAACTAGCGACATCTATTGTACTCGATGATATGGAAATGTTGCTGGACGAGTCCCGCTCCTGCTTGGGTACACCCACGTGAACGACGAGGCCGGCATGCAGATGCCTCACGTCAGTCTGTGGTCCTTCAACGATGTGCGGACCATGCTCAACTGCATCCAGGTACGACATGGGTAACCTCTGGCCCAAAGGCTTGGCTACGCAACTAGTGACATCTATTGTACTCGATGATTGCGGAGCTGTTGCTAGACGAGTCCTGCTCCTGCTTGGGTACACTCACGTGAATGACGAGGCCAGCATGCAGGTGCCTCAGGTCAGTCTGTGGTGTATGTATTCAGCAGGTATTGTATTCTCATAGATCGAAGCAGTACGAAAGGCGACGCCAATAGCTACGTCTAATGTAGAATAGCTGAACAACTCAAAACTGGTAACTTCTGGGCCAAGGGTTCGGCTACGCAACTAGCGACATCTTATATAAAAGAAGTCAGCGTTGGGTAACTGAACAATAGATGGCGCAGTTTTTTGAGAATTTCGCCGATGCATTAAGGTGGGTTTAGACCAAACGAATTCAATTATAATAATAATAACAATGTGTTTATATTTTGTATTTACTTTATATATATATATATAGTAAAAATTCTAAACTAAGAAAATAAAGTTATACCAAGATAACAATGTCAAATTAAAAGAAATGGTAAAGAATTAGTTTTATTAAAATAATTGTCTTTTTTTCCAGAATTCGACACCGATGCGGCACAAGTGTACTCATTTCGTGAACGTTCCTCATTACGGAGCTAAATTCTTCGAATTCGCTGTATCTTTACTCAGTGATAAATTAAAGGATCGCGTTATGGTAAAATATAATATTTTTATATTTGCAAAATATTAAAATATTTGAAAAATTATAATATTTCATTCGAAACTCTTTTTTCATACAGTCATAGACAATGAATAGTTTTATTGCCAACGTTACAATACAACTTGTAGCTAACTTCATTATAGAATGTTTTGCTACGTTGCTACCATAGGACGTAAAATTTAAACGAAAGAGAAAAGACACTATTTTTTTTAAATAAATGACAAAAAAACGGTTGCATTTTATAACTTTGTTTGCAGTTCCATCGCACCACCCAAGACCTGAATAAACACGTGGATCCCGCTATTCTACCCAAGGAATATGGTGGCACGGTCCCATTGCGAGACATGATTGAGGAACTCAAGCGGAATCTTTTGAAACATAGAGAAGATTTACTTGCGCTAGACGACATGTGCGTTGATGTGCATGCTCTTGAGAAGAATGATATAACTCAAGATATTCATTCCACAGCCGGATCATTCCGAAAACTTGAATTGGATTAGATTTTTTTATAAAAACGAATCAATTTTGCGCTATATTAGCACTCATACTCATCACGTTCGATAAAAAAATTATGAATATATTTTGGAATTTGACGCCCCAGGTCAATAAATATTGACGTCTGACAGAGATTTCATGGTTTAAATTGTGTATGAGGTTTCTGCTTCTGCATCCCTCGAGGCTTGCATGGGCTGGATTATTGCTCACTTGGTCCTAAGTAAAATACTCCTGCAGCTGACAGGAAGTGAGACTGAGATGGGTAGCTGATATTGCGCAATAAACTTGATTGTCTATTGGGCCCAGCGTTGCCAGACGTCCCGATATTTAAATCAAAATTAAATGTCCCGCGCGGAACAGACTCAGTCCCGCTTTTCGGGGATGACTCGACCGTGCGTACAGCGTGCTGAGGAAGTGCGGGCGGGTGGCATATTTTTATTAAAATGCATTTTCTATGGCTATTTATGCCATCTATTGACACGTAAACGTAATTTAAAACTCAAATAAAAAGATAAATATTTAAAAACTTCTAATTATATACGTTTTTTACCACGTCCCGCTTTCGACGAAAGAATACCGCTTTTTTTTTCAAAAAGTTTCAAAATCTCGACTTGGCAAAAAAAATCTGGCAACGCTGATGGGCCTGATACTGTTGAAATATCAAGTAGTTTTTATCTCATCATAATATAATTTGTGACATGGTATATTAAGTTGTTATGGTTTAAATATATCTAAGTGTGTTATTTTAACATGAGCTGCTGGTAATAATTCTAAGCTTTTCAATAGTTCTACAGACTTCATAATTATTATACATAGATCTCAATGGCTTCCCCTTTTAATTAAGAAATGGGTTGTTTGCAATTATTTCAGATTTATAAAATATGTTTTTATCATTTACTTGTTATAATCGCGCGTAATTGTTTTCTAAAACATACAGGATGATTTTTTGGCCATTGCAAGCATTGATGTACCTTCGTCGCTATAAAAAAAACACTTTTTTTTATCTAACTAGCTAATAACAAAGAATACTGCGATATTTTTATCACAGTAATTTCATGGTAAGTGTAAAGTGTTGAAAATATCACTAAAGTATTTTTATTAAATGAAATAATTGCATAAGCTCAGTACTATTTAAGTAACTAGAGACCTAGTGGCAGCCGTCGGTGGTGTCACGTTACCATTCACTTGCTGGGTTTGTAAATCTGCTGCTGACTTTATTAAACGACCGATATGGCCTTTGTATATCTTATTTCCTTTTTTTAAATAAAAGAATCAGCTCCCAATTACACTAGAGTTCGTCGTGGACGTAAAGCATACGTCATTATTGAGTACCTAGATCTTGTAGCAGGTTATTATTTTTCTTAAAACGTCTCCTTAAATAAAGATGTTTTCCCGTTTTTATATTGTTGGAATGTATTTATTAAGCAAACTAGTCGTAAATAACGACTAAGCGGCATCTCTAACTGATTAAAGGTTAACGATTGCAAGCCCTGCTGTCTGGTGAGGTATAATGAGTGAATAATTAATATCGATAATAATTATTTTTTGCTCAAAGGGCTGATTAATGAATGAAAACATAAATAAAAATTTGAAATTTTCTTTTTTTATGTTGACACCAGAATTGACAATCTTGTAACCACAGCTACATTTTTCGTTTAAATCAGTACTAATACTGCTATTTCTTAAGGATTAAAGTAAGTACTTATTATTCAACCACGTTTTATTTTCACCCTTATTGCATCTACTTTAAGATGATTCGAGTCGGTCGGTTTTCCGTACAAACCAAAAGATGTTTTTTTTTGTGCTTGAACAGGTCTAGTCTAGGAGCTGTCACAACTATCGGACTTCATGGCGGTAGGCTACCTCAGCAAAACCTCAGTACCGAGGTGTCCAAAAGAGGGTAATGAGGGCTACCGCGAATGAATTTCACCTCTAGAGGCGCTAGCGTAGCGCGTGGTCCCCGAAATGTGAAATGTCACTGTTTGTGTGGGGCTGCACTGGATTATTTGTTATTAGAATAATGTTATCAATATTTTGTAATATCTGAAATTATTTATGGCAAATATGAGTGACGGGTCAACAAATGTCATAGCTTTGAGACAGTTTCATAATTCGGAAACCTATATCCTCTTTTTTTCGGAATTAAACGCAATCTATGGGCGACGGTGATTGCTTACCATCAGGCGACTCGTCTGCTCGTTTGCCCCCTATTTCATAAAAAAAATACTGCCTCAATCTCGATATTTTTATGGTACGATTTTAAGGCATTAAATACGATTGAAATGTAAACTTCGTTTTCACACACCCGTAATAATATACTGACAGCTATAACTTCACGATCCTACTTGACAGTGGCGTCAACAGGTGAGTACAAAAACAGTAGCCCACATTGTTTGTTTGAAATGTATTTTATTTTATAGCTTGATATTTTTTATTTGCATGAAATATTAGAAAAACTCTCAAAATGCCAAAAATATTATTTTTTCACACAAAACGTTTAGTTTCAAATGATGCTGATAGATGGCGCTGACCTTTAATGTCCGTTAATTCTTTAATTCATTGCTGCACGTTAACTCTGGTTTTTTGAGACTTCTCAAGAGATTTTGCGCCAATAAAATATATCAAGGTATAACCTCCTGCCGCCCAAAGACCTATTTAAAGGTCTTCGCCTGAGTAGTGGTTCCGGCCCAAGCGTAATGACGATTTCAACTTATAGCCGCCCAATGACCTTTTAAAAGGTCTTCAACTTCAACTTGTCATAGAACTTTAAATTTACCGCGAATTGAATTCCGATGGTTTCTGAACGAATATGTCATGTTTGAAGTTGACACTCGATGTCAATCTGTGTAACATCATCTGTCAGTTTTGACGTAACCGCCAAAACAATGGGGATGAGTCGAGGAACAGGTAAGTAAATCTGTGATTATCTTTGCTATCTCGGCAGATTGCGTATGTATTTTTGCTGTGAGTGCTGCCTAAGATGTTCGTCTTTATTTAATCATATTTATTTTATGCATTAAATCAATATTATTGTAAATACAACAAGAAATGATCGGATGACCTATTAAAAGGCATGTGGGCGGCAACATATTTAAGGATTTTAATAGGTCTACGGGCTTTAAGCGCTACGCTATTTTGGTTTACATACAAAAAAAATTGAAATTGTCTTCTAATTTAATTTAATTTGCTTTTTTTTATTTATTTCTGTTTGAAACTGGTTTAAAACCCAATAATTGTTTTTGCAATATTGATAAATAAGTGTTAAATTGTCATTACTCTTTAGGATTTTAAAAGGTCTGCGGGCGGTTACCCCGTTTTAATACAAAAGTTCGATATGGTCAAGTTTGGTGCCTAATTGTAAGCTCATTTTTCATTTGAATAATGGTCCATTGTATTTTTGGGAATAAATATATACAGTAGTCTTACAATTTAATAGTCATGGTTGTAGAATAATCAGCTTGTGGTCAGTATTAATGGTAACACGTGGCAGTCGTAGGCATAAACAAAATATTTTAACAATATATATGCAATGCATTACTTTTATTGCAATATAACATAAATATACTACAGAAGCATAAAAAATCAACATATAGGCACATAAGTAATTAGAATAAACTCAGAAATACACATTTTAAAAATTTAATTTTTTTAATGGTTGCGGCCCGGAGACCTTTAAAAAAGACATTGAATATCGGTGTTTTTTTAGTCTCACAGCCTTTTATACATATCAATTAAGATACCCTAAAAACCATACATTCATACGACAACGCTAAGTCAAGTTATCACCTGCCGAAAGTCTTGGGCCGGAACCATGTGAACCTATAAAAAGGACTTTGGGCTGCTATCCCATCTTTGGCCAGAAAATTCTGGGCGGCAGGAGGATAAAATAAAACTTACATTGAGCATACCTAACTGATGCCGTGGAACAGAGAAATATATCGAGATAAAAGAAAATAGTTCGTTAATCTGTATGTATGTGTAACGGTTTTCGCTTGGCGTTTGGTTGGCGCCAAGTGTAATTTAGTGGTGGAAAAGATAAATTTTCCATATCATCTGGTGATATGTGAACAATAAATTATGCTATTATTATCAGATGTAAAATCTGACCATAATACACGACAACTGAAGTTCACGGTGTGCAAAGTAGTTCGACGCCACTTCTTTTTAGCACGCGAGGTACATACACTTTCTACCTCGATATATTTCTGTGCCGTGGGAGAAAATAATGACCCTCTTTATGGTTGTATGGAAGACTTCAATCACCTTAATGTTAAAATTATTACAAACTATGAAATTGAAGCATTGGTAGATGTTGAAATAAAATATAAAATTGGACATTGGTATTAATTCACTTGATATCAAGTTAAGAGTCTGTGCGGAAAGAGAATAGGCGTGGCGAAAAACAGAACTAACCTAACCAGTATGGCAAATACGGTAGAAAAGCATTACAGCGCCCTCAAATCTAAATCCCATTCTCTTTCCGCACAGACTCTATCGCAGATTTGAAATCCTCTCGACATCACATAAAAACTTAGCTTAGAACCACTACCTACAACACGAACTACTGCATCACATGTTCGCTAGGTACACTCCCCACTTCGGTTCAAGTGTCCTTACACGCCGATGAAAAACTCCCGTGGTGTCGAGGTTTTGCCGAGGCATGCCTACCGCCGCGAAGACCGATAGTTGCAACAGCTCAAAGAGCTAGCATTTGTTCAAGCACAAAAAAAAGGCACACTTGTAGGCCAAGATTAAAGGCTTGCAAAATTAAAATGACATCGAGAATAGCACTAACTTTTATGCTTTAATTTGGTGACACTCTAAATATATACCAAAAAAGAATTTAGAATCTCCTCATTTTTACTCGGTTTGAATCAAAATTTAATAATCTAACGTATATCCAACATTAGGAACAAAATGATTGAGTTTACGTTCTAGGACCGCATTTCATAGACAATAAGCACATCATAGACACGTTATTTGAGCATAGACAGTAGAACGACCTTGAAAATGCGAGCTCGATCGCAACTAACTTCGCTGTAGTTTTTCCCGCAGTTTGGCGTCCACACGGACTGATATAAAAAATATTATACAAATTTTCTATGAATTTAGATCAATAGGACATTAGAATCCCTCTATGATTTGTTTTCCAGTGATGTTCTAATGAACGGAAAATGTTTGTTCTGTGATTGTTTTGTTTGATAGCTAGTGCCGTGGTGGTTTTGTAAACACGGCAAGCGGGACCCACGTCTATGACTTATCGTACGTATTTTAGCCATTATCGGTAGCAAATCATTCTTTCATTGCAAGCTTTTATCAAAACTAAATACATCTTGTTGACAATTTCTGTATAGAATACAGGATTAACCTCGAAATGATTTTGATGTTTGCTTGGTAAGAAAAAAAATATGTTGATATGCCATAATTTCATTGTAGTGTTGTTACGATTACAAATGAATCGTCCACAAACGTAGTTTGCTTGATGGAATAGTGGTTTGTTAGAAATATGCTGTTATTTAAGTGTGTGATCTGTCGTGTGCATTATTTCTCGTAATTACGTATATCATGCTTTCATGTAAGCGTTTTGCTCTGCAAGCGCTTCTGGGGCTATGTGTTCGATTGTTTGGCAATAGGTAAGTTATACGATGTTTGAATTAGGTTACTTATAATCAATTCGATATGATGTTTATGATTTGCATTTATTTGCAAATTGGAACATCTATAGGCATATTTAATTCCAAACTTTCGTTAGATCTTAGTACAATCCGTGAATGAAATCGCGTAGTAATATCATTGGTATTCTTTAATTTTAGAAATTTATATTAGACATCCAATTTTAAGTTATACTATACATTTGCATGTATAGATTCATGTAAAATAAACCAATGAGAGGTACTTCTATTACTAACATGCACACATTCAGAGACATGACTTCATACATAAATGTTTACTTCATACATTCGCCAAACTAGTCTATCAAGTGATATTTGAGCATTCACTCATATCATCTGTGGTTATCTTAGGATTATTGTCTTGACATATGATAGTTATTGCTGACAACTTTACTGTCATGTTTTAGTTATTCATGTAAAGTGTATGTGTTATTGTAATGTACTCAATAATTACATCATTATGACACAACACATTTAGAATAGTGGGAGTCACACCACCTATGAACCTAGAGGACCTGGGTTCAAATCCCGGTAAGGGCATGTATTTGTGTGATGAGCACGAGTATTTGTTCCGGAGTCATGGATGGTTTCTATCTATTTAAGTATGTATATCATCGTATAATACCCATAGTACAAGCATTGCTTAGTTTGGGACTAGGTTGATTTGTGTAAGATTGTCCCCATAATATTTATTTTAAATCTAAGCAAATTGTCATGCTCGAATAAATTATGATAAAGAAAAAATATTGATTTGGTCTTACACTAATATACAAAATCTTACAATACTTTATAGCACACCTTTTATTTTATTTATTATTTATTACACCAAAGAATCACATTAAAAAAGGTAGTTAACAATGAAAATATTTTGATACAGTAGTCAACAGGCGGTTTGATAGCTAAAAAGCAATTTCTCTCAAACAAACTTTGGGTAACAGAAATAAAATATCAATACATAGACTATATTGATACTCTAGAGCAGCGGCAGATCAGCGGCGACCTTTTAGCAGCCAAGGGCCACATAGCGGCTAAAAAAAATTATGCAGGCCGCACTTTGTTAATAATTTGGAATTTTATACTATTCTGAATATAGTGACCTTTATATACAAAATAGCCTGAAGTCTCGCGGGCCGCAGGTGGCCAACCGCTGCTCTAGAGCACAATAAAATTGGGTCCTAAATCGGGCGTTTAAACCACCACATTTCTGTGGACACATTTTTGTCAAAATCCCAGCTGATTTTAATGTAATATCAGACTAGTCACTAGAAGTCTTGAGATCACTACCAACTAGATTAAAACAACACCAAAATTTACAGGGAATAGAAGTGCGGCAGTTTAAACACTATTTTTGACCCAATTAACCTAATTACCTGAAAACTGTTTGTACTGCAGTCATATTTCTTCCATATTGGTGTAGGAAGCTTGTATGATATAAATAATAAATAAATATTAGGGGACATCTTACACAAATCCAACTAGCCCCATAGTAAGCTCAATAAGGCTTGTATTATGGATACTAGACGACGATATATTTAATAGATACAAATACTTAAATACATAGAAAACATCCATGACTCAGGAACAAATATTCGTGCTCATCACACAAATAAATGCCCTCTTGCTTCGTAGGCAGGGTCACTACCAACTAAGCTAAAGTGGTCGTCTGAATGATATATAGGTTAGAACTGTATATAGCTATATTCTATTAACTTAGTAACATTCAAATTGAATGCTAGACACTGTCATGCACAATCTAAAGTACGGTTAGTTAAATGAGAAACATATTTTACTGTACTTAGGTCGCACAGTGATACAGTCTATATAGGAAGACCAAAAATGAATCACAGATAAATTATTTAAAAGAAGTTATATACTTATAAGCATTTATGAGGAATGGAAACTTAGTTTTAAATACTACTAGGCATGTGGCTAGTAGGTATTTATTATGAAGTTCAAAATGTTAACTGAAAGCCTACCCATTAAAGTTGTTCAGATCGTTTTCCCACAATGGCTTTTTTCGTTCGTGTTCCAGCAATTTCAGCAGCAAGTGGTGATCACTGATCCAGTTAACTTTTATTATAAACTATACACGGCATGGAAGCTACACATGATTTAATCAAAGATGGACGTCACTTGATGGTTGTTTGCTTCAAAAATCGAGTGACACTAATGAAGTTACAAAAATGCTTGAAATCGACCTTCATGAGGGTAATGAACACGAAAGCAATCAGTGAAATTGTCCACCACAGGTTCACATGAAAGCTAGCAGGTTAAAAATTAAAACTAATATGGGACTCTCTTGTCTATAACTCCAAATGGAGTTCATTCGTTCAAACCTGTCAAATGGTTTTTGTTTTAAGAATTATCTAAGTACTGTCCAGGAATGTCAGTCCAATGTAGTACAGTTAGCATCAAATCTGTGGGTCTAGTACTCTAGTGAAAAGGGGCATAAGTCACATTTATTCTAGGTACAAAAGGTCACAACTCTATTGTATTACTTAAGCCCCTTTGTACCTAGTATAAATGTTACTGGGGTACAAGTCTTCACTAGACCAACAGAAATAGTCTGTAACATCGAAAGTGAAAGTTAAAATTTACTGTTGACGAAATATTGATTATGAAAGTAATATTTTTTGTAAAGACTCTCAAAAGGTCACCTGAATGTCTGCCCAGACTCTAGGAAACTTAAAATATATACAGATGTTAGACAATACAGAGTTAGTAGGTCAAAGTTCACATGTGGCATACAAAATGAATATACCTACATTAATTAGCTAAGTAGCTGTTACTGTTTTATTTTATATTTATTTACCTCATGTCTGCATGTTCTTTCCAGTTAAGGTGAATCAAGTCGGTCGGTTTTACGTACAAATATAAAAATGGTTATTATTTGCTTTCACAGCATCTATTATAGGACATTTTCAAAAAAAGATGTCTGTAGTTAAGCCTGACAAAGTTGCAAGTCTTACTTTGCTTTTGCTGGGATCGAACCAAGTCGCTTGGCCGGACCACCGTGAGAGGGTCGGTCTAGGTGGGGGCCGGGGGTACCTGGAATCGAACCGTAGTTAGGTCTCAATTAAACAAAATGTTAATAGGCTACTTGACAGTGTGAAAAATAATGGAAGAATTATGGATATATGTAAATGTATGTTTGCAATGTAATTTTCTTTTGGTGTGCAATAAAGTATGATTGTATTGTATTGTATGTATTAATTGTAAGTATTAAAACCAATTTACACGAATATTACTAAAAATAAATGGGTAATTTATTTATAAAACCCGGATGAAAATTGATTATTTTTTATCTGTCGCCATTTTATCGAAAACGGTTTGGATTGGCCGATGACGTCACATCATTGTAAACGGCATCGACAGCATCTGTCAATCCTATTCGTTCGTAATTCTGTCATTCACAACGTTATGCGATCCTCGTTGACGTTTGTCGGTTTACTATCGTGTTACGTCATAGACGCCATATTGTCCGAGAAAGCGTTTTGGCGCCTAATTTTAAAAGAGCATTTTTATTTGCTTTTTTCAGAAAAAATACACAAAAGAATTAAAAATAACCACTTTCTGAGTGCTCAATAGACATCATTAAACAATCTGAGTTACTTTTCAGAAACCTGTCAAGTAGCCTATTTTCTGTGGGTCTAGTTAAAGGGGGTACAATTCACATATAACCTAGGAGCAAAAGAGCTTAAGTCATACAATAGAGTTTTGACCTGTGTGTTCCTGGTATAAATATGACTTGTACCCGTTTTCACTAGACCCATAGAATTAAGGCAAGAAAAACCTTTTTTTTTTAAATTAAATAAGTTTTTATTTTGGGCAAATAATTACATCCGTCATAGTAAACCTTAGCTTAGGGGCCATTCATTTATTACGTAAGACGATTTAGGGGGGGAGGGGGGTCAACCATGTCTTATTTTTTCTTACAGGGGGGTGGGAGGGAGTTTTGATCGTTCTTACGTAAGATCATAAAAATGCGCAAAATAATCTTAAGTATCTTAACTTTTGAAAAAGCGCGCAAATTCGCGCGAGAGCGTAGGCGCGTGCTCGGTTGCGTATAGGTAGTTTACTAAAAATTTAAAAAGTGCAAATAAACGCCCCTACAAAAATGATTCTTTGAAAAATAAAAATTAAAACAGTCCAAACGTAAAATAATTTTTCCTTTAGATTCTTACGTAATAAATATTAAATAGGGGGGAGGGGGTCAGCCGATTCTTATTTTTTCTTACATAAGGGGGGGAGGGGGTCAAAAACTGGCAAAAATCGTCTTACGTAATAAATGAATGGCCCCTAGGGTGTTAGTATGACAAAATAATTAATTTATTTCTAGGGCTATCCTTCTAATTTGACTGGCCCAGGGCATTAAGATTGGGCTGTCATACTCGTACCAATCAGCAATGACATTCAAACTTGTGTAATTACCCGACTGCGGCGGAGCCCAAAAGGAGGGTTATGTGTTTGACCTATATGTATGTATGTCCGTTCCTATGTCCGCTCGTAACTACTCAACGACACACCCAATTTTGATAAATGATACATCATTAGATTCGTCTTGATGGCTCGAGTGTCACAGGTAAAAAAAAACAAAAAGGCGAACTTATGCACTTTAATGCGCGATATGTTTTGCACCGCAGTCGGTTTTTTTTAATAAAAATGTGATTATTTATTTCCTGAGTAGGTAAGGTTTAGGTTTAACCGAATACTTATTAACTAAACTATATTTTCAAATGCGACATTGCTACTAATTTTCACGCTCATTGCCTCACTTTATTCATTTGTTATGTCTCAAAACACGTTGACTATTTAAACGTGTAAGTATTCAGGGTCGAATATGTTTCGATACTACTTGAAAATATTGCATAATGTTAGTTAGTTAAGAGTTTTTATACTTACAGTTTTAAGGGTTTAGTACTTCAAAAGAAACGGATACTTTATAGGACAAACAGACACGCGAGTGACGCGTGTCTGTTTGTCCATCCGTCCGTCCGTCATAGCCAATGTTGTGAGAATCTCGGCGAAAATGTATCAATTCTCCCCTTATATCCGAAACTACTAGGAATAATATTTTGAAAAAAATATAGTCAGAAAATAGTTTTTGATAACCCGAAAACCAATAAGAAGTAGGGAACCCTCTCCACGCGAGTTTAACTCGCATTTGTTTTTGTTTGTTGGCGCGTCACGCAAAAAATACCAGACCATTTCCATGAAATCAGGTGTTCCGTAAGCCAAGGAAAAGGTCTACCAATTAACACTTTGAGTGGTATTAAAGTTCAAAAGTGGTAGACCACTTTCTTGGCTTACTGTACAGGCATGGGCGTAGCGGGGTACGGGCAGGGGACGGTACCCCCTAGAGCAGTGGTTCCGAACCTGGGGGTAATTTAGGGGTAAAATTATGTTTTCTCAGGGGTAATACTCCTATTAAGTTGTTTTTGTTTGAGTACTTTCATGTGCTTGTCTGTATTAAGTACATCTTTTTTGGAGGGGTTATAATGATACAAATCTAAAGTGGGCCTGTGGGTGATGTGGTAATAAAGGTTAGGAACCACTGCCCTAGAAGATGCTGTCCCTGCTCATACATAATTTACCTTAGATATTAAGCCTTAACAAAATCCTGGTTAAAATATAGGAAACAGTTAAAATATAGGATACTTACCCGATTATGAAGAGACATTTAACTTATTTCACCACCGCGAAGCTGCGAGCATTCTCTAGTACCATTGCCTCACCGATAATCAGCGTCACGGTTTGCTGTGGCCAAATGTTGAGTGTCGTCTTAATTTATCGCGTACCTACTACATAGCAAAAATAGTAATTCGTTAATTTATCCGTAAGTTCTGCTCTAATTGTTATGATAATTTATATATATATATATATTTTCTTTTTTGGAAAATTAGTCTTAGTTTTTAGGTTTAATTTATAGTTAATTTTAGTTTAGTAGTAGTTAGATATAGTTTTTAGATTGTCAAATACAATGTAATTTATTTTCCAAAAATATATATATATATATATATATACAGGGTGATGGGAAATTCGACCTATCCCTTGAAAGGGGTTATTCTAGAGCTTATTTGCAATGATTTTAGTCCAATCAACCGGGGGTCAAAACTCAATGGTTATCAAGTTATTTGACTTTTAACTTATTTTTTTTAAAACCCGCCTTTCGATCTAAAACTGCTTATTGTGAAAAAACTACTTAAATTAGTAATAAAAAAGAGCCATCATCTAATAGCCAATAAATGGTTGATTACAAAAAATTCAAAAAACATGCCAAAACCTTTGAAAATGTTACCAATAAAAGAATTTAAAATCAAAAGTTTTTGGATTTTGTTCAAAATTTTGTAATTCTTTGAGGCATTACTTAAAAAAAAATTCCGACACTACGCGTAAAAATTACTAAAATTAGTTCCTCAGTTCATAAGCTTTCTAAAAAGGTAGAATTGTTGACATTTTTTGCATAACTTTTTAAAATAACATTAATAATAAGAGAGGTGGTAGAGAATTTCGCCTAGCGTACCGGACCCTTAATCAGTTTGTTTGTGTCACTTTAGTTTCTCCGTGGGCTTTGGTTGTCTTCGGTTTCTTATTTTATCTCATCTTCTTAGGTTAGAAGTCACTAAAAGTAACCTTCCGTGATATTTCGGTTAGTAATTTATCTGTAAGTTCCCGGTTGCCTTAAGTTTGCACCTGGTTTCCTTGGTGTAACTTACAAATTAGGTGCAAACTTAACGCAACCGGGAACTGATTGATAAATTACTTATTGAAATATCACCGAAGGCAACTTTTAGTGATTCCAATCCTAAGAAGATAAAATAAAATAAAAAACCGAAGACAAACAAAACCCACGGATAAACTAAAGTGACACTAACAAACTGATTAAGGGTCCGGTACGCTAGGTGATATTCCCTACCCCCTCTCTTATTATTGATGTTATTTTAAAAAGTTATGCAAAAAATGTCAACAATTCTACCTTTTTAGAAAGCTTATGAACTAAGGAACTAATTTTAGTAATTTTTACGCGTAGTGTCGTAATTTTTTTTTAAGTAATGCCTCAAAGAATTACAAAATTTTGAACAAAATCCAAAAACTTTTGACTTCAAATTCTTTTATTGGTAACATTTTCAAAGGTTTTGGCATGTTTTTTGGATTTTTCGTAATCAACCATTTATTGGCTATTAGATGATGGGTCTTTTTCGTTCCTAATTTAAGTAGTTTTTTCACAATAAGCAGTTTTAGATCGAAAGGCGGGTTTTAAAAAAAATAAGTTAAAAGTCAAATAACTTGATAACCATTGAGTTTTGACCCCCGGTTGATTGGCCTTAAATCATTGCAAATAAGCTCTAGAATAACCCCTTTCAAGGAATAGGTCGAATTTCCAATCACCCTGTATATTAGTTCGAAATACCCTAATCAACATGTACCTTTCAGGTTTGTCCAGAGGCTAGGGACACCTGTATATGCCTGTCTAGTAATCCAATATTACAAGGAAGAATCCTAATGTTTGTAACTCCTATTTTTGTTGACAGATTGGCAGTATGGCAGAAATAGTGTACCCGCAAGGCTGCAGGCCCATCACCGATGACCTAGGACCCGATGAGCTGGTCCGGAGGCTTAAGGTATGTTTGCAAAGGTCATTGGGCATTTTGTTCGGACATATGACCCACGGCGTACACAAACGAAATAGGGCTAGGTATGTAGGTAAATGTATCTGCTACTCAGTGGTATGAGTACTATGAGTCGCATTCTTGTAAACCATGGGAAAATTGAGAAAAAAATAAAAATCATTTCTTATCATTATAGCATTTTTGCTATGAATTAAGTCAGAACTCGCCTAGTGATTGCAATTTTTTTTGAGATGTGGCCGCCTCAAAAAAAAAAATGTTGAGATTATGTGGCCGTATTGCAGTCCCTAGGCGAACTATCACTACATCGTACACATACTGTTGAATAACTTTTTTCTGCCGGTTGATATATAAAAAAAATTACATACATATTTAGAAAAGTGAGATTAAATTCTCTATTTTAGAACTAATTTGGTCTCTGTACGCGAAATTTCGGAAAGCGGGTCAAAAACGCCCAATGACCTTTAACAAATGTGTTGATACAAAACACATAACGTTGATACATAAATTATAAGCGTTATAACAAAGGAATCGCAATTCCTTGTAGTGCATATAGGAAATAATCAAATCATGGCGACAAAAAAAAATGTTGTCCGATCAATAGGACTAAGCAGACGGACCAATGTCCAACTAAGTCTTTTACATGCCATAATGTGTCTTTTTGAAAAAGGAAGAATAGCTACACTTTTATAACAGAATTTAGAGGTTTAAATCGATTTTCAATCTTAAAAAACGGCGGTCTTAGATGTCGGAGTGTTTTATTTCATCTCTTATGTGTATGTGTGTCTCCTTAATTACTCAGAGACGACCGAGAATTAAAGTTTATGAAAATCGTATATCAAGTTATATCTGATATCAGCTGAAGGCTGGGAATGGTTAGTGTCCAAGTAAAGGTGAGTTTAGTATTGGGATTAATTATCATAAGGACAGATTAATAAATCGAGAAAAAAGTATCGGACCGATTTCCATGAAATTTGGTTTACAGTTAGATTATGACGACGGTTAACATATAGGACAGTTTTTATCCACCTAAGCAAAAATAGTGAAGTAAGAAATGTCTCGTTTGTGTGGTGATTTGGGGCTTTCTTATTTACTGGCCAAGGTTTGTATACTATTTTTCTGTTCGACGGAGCCAGAAAGCGGCAATTTCGTTTAGCGCAGCGGCCCCCAAGTTGACGCTTTCCGGCCGAAGGACAGAAAAGAGACATTTCACCCACTCGGTCCACTAGTTAGTAAATAAAAACACATTATTTTTAAACCAACGTGAGTGACATCGAAGAATGCTTCGTTTAGAATTAACCTGAACTATTTTTACACACCCGTAACCTACTTACTGTTGTTATATCTTTAATGAATCGCTTCACCTGCCTCAAACTAAAGCATCTTTTAACCCACTTCAAATAAGGTTCTCTCTATTCAATTGTATTTTATAACCGTTTTAGGGTTCCGTACCAAAATGTTAAAAAAGGAACCCTTATCGTGCTACTCTGTCTGTCTGTCTGTCCATGTGGCACGGCTTGATATCTCAGGAACTACTGCTGCTATAGATTTGAAATTTGGAATGTTTTAAAAAATCGCTAATCCGAGCCTACTGGACATAAAGAGAATCTTATACCTTTTTTTTAAAGGGGACAGAAGTGGAAGGTCGAACTAAGTTGGGCTATTATATCAAGTGGGGTATCAAATGAAAGGGCTTAATAGATTCCAAAAACATTTTTTTAGGGTTCCGTACCAAAATGGTAAAAAAGGAACCCTTATGGTGCGACTCTGTCTGTCTGTCTGTTTGTCTGTCTGTCCGTCTGTCACAGCAAGATAACTCAGGATCTATATAATGCTATCGACTTGAAATTTGGAATAGTGTTAAAAATCGCTAACTCGAGCCTATTGGATAGAAAAAAAATCTTATACCTTTTTTACTTTTTTTTAAAGTGGGGTGGGGATGTGGTAAAACAAAAGTAGAGCTATTATATCGAGTGGGATATCAAAATTATCAAATGAAAAGGCTTAATTTGTAGATTCCAAAGCCATTTTTTTTTGTAAACTTTGTATTTTTTGATTTATGACTAGGGATGTAACGATACACAGTTTTGCCGATACGATACCGATACCGATATATAGTAGTTAATATCGGCGATACCGATACCGATATCTTAGCTAAATAATGAAGTATGAACTTCAGATATTTGTATGTCCTTATTATAACTAATGGCAATGACTACTGGCTATATTTACCAGAGAGTGAACCTTGAAAGTGTAAAGTAAAAATAAATAAATTGACAACTCAAAATTCATTTTTTTTTATTAAGAACCAAAGATTTAATTAACATAGTAATTATCATTGCACAAGGTAATAGACCAATACATAAATTAAATCAGAAATTGAAATTACTTTTTGCAGATTTTTTTTTCATACAGCAAATTCTTCAAATATCGGTTGTATAATATCGGCGATACCGATATATCGGCGATACCGATATATCGGCGATACCTATATATCGGCGATACCGATATATCGGCCGATATATCGGTATCGTTACATCCCTATTTATGAACAAAAACGTTCAAAAAAATATCATTGCCCCCCTATTATCTTCGAAGTTACTGAACAGAAAAATCTGTAATAATTACCAATTATTAATATCATCCTAAATATTACAGGTTTTCCTAAATTGCATAGATTTTTAGAAATTTTCAAAAATCGTAACACATACTTATTTGCTCCTACTAAGCTAACCACCATACAGTTTTTCTTGAACTATTCACGTATCTACTTACGAGCTTGTACGGAACCCTCGGTGCGCGAGTCCGACTCGCACTTGACCGGTTTTTTTTCTTAATCATGTACTTTTTGAATTAGGACGAAAAATGATAAAAAAAATACCATTCCTTCCTATTTGAAGTTACTGAATAGAAAAATCTGTAATAGTAATCAATTATTAACTATCATCCTAAATATTACAGGAAAAATATAACTTACATCGTTCTTTAGAAATACGCAAAAATAATAACACTACTGCATTTTCTAATGCTACACAAACCGCGTCCTATATCGATGTATGCGGACAATAGTTTATCAACAGCAAAGTTAAGTTTATTTTGAACTATTTACGTATCTACTTTCGAGTTTGTACGGAACCCTCGGTGCGCGAGTCCAACTCGCACTTGACCGGTTTTTATTTTTCTCTGCCGCGGACGGAATCGCAGGGATCTTTGCTTGAATAAAATCGTATTAGATATGGGGTTAGGGTTTGCAAATATTCGACTTTTTCAAATATTCGAATATTCGAATTTGATTTTGTAGATATTCGAATATTCGAATATTATTCGAATACTACCAAAAACTATTAAAAAATCGTTTTTCTTAGTATTTTTAGTGAAAAACATGTTACAAGAGATATTTTTTACGCTGCGATTACCTTAAGACTAATCAAACT
The DNA here is from genome assembly GCA_947034925.1 of Eudemis profundana. Taxonomy (NCBI): domain Eukaryota; kingdom Metazoa; phylum Arthropoda; class Insecta; order Lepidoptera; family Tortricidae; genus Eudemis; species Eudemis profundana. Next base: position 9,130,695 of record OX344814.1, on the reverse strand, counting down.
TAATTAGTCTTACTCAAAACCTATTACATTAAAAAAAGGCGACCGGTCAAACCCATCCAACTACAGGCCGATACCCACAACCTCTCTGTTCTCGAAGATAATGGGAGTCCATTATCAACTGCCAGCTCCTTCGGTACCTAGAGGACCACCAGTTGCTTAGTGACCCCCAATACGGTTTCCGTAAAGGCCGCTCAGCTGGTGATCTGGTCTACCTAACACATCGTTGGGCACAGGCGATCGAGACTAATGGTGAAGCATTGGCCGTTAGTTTGGACATGGCGAAGGCTTTTGATTGGGTTTGGCACAAAGCACTTCTTTCGAAGTTTCCATCTTATGGGCTTTCCGAGAAATTATGCGAATGGCAGCCAGATGCATAAAGGTCGTAGATGACGGTGAGTGCTCTGAATCCATGTCTGTAAATGCTGGTGTCCCGCAAGGCTGTGTGCTATCGCCTACGTTGTTCTTTCTGCATATCAACGACATGCTGTAAATCTGTGGCATTCACTGTTATGCAAATGACAGCACGGGTGATGCCTCCTACACCGGCCGCGCCAATATTTCTCGGGATAACGTCATCGAGAGCCGTAACAGACTTGTGTCTGTAATTGAAACTTCCCTAAAAGAAGTTTCAGAATGGGGTCTACTTAATCTAGTCCGTTTTAACCCTACGAAGACACAGGTTTGCGCTTTCACCGCTAAAAAGCTTACGTTTGTTGCATCACCTCGTTTTGAGAGCACCCCCACCTAACTGCCACAGCCACTATTGCAATCCTTGGTGTCGACATATCGAGTGAAGTCTAGTTCCGCGGCCATTTAGAGGGTAACGCTAAATTAGCCTCTAAGAAGCTCGGTGTGCTCAACAGATCGAGACAGTATTTCACCCCGGCCCACCGCCTACAGCTTTATAAGGCGCAGGTCCGTCCACGTATGGAATACTGTTCTCATCTGTGGGCTGGGGCTCCCCAGTACCAGCTTCTCCCTCTAGATCGCATTCAGCGGAGAGCGACTCGTATCGTCGGCTGCCAAGATATTTCAGATCGGCTCGACTCCTTGGCACTGCGTAGAGATGTAGCCTCGCTCTGCATTTTCTATCGTCTGTATGACGGGGAGTGCTCCGAGGAATAGTTCGGATTGATCCCTGCCGCATCTTTCCGCCACCGTCCTACGCGACAATATTTCCATCCTTACCACTTAGATGGTTGGCAGTCCACAACGGTGAATAAATTGTCGCCTGCAGTGTTTCCGGACCATTTTCTCGTTTGCCCCCTATTTCATAAAAAAAATCCTTTTGGGAGGCATGTCGGACTCACGCCCTCAGAAGGAGAAGGAAGACATACCCACTAAAACCACCTGGACCCGAGTTACCTGAGAATAGCAATCTGTCTAAGAGTTCCCCACACATGCTCTGAAGGTCATGCTCTGGTGGCATGGACGTTAATTAGGTGGGGCGACACGGCCTTTCATGCAACAGAAGCGCCGGCCACATGGAAGCTCCGTAGAGCCCTGGTGCACATGCTGGTGCAACGTGTCCACAAGCCCTGGTGGGTAGTTAGTTGGCTGCATTCCGCATTCAGGCAACCTTTAACAGGCCGGTTCAGCGTATAACCAGTCCCAAATCATAAAGCTGTCCTGTCACCGCTTTTTTGTACCTTAACTAAATTGGTAGGTTTATCCTCGTAAAACCCGTTTCCTAAATTTGGGATATTTTGCTGAAGTAATTTTCGAGTTTATTAAGATGAAAATAGAATTCTAATTTCATAAATGCTCCCCTGCTCATCACTCCCTCATCGGCCTCACGACGATATTAGTTTTAGAAATTTTAACTAACTGGTCCGTGCTTCGAGAGATCCCAGAGCTGGCGCATACTTCTCCCAAAAAATTGCCCTTGCGATTAAGGAAGTTAATGACGCATGCAAAAAGAACACCATACCACAGGCTGCAGCTCAGCCTAGAGAGGATATTCTATTTTTTAATTTAATCATTGTTTTTTATAGTGTAAAAAGTTACGCTGCGCTATTTTAGGTATATTTAGTTTGAAAAAAATTAATTGAATTACTTTATCCTTCTTTATTATGTCCTTTGTTAGCATTTTAATTTAAATTCCATTTCATTTAAATAGGTAGTAAAATTATTCGAATATTCGAATACCTTGCCAGGTATTATTCGAATAGCAAAATTGGCCGAATATTCGAAGAATTCGAATATTCGAATATTCGAATTGCAAGCCCTATATGGGGTATCATTTAATCGATCAGCAAAATATTCATATTTTGGTCAGCAGAAATATGTATTTGGTCAGCCAAAATAGCTAGTTGGTAAGCAACTTATGGTAAGCAAACATTTATAAATCAGGCTGCAATTAATGATATAGTGATCTGCTCTAAATTATTTTGGTCAGCAAATTAAATATTTGAGCTGCATTAAGCGATCTACGGTAAATCAAATTTTGGTAAGCAATCAGTAGGTAAGCAAAATATTTCATTTTGTTCATCAAAAAAAAGGGGGCAATAAAATCTAACTGGGCGCAACTATTCTGCCGCCAATCGTGTGCGCATTTTGTCATTCGGTAATTGTCAGCTGTCAAGTAGCAGGTGTCACTGTGATATATACAGGGTGTCACTGTGATATATACAGGGTGTCACTGTGTTATATACAGGGTGTAACTGTGATAGATACAGGATGTAACTGTGATATATACAGGGTGTCACTGTGATAGATACAGAGTGATACTGTGATATATACAGGGTGTCACTGTGATAGATACAGGACAGGATGTCACTGTGATATATACAGGGTGTCACTGTGATATATACATAGTGTCACTGTGTTATATACAGGGTGTCACTGTAATGTATACATGGTGTCACTGTGATGGGCTGATATAAAATTGGTATTTCGATTTTTTATACATCCCATAATGTTTAGAAGTTATATTATTTATTCACAACGTGTACTTTTCGTTTTTAGGGTCAGCAAAAAAAATAACCCTAACCTACCTATTTTTGAGAGCCGTTTTGTTTTTAGGGTCATCAAAAAGAAAATAACCCTAACCTACCTATTTTTGGGAGCCGTTTCGTTTTTAGGGTCATCAAAAAAAATAACCCTAACCTACCTATTTTTGGGAGCCGTTTCGTTTTAGGGTCATCAAAAAAAAAATAACCCTAACCTACCTATTTTTGGGAGCTGTTTCGTTTTTAGAGTGACACCCTGTATACATTACAGTGACACCCTGTATATAACACAGTGACACCCTGTATATATCACAGTGACATCCTGTATCTATCACAGTGATACCCTGTATACAGGGTGAAATTAAATTCACTGGCCAAATTGAAACACCCGAAAGAACTCGAAAAAATATTAAACACGTGTTTTTTGTTTTAATACCGCTCAGTACATTTTTTTTGAAAAAAATCATCATCAAGTTGTCCTTAAAATCTCGTACGTTATGGTGAACCGTCAAACTACCCACTACACCCGCTTTCCTTATCAGTTAAGGTCATTGACAACCCGCCCCTCCCACAGCTTGCAATCATGCCACCATATTATGAACCCTATTGCAGCGAGATAAGACGCTTACCTACATAAGTTGCTAATTTTTCCTTCATACTTTAACGGGCTTAGGACCGTCAAAATGCAAAGGCATTTTTTAAATCTAAAATGATAAATCTGACTAATAGATAATTAACAAAAGGTCCGTGGTTTAAAACAATGAGTAAATTTTAAGTCGGGAATCTTTGCATTCAGGCGTATTTAAAAAATTGAATCAACTTATGTAGATTTGATTAAAAATCGACACAATTAAACTATTTACATAATCACCCTCGGTACTTACTGAAGCAAGTATTAGTTATACTGCAATAGATGTTCAAACTGTAATCCACGCACCTCCAAACCGCCTCCGAAGGCGCGGAACTGATTCCAACTGGTATAATCTTTGTGCACCACGTAAACATTCACCACTTAATAAATAACACCGCACCATTTCGTAATATTCCCGGTTCGAATACATTTTTTAAATCTTAGTACGCGCGCGACTATTATTTTACGGTTGGCGAGTGACGAGTGACTAATCATTTGCTATGTTTACCTCTAGCATGGTTTAAGACTACCCTCGTTTATAAGATTGATAAAATTGCCTACCATAGCAATAGTGTTGTGCTATAGTGGACCCTATTGCTACGATATAAGGTTTAGTGTAGGTTAGATAAGGGTTTTGTTGATGTTGTTATTAAAACATACTACTAGGTATGTTTACATTTGTAGTAATAGGGTGACCACGACTCGTGGAAAATATAAAAAAATTGAAAAATGAAAATTGAAAAATAAAAATTCTTTTTTTTTCGCTAAATTGATTCCTTAAGTGTAACCTAGTGTCAGGAAAAAATTTGGCCAGTGATTTTAATTTCACCCTGTATAACATAGTGACACCCTGTATATATCACAGTGACACCCAGTATATATCACAGTGACACCCTGTATATTTCAATTAAACTGCTTACAGACATGTTTTCTCTGCTGACAGTGACATCCTGTATCTATCACAGTGACACCATGTATATAACACAATGGCACCCTGTATATATCACAATGACATTCTGTATATATCACAGTAATATCCTGTATACATTACAGTGACACCCTGTATACATATAACACAGTGACACCCTGTATATATCACAGTGACATCCTGTATCTATCACAGTGACACCCTGTATACATTACAGTAACACCCTGTATATAACACAGTGACACCCTGTATATATCACAGTGACATCCTGTATCTATCACAGTGACACCCTGTATATAACACAGTGACACCATGTATATATCACAGTGACACTCAGTATATATCACAGTGACACCCTGTATATCTCAATTAAACTCTCTGCTGACCAATTGTAAAATCTTGCTACCCAAGTAATTATTTTGCAGCTCGACTGTTTATTAGGCAGCCAAATGATAAAAAAAGCAGATTAATATTGGTTAAAATGTTAACCGTTTTTAAACTGTTTGCTGAACAAGAGTTGCCGCCCGATTTGATTTATTGCCAGCCAAATCTTTGTATGCTGCCCAAATGATTTAACTGCTTATTTTTTTTTGCGGATCAATTTTAATAACGGCTGACCAAAAATTTACTTTCCTTAGATATGCGTTAGAATCCGGCGCAGCCGCGATGACACGGATGCAAGTGCTCACAATTGACAACCTTTCATTTTTTTGAGCCTTTAATTTTATTGGTTCTCTGTATTCGGTTTGAAAAGACGAATACGCTGATAGTTTACTTGTTTCACCAGGGTTTGTATTTAATTTATAATTAATATATTAATATTTACTTATTCTAAAAGGACGTAACTACAGTTCTACGGTAGAATAGACCATTACTTTAGTCTTATCGCGATCGAAAAAAAGTAAGCGATCTGACATTTGACGTTGTCATAATGTCATCATTGTCTTAAACTGGTCTGTGGAGTATTTTGTTCGTTAATATAATATAATTCCTATATTTGTGCAAAAAGTTAAGACTTTTACGACGATTTTGGCTGTGATAAGGGATACCGATATTGCATTGTGTATAAATACGACACCTGGCTTTCATACGGATTCAACGGACGATATAATAAACAATAATAAACATTGACTATTTAGGATAGAGTACATGCGTGACAACGAAGCATTCAATGCTGCTGAAATTCGAGGTGCTAAAATTTTGCATTCAACTAGAGACGAATACGTTGATAATGCTATCGGATACGTGGCTGTCAAAAGACAGGATGGGAAATGTTTAGTTAAGTGCCGTATTACTCCTGAACATGGAATTAGAACGAAAATGTATAAAATAAAATGTATACGGTCACGGCGACCATTTTACTAAAAGAAAAAAACAGGTTGCTCAACCCGTCCCACTATTTACTAAAGACGATTTTATAAACGAGTGCAAGAGAAGGAAAATCAGTGATGTATTGATTACCGTTTTTAATTTAGCAATAAAATGCAGTATAGAAAATGGTAGTGATTTTACCTATTATCAATTCAAAACATTCTGTGAAGAAAAAATTACTGAGGAGAAGATTAATGATATACAAAATAACACACTGGGTCAAAGAAGCACCAAACTCTGGCACAATTTATATTTTTAAAGTTATGGCGTGTGCACTAAATAAATAAATTATTGTTATTAGTAAAAGAACATGGTTTCTTTTCCATTTTTTAATTTTGTTCTCTTAAGCTTGGCAACTTCATTGGTGATATGATATAATGTGCTTTTTGTGATGTTACCGACGGAGGCAGCCTCCGGAGGCCCCCGGAGGCGGTTACTTGTGTAAGTAGTTACGGCTGCAGACATAACAAAAACCACACATGGGAGTGTCACCAACGAAGTTGCCAAGCAAAGAAAGGCCGAGACCGCAGAAGTTTGCGGCCTGAGCTGCAAGCGAGGGAATCGAGGGCTTTCTTTATTACCTCCCGTGTTGTGTACATCATTTTATGTCTACGCTTGGCCAGAAAGCGGCTTTTTCCGTATGCGCAGCGTGCGGAAAGTCACTTTATAGCAGGTGTGGCATAAATGAATTTATGCAACACCTGGCCATAAAGTGGCTTTTATCGTACGCTATGCGTACGGAAAAAGCCCCTTTCTAGCCAAGTTTAAACATAAAATTATATACATAACAGGGGTGGTAATAAAGAAAGCCCTCGATCGCATATTTATGTCCATCGCTTTCAGTTCAGGCCGCAAACTTCTGCGATTTCGACTTTTCTTTGTATTACCACCCTAGTTGTTATTTATTATGAGATTACAGTCAAATGTATATTCGGCAAATAAAAACAGCAAGACAGGTATAATACATTCATTTATTTACCCCTTTTTATTATTATTGGAGACTAAACATTTATTGCATCAATGATTGCTTGGATATTTGCTAGATATTTGGTTTTACTTGAGTAGATTTTGTGGCAGTTTTTGGAGTGCAAATTACAGACTTGTCTCCAAAAACAGGTCCTACACATTTCGCTTTTGACACTCTTGATGGCCCTGGTTCATCTTCGTTATAGTTTCAGTTGTGGGTTTGGATATTTTTTTTTAAATGGCACACCGAATCTCAGTTTGGCGTTACCTTTAGATATCTTCCACGATTCATGGGTTTCAAGGTCATATTCCAACTGTAAAATTTAAAAAATACACATTTTTTTTGTATTGTACTGATGAAATGTATAATAGTACATTACACAACTAGGGTGGTAATACAAAGAAAGGCCGAGATCTCAGATGTTTGCGGCCCGAGCTGCAAGCGAGGGACGTAAATATGCGATCGAGGACTTTGTTTATTACCTCCCGTGTCGTGTACATCAATTTATGTCTACACTTGGCTAGAAAGCGGCTTTTTCCGTACGCGCAGCGTGCGGAAAAAGCCACTTTTTGGCCAGGTGTGGCATAAACAGGTAAAAGCGATGTCTTATGCCAATACAAAAACTTACATCAAGATAGGGTCCTTCACAGATGACTAGTGGTTTCTTTGGACTCACTACTTTCCCTACTGCTCGATACCACTCCGCTTTATTTTTATGCGCCCATATACCTTGTCGATCCATACGGGTTTATCTATAGTAGGACTACTTACTAACTAAAATAAAATGTAAATAATCTTTTAATTTTACTTCGGCACGTTACGCATTAAAGATCTGACAATGTCAAATTCAAAATGATGACAGCTTATTTTTTCTGTGGCAAAAGGCACTGGAATTTCATCTATTGTGCCGTAGAACTGGTAAAATGAGAACATATTTTTTATTTATTTGTATTTTTTATATTAAGCGATATAAAAAAAATATAAAAATAGTGTAGTGTTCAGCAGGCAAAATGCTTTCGAATCGCATATACATTTTGAAGTGTTCTTAAAATGAAATGTTGTCAATGCATGCAGCAACAGAATGATCGCATCCACGCAATCATTCTGAAAACATCCTCCATTTTAGTCATTGAATACTTACAATGAACGTCGATAGTGCCAGAAAAACTGATTAATTGGATTCTAATGTAATTATATTGTCAAGTCATAGTAGTAATTTCAAACAAAGAAACTAATTTCCGACATAGATATGACTTATCACACTGTATGCAAAGTTGTATAAATCCGGAATGTGACAAAATAAGTTTTTAACCAATTTCAAAACAGGAGTAGTTTCTTAGTTCGTCTGAACCTTTTTGCCCCTATTACTCGAAGACGGCTTGTCCGATTTGGAAAAATCTTTTGTTGTTTAAAAGGGTTCACCTTTCAGTTGGTTCTATTGCGACCACGTCAGATGGAATCTTGTAGAAATGGAGGGAACTCTTCAAATACTATGGGCGTACGCACCTATAGCGATTTGGGTATTTTTTTATAGTAACTCCCGCATTTGTTCGCTTGAAGGCGATTATTTAAAAATAAAAACAAAAAATACTATTCAAACAGCAAAAACTTGGCGACCTTACTCCGTTAGTTCAGCGGGAATATCGTATCTTGACCTGTAACCTTTGAAAACGCCATTTTCCTCAATAAATAGGATCGGACTTCTAATAAAGTAATTTAAAATACGTGTGTTAAACGGTCTTATTTTAATTATCCTGGCTCTATCATCAGACCTTCGTTATGAAGTTAAAATTATCATGTGGGATACGAATTTAAAACACTGAATTTATCAAAAAAAAAAAGTGTTTTAATCTAACGGGAACTCTATACATATAATTTGTGATTGTACATTAAAGGTTTTTCAAAAAAATAACTGGAGAGTGTTGAAAATATACGAGGGCTGCTACTTATGTATCCGGAATAGAAAAAATTAATGAAAGTATAGGGATAAATATGGTTTTATTGTTTTTCAAAATATTCTCAGTGATGATCGATGCACTTTTGCATACGTAGAAACCAATTCGGATGTTGACTAATGTTGAATTTTACAACATAATATAGTCACATGGATTGGAAAATACTAAATTATCATAACACAAAAGAAATAAACCAAAAATATATAAAAAATATAAAGTTATGAGACCACAAAGTTTAAAAAAAAACGATATTTTTTTATCGTCTTAAAGAAAAATTAAAGTTTATTTCGGAATGCTTAAATAAAACTGAAAAAATAAATGTATTACAACTATGTGCTTAAACGCACTTCTTCGTGCTCAAAATGGCAAAATGCTATTTTTTTCATACAGACTTAGTACAGCGATGCAACGGATGACGTCATAAATTCCTACCGTTTTGTATAGAGCGTTTTCAATGCTCAGTCCGATCTGCTACTTTTGATTACAATTTGTGGCTGTTATACTTATACCAATGTATTAGGTGTCATATAGATATTTGTTCCTCAGAAATAGTAGAATCGATTTAGGATAGAAAAAAAATCGAGTCAACTGGCTAATTCTTAATGCACTTTCATAGTACGGTCATGGTATGATACGGTGTAGTGGGGAGAGACCTTTACACGTGAAGGCTCTCAGTGCGGACGCTCCTGAAAATAAACAAATAATAGGAGCATTACACGGAAACTTAAGCGACACTACCTTTTTAATACCTTTGACATGTAAAATTAGGAAGCTTTCAGGAGCACAATGTGTAGGCTTAACAACGCTTTTAAATAATAGGCAAGTCGGTGGAAATCGAGTTCTGTGGACACCCCCCCCCCCCCCACAGGTACTTGGTTTAACATCACATTTCAAAACTTTTTTTCGTAGAAGAACTGCGTTGCGAGACTTGCATCTTTTTACATGTCATGTTTTTGATGGATTTACCGTACACGAATGTGTTAAGATTGATAGTGTTCCTTAGCAGCTAGTAAGACTAGTTTAGCTACCACCAAATGTACATGTTTTCATAGAATGCTCCTATAGTTATTCAGAGTGAAGCTAAGTATAACCGTATAAATTACCTCTGTTAACAGGCGTTGGCACACACCCTCCAAGGTCTGGGTCAGGATGAGGGCATGTACCAACAGTACATCCCCCTGGCTCTACACCTCGCTGACGATTTCTTCCTGACCAACCCCTCGCGCGATGTGCAACTGCTCATCGCCTGCTGCATCGCTGACGTGCTGCGCGTCTACGCGCCTGAGGCGCCTTATAAAGATCAGGAGCAGGTACGTGACTAGCTGACGCGTTCCTGACTAATGTGCTGCGCAGCTACGCGCCAGAGGCCCTTTAATAAAGACCAGGAGCAGCTACGTGTCTCGCTGACGCGTTCCTGACTAATGTGCTGCGCAGCTACGCGCCAGAGGCCCTTTAATAAAGACCAGGAGCAGCTACGTGTCTCGCTGACGCGTTCCTGACTAATGTGCTGCGCAGCTACGCGCTAGAGGCCCTTTAATAAAGACCAGGAGCAGCTACGTGTCTCGCTGACGCGTTCCTGACTAATGTGCTGCGCAGCTACGCGCCAGAGGCCCTTTAATAAAGACCAGGAGCAGCTACGTGTCTCGCTGACGCGTTCCTGACTAATGTGCTGCGCAGCTACGCGCTAGAGGCCCTTTAATAAAGACCAGGAGCAGCTACGTGTCTCGCTGACGCGTTCCTGACTAATGTGCTGCGCAGCTACGCGCCAGAGGCCCTTTAATAAACACCAGGAGCAGGTACGTGACTAGCTGACGCGTTCCTGACTAATGTGCTGCGCAGCTACGCGCCAGAGGCCCTTTAAGAAAGACCAGGAGCAGCTACGTGACTCGCTGATGCGTTCCTGACTAATGTACTGCGCAGCTACGCGCCAGAGACCCTTATAAAGACCAGGACCTAGCTGCAGTCTTCCTGACCAACCCGCAAGATGGTCAGTTTGTCGTCGCTTGGTGAATCGGCCACGTGCTGCGCGTCTACGCGCCTGAGGCGCCTTATAAAGACAGAGGAGCAGGTATTTGATGTCACTAGCTGCCTTGTTCCTGATCAGTTTGCAAGACGGTCAAACAACCTGACCAAATTCGGCAGGTATTTATTTTTGTGGTTTTGAGATTGTCAGTTTTTCATTCGGTCGTTATGTGTTACTATTGTAGTGACAGACGTTTTTTTTATGTATGCCTATGTAAGTAGGTACAATACGTTACACAGATCGCCTTGTAGGTTGAAATAGGTAACCGGTGGGACTTGCGACGTCACTGCCTAGATATCTGCTGAGTCTTTATTTAAAGTTAGTCAGTATATTTTATGAATTCAGTAGTTAACGCATACACTCAGATTATTCACAATGTGTATGTCTCCGCAGGTGAAGACAATATTCCTGTTCCTGATCAATCAGCTACAAGGTCTCCGCGACCCGAAGGACCCGGCGTTCAAGCGCTACTTCTATTTGCTAGAGAACTTGGCGTACGTCAAGTCGTTCAACATGTGCTTCGAGCTCGAGGACTGCCAGGAGATATTCTGCGCCCTGTTCTCGCTCATGTTCAAGATTGTCAAGTGAGTAAACCGGTACTTTACTACTATTACTGTTCTTGAACAACCAGCTGCAATTACTTTTGGACCAATTTACCGGGTCCCGGGTCCAATCGTATTTTCAAGCCATCCAGGGATCGACTCAAATATACACACAAAATTTCATCCAAATCGGTCCAGCTATTTAGGCGGAGTTAGGTAACAAATACACGTACAGAAGATTAAAACATAAAGGGTGGTAATACAAAGAAAGGCCGAGATCGCAGAAGTTTGCGGCCCGAGCTGCAAGCGAGGGATGTAAATATGCGATCGAGGGCTTTCTTTATTACCTCCCGTGATGTGTACATAATTTTATGTCTACACTTGGCCAGAAAGCGGCTTTTTTCGTACGCGTAGCGTGCGGTAAAAGCTACTTTCGAGCCAGGTGTGCCATAAAACCCTTTTTGTATGTCCACAGTACGGAGCACTCCTCAAAAGTGAAGTCCTTCATGCTGGACGTCCTCTGCCCCCTCATCACGGAGTCTGACGTGGTTTCCAACGAGCTGCTCAACGTGATCCTCATGAACCTGGTGGAGCCCAACAAACGCGAGCGCAAACACGCGTACACTCTCGCCAAGGAGCTCATCGTGAAGACTAGCGAGACGCTGGAACCGTATATACAAGCGGTAAGTCAGGCACTCACAACCTCCACTAGACGGAGCATGTTAAACGACTCGCGCTCACCACGCATATGGTCGATTGTATAGCATTACGATATTACGTGACCGGCCGCTCGTTCAGTTGCGACCATGTTTCTGACCTGTGAGTGCACCAAATGTGAAATAAATATTTCTGTTCAATCCGACGAAAACCTCAAACCTAAAATGATAAAAAAGATGTCAAACACGCATTGTACTAGTAATATCTACCGATATTTAATCGACCATATGCGTAGTGAGCGCGAGTCGTATAACATGCTCCGTCTAGTGGAGTTACATCTGTGGTTGTATGCATAGCCACGGACCCCCGGCTCTTGTATCACGGACTCCTAAGGGGTCCATGGACCACAGTTTAAGAAACTCTGACTTAGGTATAGCTGTTGGGTTGGGTTCAGTTCAGGAGGTCAGAGTTGTATTGGTACCTACAGTGCGTAGGTCCCCTGGGGGCGCTTATCAGCTGAGTATCGTTCTATCCATGTTTGGATACGAATGCAAAATAGTTTATAGAGGCGAGAAGAGTTTCTTACCCGAATTTGGACACTTATTTTATATAGAAACTTGCATGAGTTGACATAATGCTGTATAAACGTAAATGTAAGAATATAGTGTCATGAAACTTCTACGCTGAAATGTAATAATATTTCATTGTACTGATCATGACCGCAGTATAATAAAGAATAGGATAGGATAGTGGTTCGAAGAGTCGCTGGGAATAGAAACAGGGCCAAAATACTCTTCCGAAGCGTCTATCACTGGTTTTTTTAAGCATTACTCAATACTAAAATTAACATGATATTGAAAGGGCACTACTATCAACTTACCATAGTTATGCAGAAAGGGACCAGAGGCAAGTTTCGTTGGATCTTGGATTATATGTACACTTTCTGCTTAACTGCGTAAAGTATATAATCCAAGTATAACGAAGCTTGCCTCTGGTCTCTTTCAACTAAAGTTCCGTTTGCTAATAATGTTTTATCTTTACAGTTCTTCAATCACGTCCTGATCCTTGGCAAGGAGGAGAAAACACTCCTGATCTTCTCCAAAGTATACGAGCTTATCTACGAGTTGAACCAATGCTGCCCCTCCATCCTCATCGCTGTGCTCCCTCAACTGGAGTGCAAACTCAAGTCGGCACAGTTCCAGGAACGACTCAGTGCAGTCGCACTACTTGCTAGAATGTTCTCTGAACCAGGCTCCGGCCTCGCCAAGCAGTACCCAGCCTTATGGCGCGCTTTCCTAGGACGCTTCAATGACATAGCAGTCCCAATCCGCATCAAATGTGTCCAATACTGTATGCACTTCCTCGTCCACCATCCAGATTTGAGGAAAGACATAACGGAGACCCTCAAAATGAGGCAACATGATGCCCACGAGCAAGTACGCTATGAAGTAGTTATGGCCATCATCGCGACTGCCCAGAGAGACTTCCAAGCGGTCGCTGAATCTGAAGACTTGCTCCATTTCGTTAGAGAAAGAACTCTGGATAAGAAGTTCAAGATCCGCAAAGAAGCCATGTCCGGATTAGCTATGATATACAGGAAATTCTTGACCGAGGAAAGTGTGCCTCAGGCAACGGAGAAAGCGGTGCAATGGATTAAAGATAAAATCCTCCACGGATACTATATGACTGCTCTAGAAGACCGACTGCTCGTTGAGAGACTTCTAAACACTTCGCTCGTCCCGTACACTCTGCCTCCGCAAGTGCGAATGAAGAAATTATACTATTTAATGTCAAACGTTGATGCTAATGCCACTAAGGCGTTCATAGAACTTCAAAAGCACCAGTTAGCAGTCCGTCGCACTGTTGCTGAATGGGTGGAGTTACACAGGAAACCACCAACCCCGGCGGTCCAAAAAGAACTGATCGCTAAAGTGTTGCATATAAGCTCTAAATTTCTGCCAGAGTCAGTGAAGGCTCAGGAGTTCTTGAATAAGTTCTCTCAACATATGAAACAGGCTCCAGAGCTGCTGCAAGGAATGGAGATCATACTGAACCCAAATGTCAGTTGTGAAGTCTGCGTTCGGACTACGGTAAGATTTTTATGTTACGACATAAGAATATCTGGAAAAGTAAACACTCTTTTTTACTTACATAGTCCCTACATAGTCGTATAAATATCTTATTACCTTATTTTTAAGGCAAGCTGAAGTGTAGATGCAAATGGAGGTTGTGGGTTCAAATCCTGGCTTGTATCTTGTATTGTTCAAAACCTATGTACAAAATATCATGAAATTAAACGATAGCTTTTCAGTGAACGAAAAACATCTTGAGGAATCTTGCATGCATTCGCGAAAAAAATGATTAGGGCGGCGTGGGGACTGCGGCCCATTCACTCTCATCTATAAGAGTAGGCCTATGCCCAGCAGTGGGACGTATATAGGCTGATGATTCACTTTAGATTCGGCGTCTTTATGCGTCATCAGAGGGCCTCTCGAAATGTCTCCAGTCCACATCAAATTTCTGCCGTTCTATGTCTAAAACCCGGTTAACTTCTATACAAGTCCTTAGGTTTTAGCAAGGACCATTAAAACAAGAGGACTGTCATTCTCCATACAAAAAGCTGTTCCCCGAATTTACTACGCCATCTATCTATAAGCTTGGTATAAGAATTATATTATTTATAATTATTCTACTTTGCAAACGTGGCACAGTATTTAAATGTTAGAATTTATTTATTATTAGCTGTTTACGACCTAATTGTTACTATACTATGTTTCTTTGTTCAATTATAACATCGTTAAATGTTTAGTTTTTTAGCGCCATCTAGTGTTTGCCCGGAAATCCCCTAGCGGTCGGGTTACGATCCAAAGTATGGAGAATGACAGTCCTCTTGTTTTAATGGGGCTTGGTTTTAGTCATAGGACTGCAGATTTGGGTCTTGCTCCACCACTCCGACTCACTCGTGTATTTTTATTGCCAGTCGAACGTGTTAAAGAAACTGGGGCAGCCAGTGATGACGAATCTGTACTACAACACAGTGAAGATGCTGCTGGAGCGCGTGAGCTCCGTGATGATTGATCACGAGGCGCTGCTGATCCTGGTCGGATACGTGGAGGGCGCCGCTAGGGGCTCCGATGATTCCATTGCTGAAGAGTGCGGTAAGAGACCTTACAAACATTTTAAAATTAAAATAAAATAATTTATTTCTGCAAGTAGGCCCAAGGGCTCTTCTACATGTCTGATTCTATTCTTTTCGCGCTTCGGTAATGACCTTCTGGTGAGAAGAAGCGCCGGAAGAAACACACCAGTTTCTCTTTTCAAACATAGGTATTAAGTATTACAACAATATGACTTTAATACATGAGATTTCAATACATTAAATTTAAAACTACATTTATAGAGATATAAAGGGTCTCTAAGCGCTAAAACACGACAAATAAAGTAATAGAAAATAAATTGATACTAAAATTAATGGAGATGTAGAGTCTCCTTTGGACAATATTATGTTTTGAAGGTGTAAAGGTTCTCTTTAATATTGTTAATCCAGATTATTACATAACTTTTCTAATAATCGGTCGAATGAATATCGCCCTGACGTCGTCTCTGTCTGTTTCCACCGGAAGACCAGCGCCGGCTCTAGAGTTTGTATTATGCTGAGGTGGGACCTTTTTTGTAGCAACGAAAATTAATTTTTTTGTTTTCTTTTTTTTCTACTTTGTAACTTTTTATTTTCTTTCTTCTTTCTTTCTAATAAAAAAACGATTTGAAGCCAATGCTTAAAAACGGTTTTTAGATTCCTAAGTCCAATTTAATAATTATTCTGTGGTTTTTCATAGAGAAATAAGGCCTTTTGAATTCTGTGGAGTCTTAAGATTTAGTACTGAATTGTAATTTTTTCCCAGGCACGACGAAGAAAGTAGCAGCGGAGCGGGGACTGAAGCTCCTAGTGATGCTGTCGTTCGTGTTTCCGGCCCACTTCCTTCACGAAGACGTGCTGCAGCGGCTCACAGCGCTGTTGGAGCACGATGACGAGGCCGTGGCTCCTCACATCCTGGCCGCGCTCACCTTCCTCGGCAAATACCGGCCGCTCAGTGAGTACTGTCGTTCGTGTTGGCTCACTGCCTGCACGATGTGCCGCGGCGGCTCACAGCGCTGTTGGAGCACGATGACGAGGCCGTGGCTCCTCACATCCTGGCCGCGCTCACCTTCCTCGGCAAATACCGGCCGCTCAGTGAGTACTGTCGTTCGTGTTGGCTCACTGCCTGCACGATGTGCCGCGGCGGCTCACAGCTTTGTTGGAGCACGATGACGAGGCCGTGGCTCCTCACATCCTGGCCGCGCTCACCTTCCTCGGCAAATACCGGCCGCTCAGTGAGTACTGTCGTTCGTGTTGGCTCACTGCCTGCACGATGTGCCGCGGCGGCTCACAGCTTTGTTGGAGCACGATGACGAGGCCGTGGCTCCTCACATCCTGGCCGCGCTCACCTTCCTCGGCAAATACCGGCCGCTCAGTGAGTACTGTCGTTCGTGTTGGCTCACTGCCTGCACGATGTGCCGCGGCGGCTCACAGCGCTGTTGGAGCACGATGACGAGGCCGTGGCTCCTCACATCCTGGCCGCGCTCACCTTCCTCGGCAAATACCGGCCGCTCAGTGAGTACTGTCGTTCGTGTTGGCTCACTGCCTGCACGATGTGCCGCGGCGGCTCACAGCTTTGTTGGAGCACGATGACGAGGCCGTGGCTCCTCACATCCTGGCCGCGCTCACCTTCCTCGGCAAATACCGGCCGCTCAGTGAGTACTGTCGTTCGTGTTGGCTCACTGCCTGCACGATGTGCCGCGGCGGCTCACAGCGCTGTTGGAGCACGATGACGAGGCCGTGGCTCCTCACATCCTGGCCGCGCTCACCTTCCTCGGCAAATACCGGCCGCTCAGTGAGTACTGTCGTTCGTGTTGGCTCACTGCCTGCACGATGTGCCGCGGCGGCTCACAGCTTTGTTGGAGCACGATGACGAGGCCGTGGCTCCTCACATCCTGGCCGCGCTCACCTTCCTCGGCAAATACCGGCCGCTCAGTGAGTACTGTCGTTCGTGTTGGCTCACTGCCTGCACGATGTGCCGCGGCGGCTCACAGCGCTGTTGGAGCACGATGACGAGGCCGTGGCTCCTCACATCCTGGCCGCGCTCACCTTCCTCGGCAAATACCGGCCGCTCAGTGAGTACTGTCGTTCGTGTTGGCTCACTGCCTGCACGATGTGCCGCGGCGGCTCACAGCTTTGTTGGAGCACGATGACGAGGCCGTGGCTCCTCACATCCTGGCCGCGCTCACCTTCCTCGGCAAATACCGGCCGCTCAGTGAGTACTGTCGTTCGTGTTGGCTCACTGCCTGCACGATGTGCCGCGGCGGCTCACAGCTTTGTTGGAGCACGATGACGAGGCCGTGGCTCCTCACATCCTGGCCGCGCTCACCTTCCTCGGCAAATACCGGCCGCTCAGTGAGTACTGTCGTTCGTGTTGGCTCACTGCCTGCACGATGTGCCGCGGCGGCTCACAGCGCTGTTGGAGCACGATGACGAGGCCGTGGCTCCTCACATCCTGGCCGCGCTCACCTTCCTCGGCAAATACCGGCCGCTCAGTGAGTACTGTCGTTCGTGTTGGCTCACTGCCTGCACGATGTGCCGCGGCGGCTCACAGCTTTGTTGGAGCACGATGACGAGGCCGTGGCTCCTCACATCCTGGCCGCGCTCACCTTCCTCGGCAAATACCGGCCGCTCAGTGAGTACTGTCGTTCGTGTTGGCTCACTGCCTGCACGATGTGCCGCGGCGGCTCACAGCGCTGTTGGAGCACGATGACGAGGCCGTGGCTCCTCACATCCTGGCCGCGCTCACCTTCCTCGGCAAATACCGGCCGCTCAGTGAGTACTGTCGTTCGTGTTGGCTCACTGCCTGCACGATGTGCCGCGGCGGCTCACAGCTTTGTTGGAGCACGATGACGAGGCCGTGGCTCCTCACATCCTGGCCGCGCTCACCTTCCTCGGCAAATACCGGCCGCTCAGTGAGTACTGTCGTTCGTGTTGGCTCACTGCCTGCACGATGTGCCGCGGCGGCTCACAGCTTTGTTGGAGCACGATGACGAGGCCGTGGCTCCTCACATCCTGGCCGCGCTCACCTTCCTCGGCAAATACCGGCCGCTCAGTGAGTACTGTCGTTCGTGTTGGCTCACTGCCTGCACGATGTGCCGCGGCGGCTCACAGCGCTGTTGGAGCACGATGACGAGGCCGTGGCTCCTCACATCCTGGCCGCGCTCACCTTCCTCGGCAAATACCGGCCGCTCAGTGAGTACTGTCGTTCGTGTTGGCTCACTGCCTGCACGATGTGCCGCGGCGGCTCACAGCTTTGTTGGAGCACGATGACGAGGCCGTGGCTCCTCACATCCTGGCCGCGCTCACCTTCCTCGGCAAATACCGGCCGCTCAGTGAGTACTGTCGTTCGTGTTGGCTCACTGCCTGCACGATGTGCCGCGGCGGCTCACAGCTTTGTTGGAGCACGATGACGAGGCCGTGGCTCCTCACATCCTGGCCGCGCTCACCTTCCTCGGCAAATACCGGCCGCTCAGTGAGTACTGTCGTTCGTGTTGGCTCACTGCCTGCACGATGTGCCGCGGCGGCTCACAGCTTTGTTGGAGCACGATGACGAGGCCGTGGCTCCTCACATCCTGGCCGCGCTCACCTTCCTCGGCAAATACCGGCCGCTCAGTGAGTACTGTCGTTCGTGTTGGCTCACTGCCTGCACGATGTGCCGCGGCGGCTCACAGCTTTGTTGGAGCACGATGACGAGGCCGTGGCTCCTCACATCCTGGCCGCGCTCACCTTCCTCGGCAAATACCGGCCGCTCAGTGAGTACTGTCGTTCGTGTTGGCTCACTGCCTGCACGATGTGCCGCGGCGGCTCACAGCTTTGTTGGAGCACGATGACGAGGCCGTGGCTCCTCACATCCTGGCCGCGCTCACCTTCCTCGGCAAATACCGGCCGCTCAGTGAGTACTGTCGTTCGTGTTGGCTCACTGCCTGCACGATGTGCCGCGGCGGCTCACAGCGCTGTTGGAGCACGATGACGAGGCCGTGGCTCCTCACATCCTGGCCGCGCTCACCTTCCTCGGCAAATACCGGCCGCTCAGTGAGTACTGTCGTTCGTGTTGGCTGACTGCCTGCACGATGTGCCGCGGCGGCTCACAGCTTTGTTGGAGCACGATGACGAGGCCGTGGCTCCTCACATCCTGGCCGCGCTCACCTTCCTCGGCAAATACCGGCCGCTCAGTGAGTACTGTCGTTCGTGTTGGCTCACTGCCTGCACGATGTGCCGCGGCGGCTCACAGCTTTGTTGGAGCACGATGACGAGGCCGTGGCTCCTCACATCCTGGCCGCGCTCACCTTCCTCGGCAAATACCGGCCGCTCAGTGAGTACTGTCGTTCGTGTTGGCTCACTGCCTGCACGATGTGCCGCGGCGGCTCACAGCGCTGTTGGAGCACGATGACGAGGCCGTGGCTCCTCACATCCTGGCCGCGCTCACCTTCCTCGGCAAATACCGGCCGCTCAGTGAGTACTGTCGTTCGTGTTGGCTCACTGCCTGCACGATGTGCCGCGGCGGCTCACAGCTTTGTTGGAGCACGATGACGAGGCCGTGGCTCCTCACATCCTGGCCGCGCTCACCTTCCTCGGCAAATACCGGCCGCTCAGTGAGTACTGTCGTTCGTGTTGGCTCACTGCCTGCACGATGTGCCGCGGCGGCTCACAGCTTTGTTGGAGCACGATGACGAGGCCGTGGCTCCTCACATCCTGGCCGCGCTCACCTTCCTCGGCAAATACCGGCCGCTCAGTGAGTACTGTCGTTCGTGTTGGCTCACTGCCTGCACGATGTGCCGCGGCGGCTCACAGCGCTGTTGGAGCACGATGACGAGGCCGTGGCTCCTCACATCCTGGCCGCGCTCACCTTCCTCGGCAAATACCGGCCGCTCAGTGAGTACTGTCGTTCGTGTTGGCTCACTGCCTGCACGATGTGCCGCGGCGGCTCACAGCTTTGTTGGAGCACGATGACGAGGCCGTGGCTCCTCACATCCTGGCCGCGCTCACCTTCCTCGGCAAATACCGGCCGCTCAGTGAGTACTGTCGTTCGTGTTGGCTCACTGCCTGCACGATGTGCCGCGGCGGCTCACAGCGCTGTTGGAGCACGATGACGAGGCCGTGGCTCCTCACATCCTGGCCGCGCTCACCTTCCTCGGCAAATACCGGCCGCTCAGTGAGTACTGTCGTTCGTGTTGGCTCACTGCCTGCACGATGTGCCGCGGCGGCTCACAGCTTTGTTGGAGCACGATGACGAGGCCGTGGCTCCTCACATCCTGGCCGCGCTCACCTTCCTCGGCAAATACCGGCCGCTCAGTGAGTACTGTCGTTCGTGTTGGCTCACTGCCTGCACGATGTGCCGCGGCGGCTCACAGCGCTGTTGGAGCACGATGACGAGGCCGTGGCTCCTCACATCCTGGCCGCGCTCACCTTCCTCGGCAAATACCGGCCGCTCAGTGAGTACTGTCGTTCGTGTTGGCTCACTGCCTGCACGATGTGCCGCGGCGGCTCACAGCTTTGTTGGAGCACGATGACGAGGCCGTGGCTCCTCACATCCTGGCCGCGCTCACCTTCCTCGGCAAATACCGGCCGCTCAGTGAGTACTGTCGTTCGTGTTGGCTCACTGCCTGCACGATGTGCCGCGGCGGCTCACAGCTTTGTTGGAGCACGATGACGAGGCCGTGGCTCCTCACATCCTGGCCGCGCTCACCTTCCTCGGCAAATACCGGCCGCTCAGTGAGTACTGTCGTTCGTGTTGGCTCACTGCCTGCACGATGTGCCGCGGCGGCTCACAGCGCTGTTGGAGCACGATGACGAGGCCGTGGCTCCTCACATCCTGGCCGCGCTCACCTTCCTCGGCAAATACCGGCCGCTCAGTGAGTACTGTCGTTCGTGTTGGCTCACTGCCTGCACGATGTGCCGCGGCGGCTCACAGCTTTGTTGGAGCACGATGACGAGGCCGTGGCTCCTCACATCCTGGCCGCGCTCACCTTCCTCGGCAAATACCGGCCGCTCAGTGAGTACTGTCGTTCGTGTTGGCTCACTGCCTGCACGATGTGCCGCGGCGGCTCACAGCTTTGTTGGAGCACGATGACGAGGCCGTGGCTCCTCACATCCTGGCCGCGCTCACCTTCCTCGGCAAATACCGGCCGCTCAGTGAGTACTGTCGTTCGTGTTGGCTCACTGCCTGCACGATGTGCCGCGGCGGCTCACAGCGCTGTTGGAGCACGATGACGAGGCCGTGGCTCCTCACATCCTGGCCGCGCTCACCTTCCTCGGCAAATACCGGCCGCTCAGTGAGTACTGTCGTTCGTGTTGGCTCACTGCCTGCACGATGTGCCGCGGCGGCTCACAGCTTTGTTGGAGCACGATGACGAGGCCGTGGCTCCTCACATCCTGGCCGCGCTCACCTTCCTCGGCAAATACCGGCCGCTCAGTGAGTACTGTCGTTCGTGTTGGCTCACTGCCTGCACGATGTGCCGCGGCGGCTCACAGCTTTGTTGGAGCACGATGACGAGGCCGTGGCTCCTCACATCCTGGCCGCGCTCACCTTCCTCGGCAAATACCGGCCGCTCAGTGAGTACTGTCGTTCGTGTTGGCTCACTGCCTGCACGATGTGCCGCGGCGGCTCACAGCGCTGTTGGAGCACGATGACGAGGCCGTGGCTCCTCACATCCTGGCCGCGCTCACCTTCCTCGGCAAATACCGGCCGCTCAGTGAGTACTGTCGTTCGTGTTGGCTCACTGCCTGCACGATGTGCCGCGGCGGCTCACAGCTTTGTTGGAGCACGATGACGAGGCCGTGGCTCCTCACATCCTGGCCGCGCTCACCTTCCTCGGCAAATACCGGCCGCTCAGTGAGTACTGTCGTTCGTGTTGGCTCACTGCCTGCACGATGTGCCGCGGCGGCTCACAGCGCTGTTGGAGCACGATGACGAGGCCGTGGCTCCTCACATCCTGGCCGCGCTCACCTTCCTCGGCAAATACCGGCCGCTCAGTGAGTACTGTCGTTCGTGTTGGCTCACTGCCTGCACGATGTGCCGCGGCGGCTCACAGCTTTGTTGGAGCACGATGACGAGGCCGTGGCTCCTCACATCCTGGCCGCGCTCACCTTCCTCGGCAAATACCGGCCGCTCAGTGAGTACTGTCGTTCGTGTTGGCTCACTGGCTGCACGATGTGCCGCGGCGGCTCACAGCGCTGTTGGAGCACGATGACGAGGCCGTGGCTCCTCACATCCTGGCCGCGCTCACCTTCCTCGGCAAATACCGGCCGCTCAGTGAGTACTGTCGTTCGTGTTGGCTCACTGGCTGCACGATGTGCCGCGGCGGCTCACAGCGCTGTTGGAGCACGATGACGAGGCCGTGGCTCCTCACATCCTGGCCGCGCTCACCTTCCTCGGCAAATACCGGCCGCTCAGTGAGTACTGTCGTTCGTGTTGGCTCACTGCCTGCACGATGTGCCGCGGCGGCTCACAGCGCTGTTGGAGCACGATGACGAGGCCGTGGCTCCTCACATCCTGGCCGCGCTCACCTTCCTCGGCAAATACCGGCCGCTCAGTGAGTACTGTCGTTCGTGTTGGCTCACTGCCTGCACGACGATGCTGTTCGGGAACCTAGCTGTTAAGGAAAATGTAAACCAAATCTGCACGGACTTGCCCGAGATATCTTTTACGCCACGCCACTGCCGTACACCAAATTTTGTCCCTCTGAAGGGGCTCAGCTAGCGACCAGCAAGAGCCAGCGTTATGCGATAGAACCAGACGTTCAGATGCGGTGCGTTCCGTCCGGTGGTCGGATCCGGACGTCAGTTTTGTTAGAAAGAGGAACCTCTGTACGGAGTATAAGAATAAGAATAATTTTATTGCACAAAATAAGACAACATTACACATACAGTAATTAAAATGGTGAGAAGTACAGTGCACTACAATTATCACTCACGCGAATTACCAGGGGACCCTGCACTAGGCTAAGCCTGTATCGCGGGGATCCAGATTTCCAATTAAAAGTCATGCATTAAGTGACAAAACATGGCAAGAGCAAAATCTAAATCTAAATGTAGTTTAATACTAGAATGAAAGTATAATTCCAAAAGCCTAGGTAATTACATTCGAAACAGTGTGTGAAATAAAGTAAACAAATCTTTCTATACTACTTTTACAAAAAGTGCCTCAGTCTCAGAGTAGTCAAGGGAACTGAGCCAGTCGAATAGCAGCTTTTTGGCCTCAGAAACAGACACGTGGGGAATTTTGTTCTGATACTTCACAACAAGATTGTAAAGGGGTATTATTAGTTACTCTTTGGTTCTGCTCGTCAGCATACTCTTGAGTAAAAACATTTGTTGCTTGCTATAGGTAATTTCACGAGAGTTGAGGTGAATGATTACACACACAGCTACATGAAGTACTCATTGCAAAAAAAGTGAATGAATGAAATGAATGAGTGAGTAATAAACACAAGGCTCTATAGTTTAAACAAACTTTTTGGTCTAACTAGCAATTCACTGTTGAACCTGCTATCGGTACGAAAAAAGAACAGTAATTTCAAAATCCCGCTGTCATTACATGACAGTATTGTTGTCTCCGTGGCCTCAACTTTCGTGAAATTACCTATACGCGAGCTCAAATAGCATGTTTGCTGTATCAGTCACTATCATGGACTATTTTACCTAGGGTACTCAAATGTTTATTTGTATTGTGCTATTTGTGTTTGCAGGCGAGGCGTGCCCGTCACTGTTCCCGCGACTGATCACCCTGTGCAAGGCTTACGCTGAAGTCGGCACCCCTAAGCAAGCGAAGAACGCTGTCAGGTAAATAATGACTAGTCCCATGATTGGATTCAAAGAAAATGTGCTACCGCGCCATACAATCTTGTGGCATAATGTAATCATTAACGTTGCCTATGAGGGTGTTTAAAAATCATAAATCCACCAGGTGGCAGCAGGGTGGCGAATGGTCTTTTTGACAGTAGGTGTCAAAATCCACCAATCACATCACCTGATTTTGACATCTACTGCCAAATAGACCATTCGCCACCCTGCTGCCACCTGGTGGATTTATGATTTTTAAACACCCTCATTGGCGTACAATTTTTGCCTGATCCACAGCGAAACCTAGTTCAGGAGATTCTTGTTTCTTCTCTAATAGACATTTTTTTTGGTTGTATAATCTCTATAAAATACGTTGTTTCAATAAATATTTGTACTCTAATTGTTGAGCCCCATGTCCAACAGTGCAATAATATATACTGGTGATAATGAGTCTTATTGTTAACGTCGCAACTTATGTCATGTAGAATTCACTCGTTTTCTCGCCGCACGCGTGGTGGGCGTTGCTGATTTGAACTCCTGAATTCGAAGCGCCAGTAAGCACCACATGCGGGCGTAGCCTGGGCGCACGCGTCGAATGGTTCTGTTGTTTTTTGATAGCGTGGGATTTTTTGTTTGAGAACGCGCAAGAGTGATATATCTGGTTATATTCTCTAATCTATGCTCGTCACAGATGCCTGTTCGTGAACGTGCCAGAGCAGCGCTCCGCCATCTTCACGGAGATCCTCGAGACATTAAAGGCTACGCTGACGCCACACTCCGAGCACTATCGCACCGCCATCGTCACGCTCGGCCACATCGCGCACAACCTGCCCGACACCTTCCCGCTGCACATCAAGAACATCGTCTCCAGGAAGGTGAGTACCCGAGAGAGGGAGGGAGAGAGAGGGGGAGGGAGGGGGAGAGAGGGGGAGGGGGAGAGAGAGGGGGGGAGGGGGAGAGAGAGAGAGAGACGCTATAGGCCGCACATTACAAGTAGCGAGCGCGCGCCACTCCCGCAGCTTTTGGCCCGAACGCGGCCACGAGCACGCCCGGTGTGCGCCGGTGCCATACAAAATGTACGAAAATCCTCGCCCGCAGCTTGTGGAGGCCAATGTCCGGAGGCTCTTATATATCCTAAAACTGCTAAGGTCATGCGTTGACATGAAGTTATAAGCCCCAATACCGTAACCATAAAATACTTGAGCAAAACGTGATCTACACTATGCCTTCTAGTGGTGGTTCTAACCAGTGCAACGTTTTACTTCATGATCAGTCGAAATCTCACCGTATGCAGAGTAATAGCGCTGATGAAGTGACAACAAATACTGAGTCTTCCTTCCCTTTAGAAGCCAATGCTTATCAATATCCCTGTCTGTCGCATTTACTAGGATGTTCTCTTTCACCGAATCTCCTCAAAACCAACAAATAAAATAACCATTAAAAACGTAATTATTCACAGATCGTTAAAGAGCTCCTGGTTCGCGAGGGCGGCGGCGGCCCCGACGCGCCCGGCGAGGACTGGTGCGCCGAGGAAGAACTGCCAGAGGAGACCCGCTGCAAACTGGAGGGGCTCAAGTGCATGGCCCGTTGGCTGCTCGGCTTGAAGCGGGACGAACTCTCAGCACAGAAGACCTTCCGGATGCTCAACGCGTTCATAGTGCACAAGGGAGATTTGCTGCAGGTATTTATACCCAAGAGCTTCTTTATATCATGAGGAGTCCCGCTGCAAACCAGAGGGGCTCAAGTGCATGGTCCGTTGGCTGCTTGGCTTAAAGCGGGACGAGCTCTCAGCACAGAAGACCTTCCGGATGCTCAACGCGCTCATAGTGCACAAGGAAGATCTGCTGCAGGTAGTTATACCCAAGAGCTTCTTTATATCATGAGGAGACCCGCTGCAAACTAGACGGGCTCAAGTGCATGGTCCGTTGGCTGCTCGGCTTGAAGCGGGACAAGCTCTCAGCCCAGAAGACCTTCCGGATGCTCAACGCGTTCATAGTGCACAAGGGAGATCTGCTGCAGGTAGTTATACCCAAGAGCTTCTTTATATCATGAGGAGTCCCGCTGCAAACCAGAGGGGCTCAAGTGCATGGTCCGTTGGCTGCTTGGCTTAAAGCGGGACGAGCTCTCAGCACAGAAGACCTTCCGGATGCTCAACGCGCTCATAGTGCACAAGGAAGATCTGCTGCAGGTAGTTATACCCAAGAGCTTCTTTATATCATGAGGAGACCCGCTGCAAACTAGATGGGCTCAAGTGCATGTTCCGTTGGCTGCTCGGCTTGTAGCGGGACAAGCTCTCAGCCCAGAAGACCTTCCGGATGCTCAACGCGTTCATAGTGCACAAGGGAGATCTGCTGCAGGTAGTTATACCCAAGAGCTTCTTTATATCATGAGGAGACTCACTACAAACTAGAGGGGCTCAAGTGTATGGCCCGTTGGCTGCTCGGCTTGAAGCGGGACGAGCTCTCCGCCCAGAAGACCTTCCGGATGCTCAACGCGTTCATAGTGCACAAGGGAGACCTGCTGCAGGTATTTACACCCTAGAGCTTGTTTATATCATGAGGAGTCCCGCTGCAAACAAGAGGGGCTCAATTGCATGGTCTGTTGGTTGCTCGGCTTGAAGAGGGACAAACTCTCAGCCCAGAAGACCTTCCGGATGCTCAATTCATAGTGCACAAGGGAGACCTGCTGCAGGTATTTACACATAGAGCTTGTTTATATCATGAGATGAGGAGACTCGCTACAAACTAGAGGGGCTCAAGTGCATGGCCCGTTGGCTGCTCGGCTTGAAGTGGGACGAGCTCTCAGCCCAGAAGACCTTCCGGATGCTCAACGCGTTCATAGTGCACAAGGGAGACCTGCTGCAGGTATTTACACCCTAGAGCTTGTTTATATCATGAGGAGTCCCGCTGCAAACTAGACGGGCTCAAGTGCATGGTCTGTTGGCTGCTCGGCTTGAAGCGGGACAAGCTCTCAGCCCAGAAGACCTTCCGGATGCTCAACGCGTTCATAGTGCACAAGGGAGACCTGCTGCAGGTATTTACACCCTAGAGCTTGTTTATATCATGAGGAGTCCCGCTGCAAACAAGAGGGGCTCAATTGCATGGTCTGTTGGTTGCTCGGCTTGAAGAGGGACAAACTCTCAGCCCAGAAGACCTTCCGGATGCTCAATTCATAGTGCACAAGGGAGACCTGCTGCAGGTATTTACACATAGAGCTTGTTTATATCATGAGATGAGGAGACTCGCTACAAACTAGAGGGGCTCAAGTGCATGGCCCGTTGGCTGCTCGGCTTGAAGTGGGACGAGCTCTCAGCCCAGAAGACCTTCCGGATGCTCAACGCGTTCATAGTGCACAAGGGAGACCTGCTGCAGGTATTTACACCCTAGAGCTTGTTTATATCATGAGGAGTCCCGCTGCAAACTAGACGGGCTCAAGTGCATGGTCTGTTGGTTGCTCGGCTTGAAGCGGGACAAGCTCTCAGCCCAGAAGACCTTCCGGATGCTCAACGCGTTCATAGTGCACAAGGGAGATTTGCTGCAGGTATTTACACCCTAGAGCTTGTTTATATCAGGAGGAGACTCGCTACACTAGAGCGAGCGAGCTGGGGGGCGGTAGGGACCACTTTGGGAACCTATCCAAAAGTGGTCCATATCGCCTCCCAGTGGGCGCTGAGGATTCCCAGGGGGGCGTTGATGCTATCCAGCTATGCTAGGAGATCTACAGTTCAAATATATATTATTTTTATTTTTATTAATATTTCTACATGATTAATTTGATTGTAGCTTATGTTGCTTAGCTATAAACTACTTTTTGCGTAAACACTATTCCTGGCGATGCATCGTTTTATGCCATCAGTGGCCCCTCCAAGCTGCGTCAGCCCGATTAGTTTGTAATATTTATAAGTCTGCGTGAAGATTTTTCTATGTATTGTTTATAGCGACACGAGACTGTTTATTTCTTTATTAAATGAAATAAAATTGATGTTCTCAGCAAAACCAGCTGTCCAAAGCGGAGATGGCGTGGCTGCGGCTCGGCGCGGGCGCCGCCATGCTCAAGATCTGCGAGCAGAAGGGCGTCGGCGACCAGTTCACTGCCGAGCAGTTCTACAACCTCAGCCATCTTATGATCGTGAGTCAATCTACATCACATAAATATATTGAGGTACAAGGAAAAAAGTGTATGTACCTCGCGTGCTATAAAGAAGTGGCGGCAACCTACTTTGAATACCGTTAACTTAGTTTCCGTCAATATTATTAGCAGATTTGAAGATCTGATAATAATGGTATAATTAATTGTTAAAATACCACCAAATGAGATGGAAAATTTATGTTTTCCATCACTAAATTGCACTTTTGGCATCAATCAATTTTTAAACAACAATGTAATTTTATTTAATTATTTGCATTTTGACATACTGAATACATACATGTTATGTATACTGTAGCTAGTGTAATGACTGTTAGCTTAATAGTCTATTTCTCGACGTGAAACATACGTTTCCCATTTTGTATTTCGACGTTTGGAGGTCCTTTACACCTCCAAAACATAATGTTTTGACAACGGAGACTCCTTACATCTCCATTAATTTTAGTCTATGTTTGCCTATTTTCTATATTTTTTATCGTGTTTTGACGCCTAGAGACCCTTTACATCTCTAAAAATGTAGTTTTAAGTTTTGTAATGTAATGGATCCGGAGATTATATACGTCTCTCGGTAAAAGGTAAAAAAAACTGTGCCCAGTTATTTGCTTGTTGCATTTTATAAATGTCATCTTATGTAATAATGTCACAATTGTTGTAATGTTGTTTTTAAAAGAGAAACTGGTAAGTTTCTTCAGGCGCTTCTTCTCACCAGAAGGTCATCTACCGAAGCGCCAAAAGAAAAGAATCAGACATGTAAAAGAGCCCTTGAGGCCTACTTACAGAAATAAATGAGTTTGAGTTTGAATCGCCAAGCGAAAAACGTTACACACTTCTTTGCCATACAAATCGACGAACTATTAACTTCTATCTCTATATATTTCTGTGGTCTACACGTATTTTGACGCCCAAATTTGACGCCCCAGAAAACCGAAACAAAATGCGCCTTGGGTTGCGCCCCGGGCCATGGCCTGGATGGCCCTAGGGTAAATACGCCCCTGCGTGTGACCTAGGCCAGCGGTCGGCAACCTGCGGCCCGCGAGCCTCCCTGGCTATTTTACGTAACTAAAAACAGAATCGTATAGTCACAAATTATTAACAAAGTGCGGCCCACGTCAATTTCGTTAGCTACTATGTGGCACTTGACTGCCACGTTTTGCGTAAGGAAGGTGACGCTATGGAGAAACTTGTTGTCCAGGATAGAGTTAATGTCTCAAGATCCAGAGGACGCTCTCATTTGCGATCGACGAAGTGAAAGCCCTAACGGAATCAACCCTGAATCTGTGCGTACGAAGTGCGTCGGTGAGAGAGGGCGGGAGACAGTCAAATGGGCATTTCTCCAGAAATATGTCTGCGGTCACCTCATTCATCTGGCCCTTTTTCATACTAAATGCATGGAGACAGATGAATGAGTCGCAAACATATTTCTGGAGAAATGCCCAAATAGGCCGTGCTACAACCCCCACGACCACAACTATTTGTGCCAAGAATATACGACCAAGAAGAATAAGATCAGAAACATGTGAGACAAACGATTAACATATCATTTGTATTTTTCAGGATGAAGTGCCACAGGTCAGAGAAGCATTTGCGTCGAAACTTCACAAAGGACTGTCAAAGGTTAGTTATTCTGAATATAAAAATCTTTGATGCCGTTGTTAAAAAAGCTACAGAGACATTTATGAGTGGAGTCTAACAAACAGTGGTCGGTGCAAAACTTACAAAACTTGCTAAGTGGATATAATATTAATATCTTTATACTCCAGTATTGGAAATTCGAGATTGCGATATAGAATTAAATTTAACACTTATCTGACAATCATGTTCTTATTTCCTAGTTCTGTTATAGTTTAGCACCGTCACTGACACTGATAATAAATAAGGAGGGTATTTACTAGTATAACGTCGGGGATAGTGCAATACCGCGTAAGTAGCACATGTAGATAAGGTTTCAATTTCTAACAAGTTTGCTTGAAACTGAACCTTATCTACATATGCTACTTACGCGGTATTGCACTATCCCCGACGATAAGTAACTCACCTTGCAACTTGTGGTGGTTGAAAATGTAGAGGACATTCGCAACGGTAGCTCATACTGTAATCGCTCACTCGCGACTTTTGTTACTCGTCGGCAGTCAAGTTGCAAGGCGAGGGACGTGTTACGCCACGATATTGCACGACCAGCGGCCGCGACAGTGATGGCAATATGTGGGAGGGAGAGGTCGAAGCGCGGTATCTCGCTCGCACCTATGGCTATCGTCGTGGCCAGGCGGTAATGCGAGTGCTCACTGGAAGCAGTGTCCATCTACTCAACACTAGGTGTCGTTAGTGTTGTCACTGGTGTATGCTACGCTATAATAGTCGCAGAGCCTCCGCACATTGGGCTACTGGTGGCCGCCACAAGCGAGTGTTTGCATACATTTTGTATGGCACCGGCGCACACCGGGCGTGCTCGTGGCCGCGTTCGGGCCACGTGTTGCGGGAGTGGCGCGCGCTCGCTACTTGTGGCCGCGTTTAGTGGCCCAATGTTCGGGCGCTCGCAGCCACTTGTGGCCGCGTTTAGTGGCCCAATGTTCGGGCGCTCGCAGCCACTTGCGGTCGCGTTTAGTGGCCCAATGTTCGGGCGCTCGCAGCCACTTGCGGTCGCGTTTAATGGCCCAATGTTCGGGCGCTCGCAGCCACTTGTGGCCGCGTTTAGTGGCCCAATGTTCGGGCGCTCGCAGCCACTTGCGGTCGCGTTTAGTGGCCCAATGTTCGGGCGCTCGCAGCCACTTGCGGTCGCGTTTAATGGCCCAATGTTCGGGCGCTCGCAGCCACTTGCGGTCGCGTTTAGTGGCCCAATGTTCGGGCGCTCGCAGCCACTTGCGGTCGCGTTTAGTGGCCCAATGTTCGGGCGCTCGCAGCCACTTGCGGTCGCGTTTAGTGGCCCAATGTTCGGGCGCTCGCAGCCACTTGCGGTCGCGTTTAGTGGCCCAATGTTCGGGCGCTCGCAGCCACTTGTGGCCGCGTTTAGCGGCCCAATGTTCGGGCGCTCGCAGCCACTTGTGGCCGCGTTTAGTGGCCCAATGTTCGGGCGCTCGCAGCCACTTGTGGCCGCGTTTAGTGGCCCAATGTTCGGGCGCTCGCAGCCACTTGTGGCCGCGTTTAGTGGCCCAATGTTCGGGCGCTCGCAGCCACTTGTGGCCGCGTTTAGTGGCCCAATGTTCGGGCGCTCGCAGCCACTTGCGGTCGCGTTTAGTGGCCCAATGTTCGGGCGCTCGCAGCCACTTGTGGCCGCGTTTAGTGGCCCAATGTTCGGGCGCTCGCAGCCACTTGTGGCCGCGTTTAGTGGCCCAATGTTCGGGCGCTCGCAGCCACTTGTGGCCGCGTTTAGTGGCCCAATGTTCGGGCGCTCGCAGCCACTTGCGGTCGCGTTTAGTGGCCCAATGTTCGGGCGCTCTCAGCCACTTGTGGTCGCGTATAGTGGCCCAATGTGCGGCCGCTCTTAACCATACCATGTTATACAGGGTATCCCCAACAAGTGTCTGCCGCTGGACTTCATGGGGATGTACGCGCTGGGCGGGCGGGAGCCGGAGCGGCGGCTGCGCGGCCTCGTGCGCCAGTACATGCTGGCCGACGTGGTGCGCCGGCGCGAGTACATCCGCAACATCACCGTGGGCACCAAAGGTCCGTACTCACCGCTACCTTACACCATGCTATACAGCAGCGGTCGGCAACCCGCGGCCCGCGGGCCGCATGCGGTCCGTGAACCGCTCACTTGCGGCCCGCGAGCCTCCCTGGGTATCTTATATGTAAAGGTCGCTATATTCCGAATGGTACAAAATCACAAATTATTATCAAAGTGCGGCCCGCGTCAATTTCGTTACCTACTATGTGGCCCTTGGCTACTGAAAGGTTGCCGACCGCTGCTATACAGGGTACCACAACAAGTGTCCGCTGGACCTCATGGGGATGTACGCGCTGGGCGGGCGGGAGCCGGAACCAGGAAGAATGCGTAAGAATGCTCCAGTATGGATCGTACTCACACAGACGTGCTATCGCGCGTCTGTGTGAATATGTCGCGCGCTTCTAAACGGCCGGAGTTGGACTACTTGTTCGTCTTTATACTTTAACTGGGGGCACTGTACTGACAGAGTGAACTACTGTCGGTCTAACTCATAGGTTCCTAAACATTTTTGATTTGCCGCCCACTTTGGTATGATAAAAAAAATTCAGCGGCCCCCACAAAAAAAAAAAAAAACAAACAGTCGGGCTGAGTTAGCTTGGAGAGTGTTCCTGTCCTGTGTGAGAGTGGTCGTCGTTGTTTTGAGTTCGTAAACTAAATCCAGCAAGTCGGAAATACATTTTTAACTGAATTATGTTGTAATATGACTATTTCAATGATGCTACAAGCAAATTAATCACTTAGAAATCTATTTGTACTGTGGTTGATTGTAATATGTGGCAGTGTCACGGTCGCCATGTAATATGTGGCAGTGTCACGGTCGCCATGTAATATGTGGGGCTGGTATGGGTGGTTTTAACCAAAAGAACTCGATATACTTGACCATGCTTGTAATCAGTCTTACTCTAGTTATGTTCTAGTTCTAACCTCCTCAAGATACAATACTATACTATATTTATATGACTAATCTACGTGCTCGTGAGAGGGAAACCATTATCGTGGATAGGACGCTATCTTACTTTACTCAGCTAATCTATGAACGTGTAGATTAGCGTATCTGCCTATCACACCTCCCCTGAAAAGGTAAGGGTTCCCTCCCCCGAAAAGAAAAATAGTAGGTACAAAATTAACAAAGTAAACTTACAATCCCATACATAAAATATATAAGTACCTTAAAAATACAGATATTCAACAACAATTTTCACAAGTTCTATACGTTCTTAAATACATATATCTAAAAAAAAACATTTTCCAAGAGATGTTGCAACTGTGGTAGTTATGACCAAATGCATTTATTGGAAAAATTAACTTTTATACGTCAATAAAAAATAGAATATGTACAAAACACATCACTTCCAACGATTCAATAAAAAAAAATCCGTCAATCATATTACGCATATTATCTCGCGTTTGTACTGCTACTTCTGTTCCTAACAATCTTTATCATTCCCAACCATACTCGTCTTCATATTTTTAAACTTTCCATTACCCAATCAAGTCTCTTAACGCTACGTCTTTGGCGTGCCTTCGTTAATAGAGAATCTTGATTCATACAACTTACTATTGTACCCATCTTTAATGCATAACAACTCTACTATCTTACCCTTCCATATAAATAACCAAGTCTCGGAGTGCTACGTCTTGGCGTGCCTTCACCCATGGAGAATCTTGATTCCTCTAAACTGTAGAGTCTACTCAACGTACCTCATATTCATATATCTCATATTTTTATCCTTCACGGAACACTTCAATCTTTCATCAGTACATTTCCATAAAATCTTTATTTTACTCATCAACAATTTTCTAGCTTAAAAATCAATAATTAATAACAATACGCCGTTGTTTTCATCCCTACTGCCTAACTTCTCTGCTAAAAAAAAAACATCAAATTCACATTCCCTTGCATCTTTAACCTATCCGCTACTTCCTGTAATTCCAGCTCCATAATTCAGCTATATTTTATAATAAACACATTAACTCCTGTACTGTCACAAATAAGGTTAATTTCTTATCTAACCATTCTACATGAATACTGATATTATAAGACATCTACATAATCTTCGACAGACACGAAAAAAATCTAAATCATCACGCTTGTTATCTGAGTCACGTTATGCAGCCGCTATGCAGTCAGCATAACATTGATCTTGGATAGCGAAGTGTTTGACCTAGCGCAATTTCTCGATTTCTGCTTACTCTGAACTGTCACTGACCTTGCTTACTCATCGCATTGCGATTATAGTTTGAGTTCGCAAAATTATATTTATCATTACTATTTTAACACTGACATAGACCAAAATATTTTCCTCTACCAATCGTCTCAAACTGTACATAATTCTATAATCTTAACCTTGTTTGTGATCATAACAACATTCACCCAAAATGCTCTTCCATCTACGTCTATTACAGGCAAAAGAAAAAAAAATCTGTCTCATAATCACAACCCATCATTTCCAACCGCGTGAGATCCCGATCTCACTAACTCGCCTCTCTCCGGGAATAAATATTTAAAATGCTCAACAATTCAACCGTCATCTCAACATACCACAGCTACAACCCCCTTTCTTTTACAAATATTTCCGATTAAAAAAACAAATTTGTGCTTAAAACAAGGAACAACACTGCTAATAACTTATCTTTTGTAACCGTACAAGGTCTCTCAGTCTGCTTCCTTAACTGAATTAGAACAATGTCGTTAAAGTTACAACATACATACTTAATATTCCTACAATTAATATTTAACAAATTAACTAGGCTTGCCATAACCAAATTACTACACAAAATAAATAACGAACACATTAAAACATCAACTAAAAAAACAACAAATAAATTACAAAATACCTTAATTATCTCTATACATCTTCACCTTGAATCACTGGCCGCGCCGCTCGACGCTCGACCGACAGGGAGCCGCTTGCAGCCGTATCCCCTGCTGCCTCCGTCTGGCGCACGGACAACGCGTCGCCAACCATGTCGCGCACAACCCAGCACGACCTCCGCAACTCCAAATCCATTCCCGTCAATGAACCAGCAACATTGGTTCGACCACCATCATTCTGCCTTCTATATCGCTATATGTAGTAGTCTTCAATACGTCACCAGGATGTCGCAGCGTCTTCTTCTGTATCGCTTGTCACGCAGGATGTCGCAGTGTCACGGTCGCCATGTAATATGTGGGGATGGTATGGGTGGTTTTAACCAAAAGAACTCGATATACTTGACCATGCTTGTAATCAGTCTTACTCTAGTTATGTTCTAGTTCTAACCTCCTCAAGATACAATACTATACTATATTTATATGACTAATCTACGTGCTCGTGAGAGGGAAACCATTATCGTGGATAGGACGCTATCTTACTTTACTCAGCTAATCTATGAACGTGTAGATTAGCGTATCTGCCTATCACAGATATTGTGATTTAAGTTTTTATTTTCTAAGACGATAGTGCCCCCTGGATAGCATCAACGCCCCCCAATTTCTTCCTAGGCCCCTACCGCCCCCCTGGGAATTTTCAGCGCCCACTGGGGGGTAGGTATACACTTTGGGAACCTATGGTCTAACTAACTGTTAACGTTTCAGTGGAGCGCGCAGTCAGCCAGCTACCCCACATCCTACCAGACTACATGCTGGTGTTCGCGGTGCCAGTTCTCACGCACGACCCATTCTTCGACACGTATGACAACGTCGCGCAACTCAAGGTGAGCCGGCTACTTTGTGAACTTACTATACTCCTTAGGCCGCATTTACACCTGTAAGTTGTGACTGTTAAGATATATGCTGATGGTCTCAATAAATATTACCGACGAAATAACTAGGTGAAAAAAATAGTATCCTTAAACTGTTCACGGTGTACGGACTCAGTTAACGAAAGTAATCCTTAGTCCGGATTAACGATTGATTAACCGTAAATCGTTCATCAATCCGATATAACGTAATCATATTGATTAATCAGATTACATCACATCACACATGTATAATCATATTGATTAATGATATTACATTTGTAATTGATTAACGCCAATACTGTTCAGGGCGAACTAGTAGTTCTAGTAATTTGTGTATACGCTTTATTATTGAAGCATTAAGGACTGCCAACGAATTCTAAATATTTTATTAGAAGAGAAAAAAAATTGATGACTTGGGCAGAATTTCGGTGGCGTAGTTGGCGCGTGCCTGTGTTTGGCCCGGATAGCCGAGGTCATGCAGGTTCGAATCCTGCCTAATATATTTTTTCAATTTTTCTCTTCTAATAAAATAATTTGTGTATAATCTGTATTTACGTGTACAGGTGATGAAGCAGTGCATATGGTTCATATTGGAGCCGCTGATCACCCGCAACGACTTCTACTGCTACGGGTTCTACAAGAGCCTCGTGGAGCGCATGAAGAACCACAAGGACGCGCTCAACGAAACAGACGACAACTTCAACTATGTGAGTAGTAGTGCAACAGAAACCTTGATAAAAATAAATAAAAAAATACATATCGGCGCACAATCTTCCACAAATCAAGCTGGTCTCAAATTAAGCAATGCTTGTACTATGGGTACAGGTCGATTCACAAGAGCTGGCACGAATGGATCGAAGGAGTGAATGATAATGTCTATGTGTGCATCACAATAGTACATTACACAACTAGGGTGATAAAACAAAGAAAGACCGAGATCGCAGATGTTTGCGGCCCGAGCTGCAAGCGAATAAGCCACTTATGGCCAGGTGTGGCATAATAGTATTTTATGCAACAGTTGTAAAAGTAGGGTCAAAACGCGAGTGGCGTGGGTTGCGATACGAGCCGCCGCGGCGGCGAGTGTCGCAAGGAGAGACGCTTTGAGCGTTTTTTGACTGAACTCATATTATGTATGATCTTATATTAGTGTTTGTGACCAAGTAAAAGACAGATAAAAGTGCAGGAGTAGAAAAAATGATTAAATACAGGTTGATTCAATAAGCGACAAGCGTGTTTTTAGACAATCTTGTCTCATAACTTCGTAATACAGTTGCATAGGACATTTTATTTACAAAAAAACCCTACCTGTTTGCACACTGACGCCATCTGACGTGAACCGCGGAAATTGCCGCGAAATATCTAAATAGATTGCCACAGATTGCGGCGTCAGTGTGAAAACAGGGTATAAATTAAATAAAAACTCCATAATAGTAAAATATTTGTATCGAACCGTCGAATTTACCTTTCTGCCATATCATTGCAGTTGCGTGCAGATTATATGTATTTTTGTCTTGAATGACGATGAAGTGTTATGTACTTCTTTATAAAATATTTGGTGCCTCCCGTTTAAGAATGTCACTCAACAGTGTCAAGTGATGGTAAAAGTACCGGCACGAATGGATTGAATGAAAGCGTTCAATCCATTCGTGTCAGCTCTTGTGAATCGACCTGTACTAGACGACGATATACATACTTAAATGGATAGAAAACATATGATACGACTTCCCATAAGATTTTTTCCTTTCGATACTTTCGATAAGAATAGGATACGAATATATTGGAAAAAATAATTCAACCTTCAACAAAGACAAGGTAAAAGTTGAAGGTTGAAATTTCGTCGTATACTTTGTTCAGGGTAGCTTAGACATTGGTTCGACCCCAGGCACTACCGGCTCCCACCCAGTCCGACCAACTCAGGGTGGTCTGGCTAGCGACCTGGTTCGACCCCAGGGAACGCCACGGCCAACCACCCGGTCCGACAATCGCTACGCCCAGGAGGGGCTGCGAGTTTGTCAGTTTCTAAAAAAAAAAAAAAGCTTAGACATCGGGAGGTTCATTAGCCTTTATTATTTTCGTCAGAAAATGTGGGCGATCTGCGACCTGGCCATGTCAGTGATCTGGGCGCGGTCGTCGAGCTTCGAGATGCGCGACTTCCCCTCGGACGCGCGCATCCCCACCATGTACTTCGCGCCGCAGAACGAGTACTTCGTCAACACGCGCGTCTTCCTGCCGCCCGAGCTGCAGGTACTGTACACACACACACGGACACACACACACACACGCACGCACACACAAGCACACAGACACAGACGCACACAGACACAGACGCACACAGACACACACACACACACACACACACACACACACACACATACAGACACACACACACAGAGAGAGAGACACACACAGACAGTCACACACACAAACACAGACACACACACACATACACATTATTATGGAGACAGATCCCTAAAAAAACGTATCCCGTATTTAATCAATAGTTTGCCGGCAGAAATTAGACGTGAGCCTAACAAAAATCGATTTAAAAGACTGTTAAAAAACCACTATTTAAGCACATTAACTAAGTAGTTTATATAGAGACTCCTGATCCCACACACAAACCTTATTATAGGTTTTGTGGGACACTGTTCATAAATGTATGTTAAACTATGTTTTAATAAATAAATAATAAACACACACACGCACGCGCGCGCTCGTTGACGCACAATCACGTACACTCCCACACATTACAGATGTAGATGCGTGTGCATATTAGCTTAGTACTTTCAGCGTTTGGGCAATTAAGAAAGAGTCATTGCTTCGTTTATGTAACTCATCGCTTCCGTTATAAGAACTGCCTTGGTAACCCCACTTTTTTTTTTAATTAAAGTGATGTTTAACTATCATGATATTCAGATATTTCTAAAATAGAACTACTCCATTAATGTCTAGCAAGGTCGATTTAATTTTCATTGTCTTTGGTCTTTATCGTGACTATAAGCATAACTATACTAACTTTATTCCCATATTTATTGACGAATCTGTTCAGTTCCAGCCTAAGAAGCCGCTAGCAGTGGAAGCCATACCGCGCGGCAAGAAGCGCTCTCGACCCTCACCAGACAACATCAACACCAATGACGTAGAGGTGAGTTACCTAAACCTTTAAATTTAAATACCTTACTCGGTCCCGCATGGTTGAGGATCGTGACCGAACGCTACTGTCCTCTATGCAGTCCGGTTCTTGCACCTAGTTACTGATATACTCCAGAAACCGACAGAGCCCGCTAGGTGGGTTTGTGAAGCCAATAATGTGCAACGCAAAATCGGCCGGCATCTTATCAAAAGTAACGAGCGCCTACTGCCTAGTTGGTCGTGAAAGTGTTAAAATCTGAGGAGATTTCAACAAAAATGAGTCCACGAGAGATACACGGGTGGAACACTAAATAAGGCCCCATTTAGACGGGGCGAGAGCTCGTATGCGATTTTCATTTCACTGCGGCGATTAATCGATCAACTGTACTCATCGTACCTGGATAGCCCGTAATGTAATCAAACTCGCTTGCAAGTTCTCGTCTAAATGGGGCTTAATGATCCTATTATGCCTTTCCTACTAACGTTAAACCGGTAATAACATCGTTAACGATAACCATTTGTTACAAGCTCCCCGTTCCACGCTTGGGAAGCATTGACGCCAAGGTTAGCTCCTTGGGCGTCATTGATCTGAAGGTAAATTGTAGACGTTTGTGAACTAGATCCGTCCTACTTAGTAAACCACGTTTTACCTAAGATGCGCTTCTAAGCCGAAAACAAGGTAACATTCTAAGCCCCATATACAGGTTAGAAAAACTACCTTAAATCTTTTAGTTAGCTCATTTTACTGAAAGGAAACATTCCTTTATCTTTAAAATAAAACAACACTGCATTTAAAGATCTTCTAAAATTCGCTTGACTCATCCGGGAATCGAACCAAATAAAAAATAAGCACTCACTATTTCATTCTAGTAATCGATAGGACTATTGTTCAGGATAAAATCTGTCTAATAAACATTTGGTCTTACAAATAAAAAAAATCGTGAAATCTATCATTGTTTTTATCTTCCATCAATTCCAATACAAAGGCCAAGAGAACTTTAGAAAATCTTTGAATCCAGTTTTGTTTCTCTTTAAAAATAAAGGAATTTTGAAGTAAAATGAGCTAACTAAAGGATTTAAGGTAATTCCCCTCTGGGGGCCATCGATTTTTTCCACCCTGTATATATCGGAACACATCTGCATAAAGATTTGTGACGATATATCGCGCTTTGGATGTTAAAGACTATTTCATACTAACATTATCAGATTGAGGTAAGCAACTTGATGTTGAAAAGTGATTTACTAAATAAAACAAGTTTCGGATATACTGTAGTCAGTGCCGTGTTATTTTTGTCCGCTATTTAGATTTTAAGTGGAATTTCTGTATTTTTCATTGGTCTATGTAATGCGTGTGGGTCGACTCCCATAAGATGGTCTTATGACCTGGTTATTTCCTTTATTTTTCATTAGTATATATATAATGCGTGTCACACGGTGTGGATCGACTCCCACAAGATGGTCTGATGACATGGTTACGGTCGCTGGACGACGGAGGCAAAAAACGTGTCCCCGTACTGTGTGGAACTCTTTGGGGGAACCCTATGTTCAGTGGACTTCTCCGAGTTGAAATGTTCATGATGATAACGTGTAGTAAGTGTGTCTCGTGTTTCGTATGAGAGATATTCTCAATCGAGATGTAGACAATAGTACAATGCGAATTATTATTTTTAATAATGCATGGTGGCCACTGTCGTGTGTTGTTAGTTAGCTTTAAAAAAATATTGCATAAACAAAAATGTATATTTACGTCACACTAAATCGCCCGCTACGCGTGCGGAAAAACCCACTTCATGGCCTGGAGGAGACAGACGTAAAATGTTGTGCTTACCACGGGTGATAATAAAGAAAGGCTCAGATCGCATATTTATCGCCCTTGCCTTCGGCTCGGGCGTCAAATACCCGCAATCTGAGCGATTCTTTGTTTTACCATCCTAGATAAGTAATGTACTTTTATGCCACACCTGGCCATAAAGTGACTTTTTCCGCACGCTGCGCGTACGGAAAAAGCCGCTTTATGGCCAAGTGTAGACATAAAATGATGTACACAACACGGGAGGTAATAAAGAAAGCCCTCGAACGCATATTTACGCCCCTCGCTTGCAGCTCGGGCCGCAAACTTCTGCGATCTCAACCTTTCCTTGTATTACCACCCTAGTTATGTAATGTACTATTATTAATTAATTTATTATTTATTCGCAGCCCTCAGAAGCTTCAGACACGCAGATACAGCTGCCGGGGCTCGAACAGCCCCCAGAGACAGACTTGGACGAGCCGGCGGTCAAGCGCGCTCCCAGCGAGTGAACGTCCCTATGGCACAGGTCCCTGAAACCCCTTACTAGACATCCCCTATGGGTCACTCGGAGTTGGAACTGATTATAATAGGAATCAACAGGAAAAAAAATGTCTTTTTTGTTGTTTCCTATTTTACCGGACATGTCCTATGGGTCACTCGCACTCGGAGTTGAAACTGATTATAATAGGAATCAACAGAAAAAAAATGTTTTCTTTTTGTTGATTCCTATTTTACCGGACAAAAAAAAAACATTTTTTTTTCTAAAAGCTGACTGTTTGACCTCGGATCTAGAACCATTTTGCTAGACATGCCCTCTCAGAGTTGGAACTGGTTATGCAAAAAGGAACCAATACAAAAAATCTTTTTTTCGTGAAAACTGACTGTTTGACCTCGGCATAGGACCCAGAGCCCTATTGCTAGATATGCCCTATCGGTCACTTATAGTTGGAACTGATTATGCAAACAGGAACCAACCCATAAAAGGGTCATCTCTGTAGCGCCTAATGGTAGGCTACAAAACAAAAATGTAGTTTCCTTGTTCAGTAACAGCCTAATTCTCAAGTTTGTAAATTAATTTGGTCATTTAATATTCAAATTTTTGTGTCGTATAGGATCAAATTTCGATGATGACAGTTGTGTGGGTTGGTCCTGTTTGCAGTATCACGCTCAGTTAGATATCTAATGTGTTTATTCTGTTTCTGATAGTACTGGAAATGACGCATTTTTTTAAATATTCGCTATAATTATTTCGCATGGGATCTCCTTGTTTCCCATAAAGTCATACTATATTGTTAGTC
This sequence comes from Eudemis profundana, assembly GCA_947034925.1. Classification (NCBI taxonomy): domain Eukaryota; kingdom Metazoa; phylum Arthropoda; class Insecta; order Lepidoptera; family Tortricidae; genus Eudemis; species Eudemis profundana. The sequence continues at coordinate 9,088,998 of OX344814.1, read as the reverse complement.
ATAATTATCGAAAGTCAAAGTATTTGATTCTCTAAAACGGTAATATTTTTAGGATATTTTAAAACGTTAGCATGTAGAAAACAATAGGTTAGGCTAGGTTTGTTTTATAATAATTCTGAAAACATAAAGGTTTCATAGAAAATACAACCGTATGACTTTCTATGGTCATAACTAACAATACAGTATTAATTTTAAAAATTATGGGAGACAATATATACCCATTTCGCATACTTTAAATGAGACATACAAATGTGTTCTGTGTTAATATGTATTTAGTGCAATGTTTCATTATTGTCGACCTATTTCCATACAAAACAGTTTAGGTTAGTAATATACGAGTAGTTGGGTTTGATACTTTTGATGTTTTATTTCTATACAAAATTATAAACTAGTTTTGAACCCGAGTTTTTGCTGAAATTGAAGTATTTTTACAGAACACATTTTCAAACGTCATCCGAATTTCTTGAAACAAAGAAAAAAATTAAACCCTTTTAAATACATGGAAAATTTTATGACACTGGATTTTGATACAGATCTAAACATAACCACAAACACGAATATATTTCAATTCTACAAAATAAGTTCCAGTATTAATTTTCCAGAACAGGAACGACTATTTTGTTTCTCAATCCGATTATGACACATTTATTTTGCAATCGTGGGGATAAAATCTCACTTGAAAGTTGAAACACACGTTGTGAAATTGTACTGTTTTAGACCATAAAACTCGACCTTGAAAGAGTCTGAAAGTTCGTCTCACTAACAGACTTTTTGTATGAAACGTAGATAAAGACATCCAGTTGAACGTATTAAAATAGCGTATTAATTAAAAAATGAAAATGAACCGTCTGATTCCACCTTTACAGCCAGCACAACTGACCGCGGCTTTGCTTGTCGCGTGATAAAGCGATTCCTGTCACTGTCACACTATATTGAATGGAAAGGGACAGAGTGTGTCGCGCGGTAAAGAGTCTCGTGTCATTGTATTATTATTACATCAGGTTGAGAATAAAATAGTTCCGCTTGTTTGTTGTTTTTGTTAAAACTCAATAGCGGCGGCATCTGTAGTGCAGTTGGCAATAAAGCTATGTTTTTATTCCCGTCAAGTGTCCAAGGCCTTGTGCTGTCCTTCTCACTCACGTATTAGAACGTGAGAGTAAAAGAGATGACACTATTTGAGCTTAGAATCGGGTACTACAATAAAATTACGCTTAAAATTCACAAGACTTAAGAATCCTACTATCAATTTTGTATTATCTTTTTTACGTAGCTAAGTCGCAGTGACATTCTGTTAAACCAAAATTGCTGTCAACAAAAAAAGTTTGACAAGGGACTAAAACAGGGTGAAGCAAAGTGTGACAAGTACATAATCTGATTGTCAAAAAGTTATCGTAAAAGATATTGATTGAAAATGTTTTTAAACTTAGAAAATACAGCATTTTTTGATACCCCCTACACATTCAATCGACTCCGGCTCAGAAATCGAGTCATAAATTGAAATCCCTTTGGACACTATCGATTATCGATAAGGTTTTGCACTGCCACACGTTACGTGAAAAGGATAATGCAAAGTTTGACAACTCAACTCGACATTGTAAAGTAAAAGATTTAGGCTATACTTTTATATAATTGATACAAGATGTGATGAGAAATATCGATACGTTAATACTCAAAGGGCGTAAACACCGTAGGTGCTAATGGCGTTTACGCCCTTTGAGTCGATATAATCGGTATCGATATAATTTGTACTGTTGGTTACGTATTAATTTTAAGCATTGAAAAAGTGCGTAGCCGAAAGGACAAAATCGAACTCGACGCTAACAATTTCTTAGTTAGGTACAAGGGGAACAGAAATGCCCCGGGAGACTCTTATGGTCTCTGCCCACTACACCTTATCATACTATGAACGTTTCAGGCAAAATAAATATTCTTTGTATTGAAAAGTATGAGACTATGCCCCTTAGCATGTTCCGTCACCGACCAGCATTTGTCATACCATGTCTGATACGTTCATAGTACGGTCATGGAATGATACGGTGCAGTGGGCAGAGACCTTTAGCGTGATGACTGTCAAATAACAGTTGTTAATATCAAATATTTCGAATTATTGACAAATTAAAATGTAATCGCGGGATTTCATCTCTTATTTTGTACACGAAAATGAGGGTGTTTAGAAATCATAAACCCACCAGCTGGCAGCAGGGTGGCGAAAGGTCTTTTTGACAGTAGGCGTCAAGATCCACCAATCACACCACCTGATTTTGACATCTACTGCCAAATAGACCTTTCGCCACCCTGCTGCCAGCTGGTGGATTTCTGATTTCTAAATACCCTCATTCAATTTGATTTAATTAAATTAAATCAAAATTTATTTTGATTAAAATTTATGAATTTTTAATTTAATTTGATTCCCGCGATTACATAAAACGGAATTGTCCAAAGTAATTTATTTGATAGGTATTATTGGCGTGTCTAAGAGCTTCACAATCTAATAAATAAATTTAATAATTTTGTGTAAAGAGCGACGAAAGACTGTGGGACGCGATCTATATTAAGACGTTCACTGTCCCCATATAAAACTATCGGACAATGTCTCAAGTCCCAACTGTGCAATTAGTATGGGGAAGTGACCCCATAGTGGAAGCACGGACTCCTGAAAAAATCTTCATGACATTGGAGGCACCGGGACAGGGAATGTGTTAATAATGATTTGAAGTATTTGTTAAGGGTTTTGATGTTGCTGTTTAATTTGAGCATTTATTTCTCTTTTTATAGGGCAGGGTCCCCTAAATACTGTTAATACAGATTTAAATCAGTAACATCAAAAATTATAATATTCTCAAATGATTTCTATCTTATTAACAAACTTTATCAACCTGTCTATCTTACTATATGTTTTAATTATTGCTGAAATATAAAATTGTAATAAAATCCTAAATATTTTCACGGGTAACTGCAAGTCATTATTTAATTTAACCAATTTGAGTACATATTAACTTTCCAAATTGTGAAGTTATCGACACATATGCCTCCTAAAATAACAGAATGTTCTTTCTAATGAACAAAATTTCAAACACTCACTATGTTAATGGTAACATTGATTTTCGGTACATACATAAACGGATTTTGTTTTCTCCCGTGTTCTGTATTATGTTTTCAGTCACAATAATACTTGGAATCCTTTCAAAAGTTACCCGTGAAGTTCACGTTACTATTTTAATAGCCAGTCTCATGCTTAAATCTTAATTCGTTAGTTGAATTTGCAATTTCATTATCATAGTTAAGCATTTTGTTCTTTTTAAAGGACGGGTTGGACGAAGTCAGGATTTTTCTTTTATCACTGAACCATGAAAAGCGACATACGAAGGAGTGATATATGGATTGAGTCTGTAATATAGAATGCTAATCATAAGTTTTAGAAATTTAATGCATAAGATTGTTTGCCCGTTGTTTTTAGTTTGTAACTTTTTTCGGCTGATAGTTTTCGGTTTATTTTTATTTTGGTTTGACAAAATCTTAATCGTAACAAAGGAGTTTTTTTTATTACCGTGACTTTTTTGTGTCCATTTTTAATATTTTGGGGCACGCCGTGGACATCGTAGCAGGTTTAATTTATGTTAATTAGGTAGTGCTTGCGTTTTCTCGAAGTTTCTTTGCCATAAATGTCTTTTATTAAACGTGTAATAGAGTGCGACTACGATAACTCCGCAGTGTGGTATGGTATATGGCAACACCTCCAATCAATAGTCAAATTTCTATGAAAACGTGACTTAAATGGTAATACAGGCAGGTGTTGCGATATATCCCACTGCAGAGTCATCGTAATCGCACACTACTAGCGATTTTTTTCGCATAAAGATGTGTCTATTCGTTAATTTCGTTATCGGATAATTTGAATGTCCTTTTCGACGGACGGCGAAATTTCCTCACTGACTAAAGAAGTGACTAATCGTGTACTGTAGTTAGGGACGGATTGATACAGTTCCTATGTCAGGTTAGGCTGTGGTAGGTAATGTTTGCGGCATTTAAATTTAGAAACGGAAATATGCGCTATAGCGAGAAGGTATAAGTCACACTGTCAAAAATGTTCACATTGAATGTACCTGGTTCTCTTTTTTCCTTTAAGGTGACCGTAGGGTTATCTTTCGTCTCCTTCACATATAAATAGTGAGAAAGAGACGATGCACCCGAGGTTTTAATAGTAGCGTCTCAGATTGTATTATATTTAGTGGTCTTAACACCCAACGAAATATGTTCTTTTTAAAGTACATGAGGTATTTTTGTAAATGTACGACGATTTATTGTTTAATCAATTTCGCTCGGTGTCCAAACTGTGTTTCGAGCCTGGCAACAGCGTATTGTTTTTAATTTTAATTTAATTCACTTTCGTATCAATTAAGTGTACCAAAAATTGGATAACAGCATACGGTGACGAGCGGTGCGACGCGAGGCATCGAGATGATTCTCTGTAGTTATATATTAAAATAAATAATAAATATAAACGGATGTCTTTTATTTTATTTCTCCATTTAAAATACACATAGTCGTATAACATTCGTATAAATATGTAAAAATAGTATCACATACACGTCCGAAATCTCATACAAATCTCTTAAATCGCTAGCAGTGTCAAATAGTTTTTTTTTGCGTCTTTCCTTACATTATTTTATTAAAATTAAGGGCTAGGCACTGGCCGGCGAGTAAAGTTGGGCGAGTGACAGTTCATTGCGGGCTGACCAGGCACTGTGATTAATCTACCTTCCCAGATCCGAAATCGCCCAACTTTACTCGCTTACTCGCTGGCGGGACCACTGCCTAAGTGACCTTATAGTTATAGTAGCACTATGAGTCTTCAAAGAACATTTCTAGGAAATTGGTCATGATTCGTGACTGTATACTGTATAAAAGTAATCTACTTAATTACTGTATAAAAGTGATCTAGGTAAATACCTATAAATATTAGTCGATATCAATATAGATATCATAAGTCTATGATGGTCGCTCATAGGTTTTTTTATTTGGACGGTATCATAGTATAGCCGTGTAATGCGAAACGACTGCAAACGAATTATGACTACACTGCAGCTCCCGGGTTTCACTCTGATTTGCTGTGTAGCGTCTGGGTTATTCTTCAGAAATATGTCTGCGGTCACCTTATTCCTCTGACCCTTTTTCATACTAAATGTATGGAGACAGGAATAAGTCGCAAACATATTTCTGAAGAATAACCCGTTTTCCCTTATTTCTTTCTTGGGCTCCTACAGCGCCGTATGGATGACTCCCCACAGCGTGACGCCTGCAAACGATTAGAACACGGCGTGCGCCCCGAATGCGTTGGGTTATATTATCTAGTTTGTGGCGTTGGCTACAGGAGCTTAAGACATTCATGAGATGAGGAATGAAGTCAGACTAGTGCTGCCATCTATTGCCCATTTCGACTTTATCACTGTTTAGCACGTTTTATAGGTAGGTATAGACCGCTGCTTCACGATCACGCTGGTTGAATGCCGTTTCGTTACCAAACTTTTCATATATGTACTGTTTTATTTGGTCATCAATATTTTCCTTTAAAACCGTAAACGTTAGGTAGCATTGCATAGAAGCCAACTGGCAACTACACATGGACAGGTTCAGACTTCACTCAGTATTCTCTGATCTGCTGTAGCGTCTTCCCCTGGCTCTCTGGCACCCACAGCGTGGTATACCTAGATGACGCCCCACAGCGTGACGCCTGCGAACGCGTTTGGCTATGCGATCTGTGGCGTTGGCTACACGCGTATACAACAGCGCAGTCACAAGATACAGAACGCTGCTTTCACGCGCACACTGGTTGAATGTCGTGTCGTTGCCAAGCTTTTCAATTAATGTTTTATTTTGTCGTCAAAATTTTCCTGGAAATATATTGGAGGCAGGTACCTAGTAGTGGACATAGAAACCAACTACACATAGACAGGTTCAGGTTTGACCCAGTACTCTCTGATCTGCTGTAGATTCTTCCCCTTAGTCTCTGGCACCCACAGTGCGGTATAGACGACGCCCCACAGCGTGACAGCCGCGAATGCATAGAACACGGCGTGCACCCCGAACGCGTTGGCTACGGGCGTGTAGAACAACACCGTCATGGAGCTGCAGAAGAATGAAAACGCCATGGAGGCGCCCGCCATTCGTGCTCGCATCTGTTGACAAAGTAGTAATAGTAACATCATTTAATTTAAACTTTATTGAATAATACAGGAAAAAACTTAATGCCTTAATTATTGTTGATGCACAGGGAATGCCATCAAGCAGGTGCACTTCACTCGATTTTGGCCTCCCGCGCAGTGGGCGTAGCTGATCCGGTCGTCGTCGGCAACCGAAACGTCATTGTGGCACAATATAATTATCGAGAGAGTACGCAAACGCCGTTGATGCCGGCCGAACGCCGCCACCGAAAACCATGCGAGAACGTATTTTATTGTGCGAAGTTTCCGTGCTGTGGCTGTGGCGGTGGGAATTCCCACGCTCGCGTCGAAACAATAGGTTTAGACGCAAGCGATGGAATTCTTGATTTTTGTATGGAAACGCGCGACAGTGAAATATCTGTCTATATTCTCTAATCTGTGCATCAAGTAGCAAGTAGGTATGTCGCCAGGGTCAGCATACAGAGGGATACTACACCTTATAGTGCTGTTGACAAAGCTGTGATCTAGAGGCGGTCTGTACCATTGGAGTGTAACGAGGAACATACCTGAAACGTGAAGACTTCGGCCATGATGACCATAGGCACCGGCGCCAAGCCGGCGCCGTACGCCAGGATGCAGAGACAGACGGCGGCCACGGGCAGCCAGCGCGGGCCCGCGTGCGTCAGGAAGTATGTCGCCAGGGTCAGCATGCACAGAGACACGACGGCTGAACTGCAGCCTAGTGGGATCTGGAAGTATGTTGGCAAAAATGTTTAATTAACATCATTGCAAGTTTAGGACCTTTAGATTAAAACATTTAAATCCGATATGATTCTAGTTTAATTACATAAAACCAATTGACATTTCACGCAGACTTTTTCTCACCGCGCAGTTCACACTGCGCGACACGGTGCGCGGCAGCTACAGGGCTCCCCCTTAAGCGAAGCGTACTGGCCGTCTGATAGTCCGTCCTGACCTAGTACACGTTGCAAGAGGATCATCTTGAGATTGATTAAGATTCAAAGTATAGGCGGGCTTCAGACGGTCAACAGACACGGTGACAACACGCCCTGGCAACTGTAATGTAAAAACTTTGTCATTGCGCTTCAAGACTGGATAAGGTCCTTTATATGGAGCTTGTAGCGGTTTACGCACTGCATTTTCTCGTATGAAAACATTGTCGCAAGTAAGCAAGTCGGAGTGTACAAATATACTCCTGTTGCTGCTGTGCACCTTTTCTGCGGGTTTATACTGTCTGATTGCGTGACGTAACCGGTCAACGTAATCGTAATTTAGCGTCGGTTCTGAATTAAGAGTGGGCGACGCAATAAAATCTCCAGGTAAGCGTAGCGAGCATCCATACGTAAGTTGTGCTGCGCTGACACCTGTGTCACTGCGCAGTGCTGAGCGCAGTCCCAGCAACACAGTGGGCAGTTCTTCGACCCAGCGGTCTCGATCGCAGAGCCGGGCTGTGAGTGCCGCTTTCAAGGATCGGTGCCAGCGTTCAATAATCCCGTTACTTTGCGGGTGGTATGCAGTAGTGCGTACTCTATCTATGCCGAGTAATGTAGTCAGTGATGTGAAAAGCTGACTCTCAAATTGGCGACCTTGGTCGGTGGTTATAGTAATCGGACAACCAAAACGCACAATCCATGCTTCGTATATAGTCTTGGCTACGGTTTCGGCCGTAATATCTTGTATAGGAATAGCCTCAGGCCAACGTGTTGTCCTGTCAATGATTGTCAGTAAATACCGATGCCCACCCGACGAAATGCCCAGGGGTCCGACGAGATCCGTATGAATATGTTCGAAACGGCCGCTGGGTGTAAACGTCCCGATGTTGCTTGATGTATGACGCTGAATCTTAGATTGTTGGCACTGTAGACAAGCTTTAGCCCAGATGCCGACATCTTTATTCATTGATGGCCAAAAATACCTGCCTTGCAGCATCTTTCTAGTAGTCCTGATACCCGGGTGACTTATCTGGTGGACGGCTTCGAAAGCTTCGCGGCGAAATTCCTCGGGTATGTACGGTCTTACGGCTGGCGTGGAGACTTCGCAGTATATTGGCTGGAGGGAATTTGGCATCACTACCTTCTTTAGATGAATATTTTTCTGGAGCAATAAAGGAGCGATCGTTGCGTCAGCACATTGAGCTTGTGCGAGCTTGTCATAGTCAAGCAAGGTGGGCGTAGTGATCGTTTCGATACGTGACAACGCATCTGCTACCACATTGTCTTGACCACTGACGTGGCGGATGTCATTAGTGAACTCGCTGATGAATAGCAACTGTCTGGTACGACGAGGGGTTTCAGATTCGGATGACGTTTTCATAAGGGCGTATGTCAGCGGCTTATGATCCGTATAAATGATCAATTCTCGACCCTCGAACAATTTCCTAAAATGCTTCACAGACATGTAGATAGACAAAAGTTCTCTGTCAAATGTGCTGTATTTTTGCTGGGCACTAGAAAATCGTTTTGAGAAATATCCTAACGGTTGCCATTTGTTATTGACGCGCTGCTGTAGTACGCTTCCAGCGCTTTGGTCACTAGCGTCGCAAAAGAGAGCTATTGGCGCGCGGTGTGAAGGATGAGCGAGCATTACCGCGTTATTCATACTTTTTTTACACAACTCAAATGCCGTATCCGCTTCAGCATTCCATTCTATGGCTGTTTTATCACGTTTTTTGCAGTTGTGTAAAAATGCGTTTAATGGCGCTTGAACTTGAGCTGCGTTGGGAATGCTGTCATGATAAAAGTTAACCATCCCTAGGAATCTTCGCAACTGCTCGACGTTTTCGGGTTTTGGAAAACTGTTAATCATTTGAATTTTTTCTTCAGGTGGTTTAATCCCATCTGGGGTTACTGTATAACCGAGGAATTTCACTCTTTCTTGGCCCAGTGCACATTTCGAGGGATTTATTGTAACACCGTATTTGTTCAGTCGTTGAAGGACTGTCCGAAGGTGTTCCTCGTGCGTTTTTTCATCATTCGATGCAATTATGATGTCGTCAATGAATGGAAAAACGTAATCCAATCCTGCCAGGACTTGGTGAATGAATCTTTGAAACGTTTGTCCAGCGTTTTTTAAGCCCTCTCTCATCCTGGGGAACTCGAAGAGACCAAACGGAGTTATAATTGCTGTTTTTTCGACATCACTTTCATGCATGGGTATTTGCTGATATGCCCGGTTTAGATCAATTGTGCTAAAAATCTTCATACCGTGGAGCTGGTACGTGAAATCTTTTAGACGAGGCACTGGGTAGCGGTCGGGTTTTGTTACGGCGTTCAACCGTCGATAATCTCCACAGACTCTTATATCACCATTTTTTTTGGGTACGACATGGAGTGGGCTAGACCAAGGGCTCTTGCTAGGTCGACACAGCTGCTGTTCCATCATAAGGTCGAACTCCTTTTTGACTGCGAGGTAGCGATGTGGTGGCAGCGGTCGCGGCCGCGCGTACACCGGAGCTCCACTGGTTTCAATAAAATGCTCGACGTTGTGTCTGGGAGCGTCTTTGGTTGAGGATGGCCGAGTAACGTCAGGGAATTCGCTGAGAATGCGATGATATTTCTGGTCCAGGTCAATAGAACGAATGGTTGGCTCCGACGATTTGCAAATTGGTGTTCTGACAGCCAAGTTGGTTTTCTTGTCAATAAGGCAACGCCCGGAAAGGTCGACGAGCAATTGATGGTGTTTAAGAAAATCAGCGCCGATAATTGGCTTACTGACCGCTGCTATTATGAACTTCCATCTAAATAATCGTTTCAAATTGAAATCTAACTGCAATGTCTTTTCGCCAAATGTCGATATTGTTGTATTATTAGCTGCATACAGATTAAAAGAGGTTGGTTTTGCACGAAGCCCTTTTGGTTTTGGAATGACAGATATGTTAGCGCCAGTGTCGATGAGAAATCTAGATTTAGTATGCTGGTCAGTAACGAATAGGCGGTGTGAAGTATCCCATGCGCTAGTGTCCGCCTCAGCTAACGCAGGTATTAGTTTTCCCTGTTCTCGCTCTTTTTGTAACTACAAGGGATAGTGCACTTGAACGCAGAATCTCCAAAACGTCGGTGATAATAACAAACGCCATCAGTTGGAAATTGGCGGTTGCGAGAACTTGCGCGCTGACGAGAATACGAACGCGCCGATGGCGTAAAAAAATCTCTGGCTGGGCGCTGGTAGCGACGGGGTTGTTTACGCTGCATTTTCAACTCGGCGACTTCGCGAACGAGCTGATCTAATTTATCTTCTAGCGAAGGTGCCCGACAATGACCCGTCGAAGTTGAGGGCTGCATTGATGGTGGCGTCGATACGGCGGATATTTCTGTACGAGTTTGTTCTAAAATTTTATCGGCCATCAATGCGATATCGTGCAGAGCTACGTCCTTCATCATAGTATCGCTAGCAACAACGACGGTTCGAACGGGCGGGGGTAAGCGATTGCACCACAGAATCCGCAAAGCTGTTTCGGAGACGTTGTCGCCTGCAAGAGTTTTCATACGGCGCAGCAACTGCGATGGTTTCATATCGCCGAGTTCCATTTCTGACAGAAGTCGTTGGAGGTTGCGATCTTTCGACTCTTCGTACACACTGATCAATCGGTTCTTTATTGCTTCGTACTTTTTGGTTTGAGGTGGGTCTAGCAAGATGTCACTAATTTCATCTATATCTTGCCGCTCTAGCTGTGCGACTACGAGTTCGTACATTTGCTGATCGCCTTTTTTGAGGGAAACGACGATGGCCTCGAATTGCACAAACCAGAGGCGTATTCTGTCGCGCCATAATGGTGGGATACGAATATGTGTTGCAATACCTGAGAGTTGGTTAGTCGGGTCAGATATCGCAGGTTTGAATGATTCATCATCGGAAGGCATGGTTTTCAAAGGTTGGGTGCTGCTCTGAATGCGGGGTCACCACTTTAGGACCTTTAGATTAAAACATTTAAATCCGATATGATTCTAGTTTAATTACATAAAACCAATTGACATTTCACGCAGACTTTTTCTCACCGCGCAGTTCACACTGCGCGACACGGTGCGCGGCAGCTACACAAGTAATCCAATCTAGCAGGGTAAATCGTTAATAAGTCGTCACTTGAGAAAGGAGATTGACCAGGTTTGGACCAAATGTTGCCCAGAGATGAAAATACCTCTAACGAGTTCCTTGCGTTACCCTCTATTAGAAAATACATATATTTTTAAAATCGGTCCAGGAGAAAAAAAACTACATGAATTTTTGTTTTAAAGGGTTTTTAGCGAGCGAGCGCTTTCGGCTTTACTTTGAACTTTTAGTTTTTTGTTTGGGAGCGATTACACGGCGGGTGGAAGCTCGAGAGATGAAGAACACAACATACACAACATGGACTCCACAAGATCCAACACCCCAAACACTTCACACACACACGGAAGTGTCGGTGCGGCTGACGCTGTGCCCTCCACCTCCACACAACACTCACACCCGCGGGACGGTGCTGTATCTACAGTGCCGCCCTCGACCACACGTGCCTTCGAAGTCACGTCAGCGATCCGAGGAGGCAACACCACACACCGTGGCGGTGCTCTACAGTGCCCCCACGCAAGACACACCGTGGCGCTGACGGTGCTGTTTTCACAGTGCCCTCACACAAAAGACAGTCCGTGCGAGGCAGAAAAGCGGCTGGGAAACCGGCGGCTTCGAAACTTAGCGCGTGGACGACAAAGACAGGCTCGGCGCAGGCGAAAGGCCGTACTGAGCCCATTTTAGACATACCGGGTGAGCCCCAGGAGGTCGTTTCGGCGGTGGAGCAATCCACTGCTCCGGAGCAGACGCCTGTGGAGGAACTCGACACAGACGACACATCCTCGCAGCTCGACGCTGGCTGGACTATCTGTGAAGGGCCCAAGAGGCGAAAGGTGAGACCCGCCAAGCGGGACGAGCCTGGACCCAATGACGGGGACTGGAAAAACAAAAATAAGAAGCAGCGCAGAAAGTCCAGGCAGCGACGGGAGGCGCAGGAACACACGACGGCTCCGGTGCTTCGGCAACAGCCAGCTGCTCCCAACAGGATGGTGCAGACAGCCGCTGGGCTCCCAGTAGTAGGTCCTGCCACACCTTCAGGGACAGGAGCAGAAGACAGGACCGCAAAGAGCAGTAACCCGGAGACCAGACCCTCGGCCAAACGGGTCCGCCTGGATGAGCCCATCTCTACAAGAGGCGACCCCAAGAGGCAGAGGATCGAGTCGACGGGGGATGCACCGCGGACAGCTTACGCGGACGCTGTTAAGGCAGAACTGTTGGTTGCTATCACGACAACGACTACGGGGAACCTCACACAGAAGCTGTTGGATGAGGTCCAGCAACAGCTGTAGGCGCTGCTCATGCAGGAGGCCTCGCAGCCATGCAACAGCCAGACGTCCGGCCCGCTGTTCCGAGGTAAGCCGATCACCACGAACGGAGTCCTGAGGCTGTGGTGCGAGGACCAGACCACTTTGACATGGCTCAAGCGCAGCGTGGCGACCGTCACCCTCTCTACGGGGGAGAAGGTCGTCGACGTCGTGAAGCGGCAGAGCGAGGTGCCACGACGAGTACGATGCGGCATCGAGTTCCCTGGGCTCTGGGAAGACTTCCGCCCGGTTGCGCGGACTCTTCGGTACCAGAACCGGTGGGCGGAGATTGACCGCTGGCTACTCCACAGAGTTGAATGGCAGGAAGCGGAAATGTTTGCTATCGTCAGCATACCAGTTGTAACTCTTGGAATTAAACAGAGCTGGTTCGGATATGGTCTTTTAATGGACTGCCAAAAGTAACAATGTCATATAAAAACAAAAGTCTATAAAAATACAAAAACGTATAAAAAGGTAAAATAATATTAAAAGAGGTGCGTCAGGCACACCAGCGACGTTGGTGCAGGCTCTCGTGGACCACGAGCGCCGACTCGGCTTCATGCTGGGTTCGGTGTACGTGCGGTTCCAGGGACTGCGGGGTCGGTACGAAGGTAGAACAGCAACATTGCGGGTCTAACCTGGGTACCTGCAAGCAAACCAGAGAGGCCCTCCCGGCAATCAACCCCGGATTGTCGCGGAAGCTACGCCAGCTAAAGAGGCCATAGCTCCATCTTCTAACCGGAGCTATCACTGGACAAGTCCTACTAAACAAACACTTGTTTACTCTAGGGTGTGTTACTGACAGCCCTCTGTGCAGAGCCTGCATGGAGGTGGAAGAGACAGCCGCCCACGTCATTCTCGAATACCCGGGGGTGGACAAGTACCTGGCACACCACCTCGGAACACCGAGGTCACTCCCAGAAGTCGTCGGCAACGTCAAGGGTCTGCTACGCTTTCTGGTAGAGCTGGGTTGGCAAGAGTAGTGCCATCAACCCATCACGCAAAATAGGCGCATGTTTGTCGTCGAGTTGCGGAAAATAAGCCCGCGTTAACCTATAACCTATCGATGACAATGACGACGATTAGACGACGAGATTACAGTAAAATCTGTTACTTTTAATGTAAGAAATAATTAATTTTTAGTGCCAATCAAAAAGTTTTTTTTTCATGACTCCTGGGATAGATCTTAAAGCGCTTTAGTATACAGTCTAGTGTAAGCCTAAGGAGCATAATGCACTGTGTCTTTAGTCTGGGCAGCACTTGGTCCAACTCCCATACAAAGTTGGTCAATCTCCATTACATTCAATTACTCGCCTTCAAACTGACTGAAGGAAAAATCTTCCCGTGACAGCAGGTCAGGAGTCAGGACTTCTTCATAAGCCTAATGGAACTCATAAACGATTTGTATAATCCCATAGGCAAGTTCAATGTCGGGAAGAACATACCAAGTTTTTATTGTGTGTCAGTCCCCACACGCGAATTTACGCCGCTTGTCATTGTAGGTACTTAATTTAGCTGTGTAATGCAAATCCTGCGTTCGGGCACACGACTGATAACAAATTATGATTACACGGCTACATTAATATGAACGGAGTGTTCTTACATCTTATATTTTCGGGAAGGAACTGTTATTGGTCGAACTATTAAATGAATTTAAATGAAATAAATATGAAAATACAATACAAATTTAATGGCAAAAGGAAACAAGTAACTATGTGTGTTTGTAAGCGCACGTCTGTCGGCCAAATAGGCTGCGGTCTGGTTCTTGCTGCCCGAGTAAGAGGGGGAGGGGTCCCATGCCAGGTGGGGTGATGATGTCATGATATATGCATCAGCAGTTGGCTGCTAACACGGACGGGAATGTTCACAAGGGTGTACACTGCATAATTAAGTGAAATTACCTTTCTGCCAAACTTCTCGATGGACATGGTGGTGAAGAACGAGCCTGCCAGCTGGAGGGACCCCATCAGCAGCGCCAGCATGTTGGGGCTCCACTCCGTGCCCGCTCTAGTGAACACATCCGACGCGTAGTTCATGAGCGCGAAGCACCCAGACAGGGTCTGGAGCGCCATCAGCATGAGAGTTACTCGGAGCGCGGAGAACGTCGCGCGGTCGCGTACTAGGAGCACAGAAGGTTGAAGAAGTTAGTAGCTACTCCGAGCTCCTGCGTGACGACGGGTGATTTGATGTAGGTAGGTGTAGGTATGTTTCGCTATCCAAAGGTTGTCTGGAGGAGATCGCTCTTTAGCGATAAGACCGCCTATTTTTTTGTATAAGTTTACATTGTAATTTATCTTTTGGTGTGCAATAAAGTATGATTGTATTGTATTGTATTGTTTCGTCATCGTCCATAATTATGAGATTGGTTGGAGAGAACATCGCAATGTCGTGTACCAGGGGGACAGAAGCTTGCATAATATGTTATGTTATTGTTGCATATAATAGTTATAATATAAGGGTTCTTTAGTGAACGCGTTCGATCGTAGTTCATGAGCGCAGGCATGGAGGGTCACTCGAAGCGCGGAGACGTCGAGCGGTCTGTACTAGGCTCACAGAAAGTTGCAGAGGTTAGTACTCCTGGATGACCGATGACCTGAAGTAGTTTAAGTTATGTCTCGTCAATGATTATGACAGTGGTTTCAGCATGATCAGCAGCTCATGCGGGGTGATGAGAATATCGTGCTGTTGCGTGTCAAGGGGACGAAAATTTGCACATGTTATGTTATTGTTATAAGGATTCCTTAGTGAACACGCTTGATCAGAGTTTATGAGCGCGAAGCACTCTGAGAGGGTCTGGAATGCCATCGGCATGAGTATCGCGTACACAGAAAATTGCAGATGTTAGCACTTCGTGATTTGGGTCCTTCCTGGGTGGGTTTTACGAATTATGCTTTATTATATGAGAATGGTTTGAACGATCCATACCTAATGAGCTCTATGATGAGCTCTAATGAGAGTATTATAGCCTACCAGGGGGACAGAAGCTTGCAGCAGGACGACCTCCGTACTCCTCCTGAGGGGCGGGATACCTGATGTAGTGTACCTAAGGTATATTCCGTTAATGATTACGAGTTTGGCTTGACATCCAAAAACTTTTCCCATCGGTAGACTCAATTTGCGTACCCCGCTGTACTTCGCCCCCCGTTGCCCGCGGACTATGGGAGTGCCACCAAAGACTACTATTTGTATACTTGAGTGTCACTATCACCATCGAATTTGCCAAGCTATAGCGCGCGCTAGTGATCCTTCTACACGTAGTTCATGAAATTGGGAAAACCAAAGAGAAAGCCGTTGTGAAGTGCGTCATAAAATAACTAAGTATCAAAAATTACGTATTAAAAAAAAGAGAAACTCGATTAAACTTAGCCAGAATTTTATTGTTCTAGTGAAATAAAGAGTAGGATATCTTAACCTGCTGGGCTTAGGGAAAGTAAACACAAGCCAACGTTAATTTGTTCATGATTACCTCCGTTAATAAACTAATCTAAGAATGTGTGAGTGTAAGCTAGTAACTAAGGGTGTGTCCATTAATCACGACAAGTTTTTCGGATTTTTTAGAGCACTCCTTCCTCCAATGTGGTATTTAACATTCCGAGTATCTTCTTTGCGGAATCCCTTATAACGTTTTACATTATATAAAAGTCACACAAAAAGTAGTTAGGCGTTCACGAACGATACTATATGTAATAAAATATACAAAATGATTTAAATATTTTCTCGATGCCTAATATCTCTTCACCTCCCTGCTAATCACGTGGCCTCTCAGCCTCACGCGATTAATGGACAATCCCTAATGTGCTGAGATGTAAATTAATGTACCGTTTGCTTACAATCCACTTTTTATAGGCGCTTTTTTTTTGCTTTGACGTCTCTAATTCTAAGGGGTCATTCATATACTACGTCACACCGATTGGGGGTGTAGCCAAATGTGACAGTCTAACAAGGTCAAATATGTAAGGAAAAAGTGTGACATGGGGGGGGGGGGGGGGGTCTAAAAGTCTGAAAAATCGTGTGACGTACTTTGTGGATGACACCTAAATAGGTACGACGAACTAGAAATGTTAATTACTAGGATTACAGTAACTGTTTAATTGCAAGTGGGCTTATCTATAATTCCCAGATTACTTTGGTTAAATAACTTTTACGGTTTTGCTATAACTAAGTATGCTTGCAAGCCAGTCTTATCTGTAGCTGTAAACAGGTTATTTTCGACGTTTTGTAAGATTTTATAATTATAATCTTTGTGTTTATCATTTTCAGAAATCGAGGGAACTCTTCGAATATTATCTAAATATATAAAAGAAGAAGTCCTGACTGACTGACTGACTTACTGATCAACGCACAGCCGAAACTACTGAAGTTAGGAACTTGAAATTTTCACAGTAGGGTGGTTATATAACGTAAGTAAGGGATAAGAAGGGATTTTTTGAAATTCATCCCCAAAGGGGGTTAAATGGGGGTTGAAAGTTTATATGGGGACCATACGATTTTTAAAGTAGGAGATCTGAGACTTCGAACATAGACTCTTTAATACAATTTAAAAAAAGTAATTTCACCGTTTTTGGAAATTCATCCCCAAAGAGGGTTAAATGGGGGTTGAAAGTTTATATGAAGACCACACGATTTTTAAAGTAGGAGATCTGAGACTTCGCATATAGACCCATCAAGATGAGTACAGGAAAGTAATTTCACGGTTTTTTGAAATTCATCCCCAAAAGGGGTTAAATGGGGGTTGAAACTTTGTATAGGCACCAAACGGTTTTTGACGTTAGAGATCTGAGAGTTTGCACATAGATCCTTCAATATGACATGAGAAAAGTAATTCCACCCTTTTTTGAGATTCATCCCTAAAAGGGGTTAAACGGGGGTTGAAATGTTGTATAGGGACCAAATTATTTTGAAGTTACAGATCTGAGAATTCGTATATAGACTCCTCAATAAAGGTCGAAGAAAGTAATTTTACCGTTTTTCAAAATTCATCCCCAATGGGGAACATCCTAAATGGGGGTTGAAACGATTTTTGAAGTTGCAGCTCTGAGACATCGTACATAGTCTCCTCAATATGAGTACAGAAAAATAATTTCACGGTTTTTCGAAATTCATCCCTATAAGGGCTTAAACGGGGGTTGAAAGTTTAAATGGGGACCAAACGATTTTTAAAGACGGAGATCTGAGACTTTGCACATAGACCCATCAATATGAGTACAGGAATGTAATTTCACGGTTTTTCTAAATTCATCCCCAAAAGGGGTTAAATGGGGGTTTGAAACTTTGTATAGGCACCAAACGATTTTTAAAGTTAGAGATCTGAGAGTTCGCACATAGATCCTTCAATATGAGATAAGAAAAGTAATTTAACCCTTTTTCGAAATTCATCCCTAAAAGGGGTAAAACGGGGGTTGAAATATTGTTTAGGGACCAAATTATTTTTAAGTTACAGATCTGAGACTTCGTATATAGACTCCTCGATAAAGGTCTAAGAAAGTAGTTTTACCTTTTTTCAAAATTCATCCCCAACGGGGGTTAAATGGGGCTTGAAACGATTTTTGAAGTTGGAGCTCTGAGATATCGTACATAGTCTCCACAATATGAGTACAGGAAAGTCATTTCACGGTTTTTTGAAATTCATCCCCAAAAGGGGTTAGATGGGGGTTGAAAATTTGAACTTTGAAGTTAGAGCTCTGAGAAATCGTACATAAACTCCTCAATAAGAATAAAGAAAAGTAGTTTTACCATTTTTCGAAATTCATTCCTAAAAAGGGGTCAAACGGGGGTTGAAACTTTGTATGGGGACCAAACGATTTTTGTAGTAAATCTTGAACTTCGTTCATAGACTCATCCATAAGAGTAAAGAAAAGTGATTGCTGTTTTTTGGAATTCATCCCCAAAGGGGTTAAAATGGGGGTTGAAACTTTGTGTAGGGTACAAACGATTTTTGAAGTTGGAGCTCTAAGACATCGTATATAAACTCCTCAATAAGAGTAGAAAAAGTGATTTTTCGTTTTTCTAAATTCATCCCTAAGAAGGGGTCAAACGGGGGTCAAAACTTTGTATGGAGACCAAACGGTATTTATAGTAGATCTTAAACTTCTTACATAAACTCATCCATGAGAGTAAAGAAAAGTGATTGCTGTTTTTTTGAAATTCATCCCCAAAGGGGTTTAAATGAGGGTCGAAACTTTGTATACGGACCAAAAGATTTTTGAAGTTGGCGATCTGGGAAATCGTACATAGACTCCTTAATAAGAAAAAAGAAATGTGGTTTTACCGTTTTTTCATCCCTAAAAAGGGATCAAAAGGGGGTTGAAACTTTGTAAAGGGACCAAACGATTTTTGTAGTAGATCTTGAACTCATCTAAAAAAGAAAAGAAAAGTGATTGCAGTTTTTTGAAATTTATCCCCAAAGGGGTTTAAATGGGGGTTGAAACTCTGTATAGGGTCCAAAGGATTTTTGAAGTAGGAAATCTGACACTTCGTACATAGATCCTTCAATAAGGGTACAGAAAAAATGTTAAACCATTTTTTGAAATTCATCTCCAAGGGTTATAAATGGGGACCAAAACTTTATAAAGGGACCAAATGATTTTTAAAGTAGGGTATCTAAAACTGATTAAACTGAATAGAACTCAAATGATTTCACGGTTCATTAAAATTTATCTCGAAGACGGGTTGAGTAAGTAGGGGTTGAAAGTTTTTTTAGGGACCCGTACAATTTTTAAAGTAAAAGGTTTTTAACTCCATGCATAGCATATAGCAATTAGTAGATTGTTTTTTTGTGTAAGTAACAAGCGGTTTATTAAGTGCATTTAATTTTTTGGTAATAATCCTTAAATGGACTTAAGAATTGATTTTCACGGTAAATGTGCATTGTGCAGTTTTGGGCCCAATATTTGAGGGTTTTGTTTAATTACAACAAAGTTTATGAACAAATATCAGAAACTATTAATTGCCTAATTATAATTTACACCGCAGACGAAGTCGCGGGCATCAGCTAGTAGGCACATATGGGCTATTCTTCAGAAATATATTGATTTAAACTTTCACGATTTTCACTCATTATTATAACAAAACGAGACTTAATCGCGTAAAAACATGCTATTACCTCGACGTTTCGGACGTGCCTTGACGTCCATGGTCGCGAAGGGACTGGCGAGGCGGGTGTCAACATCTTCTAGCCGCGCGGGTTTTCCGAACTACCCGCACTTGGTCTTGATTAATACTTTGCATATTAGGGTTGTCACTCGACCGACACACAACACTAACAACATCAGGCGATTTGCCGGAAGACACTTGATGATATTTACACATGCTGATGACTGGATTCCACGACGAAGAAAGCTTAAAACCATCTTCCCGATTGAAATTGCGGTGTTTTTTGATTTCAACCGCTTCACGGACAATTCTACTATAGTAATTGCGTTCTGTAGACAGGATCTTGTTATTATGAAACTCCATCCAGCCATATCCATATGTCTGCGACTCATTCATCTGTCTCCATACATTTAGTATGAAAAAGGGCCAGATGAATGAGGTGACCGCAGACATATTTCTGAAGAATAGCCCATATTCCGAGATTTGGGAATTGTTCATAGTCACTCGTGCATCTCGTACCTATCAAAATAGGATCACTGAAAGTCGGTTATTTTAATTTTTTTTATTTTGTGATTAATTATGGAGTAGGCCGGTTTATTACAAACGGTGCGCTTTATTGCTTGCAAAATATATGTTCAACGCGATTAAGTGTGCAATGTACCAACACTAGAATTGCATTCTCGAATACAGTACTCACATATGCTCATGAGAGTGACTCGAGGCATCTCGTCTATCCGTCTCTGCTCGTCCTTCAGCTTGTCCAGCTCATCCACGACCACTGCGTCTCGTCTGTTCAGGCCCCGCAGCCAGGCTATGGTCGTGGTTGCTCGCTGAAAACATAATTGCCTATCAGAACTCCAGGCGTTAGACTTTTTAAACACAAATCAGTTGATTGATATTATCAAAGTTTTGTCATAGTCTCGATCGAAAATAAGTTTCTGCCAAAAAAATGGTTTTTGAGGCAAGCTTCTATTGCCGACTGTACTTTTTTGTATAATCGTAAACTGCATGTCAAAATTAATCAAGTGAGCCAAAACAAGGTGAATTTATCTTATGTAATTTAGATGATCCTAGAGCTACCATGCGGCACCATCATCAGATCACCTTCATGTCATAATAATATTGCATGTCACAATAATATGTCATTGTCATTTAGGTACATATTCTTACAAAATTTCAGCTCTTTCGGAAACCGGGAAGTGGGTTAAATTTGACTTGCAAGATTCGATAATAAACACAGAGACAGACAGACACCGGGACAAGTGAAACTATATAAAAGCTTGTAAAAATAAAGTTTTCTCTTTACTAGTTACTCTGATTTGCAGAGTTTATTTACACGGTAGGTAGGTATTTAGGTGCACACCATTTCCTAAACTGAGTTTATAGATTTCCAATAATTAGTTCGGTGTGTAGAGTGTAGATGAAGTTATTTGAAAACTATAAATCTAAGAATCATGTCTTTATAGGGCCGATATGTACTAGTGTATAAAGGTCCTTAACACAATAAATTAAAAAAAAAAATTAAAACTTAATGAAAATGGTGACTCACGTTACCTCTTACAGTGGAATGACCCTTTTGGTTCTCCTGAAAAGTACATCTTTGTCTCTTACGACATTTGAAATTTCCACGCATACATAGGTACGTCGATACGCAGTTAAATCGAGCCTATGTTTACGCATCTGTGTTTACGCACGTTGCACTCTATTAATAGTTACGGATGCGATGCATTGCAACATTTGCAACAGAACTGACTGGTCTTACCATTGCAAATGTGGCTGCTTAGGAAATTATGATGCTTGCTTGCTTACTTGCTGATTTATTCTCGCGGCGTCGCTCGCGTGGTATATAAATCGTCTACGCAGTGGCAAACAGTAGATATTAGCCTTAATTGATTTTTAGGGTTCCGTACCAAAATGGTAAACAAGGAACCCTTATGGTGCGACTCTGTCTGTCTGTCCGTCTGTCAGAGCCAGATATCTCAGAAACTACTGCTGCTATCGATTTGAAATTAGGAATAGTATTAAAAGTAGCTAACCCGAGCCTATTGGATGTAAAAATAATCTTATAACTTTTTTACCTTTTTTAAAGGGGTCCCTAATGGGACTTTGAAAATTGAAAGTAGGGCTATTATAATATCGAGTGGGGTATCAAATGAAAGGACTTGATTTGTAGATTAAAACACTGTTTTTTGTTTTTTTTCTTACTTAAATAATAAATCATGACGTAAAACGTAAAAAAAATACCAAACCCCCTATTATTTTCGAAGTTACTGAAGAGAGAAATATGTAATAATTACTAATTATTAATGTCATATTACAGGAAAACTATAAGCACCGTTTTTAAGAAATTGCAAAAATCGTAATACCTACTTATTTGCTCCTACTAAACTAATCGCCATACAGTTTTTCTTGAACTATTCATGTCCGTCCGGAGTCCGACTCGCACTTGACCGGTTTTTATTATTACTCATGGGTACAACTAAGTATAAAACGCAAAATATATATATGTATGTAAACACTTTATTGCACATAAAATCATACAGAAACAGTACAAAGAACAACGGTTATGTACAAATGCGAACTTATCCCTGAAAGGGATCTCTTCCAGCTAACCTTTATATATACCTACGCAATAAGATTAGAGTGGAGTAGCGGCAATCTAGTCCGCGTAAATGTGAACCTATACTATACTTAAAACAGTTTTTTTGCGGATTAGGTATCATTTTAACAAAAATGATGCATTGTTTTCACACTATCTACTTTCCGTCAGGTGAAACAATGGTCAAACGCAAACCTATTAACCGTAAAAAAACAATAGGCTCTGTGTCTCACATCATCTGTAGGTACTTTACTGTGCGACTTCTGTGAGGAGACTTCTGTACGTAGTACCAAGGACCATTAAAACATGAGGACTGTCATTCTCCATACAAAAAGCTGTTCTCCGATATTTACAACGCCATCTATGTATAAGTTTGGTATAAGAATTATATTATTTACAATTATTCAACTTTGCAAGCGTGACACAGTATTTAAATGTTAGAATTTATTTATTATTAGCTGTTTACGAACTAATTGTTACTGTACTATGTTTCTTTGTTCAATTATAACATCGTTAAATGTTTAGTTTTTTAGTGCCATCTAGTTTTTGCCTGGATATCCCCTTGCGGTCGGGGTACGATCCAAAGTATGGAGAATGACAGTCCTCTTGTTTTAATGGTCCTTGGTAGTACCTACTATTCTTATTCTGAGCCGCGGGCCGGATTAGAATGCCTCGCGGGCCAGATCATAGGCCCTCCCGAATTCTTCCCGCGGGCCGGATTGGAACGGCTCGCTGGCCGTAGTTTGAAGACCCCTGCCTAACTTAATATTTGTCATAAATACACTCCAACATAGTACACACACATTAAGTTGGTTATCAAGATCACGTGATACTTAAGAAGTATTGATTATAAAACGTGGGCGTTATGGGGAAAATTTCAACGTCAATATTGTTAAGCGTTATCATTCCATACATTATACAGGCTGGCTCTAACGATTAGGCTCTAAATGTGGGTAAATTTCGATTATTTTCACTAAACTGAGATACTTTTGTTTTATATGAAAGAAACATTTTGTCTCTTCATTGGTTTTTTAAATGAGACCGAGAATCGAACCCGGTACCTCTGGATTTCCGGCCCAGCGACTCAACCACTCGTCCACCGGACCACCCAGTAAGCGCCCTCAATTTTGCCATCTACTTTGACTTCTTTATCATTCTGTTTTAATAGGATTTAACACAGATTTTTTAGGTCTGGACACAGGTGAGTGCGATTTAATTTTTCTATGTACATACTTTGATTTCTTGTATCTATATTATGTACTTTTGTTTTGTAATATCTTCAAATAACTAAAATTAAGATAGCTAATTCAATTCTGAAAGCAGTGATATCTCAGTTTTCGAATGTTTGTATGAAAAAAATAAAGTTAGATTTAGGCGTGTTTTTAAAAGTTGCAAAACGAAAGTAGCTCAGATTAAGGAGTAGAAACGACCCTTTCATTTAAAACCCCATTTTTAGAGGAACCATGTATTTCGATAGGTAAGATAAGAAGAAAGAGCGTTTTTATAGCTTCGTTTTAAGATAATGTGATGGTATTCTAAGTGTAGAGTTAAGAATATAAGTATAAATGGTGACGAAGCCTTCGTTGTGGATGGTATGGCTTGTATTGGTAAGTTATTTTAACGCTGAAAAAAAGTGGTTAGTGGACTGACCTTCTCCCGCCCTGTCTTCAATAAATAATTAGGGGATTCTGGCATAAACCAGAACACCAGCGCGTGTGCCGCGGCCACGCCCAAATACACCGCTTGGCTCTCCGTATACCGCAGCCACATGCCGATTCCATACACGAATATGACTCCGAGCTTGCAGACAGTCATAGTCAGAGAGGCTAGGGCCCCTCTCCAGGAGTCCTCGGCTATTTCCTTCACGTAGACCGGAACGACCACGAAACAGCCCGCGGATGCGAGACCGGCGATGACGCGGGCTGTGATGAGGGGAGCCGAGGAGAGGGAGGTTAGTTTGATGATCCATGATATCTGTGGAAGAGTCATAAGGAAATTTATGGAGGTTGTATACCTATTGAATCTACAGCGTTGTGAGGATTTCTAACGTTGTATCCTGAGTGTAAAAGTGAAAGTTAACGCCGAAGAGGAAAATAATTTTGCTAATACCGTGTATGATGTGAGACATAGACATAACACCTTTTCACGACAACTATAAGTTCAACTACCTATAGGTTCAAATCCTGGCAAGGGCAAATATTTGTGTGATGATATCAAGCATCTACGAGTACCATTATTAAAATCGAGCTAAAAATGCCAAAAAAACATGTTTCTTGTATGGGGCCCTTATTCAATTCTTAATTTTATTTTATTTTTTGCAACAGACAAAATACACATTATGTGCATAATTTCAAGTCCCTATCTATTACGATTCAAAAGATACAGCCCTGTAGCAGCCCGACAGAAACTTGTCTTGCATAAAACTATGGAAAGTTTCTCGCATCAAATCTGTTAAAAATCGCACATTTAGACATAAAATCTTAGGTATCTACTTACGTAAGAATGGGGTTTACCCCCCTCCCCTCCCAGAGATAAGGGTATGTAGAGATATACCTAGCAACCCTTACGTAATTAATGGTTAATGAATGACCCGTAACGCTCTAGAAATTACGTCATTAATGTAATGTATGCATTCAGCCATGCATTAACTCTGTTGCCAAACTGTATAGTATAACATAATAATAATTTGAAATGTCATAATTATGTAAATTAATGAATTGAATGTAAATATGCAACAGACCTTGCTGCACGTTTATTTGACAAGCAAGCCTCTGATGTACTCGTATATATTTACCACCCATCTGACTAAGTACCTACTTTTACGGTATAGTAAACTTTATGTTTCTTGAAATACGGGTGATTTTGCTATGAAACGCGCATGTCAGTTATTACTTTCACAAAGGTAGCAGTTAATGCCCTCTAGTATGGCAAGTTAATATTTGTTTTGTACAACTAGGTATATACACTTAGTCACTTATTGACGGAGCGAGCGAAGCGAACAAGGTTTATGAGTCGACTGAGGGGACAAATATTTGCTTGTTTATTTATTCGATAATAATTCGATCTTTGTGACATTTAGCGGTAGATTAGTTGGAGTTGAAGCTAATAGAAATTGTACCAACTTAGTCGGTGGAGCGTTTACGGAGAGATTACAGTATTAGAGAAATCCTCATTATCCGAAGTTATCTGCTGGTCATAGGCCTCCCGCAAAGAACGCCACTTGTTTACCGTGTGTGGTCACTAACTCATTTATATGCAGTGTTCGGATCTTGGGTGCTATTTGGGGTATATGACTTCAAACGTTATACAGAAACATGGATATTTCTCGGAATTCTTGGACTCAATATTATTGTAGATGCATTTTTTGTTTGTTATACGCGTCTATAGTGATAATTCCCGGAATCCTGAGGAATATCCATGTTTCTGTATAACGTTTTAAGTCATATACCCCAAATAGCACCCAAGATCCGAACACTGTTTATATGTGACATTCCGCGAGTACAAGTACCTACCTTATGAACGTTGTCGCATGCGTCCTTCTATCTTGATGTCCTATAGTAATGGACTCGTATACGACGCAAGCGACAACGTCCATAAGGTACTTTTACCCGCGGAATGGCACATATATCCGCGTCTATATTCTATAACAGAGGTTCCCAAACTTTTTTGACTTGCCGCCCACTTAGGCATGATCAAAATCTTTCAGCGCCCTCCACAACAAACGACGGGGGGGTTGGGTGCAATCGGGCTGTCGCAGCTTGGAGAAACCCCTGCCGGCGCAAACGACGCGTGATTTGGAGATAGTACCATCGCCAGGAATAGTTTGTACCTACTGTAGTTGATATTGTGATTTGAGTTTTTTATTTCCAAAAGCGATAGCATCAATGCCCCTAATTTCTTCCAAGGTATCGTCCCCCTGGGAATCCGCAGCGCCCACTGGGGGGCGGTACGGACCACTTTGGGAACCTATGTCTATACCTATCAAATAAACAGGTCAGAAGATTTACCTACACAAGATAACAGCGATACGGCAATGATGCAGATCTTGCGACCGAATCGATCGCTCGCGTAGCTGAAGAACGGTATCCCGCAAATGGCCGCCAGCGGCAGTGCCGCCGCCATCCACGAGATGTCGCCATCGGACACCCCTGCGGCCTTCAACGTGTGCGCTGTTGGTGACAGCCATCCAATTTGTATACCGTATGTGAACGTGGGGACCGTCGCTGTAAACAAAATCCATCCTTAGCTTCTATTATAAAATTGTATATTTAATCTGATTTAAACGAGAGGAGAGAAATTTCAAATGTTGTAAGGGACTAAGTCTACGTTTCAGGCGCGCCAAAAAACAGAATTCCGTTTTAAAAAAATCGTAACCCGGTAAATTCTTAACCGATTAGGATGATTCTTGGATTTATACTTTTCAAATAACTTCATTTACACGGAACTAATAAAATTATAAGAAATCTATAAGCTCAATACTTATTTTAAGAAATAGTGTCCTTTACGCAGTAAATTTAAGAAGAAAATGTGCGTTATGTTTATGACACAAAAAAAAACTTGTCTTTGTTTCAAAAAATCTCTTACGCCCTGGGCCTATAAATTATAATTTTGTCGAACTATGCTCGTCGTAAGAGCTCTTAGATAACTGACAGGTCCTCCTATCAGGTACCTATAGGTAGGTATCACATCACAGATGTACCAATTAACAAAATATTATTCAATTAAAATCATGAAATAGAGGGGTAGGTAGATAATAAAGAAAACCCTCGATCCCATATTTACGTCCCTCGCTTGCAGCTCGGGCCGCAAACATCTGCGATCTCGGCCTTTCTTTGTTTTACCACCCTCGTTGTGTAATGTACTATTAATATATACCATTTTGGTACGGAACCCTAAAAACCCTAAAAAAGTACGTAATGTTTACTCGTACTGAAACACTTTGTAACCGCATTCATCATACTTCTATTTTACGACCCAATAAAATAACAATAACATTGTATGCAATGTTTTCAATTCGTTTAACTGTTTATAAACTAAATCAACATACCGACTTAGCCACTTTATTGAAATTCAATTGATTTTAGCTCAGTCATAAAGCTAAATTGTGTCCCAATATAGCAAAATAAACAAAAAACTTTCACTTACCTAAAAGCGCTGTCAAAATTTGCTTCCTAGCGCTACTTTCGACATCCCGCCGCTTTCTTTCCATGGCTGTATGATTCACAATTCACACCATCAACACCACAATAAAAAAAAAACTCCGCTACATTTGGAGGTTATGTTGCATAAATTCACGCAAAACTTGGGAATACGTCGAATTAACTTTAAAATACCTGTAATTAATAACCGATAGTACTTATTATGAAATTTCAGAGGATGGTTTAGTGACTATAGTTTTGTTTTATCGTAATTTATTTTAGAACGAGCGTAAAGTCCCGTCGACGTTGCGAGTTACACTGAAGTCTATAGCGTGATATATAATCATTGCTAGGCATGTAGTACTCGATGGTGTCATAACCACTCATGTCGACTGCGCGCTTACGGTTCAAAGTCGTATGTTTTCAGTTTAAATTAGACGAATTTTACGCATAGCGTGTCCGTTGTACCGTTCATAGTTAGATAAATGTATGTATGTTCTTAATTAGTTCCGTTGAAACGGTGTCTTTCATATTATTTTGAATTGTTTAAAATGTAACTTGCTCAAAGTTATTACTTATGAAGGAGAGTAGATAGAGTCATGGTTATTATGATCATTTTTAGGGAAAAAACGGAACCATTATAAGATCACTTTGTTGTCCGTCTGTCCGTCTGTAAAGACCCTTTATCTCGGGAACGGTACTCTATGCTCCCTTGAAGCTAATAAAAAATCAAACTTCTAA
This sequence comes from Eudemis profundana, assembly GCA_947034925.1. Classification (NCBI taxonomy): domain Eukaryota; kingdom Metazoa; phylum Arthropoda; class Insecta; order Lepidoptera; family Tortricidae; genus Eudemis; species Eudemis profundana. The sequence continues at coordinate 9,060,899 of OX344814.1, read as the reverse complement.
GTTGACGTAAGATAAAAGGGATATGGCCATTTATGACGCAAAAATCGTACATTTCGACTCTCTCAATGAAACCAAAATTCAAAGGGTACTTTCCGTTTACCTAGAACTATGAAATTTGGCAAGTAATACCGTCTTATACTACAAGTATATAGAAAAAAATCTGAAAGTCTGACATTCGTAATTAAGTCATATATAAATAGTCTTTATTTAAAGATTATATTTTTAAATTTAAGTATTTGTACGGAACCCTTGGTGGGCGAGTTCGACTCGCTCTTGTCCGGTTTGAAATCATAATAATTACACGTAAGCGTGGCTCAGTCTGGCTGTATGTCGATTTGCGTAAAATTGTCCTTCAATATCTGGGGGCGCGGCAGTGCCCCCGCCAAGTCGAGCAAAACAAAGGCACGGCCGTACCATCCTTTTCTCGAAGCCATTCAGGCCATTTTCAGCCTCCCGTAATTTTGTACTGGCTAAAGCTAGAACCCAGACATTTCAGGGATATATAGAGCACAATAAGACTTATGAACCCCATGTCAATTACTGTGCGTATAGGAGAAAAACAATGTCAAAGTTGCTACTTCGGAGGCTGTATGAAATCGGAAAAATATACGTTTTTTCTTTGTGTATCAAAATTAAAAGCAACAAGTTGTAACCACATTTTGACACGTACAATTATGTATTGTTGAAGCTTTACGACAGAAGTGAATTATAAGTTAGGAGCACAAATTTCGCGAAAATTTTTATTTTAGTTTGAATTTTTTTTTTTATTTTCGTAGTGTCGCTTTTAATTTTTTCACAAGTGGTGGCTGACCTTATAATCTATCTGTGGTAAAAAAATCGGCCATGTAGTGTAAGGCACCGCGAAATTATCCATGATTGAAAAATTATTCTGAGCGCCTACACATTATTACAACTTACTACATTGATTTTCGATATCCGTTACAAATGTCTGGTCCCAAGCGATCTTAAAACACCGTGAGCCCTAACGGCAAGCAGTGTTCATGCAAGCATAAAAAATCTGGACAAGTGCGAGTCGGACTCCCCACCGACCTTTCTGTACGAATACTTTAAATAAAGACTATTTATTTTTTCGTGATTCAATTACAAATGTACGGTTCAGATTTTTCCCTATACTTGTAGTTTATGACGGAGTCACGGTTAAATATCCCAACCTATTAATAAACAAACTAAGGCTAGATACGAATGCATTGGAGTTTTTAAATGGGTCTTCTGTGGGTTACTACCATAGAGCAATGGTGGGCAAAGACGGCCAGGCCTGTATTTAGAGATTTTGGGCGTAGGTATATGAAGAGTCGCTGGGGCCTCTATGCCCTAGGTCGGGGTTTAATTTAGTTTAACTCTACACTAAATGCTTCCCATCGACCATTCATACAAATCAGATAGGACAACCAACACCTACACACAAGACTGCAACCATACTTAGACTAGATATACTCCACAGCAGTCGCGTGGCGTCAAATATTTTCTTAGTAAAGCCGGGCACATTTGGATTAGTTTTTCTTTAGGCGGAGTAGATACTCCGGTCATATGCTTTAAAAAAATAGGCAAGCTGTTGGGAATCGGGTTCTATAGACGCCACGCCATTGCTCCATTGTGTGGTCGAGTGCCCGAGTACACCACTGTTGTACATCCGTGGTGCTGTGGTTTTTGCTGAGTACCTACCGCCACGATATCCGGCTGTTGTGATAGCTCATAGAGCTAACACCTGGCACCAATCGATGGAAACTTACCTGCACTCGATTGCAAATTACCAGTTATCTGGCTTGATTATCCTGGCTGATAAAATTGTAGTTTTAGGGTCATTATTTCAGCGTTTCACCCGCCTCACTTTCGTGGACACATTATTGTCGAAGTTCCCTCAGATTTTAGTCTCATATCGAGCTATTTGGTCCATATCCGAGGCTACTAACAAATACCTTAAAATCTAACGGAATCTCGACAATAATATATCCATGAAAGTGAGGCGGGTGAAACGCTCAAATAATGACCCTTTAAAGAGGTTCCGTGGCAAAAAAACTTCGAAAACCGTTTTAGCTCTATTTAATCATTCACGCTGATTTGGTTGTTTATTCTTTAACGAAACGTCGTCAGAACTCGAGTGGTGGGAGTGGGTCCTCTACTTCTTTCATGGCCTCGATGAGTTCGCCCGTTGTCTTGTAGCCCACTATCGTTTCCTTCACGAAATCCCTGGACAAGTATGGGTATCTCTCTTACTTCCGTGGTCGCATTTTTTAGTATTAGGGTCATTCTCAAAAAATGATGTCCGTAGTTAGGGCTTTATAAAACAACCTCTTAATCCTGTTCCTTTGTGTAACGAAAGTTAACCATATAAATTGTATGGTAACTTTCGTTACTCAAAGGAACAAGATTAAGAGGTTGTTTTATAAAGTCCTAACTACGGACATCATTTTTTGAGAATGACCCATTTCCCTGTCGGTTTGGATTACCGTACTCTATTTTATTTGTTAGAGGTGCTGGTTTTCTATAAATTACACCATTACACGAAAATGGTAATCCGAGCCTATTGGGAAATAGTCGAAAATATGACCAGGGTAGTGAGAGTGGTAGACTAGAGGTGAAACGCTGGTAGAAGTACCCATTTAGGGCAGTAGCGTAACTGGGTGTGTTTTCAAAGACATCATTTCTCTGTCCACAAATATTTAAAAGATTCCTCTTCACTAAGCTGGCATTCGTTGATGACTTGGCAGGACTTGACAGATTCTACACTGTAACCAAAAGTGCCAATTCTAGTAAGGTAGAATCTTCTCAGTATTCGCCAATACGAGAATGTCATGACAGCACAATGACGCTTTTGAAAATACACCCAACTATACGAACTGAGGCTCGTGGCATCGGGGCCCTTCGAAATTTTGTAAAAAATGCATCGAAATATAATTGGAACAGTAACGCTTAGCAAAACTTAAATTTAAATTTGCCTCCTAACGCCCACTTTGTAAAACCAATACGTTTTATGCGGAACATGGCAACACCTGCGTTTAAAAGTCAAATTTATATGAAAATGTGACTTTTAAATGGAGGTGTTACCTTGTTCCGATCTGTAAAGTTACCTTATTAAGTGGTATTGATGACCAACTTAATGCTTATACTATGTTTAAGGACCAAATATATCCGTATAAAGTTTCAGAAGACGAAATTCGACGTTTAAAAGACGAAAATCTGTGATTGTTTACAACCCTACCGATCTGACAAATTCATTTGACGCTATAGTATTTTCTTCAGCACTAAGTACTAGCTCCGCCCCATTAGCACGTAGTCCGTGGGTACGATTTTGAGCCTCAGTTACGCTTCCATATTTATATTTCGATGAAAAAATGTTAGTTTCCTCGTGTCCTCGAACGACTTCTCGCTCGAGCCGAGGGAGCCTCAGGCACAGGCAGGAGGCCCGTGACATTTTGCCCACTCTGTAACCCTATAGTTACGCTACAGATTTACAGCGGCTGCCTACATTGCATTCACGGTGAAGCGAAAAATTCTATTGTCAGAAAGATCCACACAAAGTTCTAAAGAACTTACGTAAACCTTACTGTCATAATAATAATCTGTATTTTTGAAACTTTTTGGTGAATACATATTCGTGCCCTTGACTGTACAATAGAATCCTGAGCGTATTTTAAAGTACAATCCAGAGAACAGTAAAGGAAAATTATAATTTTAATTTTAATACCGTGTGACACAATACTGATTTTCATATCAAGTATGAGAAAAACTTTCTGCAAAATCTTAATCTACATTAACGTCACACACACCTGGCCATAAGTGCCAATAACCGCCCGCTACGCGTGCGGAAAATCCCACTTGGCCTGGGGGAGACTAGTACATTCTTGCCTTCGGCTCGGGCGGTAAATACCTGCGATCTGAGACATTCTTTGTTTTACCGTCCTAGGTAAGTAATGTACTGTTAAGGAGTCTCCTCAATTCCTCGTGAAACCCATCATCAGACAGAACAGGATTTTGAAAAAATGGGAAAAAAAAAAAAAAAAAAAAAAAAAAAAAAATCTGCTTGAATTCGGCAAATTATTTCTAGAAACTATCAATGAAGTTACCATATAGCCTACAACTACAGTGTTACCTGAAGTAAAATGACTTGATGAAGACAGCGGGTTGCTTCGCCCCGCAGCGCTCAGGGCCGAAACTCAGGATGCCCATGAGCGCGTTGTGCTGGACCGCTGGCGCGCCTGCGTCGAACTAATAGCAACATGGGTTAATGAGGTGATTGCTCGGACGAAACTTGGCCTATGCAATGCGTTGTTGTCTTTGGAGGATACCTGTGTTTGAGTCACGCAGACTTCAAATAGATGTCTTCGTCGATATTAAATAAAACTTCTTGGTTGTCTTTTACTTTGCCACTGCTGAGCACAGTAGGTTTAGTGGTGTGTGGCACAGGCCTACTCTCATAGATGACAGTGAATGGGCTGTAGTCCCCTCGCCAGCCAACTGCTAATTAGGAACTTCACATATACCTTTGATTTTTTTCCACGAAATACTAGTTTCCAGATGTCCGTGGTCTCTTTGGATCACAGGAGGCTGCTGACAAGTTGGTACGAGTCCTCGCAATCTTCCTTTGTTCCGACCTCCAGTTGCTCAGCCAATAGATCTCAATAGATCTCATATGTGCTCCTGAAACGCTGTGTCTGTCTCTGGATATTATTTAATTACCAGCCTAGCGTCCTTTAAGCCGTTGTTCCCTGTTTATCAGTGGCTTAAATTCCTATTCTCATCGATTTGCCTTTTGTAAGGCAATTAAACTTATATTCTATAATTAATCGTAAAAAGTTGTCAATCACACCTGGCTCTGCTTGTTGAATTATATATTTGACACCATACCATTACTAGTTACTACTATAATTACCAGACAAACGTCCCTGGTCCCGTTGCGGAGGGAAGCGCAGAACATGTCCTGGCCGAACTCGAACCCGTTAACCAGCTGGTACGAGTCCCGGCAATACTGCTGCGAGCGGACCTTCAGCCGCGCAGCCAGCAGGTCTGATGTTTGCTCGCGGAACGATGTCTGTGAACCCTGAAATTCGAACGCGAACAGAATCGCTACTAGGAAGAAACAAGATTGCGTAGAAATAACGACTGTAAAGCATTACGCATGTGATTAAATTCAGTTCTGTGGAATTCATATTGTGCAGAATCACGAATAGGAAGAAACAAGATTGCGTAGAAATAATGACTGTGAAGTGTGTGTGTGTGTGTGATTAAATTTAGTTGTGTGGAATTCATATTGTGCAGAATCGCGAATAGGAATAAACAAGATTGCGTAGAAATAATGACTGTGAAGCATTTAGTTACGCATGTGATCAAACTCAGCTTTGTGGAATTTATTTTGTGCAGAATCGCGAATAGGAAGAAACAAAAATGGCATAAACCTCGTATAATCTACTCCAATTAGTGTCCGATCGAAACTAGTTTTTATGGCCGAAACCGAATTTCAGCTGGGGGTCTCAGTTTCGGCTGAAACTGAAACTTCCATATAAGGACATGTTTATGAAAAATATGAAAATGTTTTAGAGTACAGCGCAGTGTTCCGTATCCGGTCGACACGTTTGGAACTTGTATTAGACGTTGCAAGCAGACCCGTCTTTCCCAGTGGGCACTTTGGGCAAGTGCCCAGGGCCCCGCGATCAATAGGGGTAGGGATCTAACAAAATAGTGTTCTGTCAAAGTCATAGGGGCCCCATTATCCTAATTTGCCCAGGGCCTCCAATAGGTCAAAGACAGCCCTGGTTGCAGGAATGAGTGTAATCTTGGCTATCTTCGTGGCTTTTTCGGGTGTAGAAAAAAAGGAAACAGTTTAAGAAACCTGGTCTAAGGGTTCCCTTTCACCTCTTTGATCTATGGAATCTATAAATGTACTCACACTTGAGGCTCCCCATCCGGCCACCGTGATGAAGCTTTGCGCAAATGGCTCACGCATTCCATCGTAGATACGGATCAAGTTTACGTACTTCGTGAACTCTGGAATGGTGCAACATCATTTAACCGATTTAGGAGGTTATCGGAGGTGTATTAGTGTGCCAGTCTTCTTCTAATAAGGTAGCGAAGATAACTTAAATTTAACCAGAGGTTACGTGATTCTCCATGGAAAAAGCCCTGTCCGTCTATGAGGATCGTATTAAGATAGGCCTGAACGTGCAGGAACTATAGGTAAATCCTTGGGCAAGAAGAAGCTTTGGCTTCAATTTTCTTTAAGAGCACTAGAATTAAGTGCTGAACTGCCTAATATTAGGCAAGCCGATAGGAATCGAGTTCTATGAAGGCCACGCCACGGTAGGTGGCATCAATAAATCGACAAAAGAGACCCTATGTGGAAAGTTTGTATATCAACGTACCGCCCAAACCGCTGGTCCTAGGAATTCCAAATTTAGCACGTAGGTTCCTTATAAGGTCTAAGGGTGCACTAAGAAAGGATTGTCCCAAAGAAACTCTACAAACTACATATACAAACTTTCAACCCCCATTTAAACCCCTTAGGGGATAAATTTTGAAAAATCCTTTCTTAGTGCACCTCTAGACCTTATAAGGAACCTACGTGCTAAATTTGGAATTCCTAGGACCAGCGGTTTGGGTGGTGCGTTGATATCTAAACTTTCAACCCACATTTAAACCCTTTAGAGGATGAATTTCGAAAAACGGTGAAATTACTTTTCTTGTAATCTAATAAAAAGTCTAAACATGAGGTTTCAAACCTCTTTACTTCTAAAATCGTAGACTCTCCATACAAACCCCTATTTGAACCCCTTAGGGGGTAAATTTTGAAAAATTCTTTCTTAGTGCACCCCTAATGATTCCACCTATAGCTTTTTATTTACTTCATTCCAATAAATAATGACTATATTGTCGTTAATCTGATGAAAAATTTCATTTTAGTTTTTTAACTACCTACAGCTTGAAAACCGTCCAGCCTATCAAAATAAGATATAGGACAAATTTTGTTTACAATTTAATGAGGATCATTTTTACTTTTGACACTTTTTTTGTATCCATTATAGTTTTCGAGAAAATGTGATAAAACCGATAAAAGGGACACATTTCACTACGAGGGGGGGTGTTGCGTCAGGTGGAGGGGGGGGGAGAGTTGTGAGTTTTGAACACCACACCCAAAGGTATCATGCCACACAAGTTTGAAAACTTTATTAATTTGTTTGTCTGATAAACACATAATTACCACACTATGATGCCGGCCGATGCCGCCGCCGAGCGAGAACGTACTGTATCTACTGTGCGAAGTTTACCGCGCTGTGGCTGTGGTAGTGGGGGGTCTATTGTTTCGATGCGAGCGTGGGAATTCTTGTTTTATGTATGGAAACGCGCGGTAGTGAAATATCTGGTTATATTCTCTAATCTGCTTACCAAGATTACGAACTAGCTTCAGCAGCGCCACATCAGCATGAGGGACTGGTTCCTCTTCAAACTTGGGATGCCGCACGGCGCCAGCGACGTCGATCAGTGAGCCGCCCTCGTGGGGCTTCGCACTGCCCACGCGCACCTTCACGTAGCGGTTCAGGGATTTCACGCTTAGCACTGATAAGACGCTGTAAGGAATTATATGGTTAGTACAACATTCTGAATTTAGGTACAGCTCGTGGCACAGTCTAGCGGTGAACAAAATGTGGAGGGCTTCTGCGCACCGCTTATGTCCGTATACCTTATTAAGGGTTCCACAACCACGGGGTGCTACCGGGACCCTATTATTAAGCCTCCATTTTCCGTCTGTTACAGGGTTGTATCCAGTGGCGGATTTGCCCTAGCGCCCAGTAGGCCTTGGCCTAGGGTGGTCAGATATTAGGGGCGGCGGTACTACTGAGACACAGGGGTTGGTACTTACTACATAGCCTGGGGGCCTAGGGCGGCCAAGAATAGGGCCGCCATTTGCTGAATCGTTTGAACCGTAGGTAGAAACTTGGAATTTTCACAAAATGTGTATTTCTATTGCCGCTATAACAACAAATATTAGCTAACTATTGTATGGTGGTACGGAGCCCTTCGTGTTTGAATCAGACTAGCACTTGGCCTGTTTTTTATAACTATCTAGCCCTGCCGTGAGCTTCCAGCTTACGTTGACGACAGCCAAGTACAGGGAGAAATTTACGGATCATTTTTAGAGTTTGTACCCAAAGGGTGCTAACGCGATTCTTATACTTAATCCCCCGTTGTCCATCTGTCTCAGTGTTGTATCTTTTGAACCGTAATAAGCAACGACAAGGTATTTACTGACTAGACCCCCGAAGACGGATATCGGAAGCTCAGAACAGAGGCGGACCAAAAAAGAGGTGGCGGCACAACCTAGATATTTTCGAAAATAAATGTCAAAATTTGGCTGGAGATAGGGAGAAGTGGAAGGAGAGAGGGCTCTTTTTTCCACGCTTTTCGTCTTCTTCTTTGCCCAGCTTTTTCTCCGCTTTTGCCTTATTAATTTCGAAAATAAATGGCAAATCTTGGTGGGAGATAGGGAGAAAATGGAAGGAAAGAGGGGAGGATTTTATGAGTTGGGTGGGACACCAAATAGGCAATTGAAATAGGATTAAAACACGGACAAACAGCACAAGCTCAGTTGGTGATTGCCATATTGGACTCCCCTTCCGGAAGGATCGCCAGCGCATCCTATGACAGCGGCTGTATAAAAATCGTTACTAGTTAAGGCAGTGCGCGGCCGTGAAAACCCAGCTGACGTCGACGATGGCGCCGGCGCACCAGAGCCGGCCGTTGACCATCACGGCCGCCATGTACGGGTAGTTGAGGGTGTCCGTCATTTTGCCGCTGCGCACGAGCGTGCCGGCCGGCAGCTCGTATTGCATCGTACTTTAATAAGTACGTTATGCCAAGGTTAGATGGGTAAAGTTACCTATACTGGCTAAACCTCAGAAGACGGATATCGGAACAGAGGCAGACCCTTTATTGGTCTGCCTGACGGGACAACCTAGATGGTAACGAAAATAAATGGCAAATCTTGATGGGAGATAGAGAGAAAATGGAAGGAAAGAGGGGAGGATTTTATGAGTTGGGTGGGACACCAAATAGGCAATTGAAATAGGATTAAAATACGGACGAACAGCACAAGCTCAGTTGGTGACCGCCATATTGGACATGACAGCGGCTGTATAAAAATCGTTACTAGTTAAGGCAGTGCGCGGCCGTGAGCACCCAGCTGACGTCGACGATGGCGCCGGCGCACCAGAGCCGGCCGTTGACCATCACGGCCGCCATGTACGGGTAGTTGAGGGTGTCCGTCATTTTGCCGCTGCGCACGAGCGTGCCGGCCGGCAGCTCGTATTGCATCGTACTTTAATAAGTACGTTATGCCAAGGTTAGATGGGTAAAGTTACCTATACTGGCTAAACCTCAGAAGACGGATATCGGAACAGAGGCAGACCCTTTATTGGTCTGCCTGACGGGACAACCTAGATGGTAACGAAAATAAATGGCAAATCTTGATGGGAGATAGAGAGAAAATGGAAGGAAAGAGGGGAGGATTTTATGAGTTGGGTGGGACACCAAATAGGCAATTGAAATAGGATTAAAATACGGACGAACAGCACAAGCTCAGTTGGTGACCGCCATATTGGACATGACAGCGGCTGTATAAAAATCGTTACTAGTTAAGGCAGTGCGCGGCCGTGAGCACCCAGCTGACGTCGACGATGGCGCCGGCGCACCAGAGCCGGCCGTTGACCATCACGGCCGCCATGTACGGGTAGTTGAGCGTGTCCGTCATGTTGCCGCTGCGCACGAGCGTGCCATCCGGCAGCTCGTATTGCACATCATACTGGTTGCGGATCCGCAGCGCGTTTGGCTGGGCGCCTAGAATAGTACATTACACAACGAGGGTGGTAAAACAAAGAAAGGCCGAGATCGCAGATGTTTGCGGCCCGAGCTGCAAGCGAGGGACCTAAATATGCGATCGAGGGCTTTCTTTATTACCTCCCGTGTTGTGTATATAATTTTATGTCTTCACTTGGCCAGAAAACGGCTTTTTCCGTACGCGTACCATGCGCCTTATGCCCAGCACACTTTATGACCAGGTGTAGCGTAAAATATGATCAAATTATTTCTTATTTACAAAGGCAATCACGGAATTACACGTGTTGTAGGTACAGGCGTGTTGTACTTAGAACCCAGTTCGTAGACCGATTCGATGCGAGGTTCCATTGCTACATGGATTGAGGGAACTCCTCTAATATCACGGAAACAATATTTGTATGCCCTGTGGCGAAACATAGTGATACATAATTATAACAATTTCAATGTAACACCTACAAACCTAAGTTTACAAATAAATCATTTGACTTTGACTTTGAAAATTTTGCTAGGTCACCAAATATAGTTGCCGCGTCGTCCTTTACGAATTTGTGGCATTTGGCATAGATACTTAAACGAATATTAATAAATAACCCATATCTAGCGGAGGGCAAGTCACGGCGTGCGAGGGACATCGTGGCCAAGACACATTTTCCTTAGATGCCGTCATGTCTCTGCCAATAGCAGAGTAGTTAGTCCATCATTTCCTCACCATAGCCCAGTCAATTTAGATGCCTTCAAATCACAATAGTCCTTAAATCTAGCGGGGCTGTCTCTGTGTGCGTCCTATGACACGGGCAGGGACAGCATCCGCTCAGTGTACCCCATGCATTACATTAAATTGTCAAAAGGGGCTTTTCAACTCACTTGCTCATAAAGTGGCTCTTATTTCATTGTTCTTACGCGCGGAACGCAGCTTACACACAAGTACTTTTTACTTTACATTACCGCACAACTGCTGTAATACCGCAAATTGACCAATGACAGCGCCGAGGAGCTAGGCCGGCGGACGCTATGCACTACACCGTCCCTAGAGGTGTTGTTAAACTTAGACCACCCACAAGATAAATACAAAAATACAAGTTTTAAACGATATTCTTCTTTTATTCGCAAGTGTGTTGTAATGTTGTAAATTTAAAACGTCGTACGGCACTCATCATAATGAACTATTTACGCGTTGGCAGTGGCTCACGTCGCGATTTCGCCGCGCGGCTGCTAGTGTACCACATTTTGCCTCTCCAGAGAGGCTTAGTCAGCGTCTAGAAAGAGCACGCGTTATGCGACAGAGATAAACGGTCGGACGCGCGTTCCGTCCGGTGGTGTGGTCAAACCCGAATGTCAGATTGTTAGAAAGAGAAACTTCTGTACAAATTCATATATATACTGTTTTATATTGAAATTTAAGGCTTCTCTCTTCAGATGAAGATGATTCAAACATAGATTCTCAAAATACCTTTTTTACGCGCGCCATCTATAGCCCCGATGGTGAAAATAAGACACAAAAATAGAAAAACATAATTTCTCAACATTTCTATAGAAATGTTATGGTTCGATTGCTTTTCGCACTTTTCGCCTCAAGTTTATTGTTAATGCATTCTTGGGAAACTTGGCAATAAAACGTTATTGCCTATTCAGATGGTCGTTAAAACGAAGAATAAAATAGTTGGCTAGGCCGGAAAACTAAGGCTAGAAATTAAAAATACAAGTTATAAATAAAATACTTTTAATGTCATAAAAATATACTTACAAGTAAAAATACCAACATTAAACATTAATAATCGTCAATAATATCACAATCGTTTATCATTAGGCGTAAGCGAGCTCTGTAATAATACAATAATTTATGCTAGAGCTCAAAATCACAGTATAACCAGTAGTTTGACTTCACAGAAAGGTGTATCGCGCGACTTGTATGTGTGCGTGCCACAGCGCGACAATAAGACCGCATCGCGGCACGCATAAATCGAGAGAGCCAAGGCAACCAAGGGCTTATCACACTGGCGATTTTCGATCGAGTTGCGAGCGTGTTTTCATACAAAACGCGATCGAAATCTGTATGAAAATACGCTCACAACTCGCTCACAAATCGCCAGTGTCATAAAGCCCTCTTGCTAAAGAGCTCTTACACACGGATGATAATTACCAATGATAGTGCCAACTACAGGAGTCGTCGCGTTTCTCCAACACTTGACTTCACGTGGCCACAGCTGCCGTTGGCGCGAACTTACGCTAACCACGCGTGTCGTTTTGAGTGAGACACGATAATACTTGAAGTTTGAAGTTGGCACTATTGTTGGTAATTGTCGTCTGTAGGTAAGAGCCCTAAGGCGATATAGTTTGGATCGTGCCATAGCGCCAGGCAGACCACTTGCATACGATGGTACTTGCGTAATTGTCCTAAACGCCCAGAGTTATACTACTGGTTATACTATGCCAAAGTGGAGTTTTATAACTAAGAACCCTGTCACATTAAACAATACGTTATACGTACAAAACATCAGCGATTGAGCAAAATGCATGAACGACAAGGTTCTGTGATTGTCTAACTACGAATTTATTATGTCATTAGGTTAATTCATAAGGCCGTCAATCTAGTTCCTAATATAATTTGACTCGTGAACTAACAGTCCGTCATCGGAGTTTACGCTGCAGTGGTCCGGAACTACGGAACTGATGATAATGTACAGTCTAAGGGCCGATACAGACGGACTGCATGCCAGCTACGATTTGTATGGGAACTGCATCACAACTGCACGCCGACTGCGTAGTTGTGATGTAGTTCCCATACAAATCGCAGCTGGCATGCAGTCCGTCTGTATCGACCCTAAACCAGTGAAAATAGGGGAATGAAATTTGAAACACGTATTCTTTAGGGGGCGAAGAAGTGCAGTAAGAGGTATTTTTGACATACAACTCCGAAAGGGTTGAAACTATAAGACATGAAGGATACCTTAAATATTGTAGAGTGAAGTTCCGCAGTCGTGAGATACCCGGTATATTAGTCGATACATGACGGGTTCTTTATCATTTATCGCACGATAAAGTTTATAGTTTATTTAGTTATTAAAATGATAAAGCATCCGTCACGCTCATTAGGCTTATGACGCTACGCTTTGTCGCGCGATAAATGATAAAGCAACCGCCACTCTCACATAATATTTGTCAGATCGTGATCGGTGCTTTACCACTTATTTATTGCACGACAAAGCCATCATACGCCTACAGGGTATTTCTACAAACATTATAATACAAACGCCGTGACTTCGTTGGGCTCGCCATTACCGAAACTCTGCGTCTTCTACCGTCTGTATAATGGGGAATGTTCCAAGGAACTGTCTGGGTTGTTGCCTACCGCATCACTTTACCATCGCAGCTCTTGTCATCGGCAGGCGGTTCATCCCCATTTCCTTGAATCATTACACTCAACAACGCGCCGGTTCTCTAGAACCTTTCTAGCGCGTACAATAGGGATCTGGAATGAACTTCCTACTAAAGTTTTCCCACTGCGCTACAATACGGGATCTTTTAAAAAGGGTGTCATCAAATTTCTTCGTGACCGGCAACACATTGGCAATGCATGTAGTGTTGCAAATGTCTATAGGCAGCGGTGACCACTTTCCATCAGGTGGGCCGTCTGCCTGTTTGCCAGTCCAAGGCAATAAAAAAAAACTGCATGACTAGGATGGCAATTGTATGTGTTGCGGACAGCCACGCCGAAGAACATTAAATATAAGATATATAGATATAAGAAATAAAGATTTTAATAGTAGCAAATTAAGTTAGGTAGGAATACAAATTATTTACCCCGAACCTCCAAATAATATGCCTAGGACCCTATAGATTCTAAGAACCGTGTTGATTTCAGTCGTAAACAGATATTAGGAACCGTGTTGATTTGTAAATAAGTAAATATAAAGAACCTTGTTAGTTAAGTTGTAGATAGATGTTTAGAACTACGTTATTTCGATTGTGTTAAGAGCCGTGTTAGTTAATATGAAAATAGATATTTAGACCCGTAGTATTTGATCCATGTAACTCAGAACCGTGTTAGTTTAAGTGTAAATATTAAACCATGTTAATTTTGTAAGCGTGAAGGAACTTGGGTAACACCCATAAAACGGCAGGCCGGTCAGGTACAAAATGAGACCGGCTGCCCCCGACCCCGCGCTACCCCTTCCCCCGGGCTGACAGGTATAAATACCGAACCCCGCCGGTAACGGCATGCGCATTCGATCATGACAAACGACCCGACATCTTAGACATAGCACTTTTACAGAACGTAACTTTACAGTTGCGTTCTATAGAAGTGCTTCACAAGTTAGACTCCGACCACTTGCCGGTCGTTATTAGGCTCGGGCCTGACCCTGGTAGCCTTCCACCCGAGACCAAGACCGTCGTGGATTGGGCAAAGGTGGAAGTAGGTCTAGTAGAGACAGTCACCCCGCATCTAACTTCAATCCCTGACGTTATTAATACAACTGACGAGACCGACGCGGCGATCGCCTCGTTCGCAAATCACCTTAACGTCATTCGTGACGATGCCTCGAGGGAAATGCCGGCTGCGGATATCCAAAGCCGCCCATTGCCCCCGGAGCTTAAGGCCTTGCAAGCGAGAAAGAACCGACTATTCAGATTACGAGCAGTATTCCCTTCTCCCGACGTTCGCCGCGAGCTGGCAGCTGTCAAACGAGAGCTCCACCAGCGCGTGGCTGAACTTCGGGCGAACGAGTTTTGTGATCATTTAGAAGAGTTAACGCCCAGTCACCTTGCGTACTGGAAACTAGCGAGAACTCTTAAATCTGATCAAACACTTTCAATTCCCCCCTTGGATCGCCCGGATCACCCAACTCCCGCGTTTGAAGACGACGAAAAAGCCGAATGCCTCGCGGCTAGTTTAGAGTCTCAATGTACACCAAGCCTTCTACACATTGATGAACCCCACATTAGACTGGTGGATTCAGAAGTGGATAGAAGGTCCCAACTCCCTCCGACCGCGCCTCCGCTTGAGCCAGTTACCTTGGATGAGGTAAAAGGCTTAATCAGGAGAAGTAAAATTAGGAAAGCCCCGGGGGCGGATGGTATTTCCAACCGCATCCTCAAGCTTCTCCCAGAAGCTTTGCTCCTAATTTTAGTTAGCATCTTCAATGCAGCCCTAGCCAATGGCCATTTTCCTGCCGCGTGGAAAAATGCCACGGTTATAGGGATTCCGAAGCCGGGTAAACCCCGCACCTCCCCGTCCAGTTATAGGCCAATCAGCTTACTCAGCTCCCTCGGGAAACTGTATGAGCGGGTTGTATTATCTCGCATTCTCGCGTTTGCGAATGCAAATTCGATAATAATAGACGAACAGTACGGTTTTAGGGCCGGACATTCGTGTGTCCAACAGGTGCAACGTATTTCGGATCACGTGTTAGGCAACTTCGCTAAGTTTAGGGGGGTCCCGACCGGTGCGATCTTTCTCGACGTGGCGAAAGCCTTCGATAAGGTCTGGCATAACGGTCTCATATACAAGCTATATGAGATGGATATGCCGGACAGACTTGTACTCATAATACAAGATTTTCTCAGGGATCGAAGCTTTCGCTACCGACTGGAGGGTACGTTATCGGTACCTCACCCCATACGCGCCGGAGTCCCGCAAGGCTCCGTACTCTCTCCCACGCTCTACTCCCTGTTCACGAACGACATTCCCAGGCACGATAAAGTGCATCTGGGGTTGTTCGCGGACGACACGGCCCTATACACATCGCACGTTAAGCCCAGTATTATACGGAAATTGCTCCAGGAGGCGATAA
Source organism: Eudemis profundana (assembly GCA_947034925.1). Lineage (NCBI taxonomy): Eukaryota > Metazoa > Arthropoda > Insecta > Lepidoptera > Tortricidae > Eudemis > Eudemis profundana. The sequence goes on along the minus strand of OX344814.1, from coordinate 9,045,261 downwards.
CTGCCCTCGGGCGGTGGTTCAATCTCTGGCGCATCGAAGTTAATCCTGAGAAAAGCGCTGCAATTGTATTCTCTCCGACTAGGAAGCGAATAATGGAAAGGTTAGTTCCTATCCAACTATTCGGTTTAGCCATCCCCTGGGTAAATGAGGTCAAATACCTAGGTGTTATACTGGATAAATGCTTATCCTTCACCAAACATATTAAACGCGTACGCGGTCGCGCTCTCTTCGTCATGAATAGGTTAGGAGGGATGACTAACAAGCGGAGTAAAATGTCGCTTAGAAATAAGCTTACACTTTACAAAACTTGTATTCGTCCCATAATGACCTACGCCAGTGTAGTGTTTGCACACGTGCCTAAAACACGTTTGAAACCACTACAGGTCGTACAGAATAGGTTCATTCGTAGGATGACCGACACCCCGTGGTATGTTCGGAATATTAGCCTTCACCTTGAATACAAGCTTCCCTCGATTCAAGGTTTCTTTAAGATGGCTTCAAAACGGTATTTTAGGACGGCTTCCCAGCATAGGAATCCACTTGTTAGGCAAGCGGCTGACTATGTTCCCTCTGTTCCAGGTCCTGACGACGAGCTGCGCCGGTCCGACCTCATCCGAGGTCGCTTCACCCGGCGGCCCCGCAGCTTTCTGCATGATCCGGACGACGACATCTCAGCGAGATTCGAAAGAATCATCGCTGAGATGCCGTCGAACGGTGCCCGACGAACACAGCGTCGACCCCGCCGGCGGGGTCGACCTCCTCGCGACAACACCACACAAGGGCCGCGTCCCGACTTGCCCCAGGACCCGAATGTCCTGGCTTAACTTCACTCCGACCTTGCTCGGGCCCAGCTAAGTTTCTTGCCGGAGTCTTCTTAGCTGGGCTAGGTTTAGCGAACCGGCAACTAAAACTCCCATTAGTTCGATACACAAGTTCACATAAGGACAGGATGACCCGAGTCATCCTTCCCGCTGGTCCGTTGCTCACTCTGAGCAATCAGCGTAAAGTCAAGGTGGCCCTGGCCAAACGACCTGGTTCGACTCCAGGCGTGAAGCCCCCACCTAGCCCGACTCCTATCGTGGTAAGCCGGGACCGGTGACCTGGTTCGACTCCAGGCACCCCCCGGCACATACCCAGTCCGATGTCGGCCGTGTGTAAGGCACACGGTCGGACGCCCTTGGGTGGTCTGGCCAAGCGAACTGGTTCGAGCCCAGTGACCGCAACGGCCAACCACCCGGCCCGACAATCACAATGCCCGAAAGTGGGTTGTGAGTTTGTCAGGTTTAAAAAAAAAAAAAAAAAAAAAAAAAAAAAAAAAAAAAAAAAAAATAACGGCATGCGCACTAGCTCACTTCACCTCGAACCGTCAGCCTGGGCACAAGGAAGAGCCGAACAGATCCCGAACCGAACCGAACCGAGCCGACCCAAGTTCCTCTACGCCTTCGCCCAGTTTTTTGTCAAGAGTCAGTGACATCACTCTGCCCGAGTATTGTCAGCGGCAGTTTTAATAACGAAGAATAAATCGCCACGTCGAACCCGAACATCGTGTTATTCGAAAACTCCAACGAACCCTGCATACTGAGCTTCGGAGTTGTGAATGCTCTGACGACGCGAAAACTAACATAGCTCTCTCTCTCTCTCCCCCACTCTCTCACTCTCGTGAGCGAGCCGGGAGCGAGCGAGCGAACCGAGCGAGCGAGTAGCCAGTAGCGTCGTCAACATTTTATGGTCCTTCGAACCGGATCTGAAGAATCAGAAGAAAGGAAAACGTCAATGAAGAAAATGGTGACTACTCGCAGTCAGAGCGGCGAACGTCAAGCAGACGAGGAGCGTTTGCGGTTCTTGCGAGAACGCGACGCCACGGCGGCAGCAACGCAACAAGCGGAGGCAGCCGGCACGACTGCAGAACCCCCACTATCGTCCGACAAACACTTGCGGCGCGCGAGCGATCGATCACTCGCACCGCAGCAGTCAACCGACGCACCCGGAACCAGCAAGGCGCCCGAACCCGAACAACAACAAGCATCGCGCCTCAACGTCACCTTCATGAACCCAACGAACATGGACAGGCCCGCTTCCGTTCACTCACGCGCTTCGAACTCAACCGAGGTGCGTCGGCGAGAAACAGAACTAGCTGCGATGGAGCGGCTGAAGCAACTACGCTTCGAAGAGATTCGTCTGGAACGCGAATTAATCGAGAAGAGGCTTGCAGTCGATCTAGAAAAAATCGACGAACAATCGCGAGTGGGCGGATCGCAGACCGGCAAATCCATCGCGGAATCAACACGCCGCGTAAATGAATGGCTTAGCGGCGTACCCACGGCGGCAACCGCAGAACCTGCGAGGCGAACACGCACTAGTTCACCTCAGCGAGAGCCGCCCACACCTATAAGTCAACGCGGACAACGAGAACGATCATCGAGCCGTGGACGAGCCATCGATCGTCTCACGGACCATTTAGAAACAATGATGCGGCCGCCACCTCGACAAGTATACGAACTACCGATCTTCGCCGGCGAACCGAACGAATGGCTCACGTTCTATAACAGTTACGTGGAGTCAACGACGCGCTACAAATTCACGGCCTTCGAAAACGTGGCGCGTCTTCGCCACAGTTTAAAGGGCGAGGCGAGGCAATGCGTACAACACATGCTTGCTTCGTCAACTCGCCCAGAGCTCATCCTACGAGTATTGAAGAAAAATTTCGGCCGCACCGATCTACTCATCGACCGAGCGATAGAGGAGCTCAAGAGAATGCCGCCCCTGGGACCCAGCGCAATCGACCTGAACCAATTCGCGACGAAGGTCATGAACATCGTTTCGACGCTCGTCGACCTGGATCGCAAAAGCTACGGGGCCAATCCTCTGCTGATAAGAGAAATCACAGAGCGATTGAGCCCCCATCTCCGCAGCCGATGGTGCGCGTATGCACGCGATCGACTGGGAACGGCGGAGAGCGAGCTAAGGCTTATGGCCGAGTTCCTACTTGAAGAGAGCGACGCCGAGATGGAGTTCTCTCATGCCCGAGCTCCCACGAAAAGACCACGCGCTGCAGAACCCCAAGGACCGAAGAAGGCCCCCGAACGAGCGAACACAAGCGGCGGGGCTATACGACGCCCACCGCAGACCCGAACCTACGCATACGCTGTGCAGCAATCGGATAGCTGCCTTTGTTGCGGCGGCACTCACCGAACCCCCGAGTGCCGCAAACTAACAAATATGCAAGTCGGCGCCCGATGGGACTGGGCCCGACAGAACCACGTGTGCTTTAAATGCATGGCGTACAAGCACCGACGCGACCAATGCCGGTCACGCGGGTGCGAGAGACCGGGATGCCCGCACTCGCATCATCGCCTTTTGCATTACGAGGAAGGCCCGGCGCAAATCAACACGCCGGGAGCAACAATGGCGCCTGCCGCGCCGCCTCTACAATGGACGGCGCAGAACCCATACAACGAACCACGAGCCGCAAATGAGCAAGAATACGCGCCGCCCCCACCACGTGCCGCAGAACCCCGAACCGCCACGCCACACGCACCGATCCAACGCGCCGCCATTCTACGGACGTCGGCGGCCCGAACTACAGCTCCGCGGGTTAACGCAAGAAACCCGCCTGAAGCATCATTCAACACGGAAATTGAGGAACAAGTGCTCGCTGCAACAGTGGGGCAGCGAGAGCACACGGGATCGACCGTGCTGCTAAAGATCGTCCCGATATACATTGGGGGACCCCGAGGCGAGATCCACACGTACGCCCTTTTGGACCCGGGGTCTACGATCTCGTTAATCGACGAGAGGTTAGCGGACGAACTCGGAGCTGTAGGGAAGACGTCGCGCCTACAGATACAAGGCGTCGGCACAATGGCAACGTCGACGGACAGTCGTCGCATCAATGTCAACGTGCGCGGGCTAGAATATGGGGCGGCGCACCCGATCAACCTCAGAACCGTACGAGATATTGGCCTCCGCGTACAACGAGCCGAGCGTGAATACATCACGCATTTCCCGCACCTCCGAGATTTGGAGTCAGCGTGCTACGCGGAGGCCCGACCACGCGTCCTGATTGGAGCCGACAATTGGCACCTGATGCTGCCAATCGAAGTGCGGGTCGGACACATCGCGGAACCAGCGGCGCTATTAACCCCATTGGGATGGGCCATCTTCGGAACAGCGCCGCGAACGATGCAGAAGAACAACCAAGAGATCGTGATGCACGTCCACGCCGACGAAAAGGAGCACGACGACATCAACGCCCAGTTGAAAGAATTCTTTAGCATTGATTCATTGGGAATATCAAGTGCCAAAGAGAAAACGAGCCCGCTTCACGAACGCGCGATCGATATTCTACAAAGAACCATAAAGAAGATCGACGGACCGCGCTTCGAAGTTGGACAGCTGTGGCGGGTCGATAACCCGCGGCTGCCCCCGAGCTACGCAAATGCGTTCAAACGCCTGCGAACAATTGAGAGGAAGATGGACCGCGACGCAGACTTCGCAGACGCCTACTCTCAACAAATACAGAACCTGCTAAGCAAAGGATACGCCGAACCGACCGTGCCGCCGGAGAACGATCGGCAATGGTTCCTGCCACACTTCGGAGTCGTAAACCCGAACAAGCCCGGACGTTTGCGACTCGTCTTCGACGCAGCGGCGAAGAGCTCCGGGAGCAGCCTGAATGATCACATCCTGGAGGGGCCCGACCGATTGAAGTCAATATTGGGCATTCTATTGCGGTTCCGAGAGGGCCCCTACGCCGTGACCGCCGACATCGCAGAAATGTTCCTGCAGATCCACATAAAGGAAGATGATAAGCAGGCGCAACTATTCCTGTGGCGCGGGCTCGACAGAACGAGAGCCCCAACGATATATAAAATGAACTCCATGATTTTCGGCGCCGCAAGCTCTCCATTCATCGCACACAGCGTTCGGGATAAGAACGCAAGGGACAACGCGGCCATTTACCCATTGGCCGTTAACGAAATCACGATGAACCACTACATGGATGACTTCGTGGCAAGCTTCGCCACGGAAGAAGAAGCGATCGAGATCGCGGGACAAGTTACAAAGTCTCACGAACTAGGAGGCTTCACGCTGCGCGGATGGAATTCGAATTCCGCGGCACTGATGCAGAACGTACCCGCAGATCGACGCGCGACATCCCCGGCGGCACTCGGCGGGGATAAGCAACAGAAGATACTTGGGATGATGTGGGACCCAGAGAAAGACGAACTCGGGTACAACACGAAAATGATCCGGGTCCCTGAAGCAGTACGGAACGCCGAGCGGGTGCCGACGAAACGGGAGGCCCTGAGCGCGGTCATGTCCATTTACGACCCGCTCGGGCTCATTTCGCAGTTCGTCATTACGGCGAAAATACAACTACAAAGGCTGTGGCTACGCAAGACTGAATGGGACGAACGGCTCCCCCCGAACGAAGTGACCGAGTTTCAAGCATGGCTCGGAAAACTGCAAGCCGTGGCGGAACTACGAGTGCCACGGCGCTACGCGTCAACGGGAGGAGAGCCGGCAACGCGCCAACTACATATCTTTGTAGATGCGAGCTCGCAGGCCTACGCGGCCGTGGCTTATTGGCGCGAGGAACACGAAGACAACGTCGCGGTGAGCTTGGCGGCGGCTAAGGCGAAGGTTGCGCCCACCAAGCCGCTAAGCATCCCGCGACTCGAGCTGCAAGCCGCGTTGATCGGGGCACGCCTACAGCATACGCTGAGAACCGAGCAAAGATACGAAAACATCGAGTTGACGATGTGGACGGACAGCCGCACCGTGCTACACTGGGTACGAGACGATGCCCGGCGATATAGCACATACGTCTCGCACCGTCTCGGAGAGATCGCCGAGTTAACGGACCCGTCACAGTGGAGATGGGTCCCAACGAAAGAAAACCCGGCGGACGACGCAACACGGGCGGACAGCGCTCGTCACGTAACATCCAGAGACCGCTGGTATACCGGACCGAGCTTCCTGCGGCGGCCTGCACATGAATGGCCACGGGAGGCGCCAGCGGTCGAACCCACCGACGAAGAATCGGAGATTCGTCGGCACGTAGGAGCGACGCACGTCTGGGAGCCGCCGTTGCCCGACATAAGCCGATTCTCTAAATACGATCGGCTCATCGGGGCGACGGCGAGGATACTCCAGTTTCGGGATCGGCTAAGGAACAGGCAGCCGACCGAGCTTCAGGCGAGGCATATACAAAACGCCGAGCACATGTGGGTACAACACTCACAGCGACGGGACTTTCCGGAGGAGCTGCGAACACTGTCCCGCGGAGAACCAATACCCCGACGAAGCAGGATCTATAAATTGGACCCCTACATCGACGCTGACGGCGTCATGAAGATGCGCGGACGGATCGACGCCGCGCCCCTGTCCGTGAACAAGCGGCCGGCAATACTAGACGGCCGCAACCCATTCGTACGTCTGTACATACACAGGGAACACGAGAGGGCTGCGCACGCGAACAACGAACGTGTGGTCAACGACGTGCGGCAGAACTTTTGGGTGCTGCAACTGCGGCCGACAGTGCGCACAATCGCCAACGCGTGCCGCACGTGCATACTACGCAGAGCCCAACCACGCGTGCCAGCCCTCGGGGACCTACCACGAGCCCGCCTGGAACCCTACCAGCGACCCTTCACCTACACGGCGACGGACTACTTTGGTCCCGTGTGGGTGACGATTGGACGGCGCCGAGAGAAACGCTGGGTGGCGTTGTTCACCTGTCTGACGACGCGCGCCGTCCATTTGGAGTTGGTCCACACGCTATCAACCGACTCCGCGATCATGGCGCTGCGACGATTGGCAGCGCGACGCGGATGGCCCCGGGTGGTGTACAGCGACAACGCCACCAACTTCAGGGGGGCAGATCTGGAGCTACAAGCCGCCTACCGCGAGTGGATACCGGCCCTACGGGAGTACGGCCTGACACGGAAGCTGGAGTGGCGCTTCATCGCGCCAGGAGCCCCGAACCAAGGCGGCGCATGGGAGCGGTTAGTGCGATCAGTGAAAACCGCGCTAACCGCAACGCTGCACACAAAGGCGCCTAAAGAGGAGGTGCTGTGGACATTGCTGACGGAGGCCGAGTCCACTGTGAACTCCCGGCCTCTAACGCACGTCTCCGTCGATCCTGAGGACGAAGAAGCGATCACGCCCAATCATTTTTTATTGGGCGGATCGACAGCGGTCCCGCCAACTGGGCCATGCAAGGAGGCCGACCGCAACGCTTGGCGGGCGAGCCAAGCCCTGGCGGATCACTTCTGGGCACGATGGGTGAAGGAATACCTCCCCACGCTCGCGCCCCGCCAGTCATCAGCAGGCGATGGACCACGGATACAGATGGGAGACTACGTGATCGTCGTGGACTCCACCCTGCCGAGAAATGTTTGGCCGCGCGGAATCGTCGTCGCTACGCACCCCGGACCTGATGGAGTCGTCCGGAACGTGGAGATCCGGACCAAGGGCGGCGTATTCCGGCGACCAGCGACGAGATTGGCTGTCCTGCCGTTACAACCCGGAGCCGACACTGGAGGTCGGCGGGAGGAGACTGTTGCGGACAGCCACGCCGAAGAACATTAAATATAAGATATATAGATATAAGAAATAAAGATTTTAATAGTAGCAAATTAAGTTAGGTAGGAATACAAATTATTTACCCCGAACCTCCAAATAATATGCCTAGGACCCTATAGATACTAAGAACCGTGTTGATTTCAGTCGTAAACAGATATTAGGAACCGTGTTGATTTGTAAATAAGTAAATATAAAGAACCTTGTTAGTTAAGTTGTAGATAGATGTTTAGAACTACGTTATTTCGATTGTGTTAAGAGCCGTGTTAGTTAATATGAAAATAGATATTTAGACCCGTAGTATTTGATCCATGTAACTCAGAACCGTGTTAGTTTAAGTGTAAATATTAAACCATGTTAATTTTGTAAGCGTGAAGGAACTTGGGTAACACCCATAAAACGGCAGGCCGGTCAGGTACAAAATGAGACCGGCTGCCCCCGACCCCGCGCTACCCCTTCCCCCGGGCTGACAGGTATAAATACCGAACCCCGCCGGTAACGGCATGCGCACTAGCTCACTTCACCTCGAACCGTCAGCCTGGGCACAAGGAAGAGCCGAACAGATCCCGAACCGAACCGAACCGAGCCGACCCAAGTTCCTCTACGCCTTCGCCCAGTTTTTTGTCAAGAGTCAGTGACATCACTCTGCCCGAGTATTGTCAGCGGCAGTTTTAATAACGAAGAATAAATCGCCACGTCGAACCCGAACATCGTGTTATTCGAAAACTCCAACGAACCCTGCCTGAGCTTCGGAGTTGAGAATGCTCTGACGACGCGAAAACTAACATAGCTCTCTCTCTCTCTCCCCCACTCTCTCACTCTCGTGAGCGAGCCGGGAGCGAGCGAGCGAACCGAGCGAGCGAGTAGCCAGTAGCGTCGTCAACAGTATGACTATTTAAGAGTAGACGTCTCAATGAAACAACAATAAAAGTGAAAACACTGTCATAATCTCGCAAATTTTCGATAATATCAACCCCATCGAAACAGCGTTTTTATAACATAAAAAAAATGCCCTAGTAGATTTTTTTTTTGTGTTTTTTTAGGGTTTTGAAACTTTTGACTATCATATCATATCCGGATATATTCGGATCATATTTTCGGGTTCAGGTCATAGGAGGCCGCGACTTAAAGGTGATTCTTGAGGTTAGAAACTTTTTACTACTTAGGATTGCTAGAAACCAACTGTAGATCGAAACCGAGAATCGGATTCTGTAGGCTTATGATGCTACGCTTTGTCGCGTCATAAATAAATGATAAGGCATCCGTCACTCTCACACACATATTGTCAGAACGTGACGGATGCTTTACCATTTATTTATCGCGTGACCAAGCGTAGCATCATAAGCCTACTGGTGTGATGTCCAAGGTCATACAAATAGTAAGTACTACAACATTTGATTCTAAGAAAAAGCATTTCATTTTCTCGCTCTTAGAGAAACACAAATCTTTGTTTCGCCGTCTCATAACCTGCACACCTCCTTCCCAGTCTCCGCGTCTTTCCTCTTCTCCTTCTTCCTAGAATCTTCTAGAATGGCGTAGATCTCTTCTACCGTCCGGTCCTTGGTCTCAGGCACCCAGAGGACCGTGTATAGGGTGCCGAGGAAGCATACGATGGAGAACATGACGAATACCCAGTGGATGCCGAGGAGTTTGAGGAGTGGGTCGTAGGCCTTCGTTTGGAGGAAGTCACTGAGGGCGTCGACGCTGCTCACGAAAGAGGTGACCATGCCTCGATGCTGGAAGGAGAAAAAAAAATGTTACTTATAAATCTATGCATTTATACATAATATGAATAAGGGGTTTTTTTTACTCCTTGCCATGTATTCAGTAGCAATCAGTCTAATATTTGCTTAGTGAAGCGGAATTGAACTAAGCTTCAGTAGTCTTGATGCACTCGATGTGTTCGTTACTTAAATACTAAAGAAAGTCTGGTAGGGACGTTTGGAAACCTTAATGAATAATGTTAAGCAAACGTCAGGCATAATATTGGTTCCGTGTGCTTGAATAAGCTTATCGCTAATAAGTACTCACTTGGAAGGAGAATAGCTCAGAGGTGATGACGTAAGGAACAAGCTGGTAGCCGGCGGCGGCGTCAGTGAAGATGCAAAAACACATGGCCATCACAGGCAGCCAGCCACGCAGTCAGAACATGATGATGTTGAACCATCAATACTCTCTGCACACATTACTCACTTGGAAGGAGAACAGCTCAGAAGTGATGACGTAAGGAACAGGCTGGTAGCCGGCGGCGTCAGCGAAGATGCAGAGACACATGGCCATCACAGGCAGCCAGCCAGGCAGCCAGACGCCAACGCTGGTGATGTAGAACCACGCGCCAAGCGCCAGCATGGAGACGCCAGTCGCGAATGATGTTCCAGCTAGTAGCCACTAGAAAATAAAAGAAAATTTCAGATTCCATAACATTTTTTTGCCAAAAAACAAGAATTTTACATAGAAAATGAGTGACTATAATCAAACTTGTGTTAATGGAACTAGGAATGGTCCCAACCCAGGGTGTAGGCTCGATGTGTCTGCTGTCAAGATTTTAGGACGACCTTGCTATAATGTTTGCATTATCAGACGTTCGACGACGCTGACATGATATTAACTAAGTAGGTTGTCCTTTTAACTACAAGAACTTCTTTGTTCAAGTATTGTAGCGGAGTTGGTCGGCCATGCCATCTTTCTAATACTTTTCAACCATAACTTGTATAGTTTAGTCGACACGTCATGTTCAAACAGATTTGCTTGCAAATTTCTGCAAAATTAGTTTCATCGCATTGGATAGAAGACCTAAAATGAAGATTGAGTATCGAATTGGTCCGTGTACAAATGGAGCCATAGTTAACTGACCACCCATAGGCCTTAATTCGTTGTAATAAAGTTGACATTCGTTTACAAATGTACACAGTTAAAAGTGTATTAGATGGTACGAGTCGAGTTACAAATAAAAAAAATATTGTGCAAGGGAGCACGCACACAACTGCACCTAGTCATTATTTCTAAGAGATGCCAACCACCACAGTGACGTATTGGATGATGTTAAAAGAATTCCCTCTACCTGAAGGTCAATCTCACCTTCAAGTTAGTCATCTCCAGCTCATGAATCAGTTTGGTGAGGACAACTTCCGTAAATTTGAGATATTATCATTCAGAGGTACGTTTTCCGTGTATTTTGTTTGTCAGTTTTTCCTTCCTGCGGTTTTCTTTACAAGTGACCGAGGTTAGTTCTTGCTTTAATGAATTTAAGCAGTAGTTCCGTTTTATCTTTGTGTTAGGATTTGAATCAGGTTTATCAGGTTTCTCGAAAGCGAGTGTCTGTGGATATTGAAATGCCCGTGTAATTTATCAACAAATTTTTAAATTGACATGCTCAAAACGAACATGTTAACCAATAATTCCAGAAAAAAAGGCAACACATTCCTTTACTTTACTGCACTTTCAAAAACGTACCACTGGCGGACTTCAAGCTTTAAGGCATTCTCTACCACCCAAAGATTGGGCTAAACAGAAACTTTATAAGGTGTAGGTCTCAGTGGTTAAGAGAAAATTGAATTTCCTTAGATCATTTTAAGTTATCTAAGAATTAGTAGGGTATGAAAACTGTTATCCTTACCTAAAGGGATCTGACTTATCATGTCAACAGTATTTAGCAAAAAGAATGAAGTATCTGATTCAGTAAAACACAGAGCCGACTGATGCGATTTCAGGAGTGAAAGCGAACTATGCGCTAAATAAATTTGCTCTGTTCATAGTCTGATGATACGTATGTTGATGAGTTGCCTTCAGCAATAAAAACGAAGCCAGTCAGAGTATCACCGATAATGAAATCTAGCTAAATGAAATAAAAAATTTTTAGAGCACTAACCTTCCTTCCAGTCTTCTCAACAATGCAGCTGGCGACGATCGAGCCCAGTAGTTGTATGACGCCAACCACGATGGTCTGCTTGTTTGGACTCAGCTTGAGGCTGATGGACTCGGAAGCCTGCTCGAAGATGGAGCCAGCATACATCAGCACCACCAGGTAGCCGCACGTCTCTTGAGACAGCATCACGTTGAGCGATATGCGGAACGCTTTGAACGTCGTTTTGTCTCGCACTGGAAATTTAAAAAGGGTTCGTTAAAACTTCTCGTTCATTGTAATTTTTGGGACTGTAATAGGTGTGAAGTGGCATAGACTAGAGAAGACTGTCATAGGCCGAGATTCTTTTGGGTCGCTGATGCTAGTAAGTAAAGTTAAATTAATTTGGTTTTGACAGTAATTTCAGTCGCTGCATCATGTATGTTTTCGCCACGAAAACATACATGATTTTATCTAAATCTTAAAGTTTTGTATCTGGACTATACTTGATGAAAAATATATTAGCGCAACTATCTATTAGGATACAATTTCATATAATTAATCTAAGACTAAAGATAAAACTAAAACCTTAAAGTAAAAACAATTAAAACTAGATACTACTGAAAATCTAGTCCCAAAATGGGCCCCTATGGCAGTGTGCCGATAATGGACTATACTATATGGGAGTCTACTATATAAATAAAATAAAATAAAAACGCCTTTATTGTATTACCTTAACCTACAATACATATCCACTAATTTTCCTTATTTAACTAGGTAAAAGTCGCCTCTGTGGCCTAGGCCTCCCCCATTTTTTTCCACAGCCGTCTATCTCTGGCCTTTTGCATCCAGTTAGGTCCAGCCCTTTTAGAAAAAGAGGGAGTCTACTACATATTGAACTTTAATTCTACAACCAATCCCTAGGTACCTACTAAAATTCTTTATTCACTCGTGTGATCTTATTATGAAACTCGCCTTCAGCTCGTTTCATAAAATCACACTCGTGTATTAATGCCTCTCATTATGCACCAGTCACTTAAATAACTATTAAATGCAGTTTGTCACAGTCTAACAAGCCGTTGTTCATTTAAAAGGAAATAAACGCGAATAAATAATCATATCTCACGCCAAGTTACGTGCCAATTTGTGACATATAATTTAATAAGAAATACCAGTCTGCGACTATAAGTACCTAATTGATCTGAGTCAGTTTGGAGGCAGGTATAAAACCTAACTAGTTATGGGGGAAAATCTTTAGGTTGTGGTCAGGGGTTTTACAGATTATAAATATACGTAAGTGATCGCCAATAAGATATCAATTAAATAACATGTGAATGTAACTATGTTCGTTCGGGTGGAATTTTGCACGTCAATTTTGAAGCAGATATCCTCAACCAATAGAGTTGAAATTTTACAAGAACATGTAAATCAGATGACAATGCAATATTATTAGGACATGAAGCTGATCTGATGATGGAGCTGGATGGTAGCCATAGGATCATCTAAATTACACAAGATAAATTCAGTGTGTTTGGGTTCATTTGATTATTTGTGACGTGCAGTTTGCAATTATTCAAAAAAGTACAGTCGGCAATAAAAGCTTGTCTCGAAAAAACATTTTTTGACAGAAACTTATTGATTCGCATCTTTCCTACTATTCTTGTAAAAAGTAGGTACCTAGGTAAAATACCTGCGATGTGTTACACGAACAGACAGATACAAAACGAACATGACAGAATTACAAAAAAATCGTTTTTGCTATATTGGCAAATCAAATTCAAAATTCAAATTAAAAATTTGGCATGGGATGGAAAATGGAACCTTTAAAAATATTATTTGTTGATTTTGAACTCATAGAACTTATGGACCGGGACTAGCGACCTGGTTCGATCCTAAGCGCCCCCGGCCCCGACCTAGTCTGACCCACTCACGGAATGGTCCGGCCAACGACCTGGTTCGACCCCAGGGAACGCCACGGCCCCCACCTGGTCCGATTTTTGGCTTAAAAAAAAGAAATAAGGACCCTAGTCTTTCCTCATTGTGATTGAATTCCAACTTCTCACAGCCGCTTGCCAATTAAATACAGATTAGTTCATAAATAGATTCTAAAACTGTATTTTAATCCTGCAACTGGTCCACAGCTGTCTAAGTGGCACGGCGATTTATCAAGCCTTGACAGTTAGGCTGTGGCTTGGCTTCAGTTTAGCTCATTTGTCAAGATCGACTGATATGTTGTCCCCGTTCCGTACAGGATACAACGGATAATGGTTCAGTAACATTGCTCCGGGCGCCTCATACGGTGGTCCAAAGTAAAACCGTTGAGTAGTAACCTATACTACCACCCATGTGGCGTGCGCTCTTGAGGATAGCCATAGCCCACATCAAAAATTAGTATATTACACACGTAGAATGGTAAAATGAAAAATGTGCCAGATCGTAGGCTTGAGGCCCGAAAAGTACATAAGTGAGGCTACACGTGTGGTTTTAACATATTCACAACAACTCTTTGAGAGCTCTTGCTCTTACCGATGCTCATCCAAGTGGCCTTCTTCATGGAGCGCGCGTGCTGCTCCTCACGATCCAATTGCTGGATCACCTCCTCCAGGTCCTTGTTGTCGATGCTGGTGTTCCGTAACCATGCTAGGGCCGCGCGCGCCTCCTGAAAAAATATTTTAGTTAGAAAGACGGTTCTCCATTTATCTGTAGGTATGTTTCGTTTTGTGTGTTTTTACGCGATTAATCCAAGACGGATGGACAAATTTGGAAAATTCTTCTTTTGTTTGAAGAGGTATATCTCCAAGGTGGTCCCAAAGCAACCAAATCAGGATCTGATGTTGGGATCTTGGAGAAATCGAGGGAGCTCTTCAAACATATATAGCGATTTGGGTATTGTTCATACTCGTCGTCACTCGTGCATTTCTTATTAAAATTGTTTAATTGAAAGTCGGTTATTTAAAATGTTTAATTTTGTAGTTATAACTACTGTTAACTTTATACCTAGTTTTAATTGTTTATTGACCGAGTGAAAGAGTGTGTGTTTTTGGACTTGTTTCAAAATGTCGGAGCCATGAGTCTGTTTCACGAGGTCTATAGCTCGGGTCGCCTATTTTTCGCATAATTTTATTTGTCCGAATGTTCTATTTGCCCGAATACTATTTACGCATAATTGTTATTTTACAGATAATATTGACTTTTCAGAATAACTATAAAAGAACCTACCCTAACCTAACCTAATATGTTCTAAATGGCTGATGTAAAAGATTTTGCAAAATATTTTCCGTTAAAGCTAGAGAAAAATTATGCGTAAATAGTATTCGGGCAAATAGAACATTCGGACAAAAAAAAATATGCGAAATAGATGGCACCCCTATAGCTCACAGCGTCAGTTATTATTGGTTTTTTATATAAATACCTACAACCATTCATCGATATCAATTTCCCGCAGCCGTTTGCAACTATGCGATAAACCTAGCTAGTAGCTTGTAGTTAAATGTCAGCGTCTTGTTCCGCATACGTTTGGGCGCATAGTAATTGCTTCCGGATCTTGCGTCCTCAATAGATAACGTTAAAAACGTCCAATATCTAACGCCACCATAGAAGGAAATAGTTCGTCGATTTGTATGGCAGAGAAGCGTGTAACGTTTTTCGCTTAGTGTTTGACGCCAAAAGTGCCATTTTCGTGATGGAAAACATAAATTTTCCATTTCATTTGGTGGTATTTGAACAATTAATTATACCATTATTATCAGATCTTCAAATCTGCTAATAATATTGTCAGAAACTGAAGTTTTAAACGGTAAACGGTATTCAAAGTAGGTGGCCGCCAATTCTTTTTAGCACGCGAGGTACATACACTTTTTGCTTCTACCTCTATATAATTCTGTGTCTAGTGCATTAGGCTTGTATGGTATCGAACTGTTGGTTGCAAAGTCGACTGGACCACGAACCTATATAAAAAAATATGAAATGTTTTTCTTTTGCAGGCGGTATTATTATTTTTCGTATATCTTTATTTGCTTAAGTTAGGTTTTTTACAATATATATATAAAAAGTAAAATACAAAATGCAATTACAAAACATAAACACATTATAAAAAACCTAACCTAGGGTGCCGCCGGCAGCGGGGCGGGGCGGCCCAGGCTACCGGTGGTTAGGGCCGCAGAGAGAGGAACCTCCTGACGATGCGCGCCGTGTCCAGAAGAACCGCTTTCTGTATCTGACCCTTGATCCAGCCATCTAGCGAGAGTCTCTTAAGATGGTGATCGAGACTCTTCGCTATAAGCCCGTTCGCCGAAACGACTATCGGAACGATGATTATTTTATTATTATTATTGTTGTATGTTTTGGGTCTTTTATATGCCGCTTCGACCATTGCTGATCTATTGTGGCAACCCTCTTGTTATATTTCACTGCAGAGGCCCGTTGCATCTAGGAAATTCCAGATTCTTTGGGCAGTGAGTAGTTGTATCTCACGCGGAGACAAAATATGTCGGCCTAGATGGATACTGCGTTTGCGCATGAGTGGTCCGCATGAGCAAAGGATGTGCATGGCAGTAACTAAGTAAGTAGACTAGGATCTCTCCAAAAGGCTGGTCGACTGCACCGGGGACCGAAATGCTGGCAGCTTCCTCGCACAGCGAATAAGTATCGCCATACAGCGGGGAAACGCTGCCAGCATATTCGGCACTATGCCAAGGGGGCCCAATTTTTTAGATAATTTTTAGTTTTAATTTAGGTTTATTTTAATAGGTTTAGTTTAATTCTTACTTAAGTTTAGTTTACTAAGTAGTTATATTTTATTTGTATATGACCCTTCTAATAAAGTTAATTAAAAACTCACCGAGTAGACTAGGTAGTTCAATTTGTGTACTATTGTCCCCTAATATTTATTTACTTATTAGTATCGAGCATTCGGACGTTTACCTTATATTAAAATCTCATCTCGAAAATTTTGCACACATGCAAAACCCGTGTCGTCTAGCTAATGAAACGCAGTAGGTAATAAAATTCATTAATTGATTACACCTCCTTATCTCGCGCGTCAGGCCCATTTATCAAATTTAAGATGCGCAAGCGCCGACCGAAAGTGGTTTTTACCGGGTTAAGAACTGGCACTGATGTATAACTTCTGCGGTGATTATTTATGGTAATATCTCGTGTTTATGCGTTACACAAAGGTCTTAGAACATTAAAAAGTTTTAAATACAGATCACGACTACTTGCAAAATTGTTATTTTAAGGGTTCCGTACTAAAATGGTAAAAAAAGGAACCCTTATGGTGCGACTCTGTCTGTCTGTCCGTCTGTCACAGCCAGTATCTCAGGAACTACTGCTATCGATTTGAAATTTGGAATAGTTTTAAAAGTCGCAAAGCCGAGCTTACTACACATAAAATAAAAAAAAAACCCGACCGCGTTGCACTTTGAAACTGCATAAAATTTTGTTTATTTTAACGAACTGCATACCCAGTGACACTCGCACCATCAAGACGAGTCTAATGATGTATCATTTATCAAAATCGGATGTGCCGTTGAGTAGTTATGAGCGGACAAAGGAACGGACATACATACATCCATTCTTACATGCATACATACATACAGGTCAAACACATAACCCTTCTTTGGGCTTCGCCGCAGTCGGGTAAAAATCTAAAATACTAATTCGGTACTAATGAAGTAGGTACTAAATTTTGCTACCGAGAAGAAAAAAGTCAAGACAGCTTAAAATATTTAAAAATAAAATAACTAAAATAGACGAGCGTTTTTAATGTCTACGGACTCTTAAATACCGGATTAGTGGAAAATTTGCAACCACAGGTTTGGATTTGAATATTGTAAGTAAGTCACTTTAAAATGCGAATGTTAAAGTTATTTTTATTGTAATTTCTTGTTTTTGTTATTTAAATAGATGTGATGAATGATAATGTGGTAGGTACCATTAGATAGTACCTATGGTGAATTACGAGCTGCACGCACACATCAACAAGTTTTTTCCTACTACCCGCAGCACGCACACATTGACCTGACCAACTAGCGTTAAAGAAACCGGCGGACTAGAGATACTTCAGTTCTTTGTTAGCGAGGCTACGTCCGGCTATTTATTTTAAGGTCCTCGGCTATAACTATAATTCTACCAATTGAGAACCTCATTTTTTGAACTCTGGTAAAACAGTGTCATTCCCCTGCCCCTTCGGATGTTTGTTTAGAACTTAAGCCACTGAATATAAGTATATGTTTGTGTATAACCGCCGGTGAACGAGTCTGTCATTAGATTCTAATATTAGAGCTTCTAGAACCGGCCTGTAGGCTATTCACAAATCCACCGTCCATCCATCTAATATAATTTTAGCCTGTGAATCGTCAGATGGCGTTACAAATGTCTGGAAGCCGCAAAAATTAAGAGATTGGTTGAAAAATTGGATGACTTGGATAACTCTTTGATGGCACAATTGACAACATTTCATTTTAAGAACACTTCAAAATGTATATGCGATTCGAAAGCATTTTGCCTGCTGAACACTACACTATTTTTATATTTTTTTTATATCGCTTAATATAAAAAATACAAATAAATAAAAAATATGTTCTCATTTTACCAGTTCTACGGCACAATAGATGAAATTCCAGTGCCTTTTGCCACAGAAAAAATAAGCTGTCATCATTTTGAATTTGACATTGTCAGATCTTTAATGCGTAACGTGCCGAAGTAAAATTAAAAGATTATTTACATTTTATTTTAGTTAGTAAGTAGTCTTACTATAGATAAACCCGTATGGATCGACAAGGTATATGGGCGCATAAAAATAAAGCGGAGTGGTATCGAGCAGTAGGGAAAGTAGTGAGTCCAAAGAAACCACTAGTCATCTGTGTAGGACCCTATCTTGATGTAAGTTTTTGTATTGGCATAAGTTGAATGCAAAATTTTAGCACCTCGAATTTCAGCAGCATTGAATGCTTCGTTGTCACGCATGTAGGTACTCTATCCTAAATAGTCAATGTTTATTATTGTTTATTATCGTCCGTTGAATCCGTATGAAAGCCAGGTGTCGTATTTATATACAATGCAATATCGGTATCCCTTATCACAGCCAAAATCGTCGTAAAAGTCTTATCTTTTTGCACAAATATAGGAATTATATTATATTAACGAACAAAATACTCCACAGACCAGTTTAAGACAATGATGACATTATGACAACGTCAAATGTCAGATCGCTTACTTTTTTTCGATCGCAATAAGACTAAAGTAATGGTCTATTCTACCGTAGAACTGTAGTTACGTCCTTTTAGAATAAGTAAATATTAATATATTAATTATAAATTAAATACAAACCCTGGTGAAACAAGTAAACTATCAGCGTATTCGTCTTTTCAAACCGAATACAGAGAACCAATAAAATTAAAGGCTCAAAAAAATGAAAGGTTGTCAATTGGCAGTGCGCCCTGTGTTGACCCGGAGAGCCGTTGGAGACGCAGGTTCGAATCCTGCCTGAGGCATATCATTTTTAAATTTTCTCTTCTAATAAAATATTTGGAATTCGTTAACAGTCATTCATCTATACATGTATATATCGGAAATTCGTAGAAGCGCTCTCAAGTGCTTTGGGGCGCGCGCAGCGAAGGAAGGACCGGCAGAGATTCGGCGAGCCCTTGCCGTGCGCGGAGCGGACGCAGATGCGTGTTAACGAGTGATTAATTAGATAATTGTACTAATTACCTGGTGTTAAAGATTTATTAAGGACAATGCACCTGTAACGGCCGATACAGACGGACTGCAACCCAACTGCAACTCCCTACGATTTGTATGGGAACTGCATCACAACTGCACGCCGCTGTGATGCAGTTCCCATACAAATCGTAGGGAGTTGCAGTTGGGTTGCAGTCCGTCTGTATCGGCCCTAATATTGTGTAACCTAATTAAATCGTGTAATGGACTAATTTGACTGTTTTTATCATCTCGGGGACCCATTGGCGAATTTATCCATCAAAATGCCCACAGATGATGAAACTTCGGACTTGCAGAATGAAACTGCGTCATACAGCGTGTAAGTCTAATACGGGCGAACAATTAAACCAGATATATCGTTTAGTAGTGTTATCATTAATTAATATGATTTTTTAAATTACACTTAATAGTGACCTCGTAATTAATTCTTGAAAATTTACCGAGCAGCAATGTACCGCATACATGCTTGTTATGACATTGCGAGATACGAGCTTTTTTAAAGTAACTGTCAACTAGCGTGTTTGTCAACTTGAATGTGTTGCGTTACATTGCGGCCCGAATTATTTTGTATGGTAAATATTTTCATTGTGGTTTTAAGCAATAGTTATCTAAATATGCTTCTTAGGTCCTATGCTGACCACCGTTTCAATACTCGCCCGTATTAGATTTACAGGCTGTATATAATATAATCGTAGAAAGACAGTTATTTTTTAACCAAACGGCCGATGTTGAACTACTTGTTCGTCTTCATACTTTGTTCGTGGTCTCTAGCCTAGCATGGCCAGGAACTATGCAAGCAACGGGCCGTTTAGACTCCAGTGGCGTGGCGTCCAATGAACTCGATTCCTACCGGTTTGCCTAATATCAGGCATTTGATTGACCACCTTATTCTACAACTCTTAAGGAAAATGTACGCCAAATCTGCATCGGCTTGCCCAAGGATATCTTTTACGCCACGCCACTGGTAGACTCAGAATATAGTGCAAGGTCAGGTCCATCAACCCACCTGTATTTTCCCCTGTTGAACCAGAAACACGGGCGTCTCTGGCATCGCCAAGAACGCCACCAGATGCAGAACAGGGACGGCAGTGCAGAGCCAGAGGACGGCGGTGAAGGACAGCACGTCCCCTGCCACGTAGACCACCAGGTAGCCCAGGTTCTGGGACAGGATGAAGAGGGAGCCCAGCGCGCCGCGCACGTTGTCTGAGGCAATCTGATGGCAGAATACATTTGAAATTTTATTAAAGAATGCTCGAGAAATCTATTTTATTCGTCATCATCATTCATTCAAAATTGAGATGGTCAACTGCTGAACATAAATCTCAAACAAGGACTTCCACAACGACCGGTCGTTGTATTGTTATTGTAAACAAATTTTGAATTTTTCCATTCGTTTGTTTCAATACAGTTTCATAATACAGGGGAAGTATTATGAAACATGATAAGATTTATCGTCGACGTACAGCCTACGTGTTCAGTGACGATGCGCGAGAGAGACGAATACGTAAGTATCGTAGGTACCTATACGATAAACTATCGTTCTACGTCATTTATTATTTCGTAATTAAGTAATTCTACGTCATTTATAAAACGACATCGCAAATCAGCTTGAGATTTCTCAGCTCTTGTTTTCACGTACGACGCGTTTGAGGGTTCCGTATCCATGGGGTGCCAACGGAGCCCTATTACTAAGCCTCCGCTGTCTGTCCGTCTGTCACAGGGCTCTATCTTTTGAACCGTAATAGGTAGAGACTTGAATTTTTCACAGAATGTTTATTTTTATGGCCGGTATTAGTACATTGTGTATTAAGGGAAGTAAGAAGGGGACTACTCTAATACTGAATGACTCGAGTTTGTAATCCGCTTGCCCGTGATACACACAATGTTTTTCATCACATTTGCGAGGAGAAAAAAATAAAACATAAAAATCAAATAAAATAACACCGCTAAAAGACAACTTCAACAGTCAACTTTTTCAATGTAGTCTTCCGCAGATAATGCTAAGAACAGCGTTTAGTCTTCAATCTTGACTGGCTATACTGCCAGATTGTACCGATTTTCAAAATTAAATTTACTAAAACAATTGCAATACTCTCTGAAATTATAATAAAATATACCATATAAGTTTTATATAAGTACCTATAGTAAAATTGGTTTTTCATCACACTTGCTCGAAAATGGTGTCATTACACGTAGGTTTTGCGGGCGGTAAATGAGCTATTACGCCCTAGGGCGTAATGGCTTTCTTTTTAAATTTGAAACGCTGGTTCTGTTTTACTCTTATTTGTCATGTTCACAGGAAACGCCAACTTACATTTTTAACTTTTATCACTGAAATATTTATTTAAAGAGAACTGTTATTGCAAATACATGTAAACCCATATTTCTGTAACATTAATTAAATGTTTAAATAGTGTATTTCAGTATTTTGAAAATATAAAATCAACCATTTTAAGTCTTTACCGCTATGGTTTCCGAACGTGACTTGAGATTCGCATTGTCTATGGATATGTCACTAATGTCACTGTCAGTTTTACAATTTTATTTAGGTTAAGTAAGGTTATTTTAATCAGATTTCCTCACAAGTGTGATGAAAAACATTGTGTGTGCCACGGGCGGTAAAGGAATTACCGCCCTTGATACACAATGTACTATTGTAGCCAAGTTTGTTTTGAAGATAGGAAATAAGCCTTGGCTGATTGATGGCTTATTAATTGTCGGTTCTACACGACGGAATCAATTGGCGAAGAGAATGTTTGGAATTCTAACATTACATCATAGAGTGCTTGACCTAGAATGTCGATGTTGCCATAGCTCATAGCGTTGTTGACATAATAATGGCCGTAGTATCGACATGCTTTGTATCATTTACTGCACCCATGGGAACAGCTTGCAGTTAAATCACTTCACCTGCATAGGATGTCGGCAATAATTCGCCTGTTGACTCGATTTTTTTTCTGTCGTAAATCGATTCTACTATTTGTGAGGAACAAATATCTATATGACACCTAACACATTTGTATAAGTATAGCAGCCACAAATTGTAACCAAAAGTAGCAGATCGCACTGAGCATTGAAAACGCTCTATACAAAACGGTAGGAACTTATGACGTCATCCGTTCCGTCGCTTTACTAAGTCTGTATGAAAAAAAAGCATTTTGCCATTTTGAGCACGAAAAAGTGCGTTTAAGCACATAGTTGTACTACATTTATTTTTTCAGTGTTATTTAAGCATTCCGAAATTGACTTTAATTTTTCTTAAAGACGATAAAAAAATATCGTTTTTTTTTTAACTTTGTGGTCTGATAACTTTATATTTTTTTCATCACACTTGCTCGAAAATTATGTCATTACACGTAGGTTTTGCGGGCCGTAAATGACCTATTACGCCCTAGGGCGTAATGGTTTTCTTTTTAAATTTGAAACGCTGGTTCTATTTTACTCTTATTTGTCATGTTCAAAGGAAACGCCAACTTACTTTTTTAACTTTTATTACTGAAATATTTATTTAAAGAGAACTGTTATGGCAAATACATGTATACACATATTTCTGTAACATTAATTAAATGTTTAAATAGTGTATTTCAGTATTTTGCAAATATAAAATCAACCATTTTAAGTCTTTACCGCTATGGTTTCCGAACGTGACTTGACATTCGCATTGTCTATGGATATTATGTCACTAATATCACTGTCAGTTTTACAATTTTATTTAAGTTAAGTAAGGTTATTTTAATCAGATTCCCTCACAAGTGTGGTGAAAAACATTGTGTGTGCCACGGGCGGTAAAGGAATTACAAACTCGTGTTATTAAAGCCCTCAGCTTTGCCTTGGCCTTGTAACAAACACTCGTTTGTAATTCCTTACTTACCGCCCTTGATACACAATGTACATACATTTTTTGTTTATTTCTTTTGTGTTATGATAATTTAGCATTTTCCAATCCATGTGACAATATTATGTTGTAAAATTCAACATTAGTCATAGTCAACATCCCTATTGTTATCAAACCTCAACGGATATTGTATGATCGTTTGGAAAACTACCGTGAGACTTATTGGAAGAAAAATGGATCTCCCGCATTATAAAGAGAAGACAGTTTCACGACAAGTTTGTAAACTTGTCATGGTTGGTATACTGGGTAACGTACCTCTTTCAGGTACAGTGGGGTGACCACATAGCACCCGGCGCAAGCGAGGCCGGCCACAGCGCGGGAAGAGATCAGCGCCCATGGCGCGAGGGAGAATATTGTGATGGTCCAGCTGATCTGAAACAATGGAGATATAGTTATTAGGCACTAGTTTGGAAGAATTAAAGTACGAGGTTAGGGGTTACGAGGTTAGGGGTGTCATGAAATAATCATCATCTAAATCGGGTTCGGGGCCCTACCGCAGAGGCAAGAAAAACTGTATGGCGGTTAGTTTAGTAGGAGCAAATAAGTTTGTGTTACGATTTTTGCAAAGGCCGTAGCAGGATAAGGGAAGAAAAAATGCCCTTGAATGATTAAGAGCTGTTTATTTTTTCTATAGTTGCTTTCATTTAGTTGTATAATTTTGCAAAATTTGGTTGAAAAATTCCCAGTGGTTCAGCCGGGAAAAAATAAAAACAAAATTTATGAAATTTGACGTATCTTTAAAACTATAACTCTTTGTCATTATATCTTTAATTCATTTTGGTTAATTAAATAGTATGTATGCCTTAAAAGAAAATTGAGTCTCTATCTTTACAATTTCTGTAAAAAACACGTAAGTCAAAATTTCAAAAAAAAGTTTTTTTGATTCCTGAAAGAGTGACCACTCTAAGTAATATTTCTAAAAAAGCCTTATTTAACGATCTGTCAGTCATATAAGTTTGACGGTTAAAATCGAAAAGCAACAGTGTCAAAATTAAAAAACTATGTTGGTCGGATTCTGTTACATTTTATTCTTATACTAATCTAATCTAATACAGCCAAAGAACTTAAAAATAAATCTTCTTTGTAAAGAATTAAAAATAAATCAATTTTTGACATTCCCATTAATATTGGCTTGAAAATATATAGGGTGGTTTTCGATAATCTGTACATATGAAAAGGGGTGAAATTTCAGCCAATTTTATCGGTAAAACTGATTTTAATTTTTGTTTGTGGTCATTCGTTTTTTTTTTACAGATTTTTAAACTTTCAGTGAAATTTTCGGCAGTACCTACATCTATTTGCCACGATATAACTTTTGTTCTAATTGCTTAAAATTGTAAGAAAAAATTGCAGGGTCATGGCAATAGACACGTTATTTAGTAGCAATAACAATAAACCACCGACTTGAAGAAAAAATCGTCAAAAAAAAATATAATTGTGAAAAACGGCTGTTTTTTTTTCACGGAAAACACCGTTTTTCTCGAAAGTTTGCGAATATTGTGACCATTTTTTCATGCTTATTTTCGTTTAGCACTTAATTGTGATCTTAAAAACATTTTTTCTTACAGCTTTGAACAATAAGATCAAAAGTTATACTGCGTCAAACAGATGTACTGCCCAAAATTTCATAGAAAACTGTAAAAATCTGTAAAAAAATTTTTTTGCCCAGAAACAAAAATTAAAGTCATTTGTACCGATAAAATCAGTTGGAATTTCACCCCTTTTAATATGTACAAATTATCGAAAACCACCCTGTATTTGTATTAATTGTCGCCTTTTAACTTATAAAACCTTTTTTTTCAAATAGGTAATCATCATTATTTGTAATTAAGCCTTACTTATCGTTTCACCAGATATATTCATTCGTAGGTAGGGTGTTGATCACACATTGCCGCAATAGGCTAGATGACTAAAAAAAACTGTTTAGTCCGTCTGTTACATTATGAAAAAATATTGTACACGTATTTTTTGTTTTGTTTGACAAACAAAAACTGACGAGGATAAAGTGCTTAGAAGTTTCGAGTGACGTCACTCTTGAGTACAATTTTCACTCAGAAGTGACGTCACAAGCCCCCACTCCAGAAGTTTGAAGATCTATAACTTTGTCGATTTTTAATATTTTGATAAACCAAAAAATACGTGTCCCATATTTTTCCATAATCTAACTGACGGACTAAATAGAATTACATATTTTTAACCCAGTCATCATCCCTATTGTGTACTACCTATCGCACGCAAGATATTTATCAAAAATCATGCAGCCTGCCGAAATTCTTAGTGGATTTTTTTTGAGAAACGGTATTAGTGTTACCGTTAATGAAGATAGCGATAGTGATTCAAATAATCTGTAAAAGACATTTTTAAGTTGATACATATTCGAGTAAATGCCATAAATTTATTTTATTTTTAGTTCTTTACACAGAATATTTATGTTTAAGTTCTTTGGCTGTATTAGAATTGTATAAGAATAAAATGTAACAGAATCCGACCAACATAGTTTTTTAATTTTGACACTGTTGCTTTTCGATTTTAACCGTCAAACTTATATGACTGACAGATCGTTAAATAAGGCTTTTTTAGAAATGTCACTTAGAGTGGTCACTCCTTCAGGAATCAAAAAAACTTTTTTTTGAAATTTTGACTTACGTGTTTTTTACAGAAATTGTAAAGATAGAGACTCAATTTTCTTTTAAGGCATACGTACTATTTAATTAACCAAAATGAATTAAAGATATTATGATAAAGAGTTATAGTTTTAGAGATACGTCAAATTTTATAAATTTTGTTTTTATTTTTTCCCGGCTGAACCACTGGGAATTTTTTAACCAAACTTTGCACAATTATACAACTAAATGAAAGCAACTTTAGAAAAAATAAACAGTTCTTAATCATTCAAGGGCATTTTTAACCGACTTCCAAAAGAAGGACGGTTCTCAATTCGTCTGTATGTTTTTTTTTATTTTTTTTTTTTTGTGTGTTTGTTCACCGATTACTTAAAGACGGCTGGACCGATTTGGAAAATTCTTTTTTTGTTTGAAAGGGTAGACTTCCGAGGTGGTCCCATTGTAACCAAATCAGGATCTGATGATGGAATCTTGGAGAAATCGAGGGAACTCTTCAAATATTATAGGCACACATATAGCGATTTCAGTATTTTTCGTAATTTCTCGTCCATCTCTTATTAGCAACGAGTTTTTAGTGTTAACCGACTTCAAAACAAAGGGTTAATTTGTATCTAGGTTTCTTCCCCGACTACTTGAAGATGGCTGAACCTATTTGGAAAATTCTTTTTTTGTTTTAAAGGGTATACCTCCGAGGTGGTCCCATTGTAACCAAATCAGGATCTGATGATGGGATCTTGGAGAAATCGAGGGAACTCTTCAAATATCATAGGCACACATATAGCGATTTTGGTATTTTTCTTAGTTTCTCGTCCATTTCTTATTAGCAACAAGTTTTTAACCGACTTCAAAACAAAGAGCAATTTTATGTAGGTTTGTTCCCCGATTACTTGAAAACGGCTAGACCGATTTGGATTTTTTTCTTTTAACTAAATAGACTTAAGTCTATTTAGTCAAAACAATATTTTTCCAGCGCCACTAAAAATTTAAAAATAAAGTAAATTTTTAAAACAAAAAATAAAAACCGACTTCCAAAAACTTAAACTAAAAACCAAAAAATAATATGTTAACCACCCCAAAGAAATGGATAATCAACGATTCATATATACATATATAGATATTTATAGTTTTTAACCTGTTATTTTTGAAGTCGGTGCCAGCTAAGGAGCTCAGCATAGCCAGCTTTGCGTGGCAGTGGCAGGCACCGACTTCAAAGATAACAGGTTAAAAACTATAAATATCTATATATGTATATATGAATCGTTGATTATCCATTTCTTTGGGGTGATTAACATATTATTTTTTGGTTTTTAGTTTAAGTTTTTGGAAGTCGGTTTTTATTTTTTGTTTTAAAAATTTACTTTATTTCTTCCCTTATCCTGCTACGGCCTTTCTCATAAAACGGTGCAAGTTAGGAAAACCGTTATATTTTTCCTGTAATATTTAGAATGATATTAATAATTGGTAATTATTACAGATTTTTCTGTTCTGTAACTTGAAATATAATAGCGGGAATGGTATTTATTTTTTTAACATTTCTCTTCTTAAATCAAAAAGTACATGATTAAGAAAAGAAAAAAATGGTTTTGGAATTTACAAATTAAGCCCTTTCATTCGATACCCCATTACACAAACAACATTATGTTTTATATCGATCTTAAAACGACTTCGGAAAGACTCTGTCTGTACCTACCTCTACTACAGTTGATTGATTATAATATTGTCATTACAGAACCTTGAAGTGTCAAGCAAGATAATTGCCTAATGCCTACATATTCAAATGAATTCATATCTGTAACCAGGCAAAACTATTTTTTTATTTGCATTTTTAAAGTGGGTAGGTTTGCACGACGGTAATTTTGACAGGGAAATTTTATCATTTTCTCAGTCTACCCGCGACTACGAACGCTGAAAAGGGTTACGAATCGTCGGGACTTACAAAATGAACTTATATACGCGATTTAATCCGTTTAAGCGTTTTATTACAACACTAGAGGTGTTACCTATATAGATCTTTGAGAGCCCTGTTTACTCGTTCCTTGAAGCACCCCAAGCCATAACGCTCCGAGAGCAGCTCAGGAGGGCTTCATTCCACATCCTGCCAATTTGTGGCAAAAATGAGCGTGATGCCCATTTGTTTTTGAGACATCTACTAGAGTACTTATACTGTTAACAACTAGCTATTTCCTAGAGTTAGGCACAAACATGGGTAATTAATTCCGATTATATCCACAACTATCCAACTGCGTAATTAACAGATACACCATAGGTACAATGTTAACCATATTGAAACTGAGTCAATCGAGATTAAACTAGATTTTCTTTATGGTTGGTCTGGTTGATTAGTATTTTATTAATGTTGATTAGTGTGGCCGTTTTATCGCAAGAATATTGAAAGGTTTTGAATATTTTGAAACGGATCCAATCGAGATTATGACGAAAGTATTGATAAAATCCGGTGATGGGATCTTGGACAAAGTATATAGACGAACAAGTAGTCCAACTTCGGCCGTTTAGGAGCGCGCGACACGTATTCACACAGACGCGCGATAGCACGATCGATAGTGCGATACGGAGCATTACGCATTCTTAAGAGGAAACAGTAAGGTGGAGAGAATTGAAAATTAGGTATTTGTAAAATGTGTCGCTGTCCCGCACTGCCCGCCTCTCCCGCGCAGAGCGCGATAGAGACAACTGCAGCTTGGACCGAAAATACCTTTTAAAATTTCATGAAAACAACGTTTCGTAGTCCCCTGATTTCTTCCCCAAAACTTAACCTATTTAACTAATTTTTTCATTAAACATTAAAGAAAGGCTTTGGCCGTGTTCCTATGTTTTCCTTTTTTTAATAATCTAGTCAAATTTGTTTTCTGGATGTGTGAACACAGCGGAAAATCTGGCATTTTTTTTAGGTTTTTGAAGGTTAATATCTCTTTTGAGAATCAATTTATCGTAAAAAGGAAAACATAGGAACATATCAATAGTAGCCATAGATTTTTGGACAAAAAATTATTGCTCTACTGGCATTATCCAGGGAGGAAACAGGGGACTACGTTTGTATGGAAAAACTGCCCTCCTGTTTCCTCTTAAAACGTTAATT
This sequence comes from Eudemis profundana, assembly GCA_947034925.1. Lineage (NCBI taxonomy): Eukaryota > Metazoa > Arthropoda > Insecta > Lepidoptera > Tortricidae > Eudemis > Eudemis profundana. The sequence goes on along the minus strand of OX344814.1, from coordinate 9,016,492 downwards.
GCTTGTATAGGGCGTTCGTATACGGCACGCACACATTCAAGCACGCGATGTACCTTTTGTAGGAAAAATATACTGCCATTATACTGTGTCTTGGATGCAATTTGTTAACCGTTATACAGAAACATATAATTTTTGGCTAAAGTGAAACGGAAACACTTCGTTCGCTTCGCTCACTCGGTCAATAAGTGAAAGTGTTAAGTGAATAGCAATTAAAAACAACGCACTTGTTCCACTTTCGCAGATAAACAATCGATTGTCAAGTTGTCAGTGCAATTCGAGTGTTTGCGTAGGGAAATATAAGACTCAAGTCATGAGCTTCAAGAGGATGGGCACTTCGTCGGTCTGAGGAGTTGACCAAGGTCAGATTCCATACAAACTCGATGAAAAATGTCTGTGTGTCGCACCACGGTCAGGACTGACTCACTCCACGATTCCGTTGCGCGGTAATTATTATTAAATAGGTCAGCTCCGTGCGGATACCTATCCGACGCGAACGGCAGTTTTATAATGGAGAAAAGCGATTATGATTTTAGGATTCCGTACCAAATGGTAAAAAAGGAACACTTATGGTGCGACTCTGTGTGTTTGTTTGTCCGCCACAGCCAGCTATCTTAGGAACTACTGCTGCTATCGATTTGAAATTTGGAATAGTATTAAAAATCGCTAACCCGAGCCTATTGGACATAGAAAAATTCTTGTACCTTCTTTATTTTTTTAAAGGGGGCTGAAATGGGATGTTGAAAATTAAAAGTAGGGCTATTATATCAAGTGGGGTATCAAATGAAAGGGCTTCATTTGTAGATTCCAACACCATTATTTTTGCTTCATCATGTACTTTTTGATTTAGGACGAAAAACGGTAAAAAAATACCATTCCCCTTAATCTTCAAAGTTACTGAGCAGAAAAATCTGTAATAATTACCAATTATTTTTACCCGACTGCGGCGAAGCCCAATGGAGGGTAATGTGTTTGACCTGTATGTATGTATGTCCGTTTCTGTGTCCGCTCGTAACTACTCAACGGCACAACCGATTTTGATAAATGATACATCATTGGATTCGTCTTGATGGCGCGAGTGTCACTGGGTATGAAGTTCGTTAAAATAAACAAAATGGCGGATTTTATGCACTTTTAAAGTGCACCGCGGTCGGGTTTTTTTTAGTAAAAATATTTATCATTCTAAATATTACAGGGAAAATGTAACGGGTTTCCTAATTTGCACCGGTTTTTAGATCTTTTGCAAAAATCGCAACACATACTTATTTGCCTACTAAACTAAGCGCCATGCAGTTCACTCCGACCTCGCTCGGGCTCAGCTAAGTTTCTTGCCGGAGTCTTCTTAGCTAGGTTTTTAGCGAACCGGCACCTAAAACTCCCATTAGTTCGATACACAAGTTCACATAACGACAGGATGACCCGAGTCATCCTTCCCGCTGGTCCGCTGCTCACTCTCAGCAATCAGCGCAAAGTCAAGGTGGCCCTGGCCAAACGACCTGGTTCGACTCCAGGCGTTCAGGCCCCCACCTAGCCCGATTCTATCGAGGTGGACCGGGACAAGGTGACCTGGTTCGACCCCAGGCACCCCCGGCACCCCACCCAGTCCGACCAAACTCAGGGAGGTCCGGCTAGCGATCTGGTTCGACCCCAGGGAACGCCACGGCCGACCACCCGGTCCGACAGTCGCTACGCCCGTGTACGGGTTGCGAGTTTGTCAGTTTCTAAAAAAAAAAACGCCATGCAGTTCTTCTTGAACTATTCACGTATCTACTTACGATTTTGTACGGTTTTTTACTTATAAACTTAATGGACATATGCGGGCATTCAGGATTTTGTAGACAAGACATGCAATAAGTTAATGTAGACGTCCTAGTGCTTAACACTGTCAGTAGTTGTCGTCTTGAATGTTAACTTATTAGCAAATAGAGATCACAATAGGACCTCAACTACTGAGCAGTATGTCAAATACTAGGACATCTAGCTTAGCTAAATTTGATGACTTCGTTGGAAATTTGTCAAAGTCTGCCTGACCGCAATATTTGTTTCTTAGAACCGCTTTAAGTGATAATGAAGCATTAGAACACCAACAGGTTCGTTTATTGACCTTTCGACATTGTGCAACCTTTTTAATCCATACTTGTTTTTCTGCTCACTTTGCCACTTCATCCTATGTTGGTATAGTCAGCAGCAGTAGTATATCTACAGATTAGCACTAATGATAAGCTTAACCCTCTGCGACTGAGGTGGTAGTCTGTCAGACACCGCCAAACACATTTCAAATTGCCGTTCAGCTGCTTGGCGTGATATAACTCTGTCTCGCTCAGTACCTTCCTAGAACCATACGCGGCATTGAACAATGACCCCCGAACGGCGATGCGGTGCACACTTTTGGAGTTATGAGCCACGGGTGTCCCACAGACGTAAGTACAGCAATTTAAGTTGATTCTGACAGACGTCATCTCATAAAAATCATGTATAGTTCTATAGTGTCTGTGAGTCGTCACCTCACAAAAATATTTTTATTTCTAGTGTCTATCAGACGTAACCACATAAATAATATTTATTTTAGATTCCCCGTCAAGGCATGAGGAAGGTAAAACCATTAAAACGTAGTCACATTGGGCTACCCATGACCACTGCACAACAAATCAGTGAATGGCTGGAAGAATTACACGAAGAAGATCATTTCAGTGACGTTGATGACTTGTTTGAAGACTTAATTAGTGTCAACATTAAGACTGATTTGTGCCTAAACCTATCTACAGAAGTTTTTGATTATTTTTTCATGTTCACAGTTTATGTTCATAAGATGAAAAAATAGTCAAGTTTTAAAAAGTTGTTGTTAATTTTTTTTTCATAAATAAGTAAAGTAAGATAGGTAAAAAAAGGTTAAAAATTTGATCACATTAAAGTTTATCTTCTATTTCATATTTGTTTTAGTTAAAACCAAGTCTTAATACGTAATTACATAAATTATGTATTTAATAATTATTTTAACACAATATAGTTTATCATTTACATAATAATTAAAAATGTTATGCCCCAGTAAAAATGACGTCTGGCAGACTCCACGTCAGTAGGATGTTACCAATAAAGTCACCTCAGTCGCAGAAGGTTAAAACTCTTAAAAGTTAGAAAGATCAAGCTTCTAGCTAGAAAATAAATAGTGAGCAGATGTTTTGTCTGTTTTCGTTGTCATATCATACCAGTGGCGTGGCGTCCAAAGAACTCGATTCCTACCGGCTTGCCTAATATCAGGCATCTGAACACCTTATTCTACAGCTCTTAAGGAAAATGTATACCAAATCTGCACCGGCTTGCCCAAGGATATTTTTTACGCCACGCCACTGTATCATACTTATATCTTTAGTTTAGAGTGAGACTTAATTTCCACTTTTCAGACTTTAACTATCTACTCCCGCGTGCTCCTGAGAGTTCCGGCCACTTCCGACGTGCAGCAACGGGCCGCGGATGCAGGCGCTGCAGAGGATTCATCACCGGTGTGGTTTTAGTGGGTATGCCTTTCTCCTTCTAAGGGGGTTAGGGCCAAATAACCTCCCCGAAGGGCCCTTTTAAAAGGTAAAGGGCGCTGCTAAGGGCCCCCGGAAGTTATACGTAATTTGTTGGTTATCCTAACTTAGAGAGGGCACACAGTCGGATTTTTCAGGACATGAGGGAATTTATGATATCGGGCCAAACTTCATAGAAGGCGCTGTATAACGTATAACAGACAGCAGTTTTTGTTTTTAAATCCGTGTCTGATCCTCGTACCTGACAAAATCTTAACAAAAACTTGAATACCTAAGTCGCAGGTACTCGAATCAGACAGGATTTAAATAAAAACTCGATTCGTGACTGGATATTATTGAACCTTCAATTTAATGGTCATTATGTCAGGCATCTTCGTTAGTATGAATATGAATAGATATAGTACATATGTTAGGTCAGACTTTACCTAAGTGGATTTTACATGACTCCTAAAACATGTTAGAAGTGCCTAAAGAAGTTTTGAATCAGTGTTAGTACATATATAAATATGGGTATATTTTTATTACAACGATATCCAAGAACGGCGATTTGTATTCTTGTGATGTTGTGCACTTAGTTACCTACTTATAATATTTTTACCTATCGTTACAATAAGTAAACTTCCTCGATATATGTGGCTTTCCATAAGAAAAGGGACCTTATGACGGTTTCTAGTTACGGAGATATGGACGTTTTAGTGAAATCCTTCAAAATAATCATTTTTTTCTTTTATGCAAAATTGTAAAATATAGGAATAGACGTGTATTTGTAGCTTGGTTTCACTGCTGTACGTTAATTTTTTCTATATAAAAATTGGGTTCAAAGTTTAGTAGAAAAGGGACCTTATGGCAGATCACATACAAAAATAATAAAGCTGTTGATAAAACTTATTTCTTTTTTATACCACGACACGACGGTGGTGTTTGGGCTCATTTGTTTCGTCTTGTCGAGTACTTTGAACTGAGATGATATCCAGGGTCTGATGATGAAGCCGGAAGGTGGCCATAGGAACTTCGTAATAAAACGTCGGAACGCTATCGTGTTTGGGCTCAGTTGTTTCGTCTTGACGAGTACTCTGAGCGGAAATGATGTCCAGGGTCTGATGATGGAGCCGAAAGGTATCTATGGGAACTACGTAAAAAAACGACGCAACCCCATCGTGTTTGGGCTCATTCGTTTCACCTTGACGAGTACTCTGAACCGAGATGATATCCAGGGTCTGATGATGGAGCCAGCAGGTGGCCATGCGAACTTCGTAATAAAACGTCGGAACGTGATTGTGTTTGGGCTCAGTTGTTTCGTCTTGACGAGTACTCTGAACTGAGATGATATCCAGGGTCTGATGATGAAGCCGGAAGGTGGCCATAGGAACTTCGTAATAAAACGTCGGAACGCCATCGTGTTTGGGCTCAGTTGTTTCGTCTTGACAAGTACTCTGAGCGGAAATGATGTCCAGGGTCTGATGATGGAGTCAAAAGGTATCTATGGGAACTACGTAAAAAAACGACGCAACCCCGTCGTGTTTGGGCTCATTTGTTTCACCTTGACGAGTACTCTGTACCGAGATGATATCCAGGGTCTGATGATGAAGCCGAAAGGTATCTATGGGAACTACATAAAAAAACGACGCAACCCCATCGTGTTTGGGCTCATTTGTTTCGACTTGATGAGTACTCGAACCGAGATGATATCCAGGGTCTGATGATGGAGCCAGCAGGTGGCAATGCGAACTTCGTAATAAAACGTCGGAACACGATTGTGTTTGGGCTCAGTTGTTTCGTCTTGACGAGTACTCTGAACTGAGATGATATCCAGGGTCTGATGATGAAGCCGCAAGGTGGCCATAGGAACTTCGTAATAAAACGTCGGAACGCCATCGTGTTTGGGCTCAGTTGTTTCGTCTTGACGAGTACTCTGAGTGGAAATGATGTCCAGGGTCTGATGATGGAGTCAAAAGGTATCTATGGGAACTACGTAAAAAAACGACGCAACCCCATCGTGTTTGGGCTCATTTGTTTCGCCTTGACGAGTACTCTGAACCGAGATTATATCCAGTCTGATGATGGAGCTGGTAGGTGGCCATAGGAACTTCATAATAAAACGTCGGAACCCCATCGTGTTTGGGCTCATTTGTTTCGACTTGACGAGTACTCTGAACCGAGATGATATCCAGTCTGATGATGAAGCCAGAAGGTGGCCATAGGAACTTCGTAATAAAATGTCGGAACCCTATCGTGTTTAGTCTCAGAGTACTCTTCAAGACAAAACAAATGAGCCCAAACACGATGGGGTTCCGACGTTTTATTACGGAGTTCCCGTGGCCACCTTCCGGCTCCATCATCAGACCCTGGATATTATTTCGGTTCAGAGTACTTGTCAAGACAAAACAAATGAGCCCAAACACGATGGGGTTCCGATGTTTTATTACGGAGTTCCCATGGCCACCTTTCGGCTCCATCATCAGACCCTGGATATCATTTCAGTTCAGAGTACTTGTCAAGACAAAACAAATGAGCCCAAACACGATGGGGTTCCGACGTTTTATTACGGAGTTCCCATTGCCACCTTCCGGCTCCACCATCAGACCCTGGATATCATTTCGGTTCAGAGTACTTGTCAAGATGAAACAACTCAGCCCAAACACGATGGGGTTGCGTCGTTTTTTTACGTAGTTCCCATAGATACCTTTCGGCTCCATCATCAGACCCTGATCATCATCTAATGCATTCGCTCGTTTGGTCTAAATCCACCTTAAGACACATAGAAGTGGATGTGAGCTCCGCTGTTCCTATTTTTCGAAAAGATGTCTTGCCTACTTATGATGCGTAGCTAAATCAATTGTTAATCTCAATTAACGATTAACAATTACGTAATCGTTAATTGCAATTAACAATTACTTTTCATTAATTGTTAATTGCAATTAACAGATCAATCGTTAATTGTTAATTGGGATTACATTTTTGCCAACACTGCAAACAAGCATGCGGCCTGCATAATGGTAAGCAAAAATTTTCAAAATGAGCCTAGAAAGCTGAAAATTTGGAAGGAAAGGGATTGGGGGCAACAGATTCGGAATTGAAAAAAAAAATAAAAAAAAAATACATTTGTTTTGTCGTTTTTTTTTATTTTTTTAGAAAAATGTTTAAAACATTTTTTTAAAACCGATAAAAAAAGTGTTTTTGGCGAATCGTAAAACTTTTTGACAATTTTTAGAAAAACCTTGTTTTTTCAAAAATTTGAAAAAATAAAAAAAAACTGGCAAATGCCTGTCATTTTTGACCATTTAAGAAAAAGTTTTTTAATTTTTTTTCTTAGAAAACTTACGAAAAAAGACATTTTTTTGGCGGTTTCTATAATTTTTTACCATTTTGTCATGTTTCTCTTTAAACCTTTTTAGAAAAAAAACATTTTTTTTAAAACATGAAAACGTGTTTTAGGCGAATCGCAAAACTTTTTGAGCATTTTAGAAAAACCTAGTTTTTTTTTCAAAAATAAAAAAAAAACACGTTTTGGCGAATGCCTATCATTTTTGACCATTTTAGAAAAAGTTTTTTTAATTTTTTTTTGAAAAACTTACGAAAAAAGTCATTTTTGGCGGTCTCTATAATTTTTGACCACTTAAGAATAAGAATCTTTTTAATTTTTTTTCAAAAGATCGACAAAAATAAAAAAGCTTTTTGGCGAATCCTATCCTACCATTATGATTTTTTTTATAAAACTCGGTAATTTTTGGTTTTAAAGAAACGTAGTCTATACAAAACACATCATCATAAATAACACCATGGAGTGAATTATTCACCATTAACGTTATAATTATCAGAATAACTCTTAATTGATCAAGATTTGAAGTAAATTTCTAAAAACTTTTTTCTTCGTTATTCTGTTTTAATACAAGTTTAGAAAATAAATAACGTTAATATCGTGCCATACTGTAATTATCAACAAGTTTTGCCTGTCATTGGTCATAAGGCCATAATATCCCATACATTTGGGAAAAGGGACCTTATGACTAAACACTTAAATTCAACGCAACATTATTTGAGAATTACTCTTAATTGATCAAGATTTGAAGTAAATGTCTAATAACCTTTTTTCTTCAGTTTTCTGTTTTAATACAAGATTAGTCAATAAATAATGTAAATATCGTGCCATACTGTAATTATCAATAATTTTTGCTTATGGCTGGTCATAAGGTCCCTTTTCTCAAATGTATGGGAATAAATTTGTGATTTTTACGTAACTTCAATCGTTTATAAATCAAGAAATACGACTTGTAGAATAATAATGACACTTTTGAGATACTTGTGTAGACTGATTAAATATAATTTAGAACTCATTATACGAAAATTGTAAATATTATAGGAATGATGAAAAATATAATAAAAATGACATTTTAATTAAAATAAAAATATTTCGTTGACAATGTGATTTTATTTCTATCCCAAAATGTACAGTCAAATATCTCTAACTATATACAATGGTTTAGATTACAATATATTAAAAAATAGGCCGAATTTTTTTTTTTTAATTTTTTTTCTCATAAGCGACTTGCTCTAATCAAAGGCTGATTTTTCACGACCTGGAAGTCACATTAAAAAAACCATTACTGATTTCCAAAGAAAAACACCTTGAGATACATAATCAATCATCATCTCCATAACTTCCAACTGGAACATACTTAAAATTAGTTTCAAACTTCTTTTGACGATTTCTCAAAAGTGCAATTTTAGCATGTGCGGGTTTGATGTTTTTTAAATAAAAAAGTATGGGACTTAGGGTCATGGTTTTTTTTGTATTAGATAGCTTATTTAACGCAGATTTAGGATCTGTGCTTAACTCAATACCTGCTATAAGGTCCCTTTAGCCATGGAAAGCCACATATTTCTGTTGTAAACTCCTTTTTTGAAACGATTTCTGATAAATGTTTGCTAAATTGAAATAAGAGTGAATACGTACTCCTACACCTACATCATACTCTTTATTGGGAGACATGATTTGATTATTATTTGCTAATTCTGTTTTTATTGTATTTTGAAATTGTGACATTTTTACTTTTATTATTCTAATTTTGTATATTGACGATCATGACGTGAATGCTTGTAACTTTGTACTACAAATTTATACTGTTATTTTCTCATATTTCTATCTATCTATCATATTCTCATTCTGCTTTGACTACAGGCAGTAGGGCAGGTTTAATTTGTCTTTGTATACATAATCGTGATAAATATTGTGGCGTTTCCACATTAAATTCTAAAATAATCAAAATATTTCCAGTAAATACACTCACAGACAATGAATTCGGGTCATTTTCTATATAATTGTTCATAGAACTGATCAGAATTCATTGTCTGTGAGTGCAGATTGATTCGAATATACTATGCAGCTATGCTGTGAGGATTCGATGTGAAAGCTATCCGTTTCCACAAGAGCTATGTTATGTGGACCATTGAATATGATTAGTGGATATCAACGCATCCATATAGGGTTGCCAGATGGTCGGGAATTGGCGGGATTCTCCCGATTATTTGTATGTCCCGTGACTCCCGACAAAGAAGAAAATCTCCCGATAAACGACTTCATTTTAAAACTTAGTCCGGTCCACTCAAGGTGGTCCGGCCAGCGAAAATGTCTGCTCTTTTAGGCTAAAAAAAAGCTCGCGCGTCGAGCGCGCGGGGCATTTCCCGACCAATACCGACATATTGTTCCCGGCTGATAATTGGGTAATTCAATCTGGCAACCCTACATCCATAGCAACATAGCAAAACACATCTCTAGTGAAAAGGCACCCTAAAATTTATAATATTGGTCCATAGTATTCTTAAGAAAAGTCATGAAATTATGCTCTAGCAGTTTCTAAACTTTGCCGGTTGCGGCTTCGCTGTGCTAAGCCGGTTTTCATTAAAGGTTGTTTGATTAATAACATTTTATAAAGTTCGCTAGTTCCTCTTACTTGGGCAACACCCACTGTAATTGCTGGTAGCTAATCAATCCGGACAATAGTAACGATTACTGGTGACCATTATACAACAGTTGCGTGTCTCTGCCCGGTAATAGCTACTAGATGTGTGCGCCGACGTTGAGTTTTAGCCGGCGGCGGCGTGGTCGGCGTTCCGTTACGAAGCTCATTTGCAGGCTTTGAAACCAGTAGTTTCATCCATCAGAAGCAGCGTATTGAAACTAAAAATAAAAAACATTACGCCCTAGGGCGTAATAGGTCATAGCACAGACTCTAGCCATAATACAAGCATTGTTTAGTTTGGGTCTAGATCGATTTGTGTACGAATGTCCCGCAATACTTATTTATCATTTATCATTCCAAAATAAAGAATTTCTATTTTATTCCCTTGGGACAGTAACGCAGGCAAGAGCTAGTTTTAGCACAGTACCAGTGTGCCTACCATGAGTTGACTTTTCGATCGGCGCTAGCGAGTATCGAGCCCCCGATGACAGTCTATCTCTTTCGTACTATTGGCGCGTGCGAGAGAGGTGCACTGACTCTCGATACGAGAAACTCGCTAGCGCCGATCGTACACTCAACTCATGGTAGGCACACAGCCATGTTTGTTTCTCTGTTTGGCGTGAAAACGTCGCATTATAATGAGCGATAATGTTCTCAAGTGTCAATAGGCTATCAATGTTCGTATCTACGATTCGTGTCAAGTTTCTGTATATCCACTCGTGATTATCTGAACAGTTTTTAATTAGTTACAATGTTATTAAGGCACGTGCCAGTCAAAATCACCCCTGATATAATTAGACCCCTGAATTAGTAATGTCACGCTGCCACAGTATAATACAGTAAATTTTCTTCCTACAAAGGGTACATCGCGCGCTTGAATGTGTGCGCGTCGTGTACGTACGCACTACAAGCATAGTTTTAAGAATGCGTAAGAATGCTCCAGTGTAGAGCGCACTTACACAGACGTGCTATTCCGCGTCTGTGTGAATACGTGTCGCGCGCTCATAAGCGGCCGAAGTTGGACTACTTGTTCGTCTTTATACTTTGACGCTGCTGTGGTCCTTCAAAATCAGACAGAGCGATGGGCGGACCGAGATAATTTGACCCTGGATTAGAAAGGTAAGTATCAGTGGCGTGGCGTCCAAACAACTCGATTCCTACCGGCTTGCCTAATATCAGGCTTTTGACTACCTTATTCTAGAGCTCTTAAGAAAAATGTACGCCAAATCTGCACTGGCCTGCCCTGGGATATATTTTACGCCACGCCACTGGTAAGTATACTTCCGGAATAGTCCCATTTTTTTCAAAATCCGGTTTTGTTGATCCCTAAATTCCTCATATAGCCCTATGAGGAATTTAGGGAACTTCTCAAGAATTATAGGCACATAGTATGTTGCTACTAGCATTTACCCGCCGCCGCTTCGCCTGCGTTATTCCCGTCAATGTCCCAAGGGAACTCTTTACCGGGAAAAAAATTATCCTATGTTTCAATCCAGTTGTTACCCTGTTATTTAGTAACAAACATCTTCACAAACTTTATAATATTAGTAGAAAGGAGTGGGGTTTCAGTACCTATATTTATAGTATCTCGTAAAATTCGCTAGTATCGTATACTTTTAGAAAAGCTATTTATAATATTATGATAATTATTCATACTAGCTCAGTCAACTCATTAATGTTTTGCACACGCCAAGACAAAATCTAAACAAAAACGCAGGCTTCGAAGTTTCTAGAATGTCTGGCCGAACCCTGGTAAATAAAAACCGGCTACACGATCGTCTAGATGATTCTACTTTAGATGATTCAATTTCAAGTGATTTCAATAGACCTTATTTATTACATTAGTTGTTTCTCAACTTATATAAACTGAGATAAAAACTAGAGAAGTCAAGTTATGTCATAAAAATCCGTGCCCTATCTAAAAATAAACATTGATAATAAGATCTTACGTTCCAAGTAAAAATGTACCTACTCTACTACAAATGTTTTATTTATCAATCACGTCATGAAGAGCAAGAAGTCATGTAAGTTCAAAATAATACTACAATGTCATTGATATCAGATTTTTTTTGTCTTGGGGAAAAGATCAGACATAGTCAAAACAAAGTTACTTAGTCACAGTTTTATGACTTATTTACATAACTTCCAACAAATCCTTTGTCATTTATTTATCTCAGTGCACGTGCAATTGTCATAGTCTGTAACTCATGTAATTGGTTTTCATAAACAGTTCGCGTATTGTATTCTTTCATTCCAAACTTCGATTACAATCAAGGGTGGATCGCCCAGGATACTGGCCAGCGCAATTAGTTTTACCAGGTATTTGTTTATTTGTGTGAAAAGAAAACTAACCTACCATTGGTTTTTTTAGAGCGAATAAATAAAGAAGCGCCTTGGCCTCCAAGTTTGCATACAATGGCAACATTATCAAGTTGGTGACATAATATTGTCTCAGGTCATCATCAGCTGACTCAGGAAGAACGTACCAACCTAGTTTTCTTGTACCATGACTGAAAGTCAGCATGGTCGTCATTTTCCTGCCCTACCGGTCGGCCAGATTCCCCACGAGGCACCCACAGAATATGGGCAACAGGAAGGTCATGAACGCCATCTAGTGGTCATCAGTCAACTCACAACCACACGCAAGTTCACGCAACCATAGGCATGAAAGAAGTAAGCATGGTCGTCATTTTCCTGCCTCACCGGTCAGCCAGTCCCCTACAAGACACCCGCAGGATATGATAGGAAGGAATACGGTAGGAAGATTACAAACACCATATAGAGGTTATCAGTTCACTCACCACAAGCATCAGCGACGTCAGCATGGTCGTAATTTTCCTGCCCCACCGGTCAGCCAAGGCCCCCACAAGGCACCCACAGAATATGGGCGGCAGGAAGGTCACGGATGCCATCCAGGAGATGGTGTCGTCGGTAATGGGTTCCGGGGCTGGTCCATCAGGGGATTGAAGCAGTGGCGTCATGGGAGATTGCCAGCCCATCAGCATGCCGAAGTTTAGGACCGGGATGGTCACTGTGAACAAAAGGAAATATTAAATGGTACAATTTATCTTTCATCACACTTGCTCGAAAATGGTGTTGTGCGTAGGTTTTGCGGGCCGTAAATGACCTATTACGCCATAAGGCGTAATTTTTTTTAAATTTGAATACGCTGGTTCTGTTTTACTCTTATTTGTCATGTTCAAAGGAAACGCTCACTTACTTTTTTAACTTTTATCACTAAAATATTTATTTAAAGAGAACTGTATTGCAAATACATGTAAACACATATTTCGGTATCATTAATTAAACGTTTAAAAAGTGTATATGGTTTCCGAACGTGACTTGACATTCGCGTTTTCTATGGATATGATGGATATTATGTCACTTTCTGTTTTAAAATTTTCTTCTCATACTGGGTAGATTAGTATGGTTATTTATTTAGATTTCCTCACAAGTGTGATAATTGATAAAAAACATTGTGTGTGCCACGGGCGGTAAAGGAATAACAAACTCGTGTTATTAAAGCCCTCGGTTTCGTCTCGGGCTTCTAACAAACACTCTTTTGTAATTAATTCCTTACCGCCTTAGATACACAATGTACTATTAAAGTACACCAGTAGACAGTTAAAATCTTCTCAAAAACATTAATTTCAAGCAAATGGTTCAAACGCGTCTATTTAATGTCCCGTTTTGCTAAGAATCTTGTCCTCAGTAGCAGATTCAAGTCGGATACGTCTTCCTGCACTTGTCCCGCAATTCTCCGATGACGTACGTATAGCTTTATTGACCGCTTATCAGCGCGTACGCACGCTGTAATTATACACCACGCGCGATCAATTCCTTGTCTGATATGCAATTGAGATTTCATTGACGTTTTAATTTGGACAGTTTTTTTTATTTTGCATACAAGCTTTTAGTTTTTTGTTAGCGGCTTTATTGTCAAACAAGTGGGGTGTTATTCGGGTACAAAGTATCCTTTTGTTGACCGGAGTCATAATCTACCTGCATAACACATGGAAATCATCCGGGCAGCCCATTTTTGCTCAAACTGAATCGGCGCTTACGAATTAATAAAATAAAATATAAGTTTTGACATATTTTGGCGAGACCTATGTTCAGCAGTGGACGTCTCAAGGTTGAAACACTTGATCCCGGTTGAAAACAAGATAAACCAAGCGGCTAAAGTCACGGCACATAAATTACTCATTATCATTACCGCACAAGTGCATCTCAGTGCAGTGCGCGCCGGAAAAATGTCAACCACGCGCCGCGGTCATGGCAGTTTGATAAACTATGGCATGAGTAATTGTTTGTATGGCTTAACTATACGACACAGCTTCCGAGATTATGATAAAGCAGCGGAATTGTTATCTTATACACATAAAATGCTTCCAGTATCAGTGTTAAGGTATTAGACTGATGTTTCTGCAATAAGGCCAACCGTCACCCCACATTATAATTCCAAATCACAGTGGTCTGTGTTCCAAATCGTAACCCCCAGCGTCATTAGACGTAGTAGGCAGAATGGCGTTCACCGCATAGTAACATTTCTAAACGGCTGTATGCTTATGCTAGTGTGCGCTGTTAGGCATGTTCTGAAAAGGTTTTCCGAGAGTCCCAAATTAAGGTCTCTGCCAACTACACCGTATCATACCATGAGGTATAAACGTTTCCGGCAAAATAAATATTCTTTGTATTGAAAAGTATGAGACTATGCCTACTGGCACGTTCCGCCACCGACCGGCATTTGGCATACCGTGTCTGATACGTTCATAGTACGGTCATGGTAAAATACGTTATAGTGGGCAGAGACTTTTACTAAGCACAGCTAGGAGTGATCCCACTATGCAGTAATTACAGTCTATAGTATATAGGAGGTATAGTATGTAGTATATAGGAAATGTCATCCTTACTTTAATGAAACGAGGCTGACATTTCCTGTACTTCTAGACTGTAATTATTGCATATATAGCTAGAAAGGCAGAGTGGTTCACTCCGCGATTTTGCCGTGCGGCTACTAGTAGGTACCATTGCACCCGTTCGGGGCCTACCACCGAATGGAACGCTCCGGATCCAACCGTCTCTCTTTATCGCGTAATGCGTGGTCTTCTCGCTGACGAGATTCTGTGCGGAAAGAGAATAGGCGTGGCGAAAAACGGAACTAACCTAACCAGTATGGCATTTTAATTTGCAAATACGGTAGAAAAGCATTACAGCGCCCCCCCATCTAAATCCTATTCTCTTTCCGCACAGACTCTAACAAAAGGTACCCAACTGTCCGGCTCCGATCTGATTTATTTTGATATATGTTAGAGAGTAGTCTAAAATAATAGACACGTATTTTTTTAGCTGCCCAATCTCAACCTATTGGGACACACTGACCTCTAAAGTACTGAAAAGTGACTAAACCCTCCAATTTATACAGAAAAAAAAATTCAAGCAAGTTGCTAGTTAATTACTGGTTTGATATTAAGTTTGAGAACATGAAAAAATAATAAGCACGTGTTTCGTTATATCGGCTGAAACTCATATTTTCCTAAAAAAATACCCTTCAAACTTTGAGCCCTTTGAGGGTGTTTTTTTTTAGGAAAATATGAGTTTGAGGTGAAATGATAACACACGTATCTATTCTTTTTTCATGTTCTCCAACATATAATGAAACCAATAATTAACTAGCAACTTGCTTCATTTTTTTTCTGTAGAAGTTTGAGGCTTTAGTCACTGTTCAGTACTTTGGAGGTCAGTTTGTCCCAATAGGTTGAGATTGGGCAGCTAAAAAAATACGTGTCTGTTATTTGAGAATACTCTCTATCATATATCAAAATAAATCAGCTGGGTACCTTTCCTTGTAAGCCCCTCCTTGGGGGCAAAATTTCGTACTAGTTAACGCGCGGCGAAATCACGGAGTGACTCCTGCCGTTGGTCGCCTGTATGTCTCTACTAAAAACTGTCTGTGTAAACTGTCTCTACGTCTTTGTTTACCAGTTACGGTCAACTGCAGACGGAATCGACTCAATGTTTTGCCTCGGACAACAATGAACTAGCATCAGCTGTTACATCATACTGTTCCGTAACCCCGGCACGCCTGGCCTCGCGGTTACGTGCTCCAAAAACGTCTTGGACCTATGATGTTAGCGTTTACCGTGATATAGGTAAATTAACGACCTGGCATAAATATTTTTACTAAAAAAAACCCGACCGCGGTGCACTTTAAAAGAGCATAAAATCCGCCATTTTGTTTATTTTAACGAACTTCATACCCAGTGACACTCGCGCCATCAAGACGAGTCTAATAATCATTTATCAAAATCGATTGTGCCGTTGAGTAGTTACGAGCGGACATAGGAATGGACATACATACCTACATACATACAGGTCAAACACATAACCCTCCTTTGGGCTTCGCCGCAGTCGGGTAAAAAAACATTTTTTCGGCCCTCCGGTCGGAAAGCGCCACCTTGCCAGCCGCTGTGCTAAACGAGGATGCCGCATTCTAACTCCATCGCACAGAATAGTACATTGTGTATCTAGGGCGGTAAGTAAGGAATTACAAACGAGTGTTTGTTATAAGCCTGAGGTGAAACCGAGGGCTTTAATAACACGAGTATGTAATTAATTCCTTTACCGCCCGTGGCACACACAATGTTTTTCATCACACTTGTGAGGAAATGTTAATAAAATAACCTAACTTTACTTTTCGACCCAGTATGACAAGAAAATATTAAAACAGACAGTGACATTGTCACATATGTCCATAGACAATGCGAACGTCAAATCACGTTCGGAAACCATAGCGGTAACGGCCATTTTAGTTGATTTTATATTTGCAAAATAAAGAAATACATTATTTAAACATTTAATTAATGTTACCGAAATATGTGTTTATATGTATTTGCAATTACAGTTATCTTTAAATAAATATTTCAGTGATAAAAGTTAAAAAAGTAAGTTGGCGTTTCCTTTGAACATGACAAATAAGAGTAAAACAGAACCAGCGTTTCAAATTTAAAAAGAAAACCATTACGCCCTAGGGCGTAATAGGCCATTTACGGCCCGCAGAACCTACGTGTAATGACACCATTTTCGAGCAAGTGTGATGAAAAAATAGTATACAAACCTTGGCCAGTAAATAAGAAAGCCTCAGATCACATGTTTGCATCTGTGATCTGAGACATTTCTTAGTTTACTGGCCTATTGGTATATAATTTTCTATTGTAAGGTTTTTATTGCAGACTGTACCTTCTCATGGTTTATCTTGTTGAGTTTAGGAGTTTATATGGCCACGTTCAGATTCCATCATCAGCCCGGCTCAATATTATGGCAGTCACGCAAGTATGCTTTTGAGTCGAATTGAACGTCAGGAGTCAGGAAGTGTTTCTAATTTAGCTTCCAAGATTTGGCATACATAAACATACCTACATACTAACACGCCAAATCAAATAAAAGCTTGTCAAATATGGATGTAAGCAGTAAACCTTTTCCGGGAAAAAAGCAACTTGGATCTATTCAAATAGATATGCACCAAAGAAGGACCTTAAAATAAATAGCCTAATGCGCCGGCTGCTTGTACTTACGAGCCGCACGCACAAATCAACTAGTTTTTACCCGACTGCGGCGAAGCCCAAAGGAGGGTTATGTGTTTGACCTGTATGTATGTTCATACATACATACATCCGTTCCTGTGTCCGCTCGTAACTACTCAACGGCACAATCGATTTTGATAAATGATTATTAGATTCGTCTTGATGGCGCGAGTATCACTGGGTATGAAGTTCGTTAAAATAAACAAAATGGCGGATTTTATGCATTTTTAAAGTGCATCGCGGTCGGGTTTTTTTTAGTAAAAATATTTTTCTATTGCGAGCAGCACACACAGATAGGTAGCCGGCCGATTAGTAATGCTTCAGTTCTTTGTTAGTGATGCTCCGTCCCGCTATTTATTTGAATGTCCTTGATAATATGCACTATCTTGGTATTTGGTAAGCTCCTATCATGGACTAATCGACAAAACACTTTTATAGTATTTTATGTAACAGTTGTATAAGTAGGCTCAAAAAATGCGAATGGCCCGAGTTGCGATACGAGCCGCCACGGCGGCGAGTATCGCAAATAGAGACGCCATGAGCGTTTTTTGACTTAATTTAATTATACAACGTTGCATACAATACTTTTTCTACGACTAGGTTTTAAAATATAAAATACAAAATTAAACATAGCTCGCAAACAAGGCAAATATGACAGTATGTGTCTATGGTAAACTTTTTTAATTTGACGTATACTGACTGGCTAGTGACACGCAGTAACGATATTAAAAAATTTTTTTTTTAGGTTGGCATCAATGAATTTAGTTCGGAAAGTTTTGTTTTTCTTAAAAACCGCAGGAAAATAATTGTTTGTTAAGTTGGTAGTTGTGCATTTTTATCGTAAAGTTAGAATTGAGCGCTTAATCCTTGACCTAAGTTTAACCTAGACTTAGAAGTCTGTGGCTGCTAGCAGTATCGTTTTGCGACTATAACGACACTAGTGCTGTTATGGGGAATAGAGTATAGATACGCTTCTCTGAACTCATATTATGTACTAGCTGATGCCCGCGACTTCGTCTGCGGTATAAATTATAATTAGGCAATTAATCTTAATAGGCAATTAATAGTTTCTGATATTTGTTCATAAACTTTGTTGTAATTAAACAAAACCCTCAAATATTGGGCCCAAAACTGCACAATGCACATTTACCGTGAAAATCAATTCTTAAGTCCATTTAAGGATTATTACCAAAAAATTAAATGCACTTAATAAACCGCTTGTTACTTACACAAAAAAACAATCTACTAATTGCTATATGCTATGCATGGAGTTAAAAACCTTTTACTTTAAAAATTGTACGGGTCCCTAAAAAAACTTTCAACCCCTACTTACTCAACCCGTCTTCGAGATAAATTTTAATGAACCGTGAAATCATTTGAGTTCTATTCAGTTTAATCAGTTTTAGATACCCTACTTTAAAAATCATTTGGTCCCTTTATAAAGTTTTGGTCCCCATTTATAACCCTTGGAGATGAATTTCAAAAAATGGTTTAACATTTTTTCTGTACCCTTATTGAAGGATCTATGTACGAAGTGTCAGATTTCCTACTTCAAAAATCCTTTGGACCCTATACAGAGTTTCAACCCCCATTTAAACCCCTTTGGGGATAAATTTCAAAAAACTGCAATCACTTTTCTTTTCTTTTTTAGATGAGTTCAAGATCTACTACAAAAATCGTTTGGTCCCTTTACAAAGTTTCAACCCCCTTTTGATCCCTTTTTAGGGATGAAAAAACGGTAAAACCACATTTCTTTTTTCTTATTAAGGAGTCTATGTACGATGTCCCAGATCGCCAACTTCAAAAATCTTTTGGTCCGTATACAAAGTTTCGACCCTCATTTAAACCCCTTTGGGGATGAATTTCAAAAAAACAGCAATCACTTTTCTTTACTCTCATGGATGAGTTTATGTAAGAAGTTTAAGATCTACTATAAATACCGTTTGGTCTCCATACAAAGTTTTGACCCCCGTTTGACCCCTTCTTAGGGATGAATTTAGAAAAACGAAAAATCACTTTTTCTACTCTTATTGAGGAGTTTATATACGATGTCTTAGAGCTCCAACTTCAAAAATCGTTTGTACCCTACACAAAGTTTCAACCCCCATTTTAACCCCTTTGGGGATGAATTCCAAAAAACAGCAATCACTTTTCTTTACTCTTATGGATGAGTCTATGAACGAAGTTCAAGATTTACTACAAAAATCGTTTGGTCCCCATACAAAGTTTCAACCCCCGTTTGACCCCTTTTTAGGAATGAATTTCGAAAAATGGTAAAACTACTTTTCTTTATTCTTATTGAGGAGTTTATGTACGATTTCTCAGAGCTCTAACTTCAAAGTTCAAATTTTCAACCCCCATCTAACCCCTTTTGGGGATGAATTTCAAAAAACCGTGAAATGACTTTCCTGTACTCATATTGTGGAGACTATGTACGATATCTCAGAGCTCCAACTTCAAAAATCGTTTCAAGCCCCATTTAACCCCCGTTGGGGATGAATTTTGAAAAACGGTGAAATTACTTTTTGCAACTAATCTCCTAGTTTAAAAATCGTGTGGTCCCCATTTAAACTTTCAACCCCCGTTTTACCCCTTTTAGGGATGAATTTCGAAAAAGGGTGAAATTACTTTTCTCTACTTATATTGAAGGATCTATGTGCGAACTCTGAGATCTCCAACTTCAAAAATCGTTGGTGCCTATACAAAATTTCAACCCCCGTTTAACCCCTTTTGGGGATGAATTTCGAAAAACCGTGAAATTACTTTCCTACACTCATATTGTGGAGCCTATGTACAATGTCTCAGAGCTCCAACTTCAAAAATCGTTTTAACCCCCATTTAACCCCTGTTGGGGATGAATTTTGAAAAAAGGTAAAACTACTTTCTTAGACCTTTATCGAGGAGTCTATATACGAAGTCTCAGATCTGTAACTTAAAAATAATTTGGTCCCTAAACAATATTTCAACCCCCGTTTTACCCCTTTTAGGGATGAATTTCGAAAAAGGGTTAAATTACTTTTCTTATCTCATATTGAAGGATCTATGTGCGAACTCTCAGATCTCTAACTTTAAAAATCGTTTGGTGCCTATACAAAGTTTCAAACCCCCATTTAACCCCTTTTGGGGATGAATTTAGAAAAACCGTGAAATTACATTCCTGTACTCATATTGATGGGTCTATGTGCAAAGTCTCAGATCTCCGTCTTTAAAAATCGTTTGGTCCCCATTTAAACTTTCAACCCCCGTTTAAGCCCTTATAGGGATGAATTTCGAAAAACCGTGAAATTATTTTTCTGTACTCATATTGAGGAGACTATGTACGATGTCTCAGAGCTGCAACTTCAAAAATCGTTTCAACCCCCATTTAGGATGTTCCCCATTGGGGATGAATTTTGAAAAACGGTAAAATTACTTTCTTCGACCTTTATTGAGGAGTCTATATACGAATTCTCAGATCTGTAACTTCAAAATAATTTGGTCCCTATACAACATTTCAACCCCCGTTTAACCCCTTTTAGGGATGAATCTCAAAAAAGGGTGGAATTACTTTTCTCATGTCATATTGAAGGATCTATGTGCAAACTCTCAGATCTCTAACGTCAAAAACCGTTTGGTGCCTATACAAAGTTTCAACCCCCATTTAACCCCTTTTGGGGATGAATTTCAAAAAACCGTGAAATGACTTTCCTGTACTCATCTTGATGGGTCTATATGCGAAGTCTCAGATCTCCTACTTTAAAAATCGTGTGGTCTTCATATAAACTTTCAACCCCCATTTAACCCTCTTTGGGGATGAATTTCCAAAAACGGTGAAATTACTTTTTTTAAATTGTATTAAAGAGTCTATGTTCGAAGTCTCAGATCTCCTACTTTAAAAATCGTATGGTCCCCATATAAACTTTCAACCCCCATTTAACCCCCTTTGGGGATGAATTTCAAAAAATCCCTTCTTATCCCTTACTTACGTTATATAACCACCCTACTGTGAAAATTTCAAGTTCCTAACTTCAGTAGTTTCGGCTGTGCGTTGATCAGTAAGTCAGTCAGTCAGTCAGGACTTCTTCTTTTATATATTTAGATGTTATTATATTAGTGTTCGTGACATAAATGTACAGTGATAAAAGTACAGGAGTAGAAAAAATTGTTTTAACATAGAGTAAGTAATACACCGTAGTGTGTGTACTACGTTCAGCAATTCTTGAACGGAAAGAACTGTATCCGACCGTCTCTATCGCACAACACATGTTTTTTCTGGTCGCTGGCTAAACCCCTCCGGCGGGGCAAGCTTTGGTACTATAGTCTGTCCGCTTAGGTATTTAAAAAAAGGTAAACAAAAAATCACGTGAATCGGCTCGTTCAGCCAATCAAAGTAACGTTTTGTATCTGTGGCGCAATACTACTGGCTGAACGATCCGAGTCACGTGTTTTTTGTTTACCTTTATTGAAATACCTAAACGGACAGACTATAGTAGCCGCGCGGCGAAATCGCGGAGTGTACTCCTGGTTTTAGGTCTTAGATAAGTTAAGTTTTCTTCACCTCACAAATTCATCTTCTAAGAAACGAGCCGTGATTGTAGACGTGAGTAATGATACTAATTATGGCATTATGTCATAAAAATAAATTACAGCCTTGTGCTTTGACAATATAATTTGCGGGGTTTCTGCCCTCGTATAATTTTACTTGAACTAACAACTGCGTAGTCACAAAGGAATGGAACTGTGGGAAACTTCGTTCTCTGTGTAAACATATTTATACCTACATATCGATACCTTTAGACTCAAAGGGCGTAAGCTCCATTAGAACCTACGGCGTCTACGTCCTTTGAGTCTAAAGGTATCGATATGTGCAATTTCTACGTCTCTGTGTTACATCAGACATTGCTTCTGCTACGCGCTACGCATAATATAAAATTCTTGCCTTGGAGCCCCGAAACCTCTATAACTCAAAATATTAAATCTCTGAAAGTCGAACTCATCTCAGCCGAATTGATGAATTACATTTTTAGAGTTACATACCTCAAAAGGAAAAAACGGAACCCTTTACCCAAGAGTCTTGACAGACGGACAGACAGACAGACCACGCGTTCCCGAGATAAAGGGTCTTGACTCAAGACCGAGTTGAAATTAAAATCACATAAGTAAGTACTCAGGTACCTTGAAGCTGTGAAAAAATCTAACTTCTAAATCTTCTAATCTAAGTTTACGTAAAAAAAAGATACGGCCGTTTGTGCCGCAAAAAACGTACATCTCGACCCTCTCAAGGAAACCAAAATTCAAAGGGTACTTTCCGTTGACCTACAACTATGAAATTTGGCAAGTAACCAGCTTATCAGCTTGACCCCCTCGACGCCATCCAGAGACGCGCCGTCCGCATTGTCAACGATCCCATGCTTACTGACGGTTTAGAAACGCTTAGCCTCCGGAGAGACTTTGCATCTCTCTGCGTCTTCTACCGTTTGTATAATGGGGTATGTTCCAAGGAACTGTTTGGGTTGGTGCCTACCGCATCATTCTACCATCGCACTACTCGTCATCGGCAGGCGGTTCATCCCCATTTCCTTGAATCATTACAATCAACAACGCGCCGGTTCTCTAGAACCTTTCTAGCGCGTACCTACAATAAGGATCTGGAATGAACTTCCTGCTAAGATTTTCCCACTGCGCTACAATATGGGATTTTTTAAAAAGGGTGTCATCAAATTTCTTCGAGACCGGCAACGCATTGGCAATGCATCTAGTGTTGCAAATGTCTATAGGCGGCGGTGACCGCTTTCCATCAGGTGGGCCGTCTGCCTGTTCGCCAGTCTATAGCAATAAAAAAAAAAAAAAGTAATACCGCCTTATACTACAAGTATAGGGAAAAATCTGAAAACTATACTTTTGTGGTCCCACTAATACCTATTATAAATGTGAAAGTTTGTAAAGATGTTTGGATGTTTAGATGTTTGGATATTTGCATGTTTGTTACCTAATAACGGGGCAGCAACTGGATGGATCAAGCTGAAATTTGGCATGCAAGAAGACCAAGTCCTGGATTGAAACATAGGATAGGTACTGTATATCCCGGTAAAGAGTTCCTTTGGGACAATAACGGGAACAACGCGGCCGAAGCCGCAGGAAAATGCTAGCCAAATCTTAAAAATGTAGTCTTTATTTAAAGTATGTGTACGGAACCCTCGGTGGGCGAGTCTGACTCGTTTTTGTCCGGTTTTTTCCTGTATATCTCGAAACAAGCATATTTGTAGGTTTGTGAATATTTGTATGTAACTAGAAACCAAGAATTAAAATAGCCGAACTATAGAGGTTCCGGAGGTAAAGGCCGAACTAGGAGAGGAGGCTATACAAGTCGAACGTGGACTAACGAAAAGCTTCGTATGTCGAGAAACTGGAGAGTCATAAGTCGAAACCTAGGTAATAAGAGGAAACAGTAAGGCCGAGAGAATTGAAAATTAGGTATTTGTAAAATGTGTCGCTGTCCCGCACTGCCCGCCTCTCCCGCGCAGAGCGCGATAGAGACAACTGCAGCTTGGACCGAAAATCCTTTTAAAATTTCATGAAAACAACGTTTCGTAGTCCCCTGATTTCTTCCCCAAAACTTAACCTATTTAACTAATTTTTTCATTAAACATTAAAGAAAGGCTTTGGCCGTGTTCCTATGTTTTCCTTTTTTTTAATAATCTAGTCAAATTTGTTTTCTGGATGTGTGAACACAGCGGAAAATCTGGCATTTTTTTTAGGTTTATGAAGGTTAATATCTCTTTTGATAATCAATTTATCGTAAAAAGGAAAACATAGGAACATATCAATAGTAGCCATAGATTTTTGAACAAAAAATTATTGCTTTACTGGCATTATCCAGGGAGGAAACAGGGGACTACGTTTGTATGGAAAAACTGCCCTCCTGTTTCCTCTTAACGTCGAACTTGCAGACGTTTTCCGTGAGTTTCCACATCGAAGTTCCACAAACCTTTTCTCTATGCAACACAGCACTAAAAAAAACTTCCATTTAAACCGGTCAAGAAGCTTGTAAAACCGGCAATCAGTTAAAATATGAAATAGATTCTAAATAGATTCTACTGTCTAAGGAAAATGCATTCGCGGTCAATCCCAACCAACATTTGGGTGTCAGTTAAGGGTTTTATTACAGCTAACCTGTTTAACTGAGTCATAATTATCTCAGTTGTAACTAATAGTGATATAAAGGAAATAAGAAAAAATAATAGCTCCTAAAGTGGTATTAGAACTTTAATGAACGATGTTAAAAAGTCTTTACAGTTTGAATAGTGTTAATCAAAGCAAGTATAGTTAAGAGTTATAGCTTTAACCTGTTTGTAGCTCTTAAACCCTTACAAGAGTGCTCGCTGACACTCGTTAACTCTTATTGTTGTTTAGTGGTTGACGTAGAGTGTCTTATAAATCTTTAGGTATTATAGTGACTTTAAGGTGCAGGCAGGGGTTGTAAAACAGAGTTTTCCAAGAGTGTAGTAAGTGTATTTTTTTAAGTCTATTATTACACCGTTATACCTGTAGTAAAGACTGCACAATATTCTTAACTAAAGGTGTTATAATTCCAAAAGCGTAATAGATGACTTAGGTGAAAACTAAAGCTTTAACGTTTGTTCGCCATTGTTTTGGGGAACATAACCTATAAAATTATTGCGTTATTCAATATTTGACATCAAAATACTTCATTATTTATGTTACTTTTATCATTCTATGGATGCCACTTAATTCTACATTCCACTGGCCAAGAAGCAAGAATAAAAAATGATAAAAACTTGAAGTGTTTATTTTATGCTTCATTAGTTTTATATGAAATCTTTAATAAATCGCGGGCGCGTTAAAATTGAGATGGAAAACATGGTATACATTAACCGTAAAATCACAACCGCAGATGGTTTTCACAAACATTAAACAATTATCACTCGAGTAACTAATAACTTACTTTAACCCTTTCTGTCAAAAGTCTTCGCCATTAGGTGAGCTTTATATTGTGGTTGTGTAGTGATACAAGTTTATTGTAACCGTATAGCATTTTGAAACAAATGGTACGCATAAAATACTCAGGAAGAGGTAAGTTTCTCACTTGAGACTTTTTAATAGGTCTAATATAGTTTTAAGTGATAAATCACTCACAGCCGACGTTTAAGAGCCATAGCGTCGATCAACTCACTTATTACACAGTAATACCGGTTAAAGTATTAGCTGAGGGTGAATTAACTCTCTTGTACAGGTCCCTAACACCTTTATACCACTGCTCTGCAGGCTTTGTATAACTTTAACCTGTAAAACCGTGGGCCTCTTTCTTGGTTATATGTGAGTTAGAGCATGCTATAACTCCACTGTACAGGCTAGTCTTAACACTTTAATACTTGAATGGAACCGATATACCAGCAATATACAGCTTATCTTAACGCTAACGTGCTAGTTGGGATGAATTCGGGTCACCCTAATTTAAATAATAGAAATAGGTGTTTTTCAATATTTGACACTTGTTTCATTTACATAATATTCTTCAATACCTGGCTGTAGAGTCTATGCGGAAAGAGAATAGGCGTGGCGAAAAACGGAACTAACCTAACCAGTATGGCCACAGAACAGAAAATACGGCACATACGGTAGAAAAGCATTACAGCGCCCCCCAAAATTAATCCTATTCTCTTTCCGCACAGACTCTATTAGTAATATCCGCTAACCCATCATAAAAATATTATTATCCAAAAATGGTGATTTTTGCGATATCTCACTCTACGTCATTATTATTCATGTTTTTACGAGTTCGATCTAAACCTGAAATTGCTATTATTTTCAGTGTTATTTTTGCAGATAATATCTAAAATGAATTAAAGATCAAAACGGGATACCTACAGTAATTTCACAACCCTGGAGTATTTTAGAAAGTATGGCGGTATTTCACCGACCCGAATTCATCGTCCGCGAGCAGGGCCGGATTTGGAGGTGTGAAGGCCCTGGGGCAACGAAGAAGCGGACGCCCCTAACGGACTAGTGGAGGCCCGTACTTATTAGGCAAGTGTTGTGGAGGCCCGGGGCGTTAGCCCCGCTTGCCCTCTCCCAAATCCGGCCCTGTCTGAGAGTGTAGTTGAGGAAAGCCCGAGATCAAATGTTTCGATTTATTATACAGCTTAACTTTCCTTGTGCAATAAAGTTATTCACAATTTTGCTGCCAACCTAGTCTATCTGCAAAGGGCAAATCTTAATCATGTACTTTTCGATTTAGGACGAAAAACGTTCAAAAAAATACCCCCTATTATCTTCGAAGTTGCTGAACAGAAAAAATCTGTAATAACTAACAATTATTAATATCATCCTAAATATTACAGGAAATTCGCAAAAATCGTAACACAAACTTATTTGCTACTACTAAACTAACTGCGACCTATATATATAACAAAGTTAAGTTTGTCCCACCATACAGTTTATCTTGAACTATTCACGTATCTACTTGCAAGTTTGTACGGAACCCTCGGTGCGCGAGTCTG
The DNA here is from genome assembly GCA_947034925.1 of Eudemis profundana. Classification (NCBI taxonomy): domain Eukaryota; kingdom Metazoa; phylum Arthropoda; class Insecta; order Lepidoptera; family Tortricidae; genus Eudemis; species Eudemis profundana. Next base: position 8,989,922 of record OX344814.1, on the reverse strand, counting down.
ACTCGCACTTGACCGGTTTTTTTTTTATTATTAATACCCCTCAGGGAGTTTTAAAAATAAAAACGAAACATTTTTGAAACCGGCAATCAGTTAAAATTTGAAATAGATTCTACTGTCTAAGAAAAATAGTTGTATTGAGGGAAACCCGAGATCTAATCTGTACTGTATAAATGTTTCGATCTATTATAGAGGTTAACTTTCCTTGCTCAATAAAGTACTTCACAATTTTGCTGCCAACCTAGTCTACTTAGTTATCTACGGGTTTTTTTAATATCTAGGCGTGAATAGATGTATGTATGGAAAACAATAGGACTTACAGTGTTATGCTTCTCAGGTACGGCATTTCATTTACGAACTATTAATACTAATAATAATGGGTCAAATTATTATATTTGTGATGACATTGACGACAACGTTATGACTTAGCTTACACGTTTATAAAATACTGGTTGTGACCACATCGGCTCTCGCAAATAATCTTGCCTTTTATAGTGGGAATCCCCAGCCGTTACCCTCGATTGCAATAAATTTGAATGAACATTTTAACTATAAAATGCAAATCTATGGTAGTATCTATCGATAGACTTTGACGTAGATGATATCGATAGATTTTGACGTGCTCAAGTTAGTTTAGGTTAGGGTTGTTGGTCGGAAGGCACACTGATTATGCTACGCTACAGTGTGCCTTTTTTGGAGAGGGTTCGCCCTAGGGCGAAGGTGCCGGTGATGTCGTGGTCGAAGTGCTGGCACGATCCCACGGCATCACCATTAAGGCACAGGCGAGACAGCATCCCAGAGTTTCACTGGGTAGGCCAATCCCTTCTGGAGCGGAGGCCCCACATAACCAATGCGTAACATCTGGCTGTACCCCTGACGGCATTAGGTTACGTTTTTTTTTTTTTAAACCTGACAAACTCACAACCCATAACCGGGCATAGTGATTGTCAGGCCGGGTGGTTGGCCGTTGCGGTCCCTGGGCTCGAACCAGGTCGCTGACCAGACCACCCAAGGGCGTCCGACCGTGTGCCGTACACACAGTCGGCACGCACATCGGGCTGGGTATATGCCGGGGGGTGCCTGGAGTCGAACCAGGTCACCTGTCCCGGCCTACCACGATTGGTGTCGGACTAGGTGGGGGCCTGTTCGCCTGGGGTCGAACCAGGACGATGGCCAGGGCCACCTTTGACTTTTCGCTGATTGCTCAGAGTGAGCAGCGGACCAGCGGGAAGGATGAAGCGGATCAACCTGTCCTTATGTGAACGTGTGTATCGAACTAATGGGAGTTTTAGTTGCCGGTTCGCTAAACCTAGCCCAGCTAAGAAGACTCCGGCAAGAAACTTAGCTGGGCCCGAGCAAGGTCGGAGTGAAGTTAAACCAGGACATTCGGGTCCTGGGGCAAGTCGGGACGCGGCCTAGGTTACGTAGTGGTATGCAGTTCCATGCATTTCTCCGGGTAAAAAAAAAGATTAGGTTAGGCGGGTTGTTGGTCGTAAAAGTGCTATCTATGAAACATCCTAAAGAGAAAGAAATACAGAGCATAAATTTCAAAAGAAAATTACACACACTGGTTATAAGGTCTTATCGCAAGTAATATTACATGTTGCAATTCAATCGCTGCAACATAACATCTAAAGCTAAATGCACCTTCACACCATTCGATTTAGATTTTATCGGCGATCTAAGACAGGCACTCAGGGATATCTGGATATCTAAGTAACGGCGGGCATATTCGGGAGGCTAATTATTATTACTAAACACCTGCGATATGGGCCATTCCTAATTACCTCTATAGCGCCCTAGGTGTGTAATATACTAAAAGTGTGAAAAAGTAAACAATCGAGGTTGTCTTCTCTCTAAGAACCGGTAGGGCAATTATTATTCTTAAATTATGACCTTAAAGATTTATGGGATAGTTTTATTAAAGTTTTTTCCAGAATAAGCCTTCTAATCGCGTCCCACAGCATTCCCTGAACCCGTTTGAACTCGCTGTCAGTCGCATAACATTGTATTTTTGTGTCACTTCACTGCGCGCGCGCAGGCAAGCTGTTCGCACGGATATCAGCGTGGCTAGCTGTAGATTAACTAAAGGCCATGCCCAGGACTATACTCCGTTCTCACGCATATGCATCTAATGATTTTAATAACGCTTGGAGTAATAAGCGCACGCATGCAATGCTTTGTCACGCGATAAATAAATGATAAAGCATCCGTCACCCACCACTTGTCAGAACGTGACGAATGCTTTATCATTTATTTATCACGTGACAAAGCGTAGCATCATAAGCCTACTGGTTAGGGTCACCGGAAGCCGATGGAAGCAGGAAGCGTGCGACCGTTCCTTGTAGATGTCTTTAGGGGAGGCATATGATCAGCAGTGGACGTATCAAGGTTGAAATGATGATGATGATGGAGTAATTTAAGATATCCTCGATTATATGAATGAGGGTATTCTGAAATCTTAAATCTAGCGGGCATCACGGTGGAGAATGGTCTTTTTGACACTAGATGTCAAAATCTTGTGTTGTGATTGGTGGATTACCTTTTCTTGTTTAATACGTGTGTTTTATATTTTTGTCTTTATTGTCTTTCTGAATTATATGAGAAAATTACTTTGGTATCATTTACCCCTAAAAATAATAAGAAATTGTCTTGTATTTTAAGAGCATTATATTGTATGTTAATAAATGAATAAACGCATCGCAATATTGCTCTTTCAACCACGCATGATTTGGAGTAGGAGGAATACCTCTTACCCCCAGTCTGCCCACGCGGATATAAATAGGGCGGCTCCGCCCGCCCAAGATAAGATACTTTCCTACGCCTGTCCCGTGTTCCTTCACGCGGCACCGTCCGCCCTCAAACCACTCCAGCCAGACACTACAAAACAAACTACTAAGACGCATTACTTACGCACCAGGGTATCAGACAAATCTCTCGGTACATTATGACACAAAAATGCCTACAATTAAGGCATATTTCGCCTCCTGCACTAGGAAGTTTGTTGACAACATTCCACATCACCCGAACCCATTGGTAAGGAAAATCAGCTACCCCACAGATATCCCGGAGTTCCTGGAGGACCCCACAGAGGACGCCGACCAACCACAATCACAAAACAGTTTGTACACTTTAACTGCGAATGACCCTACTGACTCAGAAACGCCCCCGCCGCCGCGGGAAAAACGACTACGCAACCCCCGGTTTATCCGGCGACCCCGACACGCATTGACAGACCCGGACGACGTGATTACGGCTACCATCAAAAGATGGGACGCCGCGGTCGCGCCGCCCGACTTTGACGAAACGACGTTACTTAACGACACGACCCTCCTACAGAGGTGCTCGCGACGGCGGGGACGACCCCCTAGGTAACACAAAAACATTCACTATTAGGATTTAAACTATACAAACCACCTGTACACTTGTTTGTATCAAAAAAAAAAGCCCAAGATCAGATTTCATCTCAGCAATAGTGAGAACGGTCAACTTTCTCTACTCCAAACAGTGCTAAGTTGGGGAAGCACTTACAAGAATACAAGAATACGCCCCTTTCCACTCGCGCCTCAGGTAGCATGGTTAAAAATCAAACTGCGGTTGATTTTTGAGCATGTTCAAATTAGGCATGTTCATTAGAGCCTTATCACACTGGCGATTTGCGAGACCACTGCGGGCGAGCCGCGGGTGAGTTCCCATCAAAAACATTACATGTAGGTAATAAAAAGATGCAAGTCTCGCAACCACCTCGCAACGCAGTCCTTTTACAACAAATACGGTTTGAGATGTACCTAATGTTAGACCAAGTCAGTACCGGGGGGTGGTGTCCACAGAACTCGATTCCCACCGACTTGCCTATTATTTAACGGTGGAGGAACATTTAATACTTCTCAAATAAAGAATCCCCCCTCCACGGGTAAATGATTTCTTTAATCTGCTCGTTTTAATCATCGCGCCAGTTCCGACCTGTTACAGGATGGACGTACAATGTATATGCATGTGTGGGATTGTAAGATGACGCCTGCGCCCGGGGTGTTAGGCGGTGTCAGTTGGCCCGAGTGCGGTTTGTAACCGCTTCTTAGGGACCCGTTGGCTGTAAATCTCCAATGGTGTTAATGAAGATTTTCTAAAAATCTCAATTCCATCAATTGGTAGCAGAGTAGTTTTACTCAGGGCTCGTAACTGATATTTTGCAAAAACCCCGAAATAGCCCAATATTTTGTTTTGAATTATTTTATGCTTTTTATGTAGAGCTCAGTAATGTATTTAAGTCATGATTTCGTATTATTAGATTGTCTGGTTAAAAAACGAAATAATAAATCAAAGAACGATAAGAACGGAAAGAATACCGGTATTTTTGTATGGAGCAAATACCGGTTTCCGAGCTCTGTAAGCTTATGATGCTACGCTTTGTCACGCGATAAATAAATGATGAAGCATCCGTCACGTTCTAACAAATACTGTGTGAGAGTGACGGATGCTTTATCACTTATTTATCGCGTGACAAAGCGTAGCATCATAAGCCTACTGGACTTTTACAAGCGTTTCAACCGCTCTCACAGGTTCGGATTACCATTTTCTGTTATTTTGTAAAATACCAGTACCTCTAGAAAATAAAAGAAAATGGTAATCCGAGCCACAATGTTTTTCGCAAAGGGGTCATCCATAAAGTACGTCACACGTTAAGGGGGAGGGAGGGAGTCGCCGAAGTGTGACATTGTGTGACAAGGGGTGGGAGGGGTTCTAAGATTCGTGACGTCACACTTCAAAATGTGTTCTAAGTGTCAAAATGCCAAATTTGGCCATAAGGCTTGAAATGTTTTGATGGCGAGTTCACACTCACTCTACTAGTGTCACGCGCATTGATGTGGATTATTAAAATGGAAATAAAATAAGTTCTGAACTGCTGTTTTAATTTCAGAATTTCTAGATGTACAATTGCAGAATATGTGACGTCACGCTAGTAGCTCACAGATGTGCTCCAACTGTGACAAGGACGGGGGAGGGGTCAGAAAATCACAAAATTAGTGTGACGTACTTTATGGATGACCCCAAACAAAGCTGGAAATACACAGACTGAAAAGTCCAATTTCCGTAGTTGATTTTACTCGAACACTCCTGCAGTGAGAGCCCAACTCGCACTTGGCACATTTTTTGCACCATTCCCTCATACCTGACTGTAATCTTTGCATTTCTTGTCTCTGACTCATCTGAACTCCTTATACCCCGATCAACAAAGACATCATAACTTGCAAACAGTTTTGGTTTATTTTGTACTTAGCTGGTTAATTACAAGTTTGTTCTTCTAAGATTGTCACTCGGATTTAAGCAGAGTGTATAGTTTTTTTTAATCCGTATTGGGTATGTACGAAGAAATTATGAGCGGACTTATTTGATTAATTGCCGATATCTGTTGGTAATCAGTAGTGTGTATTATACATAAAACAAACCTAACATAACTTATTGATTTTAATGCGATAGCGTTTTTAAGTATTCTGCAAGTATTACGTGGGACATACATTTCATGGGAAATAAGGGGATTCCCCGTTAGTATATGTACGGGACGCTGAAGAAGAAATAACATTTTCTAGACCGTTAAAATATTGATATCCGAACACCTAGTCGACTGGACTATTACATGTTTGCATTAACTATGAGATGAGTCATCAGGCGAGGGAAGATTACAAGGTTTGGTACTGATGCCGATTTCCCAATAGTATTTATGCATGTGATGTGACCGTCAAGATGGCGTACACCGTAAAGATATCCAGAATCTAATGCTGCCAATAAATAGTACACAAATAGTACCGACGAAATACCTAGATGAAAAAAATAGTGCCCTTAAAGTTTTCGAAATATTATAAGGTCTGTTCACGGTGTAGGTACGTTACGCTACCCGTGGAGGATTCTTTATTTGAGAACTGTAAAATGTGTTCCTCCACGGTTAAATAATAGGCAAGTCGGTGGATATCGAGTTCTGTGGACAATTGGACACCCCCCCGCTACTGACTTGGTTTAACATTACATCTCAAAACTTTTTTGTTGTAGAAGAACTGCGTTGCGAGACTTGTATATTTTCTTATATTCTAGTTTCCACAAAACTAGATCGCTTTGTTTTTGAGCTTAAACGGTTACGTGCCACTGTTTGAACAGAAGCCGCACTTAACGCCTATCACGGCTATGTATCGTCTGTACTTCTGTATGGACTGATTCTGTGGGGAAATTCTGTGGAAGTAGATAGAGAGTTTTTACATGTAATGTTTTTGATGGAATCTCATTTCTTTTTGTAAGTGGTCTTCCTTTATTTATTACATTCCAATGCATTCTACTTTCTATTTAAACTACGAAAGTAATCGCATGCATTTGTATAGGATTACAAACTTATGCAGTTCGTATTGATATTGAAATATTTTTAGGTTTTGCATGTCTTGATAGGCTAAAAACTAATTATGTTTAAAATTTGGAGCTTGTGGGTCTGCTAGAAGTAAGTACCTTAGAATTATGATGCTCATCAGTAAGTGAGTCAGTGACAAAACTAAGGAACTTCGACGAGCAATAGTCCTAAAACTACGCGTTCAATTGAGATTTATATTATCTAAGTCATATTATACCCTATAGGGCATATATCCTTGAAAATTCAGTGTTCTACCTTTAGCCAGCACAAAATTACAGGAGGTTGAAAATGGCCTGAATGGCTTTCAGAAAAGGATGCTACGGCCGTGCCTTTGTTTTGCTCGTCTTGGCGGGGCACTGCCGTGCCCCCAGATTTAGGGAATGCCGCATGCTCCTGAAACATGTCGAGTCGAATGGTAGTCTCGTCATTTTACAACGTGAGTGACCCGTTTTTAATTAAATAAGTACAACAGAACTATAAGTGGGTAAACAAAAATAATGGTAGAACATTTATTTCATCGTACCCATGCTAAACTCACGAATCAACCACTTTGAGAGATTCGCAAATTCGATCGTAATTTGTATAGGTTTGGGGCTAAAATCCAACTTCACCAATATTGCTCATTCGCAAGCTTACCATGAATGCGACGATTTGACGTTTCCTTGGTTTATAAACATGTTCGCATTTCCTATGCGGCCTCTGCTCGCAAAAAGGCTTAAGCGACGACGATTTCCAGTCATTTAGGCTTTTGTGTTACAGTACAAATGTAACGGGAGGAAGTTTAGTTTCAAGGCTGATGAATGGTTGGTTCATTGTACAGTCAGGCACAGAAGTAGTTACTAAGGAAATTGTCAAAAGGGAAACTGGTATGAATAGCAATATAAAGCTTAACATTAACCTTCCATCATCGCGTTTCCCAATGAAACCAACTTTTAATCGACTTCAAAAAAATTAGGTTCCCTTCCCAGTTCGTAGGATTTTTTACTCAATGACTGCTGGATTATGCGCCTCCAGGTCCCGTTGCCACCATTTCGGTTTCCTAGAGAAATCGAGGGAACTTTACAAATTCACATTCACAGAGCTACATTTTGCATTGCAATAGTGTAGTAACGTGACGCACAACATTGATAGTTTAGCAGAACACCATGGCAACGCGAGGTTGCTTGTTTGCCAACTATAAACAAACTTCAAATAATGTCAAATCAGATTTTTGTATTTTTTATGTTATAAAGGAAGTAAAAAATAATAATGTTATTCTTAATACCTTAGATGTGACAGGGAACACCATCTCTTTGAACGTTTGATTCGCTGCAAAAAGAGATCTAACTCTTTTTGCAGCGAATTACTGAATAATTCGGCATATTCATGGAGATCTCTTCAGGTGAGTTACTAAATTTAGTCTGACGACTAATTCAATTGCAACTAGTTTTATAGAACGAATATGATCACCGGCGCAAATTGCTTGGCAGAGCGGAAATACTAAGTAAGACAACTTGCTACAAAGTTCGCCTTGCTCGAAGTAATAAACAGATAACTAAATATTTTTACTAACAAAAACCCGACCGCGGTGCACTATAAAAGTGCATAAAATCCGCCATTTTGTTTATTTTACTTTACTACTACTTACTTTATAGCCAGGGACACTCGCGCCATCAAGACGAATCTAATGATGTATCATTTATCAAAATCGGTTGTGCCGTTGAGTAGTTACGAGCGGACATAGGAACGGACATACATACATACAGGTCAAACATATTCGCTTCGCCGCAGTCGGGTAAAAAATATCCTATTAGAAGCCCGATTTGTTGGTAACTCCAGAGACATTATGGGTAACGTCAGAGACGTCAAAAGAGTGGGTCTAAAAGTTGATTCGCCCTTTATTACAATGGGTGGAAACTTGTTTATTAGTTAAACAGTTAAGGAGAGATTGTAAAGGCATGCTGGTCAATTGAGGAAACTGTCGCTAGGTAACTGTACTTTACTGTTACCGTCAACACAGTAGTCATCAAGAACAGTGCCTTGACTAACAAAACAACGCTTTCAAGGATCAATTTCAAAAAAAGATATGTGTAACGAAAGTTACCAAACTATTTGTATGGATAAGGGGCCATTCATATATTACGTAAGACGGTTTTGGGGGGGACCCCCCGGTCAACCATGTCTTATTTTTTCTTACAGGGGTAGGGAGGGGGTTTCGGTCGATCTTACGTAAGATCATAAAAATGCGCAAAATAACCTTACGTAAGATCGATCAAAACCCCTCCCACCCCCCTGTAAGAAAAAATAAGACATGGTCGACGGGGGGGTCCCCCCCAAAAACGTCTTACGTAATAAATGAATGGCCCCTAACTTAACAGAATTACAGCAAAATTCCACTTCTCTTGCAAATTTTCAGCTCAACCGGTTGAAGATATCTGATTCAAAATTGAGTTGCAAGATTCCACCCCAACAAACATAGTTAGGCACCAGCAGCGTGGCGTCAAAAGAACTCGATTCCTACCGGCTTGTCTAATATCAGGCATTTGACCACCTTATTCTACAGCTCTCAAGAAACATGTACGCCAAATCTGCACCGGCTTGCCCAAGGATATTTTTTACGCCACGCCACTGTAGGTACATACATTGCAGGTTAAATAAAAGTTTGTAAAAACCCATAAGTATTAAGTCTAAGTGTTACAAAGAGGCAAGCCTACAGCTTCATTATTCTCTATGTCTGTGTTCAGGATTGGCTTCCTTCGCGATTTCGCCGCGCGGGTAGCGGGTACTAGTACTGCCCCCGGTAGTAGAAAGGGCACAACTACCTATATAGGAAATCTGAATGAGATGTGCCCTTTTAAGTAACGGTGGCAGAGTAGTAGTACAAAATTTTGCCCCTGCGGAAAGGCATAGCCAGCGACCAGAAAGAGCACGCGTTATGCGATAGAGAGAGACGGTCGGATCCGGTGAGTCCGGCCGGTGGTCGAACCCCAACGTCAGTTTTCTGTGCAGTGCAGACAACACTAGAACAATAGCGTTGCAGTTTTTAAAATAATAAGGCTTAGAAGTGTGATCGTCGGAGGTCGTGATTTCAAAGGTTGCCAAGTCAAGGTACTGCTTATTATGCTTAAACTGTAATGTCAAGAAGTACTAGTTACCATATGTCCTATTCGTGCCGTTTCCTATGCAGTAAAATATAATAACTTCTTGTATAATTCAGGAACTCCGCTGTCAAATTCGTCTTTAATATCATTTGAGGCGTGATTTAGTAATAACAGTTCGTAATCAAAGATCATGTCACAGCACAGTATATTCTGTAGTGAATAAACTAGAAATAAATCACACACAACAACACGTATAATTTTGTTTATTTTCCTGAAAATAATCTAGTAGGAGTACAGAGTTCGTAATGGCACAGTTATTTACCTAAGGAATAAGTAAACAAGTTACAGAGAGCGTTATTAAGGCACAAGACCAACTTCATGCAAGTATTATTGATAAAATTGTCATATAACCAGAAACCATTAAATTACTAGAAACACGAACACTTTCGTTTTATTTAACTGGAACGCGGTAGGACGATTAGTAGTAGTAATATTAGCAAAAGGCAAATACCAAGTCAAGTAGTCTAAAAATAAAGGCGTAGCGGGTACGATCGGTGTTGGGACAAAGCTTCGGGAACAAGTCGTCCGAGCGAACCCAAGATCGAACGTACGCGTGGAATACAGACGGTACCTAGGGCTGAAAGTGGTGAAGTAATGAGAGGATGGATGATTTTGATGAAAACCCTAGGGTGTCGCAAAGAGAAATTAAAATGACCGAAAAATTTAATACTACATTGGCGGGTAAGAGCCTTTCTGAATTTTGAGAAATCGCAAAGAGAAATAAATTGCCTGGCCGCGCCGGACGTATAACAGAGCGTCCAACCAAAGGCGATCACAAGCACGCGAATGTCACTAAATACTACCAGGTACCTGACTAAACGCTAACACTATTATTCCTTGTCGTTATTAAAACTTTGTCGCCGTCGTCCTCTAGATTCGCATCCTGCAGCGCTCGTTCATTTGATTCCGCAGTAGCGTCCACCACCGGACCGTCAACACCAGCCGTGAAAGCCGCTCGCGAATACCGCCAGCGTACGCCGTACTTCTGGTCGAAACGGACCGTCACGTGGGAGCTACAACAATACGAGAAATGATAAAATCTATACGTAAGCGGCAGACCGTGACCCTACTAGAGAAACCACAACGTCAGTACATACCCGGAACACGAAGAGTGACCAGCTTCAGTTAAACAGACCACACCGGGTCGCTAAAGCGCCGTAGGAGGTTCACACACCACCCAGAAGGCTATGCGTCTCGACCTCTAGCACACGGAACAGCACTGAACCGCGCTACGCACATGAAACGCGAACTTGACACGATCACAATTACAATGAAACACAGTTGTTTAGAAACTTTAAATAGTAATAATCTAAGCCCACCAACGGGCTAGAAAAACAAGCAAAACTGCAAAAATATGCTAGACCACGTAACGTGCTTTTCAAATGAAAACCAGATTGAGAATGAAAAAAAGCCCCAGCGTTTGTTCTCACACCCAAATTTCAAACTCGACGAATCTGGAATCCACAATTTGAAAAAGCAAAACCGAAACCCACCAGCACGCCAAAAAAACTTGAAGTGAAGTAAGGACGTAATCCAATCTCGGCGAGAGTACAACCGATTTTATAGAGCACGAATTTGACAGATTACGCATCGCTATACAGTCACCGCCATTTATGACCACGTGGCCGACCAAGAGAGTCCGCGACCTTACAAGTTAGCCAACACTAGCGAACAAACGAACTAGCGACACAAAACCTGTAGCGATAATGCTACAATTCATATTAGCAGTAATTCTTATTCTTACAAAAGTTGCATCGAGTCGCGTCTATGTCTTCGCGCCGTATACGAACGCCCTACAAGCAAACTTCTAGCAATGCCTAGCAATGCTCCCGCGAAATATATCGCGAACGTGTCTACTGCAGTGTGCGATGTGAAAAACCGACGGACGGTAGACCTCCGATTACGACTGCTATACTTATTGCTAGTTCCATCTAGACATTCGCTTAATGTGTGACTAAAGTGACAAAAGTGATATGAATCCTTAGTTCTCAAAGATAGCTCTTTGAGCTCAGAAACTCTTTTGCGTAGCTCTGCGGCATGTCAACAACTCATTAGCTAGTAGCTCCAAATCCATATAATATATGTATTTCCGAAAGAAAGACAGAGCATTTAGGTATACAGTGACTAGACAGGGACGAAAAGTTCGTGTTTATCGTGTCTTTTCTTGCAGCTCACGTGAGTTGAAAGATATGCTGATTTGTTTGAATTGGAACTGAGCTAGTGAGCCGGTAAGCTAGACCAACTGATATAGCTCTTTTGAATCACTCACTCGCGAGCTACATGTGTCTAGTTCCATCTGCCTATACTATACCTACCTCTTACTGTTAGGTACAGATCTACTTTCATAGACGAGACTTTCACTTATATTAGGGACCAAACTGACGGCTAATTTCTAAGTTACACCACTGGGAAGTGCCGCTGACGGCTGACCTCATGGTAATACCTGGTCGTATAGATAGACAGACATGTACACCTGCGCAGTCAGCATTAATAGCACAGTCTTAGAGTCCCCACACGCATAATCCAAGTGTACGAAACTTGCCTCTGGCCGCTTTCTGCATAACTATGGTCAATTGGTTGGTCGCGTTCACAATAATGTGATATGATATAAGTATGTCATATCATATCACATCATCCTATCTGTCTGTCCTGGACCCATCATGTGATTATCTCGTCATGACGTCGCCCCTGTCTGGTTCTACCGGAAGACCAGCGCTGGCTCTTGGGTCGGCCGGCATTTTGCTGAGGTGGGACCATTTTGTGGGCATTCAACTTTATTTTTTTTTTCTTTTCGCTGTATTTTTATTTTGTGCTGCTGTCATGAATAAATATATTTTCTTTCTGTTTTTCCTTCTTACAAGTAGAAGGCTGCGTTTCCACTTACGGAAAGCTGTGCGGAACGAAGAGAAACGACGGTGAGTTGACCAATCACAGTCGCAATCTCCATTCCTTACGCATTTACAGTGGAAACGCACCGTAATGTACGATTCTCACTGACCGGGCCGGGACGGAGCCCATTTTGCAATGTGCTTAAGGAAATTGAAGCGACATTATAGTTAGAGACCGGATCTGATGTAGCGATCTCAATATTAATATGGATATGACTAGTGCAATTCGTTAAATACATGCCATGTTGGTTATATAAGGTCTTAATTTTTACTGTGCATTGTGAAGAAGAAATATTACAGAAGAAGTTACGATAAGCTATATTGTTTTTGTGTGTAGAAAAAAATAATAAATTATACCAGTCATATCCATATTAATATTAAGATCGCTACATCAGATCCGGTCTTTAATTATAGTAATTAAAGTTCATATTTGCATCTGATCGGCTCCTCGCCGACGCGGACGACTTAAGGCGAGGTGAGACCAGAATCGGGCACGGAAGCCTAGTTTCCAAATCATTTTTAGAGCACTTATTTGACTCTTAGGTCACTGTAAAACATATATAATAATATTCAGAACTGTATCTAGGGCTTCCTCTCACTTAGAACACGATAGCGAACACTTCGCTCGATAGAAAAGTAGCGCGAAAACACTATAAAATAAAGTATTTTTTTCATTTTTTTTCATTTTGTTCATCACCAGTTACCTTTTCTGACAAAATTAATACCTGACACCTGACAATCATGATTTCACAGTCATGCAGGGCATCCTCTCATGTTTGGGTTGATAACGTATACTTTTATGTTAGAAATCGAAGATAATCTGCAATAATCTGCATTCCGCCCGACCCTAGTTTGTATGTGAAATGCGAGCCAGGTCCTACCGCGCCTTAAAGTATAAAGACAGAAAAGTCCAACTTCGTCCGTTTAGGAGCACGCGATACGTGTTCAAGGTTGAGGTGTAGATAGTGCGATCCGTACTGCCACTGTAAAACTAGTCTACGCTTGTAGTGCGTTCGTGCACGGCGCGCACACATACAAGCCGCACGATGTACCTTTTATAGGAAAAAAAATTACTGCCATTATACCGTGGAGCTGCAGCGTGCTCCGGCCCGCTCCGGTCAGTATGAATCGTACATAAGTGTTTGAACTGCAACAATGCCAGCACCTAGGTAGTTCGGATCAGTGACAGTTAGTGTCACGCACAATTTGCTTCATTCAACACTTTCCTATTTTCTCGCCCAGTGCGGTTATGAAAGCAAGAAAGCCATTATGTGGCATAATTATGTAAGTCTTATTTATTATTGCCAAGTTATAATACCTACTAGTGGCCAGTGGCGTGCACTCTATATTTATTCAATCCTAAGGAATCTTTCATAAGTAGAGACCGAATTTGAAGTAGCGATCTCAATATTAATATGGATATGACTAGTGCAATTTGTTGAATACATGTCATGTTGGTTATATAAGGTCTTAATTTTTACTGTGCATTGTGCAGGAGAAATATTAAAGAAGAAGAACTTAAAAAAATAAACTATTTCAAAAATTAACAAACAATGTTTTTATTTATTATCACGATAATTTTTGCCCAATATTTACAAAAGCTTCCAAAAAGGTTTTTTCATCACACTTGCTCGAAAATGGTGCATTACACGTAGGTTTTGCGGGCCGTAAATGAGCTATTACGCCCTAGGGCGTAATGGTTTTCTTTTTAAATTTGAAACGCTGGTTCTGTTTTACTCTTATTTGTCATGTTCAAAGGAAACTACCAACTTACTTTTTTAACTTTTATCACTGAAATATTTAATTAAAGAGAACTGTTTTTGCAAATACATGTAAACACATATTTCTGTAACATTAATTAAATGTTTCAATAGTGTATTTCAGTATTTTGCAATTATAAAATCAACCGTTTTAGGTCTGTACCGCTATGGTTTCCGAACGTTTCGCATTGTCTATGGATATGTCACTAATGTCACTGTCAGTTTTACAATTTTATTTAGGTTAAGTAAGGTTAATTTTAATTAGATTTCCTCACAAGTGTGATGAAAAACATTGTGTGTGCCACGGGCGGTAAAGGAATTACAAACTCGTGTTATTAAAGCCCTCGGCTTCGCCTCGGCCTTGTAACAAACACTCGTTTGTAATTCCTTACCTACCGCCCTTGATACACAATGTACTATTACTTTTTTGTTCCGATAAGTTACATCATTTTTGTGTGTAGAAAAAATAATAAATTATACCAGTCATATCCATATTAATATTGAGATCGCTACTTCAAATCCGGCCTCTATTCATAAGGAAACGCCAAATCTGTCTACAGTTAGGGCTGCCAATTCCGGGATTATCCAGTATATCAATATTGGAAGCCCTAGTTTTAGCGGATATACCGTGAACTGTTTTAGAAATGGCGCTGCTAGCTATGCGGATACTTTCTACGGAAATCCTATATCGCGCTATTAAAATTCTTGGGATTATGACCTCGGTACTACGGAACGACGACTTTTACAATTTTAAGGTAGATTTTTATTTATTTATTATTGATATAGAGTATTGAAAATGAAACTCCAAGAAGCAGCCTTTTTAGCGACGTCTTTTGTTTTATTTTTAACATTATCGCTTAATGATTTTCTTTCATTATCATAAACAGCACAAGACAGATAGCTGATGTAGCTCAAACCAGTGCTCGGAAACCGTTATTTGCTCCATACAAAAATACCGGTATTCTTTCCGTTCTTCGTTTTCGTTCTTTGGTTTATTATTTCATTTTTTAACAGGACAATCTAATAATACGAAATCATGACTTAATTACATGATTGAGCTCTACATAAAAAGCATAAAATTATTCAAAATATTGGGCTATTTCGGGGTTTTTGCAAAATACCGGTTACGTTACGAGCCCTGGCTCAAACAGTCGCTAAGCTGAAGTGGAACTGGGGTAGACATGTCAGCCGTATGCCAGAGGACGTGTGGAGTGAATGAAGTGACCACAAGTGAGTCCCACAAAATAGAGTCCGTCGTTACTGTAGATCTGGGAGATGGCGAGGCGAGCTAGACGCCTTGCGTAAAAATTGGTGTGAGACTGCTAAAGACCAAAGTATAAAGACACGCTTCACCAGTTTAGGAGCGCGCAATATTTATACGGTCAAGGTGCAGACGGAGCTTTCTTACGCATTCGTAAATCTCTGCTTGTAGTGCATTCGTTCACGTTGGATTCACGAAAAAATGGGAGAGAGGCCTTTACTTAGTAATGAGACACTCTAGGCTCTTACATAATAAAAATAAATAATCAAATTAACGGACACCCGCTGGCTAATTTGAAGAATAATCGTCATGGCATTGATTGGTGAATGGGCCAGCTGTTTAATCGCAACTATTACAAAGCCTTAGAGCTATTGACTCTATGACGCATTGTTTCAATTCGGGTTGTGTAACGATAACGATTGTTTTAATATTTAAAAATATCACTCATCACGTCCATAAGCTTCGATTAACCGTCGTAGTAGATCCGTCGACCCATGACACAATGGTCTGATACTTTTTATGTTTTGTGTGTGGTATGTAGCTCTTAAACGGGTGAATCGATTTGAATTCGATTTCTTTTATTTGAAAGTAGGTAGGTTTTCTAGATAATGTTTCATCAAAATCGGTTCAGCGGTTCCTGAGATATTCTATTTTGAAATGAAAAGGTCGGGGTTGTTTTTGTTTAAGTTTTATAAATAGTATATTTTGGTCAGTGGTTACAAGTGGGATTTCATTGGATTATTGGAATACGCAAGTGATTATTGTTTCGAGCTAGCACTCATTGACTAACACGTTATCATATCGCGGTTTAGTAAAGCAATATTTTTGTTTTAACTAACATGGATTTCCGCAAAGTAAAGTCTGATTCAATCAATTAAGTATATATGTATGGGTAAATACTAATTTCATATTTATTCAGAGACACTCACCCATCACAGCCATAAGCAGCTGGTTGAGATGTCCGCTATCTTGGATCCGCGCTAGGCTAGCTAGCGCATGGCGCTAGCTTTCGTAGATCAGCCGACTTAATGGCACAATGTTCTAGAAATCTAGACTAATCTCACATTTAAAGACAACCATCACCGATTGCTCTAGAAGTCTAGAATCTTGGTTGATTTGTGTAAATACTAATTTGATATTTAAATATCGGGGGACAATCTTGCACAAATCGAGCTAGTCCCAAACTAATCAATGCTTGTACTATGGGTACTATCTAGACCAGGGGTCGGCAAGTAGTTAAAAGTGGGGTCCGGATATTATTAAAAAAAAAATCGAGGTCCAGAAAAAAAACTGACGATTAGGTATAAGTAATATTTTTTATTTTTCTTTCAAATTAAGACTTAATTATGAAATATTATGTAAAAATATTATAATTAAATGAATATGCCGTAGGTATATTTAACTATATCTGGATTATATGGCGGTCCGTGGTTCGACCTTCCGCGGTCCGGATACGGACCGAGGTCCGCCTGTTGCGGACCCTTGATCTAGACCACGATATTATACATACTTATCAGTGGCGTGGCGTACAAAATATCATAGGACAAGCCGGTGCAAATTTGGCGTACATCTACCTAAGAATAAGGTGCTCAAATGCATAATATTAGGCAAGCCGGTAGGAATCGAGTTCTTTGGACGCCACGCCACTGATACTTATATATATAAATACAAACTTAAATAGATAGAAAACATCCATGACTCAGGAACAAATACTCGTACTCATCACACAAACATTTGCTCTTACCAGGATTTGAACCCGGGACCTCTAGCTTCATAGGCAGTGGCAATCCCACTGAGCTAAACGTGTCGTGACGTGATTTAAAAATAAAAAAATAAATAAAATAATTTATTTCTGTAAGTAGGCCCTCAAGGGCTCTTTTACATGTCTTACATTCTTTGTCTTCTTTTTTTTTTTGGCGCTTCGGGTAATGACCTTCTGGTGAGAAGAAGCGCCGGAAGAAACTCACCAGTTTCTCTTTTAATAATTTAATATACATTACATTACCTTAAAAACTACATTTATAGAGATGTAAAGGGTCTCTCTATGCGTCCAAACAAGACAAATAAAAAATAGAAAATAAATTGATACTAGAATTAATGGAGATGTAAAGAGTCTCCGTTGTCAAAATATTATGTTTTGGAGGTGTAAAGGATCTCCAAACGTCAAAATACAAATTGAAAATACTTATTTACTAAATTAAGTCCATTTTTTCTTAGAGATGTAAATTGTCTCTAAGTGTCAAAACAATTGGCAAGTACTTATTTAGAGATACTCACCCATCACAGCCATAAGCAGCTGGTTGAGAAGTCCGCTATCCTGGATCCGCGCTAGGCAGCGCGGCAGCACTAGCAACATGGCGCTAGCTTCCGTAGATCAGCCGACTCAATGGCACATTGTCTGAATCTGGAATGGCAAATGACGGTATTAGTTGACTCAGCTATTTTGTATGCGGTTGGCGTAGATTTTTGGTGGTAGTTTGAGTTATGGAGTGATAATAAATTAAGCTGACTACGTAGTATAGTATGTATCTCACATTTTTAATTATGTATTGTACAGCAAGCAGCGACAAGAACGTGGCTTTTAAGTGTCATATCAGTAACCATAGATTTTTGAACCAAAGGGTATTTTTAGGAGGGTTATGTGTTTGACCTGTATGTATGTATGTCCGTTCCTGTGTCCGCTCGTAACTACTCAACGGCACAACCGATTTTGATAAATGATACATCATTAGATTCGTCTTGATGGCGCGAGTGTCACTGGGTATGAAGTTCGTTAAAATAAACAAAATGGCAGATTTTATGCATTTTTAAAGTGCACCGCGGTCGGGTTTTTTAGGGCTCCGTAGCCAAAATGGCAAAAACGGAACCCTTATAGTTTCGTCATGTCCGTCCGTCCGTCTGTCCGTCTGTCCGTATGTCACAGGCATTTTACTCAAAAACTACATGATGGATATTGATGAAATTTGGAATATAGGTGTCTTGTATAAGCCGCTACTTAGTTTGGTAGTTAAATAATTAAAATAAATATTTTTAGGGGGGGCACTCCATACATGTTACAGAAGCTAAAAAAATGTTTTTTCAGAAAATATCAACGTGTGGTACATAGTTCGACAGCTCTTTAAAAAACACTATAAGGTTCTTAAGTAATGTTTTTGATTAAGTGAATACCTTTGGAAATAATCGCTCCGAAAGTTGTGAAAATTGTGTCCCCCCCTCTATCTTCTAAACCGTGTGTCCGAAAAATATGAACAAAATCACGAAGGTAACGCTTAATTAATGCTTTCAACGAAAATTATTTTCAACAAGATCGAATTAACCGTTTTTGAGTTATTGCCGATAAACTGCGCTTCTCAACAAAAGGACGTAATTGCTATGAAGATACGCTCTTTTGTTGTTGTACTTTTTTTACATCGTATTTTTTACCTTACAGTTACGGCTATGGAACCCTACACTGAGCATGGTTCGACATGCTCTTGGCCAGTTATTTTAGTAAAAATATTTAGTTATTAAATTTTCCTTTATTCGGAGGCAACAAGGTTATAAAGGCATAGAATACACACGTGTAGTTTTAGGCAATAAGCTCTACCTATTTAAGTAGCCTTTCTTGTTTGTAATCGTTATAGAACATCAAACTGGAGTGTGGGGCTTGTGACTACACTCCTAGGTGAAAATTGTACCAAAGAGTGACGTCACTCGAAACTTCTAAGCACTCTATCTTTGTCATTTTTTGTTTGTCAAACAAAATAAAAATAACGTGTAAAATATTTTTTAATAATCTAACTGAGGGACTAAACAGTTTTTTTTGTCGTCTAGCCTATTGTATAATAGGGTATTTGACAACAATTAAAATAAATTCATTAACTCTAACCAGCAAATTATGCTTCCAAAACAGCTCGGATAAAATCATTCAAACTTATTTTCGTGCCATCAGCGATTTTACAATGACGAAAACTAAAAATAAGGCACCATGTTGAGCATGACGTCACAAGATAGTATTTCATACTAAACTGCATACTTTCGGAGCGTTTTGATACTTAATAAAAAGAAGCTGATTTGAACTGTCATCAAGTAGCCTATTATGCAGATAACGAAATGACGTCATCGATCATTATCATATGTTTGGCCAGAATAGTACCTAGGTATCAAGCATCAATCAATACATGCCTGTCACTATTCTAATGTTTCTATATTTCAGAATATATTGGTTGTATGTCTGATCAAATATGGAATAGATACGACCTTATTGGCTATAATCTAGTTGTGAAAGATTATCGTTAAAAGGTCAATTAAAATAATAACAACATGAATATTGCATGCGATAGATTGCGTAAGTTGCATGCATTAGGTTAAGAGATTAAGGACGTGTGTCCACTGCCGTGATCCGAAGTTTTCAAGAAGTTAAACCGAGAGTTAGATACTTCTGGAAAATCGGATAAACCCGGATTCGAGGACCATAGCAGCGTGACCTCCTATTGCAAACTGTTATTATTAGTTCACGAGTCAACGTATATTAGAGACGGTTTGACGCTGAAGACGTGAATTACCCTACCCGTATATTAGTAAACGAATGTCAACTTTATTGCAACGTGTTAAAGTCTGTGGATGATCAGCTATCTGTGGTTTCGTTTGTAGAACGTAGTTATGCAATAACGTTCCATTCCACATGCAAAATTTATTGGATTATGGAATTTGTTTTTAAAGACAGGAGGTTGATACTTTGTTTTGTGGATTGGAACGTTATTGCATAACTACGTTCTAATTAGCTTGGAGGCGGACAAGTCGTCAGTCACTTATGACAAGGCCTATACCTACCATTCTATTAAATTTACAATACTTAGTCTTATAGAAACGAACTGTAAATTGTATTAACAGTCATTGATTATCTGTTGACATTGTGACATTACAATTCTATCCTAATTTTATATGTATCCTTTCGTATGTGCATTTTATTTTTGGTATTGTTCTAATAATTATGTTTATTTGCTATTGAAATGACGATCCTTATTGGGAGACATGATTTGTTATTGATTGTTATTTACGAGTATATTTTTAAATCTTTTGACATTGTTACCTTAAGGCGGGGATGTTCGAAGACGACAAGCAATTCGAGCTCCCCGCCCCCCTTAGACGAACAAGCGGCGCGATCCCGTTCGAAATAAACTTTCGTGACCCCAACCTGTGTAAATGTGTCAACTTATGCCGCAGCGAAATTGTAACAGTAGGTCTACTACCTTACGTACTCTCTGGTTAAGTTTATATCAGGTAGATATACCTATCTATGACATCGAAACACTTAAAATAAAAGGATCATCGTAATGTTAGAAAAGAAAGCGGTTGTTTTTCTAATAGGTACCTAACGTTTAGTTAATAAATAAACTTAAACTAAACATGATAATATTATCACTTCCGGTTACAGTTGGGAGATATTGTAGATTTATTATTTACTTATAAATAAATTAGACCAACAGGCATCGTGTCGTACAATGTGAAAGGTAGGTACATATTTCATCTGGGGGCACGGCAGTGCCCCCGCCAAGTCGAGCAAAACAAAGGCACGGCACGGCCATACCATCCTTTTCTCGAAGCCATTCAAGCTAATTTCAGCCTCCTGTAATTTTGTACTGGCTAAAGCTACAATCCTGAAATTTCAGGGATATATACACAATAAGACATATATATTCTCAATATCATTCAAATTGAACGTGTAGTTTAAGAACTATTGCATGTCAAAGTTCCTTAGTTTTGTCACTGACTGACTGACTGATTCACTGACTGATGATCATCATAATTCTAAAGTACTTCTAGCAGACTCACAGGCTCCAAATTTTAAACATAGTTAGTTTTTAACCGACTTCCAAAAAAAGGACGGTTCTCAATTCGTCTGTTTTTTTTGTGTGTTTGTTCACCGATTACTTGAAGACGGCTGGACCGATTTGGAAAATTCTTTTTTTGTTTGAAAGGGTAGAGTTCCGAGGTGGTCCCATTGCAACCAAATCAGGATCTGATGATGGAATCTTGGAGAAATCGAAGGAACTCTTCAAATATTATAGGCACACATATAGCGATTTCGGTATTTTTCGTAATTTTTTCTCGTCCATGTCTTATTAGCAACAAGTTTCTAGTGTTAGCCGACTTCAAAACAAAGAGTAAATTTATATCTAGGTTTCTTCCCCGATTACTTGAAGACGGCTGAACCTATTCTTTTTTGTGTTAAAGGGTTTATACCTCCGAGGTGGTCCTATTGCAACCAAATCAGAATCTGATGATGGGATCTTGGAGAAATCGAGGGAACTCTTCAAATATCATAGGCACACATAGGGATCAAACTTTGACTTTGACTCTGACTCTGACTCTGATTCTGACTCTGACTCTGACTCTGACTCTGACTCGGACTCGGACTCGGACTCGGTTTCGGACTCGGTCTCGGACTCGGACTCGGACTCGGACTCTGACTCTGACTTTGACTTTGACTTCAACTTTGACTTTGACTTCAACTTTGACTTTGACTTCGACGTTGACTTTGACTCTGACTGTGACTCTGACTCTGATTCTGACTCTGACTCTGACTCTGACTCGGACTCGGACTCGGACTCGGACTCGGACTCGGACTCGGACTCTGACTTTGACTTTGACTTCAACTTTGACTTTGACTTCAACTTTGACTTTGACTTCAACTTTGACTTTGACTTCAACTTTGACTTTGACTTCAACTTTGACTTCGACTTTGACATATTCGATTGTCTGTAAAGTCGGTTTACTGACGATAGTTGAACGTGACAACGTCATAAGGTACTAACCCTAACCTTACCCTATGAAACGGAAAACTCAGCAGTGTCTCTTGTCATACAATAGAGATTTTGACAGCCGTATCTTAAGGAATAAGGCCTAATTTACTAACAGTTTTTGGAAGTCGGTTTTTATTTTTTGTTTTAAAAATTTACTTTATTTTTAAAGTTTTAGTAGCGCTGGAAAAATATTGTTTTAACCAAATAGACTTCAGTCTATTTAGTTAAAAGAAAAATTTTCAGAATCGGTCTAGCCGTTTTCAAGTAATCGGGGAACAAACCTACATAAAAATTGCTCTTTGTTTTGAAGTCGGTTAAGACTGGAAACTTATTTCTAATAAGAAATGCACGAGAAACTAAGAAAAATACCAAAATCCCTATATATGTGTGCCTATGATATTTGAAGAGTTCCCTCGATTTCTCCAAGATCCCATCATCAGATCCTGATTTGGTTGCAATGGAATCACCTCGGAAGTATACTTGCCGTTTCAAACAAAAAAATAATTTTCCAAATCGGCCCAGTCGTTTTTAAGTAATCGGGGAAAAAAACCTACATAAACAATTGTTCCTTTTTTGAAGTCGGTCAATACTAAAAACTTATTGCTTATAAGAAATGGACGAGAAACTACGAAAAATACCGAAATCGCTATATGTGTGCCTCTAATATTTGAAGAGTTCCCTCGGTTTCTCCAAGATCCCATCATCAGATCCTGATTTGGTTGCAATGGGACCACCTCGGAAGTATACCCTTTCAAACAAAAAAAGAGTTTTCCAAATCGGTCCAGCAGTCTTCGAGTAATCGCGTAACAAACATACAAAAAAAAACATACAGACGAATAGAGAACCGTCCTTCTTTTGGAAGTCGGTTAAAAATAAAACAAATGTGTGCAATGGTATACAGTTGAAGAAGCTTATGTTTTGCACAAGACTAAAATTTACTAATCATGATGAAGAAATAACAGTGATAAGTTAAATAACCTATCATTTTAATATTCAGCTAATCATTCGATATCAAAGGCGTTGGATTACTGTTAGAGTGTATACACTGTGATTCTAGCGTGACGTTTATTTTGTCCGTTGAGTGAGGAGAGCTGTCACGAGCTCGAAAGCGACACAGGTCCGGCCTCGGACACGCCCGGCGGGCATCTGAAGCCACAGCGCGTGGGCTACTTTGTTATATAGTACTGAGCTACTAAAAAATAAGTAATTTAAAAAATACTGAACCGCACAGGTCCCGGTAAAATGTCATTATGTATCGATTGACATGTTTTTTAGTGATATAAGTGTGATAGAACTCGAGTAAAACTGGAAAAACTGCTAAAAAATTACCTGTTTTCGTGACGAATTATGATCGAGCGAAGTTGAAAGTATCGTGTTTTGAACCGCACAGAAACACAGAAGCACTCTTGAACTATAATATATTTCTTTTTCGATCCAAAAATATGAATATTTCGTTACTTAATTTTGATTCTCCTGGAGGTCGATTTCGGAAATCCTGCCCTTAAGGCCCGGTAGGATCTGGCTCGCATTTCACATACAACTAGCGTCGGGCGGAATGCAGATTATTGCAGATTATCTTCGATTTCTAACATAAAAGTATACGTTATCAACCCAAACATGAGAGGATGCCCTGCATGACTGTGAAATCATGATTGTCAGGTATTAATTTTGTCAGAAAAGGTAACTGGTAATGAACAAAATGAAAAAAATACTTTATAGTGTTTTCGCGCTACTTTTCTATCGAGCGAAGTGTTCGCTATCGTGTTCTAAGTGAGAGGAAGCCCTAGATACAGTTCTGAATATTATTATATATGTTTTACAGTGACCTACGAGTCAAATAAGTGCTCTAAAAATTATTTGGAAACTAGGCTTCCGCGCCCGATTCTCGTCTTACCTCGCCTTAATTCTCATTTTGTATTTTTGTTTTTGACGATCATGGCGTGAATACTTATAATTTTGTCTGTACAAATTTAATTTATACTGTTATTTTGTGTCGTGAAATAAATGATCTATCTATCTATCTATCCACCCTGAGCTCCGGAAAGGAATAGATCTAAAGACTGACCTAAAACATATGAGGTTCGACTACATTGTGGAATTTCATTGGAACTAATTTCTTACACTGATAACAATTGTATCTGCTCAGTAATGCAAACTTGGAGACGGGAGAGACTAGACAATCATTATTCTCAAATTAACTTGGAATGATTGATGGATGGATTAACTAGTGATCTGGATCTGCATAAGATATGTCCACTTATACTTAATATGCGTTTATGCCACACCTGGCCATAAAGTGGCTTTTTCCGCACGCTGCGCGTACGGAAAAAGCCGCTTTCTGGCCAAGTGTAGACATAAAATGATGTACACAACACGGGAGGTAATAAAGAAAGCCCTCGATCGCATATTTACGTCCCTCGCTTGCAGCTCGGGCCGCAAATTTCTGCGATCTCGGCCTTTCTTTATATTACCACCCTAGTTGTGTAATGGACTATTGTATCTTCGACACAAACCGCTACGTCCGGGTCAAAGTATAAAGACGGACAAGTAGTCCAACTTCAGCCGTTTTGCAGCGCACGATCGCGCGTCTGTGTGAGTGCGATCCATACTGGAGCATTCTTACGCATTCTTAAATCTTTGCTTGTAGTGCGTCCGTTCACGGCGCGCACACATACCTACAAGCGCGCGATGTACATTTTGTACGAAGAAAAACTGCTAATATACTGTGTCCGACTGCTCGACGTTGTCCCAGTAGTCTCCATCGTGAATGTTAAGTTATTAGTAACAGAGTTGACAGGGGGGTGTCGACGATTGGGCTTTAGCGTGTCGAGCACTGGGACGTTTACCTTATTTCTGGCAATCCTCTTGACAAACGTCATATATTTTATCAAAATTCTATAGAACAGATCGATAGAAAAAAGCATACTGATTTCAATGGTGCGAGTGTGTACTTTGTAAAAAAAATGTCCCTTTACACATTTGAAATTTTCACTGTCGATTACTAAAAACGAAGATTATTAATTACCTATGTTGCAGTGGCGTGGCGTAAAAGATATCCTTGGGCAAGCCGGTGCAGATTTGGGGTACATTTTCCTTAAGAGCTGTAGAATAAGGTGGTCAAGTCCCTGATATTAGGCAAGCCGGTAGGAATCGAGTTCTTTGGACGCCACGCCACTGCTGTTGTCGCACGCGATCTTCAAAACAAAACAAACCATGCGTTACAGATAGACAAACAAATCCTTTATGCAGCAATTGATTTACTGCCGCGTTTGATGGTCGGCAATCGAAATGTATCGGCTTCCAATCAAACCAAGATTCCAACCGGACTAGGGCGGTCGCCACTCGAACCAAAGTATAGAGACGAATCAGTACCTAGCCCAACTTCCGCCGTGTAGGAGCGCGCGACACGTACTCACACAGACGCGCAATAGCACGTCTGTGTGAGTGCGATCCATACTGAAGCATTCATACGCATTCTTTTTTTTTTTTTTTTTATTCAGAAAAAAAAAAAAGAATGCTTATGAATTCTTAAAACTTAGCTTGTAGTGCGTTCGTACACGGCGCGCATACATTCAAGCGC
This sequence comes from Eudemis profundana, assembly GCA_947034925.1. NCBI lineage: Eukaryota > Metazoa > Arthropoda > Insecta > Lepidoptera > Tortricidae > Eudemis > Eudemis profundana. Next base: position 8,964,120 of record OX344814.1, on the reverse strand, counting down.
GCGGTGTACCTTTTGTAGGAAGGAAAAGAAAGGTAAGTATAACATTTTTTTGTATCTAGTTGGTTCGGATTAGCGACTTTTAAAGTATTTTAAACTATTCCAAATTTAAAATCGATTACAGCAGTAGTTTCTGAGATAACTGACTGTGACAGACGGATAGACAGACACGAAGTCGCACCATTAGGGTTCCTTTTTAGGGTTCCGTAGCCAAAATGGCAAAAACGGAACCCTTATAGTTTCGTCATGTCCGTCCGTCCGTCTGTCCGTCTGTCCGTATGTCACAGGCATTTTACTCAAGAACTATGGATATTGATGAAATTTGGAATATAGGTTTCTTGTATAAGCCGCTACTTAGTTTGGTAGTTAAATAATTAAAATAAATATTTTTAGGGGGGGCACTAAATTCATGTTACAGAAGCTAAAAAAATGTTTTTTTCAGAAAATATCACGTGTGGTACATAGTTCGACAGCTCTTTCAAAAACATTTTAAGGTTCTTAAGTAATGTTTTTGATTAAGTACCTTTGGAAATAATCGCTCCGAAAGTTGTGAAAATTGTGTCCCCCCCTCTATCTTCTAAACCGTGTGTCCGAAAAATATGAACAAATTCACGAAGGTAACGCTTAATTAATGCTTTCAACGAAAATTATTTTCAACAAGATCGAATTAACCGTTTTTGAGTTATTGCCAATAAACTGCGCTTCTCAACAAAAGGACGTAATTGCTATGAAGATACGCTCTTTTGTTGTTGTACTTTTTTACATCGTATTTTTTACCTTATAGTTACGGCTATGGAACTACACTGAGCATGGTCCGACATGCTCTTGGCCAGTTATTTACCATTTGGTATGAAACCCTTTTTTTTTTTAAGCCCGACTAACTTGTAACCCTAGTGGGCGTAGCAATTATATGACCGGGTGGTCGGCCGTGGCGTTCCCTAGGGTCGAACCAGGTCGGTAGCCGGACCACCCCGAGTGAATCGGACTGGGTGGGTGCCAGGGGGCGCCTGGGGTCCAACCAGGTCGCCTTGTCCCGGTCCACCTCGATAGGGTTGGACTAGGTGGGGGCCTGAACAGTCACATTTATACCAAGTACCAAGTACAAAAGGTCAGAACTCCATTGTATGACCTAAGCTCTTTTGCACCTAGGTAATCTGTAACTTTAACCCCTTTTCACTAGACCCGCAGTAGTTTAACGTGATTTGAACCAGTGACCGGTGTCTGGTGGCACATAGCTCAAGGGCAGCGGCTCGGTAAAAAGGAAAGTGGATCCGGATGCAAATCACTAGCGATTTATATATCTTATCTGCATCTGTTGCGTTTAAATATCTATTTCCTGGTTTTTGACCTACTTCAAATAATTAATACTAAATTAAAAAAAACTGGAGAAGTGCGAATCGGACTCGCCCACTGAGGGTTCCGTACAAATACAAATTGTTTATTTCAAAAATCACATTAAAATTACATTAATGCTGACCCCCACACTAGTACCCCCTGTCCTGGGGGAATACTCAATACAATAATACAATTTGTACACTTATATTATTTAAAATTTAATTAACTTGTAGTATAAAATGGTATTACTTGCCTTTCATATTTCTAGGTCAACGGAAAGTATCCTATATAGGTATTTTGATTTCCTTAAGAGAGTCCTAGGTAACTAATGTACGTTTTTGCGGCACGGCCATATCTTTTTTAGGATTCCGTAGCCAAAATGGCAAAAACGGAACCCTTATAGTTTCGTCATGTCCGTCCGTCCGTCCGTATATCACAGGCATTTTATTCAAAAACTATAAAAAAAACATGACGTATATTGATGAAATTTGGAATGTAGGTGTGTTGTATGAGCCGCTACTTAGTTTGGTATATAAATAATTAAAATAAATATTTTTAGGGGGGGCACTCCATACATGTTAAAGACAGTAAAACATTTTTTTTTTCAGCAAATATCAACGTGTGGTACATAGTTCGACAGCTTTTTAAAAAACACTATAAGGTTTCTAAGTAATGTTTTTGATTAAGTGAATGTATTTGGAAATAATCGCTCCGAAAGTTGTGTAAATTGTGTCCCCCCCCCTCTATTTTCTAAACCGTGCGCCTGAAAAATATGAAAAAATCACGAAGGTAACGCTTAATTAATACTTTCAACGAAAATTATTTGCAACAAGATCGAATGTACCGTTTTTGAGTTATTTCCGATAAACTGCGCTTCTTAGCAAAAGGACGTAATTGCTATGAAGATACGCCCTTTTGTTGTTGTACTTTTTTTACATCGTATTTTTACCTTATAGTTACGGCTATGGAACCCAAACTGAGCATGGTCCGACATGCTCTTGGCCAGTTATTTTAAGTTTACTTGGAAGTTTATTTTTTTTCGCAGCTTTAAGGGACCGTAGACCTAGGGAAAGCAAATGTAGGTGTAGTACCTGGGTAGCCCGCAATGTACCTAATCAAACTCGCATACGAGTTCCCGCCTCTTCTAAATGGGGCCTTACTCTTGTTAATATTTTATAATTTATAGAGTTGGCTATGGAATTGTTATATTTAGGAATGTTTGCCTCCCACGGTAACTTAGATTTCCAAACGAACATTCTCGCACTATCTTCCGATCTTACCCCTGATTGTTATCTGTCAAAAGCTTCTAACATTCCTGGCCAGGTCTATTACTGCACTCAGGCAAACGCAGATTATATATAACTTGTTTCTACCCACTTAACAGAGTAAAAAACCGGTCAAGTGCGTGCCCGGACGTTCGCATATCGGGTTCCTTAGCAATTTAAAAATGAGACATTAACACGTTCACAGTCCCAATTTAAATTGTCAACCTTACGGCTTTGTAATAAGGCTTGCAGTGGCATGTGTGGGTTCACGGGACGTGTTAAAAGGGTAAGGTATACCCAAATATATGAAATTGGGTTAGGTTTGTGTTATTTATTTTATTTCTAGACATGTGTAGCTCGCGAGTGAGTGATTCGAAAGAGCTATAGGGAACGGGCACGAACTATAGGTGGCAGCACTAAACGACAAAAGAGACACGGCCGGACAATAAAGGAAACTATCACCCCTGTCAAATCAAGCTGTCTATGACAATGATAATATGTAAGTGCCAATGTCAAATATAGTAAGTCGTAGCTACACTGACGTTAATCGCCCTTCAACGCGATAAATTAACGTTATTAACGGCGTTTTCGTCAATGTGGCCCCAGCATGAGAGGGTATATGATTTAGATTGGCGGCACCAGTTGGCAGCACCTTCGTCGTGTACGTTCCCTATCAGTCGGTCTAGCTCACCGACTCACTCACTCAGTTCTGATTCAAACAACTCAGTACTGTATATCTTTCAACTCACTCACTCTCAACCCTCAACTTCTCATGTAGCTCTATTGAGCCGTGTGCAGCAAGAAAAGACACGATGAACACGAACTTTTCGTCTCTGTCTTGTCACCGTATACCTAAATGCTCGTATCGTATCTCTTTCGTTCGGAAATATTCGGATTTGGAGCTACTGAGCTTATAAGAGCTAGTGTGCTGTTGACACACCGCAGAGCTACTGAACTAAAAGAGTGTTATCTTTGAGAGCTAATAGTACATTGTGTATCTAGGGCGGTAGGTAAGGAATTACAAACGAGTGTTTGTTATAAGCCCGAGGTGAAACCGAGGGCTTTAATAACACGAGTTTGTAATTCCTTTACCGCCCGTGGCACACACAATGTTTTTCATCACACTTGTGAGGAAATCTTAATAAAATAACCTTACTTTTCGACCCAGTATGACAAGAGAATATTAAAACAGACAGTGACATTTGTCACATATGTCCATAGACAATGCGAACGTCAAGTCACGTTCGGAAACCATAGCGGTAACGGCCATTTTAGTTGATTTTATATTTGCAAAATAAAGAAATACATTATTTAAACATTTAATTAATGTTACCGAAATATGTGTTTATATGTATTTGCAATTACAGTTATCTTTAAATTAATATTTCAGTGATAAAAGTTAAAAAAGTAAGTTTGCGTTTCCTTTGAACATGACAAATAAGAGTAAAACAGAACCAGCGTTTCAAATTTAAAAAGAAAGCCATTACGCCCTATGGCGTAATATGCCATTTACGGCCCGCAGAACCTACGTGTAATGACACCATTTTCGAGCAAGTGTGATGAAAAGATTCATAACACTCTTTTCACTTTAGTGACACATTTTGCGCATGTCTAGTTATTTCAAGAAATAAACGGCTTCAGAGAAGAATGATGAAATTGTATGTCGCATTTCATCGAAACATTCTATGAAGCTATTGTCGGTGATTCAATATGTTATGTCATTCCCCGATCTATCTGTACAATAAAATCGTAAACATTTCACAAAAACTAACGAACCTACTTCCATAAAACATAGTATACAGGTAGATTTTGACCCCATTAACACATAATATACCGTAAGACGGGGTGAGTAGGGACAAAATTGACATTCAAACCTCGATAACATTTTATTTTTACATATGCAAACTAAGTTGTATATATAATAAATGTTCTGGTCGTTTGTATTTTAGTTTTTTTATGATTTTGTTGTGGTAGGTCCATTTCATAACATTTAACGGTAAACACAAAATCCCTCCTCCCCCGTAGTTCCTCGTAGTTGGGGTGATTATGAATATTACTTTAGCTCCATTTGTAATAAGAATATATTATTTAGGTAGCAGTAGCCTTTAAAAACCACCTCACCACTCTGTCATCCCTACTCTCCACATTCATAACCCAACTGCCCTCGTAATCCCTACTCATCCCATTTTACGGTACTTTTTATAATTAAGGTTTCGTACCAAAATGGTAAAAAAGGAACCCTTATGGTGCGACTCTCTCCGTTCTATTTTTGATATTGATAATTAGTAATTATGACACATTTTTCTGATCAGTAACTTCGGAGATAATAGGGGGGAATGGTACGTTTTTATTTATAAATCAAAAACTTAAGAAAAAAAATAAAAACGATGTTTTAATCTAAAAAATCAAGCCCTTTCATTTGATACCCCACTCAATATAATAGCCTTACTTTCAATTTCCAAAATCCCATTACGGAACCTTTTTAAAAAAAAAAGTAAAAAGGTACAAGATATTTTTTATGTCCAATAAGCTCGGGTTAGCTTCTTTTAACACATTCCAAATCGATAGCAGCAGTAGTTCCTGAGATATCTGGCTGTGACAGACGGACAGACAGACAGACAGAGTCGCACGCACCATAAGGGTTCCTTTTTTACCGTTTTGGTACGGAGCCCTAAAAAGAATGAATACTATCATGAATTCACTCACATGATAAAAAGAATTCATGATAACATTATGACGGTTAGGTCGAACGTTTAGACTTTAGAAAGAGCAATTAAAGTCACGGTAGTGACATCCACGGTAATGACTAACAAAAATGAGAATAACCCAAGAACGTGCGTTCATTATGCTGAGCTGTGTTACAGCGCGTTTCCAATTGGATGTTACTTGACTTGCTGTGTCGCCAAGGCGGCCAACCAACCGTCCCATACTGCGGGACAGTCTCGGATTTCATGCTTCTGTCCCGCATTTAAATATTAATCAAAATGTCCCGGAAAAGGCCTAAAGTGTCCCGCATCTCGCAGCCTGCATAGCCAGTGTGGATGTTTTAGTGTGATTGTGATTCTCGATAATTTACACGTTTGACGGATATTTTGAACACAAATGGTGTCGTGGGTCAACTGTAAGAAAGTATCATGAGCAAAGACCTTAAAATAAATAGCCAGGCGGAGCCTCGCCAGCAGAGGTCTGAAGCCATTTTTAATAAGCCGGCTGCTTGTACATACGAGCCGCACGCACACATCAACTAGTTTTTTCCTATTGCGAGCAGCGCGCATACATAGGTAGCCAGCTTATTAGTCATGCTTCAGGCTTCAGGCCAATATTCAGCGTTTTTACGGCGTTTTATTTTCGTCATTATTGTCTCAGTAAATATTGTTGAAATAAATAATGCCTAGAGTTAACTTTTTATGAAACCGAAAAACAATCCCGAGTTTAAGTCTAGTTTTATCAAAATTGTCACGATTTGTCTTTTCGTTATAGTAAATAATCGTCGGACAATAATGATTGTCAAACCGCGCGGTCAAAACGCTCGGAGAATCGCCCTTCAGTTCTTTGTTAGCGAGGCTCCGTCCGGCTATTTATTTTAAGGTCCTTGATCACGAGGTAGTCACAGCATGGTTTTGGGAATAGTTGCTAGTTGTGGGCATTCCTAATCCAGTAATTACTAATATAACTCCCCCCATTGCCAATTTGCTATATGTTAAGGGCAGGATTTCCGAAATCGACCTCCGGGAGAATCAAAATTAAGTAACGAAATATTCATATTTTTGGATCGAAAAAGAAATACATTACAGTTCAAGAGTGCTTCTGTGTTTCTGTGCGGTTCAAAACACGATACTTTCAACTTCGCTCGATCATAATTCGTCACGAAAACTGGTAATTTTTTAACAGTTTTTCCAGTTTTACTCGAGTTCTATCACACTTATATCACTAAAAAACATGTCACTCGATAGATAATGACATTTTACCGGGACCTGTGCGGTTCATTTTTTTTTAAATTACTTATTTTTTAGTAGCTCAGTACTATATAACAAAGTAGCCCACGCGCTGTGGCTTCAGATGCCCGCCGGGCGTGTCCGAGGCCGGACCTGTGTCGCTTTCGAGCTCGTGACAGCTCTCCTCACTCAACGGACAAAATAAACGTCACGCTAGAATCACAGCGTATACACTCTAACAGTAATCCAACGCCTTTGATATCGAATGATAAGCCGAATATTAAAATGATAGGTTATTTAACTTATCACTGTTATTTTCTTCATCATGATTAGTAAATTTTAGTCTTGTGCAAAACATAGGCTTCTTCAACTGTATGCCATTGCACACATTTGTTTTATTTTTAACCGACCTCCAAAAGAAGGACGGTTCTCTATTCGTCTAGTATGTTTTTTTTTGTATGTTTGTTACGCGATTACTCGAAGACGGCTGGACCGATTTGGAAAATTCTTTTTTTGTTTGAAAGGGTATACTTCCGAGGTGGTCCCTTGTAACCAAATTAGGACCTGATGATGGGATCTTGGAGAAACCGAGGGAACTCTTCAAATATTAGAGGCACACATATAGCGATTTCGGTATTTTTCGTAGTTTCTCGTCCATTTCTTATTGGCAATAAGTTTTTAGTATTAACCGACTTCAAAAAAGGAACAAATGTTTATGTAGGTTTTTTCCCCGATTACTTAAAAACGGCTGGGCCGATTTGGAAAATTATTTTTTTGTTTGAAACTTACACACACACACACAAACTTACATACTTCCGAGGTGATTCCATTGCAACCAAATCAGGATCTGATGATGGGATTTTGGAGAAATCGAGGGAACTCTTCAAATATCATAGGCACACATATAGGGATTTTGGTATTTCTCTTTGTTTCTCGTGCATTTCTTATTAGAAATAAGTTTCCAGTCTTAACCGACTTCAAAACGAAGAGCAATTTTTATGTAGGTTTGTTCCTCGATTAGTTGAAAACGGCTAGACCGATTCTGAAAATTTTTCTTTTAACTAAATAGACTCAAGTCTATTTGGTTTAAACAACATTTTTCCAGTGCCACTAAAAATTTAAAAATAAAGTAAATTTTTAAAACAAGAAATAAAAACTGACTTCCAAAAACTTAAACTAAAAACCAGATAATAATATTTTATATGAAAGAAACATTTCTGTCTCTTCATGGTTTTTTTTTAATGCGGGCAAATTACACCCAGTGTTGGCAAAAATGTAATCCCAATTAACAATTAACGATTGATCTGTTAATTAATAATAATAAATTAACAATTAATGAAAAGTAATTGTTTATTAACGATTACGTAATTGTTAATCATTAATCGAGATTGATTTAGCTACGCATCATAAGTAGCCAGGACATTTTTTTGAAAAATAGGAACGGCAGAGCTCACATCCACTTACATGTGTCTTAGATGATGATCAGGGTCTAATGATGGAGCCTACTAACTACGTAAAAAAACGACGCAACACCATCGTGTTTGGGCTCATTTGTTCTGTCTTGACGAGTACTCTGAACCGAAATGATATCCAGGGTAGCCGGAAGGTGGGCATGGGAACTCCGTAATAAAGCGTTGGAACCCCATCGTGTTTGGGCTCATTTGTTTTGTCTTGACGAGTACTCTGAACCGGGTCAATGTCAATGTTAACGTCAATGTCAATGTCAACGTCAATGGCAACGTCAACGTCAATGTCAACGTCAATGTCAATGTCAATGTCAACGTCAATGTCAACTCAACGTCAATGTCAATGTCAACGTCAATGTCAACGTCAATGTCAACGTCAATGTCAACGTCAATGTCAACGTCAATGTCAATGTCAACGTCAATGTCAACGTCAACGTCAATGTCAATGTCAACGTCAATGTCAATGTCAACGTCAATGTCAACGTCAATGTCAACGTCAATGTCAACGTCAATGTCAACGTCAATGTCAATGTCAATGTCAACGTCAATGTCAATGTCAACGTCAATGTCAATGTCAACGTCAACGTCAATGTCAATGTCAATGTCAATGTCAATGTCAACGTCAACGTCAATGTCAATGTCAACGTCAATGTCAACGTCAATGTCAACGTCAACATCAATGTCAATGTCAATGTCAACGTCAATGTCGTCAATGTCAACGTCAATGTCAACGTCAATGTCAATGTCAACGTCAATGTCAACGTCAATGTCAATGTCAATGTCAACGTCGATGTCATTGTCAACGTCAATGTCAATGTTAATGTCAACGTCAACGTCAATGTCAACGTCAATGTCAATGTCAACGTCAATGTCAACGTCAACGTCAATGTCAATGTCAACGTCAATGTCAACGTCAATGTCAACGTCAACATCAATGTCAATGTCAATGTCAACGTCAATGTCGTCAATGTCAACGTCAATGTCAACGTCAATGTCAATGTCAATGTCAACGTCAATGTCAATGTCAATGTCAACGTCGATGTCATTGTCAACGTCAATGTCAATGTTAATGTCAACGTCAACGTCAATGTCAATGTCAACGTCAACGTCAATGTCAACGTCAATGTCAACGTCAACGTCAATGTCAATGTCAACGTCAACGTCGATGTCATTGTCAACGTCAATGTCAATGTTAATGTCAACGTCAACGTCAATGTCAATGTCAACGTCAACGTCAATGTCAATGTCAATGTCAACGTCAATGTCAATGTCAATGTCAACGTCAATGTCAACGTCAATGTCAATGTCAATGTCAATGTCAACGTCAACGTCAATGTCAATGTCAACGTCAACGTCAACGTCAATGTCAATGTCAACGTCAATGTCAATGTCAATGTCAACGTCAATGTCAATGTCAACGTCAACGTCAATGTCAATGTCAACGTCAATGTCAATGTCAACGTCAACGTCAATGTCAATGTTAACGTCAACGTCAATGTCAATGTCAACGTCAGCGTCAATGTCAACGTCAACGTCAACGTCAATGTCAACGTCAACGTCAATGTCAACGTCAATGTCAATGTCAACGTCAACGTCAACGTCAACGTCAATGTCAATGTCAATGTCAACGTCAACGTCAATGTCAACGTCAACGTCAATGTCAACGTCAATGTCAACGTCAATGTCAACGTCAATGTCAACGTCAACATCAATGTCAATGTCAACGTCAATGTCGTCAATGTCAACGTCAATGTCAACGTCAATGTCAATGTCAACGTCAACGTCAATGTCAACGTCAACGTCAATGTCAATGTCAACGTCAACGTCAATGTCAACGTCAATGTCAACGTCAACGTCAATGTCAACGTCAACGTCAACGTCAATGTCAATGTCAACGTCAATGTCAATGTCAACGTCAATGTCAATGTCAACGTCAATGTCAATGTCAACGTCAATGTCAATGTCAACGTCAATGTCAACGTCAATGTCAATGTCAACGTCAACGTCAATGTCAATGTCAACGTCAATGTCAACGTCAACGTCAATGTCAACGTCAATGTCAATGTCAACGTCAATGTCAACGTCAATGTCAACGTCAATGTCAACGTCAACGTCAATGTCAACGTCAATGTCAATGTCAACGTCAACGTCAACGAATCGGTCTAGCCGTTTTCAAGTAATCGGGAAACAAACCTACATAAAAATTGCTTTTTGTTTTGAAGTCGGTTAAGACTGGAAACTTATTTCTAATAAGAAATGCACGAGAAACAAAGAAAAATACCAAAATCCCTATATGAAGAGTTCCCTCGATTTCTCCAAGATGCCATCATCAGATCCTGATTTGGTTGCAATGGAATCGCCTCGGAGGATACCCTTTAACACAAAAAAAGAATTTTCCAAATAGGTTCAGCCGTCTTCAAGTAATCGGGGAAGAAACCTAGATATAAATTTACTCTTTGTTTTGAAGTCGGTTAATACTAGATAGAAACTTGTTGCTAATAAGAAATGGACGAGAAATTACGAAAAATACCGAAATCGCTATATGTGTGCCTATAATATTTGAAGAGTTCCCTCAATTTCTCCAAGATTCCATGATCAGATCCTGATTTGGTTGCAATGGGATCACCTCGGAACTCTACCCTTTCAAACAAAAAAAGAATTTAATATTGTCTTCGGTTTCCGCGATTATCACTCATAGTAATAATAATAAAACAACTTAACGGATTAAATCGCGTATATTACTACATTTTAAGTCCCGACGTTTCGTAACCCTTTTCAGCGTTCGTGGTCGCGGGGGGGGAAGAATTTTCTAAATCGGTCCAGCCGTCTTCAAGTAATCGGTGAACACAAAGAACCGTCCTTCTTTTGGAAGTCGGTTAAAAACTAACTATGTATGTTTAAAATTTTGAGCCTGTGAGTCTGCTAGAAGTACTTAAGAATTATGATGATCATCAGTCAGTGAATCAGTCAGTCAGTCAGTGACAAAACTAAGGAAGTTTGACATGCAATAGTTCTTAAACTACACGTTCAAATTGAATGATATTGACAATATTATATCGCTGAAATTTCAGGATTGTAGCTTTAGCCAGTACAAAATTACAGGAGGCTGAAATTGGCTTGAATGGCTTCGAGAAAAGGATGGTATGTCCGTGCCGTGCACTGCCGTGCCCCCAGATGAAATATGTAGCTACCTTTCACATTGTACGACACGATGCCTGTTGGTCTAATTCATTTATAAGTAAGTAATACATCTACAATATCTCCCCAGCAGTAACCGGCAGACATAAAATTATCATGTTTAGTTTAAGTTTATTTATTAACTAAACGTTAGGTACCTATTAGATAAGCAACCGCTTTCTTTTCTAACATTACGATGATCCTTTTATTTTAAGTGTTTCGATGTCATAGATAGGTATATCTACCTGATATAAACTTAACCAGAGAGTACGTAAGGTAGTAGACCTACTGTTACAATTTCGCTGCGGCATAAGTTGACACATTTACACAGGTTGGGTTCACGAACGTTCATTCCGAACGGGATCGCGCCGCTTGTTCGTCTAAGGGGGGCGGGGAGCTAGAAATGCTTGTCGTCGTCGAACATCCCCCCCTTAAACTTACAGATAGACTTAGGGTCAACCGAAACCAAGTAAAAGCTTGTGATAAAAATTATCATTTTGTTATGTAGCGATCTCACAAAACAATCCGTTGGAGGGTTAATATCCGGTTATCCACAATAACCGGATTGCACTTCCACATAATAAATACCGGTTTTTTGTAAATCCGTGGGACAGAACATTTATTAAAAATATGCCAATGTATACAGGGTGAATCCGGTGACGTGATCGTGTATGACGTATCTATGATGGGAATCATTTGAGATTTAGTCACTGGTTTCAATCATCTTATCAGCAGCTGAAACTTGTTAAGACTCGTCGTCTATACGCTACAATCGAGTTAATCATGCAAAAATCTATTTCTACTGTAGCACAGAACTGTAGTCGATATTGTGATTTCAGTTTTTATTTTCAAAAGCGATAGTGTCCCGGATAGCATGAACGCCCACCAATTTGGAATGGTGTGGAATGGTTTGCAATTTGCAACCCCTGGGAATCCTCAGCGGCCATTGGGGGGCGGTAGGGACCACTTTGGGAACCTATGGTCTGGCATAACTGGCCGCGACTTCGTTTCTCGTGCGACAGAGCACCTGTCACTGTCACACTATATTGACAAAGAGATAGATTGTCGCGCGACAAAGAGTCCCGTGTCACAGTTGTGCTTGAGGTACAGATCGTCAGTCCACCTTGTGGGGGTTGGGTTTTTGAGAGGTGACCACGCATCAGAATACGCAGCGTGGGTCTCAACTCAAGGACTGATGAAAATCAATATAAAACTGTAGTAGTAGGAGCAAAAGAGCTTAATTCATACAATAGAGTTATGACATTTAGTTCCTGGTATAAATGTGACTTGTATCCCTTTTCACTACACCCACAGAAACAGAACTTACTCTTGGGACACTCCCAACGCAATGGCTTATCGTACGAATAAAGGCCACCGATGACGTTTCTATTTGAAAGTATCATGTTGTCATTAATGTCATTATACCTATCAACGTAAGTAACTGTCTACGTCATCAGCCCACCTAGCTTTTACCTTGTTGGACGTGATATTTCTTTGTCTTTAACATTATACAGGGTGTTGCAAAAATTATGCATAATTTAATTATTTAGGCACACAATTTAAGATCATTTTAATTTTGTGATGTTAATTTCTAATTGGTTTTAAAAATTTTGGCTATTTTTTGATGAATTGCGTTCAAGAAGAGTTGGAACTTTCGAAGTGAATCGATAACATAAGTTTCTGACAAAAAATATTATTTGAGATAAGCTTTAATTGCCGACTAGGTATATTTTATTGTTTAATCGCAAACAGCACGACAAAACTAATCAAATGAGCCCAAACACGGTGTATTTATCTTGTGTAATTTATATGATCCTATCCACCATCCGGATCCACCATAAGATCTGCTTGGGTTCACCTTGTTTTGGCATAATTTTATTTGTCCGAATGTTCTATTTGCCCGAATACTATTTACGCATAATTGTTATTTTACAGATAATATTGATTTTTCAGAATAATTATAAAAGAAACCTAACCTAACCTAATATGTTCTAAGTGGCTGATGTAAAAGATTTTGCAAAATATTTTCCTTTAAAGCTAGAGAAAAATTATGCGAAATAGAATTCGGGCTAACAATATATTCGGACAAATAAAACGTATGCCAAATAAAGGGAACCCATCTGCTTCACGTCATAATAATATTACATTGTCATCTGATTTACCTATACAGCGTGTAAATCTAATACCTACGGGCGATAAATTAAATCGGACATAGTACCTATTCATTAGTGTAATCATGAAGTAAAAGGTTTTTTTAAGTTGCAGTGCATTACGCCTCCATAATTAATTTTTTTTTAATTTCTCAGCAGCAATGTACCTACTGTAAACATGGTTGCGGTACCGAGATGTCAACGTAACTGTCAACGAGCGTTTAACGTGCGTGAGTGTGTTTGCATTACATTGCGGGCTGAATTATTTTGTATGGACAAAATTATTGTTGCAACTTTAAGTAAATGTTATCTAATTACCTTTACTTTGTCCTATACTAACCACCGTTAAGAGATTCGCCCGTATTAGACTTACCTACACACTGTATAATTACCTGAGCGATTCTCCGAGCGTTTTGACCGCGCGGTTTGACAATCATTATGACGTTTATTTACTAGGTATAACAAAAGAACAAATCGTGACAATTTTGATAAAACTAGATTTAAACTCGGGACTGTTTTACGGTTTCATAAAAAGTTAACTCTAGGCATCGTTTTTTCCCAACAATATTTACTGAGACAATAATGACGAAAATAAAACGCCGTAAAAACGCTGAATATTGGCCCACCTATCTATGCAAAAATTGCGGCTCAATCGGAAACGGGGAAGTGGGTCAAATTTGACTCGCAAGATTTGATTACTGACAGACAGAAACCGGGACAGGTGAAACTAAATTTAATAAAAGCTTGTAAAAATGAATAATAACGTTATGGGTGTGTCTTCACTAAATCAATATAATTTTTACGTAAAGGAATTCAATACTTTCTCAGGGATAATCAATTTAGTTTAACTATCGGTTAATTGTTAACTGCTTTATCTAATTAGAAAAGTAATTTAAATTTGCTTTCTTAACAGGTTTTAAGTTCAATATGGTCATGTTCCAAATGATACCACTTCTACAGATTGCTAAAATAAAAATCGTTACATCTTGTATATATACAGGATGTAAAAAATGAATAGGGCTGAATTCCCCGGCCAAAGTGACAAATTTTGTTAAAGTACGTAAAAAATGTTTTTAAAAAGGTTTTTTTGTTTGATTTAATGTTTAATTCATACCTATTGACGTCAAATGCTGGTTTAATATGCATAATAAAATATCTCGTTTGTTTTCTCATAAAAAATAATGTTATGCAACCAATGGCAAGGATCATTTACAATATTTGTTCCTAACCAAATAAAACATTGGTAAACAACGTCCAGATGATGACAAATGAAGTCTAAACTTACCTTATTTGTTAAACTCGGTAAGATAAAGAGTACCTAGGTACTGAAGCGAACATAGTTTCAGTTTTTTACACAAATTAGAATAACGTTTAAGCGATAAAATTGGCCAGTTAATGAGTTTGAAGAGCAAAGGAGGGAAAGAACAAAAACTTACGTTCAATAATAGTATTTGTCAAATGTCACTGAATTTAGCAAACTGGTCGTGTTAATAATACTCCGGTACCGGTTTAACGACCACAATACTAGAAACTAAAAACGTACGCAGTTTATTTCGTTTCACCGTTTTTCGTATTTAAGATGAAATTAAACACACTTATCACAGATATATCACAGGTTAATTCACTTACAAATATACACTTTTTTTCGTTACCTATTTAAATATGATACTGTTAACGTACACTACTCTAACTGTTAAAAATCACTTTTAACTCGCACACCGAATCGTAAGAATATATAGTTAATTTATGAAAGAGATCGGTCTTCGTAACGAAGATCGCGAGTCAAATGCGTAAAGAGACGTGCGCTTGCGCCGAGCCACGTCCATTCACTAAGCCTGCGCGCGCCGGTACCTTATTAAGAAAAAAACAAACAACACATCGTGGTAGTTTGACTAACAGCTGCTGGGCTTGAGGTGATTTGAGTCGGTTGTCCATACAAACGAAAAGGGGGTTAAGAATCCACTTCAACAGCATGAAGCATCAAATTTTTATTGCATGAGAATTCCCCAAAAGTCAGATATTAGCAACACAGGAAACTTAAGTTTTAATTCCTAAATTACACTTTAGGTTTTTTCAATCAATCAATCAATCAATCATAGTTTATTTGTAATAACATAGGTAATAACAGTACAAGTACAGTGATGTTAAGTTTTTTACGGTCAACTATGTTTTGCCCAAAGGCGTACAAAAACTTAAGACTTAATTCTAAGTAGGCTTAACTGTCATGCTTAATAATTTTTGATAGTATTCATGTTATTTCAATAAGACAAAATGTCAATAAGACAAAAAAGACAAGCTGTATGAAAAAAGAAATTTGAACTAAAATTGATGTCGTTGACCGTTAACACGGAATCTTAACCCTCTTTATGATTGTATGGAGAATCGACCGACTCGAATCACCGCATTCTTTTTATTTCTTTTCGTGAGTACGCTCCAAATATGGTCTAAATTTAATATTACCAACAAGGTTTTTCTGCTGACTAAATCGTGTTCACGTTACTTACTCTTACTTTTCAAAGCATCGTCATTGTGTGACGTTACAGGTGATTCGCCTGAGTAAAATTTGCTTGCAAGATTTAACCCAAGCTTGAGTAGATACCGCATTACTAACTAACTGACTAACTAAGTGTGGTTATGGACTGAGTTTCAACTGAATCCAATGTTGCCAAAGGTACTCCCTTTTCCCATCACTGGCGTAGTGACGGATCAAGATTCACTGAAAACGTGGAGTAAAATAAAATTTTAGCTTTTATCCGAATGTAGAGAAGGGTTATGTTTTGTATTATAAATGACGTCATATTTATTAATTTGGCTTTAGAAAAAAATAATACGTACCTAGTGATGAAATAATTTTATAACGTAAAATGCGAGAGATTTTTCTCCCTGTGGCATAGCATAGCCGTAAGACATCCTGTATATGAATTAATACAACTTATGCGATCAAAATTGTGCGAAAATCAATTTTGCGAATAGGTCTCGTTATAAATTAAATAATTGTACCTACTCTCAACTCTGTCAGGTTTTTTGTCTTTTAACAAATATTAAAAACCGGAAGTTTCTCAATTCAATAAGTATTTTTAGAGTTCAGTCTTTTGTTGCTAAACTAAACTGAAACTGTTTTTGTTGTATAAATACAAATATTTCACGATAAAAAAACTGCTATTTTTTACGAATTCCTTTGTTTTTCTTGTACTTATATTTTTTATGCCACACCTGGCCATAATAGTATTTTATGCAACAGTTGTATAAGTGGGTTCAAAAAATGCGAATTGCGTGAGTTGCGATACGAGCCGCGAACGCGGCGAGTATCGCAAATAGAGATAGAGACGCAATGAGCATTTTTTGACTTAATTATACAACGTTGCATACAATACTTTTTCTACGACGAGGTTTTAAATTATAAAATACAAAATTAATCATAACCTGGAAACAAGGCAAATATGACGTTTGACTGACAGTATGTGTCTATGGTAAACTTTTTTTTTTAATTTAAAATATACTTAAATTAAAAATATTTTTTTATGTTGGCATCAATGAATTTAGTTCGGAAAGTTTTGTTTTTCTTAAAAACCGTAGGAATTTAATTGTTTGTTAAGTTGGTAGTTGTGCATTTTTACCGTAAAGTTAAAATTGAGTGCTTAATCCTTGACCTAAGTTTATCCTAGATTTAGAAGTCTGTGGCTGCTAGCAATAACGTAAAGTGACTATAACGACGTGGGCTTACCCTGGATCACAACTTGCAATGGGCGCCTCATATATCTACTTTGGCTAACCGGCTGAGCTCTGCCGCTTTTGCTATAAGACGAATAAGGCAATTCACTAACGTGGAAACCACTCGCCTTGTTTATTTCAGTTACTTCCATAGTATTATGTCTTATGGCATACTGATCTGGGGTAAAGCAGCAGACATAGACACCATCTTTGTTCTACAAAAAAGAGCGGTTCGATCCATATATAACTTAGGATCTAGAGATTCGCTGAAAGAACGTTTTAAGGAAATAGAAATCCTCACAGTGGCTTCACAGTACATATTAGACGTGATAATGTATACGCACAAGAATATCAGCTCCTTCAAAAAGCAGTCTGATGTCCACAGTTTAAATACGCGGAACAAACATAAGCTGTTTGTCCCAAAAATCCGTCTACAGAAAGTAAGAAAATCTTTCGTGGGCAACTGTGTTAGATTCTACAATAAGGTACCCCTAGATGCATGGGAACTGCCTTATAGTTCGTTTAAAAATTACATAAAATCTGCGCTTTTGAAGAGAGCTTATTATAAAGTCCAAGATTACTTGGATGACAAAGAACCATGGCCAAAGCATCAGTCGCAGCAGTCGTCGAAATAGGGCAGTGTCCCGGAGAGGTTTAGGTACATGATGCCTACAGATGGCGTCGCTGCTACGGGCTGTATCGTTCCACTGTTTCATTTATTTTTATTTTAATGTAATTTTA
This sequence comes from Eudemis profundana, assembly GCA_947034925.1. NCBI lineage: Eukaryota > Metazoa > Arthropoda > Insecta > Lepidoptera > Tortricidae > Eudemis > Eudemis profundana. The sequence goes on along the minus strand of OX344814.1, from coordinate 8,946,343 downwards.
TTTCAATATTTGCATTTTGACATACTGAATACATACATGTTATGTATACTGTAGCTAGTTGTAATGACTGTAGTTAGCTTAATAGTCTATTTCTCGACGTGAAACATACGTTTCCCATTTTGTATTTCGACGTTTGGAGGTCCTTTACACCTCCAAAACATAATGTTTTGACAACGGAGACTCCTTACATCTCCATTAATTTTAGTCTATGTTTGCCTATTTTCTATATTTTTTTATCGTGTTTTGACGCCTAGAGACCCTTTACATCTCTAAAAATGTAGTTTTAAGTTTTGTAATGTAATGGATCCGGAGATTATATACGTCTCTCGGTAAAAGGTAAAAAAAACTGTGCCCAGTTATTTGCTTGTTGCATTTTATAAATGTCATCTTATGTAATAATGTCACAATTGTTGTAATGTTGTTTTTAAAAGAGAAACTGGTGAGTTTCTTCAGGCGCTTCTTCTCACCAGAAGGTCATCTACCGAAGCGCCAAAAGAAAATAATGAGACATGTAAAAGAGCCCTTGAGGCCTACTTACATAAATAAATGAGTTTGAGTTTGAGTTTGACACTAGTGCTGTTATGGGGAATAGAGTATAGACTTCTCTGAACTCATATTATGTATGTTCTTATATTAGTGTTCGTGACCAAGTAAAAGACAGATAACAGTACAGGAGTAGAAAATAGTATTTTTTCTACTCCTGTACTGTTATCTGTCTTTTACTTGGTCACGAACTCTAATATAAGAACATACATAATATGAGTTCAGAGAAGTCTATACTCTATTCCCCATAACAGCACTAGTGTCGTTATAGCCACTTTACGTTATTGCTAGCAACCACAGACTTCTAAATCTAGGTTAAACTGAGGTCAAGGATTAAGCGCTCAATTTTAACTTTACGGTAAAAATGCACAACTACCAACTTAACAAACAATTAAAATCCTACGGCTTTTAAGAAAAACAAAACTTTCTGAACTAAATTCATTGATGCCAACATAAAAACAAAAGTATTTTTAATATATTCACTGCGTGTCAACTTCATTTAAAAAATAAAAAGTTTACCATAGACACATACTGACAGTCATACGTCATATTTGCCTTCTTTGCAGGTTATGCCTTGTTTGTATTTTATAATTTTAAAACCTGTCGTAGAAAAAGTATTGTATGCAACGTTGTATAATTAAGTCAAAAAACGCTCATTGCGTCTCTATTTGCGATACTCGCCGCATTCGCGGCTCGTATCGCAACTCACGCAATTCGCATTTTTTGAACCTTCTTATACAACTGTTGCATAAAATACTATTATGCAACAGTTGTATAAATGGGTTCAAAAAATGCGAATTGCGTGAGTTGCGATACGAGCCGCGAACGCGGCGAGTATCGCAAATAGAGACGCAATGAGCGTTTTTTGACTTAATTATACAACGTTGCATACAATACTTTTTCTACGACAGATTTAATATATAAAATACAAAATTAAAAGCATAACCTGCAAATAAGGCAAATATGACGTACGACTGACAGTATGTGTCTATGGTAAACTTTTTTTTAATTACTGACTGACGTGACGTGACTATATTAAAAATACTTTTTTTTTAATATAGTGAATTTAGTTCGGAAAGTTTTGTTTTTCTTAAAAACCGTAGGAATTTAATTGTTTGTTAAGTTGGTAGTTGTGCATTTTTACCGTAAAGTTAAAATTGAGCGCTTAATCCTTGACCTAAGTTTAACCTAGATTTAGAAGTCTGTGGCTGCTAGCAATAACGTAAAGTGACTATAACGACACTAGTGCTGTTATGGGGAATAGAGTATAGACTTCTCTGAACTAATATTATGTATGTTCTTATATTAGTGTTCGTGACCAAGTAAAAGACAGATAACAGTACAGGAGTAGAAAAAAATAAAAAAATGCAAATAAATAAACAACCCACCACCAAAAATACGCAAACTAGTACTTAGGTAATTAATAACGGGCTCGCACTAATTGACTAACACGTTATCATATTTTCACCTATCCCGGTGTTTGTGTCTGTAATCAAATGTTGCAAGTTAAATTATAAAATTTGCCGGGAAGTGAGTCACACCTGGTTTCCGATTGTGCTGTAATTTTGCAAGGATATGTAAATCAGATGACAATTAGGTATTTATTATTTATGTCATGAAGCTGGTCTGATGATGGAGTCTGATGGCCCGGAGGGAAACCATAGGATCATCTATATTAATAAGATAAATTTTATTCATTGTGTTTGGGCTCATTTGATTAGGTTTGACGCGCAGTTTAACTTCACTCCGACCTTCAACTAAGTTTCTTGTCGGAGTATTTTTACCTGGGCTAGGTTTAGCGAACCGGCAACTAAACTCCCATACATTCGATTCACACACCCACGTAAGGACAGGTTGATCCGCTTCAACCTTCCCGCTGGTCCGCTGCTCACTTTGAGCAATCAGGGTAACTTAAAGGTGGCCCTGGCCTAGCGTCCTGGTTCGATCCCAGGCGCTTCGGCCCCCACCTAGTCTGACTCTCTCAAGGTGGACCGGGACTAGCGACCTGGTTCGATCCCAGGCGCTCCCGGCCCCTACTTAGTCCGACCCGCTCAAGGTGGTCTGGCCAGCGACCTGATTCGACCCCAGGGAACGCCACGGCCCCCACTTGGTCCGATTTTTGCAACAGTCAGTAAGACTTGCAAGTTTGTCAAGCTTCAAAAAATAAAGACGCGCAGCTTTTTTTATAAAATATAAAAAATTCCAGTCGGCAATAAAAGCTTGTCTAAAAAAAAACCGGTCAAGTGCGAGTCAGACTTGCGCACCGAGGGTTCCGTATAAACTCATAAGTAGACCAACCTTACGACTAACAGCAACCCTGCCTTAAACCCACTTTATCCCTATTAAACCAGGAAAAATCTTAACAGCGCGATGCAGCGTATGCTACAGCAACATCTATTGATACTAAATAGCGCGTAAATTTGACTTGTAATTTAAATTTAAACGTTACTTTTTGTTATTGGCTGATTGAAATAATTGTTTGTCAACTAAGTTAGTTCTCATGTATCATTTTTCATGAAGGAATCATGTTTTGAAGCACACTTTTGTGTATTAAATTAATATTGCTACCACAAGCTACCTTATTTTAGATTTGTGTCCCTAGATGGCGCTAGTGGTATTTCATTTTTATGGTATTTACTAGTGTCAAATTTCCTAACATACTCCTATTATAGAGTTTTTAATAATTATTGTTACTTTATGTTTTTTTCCCGATTCCTGATGAGTGATCATTGTATTTGATAGACATTTTTTATGTAATATGAAATAAACCATCGCTTAGTTTTGCTACTCTCCGCTAGATGGCCCTCGTAGGGAGGGTAGAAGTAGTATGTTAAGATTTTTGTAAATTTTTAAAAAAGTATTCAAGTTAGGAAGAGAAAATATAACGCTCTTCCTAATAATATTAATAATCCAGGGCAGGGCAGCTTGTGGCGAGCTGTTGGGGAGTAGCGACCCCACGTACCCGAGTGCTCCGGGGGGTCCTTAGGGAGGGTCATGGGACTTAGTGAAAGGACCTCCGCCTCTGGCTTGCCTTAACCGGCCGTCCAGAGTGGAATCGCGAGAGCTATATGCTCCAGGCGTGGAAGTGATAAAAGGCATAACGCCGCGAGTACCCTCGGAGAAAGCGCAGCACACCTCTCGACACCCTGCAGCCCTCGGCAGCGGTGTTGCCCCTGGGCCATTGCTCATAATGTCGCTATTTAACAGGGGCCCATCAGCGGAGGGCAAGTCACGGTCTGTCAGTGCCGCGAAAGCCATGAGACACTTTTCCTGACAGGCGCCGTCATGTCTCAATCCATAGCCCAGTATCTAGTCCATAATTCCACCACCATAACCCAGTAAATTTAGATTCTTCAATCAACAATAGTCCTTGCATCTGGCGGGGGCTGTCTCTGCGTGCGTCCCGTGACACTGACACGGGCAGGGACAGCATCCGCTGGGTGTACACATTGCCTTTCATTAAATTGTCGAAAGGGCCTCTACGCGTTGGCTTCGGCTCCGCGCACGCCTCCCAAAGGGCCGGGACACTATTGTCTCGTGTACGGGAAAGACATAATAATCCTAATAAGTAGATACATGAATAGTTCAAGAAAAACTGTATGGCGGTTAGTTTAGTACGAGCAAATAAGTATGTGTTATGATTTTTGCAAATTTCTCAAAAACGGTGCAAGTGAGGAAAACCGTTATATTTTTCCTGTAATATTTAGGACGACATTAATAATTGGTAATTATGACATTTTTTTCTGATCAGTAACTTCGGAGATAATAGGGGGGGAATGGTATTTTTTTTAACTTTTTTCGCCATAAATCAAAAAATATTTATTTAAGAAAAAAAATAAAAACGGTATTTTAATCTACAAATTAAGCTCTTTCATTTGATACCCCACTCGATATATTAGCCTTACTTTCAATTTTCAAAATCCCATTACGGAGCCCTTTAAAAAAAAGTAAAAAAGGTACAAGATTTTTTTTATGTCCAATAAGCTCGGGTTAGCTACTTTTAACACTATTCCAAATTTCAAACCGATAGCAGCAGTAGTTCCTGAGATATCTGGCTGTGACAGACGGACAGACAGACAGACAGACAGAGTCGCACCATAAGGGTTCCTTTTTTACCATTTTGGTACGGAACCCTAAAAAGTCATTTTTTGACAGAAAATTATTTTATTTTTGTTATTTGTTGTTACAGCGGTAAAAAGACACATTCTGTGGAGATTACAGGTATCCGCATATTACGGTTCAAAAGATACATTCCTGTGACAAACGGACAGACGGGCAACGGCGGCTTAGTAATTTATTTTATTTTATTTATTTTATTTATTTATTAATACATGTTAACATGACATTACAGTAAAAAAACCAATGCGTCATGAAACGTAGAAATAAAATAACTATGTAATAAGGTCCTGTTAGCACACTTTGGGTGTAGAACCCTAGAAAAAAAAAAACAAGAAATGATAGAGACTTGATTTGTATGACTGAATGAATAGGTGTATATTTGCTCCGGTATTTTGGGATGGTCGGGCCTGTCTAATTATCTATCTTTACATGCATAGGCCGTTGAGCGAATCATATATATTTCGCAGCCAACTGGTTTAATTAGCCATTTGCTTAACTGCCTAGCATTTTCACTAAACTATGACCCGCCAGCAGGTCGACGAAGCCCCGCTGCACGGGGCTTCTATTTATGCTCTGAGGGACACACGCTGACTAACAAACCAGACCTAAAATAAGGAGTGTTTTTAAATGAAAAGGCTAGGCAGCTAACCAAATAGCTAATTAAGCTAGTTGGCGGCGACATATACACGATGAATGTCCTAAATGTGCGAGACTCCGTTTCTAATAGTTGAAAAGGCGATTCAAAACCATCATAGGGCGTAAGCGCCGCAGGTTCTAATGGCGTTTACGCCCTTTGAGTCTAAAGGTATCGATATGTTATCGTAGAACGTGTTGTGGCGATGGCGATAGTGAGAGACGGTCGGATCCAGCGGGTTCCATCCGGTGGTCGGACCCGAACGACAGTTTTATTAGAATGAGAGACTTCTGTACGTAGTACAATCGAAGACACTGCTAACTGACCACTTGTCACCCTTATTACAATGTATTAAGGTCTACTGATGGTCACTTACCTGTGTCTTCGTGTGTACTATTACTTATTCTGAGTTAATACGTAGGTTCTACATAGTTGGTGTGCAATGCAGCGTCTTACACGTTATAGCTTGGCAACTTCGTTGGTGACAGTCACATGTGAGCTTTTTGTTATGTGCAGCCGTAACTACTTATACAAGTTACCGCCAACATGAACGGCGACCGACGGAGGTTGCCTGCGGAGGTAGAAGCTATAGTTAATATTGTCTTCGGTTTCCGCGATTATCACTCATAGTAATAAAACAACTTAAACGGATTAAATCGCGTATATTACTACATTTTAAGTCCCGACGTTTCGTAACCCATTTCAGCGTCCCCCCGCCACCGCATCTACCCGCGACCACGAACGCTGAAAAGGGTTACGAAACGTCGGGATTCCCGGGCCGACTATAGATTTTGCCGACTAGCTAGTCGGCCGCCTAATCGGTTCCTAATTTGCCGATTAATCGGGCGACTAGTCGGCATTGCCGATCATAGTTATTAGCTATGTTCGGGTACAATCGGAAATGTAACTCTATTTACCAAGTGTGATGTACCACAAAAGTTTAATTATTAAAATATGACAAGTTACTTAATTGTTACATCTTTAAAAAGCTTAATAAGTTGGTTTTATATTTTTTTTGTATTTGAGTAAAGTACGTAAAAATATAAAATAATTAAGAAAAATATGATTTAATTTCTTCTGTGTACTATATTCTCCGCTAGGCAATAGTGCCGAATATTCGGCATTTTTTGCCGACTAGTCGCCGACTAATCGGCCGACTACAAATGATGCCGAATAGTCGGCGTTCCCGACTAGTCGGCGACTGGTCGGCCCATCTCTAGTAGTAATATACGCGATTTAATCCGGTTAAGTTGTTTTATTACAATAAGCTATAGTTAATAAGATTTTCAACTTCAGTGTTAACACTTGAATCCCATGCAAATTCCTCGCTATGCTCAGGATTATATTGTAGAAGCCTTGCTTTACTTTGTATCCAATAAACGCCCTCGTAAATACACAGGTTTGCTCCTATGCTGCTCCTATCCTATGTGACTAATTTAACAATTGCGTACCTAATGCTAATGACAGTAACGACTTACTCGTAAAATAAAAAATATTAGCTCAGGAGTCATGAAAATAGCAATTAATCTTTTATTACTGCTTGCTTGGTTATAAATGCAAACAAAGTTTACAGAGTTTGAGTTACGTGACAAAAAAGTTGATTAAATTTACTTACGCGTTAAAATGGCATGATATCGCATACCCCGTTCGCAAATTCATTGAAACCTGTAATTGAAACTTCGTTTACTATGTGTGACATATGGGGACAAATACTGCCCTCCTAACGTTAAAGTGTTTAAACGCAGAATAGTTTTTGTAAGAAATAGTACATTACATAAATACCCTTATAAATAAATAAATAAATAAATAAATACAAAAATAGGGCGAGATCGATTTTTTTGTATTACCACCCTAGTTGTGTAATGTACTATTGTAATTAAATTGACATTGCTTCTAAAAAATAGCATGCTCAAAGCAAACGATCTGTCACACTTGCTAATAAGCACAGGCTTTCAGCCAAATTTCGGTTTTCACAGCAAAAAGAAATCAAAACAGTGGTTCTCTAAGGGATTACAGTATCAGTGCTATTTGTAAAGAACTCTGAAACAATCATTTTGATAAAATTCATAATTCTCCGCCCTTTTATTTTATATTAAAGAGTCTATGACACTAGCATGCTAAGAAGCAAGTTTGTTCAGACGAGCCAAAGAGAATATAACGAGCTTCAAGCACGTCCTCTTCCACCTGCGCCTCAGGTAACATGCCTAAAAATCAACCGTTCCCATTAGTAGAAATGACTAAACACATATTCCACTAAGTAGCAATTGCTCATTAGTGCCATTAGTGGCATGCTTTTGTGCTACTAATAAGCAAATGTATCAGTAATATTCAGTACCTTTACGAGGTGCCATTTGACATTTCGTTGTCTATGGTTTGGTTTGGTTTTAGTGAAACTGACACCCTGACACCTGACAGTGAGTTAAATAAAATAAACGTTAATTTAGTAATTGAAATGAAATGAAAAAAGCTCCTCAAAGGAAAGCTCACTTTTGCTGAATGGAGTTGGTTCTTCTAAGAAATTTGAAACCGTATAATTGACCCGCAATTGAGGTGAGTGATTTTTTTTCTGAGTTAGAATCTATTGCTTGCTACGTAAAGTACCTCACAATTAAATTTTTATTTTGTAGATGTCCGATGAATATGAGCTCTTTGAGTTCTTTGAATTAGAATATGCCACAATTGCTGAAGCCAAGGAATGTCGGAGATTGCTGCGGATCCGAAACGATCCCTTTAGTCTACAAGATGATGATTTTATCCGGAGATATCGACTGTCGAAAGAGCTGGTGAAGGATCTTTGCGACGAGCTTCGCCCGCACTTAACTAAACCTACCAAGGCGACGGATTTATCCGTTGAAACTAAGGTAGATATATAGCTTGCAGAGAGGTGGTGACCAAGGACCTTCAAATTAATTGCCCGACATTGCCTCACCAACAGATAACTGAAGCATTTCTAGTGGGCCAGTCGCCTGTACTTACGAGCCGCAGGCACACATCAACAAGTTTTTTCCTACTACGAAGAGCACGCTCACATGACCTGACCAACCAGCGTTAAAGCAACTGGCGGACTAGCGGTGCTTCAGTTATTTGTTAGCGAGGCTAAGTCCTGCTATTTATTTTAAGGTCCTTGGTTTAATGCATAATACCTATTTATTATTTATGCATTAAACATGTAAAAACATTTAAAAAATAGGTTGGGTTTAATGCATAATATCTTTTCAAAATTGTTGTTTTATATGTAAAGTGGATTATATTATATGAACCATTTGAGCCTATTTCGACCTTTTCCAATTATTAAAATCTATTTGACCGACACACTTGAAATTAACACTTACAATGACCTCTGAAAATCATTACATATTTATATGACTCATTCCCTAGAGTCCTTAAAATTCAACACTCATCAATCAGACTTCAAGCTAAAATTGCATTTATTGCTCTTGTATTCCAGTAAAATTTCCACAAAACTATCATATAAGTACTTCAATGAATTAGCAGAAATTTTCAATACTTTTGTTATAGTCTGCATTTAAAATATTGCAAATTTTCTAGTCTCTTTTTTTGCTAGCCTGGTATTGTGTCCCACTGCTGGGCAAAGGTGTCCCACTCGTCTCTTCTCTCTGTCCCTAGCTATCTTCGGTCTTCTAAGGTCCCTTAGCAGCAAAAAATTAGGACTAAATTGAGTATCTGACTCGGGCCATTTATTATTTGTGTGTGTAAACTTATTTCTCAAGTGTTCTATCAGTAGTCCGTACCATCACCACATACCTTAGTAATAGTACATTACTTTCCTAGGGTGGTAGGGCCATTCTCCGAGCGTTTTAACCGCGCGGTTTGACAATCATTATTGTCCGACGATTATTTACTTAACGAAAGGACAAATCGTGACAATTTTGATAAAACTAGACTTAAGCTCGGGACTGTTTTTCGGTTTCATAAAAAGTTAACCCTAGGCATCGTTTATTTGAACAATATTTACTGAGACAATAATGACGCAAATAAAACGCCGTAAAAACGCTGAATATTGGCCCGGTAAAACTAAAGAATGTCTCAGATCGCAGGTATTTGATAAATATGCCATCTGAGGGTTCTTTATTACCTACCACCCGTGGTAACTACAAAATTTGACATCTCCGCCAGGCCAGGAAGTGGGATTTTCAGGTAATTGCCACATTACGGCCAGGTGTGACGTAATATTCTTTTCAACACACTTACTCATAAAGTCGCTCTTATTTGGTGGTTCTAATGCGCGGAACGCAGCTTATTATACACAAGTGCTTTTTACTTTACATTACCGCACAAGTGCTGTAATGACCGCCAATTGACCAATGAGAGCACGTCGTCGTGGGACTCGGCGTGCGGATATGATCCCCGCGCAGCGTGTTCATGGGCGTGCGCCCGCACTACACTGACACCACACGACGAGGTGACGATAGATGAGGATAGATAAACCACTAAATAAATATGTACAAAAGAGAAATTCTAAATGATAAGTATTATTTTTTATTCGCAAGTGTGTTGAAAAACGTTGTATGACACTCGTGGGCATTGGTCATCACAGTCTCGGCTATACAGCCAACTTCGCCCACTCGTATCATAATGTACTATTTTTGTTGCTCATCAATTTATCAAACAATTATTTTCTTACAGATTCTAACAGCCCTATCATTTTATGCCACTGGATCACATCAACAACCAACTGGCGATACAGCTGCACTCTCAATCGCTCAACCTACTGTATCAAATGTAATCAAGGAAGTTACAGCTTGCCTGAATTTGCCACGCATACGGGCAAAATATATAAGATTCCCACAAAATGCCAAGGAACGTGGACTAATAGTGCGCAGGTTAGTATGAAAAGATTGACCGTATACGTAACTGACTTTTCATAACCGGTGCAGCGGGAGAAAAAATTGTCTTTGTATGATACTAGTTTCGAACAACGCCTTATTTTTAACCGACTTCCAAATAAGGATGGTTCTCAATTCGTCTGAATGTTTTTTTTTTGTGTGTTTGTTCACCGATTACTTGAAGACGGCTGGACCGATTTGGAAAATTCTTTTTTTGTTTGAAAGGGTAGACTTCCGAGGTGGTCCCATTGCAACCAAATCAGGATCTGATGATGGAATCTTTGAGAAATCGAGGGAACTCTTCAAATATTATAGGCACACATATAGCGATTTCGGTATTTTTCGTAATTTCTCGTCCATCTCTTATTAGAAACAAGTTTCTAGTGTTAATGTTAACCGACTTCAAAGCAAAGAGTAAATGTGTATCTAGGTTTCTTCCCCGATTACTTGAAGCCGGCTGAACCTATTTGGATTTTTTTTTTGTTTTTTCGTCATACATAATCTGTGACCATGTCACTGGATTATTCATAACCATTTACATAGCAAAATTTAGTTTTCTTAAGGTGGATTTAGACCAAACGAATTCTAACACATTCTAAGCCCACTCTACCAAATTCTTTGTGTGTACACAAAGAATTTGATAGAGTGGGGTTAGAATGTGTTAGAATTCGTTTGGTCTAAACCCACCTTTAGACAACATTTTTTGCCTATAACAATTATATTGTTACATATTATAAAACAAAGTCCTCCGTTGCGCCTGTATGTTTGGGATAAACTCAAAAACCACAATGGATTTTATTATAGTTTTCACCAATGGATTTTCATGAGTACGGTTTGTGTTTATAGATAGATAAATAAATATTAAAAACTCTGAGGCGGAGCGAAGATCGCCGGGACAGCTAGTAAATTATAAATATGTTGTATATTTCCAGATTTTACGACAAGTTTGGTATACCCGGGGTACTGGGCGCAATTGACTGCACTCATGTGGGTATTGTGCGACCAACAGAGAACGAAGAGACATATTTTTGTGGGAAGCAATACCATTCCCTCAATGTTCAGATAGTAAGTCATGATATTTTTATTACGACAATAGTAAAACATTTTATATAATTTTATGCCACACCTGACCATAAAGTGACTTTTTCCGCACGCTGCGCGTACGGAAAAAGCCGCTTTCTGGCCAAGTGTAGACATAAAATGATGTACACAACATGGGAGGTAATAAAGAAAGCCCTCGATCGCATATTTACGTCCCTCGCTTGTAGCTTGGGCCGCAAATCTCGGCCTTTCTTTGTATTACCACACTAGTTATGTAATGTACTATTATGCCACACCTGGCAATAATGTGGCCTTTACCGCACGCTACGCGTACGGAAGTACATTACACAACTAGGGAGGTATTAAAGAAAGCCCTCGATCGCATATTTACGTCTACTATTTCAACACACTTTCTCATAAAGTGGCTTTTATTTAATTTATCTTACGCGCGGCTTATTTACACACAGTGTTTTTTACTTTACATTAGCACAAACCTTTTTACTTTACATTACCACACTAGTGTTGTAATTACCGCAAATAGACCAATGAGAGCACGCCGTGGGGCTCGGTCGGCATATACAGGGTGAATTTTAAATCGTGAATCGTAACCACGTTTACCGGTAAAGCTACTTAAGACTAATACAGAGCACTAGTGTTAATTACAATTAAAGACCCGCTTAATTAATTATTAACAAAACGGTGGAGGCGTTTATTACCATTAATCGTAATAAAACTGAATTATTTTATGAGTAAATACGATTTTTAAATACCTACTTATGTTGACAATGTCGACGATGTTGACATTTATTGACAATACGTGCCAAAATTCAATCCAGCCAACTTGGATGGATGGATGCAAGATGGATATCTAATGTTGAAATTTTCATGACAAGTACGAAACATGAATGTAAATGTAGGGTGACAATTAAGGTTCTTTTAAAAAAAAAAAGGTTTAAAAGCATTGTAAGTTATCGTTAACTATGTATAGACTTCAAAAAAAATGTAACGGTTCACGATTTAAAATTCATCCTGTATTATACCCGCGCCACTCAGCGCTAAGGTCGCGTACATGGCGCGCGCCCCGCACTACATCATGCGTAGAGGTATTGTTAGATAACCCACAAAATAAATACAGTAATAAAAGTTTTAAATTATAAGTATATTTTTGTTCGTAAGTGTGTTGGAATAGAGATGTGCCATTCTCGGAAACGTTCTCCGTTTTGCATAGAGAGAGATCGTTCTCGAGAACATTTCCCATAAAAAACAGAGAACGTTTCCGAGAATTCTCGAGAACATTTCCCATACAAAACAGAGAACGTTTCCGAGAATTCTCGAGAACGGCACAACTCTATTTGGAAACCGTCGTTATGACACTCGTGGCCACTGCTGGTCATTGTAATGATACAGTCTCGGCTATTACAGCCTCGACTGTAATGAAATGAATGACCAACATAGCCCACTCGTATGTACCCATTAGATTAGAGGAAAACAGTATTCTTTTACCCGAAATAAACCTGAAAATACTTCCAGATATGCGATGGAGATAAATATGTAACGAGTGTTGATGCGAGTTTTGGGGGGAACACGCCCGACTCATTTATATGGGGCGATCATCCACTCCATGCCCACCTGAAGGACATCAGTCGGCGTGAGGCAGTTTGGTTTCTTGGTATGTTATAATGATTTTTATACTGATAACATTTGGCCTGTTTACAAATAGCATTAATGAAATTCAACATTTTGTGTGTACTTATATAACTTATTTGACGACCGCTTTAGCTTAGTTGGTAGTGACCCTGCCTACGAAGCGATAGGTCCTGGGTTCGAATCTCGGTAAGGGCATTTATTTGTGTGATGAGCACGAATATTTGTTCCTGAGTCATGGATGTTTTCTATGTATTTAAGTATTTGTATCTATTAAATATATCGCTGTCTAGTATCCATAACACAAGCCTTATTGAGCTTACTATGGGGCTAGTTCGATGTGTAAGATTGTCCTTCTAATATATATATATTTTTTTATTATTTATATAAAAACCAACCTGTCACGTATAGCAGGCCATATTCAACCTCCTGTAATTTTGTGCTGGCTAAAGCTAGAACCCTGACTTTTCAGGTATATGTAGGGCTTAATACGACTTAGATATATTCTCAATAACATTCAGTTTGAACTTGTAGTTTAAGAACTATTACACGTCAAAATTCCTTAGTTTTGTCGCTGACTCACTCACTGATCATCATAATTCTAAGGTACTTCTAGCAGACTCACAAGCTCCAAATTTTAAACATAATTAGTTCTTAGCCTATCAAGTCATGCAAAACCTAAAAATATTCCAATTTCAATACGAACTGCATAAGTAAGTTTGTAATCCTAAAAGTTTCGAGATGTAATGTTAAACCAAGTCAGTATCATCGACGTTCGTATTATTTAACCGTGGAGGTTAATACTTTTAAATAAAGAATCCTCCCTCCACGGGTCAATAATAGGCAAGTCGTTGGGAATAACGTTACATCTTAAAACTTTTTTCATCACACTTGCTCGAAAATGGTGTCATTACACGTAGGTTCTGCGGGCCGTAAATGGCCTATTACGCCCTAGGGCGTAATGGTTTTCTTTTTAAATTTGAAACGCTGGTTCTGTTTTACTCTTATTTGTCATGTTCAAAGGAAACGCTAACGTACTTTTTTAACTTTTATTACTGAAATATTTATTTAAAGAGAACTGTTATTGCAAATACATGTAAACAACTATTGCTGTAACATTAATTAAATGTTTAAATAGTGTATTTCAGTAATTTGCAAATATAAAATCAACCATTTTAAGTCTTTACCGCTTTGGTTTCCGAACGTGACTTGTCGTCTTGATATATGTCACTAATGTCACTGTCAGTTTTACAATTTTATTTAGGTTAAGTAAGGTTATTTTAATCAGATTTCCTCACAAGTGTGATGAAAAACATTGTGTGTGCCACGGGCAGTAAAGGAATTACAAACTCGTGTTGTTAAAGCCCTCGGCTTCGCCTCGGCCTTGTAACAAACACTCGTTTGTAATTCTATACTTACCGCCCTTGATACACAATGTACTATTTCATCACACTTGCTCGAAAATGGTGTCATTACACGTAGGTTCTGCGGGCCGTAAATGGCCTATTACGCCCTAGGGCGTAGTGGTTTTCTTTTTAAATTTGAAACGCTGGTTCTGTTTTACTCTTATTTGTCATGTTTGAAGGAAACGCCAACTTACTTTTTTAACTTTTATCACTGAAATATTTATTTAAAGATAACTGTTATTGCAAATACATGTAAACACATATTTCAGTAACATTAATTAAATGTTTAAATATTGTATTTCAGTATTTTGCAAATATAAAATCAACTAAAATGGCCGTTACCGCTATGGTTTCCGAACGTGACTTGACATTCGCATTGTCTATGACATATGTCACTAACGTCACTGTCTGTGTTAATATTTTCTTGTCATACTGGGTGGATTAGTAAGGTTATTTTTATTTAAGATTTCCTCACAAGTGTGATGAAAAACATTGTGTGTGCCACGGGCGGTAAAGGAATTACAAACTCGTTTGCAATTCCTTCGTTACCGCCCTAGATACACAATGTACTATTTGTTGTAAAACAACTGCGTTGCGAGATTGCATCTTTTTACATGTGTTTCTATTTACAGGTGACTCGGGTTACCCTCAACGGGAGACGATGATGACGCCCATCACCAATGCTGCGCCAAACACACCCGAAGCACACTACACCACACTGCAATGCCTTGCGAGAGCCATAGTGGAAGAAACCATTGGTGCACTAAAATCTCGCTTTCGCTGTCTGTTGGCGCATAAGGTCTTACATTACGATCCTTACAAGGCTGGCTCTATTGTAAATGCATGTGTAATATTACACAACATTTGCAATAGGGCTAACCTGCCTTTTATGCCAGCGGAAAATGACTCCGAGGAGGATGTCATTGAAGATGCTCGTCTTCAACCCAATGAGCCTCACCGAGAGACTGTTCCGCTGCATGACATGGACAAGGACGAGAATGACGAGGATGAGAATGACGAGGACAAGAATGACGAGGATGAAGAGGAATTTAGCAACGCCTTGCGGCTGGGCGTCGCAGCAAGGCAGAATTTAGTTACTCGTCTCTGGAAAGATCGGCGTCACCACCAATCCTGAAAATATACAATATAAGTTTTTCGCGATGTTTTTTTTCGCACCTTAGTTACTAAGCCCGAGTAACATAGGCTATAATGACGTCATAATAAAACTAATATGGCGGAAGCTGTACGCCATTTATTGTGGTCTGAAAAAAAGCGAACTTCCAATCTTTTCGAGTGGGGTATCAAATTAAAATAAAGAGATTTTAACGCTGATTATAACAATATTTACTTTTAGTGAGAAAGCTCGCTATATATTAAATCGCGCCATCGTCTTTTTTAAGACGTGGTTACCCTCAACGGGAGACAATAATGACGTCCATCACCAATGCTGCGCCAAGCACACCCGAGGAACACTACACCCAACCTGTAGGCTTATGATGCTATGCTTTGTCGCGCGATAAATAAATGATAAAGCATCCGTCACGTTTTGACAAGTAGTGCGTGAGAGTGACGAATGCTTTAGCATTTATTTATCGCGTGACAAAGCGTAGCATCATAAGCCATGCCATGTGAGAACCATAGTGGAAGAAACCATTGGAGCACTAAAAACTCGCTTTCGCTGTCTGCTTGCACACAGGGTCTTATATCACAATCCTTACAAGGCTGGCTCTATTGTAAATGCATGTGTAATATTACACAACATTTGCATTAAAGCTAACCTGCCTTTTATGTCAGCGGACAATGACTCCGAGGCGGATCTCATTGAAGATGCTCGTCTTCAACCCAATGAGCCTCACCGAGAGACTGTTCCGCTGCATGACATGGACAAGGACGAGAATGACGAGGACAAGAATGACGAGGATGAAGAGGAATCTGGCAACGCCTTGCGGCTGGGCGTCGCAGCGAGGCAGAATTTAGTTACGCATCTCTGGCACGATCGACGGCACCACCAAGCCTGAAAATATACGATATAAGTTTATCGCGATGTTTTTTTTTTCACACCTGAAGGTGGGTTTAGACCAAACCAATTCTAACACATTCTAACCCCACTCTACCAAATTCTTTGTGTACACACAAAGAATTTGGTAGAGTGGGGTTAGAATGTGTTAGAATTCTTTTGGTCTAAACCGACCTTTAGATCAATACCGAATCGTAATTTAGATAATCCGGGTCCATATTTGGATCAACTGCAAGTGCTCTCATTCTCAAAGCAGGGCTCGAATACGGGTACTTTCTCCATACAAAAATACCGGTATTTTTTGCGTTCTTTTCGTTCTTTGGTTTATTATTTAATTTTTTAATCGGAGTATCTAATAATACGAAGCCACTACTTTAATATTTTTTTCTACTCCTGTACTGTCTGTCTGTCTGTCTATCTGTCTTTTACTTGGTCACGAACACTAATATAAGAACATACATAATATGAGTTCAGAGAAGTCTATACTCTATTCCCCATAACAGCACTAGTGTCGTTATAGTCACTTTACGTTATTGCTAGCAGCCACAGACTTCTAAATCTAGGTTAAACTTAGGTCAAGGATTAAGCGCTCAATTTTAACTTTACGGTAAAAATGCACAACTACCAACTTAACAAACAATTAAATTCCTTTTTTTTTTAAGAAAAACAACTTTCCGAACTAAATTCATTGATGCCAACATAAAAAAAGTATTTTTAATTAAAGTATATTTTAAATTTAAAAAAAAAGTTTACCATAGACACATACTGTCAGTCAAACGTCATATTTGCCTTGTTTCCAGGTTATGACTAATTTTGTATTTTATAATTTAAAACCTCGTCGTAGAAAAAGTATTGTATGCAACGTTGTATAATTAAGTCAAAAAACGCTCATTGCGTCTCTATATGCGATACTCGCCGCATTCGCGGCTCGTATCGCAACTCACGCAATTCGCATGTTTTGAACACACTTATACAACTGTTGCATAAAATACTAATATTGAGCCCTACATGTATAAAATTATTAAAAATATTGAACTAATATATAGTTACTATATAGTAACTATATAGTATTGATTATTTTTGCAAAACACCGGGTCCGAGCCCTGCCTCATAGCCCCCGTGATGCCGTGGAAGCAACCAATGACCCTCTTTATGTTTATATGGAAAACCGACCGACTTTAATCACCTTAAGGGATGTTTGCCATTAAATTCCCTTAGGCGTTGTATTTATTTTATCGCACTTCCATGTAAACACATACGAATACTTCAGTGTGTAAACGGGTGTATTTTCGCTGGCGTAATTTCTCTGGCCACCAATATTTAAAAGGTTCCTCCTCACTGGACTGGCATTCGTCGGTTACTTGTTAGAACTTGACTGATTCTACATTGTAGCCAAAAGTCCAATTCTAATAAGGCAGAATCTTCTCAGTGTTCGCCATTATGTCATGACAGCGAAATTACGTTTTTGAAAATACACCCAAACAAGGTTGCGATTGTGTAGATAGAGCTTTTATGCCACACCAGGCCATAAAGTGACTTTTTCCGCACGCTGCGCGTACGGTAAAAGCCGCTTTCTGGCCAAGTGTAGACATATAATTATGTACACAACACGGGAGCTTCGGGCCGCAAACACCTGCGATCTCGGCCTTTCTTTGTATAACCACCCTAGTTGTGTAATGTACTATTCGTTCGATGCAATATCCACGCTTCAAGGCTTCTTGTGTATAGTAATTGTCCGTTCAACTGGGCTAATGCTGTTAACGAATACAATGCCATTGAGAGGTAAACCACAAATTAGGATAACGAGAATATAGTGTCAAAAAAGTACAACTGCCTTGAAAGATCATTAGATTTTAGATTCTATTTACTAGACAGTAAAGTGTAAATGCAGTTATAGATAAGTGCGATCTTAATTTGTTTTGCATTTCACATTCGCCCGACGGTCTGCAAGTGCGTATTCCGTAGAGAAAAGACTTAGAGATACTATGAGCTTTCAACGGATTATCGGTTCTATGACCGTAATGATAAGGCGGCAAATGCTTTCAAACAAAAAAATAATAATGCGTTTTGCTTTTACAGATTCAACGGGGAGCCAGGTAGACCGCCCGGGTTTACTCGTGTTACGCATTATTTTATTTTTTTTGTGGTATTGTATTCTCTCAATGGCATTGTTCGCTCAACGGCATTGTATTCGTTAACAGCATTAGCCCAGTTGAACGGACAATTACTATAAACAAGGTTGTGATTGTGTAGGTAGAGCTTTTTTAATACACTTGCTCAAAAAGTGGTACTTTTCGTAGCTGTAAATCACAGATATATAAGAAACAAAGATGTGAAATCACACGCGTTTTGTATTAGAACCGCTGTCGCCGGTTTTGCTCACACATACATTAACGCTGTGCACATGCAAAGACAACACCCACAAATAAACTAGCGTCACCGCCAATCATCAAAGAACACAGCGACACACTACAGCAACGCTGTCGTTGCTATTGGCTAGTACACACTAACGCCCGCGCCGTCTCAATACACGCACACACTTAAATATTTCATCGACGTAAGGGCTTGACAAAGAATAAAAAGTTATCGATGAACGAATGAATGAATGTTGCTTCGTTCATCAATCACTAAAAATAAATACCTAATAACGAATCGTAATTCGTTATTTCTTTTGTATGATTTTTTTTTACAATTAGGGTGTTCAATTGGATTATGAATTAAATTTTTTACTACAATATTATATAAATAAATGATGTTGTGTTGTGGTAACTTCTTAGTTGTATAAATAGATTAGCTAGGCAAAGAATATATCTTTGAAGAGCTGTCGCTATCATTGTCATGATTATTTATTGTTCTTTCTCACATAATTGGTGACCCCGACGTGATCAATTATGTGAAGGAATAGTTGAATAAGATATTTCCTTTTTCCACTAAAAACGTAAATATATTTATTTAAGCAACAAAACAATAATCATGACAATGACAGCGACAGCTCTTCAAAGATATATTCTTAACCTAGCTAACCTATTTAGACAACTAAAAAGGTGTCGCCACAATGTAGGTACAACACGGAAAAAAGAATCTTTATATTATTGCTATATTATATGAAGATATTTTAGAATCTTATTTCCCTCCCGTTAATCTAAAAGTAAAATATCCTTTACTTGTACTGTACAACTTTGCGTACAGTACAAGAGTAAAATCCTAAAACTGACATTTTTTTTGATAAATTGGACGTAGTTATGCAATAACGTTCCAATCCACAAAACGAAGTATCAACCTTCTGTCTTTAAAAACAAAGTCCATAATCCAATAAATTTTGCGTGTGGAATGGAACGTTATTGCATAACTACGTCCAATTGACCTGGATAAGTTATTTTTACATACTATTGTTACAATTGAAATTGAAAAATTTGTAGGGAATAATAAGGGAAAGGGGTAGAGAATAACATTCATTTTTAAAATAATCAAATACTTTAATCGCCCCGCCCCTGAACAAAATATATTTATTGACATATAATTCATTCTTAATACATTCTTTACATATAAGTCATTTTCATCAAAGTGTTTTGAACTAATCACACTGTTTTTACTTGGAAACCAGTCCTTTCTCCCAGTCGCATCGATCCATTTTTCTTTTAATGTGGCTTTAGCAGGAAACCTAAAACATCACAATGATTAACTGTAATAAACATAAAATAACTGCAACAAAATAATTGCTTGAAATGCAAAATTAATATTTTATATTTATTTAATACGTTGTCAGTGCATTAAATTTAAATATACCATGATTTATCTTAAAATGGTTCCATTCATTCATTCATCCAATCATATCGATATTTTTATCGAACAGGTAACTCACTACTGTTAGTTCATTCAAAATGGACTCATGAGAATTGACAAGGTAAAATGAACTTTATCGGTGAAGTAATAGAGTCGACTTCTAAATAAATGCCAACTAAATTAAATCGAAATAAAAATATTTCGGAAAACTCATTTTATTTACATACCTGTGGTAAGAAATGCCTCCTTTCGATTAATTTTGAATGCGAGTTCTATTTGGGCACCTTAACACAGAACAGTTTGGCATAATTGCTTGTTTTAACCTCACGAAAAACGTAAAAAAGCAGAGCTCAGCGTGTGACGGCGGTTACATAGCAACTGTAGACGTTTTTCTCGCTATAAGGTCATTTTGCCCCTATAGCTGAAACGCGCGCCACGCCTACTGACCATATCCATGTTTCTTATAAATCCGTGCTGTAAATCGTGCGCAAAGTTGTATTTTGCGCACTATTGTTTTTTTCATCACACTTGCTCGAAAATGGTGCATTACACGTAGGTTTTGCGGGCCGTAAATGAGCTATTACGCCCTAGGGCGTAATGGTTTTCTTTTTAAATTTGAAACGCTGGTTCTGTTTTACTCTTATTTGTCATGTTCAAAGGAAACGCCAACTTACTTTTTTAACTTTTATCACTGAAATATTTATTTAAAGAGAACTGGTATTGCAAATACATGTAAACACATATTTCTGTAACATTAATTAAATGTTTCAATAGTGTATTTCAGTATTTTGCAATTATAAAATCAACCGTTTTAGGTCTGTACCGCTATGGTTTCCGAACGTTGCGCATTGTCTATGGATATGTCACTAATGTCACTGTCAGTTTTACAATTTTATTTAGGTTAAGTAAGGTTAATTTTAATTAGATTTCCTCACAAGTGTGATGAAAAACATTGTGTGTGCCACGGGCGGTAAAGGAATTACAAACTCGTGTTATTAAAGCCCTCGGCTTCGCCTCGGCCTTGTAACAAACACTTGTTTGTAATTCCTTACCTACCGCCCTTGATACACAATGTACTAATACTATCCAGCTAATTTTTGAACACTAAATAACACATTTATTTGCAAACAAAAAAGTACAAAGTAATAGTAAATATATTTCTTGCTTTTTCATGTTCAAATTTAATTAAATTCCGTATGTTTCTTTTCAAAATAATTTATTTCATTAGGCTGAATGGTGACATCCGTCCCGATTACCTATTACTCTCGCTCAGTCAAAAAGCTGCAAATAAAATGGTGAATGTGCTTGCCATCAGCCGTGCCTTTATTTGTTTTCGATAAAGTCGTAATTTTAAAATCGTACTTTAATTTTGTCACACTTCACGCGTTTTAAACGGCACCCACGCGGTGATCGTGATTAATTTACCAACTATGTACAGTCAGCATCAGATATCTATTGTCGCCCAGAGTAGCCAAATTTATCTTAACACGCCTTTGGTGCTATAGGATAAGGTCGTTGTTAAGATAATATTTGGCTACTCTGTGCAACAATAGATATCTGATGCTGACTGTAGCTAACAACGTTTGTAGTTTTTTTAACCGACTTTAAAACAGGGGTAGGGAGTTTGTCAGTTTGTTGGAATCTTTTGTTTAATGTTAAAACGAGGAATAAAAGAGACTAGTTAGCTTTTTGTTTATAGAACTAAGTGGTATTCTATCACCAGTTTACAGGTTATCCATTCATTACCTAACATCCTGTAGTTATATTGTGAGTGAATTTGATTTTTTTTGTAGTACCTACCTATCTCGTGCATTTCTTATCGAATAGACTATTTATAGTAAATATATTTATTATAAAGACGAACAAGTACCTAGTCCAACAACACGCGATAGCACGTCTGTGTGAGTGCGATCCATATTGAAGCATTCTTATTTCTTCGCTTGTAGTGCATTCATATGTATACGGCGCGCACACATTCAAGCGCGCGAAGCACCTTTTATTTATTTATTTAGACTTTATTGCACAATACAGGAAAGTACAAACGGCGAACTTAATGCCATAAGGCATTCTCTACCAGTTAACCGCTGGGCCAAACAGAAATATTAAATTGG
Source organism: Eudemis profundana (assembly GCA_947034925.1). Lineage (NCBI taxonomy): Eukaryota > Metazoa > Arthropoda > Insecta > Lepidoptera > Tortricidae > Eudemis > Eudemis profundana. The sequence continues at coordinate 8,924,198 of OX344814.1, read as the reverse complement.
TGCATGAACATATAGTCAAATCCGTAAAATTGTGAACACAAATCATATACATATACATAATACTGGTATACCTACATAAATATGCTGTAAAATATACCTACATACATACTATTACATGTACCCAGTATAAAATATCATGAAGATCATTAATCGTGAATATTGTCAGAAAAATGCTAGCGCAACGTGCGCTTTAAAGGCCGAGCCACACCGGCTGCGTGTGCACGCACTGTACGCTGCAGCTCCTTGACTTTGAGCGTGACTAGCCGCCATTTTGAAAAACATTCATACTATACAACGCGTACGGCACGCGCACGCAGACGTGTACGCAGCCGGTGTGGCTCAGCCTTTAAGCTGAATTTGCTCTGCGCTTTCCTTATAGTAAGGGGAAGATCGTCGTTCCAAAGGCGAATGGCCTGAAGAGTAAAGGAGTTGGACATAAATCCGGACAGACCGGACCTTTTGTAGGAAGATAAATGATTGCTATTATACTGTGGCGTAACTCTTTCTACGAAATCTGGGATGGTAGTGAAATAAATAAATACCCCTCTTTCCAATTCATATAATTCTGTTTATTTACCACTAAATAACAATGCAGCTATCACATATTCTCAATAATCAGCAATATTTCGTCTATGACGTAAAATTTACCATAAAAGCATTATATACAGCTCCTACTTAAAATCATAAATTTGTACACATAATTATTCTCATTATTAATTTAATTTTATAAATCTGAATTATGAAATAAATTCAATTCAAGTTCTTACGTCAAATGGGGTAATTTAGACATTATGTCATACTTTAAGACTAATTTTTGTTTCTTTTAAACGATTACGGGCATTTCTCCGATGATTGCCGTGGTATTTGGCAGGTATCTGATCTGATAGATGTTGAGGTTGTCTGCCAAAGACTCGAAAATGTCGTGCAATTTTCCCAGATTCGACATTTCATGCCACCGCTGTTAATGCCACAGAAATCACCGGGCAAATGCTTAAAAAGAATGTCAAGGTATTTTTGGCTAATGAATGGAATTAATTTCACTTAAAATTGTCAATTTTCAACAAAAAATGTGTCTTATACAAATACAAAGTAAAATTTCCCATTTGACGTTTGCTTAGGTAGTAAGTAAAATACTTCTTTTGGATATCACCGTATAAATGTATTCGGAGACAGTTCTGTCAGAGTTCCATCCACTGTCACTATTCTGGTCGCATTATTAACAATGAGGGTGTTTAGAAATCATAAACCCACCAGCTGGCAGCAGGGTGGCGAAAGGTCTTTTTGACGGTAGGCGTCAAGATCCACCAATCACACCACCTGATTTTGACATCTACTGCCAAATAGACTTTTCGCCACCCTGCTGCCAGCTGGTGGATTTCTGATTTCTAAATACCCTCATTGCCGTAGGTTCAGTGCCAGGCTTTCTACAAAACCACCGAAAATAGTACCTAATCCAAACATAGAGAGAGCTTCATGTAGGTTCGGTTGTTCCCTGTAGAAATTAAACTACAGCGACCCAGAGAAAGAAGTGCTAGTAGAACTACCCTTTTATACGTAAGAGGTTAGTTCCTTTGAACGCTTAACGGTTTCATATAGTTGGTCATAGTTATTAAACACATAGGGCAGTAATAGTACATTACACAACTAGGGTGGTAATACAAAGAAAGGCCGAGATCGCAGATGTTTGCGGCCCGAGCTGCAAGCGAGGGACAAATATGCGATCGACGGCTTTCTTTATTACCTCCCGTGTTGTGTACATCATTTTATGTGTACACTTGGCCAGAAAGCGGCTTTTTCCGTACGCGCAGCAAAGAACAACTAAAAAGGGGGGCTTTATTACCGGCCAATGTGTGTACGTAGGTAAAAATTTGAAAGGGTGTTTACAAAAACAACATAACTGACTAGACTGGATGAGACTTACAGGGAAACATTTTTCATGACAGTAGATGTCAACCAACTTAGTCATGTTATTTTTGTAAACATCCCTTCAATTTCACGTCATCCTAGGTCGTAAGTAGCATTTTCCAGCCGCTGCGCGAAGGAGGCTCTTACTTCCTGGCCAAGGAAAAAACGACGTAAATAATTTTATGTTATCCCTGGCCAGAAAGAGCGATTTTCTCTCTGCGTAGTGGACAGTAAGTGCTACTTACGGTACTTGTGTGATGGTAATTTGAATTTGAACAAGTTACGACGATACCCAATTGAAGTATGAAATGTCAGACAAAATATAGGTAGCTAAAATATACACATATAAGCAAAGGGAAAAATATCTTAAAAAGCCTAAATATTAAGCAAGAAATTAATCACAAGTTCATTTATTACAAACAACAAGCATTTTTTTGCGAAAATAGAATAGTTTCGCAATCGTTTATTTTTGAGATTTTCTAATACTTAAGCAACTCGCAAGCGAATTTTCCCCTAGCATGATCGCGACATGCAAAATGTAGCAACTTATATTTCATACAAGTTTTGTAAAGAAATAAATTAATAAAATAAAGATTCACAGGTATTCTCTGAAGCTGATCTACAAACCAGTAAGTATCGGCTCTAATTATTTTGATGAAATTAGTATTTCGAGTTTGTTAACGGACTTCAAAAATGGAAGTTCTCAGTTCGACACAATCTTTTTTTCTCTATCTTCTGTGATTACTCGAAAATGACTATTAGGAAAATTATTTATTTATATATGTATACAGTATATGTATTTATTTTATTTATTCACATATAAATACCTCTATAATCTCGTGTACATGTTTCTCAGTTTGCCTGCCATCTCTCTTGTCTCATCACTCAACTGCTCAAAGGTCCCTTAAAGGGATAAGTTCGCCTTTGTACATATACCTTTATTTTGTAACCCTGTACTTTGTCTTATTTTGTGCAATAAAGTGTTTTAGTACATTGTGTATCAAGGGCGGTAAGTAAGGAAAAAGAAAAAACTCGTGTTGTTAAGGCCCTCGGTTTCGCCTCGGCCTTGTAACAAACACTCGTTTGTAATTCCTTTACCGCCCGTGGCACACACAATGTTTTTCATCACACTTGTGAGGAAATCTGATTAAAATAACCTTACTTAACCTAAATAAAATTGTAAAACTGACAGTGACATTAGTGACATATATCAAGACGACAAGTCACGTTCGGAAACCATAGCGGTAAAGACTTAAAATGGTTGATTTTATATTTGCAAAATACTGAAATACACTATTTAAACATTTAATTAATGTTACAGAAATATGTGTTTACATGTATTTGCAATAACAGTTCCCTTTAAATAAATATTTCAGTAATTAAAGGTAAAAAAGTAAGTTGGCGTTTCCTTTGATCATGACAAATAAGAGTAAAACAGAACTAGCGTTTCAAATTTAAAAAGAAAACCATTACGCCCTAGGGCGTAATAGGTCATTTACGGCCCGCAAAACCTACGTGTAATGACGCCATTTTCGAGCAAGTGTGATGAAAACATACATACATACTTTTAGAAAGAAGGGTATATCTCCCTGCTGGTCACATTCTCCTTGAGCCAAAATCCTACTGAGCGAAACTCGGTTGCCTAGAGAAGCAACCCAATTACTGACAACCTTTATTTATTGTCTCTTTTTTGGCCCTCACTAGAGCTAAAAAAAAAGGTCAGACTACGCTAGAGAAGTTTGCAGAGGTCGAAAAAAAGGTTTTATTGCAAAAAACACACATGGCAACATCACAAGCAAGATGAATACTTATCTTATATATCTTGATACTTGGCAAATATCTTTTCGTTTAATAAGTACATAATGTGTAGATACCCACTGAAATAAATATTCGGGACAGTCTTGGACAAATAGATCTAGTTCCAACCAAACTAAGCAATGCTTGTATACATGTACATATTTAAATATAATATTTAAATACATTGAAATTATCTAAGCCCTGGAACAAATCGCTTAGTTTGGTTGAAACTAGATCGATGTGTGCAAGATTTACCCAGATATTTTTTTTTTAGTAGGTATGTAGACACATTTTATAATAAACGGAAGAATTATTGCCAAGGACCAAGATTAAATAATCCTCTTGCTGTAGTTTCCGCATGTTGCCATATACACCCACGAATAACCCTAAAAACTCTAACTATAGATTCTAACAACTATTAAGAGTAAAAAAAGCTATGTGATGTATAGTCGAAAATCGGTTACTTTTCGACATATTAATTATTTTTTAAATGAAAACTCCCAAGTGTGTAACAAGCCCTTATAAATGTGACTAAGATACTTTTACATTTTTTTTAATTTTTTTTTAACTAAACAGCAATTACCCTTCGCAGTATTTGACGTTAAGCGACTACGAGTCCAAAAAAAATTACCTTTTGTTTCCATTTTAGCTTTTTTTCCCTTTTTGATATCTTTTCCTCAATTAAGAACATGTTTATGAGGAGGGGCTCAATTTACTAATTTATTTTGTTCCATAAGACTATTAATATAAAATGACAATATTCGACCTATGTTGATATAACGTTATTTACATGTAATACCATTAGGAATACGTGGTTAAATTTTTTCGGGTTATTCGGGGGCACGGTGTGTATATTTTTTAATAAAACCTTTTTTCGACCTCTGCAAACTTAGCGTAGTCCGACTATATGCGCTCGGCAAACTCTCGTAGGTATATAGCAACTTTAGAGCGGCCACACATAAGGCCGCTCATTCCCAAAACACCGCATTATCAAAATACTAAATTTCTAAAATACAAGTTTCTCGATATATCTGATTCTCCGTATACCAGATTCCCGAAATAATACATCCAACAAAATCATTTACACCCTTGAGTAACCTACGATTTTATATTCTAGTGTAACGGGAATGTGGTACGACAGGAATCTGATAAATCGAGAATTAAATTTTGAAAAATTTGAATTGTATTTTGAAAATTCTGGTATTCTGCGTATGAGCGTAATATTCCTGGCAATTAAATTTAACATACCTATTAACCACATCGTCTATGCTTGTAATATTTCTCTAAAATGTAATTGCTATAGTTATTTCATAAGGCACTCATATTTTACCTAATAATCACACTTCTATTACTTATAATATAATGCTCATTGTACTTAATTAATCACATTTAATATTTCCCGATAAGTACAGTTGGCCAATGAAAATATTGAGCACTTTACTCTTTTATTCAGCGTAGTAAATTATTTATTATATAATTTTTATAACGCCACATTCGTACCCACAATAGTTGCTTTCACACATGGGTTATTCTTCAGAAATATGTCAGCGACTTATTCCTCTGTCTTCATACATTTAGTATGAAAAAGGGCCAGAGGAATAAGGTGACCGCAGACATATTTCTGAAGAATAACCCACATATCAACTGTGGGTTGTGAAGTTACTACTACGCCATGAACAGACAATCACTCGATTGTATCTTAAATTAGCACTAATATCCGATTTTGAAACTGACAGTACAGATACTGACTAAACACCATGTCTATTTCTGACTGTACCTATATAGGCTTAAAGTGGCTTCTTTATTTTTTAGCGTTGCGATTTAAAAAACGAAATAAATACACATCTTTGGTTTGCTAGTTTAACTGGCACCTAGTTAACAGAGGCACCAATGTTGAATTTACCACATAGAAAATCGCGCAATAAATAACCACATTTTTAACCACCCGACCGCGGTGCACTTTAAAAGTGCATAATAGTCGCCATTTTGTCGAACTTCACACCCAGTGACACTCGCGCCATCAAGACGAATCTAATGATGTAGGTATCATTTATCGAAATCGGTTGTGCCGTTGAGTAGTTACCAGCGGACATAGGAACAGACATACATACATACATACCAGTAGCGTGGCGTCCAAAGAACGCGATTCTCACCGGCTTGCCTAATATCAAGCATTTGAGCACCTTATTCTAAAGCTCTTAAAGAACATGTACACTAAATCTGCATCGGCTTGCCCATGGATATCTTTTACGCCACGCCACTCTACATATATACAGCTCAAACACATAACCCTCCTTTCGGGCTTCGCCGCATTCGGGTAAAAAAATGGCAACATTTTTAAGAATTCCTCAAATAAGGGAGCTAAGCGTTAGGTTTATCATTATTCTTCTTTTTTCCTGCCAAGTCTCTATAGATCTCGTCGAGAGAGCGTCCCCTGGTCTCAGGGAACCACACGATAGAGAACACGCAGGATACGAAGCAAAAGATGGCGAATCCTAGGAACGTCCATTGTATGCCGATCATTTGGTTCAGGGCGTGGAACCACTTGCTTTGGATGAAGTTGGCCATTTTTGCCGCGACGTTGGCGATCGCTGAGACTTGCCCGCGGAGCTGTAAGTATTCGATTATAATGTAGAGTTATCCTACTAATATTATAAATGTGAAGTTTGTGAAGATGTCTGGACGTTTAGATGTTTGGATTGGATGTTTGTTGCTAAATAACGCGGTAGCAAGTGAATGGATTGATATGAAATTATAATATGTAGACCAGATCCTGTAGGCTTATGCATGATCGAGGGGGGGACCGGGATACCGTGTGTCTGGTGCCGGTCCCTGCTTCCCCGGGGGACGACCATTTGGTCGGGGGAGAGCTGGTGAGGGAAGGCACACTGGCCATGCTACAGTGTGCCTTTTTCGGAGAGGGTTCGCCCGAGGGCGAAGGTGCCGGTGATGTCGTGGTGGCTTGTCCCCGATCCCACGGCATCACCCTGAAGGCAGAGGGTGGAAGCATCCCCGAGTTTTAGTGGGTAGGCCAATCCCTTCTGGAGCAGAGAGCCCCACATAACCAATGCGTAACATCTGGCTGTCACCCCCGATGGCCTTAGGTTACGTAGTGGTATGCAGTTTCATGCATTTCTCCGGGTTAAAAAAAAGGCTTATGTATGACGCTACGCTTTGTCACGCGATAAATAAATGATAAAGCATCCGTCACCCTTACACACTATTGGACAGGACGTGACGGATGCTTTATCATTTATTTATCGCGCGACAAAGCGTAGCATCATACGCCTACTGGATTGAAACATAGAGGATACTTTTTATACGAGTAGTGAATTTACTTGGAATAAAAACGGTAATAACGCAGGATGTCAGGACGTCAAGATGATCATGGTGATGATGATGATGATAGTGATGATGACGATGATGATGATGATGATGGTATAAAAGAGATAATCAAATGGAAGCTGAACATGTCAGATATGATGACGTAGGAGATGGGTTGGAAGCCCGCGGCGTCAGGGAAAACTGCGAAGCACAGTGCCAAGACCGGGATCCATCCTGGCAACCTCACCCGCCCCGGTTAGGTAGAACCAGAGGGAGAAGGTCAGCAACCTCAGGTCGACAAGAAGATCATGATGATGATGGTGATGACGATGAAGGTGATGATGATAATAATGACGACGATGATGACGTTTATAATGATGATGATGTTGAGGATGATGAAGATAATGATGATGATATAAAAGAGATACTCATATGGAAGCTAAACATGTCAGATATGATGAATTGATGAGGTAGGAGACCGGCTGGAAGCCCGCGGCGTCAGCGAAAACTGCGAGGCACAGTGCCAGGACCGGAATCCATCCTAGCAACCTCACCCGCCCCGGTTAGGTAGAACCAGAGGGAGAAGGTCAGCAACCCCAGGTCGACGAATGATGAAGATCATGATGATGATGGTGATGACGATGACAATGATGATGAGGATAATGATGATGATGGTAAAAAAGAGATACTCACATGGAAGCTGAACATGTCAGATATGATGAGGTAGGAGACCGGCTGGAAGCCCGCGGAGTCAGCGAAAACTGCGAGGCACAGTGCCAAGACCGGGATCCACCCTGGCAACCACACGCCCGCTGCCGTCAGGTAGAACCAGAGGGACAGCGTCAGCATCCCCAGCCCGACCAGGCAGGAGGTCACTATTAGCAGCATCTGAAATTATATTCCAGAACTTGAAGACGGCGCTCATTTCCAAAATACCGCATGCGCATTCCCAGAATACCAGATTTTTAAAATAGGTACCAGGTTCTCGATATGTCAGATTCGCCGTATACCAGATTCCCAAAATACATCAACAAAATCATTTAGATCCTTGAGTAACCTACGATTTTATAATCTAGTGTAACGGGAATGTGGTAAGACAGGAATCGGATAAATCGAGAATCCGGTATTTTGATCTAATTTTCTTTTGAATTTTCATCTAATTTATACCCTGTTTTCACACTGACGCCGCAATCTACGAACGCATGGCGAAAATAGGCGAATCCCATACGAAATTTAGATGTTTCGATGCAATTTTCGCGCTTCACGGTGTCACTGTGCAAACAAGGATGCGGTTGTGTACGTAGGGATTTTTTTGTTGTTGTACATAAAATGCAGACGATATTGTATAAAAACACGATTATCGCTTATTGAATCAACCTGTATTCAATCATTTTGTGACGCACATATAAACATTATCATTCACTCGTTCAATCCATTCGTGCCAGCTCTTGTGAATCGACCTGTATCAATATTAATCCTCTTGCTGTGATGTTGCCAAATCTATCTTTTTCAGCTCTGCTCAAGCTTGGATAGTTAAGTATTAAGTTATTATCTATTTTGCTACAGTACCGGCCAAAAACCTCGCTTTAGAGTTACGAATAAAAGAATACTGCCATGTATTTTTGTTTCTAAGAAAATAATTACAAACTATTGTTATAAATAATATGATTACATTAGATTAGATTAGATTTCTTTATTTCATAATATAAGAGTTACAATATAAATTATACTATGTCAATTTACACGAATCTTATACTATGATCGTCAAAAAATATAAAATGCTCACAATAAAAAGATACAATGTCAAAAATCAAAATAAATCGAATGGTATCTCCTAATAAGGGTCGTCATTACAACATAAAAATTTAAAAATACTCAAAATAGAAATTCAAATAATAAAATAACATTAATCATAATAATCATATCTCCCAATAAGAATCGTCAATACAATACAAAATGTGGCCAGGTTTTCTCATCGGTCGTTCAAGGAGTCTACACATGACTGACATGCAAATTTTGCCTTAAAAACGTGAAGGTGATTATTTTGACCGGTACTGTATATAATCGCAAAATTCGCATCTGTTTTGACTGCTCTCTACAATCAACCATAATAATCAGCGCAATTATAAACCACTTTACTTTCATTCAGTTAACGATGGGTGTAATTCCTCGGCCGCAATACAATATTCATAATCCAATCATCGCGATCAAACGTTAGGTTGACATGCAACTGTTCATTCATTATACTTAGTTCATTTGTTGCATGAACGGGAAATAGCGGTGTAAAGTCCATTCTTATCTGTCCTAAGTACTAAACCACTTTTTACCCGACTGCGGCGAAGCCCAAAGGAGGGTTATGTGTTTGACCTGTATGTATGTATGTATGTCCGTTCCTGTGTCCGCTCGTAACTACTCAACGGCACAACCGATTTTGATAAATGATACATCATTAGATTCGTCTTGATGGCGCGAGTGTCACTGGGTATGAAGTTCGTTAAAATAAACAAAATGGCGGATTGTATGCATTTTTAAAGTGCACCGCGGTCGGTTTTTTTTAGTAAAAATATTTAGTTATTACCTCTTAGCCTAGATGCACAGTTTTTTTTTTTTTTTTTTTTGAAACTGACGAACTCGCAGCCCCTCCTGGGCGTAGCGATTTTCGGACCGGGTGGTTGGCCGTGGCGTTCCCTGGGGTCGAACCAGGTCGCTAGCCAGACCACCCTGAGTTAGATGCACAGTAATTTTTCTTCCTGCAAAAGGTACATCGCGCGCTTGTATGTGTGCGCGCCGTGTACGAACGCACTACAAGCAAAGATTTAAGAATGCGTAAGAACGCGCGTCTGTTGTTGCCGAAAGGCCGAAGTTGAAATACTTATTTGTTTGTTTTTATACTTTGCTGGATGCAGCTGGACAGTACATATCCACGAGGAGCAATGAACGAGCAACGACACGACAAGCGAAGCGAGTTGTATACTGAATACGAATAACAAGCTAATTATCTTTTTCCAGTTCTTTATACGAGTTCTTTAGCGGACATGGGCCACAACCAGCTTTACGATTCCTACCAACATGAGTAGTCTTGATATTTAGTTCGACAACGAGCGAAGTGAGGTATGCATACGAAGCTCCAATCGCAATCGTTCTACAAAATCAGAAGAATCATCGAATGTGAGTGCGCCCACATTCGACACGAAGACAGCGAGGCCAGGTGTATCTTAAAATATAGTTCATACGCTACGCGTACGGAATAAGCCGCTTTCTGGCTAAGTGTAGTGTAGACATAAAATTATGTACACAACACGGGAGGTAATAAGGAAAGCCCTCGATTGCATAAATAAGTCCCTCGCCTGCAGCTCGGGTCGCAAGCATCTGCGATTTCGGCCTTTATTTATTTTACCACCCTAGTTTGTGTAATGTACTGTATATTTTTATCTAGCTCTAGTTCCCGTTATTCACGTAATGAGTATGGAACCAATCAGTTGCATTACCTACTATCATTATGTGTAACCTTGAGATCTAGTACCTACAACTGCGAACGAACCAAGGTATGTATACGAAGCTTATTACCATCCTTATTATCATCCTTTATTACCTACTTTTGTTATAGTCTTTTCCACAAGTCCAGTAGTGAACATATACCCAATAAGATACTCAGTTCCCACCACCATGAGTTGGTGCGACGACGAGCGAAGCGAGGAGTATATAAAAGTGTGTTTAATTACCTTTGTTCCAGTCTTTTCCACAAGTCCAGTGGCAAACACAGACCCAATCAGTTGCACAGTCCCCACCACTATGGTTTGGCTGTTTGGGCTCAACTTAAAGTCGACGGACTCAGACGCCATCTCGAATACGACGCTAGCGTATAGCAGCACTATGAGGTAGCCGTCGAATTGCTGTGCCACTTTGATGAATACTGTCACGAAGAAGGCTTTCCGGGTGATCGGGTCGCAGACTAAAAGAGACAGAAAAAAAGTAATCCTTTGTATACAGAGTGGAAAAATTTTATGGGCCCTAGAGGGAAACTGCCTTAAATCCTTAAGTTATACGGTGACAAGACGGACGAAAAATTCGTGTCTTTTCTTGCAGCTCACGGCTCTACTACTTGAGAGCGAGTGAGTTGAAACATATACTGAGTTGTTTGAATCGGAACTGAGCTAGTGAGCCGGTGAGCTAGGCCAACTGATATACTCGTAGCTCTTTTGAATCACTCACTCACGAGCTACACAGGTCTAGTGGGGGTCAAAAACGGAAAAAAACGACGTAAACTTACGTATAGTCTTCCACGGTGATGCAGTCTCCATATTGCTCTGCTTCTCTTTATACACGATACAGTCCAAATCGCGCAGCATTCGCGGGTCGTAGCTGGTGGTGCCGCGAAGCCACGCCATTACTTGTTTAGCCTCCTGGGGATAGAGGTCAAATGATCATCAAAGTATTAAGATAGACCAGTGTGCCTACCATGAGTTGAGCGTACGATCGGCGCTAGCGAGTTTAACGTATCGAGAGTCAGTGCGCCTCTCTCGCACGCGCCGATAGTACAAACAGCAACACACCTAACTGCCCATTAAAGACAGAGCAGAGAGAAAATAATAATGCTTGAAAGAGATATATATATATGCATTATGTCAACTTCAAATCAAATAACGGTTGCGTATGTGTGATGTGCCTTTGAGCATTGTCATTGTAGTTGCTTGAGCAAAGTTTTTTTTTCTTTATTGTGAGTATAGGTTTTATTTGAACAAGACACGTGAATTTGTCAAAATTATAATTTTATTCAGCTTTCGGACGAACGCCAGAATGAAATAAACAACCTAGCTATCTATATTGTTAGGTAATGCTTTTATTGGTGCATCATATTTTCAATATGATGAATCAATAGAATGTAATTTATATTTAGTATTCATTTTCTATTAAATCATGGTTGACAATAAAATGCAATAAAGGTGAAAAGAAAGAATATTTCAGTTATTATTACGCTATAATTAATATTTATAATTTTAGAAAACCTTAAAATTAATACGGGATGTGCCCTCCTGCATTATTTAGGACTAAATTAATCCTGGAATGCATATTCGCCACCATATTCCAACACATATCACTTCCTCTCAAAAGTTCCCAATTCAAAATCAAAATTGTAGTAATGCAGACAAAAGGCGATTCGGTCATCTTTGTGTTGCTGAGTTAGCAATATTTTTCGGGCCGGTATATGATGGTGAAGCCCCCCGTCATCCAACCGACGACGCACAGTTTGCATAGAAATCTGTAACAAGCATTCACAATCAATATTTCACTTAAATTCAAGCAGGATTACAGATTGTTGACAATAATCACTTACAGATAAAGTAACTTGATAGTTCACATTAGCAATCTAACCGTGTTGAACTTACAGCGTATTTGTATGGCTGTGTCACGACAACGATGGAAGGGGTCCCGTGAGTGTGTGGCAATGGTCTCTGCGTCTTCAGCCTCCGTTGTAACTCTTTGACGGGCTAAGCGTGGACGGATGCGTAGTGCTTGTGCACCGCCTTCTGCATGTCGTTGCAGCCATAAGTAAACCGACCGCCTCTGCAAGTGAACTAAACAATTAGCCCTGATAGAAGTCTGGTAAAATAATTAGCTAAAAATCGCGATCGCCGAACCATCAACATATCTTTTTCTTTATAATGATGTTGATACTTACGTGCACCCCAGTTTCCCGGGCTATCTCGGCAACACGCATTCCAACCTCACTGAGGGCTACTATTCTTGTTCTCTCCAAAAGAGTAAGACGAGGAGGCATCTTCAAATATGAATCCACGAATTCAATAATATGGCATTTAATGTCAACAATGACGTTGGATCAAACATAAAAGAAAAAATACTCTTTCAAAACTCTTTTGAATAATAGCCAATTTTTAAACTCTTTGACGCACACATACATAACGCGATGCCTTCAAGTGCGATTCTCTTTCTAGCAGAATTTCCCATTTCTGAAGTGTATAGTTAACTGTGTTGCTGTTTGTACGATAGAGATAGACTGTCATCGAGCGCTCGATACTCGCTAGCGCCGATCGAAAAGTCAACTCATGGTAGGCACACTGTAGTCAAACTTCGGCCGTTTAGGAGCGCGCGATACGTATAGGTAGTTCCACGAGAGTTCTAGTGAATGATTACACACACAGCTACATGAAGTAGGTACTCATTGCAAAAAAAGTGAATGAATGAAATGAATGAATAAATAAACACAAGGCTATAGTTTAAACATACTGTTTGGTCTATCTTGCAATTCACTCTTGAACCTGCTATCGGTACGAAAAAAGAAAAGTAATTTCATTATCCCGCTGTCATTACATGACAGTCTTATTGTGTGCGTGGCCTCAACTCACGTGAAACTATCTATATTTAAGGTCGAAGCGCATACAGCGCGGTCCGTATTGGGGCAATGACACATTTGTAAAACCTTGCTTGTAGTGCGTTCGTTCACGGCGCACAGCACACACATACAAGCCGTGCTATGTACCTTTTGTAGGCTCGATTTAGACACTATATAAGAACAGGTTGATCCGCTTCAGCCTTCCCGCTGGTCCGCTGCTCACTTTGAGCAATCGGTATAACTTCAAGGTGGCCCGCCAAGCGACCTGGTTCGATACCAGGCGCTTCGGCCCCCACCTAGTCCGACCCTATCAAGGTGATCCGGGCCAAGCGACCTGGTTCAATCCCAGGGAACGCCACGGCCCCCACCTGGTCCGATTTTTGCAACAGTCGGTAAGACATGCAAGTATATCAGCTTATAAAAAAAGGAAAAAGGAAGACGAGTAAGCGAGTAGCAGTTCATTTCGAGCTGACAAGGTACAGTGTGGTCGTTGGACCATTCCAGATCCGCAATGTTCATTAAGCTACTGACCAGTGGCGTGGCGTGAAAGATATCCTTGGGCAAGGCAAGCTGGTGCAGAATTGGCGTACATTTTCCTCTATCACTAAACACCACAAGTGGCTCAGAGCTGCCGCACATTGGGCCACTAAACACGACCACAAGTGGCTCAGAGCGGCCGCACATTGGGCCACTAAACACGACCACAAGTGGCTCAGAGCTGCCGCACATTGGGCCACTAAACACGACCACAAGTAGCTCAGAGCGGCCGCACATTGGGCCACTAAACACGACCACAAGTGGCTCAGAGCGGCTGCACATTGGGCCACTAAACACGACAACAAGTGGCACAGAGCGGCCGCATTATAAGCCACTAAACACGACCACAAGTGGCTCAGAGCGGCCGCACATTGAGCCACTAAACACGATTACAAGTGGCTCAGAGCGGCCGCACATTGGGCCACTAAACACGACCACAAGTAGCTCAGAGCGGCCGCACATTGGGCCACTAAACACGACCACAAGTGGCTCAGAGCGGCCGCACATTGGGCCACTAAACACGACCACAAGTGGCTCAGAGCGGCCGCACATTGGGCCACTAAACACGACCACAAGTGGCTCAGAGCTGCCGCACATTGGGCCACTAAACACGACCACAAGTAGCCCAGAGCGGCCGCACATTGGGCCACTAAACACGACCACAAGTAGCTCAGAGCGGCCGCACATTGGGCCACTAAACACGACAACAAGTGGCACAGAGCGGCCGCACATTAAGCCACTAAACACGACCACAAGTGGCTCAGAGCGGCCGCACATTGAGCCACTAAACACGATTACAAGTGGCTCAGAGCGGCCGCACATTGAGCCACTAAACACGATTACAAGTGGCTCAGAGCGGCCGCACATTGAGCCACTAAACGCGGCCACAAGTAGCGGACGCGTGCTACTCCTGCATTTTGTGGTCCGAACGCGGCCACGAGCACGCCCGGTGTGCGTCGGTGCCATACAAAATGTATGAAAAACCTTGCCCGCAGCTTGTAGCGTCCACCAGAGGCCGGACTGTGGCTGCCACCAGTAGCCGGACTGTGGCTGCCACCAGTAGCCGGACTGTGGCTGCCACCAGTAGCCCGATGTGCAGAGGGGTAACTCCAAGGCAGAGAGTAAGGTAAGTTACTAATTCATGACGTGTTTTTAGGGTTCCGTACCTCAAAAGGAAAAAACGGAACCCTTAAGGCGCGGTACAAGTACACGGTGCCGCCTCCGCGCCGACACCGCACCGCCGCCGCACTTCCGCGCTATGTATACGAGGCGCGAGCCAGAGAGAGATGACATTTTGTTATTTATTTCATTACCGGTCGCCTAAGAACGTGCACGTGCTTACTTAACTTTACTTAGTAAACTATCATGGAAAATTTTGATTACGAATTGTTTATAAGTCTAGTAGAGGAAAAAGAAGTGCTATGGGACAAACATTTGGAAATATATAAAGACAAAGCGCGAAGGTGCGGCGGCGGTGCGGAGGCGGTGCGGCGGCGGTGCGGAGGCGGTGCGGAGGCGGTGCGGGCGTCGGTACGGAGGCGGCGCGGTATCAGGGCGGAGGCGGTGCGGTGTCGGCGCGGAGGCGGTACCGGGTACACGAGCCCGTGCGGCGGCGGTGTCGGCGCGGAGGCGGCACCGTGTACACGCGCCCTTATAAGATCACTTTTTTGTCCGTCTGTCAAGACCCTCTATCTCGGGAACGCGTGGACGCATCCAGTTGAAAATAACCATATAGGTACCTACTCAGGTCTACGGTCCCTTGAAGCTGTGAAAAATCAAACTTCTAAGTTACGGCCGTTTATGCCGCACAAAACGTAAATTTCAACACTCAAGAAACTAAAATTCAAAGGGTATTTCCGGTGACCTAGAACAATGATATTTGGCAAGTAATACCGTCTTATACTTACTACAAGTATAGGGAAAAATCTGAAACTATACATTGTAATTAAATCATAATAAAAATTACTAAGGAAATCAAATTTTTTTAATATATGTAGGTATGTTACCTAAAAATTTGCACGGAATCCTTGGTGGGCGAGTCCGACTCGCACTTGATCGGGATTTTTTTAATTGATGGTACTTAATTTTACGTCAGAAAAAAATATACGCGATGAAATGGCAACTTGCGTTACATTTTCATGAAATTACCCGGAGGTTCTTACTTGTACGGTGTTTACCTCAATCTTCCCCTCCTGAACCAGGAACTCTGGAGTCTCGGGCAGCAGCATGAACAAGAAGAACACGAGAGTGGGCACGCTGATGCCCACGTACAGCATCCAGTTCACCGTCAGCACGTCGGCGAGGATGAAGCTCAGTAGGTAGCCCACGTTTCTGAAACGTACATTATTATATTGATATAAATAAAAAAAAATTAAAAAGTTTATATCTGCAAGTAGGCCCTCAAGCGCTCTTTTACAAGTCTGATTCTATTCTTTCTTTTAGCGCTTCGGGTAGTGACCTTCTGGTAAGAAGAAGCGCCGGAAGAAACTCACCAGTTTCTCTTTTTAGGGTTCCGTAGCCAAAATGGCAAAAACGGAACCCTTATAGTTTCGTCATGTCCGTCCGTCTGTCTGTCTGTCTGTCTGTCCGTATGTCACAGGCATTTTACTCAGAAACTACATGATGGATATTGATGAAATTTGGAATATAGGTGTGTTTTGTGAGCCGCTACTTAGTTTGGTATATAAATAATTAAAATAAATATTTTTAGGGGGGGCACTCCATACATATTAAAGACAGTAAAAATTTTTTTTTTCAGCAAATATCAACGTGTGGTACACAGTTCGACAGCTCTTTAAAAAACACTATAAGGTTCCTAAGTAATGTTTTTGATTAAGTGAATGTATTTGGAAATAATCGCTCCGAAAGTTGTGTAAATTGTGTCCCCCCCCCCTCTATTTTCTAAACCGTGCGTTCGAAAAATATGAAAAAAATCACGAAGGTAACGCTTAATTAATACTTTCAACGAAAATTATTTTCAACAAGATCGAATGTACCGTTTTTGAGTTATTGCCGATAAACTGCGCTTCTCAACAAAAGGACGTAATTGCTATGAAGATACGCTC
Source organism: Eudemis profundana (assembly GCA_947034925.1). Taxonomy (NCBI): domain Eukaryota; kingdom Metazoa; phylum Arthropoda; class Insecta; order Lepidoptera; family Tortricidae; genus Eudemis; species Eudemis profundana. The sequence continues at coordinate 8,907,218 of OX344814.1, read as the reverse complement.
TTTTGTTGTTGTACTTTTTTTACATCGTATTTTTTACCTTACAGTTACGGCTATGGAACCCTACACTGAGCATGGTCCGACATGCTCTTGGCCAGTTATTTTTAAATGTTTCAATACAACAACAAGACATCCAATACATACATTACATCCAATTTCATTAATACGTTACAATAAACTTAAAACTACATTTTTAGAGATGTTAAAGGTCTTTAGGCGTCAAAACAAGACAATTAAACGCTGAAAAGGGTTACGAAACGTCGGGACTTAAAATGTAGTAATATACGCGATTTAATCCGTTTAAGTTGTTTTTTCTACTCCTGTACTGTTATCTGTCTTTTACTTGGTCACGAACACTAATATAAGAACATACATAATATGAGTTCAGAGAAGTCTATACTCTATTCCCCATAACAGCACTAGTGTCGTTATAGTCACTTTACGTTATTGCTAGCAGCCACAGACTTCTAAATCTAGGTTAAACTTAGGTCAAGGATTAAGCGCTCAATTTTAACTTTACGGTAAAAATGCACAACTACCAACTTAACAAACAATTAAATTAATTCCTACGGTTTTTAAGAAAAACAAAACTTTCCTAGTACTGTACTGTAACCTGACCAAAACTATGAGGGATCCCAGCGCGCTCCTCAGGTCCTTATCGCTGATCTCCTTGATGTAGACTAGAAGGAAGTAGCAGGTGAAGCAACGGATCACGGGACGCGTATCAAGTCATACCTGAGCAACACTATGAGGGATCCCAGCGCGCTCCTCAGGTCCTTATCGCTGATCTCCTTGATGTAGACTAGAAGGAAGTAGCAGGTGAAGCAACGGATCACGGGACGCGTATCAAGTCATACCTGAGCAACACTATGAGGGATCCCAGCGCGCTCCTTAGGTCCTTATCGCTGATCTCCTTGATGTAAACTAGAAGGAAGTAGCAGGTGAAGCGACGTATCACGGGACGCGTACCTATCAAGTCATACCTCACCAACACTATGAGGAATCCCAGCGCGTTCCTTAGGTAAGTCCTCATCGCTGATCTCCTTGATGTAGACTAGAAGGAAGTAGCTGGTGAAGCAACGGATCACGGGACGCGTATCAAGTTATACCTGACAACACTATGAGGGATCCCAGGGCGCTCCTCAGGTCCTTATCGCTGATCTCCTTGATGTAAACTAGAAGGCAGTAGCAGGCGAAGATGGGGATCAAGGGACGCGTATCAAGTCATACCTGACCAACACTATGAGGGATCCCAGGGCGCTCCTCAGGTCCTTATCGCTGATCTCTTTGATGTAGACTGGGAGGATGATGTAGCAGGCTGAGCATGGGAACCCAGCCACAGCACGAGCGAGGATCAGCGAGCTAGGTTCCAGGCTGAAGATTTTGATCCCCCAGTATGCCTGAAAGATGAGTAGAAATCAAAATAACCGACCTCTAGCTAATCTTTTCAAATATATCTAAGAACACTTACGATACAGTCACCTTTCAAACAAAAAATACCGTATTGCAATCGGTCCAGTAATTTTCCAGCAAAACGGTTACAGATATAGGTATATAAATAAATTACAATAAATTAAATTTCACATTAAATTAGCCATTTGCTTAACTGCCTAGCCTTTTCACTAAACGGCGCCATTTAGTTGCGTCAATGTATCAATTAACGATATGGCTGGCCATTGCTTAGGCCGTTCGTTTAGTAGGGCAACTATGAGCAGATTAGGGTTTTCTTTCTAAACAACTATGACCCACCAGCAGGTTGACGAAGCCCCGCGCGCGGGGCTTCTATTTCTGCTCTGAGGGACACAGGCTGACTAACAAACCTAACCTAAAAAAGCAGTTTGTTTTGTTCACTTTTGAGGACCCATTGTGGGGAATCGGGCCAAAACAGACTAGACACCACTCATGAGAAATGAAATGACATACCTTCCGCACTTATATATCAAAGAGTACTATTTCCAAACCGGTCCAGCCGTTTTTGAGTAAGTACATAAAAAAGGTTGAAACGAGCTTTGAACCTTCTTTTTTGAAGTCGGCTACAATATACATGCATAAGATCCGGGAAACCACGCTACAGCAACTGGGAAATCTAATTAAAAGTCTGTAAAGATGTGCTATTTCCAGTCCGCTAGCAGCTTTTGTTTAGCTTCTTCACGGGCGAGTAGTCCTATATTCGATACGCAAAAACTCGGAACTGTTTTTATGCGTCAGATCTTTAGCATGTTAAGTGAACAATGGTTGTAAAAACGCGCGGAAACTGCGGTCAATGGTCTTTTCTGTTAATGGTGATAGCTTTAGATCAAAATTGAAGTTTCGTAAGACCTGCTCAGAAACATATCGATATTACTTTGATAGAAACTCGTATCAAAAAACGTCGTAGAGAAAAACGTCAAAAGTTACATACGAACTTTATCACTTACTGAGTTATTACCTGGACTCCTGGGGCCCGTTTCACGAAGCTACAAGTTACAAATTACAAGCGGAAGTCTCTTTCTATCAAAAGGTATTGAAAAGAGACTTCCGCTTGTAATTTGTAACTTGTAGCTTCGTGAAACGGGCCCCTGGAGCCAGTATCAGAGCAGAGCAGAGTATCAGACGCGTTTTTTTTTAAAGTAACTACTGGCGGTATGAGGTTTGTCAAGAGGACGCTCTTTTAGAGATTTATAAGGTAACATCAATGTTAGTAAGATCCAGTGCAAGAAATGCACAAGTCACTATGAAAAATACCCAAATCGCTATAGGGAACTTGTACGACGAAGGTGCTGCCAGCTGGTGCCGTCAAACTAAATCATGTACCCTCTCATGCTGGGGTCACATTGACGAAAACGCAGTTATTTTATAGCGATGAAAGACGATTAACGTCAGTATAGCTACGACTTACGTGGACGTGCACGAACTATAGGTGGCAGCACTAAACGGCAAAAGAGACACGGGCGGACAATAAAGGAAACTATCGTCCCTGTCAAATCAAGCTGTCAATGTCAATGATAATATGTAAGTGTCAATGTCAAATATAGTAAGTCGTAGCTACACTGACGTTAATCGTCCTTTAACGCGATAAATTAACGTTATTAACGGCGTTTTCGTCAATGTGGCCCCAGCATGAGAGGGTATATGATTTAGATTGGCGGCACTAGTTGGCAGCACCTTCGTCGTGCACGTTCCCTATATGTAGGTATGCTTATAACATTTAAAGAGTTCCCTCGATTTCTCCAAGATCCCATCATCAGATCCAGATTTACTAGTATTGCAATAGGCCCACTTCGGAAGTATACTTTTTCAAACAAGGACCTTAAAATAAATAGCCAGATGAAGCCCCGCTAACAAAGAACTGAAGCATGTTTAGGGTTATTCTTCAGAAATATGTCACATTAAATTAGCCATTTAGTATGAAAAAGGGCCAGAGGAATAAGGTGACCGCAGACATATCTCTGAAGAATAACCCTTTAGTCCGCCGGTTGTCAAGTGCGTGCTCCTCGCAGTAGGAAACAACATAAGGGTTCCTTTTTAGGGTTCCGTACCAAAATGGTAAAAAAGGAACCCTTATGGTGCGACTCTGTCTGTCTGTCTGTCTGTCTGTCTGTCTGTCTGTCTGTCTGTCTGTCTGTCCGTCTGTCACAGCAAGATATCTCAGGATCTACTGATGCTATCGACTTGAAACTTGGAATAGTGTTAAAAGTCGCTGACTCGAGCCTATTGGATAGAAAAAAAAATTTATACCTTTTTTACTTTTTTTTTAAAGGGGTCCGAAATGGGATGTGGAAAAACAAAAGTAGAGCTATTATATCGAATGGGATATCAAATGAAAGATCTTAATTTGTAGATTCCAAAAAAAATTTTTTTTTTTTCTTAATTTTGTACTTTTTGATTTATGACCAAAAACGTTCAAAAAAATACCATTCCCCCCCTATTATCTTCGAAGTTACTGAACAGAAAAATCTGTAATTATTACCAATTATTAATATCATCCTAAATATTACAGGAAAAATAAAACGGTTTTCCTAAATTGCATCGTTTTTTAGAAATTTTCAAAAATCGTACACATACTTATTTGCTCCTACTAAGCTAACGGCCATACAGTTTTGTTGAACTATTCACGTATCTACTTACGAGTTTGTACGGAACCCTCGGTGAGCGAGTCCGACTCGCACTTGACCGGTTTTTTAAGTACCATTTTGGTACGGAACCATTAAAACTAGTTGATGTGTGCATGCGGCTCGTAAGTACAAGTAGCCGGCGGACTAGAATGGCTTCAGTTCTCTGTTGGCGAGCCTCCGGTTCGGCTATTTATTTTAAAGTCCTTGCTTTCAAACCAAAAACTAATTTTTCGAATCGGTTCAGTCTTCTTTGAGTAAACAACATACAAAATAACACCTCTTTCTTTGGGCTGTCGTGTATAAAACATACAGACGAATTAAGAAACGTCCTTTTGAAAGTCGGTTAAATGAGTATACTCACGATAATAGACGCTATGGTGACCAAACTCATGTTCTTCCTGCCGAATTTGTCCACCAAGTAGCCCAGCGGAAGGCCAAGAATGATTGCTGTAGAAGTGAAGCACATATTGTTCATATCATTTATTGATAAAGAAATTAATTCAGTATATTAATTTCTTAACTATCCTCAATTACAGGAAATTAAAATAACAACTATAGCAGGGTTTCCTAAACTGTCCCTTAGGGGTCCGTGAAACGAGAGCCGGGGGTCCGTGGCTACGCCTTCAACACAAACTTTCCTGTGCCCTTGATATTCTTTTTCTCTGATTATATTCGGAAGGGTCCGTAAGATTTGTACTAAGTCTGTATGAAAAAAATTGCATTTCCTCATTTTGAGCACGAAAAAGTGCGTTTAATTGCCATACATTTATTTTTTAAGTGTTATTTTAAGCTTTCCGAAATTAACTTTAATTTTTCTTTAAGAAGATAAAAAAAAACAGACTTTGTGACATAACTTTATAGCTTTTATATATTTTTTGTTTATTTATTCTGTGTTATGATAATTTAGTATTTTCCAATCCATGTGACTGCATTATATTGTAAAATCCAACATTAGTCCACAAATTCCACATCCCCATTCAGCGTAATTTACGCGCGTTCGCTTATTGGTTGTTAGGTCCACGATGTGTCATGGGTGAGCAGTGGCGGCCTTAGGGGGTGGCGAACAGGGCAATCGCCCGGGGCCTCGCTCTTGCAGGGGCCTCGTGTCAAGCAGGCAGCAGGCACTTTTCCGTAGGACAAAGGGCCTCGCAAAGACCAGCCGCACGGAGCCTCGCAATGGGTGAGATATGTCGCAGCTAGGTTACCTGTGATGTATATGACGGAAGCTGCCCAGGAATACTGGTCCCTGGTATAGGGCTGGCGAGAGGGACCATCCTCTGACTCCAAGGTCTTCCTCATCGGAGATAACCAGCCCTGGATCATGCCGAAGCAGAGAAGCGGGATAGATACTGCAAAAATAACGTTTTAAATTGTTAATCGACTTACAATAACCACAAAATAAAAAAAATAACAACTTTCAATGCACTTATTTTGATAGGAAATGAACAATGTGACCATGAGCAATACCCAAATCGATATAGGTATAAGTATGTGCTTATTTATAATATTTGAAGATAATAATCGTTCCCTCGATTTACCCCAAGGTCCTAGAATCAGATATTGATTTGGTCGCAATGAGACCACCTCGGAGGTACCCTTTCAAAATAAACCTAGCGCACCGAGGGTTCCGTACAAACTCGTCAGTAGATACGTTAATAATTCTGTGGCTCTAGTGAAAAGGGGTACAGTCAAGATCTAAGATAAATATCCACACAAAGTTCCAAAATATGTATACATAAACCTTACTCCCATAGTAATAAGACCTGTATACATATTTTTGAATCTTTGTGGCGTATACATATTGGTGCCCTTGACTGTACAAGTGGCATTTAACATAGGAGCAAAAGGGCTTAAGTCATGCAATAGAGTTGCGACCTTTTGGTCCTGGTATAAATGTGACTTGTACCCCTTTTCACTAGACCCACAGAATTCAAGATAAACTGTATGTGAGACAGAATTAACTTTGCTCTTGAAAAACTGTTGTCCCCATACATCGACATATGTCGCGGTTAGTTCAGTAGGAGCCAAATAAGTTTGTCTTACGATTTTGCGAATTTCTAAAAAACGCTGCAATTTACGAGGGCCATTTTATTTTTCCTGTAATAAATAGGATTTTTCTGTTCAGTAACTTCGGAGATAATGGGGGGAATGGTGAATTTTTTTAATGTTTTTTGTCTTTTAAGACTAGGTATACATGTCAAAAACTTCATGTCTAAGAAAAAAAATAAAAACGGTTTGGAATCTACACACTAAGCCCTTTCATTTGATGTCCCACTCGATATAATAGCTCTACTTTTGATCTCCGACCTACCATTTCGGTCCCCTTAAAAAAAAGTTTATTTTTTCTGTCCAATAGGCTCGGGTTAGCGGTTTTTAACACTATTCGAAATTTCTAGTCGATGGCCTCAGTAGATCCTGAGATATCTTGCTGTGACAGACGGACAGACAAACGGACAGACAGACAGAGTTCCTTTTGTACCATTTTGGTACGGACCCCTAAAAACGAATTTCCCAAATCGGTCCAGCCGTCTTCGAGTAAAGGCGTAACAAACGTATAAATTGAAAACCGTTCTTCTTTTATGGAAGTCGGTTAGTGACGGACTTCATATTAAGCTATTCTATAAGAAATGCACAGAAATGACTATAGCTTGGCAACTTCTTGATATTAATCCTCAATAATAGTAATTGGAAAAAAAAAAAATATTGTGAATTTGTATGCAGGTCATGAACACCGCTTTAGCCTTCAGTGAGAGATTGAAATTTTACTATCGTTTTTTTAGAACCAAGTGTAACAAAATTAGAGGGTGATGCGTTAAAAAAAAATAAAACCGGTCAAGTGCGAGTCGGACTCGCGCACCGAGGGTTCCGTATAAACTCATAAGTAGACCAACCTTACGACTAACAGCAACCCTGCCTTAAAGCCACTTTAGCCCTATTAAACCAGAAAAATCTTAACAGCGCGATGCAGCGTATGCTCATATGATGATTACTAGATACGCGCGTAAATTTTACTTGTAATTTAAATTTAAACTTTATTTTTTGTTATTGGCTGATTGAAATAATTGTTTGTCAACTAAGTTAGTTCTCATGTATCATTTTTCATGAAGGAATCATGTTTTGAAGCACACTTTATTTTAGATTTGTGTCCCTAGATGGCGCTAGTGGTATTTCATTTTTATGGTATTTACTAGTGTCAAATTTCCTAACATACTCCTATTATAGAGTTTTTAATAATTATTGTTACTTTATGTTTTTTTCCCGGTTCCTGATGTGTGGATCATTGTATTTAATAGACATTTTTTATGTAATCTGATATAAACCATCGCTTAGTTTTGCTACTCTCCGCTAGATGGCTCTCGTAGACTAAGACGTAGACTAATATGTTAAGATTTTTGTAAATTTTTAAAAAAGTATTCCAGTAAGGAAGAGAAAATATAACGGTCTTCCTAATAATAATAATAATCCTTATAAGTAGATACATGAATAGTTCAAGAAAAACTGTATGGCGATTAGTTTAGTAGGAGCAAATAAGTATGTGTTATGATTTTTGCAAATTTCTCAAAAACGGTGCAAGTGAGGAAAACCGTTATATTTTTCCTGTAATATTTAGGACGACATTAATAATTGGTAATTATGACACATTTTTCTGATCAGTAACTTCGGAGATAATAGGGGGGGAATGGTATTAAAACTTTTTTCGCCATAAATCAAAAACTATTTATTTAAGAAAAAAAATAAAAACGGTATTTTAATCTTCAAATTAAGTTCTTTCATTTGATACCCCACTCGATATATTAGCCCTACTTTCAATTTTCAAAATCCCATTACGGAGCCTTTTAAAAAAAAAGTAAAAAAGGTACAAGATTTTTTCTATGTCTAATAAGCTCGGGTTAGCTACTTTTAACACTATTCCAAATTTCAAACCGATAGCAGCAGTAGTTCCTGAGATATCTGGCTGTGACAGACGGACAGACAGACAGACAGACAGACAGACAGACAGACAGACAGACAGAGTCGCACCATAAGGGTTCCTTTTTTACCATTTTGGTACGGAACCCTAAAAATGAAACTTTTTTTCCCATACATTCGTGAACCACTCTAATATTATCGGCTTTTCAAATCTGAAAATAATATTGACGGCAACTGAAGTTGACGGCGTGCAAAGTAGGTCGTCGCCACTTCTTTTTAGCACGCGAGGTGCATACACTTTTTCCTTTCACCTCGATATATTTCTGTGACCATCATCAATTCATCATCAACCCAACAACTAGGTACCCTATAAATGGGTGAATCAACTTTTTTTGCTTTATGCGTTGCAAAGATTGCTCTTTCTCCTTATTTGTTCACCTTTTGCGTGTTTTAACATGATTAAAATGAAACAAGATCTTACATTTAGATATAGATTAGGTAAAAATAAAACTTTTTAACAAATAAATAGGATGACCCAGCGGATGAACCCTTATTTTCACACAAAACTGGGGGATAGTTATGTCCGCTGGGTCACTGCTTAAAAACAAGATATAATAAACAAATTATAATAAAAAATATTTGCATTACGTAGCTTTATTATCTGTCTTTTAAATGAGCATACATTTCTTTCAAAAAATATCCGAATAACGATTTCTTTTTAATTTTAGTCGGAGAAGGTGAAATTTTGTTGACAAAGAAAAGTTGATTCACCCAATTACGTCTTATGCTGGGCACACGTAGGGTCGTCATACGTCAGGATTTGTCCTAGGTACAGGCCTCTTCTCATAAATGAGAGAAATAATACCCTAATGAATACGAACACGGAACAATCAACATTAGATTCAGTAATCACTGCGTCTAATGCACCTATTGACTGATAATAATGTCCGGTACCGTTTTGTGGCACGTTTTCATCATCCTCATCATTGCCCTAGCGCAGGGGCCTCCAAACTACGGCCCGCGGGCCGGATTTGGCCGGAGCTGTCCCAATCCGGGCCTCGCAGGAGCCCATGGTCCGGCCCGCGAGAGCGCACTCTCCAATGAAACACTCCCCCCCGGCTGGAAATAGTACATTGTGTACTTGTAATATGATCTATTACCAATAAATGATGTCTATGTCTATGTCTATCTAGGGCGGTAAGGAAGGAATCACAAACGAGTGTTTGTTAGAAGCCCGAGACGAAGCCAAGGCCTTTAACAACACTACCAAGTGTGATGAAAAAAATATTACTTAACTCCGCAGTCGACCATGTCATGTCCTTTGCAAAAAAAGTTTGGAGACCCCTGCCCTAGCGTCTAATACCTATTTGAAGAGATCCATAGATTTTTCCAATATCCCATAATCAGAACCTGGCCTATGTGCATTGGGATAAACTGAAAGGGATATATTTTTCTAAATCGATCCAACTATCTTCGAGTATTATCAAACCGCGTTGAGAAAGGGATTCGAGTGTACCGTTAGCACAAGTGTACTTAATAAATGATTAAATATAATCATAAACCAATCTTTGATATCTTCATAAGTGCAGACCCTTATAGATTATAGAATTAATAGCTAAATATAATTTTTATGGTTCTTAAAGTAATTATTTACAACATTTGTATTTTATTTAAGGAATACACCGTGTTTTTTTATTTACGATTAATTCGACACGTCGCTTAGTACATTAACAGCAATCAACTTGTATATGGGTTTATTTTAAATTCAAAATGAGACTTGTTTTTACTTTTTCATACAAACTAAATCAGAATCGTGTTAATCACAAGTGTGACCTCTCACTTTCACCTCCTTTAGCGTAAATGTAAAATTGCAATTGTGACAGTTTTGACTTTACATCAATGACAACACTTACCAATTGTACATAAATTATAAAATCATACTTAAAATACTTTAAAAACGGTGCTTAAGAAAGTAACTCTATTTGATCTGAAGAACTATCTCTTAATGCTATCGGAAATCAATAAAAACACGCTGTATAATTTGATATTTTTTCCATGCTTTAGAACTTCACTGTACCAAAATAACAATTTAATTTATCTGCATACTCTACCACTGACAATGTCATATCATGCATTAGTTCAAAAATGACATATGAGCTCAATCCCTTTCTAAACGCGGTTTGATAATACCTATAGCAGTGGCGTAACGTAACGTAATAGTAGATTGTTCAACTAGGGACTAAAACAAGCCATAATGACACGAGGCGTTTAGCCACCCGAGCGTAGCGAGGGTGACTATAGATCGAGTGTCATTATCATTATGGTTGTTTAGTCCCGCGTTAAACACTCTACTTTTCACTTTGAATGCGAGGAAAAAAACGACGTTCTATTACACAAAATTACAATATTTATTGTTCCGTACTTTCGGTATAAAGTTGCACTATACACATTAATTGTTGAAATATTGTGCTCAATACGATTAATGAACATTCAAAAAGCAAAGAAAATTTTTCCGCGGTTCTTTATTTTTTTTTTTACTTAGTGAAGTCACTCAGGCTTTAAATGCTGGCATTTTTAGCCAACAGGTTCAAACGTGAAAACTACCTATTTTAAAACTAATTGGATCATGCAATATAAAATTAAGTTACCCCTTATCTAGTTAAATTGATTTTTATTCGTAATAATTAATCATTATTACTATATTAAATCGTTATTTTTTTAATATTTTTGCACAGTTGTCTTTTTAGGTTATTTTCACACCCAAAAATTGTCTATACACAATCACTAAAAAAATGGCGACAATATTCCAACCACAAACACCCCGATTGGCTGTTTAGGGGTTTTCAAAGTCAATTAAAAAAAAAATTACTTTATTCCCTAGAGATTAATAAGGAACTTTAGTCCCGATATACAGAGACTAAATTAACATTTTAAGAGCATGAGAAGTGAAAAAGATATCCTTGGGCAAGTCGGTGCGGATTTGGCCTACATTTTCCATAACAGCTGTAGAATAAGGTGCCCAAATGCCTGATATTAGGTAAGCCGGTAGGACTCGAGTTCTTTGGAGGCCACGCCACTGGTATCTAGGTAGGTACCTAATTGAAAAACTTGGTATTTGGCAGCCTATTTCTTTTCGCTCATGCAGGGTTGCCACCCGTACTTTATAATAACGTATTGTACGTTATTTCAGGTAATTGTACTCTATACTTTATGAGAACAATAAAGTACACGAAAATACGTTATTTGGCGTGATTTGATTTCTTTGGGATTTTAAAACAAATTTAGTCATAAGTATTTTTTCGTTAAACGAAATGTATCTATTCCCGCCACATCAGCATTCACAGAAAGGATTTTTTCTGTAATGAAAAGCAAATGGCGAGACGAAAGAAACAAAGCGTCTCTGAATTTGATAAAAAATGAATTACTTATTTACTTTAATTTAAATATAGACTGTAAAGATGCTGCGCAATTGTTTAGTAACCACTCACTTGCTTTCGGTAGCTAGAGCTGCCAACTTTGCGCACCTACGATTTGATTTTGGTAGCCGGAGCTACCAGGCGACGTTTGTACAATATTTTATTTTTAATCTGTAAAGCGTGCTTTAGACGACGTTCAAACTCTGTTCAAATCATAGAGAAATAACATGGCAACACAGAAAAAAAAGGGCAGCCAACATAGTAGACTGAAAATATTTTTAAACAGTGTTACTTTACAAGGTGTTGTCAAAGTGAAGTTCAAGTCAGATTTTGTGAAAGTGCGGAGTGTTTAGAAAATGCCGTAAGTACTCAAATTACTATTTTATTATTAAAGTTATATATCAAACGATTCAGTGTTTATCCATCTAGCAGATTGTAACAATATTTTAGTGCCAAACTCATAATTATGAATCACATCTTCACTTGAAAGTAATTTAACAGATTTTTTTCCAGTAACTTGTGAATTAAATGGCTCATATTTTAAAGACTTTCGAATAATTCTTTTCTAACTTATAGTAATTAAATAGCTTGAGTATTAAGTTTTTTACTTAAACCATAAAATCAATCAATACAGGATTTATTACACAGGATTAGCGAAAGAAACAAGTGACAGTAAATTGTAAGTACGGGTGTGGTAGCGCTAGCCACCGGCGAAACAATTCATTCATACATATCGCTTCAAGGTTGTAAGGCATGCGGCACACCAGACGCGCTGTGAGCGCGTTTGAGATATTTGTTTTTTTGTACTTACTGATATTTGAACAATGTTATCTTTCATTAATTTTGGTGTTTCGGTTATTTTAATAGATATTTTATTGTATGTGTGTATCCATTCCGAATGTTCAATGAGTATATTTTGGAAAGATAAGAGGAGAAACTTTTTTTGTTTTTAGTTAACTGGTGGCTTTGTATTTGATAAATACATATTTGGTAGATAGAAAATACTTTTGATTGAAATACTTTTACTTTTTAACACTTCATAAAATACATTTTATAAAAAATAAGAAACTATACAATAACGTAAGTTGAATGAAATTGCATCTTGGGCTACTTAGTTGATAACTTTTAATATTACAAAAATACACACTAAAATCTAACTAACGTCTTCAAATATGGTTATATACTCGTTTACTACCAATTCTGTCTGAATAAAATAGCAAAACTTAATGGAATGCGTCTTCAATTCTTCATCTACGATTTGTATACTTCTTAATTTAAAAAATATTTTGGCTGAGGGACTGTTCCCTGCACAAATAAAAACACATCATACATCTGTATGTATGATGTGTTTTTATTTGTGCATTAATTTTACGCTTATCTAGGATATTTTACATTGTTTGAGCAGACCAGCAAAATCAAAAAACAAAGAAACCAGACGCAGTCGTGGACGCGGTCGTGGACGAGGGCAAGGACGAGGGCGAGGAAGAGGAAAAGTTGAACCAAGGGAACTCCTTTCCTCAAGAGAAACAAGCTCCACCTGAACATCCCCCATCTCCTGTTCCCGGTCCTAGTTCCAGGTTACTTATTCAATTCAACTGGTGATCGTATGTTATTGTTTGTAAAAAATCCTTTTCATTTTTGTTTTTTTTTTTCAGTAGACCATATAATAATAATAATAATAATAATAATAATAAAGTTTTATTTCAGGCATAAAAAACATCCCATATAAATCTTATACCTAGCTTACAATTAACATACTTAAAAATATCACAGAAATATAAAAACTTATTTCTGGTTCTGGTTGTGATGCACCGACAGCCAATGCCTAAAAATAGGACTGTCTAAATTGTCACTTATGACTTTTAAAATCTCATTATTGGAGCTTCTGACATTTTCCCAGAATGAGGCCACCCTCGCTCTTATGATAGCGAAAAAGTCGGGTACCCTGGCCGCCGCGAACATATTCGAGGCGCTACAGTACCTTGGCATTCGCATCAGAATGCGGTATGCATCATTATACTGCACCCTGATGCTGCTGTACGCACGCCTCGTGTATCGCGTCCAAAGCTGACACGTATAGAAGCTCTGGCAATATGCTCTGAATAATGTAATTTTTACATCATCAGAACATTTGCCAAATTTACGTGCCAGCATGTTACAGCGAACAGACAGAGCCCTTCTTTCCCGCTCTATATCTTGGTCGTCATTTAGGTCCTCCGTCACAACATGACCTAAGTACCTCACCGACTTTGCAACCCGAACCGATTCACCATTCAAATAAACCTGGGGCACCCTATCCGGCCCTCTCCCACATCTAAAGATCAGCAGTTCTGTCTTCTTGGTGTTATAAAGCAGCCCATGATTGGCTGCGTAGCGTTGACAAATTGCTAGTAAATCACTGATACCATGGATCGAGGGGCTGAGAAGCACCATGTCATCCGCGTAGCTTAAGTTATTTAAACATACATTTCCGATATGACACCCTATCCTGGCGCTTCTCAGCTCCACGATCAAGTCATTTACATAGATGTTGAAGAGGTCCGGAGAGGTCAATCCTCCTTGGCGAACACCACATTCTAATCTGTAATCATTAGAAACTGCGTCGCCCCATCTCACATTGTTCGTTTGATTCTCGTACCAGTACCTCAACAGACTCACAACATCTGGTGTGACCCCGGACCCAAGCAGTTTCTTCCACAGTAGTTTATAATTAACTAAGTCAAAGGCCCTGCTTAGGTCCAAGAAGCATGCATACACAGAGGTGCTTCTTTTGGTGTAGTAATTAACACAGTGTTTAAGCGAGAGGATGGCGGAGTCTGTCGAGAGCCGGGGCCGAAAACCAAACTGGGCATCATTGATACGTACGTTCCTCATCAGTTCGGGTTGCAATAGTCTCTCCAATATCTTACCCATGACAGTACCAAGGGAAATTGGCCTATAATTATTGAGATTGGACAGATCACCAGTCTTATTTTTAGGCACTGGAGTGACAACAGTACGCATTAATGGCTTTGGTAAATAACTATATTTAATACACAGGTTGAAAAATACCGACAATACATTAAATATATCATCCCCAGCGTAGATAATGTGCTCCACACTAAGTCCATCAAATCCAGGCGATTTACCACGCTTCATTGCTCTCACTGTCTTAAGGACTTGCTTTGGAGAAAACGTCAATTCAGTACCGCCCGAAAGATGGTCTGTAGTGCAGGGCGCATCACCAGATGTAGGCAGCGGATTGGTTTTAAAATGTTGCGCAAATAAATTTGCTATTTCTGATGGCTCGGTACAAGAATCTACGCTAGAGGGGAGATTGGTTTTCGGATTTAACTTTTTGATAGATCCCCAGAATTTAGCAAAGTTTTTGTTGGTCTTATGAGTCGCTAATATATCTAATTTTATTCTGTCTTCATTATCAAGACACCACTTTAACTTATTTTTAAATTGTTTACGACTGCAGCTCATCTGGTCGTAAGAAAGTCCCGAGGAGGGTTTACCACATTCTAACCAGCATTTAAAATATAAGCGCGCCCTCTCGTGGAGATCTTTGACGTGGTAATTCCACCCCGTGACTTGCCTTCGCTTACGTGCATCACAACGAGAACCAGCGCTAGATATAGCCGCCTGCTGTAAACACGAAATAATCTTCGTGTATAAATTATCAATACCAACTAAATGCTTTGTACAATCAACATTACATTCAACACAATGACTAGAATAAGGCAGGTTCTTAAAATTATCACAGCAAATTCTCGCGTATTCATTAATTTGATTAATGTCCCTCGTTCCCCATAGAACTTTATTCAGCGGTTTGTTTGGATTACTACACGGGTGACAATATTTTGAAGTAACATTACCAATGTTGCACTCAATAACGAGTGGGAAGTGATCGGACCAAAAAACATCGTTTAACACTGTAACGCTTGATATAGTGTTCATTCCAGCGTCCGTGGTAACACAGTGGTCTAACCATCTCCGTGTTCCATGGCTGTGCGCTTCACTCATGAATGTGTAAGTGTCACTGTCACATCCAAGCACTTCCTGGTCTGCACACACGAGTCCGTGTTCATCACAGAATGACCGCAGTTCACGACCAAATCTTGAGTTGGGATGCGCATTAAAATCACCTAGCACATAGATGACCTCGTTCCCGCTATCCTCTATGATAGCGTTGATGTTTGCAAGGCAGTCCGTGAAGCTGATTAAATTGTCCTCGCAGTCCACCGGCATGTAAACACTGAGTACCAAAAATTGGCGCTCACCGAGTTCAATTCGGATCGCTGCCAATCGGTCACTCGAGGTCGGTACGACAGCTACACTGGGGAATAAGGATTTACGCCACATCAGTGCAACTCCGCCATACGGTCGTCCTCGCAACACACCTACCGATGTATCGACGGAAGATTTCGCAAAGCAGCCAAAGTCACTATTAATTCCTTGAATGAAGGCAAGGTCATGAGGCAGTAACCAACTTTCCTGCAGAGCTACAATGTCTACCGAAGCCGTAAGTGATTGCACGTGCTGTGCGGATCGTTTTATAGACTTGCAGTTGAACGATGCTAGGCGAATTGGTTTCGTAGTTGTACTATCCATGAATATGAGTATTACGGAGCTTGTTGGCATACGCGCGTTCGCGGTACCGGCGGTAAACAATACCAGCTGGCCAGAACTCACTGTCGAGGAATTTTGCTGCCTGACTACTTCTTATGCTGACCTTAAAGGAATTAAATGTAGTTTCTGTGTGTTGTTTCAAGATTTCTATCTTAATGCAGTCCTCCCCCATCATTCGTATATGTTCCAAGATATCCGCTTCTTTCACCCATTTCTTGGTTCTAGAAACATATATCGCACACTGAGATTCCGCTACTTCAATACGCGTTGTATTGTTGTTAAGTGTACCTCGCATATTTTTCTGTCTCGGGCGCTTCTTGTTTCCTACCAAAATAAAACCATCCTTATCAACTGAGGCAATGCGTCCACTATTAATAAGCGTAGGTGAGGCGTTCTGTGAGACAATAATGTCTCTGTACGAGAGCGCGGTCGCATTGCACGGATCGGTAGTGTTCGGCCTCGCGGTGGGCGACGGAGCGGGCGGAGTAGCGGGCGGCGGAGCGGCGGTCTGAGCGGGCGGTGTAGCGGGCGGCGGAGCGCCCGTCGCAACCGGTTCGTCGCTTCTTATCTCGGAACGCAGCTGCAGCGACTCATCGCTGGTCGACTTATTATGTCTATTTACCGATGGCATTTTATTAGTTTTTGGCGGTCTTACATTATTTGATGGCTGTTGTTTGCTATACAAGGATTTGTCATGGTGTTTATTCTGACGTAAATATGTACGTAGTTCCGTAATATCCTCGTGCATTTTGGATTCGAAATTCGACATTTCCATTTTAGAAGCAGTGTCTAGTCGAATCATTTGAATCTCGTTCTTTAAATACGCCAAATCTTTCAGTAAGCGCGATACGTCGACATGGTCAAAGGTCACCGCAGGGAGACGATTGAGGTCTTTCGCCACAAAGACGGGATGACTGGTACGGTCGCTTTCCTTAAATAGTTTTATTACGTCCTTGACGTTCTTCTTATTCTTATCCTCGCCTCTTCTTGTAGGACATCTCGGTCCATCGTCAATCGCGTTAAAAATAACGGATTTACCAGTCTCAATTTCGTCTTCCGTAAAATTTGTTGCACAAATGTGTACAAGGCTGTTCTCGTCGAGTAAACTAAATTTGTTTTGAACGAATGTCAAAAACTCGTTAATAATAATGTTGTTTGCCATAATGGCACGTATTACGAGTAATATTCAATCACACGCGAAACGCGCACGCACTTGATAATGCCACGACCATGCGTAGAGGCGGAGAGGAAGCGACTGACGAGGAAAAACAAATTATGTTGAAGCGATACTCCAGGATACATTTCGTCGGCCAATGAGCGTCGAAGAATAGTCGATGCGTATGGTGTAAGCAGTCTCGCTCGAAATATATATGCAAGCTATGTAAAGTATCACTTTGCTTAGATGTATGTTTCGAGGAGTACCATACGAAATATTAGTACTTTCGGCATCAGCGGGGCTATTTTGTATGTAAAGGTCGCTATTATTCAAAAGTAAACATGCAATCGAGGGCTTTCTTTATTACCTCCCGTGTTGTGTACATCATTTTAAGCCTACACTTGGCCAGAAAGCGGCTTTAAAAGCCACTTTATGGCCAGGTGTGGCATACAATCCTTATCCTTACTTCCAACCATAGATTATTTGTCAAATTAGATAGTTAACGAGTTCATATTTTTAAATCCATCTATTGTGGATATATTGCATACATTATTCACTATCCGTATAACCTAGTCGTTTTAAACCTGACGTTTTACAGATTTGGGCATTTTGTAACTAAGACATTTTGACAATCAAAACCTTTTGCTAAGATAGCCCTTATACATTTAAAACCTTATGCAAATAAGTCATTCTGCCTACTTGTACATTTCACGACCTAGGCATTTTGCTAAGTAAGTCTTTATAAAAGTAAAACTTTGCATACCATGGCAAAATAAAACGTTGACCTCTTGAACTGAACCCATTAATTATTTTTAAAGTAAGTTTTATTTTATAGATTTCGCAGATTCATATAATCTGTACGTGCGAAATGACATAAAAATCTCTAAAAACCATAATTAACATGCAATTGGCCCCTCAAGGTCAGCGCCATTTATCAGCACCATTTGAACTAAGTTTTTTTGTTGAAATTATATGTATCAGCTTCAGATATTTCAGCTTAGAAAATAAAACCCATCAAAAACATTACACGTAAAAAGATGCAACTCTCGCAACTCAGTTCTCCTACAACAGAAAAGTTTTGAGATGTAATGTTAAACCAAGTCAGTCCGTGTCCACTGAACTCAATTTCCACAGACTTGCCTATTATTTACCCGAGGAGGATTCTTGGAAAATGAGTTGCTCTCTCAGTTTAAATAAATAGGCAAGTTGGTGAAAATTGAGTTCTGTGGACACCCCCCCAGTACTGACTTAGCTTAACATTACAGCTCAAAACTTTTCTGTTGTAGAAGAACTGCGTTGCGAGACTCGCATCTTTTTACATGTAATGTTTTTGATGGGATCTTATTTCTTTTTGTAAGTGGTCTACCTTTATTTATTTCATTTCAATCCATTCTATTTCCGATTTGAACTACAAAACTAACTTTGTAATCACATGTATTTGTATAGGATTACAAACTTACGTGTGCAGTTGTATGTAAATTGCAATATTTTTAGGTTTTATAGGACTTCATTGGCTAAAACCTCACTATGTTTAAAATTTGGAGCTTGTAAGTCTGCTAGAAGTTCCTTAGAATTACGATGATCATTAGTCAGTCAGTCAGTGAGTCAGTGACAAAGCTAAGGAACTTTCACGTGCAATAGTTCTTAAACTACACGTTCAAATGGAATGTTTTTGAGGATATACTTAAGTCTTATTGTGCCCTATATATACCTGAAAATTCGGGGTTCTAGCTTTAGCCAGCACAAAATTACAGGAGGTTGAAAATGGCTTGAATGGCTTCCAGAAAAGGATTATATACGGCCGTGCCTTTGTTTTGCTCGACTTGGCGGGGGCACTGCCGTGCCCCCACATGTATTAAACCATAAAATAAAATACCATAGATTTGAAATATAATTAATGCCGTAGAAATAAAATAAACAATCACCCTCTTTTGGTTTGTATGGAAAATAGACTGATCACCTCAACCTTGGTTCAACGAACTTATCTTTTTTTATGTTATACGCTACTTAATGTTTTAACCAACTTTTGTTTAGTTTCACCTGCCTCGGTGTCTGTCTGCCTTTGTGTAATCAAATCTTGCAAGTTAAATTTGACCACTTCCCGGTTTTCATTAAACTGAAGCAAACTTTCCAAGGACATGTAAATCAGACAATGCGATATGACACGAAGCTGATCTGCTGATGAAATAATATGACAGCCATAGATAGAATAATCCACATTACGCAAAATAAATCCGCCATGCTCGGGCTCATTTGATTCGTTTTGACGCGCAGTGCGCAGTATGCGATTGTAAAAAAAAGTATAGAGTCTGCAACGAAGGCATGTTAAGTTATTTCATTGTAAGGTATATTTATGCCACACCTGGCCAAAACGTGGCTCTTACCGCACACTACGCGTACGGAAAAAGCCACTTTCTAGCCAATAAAATTATGTACACAACACGGGAGGTAATAAAGAAAGCCCTCGATCGCATCGCATATTTACAAAACTTTTGCAATCTTGGAGTTTCTTTGTATTAACCACCCTAGTTGTGTAATAGTACATTACACAACTAGGGTGGTAATACAAAGAAAGGCCGAGATCGCAGAAGTTTGCGGCCCGAGCTGCAAGCGAGGGACGTAAATATACGATCGAGAGCTTTCTTTATTACCTCCCGTGTTGTGTACATCATTTTATGTCTCCACTTGGCCAGAAAGCGGCTTTTTTCGTGCGCGCAGCGAGCAGAAAAAGCCATTTTATGGCCAGGTGTGGCATAATATACTATTACCACTTTAGTTGAGTAATGTACTACAATAATATAAAAGAATGGTTTCTTGGTAAAAACTAGCCAAATCATTGTGTATGCTGGAACAAAAGCGCTGTCAACACTTTATTTATATTATCTTATTATTTAGTATTGATCAATTTGGTGCTCATTATGGCCGACATTAATAAACTTTTTGAATTATGTCCATTGCTGTTTTATTCTACACCACACTTTTTTTATGACGAGCTGTCACATGTTACAACTTTATATTCACAGCCAATACCTAGAGTGGAGGTCAAGGGATGCATGAGGGGCGAAGAACAGCAATAACTAGACAGGTTTAAATATCACTCTCACCTCACGCCCATCAATTTAAACCCTAGTTCTCAATAGATATGAGCGCTGACGGCAAATTTCGCGGCAGCGGCGTGGCTTTGGATCTTAATATTTTTATTTAAGCCTGATTTGTAAGAGGAAATGCAGAAAACCAGATTTTTATACCAAGATAACCTGTATTTTATTCTAATAAACGAACGGGGGACATAAACCACCGTAATTGGTTTTTTTTTTCAATTTCGCACCTAAAATTGTGTATGTGTGTCGTGGAAGATTGTTTATAGTTGTTATGTATATCTTTCACTTGCGTTATAAACATCAATTGAAGTCGATAAAAACGACGACGCCGCCTAAATACTCGACGCGACTGAGTGAACAAATGCGGGCGGGCTACGGGTGCGAGCGAGAAAACAATCCGCAATTTGTTACGGTGGCGCGACGGCGCTGCGCTAAGATCTAGTTCTCAATTAATCTGATACTAACATTCCATGGAACTTTGAAGAAACGCACGTCAAATGAAGGGCAATTACCTAAAATGTGTAACGTGGTTGAAGTTGCCCTTCAAGTTACATTTAATTTTTTCAACCTGCTTAGAATAGATAGATACACTAGGAAGATTTTATTTGACCTTATTGCACAATATATGCCTGTCTAAAAATTACATAATACAAAAAAAATTGCGTAGTCGGTCAAAAATTATGCACTTATTACGCAGTATACAATTATTTTACAAACAACGTATGTACATATATGTAGTTATTGTCGGATTCATACTTTTTTCTCAAGTCAAAATCACGAACATATCTTTAAATGTTCCTCTCGGACTGGGTTGACGTTGAAAAAAATTCGTCATAACAAATGTTTTTATTAAATCATTTATTACACGTTTTTACATTCACGTCAGCATTCACACTGCGTTGTATGTTATTTTTTTACCATTTAGAAACAATTCAAAACGGACCACGTTCAATCGTATCTTATTACCTAGTAGCCAGCACCATACACAACAATCAAAAAGCACCAATCTCACAATATAGTAAATGAATTACCTTTTAGTTCTACATTTACTTAAAAATAAATTTAATAATGTCTAGCAAGTACAAACAGAAAAGTAAATTTAATCAAAAGTAGACAAAACTTTTGCTTTTACAAAGTTTTATTCACCAAACAATTATTTATAGAAGTTATTACTGAAAATAACGTATGCTCAATTTTTAAAGTACTGCATAGGTAAATTCTGTGTTGCGCGCACTGTGCCGCGACCTTAACGGCTGGGCTGCCGATGTAGCAGCCATCTTTGTTTTGTTTTGTTCGTCAGTACGAGCGCGAACCAGTCACGTGTTGCGAAAAATGTATACCGGCGTGTTTATTTATCATAAAATCTGTGTAATTATGTGTATTTAAGGTTTCTAATTGTGTAATGTTGTGTTGTGGTTACAAACTGTGATTTATAATGTGTTAATTTAAGGTGATGACGTGATTTTAAGTTATTTCTATCATGTTTTTGATCGGCCCAACGAAAGTTCTGGAGGTACGTACATTGTGTTTGTTGTTGTTTTGACTTTATAACCGCAATTAACATGCTAGTTGCCAAATAAGTACAATCTGAATTTAAGATTATTAGTTGTTTGTTCTAACTAGGACAATATTTTAGTTATTACGCTTCTAAATTATCCATAAATAAATATAAACCTGGCGAACGGTTTCGTTCCGTATTTCCGTTTTTCTTGCGTGTCTATTTTAAATGAAGTGATGTTTACCATAGAATTTTATACGAACACTTGTACAGTATTTGGTATCAAAAGAAAGCTAATTTAATCTACTTTTTAATGTATTTAAAAACAAACAGGGTTATCGCTTTAGATTTTTTATTAAAAATACAATTCTCCTCGAAGTCGTCAACTTTATCAATGCGTCAACTTTACGCATTTTTTATAATTATTTTTACTATAATAACTCATATAATGAGTAACAAAATTAAATTCTTTGTTTCTTTGGCTTTTTAGTGTAAAAAAATCTTACCAAATGGTTCAGTAGAAGCCAAATTATGAATTTTTGAATTAAACTCGACATCGCGCCGGCATTTGTCATAAAAGGCGAAACAATTTAGGCTGCCATTTTTAAAATCCCAAAGCAAGTGAGTGGGTAAGGATACTAATTTGATACAAACTGCAAAAAGCAATAAAAAATATGTATTTAAACATAATAATAAAGAAATAGTACATTACACAACTAGGGTGGTAATACAAAGAGAGCCCGAGATCGCAGATGTTTGCGGCCCGAGCTGCAAGCGAGGGACGTAAATATGCGATTGAGGGCTTTCTTTTTTACCTCCCGTGTTGTGTACATCATTTTATGTCTACACTTGGCCAGAAAGCGGCTTTTTCCGTACTCGCAGCGTGCGGAAAAAGCCATTTTATGGCCAGGTGTGGCATAAAATTAATTGTACTTTATTTTGATACTATGTACTTTTTTTTTCTCACCCATAATAACCAATGTACTTTAACTGCGAAAAAAAAGGTGGTAACCCTACCCAAAATACCGCATTCCCAAAAAAACAGATTTTTCAAAATACCACATTCTCAATTTATCAGATTCCTGTCTTACCACATTCCCGTTACTACACTAGATTATAAAATCGTAGGTTACTCGAGGATCTAAATGATTTTATTGGATGTATTATTTTGGGAATCTGGTATACGGAGAATCTGTTATTTTAAAAATCGGGTACCTATTTTGGGAATGCGGTAGTTTGGGAATGAGCGTTTGTTTTTTTGGTGGGTCAAAAAAATCAGACATCTACGAAAACCAGTTACAAGCAAAAATAGTTCTTAACTTATTTGTTGTACCCTATTAATATTGGTATCGATTAAAAGAAAACTCATTAGGTATTTATGAAAATGAGGGGTTCTAAAGAAAAATGGTAGAAATACGCGCGTTGGTCATGAATTCTGTTTAAACAAATTTGTATTGGTCAATCGTGTCTTAATCGCTATCCAGACTTGTTAAAGATTACACCTGAGAGAATAAGCAAGAAATTATTCTTTGTTAATACATTCTTGAGGATTGTTCCCTCAGTCCTACATTACGGCAACTTCGAGGTTTTAAACGTTAGCTGGGGCGGGACTCCGTGATCGTAATCGTCGTTTCAGTTCATTCTAGAGATGGGGTTCAGGACAGGATTTCTTGCTGGCCAATGCATAAAACGAATCCTGTGCTCTCCCTGTTAGTCGCTGACAATGAATGTAGGTACTGTAAGAGCGGGCGTTATCGTGCATGAAACTGAACTCACGACTGATAAAACCGATATATATGACCACTCGCTGTTTTAGGATCACCATGGGGAAAGGGGCAGAATTCGTGACCCCTGTAGCGTGTATTCCTCTCATTCTTCCTTTGAACCTCTCCTTTTCATAAACACTGGGTTTTCATAAAATGATATGATTGTTAATTGAAAGAACATTAAACAAGAGAACAGGAGACAAAGGTATTCCTTTGTCTCAAACATATTTGTCGCAGACATATTTTTGAAGAATAACCCATTAATAGGGTACCTACTTACTTAAGAGTTATTTTTGCTTATACCGGATTTGCGTATATAGATGTGCGATAATATTCGACGTAACAAATCGCGTGCTTTCTCTTAGAACTATAGAGAACTTATGGAACTATGAAGATAGCGAAATGCATTACTTCTAGGGAGGTAAAACAAAGAGTTTGAGACCCTTGATAGGGCATATGATACTTTTTACCCCATGACCTTAAAGGGTAACATTTAAGGTCACCTTAAGGGGGGTGGAGGCTTGTATAGGAAATGAATCTTTTCTCAAGTAAGGAATGTATTCTAATTCTACACAGACAAATCATAAAAAAGTCATGTTTATTCGCGGACCACGCAAAAACTAGCAAACCAATTTCCATAAAATTTGCTGTAGGTAGGTACAGGTAGATTCCGACTACGCCGAAGCAAAAAGAGATGTTTCATTTATTTCAACTCCGCGAACGTAGTCGCGACTTCGCAAGTCGGCCCACTATACTTGAGCAATATTAGAGGCGTTTTAAAGCCGTTTAAAAATTGTTTTATTACAATGAGTAGTAATCGTGGAAACCGATGTCAGTATTTATAAACAATATACCTTAAAGTAAGTAAAGTTATAAAAATAATCCTAATAACGGAATCAATTTACAAAAAAAAACGGGTAGTCTCGAGTTAAAAACACTTACATATCACCGCAAAAATATACTGGTTAATCCGTGTTCCATTACGCCAGTTCAAAAACCTCACTAGGAACATTTTTAAAACTACTTTTTAATGATTTATTTTTTAATTTTAGCCACAGCCGTGGTGGCGTGCTTCAACCGACTGAACGCAATCGGCATTCGACGGCAGTTTCTTAGTCTGTTTACGACAAAACTCATTCATAAACACTACCGTCCATTGACTAAGGATGTAAGTGGCGTGGTTTGTCTATAAAGATGAGCTCTTTTGGCAAGCTTGATAGAATTGCATTCCGATCAGAGGACTCGTACGCCGTTGATTAGACGTAGTATTTTTTTTATGAAAACCGGTCAAGAGCGTGATTTTACTTGAACTGTTTTTAGTTCCGTGCCAGGATTGCTAATTTTTTATTTTATTTGTATGTATCCAGTTTGGTCAGCAAAAACTAATAGTGGGAGAAACCAGCGATCACGCATTAGCATGGAAATTATAGGTAGTTAATTTTTACTTACAATGCCTATGACATTTGACATCGTCCGTGTATAAGGTCAACTGGGGTAATAGCGTCTATGGGGGCAAATGAGTCTTTTAAAGATTCCATTAAAACCGAACTCTTTAAAACTACCCCTACCCTACCTGCCTGTAAAGTGCAGCGAATACTACAGGCAAGTAGGGTAGGGCAGGGTAAGACATATAATACAAAATCCAGTTTCATTAGACCTAGCCATCTTTGAACAATATACCTAAATAAGTATTAATTCGTTTTTTTTTAATTTATCTACATGACCTCGCTGGCGCAGCAAAACTATGAGCTCGCTCAATTTCTCTGGAATGAAAATAGGTACACCTATCTAAGCGCCTGCTCCGACCGGGAGTATTTCGCCCGCTAAAGGTTTTTGTGCATAGCTTCTATACTCGTATTTACTGACAGATTTTCAAGATTTAAACTACGTTAGAGATGGTGTTTCTTTTCACATCTAAAGTATTTAGAATTACATTACTTACTTCCTTTGAAACATAAAAATTACATGACATTATTTTAAGTTTGTTTACTACTGGACAAACAAGCAACCTCGCGTTCAAAGACTACAATATTATACTAGGTTATAGACAGGCAACTCGGCCAAATTTCTAATCATCGTACTTGTGCTGCCATCTATCCTTCATTACACGTCAACAAATCTACACACACATATACAACCACACCCACACACATACATACACGCATACACACATATATATAGCTACGTATATATAGGTAATTATAGTTTGGCATGGTATGACACATCTTAGAAGTTACGGTGAAATAAGTTTCTAATTACAATCACCAAGTTTAAATAAAATGCGCCCAATAAAGCAAATTAATTTAAATTTAGTGACCTCAACTAAAAACTTATTTCTACGTAACTTCTAAAACGTGCCACACTGCATAGTTTGAAAGAGGATTACTAAAGAGCAGTGTAAATAAAAACACCAGTTTCCGTTTTTTAGTTTTACTTATACCTACTTATTTCAAAGGTGAATTTATCTTCGCATTCTTTTTTAAATTGACAAGAAAATGTACTTATCATCTTTCCCTTAAAAGTCAGATCCACAACTGTGCTTCGATATTTTAAATTTTTCTGGATTGCTAGCAGGATTCCGAAATCTATGCAATTGGATCCCTGAAAAAGAAAAAGTATTAAAGATGATATCAACGCCGAAATACGCAAACCTATTTAGTACCACGAAACATTTATTATAGAATTGGTAAAAGGTTCACTTTGTTAGATATTCATAGGCGATTTCAATTCCGTGATTACCGTGTCTAAATTATAGTAGACCAGTAAGCTTATGATGCTACGTTTTGTCACGCGATAAATAAATGATAAAGCATCCGTCACGTTCTAACTAATAGTGTGCGAGAGTGACGGATGTTTTATCAGTGATAAACTATCACTTATTTATCGCGTGAAAAAACGTAGCATCATAAGCTTACAGCTTCGATAAAAACCCATAACATTATAATTACCTTCTCCGTCACGAACTTTGCGGCCGGGTAGTCAGAAAATTCTGACCGACATTTTGTTTAAAACAAAACTTAACACAGCAAAAGGGTAACAGCACATACAACGGGGGAATTAATGCTCAACTCGACGTTGAAATGAAATAAATAATGGAAAATACTGCACTCAATAAAATTCCCGACATTTTTTATTTGATTGATGTCAAGCAGCACCGAGGTCTTTTTTTTGGGAATGTTATGGCCAACCAGCACCGCCTTGACAGACTATTGTTGCCATGTAACAAACAATAAATAATATCATGAGTGGTTAATTTTAATCAATTGAAATTTAAATTAAAATATATTTTTAGATTCACACGATTTTTATATGTATTATCTGGTATATATCATGTTTATTTAATTACATTCACATCATTACGTATGTTAAAAGAAGGCCAAGTGGTACGTGTAATGTAAGGTAGATGGCAATCAAAGCAAAGCGGTTCACTTTTTTTCTATTGAGTTACCGGGGCATGCTCGCGTTGCCATAGTGTTCTGCTAAACTTATCAATGTTGTGCGTCACGTCATTACCTACACTATTTCTATGTAAAATGTATATTTGAGAATGTGAATTTGTCAATGTGTTGTTCTATTTGTTAAGTGTTAGTTTCGTAGTAATAGACGATTTTTCATGTACGCGTGTGTAAGTAAGTGTGCGTTAGGTACGTCGTTCCCCCCTCACCAATTATGGCAGAAATTTGTGTGCCGGACAAGTACCTTATGTCACCTCCTTTCCGTGTTGGTCTAAGGTTCCCACAAATGTTTATCTTTGCCCTTGACTTACTACGGGGCCAGGGGTATAGGGCGATTAAGAAATCAAATCCGCCTCTGAACTTGGTTACAGTCCGTCTATGCCGGCCCTTTTTTTTTAACCCGGAGAAATGCATGAAACTGCATACCTACCACTACGTAACCTAAGGCCATCGGGGGTGACAGACAGATGTTACGCATTGGTTATGTAGGGCTCTCAGCTCCAGAAGAGATTGGCCTACCCACTAAAACTCGGGGATGCTTCCACCCTCTGCCTTCATGGTGATGCCGTGGGATCGCTAGCAAGCCACCTTGACATCACCGGCACCTTCGCCCTCGGGCGAACCGTCTCCGAAAAAGGCACACTGTAGCATGGCCAGTGTGCCTTCCCTCACCTGCTCCCTCCCGACCAAATGGTCGTCCCCCGGGGAAGCAGGGACCGGCACCCGACACACGGTGTCCCGGTCGCTCCCTCGCCGCCACGGGAGGACAAACGCCCCTGCCCCGCAGCCGTCCACGGGAGGACACACGCCCCGACCCCGCAGACACTCGCCCGTCCGTACCTGACCATCGCCAGCCCTCGTTGCTGGGGACAGTCAGGTTTACGGACCACGATGGACCAGTCCTCTACGTCCCGCTAACGGGACGCAGAGGACTAGTCCACCGCCACCACGCAGCGGCACAGGTCACCCGTCTGGTGCCTGCCCGCAGTGCCCCCCAAAAGGAGACGTCGGAGGGATGCTGCCCGTGCCCGACGCTCCGCCCTGGCGTGCCGCACCTGGAGAGTCCTCTAACAGAGGAAACCCGGTGCGGGACCCCCCAACCCCCCCTGACAGGGTCATTCGCAGCATCGGCAAGTAATCAATTAGGGGCCCCTAAGAAATCACTTGCCGTTGGTCCCGGGGTGCACCGGCCAAGACGCTTCCCTTTCCTGCGGTTCAACCGGATCAAGAGGAATGAGAAGAATCCAGATACTCTGGGAGGTTTCCTGTCTAGCACCCCATCTATGCTGGCCCTAAGAATAAATCCGTGAATGCTAAACAAAAACATGCGATATCTGATTCTTAATTAAAATCACTAATTAACACACAACCACGCGGCAATAGGATCAATCTAAAATCGATTCCAAAACTGCTATTAGCAGTAAAATAACGCTTAAAACGCTAATATACGATTAACCAGTGTTAATCGATCTAATTGGTTGGTTTATTTATGGATATTACTTTGAAGGTCGACAGATACAGCAATACCTAATTGGGCATCATTTTGCAAACAGGAATCAAACTGTATAATACAATCAAGTACCTTTAAATAAATAGCTGGACGGAGGCTCGCCAACAGAGAACTGAAGCCATTTCTAATGCGCCGGCTGCTTGTACTTACGAGCCGCACGCATACATCAACTAGTTTTTTCCTATTGCGAGCAGCACACACAGATAGATAGCCGGCCGATTAGACATGCTTCAGTTCTTTGTTAGTGATGCTCCGTCTGGCTATTTATTTGAAGGTCCGTGAATACAATAGTCATCGGCAGCGTCGGACTCAGAAGCGGCTCTAGTTAGAGTGCGTCTACGATAACTCTGCAGTGACTGCAGTGGGGTAAATGGACATTGACAAAACATACTTTATTTTTGGGCCCCTTAGTATTGGAGCCCTTCAAAATAACCAATGGGGTAAATGGCATGGCAACACCTCTATTTAAGTCACATTTTCATAGATTTACAGAGAATTATATATTTCTATTGCAACATTTTGCAACAAATAATTAAAGGGGTCCCCATACATTAAAACGTGTTTAAGGCGTCTTTTTTGCTCGACGGCGGCACGGAACCCTTCGTGCGCGAATCCGACTCACATTTTGTTCATAATTATAGTTTTGGTTGACCGCCTACTGTTTTTGTATAGCAAAGTTACTACCCGCAGCGCAGTTAGTTTGCACTCCGTTTAGGCAGCTGGATTTCACTCGTGTTTGGCGGCCCGCGCGGTGGGCGTAGCCGATTCGGTCCTCAAGGAACGAAACGTCAGAGTGGCACAATATAATTATTACACAAACGCCGTTGATGCCGGCCGACGCTGCCGCCAAGAACTGTGCTATCAATAATGTATTTGAAATGCATAACTGTATGTGTACGTATGCTGTATGTGTACGTATCCTCAAGTACTGGTACTCAAATCAGGTGAACCAGGTGAGGTGGGCTAATGGTTTGTCCAACGGGTATAAACTGGAGTGTGGCGTGAGGCAGGGAGGAATAACGTCTCCAAAGTTATTTAACCTCTATGTCAACGAGCTGATTGAGAGGCTGAGTGGGATGCATGCTGGATGTTATGTGGGTAGTACCTGTATTAATAACATCAGCTATGCCGATGATATGGCCCTTCTTAGCCCTTCAGTCAGCGGGCTTGAACGACTGCTTGCCACCTGTGAGTCGTACGCCCTGGCTCACGGCCTCCAGTATAATGCGATAAAGAGCGAGGTTATGTTATTTAAAGCCGGTAAAATTAAAACCCACAATATGCCTCCGATTATAATGAATGGTGTTGCATTAACTGTTGTAAGTAAGGTCAAGTATCTAGGTCATATCTTGACTGACACTCTGAATGATGATCTAGACATTGAGAGGGAGCGAAGGGCGTTAGCGGTTCGAAGTAATATGCTGGCCCGCAGGTTTGCTCGATGTTCTACTGATGTAAAGGTAACATTATTTAAGGCTTACAGCCAGTCTTTCTACTCGAGCAGCCTGTGGGTCAATTATACGAAACGAGCCTATAACGCCCTTCGTGTACAATATAACAACGGATTTAGAATGCTATTGGGCTTGCCAAAATGGTGTAGTGCTTCCGGTATGTTCGTGGAGGCCCGCACTGACGGATTTCAGGCCCTAATGAGGAAAAAAATTGCCTCTCTATTGGGTAGGGTGAGGTGTAGCTCCAATAGCATTCTAAACGCTATAGCAAGTAGATTTGATTGCTCTATATTGATGTTCTGGATAGGGCAAATCAAAAGTGTTGCCGAGTTTGGACTTTAATGTGCATTGCATTAAAGTGCAAACTCAAAGTAAAAATATATATTAAAAAAAAAATAACTATAATGTATGGTTTCCTATTTTGTTTGTGTTGTGTATACAAAGTGCTAAAGTATCTGGGTTCATTATTAGATCATTAAATTATTAAACCATGGATGCTTAAACACTCACTGTCTTCACAAATTAACATAATCTTCGGCATCGGCCAATATCAAAGGACGTACGAGTACGAGTAGTGGGGAAACGTATAGTACTGCGAAAAGTTTACCGTACTGTGGTTGTGGGCGGGGCCTTGGCGCCCGCGTAGAACGACTCTATTGTTTAGTTGAGAACGTGGGAATTCTTGCTTTCTGTATGAAAACGCGCGAGAGTGAAATATCTGGTTATATATTCTTTAATCTGTGGTTTAGGTATACTCGCTTGGACACAATTTCCACTTTAAAAGAACAAATGACGGGAGGTAATAAAGTATTCATTTTTTTGTTATCAAAGATCATACAGAAGTTAGTAATTTATGACCCTCCTTTTTGTTTCGTCGTCGGAAGTGGAAGTAGGTAGGGTTTAGGTACTATAAGTCACATAACTCCGAAGCAGAAACGAAACGTAAGCAACCGGAAGCCGGAAAACGGGAGTTAGAAACGTTCGGAATCTTTATAAATAAATATGACCTCCGAAGTTATGCAAGTTTCTCACGATAATATTATTATTCGAAACTTGTTTAAGTAAAATCGAAACTCGTAGAAATAATTTGATGCAACATATTGTTTCTTTATTTCATTCCCTATTTTATATTTATAAGCTATTGAATGAAATGAAATCACGCTATCAAGAATATAAGTGATTACCGAACGTCTCTGTTCAAAGCAAACTTTTGTTTGACATTGACTGACACTTTTTATGTGACTGTCATGTATGGTATGACGTGTGTATTGTAAACAATTAGAAAAATATTATATTTAAGGATAAAAATATCGGTTCTTATTAATATATTCACGGTAATAAAATGGAAAAGTCGATGTACGAAAATTCCACGATGTTAAAGGCGGTAATACTTATCGGAGGGCCGCAGAAAGGTAAATTTGTATTACATTTTTTCACCGGCTTGTTTTTACTGATAAGACGAAGCATAACTTGTTTGCCACGATACTTAAACGGCAATTTAAAGCATAAATACACATTCATTAGATAGTGCATACGTACGGCTTGTAACAATTCTAAATTGATCTGAAAATTATAATTTTTTTCTTACAATTATAGCTTTCTTTAATATTTCTAACCCTATTTGTCTGTTAATTTATATTAAAACTTGATAATATAATTAGATTCCTGGAAAAAGTAATGAAGTTGCTGAAATAAAGATCTAGAATCCTTGAATTGTCTGCCATATAAAGATGAAATCTAGTTCTGAAGTGAAGTTCACTACACCTCTAAACTTATATGAACTAGTTTTCCATTTGAGCAGGTACAGGACTCTACGGCGTATGGGCCCTTCAATATGACAAGGTTTGAGATTTGTTTCCTCATCTTTTTGAGATGTGGTCTATTAACAATAGCAATGTATAAAGACAAGTAGTCCGACTTCGGCCGTTTAGGAGCGTGCCTGCGTGATGTCTGCATGAGTGAGTGAGTGCAATCCATACTGGAGCACTCTTAAGCATTCTTAAAACTTTGCTTGTAGTGCGTTTGTACATGGCGCGCACAGTCATATTCAAGTGTGCAATGCACCTTTCAATCAAATCACTGTGACAATGCGGTCCACCAGACATTTGCTACCAAATCATTCAGAGATATAAGCTAAAGCCTCTGTGGAAATACAGAGATTGTCCTTCTGAAATTTGGACCTTATGATGGTTGTGACAACCTTGTTCGTATGATCCCAACTTGTCTGGTTCACATTTCAGGCACGCGCTTCCGGCCGCTCTCTCTAGACACTCCGAAGCCCCTATTCCCTATAGCGGGGCGCCCTCTGATCCAGCACCACATCGCAGCCTGTGTCAAGCTGAGGGAAGTCCGGGAGATACTCATCATCGGCTCGTATACTGCTGCTAACATGGCGCAGTTCGTTGGAGACATGCAGAAAGAATATTCTATCGTTATCAGGTTAATTATATTTGATATATAATAATATTACTACTCATCTTAAAGCCAAGTAATAATATTACTATACCGACATTCAGCTTCCGAATTTTACATGTCAAAAGTATTAAAAAATTAGTGTCCCTTACGAAACGTTTTTGTTGAATGCTCCTGAAACAATTTTACTCATGTAATTTTTAACTTCTATAGTCTTCGGAAAATCTGAGTAATGGTATTCAAATAACCTGGTAAATAAACATGCAAACACAGAACACTGATGCGCACCCCATGTCGATTCATAGTCCTCAATTCATGTTTATGACATTTGTTTTGAGAAAATCCTTTAAGAAATATGGTCTATATTTCATTTCATTCCATTCACATTTCACAGTCAAGCCAGTGTGCGTCTGTCAATATTATACTAGTCATGAAACTGCAAAATTCAAAATAATTGATCCTTCTGGTGAGAAGAAGCGCCGGAAAAAACTCACCAGTTTCACTTTTCAAAAATATTAAGTATTTCATTAACACATTACATTAAACTTAATACTACATTTTTAAAGAAGTTAAGGGTGTCTAGGCGTCAAAACAAGACAAATAAAATAATGCTGCTTACAATACAAATATAGTTTATTGCATATCAGAACAACACATTACAAAAGGTACTTACATAGGAATTTCATCTTCCTACTCAGATACCTACAGGAGTTCACACCCCTGGGCACAGGAGGAGGTCTCTACCACTTTCGCGACCAGATCCGGGCTGGGAACCCGGCTGCCTTCTTCCTGCTGAACGGAGACGTCTGTGCAGACTTCCCGCTTAAAGAACTGTGGGACTTCCATATGGAGCGGCCTAACTCTTTGGTGAGTCTATTTGAAATAGGAACAGGAATTTTTATCAATACTACCTGGGTTCCATTGAAAGTTTAGATTTATTTATTTCACAATAAAAAATATGTAGGTACATATGTCAATTTACATGATTTCATATTATAATCGTCAAAACAGTAATATCATTATTATAACAAAATGGGGCTTAATCGCTTAAAAACATGCTATTACCTCGACGTTTCGGACGTGCCGTGACGTCCATGGCCGCGAAGCGTCACTGGCCAGGCGGGTGTCAACATCTAGCCGCGCGGGTTTTCCAAACTACCCGCACCTTAAGTGCCGTTTTGTTATTATAAAACAGTAATAGTCCAACAGAGTTCCATAAAAATAAATAGAAAACAAATCGCCTAAGTAATTAATTTTCATTGATAGCGATTCGTCATCTTATATCCTAAATATGCCCAATTTTAGTATGAAATAATCATTTGAAAACTCACCTGTAATCATTCCTTGCAAAGATATCTGCTTGAAAGGTACAAGGTCAGTTAAGTGTCGCACGCTCTATCATGCTTTCGTTATAATATTTAATGTTTTCACCATTGAAGTTGATGAAAGTTTAACGCAGCTATAATCTAGGAAAAAGCATCTAGTTTTGTTTATATCTCTGTATTTAACATTGATTTTCTAACAGCTGCTGCCTAGAACTACATTCATAGCGCACAGGAAGACATCTAAAATATGCTATTTTTTTCTTCCGTCGTACCACATTGTTTGTCTTCGATCGATATATATATACATCAAATCGATTGGTGCATCAGCCAATTTCTATCCTTAATACAATATCGCTTGACTTTAATAAAGGTATCAATCACTGTAGTTGTACCCTAAAACCCTTTTATCAGGTAACAATAATGGGCACAGAAGCGACAAAACAGCAGTCCGTACACTACGGCTGCATGGTCCGTGAGATGGGCACTAAAGCTGTTACACACTACGTGGAGAAACCCGCGTCGTATGTGTCGGCCCTCATCAACTGCGGCGTTTATGTGTGCGCGCCGGGCGTCTTCCACACCATGGCACAGGCTTTTGAGAAAAAAGAGGCTGACTACTACAGGTAGGTTTAATTCAAAACTCAAATTCAAATTCAGAGTTCAACTTTCAAATTCAAATCCATATACACTACGGCTGCATGGTCCGCGAGATGGACACTAAAGCTGTTACACACTACGTAGAAAAGCTCGCTTCTTATGTGCGCAGGCTTTCGAAAAAAAGCTGATTACTTATTAGAAGTTCAAAACACAGTTGAATTCAAAATTCAGTAACTCAGAGTAAAATACATTAGACATTACAATTGATAACATTTTAGAACTAATTGAGTATTGAAACTGAAAATTCGTAATATAATTTGTGAATTAAAATTAACAAAAAAAAACTAATCTTATTTTCTACAGCTTCCGCGAATACGTCTCTCTCTTTTACTTTTTATTTTATTTGTCGCGTATATTAATAATCGATCGAATTCTGTGTGTCGGAATTCATGTGCTTAGTTCAAATTCAACGCACTTCAACGCTAAAATTCAAATCAACATTTTCGCGACCACGTAGCGCTACGCGCTACACTCGTAGATGGTAATATGGGAAAATGGCATTGTATCAAAAATATGCTACAATAATTAATAATATGTTAAATAATTAAATTCAAATGATTTGTTCCAGTGGCAACAACCAAAGCAGCCCCAACCCTGGCTACATGTCGTGGGAGCAAGACGTACTGGCGCCTCTAGCTGGCACGAACAAACTGTATGCTATGCAGGTATGACTCTGCCGTGGTACAGTCGAGTTCATCATTATCTGAGCAAAGATTGGACCAAAAACATCTGAACATATTCAGATATCTATTGTCAGAAGCATAAGAACTAGATCAGATATTTTTGATCCGTTTTTTGCTCAGATAATGATGAACTCGACTGTACTTGCAGTACCGAACGGTTAGCTTAAAGAAACTACTCACAATACAGTATCCTACTCGAATTCGTGCCCACGGTTTCCGAAAATAGAAGAATAAATTAGTTAAACAACGTACAACAATGACATTTAAATTTAGAGAGTTGAACATATGCCTGAACTAGGATTCCCTGTATCTTAGGCAAAAGGGACTATCAAACATTTATATTTACATACTAAATATGCCGTTTAACACAATTAAAATCTTATTAACTATCACTTTGAACCAATGAAAATGGCTCTACTGTGTTAGGAACAGTATAATACTGAGCGGCATACTGGAAGCAGGCTGCTTCCAGTAGTCCCAGTACACTATTCTACCTAAATTCTTCGTATTCGCGGCCCCCTCTGGTTCAAATCCAATCACGTTTTTCACTTTGCGCAAAAATAAAAAAACTTTTTGAACTACGCAGTAAATGTCAGTTAGCCCTAATGCTTCAATTCATAGTTATAGATATTTTTGGGTGTATAGTTAGGATTAGACATTTGTGATTTAAAACAACTAAATTATTTATTTTGTTGCTGTATTTAGATAACTAACTGGTGGTCCCAAGTGAAAACCCCAGGCTCCGCCATATACGCCAACCGACACTACCTCGAACTACATCGGACGCATCCGTCGCAGCACAACAACAACATCCTGCCTGATGTCTTCGTGCACCCCACCGCTTGTGTTGATGACTCTGCCGTGGTAAGGACAGTATAGCGCCGAGCGGTATACTTCTACTAGGTCGCAAGTGAAAACCTTCCGGAGCTGCTAACACTCCAAATAGCAATACCTCGAACTGATAAAATCCTTCGAAGCCTAATTATATCCTCTCCGACGTATTCGTGTATCCTACCGCTTACGTGGATGACTCTGCAGTGCCAAGGACAGTATACCGCCGAGTGACATACTTTTACTAGTTAGGTTGCTATTGAAAACCCTCAGCTCCGCCATATACGCCAACCGGCACTACCTCGAACTACATCGGACGCATCCGTCGCAGCACAACAACAACATCCTGCCCGACGTGTTCGTCCATCCCACCGCTTGTGTTGATGACTCTGCCGTGGTAAGAACTGTTAACGCCGAGCGGCATACTTGTACTAGGTCGCAAGTGAAAACCTTCCGGAGCTGCTAACACTCCAAATGGCAATACCTCGAACTGATACAATCCTTCGAAGCCTAATTACATCCTCTACGACGCGTTTGTGCATCCTACCGTCTGCGTGGATGACTCTGAAGTGGTAAGGACAGTTAACAACCGAGCGGCATACTTCTACTAAGTAGTTATGTCGCTAGTGAAAACCTACCGGAGCAGTTGTTACCCCAAAATGCTTTACCCCAAAATGTAAATGATACCAACATCTATTACAGAATTAGTTTAGAATATGCTTTGATTTATATTTAATTGAGTATTTTTATTGCAGATTGGTCCAAACGTGTCAATCGGCGCCGGCGTAACGATAAAGGCCGGGGTCCGCATCAAGGAGTCCATAATACTGAACAACGCGACCATCAGCGAACACTCGCTTATTATGTACTCTGTCGGTGAGATATATTTTAGTTTACCAAAAGTTATCTCGGGATGGTAATTGGTATACTATAAAACTTTTTGATATAAGTGCGGAAAGTCTGTCATTTCTCACAGGTCCGTAAATATCTAAAGACGTCTTTTAATACATTATGCAAAAAAATTACCAGGAAACAAAAACAAGAATTACAAGAACTTAATTTTGCGTGTCTGGTTCCACCGGAAGACCAGCGCCGGCTCTGGAGTTGGCATTATGCTGAGGTGGGACCTTTTTGTGGCAGTGAGATTTTAATTTTTTCTGTGTTCTTGTTTTTCATTTTTTCTATATTTTGTAACTTTTTGCTGTCATAAATTCTCTTTTTTTCTTTCTAATTATGAAACCGACTATATAAGACACTTACAAGAAAGCAAAAAAGAGGGTCATAATTTATTCTCCTCAGCGCATAAAGTTTCCAGGGGCCCGTTTCACGAAGCTACAAGTCACAAATTACAAGCGGAAGTCTCTTTTCAATACCTTTTGATAGAAAGAGACTTCCGCTTGTAATTTGTAACTTATAGCTTCGTGAAACGGGCCCCTGGTATCTTCTTGTTAAAAATACAATTGTCATTGTATGGTTGCGCAGTGGGTCAAAACGCGAGCGTGGGCGAATGGTCTCGGATAGAGGGCACCCCGTCGGACCCCGACCCGAACAAACCCTTCGCGAAGATGGACAACCAGGCGCTCTTCAACGCGGACGGCAGACTGAACCCCTCCATCACCATACTAGGTGAGTTGGGACTCAGACTTGGGTTACTTGCGCGACCGAGCGTGGGCGAGGGGTCTCGGATAGAGGGCTCCCCGTTGGACAACCAGGTGCTCTTCAACGCAGACGGCAGGCTGAACCCCTCAATCACCGTACTAGGTGAGTCCCGGCGTTACTTGCGCGACCGAGCGCGGGCGAGGGGTCTCGGATATAGGGCATCCCGTCAAACCCCGGCCTGAACTAAGTGACTTTTTAGATTGTAATTTGTTTGACATCGACATTTGTCGTAAATATGTAAAGTTTTGTATATATAAGTCTATAATCGTATTTTATCTACACCCATATCATAAATCCTCTTTTATGAGTTCGGAAACCGTATATAATGACCACGACCACCATTATTGCAACCGGTGATGTGACATCAGTGCCAGTGTTATTAAAATGTGTTAAATTCATATTAACATCGAAATCGATGCTATTATAAAAATGTAGTTCAGTAAATCATGGCCATGATTTCAATTTTTTTAATGAACATGTCGGCCATGGCGGTGCAATGACCCGGATTTATAATATGTGTGTAGATAAAATAATGTATACATAAATAAATCGCGTGATCTTATTATAAAGCTCTCCTTCGGCTCGTTTCATAAAAACACAGTCGTTTTTTAAGGCCTCTCATTACGTATCAGTTGCAGGAGCATTCCATGAAAACATCAACTTTTGTCCCTTACAAAACGCTATGGCAGCTACCCTAATAAAACGTATTAGCTGCTAAGAAACACTACGAATCTTAAAGCCGAGTTATGATAATACAATGCTGATAATGAGCTTTCTGAATTTATGTATTAAAACGGTGGTGTCCCTTACGAAATATTTTCATGGAATGCTCCTGCATAAACTACTATTTGGATGGAAGCAAAAACCGTTCGACCTTGTTGTGGAAGTATTTTAGGGAGACGTTTCCAGGTTGAAAAGATGATGAAGAATCGTATTTTTACGTACAGGTGCGAGTGTGGTGGTGCCAGCTGAGACGATCCTGTTGAACACGATAGTTTTGCCTCACAAACACCTCACCAGGAGCTTCAAACATGAGATCATACTCTAGACGAAACTCAGCCTAATGGGGAACGTGCACAACGAAGGTGCTGTCTAGGGGCCACCCATAGTACGTCACACCCATTTCTAGCCAAATGTGACACCCCATACTAACAAGGTCAAAAATGTTAGGAAAAGGTGTGACATGGGTGGGAAGTCTGAAAAATCGTGTGACGCACTTTGTGTATGACCCCCTACTAGTGAATGTAACCCGACTTGACTAAGGGTCGGGTAAAGTAAAACCTAGTAATTAATAAAAAATATGCATGTATATCGTTTTATTTTAAAGGTAATAAATAAAATCTGTCGGCCGCCTTAAGACCCCCATACATGACCAGGTCTACCTTCAGTTTCATCTGATCGGACGTAAATCCGTGCCGTGTATGAATGAAACGGCCTTAAGCCATCACGCTTACGGCGGCCGGATGGACTGAAGCGATTCTATCTTATCGGCCTGACCGGATTGACTGAACGGAACATGGATGGACATGTTCGTTCAGTTTGCGACTGAGCTCAAGAGAGCTTTTTTAGTGAATATTATGTAACACAATAATGGGCTAGACGACTAAAAAAAATGTTTAGTCCGTCAGTTAGATTATTTAAAAATATTGTACACGTAGTTTTTCTTTTATTTATTTATTTATTTAAGACAAACAAAAAATGACGAAGATAGAGTGCTTAGAAGTTTCGAGTGACGTCACTCCTTGGTACAATTTTCACCTAGGAGTGACGTCACAAGCCCCCACTCCAGAAGTTTGATGATCTATAACTTTCTATTTTTAATATTTTGTTAACGAAAAAATACGTGTCCCAAATTTTTCCATAATCTAACCGACGGACTAAATATAATTATATAGTTTTAACCCAGTCGTCATCGCTATTCACTTTCGTCCATTACGACTGCTACTCGCGGTGAACCAGAGTAAACTGTTGGGATTATGCCGTGTATGTCCATCAATCCGAACTGACGCGGGTTTGTGTCTGATCAGTTTTGCCTTCATGTATGGGGGCTTTCAAACAAACGCGGAAAACCTTCACATGCTGGTTTATTTTACTTAACACCGGTAATACCGGCAAGTTCATTCATTCATTGTAGGTAATGCAACCCGGAAACCCGCGTAATTGACTTCATTTAGAGTCTGGTAATACCCGGGTTTCATATTTGACCGGGTATTGACGTTGCCTATAAGATCCTGTTAAAATAAGCAAAATAAAATAATATGTTAAAGTTTTGAATTCGATATCTAACGAGTAACTTTTTGTGAGCCTGCAAACTTGATTTTCAACATAACTGCAGAACATATTTCTTGATTTCAACATACAAAGTACGAATATTAGCATCACATTTGGGAAAGTCTAAAAATGTGATTTTAACATTGTTGTAACTCCGTAAATTTTTATGATATGGAAGTAGTTTTGTCACTAATAATTCTAATATTGAAGTCTTTCTATAACATACCATACCACAGAAGACTGGTGTTAATAGCTAGAAACTTATAAAGTTAGTTTAATTAAGGATATAATAATATGTAAAATAGTTAAGTAACTAATTATATATAATATTATTGAATATGAATGTGTTTTTAAAACCAAAGATAATTTTACGGCCAATGCAGTCAGGATCAAAAAATCTCAGCGGACACGGTTACCATAAATATGTGATCGCAACTTTTGTCACCGCTGATGATGATGATGTTGACTATTGTCAAACCGCTCATATTTTTATTTTCAAAAGCGTTAGCGCCCCCTTGAATAGCATCAACGCCCCCCAATTTCTTCCAAGGCCCCTAGCCCTGGGAATCCTCGCCGCCCACTGGGGGGCGGTACGGAGGGACCATTCTGGGAACCTATGGTGTACAGTCAAGAGCAAAAATATCGACACAAATTTCCAAAATATGTACACATAAACCTTACTGCCATAATAATAAGACCTGTATAGATATTTTTTAAAACTGTGGCGTATATATATTAGTGCCCTTGACTGTACCTACATATTTATGAGTTTATATGATCTTAACTGCATTCGAGCTAACATTAATAAAAACGTGCGTTTTAAACTCATTTTGGACCGATGTAATTGAACTCGACTGTACATAAATTATACGATTTTGTATGTCTATGATGTTTATAAACAAATTTTTACCCTCGACTTTTTAACCGACTTCAAAAAAGTGGAGATTGTGCAGTGCAGGCTGTAAAAATTTGTATCAATAAAATAAAGGCAATTTTCGACGTAGGCATTTTATTTCTGTACTTTTTCTACCTATCGACGAACTTTCATAATTATTATGAATATTAACTTCGGTTTTCGCGATTAAAACTCATTGTAATAAAACGATTAAATCGAATTAAATCACGTTTATTAGTTAATTTTACATCCGGATATTTCATAACCTTTTACTGTGGTCGCGGGTAGAGGATTAAATTGTTTTATTTCAATTATGATATGAATTTAAAACATTTACTGTTTATATATTGTTTAAAATAATGAAGCATCAAATGCTACGCACATTATTTATAGTTGAGTGTATAAACTTTTTCATCTTTATTTCATAGATATTATAATGGAATATTATCTGGTGCTTAAATACATTAATGAGCACAAATGTCGTTTTATTTAAATATCCCTGTTACGCTACTTAGCCAGTTGAGTTAACTTTACACCTGGGGCCCGTTTCACGAAGCTACAAATTAGTTACAAGCGGAAGTCTCTTTTCAATACCTTTTGATAGAAAGAGACTTCCGCTTGTAATTTGTAACTTGTAGCTTCGTGAAACGGGCCCCTGGGCCTCGTTTCACGAAGCTACAAGTTACAATTTCATACTTGCAACATTGGTCAAATACAGCAACGCTATTGGTTGATTTGGCCAATGTTGCTAGTTTAGATTTGTAAAAAAAAAATTGACCCAAATACCATTATGTTTTTATCACATAGTCCTAGAAGTATACTCTGTACTTAACAAAAAAATACGTAACAAAAAAAACCACGTGACACGGGTCGTTCAGCCAGTGGTATTGTGCCACAGATACGAAAAGTTACTTTGATTGGCTGAACGACCCGAGTCATGTGGTTTTTTGTTTACCTTTTTTTAAATACCTAAATGAACAGAGTATAGAAGAGTAGGGTTATTTGCCTATTAGATTAGGGGTCCAGCTAGATTAGGCTTTTCAAGCCCCTAATTTGTGATGCCCACAGGAAAGACACGAACACTTAAGAGGAAACAGGAGGGCAGTTTTTCCATACAAACGTAGTCCCCTGTTTCCTCCCTGGATAATGCCAGTAGAGCAATATTTTTTTGTCCAAAAATCTATGGCTACTATTGATATGTTCCTATGTTTTCCTTTTTACGATAAATTGATTCTCAATAGAGATATTAACCTTCAAAAACCTAAAAAAAATGCCAGATTTTCCGCTGTGTTCACACACCCAGAAAACAAATTTGACTAGATTATTAAAAAGAAGGAAAACATAGGAACACGGCCAAAGCCTTTCTTTAATGTTTAATGAAAAAATTAGTTAAATAGGTTAAGTTTTGGGTAAGAAATTAAGGGACTACGAAACGTTGTTTTCATGAAATTTTAAAAGGTATTTTCGGTCCAAGCTGCAGTTGTCTCTATCGCGCTCTACGGGGGAGAGGCGGGCAGTGCGGGACAGCGACACATTTTACAAATACCTAATTTTCAATTCTCTCGGCCTTGCTGTTTCCTCTTAACTAATACTACAAAATCTGTACGACCCAGCTGTATGCGGCCAAATGTAGGTACTGCTCATTCACAACTCTCGGAGGTCACTTACCCGCCTATTAATAGCCGCTTTAATGCGAAAGGTGTACGATTTATAATCCCTGCTAATCACGCACGTTTTGTATTTTAAAAGCTTCCGCGAAAATATCTTATAGCCCAAGATATGACGAACATCGACCTTCCCTCGTCCGTTTTCTTAATTTCATATAGGTTAAAATACAGAGGTAAAATTAATCATGAGGTGCATACAGAATCGAAAACGATATTTCTATAATAAGTGGAAATCAACTTAACGTTTAAGTCAGGCGTTGTCAAAATCGTTACGAAATTTCAAATTAAAGAAAAACGTTATTAAGTGCAAATGATTATCTGACCTCAATTATGGTAATCGTGATTTTAGAAAAAGCAATGTCAATCGACTAGAAAAAAACAAAGGTATAAAAGGACAGCGTATGGTTGCCTAGTTTTTCTTAGTCAGAATCGGAATATCGATAACAATACATATTTAAAAAATGCCAATTTTGGCAGAGGCAACCCTGTGCTATCGTGTTTGCTGTAAAATATTGTTTGAAAAATGAAATAATTACTTGTACGGGGAAGTGTCCGTTCTTCAAC
This sequence comes from Eudemis profundana, assembly GCA_947034925.1. NCBI lineage: Eukaryota > Metazoa > Arthropoda > Insecta > Lepidoptera > Tortricidae > Eudemis > Eudemis profundana. The sequence continues at coordinate 8,864,287 of OX344814.1, read as the reverse complement.
CCTTGCTAGGATAAGGGGAGGCAAGCCTAGCGCATTGTGTATTAGTTATGAATAGTCATAACATAACTCATATTTATCTCTACATAGGTATATGTATAATTAAACCATTACAAGAGTGTGTTTGTTCATTAATTTGAACACCCGACCCAACTAAGCCGAAGCAAAAAAAGACATTTAACTTATGTCACCTTGAAATCCCACCGATGTTCAGTAACCCTTTACAGCAGCGGTCGGCAACCTGCGGTCTGGTCTGCTCTGTTAGCGAAGAATCCTGAACATTACATGTAAGGACAACGTTAATAAAAACGAAAGAGTACGTAATCAGCACCGTTTGCCTAGACGCATTATACTGAGCCAAGTTACATTCAACCAGCCCATCAAATCACCCATCAGCCATTCAATCAGCGAAAAGTCAAGGTGGCCCTGGCCAAACGACCTGGTTCGACTCCAGGCGTTCAGGCCCCCACCTAGTCCGACCCTATCGAGGTGGACCGGGACAAGGCGACCTGGTTCGACCCCAGGCGCACCCGGCGCCCATCCAGTCCGATTCACTCGGGATGGTCCGGCTAGCGACCTGGTTCGACCTCAGGGAACGCCACGGCCGACCACCCGGTCATACTATCGCTACGCCGACTAGGGTTGTGAGTTAGTCAGGCTTTAAAAAAAAAGAAAAAAACTTGCGATTTGCGAGCGAGATGCGGGCGAGTTTCTATATAAAACCAGTCGCGGCGAACTCGCGGCGAGTCGCAATTGTGTTAAGGCTCAAATGACTGCGTAAATGCGACACGGTTGTTTTTGGAATTTAATGCAACATATGGCACAACGCGCTAATGCATAGGGGATATACCTATTGTTATGAAAAGCTGCAAAACACACGACAACGCTTTTAATTTCGTAATCTGGACGAAAATGCATAACCGCAGAATTTTATAATAAGTGCCGTTAATGTGGAGCATTATGAGCATTGTGAGCACGAATATTTGTTCCTGAGTCATGGATGTTTTCTATGTATTTAAGTATTTGTATCTATTAAATATATCGTCGTCTAGTATCCATAACACAAGCCTTATGGGGCTAGTTCGATTTGTGTAAGATTGTCCCCTAATATTTATTTATTTATTATTTATTTATTTATGTCGATTCCGGATTGATAGTCAAGAGGCGGTGCCCTCCTCACACAGACGCTCTTTGAAACCCCTTGGTCCACGGTCATAACTAAGATTTCATAAATGCCATGACATTATCAATTTAATTTGCAAAATTACAATGCATGCCCGAAAATTACCCAGACATAATCATTAGTCCAATAACAACAGCTGTTGTAGTAAGACAGTTAAGAAGATCGTAAGCGCCGCGTGTCCTGTCAAGTCTTCCGGACAGCCTACTAGGTAGGTAGTCAAGTCACTCAAAAAATCTTATGCCTTTTTTACTTTTTTTATGCCACACTTGGCCATAAAGTGGCTTTTTATCATAAAAATATCATAAAAAGCCGCTTTCTGGCCAAGTGTAAACATAAAATTATGTAAACAACACGGGAGGTAATAAAGAAAGCCCTCGATCGCAACTTCTGCGATCTCGGCCTTTCTTTGTATTACCACCCTAGTTGTGTAATATACTACCTATTAAAGAGGCCGAAATGGGAGGTAGAATATTCAAAGTGGTTCTATTGTATCAAATGGCTAGTGCAATTGTTGTGCTAATTATCACATATCTAGTTAATTTATGCTTTAAGGTAGGAGTTTTCCCAGACACACTTAAAGAAGCAATTTATTACCCCGGTTTATATACATTACGTGAAAAAGCCGATGTTCGGCCATGGGAGCTGTCACTTGTCTTTAGAATATAGGAGAGAGCGCGCGCGGCAGTCGTTTCAAAAATCGAACACCGTAACTTTTTTAAAACTACTTTTTTATGGAAAAAGTTTCGTTATTATTTATGTGCGGCCAGTATTATTAATTTTTATTTTATCTTTAAGTAAGAATTTTCCATTTATTTTTATTGTGTGGTGTTTTTATATTTGGAAAAATGTTTAAGTATACAGTGAAGAAATTTTGTTCGGAAGGAAGTAAAATTAATCAAGTCGTTATGGCGGCTCTCAGTAAGTTTATTTTAAATAAGTATTTTTCCTTTAGATTGCCTAAGAATCGTCCCTTTTACATTTTAGCGAATAATTTCTTAGTATTATTTTAATTTAACGTAATGACTTAATCTATGTACATTAAAATCAACAAATTAATATAAACATTAAGGGTGTAGAGTCAAGTAAAATAAATTTTACCAAAACGGGGTAATTCCGACCTGACTCCGACTTTCCGTGATGTACCCGTGCCGATATCAGATCGCCTGGAACTTCTTGGCAGGAACTTATCGTCGTATTGTATACCTATTGAATCTTTGGCCAAAACTGCAGCCAAGAAGCATGGGATCCTCTCCAAAGTTAGGCGGTACTTCACACCAGGACAACTGCTCCAGTTATACCAAGCACAGGTCCGGTCGTGTATGGAGTACTGCTGCCACCTTTGGGATGGGTTCGCCAAGTACCAGCTAGCCGCCTTGGATTAAGTCGATAAGCGTGCCAAGAAGCTCATAAATAGGTGAACCTGACCTGGTGAAGCAAAAGCTGCAAAGCCTTGACCACCGCAGAAAGGTCGCCAGTTTATCGGTTTTTTACAGGATACATTTCGGCGAGTGTGCGTTGGGATTGCATGAACTGATTCCGCCATCTCCATTTCGTCATTATGGGACTAGGCGTGGACTTGGCGTTTCACCCTTACGTTGTCGATATACCAACGACTCGCACAAAGAGCTTTGCACTTTCCTTGTTAGGACAGCTAAGGAGTGGAACTCTATTCCAGCAGACCTCTTCCCGGAAAAATATAACTTGGATCCCTTCAAGTCGAGGGTGAATAGGCACTATCTAGGTAAGCATGCTCCATCATCGACTTCATCTTCACTTACCAACAGGTGAGATCAAAGTCAAATGCTTACCTATCGTGAATATAAAAAAAAATACTTGCACCTATATTGGTAGTATAATCTCCTAAAAACATATTATTTTGTAATTTAGAATAGCATACGCTCACCCGAATTATTTATTTGTAATGTAAAAGACGAATGTTTCCTCCTAAATAGCAAGGCAAATTGCCCGAGTAAGGTGCAGGCTGAAAAACAGCGCTGTGCAGCCCAACACGCTCACAGCATACGCTGAGCCTGAGCCTGTTGCTACAGTACCGACTTGTTTCTTTAAGTTTAAGCTAGCTTTGATATTTAATACGATGTAATTGTTTGTTTGTGTTTCTTGTGGCAATAAATCATTTTTAATTTAATTTAATTTAATTTAATGATAACATTACATCACGCCGATACATACATATCGATACCTGTAGACTCAAAGGGCGTAAACGCCATTAGAACTTACGGCGTTTACGCCCTTTGAGTCTAAAGGTATCGATATATCGAAATATGTGGGCTATGATTATTAAAAACGCTTTTTTGGTAACGCAGTGGATTTCGTTCCTCTTTACGGCTTCTATGGTGGCAGGTAGATTCTACTCACGGTCACGAACGCTGTAAAGGCATAGTATAAATTTAAAATTTAAAAAACCCCCGACCAAAAATAACAAACGACCTGATGACCTTGAAGACCTGAACCGATTTCCACCAAACATAGCTAAGAACACTCTCGACTGATATACCTTTCAAACAAAAAAAACCGCATTAAAATCGGATCATCCGTTTGGGAGCTACGATGCCACAAGTACACATACACATTTACACACACAGACACGTCAAACTTATAACACCCCGTCGTTTTTGCGTCGGGGGTTAAAAATAGGACAAAGTTACTTGTCAAAATTGGACAAGTGACATCACTTTTCTTAAACTGTGGTCCATGGTCTTAGGGGTCCGTGATACGAGACCCGGGGGTCCGTGGCTATGCATACGAGTACAACACGAACTTTTATGTGCCTTTAATTTTTTTTCTCTCTTTGTATTTGGATAGGGTCTGTAAGATTTTCGAAATAATGTAGGGGGCCCGTGACCAAAAAAAGATTAAGAAACTCTAATTTAGCAGACTTCATTGCTGCTTCAGTTCGGACGCTAAGTGTTGTCGATATGTTTTAGATTTAGGTACCTATTACTTATTGGCGAATAATTTTAGAATTCAAGTTTAACCAAAATGTATCTTGCCTAAACAAACCAGATGGACGGACATTTATTTATTTATTTAAACTTTGTTGCACAATACAAGAAAGTATAAAAGGCGAACTTAATGCCGTGAGGTATTCTCTACCAGGCGAACGGACATGGCTAAATTAACAGGGTTTCTTTTTGGCTACGGAACCCTAAAAAGTAGGATTTTAAACTAACGCCCGACACCAGTGATGTAAATGCGAGTCTCAAGATATCCCCATCCGCATCCGCGAATATCAAAAAAAGTCAATAAGCAACATCCCTAGTCTAGATTCAAACTAGATATGAGCGCCGACGGCCAATTTCACGGCGGCGACGTGGACTGGAAATTTTCGCGGCGGCGGCGTCCTGGCGGCGGCGTCGTGGCGGCGTGGCCTTGGATCTTAATATTTTTATTAAAGCCCGATTTGTAAGAAAAAATGAAGAGAACCATATTTTGGTACCAAATTAAGCTGTATTTTAGTCTAATAAACGAACGGAGAACATAAACAACCGTAGTAGAAATTGTTAATTTTTTAACGGATGATGGGCAGTAACGTCTCCACCCACCAACAGAGAAGCATGTGTCAGTTAATACACCTTGGCAACACAATGGATTTTACTATGGCGACGATCACCCCAAAAATGCTGTTTTCTTGGAAAATCGTATTTTGTTTTCTATAGGAAGGGTCCAAAAACAGGCAGGCTGTGGAACACCGCACTGCATTCCTCGCGGTCTCCGTGCTCCCCTCGTTCTGCAAAGCACTACCGATGTCTACGCCCACTCACTGCGCCTTCCCCTCTTCTGGTCGCGTAGTCCCTAACCGTCCTGGGGAGTATATGGCGTCTATGGTGGACCCAATCCTAGCTGTCACTTGATATGTCCATCCCCGGGCTGTGACGAGCGTATCATCAGCACAGCAAATCACGCTAGTTCCCGGGAGGAGCGGACCGCGAAGCAGCCAGTCGAAGTCAACGTTCTACAGTACAAGCCCCAACACAGAGGCCTGCGGAACGCCGCACCCACCCAACGAGGCGATGGTAGAGCCTCCTGTCTGCGCCCTCCCATCGGACCACCCTGTCCCAGTAGTCCTGAACTATAGACGCCGGAGATATCTCGGCACTCCGTGAAATCGGAGGGCCTCCAGTATGGTCTCAAATTGTGGCCATTCTTGGGGTGATCGTCGCCACAGTAAAAAATCATCGTGTTGTCAAGGTCTATTAACTGACTCATGTCTCACTCATTTCTGTTGGTCTTGGGGACACTGCCTATACAATGCCCGTGGTCCTTTCACAATTAAAATTGTGTGTTTTGTGTCGTGGAAGATTTTTCATACTTCTTACGTGAATATCTCTTACTTGCGTTGTAAACATCAATTGGAGACTATATAAACAAACATACGTTCATTCGACTAAATAGTCGACGCGACTGAGTGTGTAAACGCGGGTGGGCTACGAGTGCGAGCGAGAAAGCAAGCCTCAATTTGTTGCGGCGGCGCGCCGCGTGTTTTCCTCGGCGGCGGCGCGCCGCAAGAACTCACGGCGGCGGCGGCGCGCCGGCGCGGCGCTCATATCTAATTCAAACTTAGTCAAAATCGGAATGACCTAATTAATTTTGCTAATTTACATAGTTACACTATTCTTGGTTCGTTTATTCTGTCTACAGTGTAAACCATCTGTTAACATAACGAGAATTGGGGTAGGTTAGTCACGCCTGGTTCCGGGGCTTTGGATATTTAGTAACAAAGTAATCTGCACAATACGTTATTTCGAACAAAAATTAATAACAAAATTAAAAACCAGTCAAGTGCGAGTCGGACTCGCGCACTGAGGGTTCCGTACAAACCCATACCAAGTGGCGTTGCGTCCATAGAACTCGATTCCCATCGGCTTGCCTAATATTAGGCAGTTCGGGACTTAATTCTAGTGCTCTTAAAGAAAATTTAAGCCAAAGCTGCTCCGGCTTGCCCAAGGATTTCTTCAACGCCACGCCACTACGCCACACGCCAGATACGTTAATAGTTCAAGATAAACTGTATGGTAGGGTAGGACTAACTTAACTTTGCTGTTGTAAAACTTTTGTCTCCATATATTGACATAGGTCATGGTTAGTTTAGTAGCAGCAAATAAAGTTGTGTTACGATTTTCCCGAATTTCTAAAAAACTATGCAAGTTAGGAAAAACATTATATTTTTCCTGTATTAATTATTACAGATTTTTCCTGTTCAGTAACTTCGAAGTTAAGTAATAGGGAGGAATGGTATTTTTTTCAACATTTTTCAATCTAAATCAAAAAGTAGATGTGTAAGAAAAAAAATTAAAGTTATTTTGGAATCTACAAAATACAAACTAAGCCCTTTCATTTGATACCCCATTTGACATACATAATAACACAATTTTAAATTTTCGACCTCCCATGTCGACCCTCTTTAAAAAAAGTAAAAAAGGTATGCGCGGGTTAGCAATTTTTAAAACTATTCCAAATTTCAAATCGATAGCAGCAGTAGTTCCTGAGATATCTGGCTATGACAGACGGACAGACAGAGTCGCACCATAAGGGTGGAGTCACATCTATCAGCATCGAGCAGCATTTTCTGTATGGAGAAACGTCATTTCGTAAGGCGTTGCGTTCGCTTTTCGCATGCGTACGCATGCTTACACATCGCCATACGAAATTACGTTTCTCCATACAGAAAATGCTGCTCAATGCTGATAGATGTGACTCCACCCTAAGGGTCCCTTTTTTACCATTTTGGTACGGAACCCTAAAAAATAATTATAGTTTTCTCGAAAATCTCAACTTACCTCGGTGATTTTTTTTAGTCTGTTCTTTCGACGGAAACCAACTTATTGTGTTTGTTACTTCACTTTTCCAAAGAAAAACCGGACAATAGCGTGTTTCGGGAAATTATCAAGGTATCGTCTTTGCGTTTGAGTTCAGATGGCAGACATAGGAATAGAACCCACATATTTATAGAGATTTAGTTTTTGGAATAGGTTTCGTTAAATTATAAAACAAAACATGATAAAGAGAATTATTATTATATTATTTAGAATTAGGTGCCAAGTATGCCAGCTGCATTGCTCCATTGTATGACCAGAGAAATATGTGACGTTACGCAGGTAAAGGTACCTTATGGAGGTTGTCGCTTGCGACCCTATCTTTATATCTCTTAGTAATGGAGTAGGATACGACGCAAGCGACAACGTCCATAAGGTAGCTTTACCCGCGAAACGTCACATATATTGAACCAAATATAAATCGGGCCAGGGGTTTTTATTTTGAGTCTAGATTTTATTTTGAATTTTCGTCGAAATATACTCAACTGAACTTAATTTCAGAATCAGCGGTCACCCATATTACGTCACACGATTTATGGAAAGTATCATCTGGGGGCACGGCAGTCCGCCAAATCGAGCAAAACAAAGGCACGCCCGTATCATCCTTTTCTCGTAGCCATTCCGGCCATTTTCAGCCTCCCGTAATTTTGTGCTGGCTAAAGCTAGAATCCTGAATTTTCAGGGATATACTTATAGGGCATAATGTGACTTAAATATATTCTCAATTACATTCAATTTGAACGTGTAGGTACCTACTTTAAGAACTATTGCACGTCGAACTTTCTTACTTTTGTCAATTGTCACTGACTGACTGACTGAACAATCGACCAACATCTGAATAGAAGTACGGTGTTCAATTGCACTTATTTCACACCCACCGAATCTAGTTTTTTTTTAAACAAGCCTTGATTCCTCGGCGTCCCTGCAACCCTTAAGCTACTTCACATTAGACTTAGGGTTGCCACTTGCTAGACAAAGATCTACGTTTTTATCATGGCCAAGACAAAAAACATTTTTTTTCCCAAATAGCCCCGCGTGTCCCAAATGCCCCATTTTGCGGTAATTAATTTGCCAAATGTTGTTTAAAATTAATATTTGTGAAACGTTTTTTTTAATTATTGGATATGTATGTACCTATCTATATCCGTTCATATGTGCTCTTTATGTATGCCTAGTACCATTGGACTTGGACCATATTAACTGAAGTCATGACGGGGCAAAAGCCAGTGACTCTGAACCATCTGGAAACTTTACTCAATCACGCCTTAGAACCATCTAGAATAATGCTTGCATCTACAAATATAACACTACAGCCCGCTAAACGATCTCACGAACTAAATTGCAGGCGTGTAGTTGTTTCTCGATTGCAAAGTTAAGTTGGTCGCAACTGCACCGCCCAATTGATCGTCGGCTTATTAAGAAACCAGTGTAAACTGACCCCTCCTTCGTTACTTCTTTAATGAGATATTACGATAGGCTGCATGGCAAAGTTGCTATTGCACGTGGCATGGTTGCATGGAAACTAGGGTTGGCATATAATGAAGTCAATCAATCTAAATAATTACCTAACCCTTCTATAAATTGTTTCATTTCAAAGTCAAAGTCAAAGTACTTTATTCTTCAATTTAGGCATAATACAATGCACTTATGAATGTCACGATTTACCACCGTTTTAGATTAGAATATACCTTTCACTTGATCCCATTGCAACCAGGATCAAAAACCGGGCAGGTGCGAGTCCGACTCGCCCACCGAGGGTTCCGTACAAATACTTTAAATAAAGACAATATTTTTAGGATTTAATTACAATTGTACAGTTTTAAAATTTTTGCCTATTGTAGTATAAGACGTTATTACTTGACGGAGATACGTGCCGTGTCCGCCCAACCATTGGTACTTAATTAGAAAATCACGAGGACCATAATAGAAGACAGAAGGCGGCCCTAGAAGCAACCACGTTTGATTATAAACCTGTCATGACAATTCATGCGACTGGAATTTGTTCCGGTGTGATTTAATTACATAGTTTTATTGCAAACATACATAGTTATGTATTTGTGCTGATTATTCGGAAATTGTTCATAAAAATGACCCGAATTCATCGAGTCGAAGCCGAGGGCTTTAATAACACGAGTTTGTAATTCCTTTACCGCCCGTGGCACACACAATGTTTTTCAACACACTTGTGAGGAAATCTAATTAAAATAACCGTACTTAGCCTAAGTAAAATTTTAAAACAGAAAGTGACATTAGTGACATATATCCATAGACAATGCGAATGTCCAGTCACGTTCGGAAACCATAGCGGTAAAGACCTAAAACGGTTGATTTTATATTTGCAAAATACTGAAATACACTATTTTAACATTTAATTTATGTTACCGAAATATGTGTTTACATGTATTTGCAATAACAGTTTTCATTAAAATAAATATTTCAGTGATAAAAGTTAAAAAAGTATGTTGGCGTTCCTTTGAACATGACAAATAAGAGTAAAACAGAACCAACGTATTTAAATAAAAAAAAGCAATTACGCCCTAGGGTGTAATAGGTCATTTACGGCCCGCAAAACCTACGTGTAATAACACCATTTTCGAGCAAGTATGATGAAAATTTTATTTCGAAAGTTTCAGTATATGAATTTGGCGCCCTCTGTAACTGCCGGCCGGGTTAGCTGCCCCCCTTCTAGATCTGGGCGTGCTGCGTACACGTGGCCTCTTCGCCCCACCACCAACGTATAAAGAAAGACAGACAAGCAGTTCAACTTTGCCCCCGGCACCCACCAGTCCGATTCACTCGGGGTGGTCCGGCTAGCGACCTGGTTCGACCCCAGGGAACGCCACGGCCGACCACCCGGTCCGATAATCGCCACGCCCAATAGGGTTGCGAGTTTGTCAGCTTATAAAAAAAAGTTCCACTTCGGCCGTTTAGGAGCGCGCGATACGTATTCAAGGTCAAGGCGCAGAAATTAGACAATGCGATCCGTACTGGGGCATACTCCGCTTGTAGTGCGTTCGTTCTCGGCGCGCACACATACAAGTCGCGCGATGTACCTTTTGTAGGAAGAAAAAAACCGGTCAAGTGCGATTCGCACTCGCGCACCGAGGGTTCCGTACAAACTCGTAAGTAGATACGTGAATAGTACAAGAAATACTGTATGGCGATTAGTTTAGTAGGAGTAAATAAGTAGGTATGTATTGCGATTTTTGCAAATTTCTAAAAAACGGTGCAAGTTAGGAGATTCGTTATATTTTTCCTGTAATATTTAGAATGATATTAATAATTGGTAATTATTACAGATTCTTCTGCTCAGTAACTACCTACTAAGTGCTACCTCCGCCCCGTTATAGTAGGTACTTATTTCGTGGGGCCGATTTTTAGCTTCAGTTACGCTTCCATACTTATTATATTTCGATGTCTATGAGATTGAAGTCACCGCTAAATGCAGCATTTAACAAGGAACCTGACATGACAATGCATGCGCTGGAATTTGTTCTCGTTGAGATTTAATTACGTTGTTTTTGCCGACAAGTGGGCTTTATGAGGTTGGCCAATTGACTGGCAATAAATATGGATGTTTGTGCAGCTAATTATTTATTGACATGGATATATGAGTTTGTTTGTAAACAAATTTGGGAAGATTTGTGGGGCAGTGGCTTGCGCACCGAAAGGGTTAAGGTTCGTTTTGTAACATGCGGACAATTCCTCAATTAAAATTAGAAACAATAACACCCGTCGTTGCGTGACTGCGTCTGATACAACTCTATAGCTACCACAAGTTATAGATGATTGATTCATTTGCCATATTTTGCATTGCATCATTTGTCATAATCCTCTCTGACCCACGGCAGAACTACGCCGCTCAACCGGTTGAGTTGAGGTTGAGCGGCGTAGTTGTGTCGTGGATCAGAGAGGGCCATAATTTTCATTTGTCCGAAAACTATTTTTTTTCTAAAACCGTGAACACCTTTTACTTACCTTATAGTGGTCCTGCCCGTGTTCTCCTACGGGACAGCCGTGGGTTGGCTGTCTCCCATGGGCCCTCGTCTCATCAGCGACAAAAGCCTGGCAGCCGACGTGTCCACGGAAGTGGTCTCTTGGATGGCGTCCGTGGTGTACTTAGTCGGCACGCCTGCTGTATTCCTGTTTGGATACATCGTGGATAATTATGGGAGGAAGAAGGCGCTGATGGTCACTTCGTTTTCTATGGTGGTAAGTTCAGCTAGTTACTGATATTTGTGACACTGACGTGGTCTTCTGGATGGCGTCAGTGGTGTACTTAGTCGGCGCGGCAGCGGTATTCCTATTTGGATACATCGTCTATAACTATGGAAGGACCTACTAAGATTTGTGATGAGATTGAAAAAGTTACTATATGTGCGGTGCTATGCTAGGTTGCGGTTGGCAGCAACCTAGCATAGCATGTGGAATTGTGGAGTATTTTTCTCCTTAGCTTTCCTTAATAGTTAACCAGTTTCTATTCTCAATATGCCCCCTTTCTTGGCAAAAACAGATGTTTTCTCTCGTCATCGTGTCTTGTAAGAAGGGAGGCCTGTTCGCGTAGAGAACAGAAAAAGATTTACAGCCTCCTGGGATGACGTAAATATTGTTAGCTCCTGATATCTTTTCTTACCTGTTCTTTCTAGCTCTGTTGGGGCCTAAAACTCTACTCCACATCCACCTGGGCCCTGATCACGGCCCGCGCCATCATAGGCCTCGGCGTGAGCGGCTCCTACGTCGTCACCCCTCTATACATCAAGGAGATCAGCGAAGACTCGATCCGAGGAACTCTTGGCAGCTTGGTGGTCCTGAGTCAGAACCTGGGGAACTTGCTGGTGTATATAATGGGAGAGTACCTGAGTTACCACGCCGTGCTATGGATCTGCTTGGCCGTGCCGCTGGTGCATTTGTTGGTGTTCGCGACGATGCCGGAGACTCCGTCATATTTGCTGAAGTGTGGGAAGGTTGAGGTGAGAATGTGTACCTAAATCAATAAAAGCAGTTAAGGTCGACTGGGGTAATTGCGTCTATGGGAGCAAATGCGTTTTTTAAAGATTCCATTAAACCCAGACTCTTTAGAACTACCCCTACCCTACCTACCTGTAAAGTGCAGCGTATACTGCAGGCAATTAGTAGAGATGCAATTAACCGGGTTGACCTTAATGGTATCTCCAATTTTGCCGCTTCAAGTTGCATTCAAGCTCAAACTATTGAGACTATAAGAATGGCCCTTTTGTCAAATTTGCCGAATTTCAAGTCTTCTTTTACTCGTACTTCTGCACTTGACTGGACCCAATGAGTAAAGAATACACATCGTTGTTTATTACTACACATCGCTGTCATGTCCTGTCTTTTAATATAATCTGTCCTCTAATTTCATATGCACTAGTACTAGTACTCTGATTGGATATATACCATTAGCTTTTCGGTGAAGGAAAAAGATCATAAGGAAACCAGTATACATCCGCGAAGAAACTCAAAGGTGTATTGTGAAGCTAACCCAGAGTGAGCCAGCGTGGGGCCTACTGGCCATTCACACTCATCAATGAAAGTAGGCCTGTCCCCGGTAGTGGAACGTATGGGTGATGAATCTGATGATGATACTTTGTCCTACAGGAAGCCCGCGACGCTCTGGCCTGGCTGCGGTGCCGCCAGGGCTCAGAAATGGCAGTGGAAAGCGAGCTCAAGCTGCTGCTGATTGAACTAGAGCAGAACAAGAGTGGACAGTTCAGGCACGCCATCAAAACCCTTGGTAAGACTTGTTCTCTAGGAAGCTTGCGACGTTCTAGGCTAGCTGCGGTGCCGTCAGGGCTCAGAAACGGCGGTGGAGAGTGAGCTGAAGCTGCTGCTGATTGAACTGGAGCAGAACAAGAGTGGACAGTTCAGGCACGCCATCAAGACCCTTGGTAAGACTTGTTCTCTAGGAAGCTTGCGACGCTCTGGCCTAACTGCAGTGTCACCAGGACTCAGAAACGGCGATGATGAATGAGCTCAAGCTGTTGCTTATAGAACTAGAATAAAACAAGAGTGGAGAGTTCTAGCACACCATCAAGACTCTTGGCAAGACCATATTCTAGATAGTAGCGAGCCTTTGATGTCGATGAGTTGACGTCAACCTAGAGCACCTAGACAAAGAATAATCCGTGACGCTCTGGACTTGCTGCTGCCAAGGCTCGGGGGCGGCGGTGGAGAGCGAGCTCAACCTGCTGCTTATAGAACTAGAGCAGCACAGGAGTGGACGGTTCAAGTACGCCATCAATAGTCTTGGTAACACGTGTTCTACAGGGAGCCCATGACGCTAAGCCTGGCTGAACGGTGGTGGGCTGCGAGCTGATGAAACTAGAGCAGAACAAGGGACAGCTCAAGCACGACATCAAGACTCATGGTCAGAGCACAGTCTAGATAGCGGGCCTTTGATGTCGAGAAACATAAAAATAGTTTGTAGCGCCCTGAACTAGCTGCAATGTCGCCAAAGCTTAGAGGCGACGGTGGATAGTGAGATTAGTGAGCTCAAGTTGTTGCTGATAGAACTAGAGCAGATTAATAGACAGTTTAAGTACGCCATCAACACTCTTGGAAAAGTATAAAGACAGGTAATTAGTCACTCTTCATCCGTTTAGGAGCGCGCAATACCTATTCAAGGTCGAGGCGTAGGCGGTGCGATCCGTAATGGAGCATTCTTACAGATTCGTAAAACTTTGCTTGTAGTGCACACATACAAACCGCGCGATGTACCTAACCTAACCTACCTTATGTAGGGAGAAAAACCGGTCAAGTGCGAGTTGGACTCGCGCACCAAGGGTTCCGTACAAACTTGTAAGTTGATACTTGTAGAATGTACAAGTTTCAACTTTCTTGAACTATTCACGTAAGTATCTACAATGTAGATACTTACTTAGGCAAATGTCTTAAATTCAAAAAAGCAGATGGCCAGTTTCCCATAGCTCAACGGCCATCTCAAAATTCCAAAAATTAAACAGTTTCCCAGCTAAAATTTCCAAAACTTAGAAATATTTCGAAAATGAGGATTTCGTTCCGAATTGGGAATATCGATAAAAAAAGTTAACGACGACGATAGCCTCGGGTATAGGTACTACCAATGGTATTACTCAGGCTTACAGTGAAAATGCCCATTATTTTTCGTTTACTTTCAATTGGAATTTGTTCAGCCGGGACCTAGTTACGGTGAAATCTACAAGTACATACAATATGAATCTTATTTCTCAGACATAAGCTCTAAATAAACATCTATTGAACATTTCAATATACTCGATTGTTTTAGTAGAAAAATTGTGTCGGTTAAGTCGTTTTGTGGCCAAACCGCCAATCTGGTCGTTTATTTAGTAAAATGAGAGAATTCGTGAAACGTGACTTGTCCTGGTTCTGTTGAAGTGTTTGTCAAACCTAGGTCAAGGTTTACTCATCGTGATACGGTTAAGCTTATTCAAGGGGACACAGTCTCCTTAACCTACCAAATGTAGCAATTTGTTGACTACGGCGCGGCCCCTAGAAACCAGAGGCTCCTTAGTCCAATCTATATCTATATTTACAATCTATATTTAACCGTGGAGGAACACATTTTATAGATCTAATAATAGGCAAATCGGTGGAAATCGAGTTCTGTTGATACCCCCCCGGTACTGACTGACTTGGTTTAACTTTACATCTCAACACTTTTTTGTTGTAGGAGAACTGCGTTGCGAGACTTGCATCTTTTTACATGTAATGTTTTTGATGGGATATATTTGTCTTCCGCAGCTTGTAACTTTTTACCTGTAAGACTTGAAGAATAAACATGTAGGCAATAAAGGGAAGTAATTTTGTCTTCTTTAAACTTCCCATACATACTTTTGTCATAAACTCAACCGTTCAGATTTTATTTAACAAAAAACGAATTTTGGCACTTTCAATTCAAGATGGCGGCTCGCGCCTCCCTCCCCAAGGTCGAAAATTTGGATTTTTATTAAGCCTCCATACCTAAGCAACATATGTCAAAATCGTTTCTACTCCACCTTTTGTTGAGCAAAAATACCTACAGACTACTACCTGTATACCTAGTTCCATATTTTTGCCGTCCTCTAAGGCAGCGGTCGGCAACCTGCGGCCCGGGCCGCATGCGGTGCGTGAACTGCTCACTTGCGGCCCTATATTCCGGTCTGTATTGCAGTCGCTATATTCCGAATAGTATTAAAATCACAAATTATTAACAAAATGCGGCCCGCGTCAATTTCCTTAGCATTGTGTGGCCCTTGGCTTCTAAGCGGTTGCCGACCGCTGCTCTAAGGAGTTGTATAGAGGTTAAGTATCTAGTCTAGCTTTAGATATCGGACGGCAGATTTACTAGCGCTTTGAAAAGTTTAATAAAACCCCTTATATTTAGGCAATTGATTCGCCAGAGAGTAAGCGAGTAAAATTAGGCGAGTAACAGTTCATTGTATCGCGCGCTTTTAAACGGCTGAAGTGTGACTACTTGCCTGTATTTATACTTTGACAAAACCTAGTCTACCGAACAAAAACACGTGACGTTCACCTGAGTGACGGCCAAAATACTCTGTCACTAAAATAATTGACACTCAACCAATAAACGAAAAGCATGCGAAACCCCCAACTTTATTGACACGGAGTGTCGTCCAAACAATTGGAGTTCACAGTCTAACGATGTTTACTGTAACTTGTAGCCGTAACCGTAACACGTACCTTTAAGAAATGTCGGTAGATAGGTATCCTTGGGCAAGCCGGTACAGATTCGGCGTACATTTTCCTTAAGAGCTGTAGAAAAAGGTGCTCAAATGCTTGATATCAGGCAAACCGGTAGGAATCGAGTTCTTTGGACGCCACGCAACTGTAAGGCATGTAACTTCACAGTACAACCCGCCAGCAAACGTAGCCTCGCTAAAGGTGGTTTTCCACCGGCAGGGCGAGACGAGACGCGACGCGGATTGAATTGAAATTTGTATGAAATTTTCAATCCAATCCAATCGGTAGGAGAGGATTGAGAATTTCATACAAATTTCAATTCAATCCGCGTCGCGTCTCGTCTCGCCCTGCCGGTGGAAAACCACCTTTACGCATAACTGAAGCACCTGTATAAAATTATTATTATTGGTAGATAAAAAAAATATTTGTGTTAATAATAGTAATAACTGTTTTGATACACGTCGTCATACATACTTACATACATACAGGTCCACACACAACCCTCCTTTGGGCTTCGCCGCAGTCGGGTAACATACATACTTACATGCATACAAACATACATACATACCTGGTCAAACACATAACCCTCCTTTGGGCTTCATAGGTTTCGCACACAGGGGCCGCCGGGTGTCGGCGCAGCCCTGGGCTTGCCTCATGCATTAGGCAAGGAATAATAATAATTACCGCGAAACAAAATCGCGGAGTGAGACACGCCTGCCTGTAGTACAGTATGTCGGTCGCATTGTACTTACAATCAGCACGCACACATCAACCAGCGCAGTAGCCTACTCCGAGCAGCACGCATACATTGACCAGCGTTAAGTGACCGCCTTACTAGAGGTGAAATTTTATTAACAAAAATGCAATTTGCAAATAACGGTCATTCTCATTTTTGTGCACATAGTCACTATCACTACCCTGGATGTCACTACCGTGGCTTTAATTGCTCTTTCTAAACGTTCGACCTAACCGTCATAATATCATGAATTCTTTTTATCATATTGATGAATGAATTCATGATAGTGTAGGACACATTGTATAGTACAATATAATGCTGACAACGCATTGCCGGCAAACCGAATGGCTACGGCGCGGATCGCCAGTTGTCCCCGAGCATTCGCTTTTGCCGGTTCGTGTTTTTCCTACCACTAAGACAGTGGACATCTGTATGATATTTTACCTTGAAAATATAATTGTTATAAAGTAAATTTTTAAAACAAAAAATAAAAACCGACTTCCAAAAACCTAAACTAAAAACCAAAAAATAATATGTTAATTACCCCAAAGAAATGGATAATCAACGATTCATATATACATATACAAATATTTATACTTTTTAATCTGTTATTTTTGAAGTTGGTGCCTGCCACGTAAACCTGGCTGTGTTGAGCTCCTTAGCTGGCACCGACTTCAAAAATAACAGGTTAAAAAGTATAAATATTTGTATATGTATATATGAATCGTTGATTATCCATTTCTTTGGGGTAATTAACATATTATTTTTTGGTTTTTAGTTTAGGTTTTTGGAAGTCGGTTTTTATTTTTTGTTTTAAAAATTTACTTTATTTTTAAATTTTTAGTGGCGCTGGAAAAATATTATTTTAACCAAATAGACTTAAGTCTATTTAGTTAAAAGAAAAAAATCCAAATCGGTCTAGACGTTTTCAAGTAACCGAGGAACAAGCCTACATAAAAATTGCTCTTTGTTTTGAAGTCGGTTAAGACTAGGAACTTATTTCTAATAAGAAATGCACGAGAAAGTAAGAAAAATACCGAAATCGCATATTGTGTGCCTATGATATTTGAAGAGTTCCCTCGATTTGTCCAAGATCCCATCATCAGATCCTGATTTGGTTGTAATGGGTCCACCTCGGAGGTATACCCTTTTAAACAAAAAAAGAATTTTCCAAATAGGTTCAGCCGTCTTCAAGTAATCGGGGAAGAAACCTAGATACAAATTTACTCTTTGTTTTGAAGTCGGTTAACACTAAAAACTTGTTGCTAATAAGAGATGGACGAGAAATTACGAAAAATACCGAAATCGCTATATGTGTGCCTATAATATTTGAAGAGTTCCGTCGATTTCTCCAAGATTCCATCATCAGATCCTGACTTGGTTGCAATGGGACCACCTCGAAACTCTACCCTTTCAAACAAAAAAGGAATTTTCCAAATCGGTCCAGCCGTCTTCAAGTAATCGGTGAACAAACACACAAAAAAAAAAAAAAAAAAAAAAAAAAAAAAAACATACAGACTAATTGAGAACCGTCCTTCTTTTGGAAGTCGGTTAAAAATAACGGTCTTATACATTAAATTCAGTGCTTCCATTATAAACTTTCTTATTCATTTATTCCATCAACTTTCTGATTATTAGTGGAGTCAAAGTAAAGGACTAAGGACTATCCTTACAATAGTATTAATTTTTTTTTACGTTAATAAACTTTTCTGACCTCCGGCCGGAAAACGTCACCTTGCTGGCCGCTGCGCTAAACGAAGATGCCGCTGTCTGGCTCCGTCAAACAGAAAAATTGAATACAAACCTTAGCCAGTAAATAAGAAAGCCTCAGATCATATGTTTGTCGTCCTCGGCCGACAATTTCATGTGATATGAGACATTTCTTACTTTACTGGCCTCGGTACGTAATGTACTATAAACTGCATTTTTTCCAAAACTCCAGCAGTGATCTCATTCTCATCATTATCAGTCTCGTTTGTTGACATTTAGTTTAATGTTCATTAAGCTTTAATTATGTTTAACGATAGCTCATTAGGTGTAACGTAATGCCGTCTAAGCATCTGTTTGGAATCTACATACCTACCTAGGTACGAGTATGTACAACCAACCGAAAGAGAAAATTATGATACTTATATGAATTAGAATTTGCACTTATTGCATTAAAGTTATTATATAGAATCTAAAATGTCTACGGTGACTGTGTCAAATTCTCTTTTGTCCTAAAAAGTAGTAAAGAAGCTTCTCCCCTCGAATCCACTTTTTTTGCGAAGGTCGCCTATTATCTTAAAAAAATAAGTTCTTAACTCGAGACAAGAGCACACAACAGTTTCAACATTAGGCCACTGTGCCAATTTTTGACCTAAGTAACAGTGGCGTGGCGTAAAAGATATCCTTGGGTAAGCCGGTGCAGATTTGGCGTATATTTTCCTTAAGAACTGTACAATAAGGTGCTCAAATGCCTGATATTAGGCAAGCCGGTAGGAATCGAGTTCTTTGGACGCCACGCCACTGCTAAGCAACGTATCTTTATTCGCAAGAATACACCAGTTTACGGGAGAAACGGTGCATTTTGAGACTAAAAACTTGTTTAAGCACTTAGAACAATTAAGGAATTAGAACCTTTCTAGCGCGTACAATAAGGATTTGGAATGAACTTCCTGCTAAGATTTTCCCACTGCGCTACAATATGGGATTTTTTAAAAAGGGTGTCATCAAATTTCATCGAAACCGGCAACGCATTGGCAATGGTCAAATGTCTATAGGCGGCGGTGACCGCTTTCCATCAGGTGGGCCGTCTGCCTGTTTGCCAGTCTATAGCAATAAAAAAAAGGAGCAACGTACAGTCAGTTGCAGAGAAAAAGAAGGAGAAAAGGTGTCATACATTCCTAGCATGGCAAACGGGTTACGTTTCTTTGAACCTTACTGTACCTCCTACGATACTATAGGTATCTAACTTTTTTTTTCCACAGCATCAGATCGCAGCACCTTCCGCGCGTTCCGAATCGTCCTGACCATAACTCTTGCCAGAGAGCTGTGTGGATGCCTGGCTGTCCTCCACTTTGCCTCTCAGATCTTCAGCGAGGCGAACGAAGGCGGGCAAGGCTGGATGCTGTCGCCCAACCAGCAGGCGACTGTTTTAGGGGCCGTCCAGCTTTTCGGCTCGGTAACAGCGTCTACGTTAGTGGAACGGACTGGGAGAAAGGTGAATATTACGATACTTCATCATTATGCTTAGTTAACTAAATGGCTAATTAAATAAGAGCCACTTTGTGAGCAAGTGTGTTGAGAATTTTCTTTCTTTTGTTGTACCATGGTTCACTTCAGAGTTTGGCTGCATGATGACGCGGGCTTCTTTCCTGGAAGTGCCTTGTCACGCGAAACTCGCCCTGTCGAACGAAGCAAACAAAGAACATTTGTATGTTATGAAACTGGCACAGAGTGTTTTGTAAATAATGCGTGTGAAAAATTTATGCCTGTACAACAATTAGGCAGTATTAGACTTGATATGATTTCAGTCTCCGGATATCCGTTTTGTATAGTTATCTACAATAGATAATACTTGGTATGGTAGTGAATATGGTTTTGTATATGAATAACCCGAAACATTATATAACCACGTATTCCTGATGGTATTACTAGTAAATAACGTTATAAGCACAGGTTTCTTTGCAGCCTTTGCTGGCTCTGACGTGCCTAGTCTCCGGCGTGGCTTTGTGCTTTCTCTGAAATCTGCTTGTCCTAATGTCCTTATGGAGTGGTTAAACTCTCCTCTAAACTCAGGTTTCTTTGCAGCCTTTACTGGCTGTGACGTGCTTAGTCTCCGGCGTGGCAAATAGTCAGTGACGCTGTTGGTTTACAGACTATGCTCTATACGTGATGACTGAAGCGCGATAAGCGAAGTCACGGCTAGCTGTTCTTTCTTTTAAATCTGTTTGTCCTCATGTCCTTTTGTAATGCTTAAACTCTTCTCTAAGCACTGGTTTCTTTGCAGCCTTTACTGGCTCTGACGTGCCTAGTCTCCGGGGTGGCTATATGCCACCTGACGGGGCGGTTCGGTGGCTGGCTGGATGTGGCTACCCTGTGGCCGACTTTGGAATTATTGAACTCTTCTAACGACAGTTTTCTTTGCAGCCTTTGCTGGCTGTGACGTGCCTAGTTTCCGGCGTGTCGATGTGCCTCCTGGGAGGCTGGTTCGCGCGCGGCGGCGGCGGCTGGCTGCCTGTGGCCGCCCTCTGCCTCTGCATCTTCTGTGACGCGGCTGGGCTGCAGCCTGTACCTTTCGTCGTGATGACGGAGATGTTCTCCTTCCAGGTACGTTCAACTGCAAATTTTTATCCAACGACTTTTACGACATTAAGCCGGAGTAAGTATACTATTTAGCCTTTTTTATTTCAAAGTAGCTAGGCAAGACAGTATGAATAGTTTTATTAGCACCACACCACTGCAGCATACCTACTTCTGTGGTGTATGCTTCCTCTTAGGAACGCAATAAGTAGGCACGCTCCCGGACGGTACCTATCACAAATGTGACTAGCCTAATAAATTATATTGTTCACTACTTACCTCAGACCCAACGTCCGTCCGTCATAAACAGATATTTATTAAAGCAGTACGGTAAATAGGGCGATCCCAAAAAATACTTCGTATGGCTCTGGATTTAATACATAGGTACCCATGGGCGATTCTCCGAGCGTTTTGACCGCGCGGTTTGACAATCATTGTTCTCCGACGATAATTTACTATAACGAAAGGACAAATCGTGACAATTTTGATAAAACTAGACTTAAACTCGGGATTGTTTTTCGGTTTCATAAAAAGTTAACTCTAGGCATCGTTTATTTGAACAATATATACTGAGACAAGAATGTGTCCGTCAAGATAGCGTACACCGTAAATATATTCAGAATCTGATGCAGCCAATAAATAGTACCCAAATAGTACCGACGAAATACCTAGGTGAAAAAAATAGTACCCTTAAACTTTTCGAAATATAAGGCCTGTTCACGGTGTACGCTACCGGCGTCAAGCTGGCGTACACCGTTTGTATCTCTGGAACGGCTTTGTTTTTGGAAACGCTTTATATCTCAAAAAATAGTACCCAAATAGTACCCTAGGGCCCTAAAATTTTATTTCTCTAGCTATCGTAGAATCCGAGATATAGTGAGCTCTTTCTATAAGAAATTCCCGGGTACGCCAGCTTGACGGTGTGAAATTTTGTACACCGTTAAGTTATGGAATATCTCGGCTTCTACGATAGCTAGAGAAATAAAATTTTAGGGCCCTAGGGTACTATTTGGGTACTATTTTTTGAGATATAAAGCGTTTCCAAAAACAAAGCCGTTCCAGAGATACAAACGGTGTACGCCAGCTTGACGCCGGTAGCGTACACCGTGAACAGGCCTTATATTTCGAAAAGTTTAAGGGTACTATTTTTTTGACCTAGGTATTTCGTCGGTACTATTTGGGTACTATTTATTGGCTGCATCAGATTCTGAATATCTTTACGGTGTACGCTATCTTGACGGACACACAAGAATGACGAAAATAAAACGCCGTAAAAACGCTGAATATTGGCCCCCTTAACAACGACAACTATATGTGCCCCACTGCTGGGTCCTACTTTCAATAGATAGGATAAGAGTGAAAGAGTACTAAATAAATACATAATTTTCGAAAAACTCTTTAGTACGAGCCAGTATTCGAACCACTCGGCTCCCATGTCACCAGTAACTATTTAGCGCCCTTACCGTAGATGAATCATTTCGCTCTCTTGTTACTTAATATACTATTAATTTCAGTTACGCGGCACAGTCACCTCTCTAGTCATCGCCTTTGCCTGCGCCTTGGTCTCCGTGGAGCTCCGGTTTTTCCACCCCCTATCCCAAGTAGCCGGTCTCCACACGGTATTCTTCCTCTTTGCGGGCGTCTGCATCGTGAGCACCGTCTACATCGTCCTCTGCGTACCAGAGACGAAGATGAGGACCATAGACGAAATCTACGCGGAGATTGGCGAGAAACAAAATGGCGGCAAGCGAAATGGCGGGAATCAGGAGAAAGACTGCGAAGCACCCATTGTGACAAGGTTGTAGATTACATTTAGGTTATTATTTATTGTATAGATTTTTAGAATTAGACAAACTAATTATTGTAGATTTGACGTAGGTAATTCAATTACCAGAATATAGATTATTGTGCAATACCGTGATCTAGAACCCAGTGTCGAGTTTTAAAACTCGAATTGTGCTATCCCTCTCGTTCATAAGTAAAACAGTACTCGAGTGAGCGGCATAGCATGATAAGAATTAGGGATTTTGTAGTATTTTTTTACTAACACACTTTACGAATTGAAACAACATGAATCGAAAAGTGCGGAACGGGTCGGCCCGAATTGATAAAGCTCTTAAGACCTCGCACGCAAGTAGACACAAATGTGATCATGGTAAAAATCTGAACTTAAGTGCTGTGGATTAAATTGGGCTTAATTGTAGTGGTACGAATGTTGAGCATTAGACGTGATTAGACCTTGTGTAATAGCTTATAATTCATTAAATAAAATACTCAAGTATGCAAAATATTACATTATTTGTGTAGTACCTAATAGTGTTACCTATACACTCAAGAGCAAATATTCCAGGCTGTCTAGCATAACTGGGCGCGACTTCGTTTCTCGCGCGACAGAGCATCACCCGTCACTGTCACACTATATTGATTGGAAAGAGATAGGTAGCATTTGTCGCGCGACAAAGAGTCGCGTGTCACAGTCGTGCTAGAGGTACAGGTCACTAACAACATGTAATACTCTTAAGTAGGGTATGTAGTACCGGTACCGATCTGGAGAACCGGGATTCTCGGTACTGACCTATAATAGAACCGGGATTGGCCGGTATTTTCGGGATGGGTTGTCAAAAATTCTGTTGATATTTCAGTCCGATGAAATTTCGTTGGAATCAGTTGCGCGGACCAGCGGGGAAAGCGGGGCGGGCCGGTGGTGAGTCGCCGCCGATTGCCGTTACCACGGTCGGTCGCCCGCCACTCGTGTTTGGTTAACATTTAACTACGCACTTGTTCGTTTCGAATTATGTCTTTTGTTGGCCAGTTCTCTCACTACTTCAATTATGATAGTCAGAACTCAATATAGTATGCTAGAAAATATATTAAATGAAAAATGCTTAGATGATTGTATCCAGAAAGTACTTTTTTTGTGTGTTTGTTCACCGATAACTTGAAGGCGGCTGGACCGATTTGGAAAAATCTTTTTTTGTTTGAAAGGGTAGACTTCCGAGGTGGTCCCATTGTAACCAAATCAGGATCTGATGATGGAATCTTGGAGAAATCGAGGGAACTCTTCAAATATTATAGGCACATTGCACATATAGCGATTTCAGTATTTTTCGTAATTTCTCGTCCATCTCTTATTAGCAACGAGTTTCTAGTGTTAACCGACTCCAAAACAAAGAATAAATTTGTATCTAGGTTTCTTCCCCGATTACTTGAAGACGGCTTAACCTATTTGGAAAATTCTTTTTTTGTTTTAAAGGGTATACCTCCGAGGTGGTCCCATTGCAACCAAATCGGGATCTGATGATGGGATCTTGGAGAAATCGAGGGAACTCTTCAAATATCATAGGCACACATATAGCAATTTTGGTATTTTTCTTAGTTTCTCGTCCATTTCTTATTAGCAACAAGTTTTTAGTGTTAACCGACTTCAAAATAAAGAGCAATTTTTATGTAGGTTTGTTCCTCGGTTACTTGAAAACGTCTAGATCGATTTGGATTTTTTTTTACTAAGTAGACTTAAGTTTATTTGGTTAAAACAATATTTATCCAGCGCCACTAAAAATTTAAAAATAAAGTAAATTTTTAAAACAAGAAATAAAAACCGACTTCCAAAAACTTAAACTAAAAACCAAAAAATAATATGTTAATTACCCCAAAGAAATGGATAATCAACGATTCATATATACATATACAGATATTTATAGTTTTTAACCTGTTATTTTTGAAGTCGGTGCCAGCTAAGGAGCTCAGTATAGCCAGCTTTGCGTGGCAGTGGCTTGCACCGACTTCAAAAATAACAGGTTAAAAACTATAAATATCTGTATATGTATATATGAATCGTTGATTATCCATTTCTTTGGGGTAATTAACATATTATTTTTTGGTTTTTAGTTTAAGTTTTTTGACGTCCCGGTACGTGTACGTATTGACTTACGAGATATTACATTTCATGTTGGTGACACGGAATGTTTGATCTCTAGTTTATTTTGCTAAGTTTAGAATCTATGTTGGGCAGGTAGAATGTATATAATAAATAAATAAATATTAGGGGACAATCTTACACATATCGAACCTAGTCCCATAGTAAGCTCAATAAGGCTTGTGTTATGGATACTAGTCGACGATATATTTAATAGATACAAATACTTAAATACATAGAAAACATCCAAGACTCAGAAACAAATATCATCGCACAAATAATATTTGCTCTTACCGGGATTCGAACCCAGGACCGTCAGCTTCGTAGGCAGAGTCACTAGACACTAGGCTAAACCGGTCGTCAAGTATATACTTGAATGTTTTCAAGGCTGTAGTACAGGTTTTTAAAGAATTAAGGAAACTGTTTTTTATTATTTTCTGTTTGAGCCTTTTACAATTTAAACAATGTAATTTTTCAATTCGGAGTGTAAATTATAATATTTATTTAGCCCACACCTGTGATATTTATGGTTTACTACCATTAAACAACCGACTCAGAAATAATCATGAAATAAGGCGATTATAGTACCTACATTACACAACTTGGCTTTCTTTATTACCTCCCGTGTTGTGTACATCATTTTATGTCTACACTTGGCCAGAAAGCGGCTTTTTCCGTACGCATAGCGTGCTGAAAAAGCCACTTTATGGCCAGGTGTGGCATAAATATTTGTACCTAACGCAATGAGGGTGTTTAGAAATCATAAACCCACCAGCTGGCAGCAGGGTGGCGAAAGGTCTTTTTGACAGTAGGCGTCAAGATCCACCAATCACACCACCTGATTTTGACATCTACTGCCAAATAGACCTTTCGCCACCCTGCTGCCAGCTGGTGGATTTCTGATTTCTAGATACCCTCATTTTATGCCTACATTTTGTCAAGCTGAACATTTTGATATCAAATAAAACACAATTCACAAGCAATGGAATGTTTATAATTGCAATGATAAAGTTATTACAATATCAATTACGTAAGTACATACTCGTATCCGCCTGCAGCGTTGCTTCGCGCGTTTTTCGGGGTAAAAAGTCGTAAACGCCCAACATTGACGGCTCTTACGACCTTTTCCCCCGACATATATACAACTTTAATAGTATAACTATATAAACCTCTGAAGGGGTCATTCGTTGGGGTCACAACCGTATAAAATCTCAATAGGAACAGACGTAGGCCTCAGGGATAAGTTTAATTCTGACAGCGATAAGTCTAATACAAAGATCGGTATGTATAGTTGTTAGAATAACTGGTCAAGAGCATGTCGGACCATGCTCAGTGTAGGGTTCCATAGCCGTATCTGTAAGGAAATGTGCTACAGATAAAAATAAAGCTAAAAATAAACAACTGCCAAAAAGTTTTAAATGCCATGTAAATCAATGGCACTTAAAACCTTTTGGTTGGGAAGTTTTTCACCAATAACTTCAAAACGGTTTATTCGTTACTATTCAAAATAATTTTCGTTGAATGTATTTATTAAGCGTTACCTTCCTGATTTTTTTCATATTTTTTGGATTTACGGTTTAAAAGTTAAAGGGGGGGGGGGACACAATTTATGCAACTGTCGGAGCGATTATTTCCGAAAGTATTCACTTAATCAAAAAAAAGTACATAAAAGCCTTATAATGTTTTTAAAAGAACTGTCGAATTATGTACCTCACGTTGATGTCTACTGAAAAAAATTTTTTTTAGCTTCTGTTACATGTATGGAGTGCCCCCCCTAGATTTTTTTATTTTTATTATTTAACTACCAAACTTAATAGCGGCATCTACAAGACATCTATATTCCAAATTTCATCGGTATACGTCTTGTAATTTTTGAGTAAAATGCCTGTGACATACGGACGGACGGCCATGACGAAACTATAAGGGTTCCTTTTTAGCCATTTTGGCTACGGAACCCTAATAAAATAGAGAGCTGATTAACACCGAAGTTTAAAGACGAAGAAGAAGTGTTCTAACTTCGGCCGGTTTAGGTAGTGCGCCGAGTTACGGACATGCTTCTATGGGAAAAGTTCACATTCGGATACCAGCACCAAATTTTAGTATGTTGTTAGGCATGGTCTCTGGACCCCAAAACTGCCGGGAAACAGTCTCTGAAAGGTCAAGGTCACCGAATATGACGTCATTCATCTAGCCCCTCCCGTGTTCTTAAGAATGTTTAATTGTGACAAAACTACACATCTCACATCCACATAAGAGGTATCAAATGAAAGTTAATTAAATGAACTATAAATTACTTTATCATTTGAATTTAATAAATGTTATAGTTTAGGAATTATTCACACAATAATTTCAATG
Source organism: Eudemis profundana (assembly GCA_947034925.1). Classification (NCBI taxonomy): domain Eukaryota; kingdom Metazoa; phylum Arthropoda; class Insecta; order Lepidoptera; family Tortricidae; genus Eudemis; species Eudemis profundana. The sequence continues at coordinate 8,837,285 of OX344814.1, read as the reverse complement.
TCAAAAAAAAAATATACGGAAATTTAGGTTTTACAGCAAAACTAATAACACTGAGTTATGCAAATGTACTACAAAAACAGAAACAATTTATTAAGCCTCATAACACAGTTTAAATCTTGGAAATCTGTCCATAAATATAGAAACTATAGCCCAAAAACCTTGAGCGCGCGAAATACTCCCATAGTGCCCGAGTTAAGGAAAAAAAAATTACTTCCGGATACCAGCACCAAATTTTAGTATAATATTAGGCATGCACTCTGGACTCTAAAACTGCCGGGAAACAGTCTCTGAAAGGTCAAGGTCACTGAATATAACGTCATTCATCTAGCCGCTCCCATATCTTAAGAATGTGTAATTGTGACAAAACTACACATCTCACATCCACATAAGATATATAAAATGAAAGGTAATTAGATGTATTATAAATGATTATTACATTTCATTTTAATAAATGTTATACTTTAGGAATTATTCACATAATAATTTCAATGTCAAACAAAAATTGCGGAAATTTAGGTTTTACAGCAAAACTAAAAACATTAAGTTATGCAAATGTACTACAAAAACAGAAACAATTTATTAAGCTTCATAACATAGTTTAAATCTTGAAAATCTGTCAATAAATATAGAAGCTATAGCTCAAAAACCTTGAGCGCGCGAAAGACTCCCATAGTACCCTGAGTTAAGGAAAAAAAATTCTTCTGGATACTAGCACTAAATTTTATTATGATATTAGGCATGTACTCTGGACTACAAAACTGCCGGGAGACTGTCTCTGAAAGGTCAAGGTCACCGAGTATGACGTCATTCATCTAGCCGCTCCCGTATCTTAAGAATGTTTAATTGTGACAAAACTATACATCTCACATCCAAATAAGATATATCAAATGAAAGGTTAGATGTACTATAAATGATTTTTACATTTGATTTTAATAAATGTTATACTTTAGGAATTATTCACACAATAATTTTAATATCAAAAGACATTTGCGGAAATTTAGGTTATACATTAAATTTAATAACATTAAGTGATGCAAATGTGTAATTGTAAATGTTTAATTGTGTCAAAACTACACATCTCACATCCACATAAGAGATATCAAATGACAGGTAATTAGATGTACTATAAATGACTTTTACATTTGATTTTAATAAATGTTATACTTTAGGAATTATTCTCACAATAATTTCAATATCAAAAGACAAATACGGAAATTTAGGTTTTACATTAAAACTAAAAACATTAAGTTATGCAAATGTACTACAAAAATATAAAAAATTTACTAAGCTTCATAACGTAGTTTAAATCTTGAAAATCTGTCAATAAATATAGAATCTATAGCTCAAAAACCTTGAGCGCGCGAAATACTCCCGATCGGAGCAGACGCTTAGACAGACATTGTTCAAAGATGGCTTAGGTCTAATGAAACTGGACTTTTGTACTATATGTCTTACTAACGACCATTTTAAATGACCCTCAATAATAGCCTGAGTTACAGTGGTCACTAATTTCAAGTTCAAACGACCAATAAACCCTAAAATATACCCTATGAAACACATATCGATGCACATAAATTTCAAGTTCATTGTCAGTCGTAAGTGTAGTTTGCAGCCAGCAGTGAGTGAACTCGGCAGTGGCGTGGCGTCAAGTACATTATTTTCTTAGTAAAGCTGTAAATTTGATATCTCTTATGTGGATGTGAGATGTGTAGTTTTGTCACAATTAAACATTCTTAAGATACGGGAGCGGCTAGATGAATGACGACATACTCGGTGACCTTGACCTTTCAGAGACTGTCTCCCAGCAGTTTTGGAGTCCAGAGTACATGCCTAATATGCTTTGGGCTTAAAATCACTAAATCTCATAATACCTTATTTGCCAATACACCCTATTTTCAAATTACCATGAGCTCATAAAACCTAAATGTCAAATTGTAACATTCTTAAAATGAACGAAATTCATTATGACTTTGACTTAAAACGGCATATTCTCTAAATGCCTGAAGATTGAAATGCACAATCCTTCAATTACCGAATGACAGAAATGACAAAATATCAAAACAACTCAACCTCAAAATACCTAAATTTAGGCATTTTTCCTACCTACCTTTCCTAAAATACCTAATTTTTTTTACGTGTGTTCATTTGATAGTATAAATTTAGGTATTTTGAGGTTTGGTTGTTTTAAGCATATGTTGTTTTGCCATAATGCTGTTTTGAAGTTTAGGTATTATGAGCCTAAGGTATTTTGAACATCGGCGATATTAAGGTTTCGGTTGATTGTGAAAAAAATTTAGGTATTCTGCAATTTAGGTATTTTGAGGCCATGAAGTTTTGAGATCTGGGAATATTGATAATGAGGTAAAATGAAATTTAGTGATTTTAAGCCCAAAGCCCTAATATCATACTAAAATTTGGTGCTGGTATCCAGAAGAAAAAAAATTTTTCCTTAACTCGGGGTACTATGGGAGTATTTCGCGCGCTCAAGGTTTTTGGGCTTTAGTTTCTATATTTATTGACAGATTTCCAAGATTTGAACTGTGTTATGAGGCTTAATAAATTGCTTCTGTTTTTGTAGTACATTTGCATAACTCAATGTTTTTAGTTTTGCTGTAAAACCTAAATTTCCGTATTTTTCTTTTGATATTGAAAATATTGTTTGAATAATTCCTAAAGTATAACATTTATTAAAATGAAATGTAATAATCATTTATAGTACATCTAATTACCTTTCATTTGATATCTCTTATGTGGATGTGAGATGTGTAGTTTTGTCACAATTACACATTCTTAAGATACGGGAGCGGCTAGATGAATGACGTCATATTCAGTGACCTTGACCTTTCAGAGACTGTCTCCCGGCAGTTTTGGAGTCCAAAGTGCATGCCTAATATTATACTAAAATTTGGTGCTGGTATCCGGAAGTAATTTTTTTTTCCTTAACTCGGGGCACTATGGGAGTATTTCGCGCGCTCAAGGTTTTTGGGCTATAGTTTCTATATTTATTGACAGATTTCCAAGATTTAAACTGTGTTATGAAGCTTAATAAATTGCTTTTGTTTTTGTAGTACATTTGCATAACTTAGTGTTTTTAGTTTTGCTGTAAAACCTAAATTTCTGTATATTTTTTTCTGACATTGAAATTATTGTGTGAATAATTCCTAAAGTATAACATTTATTAAATTCAAATGTAACAGTGATTTATAGTACATCTAATTACCTTCCATTTGATACCTCTTTTGTGGATGTGAGATGTGTAGTTTTGTCACAATTAAACATTCTTTAGAACGCGGGAGGGGCTAGATGAATGATGTCATATTCGGTGACCTTGATCTTTCAGAGACTGTTTCCCGGCAGTTTTGGGGTCCAGAGACCATGCCTAATAACATACTAAAATTTGGTGCTGGTATCCGGATGTGAACTTTTTTCCCGTAACTCGGGGCACTAAGGAGCGCGCGACACGTATTCACACAGAAAGTATAACAGCAGTAATTTTTCTTTCTACAAAAGGTAGATCGCGCGCTTGAATGTGTGCGCGCCGCGTACGAACGCACCACAAGCAAAGTTTTAAGAATGCGTAAGAATGCTCCAGTATGGATCGCACTCACACAGACGTGCTATCGCGCGTCTGTGTGAATACGTGTCGGGCGCTCCTAAACGACCGAAGTTGGACTACTTGTTCGTCTTTATACTTTGGTTCTGGTCTTGGCTTACTATTTTTCTGACAACTATAATAACACATGTTAATTGAACCTTATAGCTTTATTGGCTACAAAGTGTCACCTTTGTTCAAGTTATCTATTAAAGGTTTTTTAATTGTATTCGATCTTTGTATCTATGTTTTTACATGTTTTGTTTTTATTTCATACTCAATTTCTATATACCAAAAGTACTAAATCATTCCTGATATACAAGAAGCCCGAAATACCACATTCCGTAGACAACGAATTCCTTAGATTATCGTATTTAAGAACTATCGTATTCCCAAAATAACAATACATGTCTTCGGAATATAGTATAAGGTTAACAAACAGACATTGGCGATGCCGTGTCATTGAAAATATTTAGATTTCGTCACAAGTAATAAGGTTGTCTGGAAAACACTGATATGAACAATAGGATCAACTCGCATTTCAGGGCATAAAATTTTTCATACAAATAATATTAACAATTACTATATGCTGGCTACATTGATTTCTTGTCGCGTCACAACGCTGCGAGGCATTTCATACACAAATACAAAAACTGCATGAAGGTTATACAATTACATATAATATATATATCGATGTACATGTGGCTACATGTATACGATTATAAAACGTACTTTTATATAAAAACGATGACACGATAGAAACAGAGTGCTTATAGTTTTTGTGCTCCCTTATGATAAGTACATATATATTACGTTTATATTACTATAAATAGACATTAAACTACAACTATATCTATTTGAATGGTACAAAAGATTATTTTATGTACTTATCCCAGTAGTAACTTGTGATGCGTATTATACACTTTCGATATAATGTGGTATAAATATACTTGTCCTTTTTATCCATTAGAAAAGTTATCACTTGTGATTTCAGTTATTTGAACCCCAAAGACATTACTACTCAGAAAACGACCGAACTTGCCAAAGGAAATCGAACCTTAAAACTATCACATAAGGCATATATTTCCAGTCGGGTTACTATCTGGCATAATACTGATTTTCCGAAACGAACTTCGCATAAAACGTTTCACAGAAACACATTTAGGCGGACCATCATTTCGCAGAATACTTGTAAAGATACTTGGCATAATTATCAAGCGTACATTTATTATGTTAGGTTAGGATAAGTTAAAGCAAGTAACGTTAGAGCTGCAACCTCGGCTGAAACGAACCTGTGCCAGAAAAGCAGAACTGTAATTTTGCCTAAAGTTATTTCTGCCAAACTTTATGCAATATAAAAATATTACGAAAACTTTTATGCGAAACATTAGTAAATCTTTTCCAGACATTGAAAATTCGTCGTTCTCTAAGTAACTCAGTCTTAAAGGTACTAAATCAGCTTAGTAGAGTGATATAGTACCTTGTCAAATTAGGGTTCAGTGGTAAGAGGGTAACCCCACGGAGCGATTCTACCGCTCTTTCTCGAATGTTACCAAATATTCATCTATACTATAATAAATGCTTTTCCTAGTAAGAGCATTTTCTTAGGCTCTACAATTTTTTAGGAAATTTTTTTTGAGATAGACCTATCAACAATAACGGTCTAATGATGAAATAATAGTATTTTTTCTACTCCTGTACTTTTATCTGTATTTTACTTGATAACGAACACTAATATAAGAATATACATAATATGACTTCAGAGAAGTCTATACTCTATTCCCCATGAAAACACTTCTGTCTTTATACTCGCAAAAAGATACTGCTAGCAGCCACAGACTTCTAAATCTAGGTTAAACTTAGGTCAAGGATTACGCGTTCAATACTAACTTTACAATAAAAATGCACAACTACCAACTTAACAGACAAATAAATTCCTGCGGTTTTTAAGAAAAACAAAACTTTCCGAACTAAATTCTTTGATGCCAACATAAAAACAATAGTTTTAATATCGTCACTGTGTGGCACTAGCGAGTATACGTTAAATTAAAATCAAAGTTTACCATAGACTATCAGATAGATATTATCAGTCATATGTCATATTTGCCTTGTTTGCGCGCTATGTTTAATTTTGTATTTCATATTTTAAAACCTAGTCGTAGAAAAAGTATTGTATGCAACGTTGTATAATTAAGTCAAAAAACGCTCATGACGTGTCTATTTGCGATACTCGCCGCCGCGGCCCAACCCACGCCATTCGCATTTTTTGACCCTACTTATACAACTGTTGCATAAAATACTATTACATTTAAATGAGAATAAGAAGATTCGATAATATTTGATCTGTATTCCTCTAAGGCATATAGGTTCCCAAAGTGGTCCCTACCGCCCCCCAGTAGGCGTTGAGGTATCCCAGGCGGGCGGTAGGGGCCTTGGAAGAAATTGGGGGTGTTGATGCTATCCAGGGGGGCGCTATCGCTTTTGAAAAACAAAACTTACTTAAATCACTATATCGACTACAGTACAAACTATTTCTAGCGATGGCACTATGCCCAAATCATCGACCTAGCTGCGTCAGCCCTTGCATCCTCCCCCCGTCCATTTTTTTTTCACAACAATGTGCTAGTTTTTTTGCCAGGGGGGCGCTGAAAGTTTTTGATTATGCCTAAGTGGGCGGCAAGTCAAAAAAGTTTGGGAAAGTATGTTAAGGTTTATGCATTTTACATCGTATATTAGATGAATATTAGATAAAACGCGGGAAAGGGCGGCTAAAACGCCCTTATGTCGTATAACGTAGTGGTGATGTAAATAACAATATAGGTAAACTTAGCTATTAACCGAGTAATAGTGAAATAAAAAAAGTAGGAGAACAGCTTGCAAAACATATCAACTTTGAACCAAGATTTTAACAACATATGTAAGTGCCTGTGTAGATCTTTTAAGCACTTAATTGAAACTAATAATGTTTCTTAGTCAAATTTTAGTTCAAATTTCAGTACATCGTCGTTACTTTAAAAAACACGCATCTAACACTGACTCCAGGCAAAAACGCAATAAGTGTATACGACGTTCGTATGTAACTTTTGACGTTTTTCTCTACGACGTTTTTAGATACGAGTTTTTTTCAAAGTTGTATATGACTATTTTATCTCAGTTAAACGTATAACATAACTCAAGTACATGAAACATTAACTTAAGTATATCATTAAAATTAAGTATAAATTAAATCGTGTAAGCCTTTTGGTAAGCAAGCTGGTTAAACTATGTGTCGTTGACAAAGTAATCTTAATTCATTAAAATAAAGCTTAATTTCGAGCAAAATCAACAAATGGTATAATGAGTTTCAGTATTTTTGTCGTCATGAGATCGTGATATAATCTTTCGCCTTTCAACATTCTGCGTTTGTTTGCATGAATGACACTTGTGTACATAACATAGAACACAATACGAGTATAATTATAAAAACGCAATGTTTGTAGGTACATTGAACATCTTTTGGTCAAAATAACTGAGAAAGTATTTATAAAAAAAAAAATAGTACCTACCTACATTACAACTAAGGTGGTAAAACCAAGAATGACCGAGATCGTAGATGTTTGCGGCCCGAGCTGCAAGCGAGGGACGTAAATATGCGATCGAGGGCTTTCTTTATTACCACCCGTGTTGTGTACACTATTTTATGTCTACACTTGGCCAGAAAGCAGCTTTTTCCGTACGCGTAGCGTGCGGTAAAAGCCACTTTCTGGCCAGATGTGGCATAAAAACTACCTATTTTTGACGTTACTATATTACACAAACGCAAAACGGTTACACCGTTTTCAACCAATCTTGGCATAGGGATAACTGGACATTTCTGGATATAACTTTATTTTAATCCGACTACGTTGAAGCAAAAATGAGGGTTATGATTTTATGCCACACTTGGCCATAAAGTGCCTTTTTCCGCACGCTACGCCACTGAAGCCACTTTCTGGCCAAATGTAGACATAAAATGCTGTACACAACACGGGAGGTAATAAAGATTTGTATTACCACCCTAGTTGTGTAATATACTATTTTCGCACTCGCGGACGAAGTCACGGGCATTTTTTGTTATTAAATAACAGTGGCGTGGCGTTGAAGAAATCCTTGGGCAAGCCGGAGCAGCTTTGGCTTCAATTTTCTTTAAGAGCACTAGAATTAAGTGCTGAACTGGCTACTATTAGGCAATCCGATGGGAATCGAGTTCTATGGACGCCACGTCACTGTTAAATAATGAATTTCCGATCTTAAGACCACAACAGGAGTGGCTGACTCCGCGATTTCGCTGCGCGGCTACTGGTGCCAAATTTTGCCTGGCTTCGCCAGCGACCAGAAAGAGCACGCGTTATGCGGTAGAGAGAGACGGTCGGATCCAGTGCGTTCCGTCCGGTGGTCGGGCTCGAACGTCAGTTGTGTTAGAAAGAGAAACTTCAGAACGTAGTATTATTACTTATTGTGACCATAACGACAAAAATAGAAAATCTAGTAATGTGACTGATGAGCATTAACTGCACAATAGGGAATATGCATGAATTTTTTTTAACAGATTTCTTAACAAAATATGAAAATACCGTAAAAAAGATGACATACAGTCAAAATAAAATTGAAATCGACCAAGAAACACGGAAGATATAAATATTTTAAGGCACTAATCAGACAGCGATTAGAGAGAGAGATCCGATATGGACTATGACGTCATAGTACACGGCCGCCATACAATCTCCATACTATATTCTGTTTTGCAAGAAAGAGATAGCGATAAATTTTCGTTGTGTTATATCTTGGTTATTGTTATAGTTATTTGAAAAATATTTATTTCCTATTGTTATTTATATGAATGAGCTTTTATTAAAGTAAATAAAAAATATCATGCATATTCCCTATTCAAATGATCGACATATTATGTCAAAACGGGATTTAATCGCGTAAAGGCATTTCATTAGTATTCCCTTTACAACAAGTTCGAAACGTCGATGTAAAAACCCTTTATGCCACACCTGGCCATAAAGTGACTTTTCCGCACGCTACGCGTACGGAAAAAGCCGCTTTCTGGCCAAGTATAGACATAAAATGATGTACACAACACAACACGGGAGGTAATAAAGAAAGCCCTCGATTGCATGTTTACGTCCCTCGCTTGCAGCTCGGGCCGCAAACTTCTGCGATCTCGGTCTTTCTTTGTATTACCACTCTAGTTATGTCATGTACTATAACTGCCGAGCCAGGGCAAAACACTGTAACTATGTATGGTTTATATACTAGATACAGTGTTTTGTCATGGCACGACAGTGTACCAGAGAAGCATAACACTGTAAGTCTGGAAAACAATCTGACTTACAGTGTTATGCTTCTCAGGTAATGTGGGTGAATCAACTCTTTGTCAACAAAATTTCACCTTCTCCGACTAAAAATGAAAGGAAATCTTTATTCGGATATTTTTTGAATAAAGTGTATGCTCATTTAAAAGACAGACAATAGAGCTACGTAATGCAAATATTTTTTTATTATAATTTGTTTATTATAACTTGTTTATAAGCAGTGACCCAGCGGACATAGCTGTCCCCCAATTTTAAGTATGAAAATAAGGGTTCGTCCGCTGGGTCACGCTATTTATTTATTATAAACGAATTTTATTTTTACCTAATCTATCTCTAGATGTAAGATCTTGTTCCATTTAAATCATGTTAAAACATGCAAAAGGTGAACAAATAAGGAGAAATGGCAATCTTTGCATAAAGCAAAAAAAACTTGATTCACCCATTTACGCGACTAAATCCCGTTTAATAGACTAATGAGTGAAAATCGTGTGTTTAAATCAATAAATGATCAGACGATAGCAAAACTACTAGGTTCAAAAAATCACTAAAAATATACAATATGGCTCATATAGTCATTGCGACTTTTATGTCCACAGCTTTTTGGGACGACATCAATTGTACTTTCTTACATGCATATAATATTATGATTATGCTTTGGATCTAAGCTACAAAATATCTTAACATAAATTCCGAAATCAGGCAACACGTTAGCAACTCGACAAGAGACAAATCGCCATTACTATAAAAAAAACAGGTATCTGACACTGACTTCAGGTATAAACACAGTAAGTGTATGACGTTCGTAGGTGACCTGTTACGTTTTTCTCTACGGCGTTATTAGAAACGAGTTTTTTCCAAATTAGTGACGAAATGTTTTAATCACATTTAGGCTATGCGCACGGTTTTGTCATCGTGACAGTCTGTTCGCTCTGTTTTCACAATGAGAAAAACCGAGAAATCCGACTTACCTGAGAAGCATAACACTGTAAGTGCCCGTGTACCTGAGGAGCAAAATACTGTATGTGCTATGTTAAATACATGAACTTACAGTGTTGTGCTACTAAGAAATACCAATTGCTCACTTCAGCTGTCACAGGGCATTTCTCCAGAAATATGTCTGCGGTCACCTCATTCATCTGGCCCCTTTTCATACAAAATGTATGGGGACAGATGAATCAGTCGCAGACATATTTCTGGAGAAATGCCCCACAACGGTTCAGTGTAGCTTAATGTTGCCATCTGCGTATAATTATTTATCTTATTTTTGATGTCATTTTCGATGACAATAATTGCACAAGTTGACAACATACCGCTTCTGTTTAACGGCGCACATAGCCAATACAGGGTGATTTAAAGTCGCCGTCAATAGAATTTGCTAACTTTGTAAATAAACCGCCATATTGAAATTGTCTCTGAATGATGAATTTACTAGTGATGGGGAAGACTCTTACTTTACTCTTTTATGTCAAATAATATGGACTATTAAAGTGTCGAACGCAAGAAACAGGTATTTTTAATTTGGTTAATCAGAACACGAATCGTTACTTGAAGATTATGTATCCACCAGTATTTATCACAAAAGGTGCCGTTATTTCATCCATAGCTCTATCGATGATGCCGTCTAAATATTTCATTTTATTTTCTTAGGTACAGAGCGTAAGTTAGGTAGTGTGTAGCAGCTTTACAATATCACCAACTTGAGTCACAACGCTATCGTCATAGACAATTGTAAAATTTAAAAGAAACAAAAACGTCATTCTATTATGACATAATAAGCTATGTATGAAAGCATTTTAAATTTTTAATGAAATATCCAAGATTCAATTATTTATTGTATGGTTTTGTATTTTACGGCAACGACCGTTTAAATAGTGTACAGTGTCAGTGGTGTTTGATGAGATGGTGTGAAAATTCAAGGAGAAACAGTGACAAAACAAAGTTACGCCTTTTGTTTACATAGTTAGCAAATTCTATTGACGGCGACTTTACCACGTTCACTGTCCCCATACAAAATTATCGGACAATGTCACAAGTCCCAACTGTGCAATCAGTATGGGGAAGTGACCCCATAGTGGAAGCACGGACTCCTGAAAAATCCTCATAACATCACATTGGGGGCACCGGGACAGGGAGGTTGTATGGCCACAAATAAAAAATCGACTCGATGCGAATCGAATGCTTTAAGGCATCAAGTTCGCCTATTGTACTATTATTTATTATCAGAGATCGGACAAATTTGCGTCATCGCTCCTAAAAAATGTGGACATGACTCCAAAATATAATCAAATAATTAATTTCTCACCTGAGATTTAATTTTGATAGTCAGTCAAAAAATACACAGGTTTGTTACAATGTACATTTATTAAAGAAAATAATCAGTATGTATTTATGGATGACGCAAATTTGTCCGATCTCTGTTTATTATTGAGCAATAAAGTTTAAATAAATAATCGTAACAACACTAGCAACTGTTTGCAGCTTGCATGTCACCGTGTCGTGCCACCGTGTCGCCTGAACAGACCGGCTTAAAACGAAACTAAAATAAACCATCACAATGTCTTGGCAAGACCAATCGTAACTATATTGCACTTTAAAATTTACCCATCGTTTCTTGTCCTATTTAGTAACTGTCTTTTCACGCTGAAGATAAATGATCAAAGGACTTTAACGTTAAGCAGTTTCATCTTCTTAAACTAATTAGAGTCGGTAGTTTCCATACAAATATAAAAAGGCACCAATCATGGACATAAGCGCAGTAGTACCCAGTAATTGACAGCAAAGATTCAATGGCTTATAGCCGACCATTCATAGACTTTACCAGTTATGACCATCAGTTATCTGAACATAGTGTTGATAGTTTAAAAATGTAGTGTCCGTTACTGAATATTTGGGTTTTACCAAGGGCCATTAAAACAAGAGGACTGTCATTCTCCATACAAAAAGCTGTTCCCCGATATTTACAACGCCATATAAGCTTGGTATAAGAATTATATTATTTACAATAGGCTACTTGATGACAGTTCAAATCAGCTTCTTTTTATGAAGTGTCAAAACGCTCCGAAAGTATGCAGTTTAGTATGAAATACTATCTTGTGACGTCATGCTCAACATGGTGCCTTATTTTTAGTTTTCGTCATTGTAAAATCGTTGATGGCACGAAACTAAGTTTGAATGATTTTATCCGGGCTGTTTTGGAAGCGTAATTTGCTGGTTAGAGTTAATGAATTTATTTTGATTGTTGTCAAATACCCTATTATTCAACTTTGCAAGCGTGACACAGTATTTAAATGTTACAATTTATTTATTATTAGCTGTTTATGAACTAATTGTTACTGTACTATGTTTCTTTTTTAGTTTTTTAACGCCATAACTAGTTTTTGCCTGGATATCCCCTTGCGGTCGGGCACGATCCAAAGTATGGAGAATGACAGTCCTCTTGTTTTAATGGTCCTTGGTTTTACGGAAAAAAATGTCCATAATTGGTTCTTGTCCATTGGAGGGTGACGACCCTATATAAAATACATGTTTTGCTTTTTCCCTAGGATTTCTCATGTTGCGTTGCACAGACAAAATATATCAAGCTTTAAAATTAAACACCTTTCAAATTTGATACCATTAGCGTGTATTGTTAACCCCTTTATCATTTGTAAGGAGAATCGAGGGATTAAAATTGATGTATGTGATTTTATGTTAACCAGTAATAAAATGATATGCAAACACTTAAAACTAAATGGTGAACGAAAGATTATCCAAATACCTTTAAAGTAAGTAGCCTCATCACATGAATTGGTTTTAAAATATAAGATTCTTATAAAGTACAAATTCATCTATATTATGTATGTTTGATCGAAGACGTAAGTCGCACGGTAGAGCACTGAGCCAAGTTCTTATATACTGCAACTATTCTGCAAAAATGTCTTGAGAATTGAAGTAAGCTACTTATGTCTATTAGACGCTGATGATAACTTCTGAATACTTAAGCTACCAAAACTAAAATACTTAACGAGATTACAATATAACGTAAAATTAAAGACTATAGTAAAAAATAAGTACAGTGCATTTTTGGACAGTTCAATTCAGTACGAAAAATAAGTTATCAGAATAAAGTAAACCATTTTTATCAATCACGCTAAAAAATATATGTAGTTAAAAAAAACAAACGTCTAGGTGAACTTGGACGCTTGTCGGCTACAGCCGACAATACGAACAATAGACATGCGATATCCGACAGCCCTACAAGAGAAATACCATTTACTCGCGTAAAATGCGTTTTTTCGCAAACACGTTCATCTTATCGCGTGTATCTGCAGTTAAAAAGAGGGACTTCGTTTATTTAAAGTGACATATCGTCATTACTTTAAAAACACGTATCTGACTCTAACATGAGGTAAAAACCAGGGGCGTAGCTACCGCCGTATCTGCCGTATCAATTATACGGGGCCCCCGGGCCCCGACGTGAGAAATCTTTACCCTTCATAAGGGCCCCCAAACAAATTTTCATACGGGGCCCCGCCAAGGCACGCTACGCCACTGGTAAAAACGCAGTAAGTGTATATGATGTTCGTATGTAACTTTTGACGTTTTTCTCTACGACGTTTTTAGATACGAGTTTTACCAAAAGTGACGATATGTCGCTGTCTGTTAATATTTGTTGAAGGGTTTACTTTATCCCGACGAACCCAACTAAAATTAACGTTTTGGTTTACTACAATTTGGCATTTCCACGTGATCGGTGGTCGACGTCAGTCTTAACTACCGCGTTAAATGAGCAATATAGAGGGAATCCGCAAGTGCATTAGCTAAAAACTAAAACTAAACGTGTTAATACTGCTTACAAATACTAAGCAGAAAACACTGGAATGTCACGAAGAAAATAGGTGAAAAATAAAAATAATTCTAAGTTGTGGTGAGGGCTAAGAGTATCAAACAAGTGTATATTAGCGACAATTTAGTTGTTTTTTTTTCAAAAATAACTATCAGCTCTCACCACGACTTTTAGAGGAAGTATCAATTGACATATTTGTACATTTTGGAAGGAATTGACAAATGGAAGACAGAAAACGAATATGTTTAGATAATAGACATAGGACGATATGGAGCGAACCGAAACGCGTCGGGCGAAGACTTGGCCCGTTTTTTAACACTCGGGGTTTAAACGTAATAGCATGGGGACTAGACACATTAAGCAAAATAGGTATCTTACAAAATTATTCTTAAATTTAATCACTATAATAGTATCTCGTTTTTAAAACATGATCGGCCATTTTCCGAATCAAAATATTCGGGAATAGAACTAGAAACATTTTAAATATTCGTCGTTGTCGTTCAATCGCGACTTTGCCGAATATGGAGGGTAACATTATGCGTGTTTTTTTGTTAAATTCATACAAACCTTCGCTAAAACTACACTATTGACCCCTTTTCGTCTGTGAATGTAGGTTTACCACACAATAAACTAAAAAAATCGTCATGGGGTTTGATATTTTGGAAAACCTTAAAGAAGATTTTCAAACGTATTTGAGACCAATTTTTAGTGTAATTTAAGCATGAATATTAACGCATTGCAACGAAGCTTTCCCAGCCTCTTTGAATCATAGGAACCTAATACTCCAATGAGTTTAGACATTTTACAAAGACGTATAATATCTAAATTAACATGATTTCACAATCAGAAATGTCCATATATTAGCAAATATCAGGGTAAATACGTATCTCTTAGCTTCTTTATAAAATTGCTTATCTTTCACATATACCTGTTTCCAATCACAAAGCTAAAATGTATTACTAATGACATGGTTAGATTCACAAAAATAGCTGGCAAAGAGTTCTTTTGACCATTTTGGTTACATAATCATTCATAACAGCCGCCATGAAAAAGATGTCAGACTTTGTGAAACTACCTACAGGAAAAAACGAAGATATTCAATGTTTTAAGTATTGAAAACAGTGTCATTCTCTAAACATAACACCCTTCATTTCGACTATCAATCGAATAAGCTACTTGATGACAGTTCAAATCAGCTTCTTTTTATGAAGTGTCAAAACGCTCCGAAAGTATGAAGTTTAGTATGAAATGCTATCTTGTAACGTCATGCTCAACATGGTGCCTTATCTTTAGTTTCCGTCATTGTAAAATCGTTGATGGCACGAAAATAAGTTTGAATGATTTTATTCGGGCTGTTTTGGAAGCGTAATTTGCTGGTTAGAGTTTATGAATTTATTTTGATTGTTGTCAAATAACCTATTGATATGATAAGGTTTTGAACGTCATAAATAAGTATACGCTGCGTTACATTCATGATCCAAGAGTCTACCAGTCAAGTGTAAAAATACAAATGCTCAAAAATATGTTCTAATACACCTGCTGTGGCAATAATAAATTCGTACCACATTTATGAAACGATTTATTCGATACAGGTTTTTGGACTTGACTGTACACTCACTTTAATTGGGACCTTAATTGTTGAGCCATTTAGGGTTCATCTTACAATAGTCGTGTCATAGATTTTGTATTACACGACAAAATTAGACTTGAGCCCTAAATGGCTTAACAATTAAAGTACGTGACCGTAAAAGTATTGACGGATCATACCGACAGGGGCGGTCGAAGGGTTAAGTGTCAAATGAGGCACGTGTAGAGAATCACACTCCTTTCTTCATTAAGGACCGTCGTAATTACAAAGTATTTTTATATTCCTCCAAACTCAGACTAACAGTAAGACAAGTTCATATGTTTATTTCCAAGGGTACAAGGGCTAGCAGAGTGCAATTCGGTTTCCTTTATAATATTATATTGACTTGTTAACCATGAATGACTTGCAATTTTAATTTCATCATCACTGCGTTGTCGGCTATTCCCGACAACAGTGATTGTACAACTAAATAGGAATTATTAAATTGACAAACTACATAAAAATAAAATAAGTCGTATTATAGTTTACATAAAATCCTAATTATAACACGGTACCTATAACTTTGAAGTTGTTTATGCTTTAAAACCAAATTACACCCGTGAATGCTCAAGAACCGTAAGCGTTAGTCCGTTTTAAAAATCGTGACGTAATGATATAGGTTAGATACAGTAAGTACGTACAGGGCGACACTATGTCCGTGGGTAGTAGTGGCCGGTGCGCGCCGGCAGAGGCGGGGGTGTGTCCTGAAAAATATCGCTATGATTAGAAAGTACTTACTAAATAAAACCGGTCAAGTGCGAGTCGGACTCGCGCACCGACGGTTCCATACAAACGTATGATGTTGTGTGGGGACGCCCAGCCGGTGTCAGGCGGGCTGTCGATCACTTATGCGTGTTCATTCATGTTCCATACAAACGTAAGTAGATACATGAATAGTTCAAGAAAAACTGTACGGCGGTCAGTTTAGTAGGAGCAAATAAGTGTTTTACGATTTTTGCAAATTTCTCAAAAACGGTGGAAGTTAGGAAAACCGTTATATTTTTCTTGTAATATATAGGATGACATTAATAATTGGTAATTATTACAGATTTTTCTGTTTAGTAACTCCTCGCTTGCAGCTCGGGCCGCAAACTTCTGCGATCTCGGCCTTTCTTTGTGTTACCACCCTAGTTGTGTAATGTACTAATTCTATGTATTTAATCTTTGTACAGTCGCCATCAGATATATCTGAGCTGTCAGTGTACTCATAAATATCTGAACACGGCTCTATTTTCATAGCATTAGAGGCGTGTTCAGATATTTATGAGTACACTGCCAGCTCAGATATATCTGTCTATATCTATAATAGACAATCGTAATTAAGTTGATGTTGTTAAATTTGGAAAGAACAAGGACATAATGTGATCTGTATAATCGGTTCACATTGAAATACAGGGCGTATAGATTTAAGACACTTTGTATTTAAAACAGCAGTGTAGTACGCCCAAGCGTACTACACTGTGTAGGACAAGCGTAAGCGTAGGACAATACAAAGTACCTTAAATCTATATGCCGTTGAAATAATGCCTGTGTTCCATGGAACTAACAATGAAGATAATTAATCAATAATAAAAAAATAATTTATTAAATTAATTGTTTATTATTAATTTGGCAGGTACAAAGGTAAGTAGACTCGGCCTAGAATAATGATTCCGACTATACTAAGCACACAGCCATAAAAGTAAAAAAAAAAAACAAAAAAAAACAAACCTCTTCTACAATACTGGTAACAAAACTTAAGACTGTGTTTGAACGCTTGCTGCCATGCTCTGAAAATAAATGCATAACGAAAGCTCAGGACAAAATACATTAGCCTTTCGACTGCCTCGGTCGGTATATGCCGACAAATGCATAGCACCACAAACCGGCGAGTTACATCATCGGTTTTGTAGTCGCTTACCATCAGGCGCTACTACAGAATGCAATACGTGGTCAAATATGAAAACCGGGTATTGCCCGACTCTAAATAAAGTCAGTTACCCGGGTTGCATTACCTATAGTCTGTACTTTTAGGTATTTAAAAAAGGTAAACAAAAAAAAAAACCGGTCAAGTGCGAGTCGGACTCGCGCACCGAGGGTTCCGTACAAAATCGTCAGTAGATACGTGAATAATTCAAGAAAAATTGTATGGTGGGACAAACTTAACTTTGCTTTTGTAAAACTGTTGTCCCCATACATCGACATATGCCGCGGTTAGTTTAGTAGGAGCAAATAAGGTTGTCTTACGACTTTTGCGAATTTCTAAAAAACGCTGCAAGTTAGGAAAACCGTTTTATTTTTCCTGTAATATTTAGGATAACATTAATAATCGGTAATTATTACAGATTTTTCTGTTCAGTAACTTCGGAGATAATAGGGGGGGAATGGTATTTTTTAAAACGTTTTTGGTCTTTACTCAAAAACTACACGTCTAAGAAAAAAAATTATAACGGTTTTGAAATCTTCATATTAAGCCCTTTAATTTGATATCCCACTCGATATATTAGCTCAACTTTTGATTTTCGACATCCCATTTCGGTCCCCTTTAAAAAAAAAGTAAAAAAGGTAAGGAATTTTTTTTCAGTTCCATAGGCTTGAATTAGCGGTTTTTAACACTATTCCAAATTTCAAGTCGATTGCATCAGTAGATCCTGAGATATCTTGCTGTGACAGACGGACAGACAGACAGACAGACAGAGTCGCACCATAAGGGTTCCTTTTTTACCATTTTGGTACGGAACCCTAAAAACACGTGACTCGGGTCGTTCAGCCAATGTTATTGTGCCACAGACGTTGCTTTGATTGGCTGAATGACCCGAGTCACTTGGTTTTTTGGTTACCTTTTTTAGGTATTTAAAAAAAGGACAATGAACTTGCCGGTATGGACGGCCGTATTAAGGAAGATAAGCAAGCATGTGATGTTTTTTCGCGTTTGCTTTAAGGCGGCCGACGTTAGATTTTATTTATTACGTTTAAAATAAAACGATACATGCATTTTTTTTTTACTACTAGGTTTTTTAACCCGGTTTCTGAGTCAAAATGCCCGGGTTTTACCAGACTCTAAATAAAGTCGGTTACCGGGTTGTATTCCTTACGCGACACTCGGTTGCTCAAAGTTAAAAACGAGTAATTCGATTTTTTTGTCCAGGCGCATGTTCCATCTTTTTAAGTTTTCTTTCATTGACATAGTTTGTCAGTTATCCATAAAAAATAAATTCAAGGTACGCTGAGCTGAGCTATTGAAGTTACAAACAGTTTCTTGGCTCTCCTGTAAATTTTGCCAACACATAGTTACTTGTAAGGTTAGGGTTCCGTACCGCAAAAGGAAGTTAACGTAAAAACAAGATACGGCCGTTTTTACCGCAAAAAACGTATATTTCGACACTCAAGGAATTCAAAATTTATAGGGTAACCTAACTGTGAAATTTTGCAAGTAATACCGTCCTATACAACAATTATAGGGAAAAGTCTAAAAACTACACATTTGTAATTAAATCATAGAAAATATAGTCTTTATTTAAAGTATTTGAACGGATCCCTCGGTGGGCCAGTCCGACTCGCAATTGTCCGTTTTTTAACTTTGAGCAGCCGTACTGAGGTCAATCGCAGGTCAGTTATAGAATTTTAAAAATCATTAACTCAATTTTTAGCGAATGAAAAATTTGTTTAGTTCGTTAATTTTTTTTTAATTTCTCTTGTTTATGGTGCGAGAATGGCAACGGCGGTCGAAAGATTAAATAAAATAGGGGGACAAGTGCTAAATGAAAAAAAAAAAAACAAACACAACTCTCTATAAGTATAAAAGCACTAAGGTCAAACAATACACGTTTAAATAGTTTATTTCTATAGATAGCTCCAATCTCAGTGGTGACTAAATAAAACGTTGTTAATTCTGGGATCATAGTTCAAAGCATATTCTGAAAAAAAAACGAGGTAAAAAGGCTGATCTTGATGATAATTAGCAAGGTAAACAGGTAAGGAATGTAAGTAGGTACGGTAGGGTAGGGTAAGGTAAGGTTATTTTTTTGTAATTTTGATGGGCAATGGAGGGTAAGGTAATATAAGTAGGTAAGGTAATGTACAGTTACCACGCGGCAATTCAGCCGTATAATCATAATTCGTTAGTAGTCGTGTGCCCGAAGTACGCCCGATTTGCATTACACGGCTTAATTAAAAACAGTGGCAAGTAGCGAACATTCCCGTGTGGCGACTGTAAGTAGGTAAGGTAAGGTAGCAAGTAAGGTAAGGTAGGAGTTAAGGTAAGGTAGGAGGTAAGTTACGGTAGGAGGTAAGTTACGGTAGGAGGTAAGGTAGGAGGTAAGTTACGGTAGGAGGTAAGGTAAGAGGTAAGGTAAGGTAGGAGGTAAGTTACGGTAGGAGGTAAGGTAAGAGGTAAGGTAAGGTAGGAGGTAAGTTACGGTAGGAGGTAAGTTATGGTAGGAGGTAAGGTAAGAGGTAAGGTAAGGTAGGAGGTAAGTTACGGTAGGAGGTAAGTTACGGTAGGAGGTAAGGTAAGAAGTAAGGTAAGGTAGGAGGTAAGTTACGGTAGGAGGTAAGGTAAGAGGTAAGGTAAGGTAGGAGGTAAGTTACGGTAGGAGGTAAGTTACGGTAGGAGGTAAGGTAAGAGGTAAGGTAGGAGGTAAGTTACGGTAGGAGGTAAGGTAAGAGGTAAGGTAAGGTAGGAGGTAAGTTACGGTAGGAGGTAAGGTAAGAGGTAAGTTACGGTAGGAGGTAAGTTACGGTAGGAGGTAAGGTAAGAGGTAAGGTAGGAGGTAAGTTACGGTAGGAGGTAAGGTAAGAGGTAAGGTAAGGTAGGAGGTAAGTTACGGTAGGAGGTAAGGTAAGAGGTAAGTTACGGTAGGAGGTAAGTTACGGTAGGAGGTAAGGTAAGAGGTAAGGTAAGGTAGGAGGTAAGTTACGGTAGGAGGTAAGGTAAGAGGTAAGGTAAGGTAGGAGGTAAGCTACGGTAGGAGGTAAGGTAAGAGGTAAGGTAAGGTAGGAGGTAAGTTACGGTAGGAGGTAAGTTACGGTAGGAGGTAAGGTAAGAGGTAAGGTAAGGTAGGAGGTAAGTTACGGTAGGAGGTAAGGTAAGGTAGGAGGTAAGTTACGGTAGGAGGTAAGGTAAGAGGTAAGGTAAGGTAGGAGGTAAGTTACGGTAGGAGGTAAGGTAAGAGGTAAGGTAAGGTAGGAGGTAAGTTACGGTAGGAGGTAAGTTACGGTAGGAGGTAAGGTAAGAGGTAAGGTAAGGTAGGAGGTAAGTTACGGTAGGAGGTAAGGTAAGAGGTAAGGTAAGGTAGGAGGTAAGTTACGGTAGGAGGTAAGTTACGGTAGGAGGTAAGGTAGGAGGTAAGTTACGGTAGGAGGTAAGGTAGGAGGTAAGTTACGGTAGGAGGTAAGGTAAGAGGTAAGGTAAGGTAGGAGGTAAGTTACGGTAGGAGGTAAGGTAAGGTAGGAGGTAAGGTGAGTTTTACCTGTACGTTGTTGTCGTGCAGATAGTGACGAGGCGGTTGCGGCCGCGGCATTGGCTCATCGCTGTCCTCGTCTTCTTCGAAATCTGAAATACAACAAAACGTTCAGTATAGGGAACGTGCACAACGAAGGTGCCGCCAACTGGTGCCGCCAATAACAATACAGTATGACTTGTAACTTTATGGGAACCAAGGGGATCCCTTATTGTTCATATTAGTATGTGCATATCGTTTGTGCATATTGTGCATGGTAGTTTAGTCCTTTCATCTATGTCCGCCGTGCCGCAAGGGGCCGCGGAAGCAAGCCCCGCTACAGGGGCTCATTACCAGTGTGGTTTTAGTGGGTATGCCCCTCCTGAGGTGGAGAGTCCCAGATAATCCCCCACAAAAAGTCCTTACATAGATTAGCCAATAGGGTCAAACTGAAAGTTTTTAGAAAATCAAAAACTGAACAAACTATCAAGTTATTAGATTTATTACATCTTTTCAAAATTTTCTCCGTGCACATCAATATATCGCTGCATCCGATGGAACCACTGAGAAAAGCACTTTGCCCACTCGTCCTTAGGGGTCTTTTCTATGGACTTTTTGAGCTTCGGTCAAATTATGAGGTATCCACCGAGTAAAAATCTTCCTAAGCGCTAAATGTTCATGAAGGATTTTGTGGACTTGACTCATACCCATGCCTAAGCTTGTGCGAATCTGCTGATAGGTCACTCTTTTGTCAGTATCTATCATACGCCGCACAACACTGATGTTATCTTCAGTTGTCGCCGTAGAAGGCCACTTGATAAAAAGAAGTTGATTTGATCTGTCTGCTAATAATCTATTAGGCGAACTAGTTTAACAGATAACAATGTACTCAAGGGTCACCCATACAGAATGATTCAGGAGACGTGACCGGGAACAGGTTTAATCTTTATTAATTAGTTGATGTAGGTCATGATTGTAGGTAATTAAGTTTTGTACTTAACTAAATGTAAAAAGGAAGGAAGAAGGTGTGAACCACCCATTACCATTTACTGATTCCGTAGCGTTTATCCTACTTACGAGTACGTCTACAGAATCACTCTGTATTGCTTTGTAAGATTTTTCACATTGTAAGAACGTCAATAAGTCCATTTATTTCATGCAAATAACTCGTCAGAAAATATTCAATTCGCTGCATTTAAAAACAAGACTGTGCAACGAACATGCTTCAAAAACCATGCATTATGCAAGAAGGGACGCAAATTGCATTCAATATTCGACTTTACTGCAACGAGTTACGGTTCAGTTTCCAACACCATCAAATGGCTATGGAAGATACTTGCGGAGGTCTGCCAATTTCAAAATATCTCAAACCTGCTGCAGAAATGTATTTGCGCTGAATCGAGCCGATCGATTTACCGTAGGAGCATTTAAGCAAAAGGATCCAACCTACAAAAAGTCAGCAGTGAAATGTCACCCTTTTGTTTAAGCATTTAAAGTCTATAATTCTAAAATTGGTTCATGTGGGTTGAATCCTTTTCCCTAAGCTACGTCCAATTTCGGTTGAAACGTATTTTATTTTATAGCTATACATTTTATCCGCACATAATAACATAAAAGTCAAAAAAAAACATATGTTTAGTAATTAAAGCTTTAGTTATGGATGCTAATGGATGGGGCAGACTTTAATCGGTCTATTGTACATTTTACTGACCATTTGATTTGCTACTTCTCGTTGTTTCGCGCCGGTAAAATGTATCACCCTATCAAATGACACACAAACACAATTTCAACCAAATTTGTTGTTTTTTCGAGCTACTCGAATCACCTTAACTTGCATCAGAAATAGTGAGATATTCATTTAATGGTAAGAAATTTTATCTGCAAGCATTATTTTGTTGGGATTCTTATACCAAGTAGCTCCTAGGCGCCAACGTAGTTTATTCAATTACAAAAATAAATACGGAGTATGAGACGAAATGAAAATTCGATGAATCTGGTGCCCCGTACCCGTATAAAATGTACCCGATTTTAAAAGGTCTGTTTTTCTGGCAGTTTACAGAAAATTGAACCGTAACCTTGCACAGTAAGGTTGGATTTAGATTACGTACCTCTCTGCTTCCTCGGACCGACAGCTCCCTTGATAGTGTCCTCCGTATCGGAACCTTCTGAAAAACATTTAGTAACGTAAAACAACTAAATACATAGAGATTGAGAAAGTGAAAAAATACAGTAGGATTTTTTTAATGAAAAAAATGTGAATAATGTCATATTAATTTTTTTTACGTCGATCAATTTTGTTTTTAGTGTATATTAGATATACAATACACGGATGACTGTCCAAAGCAAAAATTAAAAACAAAGTCGACCCTACAGAGCGTTGAAAATACAAAAAAAAATTGGTTAGAAACTGTGACGTCACGCGTTCCGCCGCTTTACAGCGGCTAGTATAAAAATTGTATAAAAATGAATAATTTGAGCATGTCATGAATTAAATTACAAACTTTTAAACTTCTCTACGATACTACGTTTTTTATACAGGGTGAGAAAGCTGATCTCGGTTATCTGTATAGTCTGTATTTTAGGTATATAAAAAAAAGTAAATAAAAAACTACGTGACTCGGGTCGTTCAGCCAATCAAAGTTACGTTTTGTATCTGTGACACAATACCATTGGCTGAACGACCCGAGTCACGTGGTTTTTTTGTTAACCTTTTTTAAATACCTAAAAGTACAGACTATAGACGTAAAAAGAAGTATTGGAAGTCGTAAATTGGTATGGTAAAAGTTGAGGCAGGGAGGGCAAGCGTTACTAGAATAAATATCCTCCTAGGGCCCAAATATATTATGTATATTTTCAAGATTTTTTTCATTTACCCTACCTTATTCGAATTCATAGTCACATGTTCCAAATCTGGAACATTGGGCCTTACGAGGTTAAAACTGTGCTTTAAAATCTACAATAGGTGTTTAAGAATTGATAATATTGTACTTACTAAGAAATATGCAAAGTTAATTGAAATTGGCAAGAATATTAAAATATCTCTTTATAAATAATTTAAAGCTACACTCAGTATTTTGTTTTGTAGTGTGATGGTCCAAATATGAAAACACACATACAGTGAAACAAGCTGACCAAAAACACACAAGTCAGAAAATTAAAAAATAGAGTTGCATGAATTGCTTTACCAGGCAGTTGGGATGGTTCAAGCGGTCTCTATTCGACATGCGCCCCCAAATATGAACCCAAAATTAAAAAAATACACCGAAAGGAATAACCTAATTCTGAATCGTCTTTTTCCATCAATTTATTTTCAAGAGCTTTCTGCCAGGCTAGCACTACTGGCCGTGGCTTTTCTCGCGACACAGCATGACCTGTAACTATCATACAATGAGTGGAAAGACATTTATGGTGCAACAAGAGTCACGTGTCACGTGCTATTGTGTGCAATTTCGCTCTTAGAATTTATTTCTGATCCCGTCCTCAATGTCACCCCGTATAATCTGGATTAGGCGGAGGCCGAAAAGAGACGCTGGTCTTTTGTGACGTCACTCACCGGAATTGAGCTCTCGGACCAACGTGGACATCGCATTGGTAACTGAGTCTGCGGCGTACAGGAGATCACTTCGCAGGCTACGGTTGTCTATGCCCACTGGAAAAAAAGTATTACGCTCCGTTAATTCTTATGGTAGTACTAGCTGATGCCCGCGACTTCGTCTGCGGTGTAAATTATAATTAGGCAATTAATAGTTTCTGATATTTGTTCATAAACTTTGTTGTAATTAAACAAAACCCTCAAATATTGGGCCCAAAACTGCACAATGCACATTTACCGTGAAAATCAATTCTTAAGTCCATTTAAGGATTATTACCAAAAAATTAAATGCACTTAATAAACCGCTTGTTACTTACACAAAAAAACAATCTACTAATTGCTATATGCTATGCATGGAGTTAAAAACCTTTTACTTTAAAAATTGTACGGGTCCCTAAAAAAACTTTCAACCCCTACTTACTCAACCCGTCTTCGAGATAAATTTTAATGAACCGTGAAATCATTTGAGTTCTATTCAGTTTAATCAGTTTTAGATACCCTACTTTAAAAATCATTTGGTCCCTTTATAAAGTTTTGGTCCCCATTTATAACCCTTGGAGATGAATTTCAAAAAATGGTTTAACATTTTTTCTGTACCCTTATTGAAGGATCTATGTACGAAGTGTCAGATTTCCTACTTCAAAAATCCTTTGGACCCTATACAGAGTTTCAACCCCCATTTAAACCCCTTTGGGGATAAATTTCAAAAAACTGCAATCACTTTTCTTTTCTTTTTTAGATGAGTTCAAGATCTACTACAAAAATCGTTTGGTCCCTTTACAAAGTTTCAACCCCCTTTTGATCCCTTTTTAGGGATGAAAAAACGGTAAAACCACATTTCTTTTTTCTTATTAAGGAGTCTATGTACGATTTCCCAGATCGCCAACTTCAAAAATCTTTTGGTCCGTATACAAAGTTTCGACCCTCATTTAAACCCCTTTGGGGATGAATTTCAAAAAAACAGCAATCACTTTTCTTTACTCTCATGGATGAGTTTATGTAAGAAGTTTAAGATCTACTATAAATACCGTTTGGTCTCCATACAAAGTTTTGACCCCCGTTTGACCCCTTCTTAGGGATGAATTTAGAAAAACGAAAAATCACTTTTTCTACTCTTATTGAGGAGTTTATATACGATGTCTTAGAGCTCCAACTTCAAAAATCGTTTGTACCCTACACAAAGTTTCAACCCCCATTTTAACCCCTTTGGGGATGAATTCCAAAAAACAGCAATCACTTTTCTTTACTCTTATGGATGAGTCTATGAACGAAGTTCAAGATTTACTACAAAAATCGTTTGGTCCCCATACAAAGTTTCAACCCCCGTTTGACCCCTTTTTAGGAATGAATTTCGAAAAATGGTAAAACTACTTTTCTTTATTCTTATTGAGGAGTTTATGTACGATTTCTCAGAGCTCTAACTTCAAAGTTCAAATTTTCAACCCCCATCTAACCCCTTTTGGGGATGAATTTCAAAAAACCGTGAAATGACTTTCCTGTACTCATATTGTGGAGACTATGTACGATATCTCAGAGCTCCAACTTCAAAAATCGTTTCAAGCCCCATTTAACCCCCGTTGGGGATGAATTTTGAAAAACGGTGAAATTACTTTTTGCAACTAATCTCCTAGTTTAAAAATCGTGTGGTCCCCATTTAAACTTTCAACCCCCGTTTTACCCCTTTTAGGGATGAATTTCGAAAAAGGGTGAAATTACTTTTCTCTACTTATATTGAAGGATCTATGTGCGAACTCTGAGATCTCCAACTTCAAAAATCGTTGGTGCCTATACAAAATTTCAACCCCCGTTTAACCCCTTTTGGGGATGAATTTCGAAAAACCGTGAAATTACTTTCCTACACTCATATTGTGGAGCCTATGTACAATGTCTCAGAGCTCCAACTTCAAAAATCGTTTTAACCCCCATTTAACCCCTGTTGGGGATGAATTTTGAAAAAAGGTAAAACTACTTTCTTAGACCTTTATCGAGGAGTCTATATACGAAGTCTCAGATCTGTAACTTAAAAATAATTTGGTCCCTAAACAATATTTCAACCCCCGTTTTACCCCTTTTAGGGATGAATTTCGAAAAAGGGTTAAATTACTTTTCTTATCTCATATTGAAGGATCTATGTGCGAACTCTCAGATCTCTAACTTTAAAAATCGTTTGGTGCCTATACAAAGTTTCAAACCCCCATTTAACCCCTTTTGGGGATGAATTTAGAAAAACCGTGAAATTACATTCCTGTACTCATATTGATGGGTCTATGTGCAAAGTCTCAGATCTCCGTCTTTAAAAATCGTTTGGTCCCCATTTAAACTTTCAACCCCCGTTTAAGCCCTTATAGGGATGAATTTCGAAAAACCGTGAAATTATTTTTCTGTACTCATATTGAGGAGACTATGTACGATGTCTCAGAGCTGCAACTTCAAAAATCGTTTCAACCCCCATTTAGGATGTTCCCCATTGGGGATGAATTTTGAAAAACGGTAAAATTACTTTCTTCGACCTTTATTGAGGAGTCTATATACGAATTCTCAGATCTGTAACTTCAAAATAATTTGGTCCCTATACAACATTTCAACCCCCGTTTAACCCCTTTTAGGGATGAATCTCAAAAAAGGGTGGAATTACTTTTCTCATGTCATATTGAAGGATCTATGTGCAAACTCTCAGATCTCTAACGTCAAAAACCGTTTGGTGCCTATACAAAGTTTCAACCCCCATTTAACCCCTTTTGGGGATGAATTTCAAAAAACCGTGAAATTACTTTCCTGTACTCATCTTGATGGGTCTATATGCGAAGTCTCAGATCTCCTACTTTAAAAATCGTGTGGTCTTCATATAAACTTTCAACCCCCATTTAACCCTCTTTGGGGATGAATTTCCAAAAACGGTGAAATTACTTTTTTTAAATTGTATTAAAGAGTCTATGTTCGAAGTCTCAGATCTCCTACTTTAAAAATCGTATGGTCCCCATATAAACTTTCAACCCCCATTTAACCCCCTTTGGGGATGAATTTCAAAAAATCCCTTCTTATCCCTTACTTACGTTATATAACCACCCTACTGTGAAAATTTCAAGTTCCTAACTTCAGTAGTTTCGGCTGTGCGTTGATCAGTAAGTCAGTCAGTCAGTCAGGACTTCTTCTTTTATATATTTAGATTACGTTGGTGTGTTATTTTAATATTGACACATAGTACAGTACACAACTAGGGTGGTAAAACAAAGAAAGGCCGAGATCGCAGATGTTTGCAGCCCGAGCTGCAAGCGAGGGACGTAAATATGCGATCGAGGGCTTTCTTTATTACCTCCCGTGTTGTGTACATAATTTCATGTCTACACTCGGCCAGAAAGCGGCCAGGCCAAGTGTGGAATAAAGTATCATATATTTCAATCCAGGACTTGATCTACTTACATGCCAAATTTCAGCTTGATTAGGTAACAACCATCCAAACATCTACACAAACTTTCACATTTATAATATTAGAGGGAAGCGGGATTTAAAAATATACTCACTGGTTGTGGGCCGTTGGTTCTGATGGAAGTTTCTGCCGTCGCCGCCCATACTCTCCATTCCTCCTGCAAAAAACATGTACATGTGTGATATTCAAGCCTGACTTGGTTGACATTTTTCACGGTCAATTTGTACGAGTCTTTCAAGCGTTGCTTCGTGCCTATCCCAGCATCATCATCATCAGCCTACTTCCGGCCACTGCTAAACACAGCAGTGCAATTGAAGACAAGAATTCTACCGTCATACGGAGAACGGGCCCATCTCACATTTTTTTTTCAAAATTCACTTACATAAACAGGGCGCCCCACGGCTATGCCACATGAAGGGAAAGCACTTAGTTGTCTATACACAATCACTAAAAATGGCGACAATATTCCAACCACAAACACCCCGATTGGCTGTTTAGGGGTTTTCAAAGTCAATTAAAAAAAATTACTTTAATCCCTAGAGATTAATAAGGAACTTTAGTCCCGATATACAGAGACTAAATTAACATTTTAAGAGCATGAGAAGTGAAATAGTACATTATGATACGAGTAGCCGAAGTTGATCATTACAGTCGAGGCTGTGTTGCATAGCCCGAGCCGTCAGGCGAGGGCTGCATAGCCGAGACTGTAATGACCAATGCCCACGAGTGTCATACGACGTTTTTCAACACACTTGCGAATAAAAAATAATACTTATCATTTAGAATTTCTATTTTGTAGATATTTATTGTCGTGGTTTATCTATCCTCGTCTACCGTCACCTCGTCGTGTGGTGGCGGCGCAGCGCGGGCGCACAACACGGACAGGCTGCTCGGTGTCGGACGTGGTGGTGGCGGCGCACAGCGGGAATCATATCCGCACAACGAGCCCCACGACGACGTGAGAGCATTGGTCATGCGGCGTTATTACAGCACTTGTGTGGCAATAAACACAACGTTCCGCGCATAAGAACCACCAAATAAGAGCGACTTTATGAGCAAGTGTGTTGAAAAATATTTTATGCCACACGTGGCCATAAAGTGACTTTTTCCGCACGCTGCGCGTACGGATACAGCCGCTTTCTGGCCAAGTGTAGACATAAAATGATGTACACAACACGGGAGGTAATAAAGAAAGCCCTTTCTTTGTATTACCACCCTAGTTGTGTAATGTACTATTACGCTATTCCTTCCTTTTGAGATACTATGTTACTTAAGAGGAATTATTTGTTTTTGTCCTCTCTTTCGATTGTCATCATAAAAATACGGGGTGTTATTTTTTCACACTTGAGTCGATTCGATTCCCCGACGATGCAGGTAATTTTTAGAAAATCTTTGAATGCAGTATGACTTACTTTTAAAAATAAAATAAAGTTCCTTTTCAGCAAAACATCCTATCTACAATATTTCAGGTACTTTTCGTTCATGTGGCATAGCCATGGGACATCCTGTATATTAAGAATCAGTAAAAAGAGACAAATATCTAAAAATATACGTAACTCAATTTTGAAAAAAAAAGGAACGCCAGGCTGACAAAATTAGTGCCTTAGTCACAACAAATCGGTGATGATAATCCATGTCGAGATCTTTTACTAATACCATTTGCTTACAAAAATGTGAAAACGGATACTTGCAACTTATCGCTCTTCAGATAAGTCCCTAATCATTAACACTAATGGCGTGTACTAACAAGGAAAGGTTCTAGCAACTTGCTTGATTTTTTTTTCTGTAGAAGTTAGAGGGTTTAGTCACTTTTCAGTACTTTGGAGGTCAGTTTGTCCCAATAGGTTGAGATTGGGCAGAAAAAAAATACGTGTCTATGATTTTAGACTACTCTCTAAACACACATCAAAATAAATCAGATCGGAGCCGGACAGTTGGGTTCCTTGTAAGCTCGTGATAATGTGATTGATAAAAGCTCTTTCCCACAGGCGAAATTTACCAACGACAGTACCGACTAAAGACGTAGTCGCTTGTCGCCGACCACTAAACGATGCTACGATAGTTGCTTTAGGCACGTCGTCGGCAGTCGTCGCGTCAAAACGCTGCAGCTGTCGCAGCGTGTTGGCACAGTATAATACAGTAATATTTCTTCCCTAGCATAAGAAATTGAAATAGTACATTATACGGGCTTTTTTATTTAAAGTGCGTTCTTAATTGACAGTTAGCAGGTCGTCACAGAACTGACGATTAGTGTCAAACTCCATATATTTCGTCACGGACTGACAGGTTAGACGGTGTTTGAACATAGCTTAAGTTTTGCCTAATCGTAGATTTTAAAATAAAAATGCCCATACAACTAGGGTGGTAAAACAAAGAAGGGCCGAGATCGCCGATGTTTGCGGCCCGAGCTGCAAGCGAGGGACGTAAATATGCCATTGAGGGCTTTCTTTATTACCTCCCGTGTTGTGTACATCATTTTATGTCTACACTTGGCCAGAAAGCGGCTTTTTCCGTGCGCGTAGCGTGCGGTAAAAGCCACTTTAAGGTCGGGTGTGGCATAAAGTATTCTTACCAAGGCTGTGCGTCATGTCGATGCGTTCTCGCTCGCCGAGGGATGGCGTCTGCGGCGCGCTGCGCACCGTGCCGCGGGTACTCGCCTCCCTACATTCATAAGCATTGAAGAATACACTAAAACAGTACTTGAGTTAAACACGCCCATTTGATACACGTGCGGAAGTGTCATTTTCACTCGTTCCGACTCGGGCCAAGACACCTCGAGACTCGTGAGAAATGACGGGCTTTCTACACTTTTGCGTATTATATGGAGTGCCACCGCTTACGAAGCTAGAGGCCCCGGGTTCAAATCCTGGTAAGGTAAGTGATGAGCACAAGTATTTTTTCCTGAGTCATGGATGTTAATACACCGTGGGCCCGTATAACCCGACCAACTTTAACCACGTATTCCTGATGGTATTACAAGTAAATAACGTTATGTCAACATAGGTCGAATTTTGTCATTTTACATTAATAGTCTTATGGAACAAAACAAATCAATAAATTCAGTCCCTCGTTATAAACATGTCCTTACTGGAGGAAAAGTTATTAAAAAGGAAAAATAAAAGCTAAAATGGAAACGAAAGGTCAATATTTTGGCTTTGTAATCGCTTACCATCTAATACTACGAAGGTTAATTGCTGTTTAGTTAAAGGATTTTAAAAAATCAGTAAAAGTATCTTAGTCACATTTATTAGGGCTTGTTACACACTTGGGAGTTTTTATTTTTAAAAATTATGAATATCTCGGAAAGTAAGCATTCATCGACTATACGTCACATAACTTTTTTTACTTCAAATAGTTGTTAGGATCTGTGGTTAAAGTTGGTCGGGTTATACGGGCCCACGGTGTATATGATATGATAAGTATGTATATCGTCGTATAGTGCCCATAGTACAAGCGTTGCTTAGTTCGGGACTAGCTCGATTTGTGTAAGATTATCCCCCGATATTTATTATTTATATTACCTGTAATTAGAAGGTAAATACCAAAAGAGTTTGGAGAGAAGAGTTTAAGTGAAATGTAAATTTCTTTTTGAGAAAATAAACAATTCTTTAACCCGACTTATATCAAAAAGTACTATTAGCTTAGACTTAGAAGAATACCTTTCTGGAGCCGTAGGTTGGGGCGGAGCGCCCGGCAGCGGCGGACTCTTGGTCGACCGAGGGGACGAGTTAGGGGTCGACCGGGGCGACGACTGCTGCGTCTGTTGACAACATTCAAATCAAACCATTTGTCAAAGTATAAGGCTGCCTTTCTACCAGAGCTGTGCCACAGAATAAGTATTAGTACTTTAATATTGTCTTCGATTTCCGCGATTATCACTCATAGTAATAAAACAACTTGAACGGATTAAATCGCGTATATTACTACATTTTAAGTCCCGACGTTTCGTAACCCTTTTCAGCGTTCGTGGTCGCGGGTAGAATGAGAAAATCATACATTTCCTCTGTCAAAATTACTGTTGTGCAAACCTACCCACTTTAAAAAATACAAATTCAATATTAGTGTTGCCAGATGGGCCTAACGTATAAAGATGTTCACACACATGCCAGAAGGGCTTAAAAACATAACTTTAGAAAAACTAGCGGCGCTTCCAAAAGGCATACTTGATAAGAAAGAAGGCCAAGGAAACTTCACAGCCACGCCTTATGCAAAAAAGAAAATAATTTAAGCAAAAGACTCTAGGTATGCTATTTTTGGTAAAACAAATCAGAAAAAAGTTTAGTGTTGCCAGACGGGCCTAATGTGTAAAGACGTTCACACACATGCCAGAAGGGCTTACTATCCTAACCTTGGAAACTAGCGGCGCTTCCAAAAGCCATACTGGATAAGAAAGAAGACGCCAAGAAAACTTATCAGCCTTGCCTTATGCAAAAAATAACATATTTTAAACAAAAAGACTCTAGGTATGCTATTTTTAGAAGAAACAAACACCGTTCAGTGTTAAGGTTTTACAGTGCTGTGTCTCGCCCGTCCCTTGATGAGATGTAAATCCTGTATTACATCTCATCGAACGAAACGAAGTGTTTCCACTCGGGTGAAGGAGCACGCGGCTGATGTCAAACACCGTCGCTGTAACAGGTCTGAAGTCTGCGAGCATGTCATGGACAAACCTAGCCACTCGATCAAGTTTGATGATGCTTCGATCCTCGCTAAGGAGAAGCGCTATTTTCCAAGGATGCTTCGCGAGGCTATTGAAATCAAGAAGTATCCTAATTTCAATAGAGAAGATGGTTTGTCTCTACCACCTGCCTGGGATCCTGTATTACATCTCATCAAGGGACGGGCGAGACACAGCACTGTAAAACCTTAACACTGAACGGTGTTTGTTTCTTCTAAAAATAGCATACCTAGAGTCTTTTTGTTTAAAATATGTTCTTTTTTGCATAAGGCGAGGCTGATAAGTTGTCTTGGCGTCTTCTTTCTTATCCAGTATGGCTTTTGGAAGCGCCGCTAGTTTCTAAGGTTAGTATAGTAAGCCCTTCTGGCATGTGTGTGAATGTCTTTACACATTAGGCCCGTCTGGCAACACTTAACTTTTTTCTGATTTGTTTTACCAAAATAGCATACCTAGAGTCTTTTGCTTAAATTATTTTCTTGTTTGCATAAGGCGTGGCTGATAAGTTTCCTTGGCCTTCTTTCTTATCAAGTATGCCTTTTGGAAGCGCCGCTAGTTTTTCTAAAGTTAGGTTTTTAATCCCTTCTGGCATGTGTGTGAACATCTTTACACATTAGGCCCATCTGGCAACACTAATATTGAATTTGTATTTTTTAAAGTGGGTAGGTTTGCACAACAGTAATTTTGACAGAGGAAATTTATGATTTTCTCAGTCTACCCGCGACCACGAACGCTGAAAAGGGTTACGAAACGTCGGGACTTAAAATGTAGTAATATACGCGATTTAATCCGTTTAAGCTGTTTTATTACTATGAGTGATAATCGCGGAAACTGGAGACAATTTTCAAGTACAATTGTTATACTTACGCTAGGTGTTACAGCATATTTTGGGAGTGTACATGATGCCCCGTAGGGGTATTACAATAACTTAACTTAAGATACGATCTTATCTAGATAATTTGAAACTATTTTTGACAATTACATTGCTAATTTCAATTTAATAGGGAGTATATTCCATGTATAACATTTTATTCAAATTCCATTCACAATATAATAATAATAAATTGTAAAAAACCTAACTTAAGCAAATAAAGATATACGATAAATAATAATAACTAGGCATTAAATATCAGAGATGCAAAATTCTTGTAATTTTTTTTCTATTTTTTGTAACTTTCTGCTGTCATAAATAAATGTATTTTCTTTCTTTCTTTCAAAATTATGTATTCAAGGTCGAGGCGTAGACAGTGTGATCCGTACTGGAGCATTTTAACGCATTCTTAAAACTTCGCTTGTAGTAGTTGTAGTGCGTTCGTTCACGGCGCGCACACATACAAGCGCGCGATGTATCTTTCGTAGGAAGCAACATTACTGCTATTATGTAGTGGACCCGGCCGCAGGTTGGAGTATAAATCGGGTAAAAAAGTATCTTATGTGTCAACTGGGGTTATAATCTACCTGTATACCAAATATCATGTAAATCGGTCCGGTTGTTTTTGCGTGACGCGTGAACAAAAATAGTTCTGGTACGATTTTAGTGTTATCGTTATCAGACTCGGTACGGAGCTCTTAGAAAAAGTAATTATTAGAACGAGATGGCAATACAGTAATAAACATAATGTCCCCGTGTAACAGTACACTGCGTTTCGCGTGGCACGTTCATCACGATCGTTTCGTCGAACAATACGTAAACCTCAACAAGGCGATTCCAGTCGTTTGGTGCTCAGCAAAAAAAAAGGGAGGATAAATATACCGACTCGAAACACCTTTAATGTTTTTTCATCACACTTGCTCGTAAAGGGTGTTATAACACGCGCGCTTATAGACCAACTCGAGCCGATTTACCCCCCGCGGGTTACAAATATCTATAACTCCCACGGGAGGAAAAACTGTATGAAAATCTATAACTCCCTCGGGAGTTATGAGTTTAGTTTTAAAAGTCGTACGTCATTTCAGACTAAGGAGGTTTCGAATCAGCCAAGGCTATTTCACATCTTCAAAACTTGGCTACAAAACCAATTTTAGTGTAAAATAAAACTTATATGGTATATTTTACTATTATTTCCGTAGTTTTTGCGATTATTTTAATGCAATTAAATTAATTTAGTTTAAAATTTTATTTTGAAAATCGGTACAATCTGGCGACATTGCCTGTCAAGTTTAAAAACTAAACGCAGTTCTTAGCATTATCTGTGGAAGACTATATTAAAAAAGTTGACAGTTGAAGTTGTCTCTTAGCGGGTGCGTTTAGTTTATTTCATTTTTATGTTTTATTTTTTTTTTCCTCGCAAATGTGATGAAAAACATTGTGTGTATCACGGGCAGTAAGAAGATTACAAACTCGAGTCATTAAAAGCCCTCCGCCTACAGCGTCGGGCTTCTAATAGACTCTCGTTAGTAATCCCCTTCTTACTACCCTCGGTGCACAATGTACTATATTATTATTCGTGTATATCTTTAAAATAAAAATAAATAAAATAAAATAATTTTATTTCTGTAAGTAGGCCCTCAAGGTCATAAGTCATAAGTCATTTATTCATAAACAATATACATTGCGTTTGAAAATTGAAATTTATGCATAAATATTAAAATTATAACTTCAAGCTAAATACTTAATACTAACTTAACAAGAGCTAACAATAACTTAAATTTTCAAATAACAAATTCCCTACCAATATTTATTTACATTTATGTCATTTTCCTAACATATACACATACATATTATATTTAACACATTCACAAATCATTACAATCATTGCAAAAATCATCCACGGAGTAAAGACACTGTTTCAGCAAAAACGCTTTGAGCTTGTTTTTAAACAAATTTACACTAGTCAACAACTTATACTCAATTGGCAACTTGTTGAACAAAATTACCGCCTGATAACCTGCCGAGTGCTTTACTACTCTGAGTTTAGTGTTTATCGATCGAGGCAGGTCTTTTCTTCTAGTGGACAGACGCATTTGCCTCTCTTCGGGCGTTTCTATATTGCCAATGTGCTTAATTAAATTGGTAAGTACCACAAGAATGTAAAGGCTCGGAACAGTCAGTATCTCGTATTCAGTAAAAAACTTCTTGCAAGACGTTGTTTGTGATACCCTAGCTAAAATTCTGATCGCTCTTTTTTGTGCTACAAAAGCGGCCTGAACATTATACTTATAGCTATTCCCCCAGAACTTTATGCTGTATCGTAACCTTGACTCGATCAAAGCATAATATACCATTTTTAGCTGGGCCAGATCAGCTTCATCCCGAAGACTCCTGAGTGCATAGCACGCAGAACTAATAGAATTGGTTACCGCTTCCAATTCATCTTTCCAGTTTAGGCTGGAGTCGATGTAAACGCCGAGAAACTTCACAGAGTCCGCTTGTTTGATCGTGGTCCCGTCAGAAACAATTTGCAGAGCGTCTTTTCTACTAGTTGTAGTCTTAAAAAGCATAGCATTGGTTTTGCTACTATTTAGTTTCAGATTGTTTACGTCGAACCAGATCTGAAATGCTCTCATTGCGTTACTTGCTCTTTCATTTAGCTGCTGGATGTTTTCGGCTGTTATAATAGCGTTGGTGTCATCAGCAAACAACACCAGTTCTGTATCCTTGAGACAATTTCTAATATAAGATATTAAATCGTTGGTAAATATAATGAAAAAGATTGGTCCCAGAATTGAGCCCTGTGGGACTCCCCTTTCTATTTTGGCCATTTTAGAGTGATACACTGTTTCGCTATTATCTTTTATCCATTTTATTTCAACAAATTGTTTTCTGTTTGTAAGATAAGAGCGAAACAGCGCCTGCACTTTACCCCTAATCCCATAGTGCTCCAGCTTATCGAGTAAAAAATTGTGATCGACGGTATCAAAGGCAGAGCTCAAATCCAGAAACAATCCTGCAACCTTGTTTTTGTTGTTGAGTTGTCGAGTGACGTCCTGAATTAGTGTGTTGATTGCTTCATTTGTGCCTCTGCTCTTTTGATAGCCAAATTGCCTCTCGCTTAGTATATTATGCCGGTGAAGATGCTTCATAAGTCTGTCTTTCATGAGCCTCTCAAAAAGTTTTGATAGTGTTGGCAGGAGTGAAATGGGCCTATAATTTTTCGGGTCTTGTCTGGAGCCCTTCTTATGTACTGGTAGCACCTTAGCGACTTTAAACTGTTCCGGGAAAGTCCCTGTGTCAAAGCACTCATTGAAAAGGTAAGCCAGTGGTTCCGCCAGTATGTCTATGTTCTCTTTAATAACAACAATAGGAATCTCGTCATATCCGCTAGAGGTTTTCGATTTAAGATTTTTTATTATGGAAACCACTTCAGCCGGATTTACAGGGTCAAAAATGATATCTTCCTGCACTCTAGGGACATGTGACTGTAGTAGTCTGAGAGCATTGTCGGAATTATTGTACGTGTCATTTGATTGAGTAAACTTATTTAATAGAACAGTGCATACATCTTCCGGACAGTTTACTATTTCAGCAGTCCCATTTTCATGCTCTATTTTTAGAAATTGATTGTCATTTTTACTGGTTTTACCCTTGTTGCGATGTCTATTGACAATTTTCCAGATTTCTTTGGATGAGTCCTTCGCTTTGTCTATCTGTGATTGAATTGCCATTTTTTTTGCATTTCTAATTACACGCTTATATATATTTAAATATTTTTTCTTATAATCTGTAATTGAGTCAGAAATGCCAGACTTGTGGGTAGTTAGAACACGTTTCATGGTACTTGATACTTTTATGCCCTTAGTTATCCATTTTATTTTACTTCCTGTATTGGGAGATATTTTAATTTTTTTATTTTTAAAACTCTCTTTAAAAAGTCTACCAAACTTTTGAATGAACGTATTTACACCTATATCTACCCAGTTCAGTCCTAAAAGTTTATCCCGAAAATTTTGTTTCCCAATCGTGTTGATCCTTCTGACAACTTTCCATAAGGGCTTGTTCATGTTCGATTTCCCGGTCTTATCTACGGTGAAAGTGCCATGAATGCCTGCATGTCCGTCTGCTAGACCGTTTTGATCTACCAGTGTCGAAGTCACACTAATCTCTGGCAAATTGGTTAAAATATTGTCCAAACACGTTTGCGATTCGTTACGTATGAAAGTAGCCTTCTTAATAAGATGTCTAAAATTATAGGACGTAAGCAACGACAGGAAATCCGCGGTTTTTTTATCTGCTTTCAGCAAATTTATGTTGAAATCACCACAAATGATGCATTTTTTGCTGAAAAAGTGTTCCAATAACAGTTCAAGCCTACACATAAAAAACTCAGAGTTCGCATCAATTGGATTCCGATAACAACAGATTATATTTACATCAGTTTCACAGTCCTTAATACCACAGATTTCAAAAAATTCATCCTTGTACAATTTTACACATATTGGAAGTTCCTCATAATTACTGTTTATTTGACTTAAGACTAGAGTGCCTCCTCGTTTCTTTTTTGATCTAGTGTTATATGTGGCAAGTTTATATTCAGCCAAGCTCAGCAGTGGCGCCGAGATTTTATTTAGAAAGTGCTCTCCAATGCAAACATAGTGTTTTTTTTGGGATAAACTATGCAAATACAACTCAAGTTCATTCTTTTTATTTGTGATACCGCATATATTTTGAAAAAATACATATAACTTTGTTTGTGTTATTTCTATGGATTTTTTTCCATTGGATGGCTCTTTTCTAAAAAAGAAGAACTATCGTGGTGTTCCTTTTGAGGACCTGGGGAGGGAACAGGTACATTTGATTTTGAATTATTCTTAGACACACTATAAGTAGGAGGTAAGCAGATATCACTGGAGTCAAGTTCAGTTACATAGCTCTTAAGGTCTTTAAAAATAGTTAACAGAGCTTTATTATTTATGTGACCACTCCTTTTCGAAAACGTTTTATACGTATATTCCAGATTTATGCTAGAGTCCAATAAATAAGCATAATTTTACGTCAAGATATCTGAATACAATAATTTATTAAAGAGTTCAATTCTACTATTGAATAAGTTACATACTTTTTGGAGCTTAAAAGTTGGCGTACAGATAATTATATTTGTGTGCGATATAGACATAAGTTTTTCCCTAATTAGAGACACCATTTTGTAGTAGTCATGTGTATTATAAAAGTCCTCCTGCCCTAAAAGAATGATACAGCAATCTTTCATAGTGAAATTATTGATTTTACTATCGATGCAATCTAAAAGCCTAGAGATCCCTCCGTGGGGGAACAGATAATGACATATTTCATGTGACTTAAACGTTATCTCAGCCGTCTTTAGTACAGGGTTAATCTTGTTACTGCTGATGATACATAACTTCCGTGGCAATTTGTCCAATATTGTGTTACTATTTTGCAGGTCCTGAGGTGGGTCCTGGGGTAGGTTCTGAAGTGGAGTATTCTTATTAATTGGGCTTGATTTTGGGCTTTGAGTTTGGCAGCCTGTTTTTTTTGGAGTCGATGCCGTAATGGACCGTTTCTTTTTTCCACTTCCAAAAATGATCGTATCATCTGCACTATTTTGTTGTGATGTATTCAGAGGTATTTTTTCAGGAGAATACTCAGACGTTTGAAGATGTTCTAGAATCTTACATACTGTGTTGGTGCGCTGTGCACTCGAAGATCTCATGCTGCAAAGTTGATTTATTTTCCTGTAAGCAGGTGTGTAAGACATCCTAGTCACCATTTTCGGAGAATAAAGTTTTTCTCTGACTATATCTGAAGCTGTGACAGTTTTAAACAGACCATTTTTGGTTTTATACATTTCGTTTGTCCTTCTCAGCTCTGAAATCTCTAGTGAAAGTTTTGTAATTTCCTCATTTGCAATTTCCAACTCGCCATGTAGATTTCCCACCTGATTTTTTAACTCATTTATAAAGGACGAGTCTTCAGTCAATATGTTAGGCAAACTCGCATTACTAACATTTGGAATACTTTGGGAATCTGATATCGTGTTTTCCAAGCAATACCGTCTAGCTGTGTGTTTCCTTACAGTAATATTATCAAAGGATGACATGTTGGTGAAATTATTTAACGCTTGCCGATTATTTACAAATTACAATTGTGCGAATATTGTCTTTCGCCGGAATCTAGGCCTATTTTTACGGCAGATGATATCGCCGAGTGGGCGGAGTTATCGTTTCTTAACTCAGATAATATTCTAAAACGCAAGCGCAAGTAAGCATGCTATCTCTTGTGTTCCTCCGCCTATTCATATAGTTTATCTCGCTCAAAGGTCACGGTGTTTCACTAACGTGTCAATAGATGGCGCTATTTCTTCGGGCAGTATTTTACTGTTTTATTGGTATTTTTAATATAAATCATTTATAGTGACCAGTTTATTTGAGTTTAACATCCACATGCCGCAATGTTTGTACTTGTCTATTTACGAAAAACCGTCCAGACATATATTTCAGCACTATATTTCTGTACAATGTTCAGGTGAAACTATACTGGAAACTATATTTTGAAAACGTTTGCTACACTTCTCTCTTGTTTACCATCAACTTTTAAAAATTCAGTCATTAGTAGTTTGGCACTCGAGTCACACATATCACTTTATTCCAAAAGAAAGTCTTGTGATTATTTTCCAGTAAGAAATTTGAAACGTCCTTGCCGTTACACCTGCTGTAATTTTATGTCTCACTATTCACTGTTTTACACTGTCTAGTCCTTATATAACGCACTGTCCCGAAAATTAGTCCATTTTCTTCAATCTGAAGTCCTTTATACTCATAGATAAACATAATTTCCCTTTTTTATCTTTAATTATATGTGCAGTTAGTCTTTACCGCGATA
The DNA here is from genome assembly GCA_947034925.1 of Eudemis profundana. Classification (NCBI taxonomy): domain Eukaryota; kingdom Metazoa; phylum Arthropoda; class Insecta; order Lepidoptera; family Tortricidae; genus Eudemis; species Eudemis profundana. Next base: position 8,797,011 of record OX344814.1, on the reverse strand, counting down.
GCAGCGCCATCTCTCGCAAGGGCTCTTTTACACGTCTGATTCTAAATATGTATTATTTCTTTTCTTTTGGCGCTTCGGTTACTGACCTTCTGGTGAGAAGAAGCGCCGGAAGAAACTCACCAGTTTCTCTTTTCGACCAACAAGTATTACAACAATATGGCGTTAATATAAGATTTCATTAATACATTACATTAAACTTAAAACTACATTTATAGAGATGTAAAGGGTCTCTCTATGCGTCCAAACAAGACAAATAAAAAATAAATTGATACTAAAATTAATGGAGATGTAAAGAGTCTCCGTTGTCAAAATATTATGTTTTGGAGGTTAAAGGATCTCCAAACGTCAAAATACAAACTGAAAATATTATTATTCTCTTAGGTTAGGTATGTTATAATAAATATGAAGGCGGATCACCGCCGTCGTCAGGATTGACCGTAGCTTCCGTGTACGTATAGCGAGGAGTTAGCAGGCGGAGGAAATGGAACAGAGGCAAATGGTCGCTTGGGTTCGTGGTGCGCTTCCGTTGACGTACGAAAAAGTCATCCGTAAGCCACAGACCATCGACACGAAGCTTTGCCAGAATGACAGGTTGTCAATCTCGTTCCAAAATAGCATCATAGAGGCGCGATGCGCCGTCAAATATATAAAAAGTAAAATACAAAATGAAATTACAAAATATAAACGCATTACAAATAACCTAACCTAGGGTGCCGCCGGCAGCGGGGCGGGGCCCAAGCTACCGGTGGTTAGGGCTACCAGAGAGAGGAACCTCCTGACGATGCGCGCCGTGCCCAGAAGTACCGCCTTCTGTATCTGACCCTTGATCGTTTATTTATTTTATGATGATTATTATTTTAAGCCGACATACTTGCAAGTCTTACTTTACTGACTGTTGCAAAAATCGGACCAGATAGGGGCCGTGGCGTACCCTGGGATCGAACCAGGTTACTTGGCCCGAACCACCTTGAGAGGGACCTTTAATGTTCAAAACATCAAAGTCACTTCACACAAATCTTGACAGCGGCAAACGAAAGCTTGTGAGACCTGTACCTAGTTACAATTGAAATCAAGTTCCTGGGTTATGACCCAGGTGTTAAAAGGTAAAAGTACTTAATACTTGTATAAGTAAAGTTCCTTTGTTGTTATTTCTAGTCAATAATGTAATAAAACGCTTAAATTTATTAAATTTTATCAATTGGTATGGGATCAAAGTACCCCACACATTAAAAACAAATATAACTTCAAAGGTACTTGACCGATTTGTTTATTTTTTATTTTTTACGGGTTTTTAGCGTGTTTTATTTAAATTATCAGTAAAATAACTGGCCAAGAGCATGTCGGACCATGCTCAGTGTAGGGTCCCATAGCCGTAACTATAAGGGAAATAACTATAAGGTAAAAAATACGATGTAAAAAATTACGACAACAAAAGAGCGTATCTTCATAGCAATTACGTCCTTTTGTTGAGAAGCGCAGTTTATCGGCAATAACTCAAAAACGGTTAATCCGATCTTGTTGAAAATAATTTTCGTTGAAAGTATTAACTAAGCGTTATCTTTGCTATTTTTTTTGTATTTTTCGGACACACGGTTTAGAAGATAGAGGGGGGGGACACAATTTTCACAACTTTCAGAGCGATTATTTCCAAAGGTATTCACTTAATCAAAAACATTACTTAAGAACCTTAAAATGTTTTTGAAAGAGCTGTCGAACTATGTAGCACACGTTGATATTTTCTGAAAAAAATTTTTTTTAGGTTTTGTAACATGTATGGAGTGCCCCCCCCTAAAAATAATTATTTTAGTTATTTAACTACCAAACTAAGTAGCGGCCCCTTCGGCCGCCATCGCAACCATGTTTCGCAACCAGTTGCAAAGGAAGAATTTTCCTCCTTTGTTGGCAACTAGTTGTGAATGAAGAACATTTTACATTAATACACAACCAGTTGCCAACTAAGAATATTTTTAACAATATAGTTGCGACAAAATGTTTTTCTTTCTTAATACGCAACCAGACTGAATAAAATATTTGAGCGGTAATAAATAATGCAAGGAACATAGGTATCTCTTGCACATAAGAACATTGTCAGAAACTTAGGTAACCTTTTTGAACGTTACGATACAACGATTTGGTTTGTCCTAATAGTGTCACAATAAAAAGTAATATGTCAAAGTAGTTCCGATAAGCTTTCTAAAATAAAACATGGATTTCCCAAGGTTGAAAAAGTTTTTATACCTCATCTACTTTATATATCATATAACTTCTTCGTTGCGTAGCCAGAAAAGAAAAATATGTTTAGCAACTGGTTGCGAAACTTAGTTGCCATGATGGAAAATGTATAACATCTTCGCAACTGGTTGCGTATTAAGACAAAATATTCGGCAAACGCAACTAGTTGCCAACAAAGGAGGAAAATTCTTCCTTTGCAACTGGTTGTGAAACATGGTTGCGATGGCGGCCGAAGGGGTAGCGGCTCATACAAGACACCTATATTCCAAATTTCATCAATATCCATCGTGTAGTTTTTGAGTAAAATGCCTGTGACATACGGACGGACGGACGGACGGACGGACGGACGGACGGACGGACGGACGGACGGACGGACGGACATGACGAAACTATAAGGGTTCCGTTTTTGCCATTTTGGCTACGGAACCCTAAAAAGTAGGGGTCTCAAAGTATAACTTTGATAGCCTTGTTTTTATTTTTTTGTGAAGAAACTATAAGTCTATAATTTTTGGCATTTGGCAGGCTGAATCTTGAGAAAAAACCGATTATTATATTTTAATTTATAGTATTTTATGCAACAGTTGTATAAGAAGGTTCAAAAAATGCGAATTGCGTGAGTTGCGATACGAGCCGCGAATGCGGCGAGTATCGCAAATAGAGACGCAATGAGCGTTTTTTGACTTAATTATACAACGTTGCATACAATACTTTTTCTACGACAGGTTTTAAAATATAAAATACAAACAAGGCATAACCTGCAAAGAAGGCAAATATGACGTATGACTGTCAGTATGTGTCTATGGTAAACTTTTTATTTTTTAAATGAAGTTGACACGCAGTGAATATATTAAAAATACTTTTTCACACCTCCTATTCAGAAAAAAGTATTTTGATCCCTCATAAGAGGGATCAAAGTGATACTTTTCTGTTCAAGGACAACAGGGTATTTTTAGTTTGAACCTACTTAGAATATGCCATACCATAGACAGCTTTATTAATATATTACACACACAGGGCGGTATAATAAGGAATGGCCCAGATCACAGGTGTTAGCGGTCCGAGCCGCAGGCGAGGGCCATAAATATAAGTGGTAAATTCGTCCCATCCGTAAAAAATAATACACGTTTTATAAAATAATAAGAGACTATAAATTGAACAATTTAACATTCCATTTTATTAAAAATGTGTGATGCTCTTTGATTAACTATATATTTCGTTATTTTGGTAGGTAGCGTTTGTATTTAAATTTTCCTCATAGTCGGTGTGAAAAGCAGTATGTGTCACAAGGTAGCAAAATTATTTTCACCTCGGGCGTTAACACTTGAATCCCTCACTACGCTCCGGATTCTACTTTAGAATCCCTCGCTACGCTCGGGATTCAATTGTAGAATCCTTCCCTTCGTTCAGGATTCAATGTACGCCCTCGCCGTAAATATATCATTTTGCTCCCTTGTGACACAATCTACTATTGTTTTTATGTTGGCATCAATGAATTTAGTTCAGAAAGTTTCGTTTTTCTTAAAAGCCGTAGGATTTTAATTGTTTGTTAAGTAGGTAGTTGTGCATTTTTACCGTAAAGTTAAAATTGAGCGCTTAATCCTTGACCTAAGTTTAACCTAGATTTAGAAGTCTGTGGTTGCTAGCAATAACGTAAAGTGGCTATAACGACACTAGTGCTGTTATGGGGAATAGAGTATAGACTTCTCTGAACTCATATTATGTAAGTTCTTATATTAGTGTTCGTGACCAAGTAAAAGACAGATAACAGTACAGGAGTAGAAAATAGTATTTTATGCAACAGTTGTATAAGTGGGTTCAAAAAATGCGAATTGCGTGAGTTGCGATACGAGCCGCGAATGCGGCGAGTATCGCAAATAGAGACGCAATGAGCGTTTTATGACTTAATTATACAACGTTGCATACAATACTTTTTCTACGACGAGGTTTTAAATTATAAAATACAAAATTAATCATAACCTGGACACAAGGCAAATATGACGTTTGACTGACAGTATGTGTCTATGGTAAACTTTTTTTTTTATTTAAAATATACTTAAATTAAAAATACTTTTTATATGTTGGCATCAATGAATTTAGTTCGGAAAGTTTTGTTTTTCTTAAAAACCGTAGGAATTTAATTGTTTGTTAAGTTGGTAGTTGTGCATTTTTATTTTTACCATAAAGTTAAAATTGAGCGCTTAATCTTTGACCTAAGTTTAACCTAGATTTAGAAGTCTGTGGCTGCTAGCAATAACGTAAAGTGACTATAACGACACTAGTGCTGTTATGGGGAATAGAGTATAGACTTCTCTGAACTCATATTATGTATGTTCTTATATTAGTGTTCGTGACCAAGTAAAAGACAGATAACAGTACAGGAGTAGAAAAATATTTTTACGTTATTAGGATCGTCAAAAAATGGTGTTAACTTCAAAATTGATCAAAGTAACCTCGGTTTACGGTAGTAGTTATATATAGGTATATATTTGTTCCTCATAAATAGTAGAATCCATTTACATCAGCATCAGAAACAAAATATAGGACACAAGCCTATTACAGACTTCCGAAAATGAGCATCTTTCCTGTGCTGTGGACAATGCAATAGTTAACGGCGTGGGTACATATTATAATGTTTTTATCTTAAAGGTCTAGTACTACTACATAGTATGTATGTACAATCTACGTGCCTACAAGCATCCAGCAAGAACTTTTAAAGCCCTTAATTTTGGGGATGTGAAAGATGCGAACGCCAACTTATACTATAAAATCTGCATGACCTTATACTATAAAATCTATATTCAAAACTTACCAGGCATTTCTGGGACACCTTTTATCAGTGTTGCAATAACATTGGTACGGCTAAATGGCTCATTGTATGCCCTGGCCAAACGAGTGAGTAATGCGGGGCTCGGATGGCATAGCGATGTAGCGGAACGAAATATTATCGATATCGATGTTTTATAAACCCCATGTCTTAGTAAGAGATAATAACTAAATAATTGCACGTTGATTTACGCCAACGGGTCGATTTCAGACGTTTTTCCAACGTTTTTAACTTCATTAGTGTCACTCGATTTTTACCGCGAAGGACTATGGAGTGACGTTGATTGTAGCCTCGCTACCGTCTGTCGTTAATAAGAGTTCCAGGCCAAGGAAGAACGTAAAATGGTGTACACACTATGGACCGTAATAAAGAATTTATGCGATCTGGGCCATTCTTTATTTTACCGCCGTGGCGCTGGCGGACTAAACGTGGGGCGGAAAGGGCGGTCGGCACCAGGCCTCCAGCCTAAGGGGCCTCCAAATCCCGCCAGCAGGAGTGTCTCCAGTTGCGGCAGCCCGAATGCACCCCGAAAAAACAAAACAAAAAGCGGGCTGTGGTCCTCCTATACTACTACGCCGCCCGGGCCTTCGACTGGCTTAGTCCGGCGCTGATACGTAATGTACTATTACCTCACACCTGACCGTATACTGTGTAGCACACACAGTGCGTTATGACAGCAAAAAAACCTTTGGGGCGCCATAACTCAAAATTTTAGTACTGAGTTGTCACTCCAATATCATCTTTAATTTTAGCTAGACATTAAAAAAACATCATCTATGTTTGTGGGCGGCTGAAATAAGTTAGAGGATACCTGCCCAGACAACCTGCACAATTGTAGAGACCTTCTATCGATTGAGTTATTGAGGGATCAATTTATCGATATAATGTTTATCGATATCGAAATCACAAGCCTCGTCAATACCACGCAAGCCGTTAAGGATGTATAAGAATGTCAAAGATATGTATACATTTTGAAACCTTATTCCATTGCAATTAGGTTAGGAAGAGTGCACATACCTGTGCCGACGGACTACAGTATAAGTGTGCAATATGAGAAATGTTTTGGATGTTTTTCTTTAGTGCTACGGTTCTGAACACGAGTGGTCGTGTCTTGAATTCTGGAAAATTAAAGGTAATATACCTATTGAATTCTAGTTGAACGCTAAAAGTTTAATATTTTGAGTTTCTTTTTTAATTATATTCTGTGCTTATCTATGTGATTTCAACTAACTCAAAAAAGTTCTCAATGGGACTATTTTTGTATGTTTGTCAAGGCGATATTGGACCATTTTGTTTTAAATAGATCTCTTTACTTTACTTTAATATCTCACCGTAACTTAGCGCCGTGCCCAAGAATATCAATTGACAACATTTCATATTTTCAAAAGATCTTAATTCGAAAACCATTTCGGTAGAAATGTATTTGAAATATTGTCAATTAAAGGTCGTCATTAAAAAGCTTTAAATGCATTTTGGTTAATTGTAGTGTATGCCTAATTGCCTACAGTAAATAGGTATGTGTGTTGTTGGCAAATCTAACGAGAAAATTGATGAAGTGCTAAATAAGAAAGTCGGACTCGCACACGAAGGGTTCCGTTATACGTCTCCCCCAGGCCAGAAAGAGGGATTTTCCACACGCGTAGCGGGCGGTAATTGCCACTTTATGGCCAGGTGTGACGTAAAATATTGTATTTACCACGGGCGGTAATAAAGAAAGCCTCAGATCGCACATTTATCGTCAAATACCTGCGATCTGAGACATTCTGTGTTTTACCGCTCTAGGTAAGTAATGTAATATTTCTTGTTTCAGTTTATCAACATGAAGTTCTTTGTAATATACTTCGCAATCTTTGGGGCTACCGCCAAGGGCCTTACCCCATTTATAGATACAAATCACATTGATAACATAGAGCGTACCTCTTTCAACGATATAGACAATCCAATTGAAACTCTACAAGAGGAATTGTCACGGTTACAATATCAAGATATTGGTGAGACATCCGACTTATACACTTGCGCTGTTAAATCGGTGGTGTCGTTTGTGACATGTATGCACACAGATAATCTAAAAAGTAAGTAATAAGCAGTGGTCGGATTAGGTAGCGTCATTTCGCGGCACTTCGGTGCGTAAGCTTAATATGGATGGACCTTTTAACCCCCGGATTTCATATGAAAAGTTTAAAGTTTATTTAATGCGTCTTCTCTAAATTTTGCACAGTAAATATTATGTCAATAATATTTACTATGAAATTTTTCGAGTCCCGGAATCCTAAGTCTTATTCATGTTATTTTCAACGTTTAACGTCATTCACCCGAAATGCCACTACCTAATCCGAACACTGGTAATACAGCAGCAATTAATTTATATTTACGGTGAGGGTATATATTAAATCTAGAGGGGGATTTAAGATACAGGATGTTTGGAAATTGAATAAATTCCTTTTAAGGGGTTATAGTACAGTCAAGGAATTTAATTTCCTACCCTTTTCATTGAAATGTTGTTAAGCGTTCACAATGCATTAAGGTCGAAATTTCTATTTCAGTAATAGTATTTAAATGTCAATACGTATTATTTGTCACTGCATATTAAAGATAACCTCTTTGCGAAGTCATTTGCTCATCGAATTACGAATACGTGTCAGTTGATGTCAGTGTCAATCGAGAACATTTTAAAATAATTCCGAATCCAGACTCCGGAAAGTCTACCACTAACGTCGATAATCTAAATTTCGTTATCTGCGTTCCTTTCATTCGAATATTGCAAGAGCGAGAAAGATGGACTTTCTTCGAATTTCGATTCCGCGGTTGTCGGCCGTTTTTGATAGTGCCTTGACGTTCCAAATTTCAGTTCACCAAGTAAACGTTGTTAATCTGTTACCTAGTTACTGACACAAAACAATGCGTGTGATATGTCAAAGTAACGTCGTAGTCTAGCTAGCTCTTATGATGACAGTATGCTATACGATATTGGACCTTAGGTGGGTTGGAAATTAAATTCCTTGACTGTACAACTCATTTGCAACAAAAAAAATCATAATATTACATTATACAAAAAACACATGTCTAGTACCCATAGTACAAGCATTTCTTAGTTTGAGACTAGGTTGATTTGTGTAAGATGGTCCCTCAATATTTATTTATTATTTTAATGTAGCCATAATTTTGCCCATTGGTATTTCTTTCTTTCATTTATTTATTTATTTATTTATTTATTTATTTATTTATTTATTTTGTGGTTTTATTACAGATGAAACGGATCCTCTGCCATTTCTGAAATGCCTCAACGAAGCCATTACAGCGTTTGTGAAGTGTCTCTTTTCGAAACCGTCGTTCCGGCCAGCTTCGAATTATATTCGCGGAAATGATATTCGTTGATAGTAATTCATTATTGAATATTAAATATACAATGGCACATATCACTGTTATTATTAAGCCTTACCTTAACAGAACAAAATCATGGATCTACTGACTGGGCCATTCCACGTGGTTTCAACAAATGGGTGTGCGGCATGATTTTTGATTTGAATAAAAAAAATTGAGGATATACTTTATGGTGGCAGAAGTGCTAAACCACCGCTATTTATTTTTTTCATCTTTTAATTTTCGAGCTTTGTCCATTTGAAATAAATAGTGGGGTCTAATTCCTGCTTGTATATAATATGCTCTAACTTTTTTTTTAGAAAAGATAACGAAATAATTGTTGCTGTATTTGATTAGGTAAGAACTGTGGATATCATACTGTATAACAAAAGTTATCTGAATTAACCACTAAAAAAATGGTGTCTATTTGAAATATACACTTAACTGGTAAATTTTTACAATGTTTTTATTTTTTCTGTCTCAACCCTGATGCGTATTAAGGATAACTTTTTTCTGATTTAGAAAGTACTTGTTTTGCTTATTCTACAAAATAAATATTATCGTGTTAGGGTAATAACTTCTAAGAGAAAAATAGTAGTGAAAATTGAGAATTTCGAAAAATGGTTATGTTTGACCCCCAAAAAACGCATGTGGAAGAAAACATAAAAATCTGAATTTATTCAGAAGATATAGTCCATGTCTTCGATAATCAGATTCAGTTTAAAAAGTTTTGTTATTTTGCCTATTTTTGGAAATGTGATTTTTTTAAACTGCTTATCTCGTGCATTTTCTCTCTCATTGTATTTATATATGCAGATTAAAATATTTACGACTATAAATTTTAAATGTATGGCAATTGATGAAAATCAATAAATAAAGCCAGACGGTTCAAGTTTACTACATATATTTAATAATATTTATATAAAAAGAAACTAAACACATTACATGCAAACCTTTACTACTTCGAAATTTTCTGATGTAGAATCACGTCGCACTTTTAATTCATTTTGAGAACTGGGAACGAAACTATGATAAGAACGTATATTTTTAATGGTTCTTATATTTTTAAATCGCTCTGATAGGTACAACTCAGCTACATCGACATCTGATTCTGAGACGGAAAAAAGAACTTGATTCCAAGAATTTTGTTTACACAAAACTCGTACTTAACTTAAGGGGATAAAATGTTATCACTACCTGGGGTTATGTAGTCATATTATCTATTTACACATAAATATCTCTATAATATCTTGTACTTGATCCTGTTTGTCTACCACCTCTCTTGTCTCATCACTCAACTGCTCAAAGGTTGACTGGAAGAGCTCCCTTAAAGGGATAAGTTCGACTTTGTACATATAACTTTATTTTGTAACCCTGTGCTTTGTATTATTTTGTGCAATAAAGAATTAACATACATACATAAATACAATGAGAGAGAAAATGCACGAGATAAGCAGTTTAAAAAAATCAGATTTCCAAAAATAGGCAAAATAACAAAACTTTTTAAACTGAATCTGATTATCGAAGACATGGACTATATCTTCTGAATAAATTCAGATTTTTATGTTTTCTTCCACATGCGTTTTTTGGGGGTCAAACATAACCATTTTTCGAAATTCTCAATTTTCACTACTATTTTTCTCTTAGAAGTTATTACCCTAACACGATAATATTTATTTTGTAGAATAAGCAAAACAAGTACTTTCTAAATCAGAAAAAAGTTATCCTTAATATGCATCAGGGTTGAGACAGAAAAAATAAAAACATTGTAAAAATTTACCAGTTAAGTGTATATTTCAAATGGACACCATTTTTTTTTGTGGTTAATTCAGATAACTTTTGTTATACAGTATGATATCCACAGTTTTTACCTAATCAAACACAGCAACAATTATTTCGTTATCTTTTCTAAAAAAAAAGTTAGAGCATATTATATACAAGCAGGAATTTGACCCCACTATTTATTTCGAATGGACATAGCTCAAAAATTAAAAGATGAAAAAAATAAATAGCGGTGGTTTAGCATTTCTGCCACCATAAGGTATATCCTCAATTTTTTTTATTCAAATCAAAAATCATGCCGCTCACCCATTTGTTGAAACCACATGGAATGGCCCGACTATGACTTCATCTAGAATTTCTCATACGATCGTCAATATCCTAAGAGATTTTTACTGAGGGCAAATTTACTTAATCTTCTATGAGCTAGTCTATCAGCCCTTTTCGTATGCACGTTTCGTATTACGTTTCCAAAACTGCCCGGATAAAATCAATTAAACAAATGTTTGTGCTACCAGCGATTTTAAAATGACAATAACTAAAAAAAAGGCACCATGTTAAGAGGAAACAGGAGGGCAGTTTTTCCATACAAACGTAGTCCCCTGTTTCCTCCCTGGTTAATGCCAGTAGAGTAATAATTTTTTGTCCAAAAATCTATGGCTACTATTGATATGTTCCTATGTTTTCCTTTTTACGATAAATTGATTCTCAAAAGAGATATTAACCTTCAAAAACCTAAAAAAAATGCCAGATTTTCCGCTGTGTTCACACATCCAGAAAACAAATTTGACTATATTATTAAAAAAAAGGGAAACATAGGAACACGGCCAAAGCCTTTCTTTAATGTTTAATGAAAAAAATAGTTAAATAGGTTAAGTTTTGGGGAAGAAATCAGGGGACTACGAAACGTTGTTTTCATGAAATTTTAATAGTACATATCTAGGGCGGTAAATAAGAAATTACAAACGAGTGTTTGTTATATGCCCGAGGTGAAACCGAGGGCTTTAATAACACGAGTTTGTAATTCCTTTACCGCCCGTGGCACACACAATGTTTTTCATCACACTTGTGAGGAAATCTTAATAAAATAACCTTACTTTTCGACCCAGTATGACAAGAAAATATTAAAACAGACAGTGACATTTGTCACACATGTCCATAGACAATGCGAACGTCAAGTCACGTTCGGAAACCATAGCGGTAACGGCCATTTTAGTTGATTTTATATTTGCAAAATAAAGAAGTACATTATTTGAACATGTAATTAATGTTACCGAAATATGTGTTTATATGTATTTGCAATTACAGTTATCTTTAAATAAATATTTCAGTGATAAAAGTTAAAAAAGTAAGTTGGCGTTTCCTTTGAACATGACAAATAAGAGTAAAACAGAACCAGCGTTTCAAATTTAAAAAGAAAACCATTACGCCCTAGGGCGTAATAGGCCATTTACGGCCCGCAGAACCTACGTGTAATGACACCATTTTCGAGCAAGTGTGATGAAAAAGGTATTTTCGGTCCAAGCTGCAGTTGTCTCTATCGCGCTCTGCTGGGGAGAGGCGGGCAGTGCGGGACAGCGACACATTTTAGAAATACCTAATTTTCAATTCTCTCGGCCTTACTGTTTCCTCTTAAATATGACGCCACAAGTCAGAACTGCATACTAAACTTTGTGATTTCTGAGCGTTTTGACACTTCTTAAAAATAAGCTGATTTGAACTGTCATCAATTAACCTACTTCTGAAATGCCTCAAGGAAGCGATGACATCGATTGTGAAGTGCCTCTTTTCGAAACCATCATCCCGACCAGCTTCGAATTATGTTTCCGATAATTAGTACATTATGTATCAAGGGCGGTAAGTAAGGAATTACAAACGAGCGTTTGTTACAAGGCCGAGGCGAAGCCGAGGGCTTTAATAACACGAGTTTGCATGAGGTGTTTCCTGGACTCCTGGAGGGAGGACAGGTGGCCCTCCAGCTCGTACTTCCGCTGCCGGAGCGCGCGGAGCTGAGACCAGGGGCGGGGCGGAGCCCGAGCCTTCATCACATATGATATGCGAGGAAACAAATAGTCCTAGTCTCTCCTTATGGAAAGCTGGGACATGATCAATGATTCAGCACGCTTACCCTGAAGATACCTGTTCACTTCTGTCTCGAGAAAACCCTCCTTATGAAAGAAACATGACGTTTCTTTATCCATATTAAAATGCGGGTAAATTACACCACATTTTTAGGTTAAAATCCTATTAAAATAGAATTATAATGAAGTCAAAGTAGATGGCAAAATTGAGGGCACTCGCTGGGTGCTCCGGCGGCCGAAGTGGTAGACGCTGGGCCGGAAATCCAGAGGTACCTGGTTCGATTCCCAGTCTGGTCTTGTATCTATGTCGCAGCCAACTGGCTTAGTTAGCCATTTGGTTAAATGCCCAGCCTTTTCACTGAACTATGACCCGCCAGCAGGTCGACGAAGCCCCGCGGCGCGGGGCTTCTGTTTCTACTATGAGGGACACAAGCTGACTAACAAACCTAACCTAAAGTAAGGAGTGACTTTAATGAAAAGGCTGGGCAGCTAACCAAATAGCTAATTAAGCTAGTTGACGGCGACATATTATATGTAAAATCCTCCGTACCTTGAGCATCCTCATCAGCCCCTCGAGCTGCTGCATGAGGTGTTTCCTGGACTCCTGGAGGGAGGACAGGTGGCCCTCCAGCTCGTCCTTCCGCTGCCGGAGCGCGCGGAGCTCCGACACCAGGGGCGGGGCGGAGCCCGAGCCGCTGGCGGAGGCCTCGGCCTCCTGCTGGCGTCTGCGCGGATATAATAGGGTATTATGACAACAATCAAAATAAATTCATTAACTCTAACCAGCAAATTACGCTCCTAAAACAGCCCGGATAAAATCATTCAAACTTATTTTCGTGCCACCGACGATTTTACAATGGTGGAAATAAGGCACCATGTTGAGCATGACGTCACAAGTTCGTATTTCATACTAAACTGCATACTTTCGGAGCGTTTTGACACTTCATAAAAAGAAGCTGATTTGAACTGTCATCAAGTAGGCTATTATTAAACTAGTGACATGTCATTTAGTATGTCAATTTGAAGTTTCCTCCTTTGACAAGATGCCTTATGGAATAGGTTAGTTTCCTGTATAAAAATAGTACATTACACAAATAGGGTGGTAAAACAAAGAAAGGACGAGATCGCAGATGTGTGCGGCCCGAGCTGCAAGCGAGGGACGTAAATATGCGATCGAGGGCTTTCTTTATTACCTCCCGCCCCCCTCAACCTTTTCCTCCTCCTCCTGCCTCATCATTTCAAGTGTAGCAGTAATTTCAAGTGTAGACATAAAATGAGAGACACACGGGAGATAATAAAGAAAGCCTGTTATCCTGAATACCGATAAATAAAATAAAATAAATAAAAAAGCCCTCGATTGCATATTTACGTCCCTCGCCTGCGGCTCGGGCCGCAAACATCTGCGATCTCGGTCTTTCTTTGTATTACCACCCTAGTTGTGTAATGTACTAATTCCTACGTGGACAGTACCTGAGCCTCGCGATCTCACGCATGATCTCCCTGTTTTTGGCCTCCAGTTGCGAGATCAGCTCGCGTTGCTGACGCGCCGCGTCAACTTCGGACCCTTCTGATGACGACCGACCCTGGAACATGAACTTAAACTGTTATAGGGAACGTGCACGAACTCTATAGGTGGCAGCACTAAACGACAAGAGACACGGGCGGACAATAAAGGAAACTATCGCCCCTGTCAAATCAAGCTGTCAATGTCAATGACAATATCTAAGTGTCAATGTCAAATATAGTAAGTCGTAGCTACACTGACGTTAATCGTCCGTCACCGCGATAAATTAACGGCGTTTCCGTCAATGTGGCCCCAGCATGAAAGGGTACATGGTTTAAATTGGCGGCACCAGTTGGCAGCACCTTCGTCGTGCACGTTCCCTATGAAGGTTAAAGTGAGCGCATTGAGTTAGTTCGACGGCGGAAGCGTAGGAGAGGCCCTCGAAGGCACGAGGTAAAATTCATAAGTTTAGTGTTTTTTTTTTATAAGTAATGGTAATTTCTAGTATAGGTAGTTCCAGGAGAGTTGAGACACACACAGCTACATAAAGTACTCATTGCAAAAAAGTGAATGAGTGAGTAAATAAACACAAGGCAATAGTTTAAAGAAACTTTTTGGACACTTGCAATTCACTGTTGTACTTGCTATGGGAACGGTAAAAAAGAACAGTAATTTCAAAATCCCGCTGTCATTACATGACATATTGTTGTGTGCGTGACCTCAACTCTGCTGGAATGGAACTATCTAGTAACTAAGTTGTTACAGTGGACAGTGTAGGTTAAGCAACGACTGTTATTCGCCAACAAAATGTTCTGCAGTTTGGCGAAGTCATGAAACAGTGTAACTCTTTATTGTGTATGTGAGAAAATAAATAAAATAAAAACTTACCAGTTCTGGCGTGAGCGACGCGGATCGTCCCGCCCGAGGCTAAAGAAAAAACCAAATTAGTGTAAGAAAAAGAAAGTCGGACTCGCTCACCGAGGGTTCCGTACAAACTCGTAAGTAGATACGTGAATAATTCAACAAAAACTGTATGGCCGTTAGCTTAGTAGGAGCAAATAAGTATGTGTACGATTTTTGAAAATTTCTAAAAAACGATGCAATTTAGGAAAACCGTTTTATTTTTCATGTAATATTTAGGATGATATTAATAATTGGTAATAATTACAGATTTTTCTGTTCAGTAACTTCGAAGATAATAGGGGGGGAATGGTATTTTTTTGAACGTTTTTGGTCATAAATTAAAAAGTACAAAATTAAGAAAAAAACCAAAAATTGTTTTGGAATCTACAAATTAAGCCCTTTTATTTGATATCCCATTCGATAATATGTGACGTCCTACGTGAAAAGGTACCTTATGAGGGTTTCTAGTAACGGAGATATGAACGGTTTTGTGAAATCCTTCAAAATCATCATTTTTTTCTTTTATGCAAAATTGTAAAATATAGGAATAGACGTGTATTTGTAGCTTGGTTTCACTGCTGTACGTTATTTTTTTCTATATAAAAATTGGGTTCAAAGTTTAGTAGAAAAGGTACCTTATGGCGGATCACATACAAAAATGATAAAGCTGTTGATAAAATTCATTAATAAAATTTACTAGCAACTTTTGCTTATTTCTTTTTTATAACACGACGGTGGCAAACAAGCATGCGGCCTGCATAATGGTAAGCAAAAATTTTCGAAATGATCCTAGAAAGCTGAAAATTTGGAAGGAAAGGGCCACTGGGTGCCACAGATTCGGAATTGAAAAAAAAATAAAAATAAAAATAAATACATTTGTATGTCGTTTTTTTAAATTTTTAATTATTAAACATTTTTTTAAAACATAAAAAAGTGTTTTTGACGAATCGTATAACTTTTTGACCATTTTTAGAAAGACCTTGTTTTTTTTAAAAAATTTATAAAAATAAAAAAAAAACACTGGCGAATGCCCATCATTTTTGACCATTTTAGAAAAAGTTTTTTAATTTTTTTTTCAAAAAAACTTACAAAAATAGACTTTTTTTTGCGGTTTCTATAATTTTTTACCACTTTGTCATGTTTCCCTTTCAACCTTTTTAGAAAAAGTCTTAAAAACATTTTTTTTTAAACATAAAAACGTGTTTTTGGCGAATCGTGAAACTTTTTGACCATTTTAGAAAAACCTTGTTTTTTTCAAAAAAATTACAAAAATAAAAAAACACTTTGGCGATTGCCTATCATTTTGACCATTTTAGAAAAAGGTTTTTATTCATTTTTTCGAAAAAAATACGAATAAAGACATTTTTTGGCGGTTTCTATAATTTTTGACCACTTAAGAAAAAGAATCTTTTTAATTTAAAACACGCTAAAATCCACGACGAACACTTCTCACAACTATTCGAACGAAAAGGTAAGCAAATACTGCTCATGCCGGCCGGCTGAGACTCCGAGCGGCCAGCAAGACCGAGAGAGAACGATACGTAAAGTGTTGGTGAGAGTAGGACAGATGCGTGGCGGTACTAGCGGTGTAGCCAAAATAATACCACGGCACGGCGGTATGAAGGACAAAAACTGAGCAAGTTACGACAAGTATTTCTAACATTTTTAAATTACACCGCCATAAAGTACCTTTTGTACTAAACTGTAGAAGCATATTATTCAGCCTTTAATTCGCCTATAACAAAAATAAAGATAGCCAAAGACGTGTCGTAACATATAATTTACTAAATGGAAATACATAATAAAAAAAACACAATTTTTACACAACATTGAATATCTCCGTAACTAGAAACCCTCATAAGGTACCTTTTCACGTAAGACGTCACATTTGAGAATTACTCTTAATTGGTCAAGATTTGAAGTAAATTTCTAATAACCTTTTTTCTTCAGTTTTCTGTCTTAATACAAGATTTGTCAATAAATAATGTAAATATCGTGCCATACTGTAATTATCAATAATTTTTGCTTATGGCCCGCCATAAGGTACCTTTTCTCAAATGTATGGGAATAATTTGTGATTTTTACGTAACTTCAATCGTTTATAAATAAAAAAATACGACTTGTAGAATAATAGTGACACTTTTGAGATACTTGTGTAGACTGATTAAATATAATTTAGAACTCATTATACGAAAATTGTGAATATTATAGGAATGATGAAACATATAATAAAAATGACATTTTAATTAAAATTAAAATATTTCGTTAACAATGTGATTTTATTTCTATCCCAAAATGTGCAGTCTAATATCTCTAACTATATACAATGGTTCAGATTACAATATGTTAAAGAAGAGGCCGAATTTTTTTTTTTTTTTATTTCGTTCTCATAAGCGACTTGCTCTAATCAAAGGCTGATTTTTCACGACCTGGAAGTCACATTAATAAAACCATTACTGATTTCCAAAGAAAATTACCTTGAGATACATAATCAATCATCATCTCCATAACTTCCAACGGGAACATACTTAAAATTAGTTTTAAACTTCTTTTGACGATTTCTCAAAAGTGCAATTTTAGCATGTGCAGGTTTGATGTTTTTTTAAAAAAAAAGTATGGGACTTAGGGTCGTGATTCTTTTTGTATTAGATAGCTTATTTAACACAGATTTAGGATCTGTGCTTAACTCAATACCAACCATAAGGTACCTTTTCCCGTGGAACGTCACATATAATAGCTCTACTTTTGTTTTTCCACATCCCATTTCGGACCCCTTTAAAAAAAAGGTATAAGATTTTTTTTCTATCCAATAGGCTCGAGTCAGCGACTTTTAACACTATTCCAAGTTTCAAGTCGATAGCATCAGTAGATCCTGAGATATCTTGCTGTGACAGACGGATAGACAGACAGACAGACAGACAGACAGACAGACAGAGTCGCACCATAAGGGTTCCTTTTTTACCATTTTGGTACGGAACCCTAAAAATCAGTACAACCAAGTAATATTAATTTCATTTTAAAGTCAAACAAGCAACTTCAAATTCGACTTGTAGAAGAGCATCGTCTATACCAGCGGTCGACAACCGTTTAGCAGCCAAGGGCCACACAGTAGCTAAGGAAATTGACGCGGGCCGCACTTTGTTAATAATTTCAGATTTTATACAATTCGGAATATAGCGACCGCTATACAGACCGAAATATAGGGCCGCAAGTGAGCGGTTCACGGGTCGCAAGCGACTTGCCGGCCGCAGGTTGCCGACCGCTGCTCTATATTAATAACCGCATTTTTACTTAAAAAACCCGACCGCGGTGCACTTTAAAATCCATAAAATCCGCAAATTTTGTTTATTATAACGAAGTGCATACCTAGTGACACTCGCACCATCGAGACAAATCTAACGAATGATGTATCATTTATCAAAATTGGATGTGTCGTTGAGCAGTTATGAGCGGACATAGGAACGGACATACATACATATATACATACAGGTCAAACACATAACCCTCCTTAGGGCTTCGCCGCAGTCGGGTAAAAATAAACGCAACGAACATAAGATATGTGAATATTAAAAAGGTAAATTTACCATCGTGCGATTTTCGTGCGCCAATCGCGCAGCGTATCGTGCGATTAGTCGGTGCTCGTCGTCAACTCCGCGCGACAGGTGTTCCGCTATACCTGAACACAAACATAAACAACATTCAGGTTTGCTGGAAGAGTTCCACTCCATAGGCCTGACACAGAAGAACTACATCCCCGCTGCAACTGGGTATAAACTGTGCAGTTCCCATACAAGTCACAACTGGCATGCAGACCGCCCGTATAGGGAACGTGCACGAACTATAGGTGGCAGCACTAAACGACAAAAGAGACAGGGGCGGACAATAAAGGAAACTATCGCCCCGGTCAAATCAAGCTGTCAATTGTGCTGTTAATGTGGCCCCAGCGTGACAGAGTTGATCGGATTGGCGGCACCAGTCGGCCGTTTCCTATTTTACGTGAATACAAGACAAGACTTACTGCGATGCGTAGACCTTGATGACCGGGAATCCAGGGATCCCGTGTTGACGTATCCCGGCGCGTATTCCGGGAACCCGTTGTGTGCCGGCACCGGCGACGGCGGTCTATAACAAAACTCCAAATATGTAAATGTAGTATGAGTTTGACAAAAATCGAGGAAACCATCATGATGCAAATTAAAGTGTTTTTCTACTCCTGTACTGTTATCTGTATTTTACTTGGTCACGAACACTAATATAAGAACATACATAATATTAGTTCAGAGAAGTCTATACTCTATTCCCCATAACAGCACTAGTGTCGTTATCGTCACTTTACGTTATTGCTAGCAGCCACAGACTTCTAAATCTAGGTTAAACTTAGGTCAAGGATTAAGCGCTCAATTTTAACTTTACGGTAAAAATGCACAACTACCAACTTAACAAACAATGAAATTCCTACGGTTTTTAATAAAAACAAAACTTTCCGAACTAAATTCATTGATGCCAACATAAAAAAAGTATTTTTAATTTAAGTATATTTTAAATTAAAAAAAAAAGTTTACCATAGACACATACTGTCAGTCAAACGTCATATTTGCCTTGTTTCCAGGTTATGATTAATTTTGTATTTTATAATTTAAAACCGTAGTCGTAGAAAAAGTATTGTATGCAACGTTGTATAATTAAGTCAAAAAACGCTCATTGCGTCTCTATGTGCGATACTCGCCGCATTCGCGGCTCGTATCACAACTCACGCAATTCGCATTTTTTGAACCCACTTATACAACTGTTGCATAATAGTATTTTATGCAACAGTTGTATAAGTGGGTTCAAAAAATGCGAATTGCGTGAGTTGCGATACGAGCCGCGAATGCGGCGAGTATCGCAAATAGAGACGCAATGAGCGTTTTTTGACTTAATTATACAACGTTGCATACAATACTTTTTCTACGACGAGGTTTTAAATTATAAAATACAAAATTAATCATAACCTGGAAACAAGGCAAATATGACGTTTGACTGACAGTATGTGTCTATGGTAAACTTTTTTTTTAATTTAAAATATACTTAAATTAAAAATACTTTTTTTATGTTGGCATCAATGAATTTAGTTCGGAAAGTTTAGTTTTTCTTAAAAACCGTAGGAATTTAATTGTTTGTTAAGTTGGTAGTTGTGCATTTTTACCGTAAAGTTAAAAGTGAGCGCTTAATCCTTGACCTAAGTTTAACCTAGATTTAGAAGTCTGTGGCTGCTAGCAATAACGTAAAATGACTATAACGACACTAGTGCTGTTATGGGGAATAGAGTATAGACTTCTCTGAACTCATATTATGTATGTTCTTATATTAGTGTTCGTGACCAAGTAAAAGACAGATAACAGTACAGGAGTAGAAAAAATACTATAATAAATCTCTAAAGAAGTGTTACTTATCATCCCTAGATATACTAACACTAAAATTTGTATATTAAATGAAAAAAAAAAACACGCAATGAAATCGTGACTCACGTTACATTTACGCGGAATGACCCACGAGCATTTTTTAACCCAGTGGCATATAATTGCCAGAAAAAGGTACAGGAGTAGATAAACTAACTAAAAATAGAGAAATACGTTTTACTACCCGATTACGTTTCACTATTCGTTTTACTCGCGGCTTCGTCCGCGTTATCCTGCTGTTATCCCAAGGGAAGTTCCATGGGATAACAGCATCCTTCCCTAACGGGATATAAAGTGTAAGGGCTATCCTACAATGTACAAAAGAAAAGAATAGAATCAGGCATGTAAAAGAGCCCTTGCGGGCCCTACTTGCAGAATTTTTTTTTTAATTATTTTTTTTTGTACTCACACAATATGGCTGAGGTTGAGGGTGCGCTCGGGCCGATCGGGGTAGCGCGGCACTTGCGTGCGGGCGCGCTCCGGAACACACCGGAACGATTTGCGAAGCGTCGCGCCGATCTGCTTCGAAGGCGATTTCTAGAACAATTATGATACTCTAGAATACCAGAACTTAAGGGATTAAAACAGAGTACGTCTCCCTATTACTTAGTCTAATATAATCCAGCAAGATATGAAGAATATGGGAGTTGTTATGGGAGTGTAGTTGATAGTTGACCTAAGTTTGCACCTGATATGTATGGCCTTGCATACCAATCAAGTGCAAACTTAATTCAACCGGGGTACTCACATAGTGCGTGTACGTTGACTTCGTGTTTTTGTGTGTCCCTGGGACATGCGGCCGCGCCAGAAGCAGTGGTGATAGTTACACTAAGTTTTCACCTGATCTGTATAGCGTCGCATACAAACGAGGTGCAAACTTAACTCAACCGGGGTACTCACGTAGTGCGCGTACTCCTTGACTTCGTGTTCGTTGGTGTGTCCTTGAGACACGCGGCCGCGCCAGAAACAGTCTTGACAGAGTGTAGTTGACAGTTGAGCTAAGTTTACACCTGATCTGTATGGCATCGCATACAAACGAGGTGCAAACTTAACTCAACCGGGGTACTCACGTAGTGCGCGTACTCCTTGACTTCATGTTCGTTCGTGTGTCCTTGAGAGACGCGGCCGCAGCAGAAGCAGTCTTGACAGAGAGTATAGTTGACAGTTGAGCTAAGTTTGCACCTGATCTGTAAGCCGTCGCATACAAACGAGGTGCAAACTTAACTCAACCGTGATACTTACATAATGCGCGTACTCCTTGACTTCGTGTTCGTTGGTGTGTCCTTGAGACACGCGGCCGCGCCAGAAGCAATCCTGGCAAAGGGTGTAGTTGGCGCAGCGGGCGCAACGGTACCGGAAACCGGTGAGGGAGCTCAGTCGGCATGCTGAGCATGCTAGAGGGTGGACCACTGAAAAAATACGATGTATCAGCAATAATTACAATAAAGCACTACGCCTCTTATATCCCGGGTTAAACACGGAACTAAATACCAAGGACCTTGAAATAAATAGCCGGACGTAGCATCGCTAACAGATAACTGTTGCACCACTATAGTTTGGGAACTTCGTTGGTGACACTCCCATTTGTGCTTTTTGTTATGTGCAGCCGTAACTACTTACACAAGTTACCGCCAACACGAACGGTGACCGACGGAGGCAGCGTCCGGAGGTCCCCGTTCTTAAATTGTGTAAGTAGTTACGGCTGCACATAACAAAAAGCACACATGGCAGTGTCACCAACGACGTTGCCAAGCTATAGTAAGCTAGTTGCTTTGTACTTCCACTAACTGCTATTTTGATGTTCTGTGTTATGGGTGTTATGTTAATTGGGCAGAACGCTAATTGGACCAATGACATTTCGCTTTTTAGTCAATTTGCGTCCAGTACAGTCGAGGTCATTAATATGTTTATACTTTTCGACCTTATTTCCTTGGAATAAGGTCGAACAGTGTAAACATATTTATGACCTCGACTGTACATGGACCAGGGGCGGCGTAAGCCAGTCGGGTACCCGGGGTGGAAAGACCTACTTTTAGATTTTCCGCCCGGGTGGGGGTGCATTCGACAGGCACAAGTTTTTAAAAGTCTAAAAGGGGGTGCTTACCATTTTCAACACTGGCGAGTCGATGGAGCAGAGGCAGCCAGACGAGACACGGTGGGCCGGGGTCAGACATCAGAGTGTCCAAGAAATCGTTCACCGTTATCTTGCCGTTCTGTGCCAACAATAGCAGAAGCTTATGGATTATTCCTATTCCTAGTAACGTAGGCGTTCAAAACCTTCTATTTTAGCATTGCATGTAGAAGGTCGCCCCAAAAAAAACATTACAACTTACAGAAAATCATAAATTTCCTGTCAAAATTACCCGCGACCACGAACGCTGAAAAGGGTTACGAAACGTCGGGACTTAAAATATAGTAATATACGCGATTTAATCCTTTTAAGTTGTTTTATTACTATGAGTGATAATCGCGGAAACCGAAGACAATATTATTACAACTTATCTTCAAAACATAAAAGGCCAACAGATAGATAACAATTTTTTCACATTTTAGTACTTTTTTCATAGAAATATATATATCTGTGGCGAGGTGAGTACATTCAAGTATAATCAATTGCTCTTTTATTTAATTTTCAATGTTATTTCTATATTACTTTTAATCGAGGTTTTTTACCCTTTTCTAGGTAACAGGCGATAAAATTCTATGGAGATTTACTATGATATTCATTTGTGAACCAGTTTTATAAGAGAGAATTTTCGCGTCTTCTGAATTTGAATTTTCTACTATGTGATTGATGGTGGTGATAAATAAAATATTTAGGGACATTATATTATATAACCAACCAGGCAGTCAGTTGGGACAACTGATAATGCCTGTATCCAGTGAACTAATAACTTATTGACGTGCGAATGGAATTATGTTTGTCTAATCTGTTTTTAAATTGGTTGACATTAGATGCCGAAAACTACATCTTCTGGTAATTTGTTCCAGCCTTCACCTCTCAAATCAGCACAATCTTAAATCTTATACAAATTAACCTAGTCTCAAACTAAGCAAGCAATGCTTGCACTACGGGTACTATAGGTAATTTCACGAGAGTTGAGGTGAATGATTACACACACAGCTACATGAAGTACTCATTGCAAAAAAGTGAATGAATGAAATGAATGAGTGAGTAAATAAACACAAGCCTATAGTTTAAACATACTTTTTGGTCTATCTTGCAATTCACTCTTGAACCTGCTATCGGTACGAAAAAAGAACAGTAGTTTAAAATCCCGCTGTCATTACATGACAGTGTTGTTGTGTGCGTGGCCTCAACTCTCGTGAAATTACCTATAGACGACATAGTGATCACAGACCCTTAACTTTGGTGGTATTTCGCCGGCTTACCTGGTTAAATATAGACAATGCCAAAGAGTCATTGTAGCTAAAAGATGGCGACTCGTACACCGCTGCAGGGAGCGCTAACACCTCTCTTAAGTAGTCCGATAGCCTCTTCATTAAGAGGTGCCCGTTACCATCGGAGAGCTGCGAGAATATATCTGAAAATAAATAAATGAAATTAAATGAGTATTTATTTCGGAGAGAAAATTCATCATTCATTCGCCATTCAGCGTGGTAACGCGGCTAGTGTGATGGGTACCTTTGCGCCAGGGACAGCACGAGGCGGTCTTTTTGACTAGATTTAATTGTGTTAAATCTGATATTGTTTTTTGTGACCATTTTGTATTTACGAGAGAAAATTATATATATATATAGTATGACAAAGTATTTATTTATTTCTAAAAGTGGCAAACCCTAGTTTGACTGACCAAGTGCGTTAAGATTGAGCAGTCGTATAGGCAGTTTCACGAGACCACGCACACAACAACACTGTCGTGTAATGACAGCGGGATTTTGAAATTACTGTTCTTTTTTCGTACAGATAGCAAATTCAATTGTGAGTTGCAAGATAGACCAAAAAGTTTCGTTAAACTATAGCCTTGTGTTTATTTACTCACTCATTCATTTCATTAATTCACTTTTTTTGCAATGAGTACTTCATGTAGCTGTGTGTGTAATCAATCACCTCAACTCTCGTGAAACTACCTATACCGATCAGCAACATTCATTTCTAGGGAATGCAACCCGAGTACCCGAAAACCCGGGTACCCGGATAACCGACTATATTTAGAGTCGGGTAAAACCCGGGTATTTTGACTCAGAACCCGGATTAAAAAAAACCTTGTAATTAATAAAAAATATGCATCTATCGTTTAATTTTAAAGATAATAAATAAAGTTTAACTTCGGCCTCAAAGCAAGTTAATTGTAGGTAATGCAACCCGGGTACCCGAAAACCAGGGTATCTGACTTTATTTAGAGTCGGGTAATACCCGGGTTTCATATTTGATCGGGTATTGCATTCCCTAGTCTGTTCAGCATCGACGCCATTTTTTTGCGCATTATGGCTTGAAATCCGTCCTTGTGGGCCTCGGCGAATGTAAGGAACGCGCTACGCCATCGGGGCGGTCCCAACAATATTCTGAACGCATTATTTTGGACGCGCAAATAAATAAAAAAGACAATAAAAAGAGTGAATCTTTTATAATAACTTAGACATATGGATACACTATAAAATGAAAACCATTTATCGGTTCAAGTTTAGAAATATGTACACCATTTTAAATTTAATTCCTAAGATATATGTTCCGCGCTTTTTATCGACGTCATAAAAATTTAAACATAGAATACTTTATAACCCGATACGAAGCTATCTTGAGGTAATAATAGGAATAACGCAGGCAAAGCGGCGGGTAATAGCTAGTTTTTTCAATAAATACTAAAAACATCTGTGACGTTTGTAAAAGTCACACATACCGGGTGTCTTCAAGATACTAGTGAAATTTTTGTGTGTCTTTTAAATCTGTTAAAATCAAATTATTATGCGTTGATTGAAGCTCAAAACTAACACTAACACGTTTGAATATGAGGTTAATAAATTATCATCAATAAAGATAAGTTGTACAAACGAAACACGGTTGTGCAAACGTTTATAGGCCTTATTTCTTCGATATAAGGTTAATTATTGCTCAGTGTCTTGACTGGTATGTTAATATGATGGCAACCTTCCAAATTGACGGTCTGATCAGGAAAATCAACTTACACTATAATGTGTATGTCATTACCGGAGTAATAAAAATATGATTTGTTTGTTTGATGGTTAAAAAAAACACTATGCTTTGGCAAAGAGCCAACGATTATATTTATAAGAGTAAGAATTTGATGTTAAAGTTTGAAAATATTATTGCATTACCAGAGGCGATCGTGAAATTTATGTAAAACTAGAGCAGTGGTGGGCAAACTTTTTTCATGGGGGCCCCCCCCCGGAGGGGCAGAAAGCTTGAGAAATTTCGGAGGAGGGCCAGAATTATCATATTATTACATAATATTAAAATATGATCATCGCGGGCCATATACAAACTATTTCGATGTATCCGCGGCGGGCCGGATAAAATGGTTTCGCGGGCCGGAGTTGGCCCGCGGGACGTACTTTGCCCACCACTGAACTAGAGGATACCCGGATTTTTTTTTCGCTGAGGTGAAGTACGTTAAATTAAATGTATCCTTTTTGCTTTGCAGTAGACAGGTAAAAAGTATCTTATATTTAAACTCGGGTCATAATCTACATGTACAGTCAAGGAATTTAATTTCCCACCCGTTTCATTGAAATGTTGTTAAGCATTCACGATGCATTAAGGTCGAAATTTCGAGAAAGATGGACTTTCTTCGAATTTCGATTCCGCGGTTGTCGTCTTTTTTTGGTAGTGCCTTGACGTTCCAAATTTGAGTTCACCATGTCAACGTTGTTAATCTGTTACCTAGTTACTGACACAAAACAATGCGTGTGATATGTCAAAGTAACGTCGTACTCTAGCTAGCTCTTATGATGACAGTATGCTATACGATATTGGACCTTAGGTGGGTTGGAAATTAAACCTTCCGTCCTTGACTGTACATCAAATTTCTAAGAAATCACTTCGTTCACAGTATAATAGCAGTCATTTCTCTTCCTACAAAAGGTACATCGCGCGGCTTGTATGTATGTGTCCGCGACGCGAACGAACGCACTACAAGCAAAGTTTTACGAATGCGTACGAATGCCCCAGTACGGATCGCACTGTCTGCGCCTCGACCTTGAAAACGTATCGCGCGCTCCTAAACGGCCAAATTTTGACTACTTGTTTGTCTACGAGTTTATACTTTGCTTCGGGAGTTTTTATGTGATGCGCAAAACAATAAAATAGCGAAAATAAGCACATTCTTACTTAAAAAAAAAGCCCGACCGCGGTGTACTTTAAAAGTGCATTAAATCCGCCATTTTGTTTATTTTAACGAACTTCACTACCATACACCCGCGCCATCAAGACGAATCTAATGATGTATCATTTATCAAAATCGGTTGTGCCGTTGAGTAGTTACGAGCGGAAATATGAACAGACATACATACGTGCATACATAAATGTCAAGCACATCATCTTCCTATTGGGCTTCGCCGCAGTCGGGTAAAAATGTACAAACATGCAGTTCAATACTTACATCGCAATTTGTCCATCAGTTTCCCCGCACACATCGTGGCCAGCGCGACTTTTATTGAGAATACCCTTATCTTCCCCACATTCTCACTGTAAAAGAAGTATTTAAATAAGATAATTTGCATAAATATGGCTATTTATAAGTTATAACACTATCAGTAACGTGGCGTCCAAAGAACTCGATTCCTACCGACTTGCCTAATGTCAGACATTTGAGCACCTTATTCTACAGCTCTTAAGGAAAGTGTACGCCGAGCCTGCACCGGCTTGCCCAAGGATATCTTTTACGCCACGCCACTGAACACTATGTAATCCTACTAATATCATACATGTGAAAGTTTGTCAAAATATTTAGATGTTTGGAGGTTTGGGGATGTTTGTTACTAAATAACGGGGTAACAACTGGTTGGATTAAGCTGAAATTTGGCATGCAAGTAGACGCAGTCCTGGATTGAAACATAGAATACTTCATATCGCGGTAAAGACTTCCTTTGGGACAGTAACGGGAACAACGCGGGGGAAGCAGCGGGTAAATGGTAGTAATCAGTAAAGAAACTTTTTAGTTTTCCATACCTATATGTAAGTACAGTCAGTGTCAGATCCCACTAATATTATAAATGCGAATGTTTGTGAAGATGTTTGGCTGTTTGGATGTTTGTTACCTAATAACGGGATAGCAACTGGATGGATCAAGCTGAAATTTGGCATGCAAGTAGACCAAGTCCTGCATTGAAACATAGGATACTTTATATCCCGGTAAAGACTTCCTTTGGGACAGTAACGGGAACAACGCGGGGGAAGCCGCGGGAAAATGCTAGTAATCAGTAAAGAAACTTTTTAGTTTTCCATACCTATATGTAAGTACAGTCAGTGTCAGATCCCACTAATATTATAAATGCGAATGTTTGTGAAGATGTTTGGCTGTTTGGATGTTTGTTACCTAATAACGGGATAGCAACTGGATGGATCAAGCTGAAATTTGGCATGTAAGTAGACCAAGTCCTGCATTGAAACATAGGATACTTTATATCCCGGTAAAGAGTTCCTTTGGGACAATAACGGGAACAACGCGGGCGAAGCCGCGGGAAAATGCCTATAACATCCAAAGCGCCTTATACATCGTAACACGTATTTATTACTAAATAACTAACTAACTATTATTATTTATTAGTTAACTTAATATTTTTTAAAAGAGAAACTGGCGAGTTTCTTCCGACACTTCTTCACACCACAAGGTCATTTCCCGAAGCGCTAAAAGAAAATAATAGAATCAGACATGTAATAGAGCCCTTGAGGGCCTACTTGTAGAAATAAATAATTTGAATTACTATATGCACAAGAATGTGTTACGATCTATATGGCGCCTTGGATGCTACACTGCCGTCCTAATTCAAAAGGAAGCATCTCAAAAAAATCTAATTTCGTTTTTTTGCATATTTGTATAGAAAATATATCAATAAATCATATGCCAATTCCAAAAATAAATCGCAGTTTATACAATTGTCCTAAGAGTCACACCTCCAAAATCATGCCATTTCCACAACTAAATTTCTATACATACCTATCATAAAACTATTAGTCTATTAACCACAATCTTAAATCTCTATACATCGATTAATGTAATACTATGTCAGATATACCTATACAAAATTATACGATACCCATGTATTGTGATCTGGTATCAATTTCAGTACACAAGGCTGAAAGGATCTGATAACTTTAGCCGTGCTGTATTGTTATTTTGAGTAAATTTACATTAGTCGGATTTTTAATTAGACGAAATAATTTGACAGTTTTCATTTAATTTATTTTGTTACATAGTTTTTTATTTTATGACATTATAAATGGCATAATATGAAACCAGTCAAAATATGGTAAGTTTTATTCATTAAAACCACTTTATTTACATCATAACGCAGTAATCACACGAAGAATGCGCCCATGCGCCCGTAAGCGTCAGTTTACTTCATCTAATGAAAAATCCGACTTTACGATCTTTTTTCATGCATGTTCCCGTTTAGAACCGATTTGAAAAATTAACGAAATGGCCACTCAAAGAACCATTAGAAATCATTTCATAAGTATGAAAAATTTAAGAATTTTATTGATGAAAAATGTTGTAATCTCATCAGATATACACACCTAACTGACAAAATTCTTAAAAATACAGCAGATAACTAAATATTTTTTGTAAAAACATGTTAGCGAACTCACCCAGTACTATAAGCCGACAGCAACCAATTCAACAGAAGAGCCGAACACGCCTCCACAGACACCTGGTGGGCCGGCGGCAACCGCTTGTTCAAGTTGTGGTACAATGATGACACCAGTGTTTCTAGCCTTGTGACATTAACACAAGCATTCGGCTCCAGAGTGTTCAGGGCGTTCTCTCTGAATGCTTCTATTACATTCCATATGTCAATTACGTGTACTGAAACAAAGTAATTGGGAATTAAAAAGTAAGTTTGAGAAAGAATTTGTGATAAACTGTGTGTGCTCGACACTGACCCAGTAGTTGCCATCTTGAACATTAAGTCATTAGCAATAGTGGTGATAGCTGTCAATTATTGTCAATGTTATGGTGGGTGTCAATTATTGAACATTAGCGTGTCGAGCACATTCCCGTTATACTCTAGATTATAAAATCGTTACTCAAGGATTTAATCTCTTACTTTGTGGTGGGACTTGTGCCTAAATTCACAACTTTAACTGGTGGAATGTGGATGATACAAATGATATATAGACATAAGTGACTTTGGTTCACAGTAATACATATACATTGAAAGAAATAAAAGCATTATCAGTACATATTTTAATAGAAGAGAAAAATTGAAAAAAATATATGTCTCAGGCAGGATTCGAACCTGCATCTCCTTGGCTATCCGGGTCAAACACAGGCGCCATAGCAACTAGGCTACCAACTCTAAAATATTTAGAATTCTACAGGCAGTTGTTAATGCTACAATAAAAAATCATTATCAGTACATCACTCACAATTACACTTCTTTTGAACATATCGTAGCTTGCAGGCGGTTCGGTATGAGGCGAATCGGATGAGGTCAAAGTTCTGTTCCCTCATCTCTTGGTGCAGCTGGGACCGGGGGTCAGATCCACCCCCTACGCCTGCGTTGGGCATCACGCCCATACCGTCGCGCTCGAGGGACATTGTGACTCCTAAAAAATAATAAAGAATGGTGTAAGAGTAAAGGAAATCATTTATTTATTTATTCTATTTTTTATTCATTTAATTTTGCAGCATAACAGTATAACCAAAGCACTGTGAAACTAAGATACAACTTAAACACAATAAAATTAAGTAACAAAGAATGGAAATTACACAGAAGAAGGCAAACTCTACAATCATCTACTGTTTGAAATTGTATAATTAGGGAACAGTGAGTTCATGATACAACTGGCAAGTGAACATTATTAACCCTTTTTACGGCTTGTTCCGTATCTGTCCCAGTAAAATGGAAATTATGAGCAGTGTTCGGATCTTGGGTGCAATTTGAGGTCTTCTTCATCATATCCTCATGGCTGAGGGACGTGACGGCTGCGGGAACTCTTCACCAACGCTCTTTTGAATTTTAGGTATATGACTTCAAATTTTATACAGAAACATGGATGTTCCTCAGGATTCCGGGAATGTATTATAATATAAGCAAACAACAAAAAAATGCATCTAAAATAATATCCATTTCCAGAAACGCAAGGAACATCCTTTTAACATTTGAAGTCATATAGGTACCCTAATTTGTACCCAAGATCCGAACATTGATTATGAGGCATACGAAAGGCTTTTCTGCAGAAAATCTGCAATAACTAAGATGATATCCAATAAATAGAGAGTAATATATCATAAATTAACAAGTTATACTCTTCTCATTGTAACTAATGGAGCATGAAGCTCTCTCCACCTGGTCCTTTAGAGTTTAGAAAGCCATCTCCTTGACTTTCCTGTATGACAATGATGTACATCTTATCTTTTAGTTGTTTCATGTAGCTTTCTTGATAATGTCCACTCAATAAGGGTTCATTTGTTTTCATAGCTCAGCTTAGCTTAGCACTGATGGAAATGGGTTAGTTTCATTGCTTAGCTAACTAGCACATCTTAAGTGAAAAACAGCCTAAGCACTTTTAACAAATTCAGTGGGGTCATGAAGGAAGGAGAGGAGTCCGTGCTTCCACTATGGGGTCACTTCCCCATACTAATTGCACAGTTGGGACTTGTGACACTGTCCGATAGTTTTGTATGGGGACAGTGAATATGTTAAAATTGCAAATAACTTTGTGCATTCAAAATAGCGGTAAGAGACAACTATTAACAATTTTAGCATATTGTCATCGTCTCTATGTTTTAATTTTTTTTTAAATGTACATGTAACTTAGGTAAATCATTGCTAGCTCTTGTTAAGTTAGGTATTAAGTATTTAGCTACTAGTTATAATTTTATTTTAATATTTATGTACAAATTTGAATTTTAAACCCAATTTATATTGTTTCTGAATAAATGACTTATGATTGTTAGTTGGGAATTATATGGCCTGGTTACTGGACCTTTCAGCCACTTATGACTTACCACTAGAAGAAATTACGGTCATACGTGAACCCATTAAAAAAACAATATTTCAACAAAATTCCGTTATAGTGACGTGCGAAAACGCGTAAATTATCTTTGTTTATGTATTTGGATATTCGAAGGTCGTTACAGTTTACGAAATAATTTAAAACAATAGTGATTACAAATACTAAATGGAAAAGCGTCAACCTGCGCCCAATATTAGCGTTTGTTACATCTATTACACACATACATTGCACATACCTGCGGTTAGCGGTTAACTCATAATTTTGTTGACATAGCGATAATGAATTCGCGGCGAGACGAATAATATTTTCGTAGTTATATCGATTCTAAGATACTTTAATTTTCTTATATTAATAACACGATTAAACACTCCAAGACACTTGTAACACGAAGCCACGTATATTTATTCGAGCACTAAAGGCGTAATTAATCTTTTCCCGTCGCTTAATGTTATGAATCCGTAATAAAACACATTACTTTAGCTAATAAATTAGGAAATCTTGGAATCAACATGACAAGTCTGCCATTGAATTGAAGGTGCGTTCTGAATCTTGCCGTCTATTTTTAACATTTAATCAATGATTATTCTATTATTAAACATAAGACCAAACGTTGTTAATTTTAAATGATGAATGCTAAATTTTAATTAAAGACTTCAAATGTATATACATAAGTAATTTCAAGTTCAATAGTGTTAATATTGTATTATACATATTTACAAATAAATGCGTAAATTGAACCGTAATTTATTATAGTGTTGCCAGGTAAAAAAAATCTGTAGCCTGAATTTTTTTATCAGGGATCAAATTGATCATCATTGATAAAAAAATATATAAAAATGTCTCGATACATTGGACTCCGGAGTAATACAGTACAGTATACTGCTACTCTGGCGTCCAATGGTATCGAAATTGATACACTGGACAGGGAAATTTTGCTACGCCCCCGAAGTAATTCCTCCATGCGAAACAAAACTAGTTGTGCGTCATTAGGGTTCCGTTGTCCCATCCAAACCCTCTCGTCCCATCCAAACCCTCTCGTCCCATCCAAACCCTCTCATACGGGAAGCCGCGGACTATGTCCCGGCCCCCGTACCCGGACCACAGGACTTCCAAGTCCCCGCCCCACCACCACCTCATGATCCTCTTCCTGTCGACATCCCGCTCGCCGGCAGGGCGGATAACTTAGCCGATGATTTAGTACAGCTGACTCAGAATATTACACATATTGCTTTGCGCAGGCTAGTGCGGCGACCGAGACACATTCTGACTGACCCTGATGACGTCATCACGGCCACCATCATGCATTTTAGACAGGACTACAACTCACAAGACCTATATACAAACCGTATTCAGCTAGGTACACTGACCTTGGTTCGAGTGCTCTAACACGCCAACGTTTTACTCCCATGGAGCTGAGGTTCAGCTGCGGCCACCTACCTCCATGCAGTCCAACTATTGTTAAGCCTTAAAGGCTAGCAGTGTACAAGCATAAAAAAAGGGTTCCGTACCAAAATTATAAAAAAGGAACCCTTATGGTGCGACTCTGTCTGTCTGCCCGTCTGTCACAGCGAGATATATCAAGATCTACTGATGCTATCGACTTGAAATTTGGAATAGTAGAAAATTAGTAATAGTAGAAAACCGCTAACCCGAGCCTATTGGACAAAAAAAATCTTATACCTTGTTTTTGTTGTCTACCTTTTTAAATTGTTCTAATTATGTAAGTACCTCTTGTAATGTGTTTTTCTGGTGTGCAATAAAGTATACTTGTATTGTATTGTATTGTACCTTTTTAACTTTTTTTTAAAGGGGAACGAAATGGGATGACGGAAATCAAAAGTAGAGCTATTATATCGAGCACATATCGAGTGGGATATCAAATGACGTGCTATCGCGCGTCTGTGTGACTACGTGTCGCGCGTTCCTAAACGGCCGAAGCAAAGAGTAAAGTAACCAGCCAGACCTGCGTGTCGACTGTGTGTGTCACACAGTCGGACACCCAAGGGTGGTCTGGCTAGTGACCTGGTTCGACCCCAGGGAACGCCACGGCCTACCACCCGGTCCGACAATCGCTATGCCCGGGAATGGGTTGCGAGTTTGTCAGTTTAAAAAAAAAAAAAAAAGTAAAGTAATATACCTATGAGCCGAAGATGGACTACTTGTTCGTCTTTATATACTTTGCCATAGCTGCTAATAATGGTAAATAGCAGTGCTTCAGACATGTGCCTTTCAAACCAATGAGTTTTTAAGAACTTCTGTTCATACTTACCTACTTAACGTGACTTGATATTTTACCATTCGTTTTCCGGTGAAGAAAAAACATCGTGAGAAAACCTGCAAACATCCGTGAAGAAATTCAAAGGTGTATGTGAAGTCTCCAACCCAGGGCTAGCGTAGGAACTACAAACAGACCATTCACTGTCATTTATGAGAGTAATCCTGTAGGGAACGTGCAGGAACTATAGGTGGCAGCACTAAACGACAAAAGAGACACGGGTGGACAATAAAGGAAACTATAACCCCTGTCAAATCAAGCTGTCAATGTCACTGACAATATGTAAGTGTCTATGTCAAGTATAGTAAGTCGTAGCTACACTGACGTTAATCGTCATTCATCGCAATAAATTACGGCGTTTCCGTCAATGTTGCCCCAGCATGAGAGGGTACTTGATTAAGATTGGCGGCACCAGTGAGCAGCACCTTGGTCGTGCACGTTCCCTATGCCCAGCAGTACCTATTCAATTCCAATAAAGTAAAACGACTCTTGACAGTTATCTAAGACATTTATTTATAAATAAATGAACACAGTTTTACATTTAGTTCTGCGGAAACCTCTAAAATATATAATTATTTACAATATCTAATATATTTGTCGCACAACACTAATATCCAATATAGATTTGTTTTTACTCGCCCGGAGCATTGCTATTCCATACACGAACTTTAAAGTGAAACATTTCAACGCTGCCATCTTAATTTTGCCTATTTAAATAAAAATAAAAATTTTGTCCACTAACATTTTGAACCCGGCCCAGGACCTTAAATAAATAGCCGGACTCGCTAACAGAGAACTGAAGCCATTTCTAATGCGCCGGCTGCTTGTACAATCGAAGACACTGCTAACTGACCACTTTTCACCCTTATTACAATGTATTAAGGTCTACTGATGGTCACTTAACTGTGTCTTCGTTTGTACTTACGAGCCGCACGCACACATCTACTAGTTTTTTCCTATTGCGAGCAGCACACACAGATAGGTAGCTGGCCGATTAGTCATGCTTCAGTTGTTTGTTAGTGATGCACCGTCCGGCTATTTATTTGAAGGTCCTTGAGTACGGCCAAGAGCTCCTGAGTAGGGCACGCAGTACCGAGAAATTTTAGTATGGCAGTACCAGGAATTCCCGGTTCTCCCCCTACTAAAATTTCCCGATTTTGCACGCCCGACTCCTGAGGAGCTTTGGCCAAATCCGATGTGTATTATAGCAACCCACGCTGCAGAGGCTTATAAACCTCGTTCGACCCCAGGCGCTTTGACCCCCACCTAGTCCGACCATCTCAAGGTGGACCGGGACTAGCGACCTGGTTCGACCCCAGGCGCCCCTGGCCCCTACCTAGTCCGATCCACTCAAGGTGGTCTGGCCAGCGACCTGGTTCCACCCCAGGGAACGCCGTGGCCCCCACCGTGTGCGATTTTTGCTACATCCAGTAAGGATTGCAAGTTAGTCAGGCTTCAAAAAAAATACTAGGGGTACCCTACCTTTTTTTTTTTTTATTCACGATAGGTAAGCATTTGACTTTGATCTCACCTGTTGGTAAGTGAAGATAAAGTCGATGATGGAGCATGCTTACCTAGATAGTGCCTATCCACTCTCGACTTGAAGAGATCCAACCATACCTGCCTGTAAAGTACAACGAACACTGCAGGCAGGTAGGATAGGGGTAGTTTTAAAGCGCTCGGATTTAATCGAATCTTTAAATTCAAAGACGCCTTTGCCCCCATAGATACAATTAGAGTCTGTGCGGAAAGAGAATAGGCGTGGCGAAAAACGGAACTAACCTAAGCAGTATGGCATGTTTTTTGTAAATACGGTAGAAAAGCATTACAGCGCCCCCTCCCCCCATCTAAATCCTATTCTCTTTCCGCACAGACCCCCGCTTGACCTTACCGCATCATACAACTAATTTTGTACTTACCACGGGCGGTAATAAAGAAAGCCTCAGACCGCATATTTATCGCCCTTGCCTTCGACTCGGGCATCAAATACGTGCGATCTGAGATATCTTTCTTTTACCGCCCTAGGTACCTAAGTAATA
The DNA here is from genome assembly GCA_947034925.1 of Eudemis profundana. Lineage (NCBI taxonomy): Eukaryota > Metazoa > Arthropoda > Insecta > Lepidoptera > Tortricidae > Eudemis > Eudemis profundana. The sequence continues at coordinate 8,761,412 of OX344814.1, read as the reverse complement.
TACCTACTATTAAAATAGTGTGCAACTGTTTACAGGAGAGTGCACAATAGTTTGGCCCATAGTTATGATTAACTTTGAGCAAAAGTAAGAATGACATCGTTAAAACGGTCTCACAGCATATAACATTACAGATATTAAACAAATTTGCCATCATCATATATATTTATCTACTTACATAAGTTTGTATTTTAACAAGGTATAATATCTATAGAAAATAGAGGCTACTTGAACAATAAATAGGCCACATGCGAGAAACCAATTTCTAAATTAAATTGGCTGTAAATAACGCTTTTTTTTAAATTTGCATATAAAAGTTTCAATCGCTTCATCATTAAATTAAAATTTGAAAATATATCTAAATTACGTACATTATTTCTCAACTCATAATTTCCTTGTTTTACTAAACTAAACAGACATTCTGTTTATTGGCCATTCTCACGAAGTATGACTGCGTCTAATTACCGCGTCTCCATACATTTAGTATGAAAACAGCGTCGCGGTAATTAGGTGACCGCAGACATACTTCGTGAGAATGGCCGATAGTGTTTTTAACAGGTTTGTTTTTGCAACGGCGATAATGATGTACGTATATAATGCTGTGGGTCTAGTGAAAACTTAGTGAAAAGGAGTACAAGTCACATTTATACCGGGTACAAAAGGTCACAACTCTATTATGTAACTTAAGCTCTTTTGCACTTTGGTTAGAAGTGACTTATACTGTACCCCTTTTCACTAGACCCACAGGAATCTTATCTTAATCGGCGAGCGTTATTTAATCAAAACCATTAACTTAAGAGCTTTTCTAAAAATGTTTGCACTGTTTTTTATTGTGAAAATTTCTGCCAATTTTGTGTTATTCTACTTCAAATAGCGGGGTTTTACAATCCCAATGGGACAACAAATTGTCCCAATTTTTTTTTCGATGTCGTCCCAACATTTATTTGTATAAATGTAACACAAAAGAAAGTTTGTGACACTTTTGTTCCTCTATTGGGATTCTTGCGCCGGTGGTATAGGTCAAAACTTCAAACGTGATTCTTCGTGCTTTAGAAGCGTTTTAGAGGTGGCTCATTCACATACTAGAAAATCAAAAAATCACCCAAGTTGCCGTTGTTTTCAGGCGCCTGAATCATTTTTTCAGTCCGTTTCAGGGCACCTTTTATCAGATGGCGCAATAAAATCCGTTTTCAGGACACCTTATGGGCCTCATGAACTACACTTCAGTATATGGCGAAATTTCTCGAAGGAGTGAAAGAGACAACACTATTAGAAAGAGATGAGAATGTTCGAGAAGTGTGTGAAAGTGACGGAAAATTCCTAGAAAGGGACAGCAATAGTCGCAATGTTCCAGCCGAGTCGAGCATCGAACAAACTAGAATCTCTAGAACACTCGCGATGCGAATCGGACCTAAAATTCGAGATAGGATTTCTCTGGAATGTTCTAGATTCCGGGTATACGAGTATAAGCCTCGTGCCGACGCCAGCGCGGACGCGGACAGTTTTTAATTACTTAGATGCGAAACCGTGAAGATCTCAAAGCCAACTCAAGTGAATAAGTGCGTTATAGTGAAGTGATTTACTATAGTGTTTTATTAAGTAAGTCTTCTTAATCAGTAATTTCGTAATAAAGTGTGAGTTTTTAATTAGTGCATTTTTCTATTACGGTACCTATCCCACGAACGTAACAGGATGTAAAGAGCTCATAATAGGGTACCGTCAAATGGGGGAAAATGAGACTGGTGTATTAAATAGGACAAAATGTAGGGTAACCTTTGATCACTTGTCATGGCAACATCGTTAGAAATATTCACGTCAGTTTGCTGTCAACTCAGCCGCAACAACATCGCGTTCACACAGGTAAGGCAAAAAAGTTGTTATTTCTATTACAAATTCTGTAAAAATGCGATCCTGCACGTGCTTCCAAACTGATGTTTTTTTTGGTCTGTAAAACAGTGTCTGCCACGACTTCCGTATTAAATGTTTCACAATAAAAGTCCCAGTAATCTAACCTCACTTTATCACCGATCGTTTGAAATTGACATTACTCCAGTAATGCCAACCATCGCGAAAAAAAAACACAGAAAAGTAAAGGTGCGTTCACATTCGGGAAAATTGGGACGGGGAAAATCTGGAGAAAAAATTTATAGGAAAAGTTATAAACGATGATTTTTTTATATATTTTAATATAATTAGGTTAAGATTGTGATTTCCTACGCAATAACCTAATAAAAGACTGATTAAAAGTAGATCTCCATTGTAAAATTAAGTTTAAAAGTTTCAAAGAAGATTTTTTTGAATTATGTTATTTTTTTTTAATAAACGTGTTCGTTGTGAACAGACCTTTACTAGTGCATTTTTTTAAAACGTTATAAGTGTCCTAAGTTGCTAAATGTGCCGTGTAACTTCGATAAAAGTCACGAAACAGTTGTTGTCTTAAATTACCCCACCTTACAGTCTAAGTTGGGACAGCCATAAAAAAAAATATATAAATAAAACTATTCATATACCTGTTAATATTATATGCAAAACAGAAAATTTAAGTACAGACTGTAAGCTGAGGCCAGCAAACAGATTGCTGACCCTGTTATAACTATGTTTTTTTTGCCCGGGAATTTGAAAATCGTCTCATTTTCCCCCGTTTGACGGTACTTTCCTGACAGATCAAATCAGTTACTTTTTATGAATTGTCAAAACGGTCGGATAGTATGAAGTTTCTATGAGAAAAAACATAATGACGTCATTGTGCTCAAACATCAAATCATCTCCTCATTTATAGCTTTTGGTCTTTTAAAAATCGTTTAAAACGTTAAATAGGTGAATTTTAGTTGATTTTTGCAAATTTTCGAAAGCAGATTTCAAGGCTAGCGTAAAGTAATTTATATTGACTACAGGCAAGTACCTTATTCTAAATAGAAATAACATAAACTAGGCAGAAAACTTCACAATTAAGAAAATAGCATTAAAAAAATGCTTACAATAACATTGATAAAGCTTTACCGTTATACTTACTCTTAATAGGCCAAGAAGTAGGTTGTTGGCTTTAATCTTTTACCTTCAATGTAGATACCCTATATTTGGGCCATTGTTTATAAAATACTGGAATAATAAATACATATAGATTTATATAAACAAACAATAAATATTAACATATCATATATAACATCATTCTATTAAATACATATCTATACATATAGAATTTCTATTTTTTTAACTACGCTGATGAATGATATTTCGTAAAGGTGGATTTAGACCAAACGAATTCTAACACATTCTAACCCCACTCTACCAAATTCTTTGTGTACACACAAAGATGTGTTAGAATTCGTTTGGTCTAAATCCACCTTAACATTAACACTATCCATGCAAAGGTTCGAATAAAAAACATATCAGAAATCTTATAAAAATATTTTTAAGCATATAAATTGCAAAATATAAGTATATATTATGTTGATTACATGTGTTTATTCAGGTAAATATTATATACAAAATTATTGTGTACGTCACAGTCGTCACAGATTTGTTAGCGATATTGGTCCGGTGTGGGACGAGTATTTTGTTCCAATATATAAATGATTACATTGTTTATTTACAATATTTAACAACGATGATTGAATACTAGGATTTCTAGTACCGGTATTTCTTATATGACCAATACCGGGATCCCAGTAGGTACTAACCAAGGACCTTTAAATGAATAGCAGGACGTAGCCTCGTTGACAGATAACTGAGGCACCTCTAGTAAGTCGGTCGCTTAGGGAAAGAATAATACATTACACAACTAGGGTGGTAATACAAAAAAAGGCCGAGATCGCAGAAGTTTGCGGCCCGAACTGCAAGCGAGGGACGTAAATATGCGATCGAGGGCTTTCTTTATTACCTCCCGTGTTGTGTAGGTACATCATTTTATGTCTATATTTGGCCAGAAAGCGGCTTTTTCCGTACGTGTAGCGTGCGGCAAAAGCCACTTTATGGCCAGGTGTGGCATAATAGTAGATTGTTCAACTAGGGACTAAAACAAGCCATAATGACACGAGGTGTTTACACACGAGGACACGAGGTGTTCACCCGAGCGTAGCGAGGGTGACTATAGATCGAGTGTCATTATGGTTGTATAGTCCCGCGTTAAACACTCTACTTTTCACTTTGAATGCGAGGAAAAAAACGACGTTCTATTACACAAAATTACAATATTTAAGGCCGGGTCACACCGGATGCGTGCGCGTGGCGTACGCGTTGCAGCTCCTTGGCTTTGAGCCGCCATTTTGTACGCGTTACGCACAAAGTCAAGGAGCTGCTGCGTGCACGCAACGCACACGCAGCCGGTGTGCGTTGGCCTTTATTGTTCCGTACTTTCGGTATAAAGTTGCACTATACACATTAATTGTTGAAATATTGTGCTCAATACGATTAATGAACATTCAAAAAGCAAAGAAAAAAATTTCCGCGGTTCTTTATTTTTTTTTTACATAGTGAAGTCACTCAGGCTTTAAATGCTGGCATTTTTAGCCAACAGGTTCAAACGTGAAAAATACCTATTTTAAAACTAATTGGATCATGCAAAATAAAATTAAGTTACCCCTAATCTAGTTAAATTGATTTATATTCGTAATAATTAATCATTATTACTATATTAAATCGTTATTTTTTTAATAATTTTGCACAGTTGTCTTTTTAGGTTATTTTCACACCCAAAAATTGTCTATACACAATCAATTGGCTGTTTAGGGGTTTTCAAAGTCATTTAAAAAAAAAATTACTTTAATCCCTAGAGATTAATAAGGAACTTTAGTCCCGATATGTAGAGACTAAAATTAACATTTTAAGAGCATGAGAAGTGAAAATAGTACATTACACAACTAGGGTGGTAATACAAAGAAAGCCCGAGATCGCAGATGTTTGCGGCCCGAGCTGCAAGCGAGGGACGTAAATATGCGATCGAGGGCTAGCGATTAGCGGGCTAGGGATTAGCGTGGCTACGTCCGGCTAGTTATATTAAGGCCCTTGTTAATGTCCTAATGCAGTTTACGTTTTAGTTTTTGACACTGAGTTAACCTATGCAACATATCTTGAATAAAAACTACTTAGAATTACCTCTATAATATTTTTTGCAAAATAAAACACTACTTACATGGAAATATTCTTAAACTTTAATCCTACAGTTACTCATCACGTTTCAAGGTTAATTAATAATCTGATCAGCTATTACTACATATGAATATCTCTATTAGAATTTAAAATATATACGATATTTTCACAAGCACATCGCTTACGTTAATTCGATTATCTACATCGAAAGCTATTGGAACTGATAAAGAATTATGGCCCGCCTAACTCGGCCATTCATTAATTTGCTAATAAAATAATTACCGTAACAATTTTTATTTCCGTTTACACATTATATTTATAATGTTATTATACACATAAGTACCTATACTAAGATTTTAATTAATGTTTTATTTAAGTATTTACCGTTAATTTATATTTGACTACTTTCTAGTTTTGCAATGTATTTTTTTTATTTTAAATAATAATATGCGTCCAATATTTTATAATGAGCCAACAATTGTAGAATTTCTATGATTTTATACCACGTATTGATGATAAAAAGTAAAAAAAAAATATGTTACGGTAATTAGTTCATTCAGCTTACTACTGTGACGTGAGAATAGCCAAATTAAAATAAAATATTATGATAGTCTATTTATCACGTCAACGTAATGCCAAATTATCACATTTAGTGCTAAATTACTCACATTTTCCACCAATAATTAGTGGTAATAATTAGTCCGGCTGTTTAGCAAATTACCTATAAATTACATGTACTTTAAAAATAATGGAGTATTAAATTTTGAATAATTTTTCGCATCTATTTATGAATTTTAGCACTGATTTAACACAATAATGGCCCTAATTGGAATTAATTGGTAACATTGACATTAATTAAAACACATTAATCTCTCAAAGAGCATTTTTGACAAACCTCATACATAATTCTGGTTTAATTTACTAATTTTCTTCGAGTATGACCTACGTATCTTATGGTCGAAAATACCCAGATTTTTTTTATATTGGGCACTGTGGGTAAATCCCCAGGGTCCCACGGTGTGGGTCTCAACTTCGATCCTTTTTGTAGAATATACGAGTATTATAGTCATACGGAGGCCTCCCAATTAAGTTAAAACGGCCTTGAAAATAGCCTCTTACGCTGATCGACCGATAATGAATGCGCTGAATGCAAATGCTTTTGTTTTGTGACGTCACAGCGCACCGAAGCTAAGCGCGCTACATTGGCAGCTTAGCTACTTAGACATCTCCTCTAGACCTAGGATTTGTATAAGATTCGGTCGCTAGCGCATCCAATCCCCATCACAGCTTTATGGCTAATTCAGCACTATGTATTGGTTAATTGCCACACGTAGCTTTATAGCCGAAACTTGAATGCCTGCTAGCGCAAACGCCTTGCATTTAGCAATAAAGTATGTAGTTTATACGTATAGCCAATGCCGCCAGGTAAATCTAGTGACTGGAGCCCCGGCCCGGATGGCTTCGTGTTCCGATTCTGGAGACAAGCAGCATGCCACGCGCTGAAAAACAAGTTATCAATAGGTTATTATTTACATGATAAAACATCCCATTAATATTATAAATGCGAAAGTTTGTGAAGATGTTTGGATATTTGAATGTTTGTTACCTAATAACGGGGTAACAACTGCATGCATCAAGCTGAAAGTCCTGGATTGAAACATGGTTACTTTATATCCCGGTAAAGAGTTTCTTTGGAACAATAACGGGAACGACGCGGGCGAAGCCGCGGGAAAATGCTAGTAATTGATAAAAATTAAACGAGTCTGCGAACCCCTGTGGCTACGCCATTTTGAAAAAAAAAACCAAAAACTAAATCGACAGAAAAAATCTATAGTAGTGTACTCGCAGATAGAGCGTGGTCTGGCGTTCCGAGTTCTGCGGCCAGAGTTCTGCGTTTTGACCGCTCGAGAGTTCCAACGCACACACGAGGCGTTCTAATTATTGCGTTCTATTTTATCCATGTCTTTGTACGTGCAATATGTCGCTAGAAAGTTCATCTTCCGAAATTAAATGAAATGAAAATTTATTTGCTTGAGACATGACAGTAGTTAGATGGTATTTTAACAATAAAGGTACGCATATCTCGCCAAACAATTCGGCATGCAAATGTTAATTTCTTATAATCTAATCACATTAAAAAAGAATTGCTTTTGTAGAGCCTAGAAACTTCTAAAAAAATAAGAAAATATTCCGTGCACCCAATTAACACATTTTGGATTTTTTAGTGTACTTGACTTATGGCTAATTCAGCTATGTTGTCCTGGTACTGGCAATTATACCTCTCAAAACGTCCCAGGAGTGTCAAGCAGCCTGTAGACAGCCACTATGGGTATCATCAGGAAGCAGGAGCAGGCCAACCTTGCCCTGGTACTGGCTATACCTCACGCAACGTTCCAGGTGTGTCGAGCAGCTTGTAGACGATCACGATGGGTATCATCAAGATGAAAGAACGGGGCAGCCCTTACCCCAGTTGTGAGCACTACTTGTACTACTGTGTACTTTGTGGGGTCAATGTTACCCTGGTACTGGTTATACCTCTCGCAACGTTCCAGGTGTGTCGAACAGCTTATAGACGGTCACGATGGGTATCACCAAGATGAAAGAACGGGGCAGCCCTTAGCCCAGTTGTGAGCAATACTGGTGGTCTATGTTACCCTGGTACTGGCTATACCTCTCGCAACGTTCCAGGTGTGTCGAGCAGCTTGTAGACGATCACGATGGGTATCATCAAGACGAAAGAACGGGGCAGCCCTTACCCCAGTTGTGAGCACTACTGGTGGTCTATGTTACCCTGGTACTGGTTATACCTCTCGCAACGTTCCAGGTGTGTCGAACAGCTTATAGACGGTCACGATGGGTATCACCAAGATGAAAGAACGGGGCAGCCCTTAGCCCAGTTGTGAGCAATACTGGTGGTCTATGTTACCCTGGTACTGGCTATACCTCTCGCAACGTTCCAGGTGTGTCGAGCAGCTTGTAGACGATCACGATGGGTATCATCAAGACGAAAGAACGGGGCAGCCCTTACCCCAGTTGTGAGCACTACTGGTGGTCTATGTTACCCTGGTACTGGTTATACCTCTCGCAACGTTCCAGGTGTGTCGAACAGCTTATAGACGGTCACGATGGGTATCACCAAGATGAAAGAACGGGGCAGCCCTTAGCCCAGTTGTGAGCAATACTGGTGGTCTATGTTACCCTGGTACTGGCTATACCTCTCGCAACGTTCCAGGTGTGTCGAGCAGCTTGTAGACGATCACGATGGGTATCATCAAGACGAAAGAACGGGGCAGCCCTTACCCCAGTTGTGAGCACTACTGGTGGTCTATGTTACCCTGGTACTGGTTATACCTCTCGCAACGTTCCAGGTGTGTCGAACAGCTTATAGACGGTCACGATGGGTATCACCAAGATGAAAGAACGGGGCAGCCCTTAGCCCAGTTGTGAGCAATACTGGTGGTCTATGTTACCCTGGTACTGGCTATACCTCTCGCAACGTTCCAGGTGTGTCGAGCAGCTTGTAGACGATCACGATGGGTATCATCAAGACGAAAGAACGGGGCAGCCCTTACCCCAGTTGTGAGCACTACTGGTGGTCTATGTTACCCTGGTACTGGTTATACCTCTCGCAACGTTCCAGGTGTGTCGAACAGCTTATAGACGGTCACGATGGGTATCACCAAGATGAAAGAACGGGGCAGCCCTTAGCCCAGTTGTGAGCAATACTGGTGGTCTATGTTACCCTGGTACTGGCTATACCTCTCGCAACGTTCCAGGTGTGTCGAGCAGCTTGTAGACGATCACGATGGGTATCATCAAGACGAAAGAACGGGGCAGCCCTTACCCCAGTTGTGAGCACTACTGGTGGTCTATGTTACCCTGGTACTGGTTATACCTCTCGCAACGTTCCAGGTGTGTCGAACAGCTTATAGACGGTCACGATGGGTATCACCAAGATGAAAGAACGGGGCAGCCCTTAGCCCAGTTGTGAGCAATACTGGTGGTCTATGTTACCCTGGTACTGGCTATACCTCTCGCAACGTTCCAGGTGTGTCGAGCAGCTTGTAGACGATCACGATGGGTATCATCAAGACGAAAGAACGGGGCAGCCCTTACCCCAGTTGTGAGCACTACTGGTGGTCTATGTTACCCTGGTACTGGTTATACCTCTCGCAACGTTCCAGGTGTGTCGAACAGCTTATAGACGGTCACGATGGGTATCACCAAGATGAAAGAACGGGGCAGCCCTTAGCCCAGTTGTGAGCAATACTGGTGGTCTATGTTACCCTGGTACTGGCTATACCTCTCGCAACGTTCCAGGTGTGTCGAGCAGCTTGTAGACGATCACGATGGGTATCATCAAGACGAAAGAACGGGGCAGCCCTTACCCCAGTTGTGAGCACTACTGGTGGTCTATGTTACCCTGGTACTGGTTATACCTCTCGCAACGTTCCAGGTGTGTCGAACAGCTTATAGACGGTCACGATGGGTATCACCAAGATGAAAGAACGGGGCAGCCCTTAGCCCAGTTGTGAGCAATACTGGTGGTCTATGTTACCCTGGTACTGGCTATACCTCTCGCAACGTTCCAGGTGTGTCGAGCAGCTTGTAGACGATCACGATGGGTATCATCAAGACGAAAGAACGGGGCAGCCCTTACCCCAGTTGTGAGCACTACTGGTGGTCTATGTTACCCTGGTACTGGTTATACCTCTCGCAACGTTCCAGGTGTGTCGAACAGCTTATAGACGGTCACGATGGGTATCACCAAGATGAAAGAACGGGGCAGCCCTTAGCCCAGTTGTGAGCAATACTGGTGGTCTATGTTACCCTGGTACTGGCTATACCTCTCGCAACGTTCCAGGTGTGTCGAGCAGCTTGTAGACGATCACGATGGGTATCATCAAGACGAAAGAACGGGGCAGCCCTTACCCCAGTTGTGAGCACTACTGGTGGTCTATGTTACCCTGGTACTGGTTATACCTCTCGCAACGTTCCAGGTGTGTCGAACAGCTTATAGACGGTCACGATGGGTATCACCAAGATGAAAGAACGGGGCAGCCCTTAGCCCAGTTGTGAGCAATACTGGTGGTCTATGTTACCCTGGTACTGGCTATACCTCTCGCAACGTTCCAGGTGTGTCGAGCAGCTTGTAGACGATCACGATGGGTATCATCAAGACGAAAGAACGGGGCAGCCCTTACCCCAGTTGTGAGCACTACTGGTGGTCTATGTTACCCTGGTACTGGTTATACCTCTCGCAACGTTCCAGGTGTGTCGAACAGCTTATAGACGGTCACGATGGGTATCACCAAGATGAAAGAACGGGGCAGCCCTTAGCCCAGTTGTGAGCAATACTGGTGGTCTATGTTACCCTGGTACTGGTTATACCTCTCACAACGTTCCAGGTGTGTCGAGCAGCTTATAGACGGTCACGATGGGTATCACCAAGATGAAAGAACGGGGCAGCCCTTAGCCCAGTTGTGAGCACTACTGGTGGTCTATGTTACCCTGGTACTGGCTATACCTCTCGCAACGTTCCAGGTGTCCTGAGCAGCTTGTAGATGGCTACGATGGGTATCATGAGGATGGAGGAGCAGGCCAGCCCCCAGCCAAGCACCTCGGCCCACTGCGGGTACATGTACTGCTGGTACTGCAGCGGTTGTTGGTACAAGAGTCCGAAGACCACCACACCCTGCAAATATATAGCTGATATACAGCTTGCAGCTTTGCAGATCCAATAAAAAGTCTACATTATTTTCAAGGACCTTAAATTAAACACCCGGTCGTAGACTCGCTAACAGATAACTGAAGCACTTCTAGTAGGCTCGTCGCTTAGCGCTGGTTGCTGTGTGCATGCTGTTCGTCGTAGGCTACTAAGCTGGTTGATGTGTGCGTGTTACTTGTAAGTTCAAAACGACCGACTAGAGGTGCTTCAGTTATCTTATCTACTAACGAGGCTGCATCCGGCTACTTATTTTAAGGCTCTTGATTATTTTAATAAATCTGTGAGGCCCAATTGCCAGACACATGAGCGCATCTATCGAGGTTCTGCCGTTTGTTTTTTTGGTACAGAACCCTACACAACTAGGTAGATATATTTCTGGCTGACCAGGTGAGGTCATGCTAAGTACCAGAATTATTATTACTCGTATACGTTTGAGAACTTTAATGCTACATATGATGAAGTGGGGTCTTGATCCATATCATATAGAAAAGCTACTCACTATGATGAATATTGGACTGATAAATTTCCAGCATATTCTCCAGTACAATCCAGGTCTGAATCCGAGCATTTCTTCTACATCGTCCGAAAACCTTTCCAGTCCTGCAAATACGATTGTATATTCAATAAGTAGCTTTAAAAACAGACATATTTAGGGTTCCGTACCAATATGGTAAAAAAGGAACCCTTATGGTGCGACTCTGTCTGTCTGTCTGTCTGTCTGTCTGTCTGTCTGTCTGTCTGTCCGTCTGTCACAGCAAGATATCTCAGGATCTACTGATGCTATCGACTTGAAACTTGGAATAGTGTTAAAAGTCGCTGACTTGAGCCTATTGGATAGAAAAATAATCTTATACCTTTATTACTTTTTTTTTAAAGGGGTCCGAAATGGGATGTGGAAAAACAAAAGTAGAGCTGTTATATCGAGTGGGATATCAAATGAAAGGGCTTAATTTGTAGATTCCAAAACCATTTTTGTTTTTTTTTCTTAATTTTGTACTTTTTGATTTATGACCAAGAACGTTCAAAAAAATACCATTCCCCCCCTATTATCTTCAAAGTTACTGAACAGAAAAATCTGTAATAATTACCAATTATTAATATCATCCTAAATATTACAGGAAAAATAAAACGGTTTTCCTAAATTGCATCGTTTTTTAGAAATTTTCAAAAATCGTACACATACTTATTTGCTCCTACTAAGCTAACGGCCATACAGTTTTTGTTGAACTATTCACGTATCTACTTACGAGTTTGTACGGAACCCTCGGTGAGCGAGTCCGACTCGCACTTGTTTCCTTTTGAGGTAGGTAACTACGGAATGTACTTAAAGCAACTAGTCATAACAGTTTCCCTAGAGTAGATGTCGTTATGAATTTTTCCGTACTATCCTAGTTAAAGTTAAAGGTAACATCCCTATCTGCATTAGGATCCACGACTTAGTTGGGTAAAATATCTGTTTTTCTACTCCTGTACTTTTATCTGTCTTTTACTTGGTCACGAACACTTATATAAGAACATACATAATATGAGTTCAGAGAAGTCTATACTCTATTCCCCTTAAAAGCACTTGTGACTTTATAGTCGCAAAAAGATACTGCTAGGAGCCACAGACAGACTTCTAAATCTAGGTTAACCTTAGGTCAAGGATTACGCGTTCAATACTAACTTTACAATAAAAATGCACTACTACAACTTAACAGACAAATAAATTCCGGCGGTTTTTAGAAAAACAAAAGTTTCCGAGCTAAATTCTTTGATGCCAACTTAAAAATAAAAATATTTTTAAAATCGTCACTGAGTGTCACTAGTGAGTATACGTCAAATTAAAAACAAAGTTTACCATAGACACATACTTATTATATTGTTAGTCATATGTCATTTTTTTTTTCCTGGGTGGACCTATAGTCAGGGCTGCGTTTTTTACACAGGTGACAGACAAGTGCTGTTAAACTAGTTAACTTTACTCTGGCTAGTTTAAACTAATGGCTCTGCTAGGTGGGACTAAGGCATGACAGAGGACTATTTAATTAACAAAATGCAAAAGAGTTCAAAGCAGGGGGTCCCTCGGACAGTGCGGTGGACTTGGAGTATCCAAAAAGAATAAGAACCCTGTCTATTGAATATTGCTGTAAGAAAATTATGCTTACCGTAGAACCACGAAACTGCTACTGCCTCAAACAACGCGGAGCATAGCAGAGATATGCCAGCGGCGTACGTGTCCAGCAGATGAAACATGTAGATACCGCCCTGCCAAACGAAATATAGCTATGTATTTGTTTGGTCGGAGACAGCTATAGATTGAGTAGTGGAACTTAGAGGGAGATTGCTTTGGGCAAGTGGGACACGATAAACTACAAATGTTTTACTGATTCGGGCGGACGTTAAAGTGTCACAATAGGCTGAGGTTTCCCGTTACCTTAAAAAACTACCTAGCAGTTTAGAAAAACATCCAAGAGGTCGGTGATCACACACTCGAGGCCTCTGAGAGATATACACACTTGAGCTCGTGGTCGTGCCGCGTTTCATGACCCGTCACCGAGTTTTCTGTTACACGGCACATGTGTTCTGGCCGGTTCGGTATGGGTAACCGTGTATAGTGGCGATCCGATGCGCTGTCTTTCAGAACTACGATTTGTATTAACTCAAACCGGGCGCGTTTCAATACCCGAACGCTGACCCGGAAACGAATCTTACCGGGTTTGTGTAATTCAGGATCTTACAATGTGAATCCCGCTGCATAAGGCCGTGCACGTGCAAGTAACAGATAGGCAGCACAATTCCGATGATTTATGAGCTGACTCGCCAGTCAGTTTTGCGGATAGTATAGTATCGGAGAGTTAAACACACGGGTATACGAGTCGGCGCGTCGCACGGATATAGGGAACCCTTATGGGTTATTCTTCAGAAATATGCCTGCGGTCACCTTCTTCTTATGACCCGTTTTCACACTAAATGTATGGAGACAGAGGAATAAATCGCAGACATATTTCTGAAGAATAACCCTTATACACACCGGCGTAATATTGATGCAGGCGACACAGAAGGAGACGCACACCACCAGCAGTGTGAAGTGCTCTCGACGTAGCCAGTGCGCACCGCACGCGCGAGCCTCGTCGAGGAGGCCGGTGATCACACACTCGAGGCCTCCCATCTGCAAAGTGCACAAGGAACGTCGTGTAGAGGTATCATATCATCGTAATCTTAAGGTATGAGGAAGAGAGGACAATAGAGAGATCTCTCTCGGGGCGGGTGTTGTGCCTGGGGTCCGAAGTCCGAAGGGAGATGGTTGGAAGTGTTATATATTGAAAGTGTGTTACAACACTTCGATAGCGCGATAAACATAGAACAGTATAACAGTACGGAGATGACGCTATTTGTATGGATGTTGATGTAAGCGCCATCTGTCCACTGTCGATGCTGTTGTCCACTGCTTCCAGCGTTAAGCGTATGTCACTAGGTGACGTTGTCGCCACAGCTACTTCACTGACTGACTAAATTATCAGTGGCATAGTATAAGGAAGAATGAATAGGTGTTGATAGAAATTTCACCAGCTCTCAATACGGTAGCAAAAGGTCTATATGACAAAAGATGATATTAATGTGGTGTAATTGATGGATTTTGACACCAGCTGTCAAAAAAAGACCAAATGTAAGAGGTAATATTTCTAGAAACCCTTATTCTCATCTCATGTGTCAGAGGCGAAGATCCTCTTGTTATTGTCAAAGAGCGTTTCCTCACGTACCCATACTGTAGCTTAGCAACTTGTTTGGTGGTGTTCCAACGAAGTTGCCAAACTATAGACCCTTGTTGATGTTTTCGACGATTTTAAGGAGTCACCGCAGTGCAGGTACCTACCAAGGTATTGGGCCCGACACTTGGGCCGGTAGTATAAGGTCCTTCACGAAAACAATATGACTAAAGATATCTTGTCACTTTATTGCAGCTTACCCCAGAGTCTAAGCCAAGCATGATGAGCATGAAGAAGAACAACATCGCCCAGAGACTGGCTCCCGGGAGTGTAGCTACTGCTTCTGGATACACTTGGAATACGAGACCGGGTCCTGCAAAGAATATGATATTCGTAATGGCAAAACTACATTTGAGTTCTTCTTTGGAGAAATGGGTCTTCTATAGGCTTATCTTAGGATGATAGACTTTGTCGATTGATATCGATGCACGCGATGGATACCTAAATGATAAACATCCGTTACTCTCAAACTTACATACTTGTCAGGACGAACGGAGCGTTGTCATTTAATTATCGATCGGCTAAGCGTAGCATCATAAGCCTACAGGCCACAACCTTCTTCATCCTTCGCAGAATAACTCATTTATCATACAGGAAATATATCCCATAAGTATACAGCAGAGATTCTTAATCTTTTTTGAGCAATCACCCCCTATATTATTCCTAAAACCTTACAGGCCCTTTCTGAATATAATCAGAGAAAAAGAAAATCAAGGGCACATGAAACTTTGTGTTGTATGCGTAGCCACGTATTATGGACCACAGTTTAAGAAACCCAGATACTTATAAAGGAATGCTGGTACCAACATAGAAAAATAACGGTGTCAAGATGAGTTAAGAATGGTTCCATTCTTAACTCATTGAAGTTTTGACAATTCTCAAATTCTGTTTTTCCAACCGAACCTAATTACCATTCCAGTCTCAACCTAATTACCGTAACATTTCTAGTTTATCCCTATACCAATTATAATAAAAATAAATAAAAATATAATCTAATATGAGAATGTTTTCCGCAATGTCTTTCAGCATGTCAGTTTTACCTTCAGTGGCTACTGAGGATATGGGCACTCCTTGCTTATGTGACATGAATCCGAGGTACGTGAAGATGACGAATCCAGAGAAGAATGACGTAAAGCAGTTGACTAAAGTTGTCACCAGACAGTCTCTGAAAACATAAAATAATTATTAATATTACTAGACCGGAGACTAGCATTTGAAAATAATGGCACAGTATAGGTAATAGCAGTAATTTTTCTTCGTACAAAAAGTACATAGCGCGCTTGTATTGGGACCGAGCGCGACGACAGCGCCACGTGATAGGCGGCCATTATGGACAATATTGTCACCGCTGTCAAACAAGAAGTAAGTAAATATTGTGAAAAATATGAATGAAATCTCGTGTTATTTTACTATATTACACAATTTTGGACAATGGTAGTCAGTAACATTATTGCCAATAATATTAAAATTGTTGTTTTCAGTGAGAAAAGTCAGCGACAAAAATGTAAATTTTAGCCGTAGCGAGCGCTGTGATCGTTTAGGCTACCCCCTCCACCCGCTTTGCACTCTGCCAATATATGTGTAGTGTACGCGCCGTAAATGAACGCACTACAAGCAAAGTTTTAAGAATGGGTAAAAATGCTCCAGTACGGATCGGACTCACACACACGCGCAATACATATCTCACGCGCTCCTAAACAGCCGAAGCTGGACTACTTGTCTGTATTTATATTTTGACTAGCTTATGCCCGCGACTTCGTCTGTGTAAAATTAGGAACCTTTCCCCTTTACCCTCCTTTTAGGGATGAATTTCGGAAAACGGTGAAATTACTTTTCGTTACACTTATTGAAGGGTCTATGTGCGAAGTCTCAGATCTCCTACTTTAAAAATCGTGTGGTCCCAATATAAACTTTCAACCCCAATTTAACTCCCTTTGGGAATGAATTTCGAAAAATCCCTTCTTATCCCTTACTTACGTTATACAACCACCCTACTGTGAAAATTTCAAGTTCCTAACGTCAGTAGTTTCGGCTGTGCTTTGATGAGCCAGTCAGTCGGGACATGTTATTTTATATACAGCGTGGGAGGGACTATACCGCAACTTTAACTATAGATTCTAACAACTATTAGGAGTCAAAAATGTTATGTGATGTATAGTCGAAAAACGCTTACTTTCCGAGATATTCATTATTTTGTAAATGAAAAATCCCAAGTGTGTAACAAGCCCTAATAAATGTGACTAAGATACCTTTACTATTTTTTTAATATCCTTTAACTAAACAGGAATTAACCTTCGCAGTATTTGATGGTAAGCGACTACGAGGCCAAAAAATTTACCTTTCGTTTCCATTTTAGCTTTTTTTTTTCTTTTTGATAACTTTTCAGCCAGTAAGGACATGTTTATAACGAAGGGCTTAATTTACTGATTTATTTTGTTCCATAAGACTATTAATGTAATATGACAATATTCGACCCATGTTGATTTAACATTTTTTACTCGTCACACCACCAGGAATTCATGGCTAAAGTATGTCGGTATAGTCCCTCCCACCCTGTATAGAAGATTAGAAGATAGATAGATAATGGAATGGCTTAGAAGACTTTCAAAGGCACTAAAAACTTATAATTTACCTACCTGTAACAGTTGTTGTGAAAGGTGTTATAGCTGGCGTAGGACAGGTGAACCCCGAACCCAGCGCCTACGGAGTAGAAAATCTGGACAGCGGCATCAACCCACACCTGGAATAATAATAAATTAATAGTCAATACTTAGTCTTTCGTAGTGAAGATAGATAAACCCCGACCCCAAATAAACTGGGAAGAGGGGTGGCCAAAAAAAAAGGAGTGAAGATCGATAAATTTTCTCTTTATTCTAGCCGATAATACCACATTCATAATAGATAGATTGTAATTTTAACGGTAATTTTTATACAATTTTTGACGTGATAACGTCTTATAATTCGATGGAGCCGGCTGCACGCACGAAAAAGTGTCCCGTTACCTTGCAGGGTCGTTACCTGTCAAATAGGTACTTTATAGGGATGTAACGATACACAGTTTTGCCGATACGATACCGATACCGATATATAGTAGTTAATATCGGCGATACCGATACCGATATCTTAGCTAAATAATGAAGTATGAATTTCAGATATTTTTATGTCCTTATTATAACTAATGGCAATGACTACTGGTTATATTTACCAGAGAGTCAACCTTGAAAGTGTAAAGTAAAAATAATAAATTGTCAACTCAAAATTCTTTTTTTTTATTAAGAACCAAAGATTTAATTAACATAGTAATTATCATTGCACAAGGTAATAGAATAGACCAATACATAAATTAAGTCAGAAATTGATTTTACTTTTTGCAGATTTTTTTTCATACAGCAAATTCTTCAAATATCGGTTGTATAATATCGGCGATACCGATATATCGGCGATACCGATATATCGGCCGATATATCGGTATCGGTATCGGTATCGTTACATCCCTAGTACTTTATATTATTCCAGCACTAAAGTCGTTAAGACGATAGTTTCTTACAAATTGTTAATAAAATAGCCCTTAGTCCCTAAGATACGGCTGTCAAAAATCTCTATTGAATGACAAGAGACCAGTGGCGGATTTGCCCTAAGGCCTAGTAGGCCCGGGCCTAGGGCGGCCAGATATTAGGGGCGGCCAATCGTGACAAAAAATCACTGCTGCTGCTGAGAAAAGGGCGGATGGTACTCAAGTCGAAGTCCAAGTCCAAGTCCAAGTCCAAGTCCAAGTCCAAGTCCAAGTCCAATTCAAAGTCAAAGTCAAAGTCAAAGTCAAAGTCAAAGTCAAAGTCAAAGTCAAAGTCAAAGTCAAAGTCAAAGTCAAAGTCAAAGTCAAAGTCAACGTCAAAGTCAACGTCAAAGTCAACGTCAAAGTCAACGTCAAAGTCAAAGTCAACGTCAACGTCATCGTCAACGTCAACGTCAACGTCAACGTCAACGTCAACGTCAACGTCAACTTCAACTTCAACTTCAACTTCAACTTTTGACGAAGCATGTAGCGGATGATTTTCATGTCTTTCTGTTTTTTTTTTCTTCTAAACTTAATTATATTTACATGTCATTGATTGTAGGTACTTCAACTTCAACTTCAACTTCAACTTCAACTTCAACTTCAACTTCAAAGTCAACGTCAACGTCAACGTCAACGTCAAAGTCAACGTCAACGTCAACGTCAACGTCAAAGTCAACGTCAACGTCAACTTCAACGTCAACGTCAACGTCAAAGTCAACGTCAACGTCAACGTCAAAGTCAACGTTATCACGTTCGACTATCGTCAGTAAACCGACTTTACAGACAACCGATTTTTTTTTTTCGTATCCCTAAGATGTCGGAGCGTAATATTGTAGTATTTAAGTAAGTTCACTTATTTCAGTACCTTATAATATGTTAAAGATAACACGATTCACGTTTTCTAGCACAATTTTTCTGATCTAAAATGAAATAGTAGATTGTGTCACAAGGGAGCAAAATGATGTATTTACGGCGAGGGCGTACATTGAATCCTGAATGAAGTGAAGGATTCTATAGTAGAATCCGGAGCGTAGTGAGGGATTCAAGTGTTAACGCCCGTGGTGAAAATAATTTTGCTACCTAATGACACATACTGCTTTTCACACCAACTATGAGAAAAATTCTAATAAAACTCTACCTACCAAAATAACCAAATAATATGGTTAATCAAAGTGCATCCCAAATTATTATTAAAAATTAAATGTCAAATTTTTAGTGTATGACTAGTTTATAAAAACGATTATTATCGTTTACGTCGGCCTGGCCATCAGTATGGAGTATGGATAGCACCACATATGGCATGGGGACTCACTTGTGTGTCCTTCAACCTCGTGAGCTCCGGCCAAAAGTAGTACGCGATGTCTCTGGTGGCTCCCGGCAGCAGACCTCGGGCCAGCAGTATGGACAGCATCACATATGGCATGGAGACTTACTTGTGTGTCCTTCAACCTCGTGAGCTCCGGCTGCAAGTAGTACGCGATGCCTCTGGTGGCTCCCGGCAGTAGCAGACCTCGAGCAAGCAGTATAGACAGCACCACATATGGCATGGAGACTTACTTGTGTATCCTTCAACCGCGTGAGCTCCGGCTGTAAGTAATATGCGATGCCTCTGGTGGCTCCCGGCAGCAGACCTCGGGCCAGCAGTATAGACAGCACCACATATGGCATGGAGATTTACTTGTGTGTCCTTCAACCTCGTGAGCTCCGGCTGTAAATAGTACGCGATGCCTCTGGTGGCTCCCGGTAGCAGACCTCGGGCCAGCAGTACGAACAGCACCACATATGGCATGGATACTTACTTGTGTGTCCTTCAACCTCGTGAGCTCCGGCTGCAAGTAGTACGCGATGCCTCTGGTGGCTCCCGGCAGTAGCAGACCTCGAGCCAGCAGAATAGACAGCACCACATATGGCATGGTGGCTGTCATCCACACTACCTTACCTAGGTTAGTAATATTGGATGGTGTTAGTAATGCATTGCAGGGAATGTTAAGAGATGTACCTAAAAGTTTAAGAAAGAAGCATTTGAAGTTTGAGACTCTTATACGTAAAATTACTTAAGACAGCAAGGCAAGTGTATAAAATAGCGCGTAAGAGTAACACATCTATCGACGCAGAATCGGCTTAAGCCGGTCAGGAAAAGGCGGTGTTTGGCTTGGCACGTGCGGTCAATTTCGCGTCGATTGTATTGGAAGATTATGTTGGAAGAATTTTCATTCCATTTCTTGACCCTGGTAACGTGTGACTTATAAGAAAGCAATGTAAAGTAATATAAGTTAATAATTAACCGTTTCTGCAAGCCAACCAATAAAACGAATGATAAGCATTTTTTAAAGCTAATGACAAACAGTAATTTATGTTGACACCTTTATAACTTACCAGAGCTTTTGACACCTTTGAAGAGTGAGAGGTACAGCGTGACGTAAACCAAACCCAGACACAGGGCGAGCTGCCATTTGGGGAAGCCCAGGTCGTTCAGCCCCTCTGAGTATTGCATTTCGAGAACAGCTCGGCTATAGCAAAAGTATTCAAACTTCAAACGATAATTGGGGGAAACACTAAATCGTAACCATTTAGTGTTTCCCCCAATTATTGTTTGAAGAAGACGGTAATTAGCTAGAAAAACAGCGATTTGTGAGAAAGATCGTTAACATCGAAACACGCAAAGGTTTTTAATTCATACTGGACAAATTCTGATGCCGGGGGTGAAGAATGACAGTGGCCCCTTGTATGGCACCCCTAGTATGGTCTTGTTGGTAGGGTAATACCGCGCGAGCGCGCGACGACTCAGCGGCCATTCTCACGAAGTATGTCTGCGGTCACCTAATTACCGCGACGCTGTTTTCATACTAAATACCTATATGGAGACGCGGTAATTAGACGCAGACATACTTCGTGAGAATGGCCGTCAGAATTGTCCGGAGTTCCACGAGTTGTCACAGTGCGACCTCGACAATATTTGTGGCCCTATTGACTTACTGGAAGAATTCCGATGCGGGGGTGAAATGTGACAGCGGCCCTTGGTACGGCACTTCAGTTTTGTTGGTAGCATTGTGCCGCGCAGCGTCCCAGCATTGTTCGGAGTTCCACGAGTTGTCACAGTGTAGCCACGGCAGCTCTGAGCGCGCGGATGACACCAGAAAGTAGAAGGCCCAGCCTGAGGAGGGAGTTGTCATTGTCCATTTAATTCAATCAAACAATCCATGAGTAAGTATTTAGTTATTGTGAAAGTAAGAAGTGTAGTATCTTGCGCTAACACTCGTGTTCATTCCAGGGTTTTGTAGGGATTTTGTAGATATGTAAAGGTTTACCAGAGATGGCATTGTCAATTTTAAAAAAAGATCCTTAAAAATAAAGATTAAAAAAAACAGGGACTTCAGAAATTCAAACCTCTGGTTTGTGATACGTGCAATAGCTTCTTGAAACGGCCGAGTCAGATTTCTGACCATGTACTCTATTTTTTGTCACGCAACTCGTCAATACTGTACCGATTTTAATTTAGAAGGCGAATGTGATCGGGGTAGAATGATTCATAAAATCATCGATTTTCATTAAGTAGTCGTCTTTGAAGTTGGTAAACTAAGTAAAACGTTTATGCATAGCAGATACACATTTGGATTTTGGAACTTATATAATACTTATTCATTTATGCACATGTAATGATTTGTGTGATTTAAATAAACCCACGTCGGCAAATTGTTCCAATTTCTTCCCTCCATTTTAAAACCTTTCCCCTTAATACCCATTTCGTACTTGGCTACATTACATTTGGAGCATTTCCAAGCTCCCTAGGGCCCGAACGCGTAACCCTGATTAAATGTCTGTCGCTTAAAATATTACCTACGTAATAACAACAATGTTTATGATATCAATAGTAGGTACATTGTGTATCTAGGGCGGTAACGAAGCTGACATAAAGGAGAACTTAAAACCAAGGAAATTCAGTGAAGAAAAAAGAAGATCAGTGTTAAACTTAACTCTATATCGAAATTTCGGATTTCCAATACTTGAGTATAACGATATCATGGCTGTAAGCACTATATTATGTCTGCTGGGCAAGTCTTGTTGAAATTTTGCACCGATAGTGACGACCACTGTATATTATTGTCAGTAGCAGCACGCAATTTGATCAATATTTACCGATAATCACATTGTAGTAGAAGGACACGTAGAACGCAACCATGACCGCGCAGAACCCTACACCTGAAACATAAATAAGGAATCGTCTTTAAATAAAAAGATAACCGCACGGTGCGGTACGAAAGTGCGAGTCGGACTCGCTCACCGAGGGTTCCATAAACGGCCATTCTCACGAAGTATTGAGACTGCGTATAATTACCGCGTCTCCATACATTTAGTACGAAAACAGCGTCGCGGTAATTAGGTGACCGCAGACATACTTCGTGAAAATGGCCGTAAATACTTTGAATAAAGACAATTTTTTTATGTTTTAATTAAAAATGTATAGTGTTTAGACTTTTCCCTATACTTGTAGAATAAGACGGTATTACTTGCCAAATTTCGTAGTTCTAGGTCAACGGAAAGTGCCCTATGAATTTTGGTTTCCTTGTAAGTGCCTAAATGTACGTTTTATGCGGCATAAACGGTCATATCCTTTTTAGGGTTCCGTACCAATATGGTACAAAAGGAACCCAGAGGTGCGACTCTGTCTGTCTCTCTGTCTGTCTGTCTGTCTGTCTGTCCGTCTGTCACAGCAAGATATCTCAGGATCTACTGATGCTATCGACTTGAAACTTGGAATAGTGTTAAAAGTCGCTAACTCGAGCCTATTGGATAGAAAAATAATCTTATACCTTTATTACTTTTTTTTTTAAAGGGGTCCGTAATGGGATGTGGAAAAACAAAAGTAGAGCTGTTATATCGAGTGGGATATCAAATGAAAGGGCTTAATTTGTAGATTCCAAAACCATTTTTGTTGTTTTTCTTAATTTTGTACTTTTTGATTTATGACCAAAAACGTTCAAAAAAATACCATTCCCCCCCTATTATCTTCGAAGTTACTGAACAGAAAAATCTGTAATAATTACCAATTATTAATATCATCCTAAATATTACAGGAAAAATAAAACGGTTTTCCTAAATTGCATCGTTTTTTAGAAATATTCAAAAATCGTACACATACTTATTTGCTCCTACTAAGCTAACGGCCATACAGTTTTTGTTGAACTATTCACGTATCTACTTACGAGTTTGTACGGAACCCTCGGTGAGCTTGACCGGTTTTTTTACATCAACTTAGAAGTTTGATTGTTTCACAACTTTAAGGTACCGTAGACATGAATATATGGTTTAAATTTCAACTCGATACCTCCACGTGTTTCTGAAATAAAGGGTCTTGACAGACGGGCTGACAGACAGACAAACTGACAGACAGACAGACTGACAACAAAGTGATCTTATACGGGTTCCGTTTTCCTTTTAGACATTCCTGTGGAAAATGAGATTAAGTGCAGTCAATTACAAGAGGTTAGGTAAGTACAAGATGGAGTTCGCTTACCCAGAAAATGCCTGTTCTCTCTCACACAAATATTTTTGATAAGTTCTTTGAAGTTGACGGCCACTTTCGGGCATAAAGTTTAAACAATTTGCAATAATAATAAGACAAAAATTGCGTCATAAAATCGAAACTTATGTTCGTGGAATGAGATACATAAATTGTACAGATTATACACATATTTTATTTACCTAGAAGCATATTAAAATTTGCTTAGTTTCTCAAAGCTTAACTTGCTCAAAGTACGCGCAATATCTAGAATCTGCGAGCGACATTTTCTAATATGACTTTGGAAAGCAGCGCTGAAGATGAGGAGATACCTAATTTGACGAAAAATTACTTCAAGCTGCTAGTTTTTAATCAAAAGAACTTCTAGATATTTATTATCGCTGAACATCTGGGAGGTTATGAATGTTGCTTTTGTAAAACTTTTAAGTTCCTTCACGGAAATAGTATCCCATCAAAAGCATTAGGTACATATAAAATGATGCAAGTCTCGCAACGCAGTTCTTCTACAACAAAAAGTGTGTAAGATGTAATGTTAAACCAAGTCAGTACCCTGGGGGGTGTCCATGCAATTTCCACCGACTTGCCTATTATTAAACCGTGGAGTATTCTTTATTTGAAAATGGGCGAGACGACAAAAAAAAACTGTTTAGTCCGTCATTTACACTATTAAAAAATATTGTACACGTATTTTTTCTTTTGTTTGACAAACAAAAAATGACGAAGATAGAGTGCTTAGAAGTTTCGAGTGACGTCACTCCTAGGTACAATTTTCACCTAGGAGTGACGTCACAAGCCCCCTCTCCAGAAGTTTGATGATCTATAACTTTGTAGATTTTTAATATTTTGATAAACCAAAAAATACGTGTCCCATATTTTTCCATAATCTAACTGACGGACTAAATATAATTATATATTTTTAACCGAGTCGTCATCCCCATTATAAAATGTGTTCCTTATTTGTGCAGTTGTGACTGAAATTGCAATAATTTTTAAGTTTTGTAGGTCTTGAGAGGCTAAAGATTATAATTTGTTTAAATTTTGATGAGCTTGTGGGTAGCTAGAAATACTTACCTTAGAATTTGATGATCAGTGAGTGACTCATTGACAAAACTAAGGAACTTTGACGTGCAATCTTTCTTCAACTACGAATTGAGTTGCAGATATTCATGGACGACGATGACTGCTTTCCATCAGGCAGCTCGTCTGCTCTTTTGCCACTTATAACATGAAGAAAGGTCATATCCTGTTGCGCCAGCCCGGCTAGTTATGATCTCACCTTTAAATAGAGGGCATATTTTCCATAACGTTATAGGGCCCTGTCTGTTGTACTGGCCCAATATCAGCTCCATGTAGAACAATGGGACTGCTCCGAAAATCAGCATCAGCGTGTATGGTATTAAAAACGCGCCTGAAAAACAAAATAAAGCAATTTAACGTGAAAAAAGATTCCTGCCAACTGAAACTCCTCCTTTCAAAATAACGTTAAAATAACCAATCTCGTACCTAAAACGGTATTTAGTTTGGGATCAACAGCTAAATACCATAGTCCTTTTGCTCTAAGTATTTCTGTTCCAACGAATGCCTATGAATTTCAGAAACAACTACGGTAATTATGTTGAGAATATCGTGGTAATTAGCTTGAGAATGGTACGGTAATTAATTTGTAAGAAACAAGTGTATCTACGACCACTGCATACACATTTATCGTAGTGTATTGTGCCCTATGCATGTGAGCGACTTAGTGTGAGTGGGCGTACCGTTGTGTATTAATACTGACTCGTATGTTTTCTGAAGGAATTCAACTCACCACCGCCGTTCCTATAGCAGAGGTAAGGGAAGCGCCACACATTGGCGAGGTCGACGGCGAAGCCAATGATCGAGAGAAGGAAGTCAGCCCCCGTTCCCCACGTCTCCCGGCCGTCGTCCGCTTCTGCAAATAATAGCCTTCAGCCTTGCCCCACCCCCGGTGAGTATGTTAGTAAAATTGGCGAATAACAGTTCATTGCGGGCTGACTGGGTACAGTGTGATCGATCGTCCTTTCCAGAGCCGCAAGCTACTCGCTCAATTTTAACCGCTTACTCACCAGCGATGGGGCAAGTGCCTCATTTTTCGACATGCGAGTTACACTTTAAGAAAAAGGTTTCCATTTTTAGGGTTCCGTATCTCAAGGACCACTTTTGGGGGAGTCAAGTAGAACATTGTAAAAAAGCTAGCAAACTAGGTATATCATGTGACAAGACAAACTAAATAAAAGCTTGTAAAAAAACTTGTTGACATTTTCTGAAACGGATAGTGAATAATGGTATTTACTACCCTTGAATTGTCGACAAACATTTCATCGAAAGTAAATTTTCTCTGAAACCATATTTTTTCTAGAAATTAATCGGCCATTCTCACGAAGTATGACTGCGTCTAATTACCGCGTCTCTATACATTTAGTATGAAAACAGCGTCGCGGTTAGGTAGGTGACCGCAGACATACCTACTTCGTGAGAATGGCCGTAATATAAAACAACCCTAACCTAACCTAATGATGACTATTTAAAAGAATCGGTTCGGCTTCGGTTTCAGAGAAAAAAGTTGTCCACGAAATGAAAATTCGATGAAATGATACATTCGATGAAACGTTTGTCGACGAAACAACAGGCACGGGAATAATGGTATACTTGCCTGGTTTAATGCTACTAGATCTAATCTTTTTCGATGCATCGTTGTAGTATGTTTCCTCTTCTATTTGAATCTTTGGTTCTTCTGCAAGAAAATAAACACCATTATCTTTACAAGTAGGTGTAAAACCGTCCTCAAAGCATGAAATTCGTATGATATAATAACATCGAATATTCGGTTCTAAAGCTGTACGGCCATTTTCCCATGAAGTATGTCTGCGGTTACCTAATTACCGCGACGCTGTTTTCATACTAAATGTATGGAGACGCGGTAATTAGACGCAGTCATACTTCGTGAGAATGGCCGTAAACTGGTACTGACTGAGTGACTTACTTTTATAACACGACAAGGTGACCACGGATCCTTTTGTTGATTTGTGATCTGCGAAAAAAAAGAATAAACTTACTTACCTATGTACCTATTTGTGAATTTTCCTTTTTAACAACAACAATTAAAAGTAAAAATAAAGAGCTAATAAAGAATCAGTATCTCAGCATAGTAGTAATCCAAAGTTAATCCAAGAAAACGTCCAAGACTCTGGAACAAATACTTGTGTTCATTACATAAGAGCCTTATCACACTTGCTATTTGAGTGAATCAACTTTTCTTTGTCAACAAAATTTCACCTTCTCCGACTAAAATTGAAAGGAACTCTTTTTTTGGATATTTTTTGAATAAATTGTATGTTCATTTAAAAGACAGATAATAAAGCTACGTAATGCAAATATTTTTTATTATAATTTGTTTATTATAACTTGTTTATAAGCAGTGACCCAGCGGATATAGCTGTCCCCCAATTTGTATGAAAATAAGGGGTTGTCCGCTGGGTCACCCTTTTTATTTGTTAAAAACGAGGTTTATTTTTATTTTTACCTAATCTATCTCTAGATGTAAGATCTTGTTCCATTTAAATCATGTTAAAACATGCAAGAGGTGAACAAATAAGGAGAAAGAGCAATCTTTGCATAAAGCAAAGAAAAGTTGATTCACCCATTTGCGGGCGAGTTAGACGCGAAGTTTCATACAAATGACGCTTTGTATGGAAACTCGCCCGCAGCTCGGCCGCAAATCGCAACTGTGATAAGGCCCTAAGGTAAGGGCGAGTGCTCTTACAAGGTTTTGAACCCGGAACCCGCTTCATAGGTCCAGTCACTTCTCACTAGGTACTTCCGCTAAACGTGCCATCAATACAATGCCTGAACTCCTGTTTTACGGCCTTCGTGAAAATCGGGTGTAACATACGCAGGGATATAGAGTATTTCAAAAATCTTACGAAGCCTTTACGAATGTAATCGAAGAAACAGAAAACCAAGCACAGACTTGAAAGTTACTGTCGTATGCGACCCACGGACACCTGGCTCTCGTAGCATGGACCCCTAAGGAGTCTATGGACCACAGCTTAAGAAACCCTGTTGTGACAGATCCACGGAACTCTAAAAGCCAGCAATTGAATGCGGAAACCCGATAGCCGCATCCACGGCGCCCCATTATCTCCCAACAGACTGGCATTCCTTCACGGCATTAGGGACCCATTTTTGAATTCCAATATAGGTGGGGAATTATTGCGAAATTTTTCCGCATTGGCATCCCATTATCCCGATATTGTGGGGCGGTATCTCTATTAAGGGCGTGCGGAATGTGAGGTGCGGACACGGTCTCATTCGAATTTATAAAGCCATATCGCAAGGATATCGCCGCGACTCCTTTTCAACTCGTTACATTTGTATGTAACGAGTTGAAAAGATAGAAGTTTGTCAATGGGCTTTTTTTCCCCGACTGTGGCGAAGCCCAAAGGAGGATTAAGTGTTTGACCTGTATGTATGTATGTATGTCCGTTCCTGTCCGCTCGTAACTCATCAACGGCACAACCGGTTTTGATAAATGATAAGTACATCATTAGATTCGTCTTGATGGCGCGAGTGTCACTGTGTACGAAGTGAAAATAAACAAAATGTCGGATTTTATGCACTTTTAAAGTGCACCGCGGTCGGGTTTTTTTACCTAAGTAAAAATGTGGTTTTTATTTAAACTGTGTCCTCTTAACTGACAGCTAACAGGTCGTCACAAAACTGACGATTAGTGTCAAACACCATGTATTTCGTCGCCAACTGACAGGTTAGACGTTAGACAGAATTTAAACATAGCTTAAGTTTCGCCTAACCATACATTTTAAATAAAAATGCCCTAATACGATATGTCGATGCCGAATCTTAGATTTGATCACTTCATGGTGTGGCCAACTAAAACTGAAGATATCAGCTACATGTCAACGTTTGAGGCTATGTCAATCCACGTTTGGCCATATCAGTAACGTCCATCATAGAGTCTGTGCGGAAAGAGAATAGGATTAATTTTGGGGGGCGCTGTAACGCTTTTCTACCGTATGTGCCGTATTTTCTGTTCTGTGGCCATACTGGTTAGGTTAGTTCCGTTTTTCGCGACGCCTTTTCTCTTTCCGCACAGACTCTATCAAACGCGACAAATACTACCTATCTCTTATATTCAAAATAGTGCGGAAGTGATAAGCAATTCTCTGTAGCACGACAAGAGAAGTCGCATCCAGTTGAGCTAGCCCCGCCACTGCCCCATATCACAAACCCAAATTTGAATAGAGTTCCTGCGTGACCACGGTATGCCGAAAAAACTAAAAGTCCTTATACGTATAGCGCATGACTACTTTTTAATATACGGCAATGGAGGACGTGAGATTATGCAGGGATGCATGCGTGTATGTGACAGGTCTGTTTATGGACTTTATACGACATAATGAGTATATGTTTATGTCGGAAACGTGTGGGATTGATTGTTCTAAATGTATACAATTTCTTCGGGGTGATGTATACCTAATGCAGATGATTCCGAGAGTACCCACCCACGTATACCGATCTAACTTCTTTGTTCCACATGAATAAAAATGTGCGGACATAGACAATCATAAAAAATTTAAAAAAAATCATTAAGTTTTGAAAGAGGAAACAGGGGACTACGAGGGTAGTTCTCTGCGACTAAAAAGTCGCACCAATCGCATCATTACCATCGCCACATTATAGATGAGCTCCGTATAAACTATGGAGTCGTTTTTGGTTATCTTGTAGAAGTCGCGTGCCTCTGCTATTTTTATCATAATGATCCTGATTGCTTTTATAAAACCGCCAATAATAGTGGCGATGGTAATGACAAAAAAATCGCGGTATAAAATCGCAGAGAACTACCCACGAAATGTCGTTCTGGTACATTTTATATAAAGAAAAACCGGTCAAGTGCGAGTCGGACTCGCACACCGAGGGTTCCGTACAAACTCGTCAGTAGATACGTGGATAATTCAAGGTAAACCGTATGGTGGGACAAACTTAACTATGCTCTTGAAAAACTGTTGTCCCCATACATCGACATTTATGTCGCGGTTAGTTTAGTAGGAGCAAATAAGTTTGTCTTAAAATTTTTATGAATTTCTAAAAAACGCTGCAAGTTAGGAAAACTGTTTTATTTGTCCTTTTTGTTTTACCACAAAAACTACATGTCTAAGAAAAATAATATAAACTGTTTTGGAATCTGCACATTAAGCCCTTTTTTCTACTCCTGTACTGTTATCTGTCTTTTACTTGGTCACGAACACTAATATAAGAACATACATAATATGAGTTCAGAGAAGTCTATACTCTATTCCCCATAACAGCACTAGTGTCGTTATAGTCACTTTACGTTATTGCTAGCATCCACAGACTTCTAAATCTAGGTTAAACTTAGGTCAAGGATTAAGCGCTCAATTCTAACTTCACGATAAAAATTCACAAGTACCAACTTAACAAACAATTAAATTCCTACGATTCATAAGAAAAACAAAACTTTCCGAATTAAATTAATTGATGCCAACATAAAAAAAAAGTATTTTAATTATCGTCACATCGTGTCACCAGCCATATCAAAAATAAGTTTACCATAGACACAACTGTCATGCCGGCTGTACACACTCGGAGAGACCGGACGAGACACGCGTGACGTCCACGTATTTTATATTTTAACCTAGTCGTAGAAAAAGTATTGTATGCAACGTTGTATAATTAAGTCAAAAAACGCTCATTGCGTCTCTATTTGCGATACTCGCCGCATTCGCGGCTCGTATCGCAACTCACGCAATTCGCATTTTTTGAACCTTCTTATACAACTGTTGCATAAAATACTATTATTTGATATAGCACTCAATATAAGCTCTACTGTTGATTTTCGACATCCCATTTCGAACCTCTTTAAAAAAAAGTAAAAAAGATATAAGATGTTTTTTCTGTCCAATAGGCTCGGGTTAGCAATTTTTAACACTATTCCAAATTTCAAGTCGATAGCATTAGATCCTGTGATATCTTGCTGTGACAGACGGACAGACAGACAGAGTCGCACGTTGGTACGGAACCCTAATAGGCTATTTGATGAGTTGATGACTGTTCAAAGCAGATTCTTTTATGAAGTGTCAAAACGGTCAGAAATACGTACGTACGTCAGTTTTGTATGAAATACTGACTTGAGACGTCATGTAAAACTCCTCCTCTCCCTTCTTTGGCCACCCCTCTTCCCAGTTTATCTGGGGTCGGGTCTCCTACGTCTGCGCCAGAGAGCTCGGCCCTGGCTTGTCTCTATGCTCAGGTTCGCTTGTTGGATCTCTTTTTGCATATTTGTCCACCAGGTGGCAGGCGGACGTCCTCTTCCTCGCGGTCGTTCTGGGATGTTAAGGGCTTTCTTGACGGCGTGATCGTCCTCGAGTCTTAGGATGAGGCCGTACCAGCGAAGGCGGGTGCTTTTTGTTTTCGTCAATGGGTGCAAGTCTGAACGATCATGTAACGGTGCCTTATTTTTAGTTTTAGTAATTTTAAAGTCGTTGGTAGCATGAAACTCAGTAAAATTTATGTTATCCTGGCAGTTTCGGAAACGTAATTTGATGGATAGAGTTAGTTAATTTATTTTATGCCACACCTGGAAATAAAGTGGCTTTTTCCGCAAGCTGCGCGCACGGAAAAAGCCGCTTTCTAGCCAAGTGTAGACATAAAATTATGTACACAACACGGGAGGTAATAAAGAAAGTCCTCGATCGCATATTTATGTCCCTCGCTTGCAGCTCGGGCCGCAAACATCTGCAATGCCTGCCTTTGTTTGTATTACCACCCTAGTTGTGTAATGTACTTATGATTGTTGACTAATACCTACCCTATTTCCGTCCGTCTTTCCTTAATGTCTATCATCATGAAGCAGCATATAAACTGCTATATACAAATTAATTGAAAGGGGCATGATGCTTTCTTCGGTTCATAAATGTAAATTACCTACTTTACTCGCACAGGATTTTTAATATGCCAGACTTCGTTCAAGTCGTTGTAGTGAGATCATGGCCATTTCGACGCTTGTACTATTAGAATTTTATTTAAAGTTCCAATATATTTATTGCAATGATTAAATAATGATGAAAATTAGGTATGTAACGATACAGATGCCGATATATCGGTATCGCCGATTATATACAACCGATATTTGAAGAGCGCGAAAAGAATTTCCTGTATGAAAAAAAATCTGCAAAAAGTAATTTCAATTTCTGACTTAATTTATATATTGGTCTATTACCTTGCGCAATGATAATTACTATGTTAATTAAATCTTTGGTTCTTAATAAAAAAAAATGAATTTTGAGTTGACAATTTATTTATTTTTAGACAAGTTTTAGTTATAATAAGGGCATACAAATATCTGAAGTTCATACTTCATTATATAGCTAAGATATCGGTATCGGTATCGTATCGGCAAAACTATGTATGGAAAGCTATAAAATAAAACACATTTTAAACAGAACTGATGCCGTAGAAGCAAACAATGACCCTCTTTTGGTTTGTATAGAAACCGACCGGCTCGAATCACTTTAATATAGGTAGTTTCACGAGAGTTGAGGCCACGCACACAACAACACTGTCATGTAATGACAGCGAGGTTTTGAAATTACTGTTCTTTTTTCGTACCGATAGCAAGTTCAACAGTGAATTGCAAGATAGACCAAAAAGTTTCGATAAACTATAACCTTGTGTTTATTTACTCATTCATACACTTCATGACCTTCATGTAGCTGTGTGTGTAATCATTCACCTCAACTCTCGTGAAACTACCTAAGTATACTGAATCTGTGAAAGTTTGTGTAACTTTCGCAGCTAACTTAATTAAACAGCTCAGAATTTCAATAAGCCAAACTTTTTGAATACCTATTCAATTTTAGCGAAGTTCTCAAGTCAGTACAGGGTATACGCACCCTGGATGCAATAACGATGGAACTACCGTTACATACAGGATGGAAACGTGAAATGAGTAAGGAAGTCACTATGGGTCAATTTTTAGGGTTCCGTACCAAAATGGTAAAAAAGGAACCCTTATGGTGCGACTCTGTCTGTCTGTCTGTCTGTCTGTCTGTCTGTCCGTCTGTCACAGCCAGATATCTCAGGAACTACTGATGCTATCGATTTGAAATTTGGAATAGTGTTTAAAGTAGCTAACCCGAGCCTATTGGACATAAAAAATATCTTGTACCTTATTTACTTTTTTTTTAAAAGGCTCCGTAATGGGAATTTGAAAATTGAAAGTAGGGCTATTATATTGAGTGGGGTATCAAATGAAAGGGCTTAATTTGTAGATTAAAACACCATTTTTATTTTTTTTCTTAAATAAGTAGTTTTTGATTTATACATTTTTATGTACCATTCCCCCCCTATTATCTCCGAAGTTACTGATCAGAAAAATGTGTCATAATTACTAATTATAAATATCAACCTGAATATTACAGGAAAAATAGAACGGTCTTGCTAACTTTATTACCTTTTTAGAAATTTACAAAACTTGAAATCCCTAGCGGCGAGTAGCAAAACTAAGCGATGGCATGTTTCACGCTAGGGGATTTCCGGGCAAAACTAGATGGCACTAAAACACTAAACATTTAACGATGTTATAATTGAACAAAGAAACATAGTATAGTAACAATTAGTTCGTAAACAGCTAATAATAAATAAATTTAAATACATTTAAATACTGTGTCACGTTTGCAAAGTTAAATAATTGTAAATAATATTATAATTATTTTACCAAGCTTATACATAGATGGCGTTGTAAATTCGGGGAACAGCTTTTTGTATGGAGAATGACAGTCCTCTTGATTTAATGGTCCTTGCTATTAAATAGAATCATTACACGCCAGGTTCTAAATATTACAGGGAAAATATAACTGTTTTCCTAACTTGCACTGTTTTTTAGAAATTTGCAAAAATCATAACATATACTTATTTGCTTCTACTATACTAAACAAATCGACATACAGTTTTTCTTGTACTATTCGCGTATCTACTTATGAGTTTGTACGGAACCCTCGGTGCGCGAGTCCGACTCGCACTTGACCGGTTTTTTTTTTCTGAAACGTGC
The DNA here is from genome assembly GCA_947034925.1 of Eudemis profundana. Classification (NCBI taxonomy): domain Eukaryota; kingdom Metazoa; phylum Arthropoda; class Insecta; order Lepidoptera; family Tortricidae; genus Eudemis; species Eudemis profundana. The sequence continues at coordinate 8,727,668 of OX344814.1, read as the reverse complement.
AATAAAATGTTGACATTACGTGCCTAATAATAGGCCGCAAAGTACCTTGTTTCCGGTGCGGCTTGACACTTGGCATGTAATGGAATTTCATACAGCATTGCCGGCCTAGGCCGCACAAAGTATTTTTTTTTTTTAATTTCCATTCCACATTTATTTGAGCCACAGCATCACGGCATTCAGCCATTAAAAAAACAATAAACGATGTTTGCTATATTTTACAGTTTTATTTATTTAAAATTGACATGAAAATAACACATTACAAACAATTTTTAACTACACGAATACACATTTAAAATATTTCATCTAAATATTCACGGTAAAAATGTGAACTTAAACAGCTTTTGGAAAGGAAATTTCATTGTGATTCGTCACAGTCACAATCGACAAGAATAGATATCAATCCTAACGTTTCTTTTTTTTTGTTTATTAAGAAACAAACAGGCATACGTAAGTTCGTCCAGAAACGTGCGTGTGTATTTAAAAATCCATCCTGTTACGTATTGGGACCGAGCGCGACGACAGCGCCACGTGATAGGCGGCCATTATGGACAATATTGTCACCGCTGTCAAACAAGAAGTAAGTAAATATTGTGAAAAATATTAATGAAATCTTGTGTTATTTTACTATATTACACAATTTTGGACAATGGTAGTCAGTAACATTATTGCCAATAATATTAAAATTGTTGTTTTCAGTGAGAAAAGTCAGCGACAAAAATGTCAATTTTAGCCGTAGCGAGCGCTGTGATCGTTTAGGCTACCCCCTCCACCCGCTTTGCACTCTGCCAATTACGTAGTACCTATGTACATTACGGTCACGAGTACTTAGGAATGCAGCAATGCATTTCCCAATAGGGGACGTGCACGACGAAGGTGCTGCTGACTGGTGCCGCCAATCTAAATCAAGTACCCGCTCATGCTGGGGCCACATTGACGAAAACGCCGTTAATTTATTGCGATGAAGGACGATTAACGTCAGTGTAGCTACGACTTACTATATTTGACATTGACACTTACATATTGTCAGTGACATTGACAGCTTGATTTGACAGGGGTGATAGTTTCCTTTATTGTCCACCCGTGTCTCTTTTGTCGTCTAGTGCTGCCACCTATAGCTCGTGCACGTTCCCTATAAGCCGGAGTCGTTTTTTAACTAGTTCGAGATGCTTCATTTCGCGCAAATAAAATGTATCAAGCTAGAAAAGTACAACACATTTCAAACGTAATTGATGTCGCAGAAGCAAGCAATGACCCTCTTTATGTTTGTACCTAAGGAAAAGCGACCGACTTGAATAACCTTAAGTTAATGTTGGTTCACTTTAATTTCCAGTTTAAATTAAATAGCTACACTTTTTAACCGACTTCCAAAAGAAGGACGGTTCTGAATTCGTCTGTACCTATGTTTTTTTTTTTTGTGTGTTTGTTCACCGATTACTTGAAGACGGCTGGACCGATTTGAAAAATTATTTTTTTGTTTGAAAGGGTAGACTTTCGAAGTGGTCCCATTGCAACCAAGTCAGGATCTGATGATGGAATCTTGGAGAAATCGAGGGAACTCTTCAAATATTATAGGCACACATATAGCGATTTCGGTATTTTTCGTAATTTCTCGTCCATCTCTTATTAGCAACAAGTTTCTAGTGTTAACCGACTTCAAAACAAAGAGTAAATTTGTATCTAGGTTTCTTCCCCGATTACTTGAAGACGGCTGAACCTATTTGGAAAATCCTTTTTTTGTTTTAAAGGGTATACCTCCGAGGTGGACCCATTGCAACCAAATCAGGATCTGATGATGGGATCTTGGAGAAATCGAGGGAACTCTACAAATATCATAGGCACACATATAGCGATTTTGGTATTTTTCTTAGTTTCTCGTGCATTTCTTATTAGAAATAAGTTTCCAGTCTTAACCGACTTCAAAACAAAGAGCATTTTTTATGTAGGTTTGTTCCTCGGTAACTTGAAAACGTCTAGACCAGCGGTCGGCAACCTTTTAGCAGCCAAGGGCCACATAGTAGGTAACGAAATTGACGTGGGCCGCACTTTGTTCATAATCTGTGATTTTGTACAATTCAGAATATAGCGACTTTTACATATAAAATAGCCAGGGAAGCTCGCGGGCCGCAAGTGAGCGGTTCACGGGCCGCATGCGGCCCGCGGGCCGCGGGTTGCCGACCGCTGGTCTAGACCGATTTGGATTTTTTTTCTTTTAACTAAATAGACTTAAGTATATTTTTCCAGCGCCACTAAAAATTTAAAAATAAAGTAAATTTTTAAAACAAAAAATAAAAACCGACTTCCAAAAACTTAAACTAAAAACCAAAAAATAATATGTTAACTACCCCAAAGAAATGGATAATCAACGATTCATATATACATATACAGATATTTATAGTTTTTAACTTGTTATTTTTGAAGTCGGTGCCAGCTAAGGAGCTCAAAACAGCCAGCTTTGCGTGGCAGGCACCAACTTCAAAAATAACAGGTTAAAAACTATAAATGTCTGTATATGTAAGCATAAAGTAATAATACATAGAGTGTCCAGTTCATACAAGTCTCGAATTCGAAATATCTACAATAGATGTCTCTCGGAGCACGAATGAATAAGAATATTTTTTTCATCACTTGAAATCAAGATGTTTACCACTTTATAATGTACGACTTTAATTTATTTAGCGTAATACATCAGAAACAGACAAAAATACCCTTTCTAATATTCTAAATTGGTATGTAACCATATATCGCATACATTGATTTAAGCGTCATCTATCGCACCGGTTCATAACGGAACTAACACATTACGTGAATCAATTCTTGCCAGAATAGGCAATAATAGATGTCACTAAAAAAATCTTTCAAGTTGCTTGGAAAGGTTTTATTTAGGGCGCCTAAAAAACAAAATACTAATAAATAGCTACAAAAAAAAAGCTAAAAAGACCCTACCTAACACAAATTACATAGCATACAAATTATGTGCCAGAACAGGTAATAAACAGTACATTGCGACGTTGTCAGCATTCTCCTTGGCATATGACGAGCTGGCAACAAACGCAACGTGAGTCACAGGGTAATTTTTGCTTTGCTATTTCAATCTGAACGTTTTGCATTCCGTTTCAATACTACCGAACTCACATCGCGAAAAAATAAATTAAGCTCTTACTAATCATTTACACTATAGGAATTTAACAAAATTCTAGTTTTCCTATTATTTAATTCTCACTTAATCATAATTTGGATACTTTTATTGCGACACATATTATTATTAAGAATGTCAAGTTGCATAAAACGGAACGACATAATGAATATGAAATGATAGAGGGTTGCCAAAATTGAAATTGTGAACTTTCTGCATAGACCAAGGCAAAATTACATTAAAATATTATTGTGAAATAATGTATTTGCGGCATAATTTATGATATATACAATTTGTATTTGAAGTAAATTGGAAATATATACCTATCACTTGTAATATATCTTACCACAAGGATGTCAAAATAAAATTTTAATGTTATTGATAGCTGAAAGATTAGATATTTGTCGGAATTTCTGTATTACGTTTGAAGTCATTAAACCCCAAATAGCACACCCTGATCCGATCACTGATCATCATCATATACCTATGACCTTTAGGATACTTTCCTATATTTTGTAAAGTATGTAAAGTTAATTACAGAACAATTTTAAGCTACAATAGTACATTACACAACTAGGGTGGTAATACAAAGAAAGGCCGAGATCGCAGAAGTTTGCGGCCCGAGCAGCAAGCGAGGGACATAAATATGCGATCGAGGGCTTTCTTTATTACCTCCCGTATTGTGTACATAATTTTATGTCTACACTTGGCCAGAAAACGGCTTTTCCGTATGCGCAGCGTGCGGAAAAAGCTACTTATGGCCAGGTGTGGCATAAAATATAATTATATTTATGTATTAACATTTGGTATACTAAAACACTGATCAATGCATACCATTAAGTCTAAAATATGAAATTTATTATAAGTCTTTTACACTGATCAGTGCCTTCGCTCACCAAATTGTAGTTTTTGTATATATTTGTAAAATGAAACGCAATTTATTAAATAATAACATTTATTCCACCTTATACACAAATTTGATTGCATTAATTAATTCCTCATATGCGTGTAAGTGATGCACCATTCTCCTCCTCCGCCAAGAATATTCGCAAAGCCAGTCAACGAAATTCAGCTTGCGCTGGCTTTGCCTAAATTGCTTCTTCAATCCTCGCCATTGGCTCTCAATCCTCTGCATGTGTGTCCCATCAGGTGCCACAAATTTATTTGTCGGGTCACTGTGATTGACCCTTTTATGGATATAACCATGCTCGGGAAGGCTCAGATATGCTTTCCAGTAATCTGTATGAGTAATGGAGCCTTCCTCGACATGTTTTTTTATGAGTGGCACCAATATGTCTGCAGACCTTTCATTGTCGGGACACACCTCCAGCCGCAGGTCATCGTTTCCGTCTTCTATCATTCCAATCACCCAGTGTCCTTCGATATGTCTTCCTCTATTATACTTTCTTTTTCCAAATTTTGATTTGTCTATCTGCACCACTTTATTGCGGCCCCCTATCTTCCCTTGGTCCCTTTGTTGCTCCAATTCATATAATGCGATGGTTTCCCGGCAATAACTAAACCAATCGGCTACAGTTCTTATAGAATATTAAAGTGATCGGCAACCGCGCGTTCTCGAACCATGTCCCAATAGCACGGGACACTGGCTTAGTCCGGCAGTTACTCTTCTGGCATCTAAATTTGCCAACTTGGCCAGATTCCTCCGTCAATGTCATCGGCTTCCGATGATAACTGCAGATTTTCTGCCTAGCTATGAGCCCTCTCTCTGCCGCAAACTCAACGGACTGGGCAGGAGTCCCCAGCCTCGAGAAGATTCTTGTCCAATTCCACATAGAACTAAAAAAAATAGAAATGCGATTAAAATATGTGTTTTCTGCCTTATAGCGAGGCGGAAAAGAGGGGTTTTTGATTTCTATTACATAGATAAAGTAACATTGAAGTAATAGAGTTATTATTTAATAATATTTGTGTTTGACTCAAAATATTTAAAATATTTGTGGTAATATTTGTGTTTCTCTTTTCGACCAACAAGTATTACAACAATATGGCGTTAATATAAGATTTCATTAAAACATTACATTAAACTTAAAACTACATTTATAGAGATGTAAAGGGTCTCTCTATGCGTCCAAACAAGACAAATATAGAAAATAAATATGTAGAGTCTCCGTTGTCCTACTTCGTGTTAGGGCAAATCCGCCACTGATAATAATACTAAAAATATCCCTACTTCAAGAGAAACACATATTTTTTAATTATTCTATACGTAATTATGTGTATACTTACATTGAAATGATCTTCACAAAAGTACATCATTGTTGTTTGTTGTTTTAGGTCTAACCATTGTTGTCGTATTTCTGGTTTATGTGGCACAGGAATAAATAATTTCGTTCTTTTCCTGTTATTGTAACAAAATGGCACTACACAATACTGGTAAAATAACTTTAAACTCATTTTAAAATAACAAGAGATGACAGAAGTTATAACCTCAAAATTACGTTTTGTTCGGTTTGAGTAGAATGACGTCTTACAGACCACGTGACGACGTATGGTGTTTCTGCGACCAAATTTAAACGTAAATACTTTTTTGTGTTTTATCATTATAATTCGGTTATTATTATTGCAAAAAATATTTTTGAAGCTTAAAATTGTTCTGTAATTTTTTAATTAACTTTACAAAAAATAGGAAAGTACCATATTACTGGGAAAAAGCGACATCTACTACACTTCAATCAATTAAGATGTCAATTCTTAGGCATAGATGGCGCTACAACTCAGCGCCATCTAGGTCTAAGCATAGACAATACTGTCGCCACACTGCCGCCATCTAGGTCTAAGCTAAATTCAGTTGGTTGTATTTTAATGTATGGAGCTGATATATCTTCTTATATTTAATTTATGATGTAAGTATATATGAATCGTTGATTATCCATTTCTTTGGGGTAATTAAAATATTATTTTTTGGTTTTTAGTTTAAGTTTTTGGCAGTCAGTTTTTATTTTTTTTATACTCTGTACTTTTAGGTAGGTCTTAAAAAAAAGGTATACAAAAAAAACCACGTGACTAGGGTCGTTCAGCCAGTGGTATTGTGCCACAGATACAAAACATTACTTTGATTTGCTGAACGACCCGAGTCACGTGGTTTTTTTGTTTACCTTTTTTTAAGTATACAGTATAGTAAACCCTATTATAATGTCCAGGCGGACAACAAAGTGATCCTATAAGGGTTCCGTTTTTAGGGTTCCGTAGCCAAAATGGCAAAAACGGAACCCTTATAGTTTCGTCATGTCCGTCCGTCTGTCTGTCTGTCTGTCTGTCTGTCCGTATGTCACAGGCATTTTACTCAGAAACTACATGATGGATATTAATGAAATTTGGAATATAGGTGTGTTTTATGAGCCGCTACTTAGTTTGGTATATAAATAATTAAAATAAATATTTTTAGTCCATACTTATACATGTTAAAGACAGTAAAAAAAATTTTTTTCAGCAAATATCAACGTGTGGTACATAGTTCGACAGCTCTTTAAAAAACACTATAAGGTTCCTAAGTAATGTTTTTGATTAAGTGAATGTATTTGGAAATAATCGCTCCGAAAGTTGTGTAAATTGTGTCCCCCCTCCCCCCTCTATTTTCTAAACCGTGCGTCCGAAAAATATGAAAAAAATCACGAAGGTAACGCTTAATTAATACTTTCAACGAAAATTATTTTCAGCAAGATCGAATGTACCGTTTTTGAGTTATTGCTGATAAACTGCGCTTCTCAACAAAAGGACGTAATTGCTATGAAGATACGCTCTTTTGTTGTTGTACTTTTTTTTACATCATATTTTTTACCTTATAGTTACGGCTATGGAACCCTACACTGAGCATGGTCCGACATGCTCTTGGCCAGTTATTTCTTTTGAGGTACGGAATCCTAAAAATGCCTTGGTACTTAATTGGCTATTCGAAAATTACCGTATCATGAAAATTACCCGTACATTTTTCCCCACCCTGTAGTCAGGAGTTGCGTCGTTCTTCCACAAAGCTAAGTTTCATACAATCTTCACGGTCACGAGTACTTAGGAATGCAGCAATGCATTTCCCGATAAGTGGGACCCGTAGTTTGACAAGTTTGAGGTGCTTCAAAGTTGTGGGAAATGGAGACCCCGGATCGGATGTTTAGAATAAGTAGAAATCGACTTTGTGTAAAATTACAGCTTAATTAATTACAGAATATTTATAGGTTATAGGTTAACGCGGGCTTATTTTCCGCAGCTCGACGACAAACATGCGCCTATTTTGCGTGACGGGTTGATGGCACTACTCTTGCCTACCCAACTCTACCAGAAAGCCTAGCAGACCCTTTGACGTTGCCAACGACTTCTGGGAGTGACCTCGGTGTTCCGAGGTAGTGTGCCCGGTACTTGGCCACCCCCGGGCATTCGAGAATGACGTGGGCGGCTGTTTCCTCCTCCTCCATGCACCTCCATGCAGACGGAATATTTATTACGGTTATTAATAAAATAACTGACTTGAAACATTCAGTTACTAGGACATTACCAAATCCTCGAGTTACTATAAAATATACTGAAATTACCATGCTAGTACAGAGGTTACGTACATTCACCGGAAAATCCCACTAATATTATGTTTGGATGTTTCTTTAGATAAAATAAATAAATATTAGGGGACAATCTTACAGAAATCGTACTAGCCCCATAGTAAGCTCAATAAGGCTTGTGTTATGGATACTAGACGACGATATATGTAATAGATACAAATACTTAAATAGATAGAAAACATCCATGACTCAGGATCAAATATTCGTGCTCATCACACAAATAAATGCCCTTACCGGGATTCGAACCCAGGACCTTTGGAGATGTTTGGATGTTTAGATGTTCGGCTATTTGCTTTCGGTAGTGTACGTCAGATTCCAATTTCGTCAGATGACATGTAGATCAGATTCCGTTTTCGGTAGATTCCATGGCGGTCAGATTCCGATTTCGTCAGGTGCCACATATGTCTGATTCTGATTTCAACAGATTCCTAATAAGTCAGATTGCATTCTTGTCAGATTCCTAGTAAATAGAGTCTGGCTAATGAAAGATGAGACTGACATTTATTCCAAACTTTTTAAATGGCGACATTATACAAACGTCAAATGTGTCAAACGTCATTAGATTTCTGAGGATAGTATGCTGTGGTGATTTTGATACTCAATATGCAACATAAGAAAGTAAGTTTCCGAAAATACTTACTGAATTGTTTTTGCTTTTCTTTCCGTGGCTAATGTGGGGAGTAAATATATATCATAAATAAACACTAACACTCTAATAAAAGCTATGTACTTACCAATTTTCACTAAAATCGGAAGAATTAAAAAGGTGACAACAACTCAAAAATCGGCTCAAGTATCATTACCGTTTTTGTCACCCTATAAACAGTGTTGCTACCCGTTGTTTTTTTAAATTTGCCGCTATTTTTTAGTCTCATCCTCATCTTTCATTAGCCAGACTCTAATGAAGCACCCGTGATGGTCTGACAAGTATGCCAGTATGAGGGTGACGCTTTATATTTTACTAGCATTTACCCGCGGCTTCACCCGCGTTGTTCCCGTTACTGTCACAAGGGAACTCATTACCGGGATATAAAGTATCCTATGTTGTAATCCAGGACATGGTCTACTTACATGCCAAAGGGTGTAGCAGGATAGCCTAGGAAAAACTGCCCCCAGCGATTTTGGGCCGAAACTGTAATCAAACGATGCCTTTTAGGAAGGTTATACTCTGCACAAAGTTTCATCCCTCTGGTACCCCCTGGGGGTGAAAAACACCCGATTAACCCCAAAACTGTTTTAATTATTTTTTCCTAAACTATGAAAGTGACGAATTTAAAATTTTGTACAAATATTAATAAGACTAAAAGCTATGTGCTAAAAAAATATTAACCCCTAACCATTTAAATTCTTGTAAAAAAAAAACAAAAATAAAAAAAGAATCCCCCTGTATAACAAGTTCCGCTCTTGGTACCAACACCATTTTTTTTTTCAAAAATGAACCAATTTATATTCTACATTATACAAAAGTTTCATGGACCTACCCCAGAAGGAACATTGCAAAATTAATATGTATTGGCTCTTTGGTGCGTACTATTCATTGAACTCCTACTAAGAGCCTTGCATTATTAATAAACAATGGCTTGCGATCGGACCGCTGCTCGTGCCCGATTTGAAAAAGGCGGGGATAAAGAAGTATGAATCAAACTCATTTGTATTTATAAAAACATTTTTTTTCTTTCCTATTATTAACATATTAACATAACTTTGTGTATTTATACGTTACAAGTAAGTTTTTAAGTAGAAAACAATTATTAATTAATCGTCATCACTGTCTTCGTTAACAATTGTCAAATTGTCTAAGTAATTATCAAATATGTTGGTCAGAATTTCGGCTGGTTTTATAATTTTTGATTTATATCTCGCATTGGATAAGTAATATATTACTGAAGCTATATGCGAGCAGCAACCTGCAGTTCGGTTTCCGTTGGAGCAAGTACAGAAGTGATCGCTTATTACTTCACAGTCGTTTTTATTGGGCACATAACGTATGAAAATATGATATGTTTTTTTATTCATATGTCGCGACTTTATGTGTATTCTTAGTAGGGATGTAACGATACCGATACCGATATATCGGCCGATATATCGGTATCGCCGATATTATACAACTGATATTTGAAGAATTTGCTGTATGAAAAAAAAATCTGCAAAAAGTAATTTCAATTTCTGACTTAATTTATGTATTGGTCTATTACCTTGTGCAATGATAATTACTATGTTAATTAAATCTTTGGTTCTTAATGAAAAAAAAATTGAATTTTGAGTTGACAATTTATTTATTTTTACTTTACACTTTCAAGGTTGACTCTCTGGTAAATATAGCCAGTAGTCATTGCTATTAGTGATAATAAGGACATACAAATATCTGAAGTTCATACTTCATTATTTAGCTAAGATATCGGTATCGGTATCGGTATCGCCGATATTAACTACTATATATCGGTATCGGTATCGTATCGGCAAAACTGTGTATCGTTACATCCCTAATTCTTAGAATATCGTGTTCTTTTGAAAATTCAATATTAATCGACCCATCTGCATTTTACAACTCTGTTAAGTAGCATATTGACTGCTTTAATTGATACGAACCTCCAAAGAATATTTGTAAATCATTCTCTGTCAGCTCAGGAAAGTCCAATAAGTCATTACTTGATATATGTTTAAAGATGGTTTTGTTTCTTATTTTCAAAACTTATCCAATGCGAGATATAAATCAAAAATTATAAAACCAGCCGAAATTCTGACTAACATATTGGATAATTACCAGAGTTCGGAAAGTCGGGAGCTATTATACCTAAACTTTGGGCTCAGTGCCTACGCCGCGTCGATGTTGACTAGTATACTACACATACGTCCCATTAACATAGAAAAACCAAATGGCGCTCACCTGTGAACAGACCGGGAATCGAACCCGGTACCTCTGGTTTTCCGGCCCAGCGACTCAACCACTCGTCCACCGTAACACCCAGTAAACACCCTCAATCTTGCCATTTACTTTGACTTCCGTATCATTCTATTTTAATAGGAATTAACCTAAAAACAAACATGCATGGCGTTAAAAACCAATGAAGAGACAACATGTTTCTTTCATATAAAATATTTGATAATTACTTAGACAATTTAACAATTATTAACGAAGACAGTGATGACGATTAATTAATAATTGTTTTCTACTTAAAAACTTACTTGTAACGTATAAATACACTAAGTTATGTTAATATGTTAATAATAGGAAAGAAAAAAATGTTTTTTTAATACAAATGAGTTTGATTCATACTTCTTTATCCCCGCCTTTGTCAAATCGGGCACGAGCAGCGGTCCGATCGCAAGCCATTGTTTATTAATAATGCAAGGCTCTTAGTAGGAGTTCAATGAATAGTACGCACCAAAGAGCCAATACATATTAATTTCGCAATGTTCCTTCTGGGGTAGGTCCATGAAACTTTTGTATAATGTAGAATATAAATTGGTTCATTTTTGAAAAAAAAATGGCGTTGGTACCAAGAGCGGAACTTGTTATACAGGGGGATTTTTTTTTATTTTTGTTTTTTTTACAAGAATTTAAATGGTTAGGGGGTTAATATTTTTTTAACACATAGCTTTTAGTCTTATTAATATTTGTACAAAATTTTAAATTCGTCACTTTCATAGTTTAGGAAAAAATAATTAAAACAGTTTTGGGGTTAATCGGGTGTTTTTCACCCCCAGGGGGTACCAGAGGGATGAAACTTTGTGCAGAGTATAACCTTCCTAAAAGGCATCGTTTGATTACAGTTTCGGCCCAAAATCGCTGGGGGCAGTTTTTCCTAGGCTATCCTGCTACACCCTTTCAGCTCAATCCATTCAGGTGTTATCCTGTTATTTAGTAACAAACATCCAAACATCTTCACATACTTTCACATTTATAATATTAATAGTGTGTAATATATCTAGCATCATTAGCCTGCTAAATGGCTAGACTATAGCTTTTTTGCAAAACCTGGTTAGCTTCTCATTATTAAACCAACATTGACATTGTAACTTATTCTTTTCTCCAAGTAAATAAGTACTAAAGGAAACTGTTCATTAGACACAGGAGAGGCAATAACTGTCGCAATAACGCTAAAGAGCCCTACACTCTATCCGTCTACCGAGACAGGGCCGAAACATATACCAATGCTGCGGCTCCACTGAGGCGGAGACGAGCGGAGCGGAGACGAGACGTGTAAGGATCGACCAATAACATTAGTGTTCGCTGTTTCCATTGAAGCGGAATGGAGACGAGATATGGATTTCAACTAATGTGATTGGTCGATCCTACTTGTCTCCTCTCCGCTCCGCTCGTCTCCACCTCAGTGGAGCCGCAGCTTAAGGCTTGTACCTACCTTGTTGTTGTTTTAAGGCTTGAACACTAATTTTCTGAATTCATAATTATATTTTTCTACTCCTGTACTTTTATCTGTCTTTTACTTGGTCACGAACCCTAATATAAGAACACATAATATGAGTTCAGAGAAGTCTATACTCTATTCCCCATAACAGCACTAGTGTCGTTATAGTCGGAAAACGATACTGTTAGCAGCCACAGACTTCTGAATCTACGTTAAACTTAGATCAAGGATTAAGCGCTCAATTCTGACTTTACGATAAAAATGCACAACTACCAACTTAACAAACAATTAAATTCCTACGGTTTTTAAGAAAAACAAAACTTTACGAACTAAATTCATTGATGCCAATATAAGAAAAGTATTTTTAATATCGTCACAGCGTGTCACTGGCGAGTATACGTCAAATTAAAAAAAAAGTTTACCATAAACACATACTATCAGTCATATATCATATTTGTCTTGTTTGGTTTAATTTTGTATTTTACATTTTAAGACCTAGTCGTAGAAAAAGTATTGTATGCAACGTTGTATAATTAAGTCAAAAAACGCTCATGGCGTCTCTATTTGCGATACTCGCCGCCGCGGCGGCTCGTATCGCAACTCGCACCATTCGCATTTTTTGAGCCTACTTATACAACTGTTGCATAGAATACTATTCCATCATCATTGTCATCATCATCAGTCTATTTACCTATGTCCCACTGCTAGGCACGGGCTACTCCACAGAAATATATCGAGATATTCGAGATAGAAGGTAAAACTTCCTCGATTTGTATGAGAACGTTGCGTGTCAGAATTTTGCGTTTCACAGTTTGAACGGCCCGAGTGCAGCCGAGAGATAATTTGCGCAAAGCGCAAAAGTCATGGCACGCGAACTTTAGCATTTGTTGGGTCTATTTAATACATGGTTTGTGGGCTACTCTTATTGATATTACATTTTAATTTACAAAATTCAAGCTGAAATCGAGCTTTTTGCTCTTGTAGTCGACTACTAACAATAAAATCAAATATTAACCTTACAGTTTAACACATATACATAACTCATCGATAATACAAACAGCATTCGCGTGGTCGCGGGTTGATCCATCCTTTTCAGCGTTCGTGGTCGGACGAACGTTGAAAAGGGGTAAGAGGGTGGATTCCAGAGCGTTTCAACCGCCGTCATCACCAATCCCGATATTATGATGACATCTTTTTTAAAATTACATAATTTTTGATCAAAACATGAAAATAGCAGGTACTAGGTACTATTTTCGGAATTTATCAAAATAATGGGATACATTCTTAAAGTGAATCGTCGAAATTTCGGGTTTGGATATGACGGCGTTTTGAAACGCTGTGAAATACACCCAAGAACGTCTGGACGTTAATCGCGATTTAATCCGTTTAAGTTGTTATATTACAATGACTGATAATCACGGAAACCGAAAACAATAGGGATATTACATACAAAACTATAATATTATACTTGAATCAGCTGACTGAAATTAGTTATAGTATTTTTTCTACTCCTGTACTGTTATCTGTCTTTTACTTGGTCACGAACACTAATATAAGAACATACATAATATGAGTTCAGAGAAGTCTATACTCTATTCCCCATAACAGCACTAGTGTCGTTATAGCCACTTTACGTTATTGCTAGCAACCACAGACTTCTAAATCTAGGTTAAACTTAGGTCAAGGATTAAGCGCTCAATTTTAACTTTACGGTAAAAATGCACAAGTACCAACTTAACAAACAATTAAAATCCTACGGCTTTTAAGAAAAACGAAACTTTCTGAACTAAATTCATTGATGCCAACATAAAAACAAAAGTATTTTTAATATATTCACTGCGTGTCAACTTCATTTAAAAAATAAAAAGTTTACCATAGACACATACTGACAGTCATACGTCATATTTGCCTTCTTTGCAGGTTATGCCTTGTTTGTATTTTATATTTTAAAACCTGTCGTAGAAAAAGTATTGTATGCAACGTTGTATAATTAAGTCAAAAAACGCTCATTGCGTCTCTATTTGCGATACTCGCCGCATTCGCGGCTCGTATCGCAACTCACGCAATTCGCATTTTTTGAACCTTCTTATACAACTGTTGCATAAAATACTATTATGCAACAGTTGTATAAGAAGGTTCAAAAAATGCGAATTGCGTGAGTTGCGATACGAGCCGCGAATGCGGCGAGTATCGCAAATAGAGACGCAATGAGCGTTTTTTGACTTAATTATACAACGTTGCATACAATACTTTTTCTACGACTGGGTTTTTTAAAATATAGAATACAAACAAGGCATAACCTGCAAACAAGGCAAATATGACGTATGACTGACAGTATGTGTCTATGGTAAACTTTTTTTTTAATTTTAAATTGACACGCAGTGAATATATTAAAAATTCTTTTTTTTATGTTGGCATCAATGAATTTAGTTCGGAAAGTTTTGTTTTTTTTAAAAGCCGTAGGAATTTAATTGTTTGTTAAGTTGGTAGTTGTACATTTTTATCGTAAAGTTAGAATTGAGCGCTTAATCCTTGACCTAAGTTTAATCTAGATTTAGAAGTCTGTGGCTGCTAGCAATAACGTAAAGTGACTATAACGACACTAGTGCTGTTATGGGGAATAGAGTATAGACTTCTCTGAACTCATATTATGTATGTTCTTATATAAGTGTTCGTGACCAAGTAAAACACAGATAAAAGTACAGGAGTAGAAAAACAATATTTACGTTTGCCATTCATAGTCTGGATTAAAACAGTTCAACATTTTCTAAAACCGGGTCCAGACGAGTGTAACGTGTAATGTAAGGCAATATTTCCCGCATTCGTGGGGAATATTGCCGTCCACACGCAGAGTTCGCGTTACATTACACGATATACTCGTCTGAACCCGGCTTAAGATTTCTTAATTTTCATTCGCTGTTGCTATCGAGAGTATTCGAGAGTAAGCAGTTTTCGTCCGTTGCAATCGGGGTAGCCGCTCAACCGTACCGTTTATTCCAATACACCAAGCGATGAGGATCTTAACAAATCGAATCGAATAGACCAGTTTGAAGTTGGAAGCAATTACGTTACGCAAAAGCTGGTTATTTGAAAATAAGGTTATTTGAAATTTTTAATTTTCGGGTCAGACCACCGGTCGGAGCGCACCGCATTCGTATTTCTCTTTCGCATAACGCGTGCTGTTTTGGTCGCTGGCTAAGCTCCTTTGCGGGGCAAAACTTGGCCGCGTGGCGTTATCACCGTGGGAACCATTTCTGTAGACTTATGATGCTACGTTTTGTCGCGCGATAAATTAATGATAAAGCATCCATCACGTTCTGACAAATAGTGTGTAAGAGTGACGGATGCTGTATCATTTATTTATCATGTGACAAAGCGTAGCATCATAAGCCTACTGGTTGAAGTAAGCTTCTGTTGACTGGACTACGATGTGAATGATTTTAGATTTATGCCGATCTGTCATAATGGGCCCCCGGGATCGCTCGGAGTAACCAATCATTACTCCGATTGAGATTTTTAGACAAATTACGATTTGAGATTAATCTGAAATTGTTTTTACTTAGAGTTATTGTAAGATGGTTTCTTAATTAATGAACCAATATACGTAGAACTACTTGAATCTTTTTCTTTTTGATTGCGATTAGTCATCGCTACTCATACGATAGGGCCGTGTGTACTATACCGCCAGCACCACAGGCTCATCTAGCAATGTCACTCTAAGAAGGAGTCATGAAAACCCACCAAGAGTCCGTGGCGTACTTCCAGAAGAATAGTCACCATAATTGCTCGAACAGCGCGGTTCTAAGTAGCACAACTGACCGCGACTTCTTTTCTCGCTGGACAGAACGTAACCTGTCACTGTCACACTATATTGAATGGAAAGGGAGAGGTAGTATTTGTCGCGCGACAAAGAGTCGTATGCCACAGTTGTGCTAAAAATACTGATTCCATCAGACGTTTACTAACATGTAAACTCACCCGTGGCGTACTTCGAGAAGAACAGTCACCATCATTGCTCGAACAGCGCGGTTCTAAGGCAGACACCATTAGCTCTTGACCCCCGCAGAGCTTTACTTGGTCTCATCTGATTCCATCAGACAGTTACTTAGGGATGAGGATACGTAGGACTCGCCGAGCGCCTTTGGCGTGCTACCAGCAGAACAGTAGCCATCATCACGCGCGCTTCGGCTCTCAAGGGTTCCACTGGCCCCTCACCCGTGGCGTACTTCCAAAAGAATAGTCACCATCATTGCTCGAAAAGCGCAGTTCTAAGGTAAACACCATTTGCTCCTGACTTCAGCGGGGCTATTCTGTGTCTCATCTGATTCCATCAGACAATGACTTAGGGATGAGGATGAGGACTCACCGAGCGCCCTCGGCGTGCTCCCAGCGGAACAGTAGCCGTCATCACGTGCGCTCCGGCCTCCTGGGGTCCCACTGGCCCCGCGGCTAAGCAGCGCGGGGCTGGCTCGCTGTTCCTCGTACGACGGCGCCGTGTGGGTGACTATGCCGCCGCCGCTGAGCGTCGCCTGTCCACAATTAATAAACCTTTTAAGCAGAAGAACTAAACTGACTGACATAGCTCGCAGGATTGCACAGTTGATGTGGCAGTGGGTAGGTCATAGAGCCCGGATAACAGATTGACCGTTGGGGCAGTAAAGTTCTAGAGTGGGCAATGGTAAGCGTAGCGTACGATGGCCCTATTTTCTCAGTTCTGAGTAGGTATGTGATATTAATTTCAGCCTGACACCTCCACGCGCTCTTGAGAAAATGGGTCTTGACAAACGGACAACGAAGTGACCTTATAAGGGTTCCTTTTTAGGGTTCCGTACCAAAATGGTAAAAAAGGAACCCTTATGGTGCGACTCTGTCTGTCTGTATGTCTGTCTGTCCGTCTGTCACAGCAAGATATCTCAGGATCTACTGATGCTATCGACTTGAAATTTGGAATAGTGTTAAAAACCGCTAATCGGAGCCTATGGGATAGCAAAAAAATCTTATACCTCTTTACTTTTTTTTTAAAGGGAACCGAAATGGGATGTCGTAAATCAAAAGTTGAGCTAATATATCTAATGGGGTATCAAATGAAAGGGCTTAATATGTAGATTCCAAAACCGATTTTATTTTTTTTCTTAGACATGTAGTTTTTGATTGAAGATAAAAAAACGTTAAAAAAAATACCATTCCCCCCTGTTATCTCCGAAGATACTGAACAGAAAATTCTGTAATAATGACCGATTATTAATATTATCCTAAATATTACAGGAAAAATAAAACGGTTTTCCTAACTTGCAGCATTTTTTAGAAATTCGCAAAAATCGTAAAACAACCTTATTTGCTCCTACTAAACTAACCGCGGCATATGTTGATGTATGGGGACAACAGTTTTACAAGAGCAAAGTTAAGTTCGTCCCACCATACAGTTTTTCTTGAATTATTCACGTATCTACTGACGAGTTTGTACGGAACCCTCGGTGCGCGAGTCCGACTCGCTCTTGACCAGTTTTCTTTTTTGGCACGGAACGAATGGTACCTACCACTTTACTGGTTGCCAACATTGGAATTGAATAGATAGATATTTACCATGGTTGGAATCTTGGCATTGTGTAAATCCCGCTCGTAGTTCTGTCGCAGGAGTGGGGAGTTGATGAGGTCCGGGTCCCGGTCCCCGTCGCCATCGAGCTCCTGAGGGTATAAAGTCAGTCAAAAGTGGAAATCATTCGGACCCTACCTATATGTAGGAAAAATAAGTTATTCTATTTGCCACTAGATTGCGCTTATCTGTACGCTAGGGCTTGCAAAATCGGTCGATTTTCCAATTCCGGAATTGACTTCGAATTTTACCTTCAATTCCGGAATTCCGGAACTGGTTCCGGAATTAATGCGGATGTACCGGCTTTGTTTTCTAATACATTTTTTGTCCGAATGAAACGAGAAATTGTATTAAAATAGATTTATTAATAATCAACAAATGTGTAAAACGTATTCCATTCCAAGTACAAAATACGAAAAAATTGAGACATCATTATTAAAAAATCAATACTGGTAAAGTAATGCAATAATACTAGGTGCACTTAGCTAGCACGGTAGATTATTACAAAAAGTAGGTATGAATTAATAACGAAATAGTATGACATATAAAATAAATTCTAAGAATTGCATTTGGTATTAAAATAAGACCATTCTCAAAATTCCAAAAATATTACGAAGTAGGGCAAAATTTCTCAATTAATCATTAAACACAACACAGGTACAATGAGCTATTCAATTATTTGAAACAACAATTTCTGTACCAAGGTTATCCTTTTCGTGACCACGTAAAATAACTATTCATTTAGAATAACCATACACACTACATGAATCGTGTGAATATTATAAAAAGCTTAAACGTTAATACGAAACTACTTTAAATTTCTAAAAGCACGATGAAATGCCATTTCAAATAATTTATCCTCAAACATTAAAACACTAACACTAGTAAGTCTTGAAATTAGTTCAAATATTCTTGTATCTTCGTAAATGCCTTGAGAAGACTACTATATGTATATCGACTATTATGCTGTGTAATATAATAATGACGTGAAGTCGTATGAAATAATTAATTGGAATTTATTGCAGAAATATTCTGATAAATGTTAAGGCGTTATTATAAATTAAATACAACAATACCTAATACTTACATTGTGTCGCATGCATAACACACATGAAATCTGCAAAATTCACAATCACAACTTCACAGGGCACAAGAAACCGACAACTAACGTTAATGGCGTTGCACTTGGTACTGATTGATGTTTATTGTTTAAATGCAAAAACAGATACAGACAAACAATAAGTAGTTGGACGAAAATCGTTCTGTTTCGTTCTAACAAGCACCGGTTTAGACCCCACGCTCGAAAAATACTACCTAAAGACTGGGCGATAAGATAATTAACGTTTAACAATTTTGTAACGTGGTAATTTTGTAAAATATCCGGCTTAATGTCGAATTTCATTACACTGTTTTCAATTCCGGAATTTTCGATATTTAGCACTTGAATTCCGGAACTGTAATATCGGAAAAATCGTCCGGAATTCCGGAATTTCCGAATTCCGGAATTCCGGAATGCAAGCCCTATGTACGACGGTGGAAGCTAGATCGCGTTCGCGCGGTTAAGATTTTTCCTGAACTTATAAAACTGCCGATTACATTTTAGCGTTGGTTTGTATTTAAATTTCGTTTCTTTTCTAGGCTTATTTTTTGACTGACTTTCGTAAGAAAGACGGGCTCAAAGTAGACATGCGCTAAATGTGTCACTAAAGTGAAAAGAGTGATATGAATCTTTAGCTCTCAAAGATATGCATCACTCTTATAGCTCTATAGCCCCGTGGTGTGTCAACGGCTCGCTGGCTCTTATAAGCTCAGTAACTCCGTGATGTGTCAACAGCTCACTAGCTCTATAGCTCATTAGCTCCAAATCCAAATATTTCCGAACGAAAGAGAGAGCAGTAATAGGTATACGGTGACAAGACAGAGATGAAAAATTCATGTTGATCGTGTCTTTTCTCGCAGCTCACGGCTCAATGGAACTTTAGAGCGAGTGAACGAGTGAGTTGAAAGATATACTGAGTTGTTTGAACCGGAACTGAGCTAGTGAGCTAGACCAACTGATATAGCTCTTTTGAATCACTCACTCGCGAGCTACACATGTCTAACCCAAAGACAGTAATATATCGGGTAAAGAGGGCTATCTTGCCGGCATTATTGGAAACGAGGCGACACATGCGCATGCGAAAAGTAGGTTAGGGTAGGTTTGAACTGCGTCCCTCCCACTGAGTTAAACATGTCGTTTTTAGGGTTCCGTACCAAAATGGTAAAAAAGGAACCCTTATGGTGCGACTCTGTCTGTCTGTCTGTCTGTCTGTCTGTCCGTCTGTCACAGCAAGATATCTCAGGATCTACTGATGCTATCGACTTGAAATTTGGAATAGTGTTAAAAACCGCTAATTTGAGCCTATGGAACAGAAAAAAAAACCTATACCTTTTTTACTTTTTTTTTAAAGGGGGCCGAAATGGGATGTCTAAAATCAAAAGTTGAGCTAATATATCGAGTGGGATATCAAATGAAAGGGCTTAATATGAAGATTTCAAAACTGTTTTTATTTTTTTCAGTAAACGTGTAGTTTTTGATTTAAGACCAAAAACGTTTAAAATAATACCATTCCCCCCCTATTATCTCCGA
Organism: Eudemis profundana; assembly: GCA_947034925.1. Taxonomy (NCBI): domain Eukaryota; kingdom Metazoa; phylum Arthropoda; class Insecta; order Lepidoptera; family Tortricidae; genus Eudemis; species Eudemis profundana. The sequence goes on along the minus strand of OX344814.1, from coordinate 8,707,375 downwards.
ATTTACTGAACAGAAAAATCTGAAATAATTACCGATTATTAATATTATCCTAAATATTACAGGAAAAATAAAACGGTTTTTCTAACTTGCAGCGTTTTTTAGAAAATCGCAAAAATCGTAAGACAACCTTATTTGCTCCTACTAAACTAACCGCGGCATTTATGTCGATGTATGGGGACAACAGTTTTACAAGAGCAAAGTTAAGTTTGTCCCACCATACAATTTTTCTTGAATTATTCACGTATCTACTGACGATTTTGTACGGAACCCTCGGTGCGCGAGTCCGACTCGCACTTGACCGGTTTTTTTGGAATGCGTTTTAGATATAAAGTGAAGAAACCCACCTGCGCGCGGTGGGGGGATGAGCCGCGGCGAGATCCGCTGCTGGAAGACCTGTTGCTGGCATCTGCAACAATTTGCCGTTTCTCAACAAACACATTCTTTTCAAATTTCGTAAGGGGCAAAGGTCTACTTTTCAGGAAAGCCAAAAAAGAAAATTCCATTAAAAAAATCGTAACGTGGTAAATTCTTAATCGATTGGGATGATTCTTGGATTTATACTTTAAAAATAACTTTATCTACACCGCACTAATTATTGGAAGTCTCCAAACTCAATAGTTTAGGAAATAGTGTCCCTTACGCCAGTACATTTCAGAAGAAAATGTGCGTTACGTCTCTGAAAAAAAACTCTTTTTTTAATCATTTTGTCGTAACTACCAAAACAGTATTACGAATTTCTGTGTAGTAAATTCAAATGAAAATATTATCATACTGTCGTAACTACCAAAAGAACATGTAAAGTCATAGCGAATTTCTGTTGTAAAGTCATAGTTATAGTTTCTCGGTTAATGAAGTAAGTAGCCATAAAATAATAGATTTGTATACTGAATTGGCCCTTACGACATAGTGACCGTATGGGTCATAATGATGTATTGGTCAATTTTAAAATTTAGGAAGTTACGACAGCATTTTTTTTATTTTAAGGCTTTTTAAAATTTTCGATAGAACACATCGAAAGAAAAAAATACTGGTTTCAATGTATACTCGTATTTAGTGCACTTATGACAAAATGCCCCTTATGACATTGAAATTTCCACTGTCGATATATGTACAACATATATAATAGAATGCAAAAAGCATTAATTTAGACTACATATCGATACCTTTAGACGTCGTAAACGCCATTAGCACCTACGGTGTTTACGCCCTTTGAGTCTAAAGGTACATGGTACAGGTATATTTGAATTTATTTTGGCCCCAGCTCTATATTTTATGTCTATCTCAATTGTTGTTCATAACTCAGTTTTTCATATCGAAACAACACAATACATCATACTTCATTGCAGATCTACAGCTACATTACGAAGCAGTATTGACGAAACATGAACATATTTATTTACATGTTCTATTAACAAAAATCCTTTGCGTTACGGGCATTTGATCAAGCATGTATTTATTTAGGACCTCACCAGACCCAGTAAACGTATATTTCCTGTAACTTTTACAACCTCCCATCTTCCCATCGATGTAACTTGAAAAACAACCATATATCCTTCTTAATAGAGTATGTTTTTCTTTAGAATATGATGTTGGAAGAGTTAACAGTGGATTTTTTATTTGATTTTCAGAAGGGTCGAGAGATGTCGGTTGAAGTGGATCGCTTTTTGAATCTCTCGTAATTACGATACCAAAGCTTATGGATGCAGGCCGTGCGTAAATGACTCTTTACGTACAAGTACCTATACACGAGGCTGGCCACCCCAATTCACGCCGAGGTATGTATAGTGCTTTTCTCAAAAAAAATGCAATGAAATAAATTAAAAACACTCCAAAAAAATTAAACTTTATTTTCTAGAGACACTAAAAATAAAGTAGACAAAAAATAGAATTACAGAATAAAATTTTTTCAATTTCCTTTCCAAAAACTGTTTCAGTATACATTTTTACCGCGAATATTTAGATGAAATATTTTAAATGTGTATTCTTGTAGTTAAGTTTGCAATTTAAAATTATTGGAAATTGTTTATAACGTGTTATTTGTTATGTTAATAAAAGTGCAAAATATAGCAAAAATCGTTTATTGTTTTTTTAATGGCTAAACGCCGTGATGCCGTGTCACAAATGAATGTGGAATGGAAATTAAAAAAAAAACACATTGCCAGCCTAGGCCGGCAATGTTGTATGAAATTCCACTATATGCCAAGTGTCAAGCCGCACCGGAAACTAGGTACTTTGCGGCCTATTATTAGGCAGGTAATGTCAACATTTCATTGCATGTTTGAGAAAGCTCTTTACGTACCTACAAGTGACAGTGAGAGAGCTAAAAAAAAATGTGTCTTAGAACGACAGTGACGAACTTTTGTACGAGTACCACAGAAATATATCGAGGTAGAAGGCGAAAGTGTATGTAGTACACAATCAATCATACATAATATACATCGGTTAGTCAAGCAAATTAATAGTAGGTACAGGAAAAATTGTCTTCGGCTGGGTGAAGGCTCATAACCAAATTGCAGGCAACGAAGTGGCGGACGCAGAGGCGAAGAAGGCAGCAGCACTATCTAAAGCCCCAGATTTCTCGAAATTCCCTATCTCAGTGTTTTTCAAAGTGTGGGTCGCGACCCCTTGGGGGGTCGCAGACCCTCTAGAAGGGGGTCGCGAGGGTCGAGAAATCTTCAGGCAAAAAGGAAAAAATAAACAAAAAAGCTCAAAAGTGTAACGGAATAAAAGTCAGGTTAGAAATCGTGGAGGATTGGGGGGTCGCGAAATATTTTCGCATACAAAGGGGGTCGTGGTATGAAATAGTTTGAAAAACACTGCCCTATCTCCTATGACAAACGGCTACGAAAACAGGACACCGTACTCCTCTCACGCTCCCCATTGGTAGAGGGGGGTGGGGTGGCTTTTTCAGGGCGTGGGCCCTCTTAAGCTGTCTCTACGCGACCGCGCTACTGCGCGGCGGTCTTCTGGTTTGCTGCGAGTAGTTGCAGCGGTGTTTGTCTGTTCGTGTCGTTTTTCAGTGGTGGGGTCCAGGGACATCTCCGGGTCAGGCGACCTTATGTTGGTTCTTCCGCTTCTTTGTTGACTCTATGTTGATGTTTTATTTTCAGATGTGACTCTATCATGGGTCCGGGCTTATCCGTATGAGCTCCCTGGGGAGCGAGCGCGATCTGTCCGGGGTGTAAGCCAGTCGCTATGTTGTGACTTCTGCAGGCTCTTCGGTGTTTGTGGTTGTTTGAAAATGGAGATGGTTGAATCTTCATTTGGGTCTGTGGCGGCGTCAGAGTAAACTTCTGTTTTTCTGGAGTCCGTTGATTTTTCCCTGGTGGGTAGATTTGTTTCTTCGATGGGTTAGCTACCTTCCAGTTGACTCGGAGGAGGGGCGTCGGTTAGCGTAGGTGGGGATTGGTCCGGGGACCTCCTCCCACCCTCCCTCCGAGGAGGGGGTTCGCTAACCGTAGCCGGGTTCTTGCCCTGGGGCTCGTTCCCGGCCTCCCTGAAGCTTCTTTCTTGCTGGCTCATTGTTGAATTTTCATTGGCGGAGTCGAACGAAGCATCTGCTTCCGGCTTCTTGATAGCCTGACACCGCGCAGCCTAGCCCCGGGGCATCCGTTTGAGTGGGACCGGGGTTCAGCTGCGCGAGTGGGGGCTGCCGAAAAATGCTTCTAAGTTGTTGAGAGTCTTCCGCCGGCTAGAGCCGGGTGCAATTCAACTGCGTTTGTCTTACGAAGAACTTGCTGAACTTGCTAGGAGTAGTGGGTGCTTCCGTGTTCCGAGATGTTCGGTTGGCTCCGAGTGCAGTCCAACAGGACACCGATATTGCACATGAACAGGTATACCACGAATCCACTACCGGACAACATCTAAAGGCGCACCTCCCAACAATAAGGAGCATTAAAACTATCCGGGAAACAATGACGGTGAGCTTCGAGCTTACCCAAGTACTCACTGGGCACGGGTACCATAAGGCATACCTGAACAGATTTAAGATAACTGAGGATGACCTGTGCCCGTGCGATGACACCAGCTCGCAAACGATTGACCATCTCCTAAAGAATTGCCCAAAGTTTAATACGTACAGACTGGACCATGAAATAATCTGTCAAAACTTAAATGTAACCCCCTATAACATAATTGAAGTAGCAACCAAAGAATCAACTATAAACTCATACAGTAAATTCATTAAAAAAGTAATCAATAGCCTAAAGAAATTCAATAATACATAACAGAACTTGTAAATATAACTAACTTAGCATAACACTTAACTCTATCACATTCTATCACAGTTAAATTATCAATCTCTAAACACATAGATTTAAATACCACAGCTTAAAACTCTACAGTTTTACGGAAAAAGTTCGCCCGTATTTTTTGGAAGTCGGTTTTTATTTTTTGTTTTAAAAATTTACTTTATTTTTAAATTTTTAGTGGCGCTGGAAAAATATTGTTTTGACCAAATAGACTTAAGTCTATTTAGTTAAAAGAAAAATTTTCCAAATCGGTCTAGCCGTTTTCAAGTAATCGGGGAACAAACCTACATAAAAATTGCTCTTTGTTTTGAAGTCGGTTAACACTAAAAACTTGTTGCTAATTAGAAATGGACGAGAAACTAAGAAAAATACCAAAATCGCTATATTTGTGTGCCTATGATATTTGAAGAGTTCCCTCGATTTCTCCAAGATCCCATCATCAGATCCTGATTTGGTTGCAATGGGACCACCTCGGAGGTATACCCTTTAAAACAAAAAAAGAATTTTCCAAATAGGTTCGGCCATCTTCAAGTAATTGGGGAAGAAACCTAGATACAAATTTACTCTTTGTTTTGAAGTCGGTTAACACTAGAAACTCGTTGCTAATAAGAGATGGACGAGAAATTACGAAAAATACCGAAATCGCTATATGTGTGCCTATAATATTTGAAGAGTTCCCTCGATTTCTCCAAGATTCCATCATCAGAACCTGACTTGGTTACAATGGGACCACCTCGGAAGTCTACCCTTTCAAACAAAAAAAGAATTTTCCAAATCGGTCCAGCCGTCTTCAAGTAATCGGTGAACAAACACACAAAAAAAAATAAAAAACATACAGACGAATTGAGAACCGTCCTTCTTTTGGAAGTCGGTTAAAAAAACATACAGACGAATTGAGAACCGTCCTTCTTTTGGAAGTCGGTTAAAAAATACCTCATTTTCTTTGTAAACTTTGATTGACCTAAGCCTATGGATTTGGGCAGTACAGTTGACCGTTCTGGCAAAGTATAAAGACGAACAAGTAGTCCAACTTCGGCCGTGTAGGGGCGCACGACACGTATTCGCACAGACGCGCGACAGCACGTCTGTGTGAGTGCGATCCATACTGGAGCATTCTTACGCATTCTTGGTTTCTTTGCTTGTACTGCGTTCGTACACGGCGCGCACACATTCAAGCGCGCGATGCACCTTTTGTAGGGAGAAAAATTACTCCTTTTATACTGTGGTTCTGGTTATTACAATAGGGATGACGACTGGGTTAAAACTATATAATTCTATTTAGTCCGTCAGTTAGATTATAAAAAAATATAGGACACGTATTTTTTGGTTTATCAAAATATTAAAAATCGACGAAGGATCATCAAACTTCTGGAGTGGGGGCTTGTGACGTCACTCCTAGGTGAAAATTATACCTAGGAGTGACGTCACTCGAAACTTCTAAGCACTCTATCCTCGTCATTTTTTGTTTCTCAAACAAAAGAAAAGCGGAAATGTGGTAACCGCCAAGGGTTTCCTTTGGCGGTTACTACATTTCCGCTTTTTGCCATCGATATCTATAACAGTGGCTTCTTGCTTAGGCTTTCTTTTGAACAGGAGTCCTCACCTCGAGCGGGGCGCAGGTCGCCTACGCTGTTACCCAGCACTGGCATGCCCGCCATGCCGCCTGCTACACTCCACCCGTCCTCATTGTACACCTGAGGACAACACAACATTCTTATTAAGGGCTCTACAGCAAACTCAAGTTAAGAGGAAACAGTAAGGTGGAGAGAATTGAAAATTAGGTATTTGTAAAATGTGTCGCTGTCCCGCACTGCCCGCCTATCCCGCGCAGAGCGCGATAGAGACAACTGCAGCTTGGACCGAAAATACCTTTTAAAATTTCATGAAAACAACGTTTCGTAGTCCCCTGATTTCTTCCCCAAAATTTAACCTATTTAACTAATTTTTTCATTAAACATTAAAGAAAGGCTTTGGCCGTGTTCCTATGTTTTCCTTTTTTTTAATAATCTAGTCAAATTTGTTTTCTGGATGTGTGAACACAGCGGAAAATCTGGCATTTTTTTTAGGTTTTTGAAGGTTAATATCTCTTTTGAGAATCAAAATTATTGTAAAAACGAAAACATAGGAACATAACAATAGTAGCCATAGATTTTTGGACAAAAAAATATTGCTCTACTGGCATTATCCAGGGAGGAAACAGGGGACTACGTTTGTATGGAAAAACTGCCCTCCTGTTTCCTCTTAAGAAAACAGGTCAGAGCAACGACGGCGCCAAGTACAAGCGTCGTTGCTTATCGGTGACGCTCAACGACACCAAAGTATAAAGACGAATAAGCAGTCCAACTTCGGCCGCTTAGGCACGGTATAAGGTAGTTTTTCTCCGAACAAAAGGTACATCGGGAGCGCGCATGTGTGCGCGCCGTGTACGGACGCACCACAGGCAAGCATTTGCGACTGCGCGCGACTGCCACAGTATGGCGTTCACTCACACAAACGCGCGTTGTGCGTCTGTGTAAATACGTGTCCTGCTAAATGGCCGAAGTCGTACTAATTGGTTCGACCCCAGGCGTTCAGGCCCCCACCTTGTCCGATCCTATCGAGGTGGACCGGGGCAATGTGACCTGGTTCGACCCCAGGCACCCCCGGGATCCCACCCAGTCCGACCAAACTCAGGGTGGTCTCGCTTTGGTTTAGGAACGCGCGACACGTAGGTATCCACACAGATGCGCGTTAGCATAATCATAACCCTCCTTTTTGCTTCACTGTAGTCGGGTAAAATTTAAGCGCAAAAAGACACCAAAAGAACACGTTTTTTGAATGGCGTCTTTAATTCTTGTTTTAATTTTCTTTTTGTAATTTGGTGTTTTAGCGACAATAGGCTAGACGACTAAAAACTGTTTAGTCCGTCAGTTATTTTATTAAAAATATTATGCACGTATTTTTCTTTTGTTTGACGAACAAAAAATTACGAGGATACATTGCTTAGAAGATTCGAGTGACGTCACTCTTTGGTACAATTTTCCCTAGGAGTGACGTCACAAGCCCCCACTCCGGAAGTTTGATGATGTATACCTTTGTCGATTTTTATAAGCCGATGACGATGGGGTCTTGGAAAAATCGAAGGAGCTCTTTCTCATAAAGACTCATGCATTTCCCACCGAATACCTAGGTTCATTAGAAGTCTTTTATATTTATTCGAGATCGCTTCCTAGCAATAAGACCGCCTATTGTCTACCATTCGTTTTAGTATCTTGTTTATTTAAGAATCTTTGTAATTTTTTGGTGTGCAATAAAGAGTATTGTATTGTATTTTTTACGTCACACCTGGCCATAAAGTCGCAATAACCGCCCGCTACGCGTGCGGAAAACCCACTTTATGGCCTGAAGGTGAAGGAGACGTAAAATTTTGTACTTCCCGCGGGCGGTAATAAAGAAAGCCTCAGATCGCATATTTATCACCCTTGCCTTCGGCTCGGGCGTCATATACCCGCCCTCTGAGACATTCTTTGTTTTACCTGTTTTTTACCACCCTACGTAAGTAATGTACTATCGTTATTTGCGGCTATTTAGTCCGAAGGCGGTATTCAAAGTCAAACACCGCAGTGTATAAAAGCTCTAAGAATCCATTTGAGCTAAATAACCCTAAAAAATACGTCAAAACGATGTCCTCGCCCGTAAATATTTTATGCATCATCTTGCATACATTTGTATTTTACGACGGACACGAGAACATACTTCGGTTGGCATCAAATGCACAATAAAATGAATTGACACTACACTGCCTGCATAACAAATAAAATAGGCTGTATAGCTTGGTTACCCAAATTTTTTGTTTCCCATTATTTTTAATTCCAATCATTTTTTCCCCATTTACTTTATTCCCCATCCTAATTTATTTGGAGAACTAATTTATTTGGTATAATATGTAATTGTGAATAATTTGGATCGGGGAAAAAGCCGATCGGCCAAAATGTTTTTCAGCGAAAAGACCAAGCAGAGAAGAAAGTAGTTGGGGAAATTTGCGATTGGTAATACATGGGATGGGGAATAAAGTAAATGGGAAAAAAAGCGATTGGAATTAAAAATAATGGGAAACAAAAAAATTGGGTAACCAAGCTATACAGCCTATTAAACTAAAATTACAGTATGACATGTCAGTGTGGCCGTGACGGCGGAGTGACGTCACAGATCCCCGCGGACCAACGTGTGAATCAACAAATTGCGAGGAAATTAAAAACAAATTAGGGTGAAACTAATTGGCGACGGGCTTGAAGTTTAATTATTAAAATTACGTGCTTCCGGGAAAAAAGTGGAAATAATATCCCCTATATTTCGACAATGCGATTTAATAAAAAAAAAGAAACTAAAAACTATATACAGGGTGGAACGGAACGAGGGACTTTCCTGCAAATGTGGTATTGTTTAGCCTTAGTAAATTATTTCCTCCAAATAAACTATGTTAATATCTATCACCGTTTTCAAGTTACAGCTTATTAAACTTTCATGCAAAAAACTGCGTGTTTCAACCCTACTTAGAGGCCATACGTGGACACGGGCGGCAGCGTGTAGCGGTAGCGGCGGCGAAGTAGTAGGGTTGTACAACTTGTACTACAAACATTAAAAAGTACTATTTTCATACTTAAGTTTTTCTTTAAAGCATTTAATTATTGCAATTCGATTCTACATCAAATACAGGGTGGGAGGGACTATACCGACATACTTTAGCCATGAATTCCTGGTGGTGTGACGAGTAAAAAATGTTATATCAACATGGGTCGAATATTGTCATTTTACATTATATATATAATAGTCTTATGGAACAAAATAAATCAGTAAATTAAGCCCCTCGTTATAAACATGTCCTTACTGGCTGAAAAGTTATCAAAAAGAAAAAAAATGCTAAAATGGAAACGAAAGGTCAATTTTTTGGCCTCGTAGTCGCTTACCATCAAATACTGCGAAGGTTAATTCCTGTTTAGTTAAAGGATTTTAAAAAAATAGTAAAGGTATCTTAGTCACATTTATTAGGGCTTGTTACACACTTGGGATTTTTCATTTACAAAATAATGAATATCTCGGAAAGTAAGCGTTTTTCGACTATACATCACATAACATTTTTTACTCCTAATAGTTGTTAGAATCTATAGTTAAAGTTTGTCGGTATAGTCCCTCCCACGCTGTATATGACACTATATTTTCAGGAAAGTCCCTCGTTACATTTCACCCGGTATATATCGCCGCCAACTAAACTAACTTAATTAGCCATTTGGCTAACGGCAATTAGACTGATGTAAACGTACATTGAAAATACTATTTTTCTACTCCTGTACAGTCGCCATCAGATATATCTGAGCTGTCAGTGTACTCATAAATATCTAAACACGGCTCTAATGCTATGAAAATAGAGCCGTGTTCAGATATTTATGAGTACACTGACAGCTGAGATATATCTGATGGCGACTGTACTTTAATCTGTCTTTTACTTGGTCACGAACACTAATATAAGAACATACATAATAAGAGTTCAGAGAAGTCTATACTCTATTCCCCATAACAGCACTAGTGTCGTTATAGTCACATTACGATACTGCTAGCAGCCACAGACTTCTAAATCTAGGTTAAACTTAGGTCAAGGATTAAAGCGCTCAATTCTAACTTTACGATAAAAATGCACTACTACCAACTTAACAAACAATTAAATTCCTATGGTTTTTAAGAAAAACAAAACTTTTCGAACGAAATTCATTGATGCCAACATAAAAAAGTATTTTTAATATATTCACTGCAAATCAAATGTCAAATTTAAAAAAGTTTACCATAGACACATACTGTCAGTCAATATGTCATATTTGCCTTGTTTTCGTGCTAAGTTTAATGTTGTATTTTATATTTTAAAACCTAGTCGTAGAAAAAGTATTGTATGCAACGTTGTATAATTAAGTCAAAAAACGCTCATTGCGCCTCTATTTGCGATACTCGCCGCCACGGCACGTACGGAAAAAGCCGTTTTCTAGCCAAGTGTAGACATAAAATGATGTACACAACACGGGAGGTAATAAAGAAAGCCCTCGATCGCATATTTACGTCCCTCGCTTGCAGCTCGGGCCGCAAACATCTGCGATCTCGGCCTTTCTTTATATTACCACCCTAGTTGTGTAATGTACTATTAATTTGTATGAAAAAGATAAAATCTAAAGATTACATAACTTTTAAAAGTTGTTGATCGAAACTTTTATTATTTCATGAGTAGAATCTACGTTTTAATTATTTGCTCCTGTTACAGGCAACACCCGGTATGTGGCTGTGCTTGTGTGGGCGTTGGCCAATACTGTGGTTTCGGGTTTTTCGCCAATTTGAGTAAGATTTAATATTATTACAACGCGGACAAAACCGCAAGACAAAGTTAGTAAGTTATAAAGCAGTTACAATATTAATCTGCTGGTCTGTGCGGGCAGTAAACAATAACGGCCCATTCGGATGACAGCTGCCCACCGTATGAAAAGGTGCCGTAAAATGTATCGGGCAATAACCATTGACAAATATAATAGTGCATTATGATTATGACCGAATTCAAACATTGAAACACTAACAAACATGTAAAAAAACCCGGTCAAGTGCGAGTGGGACTCGCTCACCGAGGGTTGCGTACAAATATTTTATATAAAGACTATTTTTTATAATTTAATTAATTACAAATGTATAGTTTTCACATTTTTCCCTAGAGTTGTACAGTCGAGTTCATCATTATCTGAGCAAAGATTGGACCAAAAACATCTAAACAAGACCCTATTGTCAGAAGCATAAGAACTAGATCAGATATTTTTGATCCGTTCTTTGCTCATATAATGATGAACTCGATCATAGTATAGTATAAGACGGTATTACTTGCCAAATTTCATAGTTTAGGTTCATGGAAAAGTACCTTATACATTTTGGTTTCCTTGAGAGAGTCGAAATGTACCTACGATGTTTTACCTCCACGCTTTCCCGAGATAAAGGGTCTTGACAGACGGATCGACAGACGGACAGCAAAGTAATCTAACTATAAGGGATCGTCTTTCGTTTTGGGGTACGGAACCGTAAAAAGAAGTCGATTTACATGGCAACCAAGCGTGTAACGTCTTTTCGCTTGGCGTTTGACGCCAAAAGAGTAATGTATGTATGTATGTATGTAAACACTTTATTGCACAAAATAAGCAAAGTACAGGGTTACAAAATAAAGGTATATGTACAAAGGCGAACTTATCCCTTTAAGGGATCTCTTCCAGTTAACATTTGAGCAGTTGAGTGATGAGACAAGAGAGATTGGTAGACAAACTGCGAAATATGTACAAGAGATTATAGAGGTATTTATAATGTAAATAAATAAAATAAATACATATACTGTATACATATATAAATAAACAAATACATATAATATATATATTCCAGCAACGAATGCTGCCAGCATCTTCGGCACCATGCCGCAGGGGCCATTTTTAGATCTATTTTAGTTTTAGCTTATTTAATGTTAATTTAGTTTTAGTTTTTAGTACATTTCATTTTAAGAGGAAACAGGAGGGCAGTTTTTCCATACAAACGTAGTCCCCTGTTTCCTCCCTGGATAATGCCAGTAGAGCAATATTTTTTTGTCCAAAAATCTATGGCTAGTATTGATATGTTCCTATGTTATCCTTTTTACGATAAATTGATTCTCAAAAGAGATATTAACCTTCAAAAACCTAAAAAAAATGCCAGATTTTCCGCTGTGTTCACACATCCAGAAAACAAATTTGACTAGATTATTAAAAAAAAGGAAAACATAGAAACACGGCCAAAGCCTTTCTTTAATGTTTAATGAAAAAATTAGTTAAATAGGTTAAGTTTTGGGGAAGAAATCAGGGGACTACGAAACGTTGTTTTCATGAAATTTTAAAAGGTATTTTTGGTCCAAGCTGCAGTTGTCTCTATCGCGCTCTGCGGGCGAGAGGCAGGCAGTGCGGGACAGCGACACATTTTACAAATACCTGATTTTCAATTCTCTCGACCTTACTGTTTCCTCTTAACTATGCTTCTATTTTAATGTTCTCTAAGGGTTTTATTTTGTATTAGGTTATTGATGCTTATGTACTTTTAAATTGTTTATCTAATTAATAAATTATATATGAGTACATACATATAAAAATATATAGAACCTGTAAAAATCATCTAAAAACGTGTCAAGTATTCAGTCAGAGGTCAGAGGGTAACCACAACTTTTTTAATTTCCCCTTAAGCGAAGCTACAGACCGACACTGTCTGAAAGACGGTGGCAATTTGTTCCATAATTTTACAGAGTAATTTAGTGATGAAACATAAAGTTTCCATAACATTTGGTACTATTTGAACAATTCATTATACCGTTAGCATTTTCAAATCTGATAATAATATTGACGGCAACTGAAGTTAACAGCGTGCAAAGTAGGTCGCCGCCACTTCTTTGTAGAACGTGAGGACGCCAACTTACTTTTTTAACTTTTATCACTGAAATATTTATTTAAAGAGAACTGTTATTGCAAATACATGTAAACACATATTTCCGTAACATTAATTAAAATTTTAAATAATGTTTTTCAGTATTTTGCAAGTATAAAATCAACTAAAATGGTTGTTTTAGGTCTTTACCGCTATGGTTTTCGAACGTGGCCTGACATTCGCATTATCTATGGAATGGACATATGTCACTTTCTGTTTTAATATTTTCTTGTCATACTGGGTGTGGATTAGTAAGGGCATTTTATTTAGATTTCCTCACAAGTGTGATAAAAAACATTGTGTGTGCCACGGGCGGTAAATAAACTACAAACTCGTGTTATTAAAGCCCTCGGCTTCACCTCGGGCTTATAACAAACACTCGTTTGTAATTCTTTTCTTACCGCCCTAGATACACAATGTACTATTTCATCACACTTGCTCGAAAAGGGTATCATTACACGTAGGTTCTGCGGGCCGTAAATGCGCTATTACGCCTTAGACCGTAATGGTATTTTTTTGCCGGCTTATTAAAAATGGCTTCAGTTCTCTGTAGGCGAGGCTCCGTCCGGCTATTTATTTTAAGGTCCTTGGGATAATCAATCACTTACCAAGTCCATGAAAACTAATTTTACACAGCCATAGTCGCGAGCCAGGGCTAGTTAATTAAAAGCTAGACTGCGGACATAACTAGTATAACTACTGGTTTATCAGGTCGGCGTAAGACGGCTAATTTGACGGGTAGTTCATTATCCGGGAAACGCCGGCTAAGCAGCGGCCGGCTAAAGCGCGCCATGCACGGTAATACTACACACAGTACATTAGAGTCTGTGCGGGAAGACAATGGGATTTAGATTTGAGGGCGCTGTAATGATTTTCTACCGTATTTGCCATACTGGTTAGGTTAGTTCCGTTTTTCGCCACGCCTATTCTCTTTCCGCACAGACTCTACCAGTAATTTTTTTTCCTACAAAAGGTACATCGCGTGCTTGAAACGTGCGCCGTGTAGGAACGCACTGCAAGCAAAGAATTAAGAATGCTCCAGTATGGATCGCACTCACACAGACCTGCTATCGCGCGCTCCTAAATAAAAAAAAAAAAAAAAAAGAAAAAAAATAAATGGCCGAAGTTGGGCTATATTATTCTGCACTCTCTGGGAAACCTACAGGAGTTTAACCCCATCTACCGGCAGGCGTGTTGATATCTGATCGCGATCGCCTATTCAGCTAGGTACACTGACCTTTGTTCGAGTGCCCTAGCAAAGTTTTACTCCCATGGAGCTGAGGTTCAGCTGCGGCCACCTACCTCCATGCAGTCCGACTATTGTTACAGCCTTAAAGGCTAGCAGTGTACAAGCATAAAAAAAAAAAAAAAAATAGCCGAATGCAAATAGTTTTAGAAAAAGCTTCTCGCCGCTCACTTGTGAATAGCGCTGGGAGCAATTAGGCGGGGCTAGGGGCTGGGCCAAAATCCCGAATCCTCAAGTGCATTTTGCTGTTGACAGCGTCTTAACGGCGCGCACACATTCAAGCGCGATGTACTTTGTAAGAGAATATGATATGCCACAATTTAAAAGGGCGTTATTTGATTTTTTAGTAGATAAGGCATTTTATTCTATAAAAGAATTCTTGGAAAGTTATTAAGTAGGACTAAATAATATAATATAATATAATATAATATAATATAATATAATATAATATAATATAATATAATATAATATAATATAATATAATATAATATAATATAATATAATATAATATAATATAATATAATATAATATAATATAATATAATATAATATAATATAATATAATATAATATAATATAATATAATATAATATAATATAATATAATATAATATAATATAATATAATATAATATAATATAATATAATATAATATAATATAATATAATATAATATAATTAGCATGTTGCATGCTTGAACATTTGTATGCCGATTGGCCGAACATAGTGATACCTCATTAATATCTGTACCACCTTTGTAACCTATGCTTCACAAATAAAATATACTTTACTTTAGTTTACTTTTTGTAGGAAGAAAAATTACTGCTATTATACTATTGCACTGCAATTCGTACTGTCTGCGCCTCGACTTTAAATACGTATCGCGCGCTTTTAAACGGCCAAAGTTAGACTAATTATCTGTCTTTATACTTTGCTAAAAAGCTAACCCTATAGGGAACGTGCACTACGAAGGTGCTGCCAACTGGTGCCGCCAATCTAAATCATATACCCTTTCATGCTGGGGCCACATTGACGAAAACGCCGTAAATAACGTTAATTTATCGCGTTGAAGGGCGATTAACGTCAGTGTAGCTACGACTTACTATATTTGACATTGATACTTACATATAATCATTGACATTGACAGCTTGATTTGACAGGGGCGATAGTTTTCTTTATTGTCCGCCCGTGTCTCTTTTGTCGTTTAGTGCTGCCACCTATAGTTCGTGCACGTTCCCTATCCACACCAACCGGTCGCAGCACGAACAGCCACCTTTAACCCGTCAGCCGTGGTTAATGTAGCATGCCCCTAACTTACGGGCGCGTCCGATAACGTTGCACCCTTTAGGCGGACCGTCCACACCTTATAGCTGCTATAGTACCTATGAGCTACCTCTAATAAAAAGTTTCTGTCAAAAGATGTTTTTATTGCCGACTGTATTTTTTGTATAGTCGCAAACTACTCGTTAAAACTAAGCGAATGAGCCCAAACACGGTGAATAGGGATGACGACTTTATATTCTATTTAGTCCGTCAGTTAGATTATGGAATAACCACATTTTTACTAAAAAAACCCGACCGCGGTGCACTTTGAAACTGCATAAAATCCGCCATTTTATTTATTTTAACGAACTTCATATCCAGTGACACTCGCACCATCAAGACGAATCTAATGATGTATCATTTATCAAAATCGGATGTGCCGTTGAGTAGTTACGAGCGGACACAGGAACGGACATACATACATACATACAGGTCAAACACATAACCCTCCTTTGGGCTTCGCCGCAGTCGGGTAAAAATATGGGACACGTATTCTCCGGTTTATCAAAAATATTCAAAATCGATAAAGTTACAGATAAATCTAACTTCTGGAGTGGGGGCTTGTGACGTCACTCCTAGGTGAAAATTGTACCTAGGAGTGACGTCACTCGAAACTTCTAAGCACTCTATCCTCGTCATTTTTTGTCTTGTCAAACAAAAGAAAAAATACGTTTACAATATTTTTTAATAAGCTAACTGACGGACTAAACAGTTTTTTTTAGTCGTCTAGCCCATTATTATCTTGCGTAATTTAAAAGGCTAATGGGTAGCCACAAATCCGACTCCATCATCATCATCATCATGGAAGACCAGCGCCGGCTCTAGAGTTGGCATTATGCTGAGGTAGGACTACTTCTTCTGCTTTGAATTAAAGTTAACTGGTAGAAGTGGTAGAGAGTGCCTTGGGGTAATAAGTTCGTCTTTTTTACGAGTAGGTAGTAGCAGGGGGCCGACACTCGTTTTTCGCCGAGCGCGACCTTGAGTGACGTCACTTACCGCCGGCGGTACAAAACTCAGTTGGTTGTCACGCGTTCGCATGCGTACAGCCTACCGCTACGAAGTAAGTCCGATAGTTTAGACAGCTCCTTGAGCCTGTTCACGAACAAAAAAAACAAAAGCGCTCGCATGGACCGCGTCGCACCGCACTTCGATCGCGTATTTAGAATTTAATATTATTATTTTGTTGATAATGGGGCGTGCGCGTTGCAGTGTAGTGTAGACGGCTGCAACAATATCCAGTTAAACAAGCATTTATCGTTTTTTGCACTACCTAAAACAAATTATAAGAAAACACTGTTTTTTAATTCAATATATTTGTGAAATAATTTATTTGTGTATCGGTTGACAGCCCTAGCACTGATTTTACGCCGCGCGGGGTCGACGACCGCACTTCGGACGTTATGATTCCAGAATGTTCTTTTCTATTGTATTGCGGGAGAGTGTCGTATCTGTTCGAAGAACTATTATATAATCTGTGGTAGTAGGTAGTAGGAGTCTTTGTGCAGTATCGTCCACAAGGCATTCGATTTTTAACCTTGTATATTAAATAAGTAGGTATTTTGAAGATATACAATGTAGTATATCATCAAAATATCTACTTACCTCTTACAATTGCATTATAAAAAGATATAATATAGATTTCCGGTTCAGTTAAACCCGATAAAACCCATTAAAATAGTCTCATTTAAATCACTATGTTAGTTGTCGTCCATTGAAAGATAAATCTCACCTTATCAGCCGGATCACCAACCCGAACAAAGAGCTCGCGGGAGTCAACAAAGGCGATGTAATGAGCCATGGACTTTAAAAGGTTTCACAAAACCTTTATCAAATTAAATTTTTGCTGGGAAAGCGTTTTTTTTTTTATTTCGCTCACCGAATAAGCAGGATTGTTTAAAATGGGAGAAATGTGATTGTTTTTGGTGAAATCAGTTAGCTAAATTAGACATTTTTATTAGCTCGTCTTGCCTTCAAATCTTGTCCGTTGATTTTTAAATCGGCTTCACAAAAATAAGGGATAGAGGACCATCCTATTTTTTATTTTTATTTTTGTTTTTAATGTTACGTCACCAGGGGAGGGAGGGAATCCACAAAGTGTGACATGGTGTGACAAGGGGGAGGAGGAGTCACAGGCTTCATGACGTCACGTCTAAAAACTGTGTAAAAATCTGAACAATAATTAACGTACTCGAGAACATTTTTATAGACACGAACATAGAGGCAGTACTTTCAAACTTTTGAATTAGCTGTTCATGTAATAAGCAGTGAGTACACATTATTTTTCGGATACATAGCAGAATGTGCAAGTCGTAAAATGTGCAGGCTACGTAAATTGAACAAATCGCAAAAAGTGCAAAACTCGTAATAAACAGATCGCAAAATGTGCAGATTTCACAATGAGTAGATCGCAAAATGTGCAGATCTCAGAATGAGTAGATCGCAAAATGTGCAAGCAGATCTTATAATGAGCAAGTCGAATAATGTGTAGATTTTGAAATAGAGCAAATTCAGTCAACTGTAAATAGTATTAAATTTTCTAACGGTGCCTGTACCTACTTCAAATTAATAGTATCCCCTTGAAAGATAACGGACTATGACTGACTTAATTAATAGTTCTTCACACCGGTGGTACTAACTAGTACTAACAACCCGAAGTACACGGAGCCACCAAGAACTTTTCCTCCAAAAAACGGTTACGACCCGGAGTTAAGTTCGCGTCCGTATTAAACATCCGTCGATCCGCCTGGGTGAAGAGAATTAAAGATGTATATTCATTCTTAATTTCTCACTCGTAGCTCTCTCAGTAGTTACGATTTCATACTGCGGCCTGCACATTTTACGATTTGCTCATACTGCGGCCTGCACATTTTACGATTTGCTCATATTGCGGCATGCACATTGTACGATTTGCTCATATTGCGACATGCACATTTTACGATTTGCACTAGTGCACATTTTGCGACTTGCACATTCTGCTATGTATCCTATTTTTCAATTGAAATAAAAAAATGCTGTCTAAATGTAATAATTTCTACATTACAAATTGCGTAATTTTATAATTACGTTACAAAGCCGAGATATAAGCCGGGTGATAGAGAGTAGAGAGGTATGGAAGAAGAAGACAGCATGCTGCGCCGACCCCAAATGAATGGAAAAAGGGCAAGCGAATGATGATGATAACGTTACAAAGCCGAGAAGGGGTTCAAAAGTCACGAAATTCCTATGATGTAGTATGTGGACGGCCCCTTATACCTATCAGTAGCGTGGCGTCCAAAGAACTCGATTCCGACCGGCTTGCCTAATATCCGGCATTTGAGTAAGTACCTTATTCTACAGCTCTTAAGGAAAATGTACGCCAAATCTGCACCGGCTTGCCCAAGGGTATCTTTTACGCCACGCCACTGATACCTATGTAAATACCTACGCTACAAGGACACCGTTCGATTTTATGTCACAATAACGTGACCAAGTTTCCGTCGTTATGCGTTATATTATCTACTCTGTGGTTATGCACCGCTTTGATGCTCAGAAAGGAAACATTACTCCCTTTGAAAACAGTTCCTGACTTTAACACCAGTATCTTCAAAGTATACAAGTAGCACAATAGAGTCTGTACGGAAAGAGAAAAGGATTTAGATTTGGGGGCGCTGTAATGCTTTTCTATCGTATTTGCCATACTGGTTAGGTTAGTTCCGTTTTTCGCCACGCCTGTTCTCTTTCCGCACAGACTCTATGATACAGTATTTTTTCTTCCTGCAAAAGGTACATCGCGCGCTTGAATATGTGCGCGCCGTGTACGAACGCACTACAAGCAAAGAAATAAGAATGCGTGAGAATGCTCCAGTATGGATCGCACTCACACAGATGCGCTACGTGTCGCGCGCTCTTAAACGGCCGAAGTTGGACTATTTGTTTGTCCTTATACTATTGACGGGACACATGGCCTAAAGCACTCTTCAACCGATGATGAGTAACTAAATGAGTTTTAATAAATTAGCAAACCACATTTTTATTTAAAAAAAAATCGGTTGTCTGTAAAGTCGGTTTACTGACGATAGTCGAACGTGATAACGTTGACCTTGACTCTGACTTTGACTTTGACTTTGACTTTGACTTTGACATTGACATTGACATTGACTTTGACTTTGACTTTGACTTTGACTTTGACATTGACATTGACATTGACATTGACTTTGACTTTGACTTTGACATTGACTTTGACTTTGACTTTGACTTTGACTTTGACTTCGACTTCGACTTCTACTTCGACTTGAGTACCAGCCGCCCTTTTCTCAGCAGCAGCAGTGATTTTTTGTCACGATTGGCCGCCCCTAATATCTGGCCGCCCTAGGCCCGGGCCTACTAGGCCTTAGGGCAAATCCGCCACTGGTCTCTTGTCATTCAATAGAGATTTTTGACAGCCGTATCTTAGGGAATAAGGGCTATTTTATTAACAATTTGTAAGAAACTATCGTCTTAACGACTTTAGTGCTGGAATAATATAAAGTACCTATTTGACAGGTAACGGCCCCGCAAGGTAACGGCCCATGACGTCACACTTTTTCGTGCGTGCAGCCGGCTCCATCGAATTATAAGACATTATCACGTCAAAAACCCAACCGAGGTGCACTTTGAAGCTGCATAAAATCCGCAATTTTGTTTACTTTAACGAACTTCACACCCAGTGACACTCGCACCATCAAGACGAATCTGATGTATCATTTATCAAAATCGGATGTGCCGTTGAGTAGTTACGAGCGGACATAGGATCGGACATGCATACATAGGTACGTCAAACACATAACCCTCCTTTGGGCTTCGCCGCAGTCGGGCAAAAACACATAACCCTCCTTTGAGCTTCGCCGCAGTCGGGTAAAAAATAATAAACACTCGCCCTAACCGTCCGCAACAGACGCCAGCTTTGATGTAATAATCGCGGCTGAATCAAAGTCGAAATCGTTTTCGATGTCAAACGACAACTAGCTAACGACGTTTAACACGAACGAGTCCGGAAATTGTACGCCGCGACGGAAGTATTGCCGATCGGCGAATTGAGACATAAATACTGGACCACGTTTGAAATTGGCTTTGCGATCTTAGGGTCTCCGCTAGCTGGCGCGGACGCCCGCCGCGGATGCGCGGGCGGGCGGGCAAAAAATAAGAAATTGTATGAACAGCGCTAAGTGAAGCGGGCACCGGTCCATACTTTTTCGCGGAGGCCCTTAAAGACTTATCAAGGTGGTTTTCCACCGGCAGGGCGAGACGAGACGTGACGCGGATTGAAATGAAATTTGTATGAAATTTCCAATCCAATCCAATCGCTAGTAAACTTCAATCCGCGTCGCGTCTCGTCTCGCCCTGCCGGTGGAAAACCACCTTTACACTTGCGATTTGCGAGCGAGTTGCGGGCGAATTAGAAGCGAAGTTCCATACAAATGTCGCTCGCGGCGAACTCGCTGCGAGTTCGCTGCGACTGGTTTTGTATGGAGGCTCGCTCGCATGCAAATCGCTAGTGATAAGGCTCTTAACACTGGGCCACCACAGAAATATATCGATACCATTAGACTCAAAGGGCGTAAACGCCATTAGAACCTACCCTGCGGCGTTTACGCCCTTTGTGTCTAAAGGTATCGATATCGAGGTAGAAGGAAAAAGTGTATGTACCAGATGTACCTCGTGTGCAAAAAAGAAGTGGCGGCGACCTTCTTTGCATGCCGTTGACTTCAGTTGCCGTCAATATTATTATCAGATTTGAAAATCTGATAATAATGGTACCTACAATTACTTGTTTAAAGTTTTTTTATCTGTTTTATTTTGCCCATTTTACTATTAATTGCTCAAATACCACCAAATAAAATGGAAAATTGATTTATTCCATCACTAAATGAAAATGGTGAATTCAGGTCCCTTTGCCATGTCCGCCAAAATATTGAATAAGATCCCAAAGTTACTTCAGGAAGAAACTAATACAAATAATTTCAAAATACATCTAAAAAGATATTTAATAGACAAGTCCTATTACTCTAATTTCTGTCCTGAACTGACTTCGCAAATCTAGTTTTGCACTATAATAATCGATAATTTAATAGGTAATTTATTGTTTTAAGTAATAGTAATAATAATGTATCGTGTGTTCAATTGCTATAATATATGTATTATGTAATATGAGTTAATGAATTAGGTACACACAGTTAAATAATAGTACATTACACAACTAGGGTGGTAATACCAAGAAAGCCGAGATCGCAGAAGAAAGGCCGAGCTGCAAGCGAGGGACGTAAATATGCGATCGAGGGCTTTCTTTATTACCTCCCGTGTTGTGTACATAATTTTATGTCTACACTTGGCCATAAAGCGGCTTTATTCGTACGCGCAGCGTGCGGAAAAACCCACTTAATGGCCAGGTGTGGCATAAATAAATAAATGTTTCTGTGCCCTTACAGGGTTCATGTTGAAGCTGTAATAATATTTAAGCACTTCATAACAACATGTAACAGATTTGATTTGATTTGAACACTTTTGGCGTCAAAAGCCAGGCGAAAAACTTTACATGCTTGGTTCTCATACAAATAGACGAACTATTTCCTTTTTTTCGATATATTTCTGTGTGTGCCACCGATCCGGAAGTCTACGAAGGATTTTCGCTGGGCCTATATTATTTCCCATACTTAAAAGTCATATACTGTATTAATCATAATTATCGAAAGTCGCATAATCTATTTTCTATAAAACCGTTAAGTTTCAGGGCATCACTTGAAGTTTGAAATGTGTTCTATCCTATAGTTTGATATTTTTGAAACAATATGAGAATCACAATTGCTGAAAATCGCGAAGCTAAAATTGAATACAGCCGAATTGTGACAGAATCGATAGAGAATTTACAAAGATAATCAAAGCGAACCGCTGATGTGAAAAAACATTCTTAATAACCACAGAATTAAAAAAACGGTCAAGTGCGAGTCGGACTCGCGCACCAAGGGGTTCCGTAGAAACTCGTCAGTAGATACGTGAATAATTCAAGAAAAACTGAATGGTGGCACAAACTTAACTTTGCTCTTGTAAAACTGTTGTCCCCATACATTGACATATGCCGCCGTTAGTTTAGTAGAAGCAAATAAGGTTGTCTTACGATTTTTGCGAATTTCTAAAAAACGCTGCAAGTTAGGAAAACCGTTTTACTTTTCCTGTAATATTTAGGATAATATTCATAATCGGTAATTATTACAGATTTTTCTGTTCAGTAACTTCGGAGATAATAGGGGGGAACGGTATTTTTTTCAACGCTTTTTGTCTTAAATCAAAAACTACATGTCTAAGAAAAAAAAAACGGTTTTGCAATCTACATGTTAAGCCCTTTCATTTGATACCCCACTCGATATATTAGCTCAACTTTTGATTTTGGACATCCCATTTCGGTCCCTTTTAAAAAAAAAGTAAAACAGGTATAAGATTTTTTTCTGTCCCATAGGCTCGGATTAGCAATTTTTAACACTAGGTATTCCAAATTTCAAGTCGATAGCATCAGTAGATCCTGAGATATCTTGCTGTGACAGACGGACAGACAGACAGACAGACAGAGTCACACCATAAGGGTTCCTTTTTTACCATTTTGGCACGGAACCCTAAAAATATAAAAGTAACGTTCAATGAACCTATTTTGATAAGAAATGCACGAATGTCTATGAACAATACCCTAAACGAGGGAACTCTTCAAAAGCTATATACGTGCCTATAATATTTGAAGAGTTCCCTCGATTTCTCCAAGATACCATTATCAGGTCTTGATTTGGTCACATCGGAGGGGTATGTACCCTTTCAAACTTCTAATTCGAGGTGCACTAAACGAATCGAATCGAATCAGACTTGACTCAACTCGCGAACTCGCCATCATATGCTTTGTCATCGAGTCAAATTGACTCGGACTTCATGGCCAAGTGGAGACCCTACAATCTTGCAAGCTGACCTCTTGAATGCATGAAAATGCATACCACTACGTAACCTAAGGCCGTCGGGGGTACAGCCAGATGTTATGCGTTGGGTTATGTGCGACTCTCCACTCCAAAAGGGATATACCTATCCCCTAAAACTATGGGATGCTTCCGTTCCGTTTTTTTTTGTAATTATTGTATTTTTGTGTGTGTTATAGATAGTTGAACGGCTTGAGAGGCGAGCGTCGAGCGGTTTTGTGCAGCGTGCACTCAGGGCTCACATACATTTGTTTATGTTTAACATGAACGCCCCGCTGCACGCCCCCCTCGAGCGTCCACTCAGTTCGTACACTTACTGGTAATGCCGCGGGATCGGGGACAAGCCACCACGACATCGCCGGCAACTTGGCCCTCGGGTGAACCCTCTCCGAAAAAAGCACACTGTAGCAAGCAGCTGACCTAGTACAACCGACCGTGACTTCACTTATCGCGCGATGGGGCACCCGCCCAAGGAGGCAGTGTCTGGGGGCGCCAATTTCACATACTCTTGTAAGATTTTTGACACAATTTGCCTCAATGACGTCGAAGAGCAGGCGCCACATCAAATTTTTGCTCTGGCTCTGAAAAGCCGTGGATCCAGGGCTAACTCTCTTATTTCGTGTTAGAGGTATAGTGAGAGGCTTTAGCCAGCAACCAGAAAGATCACGCGTTATGCTAGAGAGATCTCTCTGTATCGCATAACGCGTCTGTCGTGAACCATAAAGATCACGCGTTATGCTATAGAGATCTCTCTGTATCGCATAACGCGTCTGTCGCGACCGACCGACCGGTCGGTCGGATAGGGTACGTCCTGTCCGGTGGTCGGACCCGAACAACAGTTTTGTTAGAGAGCCAAGCTTCTGCACGCAGTAGGTACTAACTTACTAATTCTACTTATTCTGTGCCACTAGTGACTTTTCGCTAACTTTTGAGCGACGGACCAGCGGGATTGGTTGAATCGGTTCAACCTTTCCTTAGGCCCCATTTAGAAGGGGCGAGAACTCGTATGCGAGTTTCATTACATTGCGTGCTTCCTAGGTATAATTAGTTCATTCGATCGATTAAACGCCGCAATGGAATGAAACTCGCATACGAGTTCTCGCCTCGTCTAAATCGGGCCTTATAGTGGGTGTGTTCGAGCTAAAGATTTACGGTAAAATTCAGAATCGCCGCGGGTCGCGTTTCCGATTTCATTAATTTGTTGTCAGAGTAATACCTCAGATAATTTACCTCGTTCTGTCTAGATTGCTTTTACTATCGTCTTAAAAGCTTTTGCTTGTCTCCGGGATGGCGGCCTAAACGTGTTTGCATCGGATATTGCGTTGTTCTGAGTGCACCGAGGGACAGGTCTACAAATAATTGCATTCTGTAGCTGTCTGTACAACTGTTTAAGGTGTTTAAGGCGAGGTGAGACCAGAATCGGGCACGGAAGCCTAGTTTCCAAATCATTTTTAGAGCACTTATTTGACTCTTAGGTCACTGTAAAACATATATAATAATATTCAGAACTGTATCTAGGGCTTCCTCTCACTTAGAACACGATAGCGAACACTTCGCTCGATAGAAAAGTAGCGCAAAAACACTATAAAATAAAGTATTTTTTCATTTTTTTTCATTTTGTTCATCACCAGTTACCTTTTCTGACAAAATTAATACCTGACAATCATGATTTCACAGTCATGCAGGGCATCCTCTCATGTTTGGGTTGATAACGTATACTTTTATGTTAGAAATCGAAGATAATCTGCAATAATCTGCATTCCGCCCGACCCTAGTTTGTATGTGAAATGCGAGCCAGGTCCTACCGCGCCTTAAGTCGCTCAGATCTCAATATAAACAAAAAATGAATACAAAGTAGGTAAATAAGTTTCTATCAAAAAATGCATTTTTAAGACTATTTAGCTCTTATTGCTGGCTGTAGTTTGTTGACCGTTGACATACAATTTGCGATTATACGTAAAGGTAGGCTATATGTATAATCGCAAACTGCGTATCCAAACCAAACCCAAACCGACCGATGAACCCAAAGGCAGTTGGTTTATACATCTTATGTAGGTATAGGTAATTTCACGAGAGTTGAGGTGAATGATTACACACACAGCTACATGAGGTACTCATTGCAAAAAAAGTGAATGAATGAAATGAATGAGTGAGTAATAAACACAAGGCTACAGTTTAAACAAACTTTTTGGTCTATCTTACAATTCACCGTTGAACCTGCTATCGGTACGAAAAAGAACAGTAATTTCAAAATCCCGCTGTCATTACATGACAGTATTGTTGTGTGCGTGGCCTCAACTTTCGTGAAATTACCTATAATTTAGATGATTCTAACATTCTGGCTCCATCATCAGACCAGCCCCATTGTAACATATTAATACATTGTCACCTAAGATACGCAAGTATACCAAATTTGAGTTGAATCGAACGTCAGGAAGTGGTCCTAATTCAGCTTGCAAGATTTGCATTGATATTGCAAGTTAAAAAACACCGGTGCAAAAATACTGCGCTTTAAAGTGCATGAATACGAACTTTACATACCTAGTAACACTCGCACCATCAAGACGAATCTAATGATGTATCATTTATCAAAATCCGATATACCGTTCAGTAGTTACGAGCGGAAATAGGAACGGACATGCATACATACGTCAAACACATAACCCTCCATTTAGGCTTCGCTGCAGTCGGGTAATAACGGTAGTTTATGCAACTGATACATAATGATGGCCTTAAAACACGACCTCAGTCACACATACCGCGATATGGATATTGTCCATAGCGACTCGTGCTTATCGAATAGCTTCATTTGATGTCCGTTATTAACCGACTTCCGCAAAAGAAGGATGGTTCTTAATTTATACAGGGTGATTGATAATTCGACCTATACTTTGAAAGGGGTTATACTAGAGCTCATTTGCAATAAATTTAGCTCAGTAAACTAGGGGTCTAAATTTGATGGTTATCAAGTTATTTGAGTTTTACGTTTTTTTAGAAAAAGCCCGCTTTTCGGACTAAAAATGATAATTATGAAAAAAGTACTTCCATTTGGCTGGTATAAACTTTGTTTTCTAAAAGCCAATGAACCAATGACTACTTCAAATAAAAATTTGTGTCAACATTTCAGAATTATCTTAGAAATAAACGGTCATGAAAACCAAAGTCATAATTTTTTTTTTCGATTTTGTTACAACTGATGAGAATTACTTGAAAAAAATGTACGGCACTTGATGTAAAAACTACAGAAATAAGTTCCTCAATTAATAAGCTTTCCAAAAAAGTACAAATGTTGGCAACTTTTTCAAAAATCTTGAAAATAATAATAATAATTCCAGAGCAGGTAGCGGTTTCGCAAAAGGCATACCTGGCCCGGAGCCGCGTTGTTTGTGTCACCTTTATTTTTCTGAGGGCTTCAATTGACCTGCCTCGGTATCTTATCTTACCTTATTAGGGGTGAGATCAGGGTAGATTGCGTTCAGGCATGTTCGTGACTAACCGAGGTTTAATTATCTTCATTCAGTAAGTGATCAATTATCTGCCTTCGACCTTCTTTCCAATTCAGACGTATCGTTGTTAACTTATTTATTTTACAAATGAAATGAATTATTGTTTATCAAAACAAAGAATAATAGCATGAATCCAACGAACTAACCGAGGCTAAATTATCTTCATTCAATAAGTAATCAATCAATTACTGTCAACCGTCTTTCCAATTGGACGTATCGTTGTTAACTAATTATTTTACAAATCATTAACTAACTAACCGAGGCTTAATTATTTTTTTCAGTAATGAGGTGACCAATTAGTTAATTATTGAAAGTAATAATGATACCTAATGACTGACAGAAATAAGCATACCGGACCTGAAGCCAGTCTGCTTACTTTGTGTTTCTTCATGCAGAAAGCACGATATTAATTTATTTACATCAAATGCTTGTTGGTAGGAATAAGATTGCAAAAGCAGTAAAATAACCAGTTTCTAAATAAAATTTTATTTTAAAATAATTAAATTATTACTAAACACAAAAAGAAGCACGCAGGGTAATGTTTCGCCATACGATAAATAAATAATTAAAATAAATTACAATTACAACTACAAATCTTGTTCGAATTGCCTGCCTCGGTTGCGAATGCAAGCACGAAGTCTTGTACGTACTTCACTGACTGTAACCCGCGTCGACAGACTTTCTTTCATAGTTTGGGCAGCTGCTACAATTTTTTCTCGTAAATCTTCTACATCACGAATTGGCCTGTCGTAGACTAATGCCTTCATGTGACCCCAAATGTAGAAGTCGCATGGAGTTAAGTCGGGACTTCTCGCTGGCCAAGGGATCGGACCACCTCGACCAATCCATTTTTCTGGATAATTCACATCCAACCAATGTCGCACACGCAGATAATAGTGAGCTGGGCAGCCATCGTGTTGATACACCATGGCTATCCTTCTGGCAAGCGGCACATCCTCCAGCAGCATAGGTAGTTCGTCCCTCAAAAAGTTCTCGTACGCGTCACCGGTTAATCGTGCCGGCAGAAAGAATGGCCCGATCAAATTGTCGTGCACAATACCCATCCAGACATTTAGTGAGAATCTGTGCTGGTGAGCTCCTTCTCTGGACCTCCGTGGGTTTTGATGTTTGGGGGCCCAAAAATGCAGATTGTGGTAGTTAGTTATTCCGTCGCGGTCGAAGTTGGACTCATCTGTCCACAAAATGTTCTTCAGGTACTCCGGGTCTTCGATGTCAGCATTCAACAAAAATCTGCAGAAATCGATTCTTCTTGCAGGATCTCCCTCCTCGATAGCGTGTACTGGAGTGTAGTGGTATGGATACTGCCGTGCTGAATGTAATGTGAACCAAACCTTCCACTGAGTTATCCCAAGCTGGTTAGCCACAATCCTTGTTGATGTAGTGCCATCCGCGCGGAAACACTCCAGGATTTGTTCCTCTTCAACCGGATCATGGACTGGAGGTCTTCCAGCATCAGCTTGACGACGTTGAACCGATCCAGTTTCTCGAATACGTCGATACGTCGCACCAAACACACTTACATCAGGTAAACGGCGGTTGGGGAAGCGTCGTTGATATTCTCTGCGAGCCGCAGCGGAGCCGCCATCACAAAACCCGTAACAGTACAGGATATCCGCGTATTCTTCATTTTGATAAGCAGCCATTTTTTTTAAGAAATTAGTACGTCCGAGTTGGAAAGAAGGTCAAAAGTAATTGATTGATCACTTACTGAATGAAGATAATTAAACCTCGGTTAGTCACGAACATGCCCGAACACGAACCGAACGCAATGTACCCAGATCTCACCCCTAATTAGATAAGATAAGATACCGAGGCAGGTCAATTGAAGCTCTCAGAAAAATAAAGGTGACACAAACAACGCGGCTCCGGGCCAGGTATGCCTTTTGCGAAACCGCTACCTGCTCTGGAATTATTATTATTATTTTCAAGATTTTTGAAAAAGTTGACAACATTTGTACTTTTTTGGAAAGCTTATTAATTGAGGAACTTATTTCTGTAGTTTTTACATCAAGTGCCGTACATTTTTTTCAAGTAATTCTCATCAGTTGTAACAAAATCGAAAAAAAAAATTATGACTTTGGTTTTTATGACCGTTTATTTCTAAGATAATTCTGAAATTTTGACACAGATTTTTATTTGAAGTAGTCATTGGTTCATTGGCTTTTAGAAAACAAAGTTTATACCAGCCAAATGGAAGTACTTTTTTCATAATTATCACTTTTAGTCCGAAAGGCGGGTTTTTTCTAAAAAAACGTAAAACTTAAATAACTTGATAACTATCAAATTTAGACCCCTAGTTTACTGGGCTAAATTTATTGCAAATGAGCTCTAGTATAACCCCCTTCAAGGTATAGGTCGAATTATCAATCACCCTGTATACACAGTATAACCCGCTTAAGACAATTCTGAGGGGGCCTAGCAAAAAAAGGGTCTTAAACGGGAAATCGTAGTAAACGGGAAAAAGGGTATGAAAACAGGCCACAGGGACCGGTATAAAATGGCGTATTATGCCGGAAATCGTATTAAACGGGTTCTACTGTACAGTAAAACTCGCTTAAGACCCAGTCAAAAACGCGTCATAAGCGGGAAGCGTATTAAGCGTGATAAAAATGTATGAAAACATGCCTCAAGTTGCAGGAACGCATGGCGTATTATGCGAGAAATCGTATTATAAAACGTGATCGTATTAAGCGGGTTCTACTGTATGTATATGTGTTTGAAAGGATACACCTGCGAGGTGGTCACATTGCAACCAATTCATTTTTCAAGATCTGATGGTGGGATCTTTGAGAAATCAAGGAAACTCTTCAAATATTACACGCGAACATATAGCGATTTGGGTATTGTTCAGTCATTTCTGATCGAATAATTGAAAGCCGGTTGTTAATATTTGTTGTAATTTTGTGTTTATTTTTCGTTTGTATATGAAGAATCGTAAAAAAACCGAACAAGTGCGAGGTGGATTCGCACACGAAGAGTTCCGCACCACCGTCGAGCAAAGACGCAAAAAAAACACGTGTCTTGTT
This sequence comes from Eudemis profundana, assembly GCA_947034925.1. Lineage (NCBI taxonomy): Eukaryota > Metazoa > Arthropoda > Insecta > Lepidoptera > Tortricidae > Eudemis > Eudemis profundana. The sequence goes on along the minus strand of OX344814.1, from coordinate 8,677,548 downwards.
ACATTTAACTTTATTTTGTTTTTAATATCTGTTGTTAATATTAATACGTATACTGAGAACATATCAAGCTAACTATCACCATGATTAAAAGAAAAAAGACGCGAAAAAATTACATTTCTTGTACGGGGGCCCTTATTTTTTATTTGATAGGGTTCCGTCGGTACCCTCTGGGTACGGAACCCTAAAAAGATTCTAATCATGAATGGGCAGATCCTCATCGTTGGGCGGAAGCCGCAACCTTCCCTAATAGGGTTTCCGTTACAGACGTATCAAAGGCATTATATGACGACGATGATGCGGGTCGCGACTCTCTGACCTTGGCACTTGTACAGAATAAAAATAATGATTGTGACAAATAAATCCCACCAAACACATTATGTAAAAAACTAGCCAAGTCTCGATGGAGCTGCTTGTTTATCTCTAAAAAGTTATTGAAATCTAGACAAAGTCGTGCCAAGTCTAAGGTTCGTTACTGCGACTTCTTTATTATTATAGATAATGTTGTGTGACTTGGCCGTTGAACATTCTTTATACGTTAGTGGGTACAAGTCAATTTTGTTTTGTACCCTTGTGTACCCTTCAACGGCCAAGTCACACAACATTAACTATAATAATAAAGAAATCGCAGTAAGGAACCTTAGACTTGGCACGACTTTGTCTAGATTTCAATAACTTTTTAGAGATAAACAAGCAGCTCCATCGAGACTTGGCTAGTTTTTTACAGAATGTTTTTGGTGGGATTTCACTTCTTTTTGTAGAAACGTGGGCATATTGATTTATTTTATTAGATTTTCTTATTTGACACAGTTTTTTTCTTTTTAGGAGTAGTTTTTTTTATAATCAGGGTCACCAGGTACTTCAGACTTCGATTATCCTCGTTTTTATAGTTTTCCCTTCATGTGGCCATTAAACCCTTACTCTGTACCAAATTTCAGCTCTCCGCGTTTATGGGAAGTACTAGTTCTATTCTGATGATCGTGAGTGAGTGAGTGTCATAAATGCGAAACTTTGCTTTCGCTTAACTTCGAAACTAAATGACCTACAGACTTGAAATTTTGGACTTTAAGTATGTGATTATAGCTTACTGGATGACGAAAATTTCTGTGTTCTGGTCTTATCCAGAGGTTCTCAAATAGGGGCCTGAAAATGCGGCGAAATGGTTCCAGTAAAGGATGGTACGGCAGTGTTTGCTTCGCGCTCGACTTGGCGGGGGCACTGCCGTGCCCCCAGATTTGAACAAATATCCTCCTAAGGCCCAAGGTCCTACCTGTAGGAGTAACTAACATTGTTATTCAGACCCAGCTCCTTCAACTGTTGGGCAGTCATAGCGTACCATGGTCCTACCATTAGGACTTTTATTGAATATAATTCAAGACTTAAAGAAAGCCCATGGTCTTCTCTGTAGCACTTATTCAAATAAAATCAGTTGCCCAAAAAGCTTACAATACATTGATTACAAAATACACCCCAAAACTATTTGTATACGAGTAAAATAAAATTAAAAAACCGGTCAAGTGCGAGTCGGACTCGCACACCGAGGGTTCCGTACAAACACAAAACCCAAACTCGTCAATAGATACGTGAATAATTCAAGTTAAACTGTATGGTGGGACAAACTTAACTTTGCTCTTGAAAAACTGTTGTCCCTATACATCGACATATATGTCTCGGTTAGTTTAGTAGGAGCAAAGAAGTTTGTCTTACGATTTGGTGAAAATGTGGTGTAATTTACCCGCATTAAAAAAACTAACAAAGAAACGAAGGAGTGTCAAGTTTGTCTATGCCCGAGTGTCTTTGGTTACGATACAATGACGTTTATTCAAATTGACTGGGTTCTGTTATGGATTTGTCAATCTTTTGCAGGTCAGAAAAATGGAGAAGGAAGCCATATTAAAAAAAACCGGTCAAGTGCGAGTCGGACTCGCGCACCGAGGGTTCCGTACAAACTCGTACGTGGATACATGAATAGTTCAAGAAAAACTGTATGGCGGTTAGCTTAGTAGGAGCAAATAAGTATATGTTACAATTTTTGAAAATTTAGAAAAACAATTTAGAAAAACCGTTATAATTTGCCTGTAATATTTAGAATGATATTAATAATTGGTCATTATTACAGACTTTTCTGTTCAGTAACTTCGCAGATAATAGGGGGGAATGGTATTTTTTTGAACGTTTTTGGTCATAAATCAAAAAGTACAAAATTAACAAAAAAAAATTAAAATGGCTTTGGAATCTACAAATTAAGCCCTTGCATTTGATATCCCACCCAGCTCTACGTTTGTTTTTCCACATCCTATTTCGGACCCCTTTAAAAAAAAGTAAAAAAGGTATAAGATTTTTTTTTCTATCCAATAGCCTCGAGTCAGCGATTTTTAACACTATTCCAAATTTCAAGTCGATAGCATCGGTAGATCCTGAGATATCTTGCTGTGACAGACGGACAGACAGACAGAGTCGCACCATAAGGGTTCCTTTTTTACCATTTTGGTACGGAACCCTAAAAAGGTGTATCGTGCTGAAAAAGGAATTGGAGCCAGTGATGGTTGAGCTGAGCTTTTTGGGCGAAAGGACACATCTTGTATCCAGCCAACCTCACTGCATTCCCTCATTTGTTATAACTAATCATAATGGCTATTATCGTGTACATCCCCCCCCCCTCACCCCCGATGAAATGCTACGAATTAGACTACGAATTATCAACAATCTGATCGGACAACCTGACGACCCTTTGATACATTCGAGTTCATTTACATCTAGGTACACATATTATAAGAGAACAAAAATATCTGAACACGCTTTTATGCTCCTGAAAATAGGGTCGCTTTCAGATGTTTTTGTTCCCGTAAATGTAGATGTAAATGAACTCGATTGTACTTACGAGAATAGGGATGACGACTGGGTTAAAATATATCATTATATTTAGTCCGGTGGTTGATTAAGTGTGAAAAAATATGTTACACGTATTTTTTGGTTTCGCTGTCAGTATCGTTATTTCTTGAATCGATTGAAAATAAATGCATACGATACTCGTAAATCTGTCGACTTTAAATGAGGCAACGACGAATCGTCCTTGTGACAAATGGTAGTAAAAGGCCTATGGCCGACAGAGTTTAGAATTTCAAATACTCGAGGAAATTTCCGTGATTTCCTGACTATAGGTAGTTTCGCGAGAGTTGAGGCCACGCACACAACAACATGTCATGTAATGACAGCGAGATTTTGAAATTACTGTTCTTTTTTCGTACAGTGAATTGCAAGATAGCCCAAAAAGTTTCTTTAAACTATAGCCTTGTGTTTATTTACTCACTCATTCATTTCATTCATTCACTTTTTTTGCAATGAGTACCTCATGTAGCTGTGTGTGTAATCATTCACCTCAACTCTCGTGAAACTACCTATACCTCAAATTAATATCGAACTGCCTGACAAAACTTTCGAAAAGCAAGCATGCAAGATGCTAAGTATCCCTACTCAGTATTTTTTTGTGGTTGTTTTCGTCGATAAATGGAAACATTATTCGTATTCGTAAGGCATTAAAAGTAAAAAAAAAAAAAAAAGAAAAAAGTATTTATTGACTCATTACTAGTAATGTAGATATAATTAGTTCGAACACACCGAAGCTTAAAATACGCTGACAGTACTTAACGCATACGCCTACGCCCTATATAAAACGCGACATATATCGTCAGTGCTTTGAAAAAAAACCGGTCAAGTGCGAGTCGGACTCGCGCACCGAGGGTTCCGTACAAACTCGTAAGTAGATGCGTGAATAGTTTAAGAAAAACTGTATGGCGGCTAGTTTAGTAGGAGCAAATAAGTATGTGTTACGATTTTTGCAAATTACTAAAAGACGGTGCAATTTAGGAAAACCGTTATATTTTTCCTGTAATATTTAGGATGATATTAGTAATTGGAAATTATTACAGATTTTTCTGTTCAGTAAAGCGTGTCACACACTACGCAGATACGATAATATTTTATCTGCGTATAATAACTTAATGATCTGAAACTATCACACACTACGCAGATACGATAATATACGAGACGATACATTCAGTCTAAATCCATCAAACTGAACTGATGATCTGCAGATAAAATACTATACCATATATATATAGGCAGATATTATACACAGATCAATTTATATACGCAGATAATATCTTTGCCATCTTTCGATATATGTCGGTGCCCACAGATACTTCACGATAAAATATAAGTTAACTGCGCTGTGTGTGTTAGCTCATTGAATTGTATAGGGAGCGATATTGACAGATATGCGTTCAGATACAGATATCTTATCGTATCTGCTTAGTGTGTGACGCGCTTAACTTCGAAGATAATAGGGGAGGAATCGTATTTTATGCCACACCTGGCCATAAAGTGGCTTTTTAACGTAAAAAGCCGCTTTCTGGCCAGGTGTAGACATAAAATGATGTACACAACACGGGAGGTAATTAAGAGAGCCCTCGATCGCATATTTACGTCCCTCGCTTGCAGCTCGGGCCGCAAACTTCTGCGATCTCGGCCTATCTTTGTATTACCACCCTAGTTGTGTAATGTACTATTTTTTAACGTTTTTGGTCGCCGCTACTACAACAAATGATAAATACAAAATAAATGAAAAAGAAAAGGAGGTCCCCATACAAGAAACGTTTGTGTCAGCCACAGGACTGTACCTTTTGATTCGTTATAGATAGGGACTTAAAACTTTCATAAAACGTGTATTTTAATTGTCGCTAAAAGATCAAATAATAAAAAGATAATCAAATTGAGAACTAAAGGGGGTCCCCATACAAGAAACGTATTTTTTATGGAATCTTTTTGCTTCTTAATAATGATAATAGGTAGATGATTGATAGGTTGATAGAACGTGTATTTCTATTGCCGCTATAACAACAAATAATAAAAACAAAATAAAGATAATAAAAAGGGGCACAGATACAATAAACGTATTTTTTGGTGTCGTTTTGCACTTGGCCGATTTTATTTATTCAAAAGGGTTCTATTTTAAAATAAGGAACCCCAGTAAAATTTGAAATTATTTGCTCAGTAAAAACCATATCAAATCCCATTCTTTGTGTCCACAGAGCGGTGATTAATGACGGAAAGGTAAATCGAGCCAAATCGGAAAACCGGGATGAATAAAATATATCCGTATCAAGTAATCCCTATACAGGGTGAAAAAATTTAGCTTAGTTGTTCGTTCAATTTTCAGTTCAAGTAAGTTTTAAAGTAATGCATTGTAACGCTTCAGGGAAATATGTTTAAAAGCAGACTAAATAGCTGGCTTATTGACAATTGTTTTTATAGCATTAAATATTTTCTGGAGACATGTAGAATTAGGTAATTATTGATAATTATTATACTATTATTATTGATTATTTTATTCTTGGAATTAGACATTTTGTTGAATATTATGTAGTGTGTGTAATGTAGTGTGTTAAATATTTGCATGCCTGCCCTACATGTAGGCTGAATACATGGAACAAAAAATATTGTAAGACCTATATAACACTGTATTCCTAGCAAATAAATCTTTTGTATAAGTTAATCTGGTTAAATATTCGAATTAAATAAGGTTTTCAACAAAAATATGTAAATGCAGTTCGATGTTTATTTTTTACATATTTTATTTTTTATTTAGTTTCACCTGTCCCGGTATCTGCGTGTCTGCAATCAAATCTTGCAAGTTACATTTGACCCACCCCCTAGTTTCCCATTGAGCTGAAATTTGGCAAGGGTATGTAAATCAGATGACAATGCAATATTATTCTGACATGAAGCTGATCTGATGATGGAGCCAGATGGTAGCCACGGGATTATCTAGATTACACAAGATAAATTCACCGTGTTTAGGCTAATTTGATTAGTTTTTACGAGCAGTTTGCGATTATACAAAATAAATACAGTCGACAATAAAAGCTTGTGTCAAAAAAAGTCATTTTTAGGGTTCCGTAGCCAAAATGGCAAAAACGAAACCCTTATAGTTTCGTCATGTCCGTCCGTCTGTCTGTCTGTCTGTCCGTATGTCACAGGCATTTTACTCAGAAACTACATGACGGATATTGATGAAATTTGGAATATAGGTATCTTTTATGAGCCGCTACTTAGTTTGGTATACAAATAATTAAAATAAATATTTTTAGGGGGGCACTACATACATGTTAAAGACAGTAAAAAAAAATTTTTTCAGCTAATATCAACGTGTGGTATATAGTTCGACAGCTCTTTAAAAAACACTATAAGGTTCCTAAGTAATATTTTTGATTAAGTGAATGTATTTGGAAATAATCGTTCCGAAAGTTGTGTAAATTGTGTCCCCCCCCCTCTATTTTCTAAACCGTGCGTCCGAAAAATATGAAAAAAATCACGAAGGTAACGCTTAATTAATACTTTCAACGAAAATTATTTTCAACAAGATCGAATTAACCGTTTTTGAGTTATTGCCGATAAACTGCGCTTCTCAACAAAAGGACGTAATTGCAATGAAGATACGCTCTTTTGTTGTTGTACTTTTTTTACATCGTATTTTTTACCTTATAGTTACGGCTATGGAACCCTACACTGAGCATGGTCCGACTTGCTCTAGGCCAGTTATTGTCAGTAACTTATTAAAAATAAATGCTTCCTTAAAAGAAAATGTCTTACCCTCGTCCCGACGACTTTTACTGTGTGGAGTTTTCACTCTTTCATACAAAAGGTGAGATGAACACCTTTCACCCGTAGATTTTCAGAAAATCCTTGTTTTACGTTCCTTCTATTACTTATTCTATTTAAGTACACTTCTAAGTTACTTGATTGCAAAAATCTATACAAACAGTTTCACTACGACTTTATAACATCTTTAGAATAGACTTTCAAGATCAGAAAATTACAAAGTACGCCTGTTTCTAAGTTGCTTTTCAAATGTTCCTTCGTATACACACATCGATACCTTTAGACTCAAAGGACGTAAATGCCGCAGGTTCTAATGGAGCTTACGCCCTTTGAGTCTAAAGGTATCGACATTATGAGCTTTGTGACTTAAGGCAAAGTATGAGTAAGTTCGTTTCATTCGAGCCATTAAATACCAATAATAATAATATACAGGGTAAATACCAAACATGGGCAAATCTAAAACATTGCGAGGTACGGGGGATTTATCTACCACAAAATAAAAACCTTTCTAGTTCTTTACAATATTTGTTAAATGATCTCAAAAAGCCTCATAACAATTGGGAATTTGACTTGTCACATCTCTTGACTTGATACACCTAACCACAAGAAATACGATTGTCATTGTAAAATCATGATAATCTTGAAGAAGTCATTTGAATTGTTATTGTCGGGGATAATTAGGTAATAAATGTTGCTCTTAATATCGCCAGTGTCTATGAATTAAATAAAGTTCTGCATTTCATCCTCCCATTTTAAGGCGATTTCTGTACATCTAAAAGGTTTTTCCAGGAAATCTATGCCGTAAAGCAGCGGTTGGAAACACGTGCTTTTTGGCATTTATAAAATATGTAATAGAATGTAAAAAAGATGTTATTTTTGTGTTTATAAAGTTTAACACCGTTGACATAAATACGTAGAAGTATTCGTTTATTATTTATTTAAACTTCATTGCACATACAAGAAAGTACAAATGGCGGACTTAATGCCGTAAGGCAAAAAGTAGAGCTGTTAAAATGCTTACGGTCGTAATGATTTTTTAGAAGGTGCTGTTATAAAACGCACCCTGTATATAATACCGTTTACTAACTCGACTTGTTCTAAATAGGGAACAACTAAGTGATTTTAAAGTTCAAAAACATTTCTTAAACTCAGAACGAAAATGACGTATATCCCACGAGTATGTTAAAAACAATATCAACTCTAAATTAAGGAACATAAAACTCTAAATCGAGTAATGACAATTTATAGATGAAACGTTTACAAGTTACAAATTCTGTAATTTTTTAACATTCTTTGTGAAAGGAATTGTGTGGAAAGTTTAAGCGAGGTCGTCGGTATTTGACTAATTTACTAGCTGGTGCAAAACATCTCAACCGACTTGAAAAAATAATACAGTGTTCAATAGATTTATTCTTAAGGTTTGGATTATTACTGTACGGTCACAAAAAAATCAGCCAATTGCGAGTCGAATTCGCACCGGATGGGTTCCGTACCATCTTCGAACAAATCTTATCTGCAAAAATAACACTAAAAAAATATTTTTACTAAAAAAAAACCCGACCGCGGTGCACTTTAAAAGTGCATAAAATCAGCCATTTTGTTTATTTTAACTTCATACCCATCGCGCCATAAGACGAATCTAATGATGTATCATTTATCAAAATCGGTTGTGCCGTTGAGTAGTTAAGATAATTTTCATCACACTTGCTCGAAAATGGTGTCATTACACGTAGGTTTTGCGGGCCGTAAATGACCTATTACGCCCTAGGGCGTAATGGTTTTCTTTTTAAATTTGAAACGCTGGTTCTGTTTTACTCTTATTTGTCATGATCAAAGGAAACGCCAACTTACTTTTTTAACTTTTATTACTGAAATATTTATTTAAAGATAACTGTTATTGCAAATACATGTAAACACATATTTCTGTAACATAAATTAAATGTTTAAATAGTGTATTTCAGTATTTTGCAAATATAAAATCAACCATTTTAAGTCTTTACCGCTATGGTTTCGGAACGTGACTTGTCGTCTTGATATATGTCAGTAATGTCACTGTCAGTTTTACAATTTTATTTAGGTTAAGTAAGGTTATTTTAATCAGATTTCCTCACAAGTGTGATGAAAAACATTGTGTGTGCCACGGGCGGTAAAGGAATTACAAACTCGTGTTGTTAAAGCCCTCGGCTTCGCCTCGGCCTTGTAACAAACACTCGTTTGTAATTCCTTACTTACCGCCCTTGATACACAATGTACTATTTTTGCACCTGCATTTTGTATTAACGCCCTCGCATTGCCCTCGTCACTTCCGATTCTAAGGCTGCAGCTCCACTGAGGCGGAGACGAGCGGAGCGAAGTGGAAACATGGAGGATCGACCAATCATATTTCGCCATTTCTCTCACTGTTTGAATTACGATAGACAGAACTCAATATAGGGAACGTGAACGACGAAGGTGCTGCCAACTGGTGCCGCCAATCTAAATCATATACACCGTCATGCTGGCCACATTGACGAAAACGCCGTTAATAACGTTAATTTATCGCGTTGAAGGACGATTAACGTCAGTATAGCTACGACTTACTATATTTGACATTGACACTTACATATTATTATCATTGACATTGACAGCTTGATTTGACAGGGGCGATAGTTTCCTTTATTGCCCGCCCGTGTCTCTTTTGTCGTTTAGTTCCCTATAGTACACCATGCTGCTTAAATGTGTTTCCCGAAAGTCCCGACAGTACCAGGACTTTTATTTTCACATCGCGGTTCTTAGCTCGATCCCAAAAAATGGGAAATCCCGGTACTTTCGGTTCCAGTATTTCCCGGGTGCAATAGTAGATTGTGTCACAAGGGAGCAAAATGGTGTATTTACGGCGAGGGCGTATATTGAATCCTGAACGAAGCGAAGGATTATACAATAGAATCCCGAGCGTAGCGAGGGATTCTAAAGTATAATCCGGAGCGTAGTGAGGGATGCAAGTGTTAACGCCCGAGGTGAAAATAATTTTGCTACCTTGTGACACATACTGCTTTTCACACCGACTATGAGGAAAATACAAATACAAACGCTACCTACCAAAATAACGAAATATATAGTTAATCAAAAGCATCATACATTATTAATAAAAATGAAAAGTTAAATTTATAGCCTATTATAATTTTATAAAACGATTATTATTTTTTACGGACGAGACGAAAATACCCCTTCTATATCATATTTATGGCCCTCGCCTGCGGCTCGGACCGCAAACACCTGTGATCTGGGCCATTCTCTTATTATACAGCCCCCTGTGTGTTATATACTATAAAGCTGTCTATGGTATGGCATATTCCAAATGGATTCAAACTAAAAATACCCTGTTGTCCTTGAACAGAAAAGTACCACTTTGATCCCTCTTACGAGGGAGCAAAATTCTTTTTTCTGAATAGGAGGTGTGAAACCCTATTATTATGTGAATGAGCATGTTAGCTTAACCTTTCGTCTGTGTTTGATAAGGATTCTGATCACATATTTTGGCAGTATTTTTGCATTTTTTTACAGATAGAATTTTTTCCTCAATACGGCGCAGCTTGATTCCGCGATTTTTTACCAATCACGCAGACGAAAGGCTAAAATCATATATTCTGTACCGAGTACTATTACTTAATCTGTGGCCCCGTTGGGATTTTTTTTTCTTAGACAACTGTAGGCAGCATAGTTTATTATTTTTTTCTACTCCTGTACTGTTATCTGTCTTTTACTTGGTCACGAACACTAATATAAGAACATACATAATATGAGTTCAGAGAAGTCTATACTCTATTCCCCATAACAGCACTAGTGTCGTTATCGTGACTTTACGTTATTGCTAGCAGCCACAGACTTCTAAATCTAGGTTAAACTTAGGTCAAGGATTAAGCGCTCAATTTTAACTTTACGGTAAAAATGCACAACTACCAACTTAACAAACAATTAAATTCCTACGGTTTTTAAGAAAAACAAAACTTTCCGAACTAAATTCATTGATGCCAACATAAAAAAAGCATTTTTAATTTAAGTATATTTTAAATTAAAAAAAAAGTTTACCATAGACACCATACTGTCAGTCAAACGTCATATTTGCCTTGTTTCCAGGTTATGATTAATTTTGTATTTTATAATTTTAAACCTCGTCGTAGAAAAAGTATTGTATACAACGTTGTATAATTAAGTCAAAAAACGCTCATTGCGTCTCTATTTGCGATACTCGCCGCATTCGCGGCTCGTATCGCAACTCACGCAATTCGCATTTTTTGAACCCACTTATACAACTGTTGCATAAAATACTATCTTATGCTATCTGTAATGCCCGGGCTACACGAGGCTAGTTTTTCAAGCTAGGATAGTAAAATCAGTGGTGGGGGGACGCTACTAGCCTAAAAATGTAACTCCATCCTATTAAAAACTGTCCTGGCTTGTAAACTAGCTTGAAAAACTAGCCTCGTGTAGCCCGGGCATAAATAGTTTTTTCTACTCCTGAACTGTTATCTGTCTTTTACTTGGTCACGAACACTAATATCAGAACATACATAATATGAGTTCAGAGAAGTCTATACTCTATTCCCCATAACAGCACTAGTGTCGTTATAGTCACTTTACGTTATTGCTAGCAGCCACAGACTTCTAAATCTAGGTTAAACTTAGGTCAAGGATTAAGCGCTCAATTTTAACTTTGCGGTAAAAATGCACAACTACCAACTTAACAAACAATTAAATACCTACGGTTTTTAAGAATAACAAAACTTTCCGAACTAAATTCATTGATGCCAACATAAAAAAAAGTATTTTTAATATAATCACGTCACGTCAGTCAGTAATTAAAAAAAAGTTTACCATAGACACATACTGTCAGTCATACGTCATATTTGACTTATTTGCAGGTTGTGCTTTTAATTTTGGATTTTATATTTTAAAACCCAGTCGTAGAAAAAGTATTGTATGCAACGTTGTATAATTAAGTCAAAAAATGCTCATTGCGTCTCTATTTGCGATACTCGCCGCGTTCGCGGCTCGTATCGCAACTCACGCAATTCGCATTTTTGAACCCACTTATACAACTGTTGCATAAAATACTATAATTTGATATTTCTAGAACAATATGTAATTTGCTTTTATGTTATCTGTAAATAGTTAAATTTGATATTTGTAGCACAATGTGTAAATACCTCTTAAGTTACTTGTTTTTATTGTTTTCTGGTTTGAGCTGATGGCCTTGTTGCGAATGCTCCTAATAAATAAAAAAGATTTTTTTTTATAGCTGACAATCTCGCAACCCTATTGGGCGTGGCGATTGTCGGACCGGGTGCGGCCGTGGCGTTCCCTGGGGTCGAACCAGGTCGCTAGCCGGACCACCCCGCCCGTTGAGATTTGAACCCATCTGCATTTTATATTCACGCCCTTGCACCGGCCTCGCCGCATCCGATTCTAATGGTGTTTATGCATCGACCTTGCAGGGTCTAATAATAGATCTCAAAATATGCACTGACCTTTAGCATTACCTTAACTGAGTTATAATAGACTACGAAATAGCAGTTCTTCAATGCAATAGAAATACACAAACATGAAAATTTCAAGTCTCTACCTATTACAGTTTAAAAGATAGAGCCCTGTGACAGACGGACAGCGGTGGCTTAGTTAGTAATAGGATTCTTTGGCTTAGGAACCCTAAAAAAAGTACAGTCGACAATTAAAAGGTCGTCTTGATATTTTTTACACGGAAACTTAGATTTGTTCTGGATCCTTTTTAACCGACTTCCAAAAGAAAGGCGGTTCTCAATTCGTCTGTATGTTTTTGTTTTACTTCGTTCACCGATTACTCGAAAACGGCTGAACCGATTTGGAAAATTCCTTCAAAAATATATATAAGTAGGTATCCGAAATGCTGGCAGCTTCCTCGCACAGCGAATAAGTGTCGCCATACAGCGGGGAAACGCTGCCAGCATATTCGGCACCATGCCAAGGGGGCCCAATTTTTTAGATAATTTTTAGTTTTAATTTAGGTTTATTTTAATAGGTTTAGTTTAATTTTTACTTTAAGTTTAGTTTACTAAGTAGGTAGCTATATTTTATTTGTATATGACTCTGTTTATTATACAGTATCTGAATAATTTTGTTGATTGTCCATTTCTTTGGGTGATTAAAAAAATATTTTTTGCTTTTTAGTTAGTGTATTTTTTTGTTTCTATATCCAAAGCGGCATATATATACGTATACACCGTGCCCCCGAGTAACCCGAAAAACTGTAACTATAGATTCTAACAACTGTTAGGAGTAAAAAAAGTTATATGATGTATAGTCGGAAAACGGTTACTTTCCGAGATATTCACTATTTTTTAAATGAAAACTCCCAAGTGTGTAACAAGCCCTTATAAATGTGTGTGACTAAGACAATTTTACTATTTTTATTAAATCTTTTAATGAAACAGCAATTAGCCTTCACAGTATTTGATGGTAAGTGACTACGAGTCCAAAAAATTGACCTTTTGTTTCCATTTTAGCTTTTTTTCCTTTTTGATATCTTTTCCTCAAGCACCTAAGGACATGTTTATAAGGAGAAGCTCAATTTACTGATTTATTTTGTTCCATAACTAATGTAAAATGACAAAATTCGACCTATGTTGATATAACGTTATTTATTTGTAATACCATCAGGAATGCGTGGTTAAAATTTTTCGAATTATTCGGGGGCACGGTGTATAGAAACACACCTTTATTAGGTGATATTGCACACGGTTGTGGGACGATATATTTGGCGCTTGGAATGTTACAGACTATTTGATGCTGACTGTACCAATAAGCAACAAAAGCACAGCTGCGGAACCCGGATGTCGCCTCCACGCTTACGGAAAATTGAATTCAAATTTTTCAACGTTCACTGAAATAATGGGATGTCAAAAATTTGAAATAGTGACATTATACCAAATGGGGTACTACTGATGCTATCGACTTGAAATTTGGAATAGTGTTAAAACCGCTAACCCGAACCTATTGAATAGAAAAAAAAATCTTATACCCTTTTTACTTTTTTTTTAAAAAGCCCCAAATGGGATGTCGAAAATCAAAAGTAGAGCTATTATATCGAGTTGTATATCAAATGAAGGACTTTTTTTTCTTAGACATGTAGTTTTTGATTTAAGAGAAAAAACGTTTAAAAAAGTACCTTTCACCCCATTATCTCCGAAGTTACTGAATAGAAAAATCTGTAATAATTACCGGAAACGGATTATTACAGGAAATATAACGGTTTTCCTAACTTGCAGCATTTTTTAGAAATTCGCAAAAATTGTAAGACAAATTTATTTACTCCTGAGCGTTTTCCAAAAAAAATACCGGGGTAGCTACTTTCTCCAAATATGGACTTTTGAGGTTTTTCTGGCTCAGAATCGTTAGTACATTCGAACCTTATACGTAAAAAAAGTGTCCCAAAATTTGTATGGGATTTTTGTCTTTCCACTACGTCACGTTCATACAAACACTATGCAAAATGGTGACGTATTGGAAAAAAAAATGGGACACTTTTTTTACGTATAAGGTTCGAACTTCGAAAGTACTAACGATTCTGAGGCAAAAAAACCTCACAAGTCCATATTTTGAGAAAGTAGCTACCCCGGTATTTTTTTTGGAAAACGCTCTCCTACTAAACTAACCGCGACATATACATATGGGGACAACAGTTTTTTAAGAGCAAAGTTAAGTTTATCCCACCATACAGTTTATCTTGAATTATCCACGTATCTACCGACGAGTTTGTACGAAACCCTCGGTGCGCGAGCCCGATTCGCATTAGCCCGGTTTTTTTATTTTTTAATCTCAAAACGCTCAAATAGCATGCAGGTTCCAAGAAAAATTGACTTTTGACGTCACAGCTCAAAAAGGTCAGCCTTATTTTTAGTTTTTGCCATTTTGAAATGTTGATGCACTAGAATGAATGGAGCTGGATTTATTCCGAGCTGTTTTGGAAATATAATGGTTGGTTAGCGTTCATAAGTATCCCACTCTAAATAGTTTCATTTACTTTTCGGCATTCAATAAAATAAATCAATAAATATTAAAAAAATAACAGACTCAACTTAATGAGTGCCCGTAAATATGCATTTGCATGTGTGTCTAATAATTATACATACGTCTGTAGTTTTAAGGCCTTTTAACCTATATAAATTACCCGAGACTTTTTCCAGAAATCTAGTTTAAAGTACTTACTAATTAGATAAGTTAGAATTAAACTAACCTGCCATGAAAAGAACACGAATGTCCGTAAAGTTGTGCAAGTTCAAAACGCGGCGGACGTGCGGCCAGGCCGAAGCATCGCGGGCAACTGCCGAGTCGTCCGCACGCACGGGGAAAGGAAATCACGTCAGCGCGCTAAGGAAAAACCGGCCAAGTGCGAGTCGGACTCGCGCACCGAGGGTTCCGTACAAACTCATAAGTAGATACATGAATAATTCAAGAAAAACTATATGGCGATTAGTTTAGTAGGAGCAAATAAGTATGTGTTAAGATTTTTGCAAATTTCTCAAAAACGGTTCAAGTTAGGAAAACCGTTATATTTTTCGTGTAATATATAGGACGACATTAATAATTGGTAATTATTACAGATTTTTTTGTTCAGTAACTTCGAAGATAATAGGGGGGGAATGGTATTTTTTTTAAAGTTTTTCGCCATAAATCAAAAACTGCTTATTTTAAAAAAAATACAAAAATTGTGTTTTAATCTATAAATAAAGCCCTTTCATTTGATACCCCATTCGATATAATAGCCCTACTTTCAATTTTCAAAGTCTCATTACGGACCCTTTTAAAAAAAAAGTAAAAAAGTTACAAGATTTTTTTTACATCCCATAAGCTCGGGTTGGCGGTTCTTAACACTATTCCAAATTTCAAGTCGATAGCATCAGTAGATCCTGAGATATCTTGCTGTGACAGACGGACAGACAGACAGACAGACAGACAGACAGACAAACAGACAGACAGAGTCGCACCATAAGGGTTCCTTTTTTACCATTTTAGTACGGAACCCTAAAAATGGAAATCTGTAAAAGAAAACTATTTTTTACGAACTTGCTATGTTTATACGGCCTTGGCCAAAATTATTGAGGCAACTATACAGACGCACAGACCCACAGACACACAGACACCGGGACAGGTGAATCCAAATAAAAGCCTGTAAAGACGCCGTTTTTCAAAAGCTTTTTATTCCTTCACTTACTATGTTTGGTTGTGTTCATGTACCTATGTTTATTCATTAAATCTTGCAAATACATTTTAAAGCAGTTATAATCAATCGATTGAGCTGACTTTTGCATTTTGCACACATAATTTAGTTCGCCATCGACCTGATCTAATTATGAAGATGAAAGGAAGCCATAAGATCATCTAAATTACGCAGGCATCGGCCACTGCCCCCACCTGGTCCGACTACGGCCCCAACCTGGTTCGATTTTTGCAACAGTCAACAAGACTTGCAAGTTTGTCAGGCTTCAAAAAAAAACGCAGGCATCATGAAACATAGATACAAACGAAGGCACTGTTAACTGACCACCCATAGACTGTAACACGTAAAAATGTACAGTTGCTTACCATCAGTGTGTTGGATTGCACATAAACACAAAGATTCGGACGAATTGAGAAACTCTCTCCTTTCTTGAGTTCCCTAGGGAACCCTTTTACTAAGCATCCGCTGTCCGTCTGTCCGTATGTCACAGGGCTCTATCGTTTGAACCGTAATAGGTAGAGACTTGACATTTTCACAGAACGTGATTTCTATTGTCGCTATAACAACAAATACTAAAAACTAAATAAAGTTTAAAATGAAAAGTCTCCGTAAAAGAAACGTGTTTTTCGGCGACTTTTGCTCGACGGAACCCTTCGTATGCGAATCCAATCCAGGCTACAGTATGGAGTTCTTCAAGAGGGGGGTGAATAGGTTCTTAAAGGGTCGGCAACGCGCACGTAATGCCCCTGGTGTTGCAAGCGTCCATAGGCTGCGGTGACTGCTTACCATCAGGCAAGCCACCCTAGTTGTATAAAAAAAACTTGGCCCGTTTTTTTGAAGTTAAGAAATCGAAATTGACCGGGGTTCAGCCATTTATGATGCCAAACATACAGATATAGGTAAATTCAATAGAACCTTTCACGTCAGGGGTTAAAACAGGTGTCCCTGCTAGTAAAAAGAACGATTGGAACTGTCAGTTTTACCGATAAAAGAGTCGAGATGTAAGTGGGCGCCAAATCTTATTAAAGTTCCTTCGGAATCTTGGACTTGGCGTTTTTAGGGTTCCGTACCAAAATGGTAAAAAAGGAACCCTTATGGTGCGACTCTGTCTGTCTGTCTGTCTGTCTGTCTGTCCGTCTGTCACAGCAAGATATCTCAGGATCTACTGATGCTATCGACTTGAAATTTGGAATATGTTAAGAACCGCTAACCCGAGCTTATAGGATGTAAAAAAAAATATTGTAACTTTTTTACTTTTTTTTTAAAGGGGTCCGTAATGAGACTTTGCAAATTGAAAGTAGGGCTATTATATCGAATGAGGTATCAAATGAAAGGGCTTAATTTGTAGATTAAAACAGTATTTTTGTATTTTTTTTTTAAATAAGTAGTTTTTGATTTATGGCGAAAAACGTTAAAAAAAATACCGTTCCCCCCCTATTATCTTCGAAGTTACTGAACAGAAAAATCTGTAATAATTATCAATTATTAATGTCATCCTATATATTACAGGAAAAATATAACGGTTTTCCTAACTTGCTCTGTTTTTGAGAAATTTGCAAAAATCTTAACACATACTTATTTGCTCCTACTAAACTAATCGCCATATAGTTTTTCTTGAACTATTCATGTATCTACTTATGAGTTTGTACGGAACCCTCGGTGCGCGAGTCCGACTCGCACTTGGCCGGTTTTTTATTTACAATATGGACCTTGCAAATTGAGTTTCATTCGGTGAAATTCAAAAAAATTAACCGAAGGATATTGCTGTAACGCTTGTTTTTGAAAAGAGAAACTGCTTAGTTTCTTCTGGTGCTTCTTCTCAGCAGAAGGTCATTTTTCGAAGTGCCAATATAATGAAACATGTAAAGGAGCCCTTGAAGCCTAAAAAATTAACAAAAATAAATGATTGGATTTGAAAACTATTAAAATCCATATTTTTTTATTAAATCTTCATTAATTTAACAATAGTAATTATCAAAAATATAAATTTCACATTTGTCGAATAGCCTGTCATACTTAGGTATAGTTTTTAGGTTGGAGTTGAGTACAATCCACTTAAAGAAAACAAAGCGATTGTTTGTAAAACCTCAAAAACACCAAAATTACCATAATGTAAAAAGTCGTTACAACCACCTAAAAAGTGCAACTGATTATCAACTCTATCTCAATGAACCATAGATTTCGAATGCATTAATAGAATAAATGGCGTTCTAGCTGCCTTCACATTTGTTCGATTCTCAGTAGTTAGGTAAACGCGAGGGGTGTAAATTCATAATACGTCTAAAGCCACAATTCTATTAAAGCAATTTTAACTCTTGGCAATGGCCCTAGAGTTGATAATCCACTGAAATGTCAATGCACAAAGTTTTTATCTGTGAAGCACGCTTCTCTTTTATGACGGACGATGATGAAGTACAAAACTACACAATAGTATTGTTTTCTTAAAGTGGATCGTACTCAACGCCAACCTAAAGACTACACCTCTATAATAACATAAGCCATCATCATCATTTCAACCTTGGGACGTCCACTGCTGAACATAGATCTCCCTGAAACACTTCCACAACAAGTTAATCTTTATATCACATCACACTATCACACTAATATTATAAATGTGAAAGTTTGTGAAGATGTTTGGATATTTAGATGTTTATTACTAACGGGGTAACAACTGGATGGATTGAGATGAAATTTGGCAGGCAAGTAGACTAAGTCCTGGATTGAAACAGGATACTTTATATGCCGGTAAAGAGTTCAATGGAGCGGTCTAAATGAAACTTTCAATGTGTTACTTCAGTAAGTTACAGGACATTCTAGAGTACATTACACAAGTAGGGTGGTAAAACAAGGAAAGGCCGAGATCGCAGATGTTTGCAGCCCGTGCTGTGTACATAATTTTATGTGTATCCTTGCCCAGAAAACGGTTTTTTCCGTACGCGTAGCGTGCGGTCTGTGCTTTCTGGTCGCTGGCCAAGCCCCTCCGCGTGCACAAAATTTGGTACTATAACTTGGCAACTTGGTTGGTGACACTCACACGACCGACGGAGGCAGCCTCTGGAGGCCCCCGTTCGTGATGGCGGTATCTTGTGTGAGTAGTTACGGCTGCACATAACAAAAAACACACATGTGCGTGTCACCAACGAAGTTGCCAAGCTATAGTAGCCACGTGGCGAAATTGCGGAGTGAGCCACCCCTGCCCTGCCTCTTAATTAACTTGTACTCTAGTGCTACTACATGTACAATCAACATCAAATAGCCCGTAACATCCCGCCATACATCGCAACACGTCTTTATTGCTTGGCATATACAGCGTGACCCCTTGGTATATTCAATTAAATAGTCGGACGGTGCATCACTAACAAAGAACTGAAGCATGTCTAATCGGCCGGCTACCTATCTGTGTGTGCTGCTCGCAATAGGAAAAAAAAAACTAGTTGATGTGTGCGTGCGGCTCGTAAGTACAAGCAGCCGACGCATTAGAAATGGTTTCACTTTCTGTTGGCGAGCCTCCGTCCGGCTATTTATTTTAAGGTCCTTGAGCGTGACCTTAGCCTTTGGACTTACCCTGAAATCCTCCATAGAATTACTTCTCAGAAATGCTCTAATAAGCATATTTTTGAAATTAGGAGCTTAGATAAATATTTAGATAAGTATGATTGTATTGTATTGTATTGTAAATTTTCTAACAAAATGTAAGAATAAAATAACTGGCCAAGAGCATGTCGGACCATGCTCAGTGTAGGGTTCCATAGCCGTAACTATAAGGTTAAAAATATGATGTAAAAAAAAGTACAACAACAAAAGAGCGTATCTTCATAGCAATTACGTCTTTTTGTTAAGAAGCGCAGTTTATCGGCAATAACTCAAAAGCGGTTAATCCGATCTAGTTGAAAATAATTTTTGTTGAAAGTATTAATTGAGCGTTATTTTTGTATTTTTTTTTATATTTTTTACACGGTTTAGAAGATAGAGGGGGCGGACACAATTTTTACAACTTTTAGAGCGATTATTTCCAAAGGTATTCACTTAATCAAAAACATTACTTAAGAACCTTAATATTGCCTTAAATTTTGCCATTTTGGCTACGGAACCCTAAAAATCAACAAAAAAGTAACATACTCTATCACACATACGAAATGACGACATTAATTGGACTGACAGTATAGTGGCACGATAAATGACATCAACAAGTGTCAATATTTTAAAAGAAAATTACACAATACAAAAAGTTATCATGCAATCCTATGAGGTTGCATTTGCTGAAAGAGTTTCGATTGCCATTTGACTATATACAGAATGATCAAAAGCAAAAATAGTAACTCGTTAATTTCTCCGTAAGCTCTGCTTTAATTGTTATGATACTTTGTATATTAGTTAAAGTAGGGTTACTTCAACATGTATCTTTCAGGTTTGTCCAGAGACTAGGGACACCCTGTATATGGTGCGTACAGATTATATAATGCTGACGTACATCTAGAGCATGCAATTACTACTCTATTAAGACCTTTCTAAACAATTGCATACCTGGCTTCATCTGAAGTCCAATGAACAATCCCACTCGTAACTAATCATGCCAATACCAACCTTAAAAACAAGAACATAAGATTTAATTCAATTTAGACTAAGGGTCTACGAGCAAAAGTTTCGTAGCAAAGTTCGTAGCGGCGTAGCACGTCTACGGTGAAGTTCGCTCAACTTATTTGTTCAAATGTTTGACAAACAAGGTTCTCATTATGATGATCTTGAGAGTTTGCGGTCCTTCGAACTATGATGGTACTATATTGTTATTGAGATTTGTAGATAATTTTGTTTTTCTACTCCTGTACTGTTATCTGTCTTTTACTTGGTCTCGAACACTAATATAAGAACATACATAATATGAGTTCAGAGAATTCTATACTCTATTCCCCATAACAGCACTAGTGTCGTTATAGTCACTTTAAGTTATTGCTAGCAGCCACAGACTTCTAAATCTAGGTTAAACTTAGGTCAAGGATTAAGCGCTCAATTTTAACTTTACGGTAAAAATGCACAACTACCAACTTAACAAACAATTAAATTCCTACGGTTTTTAAGAAAAACAAAACTTTCCGAACTAAATTCGTTGATGCCAACATAAAAAAGTATTTTTAATTTAAGTATATTATAAATTAAAAAAAAAAGTTTACCATAGACACATACTGTCAGTCAAACGTCATATTTGCCTTGTTTCCAGGTTGATTCATTTTGTATTTCAATAATTTAAAACCTAGTCGTAGAAAAAGTATTGTATGCAACGTTGTATAATTAAGTCAAAAAACGCTCATTGCGTCTCTATTGCGTCTCTCACGCAATTCGCATTTTTGAACCCACTTATACAACTGTTGCATAAAATACTATTTGTACATTTTTAGTGTTCTGTATCATCGGTTTGAGGGGTTCTTTTTAAACGACTTCAGAAAAAGAAAGTCGTTGGATACTTTTTTTATTTCTGTCTCCTGATTACTCGAAGACGGCTGGACCGATGTCCCTGGGTCTGTAATCAAATCTTGCAATTTAAATTTAACCCACTTCCCTAATTCTGATTAAGCTGAAATTTTGTAAGAATATGTAAATCAGATGACGATACAATATTATTAAAATATTTTTATTTATTACTAGCATTTTCCCGCGGCTTCGCCCGCGTTGTTCCCGTTATTGTTCCAAAGGAACTTTTTACCGGGATATAATGTATCCTATGTTTCAATCCAGGACTTGGTCTACTTGCATGCCAAATTTCAGCTTGATCCATCCAGTTTTTACCCCGTTATAAGGTAACAAACATCCAAACATCCAAATATCCAAACATCCAAACATCTTCACAAACTTTCGCATTTATAATATTAGTGGGATATTATTTATTATATGAGTATGCCAGCATTTATCCGCGGCTTCACCCGCGTTGTTCCCGTTACTGTCCCAAGGAAACTCCTTAGCGGAATATAAAGTATCCTATGTTTCAATCCAGGACTGCTGATCTACTTGCATGCTGAATTTCAGCTCAATCCATTCAGTTGCTACCCCGTTATTTAGTAACAAACATCCAAACCTCTAAACATCTTCACAAACCTTCACATTTATAACATTCAAAGCCAGCTTTCTAGTATGTACTAACGGTCGCTGAGCTATGCCGCGGACAGACGGACAGACAGGCGAACATGGCGAAACTATAAGGGTTCCTAGTTGACCCTAAAATAGTACATTACACAACTAGGATGGTAGAATAAAGAAGGGCCGAGATCGCAGATGTTTGTAACCCAAACTGCAAGCGAGGGACGTAAATATGCAATCGAGGGTTTTCTTTATTACCTCCCGTGTTGTGTGCATCATTTTATATCTACGCTTGGCCAGAAAGCGGCTTTTCCGTACGCGTAGCGATAATCTTGTTACATTTTACACTTGATATGATGCAATATAACATTTCACGAAAGGGAGAACTCACATAACGTTTCCTTTACCCGCGTCCAGCTGAGCGGGCAGAAAGTAACAAGATCTGGGGGATATTAAACGGGCACTTTCCACGACATGCAAAATTAATATAGAGGAGACGAGGGAGAGATGGACACCGTTTGTCACTCTAGTCCAAATGTACTTCGTATAGAACAAAATCAAAATAAAATAAGAATTCATACAAAAAAAAATAACGATATTATTTGATTACTAAACATTAAATAACAATAACAATAAATTATCCTAAACTAAAATAATTTTACTAAACCTAAGACGAAAGCTAAAACTAACTATTAAATTATGGTATGAAATTATGGTATGCAAAATAAATAGGTACCTATCTAAAAACACATGTTATACGGTCGTTTTGCATACGATCAAAATACAAGTCAAATTGCAGAACGTACGTAACATCTTTTATCATAACATTAAAGTATATACGGTGTAAATTCATAACGTTTATATATAATCTTGGTTGCTGGATATGTATAAGGTTCAAAATACATACAGCCAAATAGTTAAAACTAATTCTATTTAGTCCGTCAGTTAGATTATAGAAAAATATTTGACACATATTTTTTGGTTTATCAAAATATTAAAAATCGACCAAGTTATAGATCATCAAACTTCTGGGGTGGGCTTGTGATGTCACTCCTAGGTGAAAATTGTACCAAGGAGTGACGTCACTCGAAACTTCTAAGTACTCTATCCTCGTCATTTTTTGTTTGTCAAACAAAAGAAAAAATACATCCCACTAATATTATAAACTAGCATTTTCCCGCGGCTTCGCCCGCGTTGTTCCCGTTATTGTCCCAAAGGAACTCTTAACCGGGATATAATGTATCCTATGTTTCAATCCAGGACTTGGTCTACCTGCATGCCAAATTTCAGCTTGATCCATCCAGTTGTTACCCCGTTATAAGGTAACAAACATCCAAATATCCAAACATCCAAACATCTTCACAAACTTTCGCATTTATAATATTAGTGGGGTGGGATGACTTTTAAAATATCTAGCACATATCTAGAACAAATTGAATCCGACTATTATTTACATTAAATTATCATAGAACGTTATCAAGCCATACACCACAGGGAGATAGATAATTGGGGAATTTGTGGCTCCTGTGGTGATGGCTTTCAGCCCGCGGTCGTTTGACACGAAAGGTCAGCAGAGCATTGTCGAAATGTTATAAATAAAATTAATGTGATTTTCCCGAGCGAGCGGAAAGCGTGTCCGTATTAGCCTGGACAAAAACGCTTTCGTCTGGCTGCAGCTGTTCTTTTGTACAGGTCGCATTTGGGTTATTCGACATAAATATGTCTGCGGTCACCTTATTCCTCAGGCCCTTTTTCAAAATGTATGGAGACAGAGGAATAAGTCGCAGACATATTTCCGAAGAATAACCCATTTCTCAATCGATTCTCGTGAAATTTTGTGAGCATGGTTGATAATAATATGTCGATTTTCTGTCGATTCAATTTTGGATTTTTTCAAAATGGCGGAGCATACAGAGCCTCTCGTATGATTTGATATCATCATCATCATCAGCTTATAGACATGCCACTGCTGGGCAGCTGGGCACGAAGTTTTCATCTTCATTTTAGGAACTAAAATACTTTTGGCCCATTGGATGATATAAAAATATTCACAATTTCAATTACTCAATGTCAATATGATTTTGATTATGAACAGATAGATTATATAAAGAAAATGTCCGTCTTACCCACCGCTCCCCTAAGCGGACCCTCGCGGGTCGCTGCGCTCGGCAAGGATTTAATAAAACACGGTTAGCGCAGGTATCATAACGGGTAACTACTTAATTGTTTTTATTTAGCTGACTCCGAAAAACGGGTTCTGTATAGGTACTTGTCCCACCGGCGAGCACAAGTCCCAACTGTGCAGTCAGTATAGGGAAGTAACCCCATAGTGGAAGCACGGACTCCTGAAAACCTTCATGACCCCACATTGGAGGACCGGGACATGGAACGTGTTAAAGCTGCGTTTCCCACAAAAAATCCACCAACCACGTGCCTGGCATCGGTCCGGCAATCGGCATTAGTAGATTTTTTGCTCACACACCGCTCCACTACCTCGTACAGCTCTGGCGGAAACGTATCCTCACAGCCGATCAACCTATTCAAACCCAGATTTTTCTACCAAACCTTTCTTTCAATCTTTCTGGTAAACCCTCTGTACACTCGGTAAACGAGTACAGGGAACTAACACTATAAGTTTTTTTTTGTGACTTGTCGACAGATAGGTATGATTAATTAATTATTTTTACCCGACTGCGGCGAAGCCCAAAGGAGGGTTATGTGTTTGACCTGTATGTATGTATGTATGTCCGTTCCTGTGTCCGCTCGTAACTACTCAACGGCGCATCCGATTTTGATAAATGATACATGATTAGATTCGTCTTGATGGTGCGAGTGTCACTGGGTATGAAATTCGTTATAAAATAAACAAAGTGCTACGGGGTCGGGTTTTTTTAGTAAAAATGTGGTTATTTATTCTAACAGTATGACATTGTAAAATCGTTTTTTTTGTGTTTTCTCCTATTGTTTGCTTATTCCTTTTTCTTTTTAAGTTATGATGATGACGATCCTTATTGGGAGATATAATTTGATTTGATTTGATTTCATGTTTATTTAATATTTTTATTTTTTGCGATTGTGTTTCTGACATAGTACATTGTATAAAATCATGTAAATTGACATTGTGTAATTTATACTGTATTTTTATATTATGAAATAAATAAATCTAATCTAATCAATCCATTTTCTATGAGTTACTGACGCCATCTATCGTAGAAGCGCCCAATCCTTGCCGCTTTTAAATTATTAAATCAAATCTTACAATAATTCGCTAATCGGAGTAATAAAATCTTGAAAGCGCCATTTCTTCTACTGGCCTTCGTCAAAATGCCTTCAAGTCTTTGTAGCTATACCTCGTTTCATTTAGAAAGAGGCAATTTGCGATAGAGTTGAAAGTAAACGACTTTGCCGACGCGCGATTTGGGCGCAAGAACCATAGAATAAGCGTACTACGTACAGAAATGTCTCTCTCTAACAAAACTTTCATTCGGGCCCGACTACCGGATTCAACGCACCGCATGCGACCGTCTCTCTCTATCACATAACGCGTGCTCTTTCTGATCCCTGCGCTGGCTAAAGGGTTATTCTTCAGAAATACGTCTGCGACTTTTATTCCTTTGTCTCCATACATTTAGTATGAATAAGGGCCAGAGAATAAAGTGACCGCAGACATATTTCTGAAGAATAACCCTAAACCCCTCCGAAGGTGCAAAATTAGGCACTGGTAGGCGCAGCGAAATCGCGGAGTGTGCAACATAGGTGTTATGGGGAGATGTTATCCATACCTACATTATATCAATGCCTACATATAATAAAATCGTAGACATTATAGTATTTTATATAATCGTAACATAATGAAGGCTCTTAAAGTCGAGTACCGTGTTTAGGCCACGAGGCTTGCCGAGTGGCCTATATAAGGTACGAGAACTTTAAGAGCTAATTATGTAACTATTATATACAATACTTTTTCTATGAGTCAACTAAAACAACATCAAGCAAACAAATAAACTATCACAATCACCGTACTTCCACTAAAACTATTCATTCAAAGTTTTATTTAAAGGCCGAAAACAATTGAGCGGCAGCATTGGTTGTAAAGCGGTTTGTGATTGGCTCATTACAGGACTAATTGCACCAATCGCGTGGCAGGAGCGTGTTTAAGTAGAGGCAAATTTGACAGGTGTTACGTTCTGAAACGCATTTAATCATCGAATTTGCATTAAAAGGAGGTTTTTACACAAGGATACACTTTTTTAAATTTGAAAGTTCTATTTTCAAAATTATTATAGTTGTCTAAAGCATATTATAATAAATATTATAGTTGAGTAGAGAGTGTCATAGACTAAATAACATTGAAAAGTTAGCATTTATAGTTTAGTCTATGGGATCCTAATGGAAAGATTAAAGTCGACGAATAGAAAACATCTTTAATGTACAGTCTAGTTAATTTACATCTATACACTTATGGGAACAAAAATATCTGAACACGACCCTACCCAAGTAGCACACAAGCTGTATAAAAGCTTATACAGCTATTATACCTCCAGTTTGGGCGCTATAAGAGCTGTATAAGCTTTTATACAGCTTGTGTGCTACTTGGGTATTTTCAGGAGGATAAAAGCGTGCTCAGATATTTTTGTTCTCTTATATGTGTTGATGTGAATGAACTCGATTGTTCTACGATTTCATGAAAGGAACTGAGGATGTTAAAAATAAGTAATAGAGTGTAAATAAATTGAGTTGAAACCACCACCTGTTACCACCAAATTGATTTAGTGGTAACAAGTGGGAATACCCTGATTTTTGCCGCGAAGGACTATCGAGTGATGACCATTTTTGATACCGTCTATCGTTTATAGTAAAAATTACCACCGCTTGCTGCTACTTTGAACACGAATGAAATAACTAAATATTTTTACTAAAAAAACCCGACCGCAATACACTTTAAAAGGGGATAAAATCCGCCATTTTGTTTATTTTAAGGAACTTACCCTGTGACACTTGCGCCATCAAGACAAATTTAATGGTGTATCATTTATCAAAATTGGTTGTGCCGTTGAGAAGTTACGAGCGGACATAGGAACGGACATACATAAATACATATATACATACACACATACATACAAGTCAAACACAACCCTCCTTTGGGCTTCGCCGCTGTCGAAACGCTCTGAAACCGACCCGCTTGCAACGGGCATCCTCTGATCTAAAATAAAACGAGGTATAGTAAGAGCATACGTCCTTTTGTAGCTGCGCAGATGATTATGAATCTCATTGTCTCTCTCGTCCTATTAGGGATAGTTCGGCGATCGGACAAAAGCATTGTTATTTTAACGGCGTTTTACGAGGGAAGGTTAAAACGCGGATTTCGCATCTTCATCGTAAGGAATATCGCTTCCATGGATGGAACGCCACGGCCCCCACCTGGTCCGATTAATGCAACAGTCAGTAAGATTTGCAAGTATGTCAGCTTCATAAAAAAACGGTCAAGTGCGAGTCGGACTCGCGCACCGCAGGTTCCGTACAAACTCGTCAGTAGATACGTGGATAATTCCAGATAAACTGTATGATGGGACAAACTTAACTTTGCTCTTGAAAAACTGTTGTCCCTAAAGGGAACGTGCACGACGAAGGTGCCAACTGATGCGGTGCGCCAATCTAAATCATGTACCCTCTCATGCTGGGGCCACATTGACGAAAACGCCGTTAATAACCTTAATTTATCGCGTTGAAGAACGATTAACGTCAGTGTAGCAACGACTTACTATATTTGACATTGACACTTACATATAATCATTGACATTGACAGCTTGATTTGACAGGGGCGATAGTTTCCTTTATTGTCCGCCCGTGCCTCTTTTGTCGTTTAGTGCTGCCACCTATAGTTCGTGCACGTTCCCTATACATCGACATAAATAGGAGCAAACAAATTTGTCATACAATTTTTGCGAATTTCTAAAAAACGGTGCAAGTTAGGGAAACCGTTTTATTTTTCCTGTAATATTTAGGATGATATTAATAATCGGTAATTATTACAGATTTTTCTATATATTCAATAACTTCGGAGATAATAGGGGAAAATGTTTTTTTTTTAACATTTTTTGTATTAAATCAAAAACTATATGTCAATAGGGAGTTGTGGAAATCAAACGGAGAGGCCTTTGCCCAGCAGTTAGACACTACGCAAGGCTAATAAAAAAAGAGCAATTTTTTTTTATTTTTATTTTTAGGGAGCTTTTGTCAGACTGACTATGCCAGTTCCGTTAAGCCTACCGTACAATCTTAAAAGCAAAAATACAATTATAAAAACCTACATAAATACCTACCTAAAAAAACAAAAAGGTTACCAAATTTGTACATTATGTTTTAAAAAAACCGTATACAAACTTGGCGACCTTTGAGTGGGGCTCCGCCTGGGCTCCGCCAAAATGGAATTAAAGAGGCCTACATTATTGCAGGTTAAGCCCCAAACTCTAGTTAACGTGGCTCTTTTCTCTCGAGTCCGGACACACTCCACCAACAAGTGCTACACATCCTCGATGGAACCACACTCTTCAAAAAAAAAAGCAATTTAGTGCTTGTATTAATTATTACGTAAAACTCAAGCCAACGTGTGTGATATTATTTACTAACAAACTTTTTTCAATATTAATTTTCGGCATGTTATGACATCCACTGTCGCTGTCATTTTACAAAATAATCAGTCAGCAATCAAGGTTTTTTAGAGCTTTATTTATACAAAAAATCCCCAAAAGGTCAGTGAAACTTGTAACACTTACAGCTAGCCTTTTACCTTCAAAGCGTATTGATTGTTGATAAGTGTTTTTTAGCCCCCGTTTTTATGGTTTTGTACCCAAAGCGCACTGACGATCACTTATGCTGGGTTGCACAAGCATAGTAACTAATGCCTAAATAGTACTTGTTACTGTCACTCGTCACATGTGTGTGTAAACATATTGTATTAGTGCGATAAGTGCCTGCCAACTCCCTCCTCCCTAATAAAAATCTACTTATACTTGTAACTTGTCGAGTAGTGTGAACAGTCATAGGCTATGGTGACCATGGGCGTAGCCAGGGGGAGGGTTTTGGGGGTTCAACCCCTCCCCCCCTGCCGGAACTTCAGATATTAACATTAATAGAATTAAAATTAGAACAGGCTTGCGGCATATCTCATTGATTACTAAATAACCCCCCCCCCCCATAGCACGAAAACAAAAACTCAGTTGGTTCAGGCAGTGGAGTTGGTACTGTTTATGTGTCAAATGTTAGTTGTCTTCTATCATTGTCGATAAAATAATCTTCTACTAATACCATTTACTTACAACTTTGTCGCTCTTCAGATAAGTCCCTAATCATTAACACTAACGACAAGTACTAAAGCTCGTGTAAACCTAGCATTAGACTCTAAGTTTTAGAGCAAGTTGTCCAACTACCACGTAACCGATACTAAGTTTCATTGGCAGTCCTTAATGCTATAAAAAATCATATTATTATTTTGTAGCAAAAATGGTGGACACAAAATGCACATTCGGGACCCGTCCGGAGGTCGACCTTCACATGCTCAATGAGAAGATCTACCGCGAAGTGAAACACTTCAGAAACTACAAAATCTACCGACCCAACTTCGGATGTTAGTACCGCAGCAATATTAGCTAATAGGGCATCCGGAAACTGTCTTTCTTTTTTGTTAACGGTGCGGAAATGCATTACGCATATCCCCCAGGCATTACCAGGCCCTTAAAAGGCCCTCAGATGGAGGAAGCATACCCACTAAAACCACGCCGATGGAGCCTCTGCAGCGGGGCCTGCATCCGCGGCCCGGTGCTGCATATAGAAAATGAACAGTATTTTTTGTGTGAACATCCAAACACAAAAGACTGTGTAAAAGCTCTATTTTAGAATACGGAGTCAGCGTCAAATAGACTGTAGCATTCAAAACGCCATATATGGCCATATATATCGTGTCGTGACACGCCTTACGATATATACAGGGTGGAACGGAACGAGGGACCTTTGCGGAACTGGCAGATAATTTAACCTTAGCACTATATTTCCCCCATAGAAACTATGGAAATATATGTTACCGTTTTCAAGTTATAGCCTTTTAAACATTCAGACCAAAAACTGCTTTGTGCCAACCCTAAACAGGTGGCTGGGTCAATGAACTTACTTGTAAACAATCTTTAGACGTCAGGATATTACGTTAACATGTTGCCATTTATCCATTCTTAAGTCTGCGTGCACCGCTAAAAAAATCGTTGCAGGGTTTGCAGAGGTGATTGCCTCTGTTATTCTACTTATTATTTTTTTTGGTCTGGTGGAGTATCTGTAATTTTCTAGTTAATAATTCTAACCACAACAAATAACTCACATGACACGACATGAAACTGACAACCACTCGAAAGTACTCAATCGTCATAAACAATGAGGGTATTTAGAAATCAGAAATCCACCAGCTGGCAGCAGGGTGGCGAAAGGTCTATTTGGCAGTAGATGTCAAAATCAAGTGGTGTGATTGGTGGATCTTGACGCCTAAGGTAGGTGAGGCATATAAGGCCCACCTTTATTTAAAATGATATCGATACCTTTGGGTTCAATTGGCGTAAAGGACAAAACGCTGGTTTTGAGGAGAAGCAAAAAACCATTTTATTTTACAAAAAATGGCTATAGTTTTTTTGTTTCTCGACCTATACTTTCGACATGTAAATGAAAAATATTTGAAATGCCCGTATCTTTAACCTGTGATGGTAGTTCTAGCTGTAAACAATGTATTATGGAAGTTAGATGTCCTTTACAACTGGTAAAAATGTTATCAATGTCATTTACACCCGTGACTTTTTTGGGCATTTGGAAATGATGGGGTTGTAAATGACAATCTCAGATGACTTTGTTCCAATTTTGGGGCGTAAAGTTAACAGCAATGTAATAAAAATTGACAGTTTTCAACTTAGTTTACCTTAAAGAGACTTGAAAAATGTATAAAAAGATGATGAATTCAGCTAGGCATAATAACTACTATTAACGACGGGATATTTACCATGTATGTTTGTGTTTGTGAGTTCCCGATATTTCGGCACTGTTGCAAGCGCCATTATCACGGAGTAACTGACATGCAGCGAGTTTTTAGTTGTAGTCTACCCACACACCATAGCGATCTACCCTCTTACGGGTTCGCTTCGCGTTATTCACACTACTACCGTCCGCATTCTCACTTGGAACTCGATCACGTTCACGACACACAACACTTACAGTATCACTTCGCGTATTTACTCCTGAACATGTCTTTTTTCCCTTGGAGAACTTACGGATCACTGGATACCAGATGCTCGACAATTGAAACCCGTCTTCCCGGTTTAAATTTTTATACTTGAGGATTTCAATAGCTTCCTTAACCATTCTGGGTATATAGTGTTTTCCTGTCGAGCGAGAGGATCTATGGGTTGTGCAACTCAATCCAATCGTTTCCGCGTTCAGAAGATGTTCAGCGATTGCCGATTTCCGAGGTTCGTTGTTTTTAAACATTCGGATGTGCTCCTTTATACGGCATGAGATAGTGCGCTTATTCTGACCTATGTAAGAGCTACCACAGCTGCAGTCAATTTTGTAAATACCTGGGCATTCAAGCGGAAAACGGTCCCTTGGCGTACGTAGATATTGTGCCAGTTTTCTGTGGGGAGTGAAGACAGTCTTCACCAAGAACTTCTTTAAAATATTGGCAACTTTATCTGTCACTCCCTTTACATTTATGGTAGGTACGCCGGTTGTCGTTCAACTTTATAGTCCAGGTGCTTAGGCAAAATGGTGCGTCTAGGTGGTATAATCCGCCCATTATAACCATTTCTCTGTAGAACGTTCTTTAAATGTGTCAATTCACTACCCAAATGATCCTCGTCACATAAATTGTATGCGCGGTCAGTAAGTGACGCTACTACAGAGTACAGTTGGCGAGGGTGGTGGGATCATTTGGGTAGTGAATTGACATTTTAACGCAGGGCAGCTTGTGGCGAGCTGTTGGGGAGTAGCGACCCCACGTACCCGAGTGCTCCGGGGGGTCCTTAGGGAGGGATCATGGGTAAGAGTGTAAGGACCTCCGCCTCTGGCTTGCCTTAACCGGCCGTCCAGAGTGGAGTCGCGAGAGCTATATGCTCCAGGCGTGGAAGTGTTAAAGGGCATAACGCCGCGAGTACCCTCGGAGAAAGCGCAGCACACCTCTCGACACCCTGCAGTCCTCGGCACCGGTGTTGCCCCTAGCTAGGCCATTGCTCATATGTCGCTATTTATTTAACAGGGGCCCATCAGCGGAGGGCAAGTCACTGTCTGTCAGTGCCACGTAAGCCACGAGACACTTTTCCTGACAGGCGCCGTCATGTCTCAATCCATAACCCAGTATTTAGTCCATATTTCCACCGCCATAGCCCAGTAGAGTTAGATTCCATCAATCAACAATAGTCCTTGCATCTGGCGGGGGCTGTCTCTGCATGCGTCCCATGACACGGGCAGGGACAGCATCCGCTGGGTGTATACTTTGCCTTTCATTAAATTGTCGAAAAGGCCTCTACGCGTTGGCTCCGGCTCCGCGCACGCCTCCCAAAGGGCCGGGACACCATTGTCTCGTGTACGGGAAAGACATACAAATAATAATTGATTTATTTCCGGCATCAAAGGCCCATAGATAAATACCTTACAAACTAACATACATATCACATTACAAAATAAACTTAACAACTTAATAATGTCCTACTAGTGTTTTACTCTCTTCCAATAGCACTAAATCATAATAATGGAAGTGACATAGTGGCTAATGATTATCGACATTAGGATGTCAATCATAAGGACGAGTACGTAGTGAGTAAAACTGTTAATGTAAACAATAAGTATAATAGTATGAAAAATAATGAATTCATCATCTTTTTCTACATTTTTCAAGTCTCTTTAAGGTAAATTAAGTTGAACACTGTCAATTTTTATTACATAGCTCTTAACTTTACGCCCCGAAATTGGAACAAAGTCATCTGAGACCGTCATTTACAACCCCATCATTTCCAAATGTTTAAAAAAGTCACGGTGTA
This sequence comes from Eudemis profundana, assembly GCA_947034925.1. NCBI lineage: Eukaryota > Metazoa > Arthropoda > Insecta > Lepidoptera > Tortricidae > Eudemis > Eudemis profundana. Next base: position 8,644,524 of record OX344814.1, on the reverse strand, counting down.
AATGACATTGATAGCATTTTTACCAGTTGTAAAGGACATCTAAATTCCATAATACATTGTTTACAGCTAGAACTGCCATCACAGGTTAAAGATACGGGCATTTCACATATTTTTCATATACATGTCGAAAGTATAGGTCGAGAAACCAAAATACTGTAGCCATTTTTTGTAAAATAAAACTGTTTTTTGCTTCTCCTCAAAACCAGCGTTTTGTCCTTTACGCTAATTGAACCCAATTAAAAGTATCGATAGTTTAGACCTTTACGATTACGTAAATTGCTTTTATTTCAGAATTTAGACACACATTTGTGGCAATAAATGCCAAAAATAAAGGCTAATCCCTATACAACCCCGCTCTTCTTTAAAAAATGTGCTATAATTAGATTTAAGGCAGGTCTTAAAGGACAAATAAAAGACTACTTGCCCTTTACAGCCCTGTTCAATTTATCAAATTACGGTATGTAAACAAGTATAATAATTTGAAGGCAGGTCGTAAAGGACGTGTAAAAGAATACATGCCCTTTACAACCTCCTTAATTCTATCAAATAATGGTGTAATCATTTTTTAAGCAGGTCGTAAAGGACGTGTAAAATAATACCTGGCCTTTACAACCTTATTCGGTTTATCAAATTACGGTATTATAATTTAAAAGCAGGTCGTAAAGGACAAGTAAAAGAAAACATGTCCTTAACGCCCACCTCGACTATGCGCTTATGGAAAGTAATCATGAGAAATGAAGGGCTTAAAGGACAACAAGAAAAAAATAGGTCATATACGACAGTATTCATATTTACCGGCGTACTTTACGATACACCTTTTAATTCGTATTTTATAACTTGACACTTACGTCCCTTAACCTGAGCTAGTTTTGCGAATACGATGAATAAAAACTGGGTCGTAAAGGCACTTTTTTTAAAGATATCGAAATTTTAACTACACAGAACGGTAGGGCTTGAAATTCTGAACAAAACTGTATATATAACTCATTTTCGCCAAAATGTCCTTTACGCCAATTGAACCCAAAGGTATCGATATATTTTTAGAAATAGGCAGGATAATATATAAAACTCATGCATTATAGGTTTCAAATTTATTTAAGTTTCTACTTATAGCAAAATTGTTACAAAAATATAACGGCATTCTTGAGAAGGCCACGTTTTTTAAAAGTACTATTTTGGGCCTTATTAAAGACTAGCAGGATAATAAGGCCCGCAAAAGAAATAAACATTTTGGCAATAATAACAGGTTTTAAGAGTTTTTAATTTTAAACTTATACATAAAACGATATTTGGTATCTTAACAACAGGGAGATATTGCTAATTAGTGGAAATATTTGGCGTTGGGCCTTATTATGCTAAAGGTATAGGAAATTATCTATTTTTCTCGAAAATAGTAAGCTAAAACTAAAATAAAATCTGAATTAGTTACAGCGCTTTTAACATAAACTTTTAACAAAAAAACAAAAAAAATCGCCAATTATTTTTCACTTAACCAAAATTTCTTTGGGCCTTATTAAAATAAAAGTACGCTACGCGTACGGAAAAAGCCGCTTTCTGGCCAAGTGTAGACGTAAAATTATGTACGCAACACGGGAGAAAACCCCATTTTTATACGCGATTAAGTCCCGTTTTGCCATAATAATGTGTGAAAATCGTGTAAGTTTAAATCTTATTTCGCACTCCAAAGTTATTACTTTATCTCATGCTTTCAATAAGGCCCGGGGTATGGGCCTTGTTACCAATGGAAGCAGTGGGCCTTCTAAGCTCTATTACAAATTCCAGAATAACGGAGAATATTTAGTATAAAAATAGACTTAAAATTGTATACTTACCCATCCTCATATAGCTAGATAACTTCTACTTGCACCCATATGCATTAAAACACGAAAGGAATCACGAAACTTAATAAAAACAAACCTTATTTAAGTAAAAAAATATATGGAGCACCGACTCGACTTTGCGTTCTGACTATATGATCACTACTGACAAAATGGCGTTGTGTGCGAACCAAAGCATTGTTGCCAGCTCGTTGTATCGGCCACTTCTATGTGTGCGTGATGTGTTGAACGAATAGTACCATTACAACTGTTATTTTTTAATACTGGGCCTTGTTACCAGCTGGGCCTTATATGCCTCACCTACCTTACTGTCAAAAAGACCTTTCGCCACCCTGCTGGCAGCTGGTGGGTTTATGATTTCTAAACACCCTCATTAAAGAAGATAGTAACCTCTTTCATAATAAGTAAAATGGTTACCTAAACTGATAAAAAGGTTTTAGTTCGTTAACTCGCTTCATAAAATAATTTTTAATTGAATTAATATTGTTCCCCGGTTCATCAGCAATTCATACAATAGCCTGTCCTTGTTTTTTCATTTTATTTTGGTTATCGTCAAAAAATTGAATACGTAACATATTTGACGGATATTGCACTAAAGTAATAGGCTGTCATAGGACTCTATTCGCCCAGCCGAGATAAAATAAACGCATTTTTTACAACTATCTAACCTCTTTGCATGATTGAAAGTCGATCATAAATATGATGTTTGAAATGAAATTGACAAATTGCAAATTACGCGATAAAACCTATTTCCAAAATGCCATTGGGAGCCCGCGATTACCTAAATTTGCTTATGTTATACGGGGAGTGTAATTATAATGCCGCCGAGACGTTACGACGCTACAGACAAAGATATTTGGACTTTTTCTTTGGGGGACTATCAAGGATATAGTGTACAAAACGGAGTGTGACAACGCCGAAGAAATGAGGCAAAGGTTAACCATTGCTTTCGCCAGCCTGCGCCGTAGAAACGTTCGAGAGCGAATATTAGCAAAGGTACACCGGCATACTCGCGCACGGGCTGCAGCCTGCATTATAATGCACGGAGGCAACTTTGAACATAGAATGTGAATCAATAATTATTCAGTTGTAAATAAAGTAGTTATTGTTTGTTTGAACTTGTTCCCATTGCAATCCTACCCACCTCTTTATCACAAAGTAAATATTTTTGTAAACATAAAGTGTCACATTACACTTACATGTAGGTAGATAGTACGTAGTAATAGTAGGGTTGTCACTAAGAAGAACATTAATTAATTTTAATATTTTTACTAATTGTTCGTAACAAAAATCTAAACATTACGAATCGATTCTCCATCACTTAAACTAACCGCCCTTTGCGAGAAGGATCGTCGTGTCTTTCCACCCTGTATAGGGCATGCAATACCTGATCATCCTAAATACTAGTATTGAGAGTTAATTGTGTTTCTACGATCTCACTTGTATCAAAAAAATAATAGTAATAAACTTTTGGTGCTATGTATGCAAAATCACTGTAGATTTTAACGCTCGTGTCCAAAATACCGTATTCCCGAAATACCAGATTTTTCAAAAAACCAGATTTTCGATTTATGAGATTCCTGTCTTACCACATTCCCGTTACACTAGATTATAAAATCGTAAGTTACTCAAGGATCTAAATCACTTTGTTGGGTTTGTTATTTTGGGAATCTTGTATACAGAGAATCTAGTGTATCGAGAATCTGGTATTTATAAATCTGGTATTTTAGGAATGCGGTATTTTGGGAATGAGCGGATTTTAAGTGTCCTCAGCGACACAGTATAATAGCAGTAGTTTTTCTTCCTACAAAAGGTCGGGCGCGCATGTGTGCGCGCCGTGTACAGGTGCACCACAAGCAAACATTTACCAATACCACAGTATGGAGTGCACTCACACAGACGTGCGATCGTGCGTCTGTGTGAATACGTGTCACGCGCTCCTAAACGGCCTAAGTAGAGTTGTGCCGTTCTCGAGAATTCTCGGAAACGTTCTCAGTTTTGTATGGGAAATGTTCTCGAGAACGTTCTCTCTCTACAGCGTGGGAGGGACTATACCGACAAACTTTAACTATAGATTCTAACAACTATTAGGAGTAAAAAATGTTATGTGATGTATAGTCGAAAAACGCTTACTTTCCGAGATATTCATTATTTTGTAAATGAAAAATCCCAAGTGTGTAACAAGCCCTAATAAATGTGACTAAGATACCTTTACTATTTTTTTAAAATCCTTTAACTAAACAGGAATTAACCTTCGCAGTATTTGATGGTAAGCGACTACGAGGCCAAAAAATTGACCTTTCGTTTCCATTTTAGCTTTTTTTTTTCTTTTTGATAACTTTTCACACAGTAAGGACATGTTTATAACGAGGGGCTTAATTTACTGATTTATTTTGTTCCATAAGACTATTAATGTAAAATGACAATATTCGACCCATGTTGATATAACATTTCTTCACACCACCAGGAATTCATGGCTAAAGTATGTCGGTATAGTCCCTCCCACCCTGTATACAAAACGGAGAACGTTTCCGAGAATGGCACATCTCCAGCCGAAGTCTTACTACTTGTTTGTCTTTATACTTTGTCAGCGATCCCCGTTGCCACGAAGTTCTACGCAGCCCACGACCAGCTCAGGTCGGAGTCGGAGGAACAAACGAAGAAGGTCGACGATTACGCGTACAACGTGGCCCAAACCAGGGCCAAGGGCCCCCACAGCAAGTATCCGTGGCCCGCCACTGAAAACCAAGTGTAAGTTTTTTAGGGTTCCGTACCAAAATGGTAAACAAGAAACCCTTATGGTGCGAGTCTGTCTGTCCGTCTGTCACAGCCAGATATCTCAGAAACTACTGCTGCTATCGATTTGAAATTTAGAATAGTACGAGATTTAAAAGTAGCTAACCTGAGCCCATTCCGGGAGTGGGTAGTCAACGTGACAAAAAGTTCAATGGTTGGAATGTGCACTGTGCAGGGGTAAAAATGTTTATACGGACCGGCTGTCTATGTGGCAAAAGGATGAACGTCAAAATGTGTAATGGTTAAAATGGACTAGAGTTAAAATGTGTTCGGGTCCAATCGAACAAATGTCATAATGTATAATAGCTAACGTGAACACGTGTTTAAATGCATCAAGGTAAAAACGTACATGAGTCGAAAGGTATAAGCGACACCACGTGCATGTGTCAAAATGTTCACCCATGTTAAATGTGAATGAGAATCTTTAATCGCAGAAACACTTAGGCGAATTATCATATATCGCAGAAAATTATCTAATTATTAACAAAGATTTAAAACAATTAATAATAACAAATGAGTATTGCACGTGAATGAATGACTCAAAATAATTAACCATGACACAACAAGAACATTGAGCTTTTTGACAGTTATTCATTTACACGTTATATCAATCGATCATTTTGTCTATCACACCTTTTGTTGTACTTTCATTTTGAGATGTGTACCATTTGTCACTAAAACATTGTGACTATGATGATATGTACATTTTGACACTGGGGCATTTTGACGTTTATACTTTTTGCCACATAGACAGCCGGTCCGTATAGACATTTTGACATCTGCACATTCCAACCATTGAACTTTTTGTCACGTTGACTACCCACTCCCGGAATGGCCATACAGTTTTTCTTAAACTATTCATGTATCTATCTTATGAGCTTGTACGGAACCCTCGGTGCGCGAGTCCGACTCGCACTTGACCGGTATTTTTATGTTCGGGCGGACATTTTTGAAACTTTGTGGTGTGCATATTGGTGCCCTTGACTGTACCAAATGTTGCCCCTTCTGAAGAGCACACGGCGATATAGAGAGAGGTTTTGGTCCGGTGGGTTCTGTCAGGTGGTCGGACTCAAACGTCAGATTTTTGGAAAGAGAAACTTCTTTACATAATATTATTCCATAATCTGTAGCGCAGGTGGAACACCTCATCGTTCGTTTCAACTTGTCCGTTCGCGGCAGAAATGACAGAGACGCCCATTTGCTTTTTGGCAGTAAAATATAGATAGACTTTGTTTCTTAGGCGGGAGGTGCGATCATCGAAATGTAATACCTCTATTGAAGCGTAACTGACTCTACGTTACTTGCTAACGGGGGCGATAACCCGTTCAAGCACAAATAAAGTCCCAAACGTATAATTTTTAATTATTATGGTATGGCTCTTTATTCATCGAAAACCGAATTTATTATATTACATTTAATTACAATTACAATTTTATGTCTAGGTTTAATAGCCAGTCCCTGGCATCTGCTGAGAGCATATGTAGGTCGTTCAGCCCTCCCACAAAGCGCCGCTTAGGGCACTCCTCCACGATGTGGGCGGTTGTTTGGTCCGGCGCTCCACAGTCACAGCTCGGCGAGGATATGTAACCTCACTTGTGAAGGTTATGGTTGCAGCAGCTCACACCTGTCCTTATTCGGTTGAGCGTGACACAGATCTTCCGCCGTTAATTAAAGCCGGGAATTTCCTCAGTATGGTCAGAGACATGGTTATGTGGGTCTTGCATCTGTGCTGTCCAGTGTGCTTGCCATTCCGAGGTTATACAGAAGGGCTCCGACCCTTGGATGCGAATTTTTAATTGTTTTCTTTTTAGTTACGGCTGGTACTTGACTCCGCTGGTGCCTATGGATCGCAACGACCACCGCTTCTACCATCCGAAGAAGGAGAGTTCCCACACGAAGATTGAGGTCATCATACGCATGTGCAACCCAAAGAAACGCGCGGCGGCTTAGCTTGCCATTATAATCAAAATCTCATGCAATCAGACCATAGACCACAAAACTAAGGTTTTTTTTTTAGACTCAGCTTAGATTTAGATCTTAGGTTACGTCTGGCCAGCTGGTTTAGCGCGTGCAACAAACTGCGTACTGGACGTAAGAAGGAAGATATAAACTCATCTTACCAGCAAGTGTGTTGAACATATTGCTTTTGATTTTATCCTATATATACGCCGAATAATGTATCTCCATGCTTATTTTAAAATTAACCTTCTACGACCGCACCGCTCGCCATCGGCAGGGTATTCATTCACACACGTTGAAACCAAAATGGTCGTGCACCGTGCGGTTCCAAAGAAATTTCCTACCGCGCACAATCCGAATGTGGGATGAGCTCCCTGTCGCGGTTTTCCCGGAAGGCTACAGTATGGAGTTCTTCAAGAGGGGAGTGAATAGGTTCTTCAAAAGGTCGGCAACACGCACGTAATGCCTCTGGTGTTGCAAGCGCCCATAGGCTGCGGTGACTGCTTACCATCAGGCAGGCCGTACGCTTGTAAAAAACCATAGTCATAAGTCTGGACTTAAAAAAAATCCTAACTATGTCCTTTTTTAAGGCACTAAAAAACAGATGGTGTCGTAACTTCGCGTATTCAAAATGTAATTAGAATCGGAGGGTGCTAAGTTAATATATAATTTTCAAAGATTTTTTTGACACCATACGTATGCGTATATTATGAGTAGTTATCAAAATACCATAGTAGTTCTGCTAGGGGGATGCTCCCAGCAGGAGCACCTTGCAATCAAAGAATGATGGGCACAAATGTACGGCACCCAGCCTCATCACCAATACAATTATAGCGGATGTAGGTAGATTTATTGACAACAGCATTTGCTATAATTGTTATTAAGACCACTAGTCACAAAAACCACTAAAAATCTCCTAATTATGAGTTAATTGATTGTTGACTATCAATTATATAACTCTTAACATACTGGGTGTTAAGAGTTATATAATTGATAGTCAAGAATCAATTAACTCAAAGATTGAAGGCTGATAACTAGACAGAAGTTTTTGTGGCACGAATAAAATTGCCATAGGGACTTCCCAACGATATTAATTTATCAACAAATATTGTAGTCTGGGACCCAATGAGAATAAAATTCATTTCCGTGGGACTTACCTCCGCCATACGGACTACTGGTATGTACTTATTCGGCATACTTTCTTGAACATAAAAAGTGCGGTAGTCACTTCCTAGGGGTATGGAGGGGGTAGCTATGACGTAACAAAGATGGCGGCCGGGCCTATTCTATTTACGCTATGTTTAGATAACTACTGGGCCGATTTACTCAAATTGGATGTCAAATGAAAGATAATTAAATGAACATTATTTTATTCTAAGGATTCAATACTGTAAACCTAAAACCAAATGAAATATTTTCAAAAAACTACAATTTGTAAAATCAAACTTTTTTTAACATGTGAAAAACTCGGAAACCGTTAGGATTATGGAAATTTGGAATATTATAAAAAAAATAGATACATTTATCACCTTTCGAATAAACTTTAAATTATTAAAATCAAGCTGTAAACAACGGAACTGCAGTCGTCTAAGTGAGCGTGGGTAGCGCCGAACTGACTATGGTACTTCGATTTTGGTACGAATAATCTTGTAAATAACGTAACAAAACGGGTACAATCACAGCAAAATAAAAAAGTATTATTGGTGCTTGACTAAATGTCATAGAGGTTTGCAAGACAAAGAGAGTGCCATTTGTTTTTTTTTTCAAGATGGCGACTTCAATATGGCGGCTGATTTTCAAATTAGTCCGAAGGGGCCGAAATTCAGTACGGAGGAGTTTTTGGGGCCTACGAGTCTGAATCTGAAATCAGAATTTTTTCGTTCATACAAAAAATTTTTTTTTTCATACAACTAAAAAAAGTAAATTTTGCGAACCTGAAGGGTGAGCTTCAGGGTACAAGGACGAGCCCCCGCGGAGGGCCGCAGACCCGACGCGTCGTCACCTTGGCAAGCTCTCCTCATCCCCAAGTAACCTAAAGCGAGGCCGAAGGCCGAGCTCCGCGTAGGGCCGAAGGCCCGCAGCGTCCGAATATTCCCAATTTTCTCTATATCCAAGTATATTTAAGCTAACCCGAGGGCCGCATGCGAGGCCGAAGGCCGAGCTCCGCGTGGCACCGAAGGTGCGGAGCGTCACAGCGCCGCTCCCAATTACGCAAGCCCAAGGGCCGCAGGCCCGAAGGGCGTGCCCACCCAGATCCTTACTACCTTCACAGTATCTTATAGCTCTCCCGAGGACGGCAGGCCCTCGGGGGAGCGTCAGTGACGCGAGGTCGAAGGCCGAGCTCCGCGTAGCACCGAAGGTGCAGAGCGTCACAGCACCGCTCCCACTTACGCGAGTCCAAGGGCCGCAGGCCCGAAGGGCGAGCCCACCTAGATCCTTACTACCCCCTAAGTATCTTATAGCTCTCCCGAGGGCTGCAGGCCCTCGGGGGAGCGTATGCGACGCGATGCCGAAGGCCGAGCTCCGCGTAGCACCGAAGGTGCAGAGCGTCACAGCACCGCTCCCACTTACGCGAGTCCAAGGGCCGCAGGCCCGAAGGGCGAGCCCATCTAGATCCTTACTACCCCCTAAGTATCTTATAGCTCTCCCGAGGGCTGCAGGCCCTCGGGGGAGCGTATGCGACGCGAGGCCGAAGGCCGAGCTCCGCGTAGCACCGAAGGTGCAGAGCGTCACAGCACCGCTCCCACTTACGCGAGTCCAAGGGCCGCAGGCCCGAAGGGCGAGCCCACCTAGATCCTTACTACCCCCTAAGTATCTTATAGCTCTCCCGAGGGCTGCAGGCCCTCGGGGGAGCGTATGCGACGCGATGCCGAAGGCCGAGCTCCGCGTAGCACCGAAGGTGCAGAGCGTCACAGCACCGCTCCCACTTACGCGAGTCCAAGGGCCGCAGGCCCGAAGGGCGAGCCCATCTAGATCCTTACTACCCCCTAAGTATCTTATAGCTCTCCCGAGGGCTGCAGGCCCTCGGGGGAGCGTATGCGACGCGAGGCCGAAGGCCGAGCTCCGCGTAGCACCGAAGGGGCCCTCGGGTGAGCTGAAAGACACTTGGGGATTAGTAAGGATCTGGGTGAGCTCGTCCTTCGGGCCTGCGGCCCTTGGGCTCGCATAAGTGGGAGCGGCACTGTGACGCTCCGCATCTTCGGTGCTATGCGGAGCTCCGCTTTCGGCCTCGCGTCGCTGGCGCTCCCCCGGATGCCTGCGGCCCTCGGGAGAGCTATAAGATACTATGAGGGTAGTATGGATCTGGGTGGGCTCGCCCTTCGGGCCTGCGGCCCTTGGACTCGCGTAAGTGGGAGCGGTGCTGTGACGCTCTGCATCTTCGGTGCTACGCGGAGCTCGGCCTTCGGCCTCGCGTCACTGACGCTCCCCCGAAGGCCTGCCGTCCTCGGGAGAGGTATAAGATACTGTGAGGGTAGTAAGGATCTGGGTGGGCTCGCGTAATTGGGAGCGGCGCTGTGACGCTCCGCTCCTTCGGTGCTACGCGGAGCTCGGCCTTCGGCCTCGCATCGCTGACACTCGCCCGAGGGCCTGCGGCCCTCGGGTGAGCTTAAATATACTTGGATATAGAGAAAATTGGGACTATTCGGACGCTGCGGGCCTTCGGCCCTACGCGGAGCTCGGCCTTCGGCCTCGCTTTAGGTTACTTGGGGATGAGGAGAGCTTGCCAAGGGGACGACACTTCGGGCCTGCGGCCCTCCGCGGGGGCTCGGCCTCGCGCCCTGAAGCTCGCCCTTCGGGCTCGCAAAGTTGACTTGTTTTAGTTGTATGAAAAAAAATATTTTTTGTATGAACGAAAAAATTCTGATTTCAGATTCAGACTCGTAGGTCCCAAAAACCCCCCCATACTGAATTTCGGCCCCCTCGGACTAATTTGAAAATCAGCCACCATATTGAAGTCGCCATCTTGAAAAAAAAACAAATGCCACTCTCTTTGTCTTGCAAACCTCTATGACATTTAGTCAAGCACCCATAATACTTTTTTATTTTGCTGTGCTTGTACCCGTTTTGTTGCGTTATTTACAAGATTATTCGTACCAAAATCGAAGTACCATAATCAGTTCGGCGCTACCCACGCTCACTTAGACGACTGCAGTTCCTTTGTTTACAGCTTGGTTTTAATAATTTAAAGTTTATTCGAAAGGTGATAAATATATCTATTTTTTTTTATAATATTCCAAATGTCCATAATCCTAACGGTTTCCGAGTTTTTCACATGTTAAAAAAAGTTTGATTTTACAAATTGTAGTTTTTTGAAAATATTTCATTTGGTTTTAGGTTTACAGTATTGAATCCTTAGAATAAAATAATGTTCATTTAATTATCTTTCATTTGACACCCTATTTGAGTAAATCGGCCCAATAGTTATCTAAACATAGCGTAAGTAGAATAGGCCCGGCCGCCATCTTTGTTACGTCATAGCTATCCCCTCCATACCCCTAGGAAATGACTACCGCACTTTTTATGTTCAGGAAAATATGCCGAATAAGAACATATCAGTAGTTCGTATGGCGGAGATGAGTCACACGAAAATCGTTATTTGAAGACTTTTTTACAATTGGGTCCCACACTATTGTACTTTCTTATGTATGACAGTTATGACTATGAGATAACGTATAATATGAATATGCAACTCGCATAGCTATATACAGTATAAAGTCCGTTTCATTTGTTAAAATTGATGTTTATTTGAATTTTAAAATCCCTAAAAAGTATGCGTATGTATTACTTAAATTAGGTATACACGTATTTACACAGACGCACGACGCGCGTCTGTGTGAGTGAACGCCATATTGTGGCACGCTCGCGCATGCTCAAATCCTTGCCTGTGGTGCGTCCGTACACGGCGCGCACACATGCGCGCTCCCGATGTTACTTTTTGTAGGAAGAAAAACTACCGTATAAATTGTTAGCCAGAAGCTCCCCTCGGCTCTGTCAAACAACCGACAGCCCAGTTCATCAGGTATCAATCATATACCTCGACGTTTCAGACATATCGCAGAATAGGGTATTTGACAACAATCAAAATAAATTCATTAACTCTAACCAGCAAATTACGATTCCAAAACAGCCCGGATAAAATCATTCAAACTTATTTTCGTACCATCAACGATTTTACAATGACGAAAACTAAAAATAAGGCACCATGTTGAGCATGACGTCACAAGATAGTATTTCATACTTCGGAGCGTTTTGACACTTCATAAAAAGAAGCTGATTTGAACTGTCATCAAGTAGCCTATTACAATTGAGAATCCTACTAATATGTATTATAGATGTGAAAATTCGTGAAGATGTTTGGAGGTTTAGATGTTTGTTAATACTACTTAAATAACGGGGTAACATCTGGATGGATTGAGCTGAATTTTGGCAAGCAAGTAAACTAAGTCCTGGATTCAAACATACGATATTCTATATTCCGGTAAAGAGTTGCTTTGGGACATTAACGCGAACAAAGCAGGCGAAGCCGAGGGCAAATGCTAGTTAAAAATAAAACAATAATTGCATTACGATACATATTAATACATTATTGATAATATACTGTGTTATTTTTTATAGTTTGTTTACCACTAGGGTCGCGTCGCAGATATTACGGCCTGCCCGTTAGCCACTGTTTCCTCTCACACCCAAAAGACTAGATTTTTCAAAATACCACATTCTCGATCTATCAAATTCCTCTCTTACCACTTTCTCGATTTATCAAATTCCTCTCTTACCACTTTCTCGATCTATCAAATTCCTCTATTACCACTTTCTCGATCTATCAAATTCCCCTCTTACACTAGAATTCACTAAATTATAAAATCGTAGGTTTCTCAAGAAACTAAATGATTACGTAGAATGTTTTATTCTGGAAATCAGTTATACGGGGAATCTGATGAATCGAGAATCTGGTATTTTGGAAAATCTGGTATTCTGGGCAAGAGAGGACATTTTCAACGCCAGGTGTACTATGTACAATGGAACACACTGTTAACTATACCTACATTTGTACACGAATTTCACCTTTATTGCAACGTGTTAAAGTCTATGGGTGGTCAGCTAACATTGGCGTCGTTTGTACGTGTCCCTCTAATAACCGTAAACTCTGATTTCTATATTCTACTGCGTTGCGTACATATATGGTATATATGTACGCAACTATGGTCGAAACTATTATGCGCTGGACGGTAGACAGAGGCGCACTATTTTAACTATAGTCATATCAAGGACCATTAAAACAAGAGGACTGTCATTCTCCATACAAAAAGCTGTACCCGATATTACAACGCCATCTATGTATTAGCTTGGTATAAGAATTATATTATTTATAATTATTTAACTTTGCAAGCGTGACACAGTATTTAAATGTTAGAATTTATTTATTATTAGCTGTTTACGAACTAATTGTTACTGCACTATGTTTCTTTGTTCAATTATAACATCGTTAAATGTTTAGTTTTTTAGCGCCATCTAGTTTTTGCCTGGATATCCCCTTGCGGTCTTGGTACAATTTAAAGTATGAAGAATGACAGTCCTCTTGTTTTAATGGTCCTTGGTCATATTCATGATTGAATGTATACTCAATTATTGCTCATAATCCAGACGACTAAAGTCAAAATTGGCACGACATTACTCAAGTAAGCACTCCATTTGGACCATAGTTGTATGTAACGTAGAAATCCGAGTTTACGAAATCTATTGTATGATTTAGTTTTGGTTCTCTCTTGCTGCGTACTGATTCCATCCCCTTGGGACCTTCTGCTTGTAATCGGCCTTCTCCAGAGGCCTCAAATGGGCTGCCGCAACTCGGTCCCTGAAAGAATAGATTAGTTAGATATTGTTATACAGTATGCCAAAAAAAACACGATCCAAGATCTACATTCACTAATGAAAATCCAATGTATGGGGCGATTTGATTTGTTTTCAGGTTCAGCTTTCATTAGACAAACTATAAAGCCGGCTATAAAGACCGGTCTTTAAAATATGGCTCTATAAAGACCGCAAGCACGAATCACATCTCAATCTCAGTTACGGCACATTTCAAACAGAGCTTCCTTCAAGCGTTAGCTTTCAAAGAATACACCCATTAGTTCACAAAAGAGCGGCTTGTGTTGTACACAGTGTGCGCCAGGACGGCAGGTGAACCTCACGGATTTTAACGGAGAGTATGTTAATGTGTACCTGAAATTGTAATTTTTATTAAAATACTATACTATCCTCAAAGAGAACTACGCTCAAAATAAGGTTCTAACGTCAGAATGGCAGATGACCGTTGAAATTCTGCACGAACTTAAACTAATTTTATGACGAACGTGCCTTTAGTGTGTAACTTTCATCATTTTGAGGTACGGACCTCAAAAGGAAAATAACGGAACCCTTTTAGGATCACTTTGTTGTCCATCTGTCTGTCAGTCAAAAACCTTTATCTCGGGAACACGTGGATGTATCAAGTTAAAAATAAAACCATATACTCAAGTCTTCAGTCACCTGAATCTGTGAAAGAATCGAACTTCTAAGTTAACGAAAAAAAAAAAGATACGGTCGTTTATGCCGCAAAAAACTTATACTTTGACACTCTCAAGGGAATTAAACTTTATTGGGAACTTTCTGTTGATCTAAAACGATGAAATTTAGCAAGTAATGCTGTCTTATACCTACTACAAGTATAAGGAAAAATCTGAAAACTGTACATTTTTAATTAAATCATAAAAATATAGTCTTTATTTAAAGTATTTAGTGCGGAACCTCCGGTGGGCGAGTCGGCTCGCAATTGTCCGGTTTTTTTAATCATAAATTAGTCCCTTCAGGTAGGAGTTTAAATAAGGTTAAAAGTTTATATGGGGAGCACAGCGTGTTCTAAAAGTAACAGATCTGAAAATAATATCAACAATTATATCATCAAGCGTGCCATTCAAGCGGTTACGTAGTAAACATGAAACTTGTATCAGTTACTTAGTACCTAAGTGTAAAATATTTTAATAAAAGCTACATTTTGGTATATGATGGAAGTTTTCGTTGAAATCCATGAGGTGTGCCCGCCATCCTAACGCACACTGTATAACGTGTCTTTTGTGTCAGTAATGTCGCTTTAAAACGCTGATATCATTTAATGGTTGCGTACTACGCCCTGGCTTTTACAATCTTTTATTTAACTAGCAATGCTCATTAGTGAATTGTCCGTTTCAAAATTGACAAGCCATTTTTCAACCTCTTGTACCCGATTCAGCTGAAATGTAGTATCATACTAATCTAAGTTCGTTGACAATGCCACAATTTTGGTACCATATTGGCCTGATCTGATGACGGGTCTGGGATGTAGGGACTAAAACCTCCTGATGCCATATGTATAAGTATATATATCGTCATGTAGTACCCATATTACAAGCATTGCTTAGTTTGCGACTAGGTTGATTTGTGTAAGATTGTCCACCAATATTTATTCAGTAACAAACCTCCAAGCCCGCCAAAGTCTTCACAAGCCTGCACATCCTTCCTATCCTTCTTTTCTATTAATATTATAAATATGAAAGTTTGTGAAGATGTTTGGAGGTTTGGATGTTTGTAACTAAATAATGGGATAACAACTGGCTGGATTGGGATAAAATTTGGCATGCAATTAGACAAAGTCCTGGATTGAAACATAGGATACTTTATATCCCAGTAAAGAGCTCCCATGGGACCTTAACGGGAATAACGCGGGCGAAGTCACGGGTGAATACTAGTTATAATATTAGTAGGCAGTAGGATTTAGGGTCATGTCCACACTTACGCAAACTCCTCATAAGTCTTGGCGGTGTAGATGGCGTCGCACTTGACGTCGTTGACACGCCAATACTGCCGATCGGCCTCCACGCAGTTCCGCAACTGTCCTTCCATGGCTGCGAAGTCCTCCAGACCTAACGGTTTGTCCATTCTGCTGAGAATATACAATACAATGTTACTTATATATCGACATCACTTTAAAAAAACACGTATCTGATACGGACTCCGGGTAAAAATGCAATAATGCCCGGGCTACACGAGGCTAGTTTTTCAAGCTAGTTTACAAGCCAGGACAGTTTATAATAGGATGGAGATCTATTTTTAGGCTAGTAGCGTGGGGGGGGGGGGGCATTTTTCTCTGACATTGTTAAATACGAGTTTTTAAGTAGTGAAAAAATTAATCAAGTGATGTTAAGAGGGGAATATATTTATTTATTTAGACTTTATTGCACAATACAGGAAAGTACAAACGGCGAACTTAATGCCATAAGGCATATATTATTCAGAATAAGGTAATTTTTATTAATATTTTCGATATTAACTCGTTATTATATTTTAATTTCGACGGCAACTATCCCACTTGTTAATAATATGACCGGTCTTTTTATTTACAAAGAAAAGAATGTAGTTCGAGCCGAGTCGCCATCTGCAGTGGGCAATTGATATTTTTTAACCGATAAAATATGAATGTTCACATTGAGTTTCTTTTCGTTTTTCAGTGGCATGAAATCAAAACGTTCCCATTCTCGCTACATCGTCCCTTACACCCTGTATAAGACTGATTACCGTACTCATCGCGATATTTATTTACTTTTAATATCTGACGGGCTATGATCGTGAAAATCAAAGGTAAATAAATATTATTGCGATACACCCGGGTATATCTGGTTATTAGGGTTCCGTGCTTGTGTACGGTGCATGTAACTGGAGTATAGGCCGTTTTGTAGAAAGTTGTACATAAACTCTTTTTTTAGGATCCGAGAAATTTTACATCAGTTTTACTCAGCATTGCAAGTACTATCGACTCTTATATGCGAAAAAAGTGTTCTAATATTTTTTATTCCTATATACTTTTACAAGCTTTTATTTAACTTAATATGTATGTAGGTATGTATATATGTAACTATGTTCCGGTGGAATCATGCAATACAATTTTGAAGCAGATATCTTCAATCGATTGAGCTGAAACTTTGCAAGAATACGTAAATCAGATGACAATGCAATATTATTATGACATGGAGCTTATCTGATGATGGAGCAGGATCGTAACCATAGGATCATCTAAAATACATAAGATAAATTCAGTGTTTGGGTTCATTTGATTCCCTTTGACCGTCACAGACGGCCACAGCCGTCAACGGAAAATCGTGACTGTCACGCCAGTGACGGCCCTGGGCGTCAACGATTTTTTAATGAAACCTATTGAAAAACAGCCCACTTTTATGTTGGCATTATCTCTTTACCCATCTTTATTTTACCCCTGTGGCGTCAGTGGCACGGCGTATTGCCTCGCCCTTGAACGTTCAAAAGGTTAAGTGTGATGTGCAGTTTGCGATTATACAAACTAACATGAGTAAGCTACTTACATTGTGTACAGTCAACCAATTTGATTCCTAGGCCACTATAGAACTTTGTCGCATTAACTAATAGAGAATTACAACGTCAATGCGGGTCAAACGATTGATTGATTCATTGTGACACGGTTCTATAGTGGCTTAGGAATCAAATTGGTTGACTGTACCTACAGGCACTGTTAGAGAGTCACAGCCTATTTACTTACTGTCTGTTTGTCCTAACTTTAAAAACCAGTAGGTAAGTAGATTTAATATAACGCCTTTCAATGAAATAGAGAACTAAATGTTAAATAGTTATCAAACACTTTCGACTCACTTGCTAATAATTTGATTAAACTGCGGGTAACCATGGTAACCGATTTTTACGAGACTGGACCCACAGACAACATATCTCTAGACTTCGGATTCTATAACAAACTATTACGCAATGGACTTTATTTTAGTAATTTAGTCAAATTCGTAATGTCAAAACAGTGTATGGATGGAAGCATGATGGATTGATGAAAGAGGAAAACGATGGGTGGGTAAACGTAATCAATCGTCTCTATATATCGAAAAGTGTCAGTCGAAACGTGCTAAATAAGCGCTAGTGTTGCAGATGTGTAAAAAAAGGTTATATGTATTTACATTAGTACATTGTGTATTAAGGGCGGTAAGTAAGGAATTACAAACGAGTGTTTGTTACAAGGCCGAGGCGAAGCCGAGGGCTTTAATAACACGAGTTTGTAATTCCTTTACCGCCCGTGGCACACACAATGTTTTTCATCACACTTGT
This sequence comes from Eudemis profundana, assembly GCA_947034925.1. Lineage (NCBI taxonomy): Eukaryota > Metazoa > Arthropoda > Insecta > Lepidoptera > Tortricidae > Eudemis > Eudemis profundana. The sequence continues at coordinate 8,626,780 of OX344814.1, read as the reverse complement.
GAGGAAATCTGATTAAAATAACCTTACTTAACCTAAATAAAATTGTAAAACTGACAGTGACATTAGTGACATATATCAAGACGACAAGTCACGTTCGGAAACCATAGCGGTAAAGACTTAAAATGGTTGATTTTATATTTGCAAAATACTGAAATACACTATTTAAACATTTAATTAATGTTACAGAAATATGTGTTTACATGTATTCGCAATAACAGTCTCTTTAAAAAATATTTCAGTGATAAAAGTTAAAAAATTAAATTGGCGTTCCCTTTGAACATGACAAATAAGAGTAAAACAGAACCAGCGTTTCAAATTTAAAAAGAAAACCATTACGCCCTAGGGCGTAATAGGTCATTTACGGCCCGCAAAACCTACGTGTAATGACACTATTTTCGAGCAAGTGTGATGAAAAATATTTTTCATCACACTTGCTCGAAAATGGAACACTTATTTCGGTAACATTAATTAAATGTTTAAATAATGTATTTCTTTATTTTGCAAATATAAAATCAACTAAAATGGTCGTTACCGCTATGGTTTCCGAACGTGACTTGACGTTCGCATTATCTATGGACATATGTGACAAATGTCACTGTCTGTTTTAATATTTTCTTGTCACACTGGGTCGAAAAGTAAGGTTATTTTGTGATGGAGTGGGTTAGGTCGCCTAGGCAGCCTCTCCATACATATCCCTCAGTCCAGACGGGACTCTCGAGGGTTTCCAGACTAGCTCAGGGATAGGAGGGACTTAACTAAGGAGCGGAATACAAACAGTAGATTGACTATATAATTGCGGGTCTTTTACGCCCTTTATTAATAACGAAACCTTATTCTATTGACTCTAGGTGCTCTAACAATTGAGCTGTGCCCTAATTTGTTGGCGGATGTCCTGAGGGGACGGTTATACGGGTTTATTCCCGGCTACTCCTGAGTACTAGGCGTTGGACTCCCGCAAATCGCGAATACGAGCACGCTGCGGTAGTCGTCCCGCCTAGGAGTCAGGTACAGACTCCGGGAGTCTTAGACGAGTCCCTAAGGAACCAATTCCCTGAAACGTTCGGGCTGGAAGAGCCTCCCGTCTAGGGGTCGGTTGCCCACCGCTGGGATGCAGGTACCCGGCAGGTCGCGAATACGAGCGCGCTGCGGGAAGCCCACTTCCGAGAGGGGGAAGTTCGGACGGATCCCTCGGGAACCAATGCCCTGAAGCGTTCGGGACCAGTGCGAACGCGAATACGAGCACGCCGCGCCTGGTGCCCTCCCGCCTAGGGATTGGCTGCCCACCGCTGGGATGTAGGTACCCGGCAAGTCGCGAATACGAGCGCGCTGCGGGAAGCCCACTTCCGAGAGGGGGAAGAGGGGGAGACTCTGGAACCTGCGAATCGCGGATACGAGCACGCCGCGGTAACCAGAGGAGAACGCTCCCAGCCGACTATCACCGTGAGCGGCGGAGAACGTTCTGACCGTTGTATTTTTTTTTTTTTTTTTTTTTTTTTTTTTTTTTTTTTTTTTTTTTTTTTTTTTTTTTTAGAAACTGACAAACTCGCAGCCCCTCCTGGGCGTAGCGATTTTCGGACCGGGTGGTTGGCCGTGGCGTTCCCTGGGGTCGAACCAGGTCGCTAGCCAGACCACCCTGAGTTGTATGGCGCGGGGCTTGCTTTTAAGCTCGCGGTTGTAAATGTTGGTAGTGGGGGCTGCCGGCTCGCAGTCGGTGGCTGGCCGCTGCGCGATGCGTCCGCTCTATGCCGGCGCTCCGCGCGGTGACGCGGTGCGCTTGTGTGCGCCTGCGGTGATGTCATCGCGGCGTCACATGCCCTCCCCGGATCAGGAGATTTTTTCATACTGGAAAAAATCACCGGTTATGATACTATTTATAAGGTGCCTACCTCGTAGGACTGTGGTTTCCTACCTAGCGTATCTAATTCCTAGTTTGTTTTGACCTATGTCTTATCTATATTTTCTTACTAGTACTGATTACTATTTATATTTAACTTACTTGAACTTATTGTTCTATGTGCTAATTATATTAATTTTTAGTACTGATTACTATTTATATTTAACTTACTTGGACTTATTGTGCTTTGTGCTAATTATATTAATTTTTAGTACTGATTACTATTTATATTTAACTTACTTGGACTTATTGTGCTTTGTGCTAATTATATTAATTATTACGGGTTACTGATCGAGTTAGCTGCAGGCGGGATGTTATCGGAATAAAAACACATGTCGTTTCTTCTTATGTTTTATTCTTGTTTCCCATTCTGTTTCGTTCGTGGCAGTCGGGACATCCCACGCCTCTGACCTCCGTTCCTTTTACGGCCTCCTCTTGGTCTCTTCCTCCTCTTCTTCGAGGGCTGCGCGTCATGTGCGGGTTGTGGTGTAGTTGTGGTTGGTCCGAGCACCTCCTCCACGAATGCGACATATTCGCCTTCGTCGACGAACACTACGTCGTCGTCCCCTTCGAGTGACTGCGTGCCATCGTCATCCGGCTGCGTTCGCTTTGTCGCTCGTTGGGGTTCGGGTGTCCGGCGACTCGGCGGCTCCTCTGGTGCTGGCGGGTTCGGGTTTTGTTCCTGCGGGGTCCGTAGTGTTATGGTCCGGTCCGCGTGTATGAGGATCTGGCTGGTTCTTCCCTCTACCACTCGGCGCGGGCGTGTTGGTTTCCTTTGGCATGGATCCATTGTATGAATTTATAATGCGGTGACAGTTTATAATCGACTGACCCGGAATATCACTTTCATGGGGTTTTTATACTCATCTGTACGTATTTTTCATTTTCTTCGGGTATTTTGTGGATTTGTTAGTGTATTCTACCCCTCTCTATGTTGGTATTGTTCCTGCCATCGACTTGCGGAAAAAAAATAAACATGTTTTGTTATTGGTCGTTTTCGGGTATCCGTGCGCGCTGGTTTGGTGCTCTACCCGTTTGCATTTTTCTAACTGCGTAAATACTGCACGGGTGCTCTCCGTGTATTCATTTTATGGCTGGCGGTCGAGTCGCTTACATTTGCATGTCTTTTTCCGTGCAAGCTAAACTGGGCCTTCTTGCTCAGCTTTAAGGTTGATTTCGGTTTGTGCGATTTATAGTATAAACAAAAGACTTTTTATCTTGCTTCCTTGTTCCTGTTGGAATTACGCGGTTGTTGTCGTTCTTGTTGACTTCTATGGTTACTCTGCTTATTATCCGATTTATCACTTGATTATGTTATATTGCGTCCGTGTGATGTCATCCGTTCCCGTCCGTCACTGGACTGTGCGCTTTAATGCGCTGCGTTACGGTTCCTTTTCGTTTGTGTTAGCTTGCGATCGGTATTACTAATCCGGTTTTTTCTATTTTAGGTACGGTTTTAAATCTTTTATGTGTGCTGTTATTGATGTTTTCTTTATATCGTCTCTTAATATGAATATAACTGGTGACTTTTGTTCTTGTATTTTATATGGGCCCGTGTACTTTGGCGCTAGTTTAGCACAATAATTTTTCTCGGCGCTGGATAACGTGAAGTTCCGTCTTAGTACTAGGTCTCCTATTTTTGGTATCCATTCTCTTTTGTTTTTATCGTATTGTCGTTTTTGTGTGTTGGATGCTTTTTCTTGGTGTTGACGTACGAACGTGTATATTTCTTGTAGTTTTTTAATTTCTTTTAATTGTGGTGTTGGGAACGCGTTGGGGTCGTTAGGGGTCCGTAGTTCTCTGCCGTAGAGTAAGAATGCTGGCGTGTATTTTGTAGTTTCTTGTACTGACGTGTTTATGGCGAAGTTGAACTCTGTTAAATATTTATCCCAGCTTTTGTGATTCTCGGCTATGAATGTTGATATCATGGTTTCCAGCGTGCGGTTCAGTCTTTCGGTCGGATTACAATGTGGAGAATATGGTGGTGTCAATTGGTGCTTGGTTCCGTATGCCTTAAGGGTGTCCGTAAATGTTTTCGATACGAACTGTCGGCCGTTATCGGATCTCAACTCCTGTGGACTTCCGTGTCGTAATGCGATTAGTTGTTCGAACGCTTTTGCTATGCTGTTTGCTGAGGCGTTTCGTAAAGGTGCTATCTCGGTCCATTTCGTGAATCTGTCATGAAATACAATTATCCATTGATAGCCCTTGGATGATCTCGGTAAGGGTCCGATGAGGTCCGTTGTCACAACTTCCCACGGTGTTTTCGCGTTATTTATGTACATTAATCCTGCTTTTTTCTGTTGTAGTGGCTTATGTTTTTGGCAGGCGGTGCATTTCTTTATGTACTCAGCTATCTCTCGGTTCATTCCCGGCCAGTAATATCTCTGGGTTATTTTTCTGATTGTCTTTGCTGTCCCCATATGTCCTGCGCTAGGTGTATCATGGTTTCGTTGGATTATTTCTTGTGTTTCTCCGGCCGGTATGCATAATTTCCACTCGGATGCGGGGTCCGCCTGTCCGTTATATCTCGGGTTCGGTATTGTTTTATATAATTTATTTTCTCGTATACAAAAGTCCCCCGATGTATCTGTGCCGTCTCTTATCTGTTCTAGTTTGAGTGTATACCATTCCTGGTTTTGTGCCATACACACGGGATTGCGTGATAATTCGTCGGCGACTTGATTTAGTTTCCCGCTTCGGTACACTATATCGAAACTGTATTGTTGTAGTTCCAGTGCCCACCTAGCTAGTCTTCCTGACGGGTTCTTCATTGTATTCAGGTATTTCAAGGCTTGGTGGTCGGTAATGACTGTAAAATGGTATCCTTCGAGGAATGCTCTCATTTTGCGTATTCCCCATATTATTGCAAGACATTCTCGCTCCGATACGGAATAACGTTGTTCCGGCGGTGTTAGGGTTCTACTGGCATACATTACTACTCTAGGGGTTCCGTCGGTTTCTTGCGTCAGGACTGCTCCGAGGCCCACGTCGCTGGCGTCGGTTTGTAATGTAAACTGCTTTGAAAAGTCGGCTCTGGTTAACACGGGGTCGGTTGTAAGTACCTTTTTTATGGTTTCAAACGCTGCCGTTTGTCTCGGTCCCCATGCGAATTTCTCGTCTTTTTTTAGCAGTTTCACTAATGGTGCAGTTACCTCTGCGTACTTGGGAATAAATTTCCTGTACCATGACGTCATGCCGATGAAAGTGCGTACGCCTTTTACGTTTTCGGGCGGTTTGAGTTGCGTTATTGCTCTTATTTTTGCCTCGTTCATTTTTATTCCTTCTCTGGTGACTGTATGTCCTAGGTACTCTACCTCTGCTTGCGCAAACTCGCATTTTTCCTTGTTTATTCGTAGGCCCGCCTCTCGTATGCGTTGAAAGATTTCTTTTAGGTGCTTTACGTGTTCTTCAAACGTCGTGCTGCACACTATGATGTCGTCAAGGTATACGTATGCGTGTGGCTCGAGTTCTGGTCCGATAACCCTGTCCAGGAGTCTCTGAAATGTGGCTCCGCTGGAGTGTAGCCCAAACGGCATTACGCACCACTGGTAGAGGCCCCTGCCGGGCACGGTGAAAGCTGTTATCGGCCTGCTCTCTTTTTGTAAGGTGACGTTCCAGTACCCATTTTTCAAGTCGAACTTCGAAAAGAACTGCGCCTGCCTTAATTTTTCTAGGGTGTCGTCTATCTGCGGTAACGGATACGCATCTTTTTCTGATATTTCATTTATTTTCCTGTAGTCTACACAGAACCGGTACTCGCCATTCGGTTTTTTTACTAGTACGATCGGTGAGCTGTACGGACTATGTGACTTTTCAATTATTCCTTGCTCTTGCATTTCTTTTACTTGCGTATCTATTATTTGCTGCAATTTAGGGTTTCTTGGGTAATATCTTTGTTTAACGGGTTCGTTATGTTTCAATTTTATTTTATGTTCCACCCATGTATTGCCTTTCGGGCTATTTTCACAGAGGTCGAATTGTTCTCGTAATACTTCTTGTAATTTTTCGGATTGTTTTTTGGTTAGTGTGCTATTGCTGTGTGCGGTGCTCTGCGGTTGCGCGTACTCTGCTTCGACGTTCGCCTCTGCTTCGCTCGTGCTTTCCATGGACTCCTGTGTTGGATCGCCTGCCCATATTATGCTCATTCCTGCTCTCCTCAGTATGTCCATGCCGATAATCGTGTATGTGGCTGTCGGCAGTACGCGTACCCAGTGTTTTAAATGGGCATTCTTTATCTCTATGTCCACGAGTACGCTTTTATTTATTTGTGTTTTTGTTCCGTCTGCTAGTATGATACCTCTCGGGTTTACTTTTTCTACGGCGGCTCGCTGCATGCAACTTCTATATACTTCATTATTAATGTATGTGTTTGTTGAACCTGTATCGATTAAGCAGGGATATTTTACCCCCATAAAACATACGTCGGTGTAGAGCCGGTTGTCCTCTCGAGCTTGATCGTTTGTCGACCCTACGTTCTCCTTTTTACCCCAACGGTTCCCTTTACAACAATTCTTGCTTAATGTTCCTGTCTTCCCGCACTGACTGCAAAAAATCTGGCGCTTTCCCCGGCATTCCCTGGAGTCGTGTCCCGGTTTGCCACATGACCAGCAACACGTCTTAGAGTCGTATCTTGAGTGAATGACGTTCGTTCCGTTCCCATCGTTCCTGTTGCGACGCTCTAGGTTCCTGTCGTTTATTCCGCTAGGTCCGGGCTTCGTCGTCGCCTGTGGGATGAACCTGGATACCGGTGTGTTGTTGTCTCTATAACTGGGTTGCGGTAGCGTCTGGTGGTACGCGTATGGTCGATTTGTATCGTTCTCGTGCGCTGTTATAATATTTTCATATTCGGCGGCGAGTCTAAGTAATTCGGCGAGGTTGCTGTAATCTTGTTTCTTAATGTATAGCTTATAATTTTTCAGCATATTTTCATGTATGCGATGCACGCGCTCTGTTTCTGACAACTTTCCGTACCGTCGCATCAACGTTTGCAGGTCGGTCGCGTAGTCCGTGAACCTCTCTCGAAACTTTTGCTTTCGTGCCGCTATTTTTACCATAAGGTCTTCTTCGTAATTAGCCGGGAAATAATAAAGCTTGAAGAGATCCACGAACTCGCTCCAGGTACTCCAGGACTCGGCGTTATTCCTGTACCAAAGTAGTGCTCTACCTTGCAGGATTCGCGGGAGTGCTGGCAGTATGTCCTTTTTGTCGATGTTGCTCGCGTCGATTAACTCTTCCAGTCTTTCCATGAACTCTACCGGGTTGTCATTAGTTCCGAACGCTAGGTTCCATTCTTTTATGAGCCGGGTTATGGTGCTTGCCTTTTTATCTTGTTCGGTTTCTGCCATCGTGCCTGGACGTATTTTTCCCGGTGTCTCGAATTGTTCCTCTTCTTTTAATGCTTCTACCAGGTTCTTTCGAAGTTGCTCGACGGTTAAGCCTTCTGTTGGCAATTCCCGCTGCGTGGCTTCCTCGATCAGTTCCGGCTTCTTTAGCTGGTATATCCAGGTCGTAGGCATAGGTATCAGTGATTTTACGCGGTTTTATATTTTTATAGTTTTAACGGATATTTTTACGGTTTTATTTTATTATAACACACTACGGAAACGCACTTAGAATCGCGTCGCGTCGGGTCCCTATCTTACCTTGTACTCGCAAGCTGTAAGGAATATTTTTATTAGCACATTAAAAATAGCACAGTTTATTTGCCAAGTTTAAAATAAATCAATCGGGCGGGCGGGACGCGGCGCGTCTTAATATGCCGGTATATTTGTTATATGCACAAATTTCTAAGTTCCTTAGTCCCTCCTGAGCTAGAAACCTATTTTAATGGGTTTTTGAGTTGGGCGCCAAATGTGATGGAGTGGGTTAGGTCGCCTAGGCAGCCTCTCCATACATATCCCTCAGTCCAGACGGGACTCTCGAGGGTTTCCAGACTAGCTCAGGGATAGGAGGGACTTAACTAAGGAGCGGAATACAAACAGTAGATTGACTATATAATTGCGGGTCTTTTACGCCCTTTATTAATAACGAAACCTTATTCTATTGACTCTAGGTGCTCTAACAATTGAGCTGTGCCCTAATTTGTTGGCGGATGTCCTGAGGGGACGGTTATACGGGTTTATTCCCGGCTACTCCTGAGTACTAGGCGTTGGACTCCCGCAAATCGCGAATACGAGCACGCTGCGGTAGTCGTCCCGCCTAGGAGTCAGGTACAGACTCCGGGAGTCTTAGACGAGTCCCTAAGGAACCAATTCCCTGAAACGTTCGGGCTGGAAGAGCCTCCCGTCTAGGGGTCGGTTGCCCACCGCTGGGATGCAGGTACCCGGCAGGTCGCGAATACGAGCGCGCTGCGGGAAGCCCACTTCCGAGAGGGGGAAGTTCGGACGGATCCCTCGGGAACCAATGCCCTGAAGCGTTCGGGACCAGTGCGAACGCGAATACGAGCACGCCGCGCCTGGTGCCCTCCCGCCTAGGGATTGGCTGCCCACCGCTGGGATGTAGGTACCCGGCAAGTCGCGAATACGAGCGCGCTGCGGGAAGCCCACTTCCGAGAGGGGGAAGAGGGGGAGACTCTGGAACCTGCGAATCGCGGATACGAGCACGCCGCGGTAACCAGAGGAGAACGCTCCCAGCCGACTATCACCGTGAGCGGCGGAGAACGTTCTGACCGTTGTATTTTTTTTTTTTTTTTTTTTTTTTTTTTTTTTTTTTTTTTTTTTTTTTTTTTTTTTTTTTTAAACCTGACAAACTCACAACCCACTTTCGGGCATTGTGATTGTCGGGCCGGGTGGTTGGCCGTTGCGGTCACTGGGCTCGAACCAGTTCGCTTGGCCAGACCACCCAAGGGCGTCCGACCGTGTGCCTTACACACGGCCGACATCGGACTGGGTATGTGCCGGGGGGTGCCTGGAGTCGAACCAGGTCACCGGTCCCGGCTTACCACGATAGGAGTCGGGCTAGGTGGGGGCTTCACGCCTGGAGTCGAACCAGGTCGTTTGGCCAGGGCCACCTTGACTTTGCGCTGATTGCTCAGAGTGAGCAACGGACCAGCGGGAAGGATGACTCGGGTCATCCTGTCCTTATGTGAACTTGTGTATCGAACTAATGGGAGTTTTAGTTGCCGGTTCGCTAAACCTAGCCCAGCTAAGAAGACTCCGGCAAGAAACTTAGCTGGGCCCGAGCAAGGTCGGAGTGAAGTTAAGCCAGGACATTCGGGTCCTGGGGCAAATCGGGACGCGGCCCTTGTGTGGTGTTGTCGCGAGGAGGTCGACCCCGCCGGCGGGGTCGACGCTGTGTTCGTCGGGCACCGTTCGACGGCATCTCAGCGATGATTCTTTCGAATCTCGCTGAGATGTCGTCGTCCGGATCATGCAGAAAGCTGCGGGGCCGCCGGGTGAAGCGACCTCGGATGAGGTCGGACCGGCGCAGCTCGTCGTCAGGACCTGGAACAGAGGGAACATAGTCAGCCGCTTGCCTAACAAGTGGATTCCTATGCTGGGAAGCCGTCCTAAAATACCGTTTTGAAGCCATCTTAAAGAAACCTTGAATCGAGGGAAGCTTGTATTCAAGGTGAAGGCTAATATTCCGAACATACCACGGGGTGTCGGTCATCCTACGAATGAACCTATTCTGTATGACCTGTAGTGGTTTCAAACGTGTTTTAGGCACGTGTGCAAACACTACACTGGCGTAGGTCATTATGGGACGAATACAAGTTTTGTAAAGTGTAAGCTTATTTCTAAGCGACATTTTACTCCGCTTGTTAGTCATCCCGCCTAACCTATTCATGACGAAGAGAGCGCGACCGCGTACGCGTTTAATATGTTTGGTGAAGGATAAGCATTTATCCAGTATAACACCTAGGTATTTGACCTCATTTACCCAGGGGATGGCTAAACCGAATAGTTGGATAGGAACTAACCTTTCCATTATTCGCTTCCTAGTCGGAGAGAATACAATTGCAGCGCTTTTCTCAGGATTAACTTCGATGCGCCAGAGATTGAACCGTTGTATGGCGCGGGGCTTGCTTTTAAGCTCGCGGTTGTAAATGTTGGTAGTGGGGGCTGCCGGCTCGCAGTCGGTGGCTGGCCGCTGCGCGATGCGTCCGCTCTATGCCGGCGCTCCGCGCGGTGACGCGGTGCGCTTGTGTGCGCCTGCGGTGATGTCATCGCGGCGTCACAATTTTATTAAGATTTCCTCACAAGTGTGATGAAAAACATTGTGTGTGCCACGGGCGGTAAAGGAATTACAAACTCGTGTTATTAAAGCCCTCGGTTTCACCTCGGGCTTATAACAAACACTCGTTTGTAATTCCTTACTTACCGCCCTAGATACACAATGTACTATTGGACTACGTCAATAGTTGAGGTTTTAATATACCAGTATATTAAAACCGCTTTACTTTAAAATATAGATTCTATTATAAGTGAACGAAACATGATGTTTGATCAAAATATGTTGGTATAAAAATCTCGCTCTAACAGATATAGATGCCCTTTCGTCCGTGGGCACAAAGTGTGCTGTGTAGGGTTCCGTAATCTCGGCTCAATCTCGACGTAATCAGCGGCGGCAATCTCGTCAGGTTAACCGACCTGTTACAATTAATCTGGTGATTACATCTGGCAGACTAGCTTCTATAGATGCTGCTATGGCGCGCTGAAACTAAAGTTCAGCAAGTTCAATGAGAAACGTATTAGATAACTTTCTTTTTAGGGTTCCGTACCTCAAAAGGAAAAAACGGAGCCCTTATAGGATCACTATGTTCTCCGTCTGTATGTCCGGCTGCCTGTCAAGACCCTTTGTCTTGGGAACGCGTAGAGGTATCGAGTTGAAAATAAAACCATATACTGTCTATCAGTGGCGTGGCGTAAAAGATACCCGTGGGCAAGCCGGTGCAGATTTGGCCTACAATTTCCTTGAGAGCTGTAGAATAAGGGGCTCAAATGCCTCATATTACGCAAGCCGGTAGGAATCGAGTTCTTTGAACGCCACGCCACTGCTGTCTATGGTCCTCATTTTATCAAATTTAAAATACTTACAGATTTATTTTAAATTAAATGAAACCTTGACCGACTAAAATACAAACCATCATTAAAGTAAGCGATCGCGGAAAGCAATTAAACTCCGACTCATTTATTCAACAACCCCTTTGTTTGACTTGACTGCACAGTTAAGGTAAGTTTGCACCTAGTTTGTAGCGAATGGCATAGACGCCAGGTGCAAACTTAGCTCAAACAGGTAAATAAACGCTATCTAGATAGTTGTATGTTGTATGTACAATTGCATCTCACAGACTTATATCAACAGACGCGGTAAACTCGGTGAAATGGGACCTTAAATAAATACGGACGGAACCTCGTTAGCAAATAATTGAAGCCGATCGCTTATTGCTGGTTAATTTGCGCATGCTGCTAGTATAGATAGTTTCACGAGAGTTGAGGCCACGCACACAACAACACTGTCATTTGTAATGACAATGGGATTTTGAAATTACTGTTCTTTTTTCGTACCGATAGCAGGTTCAACAGTGAATTGCAAGATACACCAAAAAGTTTCTTTAAACTATAGCCTTGTGTTTATTTACTCACTCATTCATTTCATTCATTCACTTTTTTGCAATGAGTACTTCATGTAGCTGTGTGTGTAATCATTCACCTCAACTCTCGTGAAACTATCTATAAGTAGGTGCAAAGCGATCAGCTTAATAGAGGTTCTACAGCTATCTATTAGCGAGGCTATGATCAGCTGATTATTGTAAGGTCGTCGGTTAAATGTATGAAAAATACAGATGTGCCCATGGCAAGTTTCGAAATTGAGTTTGAGAAATTGCGCAACGCTTGGAAAAAAGTCGGTAATTTTAATTTTTAAAATTTTCCTACAGGGAATTTCCCAAAATGGAAACTTTTTAAAATTCTTCTAAATTATACATAAAGAACGAGACGCGAACATCACGTTATTGCGATCTGTGTAGCCGTAGGGTGAGAATTTGCGGCTGCTACCTACTAAAGCACTTAAGCACTTATTAGGTAACAATTGTTCTTTCTGGGTTACAGTTGTTCGATGGCTTATTTACACCGATGTGAGCCGTGGTTACCTATAATTAGATAGGCATTCTGTGTAACCTATGTGATAATCTAAGATGCTGTTATTTGTATGATCTATCTGTTGATAATCCTTACTAAATAAAAATAAAATTAATTTTGGCCGTCTGGAGGGCGATAGAGACGAGCAGATGCGGTGCGTTCCGTCCGATCGGACCCGAACGTTAGTATTGTTAGAAAGAGAAACTTCTGTACGTAGCTAAATACTAACTTATTTTGTGACGCAAAGTTGTGGCTTACGACGTCTCAATATGTCTGCGTTACCGCCATTACGTCTACTCGCGTCCGTCCTAAAGGTATATCGGTGACGTTCGCAGGCCGTCCGCACATGAAGGGATATATACTAGCATTTACCCGCGGCTACGCCCGCGAACAACGCGGCACTTACTGCCCCAAGGGAACTCTTTATCCTATGTTTCAATCTAGGACTTGGTCTACTTGCATGCTGAATTTCAGCTGAATCCATTCAAATGCTACCCCGTTATTTAGTAACAAACATCGAAACACCCAAACATCCAAACCTCCAAACATCTTTACAAACATTCACATTTATAATATTAAGCGTGAAAAGATAATACTATCTATCAGTAGGGTGGCGTCCAAAGAACTCTATTCCTACCGGCTTGCCTAATATCAGGCATTTGAGCACCTTATTGTACAGCTCTCTAGGTAAGCTTGCCCAAGGATATCTTTTACGCCACGCCACTGCTATCGTATCACCGTTTTCATATAGCTTGTTAAACTTTCATGCAAAAAACTGCGTTTTACAACCCTACTTAGAGCCTTAATCACACTTGCGGTTTGCGAGCGAGCTGCGGGCTAGTTAGAAGCGAAGATCCATACAAATGTCAATCACTGCTTTTGTATGGAAACTCGCTCGCAGCTCGCCCGTTAGGAGGCCCTTAGGAATCATACGTGGGCACGGGCGGCAGCGTATTGTAGAACACGGCGGCAGAGTCTGTGCGGAAAGATTATAGGATTTAGATTAGGGGGCGCTGTAATGCTTTTCTACCGTATGTGCCGTATTTTCTGTTCTGTGGCCATACTGGTTAGGTTAGTTCCGTTTTTCGCCACGCCTATTCTCTTTCCGCACAGCCTCTAGCGGTGTAGATGCATTAGGGTTGTACAGATATTAAAAAACCGGTCAAGTGCGAGTCGGACTCGCGCACCGAGGGTTCCGTACAAACTCGTCAGTAGATACGTGAATGATTCAAGAAAAACTGTATGGTGGGACAAACTTAACTTTGCTCTTTTAAAACTGTTGTCCCCATACATCGACATATGGCGCGGTTAGTTTAGTAGGTGCAAATAAGGTTGTCTTACGATTTTTGCGAATTTCTAAAAAACGCTGCAAGTTAGGAAAACCGTTTTATTTTTCCTGTAATATTTAGGATAATATTAATAATCGGTAATTATTACAGATTTTTCTGTTCAGTAACTTCGGAGATAATAGGGGGGGAATGGTATTTTTTTAAACGTTTTTTGTTTTAAATCAAAAACTACATGTCTAAGAAAAAAAATAAAAACAGTTTTAGAATCTACATATTAAGCCCTTCCATTTGATATCCCACTCGATATATTAGCTCAACTTTTGATTTTCGACATCCCATTTCGGTCCTCTTTAAAAAAAAAGTAAAAAAGGTATAAGTTTTTTTTTCTATCCCATAGGCTCGGATTAACGGTTTTTAACACTATTCCAAATTTCAAGTCGATAGCATCAGTAGATCCTGAGATATCTTGCTGTGACAGACGGACAGACAGACAGACAGACAGACAGACAGACAGACAGACAGACAGACATAGTCGCACCATAAGGGTTCCTTTTTTACCATTTTGGTACGGAACCCTAAAAATATTACTATGATAGTTTTTTTTTCTTTATTATGACAAACATAAAACTATTGCTGATCGATTTTACATCAAATATATGGCACTATATTTTAATGCAAGGCCATGAAACAGTTCCACCCGGTATAATGAAGCCATTTTCAGTCGCAATCACGGCTTTCCTGTTTATTATGCAGCTCGTCTCGTCAATATCTCGTGCCACAAATGGTTGGAACGCTCATAAGTTAATTAAGATCTTCAAGGTCTTTGTACAGACTGCCGTGTTGAATTTTCTTTTCTTTAATTATATTATGGTAAGAAATTTCGAGTAGGTATATAGCTCTCTTCAATACATTCAATGGCTCTGATCCCCTTGATAAGGTCGATAATTAAAGACGATTTTAAAACTTTGGTTTAGCGCAATAAGCTATTTTAGAAAGACCACTCAATAATAGAAATATTAGTGAAAAATCTACCTCAGTATTATAAAAACTCACATAGATACTTTCCCATACAAACCTCCTCAATCATATGTAGTAAATCATATATAGCGATGCGACGTCACTCGGTCATACTTTCTATGGGGAAATCAAGAATTTGTCTTGCAGCTAGGTTAAACCAGCGCTTATCCTAATGATTTCATAACAAAGTTACCACATTACATTACATTTTATTTAATGGTGTTAACAGTTTTTAATATTTTTATACTTTTAAAATGGACTTTCCCATCCAATTTTCAAGGCTCATAAAACCGTTACACTCTATTTATCGATCTCATAACTTCAACATAATTCCTTATTTTGCTTATTTTAACAGGATCTTATATAATTTTAGCAAAATTTGAGTACAGTAAAATAACCTATTGGGCGTTTCAACCGCTATTGTTCCGCCACCCTAGCATACCCTAGTCTGAAGTGCAAATGGAAAGACGGCAATTTCATAGCACCACCTTGTTCCTGAGGATAGATATAACGCTGAAATATCCAATGTCTTTCCCATTGGACACTCTGGGCCTAAGGTCGCACTGTAAATAGTTTTACCTTCTTGTGCACTTTGTAAATTAAATAATTGTCTGTTTGTAGCGATGCGAGGCTTCACTGTCCTAAAGTGTCTAATTGCCTATAGCACTAAAAGAGGCCAATCTGCCGTACGCCCGCCAAGTCGAGCAAAACAAAGGCACGGCCGTACCATCCTTTTCTCGAAGCGATTCAGGCCATTATCAAGCTCCTGTAATTTTGCGCTTGCTAAAGCTAAAACCCTGAATTTTCAGGTATACATATATAGGGTATAATATGACTTAAGTAGATATATTCTCAATAACATTAAATTTAAATTATTAGGTTAAGAACTATTGCACGTCAAATTTCCTTAGTTTTGTCACTGACTCACTCACTGATCATCATAATTCTAAGGTACTTCTTGCAGACCCACAAGCTCCAAATTTTAAGCACGATCGCGCGTCTGTGTGTGTCTGTGTTGTGTTCATACTGGAGCATTCTTGCGCATTCTTAAATATTTGCTTGTAGTGTGTTCGTACACGGCGCGCACACATTCAAGCGTGCGTTGTACCTTTTGTAAAAACGAAAATTACTGTATTGTACTGTGCTTTATACTGTCTTATTATTATTGAGGGCAGTTAACACGCCGAAACAAGATCAAGCGTTCTGCCCGCCGGTGTTCAGCCGCCCTAGCGCGCCTGAGGTGCGAGCCGAGTGTCGGCAATTCCAATTATACGTCTTATGAAATAGTTGTCGCCCGCAATATCGTCTATTGGAATTTTTAAGGTGCCGCGCGCGCCGGCCCTGCCGTTTTAATTTACGGAACGTGTTTATTGAGCTTTTTTGCGGTGTTTATGCTAAATGCGGTATGGGATGCCATTATTTATCGAACAATTCTATTTAGCTTTAAACTATCATAATCATTATACACGCGACAAACGTGATGTAGCAGTCACTTGGTTGTCCTAACTTTAAGCCAGTAGATTTAATAGAGCGCTTTTCAATGAAATAAACAACTAAACATTTAATAGTTATCAACAGTCGAGTCACTGCTAATTATATACATAAAACAAAGTCGGGTTATATACTAACTCGAGAACGGGTGCACCGATTATGATTTTGAATCTTTTGGGTTTGTCCCTACCCCGAATAACAGAATTAGTTAGTTAGTACATTACATAACTAGGGTGGTAATACAAAGAAAGGCCGAGATCGCAGAAGTTGGCGGCCCGAGACGTCAATATGCGATCGAGGGCTTTCTTTATTACCTCCCGTGTTGTGTACATCATTTTATGTCTACACTTGGCCAGAAAGCGGATTTTTTCGTACGCGCAGCGTGCGGAAGAAGTCACTTTATGGCCAGGTGTGGCATAATAACTATTAAAATATGTGATTCCCGTTATTGTTCCAACTGAACACTTTTTCAGGATATAAAGTATCCATATTTATATGTAAACAGCTCAGTCAATTCAGTTGTTACCTACTGCATGTAGTAACAAACATCCAAACCTCCAAACATCTACACAACTTTCACATTTATAATATTACTAGCATTTAACCGCGTTATTCCAGTTAATGTCCCAAGGAAACTCTTTACCGGGATAAAAAGTATCCTATGTTTCAATCCAGGACTTGGTCTACTTGCATGCCAAATGTCACCTATAGCCATTCAGTTGTTTTTTTACCATGGTAAAACATTAATTATAATAAATCTTATACAATACAATCCTATGATTAATCTAAAACTAAAACCTTAAAGTAAAAACAATTAAAACTACTATTAAACGTCAATTTCTAATAAGGGCCCCTGTGGCATTGTGCCGAGAATGCTGGCAGCATTTCCTCGCTGAATCGGTTGTTCAGTTGTTTTGTTACCGCGTTATTTAATAACATTGCAATGTACTAAAAATCTAGGTTTCACTAAAATGGCCAAACGACTCCATATTGGAAACAGTTCACGTCTTAGTACCTAATAAAAGTAGTGATTTCAAGTTCAGTAGAATAATTCACAACTTAGCCGTCCATATAGTCTCTGATTTAATATAACCCGTGGACTAGTAGGTAATAACGGTTAAATAGCACCAAGTGGTGGTGACCACAGTTAACTTTTATTATACACGATAGACACCATCGAGGCTACACATGATTTAATCAAAAGTTATCGTCACTCGACAGTCCTTCGCGATAAAAATCAAGTGACACTAATGAATAAAAAACCGGTCAAGTACGAGTCAGACTTGCTCACCGAGGATTCCGTACAAACTCGTAAGTAGATACGTGAATACTTGAATAGGTCAAGATAAACTGTATGGCGGAACAAACTTATCTTTGCTCTTGAAAAACCTAGCAGACCCTTGTGGGTCTATATGTAGTAAGATCAAGTCACGCACAAAACCTAAAAATATTGCAATTTCAATACAAACTGCATAAGTACGTACTTATACAAATAGGTACAGACGATTAAAAGTTACTTTCGTAGTTCAAATGGGAAATAGAATAAATTGGAATGTAATAAATGAAGGATGACCACATACAAAACGAAATGAGGTCCCATCAGAAACAACTTGGTTTAACATTAGGTATATCTCGAAACTTTTTTGTTGTAGAAAAACTGCGTTGCGAGACTTGCATCTTTTTACGTGTAATATTTGGATGGGGTATAATTTAAGTCCCAATAGATTAAGTTAGGTTTAATTAGTTAGTAAGTTGTAGGTAAATAATGCGTTTTTTATCTTACATTTATATTGTCTAAATAAACGTTTCATAAGGGAGAGATTTACGGTGAAGTTGTGAACTAAGTTACACTTGCACCCATATCGCTTGTTGACCAAACATCGCTCTCAGAACTGCGGGCAGTGAATCGACACATTAAGATTGAGCGCGAGTGGTTTCAAAACTTTGCAACTTGCAAATAAACTCCATTTCAATAGAACCGTCGGTGTTATGCCGCAGGGGCCTTTTTTATTATAGATTTATTTTAGGTTTAATCTATATCTAATTATAATTTAGTTTTAGTTACTCTGCAGTCTGTTTATTAAAGACAGCACTATATTTGCTATCTTTAATTGAACTGTAGATTATAGGAGACTGAGTAAAAAAATACTTGTTGAAGTTTAAACTGGGAATAGAAGTCAGATGCTATGAGGTATCGTAGGCTTGTTGCTTTGGTGGAAGCGGAGGTCGAACTGGATTCCAATTGGAATCGACCCTCTTTTATATCGGACGAAAGGGGTCACGTGACTTGTTATTATTATTATTGACTTATCTCATGGCATCGGATTTCTGTTTTCCTTCATTTATTTAATAAAGCACAAGTAAAATAGCACATAAATGATACAGAAATATGAATCAGATCTTGAAAAGAACCTTTTTTTGTGGTTCGAGGAAAAATAAATATACCTTAGTGAAAAATCATATTTATTCAATGAAATTCTTAATTTAGGTCTTAAATCTAGGTCTTATGAGTAAACCTACCTAAAGATCTGATTCGGGTGATGATTATCTTTGTTTTGTGTCGATTTTAATATTAAAGGATAATTTCCTATAAGAATGTTTGTTATTGTTGCTGTCTCTCTCTAACGTGTCATTTTTCTCGTAAGTGAGACAAGGACGGATGACATGTTAGTTAGTTACCGCCTATTTTAGCTACTTTAGCGTAAATCGACAATACGCTGGATGCAATAGGAAGGTGATTTATTCCTGAGCCATGAATCTTTGTAGCGATAATCATCATTTTGATACATTTTCTTAAAACTACCTAACACATTATGATTCATTATGGCATTTCGATATAAAATTAAATAAAAGTCATCTGTAACCTAACTGATTAACTTATTACTATTTATAAAAGACAAAAACACATATAGCTATTTACAACAATTCCCCCCCACGTGTGCAAACACCCTTATTTAGGATCAATTACTATTAGGCGGGAGGCTGGGCGACGAATTAATCCAGCATTTGTTCTTATCTCGGTTACACGGACTTTTCCATCAGGACCCGGGAAGACTTTCTCTACTTTCCCTCTAGGCCAGGTTCCTCGAGGCATCGTGCCGTCCATGATGATTACTACGTCGCCTGCTTGTATGTTGCGAATAGGTATATTGCTGCCGACTCGTGGCTTTAATGATTGCCGGTATTCTGTGATCCATCTTTTCCAAAATAAATCTGCGAGGGCTTGAGACGCTTTCCACGACTTATCTGTTAGCGTGATATCGCTAAACGACCCGAATGGTGACATGGCGTTTGACCGACCGAGTAAGAAATGGTTCGGGGTCAGTGCCTCTTGTATACTGCACGGCATTACGGGCGTAAGCGGTCTGGAGTTTACTATGTGTTCAGCCTCCAATAATAGCGTATGTAGGACCTCTTCAGGAGGGCATTTCTCTTTGAGGGTGACTCGTAGGGCTGCTTTTACTGCACCCACCATACGCTCCCAAGCGCCTCCGGCAGATGGATTTCCGGGCGGAATCTTTTTCCATAGTATCTGTTTGTTGGTGACGTATGCACTTACGTCGTTTTCTATCGTTTTCATGGCTTCTGCTATCTCTCTTTCGCTTCCCACGAAGTTCGTGGCATTGTCACTGTAAAAAGTGGCTGGTGTTCCGCGACGTGCCATGAAACGGCGTAAGGCGAGAATCATTGAAGATGCCGACGGGGATGCTGCGATTTCTATATGTATCGCTCTCGTAGTTAAACATGTGAATAAAACTCCCCATCTTTTCTCGTGTCGTCTGCCAACTGTTACTAGTACTGGGCCAAAATAGTCGCAAGCTGTTGCGGTAAAGGGTGGCTGGTTGACTTTTAGCCTTTCTGGTGGTAGGTCGCCGAGAGGTATTTTTTGAGGTAACCCCCGGTAAGTGCGACACCACTGGCATTTGTTACTTATGTATCTGAGAGCGCCGCGCAATCCTACCACGTAGAAGGATTGCTGTATCTCATTCATGACAGTTGAGTGATTGCCATGATTAAAAATAGCGTGATAGTGTGCTATTATTAATTTAGTCAACTCTTCTTTAGCGTGCAGTACGGGTGTGCTGGTTTGTCTGTCGATACGGCCGTCTAGCAGTAAAAGTCCGTGCTGGTTAATTTTTACTGCTGTCTTGTGCAGTTTGGAACTCCGTGGGAGTGGCCGCCCAGCCTCTAGATGCTTGATGTCCTCTGCGAACGATACATGCTGACTCCTCTTCACTAGGAGTAATTCGGCGAGTTTTAAGTGATCGTTTTTTACGTCTTTTGTTACAATTTGTTTGCTTATAAATGACTTAAAAACCTCCGCCGCGAGCAAGAGCCTAGCAGTGACACGCAACAAACGTATGTACCTAGAGAACCTGCCTATATTCGGTAGGTATGCAAAACGTTCCGAGACGTTTTTTGACACTAATACTTTTTTGATTACACGTTCTTCACCGGTGGGCGTCTCGGACGTAGAAGCGTTTTTCTCTACTGGCCAATGTTCCGGATCTAACGTTATGAATTCCGGACCGTGAAACCACCTGTGTGATATATCAAAATTTGCGGGAATGCCTCTTGTAGCGTCATCGCTAACGTTTAACGCGGTCGGCACCCATCTCCACTGGCTAGGCGAAGTGGTGTCTTCTATCTCGGCTAAGCGATGCGCTACGAAGCTTTTAAATGAACGCGGGTCAGACTTGATCCAGGCTAAAACGGTCTTCGAATCTGTCCAATAAAATGACCTCAATATTTTGTAACTAGATTCGCGCCTAATCGAGTCCGCCAGTCTAGAACCTAGTACCGCCGCTTGTAGTTCGAGCCTAGGTATACTAATGCTTTTTAGAGGTGCCACACGCGCCTTTCCTGAGACTAAAGTTGCACACCTTTTGCCTTGCGAGTCAGTACCCACGAAATACACCGCGGCCGCATATATTTTTTCGCTCGCGTCGACAAAAGTATGCATCTCCACCTCCCTAGTAGGTGCGGGCACATAGCGGTTCAATTCCAGATTATGTAACTGGTTCATGCTTTGAATAAATGACCGCCACATTAGATTATTTTCTTTTGATATGAGCTCGTCCCATTGAACCCCGCTTCGCCATATTTCTTGTATTAAGACTTTACCCGTTACGGTTACGGGTGCGATCAAACCTATGGGGTCGAAAAGACTCATAACGCCGCTAGTTACTTGACGTTTGGTAGGTATTTTGTCTCCGTTAAGAACGTCCGTCGGAGTGTTACGAAAGTTTACGTTAAAACTGAGCGTATCGCGCTTGCTATTCCATAATAAACCTAGGGTACGTTCACAGTTTCCCTTACCTAGCACTTTCGACTCGCTTTTCGTAACCTTTTCTACGCCGCTCAGGACTGACGAGTCGTTGGAGGCCCAGTCGTGCATCTCAAATGATGCCTGTTTGAAAACATCTGTCATATCTTTAGCCATACGCCCGGCCTCCAATGGATCGTCAAAACTGGCCAACAAATCGTCCATGTAAAAGTTCCTAACGGTAGTCTCATACACATGCGGATATTTTTGAGCGTGATCCTGAGCATTTCTATTTTTAACGTATATCGCTGTGGTAGGAGATGATGCCGCTCCGAATATCAATGACGTCATGCGATATTCTTGAACGGGCCCCTGCCTGTCATCCCCCCTCCATAGAAATCGTAAGGAATCGCGGTCTTGCTCAATTATTTTTACTTGTAAGAACATTTCAGAAATGTCCGCTATAAGGCCTATGCGTCCCTCCCTAAATCTCAAAATTACGCCGTAAAGCGATGCTAATAGGTCGGGCCCCGTGAGCAAGTTATCGTTTAGACTTGTTCCGTGATACTTAACCGCCGCGTCGTACACCAAACGAGGCTTCTTTTTCTGCGGATGTACCACAGCAAAATGTGGTAGGTAAGAAAGTCGTTTAGACGCCGATTGAGTATCAACTTTCTCTGCATAGCCTTTGTCTAACAAATTTTGAACTTGTCGCGAGTACTCGATTTTGAGCGCCTCGTCCTTGTCCAATTTTCGTTCTAAACTGAAAAGTCTCTTAAGAGCCTGCTCTCTATTGTTGGGCAACATTACGTTATCATTTTTCCACAATAAACCTACCTGGTACCTATTTTCGCCCTCTATTTTAGCACACGTTCTATCTAAAATATCTAGGGCGCGCTTATCGGGGTCGGACTTTTGCGTTCGCGGCTCGACGCCCAATGATTCCAGGCTGAAATGTTGCTTTATCAAGTTATATGTTTCTTGCTCATCGTTATGAGCTACACGGTTTACCCTACCCACTAAATGATATGGCCTCGCCATTTGCCCATGAAGTGTCCATCCTAAGGACAGTAATGACCCTACGGGGTGCGATCTATGACCGCTTAATACCTGCCTGGATACTATTAGGTGCCAATTATCCTGTCCTATTAACATACGGGGCGTGGCCTCGTCATAACACAACTGGTCGCGTATTTTTTCCAGATGTGGGCAAGCGTCTACCATGTCCCTGCTTATAGTCTGCGGGCTCAAGTTAAGCTGGCTGATGGTGCATGTACTGACCTTTTCTATATTCCTACTATGGACGCCGCGGATCGATAAATCTACCCTATACGAATTGTTATCCGTTATTATGTTACCACCGACGCCCTCGATGGTTAGTACCTCCGTTTTGCCTCTAGGGGCTATTTTGTCAGCCAACTCCTGCTCGAGCATGGTTAGCGTACTACCTTCGTCGCACATTGCAAATACTTCTACGGTACCTAAAGGTCCTATTAGTTCGACAGGGATGACCTTTAGATAGGTATCTGCGCGCCTCGTTAGGTTGACCGAAGCTATGTTACCGCGTGTCTGAATAGACCTGGTTAGGCCATGCAATAATTTGTGATGTGCTGACTCGCAGTCATTTATTTTACACGGAACGTACGGGCACTTAACTGGTCGTCTATGTGACGCGTTCAGACAACGAAAACATAACTTATACTCTTTAGCCTTGGCCCAACGATCGTCTATAGAGAGCTTAATGAAATCGGCACACTTTTCAACTGAGTGTTCGCCGCTGCAAATTATGCATTTACTATTCGAATGTGAAAATTGCTCTTTTTTAGGCGGTCGTTGCGTTTTGGGTTTTCGAGTGTTATTGTTCTGCGCGGGTTTGCTAATTTGCGCTACTGTATGCTTTGGTACGCTTTTCTTAGTTGAAATTGCTGCATGTTCCGCACGCATTTGTGAATTACTAACCGTAGTGTAAGAATCCCTACTACGCGATCTCGAAGTGGAGGGGGAAGCCACGCCCCTCCGGTTCACAGCGTGTGTTCCATGCTTCGTACGTGTCAGCGGCCGACGAGACAAACCTGATGCCTTACTAGTCTCGTTTAGGAAGTTTGAGATTGCTACTAAGCTAGGTTGAGACATGTTGCTCATTCGGTACTTGTTCCACTCATACTTGAGTATGGGATTAAGTTTGTCTACGAGCCTGCTGACTAATTCGGGAGCTAAGAGGTACTGCTCCTGTTGCAACGCCTTTATGGTGGCCACAACGTTGGCCACCTGGCCTGCGAACATTGTTATATTGCTACTGTCATCTGCTAGCTTTGGTAACCGCTTTACCTCGTCTATCTCGGCCATAACGATAGCCTCCGGGTTGCCAAATTGCATTTCTAGCAAACTTATGATTTCGTTCGGATCCGCGACTGTGTATAGTATGGACTTTACCGCGTGCCTAGCGTCCCCTCTTAAGCTTCGCCTAATACGGCCCACGTTCATAACGTCTGTGAACATGGCCTCTGTGTCCATAAACTCGGCCTTGTATGCAAGCCACTCGGTTATTGCGCCGGAAAATGGCGTCAATTCCGGTACGTGTCTCTGCATTAAGGGCGGGTTTCTAGATTTGGACACAACCGCTTCTAACTTGTTCGACAACAACTCCATATCTGGGTTCACGAAACGAGCGGGTTGACCTAATGTCGGCTGCCCTATGACCTGACCTTTACTACGCATACACAACTCAGTATTTTGTACGTTAAGCTGTTGGTTTAACCAACCTTCTACTCGTGATTCAGGCTCGCCCTGCACCGACGCGTTGCTAGTAGACTGACGCGCTTCTAATCTCGCGATCTCCAATTTACTATGCGCTTCCGCGGATGCCGCCTTAGCCTGCCTCAACTCTGCCTGACGTACTTCCAATTCAGCCATAAGGACTGACAATTGGGACTCGGTATGTGTATTAACGTTTACGTTCACTACTGTGGCCGGTCCACTTTTATTCCGAGACGTTTCACCCTGTGTCGCGACATTTACCGGTTCTTTGTTTGGCGGGTCACTGCTAGGCTCTTTACTCCATGTGTTTGTGCTAGTGGAGGATGTTTCACCCGACGTGGGTGTTGACTCTGACTGCGCTTCACCCGTTGGCGCGCGCTTTCCGGAGCGCAACAACATTTGAGACGTTTCACTCATTTTGCACACGCGGGGGTCCCTAAACTAACACAATAACAACCTAATAACTAGAGTAAAGATTTTCACAATTAAAAAACACTGATTTTAATTTTAACCGCGGACTTCTAAACAGTCAAACAAAAAATATACTTTACACACAAATAATTCGCGAATCTCAAATCAAAGGACATTAATTTACACAATAATTTTCAAACAAACAAAAAATAATTCACTTAACACGCTTGATTAAAACAAAAAATAACCGTTTCCCTACTAAATCACCTTCCTATTGCCCTAGTCGGAGCTAACCCCCTGATAGGTTAGCGCCGGACGTACCTACTAGCCCTAGGGCCTGACTGGCGTACTACCGCGGTGATGCCAGCCAGGATTTTAGGAAAGGGTGGGAACCGTCTATCGACTACGTGTGTATCTTGATCGGGGGCTCCGGGGTTCTGGAATGTAACCCGTTTTGCCGTGAAAATTCAACGAAACTTGCAAAAGGACAGTTCTTAGTAACAGAATTGCCTATTACAAGCTTACGTCTTCAATTCCCCGGATACACAGCAAGTACGACAGCAAGCGGTTGGGCTGTACGTTCTAACAGCCTTAGAACGGTGAACTCGCCCTACGTTCACGATGACCGTTGCGCACCGTAGACGAGCTCTTTGACACCGTTAGGTGAGCTTCGCCTGATGCGTTGAGTTCGACACGCTCCACCAGAGCCTACTTGGCTTAGATTTTGCGATAGAACCAGGTGAAGGTGAGTACTTATCCTCATACCAGCACCGATAACCGATATACGGTCCACGCCAAGTCTTTCGCCTTTGCCTAAGCTCGGGCTACACGTCTTAAAGCGTATATGTACACACACAAAAAATACACACAATAAAAAATGCAAAAAATAGAAAAAAGAGTAAAAAGTAAAATAAAAAACTCGACGATACCTCGGTGCGATAGCACCTTTACCAAACACTGATTCTATAGATCCCGGTGATGAAGGACCATTATTAAAGACAGCACTATATTTGCTATCTTTAATTGAACTGTAGATTATAGGAGACTGAGTAAAAAAATACTTGTTGAAGTTTAAACTGGGAATAGAAGTCAGATGCTATGAGGTATCGTAGGCTTGTTGCTTTGGTGGAAGCGGAGGTCGAACTGGATTCCAATTGGAATCGACCCTCTTTTATATCGGACGAAAGGGGTCACGTGACTTGTTATTATTATTATTGACTTATCTCATGGCATCGGATTTCTGTTTTCCTTCATTTATTTAATAAAGCACAAGTAAAATAGCACATAAATGATACAGAAATATGAATCAGATCTTGAAAAGAACCTTTTTTTGTGGTTCGAGGAAAAATAAATATACCTTAGTGAAAAATCATATTTATTCAATGAAATTCTTAATTTAGGTCTTAAATCTAGGTCTTATGAGTAAACCTACCTAAAGATCTGATTCGGGTGATGATTATCTTTGTTTTGTGTCGATTTTAATATTAAAGGATAATTTCCTATAAGAATGTTTGTTATTGTTGCTGTCTCTCTCTAACGTGTCATTTTTCTCGTAAGTGAGACAAGGACGGATGACATGTTAGTTAGTTACCGCCTATTTTAGCTACTTTAGCGTAAATCGACAATACGCTGGATGCAATAGGAAGGTGATTTATTCCTGAGCCATGAATCTTTGTAGCGATAATCATCATTTTGATACATTTTCTTAAAACTACCTAACACATTATGATTCATTATGGCATTTCGATATAAAATTAAATAAAAGTCATCTGTAACCTAACTGATTAACTTATTACTATTTATAAAAGACAAAAACACATATAGCTATTTACAACACTGTTTTTATTTTTATCCGTGTGTAATGAAAAATCGCTAAATGAAAAAACGAATAATTAAATTTGCGATCATGAAAGACCGTGATGTGAAAATCGCTACTACGAAAAAATGCTTCTGTGAAAATTATATAACAAATCCTTGCTGTAGGTATAAAACTTGTTGCTTCGTGAAATAGGCCACTGTTGAAATTAAGTCGACCTCTCAATAAAGTTAACAGTATTTAACTTGCTATTTGGACGTTTGATTACATCTGCAGCGGCTCACCCCACAAGCACAAACCAAAGAACAAAAAAGAGTTTTAGAAGAATGACGACACGTTTAGCCTAGTGGGAGTGACACCGCTTACGAAGCTAGAGGTCCCGGGTTCAAATCCTGGTAAGGTTAAATATTTGTATGATGAGCACGAGTATGCTCCTGGGTCATGGATGTTTTCCATCTATTGAAGTACCTACGCATTTATCTATATAAGTATGTGTCTGCGGCATTGAGAGATTAATTACAAAATCCTCGCTGTTGAGGTATGGTAGTTGAAGAAGAGAATTCAAAGCGCAGGTACCAGAGTGAGCAAATAAATTATTATGTTTTACAATTTTTTTTATTACACTATTAATCACGAACAGCAGCGAGGCAGCACGAACAGGATCCTAAATGCACTAGCTCAGCGTTGGGACTCGCCCCTAGTTGCTGCGCGGTACTTAGAACTACACGCACCTGTAGTTGTAAGGCCGCGAAAGTTATAGATATAGTTTTGTTTTGTATTATTTAATTAACTGTACTAACACTAGATATATAAGCCATTATATTATGTACCTACTTACTAACAACCATATGGATTTGAAGTCCGAAATAAATATGTTTGAATTTGAATTAATCGACAGAGTCACAATTATCAAGTAGCAATTTTAACCACTGGCAGACGAACCGACAGAATTGTAAGGCAGTGTCGTCGCCATGACTGACAGAAGGAGAATAACTCCCTTGTCCAACGATCCCACCCACGTACACCGCAACCGGTCTTTATGCCATTATGGCGTTCGCCGCCATTTTAAATCTTCTACAGTAGTTAATCGACGATGTTGGGTTGCTTTAATTATCGCTGCTATCCACGACAGATGTATATTGTCGTTTAGTGCCCATAATACAAGCATTGCTTAGTTTGAGATTAAATTGATTTGTGTAAGATGTCCCGGGATACAATAATTTATCTATTAAAAATAAAATATAAAAGTTCTTATAGCCTCCAGAAACGGGCCACGTAACTTTGAGTGCTGTAAGCGCGTGAGTCGTGTTATTACTCGCCGCGTGCCCGCGCCGCGCTTCGCCGGCTTTCAGTAATCAACCGCCGGGACTTGCCGCCATGTTCTTGTGTAAGTTCCAGTCCCATTAGCGCGTAATACAGATAAGTTTCAAACCGAGCACCGATACTGTACATATTCAAACATATCGTATATGGCACAAAGCACTTCTTTCGAAGCTTCCATCTTATGGGCTTCCCGAGAAGTTATGCGAATGGGTCAGTAGCTTTCTAGCAGGCAGATGCATAAAGGTCGTAGTTGACGGTGAGTGCTCTGAATCCATGACTGTGAATGCTGGTGTCCCGCAAGGCTGTGTGCTATCGCCTACGTTGTTCCTTCTGCATATCAACGACATGCTGCAAATCTGTGGCATTCACTGTTATGCAGATGATAGCACGGGTGATGCCTCCTACACCGGCCGCGCCAATATTTCTCGGGATAGCGTCATCGAGAGCCGTAAGAGACTTGTGTCTGAAATTGAAACTTCCCTAAAAGAAGTTTCAGAATGGGGTCGACTTAATCTAGTACGTTTCAACCCTACGAAGACACAGGTTTGCGCCTTCACCGCCAAAAAGCTCGCGTTTGTCGCATCACCTCGTTTTGAGAGCATCCCCCTTACTGCCACAGCCACTATCGGAATTCTTGGCATCGACATATCGAGTGAAGTCCAGTTCCGCGGCCATTTAGAGGGTAAGGCTAAATTAGCCTCTAAGAAGCTTGGTGTGCTCAATAGATCGAGACAGTATTTCACTCCGGCCCACCGCCTTCAGCTGTATAAGGCGCAGGTCCGTCCACATATGGAATACTGTTCTCATCTGTGGGCTGGGGCCCCCCAGTACCAGCTTCTCCCTCTAGACCGCATTCAACGGAGAGCGACTCGTATCGTCGGCTGCCAAGTTATTTCAGATCGGCTCGACTCCTTGGCACTGCGTAGAGATGTAGCCTCGCTCTGCATCTTCTATCGTCTATATAACGGGGAATGCTCCGAGGAATTGTTCGGATTAATCCCTGCTGCATCTTTCCGCCATCGTTCTACGCGACAATATTACCATCCTCACCACTTAGATGGTTGGCAGTCCACAACTGTGCGTTTTGCTAGAAACTTCCTGCCTCGCACGACTGAACTGTGGAATAAATTGTCGCCTTCAGTGTTTCCGGACCGATTCGACCTTCAAACCTTCAAGAAAAGAGCGTACTCCCACCTGAAAGGCCGGCAACGTACCTGTGACTCTTTTGGTGTTGCAGGTGTCTATGGGCGACGGTGATTGCTTACCATCAGGCGACCCGTCTGCTCGTTTGCCCCCTATTTCATAAAAAAAAAAACCGGTCAAGTGCGAGTCGGACTCGCTCACCGAGGGTTCCGTACAAACTCGTAAGTAGATACGTGAATAGTTCAACAAAAACTGTATG
This sequence comes from Eudemis profundana, assembly GCA_947034925.1. Lineage (NCBI taxonomy): Eukaryota > Metazoa > Arthropoda > Insecta > Lepidoptera > Tortricidae > Eudemis > Eudemis profundana. The sequence continues at coordinate 8,598,029 of OX344814.1, read as the reverse complement.
GCCGTTACCTTAGTAGGAGCAAATAAGTATGTGTACGATTTTTGAAAATTTCTAAAAAACGATGCAATTTAGCAGAACCGTTTTATTTTTCCTGTAATATTTAGGATGATATTAATAATTGGTAATTATTACAGATTTCTCTGTTCAGTAACTTCGAAGATAATAGGGGGGAATGGTATTTTTTTGAACGTTTTTGGTCATAAATCAAAAAGTACAAAATTAAGAAAAAAACCAAACATGGTTTTGGAATCTACAAATTAAGCCCTTTCATTTGATATGATATCCCACTCGATATAATAGCTCTACTTTTCTTTTTCCACATCCCATTTCGGACCCCTTTAAAAAAAAAGTAAAAAAGGTATAAGATTTTTTTTCTATCCAATAGGCTCGCGCCAGCAACTTTTAACACTATTCCAAGTTTCAAGTCGATAGCATCAGTAGATCCTGAGATATCTTGCTGTGACAGACGGACAGACAGACAGACAGACAGACAGACAGACAGACAGACAGACAGACAGACAGAGTCGCACCATAAGGGTTCCTTTTTTACCATTTTGGTACGGAACCCTAAAAAAAAAAAAAATCGTACCCTTGGTCAAATAACGACGCATCTGCAAATCGTCAACTTTTCAGGATCTGTGTGTATCATGTAGTTCGTATGATTTGTATGACTTTTGAGCAATAAAAAAACTTTTGACGTAAAGTCACATGCGTCGTTATTTGACCACGGCACAGAATAAGTATAGTAGGTAAACGAAGACACAGTTAAGTGACCATCATAGACCTTAATACGTTGTAATAAGGGTGACAAGTGGTCAGTTAGCAGTGTCTTCGATTGTACTACGGACAGAAGTTTCTCTTTTTAACAAAACTGACTTTCGTGTCCGCATGCACCACATCCGATCGTCTGTCTATGGCAGCGGTCGGCAACCCGCGGCCCGCGAGCCTCCCTGGCTATTTTGTATGGAGGGTATTTTTGGGATCATGTAGCAGGAGTGAACGGGGTACTGGGGAGGATCACACTGAGCAACTTTCACTATGGGGGCAACCACGAATTCGCGAAAAAATCTCCTAATTAAGAGTTAATTGATACTTAACTGATAGTATGGGTAGGGTCACACTGAGCAACTTTCACTATGGGGGCAACCACGAATTCGCGAAAAAAAATCTCCTAATTAAGAGTTAATTGATACTTAACTTATATAGGTCGTTATATTCAGAATCGTATAAAGTCACAAATTATTAACTAAGTGCGGCCCGCGTCAGTTTCGTTAGCTACTATGTGGCCCTTGGCTGCTAAAAGGTTGCCGACCGCTGGTCTATGGCATTGTGCGTACTCTTTCTGGTCGCTGACTAAGTAAAAACTCTGTGGAGGGGCAAAATAGGCTACTTACTTGATGACAGTTCAAATCAGCTTCTTTTTATGAAGTGTCAAAGCGCGCTGAAAGTATGCAGTTTCGTATGAAATACTAACTTGTGACGGCACGCTCAACATGGTGCCTTATTTTTAGTTTTCGTCAATGTAAAATCATTGGTGGCACAAAAATAAGTTTGATTGATTTTATCCGGGCAGTTTTGGAAGCGTAATTTGCTGATTAGAGTTAATTTATTTATTTTGATTGTTGTCAAATACCCTGTAGATTTTACACATTATTCCAAATTAATTTTCATCACACTTGCTCGAAAATGGTGTCATTACACGTAGGTTTTGCGGGCCGTAAATGACCTATTACGCCCTAGGGCGTAATGGTTTTCTTTTTAAATTTGAAAGGCTGGTTCTGTTTTACTCTTATTTGTCATGATCAAAGGAAACGCCAACTTACTTTTTTAACTTTTATTACTGAAATATTTATTTAAAGAGAACTGTTATTGCAAATACATGTAAACACATATTTCTGTAACATTAATTAAATGTTTAAATAGTGTATTTCAGTATTTTGCAAATATAAAATCAACCATTTTAAGTCTTTACCGCTATGGTTTCCAAACGTGACTTGTCGTCTTGATATATGTCACTAATGTCACTGTCAGTTTTACAATTTTATTTAGGTTAAGTAAGGTTATTTTAATCAGATTTCCTCACAAGTGTGATGAAAAACATTGTGTGTGCCACGGGCGGTAAAGGAATTACAAACTCGTGTTGTTAAAGCCCTCGGCTTCGCCTCGGCCTTATAACAAACACTCGTTTGTAATTCCTTACTTACCGCCCTTGATACACAATGTACTAATGTAGGTTAGATTCGTTAGGTATCTTCAGATGCCCGAAGGGCAAACCGCCCAGAAATAGGACATAAGGCTCCGTCGACATAAGGCGTGGGTTGCCTAATGCTGCTGAAAATATATGCGAATGATAAAATAATCTACTGGTAAAATAAGCGAAAAAAATTTACGCGAACATTATAAAACGCTACATGAAGAAAGACGAATAACTAAATTTGCGATCATGAAAAAACGCGACTTGACAATTCGCTACTATGAAAAAATGCATTTGTGAAAATTATCGAAGAAACCAGTTGTAAGTACAGTACACCCTTTTTTTTTTTAAACCTGACAAACTCACAACCCACTTTCAAGCATTGTGATTGTCGGGCCGGGTGGTTGGCCGTTGCGGTCACTGGGCTCGAACCAGGTCGCTGGCCAGACCACCCAAGGGCGTCCGACCGTGTGCCTTACACACGGCCGACACGCTCATCGGGCTGGGTATGTGCCGGGGGATGCCTGGAGTCGAACCAGGTCACCAGTCCCGGCTTACCCCGATAGGTGTCGGGCTAGGTGGGGGCCTGCTCGCCTGGGGTCGAACCAGGACGATGGCCAGGGCCACCTTTGACTTTTCGCTGATTGCTCAAAGTGAGCAGCGGACCAGCGGGAAGGATGAAGCGGATCAACCTGTCCTTATGTGAACTTGTGTATCGAACTAATGGGAGTTTTAGTTGCCGGTTCGCTAAACCTAGCCCAGCTAAGAAGACTCCGGCAAGAAACTTAGCTGGGCCCGAGCAAGGTCGGAGTGAATACAGTACACCCAACTGCTGCTATCTCTACCCGTTTCATGGGACGCATACAGAGACAACCACCGATTGATGCAAGGACCCAATAGTCCTTGGGCCCAGCGGGGGCTGCACAGGTTTGATACTTGATGGACTCTGAATTTATATGGTATGGTTGGTATGGTATGGTTTCCCTATGGAAACATGGACAGAAAACTGGGCTATTCGTTGAGACATGACTGTATTGACGGTGTTACATTATGGTTGTTTTCATTATCAGATTTCCTGATCCTTATCACGCTGCGTCACTGTGTCGGACTCTCGTCCATCGAGATGTTCGACGTGTTCGACGAACTCAATCTCGACGTGGAGCCCTCGGTAAACGTATCGGTCAGCATGCTTGGAGATGCAGTTAGTATATTAATAATGCTGTTGGTGCGGTTAGGGTTGCCACCCGTACTATAATATACCGGGTGTTACCTGTAACAGGAGCAAATAATTAAAACGTAGATTCTACTCATAAAACAATAAAACTTTCGTTCAACAACTTTCAAAAATTATGTAATCTTTAGATTTTATCTTTTTCATACAAACTAAATAGTATTTTCAATGTACGTTAACATCAGTCTAATTGACGTCGCTTGTCACACTACAAACATAATTAACATCGCAATACATTGCGGCTTCAAATAAACTTTAAAGTGTACTAAAACCCAAAACATAAGTTATTTTTAAATGTCGCTGAAGAAATCTTGTTCAGTCCGAGGAGTACAACCTTGGTTTCGACCCTGTGTAGTAGGTATATACTGTTGAAAAAATATATAGTACGCAAAAAGCTATATTTTCGTTGCTATCTCCACTGTTTTGTATAAACTATCCGTAACTGTTTTGTATATCCTCCCCCATCGTGATCATTCGTGATCCCCCCCCCCCCCCCCATAGATGATCACATGATTTCTGGACGAGCCCATATTTCTGCTTTACCTAATTATTATTTTTATGTTACAGAGCTATCCATGTACAGGGAGTAACAATTGTACTGGAAGTTTCATCGCTGCAGAAGAATCGCCTAATAATAGCAGCGTAAAGATACCTTTTAATTCTACGTCTGATAAACTTAATAATACTGATGATATTATGAATACTGATAGACTAGAGAGTGCTCTAAACAAAGAACTATACTTATATAATACGTTTGAGTTTAATAATAATTCAACATATAATAACAGCGAAATAAAGACAAAAGTTGACCATGCTACAGAGATTCCTAGCAATAATAATTCAGTCACTGTAAATGTAACAAAACAACAGGTTTCTGATGATGCAGCAAATAAAAATGGTAGCGGATATGCACTGAAAACTCTGAATGAAACTGCTATCGCAAACAAGACTTCAGATGGTTACAATAAGGTACGTAGGTCTTAATTTTGAACACTTGAATGAATGAATGATTTAACGTTTATTTAGCCCATAAACACAACATACACACAAAAAATATTACAAAACATAAAAAGGCACTAAAAAGGGTCACCACTCAGCTTTACGCCATAGCAAGCCATGGCGCTGATTTTCAGTGGTGCCCTAAATCCAAGGACCATTAAAACAAGAGGACTGTTATTCTCTATACTTACCAATCTAACCTACAAACCTACCTACCAATCCTAATGAAGTTGACAAAATTATTTCCAATTTAAAAGTTGATAGTGCGCCTGGACCGGATTCCGTGAAACCACTGTTCATTAAAGAACTTAAAGACGTTATTCTGGGACCGCTAACCCACGTCTGTAATCTAAGTTTGACTTTGGGTTGCTTTCCGGATAGCTGGAAACTAGCCCAAGTATCTCACATCTATAAAAACGGTTCTAAGAGTGACCCCAACAATTATCGTCCAATATCTCTCCTCAGTGTCTTCTCAAAAATATTGGAAAAGATAGTCAACTCTCGTCTCGCGGTATTTCTCGGTAAAAACAAAGTTCTCTCAGACAACCAGTTTGGTTTCCGGACAGGAAAATCCACTGAAGATGCAGCGATTCATCTCTCAAATAAAATATCTAGTCATCTTGATAGTGGAGATAGATGTGTGGGAGTATTCTTAGATCTGTGTAAGGCATTTGATACTGTTTCGACGGACATCTTACTCAATAAGTTAAATGCTCTGGGTGTGAGAGGGGTAGCTCTCGATTGGTTTCACAGTTACCTGACCGACAGGCGACAAGTTGTCAAAGTGGGCGAGTTCAGCAGCAATGAGTTACCTATCTCTTTTGGGGTTCCGCAGGGTAGCATCCTCGGCCCCACGCTCTTTCTTATTTACGTGGACGATATCCTTAGACTCAAGCTGGATGGTGCAGAGACAATTTGTTACGCTGATGATACGGTGGTACTTTTTCATGGCAAGACATGGTTTGATGTCTCTAACCTCGCAGAGCGCGGATTGACTGAAATCAGTACTTGGCTAGACGACAACTTACTTACCCTCAATGTGGCTAAATCGAAATTTTTAACTTTCTCTAAGTCTGCTGTTTCTTCCGCCCATGCATATAATAACCTAACAATTCACACTCGCAAATGTCATAATCGTTCAAGTACTCCCACATGCTCGTGTAGCTCGATTTCCAGATCCGACAAAATCAAATACTTAGGACTAATTATTGATGACAAGCTATCTTTTAAACAACACATCTCTGCATTATCGAGCAGAGTTAGGAAATGCATCTATATAATGAAGCAACTTCGTCGCTGCGCCTCGGAGCAGGTACTTCGGACCGTATACAGTGCGCTGTGCCAATCTATTCTGCAATATGGGATCTCAGTCTGGGGCAGTGCTCCTAAAAGCACTATGCTACCGCTGGAAAGGGCGCAGCGCGCAGTAATAAAAGTTATGTTCCGGAAACCTGTTTTGTTCCCAACGGACACCCTTTATAGGGACTCAAAACTTTTAAGCGTTAGACGACTTTATGTTATTAAAGCAGCAACTCGTGCGCATGCGGTAGTTATAAACCTAAGTAACTATGCGTACCTCCAGACCAAACGTCTGTTTAGAGCCCCCTTACCTGGCTATAGTTCAACCCTCGCTAAGCGGTCACCAGACTACATGCATCTGCGTATATATAATAACATCTGCAAAGTGCATAGCATCCAGCATTGCTTGACGAGTAAAGTTCAGGTGATTGTAAAGAAGTGGCTACTGGCACTATCATATCACGACACAGAGGCCTTACTTCTTACTAGGTAATTCTCTTTCCTGCTGCACACACACACTCACACACACACACACACACACACACACACACACACACACACACACACACACACACACACACACACACACACACACACACACACACTTCGCGACGCATGCGCTGGTTGACTATTACTTTTCTTTGTATTCACTCAGTCTTGTTGTTTTTATTATTAGTCAAGTGTTTCACAAATCGCACTCCAGGGCCCCAAGATACAGGCTCAGCCTAGTTTGAGGTCCGCCAGGTATCAACGTTTATGTACATTTCTTTGTTGATAAGCAAATAAACTATTTTGTATTTTGTACTTTAGATTGTACCTACCCCGACCGCAAGGGGATATCCAGGCAAAAACTACTTAAATGGCGCTAAAAAACTAAACATTTAACGATGTTATAATTGGACAAAGAAACATAGTACAGTAACAATTAGTTCGTAAACAGCTAATAATAAATAAATTCTAACATTTAAATACTGTGTCACGCTTGCAAAGTTAAATAATTGTAAATAATATAATTCTTATACCAAGCTAATACATAGATGGCGTTGTAATATGGCGGAACAGCTTTTTGTATGGAGAATGGCAGTCCTCTTGTTTTAATGGCCCTTGCCTAAAACTAAGTCGTCATGAAAACGCGATTTTCAAACCATCCAGGGATCCACATACGTAGAAAGAAGATTAGTATGGATTGTTTTCCAGAGCGCTACACTGCCAGCCTTCAACATCCCCGCCCCTCCCTTCTCCTGCCCCGAGGAGGAGCCCCCCTCGAACATCGGCCCCTACGAGGTCCCCACGCAAAGGGACGTGATCCTGCAGATTTGTTCGATAATTTTCACAAATGCATTTTTTCATAGCAGCGAATTTTCAAGTTGCGTTTTTTCATGATCGCAAATTTAATTATTAGTCTTTATTGCTGTAGCGATTATTCATGAAGCGTTTTATAATGTTCGCGTAAATTTTATTCGCTTATTTTACCAGTAGATTACTTTATTATTCGCAAATATTTTCAGTATATTTGGTCTTCGGTCGGTTTTTGTTAGAAATTTTACTCGAAATCGTTATTCTAACTAGTCGTGACCTCCTTAGTGTCCACATTATTCCAAATTAATAGGTAGGTCAGGTTCGTTAGGTATCTTCAGATGCCTGAAGGGCAAACCGCCCAGAAATAGGAGCCCCGCTAAGCGGGGCTCCGTCGACATAAGGCATGGGTTGCCTAATGCTTCTGAAATTATATGCGATTGATAAAATAATCTACTGTTAAAATAAGCGAAAAAAATTACGTGAAGATTATAAAACGCTTCATGAAAATTAAATTAAATTTGCGATCATGAAAAAACGCGACTTGAAAATTCGCTACTATGAAAAAATGCTTTTGTGAAAATTATCGAACAAACCACTAATGAAAGTGATAAAATTAAGTTAAATCAATCTAAAACCTAAAGTGAATCATGCTGTATGTAGCTTGAGGTCATTTTGACGTCATCGCCACCATCAGTAAGCTCCTTGAAAATGATATTACTCCCAGGCAACACAAGCGTCGTGGTCGCGAAAGATGTTCTGCCGCGGGCCGGTCGAGCTGATGCACTACCGCCGGTGCGTGCGGTGGGTTGGCGACCTGAGCGTCCTCACCACGAAGAGCCTCGTCACCGCGGTGGAGACCTTGCGACATGACGTCGCTACCCTCATACAGGTGATGTCGTGTTGGACGTGACTGTGTCACTAAAAGCAAGGACCATTAAAACAAGAGGACTGTCATTCTCCATACTTTGGGTGCTTTGGATCGTACCCCGCCCGCAAGGGGATATCCAGGCAAAAACTATATGGCGCTAAAAAACTAAACATTTAAATATGTTATAATTGAACAAAGAAACATAGTACAGTAACAATTAGTTCGTAAACTGCTAATAATAAATAAATTCTAACATTTAAATACTGTGTCACGCTTGCAAAGTTGAATAATTGTAAATAATATAATTATTTTACCAAGCTTATACATAGATGGCGTTGTAATATCGGGGAACAGCTTTTTGTATGGAGAATGACAGTCCTCTTTTTTTAATGGTCCTTTCTAAAAGTAATAGTACTACATACAGAAGTTTCTCTTTCTAACAAAACTGACGTTCGGGTCCGACCACCGGACGGAACGCACCGATTCCGACCGTCTCTCTCTGTCGCATAACGCGCTCTTTCTAGTTGCTAGCTATGGCTTCCAGGTCGCGTGGTTAAATCGATGAGGGTCACCTGACTGTGTACAACAGTGGTGGCGCAGAACAATCAGAGGGCCAAAATTATAGCAAAAATAAATTTTTAAGGAATCAATTTTCATAAATTTTCCCTGTCAAAATTACTAAAATTAAATTTTGACAGGGTGAAATTTATGATTTTCTCAGTCTACCCGCGACCACGAACGCTGCAATGGTTTACCAAACGGCGAGACTTAAAAATGTAGTAATATACGCGATTTAATCCGTTTAAGTTGTTTTATTACTATGAGCGATACTGTGTGCCTACCATGAGTTGAGTGTACGATCGGCGCTAGCGAGTTTAACCTATCGAGAGTCAGTGCACCTCTCTCGCACGCGCTAATAGTACGAAAGAGATAGACTGCCATCGAGCGCTCGATACTCGCTAGCGCCGATCGAAAAGTCAACTCATGGTAGGCACACTGATAATCCCGGAGACCGAAGACGATATTAAAAATTTATTTTGTTGCTGGAATGTCAAAGCATATTATTGCGGGCCATACATACTCTACCTACTTTTTTTTAAGTTTGACAAACTTGCAAGTCTTACTGACTATTGCAAAAATCGGACCTGGTGGAGGCCGTGGCATTCCCTGGGATTGAACCAGGTCGCTTGGCCCGGAACACCTTGAGAGGGTCGGACTAGGCGGGGGCCTCTACCTACTAACTTCGACAAACCGTATAGGCAGGAGTGGCTCACTCTGCTATTTCGCCGCGCGGCTACTGGTATCAATTTTTTTCCCTCCGGGGGGCTGAGCCACGTCCAGAAAGAGCACGCGTTATGCGATAGAGAGAGACGGTCGGATCCGGTGCGGTCCGTCCGGTGGTCGGACCAGAACGTCAGTTTTGATAGAAAGTGAACCTTCTGTATGTAGTTCCTTTACTTATTCTGTGCTATCTGTGGTTATACTTAGGCTGCGGCTCTACTGAGGCGGAGACGAGCGTAGCGGAGAGACGTGTAGTGTAGAGTCAACAATCACATTAGTTGAAATCCACATCTCTTAAATCGAAACAGCGAACCACAGACATATATCGTAGAAGGAAATAGTTCGTCGATTTGTATGGCAAAGAAGCGTTGACACGTTTTTCGCTTGGCGTTTGACGCCAAAAGTGCAATTTAGTGATGGAAAACATAGATTTTCCATTGCATTTCGTGGTATTTGGACTTGATTATTATCAGATCTTCAAATCTGCTAATAATATTGACGGAAACTGAAGTTAACGGCATTCAAAGTAGGTGGCCGCCACTTCTTTTTAGCACGTGAGGTACATACACTTCTACCTCGATATATTTCTGTGCAGCGAACACTAATGTTATTAGATTCCTACACGCCTCCTCTGCGCTTGTCTCCGCCTCAGTTCTAACCTCTTCTCAAATATTAAATGGTTAACATACATTCGCAGGGAAAAATCTGCAATATTTCAGCCCTAACCGTGGACCCGATCCACTTGATTAGGATTCTGGCCGCAGAGAAGGTATCACTGGAATTCGCTCTCCCCGACTTCCTGAGGCAGTTGCACGCGTGTGCCCGGTATTGTCCTAGGTACGTTCAGCCATTTTAATATCTCACCGGTTAGGTGGGCATTTTCATTTCAAAATGTATTAAGTGACAGTTAATGGGCATTACCAAACTGACAGTTTCAAGCAAGGACCTTAAAATAAATAGCCGGACGCAGGCTCGCCAACAGAGAACTGAAGCCATTTCGAATGCGCCGGCTGCGTACTTAATATACGCTACGATACAAATATGTTCAGCTAGTATAGAGGAGCTTTCTCTGGCGATGAATTAAAACGAGAAACTAAATTTTGTCCTCTATAATTAAATGCAAATTATTTGACATCGAAAATTATAACTGACAAATATAAACATAAAAATCCCTTCTTCTTATTCATAGCCAGCCTCGTACCATAGAGTAAGCTGACCACCACACTACTCCCCCGCCAAGACCGTTGCCTGCTACGGGCGATAATCACGCAGGTGCGCGGGAAAATGCACCGAGCGACCACTACGCGTTCTGGCGGTGGTGCCTGACCCAGGTGGCGGAGGCGTGTCTTGTGGTGGTGTGTCTGCGACTGTTGGGCTAGCCTCTAGCGGTGTGCTTCCTGCTGAAGTGTTCTGGCGGACAATACTCCGTTCTTCGTCCGTTGCTACATAGGCTGGCTTTAATCTGTCTATGGTCACTGTACTTGCTTTTCCTGAGATGTCTATCTTAAATGTTTTGTCACCTCTGTACAGGACCTTATATGGGCCCGAATAAGGCGATTCCAACGATGCTTTGGCAGGGCCCTGGCGCAGGAACACATATTCAGCGGAACCAAGATCCTTAGGAACGTAGAATGGCTTCTGAGCGTGGTGCGCACCTGGAGTCGGCTTGAGTCGGGTCATGTGGTTGCGCAACCTCGATAAAAAGTTGGAGTAATCGACTGATGTGGTTTTTGCGGGTTTAAAGAACTCACCCGGCAGTCGCAGCGGCTCCCCATACACGAGTTCGGCGGCGGAAGACTGGATATCCTCTTTCCAAGCGCTGCGGATGCCGAGGAGGACCAGCGGCAAGGCTTCCACCCAGTGCATGTTGGTGTGACACATTATGGCAGCTTTTAATTGCCGGTGAAGGCGCTCGACCATTCCATTGCAGGCTGGGTGGTATGAAGTAGTAGGCCGATGCTCAGATCCCAGGATAGCCGACAAATTCCGAAAAAGCTCACACTCGAATTGCCGACCTCTGTCGGTGGTGATTCTGGTAGGGCAACCAAAACGGGCAACCCAACCTGTTATAAAGGCCAGCGCGCAGGTCTCTGCAGTGATATCGGGTATTGGGTATACCTCGGGCCAACGCGTGAACCGATCGATGATCGTGAGGCAGTACCTGTAACCACAAGAGATAGGTAATGGGCCCACGATATCCATGTGGACATGAGCAAAGCGATGGGATGGAGTCGAAAATGATGCGATGGGAGAGTGGGTATGACGAGAAATTTTATTTTTTTGGCAATCCGGGCATTCTCTCGCCCACCACCGGCAATCTTTATTAATTCCTGGCCATACATACTTTTGCGATACTAGCCGGACTGTTCCTCTTATGCTTGGGTGGCTAAGCCTGTGCACAGCATCAAACGCCTTCCGCCGGAAGTCTTTAGTCATGTACGGCCTCGGATTTGTGGTCGAAACGTCGCAGTAAACCTGCACATCGGAGTCGGGTATCTTAAACTTCCTAAGGCATAGCCCTGTGCCATGCTGCAATAGCTGCTTCAACTCGACGTCGTCATTTTGGGACTGTGCTAGGGCCTGATAATTCACTGTGTAGCCACCTATTTCCTCCACCCGTGATAGACAATCGGCAACCACGTTCGATTTCCCCGGTACAAATTGTATGTCCGTACTAAATTGGGAAATGAAGTCCAAGTAGCGGAACTGCCTGGGCGAACAGTTATCCCTTATGGTAGAGAACGCAAACGTTAACGGCTTATGATCCGTATAAATTGTGAAGGGCCTAGCCTCAACCATGTGCCGAAAATGCTTGATAGCGTCGTATATCGCCAGAAGTTCCCTGTCGTACGGACTGTATTTCTTTTGCGCAGGTTTCAAGCGCCAAGAGAAAAATGCTAAAGGCTCCCAGGCTCCTGTAGGCAGGCGTTGTTGTAACACCGCCCCAATAGCAGCATCAGAAGCATCTGTTTGTATAGCGAGCTCGACGTCGGTCCGCGGATGGGCCAGAGTAGCTGCCTGTGAAAGCCCTTTTTTGCATGACTCGAAGGCTTCCATCATATCTGGTGTCATTGTTATCTCCTGTGTGGCTTTCTTCTTCGGTCCAGACAACACAACATTTAAGGGAGCTTGTAAAGCTGAAGCACCTGGCACAAATCGTCGGTAAAAGTTGAACATGCCCAGGAATCTGCGTAATTCTTTAACGTTTTTTGGTGTAGGGTAATCCAACATGGCTTGTACTTTCAACTGTAATGGTTGGATCCCTTTTGAGGATACCCTGTGGCCCAAAAAAGTAATTTCATCGACTCCAAACTCACATTTAGCCGTATTGATAAGTATTCCATAATCTCTTAGTCTCTGGAACAAGACCCGCAGATGTTGTTGGTGGCGTTCCTCATCAGGAGAAAAGATCAAAATATCGTCCAGATATCCGTAGCAAAAATCTAAGCCTCTTAAAGCTTCGTCCATGAATCTCTGGAACGTCTGAGCCGCGTTTTGTAGCCCAAATGTCATGTAGGGAAACTCAAACAAGCCAAAAGGGGTTATTATGGCAGTCTTCGGTATGTCGGCTGGGTTTACTGGGATCTGATTATATGCCTTAACAAGGTCTACCTTGGAGAAGACTTGACTTCCTGTTAGTTGCTGTGTAAAATCTTGAATGTGCCGTATTGGGTACTTGTCTGGAATGGTGCGCGCATTGAGGGCACGGTAGTCTCCACATGGACGCCAACCGGCATCCTTTTTGGGAACCAGATGTAACGGAGACGACCAAGGGCTCTCTGACCTGCGAGCTGTACCATTTTCAAGCATAGCTTCGAACTCCTTCTGCGCGATCATTAAACGATCCGGAGGAAGGCGTCGGGGTCTGCTTGTAACCGGTGGTCCAGGTAAGGTGCGTATATGATGCACTGTGTTGTGTTTCGGCGTGGCATTAATGCCAGCTGGGCGGGTGATGTCTGGGTACTGCCGAAGTATGTCAAGGTATGCAGATTCTCCCGACATAACCTTCACTGATGCGATAGCTTCTGTCAGAGGTTGAGCGGGAACAGTGACTGAGAATGTAGTGCCATTATCTATCAAGCGCTGGTTTCTGCAATCCACTAATATGTTATAGTGTGCCAGAAAGTCAACACCGATTATTGGCTTGGATACGTCAGCAATGACAAACTTCCAGTTGAAGTTTCGGCGAAGCCCCAGATTCAGTTGCAAATGCACCGAGCCATATGTAGATATGATCGAACCGTTAGCGGCGAAAAGCTCATAATTTGACTTTGCGCGGGTCCCTCTAATCAAAGCACGTGGGTACACGCACAAATCAGATCCTGTATCTACTAGGAAGAGTGTTTTAGAGGAGACGTCCGATACAAAGAGGCGGCCCGGCGATATAAGGCAGACGTTGGCCTTTAATTTCGGCTGCCGCTGAAGTTTTCCGATCCTGGGTAAGAACAAGGTCGGGTACAGCGAGTCGCTCTGTCGCCGAATCTTTGATGGTACCAGCAAACAGACGGATCCCTAGGCCTTGATGCGGAGCGTTCATAACGGCCGGACGTGGTCGGTGCTCGGTTTCTGCCACGAGAGTTGAACCTTGACGCGCGCGCTTGGCTGCCAAATTGTGCCTTTAATGAAGCAATCTCCCTGGTGAGGTCTGTCATGTTCCTGGCCATCTCCGACATCTCGGCGTTGTGGGTGCCGTTGCTCACAGCATGAACGTGAAGAGCGTGTGGGGCAACATCATGCACGCTATCGGCCGACTCGGCTAACTCGTCCAGCGACGCTTTGGTTTGTGAGGCGATAAGTCCTTGTAAGTTGCTTGGCAGACGGCTGGACCAGACGACTTTCAAAAAATCCTCGGGCATTCTGTCTCCTGCCAGCCCTCGTAGGTAACGCAAAAATTGGGACGGCTTTCTGTCGCCTAATTCCTCATGCTTCATTAACTGTATGAATCTCTGCTCCTTTGATGCTGATAGCCGTGATATTAGCTCGGTTTTAATTTTATTGTACCTGTTTTCATTGGGTGGGTTGCTTATGACATCTTTGACTTCCACGGCATACTTGTGTTCCAATTGCCCGATGACGTGGTTGAATTTGGTTGCGTCGCTATTAATACCAGACAGCGCGAACTGAGCTTCCATCTGCGCGAACCATAGCGCTGGCTCCTCGGGCCAGAACGGCGGGGGTCGGACGGCTACCTTGAACACTGCGCCCTGGTCTTCGGTTGCTTTAGAGTTTGTTTCCGACATAATCGTGTTTTTTTTATAATTATATCGATTCCGTTGTTTCCGTTTATGTTCAAAATCGGGGTCACCAATATAGAGGAGCTTTCTCTGGCGATGAATTAAAACGAGAAACTAAATTTTGTCCTCTATAATTAAATGCAAATTATTTGACATCGAAAATTATAACTGACAAATATAAACATAAAAATCCCTTCTTCTTATTCATAGCCAGCCTCGTACCATAGAGTAAGCTGACCACCACACTAGTACTAAGGCTGATCATGAATGAACCCCTAGTTTGAGAACAAAAGACCACAGCACCATGGAAAAAGAGCATTTTCAGATTGGGAAGTTTGCTCATCTAAGACTATGAGTATAGAATTAAAAAAATCTATTGGGTATACAGGGTGGGAGGGACTATACCGACATACTTTAGCCATGAATTCCTGGTGGTGTGACGAGTAAATAATGTTATATCAACATGGGTCGAATATTGTCATTTTACATTAATAGTCTTATGGAACAAAATAAATCAGTAAATTCAGCCCCTCGTTATAAACATGTCCTTACTGGAGGAAAAGTTATCAAAAAGAAAAAAAAAGCTAAAATGGAAACGAAAGGTCAATTTTTTTGGTCTCGTAGTCGCTTACCGTCAAATACTGCGAAGGTTAATTGCTGTTTAGTTAAAGGATTTTAAAAAAATTGTGATACTATCTTAGTCATATTTATTAGGGCTTCTTACACACTTGGGAGTTTTCATTTAAAAAATAATGAATATCTCTGAAAGTAAGCGTTTTTCGACTATACATCACATAACTTTTTTTACTCCTAATAGTTGTTAGAATCTATAGTTAAAGTTTGTCGGTATAGTCCCTCCCACCCTGTATAATAGGTGCTTGATACATATTTCTGATTTTGTTTCAGTACCCGAAGAACAACTGAAGATGAATATCTAAAGGCAACACATTTAACAGATCAAGACTTCGTGATAAGACATTATTTAACACAAAAGAATTTTAATCAACAACTCAAACAGCAATATAAAATTTAAACATTTAATAAATTGAACGCATTTATTTTGAACGCACCTACAACGATGTATCATCGAGCTTTCACAGGAAGTTCGCATACCTCAAACTAGACGGCGCCACTGTCTATGAACTTTTGACGTGAACTTGACTGAAAGTTTTTAGAATAACTTAACCAAAATACTTAGCTAAGCTTTTATCGGAATGTGCATAGTGATAACCGTGGGAAATGAACAAAAACTGTAATTAAATTACAATACAATGCATGAGAAATGTCTGTGTTTTGACCTATAGTTTATTAAAAAAAACCTAGTGAAAAACATGATCCTTAGCCACCAAAAGAATTTCGTATTGCCAAGGTAAGTGATCCGTGTTATTTTAACTTAAATCTAACTTCATATTTACCAGTTTTATACAGTATCTTCGTTATGTGAGTAAAATATAATATTCATTTATAAAAAAACGTCTAAATAGCCAGAAAGTTGACCTAACTTTCTATTTTCGCTGATAGTTATTTGTAAACATGTTTAGTTCTTTCTCATAGCCTACTTTATAACTATTCACGTATCGAACATGTGACTTGTGCCATATTCGCCTACTTTTTTAAGTAACCAAAGATAAACAACGTCACTATTAATACAGCACATATTTTTGGTACTATAAAGTCGTGGTTTTGACATCCATAAAGATTTAAGTTACTAAGGTCCACAAGTTTTTGATGAACATGACAATAAAATGCCATAATTCGTACAATTACAAGAGATTCTGAAGTTATGTATAAGTCAAAAGAGTGTGTTTATTTGAAAGAATTTGTAATTTACTAAAGATTCATGCCTACTTTCTCTCTATAGTTCCCTCATTATTCAGGATTGTGACCAACTGAAATGTCCCTCTACGCACCATGGTCAAGGGCCATATTATAGACTGCCACAAGCATTTTTCATGATTTTGTGGTGTCTTACTCTATCTATAAGTTTATCATTCCAGTGGTATACTCTGATAGCTCAGCAGTTTTTGTAAAAAAAGGCCTTTTAAAATTTGTTCCATTCCTGTTAAGGGCATTTACATTCAAAATGTCCTGTTAACTAGCAAATAACAGCTTATCACAAGTTTTGTGATTAGTGTGGGACGGCATAAACTTAGTCACCAACTGACAGGTTAGACGATATTTAAACATAGTTTTGTCTAACCATACATTAAAACATTAATGCCAATAAAAGAAAGATAGATTAGGGGCCATTCATTTATTACGTAATACGATTTAGGGGGGGAGGGGGGTCAACCATGTTTTATTTTTTCTTACAGGGGGTGGGAGGGAGTTTTGATCGTTCTTACGTAAGATCATAAAAATGCACAAAATAATCTTAACTTTTGAAAAAGCGCGCAAATCCGCGCGAGAGCGTAGGCGTGTGCTCGGTTGCGTATAAAAATTTTACTAAAAAATTAAAAACTTAATATCTGCAAATAAGTCCCTACAAAAATGATTCTTTGAAAACTAAAAATTAAAACAGCCCGAACGTAAAATCATTTTTCCTTTAGATTCTTACGTAATAAATATTTAATAGGGGGGAGGGCGTCAGCCGATTCTTATTTTTTCTTATATAAGGAGGGGAGGGGGTCAGACACTGGCAAAAATCGTCTTACGTAATAAATGAATGGCCCCTTACAAGAAATCAAAGTACATAGAAAAATTAAATGGCACTCACCTGTGTCCAGACCGGGAATTGAACCCGGTATCTCTGGATTTCCAATCCAGTGACTCAACCACTCGTCCACCCGGCAAGTGCCCTCAATTTCTTGTATCTATATAATGTAACATAAAAATGTGGTGTAATTTACCCGCATCAAAAACTAATAAATGAACATCATGTTTCTTTCATATAAAGTACTTCAATAGGTTTATAAAAAAAAAAAAATATTATGTAAAATTGTTTTATTTATTTCATTATGTCACAATATTCAATTTTGTTATAAAAAATTATGTTAATATTAGCCTAAATATTACTATGACAAAAGTATCGCCAGTCGCCACCACCATCCACACATCTATTGAACACATTGGCAAAAGGGCCATCCATTTATTACATCTATGATTTCCATTTTTAGGTATCTTGCCTATGACACAATTTTTCCTAACTTTTCCTGGCTTTTTAACACACACACAATACCTTCAATTAAGCATTGTAAAGCCTACATTTTCGACGTCTATAGACGTTACTCACCTGAAAGCGTTAACATTTTCACAACCAACAACCCGCTCGTAACTTTTGCTCAGATCCTGGCGTTTTTGCGTCACATATTATTGGTCTTACAAATTACCAAGCGGTCTCTGTCGGTTTCTAGGGTATTGTTAGATTTTTGTCTTGTTGTGTAAGTGTTAACTAATATAGCCTGTATAGTCTTGAACCTATGCAAGTAAAAATATATGGATCCATATATGGACCCGTAAGAGCTATTGGCATGACTATCTATCTTTGCTACATTAAATACTTCTCTAGCATGGGAACATTGATTTTGAACACAAAACATGGACATCAACAATCAATGCCGTTGTTATCAAGAACCCGAGCTACTTTAGAATATTGAAATCCAAATGTATGACTAACAGGTTTATGTTCTTTATAGGACATATAGGTGCACTAAGAAAACGATTTTTGAAATTTAACTCTTAAATAATTGATCAATATTGGAATTTTTTATGAAAAAGTCGGAAATTTATTCCGATGAAATTATCTAGTTGTAAATGGTTTTACAATACGAAAAAGAGCTGATGAAAATAGTCTATTACATTTCCTAGAACAGGTTGAGAGGTAATATCATTTTCTACTCTTCTTTTTCTCTTTATGAGACTTCTTAGATTTACTCTTTTTTGATTTCTTCTTTTTCTTCTTCCTCCTCTCTTCTTCTGAATCAGTGCTGTCAGAATCGGATGATGATGTTGAGCTACTTGATGATGATGAACTTGATGATCTGATGAAAGATGAAATAAAAGTAAATAAACAGTAAACCTCTGATCTGTAATGTATAGTTAAAGATCAGGGATGGGGAACCAATGGCATGGCACACAATTTTTATTCTCTTCTTCTTCCAATACCCGGTCAAATATGAAATCCGGGTATTATCAGACTAAATATAGTCAGTTACCCGAGTTTTCAGGTACTCATTTCATTCTCTGTTACAAGCCCTGCTGGGATCACCAAAGTCTTATAGATAATATACTAAAACTTCACTCTTCTCCAAACAACACCATAGGGATTAGTGTTTTGGTGGGATGGCAGAATAATTACCTGGCTCTCTTCTTTTTGCTCTTTTTCGCTCGTGCCTTCTTCAGTTTTTCTTCTAGTTTCTTGCGTAGCTCGATCTCCCGGAGACTCTGGAGTGGCGTCGCATAATCCTGTTCACTGTCACTGCTTGTGCTGCTCACATCGAGGACTATTTCCTTATTCGGATCCACCTGCAAAATAAAACAATTCAAAATAAAAAAAATACACTATCTTAGACAATATTGATATGAGAGGAACCTAATATTGTTCAGAAATTTAAAAAAAAAATTCTCAACTATCTATGATACGCAGAAATTTCTAGATATGACAATTAGTAAGTATTTATAGTCATTACTTGCTATCAGATCAGATTCATTTTCACCAAAATATCAAGGGAAATTTGTCCTATTAATGTGTTGCATGCCGTCTAATTGAACAACATACTTAAACTGATTATAATATTAGTAAAAACAACGAAAACTCACTTTAATAAAGTTTCTACATTGGAAAGTTAGGTGGCCAGCATAACCACACTTTTTACATGCCGCCCTTGAGGAGTCTTTGCCGATTTTACCCACTAAATCGGGATAGTTGGACATGTTTTAATAGAACATTAAACGTTAATACTTTGAGCAAAGGCAAGTATTTCACAACCAAAGGTCGACGTCAACATCAACAACGAAAATTATTGTTTGAGTTGCGTTTCGTTCGTTCGATAATGCTTCGCTGCTCGATACACGTTCATTTATTTACAAGATAGAAAATACTTGTGTTATTTATGCTAATCAATAGATTTTAATCGTTTTCTTTATAATATTTTTTTATGATTTACATATTATTAATAACTACTTTGATTTCTACTTCATCGTAAATGCTTAAATATTGATTTTTTTGCTTTACTGCTAGCAGTAACGAAACGCATACAGCAAGCGTTCCATTTCACGCATTTTACGTTTATGACAAAATAGTATTTTATGCAACAGTTGTATAAGTGGGTTCAAAAAATGCGAATCGCGTGAGTTGCGATACGAGCCGCGAATGCGGCGAGTATCGCAAATAGAGACGCAATGAGCGTTTTTTGACTTAATTATACAACGTTGCATACAATACTTTTTCTACGACTAGGTTTTAAATTATAAAATACAAAATTAATCATAACCTGAAAACAAGGCAAATAATATGACGTTTGACTGACAGTATGTGTCTATGGTAAACTTTTTTTTAATTAAAAATATACTTAAATTAAAACTACTTTTTTATGTTGGCATCAATGAATTTAGTTCGGAAAGTTTTGTTTTTCTTAAAAACCGTAGGAATTTAATTGTTTGTTAAGTTGGTAGTTGTGCATTTTTACCGTAAAGTTAAAATTGAGCGCTTAATCCTTGACCTAAGTTTAACCTACATTTAGAAGTCTGTGGCTGCTAGCAATAACGTAAAGTGACTGTAACGACACTAGTGCTGTTATGGGGAATAGAGTATAGACTTCTCTGAACTCATATTATGTACCGTCAAATGGTCCAACTTTGCCCACCGGCCAAACTTTGCCCAGGGTGTAAATATACTATTTCCTTCCTGGGCAGTATATTTACACCCTGGGCAAAGTTTGGCCGGTGGGCAAAGTTGGACCATTTGACGTTATGTTCTTATATTAGTGTTCGTGACCAAGTAAAAGACAGATAACAGTACAGGAGTAGAAAAAATTGGTTTATGTGGAGGCGGGAATTCATTTCAAAATTGGTTTCGTTCCGTCTTTCTCACACTTCAGATATTTTGTATTGAATGAGAGAGATAACACTATTTAATCTTCGAACGAATGTACTAATATAGGCCAGAATCCTGAACTTACTAAACAAAACTGATGCGGCATCTCAACTCTGTTCACAGTTAGCGAATCAAGAGAAATGTTACGAAATGGCGGAGTTCCTGCCCCTCTGCGACGTGTTGTTCAACGTGATATCGCTGGCCGGCTACTTCTGCGACGTCGTGTTCGACGTTGTGATGAGCTACGCGCTGCTCGAGCGCGGGTATAAGGCCACGTTCGCGGCTGCCATATCCATTGTCATCACGTCGCTTCTGATATCACAGGTACGTGGGGAATAAAGGTCTCTGTCCACTACACCGTATCATACCATGACCGAACTCGTGTCTGATACGTTCATAGTACGGTCATGGTATGATACATTATAGTGGGCAGAGACCTTAAGGGTTAAATACTGAGCATATTTGGAGTAGTACATCGTTACCCAGTCCGACCAAACTCAGGGTGGTCCGGCTAGCGACCTGGTTCGACCCCAGGGAACGCCACGGCCGACCACCCGGTCCGACTATCGCTACGCCCGTGTATGGGTTGCGAGTTTGTCAGTTTCTAAAGAAAAAAAAAAGTAGTACATCAGGTGTGTAGTAGAAGGGCTAGGCACTGAATGTGTTTGAGGTTGTCTATCAATCACATGAGGTCCAAATAAAATAGAATAGGTTACAAAAAACAGGAAAAAAAATTAACAGAAAGAATCATGCGAATTGTTTTAGACACCGATTGAAATCGAATAAAAAAAATATTTTTTTTACTCTTAAAATCATTCCAGAGCTTTAACTATTGCGAATTTATATACAGCTGCAAATACATTAGCTTACGTATTCATTTCATGCCATTCGACGGGGTTTTGAATGGATTGTGCTTAAAAAGTACACATAACTTTAAATAGGAAAAAGCCTATCTTAAACGCAATTAATGGGCGAACTTTTCAATGACCAATACAAAATTTTTACAAAATTTGTAGATTTGCTACACAGACCGGAAGTTAACACAAATTCAAGTGTCTTTAAATCCGACAGTACTCAGATAAACAAGCTTGCCATAAATGTAGCAATGTAAATTATATTTTACTCCGCTACCCAAAGGTTGTCTAGATCTAGAAGAGATCGCTTTTTAACGCTAAGACCGCCTGTTGTGCCTATTTAGATTGCCTTTAATTATGTTATATACCTTTGTAGTGTGTTTTTAGTGTGCAATAATAGTACATTACTTACCTAGAGAGGTAAAACAAAGAATATCTGAGATCGCAGGTATTTGACGCCCGAGTCGAAGGCAAGGGCGATGTGGGATTTTCCACTTTATGGCCAGGTGTGTATTGTATTGTGCACAAACCATGTATTAAAGTAGACCCAACAAATGCTTATACTTCACGTGCCATGACCATAGACTACCTCCACTAGACGGAGCATGTTGGGCGGCGCGCGCTCACATCAGATATGGTCAATCGTATAGCATTACGGCATTACGCGACCAGCCGCTCTTTCAGTTGCGACCATGTTTCTGACTTGTGTGTGCACCAAACGTGAAATAAATATTTCAGTTCAATCCGACGACAATCTCAAAACATAAAATGATAAAAAAGATGTGAAACACGCGTTGTACTAGTAATATCTACCGATATTTAATCGCACATATGCGTGGTGAGCTCGTGTCGTATGGCATGCTCCGTCTAGTGGAGGTGGTCTGTGGCTTTGCGCAAATTACCTCATAGTTGCACTCGGGCCGTTCAAACTGTCAACGCAAAAATCTGACACGCAACGTTCTCATACAAATCGAGGAACTTTTTCATTCTATCTCGATCTATTTCTGTGGTACAGGTCGCGTCACGTAAAAAGAACGCTGGAAGAAAGTGGAGGGGGTGTGTTTGCGCATTAGTACACTCGCGCACGAAAGTACTATGTTTATTGTTTTATTTTTAAACAAGCCTTTCGCTCGCGGCGCGGTTCAATTAAAAAGTATATTATTATCTATTATTTATTTACTAATACACAGTTGGTATGACGCTTAATAGTAAAACATCGTCCCCCATAACTGTTTACACAGTTTGACAGTGGGATCCTTGAGTATTAGTTGATATATCATTAAATGGAATTAAAAACATGTTTCTGTGTAGAATGGAATAAAACAAACAGTATACATCATAAATCATTTTTCATCACACTTGCTCGAAAATGGTGTCATTACACGTAGGTTCTGCGGGCCGTAAATGACCTATTACGCCCTAGGGCGTAATGGTTTTCTTTTTAAATTTGAAACGATGGTTTTGTTTTACTCTTATTTGTCGTGTTCAAAGGAAATGCCAATTTACTTTTTTAATTTTTATCACTGAAATACTTATTTAAAGAGAACTGTTATTGCAAATACATTAAACACATATTTCTGTAACATTAATTTAACGTTTAAATAGTGTATTTCAGTATTGTGCAAATATAAAATCAACCGTTTTAGGTCTTTACCGTTATGGTTTCCGAACGTGACTTGACCTTCGCATTGTCTATGGATATGTCACTGTCAGTTTTACAATTTTATCTAATTAAAATAACCTCACTTAAAGGTTATTTTAATTAGATTACCTCACAAGTGTGATGAAAAACATTGTGTGTGCCACGGGCGGTAAAGGAATAACAAACTCGTGTCATTAAAGCCCTCGGCTTCGCCTCGGCCTTGTAACTTACACTCGTTTGTAATTCCTTACTTACCGCCCTTGATACACAATGTACTATTTCTGTGTAAAACCATTTTGTTATAAACAGAACATTTTTGTGCGCGACAGTATTTTGAGAACGAACGTGACGTGAACACAGTGCGGAAAGCAAAGGTCGACTGACGAACCAATAGCGCCCCGGCAATGATGCGGCGCGGCACCCGCCCTCCCCGCGCCGCACCTCATACCACCAAATAGACCGATAAATGGCCTAATGCGCAGCTTGATCACTAGCGTTCTTTTTACGTGACGCGACCTGTATTGTGTATTTGGTTGTTTGCTAGGTCCTCTCCCTCCGCTGGTACCTCTCGGTGTGGGGCTCCGGCGAGCGCCGCTCGCGGCCCTGGCTGGTCGCGGCGCTGCACTGCTTACAACTGGGCGTGCTGTGGCGGTACGCGCGCCTCCTCGCGCCTATAGAGCTGCGCCGCGGCCACGTGAAGCACCAAGTCCGGGACCTTTGTAAGTGGCGTTGCCAGGCGTCCGGATAAAGCCGGGCATAGGCTTTTTGATTGCGAGTCCGGCCAAAATAAACGGTGTCCGGCCAATTTTTTTGTTGTATCTATTAATAGGTACTTAGACACAAAATCCTCAATAATGTAGGGTGTCAGGCCTTTTTACCCAAATGTCCGGCTAAACTGGCTGGTCTGTCCGGCTATGAGGTTTGGCGACCTGCAACTCTATTTGTAAGTATCCTTGTGGGGCGCCGCTCGCGGCCCTGGCTGGTCGCGGCGCTGCACTGCTTACAACTGGGCGTGCTGTGGCGGTACGCGCGCCTCCTCGCGCCTATAGAGCTGCGCCGCGGCCACGTGAAGCACCAAGTCCGGGACCTTTGTAAGTGGCGTTGCCAGGCGTCCGGATAAAGCCGGGCATAGGCTGTTTGATTGCGTGTCCGGCTAATTTTTTTGTTGTACCTATTAATACTTAGACACAAAATCCTCAATAATGTAAGGTGTCAGGCCTTTTTACCCAAATGTCCGGCTAAACTGGCTGGTCTGTCCGGCTATGAGGTTTGGCGACCTGCAACTCTATTTGTAAGTATCCGTGTGGGGCGCCGCTCGCGGCCCTGGCTGGTCGCGGCGCTGCACTGCCTGCAACTGGGCGTGCTGTGGCGGTACGCGCGCCTCCTCGCGCCTATAGAGCTGCGCCGCGGCCACGTGAAGCACCAAGTCCGGGACCTTTGTGAGTAGCGTTGCCAGGCGTCCGGATAAAGCCGGGCATAGGCTTTTTGATTGCGAGTCCGGCCAAAATAAACGGTGTCCGGCCAATTTTTTTGTTGTATCTATTAATAGGTACTTAGACACAAAATCCTCAATAATGTAGGGTGTCAGGCCTTTTTACCCAAATGTCCGGCTAAACTGGCTGGTCTGTCCGGCTATGAGGTTTGGCGACCTGCAACTCTATTTGTAAGTATCCTTGTGGGGCGCCGCTCGCGGCCCTGGCTGGTCGCGGCGCTGCACTGCTTACAACTGGGCGTGCTGTGGCAGTACGCGCGCCTCCTCGCGCCTATAGAGCTGCGCCGCGGCCACGTGAAGCACCAAGTCCGGGACCTTTGTAAGTGGCGTTGCCAGGCGTCCGGATAAAGCCGGGCATAGGCTGTTTGATTGCGTGTCCGGCTAATTTTTTTGTTGTACCTATTAATACTTAGACACAAAATCCTCAATAATGTAAGGTGTCAGGCCTTTTTACCCAAATGTCCGGCTAAACTGGCTGGTCTGTCCGGCTATGAGGTTTGGCGACCTGCAACTCTATTTGTAAGTATCCGTGTGGGGCGCCGCTCGCGGCCCTGGCTGGTCGCGGCGCTGCACTGCCTGCAACTGGGCGTGCTGTGGCGGTACGCGCGCCTCCTCGCGCCTATAGAGCTGCGCCGCGGCCACGTGAAGCACCAAGTCCGGGACCTTTGTGAGTAGCGTTGCCAGGCGTCCGGATAAAGCCGGGCATAGGCTTTTTGATTGCGAGTCCGGCCAAAATAAACGGTGTCCGGCCAATTTTTTTGTTGTATCTATTAATAGGTACTTAGACACAAAATCCTCAATAATGTAGGGTGTCAGGCCTTTTTACCCAAATGTCCGGCTAAACTGGCTGGTCTGTCCGGCTATGAGGTTTGGCGACCTGCAACTCTATTTGTAAGTATCCTTGTGGGGCGCCGCTCGCGGCCCTGGCTGGTCGCGGCGCTGCACTGCTTACAACTGGGCGTGCTGTGGCAGTACGCGCGCCTCCTCGCGCCTATAGAGCTGCGCCGCGGCCACGTGAAGCACCAAGTCCGGGACCTTTGTAAGTGGCGTTGCCAGGCGTCCGGATAAAGCCGGGCATAGGCTGTTTGATTGCGTGTCCGGCTAATTTTTTTGTTGTACCTATTAATACTTAGACACAAAATCCTCAATAATGTAAGGTGTCAGGCCTTTTTACCCAAATGTCCGGCTAAACTGGCTGGTCTGTCCGGCTATGAGGTTTGGCGACCTGCAACTCTATTTGTAAGTATCCGTGTGGGGCGCCGCTCGCGGCCCTGGCTGGTCGCGGCGCTGCACTGCCTGCAACTGGGCGTGCTGTGGCGGTACGCGCGCCTCCTCGCGCCTATAGAGCTGCGCCGCGGCCACGTGAAGCACCAAGTCCGGGACCTTTGTGAGTAGCGTTGCCAGGCGTCCGGATAAAGCCGGGCATAGGCTGTTTGATTGCGTGTCCGGCCAAAATAAACGGTGTCCGGCCAATTTTTTTGTCATACCTAATAATGCTGAGACACAAAATCCTCAATAATGTAGGGTGTCCGGCCTTTTTACCCAAATGTCCGGCTAAACTGTCTGTCTGGCAATTAGGTTTGGCGACCTGGCAACTCTACATCTCTCTGTATTTGTAAGTATTCGGTCTTGATCAGTACGAAAGACCACCTTTTAGTGTTGTCATTTAGACTTTTTGTATTTTAGCCGTAAAGGCCTGCGAAGTAACCATTAGTCGTATGTTTTTTTCCGGACAATTTTGTTGCCCCTAAGACAAAACACACTCGATATATCCACACAGCCTAACGTTATCATTCCTGATTTTATTTTAAAATTAAGTTGATTTATTCGGGAACAAGTAAGTATTCCATAATTACAATATAACAGCACAGTTTTGGACTCTTGTCACTTTTTTTTGAACCTCCCGTAGTTAATGTACTAGCCCTTGAAAGCTTGACACCGTAAAACTCAAGTCGCACAGTTAGTAAAAAAACGGCCTGATTCAATTTTTTTACAATTGAGTTAAAACCGTTTTAAGTAGTTTTAAGATTGAAACTAAATTATTTTTTTTTTTACTAGACCGGTTTTTTAATGATGTTATTGGTTATTTTCAGGTATGCTGCGGTTGGTGCACGCGTTCTGCGAGGCGGCGCCGATGTTGCTGTTGCAGCTACACGTCTTGTTGCGAGAGGAGCCTGAACCGGAGCCCATAGACACGCCGTCGGGTAATTCTTGACAAGATTTTGTTGAAAACTCATTAAATTAAGGTCATATTATATCTGCATGAAACAAGATGAGATACATACTTTGATGCACAGATAGTGTATTAAAATAGTAGTTTATGCAACTGATTGCACGCAACTGGGCGTAACACAATTGAAAAACATTTCAAACAAATACTTACAAAGATTTTATTTTTGTAATTTTAGCCGGCAACGCCGCGTTCGCGGAGCTGACGGTGATATCGTCGTCGCTCTCGCTGTTCTCGGTGTGCTGGGCGCTGGCCAGCTTCAGCAAGAACGTGCGCCTGCGCAACGTGCACCGCCTCGTGCTCACCTGGCTCGGCGTCATCGTGCAGGTACAGTCAAGGAATTTAATTTCCAACCCACCTAAGGTCCAATATCGTATAGCATACTGTCATCATAAGAGCTAGCTAGAGTACGTCGTTACTTTGACATATCACACGCATCGTTTTGTGTCAGTAACTAGGTAACAGATTAACAACGTTGACATGGTGAACTGAAATTTGGAACGTCAAGGCACTACCAAAAAAGGACGACAACCGCGGAATCGAAATTCGAAGAAAGTTCCTCTTTCTCGCTCTTGCAATATTCGAATGAAAGGAACGCAGATAACGAAATTTAGATTATCGACGTTTGCGGTAGTCTTTCCGGAGTCTGGATTCGGAATTATTTTAAAATTTTCTCGATTGACACTGACACCAACTGACACGTATTCGTAATTAGATGAGCAAATGACTTCGCAAAGAGGTTATCTGTAATGTGCAGTGACAAATAATACGTATTGACATTTAAATACTATTACTGAAATAGAAATTTCGACCTTAATGCATCGTGAATGCTTAACAACATTTCAATGAAACGGGTAGGAAATTAAATTCCTTGACTGTACCAAAGTATAATAGGGATGACGATTAAAAATATATCATTCTAATTAGTCATCAGTTAGATTATGGAAAAATATGGGACACGTATTTTTTGGTTCATAAAATTATTAAAAATCGGCAAAGTTATAGATCATCACACTCCTATGTGAAAATTGTACCAAATAGTGACGTCACTCGAAACTTCTAAGCACTGTATCCTCGTAATTTTTTGTTTGTTAAACAAAAGAAAAATACGTGTAAAATATTTTTTAATAATCTAACTGACGGACTAAACAGCTTTTTTAATCGTCTAGCCTATAGCAGTTAATATTTCTTCCTACAAAGGTACATCGTGCGCTTGAATGTGTGCGCGCCGTGTACAAACGCACTACAAGTAAAGAAATAAGAATGCTCCAGTATGGACCGCACTCACACAGACGTCTGTGACGCTCCATAGCAGGTGCTATCGCGCATCTGTGTGAATACGTATCGCGCGCTCCTAAACGGCCGTCTAACGAAGGTTACTCGGCGTTGCAGAAAGGAACTGGTCGCAGACAAACACTTCTTAGAGAAAAAAAAACACATAAACAATAGGTTACACCAGATTTTTGGTCGCCAAGGCGGCGCTACTGAGAGAGTGAGTGTTCATAGATATTAAAAAAAAATACATGGATAGTAAAACGGCGCGGTCGCCTAAGGAAGGTTACGCGGTGTCACTGAGAACGGTCAACCAGATTTAAAGAGAACGGTCAGTCAATATCCCGCATTTTTAGATTTAATTTAGTTGTAATCGATTTATAAAATATGTAATACTATAATATTTAGACTAAAATATTTTTGCAGTTCCTATGGCGACTGGGCACGATCTCCGCACGCATTTGCGCGCTCAGCGCCTACGCTCTAGTCTACGAATATTGGGTCTTCTTAGTTATAGGTATGATATTCATTCACTTGAACCATTAATTTTTGGGTCGATTTCAGGCGTTTTTCCAGCTTTTTTTTTTCATTCATTAGTGTCACTCGATTTTTACCGCAAAGGACTATCGAGTGACGACAACTTTTGATAATAGTACATTACATAACTAGGGTGGTAATACAAAGAAAGGCCGAGATCGCAGAAGTTTGCGGCCCGAGCTGAAAGCGAGGGACGTAAATATGCGATCGAGGGCTTTCTTTATTACCTCCCGTGTTGTGTACATCATTTTATGTCTACACTTGGCCAGAAAGCGGCTTTTTCCGTACGCGCAGCGTGCAGAAAAAGTCACTTTATGGCCAGGTGTGGCATAAAATCATGTGTATCCTCGATACCGTCTATCATTTATAATAAAAGTTAACTATTGTTATCACTGATTGCTGCTATATTTGCTTGAACACGAATGAGAAAAACTGCCGCGGTCGGAACGCTCTGAAATCGACCCTTAATTATTTGCGCCATATTTTAGAACGTCAACGGAGAATTGACATTGTTATTGCAGAATAATTCAAAATACGAGTAGTTAAAACAACCCTAGAGTTATCCTACTGTCTGGGGATTCCCCATGGCTTTAACCACGCAAATGTAAGTCAGTCATTTTGTTGAATTTAGATTTTGCGAACGTTAGCTGGGGAGATATACCCTAGCAACCTCATTTTCCCCCTCATTGTGTGAAGTTTATTTATTTAAAATAAAGAAAACGTTTCATACAAAGAGCGAACTTAGTGCCAAAAGGCATTCCCCACCTTAGGATAAAGCAGACAGATTGTGGGCGTTGCAACTAACACCGTTTCAGCTTAGGCAAAAATCCTTCTGTATGTCTAGTGGATGTCTGTCTGTTCTCCTCTACATGTCGAATTTCTCAATCGATTCTCGTGAAATTTCGAGAGCAGCTTCGATAATTATATTTATGCCACACCTGGCCATAAAGTGACTTTCCGCACGCTGCGCGTACGGAAAAAGCCGCTTTCTGGCCAAGTGTAGACATAAAATGCTGTACACAACACGGGAGGTAATAAAGAAAGCCCTCGATCGCATATTTACGTCCCTCGCTTGCAGCTCGGGCCGCAAACTCCTGCGATCTCGGCCTTTTGTATTACCACCCTAGTTGAGAAATGTACTATTTTGTCCACTCAGTTTTTGGATTTATCCAAAATGGCGGATTCAGTAGGGTCCATAGACTCTCTAGTTCTACTGCTCACAGAGCTACTAGTCTAAAATTAAATAACAACACTGACAGTGGGCTCACTGGGGAGTATAAATATTAGGGGACAATCTTACACACATCGAACTAGCCCCATAGTAAGCTCAATAAGGCTTGTGTTATGGATACTAGACGACGATATATTTAATAGATACAAATACTTAAATACATAGAAAACATCCATGACTCAGGAACAAATATTCGTGCTCATCACACAAATAAACGCCCTTACCGAGATTCGAACCCAGGACCTCCTGCTTCGTAGGCAGGGTCACTACCAACTAAGCTAAAGCGATTTTCACTCATTATTATAACAAAACGGGACTTAATCGCGTAAAAACATGATATTACCTCGACGTTTCGGACGTGCCGTGACGTCCATGGCTTCGCGACCATGGACGTCACGGCACGTCCGAAACGTCGAGGTAATATCATGTTTTTACGCGATTAAGTCCCGTTTTGTTATAATAATAAGCTAAAGCGGTCGTCAAAATAGAGTCATCGAGTATGATGTGGCATATAACATTTGATGGCGACAGGTCTCCACTGGGTGTCGATGTTCCTGTGGCTGATCTCGCCCAAGAACGTGTTCGACGGCGAGCGCGTGGGGCGCGCGCGCAAGGCCGCGCTCGCCGCGCTCATCGCCGCCGTCTACGTGCTCGCCTACGTCAACCTGCAGGAGCACCGACACAAGCAGAAGATGGTGAGCACCATCCGCAGAACAATCACACGGAACGCGCGAACCGCCTCAACCAATCCACCCACTAATTCACCACACTCCCAATAATAACAATGAAGCTAGAATCGATCCCGCTAGTCTATGCGCTCAGTGGAATGTCACTAGTGCTCGCCAACGTCAATCTTTTTTTTTTGCGGTGGGAAAAGGCATTACGCATACCCCCCTGGGGCCTCGCCAACGTCAACCTGCAGGTGCACAGGCACAAGCAGAAGATGGTGAGTGCCATGCACGGAATAATCAGCCAGACATCGCATTCTAGGGGCCAACGCCTGACAGGTACTAGAGATAGACGATTTTTTTTTCACAATTAAATATTCCTTGCACACTGACATTATTCCTATATATATTTTTTTTTGTTTTTTCATTTTTATGGAATGGTATGTTTGCTTAAAACTTTTAATTTATTTGTTAAAAAAGGTCAGTCACGAATAACACTAATCCATTAAAATGAAAGCTACTAAGTCAATCATTACCATACTTAAAATAAACCACAAAGCTGGGTATGATTACTAGTTTAGGCGGAAAGCATCGTAGGTATACGATGTATCGACGAATATCGATATGAGAACTCTACTTGCCTTTCCATTTTGCACCAAAAACTTAAATATCTTAATGTCAAAAATGTCGATATCCATAAATGTCGATAAAAAAATCGTCTATCTCTAGTACCTGTCAGGCGTTTGCCCCCTAGAATCCAATGTCTGATAATCACACAGAACGGGCGAACCGCGTCAACCAATTCACCCACTAATTCACCACACTCCCAATAATAACAATGAAGCTAGAATCGATCCCGCTAGTCTATGCGCTCAGTGGAATGTCACTAGTGCTCGCCAACGTCAACCTGCAGGAGCACGGGCACAAGCAGAAGATAGTGAGTGCTATGCTCAGAACAACCACACAGAACGGGCGAACCGCGTCAAGCAATTCACCCACTAGTTCACCACACACCCAGCACCCAGAAGCTTCAATCGATCCCGTTGATCTATGTCACTAGTGGCCGCGTACGTCAACCTGCAGAAGCACAGACACAAGCAGAAGATGGTGAGTATCACGCGCAGAACAATCACAACGAACGGGCCAACCGCTACAAGGTTGGTGAACTTCACTAGTCTACTCACACACGACGGTAATAGGGAATGGTTGAATAGCTTCAATCAATCCCGATATTCCGTTCAGTGAAGTCACTTCGCCATCCACTGTACTACACGTCCATCCATCCACTGTATACACACATTTGTAACCTATGTTTGACGAATAAATAATTACCCCCGTCGTGGCGAACATAAAAATCTGGGTGAGGTCGCAAATAATCGCACAACGTTGAATATGTTGGGATGTTGTTAGGATACATATAAGTAGTGTAAACTCGATTTTGCAGTTTCGAAAAAGTTGTGCTAAATGTATGGTGGTCGCAAAACACCGAAATTTTCGGTCATTTTTCAGATTTTGGTCTGTACCTTCTAAAAACCGGATTTTTGGATAAAATTGTCTATGACACTATTAAAGAAGATAAAATTCCCTACAATATGAGTATAACATCAACTCTGCATATTTAGAAAATGTTGAGATATAGCACTTCAAAAAATTGCAAATTTTCCTTAAAAGTTCGAAATTGCACTTTCAGCTACCTCTCAAGCTGAATAGCAGCTGAAATACTGATCTTACAATGACAATTAGATGTATGAAGTAATAGAGCAATTATTGAGCTTTATTTTAAGTATAATTTGAACCCTGTACTTGCGATAATTCTCTTGTTATCGAAAAAAACCAAATCATTAGAGAACTCAGATTTCTCAGGAAAGAGTGCTCCTAAAGCAAATTGTTAGTATATTGAGCAGTTATTCATAGGAAGTTTTAAAAATGACTTTATATTTCTAAACATCATTCATTTAAAAAGTTCTGAGGGGCCATGATGATCGCGTACATCGCACATTATGTAAATGACAAAAGCATCGTCACATTTACATACGTGCGTAAATTCGAGAGTGTTGAATACTTTATTATTTATTTATACTGTGATATGCGTAACCATCATATGCCCGCTAAATTAGTCTTAGATACACATCGTAAGATCTTAGTCATAAAATGTGAAAATCAACGTAAAGTGATGGCGAGTTCTCGGCTCCAGTGATAGAATTACAGAACGCAATGTAAATTAGTATTTATCGCAATAACTTACACTAAAGAGTGGCTATGTAGTTACCCTTGAATTGCTGACATCTTACGGAATCCGGCAAAAAGTTATCTTCGATGACATAAAACATTAGATTCAACGTTTGTCAACGAAACGTCACGCAACCGGTAGGTTTACGTAGTTATACGTTTACACCTACTAGTTTTCCGCGTCTAATTCAGATTCAGATTCAGATTCTTTATTTATAATTGTACACATCAATTACATGTCAAATAGATAGGTATTATTGGGATTACATTATTATGCTCCTATTTTGTGTAAGTAGGTACTTATAATATTAGGCTTGCTTTTACGCAATTGGCTAAATGGTCGTATTCTTCTGAATTACACCTAGAAAAGTGTCGTCAAAATCATGTTCATGGCTAAGTAGTCAAGCAGGGGCTTATTGCATAACAAAGTACGAGATAATATTATAAGTAAGTTTGTATGGATTTTTACTAATATTAGCTTGTCTTCTACAATGTACTCGTCTAATGAGTCTATTCTCGACGAGCTCAACATCAAAACGAGACTACACAATCTGTACACAACGTGTCCAAAGCTTCTTCGGGCATCTGGTCAGGTCAGGTCCGGATAGTCTGGAGAAGCTCCTAATTACTGTTCGTATGGCAGGAAGAAGGAGTAGGGGCCGTATCGTATGCCTATGCTGAATCGTGATGGGTAGGATGTAGCCAACAGTTGTGTGTAATACGTAAATTATATGCTAGATAAGCTAACAATATGCGTAACGTAGGCAAGATGACCAACCTAATGTTACAAAATACGTGTACGATCTTCTAACAGTGCCAAAGTCTATCATACAAATTTGGGTGGACAAGGAGCCCCACATGAGATCCTTATGAGTGGGGTAATAGTTAAGAAACGGGAAGCCGAGTCAAAGTTTTCCTCGGCTCAAAAAGGTGTTATCTCAAACACCGTAGGAGCATTCCACGGAAACGTTACGTCAGGGACACTACCTTTTTAATACTTTTTACAGGTAAAATTAAAATCTGAATATCGGTATGGTAATATCAAGACTTGGCTTTAAGATTGGTAGTGTTTCTTAGTAGTAACTAAAAGAATATTAGGGTTTGCTACCAACTACCATAGCATTACGTAAGCGACAAAAAAATATGTTTTCATGGAATGTTCCAATAGGAACTACATACTCACTTCTAAGTTGTAACTTATTACAATAAATACGAATTTACGTGGTGTCCTGTACACGTTGATTTTCACATTTTATGACTAAGATCATATAATGTGTATTTAAGACTAATTTAGCGGGCATATGATGGTTGCACATATCACAGTATAAATAAATAATAAAGTATTCAACACTCTCGAATTTACGCACGTATGTAAATGTGACGATGCTTTTGTCATTTACATAATGTGCGATGTACGCGATCATCATGGCCCCTCAGAACTTTTTAAATGAATGATGTTTAGAAATATAAAGTCATTTTTAAAACTTCCTACGAATAACTGCGCAATATACTAACAATTTGCTTTAGGAGCACTCTTTCCTGAGAAATCTGAGTTCTCTAATGATTTGGTTTTTTTCGATAACAAGAGAATTATCGCAAGTACAGGGTTCAAATTATACTTAAAATAAAGCTCAATAATTGCTCTATAACTTCATACATCTAATTGTCATTGTAAGATCAGTATTTCAGCTGCTATTCAGCTTGAGAGGTAGCTGAAAGTGCAATTTCGAACTTTTAAGGAAAATTTGCAATTTTTTGAAGTGCTATATCTCAACATTTTCTGAACATGCAGAGTTGATGGTAAAGTCATATTGTAGGGAATTTTATCTTCTTTAATAGTGTCATAGACAATTTTATCCATAAATCTGATTTTTAGAAGATACAGACCAAAATCTGAAAAATGACCGAAAATTTCGGTGTTTTTCGAGCACCATAAATTTAGCACAACTTTTTCGAAACTGCAAAATCGAGTTTAAACTACTTATATGTATCCTAACAACATCCCAATATATTTAGCGTTGTGCGATTTTTTGCGACCTCGAATGTTCGAAATGACTGGGTCAAATACTGATTCTGGAGTGGAGTGTTCTTAAGTTAACCGTGTAATGCCACCATTCCCGCGTGGTGACTGTTTACATATGGAGTCACTATAGGCACTGTTTATTTCAGGTGACGTTCTACATAGTGATGTTCGTGGAGAACTGCCTGCTGCTGTCGGCGTGGTGGTGGTCGGCGCGCGCTCGGGCGGGCGGGGCGCCCGGCGCCGCCGCGGCCGTGCTCGGCGCCGCCGCCGCCTACTGCGCCGGCCTGGGCTGCATGCTGCTCTACTACAGGTACTGTACCAGGTGACGCTACATAGTGATGTTCGTGGAGAACTGCCTGCTGCTGTCGGCGTGGTGGTGGTCGGCGCGCGCTCGGGCGGGCGGGGCGCCCGGCGCCGCCGCGGCCGTGCTCGGCGCCGCCGCCGCCTACTGCGCCGGCCTGGGCTGCATGCTGCTCTACTACAGGTACTGTACCAGGTGACGCTACATAGTGATGTTCGTGGAGAACTGCCTGCTGCTGTCGGCGTGGTGGTGGTCGGCGCGCGCTCGGGCGGGCGGGGCGCCCGGCGCCGCCGCGGCCGTGCTCGGCGCCGCCGCCGCCTACTGCGCCGGCCTGGGCTGCATGCTGCTCTACTACAGGTACTGTACCAGGTGACGCTACATAGTGATGTTCGTGGAGAACTGCCTGCTGCTGTCGTGTGCGCCGGGCGCCCCGCCCGCCCGAGCGCGCGCCGACCACCACCACGCCGGCCTGGGCTGCATGCTGCTCTACTACAGGTACTGTACCAGGTGACGCTACATAGTGATGTTCGTGGAGAACTGCCTGCTGCTGTCGTGTGCGCCGGGCGCCCCGCCCGCCCGAGCGCGCGCCGACCACCACCACGCCGGCCTGGGCTGCATGCTGCTCTACTACAGGTACTGTACCAGGTGACGCTACGTAGTGATGCTCGTGAACTGCCTGCTGCTGTCGGCGCCGCCGCCCCCTAACTACGCCGAACTTCTATTCAAAACGCGTTTTATGTTCAAAAGACGATGCAGCATTATTTGATTTTTTTTTTTGTTATATTCCAGATACTTTCACGTGCGGAGACTGGGTTACATGCTGGGAGAGAACCAGCAAGGCACCAACAGTACAAATGCATCATCACAAAATAAAAACGGTAAAAAAAATCACAGTATAAATTTAACAAACTCACCCTCACCCACATGAATCATAAATCGACGTTATGGCGAGCAGAGTGCGGAGTTTAATCATGACCATATATTTTTCAGGGAAACAGTCTAACTCTTCCGACAATGCTGTAATACCGGGCGTGTTCAACTGTCGGTTCACAAATCCAGTCAACAGCAGGTACCTTAATCTAATTATTTTGAAGAGTATAAAATATAATTAATACAAAAATGTTTGCTATATATATTTTTTTTCGAAGTTTATTCGTAGAAAATCATGTATTTAGGCTAAACAATAAAAATTAGCAAGAAAATCCCTCGTTCCGTTCCACCCAGTACATGTTTTAGCGAAGTTATGTCCATCTAACTTTACTGTGGTATTACAGTGCCGCGTTGGGTCGTAAGAAGAAGAAGCCAACGACCTTCGTGCTGCCCGCGGCGCCCGCAGCCCCCGCCGCCCCCGCAGCCCCCGCCACCGCCTTCTGGCGCCGCCCCCTCCCCGCACACAACCACCACGTATGTATAACTATCCTATCTAAACCAGGTATTGTACTTCCTTCCCGCTGGTCCGCTGCTCCCTTTGAGCAGTCAGCGAAAAGTCAAGGTGGCCCTGGTCAAACGACCTGGTTCGACTCCAGGCGTCCAGGCCCCCACCTAGTCCGACTCTATCGAGGTGGACCGGGACAAGGCGACATGGTTCGACCCCAGGCGCCTCCGGCACCCACCCAGTCCGACCCCTCGGGGTGGTCCGGCTAGCGACCTGGTTCGACCCCAGGGAACGCCACGGCCGACCCGGTCCGACAATCGCTATGCCCATAAGGGTTGCGAGTTTGTCAGTTTCCAAAAAAAAAGGTATTGTACAGTGCCGCGCTGGGCCGTAAAAAGAAGCCAACTACCTTCGTGCTGTGCAAGTTAGGAAAACCGTTATATTTTTCCTTTAATATTTAGAATGATATTATTACAGATTTTTCTGTTCAGTAACTTCGAAGATAATAGGGGGGGGGGGGGGGTGATATTTTTTAGTAGTTCCTGAGATATCTGACTGTGACAGACTGACAGATGGACAGACAGACAGAGTCGCACCATAAGGGTTCTTTTTTTACCATTTTGGTACGGAACCCTAAAAATGACCTAACCTGACCTAGTTATTTTCTCATCTCTCAGCAATTAACCTGGAGAGATTCGAACCTGGGACTTTATGATCTGAATGCCACCTCCCAAGTACGTCACTAACACTCACTCTGCCCGAAAGACTATTTATTGAATATAAAAGGAACAAGATTTGTAATAGATCCCATATTCCATAAGTGTCATTCCCAACCTATACCAATGACCGCTTGTTAATTAAGACGAAATTTGTTTGCATCTTTATACCCGTAACTCGTTAATGCGACCTTATGGCATGCGACAAAGTAGGATCTTTTAAATATATGGCAACGTCACATATCGACGGCAAAAAGTAGAATTGTAGTAACCGCCATTGATCCCTTTAGTAGTTACTATGTTTCCGCTTTTTGCCATCGATATGTGACATTCCACCCTCTTCCTTCAGGGCGGTTCTTCAGAGAACGAAGGCTCCAGCGTCGGCTCCCGCGTCAACATCCAACAAAAACTCCAAGAGAAAAAGCAGAAACAACTCGCAGAACTACGCGTCATCGAAGAGGAAATCAAGCAAGGCAAACTCGCCAAAACCACGCCCGTAGCCGCCGAAGAGATATACAGCAGCCTACAGAGACAGCCCATACCCAGAGCGAAAACCCACGCGGAGCCACCCGCCTGGCCTAGTATAGAAATGACCCACTCATACCAAAACTACCCAGTGCCCCACACATGCAATATCTACCCCACTTACACAGAAATCAAAGGCTACCAAGGTTTCCAAAACAATAACACAGACCTAACCGACCTCAAAATGCATAGACAATACGATAGAACCTTCTACGAAAACCCAAATATATCCAGACCTATCCACTCCCCTAATTATCTAGCTTTAGAAAATCGGAACTACGAGGCGAATTGCCCTAGGATCCTCAATAACAGCCCTAGATACATAACCGATCAAAACTACGAGGTCACATTAGATAAGCCGAGAATACCTAACAATATATACAACGATACTATCCCTGAATATCCTTACCCTGAAAATCAGTATAATAAGGATGAATATGTATCGAATTTGCTGACGAATGTCCAAAGCATAGATGTAAGGTATGAGTGTTACGGGCAGAATTGTGACCGGTTTCCGTTTCCGAAGAAGGAGGAAGCGAGACGGAAGATGCAGCGGTGTCGGACGCCGGAGATACTGCTCGCACCGCACTATCTAGAGGGATGTAATAGACAAGTTTGCTGTCACTGGGGCGCGCCTTACCCGTAAGTATAGTATCTTATTTTCAAACATCGGATTCTAGGGGGCAAACGCCTGACGCCAGGCATAGACGATTTTTTTATCGACATTTATGGATATCGATATTTTTGACATTAAGATATTTAAGTGTTTGGAGCAAAATGGAAAGGCAAGTAGAGAGTTCTCATATCGATATTCGTCGATACATCGTATACCTACGATGCTTTCCGCCTAAACTAGTAATCATACCCAGCTTTGTGTTTTATTTTAAATATGGTAATGATTAACAAAACAGCTTTTATTTTAATGGATTAGCGTTATTTGTCACGGACCTTAACACAGACCCTAGAATCCGATGTCTGCTTATTTTGCCTTTATCAACAACCGGGCTAGCCTAGTGGTTAGTGACACTGCCTACGAAGCTGACGGTCCTGGGTTCGAATCCCGGTAAGAGCAAATATTATCTGTGTGACGATATTTGTTTCTTGGCCCGTCATATAAGCCCAAAAGCATAGCTTGCCTCGATACCAAGTGCATAGGGGCCCTGGATCTCTAAATATGGGCCTGTCTCGTTCTTTTTTTTTTAAGACGGACTAACTCGCGACCCTTATTGGGCGTTGGTGTTTTTGGGACCCAGCCTGCCTCGTTCATGTTTTGATTTATTTTTATACAGGAGTAGGAAAAAGGAGGAGGGCGCAGCGAGCAGCGGCGAGGAGTCTCCCGCGCGGGACACTCCTCGCGCGCCCAGCGACATCGACAGCCAGGCGAGTATAATGGGGATTAGGGTGATTCATACTTTGTTGAGATTTTTATTTTTTGGGTCTCAATCCTTCATTTTATTTTAGGGCATGAATAAACATACCTGATTTTTTGTTTAGATTTTTTTATTCTAGTTCTATATAGGTCGCTACCGCTTAGTGAAATCCTGACCAAAATAAGGTCATAATTCTGTTCTCATTATATATATTTTTAAATTGTAAACAGATTCATTGTTTTATTAGCTAAATGTAACAATTTACATATTTGTCAATTGCATTTTTTAGTTTTAAGAAAAAAAATCCTCTTTCTGATTTCTTTTTTACTTTTCTTTTTTTAATAAAATATTTGTAATTGTGTCTTATTTACGAATTATTGAAAAAAAGTACTTTATGCGACACCTGGCCATAAAGTGGCTTTTTCCGCACGCTGCGCGTACGGAAAAAGCCGCTTTCTGGCCCAGTGTAGACATAAAATTATGTACACAACACGGGAGGAAGAAAGCTCCCGATCGGATATTTACGTCCCTCCCTTGCAACTCGGGCCGCAAACATCTGCGATCTCGGCCTTTCTTTGTTTTACTACCCTAGTTGTGTAATGTACTATTCCTCTTCAATGCTTGCCCG
Organism: Eudemis profundana; assembly: GCA_947034925.1. Taxonomy (NCBI): domain Eukaryota; kingdom Metazoa; phylum Arthropoda; class Insecta; order Lepidoptera; family Tortricidae; genus Eudemis; species Eudemis profundana. The sequence goes on along the minus strand of OX344814.1, from coordinate 8,558,497 downwards.
CTGAATAGACATCTAATTAGAATATTGTGTGCAACAGATCTCCTTACCCCGGTCGTATACACTGCCGCGCGAGTTCCGCTACTGGCGGCGCCGGCCGCGCATGCGCGACGCGCGCCTGCCCAGCAACAACAGCAGCGACGGTAAACATTAGTGTACAGGGTGATTGATAATTCGACCTATACCTTGAAGGGGGTTATACTAGAGCTCATTTGCAATAAATTTAGCCCAGTAAACTAGGGGTCTAAATTTGATAGTTATCAAGTTATTTAAGTTTTACGTTTTTTTAGAAAAAACCCGCCTTTCGGACTAAAAGTGATAATTATGAAAAAAGTACTTCCATTTGGCTGGTATAAACTTTGTTTTCTAAAAGCCAATGAACCAATGACTACTTCAAATAAAAATCTGTGTCAAAATTTCAGAATTATCTTAGAAATAAACGGTCATAAAAACCAAAGTCATAATTTTTTTTTTCGATTTTGTTACAACTGATGAGAATTACTTGAAAAAAATGTACGGCACTTGATGTAAAAACTACAGAAATAAGTTCCTCAATTAATAAGCTTTCCAAAAAAGTACAAATGTTGTCAACTTTTTCAAAAATCTTGAAAATAATAATAATAATTCCAGAGCAGGTAGCGGTTTCGCAAAAGGCGTACCTGGCCCGGAGCCGCGTTGTTTGTGTCACCTTTATTTTTCTGAGAGCTTCAATTGACCTGCCTCGGTATCTTATCTTATCTAATTAGGGGTGAGATCTGGGTACATTGCGTTCGGTTCGTGTTCGGGCATGTTCGTGACTAACCGAGGTTTAATTATCTTCATTCAGTAAGTGATCAATCAATTACTTTTGACCTTCTTTCCAACTCGGACGTACTAATTTCTTAAAAAAAATGGCTGCTTATCAAAATGAAGAATACGCGGATATCCTGTACTGTTACGGGTTTTGTGATGGCGGCTCCGCTGCGGCTCGCAGAGAATATCAACGACGCTTCCCCAACCGCCGTTTACCTGATGTAAGTGTGTTTGGTGCGACGTATCGACGTATTCGAGAAACTGGATCGGTTCAACGTCGTCAAGCTGATGCTGGAAGACCTCCAGTCCATGATCCGGTTGAAGAGGAACAAATCCTGGAGTGTTTCCGCGCGGATGGCACTACATCAACAAGGATTGTGGCTAACCAGCTTGGGATAACTCAGTGGAAGGTTTGGTTCACATTACATTCAGCACGGCAGTATCCATACCACTACACTCCAGTACACGCTATCGAGGAGGGAGATCCTGCAAGAAGAATCGATTTCTGCAGATTTTTGTTGAATGCTGACATCGAAGACCCGGAGTACCTGAAGAACATTTTGTCGACAGATGAGTCCAACTTCGACCGCGACGGAATAACTAACTACCACAATCTGCATTTTTGGGCCCCCAAACATCAAAACCCACGGAGATCCAGAGAAGGAGCTCACCAGCACAGATTCTCACTAAATGTCTGGATGGGTATTGTGCACGACAATTTGATCGGGCCATTCTTTCTGCCGGCACGATTAACCGGTGACGCGTACGAGAACTTTTTGAGGGACGAACTACCTATGCTGCTGGAGGATGTGCCGCTTGCCAGAAGGATAGCCATGGTGTATCAACACGATGGCTGCCCAGCTCACTATTATCTGCGTGTGCGACATTGGTTGGATGTGAATTATCCAGAAAAATGGATTGGTCGAGGTGGTCCGATCCCTTGGCCAGCGAGAAGTCCCGACTTAACTCCATGCGACTTCTACATTTGGGGTCACATGAAGGCATTAGTCTACGACAGGCCAATTCGTGATGTAGAAGATTTACGAGAAAAAATTGTAGCAGCTGCCCAAACTATTAAAGAAAGTCTGTCGACGCGGGTTACAGTCAGTGAAGTACGTACAAGACTTCGTGCTTGCATTCGCAACCGAGGCAGGCAATTCGAACAAGATTTGTAGTTGTAATTGTAATTTATTTTAATTATTTATTTATCGTATGGCGAAACATTACCCTGCGTGCTTCTTTTTGTGTTTAGTAATAATTTAATTATTTTAAAATAAAATTTTATTTAGAAACTGGTTATTTTACTGCTTTTGCAATCTTATTCCTACCAACAAGCATTTGATGTAAATAAATTAATATCGTGCTTTCTGCATGAAGAAACACAAAGTAAGCAGACTGGCTTCAGGTCCGGTATGCTTATTTCTGTCAGTCATTAGGTATCATTATTACTTTCAATAATTAACTAATTGGTCACCTCATTACTGAAAAAAATAATTAAGCCTCGGTTAGTTAGTTAATGATTTGTAAAATAATTAGTTAACAACGATACGTCCAATTGGAAAGACGGTTGACAGTAATTGATTGATTACTTATTGAATGAAGATAATTTAGCCTCGGTTAGTTCGTTGGATTATACGAGGTTCATGCTATTATTCTTTGTTTTGATAAACAATAATTCATTTCATTTGTAAAATAAATAAGTTAACAACGATACGTCTGAATTGGAAAGAAGGTCGAAGGCAGATAATTGATCACTTACTGAATGAAGATAATTAAACCTCGGTTAGTCACGAACATGCCTGAACGCAATCTACCCTGATCTCACCCCTAATAAGGTAAGATAAGATACCGAGGCAGGTCAATTGAAGCCCTCAGAAAAATAAAGGTGACACAAACAACGCGGCTCCGGGCCAGGTACGCCTTTTGCGAAACCGCTACCTGCTCTGGAATTATTATTATTATTTTCAAGATTTTTGAAAAAGTTGCCAACATTTGTACTTTTTTGGAAAGCTTATTAATTGAGGAACTTATTTCTGTAGTTTTTACATCAAGTGCCGTACATTTTTTTCAAGTAATTCTCATCAGTTGTAACAAAATCGAAAAAAAAAATTATGACTTTGGTTTTCATGACCGTTTATTTCTAAGATAATTCTGAAATGTTGACACAAATTTTTATTTGAAGTAGTCATTGGTTCATTGGCTTTTAGAAAACAAAGTTTATACCAGCCAAATGGAAGTACTTTTTTCATAATTATCATTTTTAGTCCGAAAAGCGGGCTTTTTCTAAAAAAACGTAAAACTCAAATAACTTGATAACCATCAAATTTAGACCCCTAGTTTACTGAGCTAAATTTATTGCAAATGAGCTCTAGTATAACCCCTTTCAAAGTATAGGTCGAATTATCAATCACCCTGTATACCAGTGTTTTTCAAACTATTTCATGGCACGATTTGTATGCGAAAATATTACGCGACCTATCCTACACCATTTCTAACTTGAATTTTATTCTGTTACATTGTAGAGTTTTTTTTGTTATTTTTTCCCTTTTGGCCCCCTTCTAGAGGCTCCGACCCCACTTTGAAAAACACTGGTGTATCCAACCTGTGTCTTGAATAGTAAACCTTAACACTTTCACGACCAACAACCCGCCTAGTAGGCGCTCGTTACTTTTGCTCGGATGCCGGCTGATATAGCGTTCCACATTATTGGCCTCACAAACCTACCTAACGGGCTCTGTTGGTTTCTGGGGTTTTGTTCAATTTTTTGTCCGGTCTTATAAGTGTTAATTATCATGATGGACCGACGGGGGCAGCCCCCGGAGGCCCCCGTTCGTGTTGGCGGTAACTTGTGTAAGTAGTTGCGGCTCCACATAACAATAAAACCGGTCAAGTGCGAGTCGGACTCGCGCACCGAGAGTTCCGTACAAACTCGTCAGTAGATACGTGAATAATTCAAGAAAAGCTGTATGGTGGGACAAACTTAACTTTGCTCTTGTAAAACTGTTGTCCCCATACATCGACATATGCCGCGATTAGTTTAGTAGGAGCAAATAAAGTTGTCTTACGATTTTTGCGAATTTCTAAAAAACGCTGCAAGTTAGGAAAACCGCTTTATTTTTCCTGTAATATTTAGGATAATATGAATAATTGGTAATTATTACAGATTTTTCTGCTCAGTAACTTCTGAGATAATAGGGGGGAATGGTATTTTTTTCAACGTTTTTTGTCTTAAATCAAAAACTACATGTCTAAGAAAAAATATAAAAACGGTTTTGGAATTTACATATTAAGCCCTTTCATTTGATATCCCACTCGATATATTCGCTTAACTTTTGATTTTCGACGTCCCATTTCGGTCCCCTTTAAAAAAAAAGTAAAAAAGGTATAAGATTTTTTTTCTGTCCCATAAACTCGGGTTGGCGGTTTTTAACACTATTCCAAATTTCAAGTCGATAGCATCAGTAGATCCTGAGATATCTTGCTGTGACAGACGGACAGACAGACAGACAGACAGAGTCGCACCATAAGGGTTCCTTTTTTACCATTTTGGTACGGGACCCTAAAAAGCACACATGTGCGTGTCACCAACGAAGTTGCCAAGCTATATTAATGTTGTCTGTTCCGTAGGCGACGTGGACAGCGGCGACAACGACAGCGACCGGCGCTCGGACGGGTCGGCGCGCTCCCAGCAGCCCGCCTACTGCGAGCTGCGGCCGCTCGACTACCGCCGCCGCCCCAAACCAGAGACCAAGCTGTAGTAGGGATTGCAACCGGACTGATTTTCAATCCTTTCAATCCGGCCCGATTTTATAACCAATCCGGCCGGACCGGATCCGGTAAAGCAGAAAAAATAGGTACTATTGTGTCCGTCAAGATAGCGTACACCGTAAAGATATTCAGAATCTGATGCATCCAATAAATAGTTCCCAAATAGTACCGACGAAATACCTAGGTGAAAAAATTGTACCCTCAAACTTTTCGAAATATAAGGCTTGTTCACGGTGTACGCTACCGGGCGTCAAGCTGGCGTACACCGTTGGTATCTCTGGAACGGCTGTTTTTGGAAACGCTTTATATATCAAACATTAGTACCCTAGGGCCCTACAATTTCATTTCTCTAGCTATAGAAACTCCCACTTCATGGCCTGGGGGAGACGTAAAATTGTGTACTTACCACGGGCGGTAATAAAAAAAGCCTCAGGTCGCATATTTCATCATACTTCGCCTCGGGCGTCAAATACCTGATATTCTTTGTTTTACCGCCCTAGGTGAGTAATGGAATGTACTATTCTCAACTTGTGCATTTATTGCTATAACAAAATATTAAACCTTTGATTTTGTATAGAAATTGATATCCATCAATAAATTGTTTAGGCTGCCCGTCCATTGAAAGGGAGCGCTCACACCCAAAATACCAGATTCTCGACTTATCCGATTCCTGTCTTACCACATTCCCATTACACTAGATTATACAATCGTAGGTTACTCAAGAATCGAAATGATTTTGTTGTGATATATCGAGAATCTGGTATTTTTAACATCTCGTATAGATAGATAGTTTGAGCAGAGTTGAGGTCACGCATACAGCATATGTCATGTAACGACAGCGGGATTTTGAAATTACTGTTCTTTTTTCGTACCGATAGCAAGTTCAACAGTCAACAGTAAATCACAAGGGTCTACCTTGCAATTCTGCTGATCTATATAGGTATTTCCAGGAGAGTTGAGGTGAATGATTACACACACAGCTACATGAAGTACTCATTGCAAAAAAAGTGAATGAATGAAATGAATGAGTGAGTAAATAAACACAAGGCTAGTTTAAATAAACTTTTTGGTCTATGTTGCAATTCACTGTTGAACCTGCTATCGGTACGAAAAAAGAACAGTAACATTACATGACATGTTGTCGTGTGCGTGACCTCAACTCTGCTGGAACTATCTATATAGGTAATTTCACGAGAGTTGAGGTGAATAATTACAAACACAGCTACATGAAGTACTCATTGCAAAAAAAGTGAATGAATGAAATGAATGAGTGAGTAATAAACACAAGGCTATAGTTTAAACAAACTTTTTGGTCTATGTTGCAATTCACTGTTGAACCTGCTATCGGTACGAAAAAAGAACAGTAACATTACATGACATGTTGTCGTGTGCGTGACCTCAACTCTGCTGGAACTATCTATATAGGTAATTTCACGAGAGTTGAGGTGAATGATTACAAACACAGCTACATGAAGTACTCATTGCAAAAAAAGTGAATGAATGAAATGAATGAGTGAGTAATAAACACAAGGCTATAGTTTAAACAAACTTTTTGGTCTATGTTGCAATTCACTGTTGAACCTGCTATCGGTACGAAAAAAGAACAGTAACATTACATGACATGTTGTCGTGTGCGTGACCTCAACTCTGCTGGAACTATCTATACATATAGGTAATTTCACGAGAGTTGAGGTGAATGATTACAAACAGCTACATGAAGTACTCATTGCAAAAAAAGTGAATGAATGAAATGAATGAGTGAGTAATAAACACAAGGCTATAGTTAAAACAAACTTTTTGGTCTATGTTACAATTCACTGTTGAACCTGCTATCGGTACGAAAAAAGAACAGTAATTTCAAAATCCCGCTGTCATTACATGACAGTGTTGTGTGCGTGGCCTCAACTTTCGTGAAATTACCTATACTTACAGTGCCAAGGCCCCAATTTTCCAATTTTGAATGTGTTAATGCTCTTTCCGCTCCGCTCCGCTTCAGTGGACGAGCAGCCTTAGCTGTGATGTTTAGTCACAAAACGAAACTTGTCACTTGAACTTTTACTTAACACAAGATCCGAGACGAACTGCGTCGTTCCGTGACTATACAATCTACAGTACTTGTACATACGTATGTATTTAGTGTGTAAAGAAAGCTCAAGTCACAAAACGCCTTGTTAGCTATAAGTTTAATTACGAACTCGCGGCACGAATGGCCAGCGGCAATGTGCAGTAGCAAAAAGTAAGGAATCGTAGACGTTAGGGCCTATGCACACGGCGTATTTTGAACACGCCGTAGACTAGTTTTGTAGTGCTGTCACTATTACACCCTAAGAAGAAAATAGAGACAACGCTATAATCGCGACGACGCGTTTATATTGCGCCCTTAGCAGTATGTACGAAGATCCGCGCTACTAGGCTTACGTGCCGCGAGCTATACTAATCTTATGAAAATTGTATGTATGTACTTAACTGGAATATGGAATCCGTCCGTAATAACTTAGCATAAAGCCATTTACATGGACAAATAGTAAGCTATGTAAAATGTAAATTATATTAATACTCTTGTAAGATATTGTATATTTTTATACAGTAGGAGTTAAGAAGGGTGGAAATAAAAGATACATATCAAACTTTTTATTTACTTTATTATCTATAATCCAATTGTAAAAGGGAACCAGTCGCTCGCTCACACCGTGTCACTACTGCTACATCAGCCATTTACACAAAGAAACAACCAAAATAAGGTTAAAATTCACAGATACACATTTAATGTTGTTTACACCTATCTTATTATAAAGGTGCGGACGCGCCGGGAGGCGGGGTAAAAGTAACAGAAATGGGGTCAATAACTCGAGGGTGAACCTTGGGGGTATCCGATGCATCGTGGTATAGAGATTCGAATATAGACATTAAAACATCTCTGTAGCGCCATGCACCGTGGGGCGTCCCGGCGGGCCCGCGCCATAGCCTATCCGGGGGAGTAGTCAGGCTTTTCAACCTCCTCCATTACCCGTAACTTTTTGGATTACCTGTCACTTTCATACTATAATGAAAGGAAAGGGATCGTTACAGTTGTGGCAGGAGTGGTCCACTCCGCGATTTCGCCGCGCTTGTAGTACCAAATTTTGCCCTTCCGGAAGGGCTCAGCCAGCGACCAGAAAGAGCACGCGTTATGCTATAGACAGGCAGTCGGATGCGGTGCGTTCCGTTCGGTGGTCGGATCTGGTAGTACTACATTCAATGGAATACGGTTGTCCGTGGTCGCTAATTTTCACCCAAAATCGAGACGTTAAGGATAATGAAGGCGGTTGAAAAGTTTGAACACCCACCCACCCGCAGAGCGACCGTCGGCCACACACATCTACAGCTGTGAGCACCCAATACACGAAGCGACCCGGGTACACGGAGTGTACATATAGGCGATTATAACATTCACAGGAACGCCGGGGATTCGGCGAACCTCCGTACAAATCGTACCAGCTAGGGCTTCCAATCCCTGAATGGAAATCCCGATATTGGCCAAAAAAAACTGAGATTGGAAGCCCTAGCACCAGCCGCGCCGCGTCCCCGGTCAATTCCATTACACGTTTCTACTTAACATTATTGTACTAATTATTTGATGAACTTAAATAAATCAAACAGCGATTGATTCGAAATGCATGTCAACACTATATTCATAGTAATTATACCGGCGCAACATGATCGAGGATCGAGAGGACTCAAGCATAAATTACTTATCTATCTTATATTGTTATAATTTTGTCTCTAGACCGATGAAATTTCAGGTAAAGTCAAGGCCAAAATGTTCGACTTTAGTGTCCAATATAGCGATTCTCTCCGATATGACAACTACATTCAGATTACACATATTTAGTCACACTTCCCAAACCATTTGTGTATATTTACACATACTAAAAGTACACTTAATCAATCCTTAGCCGAAATAGTTTTACTTTTGCGATAGTGCGAGACTGCGAGAAATTCCGACATTAGTACATCTACATCCATATTAAAAAAATAAACTTACGTTCCGAGACATTTCATAAAAACCAATTAACAACTATAAAATTAATTTAGTCAAATTGGGAGTTCCGAACTTTGTACAATGTTTTTCGATGTTGTAAAACAACTTAATCATTGACTTAGACAGCTCGCGCGATAACAGTAACTCAAAATGGTCCCCAAAAACTATTTTTCACTTTGGATGTGTTTCAAATGACCATAGTTTTGCAGAAATAGACCAAACGCAAGTTTCATATAACTTGGATTATATATTTTACGCAGTTAAGCAGAGAGTTCAGTTTTATGCCAACAGGTTGCCGCAGCGGTCGGTTTCTGCATATCTAAGGTCCAACTATGCCGATTACACTTTGGAGTCAACTTAACGGCTTTCGCTTAAAACAATCAACAAAACAATATGTAGGCGTCGCCACATTAATGGAACCAGTGGAAACAAGATGTAAAAAACTTAGAGCTGCTTATTTCGTTATACTTAAGTCTAGTGGAAATTATTCCTACAACATAAAATTATATGCGCCCGCGCCGCGACGCTGCCTAGCGAACAACGCGGGTTAGTCTGAACCATAGGGGCTACAAAAACTTAGAAACCAAGCTCAAAGTCAGTGACGATGCTAGAAAGAGTGACACCCAGGGCAGGCATCTATGTTCACCACATAAGCCGCTATTTTCATGAAAAAATTTTTTTTCAAGACCAGGTGTGGTCGTAAACAGAATGGTTACTCGAACAGATCATTCGAACCATTGGGACTGCAAAAACTTAGAAACCACTCAAAGTATACAGAATCCGGTTATAACGACGCCACTAACGCGGGTTATTCGAACTTTTAACGCATTCACTGCCGGCCACGCATAGGAACAATCTTGTATGAACGTGAACACATTGCAAGCGTTGCCGGTACTGAACGTTTGTATTGACTTAATTGTACTAGAAGTTGGTATTCATACACATCATTTACGATTTCATGACGTCCGCTTGGTACGACTTTCGTTGACCGTTCTCATTTGCCGTCTTGTCGTTATAAACGGATTTAGTGATATTTGGCTGTTACAGGCATACTATTTTAGTCTGCTACTGTGACAATATGTAATGCAAATAGAGATCCGTTTGCAAAACAATTTCCATCGAATAAATGGAAAATAGATAAAATCGATATAATTAATGAATTTTCTTGCTTGATTTTAAATCACGCGTCTTTTGCTTTACAATTAGCCCCCAATACAAAACATTGAAAGAATAAACCCTGAGTAAGAAATCTCATAACTTTGGCTATAACTTCAAATAGCTAATGTAGTTAAAGTTAAACAGAATGCTGGTGGTAAACAAGGGGGTTGACTAGCCCATAGAGGAGCGGGGCCGCGGCGCGGATATTACTCTAAGTTTTAAGTGGTGTATCTTAATCTATGAATGTGTTTGCGGCCGAGTTGTCACTGCTCACGACGAGATGAGCTGAAATGTTAATCATATATTAAATAAACACCTTTACATACAATAAAACACTTCTAACATCATCTCAAAATTAATCAAAATATCTTTTTCTTTTTTTGCAATTGGCTTGTGCATAAACCTATCGTTGTCCAATCGCGGACATTGTGGGTGAAGATAAAATGTGAGTTTTACTTGCAAAAATACTAAAGTGTATTTTTATTACTGTACTTTATCATAGAAAACACAAACATGCCACAGAAAGTAGGTGAAACGCGATTAAGTTGACGAAACAATTATATTAGCTTATAAACGGTGAAAATATAACCGCACACCAAAACCATCTGGTTTAATTGGACACCTTTATTTGAAAGTCTGTTTTTATTATTCCTCAATTTGAATTCACTTTAAATTATTTAGGTTTATAAGCGACTACATCTTTTAAAATATGTATCTCCAAAATGACAGGGTTATAAAAATAAAATGAAATATGGCAAAATAATTCAAATAATAACATGCAAAAAAATTAAAACAAAGCAAAAAGTCTACCTTTCATAAAAGCGGGTGTTCCACTGCCTCAGATATTTATTTTCATAATATATTATTATTGTAATAATATATAACTATGTCCTTTTATAAACTATAGGTATACTATGAAGACATCTACACTCCGCCTTAACTCCTAACTTCTTAAATACACTGCAACAAAACAAAAAAAAACAAAATAAATAAAAGTTCTAATACTGCTATAATCGCGAGTAATTCGAGGATCCATCGCCTTTCGACTGCCAAGCTCTGTATGGATCTATAAATCTTACTTTAAAGAAATGCACAACATGAAATAGACATTACATATTTTTGTATAAAGATCGCACTAGAAATCGAACCCAGTACTTCTTGCGTATTGTTCAACAGCCATTAACAATATGAATCCTCGTGGTTCTCGTGATATTAGCAATAACACTAGTTAAAAACAAGAAAAGCACACCAAACAAATTAACATATAATAAATCTTCAATTTTTCCACCTAAACGAATATCGATATCTCAGATGCGGCTCGATTTTGATGTTTGCTATGGTGTCAAAATAAAATAGTCGCCCTTGCCGTTGCCATCATAAGTGGGTCATTTATCTCTTTTGTCCGTAAATATTGACGAATTCCTTGTAGGTCCCACTTTAGTCACATGGCGTGTTACACTTCCCAAAAAGCATAAGCTACTGAGATAGGATCTAAAGAGACAGAGGAATTAGACTCGAAGAATGACTCAATTCATTGCTTCAGGCGTTACTTTGCGAAAATCCAACTCGAGATAACAATTGCTTGATACAGCGTTACTTTATTCACAACACCGCACCAGTTTACCAGTCACATTATATTGAGTGGATTGCAAGATTATATTACAGACAGATACCAGTTTTTCTAGCATAACTGGCCGCCACTTTGCTTGTCACTGACCTGTCACTGTCACATTATATTCAGTGGATAGAGATAGGTAGTATTTCTCGCGCAACAAAGAGGCAGTGTCACCGTTAGGCCCCATTTAGACGGGTCGAGAACTCGTATGCGATTTTCATTTCATTGCGGCGATTAATCGATCAACTCATCGTACCTGGATAGCCCGGAATGTAATCATCCCGCCCCGTCTAAATGGGGCCTTATGCTAGAGGTACAGAATAGGTGAAATTTAAAATCTCGTAATAAACAGATTAAAGTGTACTGACCGACTTGACTGTGGCCTTGATGAAGTCCTTCTTGTGCGCGAGATCGAAGTCCGGGTAGTGACTGTACACCTGCTTGCACACGGTCTTCATCGTGATCTGCTCCAGGTTGGCTCCCTCGAGGATCTGCTTCACGTACTTCTTGATCTCGTCGTCCTGATACACAATATATACGTTTATTCTCTAGAGTAAGTCACGAACTATAAATCGTGTTTCGTACGCGGCGCCCGGGTGACGGCGGATCCGCGTCGCCTCGGCCGCCCACTGGACGAGGGGCATTCCATGAAAACATCTACTTTTTGTCCCTTACGAAACGCTATGGTAGCTTACCCTAATAAAACTTATTAGCAGCTGAGAAACTACCCATCATGCGCGGGGAATGGTGGCAAATTCTGAGACTGAAGATGGTCTATTTTACCACATTCCCGTTACACTAGATTACAAAACAGTTAAGTTACTCGATCTAAATGATTTAGGTGGATGCATTATTTTGGGAATCTGGTATATGAAGAATCTGATAATATCGAGAACCTGGTATTTTAGGAATACTGTACGTTGGGTTGGGAATGAGCGCTCCGCTCACACGGATTTGTACTGACCGTGGGTGGACGCTTCTTCTTGTCAACGGGCGCGTCGCTGTCTCCCCCGCTCTCCTCCTCGCTGCCCTCCTCGTCCTCCTCGCTGCCCTCTCCGGACTCCTCCTCGGAGGACGCGGCCTTCTTGCCGGCGGGCTTCTTGGCCGGCCGCCCTGCCGCCTTGCCTACTGGCTTCTTCTTGGCTAATATGAATAAGAGTATTTTAGGAGTCAAGTCTAATTAATTATGTACAAGAGTTTTGCTTTAGAAACAATATAGGTTGGCTACTGGGTGTTAATTTGTAACCCGCACTCCCAACACGCGAATACTCCCACGGATTTCATCAGCAACTTGCAAAGCTCACTGCATATGTTCTATATGTTTGAGGAGAAAGCAAACTATTCAAAAATTTGTGTATTTTTAGTACCACATAGCATATCAACACTAGCCGGAAGACGTACAGGGCTGAACATAGGCGGAGACCTATGTTCAGCCCTGTGTCACGGTATACGGTAGTTTTTGTTCCGATAAAAGGTACATCGGGAGCGCGCATGTGTGTAATTTGTTTAAACTATTATACTTAATAACATTAACATCAGATGTGTGCGATCAGATAGTTTAATATTGAAATAAGTAAGTTTTACTAGGTTGAGCTCGAACGATTGTTCGTTCGATCGAGGTCAACCTAATAAAAGTTACGTTCGTAGTAAGTAGGTATTTTACAGAACCGACGAGCGGCAGCCCTGTGCCTTAGGCAAACTCAGGTGTCGCGCGCTCCTAAACGGCGAAGACGAACTACTTGGTTGTCTTTATACTTTGCCTGTGTCACCGGAGTTTGCTAAATGTAAATACGTGGTGGTTAAGGGTGCTAGACCTATTCTTTACCGCTCGCATTTAGCCTCAGACGTCCTTCGCCAAATCATCAGTACACATAGTGACGGTTGTAGTGGGCATAGCTTATAATTGAATAGGCTACTTTCCTGACAGATCAAATCAGTTACTTTTTATGAAGTGTCAAAACGCTCAGATAGTATGAAGTTTGTATGGAGTAAAAGTGAAATGACGTCATTTTACTCAAACATCAAATCATCTTCTTATTTATAGGTTTTGATCTTTTAAAAATCGTTTTTAAACGCTAAATAGGTGATGTTTAGTTCATTTCTGCAAATTTTCGAAAGCTGATTTAATGGCTAGCGTGTAGTATCTTGACTACAGGCAAATACCCTATTGATATTGAGGTCATATACAACACTGCAGATTTTCCTTACCTGGCGGCGTAGGCGCTTTTCGTTTGACTGGCGTGGCCTTGGCGTTCTTCGCGACAACTGCCTTGCGTCCCTTCGCCGCCGGCCGCCCGCGCTTGGATTTGGGCTCCTACACAACATAAAAAGATGCGTTACAAGTTTAAGTTAATTTCTCTATGATGCAAAACGTGTTTTTATATTGTTTCGTCGTTTGTCCTTAGTTCTGGACTATTGTGGTCTAAGGCACGAACCATAAATCGCGTTTCGGTAGCGGCGCGGAATCCGCGAGATTGAAATGTCTCCGTGACAACACATTTAAATCTCGTGGAGGGTGCGCGGATTCCGCGCGGCCGAAGAAACGCGATTTATGGTTCGTGCCTAATAGCACGCAATCGACATGAGTTTATTAATTTTATCAAAACTTCTTGCGTGAAATGAAACATAACGCAAATTACCAAAATTCAAGCTGAGTTCACGTATTTTGCACTTTATATTCCAGTACATCAATATTAGTTTTAATACAAAACTAATATTAACCATGCCATTCCTTTGACTCAACCAAAACTATCACATACTTCAATCGATTGACTAAAATTATCAATACTATTGTCATCTGGATTTAAATAGTACATTACATACCGAGACCAGTAGAGTAAGAAATGCCTCAGATAACATGTAATGCGACAAACATGTGATCTGAGGCTTTCTTATTTACTGGCCAAGGTTTGTATACTATTTTTCTGTTCGACGGAGCCAGAAAGCGGCAAAGTGACGCTTGCCGGCCGGAGGGCAGAAAACATATTTTAAGGCCACTTTCACGACCACACAAAAAAATTAACAATACCCAATAATCCCCAGAAACCGATAGAGCCCGCTAGGTGGGTTTGTGAGGCCAATAATGTGCACCACAAAACCGGCGGGCATCTGAGCAAAAGTTACGAGCGCCTACGAGGGGCCCGTTTCACGAAGCTTCAAATTACAAGCGGAAGTCTCTTTTCAATACCTTTTGATAGAAAGAGACTTACGCTTGTAATTTGTAACTTGTAGCTTCGTGAAACGGGCCCCAGGCGGGTTATTGGTCGTGAATTGCTTTAACTCACATCAGACTCCTCTGCGTCGCTGCCGCCGCCCGATTCCGACTCGTTCTCGCTCTCGGACTTCTCGCTCTCCTCTTCGCTTTCGGAGCGCGCCTTCTTAGCTGCACGACCCTTTTTGCCCTGGTCAAAGTAAATATTCATTAGAAATTTAATCCGGATTAAAATTATTATGGTAAAAAACCATAAAACCAGGCGACTGTCTTAGTTTGGAGTCACCAACAGCCACAAGACTGCGAGTCTTCATTAAATATAACATAATACGTTCAATGATCAAATCAGAAATTAGGAAATCTGTAAAAGAACCTAGGTGACCGACATAGCTGCCAGAGTTAGCAAGTTGAAGTGGTAGTGCGCTGGGCATATAGTTCGAAGAACCGTAAACTCTAGCTTTATTTTATTTTATTTGCCATAAATTGGTACAATTTTAAGGGCGTAGCAAAATATAATTACTTACACTAGTATAACACTACAATTCTACATTAAAATAACATATTAAAAAGGTAACTAACATAACATAGCCATTGTATAACTTATCAGATATCAGCCTCATAGAACTCAGACATACTATGGGGACACATTTCAATTAAATATTTTTTTTAAACTATTATGAATTTGGTGTTGGTTACAGACTTAATTTCTACAGGTAATGCGTTGTAGGCCCTGGCGGCGACATATCTGGCGGACCGCTGGTACGTCGTCGTAGTGGCATTAGGAACTATTTATTTATTTATTTATTAATACATGTTAACATGACATTACAGTAAAAAACCAATGCGTCATGAAACGTAGAAATAAACTATCTATTTAGGCGACGAAACGGCGTGGCCCCGTTGCATCGTCGTCTCCGGTGTAGGATTCGGCAGGTTGCCCCGGAACTGTCGAAACACGACACCCTTCGGCCAGAAGTCAGCACTTGCGATGGTTTCTTGCAGCGGCCGCGGCACGCGCACCACAAACGACTATGGCGTCATGAGCTAGCTTTCGCTATGAAAATTCGTCTTAGACGGAAACAAATTAGTATGTCGTCGAACAATTTTGCACAACTCTATAACATAAAGTGCTGTCAAGGTGGGTAAGCCAAGTTTTTTGAAAGAGGCTCTACATGATCTCTCTTCATAGGCAGTGTCACTTCCACTAGGCTAAACGTATCATCGCGAGTTTACCTTGGGTCTGCCGCGGGCTCGGCTGGTGCTCTTGCGGTTACTCGTGGCGCCACTCTCAGGGTCACAGTGCGAGACCTCCCCCGGGCCGCTCGGAGTGTTTACCTTGGATTAGCCGCGGGTTCGCTTGCTACTGTTGGCTTGTCTGCGAGATTTGCGTTGAGATGCTGCGTGGAAGCGCTGCCGGGACAGTAACCGCTGGCTCGAACGACGGGGAACTGGACTGGATGAACACGCCTCGTGATCGACAGCCCGCCTGACACCGGCGTCCCCGCACACCATCATCAGTGTGGCAGTGCGAGGCCACAGAAATATATCGAGATAGAAGGATAGTTAGTCCGTCGATTTGTATGGGAATGAAGCGTGTAACATTTTTTGCTTGGCGTTTGACGCCAAAAATGTAATTTAGTGATAGAAAACATAAATTTTCTATTTTATTTGGTGGTATTTGAGCACTTAATTAGGTATACCATTATTATCAGGTTTTCAAATCTGATAATAATATTGACGGTAACTCAATTTAACGGCGTGCAAAGTAAGTCGTTGCCACTTCTTTATACATGCGGTATTTTGGACACGAGCGTGTGGCGAGGCCTCCCCGGGGCCGCTCGGAGTGTTTACCTTGGGTTTGCCGCGGGTGCGCTTGCCGCGCTTGCCCGGCTTGCCGGCGGAGCGGCGGCGGCTGGTGCTCTTGCGCTTGCGCGTGGCGCCGCCCGCGCTCTCGCCGCCCTCGGGGTCGAAGTCCGAGTCCGCCTCCTCGGACCCGCTCGGGTTGAATGAGCCCTGCCGAACAAACAACTTATAGACTCCGACCGAAATTTCGGTTTCGGCCTAGTTTCGGCAAAAATACGGGTTTCTGTTTCAGCTGCAATCCGGCCGAAATTGAGTCAGTCTTTATTTCAGAAAGCACAGAAAATTTATTTGAAATAAGAAGTTATAATATACTTTTATATGAAAGAAACATTTTGTCTCTTCATTGGTTTTTTTAATTTCTTGTATCTATATATCGTCGACCGTAGGCTGAATTAGCGTAAGGGACATTGTTTTGCCTGTCCCTTACCGTAATTCAGCCCACGGTCGACGATATGTAAGTTATAATATTTTATAATTAATAATTACTCTAAATATAGTAGACTGATTAATATGTTATTTAAAAATGAAGACTGATTATGATTTATGATCGTTATTTTTTTTCCAGGAAAACATGACCTTATATGGAAGTTTCGGTTTCGGTTCTGGTTTCGGCCGAAACTGAGATCAAAGCCGAAATTAGGTTTCGGCCCTGAAAACTAACTGAACTGAACACTAAAAACTTAATAACGTACTCATCAGTATTAGCTGATATAATAGGCTGGTTTCCTAACAGATCAAATCAGCTTCTTTTTATGAAGTGTAAAAACGCTACGATTGTATGCAGTTTCGTAGAAAATATTAATAAATGACGTCACAGGTTGTTATGATCAAATTGTCTCCTTATTTCATTTATTGTCATTTTAAAAGCGTTAAAGGCAAGAAAATAATCTGGATTAAATAATTGATTTGAACTGTTGAAAAAGTAGTATTTTCTAAAGTAAAAATTTATGAAACTTAATAATTTAAATTTCTTGAGACTCATTTCGCTTGCTCAAGAATAATTCTCAATTTGTGTGCATGACGAAGTATGTATTAAGAAATAGTGACTGATCTACTTACATCTGAATCTTCTGAGCCATCTTTAGCCGGTTTGGGACCCTTGACTTTCGTCTCTGGATCAGTCTCGTACTCCTCGTCGGAATAACCTAAACAAAACGCAATTAAAATCGACCAGGAATATATGAATTATGGGTCAATTGCAGAAAAAAATTACCTTTTACTTTTTTTGTCTGATCATGATGTCTTATACCATTTTACTCAGAAACACGAGCTCTTTTCATTTATGAAATAAAAAAAAGTAGTGCAAAATGCCCCAACTGGAACTATCTATCTCGTTATATCATCCTTAGGGATGTAACGATACCGATATATCGGTATTGCCGATTATATACAACCGATACTTGAAGAGCGCGAAAAGAATTCGTTGTATGAAATAAAACTGCAAAAAGTAATTTCAATTACTGAGTTAATTTATATATTGGTCTATTACCTTGTGCAATAATAATTACTTTGTTAATTATATATTTGGTTCATAATAACAAAAAAAATTGTGTTGACAATTTATTTATTTTTACTTTACACCTTCAAGGTTGACTCTCTGTTAAATATAGCCAAATTTTAGGTATAATAAGGACATACAAATAATAAATCTGAAGTTCATACTTCATTAGTTAGCTAAGATATCGGTATCGGTATCGCCGATGATTTACTACAAATATCGGTATCGGTATCGTATCGGCAAAATTATGTATCGTTACATCCCTAATTATCCTAGATATTGATGTTACTCGTTAAGATACCTCGGTTGTGCAGTTTGACGGTGGCGGAGCGGCGCGGGCGGCCGCCGGGCGTGGCGGCGGCGGCGGGCGGCGGCCGCGCCACGCCGCGCGCGTGCGGAGAGTTTGCGGTCGGCTGCTGCAGGAACCCCACTAGCCGCGCCGCCAGGTCTGACGCCGACCCTGCGACACGAACAGGAGGGCTAATATCGATGCCTTTAGGCTCAAAGGGCGTAAACGCCGCAGGTTCGAATGGCGTTTACGCCCTTTGAGTCTAAAGGTATCGATATTTGGTTCTTTGCATACAGTAGAAAACAAGAGTAAAAACGCCACTTCAACTGGAATTGTGACAATTTAGAGTGATGTTTTGAGACAACATAAAAAAAAATTATAAGCTAAAGCGGTGTGCGTTTCAAATATTTAGCGATACTTCGTTTGCGCATGAGTGGTCCGGCAAGGATTTGCATGGGGCAGTATCCTCTGACTCTTGGCAGAGTCTGACGCTGGATTCTGTTTTATACCCATTTGAAACAGATGTTTGTTCAGTTAAGTTTAGTCAGTTAGTCTTTCCCACCCTTTTTAAACAGCGAACCCCTTAGAACCTTGCCGTGATCTGCAGACCGCCTCCCCCCTTGATATTGTTTTATTTTAGTTTAGCGGTCTCCCTGGGTTAGGTCTGTGGGACCTCAGGGGTTTGCGGAACTCAGATTGGGAAATACTGCATTAACACACTCACTAACTCACCGACGATAAGTATGTGTGAGAGCGACGGATGCTTTATCATTTATCGCTCTAGAAGCCTAGCATCATAAGGCTGCAGGTGAGACCAAGGACCTACAGCAACCCATTAACACGTTCACTGCCAAGCAACGCTACGAGTGCTACGCCGCAGTACATAGCACGCTGATTCCCGTATGTAGCGAAAATCTTGCGCAGACGTTGAACCCGACACTCGGTGGCACTCAGTGTTAACCATTAAAAAAACCCTTGGCTAATATTGAACTGCTAACCTTTCTTGTCCAAGTCGAGCATCTCGCACATGGTCCGGATCTGCTTGGGCTCCATCTTGGTGGTCTCGTCGAGCTTGGCCTTGTACTCTGCCGAGCCCACCGCCCACTCGTAGCCGCGGAACTTCTTAATGTTGCGCTTCACGTTGCGGTCGAGGCATAGTTGCTGCACGGAAAACATTTCAAATTGTATGTCGAAGTTAAGTGACAGGGGAAACTAAATAGTTAAAAATAGGGATGTAACGATACCAATATATCGGCCGATATATCGGTATCGCCGATAATATACAACCGATATTTGAAGAGCGCGAAAAGAATTTGTTTTATGAAAAAAAATCTGCAAAAAGTAATTTCAATTATATATTCGGTTCATAATAAAAAAAAAATTGCGTTGACAATTTATTTAATTTTACATTACACCTTTGACTCTCTGTTAAATATAGCCAAGTTTTAGGTATAATAAAGACATACAAATAATAAATCTGAAGTTCATACTTCATTAGTTAACTAAGATATCGGTATCGCCAATAATTTACTACAAATATCAGTATCGGTATCGTATCGGCAAAATTATGTATCGTTACATCCCTAGTTAAAAACTCTATCCGAGTTTCTAGGTAAACGCTTCAAACATAAAAAGTTCCATCACATCACATCATCACACTAATAATTATAAATGTGAAAGTTTGTGAAGATGTATGGATGTTTGTTACTAAATAACGGGGTAACTGGTTGGATTGAGCTGAAATTACACGTAGACTAAGGCTTGGATTGAAACAAAGGACTTTATATCACCGTAGATAGTTCCCTTGGGACATTAACGGGAAAAAAACGCGAGCAAAGCCGCAAGTAAATGCTAGTATTATAAATGCGAAAGTTTGGGGTCTATGTACATACGAAGTCTTAGATCTCCAACTTCAAAAATCGTTTGGTCCCTATACAAAGTTTCAACCCCCATTTGACCCCTTTTCGGGACTAATTTCGAAAAACAGTGAAATCACTTTTCTCTTCTCATATTGAAGGATCTATTTACAGTCTCAGATCTCCAACTTCAAAAATCGTTTGGTGCCTATTGTACAAAGTTTGAACCCCCGTTTAACCAATTTCGGGGATGAATTAAAAAAACCGTGAAATTACTTTCCTGTACTCATATTGAAGGGTCTATGTACGAAGAGTCAGATATCGAACTTCAAATATCGTTTGGTCCCACAGAATGAATGTACTCACCCCATAGAGGAACTGATGCAGAAGCTTCTGATCCTGGGTCTTGAAGCGGGACAGTGAGATCTCGACGTTGCTGATGTGGCCGAGCGGGATGCCCTTGCCCGCCGGTAGCGGCACGGGGGGCTCCGTGGGCTGTGCAAACAAACTCATTCAAATCGGTAACGTAACACCCTATCCTACTTCATCACCAGGCATCGGATATTCCTGCGCCTATTTACCTAAAGTTGGCGAATTCCCGGAAAAAACTAAGCAAGCATGGAGTCAAGAGGAGTGGAGGCTTCTTAAAAATATATTTTTAAACAATATAAGTTCCGGGATTGCATAAAACGTTACGAGAATGTAATATATAGCAAAAATGTTTAGGTTTTACTTTTTAGGTTAGTTTTGTAAGTACTCAAGTTGATGTATGCGCTTGCCACATAAAGTAGCTGTAGCAGTATCAATGAATTCAGTAATTTATTCGGTTTACTAAATACATTTAACTCTAAGGACAAGTTTGAGATATTTGTAAATAATTTCCGAAATCCCGGTAAATACAAAGACACTAACAAAAGTAAAAAAATAAACTGAGTCCGCCTCCATACCATTCAAATACCTACGCCGACGCCGAAGTTTAGGTAAATAGGCGCAGGAATATCCGATGCCTGTTCATCACTACATAGTATAAAACAAAGTCGCTTTCTCTGTCCCTATGTATGCTTAAATCTTTAAAACTACGCAACGGATTTTGATGCGCTTTTTTTAATAGATAGAGTGATTGAAGAGGAAGGTTTATATGTATAATACATGCATAATATAATAGAGAAACACCGTGCAAAGCCGGGGCGGGTCGCTAGCTATTTTATAAACTAGTACATCCACAGAAATATATCGAGATACAAAGAAATCGTTTTTGTCGGCCTTTCTTTGTATTACCCCCCTAATTTTGATATAAAGAAAGTACAAATTCAGGAAATTGACACTTACCTCTTTTTTGGGCTTAGGTTTAGGCGCCTCCTCCTCCTCCTCTTCCTCCTCTTCCTCCTCGGCCTCCTCGTCGCCCTCCTCGTCGTCACCCTCCTCGTCGCCGGCTTTGGCTTTCTTTGCTGGCTTCTTTACTCTAATACAAAAATAATATTGTGCCATCACATTCCGATAGTTTAACTTTAAATTAAAGAGTAACAATAAGTTGCCGTAAAAAAAATATTTTTTGAGACAAGCTTTTATTGCAAACTGCTCTTTTTTGTATAATAGCAAACTGCACGTTAAAACCAAATGAGCCCAAACACGCTGAATTTATCCTGTGTAATTTAGATGATAATAAGGCTACCAGTGGCGTGGCGTTCATAAAAGCCGATCCCCTACTACTCCTGACGAAAAAATAATCCCAATCTGCTCCGGCTTTACTAAGAATATATTTGACGCTACGCCACTGATGGCTACCATCCGGCTCCATTACCAGATCAGTTTCATATCATAATAATATTGCACTGTCATCTGATTTACATAGCCTTGCAAAATTCAATTGGAACAAATTTAACTTGCAAGATTTGATTACAGACCACACACACCGGGAGAGGTGAAACGAAATAAAAGCTTGTAATAAAAAACCGGTCAAGTGCGAGTCGGACTCGCGCACCGAGGGTTCCGTACAAAATCGACAATAGATATGTGAATAATTCAAGAAAAACTGTATGGTGGCACAAACTTAACTTTGCTCTTGTAAAACTGTTGTCCCCATACATCGACATATGCCACGGTTAGTTTAGTAGGAGCAAATAAGGTTGTCTTACGATTTTTGCGAATTTCTAAAAAACGCTGTAAGTTAGGAAAACCGTTTTATTTTTCCTGTAATATTTAGGATAATATTAATAATTGGTAATTATTACAGATTTTTCTGTTCAGTAACTTCGGAGATAATAGGGGGGAATGGTATTTTTTTCAACGTTTTTTATCTTAAATCAAAAACTACATGTCTACGAAAAAAAATAAAAATGGTTTTGGAATCTACATATTAAGCCCTTTCATTTGATATCCCACTCGATATATTAGCTCAACTTTTGATTTTCGACATCCCATTTCAGTCCCCTTTAAAAAAAAAGTAAAACAGGTATAAGATTTTTTTTCTGTCCCATAGGCTCGGATTAGTGGTTTTTAACACTATTCCAAATTTCAAGTCGATAGCATCAGTAGATCCTGAGATATCTTGCTGTGACAGACGGACAAACAGACAGACAGAGTCGCACCATAAGGGTTCCTTTTTTACCATTTTGGTACGGAACCCTAAAAAATAACTGCATACTCTATTGACTATTGAGATATAAAAAGAAAACCGAAAATTATGCAAATAGGAACCAAGTTAGAAGAATAACGTAACTGCTAGTTTACATTAAATATAGTTTTAACTAGATCTTACTTTTCTTTGGGCTTTTTCTCATCCTCATCTCCCTCCTCGTCGCCCTCCTCTCCCTCCTCGTCCTCCTCCTCTTCCTCTTCCTCCTCGTCCTCGTCTTCCTCTTCTGTGTCCTGTAAATGTCATCACGAAATTACTTTGCTCTTTTTTTACACCATTTTATTCGGCCAAGTTTTTAATATCTCAGAAAGACATGAGATACAGAGTCTTGGTGTTTTTACCCGACTGCGGCGAAGCCCAAAAGGAGGGTTATGTGATTGACCTGTATGTCCGTTCCTATGTTCTCCCGTAACTACTCAACGACACTCGTTTTTGATAAATAACACCTCATTAGATTCGTCTTGACGGCGCGAGTGTCACAAAATGGCGAATTTATGCAATTTAATGCGCGGTATGTTTTGCGCCGCAGTAGGGATTTTTTTTTAGTAAAAATGAGGTTATTGTCCCTTCACGTTTTCATTCATTCAAAAATAAAACTTTCTTTGGGGATGTGACGGCGTTTCCACTTACGCGGCGCTGGGCAGAGCGGAGAGGAAAGAACCGTGAATTGACCAATCACAGCGCACGAAATTTCTGCAGCTGAGTAAGTGGAAACCCACCTTTAAGGTTAGACAAGTTAAGGTTACCTCTTTCTTAGCCTTCTTCTTGGGGGGTGGTTTCTTAGTGCTCTTGGTTTCTTTCACGTCATCTTTTTCATCGTCATCATGAGTTTCCCCATTTTCTTCCTGCGATAAAAAAAATATTAAGAGGAAAGAGTAAGGTGGAGAGAATTGAAAATTAGGTATTTGTAAAATGTGTCGCTGTCCCGCACTGCCCGCCTCTCCCGCGCAGAGCGCGATAGAGACAACTGCAGCTTGGACCGAAAATACCTTTTAAAATTTCATGAAAACAACGTTTCGTAGTCCCCTGATTTCTTCCCCAAAACTTAACTTATTTAACTATTTTTTTCATTTAACAATAAAGCAAGGCTTTGGCCGTGTTCCTATGTTTTCCTTTTTTTTAATAATCTAGTCAAATTTGTTTTCTGGATGTGTGAACACAGCGGAAAATCTGGCATTTTTTTTAGGTTTTTGAAGGTTAACATCTCTTTTGAGAATCAATTTATCGTAAAAAGGAAAACATAGGAACATATCAATAGTAGCCATAGACTTTTGAACAAAAAATTATTGCTCTACTGGCATTATCCAGAGAGGAAACAGGGGACTACGTTTGTATGGAAAAACTGCCCTCCTGTTTCCTCTCAACGAGGTTAAACTGCTGCCTTAGATAGCGTTACTGTACATAACAGAAACACACGTGTTCCTATACCTCTTTTCATTTTGTTTGAGATCATGCGTTAGGGGTCATTCGATAACGGAATGAGAATCTCGACCTTATTTCTAAAATTAATCGAGATGTAAGTGGCGATGATTGTAAAGAAACATTACCAAATAGCATATATCTGGTCGGGTCGGTGATGAAAATTTAAACAATTCTTTGTCAAGGATACGATGCGATAAGCGATCTGAAACTGAATAGATAATGCAATCGGGGTGAATGACCTTAGCCTTATTTGTATGGATCAATGTACTGTAACTGTATTGTATAAACCAGTAAGGGCTTTTACATATAAACACGACACGATATCGCGTCGTGCTAACACGGCACCGTTTCACGATGCAACGTCGTATTGTGGAAAACATTCAATCAAACAACAACGTCTATTCTAAAATTTTGTAGACCTGTCAATTCCTGTCTCATTTCTTTTTAGTTTACTCTTGCATATTGGAAGCTTTCAATGTGATCTCTATAATACTCAGTCTAGAATTTCTCAAATCTATTTGTGCTTTCTATGTCATGTACATTTGTGGTTGAATAAAGTTTTTATCATCTAACTTTATGTCAGTGTACAGTCGAGTTCATTTACTACACATATAAGAGAACAAAAATATCTGAACACGCTTTTATGCTCCTGCCTGACAATAGGGTCATGTTCAGATATATTTGTTCCCGTAAGTGTGTGTAGATGTAAATGAACTCGACTGTACAAATATTAAACATTTAAATGTAATTTTCCATTACACGACGTCGCATCGTGAATCGTCGACTGAATGAATAAGTCATTATGAAACTAAGCCGTAACGAACCGTTAACCCCTGATATATCGACACCTTTAAGACTCAAAGGGCGTAAACCCCGCAGGTTCTAATGGCGTTTACGCCCTTTGAGTCTAAAGGTATCGATATTCTGTCTTACCTTTTTTACATCACCCTCGGCCTTTGCATCTCTTTTGTCGTCTTTGGAGTCATCTGCGCCCGCGTCGTCTTCCTTGCCGTTGGCCGTTGTGCTTTTGGCGTCGCCTGTTGCAAAAGAAAGTATACATTATGTAACATGTCTTATTTTCAACGGGCCTCTTATATATAAGAGGGGTTAGGACTCGATGACCAGTGAAATTCTTTGTTTCGCGCTACGTTCGCGTTTTTTTTATGTAATGGCAAATGAGCAGAGCAGACCCATGCGACCAAGAATATCTACAACACCAGGGGTGTTACCTATACGTGGTCGAACTTTTTTTTTAGATCTGAGAAATTTTACATCATTTCTACTCAGAATCACGCGTACTATCGTCTCTGATAGGAGAAAAAAAGTGTCTCAAAAATTTTCCGTTACTTTTCCATACACACTTGTATAGCGGTAACGGAACGGAAGAGTGATATTTGTATGAAAAAAAAAACCGGCCAAGTGCGAGTCTGACTCGCGCACCGAGGGTTCCGTACAAACTCATAAGTAGATACATGAATAGTTCAAGAAAAACTATATGGCGATTAGTTTAGTAGGAGCAAATAAGTATGGGTTAAGATTTTTGGAAATTTCTCAAAAATAGTGCAAGTTAGGAAAACCGTTATATTTTTCCTGTAATATATAGGATGACATTAGTAATTGGTAATTATTACAGGTTTTTCTGTTCAGTAACTTCGAAGATAATAGGGGGGGAACGGTATTTTTTTTAACGTTTTTCACCATAAATCAAAAACTACTTATTAAAAAAAAAATACAAAAATACTGTTTTAATCTACATATTAAGCCCTTTCATTTGATACCTCATTCGATATAATAGCCCTACTTTCAATTTGCAAAGTCTCATTACGGACCCCTTTAAAAAAAAAGTAAAAAAGTTACAAGATTTTTTTTACATCCTATAACCTCGGGTTAGCGGTTCTTAACACTATTCTAAATTTCAAGTCGATAGCATCAGTAGATCCTGAGATATCTTGCTGTGACAGACGGACAGACAGACAGACAGACAGACAGACAGACAGAGTCGCACCATAAGGGTTCCTTTTTTACCATTTTGGTACGGAACCCTAAAAATTACCGGGCTTCAAGCTGGCGTACACCGTTTGTATCTCTGGAACGGCTTTGTTTTTGGAAACGCTTTAAATCTCAAAAAATAGTACCCAAATAGTACCCTAGGGCCCTAAAATTTCATTTCTCTAGCTATCATAAAAGCCGAGATATTCCATGACTTAACGGTGTACAAAATTTGACACCGTCAAGCTGGCGTACCCGGGAATTTGTTATAGAAAGAGTTCACTATATCTTGGGTACTATTTATCTTTACGGTGTACGCTATCTTGACGGACACCGAAGTTTGACTACTTGTCTGTGTTTATACTCTGATAGCGCTATCCCGGCAGGTGCATATCGAGGGTTTCAGGCCAAAGGGGCGTATACGCAAAGCAAAAACGCTTGCTTATACGCCCCTTTAGCATGAAGCCCTCGATATTATCAAGTTAAAAATGTAGTTTCTCGACCCCCTATGCCGATTATAATACTTTTTTTTTATAAAATATCCGACTACAAACGACCCTATTCCAAAACAAATGTGCAAGTGACTATAAAAATTCAAATTCAAAAATTGTTAAATTTACAAGTTGCGAAATACCAAAGTTATTGTAATTTGATTGAAAAGGATCACGCAAATAAATCCTCATTGACAACCAAAGGCCTTGAATTTAAAATCAATAGGTTATATTCGAAACCGGTAGTGCCCCGCAATAGTAACCTACTATCAGACATCAGCGAGATTTAAAAATGTCCGCCATACCTGTTCACGTCTATCTATCTACCAGTGGCGTGGCGTGAAAGATATCCGTGGGCAAGCCGGTGCAGATTTGGCGTACATTTTCCTTAAGAGCTGTAGAATCGGTGCTCAATGCCTGATATTAGGCAAGCCGGTAGGAATCGAGTTCTTTGAACGCCACGCTACTGCTATCTACATATACCTTTATCACGATCTTATTTAAAAAAAAGTAATGGGGAGTGTTAAAAATCCCACTAATATTATAAATGTGAAAGTTTGTGAAGATGTTTGGATGTTTGTTATCTAATAACGGGGTAACAACTGGATGGATAAGCTGAAATTTGGCATGCAAGTAGACCAAGTCCGGGATTGAAACATGGGATACTTTATATCCCGGTAAAGAGTTCCTTTGGGACAATAACGAGAACAACGCGGGTGAAACCGCGGGAAAATGCTAGTAAGAAATAAAACACAAACATACAAACTGACAAACATTACAAATACTAGTGTTTGTCGATTTGTATGTTCGCGCATCACTGATTTTCATATTTGGTGTACACTGTACAGTTACATTTTAACATTTTATAACCATATTTAAAGTACAGGGCGTACAAAACCTCAAGCGCGCGAGTCCGACTCGCACTTGACCACATTTAATTTATTAGGGGTCATTCATAAATTACATCACACAAATTTAGATTTCTTGGCCATTCCCCTCTCGACCCTCTTCTTTCACTTTTTAACATACGCTGTGACAATCGTCAGTCTTCTTCGCTTATCAGTAGTGTTGCCAAGTCAAGTTTAGTAAAAATCAGAACTTCGTGCAAAATCGGGACTTTAAGTGTCCAAATCGGGACCACCTTGGCGGCGGCCTTGAAAGAAATTGGGGGGCGTTGATGCTATCCAGGGGGGCGCTATCGCTTTTGAAAATAAAAACTTAAAATCACAATATCAACTACAGTAACATACATACAATGATTAATTCGATTGTAGCTTATGTTGCCAGCTCATATTATAAAATAGTTTTTGCGTACACACTATTCCTGACGATGTATCGTTTTATGTAAGCAGCAAAAAAAATTTTTTGTCGTGGGAGGGGGGGGCTAAATGTTTTTTATCATGCCTAAGTGGGCGGCAAGCTAAAGAAGTTTGGGAACCTATGATCTAGCTAGTGTAACGGGATTGTGGTAAGACAGGAATTTGATAAATCGAGTTATTTCGAAAAATCTGCTATTTTGGGAATGCGGTATTTTGGGCGTGAGCGATCAGGGCGTGTCCATAGACCCCTGATTATCGGGACGTCCCGCTCAAATCAGTAGGCTTATGATGCTAGGCTTTGATGATATATAAATAAATAGTAAAACATCCATAACGCTCACACTTACATACTTGTCATAACGAGACAGATGCCTTACCATTTATATTATGTTTAGTGATCGACAAACCGACAAAACGCCTAACACCAGAAGCCTACAGGACATATGCCAACTTGTGAGAGTTACCTAACTTATGGACGGCCCCTAATATGAAATTGTTTGTACGTTAAAAACTAGAGCATTCTCGAAACATCGTTTTCATTTTGAAGGATAATTAGCCATCGACAGCTCAGTATTCGTCACGCGATGTCCACTAACCACAATTCAAACTAGCTAGTAAATAATGACTTATATCACGTGATACTATAGCTTGGCAACTTCGTTGGTGACACTCACATGTGTGCGTTTTGTTATGTGCAGCCGTAACTACTTACACAAGTTACCACCAGCACAAACGGCGACCGACGGAGGCAGCCTCCGCAGGCAGCCGTTCGTGTTGGCGGTAACTTGTGTAAGTAGTTACGGCTGCACATAACAAAAAGCACATATGTGAGTGTCACCAACGAAGTTGCCAAGCTATAGTATGGACTTATGACCTGTTAAATTTAGTGTAGCTACTCGTCCCATTCATGCAGACTATGTGAGTATAATGTGCCTTTTATGTGTGAGATGCGGGTGTTTTTAGTATGTGTGCGTTTGCTTAGTCATCGTCTGATTTTTGTGGGTTGTACTTATCAGTGAAGAACCTATCAGTTCCACTAACACAACTGTAATGTCCAAGCCATTTATTTATGCATTTTGGCTTTTACGCCAATTGAACCCAAAGGTATCGATATGACTCGTGGATTAAAGTGCGTCTAAGATAACTTTGCAGTGAAATTATTAGGCAACACCACCATTTACGTCACATTTTCATATAAGTTTTACTTTTATATGGAGGTGTTGTGTTGCTATATGAAATATAGCAGCAGAGTTATCGTAGACGCACTCGTGTCCGTCAAGATAGCGTACACCGTAAAGATATTCAGAATCTGATGCAGCCAATAAATAGTACCCAAATAGTACCGACGAAATACCTAGGTGAAAAAAATAGTACCCTTAAACTTTTCGAAATATAAGGCCTGTTCACGGTGTACGCTACCGGGCGTCAAGCTGGCGTACACCGTTTGTATCTCTGGAACGGCTTTGTTTTTGGAAACGATTTATATCTCAAAAAATAGTACCCAAATAGTACCCTAGGGCCCTAAAATTTTATTTCTCTAGCTATCGTAGAAGCCGAGATATTCCATAACTTAACGGTGTACAAAATTTCACACCGTCAAGCTGGCGTACCCGGGAATTCCTTATAGAAAGAGCTCACTATATCTCGGCTTCTACGATAGCTAGAGAAATAAAATTTTAGGGCCCTAGGGTACTATTTGGGTACTATTTTTTGAGATATAAAGCGTTTCCAAAAACAAAGCCGTTCCAGAGATACAAACGGTGTACGCCAGCTTGACGCCCGGTAGCGTACACCGTGAACAGGCCTTATATTTCGAAAAGTTTAAGGGTACTATTTTTTTCAACTAGGTATTTCGTCGGTACTATTTGGGTACTATTTATTGGCTGCATCAGATTCTGAATATCTTTACGGTGTACGCTATCTTGACGGACACGACGCACTCTACCCATTGCATTTTATGTTTTTTACCCGACTGCGGCGAAGCCCAAAGGAGGGTTATGTGTTTGGCCTGTATGTATGTAAGTATGTATGTCCGTTCCTGTGTCCGCTCGTAACTACTCAACGGAACATCCGATTTTGATAAATGATACATCATTAGATTCGTCTTGATGGTGCGAGTGTCACTGGATATGAAGTTCGTTAAAATAAACAAAATGGCGGATTTTATGCAGTTTCAAAGTGCACCGCGGTCGGGTTTTTTTTTATAAAAATGTGGTTATTTCTTCCTTACATAGATGCGAATTTGGGTGTATAATTCGAAACTCTTCACATTTTCCTTGAAATTTCTTAGTGGATGTATGCGCATAGACCGCTGCATTATGTATGATTAAAAAATACTAGTTTGCTCAAAATACTAGGCGCGATTCAAGCGTCTAATTACAGTTATTAAACTGTCTACGATACTTATTTCGTGCATGTGTAAAATGTTTGAGTATTTACTATCAGTCCAAGTAAAGTTATCTCTTAGTACCGTTATCACATAATAGATTAATTTGATTCGCAAAAAATATTGTGTAATAATTGATATGGAACTACTGTACCTGACCTGACATTTTGGGTGATAATCTGATAATACTTTTGTCTTTAAAAATGAACTCTAAATTTTCTACGAGTTTAAATTATTACCTCGTATGAATCGAGTCAGGGGGAAAAATACTTCTCAATCACAATATGCGGTCATTCACTTTACGTTCCCCTAATGTAAAACTTTTTCCATATTTTTATTTAACATAGGTTACCACATTTGTCTAGACACCCACACTTATGACGTATATGGACGACCCCTACGCGTCAAATCTCTGTGACCAAACAGTTTATGTATACAAAGATGTTTTAAAATAGTACCTACCTCTAATGAAATGAATGATTTTTTTTTATTCATAATAAAAATTAAACGTAACATGATAAAGACTTTATTTACCTCGTCGTTTTGAAGACGTCGGCAACGCGTAGAGGTGCTGTCAAAGGGAACCTTAAAAAAGCTGCTTAACTTAACACCATTATGACTCAATGTGATGAATGTATGAAGTGACCAGATACCTAGTAAGGGCACGTCCATTAAACAAGTGAGGTTTTAGGCTGATAATCACGTCACAGACACTGCAGTCAGGAGCGAAAAAGTGAAAAATTAAACACCACAAAACGTCACAACAGTGTATGTAACTGAACCCCTTCCAGACAAAACCAAATGTGTACAGTCAGTAGCAATATTATTTTAGCAAACTTGGAGTTTAATATACAGGGTGAAATTTATTTCATCGTCCAAATTTTGACAGTGGATTCTTTAACGAAAAATAGAAAATACGTGTTTTTTCAGTCAGTACCTTTCAGTACTAAAATATTCGGAAACAATACCGCGGTAGCGCACTGCGCGGGAGACGGCAACTGTCCCCTCCCCGCGACCCGTACCCTACCCCGCTTCCACGTTGATTCGCTTGATTTTTTCGGACAGCATATTTTATGGTGAAAAGAAAATCTTACCTAATTTTGGCATGTTTTACCTAATGCGTAGGAAAAGATGTTTGTTACTAAATAACGAGGTAACTACGTAATGGATTGAGATGAAATTTGGCATGCAAATATACCAAGTCCAGGATTGAACCATAGGATACTTTATATCCCGGTGAAGAGTTCCCTTGGGATATTTACGGGAATACGGCGGGCGAAGCTACGGGTAAGTGCTAGTAAAGACATTTACATTGCTGTTATTGGTGCTGCCTGTACACATTTCGCTTCTTAGGAATCTTACCTCCCCCGAGGTGAGGGGTCATCCATATAGTATGTCACACCCATGGGGGGTGGGGGGGGGGGTCTAGCCTGTTCAACTCTCGTGTTGGATATCGGTTTTCGTATGGTAACATTAAATTAGTTTCCGCTTTGTATAGGGCAACACAGGTAGACACTGCTTCCTGTGGCCATTACTTACTGAACTTAAACTTTTGAAGACGCATCGCGCAGCGTCTAATTTATTAAAAAACTTATGTTAAGATCCCTCTGTCCATGTAAAAGTAACTTCCTCAGCGATACCAGTGCAAATCACATTACATCTAGTGCGGGCGGTGTCTGTGTGAGTTTTGTCTAGGTGAAATCGGAGGTAAGTCAGGCAGCCTGCGATCTGAGAGTAGCTAAGACAACTGCAGGAGACAAAAGCCCTGAGAGAGGACAATACACTGGACTCTAAAAGGTATGTGACTTGCACTACATACGTCGCGTTTTGTCGAATCTAACAATTATTTTGTGTTTCTCGTATTTCCTTTCGGATTTTCAATGGTTTCAGTCTTACTTTCCAGTATGAACTAACTTATCGCTTTAACTTAAAAACAAGCCAAATGTGACAACCTATAATAAAGATGAAATATGTTAGGCAAAAGTGTGACATGGAGGAGGGAGGGGGGTCTAAATGTCTGAAATATTGTGTGACGTACTTTGTGGATGACCTGCAAAACATAAAACAAATACAAATGACATGATATGACCCAAGTTAGTGTCCCATACAGGTTAGTTGCAATGTAGATGAACGGACCAACCCACAATAGTATTACTCTGACCTTCGACTTTGGGTTCTGGCTCTTCACTCGGTTGATCTACATCGTTACCTGGCAGGGCCTGGTCATTGGGAACCCGGCACTCACCCTTGGAGTCTTGGGATGACTCGTCTTCAGTTGTCTGACCGTCGCCTGTGGCGGACTTCTTGTCTTCATCCTGCGTAAAAAGTTTTGTGAGTTATTTATAAACTTTATTGCACAAAGGAAAGTTATCGCAGAAAAGGACTTAATACCGAAAGGCATTCTCTATCAGTTAACCTTAGGGTAAAACCGATGACTTGTGTTGTTTCTTACGGACATGGCATAGGTACAGTCAGCATCAAACATAACTAACTGATAATATTTGTATGGTGGCATAGTAAAGTGATCATTTACTTTTGACATTTACAAGTACTGTACAATTTACATTGATATTTATAAACACAATTTCCTTGCTGGCTTTCCTAATATGTATGAACTACATGATAATGTCTCAAAAATTATATCATTTCTCAAGACTTACAAACAAAACAAATTTCAATAAAATTGGTATCATTCTTATTCTAATAAAGTTCCAATATTCATGAAGATTTAGTGACTTGGTTCTTTTATGCAGAATAACATCCTATTATTGTATGACTACTTTTTTAGTGTGATTATTTTATTAAGTGATTGTGCTAATAACAGTGATTTTTACAGAAAACTTTTATGCTACTTTTTAGTGTGATAGTCTCCATGCATCCTACATACATAATGATACTTTTGGGTTCAATTGGCGTAAAAGTCATAATGAATAAATGGCTTTTACGCCAATTGAACCCAAAGATATCTATATATATTATGTCACATGTTTATAACTACAAACACATCGTCTTAGAAGGTATTACCAATATGAGGAAAAGTAGTTTACTAATGGCTATAATTTAACATACATTAGTTTCTATCATCTGTTTAAAGGGGAAAAATATTAAAGTTTTTTAAGTAATATCAAGAATTTTCCTATCACATGTAGAATTACATATACACTCATAACATAACCTATATCATGAAGAGTATAAAATTATGTAAATACACGTTTTCATTGTATATTTGACTATTTTGTATTAAAAAACGCAATTTCCAATTAACAATAATTATTGTGACTCGGAAGTTTCAGCCTGCAACATTCTTAATCTGTACCTGAATTTCGAAGCGTCAGTTTCAATTTCCCGCCAACCGAGATTAAACCTTATCCGCATATGCGCAAGGCACTTATTCGAATACAGACTAGCAAACTTACAGATATACCTCTTGAAATATACAGCTGTGTACATATAGAAACTATATGTGAATATCAATTTATTACATCGTCTTTCATTTTAGGGTCAAACGAGCTCCGTCGTTATGCATTATCAAAAACGATACTTAAGCATACCTAAAGCATGTTCACAAATTGACCGAGGTCAGCAATAAATGCTTAAAAGAAACCATGTTTATTTACATCGACGGCCTAGTTCCGCACCGTAGAGTGAAGCGCGAAGCGGACAGGCATTGGATTGACAACATTATCACTCTACGTCTACGTCTAAAAAATAATCGCAAAAAACCAAATACCAAGGTCATGCGGATTTCCTATCAATGTCATTATGTACATATATCGTGGTACATTAACAAAGGCCTGCACCTAAATGCAAAGGGGCGGGGGTGGCAAAATATGCGAAATCCTGAAAATAATTCCATTTAACTCAGTTTCGATAACTGATCACGATGGCATTCACAGTTTTTCTTGCGAAATATTGACTAATATCACAACCCTTCGTGGCGCAGTTCCCGCGTTTAGCGGGAAGCGAACGTTCTGTCAGCCATGTTGAGACGCAGACAAACATTAGTGATATAACACGGAAATAACATCACTTCACCACTAAAAATACTCTTAATAAACGCGCACCACTGCATAGAAATATAATACAAAAATATATTTCACAACTATACCTGATTGTCACTGATTTTCGCTTTATCGGTATCACCCGACATTTTTCCTACGAAGAAATTGAAAGCGAATTCAAAGCGTCTTCAAACACCGGACAACACAAATGCACGCACCCATTAAAAAAAGTTTTTGCGTTTAGTTTCGATTTTGATATTATCTGTTTATTTCGATTTGGCGGCATTTCGTAGATTTAATTTTTTGTGTTATATCTGATGAATAAAATAAAAATAATGTGATAATATTATGCAGAGGTAAAAGTATAGACTTAAAACAATACAGCTGAGTCAAAAAAAAATCAAATCATGTTGGTAATGTTAATAAAATAATGGGTGAGGGGAATTATTTAAGCAAGAAAAATTCAGTCCCAAGCATATATGTAGTTCGGTATTTTTAGTTCTTTGTGCTGATGGTATGATTTTTTGTGCTTAAAAATTAAATTAATAATTGTTTAAAGTTGTATTTAAATTTTAAACAAAATACACATGTAGGCACTTAGTTATGAAATGAAAGGTTGTTTGAAAGAAGTTGACCTCAGTTTTCAATTGCTATCGACTTTTTTAGTTTCAGTACTTTTAGTTCTTATAATTCTATCGTTAATACACAAATCCTGCACTTTTTTTAATTGGAATTAACATGCAAAAACTAAACGGTTATTGAAAAATACCATAGACAATGACTTTAGGTTATTTATGGGCTAACTTTGCGTAAAGTTTGACATTTTAATATTTATATCACTTTCTTGAAAAAGTAGCTATTACTTATATAAATCAGTGCTTTATTTTAGCCTGGTCCTATTAAATCTATACTAGACACCTCATTATTCATAAATTTGTAAGCTTATATTTTAAAATCTGCCGCTAATGCCCACGCACGCTAAAATACTCTTTCCTAGACTTTTCGTGTCTATGGTTCGCCGCGTCTTTTCTCGCGACGCGAGTTGCGACAAGCGAATAAATTTATTTTGGGTTATTTGATCCTTTTTAATGGCTGCCGTATAACGACTGAATGTGTACTTAAATCAAACATGAGTGATTATTCTTCTATGGCTACGCTTCAAAACAATAGCCAACCGGCGGGATTTGCGGCTGCTCTACAACGTGCTAAATTGGTGAGACTGCATAATGTACCTAGTTATTCATTGGTGTATTGTTAACGTCCGCATAGTTTTATCAAAAATGTCTGTTTACCTCCTTTATTCGCAATTCATAACGTATTTTTCTGACATAATCCACCCTCTTTCTATTGGCGGTTGACTTTTGTAGCTGCTGAAAAAACGTTAAATCGCCTATAACCTACTTAAATTATAAACTTTCTCGTGGAGTTTTCAGTTCGTTTAAAACAATAAAGGGTATTCAAACGTCTAATTTACGCAAATTAATGTCATTATTGTGCAATTAAACGAGTAGTTTTACGTTTGATTGGCAGTTCATTTTACGGAAATCGGTTGGTTTTAGGTTGCTGCTAAAATCGAGGGTGGTGGTAGTAAGAGACCTCTGGAAGACGGACCTGAGCCGAGCGCAAAGAAATTAGCTTCTATTGACCCAGCGTACCAACAACACGCAGCAATGAGGTAAATAATGACAACTTTCAACATGGAAAATCCTATTAAGTAAATATATTGATAGAATAATTTCCCAGACATTTCACAAATATCTGGAGCTGTATAAGAGATAAGATGATCAAACAAATCTCAAGATAGCCAATTTATTTAGTTCTTTGAACCTTGAACCATTTGACAAGATGACTTCGTACCTGACAATTTTAAATACATTGTATTTATACACACTTGTCAAAATTCAAAGACCTCTAGCTCTAAATAAATAGTAGAGTGTGGCATTAGGAGTTGTTTGAGGACCAGTTTTTTTTTTATCTTCATTACACGTTAGGATCAGTAAGGAAGATACAATATTTATTCAGTTTATTAGTCATTGAAAGTTCTTGAATGTTCATTTTGTCGAGTGATATTAGATTTTTTTTAAAGAGTTTATAAATGAGGTTCTCAATTTATTGGAATCATTTCTTTTTTAAGTATTTACAACTTCTGGGAGTGACCTCATTTTGTGCCGGATACATAGCCATCCCTGGGCATTCGAGAATCATGTGATGGGACCCTGTTTCATCCACCTCCATACCTTTTGTATAAACTTACATCCCCCTTTATAGCAGCGCTAACTCAGCGGCGGCTGCTGCGGCGGCGGCAGCGGCGGCCGCGGCCCGCATCGCGGCGGCTAACCCCGCGCCGCCCACTCCGGCACCACCAGGCTTATTGCAAGACCAGACTATCAATGAGTACATCCGGGTGCCTGACAAGATGGTCGGATTGAGTGAGTATTGAATATTGATATCCTAATAAGGGTGAATAACACTAGCGGCCGATCCTGTATTGCCTACGCCCGCACCACCGGGCTTATTGCAAAACCAGACCATTAACAAGTACATCTGGGTGCCTGACAAGATGGTTGGATTGAGTGAGTATTGAATATTGATATCCTAATAAGGGTGAATAACACTAGCGGCCGACCCTGTATTGCCTACGCCCGCGCCGCCGGGCTTATTGCAAGACCAGACCATTAACAAGTACATCTGGGTGCCTGACAAGATGGTCGGATTGAGTGGGTATTGAATATTGATATCCAAATAAGGGTGAACAACACTAGCGGCCGACCCTGTATCGCATGTATGCCCATGCCACTGGGCTTATTGCAAGACCAGATTATCAATGAGTACATCCGGTGTCAGGTCGTATTGAGTGAGTATTGAAAATGTTATAAGAATGTATGAAAGAGTGAGTGCATTTAAATTGGTGCAACCTCGCGGCCATACCGATGCCAGTGTCTAACAAGTTGGTTGGATTGAGTGAGTGTAAGTAAAGTCTATGTCAAAGTATGTATAGATGCCTATATAGCTGTGAGTCTACTGCAAGACCACCCTGTTAATAAGTTTTTTAAAACAATATGTTTGTTATTAATAATTTTCCATCAGTCTTTGTGATGAAAATTTAGTTTAGTACCAATTAGTGGTTGTTTACGTCACGCAGGAATATTGATATCGTGGCGAACGCTGTCTACGATACGGTTGTTGATTCGTACGGTCACGGGCTTTTATAAGCCATTTAGGGTTCAGTATAATTTTGTCGTGTAATACTCTATCTATGACACGACTATTGTAAGATAAACTCTAAATTGCTCGACAATTAAAAGTCCGTGAGTGTACCTATAGCACACAAAATGTCATGCTTTTGGTTTATTATTTGAGTATTTCGTAAGTGCGACCAGTACCTCTAGCACAACTGTGACACATGCGACAAATGCGTTGTATCTCATTCCACTCAATATAGCGTGACAGTGGCAGGTGATGCTCTGTCGCACGAGAAACGAAGTCGCGGCCAGTTATGCTAAATGTACAGGATCTACACTCCCGAATATCTTTGTTTGAAGTTCGTATCCTGCCATGCCCTCACTCAAATATTCTAGTTCTCATTACTTAGGTCGTAAGTATTAAAAATGTCGAACCTTAGCCCAACTCGGCTTATTATTGACAGACGACGGTCACTGCTGCTAGCACTCACGAAACTCTTGTTTTTATGATAATAAAATCTTTGGCAGTTCATGTAGAGATGGTTTAATTTAAAAGCGGAAGTAATTTCTTTTTTTACTTACTAAAGTCAACCAAAAGAAATAATAAGAAAAAAACTATTGATTTTGCCAATTTTTTTTAAATTAGCCCATATTAGTGTCCCACTGCTGGGCAAAGATCTCTCCCCCAGATTTGACATTATCACACTAATATTATAAATGTGAAAGTTTGTGAAGATGTTTGGATGTTTAGCTGTTTGTTACTAAATAACAGGGTAACAACTGGACGGATTGAGATGAAATTTGGCATGCAAGTAGACCAAGTCTTGGGTTGAAACATACTATACTTTATATCCCGGTAAAGAGTTCCCTTGGGACAAAAAAAAAAAAAAAAAAATTTATTTCTGTAAGTAGGCGGCCCTCAAGGGCTCTTTCACATGTCTTACATTCTTTGTCTTCTTTTCTTTTTGGCGCTTCGGGTAATGACCTTCTGGTGAGAAGAAGCGCCGGAAGAAACTCACCAGTTTCTCTTTTAATAATTTAATATACATTACATTACCTTAAAAACTACATTTATAGAGATGTAAAGGGTCTCTCTATGCGTCCAAACAAGACAAATAAAAAATAGAAAATAAATTGATACTAGAATTAATGGAGATGTAAAGAGTCTCCGTTGTCAAAATATTATGTTTTGGAGGTGTAAAGGATCTCCAAACGTCAAATCAAAATACAAATTGAAAATACTTATTTACTAAATTAAGTCCATTTTTTCTTAGAGATGTAAATGGTCTCTAAGTGTCAAAACAATTGGCAAGTACAAAAACAGAAAAAGACAACTAATCAAACATTGTTTTTAAAATATATCTATTTCCAGCCGCAGTTAATCCCACGGTGTTTCATCATTCATGTAGTCTTGTGTGCTGTAATAAGCCTTAGACATGAGTTTACGCTTTACACAATTCTTAAATTTGTTAATAGATAATTCAGTTATATTCCTTGGCAGCTTATTATTAGTACATTGTGTATCTAGGGCGTTAAGTAAGGAATTGAAAACGAGTGTTTATTATAAGCCCGAGGTGAAACCGAGGGCTTTAATAACACGAGTTTGTAATTCCTTTACCGCCCGTGGCACACACAATGTTTTTCATCACACTTGTGAGGAAATCTTAATAATATAACCTTACTAATCGCCCCAGTATGACAAGAAAATATTAAAACAGACAGTGACATTAGTGACATTTAAGTCCATAGACAATGCGAAGTCAAGTCACGTTCGGAAACCATAGCGGTAAGCGGCATTTTATATTTGCAAAATAAAGAAACACATTATTTAAACATTTAATTAATGTTACCGAAATATGTGTTTACATGTATTTGCAATAACAGTTATCTTTAAATAAATATTTCAGTGATAAAAGTTAAAAAAGTAAGTTGGCGTTTCCTTTGAACATGACAAATAAGAGTGAAACAGAACCAGCGTTTCAAATTTAAAAAGAAAACCATTACGCCCTAGGGCGTAATAGGCCACTTACGGCCCGCAGAACCTACGTGTAATGACACCATTTTCGAGCAAGTGTGATGAAAAAAACCTTACACAATTACCCATGAATGATGTTTTTATTTTATGGAGCCGAGTGGTGGGCACTGCGAGCTTATGTTTATTCCTAGTATTAATATTATGTATGTCACAGTTCTTCTTAAAATTCATGATATTTTTATGTACATACATAATATTCTCATAGATGTATTGACAATGCAATGTCATTACATTAATGTCCTTAAACTTATCTCTAAGTGAGTCTCGATAATTCATCTTATATATCGCTCGAATAGCCCTCTTCTGCAGAACAAATATACTATTAAGCTCTGAAGCACTAGCACTGCCCCACAGCAGAATACCATACGACATAATACTGTGGAAGTAACTAAAATATACTAATCGAGCTGTTTTTATGTCTGTTAATTGTCGGATCTTGTTGACTGCAAACGCTGCAGAACTTAGTCTATTCGAGAGATTACCAATATGGGGACCCCACTGGAGTTTAGAATCCAATGTTATACCAAGAAAGACTGTACTACAATAATGGGTATAACGCGAGGGAAGCCGCGGGTAAGTTAGTGTCATATTATCATATAATATTTTTTACTTTTGATGATCTTGCGAATGCGTGGTAAAATCTTTTGGGTTCCTCGCAACATCTTGCATACACAGCATACACATAGCACATACAGTGGACATAGCAGTGGTCGGCAACCTGCGGCCCGTGAACCGCTCACTTGCGGCCCGCGAGCCCTCCTGGCTATTTTGTATGTGATGGTATAGCAGAGGCACGCAACTTCTACAAGATATCCGAAATCGACTCCATAGTTTATAGGGAGCTCATCCATAATGTGGCGATGGTAATGATGCGATTGGTGCGACTGTTTAGTCGCAGAGAACTACCCATTTACGTTCTAAAACAGGGGTTCCCTAACTTTTTTTAGGCACGCCCCCCTGCTGCCTAAAATGAAGTTCCCACGCCCCCCTTGCATGCATGTATTTACATAGTTTAATGAGAACTATCAGGTAATAGTGTACAAATTTCCCGAGGCCCCGCGCCCCCCTTACAATGTGGTCGCGCCCCCCACTTTGAAAACCCCTGTTCTAAAATGACCGTAATATTCAAAACACCGAATTTTAACGCACTACTCCTTATATTTATATGAAGTGTTGATGTATGTTAGAAGTAATCTTCATAAATTCAAACGTGTGAATGTCTCGGGCATAAACATACGCTCCACTGGACGACTAGCCACGGTTCCTCGTCGTATGGCCCTGGCACGCAAAAACCCACGTGTCATTGGTCCGACGTATTACGAACGTCTCCCTTCTGATATCCGGAATGAGGAATCTGATGAAGCATTCAAACGTCGATTGCGAAACTTTTTGTTGGATAAGCCTTTATATTCGATTAGTGAGTATATGTGATTATTCTATGTTATTGTTATTCTCATTACTGTTTTGTAGCATAAGGCGACGATCCCTTATACATTGACATTTTATCAGTTAGGTTTATGTTTATTCTTTTTTCTTTTGACATTGTACCTATATAATGATTATTTCATATTAAAATTGGGCACATAATCCTATATTAAAGTATAGGTGACATGTGATATTTTACGTTGGGATGTAAGATGACGAACCGCTATCGGTGATAATTAATTACTTTGATGATCTGTTTTATGTTTTTATTTTCTATGGAACTTTGTTAAATTATTATTATTATTAATGTTTTGACGATCATAATATGAAATCGTGTAAATTGACATATGTAATTTATAATGTATTTTGTATTGTGAAATAAAGAAATCTAATCTAATCTAATCTATTGACGTTGATTTACATGCATGCACAAAATGATTTAGATGAGACAGATGTCTAGTCTAGTGGGATCATTTTCACAACTTTTGGCGTTCTGCCATACTCCTAGACTTGTCTGGTATTTTTAAAATGCCTGTCAATACATTGTAAATTTATTGATTAAATTTAAATTGGTGACGAATAATCATTACTCTTCTAAGATCTGTATCATTTGCAAATAATATGGCAGATTGAAAATATTATACTTGTAGTATAAGACGGTATTACTTGCCAAATTTCATAGTTCTAGGTCAACGGAAAGTACTCTATAAATTTCACGTTTTTTGTGGCATAAATGTCCATATCTTTTTTTACGTTAACTTAGAAGTTTGGTTTTTTACAGCTTCAAGGAACCATAGACCTGAGTATATGGTTTTAGTTTTAACTCGATACCTCCACGCGTTCCAAAGGACAACAAAGTGATCTTATAGGGGTTCCGTTTTTTCCTTTTGAGGTACGTAACACTAAAAACATACGTAACAAATCGCTTTGTTCGCAGTCATCGGCCGCGGTGGTGAGCAGATCACCAGATTGCAAGCGGAGTCGGGATGCAAGATCCAAATGGCGCCCGGATCCGGCGGGCAGCCGGATCGCGTCTGCACGCTCACCGGATCCCGGGAGGCTATCAGCCGGGCCAGGTTAGATAACCATTCACAGGTATAAAAATAAGTCCGTTGGCATGTCCCTATGAATATCACCATACAACTTGAGGATGCACAGTGACGTGCAGTCTATAACGACAAAAATACACTGTCTAAGTTTATTCCCTAATAAGGGAAGCACGGTAGAAATTATCAGGGTAGACGCATCGTAATACAATAAGTATGGAAGCGTAACTGAACGAGGCGGAACCAGTACTGAGTGCAAAAGAAAGAACAATAGCGTCAAATGAATTTCTCACGTTAGTAGCTTTGTATCCAATCACAGATTTTTGTCTTTTAAACGATATGCAACCTATTCGAAATTGCAGCCGTGCAGTCTTCTCAAACTTAATAGTAATATTTGTCATAAATTACTTTATACTCACACATAGTAAACATTAAGTTGGTTATCAATATCACTTGATACACTATTGATTTTAAAAAGTGGGCGTTATGGGGCAAATTTTACCGTCAGTTTTGTTAGACTGATGTTATCGTTCCATACATTATATTTCGATGGGTAGACGATATCTTAACGCATTACCTACCCTACTATCCTTAATAAGGTAGAAATAAAATTAGAGATTGTATTTTTGATTTTATGGGATGCACGCCACTGGGGATGCACTTCCCCAGTACATTTTTTTTAACTGCACATCACTAGCTATCTAGGCGTGGCCAGTAGATACAATCTTGACGCCTCACCTATTTGTTCAGAAGGTGTGAACAAAGTGTACATAGAACTCTATTCCCATTTAGCCGATGCAAGTAGAATACTTTAAGAAAAAGTGAACTAAGTGATGCAGTAAATGCTACATTATTGATTTAGTCGCCTCAATATCTCGTCTAAATTGATTAGAATTGAAAAGATCTTCAGCGCAAATGGCTAGCAGGTTAACATCTCCAATAAGTTTTAATGAACGGGGATACACTGTTAAATCAGTTTTGGAGTAAACCGACTGGATTATTCCAACCAAGTACAAGTTATCATGGAAATGTCAACGTACCATTAACATATTGGGTTTAGGTACTTTTGCTGTCATGTATGTTCCTCAAACTGGGCCCCCTAAAAGGTTGTCGTGACCCCCCCAAATCTTGCTAGCACTAGAATCTCATAAAAGCCGTATGGGTTTTATCACCTCTTTACACTGAATTATCGATAGAAGATCTGAGACTCCTTTTGGGGTTGTCTCAGGTTGAGAAACAACGGAAAGCGCTTCACAATCCCACTGAGATTTTCCAGAATTTGCTTTCCTATAGTTTAGTCCAGTGTGTCCCCTTAAATGTGGGATTTGTTAGGTAATTTGCCGAAATCGGTTTTTCTTTATAGCGAATAATCTTATCGCCTTTTTTCACTAACGCAATTAATCCGGACAGATCAAGCTTTATGTCCACGCAATAAGTGCGAAAAAGACGTCGGCGCCGATCAGCTGGGGTCGATTTCGGAGCGTTTCGACCGCGGCGGTTTTTTTTATTCGTGTTCCAGCAAATATAGCAGCAAGCGGTGGTGATCACAGTTAACATTTATTATAAACAATAGACGATATCGAGACTGACGACATGATTTAATCAGAAGTGGTCGTCACTCAATATTCCTTCGCGGTAAAAATCGAGTGACGCTGGAAAAACGCCTGAAATCGAGCCGAGCCGAAAGAAATAGGCTTCATAGAAAAAAAATGCGTTAGTCAAAAAAATATCAATAGGAAATTCGCTACAATAAAATCGATTTCGGAATGATCTATCAAATTAATTGTGGAGCGTGCGTAAGTTTAATCTATTTTCTCGAAAGGAATTTGCTGATGGCCGTTACGGCCTACCAAGACGATGAGACAGATTCAAGACTAGAAGGGGGGGTCGGCCCGAGGAGGTACGAGTGTTTTTAATATATTATGGGGAACGGCGCCACCACTCATGTATGCGGAGTCAGATCTAGGCGGCCTTATATGTTTCTTCAACCTTTTCTTTTTTGATAGTATGGTCAGTTGCAGAAAAAAGGAACACCCTGTCATATATTCGTAGTGTGGCAAGAGGGTTACGTTCCTGGGTCAATTGCAGAAAAAATGTACCTTTTACTTTTTTTGTCTGATCATGGTGCGTCTTATACCATTTTACTCAGAATCGCGAGCACTTTTCATTTATGAAATTAAAAAAGTAGTGCTAAATGTCCCAACTTTTCCGTACAAATTTTGAATTTCTCAGTTTCGTAACGCCCAAACTAAATATAGGGGAAAATCGTAACGAAACAGATTTTATCTTTTTCAAAATTTGTACGGAAAAGTTGGGACATTTTGCACTACTTTTTTTACCATGATCAGACAAAAAAAGTAAAAGGTACATTTTTTCTGCAATTGACCCTCCTCTGCAGCTGACCGTACAGTCAGCATCAAAAATTGAGTAACATCCAAAGCGCCATATACATCGCAACACATTTTTTTATTACTACACCGTGGGCCCGTATAACCCGACCAACTTTAACCATAGATTCTAACAACTATTAGAAGTAAAGAAAGTTATGTGAC
This sequence comes from Eudemis profundana, assembly GCA_947034925.1. Classification (NCBI taxonomy): domain Eukaryota; kingdom Metazoa; phylum Arthropoda; class Insecta; order Lepidoptera; family Tortricidae; genus Eudemis; species Eudemis profundana. The sequence continues at coordinate 8,513,946 of OX344814.1, read as the reverse complement.
GTATAGTCGATTAACGCTTACTTTCCAAGATATTCATAATTTTTAAAATAAAAACTTCCAAGTGTGTAACAAGCCCTAATAAATGTGACTAAGATACTTTTACTGATTTTTTAAAATTCTTTAACTAAACAGCAATTAAACTAACCTTCGCAGTATTAGATGGTAAAAGATTACAAAGCCAAAATATTGACCTTTCGTTTCCATTTTAGCTTTTTTTTTTCATTTTTAATAACTTTTCCTCCAGTAAGGACATGTTTATAACGAGGTACTGAATTTATTGATTTGTTTTGTTCCATAAGACTATTAATGTAAAATGACAAAATTCGACCTATGTTGATGTAACGTTATTTACTTGTAATACCATCAGGAATACGTGGTTAAAGTGGTCGGGTTGTACGGGCCCACGGTGTATATATAGACAACGTGCAGGAACACAAGACAAAAGAGACACTAAAGTCGCCGTCATTGGACTTTGCTAACAAAAGGCGTAACTTTGTTTTGTCACTGTTTCTCATTGAATTTGCACCCATTTAGACGAAGCGAGAACTCGTATGCGAGTTTCATTTCATTGCGGCGTTTGACCGATCGACTGAACTCCGATGAGTTACGATTACCTAGCTAGCCCGCAATGTAATGAAACTCGCATACGAATTCTCGCTTCATCTAAATGGGGCCTAAGTTGTACACATAGATATATTAGTAGGGGTTTTTTTCATTCGTCTGTATCTTACATATATGTAGGTCCAAATTCACAAGTCGCTATTTAATTGTATGTTTACCCTACGATCCGATGCAAACACCCAATCTCATTCTTGCGTAGATCTGACGCTCATTAAAAGCCTAACCATTTGGAAAACAATGTCAAAATTGCAGATTAGTTAACCAAAAACAAGGTCTGATTTATTAGTACAAGCATATAACACTTTCACAACCAACAACCCTTCTAGTAGGCGCTCGAACTTGCTCGGTCGCCTGCCGGTTTTGTATTGCACTTTGTTGCCCTTACAAACTCACGTATCGGGCTCTGTCTGATTCTGGGTTATTGTTAATTTTTTTGTCTGGTCGTTAAAGTGTTAATTGCCATCTTCAGTCATAAACACCGATCGGAAAGACCTTACAATAAATAGCCGCCGGAGAGCCTCGCCAACAGAGAACTGAAGCCATGTTTAATAAGTCGGCTGCTTGTATTTACCAGCCGCACGCACACATCAACTAGTTTTTTTATATTGCGAGCAGCACGCACACATAGGTAGCCGGCTTATTAGATATGCTTCAGTTCTTTGTTAGCGAGACTCCGTCCAGCTTATTTTAAGGTCCTTGAACAGCACTAACATCTCTTTTTTAGCGCTAACTTACTGGTACAGCGAAATCAGGCCCTGAATCAGACTTTATTTTAGGCTAAGGCACGAACCATAAATCGCGTCTCGTACGAGGCGCCCAGGACGCGGCGGATCCGCGTCTCTTGGGCATGCGCCCTCCGCGATATTTAAATGTCCCCGTGTGACATAAATAACCACAATTAGTATGAGATTTTCAAGTGTTTGCATGAAAATTTATTTCTTTATTTAAATCTCGCGGAGGACGGGCGTTCGGCGGGCGGCCGAGGCGACACGGAGCCGCCGCGTACGAAAGGCGATTTATGGTTCGTGCTAACCCGGTGCTGGCGCCATCTATAAATGGCATAGAGGGTATATGTTGTACATTAGTCCCATTTGATTATCTTAGGTATTAAGAAAGATAAAGATAATTTAATTTTGCGACTATGTTAGGATAGTTTTAAGATTGAATGAAATCCCCGAAACTACTACTAAACACCCTTATAGTAGAAGAGCCGGCCTAACGACGACCTTCCCTCACTCTTTTTCCTAACGAAACATATACTGCATGAAAGAGCATGCATCAACAAACACAATGCACCAGGGTTGCCACCCCATATCCCGGCAAGGCTAGGGGTTGCCACGTTCTGAAGAGGTCACTAAAAAGGCTAATTTACCCTCATTCTTTTTCCTGACCGTTTTTACATAAGAATGAAGGCAATTGCATTACAAGCAAGATGGTATAGGGTTGCCTATCAAAAACCCGGCAAGGCCTAGGGTTGCCGCGATTTGAAAATTCTTGCGTGACATTTTTTATCATTTTGACCAACTTCTATTATTCAGACGTTGTTACTGCCATAGAAGAAAATGATCCTCATACGGAACTGGGTCAACCCTCATTATTAGATTTTTTTGAAAAATGTCATTCGCTTGTTTGGTTAGAAGCCCTCATCCTTTTTCCTGACCGTTTTTACATAAGAATGAAGGCAATTGCATTACAAGCAAGATGGTAAAGGGTTGCCTATCAAAAACCCGGCAAGGCCTAGGGTTGCCGCGATTTGAAAATTCTTGCGTGACATTTTTTGTCATTTTGACCAACTTCTATTGTTCAGACGTTGTTACTGCCACAGAAGAAAATGATCCTCATACGGAACTGGGTCAACCCTCATTATTAGATTTTTTTGAAAAATGTCATTCGCTTGTTTGGTTAGAAGCCCTCATCCTTTTTCCTGACCGTTTTTACATAAGAATGAAGGCAATTGCATTACAAGCAAGATGGTATAGGGTTGCCTATCAAAAACCCGGCAAGGCCTAGGGTTGCCGCGATTTTAAAATTACTGCGTGACATTTTTTGTCATTTTGACCAACTTCTATTGTTTAGACGTCATTACTGCCATAGAAGAAAATGATCCTCATACGCAACTGGGTCAACCCTCATTACTAGATTTTTTTGAAAAATTTCATTCGCTTGTTTGGTTAGAAGCCCTCATCCTTTTTCCTGACCATTTATACATAAAAATGTAGGCAATCACATTGCCTACACGATGGCATAGGGTTGTTCATCAAAAACCCGGCAAGGCCTAAGGTTGCCGCGATTTGAAAATTCTTGCGTGATATTTTTTGTCATTTTGACCAACTTCTGTTGTTCAGACGTTATTACTGCCATAGAAGAAAATGATCCTCATACGGAACTGGGTCAACCCTCATTATTAGATTTTTTTGAAAAATGTCATTCGCTTGTTTGGTTAGAAGCCCTCATCCTTTTTCCTGACCGTTTTTACATAAGAATGAAGGCAATCACATTGCCTACACGATGGAATAGGGTTGTTTATCAAAAACCCGGCAAGGCCTAGGGTTGCCGCGATTTTAAAATTACTGCGTGACATTTTTTGTCATTTTGACCAATTTCTATTGTTTAGACGTTATTACTGCCATAGAAGAAAATGATCGCCATACGGAACCGGGTCAAGCCTCATTACTAGATTTTTTTGAAAAATTTCATTCGCTTGTTTGGTTAGAAGCCCTCATCCTTTTTCCTGACCATTTATACATAAAAATGAAGGCAATCACATTGCCTACACGATGGCATAGGGTTGTTCATCAAAAACCCGGCAAGGCCTAGGGTTGCCGCGATTTTAAAATTACTGCGTGACATTTTTTGTCATTTTGACCAACTTTTATTGTTTAGACGTTATTACTGCCATAGAAGAAAATGATCCTCATACGCAACTGGGTCAACCCTCATTACTAGATTTTTTTGAAAAATTTCATTCGCTTGTTTGGTTAGAAGCCCTCATCCTTTTTCCTGACCATTTATACATAAAAATGAAGGCAATCACATTGCCTACACGATGGCATAGGGTTGCCTATCAAAAACCCGGCAAGGCCTAGGGTTGCCGCGATTTGAAATTTACTGCGTGACATTTTTTGTCATTTTGACCAATTTCTATTGTTTAGACGTTATTACTGCCATAGAACAAAATGATCGCCATACGGAACCGGGTCAAGCCTCATTACTAGATTTTTTTGAAAAATTTCATTCGCTTGTTTGGTTAGAAGCCCTCATCCTTTTTCCTGACCTAAATATACATAAAAATGAAGGCAATCACATTGCCTACACGATGGAATAGGGTTGTTTATCAAAAACCCGGCAAGGCCTAGGGTTGCCGCGATTTTAAAATTACTGCGTGACATTTTTTGTCATTTTGACCAACTTCTATTGTTTAGACGTTATTACTGCCATAGAAGAAAATGATCCTCATACGCAACTGGGTCAACCCTCATTACTAGATTTTTTTGAAAAATTTCATCCGCTTGTTTGGTTAGAAGCCCTCATCCTTTTTCCTGACTATTTATACATAAAAATGAAGGCAATCACATTGCCTACACGATGGCATAGGGTTGTTTATCAAAAACCCGGCAAGGCCTAGGGTTGCCGCGATTTTAAAATTACTGCGTGACATTTTTTGTCATTTTGACCAACTTCTATTGTTTAGACGTTATTTCTGCCATAGAACAAAATGATCTTCATATGCCAGTTGCCTCATTGCCAGATTTTTTTGAAAAATTAAATTTTAACCACTTATTGTGTTTTCTGGCAAAGAGTTGCCTACCAAAACCCTTAATTTGTGTTTTAGTTCGGAACAAATGTTAAGAATTAAGATATTAGAAATTGGCCCGTCTAGGTCCTGGGCCAAAGAACGTAGAGTAGGCTGCGCGTTATACCTTTAACTTCTGGCCCAGGCTTAGTTTCACTAGTTCGGTGATTTTAGTCCGGTTCAAACAAATATATATGAGTCGGACTAAAATCTCCGAACTACTGAAACTAGGCCCTGGCCCATCATCTGCGACCGAATAGTGTCTACATTTCAATGCTGACCCACCACTTACAACCGATGAATGTAGGGAGTAATTGGGGTTTCTGGACCATCATTATTGTAGACGGACGCTTACTACGACTAAGCATACACACACGACCCTCTTAAAATATTTAAAGATAAGTTGTTGTTTAGTTTAAAATTAAGTAAGTTAGTTAAAATAAATAATCTTTGTATTTATAATCCTGATAAGTAATTTCCTAGCTACTTAAAACCTATTTACGTGACAAGAGAACAACAGTGGAGTGTCTAAGCCTGGCCTTTTATTGGGATCCGTCTATGATAGCATTAATACAGATACTCTCAACACCCCTCGGTTGTATGTGGTGGATCAGAACAGGCAGGTCCTTTCTTGATGAACATGCAATTTTCAAATTTATAATATATTAGGAAAACTAATGTTAAATCATAATAACTTAATTGTTTTAAATGTACGGAACCCTCTCCACGTGAGTCTAACTCGCAGTTGTCCGGTCTTTTTAAAAAGAGGGTCGTGAGTCTATCCTTAGTCGTATTTAGCGTTCGTCTACAATAATGATGGTCCAGAACCTCCAGTTACTCCCTACATCCCAAACAAGCGAATGAATTTTTTCAAAAAAATCTGGCAATGAGGGTTGACCCAGTTGCGCATGGGGATCTTTTTCTTCTATGGCAGTAATAACGTCTAAACAATAGAAGTTGGTCAAAATGACAAAAAATGTCACGCAGTAATTTAAAAATCGCGGCAACCCTAGGCCTTGCCGGGTTTTTGATAGGCAACCCTATACCATCTTGCTTGTAATGCAATTGCCTTCATTCTTATGTAAAAACGGTCAGGAAAAAGGATGAGGGCTTCTAACCAAACAAGCGAATGAAATTTTTCAAAAAAATCTAGAAATGAGGGTTGACCCAGTTGCGTATGAGGATCATTTTCTTCTATGGCAGTAATAACGTCTAAACAATAGAAGTTGGTCAAAATGACAAAAAATGTCACGCAGTAATTTTAAAATCGCGGCAACCCTAGGCCTTGCCGGGTTTTTGATGAACAACCCTATGCCATCGTGTAGGCAATGTGATTGCCTTCATTTTTATGTATAAATGGTCAGGAAAAAGGATGAGGGCTTCTAACCAAACAAGCGGATGAAATTTTTCAAAAAAATCTAGTAATGAGGGTTGACCCAGTTGCGTATGAGGATCATTTTCTTCTATGGCAGTAATAACGTCTAAACAATAGAAATTGGTCAAAATGACAAAAAATGTCACGCAGTAATTTTAAAATCGCGGCAACCCTAGGCCTTGCCGGGTTTTTGATGAACAACCCTATGCCATCGTGTAGGCAATGTGATTGCCTTCATTTTTATGTATAAATGGTCAGGAAAAAGGATGAGGGCTTCTAACCAAACAAGCGGATGAAATTTTTCAAAAAAATCTAGTAATGAGGGTTGACCCAGTTGCGTATGAGGATCATTTTCTTCTATGGCAGTAATAACGTCTAAACAATAGAAATTGGTCAAAATGACAAAAAATGTCACGCAGTAATTTTAAAATCGCGGCAACCCTAGGCCTTGCCGGGTTTTTGATAAACAAACCTATTCCATCGTGTAGGCAATGTGATTGCTTTCATTTTTATGTATAAATGGTCAGGAAAAAGGATGAGGGCTTCTAACCAAACAAGCGAATGAAATTTTTCAAAAAAATCTAGTAATGAGGCTTGACCCGGTTCCGTATGGCGATCATTTTGTTCTATGGCAGTAATAACGTCTAAACAATAGAAATTGGTCAAAATGACAAAAAATGTCACGCAGTAATTTTAAAATCGCGGCAACCCTAGGCCTTGCCGGGTTTTTGATGAACAACCCTATGCCATCGTGTAGGCAATGTGATTGCCTTCATTTTTATGTATAAATGGTCAGGAAAAAGGATGAGGGCTTCTAACCAAACAAGCGAATGAAATTTTTCAAAAAAATCTAGTAATGAGGCTTGACCCAGTTCCGTATGGCGATCATTTTCTTCTATGGCAGTAATAACGTCTAAACAATAAAAGTTGGTCAAAATGACAAAAAATGTCACGCAGTAAATTTCAAATCGCGGCAACCCTAGGCCTTGCCGGGTTTTTGATAAACAACCCTATTCCATCGTGTAGGCAATGTGATTGCCTTCATTTTTATGTATAAATGGTCAGGAAAAAGGATGAGGGCTTCTAACCAAACAAGCGAATGAAATTTTTCAAAAAAATCTAGTAATGAGGGTTGACCCAGTTGCGTATGAGGATCATTTTCTTCTATGGCAGTAATAACGTCTAAACAATAGAAGTTGGTCAAAATGACAAAAAATGTCACGCAGTAATTTTAAAATTGCGGCAACCCTAGGCCTTGCCGGGTTTTTGATAAACAACCCTATGCCATCGAGTAGGCAATGTGATTGCCTTCATTCTTATGTATAAATGGTCAGGAAAAAGGATGAGGGCTTCTAACCAAACAAGCGGATGAAATTTTTCAAAAAAATCTAGTAATGAGGGTTGACCCAGTTGCGTATGAGGATCATTTTCTTCTATGGCAGTAATAACGTCTAAACAATAGAAGTTGGTCAAAATGACAAAAAATGTCACGCAGTAATTTTAAAATCGCGGCAACCCTAGGCCTTGCCGGGTTTTTGATAAACAACCCTATGCCATCGTGTAGGCAATGTGATTGCCTTCATTCTTATGTAAAAACGGTCAGGAAAAAGGATGAGGGCTTCTAACCAAACAAGCGAATGACATTTTTCAAAAAAATCTAGTAATGAGGGTTGACCCCGTTGCGTATGAGGATCATTTTCTTCTATGGCAGTAATAACGTCTGAACAACAGAAGTTGGTCAAAATGACAAAAAATATCACGCAAGAATTTTCAAATCGCGGCAACCCTAGGCCTTGCCGGGTTTTTGATAGGCAACCCTATGCCATCGTGTAGGCAATGTGATTGCCTTCATTTTTATGTATAAATGGTCAGGAAAAAGGATGAGGGCTTCTAACCAAACAAGCGAATGAAATTTTTCAAAAAAATCTAGTAATGAGGGTTGACCCAGTTGCGTATGAGGATCATTTTCTTCTATGGCAGTAATAACGTCTAAACAATAGAAATTGGTCAAAATGACAAAAAATGTCACGCAGTAAATTGCAAATCGCGGCAACCCTAGGCCTTGCCGGGTTTTTGATGAACAACCCTATGCCATCGTGTAGGCAATGTGATTGCCTTCATTTTTATGTATAAATGGTCAGGAAATAGGATGAGGGCTTCTAACCAAACAAGCGGATGAAATTTTTCAAAAAAATCTAGTAATGAGGGTTGACCAAGTTGCGTATGAGGATCATTTTCTTCTATGGCAGTAATAACGTCTAAACAATAGAAGTTGGTCAAAATGACAAAAAATGTCACGCAGTAATTTTAAAATCGCGGCAACCCTAGGCCTTGCCGGGTTTTTGATAAACAACCCTATTCTATCGTGTAGGCAATGTGATTGCCTTCATTCTTATGTAAAAACGGTCAGGAAAAAGGATGAGGGCTTCTAACCAAACAAGCGAATGACATTTTTCAAAAAAATCTAATAATGAGGGTTGACCCAGTTCCGTATGAGGATCATTTTCTTCTATGGCAGTAATAACGTCTGAACAACAGAAGTTGGTCAAAATGACAAAAAATATCACGCAAGAATTTTCAAATCGCGGCAACCTTAGGCCTTGCCGGGTTTTTGATGAACAACCCTATGCCATCGTGTAGGCAATGTGATTGCCTACATTTTTATGTATAAATGGTCAGGAAAAAGGATGAGGGCTTCTAACCAAACAAGCGAATGAAATTTTTCAAAAAAATCTAGTAATGAGGGTTGACCCAGTTGCGTATGAGGATCATTTTCTTCTATGGCAGTAATGACGTCTAAACAATAGAAGTTGGTCAAAATGACAAAAAATGTCACGCAGTAATTTTAAAATCTCGGCAACCCTAGGCCTTGCCGGGTTTTTGATAGGCAACCCTATACCATCTTGCTTGTAATGCAATTGCCTTCATTCTTATGTAAAAACGGTCAGGAAAAAGGATGAGGGCTTCTAACCAAACAAGCGAATGACATTTTTCAAAAAAATCTAATAATGAGGGTTGACCCAGTTCCGTATGAGGATCATTTTCTTCTGTGGCAGTAACAACGTCTGAACAATAGAAGTTGGTCAAAATGACAAAAAATGTCACGCAAGAATTTTCAAATCGCGGCAACCCTAGGCCTTGCCGGGTTTTTGATAGGCAACCCTTTACCATCTTGCTTGTAATGCAATTGCCTTCATTCTTATGTAAAAACGGTCAGGAAAAAGGATGAGGGCTTCTAACCAAACAAGCGAATGACATTTTTCAAAAAAATCTAATAATGAGGGTTGACCCAGTTCCGTATGAGGATCATTTTCTTCTATGGCAGTAACAACGTCTGAATAATAGAAGTTGGTCAAAATGACAAAAAATGTCACGCAAGAATTTTCAAATCGCGGCAACCCTAGGCCTTGCCGGGTTTTTGATAGGCAACCCTATACCATCTTGCTTGTAATGCAATTGCCTTCATTCTTATGTAAAAACGGTCAGGAAAAAGGATGAGGGTAAATTAGCCTTTTTAGTGACCTCTTCAGAACGTGGCAACCCCTAGCCTTGCCGGGATATGGGGTGGCAACCCTGGTGCATTGTGTTTGTTGATGCATGCTCTTTCATGCAGTATATGTTTCGTTAGGAAAAAGAGTGAGGGAAGGTCGTCGTTAGGCCGGCTCTTCTACTATTATTCCAAGATACGCGTTTTAGAGATCTGTCAGTAAAACGTCTTTGAATTAGGTGAATAGTACGCAATAAAATGAAAATATGTCAATAAGACACCATTGGCTGAAGATAACAATGACAACAATGAAGGCATTACATACAGCTGTATCTGATAAACCAATTTTCTTAGGGAGTTGGTGAATCAGATAGTGAACCACCGCGGGCGGGAGAACGCCCCGCAGCACCAGGACGGGCCCGGCATGGGCATGGGCGACATGGGCAACCCGCCCATGCAGCGTGGTGGTGGGGGCGGCGGGGGCGGCGGCGGCGGTGGTGGTGGTGGCGGCGGGCTGGCGATCACTGTGAGTACCATGGGCCTATAGGGAACGAGCGGGAACTATAGATAGCAGCACTAAACGACAAAAGAGACACGGGCGGACAATAAAGGAAACTATCATGTCTGTCAAATCAAGCTGCCAATTCAAATTATCTCTTCAAGAGTCAATGTCAAATATAATCATAGCTACACTGGCGTTAATCGTCCAGCATCGCGATGAATTAACGGCGTTTCCGGCAATGTAGCCCCAGTATGCGAGGATACAAGACATAGAATGGCGGCACCAGTTGGCAGCACCTTATAACAAAGTCTAAACGGAGGGGGCATTCCGACACACAAAACATTACTCATCTGTTCTACGACCGAACATTCTTCTTGCGTGTCTGTTTCCAAACGTCAACATTGGCTAATACACCCCACATCCAGGGCGTGTGGGCCGTGAAGAAAAAAAAAATACTTATCTGAGTTGTCATTTCATTAAACAGGAAGAAGTGATGCTGCCCGGTCCCAAAGTGGGTCTGATCATCGGCAAGAATGGCAAGACCATCAAGCAGTTGCAGGAACAGTCTGGCGCGAAGATGGTCGTCATCCAAGAGGGGCCGAACACTGAATACGTAAGTACACGTCACAATCAGTCGGCTGAAGACCGATTGTTACGTGTTGGTTTAATTGTACGGTAAAAATAGGTCGCATTAGCTTTATGGTGCTCCCACATTGGCTATTATAAATGTTATATAACGTTATAAAACACGACTTGTTTTCGGTAATTCTACGTCTTATACTGTGCCTATTGATGGGTCCAAAGGCACTATGGAACCATATTTTTATTTTTGTCCACAAGGAAAATTATCAGCGAGAATTTTAAATGTACATATTTTCACTGTGAACGTATGTTAACAGTTGGGTAGTTAAAGTTTAAATTTGGCTGTTATTTACTTTCATTTGATACCCCACAGGAGAAGCCCCTTCGCATCTCTGGTGACCCTAGCAAAGTGGAGCACGCCAAGCAACTAGTGTTCGAGCTGCTCGCTGACAAGGACGGCGCGGGCGGTGGCGGCGGCGGCGGCGGCGGCGGCCGCCCACAGTACGACGACGTCTACTCGCCGCAAGACCAGGGCGGGAACCACCTCGGAGGCAACTCTACTGAGGTCAGTCCTAGTTTCCAAATTATCCGATAGATGGCGTTGCCCGTGAAGCTAGATCGCGCTGTTAAGATTTTCTTTGTGATGTACAAAAGGTTCTTGAGTCTTAGAGATTACTACAGCCAGAACAGGACCCTACTCGACGACACGACCCTCAACCAGAGGTGCTCGCGGCGGAGAGGACGACCACCTAGACCATGACAATACACTTGCAATTAGGACATACATATACACATTCGCCCATACACCACTTTGAAAAAACAGTTAGGTTAATCTAAACACCTACACTATACATATAGTTCTGTTAGTTTCTTTTTATTAAACACATAGTTATCCGTGCGGGCGGAGGACTAGCCCCCCCCCCCCCCCTTTGCATGCAACTCACAGCGATCATTTCTATCCAGGTATTAGTGCCAAAAATAGCCGTGGGCGTGGTGATCGGGCGCGGTGGAGACATGATCAAGAAAATCCAAGCGGAGACCGGATGCCGAGTGCAGTTCCATCAGGAGCGTGACGACGGGCCCGGAGACAAGAGGTGAGCAAACAGACGCAGTCAGTGCTGCCAAAGTATAAAGTAGGGATGTAACGATACATAATTTTGCCGATACGATACCGATACCGATTATTGTAGTAAATAATTGGCGATACCGATATCTTAGCTAAATAATGAAGTATGAACTTCAGATTTTTGTATGTCCTTATTATACCTAATACTTGACTATATTTAACAGAGAGTCAACCATGAAAATAAATAAATTGTCAACTCAAAATTCAATTTTTTTTTATAATGACCCAAAGATATAATTAACATAGTAATTATCATTGCACAACTTAACCTTGTGCGATACATAAATGAAGTCGGTAATTGAAATTACTTTTTACAGATTTTTTTTCATACAGCAAATTCTTTTCGCGCTCTTCAAATATCGGTTGTATATAATCGGCGATACCGATATATCGGTATCGGTATCGTTACATCCCAAGTATAAAGACAAAAAATAACCACATTTTTATTAAAAAAAAAAACCCGACCGCGGTGCACTTTGAAACTGCATAAAATCCGCCATTTTGTTTATTTTAACGAACTTCATACCCAGTGACACTCGCACCATCAAGACGAATCTAATGATGTATCATTTATCAAAATCGGATGTGCCGTTGAGTAGTTACGAGCGGACCCAGGAACGGACATACATACATACAGGTCAAACACATAACCCTCCTTTGGGCTTCGCCGCAGTCGGGTAACAAGTAGGTCGACTTCGGCCGATTAGGAGCGCGCGACACGACGCACGATCGCGCGTCCGTGTGAGTGCACTCCATACTGGAGCATTGGAGCGCATTGGTAAATTTTTGCTTGTAGTGCGTTCGTACACGCCGCGCACACATTGAAGCGCACGATGTACCTTTTGTACGAAGAAAACTTACTGTATTATAATATGGTGCTGCCAAGTACCTAACTTTGAAATCTGTAATACAATACAAGAAGTAGCCAGATCTAGTTTACCAAAAATACATTTTAAAGATTTGAGGCTAAAAAAATACGAACGCATCATAATGACCACTCGCAACAAACAACAACGCTGAAGGGACATAGGGCGTCCCGATAAATGGTTAATTGGGACATATCCACAGGCCCTTGGAAATCGGAACGTCTTGCTCAAATTGGGACACCTGGCAATTGGACGCAGTTATGGAATAACGAATTAATATGCTATGGAGCTATGGATCCATAACGCTCAATTCGTTATTCCATAACTCCGTCCAATTCTAAATACAATGGCACAAAAATCTGTGCAGTAGAAATTATTTTACTGGTACTGGCTTTTATGATAAATTAATTACTGCCATTGGCTGATATAATGTTAGGTTTTACAAGCTCCAATAAATAAAATTGTCATTTACATGGTCCCATAGAAAATAGGTCATAGGCGTCAGATCTGGTCTTCTAGCAAGTTCGTTTAATCGTTCCGTGTGTACCTATTAAATAGTCAGTGTTTATTTTTTACGCTTTTAGTCGGTTCGATCCCCAGTTCAGGTAAGCTCAGTTATTCATCTTAGGATTCTTAGGCACAAAATATATGTATAGGTAGTTTCACGAGAGTTGAGGCCACGCACACAACAACACTGTCATGTAATGACAGCGAGGTTTTGAAATTACTGTTCTTTTTCGAACCGATAGCAAGTTCAACAGTGAATTGCAAGATAGACCAAAAAGTTTCTTTAAACTAGCCTTGTGTTTATTTACTCACTCATTCATTCACTTTTTTTTGCAATGAGTACTTCATGTAGCTATGTGAGTAATCATTCACCTCAACTCCCGTGGAACTACCTATTCAACGCGTTTCGTACGCGGCGCTCACATCTGTGGCGCCTTGACCGCGCGCCCGCCGGGAGATTTCAATGTTTCCGTGTGAAGCAAATAACCGCAATTATTACAAGGTTTTAAAAACTGATCCAAAATTATAATTACTACCAGATCGTTCTAAATAAACAAAAAAAACGAAGAACGCCCTCAAGGCATCACTCAATTTCTCTGACGGCATAGAACAAAAATAAGTATTGGTTTAGTTTTTACAATATTATGCCGCGTCCAGACTGGTGAAACGTAACATGAAATGCAACATTCTGCCTTTCATTGCATGTTCGCTGCTGGACGCGGCATAATACATAAGACATGATTACGATAATCATTAATGTGCAGATATAATGCGCCTCACTGCTGGACACAAGCCTACTATCATAGATACGAAGAAATGACAATTCAAAGTAAATCAAGCATTTATGATGTTTAAGTCTAGGGACTGTCGCTCTGTTGGCGTCTAAAAATTAATACATAATTTGCATGATTAGCCATGAATACAAAAAAGAAGTGTGATTTTATACAGTTACGTCTGTCTTTCTAAATGGTGCACTTTATACGCAACTAAAAATGGTTTTTCCTTTCTATAGATGTTACTTACAAGGCAAACCGCACCAAGTGGACCAGGCGAGACAAATGATCGAGGATCTAATCGCTAGCGTCAACGTAAGTACAATTTTGCTCATCCTTTATGCTTGAGTACCTAGCTCGCGGCCCGACAGCCTGGTAAAGGCCAATCAGGTTGCTAAAAATTAAGATTAACTGTTGTACCATCCCTATGACTGTCTTTGTGTATAAGAATTCTCCGAAATATTGATTTAAATTTTCATGATTTTTACTCATTATTTTAACCAAACGGGACGACAGACTTCGACGTTTCAGATGTACCGTGACGTCCATGGTCGCGAAGGGACGTCCGAAAGGTAGGAAGAGGTAATAGCATGTTTTTACGCGATTAAGTCCCGTTTTGTTATAATAATGAGAATTCGCCGAAGTTCAAAATTGTAAGCGTGCCATCTTTGTAAAAAACTGAATACAGTTCAAGCTGGTAAAGGGCGTGCAATACATCGTGTATCTCGCGATCCTTTAAAGAATCCTCTGAGCCGGCGAAAAGCAATTGCCTGTATAAAATACCTATTGCAGCGTGGTTGTGTACATTTTTATCTGAGTTTAGTTGCTACATTCATGTGCGTATCCTATCTATAAACTGTTCATCGAACATATTGGATATTTTTCACGATTAATGTTGGTTACCGATCGAATTTATACGCTCGTGGTGACCTTTATAGGGCTGTCGGGCCGACTTTTATTAGGCCCATTCGCATAGCGAAGTACGAATGTGAGCTCTAGAAAGAACTGCCATAGTTGACGAATTACTTAACCCATGGAGTCAGCTAAACCCATATAAGGATACACTAATTACTAAGTCGGGGTCGCAAACTCTTTCAACGCGGTTCGCGAAACCTTTATCCACCGTGACGTGCCATTTGGTAACCAAGTTTTGTAACTGGCTAGAAAATGGGAATCCGATATTCCCTGTTTGTAGTCGGTTACGTAATGGACCTGCGTAGTGCCGATTGGTAGCCCGTTTCCAAGCTGGTTACCAACCGCGGTTACGAATCGGTAATAGAAAAGTCCCGTTTTGAAGCCAGTTACCGAATAGCATTTTTTCCCGTTTCGAAGCTTGGTTACGAACTTTTTAGTTACCAAACGGTACCAAAGGACGTTATAACTGATTGCACCACCCCCATCTTAAAAGACTTTGAAGGACAGAAACGGGTTTTCAGAACACAAATAGTGGATATTTTACGAAACATACATTAGGAGCATTCCATGAAAAATTTCGTAAGGGACATCACCGTTTTAATACTTCCGAGAAATAAATTCGGGAAGCTAATTATGGGCATTGTAATATCATAACTCGGCTTTAAGATTGGTAGTGTTTCTTAGCAGCTAATACGTTTTATTAGGGTAGCTGCCATAGCGTTTCGTAAGGGACAAAAAGTTGATGTTTTCATGGAATGCTCCATTATGAGAATTAGACATCGTTTTCGGAGCAAGAGGCGAACATTTTAGAACAACTGTTTATAGGAAACAAATAGCACATATTAAAAGAATGACATTCATTGAACGAAGACCAGTTTGAGAAGCAGATATTTTAGGATACAAACAACAAGCCTGATCTACAAATTTAGACCAGCTGTACTCAATGGGTTGAGTTACAAAGAATAAATAAAATCTATATCAGTTTTAAAATAAAGTTGATACTTTTAATAAGTAGTAGAAGTAATAAAATTAATAATAACTGTGCGCAGGTCTCACATCAACGCGAAGCGCAAGTGAGAATCACAATTTTAACTACCCACGTGTGTTGTGCATGCACTGTTTTAGTCTGTGGTCGTTTTGTGGGGTAACAACGAAAACACAATAGAACTAAAACGCTCATTCCTGAAATACCAGATTCTCGATATATCAGATTCTCCGTATACCAGATTCCCAAAATAAACATCCAACAAAATAATTTAGATCCTTGAGTAACTTACGATTTTATAATCTAGTGTAACAGGAATGTGGTAAGACAGGAATCTGATAAATCGCAAATATGGTATTTTGAAAAAACGTGTTCTTTTGGGATTGAGCGAAATTAAAGTAACTCCGGGCGCAAATGAGACGGTGAGAAGGAATTGATTAACTTACTGATTGAAAAATTGGCATATTTTTAAAACGAATTGAAATGTAACAAATTCGAAGATATTATTGGCTAGTTCGTTATTCCCTCATAGTCACGGGTTCTTGTTATACAAAGTGTGCGAAGTACATGGAATTTAATAAGCTTTAAAAAGTTAGAATAGGCTTATACTTCGAATTTCTTCGTTAGGAATAGGTATAGTGACGCTTCTCTCGCTCTCTTGAAACATAGAGTGAGCGGGACAGCAGGATACGAACTTCATACGAAGCGAAGCCATGTGGATTGTAAGCCCAGGCTTAAGGTATACTTGAAAGTTCTTCGTTCGTAATTCGTATCGTGCTATCCCACTAGATCAAATATCTTTTAACGGGAGAGCTAGCGAGACGGTATGTACGATACAAAATTCCAATTTGGCAGTAGACCGTCAATAAAAATGATCAGAAACCATGCATGTACAAAATGTACAGGTCGATTCACAAGAGCTGGCACGAATGGATTGAACGAGTGATTGATAATCTATGTGTGCATCACAAAATGATTAAATACAGGGTGATTCAATAAGCGACTAATCTGTTTTTAGACAATCTTGTCTCATAATTTCGTACTGAAACATTTACATTTCGCAAATTGCGGAAAGTGCGGAAGTGTGAGAAAAGGGTATAATTTAAATAAAAACTCCGTGATAGTAAAATATTGGTAAGGTACCGTCAAATGTACCCTTCTGCCATATCATTGCAGTTGCGTGCAAATTATATGTAGGTTCTTATTTCTTCAATGACGATGAAGTGTTACGTAGGTATCTACTTGTTTACACAATATTTACAAAATATTTGAAGCTTCCCGTATAAGAACGACACTCAACAATGAGATGTGACATTACTTTCGATCAATCCATTCGTGCCAGCTCTTGTCAATCGACCTGTACCTATGCAAATCAAATCGTTTTCAAGTACATCTTAAAACTCTGCCGGTCGTAAAAGAAACATAATACGTTTCTTCAAAATTACGTTATTGGTCTAAGGAATTAATTGGGTTTATTCTTTCAACTCTTATTTTCTTGTTTGCGAAGTTTTGTGTTACTATGGGGAAAAACTAATTTTCAGATTTCAAAATCATCCATCATACATGGGACTTTATGAGCGTTTTCCAAAACAAATACCGGGGTAGCTACTTTCTCAAAATATGGACTTTTGAGGTTTTTCTGGCTCAGAATCGTTAGTACATTCGAACCCTTATACGTAAAAAAAGTGTCCCATAATTTGTATGGGATTTTTGTCTTTCCACTACATCACGTTCATACAAACACTATGAAAAATGGTGACGTAATGGAAAAAAAATTGGGAAACTTTTTTTTTACGTATAAGGTTCGAAAGTACTAACGATTCTGAGCCAAAAAAACCTCACAAGTCCATATTTTGAGAAAGTAGCTACCCCGGTATTTTTTTTGGAAAACGATCTTATGTGATGTTTCGCTGGTACCTTATGGACGTTGATGCTTGCGTCCTTCTATCTTGGTGTCCTATAGTAACGGAGTCGAATATGACGCAAGTGACAACGTCCATAAGGTACCTTTACCCGCGAAACGCCACATGTATTGAAGTAAAATTCTATTTTCTGATTGCTTCTTAGTTTTTCTGCGGTGTTAACCCAACGTCTTAAAACGTGCCAAAAACACGACTTTATTTAGATAGAATGGAATAACTTGCGTTTTTGTTAGTTGTGTAACGAGACAATTTTCCCTAATCCTCTAAACTAGGGGACTCTATAACAACGAAAAAGTCGCCTGCTATACGCGTACAACTTAGTTGAGAGCCGAGTTATGCGTGAGGTGCGGGGAGAGGGGAAGTTTTTTCGTTATCTGTTTTGCGATTTCAAGAAAAACAGTCCCAGCTCTCAATTATATTGAACGCTATATGCATAGGGTAGACTACATGTCTTGCTTTTTATCGTCATTTTGGCAACAGAAAACCTATGACTTCATACTTGATACTCTAAAGGGTTCCGTTTTTTATACAAACAACGTATTAAAACTATTTTCCATCGCAGAGGCGGGATCAGGAGGTGCGATCGGGCCGAGGGCGCGGCGGCTCTGGACAGAGGAACGGCGGTGACAGGGGAGACTTCCAGCAGTGGCAGGATACCCAGGAGATACGGGTCACGTTCACAGTGTCCAACCTTAAGTGCGGACTCATCATTGGCAGAGGTAAGTAGTGTACCTAAAGGGGACAGGGGATACTTCCTCCAGTAGTGGCAAGATACCAGATACCCACGGTGGCACGTTCACGATCTCCAAACTCTAACCTTTAGTGCGGAAAGATTGGCAGAGGTGAGCCTAGAACCTCAGGCTGAGCATTTTTAGTTGGCCGATGGAACTTAGACAGAGCAATCGCCCGGGCGGAAGCCCAAGTTGCATACATACATCGCCGTGATTAGTGACTCGAGAAATAACTTTCATAGGCGACTGTGTTACTCGATAAAATTGGTGGTTGTGTTTATTTACATTTTACCATTCACACGGTCAAGATGCATACGAAACGTTTGCTTTTTCCTGCTTAATTATATTTCACAGTGTGGCATTGGTTCGTCATCCTCATCCCTGACCAGGTCTTTGGCGATGTACTAATGAAGTGCTTATTCAAACAATTTCATTGTCAGGTGGCGAAGTAATAAAGCAGATCAACGCGCAATCCGGCGCACACTGCGAATTGGACAGACGCGCGCAGGGCGCCGACCGCAACAACCGCACCTTCTACATCCGAGGGCATCCCGACGCCGTGGAACACTGCAAGCGGATCATTATGGAGAAAGTCGGCATGGTAAGTAACCTACCAAGCAACTAGAGTGTGCGGAAAGAGAATAGGATTAAAATTGGGGGCCGCTGTAATACTTTTCTACCGAAGAAAAAAATATTTGCCATACTGGGTAGGTTAGTTCCGTTTTTCGCCACGCCTATTCTCTTTGAGCACAGACTCTATATGTAGAAGCGACCCGTACTTCTGTCACAAGGTATCTTTTTTAAGGGATGTTTAAGTTTAATGCGAACGTCCTTCAGGTGATGATGCCATTAATGAACTCACGAATCAATGATCAAATTATTCTGAAACGAGGCACTTTGGGCCTGCCAGTAAGACTGAGAGTCTGGATAATTTCCAATATATGTAGATCCTTGAAGCACGACTTTCGCTTATAGAGTACTAAAATTGTGGTTTCCGTCTCTTTTGACAAGTATGTAAGTAGCAGAGTAAGAGAAGATTTGTTCAAAAGACTCAACTATATAACCACAACAAAAAATAAGTCGGCAAAACGTACTCCCAATGAGTTGTAATACTGAAATGTGATCTTGTTGCATGTCCAGCCGGTGAACTTCATACAAGAGGGTGGCAACGGCGGCGGCAGCAACAATGGCAACGGGAACGGCGGCGGCGACTACTACGGTGGTGGTGGTGGCGGCGGCGGCGGCGGCGGTGGTGGCGGCGTCGGCCAGGGCGCCGCCTGGGGCTACAACCCGCACTGGCACCAGCCCAACTCCAACCAGCAACCACAGGTACCTACATTAGTGACTCCATCCGAGGGAACGGCGGCGGCAGCAACAACGGCAACGGGAACGGCGGTGGCGACTACTACGGTGACCTACATTAGTGACTCCATCCGAGGGAACGGCGGCGGCAGCAACAACGGCAACGGGAACGGCGGTGGCGACTACTACGGTGACCTACATTAGTGACTCCATCCGAGGGAACGGCGGCGGCAGCAACAACGGCAACGGGAACGGCGGTGGCGACTACTACGGTGGTGGTGGCGGCGGCGTCGGCCAGGGCGCCGCCTGGGGCTACAACCCGCACTGGCACCAGCCCAACTCCAACCAGCAACCACAGGTACATACACTAGTGACTCCATCCGAAGTCGTGGCAACGGCGGCGGTAGCAACATCGGCAACGGGAACGGCGGTGACAACAAAATTTAACTACAAATCTAAGTGGGAATTGTCAAAAATCCTATCCTACTTCTTACTCTTACTATGAATTTCAATGTATGTTAAATGTTTCGCTGTTGATGATTAGATGTTTGTTACTAAATGACGAGGTAATAAGTGAATCGATTGAGCTGAATTTGGCATACAATTAGACCAGTACCTCTATCACAACTGTGACACGCGACTCTTTGTCGCGCGACAAATGCTACCTATCTCTTTCCACTCAATATAGCGTTACAGTGACAGGAGATGCTCTATCGCGCTAGAAACAAATTCGCGCCCAATTATGCAGGAGGTCCTGTAGGCTTATGATGCTTCGCTTTGTCGCGCGATAAATAAATGATAAAGCATCCATCACTCTTACACACTAACTGTCAGAACGTGACCTACTGGATTAAAACATAGGATATCTTATATCCCGATGGGAAGCACCTTGGAATAATAACGAGAATGGACGAAGCCGCGAGTAGATGCTAATAAGTAATGAGACGCAAATAAATGGTTTTTTTATTTTATTTTATTGCGCTATAAGCTTAAACTATACCTAACTTTTTAACCGACTTTCAAAAGGAGGATGGATCTCAATTCGTCTGTATTTGTTACGCGATTACTCGAAAACGGCTGAACCGATTTGGATTTTTTTTTTTGTTTGAAAGGGTACTGTGAGGGTCTAGCCAGTGGTTTATTGAAGTAAACAGGCACTTGATGATTTAGAATTGGTTTTATTCCGAAATATTACATGATGCTTCTATGGCGGCGCTCAGATGAGAACTGAATCAATATTTAATACATAAACATTACGTTAGACTCACAGATAGGTATTTGAATATTTAAACTTTCTTTATGATTCATCATTAGAGACGGCCAGTCTCTACAGTACACTTCCGGGGTGGTTCCATTGCAAGCAAATCAGGAACTGAGGATGAGATCGTGAAGAAATCTAGCAAACTCTTCAAATAGTATAGGCACACATATAGCGATTTGGCCATTTTTCATAGTGCCTTGTGCATTTCTTATGAAAATAGGTTAATTAAAAAAAAAAATGTTGTTATTTAATTTTGTTACAGCAACAAGTTAACATCAACCCATCGACGGGCCAGCCCGACTACTCCCAACAGTGGATCGACTACTACCGGTCGCTCGGGCTCATGCGGGAGGCGGAGGCGATAGAGCAGCAGGCCAAACAACAACAGCAAGGTTATTAATCATTCTTAGAAAACAAAACACTTGACCGGTCTGACAGATAATTTCGCGCGGTCAAATTTATAGTACTTTTTGATATAAGTGCGCAAAGTATTTAATATCTCACGAGTGCCGAGGCGTCAGGCGAGGGACAAGACTCGGGACGAGTGGAACGTCACGTGGTTTCTTAGCCTTTTTAAATATCTAAAAGGACAGAGATAAGCACCGCTCTCGAACCTGCTATTGAGAATTACGGTTGAAAGTGTACCCCTAAAGAAACGTAATAACCACATTTTTACTAAAAAAAAACCCGACCGCGGTGCACTTTGAAACTGCATAAAATCCGCCATTTTGTTTATTTTAACGAACTTCATACCCAGTGACACTCGCACCATCAAGACGAATCTAATGATGTATCATTTATCAAAATCGGATGTGCCTTTGATTAGTTACGAGCGGACACAGGAATGGATACATACATACATACAGGTCAAGCACATAACCCTCCTTTGGGCTTCGCCGCAGTCGGGTAAAAACACCAGGGCCCCGTTTCACGAAGCTACAAGTTACAATTTTACAAGTCTAAACTATCAACATTGGCCAAATCAACCAATGGCGTTGCTGTATTTGACAAATTTTGCAAGTGTAGACTTGTAACTTGTAGCTTCGTGAAACGAGGCCCAGATGATAAATTTAGCTTATTATTTGTAGGCGGAGGCGGCAACGGACCGCCGGGCGGGCCGGGAGGCCCCGGGGGCCCCGGGCCGGGCGCGGCGCCCTCGCCGGCCCCCGCCAACCCCGCGGCCGGCGCCGACTACAGCGCGCAGTGGGCCGAGTACTACCGCAGCATCGGCAAGCTCAAGGAGGCTGAGGCTATAGAGCAGCAGATCAAGCTCAAGGTTTGTCACCCCACTATTTACAAAGGCTGAGGAGATCGTAGAATATGTACGCGTAAACACAGGGCTCATCCTGAGGGTCGTTAAGTTGGAGTCTCACCACAACTTGAATTTTAATTCTTATGTGGTGAGAGCTCCAAGTCCAAGAAAACCTTAAATATTTAACTTTTCAAAATTGCCGCCATTTTGCTCAAAATCTCTAATAACTTTTTTTTAATACAGTTATGCCAACAAATCAGTAATAAATATGAAAATGTGTTAGTTTTCCTTGTAAAATCAGTCTTAAGAGCGTTTACGATGCAGCGCGTAACTCAATATCGGCCACTAGATCGGCGATAGCCGTCAGCAATAGCGTCACACAAGCGCGCGCAGTCTATGTGTGCGTAAGTTGCGTAGCCGCCCGGGAGTATAGCGCGATTATGACATTTTGATACTTGAATCAAATAAAGTGCAGCGGTAAAGCGGCTAAAATGTTATTGCTGTATGTTGATTGACTTGTAGTCACTAAAAACTCTTTCATTTAAATGTTCCAGTTACGTTATTAACAAATATTTAATACGTATTTGTTCATTAATTTAACGAATAAAAAAAATTCAATGATACCTACAGTGTCGAAGTTTCGCGTGACTTCAAGCCTTTGGTACGATTTTAGCCGACTTCAAAAAAAGAAGTTCTCAATTCAACGGGATTTTTTTATATGCAAGTATGCATTTACAATTACTCGAAGACGGAAAATCATTTTCTTAAACGCTTTTATTTATTTTGCAATGTATTTATGTAACTCTGTTTGTTCGGCTGGAATACTGCAACTCAGTTTTAAAGCAGATAGGTATTTTCAACCGATTCAGCTGAAATTTTGCAAGAATATGTAAATTAGATGACAATGCAATATTATTATAAGATGAAGGTGATCTGATGATGGAGCCATAGGATCATCTACCGTGTTTATTCACCATGTTTGAGTTCATTTGATTAGTTGTGACGTGCAGTTTGCGATTATACAAAAAAGTACAGTCGGCAATACAAGCTTGTCTCAACAAAACATTTATTGACAGAAACTTATTTTTGTTTAAAAAGCTTACCTCTTGATGGTAAATCAGTTTTTTTTTGCATTTTTGATGTGCTAACTATGGCAATGACACGTTTGCAGGATGTTGCTGATTTTTTTATATGTTCTGTTTCACAAAAAATAGTAATGTAAAATTAAATAATTCGTCCTATGTTGATAAAATATTATTTACTTGTAATAGTCCTTACTGGAGGAAGAAAGAAAAAAGTTCAATGTAACCAAACGGTAAATTTTTTGGGCTCGGAGTCGCTTACCATCAAATGCTACGAAGGTTATTTTTTGTTTAATTAAGGAAATAAAAAATAAGTAAACGTATCGTAGTCGCATTTATTAGGGCTTTTTACATATTTCGAATTTTTCATTCTAATAATAATAAGCGCTATATGCTCCAGGCGTGGAAGTGTTAAAGGGCATAACGCCGCGAGTACCCTCGGAGAAAGCGCAGCACACCTCTCGACACCCTGCAGCCCTCGGCAGCGGTGTTGCCCCTGGGCCATTGCTCATAATGTCGCTAATTATAATCTACAACAATGGTCTCACAATTTTATAAATAAATATTAAATACCTTTTTTGAATGGCACAAATACCAAATTAATAAATGAACTGGCACGCACGTGGACTTATTCAATGAATACGCACGTGGACATATTCAATAACTATTCGCATAAAACTTAAAAATTAAAATCTCACAAAACCACAAAAAATTAAATGGCGACAAATTTCAAAACCATTTAGACTTTTTACCTCTTAGCTTCTCTGGCTTTTTCCATGTTGCCCTTATGATCTCTTTTTCTTTTTGATCGTGATGATTCTTTTTTATTACCCATTTTACTTGATCTAAAACAATTATATAGCTGAACCGTAAAACGTTTCTTAATGAAGTATAAAAAAATCATAAACATTACTTTCTACCCAAACGCGAGGGATCTACTGCAAGCCGTTACTTGGTTCTTGTCACTACCTTCCAAATGCAGCATCAGGTCATGACCATCGGCTGACAAAGAGGGCTCGACTAGACAATACGTTTGAGCCCAAACACGGGGGATCTACAGTAAGCCGTTACTTGGTTCCTGTCACTACCTTCCAAATGCAGCATCAGGTCATGACCATCAGCTAGACAAAGAGGGCTCGACTAGACAATACGTTTGAGCCCAAACACGGGGGATCTACAGTAAGCCGTTACTTGGTTCCTGTCACTACCTTCCAAATGCAGCATCAGGTCATGACCATCAGCTAGACAAAGAGGGCTCGACTAGACAATACGTTTGAGCCCAAACACGGGGGATCTACAGTAAGCCGTTACTTGGTTCCTGTCACTACCTTCCAAATGCAGCATCAGGTCATGACCATCAGCTAGACAAAGAGGGCTCGACTAGACAATACGTTTGAGCCCAAACACGGGGGATCTACAGTAAGCCGTTACTTGGTTCCTGTCACTACCTTCCAAATGCAGCATCAGGTCATGACCATCAGCTAGACAAAGAGGGCTCGACTAGACAATACGTTTGAGCCCAAACACGGGGGATCTACAGTAAGCCGTTACTTGGTTCCTGTCACTACCTTCCAAATGCAGCATCAGGTCATGACCATCAGCTAGACAAAGAGGGCTCGACTAGACAATACGTTTGAGCCCAAACACGGGGATCTACAGTAAGCCGTTACTTGGTTCCTGTCACTACCTTCCAAATGCAGCATCAGGTCATGACCATCAGCTAGACAAAGAGGGCTCGACTAGACAATACGTTTGAGCCCAAACACGGGGATCTACTGTAAGCCGTTACTTGGTTTCTGTCACTACCTTCCAAGTGCAGCGTCAGGCCTTGATAATCTAGCTACACTAACAAATACATGCCTACGATTCCTACGAACATCTATCTACTTGAGCATATCTACTTGAATGAATAATTTCATAATTACCAGTAACCAAGTATCACAGTCGTTCATACACCAAAACTTTAGATACTATATCGAAACCTGTAGACTAATCGGGCGTAAATGCCAGTGGCTACAATGGCATTTACGACTTTTGAGTTTAAAGTTTTCTGTAGTTCTTCGACCTTCAAGCTCGACACGACGTAAATATTTTTTTAAAATCGGCGATACGTCCGTTCTCTAAAGAGCCGCGGCTCGGAATGACGAGCCGAGGCGCACGCGTCACGTTTTATAGGTAGTTTTGAATGAATCTAAATACATATTTTATTAAATTTATTGTTACTTTTTTTGATTGATTATGATACAGGATAAGTTGTTTTGTCATATTCATGTATAAACAGACCTTTTGTTTAGCAATTAGTTAGCCAAAACGTGCCATAAAGTTAACGAAAAGTAAGTAGTTTTCATCAATCAAATTAGTTGAAGAAAACATAAAAAATCGCAAATTTGGTCAACTGAGGAAATAGAACATTTTATTACGTTTCTAAAAATGTACATCATGTTTCATAACTTCAGACAGTTTAGGCTTTAAATGCCGAAAATGACAGCATGTTTTGGCAAATTTTGAAAACGTGCATGAAAGAAGTGCCCACAATCGTAATAAAACATAAGAATATACAAAATTTAGTCAATTGACCCCAAAACTAATGAGTTGCCTATTATGTTGGTGTGATATTTTTGGTGGAAACTGTTAACGTTACCACGAAAACTATGCGCAAAATCATGGCAAATCAACGATTTCGCGTTTTTCCATCGTAAACCCTCTTAAGAACATAATACATATATCTAGTTTTCAAACACTGTTTTGGTTATGTACGATGCATCGCACACCATGCATTTAAGGGTTAACTGGTTAACTCTAGTAACTATGTCGATCACATTACTAAACTCAACAATTACTCCAGCAAGGGCAACCGGCGCCTGCCGGCGCGCCAGCGGCCCCGGCGGCGCCCGCCCCCGCGGCCACGCCCCCCGCGCCGGGCGCCGGCATGATGCCGCAGTACGCGGGCCAGTACCCCGTGTACCCGGGCGGCGTGTACCCGCCCTACCAGCAGTACCAGTACGCGCAGCCCGACCATCAGCAGTGAGCGTAAGTAACACCTTCTGTACAGTGTTTACGTAGACAAGTGGTGGGCCAGGAAATTTTTGAAGACCAGACATAACAAAAAATTTTAAATATCAATACTACTTAACCGTCAAAATATATTTTATGCCACACCTGGCCATAAAGTGGCTTTCTGGCCAAGTGTAGACATAAAATGATGTACACAACACGGGAGGCAATAAAGAAATCCCTCGATCGCATATTTACGTGCCGCGCTTGCAGCTCGGGCCGCAAACATCTGCGATCTGGGTCTTTTTTTGTTTTACCACCCTAGTTGTGTAAAGTACTAATTTAACCCCATATACTACTTATTTGGAAGGACGGGGTCTCTGCCGATTATACCGTATTATACCATGCCCGTACTATGAACGTTTCAGGCAAAATAAACGTTTCGTCACCGACCGGCATTTGTCATACCGTGCCTGATACGTTCATAGTACGGTAATGGTATGACACGGTGTAGTGGGCAGACCTTTAGACCCTCCCGCGCGCCGTACTTTGCCCACCACTGACATAGACGATAACCTTAAAGCACCTTTTTCACACATAAAAGTTACCTTTATCATACCATACCCAGAAAATCTTGATTTTGCACGGTAGTAAAATTATTTTCAATCCAGTTATTAACACTTAATCCCTCAGTACACTCAAAATTGTAAGTACTCTCGCGCTGTACGACATGATTTTGCGCCGTTGTGAGTTGCTCCTTGCCTTAAAGGAATTTTATTAATTCTGCTATTGAAGCGAAAGTAACCCAAAAAGGTGTTAAGGTGTTCGTCTATGTAAATGGGTGGATTTTCGTCCACGACATTTGTATGCCATACATTTAGTTTGGCATACAAATGTCGCGGACGAAAATCCACCCAAATATATCTGCCGAGTCAATGAAGCTTCACACTCAGTACGCACGACAGTTCATTGGGTCCCTATTTTATTGTCATAGCAACAAGGGAAACTATCACAATATATTATATAGTGTACTTATTCCAAAAAAATAAAGACATGGAGAGCAATGAACCATTGTGTGTACTGTAGATGTATGTGTCAAATTATATCTGTCAATGTCCTGATGTTTTTTCAATAAAATTAACGGATATTTTGTTTCATAATTGAAAATAATACAATAATTAATAGAACTGTTTAGATTCACTTCGTCCATAACCCAATCCGACCACTTCCCATTTAGTTCACATTCTCAGTTCGTTCGCATCCCTGATTCGTCCACATTTTCAAATTTTGGACAAAAGAAATTGGGGACTTTATATGGGGCCTGGACCTACAAAAAGAATGTAGGCGGTTTTGTATGAAATAGGGATTTAAAATTATAGTCGATCTGGGAATATAAATTTATTATTTTATTATCAGTACATTGACAGATGGACTGCTTTGGTCAGCGCACAGTATAGAAGAGAACAGTAGTGAAGTTCTTGTATATGTATGTATACCAACCATTAATATTTTTTAAAGCTAAGAGACGTGTCCTGAAAGAGGTACCTACTGTTCTCTCTTTTCTGGCAACTTGTTTGTGGCTTATATATGGCACAGGTTTGTGTTCTATGCACAGCTTGTCATATCTCGTACCCCGAAAGCACCCGTAGCATTAAATGTTAATATGTATGTATATGATACTAGAATAGGAATTGGAGGTGTTATACAGCATGGTCTTCAAAATCGTAGACTTAGAATGCGACTGCAACGTCCATACATCGGTTAGTCTATTCTTCCATGGAGCAAATTATAGACAAAAACTGTGGGGCGGTTAATTTGCTTTGTATTAATGAAAGTGGGTGAAATGGACCTGAACGTCGGATTTTTATACAAGCAACAAAACTAAGCCCTAAAATGTAACATAAAGCCGGATGGTACTGTGATTTGGCTAAAGCTAGCCTTTTTCACAAATAATTACATCTCAAAATTACTTGTTGTAGGTATATCAATGGCAGTATGTTGTAATTTTTCGTAAACAGTTTTTTTTTCTTTAATCCAGATAAAAAACTCCGACATGAACATCCGTAGGTTTCGTCAACTTACTTATTTAAATAGAATTTGCCTTACCTAAATTTCACTTCACTATTAATAATTTGTGGATCGTGTTGTATGTATATCTCTATCTTACGGGTATATCATGAATCTATAATATTCAAAAACCTAATTACGCCTTAAAATAAAATTCCTCATAAAAATAAAATTAAAACAAATAAAAAAAAACCAGCGTGCCTCTGCAGGGTGCTGGCAGGATTTCCACGCTGCATCGCAATTTTGGGCAGCTATCACAAAACGGCTGCAACATAATTCAGTGCCTCTAATAAGAAAGGGAATAAGTCAGATATGAGCCAAAAGCAGAGAGGCGTAAGTCCTACTATGATACTTACGACTTTTGTACCTCGCTTAAATCTTACCTTTCTTACTGGATGCATTAGCTTTTTTTTAGCCGTTCTGATGCATATTATAAATTTTTATCATGAAATAATACGTACATAGTACTAAATTATTATATTGTGCGTTACCCAATTATACACTGTGTCAAATATTATGCTTATTAGTATACGCATGTTATGTAATCCATGTTTTATGACAATTATGACGTATTTAATTTGTTGACTGCAATTTCTACATGTGTAAATAAGTAAGAATAGCTTGATCTTTATTTTTACAGGAATTTACTTTACAGTTAACAGTTATTTGCTATATGCATGTGTTAATTTTGTCAACATTTCTTTCAGTTGCATGATACATATTTACATGAATATTCGTATTAAGATCGGGTGTATGTAGTGGTATATTTTGTATGAATATGACCTGTTCGGTGGTACGACACTCGTTCACGGCCGCGTGCGATACAGTACTCACGGGCCCGTTTAGACGGGTATAACACGGCGCCGTAGCGGGTAAGACGTGCGGGGTCGATGACCTTCGCGGCAAATAAAACGAATTGATACGCTCCGGCGTCTGTGTAAGGTGTATATAGTTGGATGGCAACCAAAACTCGCTATAATACATACTAGAATAAACAAATAAAAAACAAGAATAAACAAATCACAGAACTAGTCAATTTTATTTTGCTTGAAATACGGCTTATGTTTTGTAATGGGGGCTGAAAGACATTTTTCCACTACTAAGATGACGCTATTAAAAAAGGACTGTTCTTAGATCACTTTTAAAAATACACTTGACGGTCCTGACATAATTTTGCGAACTAACGCCAGTTCCAAGCGAGCCAGTTTAGGCAGCCGGCCGGTAGGGACGCAGCTACAACCATAATGAAGGCGGAGCCAATCTGGTCAACCCTATCGGAAGGATGACGAAATTGGCGCGTTTGGAGCATACTTAAAAATCTATTTAAATTGAACCTGGCAAGGTAAAACTTATTAATGAGTTTTGGTCGTCATCTGACGATTTTAGTGATTATAAATTTTTATTTTTGTATATGGTATTATATGTATGTGTATGAGTGTCGTATCCTAAGAATTATTAGGTAATATGTGGTTCAGTGCGTGTAGTTTCAGATGTAGGCTTCAGTGCCGGGGTGGCTCGAGCGTCCTCACATAGCCTGTCGTTTGCCATGTTTGTTTGTGATTACAGAACCCGCGGAGCATCATACACCGACGACGACGTCTCCATTCTAGATTGTAAATTCTATCTTAAGCGAGAAAGCCCGCAATAAATAACGTTGCACACTATATTAAACACGTGTAAGACATATCAAGCATTTATTTCTTGTGGGACGCCCCTATGTTAACCGCACCTACAGATGTATAGCTTAAAGCAGTGTCTCAAATAGTGTCGTATCTTTGCGCTTAAAGTCCATTGCGATAGAGCCGAAACTTTTGATAATCGTCTTTATATCACTCATAAGCCTTTTTATAAACTCAAATAGGAAATGTTACGGTTGGTCATTGGGCAAAATTTTGAGCGCTTTGCCATCATAAAAGACAGGAATGTAAATTTGAATAAAGAACGGCAATTATAAAACGAAAATGTTAAAATATACTCAAAATTTTCATTGACCGATAGTAACTAATTATTTTTGGATAAATGTGACTATCACATGCCAAATCATAGTCAATCATTGGTTTTAGGGAAAAAATATGTTCAAGTATAAAATATGTAAAGTTTTGCTCGCTAACAGCATTTCGAAGTGACACTCGCGCAGGCTGCAACGCCACATCCCACCCCGAGTCTTATAGAGCGTACGTATGTGTGTGTAACTCGTTTCACACGTCTACGGAGTCTAGTATCTGCTTTAAGTTATTCAAACCTGTGCTTTCGTTTCTATGAAAATTTCGGCTGTGTGTATCAATACAATGTGAACGTTCCTCGCGTGTTTATTTGTCTGTTGACTGACTGCCGGTTTGTCCAGGTTATCAGTATGCCTTTAACAATATGAGACACCACCCGGAGCTTAAAGAATGCAAATAGAGAACCGGCAGCGCACCTTCGCTCCGGATATCGAGGTAACAGTTTTAAATGATTAGTATCTACACATGTCTATCTCATGTCTTACGTGTTATATATGTACATTTTAGAGAATCAATTTAATATGCGCTCCGATATCGGTCCTAGATATAGTTTAGGCGAATCGAACTCCTCTCGATTTCATTATGAATTATGTCCTAGATTAAGATTTTGTGAATTTAAGGCTCGCGTCGACATATACATAAAATATATGTATTTTTTTCGATTGAAAGTAACTAGCTTTGAATAATGGAAGGTGTTAGTGTAAAAGGTAATGTAAGTTGAACTACATTCCTTCATAAAATTTATTCAATTATATTTGCGTGAGCTGCGCTCCGTTGAGATTCCATAAAGAAAATTCTGTAGCAAACGTTAGTCAAGCTTGGGTATGGAAAAATAGTGGATTACCAACTTGGTGTGAATATTATGGCTTGCCAAAGAGTGCTAAGTACCCGTTTCCTACAGAAGGTTCTTATGGACAACAAAGTGAGCGGCCTCGGTACGATCGCTTCACGGGAGAACCCCGAGTCATTGTATTAATATTTAAGATATAAAGTGTATGTTGATTGATATGCGTGTTCATTTTATTTATAATCATGATTTCTCTTCACAGTACCCCGGAGGTAAGTCCCCTTGAGACAGATCTCCAATCCATTGCACTTCGTTATTATGTCGTACTATTGACGTGATCCGATTTGATTTTATTTTGATGAATTGATCATTTTGTGTGCTATATGAACTGACATGTTGTTTAGGGCCTCAGATTATTTTTTATATGTCCATGCCACATTTCATTATTTAAACCGTGTACGATGATGGTCTTATTTATCTATGGCTTGTTGATATTTGCCTCTTTCCATTCCACAGTTGCTCGACGAAGTCAGTCACGCACAGAGACAAAAATATAAAACCTGCCGTCGGGTTGTCTATGGGACTCACCCAAGGCAACGGTACAGCCGTCGACTGGTGTTTACTGCCTAGTTGTGCTATTTTGTATATCTTTGTGTTATGCCTGTGTATTGTTGATATGATCTGTTATTTTACAATGTCTTCGCATTTCATCCCTTGATGCACTGTCTTGTTGTCGTGTTGAAGGTGGGAGATGCTGGCCACTCCTTTACTCCAAACAGATAATAATCGTATGTAGCTGAGATCGCAGAGACGGAAATATGATAAAACTATACTTGAACGATAATGATGATTTTGCTGCCGCCATGGGTAAGTCGTATGAGAAACACTTTGGTTGCTTGAAAGTTAACCTCGTCTTTTGAAAATTATTACAAATATTTCCTAAATTGTCAGGAAATGCTTCGTGGTAAACTAAAAACGTACAATGATACTTTTTTCAAAATTTGGCCTGATTGAGACATTCATTAGGATTGGAACAATTAATAGAATCTTTCTTGCAACCAACCATTTTACGTGAACATTTGAACATGGACTTCTGTGACGTTATAAAGTAGAGACCTGCGAAATCGAGTGTAGTGTTTAATATCTTGTTCAAATACACATTTTGCCGTTTGTCCTTTTCTAAATTCTCATTTGGTACAGGCGCGAGATATACCGCCAAATCTTATTAACATTTTATTTTGGCTATTCTAGCTTTATTTTTCTTTTTCAAGTTCAAACGACAATGTGTTTATTTGAACACTGCTATCACTACATTTAGTAAACACTTGAATCGTTTCTATAACAACTGAATGCATTAGGTTCATAACAACAACTTAACCGAAAAATATACTTTTTGGTAACTTATCTTTTCCGGATTTCACAACACAAAAACACCACAACAAAAACCCTTGAAAACGCTCGATTTCTCAATACGTGAAATGCACATGGTGTAGGTTTTATTACAAGATTATCATTTTGAGAATTAGCGTATTTCGGCTAAGTAGTGGTTTTGAACCTAATCTAATCATTTATTTTAAAAAGGGACTAATAGATGTGGAATTAACATACCTAATATTAGGCTTTTTCTAAAATAAATGATTGAACAAATATTGAGAGTATCCTGGGTGAATCTTCAACGATTTCTATAATAGACTATTGATTATCTGACACAGTATTTAATCATTGAGGATTTACTTCCAACTTTACTATGAAACATTTTAGATCCTTAGGGGTCTAAACATATTGACTGATTTTATTTTAATGTGACCTACTATTTACATTCTACATAAAAAGTAACAACAATTTAAGTATAATATTTACAATCGTATCGGTATTTTACTAATCTAATCTAAACAATCTGACTCATCCAAGTTATTTAAACTGGATTCAGATTTAAATCATAATGACTTACCTAATCTCTTGTCTAGTCTGAATTTTAATCACCCGATTCTATTATGAAAATATCTGGATTTTGTTCTATATTTATTTTATTTACAGTCTAGTTTAGATACCATTTATACGTTCTTTTCTCGCGTATTTTACTGAATGTGCTGCCCATTCTATTGCATTTCCTATTGATTTTTGACAGTGCGGTCGGGGAATAAAAAATTATGAATAATATTGATTGTTTTATTTCTATAGAATGGTCCAGATACAATGTTCTCCAATAATTTACTGAAACTCTTAATATCATAGCTTTTAAGTGATACTAACCACATAAAATGACGAAGACACGATTTTAAAATTTACATCTATATAACACATCTAGGTACTCTTAGTTTAAACGTTACTCGAACTACTAACGGCAGGAATATTAAGTAGGTACTTAATTTTATTTCAAGAGTCTACACACGGCAAGTCAACACTCAAATAAATCCAAAATGATCATCATCTTCCGTAATTTTTTTCCGGTTTTAACATAGCACACTCAATAGGCGTGCGACTGTCACTGTCCCCAAGCAAAATTATCAGACAATATCACAAGTTCCAACTGTGCTATCAATATGGGGAAGTGACCCCATAGTGGAAGCACGGCTTCCTGAAAAAACCTTCATGACTCTACATTGTGGGCACCTGGACAGTGAACGTGTTAATTAGGGTATACGTGGGAGAGGGCAATGGAGACACCGGTGGGACTTTGTCCGTATTCAAATTGTACGCATATAATCCATGTATAACATGAGAAGATAGTGAAATAAATGAAGGTGTTTAGAAATTATAAATCAACCTGCTGGCAGCACGGGGAAAGGTCTTAGGGGTCGACTTCAGGCGTTTTCCAACGTTTTTTTATTTCATTATTTCGACTACCGCGAAGGACTATGGAAATGTCATCCTTACTCCAATCGAATACGGTTCACATTTCCTATACCTCTAGACTGTAATTACTGCATATATCACTAGCACGGCAGATTTGCTATAAGACTAATTAAAAAAACCGCCGCGGTTCAAACGCTCTGAAATCGACCCTCAGACAGCAGGAGCCAAATCCACCAATCATATCTCAAGATTTTGGCATCCGTCAAAAAGACCTTTAGCCACCCATGATTACTAAACGCCCTCATTCAAATATGCTACTATCCATGCGCACGCCGGTCTATGAACTCGAAGATTGTTCTTTTTAACCTTAAATCGAGGCCGACTATAACTGATATAACAATTCCTCTTATCGGGTCTACTGAAACCTATTTTTCTACATTTCACTACCACATCTACTCTATAGGCCCGCATTAATAACACTCAAGATCCCTCGTATTTTAGTACAAATACTCGAGTTGAAGTCTTGAGCATTAATACGAGCATAATCTTGAACACTGCCGGTGACCTTAATATTTCTTGGGAGAATCTTCCGAAGTCTCGGAGGCCAAAGAAGCCGTAGAGGCGCTCGAGGAGTGGATGAGGCGAGAGAGGCGGGAAAGGGGTGCTGTCGCCCACGGCTCCAAGGGGCTGCCGGGTTCGGGGACTGGAGACACCCTGAAATGCGTAAGTCGACATATGTAAGTATTTCTTACCGCGAACACTGGATAGGGAGTGAATAGAACTTGAAAGGGTCGACAAATGCGTTGTAAACGTCAATAGACTACGGTGACTGCGTAAAATCAGGCAGGCCGTACGCTTGTTTGCCACCCTAGTGTAGCAAAGAAAAATAAAACCGGTCAAGTGCGAGTCGGGGTCCGGGAACAGGTCGACACTTTCCCAAATTGGCTACTATAGTTAATTTGGTACTTTCTCTAATTCGACACTAATTCATTCGCTACGTTACACTTTCTTGAATTGGGCACATGTCTTATTGGACACCTTCCTATTTCGACACTTTGGTAGTCGATGACAAAACAAATCAATTGTAATAAAAATAAAACTGAATTTACTATAGTAGTCAATTTGGGAAAGTGTTGGCCTGTTCCCCTGGACCCGCGAGTCGGACTTGCGCACCGAGGGTTCCGTAGAAACTCTGCAGTAGATATGTGAATAATAAATAATTCAAGATAAACTGTATGGTGGGACAAACTTAACTTTGCTCTTGAAAAATATCGTCGACCGTAGGCTGAATTACGGTAAGGGACATTGTTTTGCCTGTCCCTTACCGTAATTCAGCCTACGGTCGACGATATGTCGCGGTTAGTTTAGTTTTAGTAGGAGCAAATAAGTGTCTGTCTTACGATTTTTGAGAATTTCTAAAAAAGCGCTGCAAGTTAGAAAAACCGTTTTATTTTCCTGTAATATATAGGATGATACCCATTAATAATTGGTAATTATTACAGATTTTTCTGTTTAGTAACTTCGGGGGTAATGGTATTTTTTTAACGTTTTTTTTCTTTAATCAAAAACTACATGTCTAAGCCCTTTCATTTGATGACCCACTCAATGTAATAGCTCTACTTTTGATTATCGACATCCCATTTCGGTCCCCTTTAAAAAAAAGGAATAAGTTTTTTTTTGTCCAATAGGCTCCGCGGTTTAGCGGTTTTTAACACTATTCCAAATTTCAAGTCGATAGCATCAGTAGATTCTGAGATATCTTACTGTGACAGACAGACAGAGTCGCACCATAAGGGTTCCTTTTTTTACGATTTTGGTACGGGACCCTAAAAAGTACACATCAGATATTAGGGTACATTTCCACCTGACCTGTGCAAGGAAAAATTTACCCGGCCGCGCTGAGCAAGGCTAGGAACGTTAACTACCTAAATGTCTGTCAATCTCTGTTCTCATCGTACAGATAATTTTCTGAAGACATTTGCAAAATGGATATGACGTACCTATTCCGCCTGACGCGAGCAGTCTTCGGACGAACTCTCCTTTTCTCGTGCTTGGGTTTGTCCTGAACTGGTGTAGCTTCCACTTCCACTCCTTCACCAGAACCTGCGTTATATTTATAGGCATTTTAAAATAAATTAAAAATACACGAGTCCTGTGGAGTGGGCAAGTCCAAGTTACTTTTTGTCTAGTCTGAAAGTAGCCAAAACATTAACCTACAAGACGAGCATAACGACCTGTGAAACGGGTTTCACGAAGCTACAAGTTAGAATTTAAAAGTATAAACCAGCAACATTGAACAAACCAACCAATGGTGTCGTTTTATTCTTCGCAATGTTGCCAGTTTAGACTTTAAAATTATAACATGTAGCTTAGTAAAACGGACCAATAAACTGCCTTGTAAGTGGGTCATTATTTGAGCGTTTCACCCGCCTCACTTTCGTGGACACATTATTGTCGAGATTCCGTTAGATTTTAATAAAATTTTAAGGTATTTGCTAGTAGTCCCGGATATGTACCAAATAGCTCGATATGAGACTAAAATCTGAGGGAACTTCGACAATAATGTGTCCACGAAAGTGAGGCGGGTGAAACGCTCAAATAATGACCCAAGTACTTAGGTACTTCAGTTCAGACACTGGATTCGTACGTGCTGCTTAGCCACGCGCCACTTGTGACTGCAATATAGTACTAGAACCTGAACCATCTTGGAGCTAACTTACCTATGACATAAACAGAGTGTTCGACCGGGTTCGGTCCGGTCGCCTGCTGAATGCAAAATGGCCGCGCCGCCCGGATGCGCGCCGCGTCGTCCCGCCGGCTTCCCAGCGCACTAAAACAATATATTGCAAATAAAATGTATGTAGAGTCTGTGCGGAAAGAGAATAGGCGTGGCGAAAAACGGAACTAACCTAACCAGTATGGCCACATAACATAAAATACGGCACATACGGTAGAAAAGCATTACAGCGCCCCCCCAAAATTAATCCTATTCTCTTTTCGCGCAGACTCTAGTCTCAACATCTTTCTACAGCAGATAGAAAGATGTTGAGACTCATCACCAGTGGCAGATTTGAAATCTTGGCCGTAGACCCAAGGTCATGTATTAACCACCCCAGCCTCAGCCTCAGCGGCAGCTGTACCAGCCACCCCTTAGCATTTAACAAAAAACCACGTGACTCGGGTCATTCAGCCTATAAAAGTAACGTTTTGTATCTGTGGCAGAGTACAGTATACACTGGCTGAACGACCATTTTTGTTTACCTTTTTTTTAAACACCTAAAAGAACAGACTTAATCCCTGATCGCCCGAGGCCCGGGCTTACCGGCCTTTAAGGCAAATCCACCTCTGCTTAGCACCACACCACTATGGTTGAGGTAGACTTGATAAAGGCCCCGTAGCATATTATCATTAGTGCCGTCCGTCACTAGATACTTACGAATTATTGCCTGAACTGTGCTGGTCTTCTAGAGGGGCATCGCTCTCTAATGCACTACTTTCTGATGCCACGAAATACATTGACCTGTAAACCAAAAATACCAAAATAAATTGAGAGAAGCATTCCTACAACACCACTGGCGGCGTAAGGAGGTGGACAGCCCTGGGTGCCAAGCACTGGGGGGGAATACAACGGAGCCTGTGATATATCGATGGGGTGCCTGCCAAATGAATCCCCTTTACCTTCGACTTCGCAATAGATTTTTAACCATTTTTAATTTCGCGTAAATATCAGTGCAGCGTAGGGATTGCAGCCAGACTCGAAAACCGAAAAACGAGTACTTTTCGATTAAACTCGAAAACCGAGTTCGGTTTCGATTTTTACTCGAAACTGTCTAAAGTAGTTTTAAATTTTTTTTGTGTAATGATAATGATTAAATTAGTTTGTAAACTCGGGATTAAGTAGGGTGGTAGGGTAGTTTTTAGGGTTCCGTAACATAATGGTAAAAAAGGAACCCTTATGGTGCGACTCCATCTGTCTGTCACAGCAAGATATCTCAGGATCTACTAATGCTATCGACTTGAAATTTGGAATAGTGTTAAAAATCGCTAACCCGAGGCTATTGGACAGTAAAAAAATCTTATACCTTTTTCCTTTTTTTTTTAAAGGGGATCGAAATGGGACTTTGAAAATTGAAAGTAGGGCTATTATATTGAACGGGGTATCAAATGAAAGGGCTTGATTTGTAGATTAAAACACCGTGTTTATTTTTTTTTCATAAATAAGTAGTATTTGATTTATAATGCCAAACGTTAAAAAAATACCATTCCCCCCCTATTATCTTCGAAGTTACTGAACAGAAAAATCTGTAATAATTACCAATTGTTAATGTCGTCCTAAATATTACAGGAAAAATCATAACGGTTTTCCTAAGTTGCACCGTTTTTTAGAAATTCGCAAAAATCGTAACACATACTTATTTGCTCCTACTAAACTAATCGCCATACAGTTTTTCTTGAACTATCTATGTAGCTACTTGAGTTTGTACGGAACCCTCGGTACGCGAGTCCGACTCGCACTTGACCGGTTTTTAATCTATCCATCAGAAACCGTCAAATTGTGAACGACCTTGCACTTACCGACAAAGAGTTTACAATCTGTCGGATTTCCTAGAGGATATGGCACCATAGACCACATACACAGTGAGGCAGATAATACAGAAGACTGAGGAGTAAAATCAGCCCCTGTGCTTAGCATTTGTGGACTATGAGAAAGCTTTTGATTCTGTCTGGTTCTGGAATCCTTGCAACGTTGCCAAATAGACTGGCGATACATCCAAGTGCTGAGATGTCTCTACGCCGTCCAAGTACAGAACCAGCAGACTAAGCCCATTCTCCTGCAGCGGAGTGTGAGACAAGGGGATGTCATTTCCCCCAAATTGTTCACGAATGCACTGGAGGATGTGTTTATGACGCTAGCTTGGGAGGGTCGTGGCATTAATATAAACGACGAGTACATTTCACACTTGCGATTTGCAGACGATCCCGTCATTTTGGCTTGAACTTTGCAGGATTTAGAATACATGCTGAACGGTCTAGCTGCTTTTTCTCAACACGCCGGTCTTAGGATGAACTTGGACGAAACCAAGGTTATGTTCAACGATATTGTTTTACCGAAACTGACTGCAGTGCAGGACGCCCTTCTCGAAGTTGTTCAGGAGTACGTTTACCTCGGGCAAGTTCTGCAGTTAGGTAAAAATAACTTTGTAAAAGAGGTTAATAGAAGAATACAGCTGGGTTGGGCTGCGTATGGGAAATTACGTCGAGTCTTCTCGTCGTCCATTCCACAATGTCTGAAGACAAGGGTTTTCGATCAGTGCATCCTACCTACCAGTCTTGACATACGGAGCCGAAACGTTGTCGCTCACGGGAAGGCTGAGTCCCTACGTAAATTTAAGGTCACTCAGCAAGCTATGGAAAGGGCCATGTTGGGAGTATTTCAGAAGGATCGTATCCGTAATGATGTGATCCGACAGAGAACTAAAATCGTCGACATAGCCCAAAGGATTAGCAAGCTGAAGTGGCAGTGGGCTGGCCATATCTGCCGCAGAACCAACAAGCGCTGAAGCAAGCGTGTTCTCGAGTGGAGACTACGGATCGGCAAACGTAGTGTGGGGCGCCCTCAGACAAGATGGAGTGATGATCTTCGCAAGATGGCTGGCAGAGGTTGGATGCCAGTGGCCGCGGATCGTGCTCGATGGCATGACATGGGAGAGGCCTATGTCGAGCAGTCGACTAATACGGGTTGATGATGATGATGGTGGTGCGTATACACAACGTATTTCTGTCATTTTGCTTTTCTGTCGTTTCGCGTGTGTGTCATTTTGCGAAGTCAGAATATGTCTTTATCGAATTAAAGGCATTTTTTCATGCAGTAGTCAGTTATTACGTCGATTACTTACGTGTTACGAAACTTAAAAACCTATTTTTAAGGTTTACTTAAGTAAAAATATAAAAATCCGTAATATTATAAGGACGCAAAAAAACTCGAAAAACCGCGGTTATTAACCGAGTTCTATTTCGATTAAAACTCGATCGAGTTACTCGGTTAACCGAGTTTCGAGTAACTCGTTTGCAATCCCTAGTGCAGCGTAGCGCCACTTAGTGCTCAGATAATTATTACTGGTCACTGGTCTGTGTTACTGGTTAAGACCAAACCGCCCCGCATGGCAACAACCCGCCGGCATAGTGTGCTCCTGCACACTGCCTTTATCGCCGTTGTTTGTAGAATAGTGCCATCTAGTATTTGTAATAAACAACAATCTGCAAAAAGACATCTCCAGTTTAACGCCATCTAAAGTTTGCATGGGGTACTACGTACCTAGCTGGCACGTAGAGATGCGGCGGCGGCGGCTCGGCGCGGCGAGAGGCGGAGCGCGCTCGCCTCGCCCGCGAAGCTCGGCCCAGCAACACAGATTCTAAAAGGAAGGAAAACTTGTACTATGATATGATCACAGAAAAATCAATACTAATACGTACAGCAATATCTCTCTAACAAAACTGACGCTCGGGTCCGGCCGCCGGCCGGGATGCGCCAGATCCGACCAGTCTTTCTATCCCATAACGAGTGTTTTTTCTGGTCAATGGCTAAGGCCCGTGCGGGGTGCGGGGGTAAAATTTAGTGTTATTAGCCGCGCGGCGAGATCGCGGAGTGGGTCACTCTGCTACGACTATTAGCAGACATTATGACAATGAGAGTTTTTAGAATCAGAAGTCCGCTCCGACTCCGAACCTCGGAGCTTCTTATACATACTCGTACTTGAACATGGGCATACCTAAGTACTTGCTTGACCATGCGTGTAAACTCATGATCGGTCGCAGTGGCTGTTAAATGGTGTGTTGTAAGATATGCCGCCGCCGCCTTGCGTTAGCCGCTCTGAGGTTACGGAAAATTCCTATCAAATTTCAGGAAATATGTTCTACGACTAAGAAGATTGTACCTACTCGATTTATATCATCAATCAAATAAACATAGGTACCTAGGTACAAACATGGAACGTCGATGTCTTTCCCTACCTAGTACAGTTGCAACTTCAGCTCGCTCGGTCAACTATGTATATCAATATCACAGTTACTACACATACCGGATATAGGGTCACTGTCGCTGTGTTCCTGCCGCTCGCGGCGCCAGCCCGCGTCGGCGGCCGGCGCGTCCGCCGCCACACCGAACAGACCGGACACAGCCCCCGCCACCACCTTCCGAGCTGACCTCGCTGTCGTCTGCAGAACAACAGCGAAGGTTAGGTACCTATCTGATTTGGCACTTTCAAACTTCATAAACTGGTGTCCGTCAAGATAGCGTACACCGTAAAGATATTCAGAATCTGATGCAGCCGATAAATAGTACCGACGAAATACCTAGGTGAAAAAAATAGTACTCTTAAACTTTTCGAAATATAAGGCCTGTTCACGGTGTAGGGTCGGTTGTCCAACAGTGAACCATCAAGATACACTGAACCACCGCCATATTGAAGAAACTGCGACGTTGCCAGTTTCACCGATCGTGCTAAAACATGCCGTCTAAGAACCCTTCCCCCCTCCCGTAGTGAGCCAGCGGCAGCGGCTTAGGCCGGCCGGACGTGTGATAGCAATTTGTTTAAATTTCGTCGAAAAAAGATACTTTTCACAAGTAAGTGTCTGGATTTTTGTATATTTTGTTATTTAATATATGACCAAACGCTGTATGGTGTTAAATTTGATGTAGTCTTAGTCATTTTATGAGCACATTGCTTTGTGACAATTCCGTTTATAACCTATCTTTTTTTCGTATTTTAAGTTGAATGGTGTGGTTGTTGAACAGTGAACCTGGTTCACATAGTACTCACTGAGCCGGTTCACTGTGTACCGCACGATATATAATATATAATAACTTTTAGTTTTTGTAAGAAGAATACGTTTTTTATTTCTTTATATTCATGTATATTAAAAATACAGATGATTACCAAGTATTGTGTTAGTTTTCTTTAATATTTCAGCTTTTTTTACTGGTAATGGCATTATGGTTCACTGTTGAAGTAAGGGTGGTTCAATGTAAACTACCCATAGTATACAGTGAACCAAATATCTTTTCTTTTTTTTAAACTAGAAGTATACGTTTTTTATTTCTTTATATTCATGTATATTAAAAATACAGATGATTACCAAATATTGTGTTAGTTTTCTTTCACATTTCAGCATTTTTTACTGATAATGGCATTATGGTTCACTGTTGAAATAAGGGTGGCTTAATGTAAACTACCCATAGTATACAGTGAACCAAATATCATTCTTTTTTAAAACCTACTTAATGGATGTTAGTTAGTCCAAAAAGCATTTTGTAACCTATACATAAGATACCTTATGAAATTACCTAAACAATTACATCAAAACCAAATTTCTAGCTTTATTTTCTAGCAAGTTCTGCGACTTCAAAAAAAAGGTGGTTCACTGTTGGACAACGCACCCTACGCTACCGGGCGTCAAGCTGGCGTACACCGTTTGTATCTCTGGAACGGCTTTGTATTTGGAAATGCTTTATATCTCAGAAAATGGTACCCTAGGGCCCTAAAATTTCTCTAGCTATCGTAGAACGCCACATAACCCCCCCAACCAACCGGCCCGCTGATGCGTAATGCATTTTCCCACCGCAAAAAAAAAGGTATTTCGTTGGTACTATTTGGGTACTATTTATTGGCTGCATCAGATGAATATCTTTACGGTGTACGCTTTTTTTTTATGAAATAGGGGGCAAACGAGCAGACGGGTCGCCTGATGGTAAGCAATCACCGTCGCCCATAGACACCTGCAACACCAAAAGAGTCACAGGTGCGTTGCTGGCCTTTCAGGTGGGAGTACGCTCTTTTCTTGAAGGTCGAATCAGTCCGGAAACACTGCAGGCGACAATTTATTCCACAGTTCAGTCGTGCGAGGCAGGAAGTTTCTAGCAAAACGCACAGTTGTGGACTGCCAACCATCTAAGTGGTGAGGATGGTAATATTGTCGCGTAGAACTATGGCGGAAAGATGCGGCAGGGATTAATCCGAACAATTCCTCGGAGCATTCCCCGTTATATAGACGATAGAAGATGCAGAGCGAGGCTACATCTCTACGCAGTGCCAAGGAGTCGAGCCGATCTGAAATAACTTGGCAGCCGACGATACGAGTCGCTCTCCGTTGAATGCGGTCTAGAGGGAGAAACTGGTACTGGGGGGCCCCAGCCCACAGATAAGAACAGTATTCCATATGTGGACGGACTTGCGCCTTATACAAACGAAGACACAGTTAAGTGACCATCAGTAGACCTTAATACATTGTAATAAGAGTGACAAGTGGTCAGCTAGCAGTGTCTTCGATTGTACAGCTGAAGGCGGTGGGCCGGAGTGAAATACTGTCTCGATCTATTGAGCACACCAAGCTTCTTAGAGGCTAATTTAGCCTCTCCCTCTAAATGGCCGCGGAACTGGACTTCACTCGATATGTCGACGCCAAGAATTCCGACGCTATCTTGACGGACACAAAAACTGCACCAAAAACATGGTGTGAACAAGCAGAGAAAAGGTGCGAACTGTACCCAGTCTTAAGGTGCAATAGGGTATATGCCTGTAGTCAATATAAATTACTACACGCTAGCCATTAAATCAGCATTCGAAAATTTGCAAAAATAAACTAAACATCACCTATTTAGCGTTTTAAACGATTTTTAAAAGATCAAAACCTATAAATAAGAAGATGATTTGATGTTTGAGTACAATGACGTCATTACACTTTTACTCCATACAAACTTCATACTATCTGAGCGTTTTGACACTTCATAAAAAGTAACTGATTTGATCTCTCAGGAAAGTAGCCTATTCCGTGCACCGCGGCCGCGCCCGATCGATCGTGCGATTGACGCGCGCGGCTAATGCGACAATAGTCAGAGCAGAGTATGAAAATGTATGGTGCCGTTTTCGAAGTCTGCGACGGACGCGTGCGGCCTTCTGATTATTCACCTTAAGATTGGGCACGGTTTGCAGGTTTTGTCCATAAAAAATACTGTCGGGTGGCATTG
This sequence comes from Eudemis profundana, assembly GCA_947034925.1. NCBI lineage: Eukaryota > Metazoa > Arthropoda > Insecta > Lepidoptera > Tortricidae > Eudemis > Eudemis profundana. Next base: position 8,470,193 of record OX344814.1, on the reverse strand, counting down.
TCAGTCGAGCCGAGCCCTCGACCCGACCTACTTAGTCACAGTATCCCATCTAAGGTGCCATCAAATAACTACATATTTTTAATAATGGGCATTACAGGAGCATGACCTTTACTAGGCTTGTAAGAGGCCATTAAAATCATAATCATGATGCTACCTGAAGGGCACCAGGCTCAGGCCGATCCTGAGTATCACAAAAGGGCACTCACGCTCATATTGATGTCGATCTCTGGCACTCCCTGTAGATCGGCCGCCTGTGCTGCGAGCGTCCTCAACTGCTGTTGGTCTGGTGTCACTGTCTCTGCCATTACCACCAGCTCGAAGAAGAAGTCTCTGAACGTCTCCACTGGCGCTGAAAGCGATTGGCACTTAGAATCAGCCCATTGTATTGGCTATTACAAATTTCATTTCGCTCCTGCGAGATTGCCACCACCGGTCTATCCCTTATTTCTGTCTTATTATATCTGTCCCTTTCGCACTATATTTAATGGTAAGGGATAGATAGTTTTCGTCATGCGTTACAGTTGAGCTAGACTAGAAGTACTGTAACTAAATGTTCTCTAACGTACTTGGAGAACATTTAGTTACGAGGTTGGGAATAAACACCACTCGGTGAAAGGTTTCTGTGTCACAGCAGCAGCTTAATTGTGATTCGTTTTTAAGAGTTACAGGCATTTTGAATGTAAAATTATACAAAGTTATATGATAATTTCACTACTAAATCCTTGAAATGTGTCCTCACCCAGGGCCGCGCCGCCCCTGAGTGCGAAGTGTGCAGCGCACACCGGCGCCAGGGCAATAGGGGCGCCGGAAGTCGAAACACGACGACAATAAAGAAATGCTTCATAGGCTTCGCACACAGGCGCTGCCGGGGGTCGGCGCGGCCCTGTCCTCACCTACCAAATGGAAACTTCTCCATGTAGATAGGTGTACAATAAAATAAAAAGTCTCAGAGGTTCTCCCCTATGGACATAATTTGACTCAAAAACATACTTATTATTAATTAGCGAAAATGTTATGGTTATGGCCATGGAAGGATTGGAAATAAACAGATTTATTTACTTACCTGGTGGCTGCATCGGTAGTCCAATCCTCAATAAGTCTTGCGTCATCGTTATCTGGCCCATACCAGCACCTGGTAAGACTCCTGGCAACATTCCCTGTCCTGGTAGAACCCCAGGCATCCCCTGTCCAGGCAAACCACCTGGTGCCGGCAAAATTCCTTGCCCAGGCATACCTTGCCCTGGTAAAACCCCTACGCCTGGTACAACTCCTTGTCCGGGCAGAATCGCTGCTCCTGGCATCCCCTGTCCAGGGAAACTTGGAACCTGTCCTGGAGCTCCAGAGAAAATTGAAGGAGTAACTGGTACACCAGTGCCAGGAATCACTCCAGGACCGGGCAGTACCCCAGGTCCAACGACTCCTTGGGTTTTTGGGACTGTAAGACCTTGTTGCCCTGGAGTTAGGATCTGTCCTGGGTATTGGACATTGGTTGTGGGTTGGCTTCCTACAGTAGTTGTAGTAGTTGGAGGGACGCCAGGCTTGGTGATGGTTTTTCCGTTGACGAGAAGGTCGGGTGTTGGCTGTTTCATGGCTGGATCTACACCTGAGGATAACAATGGTGTCAGTAAGTTATAGATAAATAAACAACGCTGTTTTAACTCTTCAAAGGATTTTCAGTTCCGTTTTAGGAACTATATAAATCTATTGCACTAGTAGCATACAAGTAGGGCATGTAATACCGGTTTTACTTGTATGGGCCAATACCGAAAAACCGGTTTTTCGGTATTGATTGGTCCATACAAGTAAAACCGGTATGGCATGCCCTACATACAAGTATATGTTTCATTGACGTCAAACAGAAAGTTTACAAGTGTTTTTGTGTGTATTGTAATTTTTTGGCTGTCCTGTCACTGACCTTGTATATTAAATAGAAAGGAATATCTGGGTAGTATTTGTTACGAGTTTTGCAGTTAGAGAAGTATAAGTAGCAGTCAGAATACTCGGAAATATCCACTGAAGTTATGGCAGACGACAAGAATTCAGAGCTAGAAAGACAGAGAGAAAGCTCTTGTCGTTCAAAGTTCGTGTGGCGCCATCCCGCTCACTCAAACATTACGACAGGAGCGCGAGAGGGTCCGCACGAACTTCTTTCATAGCTTCGTATAACTTATGTGGAAGAGAGGACAAGAGATCTCTCTCCAGACGTGTGTCTGGGGACCGAAGTCCGAAGGAAGTTTTTTTTTTTAGAATCTGACAAACTCGCAACCCTTATGGGCATAGCGATTGTCGGACCGGGCGGTCGGCCGTGGCATTCCCTGGGGTCGAACCAGGTCGCTAGCCGGACCTCCCTCCGAAGGAAGATGTTTGGAAGTGTTATATATTGAAAGTGTGTAGAACAGTATGGAGATGACGCTCTTTGTATGGACGTTGATGTAAGCGCCATCTATCCATTGTCGAAGTTGACATCCACTGCTTCTAGCGTATGTCACTAGGTGGCGGTGTCGCCACACTTACATACCCGTAGAGCCTAGATCCATGTCATGCGTGAACGCCATGACGTCCAGAGCTGAAGACAGCGCGGTCCCGACTCCGTTTAGAGCGTCTCCGCCGGACAGGCCGACTTGACTCACTTCAGCCGCTATTACGCAGTCGGGCGGTGGGGCTTGAGGTCGTCTTCTACAATTCAAAACTGTATTAGCCTAGTCTAACCACAACCACATACAACGTATAATACAGGCCGTGAACATTCAATCGGAAACCGTAAAGTGGGTAAAATTTTACACGCAAAATTTGTTTAAAAATTAAAAATAACCGACTTTCAATGAATCTATTTTGATAAGAAACGCACGAGTGACTATGAAAAATTGCCAAATCTCTCGATTTTTCCAAGATCCCATCATCAGATCTTAATATGGTTGCAATGACACCACGTCGAAGTACCCCATCAAATAAAGAAAGAATTCTCCTAATTGGTTCACCCGTTTTCGAGTAATCCCGTAACTAACATAAAAAAAACATACAGACGAATTGAGAACCATTGTTCTTTTGAAAGATGGTTGTGGTTATAGGGAACGTGCACAAACTATAGATGGCAGCACTAAACGACAAAAGAGACACGGATGGACAATAAATGAAACGATCACCCCTGTCAAATCAAGCTGTCAATGTCAATGATAATATGTAAGTGTCATGTCAAATATAGTAAGTCGTAGCTACACTGGCGTTAATCGTCCTTCAACGCGATAGATTAACGTTATTAACGGCGTTTTCGTCAATGTGGCCCCAGCATGAGAGGGTATATGATTTAAATTGGCGGCACCAGTTGGCAGCACCTTGGTCGTGCACGTTCCCTTGTGAAAATACGATAACCTGGGTAAAAATAAAAATATTGTTTTTGATATCTATTACCCAAGTGGAGCCTTGGTAGGCGTGGATATGGACACCCGACCCCACATGAGCCTGCGCAAGTCTTCACCCGTGATGCCTCGTCTTCTCAGCTCTGCGATGGTAACCTTCCCTACGCGCTGTCAATCAAAACGTGCATTAACATTATGACAATCTAAGGCTGCGTATCAAATCAACCAGGGATGCGTAGCGAGGGATGTGTTTATTATGGTAACCAATGGAGACACTTCATTTACCTTTCCTCGCTCCGCTGAGCTGTTTTCATTGGTTACCACAAACACATCCCTCGCTACCCATCTCTGGTGGAAACGCAGCCTAATGCAGGGGTCGACAAACTTTTTAGACAAAGAGCCAGACGCCGATTTTTAGGACGCTCAAAGGTTCTTCCGGTTTTTTGCTGTATCCCAAATTTTCTGAGGGGAATTTGAAGAGCCGCATGTGAGATATTTCCAATCGAACCCCGGTTTGCCAACCCGATTTAATCTAACGCTTTCCTAATGGGACGTACCCAGCGAATATTAAGTGGAATATCGACTGATCAGTCAGGTTTACATGGTCACTGATAACTTCAAGAGGGTGGGTCCCGAATTTGAATTCTTCATAAATATATAGGTCGTGGTTCACGGACCAGTTAAATAAGTATGGATGCAATATCTAAGCAAAAAACAAGACAGCATCAAATGGGTAAAAAAATCGAGCGTTTAGTTAGACCGCCTTTACTCCTGTGGACATATTTTTGTCGAGATCCCTGTAAGTTTGTGTGGCGTTTCAATCTATTTGGTAGTGATCCCAGACTTCTAATAAATAGTCTGATATCCGCAGGGATTTCGACAAAAATGTGTCCACAGAAGTGAGGCGGTTTAAACACTCGATTTATGACCCAAATACTTAGGTTGTCCCAATTTTATTCGATACAGACAGACCAGCAGCAAGGAGTGATTAATAGAGGATATGATATGGTATAGGACAGTGATAAAATGAAATATCCATATCGAGGGCTTCATGCTAAAGGGGCGTATAAGCAAGCGTTTTGCTTTGCGTATATGCCCCTTTGGCCTGAAACCCTCGATATCTAGAATTGTCTCTACCTTCCAGTTAGTAAGCGCTCCCTTCCGCTGCTTCGCCCGTGTCTTGTCTTTACTTTTGATCACCATCACAGCTCGCTGCTCATAGCGAGGGTCGTCCGAAGGTCCCAGTCCGATGGAGTACTCCTGAAGGTATCTGTGAGCGTCCTCTTGGGCCACCGAGCGTTCGAGAGAGACGACGATCTTCGCCCACTGAGGGAAGACAGGGACAATGTAGAGTTGTAGACAATAACAATTTAAACCTTGTTTTACAAAGTTATTGTGGGGCAGTGGCGTGGCGTAAAAGATATCCTTGGGCAAGCCGGTGCTGATTTGGCGTACATTTTCCTTAAGAGCTGTAGAATAGGTGCTCAAATGCCTGATATTAGGCAAGTCTGTAGGAATCGAGTTCTTTGGACGCCACGCCACTGTTGTGGGGCTAATAGTATACTGTGCAATTCTTGTAGGATTGCAACTCAAGTGTAGGGCCGTCTTTAACCTAGCAGAGGTCCTGAGCATTTTATATAATATCGGGCCCCCTATGTATGACAGAGGACTATATTTTCGAAGTTTGATGTATCGTATAAAACTGGGTTCTTGTCCAGAGTAACTAATAGAAAATGGGCCCTGCCCAATCTATAATCTCGGAGACTGCCCAAAGGGCATTTCTCCAGAAATATGTCTGCGGTCACCTCATTTATCTGGCCCTTTTTCATACTAAATGTATGGAGACAGATGAATGAGTCGCAGAGATATTTCTGGAGAAATGCCCCAAAACTGAATGAGCAAAATTAGCCCAAAGAGTACACTCCACGCTTTCTGTTCGAGTTATTTTTAGAGGGGATTTTAGACCAAACTATGTGGCTCTAGCTAGAAGTTCTTACAGTCCTCGCGCTGACTTTATCCGGTTCTGAAATTGACGAATACTCACTTCTTTGCCAAACAATTCCCCAGGCGATTACGGTAAATGTTTCAAGATAATAAATAAAATCTAACGTCGGCCGCTATAAGACAAACGCGAAAAAACATCATTGCTTGCTTATCTGACAAGTTCATTGTAGGTAATACAATCCGGGTACCCGAAAACCCGGCTTTATTTAGAGTCGGGTAGTACCCGGGTTTCATATTTGACCGGATATTGCATTCCCTACTACTGACCTGTTTGACCCATTCCTTCTCTGACTGCTCTATGACATGCGCGTACGTGTTCCCCATCATGGCGATCAGCATGTTCAGCAGCAGGATCGGCACGAAGATCATGAACAGCGTGAACACGGACTTCGTCAGGTTCGGGTATGACGTCATGCCGAGGTCTGAGTACTGAAGGACGAACATTTAGAATAGAATAGTTCCATTTTCGACCAACAAGGATCATTGTGTTGGTAACAATTTGAGTCTTATTCTAGTGTTAGTAGGTAACATATTTATTTCTGTGTACATGAGTCATGTAACAATGAGTAACGTACAAGGAATCCAACCGGTTTGCAATCATTTTCAAAATGCTGTTGGGGCTGGTCGGCACTCTGTGCACCAGGGATGTGGATCGCTTACGCATAATGGAGTAGAAGCAGGAGATTTGTAGGGGAGCTTACAAAAATAACATAACTGACCTAGACCGGTAATTTATGATAGAGAAACATTTTTGTTAAGATAAAAGCTTTCAATTCATTATATCAAACAGTTGACAACCAGCGCCAATTTCCGTCCAGGCCAACAATACAAGGCCCCGACCTACGGCCCGGCCAGCCTAGAGACCCCAGCGGTGGACTTCATATGAGCCCAAAAGCATGGCTTGCCTTCTCAATACCAAGTGCCTAGGGGCCCAGGATATCTAAATGGGCATTTCTCAGAAAATTGGTTTTTGGCAGTTTTTTACGAAAGAATGGTCTATATGGTGGTTAAAAATTGGTTTCACGACTACTTTACGTATAAAATTAGAACCTCTATCGAGGCATAAAACTGCTATGTATGTCTTTAATATTAATAAAATAAGATAGACAGATAATATTTAAAACTAATTCATCTGGCGCGTCCTAGTTCGTTTTTGGTACTTAACTTATGATAAGGTTTAATTTTAACAGTATTTCGACTTAATTATTTAACTGAGTAATTTTTTCCAATAAAAGATGTGTCTAATTTATTATTGATAGGTATATAATACAAATGCAATTGATGTATCAAATAATTGCATGAAGAAAGTGTCCACACCAAAAAGTATAATTCATCTGGACGCATACGTAAATTTTTGTACCGTGTCGTAGTGTGCGATTCATTGAATGACTAGCCAACCACGCTGCTCCCCCTGCCCCGCTGCGCAGGCCAGTCGGCGACAAGCCTTCGAGTGAGTGTGTTATGTGTTTGAGTGTTCCCTGGGCGACGCAAATTATTACGAAAGTGCGTAAACTGGCCTCTGTAAGGTGAGTAGGTATAATTAATATGTCATGCTTTAAGCCACTATATTTAAAGTTTAAAATTTGTCTTAGAATAATAACACGTGTCAAGTGTAAGGCTTTTAGGTGTAATTGTATATAAACGGTAATAATAATATTATGAAGAATTAAGACCATCATTTGAACGAAAAATTCTCATTCTCTGGTTTTAATTTGTATGGTTTCATCTGGCTGCTTTCGTCAGACGAATTAGTACAGTGCAGATTAATGATTATTTGGTGTAAATATGTGTTGTTTTTCTTATTTAGATATCATAGTATGCAACATGGCGAAACCTAAGAAACAAGGACAAGAAGAAAGACTACGGAAAAAAAGACTAGCTGAAAAAAAAAGATATGAACGCATAAAAGAAAACGAAGACCTGTGGAAAGAGAAACAAGAAAAAAACAGGCAATCCTATTTACGAAGAAAACAAGAAAAGAAGCAGCTATCGATTGAAGAAATGAATTCTACGGAACAAAGACTGCAGAGGAAGAAATGGAGAAAGAATTTTAGATCTTATTATTTAAGAAAAAAAAAAGAAAAGAGAACGATTGCTCTTTTAAACGAGAACACTCCTCCTTCGAGTCCCAATATCCCTAATGACGATCATATAGCTGCGTTAGACCCACAGGACCCACTTCAATTAAGAACGCAAAGTCCTTTAATTCCACAAAGGGCGCCATCACCATCACCGTCTCCAGGGCCGTCCACTCGGGAGTATGTTACGCAGTTCAGTTCCGCAAATTTCTGTCAAATTGTTTACAGAGATTAGAGGCTGTAGTTTTTTTAAGATTTTGTTCCTAATTTGTTAAAAATAGGTATGCATTAACGTGTACAAATCTTAACCGTGTTTTGGACTGTTTATTGACCGTATAATTCTTATTTCTTTGGTAAGTAGGTAGGTACCTATCAATAATTAGATGGTCAAACTTTATTTTTTTGTTCTTGGCTACGATTGCAATTATTGTTTCAAGTTAATTTTTTTATCAAAATAAAGCGATTATAACTTAATTTTTTCTTTTACTTATTGTCTCTCCTGGCGTAAAAATAAATTTCTAAATGGCTTTAAGGTAACGCGATTAGACATTATGTGATTAATCTAATTAAGCTGACCAGAATCTCATTCACATGTCTATAATTCCTCATTATTCTGGTATACGTCTCATTCATCTGATACACTCATTAGTCTGAGCGAAATATCAGACAAAAAAAAGACAGCCATACATGGCTTATGTTTATATATGTTTTCAAATATAGTGTATTATTAACGTTTAACCAGTCTTGCCTTTTCTACAAACAATATTTAGAACAGGTAGTTGAATTAGGCAAAAATGTTCACTCTCTGAGAAACGCGGGCCTGCTGACAACATCAAGAGCGCTCTTTACAGTGGAGATATAGTATTTTATGCAACAGTTGTATAAGTGGGTTCAAAAAATGCGAATTGCGTGAGTTGCGATACGAGCCGCGAATGCGGCGAGTATCGCAAATAGACACGCAATGAGCGTTTTTTGACTTAATTATACAACGAATACTTTTTCTACGACGAGGTTTTAAATTATAAAATACAAAATTAATCATAACCTGGAAACAAGGTAAATATGAATGACGTTTGACTGACAGTATGTGTCTATGGTAATCTTTTTTTTAAATTTAAAATATACTTAAATTAAAAATACTTTTTTTATAAGTATTTTAATGAATGTATGTTGTTTTTATGTTTTTTTAATGAATTTAGTTCGGAAAGTTTTGTTTTTCTTAAAAACCGTAGGAATTTAATTGTTTGTTAAGTTGGTAGTTGTGCATTTTTACCGTAAAGTTAAAATTGGGCGCTTAATCCTTGACCTAATTTTAACCTAGATTTAGAAGTCTGTGGCTGCTAGCAATAACGTAAAGTGACTATAACGACACTAGTGCTGTTATGGGGAATAGAGTATAGACGTCTCTGAACTCATATTATGTATGTTCTTATATTAGTGTTCGTGACCAAGTAAAAGACAGATAACAGTACAGGAGTAGAAAAATATTGTAAAGTTAATTATAAAAAGTTTGGATACAAAGGATATATTCCTTTTACTTACACTGTAATCCCCTAAGGTGATTTGAAACAAAGCCATCCAGGTGGTCGGATAGCTCGAGTATAAGGTGGACTGAACGTTCGGGAACCCTGAAATAAGGTAGATAAAAACGGTATACCATTATTTATTCGTCGGAAACCATGGCTTTCTATATAGTACATGTCAAATGGGACAGCAAGGACTCCATTAGTAGTAATTCTTAACATTTAATAAGCAAATTATTTTATTGCCTAATCGAACGTGATGTGGATTCGAAGGAAGCCAGCTCTATTATGGCGTTCCTTCACAGCTAGCATAAGATAGGGCAGCGTAGGCGCGTTCTCATTGGTAGTTCTCCGTACAGGGCGCATTTACCTTAGGACCAAGCAGAGCTCAGGACCTTTTCGCGTAACCATGACCTTTCGGTTTAAATCCTCTGGTATAGTTTTCTGATATTTTTTCTAATATGCCTACCTCTGTAGAGAAAGAAGGACTGCGAGAAGCTGAACAGCACGATGCAGTATATGATGCCGAAGAACATGTCGCCGGTGATCATGCTGTAGATCATCGTCACGAACGCCCGGTCAGCTTCACTGGTATATACTAGAGTAACACCCCTGATACCTACCTCTGTACAGAAAGAAGAAAGACTGCGAGTAGCCAAACAGCACGATGCAGTATATGATGCCGAAGAACATGTCGCCGGTGATCATGCTGTAGATCATCGTCACGAACGCCCGGTCAGCTTCACTGGTATATACTAGAGTAACACCCCTGATACCTACCTCTGTACAGAAAGAAGAAAGACTGCGAGTAGCCAAACAGCACGATGCAGTATATGATGCCGAAGAACATGTCGCCGGTGATCATGCTGTAGATCATCGTCACGAACGCCCATTTAGCTTCACTGCTATATACTAGAGTAACACCCCTGATACCTACCTCTGTACAGAAAGTAGAAAGACTGCGAAAAGCCGAACAGCACGATGCAGTATATGATGCCGAAGGTGAACATGTCGCCAGTGATCATGCTGTAGATCATCGTCACGAACGGCCCGGTCAGCTTCACCGCGCTGTATCAAGAAATATATATATTTTTTTATGAAATAGGGGGTAAACGAGCAGACGGGTCGCCTGATGGTAAGCAATCACCGTCGCCCATAGACACCTGCAACACCAGAAGAGTTACAAGTGCGTTGCCGGCCTTTCTTTATTCTAATTAGACAATGTGGACTAGGTACTAATTAGGCTATTTGATGACAGATCAAGTCAGCTTCTTTTTATGAAGGTGATAAGTAGTATGCAGTTTTCAAGAAAAACTGGCTTGTGAAGTCATTTATAGCCAAGTCCAACATGGTCAAATTGGTGCCTTATTTTTAATTTTTGTCACTTGAAAATCGTTGATGAGTGGATGGTCGTGGAATGATGCATTAGAATTAGGGAATGCAACCCGGGTACCCGAAAACCCGGATACCTGGGTAACCGACTTTATTTACTGTCGGGAGAAAACCCGGGTTTTTTGACTCAGAACCCGGCCCGGGTAAAAAAACCTAGGTAGTAGTTAAAAAATATTATGCATGTATCGTTTTATTTTCAAGGTAATAAATAAAATGTAACGTCTGCCGCCTTAAAGCAAACGCGAAAAAACATCACATGCTTGATTATGCCGGCAAATTCATTGTAGGTAATGCAACGTGTGTACCCGAAAATCCGGGTAACTGACTTTATTTAGAGTCGGGTAATACCCGGATTTCACATTTGACCGGGTATTGCATTCCCTAATTAGAATCAGTCCACGGGTGTCGTAAGAGGTGTCTATAAGAGACAAACCGGAGATCGGAAAACAGCGGCGGCAGTATACTAATCTATCCCCACCCAACTGCCAAGGCGATTACACATTATGGGACATACAGAGTTTTTGGAAAGGTCTATGTCTAGAGTAGACGCAGAGTGGTGTAGTTAGGTAAGACGAGGCCCCAATGCAGAAAAAGAATGGGCCCCTATGAAATCTAATAAGCCTAGGTTTAGTAGCCAGGTCAAACATCGAACAGATTGGAGGGCTCCCCTGAGTTTGAGTCCCTCCGACAGCTAAATCGGTGAGTGGAGGTTTTTCGGTTCATAATAGGTAATAGGTATTAGTTTCTTACCCTGCGAAGAACATGAGTAGGAACCAAGAGCCAGGGAGGACGAAGATGAGTAACGCTTCTTCCATCATCGGTAACCGCATCAGTCGGGCCGGTATGCACGCTAGGAGGAGCAAGTTAGACACCAGGAAGATGAACTTGGCTGGTTCATGGATCTGAAAGGAATATTTAAAAAAAAATAATGCACTGCGGGCCGAAACCCTTCGTGTACGAATCCAACTCGTACTTACCCGAGTTTTTTGTTTAGTCGTCAATTTGTGTCCCTGTTCTGCCGTGCACAACTTTTTTTTAACAGAACCAGTTGGGGGCTATGGCCTTCCCTGGGATCGAACCAGGTCGCTTGGCCCGGACCACCTTGAGAGGATCGGACTTAGTAGTAGGTTCAATGAGAAACGTATTAACTAACCTAGGTACCTTAAGTTATGAACGGCAGTATAGGTCGCGTCACGTAAAAAGAACGCTGGAAGAAAGTGGAGGGGGTATGTTTGCGCATTGGTACTCTCGCGCACGAAAGTACTATGTTTATTGTTTTATTTTTGAACTAGCCTTTCGCTCGCGGCGCAGTTCGATTAAAAAGTATATGTATTATTATCTATTATTTATTTATTAATAGGGTGAATCAACTTTTTAACCCACACAAAGCTGTCCGCAACTTCTAATCTTCGTTGATATATAACGCCCTTAAAAAATGGTTTGTCTATATTTAAATTTATATTGTATGTTAAAACGTTGAAAGTCCCGTCTCATGAACCTATTTTTTTTTGGTATGACGCTTAATAGTAAAACATCGTCCCCCATAACTGTTTACACAGTTTGACTGTGGGATCCTTGAGTATTATTAGTTGATATATTATTAAATGGAATTAAAAACATGTTTCTGTGTAGAATGGAAAAAAACAAACAATATACATCATAAATCATTTTTCTATGTAAAACCATTTTGTAATAAACAAGACACTTTTGTGCGCGGCAGTATTTTGAGAACGAACGTGACGTGAACACAGTGCGGAAAGCAAAGGTCGACTGACGAACCAATAGCGCCCCGGCAATGACGCGGCGCGGCACCCGCCCTCCCCGCGCCGCACCTCATACCACCAAATAGACCGATAAATTGCCTACTGCGCAGCCCCACCACTAGCGTTCTTTTTACGTGACGCGACCTGTATTAATTGGGTAGGTCTCTTTCTTTCATTGGTCAACATTGTCTCCTGCCACCTACCCATATCCCAAACTTGTGGGAGGCTTATAAAATATGTAGTCAAAATCTTAATATTGCCACCCACGCCCTTCAATCCCAGTTCAACCTGGCCCTTGTTAGAAGGTCCTCTAACTGTTTTGTCAGAACTTCAGCACTAGATCCAGTTTAATTTAACAATGAATGTTGGTGATGGTCCAGCTGGATTTCAAGTTACAAGTCCAACATAGAACGAAAGAGAAGACGATAGTGCTTCTCCGTCGATCCAACTCACCAACTGCTTGAAGTAAGCAACCAGCCCCTGGTTCTTGATCTCGTCGCCCTGTTGCAGGATGATGTAGCACAGCGTACTTAGGATGGTGCCTATTTCGCTCGCCATCCTCACGCCGCCCCGAACATCCGTTACCTGAGAGGGCCATTTATACAGATACCGTCTAAACACCCAACGATTTCAGCTCCGCTTTTAGTGGGGGGCGTCGCAAAAGTACTATTATATAGAGATGGGCCGATTAGTCGGCGACTAGTCGGGAACGCCGACTATTCGGCGCTATCGCCTAGCGGAGAATATAGGACACAGAAGAAATTAAACCATATTTTCTTAATTATTTTACTTTTTTACGTACTTTACTCAAATAATAAAAAAAAAATAATCAACTTAATTAAAAACTGATCAAAACACGAACGCGTGACAACAAATGGCGGGGAGACGAAACGAACCGGGTATTTCCGATTGCACCCGAACTAGAGATGTGCCGTTCCCGGGAATATTCCCCACTTGTATGAGGAATATTCCCGCGGTGGGAATATTCCCCATACAAACGGGGAATATTCCCGGGAATGGCACATCTCTACTAATAACTATGATCGGCAATGCCGACTAGTCGGCCGATTAATCGGCAAATTGAGAACCGATTAGTCGGCCGACTAGCTAATCGGCAAAATCCGTAGTCGGCCCGTCTCTAAAGCGCATTTAACAGGGCAATGCATGACGTTGTGCTTAAGTTTGGAATGTACCCGATTTTGAATAACAGCGTTCATAAGCAACCTTTTGCGTTAGAGGTCAATGGACGCTGCTGGAGTTGACTAGGTCAATTTTGGTCTGATGTTTACGAAGTCAAGTATCTGGAGAATTCGGGGAGATCTATCCCTAGATTTGCCGCCTCGTGGCTTTCACCTTGATAATTAGTTACCTCCACACTCCACTCGGGGTTCGCCTCGGCCTCCGCCGCGCTGTGCCGAAGGTACACCGACACGGAGAGCAATAGCAGATGCAGCATCAAAATTAGAAGCCGCTTGAGAAATTTGGTCTGTAATCGAAAAGCTTATTACAGTTCATTGTGTGTGTGTGTTTACTGTGAACACACAATTGGAGAAAATTAAATAAAGTTTACAGTGGCGTCTTATCTTCCGTTCTGCCTCAAATGTTCTTTTTAGGGTTCCGTACCAAAATGGTAAAAAAGGAACCCTTATGGTGCGACTCTGTCTGTCTGTCTGTCTGTCTGTCTGTCCGTCTGTCACAGCCAGATATCTCAGGAACTACTGATGCTATCGATTTGAAATTTGGAATAGTGTTAAAAGTAGCTAACCCGAGCCTATTGGACATAAAAAATATCTTGTACCTTTTTTACTTTTTTTTTAAAAGGCTCCGTAATGGGACTTTGAAAATTGAAAGTAGGGCTATTATATTGAGTGGGGTATCAAATGAAAGGGCTTAATTTGTAGATTAAAACACCATTTTTATTTTTTTTCTTAAATAAGTAGTTTTTGATTTATACATTTTTATGTACCATTCCCCCCCTATTATCTCCGAAGTTACTGATCAGAAAAATGTGTCATAATTACTAATTATAAATATCAACCTGAATATTACAGGAAAAATAGAACGGTCTTGCTAACTTTAATACCTTTTTAGAAATTTACAATACTTGGAATCCCTAGCGGCGAGTAGCAAAACTAAGCGATGGCATGTTTCACGCTAGGGGATTTCCGGGCAAAACTAGATGGCGCTAAAACACTAAACATTTAACGATGTTATAATTGAACAAAGAAACATAGTATAGTAACAATTAGTTCGTAAACAGCTAATAATAAATAAATTTAAATACATTTAAATACTGTGTCACGTTTGCAAAGTTAAATAATTGTAAATAATATTATAATTATTTTACCAAGCTTATACATAGATGGCGTTGTAAATTCGGGGAACAGCTTTTTGTATGGAGAATGACAGTCCTCTTGATTTAATGGTCCTTGCTATTAAATAGAATCATTACACGTCAGGTTCTAAATATTACAGGGAAAATCTAACTGTTTTCCTAACTTGCACTGTTTTTTAGAAATTTGCAAAAATCATAACATATACTTATTTGCTTCTACTAAACAAATCGACATACAGTTTTTCTTGAGCTATTCGCGTATCTACTTATGAGTTTGTACGGAACCCTCGGTGCGCGAGTCCGACTCGCACTTGACCGGTTTTTTTATAAAGGGAAAATGATAGACGAGTCAATTGATGGGAAGTAGTCATGACAGCTCATGAATGTATGCAACACCAGAGGACTTTAAATTGCCATGGTTTGAGTGTCCTATTTACTCGCTTTAATATATTTTTTCGGGTACCAAAAAGTTGGACGTGGACTAAATCAAATTATTAGGTAGGTACTTACTCTAGCGAAAGTCTTCCATTTTTCTTCCAGCAATCTTTGAATGATCCCTCCGTCTAACATGTTCAAATGCTCCTGCTTTGTTCCGTTCAAGATTATGAAAAGCGCTGAGTTCCAGTCTAAAAAGATTTCGGACTAGGTAATTAATCCACATGTTGTTAGTATTACAAAAACTTAAATAATATGTTAGTACCTAAACTAAGGTGCTGAGAGGTCCAGTCCAGTGCTTGATTAGGGCACTGTCCCATCTCTCTGCCAGAACGGTCAGGAGGCTATTCTGGTGACCAACGCAAAAGCCCTGATTTGTGTTTTTCGGTGTTTAGTTTTTCATTATTTGACAGCAGGCCCTGGGATATCCAGGTAAGGAACGCTCAGGATGGAGAATTACATAGCAGCTTGCGCTTATCTACCCCAATAAACGAACTTAAGAAAACCTCCGGCACTGGTTTCAACCGCATAAAAAAGAAAAATATACCTCGTTGAGTTTCTCGCGCCGGTGCTTCTCAGGGAAGAGGTTTCAGATTGGAACCTGTAGTAAATCTTGATATCCATAGGTGCATTTTAATATGCCTAAATTCAAGAATAAAAAACTTTCACTTTGATACGCACAGCAACTTACAGCATGCTTTGAAGATTGTACGGTAGAGGCTTAACGGAGCTGGCATAGTCAGTCTGACAAAAGCTCCCTAAAAATAAAGATTAAAAAAAAAAACTTACAGCATGTCACCATTGTCACTAGTCATTGCCCAAAGTAGCATTTAACTTAAAGCAACCCACTTACTTGTCCTGCCATCAGGAAGCAAAGTATCCAGAGCGTTAAGAGGATACGCCGAGCAGGTAATATTGGAGTACCGCCAGAACTCCCTGCAGGACAGCTCCAGCATCTCTCTGAAGACAGAGTCGCGACCCAACTGGCAGGCCAGCGTGAGTGGAGTGAAGCCTGCTCTGTTCATGCGGCCGTTGCTCGCTGGGAGCTTGGGGTGCCGAAGTGCGTAGCCGAACATGTCCTGAAAATTGTGTATAATTTTCATCATCAGTTGAAAGACGTCGATAACGTGAGTAGCGTGAAGTCAGCTACTATGTTTTTATACGTCTAGTGCTTGCTGGGTCTTTAGGGTAACAGTGGCGTGGCGTAAAAGATATCTTCGGGCAAGCCGGTGCAGATTTGGCGGACATTTAGCTTAATAGATGTAGAATAAGGTGCCGAATAAGCCGGTAGGAATCGAGTTTTTCGGACGCCACGCTACTGTAGGGTAACGTGGTGCGTACCCGAACATGCATGCATGTCCTAGTAAAAGAAGTGTATCAGTAATTTTAGTTTGTAAAACACGTATATTTTCCACACACGGATATTATTATATCGTATCAGAAGATCACGGTTCTGGACTTTTACTATTTTATTAATGTTTAGCTTGAAAGATGAGATTTTTTGTTTAGCCGGAGCTCACTCCTCCTACTAACTACTAGGATCTCACTCACCAATTTATCGCAAACGACGACCATATGCAGTATCATGTTCCCAAAGGAATCCTGCATGTCTGGATCAGCACCTGACTCCAACAACAGGTTGTACACCGACTCATTAGCGCAGCAAGCGGCCCAGGCTAATGGGTACTCGCCGAGGTACGCCAGGCCTTCGTAGTTGGTCTGCCGAGCTGGCGGGACCTTCTGCTGGTCGCGGGGAAGGAAGAAGCTTCCTGGAATTTCATGGAAGATATGTGGAAGAGTATTTTGTTGGACGATAGCAGGATCTCTTTATTTGCTGTATAGTGATGACGGTACAAACTTTGTAGGCGCCTTGCGACTTTGGTACAAGGATCAAAGTAACAGTAATGTGATCGGTTATGGTTTAGTCAGGGAATGTTGTATTGTACCTAAATAGCTTAAGTCACTGTAAATTTTAAAAACATTATCCTTGTATGTACTACTTAATATATAGGTGTGACCTATCTATAGTATCTATGACAGCGTGTGGAAGCAAAACGGACTCTTGTGTTGGCTATCTAAAATCAGTTGTTGTGTAGTTACCGTCTTAGGCACTTACCAATAGCTCGCTGGTTCACGTCAGCACCACATTCCACCAAGTCCTGCACCAATTCGTTGTTACTGTACGCAATTGCCAAGTGTAAAGAACTGGCACCTAAAACAAAGATTAGACTGAAGAAAACATTTGAAAATTTGCAGTCTACTGCAGAGTATATGGAGCCATATGGCATAGTCAAACTAAATAGTAGGTTGCTATAAGAAAGAGTACATGCTCTAACTTACCCAAATACTCTTCACCTTCTACGACGTCCAGAGACAATTTTGGGAAACATTTGACTAAGGTTCTAGCGAGCCTAGTGTGGATCTGTAAGAAAGGTTCAGTTCAGAACGAGTAATTAAAATCGTGTCAAGTTTCTACCTAAAAACGAAAAAACTATGTGCGGACTGCGGACAACATGAAGATTGAAGGAAAGATTAAGAAGAAATATTTTACTATGTACGAATCGATGGCAAAAGTTAGTGTATTACCTTGGTATCGCAAATGATGAGCACATGCAGGAGCGACTCGCCCAGCGCGCCGCGGTAGCTCATCTGCCAGCAGGACATGTGGTCCTGCCACTTCGCTAGGGGATCATGGGGAGACAGCGAAGCTTCAATTGGGAGGACCACCTATAATATGGATGCAAAGGAAAACTTAAGTTGACGGGTTCGCTTGATAACACAGGTTTACAAAAAAAATAGCCCTCATTATTGTTACGTTTTCGTATACTCGAAAATAACAAATTCAGAAGTCAATCATAGGCGTATCAGATCAGCTAATTTTTTTGTAGGTAAGCCGAGACTAAAGAAGTAGCAGTATGATACGTGCGATTTTTTGAAAAACTAGAGCTGATATTGAAAAACCGTTTACAGATCAGTTGTTGACCTTGCCAAAGTCAAGGATAAGTTCGCCTTTGTACATAACCAATGGTTCTTGTACTGTTTCTGTATGATTTTATGTGCAATAAAGTGTTTACATACATACTTTAAAAACATAGTTATATCAAAGGCAACAAAAACACTCATGGAAGCTTATGATGCTACGCTTTGTCACAAAGTGACGTATGCTTTATCACGCGACAAAACGTAGCATCATACGCCTACAGTGTGATGTTAAAACGACTTTGTTTTACGTTTTAGCAACTCTAATGTTCAACTTATAGCTACCTAATCAGAGAACGGCCATTTTCACGAAGTATGACTGCGTCTAATTACCGCGTCTCCATACATTTAGTATGAAAACAGCGTCGCGGTAATTAGGTGATCGCAGACATACCTACTTCGTGAGAATGGCCGAGAACAGGTTCTGCCATTTACATTTATTGCTTTGGTCGGTTGGTTGCGGGATCTGTGATTTATAAAAGATCTCACTACTTAGTCACATTCAAAATCAGTCTATCAGCAAGAAAGGACACCTCTGCAGGAATCACTATAAGAACTCACGTTCGGCTTGTCGTAGCCAAAAGTTGGAGCCCCCAATATGAGTAACTATTTTATGAAAAGCAGCGCATGGAATCAGGGCCGTATTTAGGGGAGGGCAGGCGGGGCTACGGCCCCGTGCCTCCACAAAACTTCCCTAATAAGTAGGGGCCTCCACTAGTCCGTTTGGGGCCTCCGCTCCTTCGTTGCCCCAGGGCCTTCACACCTCCAAATCCGGCCCTGCATGGAATATAACCTACAACCATATAACTTACATAACCAAGATAGCGGGAAGGACCATCGAAAGTAGTAGCTGAAGTATTTCTATTCTCACCTGTTCCTGATCCCGGAACTTCCATCGCAAGTACTCTGCGCGGTTGATGACTCGACCTCTGCCGCCAGCGTACATGTACGCCGCGAACTCCTCGCGTATCAGCTTCTCAGCAGCCACCATGCCGCCTTTAGCGTACGTCTCGAGCAGTAGGCCACCTGCGAACAAGACAGTCTCGGATTTACCAGCAGCATGATACCGGCCATTCTCACGAAGAATGACTGCGGTCACCTTATTACCGCGACGCTGTTTTCATACTAAATGTATGGAGACGCGGTAATGAGGGTATTTAGAAATCAAAAATCCACCAGCTGGCAGCAGGGTGGCGAAAGGTCTATTTGGCAGTAGATGTCAAAATCAGGTGGTGTGATTGGTGGATCTTGACGCCTACTGTCAAAAAGACCTTTCGCCACCCTGCTGCCACCTGGTGGGTTTATGAGTTCTAAACACCCTCATTAGACGCAGTCATACTTCGTGAGAATGGCCGTTTAGGCTTAGTCTCTAAAGACTTCTATAAGGAACGGTCACACGCTCCATCGACTTCCCCGAACTTAATTGGTCAGACCACCTTGTGGGAAGAGTAGAAGATCCACGCTGCGTTTTTCGGTTCGTGTCGTGGTCTCAACTTGAGGGCCTTTACCACAGTATAACAGCAGTAATTTTTCTTCCTACAAAAGGTACATCGCGCGCTTGAATGTGTGCGCGCCGTGTACGAACGCACTACAAGCAAAGAAATAAGAATGCGTGAGAATGCTCCAGTATGGATCGCACTTACACAGACGTGCAATCGTGCGTCTGTGTGAATACGAGTCGCGCGCTCCTAAACGGCCAAATTTGGGCTACTTGTTCGTCTTTATACTTTGCGTTTACGCCCCATCGGCCTTAGGTTTCATACGTGTTTCATACGCTATTATGCCCATATTGCCAGTTTAAATTGCTAACTCTAGCAGCTATTTGGGTAATATTGATTGTCCTAAGGAATTCCGGACTCATGAATCTGAGCAGTTTTATTAAGAGATGTTTTAGCCGTCTTACACAAATTAAAGAGATTTCAATGAGAAGGTTTTCTGATATCTTGCAGAAGAAATCTACGAAACATATTTTATCATCACAACGACTACGTCCACTACACCAGCACAACTGTAACAAACAAACACTGCCTCTCCCTTTCCATTCGGTACAATGCGAAAGAGACAGTTCATTCTCTTTAGCACGATAAGCAAAATCACGGCCAGTTGTTAGCTCAGGACGTTGTCGTGAGTTGGATCTTTTTCACTTAACTTTCAGTTGGTACACCTACCTTTCTTATAGTCGGCGAGTTTGTACAGCACAGTATGGTCTTCGCTGCTGGGCTGCGATATGACTCGGTCGAGAACCGAACCGACTGCCTGCACCTGCGGCGAGCAGAGCTTCCCCAGCGTCCCTCCCATCTCACTGAAACAGCGACACCTATTAGAAGCCGCAGAAAGAGGGCAATAGATATCAGACCACCAATTTTACAGTCTCAAAGTGTATTTTTGTACTTTTATATGGGCTTGCTCTTGACTTCCACTCCACCATGTCTGATGGTGAGAAGTACAATATGTGGCGGAGCGAGCACCGCAGAAGATTCCTGTATTATGCTGTAAAGAGCTGAAATTCGGCCTACAGATACAGGTAGACCAAATCTTGGATTGAAACAGAATTTTGAAACCTTGTATCCCGGTAAAGAGTAAATATCTAATAAGTCGGATATAAACGATTTCATACTGTAGGCATTGAATTGATCTAACTAAAGCACCAAGACACTATCTAATTCGTATTTATGAGTTACTAGCACTTAGCGTTATTCCCGTTATTGTTCCAGAGGAACATTTTACCGGGATATAAAATATCTTATTCTTAATGTTGTCTACTTGCATGCCAAATTTCAGCTTAATCCATACAGTTGTTACCCCGTTATTTAGTAACAAACAACATCCAATCATCTTCACAAACTTTCACATTTATAATCTTAGTGTGAGTGTGATTCTTCGAGGGCATCATTCCTCTGGGGGTGGATTTCAGAGCGTTTCAACCGCCGTCATTACCAATCCCGATATTATGATGACATCTTTTTAAAAATTACATAATTTTTCATCAAAACATGAAAATACTATTTTCGGATTTTATCAAAATAATGGGATACATTCTTAAAGTGAATCGTCGAAATTTCGGGATTGGTGATGACGGCGTTTAAAACGATGTGAAATCCACCCCTGGCCACAAATATTGGGCATTTTTATTACGATGTCGAATGAGCCATAAAGTTCTACACAATGACTGAAAATGCCATTCTGGTGAGAAGAAATCTTCCGAGTATTCGCCAATAGGTATGTGTGGACAGAACAATCAGGTATTCCAAGAATAACCCAAGTATTTGCAATACTTACAGAAGATATTCGACGGTTCCTCACGATCCTGCTCAGTTTCTTCATAATTATCCTCCGAATGGAGACAGAGAATGAGTGACATGGACATACCATCGTTCAGCCTTCCATTTAAACCCTAGGCTCTATGGTGGTCCGTCTCTGTAAACAACGACAAAAAACCAAGTGCGAGTCGGATACGCATAGGTACGAAGGGTTCCCTATCGCCGTCGGGCCCAAAAGCACACACCTTTTAAGTGGGTGGATTTTTGGCCGCCACATTTGTATGCCATACATTTAGTTTCGCATACAAATGTCGCGGACGGAAATCCACACAAGTATGTGGGCTCCTTTTAATTTTGAATTTTATTGTGTTTTTAATATTTGTTGTTATAGCGTAGATAAATACACATTCTGTGAAAATTTCAGATCTCTATACTTAGGTACCCATTAGCCCATTACAGTTCAAAATACACAGCTTTGTGGCGGACGGACTCCGTCCTTCTGTCGCAAAGCTGTGTATTTTCGCAGGCCCGACTGACAAACTGACAGGGGAGGCTTAATAATAAAATAAGCATCCTTTGGATACGGGACCCCAAAAACGACTGCCAAGTTAAGTTCAGGTTCTCGTTTATCATATCTCGTTTTTATGCGAACTTAAAGACACCAAGGCGCACCGCGCAAGCTTAGCTCAATCGTACGGTAAGAGCTTCAAATTCAAATACCTAAATAAATACTTACTTTCGGAATACAAAAGTAGGTGGTAGTTGAGGGGAAACACTCAAAATTACAAAGCGACATAAACCCGAGGACATTGTTATTCCGAAATGCCACAATGTTGTAGATTCTTCATTATATATTTATTACGAACGATTACAATAATACACACAACAATAACATAACTTAAACTAAACAAAAACAATAATAAAACTATAAAATAAGGCTTAAAGATAAAAAATCTGCTCCAAGTCGCCGACGCTACCCGCTAGCGTGCCCAGAAGGCTGGCCGCATTGCCACGTTGGATGGTAATACTTATCCTTTGGGCAAAATAAAGGCCAGCCCTCTGTTCACCAGTGGTGTCTATTAGGCGCGCCGACAAATCTTTATAGAGTCGGCGTGCACTTGGTCCCCATGGTCCAAGTGTTTCGACCCCAAACGCCTCAAATAGGTAGCCACTCCCTAGGGAGGCATATTTGCGGCGCTTGAGGTCTTCAGCTGAGGACGCAGCAGTGCCGGCACTGATTTTGGTGCCTGGAAGATGGGTTGGCGCGAGCGTGTCCACACACGTGGCATCCCATACCAGGGGTCGGCCCATCTTCCAAGGCACCAACGTCATGCCGTCAGGCCTCTTGCCGTCGTCTCTCGACAGGCCAACTGGCTCCAAGACAGCGGGCACCTTGACACTTATTAGGGCTCTTCGGATTATGTCATTGATGCCCGCATGCCGAGGTATGCGGCCAGCGCTTCTGCCGCAGGAGAGACCATGGTGACCAAGATTATCGACCATGGAACCACACTGACAGCGATGTGGGACATTCGTTGCAGTCCCTATCCGCAGACTTGTTGCCAGCCTGAAAGTATTATTGTCTACTAAAGTTCCTATAGTGGGCGATGGTAGGGCCTGCAGCCACAGGCCCGACTCCCACTCTGCAGTAGCTAGGAGACGAGCTCGATCTGCCGGACTAGTTGACGTTTCTAAAAGGTTATCCCGTACTAGTCGGCAGAGCGGCTCGTCCCATTGCCTTTGCGAAGATGGATTGGGGGGCGGGTCTGTGTTAGGGCAGGTTAGGGCCCATACATTTTTAGCCTCGGAGCAATGGGCGGCCTCTGGATTCCCAAGTGAAGGGGCTAGAATTGCCCCGATCAAACTCTGAGCGTTATGCACCGAGGAGAGAAAAGCAGGGAGTGACACACTGGATACTTTGCGGATGCCAATGCCTCCGAATCTGATCGGTAGGCTGGCTTGTGTCCAGGTTCTTTCGGTGAAAGGAATGTTGAGAATAGATGTAAGTGTTTTTTCTATCAAGTCGTCTAATTTGGTGAGCAGATTGGGATGTTTCCAAAGATGGCTACCACGGAGAACGTATGTAAATTTGGGTACGAATAAACAGTGTCGAATAATGGTGTATGCTGTATGCATATTGATTTTGAGTAGTCGGTCCGAAACAGAGATAAAATTTTGGATTTTGGTGTCTATGTATTGAGTAAATGATTGGTCTAGAATGGGGCAGCCTAAAAGGTGAAGCGTATTTTCGTCAATTACTTTTATACCCGGGGCTATGTTCTGAAAGTTTTCAATTATGACATCTTTGTCGACGGAAGAGTTTGGAACAAAAAGTTCGCACTTTGAAAAATTTAGAGAGAGACCGATCGAATGGAGGTCTGCCGTTAATTTCTGTAGGTCAGCCAAAACGGTGCGGGCTTCGCCTCCAAGTGTGCCGTCGTCTAAATACCAAACGTTTAATTTCGAGCTCAATGTTTTTATGATTGGATGAATGGCGAGGCTAAAAATAGCAGGTCCCATGGGGTCTCCCTGTTGACAGCCAACGGAAGAAGCCAAGAGGTTTGTTTTGTACAAAAGTTTAGTAGAAGAATTATAACACTGCCACAAAAATTTGTACGAAAGTGGGATTTTTTCTTTGATTTGGGTCAACAGGGCGCCCCTGTCAACTGAATTAAACGCGTTAGTGACATCTACCTTCAGCAGCACTTCCCCTCCATCACCCTCCAGAAAGGATCGAACGGCATGTACAGCAGCTTCGCAGCCACTTTTAGAACCGAAACCAAGTTGTGCGGGAATAAATTCCTTGCCAAGTTTCTCCAAATTGGCACGGCAGATTAATTTGGCAGCGAGGCGGCGAAAAGTGGTTCCGACAGCAATGGGTCGTATACCGCCGTCCTTTTTAATCAGTGCGCATAGGTTGGCCCCGTAAAGAATATCAGCAACGTCAGATGGTACTTGGCCAGCCAGCATCAAGTTTACTAAGTCCGTCAAACTCTTTAGGAGTCCATCACGGGCATCACCGCAGCTTTGGCTAAGTAAGTCCTTCAAGTGCTGTGGTGTAAGACCATCTAGGCCACCCGAAGATCCGTTTGGAAAAGACATGACAGCTCCAAGGACATCTTGCGCGGTGGCCTGGAGCGAAGGATCGAGCGGTTCTGGAGGATCGGGGAGATGAGAATTGGCTGCTGGAGGCGGGTGCTTCGAGTGCAGAGCTGCAAGAGTTGCGGGATTATTAGGTGCTACCACGTCGTTGGAAAAAAGCAGGCGCGCGGCTCCTCTAATATCACCATCGCCTACTTTGTTCTCAACAATTTTGAAAGTGCTGCTTTGAGAGGCGTTATTTTTTGTATCAAAAGAGAGGGAGTATAGTGAGTTATTATTAAAACAGTTTTCTTTAATTTTGTTGGTTAAGGATTTTCGTCCCCGATCACTTGGGTTAATGTGTAACACCTTGTAGGAAAAGGTAAGCAGCTCTTCCCAGGAGCGCTTGGAGTTGTCGGTGACAGTGGTTTTTATGGTGTCAGCTAAGTGTTTACAAACCGAAATACGAGCGCCCCTAGGAATGCGTTTAAGGATTGGAAGAGTATTCTTTAGGTTACTGATAATTTGCCAAAATGGTAGGTCAGAATTTGGAGATCGGGGTTGTTGAATCGGAGTAGAGGTGGAGGTAACTGGGGCTGAAGATGGGATACACGGTTTGTGCGCTTTTGCGATGTGAATCTTCAGTCCACTGTTTCCTTTGAAGAGGCGCTTCTGGGGACATTGTGGGCACTGTACATAATTATCCAGCGACGTGGAAGATGAGGCAATATTAGTGGCTGATAGGGACATACAACCTTAGATTAAAACTAGCAGACTATGGCTTATAATTAAAGACTAATAGAAAAATAAAATAAATTACAACTATGAAACTAAGAACAGAAACTATAATTAAAATACAAAAAATAGGCAAAAACTCGGTTCTCCAGCTTCCGGTTACTGGGATACTTTGGAAAACAGCGACGTCTTAGTGACTCAGGTTGTCCAACGGCAGCCCGCAGGGTAAGGGACGCTTTTGTCCCAGACAGAGGTGATCCGCTTCACGAAGGCAGCGCGTGGCAAACAGATATAGATTATTTTCTGCGAATGCGAACATCCGCAATACCCTTAATATGGACTAACGGGACCCTATTCCATAGGTTCCACTGTCAGTCAGTCCTTCCGTTCGCCCGTCTATCTACTCATAGGGCTCTACATTTTGAACTGTTCATTTAATATTAATTGTCAAACAGATGAGTGAGGTCAAAATCGAATCAAAAACTTAGAACACCTTAAGATAGGTAACTAGCTATTTTCGTTTTGATAATATCTCCATGTCTATAGTTCAGATATCGTATCTACTTTTGATATAAGTAACTTAAATAGGTACATGAGATTAAATTAGAAATAATCTTCATTTAACTATAGTAAATGCGTTTCCTTTGTGTTAACTTCTTACCTTTTTGAATGACCTCAACGTATTTGTCCCAAAAAAGGCTCTACATCAGACCTTATAGACACTAAAACTTATAATGCACGCATTTAAAACTATATTATTGCTGATGATAAAAGAATAACGATAAATTACACTAATGTGTGTGCCACATATGAAGTAAACATGAAGTGGTGCCATGGTTACGAGTCAACAAGCGGTATAGCAGTAGGTTAAGTAAAGTTTGCACTTCGTTTGTATACGACACTGTAGAAGATAGGTGCAAATTTAGCGCAACCGGTTAGTGGGTAGGAAATCTATGGGTAGATTCCGTGGTAACTTCGTAGCCAGCTTCGGTGGCTAACGAGGGTAGGGAGGGGGCAGCGGGGCCTCTAGCTGTGGCAGTCCCAATGCATCCGGACCAAAATTCTTTTTGGTGCCTAATAAAACGTCTCTTACATTTTAACGCATAACTTCTTACCCGTTAGTATAATATCAAAAAACATAGTACCTATTTTGTAATTCAGAATAGCATACGCTCAACCTGAATGATAACTTTTGTTGAAATATGTGGGCTATGAATATAAAAAACAATTTTTTGGCAACGCAGTGGTATTCGAGTAAGAAATGAGACTTTTTTGCTATAAAAACCTCAAAATATGGAAATAATTCATAATAAACATTTAGGCCTGGTTAAGAACTAACGTAAAACTGCACTAAAAATATTACGAGACATCTGCAATTTTGTAAAAATGTCTATAAATTTTCATCTTAGGCACTAAAAATAATGTTGGCCCACCCCCCTCCGACCGACGTCGAAAAACCAATATCTGAGCCTCCACGGCTTGTATTTTTGTTTGTTTATAGCTTAGTTTTTTCATAAATCAGCGTTAAGAAAACACGAGTCTTTTGTCTTTTCCCCCTAATTTGACCTATCTCACTGAATCCGAATTTCGGTGTTCTTTTCTCAAAATCTTAACCCGTTAAGTATCAGATATTAATAATAGCGGCCATATTGGCGTTGAAACCTGAAATTTGCGTTGTAGAGCGCCCATTTGTATATAGGTATCTGGTCAGGACGTTTTAACCACCTTTGAACAATGAGGAGTGCTAGTTCGCCGGATTGATCGGGAAATTCCCGATACTCGAATCCGGTTAGTCCCACCCATTGTCATCAGAGTAGGCAGCACGTTCTGACAAATAGTGTGTTACAGGTGATGGGTGCTTTATCATTTAGGTATTTATAGAGCGACAAAGCGTAGCACCATACGCCTACAGATCAGAATAGAGGTCATCTACAAATTACGTCACACGATTTATCAGAATTTTTAAGAAATCATCAAAAATACGGAACCCTAAAAATGGGCTCCCTTGAATAGATTACTTTGAACTTTTGAAGTACGAGTCAGTTATTAAAATTAATTAACATTAAGTATAACATAGTTTTAAGTGTTTTATTTTATTAATATGGTTTTATTTTTTATCGTACCTACCGTACCGTATCGTATCAGGGCTCAGACCGGTATTTTGTAAAAACCCGAAATAGCCCAATATTTTGAATTACTTATTGATATATTATGCTTTTTATGTAGTGCTCAATAATGTGTCTTATTAGATTGTCCGATTAAAAAAATAAAATAATAAACCAAACAACGAAAAGAACGGAAAAATACCGGTATCCGAGCGCTGCCTTGTTGTATTTATTATTATTTAAATAAAAATTTCTTGTTGAATAAAAGTATTAATCATACCATTTAGACCAGTAACTAATAGGGTACTTGCCTGTAGTCAATATAAATTACTTCACGCTAGCCTTGAAATCTGCTTTCGAAAATTCGCAAAAATCAACTAAAATTCACCTATTTAACGCTTTAAACGATTTTTAAAAGACCAAAAACTATAAATGAGGAGATGATTTGATGTTTGAGCACAATGACGTCATTATGCTTTTTCTCATAGAAACTTCATACTATCCGAGCGTTTTGACAATTCATAAAAAGTAACTGATTTGATCTGTCAGGAAAGTACCCTATTGTCGCATACCTAGCCGAACGAATTTTTCGTAAGTTATGTGACGCACGAAATTCAACTCTTATGCTCTATTTATAAAGACGAAAGAACGTTAATAACCGCATAGCGTATACGCCGCGCAATAAAAGGTTGTGGCTATATTGAGATAGCGCAGCGAGAGGCGAAAGCGGGCAATCTTTACTGCGTTATAACTTATAATATAACAGTTACAATTATAATCATGGCGTCCATAATGGAGGGGTTACGAGGTCAAAATTACTGGTCGAAAATAGTTTGATATCACTGGTTTGATAGGCGAACATTAATTTCGAGCCGCAATTTTTAAAAATCGCACTATTATTTGATACACCATACGTCACAAAAATTATTCCAGACAATTTATCAAAATCCTCATTTTAACGATTATTCATTGACAAATGTACATTTCGCAAATGTGACACTTTGCAAATATATTAAATGTTAAATAATCATTTAACAAATGTTCAGTTCACAAATAAATCTTTTTTCAAAGTAGGTATGACTGCAGTTTTTATTAGAGGCAAATATTAATACAGGCAAATACTTATTTCATACAAATACACGTTGTACAATAGGTATACATTAATTTAAAGTATTTAAACCCTGGTTTGAGAGGACTTAGCGGTGACTTCGGTACAGTAAAATATTTACAATCATAGAATCATGTTTATGAGGTCGTTCTACTTTTAATGCTAGAAATATGGTTGTATTTTGGTCGCATGATACCTTACACTCCTCCTCGCTTCGCTCGTCGTCGTACCTAAAGGTGACACTGGAAATATTTTTCTTTATTGGTAGTACGTCGTTAGGTTTGCAGTCAATATTATAGATTTGTAATACGCAGAGAACACATATTCCAATCGTGTCATATCTTGGCTAGGTCAAACTTTGCATTTTATTAAACGTTAATTTACCTAACGTTATTTTGTCAAAAGCCGTGAATATTAAATGAATAGTTTATTAAGTAAAGATTTGTAATATGGAGTTTTTTCAAGTAAATAATGTGTGTAATGAACGATTTGTAAAACGTAATGCGAATCGACTAATTTGTCTCTTAGTCATTCATTATCTTCCTGCCTCCCCGGTTTTTGTAACAGTATTAAAATTTACAACATACTTACATAAGTAAGTACCTACTATGTATGTTGTCATTATCAATTTTACGAAGTTCCAGTGTATGTGAGTGCAGTGCACGATTGTAAATCACGTTCTGTTATCAATAAGCCCGCACCGCCATTTACATCACGCTGCTACAACGTCACAGCATACGCCTACGTACCTATGTGTGAGTGGCCTCGAACCCTCGCCTCGCCTCGCCTCGCCCCGCACTCCGCTCTCTCCGCCCGCGTCATGGTCACTCACACATTGATGAATATCGATACACAGACAGACAGCTACACGCGCACGGGGAATGGCAGCGCGGTGAAGTAGAACGACAGTTGTCGCATTTTTAACGAGTATTTTTCTTGAGTACTCTATGGTTTATACAGTAATACATCATTTAAAAAAACAACCGACTTAAAAAGAGCAAGAAATAAAAGTTTTAGGTTTCTCTTTTTTTGAGGTCGGTGCTAGTGTACACATGTATATTGTATACACCTCACCTATATACGAGTCGAATTGATAAACTGCTTTTTTGAAGTCGGTTAAAATTAAAGTAACCTAATTGATAATATAATATAATTGATAAGATAATATAATGCAGGAGTTAGTATTAGTACCTATATCATGTGCTTACCATAAAATAAAATAAATATTAAATAAGGAATTCACAGTTCACACACTTCATGAACATACCTAAATAAAATAACGCATAAGTAGGTGAACGTAGGTATTTACCTGTAAATATTGTGGCTACCTAGTTCCACTAGTACCCACTTATTTACATTTCTTAAGTTTTCAAAGAATTAAATAGTTAACTAAAAAAATGTATTACTCACTGTTTCTTCTGTTAAAAATAAACCTTTTACTTGCTTTTACCTTGGAAAATTCGAATTTTATTTTTTACACCAATAGGTACATCATGCTTAACGAAAAACCTTTAATGAACGCAATCAACTGAAAATAAAACGGCTTCATTGATTAATTTATATTGTTTCGAATATTATCGTATTAAAAAAACACGCTAACTTATAGTTATAATAATCAAGCAAAAAGGTCAAAATCATTAGTCCAAAATATTACCTAAAAAGAGTTCGTATATGCAACTCGCCCGTGAATCGATCTGAACGCAGCATAAGGGGGCGAGAGCGAGCGGCGACCGCGTTTCCCTCCGCCCGCAGCCATTTTGTGCACGGGAGCGAGCGAGACGGGGATATCGACGTGTAAGCTGCTCGTCGTGATATTATTACGACATCAACATCACAAAAGGTCGATTAGATAATTTTTAATTCAACATAACTCTTGCAATTTAATAAAATTGCTATGAATAATAAATACATTCGTCCTGAGATTTGTCGGATTCAGGTCGGGTGACATGAGTTGGAAATTTGATCAGCCTCTTCAAAGATCCTAACAATCC
Organism: Eudemis profundana; assembly: GCA_947034925.1. NCBI lineage: Eukaryota > Metazoa > Arthropoda > Insecta > Lepidoptera > Tortricidae > Eudemis > Eudemis profundana. The sequence goes on along the minus strand of OX344814.1, from coordinate 8,440,048 downwards.
GGAATATGTAGTTGGATTAATATGGTTCACCTATTATCTGAATAAAACCATATTCATTTTAGTAAAAAAAATTAAAAGCCTCATTTTAAAACCTCATCTTGAATTGAACATATGTCTTTGTCTCCAAAACTTTTTTTGCAAAGGGCCACCAAATTTTGAAAATCTCACGCGGGCCACACGACATGGTCGACCATGGACTTAAGTAATCTTTTTTCTTGGCCGATGTCGTCCTGTCTTGGGGGACAGAGGGGGTGTATTTACTGGAAAGCGAGCTTTCGCAGTCCGGATCATGAGCTCTTCCGCGGGCCAGATTGGACCGGCTCCCGGGCCGGATTCGGTCCGCGGGCGGTAGTTTGGAGAGCCCTGCTTTATAGTATATAGTCTGTACTTTTAGGTATAAAAAAATGTAAACAAAAAAACCACGTGACTCGGGTCGTTCAGCAAATCAAAGTGACGTTTTGTATCTGTGGCACAATACCACTGGCTGAACGACCCGTGTCACGTGGGTTTTTGTTTACCTTTTTTAAATACCTAAAAGTACAGAGTATAGTAACTAACCATTTTTTCTTTCCATGTTTACTTTAAATTAAATTTGGTGTTTTAATATTTGTAAAATAGGTTCCTGTGGGTTAAATAAAAGGTACCTATTTTACAAATATTAAAACAAAGTATAAAGACGAACAAGTAATCCAACATCGGCCGTTTAGGAGCGCGCGACACGTATTCACACGAACGCGCGATAGCACGTTAGTGTAAATGTGATCCATAATGGAGCATTCTTACGTATTCTTATTTCTTTGCTTGTAGTGCACGGCGCGCACACATTCAAGCACTATAGCGAAACTGAGTTGGGAGAAGGGCCATTCATAATGTGCATAAGTAAAATAACAGTAATTTTGCTTCCTACAATAGGTACATCACGTGGCTTGTATGTATGCGCGCCGTAAACGAACGCTCTACAAGCAAAGTTTTATGAATGCTTAAAAAAGCTGCGGTACGGAACGCTCCGTCATCGTTTGCGCCTCAACCTTGAGTAGGTATCGCGCGCTTTTAAACGGCCGAAGAGAAACTACTTGTCTGTCTACTTTGATAATGTGCTCGAACCAATATATTTACAAGAAATGAAATATTTTGATTCTTGAAATTCAATATGGAAACAGCACAATCCTTATCACTATTATATTTTTTATTAAATACCAAATACATCGAAAAAATAAATTTGATCAACTATAGTCAAGGCCGAATTCAAACCAGTGTCTTTGTTATGCCGGGACAAGTGGACAACGTAATTCTCATAAGTATATGGGCGATATATCGATATCGATGCTAGGAATCATGTGTATGGGGCACCACAACAATAAATTACAATACAAATGTACTTTGTTATTGCACACTAGAAAAAAACACATTACTAAACGAAATAATATGGCTAAAAGAACTAAATCCACAGACCATTAAACCTAAAGACGTCGCTTCGTAGGATTGTTTCATTGAAACCGATTCTGCCAAAACTAAAGGGGCGCGGGAGACGCGACGAGCGCTTACCGCACTGTGATTTGCCGATTGAAGGACAAGTGGGCGTGTAAACGTGGTGTAAACAAAATGTCTGGCGGCCGCTAGTGATGTGACGATGATCGATGATTAGAGTATTAGCTAAATTAATAAAACAACCCCGTCTCAACAAAGTCTTGTTTATCAATATACAACTAACTAAATACAATAAAATTATCATTCATTCAAACATACCCCCCCCCCCTCCCCACTTACATACCCACTCTATTAGACTTCACTGTTTTCAAACTATTGCTTGCATTGCATTTGTGCTGCTGTATAATAAGTTTGGGCATCGTAGTCACGGCAATAAATTAGCTAATTTATTGTTTGTTATGTGAGTAGGTACTTGAAGCCAGACTAGGCGAGCACTTGAGGCAACAATTGTTCTTGTAAGTCTGAGTGTCAACGAAATACTATAACGGTAAACATTGCCTTTACACAACTCAGCTGATAACGAAGAATCAATATACTCATCACAGTTGGTATGTGAAGCGTATAGGAATGGCATTAGGACTTTAAAGTCGCCTGTTCCCAGATTTTGTCTATCTAAAATATTCTGATTTAAAATGGCGAGAACATACGATACTTTGTTTTGTAGCATGAATCCACATTTCCTTTATGTTAGGACACTTCGTAAACCTTAAATAAATCAAACACATTTTAGTTGACATGCTTTGAATGATTTATAATGTAACCTGTATAAGGCGCAGGTCCGTCCACATATGGAATACTGTTCTCATCTGTGGGCTGGGGCCCCCCAGTACCAGCTTCTCCCTCTAGACCGCATTCAACGGAGAGCGACTCGTATCGTCGGCTGCCAAGTTATTTCAGATCGGCTCGACTCCTTGGCACTGCGTAGAGATGTAGCCTCGCTCTGCATCTTCTATCGTCTATATAACGGGGAATGCTCCGAGGAATTGTTCGGATTAATCCCTGCTGCATCTTTCCGCCATCGTTCTACGCGACAATATTACCATCCTCACCACATAGATGGTTGGCAGTCCACAACTGTGCGTTTTGCTAGAAACTTCCTGCCTCGCACGACTGAACTGTGGAATAAATTGTCGCCTGCAGTGTTTCCGGACCGATTCGACCTTCAAACCTTCAAGAAAAGAGCGTACTCCCACCTGAAAGGCCGGCAACGCACCTGTGACTCTTTTGGTGTTGCAGGTGTCTATGGGCGACGGTGATTGCTTACCATCAGGCGACCCGTCTGCTCGTTTGCCCCCTATTTCATAAAAAAAAAAAAAAAAAAAAAAAAAAAACCCTGCAGTCTTAAAAGACAATTTACCACTTTAAATATATAAATAATAATTAGACGCGGCTGCGCGCAAATGCTTTGCCCATATATGTACATATGATGGATAATATTTCGATATTTTTAAATTACTTGCGATGTATTGCATATTTCATGTTATCAGTTATCGAAAGTAAACCAACACATACTATGGACATCACTAGTTCGCACTTAGCAATGCCACGTAATGGTAGACAAGGAAGGTGTGATTATTCGCATAGCGTGATAGAAAGAGACTTTGTTAAAAGACATCAACGAGTGACTACGGCAGTCTAGAGAACTTTATTTGATAATACGCATATTTAATTAGTAATTTTATTGAAATCTGCTTACCTGTAAAATGAAATTCCATCCTTTTGCACGCCAGATGTTTTAGTGTTTTTGCCACACAATTTCACGCAACAATAATGAATTTTTAATCATGTTACTTACGCAACTTCCGAGAACAGACTGAAGTTAGAAACGGGGGCGTGTCTCAATCTTGTAGTAAATTTACCGTATGTGTGGCAGCGGGGGTCGCCTGACTATGCGACGTCTTTAGGTTTAGTGGTCTGTGACTAAATCACTTTATTTATTAAAATATTTCATTATCGTTACATGGGTAGGTAGGTAACTATAACATAGGCAGGAACTTGAAACCTGAAATTGACTGTCCTTGTGACGTAATCTACTTAAAATAGTAAAAAATATATAAAAATGGTATGGAGAATTCCCACACTAACATCTGAATAGAGTCTGTGTGGAAAGAGAATAGGCGTGGCGAAAAACGGAACTAACCTAACCAGTATGGCCACAGAACAGAAAATACGGCACATACGGTAGAAAAGCATTACAGCGCCCCCCATTCTAAATTCTATTCTCTTCCGCACAGACTATCAGAAAAACATCGTAGGTAAGTACAGTAGGGAAGTTGCTCGCCTTTATGAATCGTTCAAACGCGCTCGAAACTCCGGCCCCGCTCCCCGTTACCGCGACCCCTCCTCCCCGACATTCCCCGCTGTCACCCCCCGCACCGCACCCGCGCACCGTCAGTTGTTCGTTGTTCGTTTTACTTGTCGACATGACGGCAATTTATAACCATAACCTAAAATAATCGTAAATAAATTAAAATGTTGGACTGTGAATGTGCTGTGTTAACCGTGGTAAATCTGTGATGTAGTTTTGGTGGCAAATTTGAACGGGACGTCACTATGTTGTCGATTGTGCATATGGATGCAGACTCAGGTACTTATAAAATCAGTTTTAATAGTAGATAAATTTGATTATTATTTTGTAAGTATTACGATGTTCCATTATTAAGGTAAGGTTATTGTACTTGTGGCACTTTAAAACGGATCTTCGAATTCTTCGATTTCATTACGTGTTTACTAGTTCGTTACCATGAGCGCGCTTCTCACTTGTCGCTCGCACAAAACTCGTTCACGACTTTAGTATGGAATGAAGCACATTTATTTATTTAAACTTTATTGCACAAAAGAAAACTTATCGTACAAAAGGCGAACTTAATGACATAAGGCATTCTCTACCAGTTAACCTTAGGGCAAAGCAGATAACTCATTGACTTCATTCCGTTTCTATAGTACCTACTACCTAGTTCCACGAGCTGCAAAATCCACCAATCACCAGTGGTGTGGGGTGGATTTCACAGCGTTTCAAACGCCGTCATCACCAATCCCGAAATTTCGACGATTCACTTTAAGAATGTATCCCATTATTTTGATAAAATCCAAAAATAGTATTTCCATGATTTGATCAAAAATTGTGTAATTTTTAAAAAGATGTCATCATAATATCGAGATTGGTGATGACGGCGGTTGAAACGCTCTGAAATCCACCCTGTGGCGTCCATATAACCAGATTCCTACCGGCTTGCCTATTTACCCGACTGCGGCGAAGCCCAAAGGAGGGTTATGTGTTTGACCTGTATGTATGTCCGTTCCTGTGTCCGCTCGTAACTACTCAACGGCACATCCGATTTTGATAAATGATACCTACATCATTAGATTCGTCTTGATGGTGCGAGTGTCACTGGGTATGAGGTTCGTTAAAATAAACAAAATGGCGGGTTTTATGCAGTTTCAAAGTGCACCGCGGTCGGGTTTTTTTTAGTAAAAATGTGGTTATTTAAAGCATATGACTGGAGTATCTACTACTCGTGAAGAAAAAGTTATCCAAATCTGCTCCGGCTTTACTAAGAATATATAGGGAGGACTGTTAGGTAATGAATGGATAACATGAATAGGTGATAGAGGGCACTTAGGTCTATCAAATAAAACGAATAGGTTTTGTAAAGTGTCACCATTTTTGAGACATTTTGACTTATGTAATTTTTCCCAAAATTGATACACACGCCTTGTTTTTTTGTGCGCATTTTTTTTAATTTTTAATTTATTAGTTATTTTATGTCAAAATAATCTTGAATAAATGTGCTATTAGTTATAAAATGGCACTTAAGTGTAGCTGCTGTATTTTTTTAATAATTTTATTCAGTTTTATTCTAACTTGGCATGGAGTATTTTTTGAAACTTTGGTCGAATTTTGACCGCGTGTGGTGTAAAAAAAATACATTGACGCCGGCGACATGTCCGTTTAATGCACATTTTAAAACAGTAAACATGATGTAATTCATTCCATAACAAAAAAAAATGAATGAATGACATGACAAGTGTGCCGGACCGTACCGTACGTAGGGTGGGTGTGCCGGTTGGCGGACAGTTAACGGAGTTGCTGACTTCAACCCCTTTAAAATATACGTTTTTTACGAAAAATGATATAATATGAGTATTTAAATGTGTCATGAATATAGTCTTTTTGTGAAAAAGTAATGGTACTATCCCATTCAGCATCTGAATACGAATAAAATGGGAAAAAAGTGAAAAATATCCGAAATTTCAGTTGGCGGACACTTTTTTCAGTGTGCGGACAGTCGTTGTCAGTTAGCGGACACTGAGTTTTATGCAAATAAAATCGCAAATAATACAACATGGAACATAATATATATTTTTATGTTGTATATACTAATATCATAAGTACTTAGTAGCACTTATATAATAAAAAATAGGCAAATTTTAATGTTGCCTTAAATAACTTGCAGAAGTTTGTTTTGGTCACACATGAGTTCAAGTTTTCGGGCTTGGACAACATTTTTCTCACAATTGTCTTCCAAGACGAGTTTAGTGGACCAAAGACACGAGCTCAGCCGGTCCAGCTTCACCAGAGGCCGCTTCACCCGGCGCCCTAGGAGCTTCCTCACTGACCCAGACGACGACAACTCAGCAGAATTTGAAAGAATCATCGCTGCGATGTCGTCGGACGGAGTCCGACGCACACAGCGTCGTCCCCGTCGGCGGGGTTGACCTTCTTGCGACAACAGCACACAAAGGCGGCGTCCCGACTTGCTCCAGAACCAGAATGTCCTGGATTAACTTCACTCCGACCTTGCTCGGGCCCAGCTAAGTTTCTTGGCGGAGTCTTCTTAGCTGGGCTAGGTTTAGCGAACCGGCAACTAAAACTCCCATTCGTTCGATTCACACACTAACATAAGGACAGGTTGATCCGCTTCAACCTTCCCGCTGGTCCGTTGCTCACTTTGAGCAATCAGCGTAACTTCAAGGTGGACCGGGATTAGCAACCTGGTTCAACCCCAGGCACCCCCGGCTCCCACCTAGTCTGATCCACTCAAGGTAGTTCGGCCAGCGACCTGGTTCGACCTCAGGGAAAGCCACGGCCCCCACTGGGTCCGATTTTTGCAACAGCCAGTAAGGCTTGCAAGTTTGTCAGGCTTCAAAAAAAAAAGGACCGAAGACACTGACATCTGGCGACTGACTGCCGGCTGCAACAGCAGTTGCAGCCGGCAGTCAGTTCTCTTCTTTGTCGTTACAGTCTTGGTACAGTGGTCGTGTCTTTCATGGCTTGAGTGGCAAGCTTAACCACACGGTACCATTCTTCTCTGACAGATGCGCGCCTGGTGCTCTCGTGCAGAGGGCAGTTTGTGGCAGACTTGATTTGGTCGGTCCACCTCATGGGAGACCTACCGTACGGTTAGCACCGTCTACTTTGCCATGAGCAAAGCTTCAGGCCTTGACGCGTGTCCGAAGAAAGTGGGGACTTCACTATGGAGGATAGGGACTTTCTTGTTCTCTCTGTGTAGCCCTTGAAAAATGGACTGGTTAGTGCGAAATTCTGTCCGGGATATGCCAAGCATTCTTCTCCAGTGCCACATTTCAAGCGTATCTATCTTGCGTTTCTCGCTCTCTCTTAGAGTCCAAGTCTCTGCGGCATATAAAAATACGGGAAAACACCAAGGATCTGACTTCATTTCAGCTCCCATATAGGTTCTGGTTCTTTTGGCTGCAGAGTATCATGACGCTTTCCAGTAAGACGGTCGTGGAGCGTTGAATGAGGGATGCTAAACGCTTTAACGATTTCGCTTAAAGTTTAAGGGAAACATGTTTAAGGCTTAAACCTTTGCCGTGTCTAAATTGCATTAAGTGCCTTCTTTAAATCTTTATCAGAATATTTTACTTTGGTTTTAGTTTTATCTCTATATTTTGGAGGTGGCATCTAAAATATAAATCAATAGCATTAAAAAACACCCCTACTTAAAAACTTCAACCTTTTCATTTCAAATTCGGATATCTCATGAAAGGCTAAAGCCATTTTGATGACACATGTTTTTTCATCAAAATGGCTTTAGCCTTTCATGAGAACCATCACTAGAAAACCTGCTTTCAAATAAAAAAATTTAATCGGTTCACCCGTTTAAGAGCTACGGTGCCATAGACAAACACACAGGTAGACAGACAAACACACACACATAGCGTTCTAACTTATAATACCCCTCTTTTTGTGTCGGGGGTTATAAATGGCTATAATAATCACGGCTGTCCGCATACTGAAAGCATATTTACGTTGTTTCGGTCCACCGGACACCAGTTTTTTAACAAATTTTAAAGTTAATTGTACCAAATATCAACACAGACCACATAATTAAAAGGTTTTACCTAGAAAGAGTTTTTTTTAAACCAAATTAATATATTTTGTGTCCCAATAATCACATGTGTCCGCATACTGAAAGCATATTTTCGTTGTTTTGGTTCACCGGACACCTGTTTAGTGATTAATTTCAAATCAATTTTACTATGATTCTTAAAAGAAAAAAGTGGTCGCAATCTAAATAATAACTTGTAAATCCATTAATCTTTACATATCTTGAATGTTGAGAGAGTTTTTAGCATTACTTTTAACACTAAGTGAAAATCAAAATTCGATAAGGTATCTCGGTTGGCGAACACGTGTCCGCCAACCGGTGTACCTAACAAACCCGCACACCGGTTCTGCGGACACTTAATTTTTATTAAATTAAGTCAATTTATTACAAAAATTCCATAACATTAAGTTAATAGTTTCATAATTAACCTAACTAAACATCTAATAGCAATGCAGCATTAATACTAATTGATAAACTTTCAGTCAAGCCCCGAGCGCCGCGGAAATTTTTCTTGTAACTTACCGTACGTCCATTCATCACACGGTAATAGCATAAATTGACCGGCCAATTCCTGCATTAGGGTTGCATCCCTTGTTTTAAATACAATGCAGTCTTATTGCCCCACTACCTAAGATCCGCGTAAGACGTATTTTTATTCAACTAATCACTTGGGAATCCTATTTTCTTGATTTTAAGAAATGTTACCGGCCATTTGTCCGCGTACTGGCACTGTCCGCGCTACCGGCACAATGACCCTACATTATTCCTTTTTGTGGCAGCAAGATTTTTATTTTCTTTGTGTTTTCTTGTATATTTTTTCCATTTTTTGTAACTTTCTGCTGTCATAAATAAATGTATTTTCTTTCTTTCTTTCTTTCTTTCATTATGCCGGCAGGCAGGCAGGCCGCAATGGTAGATACTGCCGACGTCTCTGTACTGTAGTAAAGGGTTGACCGTTTTACTCTTATTTTGTAAACAGTTATTATCGAATGACACTTACATTCGCACCATAATAGTACATTACACAACTAGGGTGGTAATACAAAGAAAGGCCGAGATCGCAGAAGTTTGCGGCCCGAGCTGCAAGCGAGTTGTGTACATCATTTTATGTCTGCACTTGGCCAGAAAGCGGCTTTTTCCGTACGCGCAGCGTGCGGAAAAAGTCACTTTATGGCCAGGTGTGGCTTTATGCAAACTTTTAATGCCACTAAACAAACATGTTTAGTGGCATTAAAAGCTAGAGCCCTGTGACTCACGGATGTGTGGACGGACAGCGGACGCTTAGTAATAGGGTTCCATTGGCTGTCACCCTTTGGGTACGGAACTCTAAAAAGGACATAAGTCCCATATACCTGCCAGTTGACCTATATTCCGTAAACTAATACATGCAACAAGGCCTTTACTGGCTTTAGTGAAGTTTTTTACCTGTATTATGATAGTTGTGTATGAGCTTTAAAACTTTTAAATTGTAGGGGAGCTAATATTTGGTTTTTATTACTCATACATTATTTTCTTTGCAGAAAAGAACTTAACTGGTTTGTAATGTTCTATAAATATGGGCCGCTTTGTTTGCGTTAGCGGTGTATAAGTAGGTACCTACCTACCTTAATTTTTTTTAATAATATAACATATAAATGCCCTATGCAGCGGTCGGCAATCTGCGGCCAACAAAGTACGGCCCGCGTCAATTTCGTTAGCTACTATGTAGCCCTTGGCTGCTAAAAGGTTGCCGACCGCTGGGTAGGTATTAAGTTTGCCTTTTGTACGATACTTAAGTTTTCTTTAAGCAATAAGGCTTAAATAAATAAATATAATAAAATCGTAACAAACCTATGTTTGTGCGCAAATCATGCAAAAACTATAGGACCGATTTCCATGAAATTTGGTATCCCATCAAAAACATTACATGTAATAACCACATTTTTACTAAAAAAAACCCGACCGCGGTGCACTTTGAAACTGCATAAAATCCGCCATTTTGTTTATTTTACCGAACTTCATACCCAGAGACACTCGCACCATCAAGACGAATCTATGATGTATCATTTATCAAAATCGGATGTGCCGTTGAGTAGTTACGAGCGGACACAGGAACGGACATACATACATACATACAGGTCAAACACATAACCCTCCTTTGGGCTTCGCCGCAGTCGGGTAAAAAGATGCAAGTATCGCAACGCAACTCAGTTCTTCTACAACAAGAATGTTTTGAGATGTAATGTTAAACCAAGTCAGTACTGGGGGGTGTCCACAGAACTCGATTTCCACCGACTTGCCTATTATTTAAGGTTGAAAATGGCCTGAATGGCTTCGAGAAAAGGATGGTACGGCCTGCCTTTGTTTTGCTCGACTTGGAGGGGGCACTGCCGTGCCCCCAGACACAGGTAGATTGGGCCCCCGTTGGCGTCCTCTAGTTTTTAATATAGTTAAATTATAGTCTTTTTTTTTCTATAAAGTACTAGCCTGAACTGAATACGACACGCTCATTGGTTCATTATAATTAAGTACGCTAAGGCCGCTTTCACGGCGTGGAAAATATTACACAAAGAGAACCACAGAGCTCTTTCTTACTATGAATAGTCTTAAATTAACGTAATGGTTATAAAACAGACAAAAATAAAGAATTATACTATAAACTAAAACTAGATTAAAACTAAATTCAAATAAATGTATTCCTAAAAATTAAAATTCCTAAAATTAGAACAGATTTAAAAAAAACTCCCCTCGGCATGGTCCCGAAGATGCTGGCAGCATTTCCTCGCTGTATCGCAAATTTGCAATGCTGATCTGTTGCGCGAGGAAGCTGCCGGCCCTTCGGTCCCCTGGTGATGTCGACCAGTTTTTTGGATAGTTCTTTGAAGAACTGACCCCCACCTAGTCCGACTCTCTCAAGGCGGTCCGGGCCCAGCTACCTGGTTCGATCCTAGGGAACGCCACGGCCCCCACCTGGTCCGATTTTTGCAACAGTCAGTAAGAACTGCAAGTATGTAAACTTATAAAAAAAAATTACTGTTAAAAATTACTGATATGTACTGTTGATGCGCAAATAACTAAAACGTAAAATCTTCAGGTTTCGTGACGTGAAGTATCAATAAAGACTATAAAATATACTCCCTCTACATGCATACGAAAATAGCTTGACTATTTTATTTCGTCGGATGTTAGATAGATAATTATAGAGATAATACTCGTATGCACAAAGGAGTGGCCAATGTATTTAAACCTAAAGTCTTGACTTGACGTGACGAGTTTTAATCGTAACGTGAACGCCGGCTTATGTGTACATAGTATTATTTTTGTATTCTCATTTAACTCTATTTTAATGTATGTATATATGAATCATATTTCTTTTTTTTCACAGATGTGGAGATAATAGACGAACACGACATCAAATCGGAGGCGATTGACATCGAAGATGAGCCATTCGATGCAATGGCCAACCTGAACGTGCTGAATACTGTGGTGAATAATCTGGAACTAATACCCGTTGTTTACACAACGAGATTGGACGAAATGACCGTACTACAGTCATACCCAGTCCATTCAACAGTAAGAGAAGTTACCAACAGAATAATAAAAGAAAGCAAGCCATCAATGCTTCGCACTCTTACTGCTAGAAGTACCCAGCGGAATAAAAGGAGATTTGCAAACTTAAAACTTAGACTTGACAAAATATACAGTTCATCCAAAATAAACGGTTACGATGAAACAGACCTTCAACCCAATGTTTGTAACATACAAATCGCGTCAGTTAAAAGTGAGGTGTTAGATGAACCTAGGTCTAAAAACATTAATAATGAGTCAACGTGCAAGTACAGTGAACTTTTGAAGCTGTGCAAACCGTGTAGCGTCATAATTCCGGTAATGAGTCAGCCTTTTGAGCATGTGATACATGGAGGTCAGGTGCTTAAAACGAATAAAGCAATAAAACCTATACTAGCTTCGTTACTCAGGGAATTATCGTCAGATGAGGAGCAGCCACTTATAACTTTGTATCCAGAGCTGATAGCAACACGCAACATTACTGAAGAAACCAGCATTATACCAAACGAAGCAGAGGTTTCAAGAGAACTTGAAAAAATACCCAAACGTCAAATAAAAATCGAAAAAGGGAGTTGGAAAACAACAGAAAATAATGAGGCAGGTGTAACTGTTATACCTCAACGTACCATACGTAATGGCTTGATCGAAATACGCGATGCATATTCTAAGGAGTGTCATGTTTATTACACTGATCATAATAGTAACTTATTAGACTATTTAAAAACCTCGCCTCGTAATGCTTCTTCATTAGAATCGGCGACACCTTCTTATGGTGATTGTAAATATGAAATAAATAACTGCTGCTGGGTTAAAAGGGATGAGGCAATTCAAGCCTTATATCCTAAAGCAGTGATATATCCGAACTCACGGTTTATGAGAAAGCCGCACCCATGTAAGCCAGGTGCTTGCGTCTGCTGCTGTCGCAAGAAGGAAAATATTACGAAGCCGACTTTAGTTTTCAGTGCGCAGCCTTCGACTTCAGCAAATCGAAAGTCTTTTAATAAGGAAGATATGGAAATACAAGACTTAGAAGATGAAATTGACATGAGTATCATAAAAATTAACAAATCATCTGAGCGTAACCCTTCAGACTGGCTAAAGCAATTACTAAGTAGAAATATAAATAGTAACCGTTCTGTTCATGAAGTTCCAAGAAGTTTAATAGCAATGGCAATGGCATACAAAAAGCCACGTCCCAAAAAAACTACAGACAACAGGCATGTGGTGACGTTAAAAAAGTCACAAAACACCGTTTTAATTCTAAGGAACTTCTCTTCGGGCGTAACTGAAATTTATGAAATGAATGAAAACGGAAACATAGAAACCTTCATAAAAACAACCTGCTATAACAACACTAGCCAGCCGGACGTCAAAAGGTTACTCAAGAAACCGAATGCAATAAATGAATCAGTATGTTGCTGGTTCAAACGTGAAACAGTGATAAACATCCTTCTGGGTGATAAAACCTTGCATCCTGCTGCAGTAAAGTTCGTCAAAACCAGTCACGCATGTCAGACTAATGAGTGCACTTGCTGTTGCAAACCCAAATTAAGGAGAGAGATAAACCTTAAAAATATACAACTTCCTTTATGGAAAGGACCTCTAATATGGGTAGCATCTAAATCTCAACAAGCTGATTCCCACCAAACACAATTGGGTTCTACATCTACAACACAGAAAATTCCGCAAATTAACCCATCTAAAACCAAAACATCTCAGAATGATGACGATTGTCAGATTACGTCAGTAATGTCAAGTCCTTCACTTCGGCCGCTATCACAGACTACCACAGTACCCACAGCAGCTACCGTGCCCACAGTACCAGCGGTAGCGGGCACAAATATCGTCGACAGCGACGAGCTGTCCCAGGAAGTCAATTCGTTGATCAGCTCGATATTAGAGAGGTTTAAAGACGTCCGACTCACAATTAACAGCGACGGCAAAGTGGCAGCAGCATTAAACACTCCTGTGAATACACTATCTACTGTAGAACTGAAAGTCCTTGCTAATATACTTTCCTATGCACAAAGCCAAGTCAATCTGATTGGTTCTAGTGTGAATTCGGGAATGAGTCTAAGCAACGTTATTAACCTTAAAGTCGACGACGTGCAAAACGCTACACTAGATCCTAATAGCGTTTACAAAGCATTTGGGAGAAATGTCAACCTAAATCAAAAACCCCCAGAAGCACCTGTGCAGACAACTAATGCAAATATCGCACCACTAGTTTTTCCACAAGCTTCTGTGTTCCCTACGCCTGCAGAAACAAACAACTTCTTTAGCAACTTAACGTTTGTGCGAAACCAACATTTCAACGAAGCATTCTCATCGTTCATATCAACAAAAATTGATCCTAACCCTGGGGGCCCCGAGGTACCTGCGGAACCCGAGTCTATTACACCGGTTATAGAAAGTGTGTTTTCGCTAAAAGCAGAATCCGAAGAAACCGGTTCAACGTCAACAACAGTCTGGTACCAAAAACCTACGCCCCAAGCTAGTATACCTACTGTTTCCAAAAATACTGTTAGCACGAATCCTAATCAAATTAAACGAAAAGTCGAAATGGAGACTCCTACGTCTAACTCGAAAAAAATTAGACTCGTGTCTCCTTCAAACTTTAGTGCAGTCACAAACGAAGCTGCAGTAATTGCGGCACCTATGCAAGAAAGTATCATACCTGGTGTCATACCTGGAGTTCCCGTTTTAACTAATGATAACTTACAGATAATTGGGCAAACGTTGACACCAGTTAACGCCATACCGCCTAATGTTTCACACCCAATCCTCATTATAAATCCTTTAAATACATACACTCCAATGAATACAGGAGGTACAGTGCGTGTACCATTTACTAACAATAGTTTAAACGTACAAAATGTGATGAGTATTTCAAAAATACCGCTTTTCGTAAATCCCACAAATGCGTCACATTCAGTCAATAATGGAAATAAAGGTATACCATTTGTACAAGGTGTTGTGGATCCAATTGCTACTGTGGTGCCCGAACCAACAGACTTAGACTATTGTGTCGAAAATGTTCCGGTGGAGGAGAATTGTGTAATTAATAATTCAGACGTGGACGATTCTGCAGATAATGATCCTGAAGGGGAATATTGTGAAGATAATATAGAGTTCGAAAATTGTGAAGATAATGAAGAAGAAGATTGTATACTTGGTTTCTAAAGTTAATAAAGTATTTATAAATACGTGAAATGTGATGTCGTTCACATTGAAATTTTCAATGACTATGCTCTCGCAGTTGTGAGATTAAAAGATTAGGATATCATAGATATTTAAAAAATCCTTGTGATAATTGTTATAGTGTTATTGATTGTAGAGATTGGCTTCTGTGAAGCGGTACTATTTAGTAATAGAATAGTAATAGGGAATAGAGTTGTGTCAATGTCGAAAAAAATTGTGTCGTAAAATATGTATTTATTTGGACTGTTAAATTTAAGTAGTTGCTCTCGTTTTGGCACTTCATAAAAAGAAGCTAATTTGATCTGTCATCAAATAGCTCATTAAATGATACTTTTGCACAACTCTGTTCTCTTCTCTGTTAGTAGTCACGATTGTATAACATGCTCCGTCTAGTGGAGGTGGTCTGTGTTAATTCAACACGTTTCTTGTCATTTCATCATTGTATTAATGTAATATTGATTCTATTATAGTCACAGTCAAGAAGAACTTTCAGTTTCTGTCTTCGAGTTACATATTTCGTTTAAAACGTTATAAAATAATGCTTTTATAAAGACAAAAATTTCTGCTGCTAATTGTAACTCATGGAAAATAAATTTATTTATTTTGTATATTTATCTATCTGTTCATTAGTACAAATCCTTTTCAGTCGAGATATGGTCACTATAATTATTAGTGTAGGTACGGAGGTGCGGTGGCAAATTTAGAACAGAGAGGAAAACGGAGTCACCCAGGCGACTTTATGATTGAATGAATACCGATTAAATGATTGATTTTTCTAAAACATACACATGTTATTTAAAATAGTGCCAACGTTTTTAGAATGATAATATTGAATTATTTTTAATATTATTCTTAATTTAATTAGGTCAAAAGCAGACCAATAAAAAGTTGGGAATTTCAGCCAAAGGTCTAGTGGAGAAAAGAGGATGCCTTCAGCTGGACTAAAGTTTAAATCGGTGTTCATGTTTTAAAATAAAATATTTAGTCATTACTGTCATTAGGAAGGATATTGATTTTACTGTGGGAATTTTAAAAGAAATGGAATAACATGTAACAACTAGTGATGTAACGATACCGATATATCGGTATCGCCGATTATATACAACCGATATTTACAGAGAAAAGAATATGCTGTATGAAAAAAATCTGCAAAAAGTAATTTCAGTTACTGACTTAATTTATATATTGGTCTATTACCTTGTGCAATGATAATTACTCTGTTTAATTATATATTTGGTCATAATAAAAAAAAAATTGTGTTGACAGTTTATTTATTTTTACTTTACACCTTCAAGGATGACTCTGTTAAATATAGCCAAGTTTTAGGTAAGCATAATAAGGACATACAAATATCTGAAGTTCATACTTTATTATTTAGCTAAGATATCGGTATCGCCGATTATTTACTACAAATATCGGTATGGTATCGGCAAAATTATGTATCGTTACATCCCTAGTAACAACATTTCCGACATAGAATTTGATTTTATCAGTGTCATAATAAATTTGAATTTATTAAGTCAATCATAAAAAAATTGTAGATAACGACTCCATTTTCCTCTTTGTTTTACTTTTGCCACCGTATGCGTATGTCGGTACGCTAATAATTATCAAATGGGGGAGTATAATGTCAAATGGGCGAACCGGAGCAGTGGCGTAGCGACGCAAAACGTCGCCCAGGGCACGCATCCAAACTGCGCCCCTTAGCGACGTAAAACGGCACACGGGGCACGCATCCTACCTGCTTGCACCACCCTCGCTACTAGGGTTGCCAGATGGTCGGGAATTGGCAGGATTCTCCCGATTTAACGAATTCATTTTAAAACTTAGTCCGATCCACTCAAGGTGGTCCTGCCAGCGAAAATTTCTGCTCTTTCAGGCTAAAAAAAAAGCTCGCGCGTACAGCGCGCGGGGCATCTCCCGACCAGTCTCAAAATCACGACATATTGTTTCCTGCTCCCGAGTCCCGATAATAGCGTAATTCAATCTGGCAACCCTACTCGCTACGGGCTGCCTAGAGTCTGGCTAACGAAAGATGAGACTAGAAAATAGCGGCAAATTTAAAAAAACAACGGGTTGCAACACTGTTTATAGGGTGACAAAAACGGTAATGATACTTGGGCCGATTTTTGTTTTGTTGTCACTTTATTAATTCTTCCGATTTTAGTGAAAATTGGTAAGTACATAGTGTTTATTAAAGTGTTAGTGTTTATTTATGATATATTGACTCCCCACATTAGCTGCGGAAAGAAAAGCAAAAACAATTCAGTAAGTGTTTTCGGAAACTGTTACTTTCTTATGTTGCATATTGAGTATCAAAATCACCACGGCATACTATCCTCAGAAATCTAATGACGTTTGACACATTTGACGTTTGTATAATGTCGCCATTTAAAAAGTTTTGAATAAATCTCAGTCTCATCTTTCATTAGCCAGACTCTAGTGCCTACTGCCTGGGAGACGCCGGGTTACAATGGGTAGAGTCTGTGCGGAAAGAGAATAGGCGTGGCGGAAAACGGAACTAACCTAACCAGTATGGCCACAGAACAGAAAATACGCCACATACGGTAGAAAAGCATTACAGCGCCCCCCAAACTAAATCCTATTCTCTTACCGCACAGACTCTAGTTAAAGGAATGAGGTATGTATATTTTCACACCTCCTATTCAGAAAAAAGTATTTTGCTCCCTCATAAGAGGGATCAAAGTAGCACTTTTCTGTTCAAGGACAACAGGGTATTTTTAGTTTGAACCCACTTAGAATATGCCATACCATAGACTTAAATTACACACCGAGGGCGGTATAATAAGGAAAAGCCCAGATCACAGTTGTTTGCGGTCCGAGCCGCAGGCGAGGGCCATAAATATAATATGAAAGTGGTATTTTCGTCTCGTCCGTAAAAAATAATAATTGTTTTATAAAATAATAATAGACTATACATTTGACAATTTAACATTTAATTTTTAATAATAATGTGTGATGCTCTTTGAGTAACTATATACAGGGTGATTGATAATTCGACCTATACCTTGAAGGGGGTTATACTAGAGCTCATTTGCAATAAATTTAGCCCAGTAAACTAGGGGTCTAAATTTGATAGTTATCAAGTTATTTAAGTTTTACGTTTTTTTAGAAAAAACCCGCCTTTCGGACTAAAAGTGATAATTATGAAAAAAGTACTTCCATTTGGCTGGTATAAACTTTGTTTTCTAAAAGCCAATGAACCAATGACTACTTCAAATAAAAATCTGTGTCAAAATTTCAGAATTATCTTAGAAATAAACGGTCATAAAAACCAAAGTCATAATTTTTTTTTTCGATTTTGTTACAACTGATGAGAATTACTTGAAAAAAATGTACGGCACTTGATGTAAAAACTACAGAAATAAGTTCCTCAATTAATAAGCTTTCCAAAAAAGTACAAATGTTGTCAACTTTTTCAAAAATCTTGAAAATAATAATAATAATTCCAGAGCAGGTAGCGGTTTCGCAAAAGGCGTACCTGGCCCGGAGCCGCGTTGTTTGTGTCACCTTTATTTTTCTGAGAGCTTCAATTGACCTGCCTCGGTATCTTATCTTATCTAATTAGGGGTGAGATCTGGGTACATTGCGTTCGGTTCGTGTTCGGGCATGTTCGTGACTAACCGAGGTTTAATTATCTTCATTCAGTAAGTGATCAATCAATTACTTTTGACCTTCTTTCCAACTCGGACGTACTAATTTCTTAAAAAAAATGGCTGCTTATCAAAATGAAGAATACGCGGATATCCTGTACTGTTACGGGTTTTGTGATGGCGGCTCCGCTGCGGCTCGCAGAGAATATCAACGACGCTTCCCCAACCGCCGTTTACCTGATGTAAGTGTGTTTGGTGCGACGTATCGACGTATTCGAGAAACTGGATCGGTTCAACGTCGTCAAGCTGATGCTGGAAGACCTCCAGTCCATGATCCGGTTGAAGAGGAACAAATCCTGGAGTGTTTCCGCGCGGATGGCACTACATCAACAAGGATTGTGGCTAACCAGCTTGGGATAACTCAGTGGAAGGTTTGGTTCACATTACATTCAGCACGGCAGTATCCATACCACTACACTCCAGTACACGCTATCGAGGAGGGAGATCCTGCAAGAAGAATCGATTTCTGCAGATTTTTGTTGAATGCTGACATCGAAGACCCGGAGTACCTGAAGAACATTTTGTGGACAGATGAGTCCAACTTCGACCGCGACGGAATAACTAACTACCACAATCTGCATTTTTGGGCCCCCAAACATCAAAACCCACGGAGGTCCAGAGAAGGAGCTCACCAGCACAGATTCTCACTAAATGTCTGGATGGGTATTGTGCACGACAATTTGATCGGGCCATTCTTTCTGCCGGCACGATTAACCGGTGACGCGTACGAGAACTTTTTGAGGGACGAACTACCTATGCTGCTGGAGGATGTGCCGCTTGCCAGAAGGATAGCCATGGTGTATCAACACGATGGCTGCCCAGCTCACTATTATCTGCGTGTGCGACATTGGTTGGATGTGAATTATCCAGAAAAATGGATTGGTCGAGGTGGTCCGATCCCTTGGCCAGCGAGAAGTCCCGACTTAACTCCATGCGACTTCTACATTTGGGGTCACATGAAGGCATTAGTCTACGACAGGCCAATTCGTGATGTAGAAGATTTACGAGAAAAAATTGTAGCAGCTGCCCAAACTATTAAAGAAAGTCTGTCGACGCGGGTTACAGTCAGTGAAGTACGTACAAGACTTCGTGCTTGCATTCGCAACCGAGGCAGGCAATTCGAACAAGATTTGTAGTTGTAATTGTAATTTATTTTAATTATTTATTTATCGTATGGCGAAACATTACCCTGCGTGCTTCTTTTTGTGTTTAGTAATAATTTAATTATTTTAAAATAAAATTTTATTTAGAAACTGGTTATTTTACTGCTTTTGCAATCTTATTCCTACCAACAAGCATTTGATGTAAATAAATTAATATCGTGCTTTCTGCATGAAGAAACACAAAGTAAGCAGACTGGCTTCAGGTCCGGTATGCTTATTTCTGTCAGTCATTAGGTATCATTATTACTTTCAATAATTAACTAATTGGTCACCTCATTACTGAAAAAAATAATTAAGCCTCGGTTAGTTAGTTAATGATTTGTAAAATAATTAGTTAACAACGATACGTCCAATTGGAAAGACGGTTGACAGTAATTGATTGATTACTTATTGAATGAAGATAATTTAGCCTCGGTTAGTTCGTTGGATTATACGAGGTTCATGCTATTATTCTTTGTTTTGATAAACAATAATTCATTTCATTTGTAAAATAAATAAGTTAACAACGATACGTCTGAATTGGAAAGAAGGTCGAAGGCAGATAATTGATCACTTACTGAATGAAGATAATTAAACCTCGGTTAGTCACGAACATGCCTGAACGCAATCTACCCTGATCTCACCCCTAATAAGGTAAGATAAGATACCGAGGCAGGTCAATTGAAGCCCTCAGAAAAATAAAGGTGACACAAACAACGCGGCTCCGGGCCAGGTACGCCTTTTGCGAAACCGCTACCTGCTCTGGAATTATTATTATTATTTTCAAGATTTTTGAAAAAGTTGCCAACATTTGTACTTTTTTGGAAAGCTTATTAATTGAGGAACTTATTTCTGTAGTTTTTACATCAAGTGCCGTACATTTTTTTCAAGTAATTCTCATCAGTTGTAACAAAATGGAAAAGAAATATTATGACTTTGGTTTTCATGACCGTTTATTTCTAAGATAATTCTGAAATGTTGACACAAATTTTTATTTGAAGTAGTCATTGGTTCATTGGCTTTTAGAAAACAAAGTTTATACCAGCCAAATGGAAGTACTTTTTTCATAATTATCATTTTTAGTCCGAAAAGCGGGCTTTTTCTAAAAAAACGTAAAACTCAAATAACTTGATAACCATCAAATTTAGACCCCTAGTTTACTGAGCTAAATTTATTGCAAATGAGCTCTAGTATAACCCCTTTCAAAGTATAGGTCGAATTATCAATCACCCTGTATTTCGTTATTTTGGTAGGTAGCGTTTGTATTTGAATTTTCCTCATAGTCGGTGTGAAAAGCAGTATGTGTCACAAGGTAGCAAAATTATTTTCACCTCGGGCGTTAACACTTGAATCCCTCGGTATCCCCTTATTTGGTATAAAATCAATCCGTATAAAATCACTTCGTCGAAATTCATTTCGGATAATGATTCATTTCGTATAAATTCAGATGGCATAAAAATTAAAGTGTATAATTACATTTCGTATAAAATTCAAATGATCTAAAGTCATCTTGTATAATTTCGTATGATATAACATTCATTTGATCGAAACGTTATTTGTTATAAGTATTATAAGGTATAACATTCATTTGCTCGAAACGTTATTTGTTATAAGTATTATAAGGTATAACATTCACGGGGTATAACTGTTAAAAGCTCTAATTTTTGTAAACCCTTAATAATATTGAAATATGAGGTCCAGGTTTCACTGTAATGTATACAGGATGTCACTGTGATATATACAAAATGTCATTGTGATATATACAGGGTGCCATTGTGCTATATACAGGGTGTCACTGTGATAGATACAGGATGTCACTGTCAGCAGAGAAAACATGTCTGTAAGCAGTTTAATTGAGATATACAGGGTGTCACTGTGATAGATACAGGATGTCACTGTGATATACACAGAGTGTCACTGTTTTATATACAGAGTGTCACTGTAATGTATTTTAAGTAATATTTGGTGTAATGTATATTTCAAAATATATCGCAGCTTAGTCATAATCTAGTCATATATATTTTTCCAAGTTCACATTTTTAAGCAATAAGATTTTCCAAATTATACTGCTGTTTATGAATGACCCTAACAACGAAACAGCTCCCAAAAATAGGTAGGTTAGGGTTATTTTTTTTGATGACCCTAAAAACGAAACGGCTCCCAAAAATAGGTAGGATAGGGTTATTTTTTTTTGATGACCCCAAAAACGAAACGGCTCCCAAAAATAGGTAGGATAGAGTTATTTTTTTTGATGACCCTAAAAACGAAACGGCTCCCAAAAATAGGTTGGTTAGGGTTATTTTTTTTTGATGACCCTAAAAACGAAACGGCTCCCAAAAATAGGTAGGTTATCGACGACATCCTGTATCTATCACAGTGACATCCTGTATACATTACAGTGACACCCTGTATATAACATAGTGACACTATGTAAATATCACAGTGACACCCAGTATATATCACAGTGACACCCTGTATATATCACAGTGACATCCTGTATCTATCACAGTGACACCCTGTATATAACACAGTGACACCCTGTATATAACACAGTGACACCCTGTACCTATCACAGTGACACCCTGTATCTATCACAGTTACACCCTGTATATAAAACAGTGACATCCTGTATATGCCCTGTATATGGAGCAGCCTGTATATGCTTTGATACGCAAGGGCGAAGGGGCTGCTCTTCCCGCAGCGGCGGAGCAGTTGCGGAGCCCGACCGACTGTTTTGTATACATTGTGATGATTAGATATTTTGAATGTTCTACGTTTTAAATATGCGATCAAGTAATTGTTATACAAAATGAATATTATGCGTAATAATTTTATACATCTTAAATGTTATGCATAATGATTTTATACATTTTGAATGTTAGACATATTGAAGAATAGAGATTTCGTATTTAGAGCTTTTAAATGTTATACAAAATGAATTTTAACCGAAATGAATGATTATACGAAGTGATTTTATACGTTTTGAATTTATACGTTTTGATTTTATACTATTTAGTTTTATACGAAATAAGGTAGACCCGATTCAATATACGCCCTCGCCGTAAATACATCATTTTGCTCCCTTGTGACACAATCTACTATTTTTCCTTGTACCCAATTAAGATATCATTAGCGTGAAGTTACATTTTTCCTTTTAGTTACGCACTTATTGAATGCTTGAAATTAAAAAATACGTTACAAAGCGTACACATTTTTACTCTTTGTTAATATTTGTTAGGTTAGTTACGTTTTTTTGAAGCACTACTGTTTGTTACGTTTTATTTTGAAGCATCGAAAAAGTGTGTCACTCATACGATGAATTTTTACTCCACGCTAAACAATTTCTTGATTGGGTATACAGATCAAGGAAAAATAGAAATGCCCATTTTGAAAATGTAAGCCCATTGTTCAAAGATTGTGGCACAGTATCACGGTATAATAGCAGTAATTTTTCTCCCTACAAAAGGTACATCGCGCGCTTCAATGTGTGCGCGCCGTTTACGAACGCACTACAAAATTTTAAGAATGCTCCAGTATGGATTGCACTCAACAGACGTGCTATCGCGCGTGAATACGTGTCGCGCGCTCTTAAGGGCCTGTACACACGGCATCTTTTAAACGCGCGTTTCGTAGCGCTGTCGCTTTTACACTCCAGTACGTCTAGCATAACTGGCCGCGACTTCGTTTCTCGCGCGATAGAGCATTACCTGTCACTGTCACACTATATTGAGTAGAAAGAGACAGGTAGCATTTGTCGCGCGACAAAGAGTCGCGTGACACAGTTGTGCTAGAGGTACAGAAATAGAGAGGGCGCTACGAAACGCGCGTCGACGGCGCGTTTAAAAGACGCCGTGTGCACAGGCCCCGAAGAGGCCTTAGAGCAGGGGTCTACGGCCCGCGGACACAAAATAGATAGGTACAGAAATCAATCAACATACAAAGCGCGCTCGAGCAACGCACACATAGATACTGCTCACGGACACGATATCTCAAGCAAAGACTACAATATTATACTAGGTTATAGACAGGCAACTCGGCCAAATTTCTAATCATCGTACTTGTGCTGCCATCTATCCTTCATTACACGTCAACAAATCTACACACACATATACACCTACACCCACACACATACATACACGCATACACACATATATATAGCTACGTATATATAGGTAATTATAGTTTGGCATGGTATGACACATCTTAGAAGTTACGTTGAAATAAGTTTCTAATTACAATCACCAAGTTTAAATAAAATGCGCCCAATAAAGCAAATTAATTTAAATTTAGTGACCTCAACTAAAAACTTATTTCTACGTAACTTCTAAAACGTGCCACACTGCATAGTTTGAAAGAGGATTACTAAAGAGCAGTGTAAATAAAAACACCAGTTTCCGTTTTTTAGTTTTACTTATACCTACTTATTTCAAATGTGAATTTATCTTCGCATTCGTTTTTAAATTGACAAGAAAATGTACTTATCATCATTCCCTTAAAAGTCAGATCCACAACTGTGCTTCGATATTTTAAATTTTTCTGGATTGCTAGCAGGATTCCGAAATCTATGCAATTGGATCCCTGAAAAAGAAAAAGTATTAAAGATGATATCAACGCCGAAATACGCAAACCTATTTAGTACCACGAAACATTTATTATAGAATTGGTAAAAGGTTCACTTTGTTGGATATTCATAGGCGATTTCAATTCCGTGATTACTTACGTACTTATTCTCCGTCACGAACTTTGCGGCCGGGTAGTCAGAAAATTCTGACCGACATTTTGTTTAAAACAAAACTTAACACAGCAAAAGGGTAACAGCACATACAACGGGGGAATTAATGCTCAACTCGACGTTGAAATGAAATAAATAATGGAAAATACTGCACTCGATAAAATTCCCGACATTTTTATTTGATTGATGTCAAGCAGCACCGATTTCTTTTTTTTGGGAATGTTATGGCCAACCAGCACCGCCTTGACAGACTATTGTTGCCATGTAACAAACAATAAATAATATCATGAGTGGTTAATTTTAATCAATTGAAATTTAAATTAAAATATATTTTTAGATTCACACGATTTTTATATGTATTATCTGGTATATATCATGTTTATTTAATTACATTATTACATTCACATCATTACGTATGTTAAAAGAAGGCCAAGTGGTACGTGTAATGTAAGGTAGATGGCAATCAAAGCAAAGCGGTTCACTTTTTTTCTATTGAGTTACCGGGGCATGATCTCAAGACAGTTCAAACCAGTGCGAGCGCGAGTGCGATCCGCTTAACACGCGCGTCTGCTAACTATTTTATGCAATCATGGAGCAACGAAAAAAAAGTTATTATAACTGTTCAGTGGACGGTTGTTTAAATTCAACAGTGAATTGGCGTTTTTTAGTCTACCAGTGGTTTCCGAGAGGTAAGTAGTTATCTGTTTGTATTTCGATGGTTCGTTTTAACGTTACACAGAACAGTTAGGTAGGTAGTATTTCAATGATTTCGCTTTGGTTATTTTAAAACACATCTGAACTTGAAACCACTTGAAATACTGTGACAAATAGCAATCGAATTTGTTAATGTTTCTGATTACAAAAACTTAATACGATCTTTGTTTATGCAACGTTAACTATAAAATATTTTGAGGGTGTAGCTATAGGTACAACGCTTACTTTGTGGCGTTATAAAGGTCGGTAGTAACAAGTGGGTTAAAATAAATAACGGTTTCCTTTTTGGAAACAGTATAATAAAAGAAGTATTAACAAAATTTTTGTAAGGTAAATAAATTTACGCCACCTTACTTACGTGAGTTGAAAACATGTTTTTTTGTTTGTGTAGATATTGTGTTGTTTTTTTGTGTCATTTGATAGGTTTAGTTTTCTAAAACGGATAGGTCAATGGAAATTTTGTAACTCTGGCAATCCGTTAAGAAGTTATTAGGGATTTTCGATAGTGAACATGGACAAACGTAAAATTTTGTAGGTATTTTTCTGTTCTGTAAACCTTTTGTATTGTAATTGTAATAGTAGGCAGGTTTATTGTTTTGTTTTGTAGGATAAGTTTTTTGCTATAACGGGCTATAGGTACTGCGGGTTTGGAGTAGGTACCTAGCTAGACCCCTCAGTTACCCGCTTCACTTCTAGCCCATTATTTGTAAGGTTACGGTATATTTTTTAAAGATAAAGTTATATTTTGTTTCAGGCGAACTGAGTGGTTGAGATTGATCCATAGGGAAGACTTAATAGATTCAAGTTGCTCGCGTGCTCGTGTGTGTGAAGCTCATTTTAGTCCCGACTGCGTTATTATAAATTCAAGTCGAAAGTTGTTAAAAAGAAATTCAGTTCCACAACTCCTCCTACCATTACTGAATACATTAGATAAAGGAATTCAAGCAGTTATTGAAACAACCGATGCAAATGTACAGTGTAATTATGATTTGCAAACGAATGCTCAAGTACAAACTCCATTACACCTTTCAAATGATACTCCTCGAAAAAGAAAACTTTCAAGTGAACTTGAAACATGCCCAAAGAGACTAAAAATAACAAACAATATTTCACAGTCTGAATCCAACATGTTTTTTAAGTTATGTGACAAATTCTTGACCCCAACCTTTGCACGTATTGTAAAACAACAGACCAAAATTAAAACTCATGGACACGGGAACAGGTATAATTTGGACTACAAAATGTTCTGTTTGAATTTATACTATGTAAGTCCACAGGCATATAATTTGTTAAAAGACACTTTATGTTTACCAAGTAAACAAACACTAACGAAGATGTATATGCCTGTAACTACAAAAATTCACAGCCACCTCATGGATGTTCTTAATACCAAAGTACAATATATGAGTGATATGGATAGAAATTGTACACTTGTCGTTGATGCTATGAGTCTTAAAGCAAATTTGTTTTACAATATTAAAGAAGACAGAATATATGGTTTCCATGAAGTTGACGGTGTGCAATCTCCTGAGCCTGCGAAGTACGCTTTAGTAGCAATGATCCATGGCTTATTTGAAAATTATAAGCAGCCAGTAGGTTTTGCATTATTAGCTGAATGCAAAAATTATCAAAGCGTAACAGATTGGATTGACAAGCTAATCCTACAACTGTGTTCAATTGGTTTCCATGTCCGAAGTTTAGTGTCAGATATGGGTTCTGATTTTTTGAACAGCGCCAAAAAAAGATCAGTATCTGCGGAAAGTCCCTTTTTTTTCGTTGGTGACAGAAAGATATATTATATATTTGATCCACCTCACTTGATCAAATTAGTGCGGAATAACTTGGTTAACTATGACTTTCATTTTGAAAACAATGTGGCGAAATGGCATCACATAGTTCAGTTTTATGAGATGGATAAGTTGAAACGACTGAGACTTGCCCCAAAACTTACGGATAGTCATATTAAACCCACAAATTTTGAGAAGATGAAGGTAAAGTACGCTGTGCAAGTTCTTAGTGCTACCGTTGCAGCCGGCTTAAGTACATACAGGGACTTTGGAATAATAGAAAATTCTGCAGAAGG
Organism: Eudemis profundana; assembly: GCA_947034925.1. NCBI lineage: Eukaryota > Metazoa > Arthropoda > Insecta > Lepidoptera > Tortricidae > Eudemis > Eudemis profundana. Next base: position 8,413,115 of record OX344814.1, on the reverse strand, counting down.
CACAATTAAAATGATTGAAATGATGAACGATTTATTTGATTTTTTGAATACATCATCTCGCTATGGAAGAAAACAATATCAAAACGCATTTTGTGGAGAAGAATACCAGATTGCTTATATTAATAGCATGTTGAATTTCTTTGCGTCGTTGAAATTAATTCACCCAAATGACGGCCGAAATTTCACATCTAGAGTAAAGTTCATTGAAGGTTTCCAAATAACCTTAAAATCTTTATTAATGTTGTTTGAGGATTTAAGAATTGAAGGATTCTCTCATATACTGACCAGACGATTAAATCAGGACTGTTTAGAAAACTTTTTTGGTCAGATTAGGACAAAGAACGGAAATTCCACGGAACCAACATCCTGGCAGCTGGTTTCAGCATTCAGGAAAATATTTTTCATAAATATTTTAAAGTCACCTAAAAGTGGAAATTGCAAAGAAGATTTAACAAAATGTTTACTAGATGGTGAGAAATTATATGCTCCCTTAGCCAATGAGGCTCGTAATCCAAAAACCACTTCGACAGACAACAGAGAAAAAAATGAAAGTTGTCTCAAAAGTAATTTAATATCAACTGCGGATTATACCACACTTGACTTACCGGAAAAAAACGCGTTAGTTTACGTCAGTGGATATTTGTTGAGGAAATGCTTGGATTACCACAAGGAATGTCATGAGCTTATGGCTTATGCAAAAGGAGACGACAATGCAAAAAACTGTTTACAGGGCGCTACATTTACCAGTTATAAAGATTATTGCAAAGATGGCACCAAAACTTTATTAACAATACCACCAGACAGTTTTGTGGAATTTGTTAGATCAATGGAGGACCGATTCTGCAACTTTTTCAAAAGGAACTACTTGAACTGTGAAATTCTAAAAAGTCTATTAAATGAGGTACAGACACTAATGTTCTCAATGCCTTGCAAGTGTTTTCCACTAACTTACTGTAAACAATTGTACATGAGAATGCGAATTTATTACACATTAAAGTATAATAATCGTGCATTTCGCCAATGTCGAAATCGTCGCAAGATATTTTCTGTGACAAATTTGTAATATATATAACAATGACATTAAAATAAAAATATTGTAGTTATTATTAATTTATATCTCCATTCATCCCGTTTCATTCTCCACAATAAATCATACAACTAGCTAGGAGCGCCATGATACCACGATAGTTTTTCGTGCATAAGCCATAGTTGACAACCCTAGCGCGATCGCCGAGCGTAGGTATGAAAAGTGAAGTACATACATGAGGTTGACTTCTGTACCTATCTATTTTGTGCCGCGGAGTAGCAATAGTAGGTACATTGTGCACCAAGGGCAGTAAGAAGGAAGGTTAAGGTAAATCGGCTACAGTGGCGTTGCGTCCATAGAACCCGATTCCCACCGGCTTGCCTATTAAAGCATATGACCGAAGCATCTACTATGCCTGAAGAAAAAGTAATCCAAATCTGCTCCGGCTTTACTAAGAATATATTTGGTGCCACGCCACTGATCGGCTATAAGTATAACTGTTCTATACGCCTGCGCGTTATAACACCATTTACGAGGAAATATGATGGAAATAGTACATTGTGCATCAAGAGCAGTAAGAAGGAAGGTAAATCGGCTATAATAGTATTTTTTAATACACTTGCTCAAAAAGTGGTACTTTTTGTAGCTGTATATCGTGCGCAAAGTTCGATTTTGCGAACTAGTGCTTTTTATTTCCCATTTTTTTTAATTTACTGTTGTTCAAATGCATACATCCAAGGGCGCGGCCCCATGTCGACGGCACCCCTCCGGAGTGGTACGTCAAAGTCGTAAAATGTCCAGGTGTCCAGGTCGTAAAATAACCAAGTAGGAAAATGTCAAGTTGGTAAAATAACCATGTAGTAGAATGTCAAGATCGTAAAATAACCAGGTAGCGAAATGTATGTAAATATGCATACTCCAAGTATGTATGTATGTAAATTTTATTGCACATAAAATCATACATAAGCAGTACAAAAATCAATGGTTATGTACAATGGCGAACTTATCCCTGTAAGGGATCAAGTCATAGTATATCAATTCTAGTAACTTGGATACGTTCCCTATAGACGCTTCGCATGTTTGTCTGACGAATATAATCGAGATTAGCCGAACATCTTCGCCCTATAAGCCCCCCTTGCAGAGCCTCCCCCCCCCGTCTCCCCATGTCACATGTATATAACATATACACCTTCACTATATATATCTTCACTTACCAACAGGTGAGATCAAAGTCAAATGCTTACCTATCGTGAATAAAAAAAAAATATAACCTTCTCACATGGGCCATGTGAGATCAGGTTATAGGACAGAATAGATTTATACAAACAATACTAACACAATATGGATCAATTTCCGAAATAAATACTTTCATTTCATTTTATTTCATTTATACAACTAAAATTTGACGGACTCGGCTAGGCGGGTTATTTAATGTTGTCGAACGAAAATAGTTTGCCTAGCCGTTTGATAGAAAGGCCAGACGTCCCGATGTTCATCCAGGCACTTAACTACATCGCGCAGTTTAATGAAAAGGCTAGGTAGTAAACCAAATGGCTAATTAAGCTAGTTGGCGGCGATATTTATATTTACAATTTGGACATTTCACGATTTGGACCGCCCGAGACTTCGACATAAGTAAAGACTTGACATTTTACGACTTAGACATTTCACGATTTGGACCGTCGGAGACTTAGACGGGTTACGACTTAGACGCTGTAAGATATGGACTTCTTACGATCTGGACGCAATTTCGAGACTGGACATTTTACGACTTTGACGTAACACTCCGGAGGGGACGGCACGGCGCCGTCCACCGTGGAACGGCACGACGCCGTCACCGTGCGACGGTACGGCGTCGTGCCGTCGGACGGCGCCGTCAACGGCGCCGTCCACGGCGCCGTCCGACGGCACGACACCGTACCGTCGCACGGTGACGGCGCCGTGCCGTTCCACGGCGGACGGCGCCGTGCCGTCGACATGGGGCCGCGCCCTAACTAATGGTCAAATACGTTCTTTGTTTTTATTACGTCAGTGGACATTGAATGAAAGTATACATTTGATACGTTTAAAATATTAAATCCACATATATAACGTTTGATTGTTTTTATTATAAACAATTAAACTGTTATCTAATATTAAAATAGTTTAAAAAGTATGCTTCTTGAGTATTACCAATGAGTAGTTTAGTCAGCGGTCTCGCATAATACTAGTATTATGCGAGACCCAAAAAATAAAAATTGTCACAGATAAGATAATATGGTGCAGGCTGTTCGAGTTTTATAAATGACAACTAGCTTTCCGGCACTAAAGATTACATTTTACTTGGAAATTAATGAGCTATTAAGTATTTAAATATTTATTGCTTTTTTCCATTTTTAAATGCAGTTAAATTATCTTAGAACGTTTGTCTGTTCCCAAAATAGTTTATTTTTATTTGGCTGAATGGTGACAAACGCTGCCACGTTGGAAAAAGTTCGCAATTAAAAGTAACACATTTTGTTTTATTCCCGCCATTTTCATTCATGATTGTAATTTTGTAATTATTAATTATCACGCATTAGTTTGATAACACTTTTGTGAAAAATGAGCGATTCAGACGATTTTGAAATAAATTCAACACCACGAGATATACTAGCAAAGGTGTCAACGGCAACTACTATTCATTATTTTACCAGAGAAGTCGAAGGAGGAATATCTGGCCGTCTATGAGCAATTCATTGACTGGAAACGAGAAAATCGAACGGCGTCATTCTCAGAAAATGTACTTATGGCCTACTTTCTTGAATTATCTAAGAAATATCAGGCATCTACAATGTGGTCAGGATACTCAACGTGACTCTTAATAAGTGTTCCAATTGAGTGCTCCATTTTTATGAGGCCAAAAAATAAACAAATTTGTCTCTTAATCATTCAATCATTTCATTTTCGTTGTAATTTTTCGCAAATGTATTAAAAAACGTCGTTTGATACACGTGCGGAAGTGTCATTTCCACTCGTCCCGAGTCTTGTCCCTCGCCTTACGGCTCGGGCCAAGACAACTCGGGACTCGTGAAAAATGACATACTTTCCGCACTTGTATCAAAAAGTACTATTATGCAACAGTTGTATAAGTGGGTTCAAAAAATGCGAATTGCGTGAGTTGCGATACGAGTCGCGAATGCGGCGATATATGGCGCTTAGGATGTTACACACTATTTGATGCTGACTGTCCTGTACCGTTAGCTTCAATAGTAGTTGGACAGCTTAGTACCAGTTACAGTGCGTCCTGCTCATACAAATATAAAGAGCAAGATAGACGGCGCTATACGAAATTTGGAAGAAGCGCTTTGGTGAACTGGGGTATATTAGCCCCTGACATTTTATTTACAAAAGATCGTTATAGTTTTCTAAACGCTACATTCGTTTTTTGTCTCCTCCCTAGCTACCAGTGTAGCAGCCACAGATAAAATCTACTCTGTGGCTGTACATACGCGGCGAGACCGGGTGCTGCTTGCATGTTGTACTCTTCTCACAACGTGAATAAGACAAGGACGGCATGTCGCGTACTCCGTGCAGCCGCTATGGTGGCAGCTATTCGTTATCATTGGGTGACGTCATCGGCGCTTATTCCGGCAGCGAGTACGATTTGGACACAGTTTGTTTGCGTTTCGGTTGCAGTTCAACTTGTTTTATTTTCCTGCCATATAGAATTGGTTTTCGTATTTTAAAGTCATTTTAAGTATTTTACTTACTAAACTATTTCGATTTGAAATAAAATAACAAAAGAAATACATAAATTGGTATAGAACTTACAGGCAGGGCAGGGCTTGATACCTACCAGGGCCGCGCCGACCCCCTGCAGCACCTGTGTGCGAAACCTATGAAGCATCTCTTTATTGTCGTCGTGTTTCGACTTCCGGCGCCCCTATCGCCTTGGCGCCTGTGTGCGTTGCACACTTCGCACACAGGGGCGGCGCGGCCCTGAATACCTACCAACATCTACTTATGAAACTCCTTCATTAGCTACAATATAAAATTGTCAACCTTAGACGGCCAAGGCCAAACCTATCAAAACGAAATAAAACTGTTTAACTATAGATTAATTCGATTTTAAATCGGTAGAACATTATTATTAACTAAACATCTACCTACCAATCAGTGGCGTGGCGTCAAATATATTCTTAGTAAAGCCGGAGCAGATTTTTTCTTCAGGGGTAGTAGATACTCCGGTCATATGGTTTAAAATAGACAAGCCGGTGGGATTCGGGTTCTTTGGATGCCACGTTACTGCTACCTATCAATAAGCAAGATAAACAGTGCCCTTTAGATAAACTAGGTTCACTACCGCGAAACTACTTCTAGAATACGGACACAAAATAAAACGAGTTAGGAGTTACAATGTCTGCGTGAGAAAATTTACTACATTTTAAAAGCTTATTCAAATTACCCGTCCGCAATGTTTTGTTCCTATATAAAAACAAACGCAAATTAGTCTGCGGCTCTTGAAAAGTAGTGTAATTCCTGGCGCGAGTACAATTTTTACTCAAAATATCGTACAATATTATTGAACGAAAAGATTAAATAGTTACTGTAAATTATGCTATAGATGTAGATTCTAAATTAGGCACTTCATTTTAAACAGTTATTGCTTCGGAAAACATACAATTTCACGAAGAAGCGAAGTAATAACGAACTCTGTCACAATCGCCCTGTATCATTATTCAAACAAGTTGTAGGTAGGTACGTAACTTGTTTGACAACATTCGCGAACTGAATAAACATACAAAAACTGCGGATCTTAAAATACTTACCAGTAAAATAAAGCCATAATACCTATACTGTAAGAGTTGATTGTTACAAGCTACCTGACGAAACAAAACTAAAAAGTCCAGTAAAGAGTTTTTCATCGATTTCATACTCATTTTAAAGATACGTCCGCTCAGCTAGCTATCCACGACCTAAATGAAATAATGAACGCTCGAGCGTGTAAGAGCGAGACAGTCACACTGTCCCGCTCGCACTCACGGATCGGTCGTCATGTCGATTCCAACCGCCCGCGCGCCACGTTTCTGCCATTTTGTTTTGAATCGTCACGGCGTTCACGACTGCTACGAAATGTAAAACATGGTGATCAAAAGTGACAGTGAATCTTTAAATTACCTAATGTAACGCGTTGTGAATATCGTTTTAGGCGTAAAAGGATTAAGGTAAATTTAAATTCTCGATATTCATATTTATTTATTTTGATTGTGATATTTTCGACAGCTGTTTGCTAAAGCCACTATCTATTTTTTTTTATCAAATTGTTAATTATTAGATAAGTAGTAGGTACGCGATTTTCGCTCTGCGATTTATTTTGTGAAAGTGATTGTTATCGTGGGAACTCGCGCAAGACGTCATACCGCCGGTAGCTTCGAAGCTCTAATGATTATGTTCCAGAACGAAAATAGACGTCGCGTTGTTTTTTCCTTTGGAAAGTCGAGACGTGCGCTCTCGTGGGCTTTTGTTTACAAAATGCGTTCGTTGCTGACTACTGACTACTTTTCGGGCAGCTGCGCGCTGCGCGTATCGTAATTAGTGTTGCCAAGTTTTTAAATAAGTATATTGTTATATTTTTTTACCCGACTACGACGAGGCAAAAGAGGGTTATGATTTTATTGCAAATGGGGTTAATGAATGGAAAATATGTAAATGTATGTATAATAAATAGGTATGTGAATTATCTACTATGCGCATTTAAATTTAACGATTTTATTACTATTTTGTAAAAAATATTATTTGGCGACAAAAAAATCCGAATATTTGACTGAATTTTGTGGTTCCGTAGGTAGGTACCTAGCCAAAATAGCAAAAAACGGAACCATTATAGTTTTTATTGTCTTATTTTAATTGTGTAGGTACCTACCTATTATTGATGAGTTTTATTTTACGTTCAACTTTAGTTGTTAGTTTTTTTCAATAAAATGCAGATTATAAATAAAATACCAAAAAATTTGACTTCTACCTAATAATGAGTTTAATGCACATTGATTTTTTTCATTACATTAATAAAATTCGAAAAACAATATTTAATCGTTATCTAAAAAAAATTAAATGGTAGTGGCTCCTAAACTTAAAAAATCTGTTTATGCCACACCTGGCCATAAAGTGGCTTTTTCCGCACGCTGCGCTTACGGAAAAAGCCGCTTTCTGGCCAAGTGTAGACATAAAATGATCTACCTACACGACACGGGAGGTAATAAAGAAAGCCCTCGATCGTATATTTACGTCCCTCGCTTGCAGCTCGGGCCGCAAACATCTGCGATCTCGGCCTTTCTTTGTATTACCACCCTAGTTGTGTAATGTACTAATTTTTGTATCCTATAGTCTGTTCTTTTAGTTATTTAAAAAAAGGTTAGGTAACAAATAATCACGTGACTTGGGTCGTTCAGCCAGTGGTATTGTGCCACGGGTAGGTACAAAACGTTACTTGCATTGGCTGAACGACTAGAGTCACGTGGTTTTTTGTTTACCTTTTTTAGGGTTCCGTTCCCAAAGAGTGACTAAGCCTCCGCTGTCTGTCTGTCTGTCTTATAACAACAAATAATAAAAACAAAATAAATTGGAAAAGAAAAGGGGGTCCCCATACAAGAAACGTGTTTTTGTCGGTCACAGGACTGTATCTTTTGAACCGTAATAGGTAGAAACTTGAAATTTTCACAGAATGTGTATTTTTATTATTCCTAAAAGATCAAATAATTAAAAGAAAACTAAGCCAAGAATGAAAGGGAGTCCCCATACAAGAAACGTGTTTTGTTTGGCGTTTTTTTTCTGGACTTTAATAATGGTAATAGATAGATGCTTGATATATTCACAAAATGTGTATTTCTATTGCTGATATAGCAATAAATAATAAAAATAAAATAAAAGAGCGTCCCATACAAGAAAGGTGTTTTTTGGCGTCTTTTTGCTTGATTTTAATAATGGTTCACAGAATATGTGTTTCTATTGCCGCAATAACAACAAATATTAAAAACAAAATAAGGTTAAAAATAAAAGGGATCCCCATACAAGATACGTCTTTTTGCTCGAAGGTGGTACGGAACCCTCCGTGTGCGAATCCCACTCTCACTTGGCCAGTTTTTATATAAATATCTACCTAAAGACTAGACTATACAAGGTGTTTCATTGAACGTCATACAACTCATGTTTTTTAAACTCCTCTCCCTCCCTGGTGCTAAAACCCTGTGCTAGGTCTCGTGTTGTTAAAGTCACTCAATTAATTAATAAAATAAAAACAAATAAAAAAATAAATATCAATAATTAAATTATCTTAATTATTCATATTTTTTTGGTCTCATCGTGGTTACCCAGAGTTAAAAGAAAAAAGTTTGAATCTAATTTTGTAGTGAAAACTTACCTTTTTACTTAACTAGGTCGATAATTTATGAATAAAATGCATGCATTCTGACACATTATTGAAGTTATTGGTCATAACAAACAAACAGGTCACGTAAGCGTGACGTCATGAGGGGTGCCCACACTACGAGATTGTAATTTCATAATTCTGTTAGCAAACGAGGAAAAGTTGATTATGACTAATTTTAATAAATCAATTAGTGCATTTTGTTCTCGGTCGTTAACTGAGCCGGAATTGCTTAAGTTGTATTACGTTCAATGAAACACCTTGTAGATAATAACCTAACCTAAATTAAAAATTTAAAAACCCCCGACCAAACATAACAAACGACCTGATGACCTTGAAGACCTGAACCGATTTCCACCAAACATAGCTAAGAACACTCTCGACTGACATACCTTTCAAACAAAAAAACCGCATTAAAATCGGATCATCCGTTTGGGAGCTACGATGCCACAAGGACATTTACACATTTACACACACAGACACGTCAAACTTATAACACCCCGTCGTTTTTGCGTCGGGGGTTAAAAATTAGGGGGTTCCGCGAAATCGCAAACGACGTAACTGTTACGTGATTCCCAGAAGATATGCTCTTTTTGTGTTATTTTGATCCGATCTTATGAATATATCTACCTATATGTATAATATAAAGTACAACTACATATACCTACTTAAGCAAGTTCGGTTGGTTTTATGTAGGGCTGCCATCCGTCCGGGTTTCCCCGGATTTTAGTTAGAGAGCGTCCCGGGAACGTCCGGGCGGGGTTTCATTTTTAGTCCGGGTTTGCCACTCCGGCCCGCGAGAAAAAAAACTGCGTTGCTCTTGACGTGTCCGGGTTTTAATCTCCAAAATCCGGGGTTTTCCGCTTTTTGTCCTAGGTGTCCATCTTGGAGATGGCAGCCCTCGGCTGCCCCATATGAAAACCCAGTAAGTGCTTCGGATCAAATTTTAAAAAGGGCGTAAGAACATTTTTATGTATAAGTTTTTTAGACCTTTTAAAATATGATCTGGAGCACTTACTGGGTTTTGATATGGAGCAGCCGCCCTAGTTTTATGATATCCTTAAAGATAAACTTTCAGTGCAACGTGGGTTGTGGAATCAAAAAAATCGGTAAAATTATATTTTTGGAATTCTGACTCTTGATAATGATGTCCCCATCCCCATTTAATATAAGTAGGTATTTAACAATATCAAGTTCTTTAATGAATTTGAGTAAACGGTTCACACCCTAAGAAGTATCCAAATAACATGAATAAACGTCCATCATAATAAAAACTTACTCTCCATACAATTTGTTGCACTGCACCGGCCAGCTTAAACTGGTCTTTGTGCAACTAGCCTGATACTGCAAAAACTAGACGGGCGTAACTTTATAGGGCGTTTCATCCACTTAAGTCCTAATATATTGCTATTATGACGAAACATAACCTTGGCAGAAGTTATTATACATTAAGGTGATATCAGTCGCCTGATGTTTAAGGTGAACCGAGTTGGTCGAATTCTCCATACAAACCTAAAGAGGGTCACGGATTTTTTCTAGGGCATTGCTGGCATTTGAGATGTTTTATTATATAACTTGACATATTTTGTCTGCGCAAAATGACACAAGAAGTCTCGAAAATACTCGAAATCCTAAAAAAAAACGTTTATTAAAATTCATTATTTCTCATTGTTATAGACGCCGTTGAAGGTCTTTGTAACTAAACTAGCTGTCACACTTGTTATATATTTTCACACAAGATGGCGCCCCTTGAATTCATTTAGAGTGGATAATTTTTAGGGTTCCGTAGCCAACATGGCTAAAAAGGAACCCTTATAGTTTCGTCATGTCCGTCCGTCCGTCCGTCCGTCCGTCCGTCCGTCCGTCCGTCCGTCCGTCCGTATGTCACAGGCATTTTACTCAAAAACTACAAGACCTATACAGATGAAATTTGGAATATAGATGTCTTGTAGATGCCGCAACTAAGTTTGGTAGTTATATAATAAAAATAAAAAAATCTAGGGGGGGCACTCCATACATGTAACAGAAGCTAAAAAAATTTTTTTTAACAAAATGTCAACGTGTGGTACATAGTTCGACAGCTCTTTTGAAAACATTTTAAGGTTCTTAAGTAATGTTTGTGATTAAGTGAATACCTTTGGAAATAATCGCTCCGAAAGTTGTGAAAATTGTGTCCCCCCCCCCCCCCCTCTATCTTCTAAACCGTGTGTCCGAAAAATATAAAAAAAATTACAAAGATAACGCTCAATTAATACTTTCAACGAAAATTATTTTCAACAAGATCGGATTAACCGTTTTTGAGTTATTGCCGATAAACTGCGCTTCTCAACAAAAGGACGTAATTGCTATGAAGATACGCTCTTTTGTTGTTGTACTTTTTTTACATCGTATTTTTTACCTTATAGTTATTTATTGTTTTACTTTGAAAATACGTAGAAAAATATCTATTATCCTGTCATTATGTAAATAATTTAATATTGGGGTATTAAATAATTTTGATAGTCTCACCTTTGTCGGGAATCGAACCCGGGACCTCTAGCTTCAATGACAGCCGGTTTTCCATCGGGCTAACCACGTGTAGGAAAAGTAACATGACGTGACAGACAATTTTACTATTATATTTTTATATGCATTAAAAATCAAAATACGTGGTGCAATGCAACCTTGATAACAGAATCGGTAAATTGAAAAGTAAACATCCTGATTTTGCTTAACTATTTTTGTCACGGGTGATTTAAGTTGTTATAGGTACACCTAATAGTACATTGTGTATCAAGGGCGGTAGGTAAGGAATTACAAACGAGTGTTTGTTACAAGGCCGAGGCGAAGCCGAGGGCTTTAATAACACGAGTTTGTAATTCCTTTACCGCCCGTGGCACACACAATGTTTTTCATCACACTTGTGAGGAAATCTAATTAAAATTAACCTTACTTAACCTAAATAAAATTGTAAAACTGACAGTGACATTAGTGACATAGCCATAGACAATGCGCAACGTTCGGAAACCATAGCGGTACAGACCTAAAACGGTTGATTTTATAATTGCAAAATACTGAAATACACTATTGAAACATTTAATTAATGTTACAGAAATATGTGTTTACATGTATTTGCAATACCAGTTCTCTTTAAATAAATATTTCAGTGATAAAAGTTAAAAAAGTAAGTTGGCGTTTCCTTTGAACATGACAAATAAGAGTAAAACAGAACTAGCGTTTCAAATTTAAAAAGAAAACCATTACGCCCTAGGGCGTAATAGCTCATTTACGGCCCGCAAAACCTACGTGTAATGCACCATTTTCGAGCAAGTGTGATGAAAATTAATTTACGGTATTTGTTATACATTATTTATATTATCATAGCTTTCATCAAGGGTGAATACCGACTTAATAAATTGGGTAGGTTTAACTATAAATAACATTTCTTTTAGGTAATTTATTATAATTCCTTTCAGATCCAGTTTCTCACTTTACCTTAGTACAATTTATAAATTACGTAGTATAAACCATTAAGTGTAGGTACCTTACATAAGTACAAAAAAGTTTTTTTAAACGAGTTACCGAAACGAGTAGTAGTATTAGTATTCTATAAGTGGTCTACTTTTATGACAATTTTCACAACTAGATAGGTGACGCATTTTGCCTGAGAACAACACAATTCGTAAGTACTTTACCTACTTACAAGAAGAAAAAACATGGAACTTTGTATCAATATGATGATGATGAAGAAAGTTGTGAATTTTTTTGAAGTTGGTACTGAACCGTGACAAAATGATTAGGTACTCCATACGCGCAGAGTTGCCCTCCAGGTTCCAGGTACCTACCTAATCATAAAATCTTAGGTATATGCTCCCATTATAATGTATACCTACATACCTACAGGTTCCTATCTGTTTAAAGCCAGTGTAGGTTTCTACTTATACATTGGAGTCTTTAATGCTTATCATCTTCTTACTAATGGGCGATTCCACTATCGCGGGTGCAACATTTTGACTCATTCAAGGCCTCCTCCTAATAAAACGAAAAACATTTATTATAAAAATATTGTTTTAAGGATTACTTTTTAACCTCTTTTCTACAGATTTGTGTATAAGAATTTAAAATAAATGTTTAAATAGCCACAAGAGAGGGTTAAAGTGCTATCGCGGGTGCAACCAAATCGGCCCACCTCTCCGGATCACAGTATAAAAACAGAAATATCTTTTAATTGTCAAATATTTAAAATGTTTTGCCTATTTATATTGAAAGACAATAAACAATCAACTATAGAAACATAAAAAAAAGTATTAAAAACTGAAACTATCAATAAATTATTCACTGTTAAAACGATCGCCGGTGCAACATCGTATGATTCGCAGTTGGCCCTAAATCTTAGAATGCTAAGGTTTTCAATAATAATTAATTTAAGACCCCACCCTACACGATGGTATCAAAAAAGTAATAAATTTTGGGAATTGAAAATTGATGTCAAGGTTCGTCTCTAGCGGAATCGCCCTAATATCACAAATGTGGAAGTTTGTGAAAATGTCTGGATATGTAGAGGTTTCGATTTTGATGTTTATTCTTCAATAACAATTGAATGGATTTATACGGAATTTGACACACACGTACCTAAGCCATATCCTAATTTGATACGTATTCGTATTATTTGTTCTCTTGGAATGTTTCTGTGGAGTAACTGTGTTTGTGTATGCCACACCTGGCCATAAAGTGGCTTTTTCCGTGTTGTGTAGGCATAACATTATGTACCTACACAACACGGAAGGTAATAAAACCTGGTTCATTCACTGGTTTGGTTTTCCTATGGAAAGGGGGAGCTATTTGCTGGGAAAGCAGAAAACAGAGAGCTCTCTCGACAGCGGAAGGGCGATTCTCCTAGCGTTTTGACCGCGCGGTTTGACAATCATTGTTGTCCGCCGATTATTTACTATAACGAAAGGACAAATCGTGACAATTTTGATAAAACTAGACTTAAACTCGGGACTGTTTTTCGGTTTCATAAAAAGTTAACTCTAGGCATCGTTTTTTTGAACAATATTTACTGAGACAATAATGACGAAAATAAAACGCCGTAAAAACGCTGAATATTGGCCCGGAAGCTGAATATGTTGCCATCTCGGAGGCAGCCAGAGAGGCAATATTTTTAAAGAGATTTGTTGCTGAGATTACTAGAAAGCAGGAGAGGTCACTGACTATTTTCAGTGATAGCCAATCAGCAATTGCGATTGCACAGAATACTGTGCATCACCAACGCACGAAACACATTGATGTGCGCCACCACTTTGCAGTGTTGCCAATTTAGCAGTTTCAGTGCTAAATTTAGCATAATTTGGACTGGTTTAGCAGAAAAAAATTACATTCAGCAGTTAGCATAATTTTTGGCATAATTTTGTAAAGTATAGAAATGTTACCTGTTGGTGACAAACACACAGATAAATGGTAAATTTAGAAATATACAAGTTGGTGAGACATAAGTTTGTAAAATAACCTTCGATTGCATGGTTGACAATAATATAACTTAAACTATCTAAGTCGTAATAAACATGAATGAAAGCTTACTTTTTTTGCCACTTTCATTTTTAACATATTTTACTATGATTGTTTGTATGCTGTAGTAAAAAAGTTAATTTGATTGTACTATAAAAAAAATGTCGATTAACACATTGACATTCTTAATTTTACTACTTATCTTCAGCAATTTTTTTGCTGAAAGTTTAGTATGGGCCACAAAAAGGATTATTGTAAAGCTGTTATAATCACAATACGTTAAATTTGAAAGAATAATGCTTTTTTTTAGTTAGCACATTTTTTAACAGAATTTATCAAGTTTTAGCATAATTTTAGCAGATTTTCAGCAAAATTTTAGCATTGAATGAAATTCGGAGTTGGCAACACTGCCACTTTGTAAGAGAAGCAGTTGAGAATGGGCATGTCCGGTTAGAGTATGTGGAGACTGAGCGAATGGTGGCGGATGTACTATCGAAACCCTTGCTGAAGGGCAAGTTCGTGTGGTGTGCGAGAGGTATGGGTCTAGAGGAGTGAAATTAAGGAGGAGTGTTAGAATAAAGAGGTTTTTATTCCTATGTAATTTCAAAACTTCTAAATCCTTTTTTGTGACGCTGACACATTCTGCTCTGTCCATTGTTTTACATTCACTCGTTTTGTCAATATACTATTTTCCTAAATAAAATAAATATATTTATTTTTTCTACTCCTGTACTGTTATCTGTCTTTTACTTGGTCACGAACACTAATATAAGAACATACATAATATGAGTTCAGAGAAGTCTATACTCTATTCCCCATAACAGCACTAGTGTCGTTATAGTCACTTTACGTTATTGCTAGCAGCCACAGACTTCTAAATCTAGGTTAAACTTAGGTCAAGGATTAAGCGCTCAATTTTAACTTTACGGTAAAAATGCACAACTACCAACTTAACAAACAATTAAATTCCTTCGGTTTTTAAGTAAAACAAAACTTTCCGAACTAAATTCCTTGATGCCAACATAAAAAAAGTATTTTTAATTTAAGTATATTTTAAATAAAAAAAAAAGTTTACCATAGACACATATTATCAGTCAAACGTCATATTTGACTTGTTTCCAGGTTATGATTAATTTTGTAATTTATAATTTAAAACCTCGTCGTAGAAAAAGTATTGTATGCAACGTTGTATAATTAAGTCAAAAAACGCTCATTGCGTCTCTATTTGCGATACTCGCCGCATTCGCGGCTCGTATCGCAACTCACGCAATTCGCATTTTTTGAACCCACTTATACAACTGTTGCATAAAATACTATTATGCGCTTACCTACTCTGAAGTAATTATTAGTGTCGGCCGACGAGCGGCAAGCACTAAGATTTTGAGGTCCGCTAAAATGTCAAAATGGCGGCCAGTGTTTCACGTGGTAAAAAGCTATTTTAATTCTTTAAGCTTATTGTTGAATATATTTAATTGGCGCATTCATTTCGTATAAATAAAAATGGCATGTACATGTACTCATTTTATTGTTATTTTCCTTACAGAGTACCTAGGTTTATATTATTATGTATTTATTATACATCCTCCATAGACCGACCCTTAATTATTCATCAATTTCATCATGCACTTTTCGAAAAAAAAACATAAAAACAAATGAATGCGCGGCAAATTTTGTTTGCGATGAAATTTATTTCTTGGTTGGTTGCTAGAAATGGAGTATAACTTTTGCATAATTAAGCAATATTATAGAAGTGACATGAATTAATATTGGTTGCTAGCTACAGCGGTAAGTTTTAATTTGAATTGTGTTGTAACAAAATAATGGGGACGGATAATTTGTTTCTATTTTTATAAAGATGGACTAATTTCAAATTCTACCTATTTGAAATTATTTTTATCCAGTTGGGATGTTGACTGTAACCGAACATGGTAAAAATTATACAAGATCCTCTTAAAATAAGCAAATTAAGTATGTATGAAGGTTTTGAGCCCGGTACCAAACGTGTAGGTAATTTTATATCATGCTTATGGTTCTATATCTGTATATTTAACTGTAAGTAAGCAACTCTTTGGATATTGTTTTTTATTTATCTTGTTTACCAATTATTTGACATACTACAAGTACAAATTAGTACATTTATTGATGGATGATCTAATCTTTTATGCAATTAAGGCCCATTTTATTATAATAATGAGTAGAAATCGTGATTGCTATATTATGGAACATGAGTTCTCCCTTATTTTTAACTGACCTCAAAAAAAGAGGTTACCGATGGGACCCGTATGTACATATGTAATATTGACAGATTTGCACATTTTTTATACTTATCTGGGTGTTGCCTTTAACAGGAGCAAATAATTAAAACGTAGATTCTACTCATCAAACAATAAGACTTTCGTTCAACAAGTTTTAAAAATGATGTCCTTAATCTTTAGACTTTATCTTTTTCATACAAATTAAATAGTATTTTCAATGTACGATAACATCAGTCTAATTGACGTCGCATGTCACGCTGGCCTAGTGTCCTGGTTCGACCCCAGGCGCTTTGGCCCCCACCTAGTCTGACCCTCTCAAGGTGGACCGGGACTAGCGACCTGGATCGACCCCAGGTACCCCCGGTCCCCACCTGATCCGATCCACTCAAGATGGTCCGGCCAGCGACCTGGTTCGACCCCAGGGAACGCAACGGCCCCCACCGGGTCCGATTTTTGCAACAGCCAGTAATAAGGCCTGCAAGTTTGTCAGGCTTCAAAAAAAGGAGAGGAGAGGGTTTCGTACGTTCAAAACAATATTAAACAATTATACTTTATTGCACAGACTTCTTATAGGTTCTCCTGTAATCTATAGGTATAGGACTATTATCCATTTTTTTTCTAAATTCTACGTCTAATAGTTTCGGAGATAAGGGGGGGATGGTTAATTTTTGCCTATTTTCTTAAATAACTTCAAAACTATATATTTATTGATATTATTGATATAAAAATTATAAAAAATATGTTTGAGATTCTCACAGTGAGCCCTTTCATTTCATTTTTCATACAATATAGTTCGTTTTTTTTTTAATTTTCTAGTTGACCCTCCAAAAGTGGCCCCCATGATTAAAATTCATATATTTTCGTGACATGTCCGTGTTTGGGTCATTATCCTTAATCATCATCATCATCATCAGCCTGTATCAGTCCACTGCTGGACATAGGCCTCTCCCATGGCACGCCATTGAGCTCGATCTTCAGCTCTCCTCCTCCAGTCACCACCTACTGCCCTTCGTATGTCATCACTCCACCTTGTTACAGGGCGCACTACGTTTTCCGATTCGCGGCCTCCACTCCAGAGCTCGTCTACCCCAGTGGTCGTCCGCTCTACGACAGATATGCCCAGCCCACTGCCACTTTAGCTTGCTGATTCGCTGAGCTATGTCGGTAACTTTAGTTCTCTGTCGAATCCTTAATATACAGGGTGTCCCTAAAACCAACTTTTATACGATCAGGGCTGATAGACCAGCTCATAAGAACCTAGATTAAGCAAATTTGACCTCAGTAAAAATCTCTTTGTTTTCGAGATATTGACGTTTTTGTAAAACTCGTGCTAAGTGATACCCTGACTCGGTGTTTTGAGTGTCATTGCTAAAATATCAAGTATTTTACAAATCTGTTTTTTGCTATGTGTGGCCAAATAACTATGCTATTGAACGTATTTTCTATTTTTGCTAATTTATTCATGCTGTGGACACAGTACAATAACAAAAAAAAATTATTCGATTTTTTTCAAATTTCACCTCTGACTTCGAACTAGCGTGGTGAAAAAAAAATGTACCAACATAACCAGGCACTCAACGTAAAAAAATTGCGCATTTATTGTAGTTTCTAAAATGGTATAAAATTTACTAAACACTGTAATAATTTTTGAAATAATGATATTTTGTTACAAAATTAACTGTCTGCCGCTTTCATCTCATACGATCCGGTTGAACTAAGTTTGCACCGGGCGTGCTTGACATCACATACAAATTAGGTGCAAACTTCACGTAATCGTCAATATCTCGAAAACTAAGAAATTTTTATGAGGTCGATTTTACTCAGTCTCGTTTTTTATGAGCTGGTTTATCAGCCCTGTTCGCCATTTTGTAAAAGTCGCGAATTTTGATAGCCTGGATCAGTCTTTCGAATGTCATGACTTCAAATTTCAGTATTTTCTTAATCTGCTTTTTGTTAAACATTACGGTGTCTAGTGTGTAAAATCTTACTATTTTAAACTACATTATTATTTTTTATTTTAGCATGGTAAATTTGTTTTAAGTATTACGCGATTCAAATCCGAGGTCATATTTTGAATCACGTAAAATCTAATTTATTTTGATAAGGTATGATAGCATAATTATTAACTAATGTTTAAAACAAAAAGCAGATTAAGAAAATACTGAAATTTGAAGTCATGACTTTCGAAAGACTGATCCAGGCTATCAAAATTCGCGACTTTTACAAAATGGCGAACAGGGCTGATAAACCAGCTCATAAAAAACGAGACTGAGTAAAATTGACCTCATAAAAATTTCTTAGTTTTCGAGATATTGACGATTACGTGAAGTTTGCACCTAATTTGTATGTGATGTCAAGCACGCCAGGTGCAAACTTAGTTCAACCGGATCGTATGAGGTGAAGGCGGCAGACAGTTAATTTTGTAACAAAATATCATTATTTCAAAAATTATTACAGTGTTTAGTAAATTTTATACCATTTTAGAAACTACAATAAATGCGCAATTTTTTTACGTTGAGTGCCTGGTTATGTTGGTACATTTTTTTTTCACCACGCTAGTTCGAAGTCAGAGGTGAAATTTGAAAAAAATCGAACAATTTTTTTTTGTTATTGTACTGTGTCCACAGCATGAATAAATTAGCAAAAATAGAAAATACGTTCAATAGCATAGTTATTTGGCCACACATAGCAAAAAACAGATTTGTAAAATACTTGATATTTTAGCAATGACACTCAAAACACCGAGTCAGGGTATCACTTAGCACGAGTTTTACAAAAACGTCAATATCTCAAAAACTAAGAGATTTTTACTGAGGTCAAATTTGCTTAATCTAGGTTCTTATGAGCTGGTCTATCAGCCCTGATCGTATAAAAGTTGGTTTTAGGGACACCCTGTATGTACCAAATTACAACTCAATCGGACCAGTACTTTCGGAGAAAACAGACAGACAGACACACGAGTGATCCTATAAGGGTTCCGTTTTTTCCTCTCGAGGTACGGAACCCTAAAAATGAAAACATAAGCTATTTTTAAATGTCGCTGAACAAATGTTGTTCCGTTTGAGAATTGCAATCTACGTTTTAATTATTTGCTCCTAGTACAGACAACACCTATATGTTAGTAGGTACATACCATAAGATAGGAAGAAATAATGTTTTTTTTTGAGGTCAGCCTTATGTAATACTAGCTGATGCCCGCGACTTCGTCTGCGGTGTAAATTATAATTAGGCAATTAATCTTAATAGGCAATTAATAGTTTCTGATATTTGTTCATAAACTTTGTTGTAATTAAACAAAACCCTCAAATATTGGGCCCAAAACTGCACAATGCACATTTACCGTGAAAATCAATTCTTAAGTCCATTTAAGGATTATTACCAAAAAATTAAATGCACTTAATAAACCGCTTGTTACTTACACAAAAAAACAATCTACTAATTGCTATATGCTATGCATGGAGTTAAAAACCTTTTACTTTAAAAATTGTACGGGTCCCTAAAAAAACTTTCAACCCCTACTTACTCAACCCGTCTTCGAGATAAATTTTAATGAACCGTGAAATCATTTGAGTTCTATTCAGTTTAATCAGTTTTAGATACCCTACTTTAAAAATCATTTGGTCCCTTTATAAAGTTTTGGTCTCCATTTATAACCCTTGGAGATGAATTTCAAAAAATGGTTTAACATTTTTTCTGTACCCTTATTGAAGGATCTATGTACGAAGTGTCAGATTTCCTACTTCAAAAATCCTTTGGACCCTATACAGAGTTTCAACCCCCATTTAAACCCCTTTGGGGATAAATTTCAAAAAACTGCAATCACTTTTCTTTTCTTTTTTAGATGAGTTCAAGATCTACTACAAAAATCGTTTGGTCCCTTTACAAAGTTTCAACCCCCTTTTGATCCCTTTTTAGGGATGAAAAAACGGTAAAACCACATTTCTTTTTTCTTATTAAGGAGTCTATGTACGATGTCCCAGATCGCCAACTTCAAAAATCTTTTGGTCCGTATACAAAGTTTCGACCCTCATTTAAACCCCTTTGGGGATGAATTTCAAAAAAACAGCAATCACTTTTCTTTACTCTCATGGATGAGTTTATGTAAGAAGTTTAAGATCTACTATAAATACCGTTTGGTCTCCATACAAAGTTTTGACCCCCGTTTGACCCCTTCTTAGGGATGAATTTAGAAAAACGAAAAATCACTTTTTCTACTCTTATTGAGGAGTTTATATACGATGTCTTAGAGCTCCAACTTCAAAAATCGTTTGTACCCTACACAAAGTTTCAACCCCCATTTTAACCCCTTTGGGGATGAATTCCAAAAAACAGCAATCACTTTTCTTTACTCTTATGGATGAGTCTATGAACGAAGTTCAAGATTTACTACAAAAATCGTTTGGTCCCCATACAAAGTTTCAACCCCCGTTTGACCCCTTTTTAGGAATGAATTTCGAAAAATGGTAAAACTACTTTTCTTTATTCTTATTGAGGAGTTTATGTACGATTTCTCAGAGCTCTAACTTCAAAGTTCAAATTTTCAACCCCCATCTAACCCCTTTTGGGGATGAATTTCAAAAAACCGTGAAATGACTTTCCTGTACTCATATTGTGGAGACTATGTACGATATCTCAGAGCTCCAACTTCAAAAATCGTTTCAAGCCCCATTTAACCCCCGTTGGGGATGAATTTTGAAAAACGGTGAAATTACTTTTTGCAACTAATCTCCTAGTTTAAAAATCGTGTGGTCCCCATTTAAACTTTCAACCCCCGTTTTACCCCTTTTAGGGATGAATTTCGAAAAAGGGTGAAATTACTTTTCTCTACTTATATTGAAGGATCTATGTGCGAACTCTGAGATCTCCAACTTCAAAAATCGTTGGTGCCTATACAAAATTTCAACCCCCGTTTAACCCCTTTTGGGGATGAATTTCGAAAAACCGTGAAATTACTTTCCTACACTCATTTTGTGGAGCCTATGTACAATGTCTCAGAGCTCCAACTTCAAAAATCGTTTTAACCCCCATTTAACCCCTGTTGGGGATGAATTTTGAAAAAAGGTAAAACTACTTTCTTAGACCTTTATCGAGGAGTCTATATACGAAGTCTCAGATCTGTAACTTAAAAATAATTTGGTCCCTAAACAATATTTCAACACCCGTTTTACCCCTTTTAGGGATGAATTTCGAAAAAGGGTTAAATTACTTTTCTTATCTCATATTGAAGGATCTATGTGCGAACTCTCAGATCTCTAACTTTAAAAATCGTTTGGTGCCTATACAAAGTTTCAAACCCCCATTTAACCCCTTTTGGGGATGAATTTAGAAAAACCGTGAAATTACATTCCTGTACTCATATTGATGGGTCTATGTGCAAAGTCTCAGATCTCCGTCTTTAAAAATCGTTTGGTCCCCATTTAAACTTTCAACCCCCGTTTAAGCCCTTATAGGGATGAATTTCGAAAAACCGTGAAATTATTTTTCTGTAGTCATATTGAGGAGACTATGTACGATGTCTCAGAGCTGCAACTTCAAAAATCGTTTCAACCCCCATTTAGGATGTTCCCCATTGGGGATGAATTTTGAAAAACGGTAAAATTACTTTCTTCGACCTTTATTGAGGAGTCTATATACGAATTCTCAGATCTGTAACTTCAAAATAATTTGGTCCCTATACAACATTTCAACCCCCGTTTAACCCCTTTTAGGGATGAATCTCAAAAAAGGGTGGAATTACTTTTCTCATGTCATATTGAAGGATCTATGTGCAAACTCTCAGATCTCTAACGTCAAAAACCGTTTGGTGCCTATACAAAGTTTCAACCCCCATTTAACCCCTTTTGGGGATGAATTTCAAAAAACCGTGAAATTACTTTCCTGTACTCATCTTGATGGGTCTATATGCGAAGTCTCAGATCTCCTACTTTAAAAATCGTGTGGTCTTCATATAAACTTTCAACCCCCATTTAACCCTCTTTGGGGATGAATTTCCAAAAACGGTGAAATTACTTTTTTTAAATTGTATTAAAGAGTCTATGTTCGAAGTCTCAGATCTCCTACTTTAAAAATCGTATGGTCCCCATATAAACTTTCAACCCCCATTTAACCCCCTTTGGGGATGAATTTCAAAAAATCCCTTCTTATCCCTTACTTACGTTATATAACCACCCTACTGTGAAAATTTCAAGTTCCTAACTTCAGTAGTTTCGGCTGTGCGTTGATCAGTAAGTCAGTCAGTCAGTCAGGACTTCTTCTTTTATATATTTAGATTTGAAATAAACGTAGTAATTTGGTAGCAGTAGGTACCTGTGCGGTACAAAGCTTGCACGGATATCAAAAAATCTTCATTTTCTTACTTTTATGAAGGCTGTTTAATTTTTTTAAGTTACTTTTTGTAGATATAACTAAGTCAACTAAGTCAGATATCATTTGCGCCCACTTTTACTATAAGCCATAAGGACGGGACATACATATGCATTTGAGCTTCCATTCAGCAAACCCACAAAGTATAACTTGGATCTCTTCTAGCAGAGAGTAAAAATAGAGTCAGAGAAAGATGACAAAACCACACCATGATCGCGTTGTGGCGTACAAAAAACACCGGTATTCTGGGCCCAAAAGTAACCGCAACCGTGTCGCTGCCGGAATAAGAAAAAAACACGGGGCTGTAAAATCGTAAGTTTTCAGTATCATCCTTTTAATGAAGTTTACTAATAAATCAAGGTAGCCTTTACCCAGTTTTGAGAGACGTCCAGACGCGGCAGACGATATGTGCTGTGCTTAATTAGTACATTATGATACGAGTGGGCGAAGTTGGTCATTACAGTAAAGGCTGTGTTGTAATAGCCTCGACTGTAATGACCAATGCCCACGAGTGTCATACGACGTTTTTCAACACACCTGCGAATAAAAAATAATACTTATCTATCATTTAGAATTTCTGTTTTGTACATATTTATTTTAGTGGTTTATCTATCCTCGTGTATCGTCACCTCGTCGTGTGGTGTCGGCGTAGTGCGGGCGCGCTCATGAAGAGGCACGAGGTGGCGGACTGGTGGTGGCGGCGCTGCGCGGGGATAATATCCGCACGCCGAGTCCCACGACGACGTGCTCTCATTGGTCAATTGGCGGTAATTACAGCACATGTGCGGTAATGTAAAGTAAAAAGCACTTGTGTCTTGTAATAAGCTCCGTTTCGCGCATAAGAACCACCACCAAATAAGAGCGACTTTATGAATGTCTTTCGTCACACTTGTGAGGAAATCTGATTAAAATAACCTTACTTAACCTAAATAAAATTGTAAAACTGACAGTGACATTAGTGACATTATCCATAGACAATGCGAATTCACGTCACGTTCGGAAACCATAGCGGTAAAGACTTAAAATGGTTGATTTTATTTTTGCAAAATACTGAAATGCACTATTTAAACATTTAATTAATGTTACAGAAATATGTGTTTACATGTATTTGCAATAAAAGTTCTCTGGCGTAATAGGTCATTTACGGCGCGCAAAACCTACGCGTAATGACACAATTTTCGAGCAAGTGTGATGAAAAATATATTTTCAACACACTTGCTCATAAACTCGCTCTAAATAAATATGTACAAAAACAGAAATTCTAAATGATAAGTATTATTTTTTATTCGCAAGTGTATTGAAAAACGTTGTATGACACTCGGCGGCATTGGTCATTACAGTCTCGGCTATTATAGCTCTCACCTGACGGCTCGGGCTGTGCAACATAGCCTCGACTGTAATGACCAACATTGCCCACTCGTATCACAATGTACTATTATGCTACGCCTGGCCATAAAGTGGCTTTTAGCGCACGCTACGCTACGCGTATGAAAAATGCCGCTTTCTGGCCAAGTGTAGACATAAAATGATGTACACAACACGCAAACTTCTGCGATCTCGGCCTTTCTTTATATTACCGCCCTAGTTGTGTAATGTACTAATTTCAACACACTCGCTCATAAAGTCGCTCTTACTTCGTGGTTCTTACGCGCGGAACGCAGCTTATTACACACATGTGCTTTTCACTTTACATTACCGCACAAGTGCTGTAATTACCGCCAATTGGCCAATGAGAGCACGCCATGTGGCCCGGCGCGCTGATTTTATCCCCGCGCAGCGCCGACACGGTGTCGGTGTAGTGCGCGGCGCGCGCCCATGTACGACGAGATTAGATAGACGAGGATAGATAAACCACTATAGTACATTACACAACTAGGGTGGTAAAACAAAGAAACACCGAGATCGCAGATGTTTGTGGCCCGAGCTGTAAGCGAGGGACGTAAATATGCGATCGATTAACTCCCGTGTTGTGTATCATTTTATGTCTACTGCACTTGGCCAGAAAGTTTATAGCCAGGTGTGGCATAATATAAATATGTACAAAAACAGAAGTTCTTAATGATATGTATTATTTTTAACCGACCGATCCAAAAATCTATACAAAAATTTATATGTATAATATTAGCAGGAAATAATAAGACATAAGATAAGTAAATAGTAGTACTTCATACGCTTCATTTTTAACTTGCACTTATTTTTAGCCGAGCAAAAATTTGGCGGGAACCTGAAGTAGAAAGACGTGCGTCGTTAAAAGTGGATAATGAACGACAAAACGTACATTATTTTCCAGGACACCAATTACCGGAACCTGCTAACAGGTATCTTTGTACTTTTATTTAACCAATTATTCAAATTCGTTGGTTATAGGTAATAGTACATTTAGTACATTGTGTATCAAGGGCAGTAAGTAAGGAATTACAAACGAGTGTTTGTTACAAGGCCGAGGCGAAGCCGAGGGCTTTAGTAACACGAGTTTGTAATTCCTTT
Source organism: Eudemis profundana (assembly GCA_947034925.1). Classification (NCBI taxonomy): domain Eukaryota; kingdom Metazoa; phylum Arthropoda; class Insecta; order Lepidoptera; family Tortricidae; genus Eudemis; species Eudemis profundana. The sequence goes on along the minus strand of OX344814.1, from coordinate 8,388,112 downwards.
ACCGCCCGTGTCACACACTGTGTTTTTCATCACACTTGTGAGGAAATGGGATTAAAATAACCTTACTTAACCTAAATAAAATTGTAAAACTGACAGTGACGTTAGTGTCATATATCAAGACGACAAGTCACGTTCGGAAACCATAGCGGTAAAGACTTAAAATGGTTGATATTATTTTTGCAAAATACTGAAATGCACTATTTAAACATTTAATTAATGTTACAGAAATATAATTGTATACATGTATTTGCAATAACAGTTCTCTTTAAATAAATGTTTCAGTAATAAAAGTTAAAAAAGTACGTTAGCGTTTCCTTTGAACATGACAAATAAGAGTAAAACAGAACCAGCGTTTCAAATTTAAAAAGAAAACCACTACGCCCTAGGGCGTAATAGGTTATTTACGGCCCGCAAAACCTACGTGTAATGACACCATTTTCGAGCAAGTGTGATGAAAATAATAATAAAACATCTTTGCTGTGTACCACGGAATCGGAAAACCTACTCGAAACTTGAAATACTATATTATTTCGACTATGTATAAAATTAAATCTCATTATTAACGCCATAACTACCTGTAATTTAACATGAAACACAATCTGTAATAAGAAGTTTATTTTTGTCGACAACCCTAGCGGTGGGCGTGGAACCAGAGCGCGCGTTATGAGTTAGAGCGAGAAGGTAGGATTCGGCGCATTTTTGCGACTCGAACGTGGTTTTGTTAGACAGTGCGAGTTCTGTACAAAGTACTAATACTTATTCTGTGGTATAGGGCACTACTTATTACTTTTTCTTGAAGCGTTTCGTTGTATTTTAGTACCTTTAGAGATTCGGTCTGGACAGTGCTAAACAGTTCGAATTGTCAGGATAGGATGCCAATAGAGTATTATGAAACATACTAAGTAAGTTTGAAATGTATGTCTATTATACTTAATAGATTATTAATATCTAAAATACCCAGATTTCGTTACTCAGTCACTCACTGATCATCAAAACTATTCGGGTACTTCCTGGTAGTAGAAAGCTGAAATTTGGTGTGAAAGCTAGGATTAGCGCACATACCTACTATATAAATATTCAGTAATCTGTTTTGTATTTTGCTCCCTTACCCTATCCCTTATAATTGGGAGACGAATGTTTACTTGAAAGTATTGTTAATTTTCAAGCAAACATGAAAATCGGTACCTATTTAGAATTAGTAAATAACTGGCCAAGAGCATGTCGGACCATGCTCAGTGTAGGGTTCCATAGCCGTAACTATAAGGTAAAAAATACGATGTAAAAAAAGTACAACAACAAAAGAGCGTATCTTCATAGCAATTACGTCCTTTTGTTGAGAAGCGCAGTATATCGGCAATAACTCAAAAACGGTATATTCGATCTTGTTGAAAATAATTTTCATTGAAAGTATTAATTAAGCGTTACCTTCGTGATTTTATTCATATTTTTCGGACGCACGGTTTAGAAAATAGAGGGGGGGGGGACACAATTTACACAAGTTTCGGAGCGATTATTTCCAAATATATTCATTTAATCAAAAATATTACTTAGGAACCTTATAGTGTTTTTTAAAGAGCTGTCGAACTATGTACCACACGTTGATTTGCTGAAAAAAAAATTACTGTCTTTAACATGTATGGAGTGCCCCCCCTAAAAATATTTATTTTAATTATTTATATACCAAACTAAGTAGCGGCTCATAAAAGACACCTATATTCCAAATTTCATCAATATCCATCTTGTAGTTTTTGAGTAAAATGCCTGTGACATACGGACAGACAGACAGACAGACAGACCCCAACCAGCAAAATAGTCGTATAAGCAAAGCTTTTTACAGCTAAAGATCGAGAAATGGCCGTAAAAAGGAGTCAAAGATGCCAAATCGTCGTATAAAAGAACTATACTCAACTCTTTAGCATTTTCGCATTTTGGGCGTAAAACTATGTCGACTAAACGTTTACTCGACATATTTACAGCGCGTTTACTCAACTATTGTATAAAGGTGCCAAATTTCACTTTTATACCACTGTAAGTTCTAAATTAGCTGTATAAAAGCTTCTAATTTTCTAATTAGCTGCTGAAGAAGTCTTTATAGCACCGTCATACGACATGTTTCCGTGGAAGCATTATAATGGTAAAAAAGCTGCTTATATGACCAAATAACATCTCAGTTACTTTTAAAGCACTAAGTGCTATATAAAAGATATTGATTTACTATTACAGCACCTGCCGAGAGAAAGCTCTAAAAGTGACTGTTATAGCACCTAAAGCAATTCAAATGATCTTTTAAAGCCATTATGCAGCAAAATGTGGCATAAATGATATTTGAAATCTTTTACAGCACCAAACTGTCTATAATGGCGTCTGCATAGTAATATAAATGTAATATATTTTCTATTTTTCAACTAAAAGTCGAGTAAAGATCGTAAGACGGCAAACGTACTTCTATAATGGCGGAACAATTCTTTTTGATATTTTAATTATATAAATAATTTATTAATACCTCGAAAATGAGGAGGCCCATTAAAATTATAACTAGAAATATGAGGAAGTTAACCGAAAAATAAAATTTCGCATTGAAATTTAGTATGTTACATGTACATGAATAATAGCTAACACCGAAGACATATTATTTGAAAGAACATGGCTACCATTCTATATTTGTTAAGTAGGAAATATTTTCTTGTTTTCTGACAGAAATAACACACATTTATTAAAGCTGCAAATACTTCCAACACTGAGTGCTATAAAGCTCGCCAAGTTGCGATCAATCGACTAAACAGCTGAGTGAATGCAACAAAGTAGCTGTCACAGCACTATTAAGTCGAGTAAAAGCAATTTCGTTGCTTTCAACCGACATATTAGTCGCCTAATGGTGAAATTATTGCTATTATAGCATTAATGATGCTGTATGGCGCTTTGTCTCGACCTTTATAGCATCATTTGGCTATTAACTCGACTATTTTACGACAATTATAGCACTTTAAGCTGAGTAATTTGTGCCCAAATCGCGTCGAGTAAACGTTTACAGATCTATTACTCGACAGTTTGAAGACTCTTTTCTCAGCTTTAGGTGAAAATAAGAACGTGCTCTGGACTTTCATACGACGTAGTTTTGCTGCTTGGGACGGACGGACATGACGAAACTATACCTAAGGGTTCCGTTTTTGCCATTTTGGCTACGGAACCCTAAAAAGGAAACGGAAATAAACAAAATAATATATACTAAGACAAGTAAGGTAAGAGTATGTAACTTACAAAAACAAATGATATACGAGTAGCAATGTAATAATGTAATGCCAAGGTGACGGACAGACGGATAGACGGACTCCGACGGTTCCGTTTTTGCCATTTTGGCTACGGAACCCTAAAAAACCGGTCAAGTGCGACTCGGATTCGCCCACCGAGATTTCCGTATAGTATAGTAGGTATGTGAAAATATATCAGGTAAACTGTATTGAGAGACAAACTTAACTTTGCTGTCGGAAAACTGTAGTCCCCATACATCTACATAGGTCGCGGTTAGTTTAGTAACTGACAAAATAAATTTGTGTTACGATTATTGTGACTTTGTAAATAAACTATGCAAGTTAGCTAACCATTATAGTTTTCCTGTAATATTCAGTATGATATTAATAATCGGTAATTATTACACATTTTGCAGTTCGGTAATTTCGGAGAAATTGGAGATAATAGGGGAAATGGCATTTTTCTAACGTTTGTGTCTTAAATCAACAACTTCATGTAAAGAAAAAAAAATAAAAACTGGTTTGGACGCTACAAATTAAGCCCTTTCATTTGATATAATAGCCCTACACATAGCCCTACTTTTAATGTTATGTAAAGTACAAAGTAATCATAAATATATATTTCTTACTTTTACATGTTTAAATTTAATTAAAATAAATTCTGTGTTTCTTTTCAATAGTACATTACACAACTAGCGTGGTAAAATAAAGATAGCCCGAGATCGCAGATGTTAGCGGCCCGAGCTGCAAGCGAGGGACGTAAATATGCGATCGATGGCTTTTTTTATTACCTCCCGTATTGTGTACATAATTTTATGTCTACACTTGGCCAGAAAGCGGCTTTTTCCGTACGCGTAGCGTGTTTTTGTTTCATCGTATTTTTTTCGAAAAATGTATTAAATAACGTCGTTTGATACACGTGAGGAAGTGTCATTTCCACTCGTCCCGAGTATTTATTTACCCTCGCCTTGCAACTCGGGCCAATACACCTCGGGACTCGTGAAAAATGACATAGGTACTTTCCGCACTTATATCAAAAAGTACTATTCCCCAATATATTTTACCACATCCGGGCATTTCTCCAGAAATATGATTCTCATTTCTCACACGATTTAATATCTACTCGTTTCATTTACTATACGCGTCTTTGCCGATGCATACATTTTACCAATCCGGATCATTTACATACATATTTCTTACCTGTAGAAAAATTCCCAATAGTCTAATTTGGTCACACGTTTTAATTTCTACTCATTATTTTCGATTGGCCGCCTCGGTTCCGGTTCCGATGCATAAACGCAAATACTGGAAACGTATGGACGGGACGGGTATAAGCAGTGTTGCCAGATGAAATTTGATAGAAGCAGTAGAAATTTGGCGAAAAAATCAGTAGATTGAGGAAAAAATTCAGTACCTTAAAAAAAAGGTGTAAATATCGTTATCTGAGCTAGTTCTCCCTAGTTTTTTCTCAATTCCCACACTTTTTTGTTGTAAAATGTAAAGAGAAGCGTAAAACGCCGCTCACATACACTTCAGTTGCCAACTTGTTATGATTAAGCATGACATTTTCATGTTTAAATAAAAAAATAATAATATGAATCATCTTCTTCATACATGTTTCGAATGATCGAATCGAAACGATCGGCTCGTTAGCCAACCAATAGGGATGCAACTTCCTCAAAAAGAGATAGCGCCCCTTTTTACTGTGACAAGTAGTGGCATTGGTACTGACACCGCCACGGAGTAGATTTTGTGTAATTTTGTGTATTTAGTAGTGTGGATTTTTATTAATATGAGAAAAGCAGGTAGATTTCTTGAATTTTTAGAAAGAAATCAGTAGATCAGTAGACTTATCAAAAATCAGGTAGATCTAGTGCTTTATCAGTAAATCTGGCAACACTGGGTCGGGATAGCAAAGAAGGTTTCAATTATAGCTTTTGCCGACTAACGACTGTATAAAATAAAGTGTATTTCGAGGTACCTTGTTAGCACTTGTGCTTGTTGTGTGTTGTTGTTGTTGGTACCTTGAATGAATGAATGAATGAATGAATATAAAGTTGAAGTTGACAACAGCGGGATGATAGCAGTGGCGACCGTGGTAATGGCTGTCGGCGGCGACTCATCCCCGCCTGCTCCACTGGTCCGTAAAATTGCAATTAATTATTAAATTATATTCATAAATGTGCTTTTAATGCAATGTGTAGTTGTCTTTATTATAAAACTAACTGAATCTCATCGGACTGAAGTATCGACAGTCTTTGAAAACCCGTCCCGAAAGTCCCGGTTATATTATCGGCTAGTACCGAAAATTCCGATTTTTCAGAACGGTACCGGTACTGCGTACCTACTAGGTACCCGTAGCACAAGCATTGCTTAGTTTGGAATAGGCTACTTGATGACAGTTCAAATCAGCTTCTTTTTATGAAGTGTCAAAACGCTGCGAAAGTATGCAGTTTAGTATGAAATACTATCTTGTGACGTCATGTTCAACATGGTGCCTTATCTTTAGTTTTCGTCATTGTAAAATCGTTGATGGCACGAAAATAAGTTTGAATGATTTTATCCGGGCTATTTTGGAAGCGTAAATTGCTGGTTAGAGTTAATGAATTTATTTTGATTGTTGTCCCGTTGTATAAAGCCTGGAATAGTATGCATGTGTTGCCTAGGTTAAGTTAAATGTTGTTTATTCCCTTGTTACTTACATAGATTATAAGGATTATTGTTACTAATATGATATGGATGTATGTCCGAAATAAATGATGATTATTATTATTAAATACCCTATTAGCTCGACACAGATTGTCCCCCCGATATTTATCTTAAATTTTATCGTTCTTTAGCAAGATGACGGAGCTAGACAAATTCAAACGGCGCACCATCCGCTCTGTGGCGCGGCTGCTCTTCAAAGAGAAGAGGCCTTCAGAAGAGCTTTGGGCGGAGATGAAGAAAGAAACCGGCACCGACTGCCGCATACTCTGGTAAGATATTCACTAATACCTAATACGCTTCATATTGGCTTTAGCTCTGTGACTGTGACACGTCTGCTCTTCATAGAGAAGAGCCCCGAGAAGAGCTTTGGGCAGAAATTAAGGAAGAAACTGGAACCGACTGCCACATACTCTGGTAATTTGGTATTAAATGCAGGTTGATTCAATAAGTGATAATTATATTAGACTATCTCGTCTCATAACTTTGTAACCGAGTCTGCATTGTGTATTTTATGACAAACAAAAAAATCCCTACCTACACAATCGCAACCTTGCCGCGGAAATGGCATCAAAACATCTAAATTTCGTATGAGTTTCGCATATTTTCGCCATGATTTCGTAGATTGCGGCGTCAGTGTGAAAAAAGGGTATAAATTCAATAAAAACTCCATGATAATAAAATATTTGTAGCGAACCTTCAAATTTACCTTTCTGCCATATCTTTTACATTAGTCCTAATAATGTGCAGATTATATGTATTTTTTATTTTTTTTCCTGAATAATGAAAAAGTGTTATGTACTATCCTCCCGTATAAAAACGTCACTCAACAGTGACATTACTTTCGTTCAATCCATTCGTGCCAGCTTTTGTGAATCGACCTACAATCTTATTTTTTTTTCAGGGAACGAATGCGAGCACTATGCGTGAAGAAACTTAACCGCCTGCTAGCGGTGGACGACCGCTCAGCCCACCTGCCGAGCATCGCGCGGCTGTCTCTGACCGACTGGTTGCTGGTCGATCTAGTACTAGTTCATGAGAAGATAGACGTTATAGGAGTGGTAAGAAATTAATTTTTCTTTTCCCTCAAAGTGTGCGCCGTGCGCCGCGGCGCCCTGGTGCGCCGTAGAAATTAGATGGGCGCCGTGACGAAATATTAAATTTGTAAATGCGCTACGGGCTGGAAAAGATTGGGAACCCCTGCCCTAGGATGTCAGTGGGTAATGCGCCCTTGTGGGCTATCTGCTTTTCCCTAAGGTTTAACCCTTTTGTACGATCAGTTTTATTTTGTGCAATAAAGTTTAAATTAATAAATAATATTAATATTGTACTTGTGAAAGGCGGCCGGCTCAGACAGACCCGGATTTCCTGTTTCTGTTCCGCTTTTCAATAAGTAGATATGTATTAATAAAAATGTCCCGCATTCACGTAGGTACCTCGCGTGCTAAAAAGAAGGGTCGGGGACCTTCTTTGCTCCCCGTTAACATTATTATAGGTAGTTTCACGAGGGTTGAGGTGAATGATTACACACACAGCTACATGAAGTACTCATTGCAAAAAAAGTGAATGAATGAAACTGTTTGGTCTATCTTGCAATTCACTATTGAACTTGCTATTGATACGAAAAAAAAGAACAGTAATTTCAAAATCCCGCTGTCATTACACGACAGTGTTGTTGTGTGCGTGGCCTCAACTCTCGTGAAACTACCTATAGTCAGATTTGAAAAATCTGATAATATTGGTACCTATAATGAATTGATCAAATACCACTGAATGAAATGGAAAATTTAACACATATTTCGGTAACATTAATTAAATGTTTAAATAGTGTATTTCAGTATTTTGAAAATATAAAATCAACCATTTTAAGTCTTTACCGCTATGGTTTCCGAACGTGACTTGAGATTCGCATTGTCTGTGGATATGTCACTAATGTCACTGTCAGTTTTACAATTTTATTTAGGTTAAGTAAGGTTATTTTAATCAGATTTCCTCACAAGTGTGATGAAAAACATTGTGTGTGCCACGGGCGGTAAAGGAATTACAAACTCGTGTTATTAAAGCCCTCGGCTTCGCCTCGGCCTTGTAACAAACACTCGTTTGTAATTCCTTACTTACCGCCCTTGATACGCAATGTACTATTACACACTTGGTTCCCATACAAATCGACGAACTATGTCCTTCTCTGGATATATATGATGATTTGTTGATACGATGATTTGTTGGACCTGTAACCATGTTATCAATAAATAATTTCATTTAATATATTTCTGTGGTGACAGTCATCATGACAATATTTCAAATGAGATATTATAGCTCGATTTCCTACCCAATTCGATACCTTTTTTATTGTATTAACGACTGCCAACGAATTCTAAATATTTTATTAGATAGATAGATAAAACATTTATTTGTTCAACTATAACACACACAAAAATACAATAATTACAAAAAAACATAGGAAACAGAAAAATCTGAAAGGTGAAACATGAAAAGAGAAAAAAAAATTAAACACAGAAAAATAAAACAAACAATGCACATGACAGATTGTAAATTGTACTCTGTGTGCGTTGCAGCAGTACAAAAAGGTTCCAGCTCAGTGATAGAGGTGTGCGCCGCGCCGGCGCGCCGCCGCCGCCGGCTTTTTTGGCCACGCCGCCGCCGCCGATTTCTGATCGGCGTGAAATCGGCGTGAATAAAAAACTTATTGCAAAAGCAGATTTTCGTACCATATATTAAAACTAACCTTACTTAACACTTTGTTCTAGCAGTTCATAGCATATACTCTGTTGAAATCAAGGTTCATCCCATTTTTGGATAACGTTTTTTCTTATTATCCTCTCGTAGGATTTCAAAAGACGGCAGAGGCTAGTTAAAATGGTCTAGATCATCATTATCATCTCAATCCGGAGACATTCATTGATGAACATAGGTCTGCCCTAAACAATTCCGAACGAACAGTCGCAATGCACACGTTTTCTCTTAATCGAATGCCGACGAACTTAAACATGTCCTCAGATCATTTTGTGGAGGCCAACCCACGCTCCATCTTCCTTCAGATTCGTGGTCTTCATTTGGGAACCTTTCTATCCCATCGGTCTTTGTTGCTCGAGCTATATGCCCAGCCCATTACCACCTCATGTTGCTAGAGTTATGTCACCTAAGTAGGTTCTTTGGAAACGGAACGAAACGGATTTACTAATTACTAATTTGGTCTAGCTCTCTCTATGGAACGTTGAGCGACTCGACCCTATTTATGAAGGTGAAAGACTATACGTCTACTGGATATCTCGTCACTAGTCAAAAACTATTCTTGAGACATTGAGACACGGTGACAGAGAAGAACTGGAGTGTATGTTTCAGCTACATATGTGTATTCGTAGTTCTCGTCCTAGACAACTTCAAGGTTAACTGCCCCAAGAGCGACTGGGGTATCAGGGAGTTCGACATAACTTTCGTCTTATAAACACAGCGGTCGTTGAGCATATTTTTCGCGCCCTGTAGGGACTATACCATCACGACGATGTCATTAGCTAATCGAAGGTAGTCGTTAGCGACGTTGATTCTAAATCAGTTCTAGTTCAAAAGCTTCAAGACATCCTCCAAAGCTGTGCTCCTGTAACCCTCTCCTTCCTTCGGAGAGGGGCACAACTCCAGATCAACCAAAAGTGGTCAATATTGACCATACGGGACACAAACCAACCAAAAAAAAAAACCAAAGCTGTGGTAATCAGTTTCTAAGAAAAGACGTCTTACAGGTTCTTGGAGTAGAATTTATCTCATACTTTGGTTCATGTTCTTTCTCTGTAAACTCATAATCTTTTAAATTAGAGAATACAGATGATGATGAGATGAATACAGATTGCGGTATCTCAATTAAACTCCTATAATTAATTAATTAGGATTTATTTGAACCAGAGCTGAACACATGTGACAATGGCTAATATAAAAGAGAGAGATCATCAAGGCGGGAAAGAGAGAGGTGAACGCCTAAGCTGCGTTCAATATACCACAGCTGTGTAGGTTTCATGAGCATTTAACCCCTGAGCATTGACTCTGGCTCCACCATATCAAGAAACGAAGTTTTGATATTGAAATCTTCAACACAATATATGACAATGAATGCACATTGTTTTTTGATAAAGATGTATCTGTGGTTTCATTTAATATCATAGAAACGTAGTTTTTTTCTTTTTTAGGGTTCCGTAGCCAAAATAGCAAAAACGGAACCCTTATAGTTTTTAATAAATCTATCAGTTCTGCCAAACATTCTGGACCAAATACTTGAGTTATAACAGCAGTAGCCTTAGTTCGGCCCATTTCTAAGCCTTTGGGAATATTTGAGTCCAGGAAGATATTGGGCATCAGAGGAACTAAAGTGTCCATCAAAGTGAATGGCAAGTTATTTGTAGCTGGTAAGTAGTCCAGCCAGTTTGAACTCTGCCCTTTTTAATCATTTTGTTCGCTGGTTTATTAACCAGGTTTACTATACTTTTGTGACAGCGGTGGTTTGCTTATGTCTGCTGCTACCTATATATGTTTTTCCAGTACAGAACCGTATTAGAGATTCGGCCTTGAGGTACCTTGACCACGCGCTCTTATGGAATTACATGGAAGCTTCCGAAAGATGACAGTTAAGTCCCAGAGATCGAAAAAACAAGCCTTTTTGTGGTACCTAATCTAATTTTGGTCTATTGCGTAGTCTAACACGTTTGGGTAACGTTGGAAAAACTTAAGTTCATCCTCGCGACGCTTTAGATCCTGCAACTATAGGCGTTTGGCCAGTGAACTTCTCTCATACAGGCAGTGATGACCTGTGTGAACCTAAGTATCTCCATAGAAATGAGGAAATCCGTAGAAGCACTATTTAATTGATGTAGCTCCGAATAACCAAGTGGCCATACCATATAGCTCGAATAAATAATGTCTGATAAGGCCTAAAACCTCTCGAATAGACCGAAGATGTACCATGTAGAACCAAGATGTAGCATGGGTCACCTTCCCTCAGTGGATGGCTTTGGCATCGTAACGTTATGATCGCTAGTGCCAAAAAGGCAAAAAACGCAAATTTTAACCATTTTATTTCGATTTTTTTGTAAAAATATATGTTTATGGCATTAAATCAGAGTTTAAGGTGAGGTACGGCGATATTTTAAATAACTGTGTCCTTGAATTACGGTTTTTTGATGTGTGAAATCATGTTTCAATCACGCCGATTTCACGCCGAAAATACGCCGCCGCCGCCGATTTTTTGTCAAACGCCGCCGCCGACAATTTTTTGATCGGCGCACATGTCTATCAGTGATCAATATTGCTCATGACAACCGAGCAAAACACTGGTATTCTGCTGGGCCGCACTATTAGACTATTAGTGACTTTTCACACGTCCCGGTTGCCGGGTACCCGGCGCCGAAGTGCATGGCCATGTATTAGCTTACGCCGGTACGTATGAAAGCTAACATACACTTCGCCGCCGGCTACCCGGCAACCGGGACGTGTGAAAAGGCACTTAGACACCGCATTATTAGACTGCACTATTAGAAGAGAAGAACTATATGTCTCGGGCAGGATTCGAACCTGCATCTCTTCGGCTTTCCGGGCAAAACACAGGCGCGTTACAAACTACGCTACCGAAACTCTCGTAGAGTTTTTTCTCTTCTAATAAAATATTGAATACCTTTTATGCCACACCTGGCCATAAAGTGGCCTTTTCCGCACGCTGCGCGTATAGAAAAAACTAGGGATGTAACGATACCGATACCGATACCGATATATCGGCCGATATATCGGTATCGCCGATATATCGGTATCGCCGATATTATACAACCGATATTTGAAGAATTTGCTGTATGAAAAAAAATCTGCAAAAATTAATTTCAATTTCTGACTTAATTTATGTATTGGTCTATTCTATTACCTTGTGCAATGATAATTACTATGTTAATTAAATCTTTGGTTCTTAATAAAAAAAAAGAATTTTGAGTTGACAATTTATTATTTTTACTTTACACTTTCAAGGATGACTCTCTGGTAAATATAACCAGTAGTCATTGCCATTAGTTATAATAAGGACATAAAAATATCTGAAATTCATACTTCATTATTTAGCTAAGATATCGGTATCGGTATCGGTATCGCCGATATTAACTACTATATATCGGTATCGGTATCGTATCGGCAAAACTGTGTATCGTTACATCCCTAGAAAAAACCGCTTTCTGGCCAAGTGTAGACATATAATGGTGTACACAACACGGGAGATAATAAAGAAAGTCCTCGATCGCATATTTACGTCCCTCGCTTGCAGCTACTTCTGCGATCTCTTCCTTTGTATTACCAATTTACCACCCTAGTTGTGTAATGTACTATAATACCTTTTGTTGCCCTCAGGATAAGTCGGGTGGCAAGGAGGCTCCAGCGTTGTTAGAGCTGTTTAATTTAGTGCAGAGTTTTGACGTGGAGGGGCGCAGCGGGGACTCGCTGGCTACGAGTTGGGCTGCCGCTACCGTTTTCTACAACCGACAGTTAGTATACCCTTCTCTCTCTTCAAGTGCCTCTCATCCGCGATATGATAACGTGTTAGTCAATTAGTGCTAGCGCTTTATAATTACTTGCGTATTTTTTCATGCCTTCACAATCAATTATTACTAGAGATGGGCCGACTACGGATTTTGCCGACTAGCTAGTCGGCCGCCTATCAGTTCTCAATTTGCCGACTAGTTGGCATTGCCGATCATAGTTATTAGCTATGTACGGGTACAATCGGAAACTGTAACTCTATTTACCTATTTACCAAGTGATGTGCCACAAAAGTTTAAATATTAAAATTAAAATATTACATTTTACTTAACTGTTACACCTTTAAAAAGCTAAATTAAGTTGATAGTTTTTTTTTGTATTCGAGTAAAGTACGTAAAAATATAAAATATAAAGAAAAGAAAAATATGGTTTGACTTCTTCTGCGTCCTATATTTTCCGCTAGGCAATAGTGCTGAATATGCGGCATTTTTTGCCGACTAATCGGCCGACTACAAATGATGCCGAATAGTCGGCGTTCCCGACTAGTCGGCCCATCTTTAATTATTACCTATTCTAACTTGTAGGGGTAGACAATGCTCACCAATGTTGCTCCAACGGCGCTGGTACCAGCTGAAGAAGCTCACTCGCTGCCGTTTCTATAAATTCTGGTTCTCCTACAAGGGGAACTACCGTCTTCTAGAAGAGGCTAGGAAGAGCATGCCCACTAGACTCCAAATGGCAATAGCTAAGAGGTAAATATCTGGCTTCAAAAAAGAGATTGTGCATTCTGATGTAATTTTTAGGGTGCCAACACTGCCAACGGAACCCTATTACTAAGACTCCGTCCGAGGGCTGTATCTTTTGAACCGTAGGTAAATTATGATTCCCTTGAGAGTGTCGAATTATAAGATTGATTTGGATGCGGTTTTTTTTATTTGAAATTATGTTTTCTAGCGATGGTTCTAGACATGTCACATCACAATCAGTTCAATCGTTCATGAGATATTCTAATTTAAAATGAAAAGGTCAGGGTTTGTTTAATTTTAAATTTAATTTTCGATTGTTTATGTTACGTGCTTAAATTAAGCTGAAATTTACAATTTTATTATTTCAGATACCCAAAAGTGATAACAGGAGAGTTTCCAGAGTGGGAAGATCAAATACAGAAGGGTTTCGTTATAATGCCTGAGGAATTCGTAAGTGTTTATTAGCTGTTGCAACATTTTACCTATACTCATATCATAAATCATCTATTTTGTGTTGGAAACCATATATAATGCATTCATTATTGCATTCAGTGTAATGTAACGTCAGTGTGTTGTTATCTGTGAAAATCATATTAACATCGGAATCGATACTATTACGAAAAATGTACCTGTATATACTACTTATTAAGATAAGTATGGTGATTAACTTTAAAGCGGTTTGGTTGTTATAATTGGGTAAGTCAAGTTTCTCAAAAGTGTGCAATTTATATATTTTTTCGATAGTTCCCGACGTAATGATCTAGAAAGTACCCCTAATGCATTTTTATTCCCTGTAATTCTTTAAAAATGTCGTGTTAAACTCACATAACAAAAGGGACGCCGGACTGACAAAATTAGTGCCTAAATTCGTAAAAAAAAACAAACGTGTCTGTGTGAAGGTTTGGTCTGTCACGATTGTCAGCTGACACGGACTTCACACAGATACGTTTGTTTTTTTTTACGAATTTAGACACTCATTTTGTCAGACCGGCGTCCCTTTTTTTAAGTGAGTTTAACACGATATTTTGAAAGAATTACAGGGAATAAAAATGCATTAGGGGTACTTTCTAGATCATTACGTCGGGAACTATCGAAAAAATATATAAATTGCACACTTTTGAGAAACTTGACTTACCCAATTATAATTTGTTTTAAGTTGTTTTAATATATATTCTACGATTGGTCCCAATTTTACTAAGGTTTGATTAGGCTCTAAAAAAAATCGACATATTTCTTTAAAAATTGTATCTAATTCATGCATTTGCTTCTGTTTGAATGTTGGAAGTTCTTGAATATACAATTTCATGTAAAATAATTGCAATTACATACTTAGTTATTTAATGGAACTTGTTTTATGCTCCAGGAAACTAAAATGAGGATGCCCAACTTGCCGAAACCCTGCAATTGTGAGTTTATTTATTACAAATTAATGGATACAGGATTGGATTAGTTTAATAATATTATGACGATTTTTTGGGTCTCAACCAAGGACCTTCAAATAAATAGCCGGACAGAACATCACTAACAAAGAACTGAAGCACGTCTAATCGGCCGGCTACCTATCTATGTGTGCTGCTCGCAATAGGAAAAAACTAGTTGATGTGTGCGTGCAGCTCGTAAGTACAAGCAGCTGACGCATTAGAAATGGCTTCAGTTCTCTGTCGGCGAGCCTCCGTCGGCCATTTATTTTAAGGTCCTTGGTCTCAACCCTTCATTTCATTCTAGGGTATGAATAAACATACCTACCTGTTTTTTTTTTAGATTTTTTATTCAAGTTTTAGAAGTCGCTACAGCTTAGTGAAATCCTGACCAAAATAAGGTTATAATTCAGTTCTCATTACATATATTTTTAAATTGTAAACAGAACCATTGTTTTATTAGCTAAATGTAACAATTTACATACAATTATAATTTTCTTAAAACTAAAAAAATGCAATATGTTAATTGCATTTTTTTAGTTTTTATTTTATTTTTAAGCAAGAAAAAAATATCGACAATTTTTTTACATTATGGATTTTAATAAAATATTGTTAATTGTGTCTAATTTTACGAATTACGGAAAAAAAAACCGATTTTTTTAAAACTTTTTTTTTCGAATTTTTCTTTAAGCGGTAGCGACCCCTAAAACGTGAATAAAAAATCTAAAAAAAAACGGATATTTATTCATGCCCGAGAATGAAATGAAGGGTTGAGACGCAAGAAATAAAAAAAACTTCAATATAAGTATGAATGAATCAACCTAATAAATAATTTAGAATGCATACTGAACAAGAAAGAATAAATAGAGTTAAGGATAAATAGAGTAGGTTGACGCGGGCTAATTTTCCGCAACTCGACGACAAATAGAGTAACTAATTAATTTAAAGAGATGACTAATGAAAAAATAAATGAACTAATCACAAACAAATAGCACTACTTTCAATATAGTTTGCGTCGTTTAAACATTTTTCATAACCAGACCTCGGAAATTAGGGGGAAATTACATCACAGCTAGGGATCGTCTATATCGATAAACTCAATTGTCGATGCCTCTCCCATATACCTACTGGTGATCGCCCCCAGCATTGTTTGTAAGTGTGTATTTTTTGTATGCACAGTAAGGGAAAGAGATTCACGTTCCACCGTGGAACCCTGCCGCAGGTCACGTATCACTCGAGCTTGAGTGACGGCGATCTGTCATTGCAACAGGGTTCTACGGTGGTATCTACGTGAATCTCTTTTCTCACAAACACAGTACATAGTTACACTTTTCATATCTTCGTCAAACTGCGGAACAGTTTGTTGGCGAATAAAGCACTCGTTACTTAACCTACACTGTGCACTGTAACATTACTATACTACTACTACTACTACTAATGGTACCAGAAATTGCATTACTTATCAAAAATGTACAATATACAAAAAAAATACACACTTCACCTCACCCCCTCTACTAGCTCCCATATGGGAGAGGCATCGATAGTTGAGTTTATTGATATAGGCGATCCCTAGCTGTCATTCAATTTTGCCACGTTCCGAGGTCTGTTCATAACAATACCTTTGTTTGACTGAAGCAAGTTAAATTGAAAGACGTACTATTTGTTTATTATCAGGGTCAAAAAGCACAAAAAAAGTGTGCCGTTAATTTATGATTAACCCTTTAAAATCTTTAAATCTTTATTTACACCAGTTTTGCAACTTAATTTTGAACCCATAAAGATTTAGAGTTTTAATAATTAAAATATGTTTTATTGCAGCCAATGATCCGGATCTCGTACTTGTAGAACCAGAAATAGAAACAATAGATCTTCGCATTGATTCCGACTCAGACGATCATAATGATGATAATGTAGATGATGCCTCAGATCCAGAAATAAGTAATGATGCAACAGATGTAACCAATCCAAATGTTGAAGAGCCAAGGCTATTAAATAACGAAGCTCTAGGCATAAAAATTAAAACTGAACCCGTTGAGGAAGACGGTTTATCCAATGTTCAGGTTATTTCGGCTACGCATGTTCCTGAAGTCGAAATACCAGATGACAGTCCAGAAGATAGTCCTGGTCCTGAGCCTCACAAAGATAGTGAGGTTGACAGAGAAAGTCGCGTGGATAATAGTCCTGAAGATGAAGATGATATTTCAGAAATACCAAGCATGATTCCTAGCATTGACGTTGAATTAGAATTGCCTACTTACAAGGTTGAAGAAACAGCACCAACAAAAGAACTACCTGAAGAGGTTAGCCCTTCAAGCGATGTGGTAACTCTAAATGATAGTGACGAAGGCGTGGATGACATTATAAAAGTAAAAGCTGATGAGTTCTGTCGGAAAGTTGAAGAAGTTCCCAGTGAAAAATCCGTTTCTAACACAATAGATGATTTGATAAAAGACAAAGTGGACATATTTTTGAAGACTCCCAAAGAGGACATATTGTTTTCTGATAAGAAACTAGACTCAAGCAACGGCGACTTGACAAAAAATAAGACTGTAGAAGTAACCGCTATAGATTTGATGGCTGATTTGAATTTTAATGATGACGGGATTGAGTTTGTAGACGATGGTGTTGAATTTGTGGAGGAAGACGATGAACAAAAAATTGGTAAGCTATATATTGAGGAAACCTGATATCAATTGGTATGTATAAAAAATATCTGCAACTTAATAATGAAATATTTATAATTACAGAATCAGCCGCCGAAACATCTCCAGGTAATGAAAATAATGACGATTTCGAAGAAAACGCAACAAACAAATTCGACTTGAAGCTATTGATGGATCCTGTAGTATATACCACTAAGTTAGATCAAATGAAAATATTTACTTACAAACAATTTCATACGGTTGATAACAAAGAAGATATAGAAATGGCTGCCCTTGAAAGCAAACCGGTTAGTAAAAAATCATTCAATATCAATGTAAAGCAGGAGAGCGTCACAAGTTTTAATGATGCTGGAAATGATGCAGGTGACGATGATTTAATTTCTGACAGTCAAGATGACATGGACGAGGAACCGATTCCGATTGTATCTCACACTAGCTATATGTTAAGGAAACCTAGAACACGCACGTACGATCCCTTTAAGCTTTGCAAAAACCCCGATTTCAACACTAAGCTAAGAAGATTGACGATAGGGTTTCTAAGTTCCACCAGAAACCGACAGTTGCTCAGCGCATGTATACCGATGACGATAGATTTAAGTAAAGCGTTTGAGTCTAAATTAGTGGATGGTACGTTGTACTTGAAATCAAGCGGTGCAGCTCCTATAGTCAAAGAAGAAGTAAAAGTAAACCAAGCCTCTTCGATGGCACCATTAGCAATGCCCGTACAAAGTCTAATTGACAACTCAAAGACTGATATCCGAAATTTGATTTTACCAGCGACGGAATCTATTGTTAGTGAACGAAAGAAAGTCATTAATTTGCCGGATATAGACAAAGTTAGAAGAATAAATCAGCAATTGCTTACTGCACAAGTGCCACCACTTAGAGTTTACACCGGTCACCAACCACGGACTCCGACGGGCCCAGTTGCTGAAGAAGTGAGGAAAGAGGAAGAAATGAGGAAAGAACCTACACCAGAAGTTCACCCAGAACCGTCAGAGCCTGTAGCCATGTCAACAATAATTAGTACCGAATCCATATCAAATACTGTACCTGCCCTTCAAAACATAAACACGGCTATAGTAAAAGATGAAAACGAAAAAGCAAATCAAAAATCACTTCTAGAAGATATCCCAGAAACCTTGCCTCCAGCGAAGGAGAAGTTGCTAAAAATAATCAATCAAGCCAAAATATCAACTCAAGAAGCGTTGGCCGAAATCGACATTAGTACTAAGAGTGACTTTCCCAAACCAATCGTAGTCAAAAAGGTAGTTACCCCTTTGCCTCAAGATGTTCAAAAGAGATACACACCGCCGGCCAGAGTCGCATTGGCTTGGGCGTCACGATATGCCCAACCTAACATAGACATTTTCAATGACTTTCTGCTGACGAACGACACATTGAACAAGATGTTGCATTTAATGATGAGCGGTGATAAAGATGCGAAGGGCTGCCAATGTTGTTCAGTGAAACCGAAGAAGGTAAAAGGTAAACGTAAAAGGAAAAGCGAGGAAGATAACCAAAAAATGCCAGAAAAATCAGAGCAGAAAGATAATTCTGAACCACATCAAAAAGACGGGGCTTCAGTAACTGTTACCTCGGCTCCAATTAATATAGACGATAGCCCACCAGAAACCACGTATTGTTGTTGGGCCAATCAAAAGCTTTGCAAACGGAGATACATCACAAATCATACGTGCCCTCCTGATGACTGCCAATGCTGCTGTCGTGACCAACTGGCTGCAAAGCTTTCGGAAACTGGAGAGAGGAGCCCACCAGAAACCACGGTCACGAAACCTGTACTGGCCCCAGGACGTGTGGTCCAGTATTGTTGTTGGGCCAATCAAAAGCTTTGCAAACGGAGACGCATCACAAATCACACGTGCCCTCCTGATGACTGCCAATGCTGCTGTCGTGACCAACTGGCTGCAAAGCTTTCGGAAACTGGAGAGAGGAGGAAAAGAGGGAGGCCAGGCAAATTTCCTACAGTTACTAACGTGATGGATAGTGTTATGAAAGATGCTATAGAATCATCTATTGAGAATGTCGTGCAGCAATCCAGAGAGATAGTTCGGGATGATTCCAGTGCTACTGTAACGCCTGAGGTCTTACAAGCTGTTTCGATGATAATACCCAGTATCGACATAGATTCGCCACCGGGTAGTCAAAGCCCTAAGAAAGTGCATGTCAGTGTGGATCTCAGTCCAATGCCGACTCTACGTGCACTACCGACGCCACCTAAGCCCCCATTTGTTGTGACGAAAATAAGATCGGCACCGGACAGCAGACTTGAACCGAGGTTCCCCTATCCACAACCACTCCGTTTGCAACAACAGCATTCACTACAACGTTCAAAACTAGTCCAGTCACAACAACCTCGACCTCGACTCGTGCAGCCTTCGCAAAAATCATGGGTACCTTGCTCCTGCCAGAGCCCCGCTGTCAGCCTCAGCTCACAGCGAAACATAGTCATAGACGGGTCCAAAAACTGTCCGCTACACCCCACCCCGATCGCCCCTAAAGAAGACAAGGTTTTATACTTACACAGCAAGAGTATAGCGAAGAGTCCATCTGAGAGTCCAATATTCTTGGGCAAAAACAACATTTTACTGACCACAGTTAAATTTCCGCGACGAAACGATGAAATTGTCGAACCTGAGTTTTTCCAACCGCCGAAAGTAATACCAACTCTACCTCTGCCTTCAGGTGTCCAGTTGGTGTTGCTACCGAGTGGTGATGTGACGTATACTTTGGATCCTGGAGTGGAGTTGGGTCCAGCCCAATTAAAAACTTTACCCACTATAATAGCGGCGGTGCAAAAGCAACTTTCAGAGGGTGCAGTTCCTGATACTCCTAGTGTAGATCCAACCATAGATGCTCACCCACTTATAGATACTCCACAGCCCGATACGAATGTCTTAGAAAATACAGTGTCGCCACAAAATGAAGCGGGAAAAGTTAGTGACACCACTACTCTACAAGACACTGAGGTTAATGTTACTACTGAAACCACAGATCCGCCTCCACTAGTCAATTTAGAAACCGACGAAGTATTCCAAGATGCCGAACTGCCGATAAAGGCTACAGATAACATAAACATGGAAGTCGATGAAGCTGAGGGTACGAATATTGATACATCGGCCGAAAAGCCTGCTACAAGTGCCACAGAACAAGTAACCAGTCCAACTGAAACGAATAATGTGACAGTTGATCCCGAAACACTAAAGGATAATACTGAAACGCCGGTACCTGATCAAGTACCGTCGGTTGATGAATCGGAAGTAGTTCAAACTGTGACACAAAGTCAACCTTTCGTAGACTCACCGACTAAAGAGCCAGGAGCTACAAATAGCTCAAACGAAGCCAATGATAGTGAAGGCATTAACAATAGAAAATCTTTATTGTCTGACTTGATGGAGATGTCAGGAATTTCAGCAGAAGATGCAACGGTAGCCCCTGAACCGCCGGCCCCCGCACCTCCTGTAGAAAAACTAACAGATATAGCTAACATGATGGTACAAGACAAATACAGAAACTTGCCAGAACTTAGTCCGGTCACATCGTTCGCTGAACTGAAATATGCCTGTGAGCAGAACGGCAAATTCTTCAAACTGGACTTCGGGACTGGGGTAATAGTACCCATTAATGTTTGCATCAAGAAGAATACTAGACAAAAGGCGCCATCAAAACCAAAGGAATTCATAGATTTAACTGATGATATAGACAGTGACGACAAACCAAGCTCTCAACAGTTGGAAGAAACTCCACCAACCAACTCTTTATTAAAGAGTCCGGTGAATCAGTACCTTTACAAAGGGAAGATGTTGAGTGTTTCGAGCACAGTGAAGCCTGTTAAGTTATTTAAAGCATTCCACCCACCGACATCGGGGATAAAACGTCAGATAATACCGAAGGTTTCAGACTCTCCACTTTCCAGCAAGCAAACGCATCTTGAGAAGAGAAAGCAGAATTTAAATAAGATTGAAGCTAAAATCGACTTAGTCGATTCAGACGAGCCTATGGAGGAAGAGTATCTCATGGACAGTTCTGATGACGACAGTGATACGTCTAGGAATATAATTGAGCCAATAATGTATATAGAAGCATTAGACCCTGAACTTTATGAATCAGATGACTCGTCTGACGATGAACCGCTAGCGAAAAAATCTAAACGTCTGAAAGACGATATTGCTACAGAGGACGATGTAAGGCCAACTAACATTTATGATGAAATTCCTGATGAAACACCAGTATTAGAACCAGAAAAGATGTTGAGTGTTAGAAAAGATTTGGGTGCAGCTACAGAAACGTCGCCTGCAGATAGTGAGTTAGCACCGAAAAAGTCTAGTCAAGATTCCTCGAGCAGTGGCATTGATTTGATACCTTCAGATAATGCGCAAGTCTTGGATCCTATCGGTAGTGAAGATCAGCCGTTTGGTAATGATTTAGACAAGACCCAACCCGAATTTATGTCTGTGAGTGATGGTGAGGCGGAGGAAGATTGTATACTAGGGTTCTAACTTTTTTTAAGGTTTATGGGTTTACGTTTGGTCTCACCTGAAAAAAGTGAACACGGTCTAATTTTGGGTGAATGCCGTTTTGTCTACGAACGCTTCGTCGCATGATCAATTTTCGAAATTTCGTTTCATCGGTAAGGTCAGTGCAAGTGCGCCTTTCATAGATTCTCTGAAACCGTATTTTTTTGTGAATTTTGAAATGTTTGACTAGGTCATAATTATAACTATGTACCTAGTAACCATTAGGTTAAGTCAATTTGTTTTATACCGATTCCGAGGAAAAAACGGTCTCAGAGAAAAATGTTTTTGATGAAATGGAACAGTTTATGAAACGGCGGATCCAACGGTCCATTTAATTTTACATTCCTCTTGATTAATATATCTCTCTCATTTTGCCCGATTTAGGGTAATATTACCGTTTTTAAACCATTCTCAATTTTAGTGTATTTGAAAATAATTCCATACAAATGAAACTAGGGTTAAAATTCCATTTCAAGAGTCGTTAATAACCGTCCCTTTATCTCGAGAACGCGTGGAAGTATCGAGTTGAATTTAAAACCATATTCAGTTCTATGCATGGTCCCTTGAAGCTGTGAAAAAATCACACTTAAGTTGACGTAAAAAAAAGATACGGCCGTTTATACCGTAAAAAACGTACATTTCGATGCTCTCAAGGAAACCAAAATTTATAGGCTATTTGGCAAGTAATACCGTCTTATACGTCGTACTACAAGTATACGGAAATATCTGAAAACTACATATACATTTGTAATTCAATCATAAAAAAATATTGTCTCTATTTAAAGTATTTGTACGGAACCCTGGGTGGGCAAATCCGTTGTTTTCCGCATACGAAATGTATCAAGCTTACAAATAATTCAAATTTCAACCAAAATGTATGTAAAGTTAACCCTCTTTTCGTGTCTATGGAACAGTAGGCTACTCAAGATTTTAGTTTAACTGTGATATTATTGTATCCTATCCTGTTAGATTATCCCAATGTAGGTATATAATATTGCTACACTAGTTATACTAATCCTTAATTGATTTCTATTTTGTGTGACAAACATTTGAGACATTTTCTGTGGAATAACTTGGACTTAGACAGTGAATTTAATGTGTATAGTTATTTTTTACATTACACGCACCTTGCTCAATAGGAAATCTCGATTCAAAATATAAGATGTAGGTACAACTTTGTATTTGTAAATAAATAAAGAAAACAGGTAGGTGAAAATAGAAATTTTAAATAATTTATTTGAACTGTTCTGGCTAAAAGCAAAACTTGTCTTGCAAAAGGCGGACTAAGGCACTTGTCCAACCGTCGGCGAGTAAGCGAGTAAAGTTGGTCGAGTAGATGGAAGCGTAAGCTCAAAATCGGCCCCACGGATTACGTACTAACGGGCCGGAGCTACCTAGTACCTACTCAGTACTGAAGAAAAAACTGTAGCGGCAAATAAAATTCTCACGCCAGTAGCTTTGCAACCAATCACAGATTTTTGTCCTTTAAACTACATGCAATGCAACCCATCCAAAAATGAAGTTTTCTCAAACCTAATACTTACTATTTGTCATAAATAAGTTTAGACTCACACATAGTAAACATTAAGTTGGTTATCAATGCCACTTGATACATAAGGCGATTTTGATTTTAAAAAGTGGGCGTTGTGGGTGTGGGACAAATTTCATTGTCAGTTTTGTTAGACCTTATCTCTCCATACATTATATTTTGATGCAGATCTGGAAAGGGGCCATCCATAAATTACGACATTTGAAATTAGGGGGGGGGTGGGGGTCTGGTCAGTGGATGATGATAATATGACGTAGGAGGGGGCGACAATAGGATGATTGTAGGGGGGGGGGGGGGGATCCAAAATCGGCAAGAATCGATGACGTAATTTATGGATGGCCCCAAAGGTCGATCGTCACACTACCTCATCATCCCGCAATTAATTACCTACTCGCCAAATTTTACTCGCTTTGCACTCGCCGGTGGGACAAGTGTCTTTCTTGCAGAAGGCGGACTTGGGAAAAGCGCATAAAAATTGATTGGGATAAAGACTTCTTGCAGATATTTTTTATTATCTGTGGCTGGTGATCTAAACGTACCTACTCTAAGTAGGTTTCATATGTTTTAAGAAAGGGTATGTGATACTCACAAGAATTAGCCTATATTTTCTTAAAAAATAATTTATTGTTAATATTATGATCACCATTCATGGTCTTAGTTCATGGTTCTACATTGTAGAAATAAGTATAGATGTAATAGGTGATTTAATTTTAGAAAAAACTGTAATTGTATGAGGCGACTAAGCCCATTCCAATTGTGTTATTTTAAACCAGTTGGATTTGTATGATAGCAATGTCATTGCTGTGATTAAACATTACTATTATGTTTAAATATTGAGGGTTATCTTGATTTCAAGCATAATTTACAAGTATTCATGTTATTTAAGTATCTTGAACTTTTATGTCTAAAAAGTAAGAAAATAAAGATGTTGTGAAGCAATTTCTTGTTTAAATTTACTAATTTTACGGTTCACCACACCATAGAACGAGGTCTACCCGGCCAATGATATTTTTCGTGTTCTCAAGTGCTAAATTCAAAGTTCATATCGTACCATTTCGCTCACACAAATATTGTTTTACAGTAGGGAATGTGGAACGGCACTATAGAAACTTGTAACGTTAGGGTAGTCCAGAAAACCCATTCAAGGCCCATGACGCGTATGCGCGTCATAGCTGAACTCTGCCGCCCGGCCCGTGACTGGTATGCGCGTCATGAATAATTCCCGATTTAAAAATAAACTAAAAGTAATACGAAAAAATACTAGTAGTGACCCTAAAGCTAACAAACACAATTAATAGTGTATTGTAACAAAAAAATATTATCATAGTATTTTGTACTTGTACAGGGTATGGAAACACAAAGTTAGGTTTACTATAAGTAAATGAAATAACTCTGTGCTGAAATTTGGTACGCATATTCGTTACATTTAAATATGGTGGGTTTACTTTCAAACTATTTTCAAAAATCGTATATTTTAGGAGTTATTGGCATGACGCGGGGTATGCGGCACGGTGGCCTGGCACTTCCTGTAAAAATTATGACTCTTTTGGTGTCAGGCTAAAATAAACTTTACTGCGTTGATTTAAAGCTTATTTTGCTATGAATGTCGTTCGGACATGTCTCATTTTACGAGCGGTACAAGTTTGGACGGTGTTACACTTTTTGTCCACAAACCAAGCAGTATAATAATGTTCAAACTTTTAGAAGTTAATGTGTTATTTTACCCCCCTATGAATGATACCATTATTTGGGCATGTTTTTTAAATTGCTACCAAACACTTAATATTTATATTAGGTAAATTTTGTCCTTATTATTTGCTGTTATAGCGGCAATAGAAATACACATTTTGCGAATATTTCAACTCACTACCTATTACCGTTCAAAAGCTAAAGCCCTGCCAGAATCCTAAGAACAAACAAAAAACAACAATTAAAGGGGGTCCCCATACAAAAAACATGTATTTTCGTTCGTGGCGTTTCTTTCCGATTTTAATAATGTCAATAGATAGATGCTTCATATGCTCACTCACAGTATATATTTATATTAGGGATGTAACGATACACAGTTTTGCCGATACGATACCGATATATAGTAGTTAATATCGGCGATACCGATACCGATACCGATATCTTAGCTTAATAATGAAGTATGAACTTCAGATATTTTTATGTCCTTATTATAACTAATGGCAATGACTACTGGCTATATTTACCAGAGAGTCAACCTTGAAAGTGTAAAGTAAAAATAATAAATTGTCAACTCAAAATTCAATTTTTTTTTATTAAGAACCAAAGATTAATTTAACATAGTAATTATCATTGCACAAGCTAATAGAATAGACCTGTACATAAATTAAGTCAGAAATTGAAATTATTTTTTGCAGATTTTTTTTCATACAGAAAATTCTTCAAATATCGGTTGTATAATATCGGCGATACCGATATATCGGCGATACCGATATATCGGTATCGGTATCGTTACATCCCTAATTTATATTACCGTTATAACAACAAATAATTAAAACTAGGGATGTAACGATACCGATATATCGGTATCGCCGATTATATGCAACCGATATCGTACCAACATCTTATATCCGTGTACCATATTTGCGTAAATAAACTTAATTCCATTTCATTTCGATATTTGAAGAGCGCGAAAAGAATTTGCTGTATGAAAAAAAACTGCAAAAAGTAATAGTCAAAATGTGGCCGAATACGCCGAATAGTGGCCGAATATTCGTTTCATCATCTTTTACTTTACACTTTCAAGGTTGACTCTCTGTTAAATATAGCCAAGTTTTAGGTATAATAAGGACATAGAAATATCTGAAGTTCATACTTTATTATTTAGCTAAGATATCGGTATCGGTATTGTATCGGCAAAATGATGTATCGTTACATCTCTAATAAAAACAATATAAAGTCAGGAATAAAAGGGGTCTTCATACAAGAAACATGTTTTATGGTGTCTTTTTGCTTAGCGGTGGTACAGAACCCTTCGTGTGCGAATCCGACTCGTACTGGGCCGCTTTTTATATATATTTAATAACTGAATCAGTTATAACGTACCTAACTATCTTTCACTTGAATTATTACATTTTGAATAAATATGAAATTTATCTAAGATTTTAAACCTGAAGATCTACTAAAAAATATTTAATATTGAATCTCAAAATAAAATTTAAATTAATGCAGAGAAAAAAGTTGGTTACTAAAAATCTTGCATAAACATATCCTGCTAGCCGATTTCATAAGCGGCGCGCCGTTTACAGGAAGTGCCAGGCCCAAGACGCATGAGCCGCGTCATGAGTTTTAGCGAAAAATAATTTGTATGGGGGCCTGGCGCATAGTGTTCGCGCGGGGAGGCTTGGCCGTGAATGGGTTAAAACGACAAATAACAAAACAAAAACCGTATAATATCACTATTACTTACGCAGTTGTTGGGCGTAATTCATTACTTTTGTAATTTAACGCATTCACTGCCACCGACGCGTATGTGCGTTCCAGTGACTCACCGTGTGCCATCGACGCACAGACGCGTTCGTAATTACGTAAAGTGCATTACATAAAGTACATTTTAAAAAGTGTGGCACCTGGCGAATGCCCAGGAAAAGGTGGTGGCAGTGAATGCGTTAATCACTAATTGTAATTACATGTAATTGAAACTACCAAGTTATTTGTAATTGATATTAAATTGTGTAGTAATTACATTTCTCAATCAATTTACTATGATACTATGATACAAGTAATTTGTAATTGAATAAAGTCATTAATTACAATTTATAATTAATACAAATTGTTATTAGTAATTTATTATAAATTATTTTTGTAATTGTTCATTCTGAGCACTATTACACACTTTTTCTTTGTAATTGGTAATTGCAATTACATTGTGTAAATGTTGATTAGTAATGCAACTACTTTTTGCCCAACACTGCCATTACATTACATGTAACAATCTATCTTATAGCTACTTTGAATGCAGCAATGGCTGCTTGTTCAATCTCCTTGTGCACTCTGTTCACTTCAGCCTGTGTCAGGGTCCTCTCCAGATGTCGATACACGATGCTGTAGCATAGACTGTGTTTCTTTGACTTTGGGTGTATAAATTTGTCTTTTAGTTTTACCTGAAATAATAATAGTATATTTAAAATAACTGCATTGCTTAGCTAAAAAGAAGTCCACATTTCCTATAAATATTTTCATAACCAATATAAGTAATGGATGCCCTAGGTCTCTGATGGCATTAGTTCTGCTTGCTTGTGTGGGTTCAGATGGAATTCTGAATAGTTAATTAAAAAAAGGGTTTTCAGTGAATTATTTATAAGTGGACTACTCACATTGTGCGCCACTCATTTGCTTGTGATAATAATAATAATAAAGTTGAACAGAAAATAGCAAGCAAGTGAGATGATAAGGTACCTCTCTCAAATATTTTGAATTTAAAAATAGTTTATTTTATTAAAATCTGAGGGTCAAGGGTGAAAACCATTTTATTCAACCCTTTAAGGAATTCAACCCACAAATTAATTTATCAAAAGATCGACAATCGTAATAATAATAACTTTACCTATCTTTACTATCTAAGGCTCAATATGGCTTTAGACAAGGGCTATCAACTGAAGATGCAGTTACAGCGCTTTCATCTTTAATTGTTGATAAAATAGATAGGAAAAAGAAATGTCTCACAGTATTCTTGGATCTTAAAAAGGCCTTTGATACAGTCTCCGTTCCTACTCTTTTACACGCTTTGGAAGGCATCGGTATAAGAGGGGTTCCCCTTCAATTGCTAGAAAACTATCTCTTAAATAGGAAGCAAAGAGTTAAAATAGGAAACCACATAAGCGACGAATGCTGCATAACTTATGGGGTTCCCCAGGGTAGTGTCCTTGGACCCACCCTATTTCTAATCTACATCAATCAGTTATGTAATATGGAGATCGAACAGGGTACCATCTTTACCTATGCCGATGATACTGCAGTTGTTTTTTCGGGAGATACATGGGATGATGTCCGTAGACATGCAGAAATAGGCTTATCCAGGATCGCTCAGTGGTTAAAAACAAACTTGCTAACATTAAACGCCAACAAAACGAACTATATCTGCTTCACAAACTACAAAACCACACAGCCAGGTGCCAACTTCAAAATTAAAATTCACTCGTGCTATGACCCAACCCACCCCGACTGTTCCTGTACAATTATAAACAAGGTCGATTGTATAAAGTATCTTGGAGTTGTGGTGGATCAACGACTTACGTGGCATGCACACACAGAACTGATTATGACCAGGGTACGGAAACTCATGTGGATATTTAAAAGCCTGAGACAAGTAGCTTCTAAAAATCTACTTAACCAGATATACATCTCACTGGTCCAATCAGTGCTGGCGTACTGCATTCCTGTATGGGGAAGCTCGACAAAAACTAAGTTCATACAGCTGGAAAGAGCTCAGAGAGGATTACTGAAAGTTATGCACTTTAAGCCACGCAGATTCCCTACAGCGGAGTTATATATACTATGTGACTTACTGACGGTACGACAATTATATATACTAAATGTAATCTTAAGAAGACATAAGCATATTTTATATGAACCTCAAAAAAAGCAAAAAAGAAGAAAAACACTAAATGTTATCTCAACCACAGTAGCGAGTACTGCTTTCGCAAGAAGGCAATACGACACACAGTCTGCTAAATTGTACAACAAAATTAACAGAGAGATTGATATCTATTCCACCACCTCACACGAGTGTAAAATTAGACTAACGAAATGGCTTAAAACGAAAACTTATAGTGAAATTGAAAATCTGATAAGAAATATTTGATAACGTTCTAAATCACACACCTATTACATAATATAAAACCCGCCCGCACACACACACACACACACACACACACACACACACACACACACACACACACACACACACACACACACACACACACACACACACTTAGCGACTGACAGACTCCTAGGCTTATGATTTTAAAAAAACAATAAAATAGGGTAGGCCCTTAGCATAAACATTAATTAAATTAGTTTTAGCTTTACTTTTAAATAATAGTAACCTCCTCTGTACATTTAGATACCTAATTTAAGGAAGAGCGGTGTTTCTTAGCACAGGTATCTCGCATACTTAAAAAGAAACACCAACCTATGTAAATGTAAACCTTTAAGAAAACGAATAAATAATTTTTCATTTCATTTTTCATCATTTCATTTTCACCTGTTCAATAATATCACCTCCAATGTCTCTGACTAGATCATAGAAGTCATTGCTGGTAAACATGTCAATAGTGAGTCCTTCTGGCAGCCAGAATGATATGTCATTTGTGCACTGTGGGTACATGGACACCGGCTTGTAAGTAATCTCCGCATTCAGCTCTTTATTCTGGAATTGGGACAGAAATCCTGAGTCCGTACTCCACATGAGCCTAATATCCGGGATCTTGTATAGCGCCATGGCCAATCGTTCCAGACCCAAGCCGAAAGCATAGGCAATAGTGTTATTCGGTCCTGCATTTACTAATATTTCATTCCTGATGATTCCACAGCCGAGTACTTCTAGCCAATCGTTGTTGTAATATATTTCTAGTTCATATGATGGGTGGGTGAAAGGAAAATAAGCGTCAACCCATCGGTATTGAATATCTTTACCAAATAGTGTCTTTATTAGGCCAAGAAGATGCTCTTTTAATTGATGTTCCATGAGTTTTGTGGCTTCTAAAGTGTGGCAGCTCTGTTTAGACGGGTCTGTTATTGAGTTGGTGAAACCGTGAGGCTTCATTGGGTCAAATGTTGGCTCAAACAGTTGTAAATCATCATTTTCTGGGAATAAATGCTCTCTTCTCTGTGATCTTACTGCATCTACCTGAAATTTCAGACATAATCATTGAATATAGTAAGATTTAGCTCAATTATAATAACTAAGGCGCTTGCCTACAGTTAATAGAAATTATTTCATGCTAGCTTTCTAATTTGTAATTTGCTTTTGCAAATTTGCAAAAATTAACTAACTTCACCTATTTTTGTATTTAATACTTTCTATCGAAAATTAAAAATAAGGAGATTATTTCACTGCTGAGTAGTGCCGAGTAAAGTAACATCTTAGTAAATTTTAATTGTTTTGCCACTTCATAAAAAGAAACTAATTTGATATGTCAGATAAATAACATATTCTTAAGATGAAACAGGTTTAGAAGTTTAGAGTTTATGCAAGTATTGGGCTCTTAATTAAAATTATAATGATGGGTAAAGTTCCACTATGATAACTTTGCAGAGCGGCACATTGCAACACCTCTGTTTAATAGTCAAATTTCTATGAAAATCTGACGTTTAAATGGAGATGTTGCCATGTTCCGCTCTGTAAAGTTATTGTAGTCGTATTCTATACCTGATGAAAAATAGGAAAATGTGTAGAGTCAATCTCATCTCTTCTAAACACAGGTCCAATCATGAGGAAGTTGTCCAGGCCAGACCGCAGCAGCTCACTCTGGTGGGCCGTCATATGCGCCCGAAGCAACGTACTTCTGTTCAAATAGTAACAGTCCGACTTCACTCGACTCGGATGATCCAAAGGAATTAAAAGGTCATCATAGTTCTGCTTCGTAGTAACGATCGGTGACAAGTTATCGTACACGCTGAACGAGGGGGTACCTCTATATGTGAATGAGGAATAGAAGTAATTCACAATTCTTTGCCGCAACATGGATAGAGGGTTATCTTTTTCCAGATGCAGGTTTCGATTTAAATACGATAATATTTTGGGCGTGACGTTGGTATAGTCATCGGTTATGTAATCCATGCCGTTTACTCTTAATGTGGCTTCTGTTTTCGGCGCCGTGCTGTATTTTAATCGGTGCAAAACCGCAGAAAATATGCGTTTAGGTTTGAGGAATACTTTCGTCATTTTTAAGTGGACTCACATGCAAATTTAATCTGATAGCACTGCTGATTATGGTATTATATTCGTGCTTTGTTTCGGAGTGTTAAAACGGATTAAAGCAGGCCATTTAAGCACATTTTACTTATAATGAAGTTTATTTACGTAAATTCATTTAGTGAGTGAATTTTAGTGAAGACTGACATTGACGTTTGACGTCTGCATTAATTATGCGTTTTGAAACTATCAAATATTATCACGGGACATGTGGTTTTGGAAATATACAACATTTCTGAATACTTGTTCTAAGATATCTAAAACGTAAGAAATATATATATATCGATTAGTAGTGGCTTATATTGAAATGTCGTTGTGTAAATTACATGGAAATCGTACCAGGGCTATTTCAGAAAAAAATATTTGAGCCAAATATCGCTGTCCCATGACTTTAGAGTAATTTTTTTCTATTAAATATTGTTCTAAAGTATAATGTTTGTTTGTAAAAATGGTAAAGTAACTCATTTACTGTATAATTATGATGAATAATCCCTTTAAAACCTACTAAAAGTATTTTATTTGTCAGAAAAACCGAAGAAAAGGTGCCGATTTTTGGGTGTCCCACGTACACTTTGGTAACTTTGAGGCGAATTTTACGTATATCTGACTCCTTCTAGGCCTGAACATGGCTATTGTGTGAATCGATCATATTATCGTTTACCAATTTTGAAGCACATTTATTAACAGCTAGAGTAAAAAAATCATAAAATCACAATTTGTTTGCTGTCCTCCAAAACCAACGTGGTGGACATGTCCACTAACGAACGGCGTTTTTACCAAATAGACTACAAAAAATTACCAAAACAGTTGTGTTTCTATATAACTGGTGACCTTTTGAGCCTAATATAACCGTTACTTAGGTGTAAAATGTAAGTTTCGCTTCAAAAATGTGATGAGTTGGACGTGCGTTACGGTGTGCCAAAAATTTCTGTCCACTACGAACGGGATATACTGAAGGTAAGAAGCCACTTTGAGATTAACCGTTTATTAATTTAGACATATTCATAAGTGTGGTAACATGTAAAGAAGTTAGAAGTAGTAAATTGCAAGTAATCAAAGCACTATTTCAATGTATTTAACTACCGGCATACTTACGTGACGTCCACTACGCTACGTAATGTACTAGTGGAACAAAAAACGTGCCGTATGGACAGAAAAGTCATGGTTTACATGCCGCTGATTTTAAATTCATAGATTGCCGTCAAGGACCTAAAAATAAATAGCCGGACGGAGTCTCGCCAAAAGAGAACTGAAGCCATTTTTAATAAGCCGGCTGCTTTTACATACGAGCCGTACGCACACATCAACTAGTTTTTTTCCTATTGCGAGCAGTATGCACACATTGGTAACCAGCTTATTAGACATGCTTCAAGTTCTTTGCTAGCGAGACTCCGTCCGGCTATTTATTTTAAGGTCCTTGATTGCCGTTAAAAACGTATAATTTGAATTAGTCGGGCTAAAAATATAGTAAGTGTAGGTAGTCAAAATGAACGAAGGTATTTTAAAAAAAGACTTACACGGGTCATGGGTAGTTCTCTGATTTCGTTCAAATTGTTGATATTCTCTCGAGTTTTCTTATTTCCTTGAATTGGATCTAATAAAGGGTTTTTTATGGTTTAGCGCTCGTTTATGGATATGTTATTGAGAAAGGCACCTTTCACAGTTTATTACTTTTCAAGATATAAGCCTGAAGGTAATGACATACGCGCTGGTAATGAAATTCGCCAAGATGGTAATGACTTACTAACGGAAGGAAATGAAATCAGTTTTGACTCTGTTAATTAACTGTCTGATCTAATTTAAACTAAACTATCTATCATCTGAACAAGCTAAGGAACATAAATCAGTCTATATAGTTTCCATATCACATAATTTTAAGAGGGCTTAGCAATTTAGTATACTATAGTTGTGACATATTTTGTCACCACTATAATATGGAAAAAACGTGAAAACTAGTAAAGGGATAAATAGTTCAGTCATTATAGATTTTGACCCGTGAATAATCAGTTATTAGTTCTTTTCCAAAAAAACGGTTTTTCTTGAATAACTCGGCCATTTTTGATTTTACAGTAAAACCTTTAGGACAAAAATTGTAGTAAATTTAATTCTCTACAAGTTTGGTCCTCACAATTTTTCTTCTAGGATCGATATATTGGAAATTAAATTTGAAAAAGCGACAAATTCAAAATATTTTCATCATCTCGTTTATTTTCAACTTTACGACATAAATG
Source organism: Eudemis profundana (assembly GCA_947034925.1). Lineage (NCBI taxonomy): Eukaryota > Metazoa > Arthropoda > Insecta > Lepidoptera > Tortricidae > Eudemis > Eudemis profundana. The sequence continues at coordinate 8,354,549 of OX344814.1, read as the reverse complement.
AAGAGGACTAAACTTGTAGAGAATCAAATTCTGAACAATTTTGGTTCTCACATTTTTTCCCCCAAAATCGATATTTTGGAAATTAAACCTGAAAAACGCGACAAATTCAAAATATTATCATTATCTCCTATGTTCCACGTTTTACGGCATGAATGAAGAGAAACAAAATTGTAGAGAATCAAATTCTGAACAATTTTGGTTCCCACCTTTTTCCCCCCAAAATCGATATTTTGGAAATTAAACCTGAAAAACGCGACAAATTCAAAATATTATCATTATCTCCTATGTTCCACGTTTTACGGCATAAATGAAGAGAAACAAAGTTGTAGAGAATCAAATACAGAACAATTTTGGTTCCCATCTTTTTTCCCCCAAAATCGATATTTTGGAAATTAAACCTGAAAAACGCGAAAATTTTAAAATATTATCATTATCTCTATGTTCCACAATTTACGGAATGAATGAAGAGAAACAAAAGTTGTAGAGAATCAAATTCTGAACAATTTTGGTTCCCTCCTTTTTTCCCCCAAAATCGATCGCTTTTTTCAAATTTAATTTCCAAAATATCGATCCTAGAAGAAATCTCCCAATAAGGATCGTCATCATCATAACATTACATAAAAACAAAAAGGGAAAAGCAAATAATAGGAGAAAAACACAAAAAACGATTTCACAATGTCACTACTGTTAGTAGTGCATGTAGTTAAGCTTGCTAGAAATAGATTTATATAAATTTTCTATTGAAATCTAGTATAGGGTTTTGAGCTATTTCCGACGCATGTAAACCTTTCATGTGGTTCCATTACGTGACGAATGGTTCCATTACGGCACGGTGTCCTACTGTGGCTGAGATTGATTTTTAAGAATTTATATGAATTATTAAGTATTATTGATACTATTTGGATCTCATTTGATAGAATAATATGTGCCAATTGTGATAAATATAACTTTTGATAGTTTTTTCAGTATGTCTTAAGTTAAGATGATTGTTAAGCTATGATGAGAACCAAAACGTAACGTAATGGACATATTTTATTAAATAACTTTATTGTGACGCTTAGTGCAGCAAATGTTATTCATTTATAGAAAAGTATTATTGTGTTAAAATTCATTTAATAAAGACTGATTTGCAAACAACACTTAAAACAAACCTAAAGTTCGTCGCGTAATGGAACGTCAAAGCGGTAGTACTTAGGTTCAAAGTATGATATTTACCATATTAAGCAATTTATATTGAAACCAGTATGATTTTCAAAGAATGTAGAAGAAGGAGAATTTATTAAAAGCATTTCTAAGGAATATATTTTTTTTTTTACGGGGTGGAAGTCCACTACGGCACGGACAAAAAATATGAAAAGGCCCACCACACGTCCACACGATAACTTCACGACTTAAAGTGTTATTGCTTCTGATTGTGCTTTAATCTGTCAATAACAAAATGATTACCTAACCTAAAAGTTTATTAGGTTAATTTAGTAAGTTTGGATTTGAATTATCAAAAATAGTCTACAAAAAATATCAAAAATATGATTAGAAAGCGGTTATTGAATTTAGCGCAACTGGGCGCTGTCGGTTTAACCGGATACTGCGTAGGAATTTATAGTGAGCGAAATATCGACATATTTGGATCGAGTGAAGATTCTGTTGTTATAAATGGCAAACGAATTAAAAATATGCCTGGACTACCAATATTTGGGACCGTGTCAGCCGCAACGCCCTATAGCAATGCCGGTGGTGCCACTGATAGGGTAAGTTTCATTGAAGAAACTTATAAATACTTTATTGCAACAAAACTATAAAATATTACTCTAAAGATCGTCTTGATTCTTTGTCAAAATTGACACTGGGATTAATTGACATTTTGTAACATTAAAACCAAACGCTTGCCTTTAGAAATGGTTCGAAAAAAATTGAAACAATTTTTACAGATATCGCAAATAATGAAATATGGCTTCCCTGGTTTGGATAACGTGCGTTCGTACGACGACTTCGTATTGTCGTACGACCGGCGCAATCGAGTAGCGCACTGGGTGTTTGAGCACTTAACCAGCGCCCACGTCGCGAAGAACGCCAGTGTAGATAGAAGCAAATGCGAATTCACAGCAGATGAAAGTATACATCCATTCTTCAGGTGAGTACTAGTGAGCATCTGAAATATTTGCTATCTGTATATTTACAGTATGGCTAATCAAGACTGGTAGGGATGTAGCTTCATCAGAAAGAAATAAATGTGACAGCGGGTTTTACGGCTAAACTATCATTCTAGCAAACTTCTAATTTCGTCAGTTAGTGTGAAAAGTTTCGTTCCTGTGCCAGTCGAGTCATCAAGTACATAGTATTGTTTGTTTGGCCGCAAAAAGCGATGTACGGAATTGCCTCACCAGACGGCATTAGCCACATTGACCTTATGTATTCATCTCTCATTCTAACATGTAGCTGTGTTGCTACAAAAGCTCAATTGATTAGCTGACAAGACTGATCCACTTGCAACTAACATTAGGTTGGACCACACCTGTAAGTTTTACTCACGTAAGTAAGGATGCAGCTATACATTACACCGAGATAGTCTAACATATCATGTTTAACGTATAGCTGCATCCTTAGGGGTAATTCAGGCCTTACAATCACAGGTCTTTGGTAGCTTTAATTTAATGGATGCGGGCACAATAACAAATTAACTGACATAGTCTATTAAAACTGACTGTTCAATTAATCTTTCAGTTAAATCTCCAAATTTTAATGTGTATAGCCCTATGTATGTTATGATATAGAATATGTGACTACATCTGTGAATCATATAAAGCGTTAGAATTTACTTTAACTTAGCCTTTCCAAAGTTTTACATACAGGTAGTGTAGAAATATCTCTCCCTTATTTTCTTTACTTGCTTTTCAGGTCTCAGAACAGCGATTACAAAGGTTCAGGCTTCGACCGAGGCCACATGGCAGCGGCCGGCAACCACAAGCTCGCACAGAAGCATGTAGAACAGACCTTCTTCCTCACAAACATGGCTCCTCAGGTCAGATACTGCTCGGCTAAGACATGCCTAGGGCCTCAGGCTTATCGAGTCTTCTTCTTCCTCTTTCGATGCTATCTCGTACCGGAGGTTGGTGGTCTTTGCCATTCAACAGAGATTGCGTTCCCGAAAGTTTTTTCATGTCTTATTTCTGCGTGGTGTTTTATGTCCCTACATCTTCTCCTGTTAGGGAATGTACTCATACTATGTGACCCAATTTTAGCAATATTTTGACCGCCTGCCTCTCTCCAATGATCACTCTCACTGTAGTATAGATTTCACATAGTAATGCATACAAAAATTACATAATGGTTTAATTTAGTGAGTTTAGAATCAGAATCAAACGTGTAAAAGAGCCCTTGAGGTCTACTTGCACAAAAAAAATTATATGATTTGAATATTTTTTACAAACAGGTCACGTAGTATGGGTATGATCCCTTGGGCACGAACCATAAATCGTGTTTCGTCGGCGGCGCGGAATCCGCGAGATTGAAATGTCTCCGTGTGGCGTAAATAACCACAATTACTAGAGTGCGACTACCTTGCAGAGCGGAACATGGCAACACCTCCGTTTAAAAGTCAAATTTCTATGCAAATGTGACTTGAATGCAGGTGTTCCCATGTTTCGCTCTGCAAAGTTGTCATAGTCGAACTCTACGAGATTTTCAAGTGGCGGAAAGGCGCTCGGCGGGCGCGGCGGCTACGCGACGGATCCGCCGCGCCTTGAGAGCGTTCTTTGTGTTTATTGGTCTTTATCGTTTTTTTCCACAAAAGACCAAGACTTCTGCTCAACTACTACTAATTGTGGTTATTAACGTCACACGTAGACGTTTAAATCTCGCGGAGGGCGCGCGGAATCCGCGCCGCCAACGGAACGTGATTTATGGTTCGTGCCTAAGTTTGTGTTTGTCTTAATAAATTGACCTTACATATATTCGTAGCACATGCATGCTTACCTTCCCAGGCATGTACAAACGAAGCCACTGTTAACTGACCACCCATAGACTTTAACACGTTGTAATAAAGTCGACATTCGTTTACAAATGTACAAGTTAACAGTGTGTTAACAACCTACTGTTAGGCACGAAAATAAGCAGTAATTTTTCTTCATTACAAAAGGTACATCGCGCGAGTTGTATGTGTACGTGAACGAGCGCACTACAAGCAAAGAAATAAGAATGCGTAAGAACGTCATTTTTTTTTGACGCTGACAAACTCGCGACCCATAAGGGCGTAGCGATTGTCGGACCGGGTGGTCGGCCGTGGCGTTCCCTGGGGTTGAACCAGATCGCTAGCCGGACCACCCTGAGTTTGGTCGGACTGGGTGGGTGCCGGGGGTACATGGGGTCGAACCAGGTCACCTTGTCCCGGTCCACCTCGATAGAATCGGGCTAGGTGGGGGCCTGAACGCCTGGAGTCGAACCAGGTCGTTTGGCCAGGGCCACCTTGACTTTGCGCTGATTGCTCAGAGTGAGCAGCGGACCAGCGGGAAGGATGACTCGGGTCATCCTGTCCTTATGTGAACTTGTGTTTGTGTATGTAAGAACGTCAATGAACTTGTCTGTCTGTATACTTTGCCGCGCTCTGGAGGGGGGCTCAACGCGTGCCCGCCGCGAGATTTCAATGTTTCTGTGTGATGTAAATAACCACAATTCGTATGAGACTTGTAAGCGTAAACTGATGGAAATTTATAACCAGGGAGCGTAAGTTTCGTGCCGATGACGCAAAAATGACGTCAGGCTACATACAGCATGATTATTTTTAGGTTTTAGATTGATTTATCGTTACCGGAAATTACCGGTATCGTAAAAGCTATGAATTTATTTTATCACTACTTTTATTAGTTGGTGTCAATGGTAGAAGCAGTTTTACAGATCAAGATGTGTCTGCCTGTTTTATCTTATTTATTGCATCGGGAAATGTGAAAATACATATAACAGAAACGCATTTTGATATAGAAGGGGCCGCATTCGTATAAGTATATATGTCAAATCGCATATCCGATGAATATTTCCAATTTTCCGTTAAAAATAAATAAAAAAACACGTATACATTTTTACTTACAAAATGTTTTCTACTATTGACACGAATCAATGAAAGTAAAAAAGATAATTAATCCATAACTTAAACGATACCGGTAATTTACGGTAACAGTAAATCAATGTAATATCTTAACTAAATCAGCCTGTATGTAGATAGACGTCATTTGCCTGTCATCGGCACGAAACTTACGCTCCCTGTTTATAACTATATTGAATCGTAAGATTACAGGGCCCCGTGAATTAGTGAAATAATAATAAAGAATTAAGCAATAAGCATACACTCTAGAAGATAAAGCAAACATCAGATTGTTTATGTAGGCGCTCATAATAATTTTTCAATCATGGATAATTTCAGTGGCGGATATAGCCAGCGCCCAGTCTGTAGCATTTCTTTCAAAGAGGCGCTTGGTTGATCTCAGATATGCTGAATACTGACTGATCGGTCATTTTATACGTGACGTGACGAAGGGGTCCCCTTGTACGAGTGGGCGCGAGGCCCCCCAACGCGCGTAGTATTTCCTATTCTTGCTACGTGGCTAATTTCGTGGTGCCGTAGATTACATGGCCGATTTTCTTTTTACAGATAGATTATAAGGTCGATATACAAATATTATGTCAATGCTGTATGTGCATTTGTAGACCTTTGAAATTTTTAACTTGACGCCCAAGAATTTAAGAAAATTGATGTATTTTCGGCAGGTCGGCGAAGGGTTCAACAGGCACGCGTGGAACCGGCTGGAGAAACACGTGCGGAACCTCACCAAGGTGTATGACCATGTGTACTGCTGCACGGGACCCTTGTATTTACCCAGGTTAGTCTCAATAGGGCCTGCAGTCAGTAGGTACAAATTACTTTAAAACTGCTTTCGAAAATTTACGAAAAAAGACTTAACTTCACTTTCAGCGATTTATAAAAAATCAAAAACACAAAAGTTATCGCTGAGTAAAATGATGTCGTACCCTCATCATCATCCTTTTTTTCTTGTGTTTTTGCATTATATTATAATTTTTTTTTACTCCTAGTGACCTCAGGAATGCGTGGTTAAAATCTTTTGTATTCCTCACGAGACACCTTGTATACATACTGTCCCAAAACTCAACGATAAGCCGGCACCAGAGGATGGAGCTACTTATGATTAGTCGAGAAAAAATAAGGAAAAAAATATATCTCAAATTATTTTTTCTCGACTAATCATAAGTAGCCGGCACCAGAGGATGGAGCTACTTATGATTAGTCGAGAAAAAATAATTTGAGATATATTTTTTTCCTTATTTTTTCTCGACTAATCATAAGTAGCTCCATCCTCTGGTGCCGGCTTATCGTTGAGTTTTGGGACACGTTGTATATACAGGGTGTCTAGGCAACGATGTCGGAGCTTTTAAGGGCGTATAGTACTATCGATCTTATCGATAAATCTCCAAGCGGATTTATTTTTGAGTGGATGGTAATTAAATGGCGGCAATTTAAACATTTCAAATAACTGAGCACGGGCGCACGTGGTAATTTTGCCATTATGTGTCCATTATCCGTCCTACAAATGCAAAAAGAGTGTTATTGGATAGCTAAATGTGTAAGCAATCAATTTAAACTAATAATTTTATTCAAATATTCCAATAATAGGGCAAAAAAATGAATTAATAGGAAATAATCATGACTATTTTATTTTATGCATTATTACTTTTAAAGTTTTTAATTTGTTTACCATCCACTAAAAAAAAAACCACGTGGTGATTTATCGATAAAGTCGATTGTACTATACGCCCTTAAAAGCTCCAACATCGCTGTCCAGACACCCTGTATAAAGGTTCTGGTTTACCCTTTTGAGGTATGAAACCCAAATTTTCTCCTTAATGAAACTATTTAGAAATAAATAGGGTGTCATTGTTTACAGGAAAGAATCTGACGGCAAATCATACGTGAAGTACCAAGTGATCGGCGCCAACTCCGTGGCGGTGCCGACGCACTTCTACAAGGTGGTGGTGGCGGAGGCCGGCGGCGCCCTCGACATGGAGGCCTACGTCATGCCCAACCAACGGATACCGGACGACACGCCCGTTGCCAACTTCATGGTGAGCCATCAATAGAGACCGGATTTGAAATAGCGATCTCAATATTAATATGGATATGACTGGTATAATTTATTATTTTTTCTGCACACAAAAATAATGTAACTTATCAGAACAAAAACTGGTCAAGAGCATGTCGGACCATGCTCAGTGTAGGGTTCCATAGCCGTATCTATAAGGAAATGTGCTACACATAAAAATAAAGCTAAAAATAAACAACTGGCAAAAGGTCTTAAATGCCGTGTAAATCAATGGCACTTAAAACCTTTTGGTTGGGAAGTTTTTCACCAATAACTTCAAAACGGTTTATTCGTTACTATTCAAAATAATTTTCGTTGAATGTATTTATTAAGCGTTACCTTCCTGATTTTTTTCATATTTTTTGGATTTACGGTTTAAAAGTTAAAGGGGGGGGGGACACAATTTATGCAACTTTCGGAGCGATTATTTCCGAAAGTATTCACTTAATCAAAAAAAAGTACATAAAATCCTTATAATGTTTTTAAAAGACCTGTCGAATTATGTACCTCACGTTGATGTCTGCTGAAAAAATTTTTTTTTAGATTCTGTTACATGTATGGAGTGCCCCCCCTAGATTTTTTCATTTTTATTATTTATCTACCAAACTTAGTAGCGGCATCTACAAGACATCTATATTCCAAATTTCATCAGTATACGTCTTGTAGTTTTTGAGTAAAATGCCTGTGACATACGGACGGACGGACGGACGGACGGACGGACATGACGAAACTATAAGGGTTCCTTTTTAGCCATTTTGGCTACGGAACCCTAAAAAGTAAAATAAAAACCTTTTTGGAAGCTTTTGTAAATATTGGGCAAAAATTATGGTGATAATAAATAAAAACATAGTTTGTTAATTTTTTTAAGTTCTTCTTTAATATTTCTTCTGCACAATGCACATTAAAAATGAAGACCTTATATAACCAACATGGTATGTATTTAACAAATTGCACTAGTCATAACCATATTAATATTGAGATCGCTACTTCAAATCCGGTCTCTAGTCATCAATATAAGGTCCTAATTTATTAGTTGCAGATATTTTTACAGCTGATAGTATTCGGTCTCTGGAGTATATTGAAGCATGAAACATTATAGCTTTTACGATGTTTTTTTGGAGAAAAAGGAAAAACAAATTTGCTACGTAATAACACTCTGTTAATGTGATTACTAAATAAAAACTCATTGAACAGATTCTAGCAGCTCTTTTACGTACCACTTAACTGTAACTGGCCACTTCACGTCGATACATCCTAATGACATTTGCAGTTTTCCCGCCGAACCGTTACGACATTTACGACAAACAATTGTTGACATGACAGATAGTGTTATTGTGACATGTGATAATGCACATGGTGATTTTTTTTAGACGAAATTATAATTAAGTTTCTTGTTAGGTAAATGAAATCAAAAAAGTTATATGAAAAGATTTCTTAATTTCTATTTAAAGTTAATTATTTTAATGTAAAGTATAATGTGTTAAAATATCTGCAACTAATAAATTAGGACCTTATATAAAATATAACGATCACTTCTTAATTTCAAATAAATTATTTGCGCTTTTTGAAATAACGACTTTCTGATCGCAGCGCGAAACCGCTCGAATTCGGTTTCGAATTTAGTTTCGGCCGGATGGAAGCCGAACCCGTTTTTTTGCTGAAATTAGCCCGAAACCGAAATTTCGGTCGAACTCTAGTTCACACCGTTTTGGTACTTAATAGAAAAGAGACGAAAAATATATGTGCTTTATTTATGTGATTGAATTCATTTATTTTAATATATTTTCCCGTTTTCAGGTACCGCCAGAATCCATAGAAAAGGCAGCTGGACTGCTGTTCTTCGACAAAATACAACGGAGCAAACTAAACAAAATAAACGGCAAGAAAGTTTAATGTTAACTTTAGTATAATGAAATTAGTACAATTTTAGACAATATCGTTGATTATGAATTTTATCTAGGTTTAGATTGCCGTGCACTAAGTACATGGCGTATAGCAGCGGTCTTGGTCATTATTAAAAATAAAATGTTACATGCACGTTTGCTCCTAGTCAATGATAATGTGGATAGAACTTTACGAGTCTGTGATGGCGAATTTTTTTTATCCACGTGTCATTTTTTATTTCAAAACAGATAACTATATACAGCCTGTAAATCTAATACGGGCGAATATTGAAACGGTGGTCAGCATAGGACCTAAGAAGCATATTTAGATAACTATTGCTTAAAACCACAATGAAAATATTTACCATACAAAATAATTCGGGCCGCAATGTAACGCAACACATTCAAGTTGACAAACACGCTAGTTGACAGTTACTTTAAAAAAGCTCGTATCTCGCAATGTCATAACAAGCATGTATGCGGTACATTGCTGCTCGGTAAAATTTCAAAAATTAATTACGAGGTCACTATTAAGTGCAATTTAAAAAATCATATTAATTAATGATAACACTACTAAACGCTATATCTGGTTTAATTGTTCGCCCGTATTAGACTTACACGCGGTATATTGAAACATTTATATGTGGCACCAAAATATTAATGCTCAATTATTTCATCGTGGTGCGCCATTTAATACTATATTTATACCATGTTATAATTTATTATATGGCTGACGTTTTATCTGAATGGACTATGTAAATATAATTAGCTATGTAAATAAATGTTAATGTTATAATTATATTGTTTTATTTACTACGACCAAGGACCATTAAAACAAGAGGACTGTCATTCTCCATACAAAAGCTGTTCCCCGATATTACAACGCCATCTATGTATAAGCTTGGTATAAGAATTATTTTATTTACAATTATTCAACTTTGCAAGCGTGACACAGTATTTAAATGTTAGAATTTATTTATTATTAGCTGTTTACGAACTAATTGTTACTGTACTATGTTTCTTTGTTCAATTATAACATCGTTAAATGTTTAGTTTTTTAGCGCCATCTAGTTTTTGCCTGGATATCCCCTTGCGGTCGGGCACGATCCAAAGTATGGAGAATGACAGTCCTCTTGTTTTAATGGTCCTTGCTACGACTAATGGGCCCGCTCCGGACTTCGTTGGTTGCGTATCACAAGTATGTTTCTAAGATTACACATTTCAGGGTCCAGGTGACAGAAACTGGTGAGTTTCTTCCGGCGCTTCATCTCACCAGAAGGTCAGTACCCGAAGCGCCAAAAGAAAAGAAATAATACATATTTAGAATCAGACTTGTAAAAGAGCCCTTGAGGGCTACTTACAGAAATAAATTATTTTATTTTATAATGCATTGTATATGTCGCCGCCAACTGGTTTAGTTAGCCATTTGCTTAGCTGCCTAGCCTTTTCATTAAAATTTTAGGTTAGGTTTGTTAGCTTGTGTCCCACAGAGCAGAAATAGAAGCCCCGCGGGCCGCGCAGCGGGGCTTCGTCAACCTGCTGGCGGGTCATAGTTTAGTGAATAAGCTAGGCAGTTAACAGGAATACATAGGGCTAGGTATCAGGAATCCGACGAAACAGGAATTCGACGAAATAATAGTACGACGAATCAGGAACAATTCTTCGAAATCTCTCCTCTGTAGCGCTGGCGTAGTGGGCCTTTCTGGCCCACGGCACAACTACACCGCTCAACCAGTTGAGCCGTTGGGAATTGAAATTCCCCATGGCACACAATACAATACAATACAATACAAGTATACTTTATTGCACACCAGAAAAACACATTACAAGAGGTACTTACATAATTAGAACAATTTAAATAGGTAGACAACAGGCGGTCTTATCGCTTAAGAGCGATCTCTTCCAGACAACCTTTGGGTAGCGGAATTGACACAAAAATAAACCAAAAAAACAGTAGGTGGTGCGAAGGGTAACAAGAGCGAGGGCTAATTTGGTACCAAAAATAAATAACCGCAGGGGCATAAACATACATAAATAAATAGATATATAAACCTACATATACATACATAAATACAAATAAATAAATAGGGGAAAAAATTAACCGCAAAACAGTCAGCAGGCTTTACAAAGAAACAGTTTCCAAAAAGTACACAATTTAAAAATATTACGGGACGGATAGGTAATGCTCTTTAATTTTGGTTTTAAAAATAGGAAGAGATTCAGCACATCTTAACTCGAGAGGTAAGGAGTTCCATAAACGTATGGCCTGGAAGGTAAAGGATTTCGTATAGAATTTAGATTGAGAGGAAGGAACATTTAAGAGCAAATTTTTAGCGCATCTTACCGACGACAGGTAACTGAAACGCTCTTTAAGATAGCGGGGAGTTGCGGGGTTGAAAAGTATGCTATAAAGTAGAGAAAGAATGTGAGAGTTACGTCGAAAACGGATAGGGAGCCACTTGAGTTGGGATCGAAAACTAGAGACATGATCATACTTGCGTAACCCAAATATGAATCTAATGCAGATATTTTGAATGCGCTCAAGCTTATTAAGTTGCTCCTCAGAAAGATCAATGTAGGAAATGTCAGCATAGTCAAGAATGGGAAGAAGTAAAGATTGGGCAAGCGCAATCTTAGTAGCGATGGGAAGAAAATTGCGAAGTCTTCTAAGAGAGCCGACAGCGGCAAACATCTTCCTGCTCACTTCATTCACTTGGGGCCCCCAAGAAAGAGTGCGATCTAAGATAACACCCAAGTTTTTTACCTGGTGAGAGAAAGGAATCAAGACGCCATTGAAGGAGATACGAGGAAGGGTAACAAAGTCGACTCTTGAGACCAATTTTGTGCTACCAACGATGATGGCTTGTGTTTTGGTTGGGTTGACAGTTAGACCATAACGATTGCTCCACTCTGAAATACGTTCCAAATCGGAGTTAGTAGTGGAAATAACCGATGGAAGATCTTCGAGTGAACCTTGAGAATAAATTTGAAGGTCGTCGGCATAAAGGTGATAATGTGAAGATAAACTATTTGTAATGGAATTAATAAAAATGGAGAATAACAGAGGAGATAACACACCGCCCTGCGGAACGCCGGCTAGCGTGCTACACCACGAAGAACGAGAAACATCCACCTTTATACGCTGCCGACGACCGGTCAGATAACTACGAAACCAGTCAATAACCGCAGGAGATATGTTAAGAGAACGTAGTATCCCTAGCAAGATATCAAAATCCACCGTATTAAATGCATTGCTAAAATCTAGCAATGTCAACACAGTCAATTTGCGATCATTCATGCCCGACCGAATGTCGTCCGTAATTTTCACGAGTGCCGTAGTCGTGCTGTGGCCAGAACGGAAACCTGACTGATAGGGATTAAGGAGATTATTTTTGTTTAAAAAAGACAGGAGTTGCTGGGAAACTAGGCGCTCAAGGACTTTGGAAAGAAAGGGAAGAATGGAGATAGGACGATAATCCGAGAATGAGGATGGGTTGGCTTTCTTAGGTAATGGGATAATATCAGCATCCTTCCAAATTGAAGGATAAACACCAGATGAAATTGAGGAATTAAGGATGCTGGTAATTATAGGAGCAAGAAGGTCAAGGAGGGGAAGGATCATGCTACGGCTCACACTGTCAACACCGACGGCATTAGAGGAAATGGATACTACGTTCTTTTTAACATCACTGACGGAAAATTGAACAAGAGAGAAGGGGTCAGAGTCTGGAGTTGGGAGGGAAGAAAGATAATTAAGCGTCCCGCTTTTAGCTGGGCCACTAAAAATGGCAGAAGAAGAGAAATGCAGATTCAACTGATCAAGATTGACATCTTTGGGACAAGAGTTCTGTTGAGATTTCCCAACTCCAAGCGACTTTAAAAATTTCCATACTTTAGCCGGATCACCGTTTTCAACAGATTTGTGGATATGGCGTCTTTGTGCGTCTCGACAGACAGTGCTGCACCGATTCCTCAGGGCGTGATATCGGGCTTTATTCATATCTGAAGAGTCGGCTTTGTACCTAGATTTGGCTAGATTCTTTTTCTCGATTAGGGACCTTATCTCCTTTGTAAGCCAGGGAGCAGGAAGATGCTTTACTTTTATCGGCCGAACCGGAGCATGAACATCGTACAACTGCGAAAGAAGGGAGTTAAAAATTGTGACTTGTTCATCCACCGACTCTGCTTCAAAAATAGCATCCCAATCAAGCTTCAGCGCATCCTCGCGGAGCTTTTCCACATCTATCCTACTAAAATTGCGCTGAAAGAGGATTTTAGCTTTAGGTTTTAGAGGTCGAATTTTATAAGAAAGAAATAATAAATCATGATATGAAAAGGCATCCGCAGAGAATTGTCCATATTTAGCAACATGAGACGTAGAGGAAGTTAAGGTGAGATCCAAAAGAGACGGAGAACAGTTAGGAAAGTGATGTGTGGATTTTGAAGGTAGAATATGCATATTGCAGGCCTCTGCGATTGATCTTAAGGACTTTGACCGGTGGTCATCTTTAAGAAGGCATGTATTAAAGTCACCCATGATGATATGGTGATTGAAAGATGGCATGAGATCTTCCAACAGCTTCTCGAAAGGAGCGAAATAATTTACGTTAAGGGAAGGAGAATAAAATACACCAAGAAGGAGTTTGGTGTGAGAGAAAGTTATGTCAAGAAACAAGTACTCTGCGGAGTCGGAAGAAGAAGATTGTGCTGACATGCTGACGATTGAAAAGGGAATATGAGACCGAAGATAAATGGCAACTCCACCGCCACCCTTTAACGTGCGGTCGTTCCGGATCAACGTGAAACCTGGCAATGAGTAAGAAGTAGAGGGAAGACAGGGTTTCAGCCAGGATTCCGAGACAAGTATTGCATGTACATTTTGCAAATCAAATGTTATACCTAAATCTACAAAGTGAGCGGGGATACTTTGTGCATTTATATGTACTATGTTAAAATTTTTAGAAACATCATTAAATTGTGCATCTAACTGGTCATGAAGTGATGAAGGGATACTGTGAAAACTGTCATCACTAGATGAAAAGGACAGGAAGTGGTCACTAACATCATCATCTGGGCTGCTGCTGAGTTGAGTCATGTTTGTAATAAAATAATAATATATAATTTAATAAATAGTTATCCTATATATATATATATAAATAAAAAGTATATAAAAAACAGTCCACTACTACCCGCCAGCAGTAAAGAAAATTCAATTTGAAAAATACAATTAGAAAGTTACAACAAAATTTTAAAAGAAAAAATATAAATTAGCAGAAACAAAACGCTTACACCAAAATGGCAACATTAAGTAGCTGTCAGTATCAAGTGTCAGTTGTCAGTGGACACATGATAGAACAAATTATCATTAACGGAAATGGCTTTAACATGGAGTACAATTATTATTAAATCTAACAAAAGGAAAGAGGGTATACTAAACATATTACACGACCGAATAAAAATGGAACAACTACACTATATACTACACTGCGAAGTAAAGGAGCACACTCAGAAGCACATCTAAGAATTAAGATTGTGGCTTGGGGACCCGCCTCGATCTCTTAGCCGGTAGCTTTTCCTCCTGCGGGACCTCCTCAGTGGCGGAAGTCGAGGCGGCCGCCGGCGCCACCGACGAGACCGACAAGGTGTTCAAATGCGCGAGGTCCGATACTCGCTGTCGCTCACCGTCGGCATCAAGAACGAAAACGTCACCGTTCCAAGACCAGCAGCTCCGCACTCCAAACCGCTCCCGAGCTGCCACAAACAAATCGTGGCGGGGCTTGGTCAAAAATTCCCCCAAAGTGATGCCGGAGCCCTTTAGTGCAACCTTGCCGAACCAGATCTCATCACGGACCGAGACATCCCGAAACTTGACGAGAATAGGTCGCGGTTTCTTGCCACGAAGCTTACCCAATCGGTGACAACGCCTGATGTCTGCGGCAGAGATATCCGTCTTGACAGTTTTAAGTTTGTCTATCAAAACACTAACTGTATCTTCTCTGTCCGATTCCAACCCTGACATCTTGACACCGTGAACTACCAACATTTTTCGGCGAGAGCGCATCTCCACGTCGTCCACTTGCCGTGCAACGTCGTCCACTTGCCGTGTTACGTGCGGCACACGTAGTTGTTCTGTAATTTTTTTTCCTACAAAAGGTACCTACATCGCGCGCTTGAATGTGTGCGAAAGCACTATAAGCAACGTTTTAAGAATGCTCCAGTATGGATCGCACTCACACAGTCATGCTATCGCGCGTCTATGTGAATACGTGTCGTGCACGCCTAAACGGCTGAAATTCGACTACTTATTCGTCTTTATACTTTGACCATGTCGTGACTTTGATCGTCGAGCGAGTTGCGGAAAATAAGCCCGCGTTAACCTATAACCTACTTTGACCATGCTTCTACTCCGTAGATCATTCTTGGCAACTAACACTGGTCAAAGAACTTGATTTTGAGACTGTGGGGGTGCAGTGTGCCCCCCATTAGATAGTCTGACGACCTGGTTAAGGTCGTGGCAGAAGGCATGCAACCGTTCGTTGTGGAAGTTTGGGGGAGACCTATGTTCAGCCGTAGACGTCTCAAGTAGAGATGTAACGATACCGATATATCGGTATCGCCGATTATATTCAACCGATATTTGAAAAGCGCGAAAAGAATTTGCTGTAGTATGAAAAAAATCTGCAAAAAGTAATTTCAATTACTGACTTAACTTATGTATTGGTCCGTTACCTTGTGGAATGATAATTACTATGTTAATTATATTTTTGGTTTATAATAAAAAAAAAATGAATTTTGAGTTGACAATTTATTTATTTTTACTTTTACTTTTCAAGGTTGACTCTGTTAAATAGGTATAGCCAAGTTTTAGGTATAATAAGGACATACAAATATCTGAAGTTCATACTTCATTATTTAGCTAAGATATGGGTATCGGTATCGCCGATTATTTACTACAATTATCGGTATCGTATCGGCAAAAATATGTATCGTTACATCCCTAGTCTCAAGGTTAAAATAATAATGATGAGGTAAAAATAAAGGCATTGTTGTATAAAAGTAGTATATTAGCAACATGTCCGCTATATATATGTCCCGATGGTTAGTTTTCGTCCTCCTCGTCCGAAGCGCCGTTCTGTTGCGGCTCCTCGTCCATACCAGCGTCACCCATGCCTAAAAAAATGCATTCAGTTTAATAATTTCGAATTTAATTTGACTAACCGACCATCTTCATCATAAAAATACGGGGTTATTTTTTCATTTTTGGGTCGGTTAGTCTATCTCTAATCTTTCTTTTTTAGACTTATTTTTAAATATAAAATGAAGTTCCCTTTCAGTAAAACATATCTACAATACTTGAGGTACTTTCTTTACATGTGGCATAGTTTTGGGAGACCTGGTATACCTAATACCAAAGACCATTAAAACAAGAGGACTGTCATTCTCCATACTTTAGATTGTAACCCGACCGCTAGGGGATTTCCGGGCAAAAACTAGATGGCGCTAAAAAACTAAACATTTAACGATGTTATAATTGAACAAAGAAACATAGTACAGTAACAATTAGTTCTTAACAGCTAATAATCTATATTAATAATTTAGCCGGGGCCTACGGTAGACCTGAACGAAAAGCGCCTCAAAAATTAAAGCGAGAAAAAATAACACTTTCGAATCGACAACTTATATTCGCAAAATTCGTATAACGGAGAAATAAGCGTATAAAGATGTAAAATAATTCGAATAATACCAAAAACAGTCGGCCATGTTTGCTTGCGTCAATTCGAGTTCGTTCTGAAATTGTCACAGTTTAGTGCAGGGGCACGTAGCATGCGACTATAACTGCGGGCGCGGCTGTACAAACTTGGCATGGGTAAGAAAACCGTTATTTATTTTAACTAGAAAAATCATACGTTTCCATAATTTTATTTCAAAGAAAACAATCTTTAAACGGGAATATAATTAATAATTTACTGACATAATTGAAAAATAATGTAATAATATTGGCAATAATATTGTACAATATTATTGAAACATAACCCAAGAAAAAGTAACAAACGTGGGCGAAGGTGTCAGATAAATTTCTAAACGAAAAAAAAGGAATAGGCACATTTTTTTTAATCCCTCTGAAGGTGAAGTTGTAAGTTAGGGGCGAAACTCTGTAGGTAGCTTTTAAGTTTTCTTAAATTTATTCTGACTTAAAAAAACACATTAAATTATACCCGTTTTTAGTACAAAGACAGAAAAGTGAAAATAAATGTTTATGATTTAGGTGAAAACACAAAATTAACCAGGCGTTTGAAATATTCGACCATAATGCAGATAAACTTGAGGATGCAGGTCTCAATGTTTTTAGGGTTCCGTATCATAATGGTAAAAAAGAAACCCTTATGGTGCGGCTCTGTCTGTCTGTCCGTCTCTCACAGTCAGATATCCTAAACTATTGATGCAATCGATTAGAAAATTGGAATAGTTTTAAAAGTCGCTAACCTGAGCTACTGGGCGTAAAAAAATTCTAATACCTTTTTTACTTTTTTTAGGGGGCCGAAATGGGAGGTTGAAATTTTCAAGTTGTGCTATTGTATTAAGTGATATTTTTTAGAAATTTTGAATAAATCATAACAAATACTTATTTGCTCCTACTAAACTATCCGCCATACAGTTTTTCTTAAGTTATTCACGCATCTACTTACGAGTTTGTACGGAACCCTCGGTGCGCAAGTCCGACTCGCATTTGACCGGTTTTTTTTTTCATGTTTGAGGTAGGAATAGGAACGTTGAAATAAGGTTTTCGATTTTTTTTTCTACCTACGGAAAGCAACATAGAGCATGCCGGTTAATTTTACCTCCATAAGATGAGTCCGTAGTTTTTGAAGAACATGGTAAAATTAATAAAACAAAATTTAAGGTTTGTCAAATCAAAAAAACCGACAGAGTTCGGAACACCACGCTGCGCACCGCAATATGCATTGATGATGTAGATGCTAACCCCTTAGGTTAAAGTAAGACTAGGCCGGCCACGTCTGTAGTATGTATCCAAATAGGCGGGCTAAACTGGCTTCGAAGTAGGTGCGACATGCTGAATGGACAGGACCGGACTGGGCTCCCTGACTTCCCACGAGTACGGGGCCCAATAACAACAACCACAAGCCGGCGGCCAGGCCCGTGGGGGCTCCGCGGCGGCTAGGAAAACTGGAAAACACCAACTTAACTATATGGCCAGTCCGACGACGCTAGAACAGGCCGCGGCGAAGATGGTGAGACGACCTGAATGCATTTCTTAACGGCTGTCCAAAGTTAGCTCGGAACCGAGACGGCTGTCATATTTTGTAACTCAAGGTCGAGGGCATGTTGGGGTGGGGTGAGCCCGAGGTACAGGCTGGGTGGCGAGGACGTAGCATGCCACGGTGAAAATGGCAGGACAACCTAGAACCTAGACGTATTTTTTAACGGCTGGTCTGGGTGGTCCTTTGGACCAGAACCATTGCAAGCGGTATAGATTAGACTAAAAAAATGGGATTTGGCTCCAAAAGGGGTAAAATTTTGAATAGGAATCTATTATTTCAGATATTTGAAAGTAAACTTTGATATGTAAATTACATACCTAATATATTAAATGTAACTACATATAGAACCCACATTTCTTAGATTTCTGTTAAAAATAAAAGGCTTCGAAAGATAAATAACAAAATGTACCTAACTAAAGAGATTCTTTTCTTAATGCTATTTCTGACGAGGTGAAAGGGTTAAATGGGGTTTGTAATTTTTTACATTTTACCCGGGCGAAGCCGGGTTTTCAGCTAGTAAATAAATAATTTAGCCGGGCCCTACGGTAGACCTGAACCAAAAGCGCCTCAAAAATTAAAGTGTTAAAAAATAACACTTTCGAATCGACAACTTATATTCGCAAAATTCGTATAACGGAGAAATAAGCGTATAAAGATGTAAAATAATTCGAATAATACCAAAAACAGTCGGCCATGTTTGCTTGCGTCAATTCGAGTTCGTTCTGAAATTGTCACAGTTTAGTGCAGGGGCACGTAGCATGCGACTATAACTGCGGGCGCGGCTGTACAGACTTGGCATGGGTAAGAAAACCGTTATTTATTTTAACTTGAAAAATCATACGTTTCCATAATTTTTATTCAAAGAAAACAATCTTTAAACGGGAATATAATTAATAATTTACTGACATAATTGAAAAATAATGTAATAATATTGGCAATAATATTGTACAATATTATTGAAACATAACCCAAGAAAAAGTAACAAACGTGGGCGAAGGTGTCAGATAAATTTCTAAACGAAAAAAAAGGAATAGGCACATTTTTTTTAATCTCTCTAAAGGTGAAGTGGTAAGTTAGGGGCGAAACTGTAGGTAGCTTTTTAAGTTTTCTTAAATTTATTCTGACTTAAAAAAAACACATTAAATTATACCCGTTTTTAGGACAAAGACATAAAAGTGAAAATAAATGTTTATGATTTAGGTGAAAACACAAAATTAACCAGGCGTTTGAAATATTCGACCATAATACAGATAAACTTGAGGATGCAGGTCTCAATGTTTTTAGGGTTCCGTATCATAATGGTAAAAAAGAAACCCTTATGGTGCGGCTCTGTCTGTCTGTCCGTCTCTCACAGTCAGATATCCTAAACTAATGATGCAATCGATTAGAAAATTGGAATAGTTTTAAAAGTCGCTAACCTAAGCTACTGGGCATAAAAAAATTCTAATACCTTTTTTACTTTTTTTAGGGGGCCGAAATGGGAGGTTGAAAATTTCAAGTTGTGCTATTGTATTAAGTGATATTTTTTAGAAATTTAGAAAAAATCATAACAAATACTTATTTGCTCCTACTAAACTAACCGCCATACAGTTTTTCTTAAGTTATTCACGCATCTACTTACGAGTTTGTACGGAACCCTCGGTGCGCAAGTCCGACTCGCACTTGACCGGTTTTTTATCATGTTTGAGGTAGGAATAGGAACGTTGAAATATGGTTTTCGAATTTTTTTTTCTACCTACGGGAAGCAACATAGAGGATGCCGGTTAATTTTACCTCCAAAAGATGAGTCCATAGTTTGTGAAGAACATGGTAAAATTAATAAAACAAAATTTAAGGTTTGTCAAATCACGCACGCAGCAATCAAACCCAACGTAGTAAGCTGGGAGTGAAAAAAAAACCTACAGAGTTCGGAACATCACGCTGCGCACCGCAATCTGCATTGATGATGTAGATGCTAACCCCTTAGGTTGAAGTAAGACTAGGCCGGCCACGTCTGTAGTATGTATCCAAATAGGCGGGCTAAACTGGCTACGAAGTAGGTGCGACATGCTGAATGGACAGGACCGGACTGGGCTCCCTGACTTCCCACGAGTACGGGGCCCAATAACAACAACCACAAGCCGGGGGCCAGGCCCGTGGGGGCTCCGCGGCGGCTAGGAAAACTGGAAAACACCAACTTAACTATATGGCCAGTCCGACGACGCTAGAACAGGCCGCGGCGAAGATGGTGAGACGACCTGAATGCATTTCTTAACGGCTGTCCAAAGTTAGCTCGGAACCGGGACGGCTGTCATATATTTTGTATTTCAAGAACGAGGGCTTAAATTAAAAATTTAGACCATGTTGGGGTGGGGTGAGCCCGAGGTACAGGCTGGGTGGCGAGGACATAGCATGCCACGGCGAAAATGGCAGGACAACCTAGAACCTAGACGTATTTTTTAACGGCTGGTCTGGGTGGTCCTTTGGACCAGAACCATTGCAAGCGGGATAGATTTACCCTTCAGTGGGACATTAATAATTAGACTAAAAAAATGGGATTTGGCTCCAAAAGGGGTAAAATTTTGAATAGGAATCTATTATTTCAGATATTTGAAAGTAAACCTTGATATGTAAATTACATACCTAATATATTAAATGTTTGTGAAGTTCCCTGAATTTCAACAAAACATAACTACATATAGAACCCACATTTCTTAGATGTCGGTTAAAAATAAAAGGCTTCGAAACATAAATAACAAAATGTACCTAACTGAAGAGATTCTTGGTAATGCTATTTCTGACGAGGTGAAAGGGTTAAATGGGGTTTGTAATTTTTTACATTTTACCCGGGCGAAGCCGGGTTTTCAGCTAGTAATAAATAAATTCTAACATTTAAATACTTTGTCACGTTTGCAAAGTTGAATAATTGTAAATAATATAATTCTTTTACCAAGGTTATACATAGATGGCGTTGTAAATTCGGGGAATAGCTTTTTGTATGGAGAATGACAGTCCTCTTGTTTTAATGGTTCTTGCTAATACGTATATGTGGTCCTCGTCCTCATCGGCGGAGTCGCCGGCGATCTCCAAAGTCCGAAGAAAGATGGTTGGAAGTGTTATATATAGAAAGTGTGTTATAATTATAACACTGCAACACTGCTATAGCGCGATGTAGAACAGTATGGAGATGACGTCATTTGTATGAACGTTGATGTCAGCGCCATCTATCCATCGCGAAGTCGATGGCCGCTGCTTCCAAAGAATGTCACTAGGCGGCGTTGTCGCCACACTTTATACTTATAGACCGTGAGCCTGAATAACCCGAAACATTTTAACCATGTATTCCTGATGGTATTATTAGTAAATAACGTTATATCAACATAGGTCGATTTTTGTCATTTTACATTAGTAGTCTTATGGAACAAAATAAATCAGTAAATTCAGACCCTCCTTATAAACATGTCCTTACTTGAGGAAAAGATATTAAAAAGGAAAAAAAAACTAAAATGGAAACAAAAGGTTTTTTTTTGGACCCGTACTCGCTTACCATCAAATACTGCGAAGGTTAATTGCTGTTTAGTTTAAATATTTAAAAAAATTTGTAAAAGCACCTTAGTCACATTTATAAGGGCTTGTTATATACTTGGGAGTTTTCATTTTAATAATAATGAATATCTCGGAAAGTAAACGCTTTTCGACTACACATCATATAACTTTTTTTACTCGTAATAGCGGTTAGAATCTATGTATAGTTAAAGTTTTTCGGGTTACTCGGTCTCACGGTGTGTAGGGAACGTGCACGAAACAGACAAAAGAGACACGGGCGGACAATAAAGGAAACTATCGCCCCTGTCAAATCAAGCTGTCAATGCCAATGATATGTAATTGTCAATGTCAAATAAAGTAAGTCGTAGCTACACTGACGTTAATCGTTCTTCAACGCGATAGATTAACGTTATTAACGGCGTATTCGTCAATGTGGCCCCAGCATGAGAGGGTATATGATTTAGATTGGCAGCACCTTCGTCGTGCACGTTCCCTATACGTATTAGGTACGTACCACCGCGTTAGCCTCGCACAAAAACTCCTCTCGATAATACATGCATTTTAGACAGGACTACAACTCACAAGACCTATATACAAACCGTATTCCGCTAGGTACACTGACCTTGGTTCGAGTGCCCTAGCACGCCAACGTTTTTACTCCCATGGAGCTGAGGTTCAGCTGCGGCCACCTACCTCCATGCAGTCCGACTATTGTTACAGCCTTAAAGGCTAGCAGTGTACAAGCATAAAAAAACCTAGATACAAATTTACTCTTTGTTTTGAAGTCGGTTAACACTAAAAACTTTTTGCTAATAAGAGATGGACGAGAAATTACGAAAAATACCGAAATCGCTATATGTGTGCCTATAATATTTGAAGAGTTCCCTCGATTTCTCCAAGATTCCATCATCAGATCCTGACTTGGTTGCAATGGGACCACCTCGAAAGTCTACCCTTTCAAACAAAAAAGGAATTTTCCAAATCGGTCCAGCCGTCTTCAAGTAATCGGTGAACAAACACACAAAAAAAAAAAAAAACATACGGATGAATTGAGAACCGTCCTTCTTTTGGAAGACGGTTGAAAAAAAAAGGTACGTACCGTGGTCTTCATCCTCCTCGGCGGAGTCGCCGGCGATCTCGGCGTTCTCGGCCTCGGCGCGCTCCATCTGCCGCGCCAACTCGGCCTCGTCCGTCGCCGTCACCACTTTAGGCTGGAACAATGCGTTTCAAATTTACTCTTCTGCATCTAATAGTATTGGGACCGAGCGCGACGACAGCGCCACGTGATAGGCGGCCATTATGGACAATATTGTCACCGCTGTCAAACAAGAAGTAAGTAAATATTGTGAAAAATATTAATGAAATCTTGTGTTATTTTACTATATTACACAATTTTGGACAATGGTAGTCAGTATCATTATTGCCAATAATATTAAAATTGTTGTTTTCAGTGAGAAAAGTCAGCGACAAAAATGTCAATTTTAGCCGTAGCGAGCGCTGTGATCGTTTAGGCTACCCCCTGCACCCGCTTTGCACTCTGCCAATACACACCAGCAGTGGCGTGGCGTCCATAGAACCCGATTCTGCTCCGGCTTTACTAAGAATATATTTGACGCCCCGACACTGCACACCCGTGGCGTGGCGTTGAAGAAATCCTTAGGCAAGCCGGAGCAGCTTTAGCTTCAATTTTCTATAAGAGCACTAGAATTATGTGCCTGGTGGCAGTGAAGCCGATGGGAATCGAGTTCTATGGACGCCACGCCACTGATACACACTAAATTAGTGTGTATTAGTGTCACTAATACACAACTACTACTAGTTACACAACTAGGGTGGTAATGTTTTACCACCTTAACTTAATAAAAAATATCGTCATTACCTTGAAAAAAAAATACGTATCTGATACTGACTCCAGGTAAAAACGCAATAAGTGTATATGACGTTAATTTTTGACGATTTTACCCGACTGCGGCGAAGCCCAAAAGGAGGGTTATGTGTTTGACCTGTATGTATGTATGTCCGTTCCTATGTCTACTCGTAACTACTCAACGGCACAACCGATTTTGATAAACGATACATCATTTGATTCCTCTTGATGGCGCGAGTGTCACTGAGTGTGAAGTTCGTACTAAACAGTTAAAATAAACAAAATGGCGGATTTTATGCACTTTTAAAGTGCACCGCGGTCGGGTTTTTTTTAATAAAAATGTGATTATTCTCTACGTTTCTAGATACGAGTTTTTTTTTTAAAGTAGTGACGATATTATGCATATTCCTTATTTAGAGCAAACGTAGGTATCTCACCGCCATCTGTATGTTGAAAACGCCGCCGGCGACCGTGATGGTCTCCTGTATCTTGTCGATGGCGTCCTGTAACGCCTTCAGCCCGTCCGTCTTCTCGGGCGTCGACGTCGTCATTACTGGAACAATGATATCAGGGCATTTTCAAAAATCGTTGTTAATTTAACTTTTATGTTACATTTCAAAAATTTTAGGGCATTTCAAAAATCGTTGTTAATTTAACTTTTTTGTTACATTTCAAAAATTTTAGGGCATTTTCAAAAATCGTTGTTAATTTAACTTTTTTGTTATATTTAAAAAAAATTGTGTTTTCGAATCAGGATCATGAGCACTATCAACCCTGAAAGAAGAAAAAAAGTGTCCATATGCCAGTCGCGTTAAGCACTTTTTTTCACGAGAGTGATAAGCTATTTGTTAAAGGGATGTAACGATACCGATACCGATATATCGGTATAGCCGATTATATACAACCGATATTTGAAGAGAAAAGAATTTGTTGTATGAAAAAAAAATCTGCAAAAAGTAATTTCAATTACTGACTTAATTTATATGTTGGTCTATTACTTTGTGCAATAATAATTACTATGTTAATTATATATTTGGTTCAAAATAAAAAAAAAATGTGTTGACAATTTATTTATTTTTACTTTACACCTTCAAGGTTGACTCTCTTTAAAAAATAACCAAGTTTTAGGTATAATAACGACATACAAATAATAAATCTGAAGTTCATACTTCATTAGTTAGCTAAGATGTCGGTATAGCCGATAATTTACTACAAATATCGGTATCGGTAGCGTATCGGCAAAATTATGTATCGTTACATCCCTAATTTGTTTGTAGAACCGCCGCGAGGTAGTGCCGGCCAGTCTCTGGTTTATGCCAGAGTTCCAACAAAGAGTGGCACATTTAAAAACTGTGGTAGGACTTACCATATAGAGGCGGAGCAATAAGATTAATCTTAATAGGCATTTCAATAGTGGAGAGTGTCAGGCCAGCCTTCAGGGCGGCCTTCACAGCATCAATTCCCTCGTAGCCGTAGCAGGCACACTCGATGTCCGCACGGATCTTCACCGCTTGCATCGTGAGCTTCCTCTTGATGTTGGCTAGGAGGACCTCTTTGGTCTCCTCGTCGAGACCGCACTCGTTCAGGACTGATGGGTCGCTGGAAAAGTATTGGTAAAGTATAAAGGGGGCATTCCACGAAAACGTCTACTTCGGGCACGTGACGGCTATGGCAGCTACCTTGAAAACAAATAAAAAGTCCTAAATGACATTATCAGATCAGAAACCAAGTTATAAAATATTGACATACCAAAAATGTACTTCCTAACTTTGTTAGAAGTATGAAAAAAATGGCGTCACGTGCCCGACATTCTGGTGGAATGCCCCAAAGACAGACGAGTAATAGCCGGTGTAAGTGGACCTAGCCAAAGTACACATAACTTATAACATTATCCTGACTGTCTGATCTGGACCCGGTCATGCGACTTTCTCGCCATGACGTCGTCCCTGCCTGGTTCCACCGGAAGACCAGCGCTGGCCCTAAGGTTGGCATTTTGCTGAGGTGGGACCGTTTTGTGGCAGCGTAATTTTAATTTATAATATTTTTTGTTGTTTTTATTTTATGCTGTCACGAATAATAGTATTTTATGCAACAGTTGTATAAGAAGGTTCAATAAATGCGAATTGCGTGAGTTGCGATACGAGCCGCGAACGCGGCGAGTATCGCAAATAGAGACGCAATGAGCGTTTTTTGACTTAATTATACAACGTTGCATACAATACTTTTTCTACGACTAGGCTAAAATATAAAATACATGGACGTCACGCGTGTCTCGTCCGGTCTCTCCGAGTGTGTACAGCCGGCATGACAGTTGTGTCTATGGTAAACTTTTTTTTGATATGGCTGGTGACACGATGTGACGATAATTAAAATACTTTTTTTTTATGTTGGCATCAATTAATTTAATTCGGAAAGTTTTGTTTTTCTTATGAATCGTAGGAATTTAATTGTTTGTTAAGTTGGTAGTTGTGAATTTTTATCGTGAAGTTAGAATTGAGCGCTTAATCCTTGACCTAAGTTTAACTTAGATTTAGAAGTCTGTGGGTGCTAGCAATAACGTAAAGTGACTATAACGACACTAGTGCTGTTATGGGGAATAGAGTATAGACTTCTCTGAACTCATATTATGTATGTTCTTATATTAGTGTTCGTGACCAAGTAAAAGACAGATAACAGTACAGGAGTAGAAAAATGTATTTTCTTTCTTTCTTAATAAAACTTCGGACGTTTAGGAGCGCGCGATACGTATTGAAGGTCGAGGCGCAGTGTGTGATTCGTACTGGAGCATTCTTAAGAGGAAACCGTAAGGTAGAGAGAATTGAAAATTAGGTATTTGTAAAATGTGTCGCTGTCCCGCACTGCCCGCCTCTCCCGCGCAGAGCGCGATAGAGACAACTGCAGCTTGGACCGAAAATACCTTTTAAAATTTCATGAAAACAACGTTTCGTAGTCCCCTGATTTCTTCCCCAAAACTTAACCTATATAACTAACTTTTTCATTAAACATTAAAGAAAGGCTTTGGCCGTGTTCCTATGTTTTCCTTTTTTTTAATAATCTAGTCAAATTTGTTTCTGGATGTGTGAACACAGCGGAAAATCTGGAATTTTTTTTAGGTTTTTGAAGGTTTAATATCTCTTTTGAGAATCAATTTATCGTAAAAAGGAAAACATAGGAACATATCAATAGTAGCCATAGATTTTTGGACAAAAAATTTTTGCTCTACTGGCATTATCCAGGGAGGAAACCGGGGACTACG
Organism: Eudemis profundana; assembly: GCA_947034925.1. NCBI lineage: Eukaryota > Metazoa > Arthropoda > Insecta > Lepidoptera > Tortricidae > Eudemis > Eudemis profundana. The sequence goes on along the minus strand of OX344814.1, from coordinate 8,327,592 downwards.
TTTGTATGGAAAAACTGCCCTCCTGTTTCCTCTTAAAAGTTTGCTTGTAGTGCGTTCGTTCACGGCGCGCACACATACACGCGCGCGATGTAACTTTTGTAGGAAAAAAAAATATTGCAATGATATCTCCTAATATGGTATGAAAACAAGTGAATTTTTCAGACTACTGTTTGGCCACTTGCAAGTTAGGGCGATTTTTAATTGCATCTTCATAGCAGTGATCAGGAATGGACACATAGTAAAACGCGCCACTAACACCTGAAATAATGACCACAACCAGTGTCAAGAGTGATAACGCTGAAGAACTATGAAAGTGGTAGCTTTTGCTGAAGAACAATAAACACCATAAAACAGCGTATTTTCGGAAAAGTATACTGTACATGTCTGTACGCATATCGCATATTTAACCACTTGCCGGATAGCATAAAGACTTTAGAATTTCCCGAGTACAGTACAAATAAAATAACTAAATATTTTTACTAAAAAAAACCCGACCGCGGTGCACTTTAAAAATGCATAAAATCCGCCATTTTGTTTATTTTAACGAACGTCATACCCGTATCATTTATCAAAATCGGTTGTGCCGTTGAGTAGTTACGAGCGGACACAGGAACGGACATACATACATACATACATACAGGTCAAACACATTACCCTCCTTTGGGCTTCGCCGCAGTCGGGTAATAAGCGATCATTTTGAGGTGAAACTGCTGAAGTAGAAACAATGTAGCTATTATTATTGTACTTATATCTGTATTTGCTTAAGTTAGGGCTTATTATTATAATTATTTGGTCAGAATGTAATGTTAGTGTAATTCAGTAGTTCCGAACCTGGGGGTAATTACCCCTCCAGGGGTAAAACCAAGTTTTCTCAGGGGTAATACGCATGAATGTTAAGCAGTTTTACTTTGAGCAGTTTCTTATAAGCTTATAATACCTATTTTTTGGAGGGGTAATAATACAAATCTCGATGAGAATGTGGGTGGGGGTGATAATAAAGGTTAGGAACCACTGGTGTAATTAATATGAAATGTAATTAATTTTACGAATATGCAAATTGTTTAATTGTTAATTTTGCTTAGGTATAATTTAATCATAACATAAGCTTTATATCGACGCCGGAAAGCAAACACGTAGTAACTACATACGTGTTACGTGCGTAGTTATCTATAGTTATATCTACTTACACAGCAGCCTGTTTAAAGAAGTCATAAGCGGACGCCTTCTTCTTATACTTCTCCTCGAACAACCAAGCGGTCCTCTTGTACAGTTCCTCCAGCTGCTCCGAGCTCTCATAGTGAAGCAGCTCGGCCACGTGCCGCAGGATCGAGTTCACCGCCTTCGCCTTGGCGTACCTCTCTGTGCACTTGTCTATGTCTTCGGCTGATACACGACGCTTTGACAAGTCTATGTAACCTGGTTTCACAACGGGAGGAGTTATTAATATCATTGGTTTTTTGAAATACTTATTGAACACATTCAGTGCCAAGTACCAGATGTATAATTATTGATTGATAATAACAAAAAAATTGCACTTGTGTATGTGAACTGTATTCGAAGTATTTGAATGTGTATAAAGAGAAATGGCCACAAAAAGAAAAGTTCATAAAGTTTTATTAACAGTTATTATTAACCCCAACAGCTGCAACTGCGGCATTAGAGAGATGTTTTTCAATATTTGGGCTAGTACAGTCAAGCTGTGAAACAAATTGGGCAATGAAAAGGCTGCAAAGCTGGTATTTTTGTTTAAATATTATAACCAAGAAAACAAACTCAACAAGCAAGATCTTAGTTGGCTTTTAGGAATAAAATCATCATTGTATGAAGATATTTCTTTGGTCAATCCAATTTAATTTATTTATAATGTCTAATCTGAAGGACGCAGATTTTTACTCAATCTACCTGTTAATGTCGATTTGCATTGGATATATAAAAAAAATTATAAAATTTATTTGTTTTGATTTATTTTTTGTTACAATTTGCTCTGTAACAATATAAGAAATGAATTTCTTACACTGGCGATAATTAGCAAGAAGCATAATTATCTTGATAATTTCAAACCCTGCTATTGGGTTCATTGTGTAAGGAAATTTGGAGCTTGGCACGAAAGTGTTAAAAACATGGTAGATATAGTATCCCATTATATGACAAGAAGCAAATTACAAAGTATTATTTCACATCTGTTTGGGCAAATTATGATTCATATTGTTTTTGGGTAAAATATTATTTCTACAAATAAATCTTTTAAAAGGTAATTATTATAGAACATTACTTGCCACACTATATCACTATTTATTATGTATGTAAAAATCAATATATACCAAGGCGCACTCATCCCTGAAAGGGATGTCTTCCAGCTCACCTTAGAGCAAATGAGAAAGAATAACTATCATCAAAGATAGACAAAGTAACAAATTTAATTCATATACTATACACGGAAAATAAGGAATGACATAAAAAATTATCTAAAAAATGGATTTATTAGTAAGTATTACTAGCTGTTCCCGCGAACTTCGTTTCACTTCAGAATTATTTTTTTCATGTATTAATAGTTATTCTGTTATTTGGGGCAGAGACACACCCAAAAAATCAAAAATTATAAAAATCGGTTCACCCATTCTTGAGTTTTGTTTTATGTATATAGATTTGCATGTTGGAGCATTCCATGAAAACATCTGCTTTTTGTCCCTTATGAAACGCTATGGTAGCTACCTTAATAAAACTTGTTATCTGCTAAGAAACACTACCCATCTTAAAGCTAAGTTATAATATTACTATGCCGACATTCAGCTTCCTAATTTTAGACGTCAAATGTATTAAAAAGGTAGTGTCCCTTACGAAACGTTTTCGTGTAATGTTACTGTTAAGGAAAAATTTAGACGTTTCATCTTACGAGGCGACTTACCTTTTTCTTTATCCACTCTGATGACGACGACTGGCTCGGTCTTTCCGACTCTGATCAATTTGTTGATGGACCTGATACGTCTTCTAGACAGCTCAGACAGCAATATCATGCCCTCAATATTGTTGTACTCGAGCAGGTGGACGTAGGCACCCATCTCGGCGATGGAGCGGACGTTTACCATCACTACATCTTCCACCTCAGGGTATTTCTCCTGGTAAAATCGACAGGACAACGGCATCTGAAAGTATCACGATTATAACCTATAAAAGTTAGAAAAAGACACACTTTGAACAGTGAAATTTGGTTCAGTAAGGTGTTTAACCTTGTTTCTGTGTTTTTATATACGTTTCTAGCTATTTTTGCTAATTTGGAAGAAAATGATGAAATTGAAATTGTTCACGTTGACACCGTCGGACACAACTTTTTTAATCCGATATACACAGAACCATTAAGCGTTAATTAGTCGGGTTATAATAGGTCTGTGGGTTAGGTTTACAAAACGCGTCGAGGAATGACAAGCGTAGAACGGAACGTATTAGTGTTGCCAGTAATATTATAAATAACGGTTGTTTTAACTACGTTGTAACCGTTATTTTAATTTTTTTTAGTAGAGTCTGTGCGGAAAGAGAATAGGCTTGGCGAAAAACGGAACTAACCTAACCAGTAGGGTAGACCGGGGACAATTGAAACACGTTATGAATGAAACAAGTTAAATTTCTCGAAAACCACAATACCTACGCCGATGAGGCTATACTCACGCCACGCGGGCGGCCATTTTACAAGTTTGAACCAGTAACGCTCGAGCGCCCGACTGGCGAGGCCATGTCAGGGAGCCGTTGAAAAATTTTGACCAAAAAAGTAAGTATCTGTGCTCTCATATAATTTTGTGTTCTTGTGTAGTTTGACAAATTGAACTTATTAAGTGTTTGAGTGTGAATTAAAGAATATTCTAAGTGCCATTAAACAGTGATGGAGTGTTATTAATAGGTTAATATTTGACCTTGAAGTTAAATATGTGCTTTGGGGACGATAGAAACAACGAGCTTGTGGACGATTGAAACGTTTCAAACGTCCCCATGTTTTAACCGTCCCCACAAGTAACCGACAATAAATAAAATGGGGTTCTGATTTTGAGAACTCTTTCTCTGATAATGTTTTTATTTCTGTTATTTATGGTTTACCAATAATTCACCGGGTCAAAGGAAAAACCAAACTATCTCCTCCTACAACTAATGATTGGCAGATAGGTGGTTTTGCCTTTGACCCGGCGAATCGTTGACATCAATATCTCATTATTTTATAAGTTACGAGCAATTACCTATTATTAATATATTTTATCTATAAACTACCTAAGTTTCTACGTTCGTTAAACGTAAAATAATGTTTTTTTTTTAATTCTGCAACAAGTTGATTATTATGATAGTTATTTCCAAAATATATTTTATGCGGCTATGGTTAAAGTTTTGTTTTTATATTTTATATGGCGTAGGTACGTCTATCTTGTTGGCCTATAGACTCTCGTTATGATTGAAACATGGTTATAATTGAAACAACCATTTTGTATGAGACACATTTATGGTTTTTTACCACTATTCCATATAAGCAAATCTTATTGTTGTATTAAAACCACCATGATAAAGCTAAATGTAAGAGGTAACCGCAACAAAGAATACTAGAAGTCGTGTAGCTTTTTTTTTACATCCGTTTCTTTAATCGCGATCTTCAGACGATGATAAATTTTGTAATTTTGGTACTACGATAGTGATCTTTTGGTGATCTCTTTGTATAACATGACACTCAATAATAAAGATAAAAATAATACATTTTATTTATTTTTCACAAACTTATTAAGGTGTTTCAAATGACCCCGCATAGTGTTTCAATTGACACTCATGTGGGGTCAATTGAACCACTCTCCCACTTCCTCTTTAATTCCCTATTATAAGATAATCATGGGCAATAGACCTTTAAAACTATTTTTATTTAAAAACTACATAAATTTCCTTAATAAAAATTAGTTGCACACCTTTCTAAATATAAAAATAAAAATGTTGCAGGCGATTAAACATAAATTGTTTCAGTTGTCCCCGGTCTACCCTATGGCCATTGGCCACAGAACAAAAAATACGCCACATACGGTAGAAAAGCATTACAGCGCCCCCAAAATTAATCCTATTCTCTTTCCGCACAGACTCTACTAAGAAAAAAAAAAAAAAAAAAAAAAAAAAAAAAAAAAAAAAAAAAAATGAAAAAGTTTATTTGGTTACTTCTAAGGTAGGTATACAAATAGGTCATGGTTGGAATCTCCTAGTAAGTATTGTACATACTTGTGGCAGGAGATCCCGCTCTTCCTAACATATGTATCAGTTGTAACCTAAACAAAAATGTTCTTTACAGTATAGGTGTAAATTATTTGAGTAATTAACTTAACTTAAAACTAAACATAAACAATTATAATGATAGTTTAAGTATACTATACTATTTGTAATTATAACAACATATTATGTTTGTGTGCATGTGCGTGTGTTATTGTTATATAATATTAAGGTATATGGTATAGAAGTTCTTCTGTTTCTTCATAGTTTAGATTGATAATCCATTCTAACATCGTTTTTTTACAATTAAATATTTGTAACGGGTATATAGGAATTATATTATTTATTTTATTATATAGGTATGCAGATTGATTACAGTATTGTCTTTTGGCAAATACTGATTTGGTACAAGGTGTTTCAACTACTTTGGCTTTCCTCCTTCGTGTTGATGCAGGAGGTTTGAAACTTAAGGTCTTGTGAAGCTTTAGAATTGTGTTCAAAATATATAATTTTCTCATAGTTAGTAGGTCACAATCTTTGTATAATTCACTTGTTGGGTATCTATAGGGTTTGGAATACATAACTTTGAGTAAACATCTTTGTCCCCTTTCTGTATCAATAAATTTGGTCTTGTTGGCTCCGCCCCATACTGGAATACAGTAAGTCATAACGGACTGAGCTAGTGTAACATACAGTTGCTTAAGTAAAGTTTTAGATGCAACGTGTTTTAATATTTTAAATATCCATATTAACTTTCTTATTCTATTACTTATGTATTCAATATGAGCGTGCCAAGAGAGTCTTTGATCGAGAATGATCCCAAGGTATTTTGTAGATGCGACCTTCTCAATTTGGCTACAATTACAATTTTTGGTATCTAGTAGGTTACATACATGCATTTTTAACTTAAGTGTGTTAGGTGGTTGAGTACTCTTATATTTTGTAAAACACATATAGTTGGTTTTAGCGACGTTAAGTGTAAGGAGATTTGATTTGAGCCATGAGGATATTATTTGGAGACCTACTTCAGCTTTCTTAAACTAAGAAATTCTAAAATAACGGTTTACGCTAACGGTACTGACTCGTATTACTTAACACGAGTCAGTAGTCAGTAAAATGCGATATTGTATATAATAAGAATACCATTTCGATAAAATATTTTTACTAAGAAAAACCCGACCGCGGTGCACTTTAAAAGTGCATAAAATCCGCCATTTTGTTTATTTTAACGAACTTCATACCCAGTGACACTCGCGCCATAAAGACGAATCTAATGAGGTATCATTTATCAAAATCGGTTGTGCCGTTGAGTAGTTACGAGCGGACATAGGAACGGACATACATACATACATACATACAGGTCAAACACATAACACTCCTTTGGGCTTCGTCGCAGTCGGGTAAAAAAAACGAAGTTGATAGAAAATACAATTACAAGAAACACGTTATGATATTATTTCGACATTGTACTCTGCAACTGAAATATTATAATTGGTGCTTACGCGAGATGGTCTCAGTGCATTCCGTGAATAAATATCACATAGATTACACACTAACATTTCTGGGAACATTAAATCATACCATATGCACCTTGACATTGTGCGCATAGCCCATCCTCTAGAACAGGGAGCAATTATCTTGAATGCAATATTTTGATATTATTTTAGAGAAACGATTATTTTTTACTTACTCTGATCTATTCAATGGGTCTCGCGGGTTCTAATTTGTTCTGACACGAGAGTACGTGAGTTTTCACAATTCTATGTCAGTAAGGGCTACCAAAACTTTTTTATGTGCGTTCCTGAAAATAAGGGTCAAAAGTTCAAAACACAATGAGTAGTATAGGAGAGGGTAGTCTGGGAGGTGGCACAGTAGTTGGTGCAACAGCATTAGGGCATGCAGAACCAGGAAATTTTAGTACGGCGGTACCGGGAAAAACCCGGTTCTCTCCTATTAACATATCCCGGTTCTGCACGCCCTAAACAGCATTTACATTGGACGTGCAATGAAATGAAATTTATTTCACAAGAACATAATATGGTACATGAGATACCTCTGTGAACTTAGCCTACAACCTTGATTTTTTGTTATCGTCTATTTTTTTTCGGATACTATTTCGTTTGTAGTTAATTGTAGTAAAACAATTTTTGTTTGTAGTTGCCTGAAAAAAAAATTAAAAAACCTGAAAAAAAGTCAGCCTGCACATTGGTCAAATCTAACTTTTAAAGGTTGATTCCGGTTCAGAATCGTTTGTAGTTGATTGTAGTACCTTTATTTTCGTTTGTAGTTAAGAAATAACGACCAAAAAAAAAACAAAACAAAAATTCAAGTACTACTCGTCCCACCCAGCGCGCGTTTATGTCTTTTCGCTCTACAAGTATCTTAGCCTTAGTAGTACCAAACATGGCTTAATTATCACATGTATTCAATATTGATTGTAAAAACCTGCTCAAAACTCATCCTGAAAGATGACTTTATGTTAATTTTCGCATGTCTTAACGGAATAAGAAAAAAAAACGCAACAATAAAATAAAGCTAAACATTTAGTTCACAAGCGCGTTGAAGTCTTTCAGTAAAAACCAACGGTATAATAGAGAACTGGCACCTAAATTGCATATGGTAGCTCTATTTCGTCTATAGTTGTACAAAAACACTCTACTAACAACTGAGCTACTCGTACCTGGGGTTTTGTAATAAAATGAAATCCCACCTACTCGACGCCGATAGCCCCCCAATCGTTTGTAGTAGATCCTTCTCGTTTGTAGTTGCTGAAAAACGTTCGACAAACATCTAGGCTACACCAGGCTTGTTTGTAGTTGCTCGTTTACGTTTAACGTTAAGTAAAATCTGACCTGCTTGACACATAAGGCCTCCAAGTCGTTTGTAGTTGTAAAAAAAAACATTTGAAACACACGCTACCTCGGGCTCGTTTGTAGTTGCTGTGCTTCGTTTGAAGTTCAACGAAATTCCACTTATACGCCGCAGATAGATCCTAAATCGTTTGTAGTTGATCCTTTTCGTTTGTAATTGATCTTTTTCGTTTGTAATTCAGCGAAATCCTACCTACTTGCCGTAAATAGCTTCCGATTCGTTTGTAGTTGCTCCTTTTCGTTTGTAGTTGATACTTTTCGTTTGTAGTTGAGCGAAATCTCACCTACTTGCCGTAAATAGCTTCCGATTCGTTTGTAGTTGATCCTTTTCGTTTGTAGTTGTTAAAAATCGCTTGACAAACATCTAAGTTTTTTTTTATGTTATAAGTGGCAAACGAGCAGACGAGCTGCCTGATGGAAAGCAGTCAACGTCGCCCATAGATATCTGCAACACCAGAGGTGTAGGCTGCCTCAAGATCGTTTGTAGTTGCTCCGTTTCGTTTGTAGTAGATTCTTTTCGTTTATAGTTGATGAAAGTCGCTTGACAAACATCTAGGCTACCTCAGGATCGTTTGTAGTTTCTCCTTTTCGTTTGTAGTTGCTCCTTTTCGTTTATAGTTGATCCCTTTCGTTTGTAATTCAGCGAAAGCCCACCTACTTGTCGTAAATAGCTTCCGATTCGTTTGTAGTTGATCCTTTACGTTTGTAGTTGATAAAAATCCCTTGACAAACATCTGGACTGCCTCAGGATCATTTGTAGTTGCTCCTTTTCGTTTGTAGTAAATTTTTTTCGTTTGTAGTTGATGAAAATCGCTTGACAAACATCTAGGCTTCCTCAGGATCGTTTGTAGTTGCTCCTTTTCGTTTGTATTTGATTAAAATCCCTTGACAAACATCTGGACTGCCTCAGGATAATTTGTAGTTGTTCCTTTTCGTTTGCAGTTGATCTTTTTCGTTTGTAGTAGAATCTTTTCGTTTGTAGTTGATGAAAATCGCTTGACAAACATCTAGGCTGCCTCAAAATCGTAAGTAGTTGCTCCTTTTCGTTTGTAGTAGATTCTTTTCGTTTGTAGTTGATTAAAATCGCTTGACAAACATCTAGGCTGCCTCAAGATCGTTTGTAGTTGCTCCTTTTCGATTGTAGTAGCTTTTTTTCATTAATTGTTGATGAAAATCGCTTGACAAACATCTGGACTGCCTCAGGATCGCTTGTAGTTGCTCCTTTTCGTTTGTAGTTGATTAAAATCCCTTGACAAGCATCTGGACTGCCTCAGGATAATTTGTAGTTGTTCCTTTTCGTTTGCAGTTGATCTTTTTCGTTTGTAGTAGATTCTTCTCGTTTGTAGTTGATTAAAATCGCTTGACAAACATCTAGGCTGCCTCAGGATCGTTTGTAGTTGCTCCTTTTCGTTTGTAGTTGATTCTTTTCGTTCGTAGTTTAGGGAAATCCCACCTACTTACCGTAAATAGCTTCCGATTCGTTTGTAGTTGATTCTTTTCGTTTGTAGTTAAGCGAAATCTCACCTACTTGCCGTAAATAGCTTCCGATTCGTTAGTAGTTGATCCTTTTCGTTTGTAGTTGATTCTTTTCGTTTGTAGTTTAGGGAAATCCCACCTACTTACCGTAAATAGCTTCCGATTCGTTTGTAGTTGATTCTTTTCGTTTGTAGTTAAGCGAAATCTCACCTACTTGCCGTAAATAGCTTCCGATTCGTTAGTAGTTGATCCTTTTCGTTTGAAGTAGATTCTTTTCGTTTGTAGTTGATGAAAATCGCTTGACAAACATCTAGGCTGCCTCAGGATCGTTTGTAGTTGCTCCTTTTCGTTTGTAGTTGATCCTTTTCGTTTGTAGTTGAGCGAAATCTCACCTACTTGCCGTAAAAAACTTCCGATTCGTTTGTAGTTGATCCTTTTCGTTTGTAGTTGCTAAAAATCGCTTGACAAACATCTAAGCTTTTTTTTTATGTTATAAGTGGCAAACGAGCAGACGAGCTGCCTGATGGAAAGCAGTCAACGTCGCCCATAGATATCTGCAACACCAGAGGTGTAGGCTGCCTCAAGATCGTTTGTAGTTGCTCCGTTTCATTTGTAGTAGATTCTTTTTGTTTGTAGTTGATGAAAATCGCTTGACAAACATCTAGGCTACCTCAGGATCGTTTGTAGTTGCTCCTTTTCGTTTGTAGTTGCTCCTTTTCGTTTATAGTTGATCCTTTTCGTTTGTAATTCAGCGAAAGCCCACCTACTCGTCGTAAATAGCTTCCGATTCGTTTGTAGTTGTTTCCTTTCGTTCTTAGTTAAGGGAAATCCCACTTACTTGCCGTAAATAGCTTCTGAGTCGTTTGTAGTTGATCCTTTACGTTTGTAGTTGATAAAAATCCCTTGACAAACATCTGGACTGCCTCAGGATCATTTGTAGTTGTTCCTTTTCGTTTGTAGTAGATTTTTTTCGTTTGTAGTTGATGAAAATCGCTTGACAAACATCTAGGCTTCCTCAGGATCGTTTGTAGTTGCTCCTTTTCGTTTGTAGTTGATTAAAATCCCTTGACAAACATCTGGACTGCCTCAGAATAATTTGTAGTTGTTCCTTTTCGTTTGCAGTTGATCTTTTTCGTTTTTAGTAGATTCTTTTCGTTTGTAGTTGATTAAAATCGCTTGACAAACATCTAGGCTGCCTCAAGATCGCTTGTAGTTGCTCCTTTTCGATTGTAGTAGATTTTTTTCGTTTATAGTTGATGAAAGTCGCTTGACAAACATCTAGGCTACCTCAGGATCGTTTGTAGTTTCTCCTTTTCGTTTGTAGTTGCTCCTTTTCGTTTATAGTTGATCCCTTTCGTTTGTAATTCAGCGAAAGCCCACCTACTTGTCGTAAATAGCTTCCGATTCGTTTGTAGTTGATCCTTTACGTTTGTAGTTGATAAAAATCCCTTGACAAACATCTGGACTGCCTCAGGATCATTTGTAGTTGCTCCTTTTCGTTTGTAGTAAATTTTTTTCGTTTGTAGTTGATGAAAATCGCTTGACAAACATCTAGGCTTCCTCAGGATCGTTTGTAGTTGCTCCTTTTCGTTTGTATTTGATTAAAATCCCTTGACAAACATCTGGACTGCCTCAGGATAATTTGTAGTTGTTCCTTTTCGTTTGCAGTTGATCTTTTTCGTTTGTAGTAGAATCTTTTCGTTTGTAGTTGATGAAAATCGCTTGACAAACATCTAGGCTGCCTCAAAATCGTAAGTAGTTGCTCCTTTTCGTTTGTAGTAGATTCTTTTCGTTTGTAGTTGATTAAAATCGCTTGACAAACATCTAGGCTGCCTCAAGATCGTTTGTAGTTGCTCCTTTTCGATTGTAGTAGCTTTTTTTCATTAATTGTTGATGAAAATCGCTTGACAAACATCTGGACTGCCTCAGGATCATTTGTAGTTGCTCCTTTTCGTTTGTAGTAGATTTTTTTCGTTTGTAGTTGATGAAAATCGCTTGACAAACATCTAGGCTTCCTCAGGATCGCTTGTAGTTGCTCCTTTTCGTTTGTAGTTGATTAAAATCCCTTGACAAGCATCTGGACTGCCTCAGGATAATTTGTAGTTGTTCCTTTTCGTTTGCAGTTGATCTTTTTCGTTTGTAGTAGATTCTTCTCGTTTGTAGTTGATTAAAATCGCTTGACAAACATCTAGGCTGCCTCAGGATCGTTTGTAGTTGCTCCTTTTCGTTTGTAGTTGATTCTTTTCGTTCGTAGTTTAGGGAAATCCCACCTACTTACCGTAAATAGCTTCCGATTCGTTTGTAGTTGATTCTTTTCGTTTGTAGTTAAGCGAAATCTCACCTACTTGCCGTAAATAGCTTCCGATTCGTTAGTAGTTGATCCTTTTCGTTTGTAGTTGATTCTTTTCGTTTGTAGTTTAGGGAAATCCCACCTACTTACCGTAAATAGCTTCCGATTCGTTTGTAGTTGATTCTTTTCGTTTGTAGTTAAGCGAAATCTCACCTACTTGCCGTAAATAGCTTCCGATTCGTTAGTAGTTGATCCTTTTCGTTTGAAGTAGATTCTTTTCGTTTGTAGTTGATGAAAATCGCTTGACAAACATCTAGGCTGCCTCAGGATCGTTTGTAGTTGCTCCTTTTCGTTTGTAGTTGATCCTTTTCGTTTGTAGTTGAGCGAAATCTCACCTACTTGCCGTAAAAAACTTCCGATTCGTTTGTAGTTGATCCTTTTCGTTTGTAGTTGCTAAAAATCGCTTGACAAACATCTAAGCTTTTTTTTTATGTTATAAGTGGCAAACGAGCAGACGAGCTGCCTGATGGAAAGCAGTCAACGTCGCCCATAGATATCTGCAACACCAGAGGTGTAGGCTGCCTCAAGATCGTTTGTAGTTGCTCCGTTTCATTTGTAGTAGATTCTTTTTGTTTGTAGTTGATGAAAATCGCTTGACAAACATCTAGGCTACCTCAGGATCGTTTGTAGTTGCTCCTTTTCGTTTGTAGTTGCTCCTTTTCGTTTATAGTTGATCCTTTTCGTTTGTAATTCAGCGAAAGCCCACCTACTCGTCGTAAATAGCTTCCGATTCGTTTGTAGTTGTTTCCTTTCGTTCTTAGTTAAGGGAAATCCCACTTACTTGCCGTAAATAGCTTCTGAGTCGTTTGTAGTTGATCCTTTACGTTTGTAGTTGATAAAAATCCCTTGACAAACATCTGGACTGCCTCAGGATCATTTGTAGTTGTTCCTTTTCGTTTGTAGTAGATTTTTTTCGTTTGTAGTTGATGAAAATCGCTTGACAAACATCTAGGCTTCCTCAGGATCGTTTGTAGTTGCTCCTTTTCGTTTGTAGTTGATTAAAATCCCTTGACAAACATCTGGACTGCCTCAGAATAATTTGTAGTTGTTCCTTTTCGTTTGCAGTTGATCTTTTTCGTTTTTAGTAGATTCTTTTCGTTTGTAGTTGATTAAAATCGCTTGACAAACATCTAGGCTGCCTCAAGATCGCTTGTAGTTGCTCCTTTTCGATTGTAGTAGATTTTTTTCGTTAATAGTTTATGAAAATCGCTTGACAAACATCTAGGCATCCTCAGGATCGTTTGTAGTTGCTCCTTTTCGTTTGTAGTTGATTCTTTTCGTTTGTAGTTTAGGGAAATCCCACCTACCTACCGTAAATAGCTTCCGATTCGTTTGTAGTTGATTCTTTTCGTTTTTAGTTAAGGGAAATCCCACTAACTTGCCGTAAATAGCTTCTGATTCGTTTGTAGTTGATCCTTTTCGTTTGGAGTTGATAAAAATCCCTTGACAAACATCTGGACTGCCTCAGGATCATTTGTAGTTGTTCCTTTTCGTTTGTAGTTGATCTTTTTCGTTTGTCGTTGATGAAAATCGCTTGACAAACATCTAGGCTGCCTCAAGATCGTTTGTAGTTGCTCCTTTTCGTTTGTAATAGATTCTTTTCGTTTGTAGTTGATTAAAATCTGTTGACAAACATCTAGGCTGCCTCAAGATCGTTTGTAGTTGCTCCTTTTCGATTGTTGTAGATTTTTTTCGTTAATAGTTGATGAAGATCGCTTGACAAACATCTAGGCTGCCTCAGGATCATTTGTAGTTGCTCCTTTTCGTTTGTAGTTGATTCTTTTCGTTTGTAGTTAAGGGAAATCCCACCTACTTACCGTAAAGAGCTTCCGATTCGTTTGTAGTTGATACTTTTCGTTTGTAGTTGCTAAAAATCGCTTGACAAACATCAAGGCTGCCTTAAAATCGTTTGTAGTTGCTCCGTTTCGTTTGTAGTAGATTCTTTTCATTTGTAGTTGATGAAAATCGCTTGACAAACATCTACGCTGCCTCAGAATCGTTTGTAGTTGCTCCTTTTCATTTGTAGTTGATCTTTTTCGTTTGAAGTAGAATGCGCCTGTCAAGCGATTTTTAGCAACTACAAACGAAAAGGATCAACTACAAACGAATCGGAAGCTATTTACGGCAAGTACGTGAGATTTCGCTCAACTACAAACGAAAAGGATCAACTACAAACGAAAAGGAGCAACTACAAACGAAAAGGAGCAACTACAAACGAATCGGAAGCTATTTACGGCAAGTAGGTAGGATTTCGCTGAATTACAAACGAAAAAGATCAACTACAAATGAAAAGGATCAACTACAAACGATTTGGGATCTATCTGCGGCGTATAAGTGGAATTTCGTTGAACTTCAAACCAAGCACAGCAACTACAAACGAGCCCGAGGTAGCGTGTGTTTCAAATGTTTTTTTTTACAACTACAAACGACTTGGAGGCCTTATGTGTCAAGCAGGTCAGATTTTACTTAACGTTAAACGTAAACGAGCAACTACAAACAAGCCTGGTGTAGCCTAGATGTTTGTCGAACGTTTTTCAGCAACTACAAACGAGAAGGATCTACTACAAACGATTGGGGGGCTATCGGCGTCGAGTAGGTGGGATTTCATTTTATTACAAAACCCCAGGTACGAGTAGCTCAGTTGTTAGTAGAGTGTTTTTGTACAACTATAGACGAAATAGAGCTACCATATGCAATTTAGGTGCCAGTTCTCTATTATACCGTTGGTTTTTACTGAAAGACTTCAACGCGCTTGTGAACTAAATGTTTAGCTTTGTTTTATTGTTGCGTTTTTTTTTCTTATTCCGTTATGACATGCGAAAATTAACATAAAGTCATCTTTCAGGATGAGTTTTGAGCAGGTTTTTACAATCAATATGGAATACATGTGATAATTAAGCCATGTTTGGTACTACTAAGGCTAAGATACTTGTAGAGCGAAAAGACATAAACGCGCGCTGGGTGGGACGAGTAGTACTTGAATTTTTGTTGTTTTTTTTTTTGGTCGTTATTTCTTAACTACAAACGAAAATAAAGGTACTACAATCAACTACAAACGATTCTGAACCGGAATCAACCTTTAAAAGTTAGATTTGACCAATGTGCAGGCTGACTTTTTTTCAGGTTTTTTAATTTTTTTTTCAGGCAACTACAAACAAAAATTGTTTTACTACAATTAACTACAAACGAAATAGTATCCGAAAAAAAATAGACGATAAAAAAAAATCAAGGTTGTAGGCTAAGTTCACAGAGGTACATGAGATCTTATATAGAAGACACTAGCGACCCGCCCCGGCTCCGCACGGTGTTTCTTTATTATATTATGCATGTACTATACATATAAACCTTCCTCTTCAATCACTCTATCTATTAAAAAAAACCGCATCAAAATCCGTTGCGTAGTTTTAAAGATTTAAGCATACATAGGGACATAGGGACATAGGGAAAAAGAAAGCGACTTTGTTTTATACTATGTAGTGATAGTGATGATTTTGATCCGTAATATATTCGGCCGTTAGACATGTGAAAATTGTCTGAGGTATGTTACCTACATTGAACTAGTTTAACATGCATTATTAGTATTATTACCAGTCGTCTTATTACTAGTCGTCTTATTATACTTATCCTAAATTAAAACTTAATGATTAAAAAATTCTTCAATGCTATAGATAGAAAGATGCGTCACATAATATTTTTTTAAACTTTTTTTTAAATTCTGTATGTGATAATTTCTTAAAATTTGCTGGAATCTTATTAAATGTTCGTACACACATAATGTATGCACTTTTCTTTTCTTTCGCAGTTTCAGTTTGTGTGGAGGCAATGTCATTTGATATTTGTCTTAGCGGCCTATATTTTGCTTCAATGTTTAGGACATTCGTGCATGCCGTCAGAATCTTTCTGGCGGTACATACATGAGTATTATCTCGTTCCAATCCAAAAAATCTTCACATCTACAACTCGATATCTCTCTCAATTTATATTTCCTGAAGGACTGGCACTAGTCTCAATCAATCGTCCTGTAGCACCCACTACGAAACCGAATAGCGCGCGTCATCGCGTCACATTAAAAAGGCTTGACATGAGCAAATTAATTGATATATCACTCAGGATTGCGGATCGCTCAGCCACAGCGGCTCCGCGACTGTAGTGCCTTGTGCATCGTGTTAGTTGTATTTGTATTTAGTGACTTAGTGCGGTACGGGACACGGTCGGATCTCAGACTATAATCGTATTACATAATTATGAGATTGAAGTTCAGTTTTTAAGATTTTGAGTGATTTTGTGTGAATATGTGGAGGTTTTGGTGAGTTATTTAAAGCGTATTTAAATTTATATTTATATAGTTACTGCTGTCATTTATGTACATGACTTACTTGGATAACTTGAGCCGATTTTAGCGACTTTTTTTTTAAACGGGTCGTTCACAATTTAAAATCCTAGAAATACGCAAGTCGTCGGATATTGCGATGTATGAACACCTCGCCACTAATAACATTAGCAAATATCAGTGCTAAATTTAAAATTTCTGCAACCAGGGCTATATTTGAAATTGACTGTTCCAAAAGCGCCGCGGCCATTGCCTCCTCCTCCAATATTTTGGTGCCCCCATAATCTCGGTCCTAGCGCGGCATTGGCACCGCGATTCCCCTCAAACCGCGGTTACTGGCAAAGACACCCCCCCTCCACTCCGTTTCATCGGAGTTTGAGAGTATGTATGACCAAACCATAGCCCTCGAAAGAATTTACTACTGGTCCCCTGATGGCTTATTCCGGTACTACCTACTTACCAGAAGTGGCTCATTCCGCGATTTCGCCGCGCGGCTAGGTACTAGTACCAAATTTTGCCCCTCCAGAAGGGCTTTCCAGTGACCAGACCAGAAAGCACGCGTTATGCGATAGAGAGAGACAGTCGGATGCGGTACGTTCCGTCCGGTGGTTGGATCCCAACGTCAGTTTTGTTAGAAAGAGAAACTTATGTACATAGTATTATTCTGTGCCGGTTAAGGTGTCACAGAAACCAAATCTCCATACTAACTTTGAAGCCAAGAAAATTTTTTTTTTTGTTGGATGGGCAAGATTTTTTTTTTGTAACGCATCCTATCTACCCCCTAAAAATGTTGGAACTGAACTGAAAATTGGGACACTTTTTTTACGTATAAGGTTCGAATGTACTAACGATTCTGAGCCAGAAAAACCTCACAAGTCCATATTTTGAGAAAGTAGCTACCCCGGTATTTTTTTAAAACGCTCATAGGTATTTATAGCTTGGCAACTTCGTTGGTGATACTCACCTGTGCGCTTTTTGTTATGTGGCTGCCTCCGTCGGTCGCCGTTCATGTTGGCGGTAACTTTTGTAAGTAGTTATGGCTGAACATAACAAAAAGCAGACATGTGAGTGTCACCAACGAAGTTGCCAAGCTATAATAAAGTGGCAGTATACCACGTCTTACCCATTTCTAATAGTATCACCACCGCTATTTAGCACATTTCGACATTGATTTCGACGGACACTTTTCGATATACAAAGGCGATCCTTACCTCTACCCTCCATAGTTGGAACTCTCCTAAAAGTAGACCACAGGCTAATTGTAAGTATAATGTAAGGTTAACATCAAACAGTAACCGACACAACGCCCGTTGCGGCGGTGATACATCATAATCAATTAAAATAACAAATTAGTTCGGTCGTAAAAACATCAATCGTACAAGTAGGTCGCTTATCATCATCATCACTATCACTACATAGTATAAAACAAAGTCGCTTTCTCTGTCCCTATGTCCCTGTGTATGCTTAAATCTTTAAAACTACGCAAGGGATTTTGATGCGGTTTTTTTAATAGATAGAGTGATTAAAGAGGAAGGTTTATATGTATGATACATGCATAATATAATAGAGAAACACCGTGCGAAGCCGGGGCGGGTCGCTAGTATACAAATAAAGGGTCTTGGTTTGAAGAATCAGTCCAGCCAGATTGGGATAGGTATTATGCGTTGTACTGCTCGATCCATTGAGGTACAATTTTTTTTAAGAGTACTATATCGGTACTAATTGAGTATTAAATTTTGCTACCGAGAATAATTCAAAAATACAAATTTAAGCTCCATGGTCCGTACGGAACGTACTCGCTCTGTACCGACCAACTTGAAATGAGAATCAACAACGATTGGATCTTTTTTTTTTAAATTTTGTATTAAATTTTTACATCGACGTTTGTTACTTGAATTTGCATTTTTGGCTGCTGTTCGGTATGGAACAAGTAGGTACGTTTGGTACGGACCAGTTTGAACTTCGTATATTAGGATAATGCGAAGAAGTACAATTATTCTATGCTAGGTACTAAAGAGTACAATTTGAGTACTATTTTATGCGATGGTTTATCCTCAAAAATTAAATATGGCAACGTATCACACTTGCGTCTCTGCTCTGAATGTCAAGTTTTAATTTCTTATAGAACATAAGGGCTTAGCATATGAGGTAGCTATCGGTAAAATGACTCTCTTCTCCTCTTATTCGTGTACTTTTGGCAGAGTAGTCGTGGCCATGCTACGACCGTGGCCTTTTTGACTGTTTCACGCCATCCCTCCCTCACCGACGCATTTCGAACACACAGATTTAGGGACGATTCCGTTAGCGCTTTCACTTGGTCGGTCTATCGCAAAGGAGAGCGTCCTCTGGATCTTGAGCCATTAACCCTAACCTGGACAACAAGAGATATTAGTAGTGAAATGACTAGTTTATGGTTTATATGACGGAAGGCGGCGTCCTGAACAGAAATCTGTCACTGTCTCGGAACGGAACTAACTTGGGGCAGTCAGATCCTATGACCTTTATAGTCCGCCTTTTCGTTTCCAAAAAAATAACGATAAGGAAAATGACTAACTTTTGTGCCATTCGATGGTACTGATTATATCGATGTGTGTAATAGAAACTGGACCATACTATTGGCAGAGTGCAAAGCGGGTGGAGGGGGTAGCCTAAACGATCACAGCGCTCGCTACGGCTAAAATTGACATTTTTGTCGCTGACTTTTCTCACTGAAAACAACAATTTTAATATTATTGGCAATAATGTTACTGACTACCATTGTCCAAAATTGTGTAATATAGTAAAATAACACAAGATTTCATTAATATTTTTCACAATATTTACTTACTTCTTGTTTGACAGCGGTGACAATAAATTCCATAATGGCCGCCTATCACGTGGCGCTGTCGTCGCGCTCGGTCCCAATATACGAGCTAGCACAATTAGGCGTATGATACTACGATTTGTCGCGCGATAGATAAATGATAAAGTATTCGTCACGGTCTGACAAATGTGTGTGAGAGTGACGAATGCTTTATCATTTATTTATCGCGCGACAAAGGGTTGCATCATACGCCTTGACGCGACTTCGCTTGTCGCGCGACAGAGTATGACCTTTCACAGTCACACTATACCTTAACTATCAATTAAGTATCAATGAACTCTTAATTAGGAGATTTGTTTCGTGATTTCGTGGTTGTCCCCATAGTGAAAGTTGCTCAGTGTGACCCTCCCCAGTACCCCGTTCACTCCTGCTGCATGACGCCAAAAACAACCTGTATTAGTCGGAAAGGTTAAAGCTAGTACTTGTCGCGCGACAATAGTACATTACACAACTAGGGTGGTAATACAAAGAAAGCCCGAGATCGCAGATGTTTACGGCCCGCGCTGCAAGCGAGGGACGTAATTGTGCGATCGAGGGCTTTCTTTATTACCTCCTGTGTTGTGTACATCATTTTATGTCTACACTTGGCCAGAAAGCGGCTTTTTCCGTACGCGTAGCGTGCGGAAAAAGCTACTTTATGGCCAGGTGTGGCATAAAGAGTCATGCGTAATAGTTGTGCTAGAGGTACAGAGTAATTGTGAAACTTTAGTGACTTTGATCTTCAACGACTTAGAATTTACGGCGGGGCAGGCAACAAGTCCTGCAGGGTTATTCACAAATTCGCGAGCATTTTCGTGCCTAATATAAAATGACCCGTGCACTAATTATAACACTTCATAATCGGAGGGGCATTTCTCCAGAAATATGTCTGCGGTCACCTCATTCATCTGACCCTTTTTCATACTAAATGTATGGAGACAGATGAATGAGTCGCAGACATATTTCTGGAGAAATGCCCGGAGGCCATGCTGTGGTCTGTCAAAGTTGTTGCGACGAGGAACCGACATATTTAGAGCCCTGCTTAAGAGTTGGTTGGTTATAAGCAGTTCAGGGGGCAAATTAATTAAGGACGTGATTTGCTGCCAAGTTGTGTATTGACCGTAATGTAATTCGCTTAACTGGCTTGTGGTGAAAGTTGGCATCGCCAAATTGACACAATGAAGTTGTACAGTTCGCTAGGTATAATATGCCCAAGTCAAATTTTCAAAAAATAATCACGGCATCACAATTAAATGTAACATAAATGTTCTTAATTATTATTATTATTATTATTTTTAGGGGACAATCTTACACAAATCGAACTAGTCCCATAGTAAGCTCAATAAGGCTTGTGTAATGGATACTAGACGACGATATATTTAATAGATACAAATACTTAAATACATAGGAAACATCCATGACTCAAGAACAAATATTCGTGCTCATCACACAAATAAATGCCCTTACCGGGATTCGAACCCAAGACCTCCTGCTTCGTAGGCAGGGTCACTACCAACTAAGCTAAAGCGGTCGTCAAATATTATAATGATATGATTACACTACTATAAGTATATGCTCGTATTGGATTTACAGGCTGTATAGTATGTACGATAACTGGAGCAAAATTCTTTGGATGCCTAATAAAACGTCTCTTTTATAGTTTAACATTTTCGCTATAAAAAGCTCAAAATATCGAAATAATTCATAATAAACATTGAGGACTGGTTGAGAACTAACGTAAAACTTCACTAAAGTATATAGTTTGTGAACACCTACAAAGTCTAGGTTAGTAATAGTGGCTTTGCGTCTATATAACCCGATTCCTACCGGTTTGCCTATTTTACGTAGGTACACGTTTCTCATAAAGAAAAAATCACCCAACATAGTTGCGGCGCAGAATAAATAATAGTAATACGCACAGAAATCTCTCACCCTCTAACAAAACTGCTGTTCGGGTCCGAACACCGGACGGAACGCACCGGATCCGATCGTCTCTCTCTATCGCATAACGCGTGCTAACGTTTGCTCTTTCTGGTCGTTGGCTATCGCGGACTGAGCATTGACGTATACAAAGGACAGGGCTAAGCTAGCGCGCAGATGGTTCCAACGCTTTGGCGGTAAAATACCGCCAAATCAGTACCAGCCGGCAGTGCGACACGCGGCGCGTGCACTGCGCAGCTGGTATTTACAGCTGCATTTTTTGTTACGGGGAAAATAGTTCCAAACTGTTCGGATGGGCCTATCCTTACTTTTGAAATCATTGGGACTCAGCCAATCCTGACTGCGGCTTACCCGATAGTTCCACGGCACACTATGCCTGGATGAAATTTAGCCAATGTATCAATTAACGATATGGCTGGCCAATGCTTAGGCCGTTCATTTGGTAGGATAACTATGAAAATGGGCTTTGATTACGGTTTTCTTTCTAAACAACTATGACCCGCCAGCAGGTCTCCTATTTCTGCTCTGAGGGACAAACCTAACTGCTGACTGACAAACCTAACCTAAAAACCACAGGCTGTATCGGGTATCTGGCACCCTACCGCCCGGAAGAGACATGGGGGAGTTATTTTATATTTATGGTTTATTTATGGTTTAGTATCAGATGAATTTTTAGTTAACTTTAGTTTAATAACTAGTTTTACTATATTTAAGTCAATTTAGATAGTTTTCTAGATACATACCTATATACTGGCTCAATACAATTTACTAACCTTTAAGATAGAGATATTTATAACCTAAAAATTGGCTAATTCTTTAAAAGGCCGTAGCAGGATAAGGGAGGAAAAAATGCCCTTTAATGATTAAGAGCTGTTTATTTTTTCTATAGTTGCTTTCATTTAGTTGTATAATTGTGCAAAGTTTGGTTGAAAAATTCCCAGTGGTTCAGCCGGGAAAAAATAAAAACAAAATTTATGAAATTTGACGTATCTCTAAAACTATAAATCTTTATCATAATATCTTTAATTCATTTTGGTTAATTAAATAGTATGTATGCCTTAAAAGAAAATTGAGTCTCTATCTTTGCAATTTCTGTAAAAAACACGTAAGTCAAAATTTCAAAAAAAAGTTTTTTTGATACCTGAAGGAGTGACCACTCTAAGTGACATTTCTAAAAAAGCCTTATTTAACGATCTGTCAGTCATATAAGTTTGACGGTTAAAATCGAAAAGCAACAGTGTCAAAATTAAAAAACTATGTTGGTCGGATTCTGTTACATTTTATTCTTATACAATTCTAATACAGCCAAAGAACTTAAACATAAATATTCTTTGTTAAGAACTAAAAATAAAATAAATTTATGGCATTTACTCGTATATGTATCAACTTAAAAATGTCTTTTACTTCTTATTTTAATCACTATCGCTATCTTCATTAACGGTAACACTAATACCGTTTCTCAAAAAAGGTCCACTAAGAATTTCGGCAGGCTGAATAATTTTTGATAAATATCTTGCGTGCGATAGGTAGTACACAATTGCGGCAATGTGTGAACAACACCCTACCTACGAATGAATATATCTGGTGAAACGATAAGTAAGGCTTAATTAGAAATAATGATGATTACCTATTTGAAAAAAAAAGGTTTTATAAGTTAAAAGGCGACATTTAATACAAATACAGGCTGGTTATCGATAATCTGTACATATTAAAAGGGGTGAAATTCCATTTAATTTTATCGGTAAAAATGACTAATTTTTGTTTCTGAGCAAAAAAAAATTTTTTACAGATTTTTACAGTTTGCTATGAAATTTTGGGCAGTACATCTGTTTGACGCAGTATAACTTTTGATCTTATTGTTCAAAGCTGTAAGAAAAAAATGTTTGTAAGATCACAATTAAGTGCTAAACGAAGATAAGCATGAAAAAATGGTCACAATATTCGCAAACTTTCGAGAAAAACGGTGTTTTCCGTAAAAAAAACTGAAGTTTTGCAGCCGTGTTTCACAATTATAATTTTTTTTTACGAGTTTTTCTTCAAGTTGGTGGTTTATTGTTATTGCTACTAAATAACGTGTCTATTGCCATGACCCTGCAATGCAATTTTTTCTTACAATTTTAAGCAATTAGTTCAAAAGTTATACCGTGGCAAACAGATGTACTGCCGAAAATTTCACTAAAAGTTTAAAAATTTGTAAAAAAAAAACGAATGACCACAAACAAAAATTAAAATCAGTTTTACCGATAAGATTATCGAAAACCACCCTGTATATTTTCAAGCCAATATTAATGGGAATGTCAATAATTGATTTATTTTTAATTTTTTACAAAGAAGATTTATTTTTAAGTTCTTTGGCTGTATTAGATTAGAATAGTATAAGAATAAAATGTAACAGAATCCGACCAACATAGTTTTTTAATTTTGACACTGTTGCTTTTCGATTTTAACCGTCAAACTTATATGACTGACAGATCGTTAAATAAGGCTTTTTTAGAAATGTCACTTAGAGTGGTCACTCCTTCAGGTATCAAAAAAACTTTTTTTTGAAATTTTGACTTACGTGTTTTTTACAGAAATTGCAAAGATAGAGACTCAATTTTCTTTTAAGGCATACATACCTATCAATTTACCAAAATGAATTAAAGATATTATGATAAAGATTTATAGTTTTAGAGATACGTCAAATTTCATAAATTTTGTTTTTATTTTTTCCCGGCTGAACCACTGGGAATTTTTCAACCAAACTTTGCACAATTATGCAACTAAATGAAAGCAACTATAGAAAAAATAAACAGCTCTTAATCATTCAAGGGCATTTTTTCTTCCCTTATCCTGCTACGGCCTTTGCATCAGAATCTCTTAGGCTCTCCGAGTCGGCTGTCAAATTATTAACCGAACAATTAACAATCGAAAAGCACATTAAAACCCTGTGCATTAAGAGTTATTTCTGCCTGAACGCTCTGTTACCTTGAGCTCAATATCAGTGCAATAACGGCTGCCAAAATACAATTTGTAGTCATTTAAGGCATCGATCTAAGTCATCAACCCCCATTGAGACCAATCAAGGATTGAAATGTGAACAGGCATCCTGTCCAGAACAGAAATAAAACCGATTTTATTGTCTTAAAAAACTTAAACGTTAAACGGTTTTATTCTAAATCATAAGTCGTTTCCCTGGTCACCTGCTGACTCTACCGGTAACAAGCGTTGAAATATAATGTTCCATACGATAACGCCTTACAAAAGTAACGTTGAAATTTGCCCCATAGCGCCCATTTTTTTGGGGCTCAATACCTCAAAAGGAAAAAACGGAACCCTTATAGGATCACTTTGTTGTCCGTCTGTCTGTCTGTTCGTCTGTCAATACCCTTTATCTCGGAAACGCGCGGAAGTATCGAGTTGAATACAAAACCATATATTCAGGTCTACGGTCCCTTGAAGCTGTGAAATCAAAATTCTAAGTTTAAGAAAAAAAGATAGCGGCCGTACCTATCTTTTTTCTTAAATGCTGCAAAAAAAGTAAAAAAAACAAAAAATTCAAAATGTAGGCAGGTACATTTATAGGGTATTTTCCGTTGACCTAGATGAGATTTGGCAAGCAAGATCGTCTTATAAATACTTCTTCTTCTTTATAGGGTAATCTAATCTGTCCTATATATGCAGCTATATGGTTTTATTTTTTCAACTCGATACCTCCACGCGTTCTCAAGATAAAAGGTCTTGACAGACGGACAACAAAGTGATCCTATAAGGGTTCCGTTTTTTCCTTTTGAGGTACGGAACCCTAAAAATCGTTAGTCAATGCGCTACTAACACATAAGAAATGAAACAAAACACATTATAAAACATGCGTTTTGGAAAGTGCCCGATGACTGCGATTCGAATCGCGAACGGATAAAAAGTCCTCTGTGTTCGGTACACTGCACTAGGAACATCGAAAAATCGTTGTTTGAGTTAATAAAAGTTCAAAAGTGTGAACCTCTAAATATACTTACACCGATTTTGATAAATTTTGCAATATAAGGCTTTCACATGAGTGGGACTCAGAAATCGAGCAAAGTGAAATGAAAAGCAAATGTTTGGAAAAAAAAATGAAACACCCTGCACTATATCATAAAACATGCGTTTTGGAATGTGCCCGACGACTGCGATTCAAATCGCGAACGGATAAAAAGTCCTCTGTGTTCGGTACACGAGCACTAGCAACATCGAAAAATCGTTGTTCAAGTTAAAAGTTCAAAAGTGTGCAACCTCTAAATATACACCGATTTTGATAAATTTTGCAATATAAGGCTTTCACATGAGTGGGACTCAGAAATCGAGCAAAGTGAATCAAATGTTTGGAAAAATGAAACATCCTGCACTATATCATAAAACATGCGTTTTGGAGAGTGTCCGACGACTGCGATTCGAATTGCGAACGGATAAAAAGTCCTCTGTGTTCGGTACACCAGCACTGCGCCTGATTTGATGATTGCCCCACTTTGCAGCGACCATTAAATCTCGATGCCGATGGTAATGGGTCAACCAATAATTGATCTTGTATGCGGCCTACTTCGGGGACCTTCGGAGACGTGTTCGCCAATATTGTCATCAAACAGTTGATAGCTGGAAGCAAGGACCATTAAAACAAGAGGACTGTCATTCTCCATACTTTGGATCGTATCCCGACCGCAAGGGGATATCCAGGCAAAAACTAGATGGCACTAAAAAACTAACCATTTAACGATATTATAATTGAACAAAGAAACATAGTACAGTAACAATTAGTTCGTAAACAGCTAATAATAAATAAATTCTAACATTTAAATACTGTGTCACGCTTGCAGAGTTGAATAATTGTAAATAATATAATTCTTATACCAAGCTTATACATAGATGGCGTTGTAAATATCGGGGAACAGCTTTTTGTATGGAGAATGACAGTCCTCATGTTTTAATGGTCCTTGCTGGAAGTAATAGTGATGGGGAGGAATTTAAATTTTTTATTGATTAAAGTTAGTTCACTCGGTCAACAGCAGCTTTTTTATGTCTCCATGTTAGTGGCATTTAGGTACGGTTATTAGGAGTAAACAATGTTATACATATAGGGTGTTGCCTGTAACAGGAGCAAATAATTAAAACGTAGATTCTACTCATCAAACAATAAAACTTTTGTTCAATAACTTTTAAAAATTATGTAATATTGAGACTTTTTTATACAAATTATATAAAATAAATAAATAAATAAATAGATATAAATACATCGAACTATCCCCATAGTAAGCTCAATAAGGCTTGTGTTATGGATACTAGACGACGATATATTTAATAGGTACAAATACTTAAATACATAGAAAACATCCATGACTCAGGAACAAATATTCGTGCTCATCGCACAAATAAATGCCCTTGCCGGGATTCGAACCCAGGACCTCCTGCTTCGTAGGCAGGGTCACTACCAACTAAGCTAAATGCTGCTAAATTTCAATGTACGTTATAAGATCGCTTTGAATGTAACTTTGAACGCAAGTATTTATTTCATAATGATAGCGTGTCAAACAATCTCAACACACCACTTAAGAGTATCAACAGTTAAATGTGTCAAAAGGGCCGACTGCTGATGGCAGACCAGCCAAGGTCTGCCGATCTGATTGGCCGAATTTACGGCCAATTGCCCGACCTAGACCGGAATACCGTTCCCGTTCGTCAGCGGAAGGTGACCGAAGGGCTGAACCGGTAACCTTTATCATTAACCGGTTATTTATAAATTACGTACTTTTAGGGTTCCGTACCTCAAAAGGAATAAACGGAACCCTTATAAGATCACTTTGTTGTCCCTCTGTCTGTCTGTCCGTCAGTCAAGACCCTTTATCTCGGGAACGCGTGAAGGTTAAAGATTAAAGATTAAAGATTTTTTATTGAACATAAAAAAGTAATACATAAAACAAATGCACGTAAACAACCGCAGTAGTTAAAAAACTGTGTCGCAGCCGTTTACGCCCTCCTTCAAGTTCCATAGACCATGTTCTAATCTTAAGTTTGAACAAATACAAAGTACTTAATCTATAATATATATATAAAGTTTATACAATTCAAAGATTTATGTTTTATTTAATATTTTAGGAAGACAAAAAACAGAGTTGAGGTATCAACTTGAAATTAAAACGCTATGCTCAGGTCTATGGTTTCTTGAAGCTGTGTAAAAAGCAAACTTCTAAGTTAACGTAAAAAAACAGATATGGCTGTTTATGCCGCAAAAAACGTTCATTTTGACTCTCTCAAGGAAATCAAAATTTACAGGGCAGGTGGGCGTTTCTTCAGAAATATGTCTGCGGTCACCTCATTCATCTGGCCCTTTTTCATACTAAATGTATGGAGACAGATGAATGAGTCGCAGACATATTTCTGGAGAAATGCCCAGGTAATGCCGTTGACCTAGCACTGAAATTTGGCAAGTAATTTACCGTCTTATACTACAAGTATAGGTAACAATCTGAAAACTATACATTTGTAATTAAATCATAAAAAATATAGTCTTTATTCAAAGTATTTGTATGGAACCCTCAGTGGGCGAGTCGACTCGCACTTGTCCGGTTTTTTTTGTGTAAAAAGGCTAAGATTAGGTAGACGGTGAAACTGTTGAAACTCTATGATTCAAGAGGAAACTTGATATATTTTTCACTTTTTGCATCTTTTTCAGGACTTCATAGTTAGCCTGTGCATTGAATGTGGTGCAAACATACTGCTGCGCTATTCTTCAGAAATATGTCTGCGACTCATTCATCTGTCTCCATACATTTAGTATGTAAAAGGGCCAGATGAATGAGGTGACCGCAGACATATTTCTGAAGAATAGCCCTGATATGCTGGTTACGGGTCTCTTCCTGAGATTTCCACAACTCATTACATTATTCGATGTGTCTTCCGGCCAGTTGTCTTTTCAGATCTGTTAGTCTAATTACTCGTAGACATCAGACAAGTGTTTTCTCAATTTTTCGTGGAGAAACATTATTCCGAATTCTCAAAATGACACGCTAATGTCCAATAGATGACATGGTCATCTGTATTGCACTAACGACTATTATGACTTAACGTTAAACTACTGGGTCAGTGTCGAGCACTCGGACTGGGGTATGCAGTACCGGTATCGTACTGGAAAACCGGGATTTACGGTACTGGCCGATAACCGAACCGACTAAATTTTGCAGTAAAACTTTTATTGAATATAATTTAATACTTAATCACAATTTTACGGACCAGGGTCATTCTCAAAAAATGATGTCCGTAGTTAGGGCTTTATAAAACAACCTCTTAATCCTGTTCCTTTGTGTAACGAAAGTTAAATATATAAATTGTATGGTAAGTTTCGTTACACAAAGGAACAAGATTAAGAGGTTGTTTTATAAAGCCCTAACTATGGACATCATTTTTTGAGTGAGGCTGACCCACCAGCGGGGTAAGCGAGGATCAGTCGCCGCTGATCGCCGTTACCACAGCCGCCATCCGTGTTTGGTTAAAATATAACTACGCGCTTGTTCGTTTCGAATTATACGTGTTTTTTCGCCATTTCTCTTAGTATTTGAATAATGAATTTTTTTTTTAATGGCATCGCGCTCTTGGCGCATTCAGCCAAACAAGTAAGACTGGGAAACGGAATTATTTAAGATAGGAAAACGGAATATACGGAATTTGGAAAAGGCGAGGAAAAGATCAGGATGGGGTACGGAATATAAATAAATTACAGTTTAATATAATTAAACGATAAATATGAACAAAGTGCTTTAAATACGAGTGATTAGATCTCTTCCCCGAAATCGTTAATTCCGCGTAGCAAACTTTCCATTCGCATTTTTCCCCACTCGGACTTCTTCCCGCCACTTTTTTTTCTCATTTGCTTGCCTCCTCATTCTCAAATATAGCCAAACGATATTTTGTCTATGGCGAAAGTTTCCCAGTCGCTTCTTTTTGCAATAGTTTTGTTTCTTACGCGATATTTTTCCGAAACTCGAAAGTTTCTATGTCATTTTTTCCGCAGTAACTCATTTTTATAAATTAAAGTAACAAATCAATATGCAATTCAGCTAGAAAACATGAAAATAAAGTTTATTTAGGTAAAGAAGAGTAGTGAAGATAAAATGGCAGAAGATAAGGTAATATATATCATGGATAGGTACCTAATATGATTTCCTAATAGGTACGTACCTATTCCTCTTGTATTCATCGCCAATATTAGAAAAAATAATTACCTAGATTTTATTAGGAAATCATATTAGGTACCTATCTATGATATATATTACCTTATCTTCTGCCATTTTATCTTCACTACTCTTCTTTACCTAAATAAACTTTATTTTCATGTTTTCTAGCTGAATTGCATATTGATTTGTTACTTTAATTTATAAAAATGAGTTACTGCGGAAAAAATGACATAGAAACTTTCGAGTTTCGGAAAAATATCGCGTAAGAAACAAAACTATTGCAAAAAGAAGCGACTGGGAAACTTTCGCCATAGACAAAATATCGTTTGGCCATATTTGAGAATGAGGAGGCAAGCAAATGAGAAAAAAAAGTGGCGGGAAGAAGTCCGAGTGGGGAAAAATGCGAATGGAAAGTTTGCTACGCGGAATTAACGATTTCGGGGAAGAGATCTAATCACTCTTAAATACATATACTGCTGAACTATTGTTTATATGTAGGAGGGATGAGATAGAGGTAGGGAAAGGAATGGCAAGATCTGTCAGTTGTGAATTATGAATATTATGATAGTCAGAACTCTATAGCAGCGGTCGGCAACTTTTTGGCAATATACGATTTTAAGCTAACAAGGTCATTCACATAATAACTACTATTAACGACGGGATATTTGTATGTGTTACTTCGTGATGATGGCGCTTGCAACATTGCCGAAATATCGGGAACTCACAAAAACAAACATACATGGTAAAAATCTAAAATATCCCGTCGTTAATAGTAACCTTTTGGCAGCCAAGGGCCACATAGCTAACGAAATTGACGCGGGCCGCACTTTGTTAATAATTTGTGACTTTAAGTAAACAATTCTGAATATAACGACCTTTACATACAAAATAGCCCGGGAGGCTCGCGGGCCGCAGGTTGCCGACCGCGTTTCTATAGTAGTATGCCAAAAATAATAAATTAAATGACAAAAGCGGCTTAGATGTGTTTCCCGAAAGTCTCGAAAGTACCGGGATTTTTATTTTGACGTCCCAGTTCTTTGCTCAGCTCTAAATACCGAGAAATCCCGGTATTTTCGGTTCCAGTATTTCCCGGGTGCAAGCCCTAACTCGGAGCCTTACCCTTTATTTATTCGATCGTTTGGTACAAGTATAGTTTATATGAAAGAAACATGATGTTTCTTTACCATCTACTTTGACTTTCGTATCATTCTAGTTTAATAGGTTTTTAACTTAAACGCCATCTATCAGAACTCGTTTTACACATGTATTACACCTCAACGCATAAACTTTACAGCCATGACATTTGAGCGAGAGATGGCGCTAATATTAATACTACATCATATGAAAGAAACATGATGTTTCTTTATTTGTTTTTAATGCGGGTAAATTACACCACATTTTTAAGTTACATAAGACACAAGCAATCAAAGTACATAGACTACTTATATGGTACTCACCTGCGGTCTAGTCCGGGAATCGAACCCGGTACCTCTGGATTTCCGGCCCAGCGCCTTAACCACTTGGCACATGAATAACATGATTCATTTGGGGCGAGCTACTATTATCATAAGGCACTAATTAGTAATTAATTATTTTCTTTGTTATAAAATTTGTTTCTCTTTTATTTTCAGTTATGCCGCTGTATGCCTTCTGTTCACACTTCGACCATGCTATGGACAGACGCCAGGTAAGCATGTAATGTACTATTTCATCACACTTGCTCGAAAATTGTGTTGTTACATGTAGGTTCTGCGGACCGTAAATGACCTATAAGGGCCCACGCCCTAGGGCGTAATAGGTCATTTGGATTGGTCGATCCTACGTCTCCTCTGCGCTCCGCTCGTTTCCGCCTCAATGGAGCCGTAGCCTAAGTACTAGTAGTATTACGTGGTATGTACATGCCTGCAGCAAGAAAATTAATCTTTAAGCCCTATTGATCAAGCACACAGGAAAGATGCGAACACTAACTCATAATTAAAACTGTGTGTGCCCCCTCTGTATAAGTGTACTCAATTCATGTTATTACAGAGAACTTCACAACACAAGCCCCAGTCCCGGACTCACCCTGTTTCCCGCTCAGACCCGGGGACGTGGACCTTCAGAGCATCGACCTCATCGCTGTGTACCAGTTGGATAACAGCAACGTCACCGGCGTGACCCAGGTCCGAGGATCACAGGATCTGCAGAGGGCGTATAGGCTCAGTGATGGGGCCAATTTGACGTTACCACTGAGGTAAGTTAGTCTGATGACGTTACTGTGTAACAAGAGAGAAGCAACACCGGCGTGATCTAGGTCCGAGGGTCACAGGATCTGCAGAGGGCGTATAGGCTCAGTGATGGGGCCAATTTGACGTTACCACTGAGGTAAGTTAGTCTGATGACGTTACTGTGTAACAAGAGAGAAGCAACACCGGCGTGATCTAGGTCCGAGGGTCACAGGATCTGCAGAGGGCGTATAGGCTCAGCGATGGGGCCAATTTGACGTTACCACTGAGGTAAGTTAGTCTGATGACGTTACTGTGTAACAAGAGAGAAGCAACACCGGCGTGATCTAGGTCCGAGGGTCACAGGATCTGCAGAGGGCGTATGGGCTCAGTGATGGGGCCAATTTGACGTTACCACTGAGGTAAGTTAGTCTGATGACGTTACTGTGTAACAAGAGAGAAGCAACACCGGCGTGATCCAGGTCCGAGGGTCACAGGATCTCCAGAGGGCGTATAGGCTCAGTGATGGGGCCAATTTGACGTTACCACTGAGGTAAGTCGATCTTATGGTGGCGTTATCCCGGCCCAGGGGTTGCAGGATTTGCAGAGGGCTTTATTCATTTCATATGTCCAGTTATTTGTGTCTCGCACTTATTATTATTATGAATTATCATGTGATCATTGTCATTTGTCACATAATTCTGTTATTTAAACATTTTTAAGATACATTGCTTCTTCCGATGTTCACGATTTCCAAACCGCTAAGCGTGGGAAATGTCTTGCATATCCCGTAAACGTATCCCGTATTTAATCAATAGTTTGCCGGCAGAAATTAGACGTGAGCGTAACAAAAATCGATTTAAAAGACTATTAAAAAAACACTCTTTAAGCACATTAACTTAATATACTAAGTAGTTTATATAGAGACTCATGATCCCACAGACAAACCTTATTATAGGCTTTGTGGGACACTGTTCATAACAAATCGTCGGGGATAGTGCAATACCGCGTAAGTAGCATATGCAAATAAGGTTCAGTTTCAAGCAAATTTGTTAGAAATTGAAACCTTATCTACATGTGCTACTTACGCGGTATTGCACTATCCCCGACGAAATGTATGTTAAACTATGTTTTAAAAAATAAATAATTTTTTTTTTTTTTTTTTTTTTTTTTTTTTTTTTTTTTTTTTTTTTTTTAATAAATAAATATATATTAGGGGACAATCTTACACAAATCGAACTAGCCCCATAGTAAGCTCAATAAGGCTTGTGTTATGGATACTAGACGACGATATATTTAATAAATACAAATACTTAAATACATAGAAAACATCCATGACTCAGGAACAAATATTCGTGCTCATCACACAAATAAATGCCCTTACCGGGATTCGAACCCAGGACCTCTTGCTTCGTAGGCAGGGTCACTACCAACTAAGCTAAAGCGGTCGCCCGCAATAAATAAAAATAATAAATAAAATTATTTCCGTAGCTCCCGCCAAAACATTTAAACCCTTCGAAATCTTCATAATGTTTATCTACAGTTACAGTTTCCGAATTTTTTTGTCATTTCAGGAAAATATTTCCATCGGGTCTCCCAGACCAGTTCAGCGTGGTAGCCACCTTCAATGCCGGCAGTCAGTTCAAGCCCTGGATGGTGGTGCGGGCCACCAAGACTCTCCAGTTCTCACTGACGCTGCTGCCTCGCGTCGAGAAGCTCGCAGTTCTGGTCGAAGGGAGCAGACTACTCTTCGACTGTTCAGATGTGAGTGGTAATAGTCAGTACCGTCTTCACTATAAGGGCACAGGACGTTATGCCTAAAAACATACACAAAAATGATGTATAAGAAAGTAACCAATAGAAAGCTAGCATTTACCCACGTTATTCCCGTTAATATCCCAAGGATACTCTTTAAAAAGTTGCAAAGCGAATGTAGGTCGGATTAAGGAGTAGAAACGACCCTTTCATTTAAGTGTCCGTCAAGATAGCGTACACCGTAAAGATATTCAGGATCTGATGCAGCCAATAAATAGTACCCAAATAGTACCGACGAAATACCTAGGTGAAAAAAATAGTACCCTTAAACTTTTCGAAATATAAGGCCTGTTCACGGTGTACGCTACCGGGCGTCAAGCTGGCGTACACCGTTTGTATCTCTGGAACGGCTTTGTTTTTGGAAACGATTTATATCTCAAAAAATAGTACCCAAATAGTACCCTAGGGCCCTAAAATTTTATTTCTCTAGCTATCGTAGAAGCCGAGATATTCCATAACTTAACGGTGTACAAAATTTCACACCGTCAAGCTGGCGTACCCGGGAATTCCTTATAGAAAGAGCTCACTATATCTCGGCTTTCTCACCTAGGTATTTCGTCGGTACTATTTGGGTACTATTTATTGGCTGCATCAGATTCTGAATATCTTTACGGTGTACGCTATCTTGACGGACACTCATTTAAAGCCCCATTATTAGAGGCACCCTGTAGTGTTTTTTCTGTTTTGATATTAGTTATTTTTTAACTTTTTTTACGTTCAAAGGACTCAAATTTGTGTGTGCCTAAGGGTCAACGTTACTGGTACTTAGCACAGATTGGACAATACAGTATAGATGTTTAATTAAATGAATGATTTTGTTGCAGTTATTCAGACCAGGATGGCATAAGCTGCACGTTGCTGTAACCAACGATACAGTGCACGTTGCTGTAGACTGTGAGGAGGTATGTAGTAGAGAATGCAATACCCGGTCAAATATGAAACCCGAGTACTACCCGACTCTAAATCAAGTCAGTTACCCGGGTTTTCGGGTACTTGCCGGTATTAGGGTCTTTCTCAAAAAATAATGTCCGTAGTTAGGGCTTTATAAAACAACCTCTTAGTCTTGTTCCTTTGTGTAACGAAAGTTAACCATATAAATAGTAGGTATGGTAAGTTTCGTTACACAAAGGAACAAGATTAAGAGGTTGTTTTATAAAGCCCTAACTACGGACATCATTTTTTGAGAATGACCCATTACCGGCCATGTTAATAAGCAAGCATGTGATGTTTTTTCGCGTCCGCCTTAAGGCGGCCAACGTTAGATTTTATTTATGGTCTTTAAAATAAAACGATACATGCATATTTTTATTAATTACTAGGTTTCTTAACCCGGGTTCTGAGAAAAATACCCGGCTTTACCCGACTCCAAATAAAGTCGGTTACCCGGGTACCAAATACTTACTATTTTCCCCTATATTTAGTTTGGACGTAACGAAACTGAGATTCAAAATTTCTACGGAAATTTTGGACATTTTGGACAGCTTTTTTTTATATTTATAACATCATACAATTGTTCAATTAAATGTCTGCATCTGTACACAAAAGATATTAACTGTACAAGTACAGTCAAGGGCGGATACGGATATCCGCGCGGGGTTCCAGAATGTGTATACATAAACCTTACTGCCATAACAATTAGAGCTGTATACATACTTTTTGTGACCCTGCGGTGTGTGCATATTCGTGCCCATATTTTACACAACCATGTGCTCTAATTAACTGTAATAGGGATGATGACTGGGTTAAAAATATGTAATTCTATTTAGTCCGTCAGTTAGATTATGGAAAAATATGGGACACGTATTTTTTGGTTTATCAAAATATTAAAAATCGACAAAGTTATAGATCATCAAACTTACACATTTGTACAATTTGTACTCAAGAGTGACGTCACTCGAAACTTCTAAGCACTCTATCCTCGTCAGTTTTTGTTTGTCAAACAAAACAAAAAATACGTGTACAATATTTTTTCATAATGTAACAGACGGACTAAACAGTTTTTTTTAGTCATCTAGCCTATTGTAACAAAATTTACTCCACAATGGCGTCTATACCTAAGCTAACTGTGCATGCTGTGTTTGCCTATAATTAGTTGTACTTACACTTATCTTAATACCCTATGATCTAAGCTATGAATGTTATGGTGTAATAACTATTGGCGAACCTTGAATAAATAAATAAATTTCATAGATGAAAAGTGCTCATGATTCTGAGTAAAATGGTATAAGACACACCATGATCAGACAAAAAAGTAAAAGGTAAATTTTTTCTGCAATTGACCCTGATGTGAAATAAAGTAAGCAATGGTGCTAATATTTGTAATTATAAAATTATACGCTTATTGTTTGGCAGTTGGCGTCACAGAACGTCACGAAACACGACCTGAGAAACGCCACGGCTCTCTCCATAATCTCTCACGAGGATGGTACTCCAGCTGCTGTAAGTATATATAAATCTTACGTGGGTACGTCTATGGTACAGTCGAGTTCATCATTATCTGACCAAAGAACGGATCAAAAATATCTGATCTAGTTCTTATGCTTCTGACAATAGGGTTTTGTTGAGATATTTTTAGTCCAATCTTTGCTCAGATAATGATGAACTCGACTGTACATACAAAAAAACCCGGACAAGTGCGAGTCGGACTCACCCACCGAGGTTTCCCTACAAATTTAAGTCATTTTTTTGTACGTTTTAATAAAAAAAATATAGGTTTCAGATTTTTCCCTATACTTGTAGTATAAGACGGTATTATTTGCCAAATTTCATAGTTCTAGGCCAACGGAAAGTACCCTTTGAATTTTGGTTTCACATTACCGCCTGACCACGACATTGCGCGATCAGCGGTAGCGGCAGCGGCGACCATAGGCACATAATAAGTAATAGTAATTCGTACAGAAGTCGCACAGTCTAACAAAACCCACATTCGAGTCACAAAAATGCATCGAATCCTACCTTCTCGCTCTAACTCATAACGCGCGCTCTTTCTGGCCGCCACGCCCACCGCTAGGGTTGTCGACAAAAATAAAATTAATTAATTATAGCTTGAATTTCGTCATGAATTAAAGGTAGTTAAAAAAAAATATTTGCGTTAAGTTATATAACTGTTTTGATACACGTCGTCATGCATACTTACATATATACATACACACAGGTCAAAAATATAACCCCCCTTGGGCTTCGCCGCAGTCGGGTAACATATATACTTACATACATACATACCGGTCAAACACGTAACCCTCCTTTGGGCTTCATAGGTTTCGCACACAGGCGCTGCCGGGTGTCGGCGCAACCCTGAGCTTGCCTAATGCATTAGGCAAGGAATAATAAAAATTACCGAGAAACAAAATCGCGCAGTGAGACATGCCTAGCTGCCGCTGGTCGCGCAATGTCGTGGCCAGGCGGTTAGTGTTCGCTGATTCCATTGAAGCGGAATGGTGACGAGATGTGGATTTCCACTAATGTGATTGGTCGATCCCTACACTTCTCTCCGCTCCACCTCAGCGGAGCCGCAGCCTAACTCGTATTTAAATAATAAAATGGACACTATTTTGATACAGGAAATTGAGTTCTCTTTTATTTTCAGGTCGATCTCCAGTGGTTGTCAATGAGCTGTAATCGGTTTATACTGACCAACGACAGCTGCGAGGAAATTGTATGTACTCTGTATTTTACTTTTATTCGTTTCAACCCCTGTGTTCCAAATTTCATGCTATTTATTATTTACGATAAAAAAAATCCAACAGGAGGGACCAGCGTACATGGTGTCTACTTCATCTCCTGTGAGTAAACGTTTTCAATCAGTATTTGTATTTAGTCTAAGCCTTATAACTTCTTATTTATTATATATTAGATTTCGTCGAATGATCATCGAAATTATGATGTATGGAAAGATAACGCATACGGCCATTCTCACGAAGTATGTCTGCGGTCACCTAATTACTGCGACGCTGTTTTCATACTAAATGTATGGAGACGCGGTAATTAGACGCAGTCATACTTCGTGAGAATGGCCGTATAACAAAACGGACGTTGAAATATTCCCCATAACACCCACTATTTAAAATCAAATACGACTTATGTATTCAAGTGGTGTTGATAACGAACTCAATTTTTACTATGTGTGTGTCTAAAGTAATTTATGACAAATATTCATATAAAGTTTCAGTAGATATTTTCGGACAGGTTGCATATCGTTTAAAAGACAAAAACCTGTAATTATTTACAAACCTACTATACTAACGTGAGAAATTCATTTGACGCTATAGTCTTTTCACTATTTTTAAGGAATCATGGAAATATTTTGAATCCTCATAGCTTAATGTGGAAACACCACAATTTTATTATAATTATAGATACATTGAGCAAATGCATTGCTAAGGCGCTAAGCCTTTCAAATAAAATGGTACAGAGGGCGCTAGTATCTCCGATACGAATGAATTGAAAACTTACGTGCGGTGACGTCATAAGCTAATTGGAGAAATTGGATAACTCGCTGTCCCGGAATGACAGAGGTGCGGGTTCAAATCCGGCATTAGCTGTAGTCGATCGTATTTGATTTTTCAATGCATTTGCTCAATGAATGTATCTATAATTATTGCTATAGTTTTTTTTTCAGAACTAAGTACTGGTTCCGCCCCCGTTACGCTTCCATACTTTCTATGTTTCAATGCGAATGATAAACAAAATTCATTAAATAAAGATGACATCTCAAAGGAAAAGCAATCATGTCCTATGTAGCGCGTCGGCGTCGATGAGTCTATAACTTTATTAAAATGTTGAAAAAATCGTGAATAAGGGCTCTTACTCACAACCACGTTACGACGTCGCAACGTGAAACGTTGCCGAGTCGTAGCACGTGGCTACGTCGTGTAGTGGAAATCTACGACGAGCAACGTAAACAATCACGTCACGATATCGCAACGTAGCACGACACGATATCGCGTCGTGTTACGACACGGCATCGTTTCACGGTACGAGTCGTGACGTGGAAAACATTCATTCAAAAAAACAACTTCATGTCAGTGTAGAAAGATTAAAAATTAAAATATAATTTTCATCACACTTGCTCGAAAATGGTGCATTACACGTAGGTTTTGCGGGCCGTAAATGAGCTATTACGCCCTAGGGCGTAATGGTTTTCTTTTTAAATTTGAAACGCTGGTTCTGTTTTACTCTTATTTGTCATGTTCAAAGGAAACGCCAACTTACTTTTTTAACTTTTATCACTGAAATATTTATTTAAAGAGAACTGGTATTGCAAATACATGTAAACACATATTTCTGTAACATTAATTAAATGTTTCAATAGTGTATTTCAGTATTTTGCAATTATAAAATCAACCGTTTTAGGTCTGTACCGCTATGGTTTCCGAACGTTGCGCATTGTCTATGGATATGTCACTAATGCCACTGTCAGTTTTACAATTTTATTTAGGTTAAGTAAGGTTAATTTTAATTAGATTTCCTCACAAGTGTGATGAAAAACATTGTGTGTGCCACGGGCGGTAAAGGAATTACAAACTCGTGTTATTAAAGCCCTCGGCTTCGCCTCGGCCTTGTAACAAACACTCGTTTGTAATTCCTTACCTACCGCCCTTGATACACAATGTACTATTTCATCACACTTGCTCGAAAATGGTGTCATTACACGTAGGTTCTGCGGGCCGTAAATGGCCTATTACGCCCTAGGGCGTAATGGTTTTCTTTTTAAATTTGAAACGCTGGTTCTGTTTTACTCTTATTTGTCATGTTCAAAGGAAACGCCAACTTACTTTTTTAACTGTTATAACTGAAATATTCATTTAAAGATAACTGTAATTGCAAATACATTATAAACACATATTTCGGTAACATTAATTAAATGTTTAAATAATGTATTTCTTTATTTTGCAAATATAAAATCAACTAAAATGGCCGTTACCGCTATGGTTTCCGAACGTGACTTGACGTTTGCATTGTCTATGGACATATGTGACAAATGTCACTGTCTGTTTTAATATTTTCTTGTCATACTGGGTCAAAAAGTAAGGTTATTTTATTAAGATTTCCTCACAAGTGTGATGAAAAACATTGTGTGTGCCACGGGCGGTAAAGGAATTACAAACTCGTGTTATTAAAGCCCTCGGTTTCACCTCGGGCTTATAACAAACACTCGTTTGTAATTCCTTACTTACCGCCCTAGATACACAATGTACTATTCCACGTCACGACGTCGCAACGTGAAACGATGCCGTGACGTGGCACGACGCGATATCGTGTCGTGGCACGTTGCGATATTGTGTCGTGAATTTTTACGTTGTTCGTCGTTGATTTCCACGACACGACGTCGCAACGTGCTACGACACGGCAACGTTTCACGTTGCGACGTCGTAACGTGGTTATGAGTAAGAGCCCTTATCCGTCGTTCAAGGAGAATCATGTATAGTAGTAATTATTTAGAGACTATTTCAGTTTGAAGCTGGAGCGTATGGTTTGGAAATACCTACCCTCACGATGTGTAATGGATCATGCCCTCCGGTAAGTTTAATTTTATGAAGTCTATTATTGCTAAACTTATCTTCATAAAGAATCGATAAGAACTACCGAAAATCAATCAACGCGTTATGATGTTACGATGTTACGAACTTATCATACCTCTCTTTTGCATCTGCCGTTAAAAACAACGCTTGTGATCTGATTTTTGTTTAATTTATTTAACAAGTGAATTAGAATGGACTAAATTTGTTTTCAGGGTCCGATAGGCCCCCCTGGCCCTCCAGGCGAGCCAGGTATAAGGGGCTTTGTAGGTCTCCCAGTAAGTACTACAACACTTAAAGATTTTAAATATACTTTTTATCTTACTTTCCTTAGTTTCAAATGCGATGACTTTTTTACTCAAACCCTTTGTTTTTAGTAAGTCCAGTCCAGCCTCATCCCATGTTTTGAAAAATTTAACTTTTTTTTCCATGTATATAAGGACAAATAAAACATTATACATATTCGGTATCCAAAAAGTGTTACTTCTAAGTATCTTTTGTTAAACGCCCATGAATGCTTTTAATACTTCAGGTATATAGGTATATTAATGAATAATGATTATGATTATCTAACACAACTATGATTATGTTAACAGGGCGTGCGTGGTGTTGAGGGGCCTATGGGGCCCCCAGGAGTTCAGGGGCCTAGGGGAGACAGGGGCGAACCGGGGCCGCCCGGGCAAATTACAAACGTAAGTAACTAAGGGAAGCATGGATGGAGTTGACAAAGAATCATAAAACGAGTATTTTGATGAGTCACCGAAACTCTTTTAGTAAAAATATTATATGTATAAAAAACAAAATGTATAGTGATGTACCGTTCCCGGATATAATCAATTAATCACGAGCCTTAGGGAATGACATGCCCTGGGGGATATTGGTAAATATTCCCAGGGAAGGCACACCACTAATAGGAATTTCAATTTATTTTTAAAATATGCTCTTTCGTTGGCGTGATTTATTAAGGAAATGTTGTAAAATAACTGTGAAAAGTCACATTTCGGTTTTTGCAGGGATCCGTAGTAGGCGTAGCTGGTCCACCAGGCAAGCCTGGCCGACAGGGGCCGCGAGGAGAGAGGGGAGAATCGGGTCAAAAAGGTTAGTAATTTTCACCCTACTAGAGATAAAATACCCACACGGTCTGCCTGATGGTAAGCGGGTAAAGATTTTACAAAAGAGATGTACCTACCATAAATCCCATCAAGAACATATTACATGTAAAAAGATGCAAGTCTCGCAGCGCAGTTCTCAGGATTCTTTATTTGGGAACTATAAAATGTGTTCCTAAAATGGAAAAGGATGGTACGGCCGTGTCTTTGTTTGTTCAACTTGGTGGGAACACCCCGTGCCTCCAGATATGTAAGAAATTTGACTTTTCATTGAATGTTTGCAAAAAATAAAAAGTTAAGATTTAGTTAGTAGAATACACTTGGAGTGAAAAATCAATTTTATTGTTATTTTAGAACTTTTTTTATTTGTCAGGTGAACCCGGAGAAGCGGGCTTGCCGGGACTAGCCGGTGTTCCTGGGAATCCAGGGAAAGATGTAAGATATTCATAACTACTCCGTTTGCGCACTGTGATCTAGATAGTGATAGTAGTTACTACTTTCACTATCTAGATCACAGTGCGCCATCGTCACTTAACATTACATGAGATCAAAGTCTTATTCTTGTCTGTTATGTATAAAATAGGTAACTATATTTTACTAGAATGCTAAAAAAACCTATATTTTGTGGAATTTTGACCACGTAACAACCAAACTTAGAACTAGTGATGTACGTGTGTTAGAGCTTTGAGACTTAAACTACATCACTCGAGTCGCTACTGCTCAGCCCAGAAGGCTCGAGCCTTTAAGACTCGAGCGCTTTAGCCTGTAAGCTTTGAGGGTCAGAGCTTTTAAGGCTCAGAGAACTTTTAGAGCTTGAGTTTTGAACACGTCTTGAGGGTTCGATCTTTCAAGCTTTGCGAACCTTTAAGGATCAAAAGTATTTTAAAAACGCTAGTCAGAACGGTTGTAATAATCGGAGAAACCAATCCACTGCAATTGTATTTATGTTGAAATGCTTATATTTTTAGGGTAGAACCGGTGCTTCAGGGCCAGTGGGGCCCCGCGGAGTCCCGGGCTTCCCTGGCCCCCCCGGGACTGCGGCTAATATCAACGCTTCACTGCTCCAAAGTAATTTAAATTACATATATGCAAGGATCTTAAATAGCCGGGCCTCGCTTCGCTAACAGATAACTACGATACTTGGGTCGATTTCAGAGCGTTTCGACAGAGCGGTTTTTTTCGTTCGTGTTCCAGCAAATATAGCAGCAACCGGTGGTGATCACAGTTAACTTTTATTATAAACGATATACGGTATCGAGGCTACACATGATTTAATCAGAAGTTGTCGCCACTCGACAGGCCTCTGCGGTAAAAGTCGAGTGACACTAATGAAATTTTATTTTATTTTTATTTTATTTATTTAAGAAGTTCAACAGCGTTAACAATGAGTAGTAAGAAAATGCTTATTATACATTACATATAGCCAATAACAGAACTTCCTAGATTTCGTATCGATTTCCCTTCCTAAATAAAAAAAAACGCCATTAAAACGCCTGAAACAGACAAAGACTGGAAACTGATAAATCAAATCAAAATAAATCGAGAATATGGTATTTTGGGCATGAGCGAATAGTACGTATATCATCGCGTTCAGTGTGCCTACCATGAGTCGAGTGTACGATCGGCGCTAGCGAGTTTCTCGTGTCGAGAGTGCACCTTTCTCGCACGCGCCAATAGTACGAAAGAGATAGACTGTCATCGAGCGCTCGATACTCGCTAGCGCCGATCGAAAAGTCAACTCATGGTAGGCACACAGGTGCCTTTTCTACAATTTTATAATAGCATAGAACATATTGCGAACAGGTGTCAAGGGCGAGAAAGGTGCACCCGGCAGGCAGGGGCGGGATGGGAACCCGGGACCCGCCGGAGCGCCCGGCGTAAATGGAGCCACGGTACTGTAACCTTTCAGACGCCAACGACGGATTAAGGTGTCTGGCCACTACA
The DNA here is from genome assembly GCA_947034925.1 of Eudemis profundana. NCBI lineage: Eukaryota > Metazoa > Arthropoda > Insecta > Lepidoptera > Tortricidae > Eudemis > Eudemis profundana. The sequence goes on along the minus strand of OX344814.1, from coordinate 8,284,793 downwards.
TCGTATCATACCATGACCGTACTATGAACGTTTCAGGCAAAATTAATATTTGTATTGAAATGTATGAGACTATCCCTCTAGCACGTTCCGTCACCGATCGGCATTTGTCATACCGTGTCTGATACGTTCATTCATAGTAAAGTAAAATCCACAGACCTACGGACTAAATTGACAAATAAGTATGAACAAATGTTGCCACAGTTTGGCCAGTGTCGTTCTCATCGATATTAAAATTATTGTTACATCGTAGGTTTAAGGTCCACCCAGACGGGACAATCAAATTGGCAATTTGATCGGCTATTCTATATACCAACTTTTTCCAGTGATTTCGACAGATCAAAAGGTCTATAGAGTAGACCTCTAATTAGAGATAAAAATTTAATGCCAAACCAGCAATAATGTACATGCCAATTATATATTTATGATAGTTTATTGAATACATACATTCAATTAAATGAATTAATAAAATTATTATTCTTTATTTTCAAATTCCCAACAATGTGGTCCATCTCTTTAACAAAAAAAAGCGGGTATCTTCAGAAATAGTTAACCACTGTTTACAAACTACTTTTATTTGTAATATAGTCTGACAACCCAAGTCCGACAGTAGAATATTTTTTTTAAAATATATGAATATGATGATATTATCGCGTGGCGACGAAAGTATTTGCAACAAATCAAAAACGCATTTTATCCATCCACTACCTCGAAAATCAAACAAACCAAAATTTGTACCTCTTATTTGAAACGAATATACTTATTTTTGATTTAAACATTTTAAACTAGTCTTTTATATGTACTTTACAACTTGTCGATATATTGTTATCGACATATACCCTTCACTATTTTTATTTTGCTGTTCCTGGTATAATTTTACCTGTCAGTCATTTGTCAATTTAGTCCGTAGGTCTGTGGATTTTACTTTAGGGTCATTATTTGAGCGTTTCACCCGCCTCACTTTCGTGGACACATTAATGTTGAAGTTCCCTCAGATTTTACTCTCATATCGAGCTATTTGGTACATATTCGGGACTACTAACAAATACCTTAAAATTACATTAAAATCTGCCGGAATCTCAACAATAATGTGTCCACGACAGTGAGGTGCGTGTAACGCTCAAATAATGACCCAGTACCTACGGTCTTAGTATGTACGTTGTAGTGGGCAGAGACCTTTAATCCGTCACAGTGCGCAGAGTGATATAAACCATGTAGGGGAGACCGGGTATGGTTGTCTCGCGGGTTAGTTGTCACAGCGGCCATAAAATAATACTAAACGAAGGAATAAGTGCATCGATTGGTGAAGCACGGAAGGATGTACAAGCTCTTGCGATCTTTTAGCACCGATCGATGTACTTAATGTTTCGTTTAGTATTATTTTATGGCCGCTGTGACAACCAACCCGCGAGACAACCATACCCGGTCTCCCCTACCACCACAAAGGAACAAGATTATGATATGTTAAATATATCCCGTAACTACGGACATCGTTTTTTTAAATATGACCTCTTTACTATACGAATTTATTTATTTTTATTTCTAGGGTGCAATAGGGCCACAGGGGCCAGCGGGAGTCCCAGGGCCTCCCGGCCTCATCGGCTTGCCGGGGCCGAGCGGCCCGCGTGGAGAGAGGGGCCAGGAAGGCCCATCGGTACGAACAGCAGATAGCTCTTTATTAGCTTTTGGCTGCGGCTTCACTCGCATTTCAAATGCATTTGCTTGTGCTTCGGGGATAGGTAAAACGGACCACTTAAGGAAAATTCAATCCTGAAAAATATACAACAGGTTTATTGTTACGTTTCCAACATTAAATAATTGAGCGTTTATTTATGTTTAATTAAGTACTTGTAATACTTTAATTAAACCACAGTTTATGAAGATATTGGAATATTCCCAAAACCTTCGATTTGGTCCATTTTGCCCGAATATGAATTTAAAACGGATCACGTATGAAAGACGCGATTATTTAAGAACCAAATTAATATTTATGCACTTAACTTGTAGTAAAAGGTTAAAAAAAACCTTGTTTTTAGATCGTCGTGCTCAACATCGACGCAACTGTAGTTTCTCTATAAAGAAAAGCAGGACAATTGTTTCAGCAAATAGAAGTGAACAATAAAAAATCTAATATTTTCTTTTTTACTGGAGGATGTCCTTACATTGTTTTTCGTTTTAGTAACTTTTTTAATTAATTTCCCTTTACTTTTACTTTTTACCCTTTTATTTTGGTGGTCCGTTTTGCCCGTTCTATTTTGCCTTCTTGGTAAGTAAGTTTAGGATTAATAATTCTAGGTCACATTGACGGTAAACTTTGCTTATTGCGGTATGAAAATAGAGTCCAGTAAAGAGTAATTAAAGCAAACCCACTTAGGAATCAAAATCAGTAACATAAAAAGAGAAAATTTTGATAAAAAAATTCATTTTTTACATGGAAATGCTCAATATAATTCTTATTATAATATTTTTTTGTTATCAAGTATGATCGCTTCGAGATCACTGACCGCAAATGCGCCAAAGACGACTGCCAGGTTAACGTGAATTTGCAATTCATAGGACAGATAAGTCCACAGGGTCCGTTTTGCCTTCCTTTCCCCTAACAGCTTTCCGACATTGAGTCTACGCTACGATATTAGCAAATTCACGAGATATTATAGGGAACGTGCACGAACTATAGGTGGCAGCACTAAACGACAAAAGAGACACGCGCCGACAATAAAGGAAACTATCGCCCCTGTCAAATCAAGCTGTCAATGCCAATGATAATATGTAAGTGTCAATGTCAAATAAAGTAAGTCGTAGCTACACTGACGTTAATCGTCCTTCAACGCGATAAATTAACGTTATTAACGTCGTTTTCGTCAATGTGGCCCCAGCATGAGAGGGTATAAGATTTAAATTGGCGGCACCAGTTGGCAGCACCTTCGTCGTGCACGTTCCCTATACGAATACTGTTACGGGATAATGGATCCCATCGTTAGGGCCTTATCACACTGGCGATTTGCGAGTGAGTTGCGAGCGTGTTTTCATACAAAACTTGTCGACTTCGCCGCGATCGAAATCTAAGGCCCTTAGAGCTAAGCTTCATGATTCATTAATTAATTATTATGTTTTGAAAAACGAAAAAATGCATTAAGTTTTCGTTCCATTTTTGTTTAAAAAACGGAAATTTTAGAGGATCCTCACGGGTATCTTTTTCGGCAGGGTCGCGATGGTGTACGTGGTCTGCCGGGTCCACCAGGACAGCCAGGATCCAACGCTGGCCAGGGCACCGTCGTGCTGGGACCACCTGGCCCATCAGGGGTCACTGGCCAGGTATATACGATTGGGACCAAGCCACTGAGGTAGCCAGGATCCAACGCTGCCCAAGGCACCATAGTGTAGGGACCATCTGGCCAATCAGGGGACACTGGAGCGATTGGGACAAAGATACCAAGGCAGCGAAGATCTAACGTTGCCCAGGGTATCGTTGTGTAGGGACTATCTAGCTCGCCAGGGGTCACTGCCCAGCAGTGGCGTGGCGTCCAAATAACTCGATGCTTGCCTACTATCAGGTATTTGAGCAACTTATTCTACAGCTCTTAAGGAAAATGTACACTAAATCTGCACCGGCTTGCCCAAGGATATCTTTTACGCCACGCCACTGCTGCCCAGGTAACGACTATTGCAGTGGTTCCTAACCTTTATTGCCACATCACATGCTGGCAACATCATTATTTCTAAAGGACAGAAACCTTGTCCAGTTTTTTCTCATGATCGAATATTAAGGATATTGTTTTACAGAAAGGTGAGCAAGGTCTTCCAGGCCTACCAGGGAATCCTGGCGTGGACGGGACGCCTGGCGCTCCGGGGCAGAGAGGCCCCCCTGGGTTGCCAGCACCTCATAATCTGCTACTGCAGGTGAGTAAATTTTCAGTGTTTCCATCGCGGCGTTTCTTGTCATTATCGTTCAAGCAAATATGATTTTACGAAAACATTTTGAAACAAGTTTCTGCTTTCAGACACCAACGTTGTCAGAAAATGAAGTAAGAAATATCTGCGAGAGTCTTATTAGAGGTAACTTTGCACATAATCGCTTTATAATTATTGTAAAGATAAATTATAAATTAAACTTAATATACCTAACCGACTTTAAAGACAAATGCACGAGTTACAATTGAATTGATGTTTATAAAAACAACATAACTGACTAGACTGGTTGATACTTACAGAGAAACATTATTAATGACAGTAGGTGACAACCTTAGTAATGCTTATGTTTTTGTAATCATCCCTTCAATTGAAGAGTTCTCTCGATTTCTCCAAGATCTCATCATCAGATCACTACTCTGTACGTAAGTAGTAATCAGTGGCGTGGCGTAAAATATATCCTTGGGCAAGCCGGTGCAGATTTTGCGTACATTTTCCTTAAGAGCTGTAGAATAAGGTGCTCAAATGCCTGACATTAGGCAAGCCGGTAGGAATCGAGTTCTTTGGACGCCACGCTACTGGCAGTAATATTACTTATTCTGTGTAATAGTACTAGGTACTGAAGTCTCTCTTTCTAAAAAACTGACGTTCAGGTCCGACCACCGGACGGAACGTACCGGTTCTAACCGTTTCTCTCTATCGTATAACGCGTGTTCGTTCTGGTCGTTGATTAAGCCACTCCGCGGGGGCAAAATTTGGTACTAGTAGCCACGCGGCGAGATCGCGGAGTGACCCACTCCTACCTGGGTGCAATGGAAGCGACCGGAAGGTGTGCCCTTTCAAACAAAAAAGAATTTGCTCAATCAGTTCAGCCATCTTCGAGTTTTTTTTTTTTTACTAGCCTGTTTGTGTGTCCCACTGCTGGGCAAAGGCTTCCCCATTTTTTCAGCCACTCGTCTCGGTTTAATGCATGCTCCTGCCACCCGACTTCGAGTAATCAAAAAAAAAAATACACATAAAAACCGAACATACAAAACATAAAAAAAAACCGAGGAACTGAGAATTTCGTCTTTTCTTTAAAGTTGGTTAAAAAGGTTTTATTTAAATGAATGAAGAAATAAAACGGATGGATGGAGTTCATTGCGGTATTTTTGTACTTGGTGAAAATTTTTCTATGTTTTCAGATCGACTGAAAGAATGGACCCTCAATTTAGTCGGGCCCCCAGGGCCTCCGGGAGTGGGCAGAAGGGGGCCCCCTGGCAAACCTGGAGTAGCTGGACCAACTGGTAAGGCCTCATGATACCCTGCCTGTACTTTTAGGTATTTAAAAAAAGGTAAACAAATAAACCACGTGACTTGGGTCGTTTAGCCAATCAAAGTAATGCTTTGTATGTGTGGCACAATGCTATTGGCTGAATGACCCAAGTCATGTGGTTTTTTGTTGACCTTTTTTAAATACCTAAAAGAACAGACTATACCGGAAAGTGGCTGTTTTGTTTGAGCCCAGTTGTCCACCTATTTCTTTACTTTTTGGCCTTTAGAACCAACACTATACTACGATATACTATGGTTTCTTAATATTCATAGGAGCTCGAGGTGAATCAGGCGAGCCGGGGCCTCGAGGGTACCCAGGGGAGGCCGGCGAGGCCGGGCGGCAGGGCGAGGCCGGGCCTCGGGGGGACAAGGGTGATAAGGGGGAGAGGGGGCTGGAGGGACGAGGCCTTCCAGGCGAAGAGGGACCGAGGGGGATCGCAGGTTTGTTGTCGTTACGATTTCAATGAAATTATACATACTGATATTTTTGGAACCCACATTTTGAGATCAGCATTTTAATATATTTATATATTTTTCAACAGGTCCCATCGGTCCACCAGGTCCTGTGGGGAGACCGGGAAACAGAGGAGAGACTGGAAGAGAGGGTTTGTGTTCTTTATATCTTTTCCGTATTTCGTATAATTATTACTCATACCATAACTCGTAACTCAGTCTGCATTGTGCATTTTATGAACAAAAAAATCCCTACCTTATACAATCGCAACCTTTTGTTTACACACTGAGGCCGTGAAGCGCGGAAATTACAGTCAAATATCTAAATTTCGTATGATTTTCGCATATACGAGTATTCGCCATGATTTCGTAGATTGCGGCGTCAGTGTGAAAACAGGGTAGGTATATCAATTACATAAAAACTCCATAATAGTCAACTATTTGTAGCGAACCGCCAAATTTACGTTTCTGCCATATCTTTTACTTGCTTAGTCTTATTAATATGCTGATTATATGTATGTTTTTATTTTTTCTTGTATAAAGAAGAAGTGTAATGTATTTGTTTACAAAATATTTGGAGCCTCCCGTATAAGAACGTCCCTCAACAATGATAAGTAACATTACTTTCGTTCATTCCATGCGTGCCAGCTCTTGTGAATGTTGATTCGCTATATATAGGCTGATGATGTAATCTAAATTTTGGAACTTTTCAGGCGCTATAGGCCCCCGAGGGAGTCCGGGGCCGAGAGGCACCTGCAACTGTCCGGCGGCGGCGTTCTACGCGTACCCACAGGGGCTCAACAAGGGGCCCTAGACAATTAGGAAATAGGGTTATGCTTCAGAAATATGTCTGCGGTCACCTTATTCCTCTGGCCCTTTTTCATACTAAATGTATGGGACAGAGGAATAAGTCGCAGACATATTTCTGAACAATAACCCAATACAAACGTTCTGTGCATTGAAGGTCGTGCCCTTAAAGACATCATTGGTTTATCCTGGATTGTCAACAGACATTTTATCGTATGTTTCATTTTATTGATTTTCATCAAAAAAGTCTAAAATTGATAATTTTAGACTTTTTTGATGATGGTTTCAGAGAAAAGCGTTGTCTACGAAATTAAATGAACCATTCCATGAAACGTTTGTCGACTAAACGGCAGGTAGCATTTGTCGCCCGCCTTCGAACATAGGCGGGCATTTCTCCAGAAATATGTCTGCGACTCATTCATCTGTCTCCATACATTTAGTATGAAAAAGAGCCAGATGAATGAGGTGACCGCAGACATATTTCTAGAGAAACGCCTAGGCCTCCTTTAAATCTTACATTTACACCGGTTCTGTGCCACCATAATCCAGTTTTGAGAACAGCAAGGCGTTTAATGTTGTTTACGTCACACCTGGCCATAAAGAGGCAATAACCGCCCGCTACGCGTGCGGAAAATCTAACTTCATGGCCTGGGGGAGACGTAAAATGTTGCAGTCACCACGGGCGATTATAAAGAAAGCCTCAGATCGCGTATTTATCCAATTTTTCGTCGAATACCTGCGATCTGAGACATTCTTTGTTTTACCGCCCTATGTAAGTCATGTACTCACATTCGGATAGACTTAGTAACTACTTATATCCTGATATCAGTAATAATATTCGCTTCTGTGATTTTCTCAAGGGCCACGATAATTCTGATCTCTAGGAGTATGACTTTGTATAATACGTATTAGGATTTGTAATTTGTATGATAAAAGTTTTCTTCTTGTTTAGTATTTGGATGCGTATTATTTTCCATTTTAACTGTTGTATGTAATGCCTAGTAACAAAACGTGTACTTAATGCATAAAATGACTTTTTAAACAAAGTTTTTCATTTCAATAATTTATTACCTACCGTGTTTTTATTAGTTATTGTGTAATAATTAACTTCCATTAAAATTTCTTTTATGAAGTCTAAATACTTGATAACAAGTACGCTGAGTAAAATTTTGTCCGTGTTTATGTATAATTGATTACGATTATTCCCGGACTCTTTCACCACTGACTTTGCGGATTTTAAATCAGGAGGGATCTGTCAGAGGATAAGATCAGCAAAAACAATCACAACTTTTCGAATTTTCTCAATAAGGGCTTTTGTGCGTTCTTAACTGACAGTTAACAGGTCGTCACAGAACTGAGGATTAGTGTCAAACTCCATACATTTCGTCACGGACTGACAGGTTAGACGGTATTTGAACATAGCTTAAGTTTCGCCTAACCGTAGATTTTAAAATCAAATGCTACTACTTAAATAAGTTTATGTCAAAAAAAATTTTTTTTTGACAAGTTTTTATTGATGACTGTACTTTTTTGTATAATCGCAAACTGCACGTCACAAATAATCAAATCAACCCAAACACGGTGAATTTATCTTATGTAATGATCCTATGACTACCATCCGGCTCCATCATCAGATCAGCTCCATGTCATAATAATATTGCATTGTCGTCTGATTTACATATTCTTGCAAAATTTCTGTTCAATCGATTGAACATATCTGCTTCAAAAATTAGTTGTAAGATTCCACCCGAACAAACATATAGTTACATACACACATACATATATTGCAAGTTAAATAAAAGCTTGTAAAATCGGACAAGCCTACATGTTTATATTTCTCATCGTAAATACGGCATTTTTCTGTTAGTGTGCGTAAAACTAGTCGTTGGTTAAGTTAATTAAAACGTTCATTAAAAAATAAGTGATATACGAGTTTCAAAAACGCATATGAAAAAATATTGCGATAGGCAATTAAGGAATCGAGTGATACAATAGCTTAGCTACTTTGGTTAAGTAGAAAAAGTCGATCGATTTCAGATTTATAATATGCTTCATAGCAATACATTTCTCTATATGTTTCATCTTTATTTAAATTTTCTTACTACATTGACATGTCCACATTGATCAATCAAGATTCAAAATTCTGACTCAACAACACTAGTGTAGAAGTTTTAAGGTTGCTCTTTCTACGCCTACAGGCCTCTGTAGAATTAATGTCTTTCTAAAACGAAAGTCTTACTTTACAGCTAGGTAAAATTGAATCAGTTGTTCGCCGGCTCGATTTCCTTAACTGACTCAATCTCGGCTTTGCAGAAGAAACACTGCTTGCTGTTCAGTAGGTGCTGCATCACACACGGCCTGGAATAAGGAAACTAGTCATGTTGTATGAAAGGTGCACAGGTAATTTAATGCCAGCAGATGGTATATGGTCATTGTCTCCTATGGAAATAAGCAGCGTCATAGGAGGTATAGGTAGTTTCAGGAGAGTTGAGTTGAATGATTACACACACAGCTACATGAAGTACTCATTGCAAAAAAGTGAATGTATGAAATTAATGACTGAGTAAATAAACACAAGGCTATAGTTTAAAGAAACCTTTTGGTCTATCTTGCAATTCACTGTTAGTAGCTACCAGAACTGTTACAGGCAAGGTGTAATCAGTTTATCGTGGAATGGTCAAGGGAGTGTGGTAGCAAATCTGGTTGCGTCCCATTGTCTTTTGACGATTTCTAGACTAGACATGTGTAGCTCGCGAGTCAAAAAAGCTATATCAGTTGGTCTAGCTCACCGGCTCACTAACTCAGTTCCGATTCAAACAACTCAGTATATCTTTCAACTCACTCGTTCACTCGCTCTCATGTAGCTTTATTGAGCCGTGAGCTGCGAAATAAGACACAATCAACATGAACTTTTCGTCCCTGTCTTGTAGGTACATATTACTGCTCTCTTTTTCGTTCGGAAATATTCGTATTTGGAGCTACTGAGCTATAAGAGCTAGTGAGCTGTTGACACACCGCGGAGACACTGTACTGTAGTGTGGTGTGGCGGCCGCACTACGCTAGCCATTCATTGAGGTTGGAGCGGGTCCAGAAACGGTTTGTTGGGCATTTGGCATTCTCAGCGGGTAAAGCTAGGAAGATTGCCTCTTATGGGAGAAGGCTACTTCATTTCGGAATAGTCACTGGCATTGCGCAGAAGTGTTGCAGATGCAATGTTTTTATTTAAGGTCATGAGAGATGATATAGACTGCCCGCAATTGTTATCTCTTTTCTCTTTTCGTGCTCCGTCCCGAATGCCCCGCAATCCTATTACACCTCTCTGTCCCCCGCTCAGAAGGACCGTCCTCGGCAGCAGCTCGCCTGTCCCAAGACTATGTAAAACCTTAAATAGCTGTAGCCATGATACGGATATACACTTTGACTCATTACGTCGGTTTAGGAATAGCACTCGTAAATGTTTAGGTAAATTAGAACGATTATAAGTTAAAATGAATTAATGTTTAGCAAAGCATTAGGTTACTTATGTTATGTTGGATCTAGTAGTATAAGGGTATCTTTGTAATCATTGTTTATAATGCATGCGGTGTTTACCTGTAAGTGATTGTTACACTTAGCAACCATAATAGGCAGCGCTAGAATAGTCTTGGTTTTATCAGTGTAAGCAATTGTTGGTAGACCTAATAAATAAAATAAAAATAAAAATAAAACACTGAGCTTATAAGAGCTAGTGAGCCGTTGACACACCGCAGAGCCACCGAGTTAAAAGAGTGATATATATTTTTGAGAGCTAAAGATCACTCTTTTCACTTTAGTGACACATTTCGCGTTTTAGTCTATCTAGAGGGATAGTTCGTATTTGCCGCACAGTTGTTTGTTATACTAGGTTTGATGATTAAAATAGCCCCGTACCTGCAGGAGTGGTGTCCACACGGCACGAAGGCAGTGTCGGCTGGACGCGCGTAGCATATAGTGCAGAGTAAGTCTGACTGCGTTCCACTACCTCCTGGCGACGTCTTCTGATACAAACATTGGTGTTACGGGTGCCATACATACAATAGGGAATAAGCATGGTTTTTTTAAACATATTTCTTGACAAAATATGAAAATACCGTAAAAAAGATGAGTTATAGTCAAAATAAAATTAAAATCGACCGACGAAATACGGAAGATGTAAACATTTTAAAGCATTAATCAGACAGCGATTATATTTAGAACTAGCGACCCGCCCCGGCTTCGCACGGTGTTTCTCTATTATATTATGCATGTATTATACATATAAACCTTCCTCTTCAATAATTCAATCTATTAAAAAAACCGCATCAAAATCCGTTGCGTAGTTTTAAAGATTTAAGCATACATAGGGACATAGGGACAGAGAAAACGACTTTGTTTTATACTATGTAGTGATAGTGATATTAGACAGATAGATCCGATATGGACTATGACGTCATAGTACACGGCAGCCATACAATCTCTATACTCCCAATCATATTCAACCTGTGGCGCACTTACAAGTTTAGTACTTCGTCACGGCGCCCTACCCTAGTTCGCTCAAAATGGGTAAATATTGTTGCTTTATAGGTACCCGCGAATATTTATTTGTGGTTATAGATAATGATAGTGGATCGGCCACAGAAATATATAGAGATAGAAGGAGAAGGTTCCTCGATTTGTATGAGAACTATGCGTGTCAGATTTTCGCGTTTGACGTTCGATGACAAGAGAAGAGTGTAATGTAAAGTCGCCGTCAATAGAATTTGCTAACATTGTAAATAAACCGCCATATTGAAATTGTCTCTGAATGATGAATTTACTAGTGACGGGGAAGACTCTTACTTTACTCTTTTATGTCAAAACATATGGACTATTAAAGTATCGAACGCAAGAAACAGGAATTTTTAATTTGCTTAATCAGAAGACGAATCGTTACTTGAAGATGATGTATCCACCAATATTTATCACAAAAGGTGCCGTTATTTCATCCGTAGCTCTATCGATCATTCCGTCTAAATGTTTCATTTTATTTTCTTAGGTACAGAGCGTAATTTAGGTAGTGTGTAGCAGCTTTACAATATCACCAACTTTAGTCACAACGCTATCATCATAGACAATTGTAAAATTTAAAAGAAACAAAAACGTCATTCCATTATGTCATAATAACCTTTGACATAAAACCATTTGAAACTTTTAATGAAATATCCAAGATTCAATTATTTATTGTATGGTTTTGTATTTTACGGCAACGACCGTTTAAATAGTGTATGGTTTCAGTGGTGTTTGATGAGGTGGTGTGAAAATTCAAGGAAAAACAGCGACAATACAAAGTTACGCCTTTTGTTTACATAGTTAGCAAAGTCTATTGACGGCGACTTTAGTGATGGGGAACATAAAATCACGCGACACCGATTCAAAAGCAGTGATTTAGCAAGCGGTAAGTAAACCGTTTCTATTACCGATTATTTATATTATATTCCAATATACAGTAAACGGCCATAAAGAATGCACATCGGCAATCATCGCATTTCCGAATACAAACGAATGCTAATTTCCATGTACATCAATTATTAGATTAATCGTTCATCAGAATTTGAATTTAGAACTAAGTACTTTATTGTTGTTTTGTTTTGATTTCTCGTGGAATATATAGAGCTGTAAAACACGATGTAATTATATTTAATTATTGCTTGTTGGGGAAAAACCGAAAAATAATATACATACATATATATATTCATATATTCACGCCCATATTCTTAAAAGGGGTTGACTGAGCATTAGCAACTGATGTTATACTACTAGCATATTTAAATGTGGGTTTAAAGATCGACAAAAAGTGTAATATTGCGGTGACAAGTTGCTAGGCCATCGCCCACAACACGGTTTAACCCTGTACCCTTAGTCGACTCATGCGACACCAAAAGAAGAAGAAAAAAAGGTTGGAAGAAAAGGTTGGTGTTATTCTAATCCGACACCACACGGGAAACAAAAATTGTAGATAATTTCGCGTGACTGGCAAAGTAACGGCTTAACTTTTTTCCTATAGAAGCCATAGTACAAATAAAATTTTGTAAAAGTTTTAGCAACTCTATATTATATATTGACTTGGATATGCGACTGCACTCTCTCGCATTTGAACCACGACTGACAAAACAAACGTCATGGTGTGTGCGACATAGATATCGCTATACGAAGTCGAAATTAGCCGATTGCCTCTTTCCAAAGATCGATGTGCATTCTTTATGGCCGTTTACTGTACGTCAAATAAATAAATAGAATTAAATAATAGTACATTATGAAAGGAGTGGGCTATGATGGTCATTACAGTTAAGGCTGTGTTGCACAGCCCGAGCCTCTAGGCGAGGGCTGTAATAGCCGAGACTGTAATGACCAATGCTCACGAGTGTCATACGATGTTTTTCAACACACTTGCGAATAAAAAATACAACTTATCATTTAGAACTTCTGTTTTTGTATTTATTTTGTGGGTTATTTAACCTCGTCGTGTGGTGTCGGTGTAGTGCGCGACGCACGCCCATGCACAAGCACACGGTGTCACACACAAGTGCTTTTTACTTTACATTACCGCACTAGTGCTGTAATCATCGCCAATTGACGAATGAGAGCATGCCGTGGGACTCGGCGCGCGGATATTATACCCGCGCACTATAATTAATTGTTCAAATACCACCAAATGAAATAGAGAATTTATCTTTTACATCACTAAATTACACTTTCAAACGCCAAGTGAAAATCGTTACACGCTTTGTTCCCATCCATACAAATCCACGAACTATTTCCTTTAATTTCGATATATTTCTTTGCTATAGGGTAACAATAACGGATCTAAGAACTAAGTTAGTTTGAAATGTTTGAATCATGCCCTTACCAAGCTGGTTTTGGCTATCCGGAGTTTTTCCACCACCACCTCCAAGTCCTTCATTTCTTCCACTGTTACGTCATCAGGATCTAGCAACACAATTATTTTTATGTTAATGTAAATTTTCTTTTTTTGTAAAATAATCACATTATATGAAACATACATTAGGTTAGGTAAATAGACCACAGTCAAAGTATAAAGACGAACAAGTAGTCCAACTTCGGCCGTTTAGGAGCGCGCGACACGTATTCACACAGACGCGCACGTCTGTGTGAGTGCGATCCATACTGGAGCATTCTTACGCATTCCTAAAACTTTGCTTGTAGTGCGTTCGTACACGGCGCGCACACATTCAAGCGCGCGATGTACCTTTTGTAGTAAAAAAATTTACTCGTACTGCTATTAGTATACTGTGCTACAGTGGCGTGGCGTCAAACTTTTCCATAGTCAAGTCAGAGTAAATAAGGCACGCCATCGAAAGCAATAAGGACTATACTCCTCGCGCCGAATTATGATCTCTATGGCAGTTCCCTCTTTCCAGTTATATTTGTACACCTGATTCCGAAAATGATAAACAAAACTTATTTGTTTAATATTAAAATTACTGAAATTTGATTTTATATGTAAATAATGTACGTGTTATACTTCCGAATAATGTCTACAAACAAACCGTTTAAAAATGACAGCGACGCCATTACAAAAGTATGGAGAAAGAACTGTCATAGGGATCATGATTCGACGCGAGGAATATCGGTGCTTGATTGGACACCTTAATATGGGCAAACCGATTGCAACATTAAAATATGGTACGTTCTTTCCGAGAGTGAATTGCCTAAATCAACATAATATTGTTACCGCTTTAGGTATATGAGCTTTAATATAGTTATGATGCAGTTAAGTTCATACAACGTGATCTACTACGTTTTATAGTGTCATACTGTATATAGTTACGTCTGTTACGTTCAGGGATACTTCTATATTGGTCCCATTTTTTTCGTAATCCAGTTTTGACGATGGGATCCATGCGGAGTTCAGGGAACTCTAAATATTATAGGTACATGGGTATATAGCAATCCAGTATTTTTATAGAATCTCGTGAATTTGCTAGTCTTAGTGTAAGGCCTTAGTGGCGAGCGTCCAGCGTCGCGTCAGGCGGGGCGGGCAGCGTCTATGGGTTTTGTGCAGCGTGCACTCAGGACGCTCACATACATTTGCGTGCTGTTTGTGGACAGCTGAATAAGGAGATACCAGTGGCGTGGCGTCCATAGAACTGAATTCCCATCGGCTTGCCTAATATTAGGGCCTCCGCTAGCTGACGCGGATTACCCGGAACGGACGCCCGTCTAATAAGAAATTGTATGAACAGCGCTAAGTGAAGCGGGCGCGGGTTCATACTTTTGCCGTCCGCCGCGTGCGTCCGCGGCGGGCGTCCGCGCCAGCTAGCAGAGGCCCTTAGGCAGTTCAGCACTTAATTCTAGTGCTCTTAAAGAAAATTGAAGCCAAAGCTGCTCCGGCTTGCCCAAGGATTTCTTCAACACCACGCCACTGGGAGACACTATTATAACATGTAACACCTGTAACCTGACTCTATTCAAGCAAAGACATGATTTATAATTTACATTTATTTATGTTTAAGAAATATGTCTGCGACTTATTCCTCTGTTACCATACATTTAGTATGAAAAAGGCCCAGAGGAATAATGTGACCGCAGACATATTTCTGAAAAATAACCCATTAACGCCGCACGCCCCTTCCCGCTGCATGTCCCGCTCGAGCGTCCACTCAGGCCGTACACTACTCAATATTCGAATCGGTTATGATTATGAAATAGGTAGGAACTGTATTGTACTAACAGTTGTAGAACGAGAAGTGTCCGCGCTTGGACTTTCCGAGCATGAACTCCAGACCCTCGATGTCGAACAGCGGCTCGGAGACCAGCGCCTTCGTGGCTCGCTCCAGGTGCTGACAAAAACAACTTAAGTACAGATCAGCTGCAGAGAAAAGTAACCCCCTCGATATACAACACACGGGGGTTTCGTTTCTTTGCAGCTCACCGTACATACGATTCAATCTTAAAACATAAGTACAAAAACTAATAAACTGAAGAAATAAACCAAAAGACATCCAGTGATGGATATAAGCCATGCCCGTAGCTATCGGATTCCAGTAACCTTCACTAAACCAGCAGTCCATCTTGTGAGGGACCTATTACCCACGCTGTGCCTTCTGGTGCGTGGTCGCCGCTCAAGAACTGGTCCCCGCCGACCATCTGTTCTACGAGTGTTCTGGGTAACTCACCTCCTGTGGCAGTTTCCTGATAATGCAGTCTGCGATTGGCGCTCTCGCGACGTAGTAGTGGACGCAGTCCGTATCCAACAACCCTCGGGACACGAGCTGGCTACAAGCCACTAGTGGCCGTGGCTGGTAAACCTTCTTGTACAATTGAAGGCCCTCGCTTGGTTAGGAATGCTAATAAAGGCCAGGTCCAGCATTCAAATGACGCAGCCAGCGACCGGCGCTAGTGCGACGTAGTAGTGGACGCGGTCCGTCCAACACCCATACAACATATATGACAAAACTCGCCAGAAACAACAGCATAAGAATTAGTACTACTTACGTACAGAAGCCTCTCACCCTAAAAAAACTTCCGTTCGCGTCGGACGCCCGGACGGAGCTGACCCGCATCCGACCGTCCCTCTATCGCATAACGCGTGCTCTTTATTTCTACCCTAGTGTCGTCTAGGGTGGGCTTATTTAATAATAATTACCGCGCAATGGAATCGTGGAGTGAGTCAGTTTTACCGCAGCTTGTGGCAGTCACCAGTGGCCGGACTGTGGCCAGCACTACTGGCCTGGCAATGTGCGGGGGATCTTAAAGAGCTCACCGAGCTCATACGTTTAGTAAGCGTAAAAAAGCGACTACAGCTAACCTCTTGTGGAAGCTTAGGGTCCAGCATCCTGATGACGCAGCCTGCGACTGGTGCTAGTGCAACGTAGTAGTGGATGCGGTCAGTGTCGGGCAGCCCTCGGGCTATCAGGCGGGCGAAGCCACCGCCGCCGCCGCTGCGCACGCAAACACGGGACACTACGCCCATCAGCATCTGAAGCAAAGGATTAAGACAGACAAGTAGTTAAACTTCGGCCGTTTAGGAACGCGCGATACGTATTCAAGGACGAGGCGAAGACAGTGCGATCCGCACTATTATGTTTTACTTCCGGGCAAATGCCTGCCCTCTCTCCGTCCACTCTCTCTATCTCCGAAGATATTAGGAGCATTCCATGAAAACATCTCATTTTTGTCGCTTACGTAACGCTATGGTAGCTTCTCTAATAAAGCTGCTAAGAAACAATACCAATCTTAAAGCCAAATTATGATATTACCTACCATACCTCAGCTTCTTAATTTTACACGTCAAAAGTATTAAAAGGTAGAGTGCTTACGCAACGCAACGTTTCCGTGGAATGCTCCATTAATAGTATTTTATTCTTCCATGGTACATGTCGAAGCAGGTAAATCCAGTTGGTGATTGGCTAATTTTGGCACTGGGTTCTAACCTGACAAGTCCTCCCTAGTAGTAGCTCGTTCTGTCCATCGCTCGCCTCCTTAGTGAGGTCTGTAGGTGCGAGGCAGAGAGTCACTCTAGTGCTCGGGCCAACCCGTGGTACAGGTCGAAGCATATATATGTCATATATATCTTTATGACACGGCTCTAGTTGGGCGCTGGCTTAATTATAAGCACTGAATTCTAACCTAACCAGTCCTTCCTAGTAATAGCTAATTCTGAACAGCGCTTGCCTCCGTCTTGGTAAGGACAGTAGGTGCGAGGCAGAGGGTCATCTCCAACGCCCGGGCTAGCCCGTGGCACATATCGAAGCCGGTGGCAAATAGCTTGATCTGACGGGGCTCTGGCGGGGCACCGACTTAATTCGGCGCTGACAAGTCCTTCTTAGTAGTGGCTCATTCTGTCCACCCCACGCTTCTGCTTTGATAAGGACAGCGGTCAAGTCGGGCGTTGGCTTAATTAGGCACTGAATTCTAACCTGACAAGTCCTTCCTAGTAGTAGCTCGTTCTGGGCGTCGCTCGCATCCGCTTTAGTAAGGACTGTAGGTGCGAGACAGAGGGTCATCTCTAGCGCCCGGGCTAGTCCGTGGTATAGGTCAAAGCAGGTGGCGCATAGCTTGATCTGCCGGGACTCTAGTTGGGTGTCTACTTGTACTCTATCCATCTGTGGAAGTGTTTATCACGTCACAAACTTATCCCATCAAAAACATTACATGTACAAAGATGCAAGCCGTGCAATGCAGTTCTTTTACAACAAAAAAGTTTAGAGAGGTAATGTTAAGCCAAATCAGTAACTCAGTACCGGGGGGGGGGGGGTGCCCACAGAACTCGATTCCCACCGACTTGCATATTATTTACCCGTGGAGGGAAGATTCTTTACTTGAAAAGTATTAAATGTTCCTCCACGGTTAAATAATAGGCAAGTCTTATTGTAAAATTCAGGGTTCTAGCTTTAGCCAGCACAAAATTACAGGAGATTAAAAATGGCCTGAATGGCTTCGAGAAAAGGTAGGTACGGCCGTGCCTTTGTTTTGCTCGACTTGGCGGGGGCACTGCCGTGCCCCCAGATTGAGCTATAACCATCGAAATATAATGTCACCTAACGAAACGGACGTTGAAACTTCCACCATAACGCCTTTTTAAAACCAATACGTCTTATGTATCAAGTGGTGTTTATAACTAAGTTAATGTTAACTATGTATTAGTCTAAAGTCATTCACGACAAATATTCATATGCATTTTGAGTAGACGACATTTTTGGATGGGTTGCATATCGTTTAAAAGACAAAAATCTGTGATTGGTTACAAATCTACTGTCGTGAGAAATTCATTTGACACTATAGTACATTGTGCACCGAGGGTAGTAAGAAGGGAATTACTAACGAGAGTCTGTTAGGAGCCCGACGCCGTAGGCGGAGGGCTTTTAATGACTCGAGTTGGTAATCCCCTTACTGCCCGTGATACACACAATGTTTTTCATCACATTTGCGAGGAAAAAAAATAAAACATAAAAATCAAATAAACTAAACGCACCCGCTAAGAGACAACTGCAACTGTCAACTTTTTCAATATATGTAGTCTTCCACAGATAATGCTAAGAACTGCGTTTAGTTTTTAAACTTGACAGGCAATGCCGCCAGATTGTACCGATTTTCATAATAAAATTTTAAAGTAAATTAATTTAATTGCATTAAAATAATTGCAAAAATTACTGAAATAATAGTAAAATATACCACATAATTTTTATATACACTAAAATTGTTTTTTTAGCCAAGTTTTGAAGATGTGAAATAAGCCTTGGCTGATTTAAAACCTCCTTAGTCTGAAATGACGTACGGGTAGGTCCTATATTTTAAAACTAAACTCATAACTCCCACGGGAGTTATAGATTTTCATACAGTTTTTCCTCCCGTGGGAGTTATAGATTTTTATAACCCACGGGAGGTAAATCGGCTCGAGCTGATCTATAAGCCCGCGTGTTATAACACCCTTTACGAGCAAGTGTGATGAAATAGTTATTTCTTCAGCACTAAGTACTCCGCCCCGTTTGCACGTAGCCCGTGGGACCGATTTTAAACGTCGGTTACTCTTCCATGCTTATTATATTTCGATGCCTATAAGGTGGTTATCATTTATCACACTACACCGGACACCTCTCGCATGGTACTGCGGTTTTTATCTTTGTAGAAACTTAATTTGTATCCCAAAAGCACAGGGTATATGTATATAACAAGTGGCCATTATTTTACTCGTATCATAATGTACGGTAGCTGCAGAGTTACACATTCGTAGTACGACAAGAGGAACTTTTTTCTGCAGCTGACTGTACCCTTAAATTTCACATGAACACCTTCTTAGCATCCAGATCGATGTCATTTGTGCCAAAGAAAAGCAATCACGGAACACTATATATTGCGCAACTTTGGTCAGAAGCCGTTATTTTGTTCGGACGCGACTGATAGCTAGCTGTTTCACGGCAATACTTTAAACCAGCGGTTTCCAACCGGTGTTCCGCGGACCACAAATGCTGCTCCATTCCGTAAAGGCTTTGAAAGTGGTCTGTGGGAGTGAATTGCAACACATACCTACCTTTGTCTTGTTGTTTGACGTAAGGTCGTACTTAAGGTCAATGGGGCAAACCATAACGTCTTTGGCTATTACCCACAACGTCTATGGCTATGTATAGTCAGTTAATATTGGCATCGTTTGTACGTTATGACTATGACAAACGTAACGTTACGTAACGTTATCCACTTAAGTAAATTATAATGTAAACTGATATGGACGGAGCCCTTGGTCGGAAATAGGGCTTCCAATCTCGGATTTTTTAGTATAGCTAACACCGGGATTCCGGAATTGGTCATACAAAAAATCCCGGGACTAAATATAGACGCCATAGTTGGAAAAAGGTTGTGAACCACTGCTTTAAGCGTATAAAGTTATCAGACATGTTCGGAACTGGCGAATGTTCGTGCCAAAATGCTTGGCACGCGATGTACGGAGTTCTAGATCAAGTTTAAACTTTAAACGTGTTTTAAAAATGCTATACGTATTTACGGATCATATAAAACGGTATAATAAATTGGACAGTTCTTTGGCAACGAGTTTGATATTAAACTAGTTACATAATAAACTGAAATAAAGTACAAGTAGACTACTTTGATGCTATTATCGTATTGCGGATTTTGCGATACATCCGTCCGTTCTATTGTACTGTACATGGTTTAATGAGAACTATTAGGTAATCGTGCTCAAATTTTCCGAGGCCCCGTGCCCCCCTAGGGGGCGCGCCCCCCACTTTGAAAACCCCTGGGTTAGACCAATTTCGAATGCCCTGCTCAAGTGAATTTGCTTCCCATATTTTCAAGCTACGATAAGCCAAGATAAAAATCGGACACGATGCACTGCCACCTAAGACTGCTTCAGTTATCTGTTAGCGATTCTACGTCCGGCTATTTATTTTAGGGCCTTATCACACTTGCGATTTGCGGGCGAGTTTGAAGCGAAGTTCCATTCAAATGTTGCTCGCCGTTCCATACAAGCGTCGCCGCGAGTTCGCCGTGACTGGTTTTGTATGGAAACTCGCCCGCAGCTCGCCCGCATATCGCAAGTGTGATACGGCACTTAAGGTCCTTGCTAACCTCTTGCATCATAGTGATAAACTCAGAGAACGCCCAGTTGAGCTGGCTGAGCAGAGAGTTGAAGAACGAGGCGGCCTCCTTAGGATGAGACACCAGGTAGTCTCTTATACGCTGCTGGATTATTTCCGACGGGCACGGGCCTGCAACCCACATAAACAGTTATTCATCAGCATTTTAAATTGGAGCATTCCACGAAAACGTTTTGTAAGAGAACCTTTTTAATACTTTAAGTGTTAAAAAAGTTCTCTTACGAAACGTTTAGTGTTACTTAGCAGCTTATGTTACCACAGCGTTTCGTAAGGGACAAAAAGTAGATGTTTTCATGGAATGCTCTGAGCAAATGCTCTGTGAAATGAAGGTCTATTATTAGCCTTATTTTTGACTTAATATGACGTGATGTTTTCTTTTTCCTTCACTTAATCCTCATTGGGTCGATTTCAGTCTTTTTTTCCAGCGTTTTTAATGTTCCGTACCTCAAAAGAATAAAACGGAACCCTTATAAGATCGCTTTGTCATCCGACTGTCCGTCTGTCTGTCTGTCTGTCCGTCCAACCGTCCGTCCGTCCGTCCGTCTATCTGTCTGTCTATCTGTCTCTCTGTCACTGTCTGTCTGTCTGACTGTCTGTCCGTTTGTCAAGACCCTTTATGTCAGGAACCCGTGAAGGTCTCGAATTCAAATTAAAACCATATTCAGGTCTATGGTCCCTTAACAGTATTCAGGAATACAGTTGCAGAAACCAGTGCATTCTACACAGCGAGTGTAACATAGTGAGGAAACTTGCTAATTGAGGTGACTAAACATGTCCTCATGAAGAAAAGGAAGCTAACCAAAACATTGACTCATGAGTCCAGCGTCGACCTTGGCACCGAGATTGTTCACTGTCGGTTCCCTGTCGCCATATCTGCAAATAATTATTGACAACTGAGATATCAGAGGATCTGCTATTGGAGTAGTTGCAGACCCTTGGCAATCATGTCAAGCACGCCTTACGATACCCACCAACTTCAATTTCTTCTTCACTGTCGTTTCGCTCTTCGCAGAGCGGTCGTGGTCACACTGAGGCATTCAGTTCAGTAGTAGAGACGAACACAGCTCTCCGTGCGATCTCCCACCATCTCTCCCGGTTGGCAGACTGTCTGGCACAGTCAGATACACGGTTTCCTACAGCGGCTTTCACTTGGTCACCAACGTCTATATTTCCAAACCAATGGTTGGTTGGATGGTTGTGGTTTGTTATATTTATTTGCATGTTTTTCGCGGATTAGCAAAGCAATATTTTTGTTTTTATTTAACATGGACTTCCGCAAAATAACGCCTGATTCAATAGAAATATAACTTAACACTCTTCAAGAAAAGGGTGAATCATAGGCTGATACTGAATCGGCGAGTTGCTCCGTTCTCGTAGTCACCTTATACCAATTGAACCTACAGTTAATGATGATTCAGTCAGGAGGGTGCTGATGAGCAAGATTACCTGGCAGCGAGATGCGGCCACTGGCGGTGCCGGAAGCCGAATCCTGAGCCGTGCCAGAAGCGCACAAGCACCCAGTTGGACTGCGCCCAGGCTCGGTTCTGGTATGGCCGCATTAGCTCTTCCACCATGGACATTTGACTGTGAAGAATAGAAGAAAATTTAATACAAAGGTCGTTCTGTACTTAGGTCATGATTATGGAAGCTTTAGTCATTAGTATAGATAGACTAATAACTAAAGCTTCCATAATCATCGATCTTCCAGATTCTCTCATGAAGCTGGATTCTGGAACGCAATGTGCCACAACCACGGTAGCACTATAATGAGTCAAAGGACGTATTTTTATTAGATAAAGTAATCTGATAACATTTTGGTAGTCACGGGCGTATACCTGATGCAAGCTATCGAGTTGGTTCAGAAGACTATCGCTTAATGAACATTCGTTCAATGGTTGGTGGCTACGTGGCAAACGAGGACAGAGTCTTCAAGTGTAAGACACTGGTGCTAGCATACAATATGCCCCTGTCTAAAAGACTTACTGTTTAATGGGTACTCTTTCTATGGCTCTCATGGTTGGCGGCTGCGTGGCGAAAGAGGCCAGGGTCTGCACCAGCGATTCTCTGGTGCTGGCGAGCACTATGCGCGAGTCCGCGAATTCCGAGCAGAGAAATGACGCACAGGAAACCATCAGTTCTTCCCATTCTGCAAATACACGTTTCGATGAAAAGAAAAAGACAGATAGTTTGTATTAGAAGGAGGCATATTAGTAACTAAGAATCCGAGCGTGACGATCGTTCTTCATTAATTTGTAGGTGTAGGAATTTCTGATTGATGTTTTATTCAAAACATTTCGAAAAGTGGTTATGTGACTAGAGTTCTTAAAGAGCACATGTAGATTTATTCTAACGTTAAATATCCAGCCTATCCTTGTTTTGCTACCCCTCCGCTGCATCGCACAGCTGGATATAGTGGATGTAGTCTAAGTAAAAGTTCATATTGACAAGTCGGAAATCCACGTGGAGAAAGTCACGGGCTGGCATGTACTTTATCCTATCCTAATTACTAATATTATAAATGTGAAATTTTGTGAAGATGTTTAGATGTTTGGAAGCTTGGCTGTTTGTTACCAAATAACGAGGTAGCAACTGGATAGATTGAGATGAAATTTTGCAAGGAAGTAGACCAAGTCCTAGATTGAAACATAGAATACTTTATATCCCGGTAAAGAATTCCCTTGGAACAATAACGGGTGTAACGCGGGCGAAACCGCGGGAGAATGCTAGTTAATTATAAAATAAATAAAAAATCCGTAACATTCTAGGCGTGTGAATGGTTGACCTGGTATCTGGTGCACGGGTACAGTCGGATGCATGTACAGACGCAGCGTGTTGCACAGCTCCAACATGGCGTCAACGTGGTACTCGGGGACGAACGCGAACAGCGAGTCGGCGAACTCACGTGTGTTCGTTGCTGCTGGAAACCAAAAGCATAGTAATTACATGTTTTCTCTCTGGGGTCAGACCCTCATGCCTGAGAATCGTGGTCAGCATCAGGGTTGCATCTGGAGCGGATAATCTGCCTCCGCTGGTTTCTGTCCAGCGTGTCTATTTCAACCGTGTAGAATTTGGAGGACGAGTCTTTGATTTGATCTCTATTTTGTAACTTATTTGCTTAAAACAAAGTTAATTGTCGTTCGATTCAATCGACTCCATGAAATCGACTCGTTTGGACGCAACTTAAGACGGATTTTGGTTGGGTCGTTATTTAATTAAAAACGACTTTAATTGCATTTTATGTTTAATTGTAGGTAAGGTTAGGCAGAACGGTTCTAGTACAACATTGAAGACTGGAGAGAACAGTGAACGGAATGTATGAACTAAACGACTCTATTTCGTTCACAGCCTGCTCGGAAATGTAAAAATGGAAATGCAAAAGACGAGACATCCACTCGACATGTTTCGGGAGCATTCGGCATTCGCTTAATCATAGTAGTATTTGCGAAAGCTGCCTGGCGACTGACAATGAGTCTGAGTGGATCTCTCGTCTTTTGTACAACGTGACGTCAGACGTGAGTAATCCGTTTTTAATTCAATATGTTTGGTCACACGGTAGTTTTCTAAGTTACTATGATTTAAATAAATAAATAAATATTAGGGGACAATCTTACACAAATCGAACTAGTCCCATAGTAAGCTCACTAAGGCTTTTGTTATGGATACTATGTACTTAGAACGACGATATAGGTTTAGTTTAGGAACACTTACGATTCACGGGTCCAACTTGTGTGTTCGATGCGTTTTGCGGGGTAGCTACTGCTGAGTGCGGGGAGTTCTGGGGGCTATAGAGTAAATTAGCATTTTAGTCTGTTATTTTAAGTCTCCCAACATCTATAGACGCTAATTTTGTGAGAAAAAGACATCGGTCGGCTCGGCGCAGCTCAATCTTTATTTAGTCTTTTTTGCTTTTAATCCGTGAAGAAATTCAAGGTCTATGTGAAGTCTCAATCCGCAGTGGGCTGGCGTGGGGACTACAGCCCATTTACTCTCTCGTCTATGGGAGCGATGTGTCCAGCAGTAGGACGTATATAGGCTTCGCTTTTACTGCGTGGACAGTCGAGGTCAGAAATATGTTTTCACACCTCCTATTCAGAATAAAGTATTTTGCTCCCTCATAAGAGGGATCAAAGTGATACTTTTCTGTTCAAGGACAACAGGGTATTTTTTTTAGTTTGATTGAACCTACTTAGAATATGCCATACCATAGACAGCTTTATTAATATATTACACACAGAGGGCGGTATAATAAGGAATGGCCCAGATCACAGGTGTTTGCGGTCCGAGCCGCAGGCGAGGGCCATAAATATAATATGGAAGTGGTAAATTCGTCCCGTCCGTAAAAAATAATAAACGTTTTATAAAATAATAAGAGACTATACATTTAACAATTTAACATTTCATTTCATTAAAAATGTGTGATGCTCTTTGATTAACTATATATTTCGTTATTTTGGTAGGTAGCGTTTGTATTTGAATTTTCCTCATAGTCGGTGTGAAAAGCAGTATGTGTCACAAGGTAGCAAAATTATTTTCACCACGGGCGTTAACACTTGAATCCCTCACTACGCTCCGGATTCTACTTTAGAATCCCTCGCTACGCTCGGGATTCAATTATAGAATCCTTCGCTTCGTTCAGGATTCAATGTACGCCCTCGCCGTAAATATATCATTTTGCTCCCTTGTGACACAATCTACTATTACACTTATCGACTATGCCAAAGAAATAAGGTCGAAAAGTGTAAACATCTTTCAGACGTCGACTGGACAATAGAGCTTCTTTTGACCGGCTTTTGCAGATTCCGCGTGTACATGTGGTTAGGGCCCTTCTACGACGTCCGATTTCTGTTGTTGACCATGAATGAGGGCAATTTAATTTTCCTATGTACAGACTTCGTTCTTTTGTCATGTTGTGTTTAATCCGCCATAATTGAAAGCCTGTGATCATCTGATCATGTCTAAAAATAAAAAAAACCGGCCAAGTGCGAGTCGGACTCGCGCACCGAGGGTTCCGTACAAACTCATAAGTAGATACATGAATAGTTCAAGAAAAACTATATGGCGATTAGTTTAGCAGGAGCAAATAAGTATGTGTTAAGATTTTTGCAAATTTCTCAAAAACAGTGCATGTTAGGAAAACCGTTATATTTTTTCTGTAATATATAGGATGACATTAATAATTGGTAATTATTACAGATTTTTCTGTTCAGTAACTTCGAAGATAATAGGGGGGGAACGGTATTTTTTTTAACGTTTTTCGCCATAAATCAAAAACTACTTATTAAAAAAAAATACAAAAATACTGTTTTAATCTACAAATTAAGCCCTTTCATTTGATACCTCACTCAATATAATAGCCCTACTTTCAATTTGCAAAGTCTCATTACGGACCCCTTTAAAACAAAAATAAAAAAGTTACAAGAATTTTTTTACATCCTATAAGCTCGGGTTAGCGGTTCTTAACACTATTCCAAATTTCAAGTCGATAGCATCAGTAGATCCTGAGATATCTTGCTGTGACAGACGGACAGACAGACAGACAGACAGACAGACAGACAGAGTCGCACCATAAGGGTTCCTTTTTTACCATTTTGGTACGGAACCCTAAAAACTAATAACTAACCTAGCGTCTGAACTATCAGTGTACTCGAGCTGCAGAGACGCGTAGCTGCCCAAGAGAGAGCTTTTTCCTGGCAGGATCTCCTTACTTGCAACCTGCAAAAACGTATGTCTACGTAAACAGCTGTGCTGAATGAATGAAGTAATGGATTTTAACCCCAGCCGCGGTTTCCCCGGCCGCGAGTTCCCGAGGACTTCCGGCCACTTCCGACGTGCAGCAACAGGCCGCGGATGCATGCCCCGCTGCAGAGGCTCCATCAGCGGTGTGGTTTTAGTGGGTATGCCTCCTTCTGAGGGGTGAACCCCAGATAACCTCCCCAAGGGGTCCTTTTAAGGGCCTGGGAAAGGGCATGGTAATGCCTGGGGGGTATGCGTAATGCATTTCCACAACGTTAACAAAAATAACTGGCCAAGAGCATGTCGGACCATACTGAGTGTAGGGTTCCATAGCCGTAAGGGTAACTATAAGGTAAATAAAAAATACGATGTAAAAAAAGTACAACAACAAAAGAGCGTATCTTCATAGCAACTACGTCCTTTTGTTGAGAAGCGCAGTTTATCGGCAATAACTCAAAAACAGTTAATCCCATCTTGTTGAAAATAATTTTCGTTCAAAATATTAACTAAGCGTTATCTTGTATTTTTTTTTTATATTTTTCGGTTTAGAAGTTTATTTTAGTTATTTAACTACCAAACTAAGTAGCCGCTCATACAAGACACCTATATTCTAAATTTCATCAATATCCATCGTGTAGTTTTTGAGTAAAATGCCTGTGACATACGGACAGACGGACGGACGGACATGACGAAACTATAAGGGTTCCGTTTTTGCCATTTTGGCTACGGAATGCGGAACCCTAAAAAGAGTAAAATCAGCACCAGAGCCGGTTTCAGCACTATCAGCGCCCTGGGCAAGATTAAAAAACCGGTCAAGTGCGAGTCAGACTCGCGCACCGAGGGTTCCGTACAAAATCGTCAGTAGATACGTGAATAATTCAAGAAAAATTGTATGGTGGGACAAACTTAACTTTGCTCTTGTAAAACTGTTGTCCCCATACATCGACATATGCCGCGGTTAGTTTAGTAGGAGCAAATAAGGTTGTCTCACGATTTTTGCGAATTTCAAAAAAACGCTGCAAGTAAGGAAAACCGTTTTATTTTTCCTGTAATATTTAGGATAATATTAATAATCGGTAATTATTACAGATTTTTCTGTTCAGTAACTTCGGAGATAATAGGGGGGGGGATTGGTATTTTTTTAAACTTTTTTGGTCTATAATAAAAAACTACACGTTTAAGAAAAAAAATAAAAACGGTTTTGAAATCTTCATATTAAGCCCTTTCATTTGATATCCCACTCGATATATTAGCTCAAATTTTGATTTTCGACATCCCATTTCGGTCCCCTTTAAAAAAAAAAGTAAAAAAGGTATAGGATTTTTTTTCTGTTCCATATGCTCAAATTAGCGGTTTTTAAGCCTATTCCAAATTTCAAGTCGATAACATCAGTAGATCCTGAGATATCTTGCTGTGACAGACGGACAGACAGACAGACAGACAGAGTCGCACCATAAGGGTTCCTTTTTTACCATTTTGGTACGGAACCCTAAAAATTTGAGAATTCATGAGTAAGTAGGCCACGCTCAGGGAGTGAGAGGATATACAGAGGCGCCCCATTACCTATGCCGGGCGCCCTGTGCGGTCGCCCCACCATTCTAACGCCACTACTGATCAGTACCTGTGTATGGTCTGCGTACTCCGAGTCGGAGGCGAGGCACATGGAGTGGAGAGTGCCAGCGAAGTGCTTCGTCATGTCTGACTGCCGCTGCGGCGTCCAGATGGCCCCAATCACCCACGCCATCTGCAGAGAACCGGTTTCCAACTTCTCCTGGAGTTACAAATGATAACATTGTTATCATAATTATCAATCTCTTTCTTTACACGATAGAAACAGATTGATGATTTTTTTATGTCATAGGAAAGGCAAACGGGCACACGGGTCACCTGACGGAAAGTGACTTATAAGGCCCATAGACATTTGCAATCTTAATAATACAAATGCGTTGCCAACCCTGAGGACTAAGATATAATGCCTCTATGCTAGTAATTTCACCGGCTGTCTTACCCCCACACCGGAACACGACAGTGCGAACACTGCTCTTTAGTGGGTAAGATGGGACCCTGCACAAGGTACCACATGATAGGCCTATTGAGCCCTTTCATTTAATATTTGTCATACAATATAGTTCGCTTTATTTCAATTCAATTCATTTATTGCATATCACATTACAAACATATATAGGTGGATTTATAAATAAGCAGGTATACATGTGACACCCTGCAAGGGCACAGCAATATCAATAACAGAGGGCTAATTAATTTGCACATACATTTACATTAACATTAACGACACTTTTTCATTTAATAATTACCTTATTCATTTAATAATTAAGTACCTAACTGGCGCGACTAGATCACAGATTAATAACTAGTTAATTTGTAAATCTTAAAATAAACAAAGACACACGGTAACTTTCTTTCACAAATTTCTAGTTGACCCCCCACAAAAGTGAGGGGATTGTAAAATAAATATCCATAATTACCTGGTAGACGCTTTTAGATCTTTCCAGTTCTAGAAGTATTTTCTCTGTCAATTCTCTATTGTGTGCTTCTATTTCGGATAAATTATCCTTTTCTGTTGACAAAATAAACTTAACGTTAGTAACTTAGTAAGTATGTTTGTCATGATCTTTTCAATGCTCTATTACAATACCTACCATGACCAAAGATTTAACCGATCATTAGTTTTTCAGCGTGAATCATTAAAGCAATCTCTTTGCGTGCACATCGCCATTGCCATTTATTTTTATTAGGATTTCGTGCAAAATAAAAGCCCAATTCTAAACCAGTGGCTGGTTTCATAGAGCTACAAGTTACAATTTCACATGTCTAGATTAGCAATATTGGTCTGAAACAACAACATCATTGGCTAGTTTTCCCAGCCTATTTTGGATTTGTAAAATTGTAACTTATAGCTTCGTGACATGAGTGATGGTATACGTAATCTATCAATACATATTGTTGCGCCAGCAGTATAGGTCAAGATTTCAAACGTGATTTTCATGCTTTAGAAGCGTTTTCAGTAGGTTGAAAATCGATTTCAGGCCGTTTAAAAGGATGCTAGACGACGATATTTATACTTATATGGATAAATATATACTTAAATAGATAGAAAACATCCCAGACTGAATAACAAATACTCGTGCTCATCACACAAACATTTGCCCTTACCAGGATTCGAACCCGGGAGTTCTTGCTTCGTAGGCGGTGTAACGCCCACTAGGCTAAACAAACATGTCGTCATATAAATAAACCATGTCAACCTCCTGCTTGCAGTTCATTAGTGACTGTGATTATCCTGTGCTCGATGTCGTGGAGACAGTCTGCCATATCCAGCTGGTTGTCCCTCAACTCGCACAGCTGTGAACACAATTATTGTAACGCTCAATGTTTTTGAAAAGAGAAACTAATGGCGCTTCTTCTCGCCAGAAGGTTATTTTCCGAAGCGCCAAAAGAACCGAAATGTAAAAGAGCTCTTGAGGACTACTTATAAAAATAAATGATTTGATTTGAAAAATAAGAACAAGATAAAATTAATCGTTGGTTAAGAGGAAAGGAAGAGAAGTTAAGATCTAGTTGATCAAGTGCTACTAGTGGAGTTCATCCACACGTTTGGAAAGATCTCCGACCGTGAGCCAAAATACATAAAGCCGGGTCCAGACGAGTGTAACATGTAATGTAATGTAATTACGTGTAATTTTGCCCACACGTAGAATTCGCGTTACATTACACGTTAAATTACGTTACACTTTACATTCGTCTGGACCCGGCTTAAGGGAGGTAGAACGCGGCGACTATTTGTAGCTATGCAGTCCCGCGTTTAGTGAATGCGATACAGAAGCTATGCAGTAGCAGTTTTGCGCGACCACGAAACGCGCGACTGCATCACTATAAAGTCGCCGTGTGCTACCTTCCTGACGTCCATAGACATTCTACAGCCCACGATTGCATCGATGCTGCATCGCGACTGTATCGCGACTGCATCGATGCTGAATCACGGCTGTATCGATAGGTACTGTATGACGACTACTGTATACTGTATGATGTCCTCGTCAAGTGGGATTGGGCCGGCCACGTCTGCCGCATGCACCCGGAGAAGTGGACTAATATAGCCACCAACTGGGTGCCGCAAGACGGGCGACGCAGGCAGGGCAGGCCTAGACGGAGATGGCGCGACGATTTGGACGCATTCATTAACCACTGGCTGGAGGAGGCATCAAATAGGGAATTGTGGAAATCACAGGCAGAGGCCTTTACCCAGCAGTGGGACGCCGCACAGGTTTGGCTAGCCAAGCACCTGGGATCGAACCAGGACGGCTAGGCCAGGACCACCTTGAAGTTACGCTGATTGCTCAAAGTGAGCAGTGGACCAGCGGGAAGGTTGAAGCGGATCAACATGTTCTGATGTGGGTGTGTGAATCGAACGAAATTCAATGGGAGTTTTAGTTGCCGGTTCGCTAAACCTAGCTTAGCTAAGAAGACTCCGGCAAGAAACTTAGCTGGGCTCGAGCAAGGTCGGAGTGAAGTTAATACAGGACATTCGGGTCCTGGGGCAAGTCGGGACGCGGATTTCTGGTTGTAAGTTAAGCTACCTTCTCAGCATGTTTGATGGCGGCGCCATGGTACAGAGCCAACAGTCCGTCCAGCAGGCGCAGGTAAGCCGCGCGGACGTTGACAGAGCCCGCTCCGGGCATCATGGAGCGAGCGCCCTTTAGCGCCAATGCCGTTTCTCCTGTAGATCTGAAAGTGGAATAACAGTTGAAGAGCAGTTGAAATTAAAACATATAATCAGGCCCTTTGAAGCTGTAAAAAAAAATCAAACTTCTAAGTTAACGCAAAAAAGTTACGGCCGTTTATAAATGCCGCAAAAAACCTACATTTCGATTATTTCAAGGAAACCAAAATTTGTAGGGTACTTTCCGTTGACCTAAACCTATGAAATTTGGCAAGTACGAGTAATACCGTCTTATACTACAAGTACAGGGAAAAATCTGAGAACTGGAAATCTGTGAAATTTGTAATTAAATCATAAAAAATATAGGTAGTCTTTAAAAATATATTTAAAGTATTTATTCGGAACCCTCGGTGGCCGAGTCCGACTCGTACTTGTTTTTTAAATTTTATAAGTGGCAAATGGGGAGGCGAGCTGCCTGATGGAAAGCAGTAAACGTCGCCCATGGATATCTGCAACACCAGAGGTGTTACCTATACGTTGCCGATCTTTGAGAGCCCTGGCACTGTTTACTCGTTTCTTGAAGTAAGTACCCCATGTCATAGCGCGCTGGGATCACCTTTTTTATTGAACTATGAAACCTGTTGGGTATTGGCGGCAATGAGGAGTGCATGAAGCGAGCCATGGACGAGATGACCTGCGGCAGCGTGGCCAGCCCTGGGGAACCGGCACCCATCTCGCTCACACCTGGAAAATTAGTACGTTGTCACCAGAACTCGATTTCCACCCGATTTACCCGTGGAGGATTCTTTATTTGAGAACCATAAAATGTGTTCCTAGTACTTATGTTTCTAGGTACTTATGTTTAAAATTTGGAGCTTGTGGGTCTGCTAGAACCTTAGAATTATGATGGTCATCAGTCAGTGAGTCAGTCAGCGAGTCACTCAGTGACAAAATTAACGAACTTTGACGTGCAATGGTTCTTGAACTACACGATCAAATTGAATGTTATTGAGAATATATTTAAGACTTATTATGCCCTATATATCCCTGAAAATTCAGGGTTCTAGCTTTGGCCAGCACAAAATTATGGGAGGCTGAAAATGGCCTGAGTGGCTTCGAGAAAAAGATGGTACGGCCGTGCCTTTGTTTTGCTCGACTTGGCGGAGGCACTGCCGTGCCCCCAGATTTTGACGGAAGACAATAAATGAACAATCGAAAAGAAACAGCGACGTACAGCCGAAAAACTAGGAGAGTACCAATTTTGAAAAAAAAAAAAATCTCAAAAGATGTTGACGCTTTGAAAACTAAACTTGACCTAGAAGCTTTATTTGTTACATCTAAGTGCCTTCTATCACCAGTTCACGAATAATCCATTAATTACCCAACATTCTGTATATGACTTCAACTTCACAGAACATCTAGGCATGAAGCTCATCGGTTCATTTATTATTCAAAATGCATGACAACACGAAGCTACGTTGCTGTAAATAATAAATCCGCAGTTTTTCGAACCCTACTGCACTGCATTAAAAATAAATACGCCTGGGACCCAGGTCCGGCTACATCATTGCATTTTTAAGAGGATTAAAAAGGATGAAGCTCATACTTTGTTGCATGCATTTTTCTCTGTTACTTTCATTACTTTATTCGGTGACAAAGACATACTTTTTTCATCTTATTCAGTTGCAGTAATTGTCCCCGTGTGTTGCTGCGGCGAAGATTAATGAATACCAAACATGAGACATGTAACAACGCATCTGAAATGTTTAACCTTAAAGGTTGCTAGTTATAATCTGCATTTTCTGCTTTGCATGATTTTATTAAACGGTAGAATTAAAGGTTGGATGATCTTGTTTGTTATCTAAAAGTACCGATGTCAACGCCGCCACCCCTGTTGTAGGTAGGCTCAAAACTCTGCACAAACGGGTTTCCTTCTCCCAGCACCTCGATCAGGTCTTGTCTGAGAACAACACAATAAGTTATATATAAGAATTTTTCTTCCCAAGCTGTTACATTCCAGACTCCCTCTTGAATTGTGAAAACCAATGTGGCGACACTGCCATCTAGCGACACTCGTTGGAAGAAGAAGATAGTAACAGCAATTCACCGATAGACGGGGCTTACATAAACGCCCATACAAACGACACAATTGCCATACTGTTCTGCATCGCACTATAGAAGTTTAGTGTTTATACCACTTCCAACCAATTTCCTTTGGATTTCAGTCCCCAGGCACAACACCCGCCTGGAGACAGATCTCCCTATTGTCCTCTCTTTCACATGTATATTAGGTAGGTCGGTAGGGTGTAACAATGTTCTTGTATGCCAGATTTAAGTAGACAAAGACTGTTTCCTATTTAATTCTTACAGTGCTCCGAAAATCTACAGATAAGTATATTATATGACTTGTTTAGTTGGTTTAGCGACCGATTGTTCGTGTAGCGTATCTGCTTCGAGTTGAAGCCACTAAAACAATCAATAAAAAAATCTTACCGTAGGGTCCTGACTAGGAATGGCAGCACACCACCGAGTCTGTCCACATTGTAGAAGTCGAGTTCACCATCGATGAAGGACTTTGGAGGTATGTAGAGGGGTACGTTGCTGAAATTGTTTAGGAAACAAGAACGCCAGATATTAGGAGCTATCGATGAACGTGTCTACAAAAAATTGTCGATGTCGCCGATTTAGTAATGAGGCAGTTACTTATATTCCTATTGTTGATCACATCCTAATAAACATTATAAAGGTAGGTGTGAGAAATGTTTGCTTGATTTTGAAGGATGCATGCATTAGACCGGAACCAGATAATGGGCACGTAATCTGACTCGCGTGTTGTCACCCTATGTACAATCGAACCAACTGAATCATGACCCACTTTGCTGACAATTCGTTTGAAATTTTCCAACTTGTAAGGTCTATCGACACACTTAGGACGTTTTAGATCCTAGCAAAGTTACGTCAATATAGGTCGGAGACAATTTTAACCTTTGTTATCATTGCAATAGAAACACATTTTACAGTCAATGTTTGAATCTCGAGCTAGCTCTCGCTTAGATAACCTTAACTTTTTGATGATGGAAAAATAATATTTCATAAATACAATGTTCTAAATGTGCGTCAAATGTCAAGTTATCAGTTGTCAGTCAATGTGAAAGAATAGAAACTAAATTGTAAAATGCTTAATCATTTTAAATGATGGCGAATTTAAAAGAACAGAGAGCTCGGATTATAGTCTCAAGTCAGGAAGGATGGTATACGAAAAAAATCACGCGAATAGAATATATCTCGGAATACAGTGACAGTGCACTCCATAAATGTCAGTGTCTAATAAAATGATAACAAGTTCCTCACCATGGAAATCTATCTTTAAGCAAATTTCGACCTACTTGCATTTAGGAGTTTTAGCAAAATGAGCTTATGGTGGGTCATGATTCAGTTGGTTCGATTGTACCTTACGCTTGTGGGAGGCATAGGTTAGGATTTACCTAACTCTTTCCATGCCTGGTGGACAGACGTATAGTGAGGCATGCGAAGTGTTAAGTTCGGAACAGAATATAGTTTAAAGGTACCTCTGGAAAACCAGAAGCAAAGAAACCACCTTTTTCCGAGGCTCATCGTACACTACAACATGGTTTGCAAGGTATAATTGTATACAATACAATTCATTGTGCACAAAAACAAAGGTCATAAAACTTAATATAAAACAGCATATTAAATGGTATACAACAGGCGGTCTTATCGCTAATCAGCGATCTCTTCCAGACAACTTAGGGTAGCAGAGTTGGCGCAAAATAAAAGCAGAAGTGAGTAGGTAGTGCACAAGGAGATGAAAGGCAGATAATGATCAAAGGAGGAAAAGAAAAACAGGACAAATACATACAATAAATACCTATTATACATATACAAATATACATAAACATATAATAAATTAATAGATACATTTATTGATATAAATGGCATCGACAAATCGATTTAACCTTATCGGAGCGACAGGTAGTGTACATACGTGTTACCCAGCGGCTTCTCGCCCCACAATTTGAGCACTGCAGCCAAAAGCCTTGCGTGGCAGCACCATGAGATGGCCGGGGTGTTACGGGACACGTTGAACAGCCTCTAAAGATTGGTATAAAACAACGGGTGGCAACCTTTCGCAGCTAAGGGCCACATAGTAGCTAACGAAATTGACGAGGGCCGCACTTCGTTAATAATTTGAATAATATATATACGATTCTGAATATAACGAGCGGTTGACCGGCCGCAGGTTGCCGACCGCTGGTATAAAATGAAAAAGATCTTCATAAATATAAATATTGGGGGATATCTTGCTCAAACGTACAGCCAAAGTAGGTGTTAAAATTTTAGCCGTAACTCAAAATATTCCATAATTTGCATGGAGTTGCCATTTTGGTCATGGGACCATCAAAATAGAATTTCCTAAACTCTTCTTAAAACGCTATTTGACAACAATAAAAATAAATATTTAACACTAACCATCTAATTATGTTCCCGAAACTGCTCGGATAAAATCAATTACACTCATTTTCTTGAGACCAATGATTTGCAAATGACAAAAACCCAAAAAATAAGGCAGTTGAACTCGTACAAGTAAGTATTTCATATTAAAGTGCCTATCCGAGCGTTTTGACACTTCATAAAAAGAAGCTGATTTGATCTATCATCAAATAGCCTATTATCTTCGTTATTTACCATATCCAGAATACAGTTGTCCATGATGTACCTCCGGAATTTCTCCAGGAAGATCTTCCTCGTGGACGGCACCATGTTGGTACCATCTGAGTTGTTCAGCAGCATTAGGAGAAACTCCAGCTTTGTGACATAAAGATACATTAATAATAACATCAATATCGATAGGAGACTAAAAGGTTTGCGCAAGGGCGGCTTTAGATCGGGTAGCGCCCGTGTGCAGTCAATACCCTCTAGTGTGCGATTACTATAACTTTGCAGAGCAGAACATGGCAACACCTCCATTTAAACGTTACATTTCCATAGAAATTTGGCTTTTAAACGGGGGTTTTTGCCACAGATTATATAATAGTTCTTCGAACAGATACGACACTCTCCCGCAATACAAGAGAAAAGAACATTCTGGAACCATAACGTCCGAAGTGCGGTTGTCGACCCCGCGCGGCGTAAAATCAGTGCTAGGGCTGTCGACCGATACCCAAATATATTATTTCACAAATAGATTATGTATAAATTATTTCCCTGCTTTAAAATTTCTATTGTTAAATTTTAAAATTGAGAATATTCGAAATCGTATGAATAATTTTACTATTCTTACTATGTATACATACACTTACGAAATTTTGCACACATGTTTAGAAGCTGGCTAAAATATACAAAACTTTGTAATTCTAACAATATGACATACATACCTACAGGACGAATCGATAACATCTTTTTTTTAACTCTGTTAAAAACTGTTCAATTCTGCCGATATAAGTACACATATACGCGTCGATAGCTTAATTTTTTTAACTGGGTTAACAAGTAAACGTTTTAAGACAAATGATACCACTTTGCCGCCTGTTTATATGGACATAGCAAACGAAAAAATCAGTCTGAGTATGTTACAATTAATAAAATACTTAGAAATTTAGATATTCGGTTGTAAATGTTTAAGGGCAAGATATAAAATATAAGTAATATTATAACCTCTCCTCGTCCTTGGGTAGTGCAAAATGCGATAAATGTTTGTTTAACTGGATATTGTTGCAGCCGGCTACACTGCGACGCGCACGCCCAATCATCAACAAAATAATGATATTAAATTATAAATACGCGATCGAAGTGCGGTGCGACGCGGTCCATGCGAGCGCTTTTGTTTTTTTTTTGTTCGTGAACAGGCTCAAGGAGCTGTCAAAACTATCGGACTTACTTCGTAGCGGTAGGCTGCACGCATGCGAGCGCGTGGCAACCATACGATTTTTGTACCGCCGGCGGTAAGTGACGTCACTCAAGGTCGCGCTCGACGAAAAACGAGTGTCGGCCCCCTGGTTTTGCTATGTTTCGCTCTGCAAAGTTATCTTAGTCGTACTCTAATAGGAAAGGAGCCGCCGACGGTCTCTTTGAAATAATTAGTATATATTATGGCTCACGCAGCTCACGCTAAATATTTTAACAGTACAGCTGGACTAGTCTAATTTACGCATAATTCTGGCCTACTTCTGAAATTTCTTAAATTTTTTGGTTTCCCATGAAATAAGTTTGACCATTGTCATAGGGATGTCACCATCTTGAGGTTATTTGATCTAGCTGAGTACAAAAGAAATGAAAGAAAATGGAAGAGCAGGTACTTCCATTTTCTGGAATGAATTCTTCAATTAGTATCTACCTGAATTTGTTCCAAAGGCGAAATAGCTTTGGTGATCTTGTTGCAGTCCTCTTTATACTGCGTCTCCTTTGCAATGTCTTCTAAAGAG
Organism: Eudemis profundana; assembly: GCA_947034925.1. NCBI lineage: Eukaryota > Metazoa > Arthropoda > Insecta > Lepidoptera > Tortricidae > Eudemis > Eudemis profundana. Next base: position 8,247,351 of record OX344814.1, on the reverse strand, counting down.
TTTGCGATTTGGACCTTTCCTGTTCCAAACAATATCATTTTACTGTCGTTATTTATATTTCTGCAAGCTTGAAACTAGAAAACATACGAAGATCTGTTCTCCCCCATGTAATCGATTTTGGTGACAAGAAAAACTGTAGGTATACATATACAGGGTGATTACGGGGTCGTGGAGCAAGAAAGAATCATTTAACTTACTTTCTCCTAAGGATCACGATAGGTTAGGACTAACAGTACACCAGCGACTTATTTTAGTCAGCAAAAAAAACTGCGATAATTCGAGATCATGGTCACCCTACTATTTCCCAAGAAAACTTTGTCAAGTGCATGGACTTCTATCAGAGAGTTTGTTTTCTAAAAAGGTGTAATATTAAAAGTAGGGTGACCACGCATTTTGAGTCAATAATAATTTTTAAATAAAAATACGTAAATAACGAATCATCTTTGTTTCAATTAAAATAAATACAGGTAGCATCGCAATCATTTACTCAGTCAGAAAAAAATGGTTGGGATCACGACCCCGAAATCACCCTGTATTTAAAAAAACTTGTGCTCAGTTCGATAGATTGACGCAGTCTATCATTATCAGCTAGAAGGTATAATTGAAGAGATGTTTACAATAACTGGCCAAGAGCATGTCGGACCATGCTCAGTGTAGGGTTCCATAGCCATAACTATAAGGTAAAAAATACGATGTAAAAAAAGGACAACAACAAAAGAGCGTATCTTCATAGCAATTACGTCCTTTTGTTGAGAAGCGCAGTTTATCGGCAATAACTCAAAAACGGTTAATTCGATCTTGTTGAAAATAATTTTCGTTGAAAGTATTAATTAAGCGTTACCTTCGTGATTTTTTTCATATTTTTCGGACGCACGGTTTAGAAAATAGAGGGGGGGGACACAATTTACACAACTTTCGGAGCGATTATTTCCAAATACATTCACTTAATCAAAAACATTACTTAGGAACCTTATAGTGTTTTTTAAAGAGCTGTCGAACTATGTACCACACGTTGATATTTGCTGAAAAAATTTTTTTTTACTGTCTTTAACATGTATGGAGTGCCCCCCCTAAAAATATTTATTTTAATTATTTATATACCAAACTAAGTAGCGGCTCATAAAACACACCTATATTCCAAATTTCATCAATATCCATCATGTAGTTTCTGAGTAAAATGCCTGTGACATACGGACAGACAGACAGACAGACAGACGGACGGACATGACGAAACTATAAGGGTTCCGTTTTTGCCATTTTGGCTACGGAACCCTAAAAACAAGATATGACTAAGCTGGTTGACACTGTGACTTGACTTAAGGTCCTAAGTCCTAGATGGGGCAGAGGGCGTCCACAGTGCGTCTCCATCGCATCCTATCTCGGGCTGCGTGCTTCCCCTCGGGCCACGATAGCCCGGCTGTCTTCATCTCGGATGCCACTGAGCGCCGCCAGGATTTCTTAGGTCAGCCACGTTTCCTCTTGCTTTGCGGTGTCGATTCTAGGGCTTGCCTAGGTGTGGCTGTGACTTCTTCTAAGGGTGTGGCCGATCCAGGTGCATTTGCGGCGTGCGATCTGGTAACCGATCGGGGTTTCTTGACAGATTTCTAAGAGGTGTTCCTTAGAAATTTTCGCAGGCCAGTAAATTCCGAGAATCTGTCGTAAGCACCTGTTGACGAACACTTGGATCCTCTGCGTAATTTCCTTTGTCACACTCCACGTTTCGCATCCATACAGCAGCAGGGTTATAATAATAAGTATCAACCAGTCTAGTCAGTTATGTTGTTGTTGTAAACATCCCTTCATTGGCTAACCTGTCTTGTTTTTCTTCTAATTTGTTAGCCAGTCGAGTAGCTACGTCTTCTAGTCTGTCCGGCAGTCTGTCTATCAGTGTGGTAGGTGTCGGGTTGGCGATACAAATAGCTTTATCTAAAGATTTTTTATTTTATTGTGCTAACTATTTAGTTATTGTGCTAACTATTTAACCATAGTTTGACTATTTTTATAACATACCTTCATGAGCCTGTAATAGAATGCTTTTGATGGTACTGATTGACATTATTTCACAGTGTTTTAATAGATTGAATTCATAATGTAATTGATTAGTGTTACGTGCACGCGCCCACACAGCCCGCGATCTTTTCATTTTAAACAACCTTAACGTTCTAATGGAGCGTAAGTATTTATTTCAAAAAATAAAGTTTCTATACTGCTCTATTTATATTCTGTGACAAGTGGTGACGCAACCCTATTGATCAACGCCAAAGCGGCATTGACAAAGAAACTTGTGCCGACAAGTTTCTTTGTGTCGCGCCGCCTGTATTGTTAGATTCGAATAGCGAGGGAGCGGCCTTGAATACATTGAAGACATTGAAGGCATTGAAGACATTGAGGACATTGAAGGCATTGAAGACATTGAGGACATTGAAGACATTGAAGACACTGAAGACATTGAAGACACTGAAGACATTGAAGACATTGAAGACACTGAAGACATTGAAGACATTGAAGATATTGAAGACATTGAAGACACTGAAGACATTGAAGACATTGAAGGAAGACGTTGAAGACGTTGAAGACGCTGAAGATATTGAAGACATTGAAGACACTGAAGACGTTGACGCAAGTGACGAACGTGGTTTAAATACGAGTCGTGCGCTACGGTCGGAAACATTTTTCTTTGCAAACCCGAACAGTACGGACGTCTGGCTGACATAGATTCTCGCCGCGTAAATTGTTTCGTATTTAAATTGTTTTGTGGAATGGTTTGGTGTTTGATGGATTTTAATGACTGACTATGACTGTGACTAATTGTCCATTAAATATTGAACCATTTTATTGTTATTTTATAATTGAAATATCACGCATTTAAATTGTTTTGTGGAGTGATTTGGTGTTTGATGGATTTTAATTGTCCGTTAAGTATTAAATCATTCTATTATTATTTTATAATTGATTTTAAATGTATTTTTGAAATTACGGTTTTGCATGATTGAATGGCGGAGTGTTTTGTGGATTTATCCACTGACTATTTGGCTATTTAGTTATTGTTTTAATCGTAAGTTTCGTGTGATATTATTTGATTTGATTTACGCCAGAATCCGTACATTAGCGAAGTGTGCTAAACAGAGCTTTTAACAACGAATAACGGTGACAAACGTTGAAAGCTCTGTGTTCATAGTTTAACGTAGCTTTCAAGGGTGGCATCCTTGACTCCAGATCTTATATAATGCTGGAGAATGCCTCGAGGTTCAATGGGGTCCAGCTAGCGTATATCTGAGAGGACCACAGAGTTGGACATTTGGGATACCATACTCTTGGAGCTGCGCTAGTCCCGAATCTCGGTCTTGTTAAATATATTTATCTATTATTTTATATACACGGATAGAATTGTCTTACTTTGCGTATCCATAGCTGTTTCATCAAGCTTATTGCGCAAGGGGGAGGCACTCACACTGGGTTGTAAGTTGCTTTCTCAGTCACCCAACTGAATTTTAGTTGCATAGTTAGGGACACACTACACTCACGCATTTAAATATGAGGCCGGCCTCTTTGATATACAAACTTTAGTAGTGATGGGAAACAGATAGATTTAGAGTCACACACATTGGGGGTGGGATAGTGCAGGCGGATAGGAAACTATTTTGTAGCTAATTTATTATTTAGGTAGCAATATTATTTTTAACTCATTTTAATTAGTTATAGTTATCCTTTGATAATAATTATCTGGGTTTATTGGAATCTGATGGGATTCCTGGTTATTTTAACTGTTTACTTGTATCTTTCTAAGATGTCACGAATTCTAATTATAATGTTGAAACAATTAAGTAAATTTTACTTGCAAATAATTTATTCAGGAAAGTATAAGCTAAGAATGGCTTACCCCAGTCTAGATTTAGACTACCAGAATGTTCTGGGCTTGCTGAGCTGCCCCAGACTTCTATCTACCTCATCATGCTATCTTGAATAAAATAAAAGATATAGGCTTGCGGAGCTGTCCTGTATCTTATTTAACTATACCATTTCAGACCGTTATATTGGAGATTGTGACATCTATCTTTAACATTAATTGAATATTTTGTTCTGGAGAGTATAAGCTAAGAATAGCTTCAGTCTAGATTTAGACTTATAGAATGTTCTATGCAGGCAGAGCAGACATAGACTTCTATTACCTCATCATACTGTCTTGAATGAAATCAAATCTAAGGCTGATTGAATTGCCTAACATCACTGAAGATTGAAACTTCTTTATTGATTTATTTGAATATTACTTTTACGAAAAATATTAGCTAAGAATGGCTTAAGCCTAGATTTAGGCTTGCAGATGTTTGGAGCTTGCTAAAGCCGTCTCTAACTTCTGTTGTCTCATCATACTATTCTGAATGATTGTAATAACATAGGTTTATGAAGCTGGCCTATATTCGACAACGTATAAAGGAAGGATTCCATCCTTTCCTTAGACATCGACTCGTTGACAAGACCTTTACAGAAGTAAATACCTACCGGCGGACAAATGTTTCGTTGCTTTATTTTGTCCTTAACGGCCCTTGGTTACAAAGCGATAGTAGACTGAAGTCTGTGGGAAAAGGATGCTTAATATAGCACCCACATATCAGAGTATAATTTGCATTAGCTTTCCTTGAAATAAGCCTGAAATGGTGAATGTTCTGCTTTCTCTGGAGAGTAAGAATGTAATACCCATTCAGCACAAAAAAAAATACTCCCTTTGCATATCTCCTCTCAAAATGATTAGATTGCGTGCTAATCACCATTGGACTCTGAGAAGCCTCTTCCAGGCTGGGGGGGGGGGAGGTTGCCCTGCATCAGGCCGAAACCTATCACGGCAGCGGGGTGGAGCTGCCGTCCTAGAGCCCCGTGATATCAGAGTTCAATAGCAGTAGTTAGGTACATTCAGACAGACCTTGACTTTGACAATATGATTAAACCACTTCCGACTGGCTATCTTTACCTCTACCAAATACCATACTAATCTTCATTGACTATAGACTTTAGTATTAATAGGTAACGAATAAATAGGTATAGGTATTACTCGTAGGGATAAATAGGTATAGACGTGTGCAAAGAAATAGCTGAGTTCTGTGTGTTACATTAAAGAATATGGGTTCTCGGTTCATAATGTAGTGTCCTACCATTAGACTAGACGATCATACGGCTGGCTAATTAATTAAGACGAAACGCACGATAGGTTAATTAGGTACCATTTTAAAAATACACGCATAAAGTTAACATTAAAGTATCGTTAAAATTTAATAAACTAAGAGCGTTAGACGTCTTCTTTTACAATGGTGCCGTGACCAGGATGTAGAACTATTTTATAGTTCTATTTTGACGACTAGCGTGTATTTTTCAAATTAAATTAATCTAATGCCTTTTTGGCACAATGTTGCATGTGAAAGTTGGAGTGTACCATAGGTCTCGGCTGTTTCCTTGCACACACAATCAAAGGCTTATAGAGTAAGAAACTTTAATCGTTAGGAATCAACTTATCATTACGCATGACTTTATACAATAGTGCACTTAACGTTTAATGTGTAGACTTGAGGCACTGACATACAGGTTTCCCCTAGTTCAGGCGCCAGTCTCCACCACGCATGTCTTGTATTTATTTAACAGAAACAGTTATATTGAAACTGTTAAATTAACAATTAAATGCTTTTATTTTTATTATTAATCATAATGAACATGCTGTGTAATGGGCATGGATTAGATTCGTATAAATTTTTTAAGCATATCTTATAATGAACGAGAGTCGTTGTTCATAGAACAATTTAACCATGCTATATAAACGTATGAACTGCAAATCGCATAAGCCTGTTTTTGTTACTTTGCTTTTACAGTTTTATCTTGTGATCACTCTTCACTAATAACTTTATCTGGGGGTATTTATAGTCATCGGTGCTATGGCTTGACAAATGTTCAACATTTGTAATTATCATTAAAGCAAATTATGACTACCCTTATTATGACTAAATAAATGTGTGAAATTCTACATTGTGGTTGAATCAATTGAGATTTCGTATGACTATGACAGAGTACAATGTATGCCAAAAAGGGAAAATATGAACATCAATTTTATGCTTGAAGCGTTGTGGCAGTCGATATTATGACAGTGGTTGTTATGCACCCAGTCGGGCACCCAAATCAACTCCTCTTCTTCATGCAAATTGATGGTCTTGTGAAATCGTCAACTGTAACAAAGAAAATTAGAAATTAGAATTTGGTTTGAAATCACATATCTACAGGTTTTAGTTGATATACATTCGTAGGTTAGGTATAGGTAGATTAAAATCGTCAGCTATCAATAAGGGTGATTATAGGGTCCCAAGTAATAACAGTGGTATCACATAAGTCGATATGATTGTATTGTGGTGTTATTGGGTTAAGATTATTGCATTATATTGAGTAGGAATTTATTAGGATACGTGTTTCAATATTTAGAATTTGCAATTGGGTTTAGTAGGGGCGTTGGTGTTGAAACTGTAAATTTAAGGTGTAATATAGTAAAAGTACCTTTTTCTATAATAATTTGCTTCCGGCTGAGATTAGCTGCCAATCATCGGGTGGCGTGGCGTCGTACAATTCCAACCTGTAACATTTATTAGATCAAATTTAATAAAATCATATAATGCAATATGAGTATGTATATGTATATATAATAAAACAATACAAAGACAAAAATTAAAATAAATAGGAAACGTCATTAGCACTATCAATGTCAGAACTAACTCGTGTTTATTTTGACATTGTTGGTGTATCACTGCAATTGTGATGTGTTTATTCTAAACGAGTGAACCATGTTGTAGATACATTATATATGTATAATTTTAATGATAATGATATGTATATTGGTAGTAGAATTAATCAACATTGTTATTCCATTTGCATTGGCAGGACAGATTGAAATATTTTAATTCCAACTCAATTGGATATGTGCACCAATCAGAAAAATTGTAGACGGGGTGGCGGTGGCATGCCGACGCGGCGCACATCTCTAATTCAGATACAATAGTAATAGAAATAAAAAGAAATGGTAATACTTACGGTTAAAAGAAACCGGAAATCATTCAGGATTGTTCAGAGCAGATTCCAAAAGGTCTAGCTGGTCGAATGATATATTCTGTAAATAAGGAATGAAAAGAATTAATAACAAATTATTAAATATATTCAAAAATAAGGTCAATATCATTCTAAGAGTGGACTTGGGTTTCGCTCTTACGTTGCCGAAATATCAACAACTCGCACAAGGCACTTTGCTTCCACTTTTTTTTATTGGGACAATTAAGGAGTGGAACTCTCTTCCAGCGGGCCTCTTCCCGGGGAAATGTAGCTTGGATCTCTTCAGGTCGAGAGTGAATAAGCACTAATTAGCTGGAAGGGACACAAGATATAGAGGACACATGGCAACGGTATAACAAAACAAATAAGGGTAAAAAAGTAGGGTGTAATAGTAAAAGAAATAAATAGTACTTACTCGATACAATTTCTGTTTATAAGATTTCAATTTTCGGTTTAAATCTTGTAAGGTGAGGAGGATCTTTGAGTGTGTATTACATTTTTCTAATAACTTTAATTTGGCCTCCTGTTTTAATATTCGGTCATTGGAATTAAAGTCAAACCTATCCCAAAGAATGGGAAATTGATTTATTAAAGTTTCAACAGAGATTTCCGGAGAAAGGGAGTCCGTGCCGTCCATGATGAAATATTTTCACTTTCTCAGTTTGTTAAAACTTATTAATTTACTGAAAACTGAATGCAAACAAAACAAACCACGAAGAATATACGCACATTGTATTTGTATACAGTATTGTAACAGTCAGTCGGGCAATGTGACCAAGAGAGAAAAAGGCTGGACGAAAGTATGGCGTTTTGTTTTTGTCAATCATTATTGTCTCAGTAGATATTGACAACTTTTGTGAAACAAAGAAAAAACGGTCCCGAGTTAAAGTCTAGTTATATTAAAATTGTTACAATTGATTTTTCTTTCTCGTTGAAGTAAGTATTCGTCGGATAATGATTGTCAAACCGCGCGGTTGAAACGCTCAAAGGATCATCGGTGATTAAATCAGATTAAATATGGGTTTTGACAACAACGGAATAAATTACATTGACAAGCAGAATAGCTAAATCTACGGAAAAATCTGTAGATTTACGGTTTTCAAGCCCTGTACACAGACTTACGGATTTATTAATTTATTTTTTACTAAATATGTAACATAATACATTTATTGTTCAATTTTTCTGCAAGCAACGAAACGCAAATCTATTCATAGATAATCTATGACAATCACTGACAATTATATTATTTGCGTTTCGTTATACGCAGTTTACGTAGTACAAGAACCAAACTAAGCCTGTAATTATATGTGGCATTCCATCGGAAAAGGGTCCTTCGCTGATACTGGCGTTTGTTTTCGCGAGCATTCGCAACGCTAGAATAGCCTAGCTGCGCAGAGACCATCATATACGTATTCTACTCTTTTACGGGTCGAGGGTTCGTTTCCTGCGGGAGATATTCTTTTTATTTTTTTTTAATTCAGATTTTATATTATTTTTTTTTTGTATTGAAACTTTCTGTGTTTCTCTGTTGTTAGTTTTAATTCATAGATTTTATTTTATTCACAATATCTAGTATAAGTTGATTTAATTAATACATCCGTTATTATTTTTGTGCACAACTCTTCAGTTATCTCTCTATACGAACTATAACGACGACAAAGCTTAGGTTAGACTAGATAGTTTTATCATTTAATATTAATGATAAACGCGTATCATAGGCGGAATGATGATGATGACTTATAGTATTTCAAGTTTTAAAATTATGGGGGCGAATTAAGAAATTTTATTACAAATAGATCATATTATTATGTAGCATTCTTTGGGGAATGCCTATTTTCTGCATGGAAACGGAAATGCTGCACAAAATTCTATTAACCATACAGGTGATACGAGACTCTAACGAGCGACCCTCGCTAGTTTCGTCGGCCGTTTTTCGTTGCCGCGATCTTGAATGCTCCGAAAAACGTGCGCCGCGCCGCGGAGCGGAGCATTGCGCTTCTTGTAGTATTATTACGATTTATTTCGTTATTAAAATTTATTTTAAGTAGGTATGTAAGATTTATGTAGGATTAGTGAGTTATGCGACCGGATAGTTAAATGCCAATGTGTGTAGTAGAGATAGAGATGTGTATTGTGTTATGGACGTGTTTGGATGAATTTCCTTATCAACGGTATGTATGTATGTATGTATTGTATTAGTAGATTAGGTAAAGTATATGTTACTTAAGATACAATTGGTTATTAGTCCGTGGTCATCAAGTAGATTAAAATTCTACGCGCAAACTTTCTTTAGGTACTTAGGTGTATTGTATTGTATTTTAATGTTATGAATGTCATCTTCAGTTTAGTTTACGAACTATTTGAGAATTGGATAATTACTCATACATTAAGAGCGCGCCAAGCTTTTGGTGCTCATCGATTTTAGATATTCTGTGCGCTCCGTTTACGAGTGTGTTTTCGGTACCGTGCGTGGGCGCGAGCGAAACGGGTTCTCCTTTCGACAGCAAAAGCACGACTGATGTGACCAGAGAGAGGGAACGCGAGGCAAGGCGGCTTGAGTTAGAGCGGACGCAACACGCGCAACTTAGGTATTCTTCGTATTATTCAAACAATTCAGATTTTGAGAATGTAAGTCGTACATGTTATAAGCAACATATTTTTTTTTGTTACTATTTAAAACTGATGACCTTCCGTACCTACAGTATTTATGACATACTGAGGGTTTGTTTTGTATTTTAGAGGTAACTTCGGAATTTTTCTCTATCGAGCGAAATAGAATTAATCGTGTTTCTAAAACATATGGGTAGGTACTTTGAAGAGTGAATTCTTGAAATGTCTTACATATTGTTTTTATAACTAGATCTTTAGTAATAACGTTGCAGCGGGAATCAAACCAACGCAATTTTTGCGAAATTGGCATGACTCTCTCTCTTAAAAATTTGGTAATTTGGGGTCTAGTAAAGTTATTAATGTAAATTACATTTAATGTTGATTAACATCCGTATCAACATTGAATAATATTTATGTTATTTAAAGTATTTATTTTGTTTTATTACTTATTTATGACCATAATAGTTGTTGGTGAGTTAAGAGGAGTTCAATTAAATAGCGAAATGAATATTACTGGGACCGTATATTGTCTCTCTACAAAGACACTTACAAAACTAACTTAAAATGAACTCCTCGCACTAATAGAGCGCGGCCGGCGTGGGCGAAACATGTTGCTCACTACTACATGCAAGGCGCATTTGCGACATGTCGTAATGAAGTATTAAATTCTCCAACAGTAGTTCATGTTGTATTTTGGGGTTTGATATATGATTCTAGCATTTGCATACATTCTGAAATAAATAGTTTATTTATGGTGGGATTAAGTGAGATAAATGACAGATTTTAATTATTTAATACTAGAGGGGGGAAACGTTTTAAGGATGTTTGGCCGCAACTAATGAGCTTCGGCGGGTCGATCAAATCGAGTGTTTTAGAGTATGAGGAGGAACGTATTGGAGTCTGTTATGAGGAATGAAAGTGTGATTGTACGAATGTGGAACTTGAATGACCGATTTGAAGGAAAATTGATGGGAGTGAATGGATTTGTTCAATTTGACGGAGTTTGAGTTGGGGTCAACTCAGTAGTGTCGGTGTCCGAATCCTAAAAGTAAAATAATGGCAATTAATATTGTTATTATTCACAAAAATAGATATCATAGTTTTAGGCGCTAGGTTAAAATCGCTATGCGATAAGACCCATGTTGGGTAAGCTATGGTGTCTAAAACTCTACAAGGTATGAAGACTAAATGACTATTACACACCCACGTTTGATTTTAGAGGTATCAACGGAGTACATTGGTTTTATAGGTTTAATTATACGGGGAAGGCAGGAAGATTATGGGTACAAAGTTAACGAGTAACTATTATTAATAATGTGCTAGCGAAAGCATAACCAATCATACTGTTAGCAAGACATGAATTAATTAAAAAATACTTTTATTTTTAAATAAAAGTGGTATGTATAATTTTGTAGAAAATATTTTTTCTGAAATTATGTTTCATTACTTTCAATTTAGGCAATGTAAAATTGCTTGCTTGTTTATAATTTACTATTATCTTGCTAATAGCAACCATATCTATGGTATACACATCATGTGCGGTTATGTTTCGTTGTTGATTAATCTAAAACGAATGTGGATACACTCTCCGAGAAAAGTGTAGTGGGGGTGACGGGGTGATTGGAGTGGGATCGGACTTTACGTATTGAATAATGAACGTCCCAATTCTTGATACGAAAGGTTTTCTTGACCGGCGAAGAGATTCTTGTTGATTTCATTATATCTCGGTCAACGTGAGGTCGGGAAACAGTCGGGCAATGTGACTACCTCCCAAATGAAAGGGACAAGGATCGTTTCACAGGATTCGTTGGCCTCACAACCCAACGCTTCAGCTGGAAAAAGAATTCTTGGGAAGGGACAGTCAAGGTTCACTACTGGGGTTCAAGTTTCATTCCGGCATTTTGTCACTTCTGATACACTTAGTATTGGTATAAATACACATTCATGATGGGGGGGAAAGGAGTTGGACACTGATGGTGCTGAGATTCCAATTGTTATTAGAATCATTAGCTTATTGAATCTCAAACTTAGCAGTTTCAAAAACCAATATAGGGGAGAATAGGGTGAGGTATCTTATTTAATTTAATGAGTTTTGTTTTGCAAAGATTTGAGGGAGTTCGATAAATCTACGTGTTTGGCAGAAGTTTACACACTGCGATTTTATCGAGGGGGCGGCTGTAATAGAATGCTTTTGATGGTACTGATTGACATTATTTCACAGTGTTTTAATAGATTGAATTCATAATGTAATTGATTAGTGTTACGTGCACGCGCCCACACAGCCCGCGATCTTTTCATTTTAAACAACCTTAACGTTCTAATGGAGCGTAAGTATTTATTTCAAAAAATAAAGTTTCTATACTGCTCTATTTATATTCTGTGACAAGTGGTGACGCAACCCTATTGATCAACGCCAAAGCGGCATTGACAAAGAAACTTGTGCCGACAAGTTTCTTTGTGTCGCGCCGCCTGTATTGTTAGATTCGAATAGCGAGGGAGCGGCCTTGAATACATTGAAGACATTGAAGGCATTGAAGACATTGAGGACATTGAAGGCATTGAAGACATTGAGGACATTGAAGACATTGAAGACACTGAAGACATTGAAGACACTGAAGACATTGAAGACATTGAAGACACTGAAGACATTGAAGACATTGAAGATATTGAAGACATTGAAGACACTGAAGACATTGAAGACATTGAAGGAAGACGTTGAAGACGTTGAAGACGCTGAAGATATTGAAGACATTGAAGACACTGAAGACGTTGACGCAAGTGACGAACGTGGTTTAAATACGAGTCGTGCGCTACGGTCGGAAACATTTTTCTTTGCAAACCCGAACAGTACGGACGTCTGGCTGACATAGATTCTCGCCGCGTAAATTGTTTCGTATTTAAATTGTTTTGTGGAATGGTTTGGTGTTTGATGGATTTTAATGACTGACTATGACTGTGACTAATTGTCCATTAAATATTGAACCATTTTATTGTTATTTTATAATTGAAATATCACGCATTTAAATTGTTTTGTGGAGTGATTTGGTGTTTGATGGATTTTAATTGTCCGTTAAGTATTAAATCATTCTATTATTATTTTATAATTGATTTTAAATGTATTTTTGAAATTACGGTTTTGCATGATTGAATGGCGGAGTGTTTTGTGGATTTATCCACTGACTATTTGGCTATTTAGTTATTGTTTTAATCGTAAGTTTCGTGTGATATTATTTGATTTGATTTACGCCAGAATCCGTACATTAGCGAAGTGTGCTAAACAGAGCTTTTAACAACGAATAACGGTGACAAACGTTGAAAGCTCTGTGTTCATAGTTTAACGTAGCTTTCAAGGGTGGCATCCTTGACTCCAGATCTTATATAATGCTGGAGAATGCCTCGAGGTTCAATGGGGTCCAGCTAGCGTATATCTGAGAGGACCACAGAGTTGGACATTTGGGATACCATACTCTTGGAGCTGCGCTAGTCCCGAATCTCGGTCTTGTTAAATATATTTATCTATTATTTTATATACACGGATAGAATTGTCTTACTTTGCGTATCCATAGCTGTTTCATCAAGCTTATTGCGCAAGGGGGAGGCACTCACACTGGGTTGTAAGTTGCTTTCTCAGTCACCCAACTGAATTTTAGTTGCATAGTTAGGGACACACTACACTCACGCATTTAAATATGAGGCCGGCCTCTTTGATATACAAACTTTAGTAGTGATGGGAAACAGATAGATTTAGAGTCACACACATTGGGGGTGGGATAGTGCAGGCGGATAGGAAACTATTTTGTAGCTAATTTATTATTTAGGTAGCAATATTATTTTTAACTCATTTTAATTAGTTATAGTTATCCTTTGATAATAATTATCTGGGTTTATTGGAATCTGATGGGATTCCTGGTTATTTTAACTGTTTACTTGTATCTTTCTAAGATGTCACGAATTCTAATTATAATGTTGAAACAATTAAGTAAATTTTACTTGCAAATAATTTATTCAGGAAAGTATAAGCTAAGAATGGCTTACCCCAGTCTAGATTTAGACTACCAGAATGTTCTGGGCTTGCTGAGCTGCCCCAGACTTCTATCTACCTCATCATGCTATCTTGAATAAAATAAAAGATATAGGCTTGCGGAGCTGTCCTGTATCTTATTTAACTATACCATTTCAGACCGTTATATTGGAGATTGTGACATCTATCTTTAACATTAATTGAATATTTTGTTCTGGAGAGTATAAGCTAAGAATAGCTTCAGTCTAGATTTAGACTTATAGAATGTTCTATGCAGGCAGAGCAGACATAGACTTCTATTACCTCATCATACTGTCTTGAATGAAATCAAATCTAAGGCTGATTGAATTGCCTAACATCACTGAAGATTGAAACTTCTTTATTGATTTATTTGAATATTACTTTTACGAAAAATATTAGCTAAGAATGGCTTAAGCCTAGATTTAGGCTTGCAGATGTTTGGAGCTTGCTAAAGCCGTCTCTAACTTCTGTTGTCTCATCATACTATTCTGAATGATTGTAATAACATAGGTTTATGAAGCTGGCCTATATTCGACAACGTATAAAGGAAGGATTCCATCCTTTCCTTAGACATCGACTCGTTGACAAGACCTTTACAGAAGTAAATACCTACCGGCGGACAAATGTTTCGTTGCTTTATTTTGTCCTTAACGGCCCTTGGTTACAAAGCGATAGTAGACTGAAGTCTGTGGGAAAAGGATGCTTAATATAGCACCCACATATCAGAGTATAATTTGCATTAGCTTTCCTTGAAATAAGCCTGAAATGGTGAATGTTCTGCTTTCTCTGGAGAGTAAGAATGTAATACCCATTCAGCACAAAAAAAAATACTCCCTTTGCATATCTCCTCTCAAAATGATTAGATTGCGTGCTAATCACCATTGGACTCTGAGAAGCCTCTTCCAGGCTGGGGGGGGGGGAGGTTGCCCTGCATCAGGCCGAAACCTATCACGGCAGCGGGGTGGAGCTGCCGTCCTAGAGCCCCGTGATATCAGAGTTCAATAGCAGTAGTTAGGTACATTCAGACAGACCTTGACTTTGACAATATGATTAAACCACTTCCGACTGGCTATCTTTACCTCTACCAAATACCATACTAATCTTCATTGACTATAGACTTTAGTATTAATAGGTAACGAATAAATAGGTATAGGTATTACTCGTAGGGATAAATAGGTATAGACGTGTGCAAAGAAATAGCTGAGTTCTGTGTGTTACATTAAAGAATATGGGTTCTCGGTTCATAATGTAGTGTCCTACCATTAGACTAGACGATCATACGGCTGGCTAATTAATTAAGACGAAACGCACGATAGGTTAATTAGGTACCATTTTAAAAATACACGCATAAAGTTAACATTAAAGTATCGTTAAAATTTAATAAACTAAGAGCGTTAGACGTCTTCTTTTACAAGCCGAATAGGTATGAGTTAAGGTGCCTCTTTCTGTCATTTCTGTAATAAATATACTATTATTACTATGACGGTGTTTTCTTTCAACAATAGTTCCTTTATAATATGAACTTCGAACGTTCCCCAGAAAAGTAACATTGAGATTAAACTTTATAATTTCGGATTCGACCATCTGATGGACTATGAAAGGCATGATGGTGTCTCGGAGTTTTAGGTATATGTATAGAAAATTTGGCAAGTAAGTAAGACGGATATTTGGTGAATATTGGTGGTGAGGAAATAAGTTACATATTCGTGTATTGGCAGGAGTGGCGCACTCCGCGATTTCGCTGCGCGGCTACTAAGTACAAAATTTTGCCCCTGCTACTAGTACCAAATTTTGCCCCTGCGACTAGTACCAAAT
The DNA here is from genome assembly GCA_947034925.1 of Eudemis profundana. Lineage (NCBI taxonomy): Eukaryota > Metazoa > Arthropoda > Insecta > Lepidoptera > Tortricidae > Eudemis > Eudemis profundana. The sequence continues at coordinate 8,231,810 of OX344814.1, read as the reverse complement.
GTTGCCCCTGTTACTAGTACCAAATTTTGCCCCTGCTACTAGTACCAAATTTTGCCCCTGCGACTAGTACCAAATGTTGCCCCTGCTACTAGTACCAAATTTTGCCCCTGCTACTAGTACCAAATTTTGCCCCTGCTACTAGTGCCAAATTTTGCCCCTGCTACTAGTACCAAATTTTGCCCCTGCTACTAGTACCAAATTTTGCCCCTGCGAAGAGGCCTAGCTATGCAGCGACCAGAAAGAGCAAGCGTTACGCGATAGAGAGAGACGGTCGAATCCGCTGCGTTCGGTGCGGGAGCATTCCACGAGAATGTCCCGCAAAAGACACAATTTTTTTTATACTTCTAACAAAGTTAGGAAGTAATTTTTCGTTTCCAAATTGTTAATGTAATTTCTATATAAATTTTAAGGACTATATATTAATATGACTTTCTATATGTTTTTAAGGTAGCTGCCATAGTGGTCTCGTGCGGAACAAAGTAGACGATTTCGTGGAATGCTCCTGCGGTGGTCGGACCCGAACGTCAGTTTTGTTAGAGAGAGAGAGAGACTTTTGTACGTAGGACTATTACTTTTTTTTTGTTTTTTTTTAAAGCCTGACTAACTTGCAATGCAACCCTAGTGGGCGTAGCAATTATATGACCAGGTGGACGGCCGTAGCGTTACCTGGAGTCGAACCAGGTCGCTAGCCGGACCACCCCAAGTGAATCGGACTGGGTGGGTACCGGGGGGTGCCTGGGGTCGAACCAGGTCGCCTTGCCCCGGTCCACCTCGATAGGGTATTGTACTATTACTTATCCTGTGATATTGGGTTGTGTGCCGTACCAGCTACCCTAGGATCAGTCTCCCCGAGCACCGGAGTGGGGCGGCGCCACCAAGGGTTTCTGATCACGGTTCGGAGAACCGCATCGTCCGGGCACTTGATGTTCAAGAAGTTGTCGAATCTGTGAGCCAAAATAGGTATATGTTTTTAAAAACAAGCTTTTAAATGGAAAGTACTAAATTCTACTATATTAGCGTTTATCATCACGGAGTTCTAGTCCCAATATCTCGGCCCCATCACCAGATTAGTTAAATAGTGTCATAATATTGTTATGTCACTGAACATACAAAAGAATGCCAGATTTCAGCTTAATTGAATATCAAAGTACCGAATTTCATTAATAAGAGCAGTGTCGATAAGGCTAAGAGGCACCAGAAAAACAATCAGAAGCCTCGAATGTGAAGACGGGGCAGGAATCATACTCGTATAGGGAACGAAGATATCGAGTTATCCGCGAACATCACAGGATAATTTCCTTCGTCATTAGCTATTGTATTTTCCACAAAAGACAGTTAACAGTGTGTCCGATTGTACGTCTACTGCAATGTATTACTTTGATCCAATGTACTTATGCCAATAAACTCGTCCCCACAGATCAAATTACCAAGATTGAAACTAAATAAAACCTTCCAAGTCCGTCCAAGTCAGGAATAGATTAGACGAAAATGCTACAAATGATAAGATCATTTTCATTGGCTCAAGTCAGCATATCCTACGAAGTTCGTTTTAATAACCTTTGGGGATTTCAAGTTGGCAAGCCATACATACTATCAGAAAATCGAAACAATTCTGAAAAAAAAAACATTCAAAAATCCCCTCAGGTTCACTTTGTCCACATTCTCATCATGTCCACATTTCCAACTCGTCCACATACCAATCCCAACTCGTCCACATTCCTATCTCGTCCTCATTCTCAACTCGTCCACATTCCCAACTCGTCCCAAGCGAAATGTGTGAATTTGTACAACCTTGCAGAGAACGAGTAGGGATACGGATGAGTTGGGAATGTGGACGAAATGGGAAAGTGGACGAATTGGGAATGTGGACAAGTTAGGAAAGTGGACGATATGGTAATATCGACGAGTTAGGAATGTGAACGACACGAGAATGAGGACCAAATGGGAATGTGGCAAAAGTGATCATGTAGATAAGTGTTACTCAATGGTGATCATAACTGATAGCAGAAGGCCAGAGTAGTATACTTTTAGTTGGATGGAATAGGGAACATTGTAGTAAAAATAAAGGAAGAAAATAAAATGCCTACGAGATCTTATTGAAGAAGACATATTTGACGAGGTGATGCCTGGTCTCCAAGTGCTGCATCAGTCCACAGAGGACGTACACCCCCTCTATCTGCTGTGTGAAATGCATGTCCTGTAAGAAAAAAATCCAAAATTACCTTAGAAGCTGACTGAATGGTATTGTGAATAAGAAGTTGGATATCATGGTTTAATTATTTTATTACAAGAGAAAAATTTAAAAATTATATGTCTCGGGCAGGATTCGAACCTGCATCTCCTCGGCTATCCGGGTCAAACACAGGCGCGTTACCAACTACGCTACCGAAACCATACCCAAGTCATCCAATTTTTCAACCAGTCCCCTCATTTGTGACGTCATCCTGGGTGACGTTTTAAAGTTTTCTCTTCTAATAAAATATTTGGAATTCGTTGGCAGTCGTTAATGCTACAATAAAAAATCTTGGTTTAATATTGAACAGCTATGACATGACATGGAGTACGTCAAAGATCGACAGCGTATAGGTAAAGGTGGATTTAGACCAAACGAAATAATGCACATTCTAACCCCACTCTACCAAATTCTTTGTGTACACTCAAAATGGATGGAAATGGAGTGGGGTTAGAATGTGCATTATTTCGTTTGGTCTAAATCCACCTTCACACTAACACCTCTGGTGTTGCAGATATTCATGGTCGACGATGACTGCTTTCCATCAGGCGGCTCGTCTGCTCGTTTACCACTTATTACATAAAAAAATAACTGACATATATACATAGCAGCATAGCATTTTTTAATTGAATTCAAATAGATAAGCTTTGGAGATGTATGTCTAAAAGTCAAAATCTCTAAGTTAAAAAGTCTCTAAGTTACGCCATTGCAACTAGCGAGTTTACATGTAAGTGGAGTGGCGTTGAAAATACAATACGTGTAAGCCGGAGCAGATTTGGCTTCGCAAGCCTGTGGAAATCAGTTTCTTTCTATGAATACCAGGCTATTATAACTTAAGCATCGTCCTAATAGAACGCGAATGCTCGATCATCGTAAGTTCGCGCGAATTTTACTCGTACGAACGCGCGATCAAACATATTGAACTCGAATAGATGTCGCGCATTCGCGTTCTATTAAGACGATGCCTTAGACTTGTTTGAGTGTGAAATGCAATTTTCATAAGGTTTATGGCCTTACCGGAGACACTAGATCGAACAGCAGACATTCCCTCACTATGCAGTGCTCAAATAGATCGCACAGTGCCGCTTCGTCCAAGAACGTCCATAGAAAGTCCAAAAGCGTGCATAATTTTGGCTGCGGTTGCGATAGAAAGTTGGTTGACAAATCTTCCTGGAAAACCAATAAATACAATATCATAGTCAGCTTTAGTTCTATTTCCATGGATAAAACCATATGATGGATTCAGTTTTGGCCTTGAGAGAGCGTGTTGTTTAAACCGAGACAAGATTTTTTGACTCAGACTTACATCAATGGTTGATAACTTTCGTGGAGACTGGGTTATGATATGTCACCTAGTTCAAACGAGTAATTAGTAAGGGAAGGATGGCATGCATGTTTTTTTGTTTCAACGCTCCAAGCATAAAAGAACGTAAAGTGAAATATATATTTTTTTATACCTACATAAAACAAAGTCGGATTTAGTTACACCATTTATAACTTGAGAACGGGTGGATCGATTTTCATGATTTTTGTTTTTCTGGGATTGTCTCCGCCCCTAATAGCAGAACTGTATATAGAAGAATAATAAAAGCTGCAAAACGAAATTTTGTTCGTTGCGAAATAGAGCAGGCTAAAGGTTGTTCAAAGACAAGTTGGAAAATAGTTAACCGACACAGACAGAATAATGGGAACAAGCATCGCACAAAGTTTCTTTTAAAAAAGGGAGATGAAGTAATTAGCGATCCCAATAAAATTGTTGAGACTTTTTCTAATCACTTTGACAAAAGTAGTATAAAAGAGAAAGGTAACTTAATCGCAGCTACTCAACTGTTAGAATGCAATTCTAAGAAGATACCTGAAACAATGGCTCTAAAACCTACGGATCCAAACGAGGTGGCGGCAATAGTTAAAGGGATGAAGCCCAAAAAGTCTTATGGTCATGATGGAATACCAGTAGCTTTATTTAAAGACAATATTGACATCTTGGCAGCTCCTTTGGCATTGTTTTTAAATAAATGCATGGATGCTGGATGTTTTCCTGAACAATTAAAGATGGCAAGGGTGATTCCTATATATAAAAAAGGGGACCATAAAGATGTAAAAAACTATAGACCTATTTCGCTTTTGCCGACATTATCTAAAATATTCGAGAGATTGCTTAAAAAACGTCTAATAACACATCTAAACTCTCACAATATTTTAAACGAGAAACAGTTCGGGTACCAGAGATATAAAAGTACTAGTCAAGCCATTGATGAACTAATTCATGCAGTAGTAAATGGACTAAATGAAAGGCTAAAGGTAGCGGGTATATTTCTGGACCTGAGTTCAGCATTTGACTTGGTCGATCATGAAGTACTGATAAAGAAATTGGACTTCTACGGAATAAGAGATAAGGCACTGGATATCTTCATATCTTACTTGCAAAATAGAACCCAAGTAGTAGAAATAAAAGATATTGTCGGTAACTGTGAAACAATTGTAAAATCGAAGGTCGTTAGTATACGAAGAGGAGTTCCACAAGGTTCCATATTAGGACCAATATTCTTCATAATATTTATGAACGACCTAATTGATTTTATAAACAAAGCAATGCCTGATGTTGGCTTAGTTGTTTTTGCAGATGACACTAACGCCATCATTTCTGCCAGCAACATATTAGAATTAGAAGTGAAAGTTAATATGGTTCTGAAGCTCTTCGATACATGGTTTGAGGCTAATAATCTGCAAATTAACATAAGTAAAACATGCACAATGCTGTTTAAGACAACGGCTAAAACTAATGAGAAACTTAACGCCATGCTGAATGGAAACAACATAATTAGTGTAGAAGTGGTTAAATTCCTTGGTGTTTATATTGACTCATTACTCAACTGGAAACAAGAGCTGGAGCAAATTGAGAACAACATCAGCTCTGCATGTTATGCCTTGCGAAGCTTGCGAGAGGTCTTAGATGTCTCTCACCTCAAATTAGTTTATTACACCCTAGTGGAGTCTAAGCTTCGTAACAGTGTTAAATTTTGGGGTAATAGCTATCAGTATAATATAAAAAAGGCATTTATTATACAAAAACGAGCGATAAGGACAATGATGCGTATACCACAAACGGAGTCATGCGTTGAACACTTCAAGAACCTACAAATACTAACGGTTCCCTCTTTGTACATCTTGGTACTTGTCACAGACCTCGTAAAAAACTTGCATAAAATTGAATCAGTCCAGGAAAGACAAATACGGGAAAGCACAAGAAGAAAAAACTTGACGTGTCACCTACAGCCCACACTCAAGGTGGTAAGTCATTGCGCGCAGCATCAAGCCATTAAATTTTATAATAAATTACCAGGTTCTCTAAAAACAATAAGGGCCATAAATGTTTTTAAAGTCAAACTTAAAGCGCTATTGTTGGAGAAGTGCTACTATTCTACAAGTGATTTTCTTTTAGATGATACGTTACCATTAGTATAAATAGTCATAACAAATCTGTAGTTCATATAATGTTGACATTGGAAAGTAGAATAGTAAGTAATGATATTTATATAATGTATTCTTTTTGTAAATGTGTAGACTGGATTTTTTTAATTAATTACAATTGATTATAGATTAAGACCTAGGTAGTTGTGTAAGTAGCGTATTATTATTGTTTATTATTAATGACATATTCACATACAACGTAAGTTGTTTCTTGAAAAATAAATGAAAAATGAAATGAAATGAAAAAATAACTATTAAAACATCTAAAAAAATCAAAATTCTGAGGCTCAACGAAGTTCGCCGGTACAGCTAGTTTATAATAAAAGCATGCACAAGCTTTTAAGTATGAAAACGTTCGCGAGTTGTGCCCGTCGACACCTCCACGGTTACATACAAAATTTTTACTCTTGTTCTTCTCATAAAGCTCCGAGGCTTGAGGGTCCACGTTGATGGACCTGGTCGTGATGCCGAGAGCGCCCCGGAGGCGCGGCAGGAACTCGGAGACCACGACGTAGGAGAGTCGAAGGCAGTTCCCTAGCTCCACGATCGCCAAGCGAGCTAGGGACATGAGGAAAGCCTGGGAAGTCAAATACAATTAAATCAGACAGTGGCTCAATCTATGCATCTTTTGATGTAGATTTCAGTGTCTTATACTTTGCGAAATTTTGCACCTGGGTCGTAAAACTAAATACCTACTCTAATAGCACTAATCTACACGACCACAGTTGTGTAGCATTAAAGTTAAGTTAACCACATTAAAATACAATCAAACCAATTACCTACTTGTAGTGTGTCAGAACGAAGTTTCATTAGAGCTGGTTGGAACTTCTCTGATTTCTCGCAAATTTCGTTAAGTGAGTCATGAATTCTTTCCATCACTGCCCCGTTTCACGAAGCTACAAGTTACAATTTTACAAGTCTAAAGTAGCAACATTAGCCAAATCAACCAATGGCGTTTCTGTATTTGACCAATGTTGCAAGTGTAGACTTGTAAAATTGTAACTTGTAGCTTAGTGAAACGAGGCCCAGGGGCCCGTTTCACGAAGCTACAAGTTACAAATTACAAGCGGAAGTCTCTTTTCAATACCTTTTGATAGAGGGAGACTTCCACTTGTAATTTGTAACTTGTAGCTTCGTGAAACGGGCCCCAGGTGTGATGTGAGTAGGCTCCTAGATAACCTATTCTTTGCGTATTTAAGATTTTGGTCGACGCAAAGAAGTAGTATATGGCAATGCCCCTACTTTACATAAACAAGAAAAGAAACGTAATGAACGTGTTAAACGTGGATTGTACTTTATCATTGCCTACAGTATTGGACGGCTCCGTGGCCCTACCTTTCTGGACATCTTGACATCCATGTTCTGTGGGTCAGCGGACTGGTGCGGGCAGGTCTTGCGGCTGTACACAGAGCTGGAGCTGTGGATGCGCAGTGCCACCTCCTCCTCAGCCACCCTGGACGACTCCGACTTTGACTAAATAAACAGTCAAAGTCAGACTAAGAAACTAAGAATACTTACTAACTTCTACGGGATATTCGTTAAAAAATATTTTGTTTTTTATTTTACATAAGCCTCTGCAGCGAGGCCTGTAACTGCGGCTCGTTGCTGCACATGGTATATGGACAGAGTTCCTCAGGAGCTAACCGGTCGGAGATTATTTTTAACAGACTTCACAAAAAGGAAGAGGCTAGTCGGTTGTATATGTTATGTTTGTACAATTGCACACCAAACAAATTACAGAGATCCTAAAACAAGATACTAAAAACTAGGTAACAGGCGGTCTTATCGCTAGGAAGCGATCTCTTCCAGACAACCTCAGAACTCCATGGTTTACAAACCGTTTGACAAACATTTTTCCTATTAAAGTTAGATCCATAGTGTCTTGTGAATTTATTACCGGGAGATTTAATGTTAGAAGTCGATTATTTTTCTGGATAAGTTATATCGTGTAGGTTCTTAGATTTATATAACTTCGATAACATTCCATAGGGTTTATAAGGCTGAGGCCTCTATAGTCTGTTTTGTACAGGAATAGACAGAAGAAAAAAAGGTTCTTTATAGTGACGGTTTTAGGTTGACATTCAATAAATTACATTTCTAAACGAGATGCTCAAAAATAAAATACTGATGATATCCATACTTTTTGGTTGGTTGAAAATGAAAAAAAAGTCCTTATAAAATACCCAAAGAGTCAGAGATGAGCAACATTGAAGATATGCAGCTCTATTATATTGTACCTACTATCAAATAGTTATGTCGAATTCGTATGTTGATTTAATTGTATACTTACTGTTTCTGTTATAGTTAGTTATTCCTAAGTAATTGGTGAATAGTTATTTGTAACGTTCAATATGAGTGATTCTGTGGGGCAGTGGAAGAGGCGTTTGCTCTAGCGTGCGTTGTCACACGACCATCGCGAAGAAGTGAATGTTTATTCTATGGTTTACAAACCGTCTTACAATTTTACATCAAATAAATATTATTACAAATTAAGTATTACATTTTTACAGAAAATGTTCGGAATCCCTGCTTCTGTGTCCCTCTAGAATATATTGTTATCCGCTACGAACCATAGTTTAAAGAACAAAATTCATGTCAAACCTTACTGCTCTTAGCCGAGACCGGCCTGAAGTCGGCGAGCCTCGCCAGCTCGTGCAACACTGTGTCGATGGACTTGAACAAAATGGCCGCCCGGGCGCATTCCCGCAGCGGCGCCATTTGCAACGGCGCGAAGTTTTCCTGCCCAAACCTTGGCATAGAAAATTTATCCCTTAGGTGCCTACGGTATTAAACTAATGACACGTAATAATCATGTTAACGTCGATTTCAAATCTTGTCAAACTGGTCAAGAAGTCCCAAATTGACGTATACCAGGTGATTGAGGTTTTCCAGGTGGTAGGAGCTTGTGCAAGGTCAGCCCGGATCGCTACCACTATCTTACCCAAATACTGTAGCCAAAGAGCATTCGCACTGTTGTGTTGTGTGAGACAGCCGTTGAAATTACTAGCATACTTAGAGGCATTCTATCTTAGTCCTTAGGGTTGGCAACGCATTTGTAATATTAAGATTGCAAATGTCCATGGGCCTCAGAAGTCACTTACTTTTTACATTAATTTTCACATGAGACATTTCAGATATAAAATTACGCTTCGATTTTCTGTTTCTTATTATTTAGACGCTTCGATATTTTACAGATAAAACAAAAAAAGCACTCAAAGTACTTACTAACATTTTAGTTCTTTCTCTTTAATCCTTTTGCTAACGAAAATCCCTGCATTTGTTCCAAAAGTAAAAAGAAAGAAGCATTGGAAGATTAGGAATGTTGTTTTTAAAAGTTGGGTGATCCCACGGTGATTCGCAAAAATAAACCAAAATGACCAAGTTCTGAACGGAAAAAAGTGTGTGCAGATTTTTGAATTCTCTACCTGCCTTTTCTTGGGGAAAGTATAAAGACAGACAAATAGTCAAACTTCGGCCGCTTAGGAGCGCGCGATAATACGTATTCAAGGTCGAGGCGCAGAAACTTCGATCTGTGCTCCAGGGCATTCTTACGCATTCGTAAAACTTTGCTTGTAGGTCGTTCGTCCAAGGCGCGCACACATACAAGCCGCGATGTACCTTCTATAAGAAGAAAACATACTGCTATTATACTGTGTCATTGTTGACACGTATAGGTCTTTTTGAGTCGTGGTTTTTTTTTTGGAAGCCTGACTAACTTGCATTGCAGTGGGAGTAGCAATTATATAACCGGGTGGTCGGCCGTGGCGTTTCCTGGAGTCGAACCAGGTCGCTAGCCGGACCACCCCGAGTGAATCGGACTGGGTCGGTGCCGGGGGGCGCCTGGGGTCAAACCAGGTCATCTTGTCCCGGTCCACCTCGATAGGGTCGGACTAGGTGGGGTCCTGAACGCCTGGAGTCGAACCAGGTCGTTTGTCCAGGGCCACCTTGACTTTGCGCTGATTGCTCAAAGTGAGCAGCGGACCAGCGTTTGAGTCGTGGGTAGTTGTGTGAAGACTTACACAAAGGGCACGTGTCCAAAGTTCGCGTACAGGTGCTCCTGCATCGCCAGCGAGACCGCTGGGAAGTAGGCGAGACCTGCGCCGTGAGCCACGTTAGAAAACGCAACGCCCATGGAACTGCCATTTCTGCGAGACAATGGTTATTAGCCTGGACGGGTCGAAGTGAACAAAGTACTAGTCTTCAACCTATTCTGCCCACTTTTATGTTTATGAAGCCCCTATGTACAATCTTCTTGGTAACGCTGTATGGGATGTTGGCGCTACGGGGATGACGTGGAATGAAGTATCGCTAGCTGCCCAAGACCAGAAAAAATAGATAAAGTTGATTCGCGCTCTACACCCCAAAATTCTCGTGTAAGGGGTTAGATATTGGAATTGAGGATACATATTGTACTGCAAAACCACGTATAATCTCCAGCGTTCCACTATCTGGATGAATACTAGAGCTAACCACATCTCCCGATAAAAACATCTGATATACGAAGACGTGGTTGCGTTCCATGGCCAATCTTGCCTCCATAAAATATTTATTACAGACTTCTAAAGAACACCCGAGTTCCATTCTCTAGATCAATGTAGGCGCCAATCACGTCTCTTGGTATCCACGCCTGGCCGTACGGGAACATAACCACGTTCCGTCACCGACTCTGCCATCAAGAAGTAATAGCATCGACCTTACCTAAAGAACTCCAGCGTTCCGTTATCCAAATCAATACACGAGCCGATCACGTCTCCTGGTAGCCACGCTTGGCCGTATGGGGACGTGGCCACGTTCCATCGCTTCACCCTGCCACCGTCATACGCGTATGAGTAAGCCGTATCTCCTACTCCTGTGTCCATGGAGAAGAGACAGGTATTGGTACACCAGCCTATCTGTGGGTTACATAAAAATAGCTTTATAATAAAGGTTAGGAATCTGTATGATAAATAAATGTAAGGATGCGTTCTTGATAGCAAGGGTCATCAGGGCGTTATTCCCTCTATGATATTTAATAGAAAGGTATTGTTTATCGCGCAAGAAATTGAGTTGCGCGGTGCAGGTGTGCTAGAGGTACTAAAAAAGTGCCCAGGGCCCCCCATCTACGGGTCCCTACTTTAAACTCCTTTTGTGGTTTGTTAATAAAGTAATCCTCTGTCATACCATACTCAAGGGGGCTCATGATCATTAAGTGCCCAGGGCTCCCACTTGAGTAAAGAAGGCTCTTTTATAGCACATTTTTTTCTCAGTCTTACACTCCTGACACCGCAGACTTGGTTATGATATTGTTGATCTTCCCAATTCTAACAGCAGCTTATAAATGCGACGCGTCTTCACATATATCTATTAGTAGCTGTTGAATTTGTTGCTGATTATGATATCCGCCGCCGGTAGTCGTGTCGTTTTCCTTCCTTGAATTACTAAACGCTCCATTGACAACTCCTTTACCTGCATAATCCCTTTAGTCCCGAGCTGGACTTCATACATCCACTTCCCGGCATATACACAGGCCGTGGCCCTGATGGTCGCGAAGCTCGACAGTCCCTGGACGCTGACCCTCTCGTCTCCCACGAGGACCAGCCTACCTGTTCCTGAAGTATTTTATACTTTATCGCATTATACGAGTATTTTCAATAGATTATTGAGGTACTATTTGGTAATACCGATGTGCGTAGTTCTTAAGTTCAATAATTGTTTAGTATGTAAAATGTAATTGCGTAACGTGCAGTTTTGTTTCGCCCTACATTCGGAGCCTCATAATACCAGCGTTGAGCCACCTTCTGTGACTTAACATCATGCTGAGTGGACTCCTTTTTCGCAAAAAAAATCTATGTATACTTTCTTTTTGTTATCAATGTATCTGTGTCTTTGTTTGCGAAATAAATGTAAATTCATTTATTCATACATTCAAGTACAGGATCAAGATGGGAGTGCAGGGTTTTTAACCCTTTAGTGCGGAATGACGCCACACACCCACCTTCATGACACGCCTGTCGTGCCATTCGCAATGAATCGGTTAAAGGGTTTGCAACACGCACGTAATCCTACTGACGTTTCAAGCGTACATAAAATACGGTGCATTTAAAATGGACGACAGTTCTGTTATTAATGGTTAGATACACTTCTGTCTCCTTATTTCCTCACCGTCGAAGCGAAAACTAGAGTAGGTATAACGTGAGATAAAACCCAGATTCAATCTTAATCTGAATAGGTTTTCGTATGTATACGATTTAAATAGTCCATAGACGCTTGTTTTCTGATTACCGGTAACAAAATCTATTCCTTATTTTGCAAACAAGGCTTAAATGCTCCTTTACAAGGGCTTTTTTATTTAAAATGCGTTCTTAACTAACAGTTAGCAGGTCGTTACAGAACTGACGATTAGTGTCAAACTCCATACATTTCGTCACGGACTGACAGGTTTGACGGTATTTGAACATAGCTTAAGTTTCGCCTAACCGTAGTTTTTTAAATAAAAATTCCCACAAATATAACTCTAGAAGTGTTTCGAAAATCAAATAGCCCGAGTAAGGTGCATGCTGAAAAACAGCGTTGTGCAGCCGAAGAGACACATCTCAGCATACGCTAAGTCTGAGCCTGTTGCCAAATTATTAAAAATGTAATTAGGTTTAAGCTAGTTTCATTTATTATGTAATTGTTTCAAGTGGCAATAAATATTTTTTTTTAATCGATAGGAATGTTCCATAGAGCACGCTTACCAGTAGCTGCATCGAACACCACAATTCTTGGTCCCACGCGGCCGGGTCGGTCATCTTGGGTCTCGTGATTCTGTAATGTATGAATTTTTTGCAGTATTCGTATTTGTGTTCAAGGCAATGTATTTACACACTAAAAATATTTTGGTTTCTTTAGGCCTTGGAAACACAACAATGTTATTTCGATTGTTGATTTAAAGGCCAAATTTAATACATTGAAAAATAAACACCCCTACTGTAGTCAGACTCGGATTCGAACCAGCGTCTTACCGGGACAACGTGCTAACCATTACCACTACACCACTACATCATACAGTACATATACTTACCGTAATATCCAAAGTAAGCGCTATTATCGTCACTACTTTGAAAAAACTCGTATCTAAATACGTCGTAGAGAAAAATTACAAAAGTTACATCATCATAGGGCCTTTGCGTCTTGACAGACGATTTAAGCAGCGTCGGTGCGAGAAAGGCATCGCCTTTCGTGACTAAACAGCCCGATCCGAGAATGACATATCCGTCCGCATTTACTGCACGAGAATCGTGAATCACCTACACAGGGGACACAAACAGGATTGTGCCTTTGAGCCCGCTTCGCGGCCAGATCTCGAAACCACGCCCTGTCATGAGTTACGCAGCCATCCAAAAGAACACCCCTCCACTCATCGCGGTCTACTGCAACATCCTCCCAGACATTGCAATCGATGCCAAATGCAACCATGTCGCGTTTCGCACAATCTTTAAAACGCAAGATGGGCCGGCCAACGTTGCATACGAACGTCATATATACTTACTGCGGTTTTACCCTGGAGTCAGTGTCAGATACGAGTTTCTTTTTAAACTAATGACGATATAATATAGTCACACAGAAATATATCGAGATAGAAATAGAAGGAAACAGTCCGCCGATTTGTATAGGAACCCAGCGTGTAACGTTTTTCACTTGGAATTTGACGCCAAAAGGGTAATTTAGTAATGGAAAACATAAATTTTCCATTTCATTCGGTGGTAAGTAAGAGAATTTGTTCAATTAATTATGCCATTATTATGAGATTTTCAAATGTGATAATAATATTGACGGTGACTGAAGTTAACGGCGTGCAAAGTGGGTCGCCGCCACTTCTTTTTAGCACGCGAGGTACTTTTTATTTCTATCTCGATGTATTTTTGTGTTTGTATATATTAAGAAAGGTGTGTGACGATATACAGCGTGTAAGTCTTATACGGGCGAATATTGAAACGGTGGTCAGCACCTAAGAACCTAAGAAGCATAAACTATTGATTAAAACAACAATGAAATTATTTACCATACAAAATAATTCGAGCCGCAATGTAACGCAACACATTAAAGTTGACAAACACGCTAGTTGACAGTTACCTTAAAAAAGCTCGTATCTCGCAATGTCATAACAAATATGTATGCGGTACATTGCTGCTCGGTAAATTTTCAAAAATGAATTACGAGGTCACTATTAAGTGCAATTTAAAAAATCATATTAATTAATGATAACACTACTAAACGCTATATCTGGTTTAATTGTTCGCCCGTATAAGACTTACACGCTGTATTAGTACATTGTGTATCAAGGGCGGTAAGTAAGGAATTACAAACGAGTGTTTGTTACAAGGCCGAGGCGAAGCCGAGGGCTTTAACAACACGAGTTTGTAATTCCTTTACCGCCCGTGGCACACACAATGTTTTTCATCACACTTGTGAGGAAATCTGATTAAAATAACCTTACTTAACCTAAATAAAATTGTACAACTGACAGTGACATTAGTGACATATATCAAGACGACAAGTCACGTTCGGAAACCATAGCGGTAAAGACTTAAAATGGTTGATTTTATATTTGCAAAATACTGAAATACACTATTTAAACATTTAATTAATGTTACAGAAATATGTCTTTACATGTATTTGCAATAACAGTTCTCTTTAAATAAATATTTCAGTAATAAAAGTTAAAAAAGTAAGTTGGCGTTTCCTTTGATCGTGACAAATAAGAGTAAAACAGAACCAGCGTTTCAAATTTAAAAAGAAAACCATTACGCCCTAGGGCGTAATAGGTCATTTACGGCCCGCAAAACCTACGTGTAATGACACCATTTTCGAGCAAGTGTGATGAAAAATGCTTTGGAGGTTACGGGCGTTTTGATGCTGTACATACGTCAGTTGTCACCGAGTTGCGTTTCTTAGCGGGCTTGCACTTATGGCTATGTGCAGATGTCCTGTTGTCTAGCATCTTCGGCAGGTTCTCACGTATGTGGCTGAGGTACTTGCTTCTTCTGCAAAATAAGGTATACAACTTTAAAAGGCCTTAGTGTAAGGCCTTTTAAAGTTGGATGGGAGGTAAGCTCAGGGTAGAGCACCAGCAAGGTGGTCTGACTCCATTAAGAAGTTGGCTGGCGGCAGCATGCAGAACGCGGTCCATTCGGCCTATGACCGCACTCTTTGGAGATCAACAATGTGTGGTCGCGATCCTCAGTAATGAGGGAACGATGAAGAAGAAGAGTGTAAGGCCTGAGTGGCGAGCGTCCAGCGTCGCGTCCGGCAGGACGTGCATCGGGGCGGGCAGCGTCTATGGGTTTTGTGCAGCGTGCATTCAGGATGCTCACATCCATTTGTTTATGTTTAACATGAACGCCGCACGTCCCGCTTGAGCGTCCACTCGAGCGGGACAGGGACGGGGTAGCTAAGCCTAAAGTATTTAGGCTAAACTAGTTTGTCTAGGCTAAACTAGTATATCCTGAGCGTGTCAGTGTATCCTGACACGCTCAGGATAAACCGGTTTGGCCTAGGACAAACTAGTTTGGCCTGAAATCGGGATTGGCCAGAGGGCATCGCTGAATAATGTGTTCCATAGTCTGGACTTCTTCACCACACTCGCACATTGCAGACTCTTTCCATCCCCATTTGTGTAAGAGGTAATTGCAGCGACTGTGACCCGTTCTAAGTCTATTTAAGCGACACCATTGTCTGCGGGGAAGGTCGGATCCTAATAGTTTGCAGGTTGGATCTATGGCTGCCATATGAGAACCTGCAGTAGCGGCGGTCCATTCAGCTTTCCAAGCCTCGGTCATATTAAAGCTATTGAGGCTCTGAGCAGCAGCATACGCAGGATTTCGGGACTTTAGGCGTTGGGGCGGAGGGTAGAAGAACTCATAGTGTATCGGCAGTGTTGTTTTAGCTTTGATCTTCTCAGCTTCTCTTTTGAGTGCGTGTTTTCTCCTCAGATGTGGGGGTGCTATGTGGCATAGTGTTGGCAGCCAATGGGAAGGGGTGGACTTAACTGTTCCTGATATACACCGCATAGTCTCGTTTAATTTGGTATCCACCTTCGCCACATGTGCGCTTTCCAACCACACTGGGGCACAGTACTCCGCCGCCGAATATACCAGTGCGATACCAGTAGTACGTAGACACTCGGCAGATGCTCCCCAGGAGGTTCCACATAGCCTATGCAGGATATTGTTACGCGTTGATAATTTCTGGGAGAGCTTCGTAAGATGTTCCCTATACGTGAGAGATCTGTCCAGAGTGATTCCAAGGTATTTTGGGCATTGGTTGTATTTGAGCTTTTCCCCGTTGAAAAAGACAGTTGGTTGGTAGTTAGCCATTTGATTACTTAGATGGAAACATGATACTTCAGTCTTGCTTGCACTAGGTATTAGGCGCCAGTGTTTGAAAAACCTACCTATCAGTGGCGTGGCGTAAAAGATATCCTAGGGCAAGCCGGTGCAGATTTGGCGTACATTTTCCTTAAGAGCTCTAGAATAAGGTGGTCAAAAGCCTGATATTAGGCAAGCCGCTAGGAATCGCGTTGTTTGGACGCCACGCCACCGATACCTATGTAAATAAAAGCTTGTAAAAAATGTAGAAACTGACACTAGATGCTTCTCCGTGCTCTCCTTCATGACCATATCGTTGCCGAAGATTCGGCGCACCGTATCATGCACCTCGCTTTTCTCCGACGACCCGCTGCATACTCCGAACATGGACTTTAGGACGTTCATCATTAGGTTTAGTTTTCTATACCTGGGGGACATCAGTAGATTGTGTTATAAGGGAGCAAAATGATGTATTATGAATTATGACGAGGGCGTACATTGACTCTAGAGAAGCGAAGAATTCTGCAATATCGAATTCAAGTCTTTACATCAAAGATGGATATCACAGCCAGATATCTCAGGAACTACTGCTGCTTTCGATTTGAAATTTGGAATAGTTTTAAAAGTCGCTAACCACTGTAGGTAAATAAAAAACCTTATACCTTTATTACTTTTTTTAAAGGAGGCCGAAATGGGGGGTTGAAAATTTTAAGTTGTTCTATTGTATCAAGTAGGGTATCAAATGAAAGGGCATAATTTGTAGATTCCAAACCCAAATTAAGAACGAAAAACGTTAAATAAAACCACTCTCCCCCTATTATCTTCGAAGTAACTGAACAGAAAATTCTGTAATGATTACCAATTATTAACATCATCCTAAATATTGCAGGAAAAGTATAATGGGTTTCCTAAAGTCGCCGTCAATAGAATTTGCTAACTATGTAAACAAAAGGCGTAACTTTGTTTTGTCACTGTTTCTCCTTGAATTTTCACACCACCTCATCAAACACCACTGAAACCATACACAATTTAAACGGTCGTTGCCGTAAAATACAAAACCATACAATAAATAATTGAATCTTGGATATTTCATTAAAAGTTTAAAATTTAATTATACATAGGTTATTATGACATAATGGAATGACATTTTCGTTTCTTTTAAATTCTACAATTGTCTATGATGATAGCGTTGTGACTAAAGTTGGTGATATTGTAAAGCTGCTACACACTACGTAACTTACGCTTTGTACCTAAGAAAATAACATGAAATATTTAGACGGCATCATCGATAGAGCTACGGATGAAATAACGGCACCTTTTGTGATAAATACTGGTGGATACATAATCTTCAAGTAACGATTCGTCTTCTGATTAAGCAAATTTAAAATACCTGTTTCTTGCGTTCGATACTTTAATAGTCCATATGTTTTGACAGAAAAGAGTAAATAAGAGTCTTCCCCATCACTAGTAAATTCATCATTCAGAGACAATTTCAATATGGCGGTTTATTTACAAAGTTAGCAAATTCTATTGACGGCGACTTTAACTTGCATTGTTTTTTAGAAATTCGCAAAAATCGTAACACAAACTTATTTGCTGCTACTAAAGTAAACGCGACCTATATGTCGATGTAGCTATCAATAGTTTTTCAACAGCAAAGTTAAGTTTCTCCCGCCCCATACAGTTTTTCTTGAAATATTCACGTATCTACTTACGAGATTGTACGGAACCCTCGCTGCGCGAGTTTGACTCGCACTTGACCGGTTTTTATCAACAGGCGAGGCGCCTGTTTTTTGTAATTTTTATGACGGATATTAAAAATAAGTTTTCTAGCAAAAACTATGCAAATATTACCTAAGTACAATACAGAAACGCCGACACAATCTCAAAATGCGAAATATAATAGCTTTGTATCATAAATAGTAATAAATTGTAGTAAACATTGTATAAAACGGACTCACTGACGACGTAGTCTTGACACTGTCAGTTTGAGTTACTAAATCCTGTTTATTGGCAGTAAAGTACATAAAGGTTTTAGTGTCCGTAAAAAGTTTTGTTGTTGGATATAAATAAAATGGGACAACATAATAAACTGTTGATAGCTATAGGGTTTGATTCTTTATTTAATCAAGACAAAGTCCAAAACGCATTATGTGCTAGATCTACTGATCTAGTGGTAAACATGGTACCTTTTCTGATACCGCTACTTTTAGTGGCACACGAGAATTTTATGATTATTTTTTTGGATCGTAATTGCACATTATTTACAACATACTAAAACTAGGCTCAAACTATACTTATCTATAAAAAAAAGTCAAGCCCCCGCGTTCAGGCGCCCATGAGGCAGGCAGCGTTCTCGCGCTGAATAGCGATTGCTAATCTTTGCGCGAGAAAGCTGCCTGCGCGTGGGTCGCCTGTTCCCTCCCGCAGCCGCTGGCTCTGTGAAGCCCGCGCGCACCGGCCCCGACACTATTTTGGAGGGATATTTAATTATTATCGTGTGTATATTTCATATAAATTCATAAATATTTTGAAATGTTACATACAAAATAGTATGAATAAAACCTTGAAATACAGATAATGACACATTTAAAAAGATAAAAAGTCGCTGTCAGTCGTAGCGTTAGTTATTGTGCGCATATTATGGTGCGTATATTGTGATTTAGTTACCTACTGATTGTTTATATTTAAATAGTTTATGTTATGTGTTATGTGAAAAATAAAATCGTAGGTACCTAACCGATGTTACTTTGCGTGTTTGAATAATGCAATACAATTACATTTTACTACTTAAAAATAGCAATAGTTACTTAATAAATTAACATATTTTCCTCTGGAATGGACAAAGTAAATAATAGAAGTTGAATGATGGTGGAACCCCGACTTCTTTTCAATACTATCAATAAATATTATCACGGGAGAAAAGGAGTCGCAGCGCAGCTAAATATGAAGATAAAATAAAAGGTAACTAAATGTACACTTGTACGCAGTATCATACACTGGGAAAAAAAGTAGGCGATTTTTAGGTTAATTTTGCCTACTTATTTGGCCAAACGCAGACATTCGACTAAGTAGGCTAATTCTACCTAGCGCACTAGGTAAAGCAAAAGTCGGTAAAATTTACCTAGTCCACCTTTAACCAACTTATTAGGTTTTGGTATTAACCTACTTATTAGGTAATGGAATACTCATACTCATACTCATAATATGGTAAAATCAACCTACTCACTTGGTAAGTAACACCTAACTTCTAGGTTGGAATTACCTAGCGAGTTGGTTAATATTACCAATTTAGTTGGGTAATGGTACCTATTGGTTAGGTTTGAACTACCTAGCAGTAGGTTAATAGTACCTCTTCAGTCGGTTAGAAACACCCAGCAAGTCCGATAATAGTACCTAATAAGTAGGTAGAAAATACCTTTATAGTAGGGTGGATATACCCAGTAAGTGGGTTAATGATACCTATTAAGTAGATTAGTAATACCTTTATAGTAGGGTGGATATACCCAGTGAGTAGGTTAGAACTACCTAGAAAGTAGGGTAACAGTACCGCGTAAGTAGGTTAGAACTGCCCAGCGAGTAGGTGTATTTTACCTATCAAGTAGGTTAATAATACCTTCATAGTAGGGTGGATATACCCAGTGAGTAGGTTAATGGTGCCTAATAAGTAGGCTAGTAACACCTTTATAGTAGGGTGGGTATACCGAGTCAGTAGGTTAATGGTACCTAGTAAGTACGTTAAAACTACCCAGCGAGTAGGTGTATATTACCTATTAAGTAGGTGAATAATACCTTCATAGTAGGGTGGATATACCCAGTGAGTAGGTTAATGATACCTAATAAGTTGGTTAGTAATACCTTTATAGTAGGGTGGGAATACCCAATGAGTAGGTTAATGGTACCTAGTAAGTATGTTAAAACTACCCAGCGAGTAGGTGTATATTACCTATTAAGTAGGTGAATAATACCTTCGTAGTTGGGTGGATATACCCAGTGAGTAGGTTAATAGTACCTAGTAAGTACGTTAAAACTACCCAGCGAGTAGGTGTATATTACCTATTAAGTAGGTGAATAATACCTTCATAGTAGGGTGGATATACCCAGTGAGTAGGTTAATGATACCTAATAAGTTGGTTAGTAATACCTTTATAGTAGGGTGGGAATACCCAATGAGTAGGTTAATGGTACCTAGTAAGTATGTTAAAACTACCCAGCGAGTAGGTGTATATTACCTATTAAGTAGGTGAATAATACCTTCGTAGTTGGGTGGATATACCCAGTGAGTAGGTTAATAGTACCTAGTAAGTACGTTAAAACTACCCAGCGAGTAGGTGTATATTACCTATTAAGTAGGTGAATAATACCTTCATAGTAGGGTGGATATACCCAGTGAGTAGGTTAATGATACCTAATAAGTTGGTTAGTAATACCTTTATAGTAGGGTGGGTATACCCAATGAGTAGGTTAATGGTACCTAGTAAGTACGTTAAAACTACCCAGTGAGTAGGTGTATATTACCTATTAAGTAGGTTAATAATACCTTCATAGTAGGGTGGGTATACCCAATGAGTAGGTTAATGGTACTTAGTAAGTACGTTAAAACTACCTAGCGAGTAGGTGTATATTACCGTTTAAGTAGGTTAATAATACCTTCATAGTTGGGTGGATATACCCAGTGAGTAGGTTAATGGTACCTAATAAGTAGGTCAGAACTAACTAGTGAGTAGGTTAGAACTACCCAGCGAGTAGGTTATGTTACCTACGAAGTAGGTTAATGGTACCTATTAAGTAGGCAAGAACTACCTAGCTAGTAGGTGTATATTACCTATCAAGTAGGTTAATAATACCTTTATAGTAGGGTGGATGTACCCAGCAAGTAGGTTAATGGTACCTAATAAGTAGGTCAGAACTAACTAGGGAGTAGGGTAATAGTACCTAGTGAGTAGGTTAGAACTACCCAGCGAGTAGGTGTATATTACCTATCAAGTAGGTTAATAATACCTTTATAGTAGGGTGGATGTACCCAGTGAGTAGGTTAAAGATACCTATTTAGTAGGTTGCTAGTAACTGTTCAGTTGGTTTAAACTACCTAGAGAGTAGGTTGACGGTACCTATTTAGTTGGTAAGAAGTACCCAATCATTAGGTAGTCCTAACCATCTTAATTGGTACTATTAACTGACGAAATTAGGTAATATCAACCTTATCGTTAGGTAATACAAACTATCTCGATTTTTAATGGGTCAGTTGTCACCGAAATGGCAGTAGTTGTGAGCAGTTTCAGTGCTAAACTTTGCAAAATACAACGTAAATTCTAGCACTAAAACTGCTCACAACTACTGGCGGTAGCTGCCATTTCGGTGAGAACTGACCCATTAAAAATCGAGATAGTTTGTGCTACCTAGCGATATGTTTGATATTACCTAATTTAGTCAGTTAATAGTACCAATTAAGATGGTTAGGACTACTTAGAGATTGGGTACTTCTTACCAACTCAATAGGTACCATCAACCTACTCTCTATGTAGTTTAAACCAACTGAACAGTTACTAGCAACCTACTAAATAGATATCTTTAACCTGCTCACTGGGTACATCCACCCTACTATAAATGTATTATTAACCTACTTGATAAGTAATATACACCTACTAGCTAGGAATAGATCTTAGCAACCTACCTTACACATAGCTCTTAACGTACTAAGTAGGCACCTATAACCCATTCACCAGGCTGAAACGATGCTGAAAACAAACAACTATTTATGTTATAATTTATTTAGAATCATATAACAGTAATTATTTTAAAACAGTAACTTAAAAGTTCTACCTTATAATTATGTACTTGGCTACATAATCTATGTATTAAAGTAATTCACTATAACTTAAATTACAATCTATAACAATGACTTTAATGTAACAGTTACTACAAGTAATAACTTTTAACTAATATTGGCTACATATCACGATGTATTATCGCCTTCATTACAGAGTTCGCGACAGAGCGCACCGCTACATTCCAGTGGTATACAGTCGAGGAAACTGAATTGCGCCTTTAGTCGCTGAGTACCTAAAACGCAGTCTGCCAATTTCGCGTTATGCCTAGACCTAACAAGATATTGGCATATTGCTATTTAGACCGATTGCGTATTAGTTCATGAGCGAAGTAGGCGAATTGAGATTTAGGTTTAGTGCGAAATTAGTTCGAGGACGAGATAGGTATACTGAGCTTTAGTCTATAAGCGAGGCAGGCAAAAAACATACATGTGTTGACACCTGGCGTTACTCGCATAATAATTAAAATTCAATTCAACAACAACAAAATAAATATTCACAACGTACCTACCTACGAATTTTAATTATTATGCAAGCTCAGTATACCTGTCTCGTCCTGGAGGTAATTTGCACTAAACCTAAATCTCAATTCGCCTACTTCGCTCATGACTTAATACGCAATCGGTCTAAAGAGCAATATGCCAATATCTTGTTAGGTCTAGGCATAACGCGAAATTGGCAGACTGCGTTTTAGGTACTCAGCGACTGAAGGGAATTGCGTACCAGAGTGGAACCTTTGTGCTACTAATCTGTGCTAATACATCTGCCAATGAAATCATAGTGAAATTGCTTATGAAAAAGTTCCACCCTGGTACGCAATTCGGTTTCCTCGACTGTACATTGTACTTAAATCAAAAAAATGATACTTGTGCCTTTGGACATTTCTATACCACGAATATCAAAGCCTGGCATGGCAGGTGCGTTTAAAACGGAGTTTAAAACTGGTGTTTTTTTGTACGTAGCACTAACACCACGTTATGTTTGCGTTTTTTTAAACAAATTCGTGCAACGGACTTAGGCGACCAGACTTTGATATCCGCAATCTGGGAACGTCTAAAAATCATAATACATGTATAGATAATTTTCATGTTGCTACATCTTAAGTAGATCAAATGAAGTGAACTTGAAAGAAAGTGCCAGACTATATGCTTGGCGACTATATGTTTAAGGTACAGTCGCGGAATGAAAAGGTTGACCAGCTTTGAAATAAATTCATTTATGCGTTGGAAGTACATGTTCCCTTTTTATCTGTGGGCCATGTAGTGAAATGACCAGAGCCCGTAAGTTTCATGCCGATGACGTAAAAATGACGTCAAGGTACATACAGCATGATTCACTTTAGATTTTAGATTGATTTATCGTTACCGGAAATTACCGGTATCGTAAAAGCTATGAATTAATTTTATCACTACCTTAATTAGTTGGTGTCAATGGTAGAAGCCATTTTATAAATCGAGATATGTATGTTATTTATAGAAACGGGAAAATTGAAAAGAAATCAGAAACGCATTTTGATATAGAAGGGACCGCATGAATATAATACATTCTGATAAGTATGTCAAATCGCATATTCGATTTATATTTCCAATGTTCCGTTAAAATAAAAAAACAACGACGTACCCATTTTTACTTACAAAATGTCTTCTACCATTGAAGCCAATCAATAAAAAAAGTAGATTATAATTAATTCATAACTTAAACGATACCGGTAATTTACGGTAACGGTAAATCAATGTACAAGCTTAACTAAATCAGCCTGTATGTAGGTTGACGTCATTTGCCTGTCATCGGCACGAAACTTACGGGCTCTGGAAATGACATTCATTATGACGGAATGTGTCATACTCGGTAGATAAAGCAAATACTGATAAGTTATACTGAGCAAGCAAAAACCAACCTTTTCATTCCGCGACAGTACAACTCGTGAAATTGCCTTCGCTATTGGGAGACAGACCGCACCGCTACATTCCAGTTGGGTCGTTTTCAAAAAAATTGTACATAGTTCAGGGCCTAATAAAAACAAAATCACGATCGCTTCCTTTGTGTGTAACGAAAGTTAGGCATACAAACTATATGGGTAACTTTCGTTACACAAAGGAATAAATTAAGTTTTGTTTTAATTAAATCCCTTAATTGTGTACATTTTTTTTAAAGTGACTCAGTTGCGTACATTTGTACATAAGTCAAATAAATAATTTATAATATATACATCGTTAAGGGTAGTCGCTGCAGGATCCCTGCTCTGCTATAACATAATTAAAATTGAATTAAGAGGATATCCTGCCTGTCGCGCGGCCCATACAAAAAACTTAAATTCGAGCCGCCGTAGTCTCCTATCTTCTCCACCAAATATAAACCTATATAAATATTTTTTCTAATATACATTAATGAAGAAGTGTTACTATGCCTCTATGTTTTGTTTTAATTGATTACTGGTTTCGTTAATTAACTAGAGACACCTATATAACGCTAAAAATTCAGTAACTTTACCATCGTCTGTAAAGAGTTAAGTAAACAAAAATAAAAAAAAACAGAGGCATGGAAAAACTCTTTAGTAATGTATATTAGAAAATTTATTTATATAGATTTAAAGGTCATTAAAAGGGGACTAGAGCGGTTCGAATTCAAGTTTTTTGTATGGGCCGCACGCCAAGGTAGGGTATTCTCTTAAATAATTCCACCAAACAGCATGATACTGCAGCAACGCCGAGAGAAAAACGCGAGTCTTTGGGCGTTTCTAGACTACGAATGTCAAAGCCTGGCAGCTGGGAGGGGTTGCGTTTAAGACGCCGTTTAAAAATAAATTTATTTTGAATTCTTTTTGTACGTAACACTGACCCAGTTTGCATCGGGCAAAATTGCTTATGCGTTATTTTTCCGAACGAATTCGTACAACGGACTAAGGCTTCCAGACTTTGATATCCGCAGCATGTAAACGTCCAAAAAGCATAATACTCGTCGTACAAGTAATATGTCGTTACCTCCTAGATCAAATGAAGTGAACTTGAAAGAAAGTGCCAGACTATATGCTTGGCGACTATATGTTTAAGGTACAGTCGCGGAATGAAAAGGTTGACCAGCTTTGAAATAAATTCATTTATGCGTTGGAAGTACATGTTCCCTTTTTATCTGTGGGCCATGTAGTGAAATGACATTCATTATGACGGAATGTGTCATACTCGGTCGATAAAGCAAATACTGATAACTTGTACTGAGCAAGCAAAAACCAACCTTTTCATTCCGCGACAGTACAACTCATAAAATTGCCTTCGCTATTGGGAGACAAAGCGCACCGCAACATTTCAGTTGCGTACATTTGTACATAAGTCAAATAAATAATTTATAATATATACATCGTTAAGGGTAGTCACTGCAGGATCCCTGCTCTGCTATAACATAATTAAAATTGAATTAAGAGGATATCCTGCCTGTCGCGCGGCCCATACAAAAAAACTTAAATTCGAGCCGCCGTAGTCTCCTATCTTCTCCACCAAATATAAACCTATATAAATATTTTTTCTAATATACATTAATGAAGAAGTGTTACTATGCCTCTATGTTTTGTTTTAATTGATTACTGGTTTTGTTAATTAACTAGAGACGCCTATACACCGTGGGCCCGAATAACCCGACCAATTTTAACCACGTATTCCTGATGGTACAACAAGTAAATAACGTTAAATCAACATAGGTGGAATTTTGTCATTTTACATTAATAGTCTTATGGAACAAAATAAATCAGTAAAGTCAGCCCCTCGTTATAAATATGTCTTTACTGGAGGAAAAGTTATCAAAAAATCGGTTGTCTGTAAAGTCGGTTTACTGACGATAGTTGAACGTGACAACGTCATAAGAAAATAAACAATTGACAATGGAACGCCGGTCAGGTAACGCCGAATACGTCAGGTAACGCCGCATACGTCAGGTAACGCCGCATACGTCATGTTTTTTCGTGCGTGCAGCCGGCTCCATCGAATTATAAGACGTTGTCACGTCAAAAGGAAAAAAAACTACAATGGAAACAAAAGGTAAATTTTTTGGCCTCGTAGTCGCTTACCAACAAATACTGCGAAGGTTAATTCCTGTTTAGTTAAAGGACTTTAAAAAAATAGTAAAAGCATCTTAGTCACATTTATTAGGGCTTGTTACACACTTGGGAGTTTTCATTTACAAAATAATGAATATGTCGGAAAGTAAGCGTTTTTCGACTATAAATCACATAATTTTTTTTACTCCTAATAGTTGTTAGAATCTATAGTTAAAGTTGGTCGGGTTATTCAGGCCCACGGTGTATAACGCTAAAAATACACTAACTTTACCATCGTCTGTAAGAGTTAAGTAAACAAAAATTAAAAAAAAAACAGAGGCATAGAAAAACTCTTTAGTAATGTATATTAGAAAATTTATTTATATAGATTTAAAGGCCATTAAAAGGGGACTACAGCGGTTCGAATTCAAGTTTTTTGTATCGGCCGCACGCCAGATAGGATATTCTCTTAAATAATTTCACCAAACAGCATGATCGTGCAGCAACGCCGAGAGAAAGACGCGAGTCTTAAAAAGCATAATACTCGTCGTACAAGTAATATGCCGTTAACTCCTAGATCAAATGAAGTGAAATTGAGCTACACTATCCGCTACAAATAATACGACAGTAAGAACCATTTTTTGAAATCGTCAAATACCTACACTACGTAGGCAGTATTAAGGTGGAAGCGCACACTTTAGGCGCGAAATTCATACTTTTTACAGTTTTTATTTTATTATTGTGGGTAAACGGTGTAACTTTTTAACTTCATAATGGCACTTGCGGTTGTAAAGCAGTGTTCTTTATATTGTTGTGTAAAGCTTTTTAAGAATAAAACTGTTAGCTTGAAATGAAAGTTGTCAAAACGTTGCAAGTCCGAATATCATCTATGTTTGACAACTTTTATATCAAGCTAACAGTTTTATTCTTAAAAAGTTTTACACGTTTCACAACCACAAGTACCATATGAAGTTAAACAGTTACACCGATTACCCACACTAAATTAAAACCTGTAAAAAAATTGAATTTCGCGCCTAGAGCGTTCCATCTTAAGCAACTGAATTTTTCATAGTGATATAAATTCTATTGTTAAGCGAATGCGAAAGACTGTTCGGAAGTGGAAAATACAGCTGAGTGAGCGCAAAGTATTTTACATCAGTACTTTCTTCAACTTCATAAGCATGGAAATGTGTATCAAAGAAAATTGTGTGGAACTTATGACATTCAAACATTATCTCACATGTATCTTGCTTAACGTAAACAGCAATAACTTTAACAAAACTGGGGTAATTAAAATTATTTTCATCCAATCCAATGCAAAGAATGTCTCTAGGGCGATACGTAATACTCATTGCCGTAGCATGAGTCACGGAATGGAGGGTGGCAATATTCGGCAGATCAAAATTGGATTTTAAATTTACAAATTTATCCCTAGTCAGCTCTCTCAATTTACCATGCTCAAATTGAATAGGCAAACTGTTTTGAAATAAAAAGTGACTCAACTGAAGTTGCAACTTAATACTTATAGTTTTGCAAATATTTATTCGTCCAGCATTCGCCCGTGCGATATTTTTTCCAACACGATGCTTAGACTCATACCGCATCGACCAAAGGTGAACAATAGGCCCGAATTTTGCCATCATTCTAGGGTAATGAATCAAGTGATGAAACTTAGGTTGCAAACCTCTTTTGCTAAGCTTCATATACAAAGTATTGAAATCGTTTATTAAATGTTTAAGTAAAAAACAAAGTTCAGGATATACAGCGTCTGTCAAAATGATGTCCAGTATTTGTCTTAAAAGTATGTAAAGAGTGTAAAATGTGTCACCTAAAGGTATCTTATCACCAACCAACAAAGAGAAATAGGTCACTAAAACCAGACATTCACTTGAAGACAACTTCCAATTAATCGAGTTTGATTGCCATGACAAAGCAGGGGGTTTCGAGTTTGAATCACAACCGTAGTTAAATTCTGCTATACGCTTGTTTAAAAAGGTCAAAGTAAAATAACCTTTATCCAATAATCCATTAATGATTACAGTCATGGAATATCCGCAGACCCCTTCTAACATGTCATGCATGCAATCAACAACAACTTGATCAAAAATGTTAAAATTGTCTACTAACATCCAGACACTTCTTTCTTTAACTCCGGTTAGTGAATGATTATTAGTTCTTAAATCACATTCGTAGTTGTCGACATTTCGAAGCAAACTGTTGTCTTCCATGGTTTGAGTTGATGACAATTCCTTAGGAGATCTGCATATTCTACAAGCATGATTCGCTCTAAAACTCTCTACAAACCCCAACATGGAATGCAAGCCCAAGTTGTCTCCAAGTATAGCCCCTAATTGGAATTTAACAACACCGTCAAATCCATCAGCTGTAACGATGCGAACACCCTCCCTGGATAAAAAATTTAATTCATCTATCAAAGCTCTAAAAACACTCAAATTGCCGTGTGTGCACCGATCGGATGAATGGAAAAGAAGAGCTAAAAATATGAACTTAAGCTGAGAAGCAAAACGAGGAGGAAAACAAGGGAGCGTAATATAAGCAGCACCAAGTTTATGTATAGAAGCATGACTACCCAGCGGGTTTCCAGTCTCGTAATCATCAAAGAAAAGAAACAGTGGATATATTTTATCATTTTCATTAACAGACACTTTCTCGTGTATTTTTTGCCAAACTTTAGATTGGGTGAAGTTTATGACATGAGGAAAGTTAGAACATTCTTTTATATATTGATCCATTTCCTTGATAAGTCCAGGTATTGATAATATTTTCTGGAGAACAGACCTCAAGGGAATGAATTGAGCAGTAGAAGGGACCAAAACAGGATCACCTGACGTTTTAGATACTTCCATCCTTTCACCCACTACTACCGGCTTAGGAGGTATGTATGTACCTAACTCAGTAAAAATTTTTTGTCTTTTGTAAATTGAACTAAACTTGCTAGTTGTTAAGCGTATCGTGGAAGTGAAATTTTCAACAAAATCTTTTAGATGACTGCATTCCACACCCCTGCTACTTAATGTTTTTAATTCTTGTTGCAAAGCACAATTCAAACCGTCATTAATAAATACATCTAGTTGTCTATAAAAATATTGAGCAGTTTTCAAATTTAAGGCGGGATTGCAGTTCAGAGAGCTAAATAAAGATGCTAATTGGTTTGACAGGACTAGCTCTGAATCGATATTCTCATTTACAGTAGTAATACTATCTTGAGAAGATGTAGGAATTGGTAATTCAAGAAATGGATAACTTTCGCATGGTGGTTGCTGTTGGTCAAGGCTATTTAATATTATTTCCGAATCAATAGGGTCGACATCTTGAGAAGATGTAGGAATTGGTAATTCAAGAAATGGATACCTTTCGCATGGTGGTTGCTGTTGGTCAAGGCTATTTAATATTATTTCCGAATCAATAGGGTCGACAGCGTGACATCTATCAATGTGTTTACGTAAGGAATTTGAACAGTCAAAAACTCTGTAGCAACCAGGTTGTCCGCAACGAATTCCTACACTGTTATGTGGAATCTTTCCACATGGTAACCTCAAATGAGTTATAAGCTCACGTAAAGAAGTAAATTTAGTGACACAGTAGTAGCAAGTCAACATTTTATATTATTAACAGTCTTAGTTAACAGTGGAAATATTAAGTTCGGTCAACACTTGATTCACCCCTACAATGGTCTTATCATTCGGCAAATCAATTTTGAAAAACCCTCGTTGAATGAGAAGCCATACGTGTTCGCACTCCAACGGATACTTTAAGTCAAATGCAAAAAAGATCTTGAAGCACATTTGAACAGCATCTAAAATATTATTGTACCTGTATAAAGGTGCATCGACGTAAACGTACGCGCTTGTCACAGCAGCCCAACTGCTGCCAACAGCAATAACTAGGGGTTGAATAGAAGTTCCCTTGGAGTGTTTTCGTTGTTGCAGAATAGTTTCTTCTCCATCGGCGAGAGAGTTAAAAAGCGAGATGAATGTTCTAGCTGCTTCCGCTCTCGACGCTCTTTGGCCTTTCGCATTTACTTTTCCACCCGACGAAAATATAAATGGTAGCAGCAACAGTGCAGTTTCAGTCTCACGTCCTAAAACAATAATGAAATGTTAAACAAAATCCATATCAATGACCTGAATAATAATATCATATTATAATAATGATGATATCAAAACCTACCTGACTCTATACTTTTAAATATATTATCAAGTATGTGCTTCTGAGTTTTGTCTCTGAGTTTCGAGTATTTCTCTTTAGCCTTCATAATAATAGCTTGTTCATGTTTTTGTAGCTCTCCAGCCAGGACAGTGTCATCGCGGACCAATGACGAACTTTCTTCGAAGTCTAAATCAATTAGATGTGTTGCGATTGCTTGATTTTTCAATACAGGGAATTTTTTAAGATATTCTCCTGTAGAGTGTCGATTTGCCAAGACAGCGAAACGCTCTTGTCTACTTTTCTTCCAGGCGTCTCGAAGATAGTCTGTGATATCGTTACCCTGAAAGTCTTCAACAATTTTTAGGCAACTTTCGCGGTCTGCATCTGTAATCTCTGTTGCAGTTATTTCTGATGAATTAGAGCTATTGCCTCCCTTTTTTGTAAAAGAAATTATGCTTTTAGAACGCAACTTTTTTCGTTCGTTATTCCAATTATCCCAAAGGCAACCGTAGTATCGTCTACCTTTTGAAGGTAGCTGGCGACTGCCAAATGATTGCCTGTTTGTGGTTAAGCCTGTTCCTACTGAAAAAAAGTAGAATTTCTTGTCTTCCTCGGGAAACAGTTCTATGACATATTGAGCCCACTGTTCAAGTTGCGCTGGCTTCAATATCGCCCCTGGAGTTATATCTATGAGATGTGATACGACGCATCTAGCTAAGGAGCATCTTTCCGTTTTAGTAAGACGTGTGCTGGATAGCAGTGGTGTAAGGCGGATTTGTTCCTTTAATAGTTTCTTTAATGGATTGCTGCGCTCGTGCGTATCTTCTGCGCTAATCTCCGAAGGTACAAACGATCTTGTACTGTAACGTTCGCTCTTATTACATTTAATATATGACTAAAAGCCCACCCCAAAATAATAAGATTTTATTATACAAGTATATTTTATTGCACTTCAAAACCACATAGTAAGAAATTACAACAATAGAGTACTGGTAGTCTTAATTGCTTAAAAGCTATAACATAATAGTTTGCTTTGAATACATCTTATGGCCAATATGTGATCTAAAATGTCAGGACAATCCGTTCTACGCTGTGAATTAATTACTAGTAACCCAAGAACTTTTCAATTAAGTGAGAGCGTGGTTTAAGAAAGTCTCCCAAACTATAGAATGCAATAAATGATGGTTTAGCAAGTGATGAAAGTATTTTACTTAAAATACTAATTTCTAGGATAAATGTATAAAACCACGAAGGAATCTAGACAGATTTGGGATCACAAATTAGTGTAAAAACAAATGCTTAGTAAGGTAAAGACAAGTAAGTATAATATAATCATAAAGGAATGAAATCAGGTATTCATCTGTGGGTAATGTGAGTTAACAGTCATGTCTGTCAGGGTCTGTCTGAATTTACCTAAGTATAATTTTAGAACTCTGAGTTTTCTGGGACATAGGACGGCGACAACCTCCTCCGTCGCCGTCAATGAGACTCGGCCTGTTGCTGGACATCCCTCTTTCCCGGTCTAGAAGAGACCCTCGGAGTTCTTAGGTGATTAGCACACAAACTAATCTTATCTTGAGAGGTGATTTCGCAAAAGGGATTAACAAGTATTACTAGCGCTGATCTGACAACACACTCCTATTCTCCGGGGAGACTGAGTATCCACCAAATCAGACTTATTTAGGAGACAGTTAATGCAAATATTACTCCGAATGTGAGAGCTATTATATAGCAACCTTTCCTCACATAATATAATTTACCACTGCATTCAAACCAAGGGTAATACAGACAGAAAAATGCAGCTAAATATCTGTCCTCCGGGAGGCTGTACTGTTGTAATGTCTTGTCTAAGTGTCTTAGTCTGGAAGTCGAATGAAATTCTCCTTCCTGAGTACCTTGGAAATAGATCATACTTCATTCCCTAGACAAGCTAACTCTCACGAGATGATTTCACCGAAAAGGCTCTTACAATATACAATTAATTATAAAACTAATGAGAACCCGACAAGATCTGAATTCTTGATTCAGTCTTACGCAAAACAGGCTCTTGAGCCGGAGGTACGCATCGGGATCCTCACTAAGAAGTGGGTCCTTGGACCCGTGTATCTTCTAGCTAATCGGTTCAAATGCAGGGAACTAGCCTTGGCTATTGCTCCCTCTGACGTATCAGGCAAGATCGAAACACTACAAGACACACGAACTTCAATTTAAGGAATCAGAATTGAGCCAAATCAGATCAAGCACCCATAAGAAAATATTTATAAATATCCAGTCTTTTATCGACTGTCAATGTCAATCTCTGTTTTATACATGAGACCAAATTCATTTAAATAAAGTTAAGTTTCAAAACTTATTATGCAATTTTGCCTCTTAAGACAACATCGTAAGAATCAAATCAGGTGTTCTTTGTCAATGAATTTAAAGTTTACCAACAAAATTTATATCTCTGTAAAGGATATTTAAATGACAAAACAGAATGTTGCCAAGTCAATGAAGAATATTAGTATGATAAACAGAATGTTGCCAAATCAATGTAACTAATACATTTAATGTATGTTCTAATCCCCAAACCCCAGAAATTACAGAAATACTTATTTACTAAATTTAATACTAAAAAGACATTAAACGACTTAGCTCTGTTCTATATAAATTGTACCGTACATCCTATCAAAACACTCATTATTTGCCGTCATAAAGAAAATACACACACAAAAAAAAAATGAAATGAAATAAAAATTGATCTTACCAACTCCATAAGTAAACCTAGGGTAAATAGAATTAGTATACACATTAACTACTTATAGTTTATAAACGAACAATAAGGAATCAGTCATCCGTACGCAGACACAGAATGCTTCATTATATTTGCGTAATGATGAACCCTAATCTAAGACAATAAATCTATTTGCAGTTATTTATATAAATATATATATACAGTTTAGACCAGTCGCACAACCTATAAGTATTCGGGAGAAGATTTACAGACACCGAAGCGTCTACTTGCCCCAAAAGCTAAAGGTTGGCTAAAGTCCCACTACAATTATATTACTAGCTACTTGGCCTGTAGGCTACTGAGAGCCCTCAAAACAGCTTGTGTTGACACCAGTTAGGTTTCCACTGTTTTGGTACCGAGGCTAAAAGAATAAAAGTTCTTACAAAATCCACGGTCTTCAGCAGACTTCCAAACAGCGAGTACTTCTGAACTCCACTTCGCCGTCCGTAGGATTTCTTCAGTCGTCTTCCAAGCGTTGAGAGCTTCCAGGCGTAGAACTTTCTTCAGGGTCTTGTAGAATTTTCTGACTTCTTGATGTGTTCCTCGCGGCGGCTCCAGGGATAATAATCCGACCTCGTTTTGTACTGCTTATATACCCCGAAACAAATGCGAATCGAAATTAATCGAACACATTTCAAATTATAACGGTTTTATTTTTCCGTTAAAAATACCTGCCAGTTTGATTCTTAATGTCAAGTCAACAAAAAGGTTTTATCTTAAAATTAATTTTATGGCTACTGAATTTACACATTGCTTAAGAATTAATTAAAATAACATGATTTTATAATTTGCGTCCTCTAAATTAAAATTTGAAATAAAATTATTCAATCCTTTTGTAGGCCAAAAGGAATGAATATTTCTTCGTCTTGGTTCTGTCAACACTCGTTCGTAACAGATCTAATCTTATTCAAGACATATTTTTAAACGACTAAATGCCTATATTCTAAACTGTCAATTTTTCTATTTAACATAACCTTTAAGTTTCATATTCGCGAATTTTTATTTCGGAATTAACTTTTGTTAAATCCTCCAATTTATCTACGCCAAACCTTTGGATATTTAGTAAATGTATGATAGCCGGATAACGGATAGAGCAAGAACGCAAATTTCACATATTAAAATCATGACACCCTTCATTATTATTACCAATGCAGATCTCAGGTAAGCTTGTCATTTTTACGTCTTTAAACAACAATTTCTCTTAAAATAAACATATCTTAACTAAATTCCGATTTCAAAACACCATTCCTGTATTCCAATATCATCCTGTGGTTGATAATTTAAGCCTTCCAAAATCTCAATTCAATACATAATAAAATTCTATTCTAGTTAATAAAATTAACAGTTTCAGTGGAAATCACATAGTTAGATCCAAAGATCCATTTTATCTATAACTTTGACGAGACTGTGTCTAATATTCTTTCCAGAAAATCAACAATTACTGCGGTTCGTTACTTCAAGAAAGTCGCTGCATATGTTCCTGCTAACAGAGAGTATTATTAATAAACAACATAAATTAATCATTAAAACCACATTTGGCTTTCAATAAAATACCAGCGACAAACAATGAGTGAATGAATATATTATTTTTGGTAAGCATTAATGTTTTAAATCATTTCCCCCTAGTCAGTGAGTACCTGCAATTACCCTATTTAACCGATAAAGAAATATCATGTTTCTTTAATGTTATAAATATAACAACTATCATTGTTCTTCTCCGCTTACCTCACTAAAATCAAACCAATTCGAACTAGTTATGATTATTCTTTATTTATATAAAGAATTACAAACATCTTAATAGTAAGATAACTATTTCATCTATACTGAAGAGACAATCATTTAAAAATAACACGGGGCACCTGCCCTTGGCGTCACAATCCCCCCCCTGTTTGTTCAAAGCTTCCAAAACGTAGAACAAACATAACCTTCTTTAACCTTCTGGGCGCCAACTCAAAACAATTCCTAATATGAAAGTCTAAACTGAAGTATTTCAATACCTTACTTTATAAATAAAGCTATAAACATTATTATACCCTCTCAAGGATCAAATAACATAGATCAGCAAACGCTGATTCAAATTTATAGTCAATAACCATCCAAAAGAATTCTACCGACTATGGCGGTCAAAAGGTTAAACCTAACCCAGTCCGTCTTATATTTTCACCTTGCAATGTACGTGTGGTGTGTATTTCAACAATTACTCAACAGGAAACAGCCTCGCCTTATTAACCAAAGTGTCTCACCACTTATCAAAATGAGAATAGACTGTCCACGGCCACAGCATTCTGCCCCAACAGTCGTAAGGCTTTTACACCTCAGACCCCTGTGGGTCCAGCCTGTGCCATACCTTTTGAATACTAGACCCTTCTGTTCATCTAGATTCTCAGTCGTAACCTTACAGATTTAGCACCTGCCCCTCCTATCAAGACAGAATAACTGCTTTGAAATAACCGCAAACGTTAAATTCCCAATCGTCAAAGCTAGCCTCAAAGATTAAACCACCAAAACTGCCCCTTGAATTTCTTTGTGCTTGTCCTCCTAACATCCAAACAAATGATTCAATCAAATCAACCAAGATTCTATCTTGTGGTTTCTTTATAAGTAAAATTAGCGACCCCTCCCCCCCCAGGGACGAGCTCTTATACCTGCCCCGCAGAATATAGCACAGCTCTTTTGAATGAATCACATGCTGAACAGGCGGGTATGTACTTAGTTCGGGTTCCTAGCTTCTTGTGGAGTGTAGCACCATTTACTGACGCGCCAGTCAACAGCAAAAATTAAATCACCTAGCCTCACACCAACAGTCTGTAAATGGCACCATATTGTATTAGTTCGCAAGGCTAAATACAATTAGACTGGTGATCGCATACCGAGTCCGATTCAACCGAGGGAATCCTGCACACTCTAGCAAACCATCATCATCCAAACATCCTTTCAAAGCGCTTTTCCCTTTCATGCATCCCTTAATAAACAAAACCACTCTACCTTGCATCCTTTTTTATTTCTTCCAGCCCTCACAATTGCTTCCATACCATACTCTCTCATCTGACCCCGTTCAGTCGAATCAAACCCTTTCGATACACGATCAAATTAAAACGAAACATCCCCATGTCAGTCTCTTCAGCTTAAAGAGGTTAAAAAAATAAAAAGACAAATATACATACATTTAAACTTAAAACTAAAATTAATAAACCAAATTAAAACTAAGTCCTATAATAAAACAAAAGAAACCATTATGAACTAAGATTTGCCCCCCCCCCCCCCCCCCCCTTAATCTAAGTGATGAAGATGATAAAGAAGTTATCGATGATGATGAAAGTGATGATTTGTTAAAGAAGTTGATGATGATGATAGTGTAATTGAAGATAATGATAATGAAATTGATGATAATGATAATGAAATTGATGATAATGATAATGAAATTGATGATAATGATGAACTAGATATGAGCGCTGATGGACAATTGGCCGGCGGCGGTGCTCATATCTATGATGAACAAGTTAAAATGAAAATAAGGTATACAATAAAAACAATTCTAGGGCGTAAAACACAAAAATAATGGAGGGAATCACACAATTGCTGCTAAGCATACAAAAAGAAATTAAACAGCTAAAAGCAGAAAACAGGGATATGGAAACCAGAATTACATCCACTATAATAAAAAAAACTAGACAGCAAATTCGAAATATTGGAAGAAAAACACAAAATTATAGAAGAGAAAATCGAAAACCAAGAACTACGTTTAAAACAAGTTGAAAGAGAAATAAGGAAGAAAAACATCGTATTTTTCGGAGTTGCCGAAACGACTTCAAGTTACGAAAAGCTAGAAAATAATGTACTTCAAATAATAAATAAAACTATGAAAGTACCATTAACGAGACAAGAAATAAAAGCAGTTACCAGAAAAGGCAAAAAAGAAGAAAATAAAGTTAGGCCAATCGTTTTAACCCTCACGACGCTAGGTAAAAAGATTAAAATACTGAAAAAGGAAAAGCCTTAGACACCTCTCTCTACTACATAAAAGAGGATTCCCCCCCCCCCCCCCCGAAATTTTAGAAAAACGCAAACAATTGTCAGAGGAAGTGAAGAAATTAAGAGACGAAGGGAAAAATGCGGTTTTGAAGTATAACCAAATCGTCATCCTGAAAAACAAACCGGGCGCAAACACATACAACAAAAACCAAAACAACCAAAAACGCAACCTGTCTACGTCTCCGGAGACACCAACATACACACTAGCTAATAATGACGCTACCAATAGAGCAAGCAAGAAAAATAAAACCGGTCCGAATAGCACTCTTACTTCCTACTGGCCCCTCAAGTTCGCACCACCCCAAGGATCCAATTCAAATCTCGAAAGTCAAGCGTTAGAATCGGAAAACAAATAGCAATTAAAATCACGGCCTCTCTCTAACCATCTTCCAACCCGGCTGGTCACCGTGGAAGCATACGTCCACAACCCTCCATCAAACATATCAAAGATCACGAAAGTAGATAAAAATGAATCATTAAAAATAGCAACATACAACGTCAGATCACCCTCTACCACTGAAAAGTACCTAGAACTAATGCACGCTATCCAAAATATCAACCTAGACATACTTGGCTCTTATAACAGGAAAAATACCAGAACAGTGGCACAAGTCCGATATTGTACTGCTATACAAAAAGGAGACCCACTAGACATCGCCAACTATCGATTACCATCACAAATTACAGAATATGATACAACAACTCAACATAGAAGCAAAAAAGGTCGGCCTGTACATGAACCTAAGCAAAACAAAAGTGATGACAAATTGCAAACAGGGAAAAATCTTTTTAGACGATGTAGAGCTGGAATATGAATATAAGTCTCATTCTCTAAAAAAAATCAACGAAGACGAAATCAACAGACGTATAACATCCAGCTGGAACAAATATTGGGCTCACAAAGATATACGCAAAGGTAATTACGATCTGGACATAAAAAAGACTGTGATGGATACTTGCATTCTGCCTTGCTTAACTTACGGCTCCCAAACTTGGACGTATACAAATAAAGTTAAAAATAAAATAACAACTTGTCAGCGAGCAATGGAAAGGAACATCTTAAGTCTGAAAAAAAAATCACGAAGTGAGAAGTCAAGACATAAGAAGTAGGACGAAACTTGCAGATGCACTCGGCCAAGTATTAAAACTAAAATGAAACTGAGCCGGACATGTGGCAAGATGCACCGACCAGCGCTGGACCCTCGCAACTACTAAATGGACTGGACCACAAGGAAAAAGAAACGTAGGGCGACCACAAAAACGGTGAGTCGACGATATAACAAAGCTGGCAGGGAACAATTGGCTTGAAGTCGCACAAGAAAGGCAGAACTGAAAAAAATGGAGGAGGCCTATACCCTACAAAATGGGGTTCCTATAATATAAAACTTGGATATAAAAATTTATTATTATGTAATATTGGTTATGGGAAAATAAAAGGCTTTATTATTATTAACAATTCTAACTACTAATTAAGTTTTCCTTCCGAAGACGCAGTCTCTCGGTTCCTTTTTCAGTTCCAAAAGATGTCGACTATCGATGTACAATGTAGGGTCCTAACCACTAGACGATCACGACCGCTGACTACTTTCCGATCGGTGTAGACGAGTCTTCCTCCTCTCCTCTCCTTTGATTCTCCACAGCTGATAGTCGGTGAAACTTCAGAAGTCACCACAAACAATTATCACAACACTCACTAAACACTTGAACACTTTCCGTTACTATTCTCAATTAACTAATTAAATTTTACTGAATTCCACACTATAATTCACTGCACTACACTTAAATAAAAAAAAAACACTTCACTCGTTATAACAAATAAACACTTACGCAAATGGTTAAAACCGTCAAACACCGAATTATTATGTTTTAAACCCGAAACACAATTATATTCTTAAATTTGCCGCCGCACCGAACGTTCACCCTAAATCTGGTTATACACTCGCGTTTAGAATACCACAACTTATTTATTTAAAAGCTGTACACACTTGCTACGAAATTAATCGACAACTCGCGACGTATGACGTACTATACACTAAAACCGATAACAAACATTACAATTTAAACCGCACAAAATTACATTCGCATTTATCGTCGTGTCACGTCACTAGCGCCAACAGTGGAGGACTCGTGAACTATTCTGACAACTTAGTTAACGCATTGCTGCGCTTTTAATGTTTGCTATCCTTATAGACTAACTGACAGGTTAGGCAACGTCATGCAAAGAACTTGAGTGTTATCTGCACGAGGGCGGCAACATTATAGTTAGGTTGTTACCGAGGTCGCCGAAGGAATCAGAAGAAATAAACAATTTGATTTAACATAAATGTTCTTCTTCAGTCAACATATCTCAACAGCTAGGATTCTGTAGTTTCGACAATCACACAACTCGAAATATATCATATAATTATAATTTTAAAATTTTGTGTAAATACTCCTTTATTGAAAAATAGGTATATCAACCAAACAAAAACAAGATAAATTCAAACTTCCTAAGACAAATAAATCTCAAAACTAAATTAAACTACCTAATATACAAAAAAAAATAATTGTTATAATTATCAATATTTTTAGAATAATTGATTTATAGACAAATCATCCAACTACACCATCTGACTTAACCGTGTACGAAAAACGTCTCACAATGATTACTCGAACGCGTCAAACTTAAACGTCAAATTTGAAATTTGAGTTGTCTTGTCAAAAAATGACAGCGACTTTTCATCAACGATAATTTTGCCGCGTTCCATAAGCAAGTCTGTTTTGGAGAATTAAAATGTGTTGAAATCAAAACGAAATGTGAATAATTCACAATAAATATGTCTTAAAACAGGTAAGCTAACTACAATATACATCAAAAGTTACTATAAGCTATGATTGTCAATGTAAATCCTCGCAAGGGTGAATAACCTTTTCTCAAATATTCTTTACAGATTTCACGAGCTCACTACAACATTTCTTCATGGGAGCAAAGTTAAATAGTTAACTAATATCATAAGGATACTCAAAATATTTTTCGGAAGGACCTATTTCGTTAAATTTTGCTGGGAAAACAAAAGATTCCACAAGTAAGTTCTGACATTTTTTCGTACTTATCCAATAAACTCCGTTAAAAAGTAAACTGGCGTATACGGTATTTGAAAATTCTAGAAAGCATAACTTTGTACGTAAACTTCTGGCCATTAAATGTTGATTTCTTTACAAACAAAGTGTTTGTGACGTCCGCAAAATGAACTTGAATCTGTTCTAAGTGTATAAGTGTGAAGTACCTTTTCACAGAGCTAGCCAACCAATTTCTATTTTAAGTGTATTAGGATAGCCCTTTATGACAAAGCACTAAGCTTATAAAATTTGAGATCCCCGGTACTACTTCATATCTTAAAATGCTAACAATTTAGAATGTCTCCGGCTTTATTTTAATCCTTTCTATATTTTAACTTTGCTTCTCTTAAACTTTTCAGTGAGAATGATTATCGGAGAATACTGAAAATGAACTATGCTGGGGTTCCTGTATCAACATGGCATCTTAAATAGGAATATTGAAAAGAAAAGACAGAGGAAGTCTGGCACAAGCATTTATGGATCAAGGCAGTGAAAGAATTATGATGACATTACACCAGGAACTCAAGATGGTGGCCGATAAGAGAACGGGATGGTAGCCATTTCTCTAACAAGAGCAAATTTCTCAATTTTTATATTGGGGATTATGACATCATTAAAGAATTATTTGGTAACAGGGAAATGAAAATACCTAAGATTCTAAGCTGCGTTAAATTATAGCATTATCTACTCTATGAGTGATAATCGCGGAAATCGAGAACAATATTATGCACTATAATATTTCAGTATTCTCCATGATCTGCGGTGAATAAGGATATGAATTCCAGAATGAAAAGGCTGCTGTTTGTGAATAAATCTCCTAAATTGTAAGCATGAATAATTATTAATTATTTTTATAAAAAGCAAGCATACATATGTGTCACTTAGCACATAAAATAATTTGGCACTGACAATAAATGCTGTAATCTGTATATAACGAACTATTTACAAATTATTTACTAAATAGTAAATACATTCCTATAGTGATGTTAAAATATTTTTTTTTTTTTTATAGCATAGGCTGATTAGGCTGTGAGTCTAGGCTTTGGGGTTGCAAGTTAAGCTAACTT
Source organism: Eudemis profundana (assembly GCA_947034925.1). Classification (NCBI taxonomy): domain Eukaryota; kingdom Metazoa; phylum Arthropoda; class Insecta; order Lepidoptera; family Tortricidae; genus Eudemis; species Eudemis profundana. The sequence continues at coordinate 8,190,782 of OX344814.1, read as the reverse complement.
TAAGAGCTAGACTGTTTACTTTTGTCTACAAAATTTGTCTATAGTGCTCAGTAAAATCTATGTGTAGGACTTCATTACTATTAACTATTTTAAATATGCCCTACCCGGCCATAAAGTGGGCCCCTGCGCACACTGCGCGTACGGAAAAAGCCAACTCCCGACCAACTGTAAAAATAAAATGATATACACAACACGAGATGCAACAAAGAAAGCCCCCAATCGCATATTTACGTCCCTCGCTTGCAGCTCGGGCCGCAAACTTCTGTGATGTTGAACCCTCCCCGCATTTCTACCCTAGTTGATTAATGAACTATTTTTGTCTTCCACTCACTTTTATTATTTTGTGTTTGAAGTGTGCGAATTGACAATAGCTAGACTACAATTTTTTCTTTAGTCCTTATATATATATATATTTTTTTTTTATTTAAACTACTTATACCTTTTTCAGAGTAAGAAGATTGCTGAATTTACTGAGAGCAGAGCAAGGAACAGAACACCTACCAACTATCCGGCTAGAACATGTCTCTTACTTTACAAAACAATGCCTGAAACTGTTTTCTTATATTTTGATACTATCAAAGAAAGGATTTTCTATTTGTAAGTATGTATAAATCTTTTTGGTCATACTATGGATACTTTTTTGTGTTTAGTACAAACGCTAACATATTTTTTTTCACCGTTTTAAATGTATAGACTTTGTTTAACGCAAGAAAAAAAACCATGCAAGTTAAACTGCAGTTAAATACTAGGCTACCTATCAAAGTTCAATGCTATTTTATAACTCAGAAGAAAACCCTTGTTCTGTCTACAAGTAAAAATAATATTTTGCATTCAAGAAATGTATTGTTGCACACTGAAAATGTGAGAGTTGCAAATTTTAAATTGTAACATTATTAGAAATCTTAAATTTTTGTTTTCTACCGTTATTATGATTAAACATTCCTAAATATATATAAGGATTAGTTCACTTAAATAAGGAAATCTACAAAAATATACTTGTATCTATTACTGAGAAAATGGAACTTGTCCTGGCTTTCATATTTTTTGTTAATATTATTTTTATTATTTTCTTTTTCTAGTGGGGAAGGAGCTGTTGGTTTCAAGCAACTATAACTCCTGTCTCAACCACCTCATCAAGTTACTTCATCTAGTTCCAAGAAGATTCATCTCTAGCTCCGAGCTCCGTGTAACAAGAAAAAAAAACTGCTTTATGTTCATGAGAAATCAGCAATGAAACACTTCTCATCACACACGAAGAAACTAGAAGTTTTTTAGACAAAATGAATTGACAGTCTTCTATAAGTTTATACTTGTTCTATAATGCTTTATCCATTATTAACTATGACTTCGAGATGTTTACCAACTTTTATTCAAATCCAAAATGAAACAGTACTCTGTCAATTCCTCTGCCAATCAACTTTCAGTACCAATTAAGTTTATAATTAAAATAAGGCTTTAAATAAGATATTTTACTGTTAGGCTACCTAAAACAAAGATATTATGTAATGTCTGTTTGCAATCATCCATTTAAAATATCCTAGGCTATCTCGAGCAAGTAGTGTTTTGTAATTATCTAGATGTTCCCTATTTGCATTCCTATGTATAGGTCTGTATCTACGTAAAATAACTATGAAACAGCTCTCCATTCAACTCTTACCAGAGCAATAAGTGAACTCTAACTGATGCTTACTTCACATATTAATATATTAAACATTGACCGCCCTCAAAACACTATCTCTATCTTAATTTCAAAACCATTGATTCTATAGTACTGCTAGAACACAACCCTTGTTTGTAAAATGGCTTCGAATCACAACAAATTGCATTTCGTGGACTGTCTTATCAGTTCTAAACCATTCTAGTGTTTAATAGTAATTTTTCTTACAAGGGGGTACCTCATTGCTATTAATCGCATGAAGGCATAAATAATTTTCGCATATTACTTGGTTGTCTTTTTACTTTGTTCCAAGTATATACTACTGTTTCTTATCTCTAATAGAATTAAAAGAAAGCTGCTCACAGTCAAGTTACAACTATCCTGGCAGTAAGGGCCACTACCAACCTATGCTGAAACGACTTTTATTTACCTAATCCCAATTCCCGACTTATCCGTAAAAATCTCTAAAGGTAAGATGCAACAGTATTGTTTTCAGAGTCGTTAGAATTCTATCAAAGTATTAAAATAAAACTAGTTCCATCTACCATCAGTAGACCCATTACATTGGACATTATTTTCTAAAATTTTTAAATCTGATTAAAATTTAAATCTCCTTAACCCTTCAATGATATGTACACTATAATGAACAAATTAGAATTGTAACTATTTTAGCGCAAGTGCAATACATCTCTGTTAAAATCATAAATACTCAAGAATCTATTAAAACCCGTCCCAGCGAACCTCCCCCCCCCCTGCTTTTTTGTCCATGCCGCTATCTTGAATTTCCCATACCCGCCTAACTACGCTAGAGTGTGCATCGAGATTTTTTTTCTGGTCGTAAATGTACACTAACGCAACGTTCCTGGCTTACTATCCATGTTTTTATTAGAATAGAAATCCAACCTACTTGACTACTAAATTAAAAGATATAGATAGTTTTATTTGCATTCAGCTTGTCAAAGTAATCACAAAATTGTGTAATTAAGAAACGTAAAGATTGTGCAAGTGATAACCGTATAAATTGAGTAATTGATGACTTTACAAATTCCCAATATGTTGCTGAAGTTGTCTGTTCACTCTTTGTGAAACCTATCTCAAAATAATTGTGCATTATATTGAACAAATTCTGTCTTTAACATTCTTGACATACACAGGGTTAAGTCACAGATAAATAAATGACAAAACCGATGCTTCTCAAAATGGCGTCTTATGTAATCAACTCGTAAATTATTTATTATGAAAATTAATCAGAACAATGAAATAAATTAAGTAAAACCCGTGTTTTAAAGTGGTAAATGACTACAAATATGTGCTGCATATAGGTTAGCGGTTCTGAACTGAAATGAACGGATTTCATGTGCTAGTGTAACCGACTGTTCCTGCCGAAATAGTATTCGTATTATCAACAGGTTATTCATAAAATTAAAGAATTTACGCTTCCTCTGCTTTGTGTGTGAGATTAAAGACAAGAAGAAGATATTGTCAAGAACACCGAATGCTCGGCAATAAACTAAAGAAATTAACCTAACCTATACTGTAAACAAAACAGTTTTGATTACTCCAGATTCAAGAAGTGCCTATCTACCAGAGTTCAAAGAGTGTATAGTGATTCTATCCAGAAATCTATGAGAAAAGTGAAATAGTCCTACATCATAATCTATATTCTTATGAAGAATCCTACTTCATAACAAATGCTACTTGAATAACTTAAAATTGTTTAAGAAATTTACTATAATTCCGACCAGCGCTGCATCCTCCCTAAAGTGGTCTTATTAACTGAACTGCAAGACAATAAACTTCATAAAGTGATTACTTGCTAAAGCAATCTAATGAACTGAATTAAATCAAGTTCTGTGAAAAGCTGGTTTTAAAGGTTTACAACAAAACTCTACTAGTATGCTCCTGAGTAATTTAAACATAAGATAATTAATCAAGATTATAACTTCTTGTCTTCCGAGAAGAAATCTTACTTCAAAAACATGATTCCAAAAGGAACGGAGAATCTATAAATACCTAAGGAAAATGCAACAAAGGTTAGTATTTGATGGGACTGCCTCGGTTCTGTAGCGCATCAGGGATGTTCGCGGAGGCATGCGTCGATGGTTTCCATGCGACCATGCGTGGGCGCGCCGCATCTCTGGTGCGCCGGGTGCGGGGGAGTCCCAACAACATCCTACGTATGGTAGCGGATAGGGTTGATTGTCCCTACTTATCGCACTGTCAGACGCTGCACTCTCCCACTAGTATCATACTGTGGTGAGAAGAATAATTCTATTATGTACAATACTAACCCTTTAGTTTCTTGTTTAAGTTATAATTATAATACTAACAAAATATGTGTCAATATGTTACATGAAATAAACAAATTTAATTTAATTTAATTAATTAAATGAGATAAACCCTTATCCTATGTTATCCTGCCTATCCTAAATTTACCTATTATTATTAAAATAATACATTACTACATATCCTGTAAATTCTTAAGCAGGGTACCTAAAACATATTAACTGTGAATGAACTAAAAATACCTTTTTTTTCTTTTCAGCTGTGACAAACAGGCAAGCTGCTTATTTTCTACAGCAAGAAGATAAAATGAAGCTTCTACTGGCTTCACAAGTAACCGTCAAGTTCAACAAGAAGCCCGCACAAGGCATTGAGAATGTTTCTTATACCAAGCTCTCACAATTAATCTATCGTTTTCACAACAACAATTCTGGCCTGTAAATACAAGCCTAATTCAAAGCAAACTACCACAAGTATTGAAAACTTAAATTTTGCATATCACTAGTCGCAATCTAAATGGAGAAAAGTGGTTCAAAGTGCAAAATATCCTGTTCACGGTACCCACCAATTCTGTAACGTTCGAGGCCTTATTATATTTAATAATAGTCCACGACTCAAAGCCCTCCCCAAATAATTATAAAATGATAAGATTTTATTGTACAAGTATATTTTATTGCACTTCAAAACCACATAGTAAGAAATTACAACAATAGAGTACTGGTAGTCTTAATTGCTTAAAAGCTATAACATAATAGTTTGCTTTGAATACATCTTATGGCCAATATGTGATCTAAAATGTCAGGACAATCCGTTCTACGCTGTGAATTAATTACTAGTAACCCAAGAACTTTTCAATTAAGTGAGAGCGTGGTTTAAGAAAGTCTCCCAAACTATAGAATGCAATAAATGATGGTTTAGCAAGTGATGAAAGTATTTTACTTAAAATACTAATTTCTAGGATAAATGTATAAAACCACGAAGGAATCTAGACAGATTTGGGATCACAAATTAGTGTAAAAACAAATGCTTAGTAAGGTAAAGACAAGTAAGTATAATATAATCATAAAGGAATGAAATCAGGTATTCATCTGTGGGTAATGTGAGTTAACAGTCATGTCTGTCAGGGTCTGTCTGAATTTACCTAAGTATAATTTTAGAACTCTGAGTTTTCTGGGACATAGGACGGCGACAACCTCCTCCGTCGCCGTCAATGAGACTCGGCCTGTTGCTGGACATCCCTCTTTCCCGGTCTAGAAGAGACCCTCGGAGTTCTTAGGTGATTAGCACACAAACTAATCTTATCTTGAGAGGTGATTTCGCAAAAGGGATTAACAAGTATTACTAGCGCTGATCTGACAACACACTCCTATTCTCCGGGGAGACTGAGTATCCACCAAATCAGACTTATTTAGGAGACAGTTAATGCAAATATTACTCCGAATGTGAGAGCTATTATATAGCAACCTTTCCTCACATAATATAATTTACCACTGCATTCAAACCAAGGGTAATACAGACAGAAAAATGCAGCTAAATATCTGTCCTCCGGGAGGCTGTACTGTTGTAATGTCTTGTCTAAGTGTCTTAGTCTGGAAGTCGAATGAAATTCTCCTTCCTGAGTACCTTGGAAATAGATCATACTTCATTCCCTAGACAAGCTAACTCTCACGAGATGATTTCACCGAAAAGGCTCTTACAATATACAATTAATTATAAAACTAATGAGAACCCGACAAGATCTGAATTCTTGATTCAGTCTTACGCAAAACAGGCTCTTGAGCCGGAGGTACGCATCGGGATCCTCACTAAGAAGTGGGTCCTTGGACCCGTGTATCTTCTAGCTAATCGGTTCAAATGCAGGGAACTAGCCTTGGCTATTGCTCCCTCTGACGTATCAGGCAAGATCGAAACACTACAAGACACACGAACTTCAATTTAAGGAATCAGAATTGAGCCAAATCAGATCAAGCACCCATAAGAAAATATTTATAAATATCCAGTCTTTTATCGACTGTCAATGTCAATCTCTGTTTTATACATGAGACCAAATTCATTTAAATAAAGTTAAGTTTCAAAACTTATTATGCAATTTTGCCTCTTAAGACAACATCGTAAGAATCAAATCAGGTGTTCTTTGTCAATGAATTTAAAGTTTACCAACAAAATTTATATCTCTGTAAAGGATATTTAAATGACAAAACAGAATGTTGCCAAGTCAATGAAGAATATTAGTATGATAAACAGAATGTTGCCAAATCAATGTAACTAATACATTTAATGTATGTTCTAATCCCCAAACCCCAGAAATTACAGAAATACTTATTTACTAAATTTAATACTAAAAAGACATTAAACGACTTAGCTCTGTTCTATATAAATTGTACCGTACATCCTATCAAAACACTCATTATTTGCCGTCATAAAGAAAATACACACACAAAAAAAAAATGAAATGAAATAAAAATTGATCTTACCAACTCCATAAGTAAACCTAGGGTAAATAGAATTAGTATACACATTAACTACTTATAGTTTATAAACGAACAATAAGGAATCAGTCATCCGTACGCAGACACAGAATGCTTCATTATATTTGCGTAATGATGAACCCTAATCTAAGACAATAAATCTATTTGCAGTTATTTATATAAATATATATATACAGTTTAGACCAGTCGCACAACCTATAAGTATTCGGGAGAAGATTTACAGACACCGAAGCGTCTACTTGCCCCAAAAGCTAAAGGTTGGCTAAAGTCCCACTACAATTATATTACTAGCTACTTGGCCTGTAGGCTACTGAGAGCCCTCAAAACAGCTTGTGTTGACACCAGTTAGGTTTCCACTGTTTTGGTACCGAGGCTAAAAGAATAAAAGTTCTTACAAAATCCACGGTCTTCAGCAGACTTCCAAACAGCGAGTACTTCTGAACTCCACTTCGCCGTCCGTAGGATTTCTTCAGTCGTCTTCCAAGCGTTGAGAGCTTCCAGGCGTAGAACTTTCTTCAGGGTCTTGTAGAATTTTCTGACTTCTTGATGTGTTCCTCGCGGCGGCTCCAGGGATAATAATCCGACCTCGTTTTGTACTGCTTATATACCCCGAAACAAATGCGAATCGAAATTAATCGAACACATTTCAAATTATAACGGTTTTATTTTTCCGTTAAAAATACCTGCCAGTTTGATTCTTAATGTCAAGTCAACAAAAAGGTTTTATCTTAAAATTAATTTTATGGCTACTGAATTTACACATTGCTTAAGAATTAATTAAAATAACATGATTTTATAATTTGCGTCCTCTAAATTAAAATTTGAAATAAAATTATTCAATCCTTTTGTAGGCCAAAAGGAATGAATATTTCTTCGTCTTGGTTCTGTCAACACTCGTTCGTAACAGATCTAATCTTATTCAAGACATATTTTTAAACGACTAAATGCCTATATTCTAAACTGTCAATTTTTCTATTTAACATAACCTTTAAGTTTCATATTCGCGAATTTTTATTTCGGAATTAACTTTTGTTAAATCCTCCAATTTATCTACGCCAAACCTTTGGATATTTAGTAAATGTATGATAGCCGGATAACGGATAGAGCAAGAACGCAAATTTCACATATTAAAATCATGACACCCTTCATTATTATTACCAATGCAGATCTCAGGTAAGCTTGTCATTTTTACGTCTTTAAACAACAATTTCTCTTAAAATAAACATATCTTAACTAAATTCCGATTTCAAAACACCATTCCTGTATTCCAATATCATCCTGTGGTTGATAATTTAAGCCTTCCAAAATCTCAATTCAATACATAATAAAATTCTATTCTAGTTAATAAAATTAACAGTTTCAGTGGAAATCACATAGTTAGATCCAAAGATCCATTTTATCTATAACTTTGACGAGACTGTGTCTAATATTCTTTCCAGAAAATCAACAATTACTGCGGTTCGTTACTTCAAGAAAGTCGCTGCATATGTTCCTGCTAACAGAGAGTATTATTAATAAACAACATAAATTAATCATTAAAACCACATTTGGCTTTCAATAAAATACCAGCGACAAACAATGAGTGAATGAATATATTATTTTTGGTAAGCATTAATGTTTTAAATCATTTCCCCCTAGTCAGTGAGTACCTGCAATTACCCTATTTAACCGATAAAGAAATATCATGTTTCTTTAATGTTATAAATATAACAACTATCATTGTTCTTCTCCGCTTACCTCACTAAAATCAAACCAATTCGAACTAGTTATGATTATTCTTTATTTATATAAAGAATTACAAACATCTTAATAGTAAGATAACTATTTCATCTATACTGAAGAGACAATCATTTAAAAATAACACGGGGCACCTGCCCTTGGCGTCACAATCCCCCCCCTGTTTGTTCAAAGCTTCCAAAACGTAGAACAAACATAACCTTCTTTAACCTTCTGGGCGCCAACTCAAAACAATTCCTAATATGAAAGTCTAAACTGAAGTATTTCAATACCTTACTTTATAAATAAAGCTATAAACATTATTATACCCTCTCAAGGATCAAATAACATAGATCAGCAAACGCTGATTCAAATTTATAGTCAATAACCATCCAAAAGAATTCTACCGACTATGGCGGTCAAAAGGTTAAACCTAACCCAGTCCGTCTTATATTTTCACCTTGCAATGTACGTGTGGTGTGTATTTCAACAATTACTCAACAGGAAACAGCCTCGCCTTATTAACCAAAGTGTCTCACCACTTATCAAAATGAGAATAGACTGTCCACGGCCACAGCATTCTGCCCCAACAGTCGTAAGGCTTTTACACCTCAGACCCCTGTGGGTCCAGCCTGTGCCATACCTTTTGAATACTAGACCCTTCTGTTCATCTAGATTCTCAGTCGTAACCTTACAGATTTAGCACCTGCCCCTCCTATCAAGACAGAATAACTGCTTTGAAATAACCGCAAACGTTAAATTCCCAATCGTCAAAGCTAGCCTCAAAGATTAAACCACCAAAACTGCCCCTTGAATTTCTTTGTGCTTGTCCTCCTAACATCCAAACAAATGATTCAATCAAATCAACCAAGATTCTATCTTGTGGTTTCTTTATAAGTAAAATTAGCGACCCCTCCCCCCCCAGGGACGAGCTCTTATACCTGCCCCGCAGAATATAGCACAGCTCTTTTGAATGAATCACATGCTGAACAGGCGGGTATGTACTTAGTTCGGGTTCCTAGCTTCTTGTGGAGTGTAGCACCATTTACTGACGCGCCAGTCAACAGCAAAAATTAAATCACCTAGCCTCACACCAACAGTCTGTAAATGGCACCATATTGTATTAGTTCGCAAGGCTAAATACAATTAGACTGGTGATCGCATACCGAGTCCGATTCAACCGAGGGAATCCTGCACACTCTAGCAAACCATCATCATCCAAACATCCTTTCAAAGCGCTTTTCCCTTTCATGCATCCCTTAATAAACAAAACCACTCTACCTTGCATCCTTTTTTATTTCTTCCAGCCCTCACAATTGCTTCCATACCATACTCTCTCATCTGACCCCGTTCAGTCGAATCAAACCCTTTCGATACACGATCAAATTAAAACGAAACATCCCCATGTCAGTCTCTTCAGCTTAAAGAGGTTAAAAAAATAAAAAGACAAATATACATACATTTAAACTTAAAACTAAAATTAATAAACCAAATTAAAACTAAGTCCTATAATAAAACAAAAGAAACCATTATGAACTAAGATTTGCCCCCCCCCCCCCCCCCCCCTTAATCTAAGTGATGAAGATGATAAAGAAGTTATCGATGATGATGAAAGTGATGATTTGTTAAAGAAGTTGATGATGATGATAGTGTAATTGAAGATAATGATAATGAAATTGATGATAATGATAATGAAATTGATGATAATGATAATGAAATTGATGATAATGATGAACTAGATATGAGCGCTGATGGACAATTGGCCGGCGGCGGTGCTCATATCTATGATGAACAAGTTAAAATGAAAATAAGGTATACAATAAAAACAATTCTAGGGCGTAAAACACAAAAATAATGGAGGGAATCACACAATTGCTGCTAAGCATACAAAAAGAAATTAAACAGCTAAAAGCAGAAAACAGGGATATGGAAACCAGAATTACATCCACTATAATAAAAAAAACTAGACAGCAAATTCGAAATATTGGAAGAAAAACACAAAATTATAGAAGAGAAAATCGAAAACCAAGAACTACGTTTAAAACAAGTTGAAAGAGAAATAAGGAAGAAAAACATCGTATTTTTCGGAGTTGCCGAAACGACTTCAAGTTACGAAAAGCTAGAAAATAATGTACTTCAAATAATAAATAAAACTATGAAAGTACCATTAACGAGACAAGAAATAAAAGCAGTTACCAGAAAAGGCAAAAAAGAAGAAAATAAAGTTAGGCCAATCGTTTTAACCCTCACGACGCTAGGTAAAAAGATTAAAATACTGAAAAAGGAAAAGCCTTAGACACCTCTCTCTACTACATAAAAGAGGATTCCCCCCCCCCCCCCCCGAAATTTTAGAAAAACGCAAACAATTGTCAGAGGAAGTGAAGAAATTAAGAGACGAAGGGAAAAATGCGGTTTTGAAGTATAACCAAATCGTCATCCTGAAAAACAAACCGGGCGCAAACACATACAACAAAAACCAAAACAACCAAAAACGCAACCTGTCTACGTCTCCGGAGACACCAACATACACACTAGCTAATAATGACGCTACCAATAGAGCAAGCAAGAAAAATAAAACCGGTCCGAATAGCACTCTTACTTCCTACTGGCCCCTCAAGTTCGCACCACCCCAAGGATCCAATTCAAATCTCGAAAGTCAAGCGTTAGAATCGGAAAACAAATAGCAATTAAAATCACGGCCTCTCTCTAACCATCTTCCAACCCGGCTGGTCACCGTGGAAGCATACGTCCACAACCCTCCATCAAACATATCAAAGATCACGAAAGTAGATAAAAATGAATCATTAAAAATAGCAACATACAACGTCAGATCACCCTCTACCACTGAAAAGTACCTAGAACTAATGCACGCTATCCAAAATATCAACCTAGACATACTTGGCTCTTATAACAGGAAAAATACCAGAACAGTGGCACAAGTCCGATATTGTACTGCTATACAAAAAGGAGACCCACTAGACATCGCCAACTATCGATTACCATCACAAATTACAGAATATGATACAACAACTCAACATAGAAGCAAAAAAGGTCGGCCTGTACATGAACCTAAGCAAAACAAAAGTGATGACAAATTGCAAACAGGGAAAAATCTTTTTAGACGATGTAGAGCTGGAATATGAATATAAGTCTCATTCTCTAAAAAAAATCAACGAAGACGAAATCAACAGACGTATAACATCCAGCTGGAACAAATATTGGGCTCACAAAGATATACGCAAAGGTAATTACGATCTGGACATAAAAAAGACTGTGATGGATACTTGCATTCTGCCTTGCTTAACTTACGGCTCCCAAACTTGGACGTATACAAATAAAGTTAAAAATAAAATAACAACTTGTCAGCGAGCAATGGAAAGGAACATCTTAAGTCTGAAAAAAAAATCACGAAGTGAGAAGTCAAGACATAAGAAGTAGGACGAAACTTGCAGATGCACTCGGCCAAGTATTAAAACTAAAATGAAACTGAGCCGGACATGTGGCAAGATGCACCGACCAGCGCTGGACCCTCGCAACTACTAAATGGACTGGACCACAAGGAAAAAGAAACGTAGGGCGACCACAAAAACGGTGAGTCGACGATATAACAAAGCTGGCAGGGAACAATTGGCTTGAAGTCGCACAAGAAAGGCAGAACTGAAAAAAATGGAGGAGGCCTATACCCTACAAAATGGGGTTCCTATAATATAAAACTTGGATATAAAAATTTATTATTATGTAATATTGGTTATGGGAAAATAAAAGGCTTTATTATTATTAACAATTCTAACTACTAATTAAGTTTTCCTTCCGAAGACGCAGTCTCTCGGTTCCTTTTTCAGTTCCAAAAGATGTCGACTATCGATGTACAATGTAGGGTCCTAACCACTAGACGATCACGACCGCTGACTACTTTCCGATCGGTGTAGACGAGTCTTCCTCCTCTCCTCTCCTTTGATTCTCCACAGCTGATAGTCGGTGAAACTTCAGAAGTCACCACAAACAATTATCACAACACTCACTAAACACTTGAACACTTTCCGTTACTATTCTCAATTAACTAATTAAATTTTACTGAATTCCACACTATAATTCACTGCACTACACTTAAATAAAAAAAAAACACTTCACTCGTTATAACAAATAAACACTTACGCAAATGGTTAAAACCGTCAAACACCGAATTATTATGTTTTAAACCCGAAACACAATTATATTCTTAAATTTGCCGCCGCACCGAACGTTCACCCTAAATCTGGTTATACACTCGCGTTTAGAATACCACAACTTATTTATTTAAAAGCTGTACACACTTGCTACGAAATTAATCGACAACTCGCGACGTATGACGTACTATACACTAAAACCGATAACAAACATTACAATTTAAACCGCACAAAATTACATTCGCATTTATCGTCGTGTCACGTCACTAGCGCCAACAGTGGAGGACTCGTGAACTATTCTGACAACTTAGTTAACGCATTGCTGCGCTTTTAATGTTTGCTATCCTTATAGACTAACTGACAGGTTAGGCAACGTCATGCAAAGAACTTGAGTGTTATCTGCACGAGGGCGGCAACATTATAGTTAGGTTGTTACCGAGGTCGCCGAAGGAATCAGAAGAAATAAACAATTTGATTTAACATAAATGTTCTTCTTCAGTCAACATATCTCAACAGCTAGGATTCTGTAGTTTCGACAATCACACAACTCGAAATATATCATATAATTATAATTTTAAAATTTTGTGTAAATACTCCTTTATTGAAAAATAGGTATATCAACCAAACAAAAACAAGATAAATTCAAACTTCCTAAGACAAATAAATCTCAAAACTAAATTAAACTACCTAATATACAAAAAAAAATAATTGTTATAATTATCAATATTTTTAGAATAATTGATTTATAGACAAATCATCCAACTACACCATCTGACTTAACCGTGTACGAAAAACGTCTCACAATGATTACTCGAACGCGTCAAACTTAAACGTCAAATTTGAAATTTGAGTTGTCTTGTCAAAAAATGACAGCGACTTTTCATCAACGATAATTTTGCCGCGTTCCATAAGCAAGTCTGTTTTGGAGAATTAAAATGTGTTGAAATCAAAACGAAATGTGAATAATTCACAATAAATATGTCTTAAAACAGGTAAGCTAACTACAATATACATCAAAAGTTACTATAAGCTATGATTGTCAATGTAAATCCTCGCAAGGGTGAATAACCTTTTCTCAAATATTCTTTACAGATTTCACGAGCTCACTACAACATTTCTTCATGGGAGCAAAGTTAAATAGTTAACTAATATCATAAGGATACTCAAAATATTTTTCGGAAGGACCTATTTCGTTAAATTTTGCTGGGAAAACAAAAGATTCCACAAGTAAGTTCTGACATTTTTTCGTACTTATCCAATAAACTCCGTTAAAAAGTAAACTGGCGTATACGGTATTTGAAAATTCTAGAAAGCATAACTTTGTACGTAAACTTCTGGCCATTAAATGTTGATTTCTTTACAAACAAAGTGTTTGTGACGTCCGCAAAATGAACTTGAATCTGTTCTAAGTGTATAAGTGTGAAGTACCTTTTCACAGAGCTAGCCAACCAATTTCTATTTTAAGTGTATTAGGATAGCCCTTTATGACAAAGCACTAAGCTTATAAAATTTGAGATCCCCGGTACTACTTCATATCTTAAAATGCTAACAATTTAGAATGTCTCCGGCTTTATTTTAATCCTTTCTATATTTTAACTTTGCTTCTCTTAAACTTTTCAGTGAGAATGATTATCGGAGAATACTGAAAATGAACTATGCTGGGGTTCCTGTATCAACATGGCATCTTAAATAGGAATATTGAAAAGAAAAGACAGAGGAAGTCTGGCACAAGCATTTATGGATCAAGGCAGTGAAAGAATTATGATGACATTACACCAGGAACTCAAGATGGTGGCCGATAAGAGAACGGGATGGTAGCCATTTCTCTAACAAGAGCAAATTTCTCAATTTTTATATTGGGGATTATGACATCATTAAAGAATTATTTGGTAACAGGGAAATGAAAATACCTAAGATTCTAAGCTGCGTTAAATTATAGCATTATCTACTCTATGAGTGATAATCGCGGAAATCGAGAACAATATTATGCACTATAATATTTCAGTATTCTCCATGATCTGCGGTGAATAAGGATATGAATTCCAGAATGAAAAGGCTGCTGTTTGTGAATAAATCTCCTAAATTGTAAGCATGAATAATTATTAATTATTTTTATAAAAAGCAAGCATACATATGTGTCACTTAGCACATAAAATAATTTGGCACTGACAATAAATGCTGTAATCTGTATATAACGAACTATTTACAAATTATTTACTAAATAGTAAATACATTCCTATAGTGATGTTAAAATATTTTTTTTTTTTTTATAGCATAGGCTGATTAGGCTGTGAGTCTAGGCTTTGGGGTTGCAAGTTAAGCTAACTTTAAGAGCTAGACTGTTTACTTTTGTCTACAAAATTTGTCTATAGTGCTCAGTAAAATCTATGTGTAGGACTTCATTACTATTAACTATTTTAAATATGCCCTACCCGGCCATAAAGTGGGCCCCTGCGCACACTGCGCGTACGGAAAAAGCCAACTCCCGACCAACTGTAAAAATAAAATGATATACACAACACGAGATGCAACAAAGAAAGCCCCCAATCGCATATTTACGTCCCTCGCTTGCAGCTCGGGCCGCAAACTTCTGTGATGTTGAACCCTCCCCGCATTTCTACCCTAGTTGATTAATGAACTATTTTTGTCTTCCACTCACTTTTATTATTTTGTGTTTGAAGTGTGCGAATTGACAATAGCTAGACTACAATTTTTTCTTTAGTCCTTATATATATATATATTTTTTTTTTATTTAAACTACTTATACCTTTTTCAGAGTAAGAAGATTGCTGAATTTACTGAGAGCAGAGCAAGGAACAGAACACCTACCAACTATCCGGCTAGAACATGTCTCTTACTTTACAAAACAATGCCTGAAACTGTTTTCTTATATTTTGATACTATCAAAGAAAGGATTTTCTATTTGTAAGTATGTATAAATCTTTTTGGTCATACTATGGATACTTTTTTGTGTTTAGTACAAACGCTAACATATTTTTTTTCACCGTTTTAAATGTATAGACTTTGTTTAACGCAAGAAAAAAAACCATGCAAGTTAAACTGCAGTTAAATACTAGGCTACCTATCAAAGTTCAATGCTATTTTATAACTCAGAAGAAAACCCTTGTTCTGTCTACAAGTAAAAATAATATTTTGCATTCAAGAAATGTATTGTTGCACACTGAAAATGTGAGAGTTGCAAATTTTAAATTGTAACATTATTAGAAATCTTAAATTTTTGTTTTCTACCGTTATTATGATTAAACATTCCTAAATATATATAAGGATTAGTTCACTTAAATAAGGAAATCTACAAAAATATACTTGTATCTATTACTGAGAAAATGGAACTTGTCCTGGCTTTCATATTTTTTGTTAATATTATTTTTATTATTTTCTTTTTCTAGTGGGGAAGGAGCTGTTGGTTTCAAGCAACTATAACTCCTGTCTCAACCACCTCATCAAGTTACTTCATCTAGTTCCAAGAAGATTCATCTCTAGCTCCGAGCTCCGTGTAACAAGAAAAAAAAACTGCTTTATGTTCATGAGAAATCAGCAATGAAACACTTCTCATCACACACGAAGAAACTAGAAGTTTTTTAGACAAAATGAATTGACAGTCTTCTATAAGTTTATACTTGTTCTATAATGCTTTATCCATTATTAACTATGACTTCGAGATGTTTACCAACTTTTATTCAAATCCAAAATGAAACAGTACTCTGTCAATTCCTCTGCCAATCAACTTTCAGTACCAATTAAGTTTATAATTAAAATAAGGCTTTAAATAAGATATTTTACTGTTAGGCTACCTAAAACAAAGATATTATGTAATGTCTGTTTGCAATCATCCATTTAAAATATCCTAGGCTATCTCGAGCAAGTAGTGTTTTGTAATTATCTAGATGTTCCCTATTTGCATTCCTATGTATAGGTCTGTATCTACGTAAAATAACTATGAAACAGCTCTCCATTCAACTCTTACCAGAGCAATAAGTGAACTCTAACTGATGCTTACTTCACATATTAATATATTAAACATTGACCGCCCTCAAAACACTATCTCTATCTTAATTTCAAAACCATTGATTCTATAGTACTGCTAGAACACAACCCTTGTTTGTAAAATGGCTTCGAATCACAACAAATTGCATTTCGTGGACTGTCTTATCAGTTCTAAACCATTCTAGTGTTTAATAGTAATTTTTCTTACAAGGGGGTACCTCATTGCTATTAATCGCATGAAGGCATAAATAATTTTCGCATATTACTTGGTTGTCTTTTTACTTTGTTCCAAGTATATACTACTGTTTCTTATCTCTAATAGAATTAAAAGAAAGCTGCTCACAGTCAAGTTACAACTATCCTGGCAGTAAGGGCCACTACCAACCTATGCTGAAACGACTTTTATTTACCTAATCCCAATTCCCGACTTATCCGTAAAAATCTCTAAAGGTAAGATGCAACAGTATTGTTTTCAGAGTCGTTAGAATTCTATCAAAGTATTAAAATAAAACTAGTTCCATCTACCATCAGTAGACCCATTACATTGGACATTATTTTCTAAAATTTTTAAATCTGATTAAAATTTAAATCTCCTTAACCCTTCAATGATATGTACACTATAATGAACAAATTAGAATTGTAACTATTTTAGCGCAAGTGCAATACATCTCTGTTAAAATCATAAATACTCAAGAATCTATTAAAACCCGTCCCAGCGAACCTCCCCCCCCCCTGCTTTTTTGTCCATGCCGCTATCTTGAATTTCCCATACCCGCCTAACTACGCTAGAGTGTGCATCGAGATTTTTTTTCTGGTCGTAAATGTACACTAACGCAACGTTCCTGGCTTACTATCCATGTTTTTATTAGAATAGAAATCCAACCTACTTGACTACTAAATTAAAAGATATAGATAGTTTTATTTGCATTCAGCTTGTCAAAGTAATCACAAAATTGTGTAATTAAGAAACGTAAAGATTGTGCAAGTGATAACCGTATAAATTGAGTAATTGATGACTTTACAAATTCCCAATATGTTGCTGAAGTTGTCTGTTCACTCTTTGTGAAACCTATCTCAAAATAATTGTGCATTATATTGAACAAATTCTGTCTTTAACATTCTTGACATACACAGGGTTAAGTCACAGATAAATAAATGACAAAACCGATGCTTCTCAAAATGGCGTCTTATGTAATCAACTCGTAAATTATTTATTATGAAAATTAATCAGAACAATGAAATAAATTAAGTAAAACCCGTGTTTTAAAGTGGTAAATGACTACAAATATGTGCTGCATATAGGTTAGCGGTTCTGAACTGAAATGAACGGATTTCATGTGCTAGTGTAACCGACTGTTCCTGCCGAAATAGTATTCGTATTATCAACAGGTTATTCATAAAATTAAAGAATTTACGCTTCCTCTGCTTTGTGTGTGAGATTAAAGACAAGAAGAAGATATTGTCAAGAACACCGAATGCTCGGCAATAAACTAAAGAAATTAACCTAACCTATACTGTAAACAAAACAGTTTTGATTACTCCAGATTCAAGAAGTGCCTATCTACCAGAGTTCAAAGAGTGTATAGTGATTCTATCCAGAAATCTATGAGAAAAGTGAAATAGTCCTACATCATAATCTATATTCTTATGAAGAATCCTACTTCATAACAAATGCTACTTGAATAACTTAAAATTGTTTAAGAAATTTACTATAATTCCGACCAGCGCTGCATCCTCCCTAAAGTGGTCTTATTAACTGAACTGCAAGACAATAAACTTCATAAAGTGATTACTTGCTAAAGCAATCTAATGAACTGAATTAAATCAAGTTCTGTGAAAAGCTGGTTTTAAAGGTTTACAACAAAACTCTACTAGTATGCTCCTGAGTAATTTAAACATAAGATAATTAATCAAGATTATAACTTCTTGTCTTCCGAGAAGAAATCTTACTTCAAAAACATGATTCCAAAAGGAACGGAGAATCTATAAATACCTAAGGAAAATGCAACAAAGGTTAGTATTTGATGGGACTGCCTCGGTTCTGTAGCGCATCAGGGATGTTCGCGGAGGCATGCGTCGATGGTTTCCATGCGACCATGCGTGGGCGCGCCGCATCTCTGGTGCGCCGGGTGCGGGGGAGTCCCAACAACATCCTACGTATGGTAGCGGATAGGGTTGATTGTCCCTACTTATCGCACTGTCAGACGCTGCACTCTCCCACTAGTATCATACTGTGGTGAGAAGAATAATTCTATTATGTACAATACTAACCCTTTAGTTTCTTGTTTAAGTTATAATTATAATACTAACAAAATATGTGTCAATATGTTACATGAAATAAACAAATTTAATTTAATTTAATTAATTAAATGAGATAAACCCTTATCCTATGTTATCCTGCCTATCCTAAATTTACCTATTATTATTAAAATAATACATTACTACATATCCTGTAAATTCTTAAGCAGGGTACCTAAAACATATTAACTGTGAATGAACTAAAAATACCTTTTTTTTCTTTTCAGCTGTGACAAACAGGCAAGCTGCTTATTTTCTACAGCAAGAAGATAAAATGAAGCTTCTACTGGCTTCACAAGTAACCGTCAAGTTCAACAAGAAGCCCGCACAAGGCATTGAGAATGTTTCTTATACCAAGCTCTCACAATTAATCTATCGTTTTCACAACAACAATTCTGGCCTGTAAATACAAGCCTAATTCAAAGCAAACTACCACAAGTATTGAAAACTTAAATTTTGCATATCACTAGTCGCAATCTAAATGGAGAAAAGTGGTTCAAAGTGCAAAATATCCTGTTCACGGTACCCACCAATTCTGTAACGTTCGAGGCCTTATTATATTTAATAATAGTCCACGACTCAAAGCCCTCCCCAAATAATTATAAAATGATAAGATTTTATTGTACAAGTATATTTTATTGCACTTCAAAACCACATAGTAAGAAATTACAACAATAGAGTACTGGTAGTCTTAATTGCTTAAAAGCTATAACATAATAGTTTGCTTTGAATACATCTTATGGCCAATATGTGATCTAAAATGTCAGGACAATCCGTTCTACGCTGTGAATTAATTACTAGTAACCCAAGAACTTTTCAATTAAGTGAGAGCGTGGTTTAAGAAAGTCTCCCAAACTATAGAATGCAATAAATGATGGTTTAGCAAGTGATGAAAGTATTTTACTTAAAATACTAATTTCTAGGATAAATGTATAAAACCACGAAGGAATCTAGACAGATTTGGGATCACAAATTAGTGTAAAAACAAATGCTTAGTAAGGTAAAGACAAGTAAGTATAATATAATCATAAAGGAATGAAATCAGGTATTCATCTGTGGGTAATGTGAGTTAACAGTCATGTCTGTCAGGGTCTGTCTGAATTTACCTAAGTATAATTTTAGAACTCTGAGTTTTCTGGGACATAGGACGGCGACAACCTCCTCCGTCGCCGTCAATGAGACTCGGCCTGTTGCTGGACATCCCTCTTTCCCGGTCTAGAAGAGACCCTCGGAGTTCTTAGGTGATTAGCACACAAACTAATCTTATCTTGAGAGGTGATTTCGCAAAAGGGATTAACAAGTATTACTAGCGCTGATCTGACAACACACTCCTATTCTCCGGGGAGACTGAGTATCCACCAAATCAGACTTATTTAGGAGACAGTTAATGCAAATATTACTCCGAATGTGAGAGCTATTATATAGCAACCTTTCCTCACATAATATAATTTACCACTGCATTCAAACCAAGGGTAATACAGACAGAAAAATGCAGCTAAATATCTGTCCTCCGGGAGGCTGTACTGTTGTAATGTCTTGTCTAAGTGTCTTAGTCTGGAAGTCGAATGAAATTCTCCTTCCTGAGTACCTTGGAAATAGATCATACTTCATTCCCTAGACAAGCTAACTCTCACGAGATGATTTCACCGAAAAGGCTCTTACAATATACAATTAATTATAAAACTAATGAGAACCCGACAAGATCTGAATTCTTGATTCAGTCTTACGCAAAACAGGCTCTTGAGCCGGAGGTACGCATCGGGATCCTCACTAAGAAGTGGGTCCTTGGACCCGTGTATCTTCTAGCTAATCGGTTCAAATGCAGGGAACTAGCCTTGGCTATTGCTCCCTCTGACGTATCAGGCAAGATCGAAACACTACAAGACACACGAACTTCAATTTAAGGAATCAGAATTGAGCCAAATCAGATCAAGCACCCATAAGAAAATATTTATAAATATCCAGTCTTTTATCGACTGTCAATGTCAATCTCTGTTTTATACATGAGACCAAATTCATTTAAATAAAGTTAAGTTTCAAAACTTATTATGCAATTTTGCCTCTTAAGACAACATCGTAAGAATCAAATCAGGTGTTCTTTGTCAATGAATTTAAAGTTTACCAACAAAATTTATATCTCTGTAAAGGATATTTAAATGACAAAACAGAATGTTGCCAAGTCAATGAAGAATATTAGTATGATAAACAGAATGTTGCCAAATCAATGTAACTAATACATTTAATGTATGTTCTAATCCCCAAACCCCAGAAATTACAGAAATACTTATTTACTAAATTTAATACTAAAAAGACATTAAACGACTTAGCTCTGTTCTATATAAATTGTACCGTACATCCTATCAAAACACTCATTATTTGCCGTCATAAAGAAAATACACACACAAAAAAAAAATGAAATGAAATAAAAATTGATCTTACCAACTCCATAAGTAAACCTAGGGTAAATAGAATTAGTATACACATTAACTACTTATAGTTTATAAACGAACAATAAGGAATCAGTCATCCGTACGCAGACACAGAATGCTTCATTATATTTGCGTAATGATGAACCCTAATCTAAGACAATAAATCTATTTGCAGTTATTTATATAAATATATATATACAGTTTAGACCAGTCGCACAACCTATAAGTATTCGGGAGAAGATTTACAGACACCGAAGCGTCTACTTGCCCCAAAAGCTAAAGGTTGGCTAAAGTCCCACTACAATTATATTACTAGCTACTTGGCCTGTAGGCTACTGAGAGCCCTCAAAACAGCTTGTGTTGACACCAGTTAGGTTTCCACTGTTTTGGTACCGAGGCTAAAAGAATAAAAGTTCTTACAAAATCCACGGTCTTCAGCAGACTTCCAAACAGCGAGTACTTCTGAACTCCACTTCGCCGTCCGTAGGATTTCTTCAGTCGTCTTCCAAGCGTTGAGAGCTTCCAGGCGTAGAACTTTCTTCAGGGTCTTGTAGAATTTTCTGACTTCTTGATGTGTTCCTCGCGGCGGCTCCAGGGATAATAATCCGACCTCGTTTTGTACTGCTTATATACCCCGAAACAAATGCGAATCGAAATTAATCGAACACATTTCAAATTATAACGGTTTTATTTTTCCGTTAAAAATACCTGCCAGTTTGATTCTTAATGTCAAGTCAACAAAAAGGTTTTATCTTAAAATTAATTTTATGGCTACTGAATTTACACATTGCTTAAGAATTAATTAAAATAACATGATTTTATAATTTGCGTCCTCTAAATTAAAATTTGAAATAAAATTATTCAATCCTTTTGTAGGCCAAAAGGAATGAATATTTCTTCGTCTTGGTTCTGTCAACACTCGTTCGTAACAGATCTAATCTTATTCAAGACATATTTTTAAACGACTAAATGCCTATATTCTAAACTGTCAATTTTTCTATTTAACATAACCTTTAAGTTTCATATTCGCGAATTTTTATTTCGGAATTAACTTTTGTTAAATCCTCCAATTTATCTACGCCAAACCTTTGGATATTTAGTAAATGTATGATAGCCGGATAACGGATAGAGCAAGAACGCAAATTTCACATATTAAAATCATGACACCCTTCATTATTATTACCAATGCAGATCTCAGGTAAGCTTGTCATTTTTACGTCTTTAAACAACAATTTCTCTTAAAATAAACATATCTTAACTAAATTCCGATTTCAAAACACCATTCCTGTATTCCAATATCATCCTGTGGTTGATAATTTAAGCCTTCCAAAATCTCAATTCAATACATAATAAAATTCTATTCTAGTTAATAAAATTAACAGTTTCAGTGGAAATCACATAGTTAGATCCAAAGATCCATTTTATCTATAACTTTGACGAGACTGTGTCTAATATTCTTTCCAGAAAATCAACAATTACTGCGGTTCGTTACTTCAAGAAAGTCGCTGCATATGTTCCTGCTAACAGAGAGTATTATTAATAAACAACATAAATTAATCATTAAAACCACATTTGGCTTTCAATAAAATACCAGCGACAAACAATGAGTGAATGAATATATTATTTTTGGTAAGCATTAATGTTTTAAATCATTTCCCCCTAGTCAGTGAGTACCTGCAATTACCCTATTTAACCGATAAAGAAATATCATGTTTCTTTAATGTTATAAATATAACAACTATCATTGTTCTTCTCCGCTTACCTCACTAAAATCAAACCAATTCGAACTAGTTATGATTATTCTTTATTTATATAAAGAATTACAAACATCTTAATAGTAAGATAACTATTTCATCTATACTGAAGAGACAATCATTTAAAAATAACACGGGGCACCTGCCCTTGGCGTCACAGTACTAGTAGCGGAACTTGTTGCAAAAGCCTCCTCTGCCTGAAACAATGATGATTTTAAATAAGGATGTAACGATACCGATATATCGGTATCGCCGATATTATACAACCGATATTTGAAGAATTTGCTGTATGAAAAAAAAATCTGAAAAAAGTAATTTCAATTTCTGACTTAATTTATATGGTCTATTACCTTGTGCAATGATGATTACTATGTTAATTAAATCTTTGGTTCTTAATAAAAAAAAATGAATTTTGAGTTGGCAATTTATTTATTTTTACTTTACACTATCAAGGTTGACTCTCTGGTAAATATAACCAGTAGTCATTGCCATTAGTCATAATAAGGACATACAAATATCTGAAGTTCATACTTCATTATTTAGCTAATATATAAGTATCGGTATCGCCGATATTAACTACAATATATCGGTATCGTATCGGCAAAACTATGTATCGTTCGTTACATCCCTAAAGAGAATGTTAGTATAGAAATAAATTTACCCCATGCACTAGTTTTTCTTTCCATGATAACCAGCAGACACGAAACTTGGTACGAAGGCCCACTGAAGGTATAAGAACCTTCAAGTCATCGAGCAATAGATTTGGCAGCGCCTCTAAATCCACTTCCTCATCTGAAATATTTGACTGGGTTGATACCATAGGTATGTTGTCGTCAAAACTAAACGTTTATGTGAAGTTTCGTATCTATGCTATCAACCATTGAGGAGTTCTCTCATGAGGAGACGACCCTGGCTGCAGCATCAGGTCATTTGTATCATATAAATGTGTTGTCGTCAAAACGTAACGTTCATGCGAAGTTTCGTATCTATTCTATCAACCATTGAGGAGTTCTCTCATGAGGAGACGACCCTGACTGCAGCATCAGGTTTTGTTTATCATAAGGGCATAAATGTCAACACGGCTATGTAAAAAGTATGTGTCAGTTGACAGGTGTGGCAAGTAGCCTATTAAAATATATAGAATATCTTTTTTTTTCTTTTGATTATTTTGAATTATTTGTTATGAATTGTATCATATTGCTTCGGATAGGGTGTCCCAGATTTTGCGAAAATCCAAACTGAGTGGAAACCAGGTGCAAACTTAGCTCAACCGGATAATATAAAACATTTAGGATGAAGTCGGCAGTCGGCACGGGTTCCCATACACAGAATTAGCTGATTTTTGGTTTAGGACCATTTTAGCACGTAACAAACATAATTAGAGAGTATGCGTTACTCAGTTCGGATTTTCGCAAAATTTGGGACACCCTAGCCTAGGACATAGATTTGTTTGTAATTTTGCATGTAATAAGTGAATGAAATATGTGTACAATCAACTAAGTACAAAGAGATGTATTCATGTTAATCTTACAAAATGAAGTAACTTTTTGTATGCCATAATTAATTACCCCTGGTTTATGACATTTCCAGTAGCAACCAAACCTTACATTATCATCGACTCGTTTAAAATGCAGTACCTAATTATGTATTCTACCATGTTTCCTCCGGATGTACACTTACAAGCCTTTTTTATTACCTACCGATATATCGTCGCCACCATGCCAAACTTACGAATCTGAACTTGGATTTTAGACCTAAACTTATACAGGTTAAGGTCTAAAATCCAAGTTCACAAAAATTACAGATTCGTGAGTTTGGCATGGTGGCGACGATATTATGTATGACAAATAAAAGCAAACTGCTAACGTTCCAAAAAAATGTTACCAATACAAAAATTCAGAACAAAATCGAAGCAAAATAATTCGAAATTCAAAAACGCATAATTTTCCATTGACACCGACACTATACTGCTAATATTATAAATGTAAAAGTTTGTGAAGATATTTCAATGTTTGGAGGTTGGGATGTTTGTTGCTAAATAACGAGGTAACAACTGAATGGATTGAGCTGAAATTTAGCATGCAAGCAGACCAAGTCCTGGATTGAAACATAGGATACTTTATATCCCGGTAAAGAGTTCCCTTGGGACAGTAACGGGCAGGGGCGTATTTTGAAATTTGGCGCCCCGGGCCAATATATGTTTCGCCGCCGCACGTCTACTTAGTTTTTTGCGGTGTACTAATTTGTTTTCAAAGCCATTAATGATGATTTAATTACTTATAATCCAGTAACTTTATACATGAGCTTGGGACAAATCCGGTAGTTCTGATTTTTTGCAGAATTATAATAAGCCAAGTTTGTACAGCAGGTATAATAGCATTAATTTTTCTTCCTACAAAAGGTACATCGCGCGCTTGAATGTGTGCGCGCCGTGTACGAACGCACTACAAGCAAAGAACTAAGAATGCTCCAGTATGGATCGCACTCACACAGATGAGCTATCACGCGTCGCGAGCTATCGAAATTACAGGACGTTGAAAATTGTTTCGAGCAAAAGGATGCTACGGCCGTGGCTTTATTTTGCTCGACGATCTGGGGGCACTACCGTGCCCCCAGATCGTCGATACAAAATAACCCACGTGTGGCTAAAATTGTCGTCACACTGTAACGCTCAAGCAAACTTGTTAAAACAAAAACTGACGTTTCACGAAAACAGTACAACATCTATCATTGCATACATCTGTCTCAGGTAATTGGAGATATAATACTTCTTTTTTCTCGTCTGGCATGCTATTTAAATAGGTTAGTGTGTTGGTTACATTTCTTTGGAACATTGGAAGTTTGCTTATATTTGTCACAATATATCGATAGATAATAAAAGAGGCTTGTAAGTGCATATTCAAAGGAAATTATTACATTTTAAACGAGTCGATGATACTTCATTTTGTAAGATTAACATGGATACATCTCTTTGTAGTTAACTGTACGCTCTAGGTATTATGATAAAATAAGGAAAGAAAATTAATGCTTTTAGGATTTGTAACACCTGTTTATGCCCAAGCCCTTTCAAACTAAGAGGAGACCTGTGTCCAGCAGTGGGACGTAAATAAGTTGGAGATGATGATAAAAGCTCTCTGCAGTTCCATACTGTCTCAGTTTGACCCGGCTGGTGGACTTTCCAACAATCACACAAAACAATTTAAGTCATTTATGCAGGGCGTCCCAAGACTATGGGACATCAAGGGAAAGTACCTTAAATATCGTAGATAGGATATTTTGCTTAAAGAAGACTTTATGTTATTTTTAAAAGTTAGTAATTCTGCATTTAAAGATTTTCTAAGAATTACTTGCTTCGGCTGGGAATCGAACCGGCTCAAATGTAAAAAAATCACACCCTGTATTTTTATGATGACAATCGAAAGAGTGGACAAAAACAAATAATTTGTTTTAAGTAACATAGTATCTCAAACGAAAGGAATTCCGTAAAATATTTGATTTTCATGTTAAAAAAAATATTTCCCATACAAAAAAAGTAATTTTTAAAAAATCTTTGAATGCAGTATTACTTACTTTTAAAAATAAAATGAAGTTTCCTTTCAGCAAAACATCCTATCTCCAATATTTGAGGTACTTTCCCTTCATGTCGCATACACCCGGTAGTAGGGATGTAACGATACACAGTTTTGCCGATACGATACCGATACCGATATATTGTAGTTAATATCGGCGATACCGATACCGATACCGATATCTTAGCTAAATAATGAAGTATGAACTTTGAAGTATGAACTTTCTTTTTGTATGTCCTTATTATGACTAATAGCAATGACTACTGGCTATATTTACCAGAGAGA
Organism: Eudemis profundana; assembly: GCA_947034925.1. Classification (NCBI taxonomy): domain Eukaryota; kingdom Metazoa; phylum Arthropoda; class Insecta; order Lepidoptera; family Tortricidae; genus Eudemis; species Eudemis profundana. The sequence goes on along the minus strand of OX344814.1, from coordinate 8,164,131 downwards.
CAACCTTGAAAGTGTAAAGTAAAAATAAATAGGTAAATTGTCAACTCAAAATTCAAATTTTTTTTTTATTAAGAACCAAAGATTTAATTAACATAGTAATTATCATTGCACAAGGTAATAGACCAATATATAAATTAAGTCAGAAATTGAAATTACTTTTTACAGATTTTTTCATACAGCAAATTCTTCAAATATCGGTTGTAGGTATAATATCGGCGATACCGATATATCGGCCGATATATCGGTATCGGTATCGTTACATCCCTACCCGGTAGACATACAGAAACACATTACAAAAACAGAGCCATAGTTAGCGTTGCCATCACTAAAAATCAAAAAACCGGACAAGGCCGCACGCTAAGAAAAACAGGATTTTTTACAAAAATTACCAAATAAAACACATATTTAAAAGCCTGACTTTTGAGTCTCAAAGTTTAAATGATCTACCCTTATTGATTTTTACCGTCGATATTTTGTAGGTTGTGAAAGCCTAACAAAAGCCGGACAAGAGGTCAAAGGGCGTCGGATTTCTCACTCACACACATAGAGAGAGACTGAGAAATCCGACTGCCGGACGGTAAAATTCCTTGTAGTGCACAATCGCCCAAAAAGCCTAATACTGCCCGGCTTTATCCGGACGGATGGAAACGCTAGCTATATAGGTAGTAACAAAGCACACACAATTATGCAGTTAACCAGCCAGCATAAATACTACACCACACCACTACACCACTTAATTTTTAGTTTAAAGAAAAATTCCTACCTTTAAATTTGTCTATTAATTCATCAGGCATAATCCAGCTTCTCAGTAAATCTTCTACGCTGGTATGTACTGTATTTGGGTCTTGCATATCTGAAAAGGACATATAGAATGAGCTAACTAAAGGATTTAAGGTAGTTCCCCTTCATGGCCCATAGATTTTTCTAACCGGTTGAGATACGCGCGCGCGAAATACCAACATCACAGCTATATATGTATAATATAACCTACATTACGCAGCGCTTGTTCTCTGGAGTCTAGGACGTCTTTTGTTTTGAAACTATTACGCGCGCTTCACTCGGTCCTCGCTCTCACTCGCGCTCGGGCAATGTTATTTAGAAGTGATGTTTGGAGTGATGCGTAATGCAACATCACGCGTTCGAGTGATATCTCATTTGTGATATTACTTACACATGTCTAAAACACTTCACACACACACACTTCTGTCCCGCCCGCCCGCATTGATTTGATTTCACAGTTCAAAGGAAAAACCCTAAAAATGGCACAAATCGTCGGGGATAGTGCAATACCGCGTATGTAGCACATGTAGATAAGGTTTTAATTTCTAACAAATTTGCTTGAAACTGAACCTTATCTACATTATGCTACTTACGCGGCATTGCACTATCCCCGACGAAATGGCGCCGCGTCACCTTAGATGTCAATAATCCGAGCGAATCTTGATCACGTAGGGGGTAACCAAAATGTTTGAAGCACTTAGAATACTACAATGAAGATAATAACTTACTTATGTGTAGAGTTTTATATTTCCGTGCAAATCGTGCAATACAATATATGTGCGGTGCGCGCGCGCTTGCTTAATGAGTGACAAAGGCAAGATGGCGGCGGACCTTGGGCGAGCCGAGCGAAGCGACGCGCTCAGGGGCTAATACGAAATATTAAAATCGAAGTTCGTATCGTACCGTCCCGCTCACTCGTATTAAATAATATTAGCCTGAGCGAGACGCACACGAGCGCAGCGCCGAGACCGCGCGGCCACCGCCGGCCGGCGCGCGGCGGTGGCGCCACCGGGCAACACTAGTGGCACAAACCGGAACTAAACCGCAAGGTCACTGCTATATATTTTATGCCACACATGGCCATAAAGTGTAGACATAAAATGATGTACACAACACGGGAGGTAATAAAGAAAGCCCTCGATCGCATATTTACGTCCCTCGCTTACAGCTCGGGCCGCAAACTTCTGCGATCTCGACCTTTCTTTGTATTACTACCCTAGTTGTGTAATGTACTATAAATCTACGTATACTAGATATAGAAATAAATGTACTAAAGCCATAAATAATAGTACATTATACAACTAGGGTGGTAATACCTACAATGAAAGGCCGAGATCGCAGAAGTTTGCGGCCAAAACAAAAGAAAAGTGTCCGCAAGGTACAAACGACAGTAGAAACAAAAGACCTGTTTAGCTGTTAGCACCAAAATAATTAACTCATAAGTATTAAATATAAGATTACTACATACCTTTTTTCCCGTATCAAAAGCAAATCGTTGAATTTCTTCTGCACGTAAATACGACAAACACTCCGTTACGCTCTCTCTGTACAACTGACTGCCAGGAGTGCCAGGCTGCGCCACTCACTTCGTCGCCGCGTGCGGTCTGTGCTGACCGAGTGACGAGAGCGGCGGCGTGCGAGTTGTCGCGTGTAGGAGAGAGACGGTGATAGCGGCGGCATAATTCAAAGGAAATACAGCTACCTACGTTTTGTTTAAACGTAGGTACAGCAGTGAAACCAAGCTACAAATACACGCCTATTCCTATTTTTACAATTTTGCATAGAAGAAAAAAATGATGATTTTGAAGGATTTCACAAAAACGTCCATATCTCCGTAACTAGAAACTGCCATAAGGTCCCTTTTCTTAGGGAAAGCCACAAATACATACGATAAAAAATGCATAATTGAATGTAATAAAAACATAAAGAAAATATGGGAAAGAATACCTATCTTCCTGGGTAAAGATAAAAAAAGTTTAGATGATACCTACTATAATATTTTATCTTAAGATAAAATATCGCTCACTTTACAATTTGTATGAGCTATCACACACGGTTAAGATAATATATATTTTCATATTACAGTATCTTAAGATACCGAGCGATATGGAAATATTATCTTAAGATACCGTAATATATCTTAACATACAAAATATATATTACAATATCTTTATACAGAGTGTGCAGTGAATATCGGAATCAAAATGGAATTAATTATATTTTATTTATTCAACAACCTTTTCTCACGAGTTTTCGTGTTTACTCGTTGTATTTTTTGTTGAAAGGATAAGGTACCTATTGGAAAGGGGGCCCGGTTTTAGGATTTTTTCATCAAACATTTTTTGCTCTTTTTAGGCTTAAATTAGATTGAATCGTGTAGATTAGGTACGCTAAAAGGATATTTTGTTTCGTCAACTTTTTTCTCCGATCAATATTTACCGAGATATTGGGGTTCAAACTTCAAAGGTCAGACCCTTTCGAGGCCCAGGTGCGTTCGAGAAGCACTCGTAGAGAGTCTGTGCGGAAACAGAATAGCCGTAGCGAAAAACGGAACTAACCTAACCAGTATGGCCACAGAACAGAAAATACGGCACATACGGTAGAAAAGCATTACAGCGCCATCCAATCTAAATCCTATTCTCTTTCCGCACAGACTCTACTTGTAACTTTTTGCGCTTGTTACTTATGAAATTGTAACTTGTACCTAGCTTCGTGAAACAGAGCCCTGCCTGACTGTCTATTAAATCTACTAGTAGTACCGTATTGTTCATAGTCATCCTGTATATTTGGATTCCGTGGCGCAATGTAGATGTGACCCCTAACCAAGCCTTCGATAGAATGATTCGAGCAGATATATTATCGTATCTTAACCGTGTGTGATACCTTAAGATACTATAATATTTGATATCCAGGTATCTTAAGATAAAATATTATAGTATCTTCCCCGTGTGTGATGCCCTTAACACTTTCACTGTCAAGAACGCCCCTAGGGAGTTCTCAGTAACTTTGCTCACATGTCACCCGACTCCCGAGGGGAGTTCGTACTATACAATTATAGATGGCCAAAGGCAATGTCATCCGACTCCTCTAGCGAGTTCTTATGAAACGGCCGATTTTTCAGGGTTGTCACTATATCTCGTTTTTTGAGGATTAGTTATTAATCTTCTATTCTGTTTATATCAGTAACATATAAAAATGCATTAATAAGGTTTTTAGGAACGTCGTTACTTTAAAACTTTGATAAACCACAGGCCGGCTAGCGCGAAGATCGCGCATTTCGATTTTTTTTATCTCCTACTATTTCTTTCAAATATGTAAGTGCGATAGAGATTTCTCGAAATTTACGTTTGTACATGTTGGCGGTAGCCCCGCAGGAATACGGATAGAATTGACCGATGTTTTAGTTCCTAAGCCTTTCTGAGAACTATTTGTTTTCGCTTTAAATAGTACGGGTTCGAAAATAACAACCACATGTAATGAGACGAAATAACGAGAAACTAACAAAAAAATCAGCTGTCATTGTAGTCTAGTTTAGCTTGGTCTCTGCAATTTTGGTCTGTGACAGCCCTGGACTCCTTAGTGGAGTCGACGACGACGACATACGGTAAAGAAACAAATGAACTCCCGAGCGGAGTTCTTGACATGCAGCGTTGTTTATTTGTCAAGTGCGCGATTGGACTCCACGGGGGAGTCTTATATAGTTGTTTGTTTTGACGCCGACATGTAGCGAAAGACATGGATTTTGGCCTGACAGTGAAAGTGTTAAAGTCAAATATGGCATGGCAAATGTAGGAGATGAGCAATATTTATGTAATGCCGGCTGTACACACTCGGAGAGACCGGACGAGACACGCGTGACGTCCTTTTCTTACTCATATCGTGGGAAGAGCACAACATGCGTGTCTCGCCTGGTCTCTCCGAGTTAGGGTTGCCACCTTTTTATTGTCATGATAACGTATTTCACGCCTGGTGGTACAAAAATAAAAAGTACACAGCATAAAAATAAAGTATTTTTTTATTAATTTTTAAAAACATATTTTTTGTTTGAGTTATCTTTCTTTTAATAGTTTTTTTTGTCGGTCTGAAAGATATTGATTGCTTCCAACTTCCAAGCATTTGCGCATGCAGCAAATTTAAAAAGCATTTTTTTTTGTTTGGACGAAATCAAAGGGTCATCAAGTTTCATCCGAGTGATGTCATTATATGGCACCTATTTTTTATGACCGTTTCGTACAGAATACGTTAAAATAAGCATGTTTTGCTATTGATGCTCAAGATATTGGACCCAGAAATTCGAAGCAAACAGTTAAAATAAAAATAAGATACCAAAACCCGAATTGGAACACCCCACTATCCAGGTGGTCTTGTCCGCCCTACCCCTAGAGTATGGGTATATACAGTCGCCATCAGATATATCTGAGCTGTCAGTGTACTCATAAATATCTGAACACGGCTCTAATGCTATGAAAATAGAGCCGTGTTCAGATATTTATGAGTACACTGACAGCTCAGATATATCTGATGGCGACTGTACCTAAGAGCCGGAGGCGCGAAGGGAGATTAGCCCTCGCCCGCCTATGTCAAATGTCAACTTGGTAAGTGCAAAGGTTGCGTTAAGGAACATTCTCAAATGTATTTTTCTGTTCAATAGGTACCTCTAATTAAGGCCGAATTGACATGAAATTTGCATATTTACTTAAAAAATATCCTGCGCGTACGAAAAAAGCCGCTTTCTGGCCAAGTGTAGACATAAAATGATGTACACAACACGGGAGGTAATAAAGAAAGCCCTCGATTGCATATTTACGTCCCTCGCTTGCAGCTCGGGCTGCAAACTTCTGCGATATCGGTCTTTCTTCGTATTACCACCCTAGTTGTGTAATGTACTATTTCGAGTACTTTATGTGTTTCGTAAAGTATAACGTACGCGCAGCTAAAATAGAGTACAATACTTTACATTAAAGTACGGGTGGCAACCCTAGCGGCGCTCATATCTAATTCAGCCACATTTTGCCAATTCGGCCGAATACCGAATAATGGCATAGTATTCGGCCGAATACCAAATAGTAAATTAACACAAAGTCGAAGGAAAAAGAAGGATAAATAAATATTTTAATAAAAAATTATAAACAGTAATTTACATGTATTAAATATTAGTTAAATCATCTTTCACATTAATTTCAAACATATATAAAACAGTAGCATAAACAACGAAATAGAAATGGGCGCATTTTTCTATCAAAGGATCAATAAGCTAGGCTACCTACGACGAGTAACAAGTTGCAACCTGTACCTACTGTCCTAAGGGGCCGGGCGGCGTATATGGCTTTCCGTATTCTGTACGTCCCCCATACAGAGACGAAATAGATACGCTTTTCTAAGGCTCTAAGCAACGTAAATATCGTACACAGTATGTCTCCTCGAAGTGACGAAATAGATACGCTTTTTCAGCGACCGTGTAAGTTAAAGCTACTAAAAAACCGTATGTATTACATCCACCTCGAGGTGACGAATTAGGTACGGTTTTTGGAATAAACAGTTTATCCCTTCAAAGTGATGAACTAGATACGCTTTTTCAGCTACCTACTACAATTGATAAAGTAACTAAAATTCGTATCACAAATCTTTAATAACAAATTTATAAGTACAATACTTACTTAATGTAGCCCTATGTGAATCGAAAAATCGAATTACTTCACTTTTAATGCTTCGAACAGTAGGTACCTATTCAACAAAGAGTACCTACCTAGTTACAAAACTACCATATTCGCGAATGAAATGACAATTTTGGCTGTACACTATTTTATCTAACAATTTGAGTTTTATTTTCTGTTATAACTCAAATATAGGATAGTGATTACGACTCTAGTCTATTCACTTTACTCACCTTAGATTAATCAGTCACCTTCAAGTATTTTCAAGTATACATTTGACTATAGAATACATATTTATATAGTCAATGACTATGAAATGAATCATTCATCTAGAAACAAAAAACCTGAAAAAACACACGGAGCGATGCGAAACTACCGTTGTCTCGCACATGTAAATATAAAATTCTTGAAACAAACAGTACACACTAAAAAAAAATCGGCGCTTTTAAGAAGAGGGTTAAACGTACTTATTGATATAGACTACAATCATTCGCATTTTCTGCAAGTTGCGCAGGCCTACAGCTTATTACGATGCAGTGAAGACACAAAAAACGTATTTGCCTTATATTTCGAGGCTGGCATGTCACCTGCTGCGGCAAGAACGTATCACGAGATGTACATGGCTGAAAGTTTGGACGCAACGTGTTTGGTGACATCTTTGGCCAATGCACAAATCAACCCAACAGAGCAACAGGTTAATTACCTGTATAAGAAATGGAGGCATAATAAATATGGAAATCGTGAAGCAGACCGTACATTTGAAATACTCAAAAAAATAAAAACCGGTCAAGTGCGAGTCGGACTCGCGCACCGAGGGCTCCGTACAAACTCATAAGTAGATACGCGAATAGTTCAAGAAAAACTGTATGTCGATTTGTTTAGAAGAAGCAAATAAATATATGTTATGATTTTTGCAAATTTCTAAAAAACATTGCAAGTTAAAACAGTTATATTTTTCCTGTAATATTTAGAACCTGACGTGTAATGATTCTATTTAATAGCAAGGACGATTAAATCAAGAGGACTGTTATGTCATTCTCCATACGAAAAGCTGTTCCCCGAATTTACAACGCCATCTATGTATAAGCTTGGTAAAATAATTATTTACAATTTTTCAACTTTGCAAACGTGGCATAGTATTTAAATGTTAGAATTTATTTATTATTAGCTGTTTACGAACTAATTGTTGTTCAATTATAACATCGTTAAATCCCCTAGCGTGAAACAGGCCATCGCTTAGTTTTGCTACTCTCCGCTAGATGGATTAATGGATGGATTAAATTTATGTAAATTTCTAAAAAAGTATTAAAGTTAGGAAGACCGTTCTATTTTTCCTGTAATGTTCAGGTTGATATTGATAATTAGTAATTATGACACATTTTTCTGATCAGTAACTTCGGAGATAATAGGGGGGGAATGGTACATAAAAATGTATAAATCAAAAACTACTTATTTAAGAAAAAAAATAAAAATGGTGTTTTAATCTACAAATTAAGCCCTTTCATTTGATACCCCGCTCAATATAATAGCCCTACTTTCAATTTTAAAAGTCATGGGACTTTTTAAAAAAAAAGTAAAAAAGGTACAAGATATTTTTTATGTCCAATAAGCTCGGGTTAGCTACTTTTAACAGTATTCCAAATTTCAAATCGATAGCATCAGTAGTTCCTGAGATATCTGGCTGTGACAGACGGACAGACAGACAGACAGACAGACAGATAGACAGAGTCGCACCATAAGGGTTCCTTTTTTACCATTTTGGTACGGAACCCTAAAAAGTAATGAAATAAGCGAAGGGCAACTGCACGTTATAGAAAATCAAAAAATCGTGGTGGTAGTGACACCTATAATGAAAAGAGCATTTTTAGCTGGATTAGCCGACGAAATTGTATTCATTGACTCAAGTGGCTCGTGTGACCAGATGAACACATGTGTCACGTTCGTATTTGCTCCTACAAAAATAGGAGCTGTGCCTATTGCGGTTGCTCTACATACTAACCTCACTGAAATGAATTATTTACTAGTTTTCACGGCCATAAAAGAAACTTTAGAAAAAGACTGTGAACTAACTTTCAGTCCAAAAATTATTATGACTGACGATTCGGCTGCAGAACGGAATGCACTGGCTGTTGCGTTCCCTCAGTCTACATTGCTTTTGTGTATTTTCCATGTTACACAAGCTTTGTGGAGATGGTTGTGGCATAAGGAAAACCAAGTCTGCAAACAAAATAGAAGGCCAATAATGAACAAATTTAGGGAAATTCTGTTTGCTAGCACCGAAGAGCAGGCTAATATTGCTATGGGAAACCTTATGGACGACGAATCGGTTAATACCAATGAAAAATTGAAAGGACATCTGAAAAAATTATGGGAACGCCGTAAAGAGTGGTCATTAGCTTTTCGCTCACAGCTCTTACACAGAGGCCATAATACGACTAACTATTGCGAAGCGTCAATCCGTATTTTTAAAGACATTGTGCTGCAGAGATGCAAAGCTTTTAACATGTGCGCTTTAGTAGATTTTATACTTAAGACATTTGAAAATTACCACAAGAAAAGACTGCTGAGCTTTGCCAATTCAAGAAATAATATGGTAGTTTTGTAACTAGGTAGGTACTCTTTGTTGAATAGGTACCTACTGTTCGAAGCATTAAAAGTGAAGTAATTCGATTTTTCGATTCACATAGGGCTACATTAAGTAAGTATGTACTTATAAATTTGTTATTAAAGATTTGTGATACGAATTTTAGTTACTTTATCAATTGTAGTAGGTAGCTGAAAAAGCGTATCTAGTTCATCACTTTGAAGGGATAAACTGTTTATTCCAAAAACCGTACCTAATTCGTCACCTCGAGGTGGATGTAATACATACGGTTTTTTAGTAGCTTTAACTTACACGGTCGCTGAAAAAGCGTATCTATTTCGTCACTTCGAGGAGACATACTGTGTACGATATTTACGTTGCTTAGAGCCTTAGAAAAGCGTATCTATTTCGTCTCTGTATGGGGGACGTACAGAATACGGAAAGCCATATACGCGGCCGGGCGTTCGAATTTACTTCATTTTAGGTACTTAAAACCGTTTCGATCGTTTTGTTTGTAGCTTCCTCACTGCTTTAGCTTATTATACCTACCTAAAAAGCTGTCTGTGCAAAAAGAGAATAGGATTTAGATTGGGGGGCGCTGTAATTCTTTTCTACCGTATGTGCCGTATTTTCTGTTCTGTTGCCATACTGGTTAGGTTAGTTCCATTTTTCGCCATGCCTATTCTCTTTCCGCACACACTCTACTGGCTATAACTGTATGATTTTTGTTTACATTTGAATAAAGGAATTACACCATTTACCCAATATTTAATGAAATATCGCTGAGTGATTAAAAACAAATATAATACAATACTTACACAAACAAAAGTTTCACCAAAAGCCGGTGTCAAATCCGTCGTTAGGTCGGATGATATTAGGCGAAAACGTTTTAAATAAAATAAGGGAATATTTTCACTTCACTCTATCCCACATTCAAAACAATATTTATTTTTGCATGGCCGTTACCACATATTAGATTTAAAAGCGACTATTTATATGGCTACAAAGTGCTTAAACAATTTTTGTTTGTTTCATTACATGAAAGTTTATGTTGATGCACCTGTCAAGCATAGGTTCTACAGAATAAAACCTATTTTATTTGGGTGCTAATTAAACAGACTTCTTTTTAATAGCATTATTCGCCTCTGAAAATCTACATTGCCATCTAAATTACTAAGTCAGCCACAATTACCGAGCGTCTGAATTGTACTATCTTAGCCACTAGTTATCTTCTATGTAGGCCACTCTAAATACAACTCAGCATGGTGGTTATTTTTTAGCATCTAAACTTGTAATGTGGGGTATATTGTGATCGCAAGATACCTAACACTCCTCCTCGCTTCGCTCGTCGTCGTACCTAACTGTGACTCAGTTTTTTTTATCTTGGACAGTAAGTAGGGGTATGTTGTGATCGCTCTTCACTAATAATCGTACCTAAAAGTAATTATAGCCATCAATATTATGGCTTGATAAATGTATGACATTTGCAATTATTAGTATCGGGTGACCAGAGGGCTGGCTCCTTCCTAGCACAAAGGATCAGCATTGCCATTCAGCGTGGCAATGCTGCCAGCCTTCTGGGCACCCTGCCGCCAGGTAGAGATCTGGCGGAATTATTTTATATTTAGAAGTAGGTTATTGCTAGTGTAGTTAAGGGATTTTTAAAATGTATTTTATAACTGCCATTAACTACTTTATATTTATCAAATATATAAAATTATTACTAAAAAACATTATAATTATCAGTAGGTATTATGACTAGAGTCTGTGCGGAAAGAGAATAGGCGTGACGAAAAACGGAACTAACCTAACCAGTATGGCCACAGAACAGAAAATACGGCACATAGCTACGGTAGAAAAGCATTACAGTGCCCACCAATCTAAATCCTATTCTCTTTCTGCACAGACTCTAAATAAATGTATGAAATTGTACATTATGGTTAAACGAATGATGACTTCGTATAATTATGACAGGGAACAATTATGCCATAGTTCAATTTATGCCAAAAAAAATGAGCATCAATTTTATGCTTAAAGTGTTATGACAATCGATATTATGACAATAGTTTTTATGCAACCAGACCACGGCCACCCCTAATTAAAACTCATCGAAAACTAATTTAATTACGGATGAAACAATTGCAATGTGAACGCACGAACGACAATAAACAAAAACACGTGACTAACTCGTCGGTACATGAATGGCGCTCTCTGATTGGTGCAAATGGCCGGTCACTGTCGTCTCGCGCACTCGCGCCAAATTTTAAAGTGGCTATTTTCTCGATAACAGAATATTATGATGTATTATTTTACATGCTAAGTTATAATAAATGATGCTGTCAATAGATGCTTGAATTATATTTTTTTGAGGACCTTGTTTTGAAGCCGTAAGACATAAAATGGTGATTAAATATAAAATCCATGGCTGAGTTAGTAAATTAGGTGGCAATTATATAAACAAGAAGGCAAGTTAAGATAATTGTTGATCTTTGCTTGACGCTTTCTAAAGAATATTTAGTTGGCGTTGTAAAAAAGACGAATTAATTTATTAGAGGCTATCTCATTTTCCCGTTGCTTAGGTATAAAATGAGAAGTTTGTTATATTATTTGAAAATTATTTATAGTCATTATGATACATTTTTGCAACAAGTCCCAATAGGGACGGCCACTTGAAAAGGACGACAAGAGGACGGTGAGGCGTCAAAAGGGACGGAAAACCGTCCTGTTTGGAACGATCTAGCAACACATTATGACAGCCGACCGACCCGTTATGCTTGTTGATGTGTGCGTGCTGCTCGTAAGTACAAAGCGCCGGCTCGTCATCATGGCTTCACTTATCTGTGTGCGACGCTACGTCCGGCTATTTATTTTAAGGTCCTTGATATACCTACAACCGATATTTGAAGAGCGCGAAATGAATTTGCTGTATGAAAAAAATCTGCAAAAAGTAATTTCAATTACTGACTTAATTTATATATTGGTCTATTACCTTGTGCAATAATAATTACTATGTTAATTACATATATGTATTTCGGGTCTTAATAAAAAAGAAATTGAATTTTGAGTCGACAATTTATTTATTTTTACTTTACTTACACTTTCAAGGTTGACTCTCTGTTAAGTATAGATAGACAAGTTTTAGGTAAGTAGGTATAATAAGGACATACAAATATCTGAAGTTGATACTTCATTATTTATACTCCGTTTTTTTTAGATGTGAAAATTTGGTAAACAAAAGAATCAGTGGTCGTCAACATTTGTAATTATCAATAAACAATTTAAAAGTACATGATATTTATTATGTCGTTTTCTTTGTCCAATATTAATTCATTAGTTATAAGCCTAAAGTACCCACTTAGTAGGCCAAGCCAAGCCATAGTAATTATAATGTATACTTAAAAAAGATTTTCGACATACGTGCTCATAAAGTGGCTCTAATTTATTTTACTACAATATATCGGTATCGGTATCGTATCTTTCTCAAAAGCTGCTTTCACATCCGCATCCCCAGCAAATCTCACTAATTAAGTTTTATAAATAATAACAGTAATAAACCAACTCAATAGGTATTATTAACCTACTAAACGGGTAATATTCATGTAATCACTAGGTAGTACATACCAACTAAATAGGTAGTATTGACCTACTCATTTGGTGTTTCTCAACAGCTCAATAGGTTTTATTAACCTACTGAATGTGTAATATTTACGTAATCACTAGGTAGTACATACCAACTAATTAGGTAACATCAACCTAACCGCTTAGTGTTTCCAACCTACTTCTTAGGTAGTATTGACCTACTCACTTGGTGTTTCTCAACAAGTTTAGGTTTTATTAACCTACTAAATGTGTAATATTTACGTAATCATTAGGTAGTACATACCAACTAATTAGGTAACATCAACCTAACCGCTAAGTGTTTCCAACCTATTTCCTAGGTAGTATTGACCTACTCACTTGGTGTTTCTCAACAGCTCAATAGGTTTTATTAACCTACTGAATGTGTAATATTTACGTAATCACTAGGTAGTACATACCAACTAATTAGGTAACATCAACCTAACCGCTTAGTGTTTCCAACCTACTTCTTAGGTAGTATTGACCTACTCACTTGGTGTTTCTCAACAAGTTTAGGTTTTATTAACCTACTGAATGTGTAATATTTACGTAATCACTAGGTAGTACATACCAACTAATTAGGTAGTATTAACTTACTCACTTGGTGTTTCTCAACAGCTCAATAGGTTTTACTAACCTACTGAATGTGTAATATTTACGTAATCACTAGGTAGTACATACCAACTAATTAGGTAACTTCAACCTAACCGCTAAGTGTTTCCAACCTATTTCCTAGGTAGTATTGACCTACTCATTTGGTGTTTCTCAACAGCTCAATAGGTTTTATTAACCTACTGAATGTGTAATATTTACGTAATCACTAGATAGTACATACCAACTAATTAGGTAACATCAACCTAACCGCTTAGTGTTTCCAACCTACTTTTTAGGTAGTATTGACCTACTCACTTGGTGTTTCTAAACAAGTTTAGGTTTTATTAACCTACTAAATGTGTAATATTTACGTAATCATTAGGTAGTACATACCAACTAATTAGGTAACATCAACCTAACCGCTAAGTGTTTCCAACCTATTTCCTAGGTAGTATTGACCTACTCACTTGGTGTTTCTCAACAGCTCAATAGGTTTTATTAACCTACTGAATGTGTAATATTTACGTAATCACTAGGTAGTACTTACCAACTAATTAGGTAACATCAACCTAACCGCTTAGTGTTTCCAACCTACTTCTTAGGTAGTATTGACCTACTCACTTGGTGTTTCTCAACAGGTTTAGGTTTTATTAACCTACTAAATGTGTAATATTTACGTAATCACTAGGTCGTACATACCAACTAATTAGGTAACATCAACCTAACCGCTAAGTGTTTCCAACCTACTTTTTAGGTAGTATTGACCTACTCACTTGGTGTTTCTCAACCGCTCAATAGGTTTTATTAACCTACTGAATGTGTAATATTTACGTAATCACTAGGTAGTACATACCAACTAATTAGGTAGTATTAACTTACTCACTTGGTGTTTCTCAACAGCTCAATAGGTTTTATTAACCTACTAAATGTGTAATATTTACGTAATCACTAGGTAGTACATACCAACTAATTAGGTAACATCAACCTAACCGCTTAGTGTTTCCAACCTACTTTTTAGGTAGTATTGATCTACTCACTTGGTGTTTCTCAACAGGCTTAGGTTTTATTAACCTACTGAATGTGTAATATTTACGTAATCACTAGGTAGTACATACCAACTAATTAGGTAACATCAACCTAACCGCTAAGTGTTTCCAACCAACTTTTTAGGTAGTATTGACCTACTCACTTTGTATTTCTTACCAACTCAATAGGTTTCATTAACCTACTGAATGCGTAATATTTACGTAATCACTAGGTAGTACTTACCAACTAATTAGGTAACATCAACCTAACCGCTAAGTGTTTCCAACCTACTTCTTAGGTAGTATTGACCTACTCACTTTGTATTTCTCACCAACTCAATAGGTTATATTAACCTACTGAATGGGTAATATTTACGTAATCACTAGGTAGTACATACCAACTAATTAGGTAACACCAACCTAACCGCTAAGTGTTTCCAACCTACTTCTTAGGTAGTATTGACCTACTCACTTTGTATTTCTCACCAACTCAATAGGTTTTATTAACCTACTGAACGGGTAATACTACCAACCTACTTATTGGGTGAATGTCGAAGACTAAAAATACCTAAATTAGTTTAAATTAACCTACTTATTTGGTAAACATACCAAAATAGTAGGTTGCCGATACCTACGAAGTCGGTTACTTTGGGTCTTTATTAAGTAGGTATTTTTAACATAAATAATAGGTTGATTTAACCAAGCTATTGTGTAATTATTACCAAATCAGTAGGTTAATTCTACCTACTTAAACAGCAAGTTGATAAACCCAATAAGTAGATTATTTTAACCTTAATAAGTAGGTTGCATTTACCGACTCAATAGGTTAACATGTACCTACTATTGGTTAAAACACGGTTTTACCAAAAAGTAGGTTTAATCTACCGACTTTATGCAGTACCAAGCGCACTAGGTAGAATTAGCCTACGTACCTAATATTTTTTTAGGTACATTTAACCTAAATTAGGTACATTTTACCTACTTTTGACATTAACCTACTAGATTAGGTTTGTAATTACCTAACTTTTTTCCCAGTGTAGTCATAGCAGTAATTTATCTTCCTACAAAAGGTACATCGCGCTCTACGCACTACAAGCAAAGTTTTTAAGAATGAGTAGGAATACTCCAGTATGGATCGCACTCACACAGACCTGGTGCACGTCTGTGTGAATACGTGTCGCGCGCTGCTAAACGGCCGAAGTTGGACTACTTGTTCGGCTCTATCGTTCTTCCACGTGGTCAAACTTTTTTGTCCAACTGGTTTGACTACGAGGAACTATGTGTGGTGTAGTCCCAGCTGATTCAATACAGCTGAACAGGCCCGCGCCGACCCCCGCCAGCGCCTGTGTGCAAACCTATGAAGCGACCTCTTTATTGTCGTCGTGTTTCGAATTCCGGCGCCCCTATCGCCTTGGCGCCTGTGTGCGTTGCACACTTCGCACACAGGGGCGGCGCGGCCCAGCAGCTGAAGATTGGAATGCATTACAATGTATCACAATGTAATAATTAATTTCATATTAGAGGCAGCGCTCCTTATATGTAGCGTAGCCTTGATATTAATGTAAATCCTTTGTCTTTCTTATTTAATTATTGTGTAAGCCAGTATAAAAAGGCATGTAATATTATAATAAATGTTCATTATTCCTACGAATCTACGAATCTTGTACGTTCGTTATTTTTCATAGTATCGCACTAAGTTTACGCGATACAAAGTAGTGAAACAATAGCGCATCATTTCAGATTTTAAGATAATTCGGTTAATTTTCTACTTCTAGCCTTCTAACAATTGAGAATAACGGCCCGAATAATTCGTGTAATTTTTAAAAATGACCACATTTTTTTTTGGGTTGTCTGTGTCCCGTTTGGTCAAATTTGGCCACTTTGGGAAAACTAGAGGGGCACAAAAAAAATGAGCACAGCTTGCTTAGGCCCTATTTAGTCGGGGCGAGAACTCTTATGCGATTTTCATTTCATTGCGGCGATTGATCGATCAACTGTACCCATCGTACAAACAGCAACACACTTAACTGCCCATTAAAGACAGAGCAGAGAGAAAATGATAACGATTGAAAGAGATATATATATTTGTATAATGTCAACTTCAAATCAAATAACGTTTGCGTATGTGTAATGTGCCTTTGAGCTTTGTCATTGTAGTTGTTTGGGCAAATTTTTTTTTCCATACTGTAAATAAAGGTTTTATTTCAACAAGACAGGTGAATTTGTCAAAATTATGATTTAGCTTTCAGACGAACGTTGGGATGAAATAAACTAATTATATTGCTAATGCTTTTATTGGTGCTTCATATTTTTGATATGATGCACCAATATAATGTAATTTATATTTATTATTCATTCATTATTTTCCACGAATTCAATAATATGGCATTAATGTCAATAATGACGTTGGATCAGCCATAAAAG
The DNA here is from genome assembly GCA_947034925.1 of Eudemis profundana. NCBI lineage: Eukaryota > Metazoa > Arthropoda > Insecta > Lepidoptera > Tortricidae > Eudemis > Eudemis profundana. The sequence goes on along the minus strand of OX344814.1, from coordinate 8,147,452 downwards.
AAAAATTATTGTTTCAAAACTCTTTTGAATAATAGCCAATTTATACTCATAAACACACGCACACATGCATAACACGACGCCTTCAAGTGTGATTCTTTTTCTTGCAGTATTTCCCATTTTTGAAGTGTATAGTTAACTGTGTTGCTGTTTGTACCTGGGTAGCCCGCAATGTAATCAAACTCGAATACGAGTTTTCGCCCCGTCTAAATGGGACCTTAGGCTGTCAAGATAAAGGCACTAAAAATCCCTTGGTCTGGGGGATGAGATAGCTTCAGGGTTGTCATTTAAATGTAACTTTTTGTAGACGTTTGCGTTTATTTTGGAAACGCATGGAATAGGCTACTTTCCTGACAGATCAAATCAAAACGCTCAGATAGTATGAAGTTTTTATGGAATAAAAGTGAAATGACGTCATTTTACTCAAACATGAAATCATCTTCTTATTTATAGGTTTTGATCTTTTAAAAATCGTTTAAAACGCTAAATAGGTGATGTTTACTTCATTTTTGCAAATTTTCGAATGCTGATTTAATGGCTAGCGTGTAGTAATTTATATTGACTACAGGCAAATAGGTACCCTATTATTGTAATAGTTGCTTCAGCAAAAAATAACTATGTTAAAAGAAGTTACTTTCTATCCATTTTTACTGTAGGTATGATAGTTAGGCGGATCTCACACTGCAGCGCGAATCGCGGCGACACGCGACTCAGCGATTTTCAACTTTGTATGTAGAATCATCGATTTGTATAGAAAAAACGTGGGGTGGCGCACACTGAAGTCGCGACTCGCGCGTAGGCGCGTAAATCGAGGCGACTCGCAGCGACTCGCGGGCGTGTCGCCGCGAATTGCAGCTACTATGCGCAGCTACACGGAAAAAATCGCGGCGTGACGCCGCGAATCGCCGGCGTGACGTCGCGAGTCGCCGGCGTGACGCCGCGATTTCAGTGTGTTCTTCGCCTTACAGAGAATAAAGGAACTAATAAAATGCAAATAAACAAACTCCCAGACTAGCGACACTAAACTTGTTTTGACTGGTTCTTCCCAACGACTAGGCTTTGTTGGTATATTATGGGGTTAAGCATAAACCTTTCGCCGCACTATAAGGGTTCCTTTATTGCCATTTTGGTAAGGAACCTTAAAAATAAATGGAATGATGAGATCAAAAACTATAGGAGGTATAAAAAATCAAAATTAACCCTAAAGTAGTAATAGTAGATATATCATATCATAATAGTAGATTGTGTCACAAGGGAGCAAAATGATGTATTTACGGCGAGGGCGTATATTGAATCCTGAAAGAAGCGAAGGATTATACAATAGAATCCCGAGCGTAGCGAGGGATTCTAAAGTATAATCCGGAGCGTAGTGAGGGATTCAAGTGTTAACGCCCGAGGTGAAAATAATTTTGCTACCGAGTGACACATACTGCTTTTCACACCGACTATGAGGAAAATTCAAATACAAACGCTACCTACCAAAATAACAAAATATATAGGTAGTTACTCAAAGAGCATCACACATTATTATTAAAAATTAAATGTTAAATTGTCAAATGTATAGTCTATTATTATTTTATAAAACTATTATTATTTTTTACGGACGAGACGAAAATACCACTTCCATATTATATTTATGGCTCTCGCCTGCGGCTCGGACCGCAAACACCTGTGATCTGGGCCATTTCTTATTATACCGCCCTCGTTGTGTAATTTAAGTCTATGGTATGGTATATTCTAAGTGGGTTCAAACTAAAAATACCCTGTTGTCCTTGAACAGAAAAGTGCTACTTTGATCCCTCTTTTGAGGGAGCAAAATACTTTTTTCTGAATAGGAGGTGTGAAAAATAAATTAAGACAATGCTCCCTCGGCATGATCCTGAAGCTATTGGTAGCATTTCCTCACTATGTAAACAGCTGTCAGATTAAATCCAATTTCCCGTTTAATAAACAATAATATATTGTTTTCTTGAATTATATAAAAAACCCACTACTAAAAAAATCTCTAAAAAATAAAAACACTCTCTATTGGCCTTTTGTGTTTTAAGATAAGTCGTTGTCGGGATTGCATGCAGTACTAAAACAGAAGGTCCGTTGACAGCAACTATCTAAAACATAAAAGGCGAAGAGATAGGTACGTACCAGTACGTATGATTTTTTTACCTTTTAGAGTTTTTTTTAATCGGGGGGTTTTTAAATTTTTCATTTAAGTTTTGTAATTTTTGTACTAAAATTCAATTTTATGCCAAAAATACCTTACATCATTTTGTAAAAGAGCTGACAATCTTCAAACTGCTGGATCGATTGTATCAAACATAGCTAAGAACACCCGAAAAGAAACCTGCTCTCACGTAAAAAAACCGCATTGAAATCGGTCCATCCGTTCAAGAGCGACGATTCCACAGACAGACGCACCGACAGACATTGGCGACAAACTTATAACACCCCTCTTTTTGCGTCGGGGGTTAAAAATGTCTTCTACTATTGACACCGACCGATTATAGTAGTTTTAGAATTCATTCATAATGGTAATTTAAGGTAACGATAAATCAATGTAAAATGAAGATTGAATCATGCTATACAGATGTAGTGCAAAATGATTTTCCATCGTACTGTATCGGAAAAGTTCGTATTTATCGTGCTGTTTCAATCAGCTTCAGTACCCATCTTACAGCCGCCATTTTTCACTTCGACATTTGACACTAAACAATAAAGTTCCATATTAATGGATATGAAAATGTCACTCATTTAATACAATCATTGATTGACAGTTCGGGTGCCATCGTATTCCAATTGAGATCCGAGCTTTCCCGATGGAAAATCATTTTGCACTACATCTGTCTGTTTATGTGGCTTGACGTCATTTGTCTGTCACCAAGAATTCTTTCCCTGATTCATATTGAACCCTAACACATCAGTTCCTTTTCCGCTCTGTTGCTCGCCAGTATCGGATAAAAAATAGGCGTTATGTGTTTGACCTCTTGTTTGTCTCTGTTGGGCCTAATTTCATGGTTTGTACTTGAATCGGAAAAAACACTGCTATTCAAGAAGAGCTTTATAGTAAAAGGCTTGTAATAGAAGGAGTAGTACGGTGGTTAAGACGTTTTTTCTGGCCCGATAATCGCTCAAGATGACTTCTAGTTTGCAAAGTTTCGGAGGATATCTGGCAGGGAGATAAGATAGTATTGTGTTTTTCTTGGGGATTATTAAAACTTTTTTATTTAACTCCATTGTGTCTAGTAGTAGATTTATCTGGGTTTCGCACCCAGAGGATGCCAACGAGTTTCAGTAGTTGGGTCGATGATTTTAGTTCGGTTCATAATATCGTCGGCCGTAGGCTGAATTAAGGTAAGGGACAAAACGCACAAAATGAGTTGAATATACAGTTTTGTTCAGAATTTTACGCTCTTTTTAATGATATTTATGAAAAAATTCTAGCTTGAAAAAAATGACCCTTACACTACTGATTTTCTTGGGTCCAAAATCGAATCTGTCCCACAAAAACAATGTATCTGAAAAAAATTATAATATAGTAACCTAAAATGGTGTAATTGCTGCCACCAACCCACTTTGAATAAAGTAAAGGTCTTCGCAATCCAGGAATTACCTTTACATGGTATATTTTTGAAGAAAACTTTATGACACTAGCTTTACCCTAATGCCTTTTTCGTCTCATAAGTCAATAATACCCATACCTTAAAATGTGTGCACGAGTTTTGAAATAAATAATCCTTACCCCATTTTACATTATTATATTTTGAACAGTGTGTCCCTTACACTAATTTGATTCGATATCATTTAGGTTCCGTGCACATTTGCCATCCCTTTTTATCCTACATTGTCGCTCTGTGTGCGAAAGAGAGGACGCTACAGTTGCGTGCGGGCATCTAAAAAAAATCTGTCGTTTGGTTGGGATTTTGTTCGTGATTTTGACAATTATTCCTTTAGTGATAAATATGGACAAACAAAAAAATTTAAACGGGCTGCTCCGATGCAGACAGCAATTACTACACTTAGTAAATAACATACTAAAAAAAGTTTTGTAACTGTAATTTCGAATCCAGCGTTATTTAAAATGTAACAATACTAACTTAAACTTATTATTTAACGCGAAAAATATATATTTACACACGGAATTGTGAATAAAAAAGTGAAAATGAGCAAAGTGGACCATGTGTCACGATTCAAAAGCCATCTCATCATCATTTCAACTCGTAGACATCTACAGCAAAACCGGGGTCTCCCCTAAAGACTTTTACAACAAATAGTCATAGGCTTTTGTCCCTATCGACTCCCGGCGATCAGGCCATCAGACCATCTTTCTGGCCCGTCAGACCCACACCGCGTCTTCCAGTTTGTGGTCTCCATTCATAAACCTTTATACCCCATCGGCCATCGGTTGAAGTGGCAATGAGTTTTGGGTGTATAGCTCGAAAACCAAAAAGCCAGAAAAATGCTTTGATAAAAAACTCGATGTCTTCTAAGTATTTCCTAATTTCTGAGGAGGAGGAGGTTTAGCCTTTAGTGAGAGGTCACGTCACGATTCTATTTTATACGTCATCACTGCCAAAGACCTTGTTGCGGTATTTAGAGGATTGCTAAGATTAACTTAAATTCTCCAGACGATATCCAAACAGTTAGATTTTGCAATTAACCTAAGGTTGGATATTAGGTTTTACAAAATAATCTTCTTTTTGCACTTACTGAAGGTTTATCGTTCTAGAGTTAGTGACCAACGTCAAGGTACCCTAGGGTACTCAGACCTGTGGCAGTATCTCTGGACTAAAGTGCTAAGGAGCTCAGTTAATTTAAATTAATATCCAAATACCGAGAAAAAGCTCGATCAAAAGTACATGTCCAATTCCAATTCGCCTTCAGAAAGGTGTAAGAAGACGTCATTTCCCTGAAACTATTTACCGTAGTGTCGGAGGAATTCTCCAAGTATTTAGACTGGGATCGTTCATTCCAATTTCTTTAGATTTAACTTCGAAAAAGAGTTTATTCGAAGCAGTCAACTTGCCATCGCCGTCGAAATCCCGCAGCGTCTCCAGATTAAAGCACGGATTTCACTGGTAGGGTCAAAATAGCAACGTCCTACAGAGAAAGCAATGCTCAGAATGTTTTTACGTGATCGAATCAGAAATTTGAAAACCCATAGAAGAAGCCAGTTCCCATGGCTTTCAGAGTAAATAAGATGAGGTGGCAAATAGCTCCAAGAAATGATGGCCGATGAGATGGAAAAGTTCTCAAATGGAGATCATGAACCTGAAGACGTAGCGTGGGTCTGCCCCCATACCAGAAAATCTATAACAGGTACCTAAAGCACGAGACTGTTCGTTGCAGAATTTTTGATGGTAGACTTATACGAATTAATGAATGTCTCCGTATATGTTACTCAATTAGCCTTTATCATGTTTTGTACTTCTAAAATCTTGCACGAGGATCACAAGAAAACATTATCCCAAAAATAAATAAGATAAAACGTCATTTTGACCAAATATTTGTCTATAAACTGACAGAACAAAGCGTTAAATAGTGTTAGATTTGTTTATTAATACGAAAATGAGCTTCAATAATAAAATCTTATTCAAGCCGACTTTACGCCGATCGGATGACCTGCGGCGGCGGCGTGGCTAAAAATGCGGCGGCGGCGCGGCGCACACGTCTAGTTGAAATCAACTTTTACAGTGTACAAATATTCCATGTAAGGGACACACAAAAAATACACACACAGTTCAATACATTTTCATAGCTGTTACATGAATGTTTATAACTATTTCCAATCTAAAAATACGTCTTACGTCAAAAGTTGTACTTAATTCTTTTTCAACGATCCCTTTACTCTATTTTTTCTTCCATACATTATTTCAACGAATTCCTTACGCTATTTTTTTATCAATATATTGGACACAACCTATAGGCCAATTTACGGTAAGAGACGAGACTACAAAATACTTGGTAATCTTGGTATGTAAAGGACATTACGAACGAAATACGTTAGTGTAAGGGACGTCTATTTTCTATAATAACTAAATTATTTAAATAAACACTGCACAGGGAGATAGAACACTTAAATATAAGATTACGTGTGAAATCAAACCCCAAAAAGGTTAATTACAATAAAAGTTATGTACGATTTAGTCCGAAAAAAAACTTTGTCGGCCTCTCCTGAAAAATCGTATTTTGTCCCTTACCTTAATTCAGCCTACGGCCGACGATATATTCGAGCTAATATATATGAACCGGACTCAGATCACCGAACTACTGAAACTAGGCCGCCTACGGTACGTCTGTCCATCTGTCCATCAGCCCGTCTACTATCTATCACAGATTGTGTATTTCTATAGTGGCTATAAAATGATAAAAACAGAATAATAATCCCTCTTATTCCTCTTTTCGTTTGTATAGAGCATAGAGCCACTTGACTTGAATCGCTTTAAGTTATACAGCTATAATAGTACATTACACAACTAGGGTGGTAATACAAAGAAAGGCCGAGATCACAGATGTTTGCGGCCCGAGCTGCAAGCGAGGGACGTAAATATGCGATCGAGGGCTTTCTTTATTACCTCCCGTGTTGTGTACATCATTTTATGTCGACACTTGGCCAGAAAGCGGCTTTTTCCGTACGCGCAGCGTGCGGAAAAAGCCACTTTATGGCCAGGTGTGGCATAAAATAATAAAATAAACAAAGGAACATTTTATGAAATATTGCACGCCTTACCTACGCAATCCTCAGAACAAAGGCAAAGCAAATTAAATCTATTTTCGTCCGAAACTCTGATCCGGTGATCCTTAGATGTCGATTGTAAACAAACACGCTTCAATTGCCTTAGTAAGCTTTGCAAACAGTTATCTCGAAATAATTTTACGTGGAACTGTGTCCATTATAATAAAGAGCAGAAATGTGGGAGGGAAACGTGGAAACAATCATTTCTAAATTTAGAGTTACACCAAAATTTAATCTCTTGGACGTCAAGGACGTCTAAATTAAAAGTATTGTGTGCTGTTGTGCCTTTCACGTCAACCACACCTTAATTTTCACTACATTTTGCGGCGGTTAATCGATCAACTGTACTCGTCGTACCTGGGTAGCCCGCAATGCAATCAAAGTCGCATACCTACGAGTTCTCACCCCGTCTAAATGGGGCCTGAGGCTAAAAGTGTCACAGAGATTGCATTTTCAGTGCCGGCATCATGGCAGAGTGCAATAGTAAACAATTTCTATTTAAACAATTTTATAATTAATCATCAATTGTTTACTCTTAGAGAGAAACACAGAGTGTCACACAATCTCGTCACTGTCACAGACTCACAGACATAGGGCGCAGTAGCACACTCCGTCATGAAGCCTGCACTGAAAAATATACAACGTGTGGGGTCAGTACCTTCTCCGTGGTACTACTGTTTGGCACAACTGGCCTACTAGATAGGTTAGGTAGGTTTAGGCTCGTTAGGTAGCTTTAGTTGCCCGAGGGGCAAACAGCCTAGAAGTAGGAGCTCCGCGCGGAGCTCCATCAATTTCCAATAAGATCGGCGGGTTTACAAAAGTTACTTTGTGGATAAAAATAACAGTGGTGTCAAAATAGTAGTACCACGGGGATGCGCCGGCCTGCTGAGTAACCCGACAAACTTGAACAGTAAACCCTAACTACTATTGGGAGTAGCCGCAATGTGAAGGTTTCTCCACGAGTTCACGACTTTTCCCTGATCGGCTAATTTTTATGAATAACATCATTAAACGTGAATCAATAAGGAAGGGAAGGAAACATAGCTCCCTCATTAGCCCGCTAAGGCCCCTAACAGCAATTACGCGGTCCATCGGCGCGGAACAATAGGACCCGCCTGTGATTGAGATATTAAGGAACAGGGAAAACGATCCGAGACAGGCTGCCAATTAGAAGCTACTCACTATACTAAGTAAAAATAGGTACCTTATTCTGCAAACTCGAAAATTGATTGATTTAACAAATAGAAATAATTTATTTCTGCAAGTAGGTGGCCCTCAAGGGCTCTTTTACAAGTCTGATTCTATTATTTTCTTTTGGTGCTTCGGGTAGTGACCTTCTGGTGAGAAGAAGCGTCAGAAGAAACTCACCAGTTACTCTTTAAAAAATATATATTTGTAAACTTTACCATCTGACGCCCCCTCCAGTGCGATGTGTGCTTATCATCAAAATGACGTTTCCTAAACTGCTCGTAAAAAATCCACATCCAGAAATTTTCGTGCAATCTGTTAGCAATCATGGTTTTATTTATAATTCCCATATTTGTAAAATATCTCCTTCTGTTTACTTCAAATCTTAACTGGTAGATGGAGCCGTAGGTTTTAAGCCAGTTATTTACACCAATTTTATGCATCTAATGTAACATTTGTATAAAGAGGCTGATGTTCGTAGAAAATGTAAGTTACTTACGACTTTCTGCCCAAAAGGAGCAGCACTACTTGTAATTAGTTAAGTTTAAGGTAGAATTAAGTTTAATAAGTTTACCTACATTGTTTCTTGAATGGTAGCGAGTCAGTCCGCTACCAAACGCGAGCCGCACCGCGCGACAACCGATGTATTAGGTATTGTCTCGATTTTGGAGTAAACCTCATCTTTAAACTTTCTCCGCTCGTTTAATTAATCGCGCCTGTTCCGACCAGATACACCATCAATGATAATAAATGACAAAAATTAAAAATAAGGCACCAGGGAACGTGCACGAACTATAGGTGTCAGCAATAAACGACAAAAGAGACACGGGCGGACAATAAAGGAAACTATCGCCCCTGTCAAATCAAGCTGTCAATGTCAATGACAATATGTAAGTGTCAATGTCAAATATAGTAATACGTAGCTACACTGACGTTAGTTGTCCTTCAACCCACAGTGGTGATAGGATATAGTGCGCTACGCTAAGTTTGCAGAGGTCAAAAAAAGGTTTTATGTCGAAAAAAACATATGGCAACATCACAAGAAATAGGACTAATTATTCTTGATACATGGCAAATATATATAATAAAAAAATGGCTCAGTGATAAGCATGTGATAAGTGTTTTTATAGCATTCAGGAATACCTAGATTATAAGTAGAGCTAAGTTTGTCTTAAATTTTGCATGCCTTGTAAGGTACGTTTTAGTGATACCTCTATGCATTGTAAGAACTGTATTTACCTAAAATCATGCAAAATTAGTACATTGTGTATCAAGGGCGGTAGGTAAGGAATTACAAACGAGTGTTTGTTACAAGGCCGAGGCGAAGCCGAGGGCTTTAATAACACGAGTTTGTAATTTCTTTACCGCCCGTGGCACACACAATGTTTTTCATCACACTTGTGAGGAAATCTAATTAAAATTAACCTTACTTAACCTAAATAAAATTGTAAAACTGACAGTGACATTAGTGACATATCCATAGACAATGCGAAACGTTCGGAAACCATAGCGGTACAGACCTAAAACGGTTGATTTTATAATTGCAAAATACTGAAATACACTGTTGAAACATTTAATTAATGTTACAGAAATATGTGTTTACATGTATTTGCAATAACAGTTCTCTTTAATTAAATATTTCAGTGATAAAAGTTAAAAAAGTAAGTTGGTAGTTTCCTTTGAACATGACAAATAAGAGTAAAACAGAACCAGCGTTTCAAATTTAAAAAGAAAACCATTACGCCCTAGGGCGTAATAGCTCATTTACGGCCCGCAAAACCTACGTGTAATGCACCATTTTCGAGCAAGTGTGATGAAAAAATTATTTCATTTCATTTCATTTGCGTTTAATAAGTATCAGTGGCGTGGCGTCCGTAGAACTCGATTCCCATCGGCTTGCTTAATATTAGGCAGTTCAGCACTTAAGGCCCGGTAGGACCTGGCTCGTCGCGATATTGAGGGGGTGAAGCAGGGGCACTGTGCGCGGGGCCCCGAGCGCGCGGGGTGGCGGAGGGCGCCCGCTTGCCGTAATACTCCGCGCCATAGCTTAGCTTTATAAATTCACTGACAGATCGTTCGTGCGTATTGTCTCACGTTTATTTTTTTACATCCTTTCATTGAACTTGCAATGTAACTATGTTTGTTCGAGTGGAATCTTGTAACTCAATTTTGAAGCAGGCATCTTCAACCAATTGAGCTGAAATTTTGCAACAATATGTAATAATCAGATGACAATGCAATATTATTGTGACATGACAGCTGATCTGATCATGTAGCCTGATAGCAGTCATAGGATCAACTTAATAGGCTACTTGACAGTGTGAAAAATAATGGAAGAATTATGGATATATGTATTAATTATGAGTATTAAAACCAATTTACGTCAATATTACTAAAAATAAATGGATAATTTATTTATAAAACTCGGATGAAAATTGATTATTTTTTATCTGTCGCCATTTTATCGAAAACGGTTTGGTTTGGCCGATGACGTCACACCATAGTAAACAGCATCGACAGCATCTGTCAATCCTATTTTTAAAGGTAGAACGTTATGCGATCCTCGTTGACATTTGTCGGTTTACTATCATGTGTCGTCATAGACGCCATATTGTCCGAGAAACCGTTTTGGCGGTTAATTTTAAAAGTGCATTTTTATTTGCTTTTTTCGGAAAAAATACACAAAAGAATTAAAAATTACAACTTTCTAAGTGCTCAATAGACAACATTAAACAGTCGGATTGACTTTGCAGAAACCTGTCAAGTAGCCTATTATATAACATACCTAAATTCATCGTGTTTGGGTTCATTTGATTAGTTGTGCCACGCAGTTTGCAATTATAATAAGAAGTACTTAAGCTTGTCTCAAAAAACTTTTTTTGTCAGGAACTTATTTCATATTCAATCAAACAGTACATTTCTAAAATTTAAGGAAAAGTAATATTCTAAGAGTTACAGGTATAAATTAAATAAAGGAACAATGTCTGATTTGAACACGTAATAAATTATTTCCTCGGTCTGTTATGGATTTTTGATCACATAGGCAAGTCAAAAAATTACATAATCTTTGGCTTTTCATGAAGGATATCTAGTCTAGACTCTAGCTAGACTAGATCTCGAACGCTAGGCTGTAGGTAGTCTAGCATTAGTAGTAAAGCGAAGTAATAATATGTGTCGTTCTTAGACAAACACCACTTACCTAGTAGAGTTGTTAATTAGGTTGCAGCAATAGGCTGTAGCTATGAAGACGCCATTAAAAATTGTCCTTATTAGCAAGTCGAAAAGAGAGTTTGCCTACTTTGCCTACAAACATCACATACCTAGTATGTCGGCATGGTACAAGAAAACTATGTAAGCATGTTCTTCCTGAAGTCAGAAATGTTACCATTGATTAAAAACTTCCACTCCAATAATCAATTATGAAATAATTTACCGGCTTGTGAAATTATTTGTTTTTACGTTTTATTTATTTAGTTGGATGAAAAGAAAACATAATATCTAGCATGTGACGTCAGAATGATGTCTTAGGTCATCATTATCAGTCTCGGGAAGAACGTATCTGGTTTTCTAATACCATGCTATGTCGATGCCTGATACCTATCGGATAACCTTTAGATTAACACAACGGGTTGGATCCTCTAGTAGTTTGGAGATATTTGTACTGTACAGTACAGTGTATCCCTGGATAAAGTGCACAAATAAATAGGGATGGAACTAGACGCAAATTTATCGACAAAAAGTAATGAAAGAAATTTAACATCATTAGGTATTTACTTTTTTATGAATTTTTAACCAAAATTATCGTAAGCAGTGGACTTTCGGAACAAAGCAATTTTGACACCTATAGGGTCTATTAATTTAAAATAAACGTAATTATATTCACAAAAGATTACTTATGTTAATTCAGTTAGAAAAAATGCGAAATAATGAGCCAAAAACAACAAAGAAACGGGTTTTTCATAGGAAATTTCGTTTTTTTTCTAAATTAATATTAATCTCTTGATTTACTCTAAATAATGTCCATATTATTATGTAGGTAATGAAAAAAAATACATTATTTCGCGGTCGACTATTTGTTTGTACACTTTATCCAGAGATACAGTGTATAATTTGTACTATATACTTTTAAAGCTTAGTTAAATTCAATAAAATTAATGAAATTCTGTTTATTGCACACCAAAAAATTACAGAAATCTTGAATAAATAAGATATTAAAAACAACAACACCAAGACAGCAGGCGGTATTATCCCTAGGAAGCACATCTTCATTACTTTTAAAAGAAATATTTACTTCAAATGCGAGTCGGACTCGCGCACCGAGGGTTCCGTACAAACTTGTAACTGGATACGTGAAAAATTCAAGATAAACTGTATGGTGGGACAAACTTAAAAACTATCCCCATATACATCGACATAAGATAAGTCGCGGTTAGTTTAATAACAGCAAATAAGATTGTATAATTGTTGAGAATTTCTAAAAAACTATGCTAGTTAGGAAAACCGTTATAATATTTCGGATGACATTTTATAATCGGTAATTATTACAGAAATTCAATAACGCGACTAGAAACTTAGCCCCGGTTCCAGGCCACATATTGTATACATTAATATGTACAATTTGTTTGGCTCCACATTCAATAACCTTTCCGATCCGCAGACTCATCTTTGCGATTATTATTATAGCTTAAATTTCCTAGTGAATTAGAGGTAGTTAAAAAAAATATTTGCATGAAGTTATATAACTGTTTTGATACACGTCGTCATACATACTTCTTACATACTTACATACATACATACCGGTCAAACACATAAGCGTCCTTTGGGCTTCGCCGCAGTCGGGTAACATACATACTTACGTACATACGGGTCAAACACATAACCCTCCTTTGGGCTTCATAGGTTACGCACACAGGGGCTGCCGGATGTCAGCGCAGCCCTGAGCTTGCCTAATGCATTAGGCAAGGAATAATAATAATTACCGCGAAACAAAATCGCGGAGTGAGATATGCCTGGCCAAGTGTAGACATAAAATGCACAACATGGGAGGTAATAGAAAGCCTTCCATCGCATATTTACGTCCCTCGCTTGCAGCTCGGGCCGCAAACTTCTGCGATCTCGGCCTTTCTTTGTATTACCACCCTAGTTGTGAATGTACTATTCTAAGGTCACCTTTCGGCTCCATCACAGACCGCTTCTTACCTACTCTACTGATAAAAGTTCATACATAGTGTTTAGTTACACTATATAGATCATATGTAGAAAGTACATACATTGTTACAAACGGTGCAACATTTGCACAGTCCGATTTGTCCTAAGTAGAATACAAGTATCTTCCCTAAAGATGTACCTTCTTAATATAATATTTATTTAATAAATAAATAAAGGCACCCTCGATAAATACTTCATTCGCTAGAAAACAATAATTCTCGGGAAAATAAGTTCCTGTCAAGAAAGTGTTTTTTATTACCGACTGTATTCTTTTTTGTATAATCGCAAACTGCACGTCAAAAGAAATCAAATAAGTTCAAACTACCCAAATTGCACTGTATGTATATTAATCTAAAGTTAATAAATGCGTGTAATATAAAAAATGACATTAAACTTATAAAATATTAATTTATTACCGAATTTTTCAATAACATAATTGTCATCATATGAAAATTGTAATCAATCATAAGCGTCATAGAAATACAAACTACCGATTTTGATATTTGGTCGAAGTGAACCATCTGGTACGATTTGCTTATATAACTTACGGAAGTACAATTTTGTATAACGAATTATGCATGTTTTCTTACCCTATTCTCTCTCTAGATTGATGTTGTGCTTACTGTTATTTTTTATTTATTTTATAAACGATTTTACAACAATTACTGACATGTTTTATGCCCAGAAAGGCGCGGAGAAAACACGACACAGGTCCGACGTTGGCAGAAGCCTTATCAATACTAGCGGGGTGACGGGCGTCGCGGTAGGTCCACTAGGGTCGGGCGGAATGCAGATTATTGCAGATTATCTTCGATTTCTAACATAATAGTATAAGTTATCAACCCAAAAATGAGAGGAAGCCCTGCATGACTGTGAAATCATGATTGTCAGGCATTAATTTTGTCAGAAAAGGTAACTGGTAATGAACAAAATGAAAAAAATACTTTATTTTATAGTGTTTTCGCGCTACTTTTCTATCGAGCGAAGTGTTCGCTATCGTGTTCTAAGTGAGAGGAAGCCCTAGATACAGTTCTGAATATTATTATATATGTTTTACAGTGACCTACGAGTCAAATAAGTGCTCTAAAAATGATTTGGAAACTAGGCTTCCGCGCCCGATTCTCGTACCACCTCGCCTTAATAAATCGAAACCAAAGCGGCTCCGGCTTGCCCAAGGATTTCTTCAATCGCCACTGATAAGTATATAATGTGTCTACATACCTACTGAAAGCAATATTCAGTAAGCCTACCATGAGTTGACTTTTCGATCGGCGCTAGCGAGTATCGAGCGCTCGATGACAGTCTATCTCTTTCGTACTATTGGCGCGTGCGAGAGAGGTGCACTGACTCTCGATACGAGAAACTCGCTAGCGCCGATCGTACACTCAACTCATGGTAGGCACACTGGACAGTCTTGCACAAACTGATCTAGTTCCAACTAAACTAAGCAATGCTTGTATACATGTACCTACTTATATAAAAACATAGAAATTATCCAAGACTCTGCAACAAATCGCTTAGTTTGATTGAAACTAGATCATTATGTACAAGATTGACCCTGATATTTATTTGAGTAAGTATGTTACGTACGTGTTATAAGTATACAAGTACAAGTATATGTGACGTTCCGCAGGTAAAGGTACCTTATGGCGGGTAGGCGCTTACGCTGTTATTAACGGCACTCCTATATTAATTTGATGCTACACGACGTAAGTGCCGACCCTCCATAAGGTACCTTTTCCTGCGGAACGTCACATATATATATATATATCAGGGGACAATCTTACACAAATCGAACTAGCCTCATAGTAAGCTCAATAAGGCTTGTGTTATGGATACTAGACGACGATATGTGACGTTCCGCAGGAAAAGGTACCTTATGGAGGGTCGGCACTTACGTCGTGTAGCATCAAATTAATATAGGAGTGCCGTTAATAACAGCGTAAGCGCCTACCCGCCATAAGGTACCTTTACCTGCGGAACGTCACATATATGTAATAGATACAAATACTTAAATACATAGAAAACAGCCATGACTCCGGAACAAATATTCGTGCTCATCACACAAATAAATGCCCTTACCGAGATTCGAACCCAGGACCTCTTGCTTCGTAGGCAGGGTCACTACCAACTAAGCTAAAGGGGTCGTCAAAATACGTTATGTTATGTACGTTTAAAAGTCAATTTCCATGAAATCGTGACTTTAAAATGGAAGTGTTGCCATGTTCCACTCTGCAAAGTTATCGTAGTCGCACTCTAGACACATTTTGCAATAAAGGGAATAATTATTGCCAAGGACCAAGATTAAATAATCCCCTTGCTGTAATTTCCGCATGTTGCCATATATATTTTTTTAATAAAACCCTTTTGCGACCTCTGCAAACTTAGCGTAGTCTGACTATAGCTTGGCAACTTCGTTGGTGACACTCCCATGTGTGCTTTTTGTTATGTGCAGCCGTAATTACTTACACAAGTTACCCGACGACCGACCCATCCGGACCGGAGGCAGTGTCCGTCGGTCGCCGTTCGTGTTGGCGGTAACTTGTATAAGTAGCTACAGCTGCACATAACAAAAAGCACACATGGGAGTGTCACCAACGAAGTGGCCAAGCTATACAGGGTGGGAGGGACTATACCGACAAACTTTAACTATAGATTCTAAAAACTATTAGGAGTAAAAAAAGTTATGTGATGTATAGTCGAAAAACGCTTACTTTCAGAGATATTCATTATTTTTTAAATGAAAACTCCCAAGTGTGTAACAATTAACCTTCGCAGTATTTGATGGTAAGCGACTACGAGGCCAAAAAATTGACCTTTCGTTTCCATTTTAACATTTTTTTTCTTTTTGATAACTTTTCCTTCAGTAAGGACATGTTTATAACGATGGGCTGAATTTACTGATTTATTTTGTTCCATAAGACTATTAATGTAAAATGACAATACATTATTTACTTGTCACACCACCAGGAATTCATGGCTAAAGTATGACGGTATAGTCCCTCCCACCCTGTATAGAATGAGGTACTTGTCATATCGTAACACGATTATCTGCACTTTATCGCTATAGTTCGACATACGACAAACATGCCATTTAACAGACATAACGAACACATAAACTAATAAACGCTATGCTATAACGCTCTATGTATAAGCATGGCCCCGGAGACGGAGTGTCGAAATAATTATTATATTACAAAGCAAGAAATTGTATGCGTTGCTACTGAATTAACTTTGTTCCATTCAGTTCGTAGTTTAGTTTGTGTTATCGAAAGACCCAAACGCGTTGAATGATTTAAGGGTATTTTTATTAGGATTTCGTTTGTTAAATATGTTTGATAAACTATAGTTCAACTATTTGAAGCTGCTGATTTTATTTAATTTTTGATTTAATGAACTTCATACCCAGTGACACTCGCGCCATCAAGGTAAATCTAATGATGTATCATTTATCAAAATCGGTTGTTCCGTTGAGTAGTTACGAGCGGATTTAGGAACCCATATATACATACATACAGGTTAAACACATAACCCTCCCTTGGGCTTTGCCGCAGTCGGGTAAAAAGTTCCTCGGAACCGGTAACAGTTTTTTCGTTCTTAATTGAAATTATGTAAAATTCCCATCTCCAGTTCCTGACCTATACAGTATACACCGTAAACGTAAACTGACAAGCACGCTCGCAGGTGCTATTACGCGCTCTTAACAGATGGCGACACTGAAATAACACCCAGCCTTTGATGTGCGTGCGCTTAGCCGGATGTTATTTTTACGCGTTTAAGTGATATACGGTGACAATTATTGGACACATGTATACCTTATCTTATTACTGTAACTGCGCCACTAGTGACATTTAGTGTCAGATACAATACGACAATGCCTTATTGCACGCTAAAAATAATAATCTTGGAGAATTTTCTCTGTATTACAGTATCTTTCTCTTAGCTATACAGGTTGAAATTTTTTTAGTGTTCAAATTTTGACAGTGGATTCTTTAGCGAAAAATAGAAAATACGTGTTTTTTCAGTCAGTATCTTTCAGTACTGAAATATTAAGAAACAACAGCTGAAAGATATTCAATAGTATATTACACAACTAGGATGGTAATACAAAGAAAGGCAGAGATCGCAGATGTTTCCAGCCCGAGCAGTAGGCGAGGGACGTAAATATGCGATCGAGGGCTTTCTTTATTACCTCCCGTGTTGTGTACAGCATTTTATGTCTACACTTGGCCAGAAAGCGGCTTTTTCCGTACGCGCAGCGTGCGGAAAAAGCCACTTTATGGCCAGGTGTGGCATAAAAGAAACATACGTTTTTGGATAGAGCATTGCGCGAGAGACGGCAACGGTCCCTTGCCCACGACCTCGACCGGCAGCACATTTTATTGTGAAAATTTTACCTTTAATGTTTTTTCAGAAATTGCATATTTTATTGATACCTAATGCCTAGGTAAAAAATGGACGATCAATAATATATCATGCTATAATCCCTCAGGCAAAGTATAAAGACAACCAAGTAGTACGACTTCGGCCGTTTAGGAGCGCGCGACACGTATTTACACAGACGCACTACGCGCGTCTGTGTGAGTGAACGCCATACTGTGGCATGCTCGCGCATGCTCAAATCATTGCCTGTGCGTCCGTACACGGCGCGCACACATGCGTGCTCCCGATGAACCTTTTGTAGGAAGAAAAACTACCGTATACCGTGCCTCAGGGGTGCCTTTTATCACAACTTCTATAAACTGCACGATATAATTTAACTGTCCGAATGTCCTTCATTTTTTTTTGTGTAATCAAAAACTGCATGTCAAAAACCCAACGAAAATCATTGTAATTTTTTCGTCCCTTGCAAAAAAATAGGACCAGGCAAAATTTTTTGATTTCATTTTTAAGGTGATTTGAGTCGGTCGGTTTTCCATACGAACATAAAGACGATTAAATATTGTTTCCTTCGACGGCATCAGTTGTTTAAAATAAGTTTCATTTTTGTTAGGTTCGGAGGTTAAAGGTATCGAAAGAAAGACACATGCGTTGGGTTCAAGCTCCTCTATTCGACTAAATGCATACCGGTGGGGCGCAGCCACCGATTACTCGCTAATTGTATTAAAACTAGTTCCTTATCTACAACATCCCTCCACCCTTAGCCTAAAAGAAATCGACTCGTTTCCGCGTCCGTTTAGAGGACGCTTCCGGTTTTGACGTAGGGGGCGGCACCTCCGACGGGCTGCCGCCAACGCCCGAGGGCTCAGCAACCGACTCAGCCGCGGCGCCGGTTGGTATCGTATCCGCGGGGGCAGGAGTCAGCTCGTTTCTATCCACCTGAGTGATGGCACCACCGACAACATCTCCCGGGGGGAAGCTCGCGGACATCGGGGCCTGTTCGGGACAGGGGTCCGGCACGGTTTGAGCATGACTCGAGACGGGTAAAGATACGAAGGCTGGCATCGGTACCTCGTGGGACAATGCATCAGAAGCAACCATCCGCTCGGTCTCTGGCAACGCTTCGTCTCCCGCTTTCTCCCCTTTGTATTTCCAAAGTTGATTAGAGTGCCTCTTCATCAATACATCTCCATCCAGTAAACGGACTAAATATACGGTTGAAGCGAGTCGTTTAACAATTATACCTTTACACCAATAAAAACTCGACGCTTTGTAACACTTCACTAACACTAATTCGTTCGTGACAAAGCCCACTTTTCGTTTACCGGGATAGAACTCAATCTGTGAGCACTGTTTATCGCAAACATTATCACTGAGTGTTACATCTGATGGGGAAGGTGAATCAACGTTAAGTAAATCCAATCGGCAACGGAGTTTGGAACCGAATACAACCTCTGCAGGACTCTTGTCCGTTGTACTGTGTTTGGAGTTTCGATATTGAAATAAAAATTCATTCAATTTGTTGTTTAATTGTTTTTGACCATAGCCTGCCAAGAGTATAGACTTTATTGCCTTTTTTATAATCTTCACAAACGATTCAGCCTGTCCATTACTTATCGGGTTATACGGTGGGGACGTCAAATGTACAATACCGTTACGTAAACAAAATTCTCTAAAATCTGCCGAAACAAATGCGGTCGCATTGTCAGTGCATATGGTATGAAATAAACCGAATCTAGCCATAGTTTCGCATAATTTATCGATAACAACTACAGAGCTCATACCAGATGTCACATCAAAACACTCCACCCATTTAGAGTAGGCATCTACGATAAGGAGATAAGACCTATTATTGATTGGCCCAAGAAAATCGCAATGCACACGATAAAATTGCTTAGGCGGGTAAGGCCATGGCGCGAGAGCGGCGCGGGGGGGCGAGGGACGTAGTCGAGCGCATATGTCACAGGATTGAACAAAACAATCGATATCAGTCGACATGCCATGCCACCAGAACCGGTTTCGCGCCTCTGCCTTCATTTTACTTGAACCTAGGTGGCCGTTATGTAATTCTGTGAGAATTGATTTACGGCAAGTTATCGGAATTACAATCTTATGACCCCGTAATAAGCAACCATTTTCAACAGCTAATTCGTGACGACATGATAGATAAGGAGACAATTGTGTGTCACGAACTTTGCCTGGCCATCCGTTTAATACATACCGGTAAATTTGCGACAACGTAGGATCAGACTGATATGAACGACGTATCTCATCTAAACTTAAAAATCGGTTGCCGTCATAAATAAAATTTATGTAAGTAGCTTTATCGAGGAGGATATTGTCATCGGGCATTTCTTTGATTTGACTATGACTATCGCTCCTAGAACGGCTTAAAAAATCAGCTGTGTTGAGCGCACTGCTTATATATTCAATTCGGTAGTTATACGAAGCAAGAAAAATAGCATACCTCTGCAACCTATTAGCAGTGACCTCTGGCACACCTTTGTCAGGGTTTAGTATTGACAGTAATGGGCGATGATCAGTTCTTAATACAAAAGGAGTGGATCGGCCATATAAGTACTGATGGTACTTCCTAACACCATATATGATGGCCGTCGCCTCCTTCTGGAGCTGGCTGTATGATTTCTCCGCTGCTGTAAGAGATCGAGAAGCATACGAGATAGGTTTTTCAGCCACACCCTCTTCTTTTTGAGACAATATTGCCCCTAAACCCGTTGGAGAAGCGTCCACAGTAAGAATCAGAATGGCGTCAGGGTTGAAGTGTGCTAGAACCTCATTTGACACTAACTTTCTCTTGATTGTCGACACCGCACGATCATGAATTGGGGACCACTGCCACGGGTTACTTTTTTTTAAAAGATCGTGCAACGGGGCTAAAATAGAAGACGCATTTTTAACAAATGACCTATAATAATTTACCAGGCCCAAGAAAGATTTCAGCTCAGAAAGGTTAGAGGGAGTTTTTGCTTCCATAATGGACTTGACCTTTTCAGGGCATTTATGAAGGCCGTTCCTATCGATCACGAAGCCTAAGTAGGCAACCGAGTCCTGGAAAAGGGAACACTTCTCCTTTTGAAGAACGAGTCCTGCCTCTTGCAGGCGGCTGCACACCTGGTGAAGACGCTCTAAATGTTGCTCCTGATTTTTTCCCGTTACAAGAATATCATCTTGGAACAACAAAACGCCAGGAACTCCAGCCAACAAGCTCTCCAAGGTCCTTTGGAAAATAGCCGCGGAACTCGAAAGTCCAAAAACTAACCTGGTAAATTTATATATTCCTTTGTGCGTATTTATACATGTCAGCATTTGCGAGTCCTCACTAAGCTTAAGCTGATTATACGCACGGGATAAGTCTAATTTAGAGAACTGCTGCCCGCCATGCAGTTTAGTAAATAGCTCGTCGATCCTGGGTAACGGATATTTTTCAATTTCAAGCTGCTTATTTAACGAAACTGAATAATCGGCACATAATCTTATCTTTCCGTCTCGTTTAAGAACTGGAACAACTGGACTTGCATACTCAGCAAAGTTCACGGGTACCAGTATGCCCGATGCTACTAACCGATCAATTTCTTGTTCGACTCCCTCGCGAAGCGCGAAGGGTATTGAGCGCGCTTTGAAAAAAATTGGTTTAGAACCCGGCTTTAGTTTAAGGTCTACTGTTACACTTTTACAACAACCAAGCGAATCAGAGAACAAATATGGGTACTCTGTAGTTAAGTTGTTTATAATGCTTGGGGTACTTTTCGCAGAACATAAGTTTACAGCAGAAATTTGGAGATTAAAACAGGCAATAAAGTCTCTCCCGAGCAAGGTTGGACCACCACCTCGGACAACGTGCACTCGTAATTTAGCCGACGTGGACCTATACGTAAAGGATAACTCTATTGTTCCTACCGTTGCAATGGCACTACCATTATAACTCTGAAGAATTGTATTGGTAGGTTGCAACGGCTGATTTGAAAAATAGTTATTGTAATTTAGTTCGGAGATTACGGTCACAGCAGAACCCGTATCCAGCTCACATGGCAACTCCACTCCATCTATAACTACAAGTTCCATCATTGGTTCGCCACGAAAAGATCTAATATGAAACAAAGGGGGCTTACCATCATCACCTTCGACATCGAAATGACAACACTCACTGATATTGTTAACAGATTTTTTTGGACACATCCTGCGTAAATGTCCCTTAATTCCACAAGACTTGCACGTATACTGCGTAAATTTACAAGTAAGAGCTTGATGACCCCTATAACCGCATGCTGGGCAAACAACGGAGTCGCCACGATTCGGCGCGGTCGGGCGGGTTGCAGGTTCCGCGCGGCGCGCCTGCCACGGCGCACGCGGCGATGAAGCCGCCATCTTGAGAACCGGTAAGGTTTCACCACCGGGTAGTCCAGCTGCCTGCGAAGCACTGGGAACGGCCTGCGAAGCACCTTGGCGGGCACATCTTATGCCCTCAGCCATCTCCAGTGCCTTACTAAACGAGAGATCAGACATCTGAACGGTGAATAACTTGTCTCGCTCCGGCCCCGGCAGCATGCCGAGCACAAAACGGTCGCGTAGTGCCTCGCTCAACGTTGCCGCGGAAAAACTGCAGTGGGCAGCGAGCCCACGGACCCTAGCAGCCCACTCCGCCAGCCCCTCGTTTAATGTTTGAGTCGCAGAGTGAAACTTGAATCTTTCGGCAAAACCGCATTTAACTGACTTGAAGTGATCGTCTAATAGTTTTATTACAGCGTCATAGTTTGCACTTGTAACATCAGCCGGCAGCGCAAGATCCCGCACTAATTTATAAGTGTTCTCTGACAAACTGCTTAACAACACCGCACGACGTTTGCACTTCGATTTGTCCTCCGCTTCACCTAAATCATTTGCGAAAAACCACTGCTCCAGCCTGGCTTTGTACAAACTCCAATCCTGTAGTTCATGGTTGAACGTCGAGACAGTCCCGATGGACAACTTAGCCATGGTCGAAAATTTACTGCACACGTGAATAACGGCCCGTCGTCGCCACTGTTAGGTTCGGAGGTTAAAGGTATCGAAAGAAAGACACATGCGTTGGGTTCAAGCTCCTCTATTCGACTAAATGCATACCGGTGGGGCGCAGCCACCGATTACTCGCTAATTGTATTAAAACTAGTTCCTTATCTACAACAATTTTATAGCTTTTAACATTTTGTCCGCGTGAAATGACTGTCACAATATCATTGTGCCAGTAATAAGTTTGCGTAAAGAATCAGCTTAAAATCCTCAGTAAACTTGCAAGTAGCGAGTAAATTAGTAGCACTTGCCAAGAGCCACTTGTTTGACTTGTTGCTTCTTTATGATGGTAAATGTTTAACGGGCCGTTCAATTTCCGTTGAAGTATTGCACAGAGTACGGAGATACATTTTATGGGAAACTAGATAATGAATATTAGTGCTCGTCGTTTTGAAAGCGAGAGTGAAACCATGTCTCTTGTAAACAGGTTGAAGTGGATTCTTTAGCGGAAAATAGAAAATACGTGTTTTTTCAGTTAGTATTTTTCAGTATTAAAATATATTGAGAAACAGCAGCTGAAAGATATCCTTAAAAAATATACGTTTGTAGATACCGCGATAGCGCACTGCGCGGAAAACGGCAACCGCCGAGTCACTGAGTCGCCGAGACATCTTAAGGTGGGTTTAGACCAAACGAATTCTAACACATTCTAACCCCAGTTAGTGTTCGTTTGTGTACACACAAAGAATTTGGTAGAGTGGGGTTAGAATGTGTTAGAATTCGTTTGGTCTAAACCCACCTTTACGCGTCGATACGCGTAATCCTCACGTTAGTGATTATTTTTTCGGACAGCACATTTTATGGTCAACATTTCACCTACATATTTTTCTTCAGAAATGGCATCTTTTATTGATACCTTATGCCTATCGGCTTACGGTCTATGGTAATTCTTCAACGGAAAACAACGTTAGAAATAATGACATTTCGGAAAACATACTCTTCTTAATTTTTGTGTGTTCCGCTATAAACGTTTTATAGCGACGCGTGCGCGCTATAATTGTGTTTACTCTTATAATATAATGGTGTTGTGACGGGCGTAGGGCATTCAGTGCCTCGTGGAGAGAACATTGACGTATACAAAGGACAGGGTTAAGCGAGCGCGCAGACGGTTCCAACGCTTTGGCGGTAAAAATACCGCCAAATCAGTGTCAGTCGGCGTGCACTGCGCAGCTGGTCTTTATAGCTGCATTTTTTGTTACGGGGAAAATAGTTCCGAACTGTTCGGATATCCTTAATTTTGAAATCATTGGGAGAGAACTTTTACATTAACTTATTTATAGTGAATATGGCAACCAGTGTAGTTTGTATGACAAAATGGGAAATTCACGCGGACGAAGTTGTTGGTATAGTCCGTACAAACTCAAAAAGACCAAATGCTGTCAAACGAACGCAAGCCAAAAACTACGTTATGCTCTGATTATAAGGTAGTTTTTGGCTTGCGTTCGTTCTTAAGAGTTTGTACGGACTATACAGTATTTTTTTATGGTTTCAGTGTAATGGGTAATTGAGTGCGTAAAGATGAAACGACTGCAACTCTTTAATGTGGTTGTAACTATTTAATAACGATATAATCTACCGCACTAGACTAAATACATCTGTTATGGAATCACGTTAACGGAATATCGTAAACATAATAAATTCATCCGCCGCAGATTCTATCCGAACGGTCATAATCTAAAATCCTACATTTATAGGTCACGATAGGCTATTTAACAATATTTTTCTGTTGTATGGTATAGAAAAACCCCTCAATAATAAAAATATTAATGGGAAAACTACTTTAATATCACAAAAACTCGCTGAGATATAATAATGTTAAATTCACATTTTTAGACTTTCCCTAAAACGCTTCTACTAAATCTAGTTATCGTAGTATCTTTTCCGTTGATCGGCTCCGTGCCTAAAGGGCACTCCTTGAAAAATGGAAGACCCTATTACTAAGACTGTCTGTCTGTCATGGGCCTGTATCTTTTGAACCGCAAAAGGTAGAGACTTAAATTTTTCACAGAATGTTTTTCTACTGCTGATATAACAAAAAAAAAATGCGGTCGCCATACAAAAAACACATTTTTTTGGCGCTTGTTGCTCGACGGTTATATATAGGGCACCCTTCGTGTGCGAATCCGACTCCCACTTGGCCGGATTTTTTAAATATCGACATCTTATCATTGCAGATTGTAGATTTTATTGGAATTTACATAATCTCATACCGACCCCAAAGTACCTACTCATGGAACGTCACAAATGGGAAATGAATGTTTATCCCCAAACAACTCGTGGAAACAGCTAGTAGAGATTCAATTACGCTTACAGAAAGCATTAAAATGTTTTGCAACAATGCTGTCAACACGTAGGAAATTCGATGAAACGAACGAGTCCAAATTGGACCGCTGACAGACGTATCCACTTTATAATTCAGCCTTCGCGGGTCCGAATCGGATATTCAGTATAAATCATTTATTACGGCTGATGGTTTCAGGAAAACTCCGAAAAAAATTTCAGCATCAAGATCTTATTATACATTGATATTTGTTTTTCCGGGTTCAGAAAAAACATTTACATATTTTGTGTTTATTTATGCTATGTTATGATAATTTAGTATTTTCCAATCCATGTGACTATTATTATATTGTAAAATTCAACATTAGTCCACATCCCCATTAATGGGCATCCGTGTAATGAAAATGTTTTGGTAATTAATGATTAAAACGGGTTTACAGTCCCCGGTTACAATCCCAACATTTCTACCAAAAGCCGTCTAAATATAAAATAATCGTAAACGTATCCTGGTCGTGTTTGTAATCGGACGAGTGTTTACCGAATCGTGTGTTGTTTATTTTGATCCGCTGGCTACACGACGGCCGATGTTTCCTATTTCAGGTTATTTGCAGTTTTCCATTATGTCTATGAGTAATATTGCTGCAATTCATTCACGATACATGCATATTTTTATTAGTTTTTCTACTCCTGTACTGTTATCTGTCTTTTACTTGGTCACGAACACTAATATAAGAACATACATAATATGAGTTCAGAGAAGTCTATACTCTATTCCCCATAACAGCACTAGTGTCGTTATAGTCACTTTACGTTATTGCTAGCATCCACAGACTTCTAAATCTAGGTTAAACTTAGGTCAAGGATTAAGCGCTCAATTCTAACTTCACGATAAAAATTCACAACTACCAACTTAACAAACAATTAAATTCCTACGATTCATAAGAAAAACAAAACTTTCCGAATTAAATTAATTGATGCCAACATAAAAAAAAGTATTTTAATTATCGTCACATCGTGTCACCAGCCATATCAAAAAAAAGTTTACCATAGACACAACTGTCATGCCGGCTGTACACACTCGGAGAGACCGGACGAGACACGCGTGACGTCCATGTATTTTATATTTTAACATAGTCGTAGAAAAAGTATTGTATGCAACGTTGTATAATTAAGTCAAAAAACGCTCATTGCGTCTCTATTTGCGATACTCGCCGCATTCGCGGCTCGTATCGCAACTCACGCAATTCGCATTTTTTGAACCTTCTTATACAACTGTTGCATAAAATACTATAACAACCCGGGTTATACCCGACTCTAAATCAAGTCAGTTAACCGGGTACCCGGGTGCATTCCCTAATTTTCAGTAAATAAAAAATAAAATCGTACGTTCGATGGTCCGAGAAGACATCACGTGTAATTTTTTTACACAACGGGAAAGCTGAAAACAACGAAATTACTCGATAATATTTTCTAAGCGTATGCACCCAAATATCATTTATCAACTTAAAAAACTTTTGTACTTTTACTTAATCTGTGATGTGCAGCATTTCCTAAAAGCAAGTGCTGCAACTGACGGATCGTGGGCATTAACTGGGCCTTTCAGAGGATACAGCCCTGTGACAGACGGACGTATGGAGGGATTGAGTTACACTGCTGTCTGTCTTTAGACTTTTTCTCTTAATCTTTATTATTTTGAAAGGGATTTTTCACGCAGTGCCTATGTCACCCCATTGAGATCAGTTTACAGAATATTAATTCACAGTCTTGTAATATATTTTTAACAACACCTTGGCTTCTTCAGATAACGGCCACAAAATAAGGTATAAAATAGGTAGGTACCTATCTATTTTGTGTAACGGCGAAACCAAGATACTATTATAACTACCTACATTACAAATGGTCAAATGCGTCAGGAACACTCGTTGGGCCTCGTTAGTCTTAAGACTTGGAGAAATTTTAGAAACAAAGGATGCCAACAGGAGTATTCTTGAGGTACAGGACCCACCCAGGGTATCACTTAGCAGCTTTGCAAAAACGTCAATATCTCGAAAACTAAGAGATTTTTACTGAGGTCAAATTTACTTAAGCTGGTGTCTTATGAGCTAGTCTATCGGCCCTTTTCGTATGAACATTGGTTTTAGGTACACCCTGTAATATACTGTAGATTACCTGTGGCCCGTTTCATAAAGCTTTAAGTTAAAATTTTACAAGTTTAAACTAGTAACATCGGTCTAAAACGACTCGATTGGTTTGAGCAATGTTATAGAGATCAGTCTCCCGTAGAGATGTGCCATTCTGGGAAACGTTCTCCGTTTTGTATGGAGCGAGAACGTTCTCGAGAACATTTCCCATACAAAACTGAGAACGTTTCCGAGAATTCCCGAGAATGGCACAACTCTAGCTCTCCCGACCCTCCCAGTAATAACATATTTATTCCTCTGTGTCCTTATATCTCTGACAACGAGCTTGGTAAAATTATGATTGAACTTAAAGTAAGTTCTTTTAATCATTCAATTATCTGTAGGGCCATTCATTTATTACGTAAGACGGTTTTGGGGGGGACCCCCCCGGTCAACCATGTCTTATTTTTTCTTACAGGGGGGTGGGAGGGGGTTTTGATCGATCTTACGTAAGATCATAAAAATGCGCAAAATAATCTTACGTAAGTTCGATCAAAACCCCCTCCCACCCCCCTGAAAGAAAAAATAAGACATGGTTGACCGAAAACCGTCTTACGTAATAAATGAATGGCCCCTAACTTGTAGGTTCATGAAACAGGCCACCGTTACGATGTATTCCGTTGGCCTCTATTACTCGTAGATAACTTTGCGGTACGAGGGCAGGCATGATATTTGCCAAATATAAATATTCCGCTACCAACGGTTGGCGAGCTCTGACATTCGCCCGGTCAAGGCTATTGATATAGTTTTAAATTTTCAGTGGCCGTGAACCAGTTTTAAATTTGGTTATTAAAACTTTTATTGGCACAACACGTAGGTTTTTAATAGGTTTAATAATAAAATCAAAGGGCACTAAACTAACTAAATGCCGCCTTTCAGTAGCCGAGGAATAATATACATTAAAAACAAAGATTTCGACGAACTGAGCACCTCTCTTTTTTGAATTCGGTTAAAATTGACAGAACCGTAAGTAGTAAACCAATTAATGGCGATCTCGCTTAACTGCCTGTAAATCTGGCGATGGCGGAAAATTGCCCGTTATTCTTTACTGCCCAGTTTACTGCCGGCTCTAAATATTGCCCATTACTGCCTACATTCCTTTAATATGCCGTTACAGACATTTAACACTGCGTAATTTGTAATGAAACTGTTGAACGCGATCTTAACGCATCAAGAGTAACGCAGCACATGTTTTCTACTGATACTGAAACTGACTCTTTTGCGGACTGAAAAGTACTCAAAATTCTGAGTCCACAAATTACCAAATAGTTTCTGATAAGCAGGCCTCGAATTTTTCATCGCACGTTAAGATGAAAGAAAACTATGGAGATGATATTAGACCCGTTTTTAGGGTTCCGTACCAAAATGGTAAAAAAGGAACCCTTATGGTGCGACTCTGTCTGTCTGTCTGTCTGTCTGTCTGTCTGTCTGTCTGTCTGTCTGTCTGTCCGTCTGTCACAGCAAGATATCTCAGGATCTACTGATGCTATCGACTTGAAACTTGGAATAGTGTTAAAAGTCGCTGACTCGAGCCTATTGGATAGAAAAAAAATCTTATACCTTTTTTACTTTTTTTTTAAAGGGGTCCGAAATGGGATGTGGAAAAACAAAAGTAGAGCTATTATATCGAATGGGATATCAAATGAAAGGGCTTAATTTGTAGATTCCAAAACAATTTTTGTTTTTTTTCTTAATTTTGTACTTTTTGATTTATGACCAAAAACGTTAAAAAAAATACCATTCCCCCCCTATTATCTTCGAAGTTACTGAACAGAAAAATCTGTAATTATTACCAATTATTAATATCATCCTAAATATTACAGGAAAAATAAAACGGTTTTCCTAAATTGCATAGTTTTTTAGAAATTTTCAAAAATCGTACACATACTTATTTGCTCCTACTAAGCTAACGGCCATACAGTTTTTGTTGAACTATTCACGTATCTACTTACGAGTTTGTACGGAACCCTCGGTGAGCGAGTCCGACTCGCACTTGACCGGTTTTATTTATTTTATCATCAGACCTCGGAATGTAAGAGGCAAACGCCTGACAGGACAGGTAGGTACTAGAGATAGCATAAACCGGCATTCTTAGAGCGTGGCATAAGCCGGCATCCTTGGGCAAGACGGTGCAGATTTGGCGTACATTTTGAATAAGGTGGTCAAATGCCTGATATTAGGCAAGCCGTTAGGAATCGAGTTCTTTGGACGCCACGCCACTGCTAAAGATAGACCACTTTTTTTTCGAAATTTATGAATATCGATATTTTTGGCATTAAAATATTTAAGTTTTTGGTGTAGAATGGAAAGGTAAGTAGAAAGTTCGCGTATCGATACTCGTATACCTTCGATGCTTTCCGCCTAAACTAGTATTCATACCCAGCTTTGTGTTTTATTTAAGTATATGGAAATTATTAACTTAATAGTCTTCGTCTTAAGGGACTTCCTTAGTATTATTTGTCAAGAACTTCATATGGTAAGAAAAGTCGAAAGCAAAAATATCGATATCCATAAATGTCGATAAAAATTTTTGTCTACCTCTAGTACCTGTCGCAATTCTTCTACAATTGTTCTACAACAAAAAAGTTTTGAGATGTAACGTTTAACCAAGTCATTACCAGGGGGGTGTCCACTCTGTCCACAGAACTCGATTTCCACCGACTTGCCTATTATTTAACCGTGGAGGAACACATTTTATAGATCTCAAATAATAAATCATCCACGGGTAAATAATAGGCAAGTCGGTGGAAATCGAGTTCTGTGGACAGTCCCCGGTACTGACTTGGTTTAACATGACATCTTAAAACTTTTTCGTTGTAGAACAATTGCATTGCGAGACTTGTATCTTTTTATATGTAATGTTTTCGATGGGATTTAACTTACAAGATTTGATTACAGACACATAGGCACATGTAGGGATAGGTGAAACTAAATAAAAGCTTGTTAAAATGATACTTAAAGTATGTCGCCTTTCAACACCTTCTTCAATATATGTCTGTATCCCTTAACCCATTCATTGCCGACGCTTCATATTCCTACTTTCCCCGCAGTGCCGGCGCCTTGCAAGCGACGACGCCAATTCACGCGGCATACAGATAAAGTTTAAAACGACGTGAATTCGCGTCCGCGGCATACAGATAAACTTGTTAACGACGCGAATTCACGTCCGCGGCACACAGATAAAGTTTTTAACGACGCGATTTCGCGTCCGCGGCATTATGACAGGGATAAGTTCGCCTTTGTACATAACCATTGTTCTTTTTACTGTTTCTGTATGATTTTATGTGCAATAAAGTGTTTACATACATACATACATACATGAATTAACAAACCTAGTGACGCGAATTCGCGTCCCCGGCATACATACAGCTTTTAATGACGCGAATTCACGTCCGCGGCACTACGATTAACAAATCGAGTGACGCGAATTCGCGTCCCCGGCATACATACAGCTTTTAATGACGCGAATTCACGTCCGCGGCATTACGATTAACAAATCAAGTGACGCGAATTCGCGTCCCCGGCATACATACAGCCATACAGCTTTTAATGACGCGAATTCACGTCCGCGGCATTACGATTAACAAATCGAGTGACGCGAATTCGCGTCTTCGGCAATGAATGGGTTATAGAGGCGGGGCTCTTATTCTTTGGTATTATGTAAAAACGCGTGTCAGGGGAACATCCAATAAAATACTTTAGTACGCGTAAGGAATAAACGTTAGCTAAATCGATAAGCTACGCGCGACGTCGACATTTTCCTGGTTAAAATATCACTTTGACGGAGTTTTTGTACCATCTTGTCACTTTATTTTATATGTACACTTTATAGAATAGATAGGAAAAGAAAAATATTTATTCAGAACGTGTATAAAAGTGAGTTCAGTCCCGGTAAAGGCCATGCAAAAAATCTCCGGATTGAAAGACCTAGATGAGCTCTATTTTATAAGGTTCTTCTGTGGTATGCTTTCGAAAGACGTCTACTGCCTACCTGTAGTGTATATACATATGTGTGTTATTAGCATACGTCGTTATCGCGGGTGCAGTAACAAATGACATAAAGAGTACATATAACAGAATGTCTATGTGGTAGAAACAGACATATTCTGCCTACAGCTATAAGCATCTAAGAAGCTCTTTACATGTGGAGAGTTTTCGCTAGCAAAGGTCTATAAAAATTGAAGGCATGTTTACAAAAAGAACATAACTAACATTTTTGGCGGATTTGAGTTATTGGTATCATAGTGGTCGTCTAAGAAGGAGCTACAAGTAGTCCAAAAATATTGACTAAAAATTACCCCATTTGTCCAAAATCAGTGTTTAAAAATATACCCATTTTACAAAGGTAAATAATAAACCTTCCGAACGAAAAACCAAAGATGCGACTAAAATGATTAGTCGCACACGTACATGGCACAGTCGCAAATTTAGTATTTCAGTAATAACAAATAACTGTATGCGTTCACTTAAAAAATACTTGATTTTAAACATGATACATACACACTCTTTTTAGTAGGTTGTATAACTGGCAATTAAGAGCACAAATGTAAAAAAAATGGAAATAAAAAAATATAGATTGCACTAAGCATATAAAGGTTGACGTATCCAGAAGTCGTATCATGTGTACATCTTAAAAATGGGTGGAAATCATTCATCTCCAGAATCGTTGAAAAATATTACCCATAAGCGTATTGCTAACATTTTATCCAGCAATATAGAAATTAATCTTGATACATTTTAAACTCGTACGTGTAGGCATAAATGTTCCTCAAAATGAGGAACGCGTCTGTTATTGCTTGTTTTTTATAATCTTTCTGTACTGTCAAATCGTTTTTGCACCCGCGATAACGACGTATGGTTATTAGATATGTTCTAAGTATATATGTAGAATCATGGAAATTTTAGTGAAACAATTACTTCGATAATCATAAAAAGTCACCGAGATACAACAATGTTAAAATCATATTTTTAGAATCCGAAAAACCTTACGGGTATTTACTTTTGATACTAAATTAGCTCTCGCTTCGTTACCCTTCGCACTACCGCTACCCAAAGGTTGTCTGGAAGAGATCGATTTTTAGCGATAAGACCGCCTGTTGTCTACCTTTTAAGTTTTGTTAATTATGTAATGTACCCTTGTAATATGTTTTTCTGGTGTGCAATAAAGAATATTTGTATTGCATTGTAAACCTTTCATACTGAAGCGTATTAGCGCGTGACGTCACACGTTTAAACTTTGTATGGGGAAATCAAGAATTTGTCTTGCAGCTATGTTAAAACTTGCGTTTATCATAACGGTTTCATAACAGAGTTACCACAAATTTTAGCTATCTAGGGATCGGCAATTTTTTTAGAAGAAAAGCCAGATGCCGGAAAAATAATGATTTTTCGGCAACCCCTAACCCTCCTTGTGTACGTCCATGATATCGATACCTTTAGACTCAAAGGGCGTAAACGCCGTAGGTTCTAATGGCGTTTACGGCCTTTGAGTCTAAAGGATATTTTGTGACCAGCTGGACTGGTACAACTTTCTACGACTTCGCTTGTCGCACCACAGAGTGACCTGTGACAGCCATTTGCCAATCCTTATGCACAGAGAGCGTACTTTTGGTGCCGATGACACGCAAATTACGTCAACCTACATACAGTCTGATTTAGTTAAGGTTTTACATTGATTTACTGTTACCGTGAATTACCGGTATCGTTTAAGTTATGAATCAACTATATTTTTTCTTTCATATTGGTGTTAATGGTATAAGTTTAAAAAAAATAATATTTTTAATGGTACTAATTCGAAATATTAATTTGACATGTAGTTAGAGTCTGTGCGGAAAGAGAATAGGATTTAGATGGGGGGGCGCTGTAATGCTTTTCTACCGTATTTGCAAAAAAAATGCCATACTGGTTAGGTTAGTTTCGTCTTTCGCCACGCCTATTCTCTTTCCGCACAGACTCTATCTGAATGTATTATTTTCATTTCTATATCAAAATGCTACTCCCCACGAAGTCTGCGTGGCTGTAAGGTTTCGATAAATAAGATAACACAGGCAGACACATCTTAATTTATAAAATGGCTTCTATCATTGACACCAATTAATGGAAGTAGTGATAAAATTAATTCATAGCTTTTACGATACCGGTAATTTCCGGTAACGATTTAAATCAATCTAAAACCTAAAGTGAATCATGCTGTATGTAGCTTGACGTTATTTTTACGTCATAGGCACCAAAAGTACGCTTCCTGCTTGCGAATATTTCAGTTCCACACATATGCGATGCGAAGGTTGACATATGTTTGGGACCGGCGTCATACAGGGTGTCATTAGCTCATAGCCGATCAACTCCACTTATAATAAAGCATTGAAATTTAAACTTTATTTCTTGTAGGTATTTGCTATGTATTTGCATTTCATGTTTCCAAAACACGGAACGTAAGAATTCAATACTTAATACAAGAATTTCTGGGTCGTAAGCTAACATCGAGCTAATAACGGCGCTTGTTTTGTCTCAGCATTCTATTAAGTGAATTCCCGAGGCACTCAATATCCGCCGGAATGTCTCGCATAACGCTTCATCCTTTACAAAAAGACCTCATATCTCTAACAAACTGCGTCCATAACTATTCCTGGAATGTACAATAACCACACTATAACGCGTGGTTTATGACACAATCCCACAAAAATTTTCAATAGCACCCAAATGAGTACAACAATGAACATCTAACCGTAACCCTCCCAGAATAAAAACCACATATAATGCACGCGGGCGTCCAAGAAAAACGACTTTTCGAACGAGCCGCCTATACCGCACACAGGGTACGAAAGACTTTTCCATTAAGCGGCTTTAGAGAGATGTCGCTTTTTGAATGGCTCAGTAGTATAGCGGAGGGGTTTTGTAATTGGTAGGGTATTCAGCTCGGATCAGCCCCGCCCTCTCAAACAACCCCAGGGCTTTCATTCATTCGGTGCCCGGTCGCCGCGCGTGTTGATAGCGACCGTTCGGAATCGCTCGCGTGCAAATAAACATTGAAAATAACAGTTAAGTTTTGCTATCGTGGCTGTATGCTGGCAGTTCCAAACCTAAAGGTAAGTGGGTGCTGTTTAAAACGATATTGGATTTGTTTTTTTTTCGGCCACGTGTTGACTCTGACAATTGGGCTTTTCAGCAAGGGAAATGTTTTTCTTAAATGCCTCTAAATATTTACGTGTTTAATGACCTGTTAAAGATAGCTCGAAGGCTGAAATATAAATATTTGAATATGTAATTTTTATTACATTTAATATTTTTAAAATAAAATAGGTGTTCACAAATATACAGTGTACTTTGTAGTTGAATTATTGTGAATTTACTACAGTTCTTTATGGACATCATAATTTTCGATTATTATATTTTATACCTAGGTCAATATAATAATAATTATTATTTATTTTATTTCGCCTTTGTAAATAACTATTGATCTTTGTACTGTTTCTGTATGATTTTATGTGCAATAAAGTGTTTACATACATACATAATCTAATTAGTTTAAATAGTAGGTATAGGTATAGTAATTATTTTAATTATTAATCAAATTAGGTACTTAAAACGTGATTTGCCCAAAAACTAGTGTTTTATGCTCTTTTTATAAATGAGTAATTAGAGGCTCTTTATTGACTTGCAATGTATGTAAATATTTGTTTTTTCGGTTCAAAAAATCTTGTAACTGATTTTTTAATCCCCAACCGTTTGAGCGGAAATTTTGCATTTATATGTAAATCGAATGACAATGTTCTGATAAGATTATTTCAAGATAAGGCGGGGTGGCCATAGCGACGGTCCCTATACGTACATAAAGTCAAGTCCAAAATCATATATTTTTTTTATTGTTTTAATTGGTTATTGCGCATCTAACGATATAGGTATATATTAAGATATACAGGAGATAGTCAAACGTATAAGAGGATAACTTCAGTAAAATTCAAGAATTGGTGTTGTACATGCGGTCATGTACCTATACGTAACTATCTCTACTGCGTATTGAAATACGCGTCATTTCGTCGCGAGGTTCAACGTAAATAAAGATAATGTCTGTTACTGGTGCGTCTTAATAGTACATTACCTCCCGTGTTGTGTACATCATTTTATGACTACACATGGCCAGGTGTAGCATAAATATGTTTTATACAACCAGACAAAATTTCTTCATTTTAGCGGTACTATGGATTTACTTTCCAGTAAATGTTTATTATTAATTTGTTGATTTTAATAAATTAATGTTAACTCATTGAAAATCAAGGTAAAAAAGGTCATCTAGCCGTTTTTTTATAAAAAACGTAAATTAACAAAAAAAAAGCTTCACTTTATGATAAACTATTCTACAGGATGTCCCATAACTGACACGTCACAGTGACACTGGAGGTAGACCAGGTCAAGAGGTACCAAACCAACTTAAGGTGACGCATCGCTAAACAATGAATCCGTTTTCGGAGCATTTGCGCCCCGCAACCCGCTCACCCCCTATATTTTTACGCGGTATACCGTATATCACACACAATCAGTCGCAAAAATGACATTTCAAGTTACATTATAATCGATGCTAATAACGCTCACTTATAACCTGTGTCTATAAAAACTGTCATTCTAAAAAGAACTCAATTCCATAACCCTATAGGTATGTCAAATTTGAAAACGCACATTGAAAACTTTACATTAATATTACCTATCGAAAAGTGCCTACATTGTTTATGTCAAAAGTGAACAGAAAATAAATGGAGTCGCTTCCTATATTTTTAAATTTTTTATTTGTTAAATCGATACACAAAACTTAGTAATGATAATGTATTCTACAGATCTACTCAAATCAATAAAACACTACCTTGTTTTCTGTACTGTTTGTATGGGAAAAAGTAAAGTGAAATTGATAAATATATGTACCGTAAAAACGAGTAATTCTAAATATTATTTGTGTTATTTATTTGAATGGAATAATCAAAAAACTTTAAATAATTTTCGTGGATTTTCCGAATACAATCCTACTAATATTATAAATGTGAAAATTTGTGAAGATGTTTGGATGTCTGTTACTAAATACGGGGTAACAACTGAATGGATTGATCTGAAATTTGGCATGTAAGTAGATCAAGTACTGGATTGAAACATAGGATCTATGCCGGTAATTAGTTCCCTTGGCACTATAACGGGAACAACGCGGGTAAATGTTAGTAAAGAATAAATAATTAATCATTTGAAAAGTGGTCGAATGATTCATTCGCGGATATGCTATTCACGAATAAATAATTCAGCAATAAAAATATCGTGTTATTGTTTAGTCGAATAATTATAAGTCCTGATAATTATCCGAATAATCTTTTGTACTCGGATAATTATTAGGACAAAAGATTATTCCAATAATGCTAATCTTTGGTTAAGAACTGGTAATGTATAGATAGGTACTACTGCAAATTATAGCACAAACAAAAATTAATTCGAGCATGGTGTTTTTACGGGCAATATATTGAACAATTTTTACATTTTAAATTTACAATATATTTACATTTTTACATATTTGTCGGGAATTCGTAGAAGCACTCTCAAGTACTTCGGGGCGCGGGTTGCGGGAGGAAAGACCGGGAGGCAGAGATTGGGCGAGCCCTTGTCGTGCGCGGACGCACATGCTTGTTGACGAGTGATTGATTTGATAATTGGACTAATTACCTAGTGTTAGAGATTTATTAAGGACAATCGACCTGTAATATTGTCTAACCTAATTAAATCGTGTATTGGACTAATTTGACTGTTTTTATCATCTCGGGGAACCCACTGGCGATTTACCCATCAAAATGCCCACAGATGACGAAATATCGGACTTGCAGAATGAAATTGCGACATACGAGTATTTATATTTCAATCTACGTCCATGTCAAAAAACCTCTGTCATGCGTTTGGAAACAGTATAAAATGACCACCATTAGCCATATATGTACCTAAGGTCAGTGCGTTGTCTGTGCCAGTGTTAAAAAATGTTTAAAAAGTTATTAAAACATCTTTATCGATACTAGATATAATGACAATCTAGTTGGCCTTTGAGTGTTTATAATAACATGTGTAGATAGTAGATGTATGCAACTTTACATAATTAAGCCTTAAATACTCGTGTGATCTTATAATGGTTATGTTGCTATGGTGTTTTAAGACCTCTCGCTATGTATCAGTAGTATACCCTTCTTACATATTTACATTTTGTAAGCGGATAGTTCTCATATTGTTTTACGAATCCATCACAGACGTGGTTAAACTGTTGAGGTTTTATGAGGCAAACATTGATTTAATATACTAGAGAGTGATATGTATTATACATTACCTACTAAGTATTGGCTACTCACTAATGCATTCAAGAAAAACCGACTTATGAGCCATCCTGTATATTTACACTATTATAGTTTTCCTTATTTTAATTTAATACAATGGGTATATTACAAATGTTTCTATTTACGTACACCAAAATAATATTTAATTGTACAATTGAAAGTCTCGACGACGCCGCTGTTCCAATGTCAACATTTGTTGTCATTTTCCCGCAGCGTAAACTAGACTTATTTGTGGTATAAATATGACGATTACTTACTTTCTCTTAGTCATATAGTTACATTTTTCAAGTAATAGTGCTTTCCTTTTCCTTTTGGAAAAACCAACACGCTTTTTTCCCATTATTAAATAAGATTTCTCACAGGTTTTGTTTACGGCGCGGCCAGTCAACTGTCACAGACCTGTCGTTGGCAACGGCCGTCGGCGGACTGAGGGGAGACTGATTTCATACAAATACGCGCTTGTGCTAGCTTATATGAAAAGGTCGTATACGTAGAAACGGTTTTTTTCGTTTCAATTACAAACTACAATTAATTTTCAAGAATCTGGTCTCAGATATTAAAGTATAGGTTAAAACTATGTTACTCAGAGAATTTAGGGGCTTAAATAGATCTGGTTTGCCTGTACAGTGCAAATTCCGCTTTTGAAAGAGGTATCTTTGACATACAAAAGTCTGTTACAAAAGTTAGCAAATCGTGTTTCTGCGTCTCAAAAAATGGAGTAGATGATCCCAATAATCAGGTTATCAAATGTTACTTTCATATGTTTTATGATTCCTGAGAAAAATCGAAATCCCTGCCACCAAAATTTCCGATTCGTCATCTTAACATGACCCGCCCACCGTAATTTTTTTTTTTACTACTGGTGGTCAAAGTCGAAATTAAATTTCACTGTGAATTAATTCAAGATCAAACTAGTATTTTTTTCAGTTTTACTTAGTTTTTGGATAAAATACCATTTCTGTAATCTTAATTAACAATTAAAGTTACCGTACACATAAAAAAAACTAACCTTGACACCTTTTCGAGTGCACACTGGCACTAATAATGTTAAAAACGGTCAAAATTCATGAACAACTTTAATTCGACAATAACTCATTAACCGTGCCACTTTTACTGGGGTCATGTTGGTTTGGTACCTCTTGACCTGGTCTACCTCCAGTGTCACTGTGACGTGTCAGTTATGGGACACCCTGTATAACAATACTATAAAACAGCCATAATATTTTTACTTTATCACATATAATAACTTTTAGAGCTATGTGAACCTTCATTTAGCTCTCCTGAAAACCATGCATTTCAACATAACACTTTATATAAAGGGACCGTCGATAGAATCACATCTGAATTACTTAAAATTAACCTAGTGTGTTTGGCTCATTGATGCCCGAGGTCGATTTGCAAAATAATAATACATTGTGTATTAAGGGAAGTAAAAAGGGGATTACTAACAATTACGAACGGTCTATTAGAAGCCCGACACCGAAGGTGGAGGGCTTTTAATGACTCGAGTTTGTAATCTGCTTACTATAGCTTGGCAACTTCGTTGGTGACACTCCAATGGTCCGCGCGGGAGGCGGGGGACGCAAAGACTACAACATTATACTAGGTTATAGAGAGGCAACTAGGCCAAATTTCTAATCATTGTACTTGTGCTGCCATCTATCCCTCATTATAGGTCAACATATATACATATATAAATCGAGGGCAAATAGGGGGTTTCTACGTTTTATATATATAAATATGTCGCAGGGAAATGACCAAAACCGAGATTTGATCAAATCTCTAAGGGATATGACCTAATCACGCAGGATGTTAAAATGGCGAATCCATTTTAAAAAACAGTAAGTTGATCAAAACCCTGAGTCTGTTAAACCCTGAGACTTGACCGACTAGTGTTGCCATGTCAAAACAATTAATAATATATCGGGTGGTTAAACTTGATTTTCTGAATTTCAGGTTTAAATATATTTTGTAATTCACAAGATTTTTATATATATTACCCCATATATATATTGTTTATCTAATTACATTCACATAATTATGTATATTAAAAAAACCCAAGTGGTTTTTGTAATGTAAGATAGATGGCAGTCAAAGCAAAGCGGTCCAGTTCTTTTCTATTGACTTACCAAGGCATGGCTCTTGTCAGGCGGTCCCCGCTGCGCGCGCACTTAATAACACCCCCGCCCTAGTCGCCCGCGGACCATGGGAGTGTCACGAACGAAATTGCCAAGCTATACCCGTGATATACACAATGTTTTACATCACATTTGCGAGGAAAAATAATCCCACTAATATTATAAATGTGAAAGTTTGTGAAGATGTTTGGATGTTTGTTACATAATAACGGGATAGCAACTGGATGGATCAAGCTGAAATTTGGCATGTAAGTAGACCATTTCCTGGATTGAAACATAGGATACTTTATATCCCGGTCACAGACTACCCCCACTAGACGGAGCACGTTAGACGATGCGCGCTCACATCAGATATGGTCGATTGTATAGCATTACGACATTATGCGACCGGCCGCTCGTTCAGTTGCGACCATGTTTCTGACTTGTGTATGCACCAAACGTGAAATAAATATTTTTGTTCAATCCCACCACAATCTCGAAACAAAAAATGATAAAAAAGATGTGAAACACGCGTTGTATTAGTAATATCTACCGATATTTAATCGCCCATATGCGTGGTGAGCTCGTGTCGTATAACATGCTCCGTCTAGTGGAGGTGGTCTGTGATCCCGGTAAAGAGTTCCTTTGGAACAATAACGGGAACAACGCGGGCAAAGCCGCGGGAAAATGCTAGATAATCATAAAAAAATCAACTGTCAACTTTTTCAATGTAGTCTTCCACAGATAATGCTAAGAACAGCGTTTAGTTTTCAATCTTGACTGACCATACTGCCAGATTGTACCGATTTACAAAATGAAATTTACTAAAATAATCTCAAAACTCTCTGAAATTTTAGTAAAACATGGAAAATTGGTTTTGTAGCCAATTTTAGAAAATAAGAAACAAACCTTGCCTGATTTGAAATCTCCCTTAGTCTGAAATGATGTACGAAACTCCCTCGGGAGCTATAGATTTTCATACAGACTTACCTCCCGTAGGGGTTATGGATTTTAGTAACCCACGGGAGGTAAATCGACTCTAGCTGCTCTATACGTCTGCGTGTTATAACACCTTTTTTCTACTCCTGTACTGTTATCTGTCTTTTACTTGGTCACGAACACTAATATAAGAACATACATAATATGAGTTCAGAGAAGTCTATACTCTATTCCCCATAACAGCACTAGTGTCGTTATAGTCACTTTACGTTATTGCTAGCATCCACAGACTTCTAAATCTAGGTTAAACTTAGGTCAAGGATTAAGCGCTCAATTCTAACTTCACGATAAAAATTCACAACTACGAACTTAACAAACAATTAAATTCCTACGATTCATAAGAAAAACAAAACTTTCCGAATTAAATTAATTGATGCCAACATAAAAAAAAAGTATTTTAATTATCGTCACATCGTGTCACCAGCCATATCAAAAAAAAGTTGGTAAACTTTTTTTTGATATGGCTGGTACAACTGTCATGCCGGCTGTAGGTACACACTCGGAGAGACCGGACGAGACACGCGTGACGTCCATGTATTTTATATTTTAACCTAGTCGTAGAAAAAGTATTGTATGCAACGTTGTATAATTAAGTCAAAAAACGCTCATTGCGTCTCTATTTGCGATACTCGCCGCATTCGCGGCTCGTATCGCAACTCACGCAATTCGCATTTTTTGAACCTTCTTATACAACTGTTGCATAAAATACTATAACGAGCAAGTGTGATGAAAATTAACGGAATTGACTTGTGCTTTAAAAGTTTGGGAACCGCTGCCATAGGTACTAGACCATCATTGCTATTGCTCTGTCAAATTACTGTCACAGAATAATAAAGTTATTATAACAGAACAAGCTATGGTCACAGTGTAGGGATAATGTGTTCATGTAAAAGCTATAAGTATTTATTTCACAAAGAATAATTGATTGTGATAGAAATTTATTTCGTCGAGCTGTCATGTTCATAAAATCTCTTTCACAGTCGTTATTTTCATTCCATAATTCCGTTTTCATATTTAATAAAGTAATAATATTATTAAATATACTTGTACATATTTAACCTACTTCGTTTTTTTTGATGTTGCGACAACCCTGGCATGACAGCGCAGTTCCTACCATAGGCGGCTGTGCCTGTTAAATGTATGAGCGTTGGACAACTGTTAGTCCTTAAACTGTGCTGTGGTAGCCGAGTGGTTCGGACATGCGCCTTTCAAGCAGAGGTCGTGGGTTCGAATCCTGGCTGGTACCAATTACTTTTTTGGAACTTATGTACAAAATATTATTAGATATTTACCATTAACTTTTTGGTGAAGCAAAAAAAAAACGCCAGTAAACCTGTTTACATCGGAGAAGAAATTGAAATGTGTATGTGAAGTCCCCATCTACAGTGGGCTAGCGTGGAGACTGCAGGCCATTCACTCACGTCTATGAGAGTAGACCTATGCTCAACAGTGGCAAAGTGTAAAGACTAAGAAGTAGTATTACCTGGTGCAGTTCACTCGATATTGGCCTCCCGCGCGGTGGGCGTAGCCGATCGGTCGCCGGCAACCAAAACGTCACAGTTTCACAATGTAATTATCGTGACAGTACGCAAACGGCGATGATGCCGGCCGAATGCCGCTAGCGAAAACTATGCGAGAACGTATTGTAATGTGCGAAGTGTCCGTGCTGTGGCTGTGGCGGTGGGTATTCCCACGCTCGCGTCAAAACAATAGGCGATAATAGACGAACGTGAGAATTCTTGTTTTTTGAAATATCTGTTTATTACCCGACTGCGGCGAAGCCCAAAGGAGGGTTATGTGTTTGACCTGTATGTATGTATGTCCGTTCCTGTCTCCGCTCGTAACTACTCAACGGCACATCCGATTTCGATAAATGATACATCATTAGATTCGTCTTGATGGAGCGAGTGTCACTGGGTATCAAGTTCGTTAAAATAAACAAAATGGTGGATTTTATGCACTTTCAAAGCGCACCGCGGTCGGGTTTTTTTTAGAAAAAATGTGGTTATATTCTCTAATCTGTGGTATAACTTCGGCCGTTTAGGAGCGCGCGAGACGTATTCCCTTACTCCTTACAGATAACCGTGGCTAGATAACTAGTGAACTGTGAAGATTTTTTTTCCTAGGAGATAACTAGTTATCTCCGAGGATTTTATATTCTTCGCAGATAACTTATTTTTTTGGCAGTTTTCTGTGAGGAAAATCCAATCCTTGTAGATAACTGGTTACCTCCAAGGATTTTATATTCTTCGCAGATAAATATTATTTTTTTAAGTTTAGCTAGCTAGTTATCTCCGATGAATACAATTTCATCTCAGAAAACTTAAAAAAATAATATTTATCTGCGAAGAATATAAAATCCTTGGAGGTAACCAGTTATCTACAAGGATGGGATTTTCCTCACAGAAAACTGTTAAAAAAAAAAGTTATCTGCGAAGAATATAAAATCCTCGGAGATAACTAGTTATCTCCTAGGAAAAAAAATCTTCACAGTTCACTAGTTATCTAGCCACGGTTATCTGTAAGGAGTAAGGGGACGTATTTACACAGACGCACGATAGCACGTCTGTGTGAGTGTGATCCATACTGGAGCATTCTCAGGCATACTTTGCTTGAAGTGCGTTCGTACACGGCACGCACACATTTAAGCGCGCGATGTACCTTTTGCAGGAAGAAAAATTACTGCTATCATACTGTGGCAGTGGGGTGGGACATATATAGGCCGATGGTGTGATGATGATGTGCCAAAGGGTCGCCTATTTTTGGCATAATTTTATTTGTCCGAATGTTCTATTTGCCCGAATACTATTTACGCATAATTGTTATTTTACCGATAATATTGACTTTTCAGAATAACTATAAAAGAAACCTAACCTAACCTAATATGTTCTAAATGGCTGATGTAAAAGATTTTGCAAAATATTTTCCGTTAAAGCTAGAGAAAAATTATGCGTAAATAGTATTCGGGCAAATAGAACATTCGGACAAAAAAAATTATGCGAAATAGATGGCACCCTGTGCCAAAATATTAAAATTACCGACTTTCGAAGCAGACTGTACGGAAATCAGAATAATCCAAACGTACTTCATTACCATAAAGAACTTTCGGTTAACTCGTGTAAAAGCTCCCGAGCTGGGTAGTAATTCATAACTTAGATAGCAAACTCGTCCCTAATGTCGCCGCTAGAGGCGCTAGTGTTGCGTGTGGTCTCCGAAATGTCAAATGTCACTGTTTGTGGGGGGCTACACGGGTTTATTTGCTATTAGAATAAGGTTATCAATATTTTGCAATATCTGAGATTATTTATGGCAAATATGAGTTACAGGTTAACGAATGTCAGTGCTTTGAGACAGTTTCATCATTCGGAAACTTGATTCCTCTTTTTTCCGAACTAAACGGCATTAAATACGATTGAATTGTAAACTCGTTTTGACACCCGTAATAACAAACTGTCAGCTATACTTCAAGAGGTTCACTATTATCTGGCAGAAACTTTTTTGACATATATTTGGTTCGCATAATAATACTTAGCAGAAGTATTGTTTGGCAGAAACACCTTACGCAGAATTATTTTTTGCAGAAATCATTTCGCAGAATTTTATAA
The DNA here is from genome assembly GCA_947034925.1 of Eudemis profundana. Taxonomy (NCBI): domain Eukaryota; kingdom Metazoa; phylum Arthropoda; class Insecta; order Lepidoptera; family Tortricidae; genus Eudemis; species Eudemis profundana. The sequence goes on along the minus strand of OX344814.1, from coordinate 8,103,355 downwards.
TCCCGAATCATATGTTGGCATAATGTTGATGGTCATAACAGTCTTCTAAAGGATTAGTCATTTCGTAGATTATTTTTCTGCATAATATTTAGGTGGCATAAAATTTGCTTAGCAGATTAACATTTGATGTCTAGGTGAACTTCATTTACTACTCTAACTGTACTAGACATATGCAGGATAGGATAAATTGCTCATAAGAATCGCGAGGCGCTGTACCAATAATATTTATTTATAGAGCAAATAATTATTATAATGCAAACTATTACAAAAATAAAATAATAGTAATATTATTATTGATTTATTTATAATGGGTCTATATCGGGTTGTCGAAATTTTTGCTGGGGTTGCAGTTCAAACCTAACCGAACCAAGTTTTTTTAAAAGCAGTTAGTTTTTGTTGGGGGACGCAGTTCAAACCTAACCTAACCTACATTTCTACCTAAATGAACCTTCGGTTTGTGTTTATTTTCAGGTCGTTTTTGTTGGGGGACGCAGTTCTAACCTTTTTTTTTTTTTTTTTTTTTTGTTTTTTGCCGGTGAGAAAATGCTTTACGCATACCCCCCCGGGCCTAGGGAGGCCAGATGTTGGGTGGGGGGGTTATGTGGGACTCTCCCCGCAGATGGGGCCTACCCACCAAAAAATTCACCGGCGATTCTCCGCACTGCCGTTGTTGATGGGGGCGTTATGGGGTCGGAATCATTCTTCCAGAACGCCCCCCGGCTGCCCTGGCTAGCTGACTGGCGCCAGGGCTCCCGCGCCAAAGGAGGAAGGGATCGGATACGCTGCGATCCCTCCCCCAGGCGTGTGGAGTCTATCGTCGTGGGCCCCTCACCCACGAACTCCACTAGGGGTTCAAGCGAGCGCCGAATTGCGCCCGCCTTCTCCCTCTACGCCACTACTGCCATTAACGACGCCCTAGACATCGTATATACCGCGAAGCAATCCAAAGAGCAGGTTATAGCGGAGTCTCTAGACATAAAGGCAGCGTTCGACATGGCGTGGTGGCGGTGGTGGCAGTTCTAACCTAACCAACCTACTTTTCTAACAGCCGTTCGTTTTTGTAAGAGGTCGCAGTTCTAACCTAACCTACTTTTCTGCAAGCAGAAAAATCATTATGCCATAATAGAAGTATGCTACAGGACTACTATGCTACATAAAATTATGCTAAAAAAAAATCTGCGAAAGTCATTATCTGCAAAATGATATGCTACAAAATGTATTGTATGCCTAGAAATAATAATGCCAAATAAAGTTTATGCAAAACTACCATTCGACTAAATGTGTTTCTGCGAAACATGTTCTGCGGAGTGCATTTCTGACCAATATTATTCTGCCAGATGAGGGTAACCCACTTCAAGACCCTACTCGACAGTGGCGCCAACTGCTGAGCACAAAACCGGTAGCCTTTATTGAGAGAGTGCGAAGCGCGAGCAAGCAGTCTCCGTTTCAGCTTAGGCAAATGTGCGTTCAAGGATTTTTCAAAATTCATCCCCTAAGGGGTTTAAATGGGGGTTGAAAGTTTGTATATGTAGTTTGTAGAGTTTCTTTGGGACAATCCTTTCTTAGTGCACCCTTAGACCTTATAAGGAACCTACGTGCTAAATTTGGAATTCCTAGGACCAGCGGTTTGGGCGGTACGTTGATATACAAACTTTCAACCCCCATTTAAACCCCTTAGGGGATGAATTTTGAAAAATCCTTTCTTAGTGCACCCCTAGACCTTATAAGGAACCTACGTGCTAAATTTGGAATTCCTAGGACCAGCGGTTTGGGTGGTGCGTTGATATCTAAACTTTCAACCCACATTTAAACCCTTTAGAGGATGAATTTCGAAAAACGGTGAAATTACTTTTCTTGTAATCTAATAAAAAGTCTAAACATGAGGTTTCAAACCGGTGTCCTGCCGTTTGACCAAAAGTCATTTGGCAAAATTACACTTGACAAACAACGTTTTGCAAAAAAATGTTTCGCCAATTGATCATTTTACTACTAATCATTTTACAAATGACTCACTTTTCCAAATGATCAACAGTTAAATTTACATTTTATAAATAATCATTTGACAAAATGAACATTTAGCAACTGCGTTATCAGACAAAATTACTCTTGGTCTAAAAACGTTTGGTACAATGTATTATTTGACAAGTGTTTCGTTTATTAATAAATCTAATAATAGATATGGTATGGGTCAAATTAATACACAGTATTTGGAAAAAGAGTAGGTTGTTAGGTTAGGTTAGGGTTTGAACTGCGTCCCCCAACAAAAACGAACTACTGACAGAAAAATTTGGTAGTTAGGTTAGGTTAGGGTTTAAACTGCGTCCCCCAACAAAAACGAACTGCTGCCAGAAAGACTAGGTTGTTAGGTTAGGTTAGGGTTTGAACTGCGTCCCCCAACAAAAACGAACTGATGCATTTAGACTAATCATGGAAAAAACCTAGGTTGTCGGTTAGGTTAGGTTTGTATTATGACCACCAATAGCCATAATGCATGATTGCTTGCCTTCTATATAATCTTGTAACTTATGGCGATAAGAGGGTAGCAGAATAAATTACCCAACAGACTAAATCATAATGTTTGAAAAAAGAAGTACTTTTTATGAAATAACATTTTGTTAAATGACATTTGGACAAATGCTTAGTTTGCGAAACATATTATTAGGTGAAATGAAAAAAGGTCAATTGAAATTTTATTGTTTAACACATTTGCCAAGTGTAGTGTTTGCTAATTAATCATTTGCTAAGTGAGTTTTTGTAAGATGATACTTTTGTCAAATGTCTCGTTTGCCAAATGATTATTTGGTGAAACGTTGTTTGTCAAATGACCATTTGTCAATAATTTTTTGGTCAAACATTAGTGAACCGTTTCAAACCTCTTTACTTCTAAAATCGTAGACTCTCCATACAAACTTTGAACCCCTATTTGAACCCCTTAGGGGGTAAATTTTGAAAAATCCTTTCTTAGTGCACCCCTAATGATTCCACCTACAGCTTTTTATTTACTTCATTCCAATAAATAATGACTATATTGTCGTTAATCTGATGAAAAATTTCATTTTAGTTTTTTAACTACCTACAGCTTGAAAACCGTCCAGCCTATCAAAATAAGATATAGGACAAATTTTGTTTACAATTTAATGAGGATCATTTTTACTTTTGACACTTTTTTTGTATCCATTATAGTTTTCGAGAAAATGTGATAAAACCGATAAAAGGGACACATTTCACTACGAGGGGGGGTGTTGCGTCAGGTGGAGGGGAGGGGAGAGTTGTGAGTTTTGAACACCACACCCAAAGGTATCATGCCACATAAGTTTGAAAACTTTATTAATTTGTTTGTCTTTCCCATACATTGATTACATAGAATTACTGAATATTGTCATGAAATTTTGTGAGCAGGTTTACCTAATAATTATACAAGGTGTCCCATAACTCACACGTCACAGTGACACCGGAGCTAGGTCAGCTCAAGAGGCACCAAACTAGCCTAATATGACCTTAGTAAAAGTTGCACGGTTTTCGAGATAATGGCAAATTAATAAAAGTGTAATATTGTCTTCGGTTTCCGCGATAATCACATACACCGTGGGCCCGTATAACCCAACCAACTTTAACCATAGATTCTAACAACTATTAGAAGTAAAAAAAGTTATGTGACGTATAGTCGATTAAGGCTTACTTTCCGAGATATTCATAATTTTTAAAATAAAAACTCCCCAGTGTGTAACAAGCCCTAATAAATGTGACTAAGATACTTTTACAGATTTTTTAAAATCCTTTAACTAAACAGCAATTAACCTTCGCAGTATTAGATGGTAAGCGATTACAAAGCCAAAATGTTGACCTTTCGTCGTTTCCATTTTAGCTTTTTTTTTCCTTTTTAATAACTTTTCCTCCAGTAAGGACATGTTTATAACGAGGGACTGAATTTATTGATTTGTTTTGTTCCATAAGACTATTAATGTAAAATGACAAAATTCGACCTATGTTGATATAACGTTATTTACTTGTAATACCATCAGGAATACGTGGTTAAAGTTGGTCGGGTTGTACGGGCCCACGGTGTATATTATAGTACATAACACAACTATGGTGGTAAAAACTGGTGGATACAAAGAAAGGCCGAGATCGCAGAAGTTTGCGGCCCGAGCTGCAAGCGAGGGACGTAAATATGCGATCGAGGGCTTTCTTTATTACCTCCCGTGTTGTGTAGGTACATAATTTGATGTCTACACTTGGGCAGAAAGTGGCTTTTCCGTACGCGCAGCGTGCGGAAAAAACCACTTTATGGCCAGGTGTGGCATAAAACAACTTTAACGAATCAAACCTCCTATATTACTTAATTTTTCCGACCCGACGTTTAGTAATCCATTTCAGCGTTCGTGGTCGCCGGTAGAACGCTGAACAGGCTTACGAAACGTTTTTTTTTTATTACAATTATCTATATAGCTTTTGTCGATTCAGTTATTGGATTTCGTGTATTCTTAAGTACAAATAACTGGTCAAGAGCATGTCGGATCATGCTCAGTGTAGGGTTCCATAGCCGTATCTATAAGGAAATGTGCTACAGATAAAAATAAAGCTAAAAATAAACAACTGACAAAAAGTCTTAAATGCCGTGTAAATCAATGGCACTTAAAACCTTATGGTTGGGAAGTTTTTCAGCAATAACTTCAAAACGGTTTATTCCTTACTATTCAAAATAATTTTCGTTGAATGTATTTATTAAGCGTTACCTTCCTGATTTTTTTCATATTTTTTGGACTTACAGTTTAAAAGTTAAAGGGGGGGGGGACACAATTTATGCAACTTTCGGAGCGATTATTTCCGAAAGTATTCACTTAATCAAAAATAACTGGCCAAGAGCATGTCGGACCATGCTCAGTGTAGGGTTCCATAGCCGTAAGGTAAAAAATACCATGTAAAAAAGTACAACAACAAAAGAGCGTATCTTCATAGCAATTACGTCCTTTTGTTGAAAAGCGCAGTTTATCGGCAATAACTCAAAAACGGTTAATCCGATCTTGTTGAAAATAATTTTCATTGAAAGTATTAATTAAGCATTACCTTCGTGATTTTTTTTATATTTTTCGGACACACGGTTTAGAAGATAGAGGGGGGGGGGACACAATTTACACAACTTTCGGAGCGATTATTTCCAAATATATTCACTTAATCAAAAACATTATTTTGAAACTTTATAGTCGTTTTTAAACAGCTGTCGAACTATGTACCAAACGTTGATATTTGATATATGATATTTTTTATAAAAAATTTTTTTTAGCTTCTTTAACATGTATGGAGTGCCTCCCCTAAAAATATTTTTTTTAGTTCTTTAACTACCAAACTAAGTAGCGGCTCATCCAAGACACCTATATTTCAAATTTCATCAATATCCATCATGTAGTTTTTGAGTAAAATGCCTGTGACATACGGACAGACGGACAGACGGACAGACGGACGGACGGACATGACGAAACTATAAGGGTTCCGTTTTTGCCATTTTGGCTACGGAACCCTAAAAAGTACCTACATAAAAGCCTTATAATGTTTTTAAAAGAACTATCGAATTATGTACCTCACGTTGATAATTGCTGAAAAAAAAATTTTTTAGCTTCTGTTACATGTATGGAGTGCCCCCCCTAGATTTCTTTATTTTTATTATTTAACTACCAAACTTAGTAGCGGCATCTACAAGACATCTATATTCCAAATTTCATCAGTATACGTCTTGTAGTTGAGTAAAATGCCTGTGACATACGGACGGACGGACGGACGGACATGACGAAACTATAAGGGTTCCTTTTTAGCCATTTTGGCTACGGAACCCTAAAAAGCGAAAAAACCTAAGGAACTAAAAATACTTTTTTTGGGCTGGGTAGGTAAATTTATCCGTGGACAGTTTGTGATTAGGGGTTAAAATATGTCGGTCCTCTCATCGTTTCAATTTTTACGGACCACAGCACCGTGAGTGTAGTGATGATTACCTGGCGCAAAAGGCGTATTATTCGATACAAGACTATTTAAATCAGGGTTTCTTAAACTGTGGTCCATGGACCCCTTGGGGGTCCGTGATACGGTAGCCGGGGGTCAGTGGCTATGCATAGAACACAAACTTTCATATGCCCTTGATTTTCTTTTTCTCTGATTGTACTCGGAAAGGGTCCGTAAGGTTTTCGAAATAATGTAGGGGGTCCGTGACCAACAAAAGTTTAAGAACCTCTGATTTAAATGATAAGTTTAGTTAATTACCTAATTCTAATCTGATGACCTGCCTTGATAGTACCTAATATTAATGTATTGTAATAACGTAGTATAAGTTCATAAATAAGCTCCTTGCATGTGACAATATTATTTAATTATTGGAACAATTTGTTCCTATCTCCAAACTACTATCTCTAAATTTGTATGCCACACGGCGAAGCATAGTGATTCCTTTGATAATGTAACACCTCTTGTACCTATGTCTTACAAATAAATATATGAATATGAATATGAAATATGAATATGTGACCTCTGATTATGAACTGTTATTAATAGATCACGGCTCAAATTATATTTGGGACGAGGTTGACGGTGCAGTCGTAAACTCACCACTGAGCTTTGACTAATACAAAAAGTTTGCGAACTTTAGGTACTCTCGCCTTCATACATACATTCATAAACCCGTAATTTTAAGCCCGGCGGCTGCCCAGTCTATTTGCGTCCATGTTTTAGGTACTAAGTGAAATAGTATTTAAAACCGGTACTTGTGATCCGTAGCTACCTCGGGCCATAATTATATGAATATATATATTATTCAGGTATATCTTTACTTTCTTAGATTAGGCTTTTTACAATATATATATAAAAAGTAAAATACAAAGATATATTATTATTATTACGATATGTATATATAGTTAGATTATATTTTATTTATATTTAATACATATCTATTGATTGTATATCGACGTTAAGTTTTTATGTGTATTCAAAACTTGCCTTTCCTTTCTTTGTGTAAATAAATTAATTAAATTTGTTAGTTTGTTTATCTTCTTTGATGTTAATTATTCCTTCTAATTTGCTCAAAGGTTAGCTGTTCGCTTTTGAACATAATCATTGATCTTTGTATTGTTTTTATGTGCAATAAAGTGTTTACATACCAGTGGCGTGGCGTTTGTACATTTTCCTTAAGAGCTGTAAAATAAGGTGCTCAACTGCCTGATATAGTCAAGCCTACAGTACTACAATACAGGGTGATTACGGGGTCGTGGAGCAAGAAAGAAGCATTTAACTTACTTTCTCTTAAGGATCACGATAGGTTAGGAGTAACAGTACACCAGCGACTTATTTTAGTCAGCAAAAAAAACTGCGATAATTCGAGATCATGGTCACCCTACTATTTCCCAAGAAAACTTATGTCAAGTGCATGGACTTCTATCAGAGAGCTTGTTTTCTAAAAAGGTGTAATATTAAAAGTAGGGTGACCACGCATTTTGAGTCAATAATATTTTTTAAATAAAAATACGTAAATAACGAATCATCTTTGTTTCAATTAAAATAAATACAGGTAGCATCGCAATCATTTACTGAGTCAGAAAAAAATGGTTGGGATCACGACCCCGAAATCACCCTGTATATCGAGATATGTAGAAGGAATTAGTTCGTCCATTTGTATGGGAACCAAGTGTGTTACGTTTTTCGCTTGGCCTTTGTCACCAAAAGTGTAATTTAGAGATGGAAAACGTAAATTTTCCATTTCATTTGGTGGCATTTGAACAATTAATTATACCATTATCATCAGATTTTCAAATCTGACTTTGGAAACTGAAGTTGACGGCATGCAAGGTAGGTCAGCGTCACTTCTATTTAGCACGCGAGGTACAGATACTTTTTTCTTCTCCCACGATATTTCTGTGGGCAAGCCGGTAGGGATCGAGTTCTTTGGACGCCCCGCTACTGTTACATACATACATACATTTTTTCATCAAGTAAAGGTAGTCGTCAGGCGGTCTCCTCTATCGGAGCATTCCATGAAAATATTTCGTAAGGGACACCACCGTTTTAATACTTCCGAGAAATAAATTTAGGAAGCTAATTATCAACATTGTAATATCATAACTCGGCTTTAAGATTGGTAGTGTTTCTTAGCAGCTAATAAGTTTTATTAGATTAGCTGCCATAGCGTTTCGTAAGGGACAAAAAGTTGATGATTTCATGGAATGCTCCTATTACCTTTAGGCTGCGTTTCCACCTAAGCGGTGTGCGAGGAAAAAATCCACCAATGCCGGGCCGCACTGAGCGAGGCTTCGTTGAATGGTGGATTTTTTCCTCGCACACCGCTTAGCTACCTCGCACAGCTCTGGTGGAAACGCCGCCTTATGTTGGCTCCCGAGCCGGTCATCTCTATTAACATTCAACAGGCCCCTCCCTTTTCAGAAAGGCCGTGACTAGAGTACGAATTGCGATAGGGTAGGCTTGCGAAATGATAAAAATAGAACAATGTAGGGTTTGGATATTGGGGTATTTATAGCGGTTGCGATCGCGAGGAACGCGTGGGTGTTAATAGGGTTTTCTTTGTTTCAATCAGACTTAAGCACATATTGTATTAAAAACGGACCACTCACGTAAATAGCTGATTCAGAAATAAGACGTCCAATAATTGCTGTTTATAACCCTTTTCCTAAAGATTCTGCTCTTTTTCGGTTCTCAATTGAAGAGATGTTTACAAAAACAATATACTTAATCAACTAAGCTGTTTGACACCTACTGTTATTATTTATTAGAAATGTTTCTCTATAAGTATCAACCAGTCTAATCAGATAGGTATGACGTTTTTGTAAACATTCCTTCAATTCGTCTAGTAGGTAGGTACTTAAGTTTTTTTTTGTAAGTTTGTTGTTACGCGATTATTCGAAGACGGCTTTTTGTTTGAAAGGCCCCTTTAGTCAGTTCCTTCTATTGCAATGGAGTCAGGATAATATGATGATTGGATCTTGAAGTAATCGAAGGAACTCTTCGAATATTATAAGCACATACAACGATTTGGGCATTTTGTTGTCGTTGAAGAGGAAACAGTAAGGTCGAGAGAATTGAAAATTAGGTATTTGTAAAATGTGTCGCTGTCCCGCACTGCCCGCCTCTCCCCCGCAGAGCACGATAGAGACAACTGCAGCTTGGACCGAAAATACCTTTTAAAATTTCATGAAAACAACGTTTCGTAGTCCCCTGATTTCTTCCCCAAAACTTAACCTATTTAACTAATTTTTTCATTAAACATTAAAGAAAGGCTTTGGCCGTATTCCTATGTTTTCCTTTTTTTTTTATAATCTAGTCAAATTTGTTTTCTGGATGTGTGAACACAGCGGAAAATCTGGCATTTTTTTTTAGGTTTTTGAAGGTTAATATCTCTTTTGAGAATCAATTTGTCGTAAAAAGAAAAACATAGGAACATATTAATAGTAGCCATAGATTTTTGGACAAAAAATTATTGCTCTACTGGCATTATCCAGGGAGGAAACAGGGGACTACGTTTGTATGGAAAAACTGCCCTCCTGTTTCCTCTTAAGTCAGTTATTTTAATATTTCAGTTTTGTATTAATTTTCTAAGTTATTTATTCATTAGTCATGAAGTAACAACAGAGAAAGAGGTTTAGTTTTTTTATGAAATGTCGTAAACCCGTCGCATGTCGCCGCTGCGTGCGCCGCTACCCCTAGCCTTGACCGTTCAAATTAATATTTCGCGTTATAAGATAAAATTAAGATAACCATCAACTAAGTATATTTCCAAATGGCAATGACAAACAGAATCAAACGCTATATCCGCGTAAGATTCATGAGAACTCAGTGGAAATCGAGTTCTGTTGGCACCCCCCCGGTGCTGGCTTGGTTTAACATTCCATCTCAAAAGGGCACTCAACGCGCGTATGTTCGGCTGTGTCCACGGCCTTTCCTTCCTCCACAATGGTGGCACGCTGTCGTCAGCTCCCTGCCCTTTTTTTTTTTTGTTTTTTTTTTTTTTTTTTTTTTTTTTTTTTTTTTTTTTTTTTTTTTTTTTTTTTTTTTAAGAGGGGAAAATGCGTTACGCATACCACTAGAGTGCGGGGACGGACCCTAGTGGTCTGAAGCAATCCTGCACCAACTAAAGTATCTGTTTTATCCAATTGTTGACTGGTAGAGAATGCCTTAAGGCATTAAGTCCGCCAATTTCACTCATTTTATTACTGTGCAATAAACTTTAAATAAATAAATATATGGGGATAGTCGCAATCAGTTTTGGGCGCCATACTTCAGTCACCGGAACCCAAATCGCGATTTGTATTTTTGGGGTTTCGTACCAAAATGGTAAAAAAGGAACCCTTATGGTGCGACTCTGTCTGTCTGTCTGTCCGTCTGTCACAGCAAGATATCTCAGGATCTACTAATGCTATCGACTTGAAATTTGGAATAGAGTTAAAAATCGTTAACCTAAACTTATAGGACAGAAAAAAAATCTTATACCTTTTTTTAGTTTTTTTAAAGGGGACCGAAATGGGATGTCTAAAATCAAAAGTAGAGATATTATATTGAATGGTATATCAATTGAAAGGGCTTAATGTGTAGATTCCAAAACTATTTTTATTTTTTTCTTAGTCATGTAGTTTTTTATTTAATACAAAAAAAACTTAAAAAAAATAACATTCCCCCCTATTATCTCCGAAGTTACTGAATAGAAAAATCTGTAATAATTACAGATTATTAATATCGTCCTAAATATTACAGGAAAAATAAAACGGTTTTCCTAACTTGCAGCGTTTTTTAGAGATTCGCAAAAATTGTAAGACTAATTTATTTGCTCCTACTAAACTAACCGCGACATATGTCGATGTATAGGGACAACAGTTTTTCAAGAGCAAAGTTAAGTTTGTCCCACCATACAGTTTATCTTGAATTATCCACGTATCTACTGACGAGTATGTACGGAACCCTCGGTGCGCGAGTCCGACTCGCACTTGCTCGGTTTTTTTAGTTAGGGCTATGCAAGTAACTTATTATTGCAGCTTTGGTCAGCCAATTACAAATGCCCTTGGTCTGCCAGACTTCAGGCCAACTCAATATTAGAAAGATCAAAATGAGAGGCCATTTCGATCACTAATATCGGGTCGGCTTGAATCACTGATCTGGAAGAAGCGCTGAAGTTGGCAGCCTAATTATGTTTATTTTAGCCCCCGAAAGGGAAGTTATAAGTTTGAACCGTTGTTATTCGTCAAAGTATTGTTTTCAAAGTAAAAGTACCAATAACTAAAAAAAATCGGACAAGTGCGAGCCGGACTCGGCCCCCTCGGTGGGCGAGTCCATATATCGATACCTTTAGACTCAAAGGAACGTAAACGCCGCAGGTTCTAATGGCGCTTACGCCTTTTGAGTCTAAAGGTATCGATATTAAAGTACATATTAAAGTACGCTATATAAATTTTGAATCCCTCAGTAAAGTCTCTATTTTTTATGATTTAATTAAAAAGGCATGACTTGCCAAATTTCATAGTTCTAAGTCAACGGTAAGTAAGTACCTACCTACCCATAGAATTTTGGTTTCCTTGGTAGTGTCAAAATTTACGTTTTTTGCGGCATAGATAGATAGATAGATCATTTATTTCATGAGAAAATAACAGTATAAATTTGTAGTACAAAGTTACAAGCATTCACGTCATGATCTTCAATATACAAAATTAGAATAATGAAAGTAAAAATGTCACAATTTCAAAATACAATAAAAACAGAATTAGCAAATAATAATCAAATCATGTCTCCCAATAAGGATCGTCAATATACAAAATTAGAATAATAAAAGTAAAAATGTCACAAATTCAAAATACAATAAAAACAGAATTAGCAAATATAATAATCAAATCATGAACAAATGAACATGGACAAGACGAAAATTATGTCAAACGTCCATGTCGCACCCACTCCTCTTAAAGTTGGGAACTCGAATCTCGAAGTTGTCGACGAATATGTCTACCTGGGACAAACAATCCAACTAGGCAGGTCCAACTTCCAGAAAGAGGTCAATCGTCGAATTCAACTCGGCTCGGCAGCGTTCGGTAAGCTACGCAACATCTTTTCGTCCCAAATTCCGCAGTGTCTCAAGACGAAAGTCTTTGACCGGTGTGTGTTGCCAGTGATGACTTAGGGAACAGAGACGTGGTCGTTTACAATGGGCCTCATAAGAAGGCTCAAGGTTGCTCAAAGGGCAATGGAAAGAGCTATGCTCGGGGTTTCTCTTCGAGATCGAATCAGGAACGAGGAGATCCGTAGAAGAACTAAGGTTACCGATATAGCTCAACGCATTGCAAACCTTAAGTGGCAATGGGCAGGGCACATTGCTCGCAGAACTGATGGCCGTTGGGGTGGTAAGGTTCTCGAGTGGCGACCACGTACCGGAAGACGAAGTGTTGGCAGGCCTCCCACAAGGTGGACCGACGATCTGGTGAAAACCGCGGGAAGCCGCTGGATAATAGCAGCACAAAGCCGACAATCGTGGTGATCCTTGGGGAAGGCCTATGTCCAGCAGTGGACGTCTTTTGGCTGAAATGATGATGATGGTGATGATGAATCAAATCATGTCTCCCAATAAGGATCGTCATAACAATTTGTAATAATTGGAACAATAAAAAGTAAAACAAGAACATATACAAAAACTAAAATACAAATTATTAATAAACGGCCGTATCTTTTTTTCACGTCAACTTAGAAGCTTGATATTTTCACAGATTCAAGGGACCATAGACTTAAGTATATGGTTTAAATTTCATCTCGATACCTCCACGCGTTCCCGAGATAAAGGGTTTTGCAGACGGACAGACAGACAGATAAACGGACAATAAAGTGATCTTATAAGGTTTCCGTTTTTTCCTTTTGAGGTAGGGAACCCTAAAAAATGTATTATTTATGGACGTAATAGCAAAAAAATGTGGAAGCTCTCATTAAGGGCCGATACAGACGGACTGCAACCCAACTGCAACTCCCTACGATTTGTATGGGAACTGCATCACAACTGCACGTCGACGGCGCGCAGTATCGGCCCTCAATCAGATCGTCACGAATGGGAGCACTAATCTGGTCCATTCCGCTGGACAAATTGGAGCAGATTGGATGTTAATCCACCGGACTTCATCGCGATGGGAGACTAATCTCGTTAGTTATTGCATCTTTTCTACTTTTTATCAACAAAATTAAGAATTTTAAAACAATCGACTTCAAAATTTGAACCTATTCGATAAGACATGTACGAGTCACTATGAAAAATATCCAAACTGCTTCACGCGTGAGGACGAGTTCTCCCAGATCCCACCATCAGATCCTAATTTGGTTGCAATGTGACCACCTCGGAGGTGTACACTTCAAACAAAAAAGTTATTTCCAAATCGATTCAGTCGTCTTCGAGTAATCGCGTAACATACAAATGTTTGAGAACCGTCCCTCTTATGGAAGTCGGTTGAAGGCATCTTCGAGCATCTTATTCCTTTGTTCACAAATATTGACGAATTTCATGTAGGCCCCGCCTGAGTCGGCATCTTTGTTTGTTGTATAGAACTTGGCAAGTGTTACACTTATAGGTACACAAGTGCCTAAAAAGTATATGCTACTGAGGCAGGATCTACAGGGAAATCGTCGATATAGGTACAAGGTGAAATCTTTTACGTGATATAAGATAATTAAACCTCAATCTATCCATGATTTTGAACATATTTTACTATGGGGTCAACTTTGTAAATGAAAAAAATTACTCTCTCATACATTTTGGTCTACCTATTCATGACCTTTTCTATGAAACAGTTAATTTTTTTTTTTGCATTTACAAAGTTGGCCCCATAGTAAAAGTTGTTCAAAATCATGGATAGATTGAGGTTTAATTATCTTGTATCACGTAAAAGATTTCATCTTGTATAATGTGCATAAACATGTTCATTATTGATTTTTTGAATTTTGAATTGAATAATTTTCCATATTTATAAATAGATATACCTGACACGTAATTTATTTGTGTTACCAATAAACAATATGAATAACATATTTGTAGACAGAGGAATAAGATTCGGAGAATCGCCCTAAAAATGTCCATCTACATAAGTACAAATTAATCGCCATATTTGTCCAGATCGTCACGAACGGGAGCATTAATCTGGTCCATTCCGCTGAACAAATTGGAGCAGATTGGATGTTAATCCACCGGACTTGTTCGCGATGGGAGGCTAATCCCATAAGTTTTTGCTCGTCTCCTACTTTTTAACACGCTTCCAAAAGAAGGACGGGCCTCTTTTAGACTTTATACGACGTACAGAAATGTAAAAATTCTAGCTGGGACTCACATTTTTAGACAGTCTAGATTTTTTTCTAAGAAATGGATATGGTTTCTTAGCGTCGAAACATAATTACTTATCTAAAGATTTTACTTAAGAGTGTATGGCCTCAGAACGTCAGCACTTATTTTAATACAACACTCTGTGAACATTTTAAGTCGCTACCTATTATGCCCAGGCTACACGAGGCTAGTTTTGCAAGCTAGTAAGCTAGTTCACAAGCCAGGACAGTTTTTAATAGGATGGAGTTCTATTTTCAGGCTAGTAGCGTCCCCCCACCACTGATTTTACTATCCTAGCTCGAAAAACTAGCCTTGTGTAGCCCGAACATTACGGTTCCAACGATAGAGCCCTGTGACCGACGGACAGAAGGACAGCGCAGGCTTAGTAATAGGGTCGTTGACATCCTTTGGCTAAGGAACCCTAAAAATGACAAACGTGTTGTCAGCCCTAGAAAGATGTAGCATTTGTAAGACTGGTAAGGGTTTACTATTGGATCGCATAAATTTAAAAGGCATAATGCATCATTTCGCATAATTCATCATTTGGCATAATGCTTTTTTTTCTGAACACGTAATTTTTTCAGGATTATTATAACGCAAACCTAACCTAACCTGACCTATTTAACAGGATGAGGCCTTAAAGAGTCCTGAAAATTTCACAGTTTAAGAAAAAAATGCATTATGCCGAATGATGAATTATGCCAAATGATGCATTATTCCTTTTAAATTTATGCGATCCAATAGGATCCCCTGGTAAGAATGGAAATCAATATCTTTAAGTCATTTGTCCCGTATGCTCGACACCCGAATAGCCCGCAGAGCGAGATACATAATTTATATCCCATCGATTACTGTATACGACCGTGGCATTTCGAGCAGCCGTGGTTTTTTTTTCTAGCTTTTATATAACGTCATTTGTAGGTCTATTTTTAGGGTTCCTACATTATAGTTACGTCATGTCCTTCCATCTGTCTGTGGTCAGAGACTCTTAGTATTAGAAAGCTATAGTTTGACATCGATATACATTGTGTTTTAGAATCTTTAGTGTGAAAACACCACAATCTTCATTACGATTATAGATAGATATAAAGACCAAATACATAGAATTAAAACCACTGCAGATAACCGGCCTTGATAAGAAATACATATACGAGTCGCTATGAAACATAACCAACTCGCTTTTATACGTGCCTTGAAGAGTTTCCAGAATTTCTACAAGATCCCATGATCAGATCCTGATTTGGTAGCAATGTGACCACCTCGGAGGTATACCCAGAAATGATTTTCCGAATCTGCCGCATAGTCGTGGGACGCTTTGAAATAGGCACTCAAACAATTTACAGAAATTTTCAATATTTTGAATGTTTCATTCAATTCAGATTAACTACGTGGTTAATCTGAATTGAATGAAACATTCAAAATATTCACCAAAATACCTACGCGCTTTATTAATTCCCGGTATCTAAGGGATCGTTCCGAATCCGGTAATTACATCACATCGAAAGACAATTAGCGGGTCATCTCTTCAGTTTCTGTCGTTTCCGAACGGTCCCTTTCGGCTCATTATTAATTTCGACCTGCCAAATGTCTACCGGGGAAAACGGCTTTAGGCGAAGAACACACTGAAATCGCCCGTCGCCGCGATTTTTTCCGTGTAGCTGCGTATAGTAGTTTCGAGTCGCCGCGATTTACGCGCCAGTGTGCGCCACCCCGCGATTTTTCTATACAAATCGATGATTCTACATACAAAGTTGAAAATCGCTGAGTCGCGTGTCGCCGCGATTCGCGCTGCAGTGTGAGATCCGCCTTAGTAAAAATGCGTTTTCATTATTTTGGACTGCACGTAGTATTACATAAAATTGTTTTGTGAATAGGCATTGCTTTTAGTTTGGTTTATTAGAACGATAATAAAGATTAAATTCAGCTACAGATAAAAATAAGTCGAACATTTAACGTTGTTAAATTTTCGACTTATTTTCGATTTGCTGTCCGCAACTTTTAATCTTCGTTGAAATATAACGCCCTTAAAAATGGTTTGTGTATATTTAAATTTATGGTGTATGTTAAAACGTCGAAAGTCTCGTCTCATGGACCTAAACAGATAAATATTATATCAGAAGCCCGATTTCTTGGTAATTCCAAAGACATTTTCGGTAACGCCAGAGACGTCAAAAGTGTGGGTCTAAAAATATTTTTACTAAAAAAAACCCGACCGCGGTGCACTTTAAAAGTACATAAAATCCGCCATTTTGTTTATTTTAACGAACTTCATACCCAGTGACACTCGCGCCATCAAGACGAATCCAATGATGTATCATTTATCAAAATCGGTTGTGCCGTTGAGTAGTTACGAGCGGACACAGGAACGGACATACATACATACAGGTCAAACACATTACCCTCCTTTGGGCTTCGCCGCAGTCGGGTAAAAATTGATTCGCGCATTAATTGGTTTTTCAGTGGTTTTTACACAGACGCACGATCGCGCATCTGTGTGAGCGCGATCCTTACTGGAGCATTCTTAAATCTATGCTTGTAGTGTGTTCGTACACGGCGCGCAAAAATTCAAGCGCGCGATGATGGTTTTTGTAGGATGAAAAATCTGTTATAGGAATGCAGTGTAAGATATTATTGCATATCTGACACAACCACATAAATAGATCGAGATAGAAGGTAAGAAATGGGCATTCCACCAGAATGTCGGACACGTGACGCCATTTTTGTCATGCTTCTAATTCTAACAAAGTTGGGAATTGTACCTACATTTTTGGTATATCAATATTTTCTAACTTGGTTTCTGTATTGATAATGTCATTTAGGAATTTTTTATTTGTTTTGAAAGTAGCTGCCATAGCCGTCACGTGCTCGAAAAAATAGACGTTTTCGTGGAATGCCCCAATAGTTCGTCGATTTGTGTGCGAACCAAGCCTGTAACGTTTTTCGCTGCGTTTGACGCGAATTTTTTTTTTTTTTTTTTTATGAAATAGGGGGCAAACGAGCAGACGGGTCGCCTGATGGTAAGCAATCACCGTCGCCCATAGACACCTGCAACACCAAAAGAGTCACAGGTGCGTTGCCGGCCTTTCAGGTGGGAGTACGCTCTTTTCTTGAAGGTTTGAAGGTCGAATCGGTCCGGAAACACTGCAGGCGACAATTTATTCCACAGTTCAGTCGTGCGAGGCAGGAAGTTTCTAGCAAAACGCACAGTTGTGGACTGCCAACCATCTAAGTGGTGAGGATGGTAATATTGTCACGTAGAACGATGGCGGAAAGATGCGGCAGGGATTAATCCGAACAATTCCTCGGAGCATTCCCCGTTATATAGACGATAGAAGATGCAGAGCGAGGCTACATCTCTACGCAGTGCCAAGGAGTCGAGCCGATCTGAAATAACTTGGCAGCCGACGATACGAGTCGCTCTCCGTTGAATGCGGTCTAGAGGGAGAAGCTGGTACTGGGGGGCCCCAGCCCACAGATGAGAACAGTATTCCATATGTGGACGGACCTGCGCCTTATACAGCTGAAGGCGGTGGGCCGGAGTGAAATACTGTCTCGATCTATTGAGCACACCAAGCTTCTTAGAGGCTAATTTAGCCTTACCCTCTAAATGGCCGCGGAACTGGACTTCACTCGATATGTCGACGCCAAGAATTCCGATAGTGGCTGTGGCAGTAAGGGGGATGCTCTCAAAACGAGGTGATGCGACAAACGCGAGCTTTTTGGCGGTGAAGGCGCAAACCTGTGTCTTCGTAGGGTTGAAACGGACTAGATTAAGTCGACCCCATTCTGAAACTTCTTTTAGGGAAGTTTCAATTTCAGACACAAGTCTGTTACGGCTCTCGATGACGCTATCCCGAGAAATATTGGCGCGGCCGGTGTAGGAGGCATCACCCGTGCTATCATCTGCATAACAGTGAATGCCACAGATTTGCAGCATGTCGTTGATATGCAGAAGGAACAACGTAGGCGATAGCACACAGCCTTGCGGGACACCAGCATTCACATTCATGGATTCAGAGCACTCACCGTCAACTACGACCTTTATGCATCTGCCTGCTAGAAAGCTACTGACCCATTCGCATAACTTCTCGGGAAGCCCATAAGATGGAAGCTTCGAAAGAAGTGCTTTGTGCCAAACCCGATCAAAGGCCTTCGCCATGTCCAAACTAACGGCCAATGCTTCACCCTTAGTCTCGATCGCCTGTGCCCAACGATGTGTTAGGTAGACCAGAAGATCACCAGCTGAGCGGCCTTTACGGAAACCGTATTGGTGGTCACTAAGCAGCTGGTGATCCTCTAGGTACCGAAGGAGCTGGCAGTTGATAATGGACTCCATTATCTTCGAGAACAGAGAGGTTATAGCTATCGGCCTGTAGTTGGTTGGGTTTGAGCGGTCGCCTTTTTTAGGGATCGGGTGCACCAAAGCTGACTTCCATGAGATCGGGACTACGCCAGATGAGTAAGAGAGCCGAAAAAGACGCGTTAAAACCGGTGCCAACTCTGGAGCGCACATCTTCAACACAATAGGAGAGATTCCATCGGGCCCACACGACTTGTGAATGTCGAGAGAAAGAAGTGCTTTACGCACTGAACTTTGGTGGAACCGGACATCCGGCATATAGTTTCCGCACCGCGGTATGGTTGGCGGCACGTGTCCCCCGTCATCCAGAGTCGAGTTGGACGCAAAGAGTTTGCCCAAAAGATCGGCTTTTTCCTTAGCGTCATGGGCCAACGAATCATTTCCCATTTGTAGAGGTGGAAAAGACGGCTTGCAGAAAGATTTCGCCCTGGCAATATCCCTTTTGAAGGACTTGGAGGCAAAATTAAACTCCTTTTTCAACGCGCTGGTCTTTTCATCCCGTACTGTTGCTGCATTTATCCAGGCTTGGTAACATTCCTGCTTTCGGCGGGACGCCCTTTTGCAGTTACGACCAAACCAAGGTTGGAATTTGCCACCAACGGGGACTGCAGAGGACGGAATGAAAAGTTCCATTCCCTGGAGTACCACGTCAGCAATCGGGTCAGCAGCAACGTTGGGATCATCCAGCGTGAAGCAAACCTGCCTCCAAGGATAGGATGCAAAGAAAGATCGCATCCCATCCCAATCTGCTGACTTGTAGTGCCACACACGGCGGCTACCAGCAGCTCGCCGACGCAGCGGGCACGTGAGTGGCACCGTACTCCGGACCAGGCAGTGATCCGAGGAACCGAGTGGGGCAATAACGGAAGTTTTGTAGCCAGCCGGTTGAGAAGTCAGCAGAAGGTCCAACAGAGAAGACTCCTGGCTCTCCACATCGGGGATTCGCGTGGGCTCAGTAATGCGAATAATGTAATTTAGTGATGAAAGACATAAATTGGTGGTATTGGAACAGTTTATTATTATTATACCATTGATTATTATTAGATTTTCAAATCAAATTTCAGATATAGGCAAATACTTTGTCAGATATTTTTTGCATGTCTCTTTTTAGTTTTGCCGGTATAATTGTCCATCCCATTTCCATTTTACGTGTTTTCCATGTTCTCGTACGTTTGTTTCTTCAGAAAAACTAAGCTCTGAACTAACAAAGAGTAATACGTTCAGACAAGTTTCATTAACTGTAAAACTAATTACGCTGTGTACACAATAGTATAAAGATGGCGGCGGTCGGGTACACGGCAACCGCTGCTGTGGTCTCACTGTGGACGGCGGTACATACTACATAGGCGGGTATGGCTCAGGGGCGTTTCAATAGCTATTTCTTGTGTGGTACCAAATATTCATTTGTAGGAACTACGGCCAAGGTGGATGGTTCTGAGCCTGGTACGGTATGTTATGAACAGCCATCTTGATAATCCTTACGTTAGTTCTCAAAAATTAATTCGCAGATGTATCACACAATAGTTCTTTAATCAATTTATGCCACACCTGGCTATAAAGTGGCTTTTACCGCACGCTACGCGTACGGAAAAAGCCGCTTTCTGGTCAAGTGTAGGCATAAAAAGATGTCCACAACACGGGAGGCAATAAAAAAAGCCCTCGATCGCATATTTATATCTGCGATCTCGGCATCTAGCACTCGCGGGATGTAAACGGATTACGAAACGCAGAGAGTGCTGTGCAATGCATCCGGCCACCATGCGGTACAATCTCCGAAACCCGAATGTCCCTGTCACTGGGCTACTCGCGTATTTATTCTCAATTTGACGTTTACGAGCCTTCTGTCTTTGATACTTGACTTGACATTTAATAACTACCCGCCAAAGACTAAGCACAGACCACTCCCAAGCGATGTTCTGACAGATGACGGATGACACCGCTTGACGTTTCGTTCGATCCCCGACATATTCAGATGATAAAAATACATAAACTTATATAGGAATATAGATAATTAGCATTTACACGCGGCTACGCCCGCTTTGTTCCCGTTACTGTCCCAAAGGAACTCTTTATCGGGATATAAAGTATTCTATGTTTCAATCCAGGACTTGGTCTACTTGCTAGCCAAATTTCAGCTCAATCCATCTGTTATTTAGTAACAAACATTTTCACAAACTTTCACATCTTATATAACTACCAGTAGCGTGGCGTCCAAAGAACTCGATTCCTACCGGGTTATCTAATATCAGGCATTTGAACACCTTATTCTACAGCTATTAAGGAAAATGTACGCCTAATATGCACCGGCTTGCCCAAGGATATCTTTTACGCCACGCCACTGATAACTACCTACATAAAACAAAGTCGTGTTAGTTTATAACTTGAGAACGGATGGACCGATTTTTATGATCTTTGATTTTTTGGGTTTGTCTCTGCCCTGAATTACAGAATAACGACTTAGAAATCAAAAAAAATTGAGGCGGAATGAAGTTCCCCGGGACAGCTAGTTTATAATATTAGTGTGATAACGGTTGCAACGCTCCTGAGTCTTAAGGTAGAGTTCCGACCAGAGTGGCTCTATCACAACAGCCGCAGCGTCAGATTCGCTGCGTCAGTGCCGCAACGGCTCTGACGCAGATTAGCTCCCGAACAGCTTAGAGCAGCAGGCGTTCCCTGGGTCGAACTAGGTCGCTGGCTGGACCACCTGGAGTTGATCGGACTAGGTGGGGGCCGGGGGCGCCTGGGGTCGAACCAGGTCGCTAGTCCCGGTCCACCTTGAGAGGGTCGGACTAGGTGGGGCCAAAGCGCCTGGGGTCGAACCAGGATGCTAGGCCAGGCCACCTTGAAGTTTCGCTCGTCTTTCGTCCTTATGTGAGTGTGTGAAGCGAACGAACCTATCCCTGCGTTACTGTCGCTGCGTTAGTGACACCGGAGCCGCTCAGTATGCCTACCATGAGTTGACTTTTCGATCGGCGCTAGCGAGTATCGAGCGCTCCATGACAGACTATCTCTTTCGTACTATTGGCGCGTGCGAGAGAGGTGCACTGACTCTCGATACGAGAAACTCCCTAGCGCCGATCGTACACTCAACTCATGGGAGCCGCTCTGGTAGAAAGTCTACCTTTACTCAGTTGCATAGTTTCCTGCGGCCTTTCTTCTCACCAGAGGTCACACTTTCCGAAACGCTGGTAGAATCAGACCTATAAAAAAACCTCAGAGCCCTATACTGGCAAAATAAATTACTTAAGCTAGCTAATATACTGTTTATTTGTTACAGGTATGTACCAGCTTAAAAGACGATTTCAGTAGGTATTCTGAGATGTGAACCTCTTGATTGATATACAGAATGAATTTTAAAACGTGATCGGGATTGAGGAATCATTTCCAATTTGGCCATGTTCAAAGTTTTTACCTTTGCTGTAATTTTTTAATATTTAAAATATTTTCATCCTGAAATGAATTTCCGTTGTTAATATATTGATTCGAATCAATATATTATTTATGTAAATATTTTGATTCTATAAAATGTCACGTGGAAACAACACATATATTATAATTATTAATATAAGTATTAATTAATACATATATTTTTACATGAAAGAATAGTACATTGTGTATCAAGGGCGGTAAGTAAGGAATTACAAACGAGTGTTTGTTACAAGGCCGAGGCGAAGCCGAGGGCTTTAATAACACGAGTTTGTAATTCCTTTACCGCCCGTGGCACACACAATGTTTTTCATCACACTTGTGAGGAAATCTGATTAAAATAACCTTACTTAACCTAAATAAAATTGTAAAACTGACAGTGACATTAGTGACATTATCCATAGACAATGCAAAGACAGTCACGTTCGGAAACCTAGCGGTAAAGACTTAAAATGGTTTATTTTATTTTTGCAAAATACTGAAATGCACTATTTAAACATTTAATTAATGTTACAGAAATATGTGTTTACATGTATTTGCAATAACAGTTCTCTTTAAATAAATATTTCAGTAATAAAAGTTAAAAAAGTATGTAGGCTTTTCATTTGAACATGACAAATAAGAGTAAAACAGAACCAGCGTTTCAAATTTAAAAAGAAAACCATTACGCCCTAGGGCGTAATAGGTCATTTACGGCCCGCAAAACCTACGTGTAATGATACCATTTTCGAGCAAGTGTGATGAAAACATTTTTTGTCTCTTTATTGGTTTAATGCGGGTAATTTACACCACATTTCTATGTTACATATATAGATACAAGAAATCAAAGTACATAGAAAAATTAAAATTAATTTAATTTTTCTATGTACTTTGATTTCTTGTATCTATATATGTAATACATATATATCAAAGTATTCGGTCTTCGGATTAATTGTGAATTGTAAACTATGGTCATGTTTGTCAATAACACTAAAGCGTGTCACACACTACGCAGATACGATAATATTTTATCTGCGTATAATAACTTAATGATCTGAAACTATCACACACTACGCAGATACGATAATATACGAGACGATACATTCAGTCTAAATCCATCAAACTGAACTGATGATCTGCAGATAAAATACTATACCCTCCGCCATGCAAGAAACGGAAGTCTTCAAATGCATATATAATCAAAATTTAGCCGATAAACTACAGGACATGTCACTTGAAAATTTTTTGACCACAACCAAGCTTAGCCATAAATCGGGCAAGAGGGACGCCGAGACCTGCAACTACGTGATAGAAGTCCCCGCACTTATACGAAAAGCTCTAATTACCAGCGATAGAGTTTTTGTCAACTGGTCCTCGTGTCCCGTAAGGGATTTCACCTTGGTCACGAGGTGCTTCAAGTGCCAGCAATATGGCCATGCGGCAAAGTCGTGCAGATCGGAGGCTGACACCTGCGGGCATTGTGGTGAGGTAGGGCACGCAGTAAAGGACTGCTCTAAGAAGACCGATCCACCAAAATGTGCAACATGTCTGCACTTCAAGAAGCCAAGTAACCACGAAACAGGTAATGCAGAATGTCCAGCAAGAAAACTGGCCGAGAAAAGGTATTTTAACTCCATAAACTATGAAGGCGCCTAAGAGCGCCGCCGTTTATAAAAAGCCCTGCAATCATGAAACTGGCTATGCCGAATGCCCAGCTAGAAAATTAGCCGAAAAACGGTACATAAACTCCATACACTATGAAGACGCCTAAGTGACCTACTACCGAGATGTCCTCCTTACACAATTTCGAAAACTAGGCTAATGCCAATCGTACGCCTATAACCTCTAAATGAAATTAAAACAAACTTGAAGAATGCAACATCGATTTTGGCCCAGTTTACAGTTCTGCTGACGCAGATGCTGGCATGTCACTTTGATTAAACGTGATACTAGTTAATAAGATTTGATTTGTATTAAACTGCATATTTAGTATGTAAATATTTAGTAGTAGATACAAATGTTTGAAAGTCCCTTTTGCCTGAGATACAGGGAATCCTAGTTCAGGCATATAGGTTCAACTCTCTAATTGTATATCTTAGTCTTTAAATGTCATTGTTGTATAATACGTTGTTTAATAAATTATTCTATTCTATTCTATTCTATTCTATACCATATATATATAGGCAGATATTATACACAGATCAATTTATATACGCAGATAATATCTTTGCCATCTTTCGATATATGTCGGTGCCCACAGATACTTCACGATAAAATATAAGTTAACTGCGCTGTGTGTGTTAGCTCATTGAATTGTATAGGGAGCGATATTGACAGATATGCGTTCAGATACAGATATCTTATCGTATCTGCTTAGTGTGTGACGCGCTTAATTGATTATTGAATGTATTGATCACGTCTCCGGAAGCATCCTGTGTACCAGCGCAATCCTACCAATTTCATTGGTCACTGCCAAAACAAAATACAAGTTAAAAGAAGGCAAGTTTGTAATATCTTAGTTTTCGTTCAAAGAAAGGAAACCTAAGCAGGTAGGTGCGTACTATCCGACATCCTACAGGGTGGTATGATGAATCGGGTCCCTCGGGTCAGGAAACATTAGATTATATTGAAAGTTATAAAGATTTCTCTAGTTATACGCATAGTTATAAGTAGTTTTGTGTCGAGGGCTCAGTTTCCCTGATCTAATAATGCGAAGAAAAAGTTTGCGGAGGAAAGTTGATTTTCTACTGAAGATGAAATCGATACTTCAACTTTCTAAAGATTTTATGTAATAACATTCTTCGCCTGCATGAAGTTTTAAATGTTTTATCTACATTTTGTCCGCCCATTTTTGCCTCTTAACCGAATTAAAAAGGAGGTCCTCAGTTCGTCTGGATTTCTTTGTATGTTCCTTACTGACAGAGGAGACAGCTCTTTGCAGAAATACTGAATGTCGACGTTAGTTAATAAACCCTTATTCTGAGGACATTTATTTCGTCAAGTAATAGTCATGTATTAGACATTATAATTAATTAATATAATTTAATCAATTAACCTAGCTACTTAAGTATTTACTAACAATATATGGATCTCTGTTGTCTTAAATAAATAATTTTGATTTTTTTTTTATTACTCGAAGACAGCTGGACCGATAATCCAATTCTTTTTTTGTTGAAAGGTATACCTTTTAGATAGCCCAACCAAATCAGGATCTGATGATGAAGAAAACTCGGTTCTGGGTAAAACCGAGAGAATTCTTCTTTAAATGTTATACCACACCTACAGTGAGTAACGTATTTTTTATAACTCGTGCATTTGTTATTTAAGAGTTTCATTTGAAGTAGACTATTTTGATTTTTATAATTTTGTATTAATTTAAAAAAAACTTGTTTATTGCTCCTTTAAAAAACACGTGTTTTAAATTTCATCCTGCTATCTGCGGAGGTTTAGATTATACATTGTCAGTCAGTACAGGATCTTAGTCACGAAACTGTATAGATGTCGTAAGGGGTATTCCTCGTACCAGTTCCGGTTACCTCTGACGCTGACTCAGGGTATCACATACGAGTTTTAGGAAAACGCCAATATCTCGAAAAATAAGACAATTTTACTAAAGTCGAATTTACTCAATCTGATGTGATCTATGTTGGTTCATCAGCCCTTTTCGTATTGACGTTGGTTTTAGGGACGCCTATACAGGCGTCCGGACGCGTCCCGAGACTATGCGACTTGAAGGGAAAGTACCTCAAAATCTGGGAATCGAACCGACTCAAATGTGAAAAAGAAATATCCCGAATTTTTATAATGCCAATCGAAAGAATGGACAGAAAAAGTAATTCCTCTTAAGTACATAGTACCTCGTATAGGTAGTTTCACGAGAGTTGAGGCCACGCACACAACAACACTGTCATGTAATGACAGCGAGGTTTTGAAATTACTTTTCTTTTTTCGTACCGATAGCAAGTTCAACAGTGAATTGCTAGATAGACCAAAAAGTTTCTTTAAACTATAGCCTTGTGTTTATTTACTCACTCATTCATTTCATTCATTCACTTTTTTTGCAATGAGTACTTCATGTAGCTGTGTGTGTAATTATTCACCTCAATTTCCGTGGAACTACCTATACATCAGTTTCGGTTGTCCGCCCGTATTCCGGGATGTCCGGAGATAAGCGTCGGACCCGGCTCACTGATTTGATTGGTTTATTGACATTAGACTAACCCCGCGTCCAGACCTGGGTAATTCAAAACTTCAACGTAAGGCACTGGACCCACCGCCGGCGTTTTAATTAAAATGTAATTTTCCACGTCACCATCACGACGCGTTATCGTAACGTGCTTATGTGTAAGAGCCCTTAGAGAACCCTTTTTTGAATTCGGTAAAAATCTAACTTTCTCTGGAGTTTTCAATTTCTCATCTAGTAAACCTTATCCCGGCTAGCGAGAAGGGATAGCGTTTACTACAGGGATCTTCAACCTTTTTCAAATCAAGGGCCAAGATTATTTTTTTTATAACGATTTTATGCGTACATTTTATTCTTATACAAAAAATCAGGTAATCAATTATTTAGGTATAATATTTGGTATTCAATGTATAAACGATTAAGTTTTGATTTTACAAACACAATTTTACTATTAAACAAAAACTGGCTAAGCTGTTGGCGGTAAGGGTCGGATACCGGTATTTTCTCCATACAAAATACCGGTATTTTTCCGTTGTTTTCGTCCTATAGTTTATTTTATTTTTTAATCGGACAATCTAATAATACCAAGTCATTACTTAAATACATTATTGAGTCCTACATAAAAAGCGTAAAATAATTCAAAATATTGAGCTATTTCGGGGTTTTTGCAAAATGCCGGTCGGTTCGGAAGCCCTGGTTGGCAGGCTGCCGACGAAATATCTGCGGGTCACGGGTTGAAGACCCCTGGACTTTGCTAGATCCCGATCCAATCGGTAATGGCGTGGCCCGCCGGGCCTTAGTAAATTGAGTGAAATAGTTTTATAGCCGATACTCTTTATAGGCCTCGATAGTTTCCATTGACAGAAATACACTTTATATAGAAGGATAAAGTGTATGTACCTCGCGTGCTAAAAAGAAGTGGCAGCCACCTACTTTGAATACCGTTAACTTCAGTTTCCGTCAATATTATTAGCAGATTTGAAGATCTGATAATAATGGTATAATTAATTGTTCAAATACCACCAAATGAAATGGAAAATTTATGTTTCCATCACTTAATTGCCAACGCCAAGCGATAAACGTTACACGCTTCTTTGCCATACAAATCGACAAACTATTTACTTTAATTTCGATGTATTTCTGTGGTTCCATTCCTTGATATGTAATGCGTTTATAGTAGACTATGTGTCTCTGTAGAACTAGAGCTTGGCAATTTCGTTCGTGACACTCCGATGGTCCGCGGGCGACGGGGGAGGTGAGACAGCGGGGGTGTTATGAGGTGTGCGCGCGGCGGGGGCCGCCTGACAAGAGCTCAGTCGGCGGCCGACGCCGGTCGCGGTAACTTGTATACTTAACTACGGCTGCACATAACAAAAAGCACACGAGATAACCACGCAAAGATGAGTCTGCGGATCGGAAAAATTATTGTATGTGGAGCCAAACAAATTTTACATAATGTTTATACATACCTATTTTAAAAATTGCTTTCTGGCTGCAAAAGTGCAGTTGGATGGCAGTTCTTTTCTAGATAAAATAACTGCATCAAAATTGTAAACCCACTTCGCAGTCCGCTTGCAGTTATTTTAACTGCAAAAAATCTGCCTTCAAACTGCATTTGCAGCTAGAAAGCATCGAAAGACTGTTTCGGCCTTTAGGGATATCGGCAGATATATCCGTACGTAATTCGCATGGCGTGTAGCGGTGTTCAGTACGTCATCGTTCCCCGCCCCCCGCGCGGACCATGGGAGTGTCACCAAGGAACTTGCCAAGCTATAGAATTTTATTTCCCATATATATTTACAGGTCGATTCACAAGAGCTGGCACGAATGGATTGAACGAGTGAATGATAATGTTTATGGTGTGCATCTCAAAATGATTAAATACAGGTTGACTCAATAAGCGATAATCGTGTTTTTAGACTATCTCGTCTTATAACTTCGTAACCCATTCTGCATTGTGTATTTTATGAACAGCAAAAAAATCTCTACCAACACAATCGCGACCTTGTTTGCACATTGACGCCGCGAAGCGCGGAAACTGCATCGAAACATCTAAATTATTTATGAGTTTCGCATATTTTCGCCATGCGTTCGTAGATTGCGGCGCTACGTCAGTGTGAGAACAGGATATAAATTAAATAAAAACTCCATGATAGTAAAATATTTGTAGCGAACTGTCAGGTTTACCTGTCTGCCATATCTTTTACCTGTTAAGTCTTTATGCAGATTATATGTAATTGTTAAATTGATTAATTATTGTCTTCGGTTTCCGCGATTATCACTCATAGTAATAAAACAACTTAAACGGATTAAATCGCGTATATTACTACATTTTAAATCCCGACGTTTCGTAACCCTTTTCTGCGTTCGTGGTCGCGGGTAGATTATATGTATTTTTTATTTATATCTTCAATAATGAAGAAGAGTACTTCTACTTACTACTGTTTCTTATGTATGAAAAAAAAGACACGAATTTCCAATATAAAATTTTAAAAAGTGTCAGTATTTCAATAATTTATATACCACAATCTTATTTATCGCCTAGATATGCCCTGATTTAAATAAATGGTTTTTGTAAGTTTACATACTGTATACCGATTTAAGAATGTGACTTTCATTATGCTGTTTTATTTATTTGGCACCTAATAAATACGCACGTACGCACGCTCGCGCGTACAGGAACGCGTTACACAAATAATTTACACTCCGGGTTTAAAAGGGTATTTATTCGTCCTTGGCTTCGTCTGCCAGTGGAAAGTATCATATTTTAATTGTGCTTCATCAGGATCGTATCCTTGATCTATCCTTTTTCAGCAAGAGCCATTGTGTTGTTAAAAATTTAGTATTTATTCTTTAATATGCTTAAATAGCAATTGATATGCTTGTGATAAGAGACACCGCTCCTCAACACAGTAAACATCAATATAGATTTAGGTTAGGTGTGCAAGTATTTGGCTCATAGGTATTTACTTACTTAACATTAACTTATAACTACGTGACAAAGCGAGAACAGCTCTTTTAATCTAACTAAAACTTTTCAATTGACAACATTTCATTTTAAGAACACTTTAAAATGTATATACGATTCGAAAGCATTTTGTCTCCTGAACACTACACTGTTTTTATATTTTTTTTATATCGCTTAATATAAAAAATACAAATGAATAAAAAATATGTTCTCATTTTACCAGTTCTACGGCACAATAGATGAAATGCCAGTGCCTTTTGCCACAGAAAAAATGAGCTGTCATAATTTTGAATTTGACATTGTCAATGCATACTGTGAGATCGCTTACTTTTTTTCGATCGCGATAAGACTAAAGTAATGGTTTATTCTACCGTAGAACTGTAGTTACGCCCTTTTAGAATAATTGAATATTAATATATTAATTATAAATTAATTACAAATCCTGGTGAAACAAATAAACTATCAGCGTATTCGTCTTTTCAAACCAAATACAGTGAACCAATAAAATTAAAGGCTCAAAAAAATGAAAGGTTGTCAATTATCAGCTCGCTTTGTGCAAGATACTCTTTATAAATTACAGAACTGAAGCGTGAGTAAGCGAGACGTGTATGGGTCAGGTCGCTCTCTCATTGTTTGAGTAGACTAGACTCGAACGTGCCCGTCGTGAAAATTACGGGACGCGAAGGATTATGTGGGGATTAAGAATATTAGCAAAGAGGCGGGGCGGAAGTACTTATTTTATAACAGGTAAAAAATACTAGTATTATGTAACAAGTGCAAAATACTTTTAGTGATAATAATGGAAAGCTAAGCGTTTTTAGTACTGTGGAGTCGATCTCATCACTCCGACCGTTAGGTGTTCTTTAAGTTAAATTCGTAAATTACAATTAACGATTTATATTTATACTCGGTAAGACTGCATGGTCACGAAGGGAAAACCTCGATTTGACCGACTTATTTTTATTATTGACACTTTTATAAACCAGTACACCACGTTCTAAACATATATTTAAGATATCAATATCGCCAGACTTTCAGCGGCCGTTCTCCAGAAATATGTCTGCGGTCACCTAATTACCGCGTCGCTGTTTTCATACTAAATGTATGGAGACGTGTGAATTAGACGCAGACATATTTCTGGAGAATGGCCGTCAGAAGGTTATGGAGTTGAGAAACAACTGTTACAGTACCTTCGCAAGTTTGTATTTTATAGGCTACTAGCATTTACCCGCGGCTTCGACTGCGTTATCCCCGTTATTATCCCAAGGGAACTCTTTATTGGGATATTAAGTATCCTATGATTCAATTCAGGACTTTGTCTACTTGCACGCCGAATTTCAGCTCAATCCATCCAGATGTTACCCCGTTATTTAGTAACAAACATCCAAATATCCAAACATTTTCACAAACTTTCACATTTATATTGTTAGTATGATGTGATGTGAAGTTTATGACAATGTTTGGATATTTGGTACTAAATAAAGGGGTAGCAACTGAATGGATTGAGCTGAAATTTGGCATGCAAGTAGACGAAGGCCTGGATTGAAACATAGGATACTTTATATCCCGATAATTATGAATAACAAACATAATTATGAAGTTTCAATGTCAACGTAACTAAAAGGCAAAAGCAAAGGCATGACACGTAATTGAATGTTATAACCAAAGCGGGATTAGTCAAACAAGTATTTTATACCAAGTATTCCGTACTGGAAATACTCGGTAATGGCCCTAATGGAGATTACCGCAATTTATGTACGGTTCAAGCTTGTCACGTTAACGGTGATTCAGGAGCTCGTGTTATGAAGTTCCATTATGAGATATGCCTACATAAGGCTTAGAGAAATCACTGTAGGTACATACATTAAATCTTACATTTTCACTTTGACACTAGCCAATTCTCGACAATTAGCCTGTTGACTCGATTTTTTTCTGTCCTAAATCGATTCTACTATTTCTGAGGAACAAATATCTATATGACACCTAATACATTGGTATAAGTATAACAGCCACAAATTGTAATCAAAAGTAGCAGATCGGACTGAGCATTGAAAACGCTCTATACAAAACGGTAGGATTTTATGACGTCATCCGTTGCATCGCTGTACTAAGTCTGTATGAAAAAAATAGCATTTTGCCATTTTGAGCACGAAGAAGTGCGTTTAAGCACATAGTTGTGATACATTTATTTTATCAGTGTTATTTAAGCATTCCGAAATTGACTTTAATTTTTCTTAAAGACGATAAAAAAAATATCGTTTTTTTTAAACTTTGTGGTCTCATAAATTTATATTTTTTATACATTTTTTGTTTATTTCTTTTGTGTTATGATAATTTAGTATTTTGCAACCCATGTGACTATATTATGTTGTACCATTCAGCATTATTCAACATCCCAATTATCGGGGATGAATGATAAGGCTTCGTTCCGGGCACATTCCATCTAACAAATTTTAATTTTTGATGGGTATATCAGATTCACCTAATTGCCCTGAGTGTGACACGGTGGAAGATGTCCAGCATGTGTTGATGGAATGTGTACAGTCAAGGGCACCAATATGTATACACCACAAAGTTTCAAAAATATGTATACAGCTCTTATTATTATGTCAGTAAGGTTTATGTTTTACATATTTTGGAACTTTGTGTGGATATTTATCTTTCCCCTTGACTGTACGTAACGAGGCCAGACGAGTGTTACTGACGCATCTGAACATTTGTAATGTACGTAGTTATAATAGTATCTTGGCTTCGCCGTTGTGGTCTGGCCAGCGAGTGGTCTGGCCAGCGACCTGGTTCGAGCCCAGTGACCGCAACGGCCAACCACCCGGCCCGACAATCACAATGCTCGGATGTGGGTTGTGAGTTTGTCAGGTTTAAAAAAAAAAAAAAAAAAAAAAAGGCTTCGCCGTTATCTGAAGAGGCCAAGATGTTGTTAAAAATATATCATAAGACTGTGAATTAATATCCTGTACAGTGATCTCAATGGGGGTGACATAGTCACTGTGTGACAAAACCCCTTTCAAATTAATAAAGATTAAAAAAAAAAACGGGGATGTGCAAATGACACGAGATGGTTTACCCTTGAATTGCCGACAGACATTTAATCGAATATTATTTCAAAGGCAACGTTCCAAGGATTTTCATTTCATCGACATGCAATGATATTTTATAAGAAGATACGTTATACGCATACTCGCCAGCTGAGAAATATGCTTCCAAGAAAGCAGCAGCACACATTGGTACCTCACTGTACGGTGTACATACTCACACATATTAACAGATTGCATAAAAGAGATGGCATAGTTACAATAATGCAAAAAAAAGAGACAGCTAGCTTTTTGTTACTTGCGCGATTAATTTTTAAACGTAACCGAGTGAACCCATCGGCTAGATTCGGATTGACTCGGAGCCTGCTCGGCTATCCTTGTCACTCTCATTGTCAAAGACGTAAGTTTGTCTCTTTCATTCAAATGACCTCTATGGTAGTAAGATGGCGTCGTATTTGAAAAATAAAATAATAAAAATGATAAAATTAAATTATTTCAGCGTACTTACAGGTGATATGTGATCCCTTGCGCTTTGTTGCACTTTTTGCTATGATTGGTGCACTTTCTGATCACACACGACGGCATTTTTTTTGTGAATCTTGTAAATATTCACCCTTGACATCGTCGTGCGTTTCGTTGACCGACCCGCGAGTGACTACCCACTACAAAAAGGGCACCAATACATTTATCGTGGTTTCAGTGCTTCACTTTTGGAGTGCTTGTAACCTATCTACTTATAAAATATCATTGTCGACATGTCATTGCGTCGATGAATCATTACTAGTTCATTTAAATCAGTGTTTTTTAATTGGTACTTGTGTTATTTCGTATACATTTTATATCATGTTTTTTCTTTACGGGTATTTTATTTCATGTTGCTTTGAATGTAATAAAATTTATTCCGCATGAAATTATTTAAATTTGTAATCATTTCGGGTTTACCCTTGAATTGTCGACAAACATTTCATCGACATATCATTTCATCGAAATATCATTTCATCGAAAGTTAATTTTCTCTGAAACCATATTTTTCTATAAATTAATATAAAACAAACCTAACCTAATCTACATGATGACTCTTTAAAAAATCCTGAAAAGTTAACGGTTTCGGAGAACAAAGTTGTCGACAAAATGAAAATTCGATGAAACGTTTGTCGGCGAAACAAGGGGACACCAATGTTTCGTTATCGAAACTAAACGCAGTCACGTCAATCGGTTCACTCTGCACGGTTATAGTGTGTGGGTAGTTTTAGATATCAAATTGTTTATCTGGTCCTATAGCTGCGTCCTTACTTACGTAAGTAAAACTTACAGGTGTAAGTCTGGCCTAACAATAAAATAAGCATATTTTATTAGAAAAACTTTTTTCTGAAATAAAAAATGTCCGAGATATTCGACTTCAAAGTTGACAATTTTTTAAGACTTGTAAAAATTTCGATGGATGCTGGTGTCATTATAACACCTATTTATTATTGTTTTATCGTATAGAATTCGCTAAAAAAAATAATAGTGACTTTCCGTATCTCCGGCGCTGCGGGAACAGCAGCTCTTCCGCCCTTGCATGACGACGCACGGTCACTTCGCTCGGCTCCGCAGCTTCGGCTTGTTGGTCGCCTTCGGCGACCAGCCTCAGCCGCTCGCTTCACTCGTTCCCGCGCTTCGTCATGGCGGGCGAGGGCTGCCCTCCCTCCGCGCCTCCGGCTCTATAAAAACACTCTAGGGCGCGCAGTGTCGGCACGCGTCCTAACCAGCGAGAGCCCTAGATTCGGACTTTCGCAGACTAATATTGTATACATAAATCATTATAGACCGGACCGATTCCATCATTGAAAATTTTACATTTTACAATCCGTCCTTTATCTTGGTAATTATCAAGCTTAAAGAAAAGTTAGTAAGCTCGGGCCGCAAACTTCTGTGATCTCGGCCTTTCTTTGTATTACCACCCTAGTTATGTAATGTACTATTGGAAATTCTTACAACAGAAAAATGTGACAATGTATAGTACGACATATAAAAATGTATTAAAGTAATACGTCGAATAAATGAATTGCAATGTTTAGTAATTGTGCCAATTAAAACAATTTGAAACAAATCAGCGATCAAGTAATATTCGTTGAATAGTATTTCTACGCAGTAAGAAAAATTGAAATGAATAGTAAATGAAACAAAAAAACGCCAAACAATATTACTAGTACTAAAGTTTCGATGAATCGTTGTCGATGAAATAATATTCGATGAAAAGTTTGTCGGCAAAACAAGGGTACACCGACACGAGATACATTGCTGCATATTCATAATACCACAGTGTGCACTTAACAGTAAAACAGTAATGTAGATCATCTACCATAGTGACGTACCTATTTTTACAGTAAACCTGTAGAATAACACAGAAGTGGCTTGATTTAATTATTACATCGTATTTACTAAAAACACAAATATTAAATTAGTTTTAGTATTAACAGTGTTCGGATCTGGGTGCAATTTGGGGTAGCTATATAAAATAAATATAAATATTGCGGGACAATCAAATGGTACTAGGCGATGATCAGGGAGCGTACTTTTGGTGCCGATGACAGGCAAATGACGTCAACCTACATACAGGCTGATTTAGTTAAGGTATTACATTGATTTACCGTTACCGTAAATTACCGGTAGGTATCGTTTAAGTTACAAATTAGTTATACAAAACACAACTATATTTTTCGTATTATATTTTTTACTTTCATTAATTGCTGTCAATGTCAATGGTAGAAAACATTTAGTAAGTAAAAATGTATACGTCTGTTTTTATTATTTATTTTAACGGAAAAATGGAAATATTAATCCGATATGCGATTTGACATTTACATTTTGATTTATAAAACGGCTTCTACCATTGACACAAACTAATAAAATTAGTGATAAAATTAATTCATAGCTTTTACGATACCGGTAATTTCCGGTAACGATAAATCAATCTAAACTAAAACCTAAAAATAATCATGCTGTATGTCGCTTGACGTCGTTTTTACGTCATCGGCACGAAATGTACGCTCCCTGGCGATGATATATCTACTTATATAGATAAATAAATAGATAGAAAACTTCCATGACTCTTGCTCAAATCCTATCACCCTTTTCATATTCATCATCATCATCATCATCAGCCTATATCCGGCCCACGGCTGGGCACAGGCCTGCTCTCATATATGAGAGTGAATGGGCTGTAGTCCCCACGCTAACCCACTGCGAATTGGAGATTTCATATACGATATATGCAGGTTTTCTCACGATGTTTTTCTTTCACCGAAAAGCTAATGGTAAATATCTAATTCCGTATGAATCTAAGTTAATAACTTAATAAGATTTCGAATCAAATAAATGAAAGAAAACGACATGGCATATATTTCAAAAAGTTTTTTATTACAGCTTTGATGATAATTAATAGGACAAAATTAAATTATTCAGTCGCAGTGACATTTAATTTCTTTGAGGAGTGCTTCCAATATTGTCGGGGTAGCGTGTACTAGTTCTTGCACAAGTTGTTCCCAAAACTCTTCGCTGGACGTCTTCCATTCGTCGCTCGGGTAAGATTCATCATATTCTGATCGAAAAAAAAATACAAATTAAATAAATTAGATATTCTTATTTCTCTGCCATTCTCACGAAGTATGTCTGCGGTCACCTAATTACCGCGACGCTGTTTTCATACTAAATGTATGGAGACGCGGTAATTAGACGCAGTCATACTTCGTGAGAATGGCCGTTCTCTAATAAAATAACAACAGATAGTAGTGTTCAACCGAAACTAGTTTTCACGGCTGAAACCGAAACCGCAACTTCTGTATAAGGCCATGTTGTCGTAGGAAGAAAAATAATGTCAATCATAAACGATCAGTCTTCATTTTTGATTAACATATTAATCATTTAGTTTCTGATGTTTGAAGTAATCATCAATATAACATATTCACTTATTCTTATTTATTGGTATTCAGGATAACAACCGCCATAAAATACACATATTATAGATGACACACAAAGAAGATAACTTTACAGAAATTGAAGTTAAAGATTTGACTTGGCTAGTTTTTTTTGGTTTACTATTGGATCGCATAAATTTAAAAGGCATAATTCATCATTTCGCATAATTTATCTTTTGGCATAATGCTTTTTTTTCTGACCACGCAAACTTTTCAGGATTATTATAATGCAAACCTAACCTAACCTAACCTATTTAACAGGATGAGGCCTTAAAGAGTCTTGAAAATTCTACAGTTTAAGAAAAAAATGCATTATGCCGAATGATGAATTATGCCAAATGATGAATTATGCCTTTTAAATTTATGCGATCCAATAGGTTCCCGTTTTTTCCTATTGCGTTACACTTTTTGCTTACACTTTGTATAAAGGTATAGCAAAGAAAAGTAACATTAATGTATGGAACATTTAGGATAGGTACTTTTTTCTTCTATTGCGATGGAAAGGGCTCGTAATTTTAGCAGAAATGACATAAAATTCGCAAAAAAACTTCACAATTAAGAAATTGGCATTTTTTTTAAATGCTTATTTTACTTCTTAAGACTGGAATAGTAGTAGGTACATTACACAACTAGGGTGGTAATACAAAGAAAGGCCGAGATCGCAGATGTTTGCGGCCCGAGCTGCCGAGGGACGTAAATGTGCGATGATGTACACAACACGGGAGGTAATAAAGAAATTTATTACCTCCCGTGTTCTGTACATCATTTTATGTCTACACGTGGCCAGAAAGCCACTTTATGGCCAGGTGTGGCATAAAAGATAAATACCTTCTGAGCTTGCTGGTCTACGGGACGATAGCAACTCTGAGGACAAGAAAACAATGTTATATTTTTATAATACAATATTGTAATAATACTTTATTACTCACCTAAGGAATTACTACAATGCTAACTGATTTAAAAACAATAGTAAACAATTGACAGTATCATCGCTAAACATCGATACCGTCCTTTATTATACACATAGTCCGTCTAAGCTAAGTATGCAGAGATCGGAAAAAGTTTTTATTTAAAAATAAGGGTTCCTTTTTTACCATTTTGGTACGGAATACGGAACCCTAAGAAAATATCGATGGCAAAAAGCGAGAACGTAGTAACCGCCAAAATGCAAACTTTACACCAGAGCCAAAAAACTTTTCGATTTCAAGAAAAAAAATCATAACTCTTTCATTTATGAACGAAAATGCTTGATATTTGGATCTAATTCATAACTTATGGTTTTCTTTCAACTGGCATATTTAATATTTAACAAAACAGACTGGTTTACGACTTAGTGGCGGTTACGACAATTGAACTCTTTTTTTCGTTACGCGAAAACGCTGCAAACGCCAGAAGTAAATGTACTAAAATGGTGAAACGGGTATTATTTCCATAAAGCATAAATGCTGTAACCAGATGCATATTTATTTTAAGATTCAATAATTTTGACGTAAATGTCATTACGTTCTTTATAGGACTAACTGAAATGTGGTAAGTGTCCACCGGCAAAAAGAAACTGTGAAAATAAAACGACTTAAGGATCAATCAACTTTTATCAACATACTTTTTTAAAATGTTTCCAAATTTTAAATGCAGGTTTCTTACAAATTAAAAGATCAGAAGCAACAATTACCGTCTTAACATAATCAAATACTATCTAGTCTCAATTTCTCTGTATAAAAACATTACGTTTCTCTCTGTATAAGCACAAAGCAAGTTCACATTCAAGCGCATGTTGCGCAAGCATCTCTTCAATGCTGTCCAAAACTAATTATCGACATGAGGTTTTCACAAGGTACGTAAAGTAGTATATGTAAGTATATTATATAATATTGTATTTGTGTAAGTATATACTGTATGTATGTATATTGTAGGTATATTTGTAAATTTATCTTAAGTTTTCCAATTGACGTTAAAGGCCCTGCACCAAAACAATGTTTCTGTTTAGCCCATTGGTTGACTGGTAGAGAATGCCTTAAGGCATTAAGTCCGCCAATTGTACTATTTATATTGTGCAATAAAGATTAAATAAATAAATAAATAATTACGAAAATTACTTAAAACCTCCGTTGCTTATTACATTTCAAAAGGCTAATAAAATCTCTCATATAAAATCACAACCTTGTACTTATCGTGCTAAAAACAAACATAAATATTCTTAGGGTTAATCAAACTATAATATTGTTATCCGCTAAAACTAAATATTATAGGTAGGTAATGAGGTTTAATATTCCCGTGAAAACTTTAAAACTCTCTATATTTTATCTTCAGTTTTGGCATTAAATTGTCTTTTAAGTAACTTTTATCGATACAAAACTCACTACCTATTAAACCCACTAACTATAAAAGATGTTTTGTATGTAAGTATTACTTATTATAAGTTTTCAACATAATTCTTAAACAATTGTTTGAACACAACTATCACCTCAATTATAAAAATATTTCACTTCACGGACACACAGAGTACACAGACTACGCACAACCACTCGCTCCGGCGATCGCCGATAGACTAAATCACAGGTCGTATTCACGAGCCACATCGCCGCGAGCGCACATTTTTATTGCTGTATCTTCAAGCACTACCCACTTCACGTTGTGTTTCAAATGTCGTTACTGTAGCTTGCTGTTAATTCATTTTCGAATGAAATGTAGTAAGCGTCAATCATAGATAATTTATTTTAGGATAATTGCAGTAAGCTTGGTTCGTAATTTTTTCACTACATGCATAAATGCTGTAACCGCCACGGAACAAAATTTCGGCAACGCTGTAACCGGCACACCCTTTGATTTATGAAAAAACAAAATTAGCGTAAATGTATTCGTTTAGAAAATTGCTACTATTTGGATGTTTACAGCAATTAGATGTGGGCATCGTCAAAAAAATACATTCGTTTTGCAACGTAGTCCAGTTTTTTCTAAGCGTCGTAGAGCCATGGGACCCAGACCAGTCGACGCAGAAAAATTCGCTGATTCCGAATATGCAAAAAAAAATTTTTTGACCAAGTGGCGGTTACTACGTTCTCGCTTTTTGCCATCGATATATATATGGCAAGATGAGGTACCCTCAATAAGATGATTAATTATTAGTCTTAATACCTACTTGGCAATCAGCTTTCCGTTTACTATGTGTCTATAGTATTATACAGACACATAGTAAACGGAAAAATGACGGGATCTTACAATCCCAACGGAACAAAAAATTGTCCTAACCTTTTTAGGGTTCCGTACCAAAATGGTAAAAAAGGAACCCTTATGGTGCGACTCTGTCTGTCTGTCTGTCTGTCCGTCTGTCATAGCAAGATATCTCAGGATCTAGTGATGCTATCGACTTGAAATTTGGATTTTTTTTAAAGAGGTCCAAAATGGGATGTGGAAAAACAAAAGTAGAGCTATTATATTGAGTGGGATATCAAATGAAAGGGCTTAATTTGTACATTCCAAAACCATTTTTATTTTTTTTCTCAATTTTGTACTTTTTGGTTTATGACCAAAAACGTTCAAAAAAATACCATTCCCCCCCTATTATCTTCGAAGTTACTGAACAGAAAAATCTGTAATAATTGCCAAGTATTAATATCATCCTAAATATTACAGGAAAAATAAAACAGTTTTTCTAAATTGCATCGTTTTTTAGAAATTTCCAAAATCGTACACATACTTATTTGCTCCTACTAAGCTAACCGCCATACAGTTTTTCTTGAACTATTCGCTTATCTACTTACGAGTTAGTACGGAACCCTCAGTGCGCGAGTCCGACTCGCACTGGACCGGTTTTTTTTTCTATTGTATTACTTTTTTTCCATACACTTTGTATAACGGTAACACAAAGTAAACATTTCATTAATGTATGAAAATTTTGTGACTCTTTTTTTCTATTGGGATGGAAAAGGCTCAATTGTAAGTAGAAATATGAATAAAATTGGCAGAAAACTTCACAATAAAGAAATAAGCATTTTTTGGAAATTTTCATTAAATTTCTAAAGTCTGAATTAAAATATAAATACCCCATGGCATTGCTTTTCTTGGAAACCGTTCCACTGGCCACGGCCACCCTGTAGACAAGAAAACAACTGTTATATTCATATAACATAATATTGTAGGAGTTGCCGGCCGAGTACATATAGCTGACCGAGCGAAGCGAGGCCAGATAGTTACGAGGCTGGCAACCCCATTTCCCGCCGAGGTATGTATAGTGCTTTTCTCAAATATGCAATAAAATAAATAAACTTACTAATATCATTACTTAACCTAAATATTAGAAACTTTCTATCAGAAAGTGACGTTACTGCAATTATATCCATAGACAATGTAAATGTCAAGTCACGTTCGGAAACCATATACAACCAAAAGCTGTTTCAGTTTACATTTTTACCGCGAATATTGAGATGAAATATTTTAAATGTGTATTCTTGTGGTTTAGTTTGCCATTTATAATAATTGGAAATTGTTTATAATGTTATTTGTTATGTTCATGTCTGAATGCCGTGGCCCAAATAAATGTGGAATGGAAATTAAAAAAAAATACATTGCCGGCCATGTAAGTATAAAATTCCATTACGTGCCAAGTGTCAACGCGCACCGGAAACGAGGTACTTTGCGGCCTATTTTTAGGCACGTAATGTCAACATTTCATGCCATGTTTGAGAAAAAACCTTGTCTTCTTGAAAGTAAAGTATGAGTGTGCGGATTCATTTTAAAAGTAATTTAACCCTTCATTGAACAAAATACAAAAGCGATTGAAAGGTAAAAAAAAGCATTATTTACGAAAAAAAAACAGAAAACGTAAAATCATGCAAAAAAATCAATAAATTAAATCACAATGAAATCAATTCAAAAAGTAAAACAAATGCCTAAACTAAATCTTGGCCTGCACACTATGATATTATTATTTCCTCGCAGTAACCGTGAAAAGTACTATGATAAGTTTAGTATCTCCGAAAGTGCAATAGATGCACTCGTACTCTTCGAGGGCCTCCTCTGCGAGTCGGCCCTCGAACTTACTCGTCCATATTGCTAACTTTTCGGCATCTACAATAATGTACTATTGCATTTACTGTGTCTATGAAGCAGTGGCGTGGCGTAAAAGATATCCTTGGGCAAGCCGGTGCAGATTTGGGGTATATTTTCCTTAAGAGCTCTAGAAAAAGGTGGTCAAATGCCTGATATTAGGCAAGCCGGTAGAAATCGAGTTCTTTTGACGCCACGCCACTGCTATGTAGACACATAACGGTACCACAAAGAAAAGTTTAATTAATGTATGAAAATGTTCTTTCTTCTATTCCCATACAACCATTTTTGGTAACATTCCGTAACAGTGCGCACACTTTGTCACAATTTGGTCGCGGTTCCGTCGCGTCGACCAAAAGTGGGGAAGATTTGACACACGGATCAGAAATGGTTGTATGGGATTGGGACGGAAGCGGCTCGTAATTGGAAGAAGAAATAACTTAAATTGGCAGAAAACTTAACAATGAAGATATTGGCAGTTTTTAGAAATGCTGATTCAAATATTTTATTAGAAGAGAAAAATTGAAAAATTATATGTCTCGGGCAGGATTCGAACCTGCATCTCCACGGCTATCCGGGCCAACACAGGCGCGTTACCAACTACGCTACCGAAACTCTGCCTAAGTCATCGAATTATTCAACCAGTCCCTTCATTTGTGACGTCATCCTGGGTGAATATTTAGAATTCGTTGGCAGTCGTTAATACTAATAACAATAAAAAAATCATGCTCATTTAACTTCTAGAGCAGGGTTTCTTAAACTGTGGTCCGTGGACCCCTTAGGGGTCCGTGATACGAGAGCCGGGGGTCCGTGGCTATGCATACAACACAAACTTTCATGTGCCCTTGATTTTCTTTTTCTCTGATTGTATTCGGAGGGGGTCCGTAAGGTTTTCGAAATAACGTAGGGGGTCCGTGACAAAAAAAAGTTTAAGAACCTCTGTTCTAGAGATTGAAGTAAAAGATAAATACCCTCTGACATTCTTTTAAATATTTCCGCTGGGAACTCTGTGGACAAGACAAAAAATGTAATAGATTATAAACCCAATGTGACATTGTTTTGTCCCAACCTTTTTTTAGAGTTCCGTACCTCAGAATGAAAAAACGAAACCCTTATAAGTAAGATCACTTTGTTGTCCGTCTGTCTGTCGGTTTGTCCGTCTTTCAAGACCCTTTATCTCGGGGACGCATGAAGATCACGAGTTGAAATTGAAAAAAGATACGGCCGTTTATACCGCAAAAAACGTAAATTTCGACACTCTCAAGAAAATCAAAATTCAATACTTTCCGTTGACCTAGACTAGAACAATGAAATTTGGCAAGTACCTAATACCGTCTTATGGGCTTTTTTATTTAAAGTGCGTTCTTAACTGACAGCAGGTCGTCACAGAACTGACGATTAGTGTCAAACTCCATACATTTCGTCACGGACTGACAGGTTAGACGGTATTTGAACATAGCTTAAGTTTCGCCTAACCGTAGATTTTAAAATAAAAAGGCCCTTATACTACAAATATAGGAACAAAATCTGAAACTATAAATTTATAATTAAAGCATAATAAATCGACTTTACTATGTACCTACAAATTTGTACGGAACTCTCGGTGGGCGAAGCCCAAAGGAGGGTTATTTAGAAATGGCGAGAACTCGTATGCGATTTTCATTTCACTGCGGCCAAGGACCTTAAAATAAATACTGCCGCCATAACGGAAAAGAGCACATCTAAAATTTTTTTTCGACACCAAGATGTTTTTCGACACCATATTTGGAATCAGTAAATTTCGCTGATTCCGAATATGTATATAACTCAGTGTCGAAAAAAAATGTTAGTTGTGCCCTTTTGCATTATGGCGGTAGAATAGCCGGACGCAGTATCGCTAACAAAGAACTGAAGCTCCTTTATTAAGCCGGTTGCTTAACACTGGTTGGTCAGGTTAGGAAAAAACTAGTTGATGTGTGCGCGCGGCTCGTAAGTACACGCAGCCAGCTTACTAGAAATGGCTTCATTTCTCTGTTGGCGATGCTACGTCCGGCTATTTATTTTAAGGTCCTTCTCCCACTCTCCTCATCCATCCACACTCCACTCATCATAGTTAGGTAGTCTGCAATGTAATAAAACTCGCATACGAGTTCTCGCCCCGTCTACGGTATCAGCGTAATTCGTCCCATTCGTTTTTCGTTCAATTCGTATTTCGTGTCATTCTATATTCGTCACACATTCTTTATTAAGACTATTATTTATTCTTTATACATAAAGAATGTGTGACGAATATAGAACGAGACGAAATACGAATTGAACGAAAAACGAATGGGACGAATTACGCTGATACCCCGTCTACATGGTACCTTAACTTTTAAAGACAGAAATAAAAGATAAATACCCTCTGGGTTAATCGGTGTAAACCAATCCAACTCTGTGGACAAAAACACAGGTGTTATATCAATATATAGATTGAGAATATCAATATATCAATAGGATCAATGTTCTTGTTATTTTGAGTCATACATTCATAATGCTTATATTTAACATGGACTAGACATTTTGACACACGCATGTGGTGTCGCCAATGGTGTCGCTTATACCTTTCGACTCT
Source organism: Eudemis profundana (assembly GCA_947034925.1). Taxonomy (NCBI): domain Eukaryota; kingdom Metazoa; phylum Arthropoda; class Insecta; order Lepidoptera; family Tortricidae; genus Eudemis; species Eudemis profundana. Next base: position 8,059,468 of record OX344814.1, on the reverse strand, counting down.
TCTACGTTTTTACCTTGATGCATTTTAACGCGTGTTCAAGTTAGCTATTATACTTTATGACGCTTGTTCGACTGGATCCGAACTCATTTTAACTCCTATCCATTTTAAACATTACACATTTTGACGTTCATACTTTTTGCCACATAGACAGCCAGTCCGTATAGACATTTTGACCCCTGCACATTCCAACCGTTGAACACTTTGTCACGTTGACTACCCAGTCCCGGAATGAAAGAACAGTAATTTCAAAATCCCGCTGTCATTTACATGACAGTGTTGTTGTGTGCGTGACCTCAACTATCGTGAAACTACCTATACTCATCGTAGTTAGGTAGGCTGCAATGTAATCAAACTCGCATACGAGTTCTCGTCCCGTTTACTTGGTAAAGTCGCCATCAGATATATCTGAGCTGTCAGTGTACTCATAAATATCTGAACACGGCTCTATTTTCATAGCATTAGAGCCGTGTTCAGATATTTATGAGTACACTGACAGCTCAGATATATCTGATGGCGACTGTACCTACCTAAACTTTTATAGACAGAAATAAAAGATAAATACCCTCTGAGTTAAACCAATCCTCAGGCCACTCTGTGGACAAAAACACAGCTGTTATATCAATATATAGATTGAGAATATATTTAAGTCTTATTGTGGCCAATATATCCCTGAAAATTCAGGGTCTAGCTTTAGCCAGCACACAATTACGGAAGGCTGAAAATGGGTGTCCTGCCGTTTGACCAAAAGTCATTTGGCAAAATTACACTTGACAAACAACGTTTTGCAAAAAAATGTTTCGCCAATTGATCATTTTACTACTAATCATTTTACAAATGACTCACTTTTCCAAATGATCAACAGTTAAATTTACATTTTATAAATAATCATTTGACAAAATGAACATTTAGCAACTGCGTTATCAGACAAAATTACTCTTGGTCTAAAAACGTTTGGTACAATGTATTATTTGACAAGTGTTTCGTTTATTAATAAATCTAATAATAGATATGGTATGGGTCAAATTAATACACAGTATTTGGAAAAAGAGTAGGTTGTTAGGTTAGGTTAGGGTTTGAACTGCGTCCCCCAACAAAAACGAACTACTGACAGAAAAATTTGGTAGTTAGGTTAGGTTAGGGTTTAAACTGCGTCCCCCAACAAAAACGAACTGTTGCCAGAAAGACTAGGTTGTTAGGTTAGGTTAGGGTTTGAACTGCGTCCCCCAACAAAAACGAACTGATGCATTTAGACTAATCATGGAAAAAACCTAGGTTGTCGGTTAGGTTAGGTTTGTATTATGACCACCAATAGCCATAATGCATGATTGCTTGCCTTCTATATAATCTTGTAACTTATGGCGATAAGAGGGTAGCAGAATAAATTACCCAACAGACTAAATCATAATGTTTGAAAAAAGAAGTACTTTTTATGAAATAACATTTTGTTAAATGACATTTGGACAAATGCTTAATTTGCGAAACATATTATTAGGTGAAATGAAATTTTATTGTTTAACACATTTGCCAAGTGTAGTGTTTGCTAATTAATCATTTGCTAAGTGAGTTTTTGTAAGATGATACTTTTGTCAAATGTCTCGTTTGCCAAATGATTATTTGGTGAAACGTTGTTTGTCAAATGACCATTTGTCAATAATTTTTTGGTCAAACATTAGTGAACCCTGAAAATGGCCTGAATGGCTTCGAGAAAAGGATGGTACGGCCGTGCCTTTGTTTTGCTCCACTTGGCGAGGGCACTGCCGTGCCTCCAGATAAAAGATGAGCCATCAAGTGAAAGGCTAAACTTCAACCAAGTTTAGCTCGGTCGTCAGAGATGCGATGAACAGGCACCGGTGGAGGCAGATTATACAAACTAGGTGTAGACCATCCACATCCATCGATCACCACGATTTTTAGTCATGAGCAGGGCCTCGTTTCACGAAGCTACAAGTTAGAGTCTGTACGGAAAGAGAATAGGCGTGGCGAAAAACGGAACTAACCTAACCAGTATGGCCACAGAACAGAAAATACGGCACATGCGGTAGAAAAGCATTACAGCGCCCCCCAATGTAAATCCTATTCTCTTTCCGCACAGACTCTACAATTTTACAAGTCTACACTAGCAACATTGTTCAAATACAGCAACGCCATTGGTTGATTTGACCAATGTTACTAGTTTAGACTTGTAAAATTGTAACTTTTAGCTTGGTGAAACGGGCCCAGTATCGGTGCAAAACTTCAATAAAACTTGCCAAGCGGATATAATAGAGTGCTTACACTTAGACTCGACTGCGCGTCGGCGTGCAGTTGTGATGCAGTTCCCATACAAATCGTAGGGAGTTGCAGTTGGGTTGCAGTCCGTCTGTATCGGCCCTTACAGCCATGAAATTATTAATATCTTTACACTGAAGTATTGGAAATCCAAAATTTTCGATATAGAGTTAAAGAACCCCGCACAAAATGATTGTTAAAAGCCGTTCGGTCGATTTGGCTGAATTTTTTTGAAAATATAGCCTCTAATACTCTGATCAACTGTGTAAAGTTGCAACTTTAATTAATGACCAGATTTTAAAATATGACTATTTTTATGTTCAATGTTTTTTACGGGTTATGATCATTTCGTCTAAATCGCAACTGGTACTAGCGGTAACAGGTCTAAAACGCTGCTAGTCTAAAACGCATCTCGTCTAAAGTGCAACTGGTCTAAGTAGCTACCAGTCTACGTCGCTATTGGTCTAAGCAGTAAGTGGTCTAAAACACAGCTGGCCTAAGAGCACGTGGTCTAAGTCTTAGCTGGTCTAAGTAGTAAGAGGTCTAAGTCACAACTGACCAAAGTAGTGTCTCGTCAAAAATGCAGTTGGTCTAAGTAGTCATATGACTAAACATTTGCTGTTTTCTAAAGCAGGAAGTAGTCATGAACTCGACTAACCTAAGTAGTAACTTATATTCGCCTATTGACTACAATACGGCCAAAAGTTTTTTTTTTGAGATTATTGTTAAAAAAAATTAAAAACAAAAATTGTTTTTTTTTTAAATGTGACCGTATTGCAGTCACTAGGCGATGTGTCACGTTATCATGGCCCCCACCTAGTTCGACTTCTGCTACGTCCAATAAGGATTGCAAGTTAGTCAGGCTTCAAAAGGAAAACCCGGCCTCTGCAGTAATGTACTATTAACGGTCGGAAACCTCACGTTAAGCGCCGTCGGACACAGACTTGGAACTCATGTTCTGAGTCTGTGTCCGTTGGCATTCAATGTGTTAAAAAAACCCGGTCTACACCATCGAAGTTTGGGTTACAAAATGCACCGGATCCGTCTGCTAATAGCGACGTGTGCCATAGCGACGAAAGGCGCGAAGGGACCGCGCGTGGATCCCGCACTCTACAAATCAACCTCAAAAAGTGGATGCGTCAGCAGCGTTGAGCCAGGGCTGTTAAGTGCTATAGTTGACGTCTGGTTGACGGTGAACCAATGAATTCAGGCGGCGTTGATCCAGTGCCAAGCTGTTCTGTGCTGCTGCTGTGCTGCGCTCTTTACGCATTCAGCGCCAAGCATCACTACGTGGGCTACGTCTTGGTCTGTAGCACGCTAATTGGAGTGATTAGATCTCTTCCCCGAAATCGTTAATTCCGCGTAGCAAACTTTCCATTCGTATTTTTCCCCACTCGGACTTCTTCCCGCCACTTTTTTTTCTCATTTGCTTGCCTCCTCATTCTCAAATATGGCCAAACGACATTTATCACAATATTTGTAATTCTTAAACGATATTTTGTCTACGGCGAAAGTTTCCCAGTCGCTTCTTTTATCAAAATATTATTACATTGTTTAATTTATTTTATAATAACTCATTTCTATAAATTGAAGTAACAAATCATATGCAATTCAGCTAGAAAACTTGAGAATAAAGTTTATTTAGGTAAAGAAGAGTAGTGAAGATAAAATGGCAGAACATAAGGTAATATATATCATGGATAGGTACCTAATATGATTTCCTAATAGGTATGTACCTATTCCTCTTGTATTCATCGCCAATATTAGAAAAAATAATTACCTAGATTTTATTAGAGAATTATGACACTGGGATTAATCACGAATAAAAAAAACGGTTATTTACGCTATTAGGAAATTATGATTCTGGTAATATTCGCGAATGATAAACAAAAAGATCGGATAAGTACGCTATTAGGAAATTATGACACTGGCATTATTTATGAGTGATAAAGAAGGAGAATGGGTAAAAGTTCAAGTGGGGAAAAATGCGAATGGAAAGTTTGCTACGCGGAATTAACGATTTCGGGGAAGAGATCTAATCACTCGCTAATTGCCGTATGTAGCGAAAATGCTGCTGAACCCGACTATTGAGTCTGTAGCACTCAGTGTTAAAAGTGGTAATTTCAAGAAGTGGTCATTTCTGGAAGTGGTCTTGTGTAGAGCAGTCATTTATAGATGTGGTCATTTGTAGCTGTGGTCATTTCAGATTGTGTTCCTAAACCGACGAAAGGATTTAGACTAAGAGCGTTTTAGACCAAATCAGCTTTAAACGAGATGCGTCTTAGGCTAGATGTCTTATTAGACCAGTTGCATTTTAGATTAGGTGTGTATTAGACCAGTTGTGTTTAAGGCGAAATGCGTTATAGACCAGTTGCGAATTGTCTGCTAGGCTAGATGCTACTTAGACCAATAGCGACGTAGACTGGTAGCTACTTAGACCAGTTGCACTTTAGACGAGATGCGTTTAGACTAGCTGCGTTTTAGACCTGTTACCGCTAGTACCAGTTGCGATTTAGACGAAATGATCATAACCCTTTTTTACTTGCATATCATTTTGGCTTAACGAAAAATGTAGTAATTATATATGACGCTAATATGCACTTACTACCTTTTCTCGAGGTTGATTATTCTACGATATTAAACTGTTCTAGTTATAATCAATTAATATCTAATTGGTTTTACAAGGCTGCATTTGTGCATTCAATGCGTTAAATATGGCATAAAGCGTTCTTAATGATGGATACTTCACATTTTCTTCGTATCGGGCAAAACCTAAAAACAATAAGATTGCCTGTAACGAGACCGCATGTACCAATGGTTCTTGCTCCACTTTTATAGGTGCAATAATATCTTAAGATTGGATCTTCTTCTCTCCCGTTATTATCTTCTTCGTCGAATGCAATCCACACATATAAAAAGTTGCGTAACGGAATCTTGATGTAACCCTTATTTTAATAAATCCTGGCTCATTGAAGTTTCATCTAATTCGAAAACTCGCTCGTCTTCGTCTTCCGTTGTTAATATGACGCAATGTACAGTCTTAAATACCTATATTCTGGAGACGGTTTCACTTGATATGTTCCATATGTGACCGAGTGCAAATACGCCAGGTCTAACCGTGGAAACAATGCTATTTGTGCAGGAGTTACTGGGGTCCATCGTGCTCTTCTTCGGTTAAGATTTTCAGCTTCAATTCGTGCCTGTTACAGCATTAATGTCTTCGACACACAGAATTCTTGTGAATAAATTACATAACGATTTTCGCGGAATGCGTGACTGGTTACAACCACAGGACATCTTCATTGTGGATCGTGGCTACAGAGATGCAATCCCCAGATTACAGGAAATAGGCGTACAATAATGCCACCTGTTGTAAGACCCGGTCAAAGTCAATTGACAACTGAGGACGCCAATTATGCACGGATTGTGACAAAACTGAGATGGATTGTTGGAGCACGTAACGGACATTCCAAAAATGTATTTTAATTCTTTGGCCGTATCATTCCGACATCCCATGTTCCGAATTTGAACACATTTCTTTTAATAGCTGGAGCTATCATAAATAAATACTGTAGCCCGATTATAATGCCAGATTGTAATGTCCAGTTAGCTAATGAAATGCTCCAACGCGTCGAAGACATTAATATTGTACAGGCACGGACTTGAAGCTGAAAATCTTAACCGAAGAAGAGCAAGATGGACCCCACTAACTCCTGCACAAATACCATTGTTTCCGCGCCCGCGGTGAGACCTGGCGTATATGCACTCTGACACATTTGGAACCAATCAAGTGAAACTGTCTCCAGGATATATTCAAGACAGTACATTGCGTCATATTAACGACCTACCAGCGGAAGACCAGACGAGCGATTTTTCGAAATAGATGAAAACTTCAATGAACCAGGATTTATTAAAATAAGGGCTACGTCGAGATTTCGAAACGCAACGTTTTATTAGGTATGTGTGGATTGCATTCGACGAAGCACACAGGGAGAGATGAAGACCCAATCTTGGGCTATTATTGCACCTGTAAAAGTGGGACAAGAACCATCGGTACATGCGGTCACGTAAAAGCAATTCCATGGTTTTTAGGTTTTGCCGGATATGAAGGAAATATAAAGTACCCATCATTAAGAACGCTTTATGCCATATTTAACGCATTGAATGCACAAATGCAGCCTTGTAAAAACAATTAGATATAAGTTAATTATAAGTTTTATAGTTTAATATCGTCACTACTTTGAAAAAACTTGTATCTGAAATCAACCTCGGGAAAAAGGTAGTAAGTGCATATTAGCGTCATATATAGTTACTAGGTACATTTTTCGTTGAGCCAAAATGATATGCAAGTAAAAAACATTGAACATAAAAATAGTCATATTTTAAAATCTGGTCATTAATTAAAGTTGCAACTTTACACAGTTGATCAGAGTATTAGAAGCTATATTTTCACAAAATTTCAGCCAAATCGACCGAACGGCTTTTAACGATCATTTTGTGCGGGGTTCTTTAACACTGATCTGCCAATAATATTCTTATTTCTTTGCTTGTAAGTTTTCCTTTATGTCAGCTTTACAAGTTTTGTTAAAGTTTTGCACTAATAGTGCAGGTCGCTGGTCATGAGGGAGCGACCACAGAGAGAGAGAGAGATATCAATATAATACAATAAAAAAGCCTTTTACCATTTTGGTACGGAACCCTAATAATAAAACATTCTATATACACGTTGAAAAGCATCAAATTGAAAATTTTAAAAATATAACATTAAAACACTTTTAACTTGAACATAAATTCAATTCGTTTATATCCGCACCCGCGGGGGACTAGCCCCCCTCGTGCAAGTTTGGATCATCCTGTTGGAGGGCCCCAACGAGGTTGCCCTACAGGCTTGTCAGGTTACCAAAAAAAAAAATCATTCAATTTATCTTTAAATTAGATATGAGTTGAATAAGAATCGAATCGTGTATTAATAAAATTGTAATGAAGCAGAATATTCATATTAAATACCGGGTGATATCTATAACGTGATACAAGCTGCTAAAATCTCAACCTATCCATGATTTTGAACTACATTTACCTACTACCCACTTAGGTATTGCGGTCAAGTTTTGACCTTTGATAACTGTTGACCCCGTAGTAAAGGTTGTTCAAAATCATGGATCACGTAATAATATTCACGGGTACTTATATAGGTAACACGTTAAATAAAAACTTGTAAAAATGAAACATTATGACACACGCTACAATTTAGGATGAAACTGTTTAAAACTTACCAAACTTGTACTCAGTTAAAGGTTCAATATTTTCTTCACTGTTTTCGTCCCTGCTTTCGCCAGTTCTTTGGTCACTGCTTGCATCATCAGAATTTATTGTTGATTGGCCAAACTGTTCCTGGCCAGATTCCTCCTGTTTAGTTGCAAGATCGTTGTTAAGGCGAAGACTGTCATGACCGGTCGGTACGACGGCACCTAGCGAGGCCGCAACAAGGGTCAGCAGAATTACTGTGAAGGTCTTCATTTTGAACAGACTGTATGCAAAATGGAGTAATGTCTAGCACTGGAGCTGTTGCTTAATAGTATTTATACACAGTCAGCGGTCAAGTGTAAGTCGTATTAACGTGGCTAGAGTTCTGTTGTCATGATTCTACTTTTAAGCGGGTTAATAAATGTATAAAATTAGTAACTAAGTAGGTACTATTAATAACGGGATATTTACGATGTATGTTTGTTTTTGCGAGTTCCCGATATTTCGGCACTGTTGCGAGCTTAATAATAATAAGTAATGGTAATATCCCGTTGTTAATAGTAGTTATTATATGAATGACAGGCATCCCTATAAACACAGACAAGTAGTCAAACTGCGGCCGTTTAGGAGCGCGGGATACGTGTTTCAGGCCGAGGCGCAGACAGTGCGATCCGTACTGGGGCATTCTAACGCATTAGTAAAACGTTGCTTGTAGTGCGTTCGTTCACGGCGCGCACACCCAAGCCGCTCGATGTACCTTTTATAGGAAGAAAAATTACTGCTATTATACTTTTTTTTTTATTGCTATAGACTGGCAAACAGGCAGACGGCCCACCTGATGGAAAGCGGTCACCGCCGCCTATAGACATTTGCAACACTAGATGCACACCAATGCGTTGCCGGTCTCGAAGAAATTTGATGACACCCTTTTGAAACACCCTTTTGATGAAATTTGATGATACTGCGGGATTATTAATTTATTATTTCTACGGAACGCTAATAAATAAAACAAGTATTTTCATACAGGAATTTGTAGGTACTGCTACGTTTTTACTGTTCTATTGTCGCATATTTCCATTTGTTTTATCTAGGTAAATTTAATTACAAATAACTTTTTTTTATTATGTGTTTTTGCCTGTTAATATGAAAACTATTACGCATAAACGTTATTCATGATCACTTTTAGTCTTAGGTACGGCCTGATATCGGCCTCACCTCATCCTTTTTCGTAATAAAACCAATTTTGCATATTATAATTTAACAGGTGAAAGTAAACACAATCCTCTAGGGTAGTCACCCCGTATCCTGGAAAGGCTATATTTAATAAAAAAATGTTTACTTGAAATGTTCATTTGACAGTAAAAGTAAGTATAAAGAACGCTGATCGATCGATACTATAGTATTTTATGCAACAGTTGTATAAGTGGGTTCAAAAAATGCGAATTGCGTGAGTTGCGATACGAGCCGCGAATAAAGATGCAATGAGCGTTTTTTGACTTAATTATACAACGTTACATACAATACTTTTTCTACGACGAGGTTTTAAATTATAAAATACAAAATTAATAATAACCTGGAAACAAGGCAAATATGACGTTTGACTGACAGTATGTGTCTATGGTAAACTTTTTTTTTAATTTAAAATATACTTAAATTAAAAATACTTTCTTTATGTTGGCATCAATGAATTTAGTTCGGAAAGTTTTGTTTTTCTTAAAAACCGTAGGAATTTAATTGTTTGTTAAGTTGGTAGTTGTGCATTTTTACCGTAAAGTTAAAATTGAGCGCTTAATCCTTGACCTAAGTTTAGAAGTCTGTGGCTGCTAGCAATAACGTAAAGTGACTATAACGACACTAGTGCTGTTATGGGGAATAGAGTATAGACTTCTCTGAACTCATATTATGTATGTTCTTATATTAGTGTTCGTGACCAAGTAAAAGACAGATAACAGTACAGGAGTAGAAAAAATATAAATAAAACGACAAGGCCACTTTATTCTCGTTTGAAATGCCGTAAATCAGGTTTAAACATTAAGAAAATTGCAAAAAGTTACAAAACTCTAGAAATAAAATTGGCAAAATTACATTTTGTATGGGGATGCGCTTCTCTCACGCATAAAGGCACCCGTGGGGCATTGTGTGTATTAATAATATCTCTTATTAACTAGTGCAGAGGTTCCCAATCTTTTTCAGCCCGTGGCGCATCTACAAGTTTAGTACTTCGTCACAGTCACAGCACCCTACCCTAGTTCGCTCAAAATAGGTCTTTGCTTTATAGGTACCCGCGAATATTTGAGGTTTTAGATAATGACAGAGACACACGGCGCCCCTTTTTACTTTCTACGGCGCACCAGGGCGTCGCGGCGCACACTTTGAGAACCCCTGAACTAGTGGCACTGTGAGTCAGCGAGCTGTAGATCCCGCGAGTCAATCAGCCTCCATTGCCCCGCCATTTTGTAAAAGTCTAAAAACTGAGTCGATGAACAAAATCAAGATAATTAACGAACCTGCGCTCAAAATTTCACGAGAATCGGTTGAGAAATGCGGCTGTAGAAGAAAAGACAGACTACACATCCGCTGGACATATGGCACTGGCCCCACCAAGAGCGAGAAAGCGATTAGCTATCGACGATTTTCTCCCCCAAGAAACGAACAAAACATAAGGATCCTGTGTTAGTAAAAGAGACACATATATATTAATAGTTCATCGCTGGCTGTTGAAATTGCCGGCGAGTATATTTTCTAAGAAAATCGCCCGCGAAGAAAAAACTCGCCAATCGCTACTCGCTGCTCGTTGGACGCTGCTGTTGGAACTAGTGCCTAGCCTATGAAAGCATTTTTGCTCAAGTAGCGTAACGTAGACGCTTCGTTCACTCGATCATATACAACATTTTTTTCATCACACTTGCTCGAAAATGGTGTCATTACACGTAGGTTTTGCGGGCCGTAAATGACCTATTACGCCCTAGGGCGTAATGGTTTTCTTTTTAAATTTGAAACTCTGGTTCTGTTTTACTCTTATTTGTCATGTTCAAAGGAAAAGCTAACGTACTTTTTTTACTTTTATTACTGAAATATTTATTTAAAGAGAACTGTTATTGCAAATACATGTAAACACATATTTCTGTAACATCAATTAAATGTTCAAATAGTGCATTTCAGTATTTTGCAAAAATAAATTAAACCATTTTAAGTCTTTACCGCTAGGTTTCCGAACATGACTGTCTTCGCATTGTCTATGGATAATGTCACTAATGTCACTGTCAGTTTTACAATTTTATTTAGGTTAAGTACGGTTATTTTAATCAGATTTCCTCACAAGTGTGATGAAAAACATTGTGTGTGCCACGGGCGGTAAAGGAATTACAAACGAGTGTTTGTTACAAGGCCGAGGCGAAGCCGAGGGCTTTAATAACACGAGTTTGTAATTCCTTTACCGCCCTTACTTACCGCCCTTGATACACAATGTATTAATTAAGGCCCGGTAGGACCTGGCTCACATTTCACATACAACTAGGGTCGGCGGAATGCAGATTATTGCAGATTATCTTCGATTTCTAACATAAAAGTATACGTTATCAACCCAAACATGACAGGATGCCTTGCATGACTATGAAATCATGATTGCAGGTATTAATTAATGGTAATGAACAAAATGAAAAAAATACTTTATTTTATAGTGTTTTCGCGCTACTTTTCTATCGAGCGAAGTGTTCGCTATCGTGTTCTAAGTGAGAGAAAGCCCTAGATACAGTTCTGAATATTATTATATATGTTTTACATTGACCTACGAGTCAAATAAGTGCTCTAAAAATGATTTGGAAACTAGGCTTCCGCGCCCGATTCTCGTCTTACCTTGCCTTAATCACTAGCGACCCGCCCCCGCTTCGCACGGTGTTTCTCTATTATATTATGCATGTATTATACTAACAAAGCTTTCTCTTCAATCACTCTATCTATTAAAAAAAACCGCATCAAAATCAGTTGCGTAGTTTTAAAGGTTTAAGCATACATAGGGACATAGGGACAGAGAAAGCGACTTTGTTTTATACTATGATGTAGTGATAGTGATGAAGAAACAGGATGAGGGTAGGTCATCGTTAGGCGGTATCTTGCACTATTTATTTGAAGGGATGTTTACAAAAACGACATAACTGACTAAACAGGTTGACACCTACAGTCATTGAAAATGTTTCTCTTTAAGCATCAACCAGTCTAGTGAGTTACGTTGCTTTTGTAAACATTCCTTATTTGTACGTATTTTAACACGTGTAGTAGTTAAAGGTAATAAAATATAAGTGTTTTGTGCTACGCACTGTTCTGAAATGCCTAGTATTTACCTACTGATTGTAGCAAAAGGATTACGTGGCCTAGAACAATTTGAAAGGTTTTGAATCGAGACTTTGATAATATCAAATAACTGCTTGAAGTACAGTTATCAACTAATAATATATAATGAAGCTCCGGTACGCATAAATATTGAACTCTCTCTATCTCATTTTCAGCCTAAAACACAACATCAAACCAAACCAAATTGGGGGTTGATGGTTTTTTTTACACAAAAAATCCCATTGGTAAAGTGTATCCAAAAGAATCCCTTATACCAAATAAAAATCTTCCATTCTATTAAAAGTTAATGTTGACAGACCGTCACGTAATTACGAAACCCAAGCTCTTAAACGATCTCCGATTCAAATATCTTCCATGAAAATAAATACGCAGCAACGGAAATGGATCGCAAAGAGAATCAATAAACATAAGCGTATTAAAAACGTTTTTATATCGCTAGAAAAACGTTTGACTTGCGTAAAAGGAAAAACATCTTAAGCGCGTTTAAATACAAATTTAGATAAGATGTTTTAGATTGAAATACTCGAAAGCTTCTTTTATCATATTCCGCCTACATTGGCTGTAAATGTCGTCATATTTTTTATATTTAATGCCCTTCTTGTTTATGTAAGGAATCGACATCACTATTAAGACAGTTAAGACTTAAAATGAATAGCCCGATGGAGCCTCACTAACAAAGAGCTGGCTGAAGAATGTCTAGTCCGCCGACTATCTATGTGTGCGTGCTGCTCGCAATAGGAAAAATCTAGCTAACGTGTGCGTGCGGCTCGTAAGTACAATTATTTGTACATTGCGAATTTCTGTTGTAACTTGTATGTCTTTTTTTTATAGCCTTGTTTGCCTGTAGGGCACCTGTATGGGTCCTCCAACAGGATAGTACACATTTGCACGGGGAAGAGAAGCTCCCGCGCGTGCGGATATTAGCAAATTTATATAATGCAACAACTTACTTTTCATGAGTGTAGATGTATATTTAATCCTAATGACTTGTATGTCATGTTTATGGTTTCCAGGTTAATGAAGTAAGTAACCATAAAATATAATGATTATATAAACTCGTATACTATGTTGTACTATGTTGTATGGGTCAACTTTAAATTTTAGGAAGTTACAACAAATTTTAATCATGTCATAACTTTTTTATTCGAAGCGTTATCAACATTTCAATAGAACATCGATGGAAAAAAATACTGATGCCAATAGTGTATTTAGTTTACTTACGACATTTGAAATTTCCACTGTCTATATATTATATAGCGAAATAGATTGGCACTTTAAACAAACTTACATAACAAACTAATGTAGGTATATTTGAAGCAGATTTTATTTTCTAGACAGAGTTGCTAGCGTTTATTGACAGCTTTTCCCATTTAAAGTTTAAATGTAAGGAGCGAATACTTGGCAAAAATAAAAATGTCTCCTTTAAAGTTCCGTAGTTGTAACGTTACCTGGCATTACTCTGCCGTGAATGAGAATATTTTAATGGCAAAAGTGCTCCCTTTACGACCTTCTGAATGGAAGTGCACATGTGTGTCTACGTCTTGCCACAGTAAGAATAACTGGAACAGTACGATATCCTACTAATATTATAAATGTGAAAGTTTGTGAAGATGTTTAGATGTTTGGGGGTTTGGATGTTTGTTCCTAAATAACGAGGTAACAACTGAATGGATTGAGCTGAAATTTCGCATGCAAGGAGATTAGGTCCTGGTTCGAAACATATTTTTCATCACACTTGCTCGAAAATGGTGTCATTACACGTAGGTTTTGCGGGCCGTAAATGACCTATTACGCCCTAGGGCGTAATGGTTTTCTTTTTAAATTTGAAACGCTGGTTCTGTTTTACTCTTATTTGTCATGTTCAAAGAAAACGCCAACTTACTTTTTTAACTTTTATTACTGAAATATTTATTTAAAGAGAACTGTTATTGCAAATACATGTAAACACATATTTCTGTAACATTAATTAAATGTTTAAATAGTGTATTTCAGTATTTTGCAAATATAAAATCAACCACGCTATGGTTTCCGAACGTGACTTGTCGTCTCGATATATGTCACTAATGTCACTGTCAGTTTTACAATTTTATTTAGGTTAAGTAAGGTTATTTTAATCAGATTTCCTCACAAGTGTGATGAAAAACATTGTGTGTGCCACGGGCGGTAAAGGAATTACAAACTCGTGTTATTTAAGCCCTCGACTTCGTCTCGGCCTTGTAACAAACACTCGTTTGTAATTCCTTACTTACCGCCCTTGATACACAATGTACTAATACTTTATATCCTGGTAAAGAGTTCCTTTGGGACAGTAACGGAAACAACGCGGACGAAGCCGCGTGTATAGGATACATTTCGGCGAGTGTGCGTTTGGATTACATGAACTGATTCCACCATCGTCATTATGGGACTAGGCGTCGACTTGGGTTTCACCCAAAGGCTGTCGACATACCAAGGATTCGAAAAAAGCGCTTTTCTTCCGCTTTCCTCATTAGGACAACTAAGGAGTGGAACTTTCTTCCAGCTAGAGATGTGCCGTTCCCGGGAATATTCCCCACTTGTATGGGAATATTCCCGCGGTGGGAATATTCCCCATACAAACGGGGAATATTCCCGGGAATAGCACATCTCTACTTCCAGCAAACCTTTTCCCAGAAATTGTTACTTACCTTAATTACAAGTACTAGTTTTATTTCGTTTGCCCAAAACCTAAACTACCTATATTCTATTGAACTAAAGAAGTTTTTAGTTCAATATATGTTTGAGTCTCACGGTAGTTTTATGAGTAAAATTAAGGCGCGGTAGGACCTGGCTCGCATTTCCCATACAAACTAGGGTCGGGTGGAATGCAGATTATTGCAGATTATCTTCGATTTCTAACATAAAAGTATACGTTATCAACCCAAACATGAGAGGATGCCCTGCATGACTGTGAAATCATGATTGTCAGGTATTAATTTTGTCAGAAAAGGTAACTGGTGATGAACAAAATGAAAAAAAATGAAAAAAATACTTTATTTTATAGTGTTTTCGCGCTACTTTTCTATCGAGCGAAGTGTTCGCTATCGTGTTCTAAGTGAGAGGAAGCCCTAGATACAGTTCTGAATATTATTATATATGTTTTACAGTGACCTAAGAGTCAAATAAGTGCTCTAAAAATGATTTGGAAACTAGGCTTCCGTGCCCGATTCTGGTCTCACCTCGCCTTAACTATTGGCAGATATGAGCCAAAAGCAGAGGCGTACGTCCTATTATGACACTTGCTCTTTTGGGCCTCGTAATCCTCGTATATATCTCACTTATCCCCTTTCTTACTATAGGCATGATATCTTCTAAGGCAGTGTTTTTTAAACTTTTTCACCCAACGACCCCTTTTGTATGTGAAAATATTTTGCGACCCCCTACCCTCCAAGATTTCTAACCTAAATTTGATTACGTTATGTTTCTGAGCTTTTTTGTATTTCTTTTACTTTTTGCCGACCTTCACGGCTTTTAAAGGCTTTGAGACCCCCATGGAGTGGCAACCAACACCTTGAAAAACACTGTCCTAAGGCATAACGTACTTAGCTTACTGTTATTATATTTCGTATCCCAACCGAAGACGATTACTATAGTTTACATGCAGCAGTACATGAGATGATGCTGTCCTTGTCACACATTTAGAGCTATAATATCTTAAAAAGCAAAACCATACTTCCATCTCTCTCTCGCCGGCATCGCCACACCCGCGCGCGCGCTTACCTGACCTCATTACATTTTTTGGTGTTGTCCGAGTCGCACGAAATTTAACGTTAAAAAATAGTGTAGTGAAGTCGAAATTACAACCAGGATTATGAAGGTAAGTTTGTAATCATTTTAACAAAAGTACTAGTTACTATAAAGTGTTTTTAGATAATACGGCACTGCCAATAACGGTACTTTCAAATTTCCTTTCTCTTACCTACAAAATCATTAAACCTGGTTACTTACATATTTACGAATAAAAAGTAAAGATACGTGTATAATGTTATATAATTAGGAAAGATGTATAACGGATTTGCTGAGTTTTTATCTAACTTCATATCACTGTGTATGCCATGTGAAGGACAATTTGTCTCACCTATTTTCACAGTACCTAAACCTAACGGAACTCATCGTTTCATACTAATTGTAAGTTTAAAATAATTAAACAAATTCACTACGGTTCATCACTTTAAGTTGGATGACTGCGGTCGCACTACCGTAACGTACCGATTACTTATTTCATTTCATTTCATTTATTAATTGCTTACATGTAGGTACATTTTATGTAAGGTATTGCAAGATATGGCAACAATAGATCTACATGATGCCTATTTTCTGATATCTGTTGATGAAAATGATCGCAAACGATTGCGTTTTAAGTGGCGACCACAATTGTTTGATTCGAATGTCTTGCTAAACGACAATAATTTGTACGGCTCCATTTGTTTATATAAAATTATTAAAAGAAATATCTACGTACTTCGGGCCTATTGTCATTTAACTACTTAGACGATTTTTTATATATAGTAAGACCATAGATTTAATTACTTAACAAACGTAAAAACTACAAGACTTTTTTAAGTCGTTGGGGTTCGTCATCAATAGTGATAAAAGTGTTATGACGCCAAGTAAAATTGGCAAATTTTAGGGTTTGTGTTATGACTATCGCCTTGCCTGGCGAAAAGAAACAAACATGTAGATGTATTTACACGTGTATAGCTCCACGAAAATCGTGTTGAAGATTTCAAGTGTGATCATATTGATCATCCACGCTACAAAATGTTGACATTTGTATACCTACTCCATGCGAGCCGTGTAGAGGACTATTATATCCGAATGTTTACGTCTACCTACTCCATTTTAACAGTGTCGAGGATTTCATACTCCACGTAAATCGTGTAGAGAATACATACGTTTCATTCAGAACATCTGCTCCACTTTAATAGTGTCGAGGATTTCATACTCCACGTAAATCGTGTAGAGAATACACACGTTCTATTCAGAACATCTGCTCCACTTTAACAGTGTCGAGGATTTCATACTCCACGTAAATCGTGTAGAGGATACACACGTTCTATTCAGAACATCTGCTCCACTTTAACAGTGTCGAGGATTTCATACTCCACGTAAATCGTGTAGAGGATACACACGTTCTATTCAGAACATCTGCTCCACTTTAACAGTGTCGAGGATTTCATACTCCACGTAAATCGTGTAGAGGATACACACGTTCTATTCAGAACATCTGCTCCACTTTAACAGTGTCGAGGATTTCATACTCCACGTAAATCGTGTAGAGGATACACACGTTCTATCCAGAACATCAGTTCCATTTTAACGGTGTCGAGGACTTCATACTCCACATGAACCGTGTAGAGGATACATTCATATTTACGGGGACACGGAGGCCTCGGACCCTGAGTTGGCCGAGCCGGGCGAAGCAACAACTACCTACTACTGCCGAGTACGTCGCCCGCGCCGATCGCGCCGGCCGAGCCCGTAACGATCGAAGCGCCCACGCCGCCTGGCGGCACTTGCCGTGCCCATAGATAGAGTGGCGAGACTATACCGTAATTGGAACCGAAAATATTAGAACTACTGGGCGAGGACCCAACTAATAACAAAAAATACGGCAAAAACCTACATAAGGATATTGCACCCAAGTCGGCACCCATTTTGGCAAATGGATTAGCTAAGGACTTTCACCTGGAACTAATCAGACGTTACTTGCCTCCTGAAAATTGCCCCAATATGAGGTTTCCGATGCTAAATCTTGAGATCAAAGCAGCCCTTTTTGGAAATCAATGTATAAAAGGACTTCTACGGCCAAAGTAAGCAGAGCCAGCTGTTAGGTAGTCTCGGTGCAATAGGACAAGTGTTAAATTAGGCATTGTCATCTAAGAATACAGTATCTCAAGACATAATAAAGACTGAGTGACGCCGGCAAGCTCATATAAGTACAACAGCTATTATAGAGAATCTCAGTCTCGTCGGTTCGCAGCCCTAAACACTCTTAATTAAAATATTAGAGATACCGTCAAAAATACCAAAAATGGATGAACATCTCTTCCGTTCAGCCTTAACAGAGCATACCAAGTTTTCAAAGGCGATCATTGAAACCGGTTCAGAAATGAAATCGACAGTTGTGAGTCCTGCTTACAAACCATCAGTAGAAAGAAGCACAGCAACAACGGGGTGCTTTAAACTCGAGGGGGATGCCGCCACGAGTAGCAGCAGCGGCCGAGCCGCGGCCGCCCCCTGCACCTCACCGGCCGCCGCGGGACCGTCGCACAGACGCGCCGCGCGGCCGCCGCCCGACCAGCTACACGCGGCATTACGCGACCACGTGGTGGAGGCGATACTAGATGAACCGCACATATGTTACAATTTGATGTTTAGCTGAATTCATCAGATTTTTGCCCTCCGTATGCCCAGCCGTCAAATACGGATGGATGTAGGTATACTAAATTCTTCGAACGAGAAATATTTTAGCTCTGGATCATTTGGAAAATTACAACAAACAAATGAAACTAGAAAAATATTTAAGTCCACATTTTTCATGGCGGATTAATAATATAATGATACATTCTCCCCGATCCGCAAGAATAACTACTTGTTAGAAATGTATAGTAATGCATCTATCTATAACTGGTTGGGGCGCGACATGTGGTGCCCAAACGCTTCTGACAACTGGACAGTCAGTGAACTGACACTTCATTCATATAAACACGCTGGAACTTATAGCCGCATTTTATGGACTGAAGATATTTACAGCAAATCTAAAAGATTGCAACGTTTTACTGAGAATAGACAACACACCTGCCATGTTATATTAACAGAATGGGGAAGTACAATATCCCCATTTAAATAAGTATGCAAGAAACATTTGGCAGTTGTGCGAGTCAAAAAACGTCTATGTATTTACATCATACATACAGTCTTGCGATAATGTAGTAGCAGATCGGGAGTTTAGGACTCCAGCCAAATGAATATAGACACTGAATGGGAAATTTCTGGTATTTATTTATATATTTTCACAGATTGTTCATATGTTAGGCTGTACACCTGCATTTGACCTTTTCGACAGCCCTCAGAACTACAGCCTACTGCAGTAGATATGCGCCTTCGAAATTAGATCCTTATTCAGAAATAGTCGATGCCTTTACTTTTAGTTGGGAAAATATTATTTTTTATCTCTTTCCCCCATTCAGCCTAGTGAGCAAAGTATTAGAAAAATCATTTCAGATAAAGCTAAAGGTATCGTTGTAGTACCCTACTGGCCATCACAAGCATGGTACTCCTTGTGGTCTAGTCTTGTCGTACCTGAAAAAACGTTTATTGATTCTGACGGATCTTTATTAGTCTCTCCGTTCAGAACGCGCCTCCCGCTTCATGCCAGCCTTATCCTGGTGGCAGCTAAATTATCAGGGATATGATAATAAAGCGTGGCCTACTACATGAATCACTAAATATAGTGATGGCCTCTTTAGCAAAAATACTTTTAAAGCAATAATTTAAAACTTTATTAACTCAAATCCTGGGAGCTTCTCTGTAAAAAACGAGAAATCTTGATGTTTATGACGCTAATGACGGTGATGTGTTTTAACACATCACCGTCTTGTCTTTTTGATGATGTCTTTTTGACCATAAAATTTTAAGCTATAGCTGTTTGATCATACACAGATCAGCCTTATCGCAATACGAATATTACGTCAAATGATTGGGTTAATCGATTTCTTAAAGGCTTACAAACTTAAACCTCCGAACCCGAAATATAAATCCACGTACAAATATAGTTCTAAATCATTTCTTAAATATTTATCGAAATGAAGATGTCTCATTAAATGATTTATCATATAAAACTTGTACTTTTATCACCATTGCTTCGGCACAATGGATGCACACGATCAGGCTACTGATAAAATTAGATAATATGCCAATAAGTAATGATATAATTATGGCTTCACCTTCATTAGCACTGGTACTGGACAGTATAGCTAATGAGATGATACTCCTCCAGTAGGAGCCATCTAAATGTTAAATATAATCAAGGTTACAAATTTAATTAATACTTCGAGGCCTGGAGCTTGTTAACCAATCAACAGATTACCCTATATCCGCGAAAGTCCTTATTTGCCCAGCACTCGCAGTTCAAACGTATGTTAGTAGGACAAATGAATTGAGACGCCATCATACTAAAGGATACCTCTTTGTACGAAGGCCTTATAAAAACTTTGGATCTCAGACCTTAGCACACTGGGTTAAAAAGGTATCACGAGACAATGCCATTGACATAAGTATTTTCAGCGTTCACAGTACACGGGTAGCATGAAAATCTGCCGCGCACCGTGCCGGGTTTAATCTGGAGACTGTTTGCAAGGCTGCAGGTTGCAGTGATCGTTCCAATGTCTATCTTAATAAGTAATATTATAGAGACACCCTGGAATGAAATGAAAATAATTTTACGTATGCTATATCTGACATTCGCTAAATAGGATTAATTGCATTTATGCCATTAAAATTAAACAGTTAAGAATCTGATAAATGTAAATTGAACCTTAAAATTAAGTCATCAGAATATTGTTCTCAATTTCGTAGCTAATCAGCATTATAATGATTGGAATTACCAGTTTTTTACTTTTCATTTTTCACATATTGAACATAACAATGCTCTGAACATCTGCATGTAAACTATAGTAATCGTCTTCGGTTGGGATACGAAATATAATTAAGAATCAAACGAACTTACCTTACGTGATGTTTGATTCCAATTATGTGAGTATCCCAACCGAAGACGATTACATCGTCCCATCCCACCCTAGCCCAAGGGATAAAATAAAAAATAAAAAACTTGTCTACAACACAAAATATCTAACTCTGAAAAAATGAGGTCAGGTAAGCGCGCGCGCGGGTGTGGCGATGCCGGCGAGAGAGAGATGGAAGTATGGTTTTGCTTTTTAAGATATTATAGCTCTAAATGTGTGACAAGGACAGCATCATCTCATGTACTGCTGCATGTAAACTATAGTAATCGTCTTCGGTTGGGATACTCACATAATTGGAATCAAACATCACGTAAGGTAAGTTCGTTTGATTCTTAATTATATCCCTACTGCGTTCCTTGTAGCAGTCTCGCGAAACGAAATAGAATTTCCGCTAGGGAGAAGTTTGCTGGGACTTGTGTACTTTGTACTGTACGTTTGTCACCGGGGTGATTCGCTTCTACGGAACTTGCTGGGTGTAATGAAAACGGGAATGGAACTGGTGTATAAAAGGATACTTACGGGATATACGGATACTTTTCGGGGTACCAATTTCAAGCTTTTCCCCTGTTGTCCGAGCGTTTTTCAAAAAAAATTACAGTTCAACAGTACTTAAATATTCTTTAAATACCGCCTAACTTTCCGTTGCGTCACGAAAATATATTGATTTGGCACTAAATTTCAGTTTCCCCACGGCACGGTATAAGTACACTTTTTTTGAAAAAAAAAACGCTCATCCGACAATGGTCTAAAAGTTGATTAATCAGTTTATCTAATAAGTAAAATGAACGTTATCTAATGTCAAATTTATATATATTCTGCAATTTAGTAAGCGGTTTTAACGCTTACTCATAGTTTGAGATACGGCTTAACAACGACCTTCCCTTATCCTTTGCCAATCATACAATTTGTTTACACAATAAGAGGCAAAAATAAATACTACCCGCTAGGGTTGCCACTCAATATCCTGGCAAGACTATATATAATTGAAAATTATTTAGTTAAATTATTTATTTCGCAGTTATGGTAACCGTGTTTTTGTAAAAAAAATTGTTACTAATCGAAAGTATAAAATATAGATAAAGAGGAGGTATAATTTCCTATTTTTTCTTGATCGGCATACCCTAAATAAGCCTCTAAATCGTACCATCCCTAAATTTGCCAACTTTTGCTTAGGTATAGCATAAACGTGTTTACTTTCAAATTCATAACCTTTCCGTAAAGTTTGCAAAAGTAAAACGGTAAGAAAAAAAAACTTTTGCTATGATGAAATGCCCGATCACCCACTCTTGCGACTATATAAGCATCGAATTGTTTATTTTTACAACATTTCGTCAAAAATTGATAAATAAAGGTTCTGGTTGGCGGTCTCTCCAACTATCTATGAAACTCGAAAGACCATTTAAATGAAAATTCGGCCGAAGTATAATTTATTCCATGCATTATTAAAGGGTTCTATTGGAGTTATTTATAACATGAAATATGGACTCTATTTAGATTCCAGCTAACCTACACAGAATAGCTATTAATAATCTTTAAACTTGATTTTCAGCCTATGAAATAAAACCGATCGAGCGAGCAAAACTTCAGTGGATACGGATTATTGATTAATATAATAAGACTATCTATTACGGTACAAAGATAGAACCCTATGACAGACGGACAGACGGACGGATAGCGGAGGTTTGGTTAATAGGGATCCGTTCGCACCTATTGGGTACGGGACCCTAAAAACAGACAACAGGCGATCTTATCGCTAAGAGGGCATTTCTCTAGAAATAATGTCTGCGATCACCTCATTCATCAGGCCCTTTTTCATACTAAAGGTCTAGTCAATAAATATGAGAGACATGTTCTCAACGAAATGATGGGTGTATCCTGAGACCCTCCTAAATAAAAAATAAAAAAATCTGATCTTAGATGGAAAAACATCAACAAAATCATAAAAGCTCGCAAGTTAACTATTTACGTACAGCCACATAACCAGACGCCCTCATCCTCATCTCTTGCACGCAGTCCTGAATTACAGGGATAACAGACGAAAAACAGGTCGTCGGCTTTTCACATGGAAGGACTGAATGAATCACGACGTAACACATTTTACAAACGAAGCCACTACTGGAAATCCATTGCATACAACCGAGAGCCTATCAAGAAAAAAAGCAGAGTATTTATAAGCATGCTGAAACAGACACAAAACCGGACTCAGAGGTCGAAGAAGAAGCCAACAGGCAAGAAGAGATTACGCAGTGACGGAACTCGTCAATCCTTTCCATATATATTCACACAGTTATCTATTTATCTCCTTTGACTTCGATGCTAGTATTCTTAGTCGCCCCCTTTCCCCCCCAATCTCCATCCTGACTGCTCGAACCCTACACTCCCCTCCCGTATCTTTTTGGCTCACCGGTGTCTCGGACAGGAGGGACGGTTGATCACGCCGGAGCGGCAAGACGACGGCGAGGGAAACACGAGAGTGCTCGGGTGCGCCCCCCGCCATGGAACCCATAGATCCGGCCAGGGCCTGTTAAGTGTTCCTATACATCTCTGAACGACTATTGGTATCATGCCGGGGTGCCCGGCTGAGCAATCGCGTTGAGCCTCGTCGCCCCTTCCTCTCTTGTGTGCTCAACGCCTCCGCGTCCTTGCAGCAGAACTGCTGGCTGGATGAGTCACCGGAACGGAACGGAACGGAACGGAAATGTATGGAGACAGATGAATGGGTCGCAGACATATTTCTGGAGAAATGCCCTAGAAGCGATCTCTTCCAGACTACCTTTGGGTAGCGGATACGACGCAAGAAACAGCAAAAAATAGGTGGTTCAAAAGGGTTATTCTTCAGAAATATGTCTGCGGTCACCTTATTCCTCTGGTCATTTTTCATACTAAATATATGGAGACAGAGGAATAAGTCGCAGACATATTTCTGAAGAATAACCCAAAACTGTGATTTTAATCTATTATTTTATGGTCCAGCCTTTTTTATCAAATTTGTATAAATTTTATTACATACTTCTAGTCCAAACTAAATTCCAGAGTTGGCAACACTGGTTAAGCTTCATATTAGGAGGCTCATAAACCACAGACAACCAAAGTTTCGAGCAATGTCGTGTAAATTGCTGAATCTACGTAGTTTGTGACAATATCAGTTTCTACTTAGTTTGTGTTGATTTTCTGCTTTATTCTGTGTCGTATGATACAATACGATACAAATATTCCTTATTGCACAACAGAAAACACATTACAAAGGTACATTACATAATAGGCTTGTGTCGTAAATTTTGTTTCTGATGTAAATGGATTCTACTATTTATGAGGAACAAATATATACCTATAGCTACTACACTTGGATTACTACTGCAATAAATAAATATTCAAGACAGTCTTGCACAAATCGATTGACAATTTAAATATAATACTTTCATAGAAATTATCCAAGACCTTGGAACAAGTTTGGTTGGAACTAGAGCGATGTGTGCAACACTGACCAAGATATTTATTTCAGTAGGTATGTAGACACTTTTAGTTACAAAGGGAAGAATTATTGCCAAGTACCAAGATTAAATAATCCGCTTGCTGTAGTTACTCCATGTTGCCATATATATATTTTTTAATAAAACCCTTTTTCGACTTCAGCAAACTTAGCGTAGTCCGACTGTATGAGCATTTGTATGCATCGATATTTTTACACTTGACAGTATCTCACGAATTCGCTATAGCTTGTCAACTTCGTTGGTGACACTCACCTGTGTGCTTTTTGTTCTGTACTTACATAACAAAAAGCAGATAGGTGAGTGTCATCAACAAAGTTGCCAAGTTATAGTGTGGTAGATTTAATGATTGTAGCCTGTTTTTTTTGAAATGCTATATTATGCTACGACTGCAATCATCTTCCAGTTTTCTTGATTACCTTGCGGCATGACGGAGTTTCCAAATGCTTTCTTTCAGCCTTTCTGCCTTTGCAATGTATCTTTTTGAAGTGCAGATGCTTATAGAGATGTTTGTAAACATGGCAAAGGCGGAATGCTTTTTTGAACAGGACAAAGCTGCCAAGCCACTCGTCGTAAATGACGCTGACATACTTTCTCAGGGTTTTGAAACTGCGTCTTCTGATTTTGTTTTGTATTTTGGTATTATAAGTCTAACGCCAATATATGTCTGCCTGTCTGTGGCATCGTAGCTCTCGAACGGATGGACCGATTTCGATGTGGTTTTTTTTTTACGTGAAAGCAGGTTTCCTTGGTGGTGTTCTTAGTTATCTTTGGGTAAAAATCGATCCACCAGTTTGAAGAGTATCAGCTCTTTCTCAAAATGATGTAAGGCATTTCCGGCGGAAAATTGAGTTTTAGTACAAAAAATAACATTTAAAAAGCATGAAATAAAACTTAAATTAAAAATTTTTATAAACCCCGATAATATGTATTTACCTATCTATTGGCCTTTTATGTTTTAAGATAAATTGTTGTCGGGAGAACTATTACATGCAGTAGGTACTAAAACAGAACGTCCCTCGCCCTCGACAGCAACTTATCTTAAAACATAAAAGGCCAATAGATAGGTGAGTACTAACATTATTATTTTTTACTTTTTAGAGTTTTTTTATTCGATAGAGGTTTTTTAAATTTTTAATTTTATAGCGACAAATTTAGAGAATGCATAACTTCCGTCCACCTCGATGGCTATCAAAGATTATTATCCATCCACGGCAATTTGCGGTAAATCTCTACCGTATACTTAACATAGAAACTTTTTACCCAATCACGACGAAGCAAAAAAGACATTTAACTTTTTATTCCTCTGCGAATAAAGTCGCGGGCATCCTATAGTCTATATACATAAAACATCCGACTTTGTTAGTTACACCATTAATTTTATAACTCGGGAACGGGTGGACTGATTTTTATGATCTTCTGCCTTTATGTCTGCCCCGAATAACAGAATAACTATTAAAACATCAAATAAAAACTGAGGCGGAACGAAGTTCGCCGGAACAACTAGTTTAATATAAAATGTAATCCCAAACTGACCAGTATGTCCTAACCCTCATCTCATAAATCTACAAAACCCGTAAGTTGCGATGTGAGTCATAACTTCGCAAAATCTCGGTTTACTTCGCTCGCTACCGAAGTTCACCCATCCTCGTCCTCACGGCAATTTGCGATAAATCTGTACCGCATCGTAAAGACAAAGTGAAAATTCACAGCACTCGGCGTTTAGCTCCAATCACTCGAGTTAATAGGCTCTTAACAGTTGGCTATGCGATTCCGGCGCCCCTACACATTTATTGAAGGAAAGTTTCACTTTCAATTTCGTTCGACTACTAAGGTATAGGATATTGTCAATTCTGTGATCCCGATATTGTAACCGAATATTGGGAAATTTAACCCGGCGTCTGTATGGTAGAAAAAGGATACAATAGCTGTATAGCGACGTCAAGATGACCCGTATTTTGAAATCTATCTAGAGTCAGGTGTTTCATGAAAACTGAAGGAATTATCTATTGAAATAAGATAATTACTTATCATTCTTATCAATTCATTATATTTTAAGACTTCACTGGTACTCATGCAGAGTTGCTAGATGAGAGTCGATATAAAGCAATTTTTTTCTGACTGTGTATTACTGAGTCTGGTCAGCATGGCGACCATGCACTCCGGGTCGGAAAAGGTGACAGATAGCCCTAAGTGTTACCTGCCCCTGCGATGTTAAGCATTTTTTTTTATTTTTTTTTTAAACCTGACAAACTCACAACCCACTTTCGGGCATTGTGATTGTCGGGCCGGGTGGTTGGCCGTTGCGGTCACTGGGCTCGAACCAGTTCGCTTGGCCAGACCACCCAAGGGCGTCCGACCGTGTGCCTTACACACGGCCGACATCGGACTGGTGATGTTAAGCAAAAATCACTTAAGCTATTTATGTATTCTGAGGTAGACAAACGTTAGCGTGATCTAATTCGATGCCAACGCCATCTAGTAGATTATGAGATCAAACAACATAATACTTGAAATTCTTAAGCCTACTTATATTTTCTACGTTAGACAAACGTTAGCGTGATCTATTTCGACGCCAGCGCCATCTATGGAATATTGGGTCACTTAAGATAGTACTTCTACTTGCCGCTGGATGGAGTGAGCTGTACTCGCGATTAGCGCAATAAGTTAGTACTTCTACTTGCCGCTGGATGGAGTGAGCTGTACTCGCGATTAGCGAAATAAGATCTTTCTAACAACAGTAATTTAAATTGCAAATCAAATCAAAACCACTATCCGTGAAATAAAAATTAATCAAAAAAAATTATCACATGATTAAAAGGTCGAAAATTCTCGACATGATTCTAAATAAACAGTTAAATATATTTTGTACATGTTATTTATTTACAAGAAAACTAAAATATTCTGCGACAAAAAACATGACTTCTGTGTTTTTGTCAATAAATAATGATACTTTAGACTTTTTAACAATTTATTTAATATTTGCAATGTGTATTAGGAAACATTAAATAAATAATAATAATTCTATAAAAGTAACGTGGATACATGTATGTAATACGTATATTAATGATCAAATAAGATTACATAATAGGCACAAACAAAAAAGGTACGCCAAATGTAAAATTGTTTCATAATGTACTATTTTATGAAAGTTATGTATTGTAAGCCTGCCGGCATCGAACCCGCCCGTCATAATGGATGTCGATGGCCGCGCAATCAGCCGCTAAAAGCAGGGAAAGGTTTTCCATCGAATTAGTGGAGATGTTACGTGAAAATGGTTTTTGTGGGTGACAAATGGATATTAATGGGGATGTCGCTTCCCGGCCGTTCGCGGAGGCAACGTGAAAATTGTTTAAAGGCTTAGAAAATTTGAAATGTTTCCAATAGAGAATCGTTTTGAATTAAAAAAAAACGGACCGCGGTGCACTTTGAAACTGCGTTAAATCCGCCATTTTGTTTATTTTTTCTACTCCTGTACTGTTATCTATCTTTTACTTGGTCACGAACACTAATATAAGAACATACATAATATGAGTTCAGAGAAGTCTATACTCTATTCCCCATAACAGCACTAGTGTCGTTATAGTCACTTTACGTTATTGCTAGCTGCCACAGACTTCTAAATCTAGGTTAACTTAGGTCAAGGATTAAGCGCTCAATTTTAATTTTACGGTAAAAATGCACAACTACCAACTTAACAAACAATTAAATTCCTACGGTTTTTAAGAAAAATAAAACTTTCCGAACTAAATTCATTGACGCCAACATAAAAAAAAGTATTTTTAATGTAAGTATATTTGAAATTAAAAAAAAAAGGTTACCATATACACATACTGTCCGTCAAACGTCATATTTGCCTTGTTTCCAGGTTATGATTAATTTTGTATTTTGTAATTTAAAACCTCGTCGTAGAAAAAGTATTGTATGCAACGTTGTATAATTAAGTCAAAAAACGCTCATTGCGTCTCTATTTGCGATACTCGCCGCATTCGCGGCTCGTATCGCAACTCACGCAATTCGCATTTTTTGAACCTTCTTATACAACTCTTGCATAAAATACTATTAACGAACTTCATACCCAGTGACACTCGCACCATCAACACGAGTCTAATGACGTATCATTTATCAAAATTTGATGTTCCGTTGAGTAGTTACGAGCGGACATAGGAACGGACATACATACAGGTCAAACACATA
This sequence comes from Eudemis profundana, assembly GCA_947034925.1. NCBI lineage: Eukaryota > Metazoa > Arthropoda > Insecta > Lepidoptera > Tortricidae > Eudemis > Eudemis profundana. The sequence continues at coordinate 8,031,156 of OX344814.1, read as the reverse complement.
ACCTTTGGGCTTCGCCGCAGTCGGGTAAAAAATAGTTTCTATCGACTTTCGATCGAGACTGTGATTTTTTTGCTAACGATGTGGTAATGCATTACGCAGGCATTAACTGGCTCTTAAAAGGACGGACTTTCGGAGGTTATTTAGGGCTCTCAGAAGGAGGAAGCATACCCACTAAAACCAGACTAGTGATGGAGCCTCTGCGGCGGGGCCTGCATCCATGCGGGGGGTGCATCCGCAGCCCGTTGCTGCACGTCGGAAGTGGCCGGAACTCCTCAGGAGCTTGCGGCCGGGGGAAACTATGAGCTTAGAGTGATGTTTAACATGATATTTCATAATGAAAATAATAGTTTATGTCAATGTTACATAATGAAAGGCATTAAAATACGGGTGTGGGTTTATGAAACGAGCTGACCAACTGGCTGAGCTACGAAATCAAATGTGTCAAACTATAAAACAAATCACATTTCAAACGTACCTAATTGATGTCGTAGAAGCAAACACCCTCTTTATGTTTGTATGGAAAAACGACCGGCTCGAATCGTTTCAAATCACCTTAAGTTTGAAATAAATAATATTACTTTAGCACACCTACACACTGTTACAAACACAATAGCTCTACAATGTTGATGTTGTACTGTTTACCACACGAATAAATGGGACAACCAAAAAAATTTCTTAATTTACGTCTCTTCGCAAAAAAATTGGGACTAAAATGGATAACTTTTATAACCGCTTTTCTCTCCCCAATAGTTATTTGTAATTTCCACCTTGTATGTTACACGATACGGTGCAAATTTGTACAGAACGATTTTATAAAATAGAAGCTTGGAATATAGTTGAAATGTAAATCCTGAAAAGAAAAATGGCAGTGCTACGCTACGACGCAGACACAGCATAACCAGTAGTTTAACTGGTGGAACAGCGGGGCCAATCAGAACGCATCACAGCATGTACATATCGATGCGCTATATGTACCTATGGCAACCTCTTTGTGAACGTACGATGGTTTATATATAATTCTCCTAAGATATGTGATCCGTGCATGTAGTGGTTACAGTATCTGAGAATATACAGAATATAGTGACATATACAATTCATACGGTTGGCAGATTTAAACGTATGCTTATCAGAAACAAGTTTCTTAACAAGTTGACATACATATTTTTTTATTTTAAGAGAATATAATTCAAACTTTTATCATTACACATCGTCCCTCGATATTTATTATTTCTCTTCTTAGTCGTACACTCTTGACAGAGTGGTCGTGGTCATGTCTCGGTCGAGTCTCGCGCCACCTCTTCTCTTGTGATGCGACGCCATGTATCTCTGGCGGATTTATTATTTATGTAATAAGTAATAAATGATAATTAAATTACAGCTTTTATTCTGATTACACCACTTCAGTCAATGATCGCCTGCGTTTATGAATACTTGCGTAAGTGTTTTAATCGCTCGGAATCAAAGTCAAATCTTATATTTGCTCTAAGTAGGTACATCTACATGCAAATACAGTTCTGAACATTACAATGTTTATTTTTCTAAATTATTTCATATCTTAATATTGATCACAATATCAATTTTTCTTTCAAGAGTTAGACTAATGGTTAAACCGTGACGCAGACGTAGAAATAAACGTTACGGCGACAAATTGCGTCCCTGACTCGAGAATTTACGCTCACCTGGGGCGGGGTTGCTTTAAAATATATGAAAGTAGGGGACAAAAAGCGTGAAAGACATTGTAAAAGGTTTTTGCGGACAGTTATGCTCCCTGCCCGAGCCGTAAATGCTTGAAGACAGGCACAAGGGCACAACTTTTTAACACTAGGTATATGTAATACAGGGTGAGCAACTTGGAGGTATACTACTTATTTTTGCCGCCATTTTATTTTGACGGCAAATATGACAGTTGTTGCATGGAAATTATTTACTTTGTGTAGATACGGCAAATTTCTTATGGAGCGCTTTTACAACGGAACAACGTGTTTTAGTTATTAACCTTTTGACTGCCAGGACCAAATAAAAACAAATTTAATAGTGAAAGTTTATTCAAATATGTATATATTTTTGGTAGTTAATTTTTTTTAACCAAAAACTGTGTGACCTCATTTGACGTCTTTGGCGTTCAAAGGGTTAAAACGTTCTACTCAATCCAGTCAATGACCTGACCTCAGTCCCGGTCGATTAATTTCAAGAAACGGTGACATTGATTGGCCCCAAACATCCCTGATTTAACAGCTCCTCACTTTTTTCTGTGGGGCTGCTAAAAGGCCAATGAACCTTCAACGATTAAAACAAAATATCCGAGACAGACACTGAGATAACGCAGGAAATGTGATGAAAAACGCGATGAAAAGGGTTAACATGTGCCATATTGTTAGAGGTGAACATTTGTCTAACATTATTTTCCATATTTAATTGCCGGCCCTAAATACTATATTGAACAAAAAATACTTACTATTTTTATATTTCATAGAATAAAATTTCAAAGTTATTTGCTCACCCTGTATTAGTACAGTACTGCAGAGGTCGGATAGTATAAGGGGTTGCCGGCCGAGTACATGTACAAGAAATAATCGTAGTGGCAGAATGTAATAACGAACCAAAATGAAATATCGCATGTAGCTTTTTTCGAACATGCAAAGAAATATTGACATTACGTGCCTTATAACGGAATTTCATACAACATTGCCGGCCTGCAGATGTATTTTTTTTTCATTTCCATTCCACATTTATTTGTGACACAGCATCACGGCGTTCAGCCAGCCAGTTTACAGTAATAACCACTCATCTTTCGGTAGCTAAAGCTACCAACTTTGTTCACCTACAAATTGCTTTTGGTAGCCAGAGCTACCATGCGACGTTTGTACAGTATTTTAATAGCGTATTAGTTATGACAACGAGGTTTTGTACACAAGCACGATATATTTTTCCGACCGATTTTCCTCCAAATACTTACCAAATGTTTCATCCAAGTAACAAGGCAATTTCCAGATCAATGCTAGGCTGCGGCTCCACTGAGGCGGAGACGAGCGCAGCAGAGAGGAGACGTGTAGAGATCCATCAATCACATTAGTGTTCGCTGTTTCCATTGAAACGGATTGGAGGCGAGATGTGGATTTCAACTAATGTGATTGGTCGATCCTACACGTCTCCTCTCCGCTCCGCTCGTCTCCGCCTCAGTGGAGCCGCAGCCTAATTGTCTTGACCTAATTAATATGTTATCGGGTGAACAATAAAAGTGAAAAACGTAAACATTAAGTCCTCCAGGCGTTATAGTTATAATGTTTTTTTTAATTATTCCCATTCGGTCCCCATTTTCAACTCTTTTCAGCCGGTTTATCCAAGTTTTTTTTTACCTCTCTTTTTAGGGTTCCGTACCAAAATGGTAAAAAAGGAACCCTTATGGTGCGACTCTGTCTGTCTGTCTGTCTGTCTGTCTGTCTGTCTGTCTGTCTGTCCGTCTGTCACAGCCAGATATCTCAGGAACTACTGCTGCTATCGGTTTGAAATTTGGAATAGTGTTAAAAGTAGCTAACCCGAGCTTATTGGACATAAAAAAAATCTTGTAACTTTTTTACTTTTTTTTTAAAGGGCTCCGTAATGGCATTTTGAAAATTGAAAGTAGGGCTAATATATCGAGTGGGGTATCAAATGAAAGAACTTAATTTGTAGATTAAAACACCGTTTTTATTTTTTTTCTTAAATAAATAGTTTTTGACTTATGGCGAAAAAAGTTTAAAAAAATACCATTCCCCCCCTATTATCTCCGAAGTTACTGATCAGAAAAATGTGTCATAATTACCAATTATTAATGTCGTCTTAAATATTGCAGGAAAAATATAACGGTTTTCCTCACTTGCACCGTTTTTGAGAAAGGCCGTAGCAGGATAAGGGAAGAAAAAATGCCCTTGAATGATTAAGAGCTGTTTATTTTTTCTATAGTTGCTTTCATTTAGTTGTATAGTTGTGCAAAGTTTGGTTGAAAAATTCCCAGTGGTTCAGCCGGGAAAAAATAAAAACAAAATTTATGAAATTTCACGTATCTCTAAAACTATAAATCTTTATCATAATATCTTTAATTCATTTTGGTAAATTGATAGGTATGTATGCCTTAAAAGAAAATTGAGTCTCTATCTTTGCAATTTCTGTAAAAAACACGTAAGTCAAAATTTCAAAAAAAAGTTTTTTTGATACCTGAAGGAGTGACCACTCTAAGTGACATTTCTAAAAAAGCCTTATTTAACGATCTGTCAGTCATATAAGTTTGACGGTTAAAATCGAAAAGCAACAGTGTCAAAATTAAAAAACTATGTTGGTCGGATTCTGTTACATTTTATTCTTATACTATTCTAATCTAATACAGCCAAAGAACTTAAAAATAAATCTTCTTTGTAAGAAATTAAAAATAAATCAATTATTGACATTCCCATTAATATTGGCTTGAAAATATACAGGGTGGTTTTCGATAATCTGTACATATGAAAAGGGGTGAAATTTCGGCCAATTTTATCGGTAAAACTGATTTTAATTTTTGTTTGTGGTCATTCGTTTTTTTTTACAGATTTTTAAACTTTCAGTGAAATTTTCGGCAGTACATCTGTTTGCCACGGTATAACTTTTGAACTAATTGCTTAAAATTGTAAGAAAAAATTGCAGGGTCATGGCAATAGACACGTTATTTAGTAGCAATAACAATAAACCACCGACTTGAAGAAAAACTCGTCAAAAAAAATTATAATTGTGAAAAACGGCTGCAAAACTTCAGTTTTTTTTACGGAAAACACCGTTTTTCTCGAAAGTTTGCGAATATTGTGACCATTTTTTCATGCTTATCTTCGTTTAGCACTTAATTGTGATCTTACAAACATTTTTTTCTTACAGCTTTGAACAATAAGATCAAAAGTTATACTGCGTCAAACAGATGTACTGCCCAAAATTTCATAGCAAACTGTAAAAATCTGTAAAAAATTTTTTTTTGCCCAGAAACAAAAATTAGTCATTTTTACCGATAAAATTAAATAGAATTTCACCCCTTTTAATATGTACAGATTATCGAAAACCAGCCTGTATTTGTATTAATTGTCGCCTTTTAACTTATAAAACCTTTTTTTTTCAAATAGGTAATCATCATTATTTCTAATTAAGCCTTACTTATCGTTTCACCAGATATATTCATTCGTAGGTAGGGTGTTGTTCACACATTGCCGCAATTGTGTACTACCTATCGCACGCAAGATATTTATCAAAAATTATTCAGCCTGCCGAAATTCTTAGTGGACCTTTTTTGAGCAACGGTATTAGTATTACCGTTAATGAAGATAGCGATAGTGATTAAAATAAGAAGTAAAAGACATTTTTAAGTTGATAAATATACGAGTAAATGCCATAAATTTATTTTATTTTTAGTTCTTAACAAAGAATATTTATGTTTAAGTTCTTTGGCTGTATTAGAATTGTATAAGAATAAAATGTAACAGAATCCGACCAACATAGTTTTTTAATTTTGACACTGTTGCTTTTCGATTTTAACCGTCAAACTTATATGACTGACAGATCGTTAAATAAGGCTTTTTTAGAAATGTCACTTAGAGTGGTCACTCCTTCAGGTATCAAAAAAACTTTTTTTTGAAATTTTGACTTACGTGTTTTTTACAGAAATTGCAAAGATAGAGACTCAATTTTCTTTTAAGGCATACATACCTATCAATTTACCAAAATGAATTAAAGATATTATGATAAAGATTTATACTTTTAGAGATACGTGAAATTTCATAAATTTTGTTTTTATTTTTTCCCGGCTGAACCACTGGGAATTTTTTAACCAAACTTTGCACAACTATACAACTAAATGAAAGCAACTATAGAAAAAATAAACAGCTCTTAATCATTCAAGGGCATTTTTTCTTCCCTTATCCTGCTACGGCCTTTGCAAAAATCATAACACATACTTATTTGCTCCTACTAAACTAATCGCCATACAGTTTTTCTTGAACTATTCATGTATCTACTTATTAGGATTATTATTATTATTAGGAAGACCGTTATATTTTCTCTTCCTAACTGGAATACTTTTTTTAAAATTTACAAAAATCTTAACATATTACTTGTACCCTCCCTACGAGAGCCATCTAGCGGAGAGTAGCAAAACTAAGCGATGGTTTATATCAGATTACATAAAAAATGTCTATTAAATACAATGATCACTCATCAGGAATCGGGAAAAAAACATAAAGTAACAATAATTATTAAAAACTCTATAATAGGAGTATGTTAGGAAATTTGACACTAGTAAATACCATAAAAATGAAATACCACTAGCGCAATCTAGGGACACAAATCTAAAATAAAGTATCCTTCAAAACATGATTCCTTCATGAAAAATGATACCTACATGAGAACTAACTTAGTTGACAAACAATTATTTCAATCAGCCAATAACAAAAATTAACGTTTAATTAAATTTAAATTACAAGTAAAATTTACACGCTATTTAGTATCAATAGATGCGCTGCGCTATAGCATACGCTGCATCGCGCTGTTAAGATTTTTCCTGGTTAGGGCTAAAGTGGGTTTAAGGCAGGGTTGCTGTTAGTCGTAAGGTTGGTCTACTTATGAGTTTATACGGAACCCTCGGTGCGCGAGTCCAACTCGCACTTGGCCGGTTTTTTCTTTTTTTTCTGCCTGTAGGCCCTCAAGGGCTCTTTTACAAGTATGATTCTATTCTATTCTTTTAAGCTATTTCCAAGATTTTTTAATTTTTTCAATGAATTACAAATTTTTAGCTTAAAAATCTGGAAGTTTGCTAACGCTCCCCCAAGGGCCGGAGGCCGCGATATCGCAACTTTGGACATTAATTTCCAACTTCTTGTGCCCAAAGTTTTTGAAAAATAACGCTATCGCCTTAAAGAGTTGGAGTTTTTAACAAAACGGCGGTTAGTTAGATTTATCAGGGTTGAGTAGGGTGACCAAATAATAAAAATAATAAACTAATTCATTTATACATACTACGAATATTATGTCTAAGTCAGTGGTTCCGAACCTGGGGGTAATTACCCTTCCAGGGGTAAAACGAAGTTTTGTCAGGGGTAATACGCATGAATGCTCCAAATAAGTTCGCGTTCAAAAAATCTGTGCGTGATTTCTATGCTGGTAGAACTGAAATCTCTTAGTGTATCTGCTTAGACGTGTCATCTGTATTTATATATGTGTATTTATTTATATATTATATGGTTATCCCTATCTATGTAATTATTATTACTATTATCTTCAGTATATGTATTATATCATGTATTTTTTTTTTTGTTAGTAGCACCGCCCACAAGTTATCTGCTTTGCCCTAAGGTTAACTGGTAGAGAATGCCTTATGGCATTAAGTTCGCCTTTTGTACGATAAGTTTTCTTTTGTGCAATAAAGTTTAAATAAATAAATAAATAAAAATGTTAAGCCGTTTTACTTTGAGCAGTTTCTTATAAGCTTATAATACCTATTTTTTGGAGGGTAATACAAATCTCGATGAGAATGTGGGTGATATGATAATAAAGGTTAGGAATAGGAACCACTGGTCTTAGTACTAAAAACCATGACTTGGTAATTTACCCTGTATTATTCTCCAGAAAAGACATCAATTCACAATAGTCCTTGACACACGGACAGAGATATCATCCAGTACTTAGGTCATATACTTCACCTTTCATTAAATTACCGAAAGGACCTCTACGCGTTGGCTTTGGCTCCACGCATGCCTTTCAAAAGTCCGGGACACCGGTGTCCCGTGAACGGGTACGATATACATGATGCATTTTACAGCCTGAATCGAAATATTTTTTTCTAAGTGCTTACATGACTTGCACCGATACTACCGATAGTTACCTTGAATCACTCATAATTTGTTATTATTTTATAGTACATGATTTACTCTAATTCTATTTAAATTCTTGATTATCCTAGATTACTTTTCGTTTCGCACATGTCACGAAATTTAACAAGCAGGTTTCTGCCACTTATCTGACGAAAATTTTAAGCGCTTGTTCCACAAAAAGAATGCCTATGATATTGTTGCAATTACTACTTACTTGTACTCATAAAAAGGATGTGTTCATAACTCATTCTCTTTCATATTTAAAAAGAGTCTCATAGGTAAATTTTTTTCGGGACTGGCAATGCAATATGTATTGTTGCAAATGTCTATAGGCGTCACCGTCGCTTATAGATATTTGCAACAATACATACATATACTTTCCATCAAGAGGGCCGTCTGCCTGTTTGCCAGTCTAAGGCATTGATGTTAGGACAGGGCTAAGCGAGCGCGCAGACGGTTCCAACGCTTTGGCGGCAAAAATACCGCCAAATCAGTGCCAGTCGGCAGTGCGACACGCGGCGCGTGCACTGCGCAGCTGGTCTTTATAGCTGCATTTTTTGTTACGGGGAAAATAGTGCCGAACTGTTCGGATGGGCCTATCCTCACTTTTGAAATCATTGGTCTAAGGCAACAAAAAAACACATTCGCTCTGGTCACCCTATTTCAGGGGAAGGAGTTTTCATTTATCTTGCTTCCACTTATGTGAAGTTGCGGAACAAATTGCGAAGTGCTTATGGTAATTTATGTCCCGCAGTAAACGGGACCACGACAAATAGCCTGATTTAACGCTCGTTGCTTTAGAAGCAAACTGTTCAAACTATTTGGAAATAGAGGTTGCCCGCAACTTCGTTTCTGGAGGTGGAATTAAGTAAAGAGTCTGATATGTTTTAAGAAGAATTATAATTTATCTTATATCGAACCCGAACGTTAATTTTGTTACAAAGAGAAAACTCGCGTTACGTTGACGTGGAATGACACTATAGATGAAAAATCATGAGATTTTCTTTAAATTTTGTAGAAATGTATTTACGGATCCCATCTAGCCGGAAATCCAATCATCAATCAATCCGTATGACACTACGCTTAGTCGCGCGATAAATAAATGATAAAGCATCCGTCACGTTCTGACAAATAGTATGTGAGAGTGAAAGATGCTTCATCATTTATTTATCGCGCGACAAAGCGTAGCATCATAAACATACAGTACTGGTATGACGGACTGACGGAAATAGTTACCCATTGTACTTTTTAAAAACCCAACGATTGCCATCTCCATAGATCGCTAAATATTCAACTGCGCAATGAAAACGTTTACCTAGCCTCAAAGTTATTAGCCTAGGCTACATAAATAGCCGATTTGATCTCAGCGACAACTCCATTAAATCGGGTAGACTTGTCCACTTGGCACGCGAGCCATTGATTACCGCCCTTAAGTACTGAGTGGGGGGGGGGGGGGGGGCGCAACTAGTGCTAGTTGCGTCGAGCAAATGGCACTTGGGCGGTAGTTTATTACCGTTTTAGGTCACGCCATTTGAGATTATCACATTGTGTTTATAAGTAGGTAATAGGTTGTTAATGTTGTTTATATATGCTTACACTTATACACACGTACAATTTAACATTAATACCATAATTTATGTTTGTTACAGATGCCATGAAGACCTGAATCCTAAATAGAAACAGAACTACCTTCACTATATCTAAGAAATTATTTACGAACAAACAAAGTACCTTCACTGACAATAAAACGCCAAATCACTTTCATAATAAAATACTGTAATTATTTTCATATTCCATTTACGAATTCAAAATCGTTGCCATTCTATATTCGAAATACAACTTTTTAAAAATGAGCTTCGACTCGACGTCGTCTGCCAAGCGGCTGAATTTGGAACGAGCGAATAACTTTATGAGGCAATTCAGAGACCCAGACTCTAGAGAGTTGAAGAAACTGTCCGCCAACCAGTTCATGGAAGTGTGGAGTCACTACGATGGAGATGGTGAGTACATTAACTTTAAATTGTGTCCAAACGAGCCGATTTCATCAGCAGGACGCAGCTCTTCACAAATAGATAACATGGTCATATTTCATTCACTATTATGTCCTTAACACGTTCGCCGGCAGTAGCCAAATTATGAAATGTACTAGAATAACAGTTAAATTTCGCCATACAATACCCATGATCTTATAGAAAGACATCGGCAAGCGCCGTACAGCGTGTGTGTGTTGACTTACACAGATGCGTTGCATCTGCGTGAGTCAGAGTCAAACTCGAGTTTGAGATTACACTGTGTTTCGATGGTAGTGTCATTATTGTGCCCCATATGACAGTAATCATTTGCTCCGTAATAATGGTATGGGTTTTGATCGGCAAGCACCGTACTGACTTACAGGCAATCGTGAATAAATACCGCGTTAGCCGTACCGTCATATAGCGTGGTTCACATTTTACGGTAATACCCGTTCCAGATGTAGTGCAAAATGATTTTCCATCGTACTTTATCTGAAAAGTGCGTATTTATCGTGCTCTCTCAATCAACTTCAGTACCCATCTTACAGCCGCCATTTTTCACTTTGACATTTGACACTAAACAATAAAGTTCCATATTAATGGATATGAAAATGTCACTCATTTAATACAATCATTGATTGACAGTTCGGGTGCCATCGTATTCCAATTGAGATCCGAGTTTTCCCGATGGAAAATCATTTTGCACTACATCTGCCCCCGGCGAACGTGTTAACGAATTTTGCAAAGCTTGCGGTATCTGAACATATGCTATCTTGGCAAAACTACCATCGTCGAAATATGTCTTATCTTGATAGCGGCCGTGCTATTCCGTGCCAAATGTTAATACACTGTCAGCAGAAGATAGTTATTCATTTCAGCCAATTCCTAGAACAGAGTGACTCATTTCCACTGAAGTTTTGTTAAAGCAGAAACGTCTATTAACGAAATCTAAAATGAAGGGTACACGGAAAGAACATGGTCTAGTCACCTAAGTGACTTTTTGAGTTATACCGGTTTGAAAGTTAGTCGTCGGGAACAACTACTATGGCAACCGTCTCTTTAAAAGTGAAAAATATATATATTATTTTAAGATATTCACCTGTAATCAAGTGCTATGTTATAGTTTATTGCGAGCTCTACACTTTGAGATTAAAATCTCATTTTCAAAAAAATGTGACTAGACATGTTCTTTCCGTGGACCCTTGAAATGTTTATATTTAAACGAAAATTGAAAAAATCAAAAGGCCGATTGATTAACCTTTCCAGATCCGCAGTGTAATGCTACTCGCCCAATTTTACTCGAAGACAAGTCTAACATTTGCTGTGGTTTAGGATTTCAGCCCTAGTTAAAAAACATACCGTATAAATAGTTACGTACTGACTCACACGTACACCCAGCCGCGGGACTTCCAATATAAATCCACGTTCGCTTCGATGTGTGATATTCATAAATTGTACGACTTATGCCGCGCCCACACCTATGTACGGGCACTCCTCTTGACAAATAGCTGAACGGAAGGGATCTTACGTCTATTTCAATTAGACATGCGCAAAATGTGTCACTAAAGTGAAAAGAGTGATATGAATCTTTAGCTCTCAAAGATATGCATCACTCTTTTAGCTCAATAACTCTTTAAGGTCAGTAGCTCCGCGATGTGTCAACGGCTCGCTGGCTCTTATAAGCTCAGTAACTCCGTGATGTGTCAACAGCTCAGTAGCTCCAAATCCAAATATTTCCGAACGAAAGAGACAGCAGTAAGTAATAGGTATACGGTGACAAGACTGAGACGAAAAATTGTGAAAACATGTTGATCGTGTCTTTTCTCGCAGCTCACGGCTCAATGGAGATACTTTAGAGCGAGTAAACGAGTGAGTTGAAAGACAGGTATACTGGGTTGTTAGAACCGGAAGTCGGAACTGAGCTAGTGAGCCGGTGAGCTAGACCAACTGATATAGCTCTTTTGAATCACTCACTCGCGAGCTACACATGTCTAATTTCAATAACTGTGAAGCTGAAACTAAGGTGCTTCGCTAATCGTCTCCATTTCAGCTTGGGCAAGAATACTTTCGCAAGTCGGTTTATCCGGCTGTTCCCCTCTACATGTCCCATTTCTCAACCGATTCTCGTGAACTTTTGTGAACAGGTCCGATTATTATTTAGAACATTTTTAGTGACTCAGTTTTTGGCAATTTTTATATGGGTATTTTTAGGGTTCCGTACCTCAAAAGGAAAAAACGGAACCCTTGTAAGATCACTTTGTTGACCGTCTGTCTGTCTGACTGTCTGTCCGTCCGTCTGTCTTATACTACAAGTATAGGAAAAAATCAGAAAACAAACTTTACTACTAAGGTAATATGTAGTACCTACAAAATTGAACGGAACCCTCGGTGGGCGAATCCGACTCGCACTTGTCCGGTTTATATAACCTTATATCTCATGTGAAAATGGGATTAAAAGTTAATCATAATGACATTACAGCGGTGTGGGGACGGCAGACACTTGACGTCGTCCGCAGAGCAATCCGCACAGACAGTGACGGAGAGGTCGGCGCGACGTAGCGAAGCCGCCGTATTGCCAAGATATTACATTACAATACAATACTCTTTAATGCACACCAAAAAATTACGGAGATCCTTATATAAACAAGATACTAAAAAGTAACGGTAGAGAACAGATTTGAAACCATATGTTTTTTGCCAAAAAAAAATACTTTTTTTCGCTTTTTGCAAGTTCTTATAATTGTCATTTCACGCAGACAAAATGTATTAGGCTATAAAATAAATTACAATTCAAACATGCAGTCGTGTCGTTCTCGGGAATTCTCGGAAACGTTCCCAGTTTTGTATGTGAAATTTTCTCGAGAACGTTCTCGCTCTATACAAAACTGAGATCGTTTCCGATAATGGGACAAAGAAACCAATGACTTTCTTTTTGTTTGTATGAAAAACCCACCGACTTGAATCACTTTAAGATAAAAAGTTGAAAATAATGACGAAACAACGTGTGGGAGCGGCAGACACGAGAAGTTGTCTGTAGAATAATCGGCACAGACATTGACGAAGAGCAGCGAGGTCGCCATGTTGCCAAGATATTCCAGTGAGGATTTCTGGAATATGCCACGTCAACTGAATAACCAAGTTTCTTTGTGATAAAATGAGATTATTTACATTATGCAATACAAGTGGCACAGAATAGTACATTACACATCTAGGGTGGTAATACAAAAAAGCCGAGATCGCTGATGTTTGCGGCTCGAGCTGCAAGCGAGGGACGTAAATATGCGATCGAGGGTTCGGTTTGGGGATCGGGTTCACCTCGGGCTTATAACAAACACTCGTTTGTAATTCCTTACTTACCGCTCAGAGTAGACAACGCACTTACATGTCGATTGGCCCCAGAGTCCATTTACCAGTTCATCAGATAGCCTTTGTGCTCGTTTACTCTACGCCAAAAAAGCCGCTTTTCTTTTTTATCTGTTGAAATGTTTAGTCAAAACGGAGTGTTAGGTTGTTACTCTGCACGCAAACACTTCTAGGCATAGGCTCGTCTAGCAGTCGAAATTTCGAAGTTCATATCGTGCCGACTCGCTCAGTCAATTATTGTTTTTCAGGAGAGCCAGAGGGAAGGTATGATACGGACTTGGAATTTCGTTCTTTGAAGTAGCAACGCTCTAGTGTGTGCTTTGAAAACATCATAGTTAATTGTGCATGCACTTGACTAGACTCTAGTGCCGACATGCAAAGTGAAATGGAATGTTGATTTTATTAGAAAATTCAACTGTTTAGTGAGTAAATACCAGGCAAGGGTGAAAAACTTTAGAGGCGTTAGAATATGTGAAACGTTTTCAACCGAGCGAGAAGAAAACAAATAAATGGGTTTCGTTAAGTTTCACCCGCCATTTTGTTTGAAGTAAATGTTATTTGAGTAGAATTCATGACCAAAAAACCGGTCAAGTCCGAGTCGGACTCTGGCACCGAGGGTTCCGTACCAACGCGTAAGCTAATATAAATAGATACGAGAATAGTTCAAGAAAAACTGTATGGCGGTTAGCTTAGTAGGAGCAAATAAGTACGTGTTACGATTTTTGAAAATTTCTAAAAAACGATGCAATTTAGGAAAGCCCTACATGAAACGCATACAATAATACAAAATATTGGGCTATTTTGGGGTTTTTGCAAAATACCGGTTCCGAGCCCTGTTTTGAGGTTTCTCTGGCTCAGTATCGTTAAATACTTTCGAACCTTATACAAGTAAAAAAACCGGTCAAGTGCGAGCCGGACTCGCGCACCGAGGGTTCCGTACAAAATCGTCAGTAGATGCGTGAATAATTCAAGAAAAAAATTATGATGGGACAAACTTAACTTTGCTCTTGTAAAACTGTTGTCCCCATACATCGACATATGCCGCGGTTAGTTTAGTAGGAGCAAATAAGGTTGTCTTACGATTTTTGCGAATTTCTAAAAAACGCTGCAAGTTAGGAAAACCGTTATATTTTTTCTGTAATATGTAGGATGATATTAATAATTGGTAATTATTACAGATTTTTCTGTTCAGTAACTTCGGAGATAATAGGGGGGAAAGGTATTTTTTTGAACGTTTTTAGTCATAAATCAAAAAGTACAAAATGAACAAAAAAAATAAAAATGTCATTGGAATCTACAAATTAAGCCCTTTAATTTGATATTCCACTCGATATAATAGCTCTACTTTTGTTTTTGCACATCCCATTTCGGACCCCTTTAAAAAAAAGTAAAAAACGTATAAGATTTTTTTTCTATCCAATAGGCTCTAGTTAGTGACATTTAACACTATTCCAAATTTCAAGTCGATAGAATCAGTAGATCCTGAGATATCTTGCTGTGACAGACGGACAGACAGACAGACAGAGTCGCACCATAAGGGTTCCTTTTTTACCATTTTGGTACGGAACCCTAAAAATCAGTACCACAGCTTGCGGTGGCTATGCTAAGATGCTTTTTGGCGCTAAATAATTGTATTTCTTGCTTCTATTTGTAACACCTAACTAAAAATACAATCGTAATCAAAATTTTGTGAACACCGCATTCCTTCAGTTTTGATGGCGACTGTCTATGTTGTATAGAAGTTGAACTGTTTCAACTACTTACCAAATAAACACCTCATGCATTCAGCCAACTTCAGATTCGGAATCGCGAACCTCCACGAACATCATAACTTTATCCGGTCTTTATTCCCAAGCCTTAAGAACCAATATCGCTTGAATTCAGTTAGTAACTAAGTTACGGACAAACTAGAACTACAATGGTTGGCGGCGTGCCAGCTCTCGTCTTTCGGTCTAAGGTCGTTTGTAAATGAAAATTGTACGGTTTACAGGACCTTTTGAAACTGGGAAAGCTTAACGTCTTAGGTGTTACTCAACTAGAAGTGTGTCAAGTGCACTGGCAAATTGGGGATGCAGCGATTGGGTTGTTAAACTTGTGAAGGTGTAAGGCCATGGAATAAAAAAAAATCAGATTTCAAAGAGTAGGAATGAACATCTTGCTAAGATTTTCCCACTGTGCTACCATATGAGGTTTTTTTATGAAGGGCGCCATCAAACTTCGAGACCGGCAACGCATTGGTAAATTATCTGAATTACTTTACTTACTTAAATAAATGGGTACCTATAGTTGATACCTACGTACCTAGAAACCTTAAAAGCCTAGAGCCTAGCTAAGTGCCGGCAATTCAGACGGAGAAAGTTGGCCCTAATCTTTGGTAATCCGGTCGTCTTCGACTTATTTGAAGCACAGAATGTTGCAGTAAGAAAACGTCAGTAAGAAAAAGTTAGTATGAGCAAGTCATTTATCAGTTATCACTGACATACGTTTTCACATACCTGTCTATTTAGCCTGAGTTATAATCGGTAATTATTACAGATTTTTCTGTTCAGTAACTTCGGAGATAATAGGCGGGAAATGTTATTTTTTTAAACGTTTTTGGTCTTAAATCAAAAATACACGTCTAATAAAAAAAATAAAAACGGTTTTGAAATTTTTAAATTAAGCCCTTTCATTTGATATCCCACTCGATATCACTATACACTGACATACGTTTTCACATACCTGTCTATTTAGCGAGTTATGGGAAACAATGTTTATTTTATTAGAATTACAATAATGTAAGATTATCTTTAACCATATTATATCTAATAAATGATCATTCATTCATGCGTTTATTTTTTCATTCATTAGTGCACACAGAAATATAGTGCTAAAAAGAAGGGCCGACCTTCTTTGTTCGCCGTCAACATTACGAGTACTATCAAATTAAGATCAGATTAAACTGTGTAAGAGTACTGAGAAATGAATGAATCTGACTCTATAAATCACTCTTGACGTCAAGCGTCTACAACGAAATCTAACACGCTTGGTTCCCATACAAATGTACGACCTATTTCCTTCTATCTCAGTGGTTCCGAACCTGGGGGTAATTACCCCTTTATGGGTAAAATTAAGTTTTCTCAGGGGTAATACTCATATTTAATCGTTTTTCTTTGAGTAATTTCATATACTTGTCTGTATTACCTATTTTTGGAGGGGTAATGATACAAATCTAGAGGGGGCCTGTGGGTGATGTGGCAATAAAGGTTAGGAACCACTGTTCTATCTCGATATATTTCTGTGGTGGTATGCTTAAATTAAAGAAACTATACTGATCTGCCCTCCAAGCATCGTAGAGACGGTTGTCTAATGTTTGCCCGAAGTACATATGCCATACAATTCATTTGCCCGAATTGCACTTGCCCGAATTTCATTTGCCCGAATGTTTCGTTTACCATAATAGTTATTTGGCATACTCTTGTTTACCCGAATATTAAATGCCATAAGGATACGATTGCCATACGTATTGTTATCCATATTATTAAGTGCAATATTATTGTTTACCCGAATATTAAATGCCATAATGTTACGAATGCCATACGTGTTGTTCTCCATATTATTAAGTGCAATAATATTATTTAATGGAATATATATTTAAAATCCATGCTAAATAGTATTTTCCAATCTGTTCTGGCTATGCATTTGCTTATTACATTTCTGCAAGCGCCCGAAAATTATTTCGTTGTTTTAATACGTTGGTGGGTATGCTACTACATTTATTTCTTGTAACTAATATTCGTATAATGTTTCATTTAACCTTACGTACATTTCAGACAGCGGTTCGTTTTTGTTGGGGGACGCAGTTCAAACCTAACCTAACCTACTTTTCTGACAGCAGTTCGTTTTTGTTGGGGGACGCAGTTCAAACCTAACCTAACCTACTTTTCTGACAGCAGTTCGTTTTTGTTGGGGGACGCAGTTCAAACCTAACCTAACCTACTTTTCTGACAGCAGTTCGTTTCTGTTGGGGGACGCAGTTCAAACCTAACCTACTTTTCTGACAGCAGTTCGTTTTTGTTGGGGGACGCAGTTCTAACCTAACCTAACCTACTTTTTGCTTAATGTAACCTTTGTATTGAGCTTTTCTTAATGCGGGGGGCTTCGCCCCCCGAGCCCCCCTTGAGGGGGGCTCCGCCCCCCCGTCCCCCCTTTGTCGTTCCGCCTATGTAAGTTTTTTGTTAAAATCATTACCCCCAACGGCCCCTTTGTTATAAACCAACCTAACCCAGGTCGACTATAATGTTTCCACCACACCACACGATTCGGTTTTCCATAGTTATATTATGCTATAGCATGTGATTATTATGGATTACGATAATGATGACAAATGATTATTATTGAGAATGATTTTATGGGAAACATAGATTCTGGCATATGATATTATTGAAAATGATTTTATGGGATACAAAGATTCTGGCATATGATATTATTGAAAATGATTTTATGGGAAACAAAGATTCGGGCATATGATTAATATAGTAAACAATGAGTATGACATATGAAATTATGGGAAACAACATTATGGCAGTTGAATAGTATGGCAAATGAAATTCTGGCAAGCAAGTGTATACCAATTGACAATATTTCAAATTTTCTACTCCTTCATTTTATGAGCTGGATAGAAAATAGGTGGAATTTTAAGCTACCCGTATTTTTTCTTTTTCGTTTTAACTCAATTTTTCAATTAAAAATAGCAGTTTGAAAAGTAGCTCATTCTAAAAGGGCGTATGTAGAAAATGACGTCACTTTCCCAACTAGAATCCAGAGCGACAATTACGATTTAAAAAAACTAGAATCCAGAGCGACAATTGCGATTAAAAAAATAACTGTCAGGCGTTACAGCGTTGTCAACATAGGAAGATCGGGAAGACAACGATGCTTTTGCTCCTCTTATTTGGGCTGGATTATATTTATCACTTGCCGATGTGTACTCCATCATCATAATTTCAACACGCGGCAGATTCGTGCTATCAGCCTGAGAAAAACCTTCTGATGTCTTCATTATATGAAAAAAATCGGTGTCCGGTAAAAGAATGCCAAGTTAATAATGTTTGAATGCGTTATCGGAGTCCAGTGGGAAAGTGCCAAGTCTTTTAAGGTCTTCGAAAACGTGCAAATGAACCAACGGTAAGAAAATTAAACTTCTAAAGCCGCTAAGCAGTTGTAACAATTTTCAAAACAAATAAACGTCAGACGGCAAGTATGTCAGAAAATGACAACCGGATACCATACACTTTTTAATCGTTTCAGCACTAAGGTCTCTCTCGATAATGCAGGGAAAATGACGTCACACTTCCGGTTCACACTAATTGACGATTTTTTCCAAAATGAATGGGAAAAAAAATCCAAAAATATTTTTTTTGAGCATAAAATACAGTTTTACCCAAATGGTTTTCGAATTAAGATCTTTTGAAAATATGAAATGTTGTCAATTACTAGCGTAGTGCTCTGTCGGGACGGGCCTAAAGGCAGTTAGGAATATAATAACACCACATTCTACATTATCTATTCTGCTGTGCGAAGCCAAAAAATGCCTATATAAATACGAGTCTGTGACTTTATTATGAGCCTTCACGTGGAGGGCAAGTTAATTTTAAAAGTATGTATACCATTCAATAACACATACGATTAATGGTAACTTTTGTTATGAAATCGTTACGATAACCGCAAGTTTTAGCATACCTTCAGAATAAATGCTAGTGTGTGACGTCATACGACAGACTGCTTTAGTATGAAACGTTTTTCGCAAAGTCTAAAATGTGATTTGGACATTGTTGTATCTTAGTGAGTTTTTATGATACGAGTTCATATAAATCTGGCCATTTGGCTTGTAGCGGCAAGTGTGAAAAACAACATTGGCTGGTGCGGGACGGCCCGATTTGTACTTTGAATATCGCATTTCGGAATACTCGACCTGTTGTTTATTCGTTGCTCTTGCCGATATTGAAGAAATGTACGCTAGAATCCTTGAAGTAATTTCTTTCCTTAGTCGTTATCTTCAATTCAAGGCTGTCGACACCATCCTTGGCCGTACCTTATTGACGGGAAGCAATTATCCAATCAATAATACGTGGTCTTGTCATCAATTGTCATTGTTCGAGCCATCAAGACACCTTGATGACAAATTGCTTTATCCTATCTATAATATTATAAAATTAAAAAAATATCTGTACAGTCAGCATCATAATAGTCTATAACATCCAATTGCCGGCGTAGGCCTGCAAGATGTTTTTTTTTTACACAGCATACCTACTTTGGTTTTAGTGTCTCAAGAAAATAAAGTTAGATTTTAGGAGTGTTTTTAATTTATTTCATCATTTTTTATTAATATATTTTTTTTAATGGCTGAACGCGTTGACGCTGTGTCACAAATAAATGTAGAATGGAAATTAAAAGAAAAACATCTTGTAGGCCTAGGCCGTCAATGTTGTATGAAATTCCATAAGGCCATCGTCTAGCCGCACTGGAAACGAGGTACTTTGCGGCCTTTTATCAGGCACGTTATGTCAATATTTCATTGCATGTTTGAGAAAAATATATTCCCTCTTTCTTCCCTGTTAATTGCTATTTTTGGCCAGTCCTTAATGAAGGCGTCCCACTCATCCCGCCATCTTGAACGTGGCGGGCCACGTCGCTTCGAGTTGGTCGGGTTCCACTCAAAACAGCTAAAGGGCGTTTAAAAAAATCCCGAGGTAGCTACTTTCTCAAAATATCGACTTTAGGGGTTTTAAGTAAGTGTATTCCATACACTTTTTTTACTTGTATATACTGAGCCAGAGAAACCTCAAAACAGGGCTCGAAACCGGTATTTTGCAAAAACCCCAAAATAGCCCAATATTTTGTATTATTGTATGCTTTTTATATAGGGCTCAATCATGAATTTAAGTAATGATTTCGTATAGATTATCCGATTAAAAAATGAAATGATAAACCAAACAACGAAAAGAACGGAAAATAACTGGCCAAGAGCATGTCGGACCATGCTCAGTGTAGGGTTCCATAGCCGTAACTATAAGGTAAAAAATACGATGTAAAAAAAGTACAACAACAAAAGAGCGTATCTTCATAGCAATTACGTCCTTTTGTTGAGATGCGCAGTTTATCGGCAATAACTCAAAAACGGTTAATCCGATCTTGTTGAAAATAATTTTCCTTGAAAGTATTAATTAAGCGTTATCTTCGTGATTTTTTTCATATTTTTTGGATACACGGTTTAGAAGATAGAGGGGGGGGGACACAATTTTCACAACTTTCGGAGCGATTATTTCCAAAGGTATTCACTTAATCAAAAACATTACTTAAGAACCTTATAGTGTTTTTTAAAGAGCTGTCGAACTATGTACCATACGTTGATATATTCTGAAAAAAAATTTTTTTAGCTTCTGTAACATGTATGGAGTGCCCCCCCTAAAAATATTTATTTTAATTATCTATATACCAAACTAAGTAGCGGCTCATAAAATACACCTATATTCCAAATTTCATCAATATCCGTCATGTAGTTTCTGAGTAAAATGCCTGTGACATACGGACAGACGGACAGACGGACGGACGGACATGACGAAACTATAAGGGTTCCGTTTTGCCATTTTGGCTACGGAACCCTAAAAACGGTTTATTTGTATGGCGAAAATACCGGTATCCGACTCCTGCCTCAAAAGTCGATATTCTGAAAAAGTAGCTAGGTACTTCACATTTCACAATTAGCCAATGGGAAAATAATGGTCCAAGTCCGATATTTTTGCATGCACCGTTTCATCATTTCTCCGGTGAGTTTCGTGGTTATTGACTTCGGTAGCATCGTTAATGTTAAAGTCCTAGAAGATTTGCATGAGTTTCAGATGGTAGACGTCGAAGTTGTCTACCAAATACTCGAAAATGTCGCTCAAATCTCCCAAGACTTCGACATTAATGGTGCCACCGAAGTCAACGCCGCGGAAATTACCGAAGAAATGCCCTTCTACGGCCGATAATATACCGGATCTCCGCAAAAACTATGCCACATGAAGGAAAAGTACCTCAACTATTGTACATAGGATGTTTTGCTGAAGGGGAACTTTATTTTATTTTTAAAAGTAAGCCATACTACATTCACAGATTTTCTAAAGATTACTTGCTTCGTCGGGGAATTGAACCGACTCAAATGTGAAAAAATAACACCCCGTATTTTTATGATGACAATCGAAAGAGGGAAATCCAATATTTGAGACACTTTCCCTTCATGTCGCATAGTTTTGAAACAGCCGGTATGTTACTCTGGTGACTGTATGACAGATTTAAGTTTCGAAACTGTATTTCAGTGGCATTGTGTTCCGTTTCAAACGGAACAATAAGGCTATAAATAAGTGAGGAGCCGCGGTTCGGCTCTCAAGGCCCCTCGTAATCGGGACTTTTACCTTAAGGCAGGGGTCCCCAATCTTTTACAGCCCGTGGCGCACTTACAAGTTTAGTACTTCGTCATGGCGCCCTACCCTAGTTCGCTCAAAATAGGGTATTGTTTCTTTATAGGTACACGCGAATATCTGTGGTTTTAGATAATGATTATTATTATTATTGTAGGGTTTTGGGCCTTTTATGTGCCGCTTCGACCATTGCTGATCTATTGTGGCAGCCCTTTTGTTAGATTTCACTGCAGAGGCCCGTTGAATTTAAGAAATTCCAGATTCTTTGGGCAGTGAGTAGTTGTATCTCTTCCGGTAACAGAATATGTCGCCCTAGATCGTTACTTCGTTTGCGCATGAGTGGTCCGCATGAGCAAAGGATGTGCATGGGGGCATTCCAAAATAATGTCGGCTACGTGACGCCATTTTTTCATACTTCCAACAAAGTTAGGAAGTACATTTTTGGTATGTCAATATTTTATAACTTGGTTTCTGAATTGATAATGTAATTTAGGACTTTCTATTTGTTTTTAAGGTAGCTGCCATCAAAGACTACAATATTATACTAGGTTATAGACAGGCAACTCGGCCAAATTTCTAATCATCGTACTTGTGCTGCCATCTATCCTTTATTACACGTCAACAAATCTACACACACATATACACCCACACCCACACACATACACACACGCATACACACATATATATAGCTACGTATATATAGGCAATTATAGTTTGGCATGGTATGACACATCTTAGAAGTTACGTTGAAATAAGTTTCTAATTACAATCACCAAGTTTAAATTAAATGCGCCCAATAAAGCAAATTAATTTAAATTTAGTGACCTAAACTAAAAACTTATTTCTACGTAACTTCTAAGACGTGCCACACTGCATAGTTTGAAAGAGGATTACTAAGGAGCAGTGTAAATAAAAATACCAGTTTCCGTTTTCTAGTTTTACTTATACCTACTTATTTCAAAGGTGAATTTTTAAATTCACAAGAAAATGTACTTATCATCTTTCCCTTAAAAGTCAGATCCACAACTGTGCTTCGATATTTTAAATTTTTCTGGATTGCTAGCAGGATTCCGAAATCTATGCAATTGGATCCCTGAAAAAGAAAAAGTATTAAAGATGATATCAACTCCGAAATACGCAAACCTATTTAGTACCACGAAACATTTATTATAGAATTGGTAAAAGGTTCAATTTGTTGGATATTTATAGG
The DNA here is from genome assembly GCA_947034925.1 of Eudemis profundana. Classification (NCBI taxonomy): domain Eukaryota; kingdom Metazoa; phylum Arthropoda; class Insecta; order Lepidoptera; family Tortricidae; genus Eudemis; species Eudemis profundana. The sequence goes on along the minus strand of OX344814.1, from coordinate 8,008,271 downwards.
CGATTTCAATTCCGTGATTTCCGTGTCTAAATTATAGTAGACCACTTTGATAAAAAAACCCAGAACATTATAATTACCTTCTCCGTCACGAACTTTGCGGCCGGGTAGTCAGAAAATTCTGACCGACATTTTGTTTATAACAAAACTTAACACAGCAGAAGGGTAACAGCACATACAACGGGGGAATTAATGCTGAACTCGACGTTGAAATGAAATAAATAATGGAAAATACTGCACTCGACGAATTTCCCGACATTTTTTATTTGATTGATGTCAACCAGCACCGATTTCTTTTTTTTTGGGAATGTTATGGCCAACCAGCCAGCACCGCCTTGACAGACTATTGTTGCCATGTAACAAACAATAAATAATATCATGAGTGGTTAATTTTAATCAATTGAAATTTAAATTTAAATATATTTTTATATTCACACGATTTTTATATGTATTATCTGGTATATATTTTGTTTATTTAATTACATTCACATCATTACGTATATTAAAAGAAGGCCAAGTGGTACGTGTAATGTAAGGTAGATGGCAATCAAAGCAAAGCGGTTCACTTTTTTTCTATTGAGTTACCGGGGCATGGCTGCCATAGCCGTCACGTGTCGCCGACAAAGTAGACGTTTTCGTGGAATGCCCCATTGCAGTCTCCTCTGACTCTTGGCAGAACCTGCACGCAATAGATAATGATAGAGGATCAACTCACGGCGCCCATCTTTACTTTCTACGGCGCACACTTTAGGAACCCCTGCCTTAAGGTATAGCCACTCGGTTAAAGTATAAAGACAGACAAGTCACTCTTCGGCTGCTTAGGACCGCGCAATACCTATTCAAGGTTGAGGCGCAGACAGTGCAATCTAGGGAATGCAATCTCAATCTCGCGAGATCTCGAAATCGCGAGATCTCGAGCAAATTTTCGAGATTCAATCTCATGGGGAAATCATCCATGCGTGCCTCTGCGAACATCCCCGACGCGCTACAGTAGCGCGGCAGCCCCAACAGCATCCTGAATGCGTTATTATATAAGACGCGTAGTGCGCTATAAGCTTTCTTCGTAAAGTTGATCCACAGGCTGCAGATATAAAAGGCAATAAGCTCTAAACAAGGTTAACTTCACACTTCACACTTATCATCCCGTTATTAAAATTCAGGTTCGCCCTTGACCGATTTTTAAATAGACACTTAACATTGAAGTGGGGATCTGGGCAAGGGCCGTCCGTGACGTCGATCGATTGCCGACATATTTTAGCATTTTATCATCCAGTTCAAAATCCGGGCAAGCGCGAGTCGGAATCACACACGTGTGGGAGTCACACCAGTGGTGGTGTGCACTGTATAAAGACAAAAAAATACTGACTACCCTCTACTGGACTAATTTCTTCCCTACCACCATTATTATTTATTTATTTATTACGATATGTATATATGTTGTTGGATTATAATAATACTAGCTGTGAACCCGGCTTCGCCCGGGAAAAATGTAAAAAATCACAAACCCCCGTTTTACTTCCTTAGAAATATTTTCTTATTTTTAACAGACATTACAAAAAGGAGGATGTTGAACTGATGGCTGAGTTCCAAACATTAAAATAATGTTGAAGTCGTTTTTGGTTTAAATTATCCAAATTAAATTATTGTTGTTACACTATATTTCCCGTTGGTGAGCACAGCTCTCCCCTTTAAATTAGAATCGCCCCGGTCCAGAGGCGGCGTTAGACGTAGGCGACGTGGGCCACCGCCAACGCCACGCGGTCCAAGGGCCCTCGCGCCCCGACGGCAGCACAGCAAAAAGAGCTTCGTCACCAGTTAATAATACCATTAACCGTCTTCATGGAACAGCAAAGGGCCTCGCGAAATATCTTTTGTCCACAGCAAATTTAGGTCTTGCTGCGCCACTGTCCCGGTCCCGGGCAAACTCTGGCCGGGACCCGGCGGAAGAAATACATCTAAATCATCCCACTATCTTCGCCGCGGCCGGCCCCATCCTCGTCATCCAATTTGTGGCAGCCACTTAGCGTCAGTTTAGTCAACCTATGTGTGTGGCAGATGTGGCTAGCCCGGGCACAGTCCATCTTCAACCTGGCGGGTTTGGACCCTGCATCAGCAACGCGGTTTTGTATGCGCAGTGTGGTGTTCCAGACCCGGTCAGTTCGTGTCACTCCTCTTTCAATTTAGACCTTCTTCAAAAAGTATAGAATCATCTTATGGAGTTTATGTTTAGTTTATTTTATGGAACGGTTCCTGTGTATGTAGAAGTGCCCGCGAGAGGTAAAAATTAAGATGGCGCTACTATCACAGGCGGGTAAATGTTGCAGCAAAGCGCCAAAAATTATTTGACTTTTGTTAATTCATTAGTGAAAATTGTTAATTTAATAAAAAAAACATGTGACCTACATACTTAACTGATTCCCCGTATAAGATAGTTATCCTTACCTCTATCCTCTATATTATGGGGGTAAAATTAACTTCCATCCACTATTTTGCCCTCAATAGAAAAGGAATTTTCGAAAGAATTAGTATATATTTGAACATTCCCACCTCCAAGACAAAATAAAAAAACATTAGGGAATATGCATAATATTTCTTGTTTACTTTAACGAAAGCTCTTTCATATAAGAAACAGGAGGCAAAAAGTATTTTTCGAATAAGTATAAAAATAACCAAGATACCATCAAAGATTCAAAAAATCAAAAAACGTACTATAACATCATAGTCCATGTCTTACCAACAGGTGAGATAAAAGTTAAAAAATTAAACTTAAAAAGCTACAATACCGAGTTTCGCTCAAGTCACCACTTCAGAAGGATTAAATACAAAAGTGCATCAAAACTGCCTATTCCTTGTTTTTTAAGCTTAGAATTTTAACTGTCATTTTCGCCTGACGTTGGTTCGTTTTCATTGAGCAATGAGACAATAATATTGAGCAATTTTCACTTATGTCAGTAATTTATTAGGTACGTTTTAAAAAATAAAGCAAGATGCATAATATTTTCCTGTTAAAAGATCGTTTTCTTTGAAATAATATTCGTAAGGATATCGCACGATTTTTCTAATTAAAAAACACCGTAAACTTACGTCGCGGTCAAAGTCACACGTTACGCGCGCTTCCTTAAACTATATCAGTTTCCGAACGCAGCAAAGAAACATGGCCGACTGTTTTTGGCGTTATTCGTATTATTTTACATCTTTATACGCTTATTTCTCCGTTATACGAATTTTGCGGATATAAGTTGTCGATTCGAAAGTGTTATTTTTTTACGCTTTAATTTTTGAGATGCTTTTCGTTCAGGTCTACCGTAGGGCCCGGCTAAATTATTAATATAGATTTAATATGTATTAGAGTCTGTGCGGAAAGAGAATAGGCGTGGCGAAAAACCTAACCTAACCAGTATGGCAATTTTTTTTTTGCAAATACGGTAGAAAAGCATTACAGCGCCGCCAAATCTAAATCCTATTCTCTTTCCGCATTGACTCTATTGGTAATATATTTATTTTTGGTTTTTATGTGTATTCAAAAGTTGCCCTATCTTCTTCGTGTAAGTAAATTAATTAATTTTGTGAGTTCGTCTATCTTCTTTGATGTTAGTTATTCTTTCTCGTTTGTTCAAAGGTTAGCTGGAAGAGATCTCTTACAGGGAATAAGTTCACCTTTGTACATACATAACCATTGTTCTTTGTACTGTTTCTGTATGATTTTATGTGCAATAAAGTGTTTACATACATACATTATCGTAATAGGGTAGAAATTAGAAGGGAGGCAGTGTCTTTATGGAGTGCACGCCTCTGCGTAGAGTCGAGTTCATTTTTCATCTACACATACATATAAGAGAACAAAAATATCTGAAATAGTAATTACAAACTAGAGGGGTAATACAAAGAAAGGCCGAGATCGCAGATGTTTGCGGCCCAAACCGCAGGCGAGGGACGTAAATATGCGATCGAGGGCTTTCTTTATTACCTCCCGTGTTGTGTACATCATTTTATGTGTATACTTGGCCAGAAAAAGCCGCTTTATGGTCAGGTGTGGCACAAAACCCTTTTATGCACCTGACAATAGGATCGTGTTCAGATATTTTTGTTCCCGTAAGTGTGTAGGGGAGACCGGGTATGGTTGTCTCACGGGTTGGTTGTCACAGCAGCCATTAAATAATACGAAACGAAGGAATAAGTGCATCGATTGCTGAAGTAGGGAAGGAGGTGAAGCTCTTGCAATCTTTTAACACCGAGCGATGCAATTATTCCTTCGTTTCGTATTATTTAATGGCTGCTGTGACAACCAACCCGTGAGTCAACCATACCCCCTAGATGTAAATGAACTCGACTGTGCCACCGGCGAGAGGAAAACGCTAAAAAATCACGTTTGTGTTCACGTTTGTTGTTATAGCAGCAATAGAAATACACATTTAGTGAAAATAGGCTACTTGATGACAGTTCAAATCAGCTTCTTTTTATGAAGTGTCAAAACGCTCCCAAAGTATGCAGTTTGGTATGAAATACTATCTTGTGACGTCATGCTCAACATGGTGCCTTATTTTTAGTTTTCGTCATTGTAAAATCGTTGATGGCACGAAAATAAGTTTGAATAATTTTATCCGGGCTGTTTTGGAAGCGTAATTTGCTGGTTAGAGTTAATGAATTTATTTTGACTGTTGTCAAATACCCTATTTCAAATCTCTACCTATCACGGCTCAAAAATTGACATTAAAATGACTAGAGACCGGATTTGAAGAGTGCAATTTGTTAAATACATGTCATGTTGGTTATACCGGGTGTGGCCTGTAATACGAGCAAATAATTAAACCGTAGGTTCTACTCCTCAAACTAGACAACTTTTATTCAGCGACTTTTAAAAATAACTTGTGGTTTGATTTTTAGCACACTTTAAAGTTTATCCGAACACACAATGTATTACGAAATTGATTACGTCTGTAGGGTAACAAGATTGATAAGCAATGTCAATTAGACGGATTTTGATGTACATTGAAAATACTAATTACTTTGTATGAAAAAGAGACAATCTAAGGAATACATATTTTTAAAAAGTGGTTGAACAAAAGTTTTATTATTTGAGGAATAGAATCTACGGTTTAATTTTTTGCTCGTATTATAGGCCACACTCGGTATGACTTACTTGACTTTGACTTAAGGTCCTATGTCCCCTAGATGGGGCAGAGGGCGTCCACAGTGCGCCGCCATCCCGAACGGTCTTGAGCTTTGCGTTTCACTTCGCTCCACGTCTTCCCTATTGCCTCCGCTTCCGCAATGATTGTCCGCCGCCAGGTCTGCTTAGGACGGCCACGTTTGCGCTTTCCTTGAGGATTCCAGTCTAGGGCTTGCCTTGGTATATGTTCAGGATCCCTTCGGAGCGTGTGCCCAATCCAGTTCCATTTCCGGCGTTTTATCTGTTGGTCGATCGGGGTCTCATTGCAGCGTTCCCATAGGTTTATATTGTAAATTTTCTCGGGCCAGTATATACCGAGAATCCGGCGTAGGCAGCGATTGACGCAGGTCTGAAGTCGGCGCGAGATGTCTTTTGTGACCTTCCACGTCTCGCATCCGTACAGCAATACCGTTTTTACATTGGACCGGAATATTTTCAGTTTGACTCTTCGCGTCAATTTCCGCGATTGCCATACGGGGCGAAGCTGTGCGAAGGTGGCTCTTGCTTTGGCAACTCTCGAAGCGATGTCCTCTTCTGTTCCTCCGGTTTCCGACACGACGCTACCGAGATATGTAAACTTGTGGACGCGTTCCACAGCCTCTGTGCCAATGAGCAACGGCAAAGAATTTGCCGCGCCGCACCTCATCTCCTGAGTCTTCCGCGTATTGATTTTAAGTCCCGTCTTCATTACCTCTCCTCTAAGGTCGTCTAACTTGGCTTGCATGTCGGCGCGTGTGTGACTGAGCAGGCATAGATCATCGGCATAGTCCAAGTCTTCCAATATGTTGGTCAGTCCCCATTCTATGCCGCGGCGCTTGTTGGCTATCGTGCATTGCATCACCCCGTCGAGAACGATAAGGAAGAGAAGGGGAGAAAGAAGACATCCTTGCCGCACACCCGCATTCACCGGGATGTCCTCCGAGACTAGGCCATTGTGTGTTACTCTACAAGAATACTTTTTGTAGATGGCCTTAATAAGGTTTGTAATTTTCTCGGGGACACCAATCGCACGCAGTCGGGCCCAGATGCATGTCCACTTGAGTGTATCGAAGGCTTTTTCGAAGTCCACGAAGGTTAAATATATTTCCCTCTGCCATTCTGATGCCTGCTCTAATATGATACGCAGAGTGTTGACCTGGTCCGTACAGGATCGATTTGGTCGGAAACCAGCCTGCTCCTTGCGTAGAAGAGTCTCAACGGCCCCCGTCAGCCTATCCAAGATGATCTTGCAGAGCACCTTAGAAGGAGCCGAAAGCAGGGTGATGCCTCTCCAATTGCCGCATTCACTAAGATCTCCCTTTTTTGGCACGGTGACAAGGAGGCCTTTGTTCCAGTCGTCCGGTAAATCTTCCGCTTGCCAAACTTTAATTAAGAGTGGCGTCAACACATTTACGGCGGTAGGAAGGTCAGCTTTGAGCATTTCCGCCGTGATGCGATCGAATCCTGGAGCCTTGCCATTTTTGAGCGATTGGATGGCCCTCGCTACTTCCAATCCTGTAGGTGGAGATACGTTGATGTTCAAATTCAGCAGGGGTAAGCCGGTGTCAGGTGAGGTTGTGGGTATGGGGTCAGTAGGGACACGGAAGATCTCTTCAAAGTGCTCTCGCCAGCGCTGAAGCTGTCCCTCTGATGTCACAATCAGTTGACCCTGCTTGTTCTTCAGAGGCTTCATCCTTCGTTTCTGGTTACCGGCCAGAGTCTTTGTTGCCTTGTATAACTCCCTAAGGTTGCCAGAGTTGGCAGCGCGTTGGGCTGTGTCGGCAATACCATCTGCCCATACTCGCCTGTCTTGTCGAGTACTGCGGTAGATGCTTCTTCTAATCTGACGGTATTGCTGCCTCAGGTCGTCTAGCGCTGTCGGATCGTTGGTCATCAGAATACTTAGATGAAGCTCTCTCCTTTTTTCAACGAGGTCCCAGGTCTTCTGTGACATCCAGTCTTCGCGTGTACGTGTTTTAAGTCCAAGAACGACAGAGCTGGTCTCCGTATAGACCATTTTGATGCGATTCCACTCTGTGTCGACTGTGTCTTCAGCATCCGCAACGAGCGCGGAGAAACGGTTTCGAAGCTCCAGGTTGAAAGCTGCGCCTACTTCTGGGTTCCGTAGCTTGCTGACTTCAAATTGCCTGCCTACTTTAGTCGTCTCACTAGCAGTTCGAGCTACAGCTACTTTGAGCCGCACTTCGGCTACCACTAGGTGGTGATCACTGTCGATATCCGCTCCCCGACGGTTACGGACGTCGAGTAGCGAAGATCGCCATTTGGCACTGATGGCAAGGTGGTCAATTTGATTTTTGGTAACTCCATCGGGTGAATTCCACGTATGTTTGTGGTGATCTCCATGAATAAATAAGGTCCCTCCGATAGTCAGATCGTTATCCTGACAGAACTCCAGGAACCGCTCCCCATTCTCATTGCGGGTGCCCAGCCCGTGTTTGCCCACACACTCGGTATAAGGCCTTAATTTTTACTGTGCATTGTACAGAAGGAATATTAAAGAAGAAAAACTTAAAAAAATAAACTATTTCAAAAATTAACAAACGATGTTTTTATTTATTATCACCATAATTTTTGTCCAATATTTGCAAAAGCTTCCAAAAAGGTTTTTACTTTTTTGTTCCGATAAGTTACATTATTTTTGTGTGTAGAAAAAATAATAAATTATACCAGTCATATCCATATTAATATTGAGATCGCTACTTCAAATCCGGTCTCTATGAATGACCTTGATTGTAGTTTAGGATCCTTGAGGTCGAAAATTTAGTATAGTCTTCCTTGTGTATCCCCATACCCCAAATAACCTGTAAAACTTAGTGTCAAATACAGCCTGTAAATCTATTACGGGCGAATATTGAAACGGTGGTCAGCATAGGACCTAAGAAGCATATTTAGATAACTATTGCTTAAAACCACAATGAAAATATTTACCATACAAAATAATTCGGGCCGCAATGTAACGCAACACATTCAAGTTGACAAACACGCTAGTTGACAGTTACTTTAAAAAAGCTCGTATCTCGCAATGTCATAACAAGCATGTATGCTATGCGGTACCTACATTGCTGCTCGGTAAATTTTCAAAAATTTATTACGAGGTCACTATTAAGTGTAATTTAAATAACTGGCCAAGAGCATGTCGGACCATGCTCAGTGTAGGGTTCCATACCCGTAACTATAAGGTAAAAAATACGATGTAAAAAAAGTACAACAACAAAAGAGCGTATCTTCATAGCAATTACGTCCTTTTGTTGAGAAGCGCAGTTTATCGGCAATAACTCAAAAACGGTTAATTCGATCTTGATGAAAATAATTTTTGTTGAAAGTATTAATTAAGCGTTACCTTCGTGATTTTTTTCATATTTTTCGGACGCACGGTTTAGAAAATAGAGGGGTGGGGGGACACAATTTACACAACTTTCGGAGCGATTATTTCCAAATACATTCACTTAATCAAAAACATTACTTAGGAACCTTATAGTGTTTTTATAGAGCTGTCGAACTATGTACCATACGTTGATATTTGCTGAAAAATTTTTTTTTTACTGTCTTTAACATATATGGAGTGCCCCCCCTAAAAATATTTATTTTAATTATTTATATACCAAACTAAGTAGCGGCTCATAAAACACACCTATATTCCTAATTTCATCAATATCCATCATGTCATGTAGTTTCTGAGTAAAATGCCTGTGACATACGGACAGACAGACAGACAGACAGACAGACGGACGGACATGACGAAACTGGGTTCCGTTTTTACCATTTTGGCTGTGGAACCCTAAAAATCATATTAATTAATGATAACACTACTAAACGCTATATCTGGTTTAATTGTTCGCCCTTATTAGACTTACACGCTGTATAAAGTGTCTATTTTATGACTTCCCGTTTCCTATAAAATCGAAAGTGACAGTTGTATAAGTGATTTAAGAGTTTCTTTTCCTTTTGAGATATAAAATAAATAAAGCTTACGCAAGACCTATCCGTAATACTCTGATCCTGAAATACGCCATCGGAAATCACAAGGGGAAATGCTCCGTCAATCACAACTTTGTAGTAAGTTAATTCACAATTGTTACGTGAATCTCGTCTGTTTATCTACAAGGTGTTTCATTGAACGTAATACAACTCATGTTTTTTAAACTCCTCTCCCTGGTGCTAAAACCCTGTGCTAGGTCACGTGTTGATAAAGTCATCTGAATTAATAGATATCACTGTTTTAATTATTCATATTTTTTGGTCTCATCGTGGTTACCCTACTTAGCGTTAAGAGAAAAAAGTTTGAATCTAATTTTGTAGTGAAAACTTACCTGTTTGCTTATTTAGGTCGATGCATGCATTTTGACACATTATCGAAGTTATTGGTCATAACAAACAAACAGGTCACGTAAATCATGAGGGGTGCCCACACGACGAGATTGTAATTGCTTAATTCTGTTAGCAAACTAGGAAAAGTTAATTATGACGTATTTTAAGAAATCAATTTGAGCATTTTGTTCTCGGTCGTTAACTGAGTCGGAATTGCTTAATTTGTATTACGTTCAATGAAACACCCTGTACCTATATTCCATGTACATGTATAAAAACCGTAGGTATAAATGCTGTGTTTTACATTAAATATTTTTCCAAAAAAAGTTACTGCTGAGTGTTAAAAATAAATACGGAATTAAATAAATCGTTTTTGAAAATGTTGGTCTGCCTGTTTGTTTGTGCGCGCATCGCATTACGCAGAAACTATCGGACCGTTTTACATAATGTTGGTATAGGCAAAGTACAAAGACAAACAAGTAGCCCAACTTCGGCCGCTTAGGAGGGCGCGACACATATTTACACAGACGCACGATCACGCGTCTGTGTGAGTGCGATCCATACTGGAGCTTTCTTACGCAATCTTAAATCTTTACGTGTAGTGCGCTCGTAGGTACGCGACGCGCACACATTCAAGCGCGCGATGTAGGTACGTTTTTTAGGAAGAAAATTACTGATTATACCGAGGGCCTTAAAATAAATAGCCGGACGGAGCGTCGCCAACAGAGAACTGAAGCCATTTTTAGTAAGTCGGCTGCTTGTACACGAGCAGCACGCACACATCAACTAGTTTTTTCCTATTGCGATGCGAGTAGCACGCACAGATAGGTAGGCTTATTAAACAATAGACACGCTTGAGTTCTTTGTTAGCGAGGTTCCGTCCGGCTATTTATTAATAGCTTCTTAGATTATACTCTGGTTACTTACTGGTAGATTATGACCCGACAAAGCCGAAGCAAAAATGAGGCATTTAGCTTATTTGACCTCCACGAACGAAGTCGCGAGTGGGTTCACTAGTCCCAAATATAAAATGAGGGTTGACAGCAGCGTTGTCAGATTTTTTTTTTGCCAAGTTGGGATTTTGAAACTTTTTGAGTAAAAAAAGCGGGATTCTTTCGTCGAAGTTTTTGAGTAAAAAAACGTAAGTTATCAAAAAGAAAAAAAAAAGCTAAAATGGAAAAGAAAGGTCAATTTTTTGGCCTCGTAGTCGCTTACCATCAAATACTGCGAAGGTTAATTCCTGTTTAGTTAAAGGATTTAAAAAAAATAGTAAAGGTATCTTAGTCACATTTATTAGGGCTTGTTACACACTTGGGATTTTTCATTTACAAAATAATGAATATCTCGGAAAGTAAGCGTTTTTCGACTATACATCACACAACACAACATTATTTACTCCTAATAGTTGTTAGAATCTATAGTTAAAGTTTGTCGGTATAGTCCCTCCCACGCTGTATAATCAGAAATTTTTAAAGATTATTTTTTTTTATTTGAGTTTTAAATAACGTTTACGTGACAATAGATAGCAAAAATAGCCATAGAAAATGTATTTTAATCAAAATATGCCACCCGTCCGCACTTCCTCAGCACGCCGAAAAGCGGACAGCCTGTCCCGCGCGGAACATTTAATTTTGATTTGAAAATCTGGCCGTCTCGCCAAAATCGGGACGTCTGGCAACTCTAGTTGACAGTCTCACGAGGTCTACAGCTCACAGAGCCACTAGTTATATTAGTGGCGAGGTAGACGGCGAATTTATGAATTATCTACAGGAAAAAGTCGACGTCAAATATCCTTCAAGAGTTCTCGGCGCGTTTCCTTTGATTCCCTTCTTTACCCCGCCACAACACCTTATCCTCCTCCTAACTTTCGTTGGAATTTAAACTTTATCAACACGGGATAAGGTCACATTTTTATATTCATAATAAGTTTACTCTACGAGTGTCAAAAGGTCTCATGTCGCTAGGAAGTTAAATTGGAATGTAAACCCAATTAACAAAGGATTAGGTTGGGTTTAGATCGTCATAAAGATGTTTGGTAAGTTTTTTGCATTATGTCAAACGAAGTTTTGCGTTGATTGGGTTAGATTAATCAAAAAAGTTAGAAAAGGCCTTGGAAATATGATGGACGATTGATGCTGCTAATGAAGGGTCTAGCTTATTTCAAGTTTTCTAGTACAGTTAAGTGCAAAAACATGTACTTTTATGGAATCACACAACATTTCCATCCTCACCACTTAGATAGTTGGCAGTCCAGAAAACTTTATGCTTCGCACTACTGTACGTCTAGCATAACTAGCCGCGACTTCGTTACTCTGACCTGTCACTGTCACACTATATTGAGTGGAAAGAGATAGGTTGCATCTGTCGCGCGACAAAGAGTCGCGTGTCACAGTTGTGCTAGAGGTACTGAACTGTAGAGTAAATAGGCTAGACGACTAAAAAACCTGTTTAATCCGTCAGTTAGATTATTAAAAAATATTGTACATGCATTTTTTCTTTTCTTTTACAAACAAAAAATTACAAGGATACAGTGCTTAGAAGTTTCGAGTGACGTTACTCTTTGGTACAATTTTCACCTAGGAGTGACTTCATAAGCCCCCACTCTGGAAGTTTGATGATCTATACCTTTGCCGATTTTTAATTATTTGATAAACCAAAAAATACGTGTCCCATATTTTTCCTAAATTTTTAACCCAATCGTCATCCGGGGTCATCCTCAAAGTACGTCACGCGATTTTTCAGACTTTTAGACCCCCCCCCCCCCCCCATGTCACACTCTTTCCTACATATTTGACCTTGTTAGTAGCTGTCACATTTGGCTAGACCCCCCCCCCCCTCCCCCCGCCGTGGCTGTGAAGAGGCCCACTCTAGTTTGTCTCAGAATTACCGCTTAAATATTTACCGCCATTTGACATGTTTAATTTGTGGTTTTTGAACACATCACAGCGTGCTTTATAATATTTATGCGTGTAAATAAATGAAGCAGTGTATCAGTGGCGTGGCGTCCAAAGAACTCGATTCCTACCGGCTTGTCTAATATCAGTCATTTGACCACCTTATTCTACGGCTCTTAAAGAAAATGTACCTACGCCAAATCTGCACCGGCTTGCCCAAGCATATCTTTTACGCCACGCCACTGCAGTGTATGCAACTGTACATAATTAAATATTAAAATACTTTTTGTATGAAATTCACCTTCGGCTCGCTTCACAAAACCACACTAGTATTTTAAGGCCTCTCATTATGTATCAGTTGCATAAACTACTACCTATTAAGGCATGAAATATATTAACAAATCTACTCCCACCATTCCAAAATCCCAAGCCAGCTTTATTTTAGATCCGTATTCGTGCTATCGACTAAGTAGTTCTTGAGATATCTGGGTGTGACAGACGGACAGATAGACAGAGTACGGCACCCTAATAATGCCCACAATTATTTGCCGCCTCTACATTTTAAGGCATTGCCACGGTTTCCACAGACAGGTACTATTCATCAATATTCAAATAGTCAGCGACTCCGGTAAATTCCAATTAAACCATCCCCAATATTTGCCTAATTGATATTAAGTACAGGTCAATTCGTCTTTATTACGCTTTTCAGGGAGGTTTTCCGTATAAACAGAAAATTTAAAAATCGAGTAGGTTGTATTAGGATATACCCACAGTCACTTGCACCAATATGTCTATGTCACCGTAAAATTGCGAACACCGTTAGTTTATAATCTATCTCGTCAGATTATAAACTGTCGAAAAAATATAAATTGTACCATATTGCTTACAATATGACGCATTCATTTTCGGTAGTTTACAATACACAATATAATATTCTTTAATCGTGCACCAAAACAAAAGATTACAAAAGCGGGTAGAAATTTCCCAAACATTCAAAATGTAAAATGGGTATGTATATTTTTAAACGCCGATTTTGGACAAATGGGGTCATTTTTAGTCAATATCTTTGGACTACTTGTAGCTCCTTCTTAAGGTGCGTACGCATTTGAGCGGCTCGGCCTGAGGCACGCTCACCCCGAGCGGCGAGCTGCTCGCGAGCAAAACTTTAACACATTTTATTTTATGCTCGGGTGAGGCAACGCGCTCGCGGTGAGCCGACTTTGTGCGTGCGTCGCACAAAATGGCGTCGGACGCAATAACAGCTGCTGCTGCGTTTATAGTTATTCATAGAATAATTAATAAAAAATAAAAAATCTTCTTGCATGATCTCTGAAATAGTTTTCCAAGCATCTTGTTTAAAATTTTTGTTAAAATAGTGCTCGTGTTTCGGGTCCCATAAAACATTTTGTTTTTCGTATAGTTGTATTAACAGAAAACACTTTTCATTATCCCACACCATTACTAAAAGAAGACGTATTAATTGTAAATTTAAATATCAGCAAACCTAGCCGTCGTACGCAATGACAATCGACAAGTAAACTTTTTCGCGCGCGCGCCGCTCGCGGGCACGCTCGGATACACGTCCACATTACACGAGGCACGCACACTGAGGCGCCTTTGATTGAGCACGGTCAAAAGACCGCCGCCGGCCGGCTCGCTGCGAGCTGCTCGCTCGCTACCCGCGCGCGGCGCGTGAGGCGCGTACGGGCTTTTTTATTTAAAGTGCGTTCTTAACTGACAGTTAACAGGTCGTTACAGAACTGACGATTAGTGTCAAACTCCATACATTTCGTTACGGACTGACAGGTTAGACTGTATTTGAGCATAGCTTAAATTTCGCCTAACCGTACATTTTAAAATAAAAATGCCCGTACGCATTTGAGCAAATGGGCGAGCCGTGCGTGCCTCAACCCGAGGCTGCCTCAAATGCGTACCCACCTTTAGACGACCACTATGATACCAATAACTGAAATCCGCCAAAAATGTTAGTTATGTTGTTTTTGTAAACATGTCTTCAATTTTTTTTATAGACCTTTTCTAGCGAAAACTCTCGACATGTGAAGAGCTTCTTAGATGCTTCTTAGTAGCTGTAGGCAGAATATGTCAGTTTCTACCAAATAGCCATTCTGTTATATATGTGCTCTTTATTTGATTGGTTACTGCACCCGCGATAACGACGTAGGTATGTTTATGACAAATATTAGTATTGAGTTTGAGAAGTCTGCATTTTTTGGATAAGTTGCATATCGTTTAAAAGACAAAAATCTGTGATTGGTTACAAAGCCTACGGACGTGAGGATTTCATTTGCCGCTACAATTTTATCTTTAATACTAAGTGCTAGCTCCGCCCCGTTAGTACTTATGGGGCCGATTTTGAGCTTCAGTTACGCTTCCATACTATTCCATATATTTCGATGTGGTTAATATAGGCATATAATATATGTAACATTTCTTCCGACAAAATTCATCGCGCCGCTTGGATGTGTGCGCGCCGTGTACGGTTGACGCACTACAAGCAACCTTTTGGGAATGCGTAGCAATGCTCCAGTAGCGGTAGCGGTCGGACTGTCGCTGCGATCGCTTGCTCCCACGAAACGTATCGTAAACCACCGTTAGAATGAAAACAACCTAATTCAAAAATTTTAATAATTTAATTTCAATCTTAAAATGACCCAAAACGGTTTTAACTCGGTTGTAAAAAAAATTTGGATTAGACCGCTTTCATTCTAACGGTGCGTTGTATACTGCAGCATTCGGATGCGAAAAAACCGACGGACGGCAGCCCTGCACATCGACATTGAAAAAGTATCGCGCGCTCCTAAAGGGCCGGGGTGTGCCCACTTTACTCTCCTTATATTTTGCTACAAAGTCCCCGGTGCTCTAAATCGACAAATTCTCAAGTAAACTTTATTCATTCTCCTTTCACAACGGCGCCCCTGACCCGCTAAATATTCAGTGTTGTCAACTCGGGATAACTCGAGGATCCTGGCTGACTATCGGATCCGGCGACAGATTTACACAGCTTCGGAAATCCCCTATTAGCTTTGGTACCCTTTTAAAGAACCTATAGCTGTGTTATTTATAGTACATTACACAACTAGGGTGGTTAGGTTATACAAAGAAAGGCCGAGATCGCAGAAGTTTACGGCCCGAGCTGCAAGCGAGGGACGTAAATATGCGATCGAGGGCTTTCTTTATTACCTCCGTGTTGTGTACATAATTTTATGTCTACACTTGGCCAGAAAGCGGCTTTTTCCGTACGCGCAGCGTGCGGAAAAAGCCACTTTATGGCCAGGTGTGGCATAATAGTACATTACATAACTAGGGTGGACAAAGAAAGGCCGAGATCGCAAAAGTTTGGGGCCCGAGCTGCAAGCGAGGGACGTAAATATGCGATCGAGGGCTTTCTTTATTACCTCCCGTGTTGTGTACATCATTTTATGTCTACACGTGTGTACGCGCAGCGTGCGGAAAAAGCCACTTTATGGCCTGGTGTGGCATAAAATAATTTTTCTACTCCTGTACTGTTATCTGTCTTTTACTTGGTCACGAACACTAATATAAGAACATACATAATATGAGTTCAGAGAAGTCTATACTCTATTCCCCATAACAGCACTAGTGTCGTTATAGTCACTTTACGTTATTGCTAGCAGCCACAGACTTCTAAATCTAGGTTAAACTTAGGTCAAGGATTAAGCGCTCAATTCTAACTTTACGATAAAAATGCACAACTACCAACTTAACAAACAATTAAATTCCTACGGCTTTTAAGAAAAACAAAACTTTCCGAACTAAATTCATTGATGCCAACATAAAAAAAGTATTTTTAATATATTCACTGCGTGTCAATTTAAAATTAAAAAAAAAAGTTTACCATAGACACATACTGTCAGTCAAACGTCATATTTGCCTTGTTTGCAGGTTATGCCTTGTTTGTATTTTATATTTTAAAAAATTTAGTCGTAGAAAAAGTATTGTATGCAACGTTGTATAATTAAGTCAAAAAGCGCTCATTGCGTCTCTATTTGCGATACTCGCCGCATTCGCGGCTCGTATCGCAACTCACGCAATTCGCATTTTTTGAACCTTCTTATACAACTGTTGCATAAAATACTATAAATAACACAGCTACAACAAGTTATACCTACAAGCTAGGCATTTATGATTCTTAGCGCGTTAAATGTAAGTTCTTACACTGTACATCGCACACTTGAATGTGTGCGTGACGTGTAGAAACACACTACAAGCAAAGATTTAAGAATGCGCTAGGATGCTCCAGTATGGAACTCACTGACACAGACGTGCAATCGTGCGTCTTTGTAAATACGTGTCGCGCGCTCCTAAACGGCCGAAGTTGGACTACTTGTTTTGTCTTTAAGGCGCGGTAGGACCTGGCTCGCATTTCACATACAAACTAGGGTCGGGCGGAATGCAGATTATTGCAGATTATCATCGATTTCTAACATAAAAGTATACGTTATCAACCCAAACATGAGAGGATGCTCTGCATGACTGTGAAATCATGATTGTCAGGTATTAATTTTGTCAGAAAAGGTAACTGGTGATGAACAAAATGAAAAAAAATTAAAAAAATACTTTATTTTATAGTGTTTTCGCGCTACTTTTCTATCGAGCGAAGTGTTCGCTATCGTGTTCTAAGTGACAGGAAGCCCTAGATACAGTTCTGAATATTATTATATATGTTTTACAGTGACCTAAGAGTCAAATAAGTGCTCTAAAAATGATTTGGAAACTAGGCTTCCGTGCCCGATTCTGGTCTCACCTCGCCTTAAGAGGAAACAGTAAGGTCGAGAGAATTGAAAATTAGGTATTTGTAAAATGTGTCGCTATCCCGCACTGCCCGCCTCTTTCCCGCAGAGCGCGATAGAGACAACTGCAGCTTGGACCGAAAATACCTTTTAAAATTTCATGAAAACAACGTTTCGTAGTCCCCTGATTTCTTCCCCAAAACTTAACCTATTTAACTAATTTTTTCATTAAACATTAAAGAAAAGCTTTGGCCGTGTTTATATGTTTTCCTTTTTTTTAATAATCTAGTCAAATTTGTTTTCTGGATGTGTGAACACAGCGGAAAATCTGGCATTTTTTTTAGGATTTTGAAGGTTAATATCTCTTTTGAGAATCAATTTATCGTAAAAAGGAAAACATAGGAACATATCAATAGTAGCCATAGATTTTTGGACAAAAAATGATTGCTCTACTGGCATTATCCAGGGAGGAAACAGGGGACTACGTTTGTATGGAAAAACTGCCCTCCCATTTCCTCTTAAGTATACTTTGTCGATGCTTTTGAATCGGTGTCGTCGGCGTCACGATTTTATGTTTACCATAACTAAATTCTGTGGGTCTAGTGAAAACGGGTACAAGTCAAATTTATACCAGTACCAAAAAGTCACAACGCTATTGTATGACTTAACCTCTTTTGCTCCTTGGTTATATGTGTCTTATACCCCTTACTAGACCCACAGAATTACACTCTTGACGTCAAACGTCAAACGCAAAATCTTACTCGTTTGGTTCACATACAAATGGACGAACTACATATTTCCTATCTCGATATATTTCTGTGGTGTAAACTAAGCCTTACTCTATATTTCCATTTCCCTCGCGGGCGACAATGTATTCCGGTGAAATATGGTTTTATTCCTCTAAGCTTGAGCTTACAATGGATTTTATCGAGCCATTTAATCAGTGTTTCTGTCGCAGCCAACTGGTTTAATTAGCCATTTGGTTAACTGCCTAGCCTTTTCACTAAACCGCGCCATTTAGTTAATTGCCTGGATGAAATGGCTGGCCAATGCTTGCTTAGGCTGTTCGTTTAAGAGGGCAACTATGAAGTTAATGAAATGGCTGGTTTTCTTTCTAAACAACTATGACCCGCCAGCAGGTCGACGAAGCCCTGCGCGGGGCTTCTATTTCTGCTCTGAGAGACACAAGCTGGCTTCACTGGCAAGCCCCCCTTGTGGGGCGATCCGCCCCCCGTCCCCACATGTGAGATCAGGTTCTAGGACAAAATAAATATAAAACTATTCCAAATTTCAAATCGATGGCAGCAGTAGTTCCTGAAATATCTGATTGTGACAGACGGACAGACAGAGTCGCACCATAAGGGTTCCTCTTTTACCATTTTGGTACGGAACCATAAAAATGGCATTCGAAAGAGGCCGCAGATCTTGTGAATATTCGCCAATAGTGCGCACAGGGAAATGGCAATGATAATCAAAGGATCTAAACCGAAATACCAGAATTTAGGATCGTGGTCAATAAACCTCATAAGAAACAGAAAAATACGCTTATGTGGTGATGTAAGATATGTCGTGCCACCAAAACTTCTACCTGCTTAGGAAATTATAGTTAGAGCATGAAACTTAGCGCTAAGTTCCTAACTAGATAACATAAGTTGCCCGAATATAACAGAAGTTCTAGCTTAGTTCTTTGTATTAGTGAGGTATATAAACGTTATAATTAGATTTTTCCGAATACCTAGAAGCAATTTTCTTAAGTTTGGCAATCCAAATTATAAGTTTCAGGAGCGTACTACTCGTTACTAATAATTCTCTGTACATTTTTTCTTAAATGGTCCTTCCTCTCAATGTAACTTCTATACGAACTTTTTTACTTTCCAGGCGATACGGTTGTGGAACTCATTACCTTTCGATTTAAAATGTGCTGAATCTCATTCTATGTTTAACTCCAAAATTATAGAGCACTACTTTTCACACCCACGATATTTAGAATTGACAACCTTTCATTTTTTTGAGCCTTTAATTTTATTGGTTCTCTGTATTTGGTTTGAAAAGACGAATACGCTGATATTTTATTTGTTTCACCAGGATTTGTAATTAATTTATAATTAATATATTAATATTTACTTATTCTAAAAGGGCGTAACTACAGTTCTACGGTAGAATAAACCATTACAGATGTAGTGAATAATCCTTTCCTATCGGCAAAACTCGGAACAACGATAACACCCGAATGTTGCCGATGTGTCTATGAATTACTGTATTATTAAATTACGTGTAGGTATCAAATAAATCGCATACTTTATTTATCAATGTCAAATGTCAAACTGCCCGTTTGACGTATATTACACTGAGACGTTAAAACCACCACGATTCTATCATATAAAGAATTTTCAGTTAGGAAATATAAATAAATATTGAAAATAACTTCGCAGGCTTGCCGATCTAAACGTTTCCCTTTTCTTAGTGCTTTCGGCATGTCTGTTATAAATTGTTAATGTGGATCGAATAAAATCAATGTTTATTATTTACAAAAATGACAGACAAGAGTGATATGTAAAAAAAAAGTCTATCAAAATATAGGTGGCCTGCATTAATACACGAGTCCATGAAGTTTATCACAAAATCTAACATAAATATCAACAAAATATTTCTGTGGTATTAACTACTCTATATAGATACTTCCTCTTGCAATGCGACCGTTCCCTACGTTGTCTCGATGGGTACTGAGTGCGAGTGAAGTAGTAAGACAAAAACGAACATTTCCGGGAAAATACGAAAGGAAAGGATTATTCACTACATCTGTACTTTAGTCTTATCGCGATCGAAAAAAAGTAAGCGATCTCACAGTATGCATTGACAATGTCAAATTCAAAATTATGACAGCTTATTTGTTCTGTGGCAAAAGGCACTGGCATTTCATCTATTGTGCCGTAGAACTGGTAAAATGAGAACATATTTTTTATTCATTTGTATTTTTTATATTAAGCGATATAAAAAAATTATAAAAATAGTGTAGTGTTCAGGAGACAAAATGCTTTCGAATCGTATATACATTTTAAAGTGTTCTTAAAATGAAATGTTGTCAATTGTGTAATTACTTTTCCAAATTGTTTGTTTAAAATGTCTGCTGAGAGTTTTGCCGTTAATTTTCCCCCCATATTTATTTTTACGTTTGTATCTATAGGTTTGCCCCTACTGCCACTAATTAGCTCTCGCCATATGTTACCGTTCGCACCACTTACTTTTCTGGTTTATTTCTGTGTCAATTCCGCTACCCAAAGGTTGTCTGGCAGAGATCGCTTTTTAACGATATAACCACCTGTTGTCTATTTTTTTTTAAATGTTACGTATCTTTGGTAATGTATTTTTCTGGTGCTCAATGAAGTATGTATATCTGTATTGTATAGTAATAGTAATTGTAAATAATCTTCCTGTGTGCCTACCATGAGTTGACTTTTCGATCGGCGCTAGCGAGTATCGAGCGCTCGATGACAGTCTATCTCTTTCGTACTATTGGCGTGTGCGAGAGAGGTGCACTGACTCTCGATACGAGAAACTCGCTAGCGCCGATCGTACACTCAACTCATGGTAGGCACACTATACATGGTACCTAGATATTTCAGATATTAGGTGAGTGAATACATAGGTAGGCTATATTGGGAACTTCGTTGGTGACACTCCCATGTGTGCTTTTTGTTATGTGCAGCCGTAACTACATACTTACTCCACATACTTACTACATAGTTACCGCCAACACGAACGGCGACCGACGGAGGCTGCCTCTGTCGGTCGCCGTTCGTGTTGGCGGTAACTGATGTAAGTAGTTACGGCTGCACATAACAAAAAGCACACATGGGAGTGTCACCAACGAAGTGGCCAAGCTATAGCTCTTATTTGCTTATCTATTTAACCTCTATATCCATAATATGTATGTGAATTACAACCGACGTTGTGCATTTCTTAAAAAAAAATTAATGTTGTACTTATTAAGTTATTCCTAGCAACTTCAAACCCCATCTTTAACGGCGCGCCTTATTTTACATCGATCATGCCATTTATCCTCCTGACACCTGGCGTCCTTTACAAAGTGCTAAATAAACTGTACTCTAAAGTCCGAATATTTTTTAACTCCGTATGTCGATAATGGGCGACGACCTACAGGTAGCCTCAATTCCCGAGTGTTTGTTTTTTCCCGCTAAAAAGATATTGGACACGTGATTGCTCACAGCCAATGAAATTTAAGTAATGGCGATAGTTTGTCCTCGAAGTTTGATAGAGATATCCTACCTAGTGGCCGCCATTCTTGCGACCCGTGCTCAGGAGTATACAGCTATGGCGGCACGTGGTCGACGCAGTATGTAAAACTTATATTTTTTTTGTTAAATTCGCTCGTTTTAAAGTAGGTTTTTTATAGATTTGCAAATTAGTAAACATTCTTTCAAAATCACATACTTTTGTGTATATATGAAGTACAGTAAAGTAAATAAACCGTCGTAAAAATATTAAACCTATACAAAGACCTGTCGTTCGTAGTGTATGTGTTTTTTTCATGAAAAATATTATAAAACTAAGTGTTGATTGCGTATTTTATTACTTTTTATGATTATATTAAAAATATGATTATGTTTAGTGCTTAATGTGTAACATTACATTAAATTTCATTAAAATTTTAAATAATTTGTTTAATTTATTCACGTAACCTACTATGCTTGAATGACCTAAAGTCCTTTATAAAAGACAAAAAAAACTGGCCAAGAGCATGCCGGACCATGCTCAGTATAGGGTTCCATAGCCTATACGGTAAAAAACCTAACCTAACTATAAGGTAAATAAAAAATACGATGTAAAAAAAGTACAACAACAAAAGAGCGTATCTTCATAGCAATTACGTCCTTTTGTTGAGAAGCGCAGTTTATCGGCAATAACTCAAAAACGGTTAATTCGATCTTGTTGAAAATAATTTTCGTTGAAAGTATTAATTGAGCTTTATCTTTGCAATTTTTTTTATGTTTTTCGGACGCACGGTTTAGAAGATAGAGGGGGGGGGGACACAATTTTCACAACTTTCGGAGCGATTATTTCCAAAGGAATTCACTTAATCAAAAACATTACTTAAGAACCTTAAAATGTTTTCAAAAGAGCTGTCGAACTATGTACCACACGTTGACATTTTCCGAAAAAAATTTTTTTTAGCTTCTGTTACATGTATGGAGTGCCCCCCCTAGATTTTTTTATTTTTATTATTTAACTACCAAACTTAGTTGCGGCATCTACAATACATCTATATTCCAAATTTCATCAGTATAGGTCTCGTAGTTTTTGAGTAAAATGCCTGTGACATACGGACGGACGGACGGACGGACGGACGGACGGACATGACGAAACTATAAGGGTTCCTTTTTAGCCATATTGGCTACGGAACCCTAAAAATACCTAAACAGAAATATGTTCAATGTATTTATCAAAAAATATTAAAAACTATTATTATTAGTGAAAAACTTTAGAAACACCTTAGTTTACGTTTTTTTCAACAGCCAAGGTCTCGGACTTTGCAACAGAAACAGTTTAATGCTTTGTAAAGTACATTCGGCTATAGTGGCAAGGAATTTCAGTTAAATGCTCGGTGTCAGGAGGATATTAGGCCAAACGTGTTTACTTCCAGTGTCACTAACCTTTGTATAGATTACTGTCAGAGTCGTTTTCAAAAAATGATGTCCGTAGTAGGCCCAATTAAACAAAATGTTAATTTTGTTCCTTTGTGTAACGGACGGAAGTTGCATACATTTTATATGGTTAACTTTCGTTACGCAAAAGATAAAGTTAACACTTGGTTTAATAAAGCCCTAACTACAGAGATATTTTTTTGTACACGACCCGTCAGCCTTTTTAACAGTCGCTATCGATTGGGAATTGCCTATATTTTGTGGCTGTTTAGAAATCGGTTTCATTATTAAACATCGTGACCCACTTTAGGAGTTAACAGGGGATGGCACTAACTGGTGGACAGTAGTAGGGCATTTCTCCAGAAATATGTCTGCGGTCACCTCATTCATCTGGCCCTTTTTCATACTAAATGTATGGAGACAGATGAATGAGTCGCAGACATTTTTGTGGAGAAATACCCAATATAGAATGTAGTACTCGTATGAAATAAATAGTAGTTAATGCAACTGATACATATTGAGAGGCCCTAAAACACTGGTGTGGTTTCATAATAAGATCACACGAGTGTTTTAAGGCTTACCTAATTATTACAGTTGCATACATTACTTAACGTCACACCTTGCCATAAAGTAGCAATAACTGCCCGCTGCGATCTGAGACATGCTTTGTTTTACTGCCCTAGGTAAGTAATGTACTATTTGATGTTATTATGATTTTTCATACATTATAATAACATTGGCACGAATAAGACACGAGTATACAGGGTGGGAGGGACTATACCGACATACTTTAGCCTTGAATTCCTGGCCCCTATTTCACCACGGTGACAATTGTCAGTGACATATGTCGGTTTACAATTCGACAATTGTCGACTGACAATTGTCAGTGATAGGTGACAAGTCGACATATTCGCAAATTTATTTGTATAGAAAATGTCAGCGTTGACAATTATCCGTTTCACAAACATTTTATTGTATGGCAAAATTCGTAATTGTCTTCAATTGTAGTTTGAGAGTGACAGGCAATTTCTTACCATTGTCACTGCCTTATTTTATGACATTTATGTTGTGAAACAACATAATTTTTTACAAGTCGTCATATTTCTACAATTGTCTGTAATTCTTGACATGAGGTTAGAGCTGTGTCAGGCTTTTGTGACAATTATAGTGTTTCGTGGTTAACTTACGCAGAAAATGGCTTTCCTCTGTGAAAGTAGCAGCGGCGATGGTGATAATGATATTGGTGAAAATGCTTACATAGGAAAATATAGATTCCAAATATTTTTTCTTTTAATATTACGATTTTACATTCAAGGAAATGTCGCTAAAATTAGCGAATTATAATTATTTGGTAAATATAAATTGTGAACTTCTAGATCACCTAATTACACAAAATAGAGCTTTGACATCTTGTCAAGAAATTCATGCATATACGAATACCGTTACCTAAATGTAAAAATTAGGTAACCCTTTCCCAGAAACCCCATTTCTAATAATTTATCATCATTAGCCTATATAATTATGTTCCGCTGCTGGGCATAGGCCTACTCCCATTGATGAGAGTGAATGGGCTGTAGTCCCCAAGTTGGCCCCGTGCGGGTACTTCACATACACCTTTGAATTTCTTTATATACATTTGCAAGTTTCCTCTCGATGTTTTTCCTTCGCCGAAAAGCTAAGCGATATATTAACCGAGTAGTTCCAACATATGCCGTTCAAGCGGAAGTTTTGTCATTTTTATTGGGCTACCCCACTCTACTGTAATAATGAAAACTATAAAACTGCCGTCCTAGTCTAAAAGGCGACTTTTTACTATGAACTTCCATAGCAAAAAGTCGCCTTTTAGACTAGGACGGTAGAAAAAGCATAAAATAATTCGAATCGTTCGGTTCACTATACAACATCATAATCATAAATTTTGACTGCACTGTGATTAATTTCATGACTTGATATATTTGGCGCGATACAACATGAGAAGTCTCAAAAGGCAAAAAAGGAAATACTTTTAATTAATTCTAGTTTCGTAGGTGCATCAACAGCCGATTGCATGCTTTTGTGGCTTTTTGGGATTTCTCATGTTGTTTTGCGCAGACAAAATGTATCAAACTATTTCAACAACATTAAATGTCATAAAGTGTTTACCTTCTTCTTGTTTGTATGTAGGTACGTCACGATACGTCATTCGTATCGGTCGGTTTTTCATATAAATAAAAACCGGCCAAGTCTGCGCTTGGCCGGATTCGCACACGAAGATTTTCGTACAAACGAAGACACAGTTAAGTGACCATCAGTAGACCTTAATACATTGTAATAAGGGTGACAAGTGGTCAGTTAGCAGTGTCTTCGATTGTACCGCCTTCGAGCAAAAACGAAAAACATGTTTCTTGTACAGTCAAGGAATTTAATTTCCTACCCGTACCCGATTGAAATGTTGTTAAGCATTCACGATGCATTAAGGTCGAAATTTCTATTTCAGTAATAGTATTTAAATGTCAATACGTATTATTTGTCACTGCACATTACAGATAACCTCTTTGCGAAGTCATTTGTTCATCTAATTACGAATACGTGTCAGTTGGTGTCAGTGACAATCGATAAAAATTTAAATCCAAGAATCTATACTCCCGAAAGTCTACCGCAAACGTCGATAGTCTAAATTTCGTTATCTAGGTTCCTTTCATTCGAATATTGCAAGAGCGAGAAAGATGGACTTTCTTCGAATTTCGATTCCGCGGTTGTCGTCCTTTTTTGGCAGTGCCTTGACGTTCTAAATTTCAGTTCACAATGTCAACGTTGTTAATCTGTTACCTAGTTACTGACACAAAACTCTAGCTAGCTCTTATGATGACAGTATGCTATACGATACTGGACCTTAGGTGGGTTGGAAATTAAATTCCTTGACTGTATGTAGGCCCTTTTTTATTTAATTTGTTGTTATAGTGGCAAAAGAAATACACCATCTGTGAAAATTTTAAGTCTCTACCTACTACAGTTCAAAAGATAGCCCTGTGACAGACGGACAGCGGAGTCTTAGTAATAGGATTCCGTTGGAACCCTTTGGGTACGGAACCTTAAAAATGGGGCATCATTTGTTTCCACAGCATTAATTATGTTTCAAATGTTTTTTTTTATAGGTAGAATACATTTTGTCTCGCCGAAACGAAATGAAATATTTATGAGTTTAGTTACAAATTATGTTGATAGGTGACACTGACTGTCACATCGTCGCCCCCATGCTAAACTTACAAATGTGCAATTTTGGTGAACTAGGATTTTAGACCTAAACCTATAAAGATTATGACCAAATTTGCGAATTTCTCAAAGTGGTAGATTTGGGAGTTTGGGAGCATGGGGGCGACGACATGATGTATCGCGCAGGCAAACTGTATCAAGTAAAAAGTTATAAAATGAAATACATTTCAACCATGATTATTGTCGTGAAGGCAAATGATGACACTTTTTCGTTTGTGTGGAGAACCGACCAACTAGAATGACCTTAGGTCTTGTAATTTTGTAATGGTCTGTGCCTGGCAGTTTTCGACATACGGTTCAATTGTAAAATCTTGTGAAACAAAAATAATCACGACTTTTTGACAAATGTCACTGTTTTTGTGACAAATGTCACTTTTTTGTGACAATTGTCGCACCTGTCGGGGTGGTGAAATAACGCTTGTAAAATGTCAAAACTTGTGAAACAACAATAATCACGAATTCTTGACAATTGTCACTTTTTTGTGACAATTGTCGCACCTGTCGGCGTGGTGAAATAGGGGCCAGGTGGTGTGACGAGTAAATAATGTTATATCAACATGGGTCGAATATTGTCATTTTACATTAATAGTCTTATGGAACAAAATAAATCAGTAAATTAAGCCCCTCGTTATAAACATGTCCTTACTGGCTGAAAAGTTATCAAAAAGAAAAAAAAAAGCTAAAATGGAAACGAAAGGTCAACTTTTTGGCCTCGTAGTCGCTTACCATCAAATACTGCGAAGGTTAATTCCTGTTTAGTTAAAGGATTTAAAAAAAATAGTAAAGGTATCTTAGTCACATTTATTAGGGCTTGTTACACACTTGGGACTTTTCATTTACAAAATAATGGATATCTCGGAAAGTAAGCGTTTTTCGACTATACGTCACACAACATTTTTTACTCATAATAGTTGTTAGAATCTTTAGTTAAAGTTTGTCGGTATAGTCCCTCCCACGCTGTAGAGTCTGTGCGGAAAGAGAATAGGCGTGGCGAAAAACGGAACTAACCTAACCAGTATGGCCACAGAACAGAAAATACGGCACATACGGTAGAAAAGCATTACAGCGCCCCCCAATTTAAATCCTATTCTCTTTCCGCGCAGACTCTATTACATTACTGGTTGCAAGAATTGTGGTAATTAGTAAAGTTTCAGATCGCACCTGCATGCATAATATGAACCATTTCTTCCTCACTCAGACCTTGCTCGGGCTGAACTATATTTCTTGTCGGAGTCTTCTGAACTGGGCTAGGTTTAGCGAACCGGCCACTAAAACTCCCGTTAGTTGGATATGCACACTCTACATAAGGACAGCTTCAACCTTTCCTGGGCATTTCTCCAGAAATATGTCTGCGACTCATTCATCTGTCTCCATACATTTAGTATGAAAAAGGGCCAGATGAATGAGGTGACCGCAGACATATTTCTGGAGAAATGCCCTCCCGCTGGCCCGTTGCTCACTTTGAGCAATCAGCGAAACTTCGAGGTGGTCCGGGCCAAGCGACCTGGTTCGACCCCAGGGAACGCCACGGCCGCCACCTATTTAGATTTTTACAACAGCCAATGAGGCTAGTAAGTAGTAAGTATTGTCAGTTTCTAAAAAAAAAGACTATTCCTTACGACAAAATGAACCGAATTGAACCCTCACAGTTCCACACCTCCACATACTGACCTATTTGAACGTATATAGGCGTTCAGAAGTTGTGCCCATTATTAAATACCGCGACCTAGTTTGGGCCTATTCGGGATGGCATTGTGGGACACTATAGCTTGTATGGTTATTTATAGGTATGACATGGTATTATGGGGCACTTTGATAAATGAATAACATTACCCTTAGCTTGGATTGGATTTACATTGGTCCATACATACCGAAAAATCATAACTATGTCATGCTTTATGATTTTAGCATTTTTAACATGTCGATTGCCACGGGCCTACGTATCTTACTTAATTTTTACTACGTTATTAGTTATTACTGCCCGCAATTTACACATAGTAATTATCGGTACGTCTTAGTATTGGTACGTAGTGAAAAGCAAAGTATTTTAGTCCCGACTTTTTAAACACTGCCTTTTTAGTTCAATTGTGCGGAACATGTCAGTCTCAATCTCAAGTCAGAGTTACGCACTACAGACATGAAGTAACGACAGTGCCAACTATTGGCGTCGTTTTTTAGTTTCCGATTACCGTCGACGGGTAAGCGAGTAAAATTGGGCGAGTAGCATTACATTGCGGATCTGGAAGGGTCGATCGATCACACAGGACCTCGTAAACCCGCAATGTACTGTTACCCGCCAAACTTTACTCGCTTACTCACCGGCGGTGAGATAAGTGCCTTAGATTGCGTTATTTATAAGACGATGTCAGTTTTCAAATGATACCGTCGATGGTAACATGGCATAATTAATTGAATTTTTCAAATACCACCAAATGAAATGGAAAATGTTATCTATTACTAAATTACACTTTTGGCGTCAAACGCCAAGCGAAAAACGTTAGGTACACGTTTTCACACAAATCGACGAACTATTTCCTTGTATCTCGATATATTTCTGTGGACACCGTAGCCTCGTGACTCATCTCTCTATCTCTCTCTGTCCCCAGGTAACGGCTATATCGAGGGCACAGAGCTGGACGGGTTTCTGCGCGAGTTCGTCTCCAGTGCCAACTTCACGGACATAAGTCCTGACGTGAGTACTATAATAAACAGAGGTGGCTTCAGCCTAGGACTTGCAATCCATTGTATGGCTGATACCGGGATCCTATGGGCCATATAAAAAATCCCACGATTAGGAGGCCTTTTTTTATTTATTTTTTTTAAGAGGGGAAAATGCGTTACGCATACCACCAGGGTGCGGGGACGGACCCTGATGGTTATGTGGGACTCCCTTGTTGGCTGATGAGGCCCAGGTTTACCCACTAAAAACCCGTCTATGTGCCGCCTCCGTGCTATAGGGCGAGACCACCAGAACGGTGTAAGCACTCCACCGTAGCCTCGCCAGACGATTAGAAGGCCTACTCCAGCCCATGTAGTGCCCGCGTATGCAATACCCTGGCGTCCTCTCATAGCCAAAAGGTGCCGCCCGTAGCGCCTCGCTTTGCTATTGCTTTGGGCCTGGCCATAACACGGGTGCAGGGTGTGTGGTCGCTGTGGCGCCGCGAGAGACGCATGATCTCTGGAGGAATCGCAAGCCAAGGTAAAGCCGGCACTGATAATAAACTAATGACGGCTATAGGTTAAACAGACTCAGTAAAAAAACGGCTGAAAGCTCCGTATTTCGGTTTTCGAACCTCGTACATATAAAATGAAGGGGTGCTAGGTAATACCTCGAAGATCTTAATCCTCTGTCCACACTGGCGAATTCTCTGTATGTTCCGATCCAGTGGCATATCATATTATCATTCTTGGTAATTGTGTAACACGTGCCAAGTTCTATTTATCATTGAAAAAATGCCATGGTACTTACTGACTGAGGCAGTTTTTCACAATATAGCCGGGCTATTCTACAAAAATATGTCTGCGACTTATTCCTCTGTCTCCATACATTTAGTATGAAAAAGGGGCAGAGGAATAAGGTGACCGCAGACATATTTCTGAAGAATAACCCAGCCAATCTTTCTGGACAGAGGAATAAGAACCTCCAAGAACGACCCGGCTCTTTACCGCTTATCAAAAAAATGACTGTTTAATAATTAGCAATTGCATTAACATAATACGTATACGTAGCAAAATTCCATAAATCAAAATTCGTACGTACGAAATTCCTAAAGACATTCCTGAGGAAGACTTTCGCCAGGAAAAAGTGTTAAAAAAAAAAAGGCATCTGAAATTGTGGCATTCATTAGTGACCGCAAAAAAGCGTATGAGGAAAATAATGTTAGCTCCACAGCATAACGGGTGGGCGTTCATTTCCATTCTGCGACCATTTATTAAATTACAGAACGATGATTTATATTCGTAATGGCTGCTCGTGTTTTCATTAAAGCATCTCATGTGATATATGACGCGGGCGGTACAATAAAGAATAGCTTCATGCGTAAACAATATAATTAATACCACAGAATAAGTAATCGTACTACCAAGGACCATTAAAACAAGAGGACTGTCATTCTCCATACAAAAATCTGTTCCCCGAATTTACAACGCCATCTATGTATAAGCTTGGTATGAGAATGATATTATTTACAATTATTCAACTTTGCAAGCGTGACACAGTATTTAAATGTTAGAATTTATTTATTATAAGCTGTTTACGAACTAATTGTTACTGTACTATGTTTCGTTGTTCAATTATAACATTGTTACAGTAGAAATTCTTTTTCTAGAGCGAATTCACTTAGCTTTGTACCTGACGAACAATACTCATTATCTGCATTGTTAACTGTGGCCACAACTTCGACTTCGAGATGTAAGGCATTATAGTGCACATAATTTTTACACTAAATTAGTCTTTAAGTCGAGCAAAATAAGGTTTACTCTTAAACAAAGAGAACACAGATGTTGGTCACTTCGTAAGTGAAAGAGCAGCGAAGTACGTATCGATGCTTAGAAAGACGAACGATGTATTCTCTTTGTTTAAGTGTAAACCTTAATTCGTTTGACTTAAAGACTAATTTAGTGTAAAAGCTATTTGCACTTATAGTGCCTTACATTTCGAAGTGGTAGTGGTGGCCACAGTTAACAATGCAGACAATGAGTATTGTTCGTCAGGTACACAGCTAAGTGAATTCGCTCTAGAAAAAGAATTTCTACTGTAAATGTTTAGTTTTTTTTTTTTTTTTTTTAGCGCCATCTAGTTTTTGCCTTGCGATCGGGGTACAATCTAAAGTATAGAGAATAACAGTCCTCTTGTTTTAATGGTCCTTGGTACTACGCACAGAAGTTTTTGTCTCTAACAAAACTGACGTTAATGTCCGACCACCGGACGAAACGCACCGGACCCGACCGTCTCTCTGTCGCATAGCGCGTGCTCTTTCTGGTCGCTGGTTAAACCCCTCCGCGGGGGCAACATTTGCTAATAGTATAATATAAATCGCGGAGTGACCCACTCTTGTAAAAACTAGAATTTGCCCACTTCTCCGTTTGCGAGGATGAAAAGGCTGTAATCACAGAAATATATCAAGATACAAGGAAATAGGTCGCCGATTTGTATGGGGATCAGCGTGTAACGTTTTTCCCTTGGCGTTTGACGCCAAGAGTGTAAATTAGTGATAGAAAACATAAATTTTCAATTTAATTTGGTGGTGCTTATTTGAACAATGAATTATTAGGGATGTAACAATACCGATACCGATACCGATATATCGGCCGATATATCAGTATCGCCGATATTATACAACCGATATTTGAAGAATTTGCTGTATGAAAAAAGATCTGCAAAAAATAATTTCAATTTCTGACTTAATTTATGTACCTACTGGTCTATTATATTACCTTGTGCAATGATAATTACTATGTTAATTAAATCTTTGTTTGTTAATAAAAAAAAATGAAGTTTGAGTTGACAATTAATTATTTTTACTTTACACTTTCAAGATTGACTCTCTGGTAAATATAGCCAGTAGTCATTGCCATTAGTTATAATAAGGACATAAAAATATCTGAAGTTCATACTTCATTATCAAGCTAAGATATCGGTATCGGTATCGCCGATATTAACTACTATATATCGGTATCGGTATTGTATCGGCAAAACTGTGTATCGTTACATCCCTAGAATTATACAATTATTTTCAGATTTACAAATCTGATCAGATCAGATTTACAAACTGTGATTTCTAACGTTGTGGGTAACGAGGGGATCCCCTTTGGGCCAGACCGGTACCAAAAATACTCCTTTATGAAACCGAGCATGCAAAATATCTGACACTTTTCTATTTCTAATGTTTATTATGTAAAGTCTTTATTACACATTCTAACAGACACAATACAAAAATCAATGGCTATGTACAAATTCGAACTTATTCCTGTTAGCCTTACAGCGTAAGGCATCTCATCCAGCTAACCAAATTGAATCATGTCAGAATATATCCTACACTACCTTACGTTTCTTTCATCATATATTATTACTAGTGACAGTACGGGAATATGATATTTTCTACAACATATCAGAGTATTTTCCCCACATGAAAGGAGGGTTTTATTCAACCGAGAAAGATTATCTTTCAAGAAGGGAGAAATCCCCGATCGGCTGCGATTTCCTTCGAGATTATATATCTGTAATACTTGTATGAGTTGTAAGTCTAAGTCTTCTTACCAACTACAACACAGGCTAAACGAGATCATTTCATTTTCCATAATATTTATTATGTATTAACCGCAATTTTATTAGGATTCTTTTAAAGCTTTCGTATAAAGCCACTTAAGTTAGATTAACATTGTTTTATAACGATACTGAAAATTTTACCCTTCGCGACCATGGACGTCACGGCACGTCCGAAACGTCGAGGTAATATCATGTTTTTACGCGATTAAGTCCCGTTTTGTTATAATAATGAGTGAAAATCGTGAAAGTTTAAATCAATAATTTTAGTTTCTGCCAAAAAAAAAATTATGCCAAACATACATGGCAAACGAGACAATAGGGTATTTGCCTGTAGTCAATATAAATTACTACACGCAAGCCATTAAATCAGCTTTCGAAAATTTGCAAAAATGAACTAAACATCACCTATTTAGCGTTTTAAACGATTTTTAAAAGATCTAAACCTGTAAATAAGAAGATGATTTGATGTTTGAGTAAAATGACGTCATTTCACTTTAATTCCATACAAACTTCATACTATCTGAGCGTTTTGACACTTCATAAAAAGTAACTGATTTGATCTGTCAGGAAAGTAGCCTATTATTATGACAATAGGAACTAAGATGGCATCATCGGGAAATATGGCCTAAATTGGTAGGTAAGCGTTGTCTAACCTTTTGCAACGTTTTACTGTAGACGCTACAATGCAAATTTATTCGCATCACGCCGAATAATGATCCCTATGACATTTCATTTTCGCCACTTGCATTCATTTATTTTAAAATAACACTTATTAGTTTCATATTATTATTATTTTAATGCAATATTTCTACACCAATATACGTGCTATACTTCCAAATTATGTCTACAAACATTAAAAACCGGTCAAGTGCGAGTCGGACTCGCGTACCGAGGGTTCCGTACAAAATCGTCAGTAGATTCGTGAATAATTCAAGAAAAATTGTATGGTGGGACAAACTTAACTTTGCTGTTGTAAAACTGTTGTCCCCATACATCGACATATGCCGCGGTTAGTTTAGTAGGAGCAAATAAGGTTGTCTTACGATTTTTGCGAATTTCTGAAAAACGCTGCAAGTTAGGAAAACCGTTTTATTTTTCCTGTAATATTTAGGATAATATTAATAATCAGTAATTATTTCAGATTTTTCTGTTCAGTAACTTCGGAGATAATAGGCGGGGAATGGTATTATTTTAAACGTTTTTGGTCTTAAATCAAAAACTACACGTTTACTGAAAAAAATAAAAATGGTTTTGAAATCTTCATATTAAGCCCTTTCATTTGATATCCCACTCGATATATTAGCCCAACTTTTGATTTTAGATATCCTATTTCGGTCCCCTTTAAAAAAAAAAGTAAAAAAGGTATAGGATTTTTTTTCTGTTCCATAGGCTCGAATTAGCGGTTATTAACACTATTCCAAATTTCAAGTCGGTAGCATCAGTAGATCCTGAGATATCTTGCTGTGACAGACGGACAGACAGACAGACAGACAGACAGAGTCGCACCATAAGGGTTCCTTTTGTACCATTTTGGTACGGAACCCTAAAACCGGTCAAGTGCGAGTCGGACTCGCGCACCGAGGGCTCCGTACAAACTCATAAGTAGATACATGAATAGTTCAAGACAAACTATATGGCGATTACTTTAGTAGGAGCAAATAAGTATGTGTTAAGATTTTTGCAAATTTCTCAAAAATGGTGAAAGTTAGGAAAACCGTTATATTTTTTCTGTAATATATAGGACGACATTAATAATTGGTAATTATTACAGATTTTTCTGTTCAGTAACTTCGAAGATAATAGGGGGGGAATGGTATTTTTTTTAACGTTTTTCGCCATAAATCAAAAACTACTTATTTAAAAAAAATTACAAAAATAGTGTTTTAATCTTCAAATCAAGCCCTTTCATTTGATACCCCACTCGATATAATAGCCCTACTTTCAATTTCCAAAGTCCCATTACGGACACCTTTAAAAAAAAAGTAAAAAGGTTACAAGATTTTTTTTACATCCAATAAGCTCAGGTTAGCTGTTCTTAACACTATTCCAAATTTCAAGTCGATAGCATCAGTAGATCCTGAGATATCTTACTGTGACAGACGGACAGACAGACAGACAGACAGACAGAGTCGCACCATAAGGGTTCCTTTTTTACCATTTTGGTACGGAACCCTAAAAAGTGATAGTATGGAGAAAGAACTGTTTTAGGGATCATTTGGCGTGAGGTGTATAAAATCTGACAAGAACTAGTCATGTGTATAAGCCTTTACATTCATAAAGCCGCACAACGCTCATGTGT
Source organism: Eudemis profundana (assembly GCA_947034925.1). Classification (NCBI taxonomy): domain Eukaryota; kingdom Metazoa; phylum Arthropoda; class Insecta; order Lepidoptera; family Tortricidae; genus Eudemis; species Eudemis profundana. The sequence continues at coordinate 7,973,648 of OX344814.1, read as the reverse complement.
GGCCACCTTTACGTAAAAGTACAGATAACATAGAGTCGACAGTTTTCACGTCAGCATAAAAATATCAACTGTCTCTCAGGATTAGGGCTGTCCATCACGTTCGAAATTCAAATAAATGGATTACCAAAATAGAACACGCTTCAATTTGGGATATGGAAATGTGAACTCAAAGTGATATGGAATAAGACTGAATATCGTTTGAGTGGAAATTTGGAGAGTATATTACGAATTTTGTTACTTTACCCAATCCATGTTATGTGGTTGTATATAAATGACATGTCTAGTTCTAAACGAAAGAATGACAAATAGCATAAATCATTCGTCTTTTTTGGTCTTAGGGCTTGTTGTTTTTGTTACAAATATAAACAAATACGAATATTTATTGCTAACACCATCTATTTAAGTGTGACAAAAACTTGTACAGTTCATGCTGATGATATCTACCAAGTCTTGTTTTCTCTTTCTCCCTCACATGCGTATAAGTATGGAAAAGAGTGAAAAGAAAAATGGCGTAATGGCACATTGATTGATGTTTGACCTGCCTGCCAGCATAACTTATGAAATAATTAACAGTAGTATTATTTTTTAGCAGACTTGGAAAAAAATAGAGTTTCTCATTTCTTTGGAATGTACTTATGTATGTTTGTTATGTTTACAAATTACTCGTATGTATGTTTACAAATTACTCGTAGACGGCTTGATCAATTTGAAAAATTATTTGTTTGTTTAAAAGGGTGTATTATACCTTTCTGATGATTCCATTGTCACTACGTCTGGATTTAGTTTTGAAATCTTGGAGAAATTTGAGAACTTAACTATAGGCACAGCTATAACGATTTGGGTGTTATTTAGTAATTTTTGCATTTTTAGTATGGGTATCATTTAATCGATCAGCAAAATATTCATATTTTGGTCAGCAGAAATATGTATCTGGTCAGCCAAAATAGCTAGTTGGTAAGCAACTTATGGTAAGCAAACATTTATAAATCAGGCTGCAATTAATGATATACTGATCTGCTCTAAATTATTTTGGTCAGCAAATTAAATATTTGAGCTGCATTAAGCGATCTACAGTTAATCAAATTTTGGTAAGCAATCAGTAGGTAAGCAAAATATTTCATTTTGTTCATCAAAAAAAAGGGGGCAATGAAACCTAACTGGGCGCAACTATTCTGCCGCCAATCGTGTGCGCATTTTGTCATTCGGTAATTGTCAGCTGTCAAGTAGCAGGTGTCACTGTGATATATACAGGGTGTCACTGTAATGTATACAGGGTGTCACTGTGATAGATACAGGTTGTCACTGTGATATATACAGGGTGTTACTGTGTTATATACAGGGTGTCACTGTAATGTATACAGGATGTTACTGTGATATATACAGAATGTCATTGTGATATATAATAATAACGATTTGGGTGTTATTTAGTAATTTTTGCATTTTTAGTATGGGTATCATTTAATCGATCAGCAAAATATTCATATTTTGGTCAGCAGAAATATGTATCTGGTCAGCCAAAATAGCTAGTTGGTAAGCAACTTATGGTAAGCAAACATTTATAAATCAGGCTGCAATTAATGATATACTGATCTGCTCTAAATTATTTTGGTCAGCAAATTAAATATTTGAGCTGCATTAAGCGATCTACAGTTAATCAAATTTTGGTAAGCAATCAGTAGGTAAGCAAAATATTTCATTTTGTTCATCAAAAAAAAGGGGGCAATGAAACCTAACTGGGCGCAACTATTCTGCCGCCAATCGTGTGCGCATTTTGTCATTCGGTAATTGTCAGCTGTCAAGTAGCAGGTGTCACTGTGATATATACAGGGTGTCACTGTGATATATACAGGGTGTCACTGTGTTATATACAGGGTGTAACTGTGATAGATACAGGATGTAACTGTGATATATACAGGGTGTCACTGTGATATATACAGGGTGTCACTGTGTTATATACAGGGTGTAACTGTGATAGATACAGGATGTAACTGTGATATATACAGGGTGTCACTGTGATAGATACAGAGTGATACTGTGATATATACAGGGTTTCACTGTGATAGATACAAGATGTCACTGTGATATATACAGGGTGTCACTGTGATATATACATAGTGTCACTGTGTTATATACAGGGTGTCACTGTAATGTATACAGGGTGTCACTGTGATGGGCTCATATAAAATTGGTATTTCGATTTTTAATACATCTCATAATGTTTACAAGTTATATTATTTATTCACAACGTGTATCGTTTCGTTTTTAGGGTCAGCAAAAAAAATAACCCTAACCTACCTATTTTTGAGAGCCGTTTCGTTTTTAGGGTCATAAAAAAAAATAACCCTAACCTACCTATTTTTGGGAGCCGTTTCGTTTTTAAGGTCATCAAAAAAAAATAACCCTAACCTACCTACTTTTGGGAGCTGTTTCGTTTTTAGAGTGACACCCTGTATACATTACAGTGACACCCTGTATATAACACAGTGACACCCTGTATATATCACAGTGACATCCTGTATCTATCACAGTGACACCCTGTATATAACACAGTGACACCCTGTATATATCACAGTGACACCCTGTATATCTCAATTAAACTGCTTACAGACATGTTTTCTCTGCTGACAGTGACATCCTGTATCTATCACAGTGACACCCTATATATAACACAATGGCACCCTGTATATATCACAATGACATTCTGTATATATCACAGTAACATCCTGTATACATTACAGTGACACCCTGTATATAACACAGTAACACCCTGTATATATCACAGTGACAACCTGTATCTATCACAGTGACACCCTGTATACATTACAGTGACACCCTGTATACATTACAGTGACACCCTGTATATAACACAGTGACACCCTGTATATATCACAGTGACATCCTGTATCTATCACAGTGACACCCTGTATATAACACAGTGACACCCAGTATATATCACAGTGACACCCTGTATATCTCAATTAAACTCTCTGCTGACCAATTGTAAAATCTTGCTACCCAAGTAATTATTTTGCAGCTCGACTGTTTATTAGGCAGCCAAATGATTAAAAAAGCAGATTAATATTGGTTAAAATGTTAACCGTTTTTAAACTGTTTGCTGAACAAGAGTTGCCGCCCGATTTTATTTATTGCCAGCCAAATCTTTGTATGCTGCCCAAATGATTTAACTGCTTATTTTTTTTTGCGGATCAATTTTAATAACGGCTGACCAAAAATTTACTTTCCTTTTAGTATTCCGTACCTCAAAAGGAAAAACGGAACCCTTAACGGATCACTTTGTTGTCCGTCTGTCTGTATGTGTGTCTGTCAAGACCCATTATCTCGGGAACGCGTAAAGGTATCGAGTTGAAAATAAAACCATAAACTTAGGTCTACGGTCCCTTGCAGCTGTGAAAAAATCAAACCTCTAAGTTAACGTGAAAAAAAGATTCAGCCGTTTACGCCGCAAAAAACGAAATCATTTAAAAAATTGACTTTACTGGGGACTTTAAAATATGAACCTACAAATTTGTACGGAACCGTCGTTGGGCGAGTCCGACTCGCACTTGTCCGGTTTTTTATTGAATATATTAGTTTTAATTCGCTTTTAAATGATTAAAATAACAACAAACCATTGTACATAGAAGGAATGTGTAAAATGTTTTTATTTCCCGTCAAATTATTCAATAAGTTTAATTTGTCTATGGAGTGACAGCCCTAGACCTAGGATACTGAAACAATAAGCTCACGCCGACTTTTCCAGATGTTTCAGAAAGCTCTAGCTAAAAGCTTTTGGCCAATAAAACAGCTTTTAGCTCAGCGTTCTAAAGTTCTGTCCGAAACTGGGCGTAGTTCTTAATGTACTTTCTGTAAAGAGTGCATCTGCGGTAACCACAGACTACCTCCACTAGACGGAGCATGTTAGACGACTCGCGCTCACATCAGATATGGTGGATTATATAGCATTACGACATTACGTGACCGGCCGGCTGCTCGTTCAGTTGCGACCATGTTTCTGACTTGTGTGTGCACCAAACGTGAAATAAATATTTCTGTTCAATCCGACGACAATCTCGAAACATAACATAATAGTATTTTATGCAACAGTTGTATAAGTAGGTTCAAAAAATGCGAATTGCGTGAGTTGCGCAAATAGAGACGCAATGAGCGTTTTTTGACTTAATTATAGAACGTTGCATACAATACTTTTTCTACGACGAGGTTTTAAATTATAAAATACAAAATTAATCATAACCTGGAAACAAGGCAAATATGACGTATGACTGACAGTATGTGTCTATGGTATTTTTTTTTTAATTACTGACTGACGTGACGTAACTATATTAAAAATACTTTTTTTATGTTGGCATCAATGAATTTAGTTCGGAAAGTTTTGTTTTTCTTAAAAACCGTAGGAATTTAATTGTTTGTTAAGTTGGTAGTTGTGCATTTTTATCGTAAAGTTAGAATTGAGCGCTTAATCCTTGACCTAAGTTTAACCTAGATTTAGAAGTCTGTGGTTGCTAGCAGTATCGTAATGTGACTATAACGACACTAGTGCTGTTATGGGGAATAGAGTATAGACTTCTCTGAACTCATATTATGTATGTTCTTATATTAGTGTTCGTGACCAAGTAAAAGACAGATAAAAGTACAGGAGTAGAAAAAATTATAAGAAAGATGTGAAACACGCGTTGTACTACATAGTAATATCTACCGATATTTAATCGCTCATATGCGTGATGAGCTCGTGTCGTTTAACATGCTCCGTCTAGTGGAGGTGGTCTGTGGCGGTAACAGACGTGGTTACCTAACCTATACTGCGCCGTCCTAATTCAAAAGGACGCATCTCGGTTTTATGGGATTTACATTTTATTTAACTAAACATTTTAAAAATACAACATTACGAAAAAATAAAATGAAATAATTTTGAAATGAAATGAAATGAAATAATTTATTTCTGTAAGTAGGCCTCAAGGGCTCTTTCACATGTCTGATTCTTTCTTTTGGCGCTTCGGCAAATGACATTTTGGTGAGAAGAAGCGACGGAAGAAACTCACCAGTTTCTCTTTTAAAATAAACATTGAGCATTACAATAATTGTGAAAATGCAATTTCAATAAGTAATACAATTCATCAAACAAGTGCTTAACTAATAGGTATACAATAGTATTTTATGCAACAATTGTATAAGAAGGTTCAAAAAATGCGAATTGCGTGAGTTGCGATACGAGCCGCGAATGCGGCGAGTATCGCAAATAGAGACGCAATGAGCGTTTTTTGACTTATAGTGCCCCGAGTTACGGAAAAAAAGTTCACATCCGGATACCAGCACCAAATTTTAGTATGTTGTTAGGCATGGTCTCTGGACCCCAAAACTGCCGGGAGACAGTCTCTGAAAGGTCAAGGTCACCGAATATGACGTCATTCATCTAGCCGCTCCCGCGTTCTTAAGAATGTTTAATTGTGACAAAACTACACATCTCACATCCACATAAGTGATATCAAATGAAAGGTAATTAAATATGCTATAAATGACTTTTACATTTGAATTTAATAAATGTTATACTTTAGGAATTATTCACACAATAATTTTAATATCGTAAAAAGCAATACGGAAATTCAAGTTTTACAGCAAAACTAAAAACATTTAAGCTATGCAAATGTACTACAAAAACAAAAGCAATTTATTAAGCTTCATAACCCAGTTTAAATCTTGAAAATCTGTCAATAAATATAGAAGCTATAGCTCAAAAACCTTGAGCGCGCGAAAAATCTCCCGTAGTGCGCCGAGTTATGGAAAAAAAAATTACTTCCGGATACCAGCACCAAATTTTAGTATGTTATTAGGCATGATCTCTGGACCCCAAAACTGCCGGGAGACAGTCTCTGAAAGGTCAAGGTCACCGAATATGACGTCATTCATCTAGCCGCTCCCGTGTTTAATTGTGACAAAACTACACATCTCACATTCACTTAAGAGATATCAAATGAAAGGAAATTAGATGTACTATAAATGACCTGTACATTTGATTTTATTAAATGTTATACTTTAGGAATTATTCACACAATCATTTCAATGTCAAAAGAAAAATACGGAAATTCAGGTTTTACTGCAAAACTAAAAACATTAAGTTATGCAAATGTACTACAAAAATATAAACAATTTACTAGGCTTCATAACATAGTTTAAATCTTGAAAATCTGTCAATAAATATGGAAGCTATAGCTCAAAAACCTTGAGCGCGCGAAATACTCCCGTAGTGCCCCGAGTTATGGAAAAAAAAATACTTCCGGATACCAGCACCAAATTTTAGTATGTTATTAGGCATGGTCTCTGGACCCCAAAACTGCCGGGAGACAGTCTCTGAAAGGTCAAGGTCACCGAATATGAAGTCATTCATCTAGCCGCTCCCGCGTTCTTAAGAATGTTTAATTGTGACAAAACTACACATCTCACATCCACATAAGTGATATCAAATTAAAAGTAATTAAATGTGCTATAAATGACTTTCACTTTTAATTTCACTTTCAATTTTAGTTTGTTTAGTTTTTATTGTAGTTGCTTTTAAATTTAATAAATGTTATACTTCAGAAATTATTCACACAATAATTTCAATGTCAAAAAAAATACGGAAATTAAGGTTTTACAGCAAAACTAAAAACACTAAGTTATGAAAATGTACTACACAAAACAAAAGCAATTATAGTACATTTAATTACCTTTCATTTGATATCTCTTATGTGGATGTGAGATGTGTAGTTTTGTCACAGTTAAACATTCTTAAGAACGCGGGAGCGGCTAGATGAATGACTTCATATTCGGTGACCTTGACCTTACAGAGACTGTCTCCCGGCAGTTTTGGAGTCCAGAGTATATGTCTAATATCATACTAAAATTTGGTGCTGGTATCCGGAAGTAATTTTTTTTTCCATAACTCGGGGCACTACGGGAGTATTTCGCGCGCTCAAGGTTTTTGAGCTATAGCTTCTATATTTATTGACAAATTTTCAAGATTTAAACTATGTTATGAAGCCTAGTAAATTGTTTATATTTTTGTAGTACATTTGCATAACTTAGTGTTTTTAGTTTTGCAGTAAAACCTGAATTTCCGTATTTTTCTTTTGACATTGAAATGATTGTGTGAATAATTCCTAAAGTATGACATTTATTAAAATCAAATGTAAAGGTCATTTATAGTACATCTAATTACCTTTCATTTGATATCTCTTAAGTGAATGTGAGATGTGTAGTTTTGTCACAATTAAACACGGGAGCGGCTAGATGAATGACGTCATATTCGGTGACCTTGACCTTTCAGAGACTGTCTCCCGGCAGTTTTAGGGTCCAGAGACCATGCCTAATAACATACTAAAATTTGGTGCTGGTATCCGGAAGTAATTTTTTTTTCCATAACTCGGCGCACTACGGGAGATTTTTCGCGCGCTCAAGGTTTTTGAGCTATAGCTTCTATATTTATTGACAGATTTTCAAGATTTAAACTGTGTTATGAAGCTTAATAAATTGTTTTTGTTTTTGCAGTACATTTGCATAACTTAAATGTTTTTAGTTTTGCTGTAAAACTTGAATTTCCGTATTGCTTTTTACGATATTAAAATTATTGTGTGAATAATTCCTAAAGTATAACATTTATTAAATTCAAATGTAGAAGTCATTTATAGCATATTTAATTACCTTTCATTTGATATCACTTATGTGGATGTGAGATGTGTAGTTTTGTCACAATTAAACATTCTTAAGAACGCGGGAGCGGCTAGATGAATGACGTCATATTCGGTGACCTTGACCTTTCAGAGACTGTCTCCCGGCAGTTTTGGGGTCCAGAGACCATGCCTAACAACATACTAAAAGGTGCTGGTATCCGGATGTGAACTTTTCCCATAGAAGCATGTCCGTAACTCGGCGCACTATTAATTATACAACGTTGCATACAATACTTTTTCTACGACTAGGTTTTTTAAAATATAAAATACAAACAAGGCATAACCTGGAAACAAGGCAAATATGACGTTTTACTGACAGTATGTGTCTATGGTATTTTTTTTTTATTTAAAATATACTTAAATTGAAAATACTTTTTTTTATGTTGGCATCAATGAATTTAGTTCGGAAAGTTTTGTTTTTCTTAAAAACCGTAGGAATTTAATTGTTTGTTAAGTTGGTAGTTGTGCATTTTTATCGTAAAGTTAGAATTGAGCGCTTAATTCTTGACCTAAGTTTAACCTAGATTTAGAAGTCTGTGGCTGCTAGCAATAACGTAAAGTGACTATAACGACACTAGTGCTGCTATGGGGAATAGAGTATAGACTTCTCTGTACTCATATTATGTATGTTCTTATATTTAGTGTTCGTGACCAAGTAAAACACAGATAAAAGTACAGGAGTAGAAATAAAGGTATAAAACGCATTATGACATGTGACAGATTAACAAAGATGTAACTTGAAAATCAACGACAGAAAAATTTAGAGAAAAGAAAATCAAACCACGAGTATAATGAGTACATTACAAAAGTTTGGAATGACAAAGAAGTGTGTGTGTGTTAAAACAGGTTAGTCATTAAAATTATCGCGAAAGTCTATTTGTTTTGAACATTGCACTCTGAAGAAATTAGCTACCTTAAGTTAATGACGGCCATTAAGGAATCAACACCAATTAGTGAGGAATGCGTTGCGAGAGCTGCCATGCAAATGTACGGTTAGCAGATCGGTTCAGGCACGGTATACGGTAGTTTTTCTCCTGACGCACCACAGGCAAGCATTTGCGACTGCGCGCGACTGCCACAGTATGGCGTTCACTCACACAGACGCGCGTCGTGCGTCTGTGTAAATACGTGTCGCGCGCTCCTAAACCCTAAACGGCCGAATTCGTACTAACTTGGTTGTCTTTATACTTTGGTTCAGGGGTTAACAAGGAATACAGGCGCAAACATAGAACACCATTGTAGGTACTTCTTGTCACAGATTAAATAATAGTACTACGTATAGAAGTTTCTCTTTCTAACAAAACTGACGTTTGGGTCCGACGACCAGACGGAACGCACCGGATCCGACCGTCTCTCTTTATCGCATAAGGCGTGCTTTTTCTTTCGGGGAGGGGGGGGGGGGGCGACATTTGGTACTATAGCTTGGCAACTTCATTGGGGGCCTCTGGAGGCTGCCTCCCTCGGTCGCCGTTCGTGTTGGCGGTAACTTGTGTAATTAGTTACGGCTGCACAGAACAAAAAGCACACAGGTGAGTGTCACCAACGAAGTTGCCAAGCTATAATAGCCGCGCAGCAATTTCGCGGAGTGAGTCACGCCTGCTTCTGTGCAAATAGCTGTGCAGTCAGTATATTTGAGGTCCGTCAGTTTTGCTAACTATACGCAGTACCTATGAATGATAACCCGACCGCGCTAAGGTAACCGCACTGATAGTAATCATTGCCTGTGATTATGTGATCAGTCAGCAAAGAAGCGAAATAGTTATGTTTATAGTGATGATGCACAATTATCACTATAAACATAACTATTAGACAACCTGATAGAAAGCACATACGATGACTACAGTGGCGTGGCGTCAAATATATTCTTAGTAAAGCCGGAGCAGATTTCAATTATTTTTTCTTCAGGAGTAGTAGATACTGCTGTCATATGCTTTAAAATAGGCAAGCTGATGGGAATCGGGTTCTATGGACGCCACGCCACTGGATGACTATTCGACTATTTAAGTATAAAGTTCGTGTATGACACAGAATTATATCGAGATATAAGGAAATAGTTCGTCGATTTGTATGGAACCGGGCGTGTAACGTTTTTCGCTTGGCGTTTGACGCCAAAAGTGTAATTTAGTGATGGAAAACATAAATATTCCATTTCATTTGGTGGCATTTGTACAATGAATTATACTATTATTATTACATTTTCAAATCTGATAATAATAGTGACGGTAACTGAAGTTAACGGCGTGCAAAGTAGGTCACCGCCACTTCTTTTTAGCACGCGAGTATATTTCTGTGATGGATATCACAGGGCACTAATTGGACCGCCGCCGTCATTGCTAACTCTCCGCAGCACCAGTTGCGCAAATTGATGATAACCCGACCGCGCTGACGCTGAGCGTCGCAACCGCACAGATTGCTGTCTTGTGATAGCGAAGAAGCAGAACAATTATCTAATTTATTTGGTAAATTGTGCATTCAACCTGGTAGAAAAGAATACTTCAAGTTAAGTAGTAGACTAACAATTGAAAAATCTGTCTATGAATTAGCATAAACAGAATTGATCTCATTTGAGATTGCGCCTTTGCTAAATCTGCGCAGATTGATAACCCGGCCGTGCTTATTACTATCCTGTGATTAATCAGCAAAGAAACAAAATAGCTGCCAAAGATATATGATCCAATGTGCAGTCCGATACACACTGATAGTTACCAATTAGACTAATTTAAAGTGTCAGTTATTGCAATAACAGGGCAATATACTCATTAAGCGCCACTATTTGCTAACTCTCCGCAGCAACTGTTGCGCAGATTGATGATAACCCGACCGCGCTGAGTGCCACGCCACAGCGTCGTAACCGCACTATCTTATTATTAATGACCAAAGAAACGAATTAGTTGTCATCGTTATATGGTCTCATATTGTGTTGTGTGTCACTAGTGTCACTACTTTATGTTGCCTACTAGACTCAATGTCCATCTCGTTATTATTTAATTATTTATACATCTACTTTTTGTCGCTTGCGTAACGCTGTGGCAGCTACCTTAATAAAACTTATTAGTTGCTAAGAAACACTACCAATCTTAATACCAAGTTATAATATTAACATACGGATATTCAGCTTCCTAATTTTACATGTCAAAAGTATTAAAAACGTAGTGTCGCTTACGTAACGTTTCCGTGAAATGTTCCAGTAAGCTTACGATGCTACGCTTTGTCGCGCGATAAATAAATGATAAAGCATCCGTCCCGTTTTGTCACCTAGTGTATGAGAGTGACGTATGCTTTATCATTTATTTATCGCGTGACAAAGCGTAGCATCATAAGCCTACAGGACAGTATATTTGAGCGCCGTCATTGCTAACTCTCCGCAGCACCTGTTGCGCAGATTGATGATAACCCGACCGCGCTGAGTGCCGCGCCACAGCGTCGTAACCGCACTGATTGCTATCTTGTGATTAATAGTAAAGAAGCAAAATAGTTGTCAAATTTGCATAGTCAATTGTACCGTCAACCTTAGAGAAAACGTTAACTGTAATGTCTATCTATGCAATAACAGGGCATTATATTTGAGAGCAATCATTGCTTAATCGCCGCGGCACCTGTTGCGCAGATTTATGATAACCCAACGCTGTAGGGTACCTAATTCACAATTTCCCTGTCAATGACGTCTCTAATATGACTTGATACGTGAACTAGTAATAATAGTTCGTAATCGAGAACAGCAAATTCTATTATCCTCAACTACTCTTCTACTTTAGCGAGATCGAACAGACGATACTGGAGTTATTGCCGCCCAAAGGAAAATACAATCATAAAACACCGACTTGCCTCCGTAATCCACTCATAGAGCCCTATCACACATGCGATTTGCGAGCGAGCTGCGGGCGAGTTAGAAGCGAAGTTCCATACAAATGTCGCTCGCGGCGACCACGCCTCGAGCAGTGTCGTAAATAGCCTTTATGCCACACCTGGCCATAAAGTGGCTTTTTCCGCACGCTGCGCGTACGGAAAAATCCGCGTTCTGACCAAGTGTAGACATAAAATGATGTACACAACACGGGAGGTAATAAAGAAAGCCCTCGATCGCATATTTACGTCCCTCGCTTGCAGCTCGGGCCGCAAACTTCTACGATCTCGGCCTTTCTTTGTATTACCGCCCTAGTTGTGTAATGTACTAGGTATTTGTTTTTTTTTTAGATATTATAGGTACCCTAGGGTCCTGCCTGGTCTGGCCATTCTTGCGCCCCCCAGAGTCTACACCCTGTGCCTGGGCACACCGATGGCACCGCCCTATTTACGGCATTGGCCGCGAGTTCGCTGATTTTGTATAGAAACTCGCCCGCAGATCGCAAGTGTGATGAGGCCTATATGTAGATAGATAGATTTATTTCATAACAAAATAACAGTATTCACGCCACGATCGACAAAAATAAAAATACAAAATGAGGATAAAGGTATTAAATGTCACAATGTCAAAAAATAGAAATAACGAGTAATAATCAAATCATACCTCGCAATAAAAACCTTATCTCACATACGAATTGCGAGCGAGCTGCGGGTGAGTTAGAAGCGAAGTTCCATACAAATGTCGCTCGCATTTCGCCGCGACTGGTTTTGTATGGAAACTCGCCCGCAGGTGTCGCCCGCAACGCAAGTCGCAAGTGTGATAAGGCCCTAAGGATCATCATTACAATTATAATAATAAAAAAATCCTTACGTCGTTCCACCCGGTCAATAAAACGTATTATTTTATTTTACCGGGAACTGTATTGAGGAAAAAGCATCTATAGGTAGCTCCTATAACAAGTCAAACCATTAGAAATCGTTTAACTGTTGCATAAAAAGACTAATCACCGAGCCTTTATTAATCAATATTTAACTAAAGACCAGTTAGTTGAACAGATATCGGGACTTGATACACTCTATTCAATTAAACAAAAGAAAACTAATAATCTTATGATAAATTACAAAATCGGGAACGCAACAGCGAAGTGTTCACGTATTTATCTTTCGTCAGTGCATATGCTTGTGATACGGCAAAGCAAATTAGCGATTAGTGTAGAAGTAACTTTATTACTATCCGGAATAATTCCGATAAAAATCAGAACAGAATACAAGTGAAGTGAGTGATTGTTGCCAAGTTATGAAATCATCATCATTATCGACAAGGCGTCCCCAGTATCACCACATGGTCTAACATCATCTAATTCACTGGATTGCTGCGAGTTTCACCAAATTAGCCTGGTGACGAATGTGAAGAACTCAAACTATGGTTCAGATCGTTCCCAAATCATTGGAAGTGAAAGCGACGAATACTGTATTCTAGACAATTATCTTAAGGATTATCTGAACAGCCAGCATCAAACATTTAGCGGGTATCCGTGATTTTCACTAAATTTTCTAGCTAATAAAACTGCTAGATTACATAAAAATCACTGACACAACCTCAGCACTGAAACGATCTTCACTAAGTCTACACCTAGTGCGGAATCTATACTGTGAAGTCTAGACTTATTGGCAAGATCACTGCTAGTCCTCCTAAGAATCCCAAATCAGAGCTACCTTCATCAAGTCAATATTATCTTCAGAAGATTCTTTTCACTTCATATTAAACCACAGGACTTCAAAATCTAACTAACAAAGGAAAGGAACTAAATAACAAAGGAAAGCGCGACAAAACCAGTCCATCGGCTTTCCACGGAAAATAGAAATAAAATGCTCTTCAAGATATTCATCCTCATACTTTCGTTGCAACTCATCGTCGCTGCGCCTCAAAGACTGTTTTCCCCAGAAATGGAACTAAGAAGACTGCTAGAACAAATCAGAAATTACCCAGTGCGGGAGAAATTGGAAAGAGAAGAACTGTTTAAGAAAGAGAACTTTGATAGAAGTTTTGGATCGATTCCGAAGCGGGAGAATTTGGATAGAGAAAAAAAGGCGTTTAATACAGAGAGTTTTGATCAAAGTTTTGGCTCGATTGGCATAAGATCGAATGCTGCTTTCGTTGGGAGCAACTGCGCTACAGGTCACGCTAGATTCAACGGACTATGCTATGAGATTGATTAACTGAAGAGTTTTCTTGAATAACATTTTTGTGAATGTGTGTTATATTCCGTAAATGGATTCTAGCTAGCGATACAAGGGTCGATTTCAGAGCGTTTCGAATGCGGTGTTTTTTTTATTCGGACGGACAGCAAAACAACAAAGTGATCTTATAAGCGTTCCGTTTTTTTCCTTTTGACGTATGGAACCCTAAAAAATAACTATTTAAATTAAAATAAGTTTCAGAAGTTTAAGTTTTTAAATTAAATTAAGAGATTTAAATTAAGAACAATGGCAAGTGATGCGTAACATTCCCGTGTGGTGGCTGTACGTACCCGTGCGGTGGCGAAAAACGTCCAAAAATATACCATCCCCCCCATTATCTTCGAAGTTACTGAACAAAAAAATCTGTTATAATTACCAATTATTAATATTATCCTAAATATTACAGGAAAAATATACCGGTTTTCCTAACTTGCGTGTTTTTTTTAGAAATTCAAAAAATCGTAACACAACCTTATTTGCTGCTACTAAACTAACCGCGACCTATGTCGATGTATAGGGACAACAGTTTTTCAGCAGCAAAGTTAAGTGTGTCCCATCATACAGTTTATCTTGAACTATTCACGTATCTACTTACTAGTTTGTACGGAACCCTTGGTGCGCGAATCCGACTCACACTTGACCGGTTTTTTTCATACGATAGGGTTTTTTAGGCAGGTGAAATGTATTATTATATTCAAAATATCGTTATTTCACCATGAAAATAATAGTCTTTTCAAAAATACGTAACGTAACGAAAGTATTTTATATTTTATCCACTAAAAACTTAATTATATTTTATAACATGTATTTTTTTTTTAGCTACATTATCTAATGAGAATATTTACCAGTATGATCAAAGCTTTACGGCAGCTTACGTAACGTTTTATGATAACGTCACGGATATTTTTTTATGTTACTTCTATGTCACATTGGTCAAAATCCGCGGCCTTGCCCTTATATGTATACAATCATAATTAGAATTACATTATGTTGTACTCCATTGTGGCACTTTAGTAAGGACGGTCCAATCGGTCCCATTCCATTAGGTATCTCGTATGACGCAGCACACCAAAGTAATATTGATTATCGGAAATTTGAGGACGTAGCAAATTAATTACTTCCGATCCTCGCATTTACTCAAGTTAATAATACACGTGTAAATAATAAGGAATGAAACACGTATACTCCGTTTTTTTTAGATGTGAAAATTTGGTAAACAAAAGAAGCAATGGTCGTCAACATTTGTAATTATCAATGAACCATTTAAAAGTACATAATATTTATTATGTCGTTTTCTTTGTCCGATATTAATTCATTAGTTATAAGCCTAAAGTACCCACTTAGTAGGCCAGGCCAAGGCATAGTAATATAATGTATACTTAAAAAAGATTTTCGACTTACGTGCTCATAAAGTGGCCCTAATTTCATTATTCTTATGCGCGCAGCGCAGCTTATTACACACACACACACTTTTTACTCTGATAAATAACAAAATAAATACAAAAACAGAAGTTCTAAAGATATATATTATACTTTTTATTCGCAACTGTGTTGCAAAACTGATCATAACGACAACGACGTTTAAAAACCTGACCATAGCTACAAAACCTCTGCCTCTTTGGGTATTTTATTGTGCAATATTTCTACAAATGATTACAATAATAGGCAAAAAATGAATCTGATTTTTGCTTTTAGAATAATATAAGTAAAATAAAATAAATGAGTTTTTTTTCGTCATTTGTTAATTATGTAAATTGCAAACGTACAATCGAACCAACTGAATCATGACCCACTTTGCTGACAATTCGTTTGAAACTTTCCAACTTGTAAGGTCTATCGACACACTTAGGACGTTTTAGATCCTAGCAAAATTACGTCAATATAGGTCGGAGACAATTTTAACCTTTGTTATCATTGCAATAGAAACACATTTTACAGTCAATGTTTGAATCTCGAGCTAGCTCTCGCTTAGATACCCTTAACTTTATGATGATGTAAAATTAATATTTCATAAATACAATGTTCTAAATGTGCGTCAAATGTCAAGTTATCAGTTGTCAGTCAATGTGAAAGAATAGAAACTAAATTGTAAAATGCTTAATCATTTTAAATGATGGCCAATTTAAAAGAACAGAGAGCTCGGATTATAGTCTCAAGTCAGGAAGGCTATGGCATACGAAAAAAATCACGCGAATAGAATATATCTCGGAATACAGTGACAGTGCACTCCATAAATGTCAGTGTCTAATAAAATGATAACAAGTTCCTCACCATGGAAATCTATCTTTAAGCAAATTTCGACCTACTTGCATTTAGGAGTTTTAGCAAAATGAGCTTATGGTGGGTCATGATTCAGTTGGTTCGATTGTACATAAAAATCAAGTATTCACTATCAAATGAAATTAATTGCACAATGTACCTGATAAAAAACCTCAAGTTGACAGATGTCAACTTTGTTTACCAAATTTTCACTTCTAAAAAAAACGGAGTATAGGTAGTTACTTAAAGTACCTGAGAGAATTAGGTACCTTGTACAAGAATGTTGCCATCCACAGAGATATCGAGGTAGAAAGAAAAATTGTAAGTCTTGTACCTCGCGTGCTAAAAAGAAGTGGCGGCGCCCTACTTTGCACGCTGTTAACTTCAGTTGCCGTCAATATTTTGTCATATTTGAAAATCTGATAATGTTATAATTAATTGTTCAAATACCACCAAATTAAATGGAAAATTTATGTTTCCCATCACTAAATTACACTTTGGCGTCAAACGAAAAACGTTACACGCTTGTTTGCCATACGCCGAAATATTTTCTTTCCATCTCGTTCTCGATATATTTCTGTGTTGCCATGCATGTGAAAAATTGTGGGCATTTTTATTTTAAAATCTACGGTTAGGCGAAACTTAAGCTATGTTCAAATACCGTCTAACCTGTCAGTCCGTGACGGAATGTATGGAGCTTGACACTAATCGTCAGTTCTGTGACGACCTGCTAATAACTGTCAGTTAAGAACGCATTTTAAATAAAAAAGCCCTAGTACTTATTTTTAGTTTCATAGTAAATGCTGAGTGGTGACACTTTTTAAAGCCATTTCTTTTCTACTAAATTTTACGTCTCCCCCAGGCCAGGATGTGGGATTTTCCGCACGCGTAGCGGGCGGTTATTGCCACTTTATGGCCAGGTGTGAAGTAATAGTACATTGTGTATCTAGGGCGGTAAGTAAGGAATTACAAACGAGTGTTTGTTATAAGCCCGAGGTGAAACCGAGGGCTTTAATAACACGAGTTTGTAATTCCTTTACCGCCCGTGGCACACACAATGTTTTTCAGAAATATGTGTTTACATGTATTTGCAATAACAGTTCTCTTTAAATAAATATTTCAGTGAAACAAGTTAAAAAAGTAAGTTTTCGTTTCCTTTGAAGATGACAAATAAGAGTAAAACAGGACCAGCGAATTTCAAATTTAAAAACAAAACCATTACGCCCTAGGGCGTAATAGGTCATATACGGCCCGCAGAACCTACGTGTAATGACACCATTTTCGAACAAGTGGGATGAAAAAACTATTTCAAGTCGTTTTCAAGATAGAAACTGCACTTTATTTTTTTTTAAATAGGCTGGTCACATGCCTAGACTACAGGAGGGAGCTCGTTCCTCAGCCTGCCCGTTCGCGTTTACACAAATCGTACCCTGGGTCAAATAACGACGCATCTGCAAAATGACAACTTTTCAGGATCTGTGTGTAGGTATAGTTCGTATGATTTGTCTGACTTTTGAGCAATAAAAAAACTAGGGATGTAACGATACATAATTTTGCCGATACGATACCGATACCGATATTTATAGTAAATTATCGGCGATACCGATATCTTAGCTAACTAAGAAAGTATGAACTTCAGGTTTATTATTTGTTTGTCCTTACCTTATTATACCTAAAACTTGGCTATATTTAACAGAGAGTCAACCTTGAAGGTGTAAAGTAACAATAAATAAATTTTCAACACAGATTTTTTTTTATTATGAACCAAATATATAATTAACATAGTAATTATTATTGCACAAGGTATTAGACCAATATATAAATTAAGTCAGTAATTAAAATCACTTTTTGCAGATTTTTTTTCATACAACAAATTCTTTTCTCGCTCTTCAAATATCGGTTGTATATAGGTAATCGGCGATACCGATATATCGGTATCGGTATCGTAACATCCCTAAAAAAAACTTTTGACGTAAAGTCACATGCGTCGTTATTTGACTAAGGGTACGAAATTTAATAAAACAAAGTTCCACCGGCCGGCACCCCGAAACTTCCCCCAAAAGCGTTCAGCAGCTGACATCAGTTATGAGAACTAGCAACTGTGTCAAAGTTAAATTACTTTAGTTCTAATTATGCCCTGCTGATAATTACGAAAGGTCTTATCTCAAAAACTAATGGCCCTCTGTTCCGACCTTTTGAGCGTAGAGGGCGTTGTTATTAAACCATGTTTAGGACCGGTATTTGAAGTACAATTACTGTTAAAACTCGAGGTAGTTAAACGAATATTAATTTGTAGCAAGGCTTATTTCGTTACAAACAACATTTTGAAAACTTTCTTTAGTAGTTGCTTATTATTTTAAACAAAAAGCTACTTATTACAAGCTTTTATTTTACTTGCCATGTTACAAGTTATGTTTGTTTTGTATGTGTCAAATTTTGGAAGCTAAAAGGTGGTTTTCCACCGGCAGGGCGAGACGAGACGCGACGCGGATTGAATTGAAATTTGTATGATATTTTCGATCCTTTCCTAGCGATTGGATTGGATTGGATTGAAAATTTCATACAAATTTCAATTCAATCCGCGTCGCGCACAGATGTAAGAATATAAGGAGATCGGACATGCCGGTCGATTTAGTATGGAAACCGCCTGTCGCAAGTTTTTTAACCAACACATAGCACCAGTAATTGTAAAGACAACGCACGCACACACCTAAAGCACACACACTTGTATATCGACGCTCCTATTGCAGAATACACGCGCATCATTTCTATGTCTGAGTACGTGCGAATGAGCAGCGAGTCGTGTCAGTACGCACGCACACAACGATAATTGCGGGGACTAGGCCAGAGATACCGTGATATCGATATTGAACAATTGTCGAAAAAAGTGTCTGTCGATAATTTAATGTATGTACCTATTGAAATATAATAAGTAAGTATAAATAAGTTCAGTCAACATCTGGCGTACCAGAGCGCTAGTAATTTGTTAAGTCAGTAAAATAGTTAGGCTTTGTTGTAGTCGGTAATACAATGAACTCAAAATATGATAAGGACCCTAAAGTCCTTGTACAGTTTTTTGTAATTACACGTGCGTCAACAACAATGGACATTATTGTTGCGTGTTATATTTTACTACTCTCTTATCTCATTTTGCATTTTTACTGTACAGGTAAAGGCAAGCGGCTAATTGTCACTATACAGACAGATAGAACACTATACTAACTCGACATCGTGGATCGAGTAGACTATTGGCTAGCCAACCTAACCTTATCGATCTGTTGCTTAAGTTTTAAATGGGCAGTATTTAAATTTTTTTATGAACACATAGGATACTTTTTATTCCGAAAAAAAAAACGGTTTCTAAAGGAATATACGTAATACGATCTCTACGCGGGCGACGCGGGGGGCAAAATGTAATATATGCCATACAATTCAAAGCCTTCGTAAACTTAGGCATACAATATTTGATTTATACCACATAAAATACTAAAAAAAAATAACTCCACAATTAAATTGAATTATGTATTTTTTATACGTTTAATCGCCAGTTTAAATAGCTAAAGGTATTACTAGTACGATTAAAAAAAGTATGTATGTAGCAAGAGAAAAGGGATTACCTATTTTGCACTAAACATTATTAAAATGTCGAAATTAACTCAAAAGAGTTTTTTATCATTAGCATACGTACAAATCATTAGCTAAACAATTACACAACATTTATACTTCATAATTCATAATATTATATTAAAGACAGTATCCATCCCTTCATTTTTAATATATTTTTAGCATCCACTAATCGTAGGCTGGTTTTATCGATACGTGGTATAGGTGCCGCGCAGCACTATCCGCAGCGCACAATACGGAGCACATCGCTGCTGCACTATGAGAAACTTTGTCACTGAGTGTATCGTTTTGTACCCCGTTCATTGCGGCGTAAACACTGTGCTTTGTAATAATGTAACTTGTAGAGCAGCAATGTAATAAAATATATTAAAAGAAAGCATGTGTAAGCTTACATGGATACAAGTCGGAATATTACGTTGAATTCATGGTTTTATTAGAAATAAATGGTATTTTCCTATGAAAAATTATCCCATTGGTGTGGAAATTAATCAAATCACTGCGATGTTTGCAAGTAATTATTGCACAACTCGGCATTTTGGGAGAAAACAAAACTTTTTCTGTGATCAGCACGCGGGCACACTCGCTAACAGCGGACGGTGTACTGGCGGCAGAGTATGCACAATGAGCTTACAGCTGCGACACGGCCGCCGGCGGCTTGTCCTCTCTCTAGTATTCTATGCTCTGAGGCGTCGCGTCTCGTCTCGCCCCGCCGGTGGAAAACCACCTAAAGGGTAATTTCACAACAGAGAGTAACGTAAGTTACCAATTTTTCGCGTGTTTCTTTATTGATGGTGCAAATTCAGGTGTCAATATCTCTAGGGATCAGTAGCGTGGCGTCCAAAGAACTCGATTCCAACCGGCTTGCCTAATATCAGGCATAGAGCATCTTATTCTACACCTCATAAGGAAAATGTACGCCAAATCTGTACCGGCTTGCCCAAGGATCTAGAGGCACGGCAGTGCCCCCGTCATTTACGGCCCTACGTGTAACAACAACATTTTCGAGCAAGTGTGATGAAAACTAATTTTCCACGCGATATACAGAAACGAATAGCACCACTTTTTGAGCAATTGTATTAAAAAAATATTCTTTTGGATACATTTACCTACTTATCTAGATTAATAAAAAAAAGTACCTAATAAGTTAAATCATCTGAAAATATATGTTTATTCAACGTCAGTCCGAGATTCCATTCCAATCCCTATTTTCTCATTCGATCACGGTATTCACGGTGCTTAGCTCCAAGAATCACCAAGGCCCATAAATAATCAATCAATATGCCAGTAAGCAGGTCCATAAGACAGTCTAGCAAACAATAAGTTATCGCAACCTTACGGGGACGGCATAAGAGCTACATTCGCATGTCAACCTCGGTGATTTAGCACGTTCAGAATAACCTAGGACTTCCATGTCTGAGAATAAATAGGACCTATGTAACATTACCAAGTAGATCCAATGTGAGTCTTATGGTTATAGTAATAGAGGTCAGGTTAGGTTGTAAAAGTTTGGATTTAGAATGTTGTTAGAAAAGACATGGCGAATTACCTGTCTCCGTAATCTATTTGTTTTCGTAGGTTTTATTAGGTTTTGTGAGTTGTGAACAGTTGGCTGACCTTATGTGTCTACATGGAGGTTTGGGCATTTCTCCAGAAATATGTCTGCGACTCATTCATCTGCCTCCATACATTTAGTATGAAAAAGGGCCAGATGAATGAGGTGACCGCAGACATATTTCTGGAGAAATGCCCGTTTATGATTTGTGTTTTTTCACATCTGAGTTTTACAGAGTGGCTCACTCTGTGACTTCGCCGCGCTACTAGTACCAAATTTTGCCCCTACGGTGAGGCTTAGACAGCGACCAGAAAGAGCACGCGTTATGCGATAGAGAGAGACGGTCAGATGCGGTGCGTTCCGTCCGGTGGTCGGACCCGAACGACAGCAACTTTTGTTCCCCTCCCCCGACGTAAGGGCATGTCTTCTTCTTCTTCATCGTATCCTCATGGCTGAGGGACGTGACGGCTGCGGGAACTCTTCTTGGTGAACTGTGAACTGTGCGCTCTCCAAGCTGCACGATTGGGCTTGATGAATGCTAGCCTGTAATGTGGCTCCAGTTGCAGATGTAATTGTGTCCGCCCATCGCATAGGCATACGGCCCCTACTCCTTTTTCCTGCCATGCGACCAGTAATTAGGAGCTTATTAGGGGCATGTAGGAATGTTGATAACCCCCCTCCCCCTCGAGACCCTATACCTAATTAATGAATTACCCCGCATTACACTCCCGCGAACGACGTTGCGGGCATATCTTATACAATAATAGATGAGGTACCTTAGGTACCGCGAGTCTGTCAACCCCCATGGTTTCGCCGTTTTAAACACCATTGGTACGGAACCCTAAAAACAATCCAAAAATGCATTCCTAAAAGGAGCATTCCATGAAAACATCAACTTTTTGTCCCTTACCGAAACGCTATGGCAGCTACCCTAATAAAACGTATTAGCTGCTAAGAAACACTACCAATCATAAAGCCGAGTTATGATATTACAATGCTGATAATGAGCTTCCTGAATTTATTTCTCGGAAGTATTAAAACGGTGGTGTCCCTTACGAAATATTTTGGAATGCTCCAAAAAAGTTTGTATAGTGCGACTACGATAAATCTGCAGTGGAATACATGGCAACACCTCCATTTAAAAGTCATATTTCTATGAAAATATGACTATTAAATGGAGGTGTTGCCATGTTACCTCACTGCAGAGTTATCGTGGACGCA
The DNA here is from genome assembly GCA_947034925.1 of Eudemis profundana. NCBI lineage: Eukaryota > Metazoa > Arthropoda > Insecta > Lepidoptera > Tortricidae > Eudemis > Eudemis profundana. The sequence continues at coordinate 7,951,187 of OX344814.1, read as the reverse complement.
CTCTATTCCAATTTACATGTTACTTAATTGTTTCTATTTTGTAACCAATATTTTTGATGATTATTTATTATTGGTTAATGTTTTGTGAATTTATTTGGATAATTATGGTAAAATATTATCAATAGAATCTTAATTATGCAAAATAACCAATAAAAGTTTTGTTTAACCTAAAAAAATGGTTACAAAATAGGAAAGTTATTATGACAGTTAACGCGACAATACAATTAGGGATGTGACGATACCGATACCGATATATCGGCTGATATATCGGTATCGCCGATTATATACAACCGATATTTGAAGAACACGAAAAGAATTTGCTGTATGAAAAAAATCTGCAAAAAGTAATTTCAATTACTGACTTATATCATGTATTGGTCTATTATGGTCCTATATATGCTTTATTACCTTGTGCTATGACAATTACTGTGTTAATTAAATCTTTGGTTCTTAGTAAAAAAAAATTGAATTTTGAGTTGACAATCTATTTATTTTTACTTTACACTTTCAAGGTTGACGCTCTGTTAAATATAGCCAAGTTTTAGGTATAATAAGGACTTACGAATATCTGAAGTTCATACTTTATTATTTAGCTAAGATATCGGTATCGGTATCGCCGATATTTAGTACAATATATCGGTATCGGTATCGTATCGGCAAAACTATGTATCGTTACATCCCTAAATACAATGTATGTACATTTTGTTTAGAAATGCCCGAAAACGGAATTTCTCGGTCAATTACCTATACAATTTTGAATGAATATGCCATGCCAAGCCAAGAGGCGCCTCATGTAAAATTTAAAAGCAATTCACGTAAAATAACCAATACTAATGGCTTGGCACGTATTTGGTATCGATTCTCAATCATCCTCGTCCGAATATAACTGGACGTCGAGTGAATTGATACAGATATTGTTGCGCCATTGTATTTCCATCCAATTACATTGGTTTTCTCTGAAACTAACGAGATTCATGTAATTATACGGTTGTCCACGTATCTACTGACGAGTGTGATGTTCTTAAGGAATAATGGAATATTTTGAGCACTTTAATTGATTTTATTACGAGTGTGTAGTGAATAGTTTGTCAATTGACTGTGTACAATCTACCCGCCAATAATAATGTCACTGAATTGACTCTTTTTACCTGGCGGTCAATGAGATGGGACCGTTCGGGGAGAATAAAACTGTTGGTGTCTGGTAAGGAGGGGTCATTCGATCAGGGTCGAGCCACAGTTAGCGTGTAAAACTAGATAATAAGTAATCAATTGTAGTTTTGCAGAACTAAGTGAAAGTGATCAATAAAAGTGGTGTACTTATTAAAGTAGTTTGATTTACTACACGAGTTTGTATGGAACCCTCGGTGGGCGAGTCTAACTCGGTCTTGACCGGTTTTTTTAAGTATATGCGTAACATTATTTGAGAGGTTTATTTTACCGTAGACTTCATCTCATAGATTATTATTCTCTTAGTCTATGACTCGGATTTCAAGTCAAGTGTCCTTAGTCCCTTGCCTACTCCTTTGTAAAACTAACGGACAGAAAATGTGCGACTTTTTCCGCACGCTGCGCGTACGGAAAAAGTCGCTTTCTGGCCAAGTGTAGACATAAAATGGTCCGGCTAGCGACCTGGTTCGACCACAGGGAACGCCCCGGACCCCACCGGGTCCGATTTTTACCACATCCAGTAAGGATTGCAAGTAAGTCAGGCTTCAAAGAAAAAACCTACCTCGATATATTTCTGTGGGTTTTAGCTACAAATCGGGGTTCAAGAGTACTTGGGCTTTTTTATTTAAAGTGCGTTCTTAACTGACAGTTAGCAGGTCGTCACAGAACTGACGATTAGTGTCAAACTCCATACATTTCGTCACGGACTGACAGATTAGATGGTATTTGAACATAGCTTAAGTTTCGCCTAGCCGTAGATTTTAAAATAAAAATGCCTGATTCATAAGAGCTGGCGCGGATTTTGTATGCAAATAGTGCTTATCTCATACTACCTCGTGTGTTCATAAGTTTTGAGACGATTTATTGAAAGGCCCAAAAAATAAATTTTGAACTGGCGGCTTGATAAAAACTTTTTAAATTTAAACGTTGTCAATTAGAAAAAAAATAATTCGGGTGTTACTTTTAAGAAAATTAAGGCTCGCATGATGTCAACAGTTGCTATTAAGACACGATCCCAAAAATAATTTTTTTAACGAACGAAAAAATCTTCACCGTCGACGAAAAGTTTAATTAACTAAAGCGGTTCGTGCCTCTATTGACGAATGGCCCCACACGATTGAAGGCCTGTGTTCAGCACAATGGCGACCATTTTGAATAAGTAATTTATATAATGATTTTTCTTCTGTCTTAATTTCGTTTAAATACGTTAAAGCGTGTTCGAGAAAAACATGATTTTGTTTGTCTCTAAACTTATGAACATACGAGGTAAATCCTCGCCAGCTCTTGTGAATCGACCTGTACTAGCCCAAATTCTTCTATACTAGCATTTACAATTAGAGAGTACCTGCCAGCAAGTGGTTGAAAAATAGTTCGCAAATTTGGAAACTCACAACTTACATACGAACAATGCAAGTTAAATCAAAGCTTGTAAAAATAATAATCTTCAGTTGATTTGCCGTCTTATGTCAAAGTAAGTCGAGTCATGACTCGTGACTTAAGTTAGACGTGACATAGTCGCTACACTCTTTGTCAAGGATTAAGGATTTTTCCGCTCAACAAAAAATCGCCATAAATCTCTCGAGTCCCCAATTAGACTTGCGCTCTGACCCACGAAATGCAAGAAGTGTAAGTAATGATTTTGTGTTTTATGCCGCCCAGTGGGTCGGATACTGTGTTTGGACTTTGGATCGAGGTAGATTTATTTCTGTTTAACAATTGATATATTTTATGTGTTTTTCAAACGAGGTTTGGGTTTACGTACAACATGACACCCTGTAAAATTATTGCAAATTTCTTATTTTTTTTATGTACAGACTAGAAGATGAACGCTACTTTGTTTGCGGAGGTGAAATAAGCTAAATATCTTTTTAGGGTTCCGTAGCCAAAATGGCTAAAAAGGAACCCTTTCGTCATGTCCGTCCGTCCGTCCGTCCGTCCGTATGCCACAGGCATTTTACTCAAAAACTACAAGACGTATACTGATAAAATTTGGAATATAGATGACTTGTAGATGTTAGTTACATAATTCGATAGTTCTTTAAAAACATTATAAGGCTTTTATGTACTTTTTTTTCGATTAAGTGAATACTTTCGGAAATAATCGCTCCGAAAGTTGCATAAATTGTGTCCCCCCGCCTGTAACTTTTGAACCGTAAATCCAAAAAATATAAAAAAAAATCAGGAAGGTAACGCTTAATAACTACATTCAACGAAAATTATTGTGAATAGTAACGAATAAACCGTTTTGAAGTTATTTCCGAAAAACTTCTCAACCAAAAAGTGTTAAGTGCCATTGATTTACACGGCATTTAAGACCTTTTGCCAGTTATTTATTAGTACATTACTTACCTAGGGAGGTAAAACAAAGAATGTCTCAGATCGCAGGTATTTGACGCCCGAGCCGAAGGCAAGGGTGATAAATATGCGATTTGAGGTCATATTTTTCCATAATCTAACTGACGGTCTAAGTAAATAGAATGATATATTTTTAACCTAGTCGTCATCCGTATTATTTACTAAAAATCTCTCTTAAAGTGAATGGTTATTGTATTTTGTATAAACCGACCGATTTAAAGCAGCTTCCCTTGCCCATATTTTATTTCCACCCTGTATACAAAGCCGTCACTTTACTAAGCTCAGTTAAGGCGAGGTAAGACGAGAATCGGGCAAAGAAGCCTAGTTTCCAAATCATTTTTAGAGCACTTATTTGACTCGTCGGTCACTGTAAAACATATATAATAATATTCAGAACTGTATCTAGGGCTTCCTCTCACTTAGAACACGATAGCGAACACTTCGCTCGATAGAAAAGTAGCGCGAAAACACTATAAAATAAAGTATTTTTTTCATTTTGTTCATTACCTTTTCTGACAAAATTAATACCTGACAATCATGATTTCACAGTCATGCAGGGCATCCTCTCATGTTTGGGTTGATAACGTATACTTTTATGTTAGAAATCGAAGATAATCTGCAATAATCTGCATTCCGCCCGACCCTAGTTGTATGTGAAATGCGAGCCAGGTCCTACCGGGCCTTAAATAACCCGCCTAAGCCGTTTGTCTCCCTGAGTTAGAAGATAAAACGTCCCTCTATTGACTTGGCTCACGGAAACCGATACGCAATGTAACTCCACACCTCGCGCTTGAGGGTGGCAAATAAAACGTGATTGATACCCATTAGGTACCTATCTACTATTATATAGAGGGGGTGTTTTTATCACCAGTAATGTTATGGGTATGAAAGCTTCATTTTTGAAAAATAGATACCTACATTACATATCGAGGCCAGTAAAGTAAGAAATATCTCAAGATCACAATAGTGCATTGTGTATCAAGGGCGGTAAGTAAGGAATTACAAACGAGTGTTTGTTACAAGGTCGAGGCGAAGCCGAGGGCTTTAATAACACGAGTTTGTAATTCCTTTACTGCCCGTGGCACACACAATGTTTTTCATCACACTTGTGAGGAAATCTAATTAAAATAACCTTACTTAACCTAAATAAAATTGTAAAACTGGCAGTGACATTAGTAACATCCATAGACAATGCGAATACTTATCAAGTCACGTTCGGAATCCATAACGGTAAAGACCTAAAACGGTTGGTTTTATATTTGCAAAATACTGAAACAACCTATTTTAATATTAAATTATTGTAACAGAAATTTGTGTTTATATGTATTTGCAATAACAGTTCTCTTTAAATAAATATTTCAGTGATAAAAGTTAAAAAAGTAAATTGGCATTTCCTTTGAACACGACAAATAAGAGTAAAATAAAACCATCGTTTCAAATTTAAAAAGAAAATCATTAAACCACTAAATAAACATGTACACAACAGAAATTCAAAATGATAAGTATTATTTTTTTCACCACACTTGCTCGAAAATGGTGTCATTACACGTAGGTTCTGCGGGCCGTAAATGACCTATTACGCCCTAGGGCGTAATGGTTTTCTTTTTAAATTTGAAACGATGGTTTTGTTTTACTCTTATTTGGGTATGAAGTTCGTTAAAATAAACAAAATGGCGGATTTTATGCAGTTTCAAAGTGCACCGCGGTCGCGTTTTTTTTAGTAAAAATGTGGTTATTATTATTTTTGTTCCTTTATATTCTATGGTATCAGTCCTAAAACCTTTTATCTTTTATACCCCAGTGTCGGAGGATAAAACCCCTCTATTGACTCTGGTCTCGGAAGCCGATACACGATGTAACTCAACTCGGGCCCGATGGTGGCAAATAAAACGTGATACTTTTATGACGCGGTTAATTTAAGTGATTTTATTTCGACATCGTTTATTGTACATCGTGTAAGAAACTAAATCCTTGCACAGTGTGTGTCTCATAGATAATGCAATAGGTATTTTGATATTTTCTTAATGCGAGGTACTTTTAAATAGATAGAGATACTTCAGAATAGATAAATAAATACTTAAATAGATACAAAATATCCATTACTCATGAACAGTCAAAATTATAAATATCTTTACGGATGAAGTGACAAAAATTTCTAACATGACAATAGGGTATTTAACAACAATTAAAATAAATTAATTAACTTGAACCATTAAATTCGGATCTCCAAAACAGCTGGAATAAGATGAATTACACTCATTTTCGAGACTAAAACTGAAAATAAGGCACAATGTTGATCATGACGTCATAAGTCAGTATTTCATACTAAACTGCATATGAGCGTTTTGACACTTTATAAAAAGAAGCTGATTTGAACTGTCATCAAGTAGCCTATTATGTCAGGGGCGTAAGAGTACAGATATTTTTGTCGCCTTGATGACGTATATTTATTTATGATGTAGATTGAATAAATACGCGTGCTTATCACACAATTATTGCCCTTACCAAGATTTGAACCCTCTAGCTTCGTGAACAGTGTTAAATACTCCCTCCCTCTAAGCCAAACATGTCGTCGAATATACTATTAAAGGTCTCTGCCCCTAGTCCGACCCTTCTCTCTAGAGGGGACCGGGACTGACGACTTGGTTCGACCCCAATCGCCCACTCCCCCCTAGGTGGCCCGGCCAGCGACCTGGTTCGACCCCAGGGAACGCCACGGCCACCACGTGGTACGACTTTTGCCACGCCCAATAAGGGTTGCAAGTTTGTCAGGTTTCAATAAAAATAAAACCGGTCAAGTGCGAGTCGGACTCGCGCACCGAGGGTTCCGTATAAACTCATAAGTAGACCAACTTACGACTAACAGCAACCATGCCCATGCCTTAAACCCACCTTAGCCCTATTAAAGTAGGAAAAATCTTAACAGTGCGATGCAGCGTATGCTACAGCGACATCTATTGATACTAAATAGCGCGTAAATTTTACTTGTAATTTAAATTTAAACGTTACTGTTTGTTATTGGCTGATTGAAATAATTGTTTGTCAACTAACTAAAGCCTGACAACTTTCTATTTGGCCCTCGCCATGTTGCGGATTTTCAGTGATATTAATTTCTTTTACTGGCAATGATTACACTTTGACATCAGACGTTGAATGTCATCGAATGTCACCGATGTAAACAAAACGAAAATATATCGCGATTTAAACGATTTTGTCATAAAAATGCCGAAAAAGATTCCAAAAGATGCAAAAAATACAATGAAGTATTTAAAGCAAAGAAAGGACGAAGGATTGAATAGCATTCCATTGAAAAATGTTTTTCAATTGGTTACTGACATGACTGGTACTGACACTTTATAGTACGGTTGTATTGAACTGGTTAGATGTTATACATAAACTTAATAGATTTTATTTTCTCATAGATCCACAATTAAAAATATTTCTAAAAATAATGAAACGGTCTCGACTTTGCCAACTGTACAAAATGTTTCTCTCGATAATGATGCTTTCCTAAAGCTTGTTGAAGATAGTTTTCAGATATAAAAAATACTTTGATGTTTAGAATTTAGTTGTGTAGTATAAATTATTTAGGATTGAGTTTATGTAATTTATGCTTTATCTATATATAGATACAAGAACCCGCATTAAACCAATAAAGAGACAAAAAAATGTTTCTTTCATGTAAAAGTGTTATGCTTTATCTGTTTTTTTTTTTTAATTTATTACTACTATTTAGGAAGTCACTCGAGAAAACTGGGCCAACTGCTGTGACCATGTAAAAAAAATTGAAGACGATTATAGGAATAAAGATCCTATAATCGAATCCCAGACTGAACGTTTTATAATCGAGGTTGGTGGTCCTGCAAGCGACACAACATCTGACGAAGATCAAACTTCACCAGAGTCAGAATATGAAGAATACAGAAATATTAAGTATTTGGAATCGGATTTTGACGAATAGGTAATATTACAAAGCTCTGATTCTCTGTAAACAATGTTTTGGTATTATTCAAATATCAACACAAACCCAATACACACCGTGTGATACTATACAGCACGACCACAGACGATTTTGTTATTTCTATTGCGGTACATATTCACGAAAAAAAATGTACTATTTTGTACTAATCATTAAAAAATTTGTACTCGTACGGTTTCGGAGTTGTGAGATAGAGGTTGTGGTCGTGCTAGGTAGATGCTACCTGGCACGACCACACTGAGATCGAGGTTAGTTTGATAGTCGAAATAAATGTACTGAAATTGTACTATTTTGTACCGAGTATAAAATAATTGTACCGCTTGCCAATTTAAAAAAAATTACCTTTTTGGTTCGCGGAGTACAGCAGACGGAAATGAAAGCGGTACAAATTCACGAAAAAAAATGTACTTTTATGTACTCTTCATTAAAAAGTAATAACTCATACGGTTTCGGCAGTGTGACACAAAAGGTGGGGGTCGTGCTAGGTAGATGCTACCTGGCACGACCACACTGCCATTGAGGTTAGTTTGATAGTGAAAATAAATATACTGAAATTGTACTATTTTGTACCGTACATAAAATAATTGTACCTCTTTTCTGTAAAAAAAAAATGTCCCTCAATGGTTCGCGGAGTACAGCCGACGCAAAAGAATGAGGTACAAATTCATGAAAAAAAATGTACTTTTAGGTACTTGTAATCAAAAAGTAATTACTCATACAGTTTCAGCAGTGTTACACTAAAGGTTGGTTTAGGTTGGGTCGTGCTAGGTAGATAGATGGTTCCTGGCTCGAATACGCTGATATCGAGGTGAGTTTGATGGTCAAAATAAATATATTGGTAAAATGGTAAAAAAGAACCCTTATGGTGCGACTCTGTCAGTCTGTCCGTCTGTCACAGCAAGATATCTCAGGATATACTGATGCTATCGACTTGATATTTGGAATAGTGTTAAAAATTGCTAACCCGAGCCTATTGGATGAAACCAAAACCTTATACCTTTTTTTTTAAAGGGGACTGAAATGTTATGTCGAAATTCAAAAGTAGAGCTATTATATCGAGTGGGATATCAAATGAAAGGGCTTAATGTGTATAGGTAGATTCTAAAACCGTTTTTATTTTTTTTTCTTCAGCATGTAGTTTGTTATTTAAGACAAAAAAAGTTAAAAAAATACATTCCCCACTATTATCTCCGAAGTGAGCAGAAAAATCTGTAATAATTACTGATTATTAATATCATCCTAAACATTACAGGAAAAGTAAATCGGTTTTCCTAATTTGCACCGTTTTTTTTTTATTTGTAAAAATCAAAACTCATACTTATTTGCTCCTACTAAACTAATCGCCATTCAGTTCTTCTTGAACTATTCACTTATCTACTAACGAGTTTGTACGGAACCCTCGGTGCGCGAGTCTGACTCGCACTTGTTCTATTTTTAGTAATTGCAGAGGTTTTTGCCATAACACTGTTACATTTGATGTCCTATAGTACCTAGTGTAGACTGTAGCCACAATTTGAGCACATTTATTTTGTATTATTCTGGTCATTCGATTAAACTCTATGAAAGTGTGGTTGTGCCAAGAACCATCTCCCTAGCACAGTGACCACAATCTTTTGTCACTATGCCGAAATCGTATGAATATTGGTTTTTTTAATGAAGAGTGCATAAAAATACTTTTTTTCATAAATTTTTACATCTTTCTTTAGCGTCGGTCGATTCCGCGATCCATTGAAGTATTTTTTTCTTAACTGCGAAGAATTACTATTATTTAATGCAAAGTGCTAAATAGTAAAGTCGAGTTCATAAATATATGAGCATTTCCTAGGTTTCAATAATAAATGTACATGGACCGGGACATATTCATCTGAACAGATTTCTCAATCAAAAATATATACACGTTTTACCTGCCGTATTTATCTGAGCAAGCTTCTCAATATAATATGTAAGCAACTGAAAATTGATAAAATATCTGTACTACGATTTTTCAAAATTATCTAAACAAGTGGAAATATAATAAATATCTGCACAAGGGTTTTTTTGTGGTTTTTTCAATTATTTGTAAACAGGTCGTGGCGCACAAATTTCTGTACTGACGTATTCCAAATGTATGTGAACAATTAGAAGCTCGTAAATATCTGTACAAACAAAACATTTCAGCTTTTCAGTAGAAATAAATAAATTGGTCAATGAATGCGTAGTATGGAGTATTTGTTATTTTGGAAGATACATTTATAGAGGTATGTTTATCTATTTAATTCTCTTTTTAAAGAATGTTATTTAGGAGGTTTTTAAATAAGTTGTGAGTAAGTTAAGATGAGGAGATTATTACAAGTAGTATCCCACGCAGGCGAAGCTACAGGCACAACACAGGCAGGCAGCCTGCCCCACGCCCGTATTAACGTCGAGTTCATCATTATCTGAGCTTGGAATACGTCAGTACAGATATTTATGCACCACAACCTGTTTACAAGTAATTGAAAACCCTTGTGCAGATATTTATTATATTTCCACTTGTTTAGATAATCTTGAAAAATCGTAGTACAGATATTTTATCAATTTTCAGTTGCTTACATATTATTGAGAAGCTTGCTCAGATGAATATGGCAGGTAAAACGTGTATATATTATTGATTGATAAATCTGTTCAGATGAATATGTACCGGTAAATGTACATTTATTATTGAAGCCTAGGAAATGCTCATATATTTATGAACTCAACTGTACAAATAGAATACATTTATTTTGACCATCAAACTCACCTCGATATCAGCGTATTCGAGCCAGGAACCATCTATCTACCTAGCACGACCCAACCTTAACCAACCTTTAGTGTCACACTGCCGAAACTGTATGAGTAATTACTTTTTGATTACAAGTACCTAAAAGTACATTTTTTTTCATGAATTTGTACCTCATTCTTTTGCGTCGGCTGTACTCCGCGAACCATTGAGGGACATTTTTTTTTTACAGAAAAGAGGTACAATTATTTTATGTACGGTACAAAATAGTACAATTTCAGTATATTTATTTTCACTATCAAACTAACCTCAATGGCAGTGTGGTCGTGCCAGGTAGCATCTACCTAGCACGACCCCCACCTTTTGTGTCACACTGCCGAAACCGTATGAGTTATTACTTTTTAATGAAGAGTACATAAAAGTACATTTTTTTTCGTGAATTTGTACCGCTTTCATTTCCGTCTGCTGTACTCCGCGAACCAAAAAGGTATTTTTTTTTAAATTGGCAAGCGGTACAATTATTTTATACTCGGTACAAAATAGTACAATTTCAGTACATTTATTTCGACTATCAAACTAACCTCGATCTCAGTGTGGTCGTGCCAGGTAGCATCTACCTAGCACGACCACAACCTCTATCTCACAACTCCGAAACCGTACGAGTACAAATTTTTTAATGATTAGTACAAAATAGTACATTTTTTTTCGTGAATATGTACCGCAAAAGAAATAACAAAATCGTCCGTGGTCGTGCTGTATAGTATCACACTACACACCATGCTGACTATACATGACGTATGCACATTATTGCCATACGTAAACTGTTTGTAGCGACACTGTGTCAGGGTCAAATAGAAAGTTGTTAGGCTTTAAGTTAGTTCTCATGTATCATTTTTCATGAAGGATTTGAAAGAATCATGTTTTGAAGCACACTTTTGTGTATTAAATTACTATTGCTGCCACAAGCTACCTTATTTTATATTTGTGTCCCTAGATGGCGCTAGTGGTATTTATTTTTATGGTATTTACTAGTGTCAAATTTCCTAACATACTCCTATTATAGAGTTTTTAATAATTATTGTTACTTTATGTTTTTTTCCCGCTTCCTGATGAGTGATCATTGTATTTAATAGACATTTTTTATGTAATCTGAATTAAACCATCGCTTAGTTTTGCTACTCTCCACTTGATGGCTCTCGTAGGGAGGGTAGAAGTAATTTATTATTTTAAGATTTTTGTAAATTTTTAAAAAAATATTCAAGTTAGGAAGAGAAAATATAACGGTCTTCCTAATAATAATATTAATCGTATTAATTATATTATTCCTGCAATATTTAGGACGACATTAATAATTGGTAATTATTACACATTTTTCTGATAACTTCGGAGATAATAGGGGGAATGGTATTTTTTTTAACTTTTTTCGCCATAAATCAAAAACTATTTATTTAAGAAAAAAAGTAAAAAAGGGATTTTTATCTACAAATTAAGCTCTTTCATTTGATACCCCACTCGATATATTAGCCCTACTTTCAATTTTCATAATCCCATTACGGAGCCCTTTAAAAAAAAAGTAATAAAGGTACAAGATTTTTTTTATGTCCAATAAGCTCGGGTTAGCTACTTTTAACACTATTCCAAATTTCAAACCGATAGCAGCAGTAGTTCCTGAGATATCTGGCTGTGACAGACGGACAGACAGACAGAGTCGCACCATAAGGGTTCCTTTTTTTACCATTTTGGTACGGAACCCTAAAAAGGTCTCTGCCCACTACACCGTATAATGCTATGACCGTTTTATGAACGTTTCAGGTTTAATACGATTAATTCTTACTGTAATTTTATAGTGCAACCCGCATTTGGTTTTCAGTACAATTACATATAAATTAGTTTTTGCAACAGTCTGCACGTGTAAGTTGCGGGTCCAAAATAGAGCCATAAAACAGGGAGATCCGCAAATTTGGCAGCGGACCCGTTTCCAAGCAGTTTCAACTTCAACTTTAGCACAGTACACCAAGGCCCTACAGTACGAGAAAGTCGAAGTCAATGTTCAAAATAAATCGGTAAATTCAGCACCTCTTTGTAAACAAGTCTTTTCTGAAAAATATAATCATATTGAAACGCAAACAAGTTAAATTTTTAGCCCCGTAGTCGCTTGCCTTCAGATGCTACTTATGGTGAATACTGATCAATGAGTAAAGGAATTTTCCGCCGGAAAGCGTCACCTTGCTGGCCGCTACACTAAACGAAGATGCCGCTTTCTGGCTCCGTCGAACAGAAAAATAGTATACAAACCTTGGCCAGTAAATAAGAAAGCCTCAGATCACAAATGTTTGTCGTCCTCGGCTTCGCCTCCGCCGAGAATCACATGTGAGCTGAGACATTTCTTACTTTACTGGCCTTGGTTTTTAATGCTCTATAACTAAAAGTAACTTATTCACATTTATTAAGACTTGTTACGGAAATTTCTTCGAGCGTTTTAAACGCCGTGACTTCGGTGGGAGCGATATTATGAAGTTCCGAGGGATTCGTGCATCATTTTCACTTTTCAGTTATGTTGTCGCCGTCGTCAGGCTTTCTGCGATGTAACTGAAAATGATGCACACATCCCGCGAAACTTCGACATCGCTCCCCACCGCAGTCACGGCGTTTGAAACGCTCGAAAAAATGCCCTTACGCACTTGGGATTTTTCATTTATACATTTGTGACGTTCTGCGGCTGGTATCTGGTGGACGTTGTCGCTTGAGCCCTTCTATCTCGATATCCTATAGTAACGGAGTCGGATACAACGCAAGCGACAACGTCCATAAGGTACCTTTACCCACGGAATGACAATTTGTTTCTTATTAATACTCGTTCGCAACTCGCAAAATGACAGCATCGGCTGTAGGGCAAATAGGTTTAGGGTTAGGAAGTGACTATATAGTTCAGTGGTTCCCAATGTTTACCGGGCCATGACTTATCAAACAACAAATCCAACTCTAGGATTCAAATGGATGGATATTATCATTCGGTTCTTGGCTTGGTCCATCAATGTATTGTCCTATCAAGGACCATTAAAACAAAAGGACTGTCATTCTCCATACTTTGGATTGTAACCCGACCGCTAGGGGATTTCCGGGCAAAAACTAGATGGCGCTAAAAAACTAAACATTTAACGATGTTATAATTGAACAAAGAAACATAGTATAGTAACAATTACTTTGTAAACAGCTAATAATAAATAAATTCTAACATTTAAATAGTGAGTCACTCTTGCAAAGTTGAATAATTGTAAATAATATAATTCTTTTACCAAGCTTATACATAGATGGCGTTGTAAATCCGGGGAACAGCTTTTTGTATGGAGAATTAAGAAAGTCCTCTTGTTTTAATGGTCCTTAGTCCTATTTTCAGGGTCTACCTACAGTTTGGAAAATGCTGGTTTAGTCGATACTTGGTCGTTTGGTTTACACTGTGTGATACTGTTTTTAAGGCGTACTCTGTTCAGAAAGTCACGGACATTGGCTAACCAACAACTGATACAGCAGAAACTAACTAGTTCTCAACTAACACATGACGTTCCATTACGTACTCCAATTCAGGGTGTTCAACAATTTGTGTTTCAAGGGCTTTAGATATTTGTTTTTCTTTTAATTAGGGTACTTATGCGGGCATTATACTGCAGCCCCCAAACGTCGATAAGGTTGTAGTGCCCGTAGCCCCGCTGCGACTGAGCTCGGAGGATCACGTTGCTCTGGCTCAGCCCCCCGCTGATCACCCAAGTATTAGCGTACATGTTTTTTTTTTTTTTTCTTTTTTTTTTTAAACTGACAAACTCGCAACCCTTCCTGGGCGTAGCGATTGTCGGACCGGGTGGTTGGCCGAGGCGTTCCCTGGGGTTGAACCAGGTCGCTAGCCAGACCACCCTGAAGCGTACTGAGTGTAGCCCTGCTCCGTGGCTTGGATGGCACAGATCCAGGTGGTGGCGTTACCACGGTAGATGAAGTGTTCTGATTGAATAGCGTTTCTCTCTTACATTTAGAAGTTTTATAGAGTAGTTTAAAATCGGGTTTTGTAAGCCGATTTCTAAAAGAAGGACGGATCTCGATTCAACTGTATGTTTTTCGCATGTACAAGATAACTCCGCCAATTAGCCTGTTGACTCGATTTTTTTCTGTCCTAAATCGATTCTACTATTTCTGAGGAACAAATATCTATATGACACCTAATACATTGGTATAAGTATAACAGCGACAAATTGTAATCAAAAGTAGCAGATCGGACTGAGCATTGAAAACGCTCTATACAAAACGGTAGGACTTTATGACGTCATCCGTTGCATCGCTGTACTAAGTCTGTATGAAAAAAATAGCATTTTGCCATTTTGAGCACGAAGAAGTGCGTTTAAGCACATAGTTGTCATACATTTATTTTTTCAGTGTTATTTAAGCATTCCGAAATTGACTTTAATTTTTCTTAAAGACGATAAAAAAAATATCGTTTTTTTTAAACTTTGTGGTCTCATAACTTTATATTTTTTATACATTTTTTGTTTATTTCTTTTGTGTTATGATAATTTAGTATTTTGCAATCCATGTGACTATATTATGTTGTAACATTCAACATTATTCAACATCCCAATTATGAATGGATCTTGATGACTATTTTTTGTTTAGAGGAATACTCCTTGGGAGGTATAGACCTCCCAGGTTGTCCTATTAGCACCAGATCAGAGAAATTGAGGGAACTCTTCAAATATTATAGGCACAGCTTTAGCAATTTGGAGATTTCTTTAAGTAACTCTCACATTTAATTACACTTATTACATTTTAATTAAATAGATTAACTTAAAGTCGACATTTTTTATTAATCATATCATCTATCTATATTTCAACGCCCCCAAGCATCGATAAGGTAGTAGTACCCGTAGCCCCGCTGCGACTGGGCCCGGAGGGTCACGTTGGCCTGGCTCAGCCCCCCGCTGATCACCCAGATATTAGCGTACTGAGTGTAGCCCTGCTCTATGGCTTGAATGGCCGAGATCCTAGTGGTGGCGTTGCCGCGGTATATGAAGGCTTCGGATTGAATAGCGTTTCTTACATTTTGTTTAATAGAGTAGTTGAGTGGTCCCATTAGCACCAGATCAGAGAAATCGAGGGAAGTCTTCAAATATAGGCACAGCTTTAGCAATTTGGATACTTTTTTAAGTAACTCTCACATTTATTTACACTAATTACATTTTAATTGCATAAATTAACTTAAAGTTGGCATTTTTTTATTAATCACATCATCTATCTATATTTCATCGCCCCCAAACATCGATAAGGTAGTAGTACCCGTAGCCTCGCTGCGACTGGGCCCGGAGGGTCACGTTGGCCTGGCTCAGCCCCCCGCTGATCACCCAGATATTAGCGTACTGAGTGTAGCCCTGCTCCGTGGCTTGGATGGCGGATATCCTGGTGGTGGCGTTGCCGCGGTATATGAAGTCTTCGGATTGAATAGTGTTGGCTACCGCGGGGCGGTAGAGGTAGGATCTGAAATGAGCGATATTAGGGGTGTTTTTCGAAAACAATTCCGAGGTAGCTACTGTCTTAGAATATCGACTTTTGAGGTTTTTTGGCCCTGAATCGTTAGTAGTTGACGGTTGAACGGTTAAGTAGTTATCGAAATTGAAAATGCCATCGAATGACAATCTTCAAAAATACAGACATGTCGCATTACTCAACGATCGACGTCTTACAAATCTGCTTCGTCAGGGCCTGCCATCAGCAAATATAATATTGGATATGGAAAATGTCCTAATCCTTCACCCGTCCTTTCTGTATGGTCTCAGCGAAAACTTTTATTAAAGACTAGTGGACTCGATCACGACTTCGTCACAGTATAATGGCAGTAATTTTTCTTCTTACAAAAGGTACATCGCGCGCTTGAAAGTGTGCGCGCCGTGTACGAACGCACTACAAGCAATGAAATAAGAATGCGTAAAAATGCTCCAGTATATTGTAAATCTTTTGACATCGTTATCCTCTTTTTGTATTTTTGTTTTTGACGATCATGGCGTACAAATTTATACTGTTATTTTGTCGTGAAATAAATGATCTATCTTATCTATCTATTGCTAATTATGTGGCTGAAGTAAGTGTTTTTTTGCTTCACCGTAGTCGTAGCCAGCCGTACTTAGCAGAATGAATTTTGTATCAAGAAAAATTGGAGTGCCTTTCATTCTTGAGCAGGCTTAATTTGGTTTACATCCGTCCCTTCTCAGTTTGTCGTTTTGCTTCTAATTCATTTTCGTTGCTGGAACGTCTGTTAGTTTTGAAATGAGGGTTCGGTTAAAGATATTAATTTTTTATTTATTGACGCTAAGTAAAGAGAGGTTATTAAAGTTTGAAGCCTTTGTTAGAGGCCGATTTCAACTTCGATCGACTACCATGATGAAACATTTAACTCTATTTTTATGTATCTAGAAAGATAATATTCTTCGTTCGCTGATGGAACGATCAAGGTCCCTAAAATAAATAGATGGACGGAGCCTCGCCAACAGAAAACTGAAGCCATGTTTAATAAGCCGGCTGCTTGTACTTACGAGCCGCACGCACACATCAACTAGTTTTTTCCTATAGCGAGCAGCACGCACACATATATAGCCAGTGGACTAGACATGCTTCAGTTCTTTGTTAGCGAAGCTCCGTCCATATTTATTTTAAGGTCCTTGGGACCGATATTATAGATTTTTTTTAATTTGATGATCCTCACAAGATTTTAGGTTATTGTGATACTCACCGGTTACAGTCAGTATGATAATCAGATTACCTACCTACCTGCGCTGAATAGAAATTGTATCGTAATGTTTTCTTTTTAAACACAGCGCTTTGAAACGGTTCACCTTGTTTTGGCATAATTTTATTTGTCCGAATGTTCTATTTGCCCGAATACTATTTACGCATAATTGTTATTTTACAGATAATATTGACTTTTCAGAATAACTATAAAAGAAACCTAACCTAACCTAATATGTTCTAAGTGACTGATGGTAAAGATTTTGCAAAATATTTTCCGTGAAAGCAAGAGAAAAATTATGCGAAATAAAATTCGGGCTAACAATACATTCGGACAAATAAAACATATGCCAAATAAAGGGAACCCCTTTGAAACACGGCGCTCAACGCTCACGTCGGTAAAATGATGCAATTACCTGAATAACATACGGCCCCAACATAATCGCTCCAATGCTCAGGTTGTAATGTAACGTGAGGTTACCTTACGCGGCACGACGCGCGTCTGTGTGAGTGAACGCCATACTGTGGCAGTCGCGCGCAGTCGCAAATGCTTGCCTGTGGTGCGTCCGTACACGGTGCGCACACATGCGCGCTCCCGATGTACCTTTTATTCGGAGAAAAACTACCGTATACCGTGACAATAGGGTTCGGCACGAGCGTGGGAATTCTTGTTTTTTGTATGGAAACGCGCGACACTGAAATATCTGTTTATATTCTCTAATCTGTGCCCTAAGGCTGCGCAGTGAAATCGCAGTGAGTCACTCCTGCTACGGCGCTCAGCGCTCATAGTCAGCATAATAATTATTGGTAAAATTACCTGGATAGCAGGCGGTCCCCGGGATAAATAGCGCCGATGTTAAGGTTGTATCTTGGGGTTGCTTTATTGACCAGCACAGCGCTTTGTGCGATCACGGCGCTCAGCGCCAGCAAGCAGAATAGGGTTTTCATCTGAAATAATTAAACGAATACTATACAATTTATTATTGAAATGTCGGGTCGAAGTACTATTCGACCCGACGATTAATGATACTTCATTAATTCAATCAAACAATCAAAACATAAGAAGGTTGCATTCCAATAAAAAGACGCGGTTCACATATTGTTACAACCAAGTAATAGGACGGATTAAATAAACTAACAATCGAAATGTATAAATTATCTCTGAGATAAAACAGCAAAAAAATGAGTATATAATTTGGCATTCGTTTGTTAGAACACTCGTGTAACAAAAAAAAATGGTAAACACCTCTTTTTTTGTATTTTACACTATTTTTATAAGTAATGCAGGATAAATCATTTGTTTTTATTTTTGTTAAGAAATAAGTGTTTTAAGATCTCCAAACTGACGTAAATATTTTATTAAGGTTATATGAATAATATAAATAGCGACTTAAGGTGATTTCGCTCTATGCAAGGTTAGTGCAGCTGCACATTCACGACCTTTTGTTTAAAACGCAACCGAACACAACCTCCTTAAAAAAAGAAACTAACTTACGTTGAAAATAATAAATGTGTAGGTAAATTCCTCACAACGTATTGTTTTCAAGTGTATGATAACGGGGACATCTTAGGATTGTTTTATATGAAACTCTGTCAGATGATAAGATTGCGATATCAGTGATTCGAAGAACTGTTGGTTTAACACCTGAATGTGACTAACTCTGTCACAGATTATGATGAGAACAGAAGATCTCTTCACAGAAAAAAACGCTCGGTTATGTCTTTACTGTATTCATATTTCAACTTTTAATATAGTTACCCAATTATGGTAAGACTAGCATTTACCCGCAGCTTCGCCCGCGTTGTTCCCGTTATTCTCCCAAGGGAACCAGTTACCTACCGAGATATAAAGTATCCTAAGTTTCAATCCAGCACTTGTTCTACTTCCATGCCAAATAGCTCAATCCATCCAGTGGTTACCCCGTTATTGAGTAACAAACATCCAAATATCTTCTTTCGCATTTATAATATTAGTAGGATAGGATACTCATACACTTTTTAACTATTTTAACCAACTTCATAAAGAGGAGGAGATTCTCTAGGCAGTTATTTTTCAAAATCCAGTTTTGATAGTGAGATCTATAAATAATTGAAGGAACTCTGAATTCGGTATTTTTAACCCCCGACGCAAAAACGACGGGGTGTTATAAGTTTGACGTGTCTGTGTGTGTAAATGTGTAAATGTCCTTGTGGCATCGTAGCTCCCAAACGGATGATCCGATTTTAATGCGGTTTTTTTTGTTTGAAAGGTATATCAGTCGAGAGTGTTCTTAGCTATGTTTGGTGGAAATCGGTTCAGGTCTTCAAGGTCATCTGGTCGTTTGTTATGTTTGGTCGGGGGTTTTTTAAATTTTTAATTTTTTTAGAAAAGTGGTTTAATTTAAGTATTAATAAATTATTCCTTTAAACTAAGATTAATCATCAATACGAGTTATTTGTTTTTTCTATACATTAAACAAAAATAACCTGTAAATAAGGCAATTTTTACCTTAAAGATAAACTGTATATTTTTAGTAAATAAGCAACCCGGGACCGCAATTTGAACATCACTTAGATTTTTCGTCTGAAATTGTTTTATTTACGAGAAAATTGCTGCTTTAGCCGCAAACGTGCAGTTTAAGGTCAGCAATTTGTCCACTAAATAAGTTTAGTCCATTCTTTACATGACTTTGTCTCTGGGTAGACTTTTACAGAGATAAAAGAATTTTACTTTGTGGAAATTGTTGGGTAAATCTTATTCGTATTTCAATTTTGAGGCACATGTAAGCGAAAATAGTTGTTAGTTTACTAGTGACGCAGGGCACTTATATTGCACAAAAGTATGTCAATATCTATTAAAGTTTAGTTGAAAAAGTACATTACATAACTAGGGCGGTAATACAAAGAAAGGCCGAGATCGCAGAAGTTTGCGGCCCAAGCTGAAAGCGAGGGACGTAAATATGCGATCGAGGGCTTTCTTTATTACCTCCCGTGTTGTGTACAATATTTTATGTCTACACTTGGCCAAAAAGCGGCTTTTTCCGTACGCGCAGCGTGCGGAAAAAGTCACTTTATGGCCAGGTGTGGCATAAATATCATTGTTTGTTCGATGTAAGTACCTAACCCAGCACAGATGTCCATCAATTATTTGTGATGCAGAAAAAATGTATTCGCATACTTACCAACACGCAGATACCAAATAGTTGTCGACCGCACTTTGCTAAACTAAGTATTCTTACGTTGCCCTCTATATACATTATGGATGCGGCACTATTTGTTAGGAACAATTCTCATCTCTTCACCAAAAAAATTGTAAATTCGCAACGAAGGAAACATGACAAAACTCAAATACAATTACCCGCCTCAAAACTAGAAATGTACTAAAAAGGCCCATACTACCGATGCATACTTGTAGCGAACAAGCTACCAGAAAAAATAATTAATGAAATCGAAGACCGAGTATTTAAAAGGGAACTAGAAAATTTGCTGCTCAAAAAATGTTATTACTCTATAGACGAGTACCTGAACGATGAATCTCTGCCCAAATAAAATGACATAAAATTATGATTTAAATAAATACTTAGTGTTAATTTTAGTAATATTACTCTGGAATCGTATTAAATTAATAATAATAATAAAATATGTATATTTATATGAATAATGAGAGCAATAAAAATAAATAAATAAACAAATACTAATAATGTTAAACATAAAAAGTAAGTATAGTAAGTTTCTGATCTTATGCCTTGAACATAAGTTGCAAAATCCGAATGTTTTAATTTAATTTAATTTATGTATGTGACTGTACCTTCTAGTTGTAGCTTTAAGAAATGTTATACTTGCTGTGCCCTAACAGGGTTCATGTGTGAAACAACCTTATTGTAATACCTTATACCTTAACCACATGATTATTATGCAATAAAATTATGAATTATGAATTAACTCTACATATACAAGCCGATGTCATAGGGATCATCCTTCAGCGTGAGGAATAAAAAAAACACTTTCTAATATTTTATGACTACTTAAACAGCATACATTTCTAGCAATCAACCTTGATGATCATAATAGTACATTATGATACGAGTGGGCGAAGTTGGTCATTACAGTCGAGGCTGTGTTGCATAGCCCGAGCCGTCAGACGAGGGCTATATAGCCGAGACTGTAATGACCAATGCCCACGAGTGTCATACGACGTTTTTCAACACACTTGCGAATAATAGTACATTGTGTATCAAGGGCGGTAAGTAAGGAATTACAAACGAGTGTTTGTTTAATAACACGAGTTTGTAATTCCTTTACCGCCCGTGGCACACACAATGTTTTTCATCACACTTGTGAGGAAATCTAATTAAAATAACCTTACTTAACCTAAATGAAATTGTAAAACTGACAGTGACATATCCATAGACAATGCGAAAGTCAAGACACGTTCGGAACCCATAACGGTAAAGACCTTCAACGGTTGATTTTATATTTGCAAAATACTGAAATACACTATTTAAACATTAAATTAATGTAACAGAAATATGTGTTTATATGTATTTGCAATAACAGTTCTCTTTAAATATATATTTCAGTGATAAAAGTTAAAAAAGTAAATTGGCATTTCCTTTGAACACGACAAATAAGAGTAAAACAAAACCATCGTTTCAAATTTAAAAAGAAAACCATTACGCCCTAGCGCGTAATAGGTCATTTACGGCCCGCAGAACCTACGTGTAATGACACCATTTTCGAGCAAGTGTGATGAAAAAAATAATACTTATCATTTTGAATTTCTGTTGTGTACATGTTTATTTAGTGGTTTATCTATCCTCGTCTATCGTCACGGCGTCGTGTGGTGTGGTGTCGGTGTAGTGTGGGCGCACGCTCATGAACACGCTGCGCTGGGATAATATCCGCGCGCCGAGTCCCACGACGGCGTGCTCTCATTGGTCAATTGGCGGTAATTACAGCACTTGTGCGGTAATGTAAAGTAAAAAGCACTTGTGTGTAATAAGCTGCGTTCCGCGCATAAGAACCACCAAATAAGAGCGACTTTATGAGCAAGTGTGTTGAAAATACTTTTTTGTTTTTTCAGTCATATTTTGTACTAATGCTGCGTTTGAATTATTTTAGTAAAAAAAAATAAATTTCTAATTTCATATGTCCAAACAGAGAGAACCGCTAAACGGTACCGTAAATAATCACGACAATACATCTCCCGCCTGACAGACACAGCGGCTGCTCTGTGATTGATTGCGTACGACCACGCCGTACTCTGAGCAAAGGCTGACAGTTTTTAGTAAGCCTTCATTTATTGCTAGGACAGAGATGAGTGGAAGTCCGGAAAAAATGGCACTCTGCGACCCCACAGGCCATTCCTTTCCCCTGGATTTCTACATTTTCTACAGGTCTCTATGAGACTAACAAAAACAATATTTTTCATCATGTATTAAAAGTGGCGGTAACGTACCATAGAAATTTAGAGAAGGAGTTGTTACATTTATGATTTAACTCAATATATCGATACCTTTAGACTCAAAGGGCGTAAGCTCCATTAGAACCTACGGCGTTTACGTCCTTTGAGTCTAAAGGTATCGATATGTTGCTCATAATTATACAAGCAACTTAGTGGTGTCGGCACATAAATACAGAGTGAATTTTAAATCGTGAATCGTAATAATTTTTTTGTAGTCTATACATAGTTAACAATCACTTACAATGCTTTTAAACCTAAATTAAGTATGTTTTTATTTTGTCCACTTTTTTTGATTTATCCTAATTTTTAAAATCTCGTGGTCACTACATTCTACTACATTCATGTTTCGTACTTGTCATGAAAATTTCAACATTAGATAGCCAACCTCCTAATATTGAAGTTGGCTGGATAGAATTTTGGCACGTATTGTCAATAATGTCAACATCGTCGACATTGTCAACATAAGTACCTATTTAAATCGTATTTACTCATAAAATAATCCAGTTTTGTTACGATTAATGGTATAAACGCCTCCACCATTTTGTTCATAATTACTTAAGCGGGTCTTTAATTGTAATTAACACTAGTGCTCTGTATTAGTCTTAAGTAGCTTTACCGGTAAACATGGTTACGATTCACGATTTAAAATTCACCCTGTATATCGACTATCGAGGTAGAAGGAAAAAGTGTATGTACGTCGCGTGCTAAAAAAAGAGGCGTCATTTATTTTTCTCTCTTTCACTCAAGTTAACGGCATGCAAAGTGCCCGCCGTTAACTTAAGTTGCCGTCAATATTGAGTATTATCAGATTTGAAAAACTGATGATAATTGTATAATTAATTGCTCAAATACCACCAAATGAAATGGAAAATTCATGTTTTCTATCACTAAATTACACTTGGCGTCAATTAACGCTAAGCGAAGAACGTTACACGCTTGATTCCCATACAAATCGACGAACTATTTCATTCTATCTCGACTTATTTCTGTGGGTGTCAGTATGACGAAGAGGATTGACTGAGTGTTAAAAAAATAAACTTTTTAAGCTATACTTGCCATTATAGACACGGTTAATTCAAAGCGTTTTAGACGTCAAGTGAACCCGCGATTTTTATATTATCTGTGACGGAAAATGACAACACTAAACGTTCTACTTTGTTCGGCACAGGTAATCACCGGCTTATTATTATCTATCAATCTATGCCATGAATAATTAGGTCTATTTTCATGCAAATAATCTGTTTTCTAAGGAATTATATCTATGGAAATTTTGTTTACGTGTTTCAAGGAAAACCGATTGATATGTCTATGCGCTATATGTAACGTGGAATACCTGTGTACATAGCATACAAATATGCGTTGTATTGTATTTAACCGACTTGAAATAAAAAGAAGTTCTCAGTTCCACGGATTTTTTGACTGACGAGCAGACGACCGATCGATCCCAAATAAATTCAGATTCACTTATTTTCTTTCTTTTAAACTTTCTTCTAAAAACAAATTTTCAATTAAAAATATGTAGCCATCAAACACTTTTAGTAAACCGTAATCGAAAAATATTGATTTCTTAAATAAATACTACAGAAAATAATCATTTATTACACCAAATTTCATGAGTCCAGTAGCCTATTCGCGACGCGTGTAATGGTGTTCAGTACGTCATCGTTCCCCGCCCCCCGCGCGGACCATGGGAGTGTCACCAAGGAACTTGCCAAGCTATAGTTTAAAATACAAACATAGAAATATTGTTACTTGTCACATTAAACATATCGTTGCACAATATGGACGACAATTTGTCCGCGCGCCGTCTGTGTATGGCGCCTCGCCAAACACGGCTGCCCCGAGGGCCGGCTGTGTTATTTGTTACATCGTCTAACTAATCTTACTTACCAAGTTTACAGTACTAACTATTGGTATCAGACAAAATATGCTTTGAGACGCTATTTACTGTCTGGTGCTCCAAAACTGTCCTAAGTACAAATACATAAATTAAGCTCAACGATCAAGTTTTTTTTCGATAAACGAAGTTCCGATTTCCTCATTAATACAGCAGCTCAAGACAAAAGGTTCAGCATTACTTTGCAAATATCTGACTATTTTATTCGCAAGAAAACATTAGTTTCCGGAAAGAAAGTACATCTTAAAGTTAGAATAGAAACTTGTTTACTATTTGGGACAGCTGTGGACGATATAATATGATTATATGTGTGTATATATTTCTTATGCGTTATTATAATATAATACAAAGATGCTTTAAATATTGCACACCAGAAAGAAAAATCCCGAAGAAAAAAATCACTAAAAAGAAAAAAAGTGTAAGGCCCTTAATATTGTTAAGATAAGGTGTAATAAATATTTCGTTTGCTGTCGGGGGACCTTCTGTTTTAGTGTTGCATGTAATACTAATACGTCTCGCGACAGTAAACAAAATATTTATTACAGCTTACCGTAAAAACATAAAGGTCAAATAGATAGATAGGTACCTACACATTATTGTTTACTCGTTAAAGTTTCATTTTTAATTTAAGTTTTATTTCATGTTCTTTAAACGTTAATTTTGTACTAAATGCCGCTTTTACAATATTATTAAGTACGTAAAAATCTTTGATATTTTAACTTCAAATTATAATAATCTCATAAACGGCGAAACCGATTTCAATTAAACCTAGCTAAGAACACTTTCGATTAAATCACCTTTCAAACAAAAAAAACCGGTCAAGTGTGAGTCGGACTCGCGCACCGAGGGTTCCGTACAAACTCGTCAGTTCATTCGTGAATAATTCAAGAAAAACTGTATGGTGGGACAAATTTAACTTTGCTTTTGTAAAACTGTTGTCACCATACATCGACATATGCCGCGGTTAGTTTAGTAGGAGCAAATAAGGTTGTCTTACAATTTTTGCGAATTTCTAAAAAACGCTGCAAGTTAGGAAAACCGTTTTATTTTTCCTGTAATATTTAGGATAATATTAATAATCGGTAATTATTACAGATTTTTCTGTTCAGTAACTTCGGAGATAATAGGGGGGGAATGGTATTTTCTTTAACGTTTTTTGTTTTAAATCAAAAACTACATGTCTAAGAAAAAAAATAAAACAGTTTTAGAATCTACATATTAATCCCTTTCATTTGATATCCCACTCGATATATTAGCTCAAATTTTGATTTTCGACATCCCATTTCGGTCCCTTTTAAAAAAAAGTAAAAAAGGTATAAGATTTATTTTCTATCCCATAGGCTCGGATTAGCAGCGGTTTTAACACTATTCCAAATTTCAAGTCGATAGCATCAGTAGATCCTGAGATATTTTGCTGTGACAGACGGACAGACAGACAGACAGAGTCGCACCATAAGGGTTCCTTTTTTACCATTTTGTTACGGAACCCTAAAAACCAACAGACTGACACACAAAACCATAGATACACTAATATACATATACACAGATACACACGTCAAACTTATAACACCCGTCTCTTTCCGCCGGGAAGTTCAAACTTACAATCGAACATTCATTAAAAATGGATTCACATAGTCGCCTTATAAGTCTGATACCATAAATGTTTACTTAAATAGTTATCTTTATATAAAATATATACTATGACGTGAGGTTTTATCCAACCGTCGCTCGCCTCACGTGCTCGCGATTTCACTTTATTGGTTCAGATTTTCGGAAGCTACGCGCGGACATAACGAAACACGACAATACAATACCTCCCGCGCCACAGATTACGCAATAGCATGCCAACTGTTCGGGATTTTCCAATTTTTCCAACGAATTTTCATTCCGAATCGTAACTGGCAACATACGAAACATTCACGACATTGGAAATGCAGTCGAATTTTCGTCTGTTCTGTTATATTCCTATGTAAGTATTTTGTATTTGTATTGTTCTTTTTATAAAACATCCACTTTTGAACTTTCGTCACTATACAGTTACATTATTTTGTAGTTAATCTTAATTGCATTTGATTTTCTTATCGCTTTATGTCTTAATCACGAAAAGTAAAAACCTAAACCAAATATTCCAGAACACGATTTTAATAAATTTAAATTCAGAAACGTGAACGCGGCGAGCGGCTGCGTTCTGTCTGAGTTTGAAATTGCTTCCCATTCAAAATGGTCAGCAACAATGGAAGCGTTCAAGTCGCAGCTGATATAAAAGTAGGTTTTACGCTAGCTGGAGAAATGAAAGAGGGGATTAAAATCCTGTCCTAAATATTACAAACTACTTAGCTGTCCCGGCGAACTTCGTTCCGCCTCAAAATTTTAAGTTTTTCAGTTGTTTTAATAGTTATCGGCCATTCTCACGAAGTATGTCTGCGGTCACCTAATTACCGCGACCCTGTTTTCATACTAAATGTATGGAGACGCGGTAATTAGACGCAGCCATACTTCGTGAGAATGGCCGATTCTGTTATTCGGGACAGAGACAAACCCAAAAAAATGAAAAATCATAAAAATCGGTCTAGAATTATAACTTATAAATGATGTAGAGCGTTTTCCAAAAAAACACCGGGGTAGCTACTTTCTCAAAATATGGACTTGTGAGGTTTTTTTGGCTCAGAATCGCATTAAGGTTAGTACGAACGTGACGTAGTGGAAAGACAAAAATCCCGTACAAATTTTGGGACACTTTTTTTACGTATAAGGTTCGAATGTATTATCAAACCGCGTTGAGAAAGGGATTCGAGTGTACCGTTAGCACAAGTGTACTTAATAAATGATTAAATATAATCATAAACCAATCTTTGATATCTTCATAAGTGCAGACCCTTATAGATAATAGAATTAATAGCTAAATATGATTTGCATATTTAAACTCTATTCTCGGTAAATATTGTAATTTGTTTAATAAAAAATAGTATTATCATATTTGACAAATCTGTCACCAGTCACATTATTTCGCTTTATCAAATTGCCGTAGCTTTTCAAAAATACGTTTGTATACAATATGAATCGCGGTAAAGTATTAAACGGCCGATGCCAAGAAATTGTCTACAATGTACTAACATATTTTAATTAAGAAAATCATACTTAAAATACTTTAAAAACGGTGTTTAAGAAAGTAACTCTATTTGATCTGAAGAACTATCTCTTAATGCTATCGGAGATCAATAAAAACACGCTGTATAATTTGATATTTTTTCCATGCTTTAGAACTTCATTGTACCAAAATAACAATTTAATTTATCTGCATACTCTACCACTGACAATGTCATATCATGCATTAGTTCAAAAATGACATATGAGCTCAATCCCTTTCTAAACGCGGTTTGATAATACTAACGATTCTGAGCCAGAAAAACCTCAAAAGTCCATATTTTGAGAAAGTAGCTACCCCGGTATTTTTTGTGGATAACGCTCTCAAACCAACTCGAGTTTGTTTAATGTATATAGATAGATCTATGTAAAAGTTTCAGAAGATGTTTGTTACACGGTAACCATTTAATTTAATGAATTGATATGAAATTCGTCATCTAAGTAAACCAAGTCTAAGATTGGAAATTCCCCTTACCTATTTTTTATCCCAGTAAGGAATCCCTTGGGATAACAATGGGAATATTGCAGGCGAAACCGCGGCTGAATGCTAGTCTGAAAATGTACGAAAGGAAAATAAGGTACCTACTTTGAAAAATATCGAAACTCCGAGCTTTTCAAAGTCACCCCTGTTTATGATCAATTCTTCATATTCAACCTCTAAATTCCCTCCAATTACATTGTCTCTAATGACCGTTCGATGTTCAAAATTGACGGTTATGGGCTACCTAATTAAGCAACAATAATTTTGCTATTCTTCTTAGTTTCAGAACGTCTTAACCAACACGTATTTAGTAGTACAATAAGTATTTTTGTAAACTAGAATACTGTTGTATTTGCTCTGACTACCGGTTGTTTTTAGAATATTTATTTTATGCCACACCTGGCCATAAAGTGGCTTTTTCTGCACGCTGCGCTTACGGAAAAAGCCGCTTTCTGGCCAAGTGTAGACATAAAATGATGTACACAACACGGGAGGTAATAAAGAAAGCCCTCGATCGCATATTTACGTCCTTCGCTTGCAGCTCGGGCCTCAAACTTCTGCGATCTCGGCCTTTCTTTGTATTACCACCCTAGTTGTGTAATGTACTATATCGTGTCTGTAGCTCGTTATTATTCGGTGGCTAGTTGTTTGTAATTGTATTTGATTTTAGTTCATTTGGTAATTATGAAATTTCATTAAATTATTTTAAAGATTTTAAACCTTGGAGTTTATAATTTGCTAGATATAAGGATGCTGCCACATTTGTGTTATAATATATATGTCATGGTCAATGTTGTTAAAACAACCCAGTTGATGAGTCTGAGCATTTAAGTTGTCTAGATCTAGATAGTGCGACTACTTACGATAACTTTGCGGAGCGGAACATGCAGTGACGGCATATACCTACAAGTCGTCGGAAAAGTCACACTTCAATACAAATTTGACTTTTAAACGAAGGTGTTGCCATGTTCCGCTCTCCAATAATTGCAAAATTATCGTAGTCGCACTCTACGAAATTTGCCTTTCAAAATTATATGTACAAGTGACTTTTAAGTTACTTTTATAGTTGATGAAAAATAATTTCGACTAGAAACCGGAGTATATAGGACATTTTCTGTTTGTTCCAGGCGGTGTCGGACTCGATGCTGGTGGAACTGAAGGCGTGCTTCATGGAGGCCTACGACGACAACCAGGACGGCAAGATCGACATACGAGAGGTACATTTGTCACTAGTTGCCAGTGGCGTGGTGTAAAAGATATCCTTGGGCAAGCCGGTGCGGATTTGGCTTTGGTTGAATTAAACCCACAAAAAACCAATTAAATTCACTGCAGCAACTTTTCGACACGCGCACCGTTCTTCGTTCAAAAGTATCTCCCCCCTCGCTCACACACTATCATGCTATCCTCGTCTTTGCTCGTACGTTCCGTTCATACGCATACTATAATCCTACATAAATGTGACTTGTAGGTACCTCTTTTCACTAGACCCACAGTTATAGCAGTCATTTTTCTCCCTACAAAAGGTACATCACGCGCTTGAATGTGTGCGCGCCGTGTACGAACGCACTACAAGCAAAGTTGTAAGGCCGAGTCACACCGGCTGCGTACACGTCTGCGTGCGCGTGGCGTACGCGTTGTATAGTATGAATGTTTTTCAAAATGGCGGCTAGTCACACTCAAAGTCAAGGAGCTGCAGCGTACAGTGCGTGCACACGCAGCCGGTGTGGCTCGGCCTTTAAGAATGTGCAGCGCAGGAACGCTCCAGTATGGACTGCACTCACACAGACGTGCTATCGCGCGCCAGTGTGAATACGTGTCCCGCACTCCTAAACGGCCGAAATCGGACTGCTTATTCGTCTTTATACTTTGTCACAAGTCTCTCAAACCTCATGGCCCCGCGATTTTGAAGAGAGACAGACAGACAAGACATACGGAAGCATTTTGGCTCAAGCTTGAAACTGAAACTCTTCGCTCGCGCTTCGCAGTCGCTCGTTCAATCACCCTAATTTTGTAGCCGTCTGCCGCTGGCTTAGACCTGAGTGACTCACTCCGCGATTTCGCCGCGCGGCTACACAGCTATAGTCAATTTTTTAGGGTTCCGTACCAAAATGGTAAAAAATTAACTCTTATGGTGCGACTCTGTCTGTGTGCCTGTCTATCTGTCACAGTCAGATATCTCAGGAACTACTGCTGTTATCGATTTGAAATAGTTTAAAAAGTCGCTAACCCGAGCCTACTTTTTAAAGGGGGCCGAAATGGGAGGTCGAAAATTTTAAGTTGTGCTATTGTATCAAGTGGAATCAAATGAAAAGGCTTTTTTTGTAGATTCCAAAACTATTTTTATTTGTTTTTCTTAATCAGCTTTTTATTTATTACAAAAAACGTTCAACTATTACTATATATAGGTATTTACCATTCATCTTCGAAGTTACCTACTAAACAGAAAAATCTGTAATAATTACCAATTATTAATATCTTCCTAAATATTACGTGATATTACAGGAAAAAATAACGCTTTTCCTAACTGGCACCATTTTTTAGAAATTTGCAAAAATCGTAACACAAACTTATTTGCTCCTACTAAACTGACTGCCATACAATTTTTCTTGAACTATTCAACTATCTACTTACGAATTTGTACGCAACGCACATGTCCGGTTTTTAGGGTTCCGTACCAAAATGGTAAAAACAGGAACCCTTATGGTGCGACTCCGTCTGTCTGTCTGTCTGTCTGTCCGTCTGTCACAGCAAGATATCTCAGGACCTACTGATGCTATCGACTTGAAACTTGGAATAGTGTTAAATGTTGCTTACTCGAGCCTATTGTATAGAAAAAAAATCTTATACCTTTTTTACTTTTTTTTAAAGGGGTCCGACATGGGATGTGGAAAAACAAAAGTAGAGCTATTACATCAAGTGGGATATCAAATGAATGGGCTTAATTTGTAGATTCCAAAACCATTTTTGTTTTTTTTCTTAATTTTGAACTTTTTGATTTATGACCAAAAACGTTCAAAAAAATACCATTCCCCCCTATTATCTTCGAAGTTACTGAACAGAAAAATCTGTAATAATTACCAATTATTAATATCATCCTAAATATTACAGGAAAAATAAAACGGTTTTCCTAAATTGCATCGAATCAAAAACCGTATACATACTTGTTTGCTCCTACTAAGCTAACTGCCATATAGTTTTTCTTGAACTATTCAACTATCTACTTACGAGTTTGTGAGGAACCCTCGGTGCGCGAGTCCGACTCGCACATGTCCGGTTTTTTCTTAAGGCGGCGGGATAGTGTCAGATATTATGGCATGCCCTGTTTCAACATATATTATTACCGGTGACTGTACTCTAAGCGGAGCCCGTTCTCGTTGGTACAGTTGGCGCAGCTGCTGCCGATGGAGGAGAACTTCCTGCTGCTGTTCCGGTTCGACAACCCGCTCGAGTCCAGCGTCGAGTTCATGAAAGTGAGTAACTCTTGAAGGGTACGTTTCCCTCTCAAAGTGGACCGGGACTAGCGACGTTCGATCCCAGACGCCCCCGGCGCCCACCTAGTCCGATCCACTCAAGGTGGTACGGCCAGCGACGACATCTATAAATTTATCGACTGCATAAAAAGGGTTGGGATCATAACAACTACACTGTCAACACGACCAAATCATCATAAGGTCCAGATCTCTAAATGACCATCTCTTTAGAAAGCCCATATCTCCGAATGACTAGGTAGCAAAACGACTACTTCTTGAGAAGACCACATCGTTAATAGAATAGTCCACATATCACAAAGACCAGGGAGCAAAACGACTAGTTCGTGAAAAGA
Organism: Eudemis profundana; assembly: GCA_947034925.1. NCBI lineage: Eukaryota > Metazoa > Arthropoda > Insecta > Lepidoptera > Tortricidae > Eudemis > Eudemis profundana. The sequence goes on along the minus strand of OX344814.1, from coordinate 7,919,399 downwards.
CTATTTCGTTAATAGGCAACATTTCAATAAGACGAGGTAGCAAAACGACTTACTGAAATTCTGTCAGTGCAAGTACAGTTTATTGCATATTTTTTATTCATAACATAAAAACGCAAAAAACGGTAAAACGAAATAGACTTTATTTATTCATTAATATAAACTTACAGGTAAATGAAATTATATCTATATAATCTTAATTTAATGTAAATGGGTAACCGTTATGACCCAAATAATAACTTATATGCAAACAAAACTTAACACAAAGTTTTATGTTGGTTTATCATTTAAAAATTTAAATCATATTTTATAGAGGAAATGTTATCTAAAAACTCGAATCTGTTAGTTAAAAGTATATTATAAAACTATTAAAAATAATTAAATAGTTAGGTACATTACAATATGTAATGTAATAGGCATGATGTTTAATTCAACAATGCCCAAAATGACCACAATTAAATGAAATAAAAAAATCTAAATACATAAAATGGGCATGATTAATTATACCATCATTTGGCTATCTAGTCGTTTTGCTACCTCGTCTTATTGAGATGTTGTCTATTAACGAAATAGTCTTTTCACGAACTAGTCGTTTTGCTCCCCGGTCTTTGTGATATGTGGAGTATTAACGATGTGGTCTTCTCAAGAAGGAGTCGTTTTGCTACCTAGTCATTCGGAGATATGGGCTTTCTAAAGAGATGTTCCTTTAGAGATCTGGACCTTATGATGATTTGGTCGTTTTGACAATGTAGTTGTTATGATCCCAACCCCTCCATCGATACTATTCATGATTCCGCCTACGTCAAGGTTAAAAGAGGCACGTGTTTTTTATCCAGAATGTTGGCCGTTAAATCTCGATGGCAGACTCACTCATCTGATTGAGTCTGCCATCGATATTTACCGGTCTAGTAAGAATCTACGACCAAAGACAACACAAATAATCATTGTTAATTCGAACTAATATAAACAGCGCCGGATTTTCGCCTAGGCCTGCAAGACTCCGGACTAGGGGAAGGGGACCCTTCATAACAGCCCAAGAGCATGTCTTGCCTTCTCAATACCAAGTGCCTAGGGGCCCTGGATCTCTAAATACGGCCCTGAATATAAGAACAAATCGTTAACTTATATGAATTGACTAAGGACCAGAGATCGGAATAGGTAGAGTATACGGGGTGTTTGTCAGATGGATGGACAAACTGACACAGGGGATAGGTAGGACCATTTGCTACGTGGCCCACCCTAAAACTTTCACCTGGGCCCTATGATTTCTTTTACATTTTATTTTATTATTTAAAAAAATTCCGTTATCAAAACTTAAAACCTCCATAACTTTTTCAAAAATGATGAAACGGGCTTTATCTTTATTTTATTTTTATCTAAACTGATACTAGAGTCTTACAAATTTAATAATTTTGTGCACACGAATTAAATTGAAGAAAATTAAAAAAAAAATCATAGGGCCTAAAAAAAAATTTTTTTGGGTGGACCACATAGCAATAGGTCCTACCTATCCCCTGTGTAAGTTTGTCCATCCATCTGCCAAACACCCTGTATTACCTAAACTTCGAAGAACGTAGTCGAAAAGTGGAGACTCCCTTACAACTATTTTTTTTTGCGGGACTTGACTATACCACCGGTGCAAATGTAATGTGTGTATGTGTGTTGCGCCGGTGGTATAGGTCAAAACTTCAAACGTGATTTTCCGTGCTTTGAAATCGTTTTCAGCAGGCTGAAAGGTGATTTCAGGGCGTTTCAGAGGTGGCTCTTTCACATAGTAGAAGATCGAAAATTCACCCATGTTGCCGTTGTTTTCACGCGCCTGAAACATGTTTTTAGTCCGTTTCAAGACACCCTCTACCAGATGGCGCAATAACCGGAAAACCCGTTTTCAGGCGTTTTTAGGACCTCTTATGGGCCTTTGAACTACACTTCAGTATATGGCGAAATTTCTCGAAGGAGTGAAAGAGACAGCACTATTAAAGAAACAGCTACACTGAGAATGTTCGAGATATGTGCGAAAGAATACCAATAATATAAAATAGTAAGATTCCAGGCCTTACGGAAAATAAATTAGTCGTAAGGGAGTCCCGACTTTTCGACTATGTTCTTCGAAGTTTAGGTAAATATACTCTACCTATTCCGATCTCTGCTAAGGACATATACAAAGGGAGAGAAGACAAGTGGTAAGAGGAACTGTATCTGTATATGAAAATGAATGTAACTTATTTTATCGGAGCTTTACATACTTAATTTGAGGGTTGGAGTTAATTAATTTTGATTGTTGTCAAATACATATAATATAATAGCGGAACTGTTTCAGATATGGCGCGAATACGACACTGACGGCAGTGGGTACATAGAGGCCGATGAATTAAAGGTATCAATACATATAAGTACACTTATATATATATATATATATATATATATGCACGAATATTTGTTCCTGAGTCATGGATGTTCTCTATGTATTTAAGTATTTGTATCTATTAAATATATCGTCGTCTAGTATCCATAACACAAGCCTTATTGAGCTTACTATGGGGCTAGTTCGATTTGTGTAAGATTTTCCCCTAATATAATATATATACAGGGTGGATTCTAATCGATAATCAGGAGTAGACAAATATTAATATCTAGCTAAAATCAAACTTAATAGGCGAGGTCTCACACAAATACCTCACTGTTTAATCAATTAAAGGTTAAAACATAATTTAAACTAATAACCACTGGATACATGGTCACCTACATTAATTATTGAAGTAAAATCACGTGATCACGATACGTCAAGTGCCATCGCTTTCGCGGAAAATTTGACAGATCTTAAGTAAATAAACTTTTCTACGAGTATGAGTAGTTAGGGCGTGATAGATAACGAATTAAAATTGATAAAATGGCCGAAAATGAAAAGAATGCAATTCCGACGATTTAAGCAGCCGCCACACGAAGGACTGACTCACATGAAACCTTCTCGCTGCTTGCCTATTGCTCCTACGAGGATCCCGAGCAAAGTATCTTAAAATGCGTCGATCCAGATGGTCAGGACGACGTCGAAGCCGGCCGGGTGCTTGAGCGTGGTTTGGCACTGTGAACTGTCCGAAGTCACAGAGGTTTTAGTTCATGCGGTTTATCAAACTGTGCGTGAGAATTGGTACGTTTGGATGAATTTCGTGGAATAATTCTTGAGTTCATCTTCAGCTGTTTGGTTTGTATTGATAAACGTACCTACAATATTGTAATGCTCGATATTTTGAGCACAAATATGGTCGAGGCATGTTTTTTTAATTACTAATTTACTTTTCTCATTCAATATTTGCGACTTCTATGACTTTGTTTACATACATGACAGTGACAAGTTATTACTCATAAATTATCATTGTCATTAATTTTTTAAAGAGGTTGTAATCTCACAGATACAGATTAGTAGGGTGACAAGGAATTTAGGATAAAAATGATTTCGAAATAAAAATTATCACAGAAAAAAAATTTGTTTAGATGTAACTAATTACGACATCAACGTGACCGCTATCAATTACTGAGTTAGAAAAACTGGTACCTGATTACCGATTAGATGCCATCGTGTATATATATTAGTACACTTTTTTAGTTAGGTACGTACTTCAAACTATTCTATTCATTTAAAAATATAAGAGTTACTTTCTACAAGATTACCTGAATGGAAAATTTTCGTTACTACTCGTACTAATAGCATTATATTTTGATGAATAGGCTTATTTGAAGTCGTTTTCCATATTGTTATTTATTACTTATTAATTTAAGAATGTGCACTAACAAGAACTCATTTTAGACCGAGGACTATTACGTTTTTTACTAGAAATCCTACGTAATAAGTCTTATACTCGTATAAGAGTGTTATATTTATGTGCATTTATACCGGGCCAGGGGCTCGAGATAACGACGTCCGTTTCCAAGATAACGACCGGCATACGTACATACATATAAATATTCACGGCTAAAGCATTGGGTCTCTTTTTTGCACTCACACAAAGTAACCTTGTGAATAAAAGGAAACAGAGTTTACCGACTCCATAATTCCCCGATTACATGAAGACGGCTGGACCAATTCGAAATATTCTTTTTCTACCCTCCGGCCGGAAAGCGTCACCTTGCCGGCCGCTGCGCCATCGAACAGAAAAATAGTATACAAACCTTGGCCAGTAAATAAGAGAGCCTCAGATCGCATGTTTGTCGTCCTCGGCTGAAGTGGACCCGTTGTCACCAGATGGATCTGATGGCATCTGAAGAGTACCCGGAAAGAACACCCACACCTTTAGGGTTCTTCACCTAAGTAACTTTTTGAGTTACAGCGGTTTGAAAGTTAGTCATCAGGAAACATTACATTTCTGTAAAAGTTACAAAAAATATGTATATTTTAAGATATTCACCAGTAACTTATAGTTCATTGCGAGCTCTACGTTTTGAGATTAAAACCTCATTTTCAAAATAGGAACATGTTATTTCCATGTACCTTTCATCTGATCTCATGATCTCGAGGGAACTATTCAAATCTTATAAGTATACCTATAGGGAAGATATGTGGACAGTAAAGGAAACTTATCAAGCCTGAAAAAAACTGGTCATAAATGTCAATGTCAAGCAGTGGCGTGGCGTCCATAGAACTCGATTCCCATCGGCTTGCCTAATATTAGGCAGTTCAGCACTTAATTCTAGTGCTGTTAAAGAAAATTGAAGCCAAAGCTACTCCGGCTTGTCCAAGGATTTCTTCAACGCCACGCCACTGATGTCAAGTATAGTAAGTCGTGGCCACACTAACGTTAATCGTCCATCATCACGATATAGTACAAGATTCGGATTGGCGACACCAGTTGGCAGCACCTTCGTTCTGCACGTTCACCGTAATCACCTCTTAATGTAAAGTTGTTAAAACGCTGTGTGTGTGCTTGTGGGTAAACGACAGCCACTTATTTTGAAATCGGTTAAAAAGCCAGTGCGTTTGTAAGGCGGTTGTGTGTGTAAGCATGTGTAAAACTAGACCGTTCGCAAGTCACCCAGTTTAATCTCTGTAAGCCCAAAGCCGATTAAACGAGGGCTTTAACCATTAATTATTAAACTCCTCAACGAGTGACAGCGCAATTTCACCCCCACTAGGGTTGACACGCCGGAAAATGAGGCGGATTTTTTACAAGCGTTTTTATTCAACTTTGCAATGTTCGTTTGTAATAAACGGGAGGTTTCACATTAAAACGTAACCATTGATAAAGTTACTTGATTTTGAGTCATGCACGAGACGTGTCGCGACCGTCTTGAGCTAGCCGTGTTAACACCCCTGCTCTCAAGGGGTTGGCTTATTTTTGTCTTTTTTTTAGATGCTATACCGGGTGTGGCCTGCAATACGAGCAAAAAATTAAACCGTAGGTTCTACTCCTCAAACTAGACAACTTTTATTCAGCGAATTTTAAAAATAACTTGTGGTTTGATTTTTAGCACACTTTAAAGTTTATCCGAACACGCAATGTATTGCGAAATTGATTACGTCTGTAGGGTGACAAGATTGACAAGCAATGTCAATTAGACGGATTTTGATGTACATTGAAAATACTAATTACTTTGCATGAAAAAGAGACAATCTAAGGAGTACATATTTTTAAAAAGTGGTTGAACAAAAGTTTTATTATTTGAGGAATAGAATCTACGGTTTAATTTTTTGCTCGTATTACAGGCCACACCCGGTATATATATATTCTTCGTGTCCTGAATCTATTAATTCAATGCGCATGCATTTTATTAACAACACTCGCCTTTTCAAAATATTTATAATACACGTATTATGTATCTGTTACTTATAAAGCTACAAGTGATTCATATTTCCAACCACCACAAGGGCACCGCTCCAGTGATTTCCGTGCATTGACTTCGGTTGCATCATTAATGCCCAAGACCTGGGATATTTGCAAGATGTTTTCAGACGCCAAGGTTGTCTACCAAATACTCGAAAATGTCGTGCAAATCTCCTAATACTCAAAGATGCCACCGATGTCAATATCACTGAAATCACCGGAAACTGCCCAAAAGGTACGGGGCACCGGGAACATTCGCGCGGATCCGTCGACGCGAGGCAACCCTAATCTCGGTGGGGCTTGCAAAAACAAATTAACGTTTTACCCTACAGAGAATAATGTTTCACTGAATTCCTTCAAACGTCATGGAAACTGAAAACCTAATTTTAATTTCTTTTTTTTTTCAGAATTTCCTCCGAGATCTATTGAAGGAAGCGAAGAAAATCAACGACGTGTCCGAGGATAAACTCATAGAGTATACAGATACCATGGTAATAATAATATTCTTTCGGTATATCTTTATTCTCTTTGAATAGACTTTATACAATATAAAGTAAAATACAACATGAAATTACAAAATATAAACATTATAAAAACCTAACCTAGGGTGCCGCTGGCAGCGGGGCGGGGCCGAAGCTACCGTTGGTTAGGGCCGCAGAGAGAGGAACCTCCTGACTATGCGCGCCGTGTCCAGAAGTACCGCTATCTGTATCTGACCCTTGATCTAGCGAGAGTCTCTTGAGATGGTGATCGAGACTCTTCGCTATAAGCCCGTTCGCCGAAACGACTATCGGAACAAATTCTTATTATTGTGCTCATCTAGCTTCACCATGCCTAATAGAGGGGCACTCTTGCTGGTTATTAGTGACATTGGTACCTACGTCACTCTCAGCCAAATAGGTACTAACCTCGAGACCATCGCGGAACGATGGGCAGAGTCATCACCTTTGTGGCAAGCACCTTCAGCCGGTGCGTTCGAGACCTATCAGAACTCGTGCCCATTTTCTGCATCATCAATTTCAGCGGCTGAAAAGTATGACCTCCCACACTAAGCTGAAAGATACGGTTTTAAGCGCCAGTGAGTTAAAGATCCACGCGAGTTACTTTAGATATCGTAACGTAATGGACGTGATAATTACGTATTTTTAAATCGTTTTTCTATTGTATTCTGTATTTCGTGTACAAGTGTCCTATCTGTTCTTAAGAAAAGAATTATGCCTTCGCGATTAAATATCGGTAAATTCTACTTACTTAATAAGATTTTTCAGCAACTGACCGAGAACGCACAGCCTAATAAAACCATAACATTACGTACAGTCAAACCCTCCAACTTTGCCCACCGCCCAATCTTTGCCCATGAAGAAAATAGTATATTTTCTTCGTGGGCAAAGATTGGACGGTGGGCAAAGTTGGAGGTAGTTTATATTAAAAACATACAAAACTCTTCTCGTGCTAAGACAAGAGTAAGAAAAGTCGTTTATTGTTTAATGTTGTAAGTCGTTTGTAAGAGAATTTTGTTATTCAGTCGAGAGAGGAATTCAATTAATAAAATATTAATTACGCTCTGAAACTAAGCGGAAAGCTTTTAAAGAATAATTAAAATTCCTGGCATAGCTATATACGTAGGCTCAAGTAACCCTATTACGAGTTTGCTTAGTTAAGTTTAATTAAAACAAAAATACTTATTTGCTAATCCGCGATATGATATCGTGTTCGTCAATTAGTGCTATTTTTTCAAGCAATATTTTTGTTTTAATTAACATGGATCGCAAAGAAACGCCTGATTCAATCAATTTTTTAGTTAGTTTAGTCTTGAGTAGTAGGTTATTCCATAATCAGCTTTTGTGAGGAGCCTTGGAAAATTTAAAATGTTTTTAATCAACTCTACGACAACCAAGTGATTGAAGTAGGTATATTTAACAGTTGTGTATGAGATTTAAACGACGGGGAACTAATGTGCAGTGCCGGGTTAAGCGAGCGCGGGGCCTGTAGCATTTCTTCGAGAAGGCGCTTTGTTGGTTTTAGATATGCTTAAATTCCGACTGACCGGTAATTTTATACGTGGCGAAATGACATAACGAGGGGGGGGTCCCCTTTTGCGACTGGGCGCGGGGCCCCCCAGTGCGCGGGGCCCCTATCATTTGCTACTCTTGCTATATGGCTAATCCGGCACTGCTAATGTGAACTTTTAATTATAACATTAACGTCCGCCAACGAATTCTAAATATTATATAGAGGGCGAAAATTTATATGCCTCGGGCAGGATTCGAACCTGTAGGTATTTCCAACTAGACATGCGCAAAATGTGTCACTAAAGTGAAAAGAGTGATATGAATCTTTAGCTCTCAAAGATATGCATCACTATTTTAGCTCAGTAGCTCAGCGGTGTGTCAACGGCTCGCTGGCTCTTATAAGCTCAGTAACTCCGTGATGTGTCAACAGCTCACTAGCTCTTATGGCTCAGTAGCTCCAAATCCAAATATTCCCGAACGAATGAGAGAGCAGTAATAGGTGACATACGGTGACAAGACAGAGACGAAAAATTCATGTTGATCGTGTCTTTTCTCGCAGCTCACGACTCAATGGAGCTACTTTAGAGCGAGTGAACATGTGAGTTGAAAGATATACTGAGTTGTTTGAATCGGAACTGAGCTAGTGAGCTAGACCAACTGATATAGCTCTTTTGAATCACTCACTCGCGAGCCGTTGGAAATAGACATGTGTAGACATGTCTATTTCCAACGGCTCTCTGAGCCAACACAGGCGCACCACCAATTGCCACCAGAGCGCTTATAGTGGGACTACGCTAAATTTGCAGAGGCCAGAAAAAGGTTTTATTAAAAAACAATACATATTGCAACATAACAACCTACAGGATTAATTAGTTTTGACACTTGGCATATATATTTCCATTTAATAAATATATAATGTGTCTACATAGGGAGTGAAATAAACATTCAGGATAGTCTTGCACAGACGATCTAGTTCTAACCAAACTAAGCAATACGTGTATACGTGTACACATATAAATATAATACTTACTACATAGAAATTATGCAAGACCCTGGGACAAATCGCTTATTTTGATCGGAAGGAGATCGATTTGAGCGAAACTGACCCGGATATTTATTAGGTATACTTACCTAATAAATATCCAGGTCAGTTTCGCTCAAACACTTTAGATACCTACTTACTAAACGGAAAGATATTTGTCAAGTATCAAGACTAATTAATCCTCTGGCATCTGATGTTGCTATATGCATTTTTTTAATAAAATCTTTTTCGACCTCTGCAAACTTAGCGTAGTCGCACTCTACTTAAGTCCTTCAATTTCTCAACCAGTTGCCTGTTTCTTGTATACACCTAAAGGGACTAATATTTGATTTTATTGCGTGTAGTGGAATAGAAGAGCAATAAACGGGATTTGCCTCGTCTTTCGGCTGATAATAATGCTCCTTCCTGCATTTCCACCTGAGCTGACCCCCGAGGCACGTTGATTGGTGGATTTTTTCCTCGCACACCGCTCAGCCATAGGTAGTTTCACGAGAGTTGAGGTGAATGATTACACACACAGCTACATGAAGTACTCATTGCAAAAGAAGTGAATGAATGAAATGAATGAGTGAGTAAATAAACACAAGGCTATAGTTTAACGAAACTCTTTGGTGTATCTTGCAATTCACTGTTGAACTTGCTATCGGTACGAAAAAAAAACGGTAATTTCAAAACCTCGCTGTCATTACATGACAGTGTTGTTGTGTGCGTGGCCTCAACTCTTGTGAAACTACCTATACCTCGCACAGCTCCGGTGGAAACGCAGCCTAAATAGGTAATAAGACTGTTATTTGTTCAGTTCAAAGGATATTGAATAAAATCTGTTTTCAGCTGCAGGTGTTCGACTCGAATAAAGACGGCAGGCTACAGCTCTCTGAAATGGCTAAGTGAGTTCCATTTCATTTCTGAATTAATTTCAATGAGATGAATTTCAAATCACTACAGGTAACGACCTCAGTACTAGACGAATTGGAGATGTTTGCAGAAATTTTCTGTTAGGAATACATTTTTAATGCCATTTGTGTCGACGGTTGCGGGTGTAACAAAATCTCAATTTTAAATTAGTATGAATTGTATATGCACCACAAAGAAGCATGCTTAATAATTGATTTACCTACCTACTTACTGTGAACGTGGTGTCTAAACTCCAAAGAGGAGAGAAGACTTAAATTATACCTATAGCTACCCTTCCGATTGACACTACTAGTTTTCACTTATATAGTCGTATCTTAGGAAAAAAAATCACAAGAAAGGATTCAATATTGAACAAAATTTATATTGAGCAACAATTTTTTGATTTTTGTAGGTTTAAAAAATATTTGTGTTCATTAATCATCAAATTCTCATCTCTTTTTTTACGTTTCAATATATTTTGAGTAATATAAACTTTTGAATTAGTGTTCATTAATCATCAAATCATCATTATTAATTAACCCTCTTTTTTACGTTTCAATATATTTTGAGTACATACTTAATATAAACTTTTGAATTAGGTATACCTATTTTAATAGAAATTTTCAAAAATCCGTCTTCATTCTATACCTAATACATGGACATTTTCATCCAATTCGTCTATAGGTCGATTCACGAGAGCTGGCGTGGATTTTGTATGTAATAAAGACTCTTTGCATGCAAAATCCGCGCCAGCTAAATACAAAGAGGCAAAGGACACAAACCAAACAGCCAAGTTTTCAATCTTTTGTCCAAACATAGACAATGCTTGACTGACGCTTTTCCACAGACTGCTGCCCGTCAAGGAGAATTTCCTGTGCAGACAGGTATTCAAGGTAGGTTCCCGCCATAATCGCGGCGATATTGTTCCCAAGGTTATTGAGAGCCTGTGTAATTTTATGCGGAGGGTTGACGAAGTATGCAAATTGTGTTTAGTCATTAAAATAATTGGTTGATCTATTAATAATTTGATATAAATTTTGAACGGGAGAAATACTCTAACCTTTTTTTAATGCAAATAATTAACGTTGAAATTCGAATGATACCTACTTATTAACAAGTTTTGAAAGGGATACGTAATGCAAATATCAAGGCATACACGACAAGCAAGGAGTACCTATCGATTAATTATAACTTTAAACATTTGTGCGAATAGTGTAAGCCAAATGCCATTTCCAGTTTTTTAACAACTTCACATACTTAGTCTTTAGTCTGCAAAGATAAAAATGTCAAATGATTCTCCTTTGCGTGGGTTTATATACGCAAAGGAACCCCTTTTATCGTGCCGCGATAACCTTTTATATATATGAGAATATCCTTGAAATAACTCGGTATATGAAAATTCCATTTCGAATTTCCATACTTAATCTGCCCTCATCCTTGCATTCAAGTATGTGAGAACGTGCCTTGTTGTATTTAAATAAATGCCAAATGAATATGAACTTTATTTCTAATATTAAAAAGCACTGTCTTGTTTAACACGATACGACCACAGATAACGTAATTTTAGAGCTAGAGTGAGAGAATGAATGTTTTCACTTAAGCATTCTGCATGAACATCTTCTTATTTTAAAATTATAGAATGTCACTTTTCTTTTTTGACGTTGACAAATTAATTCAGTTAATAGAATTCATAACTTTTGTGTAACTATTTACCTTAAACAAAATATAAAAGAACTATCAAATTATAACGAGTTATTTTTTAAGAACATTGATTGATTAATAATTATTGCCAAATGAATTAATTTGTCCAACGTCATTTTTAACACCACGCAGCGCATAAACCTAACTTTTCATTATTTCCTCATTTCCATTCTTATCCTTTTTATTTACGAACACATATTCACAAGGTACATGTAATTTCACTATATTTCAAAATATAATAGACGTAACCTTCATTCCTAATCAAAAATTATTTAGACACATTGAAATGTAATATGTAAAACCATCAGAGTTCCTACATTTCAAATCACCATTTTTTCATTATACATTATACGAAATCCACATTTTCACCTTTACGTGAACATTTCACACAATAGTTTAAATTAAATACGTACCTAATCGAAGACTGAGAATGGTTAAAACAAAGTTATCAAGTATAAATACTTGTACAATGTTCAATGGTAAATTACAATGCTAGGTATTTTACTTAGTATTTATTCATTGAGCGAAAGTTGATTACACCAGACAAATACTGGGTATTTGGACTTAGTATTATTTTATCTTGCTTGAATCTGTCATTAATTTGCCTGTCTATGTCCTAACACTGAGCTTGTGTTGCACTCCGCACTTTAGGAGGGCATGGAGGGGATAGAGGTGAGTCACTGTGAAAAATACTCACTCACTTTTGCACTAGGTTTTATCAAGTATAAATACTTTTTTATTTTGTGTTATCATTATCAATTAAACAGTACTTATACTTATTGTGTTCATTTGACCATTGTTTGAGCCAAAATTTATAAAATTATAATATTTTGGGCAAACAATTGCATTTTTTTGTGATATAATAACAATCTACATCAAATAAAATGTTGAATGAATACAATTATACAACTATACACCTTAGCATTTAGTTTTCTCACTACAATATTGTATTAGCGCACCTATTATTTCTAAATTAATTTATTTTCGCTTGAAACTTCTACCGACTACTTAATGCTGGTAAAAAAATACATACCTATATATGTTTATGTTTAAATATTGTATATTGTTCCCATTTTTAAGTTGTATTAGTAAATAAAAATATTTACATATACCGAATTGACAGTAACAAAGTCATCTAAAATCCTTAAATCTTATTTTTTAATTCATACTAACTTTTGAATACCACAGGGAGCAACAAAGTTGACGAAGGATGACATTGAACGGGTCTTCTCTTTATACGACAGGGTAAGTTCGTTCACCGTTCACTGTTCTGTGGGAACAGATCAATATCATTCATTCATTCACTTACATATTGTTATTTCAGGACAACAATGGTTCAATCGAGAACGAAGAACTGCGTGGGTTCCTGAAGGATTTATTAGAATTAGTGAAAAAGGTAACGATAATTTTTATCAGAATTCCGTATTTGGTTTAACAGGTTTTTGGAATATTTGTCGAAATAATAATTATATTGAAAAAAGTATGATCGTTTATATACGAGGGTGGTTTGATAAGTACCTGTTTTTAAGTACTTCTAGAATCTTGACATGCTCATGTTTCCGGCTATTGTATGACACATTATTTATAGGTATTTGAGCCAAATTTCCATACAGTCGCATCTTTATTCTTTGAATTATGGATCACAAACTGCACGATTCCGACGACGACGTGGACGTAACTATGAAAAAATTAAAACAGTTCGCCGCAAGATCCACACATATTTTTTTATTTAATAGGTAATGAAAAAGAAAAATATTAAGTCTGTTTTTGGAGACTCTCTAACTGTTATAGTTCACAGTGTTTTTATTAGAAGATATATTTTTTTAAATAAGACCCGATTCTTGACAGTATTGGCCCAAAATTGACACCGACTAATAAAACATATAAAAAATTGGAAACCACATGTCTAGTGATCAATGATGAAGATTTAGGTGATAGCTAAAGTCCTTGACTTACGTGTTGGTGATTTTAAGAAACTTAAACACATTATTCACAAGAATGGGATAAGCACCAGAGTGTGGCTCCAAATGAGCACCAAAAATGGGTTCACGATCTCAACTTGCAAGTGGGTTCAGGAAAAAACAGGATAGCGAGTATTTATTGATCTATCACCATTGTTTACACTGGATTTCTAGCAAGTTATTCGTATTCGCCAAGTTAAAAAAATAGAAAAAGAAAAAATGTTGTACCCTAGTAAAGATAGGTACTCTGTCATGCGACTACTTTACAATTTTATAATTTTTAAGAAAAAAAAATAATGCCACAACAATAATACTTAGTGTATTCAGCTAGTAAATAGCCTAGCTACAAATTGTTTTAACATAAGGTTTTTCTATCTTTACTCTAAATACCTCAAAACAGGTACTTATCAAACCACCCTCGTAAACTACGCTACATAATAAGATTATTAGCGCCATGCACCAAAACGAAACATAACTATGGGGAGATTGCTTCACCCATTCGCAAACAATGCAAACTCTTATAATAACTAGTGCATCTCAGCTTGTTATCGTTTCATTTGTCATGCAAATATTAATTTTATCAGAAAAACATTACATAATTTAATAGAATGATGGAAGCACTAAAAATAACTAGACAATTGCTAGTCGAACTCTCGCTCTTAGAGTGTCGTACTCATCATCATCAGCCTATATACGTCCCACTGCTGGGCACATGTCTACTCTCATGGACGAGAGTGAATGGGCTGTAGTCCCCACGCTAGCCCACTGTGGATTGGGAAGTTCACTCACATACACCTTTGAATTTCTTCGCGGATGCATGCAGGTTTTCTCACGATGTTTTTCCTTCACCGAAAATCTAATGGTAAATATCTAAGAGAAATAGTAAATCGCCCCGCAAAAAATCACATCAAACACACATCAAACAAATCATAGTCATAGTCATAGCATTTATTGCAAACCATAGTTGTACAGATCTTAATAATAGTACATTCAGTCCCATATGGGCCCTGGTAGGGCATAGCAATCCATATGTACATCAAAGCTATGTTTTGACGTTGGTTTTATTATTTTTGATGTGCAAGTCAGTATTTCAGTTAGGTTATGGTTTTTTTTATGTGCCTTTAAATACTACCCAATATCTAATAATATTTCGTATGTACATAAGTTCCGAAAAACTCATTGGTACGAGCCAAGTTTCGAACCCACGACCTCTGCTTGAAGGCGCATGCGCGAACCACTCGTACAGTATAATAGCACTAATTGTTCTTCCTACAAAAGGTACGTCGCGAGCTTGAATGTGTGCGCGCCGTGTACGAACGCACTACAAGCAAAGAAATAAGAATACGTAAAAATGCTTCAGTATGGATCACACTCACACCGACGTGTATCCAACGTCTGTGTGAATACGTGTCGCGCGCTCCTAAACGGCCGAAGTTGTACTACTTGTTCATCTTTATTTTTTGCCACTCGGCTGGGTGAATATTCGGCGTTTAACAGCTTTTTTTTCGTTATTATCATCTCGACAAATATTGTTGAAACAGGTCAAGGAGGGTTCCGTACCAAAATGGTAAAAAAGGAACCCTTATGGTGCGACTCTGTCTGTCTGTCCGTCTGTCACAGCAAGATATCTCAGGATCTACTGATGCTATCGACTTGAAACTTGGAATAGTGTTAAAAATTGCTGACTCGAGCCTATTGGATAGAAAAAAAAACTTATACCTTTTTTACTTTTTTTTTAAAGGGGTCCGAAATGG
The DNA here is from genome assembly GCA_947034925.1 of Eudemis profundana. NCBI lineage: Eukaryota > Metazoa > Arthropoda > Insecta > Lepidoptera > Tortricidae > Eudemis > Eudemis profundana. The sequence continues at coordinate 7,904,222 of OX344814.1, read as the reverse complement.
GATGTGGAAAAAGAAAAGTAGAGCTATTATATCGAGTGGGATATCAAATGAAACGGCTTAATTTGTAGATTCCAAAACTATTTTTGTTTTATTTCTTAATATTGTACTTTTTGATTTATGACCAAAAAAATACCATTCCCCCCCTATTATCTTCGAAGTTACTGAACAGAAAAATCTGTAATAATTACCAATTATTAATATCATCCTAAATATTACAGGAAAAATAAAACGGTTTTGCTAAATTGCATCGTTTTTTAGAAATTTTCAAAAATCGTACACATACTTATTTGCTCCTACTAAGGTAACGGCCATACAGTTTTTGTTGAACTATTCACGTATCTACTTACGAGTTTGTACGGAACCCTCGGTGAGCGAGTCCGACTCGCACTTGACCGGTTTTTTTTTTATGACACCGAAAGGCAGTCCCGAGTCTGAGCCTCTCCCCCTGCGATCTCGCCTCGGTTCCGGAGGGACAGCGTGGATCAGCTCAGCATCCCCATACTGCCAGATCCTTCTCTCCCAACGTACCTCTCGCTACGCATCACAAACGGGCTTCTCCAGCAGCCCGCTTGGAGCGTCCGCCTCGGGTCAGCCGGGTACGAAACCACCAGCTGACCCGGGTACCCTTTAGCTTCACCGTAACTGGGAGCACCCCCCCCCCCAACATGACAAGGCGGGGGGGACCCTAACTAACCTAACCTAACCCAATCAAATTAGATAGAATATAATACTGCTGAAGTCCGCTATCTATGTGTGATATTTATTTTAGTCGGGTTATAAATATATTCATCTCAAAGGCATACACGAACCTTAAGCCTATCTTATACTCAGTCTACGATCTGACTGTCATTAAAACAAAGAAAGTTAAACGAATTAAAAGCGTATTTCAGGATTACGACGCACAAGACCTCCAAGAATTCGAAGACACCATCCTGCAAGGCGTGGAATACAGCAGCGACGGCAAGATCAGTAGGAAGCAGTTAACTATGATCCTTCTAGCACTCGCCAAGCATCATCAAGAGGAAGAAGTGTCCACGCCGTAAATACGCGCGAATGCGCCCGCCACTCCGTCCCGATTTCTGAACGAATTTTCTAGAACGCATAGACGGTTGTCACCACTTAAGGGGTTTATAGACGATCCGATTTAATTTTGTCTATGATCACATTCATAGGCTGTTCGTTTTGTTTCCTTGGCCACAGTGCCGGTGCAGTTAAAGATGACCCCCCTACGATATCTGTTTGAACCGCAGAGGGATCACCCTTTTTTTCTCTTTCTTGACTCCTTAAATAGCATTGTTATGTGACCTGTTAGGAGCCAAATTGACGATGTTTAAAAATATCATAATATGTTCTCAATGTGTATTAGAAAACTTCGGTATATATCGACACCAACAGCATTCTAACGTATGCATGTTTTATCTCTTTCATACTTATGCAATAATGCTCGTTAAATAGAGATAAATATTAGTGTGCTAGAGGATCTGACAGTTATTGTAAGATCAAGAGGTTCAAATTTCGAAATAACCTTTGTGGTGACAACCCCGTTAGTCAAGGGTAAATTTTTATTATTCAATATAGCGCCACGCTCCGTAGCAGATACAGGATGTTTTTTTAACAACGAGCAAAAATTAAGGAAATTAAGGTTACCTATTTCAAGAAAATTATGAGACCAGTATTTTTTGTGACATTTTAACCACTTGCCCTAATCATCGTATGAAAAACGTAACTATGAAAAAATATTTTTTTCCAGAAATAGTCTCAATGTTTACAAATACTCATGCACAAAATATTGCTAGTGGTTAAAAAAGCAGCCTATATATAATTTGTACTATTTAACTCAACCAAAAGCGAGTGATAAAATAAAGATGCATAGGTAGGACATAAAAGCTCTCATTATACCGGGTAGAATGAAACGAGGGACTTTCTTAGAAATATTATGTTATATATTTGATGTAGTATCGACTTGCAATCGTTAAATACTTGTAATAATAAAGAAAACAATAGTTTTGTTGCTGTCAAAATAATATTTTTTTACATTTTATACAACCCCTACAGCTTCAATGTATCACATAAATTTATGTACGACGTTTGTGAGAAGTTGAAACACGTGGTTTTTTGCATAAAAGTTCAACTTGAAAACGGTGCCAGATATTAACATAGTTTACTTGGAGAAAATAATGTACTAAGGTTAAACAATGCCACATTTGCAGGAAAGTCCCTCGTTCCGTTCCCTGTATATACGACTAGTGCATGGTTACGTGTGCTTAAGAAAAGAAAAATCGGTTATACGTATAATACAGATTGTAAGAACAGATAAGCACCGAGCTGATTCCAATTCTCTTTTATTCAAAAGCTGTCATTGCCACTATGACATTATGATTCTGCCTATGATTCTAATGGCGATGGCATCGATTTCGTGCAGTACACAATGAGTGTACAATATGGATGCTAAAAAATGGGTCATAAAATAGAGTATCCTTCGTACGCCTGTGTCAAAATATTGCTGTTATAAAATTGACTTTGATCTTTTGAACATAAAATTCAATTGGGACAGATTTGGAACAAGGCATACGACGGGTTATATGAATCCCTTGAGTATACAGAATGATCCTGGAAATAGTGTCAAGCGGTGTCCGATATGCGCTATTTTATAGTTTGACACCTATGTCATATATAGGTAAATTCTCTAGAATTCAACCATATTTTTAACGCACAATCTTACGTCACTTGTGACCCAGAATGCGGAATTTTCCATAAATTATGCACTAAATAATTTATCGGCGTATTGTAAATTATACGCTTCGCTGTTTTAAGTTCCAGGTCTGGTCTCACTCTTCAAAATACTTATGTATTCTATAAGGAAAGTCTTAAAACTCACCTATCACTTTTTTTCTATCACACTGTACTATACTTATTTTATAGTCCTTTCATTATGTGCTCTCTATGTAGCACCGCAAATCCTATTGCCAAGTTCGAAATAATTTGACCTGCCTGAAAGACGTGGCAGTTGAAACCCACATGAAAAAAATATCTTTGGTTGGTTGAATATATCACTGAAAGCTCCAAACTAGCGTTAAAAATACATCTCAATTTAGCGTCAATTCCGTCAGCTCATGAAACATTTATTAATAATTGTCATTGTTCCGACGGGAGCCAGCGTTCATTCATTGCGAGGGGTTTTTTCAATCTTATAAAACCCCACGGAGAAGAAAGAGTGATCAAATTTTACTAAAAAAATTTAAAAGTATTAACTTTAAATTTTTGGCGTTTACATTAGTAAACGCCAAAGATTAAGGTGGTTTTCGTAAAAATTTAAGAGTTAACCCAAGTGTATGATATTTATGCGAATGTATACGACATTTTCAGTACACTGGGAGGTGTTAATGTAGGTACACTTGAAAGGACTTTTTTTATTTAATTCTTCTTTGCTTAAAATAACAGAAAACGTGAAAATGCCTATGAGCGGTTATAGTTAGGTACATGTATGCAGGGTCGTAAAAAATAAATGGGTTAGCTACTCGATATAAAATATACTGGCAGAGGTTATAAGTTTTTTTCTGTTATAAACGAAGTTTGTTGTATGTAGCCACGGGTTATCGTCAATACAATAATTATCAATAAACAGATTACTAATTCAATTTATTTTTATAGAAACTAGATAGCTACATTCGATAAACGAACTCGCAAATTAAAGCCAAATCAAATGCCAAATATTTAAGGTAACGCTACATACTATTTTCATACATCATTTAGTAGAAAACCTAGATTTTACATACATGAATATCATGACAAACGGTACTCCTACATATCATAAAACACATTTAAAAGTTTTTAATGATAAAACACCTAGTAAAACATTTTCTAATAAGCACAAAACATTTTAATAAAATTTCCAAGATTTTTTGATAAAAAATCGTAGTTGAAACTTTTATGAATTAAAAGTCTTAATAATAATTGTTTTCCAATTCCAGCACAATTTAAATAAAAACAAAGCGCAAAATAACGCTATTTTAATAAAAACTTACCGCACTTAAATAAAAATAAAATTTGTAAAACATATATTACATCCAAAGATCCCTTGCATTTTGTTTTTACGATTTCTTTGGTTTGGACTTTGACCCATTATGACATTACATGTTCCAAATATGGAATATAGAGACAGGTTTGACGATTTTAACGTTCATAAAATTGTGTTTTGTTTGTTCAAATTATAGAACACCTGAACAGGTTAAGGGTTAAAGGTTAAAAAGTGTACTGTTTATTTGTAAATACTAATCGATGTAGAATTAGCACGAAATGTATTTAATTGTTGTTTGTTGATGTTAATTGTCTGTTTTGTAATAAAATAATAATTTAATTTACGTTATATGTATATGAATGTTTAGAATGTCTATTTATAAAATATTTATTAGATGGTTTAAGCAAGGTTTAATATACTAAGAGAGCATGTTTACTCACGAAAATATATCCAAAATCAAGAAAAGTATATCCAATATATTGTTCTTATTTTTTTATTGACAAAGAATGAAAAAAGATGTTTCATAATCCTTATTCCTTACACAGATATATTCTACTGTAAAATGAAAAAAAAAAGAAATCTAATGAAATGTTTTATTTTCCAACAAAAAGTCCGTACACATTTGTAATTTATTGAGTTTGTCGAGGGAAAACATTAAAAGGTATCATTTAAAAAAAAAATCATGAATAACATAAATTAACATTTTTCATTTAATCATGTCACTTTAAATGTTCACCGCTTCGGAACTCCTTGGCGGGAATAGTTAACTAAATACGCCAATAGATGGCAATGCATGCTCTAAATAATTATCTGTGTTAAAATAGACGTTGTGATCAAAAATATAGTTAGCTTTAACGTTAAATATTAAGATTAATGAAATGGTATGCACAAAACGCCAATATAATACCTAAGTATAGAGTGATAGGTATTTTAAGGACAAATAATCTTTAGTGTCAATCCAAGCAGTAGTATAATGGTGTTACGTATACAGTCGATGTAACTCCAATTGAAGCGTTATAATGGCTGTAAAACCTCTTATACAGGTTGCTTTATTAATGACTACAAAAAATCTAAGTAAAATGATCTTCAAAAAAAATAATTATTGAGTTACGGGGCTCAAAAGGTCCCTAAAAACAGTCATTTTCGTTGACTTTGAGCATTATATCAGTTAAACTAAAGTTTTATTTCAAAACAAAATTCTTTAAATGATATATCAATGCGCATAAATAATCATAGTGATTAAAAAAGCACCCTGTATATGCTGCTTGGAAAGCTTATGACCAAGGATACTTGGACAGTCATAATAGTAAATTTCTATAGACCTTGGGAAATTAGGGATTACCTGACGAATAAGGTTTTAAAAGCCGAGCGTAGGCGAGTCCTTCAAACGCACAAAATATAGTACTTTCCTCACAGATCAAATCGGTTAGTTTGTATGAAGACTCAAAACGCTCGGATTAAGTTTTCAAGAAAAAAATTTAGTTTTTGATCTTTTAAAGAATGTTGAAACGCCTAACTAAATAGATGAATTTCAGCAAACTTTCTTAAATTTACGACGGTAAATAAAGGCGAGCGTGTGATAAATAATTTGTATTAGCTACGGGCAAGTACCGTATTCAGGCAATCCCATTTCCCACCGAATCTGCATATATGTATTCTCAAGAAATGCGCAGAATTGACCATTGTAAAGTAATATACAGGATAATTCGAGGGACGTGAGCAAGACTAACCCTGAGGATTCAGGAAATGTTAATTTATAGTTTACATTGTATTTAATTGAAACACCCACCCACACATTAATCTAGTAATTAATAAAAATTATTCTTGTATCGTTTTATTATAAAGAATAAATAAAATATAACTTCGTCCGTCTTGAAGCAACCGCGAAAAAACATCACATGCTTGCTTATCTTCCTTAACACGGCCGGCAATGCCGGCAAGTTCATTCTAGGTAATGCAACCCGGGTACCCGGAAAGCCGAAAACCCGGGTAATTGACTTTATTTAGAGTCGGGTAATACCCGGGTTTTATATTTGAGTGGGTATTGCATTCCCTACTCCCGAATCACCCTGTATACAGAAACGAAAATTGAGAAGTAAAAAGAAAATGTATTCGCAGTTTAATTACTACTATATTATTTATAATATTATACTATACTATTTCATGTTTGAGAAAATGCTATTTTAATTTATATATAACGCCTCTGTACTCGTATTTAATCGAGTTTGAAAATATTACATATGTCATAAATTTGTATTATTTTTCAAATTCCTAATACAAATGATTTATAAATTTCAGTGGAATCGCAAAAAAATAAAATTTTAAATAAATAAAATATTCGACAGTAAGCAATTTTATTTAAAATCTGCTGATTTATTTATACTTTTATTTATGTGGCTGGCCTCAGAAATGCTGAATAGGTAAATTAGTAGATTTCTTACGCTCATTCCCAAAATACCGCATTCCTTAAATACCAGATTTTTAAAATACTGGATTCTCGATACACCAGATTCTCCGTATACAAGATTCCCAAAATAACACACCCAACAAAGTGATTTAGATCCTTGAGTAATTTACGATTTTATAATCTAGTGTAACGGGAATGTGGTAAGACAGGAATCTCATAAATCGAAAATCTGTTTTTTTGAAAAATCTGGTATTTCGGGAATGCGGTATTTTGGACACGAGCGATTTCTTACGGTTAATTTTAATTTTGGTTTAAGTTCTCGAACAACAATTGACGAAATGAACACACAAGTAATTGAAATTGAAAACATTTATTTCAGGTCCTTTAGACCCATATAAGATTTGGTTAGTTACAATTGTCTTAGTGCTATGTTAGTAACAATATTCCTTATCTCAAAAATTAATAATAATTAATTATTAATAAACCTTCATAGTTACTTAATTATTATATTATTTCCACGTCAGAATGTAAAATCCAGGGATTTTTATTTTCCTGAGGCAAAATGTTCTAAATGTCTGTGAATAAATTAAATTAAGTAATGTATTTGGTGTCATTATAAAAAGAATGTTACAGATATGTTGAATAACTGAATTTATTTATGTCTGCTAAATTATTTCCAGAGCCTGGCACTGCGTGTTGAAATACGATGTTTGTTATAAAATATTTATATTTGTATAAATTCGTTTTATTTGAAAATTTATTCCCTGTTGTTATCCTCCTTTCAACGCCAATGACGGATATATCCGCATCGCAGGCTCAACACCAGCTACGGATTAACCCGTCACAGAGCGCAGAGCGGTATAGATAGACTTGGGTCATTCTCATTTTTGCGCACACAGTAACTACTAATCGTTTGACCTAACGGTATTATCATGAACTTTTTATCATAATAAATGGATGCGTGAATTCATGACATCATTAATTTTTTTTAATCAGTTAGAAATTTTAGTAATAAGGCCCACGGTAGTGACTGTGTGCACAAAAATGAGAATGACCCACCTACATGCACCAGCATAAAATTCAATTTCGTTTTTGACAATGTTATTAACATGGCGTTTGATTTCAAACGTTTATGTTCATTGTAACGTCGAAAAGGTTAGAGGACGGAGACAATGAGGGCTGCAGTGCCACTGCCAGACATTGTTTGCCATCAGCACAGAATTATAGCTTGGCAACTTCGTTGGTGACACTCACATGTGTGCTTAATAGTATAGGTACGTATAATAGTAATAGTATACGTTTAGAAGTTTCTCTTTCCAATAAAATAAAACTGACGTTCGGCTCCAACCAACCGGACAGAACGCACCGCATACAATCGTCTCTCTCCGTCACATACGCGTGTGCTTTCTGGTCGCTGGTTAAGCCCCCCCCCCCCCCCCCCCCCAAAAAAACAAAATAACACCCCCCACCCCAAAATTTGATAGCTTGTCTAGTATAGTTGAAATCTTTTAAAGTGTCCGAGTTGTAACAAGAAAATGCATTCAAATAGCAGTTTTATTGTCAAAGTTAGAAGGTTCATGCAATGACGTATTTTGCTAGATCTCGGACACTGCGCCACACCTGCGATTGCCAATTTCGTGGCTGTCAAAAAGCGATAGGGAGACAGTAATCTGACTATAATCACTCATACGCAGAAAGCTACAATTTGCAAGTTCCCGCCAACATGTTGTGGCGATAAGTCGGAGTCGCGGTTGGATGTGTGAAGGAAGAAAAAAAACTGCAACTTGTCTATGCGTAGAGTCTGTGCGGAAAGAGAATAGGATTTATATTGGGGGGCGCTGTAATGCTTTTCTACCGTATGAGCCGTATTTTGTATTCTGTGGCCATACTGGTTAGGTTAGTTCCGTTTTTCGCCACGCCTATTCTCTTTCCGCACAGACTCTATCTGTGGTGACTGGTGGTAAAATTACAAGGAGTATATAGAACGCATTCGGTTTTTAACATAATTACACTTATGCACCTGACGAGACAAAGCCATAAATATAATAATGAGTAGATTGTGAATGGCAATCACGGTACAATATTTGTAGGGCCAATATTCAGCGTTTTTACGGCGTTTTATTTTTGTCATTATTGTCTCAGTAAATATTGTTCAAAAAAACGATGCCTAGAGTTAACTTTTTATGAAACCGAAAAACTGTCCCGAGTTTAAGTCTAGTTTTATCAAAATTGTCACGATTTGTCCTTTCGTTATAGTAAGTAATCGTCGGACAATAATGATTGTCAAACCGCGCGGTCAAAACGCTCGGAAAATCGTCCTGTACTAGATTTTTAATCTCAATTTTAACCTAAATTGGATCGTCAATGTGCTATTTAAAAAAAAACTAACTTGTCTATGCAAAACGTCTTAACTCTTGACCAATCACAATCATTGGGAACAGCGCCATGTTTATTTTATCACCGCTGACCGAAATATCGTGCTTTATCTTATCTGTGTTGTTAGCGGTGGAGTGGAGGCGTGAGTGAAGAGGGGAGAGGCTGTAGATAGTTTGGCGAAGCGTGGTTTTCGAAATAAGTAATTAATTTGTAAATATAACAACAATCATGGGTGTCACTGTCGACACAATCAACCCAGGCGATGGTAAGCACTTACTACCAATTGAACTATAAACTTCCTATTCTAAATTGAACTTCGAACCTAAAATTTTCCTCAAAGATCCATAATAGCATCTTCGTCTAATTAGCTTTATATCATTAATTATGTTTTAACAAGTGAAAAAATAAGTAATAGCAATTCATCATGGTAAATCTCATGTTATTGATCGTTGTTTTTTCATAAGGTGACCTTTAAGACGCCGCCTCACCGCCATAGGCAGTTAACCTATTCGTATCTAGTTCCATTTAAAAAAAACGTGTCGTTTTTGCGATGCTGAAAATGTACTATTTTTACGTTTTTCCAACTTTTTCGTTCGTTAACCAATTAGTTCACACTTAATTAGGTCTTACGCTAAGTTAAGTCTATATATAGCTATGTATAGTACGCTGTATAATATTGCAAGGCCGCGGTAAGCGATTTGTTTGCAGACTGACAGCACCTACATATATCTACTTTACGATGTATTTTTTTTAATAATTACACCTTTTTAAATAACCTTGTGCTCAATGGGATTTCCATTCAAATTGTTAACACCCCAAAAGTACATTTGCTAAAAAAGGGTACATAATGTATTCTGAAGAAAAACCCTTTTTAGACTATTGTTCGTTACCCTACGGCCACGTTATCTTACAATATACATCACAATGTTAGATTGAAAGTGCCGAAAAAAAGATTTTCCAAATCACACCAGCCATACTAGTGTAATCGGGGAACTTCCATAAAAAAATCTGACAAACTGAGAAGCTTTTTTTGAAGTTGATTAACAAATATAAAAGACATTTTTAGTTTACGTACATAATTGTTTTACAGAGGCAACATACCCTAAAAAGGGGCAGACTGTGGTGGTCCACTACACTGGCACGCTGACCAACGGACAGAAGTTCGACTCGTCCCGCGACCGCGGCAAGCCCTTCAAGTTCAAGATTGGCAAGGGAGAGGTCATCAAGGGCTGGGACGAGGGTGTTGCTAAGGTACCTAATGAATGAATGAATATATTTATTTCAAACCTTGAGTCCATATGTGTTACCTAATGGGCATTTTTATTTTCCGTGGCCCCAGTTAAGAAATTGATAGCGCGGAGTTAAATTTCAATTGGTTCGAGATTGTTAGAGCTTTTAATTTGTCCTTTGTTGTTTACATATTTTAATTAAAAAGTGCGTAACCGAAAGGATCAATTCAACTCTGCGCTAACAATTTCCTAATTGGGTACAAGGAAAGCGCTCATGCCCAAAATACCGCATTTTTTAAAATACCAGAATTTTCAAAATACCAGATTCTCAATTTATCAGATTCCTGTCTTACCACATTCCCGTTACACAAGATTATAAAATCGTAGGTTACTCAAGGATCTAAATGATTTTGTTGGATTAGTTTGACAATCTGGTATACGGAGAATCTGATATCTAGAGAATCTGGTATTTTAAAAAATCTGGTATTCTGGTAATGCAGTACTTTGAGAATGAGCGAAGGAAAGGTATAAATGCCCGAATTAATGGAACAACAATGATGGGAGCTTCATTGAAACTTATATAAATAGCCAAAATAAGAGAAACTGAAACGCTTGCAAAAAAATTACTGTTCAGATTTATTTTTTGTAAGAGTTTCTTTTTCTCCGCCTACTAGTTTTTTCGCTCGTGCCCGATATTGGCACCGCATTCTCAGGATAGCAGATTTTTAAAAAATACCAGATTCTCAATTTTTCCAATGCCTATCTTATATCATTCCCGTTACACCAGAGAATAAGTATTCTAAGGCTGTTTCCACAATCTACTCACATTGCATGCATGCTCAGACGATTTAAGCACTGATGAAACAAGGTGTCTTTATACTTTTACGTCACACCTGGCCATAAAGTGGCAATTACCGCCCCCTACGCGTGAGGGAAATCCCACTTCCTGGCCTGGGGAGACGTAAAATTTCATACTTACCATGGTCAGTAATAAAGTCTCAGATCGCTTATTTATCGCCGTTGCCTTCGGCTCAGGCGTCAAATACCTGCGATCTGCTGCACATTTTGTTTTACCGCCCTCGATAAGTAATGTGACATGTTAGTTAGGTCCCTACTAAACATTTCTAAAATAATTTGCTACGCCGTGTGGGTTTGAGGCCACCTGTGGGTGGTTTTATCAAGCGACCATAAAGAGCACGCGTCATGCGATAGAGAGAGGCGGTCAGATGCGGTGAGTTCCGTCCGGTGGTTGGACCCGAACAACAGTTGTTAGAGAGAGAAGATTCTGTACTTATACTTATTCTGTGCTACTGGGGAGTTCTTCAATACAATACATATTTGTAAAATAATTTGTTAGTACTTATAGTAACATATCATTTTTTACTTCCAGATGTCGGTAGGCGAGCGTGCTAAGCTGACCTGCTCGCCTGACTACGCGTACGGACAGCAGGGCCACCCTGGCGTCATCCCCCCCAACTCCACCCTCATCTTCGACGTGGAGCTCATCCGCCTCGAATAGAGCTCCCACTCAGGCGCCACACAGGCTGTATTACCCGACAACACCCACAAAACAGTTGGCCAGTACTTTCAACCCGGAGACCAACTTAATGATTGCATGTCTGTAGATTCTGGTATTGATCAAGCCTTTATGAGGCTGTCTGATGCTTTCAACATCCCCATGAACTTTAAATCACTCTTGGGTACTGCATATTTTTATCCAGGTACAGTCTCCGTCATTCTTCAGCGAAGCGTCCTAAGAACTAAATCCCCACCGCCTTAAAAAAGGGTATCTCCGCAGCGACTCACAATAAGTGAGTTTGTGAGAAACTGAGACGCTTGCTGCTGTTTTTATTCCAACTGAAGTGGCTTCTGTTGCCAATAAAATACCCTGGGTAAGCACCTGTGTCACCTAGCACTCGGGTTCAATTCTCAGCCAAACACTAGTTTAAGTCGAGTCAATTAGGCTAAGTAACCACATGCATCTGCCCCATTTCGATATTCAGTCACACTTTACCACTTGTTTACATTCCAGGAGCATTTTATCAGTGTTTAGATGAAATAGTTATTCTTTTGTACAAGAATTTTATATCCTTTTTGAAGCACAAATTTGGAATGTTTCCTGTGACTAGGTTTGGGTTGTAAGCACGCCTGTGCTATATGTATACATAATTTCAGTAAAGCTGTACCATGAACTAAGAAATAAATTTATTGCGAAAATTTTGCGTTTTATTGCTTAACCATCTCAGGGTACTACGTCTCCTTTTTACAACTTTTTGACCCCCTCGGGTATCACCCGTAGTATAATCAAGAGGGTTTTAATCTAGTGGGTTTAGAAGTCGGATCAGAGGCCTAGTTTCAGTAGTTCGGTGATTTTAGTCCGGTTCAAACAAATATATATGAACCGGACTAAAATCACCGAACTACTGAAACTAGGCCGGATCAGACCTGTAAAAGAGCCCTTTTGAGGCCTACTTTTAAAATACAGGCCTTCTCTAACGATGGGGCTTTAAATGTAAAGTTCGGTTCTTTTCGCTAAACTGAGATTCTTTTATTTTGCAATGTCTTCAAATAACTTAAATTAAGATAGTTATTCATTTTCATAGTTCAATTCTGAAAGCGGTGAAATCTCACTTTTCGTATGTTTGTGTGAAAAAGAAATTAGGATTTGGCGTGTTTTCAAATGTTGCAAAACGAAAGTAGCTCAGATTGGAGTTTAAACGACCCATTGTTAAGAGGTAATGATTTGATTTGAAACAATTTTGCAAAGAAAGTTTGAGGCACTGCACGTCACCGCCGGCGAAGAAACATCAATTTTCATGGCATCTTACTTTCTTGCCTAACTTTAAAAAAGTTAAAAAATAAGTTACTGTCAAAGAACCCTTATTTTATTACCAGTGACGTCGCATAAATATTCTGATGTAACCGCTTACTGCTGTGTTGCAGGTAATCAACAATGGCTAGCAGATGTTATTTGTAGACAAACAATAGTACATTATGATACGAGTGGGCGAAGGCGCAGTCTCGGCTATGTAGCCCTCGCCTGACGGCTCGGGCTATGCAACACAGCCTCGACTGTAATGACCAATGCCCACGAGTATCATACGACGTTTTTCAACACACTTGCGAATAAAAAATAATACATATCATTTAGAATTTCTGTTTTGTACATATTTATTTAGTGGTTTATCTATCTTCGTCTATCGTCACCTCGTCGTGTGGTGTCGGTGTAGTGCGCGCTCATGGACAGGCACGAGGTGGCGGACTGGTGGTGGCGGCGCTGCGCGGGAATCATATCCGCGCGCCGAGCCCCACGACGACGTGCTTCTCATTGGTCAATTGGCTGTTATTACAGCACTTGTGTGGCAATGAAAAGTAAAAAGCACTTGTGTATAATAAGCTGCGTTCCGCGCATAAGAACCACCAAATAAGAGCGACTTTATGAGCAAGTGTGTTGAAAAAGTGATTTATGCCACACCTGGCCATAGTGCGCTGGCGCTTTCTGGCCAAGTGTAGACATAAAATGATGTACACAACACCTAGAAAGCTCTCGATCGCATATTTACGTCCCTCGCTTGCAGCTCGGGCCGCAAACTTCTGCGATCTCGACCTTTCTTTGTATTACCACCCTAGTTGCGTAATGTACTATTCCGAGTCATTCTAATTTGTACCGTATTGTTAAGAGAGGTTATATTTAAATTAATTCACAAGAGCTACTGGTCAAAAATTCACTGGCCGTTCCTATTGGTGGAAAAAACGACCGCTGTGAAGTGCATTCGAAAATGATCCTAGAGGTGGGTGCCCATAGCGTTGGACGATAGTACAAGCAGCCGGCCGACTAGAAATGGATTCAGTTATTTCAGTTCTCTATTGGCGAGGCTCTGTCCGGCTATTTATTTTAAGGACCTCGGTTTGGACGCAACGTATAGCTCAAATTGCAACAGGCGCAAGCTACGGTTTAAATAAAAAAACCAATTGAGTTATTCATAAATATAAGTATTTATTTTCGAGCTATAGTACCTAATAAGAAAACATTTTCAATGCAAACAACTTTACAAAATGTTTTCCTACTCGCACATTCTTTCTCAACTCAAAATTACAAAACTTCTATTTCATAATTAGCCTATTAATATAAACTTTAAATCATATTTTTTATCTTAACTGCCATGCTTAATTAAGCAATTGCGTACAGAACAAAATCAAATCTTGTCAATAAAGTCTCTTCCATAAGTATTTTTGTTGTTAAACTAAATAAAAAGTTTTTATCTCTGAATATAAAAATATTTCCCGTTAAACTTACAAAGTACTAAAGTACATAGTAACATTATAATATTGATTCGCATTTTGCATAGGTACTTATTATAAAGTATGTCTATATATTATTGTTAACTATGTAAGTAGGTATTTCAGGGAGACTCACTTAATAAGATGAATAATTCGCTACAACAATTTTAGGACCTAAGTTTATGAAAATTATATAGAAAACTTATCGTACTATCAGCAAAATATAACAACTTAATTCTGATAAACTTGTTATCCTAGTACTGGAAGCCTTTCATAGAATGTCATCCTAGTTCTGAAAAAGTACATAGAATGTCATCCCAGACGTGGAGAAGTACATAAAATACCTTAGTGCGATAAGCCAAGAAAGTAGTCTTATCAATAACACTTTTTCACTTTATTGAGTGGTATTAAAGTTCAAAAGTGGCAGACCACTTTCTCGGCTTACTGTAACTACTGAAGGACATAAAAGATCATCCTAGTACTAAAACCGCACGCATTTCATCCTAGTGCACTAGAGTAATACATAGAATAGAATATGTTTTCCTAATTCTGAAGCATTACATATGAAGGATTAATCAAACATGATGAGTGTTCAAAATTATTGTAATTCTTTGTAAGTACCTACGTCATATGAACACATAAGATTTCAATGTCCGAATGACATATTTACTTACAAAATACAATTATTGCAGTGGACCCTTCATACGTATGATCATAGCAAAATGTTCTAAGTGGCTACTGTTAGGATTAAGTTATTATCTTATCAAGTTATGACAGATCTAATAAAAGTAATTGAGTAATTTATTGAATTTCTAAGCGGTTAATTTGAACGATGCTATTATTGTTGTAGCAAATATTCAGACACTAACTAGGTGCTTAGACTATGAAACTGAAATATTATTTGCTCAATTTCAATGTAACTAGGTAAAACAGTCAAAAATGTCTGAACTGAACTATAAACAAAAATACCCAGAAAAGTGGCAATATGTTTCACAATCTAAAAGTCCGTTAGAAAGTTATTATTGAACTTTTAACAAATAGGTACCTACCTACATATAGTGGGTAATATTTGTTTTTAATAACATTAGCCAGGCACTACTTGCAAAAGTGGGATATATACAGCTGTTTATACACAATTATAGCATAAAGCATTCACCTCCACAATGTATGCTCTTTTTAGGATAAAATCCGTGTTTTATTTCGCTTTGTTGATACTGATAATTTCCTAATATGTCAGACTTCGTATCTTACATTGTAATGGGTATAAAAGTGACAAGAGATGAATGCTTTATCTTGATGAAAAACACTCAAATATTAGTTCAGTAAGGAGACAGATATTTCAAGTGCAGTAAGTGTTTCATTTTTAAAAAGACCACAACTTCTTGACACATTACAAAGGCTTTATATGAGTACAATGGTATTGTCTGTAATTGCTGCGCGTAGTGCCTAAAGTACATGTTTCATTGAACTGACTGTTCTATAGGATGTAAGGTCATTCAGAATAGTACATTACACAACTAGGGTGGTAATACAAAGAAAGCCCGAGATCGCAGGTGTTTGCGTCCCGAGCTGCAAGCGAAGGACGTAAATAAAATATGCGATTGAGGGCTTTCTTTTTTACCTCCCGTGTTGTGTACATCATTTTATGTCTACACTTAGCCAGAAAGCGGCTTTTTCCGTACGCGCAGCGTGCGGAAAAGGCCACTTTATGGCCAGGTGTGGCATAATAGTACATTACACAACTAGGGAGGTAAAACAAAGGCCGAGATCGCAGATGTTTGCGGCCCGAGCTGCAGGCGAGGGACGTAAATGAAGCATTCCACCAGAATGTCCCGCACAAGACGCCAGACACAAAACTAGTCATATTTTTGGCATGTCAATATTTTATAATTTGGTTACTAAATTGATAATGTAATTTTTCATCACACTTGCTCGAAAATGGTGTCATTACATGTAGGTTTTGCGGGCCGTAAATGACCTATTACGCCCTAGGGCGTAATGGTTTTCTTTTTAAATTTGAAACGCTGGTTCTGTTTTACTCTTATTTGTTATGTTCAAAGGAAACGTCAACGTACTTTTTTAACTTTTATTACTGAAATATTTATTTAAAGAGAACTGTTATTGCAAATACATGTAAACACATATTTCTGTAACATTAATTAAATGTTTAAATAGTGCATTTCAGTATTTTGCAAAAATAAAATCAACCATTTTAAGTCTTTACCGCTATGGTTTCCGAACGTGACGTGAATTCGCATTGTCTATGGATAATGTCACTAATGTCACTGTCAGTTTTACAATTTTATTTAGGTTAAGTAAGGTTATTTTAATCAGATTTCCTCAAGTGTGATGAAAAACATTGTGTGTGCCACGGGCGGTAAAGGAATTACATACTCGTGTTATTAAAGCCCTCGGCTTCGCCTCGGCCTTGTAACAAACACTCGTTTGTAATTCCTTACTTACCGCCCTTGATACACAATGTACTATAGGACTTTCTATAAATATTAAGGTAGCTGCCATAGTCGTCTCGTGCGGGACAAAGAGTAGATGATTTCGTGGAATGCTCCAAATATGCGATCAACGGCTTTCTTTATTACTTCCCGTGTTGTGTACATAATTTTATATCTACACTTGGCCAGAAAGCAGCTTTTTCCGTACGCGTAGCGTGCGGTAAAAGACACTTTATGACCAGGTGTGGCATGAACATATTACCTAACTTACTGTACTTTAGGTTCTGCGCGTTAGCATGGAGGCCAACCACAAGCCTAAACCGACAATACGGCACAATGATATCGTACATGTACGTACAAAGCTTTCATATTAAATCAAGTACAAATATGAGGTCTCTTTGAAAATAAAATTACGACACAATAATACAAGCAATAATTACTATTCCTTGTTTACACATGTCATTTGAAACGCTTCATAGTATCAAACAAAATTATTTCTATGTAGACTTTTATAGACAATTAAAAATGAGTATACATTTGTATGAATAGGAATTAGAGGAACTAAAAATGTTCTAAACAAAGATATCTCCTACAAATTGCTAGAAAGTTATTTTCTTGCAACAGATTTAAATGATTTGAGCCAACAGAAAAAAGTACCTATATTGAGAAATTTAACAGGTTTAAACTTACAATTAGAAAGTCTAGTGAATAGTTGACTTAAGTCACATATAAGGAAGGGCTCATTTTATGAAAGTACAATGTAAGGTACAATTCTACGTGTCTAGAATATAAATGAAACATATTTGTCTTTAAATATGTATGCAATATTGCACGTATGACGACCATATATATTATTCAGTTACACAAAACTTCTTAAATCAAAAATCGCATTTTCATGAAATGAACGCCTCTTCAACGGTAATTAAATGAAATGTCTACTTAACTTACGTGTTTGGTAAGGGTTTTAAAGGTCCTAAGCTAAGCAAACCGTCAGCACCGAGTGCCTGGAGGCTCGACGTCATACCGTTGTTGACGTTGTGTACGGAGATCACAGGAATACCGAAGCACCCACTCGCCTGCTCCCGGTTCGCAAGGGGGATAAAACTGTAAATACCTAGGCTACTCAACCGCTGCAAGTTCTCCTCTTGCGACAGGTCGACCACGGGCAAGCCCAGCTCTCTATTAGGCCCGGTCACGTTGTGGAACACCCGTTTGTGATGCTGCAGTTGTAAGGATTTCGGGTACGAAGCGGGACACTCGTCGCATTTGAAGCCCCGCTGTGGATGCGCCGCGGCCATATGGGTGGAGAGCGAGGTGTGGTTTGAGAACATTTTCCTACAGATCTTGCACGTTAGCATATTAGCGCCGACCTGCGCTTCGGGTATAGAGAAATTGCTAGATTTAGATGTGTGCTTAATACTGACGCCGGCCCCAAGGTTCGGGATGTGAGGGATCGGCCGTTCAGGCGTCGGCGATCGACTTTTCTGTTTCTGTTTTATACTGATGCCGCGCGACGCTAGCACGTTAGCCATCGCGTTCGCTTCCTTATTGACCGTTTTCTTGGTTATGGATATTTGGCTGCCGAGATTCAGTTTGTCTTTGGCCCCTTGGACGCTCGAGATCATCGGTAGCCCTTCGCGTTGCTTCTGCATCGCCATGACTTGGCAGTCCTCGTTGTCATGTTTGCCTGGTAGGAGCATGTCGGGTCGCCGCTTCTGGACGGGACCGCCGGGCATGCCGCCCGGTCGTTTCATGGGCATCCGTGGCCCGCCAGGCTTGCCGCCTCGCACCTGACCGTGGACTTGGATGCCTGGTCTTATAGATGGACGGGCGCCTCGGACGGGCATGCGGGGTCGAGCGCCTGTCATGCTCGCGTTTGCCGCCATTCTGATTTGGTTGGGAGCGGGCATTTGGGTACCCGCAGCCGCGCCCGAACCTTGCTGTCCTGGCGCCATCATCTGTCCGGGAGGGAAGGTCTGGACATTCTGTATCCTGATTCCACTGGCCGCGCTTGTTGGCGGCTTCATGGTGCCACCAGGACTCGATACAGACGCGTAGTGGCCTGGCGACGATCCCGGTGGACCCATTTGCCCCATCTGCGCGTTCATCATTCCGGGCGGTGTTTGGCCGTAGACCGCTTGCTGCATGCTTTGGAGTGGCGAGGCGGTTGAAAATGGGGAGGTGGGTGTAGTGTAGGAGTTCTGAGCCATTCCGGGAGCGAAACCCGCCTTTGACATCGGTGTTTGGTAACCCATTGATGTCTGCTGTCCGTATCCTCCCGTGCCTACGAAATGCTGCCCAGGGTATTGGCCCGGCATAGGTTGTCCTGCCGCGTTGCCATACATGTTATTTCCTGGCATTTGCTGGTAACCTGGATGCATGTTCTGTCCGGGATAGCCTGCATTGTACCCCGTCTGAGGTGGGACCATAACGCCTCCCGCTCCGGGGTAAGCCTGGATGTTGATCATAACATTCTGTTGATGTGTAAATCCAGGGCCGCTGTTCATTGTAGAGAGCTTTCCGACCTGTTCAGCTAATTGTTTCACTGGCAGCAGATGTGACAAAATACTACTTGATGATGCATTATAGGGCAACAGAGTTGAAGACGATGGTGCAATGAGACTTTTCGTGTGCCCCGTTGTCCTTATATGATCTTCGAGTAGAGATATATTTGTAAACCTCGTATTACATACATCACAAGAATGCTGCGGCCCTAGCGTATCTAAAGATATGTATTCACTGGCATCTGACAGAGACTGTTCCTTTTTAGTTGCACTGGAGAGAAGACTTTCGAATATCTCATCTGCGCTCTTTTCAAACATGTCGATGGCCGGTTTAGAATCAGGTGCATTCCAGTTGAAAGAATGCTGCTTTTCAGTGGAAGTCCCTCCAGCCATGGATGTCAATACTGAGGACAGAACTGGTGCAGAATTGTAGCTGGACTGTGAAGTATGGTACGCCGGCGGGGGATAGGTAGGCGGTAAGCTTGGTTCTGTTTTCGGAATCACTGGTTTAATATCTGGAGCTGGCGTGGCGGACACTACACAGCAATCGTCGTCATCGTCCCCTGAATCTCCATTTATCTCAATAATAGTTACGCCATCTTCTTTCTTTGTCACGGGTAGTAGTGGGGTCTCTGCCCGACTGAAAGCTGTGGAAGCTGGTGAGTGAACAGCGGCAGTGGCGGAGTCTGGTTCAGATTTGATTGTAGCTATTATAGGGGTATTGCTGGGCGCAAAAGCTGAATTTGTAGGAGGCGGCGAGGCTCTTTCAGATTTAATTTGGCCTGTAAACAAAGGCTGCTCTGCTGTGCTTGAAGTTTGTTCAGCTGCCGTATCCTCAACTTCTTGTTTAACAACAACATTCTCGGCGCTCGCTTGACTAGTCTGCGAATCCCGCCTCTCTGGGGTGGATGTGGCAGAATTTTGATTCGCTTGAGTTGCTTCTGATTGCAAAAGCTCTCTTGCTGCTAGAGGGAGATTCGCACCTCTTTTAGGCGTCTGCTTGATGGCCGGTCTACTTGGTTTCGCTATCTGGACTTTGACAGGTGAAGGAGTCGTAACGATCTCAGTTTTAGGCGGGATTATCTTGGTTACATTGATAACTTTTGGATTCCTTATGTTAAGCTGGTTGTTAATGGTTTGGTTGGCTGGCTTATTGTTAACTGGAGGACTCTGTTCTTCTGGATCATTTTCGTCCGCCGACCCCTCCTGTTCTGGATCATCTGGTTCCTCTTCAGAATCATCTTTCGGTTCTTCTTTGCCGTCATCATCGTTACCGCTATCTGCGCCTTCATCATCAGAAGTTTTGAAGTCTTTCAGACCGTTCACTACCTTGAAAGAATTGGAGCTACCATCGGATTTTAATTTAAGTTTAATGCCGCCGAGACTACCCAATTTCTGCACAACGTCTTCAGTAGATTGCTCTGGTTTTTCCTCTTTTATAGGTGTCGAATTCTTTTTAATAGTGAAACCGAGTCCGCTTAACTTGCTCAATGCTGACGCAGAATTATTGATGTTAGATGTGTTTTCTCCTGGTTTTTTGATGGAAATTCCGGTTTTTTTCAATAACTGTGATATTTCTATTTTTTGAGGCGTTTTCTGGGGTTCTTGTTTGGGTAGTGGGGAGTCCTCGTCGGACCACTCGTCGCCGGAGGGGCCATATTCGTCGTCGGACGGCAGTTTGTCGACTACCACGGACGGCAACGAAACGTGTTGGATGAGATGGTTCTCTAGACTCTCCCAATCAGAGTAATCCTCGTTGCACGTGAAACACCGATACTCCTGCTTCGGCTTTTTTATCAAAGCTCCAGAGGACTGGAGCCTTAACAGAAGGCTCTGAACATTTGTGGGTTTCGGAGGCGGTTCTTCTTCTTCCTCCTCCTCTTCTGGATCTTGATCGTGGTCTACAGACTCTTGTTCTTCTCCATCTGAAAATAAAAGAAACAAAAGTTTCAGTAAACTTTGGAGAGAAGTCTAAATATGTTATGCTCTTTGGTAATTAATGATGTAGGTAGCAGTAGCGTGGCGTCCAAAGAACTCGATTCCTACCGGCTTGCCTAATATCAGGCATTTGAGCACCTTATTCTACAGCTCTTACGGAAAATGTACGCCAAATCTGCACCGGCTTGCCCAAAGATAACTTTTATGCCACGCCACTGGTAGGTAGGTAGGATATTGGCGCGGGAGCCCTGGTGCTGGCGCGGGAGCCCTGATGGCTATAAAAACCAGGGCAGCCGGGGGGCACCAGTGGTAGAAGTGTTACGAGCCCACTGTGCCCTCAACAAACGGCATGCGGAGAGATGCGGTTTTTAGTGGGTATGCTCCTCCCCCCCCTTGGACTAGCAGAGGGTGTGCGAGAGGAGTGAGCCCCACATAACCCCCCCAACCAACATCTGGCCTCCCTAGGCCTGGGGGGGTATGCGTAATGCATTTTCCCACCGCAAAAAAAAAAGGTAGGTAGAATATGGAACTAGTACATTTATTGACTCATTTGTTGCTCAGTCAGTAAACCAAAAACAACCGATTTCAAACATTGTATCTACAACATCAGCAAATTCACAAGATACTAAGATCCGACTGAGACAGCTTTTTAATTCAAAGATTGAGATTTGGCAAGAAAATGTTTTTGTGTAATTGCATTTTTTCTTAAATTCACGAAGTATGTTCCTACAATATTGTCATCCGTTTATTTTTGTAAACAAACTCCTCACAACCCTAATAGGTCAAAATTTTTCGTCAAAAAAAGGGCCATAACCGCCATTTGTTTTCTATGAAAATAATCTCTCGTGCGATGGGAATGTATGTAATAGTCACTCATGTGAGTGATCCTATAACAGATTTGTCATACATTTTGGATTTGCGTACGTATAATATAAGTCTCAAGTACTCGAAACTACTTATATCGTGATTTTTATTATAGCACTAACGACTGCCAAGTAGGGTTTGCAATCCGAATATTCAAATTATCCGAATATCCGCTGCATATGAAATTCGGTTTTGAGGGTATTAATTATTCGGATAATACGGATATTTTGAATAGTACGGAAATAAGACTAAAATCAGTATTTTAAACAATACGCAAGAGTTTAATTTATTATTCGTATGAATTATTGCATTATCTTCAACTTTAAAACAAATTCTATAATTATTTCGGATGTAAATTAAGTATAGCCCTGAACCTATCTGTAAACGCAAACCATACCGTTGCCGCCTACGAGCATGGCACCAGAAAGCGTGTTTTCTGCGGCAGGTTACTTAGGCAACCATTTAAGACCAAGAATGAAGCATGAGTCTTTCATCATCATCATATCAACCGAAAAAACGTCCACTGCTGGATAAAGGCCTTTCCCAAGGATCTCCACCATTGTCGGCATTGTGCTGCTCGCATCCAGCAGTTTCCCTCGATTTTCACCAGATCGTCGGTCCGCCTCCCACAAGGCGGCCAACGCTTCGTCTTCTAGTACGTGGTGGCCACTCCAGAACTTTAACGCCTCAACGGCCATCAGTTCTGCGAGCAATGTGCCCCGCCCATTGCCAATTAAGGGTTGCAATCCGTTGAGCTATGCCAGTAACCCTAGTTCTTCCACGAATCCCTTCGTTTTTTTTAAGTTGATCTCAGAGAGAAACGTCGAGCATGGCGCTTTCCATTTCCCCTTTGAGTAACCTTGGGCCATCTTATGACGCCCACTGTAAACGACCACGTCTCAAAGCCGTAAATCATCACTGGTAACACACACTGGTCAAAGACTTTCGTCTTAAGACACTGCGGGATTTGGGGCGAAAAGATGTTACGCAGCTTACTGAACGGGCAGCGTTGGATTCGATGATTAACCTCTTTCTCGACCTTTCTAACTGGATTGTTTGTCCCAGGTAGACATAATTGAGAACTTCGAAGAACTTCGAGAGTAGAGTTCCCAACTTTGATAGGAGTGGGTGCAACTTGGACATTTGACATAATTTTTGTTTTGCCCATGTTCATTTTAAGACCCACTTATTGAGAAACCCTACTGGGGTCTTCGAGCATTTTGCCAAGGTCCTCCAGGGTCTCAGCCATGACAATAATATCGTCGACAAATCGAATGTGAGTGAGGTACTCGCCTTTGATGCCCAGTTTTCTCCAGTCCAGAAGCTTGAAAACATCTTCCATTGCAACAGTAAACAGTTATGGAGATATAACATCTCCCTTTCACGAGTCTCTAGAAGCTTTAAAAGGCGTTAGATAGAATGAAGCTTGTGCCAAATTAAAAAATAAGTTAAATAGAAAAGTATTCAGATTCCAGAATCAACATTTCTATTATTTTGTAGCATAGTGTACTTCAGTGTACAATTATTGTAATTGTATTTGTGTATTGTATTGTAATTGTTTAATGTCAAAACAGCTTTAAATTATCCGGGCTTCGCATCTCACCCTACAAAATATGTCGCATTTACAGTTGTACTAGTTCAAAAATAACCGAAGTAGGTATTTCGTAATATTCGCGGTTAGCGGTTAACAACGATCTAAAATAGTCTTCTAGTGATACTGCCTAGAAAAAAATCGACAGCAAGACCAAAATCACCATATATAAGGTAAATCTTCTATGTAGAGAAATTATTTCTTATTTAACTGTTTACTTTTATCATTTTGGTGAGTTTTTATTGTTTTATACCTTATCCTTGCTTTTTGTACATACTTCTTAACAGTAACACGACTTTAATTCATCATTTTATTTAATTTTTTACAATATCCATTTATTATCCGAAAAATCCGAATTATTCGGATTTAACAAACGGAACTATTCATATTATCCAAATACTAAAAATGGACGGATATTACAAACCCTACTGCCAAGTGCCAACGAATTCTAAATAAAATAAAATAATTTATTTCTGCAAGTAGGCCCTCAAGAGCTCTTTTACATGTCTTATATTATTTTCTCTTCTTTTCTTTTGGCGCTTCGGGTAGTGACCTTCTGGTGAGAAGAAGCGCCGGAAGAAACTCACCAGTTTCTCTTTTCATCATTTTAAAAGTGTTACAATAATTTCATTAATACATTACATTAACTTAAAAACTACATTTATAGAGATGTAAAGGGTCTCTCTATGCGTCCAAACAAGACAAATAAAAAATAAAATATTTTATTAGAAGAGAAAAATTGAAAAATTATTATCTCTCGGGCAGAATTCGAAACTGTGTCTCCTACGGTTCTGCGGGCTAACACAGGCGCGCTACCACTTGCGCCACCGAAACTTACCAATTGCTACTTTTATCGTATCTGCGCGGAATCTCGGTAAGGCCGAGAATCTCGGCGCGGATTTGACCAAGATTAGCAGAGACCGAATCTCGGTCGGACCTTACAAGACACTATAAAGATACTGAAATTTGCTATACATGTGCGTATAATATTTGAGAAGTTCCCTTAAAACCTCACGGATCCTATCCACAGCACAGAGTTAGATTTAAAAAAAAAACAAGTAAAAAAAATACTGATTTTTTAAGAATGTGTTTAGGACATTGAGGATCAAAACTGAACTTGGAAAAAATTAAAGCAATCTGAAAGTAAACCCTTTCAATAAAAAGAATAGGTCAAGTGATTCCATACCAGTGACGAGCAAAAAACAAAAAAAAAACTTTGTATGGGGACCCCCCTTTTATTTTTAATTTAATGATGTTTTTATTCTTTGCTTTTATAGTTGCAGTCAAAATACACATAATATTATATTATTGTGAAAATTTCAAGTCTCTATTACAGTTTAAAAGATCCCTGCAGTGGCGTGGCGTCAACTATATTCTTAGTAAAGCCGAAGCAGATTTGGATTACTTTTTCTTCAGCAGTAGTAGATATTCCGATCATATACCTACCTATATATGCTTTAAAAGAAACCGGTCAAGTGCGAGTCGGACTCGCGCACCGAGGGTTTCGTACAAACGCATAAGTAGATACATGAATAGTTCAAGAAAAACTGTAAGGCGATTAGTTTAGTAGCAGCAAATAATGTGTTACGATTTTTGCAATTTTCTCAAAAACGGTGCAAGTTAGGAAAACCGTTATATTTTTCCTGTAATATTTAGGATGACATTAATAATGGTAATTATTACAGATTTTTCTGTTCAGTAACTTCGAAGATAATAGGGGGGGAATGGTATTTTTTTTAACGTTTTTCGTCATAAATCAAAAACTACTATTTGAGTAAAGAAATAAAAATAGCGTTTTAATCTACAAAGCAAGCCCTTTCATTTGATATCCCACTCGATATAATAGCCCTACTTTCAATTTTCAAAGTCCCATTACGGACCACAAAACCCAAAAAAAAAGTCCAAAAAAAAAAGTTAAACAGTTACAAGATTTTTTTACACCCAATAGGGTCGGGTTAGCTACTTTTAATACTATTCCAAATTTCAAATCGATTGCAGCAGTAGTTTCTGAAATATCTGGCTATAACAGATGGACAGACACACAGAGTCGCACCATAAGGGTTCCTTGTTTACCATTTTGGTACGGAACCCTAAAAATAGGCAAGCCGGTGGGATTCGGGTTCAACGGATGCCATGCTACTGCAGGCCTGTGACAAACGGACAGCGGAGTCTTAGTAATAGGGTTCCGTTGGCACCCTTTGGGTATGGAACCCTTAAAATCTTTCAAATCAATTCATAACCGATAGAGACAAACATAAAACAATACAACAGAAAATCCTCCTTTTTCATCAGTTAAAAATAATGAGCCACTTTTTGTTACACTATCCGCTAATAGAAAGTTAATAAAATAAAATAAATATACTTAATAACCTCGGCATAAAAACACTGGTAGAGTCTGTGCGGAAAGAGAATAGGCGTGGCGAAAAACGGAACTAACCTAACCAGTATGGCCACAGAACAGAAAATACGGCACATAAGATAGAAAAGCATTACAGCGCCCCCCAAAATTAATCCTATTCTCTTTCCGCACAGACTCTAAAATACGCAACCTCAAAATACAATACGAAACCAAAGAAAATTTCTAAACTGCCGATTTTACTATATATTTGATGATTTTTGACACATGATAAAATACTGTTACAAATAATAAGAAACTGTTACAAAATCATAAAATGAATATTCATATTAAATCAATCGTAAATCGGAAATATATTTTTGAAATGATATCACAAAATTATTAGCCGTGACAGCATGGAAATGAAAAAAGGAATATCATGAAATGAAATTGGCCAATGATGAAACACTTATAATGAAATTCAATAGGAAAACTCATGAAATTATTGATGACATGATTATAAAATATAACAATGAAATGAAAAAAGGAATTACATGAAATGAAATTGGCAAATGATGAAATAGGTACTCATAATGAAATTAAATAGGAAGATTCATGAAATGATTGATGACATGATTATAAAATATAACAATTAAATGAAAAAAGGAATTTCATGAAATGAAATTGGCAAATGATGAAATAGGTACTCATAATGAAATTAAATAGGAAGATTCATGAAATGATTGATGACATGATTATAAAATATAACAATGAAATGAAAAAAGGAATTTCATGAAATGAAATTGGCAAATGATGAAATAGGTACTCATAATGAAATGAAATAGGAAAAAATATGAAATTATATTACAAAATTATAATAACAATGAAATGAAAATGAGTAATGATGAAATACTAATAATAAAATGTTATGGGCAAAATCATACAATGATAATAAAATATTATGCAATGAAATAAAAAGAGAAAAATTATGAATTTGGATTGGGAAATTATGAAATCCTCTGCCATAACCAAATCTGGTGAATTAACCACATTACATATTATTATCACATTAGAATTTTATAAACTTATACATGACAAAGGTATAACTTTTTTTCTATTCCATTTACATATCAGACTGTAAAACACGGGACAAACTTAAGCTTTTAAATAAAATATGGATGTTTAGATGCTTCATTTACATTTAGTACTATAAATACAATAAAATAGTAAAGGAAAATAATAAAATAGGTCACAAACAAAGCAGAAATAAAACAAACCTGAATCATTGTTTGTGGGTGATAACGGGTAATCAGGTTCTAACTTTGTTGCCATGATTTACCTGTAAACAAGTAGATTTTGATTAAATAAGTTCCCAAAGACTCAGCACAGACTGGTTCAATGCTGCTATTGTTTTCGGGTAGACTTATTCACAAATAGGGCCAATTGGTATCATTGTTATAGATGCAACTTAAAAACTTTGAAAAATTACACACAAACATTAATGTTTTTGCACTTTTTTTAAACAATTAAGTGCTCACTTTTTAGTGACTGTTAGAAACACAATTAGATTCAAGTTATTTTAGTGCATGTGATATAGATTTTTGGCTTTATTTCTAAGCATGTACCAATACACCGCAAGGCCATTTAGAACAACAACACTTAACATCAAAACAAACAACAATACAAATAATTGCAGGTACGGCAGGTAGATGTTTTAGATATCTATTCTATTTGTTATGTTTAGAACTTCTAATGTTAAACTACTTCGGTCGCCGTGCCGAAAACATGCTTAGTGAAAACGATGCACATAAACTAAAAAAAAAACAATAACATGCCGCCCTTGCACCGTACAAGTAAAACTTTGAAGCAATAAGCACTTACTCTCATTGTCCTTTCCAATCTCAAATTAAGCGAAGGATTCAACGTGATTCTTCAAATAATCCGTATTGTAACTCCTTTTGCTTTAAAGACGCGCTTAATCACATCCCACACTTGAAACACTTCAAGTTGGCGTCAGTTTCGACAATCCAACACAAAACAAATATTAGTTCACAACACACACGAAAACAGTTACAATTCACAAGTTCTTATTCAGTTTTCCGCCAAAACAATGAGCAACAAACTGGAAAAGGATTTTCCGCGTACTTCTGTCACTGTTTTGTTCTAACCATCCGTGAATACAAAATGGCTGGCTAAATAAACGAGCACTTGTCAAAATGCCGAACGCATGCAAACGTCGGAACCGACAAACCAATCCGAACAGTGAACAACCGAAAATGGAATTAGTTCAAATGTAATCCAATCGGATACAGGTTTCAATGATCTGTCAGTCGTTAATTTATTCAATGACAACCGTAATCGCTGGTATGATTACAAAACTGAGAATTTGAAATGGGCTCGACTGGGGGTCGATTTAGTTCGTCGCGCGAAACACAGCTCGGGCCGAGTGGTTCAACAACGCAGATGCCAGCCGGCCTGTATGGTATGCCAGTACAGTATTGGCTGGCTGGCAATTCCATTCCTAACACAGAGACGGAGACTGACGCTAGCGTGCTGCGTCTCTTTCGCTCCCACTGCGAAATGTCTCGCTGTCTCGTATATACTTTCTATAGACGTGGCGGTTATCCAACATACATATCTGTAGTGGAACGCAGCGAGGCGAGGTAGCGGGTATTATTATCAGCTCGCTCGGGTTTTGGCGTGACCTCGCTGTCGCTTCTCCGCGCCGACTCGAGCAGTCTCGAGCGGAGTAATAATAAGAATTCGTCGTTATTATTATGCTGCGTTGAGCCGGATGATCGCATAGCGCGCTGGTTGAGCGACGAACTCGTTCTGTGCGCATGACCTCGTTTCAATTAATTATCATAAATCACGTCACAGAGAATTTATATCGCTGTTCATAATTAGTTTTTGCGTTGCGGTTTCTTATTACTTCTATTTAAGTAGAGTACCTATGTATTACATACAGTGACTTATATTATTACTTTAGTTTCATTTTATAGTAAGTAGCATTAGCATCTATTAATAAAGAAGGTACATAGTTGGTCCAGAATCCGGTCCTGATCCAGATTAGTGTACTTAGGTACTTTGTTTAAACCTATTTAAAGGTTAAATTATAAATAGATTCCGACATTATATATTTATAGTCTCAATAATACACGCAGAAAGCATAGGTAACACACGTTTAAAGCATTATGTTAAATATAAAGTACTTATGACCAACCAATATTCTATATCTATATGCTATATAGGTACTACCGCTTACAAAGTACACTTACATTACATACCTACCTACTAGGCAAGTGTACGTATACCTTACCTATTTCTCACGGCGTCGCGTCGCACGGAACAAAAACCTTCGCGGCGTGCATGCGTAGTCGGGTCCAAACCGGTTTCGACCGGTTCTCGCTCCGTCTCTCTCGCACCCGTGCGGATTATGAACATAATGACTTTCAGAATTAATGAGATGTTAGCGGTGCGACGATGACTAATCGCGTACCTAATTGGCAATTTTGACGATTATGACGACGCTATAATCTATAATACACAGGTGTTTTTAATCTTATCAGGTATTTACGTGTTATGTAACGAATTGATTTCGTTTGTTCATTTGTAGGTATAATGAGTGGTTTACTTACCTAATGAATAGTTAGTACTCAGAATATAGGAAGATAAGTACATTGTCAGGCGTACGTCACTCGGCGATTTTGTTTCGCGTGGAATTATTATTCCTTGCCTAAGGGACCATTCATTTATTACGTAAGACGATTTAGGGGGGAGGGGGGTCAACCATGTCTTATTTTTTCTTACATGAAGGTGGGAGGGAGTGTTGATCGTTCTTACGTAAGATCATAAAAATGCGGAAAATAATCTTAACTTTTAAAAAAGCGCGCAATTCCGCGCGAGAACGTAGGCGCGTGCTCGGTTCCGTATAGGTATTTTACTAACAAAATAAAAACTATTAGTATCTGCTAATAAACGTCCCTACAAAAATAATTCTTTGAAAAATAAAAATTAAAACAGCCCAAACGTAAATCCTTTTTTCCTTTAAATTCTTACGTAATAAATATTCAATAGGGGAGGGGGGGGGGGGGGGGGTCAGCCGATTCTTATTTATTCTTACATAAGGGGGGAGGGGGTCAAAAAGTGGCAAAAATCGTGTTACGTAATAAATGAATGGCCCCTAATGCATTAGGCAAGCCCAGGGCTGCGCCGACCCCCGGCAGCGCCTGTGTGCGAAACCTATGAAGCACATTTTTTTTCATTACTGGAGGATGCGAATAATTGGTAAATCTGGTTAATTTTCGTTAATTTATGAATATTATTAGATTATAGTGATTTTGTTAATTTTTTTTTCTACTCCTGTACTGTTATCTGTCTTTTACTTGGTCACGAACACTAATATAAGAACATACATAATATGAGTTCAGAGAAGTCTATACTCTATTCCCCATAACAGCACTAGTGTCGTTATAGTCACTTTACGTTATTCCTAGCAGCCACAGACTTCTAAATCTAGGTTAAACTTAGGTCAAGGATTAAGCGCTCAATTTTAACTTTACGGTAAAAATGCACAACTACCAACTTAACAAACAATTAAATTCCTACGGTTTTTAAGAAAAACATAACTTTCCGAACTAAATTCATTGATGCCAACATAAAAAAAGTATTTTTAATTTAAGTATATTTTAAATAAAAAATAAAAAAGTTTACCATAGACACATACTGTCAATCAAACGTCATATTTGCCTTGTTTCCAGGTTATGATTAATTTTGTATTTTATAATTTAAAACCTCGTCGTAGAAAAAGTATTGTATGCAACGTTGTATAATTAAGTCAAAAAACGCTCATTGCGCCTCTATTTGCGATACTCGCCGCATTCGCGGCTCGTATCGCAACTCACGCAATTCGCATTTTTTGAACCCACTTATACAACTGTTGCATAAAATACTATACTTTTTTAGTTGCGGCCGAAACCGAAACAGACACAAACAACAAAATGATTCACGACGGTGACACTGAATGAAACATGGACAAAAATGAGCCGAAACGTACCTATAGTGAACTATCAAGAGATCTCGGCATGACTTTTGGCCGAGATTAGTCGAGTCCGCGATCTCGGTCAGATTTAGGCATTTCATTTCCGGGACAATCCGGGGGTTGCGAATTCGGTTGAAAGAGAGCCTCTCTCTCTGAAAAAACGACGTTCGGGTCGACCACCGTACGGATCGCAGCGGATCCGACAGTTTCTATCTATAGCATAATGTCTACTCTTTGTCACAGACTAAGACAAGGGTTCCCAAAGTGTGCGCCGCGGCGCCCAGGTGCGCCGTAAAAAGTAAAGAGGGGCGCTGTGGGTCGATCCTCTATCGTTATCTAAAACAGCGCTCGGCAACCTTTTAGCAGCCAAGGGCCACATAGTAGCTAACGAAATTGACGGAGGCCGCACTTTGTTAAAAAATTTCGATTTTATACAATTCGGTATATTGCAACTTGTACATACTAAATAGCCAGGGAGGCTTGCGGGCCGCAAGTGAGCGGTTCACGGGTCGCAGGTTGCCGACCGCTGATCTAAAACCACAAATAGTCGCGGGTACCTTATACTTACCTACAGGGTGAATTTTAAATCGTGAATCGTAATAATTTTTTTGTAGTCTATACATAGTTAACAATAACTTATTACAATGCTTTTAAACCTAAATTAAGTATATTTTTATTTTGTCCACTTTTTTTGATTTATCCTAATTTTTAAAATCTCGTGGTCATCCTACATTCATGTTTCGTACTTGTCATGAAAATTTCAACATTAGATATCCAACCTCCTAATATTGAAGTTGGCTGGATAGAATTTTGGCACGTATTGTCAATAATGTCAACATCGTCGACATTGTCAACATAAGTACCTATTTAAATCGTATTTACTCATAAAATAATTCAGTTTTGTTACGATTAATGGTATAAGCGCCTCCACCATTTTGTTCATAATTAATTAAGCGGGTCTTTAATTGTAATTAACCTTCTGCGACTGAGGTGACTTTATTGGTAACATCCTACTGACGTGGAGTCTGCCAGACGTCATTTTTACTGGGGCATAACATTTTTAATTCTTATGAAAATGATAGACTATATTGTGTTAAAATAATTATTAAATACATAATTTATCTAATTACGTATTAAGACTTGGTTTTAACTAAAACAAATATGAAATAGAAGATAATCTTTAATGTGATCAAATTTTTAACCTTGTTTTACCTATCTTACTTTACTTATTTATGAAAAAAAAATTAACAACAACTTTTTAAAACTTGACTATTTTTTCATCTTATGAATATAAACTGTGAACATGAAAAAATAATCAAAAACTTCTGTAGATAGGTTTAGGCACAAATCAGTCTTAATGTTGACACTAATTAAGTCTTCAAACAAGTCATCAACGTCACTGAAATGATCTTCTTCGTGTAATTCTTCCAGCCATTCACTGATTTGTTGTGCTGTGGTCATGGGTAGCCCAATGTGACTACATTTTAATGGTTTTACCTTCCTCATGCCTTGACGGGGAATCTAAAATAAATATTATTTATGTGATTACGTCTGATAGACACTAGAAATAAAAATATTTTTGTGAGGTGACGACTCACAGACACTTAGAACTATACATGATTTTTATGAGATGACGTCTGTCAGAATCAACTTAAATTGCTGTACTTACGTCTGTGGGACACCCGTAGCTCATAACTCCAAAACTGTGCACCGCATCGCCGTTCGGGGGTCATTGTTCAATGCCGCGTATGGTTCTAGGAAGGTACTGAGCGAGACAGGGTTATATCACGCCAAGCAGCTGAACGGCAATTTGAAATGTGTTTGGCGGTGTCTGACAGACTACCACCTCAGTCGCAGAGGGTTAACACTAGTGCTCTGTATTAGTCTTAAGTAGCTTTACCGGTAAACGTGGTTACGATTCACGATTTAAAATTCACCCTGTATAAAGCAACAATACCTATTTTGAGCGAACTATGTAGGGTAGGGCGCCGTGACGAAGTACTAAACTTGTACTTACAAGTTTATTTATTTTAAGGTATCAACTGCTATTACTACACGATCTTAAAGGGCGAGGAACACTGAAAGTACTCGTATGCTCAGCCTACCTGCCCGGAGAGAAGACCGACTCCACCGAAGAACTGACTAAAGTGGTGGCTTACGCCCACACACAAAAGTCGGAACTGATAGTGGGATGCGATGCCAACGCCCACCACACCATCTGGGGCAGCTCCGGCATCAACAAAAGAGGTGAGTTACTCTCCAACTTTATCTTTACTAATGGTCTACATCTGTTGAACAATGGTCGTATTCCAACCTTCGTAACCAGAGCAAGACAAGAAGTATTAGATATAACATTCGCAACTCCAAAGGTGGCTAGCTGCCTTGCTGACTGGCATGTAAGTCGCGAAAACTCAATGTCGGACCACAAACATATCATTTTTGGTGTTAAAGGATCACTAGACTCAATACCACTAGTGCGTAGGAATCCAAAAGACACTTCCTGGGCTGCCTATAAAGACAACCCTGAGGAATATCTAAAGGACGTCCCAAAAGTCATAAAAACACCTGATTCACTCAACATAGCGGTAGAGCTCTTGACGCACGACGTCATTAAAGCCTATGAGCAGAACTGCCCGCTGAAGGAATCAACCACAAACAACCCAACGGCGTGGTGGAACAAAAAGCTCGAAAGACTACGGGTCTCCCTCCACACGTCGCATATTCAATCACTCGACCAAACCGTGCGAGTGGCAACGGTACGGGAGAGCGTTGACTGAATATAACAAACAGATCAGAAAAGCCCGAAGAGCGTTTTGGCGCAGATTCTGCGAACACATTGCCCAAACCCACAAAGGGGCGAGAATACACAAAATACTCGCCAAGACACCAACTATCTAGGTCTTCTGAAGAAGCCGGATAACACCTACACGACCACAGAGGTGGAAACGCTGGAGCTTTTCAGGGTTGTCCACTTCCCCGGTTCGTTCCCAACCAACAACCCTCCGGGCCTTAACTGACTGCAGTTAAGGCCCGGAGGGAGTGAAAAACCCCACAGGGCAGGCAACACTGACTGGAACTTGGCTGCATATATATTCAGGCCAAACCAAATTAAATGGGCTCTGAAGAAATTCAAACCATTTAAATCAGCGGGTATGGATGGAATCTTCCCTGCCTTACTACAGCAGGGACAAGATCTACTCCTCCCGCATCTGGTAAAAATTTTTCGCGCAAGCTTTGCCTGGTGCACGATACCAGATCAATGGACTCGGGTCAAGGTACAATTCATACCAAAAGCAGGGAAAAAGGACTACTCTCAGCCTAAATCCTTCAGACCCATTAGTCTTACATCCTTCCTCCTTAAAACTATGGAAAGGATAATAGATCAGCACATTAGAGCTCGGTACCTGGTGGCTAGACCACTCAGCTCCAACCAACATGCTTACCAAAAAGGGAAATCCACAGAAACTGCCCTACTGGATCTGGTCGACAAGGTGCAGAATATCTTAGAGGATAAGCAAACTGCTCTATGTGCTTTTCTTGACGTGGAAGGCGCTTTCGATAACACACCCACAGGAACCATCCTCAAGGGGATGGAGTCGAAGGGCGTTGACGAAACCACTATTAGATGGGTACAGAGTATGCTATCCAATAGGGTAGCGACGCTAACCCTAAACTCTGTAACCCACAAATTTCACACCACAAGAGGCTGTCCACAAGGAGGTGTACTCTCCCCACTCCTATGGACCCTAGCTGTGGACCAACTTCTTGTATTGTTGGCTGGCCACGACTACGATACTCAGGGATACGCCGACGACCTTGTGGTCGTAGTCAGGGGCCCGTGCCTCCACACCATTTCAAGCCTAATGCAAGGAGCTCTTAACACCATCATCAAATGGTGTAAAGAAAACGAACTGACTATAAACGCCAGTAAAACCATAATAGTGCCCTTTACCAAGAAACGTAAACTTGAAAAGCTTGGAACCCTAAAGCTTAACGGGCACATTATACCCTTCTCAAACTATTTAGGAAGTGGAATTCTAGTTAAGTTAACTATGTAAAAAGATGTTTTTTGAAATAAATTATTATATTATATTATTAAACGAAGTCAAGTATCTAGGGGTCACACTAGACCAAAAGTTAACTTGGATGGAACACACACTTGGAAAATATAATCCAAAAAGCGAAGATGGCTCTATGGACTTGTTGTCGAATGGCAGGAGCAAGATGGGGTTTAAAACCCAGCATTGCTATGTGGTTGTACACAGCGGTTGTGAGGCCCATTATCACATACGCCTCTGCTGTCTGGTGTAACAAAACCAACCAAAAGATAACCGTCCAAAAGCTAAGCGGCCTACAACGCACCGCCTGTATAATTGCAACCCCTGCCCTATAATTGGAGCCCTATCCTCTACACCGGGGGCAGCCTTGGATGCACTGCTGGACCTAATACCACTGCACCTGCAAGTGCAGAAAGAGGCGGAGCAGTGTATCTATAGAATCTGCACCCAAACGAGGACCACATGGCGCTCACAAACACTGACCAGGCTTAAAGCCTCAGTGTTTGAAAAGAACACCTTATGCATGCCCACTGATGATATGAATGCTGTATGTAACTTCACAAAAATATACTCAGTGGAAATACCCTCTAGAGACGAATGGGCAAATGAACAAACGTCCTTCGAAGAGGGCAGCCTAATCTGGTTCACGGATGGCTCAAAAAAAGGTAATGACGTAGGATGTGGAGTCTATGGACAAAGGCCAAAACTCAGGCTAAGCGTCAGCATGGGGAAAGAGGCCTCAATCTTTCAAGCGGAGGTCTTCGCCATTAACAAATGTGCGGAGATCATCCTTGAAAAGAACCTAAGACATCGACACATCTACATCAACTCGGACAGCCAAGCTGCTCTGTTGGCACTAGATTCACTAGAGTCAAATTCCAAACTTGTCCAGAACTGTAAGGACAACTTAAACACCCTGGCCACATCCAACAAAGTTACACTTAGATGGGTACCAGGACACTCCGATATACACGGAAACGATCAAGCAGACGAACTTGCAAGGAAAGGGGCCGACACACCCCACGTCGGCCCGGAACCGTTTTGCGGCACCACCAAGCAAAAAGCCTACTCTCTGCTACACAACCTTTACAAAGGTAGGGCAATCGAGCACTGGAAGTCCGTAAAAGGACAACAGCACTCGAAAACCCTTATTGAAGGGTTCAACAGCAAAAAGTCTACAGAGTTATTATCACTCAAAAGACTTAAAATTTCCAGAATCCTCACTGGCCACTGCAAACTGAACAAACATCTGTTTCAAATGGGTATGAAACAAGAACCAGCGTGCAGGTTCTGCCAAGAGTCAGAGGAGACTGCCATGCACATCCTTTGCTCATGCGGACCACTCATGCGCAAACGTAGTATCCATCTAGGGCGACACATTCTGTTTCCGGATGAGATACAACTACTCACTGCCCAAAGAATCTGGAACTTCCTAGACTCAACGGGCCTCTGCAGTTAGATATAACAAAAGGGCTGCCACAATAGATCAGCAATGGTCGAAGCGGCATATAAAAGGCCCAAACCTACAATAATAATTACTACATGATTTATTTACAAACGAGTATGCACCAAATATAAAAGTGTCATGTGATTATTAACATTTATATGAACTTTAGCAAGCTAGGAACAATCTACATATTTAACAATCAGCTTGCAAGAAGCTAGATATCATTTGAACTCGTAAGGTAACTATTTAGCTAATGAGATGAATATTTATATATATATGAATACTTGGACCGATACAATATGTACTATAATTGGCGAGATCTTAAGTCCTCGATGACTGCTTGGCGAAAAAGAGGGCTCCGTAGAAGAAACCCGGGGTTTTATTACCTTCGGTGTGACGTCACCGGAAGGCTGCATTGGCGCGAACTCTGCCGCCAGCGCCACAAGTGACAGTACTGCCACTTGAATAAACTCGGCGATAACAGAACTGAAGCGGACCGAAGTTCGCCGAGACAGATAGTTAGAAATAACCTCGAGTAAACACAACTAACAACGACACCCTGAATATAACGGGCGTACAGTTCAACTAGAAATGGAACTAAAACTGCTGAGAATAATTTCGTACGGAACGGTTGTACTATTTTAGTCGACTCCGGGACGAAAGTAGCATCTCCCACTACGGTCGTAATAGTCGACAGGCGGAGTCCAATGCAGTAAAGAAATAACCCTCCTTTGGGCTTCGCCGCAGTCGGGTAATAAACTTGCGGGCCAATATTCAGCGTTTTTACGGCGTTTTATTTTCGTCATTATTGTCTCAGTAAATATTGTTCAAAAAAACGATGCCTAGAGTTAACTTTTTATGAAACCGATAAACAGTCCCGAGTTTAAGTCTAGTTTTATCAAAATTGTCACGATTTGTCCTTTCGTTATAGTAAACTAGCATTTTCCCGCGGCTTCGCCCGCGTTGTTCCCGTTATTGTCCCAAACGAACTCTTTACCGGGATATAAAGTATCCTATGTTTCAATCCAGGATTCGGTCTACTTGCATGCCAAATTTCAGCTTGATCCATCCAGTTGCTATCCCGTTATTAGGTAACAAACATCTTCACAAACTTTCGCATTTATAATATTAGTGGGATAATCGGCGGACAACAATGATTGTCAAACCGCGCGGTCAAAACGCTAGGAGAATCGCCCTTGCATTGTACTTACGTCGCCTGTGCTCGACCCATTCTCACCTACGCCAGCTTTTTTCGCTCACGTGAGCGTAACCAAACTCAAACCTCTGCAGGATCATTCCACGGTAAGAGGTAGCGTGAGTCACATTTTTTCATTAACTAAGTTCTAAATCATCATGATGCAAATTAAAGTGTTAATATATCTCTACAGAAGTGTTACTTATCATCCCTAGATATAATAACACTATAATTCAGGGACTGCATAACCGAAAAATGAAGGTAGCGTTTTAAAGCGGTATGACGTCATACCGTTTGTTTCGGTATGATTTCGGTAGCGCAACCGAAATGAAACGGTATCGAAATTGAACGGTACCGTAATTTTTTTTCGGTAACCTTAACCGTTTTAAAAAGGTACCGTTTGAGGTTTATGTGTGTGCGCCGAGCGTTCGTCGCGTCGTCAAGTTTCAATCGCGTCGTCTTTAGCCTTGAGCATCATTATCATTTCAACGTTAAGACGTTCACTACTAAACATAGGTCTTCCCCGAAGACTTTAATTTGTTTTTTTTTTGTATTTTTTACCTTATTTGTTTTTAGTTTGAGTTGATTAGGTATTTCTTGTTTGTTTTTTATCTTTGGTTTGTTTTACTTTGTATTTTTTACCTTTTTTGTTTTAAGTTTGCGTTGATTGCTATTTTTTTTCTTTTATTTGTTTTTTTTTACCTTATTTTTTGTTTTTAGTTTGTGTTGATTAGGTATTTTATGTTTTTTTTATCTTTAATGTGTTTTACTTTGTATTTTATACCTTTTTTGTTTTTACTTTGTGTGGATTAGGTGTTTTTTTATCTTTAACTTGTTTTATTTTTTTTTGGTTTTTTTACATTTTTTGTTTAAAGTTTGCGTTGATTGTAATTTTTTGTTTTTTTTTTCTTTTATTTGTTTTTTTACCTTATTTTTGTTTTAAGTTTGTGTGGATTAGGTGTTATTGTCTTTTTTATCTTTAATTTGTGTTATTTTTGTATTTTATTGTTTTTTTTTTACCTATTTTTGTTGTAAGTTTGCGTTGATTGTTATTTTCTGTTTTTTTTTCTTCTTTTATTTGTTTTTTTTTATCTTATTCTTGTTTTTAGTTAGTGTTGATTAAGTATTTTATGCTTTTTTATGTTAGATGTACTGGATTTACTTTGTATTTTCTACCTGTTTTTGTTTTTAGTTTGTGTTGATTAGGTACTTTTTATATTTATTATCTTAAATTTGTTTTTTTTGTACCTTGTTTGTTTTAATTTTGAGTTACTGTTTTCTTTCATTTGGTGTTTTTAATTTTTTTGTTATATTTTAAAATTTTCTACCTTTTGGTTTTTAGTTTGTGTTGATTGTTATTTTTTGTTTTTTTTACCTTTTATTTGTTTTCTTTTGTATTGTTTTGTTTTTTTATACCTTAGTTTTGTTTTTAGTTTCTGCTGATTAGGTATTTTTTGTTTGTTTGTTTATTTATTTTATTTTTATTAGTATTTGTATTAGTAGTTAAGTTTGCGTTGATTGCTATTTTTTCTTTTATTTGTTTTTTTACCTTATATTTGTTTTTAGTTTGTGATGATTAGGTATTTTCTGTTTTTTTACTTTAATTTGTTTTTAAAAAATACCTAAACAACATATACTAAAAAAATTAAAGATAAAAACAATAAATAACAATCAACACAAACTAAAAACAAATAAAGTAAATAATACAAAATAAAAACAAAAAAATTAAAGAAATAAAAAATAAATGAAAAATAACAATAAACACAAACTAAAAACAAAAAAGGTAAAAAACAGAAATAAAACAAATTATGGAAGTTATGAAGATGATGATTGATTATGTATCTCAAGCTGTTTTTCTTTGGAAATCAGTAATGGTTTTTTTAATGTGACTTCCAGGTCGTGAAAAATCAGCCTTTGATTAGAGGAAGTCGCTCATGAGAACGAAATTTAAAATAAAAATCGGCCTGTTCTTTAATATATTGTAATCTGAATCATTGAATATAATGTAGTTGAAGATATTTGAAT
Organism: Eudemis profundana; assembly: GCA_947034925.1. Taxonomy (NCBI): domain Eukaryota; kingdom Metazoa; phylum Arthropoda; class Insecta; order Lepidoptera; family Tortricidae; genus Eudemis; species Eudemis profundana. The sequence goes on along the minus strand of OX344814.1, from coordinate 7,864,463 downwards.
TTACATTTTGGGATAGAAATACAATCACATAGTTAACGAAATATTTTTATTTTTATTAAAATGTCATTTTTATTATATTTTTCATCATCCCTATAATATTCACAATTTTCGTATAGTGAGTTCTAAATCATATATAATCAGTCTACACAAGTATCGCAAAAGTGTCATTATTATTCTACAAGTCTTATTTTTTTATTTATAAACCATTGAAGTTACGTAAAAATCACAAATTTACTCCCATACATTTGAGAAAAGGGACCTTATGACCAGCCATGAGCAAAAATTATTGATAATTACAGTATGGCACGATATTTAAATTATTTATTTACTAATCTTGTATTAAAACAGAAAACTAAAGAAAAAAGGTTATTAGAAATTTACTTCAAATCTTGATCAATTAAGAGTAATTCTCAAATAACGTTGTTGAATTTAAGTGATTAGTCATAAGGTCCCTTTTCCCAAATGTATGGGATATTATGACCTTATGACCAATCACAGGTAAAACTTATTGATAATTACAGTATGGCACGCACGATATTAACATTATTTATTTACTAAACTTGTATTAAAACAGAATACCGAAGAAAAAAGGTTTTTAGAAATTTACTTCAAATCTTGGTCAATTAAGAGTTATTGTCATAATTATAACACTATGTTGAATAATTCACACCATGGTGTTATGATGACCTATGCTTTGTGATGCTATCATATAAAATACGCTAAAATAAATGTGTTTTGTATGGACGACTTTTCTATAAAACCAAAAATTACCGAGTTTTATAAAAAAAATCATAATGGTAGGATAGGATTCGCCAAAAAATTTTTTTTGTTTTTGTTAATCTTTTGAAAATAAATTAATAGGATTATTTTTCTTAAGTGGTCAAAAATTATAGAAACCGTCAAAAAACTAACCTTTTTCGTAAGTATTTCGAAAAAAAAGTAAAAAACTTTTTCTAAAACGGTCAAAAATTATAGGCATTCGCCAGAAAGTGTTTTTTTTTTAATTTTTGTAAAATTTGTGAACAAAAATCAAGGTTTTTCTAAAATGGTCAAAAAGTTTTACGATTCGCCAAAAACACTTTTTAAAAAATGTTTAAAAACTTTTTCCTAAATAAGCTTTAAAAAAACGACATACAAATGTATTTATTTTTATTTTCAATTTTTTTTAATTCCGAATCTGTGGCCCCCAATCCCTTTCCTTCCAAATTTTCAACTTTCTGGGATCATTTTGAAAATTTTGCTTACCATTATGCAGGCCGCGTGCTTGTTTGCCACCGTCGTGGTATAAAAAAGGAATACAAATAAGCAAAAGTTGCAAGTAAATTTTATTAAACAATTTTATCAATAGATTTATCATTTTTGTATGAAGTCTGCCATAAGGACCCTTTTCTCCTAAACTTTGAACCCAATTCTTATATAGAAAAAATTAACGTACAGCAGTGAAACGAAGCTACAAATACACGTCTATTCCTATATTTTACAATTTTGCATAAAAGAAAAAAATGATGATTTTGAAGGATTTCACAAAAACGTCCATATCTCCGTAACTAGAAACTGCCATAAGGTCCCTTTTCTTATGGAAAGCCACAATATGCGAGCGAAAAATTTCGGTACTGAAAAAATATAGGTTGGGTACCGTAATAATAAAGGTATAAGTACCGCTTTCAACATTAGCGGTACGTACCGGTATAAAGCGGTACAGTAACAAAATATTTCAACCGGTATAGTCTACCTTTATATCATTACGGTACCGATATTCTATAGCGGTACCGTACCGCTTATATCGTAACGAAAACGGTCCCTGCTATAATTTGTATGATTAATGAAAAAAAAAACACGTTACATTTACGGAATGACCCTGCAGGTGATTTACAATAGGGATGACGACTGGGTTAAAACTATGTAATTCTATTTAGTCCGTCAGTTAGAAAAATATGGGACACGTATTTTTTGGTTTATCAAAATACTAAACTTCTGGAGTAGGGGCTTGTGACAGTTGTGACGTCACTCCTAGGTGAAATTTGTACATAGCTGTGATGTCACTCGAAACTTCTAAGCAGTCTATCCTCGTCATTTTTTGTTTGTCAAACAAAAGAAAAAATACGTGTACAATATTTTTTAATAATCTAACTGACGGACTAAACAGTTTTTTTAGTCGTCTAGCCCATTTAACTGATTTCTCAGGCGGGTACCAGTACATTGCCCTCGTATTGGGGACTATACATAAGCCAATTTAGGTAAATTGTATGACATTGTGTAGCATAATAGTGCTAGTATACTGTATAATAGGTATAGAAATTATCCGTTCAAGAGAGCTAATGCTGTTAAAGTATACAATGTCATTGAGCGAACAATGCCATTGAGGTAATACAATACCACAAAAAAAAAATAACAATGCGTAACACGAGTAAACCCGGGCGGTCTACCTGGCTCCCCGTTGAATCTGTAAAAGCAAAACGCATTATTATTTTTTTGTTTGAAAGCATTTGCCGCCTTATCATTACGGTCATAGAACCGATAATCCGTTGAAAGCTCATAGTATCTCTAAGTCTTTTCTCTACGGAATACGCACTTGCAGACCGTCTGGCGAATGTGAAATGCAAAACAAATTAAGATCGCAGTTATCTATAACTGCATTTACACTTTACTGTCTAGTAAATAGAATCTATAATGTAATGATCTTTCAAGGCAGTTATACTTTATTGACACTATATTCTTGTTATCCTAATTTGTGGTTTACCTCTCAATAGTATTGTATTCTTTAACAGCATTAGCTCTGTTGAACGGATAATTACTATATGCAAGCTGCATGAGCATAACTGTCGTAAGGAAGTACAATATATCGATAAATTAATATCGTTGGGAAGTCCCTAGGACAATTTTATTCGTGCCACAAAAACTTCTGTCTGATTATGACTTAAAAAATGTTGCAATGGATTCTTATGTTAAATGAAGCGACGAGGGTTCCAATATTTTTACAACTTTTTGTAAACGCACGTAACTTCCGTAAACGTACAAGATTAAAAAACAGTTTTATTAAAAATATTTTTATTTCTTAATAACTTATTACAGGTATAAAACTCTGTATTCTTCGGGAGTCACCAGGAACCGGGTTCTCGAGCATAATTTTGTTCTTATTTAAAAACTATCCTAAATATTACATATTTTATTAGAAAAGAAACAATTAAAAATTCTATCGGGCATTTCTCCAGAAATATGTCTGCGACTCATTCATCTGTCTCCATACGCTTAGTATGAAAAAGGGCCAGATGAATGAGGTGACGGCAGACATATTTCTGGAGAAATGCCCTATCAGCCGCAAATACTCTGCCTTATTATAGCTCGGCAAATTCGTTGGTGTCACTCCCATGGTCCGCGGGCGACGGGGGACGAAGTACAGCGGGGCGGTATTAACTGGCAAGAGCCCCAGTCGGCCGCCGGACGCGTTGGCGGTAACTTGTGTATATTATAATCACGGCTGCACATAACAAAAAGCACACGAGACGCGGGATAAAGTCTGTTTTCACACTGATGCCGCATCTACAAAATTAAATGAAAATCAAATGTCAAATTTACCTTTCTGCCATATTTTTACCAGCTTATCTATAGGATTAAATAAGATTTTCTATCTGCATAGTGCAATAATGTGCAGATTATATGTACTCTTTATTTTTTTCTTCAATAATGAAAAAGTGTACTTATTTACAAAATATTTGGATCCTCCCGTATAAGAACGTCATCAACGGTGTTTTTTTTTTTTTATTTTTTTTTTTAAACCTGACAAACTCACAACCCACGTCCGGGCATTGTGATTGTCGGGCCGGGTGGTTGGCCGTTGCGGTCACTGGGCTCGAACCAGGTCGCTGGCCAGACCACCCAAGGGCGTCCGACCGTGTGCCGTACACACAGTCGACACGCTCATCGGGCTGGGTAAGTGCCGGGGGGTGCCTGGAGTCGAACCAGGTCACATTCAACGGTGACAAGTGACATTACTTTCGATGAATCCATTCGTGCCAGCTCTTGTGAATTGACCTGAAGTTATACTAACTTAACGGTAGATAGCGCTACAAACGACACTCTGGATAGCGTAAAAATGAAGAGTGGTTGCAGAATTGGTCGAGCTTCGGTCGCACAATTGGTAGTGCGCCTGTGTTGGCCTGGAGAGCCGTTGGAGTTCGAATCCTGCTCGAGGCATATAATTCTTAATTTTTTCTCTTCCAATACAATATTTAGAGTTCGCTAGCAGAAGTTAAGGATATACAATTTTAATATCCTAAATGGCGAGTAAACAAAAAAAGGACTATCCTAATCGGTTAATCTATCTTTTACTAATTACAGAACATACTTAAACAAAAACAACGTTTCCGACGAAAAGAGAATCTCTCTCGTTTTTTGAAGTCGAATGAATTATTTTTTAAGTAAGATGTTTAAAAACTTAAACTCTCCAAGTAATAAGCCTCGTAAGCTTTATACGGCTTGCCGTCTACAGTCCTTTGGTGTGAGATGTGATTTTTAAACTTATTATCGGACCATAGACTAAGGTTTTCTTTCCCTTGGTCTAGAGTTTTGCTGGTCTTGTGTAGGCTGCGGAGGTTTTCGTCGAGGCGTTTCTTCACTTTGTCTATGATTTGGTCTTCTTCGTCTGTGTGCTTGTTTATATCTGTAACAATAAGTAGTGTTTGAATTGTCCAGTAGATGGAGTAACAGATCAAATTACGCTTAAATGTATATAGTAACCACTAGAGCGATCTAGTGTGAGTATAGGAAAAGTCGTGTAGTTCTTCCTATTCGTCAATAGATTATGCGTTTATTGTTGCTACGTCTTTCTAACTCAGAGTTCCTTAAACTGTGGTCCATGGACCCCTTAGGGGTCCTTGATACGAGAGCCGGGGGTCCGTGGCTATGCATACAACACAAACTTTCATGTAGGTAGGAATTACGTAGAAATTGTACTGCATAACACTAACACCTTCAATCTAGCGACATCTAGTGTGAGGTATGAAAGCTACTCTTCTAAGTCGTCAATAGATGGCGCTACTAATACTGACCAACGTCAAGCTGTAAGTGTACCCCGCTCCCCTTCCGCAGCGGCCCTCGCGGCCAGGCAGCGAGCCGCGTCAGACTGAGCCGCAGCGACTCCGCCGGGCACAGCAGCGCGCAGCACGCGTCCGCCGCCGCACAGCGGGAGTGCAGCCGCGTCACTGACGACTGGAGGGTCTCGAATATCCAGATCTTTTCGCCGCTGGAAAAAAATACGTCACCCTAGATCAGTGGTTCTTAACCTTTTAGTGATGAGGGACCATTTGAGAAAATCTGTGTCTGCCACGGACCACCAACTGTTTGGAGTACGGATTTTTTTTTTGCCTTTTTTTAGCCGGAAAGAGCAGAAATTTTCGCTGGCCGGACCATCTTGAGTGGATCGGGAGGACATACAATTTCTTTTCGGATGGCTTTGCGGATCACTTCGGGTGCTTCCAGGGACCACCGGTTAAGAACCACTGCCCTAGATCATAGGTTCCAAAACTTTTTGACTTGCGCCCACTTAGGCGTGATAAAAAAAAATCCGCGGCCCGTAAGTACAACAAAAAAAAAACAACCATATTGGTGTGATTTTTTTTCGATACAAGGTGCGATCGGGCTGACGCAGCCCGGAGAAGCCCCTGCCGGCGTAAAACGACGCGTGATGTAGGGATAGTACCATCGATCTCCACCATTCGTTTTCCACCGACTTGCCTATTATTTAACCGTGGAGCAACACATTTTATAGTTCTCAAATAAAGAATTCTCCACGAGTATATAATAGACGATCCGGTGGAAATCGAGTTCTGTGGACACCCCCCGTACTGACTTGGTTTAACATTACATCTAAAAACTTTTTTATTGTAGAAGAACTGAGACTTGCAACTTTTTACATGTAATGTTTTAGATGGGATCAACTTTACACCAAATTAAAAGAGGAAGGAAGTTGATGAACATTTAACATAAAGGCATAAAGAGAGCTTGAACAAATTGATACATACCTGTCTAAAATCAGTTTTCTATTTTTCTCCAGATTGAACTTTTTCAAATATATCCTGAGTTCATCAATGAATCTTGCGTAGCTCAAATCTGAAACAAGTAGTAAAGTTAAATTAAATTAAAATTCATATTATGATGCATGAAACTGTAATTGTATTAAGGAAATAAATGGCTTTAATAATAATAATAATAACGCAGGGCAGCTTGTGGCGAGCTGTTGGGGAGTAGCGACCCCACGTATTGGGGTCCTTAAGGAGGGTCGTGGGATTTAGTGAAAGGACCTCCGCTCTGGCTTGCCTTAACCGGCCGTCCAGAGTGGAGTCGCGAGAGCTATATGCTCCAGGCGTGCAAGTGTTAAAGGGCATGACGCCGCGAGTACCCTCGGAGAAAGCGCAGCACACCTCTCGACACCCTGCAGCCCTCGGCAGCGGTGTTGCCCCTGGGCCATTGCTAATAATGTCGCTATTTAACAGGGGCCCATCAGCGGAGGGCAAGTCACGGTCTGTCAGTGCCGCGAAAGCCATGAGACACTTTTCCTGACAGGCGCCGTCATGTCTCAATCCATAGCCCAGTATCTAGTCCATAATTCCACCACCATAACCCAGTAAATTTAGATTCCATCAATCAACAATAGTCCTTGCATCTGGCGGGGGCTGTCTCTGCGTGCGTCCCGTGACACGGGCAGGGACAGCATCCGCTGGGTGTACACGTTGCCTTTCATTAAATTATCGAAAGGGCCTCTACGCGTTGGCTTCGGCTCCGCGCACGCCTCCCAAAGGTCCGGGACACCATTGTCCCGTGTACGGGAAAGACATACAAATACTAATAATACCTGAGAGGTCGTTGAAGGAGTTTTCCGAAACGTCGAACTCCATGCTTAATTCCATCTTGTGGCGCCCGCGCCGTTGCTCGTAGAACTGCCGCAGTGTCGCTATGGACTCGGTGGGTAGGTCCAGTTGGATGCCTGCGGATTGGTTAGGCGGTAAGGGCTCGTCCAGAAATCATGTCATCGTCTATAGGGGGGGTGGGGTCCAGAAAAGAAATTGGCCAAATTTGATCACATTTTCAGGACGAGCCCTAAGATATACAGGGGGCCCATTTCGATCGGTCAGTATGGGACACTCTGAAACTATAAGACATACGAAGATCTTAGGAACCAATGTCATCGATTTTAGGTGCGAGAAAAACTGCATACATAGATTTGAAAAAAAAGCTTGTACTTTAACCGGGAATCGAACCCGGTCGTTTTGAAAAACAATACTTACATTATTTCTATTTGGATATCGATTGTGTAGGTCATAAGGAGTAAATGTTACTACCAGGTTCGATTCCCGGTTAAAGAACAAGGTTTTTTTTTAAATGTATGCAGTTTTTTTGTCCCTAAAATCGATGACACGGTTCCTAAGAACAGATCCTCGTATGTCTTACAGTTTCAGACTTTCCCATACTGACCGATCGAAATGGGCCACCCTGTATATTTGTCGGAGAATGCGTGAGTTACGTGAATTTTGTGTGGGTTGGTTCCAGTTTGCGTAAATAAGTAAGGACTTATTACCTCTGCCACTGCCAATGTCCCCAACAGGTGTGTCGTTCCGGAACCCATTAAAGATGGCGACCAGACACTCTCTCGCGTTCTGTATTTTTCGCTCCGTCACGGCCAGCGACGATATCACGCTTTTGATCTCTTCTTTCTTGGATTCCTGTTCAATAGAACTTGCTTTAAAACTTTCACGACCAGACAATAACCACATTTTACTTAAAAAGAAAACCTTGTCTATCTTTGTACTTAGGTAGGGAGCAGTAGCGTAGCGTCCAAAGAACTCCATTCCTACCGGCTTGCCTAATATCAGGCATTTGAGCACTTTATTCTACGGCTCTTAAGGAAAATGTACGTTAAATCTGCACCGGCTTGCCCAAGAATATCTTTTACGCCACGCCACTGGTAGGGAGTAGAGTAGGTATCAGTGGCGTGGCGTCCAAACAACTCGATTCCTACCGGCTTGCCTAATATCAGGCTTTTGACCACCTTATTCTACAGCTCTTAAGGAAAATGTACGCCAAATCTGCACCGGCTTGCCCTACGATATCTTGTACGCCACGCGACTGGTAGGTATATTCGTTCGGTTGGCGTTGTGTCCAAAAACACCAAGTCCCGACGTTTCGTAACCCTTTTCAGCGTTCGTGTTCGCGGGTAGATTTATTGTTTGATGAGTAGAATCTACGTTTTAATTATTTGCTCATGTTACAGGCAACACCCAGTATTTGAAAAAATTAACAGTAAATGCCAGTATTTAGTTAAAAATGTTTATACACGTTATATATTATGACTTACGGTGGCCTAGTTTCAGTAGTTCGGTGATTTTAGTCCGGTTCAAACAAATATATATGAACCGGACTAAAATCACCGAACTACTGAAACTAGGCCCTTACGGTCGCGACCAGGGTGGTTACATCCTAATTTGATTATGCATTGTATCGGTATTCGCGATCGGCAAGCATTGATGAGGCGCAGGCGGCAACGACGGTTGCCACAAAGGTCGGGTCCGACTGGCACCCGATCTTACACGAGTAGAGTGCGATGTCTATCGCACAAATAATACCGGATAACTTTACAGTAACAAATGAGCTAGACTACTAAAAAAAACTGTTTAGTCCGTCAGTTAGATTATTAAAAAATATTGTACATGTATTTTTTTTTGTTTGACAAACAAAAAATGACGAGGATAGAGGGCTTAGAAGTTTCGAGTGACGTCACTCCTAGGTACAATTTTCACCTAGGAGTGACGTCACAAGCCCCACTCCAGAAGTTTGATGATCTATAACTTTGTCGATTTTTAATATTTTGATAAACCAAAAAATATGTGTCCCATATTTTTCCATAATCTAACTGACGGACTAAATAGAATGATATAGTTTTAACCCAGCCGTCACCCCTATTATCGGACCAACTGCTTACCTGTCTGTATCATTTTGCCGCCTGCCATTAGTGATTTTCAAAAATCCTCAATACCGATACCGAAACCGGAATCGAGGCTCAATACCGGTATTGAGAATAATCCGGTATTGCATGCTGTACTCACGATAGCCTTGTCCACGTCCTGTATCCGGGTGGCGGGCGGCGCGGCGGGCGGCGGGCACGCGAACAGCCCCGCGCGCGCGGTGACGTCACGCAGCGCCGCGCGCAGCGCGCCCGAGCGCGCCGCCGTGCGCAAGCGCTCGCAGCGCAACACTAGCAGCTCGCACGACTCGCTCGACAACTGGGACTGTAGTTAATAGGGGTGTAACGATACCGATACCGATATATCGGTATCGCCGATATATCGGTATCGCCGATAATATACAACCGATATTTGAAGAACGCGAAAAGAATTTGCGGTATGAAAAAATAACTGGCCACGAGCATGTCGGACCATGCTCAGTGTAGGGTTCCATAGCCGTAACTATAAAGTAAAAAAATCATAGCAATTACGTCCTTTTGTTGAGAAGCGCAGTTTATCGGCAATAACTCAAAAACGGTTAATCCGATCTTGTTGAAAATAATTTTCGTTGAAAGTATTAATTGAGCGTTATCTTTGTAATTTTTTTTATATTTTTCGGACACACGGTTTAGAAGATAGAGGGGGGGGGGGACACAATTTTCACTACTTTCGGAGCGATTATTTCCAAAGGTATTCACTTAATCAAAAGCATTACTTAAGAACCTTAAAATGTTTTCAAAAGAGCTGTCGAACTATTTACCACACGTTGACATTTTTATTATTTAACTACCAAACTTAGTTGCGGCATCTACAAGACATCTATATTCCAAATTTCATCAGTATAGGTCTTGTAGTTTTTGAGTAAAATGCCTGTGACATAAGGACGGACGGACGGACGGACGGACGGACATGACGAAACTATAAGGGTTCCTTTTTAGCCATTTTGGCTACGGAACCCTAAAAACTGCAAAAAGTAATTTCAATTACTGACTTATTTTATGTATTGGTATATTACCTTGTGCAATGACAATAGGCTAGTTTCCTGTAGTAAAAACTATATATTTTACACTTATTATCTTATTCAGCTTCCGAAACTGATCCCAAATAAATCCAGATTCTCTTATTTTCTTGCTTTTAACGATTTTTAAAAGATAAGATATTAAAATAAGGAGACAATTTGATCATAGCACCCTGTGACGTCATTTATTCAAATTATCTATGAAGCTGCATACTATCGTAGCGTTTTGACATTTCATAAAAAGAAGCTGAGTTGACCTGTTAGGAAACTAGCTTATTACTATGTTAATTAAATCTTTGGTTCTTTTTGAAAAATAAATTTTAATTTTGAGTTGACAATCTGTTTATTTTTACTTTACACTTTCAAGGTTGACTATCTGTTATATATAGCCAAGTTTTAGGTATAATAAGGACATACAAATATCTGAAGTTCATACTTCATTATTTAGCTAAGATATCGGTATCGGTATCGCCGATATTTACTACAATATATCGGTATCGGTATCGTATCGGCAAAACTATGTATCGTTACATCCCTAGTAGTTAATAATGAGTTGCTACAGCGGTCGGCAACCTTTTAGTAGCCAAGGGCCACATAGCTAACGAAATTGCCGCGGGCCGCTCTTTATTAATAATTTGAGATTTTATACAATTCTGAATATAGCGACCTTTACATATAAAATAGCCAGGGAGGCTCGCGGGCCGCAGGTTGCCGACCGCTGAGTTACTGGAACGTATGGAGTCGGTGTTAGAGAAAAACAATGCTTCAGAGGCACAGAGATATATCGAAATAGAATCATTGTCAATGCATGTTTATGACGTAAAGCAGCTTTCTGGCCAAGTGTAGACATAAAATGATGTACACAACACGGGGGGTAAGTAATAAAGAAAGCCCTCGATCGCATATTTACGTCCCTCGCTTGCAGCTCGGGCCGCAAACTTCTGCGATCTCGGTCTTTCTTTGTATTACCACCCTAGTTGTGTAAATTTTAATAAGTAAAACTCACATTCAACTCGTCGGCCGCCAGAGCTAAGCGTTGTTGCGCCAGTCGCGTCATCTCTCGGCATTTCAGCGCTTCCAGCGCTAAAGTGCACTGCATCGCCGCTGTGTGGCTCAGGACCGTTTGGAAGCTCGGCCTTTCAGAAAAAAATAATAAATTGTTTTTCTACTCCTGTACTGTTATCTGTCTTTTACTTGGTCACGAACACTAATATAAGAACATACATAATATGAGTTCAGAGAAGTCTATACTCTAATCCCCGTAAAATCACTTGTGTCACTTGTTATTTAAAATAAGAAGTTATAATACGCTATAAGTAATGATTACTCTAAATACTAAATATCAGAGACTAAATGATTAATATGTTATTTAAAAAAACCGGTGAAGTGCGAGTCGGACTCGCGCACCCAGGGTTCCGTACAAACTTGTCAGTAGATACGTGAATAATTCAAGAAAAACTGTATGGTGGGACAAACTTAACTTTGCTCTTGTGAAACTGTTGTGCCCATACATCGACATATGCCGTGGTTAGTTTAGTAGGAGCAAATAAGGTTGTCTTACGATTTTTGCGAATTTCTAAAAAACGCTGCAAGTTAGCAAAACCATTTTATTTTTCCTGTAATATTTAGGATAATATTAATAATCGGTAATTATTGCAGATTTTCCTGTTCAGTATCTTCGGAGATAATAGGGGGGGAACGGTATTTTTTTTTACGGTTTTTGTCTTCAATCAAAAACTACATGTCTAAGAAAAAAAATAAAAACTGTTTTGGAATCTACATATTAAGCCCTTTCATTTGATATCCCACTCGATATATTAGCTCAAGTTTCGATTTATGACATCCCATTTCGGTCCCCTTTAAAAAAAAAGTAAAAAAGGTATAAGATTCTTTTTCTGTCCCATAGGCTCGGATTAGCAGTTTTTAACACTATTCCAAATTTCAAGTCGATAGCATCAGTAGATCCTGAGATATCTTGCTGTGACAGACGGACAGACAGACAGACAGACAGACAGACAGACAGAGTCGCACCATAAGGGTTCCTTTTTTACCATTTTGGTACGGAACCCTAAAAAGAAGACAGACTTTTGTATGGAGAATGACAGTCCTCTTGTTTTAATGGTCCTTGCTTATATGTAATACCTGCTGTTATCCACGACAGGGTCCCCCTTGTTACTGAGCGAGGCGACGAGAGCCGCGCGGCGCGCGTATAGCTCCGCCCACAGCGCGGCATTGTACTATGTCTTGTCAACTTTGTAACAGTACACACGCCTTTGACATTACTCGTCCGTTTTGTGACTGCTTTAGTTAATAATGAGAACTACCATAACACGTTTACCAGTAAGGCGGTGCCACTGCGAAAGGTTTAGTTCTTAGATAGATCTCAGAAAAAAACACTGACAGTTCTGAGAGAAACAGAAGCTTCTGTACCTAGTACAGTCAAGGAATTTAATTTCCTACCCGTTTCATTGAAATGTTGTTAAGCATTCACGATGCATTAAGGTCGAAATTTCTATTTCAATAATAGTAGGTATTTAAATGTCAATACGAATCATTTGTCACTGCACATTACAGATAACCTCTTTGCGAAATCATTTGCTCATCTAATTACCAATGCAATACGTATCAGTTGGTGTCAGTGTCAGTCGAGAAAATTTTAAAATAATTCCTAATCCAGACTCCGGAAAGTCTACCGCAAACGTCGATAATCAAAATTTCGTTATCTGCGTTCCTTTCATTCGAATATTGCAAGAGCGAGCAAGATGGACTTCCTTCGAATTTCGATTCCGCGGTTGTCATCCTTTTTTGGTAGTGCCTTGACGTTCCAAATTTCAGTTCACCATGTCAACGTTGTTAATCTGTTACCTAGTTACTGACACAAAACAATGCGTGTGATATGTCAAAGTAACGTCGTACTCTAGCTAGCTCTTATGATGATAGTATGCTATACGATATTGGACCTTAGGTGGGTTGGAAATTAAATTCCTTGACTGTACTACTACTTATTCTGTCATAGACAAGATAGACGGTTCCATTTATAAAACCCGACCTCTGGTGAGTTAAAGATTGCTAGCCCTCATTTGGGAAAAGATTTTTTCTGTCCTCCAGCCGAAAGCGTCACGTTTTTTACTTTACTAGCCTCGGTATGTAATGTATTATTATGCCACACCTGCGCGCGTACGGAAAAAGCCGCTTTCTGGCCAAGTGTAGACATAAAATGATGTACACAACACGGGAGGTAATAAAGAAAGCCCTCGATCGCATATATACGTCCCTCGCTTGCAGCTCGGGCCGTAAATTTGTGCAATCTCGGCCTCTCTTTGTATTACCACCCTAGTTGTGTAATGTACTAATAATGATCCCCAAAATGGAGACTGATGAGAAGGTCACTGCGGTCCGATGCGGGCGTCAACTCATGGTGGCATTATATGAAGGAGGCCTGTGTCTGGACATTCGGTTGATGATTATGTACCTGTTGTTGTCCCCTTCACGACTAACAACCCGCCCGGTCTAACCAAATGTGCCTATACTAACAAGGTTAAATATATTAGAAAAACTGTGAAATGGGGTGGGGGGTAGGGTGGGTCGATTTTTGGGATTTTCAGAATATCGAAACTGGGCCCCACTGGAATGGTGCGTAATTTTATGCGTAATTAGGGAAAAATAATTAAAAAAATCTAGATTTATACTTTTAGCCCTCTACAAGCAGCCAAAGAATGAAAAGAGGAGTAATTTTCAGTAATTAAAAAAAAATATTATATGACAATTATACTACTAATTTATTATCCCAACATGTAAGAATACATGTGTTAAAAATATATCACAAGTTTTTTTACAGTTTTTCTCAACAAAAACGATATAATAGTTTCCTAGAGTTTCATGTTCCAAGAAATTAGAACGTGCATTAAGCCAAGTTGAACTTATTATATAATCTTGTTCTAAATAATTTTTCGTTCGATGCCCATCAGAATAAATGAATGAAAACATTTTATAAAAGTAGAATTTCGTTGCAAAACATACGATATTTCTATATTTTTAGGGACACTCAAAAGTCGTAATTTCGCCGTTTTAGGGCTCCTTTCACCTTAATTATTTCTTTAATATTGTTGTAATGTATATTGTTTACATATCTTTTCGTCTTTGGTTGATCGGTCGCAGCTCTGTTAATGAATAATAAGAGCAATTTTGCCACGTGAAATAGGTAAAAGGGCATTTTTCAAAAAACGTGTTTATAGGGCTAAAACGGGTAATGGTTAAAAATAATCTAAGGGTTAATAATGATAAAAAATGATCATGAATGTAGCATAAACATCTCGTTTAATGAATAAAATAGTTTTGGAGAACATAAATTATGTATTTATATTTTTTAAAAATTTGAATATTTTTTGTTATTCAACTGCCGGTAGAGGGCTAAAAGTATAAACCTAGATTTTTTTAATTATTTTTCCCTAATTACGCATAAAATTACGCATCATTCCAGTGGGGCCCAGTTTCGATATTCTGAAAATCGCAAAAATCGACCCACCCTAGTGGGGGGGTCTGAAAGTCTGAAAAATAGTGTAACGTACTTTGTGGATGACTCTTAACCTGGTTAGGGTTGCGGGGACTCGCTAGATCTTCCGGCCCATGTGGAAATCTATTGAGCCATAGGATGTCCAGCAGTAGACGTCCTAGGGGTCATCCATATAGTACGTCACACCCATGGGGGGGGGGGGGGTCTAAGTGAAATATGTTAGGAAAAAGTTTGACATGGGGAGAGGGGGGGTCTAAGTCTGAAAATTCGTGTGACGTACTTTGTGGATGACCCCCTATGGCTGTAAATGATGATGATGTAATACCTGTTGTTATCCACGACAGGGTCCCCCTTGTTACTGAGAGAGGCGACGAGAGCCGCGCGGCGCGCGTATAGCTCCGCCCACAGCGCGTCGCCGCGGCATTGCACTAGTTGAGATATGTGCTCCTCTGTAAATTCATTCCTTATTAAACACAGGGCCATCAAAATATAGTACATTCATTACACAACTAGGGTGCTTAACTTTATTGCCCGTGTTGTGTTCATCCTTTTTTTTTCCTGTACTGTTATCTGTCTTTTACTTGGTCACGAACACTAATATAAGAACATACATAATATGAGTTCAGAGAAGTCTATACTCTATTCCCCATAACAGCACTAGTGTCGTTATAGTCACTTTACGTTATTGCTAGCAGCCACAGACTTCTAAATCTAGGTTAAACTTAGGTCAAGGATTAAGCGCTCAATTTTAACTTTACGGTAAAAATGCACAACTACCAACTTAACCAACAATTAAATTCCAACGGTTTTTAAGAAAAACTAAACTTTCCGAACTAAATTCATTGATGCCAACATACAAAAAGTAATTTTTAATTTAAGTATATTTTAAATTAAAAAAAAAGTTTACCATAGACACATACTGTCAGTCAAACGTCATATTTGCCTTGTTTCCAGGTTATGATTAATTTTGTATTTTATAATTTAAAACCTCGTCGTAGAAATAGTACATTACATAACTAGGGTGGTAATATAAAGAAAGGCCGAGATCGCAGATGTTTGCGGCCCGAGCTGCAAGCGAGGGACGTAAATATGCGATCGAGGGCTTTCTTTATTACCTCCCGTGTTGTGTACATCATTTTATGTCTACACTTGGCCAGAAAGGGGCTTTTCCGTACGCGCAGCGTGCGGAAAAAACACTTTATGGCCAGGTATGGCATAAAAGTATTGTATGCAACATTATATAATTAAGTCAAAAAACGCTCATTGCGTCTCTATTTGCGATACTCGCCGCATTCGCGGCTCGTATCGCAACTCACGCAATTCGCATTTTTTGAACCCACTTATACAACTGTTGCATAAAATACTATTATGTCGACACTTGGCCAGAAAGCGGCTTTTTCCATAAGCGTAGCGTGCGGTAAAAGCCACTTTAGGGGCCATTCATTAATTACGTAAGACGATTTAGGGGGGGAGGGGGGTCAACCATGTCTTATTTTTTCTTACAGGGGTGGAAGGGAGTTCTGATCGTTGTTACGTAAGATCATAAAAATGCTCAAAATAATCTTAACTTTTGATAAAGCGCGCAAATCCGCGCGAGAGCGTAGACGCGTGCTCGGTTGCGTATAGGTATTTTACTAAAAATTAAAAACTATTAGTATCTGCAAATGAACGTCCCTACAAAAATGATTCTATGAAAAATAAAAATTAAAACAGCCCAAACGTAAAATCATTTTTCCTTTAGATTCTTACGTAATAAATATTAAATAGGGGGGGAGGGGGTCAGCCGATTCTTATTTTTTATTACATACGGGGGTAGGGGGTCAAAAACTGGCAAAAATCATCTTACGTAATAAACGAATGCCCCTTATACAGTCCTGGCATAATAGTACTTACCGAGGAAGCTAAAACAAAGAATGTCTCAGATCGGAGGCATTTGACGCCCGAGCCTAAGGCAAGGGTGATAAATATGCGATCTGAGGTTTTCTCTATTACCTTCCGTGGTAAGTACAAAATTTTACGTCTCCCCCTGGCCAGGAAGTGGGATTTTCCGGTAATAGCGGTGCGGTAATTGCTATTTTATGGCCAGGTGTGACGTAAAATTATTTAACAGATATGTTTCCCAAACTGCTCGGAAAAAATCCATCAACGATTTTAAAATTATAAAAATGATGAAATTACAACGATGTTTGGATGTTTATTACTAAATAACGGGGTAACGACTGGATGGATTGAGCTGAAATTTGGCATGCAAGTAGACCAAGTCCTGGATCGAAACATAGGACGCTTTTCATCCCGGTAAATAGATCCCTCGGGACAGTAACGGGAACAACGCGGGCGAAGCCGCGGGAAAATGCTAGTTAAAAATATAGCACTAATTTTACCACGTTGAGCAGTGATGTTTTGACACTTCATAAAAGGAAGCTGATTTGACCAGGAAGTGGGATTTTCTCTCCGCGTAGCAAGCAGTAACGGCGGCTTTACGGCCTGGGGTCAGGGTTCGAAATTATCAAGATAATAACGAGCCGTGATAATTATCCGATAATTATCGGATAATTATCACCAGTATTAAAAGATCATTTGTTAAATTGTTTCATAAGAAATATCGATGGTTTATTGTTTCAAAACAAAAAAAAATATGTTTAATTTTTTTTACATAACACAAAATACAAATCAACATTAATGTCATTAATTAAAGGTAGATTCAGTGAAAATCG
Source organism: Eudemis profundana (assembly GCA_947034925.1). Taxonomy (NCBI): domain Eukaryota; kingdom Metazoa; phylum Arthropoda; class Insecta; order Lepidoptera; family Tortricidae; genus Eudemis; species Eudemis profundana. The sequence goes on along the minus strand of OX344814.1, from coordinate 7,847,222 downwards.
GTGTTCGTCAGATTTGACAGATTTGAAAATAAATTACTTGACCAAAGAAGCCAAAGGCTTAGAATATAGTTCTATTTCACGGGCGCAATTTTTTGTTATTATCAATTGATAATTATCCACCTGTTATTATCACGATAATTAGCGTGATAATTATCGCGATAATTATCGTTGATAATTATCCTTTCGAACCCTGCCTGGGGTGACGTGTAATATTTAACTTACCATCATTGTCTACGTTGACGGAGCTGCTGCTTATCATGGTGGAGGAAGCCACGGCCTGCGGCTGCCGACGCAGCGACGACAGATATTTGTCTAACTTGGGCTGAAATAGTACATTACTACAGAGGCCAGGAAGTAAGGGGTTGCCGGCCGAGTACATATAAATAGCCGAGCGAAAGCGAGGCTAGATAGTTACGAGGCTGGCAACCCCATTTCACCGCCGTGATGCTGTGTCACAAATAAATGTGGAATGGAAATTAAAAAAAAACACATTGCAGGTCTAGGCCGGCAATGTTGTATGAAATTCCATTAAATGCCAAGCGTCAAGCCGCACCGGAAACGAGGCACTTTGCGGCCTTTTATAAGGCACGGAATGTCAACATTTCATTAGATGTTTGAGAAAAAACATTTCATTAAAATGGATACTAGGGAATGCCAGTAATTGTGGTTATTTACGTTACATGGAAACATTCAAGAACGGCGTACGGCCGAGGCACCGCGGATCCGCCGCGTACGAAACTTAAAGCCGCTTTCTGGCCAAGTGGAGACATAAAATGATGTACACAACACGGGAGGTAATAAAGAAAGCCCTCGATCGCACATATACGTCCCTCGCTTTCAGTTCGGGCCGCAAACTTCTGCGATCTCGGCCTTTCTTTGTATTACAACCCTAGTTATGTAATGTACTATTTCCGAATCGGTAGAGGACTCTGACATTCATGGATGCTATACTTTGGTGTAAATTAAAGATCAAGAACTTTGACTTTGGTTTAGAGCGCCATCTAACGCCATTCCTAACTAACTGTATGGCTTTCATGATTTTACAACCCAAAACGAACATACCTGGACATCAGTATGCTCCTGGATCGTGCACATGTCCTCAGCGATGCTCCGGGTCTCAGCCAGGTTCTGCTTCTTGGCCCGGAGGTCTTCTGCCAGCAGCTGCAGCAGCCAGCCCCTCCGCTGCAGGTCTTGGACTCGCTGGCGTGCCAAGTTGCGTTGGGACACTGAAGTGAGACCGATATGAATTTGATAAGACTTAACACTTTCACGGACAGAAAAAAAACATTACGCCTAATCGGCAACGCAAAACTAGCCGGCATCTGAGCAAAATCCACGAGCGCCTACTAGGCGGGTTGTTGGTCGTGAAAGCGTTAATCATCATCATAACATAACCTCCTTATTCTGCTTAAGATTGTGATTGATGATGTTCTGTCGGAGTGAATTAAAGTATGTCTCTTCAGCACAAATCATAAATCGCGTTTCGTACGTGGTGCGCACCGGACATGCATCATCATAGAGCTTTGCTTTGTCGGCGGAGTAGACGCCTTTTTGTACGTTCTTTAGCCAAGCATTTTAGGTCCTGGAGACATGATACACCGACATATCTCGTACTAATTGTGGTTATTTACGTCACACGGGCACATTTAAGAGGAAACAGGAGGGCAGTTTTTCCATACAAACGTAGTCCCCTGTTTCCTCCCTGGATAATGCCAGTAGAGCAATAATTTTTTTTCCAAAAATCTATGGCTACTATTGATAATTATGTTCCTATGTTTTCCTTTTTACGATAAATTGATTCTCAAAAGAGATATTAACCTTCAAAAACCTAAAAAAAATGCCAGATTTTCCGCTGTGTTCACACATCCAGAAAACAAATTTGACTAGATTATTAAAAAAAAGGAAAACATAGGAACACGGCCAAAGCCTTTCTTTAATGTTTAATGAAAAAATTAGTTAAATAGGTTAAGTTTTGGGGAAGAATTCAGGGGACTACGAAACGTTGTTTTCATGAAATTTTAAAAGGTATTTTCGGTCCAAGCTGCAGTTGTCTCTATCGCGCTCTGCGCGGGAGAGGCGGGCAGTGCGGGACAGCGACACATTTTACAAATACTTAATTTTCAATTCTCTCCACCTTACTGTTTCCTATTAAATCTCGCGAATGGCGCGCGTCTGGCGGGCGGCTGAGGCGACGCGGGCGCCGCGTATGCAACGTGATTCATGATTGGTGCCTTAAGACAGTGTACTTCATGGCAATGGCCTGCTCCAGTAATAATGGCATTGTATGTGCAAATATTTCGCAACCTCGTACCCTCTACTAACCAAAAACTTTTTATATTGCATTTTTGGGCTCTTTTTTACTTCTTTGCTTTTCGCTAAAGGGTTCGAGGATCTGAAAGGTCAGCAACATAATGACAGTTTCTCCAGCCTGGCATTGCATATATAATGAGTTGACCTAGTCAAGCAGCCAGAAATCACTGAATGCCACTGACGCAGGATATGGCGCCTTTCTTTGGGGGATGTCCATTGTCCAGGTGACCACACACCTTTCGGCTGATGTCCAAAAAAGAATTTCTAACTTTATTGACTTAGCTTACTTTTGGTAGACAGCTTATCCATGATCTCGTTAAGGTCTTTCCTGGCCTCCGCTAACCTGGCCTCTGATTCCTTAACCTTTTGCCTGGCCTCTGTCTGCTGCCGCCACAATGTCAGTTCCGGTGGTATTAATACATTGCTATCATGCTGGAAAAATAAAATGAAAATAATATTCAGGTCTTTCCATACATGTTATGCTCTCAAACACTTTTGAGTTCTTAATAGTATTTTCAGACTTATAATGAGTTATTTTTGACAATAAGTTTCAAACATAACTTATCGCCATCTTAAGCCCTCGTATGGCATCAAAATTTGTTATTGAAAAATTGACCTTGAGCTTAAAACATAAGGTTCAACGCTTGGCATGGATCCCTGTCTAAGCAGACAAGGGGTTAAGCTATGCTTACACTAATTATATTGCTCATTTCCAAAATACCGCATTCCGACAATAACAGATTTTTAAAATACCAGGTTCTCGATATATCAGATTCTCTGTTTACCAGATTTTCAAATTACATCCAACAAAATCATTTAGATCCTTGAGTAACCTACGATTTTATAATCTAGTGTAACGGGAATGTGGTAAGACAGGAATCTGATAAATCAAGAATCTGGTATTTTTAATGAATGGACAGAATGCTGTATTTTGGGCACGAGTGAATTATATACTAGAGTTATAGGAGTCATATCTTCAGCATGTTGCAGGTGTAAGTATGACTGTGGGACTAGACATTAACAAAGTTAAGGGATACATTTACCTCTGTAAATAAGTTTTTCTTTTTACACCTGCGCACATCATCAGCAAAAACTTGCAGTCTCTTCAGTCTGATTGTCTCCTTCGACTCCACTTGCTCCATCAGGCTACGCCACACCAAATAGTACGTTCCGCGACACATCCTTCAAATAGAAATGTAGTAAAAAGTCTCAAACACATTTATTCTAATAAAAAAAAAATATAATGAATAAAGATTGGATATTCCGTAGAAATATAGTATGTATTGAAATAGTATTTGGTCGAACAAAACTATAAGCTATTACTATGCTTTTTAAAGCAAAAACAGCTACGTTAATTGAATAACTGATGATAACTTGAAAACAAAACATACTGCGAGATTTTATCCACTGTCGGTACTTTTTCAGGAGGGCATCCCATTGCCAATAGCCAGTCAGCGAATTTGGCCGGTACTTCATTACTGCTAAGTTTTGTGTCAGTCATTTTTATTAACGCATGAGCATTAAATCAAATGAAACGAATTAAAAATGAAATGAGTAATAATCACAATAAAATAACAGTCTGAACTCTGACATTTGAACATCCGTTCAATTTGAAATTAGTTAAGGGTTGCTGTATGAAAATAATGTCATGATGTCAAAATGTTTAGTTAGAATAGCTTAATTTACTTTTATCTTTTGAAGTATTTGATAAAATAAATATATTGCTTCTTGATTACGATACACGTTAAAAATATATAGAAATAACATTTTGTACAAAACACTGTATTTTAATGATGGCAACATTTACATTACAGGCGTGTATGAAGAACAATATTATTTTATTGGATTTATCGGCGTAAAAAAATATGAGATAAAATAACACTGAATCTTATAAAAAGTTGTACGATCATGTTATTCTAAAAACAATATAAAATATTTGGCAGTGTGTACAGTGTTAATAATTATTTCGTAGCATTCTTCATAAACGTTACTCAAAGGCGTTTTTTACAAAAATTTAAACGAGCTCTCGCATGCACGTGACTCGCGAGCAGAAGTAACTTTTCAGTATTTAAAAAACGCTTCTGCGCTGTCAAAACAAAGCTCTGTTGCATCGCATGTGATGTGGACTGTAAAAAATCCAAAACTTGTTATTTCACTGAAATTGAAATGTTAGGCAACTTGAAGGAGTTTATCTCTGTGGTGCAAGATGGATTAACGTCCAACAGTAATTTGCGGCAAACTTTACAAGAAGTACAGAAGGTAACGAACATTTTTAAGGACAAACACAGACTGGTAAGCGAAAGTCAAGTCAACTGCGGCGCTGGTGGGGTTTTGTTGGACAAGTACCAAGCAGAATGGGCGGCGTTACATGAAAATGCTGATAAAAACGCCAAAGTGGCAGAAGAGGCTGATAAATTAATAATAGAGCTGCATGAATGTGCTAAAACGAAGCTGCAAACAGCGAATGATTTGGCGCAGAATTTGAGCCACTTGCCAAGTCTGACGGCGTCCGTGGCTCAGTGTATCGACAGTTTGAAGAACTTGGAGGTGTTGATGAAAAGCGTGGAGCAGGATTTGGTGGAGTTCGAGGATGTTGTGGAGAGAAGTAAGATGGAGAGATGGAAACTGGACCACCATTATCATCTCACGTTGTATAAGGAGAAAAAAATGGGTAATTTTTTAAATATACAATTACTTTCATACAACTTGCGCTAATTGTTAAGCACCATTTACTTTTTAATAAACAGTTTTATTTAGCTTGAGAAATATTGGGGATATTTGTTTGTTTCATGTTTTGCTATATATATACAATTTTTTCAATTACTTATATGAAACTGATTCTTAAAAATCTTTGCACACATTGAGTGCCCATGACATTACAACATTATAATAATATTGAGGTGGTTGAGGGTCTAATGATGGAGTCACAAGGTGGCCTATGGATCAGCTGATGATGAAAGATAAAATTGTTTAACTAAAATTTTTTAAATGTATGCATTTGTTGATGTTGTCCACATATCCCGTCTTATAAGATTTACTATTTATCTCTCCATTAAAATCTTATAGGTATCTAATTAGATATGTATGACTTATTGTTTTTAGATCCTTAAAAGATCACTTATCATTACATTTTATGTGTGCATAACCACATAACAAATAAACCAATAGTTCCTGCTGACATGGGTATCTAGGGTTTGTGTCTGTTTCACTTTATTGATTTTCGATCGGTAAAGTGTTAATCATTTTTGATTTTTCCGGCGATTTCTGTTTAAAACAATTGAAACAGTATCTATTCTGCACACTAATTACGCCTTTTGCTGATGATAATTGATCACTTGTTTTAAAGTCAGAGTAAAAATAACAGCCATTTGTAACGGTATACTACCGGATTTTGTAGTATTTCTTATGGCTATTTTCACTGTTTATACACTTCACTAAGTTATAATAACACTAACACGCAAAGTTTGTAGACTGTCTTGAGGTTTGCGATGAGATTTATGTCCTATATATATATGATATCTTTTTTATTCACAAAATAGGAGTAAACCCTTATTCACAGTCGCCCGCCATTTTTGGTTAGCAGTTTTTAAGTTAGGGTAGGATATAATTTATCTTTGCAGACTGAGCTTTCACCTAATTTAAGATTGCTCAATATAATATTCATGAATTTATTTATAATTATCTCTAAATTATACTCAAGCTTGTCCTCGAGGTTAGCATTTATCACATGTAGTAACACATACGGTGTCGCCATTCACGCACTTTATTTCGGAGACTAAAGAGGCAAAACAAAAACGTTAGCTCAAACATACTTTTTTTTTTTTGTGGGTAGAATATACCTGATCTTACTCGGCTTCTACCCGACTTCGCGCCATCATTTAGTTTAGAGGCACTCTTCACTCCTTTTCAATTTTGCTAGGGGTTTACCTAGGGAGGGTGGGATGCTAACCTCTTCGGACAAGCTAATCGTATAATTATGATAGAACTTCACTTCAGGTAAGTTCGTTTAATCATCAATTACAATGCAGCATGAGCAATTACATTATTTGACGTAATTAGTAATCAGTTACCATATAATTATAATTACACAAGTTTACTCAGACTCTAAATGGGTAGTTCTCTGCGACTAAAAAGTCGCACCAATCGCATCATTACCATCGCCACATTATAGATGAGCTCCGTATAAACTATGGAGTCGTTTTTGGTTATCTTGTAGAAGTCGCGTGCCTCTGCTATTTTTATCATAATGATCCTGATTGCTTTTATAAAACCGCCAATAATAGTGGCGATGGTAATGACAAAAAAATCGCGGTATAAAATCGCAGAGAACTACCCAAATACCAATACATATTTTAAAATATATATGCATAATTTTCAAATTCATGAACTGTTCATCAATGTACACTAAAACAAGGTATTGAGGGCTGAGAGGTCAAATCCTATTACTTACCAAGAACTTATTAAATTTGACCTTACCCATGGTATTTCTACTCTAAAAGGCATATTTTTCAGATAATGAATGTAAAACCTTCTAGTACAGGGCTTCCACATCTTTTTCAGTCCGTGGCGCACTTACAAGTTTAGTACTTCGTCACATCACCCTATCCTAGTTAGTTATTTGAAATAGATACAATCAAAAGAAATAGGTACCTATATTTGTGGTTTTAGATACTGACAGAGGATCAACTCATGGCGCCCCTCTTTACTTTCTAGTATTTAAATAAATAAATGAACATTCCAGCTACCCTGGAAGACTCTAGGATCAAACTAGCCAGAGAGAACTCGGCCCAGAGCCAGGAGCGAGAGAAGCGGCAGCTAGCGGAGCTTCAAGCCAGACAACAGAACAGTGCCTTGGCTTTCCAGCAGGACTTGGCCAAGTATCGGGCTAGTGGGAGTGTACCTTCAGGTGAGCAATACATAGGTTGCGGATCCTGGATGATCCTTATTGTGGATTCTGGATGATCCTTATTGTGGATCCTGGATGATCCTTATTGAGGATCCTGGGTGATCCTTAATATGGATTCTGGGAGATCCTTATTGTGGATACTAGCTAAACAGTAAGATTCTAACTCCGAACAAACAACACAGAAAAAGTCACATGTTCAAAAACAGAACAATAGTGCCATGACCTAACAAGACATGACCAAGTATCGGGCTAGTGAGAGTGTACCTTCAGGTGAGCCATACTTGTGGATCCTGGATGATCCTTTAATGTAAATCCTAGCTTAATAAATAAGGATCCTTGACCCAAATATGTAACACAAGAAAAAAACGGGGCTAGCCAGAGGAGCTTTAAGCCACACAGCAAAATAGTGCCTTGGCTTTTTAACAGGACATGGGGTGAAATATACATAGCCTCTGGACTGGATCCTAGGTGAACCTTAATGTGGATCTTAGCTAAACGAAGCAAGGAACCTAGTTTGAACCATGCAACACAAGAAAGCTTTAAATTGATTCTAGTGAAGTAAGACGAGTCAGCATCCCTGTAAAATAAGAAAAAAGCTACAGCTAGGGATCCTTTTCATTTTACTTGAGAAACGATATCAGATTTGTGGTCACAATTACTTATTTTTGTTTATTCCTTTTCAGTGGCAACTACACTACAAGAGATAACCCTGGAGCATGTGCAATTAGACGAGGATCGAGCGGCATTGGACAGTTTCCTTGACAGTTGATGCGGACCAGAACCTTAGGTGATATGATGAGCTTCTATTTAATGTATACTTGTAAGTTTTATTCCAAAGTTAATATATATTGTTAATACGGTGTTATTTTTGCTTTTTACTATTTTAATTCGGAATCCCTTATAGTTAGGATCAGTAGTAGCCTTGTTAAGGAAAAAATTCTATTGTTATCAATAGCGTATGATATCGTATATAGCCCACGTAAAGCGCCCTTGGGACCCGTGTCTCCCCTGGTCAACCCCCTGGGGGAGACATGAGGAATCATTTCGCCATGTACCTTTCCCCCGACGCAAAAACGACGGGGTGTTATATTATAAGTTTGACGTGTCTGTGTGTGTAAATGTGTAAATGTCCTTGTGGCATCGTAGCTCCCAAACGGATGATCCGATTTTAATGCGGTTTTTTTTTGTTTGAAAGGCATATCAGTCGAGAGTGTTCTTAGCTATGTTTGGTGGAAATCGGTTCAGGTCTTCAAGGTCATCAGGTCGTTTGTTATGTTTGGTCGGGGGTTTTTTAAATTTTTAATTTAGGTTAGGTTATGTAGGAAGAAAAGTTAATGCTACATACAGTGTTTTAGGGACATAGATCAAGTGACTCTTACTTTAATTTAAAGTTTCTAAATTATAATCTAAAATAACAGCCCAAATTTAGAACAATCATATAAATTTAATTTTAATATTTTGTTAAATACCTAAAGACCTTACGTTTGCACCGTTATTCATTGAAGAACTGAAATTCTTTTTCTTAATAACAACAATAAAATCAAAATACAAAAACATATATACAAAGCATTTATGACTAGTAAAAGTAAGCACATATGACTTCAGCCTATACAAAACTGCCTCTGGATGTTCAATTGTTCATATAGTGCTGTCTCGCTCACTTCAATATTGTATAACAGGAGAGTGAGAGAGTCACGACACGAACTGACGAAGAGCTCCGGAGTATAGGTCCTTGGCGGTCGGTCTGCGTTCGGATTCACCACACAAATAACTGTATCAAAAAAGTACAAACACAATCATAATTGAACACGTTTCGACACGTCTAAATGTAGATCTCAGCTTCTTCCACAGTCTTTGGGAATGTTCGCTACGTCTTTCTCATGATAAGGTCTCCCCCTCCGTGGGCAGATAGCATCTTTCCTAGATGTTTCTTGATAGGCCCCGCATCCTTAATCGTACCTGAGTCCTCCATTTCATCTGACGAAAAGTCGGACACGCATAAGGTCAAATGCCTCTTTTTAGGGACGACGTGACTGCGGGGACTGTTGTAAGTTTTACCCTCGGTGTCAGACGCAGCCCTCTGATCCCGTAGGTCCCTCAACTTAGGTCTGTGCGTCTCTCTTTTGTCCGCCCTCGGGGGGGTTCGGAAGTTTTTTAAATTCGTTATGCTTGCCGTTTGGCCCTTGGAATGGAGGCCTGGAAAATTCTGGGTGTATACTACGTTATCGGTTTTTTCTGTGGGAAATTTTGCCGCTCGGTCCAAGGTGCTTTCAGGTATAGTTGGGGAGGTGACCGGTTTTTCCGCGGACTGTCCACTGCTGCAGCTCGTATTACTGTTACTCGCGCTGTACTGATCCACCGCTTGCTTCTCCAATTCGCGAAACTTCGTGTCTATGCTCTCATCGGACGCTTTATACTGCTCCAGAGCTTCCTTCTCGAGTTCCTCAAACTTTTCCACCGCAGGTCTGATTCTCGCCGCCGGTAAAACTATTTTGGGGTTCAGTTTCAATAACGCAGGCGCGAGATTTTGCGCTATCCTTACTGGGGGAAGATTGATAGGTGCGCTCATACTGAGGACTGTGCTGTAGAGGCGCTTCTTTCTTCCCGAGTCCATAGCAGCGCTGGTTGTTGGTTGCTGGTCGTCTACAATGACCTTCTCCTTAGTGGACACTGGTTTTTCGTAGTGTTGGTCGGTCCGAGACTCTTCCTCCTGCTTTTCGGCTTTAGCCTCTGGTTTTTTGTTTTCCCGCGCGTTCTTAGCTTCGATTGGTCGGAGTTGGAGGCTGTCTAAGGTGGGCGGGTGTTCTCTCCAGCCAATGCCCCGTCGTTCCACTCGGGGCCGGATGACCGTGGGCGCGTAGCGACCAACGGAGGCGCGGTACGTCCGGACGGCGACTTGCACTCCTGTGGCCAATCGGGCGCGCTGGCACTGCAGTGGTGGCTGCGGCGCTTCCAAATGAAACTGTAAAAGGTCAATTGTGCTTATAAAATTATGGAAATATTTAAGTCTAGTAGTAGTAGTTAGTTTATCTAGTGCGGTGAATCCAAATTTGATTCAGTGATAGCTGCGGCCTACAGATATCATCGTTCTTAAAGTTTCAGTTTAAAGGCCAGAAATTATTGTAAATGGTGATTTATAGAAAAAAAGGCAAGTGAATCAACAGGCGGCGGGCGTGCCTTCGCGTATTGAAATTAATATCATTGCCGGAATACTTTATCTTCAGCGGATCAGACGGTTACCTTTCACGTCAGATCCAACAGCTCAGAGACGAGTTAGAGGCGGATTAATATCTGACCCATTACTTGATGACATCTGAGTCATCTGATAGTCAAGTATGTTCCGAGTCCCCAGGGTGGATGTTCGGATTACCTTGCACACCGGGTCGCACAGCAGCTTGGGCAGGCAGGCGGGCTTGTGCAGGCGTCTCGGGCCACGCGCGTGCAGCACGCACGCCACGTCGTTATACCAACTTATATACATATGTTCAAAGGTTAGTTATAGGACGCGTCACGTAAAAAGAACGCTGGTGGTCAAGCTGCACATTAGGCTATTTATCGATCTATTTGGTGGTATGAGGTGCGGCGCGGGGAGGGCGGGTTAATCGAACCGCGCCGCGAGCGAAAGGCTAGTTCAAAAATAAAACAATAAACATAGTACTTTCGTGCGCGAGTGTACCAATGCGCAAACACACCACCTCCACTTTCTTCCAGCGTTCTTTTTACGTGACGCGACCTGTACCTTGCCTATCGGGTTATAAAGCAGCGGTAGGCCAGCGGCTTCGTTTTGTTCTGAAACAATAGACTACTATTTCGTGGGTTACCTTGCACACTGGGTCGCACAGCAGCTTGGGCAGACAAGCGGGCTTATGTAGCCGCCGGGGGCGGCGCGCGTGCAGCTTGCGCGGCGCGGGGGGCGGGCTGCGCGCGCGCCACAGCCCGCGCACGGACAGCACGCGCGCCGTGAGCGCGGCCTCGTCGCGCGCCGCCGGGCCCCAGCGCTCGCTAGCTGCCGATCGGTGCCCGTTAAACTCATGTCTTATGTTACATTTACACGCTTGTCGAGGCTTGGCCAGCGCCTACAAGCTCCAGGCCTCGACAAACGCCCGAATGCCATTTACACGCTTGCGAGTGCGTCAGTCTGTTCCGGACAGGCAAGCCTGGCAGACGTGGAAGACATCGACATAAATCTCCTAAGTATGGCTGGGTGCAGTCAACGGGACCCTATTACTCAGGGCATGGGCCTTTTTTTGTCATTTTGTGGCAATGTGGCAATGAATGGGTAATTAACGCCAAGTAATTCGCCGGTATGTAAAACATAAAAGTCGCGAATCGTCTGATTGTCGCCAGGTGTCAAAACCGAAATTGAACTTATGCTGGTGCATGAAGGTATATATTGCTCTGCGGTCTGTAACCAATATATGCGACGTTGGCGTGGAAAAGGTTAAGGCGGCATAATTTTCTTTGGCCACGGGTGGCTGACACCCACGCTACGCCACTGTGGACCTCTTATACTACTACTCCGCCTCGGGCCTCCGACTAGCTCAGTCCGCCGCTGAGTTTACAATCGAACACAGTGTTAACTGTACATTTGTAGTTAAACGGATATCAACTTGATTGCATGGGTGCTCAGTTAATTGTGGCTTCGTTTTTACAAGCTTCCAAAAGGGAACGAGCACGACGAAGGTGCCAACTGGTGCCGCCAATCTAAATCATGTACCCTCTCATACTGGGGTCATATATCAGTATCACATTGACGAAAACGCCGTTAATTTATCGCGATGAAGGACAATTAACGTCAGTGCAGCTACGACTTACTATGTTTGACATTGACACTTAGATATTATCATTGACATTGACAGCTTGATTTGACAGGGGTGATAGTTTCCTTTATTGTCCGCCCGTGTCACCTATAGTTCGTGCACGTTCCCTAGGTCAGTCTAGGGAACGTGCACGCCCCTACACGGCAAGTTAAAAAAAATTTAAAGGAATCTACAAGTGGATCCACGCACAGTTCATCGTTGGGCACGCGGCAGCGGCGACGGCGCGCGCCCGCGCGCTCGGGCGCATCGTCTAGCAGCTTCCGGAACCAGTACTCCACCTGTTTAGACAAGTCCAGACTTGTACCTACTGTGATGACTTATCACCAAGGACCTTAAAATAAATAGCTGATTTACATCTGATTTACATGGCAACACTGCATCAACACACACATGCGCACTCGGCGGCCATCGCTTGGCTTCACTGGCGTCTTAGACCGCGCGGTATCCTTCTATTTTATTCATCCATGCTTATCACTCTCAGTTTCCCGTTTTACCCGTGGTCCCACCAACACTTCACCAGGTGGGTCTACGAGTATTTTTTTGACCCGTTGTCCTTCCGTTCTAAACAGACGCCAGTGCTACGGGTAATTTATTTTTTCCATGGTCCCACCGCACTTAATTGAAAACTTGCTATTTTGTGGTGCAAGTCAGACAGTCAGTAGAAGGTACTATGCGCCCATGCGCTTTTTAACTTTGATACAAAAATACTGTTTAGCAGAAAGCCAAAATGCTGAATTCGGGTCAATTTCTATATAATTGGTCATAGACAAAGATCCGAATTCATTGTCCGTGAGTGTAGATAAATTTATTTTTTCATCACACTTGCTCGAAAATGGTGTCATTACACGTAGGTTTTGCGGGCCGTAAATGACCTATTACGCCCTAGGGCGTAATGGTTTTCTTTTTAAATTTGAAACGCTGGTTCTGTTTTACTCTTATTTGTCATGATCAAAGGAAACGCCAACTTACTTTTTTAACTTTTATTACTGAAATATTTATTTAAAGAGAACTGTTATTGCAAATACATGTAAACACATATTTCTGTAACATTAATTAAATGTTTAAATAGTGTATTTCAGTATTTTGCAAACATAAAATCAATCATTTTAAGTCTTTACCGCTATGGTTTCTGAACGTGACTTGTCGTCTTGATATATGTCACTAATGTCACTGTCAGTTTTACAATTTTATTTAGGTTAAGTAAGGTTATTTTAATCAGATTTCCTCACAAGTGTGATGAAAAACATTGTGTGTGCCACGGGCGGTAAAGGAATTACAAACTCGTGTTGTTAAAGCCCTCGGCTTCGCCTCGGCCTTGTAACAAACACTCGTTTGTAATTCCTTACTTACCGCCCTTGATACACAATGTACTATTAGTTCAGTTCAGCCACAACAAGAGGCCACTGGGATCGAGTGGCGACTCTACTCTGCTAGCTAGCGCCCCCAAAAGGACGAGGGTAGGGTCGTATGCGGAGGCGGTCGCGACAGAGAGGATGGCCATTATCCCAGTGGGCTACCCGGCCGAGAAGGTCCTGGCTGGGCATCTGTCCGCCATCCAAGGTGCTGTTTTGGCGCTCTTGGAAGGTGCACCGGATCCCCTGCCCAGGATTACGCTCGGCAACATAGTGGGGGGCGCCCTCCACATCAGTTGCCAAGGGAGGGGGGCTTCCACTTGGTTCAGTTCGGCAATAGGAGGGGTGGAGATTGCCGGGCTGCGCCTTAAGGTCGTGGACGCCAAGGACCTGCCAAAACCGGTCAAAATGGCCTGGAAGACGCGGATCATTGGCGACCAGGACATTAAGCTGATGCTCCGTGTGCTACAGAGGTACTATCCTACGCTGCGCACGGAGCAGTGGAAGATAGTCGACACCTTGATGTCGGAAACCAACACCCGGCGCATCATCCTGATGGATCGGGAGTCGGCAGATGTCATCAAGGCGGCTGGCTATCAACTTTTCTCGGGGGTCGACCTAAGCTCGTTCAAGCTCCTCGAGGATGCGGAGGAGAGGATGGTTGGAGGAGCTGGGGTCGACCCTCGGGCATCGACGAGCGGCGCGGAACCAATCGGCGACGCGGTCGCGGAGGGGGTAGCGTTCCCGGAGGGAGAACCGATCCCGGAGGGAGACGAGGCCCCGGATGACCCAGCCAATGAAGCCGAGGACGTCAAAGCCGAGGATGCATCATCGGAAGATGTTGCGGAGGCGGAGACGGTCCGGACGGCAGAGGCGGGGCTGGAGCCTGACGCGACGGTGGTGGAGAGAGAGCCCATGGAGGAGCAGGACGGACCGCGCATGGGCCGAGAGTCCTCGCCGTTATCAACGGTGGGCTCAGAGGACCTGCGGGGTCTGGCCGACCTCTATCTAGGAGGAGCCCTCTCTCCCATGTCTTGCGGGGAGGCGCAAGATGAGGCGGCTGATCTCAGCCTGCCCAAACAGCCCTAAACATCGAGATGGCGGGTATAAGGTGTGTACAAATTAATTTGCAACATAATAAAGCGGCCACCGCCTTTCTGGCGAGGCAGTTAAAACAAGGAAATTTTGAAATAGCTCTGATTCAGGAACCCTATATTTACAAAGGGGAAATTAGAGGTTTGGGCGGAACCGATGGTACTATAGTATATCACTGTTCCGAAGATAATATGAGGACTTGCATCTACGTCAGAAATGGTGTTGATGCTATGCCTTTACATGCTTTATGTTCCAGGGATCTTACAACAGTTAAGATCCAGAGCAGGGGGGAGGGTAAGGCTCTTATCATCGCGTCAGCCTACCTCCCCTACGAGGCGACGGACCCGATTACACAACAACTGCGGGACCTCGTCGTGGAAGGCAGCCAGGCGAACACCGACCTCATCATCGGCTGCGACGCAAACGCTCACCACGTCATCTGGGGCAGCTCGGATGTCAACCGGAGAGGGGAGAAGGTACTGGATTTCCTGGTAAGCTCCTCTTTACAATTACTAAATAAAGGCAATCGACCGACCTTCGTCAATGCTAGGCGAGGTGAGGTAATTGATATAACGTTGGCTTCTAATAACACCAGTAAAAGCATCAACTCTTGGCATGTCTCTGGAGAAATCTCCCTTTCAGATCACAGATACATATGCTTTAGGTACAAAACCGAAATAAAGGTGGAAACTGTACGTAAACGGAACCCTAGGAACACGGACTGGTCAGCTTATAGGGCGGACCTTAAAGTAGAACTAGGGGACCCAAAAGGTAAGCTCAATTCCATTATTGACATAGAATTTGAAGCGGACAAGGTGGTGCAGGCGGTTTACACGGCCTGGACCAATAATTGCCCGGAAAAGAAAACTTTGGCCAAAAGAATACCGTGGTGGAATCCAGAGATTGTAAAACTCAGGAGAGAAACCAGGGCAATCTTTAATGATGCAATAGCCTCAAATAACTTTGAGAACTATGCACACAAGCTCACAGAGCTTAACAAAGCTGTGAGAAAAGCAAAACGCAGATCATGGAGAAATCACTGTGATCAAATCGGGTCTATACCGGAAGGGATGCGACTCACTAAGGCTCTTGCGACCACAAAGTCAATCCCGTTAACTACCATTAAGGATGGTGACGGGAAAATGACGGAATCAGGGCTAGAGACTCTTAAAATAATGTGTAATACACACTTCCCAGGCTCGGTTATACACCAGAGTGTAACGGATGACGTAGCAATTAGTATGATGGAGCAGTCCACCGGGACAACCAGGTACAATTGGGACACATCTAAAAAGGTAGTAGATGATAACAAGCTTAAGTGGGCGCTGTCCACTTTTCAGCCGTTTAAGGCCCCGGGGCCGGATGGCATTTATCCCATACTACTACAAGAGGGCGCTAATGTACTCATACCACATCTGAGTAGATTGTACAGAGCGTGTATAGCCTTTGGACACGTACCACGGATATGGAGGCTGACAAAAGTAACCTACCTACCCAAACCAGGTAAGGCAGACTACACAGAGGCCAAATCATACAGGCCCATAAGTCTCTCATCATTTTTCCTAAAAACATTGGAAAAATTGGTAGACAGACACATAAGAGATGGTCCACTCAAAAGACATCCGCTGCACAAATTACAATGTGCATATCAGCCAGGCAAGTCGACCGAAACGGCGCTGCATCTGGTAACCACGAGAGCTGAACAGGCGATAGAGAACAAAGAGCTATGCCTGGCAGCTTTTCTAGACGTAGAGGGAGCGTTTGACCGCACTACGTATCAAGCTATCAGCATAGCAGCTGCTAGACATGGCATAGAGCCCACTATTTGCAAATGGATAGGGAATATGTTGAACGGCAGGCTAATCAAGTCCACCCTGATGGGGGACGAAATATTGGCTACAGCCACAAAGGGGTGTCCACAAGGTGGAGTGCTCTCACCTACTCTCTGGAGCTTGGTGGTGAACTCGCTTTTGGAAGAACTCAATAAAGGGCCTATCTATACGGTAGGGTATGCGGATGATTTGGTGATACTAGTGAATGGGAAATTTCCCAGCACGGTATCAGGAATCATGAATGAAGCACTGAAAAAGGTGGAGAGATGGTGCAACAGTCACCAGTTATCCATCAACCCGGGCAAAACAGTGGTAATACCATTTACCAGAAAGAGGGCACTCAAGGACATGCAGCAAATTAAGCTGTATGGGAAGGTGCTCGAAATGTCCAATGACGTGAAATATCTAGGGGTCACGCTAGATAAGGAACTAAATTGGAAAAAACATGTTGACAATACCACAACCAAAGCTCTGCGAGTGTTTGGGATGTGCAGATCAACATACGGTAAAACGTGGGGCCTAAATCCCAAGGTACTACGATGGATCTATACCATGATGGTGAGACCTATCATTCTGTACGGCAGCCTGGTCTGGTGGCCAAGGACATTGAAAAGCACATGCAAAGATGCTTTGGCGAAAGTACAAAGAACATCATGCATGGCTATAACAGGGGCGTTTCGAACCACGCCAACGGCAGCATTGGAGGTACTTCTAGACCTACCCCCGCTGCACATAGTGATACAGTCAGAAGCGCGCAAATCGTTGCATAGACTAAAAACAATGGGTCTGTGGAGCTATGCGGCGCCTAAGACTACACACACAAGCATGGAAATAAACAATTTCCTTGACCGAGTAACGGCCATGAGCTGCGACAAAATGCAGCCAAGGTACGTATTCCAAAAGAACTTCAAGGTTGAAGTTCCCACAAGGGCCGAATGGGCCGAAGGTCGTGAACCACCAATCTCGGATGGTAAAGACAGCATATGGTACACAGACGGATCCAAAATGGGATCCGGTACGGGAGCAGGCATTCATGCCCAGGACTTTAGTCTCAGCATCAGCATGGGGGGTTATGCAACTGTCTTCCAAGCGGAAACATTTGCCATAATCGCTTGTGCCCAGGAGAATATAGACAGGCAAACCAAGGGGAAGCACATCTATATACTCAGCGACAGTCAAGCGGCACTTAAAGCGCTGACGGCGCCAAAAGTGGACTCCAGACTGGTGTACAATGGCATCCAAGTTTTAAATAAGCTTGGAAGGGACAACAAGGTGCAACTGATATGGATCCCAGGGCACGAAGGCTTCGTCGGCAATGAAAATGCAGATGAGCTGGCACGAAAGGGCTCGGAAAATAATTTCGTAGGGCCGGAACCATGTGTTGGACTCTCACAGGGCACCATAACAACTGCCATCAAGGACCATGCCAAACACCAGCACCAACAGGAATGGAATGGCATTGCAGGCCTGAGGCATTCGAAGCTCTTCATGGAAAGAGTCAACTCAAGCTGGTCCAACAAAATGTGGAAGTACAGCAGAAGGCAACTCAAGCTCATAACTGGGGTGTTCACAGGTCACTTCGGGGTCAAAGGACTCCTGGCCAAGTTGGGACTTTTTGACAACACAGGTTGTAGACTGTGTGGCGAGGAGGCAGAGACAATGAAACACATATTGTGTGAATGTCATGCTCTCGCCAGACAAAGAATGAATGAATTTGGCACGGGCTATCCGGAGCCAAATGAATTCCAGGCACTACCACTGGGTTCCATCACCCGATTTATGGAGGTGGTGGAGCAAGCCATTGCGTAGATGCGGTATGGGGTAATTACACAAAAGATCCCATTGGGTCGAAGTGTATCCGAAAGGACCCCTAATACCAAGATAAGATAAGATTAGTTCAGTGGTAAGATACGAAAAGTTTAACTACCTGTAGTCGACGTTGCTTTTTGCCCACATTCACGCATACCGTACAGTTAATCTTTTCAAGCTACTTCAAACATGATAATGAAATGAAATGAAATGAAGTTTATTTACGCAAATATGGTACACGTATATAAGATGTTGGATACAATTTAGTCTCGCATATTTGGCCGCTGATGCGACGTGTAAATATTAACATTTTAAAATTCTAGAAAATAGACAGTGAAATGTCTTTCGTTTCGATAAGTTGCAAATTATACGCCATGTCATAACACAGTCAAACCGAATTTGGATTTTGTGCTGGTATGTAGGTGTTTCTTTGTAAAGCCTGCTGACTGTTTTGCGGTTAATTTTTTCCCCTATTTATTTATTTGTATTTATGTATGTATATGTAGGTTTATATATCTATTTATTTATGTATGTTTATGCCCCTGCGGTTATTTATTTTTGGTACCAAATTAGCCCTCGCTCTTGTTACCCTTCGCACCACCTACTGTTTTTTGGTTTATTTTTGTGTCAATTCCGCTACCCAAAGGTTGTCTGGAAGAGATCGCTCTTAAGCGATAAGACCGCCTGTTGTCTACCTATTTAAATTGTTCTAATTATGTAAGTACCTCTTGTAATGTGTTTTTCTGGTGTGCAATAAAGTACATAGGTACTTTATTGCACACCAGAAAAACAGACTTGTATTGTATTGTATTGTCTATATCGCTCCGCACTCTGTGACACCTTTAGGTGTTGTTGGCGTGGTAGGCACGACAGCACACGACACCTTTAGTCTTCTTGACGTTCCAAGGGTTAAGCTATATGTAATGTGCACTGCACACCTTATAACTTGTCGGCCGTCATCGTCATGTTGTTGCGATCGGTCGCACGCAACCACATGACATTACAGCTTCCAATCTGAGGCTTAAGATTGTGATCGAATGTACGACATGTTGGTGTTAAAATTCCAAGTTCTGTAGAAGCTAGCATGCCTATAACACCTAAATAAATCAAAATGGATCTCGTATCACCTCAGGAAGCATCCAGCATTCTGTGAGATCGCAATTTTCACATCCCTGGCCATTGTAGCCTCGCCAGCTTGAAGTCTCGTTCGCATTTGCGTAAGACTTTTCTCTGCAATAGGAAATTTAAACCATTAACATGACTAAAAGTATTAAATCATACTATTACTTGAAAGATTTAATAATCTACAATATTTTGATTTATTATAATTAAAAACTTCTACGCGTTTTTTCAAGTATCTTAAATAGCTTGCATGAAATGTCAAATTAAAAAAAAAAGTGTACGCGCCCATTTCACAGTAGGTAGTTGCATTTACTTTTAAATTGTTGTTTGTTTCTATTAAATATGATCAAATAACTGCATAATTTGTTTATTTTTTAAAATTTAATTTTTATAGAAATATTATAACGAAAGTGAATGTAAGCAGATGTAAATCTTTAACGAGAGAGGGAATACTTCTATACTGTAAAAAATATCACGACAAAAGAAACCTGGCTTCATCGTAATAAAAATTTCCATAGAACTGTGCCAATCTTGATTCTGGTATAACATCTTTTACGCTTTTCCTGTTGTTATTTTCTTGACTTTGACTGGAAGTTGAGAGTCTCTCTGGAAAGCAAATTGGAATCAGGTATTGCGTTTTCAGTAAGTATTATCGCTTTGCTTTTAGTTTGCATGTACTTGCCTGCTTCACATTGATTGCTTGACTGTTGTTGGGAGTCTGTTGACGAGTCCTGTAGTACTTGGGAGACACGACAATGTTGTGCCCAAAGGCGCTGGAAAAATATGAAGTATTCTTTTACTCCACTTAAAGAACTCGAGGTACCTATGGCTGTTTCGCGGATATAACCGTGTATTTTTCGTGTATACGTAACGGGACGTAATATTTTCTTTGAGCGTAATATATGTATGTTATATTTTTTTTGAAAGAGGTATTCACGTTAGAATCTTTTCTCTTTTTCACTCGATTGTTTGTCGAACAGATAGGAGTAACTAGGCGTCAGCGAGCGTTGGCGACGGACCGCCGACGTCCTTACGCCTGTGTGGGTCTCGCAAAAAGATGTTAATTTTTTTATTCCGTTCCTATTTTCTGACGGGAAAATGAAATAGGCAACGAAAAGCCGATACCGCCGACGTCAAGGTGTCGCCTAGCTACGCTACAGATCTGCTATTAGCATTTTGTTGGAGTTCTCATCTCGTACGTAACGGTGTCGGAGTCTTTTATCGAAAATAAATACGTATTAAACGTGATTCTGATACATTGTTCTTGTGACAGGAAAATACTGAAATCAGCTGTAAATGACATGTAGTTTTCACTTTGAAGTGTTGTGATTTGTGTTGACTTACCTGATTTGCGATAGTGAATTCATCAGGTGGTTCCTTAGCCCATGTGAGATCCGCACAAAGGGCGATATGTGCCCACGCAGACGAGTACCGATCCACCTCGAAGCTCATTCAATGTAACATCCCACGCATACAATTAATTATTGTTACAATAAGTAATGAACTATAATAGCCACTAAATAATAGACAAGTTGACGGTAAAATTGGTAATAAAAACGACGACAATTTGAAAGACATTAGTGTTTAAATCTATAATAATAAAATTTTACTCTTTTTTAATAGATACATGTTGACTTTTCTTTAATTTTTAAATCGCTTTTCAAATTTCGTACCGACCAATTATTTTGTCATCTCGATGGCTTGGCTGGATGTCCGTAGAGGTTTCAATTTTCGTCTCTGGTTCTGATTGTGACGACTATGAATCCATTTTTATTTCACCAACAATTGTTTTTTCCTGCCCTTGATTGTTTTAGGGTCCTAAGAGTAGAAATGAGTTTAAAATAAGTACCTTTCTCCTGCTTTGATCGGTAAAGTAAATGTTACGACTGGCAACACTTCGAGTCAGGGACCTTGATTTGTTGTTAGCGGCATCCCCAATCCCCAACCGTTAGTTTGCGCAGGTGGCGCTCCGCGACGCACGCATGCGTTCGGCCGCGACTAGAGACGGGCATTGACAGAGTCAAAAAATTAACATTTATTCAACAAAATTTAATTAAAACCATTAAACAAACCTAAATAAATACAGCGTGCTAGTGAATCGTGCAGTTTACAATTGTTCAAGTTCGATAATGATGAAAAAATAAAAAGTTTGACAAAAATCGATTGTAAAAAGCGACTTTTCTTTATTTTCTGGTCGGTTTTCTCGTTGTAAATCGACTTGGAGGTAACGTGGGTGTTGTAAGTTTTGCAACAAGTGCAACTTGGTGTGGTGTTGTTAGGTTGGAAACAGGTTTTCGGGGACCGTTCGGTTTTTTGTTGTTTATGTACATTTAGGTGTGTTGTTTCGCGAGTGTGTGCGGTGAGCGGGTCTGGCCCGGCGATGCTGCAATCCCGTGCAAGAGCCTCCGAGTGACCTGTCATCTCTGCATGGTGAGTGCTTGCATAGCTATTCTCATTGTAGATAGACACTAGCAAACCGCTGCAGCTTTGCTCGCTTGTAGAAAGTGCAGTTAGCTAACTTTTTAGTGCAATACTAATTATTTTAAAGTGATGTCTTTGAAGTCGTTTGATAATAAATGAGACGGGTAAACTAATAATAAGCAAATTGACGAAACGAGTACTTAATAAAAATAAATGCCATATCTAAGACACAATAAATGAGTAGGCCGGCGGCCCTTAAGGACATCTCTGAACTTTTCTCATTTATTAAATCTAATTTCTGCTCATGTTCTTACAGAATTTTTCCTTTGAACTTCGTTTATTACGATTTCTCGAAAGAAAGAAATAACTAACTTTTGTTCTTGTATCTAAATTATCTTCAGTTTTTAATACAAATATTATTTCAAACTCAAAAATGCTAAGTAGTTTTACAGTAAACTTGCAGCATTGGATTGGATAAAATCGACGACCACTATACGACAATATATGTAGTTAAATTCTTAACTTTGAATTCTTTTTTTACAGTCATTGCCATATAGGTAATCCTTTTCAAATCATTTAGGAACAATGTGCCACCATACAAAGTTATTAAGGGACTAACAAATCAGGTATTAAGTACGCAGATGTTCACGACATTGTTTAATTATAAAAGTTTGCGGCAAAAAAAAGACGGATGACTATTTAAAAACAAAGCCCGTGGTTTCATCCATACCTTCAAACCTACCTACGAAATACCTATCAAAAACTAGCACGCACATTTATCAGAGATCCTCTGATACGATCAGCTGTAAATTATCAAATGGGTCATTGGAGAGAGATAATGCACATAAATTTACATTATAATGGCTGTATATCGCCCTAACGTCGTGAAGTGATTATTAATTACCTACGTCAACTTCGTTATAGTCATGTTTCCAGCTCTGGTCCTTGCCTTATCGGATCCTATGATCGCTTACAGATTAAAAGAAGCGCACTTAATATCCAGTAAAAACACAATACAGTCTGATAAATAATAGTGGCAAGGCGTCTTTTCTCATTAGCGGCATTTGAGTATAGACGGGCTTCATATGTATTTAGAGCGCAAATCGGAGGCAGCGCTAGTCATCCCGCCAATCGTTGTATTTTATAAAAAGACAAACTTTTTTAAGCATGCTATAATAAACAGAGGAATATAGAGATACATCGCGCATCATCATAATTGGGTTTAGAGAGGACACGTCCATAGCAATTATTGGTTGTATCCATCATCTTTTGGTGGCCTTAAGACGCTGTCAACAGCAAAATGCCCTTGAGGATTCAGGATTTTGGCCCATCCCCTAGCCCCGCCTAATTGCTCCCAGCGCTATTCACAAGTGAGCGGCGAGAAGCGTAACTGTTTGCATTCGGCTTGCGATCGCGATCGAAATAAACACGCCTGCCGGTAGATGGCGTTAAACTCCTGTAGGTTTCCCATAATTCCCATAGAGCGCAGAATAAAATAGACAGGGCGTCGTTAAAATAATATAGTTGGTTTTTAATTTATTTTCATAATTAAAGCGTGAACAGATAGAATGAAATTTGGATATGTAATACGTAAATAAGTAATGAAAACTTTCAAACACATTTAATGAATTTTGGATATGTAATATAAGTAGTTAAGATTTATTAGAAAAAAATACGGTATTTTTGTAAGTAGTAATACGATTATATTGAATTAAAATATACAGCACTTCCTTTATGTTTTTCTTGATGACCTGCAATGTAAGGTCATCGAGAAAAACATAAAGGTAAGGTAAGGTTTACAAATAAATCAATCGATTTGCGATTTGACAGTATAAGGTATTTATACTTAGTATCCGTAACCTGGTATCCCATCAAAAACATTCTGTAAAAAACTAGCCAAGTCTCGATGGAGCTGCTTGTTTATCTCTAAAAAGTAATGAAATCTAGACAAAATCGTGTCAAGTTTAAGGTACCTTACTGCGATTTCTTTATTATTATACTTAATGTTGTGTGACTTGGCCGTTGAACATTCTTTATTCGTTATAGTAGGTACAAGTCAACAAATAAACTTTGTAATCGCATGTATTTGTATAGGATTACAAACTTATGTGTGCAGTTGCAATATTTGGAGGTTTTTTAGGACTTGATAGGCTAAAAACTAACTATGTTTAAAATTTCAGCTCTCTGAGTTTATGGGAAGTACTAGTTCTATTCTGATGATCATGAGTCAGTGAGTGTCTGTCGTAAATGCGAAACTTTGCTTTCGCTTAACTTCGGAACTAAATGACCTACAGACTTGAAATTTTGGATTTTAAGTATGTGATTATAGCTTACTGGATGACGAAAATTTCTGCGTTCTGGTCTTATCTAGAGGTTCTCAAATAGGGGCCTGAAAATGCGGCGAAATGGTTCCAGTAAAGGATGTTACGGCAGTGTTTGCTTCGCGCTCGACTTGGTGGGGCCACTGCCGTGCCCCCAGATATGTACCATGCAACTCCGAGTACCTTTAGTAGCTAATGATAATGTATGTTACGTAGGTAATTAAATTAAATGACATTGAATATAATATACAATGTAATAAATACTTAGTACAAATACCTTATACTGTCAAATCGAAAATTGATTGGTTTATTTGTAAACCTTACTAACTGACGTGCCCGAAAAATTACCCTGGAGTGCGGTGTATGATAATTAATACATACATATATACATACATACATACATACATACATACATACATACAGACAGACAGACAGACAGACAGACAGACAGACAGACAGACAGACAGACAGACAGACAGACAGACAGACAGACAGACAGACAGACAGACAGACAGACAGACAGACAGACAGACAGACAGACAGACAGACAGACAGACAGACAGACAGACAGACAGACAGACAGACAGACAGACAGACAGACAGACAGACAGACAGACAGACAGACAGACAGACAGACAGACAGACAGACAGACAGACAGACAGACAGACAGACAGACAGACAGACAGACAGACAGACAGACAGACAGACAGACAGACAGACAGACAGACAGACAGACAGACAGACAGACAGACAGACAGACAGACAGACAGACAGACAGACAGACAGACAGACAGACAGACAGACAGACAGACAGACAGACAGACAGACAGACAGACAGACAGACAGACAGACAGACAGACAGACAGACAGACAGACAGACAGACAGACAGACAGACAGACAGACAGACAGACAGACAGACAGACAGACAGACAGACAGACAGACAGACAGACAGACAGACAGACAGACAGACAGACAGACAGACAGACAGACAGACAGACAGACAGACAGACAGACAGACAGACAGACAGACAGACAGACAGACAGACAGACAGACAGACAGACAGACAGACAGACAGACAGACAGACAGACAGACAGACAGACAGACAGACAGACAGACAGACAGACAGACAGACAGACAGACAGACAGACATACATACATACATACATACATACATACATACATACATACATACATACATACATACATACATACATACATACATACATACATACATACATACATACATACATACATACATACATACATACATACATACATACATACATACATACATACATACATACATACATACATACATACATACATACATACATACATACATACATACATACATACATACATACATACATACATACATACATACATACATACATACATACATACATACATACATACATACATACATACATACATACATACATACATACATACATACATACATACATACATACATACATACATACATACATACATACATACATACATACATACATACATACATACATACATACATACATACATACATACATACATACATACATACATACATACATACATACATACATACATACATACATACATACATACATACATACATACATACATACATACATACATACATACATACATACATACATACATACATACATACATACATACATACATACATACATACATACATACATACATACATACATACATACATACATACATACATACATACATACATACATACATACATACATACATACATACATACATACATACATACGTACATACATACACCTTAGGCCTTCATACACAGGGTTTCGCACACAAGCGCTGCCGGGTGTGGGCGCAGCCCTGAGCTTGCCTAATTAGGCAAGGAAGAATAATAATTACGTCAAAATAAAATCGCGGAGTGAGACATGCCTGCTTCGGCTCGTTTCCTAAAACCACACTCGTGTATTCATGCCTCCCATAATACATAACTATTACCGTCGACTCCAAAACTTTATAGATCTATGCAAACAAAACGTTTCTCGATGGGCGTAGCCAAAACCGCATCTGAAGAAGCGTTGAAATGTGGACCTTATATCCAGTGACATAAGGTCCACATTTCAACGCTATGAAGGTGTAAAACTGAATGAGTATTCATTTGGACAGGCCAGTGGCTATTGCGGTGATCATACATTTAACACACTTAACTAAATATTTACACTTCTTATATTATAACTTTGATTTATATAAGTACGTATACAGTATTTTAGATTTTTAACACAAGGTTAAACAAATTTTTGCGATGTTTTCGATGCGCAAACGAGAAGCATAGGTCCGTCTAGCACGGCGCGTCAGCGCACACTGTCTATTTGTATCGGAGTAAACGAGAGCCTACTGTCACTGTTTCTGGGCAGCCGAGTCTTAGAAGATAATAATAAATAAAAATTGAAATAAAAAAAAGTGTGGACTATTTGTGAAATGTGACTCGTTAGCGGTTTAGGTATGAATATGTTGACTTCATGTTTTTATTTGCAGACCCATACGTTAAAAAAATAAAGACATAGAACCGTTTAATGATGCTTTTAAGACCAATCTTTGCAATTTTTTTCTATCGAGCCGATTTCGTGAAATTATGTATCGCGTCCGTCCACGGTCTTCGAAATATGATGAATATTAACATATTTTTTTTTTGATGTGCTAGAACAAATGGTTTTTCTTAAAAAACTGCTTAAATAACATCAATTTCAACAAAAGTAGGTCTTGTCAGCCTCTTAACTAGGCCTAAGTACTTATAATTTATCTTGTGGCGGGATGATCCACGTTGAGTCTTTCAGTTCATGTTCTCTATTTGTGAACATTTGCACCTCATCGGCTATCGATTCTTTGAGCTATATTCCCAGTCCGTTGATGCTTCGACTTGCTTACTTCGGGAGCTTACTATGAATAAGTCTATAATTCTTAAAGGCGGACGCAGCGGGCGCCTGAGGCGTCAGTGATTCCTCGACTGAGCGACAGATTAATGTAGTATACAAAAGTATAGATAGGCCTGTGCGTTAAATTAAAAACACATAGTTTTAGATTTAGCATTTAGCTTTGCCTTTATGGATTTAGACTGCATATTTCCAAGGGTTTAACAGTGAATGCACGTGGCTTTACTTTTTTTATCATTGCTATGCGCTTTTTCTAGGCTATTGCACTTGGTACCTACTCTTGAGATTCTGCTAACAACTAATTTTAGCTGACTAAACTAGAGGTATTCATTTTTGCGAAGCTATCGCTTAGTCAGTTAAAATCGGTCGATGGTGGAGGACCAATCATGTACATCTTCCACTAAAAGTCATCCCAGCGAGCCACCTTCGACAACGAGTGGAACGTCTCACCAGAAGGCAATTTGCAGCCGTGAATCTTGAATAAGCAATAAAATAACAATATCCGTTATAAAATGAATATGAATGGCCTTTAAATCTAGACTATTCAATCATTTTCGCATGTCTGTCGTCGACACTGTTCCTTTTTACATCTACTTGGATAGGGAATATTTAGATTAATACTTTGTGAAGCAAAGTGACAAAAACATGAGAATTCGTCAACTAATCAGTTGTTTTATCTCGCAGTCTCGACAAAAGACTTGCTTTAATTAGGCCTGCATGTTTGCCTTTTATATGTTTTGCTTAATTGCATTTTTTGTTGCGATGTTGACACGGAATTCTTACTTGCGCTAAATGTAACACTGATCAACGATTGGACGTAGCTTTGCAGAAATTACCTAACTAATTTAGACATTTAGAATGTTGCAAATCAACTTAGGTTTCAAAAAGGGCAAGTTCCCATGTATATTTAACGCGGATTTCGATGATTTCTGATAGCTAAGTCCAATTAACTAGATTCTTTTGTTTTGTGGCCGGTCATGTTTACAATAAAGAGTTTTAATAGCACTTTGTTTTGCATGAATTAACCCTTCGTTCCACTTCGTTACACGGTCCATTATGTTTACGTACAAACAGATTTGCGTAAAACCCACAAAGAGCAGTTTCAGTCGAAAATTCTTCTGACCTGACATTAGCCTCAGCCTTGACCCAATTTTGCCTTTATGTGCAGCCCCTTCAAGTATCCTTTGTGAATCCGTTACTAGGATTAATAAGTTATCGTTAAAAAAACTCTTACAAACCTTGGTTTTGGAAATACTTTATTAATTAATCTATTTTATTAAATAATACATTATCTTGTCGCATGAACTAACAGTCTCCGTCCTGTCGCATTTCCAGATAACATGATTTCTGAATGTGAATGTAAATCTATTTCCAAGATTTCAAAGTTAGTTTAGTTAGTGTTGCTAATAAAACGCTTGTCAAAATACAACGAAAAAACCCGTAAGGGCTACAAAACGTCTCCATCAACCTTTTTTTATCGTGTCCCAAAATGTGTGCAGTCCTTTTTTTTCTAATCCCTCTACCGCCTGATTGTACAGCTGACCAGTGCCTAAACAAACAGTCAATTTGTCATTGGATACAATTTTTTCGCCGCACCCGGATTGCTTTAGATCCCAGGGCTCGCGGTTCGACCTTGGCCCGTTTTCGGGGCTCTAGCAATGTCCTTAACCCACGTCGTACCTTTTTTGTGCGTGTCGTTTAGATAAAATATTATTAAACCTTTGCGGCAACGTGGGGTCGTGCAAACTTTTTGGAACTATCTGTGCTGTAGTTTTTATGACTCAATCTATCCCTGCTGCATGAGAATGCGGAAATGTTTGTCTATCCCTTTGTTGCCTTACGGTTAAATTACGTAACCTATTTGGATGACAGTCGGTGGAGAATAGTTTACGGTCTGGAACAGAGCCGGTTCTAGAGCTTTGTGAAGGTGGAACGAGATTCGCAGCGCCCACGCGTCTATGCTTTGTACAGCCTTAGTTGATAACTTGAATGGCTAGAGAAATAGCCGATTTCATTCCACCATCGCCTTTCCACAAACAACGACCAGGCATGGGAGCAACTTTGTTTTTATGTTTTCGATATCTCATTAATTATCACAAAGCGTTTCGCTTCAGTTTTCCTGTGCCAGACCGCAGAATGGAACTCGCTTCTATCGTTTGAATTTTCAGATAGGTATTTCAAGTCTGGACTGAAATTCGAAAGAAGGTCCTTATTTTTGGCACGAGTCACATACTATGAGGTCAAATTGAGAGCAGTCACTGGTCAGCTTTTAAATCTAAAAAGAGGCAGTTATTTCTTCTAAATCTTATGATATACCTATGCTTTTCTGGGTTTTTACCGTCCTGTACTTCAGCGCAATCGTTTAAATAGGATCGTAAGCGAAGCATAGTTTGAAATGAAGCGTAGTCATCAAAGAAACGTTAAAACCAAACAAATTGCAGAACATCCGGTCGTATAACTTTATTCTAGGCAGTAGATTTTAACGGTGAACCTAAAACTGATGTCTGTTGCAATTTCCCCGCGGTGTATACTCTGACCCCATTAGTCGGTCGAATTTTTCGTTTTACCAAGCCGGTAATAGGGGCTCGGCATTTACGACGTGTTAAAAATAAGATGGCGCCTCATCTGGGGGTATCGACCAGATAATTGAGGCTATGATGGGGACATTGTGCTTCTGATAATGGAACAAACTGTTTAGTATGCCGCCCCATGATGTTAATTTTTTTGTTTATTTTTATTTAATATGATCGTCGAGCACGCATGCTGGTCGAACTAAAAGCTCAATAACACTCCGTTTTTTGGGCAGTCGTGTAAAAAATCTTAGGGATGAATCGTAATAGTGATAGGATTTTCACTAGAAAAGTATCAATATTTCAATATTTGTCTACTTTCCCTTACTTTACTGGATGAAGGCCCCCCAGCTTATTGTAATGTTGAATTAATGCATTTCCTTTCTTTCTTGTTTCTATGAACGACAAATCAATAAAATTGCCATTGTTTGAGAAACTCGACTTGTTTCTATAATCCACTTTTAGATCCTTAATATCACCCCTCCACTCTAAATATAGGTACTTATTCTAAATGTACTCAAAAACAGACGCTTGTTTATTTTATTTTATTATGACTTCACTTTATACTGCGCGGACAGATTGTTAAACAAACTCAAGATAAATAAACAGTGTGTCTTAGGCGGCCCTTCGACCTACAAATACAATATAATTTCGTATTGCTCAATGCTATCATGTAGGGTTAACTTTGAATTGAGATTGCTGAATGTATGAAATTTTGACAGAGTCGATTTTTTTTTCCAAATCCTGTTGTCTAGAATTGTTTGTCTGGAGGGCATATCAGAAATGTTTATAGGTAAGTGTAGTTCAATGTTCTTTTTTTGAACAATTCTTTACCCTTAGTCTATCGTCCTGTTTTCTATCAATTTGTGAGTTTGAGAGTCCAACGTAATCTTTCATCCCTCGGTTTGCTCCAAAAGTATGACATTCCTGTGTAGTCCTGAAAAGTACGAAATATTGGCTCAATACAGTTGTACGCTGGGATACGTCAGGTTTCAATATAACTGTGCGATAAATTATAGCGCAATTTCATTGCACGTATACAAAACGCCTTGGTTATGTCAGCGAAATAAGATTCCAAGTAGGTAGCATAAGTTATAACGGATGCTCAAGGCGTTGCCAAAATGCTGTACAGCCGGTCTATAATTGCCTATGGTGTATGGCCTATAATCTGTAGTTAATCATAATGCCTTCGGCACATGTTATGTAGTGTGGCCGTTATGAGACGAAACTATTAAGACCAGTGCGATTGAGATTGTTTATTGTCTAATTTATATGATCTAACGTCTAAAGCTAAAACAGGTTAATAGAAGGATAAGAAGTACTCGTAAATATACCGTACAGTACCTACAGACACAGCTATTATTCTTATAATGTGCTCGATTTTAAGATTTATTGGTGAAAGCAGAGAGGCTTTATACAGACAAAATTTAGAAAAAAGATTTACAGTTCGATGATCGCTAAATCAGCGTAAATTCGATTACTATTAAATACGAGGCTTTTTAATGTCTACAGAAATTGTAGGACTAAATATTATATCAGATCTAGGCTTGCATTCCCAGCTCCTCTTTTAACATAATGTTCTAAATTTGTTTCTGCGTGGGGGTCCATTGTCGAAATCTATTATTATATCCCATAATTAATCCTTATTGTTTGGTGTCAAAAGATAATACATCCTAAAACCTCTTTTGCGACACCTTAAACTGTTGACAGTTCAAATAGGCTGACCATAAATAATTGCTGACTACGGGTAGGGTTACCATATCGCAGGATGTCCTGAGATTCAGAGTTTTTAAACTCGTGGCAGGATTGCAGCCCAATTTTGCAAACCTTTAGGTTTTTTGAATTTTCTGAACAAAACTCTTCTGTCCGGTCTGTGCATTCTTTCACTATAGGAAATGTGAAGTAAAGGTTCTGAAAAACGTCTGTGAAGGTTCAAAGAGTGTTTGGGGATAACATCTTATGTGTTGTATTAATCGGGTTCGCTGAACCTTTGAATTTTAGGGTTTCGTACCTCAAAAGGAAAAAAACGAAACCCTTATGGGATCACTTTGTTGTCCGTCCGTGTGTCTGTCCAGACCCTTTATCTCGGGAACACGTGGAGGTATCGAGTTGAAAATAAAACCATATATTCAGGTCTACAGTCCCTTGAAGCTGTGAAAAAATTAAACTTCTAAGTGAACGTAAAAAAAAGATACAGCCGTTTATGCCGCATAAAACGAAAATTTCGACACTCAAGGAATTCAAAATTTATAGGGTACTTTCCGTTGACCTAGAACTATGAAATTTGGCAAGTAATGTACCTACAAATTTGTACGGAACCCTGGGTGGGCGAGTCCAACTCGCACTTGCCCGGTTTTATTTTATCTGATAACAGTAACTATGGTTACGCTTGAGGAAATATGTGATAATGCGTCATTAGCTCCCTCCCATTCGATTTTCGCCGAGTAATCGAAAAACTTCCACCATTGTTAGCTCATAAACTAGGTCTTGATAAAACCTTATACCGTTGTTCGATATCTAGAAACATGGCGGCGATCCCACGATGTTACCGTTGTCTCCATGCATTCCCATAGCCTACTAAATAGTTCAATGTGTGCCATATATCAACTTGTGTTGGTATTTGCATGTAGCGTGGCTACGTTTTGCTGCAGTCATGATTCTAGGGTAGCGTATACCTAGTGTTAACTGTGTAGTTGTAGGTACGTAACATAAACGTCCCACGGCTATGCGACTGGAAGGGGAAGTACCCTAAATATTGTAGATAGGATATTCGGTAATACTGCATAAACTGCATTCGTATAAAAAAACCTTTGCTGATCTGACACCCAAACCTACCAATAGCGTGGCGTCCAAAGAACTCTATTCCTACCGGCTTGCCTAATATCAGACATTTGAGCACCTTATTCTATAGCTCTTAAGGAAAATGTACGCCAAATCTGCACCAGCTTGCCCAAGCCAAGGATATCTTTTATTTTACGCGACGCCACTGAAACCTACCATACGTAAAAGTTACAATCTGTATTTTTATGATGTTAATAGGAAGGGTAAATGGCGAGCATTACGTGCTCGCTCGCGAGTGAGTGATTCAAAAGAGCTGTATCAGTTGGTTTAGTTCACCGGCTCACTAGCTCAGTTCCGATTCAAACAACTCAGTATATCTCTCAACTCACTCGTTCACTCGCACTCAAGTAGCTCTATTGAGTGAGACGTGAGCTGCGAGAAAAGACACGATCAACATGAACTTTTCGTCCGTCTTGTCACCGTATATCTATTACTGCTCTGTCTTTCATTCGGAAATATTCGAATTTGGAGGTACTGAGCTATAAGAGCCAACAGCTCACTAGCTGTGTTGACACAGAAAGGCGCTACTGAGCTTATAAGAGCTAGTGAGCCGTTGACACACCACTGAGCTACTGAGCTAAAAAAGTGATAGATATGTTTGAGAGCTAAAGATTCATATCACTCTCTTCACTTTAGTGACACATTTTGCGCATATCTATTACGTACAACGAAAATAGAAACACCCTTAAACTCGCGTAGTCGCGTATCATGCGACCTCGTCCACGGCCAGAATTATAGGGCTGCCGTACGTCATACAATGCCATGGCGTAGCATCCCTAGTCCCACCTTGACACCAGTTGACACAATGCCATTTGCCATTGTCCCACTAAGAAACAATGGGGTCTTAGGCGGGCGCTTTGTGAGGGTTAGAAAGGTTTAAAAGACAATAGGGACTAGACTTTTGAGTTATGCGAACAGTATATTGGGTAAACTGAATATATGGCAAAGAAACGTTACGTATATATACTTCGCTTTTTAGGGTTCCGTGCCGTGCCAAAATGGTAAAAAAGGAACCCTTATGGTGTCACTCTGTATGTCTGTCCGTCAGTCACAGCCAGATATCTCAAGAACGACTGCTGCTGCCCATTGAAATTTGGAAAAATGTAAAAATCGCTAACCTAACTCAACTGGACATTAAAAAATTCATACAATACCTTTTCTATTTTATTTTTAAAGGTTAATGCGGTGTTGAAAATTCAAACTTTCAAAGTAGGGCTACTATGTGGTCTCTGGAAGAACATACATAGAGTCTGTGCGGAAAGAGAATAGGATTAAAATTGGGGGGGCGCTGTTATGCTTTTCTACCGAAGAAAAAAATATTTGCCGTGTTTACCATACTAGGTAGGTTAGTTCCGTTTTTCGCCCCGCCTATTCTCTTTCTTTCCGCACAAACTCTACTTGGTTTTCTTGTACTTACGGTTAGGGACTTTAATTGTTCAGCTATTTAGGGTTCAGTCTAATTTTGTCGTGTAATACACAATCTATGACACGACTATTGTAAGGTGAACTAAATGGCTCAACAATTGAGGAGTGTATTTTCAAAGGGCTTATTTCTCTATGAAAACCATACAAAAATAACCCCTTTTGAAAAGACGCTCCTCAATTAAAGTCCGTGAGTGATGGAATAGTATTTTCATAGACAAACTTCAAAATTGGTGGCACTATCTATTTAAATACCTACCTATACCTAATTTAGATGAATGGTTGTTCTAACAAATTAGTTGATATTGTTATCGAGACTGTTACTAATCACCTTCAACTAGGTAACGGTTAAGAACCTATTAATTCCCAATTAAATAAGTATTATCATTGTTTATCTAAATTAAACTGCGCTTCTATAACTTTTTTTAGAATCTTAATTGCTTTTCAGTAACGGGAAACATCCGATAAAAAGTCTAAAACGATGACGCTTTAAAAATAAAGCACGGAGGTCGGAGAGGCAAAACTGGTTGAAATTGTGTTTTTCTCGTCATTCGACAAAGAAGTCGCTTAGTAGAGTATCACTTACCGAACGGCGTGATTGATAGAGGTTGTGCCTACTCGGTGTTTAAAGGGAGCGTTCCCATGTCGTTCAAAAGAACTAAGTAGTTCGTACTTTTAGTTCTTTCAGGCCACGAACAAATTTTGACAGTTGGGGAGTGAGTAACCGTTTCGGCGCGGAATTAAATGACTCGTATGAACGAGTTAGCATTTAATTTTATAGAAATTGATTCAAATATATGAATCTTTCTTCGGTGTTACAATGAAACTCGTATAAACTTACAACTTTTAGTGACTCACTTTATGAGAACTACAATACTTTTTTTCTACAATACAATACATCTTTGTAAGTATAAGACTAGAATTTTAATGATTATTTTTCCCTTTGTTTTTTGCTACCTACCTTTAGTTATCAAAGGGTAATTATTATACTAATTTCACTTACCTACTTCAGTACCTTTTCGTACGTGTTATCTGGTTTGAAAATTGTTTTCCTTGATAATCTTGATATCGCATGACATAACGCACTTTTTTCTAATCTAAAATAAAAAGGGGAAGGTAAGGTAGACTTCCGAGTGATTGCCATCCTGAATGTTAAGTCCAATAGAGGTGACCGCAGGGAGTCAATTGGGCATTAGCGTGTCAAACACTGGTACGTTTATAGTTCGATTCGATCCGTGAAGGGAACTCGGAAATAGTTCATTATTTTTTCTTCTTAGTTCCTGATCGACACAAGCCTGATGATTGATTTGAAACTCCGACAAACATGGTGGTCTAACGGCAACATTTCCATTATTAAACTAGGAAAATGATGAAGCAGAATATAACGATCTTGTGCCAAGAATCTAAAAGCCATCAAATATGATAAATGTCCTGGATTCGGATTAAGTTTAACTTGAGAAGGCGTTGGCGATGAAATATTGGAATCGATGTTTAGTTTGACCCTTGGATTCCGTAGTAATAACAAATGTCCCATTGGAAACATACCTAATGTCGATAGGTGGTTCTTGTAAATTGAGGTGGTTGGTAACTCAGATGCATCTTTATTCACTATTCCGACATTTTATGCAATGATATATTGCCTTTCTATATATTGCACACCTCGAAATATCATCACATCACAATCCTACTATCTTACTAATATTATAAATGTGAAAGTTTGTGAAGATGTTTGGATGTTTTGTTTGTTACCAAATAACGCGGTAACATGTCAATGGATTGAAATGAAATTTGGCGTAGGTACAAGTGGACCAAGTCCTGGATTCTTTATATCCCGGTAAGAAGCTCCTTTGGTAGGTTAGGAAAGTTTGTTAAGATGTTTGTTACTAAATAACGCTGTAACAAATGAATGGATTGAGATGAAATTTGGCATACAGGTAAACCATATGCTGGATTGAAACATAGGG
Organism: Eudemis profundana; assembly: GCA_947034925.1. Classification (NCBI taxonomy): domain Eukaryota; kingdom Metazoa; phylum Arthropoda; class Insecta; order Lepidoptera; family Tortricidae; genus Eudemis; species Eudemis profundana. The sequence goes on along the minus strand of OX344814.1, from coordinate 7,811,502 downwards.
TTTATATCCCGGTAAAGAATTCCTTTCGGATATTAACGGGAAATAACGCAATCGAAGCCGCGGGGAAATGCTACCTATAATAGAACAAACAACGGTTTGAGGTAAATTAACAGAACAGATTATTAACATTAACACAGATGATTAACAAACTACAGATGTTTTGGGTTACGATTGGTACAATTTGTTCCAATTTTCTTCATAGTGAGAGCTGAAGAGTACAACTCTCTTCCAGCTATTTATTCCACAATCTTCTCCACAGACCACTAAACCTATTAGTGGTCTGTGATCTTCTCAAACTTAAGATATATAAGGTCCTAATTTATTAGTTGCAGATATTTTAACACATTATACTTTACATTAAAATAATTAACTTTAAATAGAAATTAAGAAATCTTTTCATATAACTTTTTTGATTTCATTTACTTAATACAAAAAATCACCATGTGCATTATCATTTATGTCACAATAACACTATCTGTCATGTCAACAATTGTTTGTCGTAAATGTCGTAACGGTTCGGCGGTAAAACTGCAAATGTCATTAGGATGGGATTTATCGACGTGAAGTGGCCAGTTACAGCTACTAGAATCTGTTCAATGAGTTTTTATTTAGTAATCAAATTAACAGGGTGTTATTACGTAGCAAATTTGTTTTTCCTTTTTCTCCAAAAAATCATCGTAAAAGCTATAATGTTTCATGATTTAATATACTCCAGAGACCGAGTACTATCTGTTATAAAAATATCTGCAACTAATAAATTAGGACCTTATATACTTAGACTTCACAAACCTATGCACTTAATAAGCAATAAGCATGTTTTATTTATTATCGACTTACCTTTGTATAAAATTTGCATGCTGTTCAGTCCTATTGCTAATAAGAAACATCGACTATTAATGCTTTCAAACATGTCTCTAACGGCGGTGGAAAACTTTACAACAAAGTTGCAAGCTATCAACAGTTGATCGTTAGATAGACGCCTTTTAAGCCGTGTACCTATAGACTGGCTAAGCCCATAAGTGCACGGAGAAAATTGAACGATTTATTCTTGCAGAGACCACTTAAAGCATTACACGTAATTTACACGTTTTTACTCTTTCTTTACTTATCTACTTGCTTATGTCCAATAGGATTTCCATACAAGCTTAAATCCCTCTTCGGTCATGTAATAAGTCTTCGAGTCTTTTATAAATTTTATCCACATCTGAAAGTCAAATTCACTTCAAATCTAGTATGAGATTTGACATACATTTTTCTAAGATATTTGGCTTACAGATACATTACTAATTTACTACCCTGGTGGTATTTAACTTTTTTTTTTCAAAAAAGAAGGGTTGAAAGAAAGAAACTAGAAAGTAGGGATGTAACGATACCGATACCGATACCGATATATCGGCCGATATATCGGTATCGCCGATATATCGGTATCGCCGATATTATACAACCGATATTTGAAGAATTTGCTGTATGAAAAAAAATCTGCAAAAAGTAATTTCAATTTCTGACTTAATTTATGTATTGGTCTATTCTATTACCTTGTGCAATGATAATTACTATGTTAATTAAATCTTTGGTTCTTAATAAAAAAAAAGAATTTTGAGTTGACAATTTATTATTTTTACTTTACACTTTCAAGGTTGACTCTCTGGTAAATATAACCAGTAGTCATTGCCATTAGTTATAATAACGACATAAAAATATCTGAAATTCATACTTCATTATTTAGCTAAGATATCGGTATCGGTATCGGTATCGCCGATATTAACTACTATATATCGGTATCGGTATCGTATCGGCAAAACTGTGTATCGTTACATCCCTACTAGAAAGTAGATTTATTTATTACAGCAAAAAAGGTAGACAGTAAGTAAGTAGAAAAGAAAACAGAAATAAATCTCGCTGTCACAAAAAGGTCCTCAGCATAATGCCAACTCTAAAGCCGACGCTGGTCTTCCGGTGGAACCAGACAGGGGCGACGTTATGGCGAGTTATTCGCTCGACCGCTCCAGAAGGGTTGTGTTGTGATGCGTAAAATATCCCAAGAACCAATATCATAATTTCTAATTATTTTATCTAAATTATGTTGCTAGAGCATTCCACGAAAACGTTACGTAAGCGATTGACATGTATCAATTATTTCATAACTTGGCTTTAAGATTGGTAGTGCTTCTTAGCAGCTAATAAGTTTTATTAGGGTAGCTAGCGCTACATAAGCGACAAAAAATAGATGTTTTCATGGAATGCTCTTACTTCCATCATCTATATAGGTATAAAAATAGTGCACGCCGATCGCTCAGTAGGTCACGTGGTAAAAGTGCATATTGCAGCGATGCGAATCAGCCCCGAGCTGACGCGACAGATAACGATATCGCGTGTAAATGGCACATTTTAATGATTTGTTGCTACAATGGCGTTTATTGAACGGAACATTCTATGAAATGTAGACTTTTGTCACTGCATTCTGTTTGATTCTTATCTATGTGCATTTAAATTGAATGCATTCGATTTTTTGATGATTCTCTCGCAGATGTTAACCTGGCCTTATATGTAATTAGAAATAGTTTTTCTCAAGGACCTTAAAATAAATAGCCAGACGGAGCCTCACCAACAGAGAACTGAAGTCATTTTTAATAAGCCGGTTGCTTGTACTTACGAGCCGCATGCACACATGCACATCATCTAGTTTTTAGGGTTCCGTACCAAAATGGTAAAAAAGGAACCCTTATGGTGCGACTCTGTCTGTCTGTCTGTCTGTCTGTCTGTCTGTCCGTCTGTCACAGCAAGATATCTCAGGATCTACTGATGCTATCGACTTGAAACTTGGAATAGTGTTAAAAGTCGCTGATTCGAGCCTATTGGATAGAAAAAAAATCTTATACCTTTTTTAATTTTTTTTTAAAGGGGTCCGAAATGGGATGTGGAAAAACAAAAGTAGAGCTATTATATCGAGTGGGATATCAAATGAAAGGGCTTAATTTGTAGATTCCAAAACAATTTTTGTTTTTTTTTTTTAATTTTGTACTTTTTGATTTATGACCAAAAACGTTAAAAAAAATACCATTCCCCCCCTATTATCTTCGAAGTTACTGAACAGAAAAATCTGTAATAATTACCAATTATTAATATCATCCTAAATATTACAGGAAAAATAAAACGGTTTTCCTAAATTGCATCGTTTTTTAGAAATTTCCAAAAATCGTACACATACTTATTTGCTCCTACTACGCTAACGGCCATACAGTTTTTGTTGAACTATTCACGTATCTACTTACGAGTTTGTACGGAACCCTCGGTGAGCGAGTCCGACTCGCACTTGACCGGTTTTTTTCCTATTGCGAGCAGCACGTACACATGGGCTTTTTTATTTGAAGTGCGATCTTCTTAACTGACAGTTAGCAGGTCGTCACAGAACTGATGATTAGTGTCAAACTTCATACATTTTGTCACGGACTGACAGGTTAGACGGTATTTGAACATAGCTTAAGTTTAAAATAAAACCGGTCAAGTGCGAGTCGGACTCGTGCACCGAGGGTTCCGTACAAACTCATAAGTAGATACGCGAATAGTTCAAGAAAAACTGTATGGCGGTTAGCTTAGTAGGAGCAAATAAGTATGTGTACGATTTTTGAAAATTTCTAAAAAACTATATAATTTAGGAAAACCGTTTTATTTTTCCTGTAATATTTAGAATGATATTAATAATTGGTAATTATTACAGATTTTTCTGTTCAGTAACTTCGAAGATAATAGGGGGGGAATGGTATTTTTGAACGTTTTTAGCCATAAATCAAAAAGTACAAAATTAAGAAAAAAAATAAAAATGGTTTTGGAATCTACAAATTAAGCCCTTTCATTTGATATCCCACTCGATATAATAGCTCTACTTTTGTTTTTCCACATCTCATTTCCGACCCCTTTAAAAAAAAGTAAAAAAGGTACAAGATTTTTTTTCTATCCAATAAGCTCAAGTAAGCGATTTTTAACACTATTCCAAATTTCAAGTCGATAGCATCAGTAGATCCGGAGATATCTTGCTGTGACATACGGACAGACAGACAGACAGAGTCGCACCATAAGGGTTCCTTTTTTACCATTTTGGTACGGAACCCTAAAAATGCCCACATAGGTAGCCGGCTTACTAGAAATACTTTAGTTCTTTGTTAGCGAGGCTCCGTCCGGCTATTTATTTTAAGGTCCTTGGATTTCTTTAATCGTGTGTGTGTTTTAAAGTCATAATGATCATTCTCTCTCTCCTTTTCTTTCAAGGTACGCATTTTCCAAACAAACCTGTGCGGAAGTAAAGATTTATTATAAATTGAATACACTAACTACTGAAAGATCGGTTACTTTTTAAAATAAATTTCGCCGTGATACCTTTTACTTCGATTAAATGAGGCAACAATATCCTGTATTAGGAAATACAGCTTCAAGGTCTACGACTAGAAATAAGTCTTAAAGATAAACTGCCAACATCGTAACGAATTAAACATTGAATCGTAAACTGGACGGTTAAAAGTTTATTGACTCTAAGAGAAAATACAGCGTAAACTGTACCGCCACATTACAGATTTCTTATACCACGTAATGGTATCATTAATGTCTATAAGAATACTGTATTGGTACCGAGTTACCGAGCAATTCGTTCATTATTGTTCTGCTCTAATAGATGGAAGTCGACGGGAAAGCGAAGAACTCGTGTGAGTTTCATGTGTGGATTATCTAATCTTCATTGTTTTTTTTGTTTTGTTAACATTAAAAATTTAAAATAATTAAAAACATAATAAAGATAGGTAAAATAATTAGTTAAATCGTACCTAAATATAACTAAAGCAGCGGATGTGTGAGTGGCTCGCGGGCCTGTTAAACCTCATCTGGACTGGACAGACATACGATAGTAGGTAAGTACATTGTGTATCAAGGGCGGTAATTCCTTTACCCCCCGTGGCACACACTAGTACATTGTGTATCTAGGGCGGTAAGTAAGGAATTGCAAACGAGTGTTTGTTATAAGCCCGAGGTGAAACCGAGGGCTTTAATAACACGAGTTTGTAATTCCTTTACCGCCCGTTGCTCACACAATGTTTTTCATTGCACTTGTGAGGAAATATTAATTAAAATAACCTTACTTAACCTAAATTAAATTGTAAAACAGACAGCTGACAGTGACATTAGTGACATATTATATCCATAGACAATGCGAATGTCAAGTCACGTTCGAAAACCATAGCGGTAAAGACCTAAGACGGTTGATTTTATATTTACAAAATACTGAAATGCACTATTTAAACATTTAATTAATGTTACAGAAATATGTGTTTACATGTATTTGCAATAACAGTTCTCTTTAAATAAATATTTCAGTTATAAAAGATAAAAAAGGACGTTGGCGTTTCCTTTGAACATGACAAATAAGAGTAAAACAGAACCAGCGTTTCAAATTTAAAAAGAAAACCATTAATAGGTAATTTACGGCCCGCAAAACCTACGTGTAATGACACCATTTTCGAGCAAGTGTGATGAAAAAGTATTTTAGCAACCAAGCTGAAAAAGAGACTCCTCGCTTGCGGTTCTCGCTCGCTCGGTCAAAAAGTACATAACATAAATAAAAGCAGTAGAATGACGACTTCAAATAAATCGCGTTTGTGGTTATGCTTTTAAACTTGGTGATTTAACTCGGACCGGTAATGGCATTACTTAACTTTGACCGTAATGATCTTTACAACATAAGTAACGATGTCTTTATCTAACCTTGAAATAGGGAAACTGACGACCTTCAATGTATGGAGAAACTAGCATTTACCTAACATGTTATTTCCCGTTATTATCCCAAGGGAACCCTTTTCGAGGTTAAAAAAGGTTTCAATCTAGGATATGGTCTATTTGGATCCCAAATTTCATCCCAATCCATTCAGTAGTTATCTCATTATTACCCGACTGCGGCGAAGCCCAAAGGAGGGTTATGTGTTTGACCTGTATGTATGTATGTCCGTTCCTGTGTCCGCTCGTAACTACTCAACGGCACATCCGATTTTGATAAATGATACATCATTAGATTCGTCTTGATGGTGCGAGTGTCACTGCGTATCAAATTCGTTGAAATAAACAAAATGGCGGATTTTATGCAGTTTCAAAGTGCACCGCGGTCGGGTTTTTTTAGTAAAAATGTGGTTATTTAGTTAGTAACGAACGAACAAATGTCCTAACCTCGAAACATCTTCACAAACTTTCAATTTTATAGTAGTAGTATAATAATAGTAAGTAGAATGTCTCCTGAACCTATGAAGACGACGGCTCGAAGAAGCCTAGACCAATTCAAGTTAGTCATATTGCGGGTAGGTCAAGATCTGATGATGGAAACGAAATCGAGTCGAGGGAACTTTTCAAATATTATAGGTACACCTATAGGGATTTTTAGTGACTCGTGCATTAAAACGTGCAATTTAAAACATGCAATTTTGTGAGTTATTGTAATTCCTTCGAATAAACACGTCCTTAACAGTAATAACAGCTATTCAGACGCCAGCAGAACAATAATCCTATGCTCAAATTAGTCTTAAAAGATGTTTAGCAACTTTCTTCCAAACAATGACTAAAATTAGTCAGTTCTAGTTTCTTGAATTGCCCCATTGTTACGTTACAACACCGCATATATACAAAAGCATATCTTGGTTCAAGAATCGAGTTAGTTACGTCTGTCTCACCACGGACGTACTAACAGTGGCATATGTCTACCAGGTGTGTGACCACACGTACTCACCCGACCGTGGACCATGTAAGGTGACTACAATTACCGTTTTTGTGGGACTATCGCGGGGGCTTTTTGTTTGAAAATGGTTGGGCTCATCTTCTTGATTGTGCGCTTCTTAGGCGTAGACGCATTAAATGAGGTTGAGTACTTATAATTACTCTTAATATAAATAATCCTACTAATATTATAAATGCGAAAGTTTGTGAAGATGTTTGGATGTTTGGATATTTGGATGTTTGTTACCTAATAACGGGGTAACAACTAGATGGATCATGCTGAAATTTGGCATGCAAGTAGAACAAGTCCTGGATTGAAACATAGGGTACTTTATATCCCGGTAAAGAGTTCCTTTGCGACAATAACGGGAACAACGCGGGCGAAGCCGCGGGAAAATGCTAGTTACTCATAATTGTATGACAATATGTTTTCACTCATGAAATATAATTAATTCCATGAACTTGTAATCCATTGTCGACCTAATTTAAGTATTATTATTAAGCACAAAATGTTTGCATGCCTGAACGGTAGAACATAAGCACTTCCATTTACTATATCACCTAATGTACCTACTACGAGTATGTTCTTGCAAATAAAACATTGGTTCTTTCTTATTCTTATTCCTTGGTAACAGCCAATGATGTGTCGTCGGCGACTTGTGCTGGCCGGGTAACAGTCCATAGAATTTACATTGGCATTTTCACGATAACTTGATAGTAATGCATCTAGATCAAACCGAAAATCAGATCACTGTATTTACACATCGCCGCCCGTTTGTCGTCATATTTATCTGCGAGTAAATAGTAAAGTTTGTAATCAAACCTCTTTGTTTAAACATTTGTTAAGTTCAGTACCTAAACGAGTAGTAGCCTCTGTTTGTGTGTTGCTAATTATCTATATTTCTACAACATCATTCCACAAAATGCCGTCATTAATGATCACGTTCACTAAAAGTGGGCCGAGCCGATCAAACCAAAGTATCATATCATCCTGTCTGTCTGTCCTGGACCGGTCATTTGATTTTCTCGTCATGACGCCGCCCCTATGTCTGGTTCCATCGGAAGACCAGCGCTGGCTGAGGTGGGACCATTTTTTGGCAGCGCTCTACCTTTAACTGTTTTTTATTGCTGTTTTTTTTTTCATTTTGTGCTGTCAGTACATTTCACAACAAAGGTGGTAAATCGTACATCATTTTATGTCGATACTTGGCCGGAAAACGGCTTTTTCTGCACGCGTAGTTCCTGTTATCGCATCCTGATCTATAAAACGACTCCTTTAGAAATGAATGCGCTCTATGAGTGTTTGGTTTATTACCCGTATTATTTACGTTCAAGTGGAAACACGCCAGGTTATCCTGAATCCACTATACAGCTAATGTGAACACCTGGGAGGTATACCCTTTTAACCAAAAAAGTATCTTTTTTCAAATCGGTCCAGTTGTTCTCGAGTAATCGGGGAACTCTATTAAAAAAATACCTATTTAAGCTTCCGACAAACTGAGAACTACTCTCATTTTTGAAGTCGGTTAGTGAAGTGTTATTTTGGGGTACGCCAATACCCCCGCCAACACGAGCCAACGGCAGGTGGGCACTATCTACCTTTTCCAAATATTAGGAACCTTTTCTAAAGTATAAGGGCCAACACAGACGAACTGCACCCAACTGCAACTTGTATAGAAACCGTGCAGTCTGCGTGCAGTTGTGATGCAGTTCCCATACAAATCGCAGCTGGCGTGCAGTCCGTCTGTATCGGCCCTAAAGACGAACAAGTAGTCCAACTTCGGCCGTTTAAAAGCGCGCGCCACGTATTCACACAGACGCGCGTTAGCACGTGTTTCGCCTCTACGATGCATCCTCAGGAAAAGCTGGAGATGCTGACAGTCCGATGTTGCTTTGATCAAAAATCTTCTATAACTAAATAATTTAATAATGTAGTAACACAAACAGCTATAAGTTGTTTTAAAGAGCTTAAACTTCCAAAGAGTATGCGATAAATACTAAACTTAAATTCTTAACTTATTCCGAAAACAAGTTCAGGAACTATTCGCTCCCAGTACTCAGCGCTCAGCTAATTAGGTTAAGACGGAACATGTAGCCGCTAATCACGCCTAGTTCCTGGCGTTTTGCCAGTTCGTTCACTTTGGTTACGCCATTGATAGTTCACTGTAGACATGTCATCATAAATTTAACCGTCTTAAGTTGGTTTCGTTCTATACGAAAGTCGTTGTTTATTCACGGGTTAATAGCAGGATTTTCTAAAAAACTACTTGAATATTTAATGACTCTGTGAGCTGGTAGTGAATGAGGGCTACGTTTTTGTGCTCACCAGTTGGTGCCACTGTTGAGTAGGGTCCTAAAGTATAGCTGTCAATTTGTAATTACGGGTGTGAATACGAAGTTTACATTTCAATCGTATTTAATGTCGTAAAACCGTGCCATAAAAATATAGAGCATGCATTGAATTTAGTTCGGAAAAAGGAGGACGAAAGATTCTGAATGATGAAACTGTCACAAAGCACTGAATTCGTTGACCCGGTAACTCATTTGCCATAAATAATCTCAGATATTGCAAAATATTGATAACGCTATTCTAATAACAAATAAACCCGTGTAGCCCCCCACAAACAGTGACTATAGAGTCTGTGCGGAAAGAGAATGGGATTTAGATTTGAGGGCACTGTAATGCTTTTCTACCGTATTTGCCGTATTTGTCATACTGGTTAGGTTAGTTCCGTTTTTCGCCACGCCTATTCTCTTTCCGCACAGACTCTAGCGGCGAAATTCATTCCCGGTAGCCCTCATTGTAACGTGTGTTCTCTATTTGGTCTCCTTTCACACATAACACATGGTCACCCCAGCACATAACATATAATAACCATCGCGGCCATGCTCCGATGCTGCCGAGTGCACGGACAGACGGCAATACTCGCCACTTCAGACATTCTATTCTAAATTCTACATACATAAAACCCTCGTTTTTTCCTCGTACATGCTGTGTTAACCGAAACCGACTTCAAAAAACAGCAGGTTATCAGTTCTTTCGAAGGTTTATTTTTATGTATAATCCCCGATTACTCGAGGACGGCTGAATGGATTTAGAAAATGTTTTTATTTTATTTTATACGGGGTTAAAAATGTACTATGGCTACACACTTTCGTGTTTCTTTAAGTAGATGTACAGTGTTTTTTTATTTATTTAAAAGAACCTAACATACTACTATCTTTACAGGCTTAACCAAATACGATGGTGATGGAAAGGAGATGGCGGGAACAGTGCACATCATAAATTATATGCGATTCATAAAACTATAGTTATTCATGAATTATCCTTGTAATCCACTGTCAATGTCAACCTATCGTTATGGGAAAAGCCATAACTTTTCGGAAATCATTGTCGAAGCCGCGACGCTGAGGAACGTTTCTTCATTTCCTCGTTTAAGTATCGCCAGAATATTCAAATTGGTTCCTTATCGCGAAACCATCCATTACGATATTTGCCGAGACGCGATTTGTTTCCCAAGCTGACCCTGTTGGCACGGGCCCAGAAGAAACGATAAGGGAATGGAAACCAAGTGGGAGGCTGGTTACGACAATAGGGGTAATCAGCACTTTTGATTTCGTAATTGGGCCATTTTTAGGGTTCCGTACCCAAAGGGTAAAAACGGGACCCTATTACTAAGACATCGCTGTCCGTCCGTCTGTCACCAGGCTGTATCTCAAGAACTGTAATAGCTAGACAGTTGAAATTTTCACAGATTGTGTATTTCTGTTGCTGCTATAACAACAAATAATAAAAACAAAATAATAATAATTCCCATTCAAAAAACGTGATATTTTCCTCGTTTACCTTGAAAACCTCGTATCTCGGGTATCTCATGAACCGAGATAGCTAGACAGTTGAAATTTTCACAGATGATGTATTCCTCTTGTCGCTATAACAACAAATACTAAAAACAGAATAAAATACATGTTTAATAATATTTTTTCAATTTATTGTATTTACATCTAGCGCCTTTCGAAGATTTACAAGCAAAAGCCTCCTTTCGAGAATTAATAGCAATATTATTATAGATAATGGTACGGAACCCTTCATGCGCGAGTCCGACTCGCACTTGGCCGGTTTTTTTTTTAAGTTGTACACTAACTTTTTTAGATCTGAGAAATTTTACATCATTTCTACTCAGAATCACGCGCACAATCGTCGTGTAAAGTGTCCTAAATTTTTTCGTTACTTTTCCATACATAGGTAGGTACACACTTGTATGGCGGTAACGGAACGGAAGAGCGATATTTGCATGAAAAATATGGGACACTTTTTTTCTTCTATTAGAGACGCGATAGTACGCGTGACACTGAGTAGAAATTATGTAAAATTTATCAGTTCTGAAAAAAGTTATAGTGTACAACTTTAACCCATTCACTGCTAATCACGACACATTGTCGTGATTCCGGAACGCTCTTCGCGCGCTGGTCACGACAGTGTGTCGTTACCGCATTTTTGGCTTTTATCTCCATCAGTATACATCATTTTAATATCGTTTTCTTAATTTTACATACTTAAAGGATGTGTTAAAAGCAACTGATACTTATTTTGAGAATATTAGAATAAAATCTCTTTATTTAAGAACACTAAACTTTTAGTAAATTTCAATAGAGATTAAACACTCTCTGATTAAATTTTTTCATGACTGCCATATATAGCGAATTACACGATAAGTAATATAACAAATAGTTACATTTAAAAAATAAAATATTAATTATATTAGTACTTTTAAGTATCACGACAGCGTGTTGTGATTCAGCGAGCGGCGAGAGTTGTATTTCCTTCAATGCCAATAATGACGTAACTCCGAACTTGGTTTATAATCGTTTTGGACCCTAACCCGTACACATAAAGTTTATTTCTCCTTGAATTGTAATGGAGTTATATTTTTTCGTACATGATAATGGTACTACGTGAGTAATGAATGGCGTTATGCAGTTTTGTATGTTACCAGTGAGATTTTAGGTAAGCGAATGCATTGATCCCGTGCATTGATCGAAAATGAATGCGTAAATGTATATACGCAACCAGGCGATTTTATGTTAATCGTGTTGATGACATTATTTTATTATAATGTACAAGGTGCTCGTGAGGAATCCAAAAGGTTTTAAACACACATTCCTGAGATCATTAGGAGTAAAAAATGTTATATAACATAATGCAAAAATACAAGAAAAAAAGTTACAAGGATTTTTTTTATTGATTTTTGTACGTAAAATATTTTTTTTTACTGTCGAATTATACATTTTGAGTTCCTCACGAGCACTTTTGAGAAACGCGACATGGTTAAAACCACGAAATCTACAAAAACTCAAAAAATATCATCGTATCAAGAACAAATAAATTTTTTTGCCGGTTTTGATATTATGTTATAAACATTTTTTACTCGTAATGACCTCAAGAATGCGTGGTTAAAATCTTTTGGATTCCTCACAGACACCTTGTATGAATAGACATTTCAAAAGGAAATATTTTGATGTTACGTCTGGAGAAAAAAAAATACGTTTTGAGCAATAGGTAACGAACTAATGATTAATAAAATTACCTACCCGGCGGCCCTTTTGTATTAAAGTTGCACGTGCAGATAGAGAGTATAATGGTTTGCAGCGTCGTATTTTTACTGATAATAATTAGCACTGACACTGAGCTTTTACCCGCCATGCCTTTTGTTCATGTAGTTGAAGCAGTGGTCTTGCTTATGCACAAATTAGCGTGTTATTTTTAATCATTGTTACCAATGCCGCTCTATAATCCCCATAAGGAAGATAAGCGATCTACGCTAAGTTTGTAGAGGTTGAAAGGTTTTATTTAAAAAAAAATCATATGGCAACATCACAAGAAAGACGGTATATAATTCGAGTTAGCGAAACCTGTTCAAAGTTTTAAAGGAATTGTATATAACGTATGGTTTTCACATTCTTGAATAAAAAAGAATGTTTACATTCGGTAGTATTTAAATTGCATACAATCATTGTATTTTACTTCTAAAAACACCTTACCCAAGTTAAAAATAAATAACTACCGCTGCCAGGCACCCTAGATTAAGTTTTTTACTTTTTATTTTATGTATTGTAAAAAAACAACCCAGAGAAAATAAAGATATGCTAAATAAAAAAATAGCAAAAAACATTTTAAAATTAAAACAAAACATTATGTTGGCTAAAGAGAAATCGCGCATAACGCTATCCAATATAAAGCTCGCATCGCTGAGCCACTGAGTAACGACACGCTGTCGTGACTCTACGGCAGCTAGTTCGAATGTATGACAGCGCGCCGTACATGCTTCTGGAGTTCGGACGTCGCAGTGAATGGGTTAACCCAGTTACCTAAACGAGTGTATTTTTAAGACTTGAGACTTTATGCACAGTATAATAGTAGCAGTAATAGGCTACTTGATGACAGTTCAAATCAGCTTCTTTTTATGAAGTGTCAAAACGCTCCGAAAGTATGTAGTTTAGTATGAAATACTATCTTGTGACGTCATGCTCAACATGGTGCCTTATTTTTAGTTTTCGTCATTGTAAAATCGTTGGTGGCACGAAAATAAGTTTGAATGATTTTATCCGGGCTGTTTTGGAAGCGTAATTTGCTGGTTAGAGTTTATGAATTTATTTTGATTGTTGTCAAATACCCTATTGTTCTTCCTACAAAAGGTACATTGTGTACTTGAATGTGTGCGCACCGTGTACGAACGCACTACAAGCAAAGACATAAGAATACGTAAGAATGCTCCAGTATGGATCGCACTCACACAGATGTGCTGTCAAGTGTCTGTGTGAACACGTGTCGCGCGCTCCTAAACAGCCGAAGTTGGACTACTTGTTCGTCTTTATACTTTTGCTTTAGTTAGACACTTGTCCCGTCGGCAAGTAAGCGAGTAAAATTGGGCGATAAACATTAGATTGCGAATCTGGAGTCTGGACAGGTCGATCGATCACACTTTACCCCGTCAGCCCGCAATGTAATGCTACTCGCCCAATTTTACTCGTTTACTCACCGGCGGCGGGACAAGTGCCTTAGGCCCCATTTAGAAGGGGCGAGAACTCGTATGCGATTTTCATTTCATTGCGGCTAAACGGTAATAATCTTTTTAGGGTTCCGTAATTTGTGTTAAGGGATCGTTCGACAATTACGTGATCATTTTTGGCCGTGCCCCCCCCCCCCCTCTATGTGATCACAGCGTAATCTTTTGTTTTTAAGGAGTTAAAATGTGTTTGGGTCCAATCGAACAAATGTCATAATGTATAATAGCCAACGTGAACACGTGTTTAAATGCATCAAGGTAAAAACGTACATGAGTCGAAAGGTATAAGCGACATCACGTGCATGTGTCAAAATGTTCACCCATGTTAAATATAAGTTGGTGTCCGTCAAGATAGCGTACACCGTAAAGATATTCAGAATCTGATGCAGCCAATAAATAGTACCCAAATAGTACCGACGAAATACCTAGGTGAAAAAAATAGTACCCTTAAACTTTTCGAAATATAAGGCCTGTTCACGGTGTACGCTACCGGGCGTCAAGCTGGCGTACACCGTTTGTATCTCTGGAACGGCTTTGTTTTTGGAAACGCTTTATATCTCAAAAAATAGTACCCAAATAGTACCCTAGGGCCCTAAAATTTCATTTCTCTAGCTATCGTAGAAGCCGAGATATTCCATGACTTAACGGTGTACAAAATTTCACACCGTCAAGCTGGCGTACCCGGGAATTTCTTATAGAAAGAGCTCATTATATCTCGGCTTCTACGATAGCTAGAGAAATAAAATTATAGGGCCCTAGGGTACTATTTGGGTACTATTTTTTGAGATATAAATCATTTCCAAAAACAAAGCCGTTCCAGAGATACAAACGGTGTACGCCAGCTTGTCGCCCGGTAGCGTACACCGTGAACAGGCCTTATATTTCAGAAAGTTTAAGGGTACTATTTTTTTCACCTAGTTATTTCATCGGTACTATTTGGGTACTATTTATTGGCTGCCTCAGATTCTGAATATCTTTACGGTGTACGCTATCTTGACGGACGCACTTTTTGCCACATAGACAGCCGGCCCGTATAGACATTTTGACATCTGCACATTCCAACCATTGAACTTTTTGTCACGTTGACTACCCACTCTCGGAATGCTTCCGGCGATCACGTAATTGTTGAATGATCCCTAAGTGTGCATAGAAAATTGATTTTTTCACAGCTTGAAGAAACTGTAGACCTGAGTATATGGTTTAAATTTCCTTTCGATACCTCCACGCGTTCCCGAGATAAAGGGTCTTCACAGACAAATAGAAGGTCAGCAAAGTAATCTTATAAGGGTTCCATTTTTTCCTTTTGAGGTACAGAATATTAAAAATGTGTGGACAAGATTTGAATTAATAGGGAATATGCATGATATTTTATCCTCGTCCTGCCCAATGTTCTCAATTAAGAACAAATTAGATTTGATAGTTCCTGCCCAAGCTTTTTTATTTATACTTCCGAATTCTGCCCAGTGTTCTCAATTAATCACATATTCAAATTTGCCACACAGCGGTCAAATGTTTCGCACTTTGCAATTTTATTTGCTTGACTCTGATTGGTTGGAGTATTAGCCAATACTTAATCAAGCCCTTGTGGTGAACTGCCTCGGACTCGCCGATCAGTGTCACGCCACGTGTCAAGGATGGTGCAATTTCGCTGGAGAGGTAATTTCCATCCCTCTTTACCTTGATAATCAACCATGCGTTTTTAGTGAGTACCATATCGATGTAAAGCTGTATAGTTCTAATATGTCACGATAGCTTTATTTTTGGAAAAGTGTTTATTTTAGATTTTTCAAGGTAACTCATCGAAAAGTGTGATTTATTGAGAACATTGGGCAGAACTGACTACCAATACCGCTTAACTGAAGTTCTATCTAGTAAACAGTTATACATGTCAGAGGTGGATATGGTCGCAGATTTTACGGTCAGCATGGTGGTAGACGAGGTGGTGGCAGAGAGGTAGTTGAAGTAGAGACTTACAAGCTGGATCAACCAGAGGCTCTTTGCCATTGCAGTCATCACCAGTTCCAACTCTTGCGTGGCGTGATGACTCATTTGCACCTAACTTGCCAGAACAGGTATCAGCCCCTAATTTGTCGCCCAACCACACTGAATTTCTGTCAATTCTGGACTACTTTACTGAATATTTAAACGATGATATTTTGACTGTATACGTTGAAAAAACAAAAAACAGGAAATAGCATAGACCTGAACCGTGTGTAATTGAAAAGGTGCAATAGGGTAACTTTAATCATGGCCAGTGTGGACTACCAAGTTCTGTATATGTATTATTTTCCATGATAAAAAAGCAATTAAAATCTAAGCTGCTTAATTTATTTTCCTTTAATTGCTCAATAAATACTATATTCCAATTATGAAGTTCATGCCCAATGTTCTTAATAAATGCCAAATCAAAGACAATAAATTCACAAAATTCTGCCCAATGTTCTTAAAAAAGAACATAATATATCGACGAAATATCTAGCTCAGTCTATTTAATATGTAACCCCTATAACCTAAAAAATAATATAAAAAATCCTACTTACTTTTTACACACAAATTTCAGCAAATAATGTCTTGGGCAGAACCCATCAAAATTAACTTGTGCTTAATTAAGAACATTGGGCAGAAACTGAAAGTCTATTTAAATATGTTTGGGCAGGACGAGGTTATGTTTACTTTAATAAAAGCTCATTCATATAAGAAACCGTAGGAAAGAAATATTTTTCGAATAACTGTAAAAATAACCAAGATATAACCCATCAAATATTTATCTCTGTCTCTTTCTAGCAAAACAGAATATAGTATGGAGTTTGTATGGCAGCCGTGTACTATGACGTCATAGTCCATATCGGATCTCTCCGTCTAATCGCTGTCTAATTAGTGGTTTAAAATGTTTATATCTTCCGTATTTCTCGGTCGATTTTAATTTAATTTTCACTTTATGTCATCTTTTTGACGGTATTTTCATATTTTGTTAAGAAATGGAATAAACAAAATTCATGCATATTCCCTATTGAATTGCAGTCATACGACACCAAATAGTGAGCAAACGTAACATATGCTTGGACAAATGGACCGAAAAACCACCAGTCATCTAAGAAAGGTGAAAGTCCGTAATCTTTTAAAACTACGTACAACGTAATATCTATATTATGTTGTTAATGTAATGATCCATAGTGTCTTACATAGCCAAAACATCATCACATCACGTAATATCAGAACTAACAAGCCCGTGAATGGTTTTACTTAAGGTGGTTTTCTACCGGTAGGGCGAGACGAGACGAGACGAGAATTGAATTGAAATTTGTATGAAGTTTTCAATCCTCTCCTCGCGCATCACCGCTCGCGCATCGCGCAACTTGATACAAATTTCAATTCAATCCTCGTCTCGTCTCGTCTCGCCCTGCCGGTGGAAAACCACCTTTATGCACTGGTCCCACCGCTGCCGAGTAAGCGAGTAAATTTGGCGAGCAAAAGTTCATTGCTGGCTTACGGGGTATTGTGTGATTGATCGACCTTTCTAGATCCGCAATGTAATAGGGACGAATGTCTTAGTTCTACGTGTGAACAGTTGCATAATACTTGTGTTGAATTATGCATTGAAATGACTTAGTAGTAATGCAAATGATGTATGGATCTTTTTTGCTTGCATAGTAAAATTGCAGCGTCACGGAAAAGTTTAAACCAGTGAAGTGCAAGTTTAATTAGAAATTTGATGATTAGTAACAATTGAAGCGTTGCTTTCGTTTCATGTTATTTTTAACCGACTGGGTCATTCCACCAAAGTATTACTCGTATACAGGGTGAATTTTAAATCGTGAATCGTAACCACGTTTACCGGTAAATTCAATTCAATTCAATTCAAATTCTCTTTATTTCAGATCAAACAATCCATAATATTAGTAAAGGCTTACGACTAGGTTAGTAGGTACATGTTGACAACTTATTATTATTATATTACAAATTGGGCTACACCCTTGATTTGTCCCATCCAAAACATGAGAATAGGACAATCGAATCTGCCCGCAATCTCCGCAAGCAAGGTATTAGAGCTTGCTCTCACCCGACTCAACAATGAGACGATCTTTTTCCTAATAACGGCTTCAAACGTATCAATGTGTGCCTCCGTGAACATACCAGAGGCACTACATCTACTAGGCAACCCCATCAATATTCTGAAGCCGTTATTGTACTGGACTCGTAGGGCGCTGTAGGCTCTTTTCGTATACCTAACCCATAGGCTCCCCGAGTAAAGCTACTTAAGACTAATACAGAGCACTAGTGTTAATTACAATTAAAGACCCGCTTAATTATTAACAAAACGGTGGAGGCGTTTATTACCATTAATCGTAATAAAACTGAATTATTTTATGAGTAAATACGATTTTTAAATACCTACTTATGTTGACAATGTCGACGATGTTGACATTTATTGATAATACATGCCAAAATTCTATCCAGCCAACTTCAATATTGGGAGGTTGGATATCTAATGTTGAAATTTTCATGACAAGTACGAAACATTAATGTAGGGTGACAATTAAGGTGAAATTAGGATAAATCAAATTAAAAGTGGACAAAATAAAAACGTACTTAATTTAGGTTTAAAAGCATTGTAAGTTATTGTTAACTATGTATAGACTTCAAAAAAAATATAACGGTTCACGATTTAAAATTCATCCTGTGTAAAGACGAGGAAGCAGTCCAAGTTCGGCCGTTAAGGCACATTATAATACAGTAATTTTTCTTCCTTCAAAAGGTACATCGTGCGCTTGAATGTGTGCATGTCGTGTACGAACGCACTACAAGCAAAGATTTGCCGATGCGCACCACTGCTCCAGAATGGAGTGCACTCACACAGACACGCGTCGTGCGTCTGTGTAAATACGTGTCGCGCGCTCCTAAACGGCAGAAGTCGGACTACTTGTTTGTCTTTATACTTTGGCTTGGAGCGTGCGACACGTATTCACATAGACGCGCTGTGTGAGTGCGATCCATACTGGAGCATTCTTATTTGTTTGCTTGTAGTGCGTTCGTATCGTACACTGCGCGCACACATTCAAGCGCGCGATGTACCTTTTGTAGGAAGAAAAATTACTGCTATTATACTGTGATTCCACGGTCTGTATCTTTAATAAAAAATATGTTTACTAAAAATACCCGACCGCGGTGCACTTTAAAAGTCGATACAATCCGCCATTTTGTTTATTTTAACAAACTTCATACCCAGTGACACTCGCGCCATCAAGACGAATCTAATGATGTATCATTTATCAAATTCGGTTGTGCCGTTGAGTAGTTACGAGCGGACATAGGAACGGACATACATACATATATATGTACATACATACAGGTCAAACACATAACCCTCTTTTGGGCTTCGCCGCAGTCGGGTAAAAAAAACCCAATTAAATCGTGACTTGCGTTATTTTTACGTGAAATTACCGGACTTCAAAAAGAAATACACTTTTTCTGATAAGAAGTTATTTATCCACAAGATGATTCTCTTCTATTGAGCAAAAGTTAAGTCTGTATTAGATACAAAATGAACGCACTTTCTTTCTAATTCTCATAACCTAACTTCAAGCAATATATCACTGACTTAGACGACTGCGGACTCAGAGACAAAAGATGGCAAAAAGTAATAAATAATTTCTCATATAACGCTACCCGGGCCTACATTTCGTATGGCTTCGGTTGACGTTCGTATAGTCCCATCCCTCTCGCACTCTTGTCCTAGAATATTTGAGTGAGTAGGACGGCAGAGCCGCCAAAGAGGGACGAGATTGGCTAAGAATTTGTGAATTACCCCACAGAATGAGGCGTAACTCAGGTCAAGTCATTTGTATCCTTAATATATAGTTATTCGTCTCAGGTTTTGGTGATTTGTCTCACTCTGTCGGATTCTGTTTTATACGGCTACGGATGTCATGTAGATGGACTGAAATTACTGTTATGATTAACTCTGTTGTACTGTACAGTCAGTGTCAAGTAAAGCGCCAAGTGTTACGAGTCGGCTACCTCAGTGGTACGAGTAAGTATAATCAATAAATTCTGCAGAACACAAAATATACGACATTCGACAACCTTAACACCTTCGTTGCGTAAGTTTAAGTAAACAAATTGCCAAGTAAAGCACGTTTGTAAAAGTGGTTTCGCCATGTTTGTTTTGAGGTTTCTCGCAGTGTGATATATCAGAATTGATAAGATGTAAATCAATGAGAAAGTGATTCCAAGAGTGACAGTGATTTCTTGCATAATTAATTTGTAGCGTTACATATACCTAATATTGTTTCACGCATACTAGCACACTGCTAGCGCCATCTACATAGTTTCTTATGTCAGCTGTTATTATGAAATACCGGACTAAAATCCTAGTTCTCCAGGAGCTTATAAGATCGAGCAAAGATTCTCGGCAATAGTTCACTCTCGAATTCTGAGTTTGGCCACTTTATGCGTATGAACGGTGACGCTAGGAGAGACTTGTTGTCCAGGGTGGAGTAATTAATTGGTTCAGATCCAGAGGACGCTCTTCTTTGCGATGGACGGACCAAGTGAAAGCCCTAATGGAATCATCCCTAAATCTCGCCGTAAGAAATGCGTCGGTGAAGGAGAGATGGCGGGAGGCAGTCAAAAAGGCCGTGCTACAATCCCCATGACCACGACTACTCTGTTAAAGAGTATACGACTAAAAAGAAGAGAGATTATAAAATATACTTAATCCGTGGTAAAACTCTGAAAATGGTATGTAATAAAACTTAATGTAGGTAGTTGAAATTAGCTGATTCTCAGTTTGAGGATAACTAATTAAAAACAGATTGTTTTAAAAAAAAAAAACGTGTTTGTCCCTGATTAGTTGGCTCATTGAGGGGCGGGTCTGGTCAAGAGCTTGCAAGCTTTATTATTAGGATTAGAATATTTATTGGTTTTAATTATCGTTATTATTAATTATTTTGATGTTATTAAATTTTATGTAATTTGATTGACATGATTATTAGGATTAGATAATTGTTGGCTTTAAATTATTTAATGTAGTATAGTATTCGCCTGATGCTATTGACTGTGTGTTTTTATTGGTTATTAATGCAATTTTATTTTTCGTGGACCTGTGTATTAAATTCGAACACAATGTATATTGTTACTGAAATAAATGAAATGAAAATGAAAGCGAAATAGTTTTAAAACTGGTCATCTATAAACTTCCTTGACTATACGTTGTCTGCCAAAGGTTTGTACATTTGCGGCGTTTATGATTTTTATTTATATGTATAAAAAAATGCTACAATGTTGGGCCACCAACCTTAAGTGTGCTCATTAGAACATGTGTTTTGACTTGAAATGATAAATGTGTCTACATTTAGCCGACCACATGTTAGTTATGAAATAAAAACCGGTCAAGTGCGAGTTGGACTCGTTCACCGAGGGTTCCGTACAAACTCGTAAGTAGATACGTGAATGTTCAACAAAAACTGTATGGCCGTTAGCTTAGTAGGAGCAAATAAGTATGTGTACGATTTTTGAAAATTTCTAAAAAACGATGCAATTTAGGAAAACCGTTTTATTTTTCCTGTAATATTTAGGATGATATTAATAATTGGTAATTATTACAGATTTTTCTGTTCAGTAACTTCAAAGATAATAGGGGGGGAATGGTATTTTTTTGAACGTTTTTGGTCATAAATCAAAAAGTACAAAATAAGGAAAAAAAACAAAAATGGTTTTGGAATCTACAAATTAAGCCCTTTCATTTGATACCCCACTCGATATAACAGCTCTACTTTTGTTTTTCCACATCCCATTTCGGACCCCTTTAAAAAAAAAGTAAAAAAGGTATAAGATTTTTTTTCTATTCAATAGGCTCGAGTCAGCGACTTTTAACACTATTCCAAGTTTCAAGTCGATAGCATCAGTAGATCCTGAGATATCTTGCTGTGACAGACGGACAGACAGACAGACAGACAGACAGACAGACAGAGTCGCACCATAAGGGTTCCTTTTTACCATATTGGTACGGAACCCTAAAAACGTGACATTTGCTTTAAATGGAGCGGTCCTTAAGCCAAAGGGTAATTTTAAAACTCGTAACACCACATCCAAATTCCCAGTGGGCATGATGTGTAACAAAGTTTTTCCGAGTGTGGGTTTTTAAATTTGTTCTCGTTCCTGACGTTTAAGGCGCTTCCCAAGCGCGTACTTATATTCACTGATTTCCTCATTTCGTGGTTACAAAAAGTGGCTACTAGTGGCTAATTTTTGCCCCTCCGGAGGATGAGTGAGACGACGTCAGACGTTAGTTTTATTAGAAAGATGTATGTAGTACTTATTCTGTGACGTGGGTCAGTCGCCCGCATGATTGCTTGATTATTTGTTTGAGTCTTGGAAGTTGACAGAGGCTAACTGCGTGCAACCATGTTGGTTGAGTAGTGGTTGTCTCCGGGTTGAAATGATGGTGGTGTGGGGTGTGGGGAATTTACGATGGACTTCGCCAGCCAAACTGTGTCTTGTTCTTCAATACGAGTGCATGCAACTCGGTAAGAAGTTGTCGCATAAAGTATCCAGTTATGTAACATTTACAGATGATATTTATAAATGTGTCTAAAAGAAGCAAATGTTTTATCTATTACTTGAAACTCCCTAATGTTAAAGTATCTTAGTGACGAAACCTGAAAATTATTGGTGTTTATAGCAATTCATAAACATTTTTCTGAAGTGGCAGTAGCAGTTCTATCTCTATTTACAGAATCTCGTAGCAAAACGCACTTAGTCCTAAACAAACATTCCAACGACGTCTCCAGAGCTTATTTATATCGTGTTATTTAGAATATCCTGTATATATTTTGACTATCAAGTCGTATCAAATCGTGTTGGTGAATGAAATGTTTACTAATAAACGTTATTGCTATTCAGTTCTATTGTTTGTATTGAACTGAATTTAAATATCATGTCCTATTAAATGACTTGCAACGGGGAGTGGTGCAGTTATTTGTTACTTATGTGGTTCCCTGTTCTTGGATCGTGAGATGTATTTGTCTCTTGTGACATTGTATTAAGATATTTTTCATCAAACTTGCTCGAAAATGGTGTCATTACACGTAGGTTTTGCGGGCCGTAAATGACCTATTACGCCCTAGGGCGTAATGGTTTTCTTTTTAAATTTGAAACGCTGGTTCTGTTTTACTCTTATTTGTCATGTTCAAAGAAAAACGCCAACTTACTTTTTAAACTTTTATTACTGAAATATTTCTTTAAAGAGAACTGTTATTGCAAATACATGTAAACACATATTTCTGTAACATTAATTAAGTGTTTAAATATAGTATTTCAGTATTTTGCAAATATAAAATCAACCATTTTAAGTCTTTACCGCTCTGGTTTACGAACGTGACTTGACGTTCGGATTGTCCATGGAATATGTCACTAATGTTTATTTAGGTTAAGTAAGGTTATTTTAATCAGATTTCCTCACAAGTGTGATGAAAAACATTGTGTGTGCCACGGGCGGTAAAGGAATTACAAACTCGTGTTATTAAAGCCCTCCGCTTCTTCGGAACTGGATGGATCAAGCTGAAATTTGGCATGTCAGTAGACCAAGTTCTGGATTGAAACATAGGATACTTGATATCCCGGTAAAGAGTTCCTTTGGGATAATAACGGGAACAACGCGGGCGAAGCCGCGGGAAAATGCTAGTTTATTATATCCGAGCAATTTTGCAAACGTAATTTGATGATCTTAGAAGTCTTATCTTAAATCTGGATCTGGAAAGAATAAGTAGGAGCATTTAGTTCTAAGAAAGCGCGTCGTTGATCTTAATTACTTAAGAAACGCACTTAGTTTACCAAGCCATATTGAATAGCTCTCAGTACTCGAACACATATGCAATACTAATACTATTGCGCTTCACTCGCCTCTTGAGTCAACATAACCTGTACAGACTGGCTCATTCATTACTCACGAACTAAGCAACCTTAGCCAGATTTCCGCCAGGCTATCTATCGATTCTCGTCATCGAAGTATAACTTGCTTAATGGCTCGTTTGGTTAATTCGCGTAGTGCGAATTTCAACCTTTCTCCATATAGTTAAAGTTCAATGTCCAAATTTACGAATGAGAATAATACGCTCTTGGGAAAGTCAGGTGCTTAAAGCTACTTGGCATCTTGACAGTTGCACTGAATAAGTAATAGTACTACGTACTAGGGATTTAAGGCGAGGTATTTCAATGGGAGACTGAATTGCAGGGGGTGAGGGAGGTTGGTTTGACACCGCCTACTCGGGGCGCTCCCCGCGTCCCGCGTCACACGAGTGTCACAGTACACAGTAAAGAGATATTCCGTACGATAATTTTAATTTTGTTTAATAATTGTATAATTTTATGTAATGCTAGGTAATTTCCAAGAAAATTCCGAGAGTTAGTGGAACGTATTTTAGGCAAATTTATATAAACATATACATACATATTTATGTAAACATGTAAAAGAGCACCGTGGTTAGTTAGAGGTAAAAGTAAAATAAACAATAACAAAAAAAAACCGGTCAAGAGCGAGTCGGACTCGCGCACCGAGGATTCCGTACAAAATCGCTTGTAGATACGTGAATAATTCAAGAAAAACTGTATGGTGGGACAAACTTAACTTTGCTCTTGTAAAACTGTTGTCCCCATACATCTACATATGCCGCGGTTAGTTTAGTAGGAGCAAATAAGGTTGTCTTACGATCTTTGCGAATTTCTAAGAAACGCTGCAAGTTAGGAAAACCGTTTTATTTTTCCTGTAATATTTAGGATAATAATCGGTAATTATTCCAGAAGCGATAGGTTGAACCACTACATTCTTTGGCTTCTTATTTACAATGTTTTTATATACTGTGGGGGTCTAGCAGTGGGAGCATTGAAGTAAAACAGTCACTGGGTAATTTTGTATTATATTGTCCACATATTACATCTTACACACATCTTAAGCGTCACAGTGACAACACACTTCCGGTCCCACATTTCTTCTGAAATGTGCGAATCGTGGGTGGCATGGGCCACAGTTCCTGCTTTCCACCAGGCGGGCTTTCTGCTCGCCTGTCACTAGTTACCATAAAAAAATATATATACAACTTTAGGTACAAGAATTTATAATTCATCAAACTTCAATGATCTAAAAGTTTGGCTAGTTCGAGAACTAGAAGCTTTCTCCGAGCGGATCTTCATAGCTGCCGGCACATCAAATGATGATGACGCGACGAGCTCTTCGGGTATTATGTTCTCATCATTTAGTGTGATGGGGTCCAGTGAACTAAGAACCGTTTTACGGGTTCCTTTTTTAGTTCTCGTCGTTGCGAAGTCGGGCGCAATGAAATCTGTAGCAGGACTAACAGGTATTGTAGTATCATCTTGCAAAGTTGATTTTCTGATTGCCATCCCACGGGTATGCCGTGGATCAACAATTTCTGGTAGAAGGCAGTTCATGTAAAATCGTACAATTTTAGGCTTCATTTTGGTTTCCCAAAAGTCATCATCTTTCGTGATATGTATGACATGCAAAGGCTCCTTTTCTCCTGACCATATACCCAGCATACAGAGCCGCCGACCAGTTACACGAAGCTGCCCTTGGACTTGAAAATACCAATTACTAGTTTTGTTTATTTTGTTTGTGTTTGTTTTTTTATCATGTCGAAGAATTTGAATTTTATTTTCGTTTATTGCATTTACCAGTCCTTTTTTAAACGCAGTAATTGGACATTTTATTTCGACCAACTCATCTTTACCCACTAAGCCGTCTGGCGTGGCACCTATAAAAGGATATTCCTTATCAATAAAAAGTCCACAAGGCTCAATTGTTACAGACTCCTGTTCCTGCATCTGTTGCAACGCTTGTCGTTCATTTTCAATTCCGTGAGCTATAGCCATGACGTTTGATAAATTCTTTTTATACAGAATATTTTTCACCAAAAGGGACGTGTCTCTCGTCAACTGTCTTTTGCAAATAGGACCAAAATTTGATGCCGTGATAATTTTTTTTCTAATTTCCATCCATTCACTAGAATCTCTTTGTAATACAGTTGATCTTTCAATACCGTCTCTATCTGCAACAAGTTTTTCCAAATTACTAAGAAAGTTTTGCTTCGCTTTCTCGAATTGGTCTGAGGTCATATCTGGAGTTGAACTAGTTGGTCCATAATCATGTTGTAAGTTGGATGGGTTTTGTGTTTTCCTAATTTTTTTCACTGGGTGCTCTTTATTGTACTTTCTTTTTAATGACTTCCTTTTTTCGATTTCTTTTACTTTCCCTGTGGGACTTTTATTTAAAAAAGCCTTTTGCACTGATGATATACTAGATTCATCGTTAAAAGAAACCACAGCAGCTGAACATCTTGCTTTATATCCCCGTCTCATTGCAAAGTTAATCCTTTTGCCTCCGACGAACTTCGCAATAACATTGTTAAACCTCTCCACTGTATTTGTATCCACATTTTCAATAAGGCTCCGGGATTTTGCTGCAGCAGTACCTACAATTGCATTGACTCTGAAAAAGAATGTGGAGTTCTGAATGTCTTTGAAGTGATTGTTTTCATTCCGATTCCTAGTGCAATTATAGTCACTGCACATTCGATGATCGCCATACGCATGAGCCACCGAGTTATTAATGTCATTATACAGCAAAGATATGCATATGTTTCTTGGTTTATCTACAGTGTTATTATGGTACAAAATTGATTTTACGATAGCTTTCCTCATAATCATGATCCGCTCATTATTCAAAGTTTTCCTATGGGAAAGAGCATATTTTGTTTCTTTTGATAAGGCCCGTAATTTTTTGCAAAAATTTCGCAAAATATGATTTCTGCACTCAATTTTTTCCACTGTTACACCTTGATTGCTGTATGGATTTGCATTAAGGATTTTGCAATATGTTGACGAGTCTCCGTCTGCAATAACTCTTGCGTAAATAATACCGTACATATCTAAGGAAGACTTAAAACCTTCAACAATTATATCAGATTCCATGGAGCACGAAGAACCACTATAATTTTTGAAACAAATGTGTTCCGTATGAGCAATACCCTTGTTTTCAGCTCGGGCGCAGACTAAGCAATATTTATTTTTCACTCCTATATACAGAACCTCACCGAACTTTTTACCTATGATTGCAGCTGCACCGGATAAAGCTTTAAAGTTGGTTCCGTATGACCTAGCACACCAAGATCCATCAACGTATACATCGATTAAAGGGTACCCATTTTTCATTCTACCGTCTGTCATTGCTGCTTCTTTTTCCCTTTCCGCCGCAGCCTCCATTGACTTCACTGCAGTTTCTTCCCATTTTTCATAAACCTGATCCTGTATTTGGGAGTAATATTTTGCAGAAAACACAGGAATATCCATTGCAGAAAAAAATTCTTGAAATTGAGTATATCCTATACCGGCTGCCACAATACCGGTGGTAGCTGCAATATTTACATCTACATGCTCTGTACTCTCTGGATTTTCGGAATTGATAATAACCACTTCCCTACAAACTTTGCACTCGAATTTAAATTTTGAAATCAATCCAACCCTCTTCTCACCTACCAGTTGGAAGCTATTTGCTGTGCAATTAAATAAACCATTATGAATTGCCTTGTCTTGTAGTTGAGCAAGAAAGTAGGGCAGGTCAATTACTCTACGTCCACTAAATGGTTCAAACTCAGCAATTTTTGAGACTTCTACCATCAGTTGCTCCTTTTCAGCGCTTTCTGCATCCCTAAAATAGGAAAAAAGGTTATCAAAAAATAAAAGGACTAAATTAAAAATAATAACTAAGAACTTTCGGCTTGATCATCCAAAAAGAACATCAAAATATAGCAATTAATCAGTTTTTTAAGTAACAATGTCGACCGAAGAATATTATTACGAGAGTTTTGTTTATTATATGAATACTCTTATATAGATACTTACTCATTCATACTATTTTGAGATAAACTGCCATCATATTCTGCAAGTGGTTCCTTGTCTGTATTGTGTAATGTCACGCTGAAACAGTAACAGTTAGTAATTTATTACAATTTTCATATGCAGTAAACATAATAAAACATTTTGTACCTATGACTATGATCCACTTACTCATCTACTGTAGTATTGAAATTCACAGGTTGCAATTCTTCTAATAGTGTGGCCACACCAGACACTCGTGGCTGTTTTTTTGAACTAAAATAAAATAGTTAAAAAATAAATTAGTTCATTCATACCTACTTTCAGGAATTTCAAACATGTGGCCTTCTTTTGTTCATTATGATTATTGCCTTCCATTGAAATAGACGAGGGTCAAATGCAAGCCCATTGAAAAAAAAAGACAACGGTCATTATTTTAACACCTTAAGAAATTTAGCGTGGTCGAAACACGTGCTTATCTTTCGTTTATTATTGCTTCGTTACTAGTGACTAAGGCATTGGCATGGACATAAACATTGCAATTGCCGACAAAGTGGTAGAATAAAAACTTGAAAAATATTTTTTTTAGGATACCTCCCCTACATGCACATTCGTGATGATTTTTTTTCTGTCGCCTACCTTATAGTGTGCGATATCATTGGATAGGTCTTTTAAAAATATTGTGGGTTTGTGAAGACAATTTTTGGTGCCCAGGCTATATGGAAAACGTAGGAATATCCTTAGCTTCTAAATTAACAGTAATATTTACGCTCGAATGGCGCAATAAATTACCAGCAACATTAAATGTACATAATATGAAACAACTAAAAGCTCTCTTCTTTGTCCACATTATTGTGTTAGGTAGCTACGGAACCCTACATTGCGCGTGGCCCGACACGCACTTGGCCGGTTTTTAGACCCACCGACCGCCGTATGATGTATCGTACAGCAACAGAGTGCAAAAGAAAATGATGAACTACATACTATTTATTACTACAATTAAATTAACTACATAATATTGGTTTAACTTTAGTAATAGCAAAATATACAATATAACAATAAAAACACGGTGTACATAAGAAATCCTCAGTACATTCACACTAAACTGTTGTCATACTGATATTATATTTAGTCTGTGTCATCAACAGAGCCCGGAAAATCCATAGCAAAACAAAAGACTGTCGCAATTCAACTAGTGTGAGAAACATTTTTTTATCGATATCGATTGTTGTGTAATATGAGAAAAAAATGGCCCACCAAATGAAAAAAAAAATAATACAACATTTCACATAGGTTTTTATAATTAATTATACAGGTACAGATGCAATTTCTTCCTCGAAATCCACGTCAGTACACACAGCAGCACATGACATCTTATTGGGTTTGTTATAGTGATAG
Source organism: Eudemis profundana (assembly GCA_947034925.1). NCBI lineage: Eukaryota > Metazoa > Arthropoda > Insecta > Lepidoptera > Tortricidae > Eudemis > Eudemis profundana. Next base: position 7,782,403 of record OX344814.1, on the reverse strand, counting down.
GAGAATAATTAGTTTTTCAACATTCTCTGGGAGAAGACTACTTTTATGTAATATAAGTATATATGAAATATAAGTAACGTTGATAATATAAGTTACGTTGCATTTTAGATGAAATAACACATATAAAACAAACCCTTAACTTACTACTTCTTTTGCGTTTGGCGTGAATGATTATAAAATAATGTACCTAAACATATCGGTATGTTTTTTTTTTAGACAAAACTTACTCGATATCGATAAAAAAATGTTTCTCACACTAGTTGAATTGCGACAGTCTTTTGTTTTGCTATAGATTTTCCGGGCTCTGGTCATCAAGTACTCGTGATATGCAACTGCAATGAAAGTAAAGAACAGCCACTCTAAGTAGGACAGTAAGACTCAAATTACAACGGCCTATCGTAAAATGTTGGATAGAACCCTTTTATTCTCACGTCATGGAGTTACCTTTATCAACAAAAAATTATACAATAATGGAAATTTACGTACCGTTTCTTATAGTTCTCTTTTCCTGTTCTTCTTTTAGATTTTAGCACTGATTTGTTCTTTATTTTGTTTTTTTTATTAGCCATTTTCAAATATTTTACCGTTGCACGAACGTATAAACGGGCGGAGAAAATTTGACACAGATCCAACGTCGGCAAGCGCCTGATTGCGACTGGCGGGGTAGCGGGCGGCGTGGCGTGTTGTCGAAGCGCTGGGCAGCGGTCAAGTTTTGGGACAAATATGAATTTAAAAAATAAACAACATCAATTGAAAACCAAAATTTAGCACATTCTCTGTAGTACTTAAAGATAAATATTTCCATACAAAAACTATGTAGAAAATAAAAAAAGAAGCGCTGAACAATTCATTTTAGTTTTTAATTTAGCCTGTTTTCGGGATTTTATATGATCGAGTAAAGTACATCCTATCGTGTAACCAATTAGCACATTCTTTAGACAATATCCTTAGGTATAACGTATATTTTTTGAAAGACTGTCATTTAATGGTAAATATCTAAAACATTGCATCTTGCAACCTTCGATTCAGTCTCCCATTGAAAAAGCTCGCCTTAACGATTATCGGTTTTTGAATATTCGCGAATGCGAATACGAATAATCGACGTTCATATTCGCGAATGCGAATGCGAATACGAATGTTGGTCATACAATTTTATGCTACTAGAAAAGAAATAAACAAAATGAATTACTATGAAAATTCAATACTTAATTTTCAATTAGGTATGATTAGGGCGTGCAGTACCGGGAAATTTTTGTATGGCAGTACTGGGAATTCCTGGTGCTGCCATACTAAAATTTCCCGGTACTGCACGCTCTAGGCATGATATGATTAAGCATTTGTAATAAAATAAGTACTGAAGTTTTTTTAAAAAAAATCACTAATGAAAGGTAATGATTATGCATGCGGTAAAAAAATTGGAACTGGTGCTTAAAAATAAATATGTACCTTATTTTTTCACTTTATGTCGGTACTTATCTAGGGCTGCCATCCGTCCGGGTCTCCCCGGATTTGTCCTAGTTTGGAGAGCGTCCGGGGAACGTTTCATTTGTAGTCCGGGTTTGCTAGTCTCGCAAAAGCTAATGCGCTCCCCCCCCGAAGCGGAAAAAAACTGCGTTGCTGTTGAGATATCCGGGTTTTAAGCTCCATAATCCGGGGATTTACGCTTTTTGTCCTAGGTGTCAAATTTTGGAGATGGTAGCCCTATACTTATCGAACCGAGTTTGTAATTACTCGTTGATTGATAGTTCCGAAATCCGACTCGACGACGAAGACGACTCGAACTTGGCCGATTTTTTTTCTTTGATTTTAAGATCTGAAATGCACCAAAAATATTCGCAATATATTCGCAACGATTTTTGCGAATGCGAATATCGAAAATCTTGCGAATATTCGTTACATAACTACTACGTACAGAAGTTTCTCTGTCTAACAAAACTGACGTTTGGGGTTCAGGTTCGACCACCGGACGGAACGTACCGGATCAGACCGTTTCTCTCTATCGCATAACGCGTGCTCTTTCTGGTCGCTGGTTAAGCCCCCCAGAGGGGTAAAATTTGGTACTAGTCGCCGCGCGGCGAAATCGCCGAGTGAACCGCTCCTGACAGTTGGTACCTACAGTCTGTTTGTTCCGTATAGGAATAGACAGAAGAAAAAAAAGGTTCTAAATAGTGCCGGTTTTAGGTTGACATTCAATAAATGACATTTCTAAAGTAGTTGCTCAAAAATTAAATATTGATGACATCCATACTTTTTGGTTGGCTGAAAATAAGAAAAAGTATCCTTATAAACTACCCAAAGAGCCAGAGATAAGCAACATTCAAAATATAAGACAGTTGTGCTCGATGATCAGAGCTGTCATTCATGTATAATTCGTATAATTGTTTTAATTGTATACTGTTTTAGTTATAGTTTGCTATTCCTAAGTACCTAATTGGTGAATAGTTATTTAAAACCTTAATCCAATATGAGTGATTCTGTGGGGCAGTGGAAAAGGCGTTTGCTCTAGCGTGCGTTGTCACTCGACCATCGCGAAGAAGTGAATGTTTATGTTATGGTTACAAACTGTCTTACAGTTTTACATTAAATAAAATATTATTACAAGTATTACAAATTTACAGAAAATGTTTGGAATCCCTGCTTCTGTGTCCTTCTAGAGTCTATTGTTATCCGGTACGAACTTTACTTCGCGTACTACAATACAAAGCGTACAAATTCAGTATTTTATTTCAGTACTAATTATAGGGAACGTGCACGATGAAGCTGCTGCCAACTGGTGCCGCCAATCTAAATCATATACCCTCTCATGCTGGGGCCACATTGACGAAAACGCCGTTAATAACGTTAATTTCTCGGGTTGAAGGACGATTAACGTCAGTGTAGCTACGACTTACTATATTTGACATTGACACTTACATATTATCATTGACATTGACAGCTTGATTTGACAGCGGCGATAGTTTTCTTTATTGTCCGCCCGTGTCTCTTTTGTCGTTTAGTGCTGCCACCTATAGTTCGTGCACGTTTATTTAAGTAATAATTATAGTATATGGCTTGAAGACAGCGATATACTGGATGCCTGGCGTTACGGTCCAGTGATGTACAGACAGTGAGTCATTCTAATCTGCCGCACCAAGCGGCAGCCACGTAACTGGAGTTGCCAGATGTACCGATAGGTGCACGAGGTCACAATTAAAAAAAAAATAAAAATGATTTATTCATTAACATGAAAACTTAACAATATTCAGGTTGGTGTCTCTTTTTAAGTATTCGGGATACCTGTGCCAAGAGATTTTAAGGAGTCTATGAACACGTTCCGATTTACCCTTAATCGGAACGCCAAATGCCCCGGATTTTATTTAAGTTATGGACAGACAGCGGAGTCATAGTAATAGGGACCCTTTGGCACCATTTGGGTACGAAACCCTAAAAGAGTTTAATCTTCGGATTTCGCTTGATCAAAGAGGGCAAGGTTCCCCATACAATACAACAAATCGCAATATCACCCTAAATGACTGACTATTGCAGTGGCACGAGAAAAAAAATGCTGAAAGCAGGCGATTTTAACTCCAAATATAGTCAAGAACAAGAAAATGCTACACTTTATATAGAGAAACAGAAATTATTAATGCTGCCCCGTTTAAATAACAAAGGTCCGATTTATTAAAACTAGATCTGGCAACACGAGACGTAACCCGAGTCAGAACAAAGATTTGCCTCGTCAGTTTGACCTCAGTCTCTGATTGCTTTGATATAAAAGAAAGGCCTAATGGTGGCTTGTTTTGCTCGTACTTATCCACAGCCGATCACGCTGAGTGAACTTTTGTACGTGTACCTTATCCCAATTTAATAAGATTTACAAATGGACACTAAATGTGACTGTCTCTCAATTGCTACACGCAAAAACACGTAATATGATTTGTATCAATTATTCGGTGTCTAGATCCGGCTCGAAGGACCATTATGGTTAGGTGATGGGAATAGTAGGGTATTCTAGATTTAGTCTATTCATTTGATTTAGTATAGCGTTTGCTTTGTATCTGGTTCACGTTACGGGTCAGTAATATTGCAGAGATGATGCCAACAAATAAGTATTCTTTCTCTCAAAGTTCCATTCTTTCAAAATTATTTTGAAAGAATGGTATTATTTCTCGGGAATCTGTGATGGTATACATAAATGAATTGTGACTGGTAATGTTATGATATGATTTCAATAGCCTCAAAACTCAATCATAATCCTTCATTCATGAACTTGGGACGCATTGATCTTTCTTTTCTTATGAAATACGAAATTACGAATACAGACTACCTAACAAATAACTCGTCGACTAGCGTAGATTTATGAATGAGAATTGAAATGTTACAACCTACTGAACTTTAAATGCTTTCGTTTTTAATTTCTGCGGAAGTACACAACATTTCCTGTCATTCGTAAATGTCAAATTTAACCGAGATCGTGTCAGGCTCGCAAAATTAGCGCAAAATTCTTTATAGTGTTTTCATACCAACTCCAAAATTATATTACAAACGTATTATTGCGGAAATAAAACAAACTACTTGCAAAACTAATGATCTACTCTTTTCCTAGTAACCTTAATAAAGTGCGAACACTTGAATATCTATTTTCTTCTGTACAAGTCAAAAAGTTTTATATCGTACAGTCTGTGCGGAAAGAGAATAGGCGTGGCGAAAAACGGACCTAACCTAACCAGTATGGCCACAGAACAGAAAATACGGCACATACGGTAGAAAAGCATTACAGCGCCCCCCAATCTAAATCCTATTCTCTTTCCGCACAGAGTCTAGAAGTTTTCAACTCTCGGGAAAGTGTAGGTAAACATAGACAATATTCAATAACATATTTGCTGTAATTTGAAGCCCTTTCGACTAAGTTAACGAACCATATTATTTTAAGCCTACAAAATGTATCTAATCGAATCGTCCCATTACCGTGTAAGATCGTTTTTCCTGTTGATTAGTGGAGTTCAATGAACTTTGGTTTGTTTTTCGACGCGGTCAATCAACTGCGATTTGGTTTTTATGTGATTTTCATATGTTTTTTAAACGGATGAACTTCCTATTTCAATGAATGAAATAGGAAAATTGTAAGCCACACACCTTGGAACTTATCAGCCGACATCACAGAATAAGTAATAGTAGAGTCTGTGCGGAAAGAGAATAGGATTAAAATTTAAAATTAGGGGGCGCTGGAATGCTTTTCTACCGAAGAAAAAAATATTTGCCGTATTTGCCATACTGAGGACGTTAGTTCCGTTTACCGCACAGAGTCTACCTACTACTGCGTACAGTCGAGTTCATCATTATCTGAGCAAATAAAGGATCAAAAATATCTGATCTAGTACTTATGCTTCTGACAATAGGGTCTTGTTCAGATATTTTTGGTCCAATCTTTGCTCAGATAATGATGAACTCGACTGTACAGGAGTTTTTCTTTCTAACGAAACTGACGCTCGGGTCCGATGTAGTCCGACCACCGAACGGAACGCTCCGCGTCCGATCGTTTCTCTCTATCGCATAACGCGTGCTTTTTCAGGTCGCTGGCTCCTCCGAAGTGGCAAAATTTGATACTAGTACCCATGAGGCAAAATCGCGGAGTGAGCCACCCCAGACCTAATTAGGTACGCTACTGCCAAGAACGATGATAAATCGGAGATAGCGGAATCACAATTTACTATAGTGTGGACAATGGAGGTATTGCTTTCTTCCAAAGAACCATTTAACATTTACCAAATAATATGTAACCCAACCTTCGGTCATTGCCACGCCGCAATCACTTTTTGTCCATTTTAATCATCAGTTTCCGTAACTTTTTGGAAACCTTTTGTAGTCATTGTGAGTTGTGAAACTTGTGAATCATGGTTTTGTTGTAATATGGTCATTAGGTACAAAGTTGCGCCTTGAACAGCGTCAATAACGTTCAATAAGTTTGTCCTTGTTACCAATTGATAGAACAATTCTCTTAAAGCCGCCGTGTGGACAAGATGGCTCCCGTGTTTGTATAACTGCATAACTTTGGTTTATTTGTGTTATTTATGCGAGGTTGTGCAATGTGTGTCAATGTAGTGATATTTGAGTGTGCATTTTGTACTGTTCGAGTAACTGGAGGTTTATTTTATAGATCGTAGGTAATAAAATAAATTAATACTGCAAGTTTATTAGATACCTATAATGAAAATATATGGTCAATGTTGGATGTCGCTGTGTTGTAGCCGCCAATAACCTCAAATTTGCGTTGATTTCAAACGTAGATTTATTTACAGGCGGTTCAATTCAAAACATACCTTAAACTGAGACAAAGACAAAATGTAGTACAAATATTGAACAAAAAATATATAATATGTATAGTGTTATGGATTAGGGTGATTAATTCGGTATTTTCGACATAGGGTCCCATTAGTACAAAGAAGTAATACTTTAAAATTCTATAGGCACAATCGTCGCTACTCTTCAATGTAAACAGGTTTAGTGAAGTCAATGTTATCTCATTCTTTCACGTTTTGCGCAAATTTTATGCTTAATGTCTGGATCTCCTGAGAGCCTTTTACCAAAATACTTTCGAAAGCACCAATGGACCGATATTCGATATCGTTAAAGGCGTTACAATTTACGATAATTCGTGCATAAAAAAGAACGATAAGTCCGTTCACTTCCATCTTGTAACAGAATTGGAGTGCCTTTATTCCTTTGACCCTAAAGTTTATATTACATTAGCCGTTACTAAGACGTGATGCCTCACCTGGGTAGCAAAAACTTAAGCGGCAACGGACGAAGTCAGTAAAAAGTTGGTTTAAATTTGGACTAAATTTTGAGATCACTCACGGTGCGGTCAACAGTCCAAAAGGCAATTCACAAAAACTCGTAAAGGTGCGATCTCAAGCGAGTGTATGCGGTGCATTGGTGCGGGTGCACCTCATGTTGCAGAATCTTTTTTGGTCGAATCATCATTTGGCAGAATTCATCATTTGGCATAATGCATTTTATTCTGAAACTGTAGAATTTTCAGGACTCTTTAAGGCATTATCCTGTTAAATAGGTTAGGTTAGGTTTGTTTTATAACAATCCCGAAAAGTTTAAAGTTTCAGAATAAAATGCATTATGCCCAATGATGAATTCTGCCAAACGATGATTCGACCAAAAAAGATTATGCAACATAATAGTAACCCCATTGCTGCATATATCAAGAGTTAACCTAAATTATGAAATGCAGAACTTTTTTCTAATTTACTGCTTCATATTTCCTAATAATGAAACACTCAATATGGACGTAACATTAGATACCGTCTTCAAAAAGCTCTTAGCAGCTAAATTGATTCAAAAAGGCAAAGCTCGTAGGAGTAACGCTGAAGTGAATGACAAATAAGGGAAGGATTAAGAGTTGAGCGAATTTTTGGCCGTCGTAAAGATATCGGGTGTCTTCAAAGAGAGCGTGGGTAGCGTGAGAATTGAGGCTTATGAATTTTTATGTCTGCGTTGTATCATACTTGAGGTAAAGAAGTATTTTAAGGTTTGAAGCCTAATAATTACTACAGCACTGTGATTCCAAAGAGATTTTGGGCTCTGGTACTAGAATAAGTATGTCATTGCACAATTCTGCCCCGTTTCACGCAAATTGCTAGGGTTTTTTAAACGCTTTTATTTAGCTTGTCTCTGTTGTTTTTATGAAACTTTGCACGGAGATTCAATTCCTGTGACAATACAAGATTATAATTACTTATTTCAACTAGGTCTAAAGTTGGAGTCTGAAGGTGAGTGGCACAGATGATGATTTAAATCGTTTTATTTTAAAGATTTGCCATCTTATCTTAAGAATGGATATAATCAAAGTAAGTCACTAACACCTCGTAAAAAACTGAATGTAACTGAACTGAGTTAGTGTCTAAGATAACGTTAACTAAAAGCAACTGTGAATGAAAACAAGATGCGTCTGTCAACGGCCATATTAATGGAGTCTTATCGAGTGGAGGTTGGATCTCACTCAACCGGTGATTTATAATAGCAGTTGTTTACTGTACGGCGGGCACAAGATGACCGATACACTGTATAATAAACCAAACCAAAATTAAAGAGCATTACCTATCCGTCCCATAACATTTTTAAATTGTGTACTTTTTGGAAACTGTTTCTTTCTAAAGTCTGCTGACTGTTTTGCGGTTAATATTTTCCCCTATTTATTTATTTGTATTTATGTATGTATATGTAGGTTTATATATCTTTTTATTTATGTATGTTTATGCCCCTGCGGTTATTTATTTATGGTACCAAATTAGCCCGCTCTTGTTACCCTTCGCACCACCTACTGTTTTTTCGTTTATTTTTGTGTCAATTCCGCTACCCAAAGGTTGTCTGGAAGAGATCGCTCTTAAGCGATAAGACCGCCTGTTGTCTACCTTTTTAAATTGTTCTAATTATGTAAGTACCTCTTGTAATGTGTTTTTCTGGTGTGCAATAAAGTATACTTGTATAATAACAGTATTTTTTCTTCCTACAAAAAATACATCGCGCGGCTTGTATGTGTGCGCACCGTGAACGAACGCACTACAAGCAAAGTTTTACAAATGCGTAAGATAAGAATGCTCCAGCACGAATCGCGCCGTCTGCGCCTCGACCTTGAATGGGTATCGCGCGCTCCTAAACGACCTTAGTGTGACTTCTTGTCTGTCTTCATACTTTGGATTTATACCAATAGGGTTGCCAGGGGCATTTCTCCAGAAATATGTCTGCGACTCATTCATCTGTCTCCATACATTTAGTACGAAAAAGGGCCAGATGAATGAGGTGACCGCAGACATATTTCTTGAGAAATGCCCCCAGATGGTCGGGAATAGGGAATATGCATGAATTTTCTCAAATACATTTCTTTACTAAATATGAAAATACCGTAAAAAAGATGACGTAGAGTGAAAATACAATTAAAATCGACCCAGAAATACGGCAGATATAAACATTTTAAAGCACTAATCAGACGGTGATTAGACGGAGAGATCCGATATGGACTGTGACGTCATAGTACACGGCCGCCATACTGTCTCCATACTATATTCTGTTTTGCTAGAAAGAGATAGAGATAAATCTTTGTTGTCTTATATCTTTGTTCTTTTAACAGTTATTCGAAAAATATTTTTTTCCTCCTCTTTCTTATATGAATGAACTTTTATTAAAGTAAATAAAAAATATCATGCATATTCCCTATTGGCGGGATTCTCCCGATTTTTTGTATGTCATGTATTTTTTGTATGACAAACGACTTCATTTTAAAACTTAGTCCGATCCACTCAAGGTGGTCAGGCCAGCGAAAATTTCTGCTCTTTCACGCTAAAAAAAAGCTCGCGCGTCGAGCCCGTGGGGCGTCTCCCGACTCTCAAAATCCCGACATATTGTTTCCTGCTCCCGATAATAGGGTAATTCAATCTGGCAACACTATCCAAATACATTTTCTTTGCCGTTTAAAGTGTATGAAGTGGTTAAAGTGCGTCTTCTGAACATCCAGTGGAAGCCCTTCGTTATTTCTTCTAAAGTAACTCCGACTCTGTAATAAGACAAACTTTTCATCCATGTAAAAAATCATATGCACCACTTAGTAACTTCTGTTTTCGATCACCATTTTTATGGCAGTCGGACAGACGTAACGGGTCTCGTAACTTAAGAGACATAAGTTTCAAAACCGGCGCACGCGCATATGTCGTTCCGGTTCCGCGCAGAGGTCGGTGACCCCGCGTTTGTCAATCAATGGTGTCTGGGCTTTTGACAGTGTTACGACTGGTTTGAAGTATGGAGGATATGGGGATAAGTTAGTGTTATGTTTTGGGCGTGCTGTTCATAGAATTAGACATGATTTATTTAACTTATGTATGCGGGGGTTTAAATGATGAACACATTAAGGTTAGTCGGAGCAAGGAGCCCATCCACAAAGTACGTCACACGACTTTTCAGATTTTTTTTACTTTTTCCATACATATTCCATCTTTGTAACACCCATGGGTGTGACGAATGGATGACCTCTCCGTTTTAGTTAGTTGCGTTGCGTGTTTGTAAGATGCCGTTGTCGTATGATATGTACGCTGTACTTTTCGAGATTTTCTATGAAAGGCGCACTTGCCCCGGCTGGCCTCAGTACAGTCAACTGAATGGTCTGTTGCTGGAGAAAGGGCCTTTAATTTGTAATTTTAATTCGTACGCGTGTGTAAGTAACTGTACGTTACGCAGATTTGGAATATTCCGAAACGATATACTTAGTTTAACTAATTCAATCGGTTCTTGCTTTGTGCTGGTCTGTCAGTCGCTGTTAAGATTTTTATAACAATTAATGCTAATGTTCGTTGCTTGACATACCTACAATATTCAGTAGATTCATTGTCAAAGCATAGGTTTTAGTGACCGACTCAAAACCAGACCGATTTAGAAGCGTTAACACTATCTAGTATCTAATTTCGCATAAGTACCTACCTAAAATGGTTGTCGAAATTACATCACCGTCTGAGCAAAATGTTGAGCGAGATCCGTCGACTCAGCTTAGAGCTATGAATGAAATTATAACTGCACTTGCTTGCCAGAATTTCATTTGCCATAATTTCATTTGCCATACTATTCAACTGCCATAATGTTGTTTCCCATAATTTCATATGTCATACTCATTGTTTACTATATTAATCATATGCCCGAATCTTTGTTTCCCATAAAATCATTTTCAATAATATCATATGCCAGAATCTTTGTGTCCCATAAAATCATTTTCAATAATATCATATGCCAGAATCTATGTTTCCCATAAAATCAATACATGAAGCAAAAAAGTAGGTTAGGTTAGGTTTGAACTGCGTCCCCCAACAAAAACGAACTGCTGTCAGAAAAGTAGGTTAGGTTAAGTTTGAACTGCGTCCCCCAACAAAAACGAACTGCTGTCAGAAAAGTAGGTTAGGTTAGGTTTGAACTGCGTCCCCCAACAAAAATGAACTGCTGACAGAAAAGTAGGTTAGGTTAGGTTTGAACTGCGTCCCCCAACAAAAACGAACTGCTGTCAGAAAAGTAGGTTAGGTTAGGTTTGAACTGCGTCCCCCAACAAAACCGAACCGCTGTCTGAAATGTACGTAAGGTTAAATGAAACATTAATACGAATATTAGTTACAAAAAATAAATGTAGTAGCATACCCACCAACGTATTAAAACAACGAAATAATTTTCGGGCGCTTGCAGAAATGTAATAAGCAAATGGATGTCAAACGTGACGGTTGAAAAATTTTACTCAATTTCATTTCAATTATATCTATTAGCCCTTAATCACGAATTATCATCTCCAAACTTACAGTAACCCGTAAACCATCTGAGTAAAGTATTCTTGTGTATCAATTTTCCGGTTTTTGTGAAATAAAATATGAAATTTATGTGATTGAACTATACTGTTTGTGATTGTATTGATTGATTGTTGACATACACGAAATATACAAAGGAAACCGGGAATCCTATTGCTACCGCTCATTTTGCCCCCGTGATTATGAAGAAGAGTGGGGGTAACTTTGCGACTCCAGCACGCTCACAAAACGTAACCATGCGAAATCCAAAAAAGGTAAGCCAAACAACCCCGAGCCCAATGACAACATCGACCCAAAGTCAAGGTATTGACCACCTGGCAGCCCAAATAATGCTCCTACGACAAGAGATACTGTCGATGAAAGCAGAATTCGAAATAGCAATTTCTGCAGTGAACCGGTGTGAAGGAAAAATTGAAGAAATGAGTACAAAAATGTCATCGTACGAGACTCGGTTAAATACTGCCGAACAAGCCACTGCTGAAATCTTAACTCTAAAAAAATTAAGCAACAGCCTTAACACACAAATTATCTCCCAAAGCGTGGCCCTTTCTGCCTGTGAGTCTCGATTAAACACCATAGAGAGCTCGACTGCCAGTACACCCAGCCAGTCAAAAATAGTGGAATCATTGGAGGGAAAACTAAACTATCACATGCAGGCTCGCCTGAGGAATAACATTGAGATCACAGGAATAAACGAGAGCCCAGGGGAAAACCCGTACCATCTTATTCTGACTATGTCGACTCTAGCTGGTATGAAGTTAACGGACACGGATATAGACTACGTAACCCGCAGTGGATCACCAAGCAACAAGCCCAATGACCCTCCACGTCCCCTGATAATAAGATTCTGTCGTCGTCACGTTAGAGACCAATTTTACAGCGTAGCAAAACTTCGCCGCCTCACCACAACAAAACTGAAAATTGATGGTCCCACACGTAATGTCTACATCAATGACCATCTTTCACGAGAAAACAAATTGCTTTTTCGTGAATGTAGATCTCGCTTCAAAGATGCCGGATTTAAGTTCTGTTGGACCAAACGGGGTCAAATATACGTCAAAAAACATGAAGGTAGAGGTGAAGAAGCTAAAGCAATCATTGTCAAATCCCACAATGACATCACACGTATACTTCAAAAATGCACCCCAACACGTCAAGATTCTACTGAGCTTCGCAGTGACATGTAAAGCAGCCAGAACATTATTTTATTTTATATTTATAACTAATGAACATATATTTGCATCGCTCACAAAAACTGATACATTATACTTTATTTTCTTAAAATCACACTCTACACACCACACACATCTTTATCACTCACTGTCCACCAGAGCTCTCTCTCTCTCAGTTCTCTCACTCAAGTCTCTCCGATCTGTCAGGCAGGGTCATCATCCTTTTAAATTTAATTTCAGACATAAACGGCACAAAAATGGTTAACCAAGACATTTTACTAGACCTGGATTCTGATGACTTACCCTGCTTTATCGCTGAACGACCTGAGTCATGTAAGTTAATAATTAATAACAATCATAATCTTAAAGTTCTTACCTTCAACATAAGAAGCTTGCAAAGGAACTTTGATCATCTTCTAGTTACATTGCTAAGAATAAATATGTCACTAGATATTATAGTTCTAACCGAATGCTGGCTCCAAGATGACACTACTATACCTCAAATTAAAGGCTTTCAATCATACCGAACATTGAAACGCATCAATAAATCAGGAGGAGTGGTAATCTATATAAATAACGCATGGACACCTGAAGTTACAGAACCATTATTCGACGAAGCAAACTGTTTAATAGCAGAAGTAAAAAATCAATTTTGCATCTTAGGCGTATACCGCTCTCCCTGCTTCACCGAAACGTCCAATTTTTTAAATTCGCTCTCATCCGCTACCTTATCTGTTGCAAGCTCACCTTGTGTAATTGTTGCCGGAGACATAAATATAAATACACTCTCTGAAAATGACTCAGACATCGGTACTACTTCTAATTATCTATGTTTACTGGCAGAGTTAGGTCTTAAACCAGCCGTTAACAAGCCCACTCGCGGAACATCTTGCCTGGATCATATTCACGTCTCGTATAGGCTCCAAACTACTGCGGTTGTCTGTGAGACAGATATCACTGATCACGATCTGGTAATTGCAGGTATAAATACTAGAATACCCAAACCCAAGCAAGGAAAGCGTTCTATAACTAAAATCGACTACAATGCTGTAGCAGATGCACTGAGCGCAGTGGATTGGAGCCACGTTACAAATTCTGACACCGTAGATGATGCCGTCAAAGCTTTTAACCAATTGTTTTTAGATTCTGTGCACAAACACACCACTCTCGCTTCAGTTAGTCGATCCAAATTTACAATCAAACCATGGATGACACCTGGTCTTATCAGATGCTCTAAACATAGAGATCTTCTTCATGCTAAATACCGTAAAAATTCCAACGATGAAACTTTAAAATTAATCTACACCCGTTATAAAAATTTCCATAACAATCTTCTTCGGAAACTAAAATACGATTTTGAATCCAAAGAATTATCCGAAAATAAAAATAACCCCAAAAAATTGTGGAAAACTATAAAACAAATTACATATTCTAACAAAAGCTCCCAAAAACCTCTGGAACTCTCGAAAATCAAAGACTCGGTAACCGAATCACTAAACCTATGTAACGAGTATTTTTCAAGTGTCGGCAAAACCTTGGCTAACCGTATTCTTAGTGAGATGAATAAAACACAAGAAGAACTGGCTCAAAAAACCACAATAGATAAATCACCATCACAATCTCTCTTCTTGCGGCCTACCGATGAAGCCGAAGTCGAGTCACTAATACTCAGTCTAAGACTAGATTGTGCCCCGGGTCTTGATGGCTTTACTAACCAATTAATAAGGATAGTCAAGAACTCAATCATACCTCCTCTCACTTATATATATAATCTGAGCTTGGCACAAGGGACTTTTCCCCGTGAATGGAAAACTGCCCTAGTTACTCCCATCCACAAAGCGGGTGATAAATCTGACCCTGGCAACTATAGACCTATTTCACTGCTCGGAGTCTTTTCAAAAATTCTAGAAAAAATTGTGAGTAAACGTCTAATTACTTTTGCAGAACAAAACAACATTTTCTCAGACCGACAGTTCGGTTTTCGGAAAAACAAATCGACTGGGGATGCAGTTGAGCTAATGACTATGCTTCTATCAAACTATTTGGATCAAAATAAGGCCTGTATAGGAGTATTTCTTGACCTAGCTAAGGCATTCGACACTGTATCTATTCCGATCCTTGTACGAAAACTTGAACATCTCGGTGTCAGAGGGAATGCCTTAGATTGGTTCAAGAGTTACCTATCAGATCGAACTCAGCGTGTCAAAGTTGATCAAAACATTAGCGACTGCACTGCCATAGATTTTGGAGTGCCTCAGGGGAGCATTTTGGGCCCAACGTTATTTATTTTATATATTAACGATATTATGAGCTCCAAATTTCTCAATAACGCCGATATTTTATGTTATGCAGACGACACCGCCATAATTTTCCACGATAACTCATGGGCTGAAGTAACTAAATGTGCGGAGCGAGGTATGAGCGTAGTGGGAGAATGGCTACAGGACAATTTACTAACATTAAATGTCACCAAAACAAAATTTATCTGCTTCCATAAGACTAAAGCCTCAGCACCGAATGATCTCTCGGATATTGCCTTGCATACCTGTACCAGACATGGAGCAGCACCTTTAACATGTACATGTGCACAAATCGGTAGGAGCCCCGCTTTAAGATATCTAGGCGTTATTTTTGACGAGAAACTCTCCTTCAAGCAACATATACTAACCACGGCCAAACGTGTTCGCAAACTAATTTATATTTTTAGAAACCTTCACAATTCAGCGGATAAGCGGCTACTGAAAACTGTGTATATTTCCATCTGTCATTCTGTTATTACTTATTGTATAAGCGCTTGGGGTGGGGCTGCGAAAAAATTCATGCTTGTACTGGAGAGAGCACAAAGAGCGGTACTCAAAGTAATTCTCAAGGAACGTCGTCGTTTTCCGACACTGTTAGTCTACAAAAATATGGATGTCCTTAATGTCCGTGGAAGCTTTATACTACAACTAGTTTTGCAATTTCACTCAAAGGTATTAAATTCCCCCAATTATGTAGAACTATCCCAAAAGCGCAACTTTAGAGTCCAAGTTCCTCCAACAAAATCAGCGTTTGCCCAAAGATTCTGCTCATTTCTTCATCCATTCATCTATAACAAAATATGTGAAAAAATTCCTTTGCAAGACTACTCACCAAGAGAAATAAAAATAAAGGTACAATCTTGGCTTAAATCCCTTTGTTATGAGGACTTGGAGTGTTTACTGAGAGTACCTAGATAGAGCTACACACAATCACACACGTGCACATACACACAATTACACACAACAAAATACACTTACAATTATAAATTATATTTTTATATTTATTTATTTCAATATTCGGTTCCTCCTTTGGTCTCCTGCGAGACAGGCGATGCCTAGTGCAGGGACCAGTGCAATTGTATTGCTAGAAATGTAACGTGGATAAATAAATGTCTTATGTCTTATGTCTTATGTCTTAAATGCATAGCCAGAACAGATTTGAAAATACTATTTAGCATGGATTTTAAATATTCTTTTAACTTAATAATATGGATAACAATACGTATGGCATTCGTAAGATTATGGCATTTAATATTCGGGTAAACCATAATATTGCACTTAATAATATGGATAACAATACGTATGGCAATCGTATCCTTATGGCATTTAATATTCGGGTAAACAAGAGTATGCCAAATAACTATTATGGTAAACGAAACATTCGGGCAAATGAAATTCGGGCAAGTGCAATTCGGGCAAATGAATTGTATGGCATATGTACTTCGGGCAAACATTAGACAACCGCGTAGCACACAGATAGTCTACAGTATGTGATTGGAATTTTCGTGATTCTTTTTAAACGTGAAGCTTCCTCCTTTGCGATGGACGGACCAAGTGAAAGCCCTAACGGAATCATTCCTAAATCTGTTCGTACGAAATGTGTCGGTGAGGGAGAGATAATCAGAAAGGCTCTGCCAAGAGTATATTACTAAGAAGAAGAAGAGAAACTTGAATGACTAATCTGTTCTAGTAATAATGCGAAATATGGTATTTGCCTGTACTTTTTTGTATTTACAAATTATTTCACCCTTGCTTTGAAATCTTATTTGGCCAAAATTTACTAAACTTGATCTATTTAGTATTTTCAACGATTGTTAACACGTCCGCCGGCGGTAGGTGCCCAAATTATGATATTAAAATTTCGCCATACAATACCTATGCTATTATTATAGAATAGAACGACAGCGGCAAGCGCCGTACTTCTTGTGTGAGTTAGAGTCAAACTCGAGTTTGAGATCCACTCTGTTTCGACCACGGAATGCCCATACTGTCATCGTTGTGTCCCACATGTCAGTAAAAATTTGCTCCGCAATAATGGTATGAGTTTGGCTCGGCAAGCACCGTACTGACTTATAGGCAATCGCGAATAAATACCGCGTTAGCCGTACCGTCATATAGCATGGTTCATACTTTACGGTGATATCCGTTACCGTCCGCGAACTTGTTAAAAGATCAAAAACTAAAAACAATGACATGATTTAACCCGAGTTAAGTGACGTCATATTACTCTTTTTCATAGAAACTTCATACTATCTGAGCGTTTTGATACTTCATAAAAAGTAACTGATTTAATCTAGAAAGTACCTACCCTATTGCGAAGATGAGGTTTCTTTGCCGTACTGAATGTTAAGTCATTAGCAAAAGAGATGGCAGCAGTATATGGAGCCATCCATAAATTACGTCATTTGAAATTAGGGGAGGGGGTCTGGTCAGCGGATGATGGTAATATGACGTAGGAGGGGGCGACAATAGGACGATAGGATGATTGTAGGAGGGGGGGGGGGTCCAAAATCGGCAAAAATCGATGACGTAATTTATGGATGGCCCCTATGTCGACTATTGAGCATTAGCGAGGATTGGGATTTGGGGGTGTAAAGTTAAAATGGGTCAGTGCCGCGTTTTACCACAGTATAATAAGAATAGCAGTAATTATTCTCCTACAAAAGATACATCGCGCGCCTGTACGTGTACGCGCCGTAAACGAACGCACTACAAGCAAAGTTTTAAGAATACGCACGAATGTTCCAGTACGGATCGCACTCACACACGCGCGATACAATACGTAGGTATCGCGCGCTTTTAAACGGCCGAGGTTGGACTACTTGTTTATCTTTATAAGCACTTGGTTTTACAAGGCTTCAAACGTAAACAGTAGGGTGTCCCAGTAAGCAAATCTCCATACTAACTTTGAAGCCAAGTCGGCACGGGTTCCCATCATCACAGACAGCTGAAATTTTATATAGCAGTATATTTGAGTAGTTAAACATTTTTGAGGGGTATGCGTTACAAAATAATAAAAAAAAAATGTTTTAAGGGCAAGATTTTTTTTTATAATGCATACCCCCTAAAAATGTTGGAACTACTAAAATAAATATTATGGTATGTAGATTTGCTTTCTGGGACACCCTAGTAAACAGGCTTACTGTTTTTAAGGTGCATACTAGCCCAGGGCGTATAATCGAGAGCCGAGACAAGCGTGGTTGCTAATGGCAACCGACTCGAATCGATACCCGATATGCGTGTACGGCAAATCATCCCGATGCCATGCCTAAGGATTCATCTCCAATGTTTACGGGCTTTTGTTTGGCTCCACTTGTACCCCAATCAACGAAGACGGCAACCTATTTACTACAATGAATTTATTTTGTAATGTGCGGTCAAACCACTGCTAAAAATACGTTAACGCACCGTAAGGTCAAACCACTGCTAAAAATACATCACGTTTTTAACGCGTGCTGTCCACACCGCACCAGACAAGTACCGCGTCAGGCGAGTAGTTTTTTTTTTAAAGCCTGACTAACTCGCAACCCTAGTGGGCGTAGCGATTGTATGACCGGGTGGTCGGCCGTGGCGTTCCCTGGGGTCGAACCAGGTCGCTAGCCGGACCACCCCGAGTGAATGAATCGGACTGGGTGGGTGCCGGGGGCGCCTGGGGTCAAACCGGGTCATCTTGTCCCGGTCCAGCGAGTAGGAGTGTTAAGGCCGCTGCGTTTCCGAACGGCCTAAGAATTTTCATATGACAACACCTGCTAGTGTCAGTTTTGACACTGTCTCATTACTTTCTGGAACGAATCGGGGCCGCATGAGACGGATTTGTCCCCATTGTTTAATTCGAATTTGGAGTAATTTATTGGAACCCTGCAATTTTAATAAAAAATATTAAAAACTAAAATATTTGCATTACGTAGCTTTATTATCTGTCTTTTAAATGAGCATACACTTTATTAAAAAAATATCCGAATAAAGATTTCCTTTCAATTTTAGTCGGAGAAGGTAAAATTTGGTTGACAAAAAAAAGTTAATCCACCCAAATGCAAAAGCTACCATAAACAAATAAAAATTTGTTAAATATCCAAATCGCTGGCTGTGTTAACTGTGTTAATATTTGAAAAGTTCCCTCGGTGTTTTCTATATCCTTTCATCAGATCCTAACTTGATGATAATGGCACCAGAGAGGTATACGTTTTCAACAAAAATAAATATAGTTGACTCATAAACCAGTATCATATCATACCATACTCAATCTTACTTATCGGGAATGATCAGTATGAAAACTAGATTTACCTGATCAAGTAGGTAATCGTCTATTACTTTATAATCTTTATAGTGGCGAGGTGCGGTCCGTTTCTCATGATTTGCAAACACTTTCTCCATTAAGTACTCAGTGTACAAGTTATTAAACTCATTATTAAAGGAAATTGAATGTGCAAATGGTAAAAGTTATTCAACGAGGAACAACGGTGAGTTGTAACACGTAATTCGATTTTTAACCGACTTTGTAAAGGAGGAGGTTCTCAGTTCGTCGATTTTTCAAGATTAGATTACAGACACAGATACCGGGACAGGTGAAACTAAATAAAAGCTTGTAAAAATCACTCTCATCTATGAGAGTGGGCTTGTGTCCAGCCGTGGTACGTATATGTATATAGGCTGATGTAGACAACAAAAAATAAGCTCTTTTGAAATGGAGTGCCCCGATTGATTCGCTTGAACCACGTATATATAGCAGCCATATAATTGGGAAATGATAAATTAGCCTTGACTACTTAAACATAATTGCCTCTAGTTTCGCAACGGCGTGGGTGCGAGTGGGTTTTGGAGCCCAAGTTATGGTCCAGATGTGGGCTGGATTTATGTCTGTTAGGCTTTCTGAATGCTGATGGGGGAATATTTAAAATAAGGCTAGGTAACTGTTAAACTTCCTTTGGAAAGGAATAAATAATCAACGTTTTGAAAAAGGCTTGGCAGCCACTTTTAGATAGTTTCACATAGTCGTGTGTGGCGGACTAAGCTATTAGGAGGCCCACAGTAGTCCAGCTTCGGCCGATCAGGAGCGTGCGACACGTATTCACACAGACGCGCGATATCAAAAGTAGAACATTCTATACAGGTGTTACTTGTATGGGCCAATACCGAGATCTCAGTATTAGCCATACAAAAAAAACCGGTATTGAATGCCCTAATCGAATAGGATAGGTAGTGTTTGTCGCGCGACAAAGGCTACCAGTATGACCGACTTCGATCGGTCGCCTTTGAACGCAATCATGCAAGTTTAAGTTCGGCCGACTCAGCTCATTCGTCTATGGAGTCCCTTATGCGAATAGAAAGAAATCGGTCTCAAATAACTCTTCGCCACTGACTTCTCGTTTGCTACTTCCGCGCGTGACGTCACCGTGAAGATTTATTATTCTCCCCAGCCAATATGGGCGGATATAAAACCGGCCAAGTGCGTACGTGCTCCGGTGGCAGTCTTACGGATTCACTCCATGTTATCTGTTTACTTTCTGGGTTCGTGATTTATAAAGCCTCCGTGGAAAATGCGGTAAAATAACAAATCGTAGCACAAAATAAAGTAGTCAACTAAACTGTCGCTTTGATTTTAGATGGATAAGTCGCTTGATACCAGATTTAAATAACCAACATGAAAAGAAAATCGAGTAGCCTACTGCCGTCCTAGTGTAAAAGGCGACCTTTTACTATGGAAGTTCATAGTAAAAAGTCGCCTTTTAGACTAGGACGGCAGCCTAGGAAAATGTCGATTCAATATCTGGGAGCACGGCAGTCGAAATCGAGTTCTGTTGATATCACCCCGGTACTGACTTTGTTTAACTTTACATCTCAAAACTTTTTTTGTTGTAGGAGAACTGTGTTGCGAGACTTGCATCTTTTTACATGTAATGTTTTTGATGGGATCTATATTTCAGTAGTTCCGTCGATTCCTCGTGGATCACATGAACTGGATTTTGAAAAATGTGACCAATCTGGAAGATGACACACGGACAGGCGTACGTGACCCCACGATTTTGTTTCACGATAATTATTATTATTCCTTGCCTAATGCATTAGGCAAGCTCAGGGCTGCGCCGACCCCCGGCAGCGCTGTGCGAAACCTATGAAGCACCTCTTTATTGTCGTCGTGTTTCGACGAAATCTGGTTCATTTACGTTAATTTATGAATATTATTAGATTCTAGTGATTTTGTTAATTTTACAATCATTCAATTTTGAAAAGAAAAAGTCGAAACTTGAAATACTATATTATTTCGGCTACCTATGTATAAAATCAAATGCCATTATTAAACGCCATAACTACCTGTAATTTAACATGAAAGACAATCTGTAATAAGAAGTTTATTTTTGTCGACAACCCTAGCGGTGGGCGTGGCGACCAGAAAGAGCGCGCTATGAGTTAGAGCGAGAAGGTTCGGCGCATTATTGTGACTCGAACTGGGTTTTGTTAGACAGTGCGAGTTCTTTACAAAGTACTAATACTTATTCTGTGACACGGATGCGAGTCGGATTCGCACACGAAGGGTATCGTACCACCGTCGAGTAAAAATACGCCAAAAACACGTTTCTTGTATGGGGACCCTCTTTTACTCTAAACTTTATTGAGTTTTTATTATTTGTTGTTATACAGGCAATAGAAATATAATGTATACCTATACATTCTTTGAAAATATCAAGCATTCTACCTATTATAATTATTAACATCAAGCAAAAAGTTGCCAAAAGTATTAAAAAATATGGAGCAATCCCCCATCAAAGGATTTTTAATACTAACTCGATTGATACTTTATTGGTATGAGTTTTATATTCAATTGTATCTAACAATCAATTTTCTTCTTGTTCCAGGTACGCAGAACTATAAAATCAGATTCGACGTAAGACCAGACGTGTCGTAATTAGGGTTTGCTCCCGGGAAATACCGGAACCGAAAGTACCGGGATTTCCCGGTATTTTGAGCCGAGCAAAGAACCGGGACGTCTAAATAAAAATCCCGGTACTTTCGGGATTTTCGGGAAATACATTCAAGCAGCATAAAATTATGTTTTCTGGTATATTATGTTGAGTTCTGAGTATCATAATCAAACAAAAGACGTATAATAGATATTCTAAACAAACAATCGCGTAGTTAAAATTTTTACCAATCAGTCCAAATGACCAATGAGGGTGTTTAAAAATCATAAATCCACCAGGTGGCAGCAGGGTGGCGAATGGTCTTTTTGACAGTAGGTGTCAAAATCCACCAATCACATCACCTGATTTTGACATCTACTGCCAAATAGACCATTCGCCACCCTGCTGCCACCTGGTGGATTTATGATTTTTAAACACCCTCATTGGCTGCGTTCGCACCTCAGTTAGACAGGCACTTTAGCGCTATATATTATCATGTTAAACAAGTAAATTTTTTTTTTTTTTTACTATTGTACGTGTAACATTATAATTATAACTTTTTGTTTGTTTGATTTATTTACTTATAACATCCAAAATTAAAGTAATAAAGTATACCCTAAATAAACCCTAAAGATAAAATAAATCTCCCGGTCTAACTTTAATTAATAAAAACAAAATCTATTGAATTAACTCGAAAACGGTGATTGCGTAGATGATAGTAATAACCGGTCAAGTGCGAGCCGGACTCGCGCACCAAGGGTGCCGTACAAACTCGCAAGTAGAGACGGGAGTAGTTCAAGAAAAACTGTATGGCGGTTAGCTTAGTAGGAGCACATAAGTATGTGTTACGATTTTTGCAAATTTCTCAAAAACGGTGCAAGTTAGGAAAACCGTTATATTTTGGATGATATTAATAATTGGTAATTATTACAGATTTTTCTATTCAGTAACTTCGAAGATAATAGGGGGATTGGTACTTTTTTAACGTTTTTGGTCATAAATCAAAAAGTACATGACTAAGAAAAAAAATAAAAATGGTTTTGGAATCTACAAATTGCAAGCCCTTTTATTTAATACCCTACTTGATACAATCTTCTTTCTTGCCGTTCCCTCATTACTGAGGATCGTGACCAACTGTAATGTCCCTCCACATAGCGCGGTCAAGGACCATATGGGCTGCCTTCTGCATGGTACCACAAGCATTTTTTATGGTGTCAGACCATCTTGTCGGGATTCGTCCTCTGGCGCGTCGGCCCTCAACTTGGCCTAGAACAATGCATCTCTCAAGGCAGTGCTGATTAGAACGCATTATATGCCCAAAGAATTTGAAGATCCTCTCATTACTTGATACAATACCACAACTTTAATTGTTAGTTCTCCCACAGCCTCTTTTAAAAAAAAGTAAAAAAGGTACAAGATTTTTTTATATCAAATAGGGTCGGGGGACTTTTAAAACTATGCCAAATTTCATATCGATAGCAGCAGTAGTTCCTGAGATATCTGGCTGTGACAGACAGACGGACAGACAGACAGAGCCGCACCATAAGGGTTCCTTTTTTACCATTTTGGCACGGAACCCTAAAACGTACCTCATAGTACCCATATTTACTTTTCATAAATTAAATTGTTGTTCGAGTTTTACAGGAAGTCCGTTCAAACATTTAGCTATCCTTTTATTTAGCTATACTTTAGAAGTTACGGGAAGGCGGATGTATCAAGTAATTTGGATGATGCTCTGGCCACCTTACAGCTCCATCATCACATCAGCTGATCAGCTCCATGTCATTGATAGTAATATTACATCGTCATCCGATTTAAATATTATATCAATGCAAAATTTCAGCTCGGTCGGAAACCGGGACTTCCCGGTTTCCGACCGTTAAATTTAATCAATTTAATTTGCAAGACATTTTGATTACCTACAGACAGCCAGACAGACACCGGGACAAATGAAACTAAGTAAAATCATGTAAAAAGTTTGTAAAAAATCAATATCATTAGTTATATAATTTTGTCCCCCTAAATCGTTACTTTTGACTTGTGTGGTGCACTGGTGCGGTGACTCACCCCCGCCTGCCCCGCTCGTTTGTAATTTTGTGATTATTTAATAAAATTAATGGAAGCGGTTTTACTGCAGTGTTTTCATTAAAAAACTAACAGATTCCAACGAAATCTGACCGGAATGGAGCATCGACAGAGTTTTTGTAGACTGATCCCGAAAGTACCGAAAATCCCGGGAAATCCCGGTTCTACTCTCGGCCAGTACCGAAAATCCCGGTTCTCCAAAACAGTACCGATACTGCATACCCTAGTCGTAATATCCGTGTATACGACCGGTTCCCACGGCTGTACGTGGCTGTATGCTCACGCCTTGGTCTGATCAAATAGGAGGAACTCGTTTGAGGAATTAAAAAGTTTGGGGTTGGTTCTCGACTTCCGCTTTGCTTTTAATTTTGTCTTTGGAACATTTTGGCATGCCAGAGCGAATTGTTTTGAGTTAGCTATGCTCGTTCATTTTCAACGGCCGTTTATTTATATTATTTCTAAGATTGGAATGCCAATGTACTCGTACTTTGGAGTTTTTGGAAATAATATTTAGGTTGTTGCGGAAAATAAGTAACTACATAAAAAACTTACACGTAAAAAAAAATCAAATTAGTTGGATTTCGTTTCTCAAGTTTCTCATTCACTTGTACTCGTAAGGCATTTTCTTTATAAAACAGGGGTATTTCAAATCTGCTTTTTTCAACTCGATTAAAAAAGGAAATCGACACCAATTAACTAACAATGAAAGGTAATTCGTACGAATTAGCCTGAATGAATAATAGCTTTAGCATCAATTAATGGTTTTTTTTTTATTCTCACGCTGCAGGTTCTTTCGACCACAAGATGGTCTTGAACTTTTGCGGTCGCCATGTTGCAAAAACGTATATAGCATTGCAAAAACATATTTTTTGAAATAAATGTAAGCTTTGTGTGGATGTGGATGGAAAGAATTTAACTCATTCGAGAGCAACCTCTACCATTGGCCACCAAGTAGTTCCAAATTTTATATCCCGGCGTCATCGTCAGATCAGCTCAATGGTACCATAATATTGCATTGTCACTGAGCTTACATAAGTGGGTACTAATGATTCATTTGATGATCAATCATAATTGAATATTTTATCCCATCAAAAACATTACATGTAACAATATGCAAGTCTCGCAACGCAGTTCTCCTACAACAAAAAGTTTTGAGATGTAATGTCAAACTAAGTCAGTACCGAGGGGGTGTCAAAAGAACATTTTGTGACAGAACTTAATTTCCACCGACTTGCCTATTATTTACCCGTGGATGATTGTTTATTTGAGAACTATAAAATGTGTTCTTCCACGGTTAAATAACAGGCAAGTTCAAATTTAATCTAGCTTTAGCCATCACAAAATTACGGGAGGCTGAAAATGGCCTGAATGGCTTCGAGAAAAGGATGGTGCGGCCGTGCCTTTGTTTTGCTCGACCTGGCGGGGGCACTGTCGTGCCCCCAGATTAGAATTAGAAGAGATTTTTTTTAAATGTTATGTCTCGTTACTCTATTTTAGCGCCTTAGGTACATGTCTATTTAAAACATTTCTAAATCCACAAGGATCTTAAGAGGGATTAACACCGACGTAAATTTATACCGTCGATGCAGTCAAGTGTCAACCTCCTTCAATATTTTAAACCACAAACAGGATGTATATCGTTGGGGATAGTAAGCACGCGTAAGTAGCACATGTAGATAAGGTTTCAATTTCTAACAAATTTGCTTGAAACTCAACCTTATCTACATATGCTACTTACGCGGTATTGCACTATCCCCGACGACATCCAGTATATTGAAACAAATCTCCGTTCACTTAATAAACAGTATTATGTTGTGAAGCCCCTCAAATCTCTGCTTTAGTTAAGTAAGCCAAGTTGGAGCAACCTGATCCCTGGATTATCTTTGGTTGCTGACAACCTGTAAATCTCTGTAAACCAATTTAGTCGTTATTAATAGTTAAACTGATTATGAAATCACTTAGAGCCTTATCACACTTACGATTTGCGGCGAGTTAGAAGTGAAGTTCCATACAAATGTCGCTCACTGGTTTTGATCATGTGTAGCCTCGATTACCGTCTATCGTTTATAGTAAAAGTTAACTGTGATCACTACCGCTTGCTGCTATATTTGCTGGAACACGAATGAAAAAAAAAACCGGTCAAGTGCGAGTGGGACTCGCGCACCGAGGGTTCCGTACAAACTCGTCAGTAGATACGTGAATGATTCAAGAAAAACTGTATGGTGGGACAAACTTAACTTTGCTCTTGTAAAACTGTTGTCCCCATACATCGACATATGGCGCGGTTAGTTTAGTAGGTGCAAATAAGGTTGTCTTACGATTTTTGCGAATTTCTAAAAAACGCTGCAAGTTAGGAAAACCGTTCTATTTTTCCTGTAATATTTAGGATAATATTAATAATCGGTAATTATTACAGATTTTTCTGTTCAGTAACTTCGGAGAGAATAGGGGGGAATGGTATTTTTTTAAACGTTTTTTGTTGTAAATCAAAAACTACATGTCTAAGAAAAAAAATAAAAACAGTTTTAGAATCTACATATTAAGCCCTTTCATTTGATATCCCACTCGATATATTAGCTCAACTTTTGATTTTCGACATCCCATTTCGGTCCTCTTTAAAAAAAAAGTAAAAAAGGTATAAGTTTTTTTTTCTATCCCATAGGCTCGAATTAGCGGTTTTTAACACTATTCCAAATTTCAAGTCGATAGCATCAGTAGATCCTGAGATATCTTGCTGTGACAGACGGACAGACAGACAGACAGACAGACAGACAGACAGACAGACAGAGTCGCACCATAAGGGTTCCTTTTTTACCATTTTGGTACGGAACCCTAAAAACCGTCGTGGTCGAAACGCTCTGAAATCGACGCGATAAGGCCCTAGGCTCAGAGAAATATATCGGGTTAGAAGGAGAGAGTGTACGTAGGGACCTCACGTGGGCGGTTCTCCTCAAAACATTATTCTTGACCAAAAAAATGTCTATTTTACAAATCCCGCGACAGAGCATCTTTATTAAGCCAGATGTATACATACATTAAAAACACAACGTTTTATCATATAGGCACGCAACAAAACCCATTAATTTTCATTATATTTACTTTTTTGTTTAAAATGGTGTTTCTGATAATGACTCCTTATGATAATAATGACGTTTTTGTAGAAAATAATCACGGCTCGTTGCCAGCAATGATTTTCACCTGAGAATCAGGTCTGATGTATATTGATTTAAGTGTTTTTTTTTTTATGGTTTATGATATGGACGACAAAAATAAAATTTGAATACATCGACACTGGAAATTTCAAATTTCGTCAGGGACATTTTGTCGTAAGCACACTAAATACACCATTGGCATCAGTAGGTATTTCTTTTCTATCTGTTCTATTGAAATTTTGAAAACACTTCAAATAAAAAAGTTATGAGATGATTAAAATTTGTCGTAACTTCCTAAAATTTAAAGTTGTATCATACAATATAGTGCTCATACGGTCCCTTTGTTATAGGGGTCAATTTAGCATACGAATTTATATTTTCATACATTTTATGGTTACTCACTTATGTGCTACATTTTTAAGTCCCCTTTAAAAGTGGACTAACAATGTAGTAATATACGCGTTGTAATCCGTTTAAGTTGTTTTATTACAATGAGTGATTATCGCGCAAACCGAAGACAATATTATAAACTTATTCTTTTCTTAAACAGTTAAGACAATACTGATTATCTCGTAGGTATGGTTATTTGGAACTCTAAGAATTATAATTTTTATGCCGCACCTGGCCATAAAGTGGCTTTTTCTGTAAGCGTAGCGTACGGAAAAAGTCGCTTTCTGGCCAAGTGTAGACATAAAATGATGTACATAACACGGGAGGTAGTAAAAAAAGCCCTCGATCGCAGATTTACGTCCCTCGCTTGCAGCTCGGGCCGCAAACTTCTGCGATCTCGGCCTTTCTTTGTATTACCACCCTAGTTGTGTAATATACTATTATGCGCAAGTAGCCGAGTTTTGAATATATTACACCACAACTAGGCTTCGGTATTCCAAATAACCCCAGGAAACTTTACATAAGTACCTGTTTCAGTCAAAAAATAAAAGACAAAGCTAATTGTTTACTATTATTAAACCGCGCTTATAATACGATTCAGCACATATGTCGTTTTTGAATGAATACTTGAAATGACATTGTCAATGGTTGTGTGCATATAAATGAAAATACTTATTTCAGTACAAAAAAGTTCTATTTGGGAAAAATCATTAATTAGATCACCTACTTAAATAAAATAATGTAATAATTGAACTTCGAAAATTATTCCCTCATAACATTATCGTCTTCACTGCTATCTGTATCATCACCTGGCACAAAGAAAATAAAATAGACGATTAGTGTGCTAAATAGTGTTAAGTATGTACGTTGTAAATAATTACGTTCGGTCACAATTGTATAACATGAAAATTATGTGGAAAATAATGAGAGATTTGTTAAATACTGTCGACTATAATATTTTTTTATAAAACACACACACAGCATTTACCAAGAAATACGTTCTAAATGTATTACAGTGAAACCAGGATAACTGGGAACTGGGTAAGTGAGAAACCTCCATAGCTGGAACTCATACTGAGGTCCCGGCACCTAAAGCGCTGAATTAGGTATCTGTGTTAGTGGGACACAACAGACATCTATGTCTGTGATTAGTTCTTTTGATTTTATTGTCTTATTTGGCTCTGTAAGTGAGGCGACATAAAAATGACCTCTGTTGTGTCCCACTAACAGAGGTCATTTTCAGAGACCTCTATATCTGGGATTACCTAGTCCTTAATTACCCTTTATAAATAAAAGTCGAAAGATACGCGATGAAATCTGTGTCGTTTATAAAAAACATGTTTGATTATATTACTTTTAATACCTATTCTGATGTTAAACAACTCATATACATATGTGTATACATAGACATTGTTTACTTTATTTAGTAATCGCTCCTCTATAACTGAAATAACCTCTATTATTACCCTCTATTAATAGAACCCTCTGCAAATGAGACAGATATTTATTTACACCTGGATCTGAGAAACTGGGTAAGTCGAATACCTCTTTAAGTGAAATAAATTTGCGGGTCCCTTGAGGTCCCAGTTATCCAGTTTACACTGTATCTATAAAAGTCTTAAACTAAGAAGATATTACAGATTGACTTATAATTATATTTATTTATTCTATGTACTTTTGTGCAAACGGTACTTCGGAATCGTATTCTTATCGAGGTTTGATAACAATAATTATGATTAACTTTTTCTTCATCATTATTTTTACTAACTTCTGATTGCTTTCCGATGTAATTATTCGATAATTTATTTTCTTTTTAGAGGACGAAGGTGAAATTTGTCGAGTGTGCATCAAATTCAGTGAAACATCAGTTGCTCTTTACTCTCACACTCACACACATTCATTCACTCACTTACACACACACACACACTCACTTACACACACACACACACTCACTGTCACTCACTCACTCACTCTCACTCACTCACATTCATTAACGCACTCTCACACACTCACTCACGTTCATACACTCATCCATTCACTTACTCTCACTAGGTAACTGACTCACATTCACACACACCCGGTCACTTACACACTCACTCGCTCATTCATACTCACTCCCGCACAATCACTCACTCACATTCACACATACTCACTCATCCACACACGCTCAAACACTCACACTAACTTTCACTCATACATTCAATCACTCTCAGTCACTCACTCACATGATCGAAACTACAAAATACACGTCTATTATCTAGGAATTCATATACTAAAATCATTATTAGTAACAATCGTCATTATACTCCTTACACATTGTCATTATTGGCAACACGCGTCTTTGGTTTCTCTGACAATGTTGCCGAAAATGATGCTGCCAATAATGACAAATTCTAGAAAATGTGGATTTACAAAACAATTAGGTATATTAACAAGACAAGATTGCACTAAATAGTGTTAGTTCCATGTGTACTTTGATATGGTTATACAATAATACTCCACTGTAAATAAAATTATGAAGATACGGTGAAAAATGTGACAGACCATAATGATGACAAACTTTGGAGAATCAAAATGAAACGCTTATTACTCGAATCTCGCGACGTATATCATCTCCGAAGTTTGCCGATCTACTGAGGTGTGGAGTGAAGTGTTACTTGAACACCAAATTACCCTCCTTTTGCGATTTATTATAGGCAAAAATCGTACGGAAAACAGTGTTTCCCCTAGTGACGTTTTTTTTTTAAACATTTTTTGATTTAATTCTTGGGCAAGTTGTAATAAACTTTTTGAACATGTTTTTGATGAAAAACAATCTTTAGTTATTTAAGTATAATACTGATGTGCAGAACTTAAAACATTCCTTATAGTTATTTTTTTATGACATCAAATATTGGAAAAAATGGGAATGGGACACGCCTATTTGTGCCATTTTAGATACAATTTTCTCAATATCTTTTTTTTGGGTGATTCAAGCTCAAAGCGGTTTTTGCGCCATCTGCCTTATTTATCTAAGTAACGAAATGAAATACTTCGGCTCTGGAATTCCTTAGTATTTCGGATTACCATAGCGAGACATAAATTTTGACCCTCTTAAATATTCGCCCACGTGCTATTTCCTTTTTTCTCGATATATTACTGTGCAATCAAATTTTGCGTAAAAATGTGGTACATAGAGGGTTTTACATTGTTTGAGGTTTCACACACTTTACCAGCAACTGGCATGCAAAATATTAAATACGTTTTAAGAGAAGCTTGCTTAGGCTAATAGTTTGATTCAATGACGGGAAAACGCGTAGCTAAAATTAGCAATTCTCCAAGCGTTTCAACGCCGTTACTTCGATGGGATCGATAGATATTGGAATTCTGGGAGATTAGATTAGGACAGAAATTTTAGTTATTTTGTAGAGGGCACTGAGGTCTACTCTTAATCGTATGATTGCCGTCCTAATTTCGCGGAGTTTCGGCAACATCGAGCCCATCGAAGTCACAGCGTTTGGAACACCCGGTAGAACGACGCAGAAGAATGCAAATGGCGTCGTCAAAAAAATACTTGTTACTTATTTTCGACGTTATGATAATATTTCAATATAGGTACGTTTTTTGTTTGTCGGTGGCAAAGATTGCACATGTTGACTAGACATGCGCAAAGTGATATAAATGTTTAGCTCTCAAAGATATGTATCATTCTTTTAGCTCAGTTGCTCCGCGGTGTGTCAACAGCTCATTTACTCTTATAAGCTTATTAGTAGCTGCGTGGTGTAACGTGTCATCAACTCACTAGCTCTTGTAATAGCTTAGTAGCTTAAAATCCGAATATTTCCGAACGAAAGACAGCATTTAGGCCTACGGTGACAAGACAGGGACGAAAAGTTTGTGTTTATCGTCGTATTTTCTTGCAGCTCACGGCTCAATAGAGCCACTTGAGAGCGAGTGAGTTGAAAGATATACTGAATTTTTTGAATAGGAACTGAGCTAGTGAGTCGGTGAGCTAGAGCAACTGAAATAGCTCTTTTGAATCACTCACTTGAGCTAGGTACACATGTCTAATGCTCACAGTTCGTTTTATTTAACAATTAAATTCTGTAGTGAGACTTGGTAATCTTAATCTCCTTTCTCCGCCTGCGGGGTAGATTGATACAAAATTAAAAATAAACGCCGATGCGCCACCCTAGTCAAAATAACCTCACTCACTTGGTTTGCTCGGTCAAAGACAGCCATTGCGCCATACTCGTCACAATACACGCGATCCTTCTAGGGCTTTCGTATTGTACTCAGTCGGTAACCCCCTATGTCACTAAGGAGCATAGCAAACGCGAGACGAATAACGAATAGACGATAATGAATGATAACTGCTTATTCGACCAGGGCATTTTCCTCGGAAATCATATTTAAGAAAGATCTGTAAACGGTGCTTATTGTTGAACTAATAAACATAGATAGAATTTCGATACAATGTGCCTCAAAATCAAGAGACCCTTGGGTTAGGCTTGAACAGAGAACACCATATCAATCAGGCAATCCTCAGGCGCTAGAAGAATCTTTTAGGGCATTTTCGGGTATTGCATTCCCTAGTTCCTAAACTAAGGAATGCAATACCCGCTCAAATTTGAAAGCCGGGTATTACCCGAGTCTAAAGTCGGTTACCCGGGTACCCGGGTTGCATTACCTACAAAGAACGTGTTAAGTAGGGTACCAGGGTTTTCGGGTACCCGGCCTGCACTCCCTAGTACAAACTCTCGACGTCATGTAGGGAGCGTCAGATGCATAGGTAAAGATTGGACGTTAACGAATGATATGAAAACTTCCGATACGGGCGATATATTAGGGCTTTCATATGCCCTCAGCCACAACTGTGCGTTTTGCTAGAAACTTCCTGCCTCGCACGACTGAACTGTCGAATAAATTGTCGCCTGCAGTGTTTCCGGACCGATTCGACCTTCAAACCTTCAAGAAAAGAGCGTACTCCCACCTGAAAGGCCGGCAACGCTCTTGTGACTCTTTTGGTGTTGCAGGTGTCTATGCCGGGCGACGGTGATTGCTTACAATCAGGCGACCCGTCTGCTCGTTTGCCCCCTATTTCATAAAAAAAATGTTCTCAGTTGCTAACTCTCCATGTCAGTTGTCAGTAGGGAGCGTAAACGCCAACCGCATAATGATTGGCCGACGTAATTATTGATAATGAATGCGGAGCTCTCAATTAACGTGCTTGCATTAGCAATGCATGATTCTTGCCGAGTATTAGTCAGTAATGTTGGCAGTGTTAGTTTAAGATATTAAGCGTCACAGAAAATCATTTTTTTGACTTCGCCATCAACTCAAGCAAAAGACTTCGTGTGTTGTAACATCGAGGGTTAAAACATAATGTGGATAACTCGAATCCATATCGAAAACAGATACTGTTCCGCTAAAAGAAAATCTTTGTTCGTTGCGGCAAAAAGTTCATTGTTGTGACATGAACATTATCATTCACTCGTTCAATCCATTCGTGCCAGCTGTTGTGAATCGATCTGTACCAAAAGTACCAACCAAGTGATATTAGTAAAGGTGCCAAGTTGACTTCAACGGCTGCCGAAGATGTGATTGCCTTCCATTAAGGTTCAATAGAAAATTAATCACCCGATTACGTAGATGAAACCCTCGGGTCGCATTACACACTCGGTCAGTTCCTTTGGCCGGCCATGCCCCGGTGGGCAAAGGATGTCCGGTTGGACGGACGTGCTTAAAGGTTCATTAAATATGGCACGGGGAAGGGACGGCTCTAATCGACACAAATAGGAGTTCTGTTGACGGAATGTTTGCAAAAACAAACTGCGTAGACTAGGATATAAGGGGAACATTTTTAGGGTTCCGTATTAAAATGGTAAAAAAGGAACCCTTATGGTGCAACTCATTCTGTCTGTCTGTCCAACTGTCACAGCCAGATATCTCAGGAACTACTGCTGCCATCTATTTGAAATTTGGAACAGTTTTAAAAGTCAGTAACCCGAGCCCGTTAAAAAAAACTAAAAAAGGTATAAGATTTTTTTTCTGTCCAATAAGTTTGGGTTCACGATTTTTAACACTATTCCAAATTTCAAGTCGATAGCATTAGTAGATCCTTTGATATCTTGCTGTGACAGACGGACAGACAGACAGAGTCGCACCATAAGGGTTCCTTTTTTACCATTTTGGTACGGAACCCTAAAAATCGTGTGTTTAAACTGCTTAATGCTCCAATATCTTCAACAATCAGAGTCAGGAAAGACAAACAGAACCCAACCCAACTGAGTAGTCTTAACTTAATAGACGATTCATATGATGGTCGGTGGTTTTGTACGGTGGACAACATATGTAATATCGATGCATGCAGCGGTCTCTAAGCATATGCTATGTGTTAAACGCAGATAACTGAGAAGCTTCGCGGTGGGCGGTACAGTGGCGCACTAAATCACTTAACTTAATATTAGTTCTATATGAAAGAAACATCATGTTTCTTTATTCGTTTTTTAATGCGGGTAAATCACACCACATTTTTATGTTTCATATACAGGGTGATTTCTTGGTCAGCAAGAAAATTAGGCATAATACAATATTCAAAGATGAACCTAATGATTTTAATTATTAATTTCTTTTCACCAATATTTGTAATTATTTTTCAAATTAAAGTAGAAAAAAACATTTTTGCATAAAATTTGGACACCCTACTCAATGTGACGTCTTGTCGCTTCCCATACTGCGTCGTATGTCAAAAGTCATAGGGTAACCATAATTTACTTAGTTTAAGATAATTTAAACTTGAAAATAAGAAATTTTTAATTAATGCTGTTTTGATCAAATGCTATCATAAGATAATATTGACCGGTTAAAGAGTCAGAAAAACTGGTCCGGGATACAAGAAATCAAAGTAGGTACACAGAAAAATTAAATAGCGCTCACAACATTTTTGTTTTAACTAACTTAAAAATTATGGTGTCACTGTGATAGATACAGGATGTCACTGTGATATATACAGGGTGTAACTGTGTTATATGTATACAGGGTGTCACTGTAATGTATACAGGATGTTACTGTTATATATACAGAATGTCATTGTGATATATACAGGGTGCCATTGTGTTATATACAGGGTGTCACTGTGATAGACACAGGATGTCACTGTCAGCAGAGAAAACATGTCTGTAAGCAGTTTAATTGAAATATACAGGGTGTCACTGTGATGTATACTGGGTGTCACTGTGATATATACAGGGTGTCACTATGTTATATACAGGGTGTCACTGTGATAGATACAGGATGTCACTGTGATATATACAGGGTGTCACTGTGTTATATACAGGGTGTCACTGTAATGTATACAGGGTGTTACTCTAAAAACGAAACAGCTCCCAAAAATAGGTAGGTTAGGGTTATTTTTTTTTTGATGACCCTAAAACGAAACGGCTCCCAAAAATAGGTAGGTTAGGGTTATTTTCTTTTTGATCACCCTAAAAACGAAACGGCTCTCAAAAATAGGTAGGTTAGGGTTATTTTTTTTGCTGACCCTAAAAACGAAACGATACACGTTGTGAATCGTAAAAATCGAAATACCAATTTTATATGAGCCCATCACAGTGACACCCTGTATACATTACAGTAACACCCTGTATATAACACATTGACACTATGTATATATCACAGTGACACCCTGTATATATCACAGTGACATCCTGTCCTGTTTCTATCACAGTGACACCCTGTATATATCACAGTATCACTCTGTATCTATCACAGTGACAACCTGTATATATCACAGTTACATCCTGTATCTATTACAGTTACACCCTGTATATAACACAGTGACACCCTGTATATATCACAGTGACACCCTGTATATATCATAGTGACACCTGCTACTTGACAGCTGACAATTACCGAATGACAAAATGCGCACACGATTGGCGGCAGAATAGTTGCGCCCAGTTAGGTTTTATTGCCCCCTTTTTTTTGATGAACAAAATGAAATATTTTGCTTACCTACTGATTGCTTACCAAAATTTGATTTACCGTAGATCGCTTAATGCAGCTCAAATATTTAATTTGCTGACCAAAATAATTTAGAGCAGATCGGTATATCATTAATTGCAGCCTGATTTATAAATGTTTGCTTACCATAAGTTGCTTACCAACTAGCTATTTTGGCTGACCAAATACATATTTCTGCTGACCAAAATATGAATATTTTGCTGATCGATTAAATGATACCCTATACAAAATATATTCAGATTAGATATTAATTATTTTTCCCATTGACATTTGATTGTAACTTTTTACTGTAATTTATCTTGTAAATATTTCATTTTATTTTGACACATATCCATAAATCATACTGTAATTTCCAATACGAAATAAATGAATGTAATCTAATCTATTTACGCGCTCATATGCCAACGAGTTTACATGTTAACGAAAAGTAAAAACTAACACTAAAATTGCAAGTTGCTTTGGACATTTTGAAACAAAGTGATAATTTAAAAACAAGTGCTGAGTATTTAATTTAATATCGTTTGTATCAGTTGGTCTGTTCCCTTTCGTAGCTATGTTATATACATACATATTTGCTATAAAGTGGAATGGTTATGAAGCAGTGAATCAATTCGCATCCCAGAAGGATGAATCGGTCGTACCATAAACTATTCACAGCTACTTTTGTAATTTCCCAGGAGAGAACCAGGAACTTAAACTGTCAGGTCGTACTAAGACTGTTTTCTAATAGTATTTTATGCAACAGTTGTATAAATAAGTAGGCTCAAAAAATGCGAATGGCGTGAGTAGCAAACGCCATGAGCGTTTTTTGACTGAATTATACAACGTTGCATACAATACTTTTTCTACGACTAGGTTTTAAAATATAAAATACAGAATTAAACATATCGCGCAAACAAGGCAAATATGACATATGACTGACAATATAATAAGTATGTGTCTATGGTAAACTTTTGTTTTTAATTTGACGTAAACTCGCTAGTGACACGCAGTGACGATATTAAAAATATTTTTTTTTGTTGGCATCAAAGAATTCAGTTCGGAAAGTTTTGTTTTTCTTAAAGCCGCAGGAATTTATTTGTCTGTTAAGTTGGTAGTTGTGTATTTTTATTGTAAAATTAGTATTGAACACGTAATCCTTGACCTAATTTGAACCTAGATTTAGAAGTCTGTGGCTGCTAGCAGTATTTTTAGCGACTTTAAAAACACTAGTGCTTTTAAAGGGAAAAGAGTATAGACTTCTCTGAACTCATATTATGTATGTTCTTATACTAGTGTTCGTGACCAAGTAAAAGACAGATAAAAGTACTCATACTACATGAGACACAGGTACAGGAGTAGAAAAATAAAATAAAAATAATTTCAACCTGGATACGTCCACTGCTGAACATAGGTCTCTCCCATAGACGTATTTAATCAATGGTCGCACGCTTTTGCCTCCATTAACTTATAGCGTACTTAACCTGATAGTCAGACCAGACCATTCATCATGTCACCAAATAAAAAAATTGACAACGGTTATTTTTTCAAAAACTATTTTCTTCTACATTCTATTTTCTACTATTCATCAGATTTTGACTAAATTGGTTTAGGATCATACCTTGTCGTATAGGTACCTACCCATTTAACAAGAAAATAATCATAGACATCGGCCACGCATGATATAAAAGATGATTGCAGAAAAAATACAAATAACCCAGTTCATTGTTTTTTTTGGAGTATTTGAGGGTCTCCTTCGCCATAAAAAATACTTTCAAGATTAAAATACGCGTTTGGCTTAATGCGCAAAAACCAGGATGCCATAAAGAAAAAAAACAACTGTCAAGTTAAGTAAAAACTAAAAACGCGCTGTGCTCGACAGTACAATGTTAACATTCAACGCACGCGCCGTTCGTTCACATCGCATGTATTTACACACCAGACCTGTAGCAGAAAAAGGGCGTAACGTTACATTAACTTTACAAACCCTTACTATCCTTCAGTTCTAGAGTACCACAGATGATGGGGACAGTGGTAAGAATGCATTGTTTTGAGCATAGTTTTTAAAATATTCCGTTTTGAGTGAAGAATGCATCGGTCAAAAAAGAACATTTTTGTGTCTGTTATTTGTTGCTTTTTTGTACATAACAGGCAAGAATTTGTCCTATATCTCACTTTTTCTAATTTTAAATACGACAAAAATTAAGAATATTTCTTAAATTGTACAACATAGGTACTGTAATTATATGGATTAGAATACACTGCGCTACCCCAAATGCAATTCTTCCCCCCTCCGGTAAAAAGACTCGGGGTACTTATTAGTACAATATCCAAGAATTTATAAAAATATTATTTATGCCACACCTGGCCATAAAGTGGCTTTTACCGCACACTACGCGTACGGAAAATGCCGTTTTCTGGCCAAGTGTAGACATGATGTACACAACACGGGAGGTAATAAAGAAAGCTCTCGATAGCATATTTACGTCCCTCGCTTGCGGCTCGGGCCGCAAGCATCTGCGATCTCGGCCTTTCTTTGTTTTACCACCCTAGTTGTGTAATATACTATTAGCGTTCCGTTCTCGAAGTGCATCGAACGGAACCATATATTATTAAAGCGCCTATCAATCTTGCAACCAAACACTCCTTCCTTGATGCCGTTTGTGGCTCATTGTGTAATGGCTTATTGATGATTTTTTTTATACAATTAGGGGGCAAACAAGCAATAGGATACGGCCCGCCTGACGGTAGGCAGTCACCGCAGCCTATGTATGCTAGCAACACCAGGGGCATTACGTCCGTGGTGCAGACCCTTTAAAAACCTATCTATCTACACTCCCCTCTTGAAGAACTCCATACTGTAGCCTTCCGGGAAAACTGCGGCAGGGAGCTCATTCCACATTCGGATTGTGCGCGGTAGGAAATTTCTTTGGAACCGCACGGTGCGCGAAAGAAATTTCCTACCCTGCCGATTGCGAGCGGTGCGGTGGTAGAAGGTGGCCGTAGGCATCATGTCGAACAATTCCTCAGAACACAGCCCAATTTATACAAGCGATGATGATACCCTAATCTGTTTACCCTAATGGTTGACTGGTAGAGAATGCCTCATGGCATTAAGTCCGCCATTTGTACTCTCATGTATTGTGCAATAAAGTTTAAATAAATAAATAAATATTTATGCCAAAGACAGTACTGAAGTGTGCATGCTTATGTCGTCGACTGTACCGCAAATAGATTTCGCTGTACATGTGGTCATGTATGTCTCCGTTATATCACGGTTATTAAAATAACTTGGCTGTTATTGCTTCCTTTGCGAGACAACTGGCGTTTATAATGAATTTTATATGAAACTAGCTGTTCTGGCGAACTTCTTTCCGCCTAAGATTTGTTTTTTGGTGTTTTAAATAGTTATTCTGTTATTCGGGGCAGAGACAAACCTAAAACATCAAAGATCATAAAAATCGGTCCATCCGCTCTCGAGTTATAAATGGTGTAACTAACACGACTTTGTTTTACTTATGTATATAGCTTAGCTTAAAATAGTGCGTACCTAAAATCACATAGGTACTTAAGAGGAAACAGGAGGGCAGTTCTTCTATACAAACGTAGTCCCCTGTTTCCTCCCTGGATAATGACAGTAGAGCAATAATTTTTTGTCCAAAAATCTATGGCTACTATTGATATGTTCCTATGTTTTCCTTTTTACGATAAATTGATTCTCAAAAGAGATATTAACCTTCAAAAACCTAAAAAAAATGCCAGATTTTTCGCTGTGTTCACACACATCCAGAAAACAAATTTGACTAGATTATTAAAAAAAAGGAAAAGATAGGAACACGGCCAAAGCCTTTCTTTAAAGTTTAATAAATAAACTAAAAAATAAAAATAAAAAATAAAATAAAAATCATTTATTTCGGACCATTGCATCCATATATGGTTAGTAACAATTAAAGAAACTTAAATAACTATGTTAGTACCTACACTAAGATGAAGAGATGACCAGTACCTGGTTAGGGCACTGTCCCATCTCTCCGCCACAACCCTCAGAAGTCCGTGGCGGCTGTCGCGCACTCTGCGGAGCGTCGCGGCGCAGCGCTTGCGCAGCGTCGCGTGGAAACCGTCCACGTGCGCGTCCGCGAACATTCCCGACGCGCTACAGAACCGCGGCAGCCGCAACAGAACCCTGAATGCGTCGTTGTATTGTACACGCATGGCATTCATGGCCCGCTGCGTGTACCTCGTCCACAAGCTGCAAGTGTATAGCGATGTACAGTACGCTCGAAACAACGTTATCTTAACTTGTGCTGTACATCGGCTAAATCTGCGAGCTATCATATTGGCCCTAACGGCCAAAGCCCTTCGTTCCCTTTCGAGATCGGCATCATCTCGAAAGTCGTCAGTGAGCAAGTGTCCAAGATATTTGAATGTGTAAACCCTTTGCAGCTGTTCACCATTCAGACGAATGGGTGGGACATGAGATGGACACTTGTTTCCCGACTTGAACACCATAAACTCGCTTTTGAGCACATTATATTTTAAGTTGTGTTTAAGAGCATAGGCCTCACATTTTTCGATTAATATGCGAATACCACCGACCGAGGGGCTGAGCAGAACCATGTCATCGGCATAACTTATGTTGTTAAAACAAACCCTATCTATGTGACAGCCGACACGTGTTCTGCTGAGCTCCCCGATCAGGGCATCCATATATAAGTTAAAAAGTTTAGGGGAGGTAAGGCCACCCTGCCTCACCCCGCATTCTAAACTATACTCGTCCGACAGAACATCACCCCAGCGGACACAATTTCTCTGGCCCGCGTACCAACACCTAAATATGCGTGTGAGTTCCGTAGGAAATTGCACATCGTCTAGCTTATTCCAAAGTATGTCGTAATTTACTAGATCGAAAGCTTTGGAAAGATCTAGGAAACACGCATATATAGGTGTTTTTCTGCGGGTATAGTACTCAACGGCCTGCTTCAAACAAACAATAGCACTTTCGGTGGATAGGCCGGCTCGAAAGCCGAATTGTGCGTCATGCAATTTTAAACACTTATCTAATTGTATGTTAAGCAGGCCGTCGAGCACCCTAGCTACAATTGTTGCCAAAGAAATAGGGCGGTAATTTGTTTTATTCGATATGTCACCAGTCTTGTTTTTGACAATAGGAATTACAATGGTTCTCGTCATTAACGACGGTAAATAGGAGTGGCATTAATGAAAAAAATAGTTAAATAGGTTGAGTTTTGGGGAAGAATTCAGGGGACTACGAAACGTTGTTTTCATGAAATTTTAAAAGATATTTTCGGTCCAAGCTGCAGTTGTCTCTATCGCGCTCTGCGCTGGAGAGGCGGGCAGTGCGGGACAGCGACACATTTTACAAATACCTAATTTTCAATTCTCTCCACCTTACTGTTTCCTCTACCAGTACTACCACCACGCCACGGAGAGAAAGACACATGAGTGATTGTATAAGGGTTCTGTTTGTTTCCTTTTGAAGTACGGAACCCTAAAAAATAAATGACTTTTAGTAGTACATTACACAACTAGGGTACTTTCTTTATTACCTCCCGTGTTGTGTACATCATTTTATGTTTACACTTGGCCAGAAAGCGGCCTTTTCCGTACGCGCAGCGTGCGGAAAAAGCCACTTTATGGCCAGGTGTGGCATAAATTGAATTTACGACATTAGCAAATTCACAATGTACTGACTATAAAAATACTGAAATTGCTATACATTCATGTGCCTATAAATACTAAAGGAGTTCCCTCAACTCCTCAGGGAGCCTTTTTTCAGAGCTGAATTAAAAGAAATGACTTGCTTGCTGGGCGTTCGTATCGTACACGGTGCGCACACATTCAAACGCTCGATGTACCTTTTGCTGGAAGAAAAATGACTGCTATTACACTGTGGCTTGCGTACATTTGTTTGTTCGTTTGCAATGTAGTGATACCTTTTCTACTACTTCTATTAAACCGATTTTTATGAAACATTGCACCTACATTGAGTTCTTGTGACAATCCCATCCCACTAATATTATAAATGCGAAAGTTTGTGAGGATGTTTGGATGTTTAGATGTTTGGATGTTTGGATGTTTGTTACCTAATAACGGGATAACAACTGGATGGATCAAGCTAAAATTTGGCATGTAAGTAGTCCAAGTCCTGGATTGAAACATAGGATACTTTATATCCCGGTAAAGAGTTCCTTTGGGACAATAACGGGAACAACGCGGGCGAAGCCGCGGGAAAATGCTAGTGCAACATTAAAAATAATTTAGACTTGGTTACAAGGGTTTTGGCTGTTTTATTGTAGGTACATATTTTGAAGAACGAAAACGGTTTCGCTATAAAATAGGTAGGTAGGTACTTAAATATGCTATATGGCTGTCCCTTCCTTTATGATTCAGTGCAACATTCTATTGAATGATATCGGAACACACGGCCTGCCGACTATGCATTTGTCGACCTTTGACCTATTATCATTGCTATGCCGGACCTGATTGTATCTGCGAGTACCTATAAATTGTTTTTATTAGTAACGTTTTCTCGATGATTACTCGCGTATAAGTACCTACCTACTACCCATTTAGATTGGTCAGTATTCAGTATGGGCAAGTCTGAGACTATAAAATATACAAAGGCTGTGCTTAGAAACCATTTCATCGATTTCAGTGATAAGTTAGAAAAACTGCACTATTCGATAACAAATGCAAGAATGGCTATGAAATACTTAAATTAAAATTTTATCCCCGACGTTCTCATTTCAAATTAGAACAACTTATGAACGGCTGAACCGATTTTGATAAAATATGTATGTATAAGAACTATTGTTAGAAAAGTGGCTTTGAAATTTAAAAAACTTGTTACACGTTATTGCGTCGGGGGTTAAAAAAAGCCATACCAACATCGCTATAGATAGATAGATAGATAGATCATTTATTTCATGAGAAAATAACAGTATAAATTTGTAGTACAAAGTTACAAGCATTCCCGTCATGATCGTCAATATACAAAATTAGAATAATAAAAGTAAAAATGTCACAATTTCATAATACAATAAAAACAGAATTAGCAAATAATAATCAAATCATCAAATCATGTCTCCCAATAAGGATCGTCAACAAAATTAGAATAATAAAAGTAAAAATGTCAAAAT
Source organism: Eudemis profundana (assembly GCA_947034925.1). NCBI lineage: Eukaryota > Metazoa > Arthropoda > Insecta > Lepidoptera > Tortricidae > Eudemis > Eudemis profundana. The sequence goes on along the minus strand of OX344814.1, from coordinate 7,739,938 downwards.
TTCAAAATACAATAAAAACAGAATTAGCAAATAATAATCAAATCATGTTTCCCAATAAGGATCGTCATAACAATTTGTAATAATTGGAACAATAAAAAGTAAAACAAGAATAAATATCTCAGATAAGGAAAAACAAGAACATATACAAAAACTAAAATACAAATTATTAAAAAACTAATTCCATGTACTCGTTTACTGAGTACAGAGGGTTATCCAACAAAAGATTTCTCAGTTGACGCTTAAATGCTTCGTCAGATGGCTCATTTCTGAGATCGGCAGGCAAACGCTCAAAGTAAGTTGGGCCGATGACGCGGGGGTTCTTACGGGAAAGTGCCATGCGACGAGGAACCGTTTTCAGTCGTCCAGTAGACCGAAGCTGTTTCCCTGGGACATCTACGCGTGCAAACTGGGAGAGATTATTTCGAACAAATAACAGTAAATCAAAGAGATATTGTGAGTAGTGAGTCATAATACGCTGAGAAATGAAGAGTTGTTTATATGTGTGCCTATAATATTTGAAGAGTCTTGAAGGATACTATTTGAAGGATCTTGGAGAAATCGAGGGCGATTTCTCCAAGATCCCATCATCAGGTCCTGATTTGGTTGCAATGGGACCACCTCGGCAATCTAGCCTTTCAAACAAAAAAAGAATTTTCCAAACAAAAAAAGAATTTTCCAAATCGGTCCAGCCGTCTTCAAGTAATCGGTGAACAAACACACAAAAAAGTAACCACATTTTTATTAAAAACCCGACCGCGTTGCACTTTGAAACTGCATAAAATCCGCCATTTTGTTTATTTTAACGAACTTCATACTCAGTGACACTCACACCATCAAGACGAATCTAGTGATGTATCATTTATCAAAATCGGATGTGCCGTTGAATAGTTACGAGCGGACATAGGAACGGACATACATACATACATACTTACATACACACTTACATACATACATACATACTTACATACATACATACAGGTCAAACACATAACCCTCCTTTGGGCTTCGCCGCAGTCGGGTAGGGCTTCGTCGCAGTCGGGAAAAAAAAAACATACAGACGAATTGAGAACCGTCCTTCTTTTGGAAGTCGGTTAAAAATAAACCTAACCTAACCTAATGGTATTTAAAGGATGACTCTTTAAAAAATCCTGAAAAGTTAACGGTTTCAGAGAAAAAAGTTTTCGACGAAATTTAAATTCGATGAAATGAAATATTCGATGAAACGTTTGTCGGCGAAACAACAGGCACCGGATAAATATAACAACAGCTTTATAGGTATATATATTATTATGCACGTTGCAGCTGTTCCTGATAACTGTGTGCACTTTAACGACCCCGTGATAGCTCCACACCGCTGATATCCCGTGAGAAACTCAAATAGGGATTGTTTATACTTACAGACGATGCACTTGGGTGATAATTGGTTTTGAGGTACTTTAGATGGACGTGCGTTTGATCACGTAGTGGGGTAGGCATTAGGCTATATTAGAATGAAAGATTAATTGGCTGTATTCTGAATGAATTAACGTATGAATCTTATTGGGTATTGATATATGGGTTACAATACAGATGGATGGATACCGTGGCGTGGCGTTGAAGTAATCCTTGGGCAAGCCGGTGCAGCTTTGGTTTAAATTTTCTTTAAGAGCACCAGAATTAAGTGCTGCACTGCCTAATATCACGCAAGCGATAGGTATCAGTTCTATGGACGCGACGCCACTGATGGATACAGTCATTTCGCGCAAATAAAATGTATCAAGCTAATTAAAACTAAACACATTTCAAACTTTGATGCCGTAGAAGCAAACAATGACCCTCTTTTGGTTTGTATGGAAAATCGATCGACTCGAATGAACTTAAGTAAAGAAATTTCGGTCAAGTTACAATAAACCGTGTAATAAGCGAAAAATCATTTAAAATGTTAAATAACTCAATAATTAACGTAAATTGGCAATCAGTGACCGTTGCGAACTGATTTTAAAACAATCGGCCGTGCTTTGTTAGGGCCGATACAGACGGACTGCACGCCAGCTGCGATTTGTATGGGAACTGCATCACAACTGCACGCCGACTGCGCAGTTGTGATGCAGTTCCCATACAAATCGCAGCTGGCATGCAGTCCGTCTGCATCGGCCCTTACTTTACCACGGCAACAAATTTACTTATGTCGCTTACTAGCGTTTGCTCGCGGCTTCTTCTGCGTTATTGAACCCAGGACTTCGATTCTATGCCAAATTTTACCATGCCCTACTCTATTATACCGTAATTATATCGATTCAGGTTTTATTATTGCATTTAAATTACGGCACATTGCCATGAGGTTAGTTTTAGCTGACCATTCATGTTTTTATATTTATTATCAGACCTTATAGATCTGAGATATGTGATTTACAAGGTGGGCAAAGTTACCCTAAATTTGGCCAAAGTACCCCGAGCTTACGGTACGACTCGGTAGAGCGAGGGTAGACGTGGGTTTCCATCTCGTAGTAACTGGCCGCAAAAGGCGACCAAGCTACTGGTTAATATGCCAAATTGAATTATTCTTAGCACATAAAAGAATAAAACAAGATTACTGTCAAACCAATTTACTGGTTACAGTCTTTCCCTAAATTATCACTTTTATTGGGGGCTTTTTTACCAATCTGCATTCGCGTATGTGTCTCAAAATATCCGCAACCGTATCTACGGATGAAAAATATCACAATAGAATCGTATATTATCCTGATCAGACCGTCAGGTCAGCAGAAATAATGGGGCAACGATGCGCCAGCGCAATTTCGCAACATTTAGGTACACTAACCTGTCATACTACGAGTACAAAACGCCGTAGACACACGAATAATAATTGCACATAAGTCCTTTATAATCAAACCGGTCAAGTTAGCGGACCGTATAGCATTAGCATATTCGCATACGGTATTGTAAATGGAGTGGGTTTCGGAAACTTGATATTAAGTTATGATTAAGCATAAGCACCCGTGGAGTTAGGCATACCGTTACTTGTTGCCTTCTTTACCTATTATAACACTAGACCAAGGACCATTAAAACAAGAGGACTGTCATTCTCCATACAAAAAGCTGTTCCCCGAATTTACAACGCCACTTATGTATAAGCTTGGTATAAGAATTATATTATTTACAATTATTCAACTTTGCAAACGTGATACAGTATTTAAATGTTAGAATTTATTTATTATTATAGGTGGCAGCACTAAACGACAAAAGAGACACGGACGGGTGGACAATAAAGGAAACTATCGCCCCTGTCAAATCAAGCTGACAAAATTTTACGGTTCTGTGATTACAATATGGCAGATGGCCTTCAGTCAGCAAATGCAAGTGGCCCAAGGATATTGAGTAATTAATATTAATGCCGAATAGCGTTGAAGATGCCCGGTGACGGACAAACGGTGTTCCAGTTTAAACGGTTACAAAATATTGTTTGGTTAGTTTAGTAGGAGCAAATAAGTTTGTCGTACGATTTTTGCTAATTTCTAAAAAACGATGCAAGTTAGGAAAACCGTTTCATTTTTCCTGTAATGATTATGATTGATATTGAATGATATTGATATATTTTTTTATGATATTAATAATTGGTAATTATTCCCGTAAGTGTGTAGCAGTGGCGTGGCGTAAAAGATATCCTTGGGCAAGCCGATGCAGATTTAGTGTATATTTTCCTTAAGAGCCTTATGAATAAGGTGCTCAAATGGTTGATATTAGGCAAGCCGGTAGGAATCGAGTTCTTTGGACGCCACGCCACTGGTGTAGATGTAAATGAACTCGACTGTACAAGAAGAAGGTAATTAGTTTGCGGTAGTAGTAGCACGTGGGTACTTCGTCTTCTTCATTAATTAAGTCATTGCTCTTGATCAGTTAGGGTGAAGCCGCCTTTACGATGTGTATAGATGAGAGAGAGAAATAAAATCTCAATCTGACATTACGACATAGCATTGCACTTAATAATGATTGTGTAACCCAACAGACTGCATAATATGTATGATAAGATCGCACATGTTGTACAGATGTGTGATGCCACATGTTCTCTGAGTTTATTGATATATGTGTACTTGTCACTTTCGTTTCGGACTAAGTTCATTCAAATTCATAAATATTTATTTCGGACTTCAAATCCATAGGGTTGTTAGTAAGTAGGTAGATAATATAATGGCTTATATATATGGTGTTAGTGCAATTAATAAGTTAAGACAAAACAAAACTTAACAGTTATAACTTTCGCGGCAGTACCTACAACGACAGGTGCGTGTAGTTGCATGTATCGCGCAACTAGGGGCGAGTCCCAACGCTGGGCCAGATTTAGGATCCCGTTTGTGCAGCCTCGGCTGCGAGACAGGAGTCACGCGCACCGTTTCCTCATGATGACAAAAAAAGCAGTCTGTTTGAGCCTCAGCAAACATCGCCGAAGCGCTACAATACCGAGGCAACCTAAACAGCATTCTAAATGCATCATTGTATTGGATACGCAGAGCGCCGTACGCTCGCAAAATACTTCGTTTATTGAATGAAGAGATCCCTCTTCATTCAATAAGCGAAGAATAGTATTCCAGATAGTATTGTTTGGCGATAAAGAGCATCACAGTTCTGTCATGATGGCTCATTTTACTGGGTTATTTCGCCGCGCAGCTACTTAGTACCCAATTTTGCCCCGACGGAGGGGCTTAGCCAGCGGCCACGCTGTCTAGCATAACTGGTCACGACTTCGTTTATCACGCAACAGAGCATCATCTGTCACCGTCACACTATATTGAGTGGAAAGAGATAGGTAGCATTTGTCGCGCGAGAAAGAGTCGCGTGTCACAGTTGTGCTAGAGGTACAGAAAGAGCACGTGTTATGCGATAGAGAGATGGTTGGACCCGAACGTTAGTTTTGTTAGAAAGAGAAGCTTCTGTGCGTAGTAGGTACTACTCATTCTGTGGCCTGGGCGTTTCTCCAGAAATATGTCTGCGACTCATTCTTCTATCTCCATACATTTAGTATGAAAAAGGGTCAGATGAATGAGGTGACCGCAGACATATTTCTGGAGAAATGCACACCTGGCGTCATCTGTTTTGTATATGTAGATGCGCTTGGGATAATTCTGTGAGTGTCCCGTATGCTGTAGAGAGACTTGATTGTGTGTGTGAGCTACGGTTTTGTGTTTGTGTCTGTGTGTGCGCGTAATCAAAATCGGCGCTGTTTGAACTGCGGCCGCGCCGCGTGGCGTGGGTTACATTACAGAGCGGCATATTAGATTAACGCGTGGCCCAAGGCCTGAGACATAGCGTGAATGCACCATCGACCAAATTGGGGTCTGGCCGAGTTAAGTAAAGCGGTCAGCGCAGAGCCGAGCCGAACGACGTCTTTTTTGCCCTTATTCCGTCGACATAAAGCTTTTTCTGATTGGCTTAAGCCGATTCCGCATCATTAGATGTGGGGACACCCTTGGGCTGCTTTTTAGCAGAGATATGCCCAGGTGTGAAGATAAGGATGTATGCGTGGTAGGCCGGGATAGCGTGGTAGGCCGGGACAGGTGACCTGGTTCGACTCCAGGCACCCCCCGGCACTTACCCAGCCCGATGTGCGTGTCGACTGTGTGTACGGCACACGGTCGGACGCCCTTGGGTGGTCTGGCCAGCGACCTGGTTCGAGCCCAGGGACCGCAACGGCCAACCACCCGGCCCGACAATCACAATGCCCGGCTGTGGGTTGTGAGTTTGTCAGGTTTAAAAAAAAAAATAAGGATGTATATTCAATTTATTTATTTCAGAAAGGTATTTGCATAATTTGTTATAGCTTGGCAACTTTCGTTCGTGACACTCACCTGTGTGCTTCTTGGTCTGTGTAGCCGTAACTACTTACACAAGTTACCGCCAACACGAACGGCGACCGACGGAGACTGCCTCCGGAGGCCCCCGTTTGTGTTGGCGGTAACTTGTGTAAGTAGTTACGGCTGCACATAATAAAAAGCACACAGGTGAGTGTCACCAACGAAGTTGCCAAGCTATAGTAACAATTACACTTAAATAGACAGACAGAGTCGAACCATAAGGGTTCCTTTTTTACCATTTTGGTACAGAACCCTAAAAATATGTTAGTAATACACGCACAATAATCCCTATCTGCGTCCATTAGACGGCCCAGCGCTGTGCATCCTATCCCAGTAGCAGTATGATATCCACAAATAATTATTGTTTATTTCCATATTTCAGCTTAAGGCCCGGTAGGACCTGGCTCGCATTTCACATACAACTAGGGTCGGGCGGAATGCAAATTATTGCAGATTATCTTCGATTTCTAACATAAAAGTATACGTTATCAACCCAAACATGAGAGGATGCCCTGCATGACTGTGAAATCATGATTGTCAGGTATTAATTTTGTTAGAAAAGGTAACTGGTAATGAACAAAATGAAAAAAATGAAAAAAATACTTTATTTTATAGTTTTTTCGCGCTACTTTTCTATCGAGCGAAGTGTTCGCTATCGTGTTCTAAGTGAGAGGAAGCCCTAGATACAGTTCTGAATATTATTATATATGTTTTACAGTGACCTACGAGTCAAATAAGTGCTCTAAAAATGATTTGGAAACTAGGCTTCCGCGCCCGATTCTCGTCTTACCTCGCCTTAACACAGCGGCAGCGCTTATAGACCCAGCTCACTGTTTAGCTGCGTCGCACATCTCTGATGTGGTTCATCAATTGTTCATTCAATTACAACAGTAGGTACTATAAATATGACCACTGTATTTAATAGCATTTTTGTTCTAAAATTGCCATACAACGCTTTAAAACGGAGGCCCAGTTTCAGTAGTTCGGTGATTTTAGTCCGGTTCATATTATATTTGTTTGAATCGGACTAAAATCACCGAACTACTGAAACTAAGCCAGAACGGAAAATGGAGCACGCTTTTAGGATTGTCATGCAGCACGCTTTCATTTCAGTTATTGGAAACAAACATCGTACAATTAGCCAAAATCGGACCATTGCTTTTCGGCTTTCCGTCTTCAGTTACTACCAACTATCCTGCGTATATCATCAACTCATTTTTCACCTAGCAACAAAGGCGCCTCGCAAGACGTCTATCTTTTCACGTCCCACTTCCATGAAACGCAATACTCCAATATACTTTGTACTTTCATTAGTTATGTCTTGGTTTAATAGACTTCGTAATAGAAATAAAATCACTATCGCTACATCTCTTGCTACAAACCACTCTGCCGCTTCATTGATATCGATCTTTGGCCATTCATTTTTGAACTACGCCTCTCCTTTACCGTAGGGCTGTCAGCTGTGCGGGCATAACCGGATTTGTCCCAGTTAGCGTTCCGTGATACAACTACTGTCAGATTCTCCTGTGTCCGAAGTTGTAAACAGGTCTACCTTAGGGCAGTATTTCCCAAACTAATGGTTCCTGATCCGCTGGTAGGGAGCTAACATTGAGTAGGCCCTGTACCTCTAGCACAACTGTGATACGCGACTCTTAGACGCGCGACAAAACCTACCTATCTCTTTTCACTCTATACAGTGTGACAGTGACAAATCATGCTCAGTCGCGGCCAGTTCTGCTAGATAGGCAGAGATAGAAGCCACACCCGAGAGGGACAACGGCTGGGGGCGAAAACAAACCTTGCACAAATAAGACGTCATTTAGTTCGCCGGCTCGGCCAAAAGGTGAATTTCAAAAAAGGACAGGCCAGGTCGCGTGCTTGCTGTGCTGTCCAGGAGAAGAAGTACTGTTATATTACGTACCCAGGCCGGAAATAAATATAAATGACTTGAATCGCCGTTGTTTTTGTCTCAAGGGTTCTTGTCTCTTATTGATAGCTAACACCACCGTATTAGTATGTTTCTAACAAATGTAACTAAATATAGCCTAGATACGAGAGCCACGAATGAACGTTTTTGTGATACAATCTCAACAACAGTTACTTCGTAAAAAAGTACACAGCACCAAAATACACTACAATTATGCCAGTTTTATATGGACCTAGGACCTTCTTACTTTAAAGTGAATGTAAGTTCGGAGATGTTCGTGACCGCTTGTCAATAAGCGTAGGAGCGATCAAATCGTAGTCCAGTTAACTAAGCGGTTGCACTTGACAATTATTTCCCCGTCTGTAAAAGAAATTGACGCCCTTAGTTACTACTTTACAAAATGGAGGAGGATCTCTAGACACTTACTATCGCCGGCGAATACCTAAAGGTGGTTTTTCACCGGCAGGGCGAGACGAGACGAGACGAGGATTGAATTGAAATTTGTATCACGTTACGCGACGCGCGAGCAGAGAATTGAAAACTTCATACAAATTTCAATTCAATCCTCGTCTCGTCTCGTCTCGCCCTGCCGGTGGAAAACCACCTTCACACTTCATAGCGGGCTGACGGGAGGGTTTAGCCAGCGACTAGAGAGAGCACGCGTAATGCTACTCGCCCAATTTTACTCGCTTACTCGCCGGCGGCAGGACTAGTGCCTAGTCGGTTGTATTTTCTGTTAATTTTGCTCGCAAGAGTAACGAAAAAACCGACGGACAACAGGCCTGCACCTCGATCTTAGATAGCGCGCGCTCCTAAAAGGCTGGAGTGTGACTTACTTTTTCCTTATACTTTGATTAAACTTTGAACTTTGCCCCCGTAAAGACCTATTCATATGGGGTCCATTCTTTTTTCACTCGGGCCTTCTTCCCATCTACGCCTCTGGAACTAAGTAGAGTTACGATGCAATTCTAAAACTGACACGTCGGCAGATTTTACCTGTATTTCTCCGAATACCCGGCATATATCATGTGGCTCATGTTGTCAGCGATCGTAAACAGCGGACGGGTGCCGAACGTGCGGTTTTCGTGCGGATTTGTTATTGGGATACCCGAGTAGCACACAAGCTGCATAATACTATTACACACCTAAGGCAGTATATACAGGTTGTCCCTAAAACCAACGTACATATGAAAAGGGCTGATAGACCAGCTCAGAAGACACCAGATTAAGTAAATTTGACCTCAGTAAAAATACCTTAGTTTTCGAGATATTGACGATTACGTTAAGTTTGCACCTAATTTGTAAGAGACGTAACGCCAACCAATATTACTAGTACTAAAGATTCGATGAATCGTTGTCGATGAAATAATATTCGATGAAAAGTTTGTCGGCAAAACAAGGGGCACACCGTGGTTTTTACATAGCTGCCGGTATTGAGATATACAAGATGTAAGTAGATTATTGACAGTATAGAGATATAGATATGATGAACACTTTGCGCACAGAATCATAGGTACCTACAAGATATATGTACAAAAGCGAACTTATCCCTTTAAGAAAACATTCCAGGTAACCTTTGAGCAATAACTTTGTAATGAACTTCTACCGTGCAAACTATAAACATCACCTAACGATACAACGGTCAAGTTTAACAAAAACGTGATTACATGAGTCACTGTAACAGTATTAAGGCTGGGTTTGCACCAGAGCTGTTTTTTTTTTCCTAACCTTGTGCGTCTGTAGGGCACCTGTATGGGCCCTCCAACAGAATAGTACATTGTGCACCGAGAGGGTAGTAAGAAGGGAATTACTAACGAGAGTCTATTAGGAGCCCGACGCCGTAGGCGGATGGCTTTTTAATGACTCGAGTTGGTAATCCCCTTACTGCCCGTGATACACACAATGTTTTTCATCACATTTGCGAGAAAAAAAAATAAAACATAAAAATCAAATAAACTAAACGCACCCGCTAAGAGACAACTTCAACTTTTTCAATATAGTCTTCCACAGATAATGCCAAGAACTGCGTTTAGTTTTTAATCTTGACAGGCAATGCCGCCAGATTGTACCGATTTTCATAATAAAATTTTAAAGTAAATTAATTTAATTGCATTTAATAATTGCAAAAATTACTGAAATAATAGTAAAATACACTAAAATTGGTTTTGTAGCCAAGTTTTGAGGATGTGAAATAAGCCTTGGCAGATTTAAAACCTCCTTAGTCTGAAATGACGTACGGGTAGGTCCTATATTTTAAAACTAAACTCATAACTCCCACGGGAGTTATATATTTTCATACAGTTTTTCCTCCCGTGGGAGTTATAGATTTTTATAACCCACGGGAGGTAAATCGGCTCGAGCTGGTCTATAAGCCCGCGTGTTATAACACCCTTTACGAGCAAGTGTGATGAAAAGTACATTGTTTGCACGGGGGAGAGAAGCTCCCGCGCGTGCGGATATTGGCAAATTTATATAATGCAACAACTTAAAACCAGAGCTGTGCGAGGTAGCTGAGCTGTGAGCGAGGAAAAAGTCCACCAATTAATGTAGCCTCGCTCAGCGCGGCCTGGTATTGGTTGATTTTTCCCCGCACACTGCTTCACTTCGCGGTACAGCTTTTTTATGTAATAAGTGGCAAACGAGCGGACGAGCTGCCTGATGGAAAGCGGTCACGCATGAATACCTATCTGCAACACCAGAGGTGTTACCTATACGTTGCCTTTGAGAGCCCTGTTTACTCGCTTCCTGAAGTACCCCATACCCCATGTCTTAGCGCTCCGGGAATACTTCAGTAGGCTTATGATGCTACGTTTTGTCGCGCGATAAATAAGTGATAAAGCATCCGTCACTCTCACACACTATTTTTTAGAACGTGATAAAGCTTTAGTGGAACCGCAGGCTAAACGCTCGAAGCATTACGCGATTGCGCAAGAGTACCCTCCTTTATCAAGTGACTTATGTACCTTTGAAAGTAACTTACTTACTTCATTTTAAAATGACGGTTAACGAGCTATGGAAAACAAGCGGAGAAATCAATTTACAAATTGGCCGTTCGATTTTGCTTTCCAGATCTTAATCGGCGACTGGAACGAACAAGGTGTCATTTACAGAACATATAGACGGCTTCCATCTATTGGTATAAGTATACGTTTTAGTTGTCCGAAAGTATTGTTATCTCGAATTTGTTTCATATCATTTTTCTCCAGCTCTAACGGAAAATATTTTATGCCGGTCCAACCATCTTCGAGTAATCGCGTAACAAACGTTATTTTGGAAGTCGGTTAAGAAATCCAACTTTAACAGACCGACAAGACAGCTCTTAAATATAAAATGAATGCAGATAGAAAGATAAGTTAATTCAAAACTTCCACAAGATTACCGTTCTCAATGCTCTCATAACTTCCCTATGTTTTCCACCATTGTTATGACAAGCTCTCATACAAGTAATTGCCCCGTTAAGCGTGATGGGTAAAAAACTAGTATGAAACTTTCGTTTTCCCAAGAACTAACTTTCTAGTTCGACGCGCATCGTGCTGTGACTGAGTGCTCGGACACTAGCTCTCAATAAAAAATCGGCCAAGTGCAAGTCGGACTCGCACACGAAGGGTTCCGTACCAGCGTCGAGCAAAAAGCGCCAAAAACACTTATCTTTCTATGGGGACAGCCTTTCATTTTAAATCTTATTTTGTTTTTAGTTACTGAACAGAAAAATTAGTAATAATTACCAATTATTAATATCATCCTAAATATTAAAGGAAAAATATAACGGTTTTCTGAATGCCAAAGAATTCAAAGAAATCAAATTTATAGTTAACAAGCATTTACCCGGTGCTTCGCCCGTGCCATTCCCGTTACTATCCCAACTCTTTACCCGAACTCTTTACGGCTATATAAATCGATATAATATTTATATTGCTACCGTCATACTACTATATCATTTAACACAAGCTAGTGACATAGTGATTACATATGGATCCGAGACGTGGTGCTTCATTATAGCCTTATGAATAGGCTCAGAGTCGCTCAGCGGGCTATGGAAAGGGCTATGCTCGGGGTTTCTCTGCGGGATCGAATCAGAAATGACGAGATACGTAGAAGAACGAGGGTCACCGACATAGCTAAACGGATAAGCTTGTTGAAGTGGCAATGGTCAGGGCATATAGCACGTAGAACAGATGGCCGTTCGGGCCGAAAGGTTCTCGAATAGAGACCACGAATCGGCAAGCGCAGCGTCGGACGTCCACCAACAAGATGGACAGATGATCTGGTTAAGGCTGCTGGCTCACGGTGGATGCAGGTTGCTTTCAACCGAATTAAGTGGAAATCTATGAGGGAGGCCTATGTCCAGCAGTGGACGTCCTGTGGCTGAAATGATGATGATGATGTAGTGACAAATTTGTCACAAAAAACGACAATTATGTACATGACAAAAAAGTTAGTGATCATTTTCTTAGATACTGACAAGTCGAAACTGACAATGGTAGACTTTTATGAAACGTAATTTACATTGACATTTGTCAACTATTTACCTGTCGCAATTTGACATATTTGTCACGTTTATGAAACAGAATTTCTTGTGACAATACGACTTATTTGTCAAAAACTGACAATTTGTCGGATTGTCACGTATATGAAACAGGCCCCAGAGTTCACCCTACACGTACGAGTACAAATGTGGTTGCACAAATGTTAATTAACTCCAACAGGCTGGGTATTGGCGCGCGGCCAACTGGCGATCTCATTAGACTGCTTCAATTTACATTTCCAGGGATATGGCAGCGGATTTTAGCCATAGTACAGCCAATCAATTTAAACTAAACTGACTTTAATCTTTTAAAAGCTTTTATTTATTTTCACCTGTCCCGATGTCTGCCTGTGGTTATACTTTCTTTTAAGAGGCAATATTTTCGAAGAATTTTGTTTCACAGAAAATGTTTCTCATCATTAATTTAGTTAATAAATTAATTAGTCCTGGTTTTGGGTCCTTTCGTCCTTCGCCCCCCGAGCCTTCCTCCCTGGGGATTTCTCTTCAATTTGGGTGGTGCTACGCAGGGCCGGATTAGCCATATAGCAAGGGTAGCAAATGCTACGGACCCCGCGCATTGGGGGGCCCCGCGCCCACTCGCAAAAGGGGAGGAGGGGGGGGGAGGGGCTCGTTATGTAATCCGTCACGTATAAAATGAATTAGCGGTCAATCGGTATTTAAGCATATCTAAGACCAACCAAGCGCCTCTTTGAAGAAATGCTACAGGCCCCGCGTTGGCTTAAGGCCGAGCCACACCGGCTGCGTGTGCACGCACTGCACGTTGCAGCTCCTTGACTTTGAGCGTGACTAGCCGCCATTTTGAAAAACATTCATACTATACAACGCGTACGCCACGCGCACGCAGACGTGTACGCAGCCGGTGTGGCTCGGCCTTACATCCGACACTGGTGCTACGGTTGACGTAGCTAGGTCGATGTGATGATTTGTATATAATATAGTACCATCGCTAGGAATAGTAGGTACTGTAGTTGATATTGTGATTTAAGTTTTGTTTTTCAAAAGCGACAGCGCCCACCTGGATAGCATCAACGCCCCCAATTTCTTCCAAGGCCCGTGCCGCCCCCCTGGTAATCCACAACGCCCACTGGGGTAGTAGAGACCACTTTGATGGGAACCTATGATCTAAATTACGTAAGGTAAACCCACAATGTTTGGCTCATTTGATTGGATTTGACATGCAGTTTTTGATTATACATCATAAACCTCTTTATTGTTTCGCGTAGTCGGGTAAAACGATGTGTACCTACACCTACCTCCTATTTCACTTCGAAAATGATAGATCACAGAAATATATCGACATAGAAAGTAATAATAGTTCGTCGATTTAGTTCGATACACAAGTTCACATAAGGACAGGATGACCCGAGTCATCCTTCCCGCTGGTCCGCTGCTCACTCTGAGCAATCAGCACAAAGTCAAGGTGGCCCTGGCCAACGACCTGGTTCGACCCCAGGCGTTCAGGCCCCCACCTAGTCCGATACTATCGTGGTAGGCCGGGCAAGGTGACCTGGTTCGACTCCAGGCACCCCCGGTACTAACCCAGCCCGACCTGCGTGTCGACTGTGTGTGGCACACAGTCGAACACCAAAGGGTGGTCTGGCTAGCGACCTGGTTCGACCCCAGGGAACGCCACGGCCAACCACCCGGTCCGACTATCGCTACGCCCAGGAGGGGTTGCGAGTTAGTCAGTTCGTCGATTTGGATGGGAACCAAGTGTGTGACGTTTTTCGCTTGGTGTTTGACGCCAAAAGAGTAATTTAGTGATGGAAAACATTAATTTTCCATTTCATTCGGTGGTATTTGAACATTTAATTATACCATTATTATCAGATTTGAAAATCTGATAATAATATTGACGGAATCTGAAGTTGACCGTCACCGTCATTTATTTTATAGCACGCGAGGTACATACACTTTTTCCTTTAATCTCGTTATATTCCTGTGTAATAGACATTGTATTCTCACATTTATTTATTTAATCGTATGGCGTCATATACATAAACATTTCTTTATAAAAATAAGAAAACTATAGATCCACATTCAGGGTCCCGAGCCACGAAATTGCGTCGGGTGTTATAGTTTGTACAGATCTTCTGGAGAGCCAGAGTATGAGTGCAAAGGGCAGCGCTGTATAATGTGCTCGATGGTTTGGACCTCTTCACCACAGTCGCAGAGAGCAGAGTCCCGCCAATTCTCACATAGCACGATACAATTAACAAGCGAATTCAAACCAGGTGCAAAACGCAGCCACCGTATAATTTGTAATAATTAATGCTTCATAAATTAAAACAGTGCGTTCTAGTTTTCCAAATACGCATTACCGCCTCATTTTGGCTTTAATCCTCAGAAGCAAACGGCCTTATGAGCAATATTATTAACAAATATATGTGCCTTTTTAATACCAACGGAGGTACACATTATAATTGGGCGCTTCCGCATTCGTTAACTATTCATTATAATAACAAAAGAGCGCTGACCCGAATATTTCGGACAAAAGGTGCCAATCGGCCTGCGCTCGCGAAAATAATTGCAGTGTTTATTTTACTTTAGTAAAGTACCTGGTCTGGTTATTTAGCACTTTGTCTTAGTAATATCACTATCACAGTGAAAATAATAATAAGATTTACACTCCTATTTTTTGGGCAGTCGTATGACAATAAAGTTCTGTCGCCGTAACGCAAAAGGGCACATATACCTACTATTTTTTCGAGTGTTGTATATAGTATACTCGGATCTAGTAATTTCACCAGTCCGAACTAGTATCAACAACCGAATATTATGGGGTGGGCGGGTCCGAGAAGAAATCACGTGTAATTTTTTTTTACAGAACGGGGAAGCCACAAACAACGAAATTAATCAATAATATTTTATATTTTCTAAGCGTATTCACCCAAATATCATTTATCAACTTTAAAATTTCAAATAATTACACGTGATCTTGGATGGGGGGGGGGGTACCGTTACAATCGCCAAATATCACCAAGGGGGAGGGGGGAGTCAAAAATAGGCCAAATTTGATCGCATGATTTCTGAACGAGCCCTTATGGCGGAGTTAACGTTTATGTTATCGATAACGGATTTGCGTTTGACTTTACTCTGACTTAACGTTTTTGACACCAACGACTGATTAATCCGTCGTAGAGCGCGAGCAATATAGATCTACATGCACAAGCATAAAGTTCAATTTCGATTTTGACAATGTTATGATATATGTCTTCTGATTTGCTACTTTTATGTTTGACGCAAGAACCTTAAAATAAATAGCCGGACGGAGCCTCGCCAACAGATAACTGAAGCATTTGTAGTGGGCCGGTTGCTTTGCACTTACGAGCCGCACGCACACATCAACAAGATTTTTCCTACTACCCGCAGCGCGCACACATTGACCTGACCAACCAGCATTAAAACCGGCGGACTACTCTGTCCTGTTAGGTATTTAACTAAAGGTAAACAAAAAACCACTTGACTCGGCTCATTCAGCCAGTACTATTGCGCCACAGATACAAAACGTTACTTTGATTGGCTGAACGAGCCGAGTCACGTGGTTTTTAGGGTTCCGTACCAAAATGGTACAAAAGGAACCCTTATGGTGCGACTCTGTCTGTCTATCTGTCCGTCTGTCACAGCAAGATATCTCAGGATCTACTGATGCTATCGACTTGAAATTTGGAATAGTGTTAAAAATTGCTTACTCGAGCCTATTGGATTGAAAAAAACTCTTATACCTTTTTTACTATTTTTTTAAAGGGGTCCGAAATGGGATGTGGAAAAACAAAAGTAGAGCTATTATATCGAGTGGGATATCAAATGAAAGGGCTT
The DNA here is from genome assembly GCA_947034925.1 of Eudemis profundana. Lineage (NCBI taxonomy): Eukaryota > Metazoa > Arthropoda > Insecta > Lepidoptera > Tortricidae > Eudemis > Eudemis profundana. The sequence goes on along the minus strand of OX344814.1, from coordinate 7,723,818 downwards.
AATTTGTAGATTCCAAAGCCATTTTTATTTTTTTCCTAATTTTGTACTTTTTGATTTATGACCAAAAATGTTCAAAAAAATACCATTCCCCCCCTATTATCTTCGAAGTTACTGAACAGAAAAATCTGTAATAATTACCAATTATTAATATCATCCTAAATATTACAAGAAAAATAAAACGGTTTTCCTAAAATGCATCGTTTTTTAGAAAATTTCATAAATCGTATACGTACTTATTTGCTCCTACTAAGCTAACCGCCATACAGTTTTTCTTGAACTATTCACGTATCTACTTACGAGTTCGTACGGAACCCTCGGTGCGCGAGTCCGACTCGTACTTGACCGGTTTTTTTTGTTTACGTTTAGTTAAATACCTACACGACAGAGTATAGAGGTGCTTCAGTTCTTTGTTAGCGACGCTACGTCCGGCTATTTATTTTAAGGTTCTTGGTTTGACATACCGTCGAAAAAGTAAATGGCAAGTACAGACGATATAAAGGAGCATGCTTACCCAGAAGAAGCCTATATTCAGTCTTGCTAATCGGCGGTTCAACTTTCTTTACAATTAATAGGTATACACAGTTAGAAATATAATTCATCATTTTGTCGAGTCCGCTCATCTTGTGTGTGCTTTGACCTCCACTCTCTATTTTATTGAACTGACCCATTGTTTGGACACTGACCCAGTGAGGCGCTGAACAATAATCGTATACAAACGTCAATCTATGTCTGACGCGTCCATAGAACTAAAGTCGGACTGGGTTGGCTAATGAACAAATTAGGGCACCAATGCCTAAGTATTAAGGCGAACAAGTAGTCAAACTTCGGCCATTTAGGAGTGCGCGACACGTATTCACACAGACGCGCTATAGGATGTATGTGTGATTCCGATCCATACTGAAGCATTCTTACGCATTGTTAAAACTTTGCTTGTAGTGCGTTCGTACACGGCGCGCACACATTCAAGCGCGCGATGTACCTTGTGTAGGAAGAAAAATTACTGCTATTATACTGTGCCAATGCTCAGTTTTTCAAGGATAAAAATTATAATCATAACCCTCCTTTTTTCTTCGCGTAGTCGGGTAAAAAGTAGCTATGTTTGACCAGTAAGCTTGGTCGTTTTACCGTGAATAGCACCAGATTCCCTTTATCTGACGTAACTTAATTTGTCCTAATTATCAATTCGCATAATTTTCGTCACCTAACTGCCGCGACGCTGTTTTCATACTAAATGTATGGAGACGCGGTAATTAGACGCAGTCATACTTCGTGAGAATGGCCGTAATAAGTGTTTTTACAGTCTGACTGATTTTTTTGAAGAAAATAAGTACTATAGATCATAATTTGTTAACGATCCCATACATAGCTTTAAGTTAGTGGTAAGGAAATTGCAGTACCCTTACAGGGTGTCATGACGTAGGTACCTGTAACCCAGCATATTAACACCTGTAAAACCACATGACAGCAATAAAGCTATCCTAAAGTTAAAAGTACTTCATAATTTCCAGCACTTTATACATTCTCATAATAATCAGTTCCTATGTTAAAGACAATCTAGTTGATACAGTGTTTCTATTGTTCTAGATCTGACTCGGCGGTGGAGCGCAGGCGCGGTTGCCGAATGATGAGTGCGGCGCCCCGGCACCCGACATGGCGGCAATCTCCTGCTACCGGCCGTGCCGCTCGCACCTCGCGCAGCCCGCTAGGTACATCTATCATCATCATCATCATATCTGCCGAAAGACGTCCACCACTGGACATACACTTGGGGTTTCCCCAAGGATCTCCACCACTGTCGGCATTGTGCTGCTCGCATCCAGCGGTTTCCCGCGATTTTCACTAGATCGTCGGTCCACCTTGTGGTCCACCTATATCTCCACAGAAATATATCGAGTTAAAAGGAAAGGGTGTATGTACCTCGCGTGCCAAAAAGAAGGGCCGAGGAGCTTCTTTACTTGCCGTCAACTTCAGTCCGTTCCGCAATATAATATAAATAATCGGTATTAGAATAGGTTTGCCGCGTACTAATTGACACTTTTATGCCACACCTGGCCATAAAGTGGCTTTTTACCGCACGCTACGCGTACAGAAAAAGCCGCTTTCTGGCCAAGTGTAGACATAAAATCATGTACATAACACGGGAGGTAATAAAGAAAAGCCCTCGATCGCATATTTTACCACCTTAGTTGTGTAATTTACTATTGAATCGGTGTCGCGCGGTTTTATGTTTACCATATCTATATACTCTTGACGTCAAACATCAAACGTTACACGCTTGGTTTCCATACAAATCGACGAACTATTTTATTCTATCTCGTCGTTATACCATTTCTGTATATCTCCATATATCTCTCCAGATCAAGTGATACCTTATCTATATGATCTTCGGATCTTCGGGATCTTCTTCTTTTATTATGATCGGTCTGAGACAAGGAAACGCCATTCTAACTTATTAGTTTGGTGTTTTGATGGTATATGGAGTTCTTCAACAGGGGAGTGAATAGGTTTTTAAAGGGTCAGCAACACGCACGTGATGCCCGTGGCGTTGCAAGCGTCCACAGGCTACGTTGGCTGCTAACCATTGCTTGTTTGCTAACTTAGTAGTATTTATAAAAAAAAAAACCTAGATCAAATCTAAGGTCTTCACAAAGGAGTTTCTCTGAGCTGTCTTGATTTGGCGCTGTTTAAGACACTGCTTTCTTCCGGCATATGGTTGACTAATATTTTTCTTATTGCAGGTGCCTAGACGAGGAGGAGGAGCGGCTCGCGTCGGCCACCCTCTCGCTGCGCCGACGGCTGGTCGAGCGATGCCACGAGCCGAGGAGTTTGCGCCACGACGCCATACCTGAGGTCTCCGTCAAGGTAATAAACTGTCCTTCATACATCCTAGACGAGGAGGCTCACACCACAGCCCTCTGCGTTAGCGGCTGGTTGAGCGATGTCACGAGCGGAGCCTGCGACCGACGCCATACCTGAGGTCTCTGTCAAGGTGATAAACTGTCCTACATACATCTTAGACTGGGAGGCTTGCATCGGCCACCGTCTCTGCGTCGACGGCTGGTCGAGTGATGCCACGAGCAGAGCCTGTGACACGACGCGCCATACCTGAGGTCTCTGTCAAGGTGATAAACTGTCCTACATACATCTTAGACTGGGAGGCTTGCATCGGCTACCGTCGCTGCGTCGACGGCTGGTCGACCGATGCCACGAGCGGAGCCTGCGACACGACGCCATACCTGAGGTCTCCGTAAAGGCACACTGTCCTTTACAGTGACGCAGCCTGTAACAGCCGATGACAAAACGCGTACATTGCGCTGCGTTACAGATACACAATGTACAACACATTCCTATGGCTATCACTATGCTGAGTCCCCCGTGAGATAGGTCGCAGCCGAATTGTGCTAGCAGTTGCTGTTTAACCACATGCTCAGTTTGGCCAATGTCACTTGCGGTTTATGAATTTTATAACTATGCAATATTACGGCAACTGTCTAAGGGTCCGTCACCACTTATGGGCTCCTAACTTTTGAATAGGTAGGTACACTAGGTACCTAAAACCCTGAACCTGACGGGGGTATGTAGATTGCTTAATCTGGCCATAGAAAAGGTTGTAAACCGTTGTAAAAATATTTTTATTTGGAAGTCTGGTGTTTAAGAACCTCTTCGATCTTTTATATGTATCTTCCAAAAATGTCTAGAATATGCCAATAACGTGCTCAGTTTGACTTACAGCGGACGCGCGAGGAGCTAGCGAAGCATGCGACACAAAGCGCCCCACTGAACCGCCGGCTCAATGTGGAGTCGAGCTGGTCGAAGGTCGAGGAAGTGAGGAAGAAGTTCGAGAGGGCGGCCGCGGAGCCCTCATACTCGCGCTCCTTCGAATCTCCCCCCAGGTGAGTGTCAATGTGGCGCCGAACTGGTCGAAGGTCGATGACTTGAGGAAGAAGTTCGAGAGGGCGGCCACGGAGCCCTCATATTAGCGCTCCTTCGAGTCTCCCCCCAGGTGACTTTCAATGTGTCTGTCAAAAAAGTTTCTAGATACGTGTATTGCATAAATGACTGACAGGAAAACGTATGTCTTACTCGCACCTGCTGCACCATTATAAATTGCATACGTTTGAGGCAAGACGCCAGTGCTCTGACGCCATTGTAATCTACAACATCTGTAAAGGGCATTACAACAGTGCTGAGCACCTGGAGCGCATCCGCTGTAGGGTTATACCTCGCGCTTCGCCATCTTATTCGCCGTCCCCGTGTCTTCTATCAACGCTGGAGTGCGTGCACCCTTACGTTGATTATGTAACGCATACAAGAAAAACATTCGTCCGTGAACATTTTCAATGTTAGTAGATTCAATTTTGGAATCAAATACTCAAAATTCTTTCCTCTACAAGTTGATTAGTACGTGTCGTTAGTAACTAGATATTAAATATAATAAATAAAATAAATAAATAAATATTAGGGGACAATCTTACACAAATCGAACTAGCCCCATAGTAAGCTCAATAAAGCTTGTGTTATGGATACTAGACGACGATATATTTAATAGATACAAATACTTAAATACATAGAAAACATCCATGACTCAGGAACAAATATTCGTGCTCATCACACAAATAAATGCCCTTACCGGGATTTGAACCCAGGACCTCCTGCTTGCTCCTGTTTTTGACGTGACAACGTCTTATAAATTGGTTTGCCGGGTGACACTTCAAGAAACTGCGTTACGCTCCGCTCACGTTATTTTTATAATGGTTTGTTCTTCTCTTTCAATTCTTGTGTTTGCGTAAAATAGGTTCAACACTGGTTATTATCAGCATAATTAAGCAGTTACTACACTAATTGTTGCACTCTGTATTTTCTAAACATCGTTGTGATTTAATAATATTGGTATACATTAATTTCTAAATATATCAAGGGCTTCATGCTAAAGGGGCGTATAAGCAAGCGTTTTGCTTTGCGTATATATATTCATATTCGTTTATTTAGTAATATTCATACATCGTCAGAAGTAAATACGAGTACATGCAACATGCTACTATAGGTCAATATACGCCCCTTTGGCCTGAAACCCTCGATATATAATGCTTAGTGATTATGTTGCAGAGTAAGCGTAGATATATTTATCCACCTTACACTTGTTTTTTGTTAGTTCTCCAATAAATAAAATAAAATATGGCATCGAACCAGTCGAAGGTCGACGAAGTGAGGAAGAAGTTTGAGAGTGCGGCCGCGGAGCCCGCATATCCGCGCTCCTTTGAGCCTAGGTGAGTCTCAATGTGGCGTCGAACTGGTCGAAGGTCCACGAAGTGAGAAAGAAGTTCGAGAGGTCGACGTTGCCTTCTTTCCTTAAATCGGGAGCCCATTTGAAAATAACACAGGATCCGTTTAAATCTTCAAAATATCTTACTTGAAAGAGTCTATGTCAAGCAATACCTAGTCTTCTTTCAGTTCATGATGTCTTATGCGCCCTGTTCAACTTGTAACTCTACCAACACCATGTTGTAACAGTCGAAACATTGTCTTTGTGCAATAAATACGTTTAGGCTTACGCTTTTGTTACCCTTCTCACCACCTACTTTTCTTGTGTCTATTCCGCTACCCAAAGGTTGTGTGGAAGAGATCGCTTTATAGCGATAAAACCGCATGTTGTCTACTTTTTAAATTATTTTAATTATGTAATATACCTCTGGTAATGTGTTTTTTCTGATGCTCAATAAAGTATATTTGTAAATAATGGTGACGGAACCGTCCTCTGTTCCAGACGCCGCCTAGCGGACTCCCTGTTCGCGAGCTTCAAGCTTCCGCGCAAGAAAGACGGCATGGCGGCGCCGCGCGCGCCTGCGCAGCAGAAGCGCAAGAGCGCCGTCGAGATGCTCGCCGAGTCTAAGGCGTTCTACGTCAAGTCGGAGACGGTGCTGGATCGGAAACAGGAGCTACCTCTTAGGGTAAGAAATTTATGTCACACCTGGCCATAAAGTGACTTTTTCCGCACGCTGCGCGTACGGAAAAAGCTGTACACGACACGGGAGGTAATAAAGAAAGCCCTCGATCACATATTTACGTCTCTCGCTTGGCCGCAAACATCTGCAATCTCGGCCTTTCTTTGTATTACCACCCTAGTTGTGTAATGTACTATTATGACACACCTGGCCATAAAGTGTGCAGCTCGGGCCGAAAAGTTCTGCGATCTCGGCCTGTCTTTGTATTACCACCCTAGTTGTGTAATGTACTATTTCGTACGTAGGCCTCTCCCAAGAGGCGTCACTTTGCTCGATAATCAGCTATACTCATCCAGTTGCTGCCAGCCGCCCTGCGTAGATCCAAGGGTGGATTTAAGGGGGCACGGGGCACGTGTCCCGTCCCCCCTCAGGCGGCTGTGGAGTTAATACGGTTATAAATACTACAACTACTACAAGTTTATTTGTAACAGTTATTGTTGATTAATTTTGCCCGTCTAATAGCATAAACGCGGAATTCAGAACACATGATTCAAAGAGGCTGATGCGGTCTAGAGATTTTGTGGAATTACTCCAATAGATGCGTGTCGTGTCTCTTTAGCAATATATCTGTGCAAGAAGAACACCACAGTTGTCCAAGGAACATACTTCAAATTTTGGGTAATTCGTGGCAATAAGTATGCAAAACCGAAAGAGAAAAATACGCGATATGGATGATAAACTGTAGATGCTTCCTATTTTAGTGTATGTATGACTCTTACTATAAATGTTTAATAGAAATACCGTTTTATTTCCAGGTCAGCAGCGGGCTGGGACAAGCGATCGTCGCCGGCGGCTGCCACCTAGTCAGCTCGAGTACCCTCAACAATGACGCCTGTTGCAATCCCTGTAAGTAGTCATAAATAGCATTCTCATAGTATAATAGCAGTAATTTGTCTTCCTACAAAAGGTACATCGCAAGCTTGAATGTGTGCGCGCCGTGAACAAACGCATCTGCAGGGTCTTCGACAAAAATGTGTCCACGAATGGGACGCGCGTGAAACGCTCAAATAATGACCTTGTTATAATCCTCCTGAGGTCCATGGTTACTACCTATAGGACTAATTCGAAACGAGTTTTGAATTGTGGGCATGAAAGAAGGTTCAAATTTCAAAAACACAAATATTGTTCTGGGTCCCAGGAGGGTTCGAGCTGGAGAATGAGCCAGAAATTAGATGAGTGATACGAGATACGAGAGCCTATGTATTGCACTTTGGGTCATACCAAACTGAAAATCCAGCTATAACTATTCATTATAAACTAACTAGCAAGCATATTTAACCGATTTCATGAAAATGAGGTTGTTAGTCCGCCGGAATCTTTTATTTAGGTATGTTGTTTTAGATTACTCGAATACGACTAGTTAGACCGATATGTAAAATTCTTTTTGATTGAAAGGTCGTCCCAGGTGGTCCCATTATCAGCAGGTCTTGGAGAAATTGAGGGAGCTCTTCAAATATTATAGGCACACCTAATAGCGATTTGGATATTTTTATAGTAGCTTGCATATGTTAATTGAATATACTAGTTGGAAATAGGATAGCTTTATATAAATTTTACGTCCACATTCCAGACGGCACAACCCGCAGCGCGGTGGTTACCACGCGGCGGGCGGTCAGCGCGGGCGAGGGCTTGCAGAGCACCCTCCGGAGGCTACTGGGCCACGCCGACAGTAGAGAAAACATGTACTCACCACACTACATGGGTAAGTTCGGGTTGTAGCTTAGAATCAGTCGTGGCGACAGTTGACTTTATTCCTTGTCTCACCACCGACGAGTAAAATTGGGCGAGTAGGTAACAGTTAATTGCGGGCTGACGAGATACAGTGTGGTCGATCGACCTTACTAGATCCGCAATGTAATGCTACTCGCCCAGCTTTACTCACGTACTCGCCGGTGGGAGGACAAGCGGCTTATAGGGACCGTGTACGACGAAGGTGCTGCCAACTGGTGGCGCCAATCTAAATCATATACCCTCTCATGCTGGGGCCACATTGACGAAAACGCCGTTAATAACGTTAATTTACCGCGTTGAAGGACGATTAACGTCAGTGTAGCTACGACTTGCTATATTTGACATTGACACTTACATATTATCATTGACATTGACAGCTTGATTTGACAGGGGCGATAGTTTCCTTTATTGTCCGCCCGTGTCTCTTTTGTTGTTTAGTGCTGCCACCTATAGTTCGTGCACGTTCCCTATTAGCGCTTGATAAATTAAGTGCCTTATCACAGTTGCGATTTGCGGGCGAGTTAGAAGCGAAGTTCCATACAAATGTCGCCACTAAGAGAGACAGAGAGACTGGTTTTGTATGGAAACTCGCCCGCAGCTTGCCCGCAAATCGCAAGTGTGATAAGGCCCTAAGAGTAGAAAAAACCGTTTTTACAAGGTTTTTTTACTTTCAGCTCGTACCTATACGTGTTTGTTTGTTAATTTGTTTCAAGGGGCTCGGCCAGACTAGAGAGACCCCAGCGGTGGAACCTTCATATAAGCCCAAAAACATGGCTTGCCTTCTCAATACCAAGTGCCTAGGAGCCCTGATCATCTCTAAATACGGGCCTGTTGATTCCTACTAATCGTACCAATTCTATAACAAACATAATCTTAGATTAATGTGAACATTCAACAGCGCACAAAATCTACGCAGAGCCGCGTCGAGTCAAAGAGCCCTACCCCGACCGGGACCCCAGGCCCCACACCACTGGCACCTTCTCTGGCACCTCCTCATCTGGCACCTCGGGCTCCAAGGCCCACAAGGATGAGCACAGGGACAAGCGGCCTCTGAGCTTTGGGGACGCGAGGGTCTTCTTTCCTGAATCCTTCGTGATACCGCGGCAGAGGGCGAATGAAGTCGTGATCAAGAGCGGATATTCTATACGTGAGTTCAGACACTATGTTTTATTCGTCTTGATACCCGAGCATTTTTCCGAAAAGAAGTCCGTTAGGTTATACTTAAGTTGTGTTTAAATGCCATCTAAATATTTACTGTCACTTTTGTCACCGCGCTAACAGCTAGTTAACTGGAATTCTTCTCGGAAAAATGCTCACCCCAAGTAGCACACAGGTTCTATCAGAGCTTATACCTACATTTATCTATTTATCTATCGGCCACGGATATCCATTGTTCGACATAGGGTCTTCCACATAGATCCCAACGGAGTGCGGTCCTATGCAGACCGTGGCATACAGCTGTTATATCTCTAGTTTCTGTAAGTGCCATGATACCTGCCTTAGCAGAGAGCGAATGAAGTGGTGATCAAGAGCGGATACTCTATACGTGAGTATTTTAGACACTCGATTGACACTAGACCGACCTTTGTTGGTACGAGCTCGAAGGTCACAAGGATGAGCACAGAGATCATTTGTTTGAGTGACACTACTTGTAACTTCTCTGGTGCATTGGGCACCAAGTATGAAAACAGAGATAGACAGCTTGGCTGGTTTTAGTGTCACGCTGATCGTCCGCGCGAATTGCTCCGCGCCGACCAATACAAATGTATTAACTTCAGGGAGCGCTTTAGGGCGAAGCTGACGGGTCCGTGCGGACGACCGCCCGCGCGTCTAGCTCCGCAGCCGTCCGCTTGGCGCGTCAGTGCCGTGGAGCTATGCTGCTTGCGCGCTGAGGCCTGCACTGCAGGCTGCAGGCCCTGCACTTAACTCTAAAGCGCTCCCTGGAGTTAATACATATGTATTGGTTGGTGCGGAGTAATCCGCGCGGACGGTCAGCGTGCGTGACACTAAAATCAGCCTATGACCTCTGGGGACTCGAGGAATCAAGCCACACAGGAGCCATGTTAGGGTCATTCACAAAGTACGTCACACGATTTTTCAGACTTTTAGACCCCCCTGCCCATGGGCGTGACGTACTTTATGGATGACCCCTTATTTTCAATTGCCACTACCTACTTATCATCTTCTATGGTTGGTTGTTTCCAAAAATTTGGGGGTGCAAAGTTTCTCTCCTGCCAGATTAGCACAACTGGTCGCGACTTCGTTTGTCTCTTTCGCACTATGTACACGCAACAAAGAATCGTGCGTCACAGTTGTGATAGAGGAACTGGGTAGTTGTTGGGACGTCAGACGAAAGGCATATATTGTTTCTAACGTATTGTGACCTTTTCAGCGAGCTCCGCATCGAGCCCCGAGAACATCGAGTTACCGGAGCCATTGCGGAGCGCGGAGGGGTCGCCGGCGGCCGAGCCGCTCGCCGCCATCAGCCCGCCCGCGCAATACGCGCACTCCGCGCCTAGATACATCAGGTACCTGTAGTGTTGTCTGCAGCTCCGCTAGCCCCGGGAGCATCGAGCTGCGGTGCGCGGAGGGGCCCGTGCCCACCTCAGTATTGTACCCACTCCAGGATGTTGGGCTACCAAAATTCCAGGATGAACACCTAAGTAATGGCAGCTCAGGAGACAGCCCTCTTCTCGCCTGAAAATAGCCTTAGAAACGCCAATGGTATGGACACATACAAACGAGCGTTTTGGAGCACGCTAGCAAGTTGACGCATGATATCGACTCTGATAGAAAGTTTAAAAAATTGCGAAACTTCCCACTTGGAAATATCTCAATAATTTCTCATAGGGATTTGCCAAAATCGCGTCTTGTAAAACGTTGGCAGAAACTTCTGTGACCTTTCCCAACTTCCTGCAACTGGCGCATGTGTAATCGCGGCGTATGGTCACTGGTCTGCAGGATGTTGCTTGTAAAGACGAACAGGTCGTCGGTTCTTATCCGGCTTGAAGGACCAAAGAGTATATAATCACTGTGAAGGACCATAACTATGAAGACACATATCAGGACCATAACATATAATAATAATAATGTACAACAAAATAATAATAATAATAAAATAATTCACATCTCTCCAATGCATAGTCAGGTGTTAGTTAGAGCTGGGAATGGCTGCTCCGTCGTCACATAACGTCGTCGCTGGACCATAACTATAACAGTATGTCACAAACGGATGGACCGACGATTGCCATATGATGCGACACGGCTAGTGAAATGATAACGATGTAAACTTGTTTGCAGATCGAACTCGCACTCGCAACCGAGCATGCGCGAGGAGGACGGCGGCACCAACATCAACAGCCACAAGTCGCTGCCGGACCTGCACACACAGGCGCGCTGCTACACCGAACAGTAAGTCAAACATGTGAATGTGGAACTGTGCAAGTCGCTGCAAGAACGAGGCTTACATAGCGGCAACATGCTACCTGTGTGCGTGTGGTATGTAGCACTTTCATTAATTATCCAATAACCTACGTCTTCGCTGCGTTTGTGTGACTCATCGCACGCGTAACAAGAACCTGCGCAGTGTAATCGAATAAATATTTTCAGTGAAAACAAACGCAAATTAAATATGCGATTTTCAGTTAGTTAGGTAATTTTCCTGTATTAAAACACTGGATTGAATCTAAGAGTCATGTAATTTCAGTGCCAACATGGGGGGCACAGAGACGATTGGACGCTCACCACGGAGACGTCGCCACTCTAACCACCAGCGAACCGCTTCCTGTTCTTCGAAAGGCACGAGGTAAAGATATTGATTTAAACTGCCACGATTTTCACTCATTATTATAACAAAACGGGACTTAATTGCATAAAAACTGAAAATGCTACCAAAGCTATTGTTGCGCCGGTGGTATAGGTCAAAACTTTAAACGTGATTTTCCGTACTTTAGAAGCGTTTTCAGCAGGCTGAAAAGTGATTTCAGACCGTTTCAGAGGTGGCTCTTTCACATACTAGAAGATTGAAAATTCACCCTAGTTGCCGTTGTTTTCAGGCGCCTGAAACATGTTTTCAGTCCGTTTCAGGGCACCCTCTATCAGATAGCGCAATAACCTGAAAACCCGTTGAAAACCCAGGCGTTTTCAGGACCCCTTATGGGCCTTTGAAATACACTTCAGTATATGGCGAAATTTCACGAAGGAGTGAAAGAGATAGCACTATTAGAGAGAGACAGCTATATTGAGAAGGTTCGAGAAGTGTGTGAAAGAGACAGAACTAGAAAGGGATAGCAATAGTCGGGAATGTTCCAGCCGAATCGAACATCGAACAATCTAGATTGCCTAGAACACTCGCGATGCGTTATTGACCGAGGGGTCACCGACCGCCCTTGGACTTTGGACCGAACATTCCAGATAGGATTTCTCCGGAACATTCGAGAGCAAGGGTCTCCGGATATATAAGCCGCGCGTCACCGACGCCCCAGTCAGTCTTGAACTAGATGCGATACAGTGCGAGTCTCGAAGCGAACCTAAGCGAAAAGTTAATAAGTGCGTTATAGTGAAGTGATTTAGTACAGTGATTTATTGAGTAAGTAAGACTTGTTATTTAGTAATTCTGTAATAAAGTTTGCATTTTTAATTAGTGGTTAATTAGTGTATTTTCTATCACGTTACCTACCCCACGGACGTAACACTATCTACTCTACTGATGACACAGGAGATTGAACCTTATTGCTCACTGTTAAAGCTCAAGTTTGCATATAAATGATTTATATTTCTGTCGCTAGGTCTAACCACTCGTCGCTAATGTCTTCGTGTGAGGCGTTCTCGGAGCACCCGTCGCCCGGAGAAGACAATTATCAGTCGTACAACAGGTACGAAACGAACCATACAGAATCTAACGAAAGGGAAAATGTGAACAAAACAAACTCCTTTTTTTAGGTTAGGTTTGTTAGTCAGCTCGTGTCCATTAGAGCAGAATTAGAAGTCCCGCGCAGCGGGGCTTCGTCGACCTGCTGGCGGGTCATAGTTGTTTAGACAGAAAACTGAAGCATTGGTCAGCCATTTCATTAACTTCATAGTTGCCCTACTAAACGAACGGCCTAAGCATTGTGAGTATTGTGACCATTGTGTGATGGTCCACCTAAATAGGGGTGTTGTTTTTAATTTTTAACTTTTAATTTGTAAATTGATTTTATTGTATTAACAATAGTTTTAAGTGTGTATACTAACATAATTGATCCAAGTTGGTCGTGAAATAAATGATATCAAAATCGATATCAATTAACAATATGCCAGTCATATTGTTAATTGATATCGCATTGGCTAAATTTCATCCATGCAGTTAAATCAATCGCGCCGTTTAGTGAAAAGGCTAGGCAGTTAACCAAATGGCTAATTACACCAGTTGGCTGCGACATATATATTTTAAAACAAACAATTTTAATACAATATCATACTCTTGTATCATAATGTAATGAATGACTACTTCAGTTTTTTTTTTCACAGTAGGTGCACTTTAGGGGTCAAAATCGATGGAGGCACAAAGCGTGCGATAATTGTGGAAGTCTTTGCAGGAATCAGCAGTGAACGTTCCAAGGTCAAAATGATGAATGTGTTTCCAGTCGTTGCGGGTCATCGTTCGCACGCGACTCTGGCGGGTCGAGCGGCCATTATACGCAGCACAGCGCGCCGCCGGCGCCGCGGCCGCACGCGGAGCCCCCGCGCGACGCGCCGCGCGCGCCCCGCGCCGACTCGGGCTCCTCCACGCAGCACGACCACGACCACCAGGGGTGAGGACTGCCGAGTGTTGCGGCGCGTCGCGAGTCTAGCCCATGTAGCGCCCGTGTGCGATCACTACCCTAGCTCCTTCTGGTAGGCGAAAGGAGATACTCGGGCGCAGGGCCTTTGGTCGCGCTGGCACTGCGAGCGACGCTTGCTCTTCGTGAGCAACGCTTGGCGACCCCTGAGACCGTGCCGCCTGTTTGTGCTGCACACCCTGCACTACAACTACAGGTAAAGCCGGCATTGGTGAGCGGACACTATACGCAGTGTAGTTTCTGGACTCGGGCCCTTTCATCCTGCAAGACCACTATGGGTGAGTGTACTGCAGCAACCTGTCCATCTGTAGTCGAGCAGTGCATCCTCCAAGCGCTCATCATCGATCAGCAGAGAGCGAGCTCTTGGTGCCAATGACAGACAAATGACGTCAAGCTATGTACAGCATGATTCAGAATCCTTGGCTTAACTCCTACACAAACGGCGTGTTTTATAAGGTGTTAAGTGTTCTTCATACAAAAAGAGGGGGGACATGTTGTATATAACTATCTTTTTTTTACTACTTTACGCGCGCGGTGTCGTTTTGTAGAAGTTAACCCTGAACACCTGCGGTTTATCGTTAAGTTATGATTAAATTCTTTCACTATTTTCAATGGTCGGTGTCAATGGTAGAAGACATTGTAAAGTAAAACGGGAAGACAGCAAGCCTGATGGTTAGCAATGATGAAATATTTTTTTGTTCTGTCCCGTATGGCGCAAACAGTTTTACCATAGATATTTAAGTGAAACTAAAACTAATTGTATTAGAATGACTAAATTATATCACTGTTCTGAAAGAAGCTCGATTCTTCCCTTCCCCCACCTACTAAAAAATATTTCTCTAGCAATTGCGATAAAAGTCAGGACTATTCGATGATCAGACCTTTAATCCAGACGTTTAATTTTTCATAATGGCAACTCTAACGCAGGGCTGCAAACTTTAAGCAAAGAGCCACACTGCACCTTTGAAAATGGCGGGCGACATGGACTTGGGTTTTTTTCTCGGCCGCTGGCTGTTTCATTGGAGAGCAAGCTCTCGCGAACCATAGACTCTCCCGCTTTCTTTCAGCGGGCTGGATTGGTCCGGCACGCGGGCCGCAGTTTGGTGACCCCTGCCTTGATTTGCATTTCTTTGCAGATTATCTCAAAACATGTGTTTCTAAGTGACACGAGATACGCGTGATACGGCAGCAAACCTATGTTTACTTGTGTGGGTGTGTGTATGTGTGACCTTTTACGTGTGTGCGTGAGTTTAGGCAGCCAACTTTTCACCAGGGGGCGTCGAGACGAGTATTTTCTCAGTGTTGCCTCTCTTTAATTATATACTTTTCATCACACTTGCTCGTAAAGGGTGTTATAACTCGCGGGCTTATAGACCAGCTCGAGCCGTTTTACCTCCCGTGGGTTATAAAAATCTATAACTCCCACGGGAAGAAAAACTGTATGAAAATCTATAACTCCCGAGGGAGTTATGAGTTTAGTTTTAAAATATTGAACCTACCCGTACGTCATTTCAGACTAAGGAGGTTTCAAATCAGCCAAGGCTTATTTCACGTCTTCAAAACTTGGCTACAAAACCAATTTTAGTGTATACAAAAATTATATGGTATATTTAACTATTATTTCAGTATTTTTCGCAATTATTTTGATGCAATTAAAATAATTTAGTTTAAAATTTTATTTTGAAAATCGGTACAATCTGGCGGTACTGCCTGTCAAGTTTGAAAACTAAACGCAGTTCTTAGCATTATCTGTGGAAGACTATATGAAAAAGTTGACAATAAATAATTTTATTTTTGTCTTATTCTATTTTCCTCGCAAATGTGATGAAAAACATTGTGTGTACGACGGGCAGTAAGGGGATTACAAACTCGAGTCATTAAAAGCCCTCCGCCTACGGCGTCGGGCTTCTAATAGACTCTCGTTAGTAAATCCCTTCTTACTACCCTCGGTGCACAATGTACTATATTATACTCTTTGCCCCTGCCCTAACGTATCATGTATGTTGCAGCCGCTACGGGGGCTACTACGGGTCGTGGGCGGGGCTGGAGTGCTACGTGTCGGCGCCGCCGCAGTTCCAGGACGGCGCGCCGAGCCCGCCGCACGCGCCGCCGCCGCCGCCCTACCCGCCCGTCGGCATACACTTCCAGGTATCACTGCTGAAGACTTTTGACATCCGCAATACGGATATTTAGACCTCCGCACATTGGGCCATTAGTCGCGGCCACTAAACGCCACCACAAGTATCTCAGAACCTCCACAAAAATAAAATAATTCATTAATGATTGTTTCAAATTGAACCAATCATTTTCAATGGCGAATATGGCCACGCGCGCGACCCCTGACGGCCCGGCCACGAATCAGCGACGAGCAGCAGCGGCGAGCGATTTCATTTCATTTGATTTCTGGGTTATTTCCAGAAATATGTCTGCGACTTATTCCTCTGTCTCCATACATTTAGTATGAAAAAGGGCCAGAGGAATAAGGTGACCGCAGACATATTTCTGAAGAATAACCTTCCTGCATCCATAAAATGTCGGTATTGATTTTTATGGAAAAAAAATGCTATCACTTCGCCTTGTTGGCAAAGTATGACATAAGCTAACCTAACCTATTCCTACTTAATTTGGTAAATATATCAATCGCTACATTTGTCGTTCGATTGCAGGCGAGCGCCCCGCCCCCGCAGTTCCAGGACGAGCCCCCACTGTATGACTACGGGGACTATGACTGTGGAACCTACAAGCCGGCCAAGTGCCACGGACGCAAGGACTACGCCGCTAGAGACTACAATAGGTATACGTCTGTATATTTATGTGTATTAGATTCCACAGTGTCATTTTTAGACATTGTCGCTTGTCAGTAACGACTATTTCTACAGATTGTGACACAAGTTTGTGTAAATTTAGCTACTATTTAGGAAGGTAGGCTCACTTTACAAATACATACTTGCGGTGCGAATCAATACGCTAATTTGGTTCTGTGAGTTTAAAGTCATGCAGCCTCAAGCTTCTATACTATGTAGTAGCCAAAGACTGTAGTAGCTAAACTTAGGTACAGACGAAACCTTGTAGCGCAATCTGTTTTTTATGCCAGTCAGTTACTAGGTTACGAGTATTTCTTATGTATATAATGATAATAAGTTACTCTTGAGCAACGAATAGATGAACGGATTAAACTAGGTACTATTCCATACCTAATTATCGAAAAAATATTGTCGATGCGAGATCTTTCGTATTTGTATAGTATAGTACCGTCAAGTGCAAAAGCACGTATTGAATGAACCGTTTCATAAATATGGTAGGTAGGAAGTTCTTATTGCCACTGCAGAAAAACGTACTTTTGAGCATTTGTATGTACCTATCCATATTATTACACTTGAATATACCTATTTGTTTGTATGTGTGTATGTAGTATGCAAACACTTAATTGCACAAAATAAGACAAATTACAGGGTTACAAAATAAAGGTATACCTACAAAGGCGAACTTATCCCTTTAAGGGATCTCTTCCAGTTAACCTTTGGGCAGTTGAGTTGATTGTTTCGGTGTGATCACTGATCAGGTACCACGAGAGCGGCTTGGAGCCGATCAACAAGCAGCCGCAGTACGCCGAGCGGCGGCGCCTCGACGACGCGCAGGAGTACGTCAACACCACGCAGGTACCCACGCCTTTTTTAGAATCTGACAAACTCGCAACCCTTATGGGCATAGCGATTGTCGGACCGGGTGGTCGGCCGTGGCGTTCCCTGGGGTCGAACCAGCTCGCTAGCCGAACCACCCCGAGGGGTCGGACTGGGTGGGTGCCGGGGGCGCCTGGGATCGAACCAGGTCACCTTGACCCGGTACACCTCGATAGGGTCGGACTAGGTGGGGGCCTGAACGCCTGGAGTCGAACCAGGTCGTTTGGCCAGGGCCACCTTGACCCACCAACGCCGGCATCGCAGTATAATATATACACTCATTTTTCTTCCGATAAAAGGTACATCGGGCGCGCGCCTGTGTGCGCGCCGTGTACGGACGCACCATAAGCAAACATTTACCAATCCAATGCTCCAGTATGGAGTGCTCTCACACGGACCCGCGATCGTGCGTCTGTGTAAATACGTGTCGCGCGCTCCTAAACGGCAGAAGTCTACTTGTTTGTCTTTATACTTTGCCGGCACAGACTTGCCGACATACTCCTAACGACCAACATTCAGTTATCTCCTTTAAATATAAACTGAACTAAAGCACCTGTTTTTTACCTCCACAGGAAGGATGCGAACACCGATTCGTTCTAAAAAATCTGTATGACTCATTTAGGTATTTGGGCCTCGTTTTATGACGGCCTCGCTCCACGCTCGGCCATTTAACTTAGCTCACTCACTGTGTCTACAGTAAAGTGCTATTTCCAGATGTGTCCCCCCGAGGAGGTGACGTCACCGCTGGGCACGTTCAAGCGGCAACGCTGTCTGCGCTACAAGCAGCGCCGCCCAAGACCCATCCTACGCTCCAAATCCGACATTTCCGACAGGTAATATGGCATGATCTTCTCGTCATCTTTTTACGATAACAATCTTTTATTTAACTTTCCGATTTGGTATTTATGTGTGGGTCAAATATTGAAAATTTGATATTTGCTTATCTTCAGTGGCAATGCGATAATGTACTTGGTACCATGAAGCACAAGCAGGTTTGATAATTAATTCGTAAGGAGACGATGCAAAAAAAGATTCAGTCTGAAATAAAACTTCTCTCAAAAATACCTTTTAATTGATTGGGATTTTTTTAGACTGTGTCACAGGGGAGCAAAATGATGTAGGCATTTACGGCCCGGGCGTAGGAACGAAGGGTTCTACTTACAATTGAAACAAATGCTACCCATGCAGTTTGATTTCGTAACTATTTGTCGTTTTTCACATGGTAACTTAAGTTTTAAGTGTTTAGGGTAGTAAACGGCCGCATCTCGAGTTTGTTGATCTGAGGTCGTGGATTCTGCAGTGGGGCAACTATTCTCGACAAAGGATCTTCAATAAAACTCTGGAGTGCGGTGCTAATTGTTGTAATCAATACCATATTGATACGGCACAATTAATGTCTTAAAACAACTTTAAATATTAATATGACTGTACGAGAACATTTTAACAGGACATCCATGTCAGACAGCAAATAGGAAGGAAGGAAGATGACGTATAGATTCAGATAAACTAAAACATAGAGCTGGTGTTACGGACTAATGTACGGACTAAATACGGATACCTGCACTATGTGTAGGTACCACTGTCAATAGGAAGTGGGCAACTTAGGAAGTGGACTACTTAGGAAGTGGATAACTTTGGAAATGGAGGAAGTGGTCAGAGACGACCATTAGGGGGGTTATAGACAATCCAACAGAGTTATTACCATCCAATTATAAGTTTTGCTTTCTGTCACAGATATCGCCGAAGTGACGGTCGCAGCCCCGCGTCAGCCCCGTGCGAGGGCTCGGACTCGCCCGACAGCCCGTCGGACGGATCAGCGCTGCAGCAGTTCTTCGAGCGGCTCGGGCTGGAGCCGCGCCAGTACGACGCGCTCCTGCGGGACGCGCTGCCCGACAGCCCCGTGTTCTTCTCCTCCGCGTCCACTGTGGATTCCAACCAGCTCGCCAACGCGGCCGACTACACGGTCAGTGATGCTAGGACTTCATTTTCAGTGGTCTTATAGTTATCTCCGGTCTTCTCTATTTAACTCCTGAGGGACGCTCTACCCGACAGCCCCGTGTTCTTCTCGTCTGCGTCCACTGTGGATACCAACCAGGTCACCAACGCGGCCGACTACACGGTCAGTGAATACCTACAGATTGCCAGGACTTCCTTTTCAGTGGTCTTATAGTTATCTCCGGTCTTCTCTCTTTAAATCCCAACTCTTGACTCAAACCAGCTAGGGGCCGACTACACGGTCAGTGATGCTAGCAGGACTTCCTTTTCAGTGGTCATATAGTCTCCTCTCATTAGAACCTAACTCATGGCTCAAACCAGTCAGCCGACGGGGCTGACTATACGCTCAGTACATAGATCTTAGTTTCAAGATTTTCACCTTTAACTATTCAAGGTATATGCTGGTTTCTACAAAAAATAAATCCTCTAGAATCTAGAACTCGGGCAGACAGTCAATTTATATGATTTTGGCTCTTAAGTGGCTCTTGGTTAATTAAGTCCTTCCTCTTCTTACAAATTTTCTGGATATCTACATATAGTCTTCTAGAACTATCCATTCACTCTAGGACTCTTAAAAGCACCACATCAAAAACAGCCTGGATCCAGACGCTCTCTGCATTTAGATACCCCTTAGTCGAGTTCTCGCGATATTGGTAAATCTATCGGATGTGATGACACACAGCGACAAATAGACCAAGCCCGATAGCTTTACTCTAAAATATTGAAAATGGCTAAATTATGGAAAATTTTATATTTATTTGTTGAAATAAATTGAGAATCTTTTCGATTAGGTTGGCGTAGACACTTATTTTACTTTTCCCCCCACAGGTACAAGGGCCTGGCGTCCAGAAGCCGATCTACCGCAACACGGAACCCCCCAGCGTGGTGGAACGCAACGCGCGCATCATCAAGTGGCTCTGCCAGTGCCGCAAAACACAGATGCAGACGCCACAGTGAGGACATAGCTTAAGAATTTCTTACGATTCAGTGCCGCAAAACGCAGTGAGGACACGCTTAACAGTTGACACGTTGCAGCTCGAAATTAGAGATGATGCAAAATTTGCGGCATCTGGATGTGTGTGGGTGTTTTAAAGTTCACGGATGCCGATACGGATTCAGACAAATCAGGCCTTTATAGGAGATACATTTAAATTATTCCGATTTCAGCATAAATAAGAAGGAAAGTTATGAAATTTTCTTACTTTATAATAATGGAAATAGAAATATTAAGTAAGGCCTACTAATTCCTAATTTCTAGTCGTGACTTTTACTCTAACCGCATCCGCCAAATGCTACAAATAAATGTAAATTCTGCGGATGCGGATCTGGAACATCTCTGCACCCAACGCGTTTCAAACACCATTGTAGGTCTGATGAAAAACGCGTACGTTCAAAATACTTGAAAGCTATGGCAGAACGCTCAATGGGTTTGAGTCCTTACTTTCGAGAAAAAAAATATGTCTATGGTTAAAGCACTAGTGATGTGCTGTGTGTGATATTGAATAAACAGAGAGAAGTAGTCAGTAACCCGAACGACTGATTACAAGTTACGATGTTCATAAATAAATTCAACAACTGTGTTAATTAGACGATATAACACTTTAAAATGTCTGAATAGTAACTATTTGTAAATTTAAAATTATTGACTATGGGAAATATCTTAGCTGTTTTTATTGTGGCATACCACTTTTTAACAAATACGATTACGATTTGATTCATCCTTTTTGAGACGTCACATCTATAAAGACGTTTATATTAACACTAGTTGTGTGTACACACAGCTGTATTGCGGGGGTGGTAAAATTACTAGATTTCAATAATCGTAATATAAATCAAGTTATTTTTTGAACAACTAAACTTGGCAATATTTTACTAAAGGCAACTAAGACATTTTCCAAATAGTTGAATTAGGCACTGTTGAAATCAATCTCAAAATTGTATTTGAATTTCTATAGTAATAAGATAGATGTAATTTCGCGTAAGAAATCGAACCTAAGATAGATAGAAGCTATTAAATGTTGATATGACGAGTAGACTTTGATGCAAAGGTTATTTTCTACCGAGGCCTCGGTGCCACACTAAAAGTCCTCCCAATACGTAATGGCAAAGATTCTTGTAGAAATTCCGCCAAATTATCGATATATTACGATTAGTTACAATGCGTCTAATCGGGAAATCGTACGATCTGATCCCGCCCGAGACTGACGCTGATCTGTGCCCAGATTGCTACACTACCACCATCTTACCCACTAACCTGCCGCCAAAGAGTAGTGTTCGTACTGTTGTGTTCCGGTGTGGGGGTAAGACAGCCGGTGAAATTACTAGCATAGAGACATTCTATCTTAGTCCTCAAGGTTGGCAACGCATTTGTATTAAGATTGCAAAGGTCCGTGGGCCTCAGAAGTCACTTACCGTTAGGTGACCTGTGTGCTCGTTTGCATTTCCCATGACATAAAAAAGACTATAACAATCATTTATATAGTTTGTTCCTTTTTAAAAAAACCTTCATCAACTTTACAAACCACAAAAACATAGTAGGTACAAACGTTACACGTACGTAAGTATACGCTGTACAATGACATGGAGAAAATCGATCAGTCTATTTACGTCCCAATGCTGGGCACAGATCAGCTCATAAAGAGTGGATAGGAGAAAATTAACAATTACCTACATAAAACATGTATACTATAATGCATGCTGTCACTTCGGTAGAAATAACTAGAACCTTCATAATAATACCTGAAGTCTTCACTAAGATAACAGTAGGTATACAATAAGGCAACGCCATCGACTGCTGACTAAGTGAAACTAGTTCTTAGTAACCAGTAGTGGACTACCAAGATTAGATAGTTTTGCGTTCATTTTCAATGTTGAATTTAGTGTACAATTTTCATATACTGATCGATCTCTAACTCTATCGATATATTATATGCGACCCAAGTAGCACACGATCTGTAATAGATGCTTATATACAGCCGTTATAACGCTCAACCTGGAGGTTTAATGGCTGGTTAATGGAGGTTCTTACACAGCTTAAGTGGAATAACCTCGAAGGAAGACTTGATTTTTCGTAGATGACATCTGTCTATTTAGATTAACTTAGAAGCAAAACTCACTCACTCTGTCACGAGAGTAATATGGCATCACGTGGCCGAAATAATAAATTCAATTGTGATATTACAATACTTACTACTCGCATTACACACCTCTACTTGAAATATTGTTCCAATCAAAATGATGTTCTGATTAAAATTCAAATTAGTGAAGTAGGTACATAAATAACGTTTAAGATGATTACAAGATACAAACTTACCCTGGATCAAAGAATCTGCTTGATTAAAGACAGTTAAACAAATTATTCAATATTGAAAATGGACTTTATAAATAATATAAAGATGTATCTGTTAATATGATAATAAGTACGTAAAATATCTGATAGTATTTTTGATCGCATAATAATATTCGGAAAAATATCCAAGAAACGTATTTTTGTCTTTAACAAGGTACAAGTCGCGAGCTTAGTGGTTAAAATGTATTGTACAATATAAATTGAGATAGTTTGACTATCGTACTTTGTTAAACTGTTCGATCTATCTATACCTAAGCTTTGAAAAAGGTCCAATGGGTACAATCCTTCTTTGCCCTAATTTTATTTGTCATAATTATCGTTTGCCATAATATTAATTTACTCTAGAAGCTTAGGCATAAAGTTTTCAGAATTGCTATTAGGAAAAACCTATATTTTATAACCTAACATACCCTATAATATTTGAAAAAAAAAACTCGTGTATTTATGGTCTTAGAAATACTCTTCTCTCTGGTCTTTTATGGTTTTAGAGCAAATAAATATTATAACAAAATATACAATTATGGCAAATAAAATTATGTCAAACAAAATGTCACCGGTCCAAAGCGGTCTAAAAAGAGCCTAAATGTATACTTTATAAAGTTTGGCATTCTTAAAGTACAACTTAGTGCATTTTAAAGTATTTTGGAAAAGGTACTTTTATTTTAAAGTGTTTCCAAAATTTCTGTTGACTGCTGTTTTTGAAAACGGTTTTCTTATGTCTAAGCATTGACAAAAAATATTATTGTATATCTATTCAATATGAATTTAATTGACATACCTAAGTTTTTAAATTGTTGCATTTACGTTATATTTTCATAGTTTATTATAATTTGTAATGATTGGAAATTGCATTATGTGAAAATTATGTTTGATATTTAATAATGTTCCTATTAAGGATTTGTCTTCTGTGTATGTATTACTACTGTAGTTATAGTATATTTAAATTATAGAAAGAATAAATGAGACCTATTAGAGTAAGCATCGTATTTGTGACTTGGGAGCACAAAATGGAACAATTTTAGCTAAATACTGTATCTAACTGTGCCAAATTATCTTAAGAATCCGATTCACGTACTAGAATAACAGGGCTTATACTCGATGTCTTCGAAGTTCGAATTGTGACATCTCTCTCGCTCCTTTGTTATACATATTTGAGTGAGAGAGACGGCATAATAGAAACTTCGAACGAAGACATTCGAGTGTAGGCTCAGGTTGATGTAGCGAAGTGAAAATTCAAGCGGTCTAGAAAGGAATGCGATTCTTTTTTTAAGTTTTGAAAAGGGTTGCCAGGAACAAAATAGTAAAGCGGCCAGTTTCCGAATCTTAAAAAAACATCTCATGAGTGGAAACCTTAATAAATTAAACGACAATATCATGAATCGATCTATATATTTAATTCTTAAAATAATTAACTATAGTTGAGGATAACGCAACAATTAAGTAACTGTGTTAAATTGATTAATTGTAAATAGTGATAGCTAAAAAGGTCTAAGTCCTTAATCTATGGACGTTACATTTAAAAGATCTACCAGAACAATAGATCTCCCATAAGAATAGCTTAGTATCATCCATCATATCCTGGTTTTACCGAAGGGTGCCTAATGGACCCTATTACCAAGTCTACGTCAGTTGTCAGTCTGTCTACCCTACTTTTAAAGAGTCGTATCTTTTGAACTGCCACAAGTAACCGATTGCAATTTTAAAATATTTATTTTATTCGGCCCTAAAACACATATTGTTTTATACTAAGTATAAAAAACTTGTAACGATTAAAGTGAAAACTGTACAGTGATCGGCCCGAAATAAGACCCAAAATTTATGAAGATTTGATGGCTTGAAAGGTATCCACAGACAATGAACATACATCGTACAGATATATATAGTTAAACCGCCTAGTATACATATGTGCACCTCCTACGACACCCCAATTTAGTTACATACTCGTAGTTTGTTTTTGGGTCTATTTTCGTGCCGGGTACTATAACACTATTGCTAGTAAGAATATGGACTATTTTGTCGTGGAACTCGACCTTTTTACCTATATGCAATAATTCCATATATATTCCAGAAAAAATAGTGAAATATCAATAGGAACCTTCAGCTCAACTGTTACTGCCAACCCTAGGTCTATTTCAATTAAAAAAGTCGGCTAATTAAATAGCTTTGTCGTTTTAATATCAACTGACGTCATAACGTTGGTAGTATTTTCAGTGCAGGTACCATGACAGGCTGCCACAAGTGTATGAAATTAGAATCAAAATGATTAATCGGCATTTCTATGTATCCCAATTCAAAAAATAAAGTTTATCGTGGGAGTTAAATTGTGTCCCTCTGGAAATCAGATTACGAACTTTTTCAATGGCTAAAATTAAAAAAATACATAACAAACAGTACAATTCTATCACTAATAACAAGACCTACTGGCACATTTGCTTATTGGCATTGGCACTTTACCATGATGGGTGCACTGAAAATGCAACCAAATTCACGATGTCCGTTTATCAATCTACTATGTAGTTCTCATTTTAAAAGACTGTTATTTTCCCTCAAATGTGTGTTCTGTGATATTATAGATTTGATTATTCGTTTAAATCGAAATTCAATGAAGTCTCGTGAAAGTTAAATGTTCTTTATAACGAAATTTGAAAAATTATGTCTCGTGAAGATTATTGAGAGATACGTATTTGAAAATTGCTATTATAAATTGCTGCGTAGTACTTTGCGCGTTACAATAATTTATCAGCCTTGTAAAAGACCCCGTAGAGCGAACGAGAAATGGACATGCAAAAAAGAGTTGTAGCAGAGCGTTTTCCAAAAAAAATACCGGCTACAAAATCTTACTTTAGATTCTATTTTCGATTTACTATGTACCTCAAGTTTCAAATGGCTTATTCCTTGAGTGACACTGCATTGTCGATGCGGAATTTATGAGAAGGCGGTGCGTAAGTCGCTGCCAGAATGAGGTCCTGCGGGAGAATGTCCATAAAAAATAACTATATACCTGATAGTGATAATGTATGGGTTGGTAGTAGTTGCTGAGCGTTTTCCAAAAAAAATACCGGGGTAGCTAATTTCTCAAAATATGGACTTTTGAGGTTTTTCTTGCTCAGAATCGTTAGTACTTTCGAACCTTATACGTAAAAAAAAGTGTCCCAAAATTTGTATGGATTTTTTTTCTTCCACTACGTCACGTTTATACAAACACAGTACAAAATAGTGACGTAATGGGAAAATAAATTTGGGACACTTTTTTTTACGTATAAGGTTCGAAAGTACTAACGATTCTGAGTCAGAAAAACCTCAAATGTCCATATTTTGAGAAAGTAGCTACCCCGGTATTTTGGAAAACGCTCAGCAACTACTACCAACCCATACATTATCACTATCAGGTATATAGTTATTTTTTATGGACATTCTCCCGCAGGACCTCATTCTGGCAGCGACTTACGCACCGCCTTCTCATAAATTCCGCATCGACAATGCAGTGTCACTCAAGGAATAAGCCATTTGAAACTTTAGGTACATAGTAAATCGAAAATAGAATCTAAAGTAAGATTTTGTTGCTGGCTCCCTGGGGAGCCACCGGGCATCGAAAGGTTAATTTGTGAACGCGGACCTTATGCGGATTCCTATCTACGCAAAATGCCTCCCTGTGACCCGTTTCCCGAAGCTACAAATTACGATTTAACAAATCTACAGTAGCAACATTGGTCAAAAACAACAATGCCATTGGTTACTTGACCGGTGTTGCTAGTTTAGGCTCGTAAAATTGTAACTTGTAGAGTCTGTGCGGAAAGAGAATAGGCGTGGCTAAAAACAGAACTAACCTAACCAGTATGGCAAATACGGCAAATACGGTAGAAAAGCATTACAGCGCCCTCAAAACTAAATCCCATTCTCTTTCCGCACAGACTAGCTTCGTGAAACGGGTCGCTGGTATGTAGGTATGTGTATGTGTGCGTCTGAAAGGGAAGAATGCTTTACCTTCAACTGTATCTGGGATTATTACTCCGAATCGCTTCGTTCAAACTTCTAATCCTGCCGTCCCGCTCACTCAAATGTTCTATAACAGGAGAGCGTGAGAGATGGCATGAGACGAACTTCTAATGAAGATATTAAGAGTTGTTGATTTCAGAGTTAGATGAAATGTGGCGTAATTTCAGACTGTTATATATAGTTCTTTTTACAGTGCATGGAAATAGAATGTTTTCAATTTTGATATATTTTGCCATTTCGGTGTTGTTACAGTACTAGGTCGTATTAGTTCTGTATTCGATGCTTCCAATGCGTGTAAATATGTTTTAACTATCGTTAGTTAGATGATTAATGTGGTGAAGAAATTATATTGTGGTCTAATTACAAAGCGGTGTTTTATTATAAAATCCCCTTCATTCCATCCCTTCATTTACGCACTACGTGACAGTAATCAACATCACAATGTAATCAAACTTGCAATGTGACTATTCATTTATTGGTATACCTTCGTTTGCCATAATTTCATAAAAACTAATTGCATTTGCCATAATGGTCTCGGGCCATAATAGGGAACGTGCACGACGAAGGTGCTGCCACCTGGTGCCGCCAATCTAAATCATATACCCTCTCATGCTGGGGCCACATTGACGAAAACGCCGTTTTCGACCGTTAAGAATCAACCATAGTGACCATCTGTGGTCCTACCACTGTCCGAATCCTTAGTAACTTGCTTGTCATTTTCAGTTATTCCGTAAAAGTCAGTATTATCTAAAATGTCTCCGAAAATGCCATGTGAAACTCTAGTTTCTACAATATCACGATCGCTCAAGTTGGGGTGGTTGGAATGTCTATTAGTAGAAATGTTACACTTTACTGCACTAGTATTATATTGTACTGCAGACATTGTATTACGCTGTAGTATTTGTTTGGTATCATGCCGAACTACTGGTTTGGTATTATATTGTACTGCAGACATTGTATCACGATGTAGTATTTGTTTGGTATCATGCCGAACTACTGGTTTGGTATTATATTGTACTGCAGACATTGTATCACACTGTACTATTTGTTTGGTATCATGCCAAACTACTGGTTTGGTATCGGACTGTACCCTTACACTAGCATCGCAGTGTACTACAGGTTTGGTATCACATTGGGTTACTTCGCCAGTATCAGGCTGTACTTCTGCTTTTGTATCAGACCGTATGATGACACTAGTATCACAAGTTACTACTGGTAAAGTATCAGACCATACTATGACACTAGTATCACAGACTGTTACTCGTTTGGTATCAGACTGAACTGCACTAGTATCAGACTGTACTACTGGTTTAGTATTACATTGTACTACACCTCTTGTTTTGGTATCACTTTGTACTACTTGTTTGGTATCAGTCCGTCCTTTGACACTGGTACCACATTGTACTACTTTATTGGTATCACACTGTAATTCATTCTGTGTAGTAACCTCCTTTGGATGCTCCTCAACTTCATTCACTATTTCTTTAGTAGAAAATAATTCTGGTCTCACAATTTCTACATTTGTTCCATTTTTTCTTGCATATGGATATGTCGTAGCATTGTTGTCAGGTAGTCTTCTGTGAACTGGTTTGGCAGAATCACTCTGAGGGTCGGTCCATGGAAATACACTTGGTACGGCTGAATTCTTCAACTTTAGTCTAGCTGGAAAACAGAAAATATTGTGCTTTACTATAAGAGATTGGTAGGTATTGCAAAAATACTTTGATAAATAATGTTTTATAGAAAAACATATAAAATAAATATTAAGGGTCTGTGTATAAAATCCTTTCCTATAACAGTCCAGCAACTTTTTAAGTGAGCATTTCTATTTCTCTTTGTAACCAATTAAGAAATTATTAGCATGGAGTTAAAATTGTGTTTGCGTCACACCTGGCCATAAAGTGGCAATAACCTCCAGCTATGCGTGCGGAAAATCCCACTTCATGGCCTGGGGGAGGGTAATCCATCATTTTACAGAAAATCATTTCACCGATTATCGTTTCCTATAACACTATTCGCAGAATTTTATTATCACATAAGAATCATTCATCGAACTCTGTTAAATCGCTCATACATTTGCTCGAATTACCTTTTACGGAAGAATCGATTTATCGAATTTTACTTCATTATTTTATTTGTTGATCGACATAGTAGTTCATCGAACCGCTTTTACTATAATTTTGGTCTAACTTAAGTTTCAGTACCCAAAAGTCTTATTACATAGAAAATCGTTTCACCTGTGTTACTATATTTGATAATACGTTTCAATAACAGTACATTTTAACGCCCTATTTGAAACGAACTGCTACCAGAAAAGTAGGTTAGGTTAGGTTTGAACTGCGACCCCAAACAAACCGAAATGCTGCCAAAAAGGTAGGTTAGGTTAGGTTAGGTTCTTATAGTAGGTTTAGGTCGACCCGGGTCAGTAGGTTAGGTTGGTTCATTAAAAAAAGGGGCCGTTTGGGGAAATAACTTCAATCAAAAACATACAGGGCCTGAGCGACAAAGGGGGGCGGGGGGGCGGAGCCCCCCACAAGGGGGGCTCGGGGGGCGAAGCCCCCCGCATTAAGAAAAACTCAAACCATAAGTTCAATTAGGTTAGGTTAGGGTTCGAACTGCGTCCCCCAACAAAACCGAACTGCTGTCATAAAAGTAGCTTAGGTTAAGTTGGAACTGCGACCCCAAACAAACCGAAATGCTGCCAGAAAGGTAGGTTAGGTTAGAGTAGGTTTAGGTTAGGTTTGAACTGCGACCCCAAAGAAACCGCGTCAGCGGGGCGTCGTCGACACGCTGGCGGGTCAAGAGACTGTCAAACAGTTAGGTACAAAAAAGAAAAATCCAGATTACAAATTAATAAACTAATATATGGAACGTACCATCTGTGAATCATGTTTCGATAAATTAATACTACGACTAACTAATTATTCTATGAATGGTAAATTCGATGAACAGTTAAGCTACGATTTGAGACAAATTCGAAACGATTTACGATGAATAGTTGATCGATTATTCGAAAAGAAATGAATTGATGATTATGTGATTAGAAAAAAATATGAAATGACATTCGTGGAATAGTTTTCGGTGATATGAAATTCGATGCCAGGAAATTCGATACAATGATAGACACCCCTGGGGGAGACATACAATTTTGTACTTACCACGGGAAGTAATCAAGAAAGCCTCAGATCGCATATTTATCGCCCTTGCCTTCGGCTCGGGCGTCAAATACCTGCGATCAGAGATACAAAATTTTACACCTCCCCCAGGCCATGAAGTGGGATTTTCCGCACGCGTAGCGGGCGGTTATTGCCACTTTACGGTGTGGTAAATGTGCAAAGTACAAAATTACAAGTATTGCTAGTAGACCCTGCTAGGGTCCGTGTACTATTAAGTTTCAATGTATTGGTTGCATAGTAGTAATCAAATGTAAGTTATATCCCATCCTTTTGACATTGGTCAGATTCTTTTTAGAAGACGCAGTGAATACTTACGTTTTTCAGTAAAAGACTCGAATGGCATTTCATAATCGGATTCCACGAAGTGTTTCTTGCATACACGAGCATGTATGGACGGTGCGTAGTTCGGTCGACGTATTTTGTGGAGCCAGGCCTTTTTCCTAGCTATATCGGAGGGGAAACGATGGCCCGACGCTCTGGTGGAACATTGAGGCACGACGCAAAATGCGGGCATTGCTGGGCTTCAGAATGCGATAATGTTTAATAGAGAATCGCGTTAGAACTGTACCAAATTACGTCTATGTAAATAAACAAAACAGAACAGACAGACCAACTTTTTTGACATTCACAATTTTGACATTGACAGCATTGACTGGTCCCAGTGGTCCCGCCCGGGAGAGCCAATAAACATGATGCCGAGTGCTGGAATGTACAGCTCAATAATACGCGCTCATACAAACTTAATATACTTAGCTGTGCATTATTAGGTCAAGTTTTTTTTATAATTAATTAGAGCCTACGTTTTATACAAAGTGATAATATATGACCCAATAATTGATGACCGCTAATGACTTCCTATATTATCAGCCTGTTTATTATCTATATACGAAAAGCTCGTCCAAATAATGCTCAGTCGATAACCCAAAGCCAAACCCCGATTCAGAGCATCACTTCCCACCTTGTCCTGTCCTTTGTTACAATAATATTAAAAGAAGTTGATTATCAGCCTGTACATTCCAAGGCTGCGCATTAACCGACTATATCGAGGGATGCTGTCTGGCTGTATGTTCTATGGCTGCACATTAATCTGACACACCGTTGACATTTGTGACATTGACAATTGACATGACATGAGCCTGCATTGTTTCGTCACGGTTTCGTCATCGCACTTCGCAAGTTCGCAGCATCGCACTACTTATTGTTGTGTGTGTGTATTTCTCTTCATTTCCCTTTCTTGTGAAATCATAACAAAATATTTTCAAATCAATCCTTTCCCTTCGGACGTGTTTAATTGTTAGGTTAGCATGATCATAGTGTTATAACTAAAATAATATGTTATTGAACTAAACAACTAAGATAAATATTGCGTCATTGTTGTGTTAAATTTAATATTGCGTCAATTGTTGCAGTGAAATCAGTGACTCGCTCCGTCAGTCAGTCGCGTTAATGCTGACGGCGTGCGAGGACCTGTAAGGGTTGCTTCTTGATGATATTGGACGATAGCTGGGACATGCCTCCTGTCAAAGGCGGGAGACGAGGCGTTAGCGACGCTGACGACGAGAGTGACGACTACAGACGGCGGAGGGACAGAAATAATGAGGTTAGTCCTTTATTTACTACTAGCATTATCCCGCGGCTTCGCCCGCGTTATGCCCGTTATTGTTCCAAAGGAACTCTTTAATGGAACGTAAAATATCCTGTTTAAATCCAGGACTGTCTACTTGCGTGCCAACTTTCATCTCAATCCATCCAGTTGTTACCCTGTTATTTAGTAACAAACATCTCAACGTCCAAACATCTTAACATTCAAACATCTTCACAAACTTTCACATTTATAATATTAGTAGGATCTGTTGGTGTCTGTTTATACTATTGTAGCTCTATAGGGTTAAATGGGAGGTCCAGTCTGATTCGCCAGAGCTGTCCTAAGTAATAGTAAATGTTTATATCTACATCTTCTGGGTAAGCATGCTCCATGTTAATTAGTTTTGCATTCGCTGAAACGAAGATTGACTGCATACCCATTAACCATAAAAAAAAAATAGTAAACTAATTTCTAACCCTTTTTGTAGGTGAACAATTTGCAAAGTCCTTACTTTTTAAATAGTTTTATTTAGCTTGACCCCATATTTTTTTTTGATTACTTGATTCAAATCTTGCGACAGGTTTTTGACTTCTACTAAACCCATTGTGATGAAACTTTACACAGACGTTGAGTTTCCCTGCGAATACAACATCTTCAGGGTTAGGGCGTATAAGGTCCCACTCGGAAAATGTCCCTTGGTCCCTTTACCAGAATATTCCCATTTATAAATGTCCCATTCCTAAAACGGCCCTTCCGCATAATATCCCATTCTCAAAATCTCCCTTGACATAAAATACGTCCCTTTCGCAAAATGTCCCGTTCGCAAAACATGGACTTGGTCTACTTGCATGCAAAATTTAGCTCCATCCATCCGGTTGTTACCCTGTGTGATTTGTATTTAGTAACAAACATATTGCCCATCTCCCACTCCCTGACTTGAACACGTGAGAAGACTCTCTATTTATACAAGCATTTTGCAGGCTGGACATTTTGCGAATGGGTCATTAGGCAGACGGGACGTTTTGCGAAAGCGCATTTCACAAAAGGGACATTTTGCGAAAGGGCCATTATGCAGTGGAGACATTCAGCGAAAGGGGCTTTTACAGAAGGGACATTTTGCGAAAGGGATGGGACCGTTTGCGAATGGGGTATTTTGCACGAGGGGCCATTTGCAAAGAAGACTTTGCGCATGGGACGTAATTTTGGTGGAGGGACATTTTGAAAGTGGGACCTTATGCGCCCTAACCATCTTCCGGGCCAGTGGGCAAAATGTACAATAACACTTTCATTGCCAAGTTTTTATAATTTTAAAAGCAATGAACCCAGCAGGTGGGTTCTTAGCACCAAATGCGTTAAATAAAAAAACTACAATATCATGGGAAGAGGGTCGCTGCCAAGTTGGCACTAAAGGGTCTGCCTTTTTTTCACATTTCAGATCATGTTTTATCAATTCTACATAAAAGTACCATTGCTAATTCCGTTATAATTGTTCCACAGGCAGTGAAAAAGAGCAGATATAAATCAAAGCAGCGCACACAGGAAACCTTCACTCGTGTCAGCAAGCTCAAAGCAGAGAACCAGATGCTCGAAGACAAGGTCAAGACCCTCACCAAGGAGCTCCAGTTCTTAAAGGAGTTGTTCCTCGCTCAGGCCACCAAGACACCTAACCCTAAGCTTGATGGTGTGGACTTGGAGAAGCTACTGGAAGACATACCGGACGAGAAGAAATAGTACATCACATTTAAGTTAGCTTAGTTTTAAGTGTGCCGTTAAAAGTTTGACTTTGAGGTAGACAGTACAAGCCTTTCTTTAGATGTATGAAAGTTACAGCGACTGGTTGAAAACTTTCGTGACTTTGGCACAATGAAATTTGTATAGTTAACGTCTGCTGACAAATCCAAATATTAAATTGAAAAATTACATACCTCGGGCATGATTTGAATCTGCATCTCCAAGAGCCAACATAGGCAGACAATTTTGTCACTATAGCACTTTGGCACCATCTGAGTCCTTATTATTTACAGAAGCTAATGTGTGGTCAAGCATGACAATATTGACTATCAGATTACCAGCACCAGATACCGCCTAGGCCTATAAGGTCCACCCCCAACCTAACCTAGGGGCCTGACCAGCCTAGAGAGACCAGCGGTGGACCCTTCATATAAGCATGGCTTGCGTTCTCAATTCCAAGTGCCTAAGGGCTGGATCTCTAAATATGGGTATGCAGATTACCTAAAAGGCTTTACACGTTCGAAACGTAAGGCGGCCAAGCCACTGCTTAACCCTTCCAGTGGCAGTTAACCTTCATGACACGCTTGTCGTGCCATCCGCAACAAATCGGTTAACACGGTCACAGTCCCAATTTAAATTGTAGACTTTACGGCTTTGTAATAAGACTTGCCGTGACCTAAAGTGGGGTCACGGAACAGGAAATGTGTTAATAGTTATAGATAATATGCAAACTTTTATATCAATTTAAATCTTTACATAGATTAAACTAGTTATGCTGTATGTCATGATTGGAACCTGTAAAGCAATTATACAGTGCGTTACCAGCAAGCAGGCTTTTTTTAAAGTAGGGTAAAGTAACGTTGTTTCTTAACCTAACCATGACCTTCATTTAATTCATCGACTAAAATTCCGATTTCATAAATTTTCTAACAAAATTTTAATTGCAAGCAATGTACAGCAAAGTACTAAATTGACAATTAGATGTAAATGCCAGCCCTTCATTCTTTGTTTATAACGAAGACATCAAGATAAATGCCTGCATCTACCTATTTCAACAATTAGAGATACCAGGATTGCTACACTTACGAAAACTACGGAAAAACAACACTAATAAAATAAAACTTAAAAAGCAATACGAGTACTAGACATTTGGACCTGTTTGAAGTGATCGAGAATCCTTTCTTCAAGTTGTACGTGCACAATTCCGTTTAATAGTCCTTTCAGACTAACCAGATAGGACCATGCATTCTCTGGACCTCGCTGGACAGCCATTGTTATCAAACGAAGATTATGTGGATGCCGCTGATTTCGAAACCACTCTCGATAAAGTCTCAAGGCTTGAGGAACATTTCCACGTGTCGCACAAATCATGTCAGATAATTCACATGTGTCTTTAGCCATTTTAACGCAAAAAAACATCAGTTTTGCAAATAAATGTTTGTTTTGTAATTTGACAAGCCAATGTCAATACTTTTGTAATTGTCATGTCAAATTTTAGAAAAAACTCTTTAAGCTGTGTAAAAAACTCCATACATAAACGTAATGATAAGGACGGCATTAATTGTGGGATTGTTTTTCTCAACTTTTCACCTCCGTACCACGACATGCCTTG
Source organism: Eudemis profundana (assembly GCA_947034925.1). Classification (NCBI taxonomy): domain Eukaryota; kingdom Metazoa; phylum Arthropoda; class Insecta; order Lepidoptera; family Tortricidae; genus Eudemis; species Eudemis profundana. The sequence continues at coordinate 7,689,142 of OX344814.1, read as the reverse complement.
TACCAAGTGCATCAGCGATATGAATAACGATAATTACGTAGTACACCTACTACATTTAAAGTGCGGATTTAGGAAATTGAATTGTGCAGTTAATTCGCATAATTATGATTTGCTAATACTTGCAAACGATTGCTAATGAAGCATATTATTATCAGTTTTAATAAAAGCCCGTATACCGGTAACACACTGTATACATAGTATATTAGTATAAATAATTTTAATTCGACGAAAGAATGTGTTGTGATGAATGCACTATAACATGAGAAAGATTTTATAATAAAATAAGCAATTTTACTATTTTAATTATGACAAAATAAAAAACTCGAAATTGATGTCATCTTTTATTTATAAAATATCGATAATATAAAAACTTTAACACTGCTGACAGTATTTGTGTGGGTTATCGCGGTGGCCGACCCCGCCGGCGGGGTCGACGATCATGAAGTGGGGCCCCTGCGTTATCAGGATTAGGGGTGTAACGATACCGATACCGATATATCGGTATCGCCGATATTATACAACCGATATTTGAAGAGCGCGAAAAGAATTTGCTGTATGAAAAAAAAATCTGCAAAAAGTAATTTCAATTTCTGACTTAATTTATGTATTGGTCTATTACCTTGTGCAATGATAATTACTATGTTAATTAAATCTTTGGTTCTTAATAAAAAAAATTGAATTTTGAGTTGAAAATTTATTTATTTTTACTTTAGACCAGACAATATACAATATAGCCAGTAGTCATTGTCATTAGTTATAATAAGGACATACAAATATCTGAAGTTCATACTTCATTATTTAGCTAAGATATCGGTATCGGTATCGCCGATATTAACTACTATATATCGGTATCGTATCGGTAAAACTGTATCGTTACATCCCTAATCAGGACCGTCGATCGCGGCACTGAATGTGTTAATCAACTAGATGGCGCTACTATCAACAGTCTTTCCAAATATCGTCACTACTTTAAAAAAACTCTTATCTGATACTGACTTCAGGTAAAAACGCAGTAAGTGTATATTAAGTTTGTATGTAACTTTGACGTTTCTCTTTACGAGGTTTTTAGGTACGAGTTTTTTTTTTCAAAATAGTGACGATATTTTTTTCTCAAACTGTAACACTATTCAAATCAGACGCTCCAGTATAAGATGGGATATTTAATTAATACGTCATAATCATCATTATGAGCTAATTATAATTACTATTATAGTAGATATAGGTAACGAAATATAAATCTATTTACAACAGTCATAACGTATGACATTTATTAGCATTTAACAGAAATAAGGAATAAATATATGCAGCCTAAAAACTAGTTCTGGAGAACCGGGATTTTCGGTACTGGCTGATAATAGAACCGGGATTTCCCGGTGTTTTCGATACTTTCGGGACGGGTCTTCAAATTTCAAGAATTACGATGGACAGAATTCAATATATTTCACCGGAAAAAAATAATTAAATGAAAAATGCTGCTTAAATGTGTATCCCGAGAGTAACGCAACTTTTGTTTTCACGTCCCGGTTCTTTGCTCAAAATACCGGGAAATCTCGGTACTTTCGGTTCCGGTATTTCCCGGGAGTAAACCCTACTAAAAATCGATAAAAGGCGGTCATTAGTAGAGCACATACACTAGATGTCGCTACTAGTCACCACACTAGTTAGTTAACCAAAGTTGACATAGATGTCGTTACTTCCAAACATTGATGACGCCGTCCGCCGACGAGCTGACTAAGTAGTGCTTGCTCCCTTCCACCATGGTAATGTCAGTGATAGGCGCGGTGTGGTGGAAGGAGCGCGACTCTACGGTCCTGTAAACGTTGTCGTCTACTATTGACACTGGCGCCGGCTGTGTGGCCTTGCAGTACTCCTGAATGACGGTGGTGCCATCTATGATGCGGCTTCTGGAAGTTGAGGTTGGAGCTGAATAAAGTCGTTAGAGTGCTACTACGATAACTTTGCATAGTGGAACTGGCAACACCTCCGTTTAAAAGTCCCATCTTCATATAAATGTGACTTTTAAACAGAGATGTTGCATTTTCATAGAAATGTGACTTTTAACAGAGGTATTGCATTTTCATAGACATGTGACTTTTAAACAGAGGTGTTGCATTTGCATACAAATGTGACTTTTAAACAGAGGTGTTGCATTTGCATACAAATGTGACTTTTAAGCAGAGGTGTTGCATTTTCATAGAAATGTGACTTAAACAGAGGTGTTACATTTTCATAGAAATGTGACTTTTAAACAGAGGTGTTGCATTTTCATAGAAATGTGACTTAAACAGAGGTGTTGCATTTTCATAGAAATGTGACTTTTAAACAGAGGTGTTGCATTTTCATAGAAATGTGACTTAAACAGAGATGTTGCCATGTTGCGCTCTGCAAAGTTATCGTAGTCGCACTCTACTTGTTTTGAAAAGGATCAGTTAAAGAGCAAGTATTACACAATCTTCTAGCGAAACTTTAGAAGATCACACTTGTCCTCGCTCCTCATTAACGTTGTGAAACTTGATTCATCATCGTTTTGACGACAAAGGTCCACAACCTGGACTAAAAATCATACTAGATGTCGCTAGTGATCACAGCTTTTAGAGCAACACGGAAGTGACTCGTCATAGCACATTTTTACAAAACAAAACCGTCTGCCATTTTTTGTGAGGAGGATCAGCGCAACGTAAACTTACACACACTTACATGAAAAAAATCGTCGGTCAATACGATACTAAGGCGCCATTTAAACGGGACGAGAATTCGTATGCGAGTTACATGAGAATACATTGCGGGGTCCTGTAAATCCCACTTCCTGGCCTGAGGGAAACGTAAAATGTTGTACTTGCCACGGGAGGTAATAAAGAAAGCCTCAGATCGCATATTTATCGCCCTTGCCTTCGGCTCGGGCGTCAAATACCTGCGATCTGAGACATTGTTTGTTTTACGTCCCTAGGTAATTAATGTACTATTTCACACCTCCTATTCAGAAAAAAGTATTTTGATCCCTCATAAGAGGGATCAAAGTGATACTTTTCTGTTCAAGGACTACCTACAGGGTATTTTTAGTTTGAACCTGCTTAGAATATGCCATTGCCATACCATACATTATAGACTCTACATATTGACTCTACATATCAACTCTACATATCGACTCTACATTATTGACTCTACATATCGATTCTACATATCGACTCTACATATCAACTCTACATATCGACTCTACATATCGACTCTCCATATCGACTCTACATTATCGACTCTACATTATTGACTCTACATATCGACTCTAAATATCAACTCTACATATCGACTCTACATATCGACTCTCCATATCGACTCTACATTATCGACTCTACATTATTGACTCTACATATCGACTCTACATATCGATTCTACATATCGACTCTACATATCCACTCTACATATCGACTCGACATATCAACTCGCCATATCGACTCTACATTATAGACTCTACATTATTGCTCTACATATCGACTCTACATATCAACTCTACATATCGACTCTACATATCGACTCTCCATATCGACTCTACATTGACTCTACATATCGACTCTACATAAAGTCGATAATAAGGAATGGCCCAGACCACAGGTGTTTGGGGTCCGAGCCGCAGGCGAGGGCCATAAATATAATATGGAAGTGGTAAATTCGTCCCGTCCGTAAAAAGTAATAAACGTTTTATAAAATAATAAGGAACTGTAAATTTAACAATTTCACATTTCATTTTATTAAAAATGTGTGATGCTCTTTGACTAACTATATATTTCGTTTTCGTTATTTTGGTAGGTAGCGTTTGTATTTAAATTTTCCTCATAGTCGGTGTGAAAAGCAGTATGTGTCACAAGGTAGCAAAATTATTTTCACCACGGGCGTTAACACTTGAATCCCTCACTACGCTCCGGATTCTACTTTAGAATCCCTCGCTACGCTCGGGATTCAATTGTAGAATCCGTCGCTTCGTTCAGGATTCAATGTACGCCCTCGCCGTAAATATATCATTTTGCTCCCTTGTGACACAATCTACTATTGTAGCGTCCGTCGACTGACCTATACCGGTGTTGCTGCGGTGCGGGGGCGGGCGGCACCAGCAGCGCGGAGTCCTCGGCGCGGGCCAGGTTCCAGCAGCGCAGGCGCTGGTCGGAGCCGCCCGTCACCAGCCACGGCTGTCCATCCGTGGTTCCGCCGTACGCCGCGCTCAGGTAATGTGACGCCTGTCGATACACAAATTGGTTAATATTAATACTTACATTTACTCAAGCATCAGAGTAGAGACTCTGTATAATCTCTTTCGGTTTTTATACGTGCTTAGATTATACTAAAATATTAACTAGCATTCGGTTAACAGTAGATTAGTCGTTACATTTTAATAGTGATATATCTATCTATGACCACTCTACGATCTAAAAACTCCTCAATCGTGATGTGGCAGGTTGTAATCAACCAGCACCAGTCAAGCGGCGCGGGGCAAGAAATTGACAAGCGGCGCCATCTAGTGAGTGATGCCTTAAAATTCGCTTATACTGTTTTAGTTATTACGCTCGCCACTAGATGTCGTGAGCAACATACCGGCGCCTGGTAGTCGAGCGGCGCGGGCCAGACTTCGCGGGCACCTAGCGCCCACACGCGGAAAGGACAAAAATCGCACCGAAGTGGCACCGTAGCGATTGATGTCTAAAGCCCCCTCACATTTCATGCGCTTGCTTCAAGATATCGTAACCAACTGTCCTGCCTGGTATTCTGATGTCGCGGCGCTATAAGTCACTGAAGCAGTGCCATCCACTGATTGATAAAAAAAACCGGCCAAGTGCGAGTCGGACTCGCGCACCGAGGGTTCCGTACAAACTCATAAGTAGATACATGAATAGTTCAAGAAAAACTATATGGCGATTAGTATAGTAGGAGCAAATAAGTATGCAAATTTCTCAAAAACAGTGCAAGTTAGGAAAACCGTTATATTTTTCCTGTAATATATAGGATGACATTAATAATTGGTAATTATTACAGATTTTTCTGTTCAGTAACTTCGAAGATAATAGGGGGGGAACGGTATTTTTTTTAACGTTTTTCGCCATAAATCAAAAACTACTTATTTAAAAAAAATACAAAAATACTGTTTTAATCTACAAATTAAGCCCTTTCATTTGATACCTCACTCGGTATAATAGCCCTACTTTCAATTTGCAAAGTCTCATTACGGACCCCTTTAAAAAAAAAGTAAAAAAGTTACAAGAATTTTTTTACATCCTATAAGCTCGGGTTAGCGGTTCTTAACACTGTTCCAAATTTCAAGTCGATAGCATCAGTAGATCCTGAGATATCTTGCTGTGACAGACGGACAGACAGACAGACAGACAGACAGACAGACAGACAGACAGAGTCGCACCATAAGGGTTCCTTTTTTACCATTTTGGTACGGAACCCTAAAAACTCGGTACGTTGTAATCAACCAGCACCAGTCGCGCAGCGCGGGGCAAGACATTGAAGTGGCGCCATCTAGTGAGCGATCTCTCGAAACTAGCTTATGAGTGTTAGTTATTACGCTCGCCGCTAGATGTCTCGAGCAACATACCGGCGCCTGGTGGTCGAGAGGCGCGGGCCAGGCGTCGCGGGCACCTGGCGCCCACACGCGGGAAGGACAAAAATCGCACTGAAGTGGCACCGTTGCGACTTATGTCTAAAGCGCCCTCACATTTCATGCGCTTGCTTCAAGATATCGTAACCAACTGTCCGGTGCTTGGTATTCTGATGTCGCGGCGCTATAAGTCACTGAAGCAGTGCCATCCATTGATTGACAAAAAAAAAACTCGGTACGTTGTAATCAACCAGCACCAGTCGCGCAGCGCGGGGCAAGAAATTGAAGTGGCGCCATCTAGTGAGCGATCTCTCGAAACTAGCTTATGAGTGTGTTAGTTGTTACGCTCGCCGCTAGATGTCTCGAGCAACATACCGGCGCCTGGTAGTCGAGCGGCGCGGGCCCGGCGGCGGCGGGCCACAGCGCATGCGTGCGCTGCGTGCTCTCGAGGCACCAGGCGGCTGCGTCGCGCGCCCCTAGCGCCCACACGCGGGACGACTGGGTTCCGCCGAAACCGACGATGCGACGAACGCGCTCCGCTGAAGCAATACAATACAAAACTGTTTATTGAACATGAAAAACAGACATCCTTAAGTAAAACAAGATAATAATAACTGGCCAAGAGCATGTCGGACCATGCTCAGTGTAGGGTTCCATAGCCGTAACTGTAAGGTAAAAAATACGATGTAAAAAAAAGTACAACAACAAAAAAGCGTATCTTCATAGCAATTACGTCCTTTTGTTGAGAAGCGCAGTTTATCGGCAATAACTCAAAAACGGTTAATCCGATCTTGTTGAAAATAATTTTCGTTGAAAGTATTAATTAGGCGTTATCTTTGTAATTTTTTTTATATTTTTCGGATACACGGTTTAGAAGATAGAGGGGGGGGGACACAATTTTCACAACTTTCGGAGCGATTATTTCCAAAGCTATTCATTTAATCAAAAACATTACTTAAGAACCTTAAAATGTTTTTGAAAGAGCTGTCGAACTATGTACCACACGTTGATATTTTCTGAAAAAAAATTTTTTTAGCTTCTGTAACATGTATGGAGTGCCCCCCGTAAACATATTTATTTTAATTATTTAACTACCAAACTAAGTAGCGGCTCGTACAAGAAACCTATATTCCAAATTTCATCAATATCCATCGTGCAGTTTTTGAGTAAAATGCCTGTGACATACGGACAGACGGACAGACGGACGGACGGACATGACGAAACTATAAGGGTTCCGTTTTTGCCATTTTGGCTACGGAACCCTAAAAACTGATCCACGCGCTTTGGCCGACCTGGTTGGACCCCAGGCGCCCCCCGGCCCCCCTAAGGTGGCCCGGCCAGCTACCTGGTTCGACCCCAGGGCACGCCAAGGATGATGATTGAAAACAGTTGATATCATAGTTAAAAAGCGATCTATACCAGGTAAACTTTAGGTAAGGAGATGACGCCAGAAGCACCAGAATAGTAGGTTGCGCAGAACTGTGATATCTACTAGATACTATATGATATACTAGATGGTATTGTAATAAACGAGCTATTGCAAAGCTATCTAGCGGACTATGACGCAAACTAGTGACAGCGCCATCTATCGAGTATAAGTACGTGGTAACCATCTATCACACTTCAGAAGTCCTCCGGCAACTTGAGTCCGAGCGCTACCTCAGGCGTAAGCGCCCCTGGCAGCGATGAGGCACACTGCATCGCCGTCGCCCGTAAGAATGCTCTCGGATCTAAAACTCTTCGGTATATTTGAGTTTTCCCACTGCAACGCCACCTAGTGGACCATTGTGTAACTATGAACTAATCGAAGAGAGGACAATAGAGAGATCTCTCTCCAGGCGGGTGTTGTGCCTGGGGACCGAAGTCCGAAGGAAGTTGCTTGGAAGTGGTATATGTAGTATTAGCGTTATAAACACTTCTATAGTGTGATGCAGAACAGTATGGGAACTATGCCGTTTGTAAGGGCGTTGATGTAAGCGCCATCTGTCGCGGAATAGCTGTAACTTGTAATATGTGGGGACGGTATGGGTGGTTTTAACCAAAATAACTCAATGTACAGTCAAGGAATTTAATTTCCTACCCTTTTCATTGAAATGTTGTTAAGCATTCACAATGCATTAAGGTCGAAATTTCTATTTCAGTAATAGTATTTAAATGTCAATACGTATTATTTGTCACTGCATATTAAGGCCCGGTAGGACCTGGCTCGTCGCGATATTGAGGGGGTGAAGCAGGGGCACTGTGCGCGGGGCCCCGAGCGCGCGGGGCGGCGGCGGGCGCCCGCTTGCCGTAATACTCCGCGCCATAGCTTAGCTTTATAAATTCACGGACAGATCGTTCGTGCGTATTGTCTCGCGTTTATTTTTTTACATCCTTTCATTGAACTTGCAATGTAACTATGTTTGTTCGAGTGGAATCTTGTAACTCAATTTTGAAGCTTCTTCAACCAATTGAGCTGAAATTTTGCAACAATATGTAATAATCAGATGACAATGCAATATTATTGTGACATGAGGACATGACAGCTGATCTGATGATGTAGCCTGATAGTAGTCATAGGATCATCTTAATTATATAACATACCTAAATTCACAGTATTTGGGTTCATTTGATTACATGTGCCACGCAGTTTGCAATTATAATAAAAAGTACTTAAGCTTGTCTCAAAAAGCTTTTTTTGTCAGAAACTTATTTCATATTCAAACACTACACTACATTTCGAAAATTTAAGGAAAAGTAATATTCTAAGAGTGACAGGTATAAATTAAATAAAGGAACAGGGTCCGATTTGAATACGTACCTAATAATAAATTTCCTTCTCGGTCTGTTATGGAGTTTTGATCACATACCTAGGCAAGTCAAAAAATTAGTTACATAATCTTTGGCTTTTCATGAAGGAGATCTAGTCTAGACTCTAGCTAGATTAGATCTCGAACGCTAGGCTATAGGTAGTCTAGCATTAGTAATAAAGCGACGTAATAATATGTGTCGTTCTTAGATAAACACCACTTACCTAGTTGTTAATTAGGTTGCAGCAATAGGCTGTAGCTATGAAGACGCCATTAAAAATTGTACTTATTAGCAAGCCGAAAAGAGGGTTTGCCTACAAACATCACATACCTAGTATGTCGGCATGGTACAAGAAAACTAGGTAAGCATGTTCTTCCCGAAGTCAGAAATGTTACCATTGATTAAAAACTTCTACTCCAATAATCAATTATGAAATAATTTACCGGCTTGTGAAATTATTTGTTTTTTGCGTTTTATTTATTTTATGCCACACCTGGCCATAAAGTGGCCTTTTTCGCACGCGACGCGTACGGAAAAAGCCGCTTTCTGGCCAAGTGTAGACATAAAATTATGTACTCAACACGGGAGGTAATAAAGAAAACCCTCGATTGAATATTTACGTCCCTCGCTTGCAGCTCGGGCCGCAAACTTCTGCGATCTCGGCCTTTCTTTGTGTTACCACCCTAGTTGTGTAATGTACTGTAGTTGGATGAAAAGAAAACATATCTAGCATGTGACGTCAGAATGTCTTAGGTCATAATTATCAGTCGTGGAAAGAACGTATCTGGTTTTCTAATATTAGATCTATAAAATGTTTTCCTCCACGGTTAAATAATAGGCAAGTCGGTGGAAATCGAGTTCTGTTGATACCTCCCCGGTACTGACTTGGTTTATCTTTACATCTCAAAACTTTTTTGTTGTAGGAGAACTGCGTTGCGAGACTTGCATCTTTTTACATGTAATGTTTTTGATGAGATCTCATTTCTTTTTGTAAGTGGTTTTCCTTTAATTATTACATTCCAATCCATTCTTTTCAACTTAAACCGCAAAACTAATGCAAAATTAATCCCATGTATTTGTATAGGATTACAAACTTATGTGTGCAGTTGCGACTGAAATTACAACATATTTAGGTTTTTAAGGACTTTATAGGCTAAAAACTAACTGTGTTTAAAATTTGGAGCTTGTAGGTCTGCTAGAAGTACCTTAGAATTATGATGATCAGTGAGTCAGTGAATGAATCAGTGAGTGAATCAGTGAGTCAGTGACAAAACTAAGGAACTTTGACATGCAATAGTTCTTAAACTACACGTTCAAATTGAATGATATTGAGAATATACATAGATCTTATTGAGCCCTATATATCTCTGAAATTTCAGGGTTCTAGCTTTAGCCAGTACAAAATTACGGGAGGCTGAAAATCGCCTGAATGGCTTCGAGAAAAGGATGGTACAGCCGTGCCATTGTTTTGCTCGACTTGGCGGGGGCACTGCCGTGCCCCCAGATTTAAAGATAACTGTTATTGCAAATACATGTAAACACATATTTCGGTAACATTAATTAAATGTTTAAATAGTGTATTTCAGTATTTTGCAAATATAAAATCAACCATTTTAGGTCTTTACCGCTATGGTTTCCGAACGTGACTTGACTTTCGCATTGTCTATGACATATGTCACTAATGTCACTTTGATGTTTTAATATTTTCTTGTCATACTGGGACGATTAGTATGGTTATATTATTAATAATATTTCCTCACAAGTGTGATGAAAAACATTGTGTGTGCCACGGGCGGTAAAGGAATTACAAACTCGTGTTATTAAAGCCCTCGGTTTCACCTCGGGCTTATAACAAACACTCGTTTGTAATTCCTTACTTACCGCCCTACATACACAATGTACTATTTTAGTACTAAATTTAATCCCATCCCACTAATATTATAAATGCGAAAGTTTGTGAAGATGTTTGGATATTTATATAACGGGGTAACAAGTGGATGGATCAGGCTGAAATTTGGCATGCAAGTAGACCAAGTCCTGGATTGAAACATAGGATACATTATATCCCGGTAAAGAGTTCCTTTGGGACAATAACGGGAACAACGCAGGCGAAGCCGCGGGAAAATGCTAGTAGGTACTAAATGAACATGTAAATTAATAGTACATTACTGCAGAGGCCGGGAAGTGAAGGGTTGCCGGTCGAGTACATATAGCTGGCCGAGCGAAGCGAGGCCAGATAGTTACGAGGCCGGCAACCCCATTTCCCGCCGAGGTATGTATAGTGCTTTTCTCAAATATGCATTGAAATAAATAAACTTACTAATATCCTTACCCTAAATATTATTTTATAACAGAAACTTTCTATCAGAAAGTGACGTTAGTGACATTATATCCATAGATAATCAAATATCAAGTCACGTTCGGAAACCATATACAAAAGCTGTTTCAGTTTACATTTTTACCGCGAATATTTAGATGAAATATTTTAAACTAGCATTTTCCCGCGGCTTCGCTCGCGTTGTTCCCGTTACTGTCCCAAAGGAACTCTTTACCGGGATATAATGTATCCTATGTTTCAATCCAGGACTTGGTCTACTTGCATGCCAAATTTCAGCTTGATCCATCCAGTTGCTATCCCGTTATTAGGTAACAAACATCCAAACATCCAAATATCCAAACATCTTCACAAACTTTCGCATTTATAATATTAGTGGGATGTGTATTCTTGTGGTTTAGTTTGCAATTTACAACAATTGGAAATTGTTTATAATGTGTTATTTGTTATGTTCATGTCAATGTTACATAAATAAAACTGCAAAATATAGCAAAAATCGTTTTTTGTTTTTTTAATTTTTAATGGCTGAATGCCGTGATGTTGTGGCCTAAATAAATGTGGAATGGATATTAAAAAAAAATACATAGGCCGGCAATGTAAGTATGAAATTCCATTCCGTGCCAAGTGTCAAGCCGCACCGGAAACTTTGCGGCCTATTTTTAGGCACGCAATGTCAACATTTCATGCCATGTTTGAGAAAATAAGGATTATTATTATTATTAATTAATAATTATTACAGATCTTTCTGTTCAGTTACTTCGAAGATAATAGAAGAAAATAACTTTTCAGATCCGCAGACTTATCTTTGCGATTATTATTACCTATAGCTTGAATTTCTTAGTGAATTAGAGGTAGTTAAAAAAAATATTTGCATGAAGTTATATAACTATTTTGATACACGTCGTCAAACATACTTACATATTTACATACATACATACCGGTCAAACACATAACCGTCCTTTGGGCTTCGCCGCTATCGGGTAACATACATACTTACATACATACATACATACATAAATACATGCATACATACATACATACACACACACACACACATACATACATACCAGTCAAACACATAACCGTCCTTTGGGCTTCGCCGCAGTCGGGTAACATACATACTTACATACATACATACAGATCAAACACAGAACTCTCCTTTGGGCTTCGCCGCAGTCGAGTAGCATACATACTTACGTACATACATACATACATGCATATATACATACATACATACATACATACATTCAAACATATATACTTACATACATACATACATGCATACATACTTACATAACCCTCCTTTGGGCTTCACCGCAGTCGGGTAACATACGTACTTACGTACATATATACATACATACAAACATACGGGTCAAACACATAACCCTCCTTTGGGCTTCATAGGTTACACACACAGGCGCTGCCGGGTGTCAGCGCAGCCCAGAGCTTGCCTAATGCATTAGGCAAGGAATAATAGTACATTACACAACTAGGGTGGTAATACAAAGAAAGGCCGAGATCGCAGAAGTTTGCGGCCCGAGCTGCAAGCGAGCGGCTTTCTTTATTACCTCCCGTGTTGTGTAAATCATTTTATGTCTACACTTCGCCAGAAAGCGGCTTTTTCCGTACGTGCAGCTCAGGTTTAGGTCTAAAATCCAAGTTCACAAAAATTACAGATATGTAAGTTTAGCATGGTGGCGACGATATGTAGAAAGTACATACGTTGTTACAAACGTTGCAAGATTTGCACAGTCCGATTTTTCCTAAGTAGAAAACAAGTATCTTCCCTAAAGATGTACCTTTTTTATATAATATTTATTTAATAAATAAATAAAGGCACCCTCGATAAATACTTCATTCACGAGAAAACAATAATTCTCGGGAAAATAAGTTCCTGTCAAAAAATTTTTTTTATTACCGACTGTATTCTTTTTTGTATAATCGCAAACTGCACGTCAAATGAAATCAAATAAGTCCAAACTACCCAAATTGGTCTGTATCGACACTGGAAATTTCAAATGTCGTAAGGGACAAAGGTCGACTTTTCAGGAGAGCCAAAAAACAAAATTCAATTTAAAAAAAATCGTAACTCGGTCGTTTCTTAACCGATTAGGATGATTCTCAGATTTATAATTTTCAAATAACTTTATCTACACCGAACTAATTATTGGAAATCTATAACCTTAATAGTTTAGGAAATAGTGTCCCTTACGCAGTGAATTTAAGACGAAAATGTCCGTTACGAATCTGAAATAACCCGTTTTTTTCTTAAAAATATTATCATATTGTCGTAACTACCAAAAGCGTATTTGTACATTGCGAATTTCTGTTGTAAGTTATATTTATGGTTTCCAGGTTAATGAAGTAAGTAACCATAAAATGTATGAAAATATAAATTTGCATACTAAATTTATATGGCACTATGTTGTATGGGTCAACTTTAAATTTTAGGAAGTTACGACGAAATTTAATCTTCTCATAACTTTTTTATTTGACGGGTTATCAAAATTTCAATCGAACAGATCGATAGAGAAAAAAATACTGATTCCAATGGTATATTTAGTGTACTTACGACAAAATGTCCCTTACGACATTTGAAATTTCCAGTGTCGGTATGTTTATTAATGTAAAGTTAATAAATGCGTGTAATGTAACAGATGTCATTAAACTTATAAAATATTAATTTATTACCGAATTTTTCAATAATATAATTGTCACCATATAAAAATTGTAATCAATCATAAGCGTCATAGAAATACAAACTACCGATTTTGATATTTGGTCGGAGTGAACCATCTGGTACGACTTGCTTATATAACTTACGGAAGTACAATTTTGTATAACGAATTATGCATGTTTTCTTACCCTATTCTCTCTCTAGATTGATGTTGTGCTTACTGTTATTTTTTATTTATTTTATAAACGATTTTACAACAATTACTGACATGTTTTATGCCCAGAAAGGCGCGGAGCAAACACGACACAGGTCTGACGTTGGCAGAAGCCTTATCAATACTGGCGGGGTGACGGGCGTCGCGGTAGGTCCACTAGGGTCGGGCGGAATGCAGATTATTGCAGATTATCTTCGATTTCTAACATAATAGTATACGTTATCAACCCAAACATGAGAGGAAGCCCTGCATGACTGTGAAATCATGATTGTCAGGTATTAATTTTGTCAGAAAAGGTAACTGGTAATGAACAAAATGAAAAAACTACTTTATTTTATAGTGTTTTCACGCTACTTTTCTATCGAGCGAAGTGTTCGCTATCGTGTTCTAGGTGAGAGGAAGCCCTAGATACAGCTCTGAATATTATTATATATGTTTTACAGTGACCTACGAGTCAAATAAGTGGTCTAAAAATGATTTGGAAACTAGGCTTCCGCGCCCGATTCTCGTACCACCTCGCCTTAAAGATAACCTCTTTGCGAAGTCATTTGCTCATCTAATTACGAATACGTGTCAGTTGGTGTCAGTGTCAATCGAGAACATTTTAAAATAATTCCGAATCCAGACTCCGGAAAGTCTACCACAAACATCGATAATCTAAATTTCGTTATCTGCGTTCCTTTCATTCGAATATTGCAAGAGCGAGAAAGATGGACTTTCTTCGAATTTCGATTCCGCGGTTGTCGACCTTTTATGATAGTGCCTTGACGTTCCAAATTTCAGTTCACCATGTCAACGTTGTTAATCTGTTACCTAGTTACTGACACAAAACAATGCGTGTGATATGTCAAAGTAACGTCGTAGTCTAGCTGGCTCTTATGATGACAGTATGCTATACGATATTGGACCTTAGGTGGGTTGGAAATTAAATTCCTTGACTGTACTTGGACATGCTTGTAATCAATCAGTCTCACTCCACTATACTCTAGTTATGACCTCCTTAAGCTACAATACTATGACTATATATATTACTAACTTACGTGCTTATGAGAGGAAGGCGATAAGGGTATCGGTGGATAGCACTGTATCTCTCTTAAATCGGGTAATCTACGTACGTGCAGATTACAGTGTTTGCCTATCACACTGTCCTCTTTTTCCAACGGGTGTCGCTAGGTGGCAGTGTCGCCACATACTCACAGTTGGGATGGCGGACGGAGGTGATGGGCAGCTGGAAGCGCAGGTCCCAGACGCAGACGGCGCCGGCGGAGGTGCCCGCGGCGAGGTACCCGCCCCGCGCGAACATGCACGTGTATACGCCCTGCTTTAGGTCACCCTGTAGCTTCCACGCGTTACCTGTAGAAAAAATAAGATTAAATATAAAAACCGGTCAAGTGCGAGTCGGACTCGCGCACCGAGGGTTCCGTACAAACTCATAAGTAGATACATGAATAGTTCAAGAAAAACTACGAGTATATGGCGATTAGTTAAGTAGGAGCAAATAAGTATGTGTTAATTTTTTTTCAAATTTCTCAAAAACGGTGCAAGTTAGGAAAACCGTTTTATTTTTCCTGTAATATTTATTTAGGACGACATTAATAATTGGTAATTATTACAGATTTTTCTGTTCAGTAACTTTGAAGATAATAGGGGGAATGGTATTTTTTTAAAGTTTTTCTTCATAAATCAAAAACTACTTATTAAAAAAAAAAACAAATACAGCATTTTAATCTACAAATCAAGCCCTTTAATTTGATACCCCACTCGATATAATAGCCCTACTTTAAATTTTCAAAGTCCCATTACGGACCCCTTTAAAAAAAAGATAAAAGATTTTTTTTACATACAATAAGCTCGGGTTAGCGGTTCTTAACACTATTCCAAATTTCAAGTCAATAGCATCGGTAGATCCTGAGATATCTTGCTGTGACAGACGGACAGACAGACTGACAGAGTCGCACCATAAGGGTTCCTTTTTTACCATTTTGGTACGGAACCCTAAAAATAGGATTAGTTAGCAGCCAGCTATCGGCCTAATACAGTCAGCATCAAAAAATCTGTAACAATTAAAGCGGCAGATATATCGTCACACATCGCTGTGCCTATCACACTAATATTATAAATGTGAAAGTTTGTGAAGATGTTTGGAAGTTGGATGTTTGTTACTAAATAACGGGGTAGCAGCGGGATGGATCGAGCTGAAATTTGTCATGCAAGCGCAGAGCGTGCAGTAGCCCACGATCCCCCTCCCCCTACGCAAGTAACGCAGCAACCCCCCCCCCCCCCCCCCCCCCGCCTCCTGTGACGTCGCGTCTACTCACCCGGCGCCCGCAGGTCCCAGCCGACGACGCAAGCGTAGAGCGTGCAGTAGGCCACGACCCCCCCTGCGCACGTGACGCAGCAACACCCCCCCTCCGCGCCGCACTCCAGCTGCCGGCACTGGGAGAGCGTCATGCGTGATGACCCGGAGTCTGGCCTATAGTCGACGAAAAAGTAGTACATTTTAATTGTTGAACAGATACATCTCAGCGAACTCTTATTAACAGCAGCCTATTGCGATGGCAATAGTAGAGACTTAGAGACTGACTAAAATCTCTTCAAATTCATATATCTAAGAAAGAGGTACCTATACTTTTTATGTTTTTCACTTTTTGTACATCAACAAGTAAAAAGGTGAATACTAGTGGGTAGCATAAATCAACGGCTTTAACTATTTTCTAGCTGCAAAAAATCCGTTAGCACCAACAAAATCTTGGGCACGGCACCTAAATTGTAAACGACCCCCTAAACTTTTAAGAGAAAATATGAGTATTGTACTATAAATGTGACATAGTTTATCGTCTTATATACCGATGAAAACAAATATTACAAGCCGTGCAAATTTTCATAGACAAAGATTATGTCTACAAAGGGTAATTTAAACGAGTTCAATAACCTGAGCACGAATATGGATCCCTCCTGGGTGGCAGCGACAAACGACTGTCCGCCTTCGCACGCCGCCATAGATATCACGGGACCCGCGCCGCGGTTGTACATAGCTTTTGACCTGTCAAAAATAGTTTGTGGTTAATGTTAATAGGTCCTTATATTGTTGATAAAATACTTTTATCCTCCACTCCAGTCACTCCACCCTCTTAGGACGAAATTTTTGGATAGACCTATTTTTATTATTACAAGCTTTTGTTTAGTTTCGCTTTTCCGGTCTCTGTCTGTAATCAAATCTTGCAAGGTAACATGTGTTCAGGCACAAAATATAAATAGAGCAGTATGGAAGCTACGCTTACTTTTTGAAATAAATACCTACGCTCCATTAGAGCGTTAGGGAGCGTCTGTGCGCGCGCACGTAACAAACGCAAAACGTGGCCACTCGTCGCAACGCGGCACTCGCGACTGACGGCACCGCGAGATTCGCTTAGGGGCCGTGTAAAAGCGAGCGTCTATGTGTGCGTTCGTTTCGATCGTTTTGTTTGTAGCTTCCTTACTGCTTTAGCTTATATATATTCTGTGGTTCAGGGGCGGACTGGGTATGAAGGCCTCGTTTGGTAATATTATGTAAAGATTGTAAAGGGTCGCCTACCAGCCGGAGTAAAAGTAGATGGGATACTACTCGTATATTGGGAGGCTGCGCAAACTAGGGCCCGGCTAACAAACACTTTCTCAACTACACTAAAGAGCAAATATTCCGGATTATTAGTTAGTTTGGGCTTAAGTCGATTTGTGATTGTCCCCCCAATATTTATTTATTTATTACATTTACATTATTTGATAGTGAGTCCTCTCAGAGTGCTCCCAGGTGTATATGACCAATCTGACCACGTATTTGTTCATTCCATCTCGCAATTTACAAATGTTTTAGACTGTGAGCGGTTTCTTAATCATTATATCAATCACGGAACTGTTTTGCGTATAAAGATATGTTTGTGTCAATGTTTCGTATACTTACTTATTAACGTAAGCGTGTTGAGCGAGCCGATTGGCGTCCCACAGCCGGACGGTGCCGTCGTCGGAGCACGAGCCGAACAGGTGCTTCTGGGCCGGTAGGGTCACCAGCTGAGTTACCCTAGCCCTGGAGAATAACACGCGAGAAATTAGTGAACGGTGTGTAATCCTAAGGGCAAGTCACTCGGTGTATGCCGGACGCGCACACCATTCCATAGACGGTCCTTGGGGTCAATTTATCGTAATAGTGCATTACGCATCTAGGGCGTTACCTACAATAAAGATCACCCAGATTGTAGGCCATAAATATGCGACCTAGGGGTTTCTTTATTACTACTTGTGTACTGTAGAAGCCAGCCAACCTCTATACACAACTTTACGTTTTGCTTTGGACAGGTAAGGGGATTTCTTTCCCGCGCAGCGTAGCGGATGGAAAATGCCCACCGCTTAGGGTGATGAAATGAATTTCCATTAATTTTAAGATGACCAAATACTGCCATTAGTTTGGAATAAAGCTAACTTAAAAATCACGAATGAATTGATCTCGGTTTAAATATGCTTTTGAAAAAATATGCGAATATAATTCTTAAAAATAAAGGAATATTACTTTTAATTTAAAATCAACTGTCTCAATACATTCAGTGCCAAGCTCCCAAATTTCCTTACAAAATGAACCCGATAACGTGTTCTTGGTACTGAATGTGTTAAGGTTAAGAGCCCCTTTATGGCATACAGTTATTCCACTCTCTACATACTTACTTGTGTTCATGCAAATACGCCAACAACTGATTGCCGGGTCGCCACGAGGAGGGCGGCCGCACCTCTTCACAACTGTCTATGCTGTCGTCGTTCGACCTGTGACCATAGCTTTATGTAAGTCCTATGTTGACACAGGGCCGGTCATCGTGGCGATCTTTGGGGGAGGTGATGATGATGGCTAAAAGTGATCTCTAATCTTTTTTATATTGGACGTAGTTTAGGGAAAAGGATCCAACCCACAAAAAATCATCAGTGATGTCAACCTTTTGTTTAAGCATTTAAATTCTATAATTCTAAAATTGGTTCGTGTGGGTTGGATCCTTTTACACGACGTCCAATTACTACATAGTGATTCCATCCCTTGTCCGTTTCAAAAACTCCCGCTTTGAAAGTGATATTCCCGAGAATTTGTAAATAAATACTAGACAAAGTCCACGAATTATCCGAAAAAAATGGCACATAAATTGTAGATCGCACTGTTAAGTTTTTACCTACAAGTTGTCCAAGAAATTCCAACTTTCAGTTTTAGATTGAAGATAGAAATTTCTTTGACAGCTTTGTTAAACCGCCTAACTAAAATGCCTTTAACTATATACATATGAAATGTCTACATTGGAGACATTTTAATTATTGGAAAAGGGGTTCATGATTTTTTCATCTACGCGGACGAAGTCGCGGACAACTTTTATAATGGTGTGAGGCGTTTGTACCAAAAATAAGTTTCTTTATCCTACCTTAAAGATTTAAGGAACTTTTGCTGCATCCGCGCCGTTAGGTTCCTGAGTTCCACGCGGCACGGGGCCATGCTGTCTGCATCCAAAACATACACAAATATACGTTCCAGTTTATAAATAAGTAGACCAAAATTTTAATGGCAACATTAACCCATTATTTGGCAAAATAAACATAGTTCAAGCCATGTTGCGACCGTGCTCGACCCACACTAATACTCTACTTAGTTTTTCAGGTCCACCAGAGGAGTAGCAGTGGTAGCCCGGCCTTGGCGTCTCAAGTAGCGGGCCAGCACCCCCCACCACCCAGGTCATGACCTCCTTAGGAGTTCCGGCTCTAGCGACCTCAAGTCGTAGACACAGCTAAACTAGTATATTATAGCTATTTCCATAGCTTAATGTCTTATGGTATCTTGCTGTGGGGAAGAGCCGCAAACGTAGACAGCATATTTGTTCTGCAAAAACGAGCAGTCCGAGCAATTTATAATTTAAAACCACGAACATCCTTAAGAGACTTATTTAGAGATGTCAACATAATAACACTGCCATCACTGTTTATTTATGAAGTGATTATGTACGCAAGAAAGCACTTTGAAAGCATGCCGAAAAATTATGATTTACATTCCTTCAATACTAGAAATAAGGGAAAGCTGGCTGTGTCTCGGATACGCCTTGCAAAATTTAGGAAGTCATTTATTGGACAAGCCGTGCATTTTTACAATAAAATTCCTAGTCCAATAACTGATCTTCCTAATCATAAATTTAAGAAAATAGTTAAGGATACATTGACGCACAAATCTTTCTATAAGGTGTCAGATTATATAACAGATAAGGATGTTTGGAAAAATTGTAATAGTATTTAATGTATTTAATATAACTGTAATAATAAGTGTATATTGTATTGACGGACATAAGTGTATCTTAGTATACCTACATGAGAATAAATGAATTGAATTGAATTGAAGTCCTCATAGTCTACACTAGATGGCGTTAGCGCCGACTCAATTCTGACACTCGAAAATCGAGTCTTTATATTCTACACTAGATGGCGCTAGCATCGCCAGTTATACATTACTTCCATGCTAACATTGCATGTAGCTGGCACTATGCCCCATCTGTGAATGAGTCGGTACGGAGGCGCTCTGGCGACCTCGAGTGTTCATAATTTACACTAGATTTCGTTAGTGTCGCCACAGTTTAAGAGATTCTACACTAGATGGCGGTAGCATCGCAAGTTATACATTACTTCCATGCTAACATTGCTCGTAGCTGGCACTATGTATTATCTGCGAATGAGTCGGTAGGGACGCGCAATTTACACTAGATTTCTTTTGCGTCGCCACAGTTTGAAAGATTCTACACTAGATGGCGGTAGCATCGCAAGTTATACATTACTTCCATGCTAACATTGCTCGTAGCTGGCACTATGTATTATCTGCGAATGAGTCGGTAGGGACGCGCAATTTACACTAGATTTCTTTTGCGTCGCCACAGTTTGAAAGATTCTACACTAGATGGCGGTAGCATCGCAAGTTATACATTACTTCCATGCTAACATTGCTCGTAGCTGGCACTATGTATTATCTGCGAATGAGTCGGTAGGGAGGCGCAATTTACACTAGATTTATTTTGCGTCGCCACAGTTTGAGAGATTCTACACTAGATGGCGCTAGCATCGTCAGTTATAAATTACTTCCATACTTACATTGCACGTAGCTGGCACTGGAAATGAGTAGGTAGAGGAAGGCGCGCTGGCGACATCTGATCTTTAGTCTAAACTAGATGGCGTTGGCGTCGCTACAGATTTGACACTCAAATCAAGATCAAGATTCAACCAGACGAATAAAGATGGCGCTAGCGTCGCCAGTTATAATTAAATTTAATACTTCGATACTTACATTGCACGTAGCTGGCACTATGCCCCATCTGTGAATGAGTCGGTAGGGAAGCGCTTTGACGACCCAAGTTACTGGCTGTCGACATCACTTGGGATTGCGGTTGGGCTTGGGAGACTGAGACGGACTCGGATGCTGCGAGAAATAGGGAAATATCAATCTCAATTAGCTTCAGTACGTCGATTGAGAAATAAAAAACAAACATTTCCGACAAACTATGTATATATTTTTGTTACGTTTTTATGTGTATTCAAAACTTGCCCTATTTTCTTTGTGTAAGTAAATGAATAAAATTAGGTTTTCTATCTTCTTTGAGGTTAGTTATTCTTTCCCATTTCCTCAAAGGTTAACTGGAAGAGATCCCTTACGGAAGTTACGCAGATAAGTTCACCTTCGTGCATAACCATTGATATTTTTATACTGTTTCTGTATGATTTTATGTGCAATAAAGTGTTTACATACTATGATGGCAAAACATTATTCACTACAGCTATATTAATTTACAGCACACAGATACAGACAGACTGACAGCGGAAGCTTAGTAATGGGCACGGAACCCTAAAAATCAAGTGTTATATGCGGGCTCGGAACCGGTATTTTACAAAAATCCCGAAGTAGCCCAATATTTTGAATTATTTTATATAGGGGTCAATAATGTATTTATTTAAGTAATGACTTCGTATTATTAGATTATCCGAATAAAAAATTAAATAATAAATCAAAGAACGAAAAGAAATACCATTATCCGACCCCTGGTTATATATTATCTAAACGCGATGAGAATACGATTGAGCACATATGGCGTTTTTAAATTAATACATGAAATGACATTGTCAATGGTAGAGTGTGCAGATAAATGAAAATACTTATTTCAGTACGAAGAAGTTCTAAAGCTTGGGAAAAAAACATTAATTATAATATCTAGTTAAATAACAATAGATTCGTCAAACACTGTCGACACCGACAGTGTTTGACGAATCTAATATTTTTTTATGAAACAAAGCATTTACCAAGTGTACGTAGAGTTGTAATATGTAGTGAATAATGAATTATTATGAACCATAAGTTCTTTATTTATTATCTATTAGTGTTTGCATTTAAACTATGAAGATATCATATATTGACTTACAATTATATTTATTCATGGTATGTATTTTTGTGCTAACGGTACTTCGGAATCCTATTCTAATCGCGGTTTGATAATACTTACCTCTAATGGATGTAGAATCGTGGCCTTGGCCGAACATGTGTTGCCATTCAGTGTTCATGTGCGTCTCCTGCGATGCAGACGTCTTGTGGGTCCTCCTGCCAACACAAACATATTTATGTTGCTTCAAGTTTGCACCTAATTTGTAAGTGAACAGGTGCAAACTTAGCCCAACCGGTTGGTATAAGAAAGTTAGGATGAAGTCGGCACGGGTTCCCGTTCACAAAATGAGCCGATTTTTGGTTTGGGGGTTTGCGTTACACTGTTTGGATTTTCGCATGAAATAAGGGACACCCAAATGCTCAAAAATATGTGCGAATACACCTTCACCAGTGGCAGTAAGGATTTCGTACCATATTTATGAAACAATATATTCGATAAATGTTTTTGCACTTGACTATACTATTTCATTAGATTTGGACGTACGATCGAGTCGTTATGCATTCGGTTGAAAGATTATATCTATGGTACAGTAATATTGCATCGCCAAAATTGAGAGTGTCGAAATACATTTTTTGCGATATAAACGGCCATTTTTTTTACGTTAACTTAGAATTTTGATTTTTTCAAAGCTTCAGGGGACGTAGACCAGAGTATATGGTTTTACGATTTTAAGCTAACATGGTCATTCACATAATAACTACAATTAACCCTTTGACCGCCCAAGGGCAAACGCCGTGCCGCTAACGCCACAGGGTTAAAATAAAAATGGGTAAAGAAATAATGCCAACATAAAAATGGGCTGTTTTTCAATAGGTTTACGTTAAAAAAAAATTGACGGCTAGTGCCGTCACTGGCGTGATACGTGATGACGGCTATGGCCGACTGTGGCGGTCAAAGGGTTAACACCGAGATATTTACCATGTATGTTTGTTTTTATGAGTTCCCGATATTTCGGCACCGTTGCAAGCGCCATCATCACGGAGTAACTGACGTGCTGCGAGTTTTTAGTTGTACTCTACCCACCAGTGGCGTGGCGTAAAAGATACCCTCGGGCAAGCCGGTGCATTTTCCGTATTTTTTTCCTTAAGAGCTGTAGAATAAGGTGGTCAAATGCCTGATATTAGGCAAGCCGGTAGGAATAGAGTTCTTTGGACGCCACGATACTGCTACCCACACACCATAGCGATCTACCCTCTTACAGATGTAGTGCAAAATGATTTTCCATCGTATTTATCGGAAAAGTTCGTATTTATCGTGCTCTCTCAATCAGCTTCAGTGCCCATCTTACAGCCGCCATTTTTCACTTTGACATTTGACACTAAACAATAAAGTTCCATATTAATGGATATGAAAACGTCACTATTTAATACAATCATTGATTGACAGTTCGGTTCGGGTGCCATCGTATTCCGATTGAGATCCGAGTTTTCCCGATGGAAAATCATTTTGCACTACATCTGTACGGGTTTGATTCTTCCGCGCGCTGTCCTCTCACTTGGAACTCGATCACGTTCACAACACACAACACTTACAGTATCATCTCGCGTATTTACTACCGAACAGAGGTACGGAGCTCTAAAAAGGGTCAATGAGGGTATTTAGAAATCAGAAATCCACCAGCTGGCAGCAGGGTGGCGAAAGGTCTATTTGGCAGTAGATGTCAAAATCAGGTGGTGTGATTGGTGGATCTTGACGCCTACTGTCAAAAAGACCTTTCGCCACCCTGCTGCCAGCTGGTGGGTTTGTGATTTCTAAACACCCTCATTGTTACCTGTTTTGCGAGGTGTACATCTTGTCAATGGGTAGAGCGTCCCCGCCTGTGTCCAGTTGCACGGAGCGGGAAATACTAGCGCCGGACAGCGAGAGCCGCCCCGGCGCGTCCGTTATATGCTGAGGCAAACATTCCAAAAATCACACTAATATTATAAACTGGCATTTTCCCGCGGCTTCGCCCGCGTTGTTCCCGTTACTGACCCAAGGGAACTATTAAGAGGAAACAGTAAGGCCGAGAGAATTGAAAATTAGGTATTTGTAAAATGTGTCGCTGTCCCGCACTGCCCGCCTCTCCCCCGCAGAGCGCGATAGAGACAACTGCAGCTTGGACCGAAAATACCTTTTAAAATTTCATGAAAACAACGTTTCGTAGTCCCCTGATTTCTTCCCCATAACTTAACCTATTTAACTAATTTTTTCATTAAACATTAAAGAAAGGCTTTGGCCGTGTTCCTATGATTTCCATTTTTTTAATAATCTAGTCAAATTTGTTTTCTGGATGTGTGAACACAGCGGAAAATCTGGCATTTTTTTTAGGTTTTTGAAGGTTAATATCTCTTTTGAAAATCAATTTATCGTAAAAAGGAAAACATAGGAACATATCAATAGTAGCCATAGATTTTTGGACAAAAAATTATTGCTCTACTGGCATTAACCAGGGAGGAAACAGGGGACTGCGTTTGTATGGAAAAACTGCCCTCCTGTTTCCTCTTAATGCACAATATGTATACTATTTTACGTGAGTGTCTGACAACTTTATTTTCATTTGGATTTTTTAAAGTGGGTAGGTTTTCACAGAGAAAATGTATCATATATAGACAAAGTACATAGAAAAATTAAATGGCCTTTGCCTGTGAACAGACCGGGAATCGAACCCGGTACCTCTGCATTTCCGGCCCAGCGACTCAACTATTCTTCCATCGTAACACCCAGTAAACACCCTCAATTCTGCCATCTACCTTGACTTCCGTATCATTCTATTTTAATAGGACTTTAACCACCATCGTAATTGGCCCAGCGACTCAACTATTCGTCCACCGTAACACCCAATAAACACCCTCAATTCTGCCATCTACCTTGACTTCCGTATCATTCTATTTTAATAGGACTTTAACCACCATCGTAATTAAATTTTTCTATGTACTTTGACTTCTTGTATCTATATATGTAACATAAAAATGTGGTGTAATTTACCCGCATTAAAAAACCAATGAAGAAACAACATGTTTCTTTCATATAAAATAAGAGAAAATGTATGTTTTTCTGAGTTTAACCAACCCTGAAAAGGATTATGAAAAGTCGAGACGTAAAGATGAAGTCATATACATACGCGATTTAATCCGTTTAAGTTGCTTTAGTATTAACTTACTTGTGTAGAAGAGCCCTGAATCTTGATCAAATGCGCGCTCATCGCCAGAAGTTGGTTCTCGACGTGTTCCGTCATACCTAGACAAAGAAAGTTTAAAATCAGACAGGCAGACAGATCTGAGGTTTTGATTATATCGTCATTACCTTGAAAAAAAAACACGTATCTGACACTGACTCCAGGTAAAAACGCAAAAAGTGTATTTGACGTTTTTCTCTACGATGTTTTTAGATACGCATTTTTTTTTAAATCGTGACGATATTATTTTAAATAGTGACGATATTATCAGTGGTCGGCGATCCGGTTGTCCAAATATCCAAAGTCCCACGGGACTTAAACTATGTACATTGATAAGACGTTGTAAAAGAATGGCGCCATCTGTTGCCCACCTTAAGGAGTTTATTAAGTTGGACGCACTTAACACTAGATGTCGCTACTGTAGCTATATTTAATCATGTATTGCAGTGTTTTTCAAACTATTTCATGGCACGACCCCCTTTGTATGCGAAAATATTTCGCGACCGCCTATATCCTCCACCATATCTAACCTTAATTTTATTTCTTTTACACTTTTGAGCTTTTTTGTTTTTTTTTTTCCTTTTTGTCTGAGGTTTCTCGACCCTCACGACCCCCTTCTAGAGGCTCTGCGACCCCCTGGGGGGTCGCGACCCACACTTTGAAAAACACTGATGTATTGTAACTGCCTACGTTTTAGATACAATCTTGTAAATACATAGGTATGTAATTACAAAGATAGGTTATTAAATTATATTACCATCGGACGCCAGTCTCCTGAAGAGATTCCTGAGTTGCTGTCCCATCTCGCAGTATTGTGGCATAACACCTTGCTTTACCTATAACATACAATATTGATGTACAGTCAGCAGAGATAAGTAGCCCCCTGTCATAGTGTAGTATGGTAGGGGTATACTTATCTCTGCAGCATTGTACATTACATGTTATATTTCGGCCCGCACCAAATGTAATACGGTCATAGAAAGTAATTAAAGGTTAGTGAAAACAAGGACCATTAAAACAAGAGGACTGTCATTCTCCATACAAAAAGCTGTTCCCCGATATTTACAACGCCATCTATGTATAAGCTTGGTATAAGAATTATATTATTTACAATTATTCAACTTTGCAAGCGTGACACAGTATTTAAATGTTAGAATTTATTTATTATTAGCTGTTTACGAACTAATTGTTACTATACTATGTTTCTTTGTTCAATTATAACATCGTTAAATGTTTAGTTTTTTAGCGCCATCCAGTTTTTGCCCGGATATCCCCTAGCGGTCGGGGCATGATCCAAAGTATGGAGAATGACAGTCCTCTTGTTTTAATGGTCCTTGGTGAAAACATATTATACTGTGCCGAATGGGTCCATGGATCACAGTTAAAGAAACCCTGTTTTAGAACTTATGCGTGGCGCCATCTATCGCTAGAACTGACCTTGAGTCTTGCGCTCCTCCTCTCTCTAAGCGTCTGCACCAGTCTGTCCACGTCGCCATGCCGCAACACTGCGTCCAACACTTTACGTGGAATCGGCTCTTCCAGGCTTTCTAGCAATAACTCTGCCCTTTCCACCTATAAATAGTAATATCATTGCCTCCATGCAAGTACACTGCGCCATCTAGTGACACGAGGAACGAGTTGAAAAGTCTATGGGTCGATTCCAAGCGTTTTTTTTTTAATTTCATTAGTGACACTCGATTTCTACCGCGAAGAAAGAAAGAACGAAAGAAAATACATTTATGCCACACCTGGCCATAAAGTGACCTTTTCCGCACGCTGCGCGTACAGAAAAAGCCGCTTTCTAGCCAAGTGCAGACATAAAATGATGTACACAACACGGGAGGTAATAAAGAAAGCCCTCGATCGCATATTTACGTCCCTCGCTTGTAGCTCGGGCCGCAAACTTCTGCGATTTCGGCCTTTCTTTGTATTACCACCCTAGTTGTGTAATGTACTATTATTTATGACGGCAAATAGTTACACACTAAGTAGAAAAAAAAAAACAAAAAGCACACAGTACATAAAAATCTCGCTGCCACAAAAAGGAAGGACTATTGAGTGATAACTTTTGATACCTTTTATCGTTTATAATAAATATTACTGCTTGCTATATTTGCTGGAACACCAATGAAAAAACCGCCGCAGTCGAAACGCTTTAAAATCGACCCCTATTCGAGTTTATTACGACTTAAGATATCGTGTGAAGCGTGTCAAATATTTCTAAAACAATTACCGGTTTCAAACATTAAAAACTACGACTTTATTCATTCGGCACGATTTACTATAAAACATACTGAAATTGTTATTCATGTGCCTATAATATTTGAGGAGTTACCTCAATCTATCATCAGCACCGGATTTAAATAAACTGGGTCTAATCTAGAAGTATACCCTAGTTTAAAAAAAATCTTCATTTAATTGAAACCATTTTTTAATCAGTTTATAAACGACGACGTTCCGAGGTACCTAACAAACATAAATATAATATATTGTCGGTTGTATATTATACAACCGACTAGCCAAACTCATCTTTTGTGAGGTCGGTTCATTAGGTGTACCTGTATGAGCTTGTGTTTAAGGTGCGGCCACACCAGCGGCAGAATCTTGCAGTTCACGTCGATCGGGTTGAGGAGGCTCGCCACACAGGACACTAAGCCGCACACTTCGTGCCTTATCTGTGATAACGTTATAGTACATTACACAACTAGGGTGGTAATACAAAGAAAGCCCGAGATCGCAGATGTTTACGGCCCGAGCTGCAAGCGAGGGACGTAAATATGCGATCGAGGGCTTTCTTTATTACCTCCCGTGTTGTGTACATCATTTTATGTCGACACTTGGCCAGAAAGCGGCTTTTTCTGTACGCGTAGCGTGCGGTAAAAGCTACTTTATGGCCAGGTGTGGCATAAAAAAAATACCTATACTATAAAATAAAACACATTTACAATGGTAATTATGACTGCTCTTTGAGTTTGTATGAAAAACCGACCGACTTGAATTACCTTAATACAAACCACCCAATGTCAGGTGTACTTCACTCGATCTTGGCCTCCCGCGCGGTGGGCGTAGCCGATCTGCACGCCGGCAGACGAAACGTCACAGTGGCACAATATAATTATCCTGACAGTACGCAAACTCCGTTGAAGCCGGGCGATCAGCCAATATCAAAGGACGTACGAGTAGTCGGGAAACGTACTGCACTGCGTGAAGTTTACCGTGCTGTGGCTGTGGGTGGGGGCTTGGCGCGCCCGTCTATTGTTATCGTCGAGCGTGAGAATTCTTGTTTTTTAGGGTTCCGTAGCCAAAATGGCTAAAAAGGAACCCTTATAGTTTCATCATGTCCGTCCGTCCGTCCGTCCGTCCGTATGTCACAGGCATTTTACTCAAAAACTACAAGACGTATACTGATGAAATTTGGAATATAGATGTCTTGTAGATGCCGCTACTAAGTTTGCTAGTTAAATAATAAAAATAAAAAAATCTAGGGGGGGCACTCCATACATGTAACAGAAGCTAAAAAACTTTTTTTTGATTAAGTGAATACTTTCGGAAATAATCGCCCCTAAAGTTGCATAAATTGTGCCCCCCCCCCCCCCCCCTTTAACTTTTAAACCGTAAATCCAAAAAATATGAAAAAAAATCAGGAAGGTAACGCTTAATAAATACATTCAACGAAAATTATTTTGAATAGTAACAGATAAACCGTTTTGAAGTTATTGCCGTAAAACTTCTCGACCAAAAGGTATTAAGTGCCATCGAATTACACGGCATTTAAGACCTTTTGCCAGTTGTTTATTTTTATCAGTAGTAGTTGTTCATTTCCTTATAGATACGGCTATGGAACCCTACACTGAGCATGGTCCGACATGCTCTTGACCAGTTTTTTGTATGTAAACGCGCGAGAGTGAAATATCTGGTTATATTCTCTAGTCTGTGCCAATGTCACATTGATATAAACTTACCCAAAGATTCGGATGTGCCAGGTAGACAGCACTCTCTGCCACTAAGTCGCATAGCGCTTGCTTCTGTAGCAACCCTAACTCGGCTAGACTGCTCGTCGCTCGCAACGCCTTTGCTATGATCCATTCCGATTGGTCCGTGAGGCCCTAAGGACAATATATACCAAATTAGCACAATATAGATGAAAGTACAAGAACAGAAATATGCTTTCTGTCAACTTTTAACCGTCAGTTCCATAGGACTATAACATGGGAAATCTAGATTCATGTATTTTTGGGCTTCCGTACCTAAGAGACAAAAACAGGATTCTTATGCTATCTTTTTAAAAATCTCATCTTCACGAATGGGTTAAAGAATCGAGTTAAAACACCGAATACTACGGTCTACGGGGGCAGCGTGGTTAGGATTTGTAAAAAAAATTACATTCGACTTTTTGTTCCGAAACGATTTTTTTTAATTGTAAATATTGGCGCAGCGTGAACTTACGTAACGATCTTTTTACTGGAGCAGGGCTTACACATGACGATTTTCTGCCATTTATGGAATCTCGAAGCGCCGCCTCTTTGTCATTTACAGACCTAGGAATGTAAGGGGCAATCGCCTGACAGGTACTAGAGGTAGACCAAATTTTTTATCGAAATATATGAATATCGATATTTTTGGCATTATATTTAAGTTTTTGGTGCAGAATGGAAAGGCAAGTAGAAAGTTTGCGTATCGATACTCTCCGCGATGCGCGATCTCTCTTTGATGCTTTCCGCCTAAACTAGTAATCATACCCAGCTTTGTGTTTTATTTAAGTATATGGAAATTATTAACTTAATCTTCGTCTTAAAGGACTTCTTTAGTATTATTTGTCAAGTACTTCATATGGTAAGATAAGTCGAAAACAAAAATATCGATATCTATAAAAAATTTCGTCTACCTCTAGTACCTGTCAGGCGTTTGCCCCTTACATTCCTAGGTCTGGTCATTTATAAACGTCACCATGTGGGATAGGATGACGTCATTGGCTGGAACAGTGCACACTATACCTGCTGCAGTAGAGGCATCAGTATGGGCGCGGCGTGCTGCCCCACGTAGGCGGCGACGCCGACCACGCGTTCGAAGAAGCACCCTCGGAGTGCCTCCTCTTTGTCATTTACGTCACCATGTGGGATAGGATAACGTCATTGGCTGGAACAGTGCACACTATACCTGCTGCAGTAGAGGCATCAGTATGGGCGCGGCGTGCTGCCCCACGTAGGCGGCGACGCCGACCACGCGTTCGAAGAAGCACCCTCGGAGCGCCTCCTCTTTGTCATTTACGTCACCATGTGGGATAGGATAACGTCATTGGCTGGAACAGTGCACACACTATACCTGCTGCAGTAGAGGCATCAGTATGGGCGCGGCGTGCTGCCCCACGTAGGCGGCGACGCCGACCACGCGTTCGAAGAAGCACCCTCGGAGCGCCTCCTCTTTGTCATTTACGTCACCATGTGGGATAGGATAACGTCATTGGCTGGAACAGTGCACACACTATACCTGCTGCAGTAGAGGCATCAGTATGGGCGCGGCGTGCTGCCCCACGTAGGCGGCGACGCCGACCACGCGTTCGAAGAAGCACCCTCGGAGCGCCTCCTCTTTGTCATTTACGTCACCATGTGGGATAGGATAACGTCATTGGCTGGAACAGTGCACACACTATACCTGCTGCAGTAGAGGCATCAGTATGGGCGCGGCGTGCTGCCCCACGTAGGCGGCGACGCCTACTACGCGCTCGAAGAAGCACCCTCGGAGCGCCTCCTCTTTGTCATTTACGTCACCATGTGGGATAGGATAACGTCATTGGCTGCAACAGTGAACACACTATACCTGCTGCAGTAGAGGCATCAGTATGGGCGCGGCGTGCTGCCCCACGTAGGCGGCGACGCCTACTACGCGCTCGAAGAAGCACCCTCGGAGCGCCTCCTCTTTGTCATTTACGTCACCATGTGGGATAGGATAACGTCATTGGCTGGAACAGTGCACACACTATACCTGCTGCAGTAGAGGCATCAGTATGGGCGCGGCGTGCTGCCCCACGTAGGCGGCGACGCCTACTACGCGCTCGAAGAAGCACCCTCGGAGCGCCTCCTCTTTGTCATTTACGTCACCATGTGGGATAGGATAACGTCATTGGCTGGAACAGTGCACACACTATACCTGCTGCAGTAGAGGCATCAGTATGGGCGCGGCGTGCTGCCCCACGTAGGCGGCGACGCCTACTACGCGCTCGAAGAAGCACCCTCGGAGCGCCTCCTCTTTGTCATTTACGTCACCATGTGGGATAGGATAACGTCATTGGCTGGAACAGTGCACACACTATACCTGCTGCAGTAGAGGCATCAGTATGGGCGCGGCGTGCTGCCCCACGTAGGCGGCGACGCCTACTACGCGCTCGAAGAAGCACCCTCGGAGCGCCTCCTCTTTGTCATTTACGTCACCATGTGGGATAGGATAACGTCATTGGCTGCAACAGTGAACACACTATACCTGCTGCAGTAGAGGCATCAGTATGGGCGCGGCGTGCTGCCCCACGTAGGCGGCGACGCCTACTACGCGCTCGAAGAAGCACCCTCGGAGCGCCTCCTCTTTGTCATTTACGTCACCATGTGGGATAGGATAACGTCATTGGCTGGAACAGTGCACACACTATACCTGCTGCAGTAGAGGCATCAGTATGGGCGCGGCGTGCTGCCCCACGTAGGCGGCGACGCCTACTACGCGCTCGAAGAAGCACCCTCGGAGCGCCTCCTCTTTGTCATTTACGTCACCATGTGGGATAGGATAACGTCATTGGCTGGAACAGTGCACACACTATACCTGCTGCAGTAGAGGCATCAGTATGGGCGCGGCGTGCTGCCCCACGTAGGCGGCGACGCCTACTACGCGCTCGAAGAAGCACCCTCGGAGCGCCTCCTCTTTGTCATTTACGTCACCATGTGGGATAGGATAACGTCATTGGCTGGAACAGTGCACACACTATACCTGCTGCAGTAGAGGCATCAGTATGGGCGCGGCGTGCTGCCCCACGTAGGCGGCGACGCCTACTACGCGCTCGAAGAAGCACCCTCGGAGCGCCTCCTCTTTGTCATTTACGTCACCATGTGGGATAGGATAACGTCATTGGCTGGAACAGTGCACACACTATACCTGCTGCAGTAGAGGCATCAGTATGGGCGCGGCGTGCTGCCCCACGTAGGCGGCGACGCCTACTACGCGCTCGAAGAAGCACCCTCGGAGCGCCTCCTCTTTGTCATTTACGTCACCATGTGGGATAGGATAACGTCATTGGCTGGAACAGTGCACACACTATACCTGCTGCAGTAGAGGCATCAGTATGGGCGCGGCGTGCTGCCCCACGTAGGCGGCGACGCCTACTACGCGCTCGAAGAAGCACCCTCGGAGCGCCTCCTCTTTGTCATTTACGTCACCATGTGGGATAGGATAACGTCATTGGCTGCAACAGTGAACACACTATACCTGCTGCAGTAGAGGCATCAGTATGGGCGCGGCGTGCTGCCCCACGTAGGCGGCGACGCCTACTACGCGCTCGAAGAAGCACCCTCGGAGCGCCTCCTCTTTGTCATTTACGTCACCATGTGGGATAGGATAACGTCATTGGCTGCAACAGTGAACACACTATACCTGCTGCAGTAGAGGCATCAGTATGGGCGCGGCGTGCTGCCCCACGTAGGCGGCGACGCCTACTACGCGCTCGAAGAAGCACCCTCGGAGCGCCTCCTCTTTGTCATTTACGTCACCATGTGGGATAGGATAACGTCATTGGCTGGAACAGTGCACACACTATACCTGCTGCAGTAGAGGCATCAGTATGGGCGCGGCGTGCTGCCCCACGTAGGCGGCGACGCCTACTACGCGCTCGAAGAAGCACCCTCGGAGCGCCTCCTCTTTGTCATTTACGTCACCATGTGGGATAGGATAACGTCATTGGCTGGAACAGTGCACACACTATACCTGCTGCAGTAGAGGCATCAGTATGGGCGCGGCGTGCTGCCCCACGTAGGCGGCGACGCCTACTACGCGCTCGAAGAAGCACCCTCGGAGCGCCTCCTCTTTGTCATTTACGTCACCATGTGGGATAGGATAACGTCATTGGCTGGAACAGTGCACACACTATACCTGCTGCAGTAGAGGCATCAGTATGGGCGCGGCGTGCTGCCCCACGTAGGCGGCGACGCCTACTACGCGCTCGAAGAAGCACCCTCGGAGCGCCTCCTCTTTGTCATTTACGTCACCATGTGGGATAGGATAACGTCATTGGCTGGAACAGTGCACACACTATACCTGCTGCAGTAGAGGCATCAGTATGGGCGCGGCGTGCTGCCCCACGTAGGCGGCGACGCCTACTACGCGCTCGAAGAAGCACCCTCGGAGCGCCTCCTCTTTGTCATTTACGTCACCATGTGGGATAGGATAACGTCATTGGCTGGAACAGTGCACACACTATACCTGCTGCAGTAGAGGCATCAGTATGGGCGCGGCGTGCTGCCCCACGTAGGCGGCGACGCCTACTACGCGCTCGAAGAAGCACCCTCGGAGCGCCTCCTCTTTGTCATTTACGTCACCATGTGGGATAGGATAACGTCATTGGCTGGAACAGTGCACACACTATACCTGCTGCAGTAGAGGCATCAGTATGGGCGCGGCGTGCTGCCCCACGTAGGCGGCGACGCCTACTACGCGCTCGAAGAAGCACCCTCGGAGCGCCTCCTCTTTGTCATTTACGTCACCATGTGGGATAGGATAACGTCATTGGCTGCAACAGTGAACACACTATACCTGCTGCAGTAGAGGCATCAGTATGGGCGCGGCGTGCTGCCCCACGTAGGCGGCGACGCCTACTACGCGCTCGAAGAAGCACCCTCGGAGCGCCTCCTCTTTGTCATTTACGTCACCATGTGGGATAGGATAACGTCATTGGCTGGAACAGTGCACACACTATACCTGCTGCAGTAGAGGCATCAGTATGGGCGCGGCGTGCTGCCCCACGTAGGCGGCGACGCCTACTACGCGCTCGAAGAAGCACCCTCGGAGCGCCTCCTCTTTGTCATTTACGTCACCATGTGGGATAGGATAACGTCATTGGCTGGAACAGTGCACACACTATACCTGCTGCAGTAGAGGCATCAGTATGGGCGCGGCGTGCTGCCCCACGTAGGCGGCGACGCCTACTACGCGCTCGAAGAAGCACCCTCGGAGCGCCTCCTCTTTGTCATTTACGTCACCATGTGGGATAGGATAACGTCATTGGCTGGAACAGTGCACACACTATACCTGCTGCAGTAGAGGCATCAGTATGGGCGCGGCGTGCTGCCCCACGTAGGCGGCGACGCCTACTACGCGCTCGAAGAAGCACCCTCGGAGCGCCTCCTCTTTGTCATTTACGTCACCATGTGGGATAGGATAACGTCATTGGCTGCAACAGTGAACACACTATACCTGCTGCAGTAGAGGCATCAGTATGGGCGCGGCGTGCTGCCCCACGTAGGCGGCGACGCCTACTACGCGCTCGAAGAAGCACCCTCGGAGCGCCTCCTCTTTGTCATTTACGTCACCATGTGGGATAGGATAACGTCATTGGCTGGAACAGTGCACACACTATACCTGCTGCAGTAGAGGCATCAGTATGGGCGCGGCGTGCTGCCCCACGTAGGCGGCGACGCCTACTACGCGCTCGAAGAAGCACCCTCGGAGCGCCTCCTCTTTGTCATTTACGTCACCATGTGGGATAGGATAACGTCATTGGCTGGAACAGTGCACACACTATACCTGCTGCAGTAGAGGCATCAGTATGGGCGCGGCGTGCTGCCCCACGTAGGCGGCGACGCCTACTACGCGCTCGAAGAAGCACCCTCGGAGCGCCTCCTCTTTGTCATTTACGTCACCATGTGGGATAGGATAACGTCATTGGCTGCAACAGTGAACACACTATACCTGCTGCAGTAGAGGCATCAGTATGGGCGCGGCGTGCTGCCCCACGTAGGCGGCGACGCCTACTACGCGCTCGAAGAAGCACCCTCGGAGCGCCTCCTCTTTGTCATTTACGTCACCATGTGGGATAGGATAACGTCATTGGCTGGAACAGTGCACACACTATACCTGCTGCAGTAGAGGCATCAATATGGTCGCGGCGTGCTGCCCCACGTAGGCGGCGACGCCTACTACGCGCTCGAAGAAGCACCCTCGGAGCGCCTCCTCTTTGTCATTTACGTCACCATGTGGGATAGGATAACGTCATTGGCTGGAACAGTGTACACACTATACCTGCTGCAGTAGAGGCATCAGTATGGGCGCGGCGTGCTGCCCCACGTAGGCGGCGACGCCTACTACGCGCTCGAAGAAGCACCCTCGGAGCGCCTCCTCTTTGTCATTTACGTCACCATGTGGGATAGGATAACGTCATTGGCTGGAACAGTGCACACACTATACCTGCTGCAGTAGAGGCATCAGTATGGGCGCGGCGTGCTGCCCCACGTAGGCGGCGACGCCTACTACGCGCTCGAAGAAGCACCCTCGGAGCGCCTCCTCTTTGTCATTTACGTCACCATGTGGGATAGGATAACGTCATTGGCTGCAACAGTGAACACACTATACCTGCTGCAGTAGAGGCATCAGTATGGGCGCGGCGTGCTGCCCCACGTAGGCGGCGACGCCTACTACGCGCTCGAAGAAGCACCCTCGGAGCGCCTCCTCTTTGTCATTTACGTCACCATGTGGGATAGGATAACGTCATTGGCTGGAACAGTGCACACACTATACCTGCTGCAGTAGAGGCATCAGTATGGGCGCGGCGTGCTGCCCCACGTAGGCGGCGACGCCTACTACGCGCTCGAAGAAGCACCCTCGGAGCGCCTCCTCTTTGTCATTTACGTCACCATGTGGGATAGGATAACGTCATTGGCTGGAACAGTGCACACACTATACCTGCTGCAGTAGAGGCATCAGTATGGGCGCGGCGTGCTGCCCCACGTAGGCGGCGACGCCTACTACGCGCTCGAAGAAGCACCCTCGGAGCGCCTCCTCTTTGTCATTTACGTCACCATGTGGGATAGGATAACGTCATTGGCTGGAACAGTGCACACACTATACCTGCTGCAGTAGAGGCATCAGTATGGGCGCGGCGTGCTGCCCCACGTAGGCGGCGACGCCTACTACGCGCTCGAAGAAGCACCCTCGGAGCGCCTCCTCTTTGTCATTTACGTCACCATGTGGGATAGGATAACGTCATTGGCTGGAACAGTGCACACACTATACCTGCTGCAGTAGAGGCATCAGTATGGGCGCGGCGTGCTGCCCCACGTAGGCGGCGACGCCTACTACGCGCTCGAAGAAGCACCCTCGGAGCGCCTCCTCTTTGTCATTTACGTCACCATGTGGGATAGGATAACGTCATTGGCTGGAACAGTGCACACACTATACCTGCTGCAGTAGAGGCATCAGTATGGGCGCGGCGTGCTGCCCCACGTAGGCGGCGACGCCTACTACGCGCTCGAAGAAGCACCCTCGGAGCGCCTCCTCTTTGTCATTTACGTCACCATGTGGGATAGGATAACGTCATTGGCTGGAACAGTGCACACACTATACCTGCTGCAGTAGAGGCATCAGTATGGGCGCGGCGTGCTGCCCCACGTAGGCGGCGACGCCTACTACGCGCTCGAAGAAGCACCCTCGGAGCGCCTCCTCTTTGTCATTTACGTCACCATGTGGGATAGGATAACGTCATTGGCTGCAACAGTGAACACACTATACCTGCTGCAGTAGAGGCATCAGTATGGGCGCGGCGTGCTGCCCCACGTAGGCGGCGACGCCTACTACGCGCTCGAAGAAGCACCCTCGGAGCGCCGCTTCCTCTTTGTCGTTTAAAAACGTCACCATGTGGGATAGGATGACGTCATTGGCTGGAACAAGGACGGATACTTAATAAAGACGAAAACGGTTGAGGATTATCGTAAAACTACGAGGAAAACATTTAGAGACATCAGCAGGGAGCGTAAGTTTCGTGCCGATGACGCAAAAATGACGTCAGTATACATACAGCATGATTATTTTTAGGTTTTAGATTGATTTATCGTTACCGGAAATTACCGGTATCGTATAAGCTATGAATTAATTTTATCACTACTTTTATTAGTTGGTGTCAATGGTAGAAGCCGTTTTATAAATCAAGATGTGTCTGCCTGTGTTATCTTATTTATTGCAACGGGAAATTGGAAAATACATATAACAGAAACGCATTTTGATATAGAAGGGACCGCATTCGGATAAGTATATGTCAAATCGCATATCCGATGACTATTTCCAATTTTCCGTTAAAAAAAATAAAAAAACAGACGTATACATTTTTACTTACAAAATGTTTTCTACCATTAACACGAATCAATGAAAGTAAAAAAGAGAATTAATCCATAACTTAAACGATACCGGTAATTTACGGTAACAGTAAATCAATGTAATATCTTAACTAAATCAGCCTGTATGTAGATAGACGTCATTTGCCTGTCATCGGCACGAAACTTACGCTCCCTGGACATCAGCAATATTGTAAGTGTCTATAAAGTTTCATCTTCATTTTAGGCATTAAAAAAAATTTTGTCCCATGTATGGCGCATTAAATTGATTTATTTCTATTTTATTAAGAGTCCAGCACATATTGCCCGTTTCCAACTTACCTTTTTGCTTTCCAAAGAATATACAGAGCTTCGTTATTCCGTTGTCGACGAGCGCTCGTTTGACCACCGCTTGCGAATCGGTGAGGAGATAGGACACCGTTGACCGAACCTACAACATTGTTTATTTCGCTATTAGTAAGCATATATTTGTCGTAATATTATACTAGTTTAATACCATAACACTTTATACGGGTGGAATGAAACGAGGGACATTCCTGAAAATATAGTGTCATATATTGTATGTAGAATCGATCTGCAATTGTATTTCAGAAGCCAACATTTCAACTTTTGGTTGGATGTAGGCATATGTAACAATATATTGAGTTTTCCTGATTCCAAAGAGGCTAAATTATTGTATAAATTAGTAAAAAAAGGTCTTAACGCTAGATCCTAGCATGTTATCTATAAGTGTTGATTAGTTATTAGTTAAATGTTGTATTAGTACCGAGCGGCATAGTCGCTTAAGTGACAAAGCTCGTTAAATAAAGAGAAAAAAATAATCTGCAATTATTTTTCTTAAAAACAAAATATAGTACATTACACAACTAGGGTGGTAATACAAAGAAAGGCCGAGATCGCAGAAGTTTGCGGTCCGAGCTGCGAGCGAGGGTCGTAAATATGCGATCGAGGGCTTTTTTTATTACCTCCCGTGTTGTGTACATCATTTTATGTCTACACTTGGCCAGAAAGCGGCTTTTAGTATTTGTTCAAACCTAATGTTTCACCGCTGTTACCGCCGTGTCTTACAGTCGCCATCAGATATATCTGAGCTGTCAGTGTACTCATAAATATCTGAACACGGCTCTATTTTCATAGCATTAGAGCCGTGTTCAGATATTTATGAGTACACTGACAGCTCAGATATATCTAATGGCGACTGTACTAGACGCGCTCCCGCGCGTGCCCGCGTATGACTTTTAAATGGGTGCGCCAAAGTTCATATAAAATTGCAAATTCGATTATTGGAACTCCGAAAATGTATCTCATAAAATTTTACAACCTAATGATCATTGTACATATTTATTTTTAGCAATAGTCATTGGAACTCCGAATGTATTATAATCATAATGTTGTTCAACATAAATAACTTTGTTACTATAATTTATGTATATGTAATATTTCAATATAACGTTTTCAAGTAATAATATTTGGTGTTATATATATTTCAAAATATATCGCTGCTTAGTCATAATCTATTCATATATATTTTTCCAAGTTCACATTTTTAAGCAATAAGCTTTTGTATAGGTAATATATTTTTCAAATTATACTGAATTTTATGAATGACCCTAAAAACGAAACAGCTTCCAAAAATAGGTAGGTTAGGGTTATTTTTTTTTGATGACCCTAAAAACGAAACGGCTCCCAAAAATAGGTAGGTTAGGGTTATTTTTTTTTGATGACCCTAAAAACGAAACGGCTCCCAAAAATAGGTAGGTTAGGGTTATTTTTTTTGCTAACCCTAAAAACGAAACGGCTACCAAAAAAAGGTAGGTTAGGGTTATATTTTTTGATGACCCTAAAAACGAAACGGCTCCCAAAAATAGGTAGGTTAGGGTTATTTTTTTTAATGGCCCTAAAAACGAAACGGCACCCAAAAATAGGTAGGTTAGGGTTATTTTTTTAATGGCCCTAAAAACGAAACGGCTCCCAAAAATAGGTAGGTTAGGGTTATTTTTTTAATGGGCCTAGAAACGAAACGGCTCCCAAAAATAAGTAGGTTAGGGTTATTTTTTTTGCTGACCCTAAAAACGAAACGATACACGTTGTGAATAAATAATATAACTTCTAAACATTATGAGCAAAATGATTCTATGAAATAAGTTCAATTATGATTGCATATGCGTTCCGATACACGTTGATTTCTAATTATGAGCAAAATAATTATATGTAATAACTTTATTAATTAAGTAATTCTTGCCAATAACATTATAGGTACAGATAAGATCTAAATAATAACATTATGTGTACAAAAATTCGATTTTCTAATTATTATAGGCAATGTAAGTAGTAGTACTAATAAATATTAAAAAAAATTATGAGCAAAATTTTTCGGAGAAATGATGAGTATAGTCACAAATCGTTATTTGTATAAAAAATCGAAATAGCAATTTTATATGAGCCAATATGGACCCCTTTTAAATAGGGATGAAACTGATGAAACACCTAGTTTTTTGCATGAAAGTTTAACAAGCTACAACTCAAAAACGGTGATAGATATTAACATACTCTCTTTGGAGAAAATAATGTACTTAGGCTGAACAATGCCGCATTTGCAGGAAAGTCCTTCGCTCCGTTCCACCCGGTATAGTATGTAGGTGAAGAAAATATTGGTACATAATTAACGGAAGAGTGCATAAATGATGAGCATATCCAATATTTATCTTTAAAAAACTCTCGCTGCTGTTTTAATTTTAAGTTAAATAACTGCGTTTAAAGGCTTTGAATTTTATAGGACATGTAATGTTTGTTATTTAGTCGTATAAAATGTTTTTTCTTCCATCGTACACACCATTTCGTGCAAGGCGGACAGCTCGGTTTCATAGTTGATAGCCGCCTCCTTGTCCACCATGTTCTGAG
Source organism: Eudemis profundana (assembly GCA_947034925.1). NCBI lineage: Eukaryota > Metazoa > Arthropoda > Insecta > Lepidoptera > Tortricidae > Eudemis > Eudemis profundana. The sequence continues at coordinate 7,648,654 of OX344814.1, read as the reverse complement.
TTTGATCCAAAAACCGCACCGCGATCTCCGCCAATTTAGCTGTCAAAATTTCAAGATAAAAATTTACACTTATTTCTCTATCAAACTAAAATGGTGTTTAAAACTAAAATGATCCATGTTTTTCGGGGTTTTATTTCATCATCAGTCTATATGACACATTTTCATGTAACCGAGTGAGTTTGCGGCCACTCTCGCACATCAAGTCTAAAAGTCTGAAAAATCGTATGACGTACTTTGTGGATGACCCCTTATACTGACATCTATCCACCTTTATACGACCAGTGGTACATTGTGACACCCATCTATCTATACGACTTACTTTCACGCGTCCAGCCGATACACTAGTAAGTTTGTGACAACCCTCGCATACTAGCCCCCCCGGGGGCCACACTCTGTAGGTACGTAACCGCGACCTTGAGTGACTATCCCCCATGTTGGGTTTTACCTATGTTGTGTGTTACCTATGTTGTGTGTTACCTATGTTGTGTGTTACCTATGTTGTGTGTCACCTATGTTGTGTGTCACCTATGTTGTGTGTTACCTATGTTGTGTGTTACCTATGTTGTGTGTCACCTATGTTGTGTGTTACCTATGTAGTGTGTCACCTATGTTGTGTGTTACCTATGTTGTGTGCCACCTATGTTGTGTGTTACCTATGTTGTGTGTTACCTATGTTGTGTGTTACCTATGTTGTGTGTTACCTATGTTGTGTGTCACCTATGTTATGTGTTACCTATGTTGTTGGCGTACGCGATCCTGACGGGCACGGCGGGGTCGGTGGCGCGGGGCGCCAACTCGGGTAGGATGTACTCCGGGAACACGTTGCAGTCAGAATTTGGTATGGTTCTGACGAGTGATTGGCAGAATACCTGCTAACTACCCTGAAGAACCGGTCTCATCGAACAGTGATAGTTTATTTTATGAGTGAGAACCATTTATCTATAAGAGCCCAGGCATTCTTATTACCCATCTATCTATAAAAGTTGTGACATAATATTGTGACACCCACCTATCTATACGACTTACTTTCACGCGTCCAGCCGATACACTAGTGAGCTTGTGACAACCCTCGCATACTAGCCCCCCCGGGGGCCACACTCTGTAGGTACGTAACCGCGACCTTGAGCGACTATCCCCTATGTTGTGTTTTATCTATGTTGTGCGTTACCTATGTTGTGTGTTACCTATGTTGTGTGTCACCTATGTTGTGTGTCACCTATGTTGTGTGTCACCTATGTTGTGTGTTACCTATGTTGTGTGTTACCTATATTGTGTGTTACCTATGTTGTGTGTTACCTATGTGGTGTGTTACCTATGTTGTGTGTCACCTATGTTGTGTCTCACCTATGCTGTGTGTCACCTATGTTGTGTGTTACCTATGTTGTGTGTTAGCTATGTTGTGTGTTAGCTATGTTGTGTGTTAGCTATGTTGTGTGTTAGTTATGTTGTGTGTTAGCTATGTTGTGTGTTAGCTATGTTGTGTGTTACCTATGTTATTAGCGTACGCGATCCTGACGGGCACGGCGGGGTCGGTGGCGCGGGGCGCCAGCTCGGGCAGGATGTACTCCGGGAACACGTTGCAGTCAGACTTGGGCAGGGCTCTGACGAGGGACAGGCAACGGGTGGCGGCCGATACGGCTGCGGCACGGACCCGGGATACGGAGTCGTGGGAGAGGTGGATCTGAAAAAAAAGTCTGTAATTAGTACATTACACAACTAGGGTGGTAATACAAAGCAAGGCCGAGATTGCGGAAAAAGTCACTTTATGGCCAAGTGTGACATAAAAGTCTGTAATAAAAATAATCCTGCACGGCTAGAAGTTCGCCTGACATATGTACGCGCGGTACACTTACCCAAGATATAAAGTAAACTTTAACTGACCTAAAAGAATGGCCTTTTCTCAAGGATCATGATTAGCTCCTGTCCAGGATAAAAAATACTTCTAGCCGGGATAAAAACCAGTTTTTATCCGGGATAAAAAATACCTTTTTCTGGGATACAAAGAAAGGTTTTTTCGGGATAAAGATAGTATTTTTTCCGGGATATATAAGGAAGTAAACTTAAACCTACCACGTAAGGTAAGATCCTGTCCAGGATAGTCTCAGAGCTGGAGTTCTCACACAAGAGCTGCAGGATCTCCAGGGCGCGCAGCTTCGAGGTGCAGTGGTGCAGCCCGCGGATGCATGACGTCACCAGTGACGTAATCAGGATCAGGCCTTCGCTGTCAGGCCCTAATTCTGGCTTCTCCACACCTAGAAGTATTTATTAAATTTTTATTTCTTTATGCCACACCTGGCCATAAAGTGACTTTTTCCGCACGCTGCGCGTACGGATAAAGCAGCTTTCTGGCCAAGTGTAGACATAAAATTATGTACACAACACGGGAGGTAATAAAGAAAGCCCAAGGTCGCAGAAGTTTGCGGCCCTAGCTGAAAGCGAGGGCCGCAAACTTCTGCGATCTTGGCCTTTCATTGTATTACCACCCTAGTTATGTAATGTACTTCTTCCTTGTCGTTATCACTCTTGACAGAGTGGCCGTGGTCATCACTTCAGGCGTTGGTGGCAAGCTTCACAACACGCCGCCACTCTTCTCTGATGGCCGCCTTCCTCGTGCATTCATGTAGTGATGATGAGCCATTTACTGCCGCTTTTATCTGGTCAGTCCACCTCATAGGCGATGTTCCGCGTGGCCTGGTACCCTCGACCTTTCCCTGGACCACAAGTCGCTCAATAGCCACCTCCCCTCGGCGGCATATGTGACCAAAAAAGGTGAGGATACGAGACTGTACCAAAGATGATAGACGCTGCTTTATGCCGAGTTCTCGAAGTGTAGACTCATTGGTACGGAATTGGGTAAGTCAAGTTTATCAAAAGTGTGCAATTTATATACTTTTTCGATAGTTCCCGACGTAATGATCTAGAAAATACCCCTTTTGCATTTTTATTCCCTGTAATTCTTCCCAAATATCGTGTTAAACTCACTTAAAAAAAGGGACGCCCGCCGGCAGACAAAATTAGTGCCTAAATTCGTAAAAAAAAACAAACGTATCTGTGTGAAGTCTGTGTTATGCCGCGTCCACACCAAGCCAACGAAGGCCGGCGAAGCCCCTTCGTTGGCCTTCGTTGGCTTGGTGCGGACGCGGCATTAGCTGACAATTGTGACAGACCAATCACACAGATACGATTGTTTTTTTTTTACGAATTTAGGCACTAATTTTGTCTGCAGGCGGGCGTCCCTTTTTTTAAGTGAGTTTAACACGATATTTGGGAAGAATTACAGGGAATAAAAATGCAAAAGGAGTATTTTCTAGATCATTACGTCGGGAACTATCGAAAAAGTATATAAATTGCACACTTTTTATAAACTTGACTTACCCAATTCAGTCCACGATACTTCGAGCATTCTCCTCCAGCACCACATCTCTAGGGCGTCTATCTTCTTCTTCTCTACTTCCCGCAGGGTCCACGTGTACTATTAAAGACTTAAGTCAGACATTGGACAAACAGAATTACAAGTTGGTCTTGATATTTTACTTTATTTTCACCTTAGAACCAAAATGGTTACACTGAAATGAAATTTCCTACCGCGCACTATCCGAATGTAGAATGAGCTCCCTGACGCGGTTTTGTCAGGACGTTACCGTATGGGGCTGTTCAAGAGGGGAGTGAATGAATTTTTAAAAATGGTCTGTCGAAAAATCTTTTTTTGACACAAGCTTTTATTGCCGACAGTACTGTTTGTACGGACCATAGAACTAAGTGCCGTAGAATTAGATTTATTTATTGTTGTTTGTGTCTATAGGCCGCCTTTAAGTGATTTTGAACTCTTTGAAAACGTAATGGAATCTGTGTTACATAAAATAATTGCTACTTCTAGTAAGAAATTACTTATATGCGGCGACTTCAATGTAAATATTTTGGAAAATTCAACAGTAAGTGTCAGATTGTTGAATCTTTTCAAATCTTGTAATCTCAGACCCATATTTATGGAGCCAACTAGAGTGACCGCTACTAGCGCCACCTGCATTGATAACATTTTCACTGATATTCTTCCTAATACCAAAAGTGTAATCAGCAAGTTAGAATCAGATCATCTTGGCCAACTAATGGTATTTGAGTCATTAAGGAATAATATCTTGAGAAAACAAATTAATTTTGTACCAGTAACCACGGACCGTGTGGAACGAATGAGGGACAGTCTAGTTCAGGCGCTACCCTTTTTATCTTCCGACACGACTCCTAACGACATGTACAATTCATTCTTTCACACTTTTATGGAACATTATAACGCAATATTTACTTCTAAATCGGTCGTGGTTAGTGGTGCACCAGTTTTTAGTGAGTGGGCTACTGAGGACTTACATAAACGTAGACAGGAATTGTATGCCTTGTATGAGGAACGGCGGTTCAATACGAGTGATGAATTTAAAGAGCACGTGAAAGAATATTCGAAGAAATTTAAGATAGATTGTCATTTAGCTAAGCGTAATTACTTAAGCCAGAAAATTAGAAATAGTTCTGATATTATTAAAACAACCTGGAAAGTAATTAATGTGGAGACTGGTCGATCGAAGCACACAGTAAACGATCTTAAACTAAAAATTGATGGCAAAATTGTAGATTCCAATTTAGAAGTAGCAACAGAATTTGAAAAGTTTTTTACCGAGATACCAGTATCCACAACTAAGCATTTAAATTCATCACCTTCGTCTGCCGTCACGCTGTTAAAAGACAACGCCCCAGAATGTAGTAAATACTTTCATTTTGAACATGTCAGTACCTCGGATGTAGTAAAGGCGTTTAAATCAATTAATGTTAAAAAAACTAGTGACCTTTGGGGAGTCTCTGTCCATGCTGTTAAATCCCTAATAGAAATCATAGCGCCTGACTTGGTAGTCGTGTTTAATAACTGTGTTGATTGCGGTGAGTTTCCTGATCTAATGAAATATAGTAAAATAACACCTTTATTTAAATCAGGTAGCACTACTGACCCCACTAACTTTAGACCAATATCTGTGCTACCAACTTTCAGTAAAATTTTCGAGAAATTAGTTTTGTCCCAATTAATGAAACATTTTAATACAAATAACTTAATGCATAATAAGCAATTTGGTTTTACTCGGGGTCGCTCGACAACCGACGCTGGTGTTGAGCTAATTAAACATATTTTCGATGCCTGGGAGGAGTCATGTGATGCTTTAGGTATCTTCTGTGATTTATCCAAGGCATTTGATTGCGTTTGTCATGAAACATTGATCGGGAAGCTGCACTACTATGGAGTTAGAGAATCGGCACTGAATTTATTTAAGTCGTACTTACAAGGTAGAATACAAAGGGTTGACGTGAATGGACAGCACTCACCAGGGTCACTGGTCTCGATGGGTGTACCGCAGGGTTCAATATTGGGACCATTCCTGTTCCTTATTTACATAAATGACTTGCCATACCTCGTAAAGACCCACCATGATATAGTATTGTTTGCAGATGACACCTCACTTATCTTCAAAGTTAAGCGACAGCAGCAAGCTTACAACGATGTAAACAATGCTATCTCTAAAGTAGTAAATTGGTTCAATGTTAACAATTTACTCTTAAATGAAAGAAAGACTAAATGTATTAACTTTATCACGCGTAACGTAAATCGCGAGCAAGCAAGTGTCATTGTGAAGGATGAGGAATTGGAACTAGTTGATAGTACAGTTTTTCTAGGTATAACATTGGATCATAAACTCCAGTGGGGTCCCCATATTGCTAATCTCTCGAATAGACTTAGTTCTGCAGCTTTTGCAGTCAACAAGATCCGACAATTAACAGACATCAAAACAGCTCGATTAGTATATTTTAGTTACTTCCACAGTATTATGTCGTATGGTATTCTACTGTGGGGCAGTGCTAGCGCTTCAGAGCTTAATACTATATTTGTTCTGCAGAAGAGGGCTATTCGAGCGATATATAAGATGAACTATCGAGACTCACTTAGAGATAAGTTTAAGGACATTAATGTAATGACATTGCATTGTCAATACATCTATGAGAATATTATGTATGTACATAAGAATATCATGAATTTTAAGAAGAATTGTGACATACATAATATTAATACTAGAAATAAATTTAAGCTCGCAGTGCCCACCACTCGGCTCCATAAAATAAAAACATCATTCATGGGTAATTGTGTAAGGTTTTATAATAAACTGCCAAGAAACATAACTGAATTATCTGTTAGCAAATTCAAGAATTGTGTAAAGCGTAAACTCATGTCCAAAGCTTATTACAGCACACAAGACTACATGAATGATGAAGCACCTTGGGATTAACTGCAACTGGAAATAACTACATTTTAATATAATGTCTCTCGTTGATTTTTTCTGTTTTTGAACTTGTCAACTGTTTTGACACTTAGAGACCATATAGATCTCTAAGAAAAAACTGTATTCATTTTATTTTAATTTAGTTTTTAAGTTATATCGTGTGAGTTGCAGAATATTTTCATTTCTGTAATATATTTAGTATAAACATTCCTATTTTATATTTTGACGTTTGGAGGTCCTTTACACCTCCAAAACTTAATATTTTGACAACGGAGACTCTTTACATCTCCATGAATTTTTATTATCAATTTATTTCTATTATTTTAATTGTCTTGTTTTGACGCCTAGAGACCTTTTACATCTCTGAAAATGTAGTTATAAGTTTATTATAACGTATTAATGAAATAGAATGTAATAATGTCATACCTGTTTTTAAAAAAGAGAAACTGGTGAGTTTCTTCCGGCGCTTCTTCTCACCAGAAGGTCACTACCCGAAGCGCCAAAAGAAAAGAAATGAAATAATACATACATATTTAGACTCAGACTTGTAAAAGAGCCCTTGAGGGCCTACTTGCAAAAATAAACTATTTTATTTTATTTTATTTTTTATTTTGTATAATTGCAAACTGCACGTCAAAACGAATCTAATGACACGCTGAATGTGTCTTGTGTTGTATGTTTAGATGATCCTGTCCTCTCCCCTCTATGGCTACCGTCTGGCTCAATCATCAGATCAGCTTCATGTCATCATGTCATGTCTTAATAATATTGCATTGTCATCTGATTTACATATTCTTGCAAAATTTCAGGTCTATCGGAATCCGGGAAGTGGATCAAATTTGACTCGCAAGATTTGATTACACACGGACAGACTGTAAGTACAATACATAGCGATTTCTGCGGTTTTATTTCGTCACCATATTGTGGCAACCCTAGCGTATTAAGCCCCCCGGGGGACCTCGCGCCGTAGGAATCTAGCCGCGACTTTGAGCAAGTGGCGATGCTCTACCTATGTTATTAGCGTACGCGATGCTGACGGGCACGGCAGGGTTATATTGCATTGTCATCTGATTTACATATTTTTGTAATCAGGTCTATCGGAATCCGGCAAGCAGGTCAAATTTGACTCGCAAGATTTGATAGGCTACTAGCTAGACTTATATCAAATTTGGTGCAATAAATGATTATTTTCTGTAGTATTTATTTAAGAAATCAATATTTTTCGATAACGGTTTATTAAAGTGTTTGATGGCTACATAATTTTAATTGAAAATTTGTCTTATTTTTTTTATTTTGAACTATGAAAACGGTGTCGGCCATAATGTGACGTCACAGGATCGTAATCTAACTTCATGTCGAATCTTATACGAGTGAAACTCGCCATGTAACTTTGCTTTGCTGTGACATAAGTGACTTGTTTTTTTTTGAGGTTGTGGTCGTAATCGTTTCGTTTTGATTGATTGATTACTATTAGCATTCCCCATAAACGCTGGATAAATATCATATGTTGGTTTTCGGTTAGAATGACGTCACACCACAGATAATCTAAAGATTAACATAGCTAGCATGGTTTTCGCCCGTTTGCGGTTTCCTAGGTCTTAAAAAATAGGGTAATATTTTTTTTTCTGTTAATCAGATAATAATTAATAATATAAGACAAACTTTAAAAAGGGGTCAAGTAGCCTATTACAGACAAAGAGACACCGGGACAGGTGAAACTAAAAAAAGCTTGGAAAATGTAAAGGATCACTAACCTTTTTCATCATCGTCCTCTTTATCGACAATGTTAACAGTGAGCACTTTGAACCCGTCCTTCTTCAGCATGTCTATGGTGTCGCCTTTGTCCGTGGTCTCTTCCACTAGATCCTGGTAGTTCTTGGCATCTGATGGCTGGGTGAAAATCCTAGGGACGTTCAACAAATACTATTGTATTAAAAATATGCTTTTTAGATCTTTGATAACAAATCTGTTGATGGGATTCGACAAAACAAAACAAATGACTCCAAACTCGAGGGGAAATCCCCCTCGAGTTACATATTTATGGCGCTCACCTACGGTTCAGGCCACAAACACCTGCGATTTGGGATATCCATTATTTTGCGGCCCTTTGTGTGTAATCCTATCTTACTATAGTACATTACTCATATCCTACTTTACTTGGGGCGGTAAAACAAAGAATGTCTCAGATCACAGGTATTTGACGCCCGAGCCGAAGGCAAGGCCGATAAATATGCGAGCCTTACTGCCCGTGGTAAGTACAAAATTCTACATCTCCCCAGGCCATGAAGTGGGATTTTCCGCACGCGTAGCGGGCGGTTATTGCCACTTTATGTCCAGGTGTGACGTAAATATTATAAATGTGAAAATTTGTGAAGATGTTTGGATGTTTGTTACTACCTGTATAACGCGGTACCAATGAGGGTGTTTAGAAATCATAAACCCACCAGGTGGCAGCAGGGTGGCGAAAGGTCTTTTTGACAGTAGGCGTCAAGATCCACCAATCACACCACCTGATTTTGACATCTACTGCCAAATAGACCTTTCGCCACCCTGCTGCCAGCTGGTGGGTTTATGATTTCTAAACACCCTCATTGATTGAATAAAGATGAAATTGGCAAACAAGTAGACAAAGTACACACACACACACACACACACACACACACACACTAAAAGATGACGAGGATATCGAACGACAACGACGAGCTATTGCTATGAGAAGTAATATGTTCGCGCGACGGTTCGCTCACTGTTCTGACCAGGTGAAAATTACCCTGTTTGGGGCTTACTGTCAGGCGTTCTACACAAGTCAGCTGTGGTATCAGTACACTAAGCGTGCGTTCAACAGGCTCAGAGTCCAATATAACAACGCTTTTCGTGCGATGCTAAGGCTACCGTGGCGGTGTAGTGCGTCTGGCATGTTCGCTTTGAACAGAGTTGATGACTTTTTCGCCATAATACGCAAGAGACATTGGTCATTTGTTAGAAGGGTGAGCGAATCGTCTAACTACATAATTACGGCGTGTTCCACGTGTTACTTCAAGAGTGAGGTGTCTGTCATGAAGAGTTAGACTTAGTGTTAGACATTCCAAATTATTGGCTTTAATTAATTATTTATTAATGTAAGTAATTGTAAATGTAATGAGATTTAATTAATTTTTATTGTAATTGATTTAATTTGTACCAATGGGTTGATACCTAAATAAATACACATTTATTATTATTATTATGTATGTCTTTCCCGTACACGAGACAATAGTGTCCCGGCCCTTTGGGAGGCGAGCACGGAGCCGAAGCCAACGCGTAGAGTCCCTTTCGACAATTATTATTATTAAAGTCCTGGATTGAAACATATGATACTTTATATCCCGGTTAAAATTCCTTTGGGATAATAACGGGAATTTCGCAGGCGAAGCCACGAGTAGACGCTAGTTTAAAATTACCTGTTTAACTGTGTATAAAAGTTAGTTAAGTTTAATTTTCCATATCAACTTTAGTTTAACAATACCCCGGTATGGAACTGTTACATCTCCATACTATAGTCTGAATCGCGCTGTTATAGTACATTGTGCACCGAGGGTAGTAAGAAGGGGATTACTAACGAGAGTCTATTAGAAGCCCGACGCCGTAGGCGGAGGGCTTTTAATGACTCGAGTTTGTAATCTTCTTACTGCCCGTGATACACACAATGTTTTTCATCACATTTGCGAGGAAAAAAAAATAAAACATAAAAATGAAATAAACTAAACGCACCCGCTTCAACTTCAACTGTCAACTTTTTCAATATAGTCTTCCACAGATAATGCTAAGAACTGCGTTTAGTTTTTAAACTTGACAGGCAACGTCGCCAGATTGTACCGATTTTCAAAATAAAATTTTAAACTAAATTAATTTAATTGCATTAAAATAATCGCAAAAACTACGGAAATAATAGTAAAATATACCATATAAGATTTATTTACACTAAAATTGGTTTTGTAGCCAAGTTTTGAAGATGTGAAATAGCCTTGGCTGATTCGAAACCTCCTTAGTCTGAAATGACGTACGACTTTTAAAACTAAACTCATAACTCCCGAGGGAGTTATAGATTTTCATACAGTTTTTCCTCCCGTGGGAGTTATAGATATTTGTAACCCACGGGGGGTAAATCGGCTCGAGTTGGTCTATAAGCGCGCGTGTTAAAACACCCTTTACGAGCAAGTGTGATGAAAAGATTTTTCCGGAATGAATGACCCCCGCGCGGTATTGTTTGTTTATTGTACATTGATTGATGAAGCTACGATTATATTTATCGTAGCGAGCACAGTGTATCGTTTTTGGGACCCAGTTGTTCATTACCTGATTATGTTCTTTATGTCCTGGTGAATGCGGAGGATCTTCTCGTCAGGAGGCAGGATCGGCTGCGCGGAGAATATCAGCATGTAGGACTGCAGGAACGAATAGAAGTATTCCGGGAACAAACTGGAAAGAAGTGGAAATTTCACATTATAAAATAAATGCATCTAAAAACACGACTTGACTAAAAGATATATTTTTGATTTCTATCACTTGTAAACTTCTGTTTACAAGTCGATTTAAAACCAAAGTATAAAGACAAACAAGTAGTCCAACTTCGGCCGTTTGGAGCGCGCGCCACGTATTCACACAGACGCGCGATAGCGATAGCGCGCGCCAGATAGCGTCGGCCCTTAGACTACATAATTCACCGTCCCGTGAGCCGAATTCAGTTCACTGAACGCCGAAGATACGTTCAGCTCTCTACTGCCATATAAATCAGTCAAACACTAACACGCCGATCTAAGTGCAACTTGGCACCTTCGTTGCTTCGGACTGCGCTCTTTCATGGAGTGCAACGGGTCCCGCAAGGCGGTACAGGCACAGATCAGAGAATATAGACAGATATTTCAGTGTCGCGCGTTTCCATCCAAAAAACAAGAATTCCCTGTCTCGCGCCGAACCCTATTGTGTTGACGCGCGCATGGGAATTCCCACCGCTACAGCCACAGCTTGGAAACTTCGCACAGTACAGTCGAGTTCATCATTATCTGAGCAAAGAACAGATCAAAAATATCGGATCTTGTTCTTATGCTTCTGGCAATAGGGTCTTGTTCAGATATTTTTGGTCCAATCTTTGCTCAGATAATGATGAACTCGACTGTACAATACGTTCTCGCATATAGTTTTCGCTAGCGGCGTTCGGCCGGCATCAACGGCGTTTGCGTACAGTCACGATATAGTACATTACATAACTAGGGTGGTAATACAAAGAAAGTCCGAGATCGCAGAAGTTTGCGGCCCGAGCTGCAAGCGAGGGACGTAAATATGCGATCGAGGGCTTCCTTTATTACCTCCCGTATTGTGTACATTATTTTATATGTCTACACCTGGCTAGAAAGCGGCTTTTTCCGTACGCGCAGCGTGCGGAAAAAGCCACTTTATGGCCAGATGTGGCATAAATTATATTGTGAAACTGTGACGTTTCGGTCGCCGGCGACTGGATCGGCTACGCCCACCGCGCGGGAGGCCAAAATCGAGTGAAGTGCACCTGGTACAGGTCGCTAATATGACATATAGATACCCGATACTTACACGCCACGCGCTTCATCCAGATACAACTCGGCACTCCTTCGCTGCTTCGGACTGCGCTCTGTCATGGAGTGCAGCAGGTCTCGCAAGGCGGGTTCTGCCCCCTGTAAGGTCATGCTTGCAGGCCGGGGTTCCCCGTTCCGGTAGGCGAGGAGGGCTGGCAGGTCCAGGGCCGGAGTGCCGTCCTTCCAGAGCTCAAGGAGCGCGCAGCTGGGGATAAATGGTAGAAATATAATTTATCCCCTCATTAATTCGGATGTTGACTAATGTTGAATTTTACAACATAATATAGTCACATGGATTGGAAAATACTAAATTATCATAACACAAAAGAAATAAACCAAAAATGTATAAAAAATATGTCATGAAAAAACAAAGTTTAAAAAAAAAACGATATTTTTTTTATAGTCTTAAAGAAAAATTAAAGTCAATTTCGGAATGCTTAAATAACACTGAAAAAATAAATGTATGACAACTATGTCGTGCTAAAAAGGCAAAATGCTATTTTTTTTCATACAACTTAGTACAGCGATGGAAGCGATGACGTCATAGGTTCCTCCCGTTTTGTATAGAACGTTTTCAATGCTCAGTGCGATCTGCTACTTTTGATTACAATTTGTGGCTGTTATACTTATACAAATGTATTAGGTGTCATATAGATATTTGTTCCTCACAAATAGTAGAATCGATTTACGACAGAAAAAAAATCGAGTCAACAGGCGAATTGGACGTAGTTTAGGGGAAAGGATCCATCCCACACGAACCAATTTTAGAAATCGGGTCCACAGAAATCGATTTCCACCGACTTGCCTAAAATTTTACCTTGGGAGAATAGGTATTCAGTACGTCTAGCATAACTGGCCGCGACTTCGTTTCTCGCGCGACAGAGCATCTCTTGTGACTGTCACACGATATTGAGTGGAAAGAGATAGGCAGCATTTGTCGCGCGACAAAGAGTCGCGTGCCACAGTTGTGCTAGAGGTACAGTTTCCAAATTTTACACGTCAAAAGTATTAAAATGGTTGCGTAATGCTACAAAACTTTGGTTGCGAAATAACCTTCATCTCTTTTAGTTTATCTTGGATTTTGAAAGTTCTTACCCAGCAGAGAAGATATCCATACTCGGAAGTAGCTCCCCCACTTTGCACGGGGACTCGCTTAGCAACAAGTTACTATTTCTGTCATCACTCTAGAAATAAACAGGTTTCTTGTAACTATTCATGTACTCAGGTCTATGGTACATTGAAGCTGCAGCTGTGAAACTAGGTTAAACGTGAAAAAAAGATACAGAGTTTATGCCGCAAAAAAAGTAAATTTTGACACTCTTAAGCAAACCAAAATTCAAAGGGACCCGTTGTCAAGGGATTCCGTTGACCTAGAACTATGAAATTTGGCAAGTAATGCCGTCTTATACTATAAGTATAGGGAAAAATCTGAAAACTATACTTATTAATTATATAGAAAAATAGACTTTACTAAGGGAATCAAAATTTATAAGGTATTTTAATATATGTATGTATGTACCTACAAATTTGTACGGGACCCTCGGTGGGCGAGTCCGACTCGCACTTGTCAGTTTTTTTTATATAATCGCAAACTGCACGTCACAACTAATGAAATGAACCCAAACACGGTGAATTTTAACTTATGTAATTTAGATGATCCTATGGCTACCTTCCGGTTCCATCATCAGATCAGCTCCTTGACATAATAATATTGCATTGTAATCTGATTTACATATTCTTGCAAAACTTCAACTCAATCGGTTATCTGCTTAAAAACTGAGTTGCAAGATTCCACCCGAACAAACATAGTTAAATTACAGGTCGATTCACAAGAGCTGGCACGAATGGATTGAACGAGTGAATGATAATGTTTGTGTGCATCACAAAATGATTAAATACAGGTTGATTCAATAAGCGATAATAGTGTTTTTAGACTAAGTATCTCGTCTCATAACTTCGTAACCCAGTCTGCATTGTGTATTTTATGAACAACAAAAAAATCCGTACCTACACAATCGCAAGCTTGTTTGCACACTGATGCCGTGAAGCGCGGAAATTGCATCGAACCATCTAAATTTCGTATGAGTTTCGCATATTTTTGTTTAGCCATGATTTCGTAGATTGCGGCGTCATTGCGAAAACGGGTATAAATTAAATAAAATCTCCATGATAGTTAAATATTAAGGGGATTTGTATCTAATACTAAATATTTACATTAACTAGTATCACGTTGAATCAATGTGACATGCTAGTATCTGCGTCAGCAGAACTGTAAACTGGGCCAAAATCAGAAAAAAAGTTGCATTCTTCAAGTTTGTTTAAATTTCATTTAGAGGTTATATTTAGATTGGTATTTGCCTAGTTTTCGAAATGGTGTAAGTAGGACATCTCGGTAGTAGGTCACTTAGGCGTCTTCATAATCTATGGAGTTTATGTACCGTTTTTCGGCTAATTTTCTAGCTGGGCATTGGGCAATGTGCATATTATATGTATTTTTTTCTTAAATAATGAAGTGTTATGTACTTGTTTACAAAATAGTCGGATCCTCCCGTATAAGAACGTCACTCAAGAGTGACAAGTGACATTACTTTCGTTCAATCCATTCGCGCCAGCTCTTGTGAATTGACCTGTACATTGCCAGTTAAATAAAAGCTTGTAAAAATAGGAGCCCCGTGAAGCGGGGTTCCAACGGATTTATGACAGAGAAATCTTTGAATGTATAAGGTGTTATTAGTGTATGGATAATTATTGTTCTACAGAGAGGTTCTATTATATCCTTCTACATGATTACCATGGGGCGATGGGGGTCCGGGGCCCGGACGAACCGCTCCGGCGCCACATAGCACAGCCGGCGGCGCGACGTGTCGAAGAAATAGCTGAAGTCTGCCGGATTGTCGTCCGGCAGGAACGTGGGCTTGAACGACGCGATGTCGGTCACTAGCACCCAGAGCCATGACGTCACCATTACGTTCTCCAACTGCAAAGAAATTGCAAGTAGCAAAGTGATTTATTTATTTATTTATTGAATCATAAAACATGTATCATTACAGTTAACACTAACCAAACCGTTACACAGACTCCAAAACTTACTAACTAACTTACAGCTACAAGATATCTATCTTGCTCTCTCTCTAGCACTCTCTTCCATTCTATCGTCAGTCTCGCTATACCTGTCGCAAACAAATCGCATTCAGAATGTGCCGCGAGCAGGGGGTTTTTTCTTACAGGGGGGTGGGAGGGGGTTTTGATCGATCTTACGTAAGATCATAAAAATGCGTAAAAATAAGACATGGTTGACCGGGGGGTCCCCCCAAAAACCGTCTTACGTAATAAATGAATGGCCCCTTAAAGTCAAAGCCAAATCAGTCGTTATTTACCATAACGTTGTTGGAAAGCAATAATGTCGTAACTTACTACGAACGTCCTTGTGGGCTACAGCTATATTGCTTGTCAACTGTGATACAACCTCAAAATGGTGCAAATGCGTTGTCTTGGCGCTTTTAAGAAAAATATGGAATGTGCACCGGCTGTCTTACTTTCTAAACTTCTGCTTTACCTTGATATCTCCATGGCATATCCCAAGCTTATGCATGCGGTGTAACGCATACAGCACTTGGAAAGAGATCCACTTCTTCTCAAGCACTGTGAGGAAGGGACGAGTGGACATCCGGTCGTAGACGCTGTATTTGCAGTACTCTCGCATTAACAGACCTGCTTTATCTGTTAGCTGGAACCAGAGACAATCATTTTAGATATTAGTAATATAACAAATACGAAAAAAAAATAGTTCTAACTATATTCAGTGCGTTAGAGCCTCATCAAACTTACCGAGTTGGGAGCATATTTTGTATTAAGGCGAACACGCAGCGCGTTCGCTGCGACCGATATTTATAAAGAAAATACGCTAACTAGCTAGTGTGATAAGGCTATTAGGTATTTAAAGAAGTTAACAAAAACTAGTATTTTCTTGTTGTTCCCTCATTACTGAGGATCGTGACCAACTGTAATGTCTCTCCACATAGCGCGGTCAAGGGCCATATGGGCTGCCCTCTGCATGGTTCCACAAGCATTTTTTCCTTTTTTTTAATAGGTTATTAACCTATACGCCCTATATGAGAACATGTGTTACATAATCATGTATCCCACCTTGCTGCAAATACTTTACAGCTTTGACGATCGAGCAAGAGATGGTGCTAATATAAAAATAGTAGGTAATTTATTTATGAAGAAAATTTAATGTTTTGAAAGGAGTACTTACTATGACTCTCTGAAATGGCAAGCAATTGAATGCGGAAGCCAGCTGCACCTTGATTTTAAGTATCCTTTCCTTATGTTCAGCGAGAGGCAATGATGGGTCATGTACGGCAAACACTTTCACCACGACCAGGCCTTCTCGGGACCGCGCTCGCGCTACCTTGAGAAACCTGGTTGAGCCGAGGCTGAAATAAAAAGTGATATTATATTTGTGTACTTGACACATCAAATCAGCTTCTTTTTATGTAAAAACGCTCAGATAGTAGGCAGCTTCCAATAGCAAAAATAAAATAGTCAATGGCATGAATATTAATGTAGCTGGATTTTTTCCCAGCAGTAGTATTCATTGTTACCATTAATTAATCTATTATGTATATTGGGAAATACCCTATTCTGGACACAACAATTATTATTCAGTGGGAAATACTTTTTTTGGGTTATATGCTATCTATTTGTTTTTTAGGTTTCCATAGTCAGCAACAAACCCATATATTAGGGTTCCGTACCAAAATGGTAAAAAAGGAACCCTTATGGTGCGACTCTGTCTGTCTGTCTGTCTGTCTGTCTGTCCGTCTGTCACAGCAAGATATCTCAGGATCTACCGATGCTATCGACTTGAAATTTGGAAGAGTGTTAAAAACCGCTAATCTGAGCCTATAGGACAGAAAAAAAATCTTATACCTGTTTTACTTTTTTTTTTAAAGGGACTGAAATGGGATGTCGAAAATCAAAAGTTGAGCTAATATATCGAGTGGGATATCAAATGAAAGGGCTTAACATGTAGATTGCAAAACTGTTTTTATTTATTTTCTTGGACATGCAGTTTTTGATTTAAGACAAAAAACGTTGAAAAAAATACCATTCCCCCCCTATTATCTCCGAAGTTACTGAACAGAAAAATCTGTAATAATTACCGATTATGAATATTAACCAAAATATTACAGGAAAAATAAAACGGTTTTCCTAACTTGTAACGTTTTATAGAAATTCGCAAAAATCGTAAGACAACCTTATTTGCTCCTACTAAACTAACCGCGGCATATGTCGATGTATGGGGACAACAGTTTTACAAGGGCAAAGTTAAGTTTGTGCCACCATACAGTTTTTCTTGAATTATTCACGTATCTACTGACGAGTTTGTACGGAACCCTCGGTGCGCGAGTCCGACTCGCACTTGACCGGTTTTATTTTTTGTTTGTTATTTAAAATGGAGGTTAGAAAACACCCTTTTTAAATAAAATCTTCTGAATATTTTTTGAGAATTTTATTACAAACATTTTGAAAGTAAAACAAATTGAATAAATTTTATATTACAAGTGTTTTTCTAACCATTTTATAATAACAACTGTACTGTGCTATCAGAAATCGTGATGACTGGATTATTTGAATAATTAGTAGTTAAAATAAGATTGATCACACAAATGTGGATACAATAAAAGGAATTATACGGTCAAGGACTTGGAGTACTACTAGTTTAAAAGAATGATAAGTATTTAAAATACTAATAAATTAAGGAAAGATGAATGAATCTCAAATAAAACTACTTATACTTTTCCTTGAAGCCAATTAGTGATTGGCAAGTGATAGGAACCTAATGTTGATCTTTTTGGCATATGTTATTGAAATAATTACCTCATATCGAATGTTAGGTCAGCATGGTCACTCAAATAATGCTCTACGGGGTATATCTGCGATGGTGCAACACCCACTAGCTGATTACCCATTTTAACACCAATTCACTTCCAATGAAGAAAGGAGATGGTAATTATTTACATATGACTTTTTAAATGTATATTTTTTTATAATGTAAAATTCCACCAGCGTAATGTTTATTAATATTAAATTATTTATTAATAATATATTCGACTTATTCGGAAAGTAAAAGCGATTTTCATGATTTTCGTCTATTTTCAAAACAAAGACAAATTTTGACGTTTGTGAGTGACGTTTATACTTTTTAAAATATTGGAAAAAAGATTGGGCTAAGAATCCCAATAACTGCTTTTATTTGATTGATACTACAAGGGATTTTCTAATTATACATTGAAATATTGTTGTTAATACATATTATGCAAGAAAACATAATAAAAGTAAATAAAACTCGAAAAGTTCAATAATTTTATGATACAGTGTTTCCTACTCTTTTATCTACCATAAACAAGATACACCTCATCAATCCGGCTGTCACTTCACTTTACTCTATGGTTTCTGCTGCTGCCTTCAACAAACAATCCTTCCACCCATTTTCAGTGATTTTCACGTAGTTTGCTACGAATATCTCACAGAAATGACTTCTAAAAGTGAAAAGGACCGAGCCAAACAGATTCAGGACCGATGTCAGAACATATTGATGCAAATGCTGAAGGACGAGGATAACAAATACTGTGTTGATTGTGACGCTAAAGGTACGATGATTTTGAAGTTTTCTGTGAAAATTAAAATACTGTTTATGTCGAAGCTAGTCGCACGGGAAGAGCAGTGAATAACTAGCCAGCTGCTAGCGGGGTATATTATAATTAGGTCCTTGAACTCGAACTGTGAGCTCTCTATAGATTGGAAGCAATGAGTCACGAAATCCTTAAACAATTTAGTTACTATCAATGCCAGGGCTCAATTTACGTGTATATCCGTTCACTGATATTCACGGCAATTAATTATCGCTTTGAAGTTGTTATATATTTCTTTTTTTCTGATAAAAAATATAGATAAAAAATATACTACTAATCTGCCAGATGGTCAGAATTTCTCATGGACTAGTATATTTAGAATTATAAAAGTACCTCAAGGACTGTAAATAGGGCAGAATTAATCTTCCAATTATAAATACATTCTTGTATTGTTTCTATATTGTAATCTTATAGAAGCAAAGGACTGTTTGCTACGCTATTACTAAACTTAACAGTAATTATTTGACTTAATCCTAGACCATCAGTGGCGAATGATTGCCTTGCCTGGCCAGAAGAACACATAATAATTATGGGCAAAAGCTCTGAATCTCACATCCCAAACAGAACGCAAACTATATGTGTACACTAGTTACTATATCGTTGTCTAGCACCCATAGTACAAGCATTGCTTAGTTGGGACTAGCTTGATTTGTGTAAGATTTTCCCCCGACAAAAAAAAACTGTATAAGAGTTTTTTTTATTGCCTTAGACTGGCAAACAGGCTTGAGGCTGACTGTAAAGCTTGTGTGTTATTGGGGACTCAGGGTCCTCACCTATGGCTCAGTACACAAATACCTGTATTCTGGGACATTCTATATTTTACTATCCTTAAGTGTAATAACATTATTATTCCTAAGAACACTCTATATTCCATGATATAAAATCCTACTTCCTACTAATATTTTAAATCTGAATGTTTGTGAAAATATTTGGATGTTTGTCACTAAATAACATGGTAACAAGTGAATGGATTTAGATGAAACTTGATTTGAGACCAAGTGCTGGATTGAGCTAAAAATTCAAATTCATAATTTTTCAAAATTAAAAATCTCTTTTTTGCCAGAATATGGTAACAATGTAAGGTCTTAAAGCTAGATTCATGCATCATATTCAACCTGCATGCAGGTGTGCAAATTTTTACAGTTTAAGTATAGTTAATTGTGCCTAAACATTCACCAAGTTGTCAATTTATATTGTATCATTACATTGTCTAAATTGGTTACATACTCCTAAACGGCCGAAGTTGGACTACTTGTTCATCTTTATATTTCGATACGACTAAAAATTTGTTTAAAATAATCACAACACATGTCTACCTTATCTCGCTCATAAAGAAGTTATTGTTATCTGGTAATTTTTAACAGTTATCGCTAATGCTCTCAAATGTGTCAATAAATCACTACATAGTATAAAACAAAGTCGCTTTCTCTGTCCTTATGTATGCTTAAATCTTTAAAACTACGCAACGGATTTTGTTGCGGTTTTTTTTAATAGAGTGATTGAAGAGGAAGGTTTATATGTATAATAGAGAAACACCGTGCGAAGCCGGGGCGGGTCGATAGTTTCTAAATAAAATGTTTACGTCACACCTATAATCAGTACTTAAATTACTCTGGATTGCAACATTTTTTCTATACAGAGGCATAATTTTTAGGGACATCCAATAATCACGTGGGTGATTTTTGGATACTTTTTGACCGCCCCTCCCCCATTTTTTTTAATTTTCCAATTTAACACATATTAATGCTCGTGAAATCCCTTGTAAAATAGGTACCATATAACGCCAAAAAGTGGTAAGGCTTTATTATATCAAAATAAAACAAATGTATCATAACATAAGAATATCACAATATTCATAACATTAATACATCATACTCGCTATTCGTAAAGCCATAAAGGAAACTACTAATTATACTTTCCTGTATTTAACCTCATTCGGATTAATATCAAGTAAATTATATGCCAGTTTCATTGAATTTTGCCAAGGTTACTACTCGTATTTCAGTAATTGAAATTGGTTCGCCTTTATTAGTAATAAAACAAACAAAAATAAATGTATTATAAATTAAAACTAAATAAAAACTATTGAAACTAAAACTAACATAAATCTATTCGTAAAATTAAAACAAATTTAAAAAATCACGTCCCTTCGGCATGGCCCCAAAAATGTTGGCATTTCCTCGCTGTATCGCAGTGCCGAATGCCGATGCGTTGCGCGAGGAAGCTGCCAGGCCCTCGGCAAAGTATAATGACGAACAAGTAGTCCAATTTCTGCCGTTTAGGACCGCGCGACACGTAGTCACACGTCTGTGTGAGTGCGATTCATACTGGAGCATTCTAACGCATTCCTATTTCTTTGCTTGTAGTGCGTTCGAACACGGCGCGCACACATTAAAGAGCGCGATGTCTCGTTTTTAGGTACAAAAATTACTGCTATTACAATGTGTCTTCGGTCCCCATTTAAATTAGTCTACCTACTCAGAAGATCCATAATAGTTTTTTCATCACACTTGCTCGAAAATGGTGCATTACACGTAGGTTTTGCGGGCCGTAAATGAGCTATTACGCCCTAGGGCGTAATGGTTTTCTTTTTAAATTTGAAACGCTGGTTCTGTTTTACTCTTATTTGTCATGTTCAAAGGAAACGCCAACTTACTTTTTTAACTTTTATCACTGAAATATTTATTTAAAGAGAACTGGTACTGCAAATACATGTAAACACATATTTCTGTAACATTAATTAAATGTTTCAATAGTGTATTTCAGTATTTTGCAATTATAAAATCAACCGTTTTAGGTCTGTACCGCTATGGTTTCCGAACGTTGCGCATTGTCTATGGATATGTCACTAATGTCACTGTCAGTTTTACAATTTTATTTAGGTTAAGTAAGGTTAATTTTAATTAGATTTCCTCACAAGTGTGATGAAAAACATTGTGTGTGCCACGGGCGGTAAAGGAATTACAAACTCGTGTTATTAAAGCCCTCGGCTTCGCCTCGGCCTTGTAACAAACACTCGTTTGTAATTCCTTACCTACCGCCCTTGATACACAATGTACTATTTCATCACACTTGCTCGGAAATGGTGTCATTACACGTAGGTTTTGCGGGCCGTAAATGACCTATTACGCCCTAGGGCGTAATGGTTTTCTTTTTAAATTCGAAACGCTAGTTCTGTTTTACTCTTATTTGTCATTTTCAAAGGAAACGCCAACTTACTTTGTTAACTTTTATTACTGAAATATTTATTTAAAGAGAACTGTTATTGCAAATACATGTAAAAACATATTTCTGTAACATTAATTAAATGTTTAAATATAGTATTTCAGTATTTTGCAAATATAAAATAAACCATTTTTAGTCTTTACCGCTATGGTTTCCGAACGTGACTTGACGTACGCATTGTCTATGGAATATGTCACTAATGTCACTGTCAGTTTTACAATTTTATTTAGGTTAAGTAAGGTTATTTTAATCAGATTTCCTCACAAGTGTGATGAAAAACATTGTGTGTGCCACGGGCGGTAAAGGAATTACAAACTCGTGTTATTAAAGCCCTCGGCTTCGCCTCGGCCTTGTAACAAACACTCGTTTGTAATTCTTTACTTACCGCCCTTGATACACAATGTACTAATGTGACGGATACATACACTGCTTTATCTACACACATATTATAAGCTCTTCATAGATGGACAGACAGACGGACGGACAGAGTCGCACCATAAGGGTTCATTTTTTACCATTTTGGTACGGAACCCTAAAAACACCAATGAAAGTGCCTATCCTCGCTCAGCGCGGCCCATGGTGGATTTTTTCCTCGTATACCGCTCTGCTACCTCGCACACCTCTGGTGATAACGCAGCCTTACTCGTACACAGTTGTTGCGTGTAAATGTACCGTAAAGATCATCTTTATTAAATGCAACGCAATATGCAAATCGTAATATGATGACTGGATGAGAATACATTAGCTACACAAAATGCGTACATTTTTAACCGACACTAAAAAAGAGAGAGGTTCTCTTTTCGACGCAATCTTTGTTTTTTGTGTTCCTCGATACCTACTCGAAAATGGCTGGGATGATTTGGAAAATTCTTTTTTGTTTGAAAAATAAGTGCCCAAATCGCTATGGGTATGTCTATAACATTTTAAGATTTCGTTCGATTTCACCAAGATCACATATCATCAGAACCTGACCTGGTGACAATGGGGCCACCTGGGAGGTACACCTTTTAAATAAAGAAAGAATTTTTCAAATCGGTCCAGCTGTCTTCTAGTAATAGGGAATATGCATGATATTTTTTATTTACTTTAATAAAAGCTCATTCATATAAAAAACAGTAGGAAAAAAATATTTTTTGAATAACTATAAAAATAACCAAAATATTACATAACAAAGATTTATCTCTATCTCTTTCTCGCAAAACAGAATATAGTATGGAGATTGTAAGGCGGCCGAGTACTATGACGTCATAGTCCATATCGGAGCTCTCTCTCTAATCGCTGTCTGATTAGTGCTTTAAAATGTTTACATCTTCCGTATTTCTCGGTCGATTTCAATTTTATTTTGACTGTATGTCATCTTTTTTACGGTATTTTCATATTTTGCTAAGAAAGGTGTTAAAAAAAAATCATGCATATTCCCTATTGGGGGCCATAATAGCTGTAATTTTTCTACCAACAAAAGGTACATCGCGCGCTTGTATGTGTGTGCGCCGTGAGCGAACGCACTACAAGCAAAGTTAGTAACGAAGGTTATACGTTAGTACGGATCGCACTGTCTGCACCTCGACTCGACCTTGATATCGCGCGCTCCTAAACGGCCAACGTTTGATTACGACGAATTGAGATTTTTTTGTACTTTTTGAAGTCGGTTAAAAAGTATGGCCTTGTTAGATCATTGTAATTGCAAATATCACTTCTTGTCAATATTTTATTAGAAGAGAAAAATTGAAAAATTATATGTCTCGGGCAGGATTCGAACCTGCATCTCCTACGGCTATCCGGGCCAACACAGGCGCGCTACTAACCACGCCACCGAAACGTTGCCCAAGTCATTAGATTTTTGTCATTGTATAAATATATCGATCTGTACATCTGACGATGGTTTCCAGGTCCCCGCTGGGCGTCATGGAACCTGGGCATATTCCTGTGCATCCGCTGCGCCGGCATCCACCGGAACCTGGGCGTCCACATCTCGAAGGTCAAGAGTGTCAACCTGGACTCATGGACTCCGGAACAAGTGGTAATTGATTCTCACTTTTTGTTATCATTCGCACCACCTACTTTTCTGTTTTAGTTTTGTGTCTGTTACCCAAAGTTTTTCTGGAAGAGATCGCTTAGCGATAAGACTGCCTTTTATCTACCGTTTTAAATTGTTTTATGTTATGTTGTTATGTGCCTTTTGTGATGAGTATTTTTTTGGTGTACAGTCGTGGGCACAAACGTGTTTAAACTTTGCGACCTTATTTAATTGGAATAAGGTCGAAAATTGTAAACATATTTGTGCCCATGACTGTACAATAAATTATTTGTACTGTATGGAATTATAATGTCAATACTCGACAATCGACAGTGGATAGGCCCAACAGCCTTAATGCCGCATTTACATTCAGGACGAGTGTGTGAACACGATGCTTCTCATGCCACTGCCATTGGCACTCGCGCTGCCCGGCGCTCCCCAAATGAGCGGTTTTTGTGCGGAAGTCAAACGACCGGCAGCGCGAGCGGCAGTGCGTGTTTACCAGTGGCGTGGCGTCCATAGAACCCAATTCCCACCGGCTTGCCTATTTTTAAAGTATCTAATACTCCTGAAGAAAAAGTAATTTAAATGAGCTCTGGCTTTACTAAGAATATATATGACGCCACGCCACTGGTGTTTACATTCTGCTTACAAAGATCTATTACGATCGATAGATATCATGCACCATCTTCTATGACGAATTTTCTTTTTTCGTATTTGATATCTTTTTAAATATCGAATATAATTATGTATCGCAAAAAGATACAGTGCGGACTCTGCAATTATTTCGACGTCTGCCAATGCCGAAACTCGAAAGCGAAGTGAGTGGTAGTGGTGGTAGTATGTAAACACACTTCTCTCGATCCTGCTGCAGCAGTATTTAGGGAATTATTGATTGTCGGCAGCGCGAGGGCAGCGGCAGGGGCTGAATGTAAATGTAGTATAATAGGCATATCCAGTGTCGATTGCCGCACATGCACACATCTATCATTGCCACCATTTCAACCCGCAGACGACGACTGCTGCCTTTTCGGGCCAAGTTACTAGCATCTTAAGAATAAGTAATACTACTTCGTACAGAAGTCTCTAACTAAAAGTCACGTTCGGGCCCGGCCACCGGACGCAACGCGCCGGATCCGGCCGCCTCTATCGCATAACGCGTGCTCTTACTGGTCGCAGGCTAAGGCCCTCCGGAAGGGCAAAAAAAAAATCCACTCCTGTCTTAGCCTATTTCGTAAAATTTACGAATTAATGTATTCCAGGTATCCCTCCAACAAATGGGTAACTCGCGGGCCCGCGCCGTCTACGAGGCCAATCTGCCGGACTCGTTCCGCCGACCGCAGAACGACTCTGCCCTCGAGGCCTTCATCCGAGCCAAGTACGAGCAGAAGAAGTACATCGCGAAGGAGTGGGTGCCCCCCGCCGCGCCCAAAGTCAACTGGTCAGTATGATACCATTGATATACCGCTTATCAATTTAACAGAGGAGTGATTACTACGAGGCCAATCTACCGGACTCGTTCCGCCGACCGCAGAACGACTCTGCCCTCGAGGCCTTCATCCGAGCCAAGTACGAGCAGAAGAAGTACATCGCGAAGGAGTGGGTGCCCCCCGCCGCGCCCAAAGTCAACTGGTGAGTATGATACCATTGATATACCGGTTATCAATCTAACAGAGGAGTGATTACTACGAGGCCAATCTGCCGGACTCGTTCCGTCGACCGCAGAACGACTCTGCCCTCGAGGCCTTCATCCGAGCCAAGTACGAGCAGAAGAAGTACATCGCGAAGGAGTGGTTGCTCCCCGCCGCGCCCAAAGTCAACTGGTCAATATGATACCATTGATATACCAGGAATTAATCTAACAGAGGAGTGATTACTACGAGGCCAATCGTCGGACTCGATTCGCCTTGTAGTAATCTTTTGCTTACTTCGTGCAATACTTTTATAGTATTTTATGCAACAGTTGTATAAGAAGGTTCAAAAAATGCGAATTGCGTGAGTTGCGATACGAGCCGCGAATGCGGCGAGTATCGCAATTAGAGACGCAATGAGCGTTTTTTGACTTAATTATACAACGTTGCATACAATACTTTTTCTACGACTAGGTTAAAATATAAAATACATGGACGTCACGCGTGTCTCGTCCGGTCTCTCCGAGTGTGTACAGCCGGCATGACAGTTGTGTCTATGGTAAACTTTTTTTTTATATGGCTGGTGACACGATGTGACGATAATTAAAATACTTTTTTTTTATGTTGGCATCAATTAATTTAATTCGGAAAGTTTTGTTTTTCTTATGAATCGTAGGAATTTAATTGTTTGTTAAGTTGGTAGTTGTGAATTTTTATCGTGAAGTTAGAATTGAGCGCTTAATCCTTGACCTAAGTTTAACCTAGATTTAGAAGTCTGTGGATGCTAGCAATAACGTAAAGTGACTATAACGACACTAGTGCTGTTATGGGGAATAGAGTATAGACTTCTCTGAACTCATATTATGTATGTTCTTATATTAGTGTTCGTGACCAAGTAAAAGGCAGATAACAGTACAGGAGTAGAAAAAAGAATAAATATATGATATTTTTTTCATTTTTAATATATTTTCATTTTTTTTTCATATTATATCTATTCTTCACTTTCACTCTATCTATGAGAGTAGGCCTGGGCAGCATTGGGAAGAGTATAGGCTGATGTTGAATACTACTTCATATTATTTTATAATGCTGACGTCATTTTCTGGTCAATTTCAGGGACAAGGAGATCGATGAGGAGATGGAGAGGCAGAAACGGAAAAAGAAGTCCACCACGTCGGGTCTGGGGCCTCTGCCCGCGCCAACTAGCGACAAGAAATACAATGTGAGTCCATTTTTTTTATGTTATAAGTGGCAAACGAGCAGTCGAGCTGCCTGATAGAAAGCAGTCAACGTCGCCCATGAATAACACCAGGGGTGTTACCTATACATTGCATAGATTTGAAACCTTCATGCTCCTGAGTCCCATTGTCACCAGACCAAGATCTCATGATGGAATCCTTGAGAAATCACGTAAAGACACCAAAAATTAGACCTGGTTTAGAAAACACAGACATCATTGAAAAATAGTTACAGTGTTCGATACTCCATTACTAAGGGGTCGTGCATAAAGTACGTCACACGATAAATGTTTTGTTAGCGAGGTCATACTTACGCTCTATAGTGTCACGCGCATTTAAATGGAAATGAAACTATATTCGGAACTGCTGTTTGAATTTAATAATTTCTAGATGTAAAATTGCAAAATATTTGACGTCGCGCTAGGGAGGGGGAGTCTTTCAAATGTGACCAACTGTGACAAGGGCAGGGGAGGGGTCTAAAAACCACGAAATTAGTGAGACATACTTTATGAATGACACTTAATTTCAGTTTCATTTTATCAATCAAGTAATCAATCATTTTCAGAAATCGGACGTGATCCCAAGCATACCGAAGCCGAAATCCTCAGTCAGCCCAAAACTGGGCCGGAGTACTCCCACCGCTCAACCGGAGGCACCCAAACCCACCAGCTCAGCCGACCTCCTCGGCTTGGACACCTCCAAACCAGAACCCAAAGCCAGCGATGACATCTTCTCAAGCTTCTTCTCCGCTCCCCAAGAACCCGTCGAACCTCCCAAAGAAGTCAAACCAGACCTTCAGGCCGAAGAAGAGAACTTCTTCAAACAAGCCGCCCCGACTGAGAAGGAGAAGAATAAACTAACTAAAGATAGCATCCTAGCTTTATATAGTCAGACACCTTCTAATTTAGGTAACCAATTCAACCAGCAAAGCTTTAGTGCAAACAGTCAGACTCAGTTCCAAGCGCCACAGAATCAATTCAACCAGCAAGCGACTAATCAATTTAATCAGCCAGCGACTAACCAATTTAGCCAGCCAGCATCAAATCAATTCAGCCAGCCGGCGACAAACCAATTCAACCAATCACAGTTCCAGCAACAGAATCAGTTCGGTTTCGCTAACGCGTTCCCGACGCCAGCATTTAATAATGCAGCCCCACAAAATGGGATGCAGCAGTTCAATCAGTTCCAATCCATGCCCGGACAGTTCCAACAGCCATTCGGACAACAGTTTAATTCAGCCCAGCAGGCGTTCCCTCAAAACAACCAATTTTTCAACCAACCGCAGACCCAGCCTCTGTCTCAACAGTTCGGCTCTTTAAGCTTAGGTCAGGGTTTCCCTAGCGCGTTTCCAAACGCCAATGTTGCCAGCAACGGCACCTGGCAGTAATTGTGTAGTTTCATTTATGTGTTGCCGTTTCATTTTTAATGTGATAGTTTTTTTTTCTAATACGAGCATTCGTTATCTGTGCAGTTATTTATTTCCTATAGTACACTGCGGGACAATAATATAAATACACTTAGCGGATGCGAATTTGCCGTAGACTACCAACGACATCTGTTGTCAACTGGTCACACTCGTTGGCACAAAAACTTTTATATCTAAGATATATGCATAGGCTGATGAATATTGAGGTAACGCAAATTTATTAAAACAGGGGTACAGAAATGTGAAATAATTCGCTGCTTATATTTAAAAAAAAACACCTAATTTATAACACCATTCGTCTGTTATTTTTGAGTAGCATCCATCTCTAATCGTAACAAATCTTGGCGAATTCGTACATGGTCGTAAAATGGAAATACAAGAATTTACACCTATTTAAAAGATATATAAGTATTTAAACGAAATGTAAGCACTTCTAAAATTAACGCACTATGTAAATTATGTTCGTGTATCAATTGAATGTTACTACTATTTTCTTTGGAAGACAGTGTAGATAATTTATTGGTAGACAGTATGACACAATTCGGAAGATTCCTACTTTTTAAACTACAGCGCAAGGCACATTTGCGGGCGACATTGAGTGAAGGAAAGAGATGGCCTATAACGTTATTATTTCGCTTGAATTTGTAACGTTACAGTACGTATAGTGTTGTTTCATAACGTCATGAGGAATACCGTTATAGACATGTACGAAATAACGTTTTTTTTTTATATTTCTTATGATGATAACGTTATTAAAAATAACGGTAGTTTAACACATTCAGTGCCAGCTATCGCTACGCGTGCATAATCCGCAGCTCGTTGATTG
Source organism: Eudemis profundana (assembly GCA_947034925.1). Lineage (NCBI taxonomy): Eukaryota > Metazoa > Arthropoda > Insecta > Lepidoptera > Tortricidae > Eudemis > Eudemis profundana. The sequence continues at coordinate 7,619,691 of OX344814.1, read as the reverse complement.
CCGTATGTAGCGAAAAACCTCTGTAGCCGTTGGATCAGTCTATCGGGTCGTTTACACTCAAAGTGTTAAGGTCTGACCGTGGCGCCATCTGCAATTAGATTCGCGCTTTTAACATAATTTCGTTCTATAATATAGCAACACCGAGTTGTGTCGTACTGTCCCATATCGGTCACATATTTGTGATTTTTTTTAGTAAAAAATTTTGAATGTCAGGTGCATGGGGCGTGAAATTCAATGTATGAAACAATGTGCAATGTAATGAGAATTCCTTTATAAGCATATTGTGCGAAATTTGGTAAAAAATGTCCTTAAAATGGAACATCATGCGTCTTTGGTCTTTGATGATGATTTAAACTTTAGTCATATACATCTTCAATATTTTGCCGAGACGCTTATTATATTGTGATAACGTTGTCCTTTCCATACTACCGCAACTGGCCTCAACTGATCGCGCGACAATATGACCTCTCTCATTCACACTATATTTAATAGAAAGAGATAGATAGCATTAGTCGCGAGTCAGTTGTACTGGTTAGCTAGAGGTACTGGTTGAACTAAGTTTGCACCTGTAGTCTAAGACGAGGCATACAAATAAAGTGCAAACTTAGCTCAACCGTAATTGTTAGAGACGAATGCTTTTTTCACAGTAATAGTCAATAACGCGAGGTCAGTGCCCCTGTCGTGATCACAACAAATACTTAACTCGCATACTAAGCTACACATGTCATACATTTAGGTATCCTGTCGTCCCTTTCACTCATATTCTCTAGCAAGAGTGCGAGAGAGATGGCGAACTAGGAATGAAGATCTTATTCTAAAATATACTAGCCCAATTTCGACTGTTCTACATCTGTTCATATATCCCGGTTCCATTATCAGATCAGCTAGATGGTGCCATAATATTGCATTGTCACCGGACTTGCATGAGCATGCCAAACTTCAGCTGAATCGGATAGCATGTGGTTGATTTTTTTTTGCAAATATTGAAACGGATAACTTACATACGAAAATAGCTGAAAATCTAGATAGTTTAAATTGTGGATATTGTGTGGCCTGTATAACATGTGTAGTTTAGTAAAATTATATAGAATAGATTATTAGTTTATTTCTAAGAAAACTTCGAAGTTAAGAACCTATTGACCTCGTCGTCTTAAAATTGTAAAGTCATTATTGTACTTCTAAACATTGCCCTGTTCGCGAGCGGCCAACTTTGCCAAAACTATACGTATAATACAATCGTATGTTATTAAATTATAGTAATTTATGTGACTGTTACATAATGAAAGGCATTAAAATACGAGTGTGGATTCTTAATAAGATCACACGAGTGTTTTAAGGTTTAATTATGTACAGTTGCATACATTACTTTATCTACACACATTATAAATCCTCAATTGTGTGCAGGCACCGGGATGAATGGCCGCCATGGCCAACTAGATTTCACATGATGACCAACTAGATTTCCATAACAGCATCGATTTCGATGATAATATGTTTTTTATGTCACACCTGGCCATAAAGTGGCTTACCGCACGCTACGCATACGGAAAAAGCCGCTTTCTGGCCAAGTGTAGACATAAAATATTTTATGTTCACAACACGGGAGGTAATAAAGACAGCCCTCGATCGCATATTTACGTCCCTCGCTTGCAGCTCGGGCCGCAAACATCTGCGATCTCGGCCTTTCTTTGTTTTACCACCCTAGTTGTGTAATGTACTATTCATACATTTTAATAACACTGACACAGATAACACACTGATGTCACATTACTTTGCAATAATGGTGGTCAATACGGTTTCCGAACGCATAAAATACGATTTATGATATGGGTGACACGATTTGAACTTGACATTTAAAAAAAAGCGCCATTATGGTGATCTGAAATATCTACGATTTTAGACGGTCAAGTCTAAAAATATGTATACAAACATTCGGGGTATAGGCCCAACCAAGTAACACAATAGAATACCGGTAATTTTTCGTGTACTACTTCTACTCTTTTCTTAAACAATTCTATGTATTATCTTTTTCACGTAGTTTTGTGTATTACATATTAAAAAACAAGAATAGTTGAATTCTTCGTGGAATTTAGCAATATGAAAAGTCATGGCACCATTACTACGTGAAACATATAATATTACAAAATTAAAGTTTTATTTCTACAGCGTGGGAGGGACTATACCGACAAACTTTAACAATAGATTCTAACAACTATTAGGAGTAAAAAATGTTATGTGATGTATAGTCGAAAAACGCTTACTTTCCGAGATATCCATTATTTTGTAAATGAAAAATCCCAAGTGTGTAACAAGCCCTAAATAAATGTGACTAGGATACCTTTACTATTTTTTTAAAATCCTTTAACTAAATAGGAATTAACCTTCGCAGTATTTGATGGTAAGCGACTACGAGGCCTAAAAATTGACCTTTCGTTTCCATTTTAGCTTTTTTTTTTCTTTTTGATAACTTTTCAGCCAGTAAGGACATGTTTATAACGAGGGGCTTAATTTACTGATTTATTTTGTTCCATAAGACTATTAATGTAAAATGACAATATTCGACCCATGTTGATATAACATTATTTACTCGTCACACCACCAGGAATTCATGGCTAAAGTATGTCGGTATAGTCCCTCCCACCCTGTATAGTAATAATTTAAAGTTGGTAGCTCAGATCTCAGGCATAATATAGTTTCTAGTAGTTTCGATGCTATTATAATTTAAATTCAGTATTTGAGTCCATGATTTTTTGTATTTATTTTATAAATTGGTATAAATAAAATTTTATTTACAATCAATTATTTTTGGTATATTAGTTGACGTCACTGTTTTTCTAATTATTTTAGCACTTATTGTTATTTCTGGTCGATAAGACTGATTTTCCCCACAGTTGCTTTGAGACAGGGTCGTATTCTGCCTTCGTTCCTCTAGAGGGGGTATTTAAACAAAGTCAGTTACGCCCTCTGGTGGAGCGAGCGTAACATTGTATAAAATCGACAGTAATAATTATTTGTCAATTTTTATGGCATGTAGTGTAAATTTATCAAATTTTGACCACTCACGATAAATTCATGTATTTATAAAGAAACTGCCGTAATTACGAATGTGTAATAAGAATTATTATTTACAGTATTATACAATTATTTGAATTAATAGTTTTGTAAAATTAAAAAAAAATCTCGTTAAAATAGCATTTTTGCGTTACATTCCTGACATTCCGGGATGTTTTAGTCACAATAGTCTGGACATACAGTTAAAGACGTACCGTTTCCGGGAATATTGCCCACTTGTATGGGGATTATTTCCCGTACAAGTGGGGAATGTTCCCGGGAACGGCACATCTCTACATACAGTCGACTGACAAAGACGGAGCCAAGCCCGTAGATATAGAAAGTCTAAGGGGATGGAGGAGAGAGTCCTAAGGGGGGGTTATGTAGGTACGTCCATGTACAGACAGAGCAATCGTGCGGCAGGCAAGGGACAAGCCTAAGTTGCATAAACTGTGGTTTACTGTCTTAAGGTAGTCACTGCCATCATCATCATCAGCTCGGCACTGGTTCGTCTCACTATTCCAATGCGAAACAATTAGAGATGTGCCGTTCCCAAGAATATTCCCGATTTGTATGGGGAGTATTCCCGAGGTGAGAATAATCCCCATACAAGTGGGGAATATTCCCGGGAACGGCACATCCCTAGAGGCAATGTATTTGTTGGCTCGCTCTCTCCTTATAGAACAGTTGAGTGAGCGGGACTACGACCATACGAGCTTCGGACAAGAGTATAGGTCCAGGTATCAAGCTTTGTAAGATTAAATTTGGGGCGTTCATTTTCGTTACAGTGAGTGGTCTCGTAGGAGCATCATGCATTACCATGTGAATTGTAAAGGTAGCTGTCGACCATCATTTAGGTGTACTTAGTTCTCGAGTGTATGATGTGTTTATACGACGTATGGGTGAGGACTCGGCCGACGGTTGGGTCTTTGTTTACACTAATAAACACTACACCAAATACTGTTGTTTTTTCGTACTTCCATACCCATACCCTTACATGCCCTTTGCGCGCCGAAAAATATATGGATCATAACATAAGATTACATACCGGTGCAATCCTATAAACCCGGTTGTACATTTAAACTTCTCTAATAATGTAAGCAAAAAAAGGACGGCAGGCGTGTCCCGCCCGCTCTCGTCAAGTGTGCAGTAGTGTATTAATGTAAGAAAGAAAAGAAGTATCACTTATTTATATAAAATATTATTAACAATATTCACTAATAATTATTTATCTTTTTCCGTAAAAAAATAGTTTGTGTTACTCTCTTGGCAACATTTTCATCTAAACAAAACGCAATGTATAGTAAGCATACCAACTAATTTTAACATTTGTCGAAATTGTCGATGGAATAATTAAGCGCAAACCTTGAATGAAGCTTTGCTTGGGGTACTTATTTCTTTGAGGTTTTAGTGTTTTTATTTGTTATTCACTCTTTTTTGTGTAAAAGAGTTACCAATATGGACAGTGGGTAAGTGTAACTTAAGTGGCTACTATCCTATCTTTATTAAAAGTAGTAATTATCTATAAATTTCTTTATACGAAACTAACCAACTTTTGTTTTGGCGCGCGCGGCCATATTGATAGAACAGCTGTTACGTTGTGTACGGACCTCCGATTGTTTTTATCGTATTACAGACGAAAAACTGACCAAAAATGCGTAAAATTCACTCGATAGACTCTGGAATACAGTGAATATGTGGAACAAAGTGTGGTTTAATTCTATAAGTGTAATTTTTTGGATGTGTTTACATTAACCATGGCTTGTGGGTTCAATTTTGAAGACAATGACATTCCCACGGACGAGGTGGAGTTCCAGGCAAAGTGGAGTAGGTTTTCGGACTGGCTGCACTGTATTTGCGTGGTCACGTTCGACTTGGAGTTGGGGCAAGCGATGGAGAGTGTATACCCGCCAGGCGTGAAACTGACTGATCAGGAAAAGTGCAATATTTGTTACCTAGCGTTCCCGGATTCTAACTCAGGGTGTATGGGGGACACGCAGTTTCACGTGCGGTTGCGTTCACGTGCGCCTCTTTCGCGTCAGCAGTTAATCTATAACGAAGACAGCGTACCCACGTTACGCGCTGACGCGACGCACTATTGGGGCTTCGTGTATTTCCGCCAAGTCAAAGACCCGTCGCTACCTCGCGGATACTTCCAGAAGAGTATTATATTACTCACGCGGCTACCTTTTATAAACCTATTTTACAAGGTCATCCAACTCATTGCTCCCAAGCATTTTGAAGAAGGCGAGAGCAGTTTAGAGGCTGCGTGCCATGATATCAATCGTTGGCCGGTGTTAGATGCAGGGCAGAATGTTCTGTTACCCGTTCTGGGTACAGTTTTCCAGTCATACATTCCGAATCAGCAGACCGGTAAGATCACACGCTCAGATATAGCTAAACCAGTCAATTCACCTAATGTCCCTCACGTTTTAGCTTCTATACAAGATGTGAATGTATTTGACGCTTTATCAACGTTAATATCACACCTACACTTGCTATGGGAGCTGGTACTAACAGCGGAACCTATTGTAGTCATGGCGAGTTCTCCAACAGAATGCTCCGCACTGGTTCAAGCTCTGACACATCTAATCCAGCCGCTGCCTTACTCGGCAGAATACAGACCATATTTCACAATACATGACAGTGAATTCAAAGAGTTCACTAGAAAGCAATACAACCCGCCTTGCGTAATTCTAGGCGTAACGAATCCATTCTTCACGAAAACGTTGCAACACTGGCCCCACACTATCAAGCTGGGTGACTCAACATCAATGAAATCCAAATTGCGGAAAGTTGGGAATATAAAGCTCTTGGACACAGCTCCAGGAGTCTATACACAATATAAAACGTTTTTAGAAAAAGATAAAGCAATTATCAAGAAGCTACATAATGGAATAAAGTCAGATCGACCTTCGGAAGTCCAAACCGCAATGGTGAGAAGACACTTACTAGAACTAACCCAAAGCTTTATGATACCGCTAGAAAGGTACATGGCTTCCTTAATGCCTCTGCAAAAGAATATATCACCATTCCGGGCACCTCCTATCCCCAATCCCTTCAACCCGGAGGACTTCTTTGCTACTTTACCACAAGCCGGCCCCCAACTCACATCGGGCATAAAAGGAGATTGGATAGGATTGTACCGAAGCTTCTTTAAGACTCTAAACTTCAGTGCTTGGTTTCATCAGAGGCATAGCAACTTAACGAACAAATTACATGCCTTGCAGCTTGAAGCATTAGCGGAGAGTGACTTGAAACTATGGTCTTCTGGCAAAAAGGAGGTTGAAATTGTTGACATGGTCCTAAAACTTCGGGAAGTGCTGAAAAAGAATCCACCGGTAGCGGATAACACTAAGACTTTGCTGGCGAGACGGTTGGATGATCTCAATTGCGTGCTGCCAGAGGACATGAAGTCTATTTTGAATGCAGGATTGTGACACGAACATTGCTGCGCCTCAAAACTGAGAGGGTGCAGCGAGGACTGCAAAATTCAGTTGAGCTACTGCAGAGCTGTTGCTTGCTGTTAGACATCTATAGCCTGTTCATATTAAGTTTGCACTCTGTTTGTAATGAAAGTCATAAATGCTAGGTGCAAAGTTAGTTGAGGAGGGTAGTAAGTTCATGTAAGAGTTCTTGGGCAGATAAATGTTAGGTGTGAATCTAGGCTCATTTTTCATAAAGACTTGACTCTGTCAGTCAAACCGAATTAGCTTTTGCCGGTGATGTGATGTGTTGCACATTATGAAAGTTTTTATGTCTTAGTTTCTGAGACAAATTGGATATGAAAGGCATCTTTTAAATTGGCCATTATTGCATAAGATGTAGTATACTAATATTATATGTAAAAACTATTGACGCCTTTGAGTTTCCACTTGTTTTATTTTTCTAATTTCATTTCAAGAATACCTGAGCATGAACAAGTCTAACTAGCCACAGAGAAGTCCACTTTTGCCAATATATTGACGTCAAGAGAACTCTTAATTTCCTTCAGTATCTACTCCATAAGGTAATTAATTAAAGCTTGTACAGATTTCAGTTATACATTATATCAATTCTGTTTATATTTTCATATCGTTGTTACTACATAACATGTCTGCCAGTTTTTCCTGTTATAATAAGCTTAAGTAGGCAGTAAAATAATTGTAATTAGCATTAAATAACAATGATTCAGAGAATTCAGAGCAGTGGTCAATTATATAATAAACTAGATCGTAATATTATTGGTAACCTTGAATGCAATTTAATATTATCTCATATTTTGTTATGTAATAGGCCCAAGAGAGTGTACTCCGTATTTAGCGAACGGAAATATGGATCGCATTCATTGATTCTTTAATTAATTTTCTTCATAACGTGAGAATACATGGTTTAGGAGGTAGGAACATTGTCTACATTGCTATTTTGTATAATTTCTTTGTATATTGTGATTTTTGACTTGCGACTTTAGAAGGCACGAAAATCTGTTTACGAAGTGGTTCCATGTTTCTAAATATGAAGGTGTTTTTAAAAACATTCATACGTAATTCAGTTACAGTGGTAAACAATTGCATTATGACTTATAACTTATAAGTAATAAATTCCTGCCTAAAAGGTAGTAAAATTTGTAATAAACTCACGAATGTACAACTTACAGCCATAATGCATAAATAAATAAGTAGTTATTAATTGTTACCTTTAACTACTGGAATTAATAGTTGCTGTAAATTATGCTTTATTTGGTAGATAAGATTTGTGTCAATTTAATTCTACTAAAATATGATATTAATCTTTAATTATGTAATGTATTTGATTAATCATTTTTGCTTGTCGAATCTATTCGAAAGCTAAACAAAGGCATTGTTATAAATGGAATCATTGTCTGTAATATAAAGCACAAGTTAACACAGAAATGTAATATGTATGTAGGTAGGCATCTATTTTTCATTGCAAACTTTCCATTTGCAATTAAAATAAACACCTGTATTATTTTGTCAACGTTTTTTATTACATTTTAGACCTATTGGCTATACGGTAAATAGGTATACTATTTGTATGCAAGTTTTTATTTTCCATTGCATCTTCTAATTCACAATGTTTCTGTACAGTTAGTAATAAAACAATGCTTTTGTTTTAGCCATTAAGAAGACTCGTGACAGCAAAATTGATTTCAAGTTCCCTCGTAATTAACGCAAATATAAAGATATATGTTTAGAAATAAGAAACGACTGGGTGCGTTCTGAAACTACGGGCTATCACAGATTTTATTGCCGGTCGAATTTATTTTTTACCCACTGGTCGTTCTGGATTGAAATTCATCCTGTATCGTAGTGAAGTATAGTCGGAATCATTTTTGAAGACTTGAGTCTACTTACCTTTGTACCTGCCAAACAATGCTATTATCTGCATTGTTAGTTAATCCGCAGAGAGCTCCCGTAAAATAAAACGCATAATGTGAAGTGCAAACATCTTTAACAACAGGCCATATACATTAAGATACTTTGTATTGTCTTACGCTCTCAAGCGTACTTCACTGCTGTTTTAAATACAAAGTGTCTTAAATCTATACGTCCTGTATTTTAAATGTGAACCCTATTTCTTTAAACATAAAGACGTATTTATGTATAAGGTGTTGCACTTATTTTGCGTTTTTTTACGAAGCTCTCTGCGGATTAACTAACAATGCAGGATAATAGCATTGGTTGGCAGGTACAAAGGTAAATAGACTAGGTCTGTAAAAATGCTTCCGACTATACGGTTAATAGCTTGCAGTCTTGCACTCAACTCAAAATCAAAATTCCAACAAAAAACGTTGAACATTGATAAGAACGCTAACGTTTATGACCTTCTTAAATCATTGTATCGTTTGAAAGAGATAGATGTTTTGCACTACAGCGGAATATCCTATAGTTTCAGATCACACTCAAAAAGTTTTATTAAGAGAGTCTCTTTAGATAATTATTCAAAATTTTACATCCATCCAAGAATATGTTATAAGTAAAAGGCAAAATGTTCTACTACAGTGGAGTGCTCCAAACTATGTAGTCACTGGCTGTTAACGAATACAATTTTAAACTGTTAATTTGCGAACTCTAAACATTTCAGCTGGCATACAATGATATTGTTTAACACAATGGTTTCGTTTCTTCATAGTTTGAAAAGTATTTTACATAGAAGTGTCCATAGACTACGTTGGAAGTTTCACTGCTCGCGTATATGTCTGTGTGTCTTGCCTCTATAAATAACTATATATAATGTCAAACAGTACCCCACACCTTGTAATTACGTACAATATAATCGGTCTAAGCTCTAGGTATTCACTCTCCCATACGTGTTTGACTAATCTGGTGTATATCTCCGAGACCGACTGTACAAATTTGTATTGTGTCCATAGCGAAGGTTGAGCGATAGACTTTTTTTTTTTGGAAACTGACGAACTCGCAGTTCATTCCCGGGCGTAGCGATTGTCGAACCGGGTGGTTGGCCGTAGCGTTCCCTGGGGTCGAACCAGGTCGCTAGCCAGACCACCCTAGGGTGTCCAACTGTGTGACACACACAGTCGGCACGCAGGTCGGGCTGGGTGAGTACCGGGGGTGCCTGGAGTCGAACTAGGTCACCTTGCCCGGCCTACCACGGAGCGATAGACGCGCGAGTTCAATGCATTGAGGGCTACCTCGAATGAATTTCGCCGCTAGAGGCGCTAGTGTAGCGTAGCGCAAGATAATAGGCTGGTTTCCTGTAGTAAAAAAAAAATTACACTTATTATCTTATTAAGCTTCCAAAACTGATCCCAAATAAATCCAGATTTTCTTATTTTCTTGCTTTTAACGATTTTAAAAAGATAAGATATTAGAATAAGGAGACAATTTGACCCTAGCACCATGTGACGTCATTTATTCATATTTTCTATGAAGCTCCATACTATCGTAGCGTTTTGACACTTCATAAAAAGAAGCTGAGTTGACCTGTTAGGAAACTAGCCTATTATGTTATTATAATAGAATTATATTATAAAATATGGTTGTATGTTCAGATAGTTAGGTAATAAATAAGAGGGCATTAAGATAAAGGTTATCAGTCGACGTTATCATAGGATTCTACATCTATATAGTTGTATTATTTGTATGCGGTTCTTGACAACATTTCCTATGTAATAATAATTAATATTTTATACCTAGCACTAATAATGAAAATGCACGCGCTTATGGGCCATCCGTATGTTACGTCACACGCATAATAACGTATTTGACAACAATCAAAATAAATTCATTAACTCTAACCAACAAATTACGCTCCCAAAACAGCCCAGATAAATTCATTCAAACTTATTTTCGTGCCGCCGTCGATTTTACAATGACGGAACTAAAAATAAGGCACCATGTTGAGCATGACGTCACAAGATAGTATTTCATTTCATACTAAACTGCATACTTTCGGAGCGTTTTGACACTTCATAAAAAGAAGCTGATTTGAACTGTCATCAAGTCAAACTAACATAAAATGCAAGCGAAAAATTACCCTCTTTATCTTTGCATGGAAAGCCGACCGACTAAAATTTGGATGACTTGTAATGTCAGTTGATTTATGTGAAACGATTAGCCACAGGAACTAGGCCGGTTATTTTTTTGCAAAAGCATAATAACTAAACAAATATAATGCTTCGTTTTTAGAATGAACATTACGTAATATAAAAGCATTGTACTTGTACAATGCTATCGTACGCAATTGTGAATTCACAATGTTATTGTACGCCAAATTGTACTTGTACAATGCTATTGCAGGCCAGTGTACCCACACAGTGCTATTGTACGCTATTGTTTCACTTCAAGTATGGGTTCACGTTACGATCATCGCGCAGTGAACGCTGCAATGATTTCAAAAGTAAGGATAGGGCGATCTGTACCGTTCGCGTCTATATTACCCGTAACAGTAAATGGAGCCTTTTACCGCGCAATTAGGCATTTTTATAACGTCCGGCTGCGCTGCGCACTGCCGCGTTGGTCCTAAAACTGATTTTTAGGACCAACGCGTTGGAACCGTCTGCGCGCTCGTTAGCCCTGTCCTTTATATACGTCAATGGAACGCTGTTATGACTGTTAAACTTATGTGCTATAGAATTTACTCTTTGATAGATTTATTTGCAAGGATATTAGTGCCAAAAAATGTATCTTTTCTTTCCTAAATTGGAAATTTAGATAGCTATATAAATTTGCAAATATTGATTTTGCATTTTCGTTCCAATATTTGTTGCAATATGATGTAAGCTGATATTTTGTCAATACAAACTTTGAATTCGACTTTAGGATTTATGGTATTAAGTAGAGGTGTACCGTTTCCGGGAATATTCCCCGTTTGTATGGGCAATATTCTCACCCCGGGAATATTGCGCATATAAGTAGGGGATATTCCCGGCAACGGCACATCTCTAATCCGAAGTACCTAATCCTTTTTTTAATTGAATATATTGGCTCCAATTTTGGAGGTTGAAATTGTCTGAAGTGTAACTCTTCAGGTGGGTTTAGACCAAACGAACGAATGCACATTCTAATTCTAACGTTAGAATGTGCATTCTTTCGTTTGGTCTAAACCCACCTTTACCTGTTTGAAGTTTTTGTATTAACAAAACGCCTTATTAACCCGCGTAGATATGAAAGTTTGATTTACATTTTCTAGGAATATGAAGTTTAAATTAGTTAAATAAGTTTTAGGATTGTATGTCTGACATTTAAGTTGTGCCAGCCCCTGTTGCTCAATATTGAAATAAGCTTATAATAGTTATTTTACTCCACTTTACTATAAAACCGACATATCCATAGCAGGCTAGCTCAACATGTACAGTGTAAAATTGATTATAGTTTATGCATTACAAGATGTAGCAAAGATTTCTAAGTGCTTTTCCACACCTACCGATAACGAAATCAATATATCGACAACATCTCCTGTCCTCACTCTACTGTTATTGAAAGAAAGGGACAGAGAATGTCGACGATATCGGTGTTGCTATCGGTAAATGTAGCAATGCTCTAAGACTAAAGTACTATAATGAGCTCGTGAAATACATAAACTATATAAATTTTGAAGCAAATTGGTGTAAAAATTGTAAATGAAATAAACGTTTTAATTTTTCAAATAATCAGTTTTATTAAAATTTAACAGGCTATGTATAATTGTGCTGCACTGCTTTGACACGGGCTCACGATCGCTGACAGGTACACATTACACATATTCAGGGCATGATCAAGGTTCCAGTCAGCTGTAGACTGATATTTGGGCCATGACCTGGCCTTTCCAAATCGGCATGCTTCTAGACCATCATGGTGCATATCTAACTGATTGGTGTAGTTCTCAAATTCTTGCAAGACGGACTTCAGTGGCCTCTTGTCATAATTTTCTAGCACTTTCCTGGCCTCCGAAACATCCAGCCTACGTAACCTTAGTTGATCAAACCCTGCGCTCGACCGAAGCACACAGACATGGCATGACTAAGTACTGTGCGCTGCAGATCATTTGGCGGAATGCGATTAAATCAACTTAAATTAACAGTCTATTTATTTACATATAACTATAGGCGGTGTGTGATCACAATCTGTTGTACTGTGCTTTGCTCCATATATTGTCGTTGTCTGTTACTAAGGTGTATACTCCAGCAAGGGTCAGGCCGACTGCGGCACCGAGTCCAACTGATCGGAGACCAGCGGTGCTCTTGTAGATCATTCCGGTGGTGGCAGCAGCGATGAAGGTGTTGGTGGTGTCTTCCTTGTCTCGGATCCAGGTCACGCCGAGGGCTATACAGGAGTAGAATGACGCGATGATGCCCAGAGTGCAGCCGGTTGTTGTGCCTGGAATTTTAAAGTGAACTCGCTAAAGTTTGATTGAATGATTTTGATTAAATCTCTTGCTGTGCAATCACTAAAAGTGGACGTGGCCACCACTCATTGTTTTGAGAACCATAATAGATAGAGACTTGATATTTTCACAAAATGTGTTGCTATAAGATCTTATAATAAAAAGAAAATAAATCAAATGGGGTCCCCATACAAGAAACATGTTCTCTTTGGCGTTTTTTGCTCGATTTTAAAAATGGTATTAGGTAGATGCTTGATATGTTCACAAAATGTGTATTTCTATTGCCACTATAACAACAAATAATAAAAAAAACTAAAGTTAAAAGTAATAGGAACAAGTTTTGTTTTGGAGATTTTTTGCTCAATGATGGTACGGAACCCTTTGTGTGCTCCGACTCACGTTTGGCCAGTTTTTTCACCATTTAGCTCTCTTATTTAACCCTTCACATTCCTATTCTGATCAAAGTCTATCGTATTTATTGTTGTTTGCGGGCGGCAAACGAAAAGTTAAGCAACTTTCTAGTTATGTTTTATTATACCTTTATCACATCAAGCACTGCTTGGGATGATTGTTTACACTGAGCCAAATAGTCTAATAAGAATTGTATGTCGTTCGTGCAATGTACACGTCGAGATCATTCTTCAATGACTCAGTATGTTGATCAGTTTGAATCAAAATATTCTAGAAACAAATCTTGGCACTGACCTTGCTTCATGATATAGTTGACAACCTGGGTCCGCCTCACTTTCCCGACCTGTCCCGCCAGCGTCGTCGCCCGCAGACCTTTATACAGACCCGCCATGCTGCCCAGACCTAAAATCGAGCAATTACGCATAATTATGTAAACAGTTTTGAGGTTATAACTCACGATTCCAAGTCGATATTTATACCTGAACCGGTCATAAACGACATTCCAATTATTGGTAAAGCTACGTTTGATCTTCTAGCAGTGGTGGCCATATGGCTATCGTCTGGATATAAGAATTCTGGCTGCATTTTCGGTATATAGTGAGGATCGAAGTTGAGATACGGGGAAAGAGCCGCGCTCTGCCCCTGAGGCTTCTCATCGTTCTTCGGTATTGTCGGTAAAATATCACTAAAAAGAGACATTTTCGATTATTCACTAATTTTAACTAAACTAAAACTATATAACAGCAATCGTGAGGAATTTGCGAAATCGAATTGGACATGTCAAAAGCACGCAGTGTTGCCAGACGGGTTTTACGTTCCGTTACGCGCCACTCTTAAAAATAGTACGCAAATTCAAGTTTGAGTACGCAGTACAAAATTTACTGTGAAAAAGTTGTTTATGCAACTGATACATAATGAGCAGTGCCGGATTAAGGCACTGAGGGGCCTGTAGCATTTCTCCAAAAAGCTGGTTGGTTGATCTCAGATATACACATGAGAATATCAGATAATATTAATAATTCCTACCTCATACCTTTTATGTGGAAATATTCAGGCCTCTCTAGGGTCGGAGTATAGCAAAGGGGGGGCGATTTTGGGACTTAAAAAAAATGTCATAATTTTTTTTTTGCTGTTTTTGGCCTAAATTACTATGTGTGCGTGTAGATCATGCTAAAATAAGCATGTTTTGTTATGTAAACTTTTTTTCTCCGATCAATATTTACCGAGATATTGGGGTTCAAAAGTCAGTAATTTAGAAGGGCTCTGGGACTTCGAAAAATTTTGGAGTCGTGAAATTTATGTCAATATAACACCTCATTTTTGTTAATGAGTCCTATAAAACATGCTAAAGTAAGCATATTTTGTTGTATAAACTTTTGTTTTCCGACCAATATTTACCGAGATATTGAAGTTCAAAGTTTCAAGGACTGAACATTTTTTGATAGGTGTGTTCAGTGGCGGATTAACCATAGAGCAAGAGTAGCAAATGCTACGGGCCCCGCGCATTGGGGGGCCCCGCGCCCACTCGCAAAAGGGGACCCCCCCCTCGTTAAGTCATTTCGTCACGTATAAAATTACCGTTCAGTCGCATACCGTTTAAGCATATCTAAGACCATCCAAGGGCCTCTTTGAAGGAATGCTACAGGCCCCGCGCTGGCTTAATCCGGCACTGGGTTTGGTGTCATTAAAACACATTTTTTTTATGATGCTATCGTATAGAATTCGCTAAAATAAACATGCTTTATGGAAGAAACTTTTCTCTGAAATCAAAAATAACCGAGATATTCGGCTTGATAGTTACCGAGATATTGACTCCTAAAAACTCGGATAGTGGATACGACTAGAAGTATAAGGCGGTAATAGTGACTTTCCGTATCTCCGGCGCTGCGGGAACAGCAGCCCTTCCGCCCTTGCATGACGACGCACGGTCACTTCGCTCGGCTCCGCAGCTTGGGCTTGTTGGTCGCCTTCGGCGACCAGCCTCAGCCGCTCGCCTCACTCGTTCCCGCGCTTCGTCATGGTGGGCGAGGGCTGCTCCCCCTCCGCGCCTCCGGCTCTATAAAAATACTCTAGGGCGCGCAGTGTCGGCACGCGTCCTAACCAGTGAGAGCCCTAGATTCGGACTTTCGCAGGCTAATATCGTATACCTAAACCATTATAGACCGGACCGATTCCATCATTGAAAATTTTACCTACATTTTACAATCCGTCCTTTATCTTGGTAATTATCAAGTTTAAAGAAAAGTTGCCCATACAAAACATGCTTATTTTAGCGTCTTCTATACGATAGCATCATAAAAACTTGGTGTTATAATAACACCACTTCACTCAAAAAAATGTTAAGTTGGATTACGATAATGACGAATTTTCAGTCCCAGAGCCCTTCAAAATTACTGACCTTGAACCCCAATATCTCGGTAAATATTGGTCCGAGAAAAAAAAATTATATAACAAAACATGCTTATTTTACCATGTTTTATAGGATTCATTAATAAAAATGAGGGGTTATATTGACATCAATTTCACTACTCCGAATTTTTTTAGTCCCAGAGCCCTTCAAAATTACTGACCTTTGAACCCCAATATCTCGGAAAATATTGATCGGAGAATAAAAGTTTAAATAACAAAACACGCTTATTTTAGCGTAATCTACACGATTCAAGCCTAAAAACACCATCTCAAAATCGGCCCCCGTTTGCTATACCCCAACCGAGAGGTTATTCTTCAATTATTTGTATTCTGTACACAATATTTTGCAACCAAGTTACGGGTACAAATGTAAAATGTAAAAATGTATAGTTTTAAACTGTATGCTATGTTTATAATTCACCTGTTAAAATGCAATCCAATTAAAGAAAATAATGTATATATAGCTTGGCAACTTCGTTGGTGACCCTCACATGTGTGCTATTTGTTTTGTGCAGCCGTAACTACTTACACAAGTTACCGCCAACACGAACGGCTGCCTGCGGAAGCAGCCTCCGTCGGTCGCCGTTCGTGTTGGCGGTAACTTGTGTAAGTAGTTACGGCTGCACATAACAAAAGGCACACATGTGAGTGTCACCGACGAAGTTGCCAAGGTATAGAAATACTTACTCACAATTGATCCTTTTTTGTCCTATAAAAGAAAAGCAACAAAACTCCCCACACAAAAAAAACGCAAGTAATGAAAGAAAAGAAAGAAAGTATCGCAGTAGAGAAGCAAATATTTAAGACTTGAAATGACATGAAAATTAAACCGCCAGAGAAAACGCTAAATCAAGGCGCCAACAGCACAGCGCGAACGCGAACCAAATCAAAATGGCGTTGACTTATAATATAATCATACAGTACACTCAAACTAAATCAAACTCTAATACATAGTTAACATGTTCTATTTTGTCTTGACTATGATGGTGCCTTAATGTCATTAGAATTTGTAAACTAGTTTGGCATGTCACTTGCTTGTCAGTGCGATAAGCACAGATAATCTCTAGAAGTATCAGTAGTAAATATATTTTGGGTGCGTTCGTAAATAATACTAACCGGAAAACCTAAAAAATATATATTCTGTTCAAGTGGACTAACCGGCTGTCAGGTAATAAAATAGTACGCAAATCGACGGATGAGTACGCGAGTACGCAAGACCATCAAATAGTACGCATTGCGTACTATTGCGTACCCGTATGGCAACGCTGAAAGCACGTCAAAAGTCTGAAAGGTCAGGCCGTGGGTGTTGCCAGTGTCATTATAAATAAAACCTTACACACACAAAATGGAATTTGATTTAATTTTTTAACCTATTTTAATAAATTGTTTTATTACAGGGAGGAAAGGACTTCCGAAGACGTTAGAAAAATCATAAAAACTGCGAAGCTTCACGAATCGGAGCTAACTGAAATCACTCAGGTGCTGAGGTTTCCAGACGCAAGCAAACAGAATGAGAACCTCAGGCTTATGTTGCTTGATGCCAATCTGCTCAAGGAAATAGAAGCCGGCAATGAAATTTTATTCAAAGGTAATTATTTAATCGCAAATTGTGTGGCCAATAGAATTTCCATACAAACTTTAACCCTTGCATATATTCTATAACCACCCTTGCGTTACCAACTAGAGGGGTTTACTCTATAAAAAATTGTTTAAAACCGTCGACCCATATGAACTTAATTAGAGATGGCGCTGTTAAAAATGCGCAAACATTTCAACGTCGCGCGGAAAACTTAAACGTTTCGTTTCTTGAAATCTTGGTTAGACTTTCAGATTTTGTAATAATCGTGATTATTTTCAGGCGATCCTGATGAGAATGTCGTTCTTTGTACGTCTACAAAAACCTACGACGTTAAAGAGGCCGAAACATCAAACAGCCTTCTTTTAGTGCCTGAATTACTTTTCGCTGCTAACACGGGTCTAGACGAGACCATCGCTAACAACTCTATGGAAGATTCCGACACCTCCTTCGACCAATCCAATAACTCTCTCAACAAATCCACAGAATCAGATGAAGGTGACAAACCACCTAGAAAAATAGAATACAAAGAAGTAATAAACACGTTCTTCACTTATTATGAACTGAAACCGTGCAAGCCGCGCCTAAACAAGCTGCAGAAACTTCTAGAACCTTCTAGATACCAAGGGATGGAGCTAGAGTATGCTATAGACAAGTCGACGTTGTTGACTTACGAAGCGATATTCGAAAAGGTCCAAGCATCGCGGAAAGAACTTGACGAAGAGTTCGAGAACATTCAGGCTATAGAAATAGACGGATATTATAGATTACTTGAATTCGATTACGAGTTCAGAGTTTTATCGTATATGTTAGATCTTATTGATGAAAACTCATGGCCTTTGGAGAAAATATCCAAAGAAGTTACTCTAGACAGCTTAAAAGACTTGGTACCTCTGTCTATTTTGGAATCTATGTTTAAGTTTTACACTGAAGAGTCGATCGAAGAGGGTGGTGTACAGTATTATAGGTATAAGCAAGATAAAGTTTGCAGGTTTCTGGCAAGAGTGCTTCTGAAGAGTGCTGGTAAATTTAATCTGACGGAGTTTATGCAAGCTTGGAAGGATTCCGTTCCCGATGGAATGGTTACTGATGTAAGTAGAAATAAGGAGATCTTTTTCAAGAGATCTATTTTGATTTTAATGCTTGCTTTTTGGGAAATTTGATAGACTAGGGAGTAACAAGGTCAAAGATGATTGATGAAAAGCAAGTTGAATAATGCTGAGTCAAACATCTTCAAATGGTATTACCGATGAGTAGGAATAAACTATTCCGATACGTTGCTTATTTTGTTTATTTTGGTTTGGGTCTTGTGTTTGTTCACTAAGGCAGAGGAAACACGTACTTGTTTTCACACTATTAAGGGGTATTAATAAAATAGTGTGAAGATTTTTTGAATTAGCCGCTTTTTTCAGGTCAACTATAATTAGCGCGGATTTACACCTGTAAGTTTTATTTACGTAAGTATATAAGCACGCAGCTATACCTACGTTAGACTGACTATCTCAGACTATACAGGTGTGAATCCGGCCTCAGACAGTCTATCAGGACTGCAAATGTCGGTTTTTTTGCAGGTCCTATAAAAATATCTGATTGTTATTAGAAACGACTGTTTCGAGTTATTTGTAACTGGACAGTAGTTACATGTCGGTCGTTTACACATTTTGTAGGAATCCATGCTGTGGGGTATAGCGCTGGTGGACGCGAGCAGCTCGCCGCAGGTGGTGTGGGGGTTCGCCGAGGCCGAGCTGCCGGAGAACATCACCGAGCGGTTCAAGGTTCTCTTCCAGGCCAAGCCCAAGTGGACCGTTGAGCAGATATCCCCGTATATCGAGTGAGTTGTAACCAGCATTACGTTTTTTGGGGCCTGATAAATTTCTTTTATCGATTTTCTTCGACTTAGTGCTGCCACCTGATTTATTTTTTAGGGTTCCGTACCAAAATGGTAAAAAAGGAACTCTTATGGTGCGACTCTGTCTGTCTGTCTGTCTGTCTGTCTGTCTGTCTGTCTGTCACAGCAAGATATCTCAGGATCTACTGATGCTATCGACTTGAAATTTTGAATATTGTTAAAAACCGCAAGCCCGAGCCTATTGGACAGAAAAAAAATCTTATATCTTTATACTTTTTTTTTTTAATGGGACCGAAATGGGATGTCGAAAATCAAAAGTAGAGCTATTATATCGAGTGGGATGTCAAATGAAAGGGCTTAGTGTATAAATTCCAAAAACATTTATATATTTTTTATCAGACATGTAGTTTTTGATTTAAGACAAAAAACGTTAAGAAAAATACCATTCCCCCCTATTATCTCCGAAGTTACTGAACAGAAAAATCTGTAATAATTACAGATTATTAATATCATTCTATATATTACAGGAAAAATAAAACGGTTTTCCTAACTTACAGCGTTTTTTGGAAAAATCGTAAGACAAACTTATTTGCTTCTACTGAACTAACCGCGACATATGTCGATGTATGGGGACAACAGTTTTGCAAGAGCAAAGTTAAGTTTGTTCCACCATATAGTTTATCTTGAATTATTCACGTATCTACTGACGAGTTTGTACGGAACCCTCGGTGCGCGAGTCTGACTCGCACTTGACCGGTTTTTTTATTTTTCTTCCAGATGCTATGCCACGGAGAAATTGAACGTAAACGCGCTCCTGACGAAGTACGCCCGGGCTTCCACGCAAGACGGCGTCAGAGTGTTTTCAGCCAAGCACATGAAATAAACAACTTACAATAAAAAGCTTACTTTCATTCCATTATCAGCCTATATACCAGTGGCGTGGCGTAATAGTATATTACACAACTAGGGTGGTAATACAAAGAAAGGCCGAGATCGCAGCCAGATGCGCGTAGCGTGCGGAAAAAGGCACTTTATGGCCAAGTGTGGCATAATAGTACATTACACAACTAGGGTGGTAATACAAAGAAAGGCCGAGATCGCAGATGTTTGCGGCCGGAGCTGCAAGCGAGGGATGTAAATATGCGATCGAGGGCTTTCTTTATTACCTCCCGTGTTGAGTACATTATTATAGAACTGTAATTTTAAAATCCCGCTGTAATTAGGCAGGACATGTTCTTGTGTGCGTGACCTTTACTCTACTGGAACTATCTATACAAAGCGCGAATACCTATATACCTATTATCTATATTCATCTGAAATTTATGATATCTGTGAACTCGCATCCTAAGTTACGTGTAACATTGTGTATTGTATGCCACCCCTATAAACATGGACATAATCCTACCCAGAATACCGCAATTTATATATGTTTTGCACCGTCGAGTTCTATACTCGGTAGCTATAGCACACAGTTGACCGCGTTGAGCAGGGGTTTTCAACCTGTGGAGTTTTCATCGGCGGCCCGCCAACAGCTTAGCCAGTTTTTTCATCCTTATTAATCCTTAATAGTAGAATTATATTTGTAAAATGGAAACTAAATAGTCAATCGTTTATAAATTGAGTAATCATTATATCAAATGAATTGATCAGGTGCCTGATTTTTTGTATAAGGATAGAATGTGGGCCCAATTAAGAAAATGCAAAAAAAATCTTTATTGGTTCTGATTTGCAAAAGGTGGATATGACCCCTGGCGTTGAAGATCATTTTACCATGGTGATACTCCATAGACAAAAAGTTTATCTGATTTCTGAGGGACTCAAGAATAATGAATACCTATATCGACGGCAAAAAGCGGAAATGTAGTAACCGCCAAGGGTTTCCTTTGGCGGTTACTACGTTTCCGCTTTTTGCCATCGATATTTAAAACAAAGTCGGGTTAGTTACACTATTTATAACTCGAGAACGGGTGGACCGATTTTTAATGATCTTTGATTTCTTTGGGTTTGTCTCTGCCCTGACCTGAATCACAAAATAACTATTAAAACATCTAAAAAAAAAAAATTCTGAGGCGGAACGTAGTTCGCCGTTACAGCAGTAAGTAATAAATAAATGAAGGGAAATCAAGACAGTTTTATCGAGACTAATAGCTATGAACGTGCTATCTCTTTTTGTTGAATAACTGTGTCCGTGACACTAAGTTGGGTGACGAAAATCGTCTCGTCTGGACACAGCATATCTTCTCTTGTTATACTTTTCCTTTGTTTACTTTTTAGAAAGGGACAGCTGATTCTTTGGCATTGAAATCAAATACACATTTAAAAATAAACGTTTATTTTAAAATCTCGTCGCTTACAATTACCTAAGTATAGTGATTAGAAATCAATTTGGGGTTTTATTTGAGCACGTTCTTATTACTATTTACATTTCGTCGGAACTTTAATTAACTAGGTAGCACAGCCATCAATCGTTCATTTATTAACAATTCATTTCCACACAACAATTAAAACATCATTCAAATTACAATATCATTAAAATTAACTTACACTAAATTATTCAGTAAAAAATTAAATAGTTATACATATATGAATAGGTACGTGGAATTTAAATGCTTAGGACTCACACAATATAGTCAAAAACTTTGAATGCAGTCTTGACAGAAATGGAATAAATTATTTATTTTCAGCCGAATACTTGATTGCAAATATAAAACACCGAATAGACTAAATATATATATATATTTGAGGGTTGCCAGAAATTAATTCCCTATAAGTTACTACTGGCTGGTTAGCCAGACATAATACAAAATGAGTGCTGAAACCGTTAAAATTTCAGTCCAATATAAAGTGTTAAATAATGAATAAGGTTCAATTTCACTCGACAATAGATACTGTATCTTTGGCTTATCTAGGACTGTTTGATGTTCTTCCTGAGCAAGTCCAGTTGCTCCCACATTTGCTTCGGCAGGTCTTCACCAACTTCCTCCGTGAAATACTTTTCGATTGCGTCAGCCTGTGGACAAAGAATTTTACTCTTAGCACAGAATTTAAATAAGAGAATTTTACCACGCACATGCAACGCACGTGCCCTTTTTAAACTTATGGAAAGAACCTGCTCAAAGCGCAAACACTGACAACGGACGTATTAGGATGTGAGTGTTTCAACTTTCGCGGAGGTGGGCAGAACGGACCACGAGTGGACCAATCTCAGTGCATGAAATCTTCATTCCGCGTCAGCCCTTAATTTGGCAAAAAATACAGAAGGATTCAAGTCTAGCCGGGATTCTATAGTAACGTACGATTGGAGTTGGAAAAAAATACAAAAATATGGTCAAAGAGTTTGGTAACTATGGTGCACGTTGTCAAATTTAGGGTTAAAACAATGTGATTTATTGGAGGTACGGCAGTATTGATGGTTAAGGGGGCCAACACGAGAGGCCGAGCCGAGAGTCCCCAAGCGTTTTTCAAATCAAAGACTAGTATGCAAGTGATTGAAACATAAGTGCCGTATGACTAATAGATGTATGACCGCTCTGCTCTGGCTCCACAGAAAACAAGCGCCGTTGGCAGAGCTATGCCTAGCCCAGCCAACTGCATTGCTGAGTGGAGACCATTTCGGTTGCACATCTCTGTTTGTGTTTTGTTTCATTTATGTAACTGTAATGATACACATCATTATAAATACGTTTCATTCATTCATTCATTCAAACTCACCTCCTGCATCCAGAAGTCCTTGGGAATACTGAAGAGTTCGTTCACGTCAATATCTCCGAGGCCGGCGGTGGGCAGCGCTCCAGGTGCGGGCAATAGTCCGAGCGGGGAGGTCACGTGGCAGGGTTCGTCGTCGCAGCGCCGCAGCACCCAGTCCAGCACGCGGGCGTTCTCGCCGAAGCCCGGCCAGAGGAATTTGCCCTGGAACATTATTTATTTATAAACGAGTTCGAAAAAGGAAGGTTTACAGAGTTAGGGACATTATTGAAAAAAACATATAACGATACAAATATTTGTCAACTTTATTACCTATATCGTTATTTAGGAAGGCAAGGTGTGTAGGTAGTTAGGTACCTATCTACAGAGCTAGACTACTTACGACGGTATGCAGTAAGTCTCAAGAATTGACCAAATACAAAGGGCTGCTCTACTATGAAGTGGTGCTCACATAATAAGTATAGCACAGAAAAAGCTTAAGAGGAAACGGGAGGGCAGTTATTCCATACAAACGTAGTCCTCTGTTTCCTCCCTGGATAATGCCAGTAGAGCAATCATTTTTTGTCCATAAATCTATGGCTACTATTGATATGTTCCTATGTTTTCCTTTTTACGATAAATTGATTCTCAAAAGAGATATTAACCTTCTAAAACCTAAAAAAAATGCCAGATTTTCCGCTGTGTTCACACATCCAGAAAACAAATTTGACTAGATTATTAAAAAAAAAGAAAACATAGGAACACGGCCAAAGCATTTCTTTAATGTTTAATGAAAAAATTAGTTAAATAGGTTAAGTTTTGGGGAAGAAATCAGGGGACTACGAAACGTTGTTTTCATGAAATTTTAAAAGGTATTTTCGGTCCAAGCTGCAGTTGTCTCTATCGCGCTCTGCGGGTGAGAGGCGGGCAGTGCGGGATAGCGACACATTTTACAAATACCTAATTTTCAATTCTCTCGACCTTACTGTTTCCTCTTAACCCTTTGGACACCAAGAAAACCTTAAGATGTCCACGCCAGCAACACCTAAAGATGTCACATGGCGCGGGTCGATTTAGACCTACATGCATCAGCATAAAGTTTAATTCCGGTTTCGACAGTGTTATGACATGGCGTCTGCAACGCCGGATTTCCGCCTAGGCTTACAAGGCCCCGGCTTAGTGGCCCGCCCAGCCTAGAGGGGCCCTAACGATGGACCCTTGATATAAGCCCAAAAACATAGCTTGCCTTCTCAATACCAAGTGCCTAGGGGCCCTGGATCTCTAAATACGAGCCTGGGCGTCTGATTTGCAACTTTTAACTTATCAAATCTTCGAAAAGGTTATTTGGGTTTTTACCGACTACAAAAAATGAGTAGTAGTTATAAATCTCCTCAAGCCTTTACGAAGATCCTAGACAGTTACCTGTTGATCCTTCCTGAACCAGTTGACGTGGAAGATCTTGGGCAACTTGCGGCCGGCGCGCGGCATGGACAGCCAGTGCCGGAGGTACTCCCCGAAGTTGTAGCCGAAGAACGGGCGCATGGCGAACGGGTCGTGCATTATCACCTTGCCCTGGAAGTGATTTTAATTTAGATCCCACTGCTTGTGAGGTCTTTGGGGTTTTGGGCCTGAAGGATCTAGAGCAGAAATACATTGCGCGAGTAACTTGTCAAGACAGTAGGTACAGATATTGCTGTCTTCTTTTAGTCGTGTTTGCGAAAAAGATAGGTACTGATTGCTGACCGACAGAGTAACTAGTGTAATAAAATTCACTTGTCATTCTGAAGCGAAAAAAATAATATACGGCCGTGCGGCGTTTTTGTGGTGAACAGGTACAGATTGTCTTATGGCATTAAGTTCTCATTTTATACGATAAGTTATCATAGCTATATTCAACTAAGTTTAAATAAATAAAAAGTAATAGGCACTCATCAATTGATAATGATGACTCTTGTACTTATTCTTATTAATTACTAGCATTTACCCGCAGCTTCGCCCGCGTTTTCCCGTTACTGTCCCAAGGGAACTATTTACCGGGATATAAAGTATCCTATGTTTCAATCCAGGATGCTTCGATCCTTGGTCTGCTTGCATGCCAAATTTCGGCTCAATCCATTTAGATCCTACCCCGTTATTTAGTAACAAACATCTAAACATCTTCACAAAATCTTTCACATTTATAATATTAGTCGGATTATGTACTTACACTGAACTCAGCGGCAGCGGTGGCCTCCGACCTCATAGCAGCCCCCATGAATACCCCATGCTCCCAGTCGCGGGCCTCGACCACCAGAGGCACGCCCTCCGGCCTCCGGCCTCCCAACAAGATGGCGGATATCGGGACTCCCTCGGGACTCTCCCAGGCGTCGTCTATTATTGGGCACTGCGCTGCTGGAGTGCAGAATCTGTGGACATTTTATTCTTAAAGGCTGTCCATTGTATAATGTTCTTGGTGTTATTATTCACTAGCATTTTCCCGCGGCTTCGCCCGCGTTGTTGCCGTTATTGTCCCAAAGGAACTCTTTACCGGGATATAAAGTACCCTATGTTTCAATCCAGGACTTGGTCTACTTGCATGCCAAATGCAAGCAGCATGATCCATCTAGTTGCTACCCCGTTATTAGGTAACAAACATCCAAATATCCAAACATCCAAAAATCTTCACAAACTTTCGCATTTATAATATTAGTAGGATTTTTACATTTATGAGTTTGATAAATTCGGCTTTTCTTTAAAATGCTTGACATGCATACTCAGGTAGTACTCTTTTGCTTGAAATGAAACCCAAAAACAATACATAAACCATAAGCCTTCAGTCGAAACTATTTTTCTACAATTTTAGAGCTGTTTCATAAGCTGGCAACACAGTCCACATTTTTTAAAAACACAACAACCGAAGGTTTCCTAATCAGCCAACTAACCTAGAGTTCGGATGCGCCGCCGGAGTCTTCTTGCTAGGGGCCCAAGGCTGTCCCTTCCAGTCGGTCAGGTTCTCAGGGGCCTGTCCCATGCCCTCCCACCAAACGCCACCCTCCTTGGTCTCTGCTACGTTCGTGAACACCGTGTTTTTGAATACTGTCGCCATTGCTATGGGGTTGGTGGCTTCGGAAGTGCCTGTAAAAATGGTTTTATAAGTGTGCTGTATATCACTGTCCCAATGTCGGTTTAGAGTTAGAGCTTAAGGGTGATTCTTGAAAACATCATTCGTCTGACCAATTAGGTATTCCACAATTATATGGGAATGATAATTTTCAAGAACGACCCTTAATTGATATGTATTTTTTCACGATTTCTGTCAGCCAGCCAATAAAAGAAAAAAAAAAGTCTTTTGCTTATAAGATTCTTATTGGGATGGGTTGGACGAAATGGTTTTGAACTTTTGAAAGCCGTCTGCAAGATTCGAGCTCGTTTTGTAAGGTTATAGAGAAAGTGTTTCTTAAAATCGATACCTAAAGCGGATTGGACAGAGGATGAAATTTAATATAGAAATCATCAGGTAAGTAAGTGGTTGTTTGTTAGTCTCTTCCTTAGTAAGTATCCTTTAAGTCTGTAGCTTATCATTATATGCAATTATACCAACTTAGAATTGAACGACTCATTGCTTCATTCAAGTAGTTTAATTCCAAGAACTTTTGGCAATCATATTCATACAGAACATCAGCAAAAATTTGAAACTAACCTGGGGCGACTCCAAAGAAGCCGTTCTCAGGATTGATCGCTCTCAGCACTCCATTATCATCGAACCGCATCCACGCGATGTCATCACCGACGCACTCGACTTTGTATCCAGGCAGTGATGGAGTCATCATCGCTAGGTTAGTCTTCCCGCAAGCCGAGGGGAAGGCAGCCGCGATGTAGCGCTTGCGGCCTTGCGGATCCGTTATACCCACAATCTGGGGCAATAAAGAAGACTTAAGTAAGCTGAGCGACTATCGTGACATCGTGAACCTGCGTACACCGGCGAAAATGTTCAAAGGTTTTTTTTTATGTTATAAGTGGCAAACTAGCAGACGAGCTGCCTGATGGAAAGCAGTCAACGTCGCCCATGGATATCTCCAACACCAGGGGTGTTACCTATACGTTGCCGATCTTTGAGAGCCCTGTTTACTCGTTTCTTGAAGAACCCCATGTCATAGCGAGTATGTGATAGGTGTATGTGAAGTCCCCAACCCGCATTGGGCCAGGTTGAGGACTAGAGCCCATTCACTCTCATCTATGAGAATAGACGTGTGTCGAGCACTGGGGCGAACTGTATACCGCGTGTTTCTTTGTAGGAATACGTACCAGCATGTGTTCAGCCAGCCACCCTTCGCGGCGCGCGATGACGGAGCCAAGGCGAAGAGCGAAGCACTTCTTCCCCAAGAGGCTGTTGCCACCGTATCCGCTGCCTGTAACACCAGCCTCCGTTATCTACCAGTGACATTGAGTCATACCCTAAAACCTCTAAATGTATATTTACTGTCGTGAAAATGTCAGAGTATATTATTCATTCGTTATGTGTTAGTTTAGTATACTAGTGACAGACGATTTTTTATGTACGAGTGTGTAAATGAGTTTACTTCGTGTTGCTGTATACTGTGTCAAAAGTTTACAAGTTACACCAAACGTTGTTTTTTACGGGGACAGAAAATATAAGGTCCTTCATATAGTTTCAAACAGCCGTTAGTATAGGAGTCAACTTCCAGGAGGATCGGCTGTCCCCCCAACGTACCGTAGCTGATAATCTCGTTGTCACTGGGTTTGTGGAGTATGATGGTGCGGGGAGGGTCGCAGGGCCAGCCGGGGACGCCGCCGCCGCCCACGGCGTGCAGGCATCTCACGAACTGCTCGTCATGGCGTAAGGCTTCCAACACCTTATTGCCTGTTGAGATATAACATTGTAAGGGCGGCTCTTTATGAATAAACCTTGGCAAGCCTATGCCTTGTTATGACATGGAAATATCATGCTCACTTTAACACATCTATTGTTGTTAGCAGAGCAATGTATTTTTTTTGTGAACTCTTCGTTTGTTTAGCTATTGTTACTTGGCAAATTTGTGGTAAATAAACAATTGTTTGTCGATATGTGAGAGGAATATCGACAAATACTTGACATTTCCAAAATATTTGTGTCAGAAAGACATAGGTACATCCCTTTAACAATTAGGTCTATTGGATTTACCATTTTAGACTGCCACTTTGACATATTCGCCAAGGTACCATCGTAAAGGTGATCATGATAGTCAAATTATGTAAAACATGAAATAAACTAAGAATACTTACCAATCCTAGTCATGACCCGCATGGAATACACGACGTATGGAGAGTCTGTGATCTCGATGCCGATCTTGGACAACGGCGAGCCCACAGGACCCATGGAGAACGGGATCACGTACATGGTACGACCTGAAACAACATACCTTAGTTAGTCCTTAATGAAATCAAAACGTACTGTAAGTACTGTTCAAGTATAATCTGCCTGAAAATACGGGGACTCCGAAGATCAGGCACACATAAGACACCTTGCAAAGAACTCTTAACAGATCTGTCACACAAAGTTCTATAGGATAAAAAAGAAAAGCACCATTTCGGTTGACCTGAAAATGTGAACATTGTGGGTGCTGGTGTGAATGTTACATGTTACGCCTCATGTAGGGTCCGGGTGTAAGGGATCCGTCAGATGAAATATGATGATCCAGTGTATCTCTAACAACCGAAGTAACTGTGGATAACACTTGTGTCCCATGCTCCTAGCGAAGCTAAAGGTGTGAGACTCCCTACCCAAACCAAGGTATCCTAGTTATGGAAGCCAAACGAAGTTTATTTTTCAACCAAAGCAACTGTGTTTAATAACACTTGACTCACCTCTCATGCAACCCGGGAACCGTTCAGCGACGGCCCTCTCGTAGTCACCAGGGGCGATGTAGTTGCCTAGGGCAGACTTCTGACCAGTCCGCGCCGCCGGCACCACGTCCCGCTCTCGTTCAGCACAGATGAACGTGCGGGACTCCACGCGAGCCACGTCCGACGGATCCGTGCGGGCCAGGTAACTGAGGATACATTCGTTTTGAGGATATAATGTAGGTGACACACGTACGCGTAGTTTACAAATCCCAATCACATATGCCATATCTACGAAGCTATTTCTTCTTGTTGGAATCTACAGAAGATTTTATCAATAGTCCTGATAATCTCTGTCAGCATCACCAAGGATGTGTGAAGTCATTGGAAAGGCTCATAGTTATAGTTAAACGATTCTAAAAAGATCAGCTAAAAAGTATCTTGTCTCATTACAACCGATTTATCGATTAAAATCGAGGACTAAGTATGTCGTAAGCCTGTTCAATCATACCGATGCGGGGACCAATCGCCGTGCCGCTCTGCTTAGTTAGTCATGAAAATGCTTCAATTTCAAACATGTTGAGACTTGCTCTCTCACCAGTTGTCATACTGAGGCAGGACGCGGAGAGTGCCTTGCTGCCGCATCAGCCGCAGCAGCGCTGCCGCCTCGGACTCCGAGCCGTCGCACACGTGGACCTGCTCTGGCTGGCAGAGAGCAGCACTGCGCTCCACAAACGCTCGGACCTGGGAGATAAATAATAAACATAAATAAATGTTGGGGGATAATCATATCGGTACAAATCGATCTAGTCCCAATTGACTTAAGCAACGTTGTGCTATGGGATAGAAAACATACGTGACTCTGCATCTAATCGCACACAAATATTTATTCAGCCTTTATACCTTCTACTGCTGGGCACAGACCTACTCCCATAGATGGGTTGTAGTCCTCACGCTGACCCTGTTGTGAATCGGGGACTTCACATACATTTTTGCTTTTTTCGCGATAAGGGACTAAAACAACCCAATTTTAGATATATACTAGTTAGCATGTTAAGACATTGGAGCACACTACTCTAGCCTACTATTAAAAAAACTTAACTCTTCCTGGTCGTGACTAAGTTGAACTAAAGTTGAGTTAAATAACTTTTAGAAGTTTTATTTTTAGAGGTTTGTCAAATCTCGGTTGTCATTTGTCATGCCAACACTTTTATCTAATAGTGCCATATACATTATAGTTTCGTAAAACCATACATTTTAGTCACGGACGATTTAAATACGGTTGACGAATTTATGTTAATCTAATCGAATAACCGTTTCAAAACGAAGTGACGCAAATCCTATATTTTTATACACATGCGACAAAACACTCCTTGTATGCAAAATGAAACAATTGA
The DNA here is from genome assembly GCA_947034925.1 of Eudemis profundana. NCBI lineage: Eukaryota > Metazoa > Arthropoda > Insecta > Lepidoptera > Tortricidae > Eudemis > Eudemis profundana. Next base: position 7,589,669 of record OX344814.1, on the reverse strand, counting down.
TTTGACACGTTCATTTGTTTCAAACATTTTATTCATTTGGTAGCTTCATGCATAAATATGATGTTTTCAAATATTTAATTTCAAGCATACAACAAATGCATTAAGTAGTTATTATAGAAAAAACCCAAATAACTGTTGATGTGCTTATAATATTCGAATACCCTCGATTTCTCCAAGATCCCATCATTAGATTCTGATCTGGTGCCGATGGGACCAACTGGCGTCCTATTTCATACAAAAAAACACATTTGCTATTAAGTACTATTAGTTCAAGGTATAACGGCCGATCCTATAGGTGCTACTGAGTAGCCGATCGCCGGCATGATGGACCGACCAGCGAGGAACAATCTCAAAAGTCTACGATGTAATGAGGAACGCGATGGTCCGGAGTCGATGGCGGGAATGTATTCAACTCAGAACCATAGTGTAATAGCAGTAATTTTTCTGGTCACAAAAGGTACATCGCGCGCGCGCGGCTTGTTTGTGAGAGCGCCGTAAACGAACGCACTACCTACAAGTAGACATGTGTAGCTCGCGAGTGAGTGATTCAAAAGAGCTATATCCATGGGTCTAGCTCACCAGCTCACAACTCAGTTCCGATTCAAACAACTCAGTATATCTTTCAACTCACTCGTTCGCTCGCTCTCAAGTACCTCTATTGAGCCGTGAGGTGCACAAAAAGACACGATCAACATGAACTTTTCGTCGCTGTCTTGTCACCGTATATCTATTACTGCTCTCTCTTTCATTCGGAAATATTCGGATTTGGAGCTACTGAGCTATAAGAGCTAGTGAATTGAGCTAAAGAGTGATACCTAAGTACATGTCTTTGACAGCTAAAGAGTCATATAACTCTTTTCACTTTAGTGACACATTTTGCGCATATCATGCGCATAGATATGCGTAAGTAGATACCTACAAGCAAAGTTTTAAGAATGCGTAAGAATGCTCCAAAATTAACGGCATTTCCTTCAATGTGGCCCCAGCATGAGAGGGTACAAGATTTAGATTGGCGGCACCAGTTGGCAGCACATTCGTCGTGCACGTTCCCTATACTTTCCCAGACCGAAGGCCACCAGCCACGATCATCAGTTATGACGACGGATACGACTAAGAAGACGAACTGAGATCAATCATCAATGCATCAATCGTTGTTTTGTTTTTAAGTAAAACAGTCTGCGTTTTTGAACTTGCTCGTGGCAATCCTGATGGCAATCGTTGATGTCAATTATTTCTTATAATATTATCGTTCAAGTATAATTGCCTTCATTACGCTTATCAATAGACCGCCATAGCAAATTAATTGGTTCGTGTAATTAAATGTTAAATACGTACTTCATTATATTTATGACCAAATCATGACGTCATAACATAATGCAATTGTTGTGTTATTACTTATCCTCTTAACCGACTTCAGAAAAGGAGGAGGTCTTCGTTTGTCGGAATCTTCGTTTTTCATTTTTTTTTATGTAAAAAGGCTAAACCAATTTGAAACATAAATACTTAGTTTTATTGCGTATGGATATAATTAAGAGCATAAAACCGGATTTCAGTTTGAGATTTGATAATTTAGAATGTTAAACAGAAATTGAGACATAATATTTCTTTAGGAAAAATATATGTATACATGCCAATTAGATGTTATTAAGCCGAAGCAGTCATGAACTCATCGGTAGGTACTATTAAATAGCTATTAGCATCAAAAGAAAAAAACTGGCCAAGTGCGAGTCGGAATCGCGCACGAAGGGTTCCGTACCATCATCAAGCAACAATACTTATACCAAAAAACACTTTTCTTTTATGGGGACCCCTCTTTACTTTGTTTTTATTATTTTATAGCGGCTACAGAAGTAGGTATATTCACACGTTCTGTGAAATTTTCAAGCCTCTGCCGTTTACGGTTCAAAAGATACAGCACTGTTACAGACGGACAGATGGACAGCGGAATCCCAGTAATAGGGTTCCGTTGGCACCCTTTGGCTACGGACCCTAAAACACATTACTCAATTACTCAATCATTTATTGCAATTTCACAAAAGTAGGTACAGATGTGTGTGGTGGCGCCACTGTGCCAATGTTTACATCGCTCCCGTAATTAAAATCAAATAAATGCTTCTTTGCGAGTAATAAGTGTTAAAAAGTGCTATAGGACACCAATAAACAGACAATAAATCGTGTGAATAAATAGACATTATGAAATTAATAGTGATAAGTGGTGAAATTGAACTAAATACGATAGTGACAAAATCGTACGTATACAAATAACGGACTTAGAACGTGCCATAAAAAGTGATGTGTTGGACATTATAATAACGAGACATTTTTCTAAATATATTTCATAGTGATTTAAAGAGTGGACTTGAAAACAACCTAAAAATATAACATTTTGCCGGTCATCGCCGTAATCGCATGGATATCAGCGCCATCTAGCGACAACTAACAAAACTACGACAACTGCCATCATAGTAAAGGGTTTCACACAAGTCTTACCAATCGACTAAACCACCAACAGCTTCTCCACATTACGACTAGAGGGCGGTAATATAAGCAAAATGAGTCAACTAGAAAAATTAATACTCGAAATGAGAAATGAGATGCAGCAAAGATTTGCAAATATAGAAAACTCCATTGTCAAGTCCGAAGAAAAAATCACAACCAATATTATTAATAACATGAATGAAAAATTCAACTACGTCACCGGCGAACTAGAGTCCTTACGCACGCAAACAGAAACCCAAGAAAAGAGATTGCATGAAATTGAAAAGAGAGCAGTGCAAAGAAATTTGGTGTTTTTCGGGATAAAAGAAGGAGAAAATTCATATCTAGAATTACAAGAGAAGGTGTTTAAAATTATTAACGAAATTATGAAACTAAAGATCTCAGAAACGGAAATTGAAGTAGTTAGAAGAATAGGGAAAAAAGGAAGTAAAGCCCGACCAGTAGCCGTGACTATTACTACTCTGGGAACAAAGATAAGAATCTTTAAAAACAAAAAGTGTTTAGAAGGCTCAAATATTTATATAAAACATGAATTTCCACAAAACATATTAAAAATCAGGAAAGAATTAAAAACACAACAACAGTTGGAAGAAGAAAAAGGAAATGAAGCTTTCATACGCTACGATAAACTTGTAGTAACAGGAAAAAGTAAAAAACACGGAAATAAGCGAGCGCTACCGTCTTCCCCCCTCCAATCACAAGATGAAGATTCTGAAACGAGAGACTCAGTTAAACTGACTAAAAAACACAAGGGAAACAACCTCATCACTGAGTACATGAAACCTACAGAAATGACAACGACTGAAGTAACAGATCTCACCATACCTGCATGAAATACAGTGGCCCCCTCCCAACCCATATCTAAGACACACAGAATGATGGAAACTACCAAACCTCCCAATACGGCTGGTCCCCGCGGGAGTGTCAGACCATTACCCTCCACTCCAAACTCAAATCAACCTGAACATATTGCTGACAAACTCTACATTGGAACATTAAACGTAAGGTCCTTAGTAGGCATAGGACGCCAAGAAGAACTTGAGCATTCCCTAAAGAATATTAACTGGCATGTACTTGGACTCTCAGAAGTCAAAAGAGAAGGTACCCATATACAAGAGTACGCGGACTACATACTAATGCATACGGGCAAAAAAAGCGGCAAAAACGGCGTGGGATTTATGATAAAGCAGGAAATAAAACCATTCATCAAAGACTTTAAACCGATATCGGACAGAGTAGCTAGATTGGATCTAATGGTACATAATACGCCGATAAATATTATCCAAGTGTATGCACCCACTGAAAAAGCCACTGAAGAACATATGGAGACATTCTACAATGATATACGCTACGCAATAGAACAGACTAATTGTAATATGTTCATTATAGGTGACTTCAATGCGAAAATTGGACAGCCCACTCCAGAAGACAGTACTGTTATGGGGCCATGGGGCTATGGAGAAAGAAATAGCCGGGGTAGAGCCCTCATCGACTTCTGTTTGGAAAATGAGCTTTATGTAATGAATACGCACTTCAAGAAAAAGCCAAAGCTCCGATGGACGTGGAAGTCACCAAATGAAAAGATATTTAATGAGATAGACTTTATCTTAACCAAAAAACAAAACATTAAAGCTGTACATAATTTTGAAGTCTTAAATACAACACACCCAACTGACCATAGACTAGCACGGGTGACCTACTGTACATCACTAAGAGGTAAAAAAACCAGAATAACCTTCAAAGGAAAACAGAAAGATTTCCACCTACTAGAAAAAGAGTCCTTGAAGAACATCTTTATGGAATCAGTAGAGTCACTCCAATATACAAACATGCAAGACTATTATACGGATATAGAAAACAACATTAAGAACTGCCCCTTAAAACTGCCAGTTAATACTGCGCCAAAGAAGATGTCCCCTATAATAACAGAAAAAGTACAAATTTTAATAAACAAAAGAACCACGTTAAAAAACAAGAAATTCAAATCAGCCCTTGAGAAAAGAAAACTCAAAAATTTATACTCAAAAATTCGCAATAAACTAAAAAGAAATAAACTTAATCACAGAATGAAAATCATAGAAGAGGAGCTTTTAAAAAGAGGATCCGCAAAACGTGGACATAAACGCCTAAAGGACCATACACACTGGATACCATCGTTAAAGGATAACTCAGGACTCTTACATACAAACAGACACAACATCTTGAAAATGGCCACATCATTCTATGAAAACCTATATAACGCCGAAAACCAAGACCTTCGACATTTGAGGAAGAGTCAATCACCCACCAACTGCATAGCGCCACTATTAAAAAGTGAAATAGACAGTGCCATAAATACATTAAAAACGATGAAAAGTCCTGGAGCAGACGGTATAACAAATGACATCCTAAAGGCGATACGTGAACCATTAACACCTCTACTTACACAACTATTTAATCAAATAATAGAACAAGAAAAAATACCTGAAGAATGGGAGACATCTGTAATTAGCCTGATATTCAAAAAAGGAGATCCGTTTGAATTAAATAACTACCGTCCTATAAGTCTGTTGCAGTCCACATACAAGCTGTTTACGAGTATTATCTTAAACAGAATTAGAAAAACGCTAGATTTTCAACAACCGGTAGAGCAAGCGGGATTTAGAAGGAACTACTCAACAATCGACCACATTTTTACGCTACAACAAGTTATTGAAAAATATAGAGAATATGGTAAACGACTCTACATAGCTTTTGTGGACTATACAAAAGCTTTTGATACAATATCGCACCAAAAGCTATGGAAAGCACTCGAAGAGCAAGGCGTCGACCTAAAATACATCAATGTTTTGAAAGAAATATACAGTAGAGGAAAATCGCTAATTAAATTAGAAAAGAAAGGTGAACAATTTAGAATAAAGCGTGGTGTCAGACAAGGTGACCCAATCTCGCCCAACTTGTTCACTGCTCTGCTCGAATACGTATTCCGAAGACTAGACTGGCAAAACATGGGTATTAATATAAATGGAGAACGCCTTCATCACCTACGGTTTGCGGATGATATTGTTTTGATGACGAACGATCACGAGGAGCTCGTATACATGCTGGAAACGCTACAACACGAAAGTCAGAAATGCGGCTTACAGATGAACCCTGACAAAACATGTATTATCACTAACTGCGACGCTATACCAACTACAATACGATCTCAACACATCCAATACGTTAACGAGTACATATACCTCGGTCAAAACATATCTCTTCAGGATAGCTTTCCCGGCCAAGAAGTAGACAGACGAATTAAAAAGGCCTGGGGCGCATACTGGTCGTTCAAACATATATTTAAATCGAAAATGGATATAAAAGTAAAGAAAAAAGTAATGGACTCAGTAGTTACACCTACTTTACTTTATGGATGCCAAAGCTGGCCGCTGACAAAGGAAATTATAAACAAAATCAAAGTTTTTCAAAGAGCAGCCGAACGAAGTATGCTGAGCCTTAAATTAAGAGATAGAATAAGAAACATAGATATCCGAAAAAGAACACAGGTAATCGACGCTGCGGAGTTAGCGTGCCGATTAAAATGGCGATGGGCAGGACACACGGCTCGCACCACAGACGGACGATGGAGCGAGAAACTGCTCCACTGGTACCCACGCGACGCCGCGAGGCCGCGCGGGCGCCCGCGCCGCCGCTGGCGCGACGACATCGTCGCCGTAGCGGGCATCACCTGGACCCGAGTAGCCACCGATAGAGACGAATGGAATAGGAGGGAGGAGGCCTATGTCCACAAATGGACAGCCCAATAGATACTTAAGAAATTACTTAGACTAGCTATAATATTTGTGAATTGAAATTATATGTTAGATGTAAATGTATAAACAATTTAAATTTTTTAATTAAAATTAAATCATAATGAATACAATAGAAAATAACAATATTTAATGTAAAATGCATGTATAATGTAATTAACTTTAAAATGTCTAAATTGGAATGATGAATATGTATATCTGTTGGAATAAACGGCTTTATTATTATTATTATTATTAGGTACAGATGTTTGTTAACTTAAAGCTACAGATCATTGTGAACCCTGTTGGGCACTGCATTTTTAGGGAGAGGAGGACTTACTAAGCCTTCATTAGGACTCCTCTAGAACCATAGACAACATTGCCTAAATATATGAGCGTTTCAAATGTCTAAGGCTCCTGAAGACTCAAGCATGGGTAAGGTAGGGGGGTTATTGACAATCGTGTCTCGGTCAAATGAAATGGACTCTGATACTATACAGATATTATATTATTTCCTCATCTTTTCCCGTGGACTCTGATCAGAGGTCACATGTGCGGGAAAGATGCTCTTTGTTCTGTCTATCCTTCGACAGTTCTTATCGTATGGACTCATTAAACATAAGTACGTTACGTATGTTTGGAATAAGATCATTAAGTGCCTATTGCATTATTTTATCATCTAATTAGATGCTGCCCCGCCCGCGAGTTTGCCCGCGTGAATTTCCGACTTTTTCATGCACACTTTAATTCCCCGGCTCAACTTTCCAGGTGATGCTTGATGGACATCATTCGCCTGGCCACAAATATTTAGAAGATTCCGCCTCATTAGAAAAGCATTATTGATTAACTTGTAGAGCTAACTTTTTTTTTTAATTACCTGAAAGCCTGTAGGGCGCCTCATTGGGCCCTCCAACAGGATATACGAATATCTCATAAATATAGCTTCACGAGGGGGCTAGTCCCCCGCTCGTGCGGATATTGTAGAGCTAACCAAAAACGCTATTCTAAAGGGGCGGGATCTTCGGAATATTCGCTAATATGTGAGCTCAGGGGAATGATAGCAGCAGCCGCAGGGGAATGATAGCAGCAGCAGCAGGGCCACAGAAATATAGAGATAGCAGGAAATGTTCGTCGATTTATATGGGAACCAAGCGTGTAACGTTTTTCGCTTGGCGTTTGACGCCAAAAGCGTAATTCAGTAATGGAAAACATAATTATTCCATTTCATTTGGTGGTATTTGAACAATTAATTATACCATTATTAACAGATTTTCAAATCTGATAATAATATTGACGGCAACTGAAGTTGACGGCAACCTGGTGCACCATCATGAAGTTCAATTTCGGTTTTGACACTGTTTTGTCATGGCGTCTGATTTGCTACTTTTATGTTTTACGTAGCGGCGAAAAGTTTAACCCGCCACTAGTGGATAGTTACCTTGGGGGTGAGAGCAGCCAGCTGTTGCGGCTTGGCACTGCGCGGGGCGGGTTGGTGAGCCGCCCGGCTGCAGTTCAACGCCACTTGGGCGCATCTGAAACAACGACATTCATCAGCTTCGGTGGTCGGCAGGGCACATTGCCAGAGTGTCATTGGACTTGGAGGAATGAGGCGAAGGGCGAACACTGGAGTGGAGAACTTGTGCAAACTATTATCTTATCTTGGTTATAGAGGGGTCCTTTCGAATAAACTTTAAGCCAATGGGATCTTCTGTGCGATTATCCATTACCGCATACGCTACGCAGTGGCTTGCTCTATCAGTCTATCACCTCCATAAATCAGGTGATGGAACCCAGTGGTAGTGCTTGGAATTCATTTGGCCGCCATAGCACGGATAGCCCGCGCCAAATGTCTTCATTCTTTGTATGGCGAGAGCATGACACTCACATAATATGTGTTTCATTGTCTCTGCCTTCTCGCCACACACTCTACAGTCTGTGTTGTACAATCATTTATAAATCAGATAGTTCCTGTAATATACCTACCTACACGGAAAAAACGAAAGTCGGGAACGGCATGTACCCTAAATATCGGAAAATTTCCACCACCATTTTCCGTCCTTTATGTCGATAGGAGCGTTTAGGGGTAAGACTAAGGAGCCTCCTTAAAGTATGAAATTTTGGTGTTCCTTTGAGTTTTTACCTTGAAAACTAAAATCGTCCGAGTGCTTGATACTGACCCAATAGTTGCCATTTTAAATGTTATGTCATTAGCAATAAAGGTGACAACAGGATATCAACGATTGCTCATTAGCGTGTCAAAGACTAGAACGTTTACTTTATGACGGATTGAAATCGTATCGGCTATTATGCGTAATGCGATCACATTTCCGTGTTTATAAAAAGCTTGTCTTATAACTAAGAATAAAGACTAATACAACATTTGTAATTGAAATGAATCAAATGACTTGGAAAATACCAAATTAGAAAAGCGAACAAAGGATAAATTCTACAAGGAAATAAACTCTGTTTATAAAACTACCGTGAGAATGAATCATATTGAATGACCGACAATTTCCCGGCATGGTTTCAGTGCATCCGACACTCGAGCTACGGTCGCGAATACTCATGATTTCTTAATCATGAGTGTGTCGGATGTACTCGAAATATGTCGAGAAACTGTCAGCTATTGTACCATTTTTGGGTGATTCTTGAAAGACATCATCCTCCTGGCCACAAATATTCAGAAGATTCCGCCTCATTAGCATGTAATTTTTGGGTAATTTGAAGAGCTTGGCTGGAACTACATAACCACCAAAAATGCCATTCTAAAGGGACCCTTTTGGGTCATTCTTGAAAATTATCATTACCCTGCGAACATTCTCAAAAAATGATGTCCGTAGTTAGGGCTTTATAAAACAACCTCTTAATCTTGTTCCTCTGTGTAACGAAAGTTAACCATATAAATTGTATGTAAAGTTTCGTTACACAAAGGAACAAGATGAACGGGTTGTTTTATAAAGCCCTAAATACGGACATCATTTTTTGAGAATGACCCATTAGCTAATATCCAGAAGGTCTCGCCTCTTTAGAATGGTACTTTCGGTTATTGTAGTTCCGGGCAAGCTCCACAAATGAACCAAAAATGTTAAAACATCATCCATCATCGGCTCATTCTTGTGCACACCACACAGTCATTACCGTGTCTTTATTGCTCTTTCTAAACGTTCGACCTAACCGTCATAATATCATGAATTCTTTTTATCATATGGATGAGTGAATTCATGATAGTATTAATTTTTTTTATCTATTATAAAGAGTAATAACGCCAACGGCGACTGAGTGCACAAAAATGAGAATAACCCGTTTGTGCCCAGGGGAATTATGTCCTTCAAGAATTATTCTTTTAATAATCCAATATAAATTAATAAAAAAAAAAAAAAAATAAGTAAACCTTTTATGTAATTATGCAACTTCGTAATAAAAGAACAACAAGCGGTACCTAGCAAATTTGTTTTCTTTTTAACAGGGCAGATTTTGTGTAAGATTGGTGGTTGGCACGAGAGGCGTGTAGCGCAAGATTCAAACCTAGCTGTACCTAGCCAAAATCTTTCCGAAATTTTGGAATTTTCTAAGAGACAAATTCTCAGTACTTTGTGATAATTACTTCAAAATGGAACTCATGGAATTTTATGTTCTCATGGACTTCCATCAAATCATCATGATCTTTCTGGGAAATTTCCGACAGCCTTACATATGAGTAACTCCTACTGAATGGAGAATCCTGTGTGTTCCATTTCCATGTAATTGTGACTAGTACGAGTTAGAGAAAAGCAACATTTTAGAGACAATAAGTAGATATTTAGTAGGACTATAGAAATACATTTTATGTTAATAGTCGTATTTTCACCAATTTAACTATTTTTTTAAATTTTGTATGATACATCGCTACGTTTTTTATATTGTACTCTACAGGCGGAAAAATAAGTGATGCTATTTGGAGTGTACATTTATTTCACGTTTGTGAACTAATGGAATACTTAAGCTACTTGTCATACGTTTCTAATTAAGTATCTATTTAATGAATTTTTCTGAAAAATGTATCAAAAAATTCGACACTAAAGAAAGAAAATCTGGAATGAAAATTTTCAAAATATGAAACTTTCTGGATATATTTTTTATTAAATGGGTATTATTTTTTGAAAAACAAATACAGCTACCAGCTTAATGTAAGAGTTAACGTTCTACCACTATCACGAATTTGTTGGTATATAAAAGTTATACCAATCCTAATCACAGTTCCATCACAAAGAAAATTTATAGGTAGGTACCTAGCTTTCTCACCAAATTAAATTATACTCACTTGTCAGACTTCCAGACGTACTCTTCGGGAACCGACTTGAAATGCAGCATTTTGATAAAGAATTAAAAAAAATTAAAGCAAAAACCGTTCACTGAATAACAAAATAAATTAATACTTTCTGATTGTAAAATAACTATTTTGGACTGCTAAAGTTTATTACTAAAACTGAATAGGATCACAAGCCACCTATAATATCCAATTATATTTAATCTATCACCCATTTAACGTGAGTGCGCGGTTAAAATGGTAATGGTGTCGAAAATTTGCGCGAGCGACGTTTTATAGTGGGGGCTCGCGTTCACGGCGCTCTCTGATTGGTCGAGATCGCGGGTGTGTCGGTATCACACACATCAATAACAAATGTGAACTTGTTTTTTAACCTTTATCTAACGCGTTATCATTGCGATGTTTATGAGCATTAAGTATATTAGTTTGCGTAGCAATCTTGCGTTGTTGGGAGGTAAGAATGCGCTATATTTCGTCAGAAACTCCAAGGTACTGTTGCATCATGCAGTGACGGTATCGAAAGGCGACTATGCATTAGAATGCCTGGTTTATTTATATACTTACACTTCAATAGGCCATGTTATGTGTAAGGGACAATATCAAGATATAGGTATCGAACGTGTTGATATGGAACGTATTAAAATAACATCAAAACAAACACATCACAACGTATGACGTAAGTGGGATGCTCTTCGGCTCTCGCTCGTAACTAATACTGATAGTTAAAAACAGCCTCGTCCCAAAGCATCATCAATTTATTTTTATTCCGAATTAGGTATATCCAAATTCAAATTTACCTACATGAGCGAAACATCATCATATCTAGTAAGTTAGTGAAAAATCTTAAGATTCTCAAAGCAACTTCGAAGTTGTACAAACGTTGACCACCCATAGAATTTAGCACGTTGCAATAAAGTTGACATTCGTTTACAAATGTGCAGTTAACGGTGTGTTCGATGCAAGTGAAACTGTGAGTGAGAAATTTTCCAAAAAAAGTCACTCACAGGAAGCTTGCGTAAAGTTCTTGAGATTTTTCGAAAGCATTACCAACTTTTTGGGAATGTACTGTGACCACTAACCATCTGTGATTTCCTATTAGAGTCTGTGCGGAAAGAGAATAGGATTTAGATTTGGGGGCGCTGTAATGCTTTTCTACCGTATTTGCCATAGTGGTTAGGTTAGTTCCGTTTTTCGCCACGCCTATTCTCTTTCCGCACAGACTCTATTCGTGTGATTTTATCTATACAAATAACTTGTATCAATCGAACTTTGCACAGAATATATAAATTGTTAGTAATAGCTAATAAGAGTAGATAAACACATCGAAATAATTGTATCAATTGTTTATATCAGATAAATATATCCTTCTTATACATAGCAGGTACCTAAGCGCTTAACTGATAACATACTTTGAACCCGGACTAACGTATAACTCCTGTTTATTTTTAGAAGTACTGTACTTCTAATCTTACTAATATTATAAATGTGGAAGTTGTGAAGATGTCTGGATATTTATTGCCACATAACTATGGCTCGGTAACAATTGAATGAATTGAGATTTGAGATGAAATTTGGCATACGACTAGACTAGGACATCCAATCCCGGTATTATTTGTATGGCCAACCCCGGGATCCCGGGATTGGAAGCTCTAGACTAGACCAATTCCTAAATAAACCACTAAATTAAATAAATATGTACAAAACAGAAATTCTAAATGATAAGTATTATTTTGTATTCGCAAGTCAATCGCAAGTGTGTTGAAAAACGTCGTATGACACTCGTGGCATGCAACACAGCCTCGACTCTAATGACCAACTTCGCCCACTCGTATCATAATGCATTTATTATGGTCCTAGTATATGGTTCCAGCCATGTTCCAGCAAAGACTTGCGATCTGGGGCGACGACGTACCAGTTTGTTTGTAGTTTGGTATGTAGATATAACAATCAAGACATAAAAATCTTTTTATTCAGGAAGAGTGTTAAATGAGTGGAAAGTTTCTATGGTAGTACAATAAATAATACTACAACTAAGGCATTCTAATAACAAACATCCCTTAAAGCGGTTAACGACCTACGCGGGCCAGGACCCAGGATGCTCACTCTGTGACTTCGTCGCGCGACTACTATAGTACCAAATGTTGCCACTCTGGAGAGGCTTAGCCAGCGACCAGAAAGAGCACGCGTTATGCGATAGAGAGAGATGGTCAGATGCGGTGCGTTCCGTCCGGTCGTCAGTCGGTTTTATTAGAACAATACATTTTTATACGTAGTAGGTACTATTACTTATTCTCTGTTAATAAGTGTTAACAAGTAATTAATAATTTGAATAATCTAGCTAGTAGGTATGTATGTAGGTACACGTACAAAAGTGGTCGGTTTACTTTGTTAATTAACTAGTTCGTAAACGGTTTATTGACTTTTTGACATTCTGAAATATTCTGAGTTGTAAATTTGGAATGTTAAGGGACGCGGCCGAATATGTAATACCTGATTTTCTGGTTCCGTTTAAAATCGACCATTTCGCTACACGTTTACTACGTAGGTTTACGCGAGTTAATTTTATACTCGACGTTTCATATTCCGCTTATTTTGCTTGATAATAATTAAAAGTTCCAAATGTTCATGTTATTGTTTAAAAATGTATTCATCTGACTAGGGATGCTATCCCTAAAATTTGGCAACCATTTGGCGCTTTGGAGTTCAGAACCCGGACACGTCGGCAGTTTTTTTTTTGGCGCGTGCCGTGACAACTCAGCTAGGTTGTCAGCCATCGCACCCAGCAGCCGCCCCAACAGCGACCAAAAACTAGAAAAAATCGAACCCGGACTACAAATGAAACCCCACCCGGACGCTCTCTATACTAGGACAAATTCGAGGAAACCCGGACGTATGGCAGACCTACCTCTGGCCAAAATGTTGGACAATCCCTTATGGATACCCGGATTATTCTTCAGAAATATGTCTGCGACTTATTCCTCTGTCTCCATACATTTAGTATGAAATAGGGCCAGAGGAATAAGGTGACCGCAGACATATTTCTGAAGAATAACCCTCCCCCTGATTGTAATTTATTTCTGGATGTTACGAGAATCCGATTGAACTGAAATTTGGCATACTTATACATATAAGTTCAGTGATAAATGCAAGATTATGGTACCATTGAGCTGATCTGATGATGGAGCCGGAAGGTGGCATTAGGATCATCTAAATTGAATAACATAAATCCACCACGTTTGGGCTCATTTGATTAGTCTTAGATTTAACAAAGTAAAATAAAACCTTGCTTCAAAAATAAATTTGTATAAAAACAGCTTATTTACCTAATAGCAGTTACCTAGGTATTCTTTTCCGTGACATAATTTCCTGGATTCATAATAAAGGTTGAAGTACTAAATGGGTGAATCCAGTTTTCTTTGCTTTATGCAAAGATTGCTCTTTCTCCTTATTTGTTTACGTTTTGCATGTTTTAACATGATTTAAATAGAACAAGATCTTACATTTAGAGATAGATTAGGTAAAAATAAAACTAGTTTTTAACAAATAAATAGCGTGACCCAGCGGACGAACCATTATTTTCATACAAAAGTGGGGGACAGCTATGTCCGCTGGGTCCGCTTATAAACAAGTTATAATAAACAAATTATAATAAAAAATATTTGCATTACGTAGCTTTATTATCTGTCTTTTAAATGAGCATACACTTTGTTCAAAAAATATCCCAGTAAAGATTTCCTTTCAATTTTAGTCGGAGAAGGTGAAATTTTGTTGACAAAGAAAAGTTGATTCACCTAAATATGTGAATTATAAAAATGAGTGCAAAGTTTACTAGGCAACGATATCGGACACGTGGTCCCGCCAGGCGTGTCTCCAATAACCGATGACCCACATATGCTCGGTTTCAATGTGCACCGCTATTTACCTAATCATTTCGTGTTAACTACGCAGCTGCTAATTAGTCAAATTAAAAGTGGATCATTCTTGAAATTATCATTCCCCTGTGCACAGACATTGTCAAATATTCAGAAGTTCCCCCCTCTTTAGAATGGCATTTTTGGTTATGTAGTTCCGACCAAGCTCTACCAACCAATCAAAAATGCCATAATCTTTAAATGTTTGTGGCCAGGAGAATGATGTCCTACAAGAATTACCTAAGTATACTTGGCTGTATAACGGCGCTTTCAAATCCTTTTTTATCACCATAGGAAATAAAGAGAATACTATACACCGCTTCAACGGCTCCTGCACAGCATTTAGGCTGAAATAAGGCTGTATAAGCAGCTGCGTGCTAGTTGGGTACCGTGGACTGGGGTCACTTTGATTCACGGGGTAACATTTATCATCGATTTTGAAACCAAAATACCACTGATTTTAAACGCGTTTATTGAGTATTTTTATTGAGGTACCTTAATAATAAATTGTTCTAAAAAAACCAACTTCTTATAACAAATCGATTTCTTAACTACATATTATGTAGTTAAGAAATCGATGATAAATGTTACCCCGTGAATCAAAGCAACCCCCAGTCTACTGTACCAGCCGCCCTTTTCTCAGCATTTCTAATATATGGCCGCCACTCCGCCCCGGTCTTCTAGGCCTTAGGGCAAATCCGCCACAGCGTATAGGTAAAAGCTGCAATAGGGCCGGTACGCGGCTAGGGTTGCCAGATTGAATGACCGTATTATCGGGAGAAAAAAATATGTCGGGATTTTGAGGCTTTGGTTTGGCTCCGGAGATGCCCTGCGGCGCGCTCTACGAGACCTTATTTTAGCCTGAAGGAGCAGAAATTTTCGCTGGCCGGACCACCTCGAGTAGACCGGAGTAAGTTTTAAAATGAAGTCGTTTGTCGGGAGATTTTCTTCTTTGTCGGGAGTCGGGAGGACATAAAAAAAATCGGGAGAATCCCGCCAATTGCCGACCATCTGGCAACCCTATACGCGGCACGGGAAAGTCTTCACGCGGTCAGGACATGCCTTGGTAGCATTATTCGAGAGAAAGATTGGCCCGCAACTTAGGTAAACACTGTGGGTAAACATAAACCAGAGCTACGTTTGCATTTATCCTAAGAAATGCTTTTGATCGCTTTGGGCTTAAAATCACTAAATTTCATTTTACCTCATTATCAATATTCCCAGATCTCAAAACTTCATGGCCTCAAAATACCTAAATTGCAGAATGCCTAAATTTTTTTCACAATCAACCGAAACCTTAATATCGCCGATGTTCAAAATACCTTAGGCTCATAATACCTAAACTTCAAAACAGCATTATGGCAAAACAACATATGTTAAAAACAACCAAACCTCAAAATACCTAAATTTATACTATCAAATAAACACTCGTAAAAAAAATTAGGTATTTTTGGAAAATTCCTAAATTTAGGTATTTTGAGGTTGAGTTGTTTTGATATTTTGTCATTTCTGCCATTCGGTAATTGAAGGATTGTGCATTTCAATCTTCAGGCATTTAGAGAATATGCCGTTTTAAGTCAAAGTCATAATGAATTTCGTTCATTTTAAGAATGTTACAATTTGACATTTAGGTTTTATGAGCTCATGGTAATTTGAAAATAGGGTGTATTGGCAAATAAGGTATTATGAGATTTAGTGATTTTAAGCCCAAAGCTTTTGATCCACACTTGAGTCTCGAAATGTGTCAGGCGGTGTTGAACTTGAGTACATTGTAAGACTCGGGTCCATCCCATCAAAAACCATCGCACCGGATGAATTAGGACTGAGGAAAAGCTCGTTTCACCGTGCTTCTTTTGCAGTCAAAACTATACATACTTACTTAGGAATATTTGCTGCGGTTGCGAGATACGTCACCGGACTTTTCGATTGCATTCAGGGCTTATACTTCGAAATTCGAATCCGAGAGGGTAATACACGAACTTCAAACTAAAACATTCGTAGTGGAGGCCCTGACATCACTCCTTCTCGCAACCTGCATCGCTCGTAGTCACGATATGAACTTTGAACATTCAGAGTACAGGCAGGAGTGACACATTCCGCGATTTCGCCGCGCGGGGCTTAGTCGGCGGCCAGAAGCACTCGTTATGCGATAGAGAGAGATGGTCGGATCCACTGCGTTCCGTCCGGTGGTCAGATTCAAACACCAGTTTTGTTAGAAAGAGTGGCGTGGCATGAAAGATATCCTGGGCAAGCCGGTGCAGATTTGGCGTACATTTTCCTTAAGAGCTGTAGAATAAATTAGGCAATCCGGCAGGAATCGAGTTCTTTGCACGCTACGCATTACTTATTCTGTGGGGTACGCCTCATGTTGCATTAGTACATTGTGTATCAAGGGCGGTAAGTAAGGAATTACAAACGAGTGTTTGTTACAAGCCCGAGGCGAAGCCAAGGGCTTTAACAACACGAGTTTGTAATTCCTTTACCGCCCGTGGCACACACAATGTTTTTCATCACACTTGTGAGGAAATCTGATTAAAATAACCTTACTTAACCTAAATAAAATTGTAAAACTGACAGTGACATTAGTGACATTATCCATAGACAATGCGACTTCACGTCACGTTCGGAAACCATAGCGGTAAAGACTTAAAATGGTTGATTTTATGTTTGCAAAATACTGAAATGCACAATTTAAACATTTAATTAATGTTACAGAAATATGTGTTTACATGTATTTGCAATAACAGTTCTCTTTAAATAAATATTTCAGTAATAAAAGTTAAAAAAGTATGGTGGCGTTTCCTTTGAACATGACAAATAAGAGTAAAACAGAACCAGCGTTTCAAATTTAAAAAGAAAACCATTACGCCCTAGGGCGTAATAGGTCATTTACGGCCCGGAAAACCTACGTGTAATGACACCATTTTCGAGCAAGTGTGATGAAAAATCTTTTTTGGTCGAATCATCATTTGGCAGAATTCATCATTTGGCATAATGCATTTTTTTCTGAAACTGTAGAATTTTCAGGACTCTTTAAGGCATTATCCTGTTAAATAGGTTAGGTTAGGTTTGTAACATAACAATCCCGAAAAGTTTATAGTTTCAGAATAAAATGCATTATGCCAAGTGATGAATTCTGCCAAATGATGATTCGACCAAAAAAGATTATGCAACATAATAGTAACCCTATTCTGTGGCATAGGCCCAGAACTTGTAGACTGATGTCAAGACGTCATTCAGGACTTTATCCAGATAGAACATGGCATGGCAACGAACCGGCTTCCAAAACTTTCCTAAGGCTGCGTTTCCACCAGAGCTGCACAAAATGCACCAATGCCGGGCCGCGCTGAGCGAGGCTAGGCACGTTGATTGGAGGGTTTTTTCCTCGCACACCACTACCTCGCACAGCTCTGGTGGAAACGCAGCCTAAAACCTGTGTCAGGTCGACTCCAAGGTCCCCCAAGCTGTCCAATAAAAAGTGGGCGTGTAGTAGCGTGATCGTCCAACCTTTAAGTTTAAGCTCAAACATGATGTAACGTCACATTCCGAGCCTCGTGCCTATAACATAAACAGTTGTTTTATAAATATAACGTCGATAACCGGTCTTTGCACACACCTCCTTTGATAATTCGTTGCTAGCGACATTATCACTTTTCTAGTGCAAAATAATGATTAGAGCTATCTTGTTGGTGAGCCGAATTGGCATTTTATCGTGTTGGTAGGGTAGGGTCTTGCGTCAACTAGATGCGCAAATTATGTCACTAAAGTGAAAAAAGTGATCCCATCAAAACATTACATGTAAAAAGATGCAAGTCTCGCTACGCAGTTCTCCTACAACAAAAAAAATTTAAGATGTAGGTAAAGTTAAACCAAGTCAGTACCTCGGGGCTATCAACAGAACTCGATTTCC
Source organism: Eudemis profundana (assembly GCA_947034925.1). NCBI lineage: Eukaryota > Metazoa > Arthropoda > Insecta > Lepidoptera > Tortricidae > Eudemis > Eudemis profundana. The sequence goes on along the minus strand of OX344814.1, from coordinate 7,571,273 downwards.
ACCGACTTGCCTATTATTATTATGCATCGTAAGCAGAAGATAAACGCGTCTTTATTTCAGCCATAAGTTTAGAAAACATGCTGTACACACCAGCAGCATCTTTGGTAGCTTTCCACTTACGACAAAGACCAGCCTTACGTGCTATGCTATATCACTTATCAGATCTGCAGTGAACCAAACAGGATAACGTCTAGGACTCATTTTGCAACGGCCTTTCTTCGGGATACATTATATCAAAGATGCCGTATATAATGGCGTAAAAAAAATCTACAGCTATTTCAACCTCCTGAGACTCTAGAACATCCTGCCAGTTAACTTCTAATACAACTGTATATCAGTGGCGTGGCGTTGAAGAAATCTTTGGGCAAGCCGGAGCAGGTTTGGCTTCAATTTTCATTAAGAGCACTAGAATTAAGTGCTGAACTGCCTAATATTAGGTGAGCCGATGGGAATCAAGTTCTATGGACGCCACGCCACTGCTGTATATAAAAGCTCGTAGTTGCCCCTTGCAAAATATTATTAAACATAGTATTTTTAAGATGTTTCTGAACACTTAGAGTACAATTCCATGGTGAGGACTGATAAACTTAGTAACCTCCCGTCTAAATGGAAGGGAGGTTATAAAGTTTATCATTTCATACTGATATTTAACTGGTCAGTGATTGGTTGGAATGGAATGTTTGTTGAAGAACTGTTGTAGCCTATCACTGAGTAAAAAAATACCTAGAGAAACAGACGATGCCTACAAGGATGAATAATTTTTTTCATCACGCTTGCTCGAAAATGGTGTCATTACACGTAGGTTCAGCGGGCCGTAAATGACCTATTACGCCCTAGGACGTAATGGATTTTTTTCAAATTTGAAACGCTGGTTCTGTTTTATTCTTATTTGTCATGTTCAAAGGAAACGCCAACTTACTTTTTTAACTTTTTTATCACTGAAATATTTATTGAAAGATAACTGTTATTGCAAATGCATCTAAACACATGTTTCGGTAACATTAATTAAATGTTTAAATAATGTATTTCAGTATTTTGCAAATATAAAATCAACTAATATGGCCGTATTAGGTCTTTACCGCTACGGTTTCCGAAGGTGACTTGACATTCGCATTGTCTATGGACATTAATGTCACTGTCAGTTTTAATATTTTCTTGTCATACTGGGTCGAAAAGTAAGGTTATTTTATTAAGATTTCCTCACAAGTGTGATGAAAAACATTGTGTGTGCCACGCGGTAAAGGAATTACAAAATCATGTTATTAAAGCCCTCGGTTTCACCTCGGGCTTATAACAAACACTCGTTTGTAATTCCTTACTTACCGCCCTAGATACACAATGTACTATATGTGACATCATACACGGTTGATATGTGCATCCGTGGTGCCTCCTGCCCATTCTGATTTATGGCGCTTGGTTATTAACTGAGGAAAATTAGAAGTTCAAATTCAAGGTTTTTTTCTTCCTAAGGGCGATCGAACAGCGTATTCTGGGTGTCCGAACCAGGGCTCGGAACCGGTATTTTCCAAAAACCACGAAATAGCCCAATATTTTGAATTATTTTATGCTTTTTATGTACCTAGGGCTCAATAGATTGTCCGATTCAAAAATTAAAATAATAAACTAAAGAATGAAATGAACGGAAAAATATCGGTATTTTTGTATATAGAAAATACCGGTATCCGAGCCCTCTGGTCCGAACTTAGACTACGAGTAACCGCCAACCGGGTATAGGGAACGTACACAACGAAGGTGCTGCCAGCTGGTACCACCAATCCGAAATTAAAATGCTAATCTAAATGAAACCGGTCAAGTGCGAGTCCAACTCGCGCACCGAGGGTTCCGTACAAACTCATAAGTAGATACCTACATGAATAGTTCAAGAAAAACTGTATGGCGATTAGTTTAGTAGGAGCTAATAAGCATGTGTTACGATTTTTGCAAATTTCTAATAGACGGTGCAAGTTAGGATAACCGCTTTATTTTTCCTGTAATATTTAGGATGACATTAATAATTGGTAATTATTACAGATTTTTCTGTTCAGTAACTTCGAAGATAATAGGGGGGAATGGTATTTTTTTTGACGTTTTTCGAAATAAATCAAAAACTACTTTATTATTTAAGAAAAAAATAAAAACGGCATTTTAATCTACAAATCAAGCCCTTTCGTTTGATACCCCACTCGATATAATAGCCCTGCTTTAAATTTTCAGAATCCCATTACGGACCCCTTTTAAAAAAAAGTAAAAAAGGCATAAGATTTTTTTCCGTCCAATAGGCTCGGGTTAGCGGTTTTTAATACTATTCCAAATTTCAAGTCGATAGCAGCAGTAGTTCCCGAGATACGCTATGCGAGATATGCGAGGCTGCGACAGACGGACAGACAGAGTCGCACCATAAGGGTTCCTTTTTTACCATTTTGGTACGGAACCCTAAAAAGAGGTATAAGATATTTACATAAGTTAAATGACTAATCAACAGTTAATTGCCTAATTTTGTGTAAATGTCTGAAGGGCGGTGAATCAGTGTTTACCTACATAAACGAACCCTGGCATATTTCCAGCGCACATTGTTTTACAATATCATTTGTCTAGTTGATTTCTTGAAATTGTGGTGCCATGTTACTGCGTATTAAAACGTCATTCATTTACAATAATAATAGGTATTTCAAGCGTTAAAAGACTGTCTGTTCATCTGTCTTACGTTCAAAGGTTTTTTATACTTTTAGAACCTATAGTCGCTTACGGTTTAAGTATCTCACAAAAAACTGGCCAAGAGCATGTCGGACCATGCTCAGTGTATGGTTCCATAGCCATAACTATAAGGTAAAAAATACGATGTAAAAATAGTACAACAACAAAAGAGCGTATCTTCATAGCAATTACACCCTTTTGTAGAGAAGCGCCGTTTATCGGCAATAACTCAAAAACGGTTAATCCGATCTTGTTGTAAATAATTTTCGCTGAGTATTAATTAAGCGTTATCTTTGTAATTTTTTTTATATTTTTCGGACACACGGTTTAGAAGATAGAGGGGGGGGGGGGGCACAAACTTTAGCGGAGCGATTATTTCCAAAGATATTCTCTGAATCAAAAATATTAGTAAAGAACCTTAAAATGTTTTTGAAAGAGCTGTCGAACTATGTACCACACCACACGTTCATATTTTCTGAAAAAAAAATTTTTTAGCTTCTGTAACATGTATGGAGTGCCCCTCTAAAAATATTTATTTTAGTTGTTTAACTACCAAACTAAGTAGCGGCTCATACCTATATTCCAAATTTCATCAATATCCATCATGTAGTTTTTGAGTAAAATGCCTGTGACATACGGACAGACGGACGGACATGACAAAACTATAAGGGTTCCGTTTTTGCCATTTTGGCTACGGAACCCTAAAAAAGAGGTATAAGATAAGTTAAATGACTAATCAACAGTTAATCGACTAATTTTGTGTAAATGTCTCAAGGGCGGTGAATCAGTGTTTACCTACATAAACGAACCCTGGCATATTTTCAGCGCACATTCTTCTACAATATTATTTGTCTAGTTGATGTCTTGAAATTGTGGTGACATGTTACTGGGTATTAAAACGTCATAGTCATTCATTTACAATAATAATAGGTATTTCAAGCGTTAAAAAGACTGTCTGTTCATATGTCTTATCCTTCAAAGGTTTTTTATATTTTTAGATATAGTCGCTTACAATTCTTAGGTTTAAGTGTCTCACAAAAAACGATGAAGGTGATATAGATTGAAAGTTTAAGCTGCGGCGCCACTAATGCGGAGACGAGCGGAGCGGAGAGGAGACGTATAGGGATCGACCAATCACATTAGTGTTCGCTGTTTCCATTGAAGCGAAGTGGAGACGAGATGTGGATTTCACCTAATGCGTTGGTCGACCCTACACGTCTTCTCTCCTCTTATTTGCACAGACGACGATAATCTTTCTTGGATGTTGAATTCTTTCAGGACGGGAACGTACCACAGACCACATAGCGGCCGGTAAACGCTACTTTATAATCTCCGATGACGTACATGAATAACTAGACAATGCACGTGTCTCTTTAGATACATGGCATTGAATTCCGGACTGGTCTAGCAGTTCACAGTTGCAGGAACTTTGAACTTTTCTGGAAATAGTCCAAGATAACAACCTTCGCAAATCCACTTCATATCCTCTCAAATATAGTCCTTAACACTTTGTATTAAAGTTGAATTTGTAGTAGTTTAGTTATTGGAATAAGAGCTAGTTAAAGTTAACTGGTGGTTAACGAGACGCCTTAATGAACGCTGATACGGATAGCCAATTATATGCTAACCTATGCCCTTAATGATTTCCATAGATGTTTTGTTTACAAATATGTTTTTACGTAGTTTATTTACGACGTTATTTTGATCAATTTAGTTCCGAGTATGTCTGTGACAACAATAATAATAATGAGTAATGAATGATTGATTGCGTAAGACTATCAATTTTTATTGAAGCGTATAAAAAAACGGCCAAGTGCGAGGCGGATTCGCACACGAAGGGTTCCTTACCACCGTCGATTAAAAAAACAAAAAAAAAAACATTTTGTTAGGGATCCCCTTTAAATTTTTTATTTTATTTTGTTTTTAGGGTTCCGTACCTAAAAAGGGAAAGATCCTAGATCCCTTATAAGATCACTTTATTGTCAGTCTGTCCGTCTGTCAAGTCAAGACCATTTATATCGGGGACGGGGAAATTAATTAAACTTAAAACTACATTTATAGAGATCTTAAGGGTCTCTCTATGCGACCAAAGAAGTCAAATAAAATAATAGAAAATAAATTGATACTAAAATTAATGGAGATGCCACACGTCAAAATACAAAATGAGAATATTTACTAAATATCTTACAGAAATGTAAAAAATTCTGTGACACACATGATATAACTTGAAAAAATTAAACATTGTTTTAAAATATATCTATTTCCAGTCGCAGTTAATCCCACGGTGTTTCATCATTCATGTAGTCTTGTGTGCTGTAATAAGCTTTAGACATGAGTTTACGCTTTACAAAATTCTTGTATTTGTTAATAGGTAATTCAGTTATATGCCTTGGCAGTTTATTATAAAACCTTACACAATTACCCATGAATGATGTTTTTCTTTTATAGAGCTGAGTGGTGGGCACTGCTGCGAGCTTATGTTTATTTCTGGTATTAATATTATATATGTCACAATTCTTTTTAAAATTCATTATACGGTGTAACATGAGGAAACCGAATAATTTTAACAGCGTATTCATGACCATATTTGAAGTTAAAAATGTCGTATGTGTATGTTTGCTGGATTCAGCTTGGTTTTTGAGATATTTACGTTTTTGTTTAAACAAGTTGTAATGAAATCTCCAGTACAAAGCACCCTTATGATTGCACTTGTACGTAAAGCCTGCTTTGAAACAATTTTGTGACATGGAAAATTTATTCTTGTCCTAAGGTTTTGTTTTACTGGTGAAGGAAAATTAATTATGTATGAAAACATTAAGAAAAATTAAAATCATATTTGGACCTGGGTTCATATAACATTTTTTGCTTCTTACGACCTCAGGAATACGTTGTTAAAATTATTCGGTTTTTCTCATGTTACACCTGGTATTTTTATGTACATACCTACATAATATTCTCATATACATATGTATTGACAATGCAAAGTCATTACATTAACTTATCTCTAAGTGAGTCTTGATAATTCATCTTATATATCGCTCGAATAGCCCTCTTCTGCAGAAAAAATATAGTATTAAGCTCTGAAGCACTAGCACTGCCCCAAAGTAGAAAACCATACGACATAATATTGTGGAAGTAACTAAAATTTAAGTTGAAAAAAAAAGGATTCCTCTCTCCACGGGTAAATAATAGGCAATTATTATTTAAATTAAAATTTAAAAATTTTTTTAATTATTATTTACCCGTGGAGGGAGGATTCTTTATTTGAGTAAGTATTAAATGATGCTCCACGGTTAAAAAATAGGCAAGTCTAGTGAAAAGAGATACAAGTCAAATTTATACCAGGACCAAAAAGGTCCCAACTCTACGGTATGACTTAAGCTCTTTTGCTCACCCCACAGATTTGTATCGTGGCGTAGTACTAAAGCTAACGTGTCCAGGTACTTTTGAGGGGGGTGCTAGACAGGAAACCTCCCAGAGTGTCTGGATTCTTCTCATTCCTCTTGATCCGGTTGATCCGCAGGAAAGGGAAGCGTCTTGGCCGGTGCACCCCGGGAGCAACGGCAAGTGATTTCTTAGGGGCCCCTAATTGATCACTTGCCGATGCTGCGAATGAGCCTGTCAGGGGGGGTTGGGGGGTCCCGCACCGGGTTTCCTCTGTTAGAGGACTCTCCAGGTGCGGCACGCGAGGGTGGAGCGTCGGGTACGGGCAGCATCCCTCCGACGTCTCCTTTTGGGGGGCACTGCGGGCAGGCACCAGACGGGTGACCTGTGCCGCTGCGTGGTGGCGGTGGACTAGTCCTCTGCGTCCCGTTAGCGGGACGTAGAGGACTGGTCCATCGTGATCCGTAAACCTGACTGTCCCCAGCAACGAGGGCTGGCGACGGTCAGGAACGGACGGTCGAGTGTCTGCGGGGTAGGGGCGTGTGTCCTCCCGTGGACGGCTGCGGGGCAGGGGCGTTTGCCCTCCCGTGGCGGTGAGGGTGGGACTAGCGCCGGATACACGACTGGACCCCGAGTGTTCGGTGCCGGTTCCTGGCTTCCCCGGGGGACGGCCGTTGGTCGGGGGGAAGCAGGTGAGGGAAGGCACACTGGCCATGCTACAGTGTGCTTTTTTCGGAGAGGGTCCGCCCTAGGGCGGAGGTTCTGGTGATGTCGTGGTGGCTTGATAGCGATCCCACGGCATCACCGTGAAGGCACAGGTTGGTAGCATCCCTGGGTTTTAGCGGGTAGGCCAATCCCTTCAGGAGCGGAGAGCCCCACATAACCAATACGTAACATCAGGCTGTCACCCCCGATGGCCTTAGGTTACGTAGTGGTATGCAGTTTCATGCATTTCCCGGGGTGAAAAAAAAAAAAAGATACTTTTGAGGCCGACTGTAGTACACACAGAAGTTTCTCTTTCTAACAAAATTGACGTTCGGGTCCGACCACCGGACTGAACGCACCGGGTCCGACCGTCTCTCTCTATCGCATAATTCGCATAACGCGTGCTCTTTCTGGTCGCTGACTAAGCGCCTCCGGAGAGGCAACATTGGGTGGAGCCACTCCTGACTCGGTGGAGCTAATGAGGTTTTTTTTTCGCCACTTGAGGCGCTAGTGAGCGTGTGGTCTCCGAAATGTCAAATGTCACTGTTTGTGGGTGGCTACACGGGTTTATTTGTTATTAGATTAATGGTATCCAAATTCTACAATATCTGAGATTATTTATGGCAAATAAATATGAATTAGGGGTCAACGAATGTCAGTGGTTTGAGACAGTTTCATCATTCAGAAACGTACCTATGTCCTCTTTTTTCCGAACTAAACGCAATACTGCGGCATGCTCGATATTTTTATGGTATGGTTTTTAAGGCATTAAATACGATTGAAATGTAGGTAAACTTCGTTTTTACACCCGTATACCGTGGCGCCAACTAGTGACCACAAAAACGGTAGCCCTCGTTGGAAAATGGCTCGTGATTTGGTCGGAGTGCCGTGAAAGAACAGTTCACGGCATGTACGTATCTTTTAACTTAACAAAGTCAAATTGGTGAAATGAAAGGCAGTCGTAGAACCTTGAGCAACATTACAATTCATTAGAATAAGGAAGAACATTTTACAATAATTAATTCTGCATTTACAGTCACATTCACATAGCAGTGGATAAGAATACATCGCTATTAGGGCATGTTCATTAATTACGCGAGGCTCGAAAAGGAAAAAGGTCACTCAAAACAATTCACGAAATCCATTAAGGAGGTGTAAGTTATCACGGGCCTTCGGAAAAAAAATATAGATATGGTACTGGTTCATGATTTTGCAGTTATTATTTGTGCATGTATTAGGCGGCTTGTTCAGATAGTAAATACGTTTTACTACTCCTGTACCTACTGTTATCTGTTTTTTACTTGGTCACGAACACTAATATAAGAACATACATAATATGAGTTCAGAGAAGTCTATTATACTCTATTCCCCATAACAGCACTAGTGTCGTTATAGTCACTTTACGTTATTGCTATCAGCCACAGACTTCTAAATCTAGGTTAAACTTAGGTCAAGGATTAAGGGCTCAATTTTAACTTTACGGTAAAAATGCACAACTACCAACTTAACAAACAATTAAATTCCTACGGTTTATAAGAAAAACAAATCTTTCGGAACTAAATTCATTGATGCCAACATAAAAAAAGTATTTTTAATTTAAGTATATTTTAAATTTAAAAAAAAGTTTACCATAGACACATACTGTCAGTCAAACGTCATATTTGCCTTGTTTCGAGGGGCCCGTTTCACGAAGCTACAAGTTACAAATTACAAACGGAAGTCTCTTTCTATCAAAAGGTATTGAAAAGAGACTTCCGCTTGTAATTTGTAGCTTGTAGCTTCGTGAAACGGGCCCCAGGTTATGATTATTTTTTTATTGTATAATTTAAAACTTCGTCGTAGAAAAAGTATTGTATGCAACGTTGTATAATTAAGTCAAAAAACGCTCATTGCGTCTCTATTTGCGATACTCGCCGCGTTCGCGGCTCGTATCGCAACTCACGCAATTCGCATTTTTTGAACCCACTTATACAACTGTTGCATAAAATACTATAATTTTACTATTAAAAAAAACCCTAAGTACCTCAATTCTTTTATATTCCAAAAATGCTGAGATATATCGTATAAAACACCCCTGATGTTAAGAGCCACACCAAGGATCAACAGGAAAGAGGAATGATCGAAAAAAATCCAAAGAACCTCAAGTGATTAATGCACTTGCACACTCCCGTAATAAGAGAACTTATAACTAATTACTGCGATATTTTTTATTGTTGTTTAGGCCATAAGTACTCATTTTCGTTCGAGATACCTTTTGATTACCATGAATCCTCTTTACTTTATTACCCTTTTGAGTAAATTTATGATAGCGTTAAGGATTCTCGAACCATTAGAAAGAGCAATTAAATCCACGGTAGTGACTGTATGCACCAAAAAACTATAGCTCTTTTGTACTAAAAATTTGCTTCGGTAATTTCTTGACACCAAATTGTAACCAAGATGATGACGACACTTCATTCTGTAGATACTTAAAGAGTAAACAAAGCCAACAAATACACGCGCAGTGACATTCCACAACACTTCCTGGACTCCACAGTCCTTGACGACCGGTCTAAATCTGGTGGAGACAGGATTCCAACCTTACGATAAAACGGTTACAACAGCCATGTTTCTTACTATGAATATCAACTCTATAACAATGGTATAAGATTCAAATTAGAACGGATGCGATGTTACTTTCGGGCTATTTTCATGGAGTTTCTAGGTATTATGATTATGACATTTTGAGGAGCGGCTTTCAAAAAGTCACAATTCGTATACAGTTCAAAAAACTATTTGAGTCCTTGCCACAAAATAAATTGACATTGATTATATGAGTGGAAATTCTAAAATATAAAAAAAAAATGGGGGAAAGCTTTTTTACAGAAACGCTAAAATAGTCGCAGTGCACCTACAAACTTATGAGGATGCAGTTTCTTCTGAGCGAGTTAGATTTATTTCCAAGTTGAGTAAATCGCGTAGTAAGTTCGCTTTTGTACATAACCAATACAATATAGCTATAGGGAACGTGCACGACGAAGATGCTGCCAACTGGTGCCGCCAATCTAAATCATATACCCTCTCATGCTGGGGCCACATTGACGAAAACGCCGTTAATAACGTTAATTTATCGCGTTGAAGGACGATTAACGCCAGTGTAGCTACGACTTACTATATTTGACAGTGACACTTACATATTATCATTGACATTGACAGCTTGATTTGACAGGGGCGATAGTTTTCTTTATTGTCCGCCCGTGTCTCTTTTGTCGTTTAGTGCTGCCACCTAGTTCGTGCACGTTCCCTATTGATGTTTGTATTGTTTTGTATGATTTTAAGTGCAATAAAGTGATTCATAATATTGCTCAATATTTCTAAAGCCTCTATTTTACCCAAAATAAAGTTTAAATAAGTAAATCAGTATTTATAGTAGCTTGCGACTTGGCCACGCAAGTTGTACCTACATGCCCCGGACTTTAAAACTTAGATAACATCGCCTGGTGACAATCAAAATTCACTAAAACTTCTGTCACTGCTCTAATTAGTAAATCAATACTGAGATACGAGTTTGTTACTTAGTGACTTTTGCTTGTCAGCAAGCAGACGACATGTTCTACAATATATTCAGAGTAGCATATGGCAGCGCCATCTGTTACTACCCACTAAGAAGAGCAAGTCGAGTCGTCCTACTACTCCACAATAGATGTCGCTAGTAATATCAAAAGACAATTTTCTTATCCATGGGACAAAAGATCAGAGGCGCGGCCGCACACCTCCCGCTTATCGCGCGCGATTGTTTGTGCAATCCGATGTCAATTGACTGGAAAATAACATGATAGGTACGATACGCCGGCCGCGTTCCACTTGACCCCTAGTCACTACTTTTGTCATGGCAATATCAACCTTACCACAGTCCAACAGAATTAGTTTTTCGGCAACATCATGTGACAGAATCTGACCCGTACAATTATTAGACTAAATCATAGACGCATTTTTTATAAGTTTTATAACAAATTTTAAAGTGGAATTCATTATATTAAGAACTATATAATGTATATCTAAGATGGTTCTTAGATATACATTATGTAGGAACCTTTTAAGTCCCACGATTTATCAGACTTTTAGATTCGCCCTTTCCTTATTTCACACTTTTTCAAACACTTTCCATCTTTTTAACATAGGCTTTCATATTTAGCTAGATCTTCCTTCTCTCATACGTGTAACGTAACGTAATAGATGGACGGCCCCGAATTAATAAATATAGGTACATTTCAGTGGCGTGGCGTTGAAAAAATCCTTGGGCAAGCCGGAGCAGCTCTGGCTTCAATTTTCTTTACTAAAATTAAATGCTGAACTGCCTAATATTAGGCAAGCCGATGGGAATCGCGTTCTATGGACGCCACGCCACTGGTACATTTAGTTACAAGCCAACTACAGAATTTGGACGGCCCCTAATTAATAAACACATAGGTACCTACATTTATTTACAAGCCAACTACAGACTTCATTTATGATAAAATTAATCTTACCTTTTTGTGATCCTCCTGAAGAAAAACACCATCTCTGCGTACTTTCTTTATTCTGTAAACAAATACATTAAATAATTAATATTTTTTATTCTTCCTGTACTTAGTAAATAGCGTAAAAAATAAAACAAAGGCCACTTTGATCGTATTGCTCAGCGTGTTCAAATAAAACGGTCATTAAAAATGCTTATTGTTTAGGATGATTTTATCCTTGTGTACACGTCTTTATTTGTAAAATAAGCATCCTACACAGAGCCTAATGCCGGTCGTTCACAATCTGTATGAAATCTATGTGATGTATCTATCGCAACTGGTTTAATTAGCCATTTGGTTAACTGCCTAGCAGTAGCGTGGCGTCCAAAGAACTCGATTCTTACCGGCTTGCCTAATACATATCAGGCATTTGAGCACCTTATTCTACAGCTCTTAAGGAAAATGTACGCCAAATCTGCTCCGGCTTGCTTGCCCAAGGATATTTTTTACGCCACGCCACTGCTGCCTAGCCTTTTCACTAAACGGCGCCATTTAGTTAACTGTCTGGATGAAATTTAGCTAATGCGTCAATGTATCAATATCAATTAACGACATGGCTGGCCAATGCGTAGGCCGTTCGTTAAGTAGGGCAACTATGAAGTTAATCAAATTGCTGACCAATGCTTCTCTGCTCAAAGGGACACAAGCTGACTAACAACAACAAAAGAGCGTATCTTCATAGCAATTACGTCCTTTTGTTGAGAAGCGCAGTTTATCGGCAATAACTCAAAAACGGTACATTCGATCTTGTTGAAAATGATTTTCGTTGAAAGTATTAATTAAGCGTTACCTTCGTGATTTTTCTCATATTTTTCGGACGCACGGTTTAGAAAATAGAGGGGGGGGGGGGGACACAATTTACACAACTTTTGGAGCGATTATTTCCAAATACATTCACTTAATCAAAAACATTACTTAGGAACCTTATAGTGTTTTTTAAAGAGCTGTCGAACTATGCACCACACGTTGATATTTGCTGAAAATTACTGTCTTTAACATGTATAGAGTGCCCCCCCTAAAAATATTTATTTTAATTATTTATATACCAAACTAAGTAGCGGCTCATAAAAGACACCTATATTCCAAATTTCATCAATATCCATCATGTAGTTTTTGAGTAAAATGGCTGTGACATACGGACAGACAGACAGACAGACGGACGGACATGACGAAACTATAAGGGTTCCGTTTTTGCCATTTTGGCTACGGAACCCTAAAAAGGAGTTTGTTTTGTTTACTTTTTCCGCTAGCTGGCAGCAATGTGAAGAGTATAGTGCGCATCTTGCGAGGTGAATTTTTCGCTTCGAGCCCTAATCTTTCAAACAAAGGCCATTGTTATCCATTATGGTAGCTTTGCTATAATACATACAATGGCCTAGCGGCCGGCGCTGCAAGCTAGCCAGCGCCAAACAAAGGCCATTGTATCTATTGTATCTAGCTTGTAGCGCCTGCCGCTAGCCCATTGTATCTATTATAGCAAAGCTACCATAATGGATAATAATGGCCTTTGTTTGAAAGATTAGGGCTCGAAGCGAAAAATTCACCTCGCAAGATTCGCACTTTAACTGACGACGCTCAAAATAGGCCCCATATACTAACGGAGGCGAAGCTAGTACCTAATAATACTTCCCTTACTACTGAAGAAATTACTATAGCGTCAAATGAATATTTCACGTCACTACATTTGAAACCAAATTTCAGATTTGTGTCTTTTAAACAAACTGGCCGAAATTGGCCGCCTACGCAAACTTTATATGAATACTATTACTATGAATGAATACTACTTTTTTTTTTATTACGGGACAATCTTACACAAATCGAACTAGCCCCATAGTAAGCTCAATAAGGCTTGTGTTATGGATGCTAGACGACGATATATACTTATATACTTAAATACATAGAAAACATCCATGACTCAGGAACAAATTTAATATTCGTGCTCATTACACAAATAAATGCCCTTATCGGGATTCGAACCCAGGACCTCCTGCTTCGTAGGCAGGGTCACTACCAACTAAGCTAAAGCGGTCGACAAAACTTTATATAAACTTTAATGACTTTAGACTCAAACAATTACTTAAATATGAAGTTGGGCTTCAACACCACTATATTAAGACGTATTGATTTAAAAGGAAGACGTTTTGGGCAAATTTCAACGTCTGTTTGGTTAGGCTTTATCGTTCCATACATTATCTCTGCATTTGCATTTTTTAATTGAATAGATTCGGTTATAATCAATTTAAATTTAGTACCTATTATTTTAAGGAGGCTGTTTAGAAATCGTAATAGGGATGACGACGACTAGGTTACAGTACATTACACAACTAGGGTGGTAATATACAAAGAAAGGCCGAGATCGCAGAAGTTTGCGGCCCGAGCTGCAAGCGAGGGACGTAAATATGCGATCGAGGGCTTTCTTTATTAGGTACCTCTCGTGTTGTGTACATAATTTTATGTCTACACTTGGCCTGAAAGCGACGGCCACTTTATGGCCAGGTGAGGCATAAAAAATATAGTTATCATTCTATTTAGTACGTCAGTTAGATTATGGAAAAACATGGGACATGTATTTTTTGGTTTATCAAATTATTACAATTCGACAAAGGTCAAACTTTAACCTTCCGGAGTGGGGGCTTGTGACGTCACGCCTAGGTGAAAATTTTATCAGAGTGACCTCACTCGAATCGAAACTTCTAAGCACTGTACCAACCTATCCTCGTAAATTTTTGAACAAAAGAAAAAATACGTGTACAATATTTTTTAATAATCTTACTGACGGACTAAACAGTTTTTGAGTCGTCTAGCCTATTCCGCCAGTTGTCAGCAATATGGCGAGAAGTTTTCACAGTGAGGTGACGAAAACCACCACTACTCAAACCACATGATATTGACACGTGCTGTCAAAATAACGTCACGCTGCTGCCAACTGGTGGAGACATGATTTCTAAGTTCCCTCATCATTCAGGCCATTATAAAAAGAACCTACAGTCCGTCTAACCTAAGTCTGTAGAAGTCGAAAAAAAAGGTTTTATTTAAAAATATATTATTATGTGTCGCCGCCAACTGGTTCCGTTAGCCAATCGGTTAGCTGCCTAGCTTTTTCATTAAACACACTCCTTATTTAAGGTTAGGTTTGTTAGTCAGCTTGTCTCCCTCAAAGCAGAAATAGAAGCCCCACTGCGCCCTATAAATTTTGGTTTCCTTGAGAGTACGAAATCTAGGTACGTTTTTTGCGGCATAAACGGCCATATCTTTTTTCACGTTACTTAAAAGTTTTTTGAGGTGATTTTTCACAGCTTCATGGGACCATAGACCTGAGTAGGTATAAGGTTTTAATTTCAACTCGAGGGCATTTCTCCAGAAATATGTCTGCGGTCACGTCATTCATCAGGCCCTTTTTCATACTAAAGACGGACGGACGGACAGACGGACAAGAAAGTGAACTTATACCTACGGGTTATTATTTTTCCTTTTGAGGTACGGAAACCAAAAAATAAGACCTAAGTGCTAATAATTCTAGAAAAGCTTAAATGACGAATATTGAGGTAGAAAACGTTAAAAAAAACAACTGAGGAGGAGGCTTTTTTGTATGAGGACGTAATGAAACAGAAGCTATAAATAACTTGTCATTTCAGATTAGGAACATCGTGCGTTATCTGTAACGCGAATTCAAAGAAAGCAATCTTGAAATGGGAGAATATGCGTCGTCGAAACGAAGTGAAGTCCCATAAAAAACATTACATGAAAAGATCCCTGAAAATTCAGAGTTCTAGCTTTAGCCAGCACAAAATTACGGGAGGCTGAAAATGGCCTGAATAGCTTCGAGAAAAGAATGGTATGGCCGGTCTTTGTTTTGCTCGACTTGGCGGAGGCACTGCCGTACCCCCAGATTAGTACAATTATTATCCTCTAATATTCAAGGGCAGGGGTCGGCAAACTTTTTAGACAAAGAGCCAGATGCCGAAAAAATGTCGAGTTTTCCGAAGTTCAAAGAGCGGCAGTTTACTGTTTCATGTTTTTCACTCTATGAGCGTTTTCCAAAAAAAATACCGGAGTGGCTACTTTCTCAAAATATGGACTTTTGAGGTTTTTCTGGCTCAGAATCGTTAGTACATTCGAACCTTATAGGTAAAAAAAAGTGTCCCAAAATTTGTATGGTATTTATGTCTTTCCACTACGTCACGTTCATACAAACACTATGCAAAATGGTGACGTAATGGAAAAAAAAATTGGGACACTTTTTTTACGTATAAGGTTCGAAAGTACTAACGATTCTGAGCCAAAAAAAACCTCACAAGTCCATATTCTGAGAAAGTAGCTACCCCGGTATTTTTTTTGGAAAACGCTCCTATAGGTACCAACATTTTTTGAGGGGTTTTTGCCGCATGTGACTCGCGAGCTGCGGTTTGCCGGGAACGAAGCAACGTGATCGAAAATGACTGTAAAAAATCTTATAGGTAAAATTAAAAGGTATAATGTAGTTCAGTTTCATAGGATTTCATAATTCAGAGAAATCGCATAGCGGCACGTCACACCTCTCGATAACAAGATAAACGTTTGTTATTAATAACATTGATATACTTGTTTTCAGAGACGAAATGGAAACGTCATGGTGACAAGCTGCGATGTCACGAGCTCTCGTGAAGGTCTTCATGTCGCAAACTCATAGTCCTCTAGTAAAGCGGAGTAGGTATTTATTTGCAGCGCTTTAGGATTTGGGCCTGGTCGGCCGCTGCACTGGCCTGTGTGCGGGATGTCTGGATGTGGGATGCAGCCAACGTGTCCACCACAGAAATATATCGTGTCCACGCATGTTGCATCCCACACCAGGGCTCTACCAAGTTTCCATGGTACCAATGTGGCGCCACCCGGTCGCTTGCCATCGTCTCTCGCCATACCTGCGGGTTCTAGGATGGCAGATACAGCGGCAGTAGCAAACGAACGGCGGATTATGTCGTTTATGGTACCATGGCGGTAATATGCGGCCGGCACTTCTGCAACAAGACAGGCCATGTCGCCCCAGCAGATTCACGTCCCTGCCACACACACATGTGACACATATGTGTGGGGTACACATATTCTAGCTCCGAGTTTCAGGCATATCGCTATTCTCAGGGAACTCGGATCCAGAACAGTGCCTATGTTGCGTGTGGGAAGAGCGTGCAACTAGTGGCCCGCCTCACTCGTGGAGACAGCCAGGATACGGGCCTATCCGAATCGTCCAGACTTGTCGAGCAGCGTAGTGTGGGTTGTCATGAGCCGGGGAGTATCCCAGGCTCTTTGGTTATGCTTTGTGGCCGGAAAATTCACTCCTGGGCACGAGTCGCTCCAGGCTTCCCTGACCTCCACCAGGCTCGCTATCTCGGAGTCAAGTATCTATGGGAGATTTAAAATAAAGACTGTATCGATAATTATAGAGACAACTTTACCTAATACTTTGAAAGCATCATAAAGTCCTAAAATAAAAAAGTAAAACCACATTACATCATTAAAAATACCCTCAGATCATACCTTCAGAACATAGTAATGCAAAAAATATACATGTCAATAGTTACACTAGGTTTTATCTGTCTCTATAATTAGCGATACAGTCTTTAACACTGACGAGAGACAGCGAACCCTCGACGGGGACAGAAATGCCGGCAGCGCCACGCTGGATGAGGAGCGAACCCTCAGTCCACCAAGCCCTAGGCTGCGTTTCCACCAGAGCGGTGCGAGGCAGCTAACTTTACTTAGTGAAGTCACTCAGGCTTTAAATGCTGGCATTTTTAGCCAACAGGTTCAAACGTGAAAACTACCTATTTTAAAACTAATTGGATCATGCAAAATAAAATTAAGTTACCCCTAATCTAGTTAAATTGATTTATATTCGTAATAATTAATCATTATTACTATATTAAATCGTTATTTTTTTAATATTTTTGCACAGTTGTCTTTTTAGGTTATTTTCACACCCAAAAATTGTCTATACACAATCACTAAAAATGGCGACAATATTCCAACCACAAACACCCCGATTGGCTGTTTAGGGGTTTTCAAAGTCAATTAAAAAAAATTTACTTTAATCCCTAGAGATTAATAAGGAACTTTAGTCCCGATATACAGAGACTAAATTAACATTTTAAGAGCATGAGAAGTGAAAAAATAATTTCAACCCCCTAAATTCTCCCTTTCGTCGTTGATGGGAGCCATTACTAGGACGAAATGAAGGCTGGGCATCCCCAGTACCGCTGATGCCACCGGCCGCGGCCTCGCGTCACACAATGTTATCGGGGGCCTGACCCGATGTTTACGCGCAGGACACTCCCCTTCATTTCATCATGCGATAACGACTGCAATGTGGAGATTCGTTGTAGCATACTCGCCAGTGTATTGTGCAGTGTACGTATGCAATGCACGTAGGCGCTGTAAGTATTTTCCGCCCGCGGCAACTCTGTATCTGTGCAAACTTTCATAAGAATCGGTTTAATAGAACTTGTTACAAAATTGTCGTTAGGTTTGAAATACACAAATATACTACGGAATCAAGATGAATTCAATTAATAAAAATACTTAACTAACTTCAAATACTCTCTATCCTCATAGTCAAAACAAATATTTTTCCTGTCGGTCTACCCATTTTCGAAGAATCGGGGAACATACATAATAGTGCATTAAGATACGAGTGGGCTATGTTGGTCATGGTCATTACAGTCGAGGCTGTAATAGCCGAGACTGTAATGACCAATGCCTACGAGTGTCATACGACGTTTTTCAACACACTAGCGAATAAAAAAATAATATTAATCATTTAGAACTTCTGTTTTTGTACATATTTATTTAGTGGTTTATCTATCCTCGTCTATCGTCATTCGTCACCTTGTTGGGCGTCGGTGTAGTGCAGGCGCGGGATAATATCCGTGCGTCGAGTCCCACCCATGGCGTGCTCTCATTGGCCAATTGGCGGTAATTACAGCACTTGTGCGGTAAGGTAATGTACAAAGCACTTGTGTGTAATATGCTGCGTTCCGCGCGTAAGAACCATGGAATAAAAGCGACTTTATGAGCAAGTGTGTTGAAATAGTACATTACACAACTAGGGTGGTAATACAAAGAAAGGCCGAGATCGCAGAAGTTTGCGGCCCGAGCTGCAAGCGAGGGACGTAAATATGCGATCGAGGGCTTTCTTTATTACCTCCCGTGTTGTGTACATCATTTTATGTCTACACTTGGCCAGAAAGAGACTTTTTCCGTGCGCGCAGCGTGCGGAAAAAGCCACTTTATGGCCAGGTGTGGCATAAATGAATTTTAGTGTTCGACTGAATTTCAGTGTTGAACGGGTGCACTCGAAACTAGGGTTTGCAATTCAAATATTCGAATATTCGCCGGAAATAAACTACAATTTATTAATTATTCGAATAAAACGAATAGGCATTTCGAATACTAAAAAGTAGGATTCATTCATTTACTTTTTCTTTAATAATCGCCGGGGTTCATAACTCTTTACATGAACCCTAGCCCCAGCTGATCAGTCAGACAATAAAACAATATTTTTGTGAAACCCCTCGTATGCTTAGACACGGATCCGTGACAAGCGTTGAACCTTATGTTTTAAGCTTAAGGTAAATTTTTCAATAACAAATGTTTACGCCGCATACGAGGGGGTAAGAGCAATCAGGGGAAACCTTCAATTTGTCTAGTCCGTAATTGAACGTAGTTGTCCCCATGAACGTAAGCATGTAACTGTATTGTATTGTACTGTAGTGTAGATGCAGAGATGAGTGGTTGAGTATAAGGATTTTCAAAAAAAAATATGCATTATAGATAACTTGTTAGTTTATTTTGATACTGTTTACTTTACGTGATTTCAACCGCTTGAAATAAATTTTTCAGTTAATATTCAAATATAGGAAATCTAAGTATTCATATTTTTTTTTTTTTTTAACATCACACTATAATTATTTATTACGAACGATTACAATAATACACACAACAATAACATAACTTAAACTAAACAAAGACAATAATAAAACTATAAAATAAGGCTTAAAGATAAAAAATCTGCTCCAAGTCGCCGTCAGCGGGTAGCGTGCCCAGAAGGCTGGCCGCATTGCCACGTTGGATGGTAATACTTATCCTTTGGGCAAAATAAAGGCCAGCCCTCTGTTCACCAGTGGTCTATTAGGCGCGCCGACAAATCTTTATAGAGTCGGCGCGCACTTGGTCCCCATGGTCCAAGTGTTTCGACCCCAAACGCCTCAAAATTGAACGTATATTGCAAACCCTACTCGATGCCATGTCGAGAAATTTTCGGCTATAGATACGGTATTTTCCTATAACCCAAAAACACTTCATACCTACAACGTGATAAAACGAAGCTGATTTCATCAGTCATCAAATAGGTAGCTTATTTAAAGAGTTTTTAATTGTTTTTATTTTTAATTAGTTTTTGGTTCTTTTTTTTGTTTGCCTTTCAATTGACAACATTTCATATTTTCAAAAGATCTTAATTCGAAAACCATTTGGGTAAAACTGTATTTTATGCTCAAAAAAAATATTTTTGGATTTTTTTTCCCATTCATTTTGGAAAAAATCGTCAATTAGTGTGAACCGGAAGTGTGACGTCATTTTCCCTGCATTCTCGAGAGAGACCTTAGTGCTGAAACGATTAAAAAGTGTATGGTATCCGGTTGTCATTTTCTGACATACTTGCCGTCTGACGTTTATTTGTTTTGAAAATTGTTACAACTGCTTAGCGGCTTTAGAAGTTTAATTTTCTTACCGTTGGTTCATTTGCACGTTTTCGAAGACCTTAAAAGACTTGGCACTTTCCCACTGGACTCCGATAACGCATTCAAACATTATTAACTTGGCATTCTTTTACCGGACACCGATTTTTTTCATATAATGAAGACATCAGAAGGTTTTTCTCAGGCTGATAGCACGAATCTGCCGCGTGTTGAAATTATGATGATGGAGTACACATCGGCAAGTGATAAATATAATCCAGCCCAAATAAGAGGAGCAAAAGCATCGTTGTCTTCCCGAACTTCCTATGTTGACAACGCTGATAACGCCTGACAGTTATTTTTTTAATCGTAATTGTCGCTCTGGATTCTAGTTTTTTTAAATCGTAATTGTCGCTCTGGATTCTAGTTGGGAAAGTGACGTCATTTTCTACATACGCCCTTTTAGAATGAGCTACTTTTCAAACTGCTATTTTTAATTGAAAAATTGAGTTAAAACGAAAAAGAAAAAATACGGGTAGCTTAAAATTCCGCCTATTTTCTATCCAGCTCATAAAATGAAGGAGTAGAAAATTTGAAATATTGTCAATTCTAGTTCATAAACTGTTTAAATTTATTTAATTGCCATTAGTGCTGTTTTTTTTTAAGTATGAGTTAATAATCCTAATTCATTATTTAAAAAAAAGTAAAAAACACTTTATATTCACTTAGACTTTACTTTCACTGAATATTAGGTGTAACAATCGCGTTAATCGCGTAGAAAAATAGTATATTTACCTCAACGTTTTTACGGTCTACGGTCGCGCACAGTGATTCCAAAGGGGCCCTGGTGTCTTCGTTATAATAATTTCACTTATTTCAGTAAATATTACATTTTATAGACACCACGAAACACATTTAACACAATACGCGTAGACACTTACCTATTCAAGATGTTGACACTACTGCCACAGTGCGCTTATCAACGTGTGAGTGCCAACTATATCGGACAATACTAAATGCCAAACTGTATTTTTCCATTTGTTATTGACGCTCAGTGAAGTGGGCTAATTTAAGCGGTATTTTGATAGGGAAGCGGCGATGATAAAATAGTACATTACACAACTAGGGTGGTAATACAAAGAAAGGCCGAGATCGCAGAAGTTTGCGGCCCGAGCTGCAAGCGAGGGACGTAAATATGCGATCGAGGGCTTTCTTTATTACCTCCCGTGTTGTGTACATCATTTATGTCTACACTTGGCCAGAAAGCGGCTTTTTCCGTACGCGCAGCGTGCAGAAAAAGTCACTTTATGGCCAGGTATGGCATAAAGGAATGGAAGAAATTGCAGATTATGACTATAAAGGGGAGGGGATCAAATCTTTGTCCCATTTCTACACTGACATGCTTTATATTTGGCACTGCACCAGCAATTTTCTAGCTTGTGTAATATAGCCACAAACAATACAATAATAGTACATTACACAACGAGGGTGGTAAAACAAAGAAATGCCGAGATCGCAGATGTTTGCGGCCCCAGCTGCAGGCGAGGCATATAAGATTTTTTTAATGCCCAGTACTTAGCGACTTTTAAAACTATTCCAAATGTCAAATCAATAGCAGCAGTAGTTTCTGAGATATCTGGCCAACGAACAGACGGACAGACAGACAGAGTAGCACCATAAGGGTTCCTTTTTTACCATTTTGGTACGGAACCCTAAAAACAAAGAAAGGGACGAACTGAGAACCGGTCCCTTTTTTGAAGCCAATAATATGTAAGAACTACGTTGATCACACATACCGAGTACAGTACAGTGGCGAGACAGGTGTCCGTCAAGATAGCGTACACCGTAAAGATATTCAGAATCTGATGCAGCCAATAAATAGTACCCAAATAGTACCGACAAAATACCCAGGTGAAAAAAAGAGTACCCTTAAACTTTCAGAAATATACCTAAGGCGGCCTGTTCACGGTGTGTACGCTTCCGGGCGTCAAGCTGGCGTACACCGTTTGTATCTCTGGAACTGCTATGTTTTTGGAAATTAGGGGTCCTAGGGTCCTAAAATTTCATTTCTCTAGCTATTGTAGAAGCCGAGATATAGTGAACAGCGTGATTTCGGAATTCAAAGTCTGTATGGGAAATTCCCGGGTACGCCAGTACGTCTAGCATAACTGGCCGTGACTTCGTTTCTCGCGCGACAGAGCATCACCTGTCACTGTCACACTATATTGAGTGGAAAGAGATAGGTAGCATTTGTCGCGCGACAAAGTCGCGTGTCACAGTTGTGCTAGAAGTACAGCTTGACGGTGTGAAATTTAGTACACCGTTAAGTCATAGAATATCTCAGCTTCTACGATAGCTAGAGAAATGAAATTTTAGGACCCTAGGGTACTATTTGGGTACTATTTATTGAGATATAAAGCGTTTCCAAAAACAAAGCAGTTCCAGAGATACAAACGGTGTATGCCAGCTTGACGCCCGGTAGCGTACACCGTGAACAGGCCTTATATTTTAAAAAGTTTGAGGGTTCTATTTTTGCACTTAGGTATTTACTTAGGTACTATTTATTGGCTGCATCAGATTCTGAATATCTTTACGGTGTACGCTATCTTGACGGACACCGAGACAGTGCCCTCGACCGAGTTCTCGGTTCGTGAGAACGGTGTGCTCGGCCCAGTACGGGAAGAAACTATACTGGGCCGAGCACTTTCTGGCCACTGTACTCGTTACGTGTAACAAGGCCTTTAGTATAACTGCATCTTTTTTTATATAACCGACTTTCAATTTTGATAGGAAATGCACGAGTGACTATGAACGATAGCCAAATCGCTATATATAAGGTCCTAATTTATTCGTTGCAGATATTTTTACAGCTGATAGTACTCGGTCTCTGGAGTATATTAAAGCATAAAACATTATAGCTTTTACGATGTTTTTTTAGAGAAAAAGGAATAACAAATTTGCTACGTAATAACACCCTGTTAATGTGATTACTAAATGAAAACTCATTGAACAGATTCTAGTAGCACTTTTACTTACCACTTAACTTTAACTGGCCACTTCACGTCGATAAATCCCATCCTAATGACATTTGCAGTCTTCCCGCCGCGCCGAACCGTTACGACATTTACGACAGACAATTGTTGACATGACAGATAGTGTTATTGTGACATGTGATAATGCACATGGTGATTTTATTTAGACGAAATTATAATTAATTTTTTTGTTAGGTAAATTAAATCAAAAAAGTTATATGAAAAGATTTCTTAATTTCTATTTAAAGTTAATTATTTAAATGTAAAGTATAATGTGTTAAAATATCTGCACTGCAACTAATAAATTAGGACCTTATATATGCCTATAGTATTGTATTTGAAGAGTTCCCTCGATTTCTCCAAGATTCCATCATCAGATATTGACTTGTTTGCAATGACACCACCTCGTAGGTATAGGTACCTATCCATTCAAACAAAAAAAAAACCAAATAGGTCCAGCCGTCTTCGAGTAATCGCGTAACAAACACACAAAAAACATACAGACAAATTAACCGTTCTTCTTTTATTAAAAGTCGGTTAAAAAACAATGCAATATGGGTCTCTGAAGAATGATGGTTCCGGAATTGACTTGATTGAATCGTGGCCTACAGAATAATACATTTTTTAATCCGACTCACCTGATCGTCGCAGTTCAGTCAACCCTCCACGCGTCACTTCACAATTGGTGCACAATTTCTTGTTTGCTATTGTTTTATCGTGCGTGTGCTACGTAAGTCAGTGGACGGACAACTGAAGATATGGGCTATCTGGTGCGGCTCCATTGCGCTGTGGTCCAAAAACGGCGAAAACTTGTAGTCATCACAACTATCTGAGATGAAAAAAGATGAAAATGATTAAATTTGAAATGAAATGATAACGAGCATACAAATTAGAAAAGTGGTGTTAGTGGTGGTGACAGAACCCAATTCCCGGCCTAGTTCCAGTAGTTCGGTGATTTTAGTCCGGTTCAAACAAATATCTATGAACTGGACTAAAATCACCGAACTACTTACTGAAACTAGACCCAATTCCCACACTGTGGTGGGATTCAAGATCAATGAAATGCGGTTTAAGCACTTTGTAAGGTTTTAACTTAACCTACTTATTATTCTTCTCTTTTGTTCTTTCTAGCCACACACGTCCACAAATTTCCAAATATCAGGTATGCAGTTAACGATCACTTTTGGGAGTTATATCTTATTTACTTCAGATGTAAACACCAGTAAATACAAAAGGGTATTGCCTTGCTGTCAACATGTGAAACCTGAGATATTGCAAACCCTCAATCTGCCAAATATCTTAAACTTGAGGGTAAGAAGAAATTTCATTCTTCGTGAGACTCAAATATGACAAGTTTGATAAAACTTCCATTCGTATAGTGCAGCGCGGTCGGCAACCTTTTAGCAGCCAAGGGCCACATAGTAGCTAACGAAATTGACGCGGGCCGCACTTTGTTAATAATTTCTGACTTAATACGATTCTGAATATAACAACCTTTACATACAAAATAACCAGGGAGGCTCGCGGGCCACAAATGAGCTGTTCGCGGGCCGCGGGAATTAGGTTTGGGATACTATTGAAAGACACATTTAACGATACGAATATATAATGATGTTTATTATATCGTTATTTATCAAGGTAAGGTATGTGCCTACAGAGCCAGCCCACGCCGGTATGCAAACCGATACGTAGGAAAGGTTCCGAGCATTGACAAAAAACAAAGGGCTGTGTTATATCGTAAATAAGTTTTCTATGTTTAGATAGTTCTAGAAGATAATATTTTATTATTCAGAATTCTGAATGTCGCGTGTAGGTAGTTAAATCTGCTTGAGGTTATATTCGCCTAAGCCGCTCGGACACAGAACTCTTTGAGAGGACATAGGTGTGTATGGGAACAAGACGGATACGACGTTTTGTGCCTAAGCATGCGTATGTAAATATGTAAGACTAGTAAAAAGTATCCTATGTGTTAATTGCGCTCTTCTTAATCTATCTATAAATTATAATGTACCAAATTTTATGGTTTGAACCATCTTTGCGTGATGTGCACACAAAGGGACAAAATTCCAAAACCCGTTTATTTACGTTTTATTACTTATTTTTAACACTCCACTCCATATGTTTAAAGAGATCTGCCGCAATGTATAATAAATAAGTTAAGTAAGAGATTAGTAAAGAAAGAGCCACAGTCTTATGTCCATAACAAAAGATAGGTACAGTCTTCGGCAATAACGTAAAACGAGGCATGCAAACATCGTGACACCACTCTATTCATAAAGCTATGTTTTTACCAATAAATAAATAAATAAATAAATATTAGGGGACCATCTTACACAAATCGAACTAGCCCCATAGTAAGCTCAATAAGGCTTGTGTTATGGATACTAGACGACGATATATTTAATAGATACAAATACTTAAATACATAGAAAACATCCATGACTCAGGAACAAATATTCGTGCTCATCGCACAAATAAATGCCCTTACCGGGATTCGAACCCAGGACCTCGTGCTTCGTAGGCAGGGTCACTACCAACTAAGCTAAAGCGGTCGTCAAATGACTACATAGATCATGAACGCTTCACTGTCTTGTATATACAATCAGTCATCATCATTGAGCTATACGTAGTAATAATAGCTCAATGGTCACCATCTTTTTATTTGAAGCCTGACAAACTTGCAAGTCTTACTAACTGTTGCAAAAATCGGACCAGGTGGGGGCCGTGGCGTTCCCTGGGGTCGAACCAGTTCGCTGGCCGGACCACCTTGAGAGGGTCGGACTAGGTGTGGGCCGAAGCGCCTGGGATCGAACCAGGACGCTAGGCCAGGGCCACCTTGAAGTTACGCTGTTTGCTCAAAGTGAGCAGCGGACCAGCGGGAAGGGAATCACTATCAAAAATATGAGTAGTAAGTACATGATAATAAAGTAGGCACACTTCAGCCCTTTAGGAGCGCGAGACTTCTTTTTAAGGTCGAGGCGCAGGGCTGCAGTCCGTCGGGCGAGTGTCTGCGGGGTAGGGGCGTGTGTCCTCCCGTCGACGGCTGCGGGG
This sequence comes from Eudemis profundana, assembly GCA_947034925.1. NCBI lineage: Eukaryota > Metazoa > Arthropoda > Insecta > Lepidoptera > Tortricidae > Eudemis > Eudemis profundana. The sequence goes on along the minus strand of OX344814.1, from coordinate 7,545,161 downwards.
CAGGGGCGTTTGTCCTCCCGTGCGGTGAGGGTGGGACTGGCGCCGGATACACGATTGGACCCCGTGTGTTCGGTGCCGGTTCCTGGTTTCCCCGGGGGACGGCCGTTGGTCGGGGGGAAGCAGGTGAGGGAAGGCACACTGGCCATGCTACAGTGTGCCTTTTTCGGAGAGGGTTCGCCCTAGGGCGAAGGTGCCGGTGATGTCGTGGTGGCTTGCTAGCGATCCCACGGCATCACCATGAAGGCACGGGGTGGAAGCATCCCTGAGTTTTAGTGGGTAGGCCAATCCCTTCTGGAGCGGAGAGCCCCACATAACCAATGCGTAACATCTGGCTGTCACCCCCGATGGCCTTAGGTTACGTAGTGGTATGCAGTTTCATGCATTTCTACGGGTTAAAAAAAAAAAAAAAAAAAAAAGGGCTGCAGTCCGTCGGTTTTCCGTCGGTTCAGGAACGTGCACGACGAAGGTGCTGCCAATCTAAATCATATACCCTCTCATGCTGGGGCCACATTGACGAAAACGCCGTTAATAACGTTAATTTATCGTGTTGAAGGACGATTAACGTCAGTGTAGCTACGACTTACTATATTGACATTGACACTTACATATATCATTGACATTGACAGCTTGATTTGACAGGGGCGATAGTTTCCTTTATTGTCCACCCGTGTCTCTTTTGTCGTTTAGTGCTGCCACCTATAGTTCGTGCACGTTTCCTATTGAAGCATTGTTAATAGTTTGCTTGTAAGTGCGTTCGAAGTGTTCAAGCACGTCGCGCACACATGCAAGCCGAGCAGTACCTTTTTTCGAAAGTAAAATTACTGCTTATCATTACTGTGATGATTACGGGGCACGCATGCCTATTTAAAATATCTGAAATGACCTTATGCTAGGAATAAATGGTGTGAGATATTTTTGCATGCCGTTTAATCAGATTTTTTTGCAGGGAGTATACTATTGTAGCTATCTGTACTAAGTATTTTATGTAAGCAGCGTGGACAATACCGGAGTTCCACGGACATTCCTTTGATCGGACACCTTTGTTAGTTTGCATGAAAACTTACGTACGGGGTGTTTGGAAAACGTAAACACGCAATTATATGACATCTAAATATTGACGATAGTTACAATCGTTGACCCTGCCACACCATGTTTTTTTTAATAATCGTCTGCAGCGGGTCTGCAACAGCGTTGCTGCCACAGAAATATATCGAGAAAGAAATAGTTCGTTGATTCGTATGGGAACCAAGCGTGTACAGATTTTCGCTTGGCGTTTCACGCCAAAATAGTACATTACATAACTAGGGTGGTAATACAAAGAGAGGTCGAGATCGCAGAAGTTTGTGGGCCGAGCTGAAAGCGAGGGACGTAAATATGCGATCGGGGGCTTTCTTTATTACCTCCCGTGTTGTGTACATCATTTTATGTCTACACTTGGCCAGAAATCGGCTTTTTTGCGGCGGTTATTTAGTGATGGAAAATGGAAATTTGAACAATTAATTATACCGATATTAATTTTCAAATCTGATAACAATATTGATGGAAACTGAAGTTGACGGCGTGCAAAGTAGGTCGTCGCCACTTCTTTTTAGCACGCGAGGTACATACACATTCTACCTCGATGTATTTCTGTGGTTGCTGCACTTTGTATACGGCCGGAGCTCCTGAGAAGCTCACGGCCAGGGTTGTGGGGCAGGGGGTAGGGAGGAGGAGGGGCGGGAAGCGGGGGCTGCTACGGCCAAGGCTACTTCAAGGCCAATCATTTGATTTTTAGACAATACTGGCGACATTGCTCTCAGACGTTCGTCATTGATACGATTGAAAATATTGAAACGCTGACTGATTCAGGAGCATTCCATGAAAACATCAACTTTTTGTCCCTTACGAAACGCTATGGCAGCTACCCTAATAAAACGAATTAGCTGCTAAGAAACACTACCAATTTTAAAGCCGAGTTATGATATTACAATGCTGATAATTAGCTTTCTGAATTTATTTCTCGGAAGTATTAAAACGGTGGTGCCCCTTACGAAATATTTTCATGGAATGCGCCTTTAGTGACTAAAATTTAGAATACTTAGTGTAATCAGAAGCGTCCTTTCTATCCGCTACCCTAATTAGAATGCAAGAGAGGGGCTTGCATTCTAATTAGGATGACTAAATTTAGCCAAGTGTAATAAGCCCTTAAAGAAACATTTCAGCCTCCACCCTGTGTAAACGTGGATAAAGCCCGTGCGAGCCGCCAGGTGTCTCTGCACCGTGATCAATGGCCGCCCGCTATTGTGCCATCCGGCCCGTTCGGGGCCATTTCACCCACTAATTCCTAATCCCCCTGTTTGCGCACCCTTTGACCACTCGTATATATTCCTAAACTACGCCTTATTTTTCAAGAATATAGGGATTTTAACCGACTACAATAATAAGGTGGTTATCTACTAAAGTTCTTATCATTCGCACCACCAAGTTAGGGTTCCGTACCAAAATGAATCCGACTACTCGACTCTGCGTCTGTCAGTCCGTTTATCACAGACAAATATCCCAGGAACTACAGCTGCTATCTATTTGAAATCTGGAATAGTGTTAAACTCACTAACCCGAGCCTACTGGACATTACTTACATATCTCTCGGGAAGAATATATTTCGGTTTATAGTTAAGGGATTAATTTAACAAAAAGTTAATCTTGATCTTGATAGTTGGGTCAATTGCAGAAAAAATGTACCTTTTACTTTTTTTGTCTGATCATGGTGTGTCTTATTCTTATACCATTTTACTCAGAATCACGAGCACTTTTCATTTTTAGGGTTCCGTACCAAAATGGTAAAAAAGGAACCCTTATGGTGCGACTCTGTCTGTCTGTCTGTCTGTCTGTCTGTCTGTCTGTCTGTCTGTCCGTCTGTCACAGCAAGATATCTCAGGATCTACTGATGCTATCAACTTGAAACTTGGAATAGTGTTAAAAGTCGCTGATTCGAGCCTATTGGATAGAAAAAAAATCTTATACCTTTTTTACTTTTTTTTTAAAGGGGTCCGAAATGGGATGTGGAAAAACAAAAGTAGAGCTATTATATCGAGTGGGATATCAAATGAAAGGGCTTAATTTGTAGATTCCAAAACAATTTTTGTTTTTTTTTTTTAATTATGTACTTTTTGATTTATGACCAAAAATGTTCAAAAAAATACCATTCCCCCCCTATTATCTTCGAAGTTACTGAACAGAAAAATCTGTAATAATTACCAATTATTAATATCATCCTAAATATTACAGGAAAAATAAAACGGTTTTCCTAAATTGCATCGTTTTTTAGAAATTTTCAAAAATCGTACACATACTTATTTGCTCCTACTAAGCTAACGGCCATACAGTTTTTGTTGAACTATTCACGTATCTACTTACGAGTTTGTACGGAACCCTCGGTGAGCGAGTCCGACTCGCACTTGACCGGTTTTTTTTATATAGCCTACGCGGTATCCCACTGCTGGGCAAAGGCCTCCCTTTGATTTCCACAACTCCCTATTTGATGCCTCCCCAGGCCAGTCGCTAAGGAATGCGTCCAAGTCATCGCGCCATCTCCGTCTAGGCCTGCCCCGCCTGCGTCGCCCGTCTTGCGGCACCCACTTGGTGGCTATATTAGCCCACCTCTCCGGGTGCATGCGGCAGACGTGGCCAGCCCAATCCCACTTCAGCTTGGCGGCCTTAGCTCCAACATCGGTTATGCGTGTTTTGGAACGCAGGGTTGTGTTGCGGACGCGATCCGTCCTATTAACACCTAAGATGCTGCGCTCCATTGCCCTTTGGCAAACCTTCAATTTGGACTTCTGCGCCTCAGAACTTTTCATTTATGAAATAAAAAAAAGTAGTGCAAAATGTCCCAACTTTTCCGTACAAATTTTGAATTTCCCGTGAAAAGTGCTCGTGAAGACACATATACATTTTTTCTGCAATTGACCCAGTTGTCATACAATACGTATTACATTATACAAGGTTAAAATGTTGTTCAATTATCCCTTAACTACGGATATTTTTTGAAAACGACCCTTTATTGTGACATCTACATATAACTATTGGTCTTACTCATGTAGAGTCTGTGCGGAAAGAGAATGGGATTTAGATTTGAGGGCGCTGTAATGGTTAGGTTAGTTCCGTTTTTCGCCACGCCTATTCTCTTTCCGCACAGACTAGACCAGTGGTTCCTAACCTGGGGATGATAACCCCTTTAGGGGTAAAATTAAGTTTTCTCAGGGGTATTACTCATATTAAGTCGTTTTTCTTTGAGTACTTTCATATAAGTACTTATAATGATACAAATCTAGAGGGGGCCTGTGGGTGATGTGGCAATAAAGGTTAGGAACCACTAGACTAGACTCTACACTTATGTATAGCCGCCGATTTCGTACCCAAATGTCCAAAATAAAATAGCAGATTTCACTTTCCTGCATATTTTTACCAGTAAAAATCCCATGTGTTGCATGAGTTTTTATTATAACGATAATTGTGGCCATAAACTAGAGTTAAACCGCCATGTTTGGTTTGGTTCGAGTCGTAACCGTTACATTTAAAAAGCTGTAGGGTGATTCACATGTTTACTGTCATCTCGATTTTAGGTAATTTTCGCCTCACAGAAGGAATTACGCAATTAAATATATCAATAAAAGTTAAATTATTTAGGTTTCGACTTGCCCGGTTAAGGAAACTGTTCTGTCTCTATTTGGATGATGTCCGTCTTAGAGAAATAGGAGTACCTTTTGAACCGAGATTTGTAATAACCACGTAATAACACTTCGTTAAGTTCACCGGATTACAGATTGTACGATCCACTTAAAGGAAACAATACTGTTGTGTGGTTTTGTACCTCATTATCATTATTATTATTATTTGACGACCGCTTTAGCTTAGTTGGTAGTGACCCTGCCTACGAAGCAAGAGGTCCTGGGTTCGAATCCCGGTAAGGGCGTTTATTTGTGTGATGAGCACGAATATTTGTTCCTGAGTCATGGATGTTTTCTATGTATTTAAGTATTTGTTTCTATTAAATATATCGTCGTCTAGTATCCATAACACAAGCCTTATTGAGCTTACTATGGGGCTAGTTCGATTTGTGTAAGATTGCCCCCTAATATTTATTTATTTATTTATTTATTTATTTATTATCGTCCGTCATAAAAAAGAAGCGTGCTTCACAGATAAAGACTTCGAGCATTGTCATTTTAGTGGATTATCAACTCTAAGGCCTTTGCCAAAAGTTAAAAGTGCTTTAATAGATATGTGACTTTAGACGTATTATGCACTTCACGCCCCTGGCATTTACCTGACTACCTGTACGTCTAGCATAACTGGCCGCGACTTCGTTTCTCGCGCGACAGAGCATCACCTGTCACTGTCACACTATATTGAGTGGAAAGAGATAGGTAGTATTTGTCACGCGACAAAGAGTCGCGTGTCACAGTTGTGCTAGAGGTACTGAGATCTGAACAAAGCGAAGGCAGCTGGAAAGCTATTATTCTATTAAATTAATGCAGTTGTAAACTATGGTTTATGGAGCCAGAGTTGATAATCAATTGAACTTTAAAGGTGGTTGTAACGACTTTTTACAATAACGTCATCTTGGTGTTTTTGAGGTTTACAAACAATCGCTTTGTTTCTTTTAAGTGGATCGTACAATCTGTAATCCCGTGAACTAATTATAATAGGGACGTGCACGACGTGCAAAGGTGTACGAAGGTGCTGCCAACTGGTGCCGCCAATCTAAATCATATACCCTCTCATGTTGGGGCCACATTGACGAAAACACCGTTAATAACGTTAATTTATCGCGTTGAAGGACGAGTAACGTCAGTGCAGCTGCGACTTACTATATTTGACATTGACACTTATATATTATCATTGACATTGGAAGCTTGATTTGACAGGGGCGATAGTTTCCTTTATTGTCCGCCCGCGTCTCTTTTGTCGTTTAGTTCGTGCACATTCCCTATAGGGGGTTGAAATGAAATACGTCGGTCCGCCCGTCGCCTCGACTTTGACGGACCACACCAGCGTGACCTGCGGTTCTGAACTGTTCTTACTTAATGATGGGGCAAATTATATCAGTGACGAGATTGATAGCGAAATTGTGAATATACTGGGTATTTTAGAGCCTATACACACGGCGTATTTTAAACGCGCCGTCGACGCGCGTTTCGTACCGCTGTCAACCGCTGTCTCTGTTTTGCAAAAGTTATCGGCGAAATATAATTCTATTCGCTAAAACTAAAGTAGAAATTTCAACTACATTTATATGCCCCTTATACGTCCATTTATATTCAATGCCTTTAGCAAGAAAGGTAAGTCAGATATGTGCCAAATGCAAAAAGGCGTAAACCCTCCTATGAGACTTGCGTCCTTTAGTACCTCATATAATCTAACTTTTAGGGAACGTGCAGGACTAAAGGTGGCAGTACTAATTCGACAAAAGAGACACTATGCGGACAATAAAGAAAACTTATCAGGCCTGAAAAAATTAATGTCAAAATCAAGTATATGGCTACACTAACGTTTATCGTCCATCATTGCGATATTAATGATGTTTCCCGTTAATGTGGCCCCAGCATGATAGAGTACAAGATTTGGATTGGCGGTCCCAATTAGCAGTAGGTACTTTCGTTGTGCACGTTCCCCCCTATTAACTTCACTCCGACCTTGCTCGGGCTCAGCTAAGTTTCTTGCCGGAGTCTTCTTAGCTGGGCTAGGTATAGCGAACCGGCAACTAAAACTCCCATTAGTTCGACACACACGATCACATATAAGGACAGGTTGATCCACTTCATCCTTCCCGCTGGTCCGCTGCTCACTCTGAGCAATCAGCGCAAAGTCAAGGTCCAAGGCCCTGGCCAAACGACCTGGTTCGACTCCAGGCGCCCCCGGCACCCACCCAGTCCGATTCACTCGGGGTGGTCCGGCAGCGACCTGGTTCGACCCCAGGAAACGCCACGGCCGACCACCCGGTCATACTATCGCTGCGCCCACTAGGGTCGCGAGTTAGTTAGGCTTCAAAAAAAACGTTCCCTATTCGAAAGAGAGTCACTCACTAGAGGCAGTGCTTTATTTTTTGGGTGTGAAAGCGAGAGCGCTATGAAACGCGCGTCGACGGCACGTTTAAAATACACCGTGTGCATAGCCCTTAAACCCCGGAATATTGCGCTGTACACTCTAATAAACAGGAAAATTAAATTAAATTATTAGTTATTACAATGTTCTAAAAGGGTCCTTTTGTTTGGGGACGCAGAAATCATAATTAGAAGCAAAAATGCACCTCGACTTAGGCCCAGAGACGTTTCAAAACGTCTTATAGTACATTACATTACACAACTAGGGTGGTAATACAAAGCAAGGCCGAGATCGCAGATGTTTGCGGCCGAGGGCTTTCTTTATTACCTCCCGTGTTGTGTACATAATTTTATGTCTACACTTGCCCAGGTGTGGCATAATAGTACATTACTGCAGAGGCCGGGAAGTAAGGAATTGCCGGCCGAGTACATATAGCTGGCCGAGCGAAGCGAGGCCAGATAGTTACGTTACGGCAACCCCATTTCCCGCCGAGGTATGTATAGTGCTTTTCTCAAACATGCAATGATATACATAAACTTACTATAATAACCTTACTTAATATTTTACAACACAAACAAACTGGCTGTCAGAAAGTGACATTAGTGACAGTATATCCATAGACAATGCAAGTTCGGCCAAAAGCTGTTTCAGTTCACATTTTTACCGCGAATATTTAGATGAAATATTTTAAATGTGTATTCTTGTGGTTTAGTTTGCAATTTATAATAATTGGAAATTGTTTATAATGTGGTATTTGTTATGTTCATGTCAATTTTAATAGTATTTTATGCAACAGTTGTATAAGTGGGTTCAAAAATGCGAATTGCGTGAGTTGCGATACGAGCCGCGAATGCGGCGAGTATCGCAAATAGAGACGCAATGAGCGTTTTTTGACTTAATTATACAACGTTGCATACAATACTTTTTCTACGACTAGGTTTTAAATTATAATATACAAAATTAATCATAACCTGGAAACAAGGCAAATAATATGACGTTTGACTGACAGTATGTGTCTATGGTAAACTTTTTTTTAATTTAAAATATACTTAAATTAAAAATACTTTTTTTATGTGGGCATCAATGAATTTAGTTCGGAAAGGTTTGTTTTTCTTAAAAACCGTAGGAATTTAATTGTTTGTTAAGTTGGTAGTTGTGCATTTTTACCGTAAAGTTAAAATTGAGCGCTTAATCCTTGACCTAAGTTTAACCTAGATTTAGAAGTCTGTGGCTGCTAGCAATAACGTAAAGTGACTATAACGACACTAGTACTGTTATGGGGAATAGAGTATAGACTTCTCTGAACTCATATTATGTATGTTCTTATATTAGTGTTCGTGACCAAGTAAAAGACAGATAACAGTACAGGAGTAGAAAAATAAATAAAACTGCAAAATATACCAAAAATCGTTTTTTGTTTTTTTTTTAATGACTGAATGCCGTGATGCTGGGGCCCAAATAAATGTGGAATGGAAATTAAAAAAATAACATTGCCGGCTTAGGCCGGCAATGTAAGTATGAAATTCCATTCCGTGCCAAGTGTCAAGCCGCATAGGAAACGAGGTACTTTGTGGCCTATTTTTAGGCACGTAATGTCAACATTTCATGCCATGTTTGAGAAAATATTCTTTCGCGTTATGTATGAAAGTTTGTAAACACTTTATTGCACATAAAATCATACAGAAACAATACACAAGTCAATGGTTATGTACAAACGCGACCTTATTCCTGAAAGGGATCTCTTCCAGCTAACCTTTGAGCAAATGAGAAAGAATACACTCACGGACAATGAATTTGCATCATTTTCTATGAACCTATGAACAATTATATAGAAAATGACCCGAATTCATTGTCCGTGAGTGTAATATCAAAGAAGATCGACAAAATAACAAACTTAATTCATTTACTTTTAACAGACTTGAGACTACAAAAAGGAGGTGGATCCCTAGTTGGTTGTATATTTTTATGTTTGTTACCTAAAAACTGAGTTCGTTTCTAAATCAATTTGAAAAAATGTTTTTATACTTACTAATTGAAAAGTTATATGCTCTCGTATTCTACTACTGCAATTAAAAATGCGATTTTAGCTTGAATTTTGATAATTTAGAGTGATATTTGACACATTTCATAGTGAATTTCTTAGTCCTCAGGGTTGGCAACGCATATGTAATATTAAAATTGCAAATGCCTCAAAAGTCACTTACCATCAGGTGACTTGTGGCACGGTATACGGTAGTTTTTCTTCCTACAAAGGTACATCGGGAGCGCGCATGTGTGCGCGCCGTGTACGGACGCACCACAGGCAAGGATTTGCCCCTGCGCGCCCCTGCCACAGTATGGAGTGCACTCACACAGACGTGCGCGTCTGTGTAAATTAAATACGTGTCCCGCGCTCCTTAATTATGTATCGTTACATCCCTACTCTTGACGCATATTTGCGAAATAAATATATTGAATTGAATTAGTGGTTATCAAAAAACCTTCATTGTATGGACAGCCGAGCTATGACGTTCTTGGGGATTTTAAAGCGCGCGCAGGATGCCCGCTATATAAGGACGTGGCTCGGGTACCCTCGTCCATTCAGACGGTTCCTCCAGTGATCTTGCGAACATGGCCGTTGCGAAGCTCCGGTGAGTACCTAAGACCGAAGTGATTAAAAAAAACTTTAAAAACTGTTTAAAAAAGTTTACATCCATTTTTGTAGTTGCCCGTAAATACAGTTCAAAAGACATCAAAAAGTTTTAAAGAACCCTTAGGTGCATACCGTGTCGTGCATTTTATTTCAGAAATGTCTCAAGTGCCAGAATTCCGGTTTCGGTATTGGGGATTTTCGAAAAAAAAAAAACATCGATTTTATGGAAAATTATTTAATTGCCTTTTTAAGGTGGTAATACAAAGAAAGACCGAGATCGCGGATGTTTGCGGCCCCAGCTGTAAGCGAGGGACGTAAATATGCGATCGAGGGCTTTCTTTATTACCTCCCGTGTTGTTTACATAATTTTATGTCTACACTTGGCCAGAAAGCGGCTTTTTCCGTACGCGTGGCGTGCGGGAAAAGCCACTTTATGGCCAGGTGTGGCATAAAAATTACTTTTGGTATTATGTATGCAAAATCACAGTTATAATCAGCCTTAGGTCCAGCATAAGTACAACATTAACAAATCGAAATACCATCAATGCTAGCCGATCGCCAATTCCGATACAATGCATAATAAAATTAGGATGTTTAGTACGACCGTAAGTCATAATATACAGGGTGTCCCTAAAACCAACGTACATACGAAAAGGGCTGATAGACCAGCTCATAAGATACCAGATTAAGTAAATTTGACCTCAGTAAAAATCTCTTAGTTTTCGAGATATTGACGTTTTTGTAAAACTTGTGTTAAGTGATACCCTGACTCGGTGTTTTGCGCGTCATGACTAGAATATTAAGTATTTGTCACATCTGTGTTTTGCTATGAGTTGCCAAATAACTATGCACTATGCTATTGAACGTAAATTTTATTTTTGATAATTTCTCCACAGTAGAATAACAAAAATATTTTTCAGATTTTTTAAAATTTTACCTCTGATTTCGAACATACTTTAATATTAAATGTTTATTGAATAAACTTACAATGTAGTTGAAATTAAATATACTAAAACTAAATTAAAATTAAATACTCTAATTGTTTTTGAGATAATAATATTTTGTTACAAAAATATCTTGTAGGTACTGAAGTTACTATTCCATTAATTCGACTGCTGAATACGGTCCCTCGTATTTTTCAAAAACCCAAAATTTGCAACGCATACTGTTTACATTTTTTAAATGCCAAAATGCCCCCAAATTAAAAATTAGTACATTTTGTGAACGGAACCCATGCCAACTTCATCTAAAATTTCTCATACGATCCGGTTGAACTAAGTTTGCACCTGGCATGCTTGACCTCACTTACAAATTTGGTGCAAATTTAACGTAATCGTCCGCCAAAGTTAGTCCGTTAGCACCACAAATATCTATTAATCAATAAACTGTATTGAAATAGGTTATTAACGAGAAGACGAACAAAGGGCTGTTTATTTGTGTAGTGTTCAGCACTGGGAATATTATAAAATAAAATACAATTAGTATCGAGGTACACAGAGCGGTTGATTGATAACGACTGTCTGGCCTTACGGGTAGTTTGGCACTGACTGACGTTTCCCGTCAACCGACCGTATACATTTATTTATATAATATATTTAACCAATCTGTAACTACACATATTCCGTAGACACTACATCTCTTCCTTTTTTTCAAGTGTTTATTTTACAGGCAGGTATTTATAATCAGGTTTATTATCACATTAATAAATTTTGTTTTATTGTGTTATCAACTGTACATATTGATGAATACAATACCGATTCGAGCTAATTTACTACGATAATTTATGTCGAGCTAATGGGAGTTTTAGTTGTCGGTTCGCTACCCCTAGCCCAGCTAAGAAGACTCCGACAAGAAACTTAGCTGAGCCCGACCATGGTCGGAGTGAATTTAATCCAGGATATTCTGGTCCTGGGGAACATCGCGGTCCTTATGTGATGGTGTCACGAGGTCGAGGTCGAGGTCGCCCTCACCGGCGGGGTCTCGTATCCTGTAGACTTCATTTTGTTACAACACGTGGTAATCTGGCTCTGATCCATGCGTATTGTAAGTTTTATATTTAGTAAATGTTCACGTATTAACATTTTTGTACCATCTGATACTTTGTATTTCCAATTTACATCCATGTATTTCAGGCGAAATAAAGTTTCTGAAATTAAATTGCAGTTGAATTGTTTTTATAAAATGTTAATATTCTTCCTGATTACTCTCAATATTATTCTCGTGCTTTCCTTCCTTCCTTTCCTTTAATTTTACTTTTCCAATTTGTGTGTCTTCATCTGGGTCATTTGGTCCATATTCATTACCTAATCTAGGTGATTTTACCTGTAATTTGCCCCGGTGGAACAATCTATTTTGGACCGACAATTAACTCCTTGGAAAAAAGGTTTCCTAATAAATTAATCACAATTACAACCATTATTCATTGAAAATCTTCCATTCTGACCCAAAAGATTATAGTGCTATAACGATATTATAAGTGCGCCATTTGAATTGACGGCTTGTAACGGCCATAAAATAAAAACATCATTCATGAGTAATTGTGTAAGGTTTTATAATAAACTGCCAAGAACCGTAACTGAATTGTCTATTAACAAATTCAAGAATTTTGTACAGCGTAAACTCATTTCCAAAGTTTATTAGGTATAGCACACAAGAAGACTACATGAATGATGAAACACCGTGGGATTAATTACAACTGGAAATTATTTTAAAATAATGTATAATTAGTTGTTTTTCTGTTATTGTACTTGCCAATTTTTTGAAACTTAGAGATATATACATACATAATATCTCATATACATCTCTAAGAAAAACGGTATTAATTTTATTTTAATGTGATAGCACAAATGTGCCTGATTTAATCTTAATACAAAAGAGATGTATAAGGATTTTAAGTAACATACGTAATTGCGAATCGTGTAGACCTCATTTTGTTAAATAAAAAATCCTAACACTAACAAACATCCTTGTATATTCTCGAGACGTGTAAATTCGTGCGCCCTAGTCTATACACTCACTCTAAAGATATTATCTATAAAGGTACTCATAGTTTACGACCAAGAAACAAACTGGTACAAGCTGCACTCTAACGGACCGAAATGAATTCCATGTCGATAAAAATATAAGTATAATAATTTACCGAGTACGATTTCAGCCGAAGATAAGTACACAACTTTTGTTGAAAAGCTGAAAAAACTATCTATTGTCTCAATTTTCTTTTTTTTTTTTGTGTAAAGGTATATTTAAATAAGTAGATTAAGTTAATCTTAGTATATGCTACTCCCTACCAGCAGGGTCCATGTTGAACTTTATAAGTACTTGTAACATCTTGTAATACCATGTTGTGCATAAAATAAATGAAATGAAATAATTTACTTTTAAGTTATATCATGTGAGTCGCAGAATGTTTTCATTTCTGTAAGATATTTTAGTAAACAATCCCATTTTATATTTCGACGTTTGGAGGTCCTTTAAACCTCCAAAACATAATATTTTGACAACAGAGACTCTTTACATCTCCATTAATATTACTATCAATATAATTTCTATTATTTTAATTGCCTTGTTTTGAGGCCATGGCCTTTTACATCTCTAAAAATGTAGTTTTAAGTTTATTGTAACGTATTCATGAAATCGGATATAATAATGTCATACTTGTTGTTATATTTAAACATTTTAAAAAAGTGGCGAGTTTCTTCCGGCGCTTCTTCTGACCAGAAGCAAGCGCCAAAAGAAAGAATAGAATCAGACTTCTTCTAGAATCAGATTTCTTTTTTCAAGATTAGGTTTGGTGAACCATTTGCATGACCCTTAAATAAGAGTAGGTAAGTTTTACCTTGTTGCATGTTCTTTTGTTAAGAATAGGTATGATGTAACTTTTTGTATGCATTTAGGTAAGTTGTACCTTATAGCATGCATGCTCTTTTTTTCAAGATTAGGTTTGGTGAACCATTTGCATGCCCTTAAATATGAGTAGGTAAGTTGTACCTCGTTGCATGTTCTTTTGTTAAGAATAGGTATGATGTACCTTTTTGCATGCATTCCTCATTTTCTTTTTTTTTTTTAGTTGGTTTGGTGTACCATTTTGCTCGAGCCTTTAGAGAGAGTAGGTTAGGTGTATTGTCTGACCGCCGACTCAAGAGTAAAGGGTTATCTATTATAGAAAGAGTGTAAGTGATTTCTTACGTATACAAAAGCTAACGTAATAGTTAGTACTAAGGTACAATATCAAATGACAGCGCAAAAATTGCAAATGCAATAAAAACATTGGAGGGTAGGGTTGCAATAATCAGGAATTTTCACTAGTACCAGTTCCGTTGAATCTGGTTTAGTGTTTTATGTTTGTGTTTTAATATGTTACTCACTTATTACAGTTTTGACAACCCTATGCAGGTGTGAAGATAGCTTTTGTATTTAGAACATAAAAAGCATTTTGAACTTAACTAGAAAGTGTTTAGGTCGAAATTCACTACTTCGTATTACGACTTGTCACCTTTCGAAGTAATAATGCTATTGTAATAAGTTTTATGGCTTTTTACTCCAACGGCGCCGGACAGACTACACCTTGTTACATATCTCAGACTTAGACATGATATACCTTTCATTCACCCTTTTGTATGTGTAAACATACGCAGCAACCATTTCTATGAAACTGGTAGCTAGTATTTTTTATGCATATCCCCCTTTTACTGCTACAGTAAGCTCGCAACATGTAACTGTGCGTGAGTGAGTAGAAATAAACAAAGAAAATATACGTATTATTAATAATTTTCATCACGAGTTTATTTAGACATGTTTGAAGTTCTAAATTAACTAGATAGTTAATAAAGTTCTAAGGTAATAGGAAATGTACTTGTTAAGTGTGACACTCTTTTACACGTAATAACAAACACTATTCATATTTTTAAGAAATCAACAATGAATACTCTTTCCCTTATGCTATATAAATAATGTCGGCGGTACCTAGGTTTTTATCCGTAGGTACATTAAAACCGATTACATATTAATATAATAACATCGTCAGTACAACCGTTATACCGGATGGGCAACGCGCATGCGACACTTCCAGTAAATGAAAGCATCCATAGATTACGTGCGCTAACCATCAGGAGGGTTTTATGCATATTTGCCACCGACGCGTACATAAAAGTACAATGTAATAATCAGCGTATCAACAGCGACACCCCCAGCTGGCCATTGGTACATAATTTCCTGTTATAGCATGACCTTAGCTCTTTATAACTTTTTAATACACTTGCTCAAAAAGTGGTACTTTTCGTAGCTGTAAATCGTGCGCAAAGTTGTATTTTGCGCACTAGTGCTTTTTACTTTCCAGCTAATTTTTTGAACACTAAATAACACATTTATTTGCAAAAAGTAAAGTACAAAGTAATAATAAATATATATCTTGCTTTTTCATGTTTAAATTTAATTAAATTCTGTATGTTTATTTCCAAAATAATTTCTTTTGATTAGGCTGAATGGTGACAGCTGGTGCCATGATTTTGTTTCACCGACATTTTTTCGCAAATGTATTAAAAAACGTCGTTTGATACACGTGCGGAAGCGTCATTTCCACTCGTCCCAAGTATTTACCCTCGCCTAGCGGCTCGGGCCAATACACCTCGGATCTCGTGAAAAATGACATACTTTCCGCACTTGTATCAAAAAGTACTAAACCAGTTTCGTAGATGGAAGGAGGTACAATAGTTATAATCGGGGCGAAACATTCTCATTGAGTTGATTTGTTCTGTAAACATTCCTGCCCAGATACTATTTAACCATAATTTTTAGTCAGAATTTATCTGTATGTCGCCAGACAGGATTAAGTGAAAATGAGTCGAAGAGATTTGTGGAGTCACGCTCCTTTTTAGGGTTCCGTAGCCAAAATGGCAAAACAAAACCCTTATAGTTTTTTTTTCAACTCGGCTCTTACTCACAGGCATTTGTCATTGTTGTGCAAAATGTAGCAATGTTTATGCAAATCATTTCTGTTTTTCTCACTGTTGTTGACTGCACTCGATAATGACCGTCATACTAAGGCTTTTGAAATGTAGGTAAATATTCATGCTTAATTAACGAAAGTTACAACAGTACAATGTTACTTGGTCTATATAGGTGAACCCTTTGACCTTGAACTTATCATTTGTTTACGTTTTAAGTAGCTACTTCAAACATTACCTACTTTTTCGTTTTTGATGCAATTATAAACGTCATGATTTGTGGTTAGATTTTGAGAAATACCGTATCAACCATTGAATATCGTCAACAACAGTAGACTACACAACAATATTTCTGTGGTTAGCTTTAGTATCCATGGATAAAAATTGTACTTTTATTTGTGCAACCAATCAGTAACCTTACCTTTTGTAACATGAAATTGTTATTTATTTACTCTCAAAATCTAAAATTCGAATTAATTCATGCATTAGAAAACAACTATAGTGTCAATTTATAATAGATGAACATTCGCCTGCGGCTTCGCCGGCGTTATTTCGTTGTTATCCTAAGGGAACTCCTTACAGGGATATAAAGTATCCTGGGTTTCACTCCAGGACTTGGTCTACTTGCATGCCGAATTTTAGCTCGAATTCATGCATTTGACACAGCGATATTTACTAAAAACCTCCAAACACCTAAACATCTAAGAAACATTTCCACAAACTTTACGTCTTCACCGTGAAAATAGAACGGCAAAATTGAACATAGTCGCGTATCCCTAGGAATAGGGTGATTTGATCTAATAAAAATAAATTATTCTAAAGTCGGGTTCTGCTCCCCAAAGTTGCTAGCAAATAAATCTATAATATTTATTTCCGTGTCTTTAAATATCTTTAAATGTCGAAATCAATCATAATCTTCATTTGTTTAAAATAAAGAAATACGAGTACACACGCACGGACGACGAATTCGGGTCATTGAAATACCGCCATATTTCCTAAAATACTTCAAGAAAAGGTTGTGAGATTATTGAAGCCTGTTTTGATCCTTAATTAATGTTAGATATTATCTGCCATAATAACACTGAGAATAGTAGCAATTTCAGGTTTAGATCGATACAAACCTATTAAAAATAATGACGTTAACGGAGTGAAATATCGCAAAAGTCACCATTCTTGGATAATAATATTTTTATGATGGGTAGCGGATATTGCTAATACAGCTAAGGTATTAAAGAGTAGTATGTTATGTAAATGAAACAAGTGTCAAATATTGAAAAAACACCTATTTCTATTATTTAAATTACGGTGACCCGAATTCTTTGACCGCGAGTGTATTTTAGCACTTGTTGTGACACTATAAAACTAGTTGCATTATCTATCATTTACTCTTTTGTTCTTTTTTTTCCAACGATTGCTTGTGATTTCACTACAAACATTTTATCTAAAGTAGCACATACCTACGCATCGAGGTTTGTCGAGCAGTTTCCTTACTAAATACGAATGCATAAATCTTCTATGTAGGTACTTATCTTGAACGAATCATTAAAATGTTCGTTGTTGGAGTGGAGTACGATGGTCTCCTTTACTATTATTAACCTATTGGTCACTGATTTGTTTGCCATAATTTTGTGCACGCAATTTACTCACAAATTCATCCTAGTCGCCAATGTAGTGTTCAGCACTGGGAATATTATAAAATAAAATACAAATAGTATCGAGGTACACAGAGCGGTTGATTGATAACGACTGTCTGGCCTTACGGGTAGTTTGGCACTGACTGACGTTTCCCGTCAACCGACCGTATACATTTATTTATATAATATATTTAACCAATCTGTAACTACACATATTCCGTAGACACTACAATTTGGAATGAAATCTTCAAACATTTAAGTAAATTTTTGGTCGATTGGTTGAGTGCCAAGTCAATGGAATAGTAACTTCAGTACCTACTTACAAGTTATTTTTATAACAAAATATTATTACCTCCAAAACAATTTAGTATTTAGTAAATGTTATACCAGTTTAGAAACAACAATAAATGCGCTATTTTTTTACGTCATGTGCCAGGTTGTGTTGTAAATTTTTTTCACCACCCTCGTTAGAAATCAGAAAAAACAGAATTTGAAAAAATCAACAAAAATAGGACTTACTTTCAATAGCATAGTTATTTAATAACCCATTGCAAAACACAGATTTGAAAAATACTTGATATTTTAGTCATGACACCATTAAATCAATGCATGACACTCAAAACGCCGAGTCAGGGTATCACTGAGCACAAGTTTTGCAAACAACGTCAATATCTCGAAAACTAAGAGATTTTTACTGAGGTCAAATTTACTTAATCTGGTTCGTATGTACGTTGGTTTCAGGGACACAGTGTATAACATGTATAAACATGTTTAACTAAATACTAGCAATTACTGCTCATTTTGTCCAATATGATGGAGAAAATACAATTTTACTTACATAATGAATGAGGATAACAAAAAAGTAAAACCGGAATTCCGGTATTATCTACGGTATTGTAATACCGAAAAAAGGTGGAATTCCGGTTTTTAGAGATTCCGGAATTCCGATACTGCATGATTTATACTATGCCGAGGCAAAAAACTGAATTCACAAATAACGACATTTTTACTTCTAAAAACCTGACCGCGTTGCAGTTTAAAAGTGCATAAAAACCGCCATTTTGTTTATTTCAACTTCATACCCAGTGACACTCGCGCCCTCAAGACGAATCTAATGATGTAGCATTTATCAAAATCGGTTGTGCCGTTGAGTAGTTACGAGTGGACATATAGGAATGGACATACATACAGGTCGAACACCTCCTTTTGGGCTTCGCCGCAGTCGGGTAAAAAAATCTATATAATTAATGAACTAGTTCATAAAATTTCACGAATATCGGTTGAAAAATGCGGCCTGTGGAGAATGAGACTCTTCGCCCGTTTCGCGGCTGTTCGGTCAATTATGATCCAGGAATTAGGAGATTAGGTTTCGAGCAACTGCCATAATCTTCATATTACCTACGCCTTACGGCAGTTAGTATCGTAGTCCGACTACGCTAAGTTCGCAGAGGTCGAAAAATGGTTTTAGTAAAAAATATATATATGGTAACATGAAGAAACTACAACAAGAGGATTATTTAATCATGGTAGTTGGCAATCATTCTTCCCTTTATTACAAAATGTATCTAGAGTGCGACTACGCTAAGTTTGCAGAGGTCGAAAAAAGGTTTTATTTAAAGAAATGCATATGTCAACATCCCAAGAAATTGGATAAATTAATTTTGATACTTAGCAAATATATTTCCGTTTAACACGAATATAATGTGTCTACATACCTAATGAAATAAATATTCAGGACAGTCTTGCACAAATTGATCTAGTTCTAATCAAACTACGCAATGCTTGTATACATGTACATATTGAAATACATAGAAATTACTTAAGACCCTGGCATAAATCACTTAGTTTGGTTGAAACTAGATCGGTATATAATTTCTATGTATTTAAGTATTTAAAGCGTGTAAAGTATGTAAATTAAGTAAATAAAGATATATGGACATTAAAGAAATCGCAGTAAGGAACCTTAGACTTGGCACGGCACTTTGTCTAGATTTCATTACTTTTTAGAGATAAACAAGCAGCTCCATCGAGACTTGGCTAGTTTTTGGTGGAATTTACTTCTTTTTATAGAAACGTGGGCATATTATTTATTTTATTAGATTTTCTTATTTGACACAGTTTTTTTTTCTTTTTATTTTTGGTTGGGCTCTTGTGTTTTCTAATCAGGGTCACCAGGTACTCCAGATCTTCGATTATCCTAGTTTTTATAGTTTTTCCTTTATGTGGCCATTAAACCCTAACTCTGTACCAAATTTCAGCTCTCTGAGTTTATGGGAAGTACTAGTTCTATTCTGATGATCATGAGTGAGTGAGTGAGTGTCATAAATGCGAAACTTTGCTTTCGCTTAACTTCGGAACTAAATGACCTACAGATTTAAAACTACAGAGAAAATTTCTGCGTTCTGGTCTTATCCAGAGGCGCCGCCGTCGTGCCCCCCGATTACAAAATATTGTTGAGTAATTTCGTTGTTTTTGGCTTTCCCGTTGTGTAAAAAAAATTACACGTGATGTCTTCTCGGACCCCCCCCCCCCCTCCCCCATCGTGATCTTTCGTGATATTTTTCTGGACCCCCCCCCCCTCCCCCATCGTGATCTTTCGTGATATTTTTCTGGACCCCCCCCCCCTCCCCCATCGTGATCTTTCGTGATATTTTTTTGGACCCCCCCCCCTCCATAGACGATCACATGATTTCTGGACGAGCCCTAATAAGTCTTATTAGGGTAGCATAGCGTTACGTAAGCGACTAAAAGTAGATGTTTTCATGGAATGCTCCTTTAATTAATATAAATATACAGGAAAATTACTGCATAATAGTACATTACATACCGAGGCCAGTAACGTAAGAAATGTCTCAGATCACACGTAATTGTCGGCCGAGGCGAAGCCGAGTTACGTTTGTATACTATTTTTCTGTTCGATGGAGCCAGAAAGCGGCATCTTCGTTTTGCGCAGCGGCCGGCAAGGTGACGCTTTCCGGCCGGAGGACAGAAAATTCTATTAAATTTTAGTAGTAATATTTAACCCCTTTTCATGTGCACCGAGTGACACGAATCACCTTAAGTGAAGTTAAAAAATCTCAGGTATAGGTAGTTCCACGAGAGTTGAGGTGAATGATTACACACACAGCTACATGAAGTACTCATTGCAAAAAAAGTGAATCAATGAAATGAATGAGTGAGTAAATAAACACAGGGCTATAGTTTAAAGAATTTTTTTGGTCTATCTTGCAAATCACTGTTGAACTTGCTATCGGTACGAAAACAGAATAGTAATTTCAAAATCCCGCTGTCACTACATGACATGTTGTTGTGTGCGTGACCTCAACTCTGCTGAAACTATCCATACTTAGCGACTACCGGTATTCGAACCCGGGACATCACGATGCCTATGCCTATTGCCTACCACCAGACAGACACCAACCTCCACCTCTAAGTTATTAAAGCCTGTTTTCGTACGGACCAAGTTATTTTAAGCCGTGTCCAGCGCTGATACAGCTGTTGGTACCTAATTCACAACTGTGCGTCAACCTCGTTCCTAATATAATTACACCAATGGATAAGAATAAATGTATTAAAAACACGTATTATACCGTGATGACAATTAAACACTGAGATAATCCAATTAGAGAGTTGAACCTATGCCTGAACTGAGATCAGTGATGTTGGCGTAGTTGGAGACACGTGAAAAGCACTTATTTCAAAATAATAACAATACAAAGTAACTAAATTAAAATTAAACATACTATAGACTAAAACTTCAGGAAGTTCAGGGTTCTAGCTTTAGCCAATACAACATTACAGGAGGTTGAAAATGGCCTAAATGGCTTCGAGAAAAGAATGGCCGTGCCTTTGTTTTACTCGACTTGGCGGGGGCACTACCGTGCCCCCAGATAAGCGTCGTGTTGACACTTCATGCTAAAAATAAGCTGATTAGTTCGAGCAATAAATAGTCTGTTACTTATATTGTGGATGGACGCCAAAGCTGTGAATGAAGTTGACCTTTATTGACTTAGATTTAATTAAGTTAGTTACATTGTAATGAACAGCAGTAACTGTCAGGACGGGGCAATTTTGCTAGTGGTAAATCATATGCTAAGCCAGGGTTTATCCTATACGGCTGTAGGAAAAACCGGGATCGTTAAATTTTGACCAGGGAGTTTGTAGATTGGTTTTTAGGGCTCCGTACCCAAAGGGTGCCAACGGAACCCTATTGCTTAGCCTCTGTCTGTCCGTGCGTTACAGGGCTCTAGCTTTTGAACCGTAATAGGTAGAGACTGAAAAAATTCAAAGCATGTGTATTTCTATTGCCACTATAACAACAAATAATAAAAACAAAATAAAAAACTATAAGGGTTCCGTTTTTGCCATTTTGGCTACGGAACCCCAAAAATAAAAGGGGGTTCCCATACAAGAAACGTGTTTTTTTGGAGTCTTTTTGCTTGATTTCAATATTGGTATTTGGTAATATGTAGATGCTTGATATGTTGACAGAATGTGTATTTCTACTGCCGCTATAACAACAAATAATAAAATTAAAAATAACTGGCCAAGAGCATGTCGGACCATGCTCAATGTAGGGTTCCATAGCCATAACTACAAGGAAATGTGCTACAGATAAAAATAAAGCTAAATATAAACAACTGGCAAAAAGTCTTAAATGCCGTGTAAATCAATGGCACTTAAGACCTTTTTGTTGAAAAGCTTTTCGGCAATAACTTCAAAACGGTTTATTCGTTACTATTCAAAATAATTTTCGTTGAATGTATTTATTAAGCGTTACCTTCCTGATTTTTTTCATATTTTTTGGATTTACGGTTCAAAAGTTAAAGGGGGGGGGGGACACAATTTATGCAACTTTCGGAGCGATTATTTCCGAAAGTATTCACTTAATCGAAAAAAAGTACGTAAAAGCCTTATAATGTTTTTAAAAGAACTATCGAATCACGTACCTCACGTTGACGTTTGCTGAAAAAAAAATTTTTTAGCTTCTGTTACATGTATGGAGTGCCCCCCCTAGATTTTTTTATTTTTATTATTTAACTAGCAAACTTAGTAGCAACATCTACAAGACATCTATATTCCAAATTTCATCAGTATACGTCTTGTAGTTTTTGAGTAAAATGCCTGTGACATACGGACGGACGGACGGACGGACGGACATGACGAAATTATAAGGGTTCCTTTTTAGCCATTTTGGCTACGGAACCCTAATAAAAGGGGGTCCTATACAAGAAACGAGTTTTTTGGCGTTTTTTTGCTTGACAGTGGTACGGACGGAACCCGTCGTGTGCAAATCCGACTCGCACTTGGCCGATCTTTTGACATCCGATGTTAATAGCTTGAAACATACCGCACCGTTAGAATGAAAGCGACCTAATTCAAAAATTTTGCTAATTTAATTTCAATCTTAAAATGACCTAAAACGGTTTTAACTCGGTTGTAGAAAAATGTTGTATTAGGCCGCTTTCATTATAACGATTACATCCGCGGGTGTATAGTCATTAGTAACCACATGGAAATGTTACTCTACTTGCCAATGCTCTTAATTTAATCGTGTAATGCAAATCGGGCGTACTTCGGGCACACGACTGCTAACGAATTATGGCTACACGACTAAATTAAGAACAGTGACAAGTGACGTAGCATTCCCGTGTGGTGACTGTACCTAACAGTAGATGTATGGTTAATGTCCTAGAGCAGAGTTTCTTAAACTTTTCTTGGTCACGGACCCCCTACATTATTTCGGAAACTTTACGGACCCTTTCCGAATATAATCAGAGAAAAAGAAAATCAAGGGCGCACGAAAGTGTTGACTCTCGTATCACGGACCCCTAAGGGTCTCACTCTCACATTCCATTGCGAGACGGTGATTAAATAAAAAAAATGTAGGACACCCAGCGTACAAATTACTAAAAAAACATCCTTGATTAATTAGCTTTCTAATGAGGCTACAAACTTTACAAAAAGAATTAAAGTCATTAAAATAATTACATGTTATTATCAAAGAAATTCGGCAATTTTGGGTATAAAACTATCCAATAACGCTAATTATCTCAGAAACTAATAATTTTCGGATTTGTTCCTGACTCGTCATATTCCTAATTGGTAATAGTCCTATTCGACACTTTCCTAACTGGTCATATTCCTGACTCGTCATATTCCTGATTCGTCATATTCCTACCTAACTCATCATTGTACAGTCAAATGAAATCGCGCAGCTTATTAATAAGTATGGGGGCAGATTGTACTAAGTAAATATACTTTGTACAACGGATTTCTGTAGTAAATTTGTGCAGGCAAATGTACGTGATATGACGAGTTAGGCATATGCCGAATCCGGAATATGACGAGTTAGGACTATGACCAGTTAGGAAAGTATCGAATAAGGAATATGACCAATTAGGAAAGTGTCGAATAAGGAATATGACCAATAAGGAATATGACGAATCAGGAACAAATCAATTTCCGGACAGGGTACTATAGGTATGACTTTTTTTGTTGCACTCTAAAATATCTGAGCCAACTAAAGAGAGATTTTCTCTTAGTTGGCGTTAAATTAAATAAAACAAACAAGATATTAAGCATGACAACGAAAGCTGATTAATTAAAACAGCAAGTTCATTAGTGACTAAAACAATACCTAATCTAGAATCTTGATAATTTTAACAAATATATTCCTTGTTTCTATCATTATTTTCTTCTTTGTATGATTCGATCATGTTTAATTAGTTACCTTATACATCTATGTTTGTTGAATCAAATCAGAACTCGTTAATTGAACTATGATAAACAATCAATATCATCTTAGTTGGTGCATCTAACGTCTTGTTAGGCTCGTATGGAATCAAGATGCTTGATTATAATAACTATCACGATCTTGTTAGGAGCAACTCATTTTTTTAGAGTGTGCAAATGAGTTGAACTATAACCTCTTAAAAGGAATGTATGCAATATCCAAACACCCTGTATAGGTAAACTGTTGTCCCTTGTCCACAGGAGTGTGACCGTGGTGGTGTGGGCGCTGGTGGCGACCCTCGTGACCGCGCAGATCACGTTCAGCCGCGACTGGACGGGCGGAAAACGCTCGGCTCCAGCGCCGCTCGACTGCGCCCAGTTTACCAGGCTCTGCCGACAGTTCGTAGTGAGTGTGATTGTAATACATCTCCTTAGATAACGATCAACGGGCGGGAAACGCGCGGCTCTCGCGCCGCTCGACTGCGCCCACACTGTTAAAAATTTCCGGAATTTTACATAAAAAAAATTTACAGAAACCTGTGAAATTCCCTAAAAACTGGGAAAAGTACGAAAATTTTGGTAATTTTCCTTAATTTTTGGTAATTTTCCATAATTTTTGGTAATTTTAAATATCTTCTGTAGATTCACTGATTTTTATGTCTTATTACATAAAAAATATGTAATAATCAATAAAATGTGTACGATTACATAAAATCTGTAAAATTACATATAGCGTCTGGGACAAATACATTTCAATATGTATTTATAAGGCTTCAAACTGTAATATTACAGACAAAATTCTTAATTTTACATATCTTGTAAAAAAACAAATTTTTATGTAAGTTTACTTAAGTCTTTTGTAATATTCATAACAATATCAGTAAAATTACGTACAATATTATGTAAATTTACAGTTTTTATTTATGTTTCAAGAAATCATGTAATTTTCAAGTATATTCTGCGATTTTACATAAAAAATGAGTAATAATCGTAAAAAAAATGTATATTTACATCAATTCTGTATAATTACATGGAATATCTGGGAAAAGTACATTAAGACATGTATTTATAACGATTGAAACGGTAAATATACATAACAAATCTCGTTAATTTACATAACTTTCTGAAAAACGCATTTTTATGTAAATTTACTTGAGGCTTTTGTAATTTTCACAAAAGTATCAGTTAGATCACATACAATATTACGTAATTATACTGTTTTTTATTTTATTTTTCAATATATAGTGTAATTTTTAATAATAGCGTGTGTTTTTAAATAAAAGGTATGTAAAAATCACTAAAAACTTGGACGATTACATAAAATCTGTAAAATTACATGTAGCGTCTGAGACAAATACATATCAATATGTATTTATAATGCTTCAAACGGTAATATTACAGACAAAACTCTTGATTTTACATATCTTGTGAAAAAACATATTTTTTATGTAAGTTTACTTAAGTCTTTTGTACCTAATATTCATTAAAATATCAGTAAGATTACGTTTAATATTATGTAAATTTACAGTTTTTATTTATGTTTCAAAAAATCGTGTAATTTTCAAGTATATTCTGCGATTTTACATAAATAATCAGTAATAATCGTAAAAATTAGGTCAACTAGATGGCGCTAGTAGTTATGTTAGAAGTAAGCAAATTTCACCTTTCTCGTTGTTTTGAAAGTACGAAACCTCATGTTTTATGTTGCTTAGATTTTTAGAAAACCATAACGTATTTGTAAATTCAGATTAGTGAATTACCAGTTAAACCAAATGTTTAGTTAATCCGTATGCACATAGATGGCATTAGTAGTCTCTGTAAAACTATCTTTCTGAAGCCTGTAAAGTTTCAGTACATATGGTAGCCAACTACTAAAAATATATGGAATGTAACCTAATCGTTAAACATGTATAAAACGACTATGTTAGTGCAATAACGAGTTTACAAAATACTCAAGAGATGGCGCTGTACCGAGCAGCTTGTAATTGTAGATCGCGATGTTAAGATTTTTCCTGATTTAATGACCCTATGTAAGGAGTATCGATTTGTTGAGTTTCCGCTGATCCGCTGCTCACTTAGAGCAATCGACGAAAAGTCAAGGTGGACCTGGTCTAGTCCGACCAATTGAGGTGGACCGGGACAAGCGCCCTGGTTCGACCCCAGGCGCCCCCGGCACCCACCCAGTCCGATTCACTCGGGTAGGTCTGGCTAGCGACCTGGTTCGACCCCAGGGAACGCCACGGCCGACCACCCGGTCAGATAATCGCTATGCCCAGTAGGGTTGCGAGTTAGTCAGGCTTCAAAAAGTAGGAGTTATATGCGCACACTCAGTGAACCGTACAGGACCTTAATGGACCAATATTACTGAATATATGTGAAAATACAAAACATATCAGTAAATAAACACATAGTATTTCAGTAATATTACTGAATATATGTGAAAATACAAAAAAATATCTGTAAAAAACACATAGTACTTCAGAGATATTACAAAAAAAAAATTAAAAATAATTAACATCTATCGTAGAATTACACGAAAAGGTATGTAAAATTACAGAAAATATTATTTTACATAATCTGACATGTGTCAGATATGTAAAATGACATAACATGTAATTTTACATATCTGAGAAATATGTAAAATTTGCTTTATGTAATTTTACATATTTGATAAATCGTTGATTATGTAAAATTACATAGCCCTGTAAAATTACATAATTATGTAAAAACACAAAAAAGTTATGGCAACGAAAGTTGCCATAAATTTATGTAAAATTCCAGGAGAATTTTTAACAGTGCAGTTTACCACACTCTGCCGACAGTTCGTAGTGAGTGTGATTGTATATATCTCCTTAGATAGCGATCAACGGGCGGGAAACGCGCGGCTCTCGCGCCGCTCGACTGCGCCCAGTTTACCAGGCTCTGCCGACAGTTAGTAGTGAGTGTGATTGTATATATCTCCTTAGATAGCGATCAACGGGCGGGAAACGCGCGGCTCCCGCGCCGCTCGACTGCGCCCAGTTTACCAGGCTCTGCCGACAGTTCGTAGTGAGTGTGATTGTATATATCTCCTTAGATAGCGATCAACGGGCGGGAAACACGCGGCTCTCGCGCCGCTCGACTGTGCCGTGCCCTGTTTACCAGGCTCTGCCGCCAGTTCATAGTGAGTGTGACTGTCACTGTCTCCTTAGAACACGACCGACAGGCGAGAAACAGGCGACTGCGTCCAGTTCTCAGAACTACCGATAATTCGTGTTGAGTAAGACTTGGTACAACTGTCTCTTTAGATCCCAAACACGTGTAGGTTACATACATTTTTTTGTTGTCTCAAGGAAGACGCTTATATAGTTATAACTACAAGTATATACAGCATTTCATCAAAGACGTCAGGGACATTTCCGAGAAACCTGTTTGAAGGAATAATCAGCACCAGAAACAAGTACATACAAATCTCGTTCGAACGCCTATTGATTTTAGCAAGGCAAACTCACATCTCCTTTAATTTTAATAAAATTAATTTACGACGGTTATTAGTGTAACCTCGCTCATCTGTTGGCAGCACGAGCTGAAGACGTCGCTGGCCGCGCCGGGCTTCGACAAACACCACCGGCCTGACTCCGACGACCCGAGCTACGACGACAAATAATACGCCACCGACTACTGCTGTCCTTATGTAACTAGATATGGCAAGGGTTAAAAAAAGTTTGTCAATTTTTTTGTGGATTATTACGGCGACGAATAATTCGAACTACGACTACTGCTACACTTCGAAGGCTAATTGGTTAGGTTAGGTTAGGTTATTTATATTTTTTTCGCTAATTCAGTTCCATGTAATTTATCTAAAAGATATTTTTAAATTCTCCCTAGAAATAAGACAGTAAGTACTTATGATGTTCATATGTACTTACTACGTTTTTAAACGCGATTGTTTAAAATAGTGATGACAGGCAGTATTCATCATGCTGTCGCAACCAAGAGTTTCTAATCAGTTTTATTTAGTTTGGCCTCGTATGTATATTTGTTTCTAATCTTCCGATAGACTTCTTATGAATCTTTGTACATATTGAGTTGCTATGGCAATACAACATTATAATAATTTAGACTTGGTTGAGAGCCCTTCGGCCGCCATCGCAACCATGTTTCGCAACAAGTTGCAAAGAAAGAATTTTCCCCTTTTGTTGGCAACTGTTGCGTTAGCCGAATATTTTGTCTTAATACGCAACCAGTTGCGAAGATGTTATCCATTTTCCAACATGGCAACTAAGTTTCGCAACCAGTTGCCAAACATGTTTTTCTTTACTGGCTACGCAACGAAGAAGTTATAAGACAAAGTAGATAAGGTATAAAAACTTTTTCAACCTTGGGAAATCCATGTTTTATTTTATATTAGAAAGCTTATCGCAACCATCGTAGTTCAACACGGGTACGCCGCCGCAAGTCTGATGGGCACTTTCGCGCTGGGAGTAATGCGGGGGGCCTTTTTGAATAGTTAAATAGGTTTTTGATGGCGAGCTTCTAGTTTTTTTTTACTTTTGTTTGTTTGATGTTTGAAAGGACTCGAGCCTTTTTCAAGCCTATAAAGGGCTCAAGGCTTTTTTTAAGCTCGAGCCTTTTTTATGACTCGAGGCTTTTTAGTCTATTGAAATTTTTAACATTTATGAATGCAGTCGCAGTCTGGGTTTGCGGCCGATGGGAATCTTTACTAATTAGTTGTTAATTAATTCATACATAAATGCGAAAGTAATTCTGTCTGTCAGTCTATCTGTCTGTCTGTTGGTTGCCTTTTGCACATTTAAACCGCGGTACTGCTCATTCATCATAATCATTTTAGTCTCATTCATCATCATCATCATTTTAGTCTCATTCATCATCCTCATTTTTAGTCTCATTCATCATCATCATCATCATCCTTTTTAGTCCCATTCATCATTATTTTGGTCTCATTCATCATCCTTTTTAGTCCCATTCATCATCATCAGCATCATTTTAGTCTAATTCGTCATCATCTTACTTAATACTTACAATAAGGGTAGGTGGGTAAGTGGGTAAATGGGGACCTAGATGGGTAAATGGGTAGATAGGTAAGTGAGTAGTAGGGTAAGTGGGTGGGAGGGTAAAAGGATGGGACGGTAAGTGGGTGGGAGGGTAAGCGGGCCTAAAAGTCTTTTTGAGTCTCAATAAATTTACAAGGGCCTGAAAAAAAAGCCTTGAAAAAGCCTAGCCTTTTAAAAAGGCTCCGAGCCCCGAGAGATTTGGCTTTAAATAAGTCTAGCCTAAAAGCCTAAATGACTTTTTAGCCCTTTAGGCGTTGCGATTCGAGGCGAGCCTTTTTAAAAAGGTCTAAAAGGCTCGAGTCCTTTGGATCACTAGTGGAAATTGTTGCATGTTTAGTAGTTTTAAGTTTGACTTTGTGTTTATTTTGTATGTGAATTTTGTTTATCGCAACTAGTTTGACATATTACTTCTTATTGTGACACTATTAGGACAAACCAAATTTTTGGATCGTGACGATCAAAAAGGTTACCTAAGTTTCTAACAATGTTCTAATGTGCAAGAGACACGTTCCTTGCATTATTTATTACCACTCAAATATTTTATTCAGTCTGGTTGCGTATTAAGAAAGAAAAACATTTTGTCGCAACTATAGTGTTAAAAATATTCTTAGTTGGCAACTGGTTGTGTATTAATGTAAAATGTTCTTCATTCACAACTAGTTGCCAACAAAGGAGGAAAATTCTTCCTTTGAAACTGGTTGCGAAACATGTTTGCGGTGGCGGCCGAAGGGGTTGAGAGACGCTGGAGTCAGTAGATGGCCAAATGCTCAAAGACAAAACTGTTTACCTTACTTTTTTATAAAAAAAAAATCAAGTTACTTGTTGTCTACCTACTTTGTTTACTAGTCTAGTTATGTTACTAATTTTACTATGACGTCGAAGGTCGAAGGCTGCGTAATAAAACTTTAACACGAAAACTATCTTACGTTGGTACCTAAAATGCCGCCAACTCCCTACGGATATCGTGGGATGAAAAGTCCATGTCCCTTAGATCCTAGTAGCATTATATGGCCCACGTGAGAACAGCGTTGGTATCATAATGTTCTGAAGTTGACTAGCTATGTAGATAGTTCAGCGGTGGGCAAAGTATGCTGCCGTCCTATATCTAAAACCCGGCTAATTTCTATGCCACTCAATAGCGTTTAGCCTAGATTTAGTCATAGGGCGGTAGTATGGCCTGCGGGCGGACGGCGTGCGAAAGTGTATAAATAATCCGGTCCGCCGACGATCCTTCGAAATAAGTAAGTATAGTGCGAATCTTGCCAGGTGAATTTTTCGCTTCGAGCCCTAATCTTTCAAACAAAGTGGTAGCTTTGCTATAATAGATACAATAGATATAATAGGTATTGTAACTAGCTTGTAGCGCCTGGCGCTAGGCCATTGTATCTATTATAGCAAAGCTACCATAATGGATACAATGGCCTTTGTTTGAAAGATTGGGCTCGAAGCGAAAAATTCACCTGGCAAGATTCGCACTATACAATACATGGCCCGCGATAATATATTTTTACGGATTATTTTTATAGATTGTAAAACAACATAAATTTTTGCTATAATTCTGGCCCCTGATGAAAATAATTGCCCACCATTGAGCTAGTCGGTAAATCTTTGTACCTATTTATAGATAAGTATGACTTATATTCTAAACTAAGTATAATGATATAACTGACAATGTTACTGGATGAGCGACAATCTTATGAGTGTAGCCCCAAATGGCAAAATAAAGTCTATTCGACTATGGCGTGTTTCAATTAATTATTACCTATGCTTTTTTTGGCTTGGGATCAAACGTGAGACTTCTTGATTGTGAGATCCAGAACAACAGATAGACTTTTGGCGATTTAGTACTACAGTTGAATACATATTGATATCATCAAATGACAAGTTGCCACTTCTGCTTACTAATTCTGGCAGCTATGTCGAAGTCTGTCGTGTACTCGTGTCTTTATCGTCAACGATTTGAAATCTTGAGTGATGATAATAATGATGAGGTTGATTGAGGTAAGGGACAAGCATTCAGAATTTTTGTATGCGAGGGGTTTGACCTTACCAAGGGTTGGTTTCATCACGTACGGATTCAGATGTTTTTTGGGCGCTATGCAATAGAGTGTGATAGGTAGACGATATTGCACAATGACTCGCAAATTTAGGGCCTTGTGAACACGGCGTCTAACGCGCCGTCGACGCGCGTTTCGTATTTCTGTCTCTGATTATTTATAGGGTGTAAAAGGGACAGCAGCGTTACGAAACGCGCGTCGACGGCGCGTTTAAAAGACGTCGTCTGCGCAAGCCCTTAAAGTAGCTCAATCTTTGGTGTAAAGGTGCTTCTAAACAGGCAATATTTTTCTGCAATGTGTGGCCGGCAAGCCTTGCTACCTCTCTCTTACTTCGTATGCTAAAGCTAAATAATAATAATAAGCACATAATTGCCGGGCACCTAATTGCAGAAAAATATTGCCCGCTTAGAAGCACCTTTAATAACGTGATTAATTATACAGGGAAAATATTGCGCAATTATGTTGTAAGTGTAAGGATGGGCAGCCTAACACTAGTTTTTTTTAATTTGTCAATGTCAATTTAAAATCTGTCACTGTCACTGTCAAATAACTTTTGTAATTTTGTAAAGAAATTGTTATCGTTAAAAACACAAAATAAACATGAAATAATTTATATAATAAAATATAGAGAAATAAACAGGACCGTGTTACGACCGCCCATTGTAAGTATGTTCATATATTGTATGTCCTCGATCAAACCTCAAGTAACAAGGTATTTACAAATAAGAGTTCCCTTTTTACCATTTTGGTATGGAACCCTAAAAACGATCTAGATTCAGACGTCTAAAAGCGCGCATTATTCAGGCGCGAAGTAGTAGTTTTGGCCCTGGCTACCTCAGATCGTGTAACTGTTTATTCATAGCTATCCCTGATAGTAAACGGGTTTCTTTCTAACCCTATGAAGTACCTTTTGCCGAAAACTAGACTTTTCTCGTGATTTAAGTTTATATTGGGTCAATATTTGGCAAAATGACCTCCAAATATTGACGGAGTTGCTTTATTTATAAGGAATTACCTGTTTTCATTTCACTGTCTTGAGGTTGGGAACTTGTTTACTACTTTTGTAATTAAAGCTAAAGAAGCTTTATAATTGCAGGTTATTTCTGCAATGAATACAAACGAGTATCACAGAGAAGCCATAGTTAAAGCCTTAATATTATGCACAAATGTTTATTTAGAAATGGATATTGACTCTAGTGATGAAGATGTAGAAGGACATGTTGTTGAAAGTGACAATGGTGGTCCGTCTGATGTCAGTATTGCCACAGTAGGTCCAATGATTATTCCGAAATGGAGTGGCGATGAATATAAGGCCTACTTAAAGTGAGTAGATGTTCCGGTTAATTTAATATTATATGACAGTGTTAACGCTTTCACAACCTGACAAAAAACTGAACAAAACCCATTTAGGGGCTGACAGAGCTCAGAGAACATAGGGGAATCCCTATTCTCGAAGATAAACTTACCTATAATTTGTTTCATTTTATATTAGCGAAAAAGTGCTATATTGGAGTTGGAAAATACGGGGGAAATATGTTACCTTTATAACATAACTAGTATTTACCCGCTGCTTCACCCGCATTATTTCTGTTAGTGTTCCAAGGGTATTCTTTACCAGGATGTAAAGTATCCTAAATTTCAATCCAGGACTTGGTTTACTTGCATTACCACATTATTTAGTACTTCACAAACATCTTCACAAAATTTAACATTTATAATATTAGTGTGATGTGATGAAGTATGATAGTGGGAAGGAAGTAGGATAAATGTCCAACTGTCTTTACAGAATATCAGCAGGTACATTCGAATTTGTGTATCAACTGTTGGCACCACGGTTACGCCGTCTGTGCCACGGGATGCCCATGGTAGATGCGCGTCTCCAAATAATGGTTGCCATCCACAAGTTAACTTCAATAAATACTTACAGGTAGGCTAAATTACTTAAAACTTTATGTTACAATCTATAAGTAACCGATTTTAAGCAAAAAAATGCCCATATTGCTGTAGGTGTTGTCTATAATATTTGAAGAGTTCTCTCGATTTCTTCAAGATCCCATCATCAGATCCTGACCTGGTCACAATAAGAGCATCTATATACCGCCTTTCAATGTCTCATTCGTCTTGAACTTAAAATAATCGGGGAACACATTATATGTAAAAAAAAATCAGATGTACTGAGAACCTCCTTTCTTTTTTTGAAGGCTGTTAACACCGCGATTCACCCCTGTTATAAATAAAGGGCAAAATCGGTTCAGTAATATAAGCGTCTAAAAGTAAAAGAACAGATAGACAGACAAACATAGTGTCACTTTCGCATTTTTAATATTATTATGGATTTGGATGAGTACAAATTTCATATTCCAGAGATGCCAGTGCAGCTTTCAATATGAAAAAATCCACCGGCTACAGCTGCACTAACCGAGTGATCAATGCTCTCTACACGCTGTCCCCGGCCTTCATACAGTGGCCAGCAGTAGCTAAAGGGTTCCAGGAGTTGAGCGACTTCCCCGGAGTGCTGGGCAATATTGGATTGTGTAGACTGCGGATGCTTGAGTTTCTAGATAGAGGTTCTAAGGATGGAGTGTTATTACAGGTTAGTTTTTTATTTATTTTGAGTTTACTTTTGACTCTACTCATTTGAAGTCTTACTGCCTGTTGTAATAGTATATGGATATCAGTGGGGACATTGGAACCCCCAATTCCATTTTTTTCTATGAAACCTTTGACTTTTCAGGATTCTTATGTCACACGTAGACCTAGCTGTTAGGTTTCCTGCATAACAATCTTGATAACTTAACGGTTTGAGCGAGTAAAAGATGAGATTAAATTATTATTCTTAGTAATTACGCGGAACCACCAATATAAGGTATCTTTGAATTACGCGGGTCGCCGCTTCCTAAGCGCGCGCAAGACAAGTTGAGTATAGCCTCAGGTAATCATATTTCTGTTCCAGGTTATATGCGACAGTAAACAGAAAATCATTCACTGTGGCATAACACCGCCCGACACCGACCTCCTACAACACTCTGGAATCGCTCAATACTTGGACGACTCGAATAAATTCCCTCATAACACGCATTTGATAGCAAACAACTCTTACCCATTGCATAAAAACATCATGGTGCCGTATTTAGAAGAAAATAACGACGCACAGAGGAATTTCAACAAGAAATTAAAATCTGCTTTCGTCATACATAAGTGTCTAGATTCCTTGGTGAGTCGTTTCGAGTCGTTGGGTCGTGGGCTGTCCTTAAATGACAAGTCTAATAAGCGACATGTTGTAGCTTGTTGTGTGTTGCATAATATATGCATTTTGAAGGATGATCTTTATGAAGGGACGGGAAATAACTTGGCGGTGGATAGGACAAGTTCTATTCCATGCCCCAAGGGTGTACTTAAAAGGGATCGTATTTCTCAAGAACTTCCAATGGGATAAGCAGAGGACCTGCAGATTTACAGAAATTGTTCAAGAAATGGCTGCTGTATAAGCAATGAGTATTAAGCCAGTTCAGTTTGAAAGCACTAAGCGTACGGACCAACGGAATTGGTTGAAGCGGTTATCTTTTCCTTGTGCGATGGAGCTATTGGGAGTATTAGTTAGTCGCCTGTTCGCACCCAAACCCAGCTAAGACTTTCTCAAGACACTTTGTTGGACCCGACTGGAGTCTGAGTGATTAATCCGGAATAATTGGATCCTGGGCCTTTATGATGGGTGTACCGTGGGGAGAAGTGCCCTCAAGGACGACCATAAATGCGCTGGAAAGATGACGTGAGGAAAGTCGCAGGGTCGAATAGGATACGAAGAGCCCAACCATGAGGAATGGAGAAAGTTGAAGTAGGCCTACAACTACATCATAAAGGTTGAAAAAGGCTAAAGAAGAGAACCCTAGGTGTAGGCCTCTACAATAAGTTTTGTGACGTCCTGGTCACTCAAACATTATATACCAAAGGTGTGAGGGATGATACGAACTTCCAACAAAAGCGTCGGAATACGGTATATTACCCCGCGAACCATCGCGGGAAAATTATAAAAATAAATAGACAACTATATTTCCCTGTTTTAATTATTGTTCTCTGTTTGTCAGTCGATAAAGATCCAACGAGCCTGGATTAAATGGAAAAAGTACCAAAACATATCCGATTACGAGGTATTTTCAAAATTAAGGGATCGATTTAAGGCGGAGTCTCTCAAATGTTATAATAAGTACTTAGAATGTGTTGAAAACAGTATACCTGACAATATAAAATATTTCTGGACATATGTCTCAAACCGTAATCACTCATCTGAAGTACCTAACAACATGTCTTATCAGGGTATAACCTCCAGTAATACCGAGGAAATTTGTAATATGTTCTCATCATTTTTTCAGTCAGTTTATGAACCCTCCACAGTGTCTGACGATTACGATATTATCGAAAATAACCCAACTTCTAACACTAATATACACACCCTACACATCTCTGTTAGTAACATAATAAATGAATTAAGACAACTCGATCTAACAAAGGGAAAAGGCCCCGACAATATTCCTCCTTTATTTATTAAAAATACAATGGAAACAATAACCGTACCGCTTGCCATCTTGTATAACAAGTGCCTGAATGAAGGTGTATTTCCTTCTATATGGAAAACTGCAAACATTGTACCAGTACATAAAGGCGGATCTAAACAACTGGTTGAAAATTATAGGCCCATTTCCATCCTATCCACTCTGTCCAAAGTATTCGAAAAACTAGTTCATAAAAAAATTTACTCCATTTTACACACTCAAATAATACCACAACAGCACGGTTTTGTTCAACATAGGTCTACAACCACAAATCTTCTTGTTTATACTACATATTTATTTGAAAGTTTAGACAGCAACAAACAAGTAGACAGTGTCTATACCGATTTTCGAAAAGCTTTTGACAGGGTGGATCACCGCTTATTATTGGAAAAGATTGCTTACAATGGAATAAGGGGAAATCTATGGCGTTGGTTTAAGTCTTATATCACAAACCGTACCCAGAAAGTTACAATAAATGGATGTGAGTCAAATGCTTTTACAATTAGTTCCGGAGTCCCACAGGGCTCCATTATAGGCCCACTGTTATTCACAATATTCATCAATGACATCAGCTCATGCTTTAACTTCTGTAACATTTTACTATACGCAGATGACTTAAAAATATATCATACTGTCAGTGATGAAAATGATTGTAGGCAATTTCAACTAGATTTGGATCGCTTTTCACACTATTGTTCCACCAATAAGCTCGAACTTAATTTAGATAAATGTAAATTGATCAAATTCACAAAAAAACGATTTATACTGAATAACTCTTATTATCTGTGTAACAGTAAATTAGCTATAGTTCAATCCATAAGAGATCTTGGAATCACACTTGACTCGAAGCTGCACCTCGACTTACACATAAATTCCATAATTAGCAAAGCATTTAAGAAGTACGGATTTGTGATGCGTTCGAGTACAGAATTTCGACGTCCAAATACATATTTACACTTATTCAAATCACTAATTCGTTCCCAACTGGAACATGCTGTTTCAGTCTGGAACCCTTATTACAAAAAGTACTCTAATGCCCTTGAATCTGTTCAGAAAAAGTTCTTGAAAACCATGCACTATCGGTGTTATCACAGCAAACTATCCTATCCGCAATTGTTAAACAAATATAATATGTTAGATCTTAGTTCTAGGCGCTCGTTGCTCGAAGCAATGGTACTGTATGGCCTTTGTAATAATCAATTTGACTGTATTGCTCTTAACAATAAACTCTGTTATCAAGTTCCCTACCGCAGTTTACAGCGCTCAGCACGCCCGCACCAGCTGTTTGTGACCGGCCTGTGCCGCACCAACGCTGGTGCGCGCTCTCCCTTACGAAGGCTCGTTGACACTTATAACACTCGCTTCAATAACATAGACATTTTCGGTTGCAGTGTAAGTGTCTTTAAAAAAGGTATTTTAGATGTACTTACAGATGTTTAAGTTTAATTTTAAGCTTGCTCGAATCTTTTGTTAATTTTTGTTTCTTTATATGAATACTCTGTTACACTATCGTTTTCCAGAATCCCTATGATTCTAGGAATTTGTCCTAGCTCCGAATGATCAACATATTTATAATTAATCAGTGGTGAACGGTGTTGGTCACACATACTGTATACAGTTCTACTTTAAGTTAATAATTAAGTTACTTTGTAGTGATTGTTTGTTTACCTAAATAAATAAAAAAAAAAAAAAAAAAACCCCTTTTATTTGAAATAACCCTTAGTCACAGTTTTCAACCATGACTGGTTATAGAAAAACGATTTGCATTTTTTTGTTATTTTTCACTATATATATTTCTGTTGATTGCAGTCTACCCCTTTTCTTATAATTAAGTATATAAATGAAACACAAAAAAAAACTTAAATATATTTTATTGCATAAATTGATTTTATATACAAAATGCATATACGTTATATGTTACATTGGTGAATATGTTTCATTATATTTAACACACAATTGTGAAAGTCTTCAAAATAAAATTTATCCTATGAAATTACGTAATAAAATGGTTAATAGGTGGTATAAAATATGGCCTACCCAAAATTAAAGTCATACATTAAATCTATAGTGCACTCTAAAATTCGGGAAAATATGTACCTAAGTATGTTCGAAAAGTAATCTATAAAACGAGTTCTGTGTTTAAATATTAGTTTTATTGCAATAACTTAAACATACTTCTACAATCTGTACCAGAAATGGATACCTATCTTAGATATTGTAATTTGAAATACGAGTACAATATTTCAAATTATTGATATTATACTAATTTTATTAAGTTGAATTTAGGTAGTGCAATTGAATTAACATAATAGTTCATTAAAATACGCAAAATGTGTACAATAATAACGGAAATACCGAAATTAAATATCTATTATTTAATTTCACATATAAAGGTTTTTAAAATGTTCAAATTTTTTTCTTGAAGGTTTGTATTTATTAGTAGATAATTATAATCATGTTTATAATATCATATAATAATGAAAATAATAAACATTATAAAAACCTTTTACCTAGCTACGTTAAAATAACCTACGTAGAATATATGGTCCCTATCGTCAAGATAATACTTTAACATTATAAAACCTAATGGTCCCTAAGGAGTGCATTGTCCCTAAGTAAAATATCATGTCACGGGTTGTGACGTAATGTGATGTAGTAGTAAATATGTTATAAAATTAGGTGAATTCTCACTTCTATACAGTTTATTCTTTTACGTATGTGATCCAAGTAGGGCACTAAGAGAGGCAGTCTTGAGAACAGATGTGCAAGTCGCAAAAAAAAAATCCAGAAAAGTGAGAAAGTTCTCGGAGATGTCTAGCAACTTTCAAAAGAGATTATAGACAGTTTTCTGTTTTGCTAATTTCCCTAGAGGAAATTTTGAGAAGTTACCGAAACCTTTTCACAACTTATACATCTGTAGTAGTGAGATGTAGTTATTTAATTTTGAGGTTAGATATTATCTGGGATTTACTGGTCTTCGGGACAGCACCTGACATACTCCAGCGCCTTATTCAGACACTCCAACCAAACGTCCCTGTCCTTCGCCGTGTCAGCTGCTAGGAGGTGCCTCCTCACCACGGAACCGTCTGACCTCTTCACGTAGACCAACGAGCCAGAGTCGGGCACTATGAGGCCGGCTGGGACTGAGGCCTCAAGGCACGTAAACCAAAGACAGAGTCACTGAGGCCTCTAATAGAGTATTGAGTACTGATCTACCGACGGAAAATTTCCAAATTTTGGTAATTTCTCAAAATGTTCTTAAATAGGGGAACTTCTCAAAATGCAAACTCAACAATTCCTTGATAGTCCCGAGAACTGTCCCAGCTTTTTGGAAACTTTCCGCAACTGGCACATGTGTAGTATCATTGAGGCGTAGTAATTTAATTTTGAGGGTAGATATCTTATAGACAGATTTAGCGGCTTATTGGTCTTCGGGACAGCACCTGACATACTCCAGCGCCTTATTCAGACACTCCAACCAAACGTCCCTGTCTTTCGCCGTGTCGGCTGCTAGGAGGTGCCTCCTCACCACGGAACCGTCTGACCTCTTCACGTAGACCAACGAGCCGGAGTCGGGCACTATGAGGCCGGCGGGGACCGATGCCTCTAGGAGGATCGTGTTGGGTCGCGCGCAGAGGTCGCGGGGGGCTTTTACTATCTTCTCCGATATGACTGTTGTTAGGTCGATGTCGCCGATTGGCATCTGGAATGAGAATGAAAAGTTGAAGATTAAAAATATAACTTAGTGTGTTTTATACCAAGTCGCTTAACAGGTTACGATAAGTTGCGAAATTAAAACCCAGAATGATTACAACGTATTTTTGGTGGTCTTTATACCGTGTTAGTACAGTGAAGACATCATTTTTAGGTCAAGTTAGTACACAAACGTATCGAATAAATCTTTTTATAAATATGGTACAAAGTTCTTTTATGCCACACTTGGCCATAAAGTGGCATTTTCCGCACGCTGCGCGTACGGAAAAAGCCGCTTTCTGGTCAAGTGTAGACATAAAATGATGTACACAACACGGGAGGTAATAAAAAAAAGCCCTCAATCGCATATTTACGTCCCTCGCTTCCAGCTCGGGCCGCAAACTTCTGCGATCTCGGCCTTTCTTTGTATTACCACCCTAGTTGTGTAATGTACTATATTGCCATTGCAGAAATATGTCCGAATACACCGGACATATTTTTGAGTATTGTATGTTCTTTTTGGATGGTTCTCGTCTCATCCTGAGCGGTCTCACTCAACCATCACCGAGGGGTCTGAAATAGCACCATTAACGCAACTGGTTTTTTTTTGGAAGCTGACAAACTTGCAAGTCTTACTGACTGTTGCAAAAATCGGACCAGGCGGGACCGTGACGTTCCCTGGGATTGAACCAGGTCGCTTGGCCCGGACAATTTTAAAAGGGTCAGACTAGGTGGGGGGGCCGAAGCGCCTGGGATCGAACTCCGTACAATTTTTTTTTGAAGGCTGACTTGCGATCCTTATTGGATGTGGCAAAATTCGGACCCGGTGGGGCCGTGGCGTTCCCTGGGGTCGAACCAGGTCGCTGGCCGGCCCACCTTGAGTGGATCGCCGCACAACTGCAAATCGGCTTGCCTTTTATGTTTTCTACGGGAACAACGCTAGCGCGATGCAGCGACCGTTACAGCGCCATCTACCGGACAACCGAGTCCCTACCTTCTTCTGAACGTCGTCCGGATACTTCCAGTAGGCGAGCCGGGGCGGCTGCAGCCGGAACCAGCGCCGGTGCCACGCGCCCAGCCCGGACACGTCGTCGAACGCGGTGAGGAAGGCGGCGTGCGGCGCCGGCGCGGGTACCCGCAGCCGTGCTGCGATGCCCAGGTTGATGGAGCCTTCCAGGGGACTGCCGCCTGGGACCTGGGGAGAAACCGTTAGCATAATATAGTACATTACACAACTAGGGTGGTAAAACAAAGAAAGGCCGAGATCGCAAATGTTTGCGGCCCGAGCTGCAGGCGAGGCTATTACCTCCCGTGTTGTGTACATCATTTTATGTCTACCTACAGGTAGACGCGTAGCGTGCGGGAAAAGCCACTTTATGGCCAGGTGTGGCATAAAAAATCTACCAATACCAGACCGCGCTCAGCGAGGCTAGGCACGTTGATCGGTGGATTTTTTCCTCGCATAGCTCTGGTCGAAAAGCAGCCCTTGCGGCTAATTTCTTGTAAAGCGAAGATGCAGTTCCCCCAAATTACCCTTTTTCTAAGGAGTTCTTACCAAAATCCACTTCAAAGTCTGTAAGTCTTTAAATATCCGCATCTGTGGATGTTGCAGATGTTTTCACGTACCTTGTTAAAGGCCGAGCCACACGGGCTGCGTGTGCACGCACTGTACGCTGCAGCTCCTTGACTTTGAGCGTGACTAGCCGCAATTTTGAAAAACATTCATACTATAACGCGTACGCCACGCGCGCGTGTAGCAGGCGTGTACGCAGCCGGTGTGGCTCGGCCTTAAGAGGAAACAGGAGGGCAGTTTTTCCATACAAACGTAGTCCCCTGTTTCCTCCCTGGATAATGCCAGTAGAGCAATAATTTTTTGTCCAAAAATCTATGGCTACTATTGATATGTTCCTATGTTTTCCTTTTTACGATAAATTGATTCTCAAAAGAGATATTAACCTTCAAAAACCTAAAAAATATGCCAGATTTTCCGCTGTGTTCACACATCCAGAAAACAAATTTGACTAGATTATTAAAAAAAAGGAAAACATAGGAACACGGCCAAAGCCTTTCTTTAATGTTTAATGAAAAAATTAGTTAATTAGGTTAAGTTTTGGGGAAGAAATCAGCGGACTACGAAACGCTGTTTTCATGAAATTTTAAAAGGTATTTTCGGTACAAGCTGCAGTTGTCTCTATCGCGCTCTGCGGGGGAGAGGCGGGCAGTGCGGGACAGCGACACATTTTACAAATACCTAATTTTCAATTCTCTCCACGTTACTGTTTCCTCTTAAAGGTAAAGTTCTTGCGGCTAGCCTGCTAATGAGTAATGATCTTAAAATGTAATGAACATCTAGACTTCTTGTATGTAATCTGTGTCCACGCATACCTTATTGAGGGTAAAGTTCTTGCGGCTAGCCTGCTGCAGTGCGAAGATGCAGTAGCCGTGCAGTTGGAACTGCGGGCTGCGGACGGACAGGGGCCCGGCGGGACTTTGGACTCGGGGGGTCTTCAGCTCTGACACTTTGGACTTCGGCGTCAGGAGCTTGGAGTTTGACTGGAAATAACATCAAATGGAGACGGTCAACTTCATAGTAGTTACTTTAATAGATCGTTTGTAGGTCAAATCTGCGTGTTGTCCTTACGATTAACTATAATAGTGTAATATAGAAAATATCGGTCACAATGTATGATTAGGCGAAACTTGAGTTGTATTTAAATACAGTCTAGGTACCCGGCCGGATACCGTTAAATTGTACATTTTAAATGAAAATTTCCATAAACCAACTTTCTTAGTTGATTCCAAGCTTTTTTCCCACGAAAACTGAGAACAATTATGACGAGAGTGAGAAACGTAATCCAATGGAAGGATTGTTTACCTTTTTGTTTGTGATGTGATATTTGACCTCGTGCGACAGGATCTCCTTTGACGCTTGTAGCAAGTAAACTTCAACTGTGACCTGAAATTACACATGAAATATAATAATTTAAATTAGAATAGCTATATTCACAATCTTAATTTGGTTGTTTCTTTTTATAATTCCGTTTATTTATCAAAAAAGAACAAAACCGTCTTCTTGCACCATCAGAGAGCCTCGCAAAACGTCGCTTGCCCATATCAGATTTAGATCTGCCCCGCCACTGAACGTATCTTTTTACCCGACTGCGGCGGCGAGGCCCAAAATGATGTTTGACCTGTATGTATGTAAGAATGTATGTCCGTTCCTATGTTCGCTTATAACTACTCAACGATACACCTGATCTTGATAAATCATACATCACTAGATTCGTCTTTATAACGCGAGTGTCACCGGGTCCATCAAATTTGTAAAAAAAAACAAAATGGCGGATTTATGCACTTTAATGTGCGGTATTTTTTGCACCGCAGTCGGGTGGTTTTTAAGTAATAACCACATTTTTATTAAAAAAAAACCCGACTGCGGTGCACTTTGAAACTGCATAAAATCCGCCATTTTGTTTATTTTAACGAACTTCATATCCAGTGACACTCGCACCATCATGACGAATCTAACGATGTATCATTTATCAAAATCGGATGTGCCGTTGAGTAGTTACGAGCGGACATAGGAACCGACATACATAAACACATACAGGTCAAACACATAAACCTCCTTTGGGCTTCGCCGCAGTCGGGTAAAAATGTGGTTATTACCTTGAAGTCGCTGGCGAGCCCCTCCATCCGTATCTCGTCAGGGAAATGCAGGAGGTGGGTGGTTGGTTGTGTGAGCTGCATGCTGGTCGCTAGGACTCGGTCCCGGCACTTTAGGAGGCACACCGCGTGGTGACCCACGGCGCCATCTGTAGAGAAAACATACATCTGACAAAATGGGGTTGGTATTTGCATGACATGTTCTTGGCCTTAAAATATTTCAGCCAAGTAATGAAAAATTAATCATAAATCCACCACGAAAGCAAATAGTATTTTTGACAACAGACATCTAGATTCTGTGGTGTGATTATTTGGCTATTTTTGTGACTTAGACGCTTAGACTTTAGACCTTAAATCGACTACCGTTTCAAACGTCTAAGTGCTTATAGACTCATTTTGAAACAA
The DNA here is from genome assembly GCA_947034925.1 of Eudemis profundana. NCBI lineage: Eukaryota > Metazoa > Arthropoda > Insecta > Lepidoptera > Tortricidae > Eudemis > Eudemis profundana. The sequence continues at coordinate 7,501,707 of OX344814.1, read as the reverse complement.
CCTCAGTTACAAACGTTGACGCATATGTGCGTTCTTGGTATTAAACGTCGATGCGCAAGCTGCCATTACCATTTCTATAGGCTAATCCAGTGTCATCTTTTTGAGTAATTTTAAGCTTTCTGTTCATTTCAATAGGGTCTAAAATCAAATAATACCTGCATTGGCAAGAGTACTGCTTTCATCACATCCTGCAAAATAGATGCATATCGGACGTCAAGTTACGGTAAACTAGCCAGCATAAGACCCCATTTAGACGGGGCGAGAACTCGTATGCGATTTTCGTTTCATTGCGGCGACTGATCGATCAACTGTACTCATCGCTCGCAATTTAATTAAACTCGCATACAAGTTCTCGCCTGTCTAAATGGGGCTTTAACATATAATATATCTGCGTTGAGTTGGCGCACGTAGTCAATGCGCAACGGCACGCTAAGGCTGTCGATGTGTATGGCAGCCATATCCGGCATGGCTCGCTCCACTTATAGTCTGTAGCTTGTAGACTTCGTATACTTGGATAAGCGTTCCCGTATATGTCCGTTGACTCTAACCACCAGAGCCAGCCTAGTTAAAATAACGTCTAAAATAGAACAATCCTGCGTTGAGCTGCGTACTTATTCTCTGCTACGCGGCACGCTGTCGATTCGTATGGCCGCCATGCCCGGTGGGGCGCCGCCGCCGAGTCGTTCCACTCGCAGCCGCTGAATTCCTAATGCATGGATGAATACTGACGCATATGTGCGTTGGTGGCACTGAACGTCGTCGCCTTCTCCCATTTTCTCTAGACAGCCGTTCCTGTGTTATCTTGAACAATTTAAATAAAATAATACCTGCGTTGAGCTGGCGCACGTATTCCCTGCGCAGCGGCACGCTGAGGCTGTCAATGTGTATGGCCGCCATGCCCGGCGCGGCGCCGGCGCCGGCCCCTTCTACTTGCAGCCGTTGGATTTCGTGTAGACACGCTTGACGACGATGCGCTACGGATATAAAGAAAAAAACTTTTATTTCTGTCCATATATATCCATAAAAAATGAAATTTAAATGTTAATAATAATTTTAGCCTTAAACAACTATGTTACTTGTATATAAATAAATAGCCAAAAGAAAAACAATTAAATAATTTAGAAAAAACTGCTCTGTGTGGCATAATATTTGATAATAAAATTGAACACATTTTGCATATGATGTGAGCTTGAAAAAGGAGATGCAATAGGGAATGAAAGTTTGCATGAAAATCTTATCACACGACATGTCTGGCAATTATTTACTTAAATTATTGAATTGTATCAGGCACGGGATCGTACTAGAATGATCTTCTTTGTTTGGTCGGCTTTACTTACTTGCTAGTAGAAGTAACCGCTCCCCTTCTGCTTGTTCAGTGGATCCGCTGAACTCTATCGTAGCTGCGCACAAGTTTAGCGCTTGACTAGCCTGAAACATTGAATAGTTGAGTAAATGGGCATTTTTATTTTAAAATGTACGGTTAGGCGAAACTTAAGCTATGTTCAAATACCGTCTAACCCGTCAGTCCGTAAAAAAATGAATGGAGTTTGACACTAATCGTCAGTTCTGTAACGACCTGTTAACTGTCAGTTAAGAACGCACTTTAAATAATGGTGGCGAGGCGCTCTGTATACAAATGTGTATACGCATGTTTGTCGTCGAGTTACGGAAAATAAGCCCGTGTTAACCTATAACCTATCAATGGAGTCATATAATTCCTGATAAGTCGGCTCTGAAGAGATATGCCCAGTGACGCATATGGGCGACGATAACAGTTACCTGTGTAGGCCCTCCATAGGTTGAGAAACCAGAAGCCCTACCATGCCATATATGACAGTCTGTTGCTTGGCGATTTCAGTTGCGCTGCCGGACGTTATGCACGTCAATGGCGTATCTTGTATGCCGGGTGACGCACATGGGCGTTTGTGACATTGCATAGTTTAGTAACCTGTGATATGACAGTCTGTTGCTTGGCGATCTCGCCCTGCAGCTCCTTGATGCGTTGTCGCACGGTGGTCACGTTGATGGTCGGCTCGTCAGGTGTCGCCGGGATGTCGCGCTCTGGTGAGGTGTGGCGTATGACGCGCATGGGCGTCGATGGTGTTGACGACTAAATAAATACAAAGTTAAGTTAAAATTATACAATTTTTTGTTTATAGTACTAAACTAAATGTACATTTGTGAAGAAAAATGTGAGAAAACAATTTTGTCATATAATTTAATCATAATTTTTGCCTGTCATACTATCAAATACCCTGTTAATTGTACATATATAAACGGATGTAAACCTTATTGTAACGAGTTAAAGTCTATGGGCGGTCAGTTAAAAGTGTATAGTATCGCTAGAAGCACTCACCGCGCTCTGCATCCTCCTGTAGAAGCTGACGCTGTGCACGAGCTCGCTGCCCTTGTCGACGCGGGGGGTGACGGGCGCCGGTTGGTTCTTCAGCGGCGACTTGAACTGCGCCTTCTCCTGGTACACGAAACTGGTTGAGGAGAGGCTTCCGTTCTGCAACCCACCACCCAAGCGTTATGGCCTCTACACCTTGCAATTTTACCACCAACATATCGTACCGGTCGCGGAGTTGTAAATAAATGTAGCTGTGGGTAAGTTGCGGTTGCCTTCTTCATACATTTAACAGCGACTCCATTCAATAGCAACAACACGTGGACGGACAAGTTGCAAGGTTTACATTAGGTGTCATGGGAAATATTCTCTACAACTCATGCTTAGGACTTCAGTTAAATGTGACGCCTTAGGGCCAGGCCAGCTCTATTTTAGTAGATTTTTACGGTGCGACGTCACATCGCAGTGCTGTGGCTCCGCCCTTAAATGCAATAGGTGTACCCTAATATAGGTTAGTTACAAGACAATTAGGTGGAACTAGGAACTTTCTAAGTAGCACACAAGGCGTATTAGAGCTAATACAGCTTTTATAATGCTTTAATTGTTATACAACTGTGTCACCTGGGCTAGGAGTCAAGACTAGTCGTACTTTACCAGAAATGATAAATCCACGATGGCGAATGGTATTTTTGAAAGTAGTCAAAATCTTGTGGTCTGACTGGTGCATTTTGAGACCAGTTGGCCAAAACACTATTTGCCATGGTGCTGCCAGCTGGTAGATTTATGATTTTAGGCACGTTTGGCCATGGTGGCTGCCACAAGCTGGGGGTGAGGTTTTTCGTACATTTTGTATGGCACCGGCGCACACCGGGCGTTCGAGTGACCGCGTTCGGGCCATAAGCTGCGAGAGCGGCGAGTAGCTCATTGTGCGACCGCTCTGAGCCACTTGTGGTCGCGCTTAGTGGCCCACGCGTCGGCTCAGAACCGTTTTGTGGTACCACCAAACAAAAAAGCTTATTCTCTGCTACACAACATTTACAAAGGTAGGGCAATCGAGCAGTGGAAGTCCGTAAAGGGACAAAAGCACTCGAAAACCCTAATTGAAGGGTTCAACATCAAAAAATCTAAGTTATTATCACTCAAAAGATTTAAAATCTGCTCAGTGATCAGAATCCTCCCTGACCACTGCAAACTGAACAAACTGTTTCAAATGGGTATGAAACAGGATCCAGCGTGCAGGTTCTGCCAAGAGTCAGAGGAGACTGCCATGCACATCCTTTGCTCATGCGGACCACCCATGCGCAAAGTATCCATCTAGGGCGACATATTCTATTTCCGGAAGAGATACAACTACTCACTGCCCACAGAATCTCGAATTTCTTAGACTCAACGGGGTTCTGCAGTGAAATTTAACTTAAGGGCTACCACAATAGATCAGCAATGGTCGAAGCGGTATATAAAAGGCCCAAAAATCTAACAATAATAATAAATAGTGGCCCAATTTGCGGCTGCTCAAAGGTTACAAATACGTTACACTGAAATGACTAGTAACTGTATGTATCTGTTATGCAGACTTACCTTGTTGATTTTAGGCGGCGTGGGCCCATCGCTTTCCTCATCCAACGCCTCGTCCAGCAAATCGTCCAATTCGCTGTCGCACCCGCTCTGCGAGTCCTCGGATTCGGATTCTCGCACAGCCTTCTTGTAGCTTGAGTTGTTCTTCTTTACCACCTACAACGGATCACAATATTAGTAATCTTAACTGCTCACTCAAAAAAGCAATATATTAGTATTTAAAAATTGCAAGTGGAGGTTAGGATAGCTACCGAGTGATTTTTTCTCGACCTTACTACCACTTGTTACAGTAGGCTATGTGTAAGCATTAAAAACAACTTAATATTATTGAATTTACACCATTATAATTTGAGGACCAAAAATAGAATTATGTCTATAATGGTCTTATAAACTATAATATATGTGACAGATATAATCCATGTATGTATTTGTAACTGAATGTGAATACCAACAATAACTCACGATTCACACGATTATGCTCCTAATTTCAACAAGCTTAAGGTTGAAGTTTCAAGTACAGATACAGAATGGTTGAATCCTTTTGAAAATACAGCTATGCTGACTAACAAGTAACAGGGAAAAATCTTTTCTGGTCCGTTATCCTGAACCTACTACTCTTAGAAACTCAGCCTGTTATAGTACTGAATGCCCCATTACTTAATAGTAATTTGCATTTTACAAACATATTCTTGAATTTTCACTTACGTTCATAACTTCTCGGCCAAAAGAAGTGTCTGCCCAGTTGTCAGATTTGTTTAAATTGTCGTTCAGATTTTCCCGGCTGCTGAAAACGAAATAATGTTTTGTTAACAAAATGAATTTATTATTTATGAAATATTACAAATGTATAGTCGCGAAATGAAAAGGTTTGTTGACAAAAAGTCGAAAAGTGGCGAACCTTTCATTCTGCGACTGTAAATACAATGCTGATGACAGTTTCATTCTCCTAATGCTGTTTTGTCTTGGTATGCTACAGGAAAATTATCTGATAGGCCGGCTTTACACCTGTAAGTTTTACTTACGTAAGTAAGGACGCAGCTATACGTTAGACTGAGATAGTCAGTCAGCTATCTCAGTCTAAGGCCGGCTTTACACCTGTAAGTTTTACTTACGTAAGTAAGGACGCAGCTATACGTTAGACTGAGATAGCTGACTGACTATCTCAGTCTAACGTATAGCTGCGTCCTTACTTACGTAAGTAAAACTTACAGGTGTAAAGCCGGCCTAACGTATAGCTGCGTCCTTACTTACGTAAGTAAAACTTACAGGTGTAAAGCCGGCCATACTTACACTAAAGAGCGCATATTTATCAAAAAATTTGTAAAAATTTGCAATTTAAGTAAATAGATTATCAAGAGACTCAATTATATTTAATTAGATGGACTACTCATGTCTTAAATAGGCAACCATTTCTCGTCGACGAGCTACGGTCGCGAATACTCATGATGAAGAATGATGGATGCACTCGAAACATGTCGAGGAATTGTCGGCTATTTAGGTACAACGTACCTAAGTTATCCGTTTTTAAATTCAATAAAAACGATGGTGAGATTTTTAAATGCATCTTCAGACCAGTGTTGCTAATTATACTCCTAGGATCTTATTGGCCTGTAGGTAAATGGTACTTTTTGAGTGAAAATTTCCAATGATGAGAGCAATTTTGAACGCCATATTAAATATACAGTCAGTTATATGAGTAATTGAGAGGGCGTTGTGTCGTTATTTGAATAGGAAATATTTTCACCCCCAAAAGGTTCTCGAGGAAAGCACAGCTCTGTATATGATGATCGCGTTTATCGCATAATAAAGATAAGATAAAAATCTCACTTAGTAGTGAGCAGTCCGATACACTTAGCCCAGCTAAGAAGCCGACAAGAAGTAAAAACCGAGTTCATTGCGCCTGACAGTGCTCCTTTCACGAAATAAACATTAGGTACTTTAACGTAAAGATTAAAGGCATGCTGAGCAGGAGCTTTGGAGTATCTAGTTCTGACTTCCATCAATATTAGACTAGCATTTATTTGCCCGCGGCTTCTCCCGCGTTATACCCTTTATTGTCCCCAAGGGAACTCTTTACCGGAAAATAAGTATCCTATGTTTCAATCCAGGACTTGGTCTATTTGCGTGCCAAATTTCATCTCAGTCCAGTTGTTACACCGTTATTTAGTAACAAACATCCAAACATCTTTCACATTTATATTAAAGATATAATTCAAATAAGCTCACAAGCAATATTACAGCGTGATTGTAAATAACGTTCCATTCCACGTGCAATTTTTTTTGGATTATGGACTTTGTTTTTAAAGACAGAAGGTTGATACTTTGTTTTGTGGATTGGAACGTTATTGCATAACTACGTTCTATTAATAACCGAATAAAATAAAACTTGTGGAAAAATAGTTTTCATACAAACTTGGACCACCCTATTGTTGCTATATCATAACAGTAAGGCGTTTTAATTTCGGTAGGTAAGGATTATTAATCTAGCAAACAGCCAGTAGCGTGGCGTCCATAGAACCCGATTCCCACCGGCTTGCCTATTTTTTAAAGCATATGGCCGGAGTATCTACTACTCCTAAAGCAGTGGTTCCTAACCTTAATGCCACATCACCCACAGGCACCCTCTAGATTTGTATAATTACGCCTCCAAAAAATAGGTAATACAGACAAGTATATGAAAGTACTCAAAGAATAACTGGCCAAGAGCATGTCGGACCATGCTCAGTGTAGGGTTTCATAGCCGTAACTATAAGGTAAAAAATACGATGTAAAAAAAGTACAACAACAAAAGAGCGTATCTTCATAGCAATTACGTCCTTTTTTGAGAAGCGCAGTTTATCAGCAATAACTCAAAAACGCTTAATTTGATCTTGTTGAAAATAATTTTCGTTGAAAGTATTAATTAAGCGTTACCTTCGTGATTTTTTTCATATTTTTCGGACGCACGGTTTAGAAAATAGAGGGGGGGGGGACACAATTTACACAACTTTCGGAGCGATTATTTCCAAATACATTCACTTAATCAAAAACATTACTTAGGAACCTTATAGTGTTTTTTAAAGAGCTGTCGAACTATGTACCACACGTTGATATTTGCTGAAAAAAAATTTTTTTACTGTCTTTAACATGTATGGAGTGCCCCCCCTAAAAATATTTATTTTAATTATTTATATACCAAACTAAGTAGCGGCTCATAAAAGACACCTATATTCCAAATTTCATCAATATCCATCATGTAGTTTCTGAGTAAAATGCCTGTGACATACGGACAGACAGACAGACAGACGGACGGACATGACGAAACTATAAGGGTTCCGTTTTTGCCATTTTGGCTACGGAACCCTAAAAACGACTTAATATGAGTATTACCCCTGAGAAAACTTAATTTTACCCCTAAAGGAGTCATTACCCCCAGGTTCGGAACTACTGTCCTAAAGAAAAATCTGCCCCGGCTTTATTAAGAAAATATTTGACGCCACGCCACTGCAAACAGCAGAATACTTCGCCCATAGTCACAGAATAAGTAATAGTACTACGTACAGAAGTTTCTCTGTCTAACGAAACCGAGGTTCGAGTCCGACCACCGGACGGAACGCATTGCAGATCGTCTCTCTTTATCGCATGACGCGTGCTTTTTCTTGTCGCTGGCTAAGCCCCTCCAGAGGGGCAACATTTGGTACTAGTAGACTCGCGGCGAAATCGCAGAGTGAACCACTTCTGGCATAGGTAGTTTTCGTTTACTATCGATTTCGTGTCAATCCTGATCGAAAAGATCCATTAATTCAAGAGCAAAATTGATTGATCATGTGATCCATTGCGTAAAGTGTTTAATTAAATACAATTTATGCCACACCTGGCCAAAAAAGTGTAGACATAAAATGACGGACACAACACGGGAGGTAATAAAGAAAGCTCGCTTGCAGCTCGGGCCGCAAACATCTGCGATCTCGGCCTTTCTTTGTATTACCACCCTAGTTGTGTAATGTAGGTACTATTGCCGCCATAGGTAAGTAATGTTCCATTGTATATTTCTAAGTACTCGAAATACATTCACGGACAATGAATTTGGGTCATTTTCTATGAACAACTATATAGAAAATGACCCGAATTCATTGTCCGTGAGTGTATATACACATGATCTTTAGCAAAAAGTTATCTGCAAGTTTATTCGTTACTAGGGGAGACCGGGTACGGTTGTCTCGCGGGTTGGTTGTCACAGCGGCCATAAAATAATACTAAACGAAATATTAAGTACGTCGATCGGTGCTAAAAGATCGCAAGAGCTGTACATCTTTCCGTACTTCACCAATCGATGCACTTATTCCTTCGTTTAGTATTATTTTATGGCCGCTGTGACAACCAACCCGCGAGACAACCATAAGACCGGGTACCTATACCTAATTACGATGGCTCAGTGACCTGCAGAGGATCTTCACCTCCGTCATAATCGGATATTTTAACCTAAGGTCTCTCTGGACTTATTCGATACTAGTTTAGTAGTAGAATATATACAGGTATAGGTACTTACATAATAAAATCGTAGAAAGATTGTGTTTGTATATTAATTTATTTTTCCAAAAAAAAATCTGGAGAGTTAAAAATAAGCAATAGAACGGAAAGTTTTTGAATTTTATCTTTTAATCATGCCAAATCATGGAAACACCAAGGTGAGTGGGAGAAGGGGGTTATTATAAGGTGTAGAAGCCTAGCTGCCTCTTCTTCCGTAGGTAAATACCGTTTTCCTTTTGGTCTGTCATAATAGTATTTTATGCAACAGTTGTATAAGTGGGTTCAAAAAATGCGAATTGCGTGAGTTGCGACTTTTTCCGAACGCGTTGCGTGCGGAAAAAGCCACTTTATGGCCAGGTGTGGCATAAATAAATTAATGTTCTTAGTACCTCCACACGGAAGTTAGGATCTGGCAAGCCTAAGCCATCAGTCGCTAAATTCGTGTCATTTTGACATTGTAATTTTCCATTTTCGCCATGTTTTTTTGTCTCTGGTCATGCGCTTCCCACAACGAACCGTTTTTATTCACGATAAAAATTACTAGTAGTTTACGTTAGCTAAGCTATTTTAGATGCCCGAATACGACCAGAAATAGGAGCCGCGTGTAGCGGGGCTCCATTGCGTTATTAGAATGTCTAACTTATGTGGTAGGTAAAACGAAATGTCATGACGCAAGTGTAAACTGGTAAATGTCTACTATATATCTATCTATCTACCAACAAAATATTGACATGTGAAAGTTTGTGAAGATATTTGGTTGGATGTATAGATCTTTGAAGGTTTGTATGTTTGTTATATTATATACTAAATAACGCAACAACAACTGAACAGATGGAGTTGAAATTTGGCATGCAATTAAACCAGGTCCTGGATTGAAAGATAGGATACATATCCTCGATATATATCCCGGTAAAGAGTTCCCGGGTGGATTTCACAGCGTTTCAAACGCCGTCATCACCAATCACGAAATTTCGACGATTCACTTTAAGAATGTATCCCACTATTTTGTTAAAATCCGAAAATAGTACCTACTATTTTCATGATTTGATCAACAATTATGTAAATTTTAAAAAGATGTCATCATAATATCGGGATTGGTGATGACGGCGGTTGAAACGCTCTGAAATCCACCCTCCCTCGGGATAGTAACGAGAATAATGCAGGCCAAGTCGCGGTTAAATGCTAGTGTCTACCAGTGGCGTGGTGTAAAAGATATCCTTGGGCAAGCCGGTCCAGATAAAGATGCTCAAATGCCTGATATTAGTCAAGCCGGTAGGAATCGAGTTCTTTGGACGCCACGCAACTGGTGTCTACTAAATTAGTACATCTGTGGTCCTAAAGTGCGATTTATAGCCAACTATTTTAATGTAGCATACCAAGATTTATCTGAAAAGATAACAGCACGGAAAGGAGAATGAAAACACCAAAAACTGCATTGAAATTATTTATTATACAAAAATCTGATAGAAAACAGTTCCTATTATCACAGACAACGAAATGTACACTTACTTAAATAAGCACTTAAAATAAGAAACGCATTTTATTATTACATTACGAGTAAAGGTTATTGCACATTACATCGATTCTGGACCAACCTTATTTAAAAACCATTGAAATTTGAACTTTATTTCGCCTTCTATAAAGTACATTTTCTAAGTATGGTCAACTTTCACATGCTTGGAAATTGTGGTCTATGAAGTTTCATCAGTTCATCACATCACATTCAGTGCCAAGCTCCTATATTTTCATACAAAATGAACCCGACAGTCGGGTTTTTGGCAATGATTGTGTTAAAAACAAATGCTAAAGTAGCAAGTTTAAGTTTTGCTCAAACTACTCTTTCCTAGTATGGAGTTGGGCCGGATTCGATGTGATGTATTATAACTTAGCTTATTGTAGAATACAACAACATTCAATCGTGTATAAATAGTTTAATGTATTGAGACGCGCCCCACTACAACTTACATATCGTCTGCTGACAAGCAAAAGTCACTAAGCAACAAATACCTACTTAAAGCAAAGCTCGTATCTCAGTATTGATTTACTAGTCAGATACGACCTTTTGAAGAGCAGTGACAGAAGTTTTAGTGAATTTTGATTGTCACCAGGCGATATGAGACGAAGGAACGTACATAACTTGAAATTTAGCGCCCTGAACCAGTGATTGTTATAGATGCAATATCAATTGGATGTAGCTATGCATAAACCTTCCAATCCACATGCAAAAATGTTGCATTGTGGAATTTGTTTTTAAAGACAGAAGATTGATATTCTGTTATGTGGTTGGGGACTATTTTGCATAACTACGTCCAATTAGCCATGTAGACGTCCGAGTGCTTGACACTGTCCCAGTAGTTACCATACTGGATGTCGCCTTTAGCAAGAGGTGAGCAGGCTGTCAACTATTAAACATTAGTGTGTAAAGCACGAAGACGTTTACCTAACGTAAGTGGAGCATACCATGGTGTTGAGCTATCTATAAATCTTTAGCCTTTACACACTGTATTACTACGATACACTTGCCGAACACTTCACAAAATCGCTGCAATCTCAGTTACAGAAGGTCGAGTAGCGCGTTGTTTCGTTCGACTGGGGTTTTTGACGCGTTCAAAAACGCAGTGTGTAAAGACCCTTATAATGTTGATCGACTAATTTTATATTTAATTGCGATTTAAATTGACTCGTACATAATTAGTGCATGACTTTTTTATAATTGCATTATTGTTTTAGCGTTTTTACATACATTAATTCCAATATTTTGACCAGGGATGACTTTCAAAAGAAAAACAATGCGTTGCTTTCAATAAGGTTAAATTTTGGTCTTCAAATGCACAACCATCATTAATCTTTGCACTTATCCAAAAATGTTAATCGACTACCGCCTACTGTGTTTTGTTATAATGAAGAGCGCTATTCCCCTACCGCAATTCGACATTCGAAGTTCTCTTGCCGCTGGCCAGTTGCGTTAAGTTTGCACCCAGTCCGTATGACGTCGCATATGAACTAGGTGCAAACTTAACTCAACCGGATTATAAAATCGTAGTTGCGTAGTAAAGTGGTTTGGGTATGGTTCTAAAATACAGGAGCTACAACTACATGCTACAACAACTTTTATCGGTTATACGAATGCATATCACTCAGTCCACGTCTAGGATACAAAGTATGAACACAGGTTATTTTGAAGTAACGATAAGCTCAAAATATACAATCCAGTCGCTTTAAACATGGTACTACAATAAAACAAATTCTCTTCCCTGGACAGCTAATATAACTGCTACTCGACTACGTCATAATCATACTGCCGTTCTACAACTACGACCTTACTAACTGCTATAATTATATAGAACTTAGCCGGGTTTTAGCCATAAAACAGCAGCATATTGCCGGACGTATACTGTGGCAACATTATTGTGACATAGGCCAGTCTTCGGGAAGAACGTCTCTTGTTTTATTGTATGGCTTTTACCACAAATTGATCTTAAATCTATTTCTATAAATACATATAGGGGCTTCTAAACGGGCCATACTATTAAGCATTGGCCGGTAACTATGTGTATCTTGGTGTATCATACGAAGTAAGACTTGCCGGCCACAAATTGCACAGAAATATTGACCGTTTAGAAGCACCTATATACTTACGCAAATGCTAAACTATACCTACAGATACTAATAGGCAACAGTACAGTCTTATCAAAGTAAATGATATACCCTATTATAACTGGAGTTTTAAGTATAGCTGAAAGCGATTCTAGATAGAAAAGTTTAAAAACTACCTGATATGGACATCATAAGTAGTCAAAATGCGATACACCTATCACGTATACGATTAAACGCTTATGCGATAATAGAAAGACAGTATTTCACTAAAAACCCTTATGAAAGTCATATGTAATGACATCAAACAACAAATTCGAAATAACAATTAGGTAGATTCAATAAAACCGAACATGTTTTCTTCCAGTATTTAAGAAAGGTAAACAAAAAAACTACAGACTCAAGTCGTTCAGCCAATCAAAGTACCTAATGGTTTGTATCTGTGGCACAATACCATTGGCTGAACGACCCGAGTCATGTAAATTTGTTCTGTTCACCTTTTTTTAAATACCTAAAAGAACGGATTATAGGCTGAAGGCCAATAGTATTAATCATATAGTTCACCTGAGTTGTCAGAAAAAGTTTTTGGTCAAATAAACTCTCAAATTTCCCTTTTCACCCCTTAGGAGATAATTTTATTCGTATATATGTCGCAGTAAGATAGATATAGCCGTTATATAGTTATAATCCTAGGGATATAATTATATGCCGTAAGATAGTTATACGAAAGCGATTCATTACTATCTTACTAGGAATATAACTATAATACGTCTTTAGTTTAGTGATATAGTTATATTACTGGATTAAGTTTAGTGAAATAATTGTAGGTAGGAGTGTGGCGGTACGGCGGAGGTATAGTTAGGTGCATTGCAGTGCTGCTTCCAAAAATAGGTAGGTTAGGGTTATTTTTTTTTGATGACCCTAAAAACGAAACGGCTCCCAAAAATAGGTAGGTTAGGGTTATTTTTTTTGATGACCCTAAAAACGAAACGGCTCCCAAAAATAGGTAGGTTAGGGTTATTCTTTTTTGCTAACCCTAAAAACGAAACGGCTACCAAAAATAGGTAGGTTAGGGTTATTTTTTTTGATGACCCTAAAAACGAAACGGCTCCCAAAAAATAGGTAGGTTAGGGTTATTTTTTTTAATGGCCCTAAAAACGAAACGGCTCCCAAAAATAGGTAGGTTAGGGTTATTTTTTTTTGATGACCCTAAAAACGAAACCTATAATTATTTCACTAAACTTAATCCAGTAATATAACTATATCACTAAACTAAAGACGTATTATAGTTATATTCCTAGTAAGATAGTAATGAATCGCTTTCGTATAACTATCTTACGGCATATAATTATATCCCTAGGATTATAACTATATAACGGCTATATCTATCTTACTGCGACATATACCTACCAGTGGCGTGGCGTTGAAGTAATCCTTGGGCAAGCCGGTGCAGCTTTGGTTTAAATTTTCTTTAAGAGCACTAGAATTAAGTGCTGCACTGCCTAATATTAGTCAAGCCGATGTGAATCGAGTTCTATGGACGCCACGCCACTGATACCTACGCCATGTCTTGGTGTAACTCTGTGGTATGTCAGTCGTACAATTTCAGCTTGATACGGAACTATTTTATATGCATAGATGAGACAAGATTCATATTGCCAGGCTGCAACTGGTCGTAAATCATACGCAGCGCCAAAAATGTCAAAGCATAATGACGCAAGCTGTCAAACATATTAATTACGTATGCAAAATACAGACTACAGACAAACCTATAACGAAGACTTTTTCAAAAGTGCACTTTATATCAAAGGGATAAGGTTGGTTTTATAAATGCGGTTTCGTTAAATAAGTCGTTTGGAGGGTATTTATAGTGAGTTAATGAGGACATTGCATTTGCATGGCGCCTCGCCCGGAAAGGAGCCTTTCGTAACAGAAAATGCGCTGAGGAAAAGTGACTTTTCCTTGAAGTAATTATAACACAGGCGTCGTCAGTAAGGCTAGCTGTAATGATATTTCCAACGATTTCTGTAGACGTACTCAAAGTAGAGCCCGGGATTTGAGATAGTATACTACATTATTATATTACACCCCTAGGGCGATGATGAAACCCAAACCCAACCCAAATCGCAGGTATTTACGACCTGAAAATACTCGGTTATGGCTTTATTATCGCCTGAGGTGTGTACGTAATTTTACGTCTTCCCAGGCCAGAAAACGGGATTTTCTCTCTGCCTAGTGAGCAGTAAATATCACTTGAGTCCTGGGAAGACGTAAACATTATTCATCAATAAGGTTCCCTTCGCAATATTTCATCACATGATTTAAATAGATGGTAAAACCTACGTATCAGGTAAAACCTACTCAACCAAGTACATGGCATTCGATACAAGATGAGGAAAACACGTATCATAGGCGTTTTCGCAAGCAGTCACAGACGAGTTGCGTTGATTGATAGTGTATCAATTGACTGTAATCTAGGCTTTTCTATATCTAGAAATAGTACAAGAAAACAAGGCATATTGACTATGTGTGAAGTACATGAATAAACGATCGCACTGTAGTCCAAAAATTTATTTAATTTTAGTAAAAAAATATATTTTTGTATTAGGTAGTCATTATCACGTCACACAATCGTTGGCTAATTTGAATAGTAAGAATAAAAATAAAATAGGGACGAGATTAGAATACAATGATTAATGATTACATTATAGGGTCAATTTCTATATTTTTTGGTGGGTATCACGCATTTTTTCAACTGAAACTGCCATTATCTTCACAAAACTGCACTTAAAAAAAGTTTTCTTTTTTCAATTTCACGTCATGAATATCTACCGATATTTAATTTGTTATTATAAATTATCGATGGAAACCTCGACACTTGTAAGTAGTATTGGGAGCAAATATAGTTTTCCTTAAGCAGCAATAGTAAGCTCGTAATCGTTGTAAACCGGTCGCCATTACGGCGCGGCCTAGTGAGATCCGTGCTATTGCCAAGGTTTTACGCCGGTTGCATACATTTCAAGATTGGAGACAGAGATAAGGCAAGCGCCGTAGAACATACGAATATTGTGAACATACGTTAAATGTATGCTTTTTTTATTATAAGAGCACTAACGTCTGCTTTGAGGGGCACAATTGGTAGTGCGCCTGTATTGGCCCGGAGAGCCGTTGGAGACGCAGGTTCGAATCCTACCCGACGTATATCATTTTTCATCACACTTGCTCGAAAATGGTGTCATTACACGTAGGTTTTGCGGGCCGTAAATGACCTATTACGCCCTAGGGCGTAATGGTTTTCTTTTTAAATTTAAAACGCTGGTTCTGTTTTACTCTTATTTGTCATGTTCAAAGGAAACGCCAACGTACTTTTTTAACTTTTATTACTGAAATATCTATTTAAAGAGAACTGTTATTGCAAATACATGTAAACGTATATTTCTGTAACATTAATTAAATGTTTAAATAGTGCATTTCAGTATTTTGCGTAAATAAAATCAACCATTTTAAGTCTTTACCGCTATGGTTTCCGAACGTGACGTGAAGTCGCATTGTCTATGGATAATGTCACTGTCAGTTTTACAATTTTATTTAGGTTAAGTAAGGTTATTTTAATCAGATTTCCTCACAAGTGTGATGAAAAACATTGTGTGTGCCACGGGCGGTAAAGGAATTACAAACTCGTGTTGTTAAAGCCCTTGGCTTCGCCTCGGGCTTGTAACAAACACTCGTTTGTAATTCCTTACTTACCGCCCTTGATACACAATGTACTATTTCAATTTATCTCTTCTAGTTAAATATACGTTAAACGTGTCGTTTCTTGGCAAACTGTACCAATCAGCGTTTTTAAAGAAACAATTATGCGTATGCATGGAACAGATAGGATTCTTTGATTTTCAGTAAAGCTGTACACTGCATTAACCAATATTAATGTTAAATTGATGTATCTAACTAGTAAGTAGTAGTTTTTGATTTTCTATTTATTCTCCACAAGAAGAACGATCTCGATAAAGTATCAAAACTTTCAAGCCAATAGAGCATAGTCTTACAACCCTTAACAGTAAAGCGAAAAAATTTAGCAATATTATTAGTTTACTTCAGTCCGATTAACAAGTACCTACGTGTTTTTAAATTGTTCACATAATAAATGTTTTTTGACTGGTCTAACGCGATAATAATTAATTTTCCTTTGATTTCTAACGTTTTTGAAATTGCAACACGTATTTATTACCTTATGCACAAAGATGTGTGGCGCTTTAAATGCTACAGACTATTTAATGCTGGTGTGTCAATCAACTTTTTCTTGTTTGTTATTTTGTCCTTCTTGTCTTAAAGACACAACAGTGTCTGATTTTCTTAAAAAACTATTATAATATAGGTATGCTACTAATGTGCATAGGGGATGGTTATAACTATGACAAAAATGTACGTTTGATGAATTGTAACTGTAGAAAAATTATAGAATATCATGTTTTTAAAGAGTTGTCCAGGGGACGCAACCATGGCAACGCGGTATAATAAAAAGTTGAATGACCCTAGTACAGTCAGCATTAAAAGTATTAGTACAGTAGCATCTAAAGCGTAACAGTCACGATCTTTAATATATGATCCACCAAAGGTCGATTCACATACAGGTAAATTAAAAGTTAAAAAATCGTGGACGAAAACTGTCGAAAATCAGTTAAATTAACAATTATCGAGTTGGACTCATCATAAAACATCTATTAAGTCTTTCAATTGCTTCTAAAGATTATAAAATCTACTTAGAAAACATTGGAATAGATCAAGATATACTTTTATAAAAGTGCGAATTTGTCTGCTACTTACTTAGTTTTATATGTATATTGACAAATTCGGAAGATCTTTCGCTAAATCTACAGTTTCTATTGGTCAAAATCTGGGGACTGTTTAAATTCAGGGTGTTTCTAGAATGTTTTATTCAAAGAGCAAAAGCTGGGTCGGCAATTCAAGTTTCTCAGCCTTACGACTGACGTCATATGCATAATAATTATGAAAATCTAGATGCAGAAATGTACGTTCCTTATGTCAATGTCAACGTGATCGTTAAACATTACGGTGTCGTTAATCGTGAGAACACACAATGTATTAACAACGATTTAAATTGTATAGAAACTGTCAGACACAAGCAGACTAGCACAACTGACAGCGACTTCCCTTGTCGCGCGACAGTGAATAACCTGTCACTTTCACTCTACAGGGAATGGAAAGAGATAGGTGTTAAGAGATATATGTCCCAAGAGAAAGAGTGTCCACACAATTGTGCTGAGGTACTGATTCTTATTATTATTAAGTTGCTTTTGTTACTGCCACGGCTATTTGAGCCACGGGAGACGATTAACAATGACATGATGACGTCACTTGGGTCTGATATAGGGTTGCCAGATGGCTTTGGGCTTAAAATCACTAAATTTCATTTTACCTCATTATCAATATTCCCAGATCTCAAAACTTCATGGCCTCAAAATACCTAAATTGCAGAATGCCTAAATTTTTTTCACAATCAACCGAAACCTTAATATCGCCGATGTTCAAAATACCTTAGGCTCATAATACCTAAACTTCAAAACAGCATTATGGCAAAACAACATATGCTTAAAACAACCAAACCTCAAAATACCTAAATTTATACTATCAAATAAACACACGTAAAAAAATTAGGTATTTTAGGAAAGGTGCGTGAAATGCCTAAATTTAGGTATTTTGAGGTTGAGTTGTTTTGATATTTTGTCATTTCTGTCATTCGGTAATTGAAGGATTGTGCATTTCAATCTTCAGGCATTTAGAGAATATGCCGTTTTAAGTCAAAGTCATAATGAATTTCGTTCATTTTAAGAATGTTACAATTTGACATTTAGGTTTTATGAGCTCATGGTAATTTGAAAATAGGGTGTATTGGCAAATAAGGTATTATGAGATTTAGTGTTTTTAAGCCCAAAGCGCCAGATGTCCGGGAAATCCGGGATTGTCCCGGAATTACCTTTCATGTCCCGTGTCCAGGAATTACACGTCCCGGATTTCGAATACCTGAATACCTACTTTTAGTTTGTTTTTTCAGTATGTTACTAGCAGGTATCGTACCAACGTGCGTGTTTGTAAAATATTACAAGTATAGCGATTTACTGAAATAGTTATATATTTTCGTATATTTTCCTATCGACTGAATTAGACAGTGGCGTAGCTACAATGAATGACACCCGGTGATATCTATGTTGCCACCCCATAAGCCGTTTTTTGTTATTTTGCGACCGAGGGGTGGGGGGTTGCATTTGTCTCGGAAATGAAATGCCTGAATCTGGCAACCCTAGTCTGATATTAGTTTAAGCCGGCTGAGGCAATTGCCTCTTATGCTAAAAATATCAAAAAGTGAGAATATGAGATAGCTACAATTTAACATCCACGGGGGAAGCTAAAGCTCTTTAGAAAATCTCGTATTCATCATCATCATCATCACCAGCCATTGCTGTACAGACTTGATTCAGTGAATGGGCTTCATATTCATAATTCATGATATTTTTAAAAAGGTATGGCAACACACACATTGTATATATTATATAGGTACAACTATACAATTCTGTCCAGACTGTCCTACGTCTAGAAATATAAGGCCGCGTAATACAACTTGATAATTTGAAGCAGTCTTGTCAATTAACTTTCAATAAAAAAGTATAACAGATGCATTGAGTAAAACACTATGTCTAAATGTATATTTCCTTACGGCAGTCAATGTCAAAAGTACCAAATCATGTTAGTACCTCCCTTGTCAAATATTTTGACACATACATACTGTAGTACCGTAAGGTACTTTGACCCAAGGCAGGGTAACTTTGGTCCACATGAAATCACATATATGGGATTGGGGTCGGATAATAAATTTTATGCCACACCTGGCCATAAAGTGACTTTTTCCGCACGCTGCGCGTACGGAAAAAGCCGCTTTCTGGCCAAGTGTAGACATAAAATGATGTACACAACACGGGGGGTAATAAGGAAAGCCCTCGATCGCATATTTACGTCCCTCGCTTGCAGCTCGGGCCGCAAACATCTGCGATCTCGGCCTTTCTTTGTATTACCACCCTAGTTGTGTAATGTACTATAAGAACATGGGCGATCAGCTAAAACCAACCTCATGACAATGTGCATGTGTCAATATCAGTTCAATAAACCTGAGTCAAGTTAATCCTAATGGGAAAAGTTATAGCTAACAGTAATATTTAATTTTATTTTAAATAAGTAGTACTAAGTTGACCAGATACTCGCAACATTGACTATATTGTCGTGCAGAAACTAAAGTACAATAAATGAGTATGTTACTCATTGAATTTACTTTAGGTTCTTTATTATTATTTGACCTGTCAAAAATTCAGTCTATAATTTTGAATTTCCATCTTACGCTTGATGATTATGACCCCTATGGCGATAGCAAAAGGATCACATATATTCTTGAGATCATTCCTAAACAATTGGATATTCCATCATCTTCATTTGGCATCAAGGGCGATTCCCACTCATAATATAGAACTAGGGTAATTTGTATTAACAATTCTCAAATCTAGGCAGCACTGTGCTATAAAACAAATGAGAATTGCCCTTATCAGTTCTCCAATTGCTATCCCCATTGGGGCACCCTTAACAACTTTTAACTCTCTTCCCAGAGCTAAACATCACTTCTCCAAACATCGGTGCCGTTAAAAACGTTCAGTTTTCCAAAAATCTTCCAGAATCTTCCATCAAATTCCTCCAGTACCCCACTCCAAGCATGGAGCGGTCATAAATTGACCGTGCTTCCAGAATATTCGACCACAATTGCCCTGAAAACAATCAAATGCATAGGAATAGGAAAACGCATTCCAAAGCGTAGTGCCCGCACCTTGATCCTCCACAGTCCGAATACTCGTCTTGCGTATTGGAATTGTCCGTCTCTATGTCCGATAAGTGTGGATACAGGCTCGTGGGTTGGCTGGTGACTGTGCCGTTTGGTTCCTTCTTGTTGTTAACTTTTATCCTCTTTACGTCTTCAAGCACGGAAAGGACTACGGGTGAGTCTTGGGAACCTGGAATAGAATGGTAGAAGTTTTATTTCACTGCAATATACTCGTAATAATATTAAAAACTAGCATTTACCCGCGGCATCGCCCGCGTTGTTCCCGAAACTGTCCCAAGGGAACTATTTACCGGGATATAAACTTTCACATTTATAATATTAGTGGGAAGTAGGATTAAGCGAGGATATTCAAATTAAAATGAAAACTAATTAGTAAATAATACTGGAGTACGAATGCGCCGCCGTAAAATCGCTATTAGTATGAATGGATTTATGTAACCTAACAATAGCATTTACTTTGCTCCACAATACACAATTCCTTCATAAAAAAATCCCCTTTTAAATACTAGTTTTCTTTAAAAATAGGTTCTTTTTATCCAAGCATGTAGTGTTGCTATACTTGTAACGCTAAGAAACGCACCGGAGGGCATTCCGAATAGCAGGTGCAATAACAGGAAGGGTCCACAATTATAAATCAACATAATTATAGTACTCTCTTCCATTTTGTATTGCTTTTACCAAAGCCCGTATTACCTAAGCAGTAAAGACTATTTTTAAAGAACAATTTAGGCCTATTGATTAATATCCTACTGATACCTGCGGCTTTGTCTGCATTATTCCCGTTTTATCCATAGGGTAGGTACTCCATCCATATGGATCACCTTTGCGGAAGAAAGTAGGTGTTTTTTCGTGTTAAGTACTAACAAGGTTTACATTGGTGCGATTTCTAATGCTAAAAGTTACGAATCTTTTCTAAGTTAGTAAATTAATCTTACCAGTAATATTCTCAATGTTACTGGGCATTTTCCTAATGCTACCGGTAATATTACCAGGTAAGATAACTACAGTGTTAGGTACTTGAGATTTAATGATCAAGTACTTAGTTCAAAGGGCAAAATGCATATATATCTTTCGTTCTCTTTTTACAGTTAGGGTACTAGTAAGTAAGTTTCCATTTGGGAATTTACTGGTAACGGGAATATTACCGCCCACCCATGACTACCCAGGGCCGCTGTGTTCTTTCTTTCCGAACTTGGCTGACACAATGCTGTGTGTCAGCCAAGTTGTTGCTGCTGTGTGTTAGGATAGGATGCGTTGACAGGTGACCAGGCCCGTTGAACTTAAGATGAGCTAATATTAAACCGCATAATAATGACTGCATAATGATAATGAAGACAGTAGCGAAGTTAACGTCTTTCGTCCGCAAAGGTTATTAATAAAACCAGTTTTCGCATCGAATTAACAAGTTTTGACGTAACTTGAAAGGAGTAGAGCAATCATCATTAAGTTTATATTGTGTCCGGCCATCAAAATTAAATTAGCCGGAACTTGTTGCTTTTGTAAATAAGTCTATGTAGAGCAAATACCGTGTTTTTTTTTTTTTTTTTTTTTTTAATATTTTTTTTTTTTTTTTTTTATTTATTTATTG
The DNA here is from genome assembly GCA_947034925.1 of Eudemis profundana. NCBI lineage: Eukaryota > Metazoa > Arthropoda > Insecta > Lepidoptera > Tortricidae > Eudemis > Eudemis profundana. The sequence continues at coordinate 7,480,194 of OX344814.1, read as the reverse complement.
TCTTTACATAAATATTACATATTTCTGTTACAATAGCATCGTTAAACCACAAGTTGGTTTGTCTCGATGCTGTTTGTGTTTCGCATGTTTTTATTTAAGCCAGGAGCACGCCATTGACTGTACTAGCATTTACCCGCGGCTTCGCCCGCGTTGTTCCCGTTATTGTCCCAAACGAACTCTTTACCGGGATATAAAGTATCCTATGTTTCAATCCGGGACTTGGTCTACTTGCATGCCAATTTTCAGCTCAATCCATTCAGTTGTTACCCCGTTATTTAGTAACAAATATCTAAACATCTTCGCAAACTTTCACATTTAGAATGTTACAAGGATAGTAAGATAACAGAAGTAAAACCCTTCAGACCCTTAGTCAGTTGTTTTCTAATGACCATTATTCCATTAAACTACAGTCTACTTTAAGTCATGTTCGCTCGCATGTAAACATCCTGAAGAAACCTGCACGTCTAACACAAGACGGGCGCGACATGACTTGCACGCGACGTGACATTGTGTGACAGATGCGCATTCCCATGCGTAGCAATCGCTTTGTGGTAATAAAAAGATCTGTCAAATCAGGTATCAAAGTCAAAGCATACCCCGAAAAAAACGAGAAAATGCGCTAGGACAGATATTGGCGTCAGAAAAGATTGTCAGAGGACCATTTTTTCGAAAAGAAATCTCTTCGGTTATACTTCCCGACCCTGTACTGTACTTTGTTTTAGTTTGTGCAATAAAGTGTTAACATGCATACTAGAGTTGTGTTTACATGCCGTCAAACTGTCCACTTTGTAATCAAACATTTGCTGTTGACATTAACTGGCAGTTTTGTCACCGCCGCTAACCGCTAGTTAATTAATTTATTTTCGGTAAAATGCCCAGAGCTGTGCACAAAAGTATTTAACAATAAGTAGTAGTATTCAAACATGAACTCACTTATTGAAATAAAAACGGATCACTCACGTTTCACGTTATACATATGTACAAAAGACGAGACATCCACTAGATATGTTCACACCAGCCGGGCAGCGTTCGCGAATACTACCTACTCATAATTAAGCGAATGCCGAATGCTCCCGAAACATGTCGAGTGGATGTCTCGTGTTTTGTATAACGTGAGTGATCCTCTTCTATTTCAATATATTTGAGTCTCTCTGTAGTTTTTAGGGTTCCGTAGCCAAAATGGCTAAAAAGGAACCCTTATAGTTTCGTCATGTCCGTCCGTCCGTCCGTTCGGGGTATGTCACAGGCATTTTACTCAAAAACTACAAGACGTATACTGATGAAATTTGGAATATAGATGTCTTGTAGATGCCGCTACTAAGTTTGCTAGTTAAATAATAAAAATAAAAAAATATAGGGGGAGCACATGTAACAGAAGCTAAAAAATTTTTTTTTCAGCAAACGTCAACGTGATGTACATAATTCGATAGTTCTTTTAAAAACATTAGAAGGTTTTTATGTACTTTTTTTTGATTAAGTGAATAATTTCGGAAATAATCGCCCCTAAAGTTTCATAAATTGTGTCCGTCCCCCCCTTTAAACTTTTAAACCGTAAATCCAAATATGAAAAAAAACAGGAAGGTAACGCTTAATAAATACATTCAACGAAAGTTATTTTGAATAGTAACGAATAAACCGTTTTGAAGTTATTGCCGTAAAACTTCTCGACCAAAAGGTATTAAGTGCCATCGAATTACACGGCATTTAAGACCTTTTGCCAGTTGTTTATTTTTAGCTTTATTTTTATCTGTAGCACATTTCCTTATAGATACGGCTATGGAACCCTACACTGAGCATGGTCCGACATGCTCTTGACCAGTTTTTTAAGTAAAATGAACTCACTTCTTCTCTTAACAGGCTGCGCACCAGCTAACTTCTCCTCCACCTTTTCTCTATCCTCCAACTTCCTGGCCTCATCGAACGTCACTTTAGGTATGTTGGCGATGATCTCTGGTTTCTTGGCCTGGGCTAGGCTGACGGTGCTGCCCATGAGCGGCGCCTTCTCTGAGGGGTCATTGTCGCTGTGCTCTTCGTCAGAGTCGTTCGGCGGTTCTGCTTCGGGTTTTGGCTGAAAATGAGGTAAGTTTTATTAAAATCTATATACATAAAACAAAGTCGGGTTAGTTACACAATTTATAACTCGAGAACGGGTGGACCGATTTCTTCGGGTTTGTCTTTGCTTCGAATAACAGGATCACTATTAAACTCTAAAAAACTAAAAATTCTAAGGCGGAACGAAGTTCGCCTCGACAGCTAGTTTGTCGTAATTGACAACATTTCATTTTAAGAACACTTTAAAATGTATATACGATTCGAAAGCATTTTGTCTCCTGAACACTACACTATTTTTATTTTTTTTTATATCGATTAATTTAAACAATACAAATGAATAAAAAATATGTTCTCATTTTACCAGTTCTACGGCACAATAGATGAAATGCCAGTGCCTTTTTCCACAGAAAAAATAAGCTGTCGTAATTTTGAATTTGACATTGTCAATGCATACTGTCAGATCGCTTACTTTTTTCGATCGCGATAAGACTAAAGTAATGGTTTATTCTACCGTAGAACTGTAGTTACGCCCAGAATAAGTAAGTATTATATATTAATTATAAATTAATTACAAATCCTGGTGAAACAAATAAACTATCAGCGTATTCGTCTTTTCAAACCAAATACAGAGAACCAACAAAATTAAGGGCTCATAAAAATGAAAGGTTGTCAATTGTCAATGTAAAGTGTGCAATTAAATTAAGGCTAATATTTGTGTAATACCGGCATTGTCATTCAGTGTCCACAAGAGAGACCGGTTCATAAATCAAGCGTTTAAATCGCCTCATTTCGGTGGACACATTTTTGTCGAAATCCCTGCTGATTTTAATGGGATATCAGAGTATTTATTTGAAGTCGGGGATCACTACCAAATAGATTAAAACGCCACAGAAATTTGCTGGGATCTCGACAAAAACGTGTCCACAGAAGTGAGACGGTTTAAGGGCTCGATTTTTGACCCAACCCCATTACCATACTACGAATATCTGTAGTTGACTGTACAAGCAGTTTCGGATTCGGTGGTTTGGTAGTTTGTTTCCATATATAACACAGCTCAACAAACAAGTGTTTTTGGTGTCATAATTATTTTTACTTTTTTGATTTGTTAGACAGCTTTCGCGAAATCGTTTTTCCGTGCAGTGAGTTTCAGCAGTCGCGTTTTTCCGCGATTTCTTTTTTTCAACTAGTAAAATTTCTTGGTCTTACTTTTATGTAGTAGCGTAAATTTTTAATCGTTCTTGTCCTCGATAGGAGGGTTTTTAATAGCAAATTTTCTCAAAATCATTTTTTTATAGTCAGACATTCGAATTCATATATTTTCACAGGCGTATTTATTTCTAAATGCATAAATCCTTATTAACATTTTTATACCGGAATATTTCTCCTTACTTTTGCTAGATATTTAATTTTTTTACTGAAAGCAAATTTTAAATACCTATAATACGTGAATCGGATTTCTTTGCTGAACGTAACAATTAATCACTTAATTTTTAAGGTTCCGTACCAAAAATGGTGAAAAAGGAACCCTTATGGTGCGACTCTGTCTGTCTGTCCGTCTGTCACAGCCAGATATCTCAGGAACTACTGCTGCTAACGATATGAAATTTGGAAAAGTTTTAAAAGTCGCTAACCCGACCCTGTCTGATATAAAAAAAATCTTGTACCTTTTTTTACTTTTTTTAAAGGGGGCCGAAATAGTAGGTCGAAAATTTAATGTTGTGCTATTGTATCAAATGGGGTATCAAATAAAAGGGCTTAATTTGTAAATTCCAAAACATTTTTTATTTTTTTTGTTTATCATGTACTTTATGGTTTAATTATGACCAAAAAAGTTACTGAACAGAAAAATCTGTTATAATTACCAATAATTAATATCATCCTAAATATTACAGGAAAAATATAACGGTTTTCCTAAATTGCACCGTTTTCTAGAAATTTGCAAAAATCGAAACACATACTTATTTGCTCCTACTAAGCCAACCGCCATGCAGTTTTTCTTGAACTATTCTATTCCCTCGGTGCGCGAGTCCAACTCGCACTTGACCGGTTTTTTATTTTATTAAAACAATCGTATTTGAAGAAATGTGTAGTTTTCGTGAAGCGTCAAATCGTTCTTTCATACATAAACCCTATCTGGCAGATAATCTGGGGGGCACTTGCTTAAGTAGGTAGGAAGATACAAGATAAATAATATGACTATGAGATATAAATAATATCAAGACAAATTATTTACATGAACGTTTTCAAAAGAAAAACTATTCTATTAAGAAACATAGCGAGTTCTAAAAACTTCTTGTGTGTAATTTAACGATTTGAAATAACACGATTGTGAAAACCTCCTATAGAGGACAAAAACGATTAAAAATTTACGCTACTACATAAAAGAAAGACCAAGAAATTTTACTAGTTGAAAAAAAGAAATCGCGGAAAAACGCGACTGCTGAAACTCACTGCACGGAAAAATGATTTCGCGAAAGCTGTCTAACAAATCACTTTTTTGTGTATTCTCTCTAATACATAGATTCAGAAGTCAATCATGACTGTATCAGACCGTAACTTTTCTATACATAGCCTGTAGCAGTTAGAAAAACGGCGATTTTTTTCTAAAACTAATTGTTCTTGGCACACTGTTACCGGCCATTTATGGACATTACCAAATTAGTTTAAAAACATACTCATTTACTCATGACAAGGGCATCAAAACCACTGTTGACTAGTGTAATTTGTTATTTCCTTTCACATGGATGTCTATTTTAAACGTGACTTAACATATTCAAGCGTAGCTCATAGTCATATCGTTCCTATTTAATTTTTTTAGTGGAGCGTTTCTTACTCGTAGAGTTTTCTCCTTGAGTTCGTAAACGTGCATATCATGGCTACTTTTCAATAAAGCGCGTAGATAAGGCATTATATGCCTACACCACTATGTTAGCAACGATATGTATAAACCGATAATCAGTTTTTACAAGTTCAATTTCAGTAAAAAATTTAACAAGTTACATAACGTACTTTGAAAAAAAAAACTCGTATCTAAAAACGTCGTAGAGAAAAACGTCAAAAGTTACATACGACCTTCATATAAACTTACTGCTTTTTACCTGAAGTCAGTATCAGATACGTGGTTTTTTAAAGTACCTACTGACGATATATGCCTTTATGCAAACAGGTGTAAATCTTACTATGAAACTTATGTCGGCTACTTGGACCTAGTTTACTCGTATACGGTACTTGATATTTTCATTGTAGGTAATGGTGTTATCCTCTATGTCAAGGAAATAAAATATACGTGCCAAATTTACTTGATATTTGGCATGTATATGTTTCGCCGCAAACCGACAAGTTTTTAATAAAGAACGTATTTTTTATTCATAAGATATTATTGCGTTGTCATGAATGCTCTATAAGGTTGCCAAAGATCCTTAGATGCTGAACTGTACAAATACAAGGTCCTTCATTATGTCTTTTTCTACTACATTTTCTTGTGAACCCATGTGTATGGCAACAAAAATGAATAAAAAAGCTATTATAACGCATTGAGTTGCGTTTTTGCGTTATTTGCGCCATCGTGAGCTTAAGTGAGTTTTGATAGCTTTTACAAAAGTTCTTATACTGAATATTATACTGGTCAAATACTGGTTTCCTTTTTCTTAAGTAGCACAATTATGCCCAAAATGGAGTTATAATTATTGATCTCTGCTCTCAGTCCATTTAATTTGAGGTGAACTACGGAATAAAGACCGTATATGATTATACGTATTTTCGGAAGATAATTGAAGGAATGTTTACAAAAACAACATAACTAAGTTGGTTGACACCTACTGTCATTAAAAATGTTTCTCTATAAGTGTCAACCAGTCTTGTCAGTTATGTTGTTTTTGTAAACATCCCTTCAATTTAAATGTGCATGCTTTATTTATATTTAAAGATCTAAGTGTAATCTGAACTAAATTTAATCGTATATTAATTAATTCTTTAACCTGCTTTAAAAAGAAGTTAAAGATAATAAGTCACAAATATAAAACGCGAAAGATATTTATACTCTTCACATTTTTTTTTCAAACTATCCTTTAGACGAGCGAAACAACAACGATTTATTTCTGTTAATTTCTTTCTAGGGCTAGGTTCTCAACGATCGATCTGAAATGTTTTCCTGTAGCATATCAGGTTTCTCAATTCCGCGGTTGCTCGTGATGACACTGCGTTACACAATGCGATGCACTGCAGAATGACTGCAGATAACCGCAGGCCCTGAATTGCTTTCACTACTTCCTTGTGATCTTCTTGCAATTGTTGAATAAGGTTTTCTGATTAACAAAAACTGACTGAATAGTTTCGTTTCAAGTCAGTTATTTAAAAAAAATGTTGTATTAAGTTATCCAAACTTCGGTTCACACGAAGTAGACAAGGACACGCTAAACATTACGAAATAACCTGCATAACGTTTCCTAAGGTACGAAAATTGAAACTATTGACCATACTTATGAGAACTTAGTCAGCCCTTTTGTGTAAGCATGAGAACACATAACGATATACGTAACTTTCGCTGTCACTCAACCAATATATTTCCTTTCAAATTTAAACTTTAACGACTAGGATTTAAAGTCGGTTTTTGCGACTAAATAAAGTAAATACGATATTGCCAGGATTATACGTGGATAAGTGTAAAAATTAACACAGCTCTAGCTATCGTCATACGACCAAATGTAGGACTAGCCGGTTGAGCTATGTTTGCACCTGGCGCGTTTGGGGTTGCATACAAACGATGTGCAAACTTAACTCAACCGAGTTATGTAGTTCGTACGTTTTTGCTTACGATGTAGTGTTAAGGTGGATTTAGACCAAACGAATTCTAACACATTCTAACCCCACTCTACCAAATTCTTTGTGTACATACAAAGAATTTGGTAGAGTGGGGTTAGAATGTGTTAGAATTCGTTTGGTCTAAATCCACCTTTAGCCTATTGTGTCAAAAGCAGTCTTTACTTGACCTGAATACGCCATATTAGTGAAATATGGTTGCGCGCATGTTTGCAATGTTCGAGATTACGGTTACTTTTCTAGTTTAAGTTAACACTATAGTACGTATTGAGGTTTTATGTGGCGAAAAACGTCTGTTGGCTGAATTTAAGTACACACTTATTTGGCTTAAAAACATTGTGCCTCACTAATAGTTATACTACATTTTAATCACACAGCATACATATTAGGTTGGAATTGTAAAGTTCACTTTTGACCACGTTTCCTTGTTTCCCTAGTGTATTAGAGGCTTAATATTGTACCACAATGTAATAGCAGTCATTTTTGTGCGCGAAATAGTGCGCGCCGTGTATGAACGCTCTACGAGCAAACTTTAAGAAATGCGTGGCAATGTAGTCCAGACGACCGTGTTAAACAAAATCATTGTATCATTGTAAATGGCCTAATGCCAATTTGGAATTATGCTAATACAAGAAACAAGCGAATACAAATAAGGACTGCATAAGGAAGTTGAATTTCTCAGAGAGACTGGTCATTTGATTTTCCATATTAGTGACTCAGCGTTAAAAATCCGATAAGATACGTGTATCGAAGCTCGTAGCAACATTTGCATAAATATTTAAGTGGCAGTAATTTCCAAACAGTTAAAACGAAGGTAAAACCTCATTTTATTATACTTCGACGCGTTTTAATTTAGGTCTATGCAAAATCGTAGTCGATTTTGAGGTTTTTGCGAACGGAGTAAAATTCAAGTCGGTATAACAGATTTTAAGGACTTATGCCAGTTTGTCGTCGATAAGTATAGGGCTAAAAGGGGGGCACGTTGTAAAGATAACGCGTTTCTGTCACGATACTGTCCTGAAGGGGTCATGTAGTTTTGATTGGTTCTTTCGGTTTAATTTTATTTTGAAATATTGTTTACATGAATAAGTTTAAATAGGTTATCCTTGAAGGCTACATTCATATATAATATAGTTTGCTTGAAAGTATTGTCACAAGTGCATTTTGTTAAAGCGGTAATTATAAGCCGCCATATCTGATCGTCATGTTACCTGTTTAAGGCATTGTATCACGTAACTAATTTGCTCCACTTATAGTATACTTTTAAGTCGAACGAACTCGTGAGATCGTGACGGTTTATCTGATCAGGATTCAACTCACGGAGGCATACATCTTTTACCATGCTGTATTAAAACAATACGGATTACTAGAATTCAATTAAAATCGTAACCGACTTCTAAAGCTAACGCTAATAGCCGTTCTTCTAACGTTGTCCCGTCATTTATCAACTGAAAATAAAAACCCGAGTAGTTCATCCCATTTTTTGATCACAATTAAGCTTTGATGATGATCCTAGAGCAATCGGTCGATGTCCTCAAATATGATAGCGAACCATATAAAGCAATAGTAAATGCATTTTCCATAGTTTTTCCGTGTTTCAATGTTTGAAGTTCGTTATTTTCATCAAAAAATAAATAAAATGGCTCAGAAAAACGAATAATATTCAGCGTTTCAGCTCTTATCCTAGTAGTATTTTGAGTTGGCTGTTTGTTGGGCCTTCGTCCAGGACAGACTGCTACTACGGTACGTTTAAAGTTTTACCTATTTGATGTAAAGTCAAGTTTATCTCACCTTATAATGAAATCTGTTCTGCAGCATTTCCATCTCTTTCTCTCTCTCCTGTTTAAACTTATTGGCTATCGTCGTCTCGCTTATCGTCTGCTCTTTATTGAATAGTGCCGCCAGCTTGCCTTTTATCCCGCCAACTGACGTCACACTGATGCTGTCCTCGTCTTGGGAGTTTCTTCTAGGTTTGGTTGGTGTGGTTTTGACTGTAGGTTTCTTATCTGAAATTGTGAAGATATTATTTACGTGTGTCTTTTATATCTATCTATCAGTGGCGTGGCGTCCATATAACCCGTTTCCCACCGGCTTGCATATTTTAAAGTATATGACCGGAATATCTACTATTCCTGAAGAAATAGTAAGCCAAATCTGTTCTGGCTTTACTAAGACTATATTTAACGCCACACCACTGCTATCTATTAGCTATTGAGTTCCATAGATCGCTACAGAGTGTAGCTCTGTTTGTGTGTCTGACTGTGTGTGATGTATTGACATCCTATACAGTCAGATTGATATTGAGATGACGATTAAATTCCATTTCAGGAATGGCTCACTACGCCTATCGTATAATATCTGCTTCCCAATGGACATATACAATAAATTCTCAAGTAGTGTTTACTTATACAACATTTATTCTTGTATACCTCTGTCTGGGGTCGAGGTCAGCGATCAATGGTTACGAACGACGTTTGGTGCCAGTTTTTTGCTAATTTATTACTTCGAGCTGAGATTGAAGTAGGAGTATATTAGTTGGTAAGTATATGCGGGCGTATGTATGTAAAAACGTTCGCCTATTCATGATTATAATACCGAACATACAAAGTAGGTACATACATATAAATAAAAAAAAAAAACTGCCTTGCCGACCATGATGTGTACATAATTTTACTTCTCCCTCCTATACGTACGTAATATACTATTACGAGACTAACACGTAAAATCTAGTAGAGAAGACCCCAGATCGCATATTTATCGAACACTTGCGATCTGGGTCATTGTTCATACCGCCCTGGGTGCGTAATATGCTATTACGTCTTCCTCTGACTAATAAGTGGGATTTCTCTCCACGTAACGAATGGAAAATGTCTCTTACGGCCCCGGGTGACGTCTAATAATTTTTCCGTAACTGAGTCAAATATCGGACAGGTTTGTAACGCATTCTTGTCAAAATCTGTCTTTGTCTGTCTGTTACCTTTTCACTTTTAAACCGCTGAAACGATTTAGATTCAATTTGGCATAGAGATAGTTTGAGACCCTGGGAAGGTCATGGGATAGTTTTTATTCCGAAAATCATCCCTTAGTGCAGGGGTTCCCAATATTTTTAAGCCCGTGCCGTGGCGTACTTACAAGTTTAGTACTTTGTCACGGCGCCCTACCCTAGTTCGTCTAAAATAGGTACTGTTGGTTTATAGGTACCCGCGAATATTTGTGGTTTTAGATAATGATAGAGGATCGACTCACGGCGCCCCTCTTTACTTTCTACGGCGCACACTTTGGGAAACCCTGCCTTAGTGTGTGTTCCCTATACACAAATCCCAAGCAAGGGATATAGAACTCTCTTAGCAGACGAAGTCGCGGGCAGAAGCTAGCATAGTCTAATTGCAAAACCGTTTTTCTTGTCTGGCCCTCGAAAACTACAAAAAGAATAATAACTCTAATCGATCACCGAACATCTGTATTTGGCCGTAATTGGACACATGTGTCGTAGGTGTTAATCGGTCATTATACTCAGTGGGTCACCAGCGCAGGTTGGGGCCTTGGCACCATCTCATTAAACGCAGACATAGTAGAAACTCGTTTTCTTGGCCAAATAAATGACTGCATTGTTTTAAACCAAATTATTGTTGCATCGGTCAATCGCAATGTTTCTATGGTGGTGTTGACAATACCATCATGATGAAAGTGCTGATAAAAAAATCTTTTAATATTTTCTTTTCAAGGAAAACAGTATTATAGTCTGTGGGTCACCAGCACAGGTTGGAGCCTTGGCACCATCTTATGTATACGCGGACAAGCGTCAAAGATGGAACTCGTTTTCCTAGCCAAATAAATGAAAGCATTGTTTTACGCAAAATCATTGTGCATTGATATCGATCAATGACAATGACAATACAATCGTGAAGAAAGTGAAGTTGAAAAAAGTGTTTCCAAATGTCTTTTTAAGAATAAAAACTACTATGTGAATCACTGGTTCAGGGCTTTGGCAACATGCAACTAAATGCGAAGAAGACATAGGAGACTCGTTTTCTTTACGAATGAATAAATGAAAGCATTGAGTTAAACAAAATCATTGTTATCTGTCAAAAAAGAGCCATTGAAAGATCAATTATGACCAAAATGAAAACAAAATCATCCAACTGGCTATCCGTTATACCTACGGTAAATCACTTTGACCTTTCCCCACATGAATTTCGAGATGCCCTTTCAATACGCTACCATCGAACACCAATCTCAATGCCAAAATCTTACGATGGATGCGGCAACAACGATTTCAACATTGATCATGCCCTTTGTTGCAAAACTGGTGGTCTAATCACGAGACGTCATAATGAAATAAGGGATCTCTTTTGTGAATTATGCCAACAAGCGTGGGGAAATGTAGTCAAAGAACCCATTATCACCGAAGGTGACACCGGCCTACGAGGAGATCTAGCATGCCGTGGCGTGTGGATTGCACAGAGGGAGGCGTTATTCGACATCCGTGTTGTAGACACCGACGCTCCCTCTTACATCTCACGTCCTGTTGCTTCTGTCCTGAAATCTGCCTAGTCAGAAAAGCAAAACAAATATGCCAACGCCTGCGAGTAGCGCCATGCCACTTTTACACCCCTCGTCACCTCCGTGGATGGAGTTTTTGCACCACAATTTGTTGAACACCTCGGGGAAGCACTTGCATCTCGCTGGGACAGATCCTTGTCTTGTTTTTGGGCTGGCTAGGAGCTCGTATAATAACCTCAATAATTAGAGCGACAAGCATGTGCATCCGAGGCACCCGCCACAAATGGAAGCCAGCAGCGAAGTTGTTTGGTTTCGATGACGGTGCCGCCCTTCGACACCACGACTGACAGACTGATTATCATTTATTTAATTTCTACTGTATTATTTTGTATTGTATTTTCTACAACTTATCCCCTGAATAAAGTTTTATCAATTCCTCATGAATCGGTAGCTTGTTATCTGTCAACCGCAAAGTTTTTATTTTTAATCAATTCGTTAACGTCAAAAATATGCAACGCATGCTACGCATTTACTGATAAAGGATCAATTTGTAATGAAAATACATAATAATGAATTTATTCGTTGTAAACCACAGAATCACAGAATTGAATGCAGAAGTTTGCTTGTTTTTGTTAATCTTTACAGGATATTCGGTTAAAAAAGGGTAAGTCTAAATTATTTGAAAGTTTTAAGTGAACATTAAATTTGCAGACGTCACATCACAGTGGCTATTTGGCTATGTTTCGCTCAGTAAAGCAAGAGACGGGAGTCTTGGGAGCGATATAAGAGAATGTACTTCAAACTGTCCAAGACCGGAGCTATCGGATAATTGATTCGAGGCCCACTCACCCAGTAGAGGACAATCGGAAAGAAGATATCTCAATGGGACACGGTGAACAAATTATTCTCACTTTAGTGCTGATACAAAGAGGGGAGTACCATGCAAAAAGGTTGAAAAACACTGTCCTAGTCAATCGGAGTCTGAGACAAAATGGTATAGTTAAATAGAATCTGTTTTCATAATACTAGCTTTAGTCTGCGTTTCCACCAGGGATGCGTAGTGAGGGATGCGTTTGTGGTAACCAATGGAAACACTTCATTTACCTATCCTCGTTCCGCTGAGCTGTTTCCACTAGGCGTCAGTATACGTAATTACGTACATAAAAGGCGAAAACATCGTGAATTCCCGAGTCCTTGACAACCACAGACTACCTCCACTAGACGGAGCATGTTGGGCGGCGCGCGCTCACATCAGATATGGTCAATCGTATAGCATTACGACATTACGCGACCAGCCGCTCTTTCAGTTGCGACCATGTTTCTGACTTGTGTGTGCACCAAACGTGAAATAAATATTTCTGTTCAATCCGACGACAATCTCAAAACATAAAATGATAAAAAAGATGTGAAACACGCGTTGTACTAGTAATATCTACCGATATTTAATCGCACATATGCGTGGTGAGCTCGTGTCGTATGGCATGCTCCGTCTAGTGGAGGTGGTCTGTGTTGACAACACTCAAAATCACGTAGATTTAAATACACGTGTTTATATGGTTAAATTTAAATATTTCCAACATTTGAAACGTGCCGAGAAAACGTTACAAAACCCGCGGCATTAAGTTCCGTAATTACGAAGGATAAACACTGAACAGTTTACGCGCACAGCAATTAGATGGCTATCTGTCACACGGGGTTACACAATAGTATGGGTAAACTTAATGTACATATGTCTGCCGTTTAGAACTACAGTTTAGGGTTATTTTTAAATAATGAATGCAACATTATTTTGTGACATATCCGACTGCAAGCGGACCTCAAATGCACGAGTTACTATAAATAATACCCAAGTATCTATATGTATGTTTATAAAATTTAAAAAAATCCTTCGATTTTTCTAAGATTATCAATCTCGATTCTATTGCAATGGGATCAACTGGAAGGTGTACCTACCTTTTCAAACAAACAAAATGCAAATCGTTCCAGGCGTCTTCGAGTAATAAGGGAACATACATAAAATAAGTTTCTGTTAACAATTTTATTTTTGAGACAAGCTTTTTATTGCCAATACCTTTCATTGTACAATTGCTAACTGTTTAAGACAACCAATCAAATGTGCCCAAGGTTGTGTTTATCACGTTAAGTTGTGGAGTTCCTATCGTTACCTTCCGACTCTGTCAGACCAGCTCCTTGGTACCATATTATTGCGTTGACACCGAAGATACGTAAATATACCAAATTTGAGACCAATTAAACATCAGAAAGTAGTCCTAAATTAGCTTCCAAGTTATGACCCACACAAATGTGTACCTAAGTTTAATGTATATTTTTTTTGTTTTTAGCAAGTTAAATAAAAGCTGTCCACACATATTTGCGAATACTCTAAGATCTCTCCTCACTATAGAATGGCATTTTTGGTTACTGTATAAAACCTGCCAAGTTCACGAATACAACTTGGAAAACTGAACTCACATTTACTAGAGCAAGTAGAGTTCAATAAGAATTTGTGAAAATCGATAATCGACATACGCGATTAAAAAAAATATTTTGATGGTAACTCCTTGAAAGCCGTTTTCGTACACGCAGATAAAAAACCTGGAGGGTTGTAACCGAATAGTTTAATTTATCCTACTAACAAATTGATTTCGTCATCTTAAAATAAATCACCGTTTATTAAAACTAGACGGCACAAAAATCACGACTTACACAAACTAGAGCCACCACAAAAAATCACTAGTCACTGTTCGATAAAAAAATCAAAGCCTTAAAATCGTTCACGATCACTGGCCGGTTTTTCTCACTGTCGATCTTTCGCGGTATGCGTTCGCGCGCGGAATGAGGTGTGAGCAACCGTCGGTATCGAGTCTACTTCCGAATCCCACGCGGTGCAGGGGTCGTCAACATAGCGACAGAGCTTACTGGTATTAGAACTTGTAGATCATAACGCTGATTTTATTTTTCAGTGCAATATTAATTTTTCGCGATATGCGTTCGCAAGCGGAATGGTGTGAGCGACCATTGGATCTGAATCCCACGCGGTGCAGGGATCATCATCATTGCGACAGAGCTGACTGGTATTAAAAGTTGTCAATTATTTCACTGGTTTTATTTTTCAGTGCAATACAGATTTCACCGGTTTACGTTCGCACACGGAATGGCTAGGTTCACAACTAGTAACGTATTCGGAGTCTAATCCGCTTCCTCGCGGTGCAGGGGTCGCCAACATTGCGCCACGGCTCACTGGTATTACAATTGATACAGAATCGCGATTGCATCAGCAACTAGTCCTTTTTTCAGTGCAATACTCGTCTTTTCCTGAATGCGTCAGCGCGCGGGAAGGCTAGGTGTGTACAATAATCGGTACTTTGGATCTACTTCCGAATCTCACGCAAGGGCTACGTTTACTGGGCATATCACAACCGTTTTATTGTGCATTATGATAAACCGAAATTTCTTATCTCTCTACGTATTTTACGTGCTTAGGACTCATATAAAACATTACTGATGCATAATGAATCACTACATAGTATAAAACAAAGTCGCTTTCTCTGTCCCTATGTCCCTATGTATGCTTAAATCTTTTTTTTAATAGATAGAGTGATTGAAGAGGAAGTTTTATATGTATAATACATGCATAATATAATAGAGAAACACCGTGCGAAACAATTAAAAACGTTGTGAAAGTTTATTTTTCATGAATTTACTTATAATTTAACTTTCTGACAGTTTTGATGTCAAGAAGTGATAATTGACAAGGGTTTTGTACCTTAATTGAACATATTTATTTTAGTTAGAATGCTTCATATGGGAGATCAGAAAAAGTACCTAACTAGATAGTTATTCCTTTGCTATTCGACAAACACCGCCTTTGTTAATTGGGTCTATATAGCATTTATGAGCATTTTTATTGCATCGTGTAAGTTAGGCCTAATCAAGTTATGTTTAAATACCGTCTAACACATAGGTTCCCAAAGTGGTCTCTACGTCCCCCAGTGGGCGCTGAGGATTCCCAGGGGGTAGGGGCCTTGGAAGAAATTGAGGGGGGGGGGGGGGTTGATGCTATCCAGGGGGGCTAATCTACTGAAATCACAATATCAAGCACATAGATTATAAGTACTCAAAACAACCACCAAACGACAGTTTTACGTACATACCATTCCTGCCTGGTTGTTTTGTCGTGGGGGGTGTTGAAAGTTTTTACCATGCTTATGTGGGCGGCAAGTCAAAAAAGTTTGGGATATGCTAACCTGTGACGAAAACTTAAGTTAACCTCACTATTTGCCTTCTACTTAACTAACTTGGTACATTTTTAAATGAAAATGCCCTTACAGGCTAAACGGAACGGAAGGAACAGGTTTTTTTCAAACAGTAGGTGTACTTCCGACTCCCACGCAGAGCAGGGATCGTCAACATTTCGCCACGGCTCACTGGGCGCGTTTGTATCGCGATAGTGTATCACAATGACTGAATGATGTGGTGTAGGTCAGACATAATTGCTCGCTTTACGGGACTTTGGTTACATGTGTCAATACATAGTAAAGGTTGTTGATAAAAAGGAACAAATACAGTACACGACTCTAAATATGTAGTGAACATTTTAAATACCTGCTAGGTATGTTTTAGAAACCTAATTCGGTGTTGTCGCGATCACGAATAAAAAACTGTAGCATGAATACAAATCCTTTCAGTAAACATTATTTGAATACTGAAGAAAACCGCTTAATAAAAGTTACTTTACCGTACTTTAAATTATATTTAATCAGATTGTATAGGATATTACCTAACTGTGGCTTGCGAAACGTTAGTAGGTACCGTTGTTAACAAAAAAACATAATAAAACGTTTTGTACAGTCGAGTTCATCATTATCTGAGCAAAGATTAGACCATAAATATCTGAACAAGACCCTATTGTCAGAAGCGTAAGAACTAGATCAGATATTTTTGATCCGTTCTTTGCTCAGATAATTATGAACTCGACTGTAGTAATTAAAAAGAAATTTTAGGTGCCTACAGGGCTCGGAAACCGGTATTTTATCCATACAAAAATACCGGTATTTTTTCCGTTCTTTTCGTTCTTTGGTTTATTATTTCATTTTTTAATCGGACAGTCTAATAATATGAAATCATTACATAAATACATGATTAAGCCCTACATAAAAAGCATAAAATAATTCATAATATTGGGCTACCTCGGGGTTTTGGCAAAATACCGGTTCCGAGCCCTGTGCCTACGTATGTTAATTTCCGAATAAATGTTCTCAACCTCTGACATTATCAACCTTGATGACCCGGCGACTTAATGATGTCATTTACTCGAAAAATCGGCACCACGGCAATGCTACAATAGGCTCATCCACTCGAGATAATTGTAGGCTAATTGAAAAGCTTATATGTATAAAAAAAAAATGGTCCAGCCAGACTAGCCTAATTTTAGCTATAAATCTGGCCCTCTTAAATTTCTTCAATTTTGCCCCCCCATGGAAAATGTATCCACCACTGGGTTAGATGGTATTTAAACAGAACTTACATTTTTATTTAAAATGAAAATGCGCAGTAATAACAGTCGTAATCTTGGTCAGATCAGAGCCATGGGCGTTGACAGACTCGCGAGGTCTACAGGGCATTTCTCCAGAAATATGTCTGCGACTCATTCATCTGTCTCCATCCATTTAGTATGAAAAAGGGCCAGATGAATGAGGTGACCGCAGACATATTTCTGGAGAAATGCCCTACAGCTCACAGAGCCACTTTACCGGGGCCTTAATAAAAAACCGGTCAAGTGCGAGTCGGACTCGCGCACCGAGGGTTCCGTACAAACTCGTAGGGCCGACACAGACGGACTGCATGCCAGCTGCGATTTGTATGGGGACTGCATCACAACTGCGCAGTCGGCGTGCAGTTGTGATGCAGTTCCCATACAAATCGCAGCTGGCATGCAGTCCGTCTGTATCGGCCCGTAAGTAGATACCTACGTAAATAGTTCAAGAAAAACTGTATGGCGGTTAGCTTAGTAGGAGCAAATAAGTATGTTTTACGATTTTTGCAAATTTGTAAAAAACGGTGCAAGTTAGGAAAACCGTTATATTTTTCCTGTAATATTAAAGATGATATTAATAATTACAGATTTCTTTGTTCAGTAACTTCGAAGATAATAGGGTGGAATGGTATTTTTTTGAACGTTTTTCGTTCTAAATCAAAAAGTACATAATCAAGAAAAAAAATCAAAATAATTTTGAAATCTACAAATGAAGCCCTTTCATTTGATATCCCACTTGATATAATAGCATAACTTTAAATTTTCGACCGCCCACTTCGGCCAAAAAAAGTATAAGATTTTTTTCTAAATCTAGTAGGCTCGGGTTAGTGACTTTTAAAACCATTCCAAATTTCAAATCGATAGCAGCAGTAGTTCCTGAGATATCTGACTGTGACAGACGGACAGACACCACCACCACCATAAGGGTTCCTTTTTTACCATTGTGGTACGGAACCCTAAAAATAAACAATAGTTACCTGACAAGCCGTATTATAACGTCACAAAAGAAGGGAATTTCTTGATAACTATTTGAAAACGTTATATTTGTGACGGTAATGAATATGAGACCCTTAAGTAATAACAGAGTATGAACAGGTGAAACGGCAGTAATAATAGTCCAGTCGATATCATACCACAAATTGTCTAGAAATACTTTATTTCACATTGTGCCCTAGTAATTGGACAGAACAGTGTGTACGCAATTGTCCTCATTCCTTTATGATATACCCACTGTAAATTGACATTTTCTGAACGTTTTCTTTTACGTTGTACCCTCGTTGGGTAATGACAGAGTACAGTAAGTTAATTTACAAGTTCGGCGTCATCAGCATCACGTACCTAATACCTATGACTTATGAACTAGTAATAACAGTAGAGGCCGTAGTTTAAGGAACGGGATTCAACCCACACGAACCAATTTTAGAATTACATATATGTAGAATTTAAATACTTAAACAAAAGGTTGACATTCCACTGATGACTTTTTGTGGGTTAGATCCTTTTCCCTAAACTAGTTCCAGTTCGTAATCGAAGGTCATACTTCGGTGGTCTGGCAAAGGGTCATTCTGTGACATCATTCCCCTGGCCGAAAATATTCAGAAGATTCCGCCACACTAGAATGGCATTTTTGGTTAATTTGTAGAGCTTGGCCGGAACTACATAATAACCAAAAATGCCATTGTAAAGAGGCAGGATCTTCTGAATGTTCTCCAATATGTGTGTACAGGAGAATGATAATTTGATAATTTTCAAAGTAGGAGTGGCTCGCGATTACTAGTACCAAATTTTGCACCCGTGGAGGGTTAGCCAGTGACCAGAAAGAGCACGCGTTATGCGATAGAGACGGTCGGATCTGGTGCGTTCCGTCCGGTGGCTGGACCTGAACGTCAGTTTTGTTAGACTGTACGTAGCACTATTACTACCTATTCTGTGCCTAAAGTTGTAGCAACGAGTGTACTGTTACTAATTCTTTCTCTTCCTAGGTATTATCCCACATGGTGGTGGTGCTGGTGGGGTCAGCTTTTCGAACTTCTCTCCTCCACTTTGCTCTGTCTTCGACATCGTCCTCGGATACCTGACTACATTTTTTCACCTTTTTTTGGGCCTGCCCCTGGTTCTTCGACCAGAAATGGAGAGTTGTAGTGCCAAATTTCCTACGTAGTCGGATGTTCACAGGTCAAATTATATTAGTGACGAACATGCCGGCGAGGGGCTGAAACACTACATCACAGGTGAAACATCACTAACGACAACTCAGCCAATTAGAACATAATACAAAGAGGCGCTTTTGTGCTCAGAAAGACGTAACAGACTTTAGTTCTGCACCGATATACGTCTTTTTTGTGCAAGTAGGGTTGTAACTACTATAGCGGTTAATTATAGTGACTTTCTCAAGGGTTTGAGCGATCTAGAAATATAATTGAGTATTGCTTTATGACTACGTCTGCTGTTATTAGTGTTGCCAGGTACAATTGACTAAAAATCAAGCCTGCGCTTAATAAAAATCGGAACATGTGTTCAAATTGGGATACCATTTAAATAAAACGCAAACCGTTGTCTAATTCTACAATTAAAAGAATAGTGGCCAAGTGCGAGTCGGATTCGCACACAAACTCCATACCACCATCGTCGAGCAAAAACACCAAAAAACATGATTATTGTATGGTTTCTTGTATCCCTTTTAATTTTGTTTATTATGTTTTTATTGTGTGTTGGTAATATTGCCAATATTGAACACGGAGTTACGTCTTTCCTTGGCTAGGACGTGGGATCAAGTCGTAAAAAATAACTTGACTCACCTAGAGTATTTTCCATAGGTGATGTCAATTTGTTTTATGACTACGTAACTAATATGTATGACATGCAAATTATGAACAGCGAGATTTTATCACAATACTAGCTAGCTTCCGCTTCATAATCATCAGCGCAGCTAGCACATGACGACCGCGACTTAGCTCGCGTCTGACGCACCACGTAAGGATAGTAGGGCATTTCTCCAGAAATATGTCTACGGTCACCTCATTCATCTGGCCCTTTTTCATACTGAATGTATGAAGACAGATGAATGAGTCGCAGACATATTTCTGGAGAAATGCCCAGTAAGTATGTAATGATACTCGCCCGATTCTGCTCGCCACTCGCCGGCGATGGAACAAGTGTCTTAGACTATGCGTCATCTGCCAGACTACACAGATACACAGTACAACAGTATTTTATATTTTCATATCAATAATGTCAAAGACACACTTCGTGACCGCTTTTCAATTTACACATCACGGTATTAAACGTCTTACCAAGTGACGTATCTAATCTGTCTTTAATAGACGACCTTGTTTTTAATATGTCGCACCCAGGGTAATATAAAGGGCCCTGTACCTCTAGCACAGCTGTGACACTCGACTCTTTGTAGCGCGACAAAATGCTACCTATCTCTTTCCACTCAATATAGTGTGACAGTGACAGGTGATACTCTGTCGCGCGAGAAACGAAGTCACGGCTGTCTAGCATAACTAGCCGCGACTTCGTTTCTCGCGCGATAGTGCATCGGCTGTCACTGTCACATTATATTGAGTGGAAAGAGATAGGTAGCATTTGTCGCGCGGCAAAGAGTCGCGTGCCACAGTTATGCTAGAGGTACAGTTATGCTAGACGTACTGATCGTAGGTGTTTATGAGCCGGGCTGCAGGCGAGGACCACAGCTATAGGATCTTTATTACCGACCGCGATGTGTATATCATTTCCCGTCTTCCCCTGGTCAGTAAGCGGATTTTTTCTCCGCGTAACCGGGAAATGCCACTTAGGGTGATGTAGAAACAATGAACTAGCCATATTAGCTAAGTATGCCATTATACAAGTGTTTCTGTCCGTCCAAGGCAAACTGGAGGAGATCCCTGTAAGGGATATGCTGGCTTTTGTTTTAGTCGTTTGCCCAGAGATTCAAGGTGGACCTGCCTAATTTGTATTTTTCTGCAGAATTAAAGAGATCCTTTCATAGCTGTTGTAAATTATTATTAATTTTTGTAATTATATGTAGACGGTAGAAAGGCCTAAGAATATTCCATTTTAGTCCTCAATGTTGGCAAAGCATTATCCTTGCCATAAAGAAAACCTACACTATACAAGTTGTCATATCCCTAGAACCATGTAAGTCGATGTTATTTATGTAGAACTAGCATTTTCCCGTGGCTTCGCCCGCGTTGTTCCCGTTATTGTCCCAAAGGAACTCTTAACCGGGATATAATATCCTATGTTTCAATCCAGGACTTGGTCTACTTGCATGCCAAATTTCAGCTTGATCCATCCAGTTGTTACCCCGTTATAAGGTAACAAACATCCAAATATCCAAACATCCAAACATCTTCACAAACTTTCGCATTTATAATATTAGTGGGATTTTGAATACATTCTTGCTGTTAATTGCATAAAAAACTTATCAAATTTTATTCTAGTTGAGAGCCGTATTTTAAAAGCAAATTCACGTGACTGAATTTGAACTGAACTGATCTAGACACGAGGGTGTCTAGATCAGTTCTGCAATCACGGACGAAAAACTCAAATAAAAACCGTAGCTACTTTTAATGTGCAATAAAGTTAAGATAAATGAATAATAGGGATTAGTACGACTTTTAGTGATAGGACGGCAGATATTGGAACGTCGTCAAACTCCTCTATATCCAGTGGCGAATTTGCAGTCTTGGCCGCGCTAGGATCAATGTAGGAGGCCATGTAGAAAGTACCAGCCTTACTCAGCACCCATCATATAGACTAGAGCCCCCTAATATCCTTGGCCTTAAGGTCAATCCGCCACTGCCTTTACCTAAATCTCAATTAAGTAAACATTTAATTCTGTAAATAATTCACATATTAGCCTGAGAGACGCATGGCAAAAAGACGGCCAAAAAATAAAGCAAACACAAATAAATCAACGAAACAATCTCAAAATTAGCACATAGTTAGAAATTCACCAGGTCAGGTCAGGACATTTCGTCAACAACTTTCTCTGCTAAACTTAGCGAGCTGTAACAGCGAATTCGTTCCGTTATAGACCCATTTCGAGCACTATTGTTGTTTATGAAAGGATATTGTGCAAGTGAACGGGACGCGACGGCAATTAGTCAAGATTTGCATTTGTATGATTAACATAAATGTGGATGGGCTTTGTTAGCTTCGTATGGGAGTGTTAAGGCCCTTTGCGGCGTATGAAAGAGTCCACTGACAGGTATTGACGCGGTCGTACTGTTGTACAAGACTCGAATTGCGACTGCCGAACTCGGAACGCCCAAATTTGCGTCGTGTTGAGACACTGCGGAATATCAGACGAAAATATATTTAGCACAGCCTTCAAAACTCTACTTAGCCGAGCTGCCCGCTGCATGCCGGTGACACAGGCAGGCATGGTGGCGTTCTTTAGTGGAGGCCTATATCCAGCAGTGATCTCACGATGATTGAGCACAAATCTACAAGGTTTGACTTTAAAAGTCCACTTGTCCACCGGAGCACGCAGCAAGCGCCCTCAATTTTACCATCTACTTTGACTTTTATATCATTCTAGTTTAATAGGGGATAGGGGATGGGGATTCAGGGGATCTTGTTTGACGGCCCATTCACTCTTATCTGTGAGAGTAGACCTGTGCCCAGCAGTGGCACGTCTATACTGCCATCATAGAGGAAACGACTTTTTACTGTGGAAACTCAAATTAAAAGTCGTCATTTAGACTATGACAGGAGTGGCTCACTCCGCGATTTCGCCACGCGGCCTTTAGGCCTCCGCGAGGGGCCTTAGCCAGGGACCAGAAAGAGCACGCGTTATGCGATCGAGAGAGACGATCGGATCCGGTGCGTTTCGTCCGCTCGTCGGACTCAAGTTTTGTTAGAAAGTTTTGTTATTTCTGTACACAGTAGTATTAGGTACTTATTCTGTGACTATGACGGCAGTATAGGCTGATGACTAGTAATGCTAGAGGTGTACCGATTGGTGTAAAACTTTAACAAAACTTGCAAAGCTGACATAAAGGAGAACTTACAACCAAGGAAATAAGAATATTATTGGCAGATCAGTGATAAATTTAACTCTACGAGTATATCGAAATCTCGGGTTTCCAATGCTTGAGTATAAATATTATTAATATTTTCGTGACTGTAAGCACTCTATTATGTCCGCTTGGCAAGTTTAGTTGAAGTTTAGCACCGATAGTGCCAACCACTGCTGATAACGTGATGATGATTTAGTTCGAGCCGTTACGTGACGTTTGTGACATTTTCATTAGTGCACTTTCGCCAAATCATGACACACTTACGTCCGCTAAACAAATTGTGACATTTTCGACATACCGTCCGGTCCTAACGCTCCTTATAAGGATGCGCTAACCAATTCTTTGTCACATGAGCGACTTTTTACAAACGCTGTCCAGTTTCCTCTGAATGAATGACCTAAATATTGAACACAAGATTGGATCTAGAATGAAACCCGAGAAATACCCCATTTAAGACAGACACGTGCAAATGCAGAATTTAAACGAGGTCAAGATCTGATGATGGGGATATGAACAAATCGAGGGAACTCTTCAAATATTTATTTATTTATTTAAACTTTGATTCAGGAACAAATACTCGTGCTCATCACACAAATCTTTGCCCTTACTAGGATTTGAACCCGGGACCTCAAGGCTCGTAGGCGGTGTCACTCCCACTAAGCTAAACGTGTCGTCAAATCGAATCGGCACACTCTAAAAAATCTGAGCCAACTAAGAGAGATTTTCTCTTTGTTGGCGTTAACTTAAATAAAACAAACAAGATATTAAACATATCAACGAAAGCTGAGTAATTAAAACAGCAAGTTCATTAGTGATTAAAACAACAATATAGAATCTTGATAATTTTAACAAATATTTTCCTCGTTTCTATCATTATTTTCTTCTTTGTGTGATTCGATCATGTTTAATTAGTTACCTTATACATCACTGTTTGTTGAATCAAATCAGAACAGGGTTAATAGAACTATGATAAACAATCAATATCATCTTAGTTGGTGCATCTAGTGTCTTGTTAGGCTCGTATGGAATCAAGATGCTTGATTATAACTATCACAATCTTGTTAGGAGCAACCAATTTTTTTAGAGTGCAGACAATAAACTTATCAGCCCTGAAAAAATCTCATACTGGTTATAAATGTCAATGTCAAGGGTAGTAATTTGTGGCTAAACTAACGTTAATCGTCCTTCATCGCGATAATAACCGCGTTTCCAGTTAATATGACCCACACTTTTTTATGTTTGAACGGGTGTTAACTCTAAGAGCTGTCACAATGGTCGGACTTCGTGGCGGTAGGTTGCCTCAGCCAAAACCTCAGTATAGTAAGAATTATCTAAGCTGTCCGAATGTTCCTAAAGAGAATGAACAAACATGAACATGAACAAACTTAGATAATTTGTACTATACTACGGGTGTGTGGTCCCAGCCTGATAGAGTACAAGATTGGGATTGGCGGCACCTGATGGCAGCACCTTCGTTGTCCATGTTCCCTATCTGATGTTTCTGCCAGCCAAAGAATGCGACTATAGTCGTCCCGCCGCCGTCTAGGCCTATACAATTTGTCATTGTACGGTAATAGCATTTCAACCTCAAGTAGGTAACTCGTTTTTGCTTGATTGATAGCATTCAATGGAAATTTTCCCGCAGTTTTAAGCAATTATCGGTTTCTCAGAACCCGCGATCGAGGCGAAATTCATTGTTTGACTCGCGTGTCTAATATCACTATTATAATTGTTTAGTTTCTAGAAATTGTATAAGCTTAGGTTACATTTTAGGAATTATTTGCACTTGATCAGCAGAAAACCTTCCAGTCCTTTCAGAAGCGGGTCACAATATAGCGCTATTTTAATGTAATGTTTGTTCGTTTCCTTGCTTTCCTATTTGTTGTTTCCACGTTGTTCATCCTTAATTAAGTAATTAAGGGAATGCCGAATGCTCCCGAAACATGTCGAGTGGACGTCTCGTCTTTATTACAACTAGGGCATGCAATACCGGTTTTACTTGTATGGGCCAATACCGAAAAACCGGTTTTTCGGTATGGGCTATACAAATAAAACCGGTATTGCATGCCCTAATTACAACATGAGTGATCCGTTTTTAATTCAATTAGTTTGAGTCTCACGGTGTTTTTCTAAGTAAAAGGGCGTAATTTACTTGATATTTTGATTAACTTATGGTTTGAACAGGTTGAAAGAAGTTGAATAAATAAATAGGTAGATAGAATGCGAATAGTCCTACACGGGAGCTTGTACCTCGTTTTTGGGCTTTTTTATTTAAAGTGTCTTCTTAACTTACAGTTAACTGACAGTTAACACGTCGTCACAAAACTGACGATTAGTGTCAAACTCCATACATTTCGTCACTGACTGACAGGTTAGACGGAATTTAAACACAGCTTAAGTTTCGCCTAGCCGTATGTTTTAAAAATAAAAATGCCCTTCTACCTAAGAACCATACCTATTACTTATATGCAAGATTTTTTTTACTTGCATCAGAAAGAGACGGTATGAAAATACAAAATAAATTAGTAAAAAAAAGTTCCCGAAAAATTTAGAACCGCTGTTTTTGAAATCTGTTAAGAAGGCTAATAGTAACATAATTATTCTTGTACCTATTTATATGAAACTAAACCGTATTGCACAATTTCACAGTAAAATGTAAGCGATGACTGGTGTAACTTGAACGCGCGAAACAAAGAGGTCTGCGTTCTTTGTCCCCAATCAGTTTACGCCATTGTCATCGTTCCTTCATTATTCCTTTGTCGAGTACCTAAACTATTACAAGTATTGATACTTATAAATGCAAAGGTCATAAAAGAAAGTCTGGCCACCTTATTAGGGTCATTGGAGACAAAAGACCCTGGTCAGGTCGTCAGACCATCTTGTGGAGAGCCGTCCTACGCAGCGTCTCCCGGCTAGTTGTTTCCATTCGAGAACCTTTACGCCCTTGGTACTTGGAGCTACATACCGACTTGATTTATTCGGGTAAAACTCGGGTATTTTGACTCAGAACCCGGGTTTTTGTGACTTGAAAATAACCCAGTACTTAATAAAAAATATGCATGTATCGTCATTTTAAAGTATTTCAAAAATAATAAATAAAATTTAACGTCGGCTGCATTAAAGCAAACGCGAAAAAACACTACAGGCTTGAGAGAAATGAAATTTTAGGGCCCTAGGGTACTATTTGGGTACTATTTTTTGAGATACAAAGCGGTTCCGAAAACAAAGTCGTTTCAGAGATACCTACAAGCGGTGTACACCAGCTTGACGGCCCAGTAGCGTACACCGTGAACAGGCCTTATATTTCCAAAAGTTTAAGGGTACTATTTTTATCACTTAGGTATTTCGTCGGTACTATTTGGGTACTATTTATTGGCAGCATCAGATTCTGGATATCTTTACGGTGTACGCCATCTTGACGATCACCATAGTGACCGTGCTTCTACGGCCTAGTAGTTCGGTGATTTTAGTCCGGTTCAAACAAATATATATGAACCGGACTAAAATCACCGAACTACTGAAACTAGGCCGCTTCTACTCCGTATGTCATCGCTGACAACACACACTGGTCAAAGACTTTAGTCTTGAGACATTGCGAGATTTCGAACGATGCGAAAAACTCAACATCCACACAAACTGATGCAATAGGTAACTGTTCCTCTAACGGAATACTAGGATCAGATTACTAGTGCAAAAAGCAGTTAGTAATTATATGATTATTTAGCTTATAATGTAATGTATTGAGCGCTAATTTAGCACTTAAAGCTAGTATGTTAACTAGCGCAAAAAACGCTAAAAGACGTTAGACCGATCAATCTGCGTTCGATACGATCTCGTACATAAATAATTAATGGTACATATTTTGATGATAAAAAGTGCTATACGTTGTTACGCGATTCATGAAATGTTAACTAAAGCCCGGTTAAACTAACTTTGCACGTCATTGCTATGGGTTGTCGTAGACCACAGGTGCAAACTTAGCTCAACTAGGTGAAAGGATGTCGATGGTCTTTAAGTTCAAAATGGTTTGAAGTCTCACTGAATGTCTAGACTAAGCATCAGATTATGTCGTGCCATAACATTTGAGTTTTTGCGACTCTCTTGATTTGGTTGGGAATTCGCTGGTCGTATGTTCCTCTTAGTAAAACAACGTCGTATCAGCCGTGGTCGTGGTGATAATTTACAATATTATAAAGATGCAAAAAATAATCAAGTCAAATATTGTACTTTTGAGACAAGCTTTTATTGCCGTCTGTAGGTACAGTCGAGTTCATAAATACGTGTACACTTGTTTACCTACTCGAATGCGGTCGCTAACAATTAGTATGCAAACGCATTCGACTAGGTAAAAAAGTGTACACATATTTATGAACTCGACTGTACTGTTCTAATCGCAAGCTGCATGTCAAGATTAATGAAATGAGCCCAAACACGATGGATTTATCTTATGTAATTCAGATGATCCTAAGGTCACCTTCCGACTCCATTATCAGATGCTTGATGGTACCATAATCTTGCGTTGCTACCGAACTTACACAAGTATGCCCAGCAAAATCAGATACCAGGTGGTTGAAAAATGGTTTGCAGGAAACCACAATTGACCATAGTTTTGCAGAAACAGACCAGAGCCAAGTTTCGTATCAGATACATATATACTTTACGCAGTTAAGCAGACAGTTTAGTTTTATGCCTACAGTTTTTCAGGATTAGTCGGTTTCTGTTTATCTACGGTTACGAGTTCATTAACATCTACACCCTTACGGGAACAAAAATTTCTGAACACGACCAAACATTTTTCACCTCCCCTGACGAAGTTGCGATCTTCTAGCAGTCAGATAAGTCCTTATTCCCTTAAAGTCCGTATGTTACGTGGCCCGAGCAGGTTCTTGCACAATCATTTCGAGACCTTACTAGTCTTTATGAACGCAAGTCTGTCCTTCACCTCGCTACTGAGCATCGAAGAAATGTAATTTTTTTAAGGTTGTTTCTCTTCATACAAAACATAGTGCACATTCACGGGTTATAGCAGCAGGGTTTTCTAATTTGGACGGAGTTATGCAATATCGAATTAAGTGCATAGGATTTCCATGGCGATTAATTCGATATTGCATAACACCGTTCAATTGTTCTTAATCATAATCTAAAATTGAGATTGTGTCTAAACTAAGATAAAATAGTAAATAATTTAAATACTAAAATAAAATGTATATTTTAATCAATAAAAGCTTGTAAATAAGCACAAGTGTAATTTATATGGCTCTATAGCGTTTTTCATGAATTTCCTGTAAATAAAAGTCAAATTCACAAATATCTGTCGAATTTGTTTCTTAAAATAACTTGACGTTTGGCTGTGAATGTACATCGACTTTTATACGAAAATGCAACCGAACGCAACCACCGAAAGTGACATGTTCAATTTTCTCAGTAGATAAACGAGTCAGTCAACATGTAGGTAAACAAAGTTCCTCCAAAACGTTCTAAATAGACTAAGCGTAATTCCTAGGAAATAGCCTTCAAAATGAGTGGATAAAACTTGTGCCATTGATAATAATCTTTATTTAGTTGAATTTGGTTGAAATTAATTGAAACATTATGCAATAAAACAAAAATGATCCAAATCGCAACACCTCTCTATTATTTTGCAATCGACTTAATTTGCTTTAGTTTTTCGAGTAACATATCGATTAGTGATCAATTTATAGTTTTGTATAATTAAAGTAACCAAGACGATTTAGATTTTGGTCATAAGTTTGGGCTTGTTTTAATTGCAAAAATGAGTTGCTGTAGCCAAAAAATGGAGTACACAACAAGTTAAACAGGATAGGTTATTTATATTGCGATATAGAAGTATGCGTAATCTTAAAATTTTGGCAAGCGTGTTAAATGGACGAGACAATGTAGTATTAAAATACCGAAATATAAGAGGCTTGTTTCAAAAACATACATAATTATTAATTACATAATATTTAGCAGTCATATTAAAACCAAAGTTCGTGGGAATGGGAAATACCTACTTCGTTCTGCTTAAAAAACCTCAGTATGCTCATTCATTCTTTGGTCAATAAGAGACCGTAATACTGCCCAGATAAAGTAAACTAAATATTAACATTATTTTACCTGTAAAGACAAGTTATAAAAGGTAAACAAAGAAAAATAAACAGCAATCCCATTCAATACTCAGCCCAAAGGCCTATGGCATGACAAAAACGTTGAAGCATTGTGCTTCCCTATTATTAGCACCAAACGTCGCTCGCTCACACAAAATCAAAGAAATATAGACCTTATTACTAGCGGCGCTTACAATTTTATTCTTCTAATAAAATAGTCTTATTTTGAGTAACTTTGAAGTAAACAAATATTTATAAGAAAAGTCGTAAGCGCCGTAAGCGATGAAAGAAAAGAAAGGTAGTTTGACTTACCTTTATCCCCCATTAGGGTTTTGACGGAGGGCGCCTGACCGAAGGGGGCTTTGGGGACGATCGCGGCCCCCTTGTTTTTTTCAAAGAGGGCCTTGCGCTCTCGAAGCGACATTTCTGCAGGGTCCTTAGCCTTAGGGCTCCCGGCTTCGAACATAGCAGCCCGGGATAAAACGGAACTTCTGTCATTACCGTTCGATTTTGGCGCGAACTTCTTAATAATAGGCGAGCCCTCCGGCTTTGTTTGTATACAATTCGCGTCATTGTGATTCTGTTCTAATTGCACTACATTGTTTTCTTTATCTTTTTCACTGTCACAGTTCTCTTCGACACTCGGCGGAGTGGGCGCCTTGTATTTCTTTATTGATGGTTTTTTCGTGATGGCCGGCTTGGCGACCGCTGCCGCCATGTTGGGGGCTGCAGATGCACTGGGGGTTGTCGATGCTAGCTTCGGCTCCTGTCGGGCGCGATCGGCGGTTTCCGTGGTGAAATCGTATACGAGCCGCGATTGGCTGGCCGACACGCGACGGTAGCCCTCGTGTTCCTACGATTGGACACTAGCGGGGTGAGCACGTGTTTCTAATCTAGTTTGGCGTAGTTGCATCATCGTTTCTATATTGGCGTAAGTGCTTAATTAACTGTATATTGCGTGGACCGTTACGGAGTTCAAGGGGGTTAGTAAAAGCGTGTGGACGCGTGAGACGCGAGCGGCGTCGTACGGACAACTGACGATCATCGCACGCATCATGAAAGAGAAGCATTACTGAAGCTTTTGCGAACTGCATAAGGGCTATATTAGCCTGGTTATTTTTGTGCAGTATATTCACACGTGTGGCGCACGTAATTATAATATTTTTGACATGTTTACCCACAACATGTGTCAGCCAATGAGTAATTTACGCTAAAGATGGTCTTATTGGAAGTCGAACTGTAAATAAGTTTAAGAATATATAAGCCACTTCAGCATAACTGTGTTTGTTATCTTTTTCAAAATTATCGTTTAAATAATGTAATGTCTAACTTTAAGTCGATTAGAGAACCTAACTCCTACCTACTCTTTTGACTGTAGTTTGTATACTTCTAAAGCTCCTACATTGTTGTAGACGCTTATTTAATATTTCTCTCCTATATTTAAGGACTGTTTTAACATACAATACTATCCTTTTCTGGCGGTGTGGCTTACGATTAAGTACGTCCGCACCTAAAACTCAAATATGATGTTTATCACTTAAAGTACAATCGAAGACACTGCTAACTGACCACTTGTCACCCTTATTACAATGTATTAAGGTCTACTGATGGTCACTTAACTGTGTCTTCGTTTGTACCTTATTTATTCTTAAAAAGCAATTTAACTTGAACCTTTAAAAGTAAACCGAGCATCATAACCACTGACTCGTAAAAAGACGTAACTACGAAGCGTGACAGCCGAGATACTAAATCACTATGACGACACGGTAGCACTCGACACTTACAATTAGAATTACAGCCGTAGTTTAAAAACATGCAGTTAGTCGAGGATTGCACTATACTATCGGGTGACACCCGCCTATGACAGTAAATGCGCTGTCATTCAAACTAGTGACCACCACGTTAAGGATTGCAATCGGTTATTTTAAGTATGAAAAAAACTCGAGTTTTTGCCATACAGTAAATAATAACCGAGTTGCATTTCTTACACCACATCCATATGCCCAATATAGATCCATATTTGACGGCATTGCAGCATTTATGAAGTCTAGTGCACCTACAAAATTATATACCATATGGAGATTTAGTTTTATCACGTTAATTTTTGAAACTTGACCTGTGTTTAAATATGTGCAGTTTGACACTAATCGTCAGTTTTGTGACGACGTGCTAATTGCTATTTAGTTAAAGGCCATTTTAAATAAAAAATACCCATAGGAAGGTATTGTTACCAGTTTATAGATCGTTATCAACCTATATGTACATGGTTAAGGGCTTCATTTAAGAACATATTAATCTTGTTCCTTTGTGTAACGAAAGTGAACCATACACTCTTTATGATTAACATTTTTTAAAACGACCGTTATACATCGCAATAATGGGTAGATGTTACAACACGGTGGTTACTTGACTTACGTTGTTACGAGACCTTATAAATTTAATTACCTATGTGTTTCCTAGCCCGTTTCTCTCTACAAACAGTTCACAACATGAATGAATAGCTTGACTGAAAGTGTATATATACCTATCTTATTCTATCGATTTTGGATTAGAACGACTGCGTAATATGATCCGTTCAACCCTTGCCTTATGTACATATGTAGATATACACAGCAACAGATACTAATGTCATTTTAGAAGTTTGTCGTTTCGAACAACAAAAAGCGATGAAAAGCTAAAGAAGAAACGGCTACCTAAAGTTTAATACGACAAAGTCGTAATGTGATTATTGTTCGGGACCTTTGTGCATAAAGCTTTTCACGAACAGGATGGATTAAGGACGGATGGGTCTTCCTTTCCGCCTTTACTTAAATTTAAACAATATTGCACAAAGCAAAGTAACTATACTAGTCAACCGCAGGCCCAAACACAGACTCATTACTTAAGGGAACTGTGAAAATATCGTATTTGGGTTTTTTTTATTTAAAAGTGCGTTCTTAACTGACAGTTAGCAGGTCGTGACAGAACTGACGATTAGTGTCAAATTCCATACATTTCGTCATGGACTGACAGGTTAGACGGTATTTGAACATAGCTTAAGGTTCGCCTAACCGTAGATTTCAAAATAAAAATGACCATTTATTCGTTAATGGTGTATAATATAAATTATTTATTATGTATATGTTGAAGGACACTTTGATAACGGCCCGGATGTGGTCAAAGGAACTTGAATAATGAATAATGACTGCTTGGTCTAGTCACTTTGTATTTACAGAGGATTATTATTGTTCACGGTCGCTGAATGATACAAAGCAACTACTAAGGCCCCATTTAGACGGGGCGAGAACTCGTATGTGAGTTTGATTACATTGCGGGCTACCCAGGTACGATGATAACAGTTGATCGATTAATCGCCGCTATGAACTGAAAATCGCATAATGCTTTATGCGATTTAAATTATAATTTTTGGGCCTATATTTGTATGAAACGTGGTCTAAATTTGTTTATCCTCAAGTAATCTTTGGTGGAATTATCGTTTGGTCGAAAATATCTGAGGGCCGATAGGTACACGCACGCCGACGGCGCGTCGGCGTGCAGTTGTGATGCAGTTCCCATACAAATCGTAGTCGATACAGACGGACTGCAACCCAACTGCAACTAGTTGGGTTGCGGTCCGTCTGTATCGGCCTTGAAGGTGGAACTGAATATATTGTACTAACACTTTTTTTTAGATTGATTAGACTAGGCTAGGTTTGTGTTATATTACAACTTCTTTTCTAAAAACTATGGTTGCATTCAACATGAGAAATTTTCGATGAAACATTACATTAAGACAAACAATAAATATGTACCCCCTAGATATAAACTCATATGAGCCATTATCAGCACAGTAGTATGAAATATAATTAGTACAGAACCACACCTTTAACTGAGTACTCAGTTAACAAGTTAGAAATACGAATAACCTGTGAACCAAGGTTAAGTCAATGTGCGTGAATCGAAGCGAACGATACGCCGCTAATGTCTTTGTACATTGTAATGTACGCAAAAAAGGAAGTGTACTTAATAGGTACACGCGAACCGTGTTAATTGGCTAGTGTAAAACATTGCGTATTTAGAGTGACGGCACCAATCATGGACATGTTAAGCACGGTAGTACAATACAGATACAGTACACGGTAGTAATGACCAGCAAAAATTCAATCTCTTATAGCACACCATTAATGAACATTACCTTACCAGTTATGATCATCAGAACATAGTATCTAAACATAGCAGTGGCGTGGCGTAAAAGATATCCTTGGGCAAGCCGGTGCAGATTTGGCGTTCATTTTCCTTAAGAGCTGTAGAAAAATATGGTCTAATGCCTGATATTAGGCAAGCCGGTAGGAATCGAGTTATTTGGACGCCACGCCACTGAAACATAGTGATGTTCGTTTAAAAATGTAGTGTCAGTGTCTTAAAATCTGGATTTACGGAAAAAAATATCCATAATTCAATCTTGGCTATTAGTCGTACCGTCATCGGTTACAAAACAAAGTACAAATTAAAAAAAAACCATTGGAGAGGTTTTTTGAAATGAGTACCTAGACTAGATTTTTTCAAAGTAACGTTATAGGTTAGTTCTATAATAATAGTATTGTTTGTCTTTTGTTCTTTACCGCTAACAAGCGGTTTAAAAGTTACAGAAAAGTACGAAAATTTACAGGTAAGGCCATGTGTATTTTGCAGAATGAATGCTTTGAGTTTAAATTCTGATATCTTCATAGTTCCACCGTCCACAAGCTACCTCCCTGGCCCTAAGGTTAACTGGTAGAGAATGCCTAATGGCATGAAGTTTGCCTTTTGCACGATTTTTTTTTGGGCTAGGCTACTGAGTCCTAGGACCAGATTCATATAATCTTAGTAATTATCAAGTTATATCAGAACTTCAAATAAAGTTTACCATCAACTATGTACTTTCAGTTTGTTTATGTGTTAATAAGAAAAAATATAAAAGAAAATGTCTTCCTATACTGTAATGCTTATGTAATGTCTTCCTATAATGCACTATGGTTAGGTTCTCTTTTAAAACAATGGGTACTTTAACCTAATAGGTATAAAATGAAGGCCTAACTAGCGTCTGTTCCTAGACGAACTATATTTCGCGGTACCTAGTTCTTTTAATGTTATAAAAAGGAGGTAAAAACGTTAATTCAGTTCTTTACAGTGGCGTGGCGCCTAAAGAACTCGATTCCTACCGGCTTGCCTAATATTAGGCATTTGAGCACTTTATTCTACAGCTCTTAAGGAAAATGTACGCCAAAACTGCACCGGCTTGCCTAAGGATATCTTTTACGCCACGCCACTGGTTCTTTATGATCTAATCATATCTATTGACATTAAGTAATCAGTTGTATCAGGCGTTACTTTGCGGAATCCCGTATTCAGTAACTAGTAACTAAGATGTTTAAAAAACAGTTTACGATAGCAGAAAATTCTTCGCCATTCTTAAGAAACCATGCATTTTTGATCAATAGTGTATATTTTAGAATCTCTAGCACTTTTCTCTTCGAAATAAAGTAGCGATCATAAATAAAATGTATTTATCTAATTTCGGACCGCTCCATCTAATCTAATAGAACCATTACCTAACCCTATACCCACATCATCTAATAACCATGTCGACTTATCAATTTATCACGCGTTTTAGAATTAGCCCCATCAACCAATTGCAGCCACTTTAAATTTCGGGTCCCTACCATGTATCCATCGACATTCCTCGAGTCAATGACATTTTGACACCAATCCGTTAGATGTCGGGGATCTTGCGGTTCTTTTCACTGTGAATTAGTAAGAATAGGCTAGCTGTCTTACAAATCTAGACGACTATTTTTTATGGAGTCGCAAATGACATTCTTACTGTAGACATGGCCTCATAAATCCTGTCGTGAAAGCGTATTACGTTGTAATAAGGAAAACGTTCTAGTGGTCGACATAATTATTCACGTAAATGTCAGTGCTGTAGGATTTCAATAAAAATAGACAATGTAATAAAACTGCGGCTTTTAATAAATGGTCATGGATTGTTGATATTTAAGTAAATAATTATGAAAATGTAAACTTTGTTATATCATTTTAAAATGCAAACTTGATTTTATTTATTTATGCCACAACTGGCCATAAAGTGACTTTCCGCACGCTGCGCGTACGGCAGAAAGCGTCTGCCCAAGTGTAGACATAAAATGATGTACACAACACGGGAAGTAATAAAAAAAGCCCTCGACCGCATATTTACGTCCCTCGCTTGCAGCTCGGGCCGCAAACTTCTGCGATCTCGGCCTTTCTTTGTATTACCACCCTAGTTATGTAATGTACTATTAATGTAACTTTGTTATATCATTTTAAAATGCAAACCTGATTTTTTTTTAATTTTTCGTGACTATAATTGATAAATTATTGTGAAATAATTCAGCTTGAGTCCACTTGTAACGAAAAGCCGAGTTTAATGTATCATTCAAAAGTGTCTAGATTATTCCGTATATTTTCGATACTGTAATTCAGCTTGACTACAGCCAATTGCCCGTTTCTTTATAATAGAGACGGGATAGTGATGGGCGTGTCGGTATGCGGCAAGAATGGAGCCTAACACCTCCGAGCGTTGATTGACAAGCGACGCATCGCGCTGCTATTAGGTGCGAATGGTGCAATCACAGATATATCGAGACGAGATAGAAGGATTTCGTCGATTTGTATGGCAAAGAAGCGTGTAACGTTTTTCGCTTGGCGTTTGACGCCAAAAGTGCAATTTAGTGATGGAAAACATAAATTTTCCATTTCATTTGGTGGTATTTGAACAATTAATTATACCATTATTATCAGATCTTCAAATCTGCTAATAATATTGACGGAAACTGAAGTTAACTGTATTCAAAGTAGGTGGCCGCCACTTCTTTTTAGCACGCGAGGTACATTAGTACATTGTGTATCAAGGGCGGTAAGTAAGGAATTACAAACGAGTGTTTGTTACAAGGCCGAGGCGAAGCCGAGGGCTTTAATAACACGAGTTTGTAATTCCTTTACCGCCCATGCCACACACAATGTTTTTCATCACACTTGTGAGGAAATCTAATTAAAATAACCTTACTTAACCTAAATAAAATTGTAAAACTGACAGTGACATTATCCATAGACAATGCGAATGTCAAGTCACGTTCGGAAACCATAGCGGTAAAGACTTAAAATGGTTGATTTTATATCTGCAAAATACTGAAATACACTATTTAAACATTTAATTAATGATACAGAAATATGTGTTTACATGTATTTGCAATAACAGTTCTGTTTAAATACTTTAAATAAATATTTCAGTAATAAAAGTTAAAAAAGTAAGTTGGCATTTCCTTTGAACATGACAAATAAAAGTAAAACAGAACCAGCGTTTCAAATTTAAAAAGAAAATCATTACGCCCTAGGGCGTAATAGGTAATTTACGGCCCGCAAAACCTACGTGTAATGACACCATTTTCGAGGAAGTGTGATGAAAACACCTTTTCCTTATACCTCGATATATTTCTGTGGGTGCAATAAAGGTCTCAATGTACCCATTATTCATTAAGAACAGGGAAGTTGACTTTCTGTTGCACTGTCGAAGAAGTAGTGTTTGAAGTCGTGTGTATTCTGCCTGCAGTCTAAAACGCGACTTTTTACTAAGGAAACACTTACTAAATAGCAGGCCTTTTAAGATATTGTCTATTGTAGTAAGTTATTTTTTCTTAATATTGATTTATACTTTCACGATTTTTACTCATTATTATCATTGGTGTCCCTTCGCGACCACGGACGTCACGGCACGTCCGAAACGTCGAGGTAATAGCATGTTTATACGTTATTTTTTCTTGTTTGAAGTGGTCATGTAGTCTAACCAAATTTCATTTTGCAAGAGCTACCTGTATTCCTCTAAGAGTATAGAATAATTTTGGGGAAACCTTTCAGACGATACAGAGAACTCGCCACCATGTGTCAACTTTTCAAATAGGTTTGTTCAACTCACGAAAGTGCGTCTCATTATTATTATAAGATTTATAAGCTAGGCCACGTAATGAGAACTGGGGCGAAGTCTCGGGTCGCTCAAGATGCGTATCGTGAAATTGTATGGAGTGACAACAGGGTTCGAAAGGATAATTATCAACGATAATTATCGCGATAATTATCACGATAATTATCGTGATAATAACAGGTGGATAATTATCAATTGATAATAACAAAAAATTGCGCCCGTGAAATAGAACTATATTCTAAGCCTTTGGCTTCTTTGGTCAAGTAATTTATTTTCAAATCTGTCAAATCTGACGAACACCGATTTTCACTGAATCTACCTTTAATTAATGACATTAATGTTGATTTGTATTTCATGTTATGTAAAAAAAATTAAACATATTTTTTTTTTGTTTTGAAACAATAAACCATCGATATTTCTTATCTTTTAATACTGGTCATAATTATCCGATAATTATCGGATATTTATCCGATAATTATCACGGCTCGTTATTATCTTGATAATTTCGAACCCTGAGTGACAAGTAAGAGTTGTATGGAATCTCTAAATGAGTTTTCGACTAAGCCCAAGGCCCAAGGCCTCCCCTGAGCCTTCCTGTACTTCTCAATAGTGTACGACCGAAACTAGTTTTCACGGTCGAAACCGAAACTTCTGACGGTCGAAACGACAGTCAGTCTTCATTTTAGGGTTCCGTACCAAAATGGTAAAAAAGGAACCCTTATGGTGCGACTCTGTCTGTCTGTCTGTCCGTCTGTCACAGCAAGATATCTCAGAATCTACTAATGCTATCGACTTGAAATTTGGAATAGTGTTAAGAACTGCTAACCCGAGCTTATAGGATGTAAAAAAAATCTTGTAACTTTTTTACTTTTTTTTTAAAGGGGTCCGTAATGAGACTTTGCAAATTGAAAGTAGGGCTATTATATTGAGTGAGGTATCAAATGAAAGGGCTTAATTTGTATAGATTAAAACAGTATTTTTGTATTTTTTTTTAAATAAGTAGTTTTTGATTTATGGCGAAAAACGTTAAAAAAAATACCGTTCCCCCCCTATTATCTTCGAAGTTACTGAACAGAAAAATCTGTAATAATTACCAATTATTAATGTCATCCTATATATTACAGGAAAAATATAACGGTTTTCCTAACGTGCACTGTTTTTGAGAAATTTGCAAAAATC
Organism: Eudemis profundana; assembly: GCA_947034925.1. Lineage (NCBI taxonomy): Eukaryota > Metazoa > Arthropoda > Insecta > Lepidoptera > Tortricidae > Eudemis > Eudemis profundana. Next base: position 7,441,989 of record OX344814.1, on the reverse strand, counting down.
TTAACACATACTTATTTGCTCCTACTAAACTAATCGCCATATAGTTTTTCTTGAACTATTCATGTATCTACTTATGAGTTTGTACGGAACCCTCGGTGCGCGAGTCCGACTCGCACTTGGCCGGTTTTTTAAATAACATATTACGTAATCATTTAGTCTCTGATATTTGAAGTAATCATCAATATATCATATTATAAATTCTTATTTCAAATAAATTATCAGTGTGTTTTGACAGTGTCCGATCGCAGCGCGAAACCCCTCAAATTCAGTTTCGGTTTCTTAAAAATCGAAACTAAGCCGAAATCGGAACCGAAAGTTCAGTCGGACTCTACTTGTAACCTAACTGTGATGCGTGACTTTATGTCGCCCGACAAATACCGACTAACGTATGCGTATTTCGCATGTGGGATATTTTTGAAAATAGGGTATTTGACAACAATCAAAATAAATTCATTAACTCTAACCAGCAAATTACGCTTCCAAAACAGCCCGGATAAAATCATTCAAACTTATTTTCGTGCCATCAACGATTTTACAATGACGAAAACTAAAAATAAGGCACCATGTTGAGCATGACGTCACAAGCACGTCACAAGATAGTATTTCATACTAAACTGCATACTTTCGGAGCATTTTGACACTTCATAAAAAGAAGCTGATTTGAACTGTCATCAAGTAGCCTATTAGGAATTTCTAGTATACCTATCCCTTTCCATTAAATATAGTGCGAAAGTCATATTTTGTCGCGCGAAGAGAAGAGCGCAGAACATTGTTACTACAATTCACTCGGAACTGTTGTCTAGGTGACATAACGAGTATCTCGGACGTTTCGTCTAAGTTCGTTGCACTAGCACAAAGCACTTGATCGAATAAAAACGCACGGAATCAACCGGTAAGCGATACGCAAAAACTTAGTTCAACAAACTATAACCGGACTATATAAAAACACCCACAGCCGCAAGCTGATCCGAAGTGTCATGAGATTTTTAATTCAGTCGGGTAACGTTATAGTAGAGTAGCGTAATAACAATGATGCAATTAAAAAAAAACTCCGTGGAAATGTAGGAGATAAAACTGGCTGTAAAGATTTAACGACCTCCTTTTATGTTTATCTGTTTTGACGCCTGGGCGGGCTTTGGTATGCCAATTGGAAAACGAGTTGAATGAATGGATTAACTGAAGTATGTAAGTATGTAGTTCATAGATAGTTTACGGCCTGGATTCCAAACCTATGGGAGCTATTCGCGGAGGTAAAACGATTATAGATAGTGAGGAATAAAATACAATTTTAAACGTGAATTGAATATTTTTAAATTTCACTCATTATTCTAACGTTTAATGAATAAGAATCGAAAGGACCAGGGGTCGAACATGGACGTTAAGACACGTTAAAATAGTCGAAATAAAACATGTTTATACGCAATTAAGTCCCGTTTTGTCAAAGGTCATAATTAATTTAAAGATGTGAGTTCAGGATTCAGGAGTAAAATCTCTTTGTTCGTAATGTTCTAGAAGGGAAACAGAACAGTGGTCACTGTTCTGTTTTATGTACATAATCAGTTCGTTTACTGTTTCCATAGGTGTTAAAAAGATCTAACATTTCTAATAGCTCAGTTATGAACCCTGCAAGGGACTGCAACATGTAATTTATATGTTCTTAATAATATACACCACAAAGTCCATTTTAACCACCTTGCACCTGGAAATTATCCTGTCTAGTTTCTTCAATAATATCAGACTACACCATAATATGGTTATTTTAATTGTATATTTAATAATGCATATGAATGCCAGTCAGATGTTGCGTCAGTCAGACTCACCGCACAAGCATTTTGGCAGTAAGTTAGGAATTCGACGTCTATGAATATTTTACAACAGTTCTAAACGCAAACGCATGTTCACTTAGTAAATTCAACGCAAGCTTCAAACGCGCCCTATTCTAAATAAAGGGTGCACCGAGTAAACATCTAGGAATAGCACGGACGCGGGCCCACGAGGCGATTCTGTACGCGACAGTGCATCTTACTTACATCTTATGCATCAGTAGCTTATGTCTCGCTTTAATACCTTTCGATGCTCGTAAGTACAGAGCTACAGATGTAGTGCAAAATGATTTTCCATCGTACTTTATCGGAAAAGTTCGTTTTTATCGTGCTCTCTCAATCAGCTTCAGTAGGTACCCATCTTACAGCCGCCATTTTTCACTTTGACATTTGACACTAAACAATAAAGTTAGTATTAATGGAAACGTCACTCATTTAATACAATCATTGATTGACAGTTCGGGTGCCATCGTATTCCAATTGAGATCCGAGTTTTCCCGATGGAAAATCATTTTGCACTACATCTGTGCATTGATAGCACTTAATCACGGACGGCTACTCTAACTACAGCCAGGAGTCACTCCGCGATTTGGCCGCGCGGTTACTAGAATAGGGAATATGCATGATATTTTTTGTTTACTTTAATAAAAGCTCATTAATATAAGACACAGTAGGAAAAAAATATTTTTCGAATAACTGTAAAAATAACCAAGATATGAGCCATCAAAGATTTATCTCTATCTCTTTCTAGCAAAACAAAATATAGTATGGAGTTTGTATGACGGGCGTGTACTATGACGTCATAGCCCATATCGGATCTCTCCGTCTAATCGCTGTCTAATTAGTGCTTTAAAATGTTCATATCTTCCGTATTTCTCGGTCGATTTTAATTTTGTTTTCACTTTATTTCATATTTTGTTAAGAAATGCGACAAAATAACTAATTATTTTTACTAAATAAAACCCGACCGCGGTGCACTTTAAAAGTGCATAAAATCCGCCATTTTGTTTATTTTAACGAAGTTCATACCCAGTGACACTCGCACCATCAAGACGAATTCAATGATGTATCATTTATCAAAATCGGTTGTGCCGTTGAGTAGTTACGAGCGGACACAGGAACGGACATACATACATACAGGTCAAACACATTACCCTCCTTTGGGCTTCGCCGCAGTCGGGTAAAAATAACATGCATATTCCCTATTAAACTTTGCCGTCGATCGTGTTTCTTCCGCAGTTATTTCATAGCCTAGACCCAATCCACTGCCCAACTATAAACCCCAGCAACAATAGGGTATTTGACAACAATCAAAATAAATTCATTAACTCTAACCAGCAAACTACGCTTCCAAAACAGCCCGGATAAAATCATTCAAACTTATTTTCGTGCCCTCAACGATTTTACAATGACGAAAACTCAAAATAAGGCACCATGTTGAGCATGACGTCACAAGATAGTATTTCATACTAAACTGCATACTTTCGGAGCGTTTTGACACTTCATAAAAAGAAGCTGATTTGAACTGTCATCAAGTAGCCTATTATATTATTATGCACTAGCATTTACCTGCGACTTCGCCTGCGGTACCACCCTCTTACCTCTTAACCGAGATGTACAGTATCCCATGTTTCAATCGAGGACTTGGTCTACTTATATGACAAATATCGTCTCAATTCATGCATACACCTTATTTCCAAGTAACCAAAAACCTTCACAAATTTTCACATTAAATTTATAATATCAGTAGGATTTAGGAAAGAAAAATAACAATAGGGTATTTGCCTGTAGTCAATATAAATTACTACACGCTAGCCATTAATCAGCTTTCAAAAATTTGCAAAAATGAACTAAACATCACCTATTTAGCGTTTTAGGGTAGTTCTCTGCGATTTTATACCGCGATTTTTTTGTCATTACCATCGCCACTATTATTGGCGGTTTTATAAAAGCAATCAGGATCATTATGATAAAAATAGCAGAGGCACGCGACTTCTACAAGATAACCAAAAACGACTCCATAGTTTATACGGAGCTCATCTATAATGTGGCGATGGTAATGATGCGATTGGTGCGACTTTTTAGTCGCAGAGAACTACCCTTTAAACGATTTTTAAAAGATCAAAACCTATAAATAAGAAGATGATTTGATGTTTGAGTAAAATGCCGTCATTTCACTTTTATTCCATACAAGCTTCATACTATCTGAGCGTTTTGACACTTCATAAAAAGTAATTGATTTGATCCGTCAGGAAAGTAGCCTATTCGGAATTTAGATGTATGCAGGTGCGAAAACGTGTATCGAATAAATCGTTTCATAAATATGATAAGTACGAAGTTCATATTTCGTATTCGGACATATTTTTGAGTATTTCTATGCATTTTTACACTTGACTGCGAGATTGAAACGCAAGAGGTAAGGAGTAACATGCGCACGAGTCGAATAGACGGCGTGCACACAATGACAACACGACGCGGTTATATTTACACAGGGAAATGCTAAATGATTTCGCAAACTCATTTGTGTAGGCTAAAATAAGCCGGGTTGTGTTTGTCCAATGCAAACGACGGACTCCGTCCCGGCCCGAGAAAATAAGAAATTGTTTTATTCAATAAAAAATACACGAGTTACTTTAAAAAAAACGATCAAGTGCGAGTCGGACTCGCTCACCGAGGGTTCCGTACAAACTCGTAAGTAGATACGTGAATAGTTCAAGAACTGTGATGGCCTGAGTTAGTTTAGTAGCAGCAAATAAGGTTATGTTACGATTTTTGCGAATTTCTTAAAAACGACGCAAGTTAGGAAAATCGTTATATCTTTTCTGTAATATTTAGGATAATAGGTATTAATACTTGGTAATTATTACAGATTTTCTGTTCAGTACCTTGGTACTTTTAGGACGTTTTACGTCCTAATTCGAAAAGTGAATGATTGAGAAAAAAAATTGAAAATAGATTTGAAATCTACAAATTAGGCCCTTTCATCGAAATGAAATGAAATATGAAATGAAATAATTTATTTCTGCAAGTAGGCCTCAAAGGCTCCTTCACATGTCTGATTCATTTGATACCCTATACTTGATATAATAGCCCAACTTTGCCCAATAGCCCAATTATTTGTCCTCCCATTTCGACCCCCTTTAAAAAAAAGTAAAAGATGTTATAAGATTTTTTTTACGTCTAGTAAGTTTGGGTTAGCGACTTTTAAAACTATTCCAAATTTGAAATCAATAGCCGCAGTAGTTCCTGAGATATCTGGCTGTGACAGACGGACAGAGTCGCACCATAAGCGTTCCTTTTTTAGCCAACTGCGGCGAAGTCCAAAGGAGGGTTATGTGTTTGACCTGTAGGAATGTATGTAAGTATGTATGCCCGTTCCTATGTCCGCTCGTAACTACTCAACGGTGCATCCGATTTTGATAAATGATACATCATTAGATTCGTCTTGATGGTGCGAGTGGCACTGGGTATGAAGTGCGTTAAAATAAACGGCGGATTTTATGCAGTTTCAAAGTCCACCGCGGTCAGGTTTTTTTTAAATAAAAATGTGGTTATTACCATTTTGGTACGGAACCCTAAAAACACTAAATCAGCGGTAATACTCGTATTGGTGTGCCTACAAAATTCGAAGAGTCGGGCTCGGTTTCTCCAAGATCCACAGATCCTGTTATGGTGTCAATGTGCTCCCTTCAAACAAAACATAATTTTCTAATGCGGTCCAGCCATCTTCGATTCGAGGAATGCAGGCAAATACATATAGAGCTTATCATTAAAATGTGAATATACAATCACGGACAATGAATTCGAGTCATTTTCTATGAACAATTATACAGGGTGAATTTTAAATCGTGAATCGTAATAATTTTTTTGTAGTCTATACATAGTTAACAATAAGTTACAATGCTTTTAAACCTAAATTAAGTACGTTTTTATTTTGTCCACTTTTAATTTGATTTATCCTAATTTTTAAATCTCGTGGTCACCCTACATTCATGTTTCGTACTTGTCATGAAAATTTCAACATTAGATATCCAACATCCTAATATTGAAGTTGGCTGGATAGAATTTTGGCACGTATTGTCAATAATGTCAACATCGTCGACATTGTCAACATAAGTACCTATTTAAATCGTATTTACTCATAAAATAATTCAGTTTTATTACGATTAATGGTATAAGCACCTCCACCGTTTTGTTCATAATTAATTAAGCGGGTCTTTAATTGTAATGAACACTAGTGCTCTGTATTAGTCTTAAGTAGCTTTACCGGTAAACGTGGTTACGATTCACGATTTAAAATTCACCCTGTATAGAAAATGATCCGAATGTCCGCGAGTGTCTGAGTCGCTCTCAAGCTAATTTTACTACTTTACTAATTGTCTTTTAGATCCTAGCAGTAGACTCCTATGAAGGTGCACTTGATAATCGTACTAGAAGACTTAATAAGAGGACAGATGGTACCTTAAAATGTCACACAAGTTCTGTGAATATCACATGGGGAATTTTACAGGCATAACAACCCAATAATTAATGTCCTACCGTTTTATAGACTTCAACCGCCTTCCGAGACATCTGCCCTAGGCTTTTAATTACAAGCACGCTTGCAAAATTAGTTCTTATTCAAATGTGTTAAGTGTCATATTGAAATACATACTTACATAATCATATGTGACGTTCCGTTAAAGGTACCTACCTTGTGGACGTTGTCGCTTGTGCCCTTCTATCTTGATATCCTATAGTAACGGAGTCGGATACGACGCAAGCGACAGCGTCCATAAGACACCTTTCCCCGCGGAACGTCACATATATACACAGCGGAAACGCGCCGGTTTGCAGGTGCAAACATCACCTTACTTGGCTAATAGTTGGGAGAGATAAGGCACGTTGGAATAACGCTATGTGTATTGCCAAACTCGTACAAATTGTATGAGACATATACAGGGTGGGAGGGACTATACCGACATACTTTAGCCATGAATTCCTGATGGTGTGACGAGTAAAAAATGTTATATAAACATGGGTCGAATATTGTCATTTTACATGAATTGTCTTATGGAACAAAATAAATCAGTAAATTAAGCCCCTCGTTATAAACATGTCCTTACTGGCTGAAAAGTTATCAAAAAGAAAAAAAAAGCTAAAATGGAAACGAAAGGTCAATTTTTTGGCCTCGTAGTCGCTTACCATCAAATACTGCGAAGGTTAATTCCTGTTTAGTTAAAGGATTTTAAAAAAATAGTAAAGGTATCTTAGTCACGTTTATTAGGGCTTGTTACACACTTGGGATTTTTCATTTACAAAATAATGAATATCTCGGAAAGTAAGCGTTTTTCGACTATACATCACATAACATTTTTTACTCCTAATAGTTGTTAGAATCTATAGTTAAAGTTTGTCGGTATAGTCCCTCCCACGCTGTATGTCTCAGTAGGGGACTCGGTAGTTCGGTAGTTTTCTACGCGGAAGATTCGTTCCCCCTGGATAACTAGCTATCAAACTCGGTTACGAACATGGCAGGATAATTCCATCCACATAACTGGTTTTCTACGCGGAAGATATGTTCCCCCTAGGTAACTAGTTATCAAGTTTGGTTTCTAGGTGGAACAAAGGAAAAAATCAACTTCTAAGTTAACGTAAAAAAAAGATATGGCCGTTTATGCCGCAAAAAACGTACATTTCCACTCTCTTAAGGAAACCAAAATTTATACGGCACTTTCCGTTGATCTAAAATTATAAAATTTGGCAAGTAATACCGTCCTATACTACTCCGTCCGTACTATATTATAGTATAGAGAAAAATCTGAAAACTATACAATTGTAATTAAATCTTTATTTTAAAGTATTTGTACGGAACCCTCGGTGGGCGAGTCCGACTCGCACCTGTCCGTTTTTTTACTATATATAGAGAAAATAACAGAATAATGTTCTCAAACGATTCAAAAAAGCAACTGATTTACATATAATCAAACATAGAATACAGCCACGATATATAAGGCCCATTTGTATGATGAATTTGATGAAAAGCAGATTGTATCCCAATGAATGCTATCGTTGAGCCCGATGATGTTTGGACTGATTCGGCAGTACCGTCAAGTATCAAGTTTCAATTGCAGCTGTGGTTTGTTTATCTATAATGTATACCTACGTTGCAAGCACTTCTGGTGATACTTCAAATTATATTATACTAAAATAGACTGCATTATTCATATGTAAATAACAAGGCATAGACACAATAGTACGTTACATACCAAGTGGCGGTAAAATTATAGTGTTGAATATGCAGTCTAGGGCTTTCTTTTTGTGTTTTCCAAATCCCGCATTTGTACACGTTAGCAGAGGCCTCTAGAACTGTGCCAGCCCAAATTAATGGGAATTAATTAGGGCTGCTCCAAAGTAGTATTTTTGTTTTCAAAATTAGACCGAGGCCTAATATAGGTACCTACTTACGCAGACCCGAGACTGGGTTAGTCCGCTACTGCCTAAATGGCAAAGGAAAACTTTTTTATTACTTTAACCCACTAACTTTACCCATAAATTCTCATGGAAGTGATGAGTGTCTTAATTAGATTAAAGTTCTTCAACTTCAAAGACAAAAGATAATAACGCAGCACCTTTCTCCTTTTAAGAGTAAATAGAAAAGCTATTAATCAAACTGCTGTGACCTATTAACATTTCAGCGGTATCAAAGCAAATGCAGAAGAATCTAAAATTGTTCGCGTGTCGGTTTGAAATGTCAACAGACTGTTTGGAGCCGCGCCGGAATTTCCGTGATCGTTATACTCGTATCTATTTCAACGTGGCAATGGGGTTGAAAGTTTTATGAAGGTTTCTGAGAAGTGTTGAAAGGAGTATTTACTTTACGATATTGACACTGATTGAGAAAGAAAAGGAATCATTGACGTATACAAAGGACAGGGCTAAGCGAGCGCGCAGACGGTTCCAACGCTTTGGCGGTAAAAATACCGCCAAATCAGCCAGCCGGCAGTGCGACACGCGGCGCGTGCACTGCGCAGCTGGTCTTTATAGCTGCATTTTTTGTTATGGGGAAAATAGTTCCGAACTGTTCGGATGGGCCTATCCTTACTTTTGAAAGCATTGATAGGAACGTTTTAGATATGGCTGTTTTTTTTTTATTGCATGCTAATAATATTCAGCATAATTGGTTGAAGATAGCAGATTTAAAATCCTGTTGCAAGATTTGACCCGAACAAACATTGCAAGTTAAATAAAGCTTGTAAAAATTAAATAAGGTACCTAAACTAAACAGTAGCGCCGTTTGCTAGGTTTTTATCTTATCCAATAACTAAATATTTTTACTAAAAAAAACCCGACCGCGGTGCACTTTAAAAGTGCATAAAATCCGCCATTTTGTTTATTTTAACGAACTTCCCACCCAGTGACACTCGCGCCATCAAGACGAATCCAATGATGTATAATTTATCAAAATCGGTTGTGCCGTTGAGTAGTTACGAGCGGACACAGGAACGGACATACATACATACAGGTCAAACACATTACCCTCCTTTGGGCTTCGCCGCAGTCGGGTAAATAGGCTATTTGATGACAGATCCAATCAGCTTATTTTTATTACGTGTCAAAACGCTCAGATTGCATGCACTATAATTATGTAGTATGAAATATTGTCTTGTGACGTCACTGCTCAACGTGTTGATCGTGACGCGCGTCGTGCGTCTGTCGCGCGCTCCTAAACGACCATATTCATATCTAGGTACTACTTGGTTGTCTTTATAGTTAGGGGAGACCGGGTATGGTTGTCTCGCGGGTTAGTTATCACAGCGGCCATAAAATAATACTAAACGACACATTAAGTACATCGATCGGTGCTAAAAGATCGCAAGAGCTGTACATCCTTCCGTACTGCACCAATCGATGCACTTATTCCTTCGTTTAGTATTATTTTATGGCCGCTGTGACAACCAACCCGCGAGACAACCATACCCGGTCTCCCCTACTTTGCTTGTATGTAATCGGATAGGGTTTTAATTGTAAAGCCTTGGCCGTTACGGTGGTCGGTCTGAAAGCGAGCTCGAAATTGCGAGTACAGTCAGCCAAAAAAGTCGTCTACCACTTTTGAACTCTAATACCAGGAAATAGAGTTGAAAAGTGGTAGACCACTTTGCTTACTGTACACTCAAATTCTACCGGCTAGGAAGTTGCGTAACTTTCATTTTGTTATTTTATTTTACTTTCAGCCGGTTTCAGTTACGTAATAGATGTAAGAGGTAATTAATTGTTTACAGTTAATAATAGTTGCTCGAATGTAGTTGTAGACATTTCACAACTCATCGTCGTTTTTTTACATGATAAAATATGGACCAGAATAACGGGGGAGCGTTAAAATAAGTAATAAACCGTAAATAAATGGGTTTTGGATTATTTGTCAGTTTATTCGCGCATCACACAGAAACTACCGGACCGACTTTCATAAAATTTGGCATACAGCACGATTATGACCCCGGTCAAAATATATAGGATACTTTATAGCCAACTACGGTGAGGCAAAACAGAGGCATTTAACTTCACCACCGCGAACAAAGTTGCAGGAACCTTATATACAGGCTGTTTTTGGGGTCATGTAGCAGGAGTGAACTTAACTATCAATTAAGTATCAGTTAATCTCTTAATTAGGAGTTTTTTTTTCGCGAATTCGTGGTTGTCCCCATAGTGAAAGTTGCTCAGTGTGACCCTCCCCAGTACCCCGTTCACTCCTGATACATGACCCCAAAAACAGCCTGTATATTACTCTCTAATATTATATAACCAATAAAGATTATCTAGGTAGAAATTTCCCATATACAATACATGGTAACTCATTCAATAGGCAGCCATAAAATCTTCATACAATGAGAGCAAGCGTGGAATGCAGCGACACACCTATACTGACCAGGAACCATACAATGCATGCATGTGGACCTCAGAACAGAACTTAACGGCCGTAATGTTCACGAGTTCAGTTCAGATTGGTCGCTTTACCTACATAATAACCATTGACTTATATACAGAGCCCATCGAAATGTAATGTATGGAACGATAACGTGTGGGACGCTCTTCTTTTTTAACTACAATGGAATTGTCTCCCGAAGATGATTTGATTTTACATCATAACTTATTAATTTTACATTTATATTCCTACTAGCATTTTCCCGCGGCTTCGCCCGCGTTGTTCCCGTTATTGTCCCAAAGGAACTCTTTACCGGGATATAATGTATCCTATGTTTCAATCCAGGACTTGATCTACTTGCATGCCAAATTTCAGCTTGATCCATCCAGTTGTTACCCAGTTATAAGGTAACAAACATCCAAATATCCAAACATCTTCACAAACTTTCGCATTTATAATATTAGTGGGATTATTTCGTTATCAAAACACTTTGTTTCTCTGTAGCGTTACTGTGTAAAATTGTTTGCTTAATTTAATTACAATTTTAGAGAAAAAAACCGTGACAGACTGGTAAAATACCAGTCCGTCACAAATAATTAGTATGGAGCAATTGTAGGTTAAAAAGAAGAACGTCCCGTCTAGAGTATGTGCGGAAAGAGAATAGGATTAATTTTGGGGGGCGCTGTAATGCTTTTCTACCGTATGTGCCGTATTTTCTGTTCTGTGGCCATACTGGTTAGGTTAGTTCCGTTTTTCGCCGCGCCTATTCCCTTTCCGCACAGACTCTAACAAAATTGACGTTGAAATCACACCACAACGTTCAGTTTTTAAAATCAATACGTCCTATGTATAAGTGGCATTGATAACCAACTTAATGTTTACTAGTCTGTGCGGAAAGAGAATAGGATTAAAATTGGGGGCGCTGTAATGCTTTTCTACCGAAGAAAAAATATTTGCCGTATTTGCCATACTGGGTAGGTTAGTTCCGTTTTTCGCCACGCCTATTCTCTTTCCGCACAGACTCTACGTGTGATTCTAAAATCATTTATGACAAATATTAGTATTAAGTTTGAGAAGAATTCATTTTTGGATAGGTTGCATATCGTTTAAAAGACAAAAATCTGTTATTGGTTACACGACTACCTACTGACGTGAGAATTTATACAGTTTTTTCTTCAGTACTAAGTACTAACTCCACCCCGTTAGTACGTATTCCTTGGACCCGATATTGAGCTTCAGTTACGCTTCCATACTTATATTTCTATGACAGGGCCCTTAATTTATTTCTAAAAACAATAAAAACATTGCTGACCTCAACCGGAACGCGAGAAAATAGAGTTGAAGGATTTCCTGCAGGGTTTCATAGCTGAATTATTAGAAATGTATGAGACTTTTGTTAACCTATGAAAGCAATAAACGAACTGATAACTGATAAATTATGAGAAAAACTAAGTCATACGATCTTGTAATTTAGAAACACTGAATATCTATTTAAGGTAGATACTCTTACCTCTAAAAGTATAAAGGGTCTAGCCGCAATCCTATAGTGAAACTGCCCCTGGCTGAAATGTGTAGGTTTCTTAGGAGCTTTTATTTGTCTTATTATAAGATATCATTTTACCAGATTTCAAGCCTGGAATCCTCTTGGTTTGGACAAAAATAAAAAAAAATAAAAAATAGTGTTTATTTATTTTTAGCTAAACCAATAATTGGATTTCTTTGAAATTTGGATGTCACATGTACCTAATAATAACTCATTTTCGAAAAAAAATCCAAGGTTCTAACTTATTTATAAAGTCTTAAAAATTGATATTTTAATTTTTATGATTTTTTAAAAAATACTTATGAGATAGGGACAACCTCAATTTTTAGTCATATAACGTAGAATACATTACTGCATAAAATATATTTTTTCTGAAAAAATCCATTTAGGGCAACAGGGCAAAAATGTTTTACTAATGCATAGAGGCCGCCCGCCCTACTACGTTTTTGTACATATTTTATTTACTTAGTGGTTTATCTATCCTCGTCTATCGTCACCTCGTCGTGTGGTGTCGACGTAGTGCGCGTTCATGAACAGGCACGAGGTGGCGGACTGGTGGTGGCGGCGCTGCGCGGGTATAATATTCGCGCGCCGAGCCACATGGCGTGCTCTCATTAGCTAATTGGCGGTAATTACAGCACTTGTGCGGTAATGTAAAGTAAAAAGCACTTGTGTGTAATAATCTGTGTTCTGCGCGTAAGAACCACGAAATAAGAGCGACTTTATTTTCGACCTCTGCAAAACTTAGCGTAGTCCGACTATAAACCCTTTTTTATTAAATTCTGAATCTGGGTGTCCTGGATGAGACAGGCAATTTTGAATAAAATCTTTGAATACTCTTACTTATTTTCACTGAAACTATGTTTCTGTATGGAAACATACATATCACGAAAACCACGAAAGAGACCCTAAATAAATACTTGAATATTCGGACCAAGGGCATTGAGCTTTTAATTTTTTGGATTAATAAATGTCGCAAAATAAAAAAATGGGATTTTTGAAATTCCGTATAGTAAATATCGTGACTTTAAATAATCTTAATTTTATTTCTTAGGAATTATGAAATTCGCAATAAAATATTTCCGAGTTTTTGGGTGTTCCCGGTATAAGTAGTCGTAGGGCGGCGGGCGGCCTCTATGCATTAGTAAAACATTTTTGCCCTGTTGCCCTAAATGGATTTTTTCAGAAAAAATATATTTTATGCAGTAATGTATTCTACGTTATATGACTAAAAATTGAGGTTGTCCCTATCTCATAAGTATTTTTTAAAAAATCTTAAAAATTAGAATATCAATTTTTAAGGCTTTATAAATAAGTTAGAACCTTGGATTTTTTTTTGAAAATGAGTTATTATTAGATACATGTGACATCCAAATTTCAAAGAAATCCAACTATTGGTTTAGCTAAAAATAAATAAAAACTATTTTTTATTTTTTTTTATTTTTGTCCAAACCAAGAGGATTCCAGGCTTGAAATCTGGTAAAATGATATCTTATAATAAGACAAATAAAAGCTCCTAAGAAACCTACACATTTCAGCCAGGGGCAGTTTCACTATAGGATTGCGGCTAGACCCTTTTATATAATATTGAAACTAGAATGGAAAATTGAAGTGTTCCTTTAGTTTAAGATGCCTACTGTATCTGCTTACTTAAGGTGATTCGAGTCGATAGGTTTTCTGGGCTATTCTTCAGCAATTTATGTTTGCGACTCATTCATCTGTCTCCATACATTTAGTATGAAAAAGGGCCAGATGAATGAGGTGACCGCAGAAATATTTCTGAAGAATGGCCCTTCTATACAAATAAAATAACGGTCATCTATCGCTGCCATGGCCTTCTTCGCTGACCCTTTTTTTGTTTGTATGATGAACAGACAAACTCGAATGTCCTTAAGAATAAATATACTTTCTACCCTTTCCATTGACATCACATCATAAACTGTTTTTTGGGTCAGCGCAATGGTACCATAATCACGCCCGTTGCCCAAGTCCCTATACGTCTATGGCATACATTTTACACTTTTAATATTTAAGATTTAGCACCTTAAACAAAAACCTTAAAAACGCACAATGGGAACACTCATGCGCATACAACGACTCCATTATCCTTCCGCGAGTTAACTTTTCAACAAAAGACTTACGTGTGTTTAAGGTCGTAAGTACTTAAGATCTTTTAAAATTAATAGGCAGTAGGGGTGTGAAAAGAACGTTGATTTTACGACACGGCCTTGGCACACGAATTCGGTCGAAAGTTGGAAAGAGACACGGTAGTGTGTCAGCCAAGTTCGAAAGGGTATTTTTGTGTACTTCTATCCGCGGTCAAAATATAAGAAAGGAAAAGGTTTAAAGAACTTTATTCTGAAAAGAAATTTAACATTTCACTTTATGAGACATTATTAATTCGGGGTCATTCCACGTTAAAGTAACGCGAGTCACGATTATTACGTGATTTTTGATTAAAATTAAAAATACAAATTACCTAAGTGTCAATATATCTAGGGATGATAAGAAACAACTTCTTTAGAGATAAATTAACACTTAAATTAGCATCATGATGATTCAACACGCATTAAAATAGTGACTCGCGTTACCTCCCATCGTGGAATAATCCTTCAGTAAATTCAGAATTTAAACGACATTTTAACGTATGCACTTGGTAAGCATATGTAATATAACTGTCAGATCCAAACCCATTCTGATCGCAATGAGAACATAAAAAATATTAATAAAAACTAAAAAAACACTTTCGAGATTTGATTGATGAAACAGAATTTACAAAAACCCCTCACAACTAGGTAATTGCCTCCCTTTGCTTAAAATTATTATCAGTTATAAAAAGTGAATTATAAAAACACATTCCTTCGTTCTACCAAATTACAACCACGGCGAATGCTAAGTTGGGATTTTATAATTTGATGTTATGCCCAGGTATCGAGCTCGCAAGCTGTTTAAGAGTATCAGGGCTTACAAAACCTCTATAACCCTTAATTTAGTGTTATAATGACTTAATTATTTGTATAAGCGGTTATACTCGTACAGTTTGTGTGCTACTTAAATGAGAATGTGGTGTGGGAATGGCAGTCAGGAAACGAGGGGCTTTAGGCATCGTCCTAATAGAACGCGAATGCGCGATCATCGTAAGTTCGCGCGAATTTTACTCGTACGAACGCGCGATCAAACATATTGAACTCGAATAGGTGTCCTATCTGACAATCGCGCGACAGTTAGGATTGCGGTTAGGACACCTATTCGAGTTCAATAAAAATAAAATAAATAAAAAAAATAATTTATTTCTGGAAGTAGGCCCTCAAGGGCTCTTTTACATGTCTCATCTCTAATTCTTTTCTTTTATGTTTATATGTCTTTCTTATATGTTTGATCGCGCGTTCGTACGAGTAAAATTCGCGCGAACTTACGATGATCGCGCATTCGCGTTCTCTTAGGACGATGCCTTAGGCATAATAGAAGAAGAAGAAGAAGAAGAAGAAGAGACATTTATTTTGTAACCAAAAACAACTAGGATGCAAACTTAATCTATTCTTAAACCTAATGGTACAATGGTAACAAAAATGGAACCCACTCAGCATGTGTCGCGACACTCGTGAGTGTCACGACGCTGATCTTCCGTCCTAACTGTCAGTTAGGACACCTATTCGAGTTCAATATATCTGATCGCGCGTTCGTACGAGTAAAATTCGCGCGAACTTACGATGATCGCGCATTCGCGTTCTATTAGGACGATGTCTTAGGCATCGTCCTATCGAATAGCTAATACGCGATTATCGCGCGAACACACGATTGCGACCATACTTACTTGATGGTCGCAATCGCGTGTTCGCGCGATAAACGCGTATTCGCTATTCGATAGGACGATGCCTTATAAGCAAACTTGGCCCGTTTTCTCATTTATTTCCTAGCTGGAATTAGCCATTGTTTCGGCCACCCATGGGCAGTAAACGTCGGTTTTAAATATAACCATAAAACTCTCAAAATAGCTCGTTAAAGATGGCTGCGTTTTGACCACCTTTATGGACTGTGGGCACAATACCTGGACTTTTTTTATAAAAATAAACCTTTTTTTAGTGTTGTCACAAAGGAGCTCGTTTTGATACACATCTGGGGTTTTACGAAGTAAAATCACATGGGTAATGCGTTGTAATGCCACATAAATATTTAGTTTTTTTCTATCTTCAAAGTATGCACGATTCCTAAGCAAGATTAAAACTGGTATTATATATTATACCTACAGTGTTACACTAATTTTAAATGTGAAGTTTGTGAAGATGTTTTCTTACGCAGCCAGATCAACCAAGAACGTAAGATTATCGCATCGAAAAATATGCAAGTAGCTGTATATAATCTTTACTAAATTTTGCTTTAACGACAATTCGCTTAATTTCTTACATCAGTTATCTTCGGGGATGAGGTTCAGTTTTCTGTACCGGTAGTTATTTATTGATATTCATTAGTGTATTAAACTAGGTATGTCTAAAGCGATGAATAAAAAACGTTGATACCCACTTAATATCTCAGTAACGTATACAAGTAAACTACACAAAGTATTTAACAATGTAAAGTGTAGTTTACTTAACATCCTGGTAACGCGGCTAAGGCAAAAGGTAGTATACACCGCATTGCGAAGCGCATATCGGGTCTAGATTAAGATTATCTAGTCTACGATATAGAAAGGTCAGACTGACATGAGGCCACTATGATGTACTGCTCATACAGGTTTTGGTCAGACATGAAGGAATTTGTTTAACATTGGATTTTAGACTTAATATCCGCCAGAGTTGTTCGAAGCATGTATTTAACTATGTAAAGTGTAGTATAGCATACCTAACGTGCCGGTAATGCGGCCGAAACTGCGGGTAAAAGCTAATTCAACGCAGTGCGAAGCGCAGAACGGGTCTAGATTAAGATTATCTAGTCTACGATGTAGAAAGGTCACAGACTGACATGCGGCCGCTATGATGTACTGCTTACTCAGACAGGTTAGCCAGACATAAAGGAATTTGTTTGCGTTGGCTTTTAGACTGAATGTCCATCGGCAGGGCTAGTAAAATAATCTGCGACTTGGCTTGTCGCGCGAGAGGGATACGTTCTATTATTTACACAATAATATGGTTGTTTTTTTGTCGTGGGCCCTGAAAGTCATGCCTAAGTGGGCGGCAAGTCAAAAAAGTTTCGGAACCTATGTGCTAGAGGTAAGCAGTCCGAGCGCAATCTTGGAGGAGCTACGAGGTGGTTACCTCAGAACTCCCTTGTTCATAAACCGATTTGAAAATATATTTTTTATTGAAAGATTGGTCTCATTTTTTCAAAATTTCGTTCTAAGGATAAGACCCACAAGTAACTGAGGGAACTTATAAAATAATATAGGCAGAAGTATAGCAATTTCTGTATTTGTTGATTCATCGCTCCGCCGCCTCGCACAACTCTAGTGGATACTCAGTCTTAACACGTTCACTGCGGGATCAAAACTGGCATTTTTTTATACGGTGCGTTAACTGGCCGATCGGCCTGGTACTTAAACTTTCCGCCGCGGCGATATGGGGCTTATTGGCCCGGTAAGGTATCGACAGATATAAATGACTATAACTAAGCAAAAACGTAAGAAATTGGATACCTACCTATCAATATCCATAGTAGATGAGTTGGTGGTCATAGTATTTGCTTCGCCTCGGGTTCCTATTATTCACTTGAGAGATATATGCAAAAATATATGTAAGGTCTTGTGACCCGAAACCGCATTGAATAATAGGTTTAATTGAGGAAGTATTAGTGATGGGAAATAAGTTATCGACATATTATTTTGAATATAATTTATCAAAGAAAAAAAGAGACAAATTTTATGATAGAAACATGACAGACAGTAACTATTATTTCTCATATTCTACACAGAAAATATTATTATGCCACACCTGGCTAAAAAGTCGCTTTTTCCGCACGCTGCGCGTATAGAAAAAGCCGCTTTCTGGCCAAGTGTAGACATAAAATGATGTACACAACACGGGAGGTAATAAAGCCCTCGATTGCATATTTACGTCCCTCGCCTGCAGCTCGGGCCGCAAACATCTGCGACCTCGCCCTTTCTTTGTTTTACCACCCTAGTTGTGTAATGTACTATTTTACTGCAATTTCTTAATTTACAATCTCTAAAATATTTAAAAACCAATTACTTTACAACTACCGGTAGAACAATTGCGCTAAGAAACAATAAAGTCGGTTTCTTTTAAAGGGTCCTAAAAGGTTCCTAGTACTAAACAAAGACTAAACATTTGGTCAAGTAAAAGGCGACCTTTTACTACGGCAGATTTAAACTTATTTCCAAAGAAATTAAACTTTACAACTTACAATCCTTTTGTGTGACTGTCTTACAGTTAGAACTCTAAGAATTTCTCTTACGTAATGTGTTTATTATTGTAATATTTATGATCAAATATTACTGGAAGAGAGTCGCCACAATCTAAAAACGTAAACAAACACTAGAGCTAGACTAATGCACTATTGTATCTACGTCGGTTCCCGCTAAGTACGTCACAACACTAGTCGGAAGTAAACCAATGCAATCACCTATTCAGTGCGGGAAGGGGTGGAGTGACCTTGTAATCGATGATGGGCCTTTCGGCCCATTACCCGCAAGGAATCGAAAAAAAAATCAGTCAGTGCGTTATCGGGCCGGAAAACCTTAGCACAGTTTTAATGCTTTATCGAGTAGCCCTTAAGGTCCTAAACTCAAACCTATACTTGTCTCTTTTGTACATACAGAAATACTCATTATACAGCCGCCGCACCAGGGTAAGTTCACCGTTTCTCGCCTCCGCACAGAGCGGGAGTACATGCATCGGGTATTTAGGCCTTATATCGCAGCGAACGTGTTAAGCAAATGCAAAATAAGTCGACTGAGTGTTTTTTATCCTACTGCGGCGAAGCCCAAAGGAGAGTTAGGTATGTGTTTGACCTGTATGTATGTCCGTTCCTATGTACGCTCGTAACCGATTTTGATAAATGATACATAATTATATTCGTCTTGATGGCGCGAGTGTCACTGGGTACGATGTTGTTGAAAATGAATAGCGGATTTTATGCACTTTTAAAGTGCACCGCGGTCGGGTTTTTTTAAGTAAATATGTTTTTGTGTGTCTGTATTGAGTCTTTTGAGCTCAGCTCAAGCTTGTATTTATTTGAGGAAAAGAAATCAAAGAACAAAACTGACCAACTTCACCACGCATGAGGAAAACATTCAAGACGAATGCGAAATGACGCACATTTACTAGAAAATATGAAGAATTGTAATTAAATAACTGCGGGTTTGATATAATTCCACTAAACTACATTTTCCAAACAACTATTATTTTGTTATTTACTCGTGGACTCGTTTGGAACTTCGTTCGCGGAAGTGATATAAGTCGGATAAAAAGTATCCCATGTGTGAACCGGGGTCATAATGTACCTGTATACCAAATTTAATGGAACTCAGTTAGGTAGTATGTATGTATGTATGTAAACACTTTATTGCACAAAATAAGACAAAGTACAGGGTTACAAAATTAAGGTAGGTATATGTATGTACAAAGGCAAACTTATCCCTTTGAGGGATCTCTTCCAGTTAACCTTTGTGGTTAGTTACGCGTGATGCGCAACTACCGAACTAAGATTATCGAACAAGCGTAAACATTCTACGATTTTATTATACATATAATATTTTATTATTACCTATACATTTTATTATACGAGCCCCGATGCAAAAGATCTCGTCTAGTACTCTACAATTTTTATAAAAGAATATTTGAGATTAAAAATGTACCTATACTGTTTAATATAAGTGCTCTAATACATATTCTTATTTAGAGTAAAAATATTACCCTATTTTAAAATACAGGAAATACCAATTAGTTATATGATGAGTACATTTTTTTTCATTTTCTACTTCAAATTGTTTTTGTCACGAGCTCGAAAGGTGTAAGAAGGGCCATTACTAAGGAAAACAACACGGCACAGCGATATACCGACAATGTTGCTTTGAGCCCAAGTGTGCAGAAGTGCTGTAGGGAGAGCACAATATGATCTGGACAATAATTTTTAAAGAAAAAAAAATTCAACAATAAAGTTTTCGTGGAAACTTTATTATAAAATCGAAATAAACTGCTTTAAAGATAACTATCATTGGTCCTATCACTCAGTTGTATGATCTAAACAGGTAATGAGTATTTAGAAAAGTATATGATAGTTGCTTCGTGCTAAACGAACTTTTATGCACTTGGGCTCGTACATTTAAGTAGATTAAAAGGGCCGACGGAAGAGGCACGGAGAAAGAAGATATAAGTAGATTAAAAAATAAATTTAACCGTATAATAATTAAAAAAAATGAAAAATTATTTATTTAGTAACTTAGATTATTTTAACATTACTGGGCTGGTGCCTCTTTTTAAGTATATGAGATACCTGTATTAAGAGACACCGCTCTTCCACTTATGGTGACTTACATATAAACTTATAGTGCTTAATTTGGACAAAGAATTAAAAATATTAAGTTATAATGAAAGACAAAAAAATTAACATTTAATTTATAGCTATTTTCAATGACGAAATGCTCAGAGATTCTATGAAAGCGAATTTTATACGAGATTAACCTCAAAACTTTTTTTCTAGCCAAACAAAATATACAACAGATTGTTTAGTATTCAATGCGGGCGACATTTCAAATTGTCGTTAGCTGCGATATCGATACGGGTTTTGGAGCATACGAAAATACTTAGAGAAGTTATATTATTCTTTGTATAACTTATTATTTTTACTTTTTCGGTAATACTCTTGCTTGACATACATAATACTAATAAATAAATATGACATAATACTAATGGTCATCATTTAATTATATCTTTGAAATTTCTGTTTCTCATATCGATATTGCAGAAAAAAATCTTTTTCTACTCCTGTACTGTTATCTGTCTTTTACTTGGTCACGAACACTAATATAAGAACATACATAATATGAGTTCAGAGAAGTCTCTATTCCCCATAACAGCACTAGTGTCGTTATAGCCACTTTACGTTATTGCTAGCAACCACAGACTTCTAAATCTAGGTTAAACTTAGGTCAAGGATTAAGCGCTCAATTTTAACTTTACGGTAAAAATGCACAACTACCAACTTAACAAACAATTAAAATCCTACGGCTTTTAAGAAAAACGAAACTTTCTGAACTAAATTCATTGATGCCAACATAAAAACAAAAGTATTTTTTCATCACACTTGCTCGAAAATGGTGTCATTACACGTAGGTTTTGCGGGCCGTAAATGACCTATTACGCCCTAGGGCGTAATGGTTTTCTTTTTAAATTTGAAACGCTGGTTCTGTTTTACTCTTATTTGTCATGTTCAAAGGAAACGCCAACTTACTTTTTTAACTTTTATTACTGAAATATTTATTTAAAGAGAACTGTTATTGCAAATACATGTATACACATATTTCTGTAACATTAATTAAATGTTTAAATAGTGTATTTCAGTATTTTGCAAATATAAAATCAACCATTTTAAGTCTTTACCGCTATGGTTTCCGAACGGGACTTGTCGTCTTGATATATGTCACTAATGTCACTGTCAGTTTTACAATTTTATTTAGGTTAAGTAAGGTTATTTTAATCAGATTTCCTCACAAGTGTGATGAAAAACATTGTGTGTGCCACGGGCGGTAAAGGAATTACAAACTCGTGTTATTAAAGCCCTCGGCTTCGCCTCGGCCTTGTAACAAACTGTAGAAATATGTATCAAATATATTACTTAAGTTACTACTAGCGCCTTCTGTAACCGTAGGTGATCACTATTCTATTAGCTGTCAATTAAAACAGTTCTCAGTTGAAACTTGAAACGTGTTTTATTATAGGTTATGTGCTCAGCAGTTTTTAGTAGTTATTTTAATAGTATTCGCGAGATATACTTACCAAAGGACAATTAAGTTTATGCGAACTATAATAACGCTGTGTTAAGTGCAAAAATGACGTCGAACTATGTTGTAAGCGTTCCTAAATTGAGAGGGCGCGAGAACTACAGCGAATGGGCTTTCGCCGCAGAGAATTTTTTGGTACTCGAGGGAATGCTGGCTTGTATCAAACCAACTTCAGCAGAAGCAGGACCAAAAGCTGCAGATGACGCGAAGACTAAGGCCAAATTGATTTTGACGATCGATTCTTCACTTTATATTCACATCAAAGGAGTTGAAACTACGCGAGAACTGTGGACTAAGCTCAAAAATCTTTTTGATGACTCAGGATTCACCAGACGAATCAGTTTGTTAAGGACGTTAATATCAATTCGTCTCGAGAACAGTGTTTCTATGACTTCATATGTGACGCAGATAATAGAAACGAGTCATAAAGTCTGTACAGGATTCAACATTAACGACGAGTGGGTTGGATCACTTCTGTTGGCTGGATTATCAGAGAAGTATTCACCAATGATAATGGCCATCGAACATTCTGGCATTGCTATAACGGCCGATTCCATAAAGACAAAGCTGTTAGACATGGAAGAGAACAGTGGCGACATCAGCGGAGCATTTGCAACTTACAAGAAAAATAGATGTGGCAACACAGGCGGTGGTCATAGAGATAACAGAACTCAAGTGTCAAACGCGCATCAACAACAAAAACAAAGAATAATAAAATGTTATAAATGCAAACAGCTCGGACATTATCGCAATCAGTGTACTAATTCTGACAAGATTATACCGGATACAAAGAATAATGAACGTAAACAAACGAATGCGTTTAGTGCGGTGTTCCTGAATGGTAACTTTTGCAAGACAGACTTTTATATTGACTCGGGAGCGAGTGTTCACCTAACCCCTAATAAACATTGGATGAAAAATGTTTCGTATGAACACTGTGTCAAGGAAATCGTCGTCGCAAATAAGGAAAAAGTGCTCGTTTCGTGTTCCGGTGATATACAGATTTCGACAAGCACAGAAAATTGTGAGTACGACGTGGTTGTTGAGGGCGTATTGTGTGTTCCCAGTCTAACGACAAATCTTCTCTCAGTGAGCCAGTTGATTGCCAAGGGCAACAAAGTTATGTTTACGCAAGACGGTTGTCTTATTCACAATCAGGCAGGTGAACTTGTTGCTACGGCATGTCTGATCAACGGTGTTTACAAATTGAACATGACCAAAGTTTTGGCAGCTGCTGTTATGGTGTCAGGCGAAACATGGCATCGCAGGCTTGGACATGTCAACTCTAATTATTTGAACAAAATGCAAGATGCAGTGGAGGGCTTGTCAATTAGCGAGAAAATGGATATATCAAAGTCTTCATGTATTGTTTGCTGCGAAGGCAAACAAACCCGCTTGCCATTTCCAATTAGTGGCAATAGGAGTACTGAACTTCTACATACAATAAATACAGATTTATGTGGACCCCTAGAAGACATTTCTCTAGGAGGAGCAAGATATTTTATCCTGTTTGTAGATGACTATAGCCGTTATACTTGTATTTATTTCTTGAAAAATAAAAGTCAAGCATTTGAATGTTTTCAAAAATTTAAAGCTTTTGCGGAGAAACAGCTGGATAGAAAGATCAAGATTCTGCGCAGTGATAATGGTACAGAGTTCTGCAACAAACAGTTTGATGATTTCTTAAGGAAAGAGGGAATAATCCATCAAAAAAGTAACCCATACACTCCAGAACAGAATGGATTATCAGAAAGATTTAACCGGACTGTAGTAGAAAAAGCAAAATGCCTATTATTTGATGCAGGACTCGAAAAAACATTTTGGGCGGAGGCGGCCAGTACGGCTGTGTATTTGCAGAATAGGACAGTGGCTGCTGCTCTGAATGACAAAACCCCTTTTGAATTGTGGACTGGTAAGAAGCCCGATTTAAGCCACTTGAGGATATTTGGTAGTACTGTCATGGTTAGGGATTGCAGCCAGACTCGAAAACCGAAAAACGAGTACTTTTCGATTAAACTCGAAAACCGAGTTCGGTTTCGATTTTTACTCGAAACTGTCTGAAGTAGTTTTAATTTTTTTTTGTGTAATGATAATGATTAAATTAGTTTGTAAACTCGGGATTAAGTAGGGTAGTAGGGTAGTTTTTAGGGTACCGTACCAAAATGGTAAAAAAAGAACCCTTATGGTGCGACTCCATCTGTCTGTCACAGCAAGATATCTCAGGATCTACTAATGCTATCGACTTGAAATTTGGAATAGTGTTAAAAATCGCTAACCCGAGGCTATTGGATTTTCCTTTTTTTTTTAAAGGGGACCGAAATGGGACTTTGAAAATTGAAAGTAGGGCTATTATATTGAACGGGGTATCAAATGAAAGGGCTTGATTTGTAGATTAAAACACCGTGTTTATTTTTTTTTCTTAAATAAGTAGTATTTGATTTAATAATGCCAAACGTTAAAAAAATACCATTATCTTCGAAGTTACTGAACAGAAAAATCTGTAATAATTACCAATTGTTAATGTCGTCCTAAATATTACAGGAAAAATCATAACGGTTTTCCTAAGTTGCACCGTTTTTTAGAAATTCGCAAAAATCGTAACACATACTTATTTGCTCCTACTAAACTAATCGCCATACAGTTTTTCTTGAACTATCTATGTAGCTACTTGAGTTTGTACGGAACCCTCGGTACGCGAGTCCGACTCGCACTTGACCGGTTTTTAATCTATCCATCAGAAACCGTCAAATTGTGAACGACCTTGCACTTACCGACAAAGAGTTTACAATCTGTCGGATTTCCTAGAGGATATGGCACCATAGACCACATACACAGTGAGGCAGATAATACAGAAGACTGAGGAGTAAAATTAGCCCCTGTGCTTAGCATTTGTGGACTATGAGAAAGCTTTTGATTCTGTCTGGTTCTGGAATCCTTGCAACGTTGCCAAATAGACTGGCGATACATCCAAGTGCTGAGATGTCTCTACGCCGTCCAAGTACAGAACCAGCAGACTAAGCCCATTCTCCTGCAGCGGAGTGTGAGACAAGGGGATGTCATTTCCCCCAAATTGTTCAGGAATGCACTGAAGGATGTGTTTATGACGCTAGCTTGGGAGGGTCGTGGCATTAATATAAACCACGAGTACATTTCACACTTGCGATTTGCAGACGATCCCGTCATTTTGGCTTGAACTTTGCAGGATTTAGAATACATGCTGAACGGTCTAGCTGCTTTTTCTCAACACGCCTGTCTTAGGATGAACTTGGACGAAACCAAGGTTATGTTCAACGATATTGTTTTACCGAAACTGACTGCAGTGCAGGACGCCCTTCTCGAAGTTGTTCAGGAGTACGTTTACCTCGGGCAAGTTCTGCAGTTAGGTAAAAATAACTTTGTAAAAGAGGTTAATAGAAGAATACAGCTGGGTTGGGCTGCGTATGGGAAATTACGTCGAGTCTTCTCGTCGTCCATTCCACAATGTCTGAAGACAAGGGTTTTCGATCAGTGCATCCTACCTACCAGTCTTGACATACGGAGCCGAAACGTTGTCGCTCACGGGAAGGCTGAGTACCTACGTAAATTTAAGGTCACTCAGCAAGCTATGGAAAGGGCCATGTTGGGAGTATTTCAGAAGGATCGTATCCGTAATGATGTGATCCGACAGAGAACTAAAATCGTCGACATAGCCCAAAGGATTAGCAAGCTGAAGTGGCAGTGGGCTGGCCATATCTGCCGCAGAACCAACAAGCGCTGAAGCAAGCGTGTTCTCGAGTGGAGACTACGGATCGGCAAACGTAGTGTGGGGCGCCCTCAGACATGATGGAGTGATGATCTTCGCAAGATGGCTGGCAGAGGTTGGATGCCAGTGGCCGCGGATCGTGCTCGATGGCATGACATGGGAGAGGCCTATGTCGAGCAGTCGACTAATACGGGTTGATGATGATGATGGTGGTGCGTATACACAACGTATTTCTGTCATTTTGCTTTTCTGTCGTTTCGCGTGTGTGTCATTTTGCGAAGTCAGAATATGTCTTTATCGAATTAAAGGCATTTTTTTATGCAGTAGTCAGTTATTACGTCGATTACTTACGTGTTACGAAACTTAAAAACCTATTTTTAAGGTTTACTTAAGTAAAAATATAAAAATCCGTAATATTATAAGGACGCAAAAAAACTCGAAAAACCGCGGTTATTAACCGAGTTCTATTTCGATTAAAACTCGATCGAGTTACTCGGTTAACCGAGTTTCGAGTAACTCGTTTGCAATCCCTAGTCATGGTTCATGTGCCTAAAGAGAAGCGACTTAAGTTTGATAAGAAATCTGAAAAATGTATTCTCCTTGGATACCCAGAGGATGTAAAAGGGTACAGAATTTATAATCCTAAGACGAACAGGATTATAACAAGTCGAGATGTGATTATCATTGAAGACTCTTTACCTAGACAAAGTACTATACAAATAGAAGAAAGTTCACTAGAAAAGAAACCAGATGAAACAGAACAGTTGGTTTCAGTGGGGGATGTCGATAAGTTGGAGGAAGATTCTCACATAGAATGTAGTGTCATGTCTGACAGTGACGATACATACGTACCTTGTGAAGAATCAGCAGAAAACACATCTCTTTCTAGTATTGAAGAAGTGGTTGAAAGCAAGAAGTCAAGTGAACCAGTGAGGCAGAGGCGAAAGCCAGAAAGATATGGCTTCACAAATGCTTGTATGACACAAAGCTTGGAAGATACAGGAGAGCTTACCATTGAGGAAGCCTTGAGAGGACCTGAGGCTGCGCAATGGTTGGAAGCAGTGCGAGATGAGCTACAGTGCTTCGAAGAGAACAAAGCATGGGATTTGGTAGATGTTCCCAAAAATAGTAGTGTTGTGCAGTGTAAGTGGGTGCTACGTAAAAAATATGACAGTGACAATGTAGTGCGTTATCGTGCCAGATTGGTTGCGAAGGGATTTTCTCAGAAATATGGTGTGGACTATGTTGAAACATATTCGCCTGTAGTCAGGCATACAACTCTGAGACTATTGTTTGCATTGTCAGTTCAGTTAGGGCTGGATGTAACACATCTCGACATAAAAACGGCCTTCTTGCATGGTGACTTGAAAGAAACCATTTTTATGTATAAACCTGAATGTTTTGATTCTCCTAATAGCGACAATAAAGTCTTAAAATTGAAAAAGGCTATCTATGGCCTAAAACAGGCTTCTAGAGCCTGGAACATGAAGGTTGACAATTGTTTGTTAGATAATGGTTATGTAAAATCTAAATTAGAGCCATGCATGTATACAAAAAATTATAATAACTGTAAAACAATTGTTACATTATATGTTGACGATTTCTTCATTTTTTCTAATGATCACAAGGAAACAGAAAATCTCAAAGCTATTTTGGCTAGTCAGTTTCATATTAAAGATTTAGGCCAGGTAAAACAATGTTTGGGCATGAATATAAATTTTAATAAAAAGGAAGGTTCAGTTTCCTTGAGTCAGGCAGGCTATATTGATCAATTGTTAGACAAGTTTTGCATGACTGACTGTAAAACTGTAAATACTCCTATAGAGAGTAAGTTAAATGTGAATATAAATACTGACTCTTTTGTCAAAGGTAGAGAATATTAGTGTTGCCACTTAATTATTTGCGTTTTGTTTTTGCTGTGATCTGTTTAATTGTTTATTCTTAAGTTCCTTTTGTAATTCTTACTTACTGCTGGCGGGTGTTATAGTATGTAGTTTTTACCTTTTATTTTATATATCTTGTTTACTGTCATATTTATATATTATTTGTATTGTTTCGACAAAGCCTTAGCATATATGTCTGATAATGAAGTTAGTGATAATTTCTTATCATTTTCTTCGAATGATGGAAGTGATGACAGCTTTCATAGCTTGCCGCCATCGCTCCATGATTTGTTAGCAGCACAATTTCACGACGTTTCAAAAAATTTCAATTTAGTCCACATTAACGCTCAAAGCATTCCTGCCCATTTTGTAGATTTCTCATTATCATTTGAATTGCAAAATGTGCATGCGATTCTGGTCTCTGAATCGTGGTTTAAGCCTTGCCTTCCCTCTACCTCTTATTCTTTGCCAGGCTTCACTCTAATTAGAAATGATCGCTCTTTAAGGAATGGTGGCGGAGTTGCAATTTATCTTCGATCTCACATCCCTTATTCTATTGTCAGCATGTCCGCTCAGTCCCCTACCTCAGACGCCGCAGAGTATATGTTCTTAGACATAACTATTTCTCATTCCAAACTTCTTCTTGGTGTATTTTATTCGCCCTCTCTTAATGTTAATTACTTCGCTTCCTTCGAGAAACTCCTGGAGGATCTCATGCCATCTTTTAACCATCACATAGTTATGGGTGACTTCAATACGTGCCTCCTTAAAGATGACCATCGAACTAAATCACTGAAATCTATTGCAAATGCTTGTAATATGACCATTCTCCCTTCTCAGGCTACACATAATTTTCCAAATTGCTCTCCTTCACTTTTAGATTTAACTTTGACTTCATCTACTTCACATGTCGCCAAATACGGACAGTACTCTGCGGACGCCTTCTCATACCATGATCTACTCTACTTGTCCTACAAAATCCGGCCTCCTAAGCTTAAGCCGAAAATCCTCTACCAGCGCAATTTTGGTCGGATGGACGTGGAAAAACTTCGTGAGGATGCGTTGAAGGTTGACTGGAGTATCATTTCAGGAGCTGAAACTGTAGATGACCAAATTTCGTTCTTCAACTCTTTTCTCACTCAGCTCTATGACGTGCATGCTCCAGTCCGCCCAATCAAGGTCAAACATCTTCCTGCTCCTTGGTTAACTGAGGAAATTAGATCGCTTATTGAGAAGAAGAATCTGGCCAAATCCAGGTACAAAGTCGACTCCTCTGAAAAAAACAAATCCCGGTATCACACTTTGCGTAACCGGTGCAGCACTATATGCCGAGATGCTCAGCGGCGCCATATCCATTCATCCGTTGAAAATGGTGACCCTGCTAAAGTGTGGAAATTTCTTAAGTCACTCGGAGTTGGGAAGTCTCAGCAGAATTCCTGTTCCAAAGACGTCAATGTTGATCTTTTAAATCAACATTTTTCTTCTTCCGCCAGCTTCAGTGGTTCGGCTAAAACCAGGACCCTTAATTATCTTTCTTCTCTCCCAACTCCAGACTATACTCCTTTCTCTCTTACTCAATTTTCCGACAGTGATGTTAAGAAGAGCGTTCTATCCATTACTTCCAGTGCCGTCGGTGTAGATACTGTCAGCCGTAATATGATCCTTCCTCTCCTTGATATCCTTGTTCCTTTTATTACCAGTATCCTAAATACTTCTATTTCCTCTTGTGTTTTTCCTACCATTTGGAAGGATGCTGATATAATCCCCTTACCTAAAAAATCCAATCCCTCTGCTTTCTCAGATTATCGTCCTATTTCCATTCTTCCTTTCCTATCTAAAGTCCTTGAACGCTTAGTTTTCCAACAACTCACGTCATTCCTTAACAGGAATGATCTCCTCAACCCATATCAGTCTGGCTTCCGATCGGGTCATAGTACGGCTACAGCTCTGGTAAAGATTACGGATGACATTCGGTCAGGTATGAATGATCGGAAGTTAACGGTGCTGACGCTGCTTGATTTTAGTAATGCGTTTAACACTGTTGACTTTGACATTTTGTTGGGAATATTACGCTCTCTTAACATATCTCCTGCGGTTATTGATTGGTTTCGTAGCTATCTATCAGGCCGTCGGCAGCGTATAAAGGTGGATGATTCCCGGTCTTCTTGGTGCACCACGCTAGCTGGTGTTCCACAGGGCGGTGTCCTGTCTCCTCTTTTATTTTCTATCTTCATCAACTCGATTACGCTTAACTTATCTTCTTCTTATCACCTTTATGCCGACGATCTCCAAATCTATTCTCAAGGTGTTCTTGACGATCTCCCATCTGTCATATCGTTGATAAATAATGACTTGAGGCTTATTTCTGACTGGAGCAATAGCTACGGTCTGAAAGTCAATCCGGCAAAGACCCAAGTCATCATCATTGGTAGTTCTAGGATGATTTCTAGAGTCGACTTTGATAACCTACCATCTATAAACTTCGATGGCGTTTTGATTCCCTACTCGTCTCAGGTTAAAAACCTGGGTGTTATCATGGACAACACTCTATCTTGGGTGCCTCAGTTAAACGAGGTCAGCAGGAAGATATTTGCAGCTGTAGCTTCACTAAGAAGACTTCGTAACTTTCTTCCCATCGCCACTAAAATTGCGCTTGCTCAATCCTTATTGCTCCCTATTTTAGATTACGCTGACATCTCCTATCTTGATCTCACTGAGGAGCAACTAAACAAACTTGAGCGTATTCAAAATATTTGTATTCGGTTCATATTTGGGTTACGCAAGTATGACCATGTTTCTAGTTTTCGCTGTCAACTCAAGTGGCTTCCTATCCGACTTCGACGTAACTCTCATATCCTTTCTTTTCTGTATGGTATACTCTTCTTTCCTGCAACCCCCCGCTATCTTAAAGAGCGTTTTAGTCATTTATCGTCTGTAAGATGTGCCCAAAATTTACTTCTGAATGTCCCCTTCTCTAGCTCCAAATTTTATAATAATTCATTTACATTCCAGGCCGTACGGTTGTGGAACTCTCTGCCTCTTAATGTAAGACGTGCTCAATCTCTCCCCATATTTAAAAACATGCTAAAAAAACATTATTTATCACTTCAATAGTCACTATTTGCTTCTATTTTATTGCAGGCTTTGTTGTAAATATATATATATGTTTCGTTTATATATATAATGTATTTTATGTATTGTATATGTAGGTTTATGTATTAATTTATATACGTATGTGTATTGCTTCCCTTGTATTTAGTTATTTGTGTGCATTCTTCGTCTTTTGCATCGTTTATTCCTCACCACCTACTCATTTAGTTTTGTTAATTTTATATCAACTCCGCTACCCAGAGGTTGTCTGGAAGAGATCGCTCTTTAGCGATAAGACCGCCTATTGTTTACCAATGTTTTTGTATAAGTTTGCATTGTAATTTATCTTTTGGTGTGCAATAAAGTATGATTGTATTGTATTGTATTGTAGAGTGCCTTATCAGCAACTTATAGGCAGCTTAATGTATTTATCAGTTTTGACTAGACCTGATATCACGTATGCCGTAGGATATTTAAGTCAATTCAACAACTGCTACACTGATGAGCATTGGGCTTATGCCAAAAGAGTATTAAAATATCTTAAAAAGACTAAGTATTATGGTATAAAATATTATAAACATGGAAATTCTGAAATTGAAGGATATGTTGATTCTGATTGGGCTAATAATGCATTAGATCGGAAATCGTATACAGGTTTCTGTTTCTTACTGTCAAATAGTGCAATAGCGTGGCAAAGTAAGAAACAGAAAACAGTTGCATTATCAAGCAGTGAAGCGGAATACATGGGTATCTCCGAGGCTTGCAAAGAGGCTGTGTACTTACGAAATTTACAATTTGAAATAACTAACAAGATGTACACATTCAATTTGTTTAATGATAACCAAAGTGCACAGAAACTTTCTGCAAACCCAACATTTCACAAAAATACTAAACATATTGATGTAAAATATCATTTCAGTAGAGAATGTGTCGCAAATAAAATTGTAAAACTAGAGTATTTGCAAACAGCTGATATGCCAGCTGACATTTTAACTAAAGGATTGTGCTCTAGGAAACATTATACTTTTATGAAAGCGTTAGGTTTAGATATTATTTAAATATTTTGATAAGTGGGGGTGTAGAAATATGTATCAAATATATTACTTAAGTTACTACTAGCGCCATCTGTAACCGTAGGTGATCACTATTCTATTAGCTGTCAATTAAAACAGTTCTCAGTTGAAACTTGAAACGTGTTTTATTATACAAACACTCGTTTGTAATTCCTTACTTACCGCCCTTGATACACAATGTACTATTAATATATTCACTGCGTGTCAACTTCATTTAAAAAATAAAAAGTTTACCATAGACACATACTGACAGTCATACGTCATATTTGCCTTCTTTGCAGGTTATGCCTTGTTTGTATTTTATATTTTAAAACCTGTCGTAGAAAAAGTATTGTATGCAACATTGTATAATTAAGTCAAAAAACGCTCATTGCGTCTCTATTTGCGATACTCGCCGCATTCGCGGCTCGTATCGCAACTCACGCAATTCGCATTTTTTGAACCTTCTTATACAACTCTTGCATAAAATACTATTATTGTAACAAGTTTAACGTTTTTGGCCCCATTTAAAAATAATAATAATGCTCACCACATTATATAGACCCTGTTAAAAATATCCGTTCTTCTAGAACCGTTTTCGAAAATACGTAGTCTATAACAGATTTCTTAAAATGTGTACCTATTGCGTAAAATTAAGGGGTAGATAGATATCAGTAGTGACGCGTCTACAGAACCCTATTCTCATCAACTTACCCATTACAAAACACATTTACAAATCACCATTAAAAAAAGAAAGCTTATTTTATTTTACTCCGGTTCGCCCAATATTGACGCCAAGCAATCTCTAAATAACCACATTTTTACTAAAAAAAACCCGGCCGCGGTGCACTTTGAAACTGCATAAAATCGCCATTTTGTTTATTTTAACGAACTTCATACCCAGTGACACTCGCACCATCAAGACGAATCTAATGATGTATCATTTATCAAAATCAGATGTGCCGTTGAGTAGTTACGAGCGGACACAGGAACGGACATACATACATACATACATACAGATCAAACACATAACCCTCCTTTGGGCTTCGCCGCAGTCGGGTAAAAACCTGTCAACTACTTACTCCATATATGCCTCTGTTCTCACAAATCGTAGTACTACCAAATTCCAAACACGCGACGCGGGTACCAACTAGCAAGCGATACGCAAATCGCTCGCCCAAGGGTGCCATTCATCTTGTCTCAACGCCAAATCTCCTCTTTCCTCTTTATGAAACGTCAACTTTATATCGTAGACAATAAGGTTAATATTGCATCGAAGTTTTCGGTGATATAAGAGGTTTATAAAGTAGACGGTCTGTGGGTCAGTCGGATAATCATATGCACGTTTATACGGGGGTTTTATGTTAAACAGTTTTAGAGGAAGTTTGCCGCAGATGCTTAAGAATTGTTACTGATTTTTCAACCTATGCGCGCCTTTTCTCGTGTCTTGGGCGTACGCTATTCATTGCCACAGGTTTTTAGATCATTGGTTACCATCAGACCATTGTAACCCTACAGGAAAACTAGCTCTACTCACATACCTGAAAGATTATTTGTATGGAGCAATGTATTATAGGAAGTACGAACTCAGTATCTTACCAGTGAGCCTACAACGAAAAATACAAGACTAACTAATCGATATTTTTTACCTAATAGGTGATTAAAAAAAACATATCTTAAGCAATTATCTGAGTGGAATAAGTATTTTATTTTCGTGATGAAGTATGTTATGTATAAAGGTCCTTTGGTTCAATAAACTACAAAAAAGTAGTTTTTTGTTAATGGTTATCAAGTGACGTAATAATAGTGCCACTTTTGTATATAGTTTCCTTTTTTACGCCAAAACGATGGATGCAACTACGCCGACTTACACGTAAATACATGTTAATAATTGTTAAACTTATAGATAATTATACAATTATAGTAAAATAATATGATCACCCACACCGTACCAATCATAGGAAAAGAGGTTAGTGGCCAAAAAGTTTCTAACGAAAAATCGCACCCTCGGTCAAAAATACCGCGAAAATAAGTAGTTAATTTGATCTTTACTGCCGTCATACTATAAAAGACGAATTACGTCTTTTTACTATGGAACTCATAGTGAAAGATCGCGTTATAGAATATGATAGCAGTAGGCTTAGTTTTAACAGCGTTACAATCGCTGTCGCTTTCCTGTACCTCGAGCGTAATGTTTTTAAAACTATTTCATGGCACAACCCCTTTGCATTATAAAATATTACGCGACCCCCTATCCTCCACGATTTTTAAACTGAATTTTATTACGTTATGATTTTATGCTTTTATGTATTTTTTTTCCTTTCTTGAGGTTTCTCGACACTCGCTTAGCGACCCACACTTTGAAAAACACTGCTCTAGCGTAACTGGGCGCGAATTCGCTTGTCGCGCGACAGAGCATCACCTGTCACTGTCACACTGTATTGAGTGGAAAGAGATAGGTAGTATTTATCGCGGGACAAAGACTCGTGAGTCACGGAACTCTGCTAGAGGCACTGATCGAACTATGAACCATTTCCCTGTAGGTTTGGATTACTATTATCAATTATTTTTTAGACGTCCAGCCAGTCCATTTCTCGAAGCTGCAAGTTACAAGACTAGAACATTGGTAATGATAATGATGATATGCTATGCTTGCTTGGCGATGATGTTGTTAGTTTAGACTTGTGAAAGGACTGGGACCTCTGTAAAATAACTGGAAATGATAATCCAAACCTACACGAAAAAGGGTTATAATGAGGCCGGGAAAGTGATAGATGTTGAAACTCTGTTAGAACTGCCCTTAGATGAATAGTTTTTGTTCTTTGTAGCATTTTTAGTTTTAAAAGCTTTCTAGAACCATGTTGTAGCTATTTCAGAAGCAAAATTTTACTAGGGGTTGTACACATAAAATAATAGGGCACCCCTAGGTTTAGGCGGTAGATCTATAATATACAGGCTGTCCCTAAAACCAACTTTTATACGATCAGGGCTGATAGACCAGCTCATAAGAACCTAGATGAAGCAAATTTGACCTCAGTAAAAATCTCTTAGTTTTCGAGATATTGACGTTTTTGTAAAACTCGTGCTAAGTGATACCCTGACTCGGTGTTTTGAGTGTCATTGCTAAAATATCAAGTATTTTACAAATCTGTTTTTTGCTATGTGTGGCCAAATAACTATGCTATTCAACGTATTTTCTATTTTTGCTAATTTATTCATGCTGTGGACACAGTACAATAACAAAAAAAAATTATTCGATTTTTTTCAAATTTCACCTCTGACTTCGAACTAGCGTGGTGAAAAAAAAATGTACCAACATAACCAGGCACTCAACGTAAAAAAATTGCGCATTTATTGTAGTTTCTAAAATGGTATAAAATTTAGTAAACACTGTAATAATTTTTGAAATAATGATATTTTGTTACAAAATTAACTGTCTGCCGCCTTCATCTCATACGATCCGGTTGAACTAAGTTTGCACCTGGCGTGCTTGACATCACATACAAATTAGGTGCAAACTTCACGTAATCGTCAATATCTCGAAAACTAAGAAATTTTTATGAGGTCGATTTTACTCAGTCTCGTTTTTTATGAGCTGGTTTATCAGCCCTGTTCGCCATTTTGTAAAAGTCGCGAATTTTGATAGCCTGGATCAGTCTTTCGAAAGTCATGACTTCAAATTTCAGTATTTTCTTAATCTGCTTTTTGTTTTAAACATTACTTAATAATTATGCTATCATACCTTATCAAAATAAATTAGATTTTACGTGATTCAAAATATGACCTCGGATTTGAATCGCGTAATACTTAAAACAAATTTACCATGCTAAAATAAAAAAAATAATGTAGTTTAAAATAGTAAGATTTTACACACTAGACACCGTAGTTTTTAAGATAATAGCATTTTAATTCAAAAGGAGGTTATACTACAATATTCCATTGGTTAAATTTCGTACCAGAATTTGAATTTCGAACAGAAAAGGTATGATAGCATAATTATTAAGTAATGTTTAACAAAAAGCAGATTAAGAAAATACTGAAATTTGAAGTCATGACATTCGAAAGACTGATCCAGGCTATCAAAATTCACGACTTTTACAAAATGGCGAACAGGGCTGATAAACCAGCTCATAAAAAACGAGACTGAGTAAAATCGACCTCATAAAAATTTCTTAGTTTTCGAGATATTGACGATTACGTGAAGTTTGCACCTAATTTGTATGTGATGTCAAGCACGCCAGGTGCAAACTTAGTTCAACCGGATCGTATGAGATGAAGGCGGCAGACAGTTAATTTTGTAACAAAATATCATTATTTCAAAAATTATTACAGTGTTTACTAAATTTTATACCATTTTAGAAACTACAATAAATGCGCAATTTTTTTACGTTGAGTGCCTGGTTATGTTGGTACATTTTTTTTTCACCACGCTAGTTCGAAGTCAGAGATGAAATTTGAAAAAAATCGAATAATTTTTTTTTGTTATTGTACTGTGTCCACAGCATGAATAAATTAGCAAAAATAGAAAATACGTTGAATAGCATAGTTATTTCGCCACACAGCAAAAAACAGATTTGTAAAATACTTGATATTTTAGCAATGACACTCAAAACACCGAGTCAGGGTATCACTTAGCACGAGTTTTACAAAAACGTCAATATCTCGAAAACTAAGAGATTTTTACTGAGGTCAAATTTGCTTAATCTAGGTTCTTATGAGCTGGTCTATCAGCCCTGATCGTATAAAAGTTGGTTTTAGGGACACCCTGTATGTAAAAACGCAATATAGACCAAGGGCGCGATTTTAAAATTTATTTATATTAAAAGTAGATTTGAAGTTTCAAAAAAAAGTTATAGAAAATAGACTATGAAATACATTCTCAGACCCTATGCCAATAGAATATCGAAGTCATGAATTTCAAATGAACACCAGAAGAGTGTACAGTTTAGTACCATCACCAAGTCAAATTGTACAATATCTGAAATAATGAATTTTTGATATCGCGTAACTGAAATGAAACCATACGTTAAATAAAAAAAAGAAAAATAATCATGTAACACAGATCAAATATAAAAAAGCCGAAATTAAACTTACCTTACGTCATAAAAATACGTTAATTTTATCATATCGTTTTTTTTTTCATGTTCCTGAAATGAACTTTTAACCCACTATTTTATGTAAAACTTGGGTTTTTTTAAAACCTTTTCCAATATTTTACCCGAAAAGAATGGCACAAAACCATTGTGCAAAAAAGCAATGGGTAACTTAACTTTTTTTTATTCCGCTATTACTCTTCTAGTCTTTCGGCGAGGCATACCGTCGGGTGACATCCAAAAATCAACATACTGAACAGATCACAGGGCTAGTCGAAATTTCGTAATTGACAACATTTCATTTTAAGAACACTTTAAAATGTATATACGATTCGAAAGCATTTTGTCTCCTGAACACTACACTATTTTTATATTTTTTTTATATCGCTTAATATAAAAAATACGAATGAATAAAAAATATGTTCTCAATATACCAGTTCTACGGCACAATAGATGAAATGCCAGTGCCTTTTGCCACAGAAAAAATAAGCTGTCATAATTTTGAATTTGACATTGTCAATGCATACTGTCAGATCGCTTACTTTTTTTCGATCGCGATAAGACTAAAGTAATGGTTTATTCTACCGTAGAACTGTAGTTACGCCCTTTTAGAATAAGTAAATATTAATATATTCATTATAAATTAATTACAAATCCTGGTGAAACAAATAAACTATCAGCGTATTCATCTTTTCAAACCAAATACAGTGAACCAATAAAATTAAAGGCTCAAAAAAATTAAAGGTTGTCAATTCGAAGCCTTATTATTTATTAATTTAGACCTAATTTTATTTTACTTCTATGTATAGTACTAGTTTTGGTATAGTACTAGTAGTAGTTTTGGGCGTGTTTGTAAGCAATGCATTGATAGCTTTTTGGGCAATATTATTTGAATAAATGGGCTTTCTAATAATTTTATTCAATAAAAGTCCTAATGGTAGGACCATGGTGCGCTATGACTACCCAGCAGTTGAAGGAGCTGGGTCTTAATAACAATGTCAATTATTACTACAGGTAAGACCTTGGGCCTTAGGAGGTTATTACTCTTTGATCTAGAGATGTTACAAATGCGGTTTTTTTTATACCGGCGAATCCAGATATGGATGCGGACTTTTATCTACGTCTTTATTTTTGCAGAAAATCGCACAGATCTCTTAAACTTCGCATCATTTTACTACGGATGCGGATTCTCAAGTGAATGCGCGGATATGAATATTCCGCAACATCCATGCATTGAACACAGTTGACTGTCCTTCGTTTTGTTTTTGGTAATTAATTGGTATTTGTTGTCACCCGACGTTGATTGTTGTCTCCTTGGTACAGAGTATAATGTACCAGAATATTCAGTCAATTCTTACAGTGTAGGTACTCACCAGTTCAGCAACGATTTTCTTATTGAGCGGTGTGTTTGGTTTGGTGAAGGTGCGTGGTTTTGATGGACTTTTTGAACTCTGTAACAATATGAAACTTTAAATAATTAACTAAAATATAAAGGCTTTAAAGGAGTAAGAAAGGATTGTTCGGAATTCTAACCCTTAAAAATTGAAGTGGGGAATGAAAGTTTGTATGAAAAAGTCAGAAATTCAGGCGGAGGAGGTATCGTGGACGCGGGGACTCAAGTGTAACAATACAGCGCCTTGTAATAGCATTACAGCAATGTTTACGAGACATTTATTTTCTCAATGATTCATATTAGGCACAATACACAATTACTTTTATGCCACACCTGGCCATAAAGTGGCTTTTTCCGCACGCTGCGCGTACGGAAAAAGCCGCTTTCTGGCCAAGTGTAGACATAAAATGATGTACACAACACGGGAGGTAATAAAGAAAGCCCTCGATCGCATATTGACGTCCCTCGCTTGCAGCTCGGACCGCAAACATCGGCGATCTCGCCCTTTCTTTGTTTTACCACCCTAGTTGTGTAATGTACTATTACGCCACACCTGGCCATAAAGTGGCTTTTTCCGCACGCTGTGCGTACGGAAAAAGCCACTTTCTGGCCAAGTGTAGACATAAAATGATGTACACAACACGGTAGGTAATAAAGAAAGCCCACGATCGCACATTTACGTCCCTCGCTTGCAGCTCGGGCCGCAAACATCTGCATTCTCGGACTTTCTTCGTATTACCACCCTAGTTGTGTAATTTACCATCTTTAATATCCTACTCTGGAAAAAGACTTTTCTTCTCTCTTAGTTCGAATTAAATTTGTATCTTTCTGTTCAAGGACTCAAGTGTGACATTTTTAATTTTCGGCCATTATCGGTGACCACCTGTGACAGGCAAGGAAGTCAAAAAAAAATGACTAATTAGGGTGGTTTGATGTAAAATCCGTACCTAAGAAGTAAACACTGTAAGTAAAGAAATAAATGGAGACAGCAGTGCTATGCTTCTCAGGCACAAAAATGTGAATGCCCGTAACAAGGTGAAATAGTACATTACTTACAAAGGGAGGTAAAACAAAGAATGTCTCAGATCGCAAGTATTTGATGCCCTCTCACCGTCAAAAAAAAAAGGTATTTGATGCCCGAGCCGACGGCAAGGGCGGTAAATATGCGATCTGAGGCTTTCTTTATTACCTCCCGTGGTAAGTACAAAATTTTACGTCTCCCCCAGGCCAGGAAGTGGGATTTTCCGCACACATTATGGCCACGTGTGACGTTAAAGCTTAGAAACACCTGTACCACAGAAAATTGTTGCAAATATGATGTCACCCAGAGGACTAAATAGATTTCTAGCTATTACTTATTAGTACAGATATGTAAAAATACTTACATTGTCAGATTTGACAGTATGTAAAACATTGTTGATGTCATTAATGGAGTGTATTGAGATGTCGAGTGTGGAGGCTTCATGGTTATCTTTTTTCACGGCAGCCCTTACTGGATTCTTCTTGGCTTCCTTTGCGGGTTCCGGGTGCTGAAAATAAATGTAAAGCAAATAAATATGGCGCCTTTTTCGTTATACTAAATAAGAAATGCTTGATTTCAATTTTCTTTTAGCACACTTCCCAATCACTGATTTGGTCTGCCAAACCTCACCTACAGTAAACATAACACAATGTTGTGATTTGTAAGGCTGTACTCCCGATTAATGTTCTGGTCTGCCAGCGTAATCAGTCTACCAAACTTCTCCCCCTCTCCAATATAATTATTAGGGATGTAACGATACCGATACCGATATATCGGCCGATATATCGGTATCGCCGATATATCGGTATCGCCGATATTATACAACCGATATTTGAAGAATTTGCTGTATGAAAAAAAATCTGCAAAAAATAATTTCAATTTCTGACTTAATTTATGTACTGGTCTATTCTATTACCTTGTGCAATGATAATTACTATGTTAATTAAATCTTTGGTTGTTAATAAAAAAAAATTAATTTTGAGTTGACAATTAATTATTTTTACTTTACACTTTCAAGGTCGACTCTCTGGTAAATATAGCCAGTAATCATTGCCATTAGTTATAATAAGGACATAAAAATATCTGAAGTTCATACTTCATTATTAAGCTAAGATATCGGTATCGCCGATATTAACTACTATATATCGGTATCGGTATCGTATCGGCAAAACTGTGTATCGTTACATCCCTAATAATTATGTATCAGGTTGTTCTGCTTATTACCTACTGATCTGGTCTGCCAGCACTGCCAGTCTGCCAATGTTCTCTCTCTCACAGTTAGAGAATTAAAATCACTGAGTTAAAAATAACAAAATTATTATAATTATAAGATATTTAGTAAACATTCCCATTTTATATTTTGACGTTTGGAGGTCCTTTACACCTCCAAAACTTAATATTTTGACTACAGAGACTCTTTACATCTCCATGAATTTTACTATCAATTTATTTTCTATTATTTGCATTGTCTTGTTTTGACGCCTAGAGACCTTTTACATCTCTGAAAATGTAATTTAAAGTTTATTGTAACGTATTAATGAAATCGAATGAAAAATATTTAAAAAAAAATTAAAAGAGAAACTGGTGAGTTTCTTCCGGCGCTTCTTCTCACCAGAAGGTCAGTACCCGAAGCGCCAAAAGAAATAATACATATTTAGAATCAAGACTTGTAAAAGAGCCCTTGAGGGCCTAATTACAGAAATAAAAAATAAAATAAAATAAAATAATTTATTTCTGTAAGTAGGCCCGCCCTCAAGGGCTCTTTTACATGTCTCATCTCTAATTCTTTTGGCGCTTCGGGTAATTGACCTTCTGGTGAGAAGCGCCGGAAGAAACTCACCAGTTTCTCTTTTCGACCAACGAGTATTACAACAATATGTCGTTAAGGCGAGGTGAGACCAGAATCGGGCACGGAAGCCTAGTTTCCAAATCATTTTTAGAGCACTTATTTGACTCTTAGGTCACTGTAAAATATATATAATAATATTCAGAACTGTATCTAGGGCTTCCTCTCACTTAGAACACGATAGCGAACACTTCGCTCGATAGAAAAGTAGCGCGAAAACACTATAAAATAAAGTATTTTTTTCATTTTTTTTCATTTTGTTCATCACCAGTTACCTTTTCTGACAAAATTAATACCTGACAATCATGATTTCACAGTCATGCAGGGCATCCTCTCATGTTTGGGTTGATAACGTATACTTTTATGTTAGAAATCGAAGATAATCTGCAATAATCTGCATTCCGCCCGACCCTAGTTTGTATGGGAAATGCGAGCCAGGTCCTACCGCGCCTTAATATAAGATTTCATTAATACATTACATTAAACTTAAAACAACATTTATAGAGATGTAAAGGGTCTCTCTATGCGTCCAACAAGACAAATAAAATTATAGAAAATAAATTGATAGTAAAATTAATGGAGATGTAAACTATTTTATTTATTTTATTTTATTTATTTTAATGTGTCAGGTCATATTTCTAAATGTTGAACAGATCTACCGCCATGTCCAGTCTCCCGAAGTTATTCCCTTTCTTTTCGGGCCGGATCTCTTTTGCGCGTTCTATCTTGACTCCCCCCAAAATTGCTACCCAGTAAAAATAGCACTTTCAATATTATGAAGAGTCTGGTCATATTCCAAGTTGTTGATTTCGCTTGCAGAGCAGCGAGTCTGCCAAACATCTTCCCTTCATTCTCGGACCTGAACTCCTTTGCTTCCTCTATCTTGACTCCCCCTCAAAACTGCTACCCAGTAAATATTATGTCTCTAGTCATCCTCTCAACTGTTGATCGGGTCTGCCAGCGCGGCAAGTCTGCCGAATGGGTTCCCTTTATTTGGCATAATTTTATTTGTCCAAATGTATTGTTTAGCCCGAATTTTATTTCGCATAATTTTTCTCTAGCTTTAACGGAAAATATTTTGCGAAATCTTTTACATCAGCCATTTAGAACATATTAGGTTAGGTTAGGTTTCTTTTATAGTTATTCTGAAAAGTCAATATTATCTGTAAAATAACAATTATGCGTAAATAGTATTCAGGCAAATAGAACATTCGGACAAATAAAATTATGCCAAAAATAGGTGACCCCTGCCGAATTTCTCCTTCTCCCTCTTAAACCGGGTTCCCATAGAGTCTTTTACCTTTACTCTCTCTCAAATTAAACTGTTAACCAGTAAAAATGACACTTACAATATTATGATGTGTCAGGTCATCCTCCCAGTTGTTGATCTGGTCTGCCAGCGCGGCGAGTCTGCCGAACTTCTTCCCTTCCTTCTTGGGCCTGGTCTCTTTTGCCCCCTGGTCAGTAGGTGGCGTCGCCGAGTTGAAGTTTTGCTCCGTGCGGTGTATAGGCGATGAAAGGGTTGGCGTATCTGTAATAATGATGAATTTTTATCAATAAAGGGTATATTAAAAACTCTA
Source organism: Eudemis profundana (assembly GCA_947034925.1). Taxonomy (NCBI): domain Eukaryota; kingdom Metazoa; phylum Arthropoda; class Insecta; order Lepidoptera; family Tortricidae; genus Eudemis; species Eudemis profundana. The sequence continues at coordinate 7,399,066 of OX344814.1, read as the reverse complement.
AAAACCTGGCAGCACAAGTACTAGAAGTCCTAAACTGTGGTCAGACCAGATACCAGAGGAACTGGAAATATCAGTGCTGCACTTCACCAAGAAATGGAGCGTTAAGCGTAACCGATGGAGAAAGCTGGTTGACTAAATCAGAAGGAGTCACGATCCTCAGCTGAGAGAGAACGATTGAGAAGAGACGGCGAGGGCGTACATTGGATCCAGAGCGAAGCGAAGGATTCCATAAAAGCGTCCAGAGCGTAGCGAGGGCATTCTTAAGCAGTATCCTGAACGTAGTGAGGGATTTAAGTGTTTACGCCTGACATGAAAACAATTTTGCTACCTTGTGACATACCGATTTTCACACCCACTGTAACCTATGTATTGTGCGAATATGTACTTTACAAGGGAATATTAATTATAATGGAAACTAATAAATAAACAAACAATAAACAGAAAAGAATCTAGGAAGAAAAGGCTTATTCATTTGTATTTACATCAGGACCAAAATTTATATTTTATATTTTAATCTACTGGTCTAGGAGGCACGGGAGAAACGTTCATCTGATTTTATTATGAAAACGGTCTATTTAGGTCTACTTCCAATCACAAATCTCAACGCCTGGCACCTCGGAGTAGATATGAGCGCCGCGCCGGCGCGCCGCCGCCGCCGTGAGTTCTTGCGGCGCGCCGCCGCCGAAGAAAACACGCGGCGCGCCGCCGCAGCAAATTGAGGCTTGCTTTCTCGCTCGCACTCGTAGCCCGCCCGCGTTTGCATACTTAGTCGCGTCGAGTATTTAGTCGAATGAACGTATGTTTGTTTATATCGTCTCCAATTGTTGTTTACAACGCAAGTAAGAGATATTCACGTAAGAAGTATGAAAAATCTTCCACAACACAAAAACAAACATGTGTAAGTTAATAGACCTTCACAACACGATGATTTTTTACTATGGCGAAAATCACCCCAAGAATGGCCACAATTTGAGACCATTCTGGAAGCCCTCCGATTTCACGGAGTGCCGAGATATCTCCGGCGTCTATAGTGCAGGACTACAGACAGGATGGTCCGATGAGAGGGCGCAGACAGGAGGGTCTACCATCGCCTCGTTGGGTGGGTGCGGCGTCCCACAGGGCTCTGTGTTGGGGCTTGTACTGTGGGACGTTGACTTCGACTGGCTGCTCCGCGGTCCGCTGCTCCCGGGAACTAGCGTGATTTGCTATGCTGATGATACGCTCGTCACAGCCCGGGGATGGACATATCAAGTGACAGTTCGGATTGGGTCCACCATGGACGCCATAAACTCCCCAGGACACGGTTAGGGACTACGAGACCAGAAGAGGGGAGGGCGCAGTGAGTGGGTGTAGACATCGGTAGTGCTCTGCAGAACGAGGGGAGCACGGAGACCGCGAGGAATGCAGTGCGGTGTTCCACAGGGGCCTCTTTTTTGGGCCCTTCCTATAGAAAACAAAATACTATTTTCCAAGAAAACCCCATTCTTGGGGTGATCGTCGCCATACTAAAAATCCATTGTGTTGCCAAGGTCTATTAACTGACACATGTCTCATCTCTGTTGGTGGGAGGAGATGTTACTGCCCATCGTCCTTTAAAAATTAACAATTTCTACTACGGTTGTTTATGTTCTCCGTTCGTTTATTAGAATAAAATACAGCTTAATTTGGTATCAAAATATGATTCTCTTAATTTTTTCTTACAAATCGGGCTTTAATAAAAATATTAAGATCCAAGGCCACGCCGCCACCACGCCGCCGCCGTGACGCCGCCGCCGCGAAAATTTCCAGTCCACGCCGCCGCCGTGAAATTGGCCGTCGGCGCTCATATCTACCTCGGAGCATTGCCCAGGGGAGGAATATAAACTTGTAAATATTACGGTCCTACTAAAGACCACCAGGGTATTGCACCTGGGCCAAAGTATAAAGACGAACAAGTAGTCCAACTTCGCCCGTTTAGGAGCGCGCGACACGTATTCACACAGACGCGCGATAGCACATCTGTGTGAGTGCGATCCATACTGGAGTATTCTTACGCATTCTTATTTCATTGCTTGTAGTGCGTTCGTTCACGACGCGCACACATTCAAGCGTGGGATGTAATTTTTGTAGGAAGAAAAAATTCTGCTATTATACTGTGCCTGGGTGCCTTTTGGAAAGAAACTCTACCTGAATATAGATTCCCGAGCCTATCCAGTCTAGACTTGTTCCTCAAGTTGTTCCTGTTACCAGGTCTCTCTATCTTCTGTTCAACTTCGTCAAGGTTCGTCTCCATTGGTCGTTTGGATGTGTCATCTGAAAGCAATTAATTAACAGTTAAAACAAACTTTCAAAGGTTAGCTGGAATAGATCCCTTACAGGAATAAGTTCACCTTTGTACATAACCATTGTTCTTTGTACTGTTTCAGTATGATTTTATGTGCAATAAAGTGTTTACATACAGTCGCCATCAGATATATCTGAGCTGTCAGTGTACTCATAAATATCTGAACACGGCTCTAATGCCATGAAAGTAGAGCCGTGTTCAGATATTTATGAGTACACTGACAGCTCAGATATATCTGATGACGACTGTACATACATACTTTTAGTCAAAAAATGTATTTATGAGACAAGCTTTTATTGCAGACTGTACTTTATTGTATAATTGCAAACTGCATGTCAAAACTAATCAGTCAAGCCCAAACACGGTGGATTTATCTTACGTAATGTAGACGCTCCTATGGCTACCATACGGCTCCATCGTCAGATCAGGTCAGTCATTCGATTTACATATTCTTGCAAAATTTCAGCTCAATCGGAAATCGAAAAGTGGGTTAAATTTAACTTGCAAGTTTTGATTACAGACACCGGGACAGGTGAAACTAAATAAAAGCTTGTAAAACAGTCCATTGGTTGTCTGGTAAGGCATGCTCTAAGGCAGTGGTTCCGAACCTGGGGGTAATTACCCCTTTAGGGGTAAAATTAAGTTTTCTCAGGGGTAATACTCATATTAAGTCGTTTTTCTTTGAGTACTTTCATATACTTGTCTGTATCACCTAATTTTTGGAGGGGTAATGATACAAATCTAGAGGGGGCCTGTGGGTGATGTGAAGGCATTAAGGTAGTCATTTGTACTTTTCTTGTATCATGCAATAAAGAGTAAATAAAATATGTGAAGAGTAAAAAAAATCTCTGCTTATCCCAAAATCAAACTCAAAATGGAAAACTGAGATCCCTTTTAGGAAAAAGTTTGCCTTTGAACTTGTTTAATCTGCTGTAATTGTTTTTATAGACAATAAAGTGTTTACATTAACTACATTTACTAAAATATTGTAAAGTAATCTGCCGAAAATTTTATATTTTTGCCGAATATTCGGCTATCTTTAATCAAGAGTATGCCAAAAAGGAAAATTATAGTAACTGACTATTCTCTCCAGTATCCAGTATTTATAATTGATTTCTATTTGTTCATAGGTTAACTGATAGAGGATCTTTACAGTGATAAGTTAACCTTAGTACATGACAGTTGTTTGTAATAACTTTGGCTACAGAGCTTTTATTACAATTAAAGTGCTTAAGTAAATACTAACCCATGCAATCCAATAAATCCATATTTAACCAACTAGCAATTCACTACCACTCACTAAATTAACATAAACAAACTGCAAAGTTAATAAAAACACACAAACTCCTTAAGTAATTATGTTTACACAAGCTAATTCCCATTAATTTGAACATTTGCTAATTGTTCTCTAGAATTATTTATCTCAGTATATGACTAATATTTCAGCCTTCTACCATACTCTTCACTAAATAAGACTTAAAATTGTATAATAACTGTCTCTTTCAAGGAAAATTAACAGGAACTGAATAGAAGTTGGTAGATAGAGCATTTGTTCAGCAAAAGGCACTCATCTAGAAGTCAATAAGGTCTTAGCAAGACTGTCTATGCCTAAGGTCCTTATTGGCACGCAGCATAGTGATACTTTTTGCATAACAACATTGTTTTTTAACACAGTAACATAGGTCTGGACTTTGTTCCTCATTAAATAAGTGCTACAATTGTCTGGCACAGTTTTAGATACTAGTGTGGGAACTATGGATGTTGTAAATTACTTGGAAGTTGGTGTATTGTTTGGTTTTGCATTGTTTTATGTCTATTGAGTAAAGTTTCCTGTCTGAGCATTGTTTTAATTGGGGACATATTTTTTGTCAATTTAAGTGTTAATTAGTCAATTTAAGCGTTTAAATCAAATATTTAGAAAATGCTTGATTCTTAATAGCCTAATGCAGAAACACCACATAATTAGCTATTGTTAGCAAGCACATCACACACAAAACTCTAAGAATTACGCAGCTGATTCTGGTTCGAGTCCCGCTTTAGCTGCAGTGGATTGTATAATTTTTTTTCAATGTGCTTGTATTTGTGTCAATAAATGAATGAATCTAGGAAAAAGGAGAATGACTCTAGGTACTACATTTAAATTCTTAACAGTGATCGATTTGGAGACAACGGAATATAGAAACATGAACTTTTGCACATAGGTTCATTATTGACTTATTCCCATGGACGCATGGTATCTTATTAATAAAGGAGATGAAACATTCTACGGAAACATTATGTAAGCAACACTAGCTTTATAATACTTTTGACATGTAAAATTAGAAAACTGAATACTGGAATGGTAATATCGTAACTTGGCTTTAAGATTGAGAGTGACTCTTGGCAGCTAATAAGTTTTATTAGGATAGCGACAAAAGTAGATGTTTCCATGGAATGCTCCAGATACTGCTAAAGTAAAAAAAAACTAAAAGCAAGGGCATAAATTAAAATTCAACCCCTCAGCCAATAAATTTTAGCACCCAGACAAGGAGAGCCTCTTGTTTTAAAAGTGTATGTGAGGCTACCCTCCGGCACTCCTTACAGTCTGCGCTGGCCATCCCTTATAGCCCATTGCCCTAGGCCACAACCTTTTTAGTAAATATGCCCCTGTATATAAATAAATATCAAAGGAAACAATATCACACAAAGGCAGGCCATAATGTGAACGCTACTTGCATTGTGAGCAATCATTTTATTGACCATCTACATTTTAGTTTTATTATCAGTTTTATTAATATATTCTACAATCATAATCTTGTTTCTCTCTCTTTTAGGCAAATCGTGAAAAATTCATTAATATTCTTCTGCTTAGTACATTGAATAAAAGTTACCTTCAATTTCCTTTACAGTAGCTTTCCCAGTGTTATAAACAATGTCAATAGGAGCATCTCGTTCTTCCACCTGCACTTCTATTTGAATGTCATTTCTGTGCATAATGTTAATCTCTACGGAAACGTCGGAGTTACGTCTGTCGATGCCGCGTTTCGGGGTACTGAACTCTTTCTTAGTCACTACGTAGTCATTACGAGGTTTCGACACCGAGTCGACCTTAGAAACACTTCTTCGAGGCGATCTCACTGGAGATTCTGATTTCAAGGACTCTCTGGAAGATTTCCTCGGCGATGATATGGAATCTCTACTCGTTTTGCTGGGGGACTTCGTCGGTGTTCCCTCTTTTTTCAAAATAGAAACGTTCTCGCTCAAAGGCTTCCGTCTTGGCGTTTGGCCGGTACTGGCGAGTTTCTGATCAATTTTCTCCTGTCTTGCGCGTGCTCGCTCTAACATGCGCTGCAAATAATTTATTTTTGAGTCATTTTAAGTAATCGTCATTGACCTTCACATTCACATTAGTAGCCGTTGGAAGCAAAACTTACCTGAGTAAAAGGATCCATAGTTCTGTATAAAACACTGTATTCAAACAACGAATAACACAAATACCATAATTTTCGCACTTTCAACACTAGTTTAAACACTATTTAACTTCACAAAACTAGTAAGCTTGTAAATTATAAATACGCTGGGTGAGCGTTTGATTTGACACCGCAAACCGAAACAATTTGAAATGATTTCGTGATTAATCCGGTAGGTAGCGCGATGAGAGCGTGACTGATAAGTTTCGTCCGGAAACGTTATAGCAATTTCACGTGTTGTAACTGCGCAATATTATTGACTTGACCAACGTGTTTATTGAACTTTGATTTTGAACACTGCGAAGCGAAATGATTTTAATTACTATAGTACTTAAAAACAAAACATGCTTAAAATAAGCATGCTCTGTAGCTGTCCAGATTTGCCAGTAATAAGCAAGCTACTTTTGAGCATGCTTCTAATCAAATTATGCTCAAAGCAAACGATTGGACACACTGTCTTGTTAATAAGCAAAGGTTTTGTTGTGCTACCTGAGGCGCGGGTGGAAGGGGGCATACTTCGAGCTCGTTTGGACAGGGTTGCCCACTAGACCAAGCAAATTACCTTAACCTGGACATAATTCGATAACTGTAATTTTCTTTTTGTGTGGTATAAAGTATTGTTAGTAATAGTTAAAATAAATAGAACTAAACATTTTAGGGTTCCGCGTCAGTGTAAAATAACCAAAAAACTACATTTTCATCATATTATGATTTTATGAGTACAGCGTAATACATAACTTTTTAAAATTACCTCTATTACGATATGACGCTTGCATCCCAGTTAAAGTAATCAAAATTATACTAATTAACCGATCGCGACTGTCATTAATAAAGAAGGTTCAGTAAGTTTCACGTTTTCTGGCTTATCTTATCAGAAATTAAAGATAACTAATTCGCCAATTTATTTTAAATACTATATTATGTGAGTTGATAAATTATTAAAACTTATACAAATTCTCTTTACGGATCTGTAAAGTCTCAAATATTGGTAATTTTTGGATAGCCCTAATACATAACTACTTCAAAAGTGTTTACTTTTTGCCGTCAACATATTATTAGTACAATAAAAAATAAATTAAACAGAAAGTGTCCGCGTTTATTCATTAATTGATTTTTTTTCTTAGTTACGTTTCAATATGGACGTTATTTCTGGCGCTCTAAGGTCGTCATTTCATTGTGCCTCAATTCCGGCCGTGCGTCGCGAGACTTGCGCGTCGCGGGCGATACTCGTGTAGGTAGGTATAAGTCGTCACATTCATTCTTTTATAGTCAACGATCGTCAAACTTTTATAACCACATGCACCACGGTTCAACTAGGGCGGAGGCAGAGATTGTTTGAAATATTGTCTTCTTTTGATCGATAATAAAGATAAAGAAACGGTTTATAATGAGATATAATTATGAACGTCGTGGAATCACATTTACCTATTTGTAAGCTCTCAGTTTTCTGTACAGAATTATTTAAATAATAATGACAGCGCACAGCTTGAATGAACCGCTGAAGATATATAAGTCTGAAAATTGGAACATTATATTCTACAAAGTACGTAAACATGTGCTAAGGAAGGCTTTTTCGAAATTTAACCCTTAAGGGGTGATATAGGGGTTGAACGGTTGTATGAAACTCGTTCATTTGGAGATTTAAAAGTTTGTATATAGATTCTTTTTTAACACACAAGATGTTTAATATAAGATTGTTACTAAACGGGTGACGTTTACTAAGGGGGTTAAAAATGGGTCGAATGTTAGTTTTTTTTATACTTTATAAGCTGGCAAACAAGCATGTGGGTCACCTGATGGTAAGTGATCACCACTGCCTATGCGGGCGGTTCTCCTCAAAACATTATTCTTGACCAAAAAAATGACTATTTTACAAATCCCGCGACAGAGCATCTTTATTAAGCCAGATGTATACATACATGAAAAACATAATGTTTTATCATAAAGGCACGGAACAAAACCCATTAATTTTCATTATATTTACTTTTTTGTTTAAAATGGTGTTTCTGATAATGACTCCTTATGATAATAATGACGTTTTTGTAGAAAATAAGGACGGCTCGTTGCCAACAATGATTTTCACATGAGAATCAGGTCTGATGTATATTGATTTAAGTGTTTTTTTTGTTGTTATGGTTTATCATATGGACGACTAAAATAAAATTTGAATACATCGACACTGGAAATTTCAAATTTCGTAAGGGACATTTTGTCGTAAGCACACTAAATACACTATTGGAATCAGTAGGTATTTCTTTTCTGTCTATCTGTTCTATTGAAATTTTGATAACACTTCAAATAAAAAAGTTATGAGATGATTAAAATTTGTCGTAACTTCCTAAAATTTAAAGTTGACCCATACAACATAGTGCCCATACGGTCACTTTGTTATAGGGGTCAATTTAACATACAAATTTATATTTTCATACATTTTATGGTTACTTATAGGGATGTAACGATACCGATACCGATACCGATATATCGGTCGATATATCGGTATCGCCGATAATATACAACCGATATTTGAAGAGCGCGAAAAGAATATTTGTATGAAAAAATATCTGCAAAAAGTAATTTCAATTTCTGACTTAATTTATGTATTGGTCTATTACATATTATACCTTGTGCAATGATAATTACTATATTAATTAAATCTTTGGTTCTTAATAAAAAAAATGAATTTTGAGTCGACAATTTATTTATTTTTACTTTACACTTTCAAGGTTGACTCTCTGTTAAATATAGGCTATATTACATAGCCAAGTTTTAGTTATAATAAGGACATACATATATCTGAATTTCATACTTCATTATTTAGCTAAGATATCGGTATCGGTATCGGTATCGCCGATATTAACTACAATATATCGGTATCGGTATCGTATCGACAAAACTATGTATCGTTACATCCCTAGTTACTTACTTATGTGCTACATTTTTTAAGTCCCCTTTAAAAAGGGACCTTAACAATGTAGTAATATACGCGTTTTAATCAGTTTAATTTGTTTTAGTACAATAAGATAAGATAAGATAAGATAAGATAAATTTATTTATACCAAATTGCACAGTTACATAAACACATGTAGTATCCGGTAAGGACCAAACTAGGCTGAGCCTGTATCTTGGTACTCACAGAGTCGGTAAACATTTTACACAGGCTGACAATGAGTGAATATCTCGAAAACCGAAGACAATATTATAAACTTATGCTTTACTTAAACAGTTACGACAATACTGATTATCTCGTAGGGTTATTTGGAGCTCTAAGCGCTGCGCGTACGGAAAAAGCCGCTTTCTGGCCAAGTGTAGACATAAAATGACGTACACAACACGGGAGGTAATAAAGATAGCCCTCGATCGCAGATTTACGTCTCTCGCTTGCAGCTTGGGCCGCAAACTTCTGCGATCTCGGCCTTTCTTTGTATTACCACCCTTGTTGAGTAATATACTATTATTACCCTCTATCAATAGAACCCTCTGTAAATGAGACAGGTATTTAGTTATACCTGGATCTAAGACACTGGGTAAGTGGAATACCTCTTTAAGTGAGACAAATTTGCGGGTCTCTTGAGGTCCCAGTTATCCACACTGTATCTTTAAGTGTCTGCACTTAAACTAAGAAGATATTACAGATTGACTTATAATTATATTTATTTATTGTATGTACTTTTGTGCAAACGGTACTTCGGAATCGTATTCTTATCGCGGTTTGATAATAATAATTATGATAAATTTATTGGTCGTCATTGGTGTCTCTGACAATGTTGCCGAAAATGATGTTGCCAATAATGACAAATTCTAGAAAATGCGGCTTTACAAAACAATTTGGTATATTAACGAGACAAGATTGCACTAAATAGTGTTAGTCCCATGTGTACTTTGATATGGTTATATAATAATACTCCACTGTAAATAAATTATGAAGATACGGTGAAAACTGTGAGAGACCATAATGATGACAAACTGGAGAATCAAAATGAAACACTTTACTACTCGAATCTCGCGACGTGTATCATCTCTGAAGTTTGCCGATCTACTGAAGTGCGGGGTGAAGTGTTACTTGAACACCAAATGACACTTCTTTTGCGATTTATTATAGGCAAAAATCGTACATAAAACAGTGTTTCCCCGAGTGACGTTTTTTTTTTAACATTTTTTGATTAAATTTTTGGGCAAGTTGTAATAAACTTTTTGAACATGTTTTTGATGAAAAGCAATCTTTATTTATTTAAGTATAATACTGATATGCAGAACTTAAAACATTCCTTATAGTTATTTTTTATGACATCAAAAATTGGAAGAAATGGGAATGGGACACGCCTATTATTGCCATTTTAGACACAATTTTCTCAACATCTTTTTTTTGGTTGATTCAAGCTCATAGCTGTTTTTGCATCATCTGCTTTATTTATCTAAGTAACGAAATAATAAAATACTTCGGCTTTGGAATTATTTAGTACCTAGTCTGGATTACCATAGCGAGACATAAATTTTTACCCTCTTAAATATTCGCCCATATACACCCGCATTACCAAGACAACTGCAGATGCGTTGCCAGCCCAGAGGACTACGACGAAATGCCTCTTGTGCCAGTAATTGCACCGGCTGTCTTACCCTCCGCACCGGAACACAACAGCGCAAGCACTGTTATTATGGCGGGGGATTAATGGGTAAGACCGTGGTAGCTATCCGGACGAAAATCAAAAAAACCTACAATTTGGATATTCCATATTGAGTTTTTGTCAATACGCGGTGCGGTCAGTACCTACAAAACTCGTTATGACCCGCTCGCCGCTCACGCCGCGCGCTCTCTCCGCCCGTGCCCCGCACCCACCCGCATGCATCTCGCTCCCCGATATGTTCGCGCGTATTTTGAATTACATTTTAAATTTCTGAAGCGTGACATTAACATGTATAATTTTGATGAAAACATGATTATAGTAAACTAAAACCTATTACTAAACAAAAAAATCACAGTTATGTTTTTAAACTACTGTGAAATACATTATTATTAAAACGTAAAAATTACATGTTTAATTTTGATCTAAAATCTCTAAAAAGACGTAATGTAGCTTAAACAGGTACAGCCATCACAGTTACCATTTTGGCTTGTCTAGATATTGAGATCGGATGAAAACTGTGAAAAAAAACGTACATGCGAATTAGGTTTTTGTTTAATTTTGCAATTAAGTGATTTAATTTAAATGCACCTCAAAATTATACTTACAAGGTTTTTGGTTATTTATTTTACTTTTAGAGAAAAGTTAGGTAGCGTACGATATTTTGTGTTTTTTTTTAAATACGTTACGACCGCGGATTTTTTACATAATATATCTAATTAATATTCGATACTTAATACGAATAGCCGACAAAATAATAAAAACAGCGAGTTATCGAATTATGTCCAGGTCAAGCTACTTTTATGCGCCTACACGGGTTGCCTATCAACATGCTAGTGTCTTTGATTCTTTGGCGGGAATTTTAAATAAAAGGGCGAAGAATTTTGAATTTTATCTAAATAGTTTAAATTTCATGATGGTTTTATAAAGGGGGTATTTGATTATATTTTTGAGTTATTTTCGTCTAGAACTGGTGCTGTAATACCACAGAAAACCAGGTTATCTTAGCCGAAAACCTGTGCTTATTAGCAAGTGTGTCCAATCGTTTGCTTTGCGCATGCTCAAAAGTAGCAAGCCTATTTCTGGCAAATCTGGACAGCTACAGAGCTTGCTGATTTTAACCAAACATGCTTATTTTTAAGCAAAGCAAATGTGTCAGTACCTTCTGCAGGATAATCAACTGATTATGAGTAATTTAGGTCAGTATATAATATAAGGAAGAGGGTAAATTTCTGCTTTAGTTGCGATACGTGATCCCTGGTTTATTACCATTGATATTGAAGTAATGAATGTAGAAGTTAAAGGTCAGTATTTTATTATAATTGTTTATATAAGTTTTCTAGATATTTTAAAATTTGACCGCAAACTTAAAGATTGTAAGTTTTTCGCTCATTTTCAAAGTTCTTTAGACTAGAAATAACATTGCCCGGCAGGTCCCAGGTCTGAATTTTAAATATGTTATGGCTCAACTTTACAATAACTGACATCGAGTTCGGGGTTCATATTTTTTTTACAGATAGAGCTCACAATAAGAAGTCTTTTCACCAAATCTGAAGTTGCGGAAACCCATAGTTTTCGAGAAAAAAAATATCAAAGTTTCCATACAAACTCGCAATTTTTGGCGTTGATAGGCGTAATTAGCCGATTTTTTGACAGATTTGAGAACGTTCCGTTACACGCGTAAATTTAAGCTGTCACATGGTGACGAATTATAGCTTATGTTTTGTTATTATGAATTCATAATTTATAAGGATACTTGTGTATGCAATGAATTTAGTTTTTTTTGTTAATTTTTAAGTGTCATTTGTTGTTAATATGTTAACATTTGCTAAATATTAATGGTTGCAATATACTACAATGTGACGAACGGAACGCAATAGGGGCGAGGGGAGAGAGGGGAATGACGCCATTAGATGCTGCCGTATCGGGAACCACGTCTGTTTTGTTTGTCTTGTCAGTTGTTATCTATCTTAGACCTCACAAGGGGGGACGGGGGGGCGGAGCCCCCCAACAAGGGGGGCTCGGGGGGCGAAGCCCCCCGCATGGAAAAAGATAGACAAAACTAACCCCTTTTTCGGTTAGGTTCGTTAGTCAGCTTACGTCCCTTAGAGCAGAAATAGAAGCCCCGCGAAGCGGGGATTCGTCGACCTGCTGTCGGGTCTTAGTTGTTTACAAAGAAATCCCTAATCAAAGCCCATTTTCAGTTCATCGCGTCGGTCAGACTCCAAAATAACCTCAAAAAATGCTCATTTTCGGTTCTTTTTTTCAAATTTTTAACTTTTTTCCTATGATTTTCCGCAACTTCTCGATTTCAAAAATACACTTGGGATACCTTAATCTACTCCCAAAAAAAAATTGGCATGTTTTGGCGATGTCAGACATTGTAAATTTCTTCCTTACACATACTGCGTTTCAAAAATGGAGTTATTTGAAGAGTGCAAAAGAAAACTAAAATAGCATGCTGTTGAAGTTTGTGACGGTAAAATTGGATCCAACAGATCCGTTACTGAGGTATCCCTGAAGGAAATCAAGAAGGTTATAAGCAGATTACCATCGACACTGGGAACAAAATGGAATGAATCTGGAAGGGTTCGTGAATACTTTCTGCGTAGGTTTTCTGAGTGAATTTCTGGGGATTTACAGTTTACTGTGTCTCTATCTCAATCCCAGCCTTCAACTTCAAATCTTCGTCAGGTCGCGGACGACCTCTAAAGGAATTTGATAACTTAAGTGACAAAACCAAAAGGCGGCGGCGTCTTGAAGACTGTTAATTCGTGGAACACAAATGAATTGATTTCTGCTGCAGAGATATCAGCACGTGCATCGGGACTTAGGAATTTAGCAACTGTCATAAGGGCAGCCAGTAAGAATCCAGAGAAATGTAAGAAGATGAAGAACCTGCTATCGGCTGAAAGTTGCCCACAGATGTTTAACAAAAGAAGAGGCGTTGGAGTACTACGTAAATACAAAATTAACTTCTGACTCTTCAAGAGCGGAGCCTGTCAGTAGAGCACAAGGTATATCCTTCACTTAATTCTCTTAGAAAAGCTAAATATGATTGTTATTGTGACTCAAAGGATATTTTTGTGGATGAGACACGCGCAGAAATTAAATTTCAAGCGGTTTTGGATAAAACAGCTGAAAGTTTAGTTACTGCACAAACTCCAGTTCTCAAAAAATTGCCTTCTGACTCATCATCATCATTCACTCTTGTTAGTCAATGGGAATGTGATGGAAGTTCTGGTCATAGTAATTATAAACAAAAATTCACGAGTAGTACAGAAATTATTGGTATTAAATGTGTTGATGATCACATCCGACCCTGTGATAAACAGCCACAGAAAAAAATTTAAGAAACTGACGGGTAATCTCTCTTCTGAAGTTCTGCATTTAATAATTCCTCCTGTTAATATAAATACACCTGATGTGCCACCGACTATGTTGAAGCCAATTCGGAAGAGGAAAATTTTAATGATGATGACTATGTAATTAGTAAAATAACCCTAATATTTACCAAGGGGCCCAATTTTTTAGATAATTTTTAGTTTTTGCTAGGTTTATTTTCATAGGTTTAGTTTAATTTTTACTAAAGTAAGTAGTTCAATTTTATATGTGATTTGTGTTTTGAAATAAATGACTTATCTCGCTACAAGTAATAACAAAAAAAAATATGTAAATTCAAAATCATATCACTGAACATGAAAGGTAAGCTTATTTTGTTATTTTAATCCGACATGGTTAAATATATATAATTTTGTACATAATATGTTGTTTTTTTCACAATACCTCACTTTATTAGGTAAATAAGGTCATTTATACAAAAAAATAGATATAACTATACTCCATCAACGCGATAGAGTCACAAAAGCCCAAAAAATATTTTTGTCCAGCTACGATGTTCTACGTGAAACACTGTGCATAGGTAGCTTGCGGATTAGACATGCTTCAGTTCTTTATAGGCGCATAAAAGTAGCTTGACCTGGACATAATTCGATAACTCGCTGTTTTTATTATTTTGTCGGCTATTCGTATTAAGTATCGAATATTAATTAGATATATTATGTAAAAAATCCGCGGTCGTAACGTATTTAAAAAAAAACACAAAATATCGTACGCTACCTAACTTTTCTCTAAAAGTAAAATAAATAACCAAAAACCTTGTAAGTATAATTTTGAGGTGCATTTAAATTAAATCACTTAATTGCAAAATTAAACAAAAACCTAATTCGCATGTACGTTTTTTTTCACAGTTTTCATCCGATCTCAATATCTAGACAAGCCAAAATGGTAACTGTGATGGCTGTACCTGTTTAAGCTACATTACGTCTTTTTAGAGATTTTAGATCAAAATTAAACATGTAATTTTTACGTTTTAATAATAATGTATTTCACAGTAGTTTAAAAACATAACTGTGATTTTTTTGTTTAGTAATAGGTTTTAGTTTACTATAATCATGTTTTCATCAAAATTATACATGTTAATGTCACGCTTCAGAAATTTAAAATGTAATTCAAAATACGCGCGAACATATCGGGGAGCGAGATGCATGCGGGTGGGTGCGGGGCACGGGCGGAGAGAGCGCGCGGCGTGAGCGGCGAGCGGGTCATAACGAGTTTTGTAGGTACTGACCGCACCGCGTATTGACAAAAACTCAATATGGAATATCCAAATTGTAGGTTTTTTTGATTTTCGTCCGGATAGCTACCACGGTCTTACCCATTAATCCCCCGCCATAATAACAGTGCTTGCGCTGTTGTGTTCCGGTGCGGAGGGTAAGACAGCCGGTGCAATTACTGGCACAAGAGGCATTTCGTCGTAGTCCTCTGGGCTGGCAACGCATCTGCAGTTGTCTTGGTAATGCGGGTGTATATGGGCGAATATTTAAGAGGGTAAAAATTTATGTCTCGCTATGGTAATCCAGACTAGGTACTAAATAATTCCAAAGCCGAAGTATTTTATTATTTCGTTACTTAGATAAATAAAGCAGATGATGCAAAAACAGCTATGAGCTTGAATCAACCAAAAAAAAGATGTTGAGAAAATTGTGTCTAAAATGGCAATAATAGGCGTGTCCCATTCCCATTTCTTCCAATTTTTGATGTCATAAAAAATAACTATAAGGAATGTTTTAAGTTCTGCATATCAGTATTATACTTAAATAAATAAAGATTGCTTTTCATCAAAAACATGTTCAAAAAGTTTATTACAACTTGCCCAAAAATTTAATCAAAAAATGTTAAAAAAAAAACGTCACTCGGGGAAACACTGTTTTATGTACGATTTTTGCCTATAATAAATCGCAAAAGAAGTGTCATTTGGTGTTCAAGTAACACTTCACCCCGCACTTCAGTAGATCGGCAAACTTCAGAGATGATACACGTCGCGAGATTCGAGTAGTAAAGTGTTTCATTTTGATTCTCCAGTTTGTCATCATTATGGTCTCTCACAGTTTTCACCGTATCTTCATAATTTATTTACAGTGGAGTATTATTATATAACCATATCAAAGTACACATGGGACTAACACTATTTAGTGCAATCTTGTCTCGTTAATATACCAAATTGTTTTGTAAAGCCGCATTTTCTAGAATTTGTCATTATTGGCAACATCATTTTCGGCAACATTGTCAGAGACACCAATGACGACCAATAAATTTATCATAATTATTATTATCAAACCGCGATAAGAATACGATTCCGAAGTACCGTTTGCACAAAAGTACATACAATAAATAAATATAATTATAAGTCAATCTGTAATATCTTCTTAGTTTAAGTGCAGACACTTAAAGATACAGTGTGGATAACTGGGACCTCAAGAGACCCGCAAATTTGTCTCACTTAAAGAGGTATTCCACTTACCCAGTGTCTTAGATCCAGGTATAACTAAATACCTGTCTCATTTACAGAGGGTTCTATTGATAGAGGGTAATAATAGTATATTACTCAACAAGGGTGGTAATACAAAGAAAGGCCGAGATCGCAGAAGTTTGCGGCCCAAGCTGCAAGCGAGAGACGTAAATCTGCGATCGAGGGCTATCTTTATTACCTCCCGTGTTGTGTACGTCATTTTATGTCTACACTTGGCCAGAAAGCGGCTTTTTCCGTACGCGCAGCGCTTAGAGCTCCAAATAACCCTACGAGATAATCAGTATTGTCGTAACTGTTTAAGTAAAGCATAAGTTTATAATATTGTCTTCGGTTTTCGAGATATTCACTCATTGTCAGCCTGTGTAAAATGTTTACCGACTCTGTGAGTACCAAGATACAGGCTCAGCCTAGTTTGGTCCTTACCGGATACTACATGTGTTTATGTAACTGTGCAATTTGGTATAAATAAATTTATCTTATCTTATCTTATCTTATCTTATTGTACTAAAACAAATTAAACTGATTAAAACGCGTATATTACTACATTGTTAAGGTCCCTTTTTAAAGGGGACTTAAAAAATGTAGCACATAAGTAAGTAACTAGGGATGTAACGATACATAGTTTTGTCGATACGATACCGATACCGATATATTGTAGTTAATATCGGCGATACCGATACCGATACCGATATCTTAGCTAAATAATGAAGTATGAAATTCAGATATATGTATGTCCTTATTATAACTAAAACTTGGCTATGTAATATAGCCTATATTTAACAGAGAGTCAACCTTGAAAGTGTAAAGTAAAAATAAATAAATTGTCGACTCAAAATTCATTTTTTTTATTAAGAACCAAAGATTTAATTAATATAGTAATTATCATTGCACAAGGTATAATATGTAATAGACCAATACATAAATTAAGTCAGAAATTGAAATTACTTTTTGCAGATATTTTTTCATACAAATATTCTTTTCGCGCTCTTCAAATATCGGTTGTATATTATCGGCGATACCGATATATCGACCGATATATCGGTATCGGTATCGGTATCGTTACATCCCTATAAGTAACCATAAAATGTATGAAAATATAAATTTGTATGTTAAATTGACCCCTATAACAAAGTGACCGTATGGGCACTATGTTGTATGGGTCAACTTTAAATTTTAGGAAGTTACGACAAATTTTAATCATCTCATAACTTTTTTATTTGAAGTGTTATCAAAATTTCAATAGAACAGATAGACAGAAAAGAAATACCTACTGATTCCAATAGTGTATTTAGTGTGCTTACGACAAAATGTCCCTTACGAAATTTGAAATTTCCAGTGTCGATGTATTCAAATTTTATTTTAGTCGTCCATATGATAAACCATAACAACAAAAAAAACACTTAAATCAATATACATCAGACCTGATTCTCATGTGAAAATCATTGTTGGCAACGAGCCGTCCTTATTTTCTACAAAAACGTCATTATTATCATAAGGAGTCATTATCAGAAACACCATTTTAAACAAAAAAGTAAATATAATGAAAATTAATGGGTTTTGTTCCGTGCCTTTATGATAAAACATTATGTTTTTCATGTATGTATACATCTGGCTTAATAAAGATGCTCTGTCGCGGGATTTGTAAAATAGTCATTTTTTTGGTCAAGAATAATGTTTTGAGGAGAACCGCCCGCATAGGCAGTGGTGATCACTTACCATCAGGTGACCCACATGCTTGTTTGCCAGCTTATAAAGTATAAAAAAAACTAACATTCGACCCATTTTTAACCCCCTTAGTAAACGTCACCCGTTTAGTAACAATCTTATATTAAACATCTTGTGTGTTAAAAAAGAATCTATATACAAACTTTTAAATCTCCAAATGAACGAGTTTCATACAACCGTTCAACCCCTATATCACCCCTTAAGGGTTAAATTTCGAAAAAGCCTTCCTTAGCACATGTTTACGTACTTTGTAGAATATAATGTTCCAATTTTCAGACTTATATATCTTCAGCGGTTCATTCAAGCTGTGCGCTGTCATTATTATTTAAATAATTCTGTACAGAAAACTGAGAGCTTACAAATAGGTAAATGTGATTCCACGACGTTCATAATTATATCTCATTATAAACCGTTTCTTTATCTTTATTATCGATCAAAAGAAGACAATATTTCAAACAATCTCTGCCTCCGCCCTAGTTGAACCGTGGTGCATGTGGTTATAAAAGTTTGACGATCGTTGACTATAAAAGAATGAATGTGACGACTTATACCTACCTACACGAGTATCGCCCGCGACGCGCAAGTCTCGCGACGCACGGCCGGAATTGAGGCACAATGAAATGACGACCTTAGAGCGCCAGAAATAACGTCCATATTGAAACGTAACTAAGAAAAAAAATCAATTAATGAATAAACGCGGACACTTTCTGTTTAATTTATTTTTTATTGTACTAATAATATGTTGACGGCAAAAAGTAAACACTTTTGAAGTAGTTATGTATTAGGGCTATCCAAAAATTACCAATATTTGAGACTTTACAGATCCGTAAAGAGAATTTGTATAAGTTTTAATAATTTATCAACTCACATAATATAGTATTTAAAATAAATTGGCGAATTAGTTATCTTTAATTTCTGATAAGATAAGCCAGAAAACGTGAAACTTACTGAACCTTCTTTATTAATGACAGTCGCGATCGGTTAATTAGTATAATTTTGATTACTTTAACTGGGATGCAAGCGTCATATCGTAATAGAGGTAATTTTAAAAAGTTATGTATTACGCTGTACTCATAAAATCATAATATGATGAAAATGTAGTTTTTTGGTTATTTTACACTGACGCGGAACCCTAAAATGTTTAGTTCTATTTATTTTAACTATTACTAACAATACTTTATACCACACAAAAAGAAAATTACAGTTATCGAATTATGTCCAGGTTAAGGTAATTTGCTTGGTCTATTATTAGCGAGTCTCCGTCCGGCTATTTATTCTAAGATACTTGCTAATGACTTAACATTCAACATGGCAACTACTGGGTCAGTGTCGAACACTCGGACGTTTACTTCATAGAGATTGGGTAAGTTGAGTTAAGAAATACTAAAAAAAAAATTTGAAATATTACTTTTTAGATGAGGAAGTGACCGTTCAACCACCCTTGCCAAGATAAGGGGAAGCAACCCTAGCGCGTTGTATGTATTTATTAAGTAGTCTCTTCTAGTAATCGTAAATGTTAGCTAAAACAGTATCTGAGTCACGACATAGATTAAGATTTATCAGAATCACGCTACAGAACAAGGTACAGTCAAGTGCAAAAACACTATGTAGTTCTTATTGCCTCTATAGAAGAGGTAAGTATTCGGACATATTTTTGAACATTTAGAGTATTGTCTAATAATGAAATAAATTAATTTTCAACACACTTGCTCATAAAGTGGCTCTTATTTTTTTTTATTGTTATAAAAATTCACAACACAAGTTAAAAATAATTTTAAGGTTCTTAAGCGCGGAACGCCGTTTATTAAGTACAGACAAGTGATTTTTACTTTACACTGCCGCAAAGAATTGAAAAACGTCGTATGATACGAGTATATTGATATGTTGGTCATTACAGTCGACGAGGCTGTGTTACACTGCATAGCCCGAGCCGCCAGGTGGAGGGCTGTAATATCCGAGACTGTAATGAGCAAATAGCCACGAGTGTGCTATAAACGTTAACTATCAAATTATGTTTCCAAAATGTTCGGAAATAGTACATTACATAACTAGGGTGGTAATACAAAGAAAGGCCGAGATCGCAGAAGTTTGCGGCCCGAGCTGCAAGCGAGGGACGTAAATATGCGATCGAGGGCTTTCTTTATTACCTCCCGTGTTGTGTACATCATTTTATGTCTACACTTATTAATAGGTATCCACTTTTAAACACTGCTGTACTTGCAATAAAATAAATAATACTTAGTATTTTATAGTAACAGTAAATAAATAGTTAGGTATTAAATATTCCTCCATTTCTCAATATTCGATTACCGAGTAAAGATGGTTTTCTTCTTTCTTTCCCTCTTTCTATTGAAGCTCGTGTTCTTTCTATCCTTATTATTCGCCATCTTCGTATTGGGCTTGAAGCTATGGCTGCAACCAATCACAGGCGTGTGCAAGTGCAAAACCAAGCTACACGGGAAAGTCGCCCTTGTGACTGGAGGGACATCTGGTATCGGACTTGAGACAGCCAGAGACTTGGCAAGAAGAGGCGCAAGGGTCATAATCGCTAGCATAGAGATTGAGAAATCAGAAGCCGTCGTTTCCAACATCGTAGAAACCACTGGAAACTTCGACGTCCAATACAAACACCTGGATCTCTCTAAGTTTAGGAGCATCAAAAGATTTTGCGAAGATTTAAATAATACTGTTGATAGATTGGATATTTTGGTTAACAACGCCGGGTACGGCGGAGTTAAAAGAGAAGTTACAGAAGACGGTATTGATATGGTCATGCAAATTAACTATTTAGGTCCTTTTCTGCTCACTAACCTACTTCTGAAGAAATTGACTGACTCGAGACCGAGTCGTATTGTTATAGTAGCTTCAAATGCGGCCCGTCGCGCTAAACTCGACCCCGAAGACGTAGCTGGCATCAACACACGAGGTTATTGGACCATGTATTGCAATTCAAAACTTTGCAACATTATCTGGGCAAAAGCTTTAGCGAAAAAGCTGCCTCGAGGAGTAACAGCAAATTCGCTGCATCCCGGAATTGTGAAAACTAATATTTACAATCAAATACCTCATAAAACTCTATTGGTACTTTTCGCTGTTATTAAAGCAATTTTCAAGACGCCGAAAGAGGCTGCTCAGACTTCGATCCATTTATCAGTTGCTCCAGAACTTGAGGGTATAAGTGGGAAGTTTTACTCGGACTGTAAACCTGATGTTTCTATTAAAGCAGCGGAGGACGAGGAACTTATTGAAAAGGTGTGGAGAGAGAGTGTGAGGCTGACAGGCAGCTAACTGTCTCTTTCTTCTTTCTATGTTCTTCCACCAGTAACTCTAGCACAGCTGTGATGCGTTACTGTTGTTGCTTTTCCGTTCAATATATCTAGAGAGAAAATTACAGGTTATGTGATATCGGTCATGCAGGGGTAAGCCTAACCATAGCCTAGCCTAACTTTTAAATTTAAGATCTTGCAGATCGATAGGAAATAACGCGTACGTCAAATGAACTGCCCTTTTTGTTGAGTCAATAAATGACTTTCTAAATGAGTTATAATTTGGTTTCATTTAAATATTTCTATTACCTAACTAAACGGTCGTTAAAAGACTATATATAAACGACAGCTATTAAAAACTTTGTATTACCTATATCTTCACGCCTTCGTGCAAGCATCCATGTAACTATCTACGATTTTAAATCTAGGTATTTTGTAAGTTTATTTAAATATTGGCATTCACCGGGGACCGGGCCCCGGGCCCCTGAGAACCCATTATAGGTATTTAACACGTTAATTGTCCCCATACAACACTATTGGTCAATATAACAAGTACTAACTGTGCAATCAGTATGGGAAAGTGACCCCATAGTAGAAGCATGGACTCCTGAAAATAACCTTCATGACCCCACATTGGGGGCACCGGGACAGGGACGTGTTAACTGTCTATCCCAATTTCGACTGAATATTTCAAGATTATGGGATGCGCACTAAAATGATGTCCATAATATTATAAAACCATACAGTGTAATTGAGAAACGTCCTTTTCAAAGGCGGTTAAAAATGAAACATTGCTACTACTAGCGCCATCTATCAGCGAGTCGCAGACATTAGTTTACAATAAATAAAACAATAATTATTTCCAAGCTTTTATTCTATGCCGCCGCGGCACCACCACATCACGATCGTCATGGCCTGGTTTAGCCATGTCCTTTTGCAGCTCCACAACCACTCGCAGCATGAAGTTTACTATCTGGCTGGCAGTACCGTCGCGCAGTCGCGGGAAGTCACGTTTGGTGGGAAGGCACCGGTCGTTGATGGATACAGTCTGATGAGTAAGCGACGCGATTAGACGCTTTATGATGTTCACTTTCTTGTTGGCCGCCAACGGTCGTAAGCGTGTCACGAAACGGAGGAGGTACTCTAGAAGAATCATGTCTTCCTGGAAAGAAAAAAAATGTTGATATTATAATTCTATAGACAGGATGCAACAGAATACACATTCTGTCAAAATTTCAAGTCTAGCTATTACGGTTCAAACTCGACTAGTTGCTGTTTGATGCTACTCATGACTAGATGTCGCTAATTAGTCTTCACAGTTTTCAGATCTACAACTTCTCATTTAAAGCTATTTGCGACTAGATGGCGCTTCTAGTACTTACAATTGAGGGTTTCTAGGAATATTAATTCCACCAAGTGCCAGCACGGTAGAGTCACTATTTCTAGAAACTAAAGATATTTAAAGACAAAATGTTTGTTGCTACTCCAAGGACCTTCAAATAAATAGCCGGACGGTGCATCACTAACAAACTACTGAAGCATGTCTAATCGGCCGGCTACCTATCTGTGTGTGCTGCTCGCAATAGAAAAAAACTAGTTGATGTGTGCGTGCGGCTCGTAAGTACAAGCAGCCGGCGCATTAGAAATGGCTTCAGTTCGCTGTTGGCGAGCCTCCGTCCGGCTATTTATTTTAAGGTCCTTGTGCTAGTCGCAACTAGATAGCGCTACTAGTCCTTACCATTGGCAGCGACACTATGCAGGCCTCTACGTCTTGCCCGCGGCCGACAATTAACGCTAAGTCCTCTCGGTCTAGCACGGGTTGCTTCAGTCCCTCTAGCCACTCGAAGAGTAGCCCACAAAGCACCGCTGGGTCTTCCTATAAAAAAAATAACAATAGTAACGATGACCCGGTTGCACTAGTTTATACGTCGTTGGATGTAAACGACGTCCAAACTTAACTTAACCGACTACTTTATACGGTAAGTACCTGTCATGTAAAATTGCAAACACCGTGAGTTTATCGTCAATTTATCTCATCAGATTCTAAACTGTCGTTTAATTGTAAATTGGGCGATACTGCTTACTATATGACGTATTAATTTTCGGTAGTTTATAATCTATCGATCAAAAATCAAAAACAGTGAAATTGTGAACTGTCCCTAATTGGTCAGTTTTGGCGGTGGCTCTATATATTATGTCCATGAAGTCAGAAAATAACCTCACCGAAGGGCCCTTTTAAGGGCCTGGAAAAGAGCACTGGTAAGAGTGGTAAGGTCCTGGGAGTCTAGGTGTATATGTCCATGAAGTTAGAAAATAACCTCCCTAAAGGGCCCTTTTAAGGGCCTGGAAAAGAGCACTGGTAAGAGCCTGGGAGTCTAGAAGGTATGCGTAACACCGCTAACAAAAAAATAGAGGTAGACAACAAATATAGCAGTTAAATAAAGGAAATATCCAAGCAGGTAAATATGTGCAAAGAAAAAAGACAATATAAACACGTTCACGTTTTAAACCCCACTGAAATAGTACATTACACAACTAGGGTGGTAAAACAAAGAAAGGCCAGGGATCCGAGAGCTGCAGGGAGGGACGTAAATATGTGATCGAGGGCTTTCTTTATTAGCTCCCGTGTTGTGTACATGGTTTTATGTCTAACTTGGCCAGGAAGCGGCTTTTTCCGTACGCGTAGCGTGCGGAAAAAGCCACTTTATGGCCAGGTGTGGCATAATAGTACATTTAACAACTAGGGTGGTAATACAAAGAAAGGCCGAGATCGCAGAAATTTGCGGCCCGAGCTGCAAGCGAGGGACGTAAATATGCGATCGAAGGCTTTCTTTATTACCTCCCGTGTTGTGTACATCATTTTATGTCTAACAGTAACAGTCTTTTATGTAAAACAGAAAGCGGCTTTTCCCGTACGCGCAGCGTGCAGAAAAAGCCACTTTATGGCCAGGTGTGGCATAAAAACATTTATTCTAACCTCTACGTCAATTTTGTCCATGCCCTCCCTCCGCTGGTTGATGTCGACTCGCAGCTGCTTCAAGTACTTCTGCCGCTCATCTGGAAGACTGTGGTGGTCCGCTACGAATGCCTGAGGAGTGGCAATAGTCAGTTATTAATAGACATCGCTGGAGCAAGAGAGTTCTGCAGTGGAGATCAAGTATAGGTAAACGCAGTGTGGGACGCCCCCCGACTATTTGGAGCGACGATCTGCGCAGGGCGGCTAGCACTTTAAACAACTGATTTATTTATTTATTTATTAATACATGTTAACATGACATTACAGTAAAAAAACCAATGCGTCATGAAACGTAAGAATAAAATATCTATTTTGGCGACGAAACGGCGTGGCCCCGTTGCATCGTCGTCTCCGGTGTAGGATTCGGCAGGTTGCCCCGGAACCGTCGAAACACGACACCCTTCGGCCAGAAGTCAGCACTTGCGATGGTCTCTTGCAGCGGCCGCGGCACGCGCACCACAAACGAGCTGAAGTGCACATAGTGGCGCGAACGCAGCTGGAACACCCTCAGCGAGAAGCCGGCGAACTGACGAACGTACTCCGCCACCTCATCAGCCGTGGCGGTGTAATGTAGGCGCGATACATATAGCGCCTTGCTCGGTGTGGCGACCCGCAGACCAGAACCAACCGGTTCTGCAGTACCACACTGACTCTTGCGCGGCTTGCGCTTCCTCGTCACCATTGTGAAGCCCTCCTTATCCACATCGGTGCGTGGGAGCTTCTCCTTTGGAGGAACCCGAACTTCACGCGCTCTTGAGGGCGCGTCTCTCCGATAACAAATAACACTCCTAGGGCACTCTTGTCATGTAGCCTGTACTGAAAATGCTACGATGTCTGTTCATCATCATCATCATCAACAGCCTGCGGCAGTCCACTGCTGGACGTAGGCCTCTCCCAAAACGCGCCACTTTGCTCGATCATCAGCTATACTCATCCAGTAGCTGCTAGTTTTTTTTGGGTGGTCACCCGTCTGTGGGGTTAGTCTCATCTCGTCTAAAAAAGCAGCTGGTCTAAGCAGTTAACTGGTCTAAAAAGCAAATGGTCTAATTAGCAACTCGTCTAAAAAGCAACTGGTCTAAGTAGCAACTTGTCTAAAACGCACCTAGCAGCTGGTCTAAAACGCTTCTCGTCTAAAACGCAACTGGTCTAAAACGCTACCCGCCAATAATGCAACTGGTCTATAACGTTCTTTGTCTAAATCTCATACCGTCAAAAATTAATATCTTCTTAACTAGGGAATGCAAACCGGTCAAAAATGAAGCCGGTAAATTACCGGTAATTATAACCCCAAACCGGTTTTTTACCGAAACATATATAAATAGATAAATATTGGTTTACGCTGTCGTTTATAAATTTATGTACTACGAAACGCCTGTACTTTATCGAAATCCAATGATTTTATGTGATTTAACGATTTAATTTACTTTTTTTTGCTTCAAAAATGTTGAAAAAGTTTTTTATTCCTATCTTTCCATATCTTGTCTCCTTCTGCCTTTCCGATCCTTCTGCGAATTTCCGTCTCGCAAGAGCCATTATTGCTTGTTATGCTGGAACCCAGGTATACAAAGTTGTCTGTAGTTTCTGAATTGAACGTTCCGCTGAGCTCCAGCTTGCCTGAGCGATCCACGATCATGACTTTAGTCTTGGATCTGTTAATTGCGAGGCCAAGTTCTTCGCTAACCCATCTCATTCTATCCAAAAAACTGACCATCTCGGCTTCATTTGCTGCTAAAAGGGTGGTGTCGTCAGCATATCGCAATCTTGCGACCTCCAACAGTGATGCCACCATTCCAGCCGTCACATGTTTTCTGTACAATGTACTCGCCGTATATATTGAATAGGATGGGTGAGAGGATGCAGCCTTGTCGGACGCCCTTACGAAAACTGAACGGGTTCGATGTAGTCTTGTCGACTCTCACTATTCCCTGGCTGTTGTAATATTGCGACTGTGAGGTGTCGAGGTACACCTAAATCCGTCAAAACCTCCCATAAACAGCCCCAGTCGATACAGTCAAAAGCCTTACTGTACTTAGTCGACGAAGTACATGATGACTGGCGTGTCGAACTCGTAACATTTTTCCACAATTTGTCTGATATTCAGTATCAGCTCCCTAGTACCTACCTTTACCCTTCACAAAACCCGCTTGCTCTTGCGGGATTTGCCAGTCTAGATAATGACGGATCCTGCTGTTCATCACGTGAAGTAGGACTTTACTGGCATGGGAGATCAGAGCAAGGATACCTACGGTAGTTATCGCTTTTTTTGGTCGGTTGCAGATCTTGTGCAAAAGGTCAATTCCCCTGTCACCTTGGGCCTTGAGAATTTCGGACGGGGTAATTATCCTGTCCTGGGGCCATCTTAGTTTTAAGACGATCAATTGCTGCCACTATCTCGGACTTAAGAATATCAGGTTCCAGGTCCATGAGATTCCAAACCATTCCGGTTTTGATAGTTGTTGAGGACTTCTCATACAGCTGCTCACAATATTCACGCCAACGCTCTGCAATTTTGTCAAGTTCGTGCAAAAGTTGCCCATCGGAGTTTTCTATGACCCAAGATTTGGGCTTAAACTTTTTGCTGAACAGCCGGGCTTTCTTGAAGAGATCTGATGTTTGCATCTTCATGGCATGAGACTCAACCTCGCGACAGATGTCCATGATGAAGTTGTTTTTGTCTCTACGGCATTCCTTCTGGATCACTTTTGATAAACTGGAATATTCCTTCATCCTCTTAGGATCTTGGAGGCTTTTGGCTTTCATGTCTTTCCTGTGTTGGACTAGGTTCCACGTTTTTTCAGTAATCCATGTGGATCTTTTATGGTTCTTTTCTCTTTTAGAAACGATGTCATCCAAAGCCTCGTTTACTTGGGCTTCGAAGTGCTTCCACAAACACTGATTATTTGAGTATCTCACAAAAGCGTTTTTCAATATAATCTTATTTTACACGATGTGGGTTGTTTTTTAGGGTTCCGTACCCAAAGGGTGCCAACGGAACCCTATTACTAAGCCTCCGCTGTCTGTCAATCTGTCCGTGAGTCACAGGGCTCTAATTTTAACACCGTAATACGTAGACTTGAAATTTTCACAGAATATCTATTTCTATTGCCGCTAGAACAACAAATAATAAAAACAAAATTAAATGAAAAAGAAAAGGGGGTACCCATATAGGAAATGTGCTTGTATCGATCAGTCACAGGACTGTATCTTACAGGAACGTAATAAAGAGACTTGTCATTTTCACAGAATGTGTAAATGTGTTGTCGCTGAGAGATCAAATAATAAAAAGAAAAATAAATCAAGAATACAAGAAACGTGTTTTTTGGCATTTTTTGCTCGATTTTAATACTGATAGATACTTAATATGTTTATAGAATGTGTGTTTCTATTGCCTCTATAACAACACATAATAAAAACCAAAAATAAAGTTAAAAATAATAAGGGGGATAAATGAATGTGTTTTTGGCGTATTTTTGCTCGACAATGGTACGGAACCCTTCGTGTGCGAATCCACTTGTTTTAAGGGAAGAATAACCATATATCTTGCAGTTTTATTTTATTTTAGTATAAAGAAACATATACATTAATACATTATAGACATTATATTATTGACAACAACTTCTTTCTTTATAATCTTTTCTTGCATTAAGTATAGTCAAACTCTATGCTTGAAACAACACCCACCCTCAAGAAAAGACTCTAGGTACTACCACAAGCTTAATAGAAACAATCAACAATTAATATGTTGCAAAGTTATATATCCCTATGTCACAAGACAAAAAAAAAAATTCGTCAAACTTTTCTTCCTACCTATTTGACGATTAAATAATAAAATAAACAACGACATCTTTTGATTGCTGGACTATAAATCCCACCCTCAATCAAAAGGTAATGAAATAATAACTAATCATAGGTATACTAAGACATCAAACTAACCCTAAAAGTCCTCTCAACTTCTCGAACGATTGTCGAGGCAAAGGTTTAGTTAGTATATCTGCTATCTGTACACTCGTATGAACATATTCAATGTTTACAATACCTTGAGTAACCTTTTCTTTTACAAAATGGTATTTTATGTCAATATGTTTCATTCTTTTCAGTTGTTCATGCGAGTTACAAGCTTTAATAGCCGATTGATTATCCTCATAGACGGTTACAGTATCGTTTTCATGAACCATAAGTTCTGCTAGCAAATTCCTCAACCAACAGGCTTCACTAATACAATACGTAAGAGCTATGTATTCCGCCTCACATGACGATAACGCAACTGTGGCTTGTTTTTTTGAAGTCCACGATACTAGGTTACCATAAACCTGTAAACAAAAACCTGATGTTGACTTTCTGTCAAAAACATCGTCACCCCAACTTGCGTCAGCGTATGCCGATAACAATTTCTCACTCGCATGTCTATTATATACTAATTTCAAGTTTATAGTACCCTGGATATACCTTAAAATACGTTTAAGACAGATCCAAAGTTCGTTACTGGCACAGTTTTGAAACCGTGACAGATATGTTATGCTAGCACACAGATCAGGTCTAGTGCCGATCATAGCATACATTATACAGCCAATCAGTTGCCTACATCTATGTTCCAGCTCTTCACTTTCTGAACTTTCCTTGTGCAACGTTGATAAATCAAAATTTGGATCCATAGGAGTAGCCACACTATGACATTCTGACATTTTAAATTTATTTAACACATTTTTGAGATACTGAGTTTGGTCCAGTGTAGTAACACCATTAGATAAGTCTTGTTGAACATTGATACCTAGATACAAACTCGCAAGCCCTAGATCTTTCATTTTGAATACAATTTTCATGTTTTTCGTAATTTCGTTTACCATGGGACCAAATCCAGTACACAGTATGTCATCTACAAAAACTAATACATAAACTTTACTACTGCCATCTACATAACAGTATAAACAATGATCGCTTTTAGTTTTTGAAAATTTTTGGCTGAGCATAAAATCATTGAAGCGTTCGTACCAGGCCCTCGGTGCATTTTTCAAACCATACAACGCTTTATTTAATTTGCATACTTTACTCTTTGGCACGACAAAATTTTCCGGCAGTTCTATGTAAATGTCATCTTTAATTATGCCATTTAAAAAAGCGCTGCATACATCCAACTGGTACACCGGCCAATTATGCTTATTACACAAAGCAAACAATGATTTTACAGTAGCCATTTTTACGACCGGGGAATATACGTCACAATAATCTAAACCTTTCTGTATAAAACCCCTAGCTACCAATCTAGCTTTGTATAAATCTATTTGATTATCTTTATTACGTTTAATCTTGAAAACCCACTTTGTGTCAATTAACACGATCTTAGTGTCAGGCTTGTCTACGTAAGACCACGTGTCATTTTCTGTCAGTGCCTTCATTTCCGCCTTCATTGCATCATCCCATTTACAGCTGTCAAGTGACATTTTGGCTTCTCTCAAGGTTGTTGGTTCTCCAGAATCTGAAACACTTAAGTACGACGTGTCATAATCCAATAAACTGGTGGGAGGTTTTAACGTATGCCTAGGTCGTAGTGTTCTAGTATTAAGATTATCGTGGCCCACCTCATTAGTGCTCATGCTTGGACCAGCAACTGACATATCCGGGTTTTCTATCGGTTCATTTGTGGGCACTACCTCACAACTGTCCAGATACTCGTCGTCTGACCCTTGAATGCTACTAGCGACGGAACTTGACGACGTTGATGCTGCTTGTTCTGGGACAGTAGGTTCTATCAACACAATCGGTACAATCTGTACTTGCTCGAGTTGCTCGGTTTCAATACTGGGCGATACTATGACCTCTCTCTCTATAGAAAAAGTTTTATTTTCAGGATAATATATCTTATATCCCTTTGTGTTTTCGCCATAGCCCACAAACATACCTTTCTTGCTTTTACTATCTAACTTTTTTCGGCATTGCTTGGGAATATGTGCCCATACTTCTGATCCAAAAACGTGTTTAAGCCAGCGTATATCAAACGTCTTCTCATAGTACAGCTCATAGGGAGTTTTCCCATCCACTGGACTCATCCCCGTACGATTAATAACATATACGGCTGTATGGACGGCTTCCGCCCATAAGTTCTTATGCGCCTGGCTTGCTTTCATCATCGTACGTGCGGCTTCCATCACTGTCCGCATTTCCCGTTCAATTTTGCCATTTTGAGTTGGCGTATACGGTACAGACGTTTGATGTTTAATACCTTTTAGCTCTAAGACATTCTTAAGCTCACGATTGACAAATTCTCCGCCACAGTCTGTACGAAGGATCTTTACCGGCTTTCCTTCATTCTCGCACAACGCTAGGTAAATTTTTATTTTCGAGACTGCCTCACTCTTCTGACTCAAGAAATATACAGTGCGGAAACGAGAATAGTCATCTTTAAGAAGCAAAAAATAGCGCGAACCTCCAACAGAAGCTTCCTCTAAGGGTCCGCACAGATCTGCGTGCACCATATCTCCACGATCTGTCGTTTTATTACTGCTTGAGTAGGACGGCGTCTTGCAATGCTTTCCTTCTACGCACGACGAACAAAAATGTTGTTTTGCACATATGGCCGAAATATTATTATGATGAAGCATTTTTTTTATATAAACGAAGTTTTGATGTGCTAATTTGCAATGATATTTGTAGAGATCGCATTTATTATTACACACTGGGTTGTCATTCGTGTTTGACTCAGTCTTCACTTTCACGTCAGAATTCAATGTCACGTCAGAGTTTAATGACATGTCAGACCTCGTTGACCCGGCAGTAACCTCTATACTGGAAAATGCGTGTTCACATTTATTAAAGCACATCTTGAATAATCGTCCAATACGTTTAGCGATTACAATCGTATTATTGTCTTTTATGAATTTGCAAACGGTACTGTCAGACACCATTTTTAAGCCTTTATCAAGGGCGCTTGAAACAGAGAACAAGTTTACTGTTAAGTCAGGTACAAAGAGCGCATTTTCGAGGTTTACTAAGCACCAGTCATGTCCGTTGAAAGCTTTCATTTGTATGTTTCCTTCGCCAACAACACGCACCTCAGCACCATCACCGAGTCTGACTGTACGAATGTAGTCTAACTGCTTGTAGTTTTCAAAGTACACTTTGTTCTTGCACATATGGTGTGTACAGCCACTATCCATATACCAAAAGTCAGCCGATTGTTCTAATTCACTCGCAACCAACGCTGTAACATTGTTTTTGTGCTGTTTTATTGGCTTATTCCTCTTTCTGAAGAAACAGTATTTTGAAACGTGTCCTGTCTTCTTGCAAAAATCACATTGTTGATTCTTGTAACAGTCTTTCTTCAAGTGACCAGGTTTTTTACATGTCAGACAAGTTATATTACTAGTGTGGCTCACTAGTGCTGATGCCGATGAAACGTCGTCTTTAGAGCTCCGCTCTTCTTCAAGCAACAACCGAGATGTCAGTTCTTCTAATGTTTGTTTTTCTACTGGAGCTGATTCCCAAGCTGATCTGAAGTGCTTGTATTTTTCAGGGAGTGACATCAGTATTTTCGTAATTACCATCTTGTCTGAAACCTCGTCTTTAGCCTGTTTCAATTTTACTCTTACGTCCTCTATTTTGGACAAAAAATTGGAGACCGAATCCTCGAACTCCATAGTGAAGAACTTCTGCTGTAGAAGATGTATGCTGACAGCTGATTCGCGATCATATACGGCTTTAAGTTTAGTCCACATTTCTGACGCTGTTTCGCACGACAAAATGTGAGTCTGAGGTCCTGACTCCATCCTCGTAACAATGATGGACTGAGCCTTAGCATCATCTTTCTTCCAATTTGGTTGGTCTTCTGTCTTATCGGGCATTTTGCGGTCTCCCGACACTATATCAAAAAGACCTAAGCCGTTGAGCACAATCCGCGTTTCAAATTTCCACGTTGCCCAATTTTCGCCTTTGAGTTTTGTAATATTCGCGTTCATAATAGCCGTCGCCATATTTTTCTTTGTAATTCGCCCGTGTGAAGACCGACGTCAAACGCCGTTTTTTGAATATTTCTTCACGCCGGTTTTAATAGTCTCCACCTGCAAGATATGAGTCCGCTGGGCCCATAACCACTTGTTTTAAGGGAAGAATAACCATATATCTTGCAGTTTTATTTTATTTTAGTATAAAGAAACATATACATTAATACATTATAGACATTATATTATTGACAACAACTTCTTTCTTTATAATCTTTTCTTGCATTAAGTATAGTCAAACTCTATGCTTGAAACAACAAATCCGACTCGCACCTGGCTTGATTTCTTTTAGTTTATGGATGGTTATTATACAGAAATCTTAAATTAAACAACATTTTTGCAGCCTTTTACTTCAAATCACCAATACCGGTAATTTACCGGTTTGCCGGTTTTGAACTACCGAAGTCGGTAAATTACCGGTTTCAAAATTTTCCCGGTAATTGCATTCCCTAGATTCTTAACTCAAATTAGTCAGCACTGATTTGTATCAATCATAATATTTTTATTATTATTTAAATTTTAAATATCTATATGTACAGTCAACTCCTTTACTACAAAGACATGTGTCCACTTTTTCACCTTATTGTTATTGCATTGAGATAAATTCAAAAGTGGATACTTATTTTCTTAGTCTACATAGGTAGGTAAGGTAGCCTACCTATTTGCGCTTGCGTTAAAGTATTTACCCGCAGCCCACTTCTATGTACAGCCGGCTGCAAAAGTCTATGGACAGATCGAAATCATTTTCCTGTGACGGGCACCCTTGGCGCCCTTGAAAACATTAAAAATTCCCACTACTTGGTCCAGGATCCATATTTAAATTATAATTAAAATGTAACCATTTCACATAACAATATTCAGCACGAAGGCAGGAAAACATCACATAATAGAATCAAGTTGTTATTAACAAACACGGTATCTATAATCTAAAGTGACCAGTATGTTTCCGATGTAAAGGAGTTTGAATAGTTATTGTTTCCACTTGCAGACCAATCGGTAATCAGTCAGTAATAAAAATTGTTTAAAAAATATTTTTTTGATAGAAACTTATTTACCTTTCCGTACATGACATATGCATTTTCACGAGTAAGTACGAGTCATTGTTCTACTTTATTCTGGTAAGACCTGTAGACCAGTTGCTTTTTAGACCACTTGCTAATTAGACCAGCTGATTTTTAGACCACTAGCTACTTAGACCAACCGCGTTTTAGACCACTTGCTAATTAGACCATCTGTGCGTTAGACCAGTTGCTACTTTGACCAGTTGTTTTTTAGACGAGTTGCTAATTAGACCATTTACTTTTTAGACCAGTTACTGCTTAGACCAGCTGCTTTTTTAGACGAGATGAGACTAACCCGGTCTGTGGGTGTCCCGTTTGGTCAAAAATTGGCCACTTTGGGAAAACTAGAGTTGTGCCCCTCTCCAAAAGAGTATAGCTTATGATCGATTGATCTTTTCCTCAAGTAAGGACATATTTATAAGGAGGGACTGATAATGTACTGATTTATTTTGTTCCATAAGACTATTAATGTAAAATGACAAAATTTGACCTATGTTGATATAAAGTTATTTTCTTATAATTATCATCAGGTATACGTGGTTAAAATTGGTCAGTTTTTCGGGCCCACGGTGTATATAAGCCCAAAAGCATGGCTTGCCTTCTCAATACCAATAAGAGCCTAGGCGCCCTAGATTTCTAAATACAGGCCTGATCCCAGACTAACCTCATAGACATGTAAAGCCGGTATGGTCCCGCTGGTGGCGCCCCCTGTGATCCTGCTGACCGTCTCCAAGTTCCTCTCGATGTCCTCCTCCACCGGATCCCTCCACTCCACCATGGGTAAAGTTGGCACTTGCTCTGAAACAAATGCACTACGTACAAAACAATAGTAATACAAATTACTGTTTACTGTCTCCAAAAAATAGGTCGGCGGTCCGGATGGAGCCGGACCGCGGTCCGCCATTTGGTGAACCCTGTTATACAATATTAGAGTGAAAGAAATGGTTGGATATGAACTTCAACCGAAGATCTCCGGAGTTTAAGCCCTGTCTGTCGTCGAAAACTGGCTTTCGGTTGCATTTGCCTCTGGTCGTTGGCAATATATCGCCCGCATGGAAGAGCTTTGAAACTCTTTGTACTGATAGCCAACCTGTAGGGAGCTCCTCAGGGGTGCTAGGGTCCGGCGCCCGGACTTGCCGCAGCCGATAAGAGAGAAAGGACTTGTAGAACGGCCTGTTCTTGATGCGGAAGTCCAGCCCCACGCTGTGCTGGCAGCCGCACAGCTTGAGGAGGCGCTCGCAGAGGCAGTACACTATCTAGAAGGAAGAACTGATTGTTTAATTTAATTCCATTCAGTTGAGGCCTCAACGCCTCTTTCACAAGCCTAATTCTACTGATAGCGCTTCAGAAAGTATGACCTCTGGTGAGCAGAAACACCGCTAGAAACTCACCAGTGATTGTAGCATCGGCACAATAGTACATTACACAACTAGGGTGGTAAAACAAAGAAAGGCCGAGATCGCAGATGTTTGCGGCCCGAGCCTGCAGCTCCGCTGCGGCTGCGATCAGGCGAGGGACGTAGATCTGCGATTGAAGGCTTTCTTTATTATTTCCCGTGTTGTGTTCATCATTTTATACCTACACATAACCAGAAAGCGGCTTTTTCCGTACGCGTAGAGTGTGCCGTAAAAGCCACTTACTTAGTTAAAATACTAGCATTTTCTTCGCCTGCGTTGTTCCCGTTATTGTCCCAAAGGAACTCTATAACGGGATATAAAGTATTCTATGTTTCAATCCAGGACTTGGTATACTTACATGCCAAATTTCAGCTTGATCCATCCAGTTGTTACCCCGTTATTAGGTAACAAACATCCAAACTCCTTCACAAACTTTCCACTTTATAATATTAGTGTGATAGTGGGTTTTGGAGTGGAATACTTACCTTTGGAAGTTCCTTGAAGGCTCTCTCATCCAGGCCATGTAGCGTGGCCCGCTGTCGGTGGAGGTACTGTCGGATAGTGAACTCGGCAGTTTTCTTGTCCTTCGTCAACATCACTGGTTCCCTGCAAATATTGACGAGAATTCCTGATTAGCCCTTAACTTCGCAAAAAATACAGTAGGTCCACAATTCAAGCCTCGCCGGGATTCGGCAGTAACGTGCGATAGGAGTTGAATAAAAATACAAAAAGATGGCCAAAGAGTTTGTGAACTGTGGTGCACATTGTCAAGGGTTAGAATCATCCTGATTCCAGCCGGGCCTAGCTAAGTTTCTTGTCGGAGTATTTTTAGCTGGGCAGTGCGAACATTAGCAAAGTATAATTACAGACAAGTAGTCAAACTTCGGCCGTTTAGGAGCGCGTCGACACGTATAGACAGCGCGATCCGTACTGGAGCATTCTAACGCATTCTTAAAACTTTGCTTGTAGTGCGCTCGTTCACGGCGCGCACACATACAAGCGCGCGATGTACCTTTGTAGGGAGAAAAGTTACTGCTTATATACCTTACCCAGTTTGAAGCGAGCTCTTCTACTTGAGACTACAATACCATTGAGTGGTTAACCACAAATTATGATAATGAGCTTGTAGTAAAAGAAGATAATAAACGCCTTGGAAGGTTAATATAATTTTTCTACTTTATTTTTTTGGACAATAAACTACAAAATACACTAACAGAATAATGGCGATCATAACATTTGTTGCATTTCATTTCCATTTCAAACCTACTCGACAAGAAATAAGGTTGAAAATTCGATATACATACAGTGTACTTCTAACCTTTTTTTTGTAAGTATTTGGTTGGAGGTTCGAGAACAAAAGTAGATAATAGTATTGTATAGATTCTATTATTGGAGGAGCGGCGTCTCCTGTCACAAGTACATCTAGTGCTTACTAGGAGACACCAACCATGATGTATTTTTATTATGCTGTGTAACCTAATAAACATTTTTCATTTTTCATTTTCATTTTTTTATAGATACAATGCTATTGTAAGTACAGGTAAGTGGATGAGCTCTCTTCAAACTGGGTAAGGTATATACTGTGCCGAGGCGGTGTTGGTAAGCATGGGCCGCCCACAGTCCGCTTTTTGAGTTTCTTCCGACCTCGCATTCAGGTTGGCGTCGCTAGAGGCCCCTAACAACATTTTGGAGAAAGGGTTAAGTGTGACTAGGAAACTGAAAGCCGCAATCTTTTCTGTCATGTGTCTGTTAGTTCTAATAGCATTTCAACGGCTCACACTTTTCTAAACAAATGAATCATGAACCTTTGTTGAATTATAACTGTTTTTAAGATCATAATATAGAATCATGAAATAAATTGACACGTGTAAGTTATAATCTGATTTATATTGTGAAATTAAAATCTTAACCTGGATCTTGAAATAAATAGTCAATTACTGAAGCTCTTCTTGTAAGCAGGTCGCTTAACGCTGGTTGATGTGTGCTGGTTGGTGCTCGTACGTATAATGCGACCGGCTTACTACAGGTGCTTCAGTTATACACCGTGTTTTTATTGATTTCCTTTAACTTCGAGGGCATATTCTTCACATCTAATTAAGTTAATTTCTCCTAAAACCTAATGTTGTAACTCATGCCGTTTTTAAAATATTCATAATCTTAATTTAATCACCAAGCAGTATAAATAATGAGCTGTCATAATTCCAACATTGTCATAGTTAACATTAACTTTTGACTAACTCAAAAGTGTCTTTTAAAATGAAATGTATCTTTTAAAAAATTTTAAATTTATTTATTTTGTATGAAAAGTAAAAAAAAAATTTTTTTTCGAATTTAACACAAAGCGATATACCAGGTAGCTTCTGTTGACGTACGAAGCAACGTGTCGAATTTAACGGAAATAAAAAAAAACACGGTGTATGTTAGAGAGGTGTGCGCCGATGGCTAAATCGTCGGCGGCGGACGCCGGTCAAAAATTGACCGGCGGCGGCGGCGTAATCGGCGTGATCGGCGTGGTAAACAAAATAAGTAATTATACATATATTACAGTACATTTTTACACATATAGTGAAACGGTCGGGCTATATGAACATCATTCGGTCGTTCGTTTCAAATAGTAAGAAAAATTATAACTGGTCTTTTTTTTAAAAGCAGTAGTTCCATAAAATGGCCAAGTCATACTTATTGACCAAAATATAGGGCTTAATGAGTTAGCGCCTTAAGCTTGTCTTTATGAGATCTGGTAACTTTTTCACTGTGAACATGGAAGTAGCAGTATTTTACTACCCATTTTATATTCAATGTTTTTGGTGGAATTGCAATTTTTTTAAAGTTAAGATAATAGTCTCTCATTGCTGAGGGTCCTGAAATTCCCGTGACTTCCGCTTCTTTCTGACGGTGTCTCAGCGTCTGTGCCTGTTCTTGGCATCGTGTAGTGCATCTGCCGCCTCTAGGTTGTTTGCCATAAATCTTGCCAGTAACGATAAGTTGTTCAAGATTGTGGCCTTCTTTCCTGGCTATGTGACCGAAAAACTCTAGTATTCTGCTTAGACAGATGGTTGATGGTTGATCTTGATGTTCATTTTGCATAATATAGATGCATTTGTGCGAAAAGCTGTCCAAGAAAATTGAAGCATTTTCCTCCAGCACCACATCTGGAAACATCAATGCGATCACGATCAGTCTTTGTCAAAGTCCAAGTCTCAGCTCCGTAGCTAAATATGGAGAAGACTAAGAACTAAATTAGTTTTAGTTTAGCGTGAGATGTTGCAATTCTTTCATATATCTTGCAGCACGGACATTGCACTTTTGGCCATTCCGATGCGCCTCCTAATTTCCACTTCACAAGACCTGGTATTGCTGATGTTCGCGGCCAAGCCAAAGCACAAGAGCACCGTGAGCTGTAGCTTTCTGCTACTATCCTCTACCTTAATCTTAGTTTTGCTTTAAATGATCTTGAGGCACATTTCCAGACTGCTGCGCTTCATTCTACCTAGGATTAAAATTTAAAATTGATTGTGGTGTCACCAATAGTTACTCCTCTCTCCCAGTTTTCGCAGACTCTCCTGATTACGTACTCTCCATAGGTATTGAATAGTATGGGTGACAGAATGCATCCTTGTCTGACGCCCATTCTGAAACTGAAAGAGTCCGAATTTGTGTAGAACACTGCTTTAAGCAGCCTGCTATTTTTCATGCGTACGATGTGACCATACACCACAACTGATGTTTCATTATGAGAGCCTCAACACCAGGCATCTTGACGCAACGTAAAACTTTCTTACTTGGTGCTTGATCTTGACACTTAATGAGCAGAATAGATAACGGAGATCGAAGGGGTCTTCTGCTTTGTAGTAGCACCATGTTTTTGTAGTATATTAACCCACGTTAACCCAGTTAGGTTAAGATAAACTCATAATCTCAAGTTAACTCTGCCAAATCCGCCGTCTAAGTTTTCCACAGGCTGCAGCTGATTTGGCTTTGTGGGAAACTATCTTGGATGTCAAAGTCACGTTGAAAGTGACTTCCTAGATACCTAAATTGCGGTTCTTCTTCCAGGCCTTATAATGGAGGGCTCCAAACTATTCCTGAGCCATAAAAAGCTGAAATCTGTTCTGTGGCTTCACTGGAAGTATTGCCAATAGCTTATATCTTTCGATGTAGATGACTTACAAATATTATGAGCTATTATGATATCTCACTGTAAAAGGGGTGTTATTTATGCTTTTATTGTGCTCTAATGTACAAGCAAAGATAGTTTTTCCTCCAATAATGGAGAAGATAGATAAATTGGATCATGGTCATCATAGTATTAGTTCACGCCGATTTCACGCCGGTGCAATGATCGGCGGCGGCGGCGTGGTAAAAATGGCCGGCGGCGTACGCCGCGCCGGTCAGCGCACACCTCTAAGGGAGGCTATTTGTTTTAAGGTCCTTGATTACTGCCGTATCTCCCGATACTTATGTACTTACTTGGAACTGAACACAACGGTCTGCGGCAGCAGATAATGCTCGAACTGCTGCACGCACAGGATCTGCCCCGAGGTCTGGACGGACCGCGGCCGCTTCTTGCGCACGAGGCGAATAGCGTCGTTGGCGCGCACGCGCAGAGAGTAGACGAGGTAGCACGCTATCAGCACCCCCGTGCGACCGAGACCTGAACACATAAATGACAGTTGGAACAACATGAGCAGTTGCAAAAAAACATGCAATTTGCTGTTTATAGCTAGCTCCATCTATCTAAGGTTTACTTACTAAAGATATGTGACGTTCCGCGGTTATGGTACATTACACAACTAGGGTGGTAATACAAAGAAAGGCCGAGATCGCAGAAGTTTGCGGCCCGAGCTGCAAGCGAGGGACGTAAATATGCGATCGAGGGCTTTCTTTATTACCTCCCGTGTTGTGTACATCATTTTATATCTAAACTTGGCCAGAAAGCGGCTTTTTCCGTACACGCAGTGTGCGGAAAAAGCCTCAAGGATATTGTCACATGCGTCCTTCTGTCTTGATGTCCTATAGTAACGGAGTCGGATACGACGCAAGCGACAATATCCATAAGGTTTTACGGTTAACCGCGGAACATCACATATCTATTTTTATTGGCTGTTTCATTAAATTTCAATCAAACTTTATGTACTTATACTTAATCTTTACTGATATTGATGATGAATTATAATTCTGATTCTACTTCTAAACGAGTTTTAAAGTTGCTGCGTGAAAACTAGAAGGGGGGGGGGGGGGGGGTCTTGGCATATACCACGCGTCCGGAGAGGAGTACGGGTCTACGGGGTCCGGAGAGGAGTGGGGTAAAAAAATGGGTCACGTAGTATGGGTATACATATTCCCTTTCGACCACAATGGCCAACTCGTCAACATACTTCATACAACAACAAAAAGTTTTAATTAGCGAACTTATCGTAATACTCAACTCCGATAGAGTCAGAGAACCCCGCTTTCTCCAAGTAAATTAGGAACCTACTTACAAATAAATACCTACACACCTAAGTAGTATGTTTAAGTAAAGTATTCATTTCATTTTCATAATAATATTCATAGTTAATTTCGGCTTTTCGTGAGGCCTTTGTTACCGCAGCGAAATTTCAAGCATGCAATTAACGAACGTTTAGGTAATGGAAATATTGAAATGAAACGAAATAACTCATTCAGAAAGTCATTTATTAACTCGACAAAAAAGGGCAATTTCATTTGACGTACCTAAGTGTTATTTCTTAATGATCTGTTAGAAAATGGTTATATGATTAGTATAACCTCACCTAGTTTTGGCATAATTTTATTTGTCCGAATGTTCTATTCGCCCGAATACTATTTACGCATAATTGTTATTTTACAGATAATATTGACTTTTCAGAATAATTATAAAAGAAACCTAACCTAACCTAATATGTTCTAAATGGCTTATGTAAAAGATTTTGCAAAATATTTTCCGTTAAAGCTAGAGAAAATTTATGCGAAATAAAATTCGGGCTAACAATACATTCGGACAAATAAAACGTATGCCAAATTTGCCAAATAAAGGGAACCCACTAATCATTTCACGACACGACATCATTGCATCACGACAGTTGGACTAGCACAACAGCACGAGCTATCTCAAGACAACCACGACTATCACGGCAGAAATACCAATAGGAAGCGTATCTGTACAATCGAGGCATTAAAAAGTTCCTTACTTTTCAACTCTATGTGAATAACATAAGGTAACTAGCCTTCTCTAGCACAAACGTGTCGAGCGCATCGAAATATAATGCATGAAAAGATAACGCCTAACCAAAATGACGTTGACATTTGCCCTATAACGCCCCCTTTTTAAACGTCTTATGTATTATACTCCTCGCGCCGAATCATGATCCCTATGACAGTTCTTTCTCCATACTTTTGTAATGGCGTCGCTGTCATTTTTAAACACATTGTTCGGAAGTATAGCACGTACATTTACATATAAAACCAAATTTTAGTAATCATAATATGAAACAAATAAGTTTTGTTTATCATTTTCGGAATCAGGTGTACAAATACAAATGGAAAGAGTGAACTGTCATGGGGATCCTGATTCGGCGCGAGGAGTATAACTGGTGTTGATAACCAACTTAATGTTTACTATGTTTGAGCTTTAAGTCATTTATATTTATATGATAAATATTAACATTAAGTTTGAGTGGACGACCTTTTCGCATAAGTTGCATTGCATAAGGTGGGTTGCATTGTTACTAGTGGAATTGTAAGAAAGATTCAGTTAGCTGCCTGTCAGTCTCACGCTCTCTCTCCACACCTTTTCAATAAGCTCCTCATCCTTCGCTTCATTAGGAAGACCTCTAGGTTTACAGTCCGAATAAAACTTCCCGCTTGTACTCTCAAGTTCTGGAGCAACTGACAAATGT
The DNA here is from genome assembly GCA_947034925.1 of Eudemis profundana. Taxonomy (NCBI): domain Eukaryota; kingdom Metazoa; phylum Arthropoda; class Insecta; order Lepidoptera; family Tortricidae; genus Eudemis; species Eudemis profundana. The sequence continues at coordinate 7,357,448 of OX344814.1, read as the reverse complement.
ATCGAAGTCTGTGCACCCTCTTTAGGCGTCTTGAAAACAGCTTGAATAACAGCCAAAACTACCTTTCTCGTTGTACTAGGCATACGATTGAAAATTTCAGTTTTCACTACTCCTGGATGCAATGAATTCGCTGTTAATCCTTGCGGCAGCTTTTTCGCTAATGCTTTCGCCCAGAGAATGTTACAAAGCTTTGTATTGCAATACCTGGTCCAGTAACCTCGTGTGTTGACGCCAGCGACATCCTCAGGGTCGAATTTAGCGAAAGACGCCGCTATTGAAGACACTATCACAATCCGACTCGGTCTCGAGTCAGTCAATTTCTTCAACAGTAGGTTAGTGAGCAGAAAAGGTCCTAAATAGTTGACTTGCGTGACCAAATCAATACCATCTTCTGTGACGTTTTGTTTTAATCCGCCGCACCCAGCGTTGTTGACCAAAATGTCCAATCTATTAACACTAATATTAAAATCTTCGCAGAATCTTCTGATGCTCCTATTTTTAGAGAGGTCCAGGTGTTTGTATTCGACGTTGGTGTTCCCTGTCGTTGCTATGATGTCGGCAACGGCGGCTTCTGATTTCTTGTTGTCCCTGCTAGCGATTATGACCCTTGCGCCTCTTCTGGCGAAGTCTCTGGCCGTCTCAAGTCCGATACCAGAGTTTCCTCCAGTCACAAGGGCTACTTTCCTGTGTAGCTTAGATTTGCACTTGCACACGCCTTTGATTGGTTCCAGCCATAGCTTCAAGCCCAATACGAAGATGACGAATAATAATGATAAGAAGAATGCAAGTTTCAGTAGAAAGAGGGAAAGGAAGTAGAAAAACATGTTTACTCGGTAATCGGGTATTGAGTAATGGATGAACAGTAATTAATTATGTTTACTTTATCGCCGAGTACAGCCACGTCCAAAAGTCGCATTATCTCACTTTAATATTATAAATGCGAAAGTTTGTGAAGATGTTTGGATGTTTGGATATTTGGATGTTTGGATGTTTGGATGTTTGTTACCTTATAACGGGGTAACAACTGGATGGATCAAGCTGAAATTTGGCATACAAGTAGACCAAGTCCTGGATTGAAACATAGGATACTTTATATCCCGGTAAAGAGCTCCTTTGGGACAATAACGGGAACAACGCGGGCGAAGCCGCGGGAAAATGCTAGTATTTTATAAAGAGTACTTAGTTGAAGAACTCTAAATACATACACACATATAATTAGGCTAAGAGATATATCAAAAAACAGAATTAACGTGCAATCGACCATTTAATTTAGGCATAAGTTTTATGCTAAGCATGTTATGGAGACGCTTCGCTCGCTTTGGACACTCTGTTGTTAAAGTTTGGATTAGTTTGAATAATATAAAAACTTCTGTGTACTTTGTCATCGAGTGTAGGTGTACAAGAAACGAATAAATTGAATAATGAATTGTATTCACATTCACCTTCGAGGGGTCGCTGTATAATTCTAAATGCCAGTAGTTCAGAACTGCACCGTCGATCACGTCTTGAATATAGTTAGACCTGTAAACTATGTTAAGATATTTTTCATCACACTTGCTCGAAAATGGTGTCATTACACGTAGGTTTTGCGGGCCGTAAATAACCTATTACGCCCTAGGGCGTAATGGTTTTCTTTTTAAATTTGAAACGCTGGTTCTGTTTTACTCTTATTTGTCATGTTCAATGAAAACGCCAACTTACTTTTTTAACTTTTATTACTGAAATATTTATTTAAAGAGAACTGTTATTGCAAATACATGTAAACACATATTTCAGTAACATTAATTAAATGTTTAAATAGTGTATTTCAGTATTTTGCAAATATAAAATAAACCATTTTAAGTCTTTACCGCTATGGTTTCCGAACGTGACTTGTCGTCTTGATATATGTCACTAATGTCACTGTCAGTTTTACAATTTTATTTAGGTTAAGTAAGGTTATTTTAATCAGATTTCCTCACAAGTGTGATGAAAAACATTGTGTGTGCCGCGGGCGGTAAAGGAATTACAAACTCGTGTTATTAAAGCCCTCGGCTTCGCCTCGGCCTTGTAACAAACACTCGTTTGTAATTCCTTACTTACCGCCCTTGATACACAATGTACTATTTGCATATGGTATGCTTTAAATAACGTGAGTATAGTTACGAACTATGGCAACATTGCCTCTCCCCTTTTTGCTACCGCTATCGACCTGTCTGGGTGTGTTTTAGTTCCTAACTATAAAACTTTTCATGTATGTCCGTGTATTCTGTAAAAGTACATTGCTGCCCATATTTTGAATAATATAAGGACGCTGTTACTGAAGAGTCTTCGTTTGATTCATTCTCCCACGCTACATAACCCTTGTGTCTCAACACGCAGCGCTCCCAATCCGGCCGCCCTCTCTACAAACTATACGTTTCACGCCGAATGATGATCCCTATGACAGTTCTTTCTATACTATTGTAATAGACGCTATCACTTTTTAATGTTTGTAGACATTATTTGTCATAGGGATCATAAATCGGCCCTCCTCGGCACTACCTATACCTACTGTTTTCGTTTGTTTGTATTTCTCTTACTAACACTAGTCATAAGATTACTTGTAACACTAACCATGTATGGACAATTGTCTGAAATAAACGTTCATTCATTCATAAAAATCATCAATCGGGGGTTCGCTCGACACTTCGACTTTAACTGACCACAGCAGGATGATCTCCTATTACGACCAGTTATTATTAGTTGACGGATCAAATTATATTAGGGAACGAGATTAGCAGCGAATTTCTGAAATGCCGTACAGAATTGTTTGCCCAGTTAATTGAATTTGTTTTAGGAATGCAAATACGAATGAATTCGGCTATGAGAAAATCAATCCACACATTTGTTGTTAAATAAGCATTAGTCTACTAGTATGTAGATTTGGTTTTTGTCTCTTAGAGATCCTACATGTAATAATTAATTAGGAAAAAGGAAGCGACGTGGACCAACTGGGCACGCCCTTAACGACATCATGCGTCGGTGAATGTGCCGGCCATTTTAGAGCTACTGCTGCTTCAAGAAATGCCAGTAACGGCAAGCCAAAAACGGCAAGAGACCGGACGGGATGTCACTGATTCTGTGGAGTATGGGACGGGTGCTATTGTGGGACGCAATTTGCGTAAACACGCTGGCCCCGTCACATCTCCACCGAACCTCAATAAGGGCGGCAGCAGCACCAGAGGCGGCAGAAACCGCAAAGGTGGGAAAGTACAATGGTCTCGGCGCAGAATATAATTTTGTTCCTTTTGGCGTCGAGACCCTTGGTCCGTGGGGCCCCGCGCTCTGAGTCTCTTCAAGGAGATAGCGAAGAGACTCAGAGAAATCACGAGGAACCGAAGAGCTGGCAGCTTCCTCGCTCAACGCATCGGCCTTACACCACAGCGAGGAAATGCTACCAGCATCTTCGGTACCATGCCGCAGGGGCTGTTTTTAGATTTATTTTAGTTTTAGCTTATTTAATTTTAATTGAGTTTTAGTTTTTAGTATATTTTATTTCAAGTACTTTGTATATTGTTTAACAAAATAAGTACAAAAACAGAAGTTCTAAATGATAAGTGTTATTTTTTATTCGCAAGTGTGTTGAAAAACGTCGTATGACACTCGTCACACTCGTGGGCATTGGTCATTACAGTCTGTGCAACACAGCCTCGACTGTAATGACCAACATAGCCCACTTGTATCATAATGTACGTCTTTCCCGTACACGAGACAATGGTGTCTCGGCCCTTTGGGAGGCGTGCGCGGAGCCGAAGCCAACGCGTAGAGGCCCTTTCGACAATTTAATGAGAGGCAAAGTGTACACCCAGCGGATGCTGTCCCTGCCCGTGTCATGGGACGCACGCAGAGACAGCCCCCGCCAAATGCAAGGACTATTGTTGATTGATGGAATCTAACTCTACTGGGCTATGGCGGTGGAAATATGGACTAAATTACTGGGTAATAATGTACTATTATTAAGAAACAGAATCTTAGGTACACAGAAGTATATAAGAGATAGAACGAAAGAGTGTATTGTACTTACCTCGCGTGCAAAAAGAAGGGCCGGGGACCTTTTCTCGCCGTCAACTTTAGTCGCCATCAACATTAGTAATAATGGTAAAATTAATTATTCAAATACCACCAAATGAACTGGAAAATGTTGTTTTCCATCACTAAATTACAGTCTTGACGTCAAACGTCAAAATTTAACACCCTTGGTTCCCATAGCAATCGACGGATTATTTCCTTCTACCAGCGGTCGGCAACCTTTTAGCAGCCAAGGGCCACATAGCAGCTAACGAATTTCACGCGGGCCGCACTTTGTTAATACTTTGTAATTTTATACAATTCTGAATATAGCGACCTTGTAGCCAGGGAGGCTCGCGGGCCGCAAGTGAGCGGTTCACGGGCCGCAGGTTGCCGACCGCTACCTGTGTATATTTCTCTGCTTAGGTTCTGTGACTGCCTGTTTACCTGCATGACAATGTATAGCCACGCGGCCCTCCTGCAGCGCGAAGGAAAGCACTTTAGCCATATCCAGAAGCCCGCTCAAGCTCGCCTCTCCATAGTCAGGCCACGCAAAGTTGTAGTAGTATACTGGTAACCAAAATTTATTGCATTTAACATCCACGTCTTTTTTTACGCCAGACATTACCGAAACCTTACTGGGGACTTACGTTCCTGGGATTGAACCAGGACGCTAGCACCGACCACCAAAAGTTTCACTGATTGCCCAAAGTCCGCAACGGATCATTCAAGGGTTATTCTTTATCAAATATCATCATCATCATCATCATTTCAGCCAAAAGACGTCCACTGCTGGACATAGGCCTTCCCCAAGGATCTCCACGATTGTCGGCTTTGTGCTGCTATTATCCAGCGGCTTTATCAAATATGTCTGCGACTAATTCCTCAGTCTCCGTACATTTAGTATGAAAAAGGGCCAGAGGAATAAAGTGACCGCAGACATATTTCTGAAGAATAACCCTCAAATGGTATAGATAGTGGGAAAAATGGGTAACACCGCGTGAAAATAAAAATATTTCTGGGGGCCGTTTCACGAAGTTACAATTTACTATTTTACAAGTCTTAACTAGCAACTTCGGTCAAAAAAAAAATCTTTCAACACCATTAGTGCTGAGGCGAAAAACCTAATTAAAAACATAGGGCGCCGATTGAGAGACAGGGGCTGTGAGCCCCGGTCTGGCTTTTATCAGTATGTCTAGCATAACTGGCCGCGACTTCGTTTCTCGCGCGACTGAGCATCACCTGTCACTGTCACACTATATTGAGTGGAAAGAGATGAGTAGCATTTGTCGCTCGACAAAGAGTCGCGCGTCACAGTTGTGCTAGAGGCACTGGTCCAACAAATATCATTGGCCATACAGCGGGGCAATGCGGCTGGCATATTTGGCACTTTTGGACCAGGTGGTATGTCGGGCCGAGATCTAATTTAGAAAAGTAGTTCTAGTAGTTTATTCCATATAGTATATTTAATTTTAATTTAGTTTTATCTTTAGGTAGTTACTGTTTTTATATTTTATCTTTCTGTTAACTAAATGAATTTAATTACACCATTAATCGATAGTCGGGTATACCAACGTTGCATTGCTAATTTAGACTTGCAAAATTGTAACTTGTAGGTTCAGGAAACGGCCACTCACTGGATGACATGTTATTAGCTCTTTGATGACTCATTTAATTAATAAACAAAATAAGTTTCCGTCAAAAAATAGCTTTTATTGCTGACTGTACTTTTTTGTACAATATTGCATTGTCATCTAATTTACACATTATTGCAAAATGTCATCTCAATCAGAAATCGGGAAGTGGGTCAAATTGAACTTGCAAAATTTCGTTACAGATCATAGACAGACATCGACAGGTGAAACTGAATAAAAACTTGTAAAAAAACGAGTCAAGTGCGAGTCGGACTCGCGCACCGAGGGTTCCGTACAAACTCATAAGTAGATACATAGATAGTTCAAGAAAAACTGTATGGCGATTAGTTTAGTAGGAGCAAATAAGTACCTAGGTATGTGTTACGATTTTTGCAAATTTCTAAAAAACGGTGCAAGGTAGGAAAACCGTTATATTTTTCCTGTAATATTTAGGACGACATTAATAATGGGTAATTATTACAGATTTTTCTGTTCAGTAACTTCGAAGATAATAGGGGGGAATGGTATTATTTTAACGTCTTTCATCATAAATCAAAAACTAGGTACTTATTTAAGAAAAAAAATAAAAATTGTGTGTGATCTACAAATCAAGCCCTTTCATTTAATACCTCACTCAATATAATAGCCCAACTTTCAATTTTCAAAAACCCATTACGGAGCCCTTTAAAAAAAAAGTAAAAAAGGTACAAGATTTTTTTTATGTTCAAGAAGCTCGGGTAAGCTACTTTTAACACTATTCCAAATTTCAAATCGATAGCAGCAGTAGTTCCCGAGATATCTGGCTGTGACAGACGGACAGACAGACAGACAGAGTCGCACCATAAGGGTTCCTTTTTTTACGGTACGGAACCCTAACAAGATAGTCCTGTGTTAAAGCCGAAACTTACTATCGTTGGCCATGAAGATATTGGGGTCATAAGTGAACCCTGAGCTGGTGAGCGGCGGGCCGCAGCTGGCGTGCTCTCCTGGAGTCTGCAGATTGATCACTGTGCGGATACCCCAACTGTGGAATAGAGAAGTTGGTTGGAATACCAACCACGTAAGGATGGACGCACGGCTTCCAAAAACATTTAAGGCTGAGCCACACCGGTTGCGTGTGCACGCACTGTACGCTGCAGCTCCTTAAGTTTGAGCGTGACTAGCCGCCATTTTGAAAAACATTCAACGCGTACGCCACGCGCACGCAGACGTGTACGCAGCCGGTGTGGCTCGGCCTTTATGGTACTCTGCTCCTGAGTTGTCGAACTATTCAATTACGTCAAGCAGATAAAGTTTATGACATATTTTTATATGTGTACCACATTAGATATTTATTTATCCACGACGTCGCAACGTAGAACGATATCGTGTCGTGAATTTTGTCACGTTATACGTGCATTTACACTAATTTCAATATAAAATAACTCGTAAACAATCTACTTACCTAATTAAAAATACTATTTACAACCTACATCTACAATTACTATTAAAAATGTCTTAAAACTACGCTAAATCTAGTAATATAAACTCATCAACACGATAAGTCGTTTAAAACCTACCGCGGTATTATTTAACGCCGTCTGATCACTCACTCGCGAGCGAATGAATGCATGAATGACGTAAGTGATCCGATGCGCCCGCGTCTCGCCGCCGGCCGCCATGACAAGCCAGACCTTCTCGAAGTGAACGCACGTCGCCTGAGTTCGATCTCTGATACGTTTTACATTTTTATACTTGTAAAATCGTAATCGTTCTTCTTGTCGTCGTCTCTAAGTGTTCCTCGACAATTTAATATCACTGTGGTGTTGTATAAGTGACTTAAATAAACCCCAACTGGGTAAGTAGTTTTATTTTGTATGCAAAATGCTTAGATTTAAGTTAGCATTGATTAATGGCTTGGGATTTTAATCATTACAACCTCATAGTCATCTCATAATCATTTTGTTACCATAATTCACATCTCAAGTATAAAACATAATAGTTTACTTTTCTAAACTACATATCGAAATTACATGTCATTTAATTTCCACCCTCAAATTTCGATAAAACATTAATTTCATTAAATTTCATTGTTCATAAATCCATCTCATTAAATGTAATCTCCGTATCTGATTGTGAACATCCACGGCTACACAGCTACCATTAAAGTACTTCTCCTGTTAGCCGTGGACGCTCACAAAATTGCTGGATCGCTTCTAATGCCTTTGTTGATGGCGCGTTCCAGGGTCCAAAGTCCAGAGTGACCATTTTACGGCTGCCTGCTTATCGCTTGCTTCTGGCTTTTCCTACACTGCGAGCTCCCGCCAGCCTGAGCGCCGACGTCCACCAACGGCGCGTACATCAGGGGAGTACTTGAACTGCAGGGGATAAGTGGAATCCGACGTGTTGCGTATTAGCCCAATCCCACGGCCATTTTATATACCATTTTTACCGAGCTAGCCCGTGGGCCATTAATTAAATATTTTTTTGACCGAACCTCCGTCTTTTTATTATCCCACCTAGGGATCTCTTAGTATCAGGTCGAAAGACCCTATAGGAGGTGCCGGTACACTGGCGCCCGTATTCGTGGGTTAAATACGCATCGGATTCTGCTTTTCTTTGTAGTAGTAGTTAGTGTATGTTTGTGGCTTCTTTTTGTGAAACGTTTTTTGTTTTTTTTCTTTCTTTTTTGGTTTTTTCTTGTTGCTAAGGTGTACAAAGTCCTTATTCTGAATTAATAATTGCAATACTGTTTTGTTCTGAAATAAATATATAAATAATAATTCACATTAAAAATATTACGTACCTACTTATATACATACATACTTGTACATGTACCTTTTATAGGGTGTTTGACTTTTTTTGATAATTTAAATTGCGTTTTATTAAATTGTTGTTTAAAATTTGACTAGTACACATTAGTAGCGTTTATTTTTCTTTTTAGTTGCTGCTAACAATTTTATTTTTTATTTTTACTAATTTCAATCATAAAAAAAAACCAAACGTTCATCATCATCATCATCTGATTGTAACAGAACGGAGAACGGGTGTTGATTATTTCTCTTTTTAAGTAGCTGCTTTTGCTTTTCACTTCTTACCTTCAATTCATTTTTGTTCATCATGTTGTCCGTGAAGTACTTGTCGCTTCAGAAGTCGGAGCTTGAATACGAAGTGCGTATTAGAGGTGCTACTCCTGCGTCTTCCGTAGAGGATTTACGCAAGCAAATTATTAAATTGGCTAAAGATTTCCCTTCTGAGCACATTTTAGAATCTCCGCTTGAAGCTAGACAGGATCTTCAAGGCTGTATAGAAGTTCTCACAAAAATTCAGGCAAATCTTGATGTGCCTGACCCTAGCTCTGCTGTACTTTTGAGAACTCAAAACATGCTGAACCACTTATACAACCGTATTGTGAGGATAACACGTGCTGACGACGTCAAGAGAGAACATGATGACGTCACTAAGGAATATAACATCCTTTCTAAAAAGTTTAAGGCTCTTCAAGCCAGTAGACCCATACCGAGCACATCAACTTCTGGATCTGGTAGCTCTAGTGAGCCTGCTACTGCCACACCTGAGATTCAAAATTTGATCTCGGTGACGTGCGATCGCAGTACAGCTGACCTCACGAAGTTAAAATTTAACGGCAAAACTTGTGTGCGTTCATTCATTCAACGTGTTGATGAGTTTATCGAAGCCCGTAATATTTCGTCGAGTAAAATCTTGAGTTACGCCACGGAAATTTTTCAAGAAGATGCCTTGCATTGGTATCGGTCTGTAAGGAGCGAGGTTAGTTCTTGGCCTGAGTTAGCTGCCCTATTGAGGAAGGACTTTGATCAATCGGATTACGATTACAGACTGATCTCTGAGATTCGTACTCGTACTCAGGGGGAACGCGAGAATATCACCATCTATCTCTCAATTATGGATGGGATGTTCTCTCGTTTGTCCAAGTCAGTCCCAGAGGCCGATCAACTAGAGATCCTTCTTCACAATATTAGGCCCTGCTACGCAAGCACCCTGGCATCGGTTAGCTCTATAAATGATATAGATTCTTTACGGTCATTATGTCGTAACTATGAAACTATTCAAGCTCGCCTTTCACAATTTCAAGAACCTCCAAAGGTTACATCTGATACGGTTGCTCCTGAATTTGCTTATTTTAACAAAAGTAGTAGCAAATACAGTAACAATCATTTTAATAAATCAAATTTCACAAATAATAATTATAATAAAAGCTTCAGCTACAAACAACAAAATTTTAATCAACACACACAAAATAAAAATCAGCAACAAAACTATGTACACTCGTTACAGAAAACCAAAAATGAACCATATTGTCCTAGGTGTCGTAGCAATTCACATCACATTCGACAATGCCAAGCTAGTCGCGACATTTTCTGTTTTAAGTGCGGAATGAAGGATGTGAAAACACCTGACTGTCCTGTATGTTCTAAGAATAAAGGTCCAAAAAACTAGTTGAGCAGAGTTGTAGTAATTTTGATAAGGATGATTGGGAAACTTGGCTAAATTTTATTAAAACATTTACCTCTACTTACAAAGTTTCTACAATTCTGCAATCTAAACCTGAACATGATGCTAGGCCCTATATAAATATAAAGATCGATGATATTGATGCCTGCGCTTTACTTGATTCTGGCGCTGCAGTTTCGATCCTAGGTAACAATTGTCATAAACAACTTGTCGACTGTACCTTACACCAGGATCACAATATAAGTATGGTAGCAGCAGGAGGTCAATCATTAAAAAGTATTGGCTATCTTAATTTACCAGTTACTTTTGAAGGCCAGTTCCATATTATTAAGGCATATGTTGTCCCTGAAGTTGAGACGTCCATTATACTTGGCGTAGATTTTTGGCGTGCTTTCCAAATTTGCCCTAAATTTATTGGCAGTGTTAAATTGTCTGATTGCTCTCTGTCAGAAATCAAAGTGAACACTAATGATTTATTCATTCACTCGTATGACAATTTAACAAACTCTCAAAAACGTATAGCTGACACCATTATAGCTCAATTTCGGTCAATATCGACTGAAGAAAAAGGTTTGGGTCGTACAAATGTAATATCTCATCACATAGACACTGGAGATGCCCAACCTATTCGTCAGCGATATTACCGAATGTCCCCTGAGAAGCAGAGGATTTTAACTGAACAGGTGGACGAAATGCTATCACTAGATGTTGTCGAGCCTTGTGAAAGCGCATGGTCATCTCCTGTGCTCATTGTTAACAAGAAGAACGGACAGCCTCGGTTTTGCCTCGACAGTCGCAAATTAAACTCCGTTACCAAGCGCGACGCCTATAATTTGCCGTACGTCTCGGAAATCTTGGATAATCTCCGGGATGCGAAATATTTGTCTAGCATAGATTTATCCAAGGCTTTCTGGCAAATCCCTATAGTGCCCGAAGATCGTGAGAAGACAGCTTTTTACGTACCGGGTAGGGGCTCGCTGTGCTTCAAATCCATGGCATTTGGCTTGACCAATGCACCATCTACACAGCAACGCTTGGTAGATTTGTTGTTTGGGGACATGGAGTCCAAAACTTTCGCGTATCTTGACGATATAATTGTCATTAGTTCATCGTTTGAGGAACACGTGTCGCGTCTGTTGCGCGTTTTGGACAAACTCAAACAGGCAAATCTCACAGTTAACTTTGAGAAGTGTAAGTTTTTTAGGAGTCAGCTAAGGTACCTAGGTTACGTAGTTGACGCACACGGCTTACGTACAGATCCCGAAAAAGTGGAAGCTATAATTAACTTTCCCACTCCTACTAATAAAAAGGAGCTAAAACGCTTTCTCGGTACTGCCACTTGGTACCGACGTTTTGTGCCCAATTTTAGTACCGTAGCTGGCCCCCTAAATAAACTCACTTCAAATGGTAAAAAGTCTCCACCTTTTGTATGGACTCAAGAAGCTGACGCGGCTTTTAACGCCTTAAAAGAATCCTTGGTTTCCGCACCAGTTCTTTCTTGTCCGGATTACTCTTTACCATTTGAAGTTCACACGGACGCAAGTAATTACGGAGTTGGTGCAATGTTAACGCAAACTCTAAATGGCAAAGAACACCCTATCGCCTACATGAGTAGATCGCTTACCGGTGCCGAGAAAAATTTCAGTATCACAGAACGGGAGACTCTTGCAGTGTTAATTGCTCTCGAGCACTGGCGTTGTTACCTCGAGAATGGGCAGACTTTCGTCGTTTACACTGACCACTCTGCGTTAAAATGGTTTTTATCTTTAGACAACCCATCCGGGAGACTAGCACGTTGGGGAGTACGCTTATCTTCGTTTAATTTTGAAATTCGGCATCGACGTGGAGTCGACAATGTTATCCCCGACGCACTTTCTCGCGCCGTCCCCGTTAATGCCATTTCTCTGTCCAATTCGTTTCAATCTACAAACGATGTTTGGTATAAGAAAGTGTATAATGGTTGTCTAAACGCCCCAACAAATTTCCCTAACTTCTTAATCAAAAATAATTCTCTCTTTCGACTTTGCAAAGGCAAACACTCGCCACTTACGACTGAATTTGACTGGAAGGAGGTTGTGCCTAGTGAATTTCGCGAGCAAATAATAACACAGTGTCATGCAGAGCCAACAGCCGGTCATCTTGGCATATTTAAAACCTATCGGCGCTTAGCACTAACCTACTATTGGCCTGGTATGCATCAAGATGTCGTTAAGTTTGTAGGCTCTTGTTCGGTTTGTTTGTCGTATAAGGCCCAAAATCATACTACCTTGGGAGAAATGGGACGTCCGAAGCAGTGCTCACGCCCATATCAAATGATCTCCATCGATTTTATTGGTCCACTTCCTGTTACACGCAAACAAAACAGCTATATGCTCGTAGTTACTTGCTGTTTCTCTAAATACTGCGAAATCTTTCCTTTGAGACGTGCAACTTCTGATGCAGTAGTAAAAATTTTAGAAGACAACATATTTCTTGTTCATGGCATTCCACAAACTATATTTCTCGATAATGGAAGCCAATTCATTAGTTCTACAACTGACGCTTTATTTAAAAGGTACAACATACCAAACGTGTATTTTACACCCAGATACACGCCTCAAATTAATACAGTCGAGCGTTATAATAAAACGATCGTCACCTGTTTGTCTACGTTTGTCCAAAACGACCACCGGACGTGGGACACTTTTATTCCCAAAATTAAGTTCGCAATCAACAACTCTGTCAACGAAGCTACGGGTTACACACCCTCTTTTCTTGTGTACGGTAGAGAGCTTGTCTTGTGTGGATCGCACTATACGGATACTGACCTTGGTGACGAAGTCTTATTCTTACCGCGCGATCTTTATGCTGAAAACCTGGGTTGTCTGTCTTCAGTGTTTAATGATGTGCAGGCTTCATTGTGGCAGGCACATGTAAAAAACACTGCTCATTACAATTTAAGGCGAAAACCCGCAGAATTTAATGTAGGTGACTTAGTCTTTAAGCGCACATTTGTCTTAAGCGATAAAGACAAACACTTTAGTAAAAAGTTAGCACCTAAATTTATTAAGTGTCGTATTACTGAGAAACGGTCTCCTCTCGTATATGTTTTAGAAGACATGTCAGGCAAGGACCTTGGAGTCTGGCATATTAAAGACCTAAAACTCGTCGGTAATCTTAAGTAATGTGTAACACCCTATAGTTAAATTAACATCTTGTCGTTAGTATTAGTCATATGTGCAATATATCACAGATGCCTTTTGAATGTAAGGACGCGTCGTGGATCTGTTACATACATCACGCATGCTTTTTATGTTTCCCAGGTGAAGTATGAAAGAAAATGTATGATGATTGAGTGAAAGTGTAGTACTGATTACAGTTAAGATATCGGGTTTTCTTTGAGAACAAAACCCTTTCACTGGAGCGGGGGGTGATGTCACGTTATACGTGCATTTACACTAATTTCAATATAAAATAACTCGTAAACAATCTACTTACCTAATTAAAAATACTATTTACAACCTACATCTACAATTACTATTAAAAATGTCTTAAAACTACGCTAAATCTAGTAATATAAACTCATCAACACGATAAGTCGTTTAAAACCTACCGCGGTATTATTTAACGCCGTCTGATCACTCACTCGCGAGCGAATGAATGCATGAATGACGTAAGTGATCCGATGCGCCCGCGTCTCGCCGCCGGCCGCCATGACAAGCCAGACCTTCTCGAAGTGAACGCACGTCGCCTGAGTTCGATCTCTGATACGTTTTACATTTTTATACTTGTAAAATCGTAATCGTTCTTCTTGTCGTCGTCTCTAAGTGTTCCTCGACAATTTAATATCACTGTGGTGTTGTATAAGTGACTTAAATAAACCCCAACTGGGTAAGTAGTTTTATTTTGTATGCAAAATGCTTAGATTTAAGTTAGCATTGATTAATGGCTTGGGATTTTAATCATTACAACCTCATAGTCATCTCATAATCATTTTGTTACCATAATTCACATCTCAAGTATAAAACATAATAGTTTACTTTTCTAAACTACATATCGAAATTACATGTCATTTAATTTCCACCCTCAAATTTCGATAAAACATTAATTTCATTAAATTTCATTGTTCATAAATCCATCTCATTAAATGTAATCTCCGTATCTGATTGTGAACATCCACGGCTACACAGCTACCATTAAAGTACTTCTCCTGTTAGCCGTGGACGCTCACAAAATTGCTGGATCGCTTCTAATGCCTTTGTTGATGGCGCGTTCCAGGGTCCAAAGTCCAGAGTGACCATTTTACGGCTGCCTGCTTATCGCTTGCTTCTGGCTTTTCCTACACTGCGAGCTCCCGCCAGCCTGAGCGCCGACGTCCACCAACGGCGCGTACATCAGGGGAGTACTTGAACTGCAGGGGATAAGTGGAATCCGACGTGTTGCGTATTAGCCCAATCCCACGGCCATTTTATATACCATTTTTACCGAGCTAGCCCGTGGGCCATTAATTAAATATTTTTTTGACCGAACCTCCGTCTTTTTATTATCCCACCTAGGGATCTCTTAGTATCAGGTCGAAAGACCCTATAGGAGGTGCCGGTACAATTTTTACTTTGCTCGTCGTAGATTTTCACGACACGACGTCGCAACGCCACGTGAAACGATGCCGTGTCTTAGCACCACGCGATACCGTAACGTGTTTATATCTAAGAGCTCTAAGCGTTCAGTTGATGACACGAAAATGAGTGTACCGTAAAACGGGGTGAGTTGGCTGGAAATCGAAGTTCAAACCTGGATAAAAGTTTATTTTTATATGTGGCACATTGATTTATATACAAAAAAAGTGTTCCGGAGGTAAGAATTTCAGTTTGTCAATGATAGTTTGTTGCTTCATTGCATAGTTTCAACGAAAAATTCATAATAGTAGGCAAAGCCAGCTCACCCCGTAGTTGGGGTGAGAAGGCCTAGCAATTTTATATTTTGACAATATAGCCTCGTTTTCTATGTTAAAACCATTATAAATGAAGAAAATATAACTTAAGTTTTTCTGTTTCCAATAAGCCATGTAAGTATATAAACGATATCCGAAAGGTGGATGAACACTTACTTTGGTAAACATCACTTAAAAACAAAGTTAAATTCAACTAAAAATCCGCCGATTTCGAGCATCAACTTTGACAGTGAATTTGTGTTTCAAAATTGTATGATTTGGCTTAATGTTGCGAAAAGAAGAAAAAATATGTCTAAAAATATAATCAAATTACTTTGAGAGCAACCTAAGCCCAAAAATTAAAGTAACTACTCAAAAATGAAATTCTGGATCCGCAAGCCAACTCCCCCCGCGAAGCCTACTCACCCCATTCTACGGTAATTGGATTTTACGCATTTGTCGTGATCGAGACACTGCTGTAACTAACCTTTAGACTGCGTTTCCACCAGACCTGTGCGAGGTAGTGGAGCGAAAACATACACCAATCAACGTGCTTAGCCTCGCTCAGCGCGGCCCGGTAGTGTTGGATTTTTTCCTCGCACACCGCTCCGTCCGCTACCTCGAACAGGTCTGGTGCAAGCAAACGCAGCCTTACTGTGCTACAGATGTTTATGGGTCTCTAAAACGGTTACCTGTGGAACTGCTGTATGATATTCCTGGCAGCGATGCCGGCGGTGCTGGGGCGCGCCATCGCGAGAATGTCGTCCGTGATCCTACAACAAGTATAACGGTCGTGCTTTACAGTCAGTCTGACAATTTATCGGACGTGAACTTAGGTACAGACTCCGATTAGGAACACGCTTTTTAAAGTCAGCTCCATGGATCCGAAAGGGGACCAATGACGTGCCAGGCAGTGGTGGACTAAGTAACTGTGGGGCGGAAGGGCCGTCGCCGTCTCCAAATCCCGCCAGCACCCCCTTCAGGGTTGGGAGTGGGACAACTTTTTTTATTTCATAAATGAAAAGTGCTCATGATTCTGAGTAAAATGGTATAAGACCCACCATGATCAGACAAAAAAAGTAAAACCTGCATTTTTTCTGCATTAACCCTAATAAATATATCTACCTACCTAGCTGTGCCAAGATTCAGCATGTATTCAGCCGTAAATCAAAAGCTATGCGGTAGTTTTAGTATCTGTTTGGAAAATCCTGACATTTACCAAATCTCATCTCAATTCTGACAAAAGCTATATATGTATATCAGGGTTACTTAAACTGTGGTCCCTTAGGGGTCCGTGATACGAGGGCCGGGGGTCCGTGGCTATACATACTCGTACAACACAAACTTGCACATGCCCTTGATTTTATTTTTTAACCGACTTCCAAAAGAAGGACGGTTCTCAATTCGTCTGTATGTTTTTTATTTTTTTTTTTATTTTTTTTTTGTGTGTTTGTTCACCGGTTACTTGAAGACGGCTGGACCGATTTAAAAAATTCCTTTTTTGTTTGAAAGGGTAGACTTTCGAGGTGGTCCCATTGCAACCAAGTCAGGATCTGATGATGGAATCTTGGAGAAATCGAGGGAACTCTTTAAATATTATAGGCACACATATAGCGATTTCGGTATTTTTCGTAATTTCTCGTCCATCTCTTATTAGCAACAAGTTTTTAGTGTTAACCGACTTCAAAACAAAGAGTAAATTTGTATCTAGGTTTCTTCCCCGATTACTTGAAGACGGCTGAACCTATTTGGAAAATTCTTTTTTTGTTTAAAAGGGTATACCTCCGAGGTGGACCCATTGCAACCAAATCAGGATCTGATGATGGGATCTTGGAGAAATCGAGGGAACTCTTCAAATATCATAGGCACACATATGCGATTTCGGTATTTTTCTTACTTTCTCGTGCATTTCTTATTAGAAATAAGTTCCCAGTCTTAACCGACTTCAAAACAAAGAGCAATTTTTATGTAGGTTTGTTCCTCGGTTACTTGAAAACGTCTAGACCGATTTGGATTTTTTTTCTTTTGACTTAATAGACTTAAGTCTATTTGGTTAAAATAATATTTTTCCAGCGCCACTAAAAATTTAAAAATAAAGTAAATTTTTAAAACAAAAAATAAAAACCGACTTCCAAAAACCTAAACTAAAAACCAAAAAATAATATGTTAATTACCCCAAAGAAATGGATAATCAACGATTCATATATACATATACAGATATTTATACTTTTTAACCTGTTATTTTTGAAGTCGGTGCCAGCTAAGGAGCTCAACACAGCCAGGTTTACGTGGCAGGCACCAACTTCAAAAATAACAGGTTAAAAAGTATAAATATCTGTATATGTATATATGAATCGTTGATTATCCATTTCTTTGGGGTAATTAACATATTATTTTTTGGTTTTTAGTTTAGGTTTTTGGAAGTCGGTTTTTATTTTTTGTTTTAAAAATTTACTTTATCTTTGATTATAATCGGAAAGGGTATGTAAGGTTTCCGAAATAATGTAGAGGGTCCGTGACCAAAATAAGAAACTCTGCTATACCTACCATGTACCTACCTATATCTATAATGAAGTCAAAAGCCCAAGAATGGGAATTGGGCCAAAATTATTTTTAGTATGAGTTAAGGCTTTAAAAAGCCTAATTTTCTTACTGGATCCTCATAGACTTATACAAACCGTCTTTTTCTTAAAACCTGCATGATAAAAGGACACGTAAAATGTACCCCAGTCGTTAACTTTTGTATTGTCCACAGAAAAGATGCCCGTTTTCCTGAACAAGTATGACCCAATTCCATCCTGATCAGACTTCCAGTCAGACTTTCTGACTGACCCTGTGACACGCCGTACTTATACAGTTTACGAATATACGAAATGTATAAAGCTTGCCATGTTTATACTCTTTCCGTCGCTTTATGGCTCGTTTCATATGTCTGGGAAGTTGGCTAAAAGAAGCGGTTAACCTTGGAGCATTACGTAAGATATAACAAAGGGAGGATTCGAGCAATCGAGCAAAAAAGGAGCTATAATGCAACGAAGCGTCGAAGTTACATATATGGTTGGGTCATTCGTAAAGAATCTGATTCCTCTCCGTCACATTATAATAGCAGTAATTTTTTTTCCTACAAAAGCTACATCTCGTTCTCGCGTCGTGAACGAACGCACTTTACGCAATAGGTACAACCTAAGTTTTAAGAATGCGTATAAGAATGCCCCAATACGATACAAACGGCCGAAGTTTGACTACCTACTTGTTACCCGACTGCGGCGAAGCCCAAAGGAGGGTTATGTGTTTGACCTGTATGTATGTCTGTATGTCCGTTCCTATGTCCGCTCGTAACTACTCAACGGCACAACCGATTTTGATAAATAATACATCATTAGATTCGTCTTGATGGCGCGAGTGTCACTGGGTATGAAGTTCGTTGAAATAATCAAAATGGCGGATTTTATGCAATTTTAAAGTGCATCGCGCCCGCGGTCGGGTTTTTTTAGTAAAAATATTTATTTGACTTTATACTTTGCCTCTGTCCGTCCAAATATTTGCGAATTCTCTGTAGATTCCGCCTCAGTAGCATGGCATTTTTGGTTGTTGTCTTCATTTGCTCGGACTCAGCTAAGTTTCTTGCCGGTGTCTTCTTAGCTGGGCTAGGTTTAGCGAACCGGCAACTAAAACTCCCATTCGTTCGATTCACACACCCACATAAGGACAGAGGGATCAGACCCTCGAAGAATGACCCTTGAACACACTGATATATCAATATAAACATGTACCTCGATACTCCTCGATGATTCTAAATGAGTGTGTGTTCAACATGTACATACGCATATATCTTCAAATATTATAGGTACGTATAGCGAGTGAAGCGTCTGAGAACGTTTGAAGTCGATTATTTTAATATTTTGTACTAATTATAAGGCGAGCATTACCTTCATTACTCCAACTTTAATTATGATTCGAAATTCTTGAGACGTATGTATTTATCTTAAATCACTCTATGCTTATCGAAAAGCAAAAATGGTTTTGGCGCCATGATATCCCACCCTCATAATTTTTTTCTTTTTTTAAAGCCTGACTAACTTGCAACTCTAGTGGGCGTAGCAATTATATGACCGGGTGGTCGGCTGAGGCGTTCCCTGGGGTCGAACCAGGCCGCCTTGTCCCGGTCCACCTCGATAGGGTCGGACTAGGTGGGGGCCTGAACGCCTGGAGTCGAACCAGGTCGTTTGGCCAGGGCCACCTTGACTTTTCGCTGATTGCTCAGAGTGAGCAGCGGACCAGCGGGAAGGATGAAGCGGATCAACCTGTCCTGATGTGAACGTGTGTATCGAACTAAGCCCTCATATCGTCATATCGGAGTGCGGTAAGATCACAACGCAAATGCCGAATGGTGTACCAGTAATAACACATGCAATAAAAGATTTAAAAAGAAATTTCGTGCAACAAAACTAGACATTTATAAAAATGCCTGCATTGCTATAAAAACGTCATTAGCACACGACATCGCGGCATTATTTTAATGTATGAACACTCATTGTCCCGCAGCGATCTAAGGTCTAAATCTAACGACGAAACCCAAGCAAAAAACAACTTTAAGAACTGGTGATAAAGTCGAAAGTGATATGGCAAAGGACAGAGATAGGGGACCAAGTTGAATGCGGACGCGGAATATTAACATAATAAGTGGAATGGTTGAAAAGTCACGATAAATAAATTATTGCTACATTTTTATTCTCAAGGATTCACGTTTGTTTGGTAGGATGGGGCTAGCACAAATTGGCCGCCACATATCTCGCGCGACACAGCATGTCACTGCCAATTAGAACGCTTTTTAGGGTTCCGTACTAAAATGATAAAAGGAACCTTTATGGTGCAACTCTGTCAGTCTGTCCGTCTGTAACAGCCAGATATCTCAGGAACTACTGCTGCTATTGTTTTGAAATAGTTTTAACAGATTTAAGAATGCGTAAGAACGCTCCACTATGGATCGCACTCACAGACGCGCATCGCGCTATATCGGTGACCAAAGGTGATCCGGACCCCGAAAGTAATGTTTTTAATCCTTCCTCGTCATATAACATCTGTGGCTCTAGTGAAAAGGGCTACAACTCGCATTTAGCCTAGGAGCAAAAGGGCTTAAGTCATACAATAGAGTTGTGACCTTTTGGTCCTGGTATAAATGTGATATGTACCCCTTTTCACTTGACCCACAGATATTAAACTTTCTGTAACGGCTCGCACTTGACCGATTTATTTTAATTGTTCCCCTCACGTCACGAGTGTCGTGTCGAGCCCATGACAGGATTGACACTTCATTATAACTAATTGGCTTCCATTTAATTTTTACTATTACCTACAAGCTTTTAAAGTCAGTGCGGAAAGAGAATAGGCGTGGCGAAAAACGGAACTAACATAACCAGTATGGCAAATACGGCAAATACGGTAGAAAAGCATTACAGCGCCCCCAAATCTGAATCCTATTCTCTTTCCGCACAAACTCTATTTAGTTTCACCTGACCCGGTGTCTGTGTGTCTGTAATCAAATCTTGCAAGTTCATTTTGACCTACTTCCCGATCTTCGATTGAGCTGACATTTTGCAAGAGAACGTAAATCAGACGACAATGCAATATTATTATAACATGGAGCTGATCTGATGATGGAGCCGGATGGTATAGGATCACCTAAATTACGTAAGATATAAAATAAACCCCACTGTGTTTGGGTACAGATTAGAGAATATAAACGGATATTTCAGTGTCGCGCGTTTCCATACAAAAAACAAGAGTTCCCACGCTCGTGCCGAACCACAGCTTGGAAACTTCGCACAGTACAAATAGTACAATACGTTCTCGCATATAGTTTTCGCTAGCGGCGTTCGGCCGGCATCAACGGCGTTTGCGTAGTCACGATAATAGGCTACTTGATGACAGTTCAAATCAGCTTCTTTTTATGAACTGTCAAAACGCTCCGAAAGTATGCGGTTTAGTATGAAATACTATCTTGTGACGTCATGCTCAACATGGTGCCTTATTTTTAGTTTTCGTCATTGTAAAATCGTTGATGGCACGAAAATAAGTTTGAATGATTTTATCCGGGCTGTTTTGGAAGTGTAATTTGCTGGTTAGAGTTAATGAATTAATTTTGATTGTTGTCAAATACCCTATTATAACTATTTTATTACTGTGAAACTGTGACGTTTTGTTCGCCGGCGACTGGATCGGCTACGCCCACCGCGCGGGAGGCCAAAATCGAGTGAAGTTTGGGTTCGATCAAACAAATCTATATAAATAAATTATCGAACCAGCTCACAAGATTTCATGAGAAATTGGTTGAGAAATACGACCAGAGCAGAACAACTGGACATCCGGACAAACAGATATACGAAAGCATTTTTGCCCAAGCTGAAACAGGGCTCTCGCTCGGTCAATTAACAACATAACATATTCGTCCCTAAAAAAGTAACTGTAAGGTTAAATTATAAGCAAACTCATTTACTTACTTACAACTGTCGGCAAAACTAGGTCAAAAGCTTTATATTGTAAACAAATAGTCTTTTCCTGAGCGTATGTAAAACAACTTAATTTATAACAGGGATTAAGTCTAATAATGAATCCATTCGAAACTCAACCTTATTGCATGGTGTTAGGGTTTTAAATAAAAGAGGACTAGGCTAATATGTGATCGTTTGTTTTGGAGTACATAAAGCTGCACGCACGATATTTCAAGTTGTTGACAATGAAATGCCCGTGGTGGCACGCAATTTTGTAATACATGCAAAGAATAAGCTTGCTTTTTTCCAAGAGGTCTGGTTTGATCTAAGATATCCTCCAATACGATCCCTCGTCCTTCAGCATAGGAAAATAACTTATATAGGTACTTATGTATGTTTTCCAATAAAAAATACCCTTTCCAGTGGGCGCCTTCTCTCCCGTCAAGAAGCGTGTTAACATGGCACTCAAAGGTCGACAACATATCGGCAACCCGTCTGGTGTTGCGGATATGTATGGGCGATGATGACTGCTTGGACTTGGAAAACAAATATAAGGACGTCGCTTCCCGCCCCGCTGTACGCTGGCGTCCTGACCGCGGCCAGAGAGAAAACAACGGTAATAGAAGTTTTTTTTTTAAGCCTGACTAACTTGCAATCCTTACTGTAGCAAAAATCGGGCCCGGTGGGGGCGTTGACGTTCCCTGGGTTCGAACCAGGTCGTTGGCCGGACCACCTTGAGTGGATCGGACTAGGTGGGCGCCGAGGGCGCCTGGGGTTGAACGGGTCGCTAGTACCTTGAGAGAGTCGGACTAGGGGTAATAGCACAGTGAGATAGCTCACCAGTGCTGTGTAATACGCGGGGGAAAATGATGATAATAGCTAGATAGTTAGGGGTAGAGTGTGGGAGGGAGAGTACTCGAATGGAAGCGAGAACTCACCATTCGGAGTATGTAACCCCTGAACGGCGGACGCCTCTTGCGCAAGTCTCTCGTAAGAGCATCTTACGCTACGGAAAACGGCACGGAAGAAGACGATGTTATAGAAATCGAAGCGCATCTTACGCACCGCTTCACTACTGCTGAAGGTTACAGCGATAAAATTGTGAGAGCTCACTAGTCGCAGGAAGAATGGAATAGCATCAGTTTATAATAATAGATAGCTCACCAGTCGGAGTACAGCCCCTGCACGGCGGACGCCTGTTGTGCGGGTCTCTCGTAAGGGCACCGCGCGCCGCCGCAGAATAATGCGCACTGGAGGGCCGCTGGGGCTCCCGTGCGCACCTTCTCTCCAATAGCGCTGTAGTGCGCCGGCGGCGGGTGGTTGATACGCCGCCGGGATTCGCGGCTCCTGGGGACAGGTGCTGTTGTTAATTCATGATGATTTCAGATTTCAGAATATTGTTTTGCGAATTGTTTTAGCTGAACCGAAAGAAGGACCAATGAAGAGGTTCTGAGCATGGTAAAGGAACAAAGAAGTTTGCTAAAAACAATCCAGAACCGGAGAGAAAAGATGATTGGACATCTGATACGATATGGTGCTTTCTTTGTGAACTTCTTATAGGGGAAAATTGAGGGCAGGAGAGGCAGAGGTAGACCAAGATTAACATAGTTCAATCAAACGAAGGAGAAAGTCAGCGCCGCGGCGTATCAGGAGACGAAACAGATGGCGGAGAATAGAGTGGCGATTACTCCACGGACAAGAGCGTAGCTCTTAAGTTAAGGATGATGATGATGTTTTGGGAAACCTAGAAACACTCTTAGCACGCTTTGAAAAATGTGTTATTTTCAGTATAGACAATACCGGGATCCCCCTATTGTATTGGAAACCCTAGTCTTAAATGGCATTTTAAGGGTCCCCACATCTATCGACGCGGAATCGGCTTAGCCGGTCAAAAAAGCTCAAAAGTCGCCGTCGGCGTTAGCCGACCGCGCGCGCCGAACTGAGCGATGTTTTTTTCGCCCTTATTGTGTGAACATTATGTGGGAGACCCTATCCACCTGACCACGACAGCGGCGGCGGATAGGTGAGAACGAGAGACCGGAGCGCCTATGGCCGCCGCTGTCCCTGCCCGGCCATTCTCACGAAGTACGACTGCGTCTAATTACCGCGTCTCCATACATTTCGTATGAAAACAGCGTCGCGGTAATTATAGGTGACCGCAGACATACTTCGTGAGAATGGCCGTGCCGTTGGTCGCGCAATGTCGGGGGCGGACAGTAAGGCGCATCAACCGCGCGCCGCCACAGAACAGCGTGCGCTGGCTGGGGCGCCGCAGGAGCGCCAACGCGTTCCTTCTCTCCTATAGCGCTATTACAACTATACAGCCGTCCTCAAACTAAAAGGTTGCTAGTTTGTATGAAGTTTCATACAAATTAGCGGCCTTTTAGTTTGAGGACTGCAGTATAGTGCGCTGGCGGCGGGTGGTTTATGCATCGCCGGATTCGCGGCTCCTGCGAATAAGTCCAATTGTTCATTTATTGTTTTTAGATCGTTGTGATACAGGTGCGACCAAGCCGCTGCTCAAAAACGTTGACGCACTGTAAACGCATGCAGCGACGTGCGTCGTGGTCCCATTTGGACGCGTACCTTCCAAACTGTTCAAGTTAACCAATGGGTCAGGGCGCGTGAAATTTTGGACAAAAATACAAATTTAAGTGATTTGTATTTAAATTCAACATACGCTTATATTATTACTACTAGATCGGGATGATCTAGTAGTGATAGGGTTAAATAGCGAACGAAATCCGTGGGAGTCACACGCTTACAAAATCAAACCGTGAGTATGATTATTTTTCTACTTCTGTACTTTTGTCTGTCTTTTACTTGGTCACGATTGTCACGAACACTAATATAAGAACATACATAATATGAGTTCAGAGAAGTCTATACTCTATTCCCCATAACAGCACTAGTGTCGTTATAGTCACTTTACGTTATTGCTAGCAGCCACAGACTTCTAAATGTAGCTTAAACTTAGGTCAAGGATTAATGATAACGTTATTAATGTCATAGTTGCTCTATGGCATTTGTTTACTAAAATTAGTGCGGTAAAAAGGAGAATATAGAAGTATTTTTCGTGAAATAATATAAGTATGGATACCTTAAGGTCGAGGTACGTTGACCAAATAAAGTGTAAGTTTAGCCCACATAAAAATCACTCATATAGGGTCTGTAAAAATTCCGATAAAAAATGTACGGTCAGCTAAAGGGTTATTCTTCAGAAATATGTCTGCGACTTATCAGAAATATGTCTGTCTCCATACATTTAGTATGAAAAAGGGCCAGAGGAATAAGGTGACCGCAAACATATTTCTGAAGAATAACCCTAAAACCACCTACATGGCATCGTGCCATAATTTCAATGCAATAATAAAACCTGAATCGAGTCTTTGGATATAGGGATTACCCTATAGTCAAAGTTACCTCAACCTTACGGTACTTTGTAATTATTTTGTAATTTTGAGAGAAATAAAGCTTATATCCGTATATCAGTTTTATACAAACCTGTCCAAAAAATGAAAACGATGAAAGTTAATGAAATTAATACTCGATTTACGCCTGTCCTTGTTAAAAACGCTCGTCATTTTGTAAACTTTCTAAATTTTGTTGAGAACGAACCGTCCCATACGAAGGTGACTTCTATAATGTGTCGTGTCTAGTGCCACTAGTAATGGAGTAAAAATCAACAATAACACATTAGGGACCACTATCATAGGGAGTAGCGTCAGCAGAGTAATGAAAAAAATCACAGAAAATCACAAAAGTCAAATTATTTTGAATATCATACATTCTGCTTGCATATCTGAATCTTTTTAAATTATGTTGTGATTGTGACTTTTACAAAATTAATATGAAAACAGAGGATTTCATTATTTTTCACTTCAGCCAAAGTAAAGATGGGTCAATTGTAGAAAAAATGTACCTTTTACTTTTTTTGTCTGATCATAGTGTGTCTTATACCATTTTATTTTACTCAGAATCATGAACACTTTTCATTTATGAAATAAAAAAAGCTGTCCAAAATGTGGTCCCAATTTTTCCGTATAAACTTTGAATCTCATTTTCGTTACACTGCACGGCAATTACCGCATGATAAGTTGTGGAGGTACGGGTATGGTTATTTTGGAAAGTAGTCTAAATTAAGGGCCATCCATTAATAACTTAATATATGAATGACTTTATTGAAATTGACACTGAAAAACCGCAACCAAATTCCTTTCATTTTATTAGTAGAAGAGCCGACCTAACGATGACCTTCTCTCACTCTTTTTCCCAACGAAACATTATACTGCATGACAGAGCATGCATCAACGAACAAAATGCGCTAGGGTTGCCACCTCAAGCCGGCAAGGCTAGGGGTTGCCACGTTCTAAACAGGTCACTAACTTTTTTCCTGACCGTTTTTACATAAGAATGAAGGCAATTGCATTACAAGCACCATGGTAAAATGTGGCCTACCAAAAACCCGGCCAGGCCTAGGGTTGCCTCGATTTGAAAATTATTGCGTGAGATTTTTATCATTTTAACCAACTTCTTTTGTTCGCACGTTGTAAGCAACAGTTATAGACATGCCTTATATATAATTTTCTTATTAATTCTAGCAAACCTTTCTCAAGTATTATAAAAATAAAGTACTTAATGGCTCATGGCACCAGTTTCTCTGCGGACGCTACAGCAATGACAACAATTAGATGTGTGGCCAAGGCACACCAACTCCCAAACCCCAAACGTAGTAAGAACCCCGAAGGCTTATACAACGGCAACCCTTTCTGTTGTACACAGAAGAATAGTCAATAACTCTTGCACGCCATCCTCTACTTTCATAAACATTTGTTTTATATTTATACCTAAATACCTAAATGTGTGGTGGCCACAGACATATTAAAGTGGATGTCGTAAGGCGACCTACTAGACTCAACACTGTGCCTCTCTTCTTCGGAGATAACTCTCGATTGCCCAGTGGCCATTTTATTGACCAAATGGGACACAGGCAAATAAAAAAACCGGATAAGTGCGAGTCGGACTCGCCCACTGAGGGTTCCGTAAACATTTTTAGGTACATATATCAAAGTACCCTACAACTTTTGATTCCCTTAGTAAAATCTATTTTATAATGATTTAATTAAAAAATGTACAGTTTTCAGACTTTTCCTTATTTGGACTTGAAAATTTTCATAGTTCTAGGTCAACGGAAAGTACCTTTCTTTCTTTTTTACCTTTGAATTTTAATTTCATTAAGAGTGTCGAAATTTACGTTTTTTGCACGTTAACATAAAGGTTTAACTTTTTCTCGGCTTCAAGGATACCTCTACGCGTTTCCGAGATAAAGAGTCTTGACAGGCAGACATACGGACAACAAAGTGATCTTATAAGGGTTCAATTGTTTCCTTTTGTGGTACGGAACCCTAAAAATATCGAAAAGTACAGATGTTATACTACAAACAAACCCGAATCATTGATAGATGTCGTTGTAGTGAAATCTCTGTACTTTTAGATCTTTTTAATGTATTCGCTTACCCCGTAGGCGCACTTGCCCCAGCTGACCTTAAGTACTGCCAAGTTTTTGCTTCGGTTTATAAATAAATTGACCTGTACTGTACTATACGCCTTTCCCATTCCATTGTTTTAGCAACGCAATCAGTCAACTTCCTCGTGTAATAACGGTAACTATTATTAATGAATTCATCTAAAAATAACGCCATATTTCTTTCAAAGGTGCGTGTCTGCAGGTTTATTATGTGTATACGGCGTACGGCGCCCAGTGGGCAAGTGTCACGCGAACGTGGCCTTATTAGTGGCCCAGTGGGCCCACGTGGAAGGTATGTGGACAAAATTCATACAAAATTATAGGTTTTAGTTATATTTTCTGCTAGGTAAATTTTGCATGTTAAGTTATTTATGCCACACCTGGCCATAAAGTGACTTTTCCCGTACGCTACGCGTACCTACGGAAAAAGCCGCTTTCTGGCCAAATGTAGATATAAAATGATGTACACAACACGGGAGTCGGGAGGTAATAAAGAAAGGCCGAGATCGCAGATGTTTGCGGCCCGAGCTGCAAGCGAGGGACGTAAATATGCGATATTTACCACCCTAGTGGTGTAATGTACTATAGCAATAGAGGTGACAGCAGGGTTCGACTATTGGGCATTAGCGTGTCGAGCACGGGGACATTTACCTTAATTGCACCCATTATTTTTAGTAAAACACTGAAATAAATTAACGTTGAAACAACCGTACAAAATTTAAAATAAATCTGCAAATGAATCAATTCAATTAAAAGATTTTACACACTTTTGACGTCTCTGGCTTTACCGAATATGTCTCTGGAGTTACCAAGAAATCGAGCTCCTAATTGTAACGGGGCATTCAACGTTCTAACATATAGCATAAATTTAAACATAGAAAAACCATTATTTATAGGCGTTT
This sequence comes from Eudemis profundana, assembly GCA_947034925.1. Lineage (NCBI taxonomy): Eukaryota > Metazoa > Arthropoda > Insecta > Lepidoptera > Tortricidae > Eudemis > Eudemis profundana. The sequence goes on along the minus strand of OX344814.1, from coordinate 7,329,483 downwards.
TACAACGAATATCAAAAGTTTCGGACAGTGTCGTGTGGGTAAAGAAGTTGATTGACCCCAGTATCAGTGGCAGGTGGTTTTTGATGTTCGAACAGAAAACCTCATTCTTGTCTCCAACTAATTTATTATGTAGGTTTAGAGATTCTTTATTTACTCATAAGAACAATACAGTTCACTTAATATTTGTGAGACATCTAAGAAAATGATATAAAATCGCCCTTAGACATACAGAAGACCTTAAGATTCTTTTTAGACGCCTGCATGTAATTTTATTTTATGAACCCGTTTCTTTTCATATATTTCCATTAATATTTTATTTATTATAAATACACTAATTTTAAAATGCAACAAAAATGCTATGGTAATATTCTTAAGTCCCCAATGGCTATTTTTGTCCGGACTGCAAATGAGTTGCACCACTGTGCAGCATATCAAGATCGTAACTAAAGCTCAGCTCGCTTCCTGGTAGAATTAGGAGTTTTTCAACGAACTGGATCACGACATTACCCCACTGTGCAATTACTAGTAAGTTGTACTATATTTTGATACGTATACAATGCATCGAAATATAATGTATGGAACGATAACGCCTGGGCATTTCTCCAGAAATATGTCTGCGGTCACCTCATTCATCTGGCCCTTTTTCATAGGTACTAAATGTATGGAGACAGATGAATGAGTCGGAGAAATGCCCGCCTAGCAAAATTGACATAGAAATTTGCCCCATAACGCCCACTTTTTAAAATCAATAGGTACAGTCGAGTTCATCATTATCTGAGCAAAGAAAGGATCAAAAATATCTGATCTAGTTCTTATGCTTCTGACAATAGGGTCTTGTTCAGATGTTTTTGGTCCAATCTTTGCTCAGATAATGATGAACTCGACGTGACGTCTTATGTATCAATCAAGTGGTATTGACAATCAACGTAAGGTTTACTACGTTTGAATTATTAGAAGTCATTTAATCGGATCGTCTAAATTTCAGTCGAGTTAATTTACAAAGAATAATGGGCAGAAATGTACGACACCCAGCCTCATCACCAATACAATTAAATATGGTTCACATTGTTTTGGCATAATTTTATTTGTCCGAATGTTCTATTCGCCCGAATACTATTTACGCAAAATTGTTATTTTACAGATAATATTGACTTTTCAGAATAATTATAAAAGAAACCTAACCTAATATGTTCTAAGTGGCTGATGTAAAAGATTTTACAAAACATTTTCCGTTAAAGCTGGAGAAAATTTATGCGAAATAAAATTCGGGCTAACAATACATTCGGACAAATAAAACGTATGCCAAATAAAGGGAACCCATTAAATAACCCAATAAATAAACAGCATTTGCTATAATTGTTATTAAGACCACTAGTCACTAAGACCACTAAAATATCTCCTAATTATGAGAAAAAGTTTGGAGACCCCTGCCCTACCTAAGACGTACGGACAGGCACACAGTGGAAGCCTTTGTCCTATTGCACATTGATTTAATATTAAATCAATGCTATTGCCCCACTATCTGCCACATTATACAGCGTTACCAGAACGAGCGTTTTAGCACGGTTTTCCGTCCTTTTCGGACAGAAGCGTGTAATTCCCGTGTTCTGTAATAGAACGTGCTGCAACCGTGCCGCTTCGCTCGAATTGCTGTGCTAAAACGTACATTTTGGCAACGCTGTGGGTACGTTAAACATAACCCCATCAATAGGGCGAAAAAAAAATTTTGCCCATACAACAACAAATTTTTTTTTAATTATTTTGTAATGCATACCGCTCAAATATTTTTTAACTACTTACTCAAATATACTGGTATATAAAATTAAAATTTCAGCTCTCTGTGATGATGGAAACCCGTGCCGACTTGGCTTCAAAGTTAGTATGGAGATTTGCTTTCTGGGACACCCTACCGACCAACGGACCAATAAAAATGCTCTAATGCAGCGGTTCCTAACCTTTATTACTACATCACCCACAGGCCCCATCGAGATTTATGTTGTTACCCCTCCTAGAATAGGTAATACAGGCAATTACATGAAAGTACTTAGGTGGGTGTATTTTCAAAAACGTAATTTCGCTGTCATGACATATTGGCGAATACTGAGAAGATTCTGCCTTATTAGAATTGGAATTTTGGTTACAATGTAGAATCAGTCAAGTTCAAATCTAACAAGTAACCAACGAATGCCAGTCTAGTAAGGAGGAATCTTTTAAATATTGGTGGCCAGAGAAATTACGCCAGCGAAAATACCTGGGTAGGTAAAGAAAAACAACTTAATATGAGTATTACCCCTGAGAAAACTTAATTTTACCCCTTAAGGGGTAATTACCCCCAGGTTCGGAATCGGAACCACTGCTCTAATGCAATTTCGTTACTCTGAAAACAACACCGTAGACCAGCGGTCGACAACCAGCGGCCCGCGGGCCAAATGCGGCCCGTGGACCGCTCACTTGTGGCCCGCGAGCCTCCCTAGCTATTTTGTATGTAAAGGTCGCTATATTTAGAATTGTATAAAATCACAAATTATTAACAAAGTGCAGCCCGCGACCATTTCTTTAGCTACTATGTGGCCCTTAGCTGCTAAAAGGTTGCCGACCGCTGCCGTAGACAATTATTGAAGCCGTTTAAATAAATTGCCGATATCGACACTATCGCCATAAATAAGACGCAATATTGCACAATATTACGGCCAAAGGCAGTTGAGCACATTTCTTATTTATTAAAACAGCCTGTAATTACCACTGTTCGTCAGAAACGCGAGTAATGATAGGCTAAGGAAAACCGCACGTTATTAGCTACAACAATTACTAATACACGGGTCATTTATAAAAAACCGGTCAAGTGCGAGTCGAACTCGCGCACCGAGGGTTCCGTACAAACTCATGAGTAGATACATGAATAGTTCAAGAAAAAATAACTGGCCAAGAGCATGTCGGACCATGCTCAGTGTAGGGTTCCATAGCCGTAACTATAAGGTAAAAAATACGATGTAAAAAAAGTACAACAACAAAAGAGCGTATCTTCAGTCCTTTTGTTGAGAAGCGCAGTTTATCGGCAATAACTCTAAAACGGTACATTCGATCTTATTGAAAATAATTTTCGTTGAAAGTATTAATTAAGCGTTACCTTCGTGATTTTTTTCATATTTTTCGGACGCACGGTTTAGAAAATAGAGGGGGGGGGGACACAATTTACACAACTTTCGGAGCGATTATTTCCAAATACATTCACTTAATCAAAAACATTACTTAGGAACCTTATAGTGTTTTTTAAAGAGCTGTTGAACTATGTACCACACGTTGATATTTGCTGAAAAAAAATTTTTTTACTGTCTTTAACATGTATGGAGCGCCCCCCCTAAAAATATTTATTTTAATTATTTATATACCAAACTAAGTAGCGGCTCATAAAACACACCTATATTCCAAATTTCATCAATATCCATCATGTAGTTTCTGAGTAAAATGCCTGTGACATACGGACAGACAGACAGACAGACAGACAGACGGACGGACATGACGAAACTATAAGGGTTCCGTTTTTGCCATTTTGGCTACGGAACCCTAAAAACTCTTTGGCGATTAGTTTAGTAGGAGCCAATAAGTATGTATTACGATTTTTGCAAATTTCTCAAAAACGGTGCAAGTTAGGAAAACCGTTATATTTTTCTGTGATATTTAGGATGACATTAATAATTGCTAATTATTACAGATTTTTCCGTTCAGTAACTTCGAAGATAATAATAGGGGGGAATGGTATTTTTTTTGACGTTTTTCGTAATAAATCAAAAACTACTTATTTAAGAAAAAAAATAAAAATGGCATTTTAATCTACAAATTAAGCCCTTTCATTTATATACCCTACTCGATATAATAGCCCTACTTTCAATTTTCAGAGTCCCATTACGGACCCCTTTAAAAAGAAAGTAAAAAAAGGCATAAGATTTTTTTCCATCCAATAGGCTCGGGTTAGCGGTTTTTAACACTATTCCAAGTTTCAAGTCGATAGCATCAATAGATCCTGAGATATTTTGCTGTGACGGACGGTCAGACGGACAGAAGGACAGACAGACAGAGTGCACCATAAGGGTTCCTTTTTTACCATTTTGGTACGGAACCCTAAAAACCTCTGCAATATTACCTATCCTAATACCTAACTAAGGTCGACGGGACAGGGGTAATGCGTCTTTTAAAGATTCCATTAAATCCGAACTCTTTAAAACTACCCCTACCCTACCTGCCTGTAGTCGGCGCTGTACTTTACAGGTAGGTAGGTATAGATCGCACTCACAAAAGGTACATAGCGCGCTTGAATGTGTGCGCGCCGTGTACGAACGCACTAAGTTTTAAGAATGCGTAAGAATGCTCCAGTATGAATCCTGTTTTTAGCGATACGGCGCAACCGAATATTCGGTTCGGTAAGACCTGAACCGAATGTTCGGCCGAATATTCGTATTCGGCAAAGTCCGTATTCGGCCCATCTCTAGTGTGTACGCAGCTTATGAATAAGAAAGATAGACTGACCTGGAGGATTTCCCGTTGGACGCCCGCTCGGGCGCCACGCGGCGCCGGCGCCGGCACAGCCGCCCGCGCGCGCGCGCCAGCCTCCGCCACAGAGGGCAGCACTCGCTCTCCGAACCCATTGTCACTTCATTTCTTTTGTGCTTTACAATTCTGTGGGTCTAATGAAATGGGTACAAGTCACATATAACCGAGGAGCAAAAGAGCTTAAGTCATACAATAGAGTTGTGACCTTTTGTTCCTGGTATAAATCTGTGGGTCTAGTGAAAAGGGGTCCAAGTCACATCTAACCTAGGTGCAAAAGAGCTTAAGTAATACAATAGAGTTGTGGCTTTTTGTACCTGGTATACATGTGACTTGTACGTTGGCTTCGTGGCTTTGCTTGCCGTAGGAAACCTCAGCACCACGGGTGTACTTGCCACTTCACATGTTGCCAGCTGTTGTTAAAGTCATTTACGATAATAGACGCTGTTTGTTCAGGAAGTTCCTAAACAACACTGTTGTATGTCATGAGCTTGGCAGCTGCGGAAATCAACTCTATACTTAAACGTTGTCTTTATAAACACGATTTCAGAAACAAAACCCACGTGTTTCTGAAACGTTAGAAACCGTTGCGGTATAATCTTTATGCCACACTTGGTCATAAACTGGCTTTAACCGCACGCACAGACCACTCTTGGTCTGTGACCGCACGCTACGCATACAGAAAAAGCCGCTTTCTGGCCAAGTGTAGACATAAAATGATGTACACAACACGGGAGGTAATAAAGAAAGCCCTGGACCGCATATTTACGTCTCTCGCTTGCAGCTCGGGCCGCAAACATCTGCGATCTCGGCCTTTCTTCATTTTACCACCCTAGTTAATGTACTATTTCGGCAAGAAAACTGCATCTTCAAAGTAAAAACTTATGAGATACCTACTTACTTTAAACAGCTAAAACGAATCGAACTGTAACTTTTACTTCTCTGGGTCCTTAATTCGTTCTTATGGTTCTACGAAATCGGAATGTAGGTATCCGAACAAGCAGTAGGAGCATCAAAAGAGAAAAATCGTAAGTCGCTAGCACTTTCATACATAGTTTGCTACTTTCATTAATAGGGGTTTCACTTGATGCAAGTGTGAATAAATGAAAGGATATCGATCGTAATGGTGTACAGCTGTTTTAATTGATATGCGTTAAATTAGACCTTATGATCTTAAGCATAGAGTACAGAACATTACACCTCTAGAGCGGTAATAGAGAATGACCCAGATGGCTATTTTTCAAGAAAAGTGTACATGTGTTTTTTTCTTAAGACATACTACTGTCTTATATGTCCGTGTCATGGGACGCACACAGAGATGTATACAGCAGTGGCGTGGCGTCCAAAGACTCGATGCCTACCGGCTTGCCTAATATCCATCATAATTCATTCATCATTGCCTAATATCATTTGACCATCTTATTCTACAGCTTTTAAAGAAAATGTACTCCAAATCTGCACCGGCTTGTCCAAGGATATATTTTACGCCACGCCACTGGTATACAGCCCTCGCTAGATGCAAGGACTATTTTGAATCGATGGAATCTAAATCTACTGGGCTATGGTAGTGGTAATATGGAAAAGGAACTGGGCTGAAAAGAGGACTGAGTGTCCCATAGCCACGATGGCACTCAGTTAGGGATTTGGATATTTTATAGTAATAAAGGATATGAACATTGAACAAACTACATAGTGTAATCTCGGTTACTTTGGCATGTTTAATTTAGTACTCATTATAGTAGGGGTTTTAAAATTTGAAATGGTAAAAAGATTGTCTTCACTCACTTAATATGTTGTCCTCAGGCAAAAGGCACATTTTACTAGTTGTCAAAAGGTACTATTGCCGTCCTAGTCTAAAAGGCGACTTTTTGCTATGGAAGTTCATAGTACGAAGTCGCCTTTTAAACTAGGACGGCAAACTAGGCTTTGCTATGAAAGGGAATTTCTATTGATCCTTGTACCGAATTAAGAAATTGTTTGCGTGGAGTCAAATATTGTCCTTTTGGTTACGCGCTTTTCCAATGCTTAAAATTAAAATACGTAACAAGGTACAAGTTTAACTATAGTAACAAAAAGTAAAAATTTGTACCGTTGGTTACAGTCGAGTTCATCATTATCTGAGCAAAGAACGGATCAACAATATCTCATCTAGTTCTTGTGCTTCTGACAATAGGGTCTTGTTCAGATGTTTTTGGTCCAATCTTTGCTCAGATAACGATGAACTCGACCGTGACTCGACTGTACATATTTTTTAATTTTAAACATTGAAAAAGTGCGTAACCAAAATTACTAATTTTAACTCCACACTAAAAATTTCTTAATTAAGTTAAAATAGGTAAGTAAAAATAATTTAGGTATTAATTTAATTGCATTGGATGGCTCGACGAAGTGGTACCACTTCCTTACCTTACTTAAAAACGTGACAAAACAACATGTAAAAACTCTTAAGATTAGGTTAGTTTAATAACAATCTGGCATTGCATGTGTCTTGTTTTAAATGAAACAAAAGATGTTCACAATTACAGTATAAACTATTCTCAAAGTTCCTAAATAACAAAAGTACCGGTTTTAGTATAAGAAAGTAAATCGCGACATCGCGAAGGAAAGTTTCTTACGCCACGAGGCGACGAGCGCCGAGAAACGACTGAGGTATCGACTATACAACAGATGGAGGGTTAGCAAAGCAGTTCACAAGGATAGGGTGGCATACCGTTCATAAGTCCAATCCATAGGATAGAAATTATCCGTTCAAGAGAGCTAATGCTGTTAAAGAATACAATGCCATTGAGCGAACAATGCCATTGATAGAATACAATACCACCAAAAAAAAATAACAATGCGTAACACGAGTAAACCCGGGCGGTCTACCTGGCTCCCCGTTAAATCTGTAAAAGCAAAATGCATTATTATTTTTTGTTTGAAAGTATTTGCCGCCTTATCATTACGGTCATAGAACCGATAATCCGTTGAAAGCTCATAGTATCTCTAAGTCTTTTCTCTACGGAATACGCACTTGCAGACCGTCGGGCGAATGTGAAATGCAAAACAAATTAAGATCGCAGTTATCTATAACTGCATTTACACTTTACTGTCTAGTAAATAGAATGTAAAATCTAATGATCTTTCAAGGCAGTTATACTTTTTTGACACTATATTCTCGTTATCCTAATTTGTGGTTTACCTCTCAATGGCATTGTATTCGTTAACAACATTAGCCCAGTTGATCGGATAATTACTATACTTAAGTTTCTAAATATGTTTGTACATAAATTTGTTGGGCGATTCTTCAAGCGTATTGACCGCGCGGTTCGAAAATTGTTGTCCGATGATTATTTACTACAACGGAAGGACAAATATGTAGAGAGGGCTGGATCGAGAAAGAGCAAAACAGTTCACAAGGATAGTGGCATACCGTCCACAGGATCTTAGGGTTCAATACAGCGCAGAGTAAAGATGTGGAAGGACGAAAAAACTTGTGATTTCAACATGCGTTTTATAGTTTTTGCCTCGTGCTATCGATTATAAGTGGAGGGTTAGCAAAACAACTCGCAAGATAGAGTGATACGTACCATACTTAGGATCTACGTCACATTATGCGCTCAACACTTTCTTTCTTTTTCTTTTTCTTTTCTCAGTCGAAGGGATCAAAGTTGCAACTTGCTATTCAAGGACTTGAGTATGATTTTTTACAAGCTTTTATTTAGTTTCACCTGTCCCGGTGTCTGTGTGTCTATAATCAAATCTTGCAAGTTAATTTTGATCCACTTCCCACTTTCCGATTGAACTGAAATTTTGGATAATGTAAATCAGATGACAAAGCAATAGTATTATAACATGAAGCTGATCCGATGATGGAGCCGGAAGGTAGCCATAGGATAATTTAAATTATACAAGATAAATTCACCGTGGTTGGGCTCATAGTTTTGACGTGCACACACAAATATTACACAAAAGAAGTAGTCGGCAATAAAAGCTACACTCATTTAATCAACACATAATACATTGAAAAAATAAAAGGTCACCACATGAGATTAAATTCGCAACGCAGGCTTCGTCAGGTGTGTACAAATTCAAATCGGCAACAGGCTTCGTCACACTTATCAACAAAAGTAATCCGCAACAGGCTTCGTCACTTCAGCTTACGTTAAAAAGGATGACCCCGAATAATCGTAGCTGGCTCAAAATCTTGTCTCAAAACAACATTTTTAACAGAAACTTATTTTATTTCCGGTTTTAAACAACCGGACCGGACAAATCTTGACGTATGGCAACTCTATCCAAGCCAGGGCTAGGAAACCGGTATTTGCTCCATACAAAATACCGGTAATTAAATGACCTCCCCCTGTTCAGTATTTATAGTCGCGCTATCGAACCGCTTATAGCCGCGATATAATTCGGATTACTGGCGATATACAACTAACTGTCATTGTATGTCATGTCAGAAAGAAAATGTAGTGTGTGTCAAAACGTGCGCTTTTTTAAAAGGTTAAGATTATTAAGTAGTGAAACAGGACTCTGCTACAACTCCAAGATCGTCCACACCAGGGCTATTCTTAAGAAATATGTCTGCGGTCACCTCATTTATCTTGCCCTGAGACAGATGAGACAGAGAGACAAATGAATGAGTCGCAGACATATTTCTGAAGAATAGCCCCCTCTGGAAGCGGATCGGACGCCCGGCGGTAAGTAGGCAATCTTGATTATCGTTGGGTCGGTAGCGCAGCACATCCAAGGGTCCGAACCAAAATTATCGGCCAGTGGCGAGGCCACACCAGCATCAGAGGGTATATGATTTAGATTGGCGGCACCAGTTGGTAGTACCTTCGTCGTGCACGTTCCCTATACTGTACTACGGGTCAACAACTTAATTAAGAGAACTAGGGCCGATGTGTCACCACAATCACGTCCATAAGTAGGGTATCAATTTAAGAGCTAAGTGGAAAATTGGTCCCATTAGGCTAACGACTTGATTTGTAACCTTTCTGTCGATGGTACTGGCTGCTGGCCGTACTTGTTCGAATCTACTAGAATATTAAACTTGTGAGCAGGTAGGTTGATTGACGCATAATAATATATCGTGGTTGAAGGTATACAATTGCATATGCATGCATATTAGGGTGCTCCAAAATAATATTTCTCCACGTAGCTCCTTTACTTAATTTAACAAGCAAAATTTGACAATATTTAGGGGTCGCTCAAATTTGAAGGTTTGTTTGTGGAAAAGTGAAGTAGTACATTATTCAACTAGGGCGATAAAACAAACAGTGTCTCCGATCGCAGGTTTTGACGCCCGAGCCAAGGCAAGAGCGATAAATATGCGATCTGAGGCTTTCTTTAATATCGCCCGTGGTAAGTACTAGTACATTGTGTATCAAGGGCGGTAGGTAAGGAATTACAAACGAGTGTTTGTTACAAGGCCGAGGCGAAGCCGAGGGCTTTAATAACACGAGTTTGTAATTCCTTTACCGCCCGTGGCACACACAATGTTTTTCATCACACTTGTGAGGAAATCTAATTAAAATTAACCTTACTTAACCTAAATAAAGTTGTAAAACTGACAGTGACATTAGTGACATATCCATAGACAATGCGAAACGTTCGGAAACCATAGCGGTACAGACCTAAAACGGTTGATTTTATAATTGCAAAATACTGAAATACAATACAAAACTATTGAAACATTTAATTAATGTTACAGAAATATGTGTTTACATGTATTTGCAATAACAGTTCTATTTAATTAAATATTTCAGTGATAAAAGTTAAAAAACGTAAGTTGGTAGTTTCCTTTGAACATGACAAATAAGAGTAAAACAGAACCAGCGTTTCAAATTTAAAAAGAAAACCATTACGCCCTAGGGCGTAATAGCTCATTTACGGCCCGCAAAACCTACGTGTAATGCACCATTTTCGAGCAAGTGTGATGAAAAAAAATTTACGTCTCCCCCAGGCCATGAAGTGGGATTTTCCGCACGCGTAGCCTAGACGAAATTGGTGTTCCACCTAAGATTAGAGACCTGCTGAAAGCCACGTACAAAGACTACAACGTAAAGTCGCACAAAACAGCACACACTAACATCAGTGTCGACTGCACTGGTGACCGAAAGGCTGGCAGCTTCCTCGTACAACGAATAAGCATCGCCATACAGCGGTGAAACGATGCCGATGCCAGATTTTAACTCTGACTTATTCATATCCGACAAACTTCTAGGATAATCATGTGACACAGAAAACAAAACGGTACAAGTTATAAAAAAGTTTATTACTTACAAAAAAAAGTAAAATTACAGGAAAACTATTCTTTGAGATAAACATAATCTAAAACGTTTCACGGTAAATTGCTTGCGATATGACTTGATAATTAAAGTCAAAGTCCCAATCAGAGAACGCATATATGACTGCCCTTTTGCCATACAAACAAAGATTTTAAAAAGAAATTCTAGTCATTCTAACAGCGTTCCAACCGATTTCACTCCTAGTCGAATTATGAACGATTTCTCTATAGTTTCGGACGACTTTCAGCTATTTTATAGAATGCCTCTAGAAAGGACTAGATCTCTAGAAAGTAGGTACCTAGTTACCTGGAAATGGTAATCCGAATTTACAGGGAAATTGTCAATGTTGCGATCAGGAAAGTGATAGCAGTTGAATCGCTGCTAACTAGAACTGCTGTCCAGTAAATATGTTGGTTCGAATACGAATGTTTTATCGTTATGCCTGTATATTCTCATGATTGGGTCTGACATGGGAGATTATTACTGGATTAGGAGCGGACGCATTTCATCCGCTTGGTGGCGGGGTCCATCTTGCAGACCTCCTGAGGACTGCACTTCTGGTTGTTGCAGTACACGCCACCACCCGCTGCAACAAAACAACACATCAGACTGTCGTCGTTAGTGGACGCTCTCGTCGGGGCGTGCAGCGGGGCGGGGCGTGCGGCGTTCATGTTGAACATAAACAAATGTATGTGAGCGTCCTGAGTGCACGCTGCACGAAACCCATAGACGCTGCCCGCCCCGCCGGATGCGACGCTGGACGGTCGCCAGCGCCACTCAGGCCTTACACTTACTCTTCGTCATATCATATCACTTTTGGCCTTAAATTACTGACAAAAAGTTTCTACCTGTGTTTAATTTCAGCTACATTTATTAACACAATATAAGACTCTTTATCGCCTTATTTAAACCAAAAAAATATGGGGATCCTTAAATAAACAATAGTACATTACACAACTAGGGTGGTAAAACAAAGAAAGGCCGGGTCCCAGATGTTTACGGCCCGAGCTGCAAGCGAGGGATGTAAATATGCGATCGAGGGCTTCCTTTATTACCTCCCGTGGGCATTTCTCCAGAAATATGTCTGCGGTCACCTCATTCATCTGGCCCTTTTTCATACTAAATGTATGGAGACAGATAAATGAGTCGCAGACATATTTCTGGAGAAACGCCCCCGTGTTGTGTACATCATTTTATGTTAACGCATAAAGTGGTTTTTACAGCACGCTACGCGTACGGAAAAAGAATCTTTCAGGCCAGGTGTGGTAGTACATTACACAACTAGGGTGGTAATACAAAGAAAGGCCGAGATCGCAGAAGTTTGCGGCCCGAGCTGCAAGCGAGGGACGTAAATATGCGATCGAGAGGGCTTTCTACCTCCAGTGTTGTCTACATCATTTTATGTCTACACTTGGCCAGAAAGCGGCTTTTTCCGTACGCGCTGCGTGCGGAAAAAGCCATTTTATGGCCAGGTATAGCATACAATATTAAACGTAATTACATGATAAAAGTAAATAGACTACAATAGGCTTATGATGCAACGCTTTGTCACGCGATAAGTAACTGATAAAGCATCCGTCACGCTCTGAAAAATAGTGTGTGAGAGTGACGGATGCGTTATTAGGGTTCTGTACCAAAATGGTAAAAAAGGAACCCTTATGGTGCGACTCTGTCTGTCTGTCCGTCTGTCCTTCTCTCCGTCTGTCACAGCAAGATATCTCAGGATCTACTGATGCTATCGACTTGAAATTTGGAATAGTGTTAAAAACCGCTAACCCGACCCTATTGGACGGAAAAAAATCTTATGCCTTTTTTACTTTTTTTTTAAAGGGGTCCGTAATGGGACTTTGAAAATTGAAAACCGGGCTATTATATTGAGTAGGGTATCAAATGAAAGGGCTTGATTTGTTGATTAAAATGCCATTTTTATTTTATTTCTTAAATAAGTAGATTTGATTTATTACGAAAAACGTCAAATAAAAAAAAATACCATTCCCCCCCTATTATCTTCGAAGTTACTGAACAAAAAAATCTGTAATAATTACCAATTATTAATGTCATCCTAAATATTACAGGAAAAATATAACGGTTTTCCTAACTTGCACCGTTTTTGAGAAATTTGCAAAAATCGTAATACATACTTATTTACTCCTACTAAACTAATCGCCAAAGAGTTTTTCTGGAACTATTCATGTATCTACTTATGAGTTTGTACGGAACCCTCGGTGCGCTAGTTCGACTCGCACTTGACCGGTTTTTCATTTATTTATCGCGCGACAAAGCGTAGCATCAGAAGCTTACGGAGGCGTAATAATTTGGTCGCCGAGGGGCTCAGCAAACTGCGCAGACGTCGTCGTGCCAGCAGCATAGCTTGTACCAGTATCAGCACCATATCAGCTAGATGCTCCACTACTTACGCGAGTACTTGCTGCTGCCGGTGCCCTGGCCGCTGCCGACGGGCTTGGCGCAGGACAGCGCGTTTCAAGAGTCTCTGCAGCACAGCTTCCCGTTGGTGCACTCGTGGTTGTCCTTACACTTCGGGCTGCAGCCGTATGTCAGCTACATGCTCCACTACTTGCGCGAGTACTTATTGCTATCAGTACCCTGGCCGCTGTCGACGGGCTCGCAAGACTGGACGTTGCCGTCCCTGTACGTCTAGCATAACTAGCCGCGACTTCGTTTCTCGCGCGACAGAGCATCACCTGTCACTGTCACACTATATTGATTGGAAAGAGATGGGTAGCATATCTCGCGCGAGAAAGAGTCGCGTGTCACAGTTGTGCTAGAGGTACTGCAGCACAGCTAACCTATGTATGTAAGTGTGTCACAATCTGCGCTCTGCCCGAGAGCGTCAGTCAGAGAAGAATGGTGCCGCGCGGTTAACCTTACTTCAAGACAGCCATGAGCACTCAGACAAGAGTGTAATGACGGAGAAGAGAGATTGTATGTAGGTACCATGTGAGCTATAGATGCTCCACTTACACGAGTACTTGTTGCTGCCGGTGCCCTGGTTGCTGCCGACGGGCTCGGCGCAGGACAGCGCGTTGCAGGAGTTTCTGCAGCACAGCTTCCCGTTGGAGCACTCGTGGTTGTCCTTGCACTTCGGGCTGCAGCCATACACTTTGGACGGGAGTGGGCAGTTGCGGTCTGACAAAGAATAACGGATTTAGCATAGATACTCGTAAGGGGCCATTTATTTATTACGTAAGACGATTTAGGGGGGGAGGGGGGTAGATGTCTTATTAGGGTTCCGTAGCCAAAATGGCAAAAACGGAACCCTTATAGTTTCGTCTAATGTTTTTGATTAAGTGAATGTATTTGGAAATAATCGCTCCGAAAGTTGTGTAAATTGTGTCCCCCCCCCTCTATTTTCTAAACCGTGCGTCCGAAAAATATGAAAAAAATCACGAAGGTAACGCTTAATTAATACTTTCAACGAAAATTATTTTCAACAAGATCGAATGTACCGTTTTTGAGTTATTTCCGATAAACTGCACTTCGCAACAAAAGGACGTAATTGCTATGAAGATACGCTCTTTTGTTGTTGTACTTTATTTACATCGTATTTTTTACCTTATAGTTACGGCTATGGAACCCTACACTGAGCATGGTCCGACATGCTCTTGGCCAGTTATTTTTTCTTACAAGGGGTGTAGGGCTTGCAAATATTCGACTTTTTCAAATATTCGAATATTCGAATATGATTTTGTAGATATTCGAATAATTCGAATATTATTCGAATACTACCAAAAACTATTAAAAAATCGTTTTTCTTAGTATTTTTTGTGAAAAACATGTTAGAAGAGATATTTTTTACGCTGCGATTACCTTAAGACTAATCAAACTTAATTAGTCTTACTCAAAACCTATAAACCGACTAGGTAGATGAGGGAATTGCTTTGTTTGCAATATTTGCACTGTGGCATTCACTGTTATGCAGATGACAGCACGGGTGATGCCTCCTACACCGGCCGCGCCAATATTTCTCGGGATAACGTCATCGAGAGCCGTAACAAACTTGTGTCTGAAATTGAAACTTCCCTAAAAAAAGTTTCAGAATGGGGTCGACTTAATCTAGTCCGTTTTAACCCTACGAAGACACAGGTTTGCACTTTCACCGCTAAAAAGCTTACGTTTGTTTCATCACCTCGTTTTGAGAGCACCCCCACCTAACTGCAACAGCCACTATTAGAATCAGTGAAGTCCAGTTCCGCGGCCATTTAGAGGGTAAGGCTAAATTAGACTCTAAGAAGCTCGGTGTGCTCAACAGATCGAGACAGTATTTCACTCCGGCCCACCGCCTACAGCTTTATAAGGCGCAGGTCCGGCCACATATGGAATACTGTTCTCATCTGTGGGCTGGGGCTCCCCAGTACCAGCTTCTCCCTCTAGACCGCATTCAGCGGAGACCGAATCGTATCGTCGGCTACCAAGATATTTCAGATGGGCTCAACTCCTTGGCACTGCGTAGAGATGTAGCCCTCGCTCTGCATCTTCTATCGTTTGTATAACGGGGAGTGCTCCGAGGAATTGTTCTGATTGATCCCTGCCGCATCTTTCCGCCATCGCCCTACGCGACAATATTTCCATCCTCACCACTTAGATGGTTGGCAGTCCACAATTGTGCGTTTTGCTAGAAACTTCCTGCCTCGCACGACTGAACTGTGGAATAAATTGTCGCCTGCAGTGTTTCTGGACCGTTTTGTCGTTTGCCCCCTATTTCATAAAAAAAAAATCCTTTGGGGGAGTTATGTCGGACTCACCCCCTCAGAAGGAGAAGACATACTCACTTAAACCACCTGGACCCGAGTTAACTGAGACTAGCAATCTGTCTAAGAGTTGGAGTCAAATATTTGCATGTACCCCACACGTGCTCCGTGGCATGGACGTTAATCAGGTGGGGCGAGACGGCCTTTCATGCAACAGAAGCGCCGGCCACATGGAAGCTCCGTAGACACAGTGCACATGCTGGTGCAACGTATCCACAAGCCCTGGTGGGTAGTTAGTTGGCTGAATTCCGCATTCATGCAACCTCTTTACAGGCTGGTTCAGCGTATAACCAGTCCCAAATCATAAAGCTGTCCCGTCGCCGCTTTTTTGTACTTTAACTAAATTGGTAGGTTTATCCTCGTAAAGCCGGTTTCCTAAATTTAGGATATTTTGCTGAAGTAATTTTCGAGGTTATTAAGATGAGAATAGAATTCTAATTTCATATATGAGCAGGGGTGCTCATCACCCCCTCATGGGCCTCACGAGGATATTAGTTTTAGAAATAGTAACTGACTGGTCCATGCTTCGAGAGATCCCAGAGCTGGCGCATACTTCTCCCAAAAAAATGTCCTTGCAATTAAGAAAGTTAATGACGCATGCAAAAAGAAGACCATGCCACAGGCAGCAGCTCAGCCTAGAGAGAATATTCTAGTTTTTAATTTAATCATTGTTTTTTATAGCGTAAAAAGTTACGCTGCGCTATTTTAGGTATATTTAGTTTGAAAAAATGTAATTGATTACTTTATCCTTCTTTATTATGTCCTTTGTTAGCATTTTAATTTAAATTCCATTTAATTTAAATAGGTAGTAAAATTATTCGAATATTCGAATACCTTACCAGGTATTATTCGAATAGTAAAATTAGCCGAATATTCGAATAATTCGAATATTCGAATATTCGAATTGCAAGCCCTAAAGGGGTGGGAGGGAGTTTTCATAGTTCTTACGTAAGATCATAAAAATGCGCAAAGTTAAGATTATAATTCCATAAAACCGCGCGAATCCAAGCGAGAGCGAAGGCGCGTGCTCAGCTGTGTCAGGTATTTTACCAAAAAATTTAAACACCATTTATTTGCAAAAAAACATCCCTACAAAAATATTTCTTTGAAAAATAAAAATTAAAACCACCCAACGTAAATTCATTTTTCGTTTAGATTCTTACGTAATAAATATGTATAGGGGGTAGGCCGATTATTTTTTTCTTACATATTGCGATCCATACTGAAGCATTCTTACGCATTCTTAAATCTTTGCGTGCAGTTCACGGGCGCACACATACACGCGCGCAATGTAGTTTTGTATTTTGTAGGAAGAAAAATTACCTACTGCTAGAGTCTGTGCGGAAAGAGAATAGGCGTGGCGAAAAACGGAACTAACCTAACCAGTATGGCATTTTTTTTTGCAAAAACGGTAGAAAAGCATTACAGCGCCCCCAAATCTAAATCCTATTCTCTTTCCGCACAGACTCTATTATACTGTAACAATAGGCTCATTAACGCTCCTTTGTCGTAATTTTCCGAGTAACCAGTTATGTTGGTTAACAAAGATGTTTGTGTTGTGTGCGTGTAATCAACCACGCGGTACGTACCTAAATACGTGCGCATCTCCTATAGGGAATGTGCACGAACTAGGTGGCAACACTAAACGACAAAAGAGACACGGGCGGACAATAAAGGAAACTATCGCCCCTGTCAAATCAAGCTGTCAATGTCAATGATAATATGTAAGTGTCAATGTCAAATATAGTAAGTCGTAGCTACACTGACGATAATCGTCCTTCAACGCGATCAATTAACGTTATTAACGGCGATTTCGTCAATGTGGCCCCAGCATGAGAGGGTACATGATTTAGATTGGCGGCACCAGTTGGCAGCACCTTCGTCGTGCACGTTCCCTATAGGGAGTGTGCACGAACTAGCTGGAAACACTAAACGACAAAAGACACACAGGGGGACTATAAAGGAAACTATCATGCCTGTCAAATCAAGCTGTCAATTCAAATTATCTCTTCAAGTGTCAATGTCAAATATAATAAGTCGTAGCTACACTGACGTTAATCTTCCTTCATCGCGATAAAGTAACGGCGTTTCCGTCCATGTGGCCCCAGCATGAGAGGCTACAAGACTTAGATTGGCGGCACCAATAGGCTTGTGTCCTAACTTTTGTTTCTGGATCTATGGATTCTACTATTTATGAGAAACAAATATATATACCCATAACTACTACACTTGGATTACTATAACAGCCACAAATTGCAATCAAAATAGCCGACCGCACTGAGCGTTGAAAACGGCCCATACAAAACGGACGCACCCTGTGATGTGACGTCATTTCTTGTCCTCGCTGTGCTAAGTCTGTATGAAAGAAATAGCATTTTGCCATTTAGAGCACAAAAAAGTGCTTAAGCACATAATTTTAATACATTTATTTTGTCAGTGTTATTTAAGCATTCCGAAATTGACTTTAATTTTTCATTAACACGATAAAAAATATTGTTTTTTTTTTAAACTTTGTGGTCTCGTAACTTTATATTTTTTTATACATTTTTTGTTTATTTCTTCTGTGTTATGATAATTTAGTATTTTCCAATCCATGTGACTATATTATGTTGTAAAATTAAACACTACTCAACATCCCCATTGGCAGTACCTTCATCGTGTTCCCTATATTACAGACGTTCAAAACAGATTTAGCCTCCTATCACCAGGAGTGACTCACTCCGCGATTTCGCCGCGTGTCCTTGAGGCCCCCTGTAAGGGGTTTTAGCCAGCGAAAAGAAAAACAGAAATCACGCGTTATACGATAGAAAGAGACGGTCGATTCCGATGCGTTACATCCGGTAGTTGAACCCGAACAGTTTTGAAAGACTACTGTATGTATATATTAGGTATTATTACTCATTCTGTGAAAGCGTTACAAATTTCCCTGACTTACCATGAGTAACCCGTGTAATTGAGCTAGTGGTTCTTATACGCATGATTGTTCAGCTCATCATAATGTATACAAAAATATGCACTTACCGGCTTCTGTGTAGCCAATGACCAGCAACACCGCAAACACGGACAACGCTATAGTAAGGGATCCTGTAACAATGCATTTAATAAGTTGAATAAGTTATAAAATGTAACCCTAATCTATGCATATTGAAAGTTATGCAATATCAACTATCAATCAAAAAAATCAATAATTATTTAGGTATCATCCGTCCATATTAATAAGTTGACATTATTATCTCTTTCCTTGACCCGATGCCATTTGCGATGCAAAACGCCGCAAGAATGATAAATGATGTTTATTTGCATATATTAAGTTGGGAGATCAGTTTTTGCACTCTTCGTATTTATAATAGCGTGGCACGTATACTTGAATCGAATTCACGACTAGTTTTAGTAGTACAGTAGTTAGTTAGTAGTAGTTTTACGAGTATGTAAGCTATGCCTTGCAACATATCCGCCGACATGTTGTTGCGATCGGTCGACCTCACGGTTGAATGTTGAATGCACAGTATAATAGCTCTTCCTATAAAATAAACGTCGCGCGCTTGGATGTGTGCGCGCCGTGTACGAACGCAGTACAAGCAAAGAAATAAGAATGTGTAAGAATGCTCCGGTATGGATTGCACTCACACAGACGTGCTACTGCGCGTCTGTGTGAATACGTGTCGCGCGCTCCTAAACGGCCGAAGTTGGACTACTTATTCATCTTTATACTTTGGTATGTAGAGACCAAGGACCATTAAAACTAGGGATGTAACGATACCGATATATCGGTATCGCCGATATATCGGTATCGCCGATATATCGGTATCGCCGATATTATACAACCGATATTTGAAGAATTTGCTGTATGAAAAAAAATCTGCAAAAAGTATTACCTACCTTGTGCAATGATAATTACTATGTTAATTAAATCTTTGGTTCTTAATAGAAAAAAAATAATTTTGAGTTGACAATTTATTATTTTTACTTCACACTTTCAAGGTTGACTCTCTGGTAAATATAACCAGTAGTCATTGCCATTAGTTATAATAAGGACATAAAAATATCTGAAATTCATACTTCATTATTTAGCTAAGATATCGGTATCGGTATCGGTATCGCCGATATTGACTACTATATATCGGTATCGGTATCGTATCGGCAAAACTGTGTATCGTTACATCCCTAATTAAAACTAGAGGACTGTCATTCTCCAAACTTTGGATCGTGCCCCGACCGCAAGGGGATATCCAGGCAAAAACTAGATGGTACTAAAAAAACTTAACATTTAACGATGTTATAATAGAACAAAGAAACATAGTACAGTAACAATTAGTTCGTAAACAGCTAATAATACAGTCTAACATTTAAATACTGTGTCACGCTTGCAAAGTTGAATAATTGTAAATAATATAATTCTTATATCAAGCTTATACATAGATGGCGTTGTAAATATCGGGAAACAGCTTTTTGTATGGAGAATGACAGTCCTCATGTTTTAATGGTCCTTGGTAGAGACACAGAATAAGTATTACTTAGTACTCCTAAACCAAAGTAAATATATAGACAGACAAGAATTCTTAAAGCTTTGCTTGTAGTGCGCTCAATTACACACACATACAAGCCGCGCGATGTACATTGTGTAGGAAGAAAGATTATTGCTATTGTATAGAGTAAGAATTATCAACTTTTACTATACTGTGCCTACATCTCGCAATCAGCCGGCGACTTGCAAATTGCAATATGTCGTACGACATATTAGTGTTAAAATTGCAATAATCTGAAATTTCTAGTAACTTTTGCAATAAATTATTAGACGTTTCCTTTCCGCTAAGTATAAGTAATTTAAAGAAGTTATCGAGTTTTGCCTCATTACCAACATCACATCGGCCAAGGCGAGGCGACGTTGTCCTCTCTGATTTTTTACCCGACTGCGGCGAAGCCCAAAGGAGGGTTATGTGTTTGGCCTGTATGTATGTATGTCCGTTCCTGTGTCCGCTCCTAACTACTCAACGACACATCCGATTTTGATACATGATACATCATTAGATTCGTCTTGATGGTGCGAGTGTCACTGGGCATGAAGTTCGTTAAAATAAACAAAATGGCGGATTTAATGCAGTTTCAAAGTGCACCGCGGTCGGGTTTTTTTTTTATAAAAATGAGGTTATTAATCACTAAAGCCTACTATTCCATTCAAGATTTTTTAACAGAACCTGTCCTAAGTACAATACAGCATAAGTAGCAGTGGCTTGGCGTCCGAAGAACTCGATTCCTACCGGCTTGCCTAATATCAGGCATTTGAGCACCATATTCTACAGCTCTCAAAGAAAATGTGCATGGCTTGCCTAAGGATATCTTTTACGCCACGCCACTGATAAGTACACAGTACCTAATCAGTTATACGGGTCATTACTTGAGCGTTTCAACCGCCTCACTTTCGTGGACACTCCCTAAGATTTTAGTCTCATATTGAGCTATTTGGTACATATCCGGGACTACTAACAAATACCTTAAAATTACATTAAAATCTGCCAATATCTCAACAATAATGTGTCCACGAAAGTGAGGCGGGTGAAACCCTCAAATAATGACCCATACCTGCTACAAATTAAATTTATTAGCTCTTTGTATGCAATTTGGCAAAGCTTAAATCGCATAAGAGTTGTCGCCTTGTCTATATGAGGCCTAACAGACAATATTGGTACACCTAAACGCCGATATTTTACAAAGAAAATATTTGAATTTCGAAATAGTTTCAAACAGGGACTAACGACGAAAAACAACCAAGAAACGCTTCATGCACAAAATAGCCTAAATCTATAATCGTTTCAAACGCTTAAAACCTTTAAATAATACGAGTTCAGTTAGTACATATATATTACTTAGTTCGAACCAAACTACTATCACCGAAGTACTAAAAGTAGGCCGTGCAACAACATAAACAAACGTACCCATTTTATATCACAACACACTGGTCCAGCGCTTGTTGAAGTCAGCCTGAGACTGGTGTGACCGACTGAGGTGCGTAAATATACACAGTGATTGTGATTCATCAGATTGCATTGCGTGTGAACAAGTGTTTTAAGATACGTAATACGTGGAGGCCTCTGAGAGAATGAGCTGTTAGAGATATTTGAGAGTAAAGTTATCTACCTATTTTGACCGATTTCCTAAAGAATGACGGTTCTCAATTCGTTTGTTATGAAGACGGCTGGGCCGATTTGGAAAGGCCCTACAGATCTGTTGATGGGATCTGAGCCACCTAAGGCTCAAAGCAAAGTAACGCTCATAGTGACTGTGAACCATGCCAGGAGAACTTTTGTTTTATACTAATTCAGACCCAAGCATTTAAGACACTATTTTAAATTTTATTTTTCTTGTAGTACCAATCGTTTTTGGGCATGCTTCTAATCAATGAATTGATAGCTTTTTGGGCAATTGATTTTATATTTGAATAAGTGCTACAGAGAAGACCATGGGCTTTCTATAAGTCTTGAATTATATTCAATAATAGTATATTACATAACTAGGGTGGTAATACAAAGAAAGGCCGAGATCGCAGATGTTTGCGGTCCGAGTCGTACGTAAATATGCGATCGAGGGCTTTCTTTATTACCTCCCGTGTTGTGTAGGGTGCGTTGTCCAACAGTGAACCACCTTTTTTTTGAAGTCGCAGAACTTGCTAGAAAATAAAGCTAGAAATTTGGTTTTGATGTCATTGTTTAGGTAATTTCATAAGGTATCTTATGTATAGGTTACAAAATGCTTTTTGGGCTAACTAACATCCATTAAGTAGGTTTAAAAAAATAATAATATTTGGTTCACTGTATACTATGGGTCGTTTACATTAAACCACCCTTATTTCAACAGTGAACCATAATGCCATTATCAGTAAAAAATGCTGAAATGTGAAAGAAAACTAACACAATATTTGGTAATCATCTGTATTTTTAATATACATGAATATAAAGAAATAAAAACGTATTCTTCTACTAAAAAAAAAGGAAAGATATTTGGTTCACTGTATACTATGGGTAGTTTACATTGAACCACCCTTATTTCAACAGTGAACCATAATCCCATTACCAGTAAAAAAAAAACTTAAATATGAAAGAAAACTAACACAATACTTGGTGATCATCTGTATTTTTAATATACATGAATTTAAAGAAATAAAAAACGTTTCTTCATACAAAAACTAAAAGTTATTATATATAGTGCGGTACACAGTGAGCCGGCTCAGTGAGTACTATGTGAACCAGGTTCACTGTTCAACAACCACACCATTCAACTTAAAATACGAAAAAAGATAGGTTATAAACGGAATTGTCACAACGCAATGTACTCATAAAATGACTAAGACTTCATCAAATTTAACACCATACAGCGTTTGGTCATATGTTAAATAACAAAATATACAGAAATCCAGACACTTACTTGTGAAAAGTATCTTTTTTCGACGAAATTTAAACAAAGTGCTATCACACGTCCGGCCTAAACCGCTGCCGCTGGCTCACTACGGGAGGGGGGAAGGGTTCTTAGACGGCATGTTTAAGCACGATCGGTCAAACTGGCAACGTCGCAGTTTCTTCAATATGGCGGTGGTTCAGTGTATCTTGATGGTTCACTGTTGGACAACCGACCCTACAACATTTTATGTCTACATTTAGCCAGAAAGTAGCTTTTTCCGTGCGCGTAGCGTGCGGAAAAAGGCACTTTATGGCCAAGTGTGGCATAAAAGCCCTAATGGTAGGACCATGGTACGCTATCACTACCCAGCAGTTGAAGGAGCTGGGTCTGAATAACAATGTTAATTATTCCTACAAGTAGGACATTGGGCCTTAGGAAGTTAAAGAAATCGAGGGAACTCTTCAAATTTTGCATTTATTATTGAACAGACTCATCCGAAAACTGTTTTTAATTTTATTGTTATTTCACGTCTACACTCGGGAGCAAATATTCCGGAACACTACGTTAAGGCGAGGTGAGACCAGAATCGGGCACGGAAGCCTAGTTTCCAAATCATTTTTAGAGCACTTATTTAACTCTTAGGTCACTGTAAAACATATATAATAATATTCAGAACTGTATCTAGGGCTTCCTCTCACTTAGAACACGATAGCGAACACTTCGCTCGATAGAAAAGTAGCGCGAAAACACTATAAAATAAAGTATTTTTTTCATTTTGTTCATCACCAGTTACCTTTTCTGACAAAATTAATACCTGACAATCATGATTTCACAGTCATGCAGGGCATCCTCTCATGTTTGGGTTGATAACGTATACTTTTATGTTAGAAATCGAAGATAATCTGCAATAATCTGCATTCCGCCCGACCCTAGTTTGTATGTGAAATGCGAGCCAGGTCCTACTGCGCCTTAATAAGATTTTTTCTGCCCTCCGGCCGGCAAGCGTCACCTTGCCGATTTCAAGATGCCGCTTTCTGGCTCCGTCGAACAGAAAAATAGTATACAAACCTTGGCCAGTAAATAAGAAAGCCTCAGATCACATGTTTGTCGTCCTCGGCTTCGCCTCGGCCGACAATTCCATGAGATCTGAGGCTTTTCTTACTCTACTGGCCTCGGTATGTAATGTACTAATAGTACATTACATACCGAGGCCTCGGTACAAACAAGACAAACATGTGATCTGAGGCTTTCTTATTTACTGGCCAAGGTTTGTATACTATTTTTCTGTTCGACGGAGCCAGAAAGCGGAATCTTGAAATCGGCAAGGTGACGCTTGCCGGCCGGAGGGCAGAAATAGTAGATTGTGTCACAAGGGAGCAAAATGATGTATTTACGGCGAGGGCGTATATTGAATCCTGAACGAAGCGAAGGATTATACAATAGAATCCCGAGCGTAGCGAGGGATTCTAAAGTATAATCCGGAGCGTAGTGAGGGATTCAAGTGTTAACGCCCGAGGTGAAAATAATTTTGCTACCGAGTGACACATACTGCTTTTCACACCGACTATGAGGAAAATTCAAATACAAACGCTACCTACCAAAATAACGAAATATATAGTGACTCAAAGAGCATCACGCATTATTATTAAAAATTAAATGTTAAATTGTCAAATGTATAGTCTATTATTATTTTATAAAACAATTATTGCGGCTCGGACCGCAAACACCTGTGATCTGGGCCATTCCTTATTATACCGCCCTCGGTGTGTAATTTAAGTCTATGGTATGGCATATTCTAAGTGGGTTCAAACTAAAAGTGACGTTCCGCAGGAAAAGGTACCTTATGGAGGGTCGGCACTTACGTCGTGTAGCATCAAATTAATATAGGAGTGCCGTTAA
The DNA here is from genome assembly GCA_947034925.1 of Eudemis profundana. Classification (NCBI taxonomy): domain Eukaryota; kingdom Metazoa; phylum Arthropoda; class Insecta; order Lepidoptera; family Tortricidae; genus Eudemis; species Eudemis profundana. The sequence goes on along the minus strand of OX344814.1, from coordinate 7,304,603 downwards.
TAACAGCGTAAGCGCCTACCCGCCATAAGGTACCTTTACCTGCGGAACGCCACAAAAATACCCTGTTGTCCTTGAACAGAAAAGTGCTACTTTGATCCCTCTTATGAGGGAGCAAAATACTTTTTTCTGAATACGAGGTGTGAAAAATATATTATTAACCCAGAGAATTGCTCTCGAGTGTAGCTTTTCCGCATTTTTGTCGGATAAGCACTAAGACGTGTTTAGTTTGAGTATATATTTAATACTCCATGTAATCTTTGTCATGTCACTATCATTATTGGCCTGCAAGAATTTTATAATAGTACATTTTATGTCTACACTTGGCCAGAAAGCGGCTTTTTCCGTACGCGCAGCGTGCGGAAAAAGCCACTTTATGGCCAGGTGTGGCATAAAAAATATAATAAATAAATAAAATAAACTTTTCAATTGATTCTTTTAGGCTTAGAGCAACACGGAAAGGAGACGTCATCAGGCACTTGTCCGGTACACTAATTTCTGCGCTTTCTGGGGAACGAGGTAACGCACACAGACGCGTGCATGAAAAATCGTCCATCACTACGAAACTAACACGTAACGAATAGAACAACATATTGACCAATTCACATTCACAAACATACATTTTGCATTTAAATAGTGTAATGACGTGACGCAAAACATTGATAAGTTTAGCAGGACACCATGGCAACGCGAGGTTGCTTGTTTGTCAGTAGCGACGTGGCGTCCAAAGAACTCGATTCCTACTGGCTTGCCTAATATCAGGCATTTGTGAACCTTATTATACTTACAGCTCTTAAGGAAAATGTACGCCAAATCTGCACCGACTTGCCCAAAGATATATTTTACGCCACGCCACTGGTAGGTATATTATAGTTCCAGTTCCAGCTGAGTCAATTTTGTCGGCCAACCGATAGAGGTGCAGCTGTTAGTTAAAATTATTTTTCTCACCTCCTATTCAGAAAAAAGTATTTTGCTCCCTCATAAGAGGGATCAAAGTAGCACTTTTCTGTTCAAGGACAACGGGGTATTTTTAGTTGAATAAGGTGCTCAAATCCTTGATATTAGGCAAGCCGGTAGGAATCGAGTTCTTTGGACGCCACGCTACTGGTAGGTACCTGCTTTACTAAATGTAAGGCGATATAGGTATTATCTATGTTGATGCCTCATCTGTACTATGTTTTATTCTAGAACTGTAAAAACAAGGCTGTCCCTCTCACAAACATGAGATGGAAAATACCAATAAGTACATAGCTTCGAATTTTCCTTATAACTTCAATGTCAATGTGACCGCAAATTCTCTATTTATTAAATTATGCTACTCAGTGATAAACAGCAATCACTTTTCTTTACTCTTATGGATGAGTATAAGTACGAAGTTCAAGATATACTACAAAAATCGTTTGGTCCCTATACAACATTTCAACCCCCCGTTTGACCCCTTTTTAGGGATGAATTGTGAAAAACGGAAAATCACTTTTTTTACTTTTATTGAGGCGCCTATGTACGATGTCTCAGAGCTCCAACTTCAAAAATCGTTTGGACCCCATAAAAAGTTTCAACCCCCATTTTAACCCCTTTGGGGATAAATTCCAAAAAACAGCAATCACTTTTCTTTACTCTTATAGATGAGTCCATGTAAGATGTTAAAGATCTGCTACAAATACCGTTTGGTCCCCATACAAAGTTTCAACCCACGTTTGACCCCTTTCAGAGATGAATTTCGAAAAAGGGTAAAATACTTTTTCTCTACTCATATTAAAGGGTCTATGTGCGAACTCTCAGATCTACAACTTTAAAAACGTTTGGTGCCTATACAAAGTTTCAACCCCCGTTTAACCTCTTTTAGGGATGAATTTCGAAAAACGGTAAAATTACTTGTTTCAATTTATATTGAAGAGTCTATGTTCGAAGTCTCAGATCTCCTACTTTAAAAATCGTGCGGTCCCGATATAAACTTTCAACCCCCATTTAACCCCCTTTGGAGATGAATTTCGAAAAATCCCTTCTTATCCCTTACTTACGTTATACAACCACTCTACTGTGAAAATTTCAAGTTCCTGGCTTCAGTAGTTTTGGCTGTGCGTTGATGAGCCAGTAAGTCAGTCAGTCAGTCAGGGGACATCTTCTTTTTATATATATAGAAGATAGAAGAAGATAGAAGATTATCTATATATTTTTTTATTATTATATATTTTTTTATTTTTATATACACTCTTTGTTTACAATCTCGATATATTTCTGTGGTTACGCTATTCTGACAAGTCTAGAATGGTAGAAAATTGTCATAATAACTCCAGATACAGATGTAGACTCCACTAGCCACCTATTTCAACAATTATATGCAGATGGAAACCAGTTTAAAGATGATAGGTGCGGGTTCAGATCGGATTGCCGCCGCATTGGAACCGGTCTGTTAAGTGTTTGTGGAAGCACCTAAGTGTCTCTATGGTGTGGTATGTCATTTAAAATGTATCTAGCCTGTAGGTATCAGTCGCGTGGCGTCCAAAGAACTCGATTCCTACCGGCTTGCCTAATATCAAGCATTTGAGCACCTTATTCTGCAGCTCCTAAGGTAAATGTACGCCAAATCTGCACCGGCTTGCCCAAGGATACCTTTTACGCCACGCCACTGGTAGGTATATTATAGTTCCATGTTCCAGCTGAGTCAATTTTGTCGGCCAACCGATAGAGGCGCAACTGTTAGTTAAAATTATTTTTCTACTCCTGTACTGTTATCTGTCTTTTACTTGGTCACGAACACTAATATAAGAACATACATAATATGAGTTCAGAGAAGTCTATACTCTATTCCCCATAACAGCACTAGTGTCGTTATCGTCACTTTACTTTATTGCTAGCAGCCACAGACTTCTATATCTAGGTTAAACTTAGGTCAAAGATTATAAGCGCTCAATTTTAACTTTACGGTAAAAATGCACAACTACCAACTTAACAATTAAATTCCTACGGTTTTTAAGAAAAACAAAACTTTCCGAACTAAATTCATAGATGCCAACATAAAAAAAGTATTTTTAATTTAAGTATATTTTAAATTAAAAAAAAAGTTTACCATAGACACATACTGTCAGTCAAACGTCATATTTGCCTTGTTTCCAGGTTATGATTAATTTTGTTTTTTAAAATTTAAAACCTAGTCGTAGAAAAAGTATTGTATGCAACGTTGTATAATTAAGTCAAAAAACGCTCATTGCGTCTCTATTTGCGATACCTACTCGCCGCATTCGCGGCTCGTATCGCAACTCACGCAATTCGCATTTTTTGAACCCACTTATACAACTGTTGCATAATAGTACATTGTGTATCTTTACCGCCCGTGGCACATACAATGTTTTTCATCACACTTGTGAGGAAATCTGATTAAAATAACCTTACTTAACCTAAATAAAAATGTAAAACTGACAGTGACATTAGTGACATATCCATAGACAATGCGAGAGTCAAGACTAGGGCTTGCAATTCGAATATTCGAATATTCGAATTCTTCGAATATTCGGCTAATTTTGCTATTCGAATAATACCTGGTCAGGTATTCGAATATTCGAATAATTTTACTACCTATTTAAATTAAATGGAATTTAAATTAAAATGCTAACAAAGGACATAATAAAGAAGGATAAAGTAATCAATTAAATTTTTTCATACTAAATATATCTAAAATAGCGCAGCGTAACTTTTTACACTATAAAAAACTATTTTTAATTAAAAAAATTGAATATCCTCTCTAGGCTGAGCTGCAGCCAGTGGTATGGTGTTCTTTTTGCATGCGTCATTAACTTTCTTAATCGCAAGGACAATTTTTTGAGAGATACTTCTGGGATCTCTCGAAGCATGGACCAGTTAGTTAAAATTTCTAAAACTAATATCCTCGTGAGGCCCATGAGGGGGTGACGAACAGGGGAGCATTTATGAAATTAGAATTCTATTCTCATCTTAATTAACTCGAAAATTACTTCAGCAAAATATCCTAAATTTAGGAAACGGGTTTTACGAGGATAAACCTACCAATTTAGTTAAAGTACAAAAAAGCGGTGACGGGACAGCTTTATAATTTGGGACTGGTTATACGCTGAACCGGCCTGTTAAAGGTTGCCTGAATGCGGAATGCAGCCAACTAACTACCCACCAGGGCTTGTGGACACGTTGCACCAGCATGTGCACCAGGGCTCTACGGAGCTTCCATGTGGCCGGCGCTTCTGTTGCATGAAAGGCCGTGTCGCCCCACCTGATTAACGTCCATGCCACCAGAGCATGACCTTCAGAGCATGTGTGGGGAACTCTTAGACAGATTGCTATTCCCAGGTAACTCGGGTCCAGGTGGTTTTAGTGGGTATGTCTTCTCCTTCTGAGGGGGTGTGTCCGACATAACTCCCCCAAAGGATTTTTTTATGAAATAGGGGGCAAACGAGAAAACGGTCCGGAAACACTGAAGGCGACAATTTATTCCACAGTTCAGTCGTGCGAGGCAGGAAGTTTCTAGCAAAACGCACAGTTGTGGACTGCCAACCATCTAAGTGGTGAGGATGGAAATAGTAGAAAGATGGGGCAGGGATCATTCCGAACTATTCCTCGGAGCACTCCCCGTTATACAGACGATAGAAGATGCAGAGCGAGGCTACATCTCTACGCAGTGCCAAGGAGTCGAGCCGATCTGAATGCAGTCTAGAGGGAGAAGCTGGTACTGGGGAGCCCCAGCCCACAGATGAGAACAGTGTGGACGGACCTGCGCCTTATAAAGCTGTAGGCGGTGGGCCGGAGTGAAATACTGTCTCGATCTGTTGAGCACTTCTCTTCTTCTTAGAGGCTAATTTAGCCTTACCCTCTAAATGGCCGCGGAACTAGACTTCACTCGATATGTCGACATAAGGATTGCAATAGTGGCTGTGGCAGTTAGGTGGGGGTTTTCTTAAAACGAGGTGATGCAACAAACATAAGCTTTTTAGCGGTGAAAGCGCAAACCTGTGTCTTTGTAGGGTTAAAACGGACTAGATTAAGTAGACCCCATTCTGAAACTTATTTTAGGGAAGTTTCAATTTCAGACACAAGTCTGTGACGGCTCTCGATGACGTCATCCCGAGAAATATTGGCGCGGCCGGTGTAGGAGGCATCACCCGTGCTGTCATCTGCATAACAGTGAATGCCACAGATTTGCAGCATGTCGTTGATATGCAGAAGGAACAACGTAGGCGATAGCACACAGCCTTGCGGGACACCAGCATTCATAGATATGGATTCAGAGCACTCACCGTCAACTACGACCTTTATGCATCTGGCTGCTAGAAAGCTACTGACCCATTCGCATAATTTCTCGGAAAACCCATAAGATGGAAACTTCGAAAGAAGTGCTTTGTGCCAAACCCAATCAAAAGCCTTCGCCATGTCCAAACTAACGGCCAATGCTTCACCCTTAGTCTCGATCGCCTGTGCCCAACGATGTGTTAGGTAGACCAGAAGATCACCAGCTGAGCGGCCTTTACGGAAACCGTATTGGGGTCACTAAGCAACTGGTGCTCCTTTAGATACCGAAGGAGCTGGCAGTTGATAATGGACTCCCATTATCTTCGAGAACAGAGAGGTTATGGGTATCGGCCTGTAGTTGGATGGGTTTGAGCGGTGCCTTTTTTTAATGTAATAGGTTTTGAGCATGGATGTATAAAATAGAAGGATACCGCGCGGTCTAAGACGCGGGTGAAGCCAAGCAATGGCCGCCGAGTGAACATGTGTGAGTTCACGCAGTGTTGCCATGTAAATCAGATTTTCCCCAATCTAAGAGATATTCGCAATATATTTTTTTATATCTATTAAATATCAAAGTCACATCGTCTTTAGGAAAGAAATGTGTTTGACAGGAAATAATAAAAACAGAATGAATATTCAGTATATTTTATAACATTATGGACACTTGTTTGTCATTCGCGGATATGAAAAATTTAAATGTCTCTTTTTTGCTTCGGTTTATGGGCAGGTAAAAATAATTAAGGTGTACTCGGCATATTTCGACAGATATTTGTATCAGTTAAAAAAAAGTGTCCCAAAATTTTTCCGTTACTTTTCCATACAACTTGTATGGCGGTAACGGAACGGAAGAGCGATATTTGTATGAAAAATTTGGGACACTGAAAAAATGGCCCATAAACAGTGAAATTGGGGTTGGGGTTGTGAAATAAAAATAAAAATGCAAAAATATTAAACATTAATCAATCGTCGTTCAATCGATTTAGATGATAATAACTAATAATAAGACAATATCGGAAGTGGTGCAGGTATCGGAATCCAATTATCTTCTTGCCTACATCCTCGAATAACGGAAATTAAATCGTTCCTCCACTCGTTATCGTCTTTAGGAAATCTATATAAATGAATAAGGATTAATTGTACAACCATAACCTTAAAATACTGATATTATTTTAACTAAATATAATATTCTGTAACAAGAAAATCAGTCTCCCGAAATTTCAGGTAATTACCCCATTTATTAATTGGTCACACTGGCTCCGGCTTTGACGTTTGGCTATCCATTTGAAGTAATAATTTAAAATAGTAAATCGATGTAAAATTGTGCTTTAAATATTATGTTACCTGTGAAAAATGATTCCTTGATTTTTTTTGTTGTCACAAGTGTTGTTTGTACAGACTTTTACGACGCAAGAAGGCATATTTTTGTTATATAAATTTCCAACGTCAACGCTTTCATTCCGCGGAGTACGGGAGCATTATGACAGCCGACCGGCGCGTTATGCTTGTTGATGTGTGCGTGCTGCTCGTAAGTACAAAGCGCCGGCTCGTCATGATGGCTTCACTTATCTGTTCGCGACGCTACGTCCATTTATTTTTAAGGTCCTTGGTTTTGAGTAAGACTAATTAAGTTTGATTAGTCTTAAGGTAATCACAGCGTAAAAAATATCTCTTCTAACATGTTTTTCACAAAAAATACTAAGAAAAACGATTTTTTAATAGTTTTTGGTAGTATTCGAATAATATTCGAATTATTCGAATATCTACAAACTCATATTCGAATATTTGAAAAAGTCGAATATTTGCAAGCCCTTCAAGACACGTTCGGAACCCATAACGGTAAAGACCTAAAACGGTTGATTTTATATTTGCAAAATACTGAAATACACTATTTAAACATTAAATTAATGTAACAGAAATATGTGTTTATATGTATTTGCAATAACAGTTCTCTTTAAATAAATATTTCAGTGATAAAAGTTAAAAAGCAAATTGGCATTTCCTTTGAACACGACAAATAAGAGTAAAACAAAACCATCGTTTCAAATTTAAAAAGAAAACCATTACGCCCTAGGGCGTAATAGGTAATTTACGGCCCGCAGAACCTACGTGTAATGACACCATTTTCGAGCAAGTGTGATGAAAAATACTATAATATAAATCCTAGACTAACATTTGCTATGAGCAGTGATCGGCACTATTGGTGCAAAACTTTAACAAAACTTGTAAAGCTGACATAAAGGAGAACTGACAACTAAGGAAATATTAGTCTATTACATTTACACAACTAGGGTGGTATTACAAAGAAAGGCCGAGATCGCAGAAGTTTGCGGCCCGAGCTGCAAGCGAGGGACGTAAATATGCGATCGAGGGCTTTCTTTATTACCACCCGTGTTGTGTACATCATTTTATATCTACACTTGGCCAGGAAGCGGCTTTTTCCGTACGCGCAGTGTGCGGAAAAAGTCACTTTATGGCCAGGTGTGGCATAAAGAATATTACTTATAGGCAGATACGTGTTAAATTTAACTGTATACCTATCGAAGTCTCGGATTTCCAATACTTGAGTATAAAGATATTCACATTTTCATGGCTGTAAGCACTCCACTACTTATATCTGCTCGGCAAGTTTTGCACCAATAGTGCCGACCACTGGTTATTTATTTATTTATTTATACATGTTAACATGACATTACAGTAAAAAAACCAATGCGTCATGAACATAGAAATAAAATACCTATTTAGGCGACGAAACGGCGTGGCCCCGTTGCATCGTCGTCTCCGGTGTAGGATTCGGCAGGTTGCCCCGGAACCGTCGAAACACGACACCCTTCGGCCAGAAGTCAGCACATGCGATGGTCTCTTGAGGGACTTCCAGTCCCTACATCCTGGCTCCATCATCAGATCAGCTCGATGGTGCCATAAATATTGCATTGTTATTGTCACCAAACTTACTTATGTAAGTTCGAATCTTATACGACTTGTAGAAGGGAACAGCCGGAAATCCACCGGACAGACATACAAAACGGATTTTTGCCCCAACTGCAACCGAGAATACCGCCCGAAGCTCTGACGTGACAGATTTTTTTCTACAAGAGGAAGGGTTATAAACTCTACCTAAACTAAATTCTCTAACAACTTAACTTAAATGGATACATTGTGGTCAATAGGGAAAACGGGGAAAACGATACGGGAAAAATCCCATATACCTAGACTATATAGGATCTGGAATGAACTTCTTGCTGAGATTTTCCTACTGCGCTACTATATGGGATTTTTAGGGTTCCGTACCAAAATGGTAAAAAAGGAACCCTTATGGTGCGACTCTGTCTGTCTGTCTGTCTGTCTGTCCGTCTGTCACAGCAAGATATCTCAGGATCTACTGATGCTATCGACTTGAAACTTGGAATAGTGTTAAAAGTCGCTTACTCGAGCCTATTGCATAGAAAAAAAATCTCATACCTTTTTTACTTTTTTTTAAAGGGGTCCGAAATGGGATAAGGAAAAACAAAAGTAGAGCTATTACATCGAGTGGGATATCAGGGTGTATTTTCGCTGGCGTAATTTCTCTGGCCACCAATATTTAAAAGATTCCTCCTCACTAGACTGGCATTCGTTGGTTACATGTTAGAACTTGACTGATTCTACATTGTAACCAAAAGTCCAATTCTAATAAGGCAGAATCTTCTCAGTATTCACCAATATGTCATGACAGCGAAATTACGTTTTTGAAAATACACCCATCAAATGAAAGGGCTTAATTTGTAGATTCCAAAACCATTTTTGTTTTTTTTCTTAATTTTGTACTTTTTGATTTATGACCAAAAACGTTTAAAAAAATGCCATTCCCCCCCTATTATCTCCGAAGTTACTGAACAAAAAAATCTGAAATAATTACCGATTATTAATATCAACCTAATTATTACAGGAAAATAAAACGGTTTTCCTAACTTGCATCCTTTTACTTTATATATTTATGAGGGAAACATTTTGTCTCTTCATTGGTTTTAATGTGGGCAGTTTACACCACACTCTAGGTTAATTCCTATTAAAACAGAAAAAGATACGGAAGTCAAGGTAGATAGCAGAATTGAAGGCGTTTGCTGAGTGTACGGTGGACGAATGGTTGAGTCACTGGGCCGGAAATCCAGAGGTACCGGGTTCGATTCTCGGTCTGTACACAGGCGAGTGCCATTTAGTTTTTCTGTGTACTTTGATTTCCTGTATCTATATATGTTGCATCCTTTTTTTAGAAATTCGCAAAAATTATAAGACAAACTTATTTGCTCCTACTAAACTAACCGCGACATATGTCTATGTATGGGGACAACAGTTTTCCAAGAGCAAAGTTAAATGTGTCCCACCATACAGTTTATCTTGAAAATTATCCACGTATCTACTGACGAGTTTGTACGGAACCCTCGGTGCGCGAGTCCGACTCGCACTTGACCGGTTTATTATTTAAAAAGGGTGTCGTCAAATTTCTTCGAGACCGGTAGGCGGGCGGCAACGCTTTGGCAATGAATCCAGTGTTGCAAATGTCTCGTCTGCCTGTTTGCCAGTCTAAGGCAATAAAAAAAACCTAGTCATATTGAAATCATTGTTTCAAAACCAAAGTGGTTAACCATCGAACAAAGGTGACTATTTGTAAAGGACAACTCCTTGAGGTACCTATATGTACTTATATAATATATGTGGCTTTCCATGGCTAAAGGGACCTTATAGCAGGTATTGAGTTAAGCACAGATCCTAAATCTGCGTTAAATAAGCTATCTAATACAAAAAAAACCATGACCCTAAGTCCCATACTTTTTTTTTTAAAAAACATCAAACCTGCACATGCTAAAATTACACTTTTGAGAAATCGTCAAAAGAAGTTTGAAACTAATTTTAAGTATGTTCCCGTTGGAAGTTATGGAGATGATGATTGATTATGTATCTCAAGGTGTTTTTCTTTGGAAATCAGTAATGGTTTTTTTAATGTGACTTCCAGGTCGTGAAAAATCAGCCTTTGATTAGAGCAAGTCGCTTATGAGAAAAAAATTAAAAAAAAAAAAAGAATCGGCCTGTTTTTTAATATATTGTAATCTAAACCATTGTATATAGTTAGAGATATTTGACTGTACATTTTGGGATAGAAATAAAATCACATTGTCAACGAAATATTTTTATTTTAATTAAAATGTCATTTTTATTATATTTTTCATCATTCCTATAATATATACAATTTTCGTATAATGAGTTCTAAATTATATTTAATCAGTCTACACAAGTATCTCAAAAGTGTCATTATTATTCTACAAGTCGTATTTTTTGATTTATAAACGATTGAAGTTACGTAAAAATCACAAATTTATTCCCATACATTTGAGAAAAGGGACCTTATGACCAGCCATAAGCAAAAATTATTGATAATTACAGTATGGCACGATATTTACATTATTTATTGACTAATCTTGTATTAAAACAGAAAACTGAAGAAAAAAGGTTATTAGACATTTACTTCAAATCTTGATCAATTAAGAGTAATTCTCAAATAATGTTGCGTTGAATTTAAGTGTTTAGTCATAAGGTCCCTTTTCCCAAATGTATGGGATATTATGGCCTTATGACCAATGACAGGCAAAACTTGTTGATAATTACAGTATGGCACGATATTCACGTTATTTATTTACTAAACTTGTATTAAAACAGAATACCGAAGAAAAAAGTTTTTAGAAATTTACTTCAAATCTTGATCAATTAAGAGTTATTCTCATAATTATAACGTTAATGGTGAATAATTCACTCCATGGTGTTATGATGATGTGTTTTGTATAGACTACTTTTCTATAAAACCAAAAATTACCGAGTTTTATAAAAAAAAATCATAATGGTAGGATAAAAAAAACTTTTTTGTTTTTGTCGATCTTTATTCTTAAGTGGTCAAAAATTATAGAGACCGCCAAAAAATGACTTTTTTCGTAAGTTTAAAAAAAAAATTAAAAAAACTTTTTCTAAAATGCTCAAAAAGTTTTGCGATTCGCCTAAAACACGTTTTCATGTTTTAAAAAAAAATGATTTTTTTCTAAAAAGGTTTAAAGAGAAACATGACAAAATGGTAAAAAATTATACACACCGCCAAAAAAATGTATTTTATGCCACACCTGCCCATAAAGTGACTTTTTCCGCACGCTGGGCGTACGGAAAAAGCCGCTTTCTGGCCAAGTGTAGACATAAAATGATGTACACAACACGGGAGGTAATAAAGAAAGCCCTCGATCGCATATTTACGTCCCTCGCTTGCAGCTCGGGCCGCAAAAATCTGCGATCTCGGCCTTTCTTTGTATTACCACCCTAGTTGTGTAATGTACTATTTTAGTAAGTTTTTGAAGAAAAAAAATTAAAAAACTTTTTCTTAAATGGTCAAAAATGACAGGCATTCGCCAGTTTTTTTTTTATTTTTTTTTAATTTTTGAAAAAACAAGGTTTTTCTAAAAATGGTCAAAAAGCACTAAAAGCACGCCAAAAACACTTTTTTATCGGTTTTAAAAAAAAGTTTTAAATTTTTTTTCTAAAAAAATAAAAAAAAAACGACAACAAATGTATTTTTTATTTTTACTTTTTTTTTCAATTCCGAATCTGTTGCCCCCAATCCCTTTCCTTCCAAATTTTCAGCTTTCTAGGATCATTTTGAAAATTTTTGCTTACCATTATGCAGGCCGCATGCTTGTTTGCAGTGTTGGCAAAAATGTAATCCCAATTAACGATTGATCTGTTAATTGCAATTAACAATTAATGAAAAGTAATTGTTAATTGCAATTAACGATTACGTAATTGTTAATCGTTAATTGAGATTAACAATTGATTTAGCTACGCATCATAAGTAGGCAAGACATCTTTTCGAAAAATAGGAACAGCAGAGCTCACATCCACTTCTATGTGTCTTAAGGTGGATTTAGACCAAACGAGCGAATGCATTAGATGATGATCAGGGTCTGATGATGGAGCCGAAAGGTATCTATGGGAACTACGTAAAAAAACGACGCAACCCCATCGTGTTTGGGCTCATTTGTTTCGACTTGACGAATGCTCTGACCCGAGATGATATCCAGGGTCTGATGATGAAGCCGAAAGGTATCTATGGGAACTACGTAAAAAAACGACGCAACCCCATCGTGTTTGGGCTCAGTTGTTTCATCTTGACAAGTACTCTGAACCGAAATGATATCCAGGGTCTGATGATGGAGCCGGAATGTGGCCATGGGAACTTCGTAATAAAATGTCAGAACCCCATCGTGTTTGGGCTCATTTGTTTCGTCTTGACGAGTACTTTGAACCAAAATGATATCCAGGGTCTGATGGTGGAGCCGGAAGGTGGCAATGGGAACTCCGTAATAAAACGTCGGAACCCCATCGTGCTTGGGCTCATTTGTTTTGTCTTGACAAGTACTCTGAACCGAAATGATATCCAGGTTCTGATGATGGAGCCGGAAGGAAGCCATGGGAACTCCGTAATAAAACGTCGGAACCCCATCGTGTTTGGGCTCATTTATTTTGTCTTGAAGAGTACTCTGAACCGAAATGATATCCAGGGTCTGATGATGGAGCCGGAAGGTGTCTATGGGAACTCCGTAATAAAACGTCGGTACCCCATCGTGTTTGGGCTTATTTGTTTTGTCTTGCCGAGTACTCTGAGACTAAACACGATAGGGTTCCGACATTTTATTACGAAGTTCCTATGGACACCTTCTGGCTTCATCATCAGACTGGATATCATCTCGGTTCAGAGTACTCGTCAAGTCGAAACAAATGAGCCCAAACACGATGAGGTTGCGTCGTTTTTTTACGTAGTTCCCATAGATACCTTTCGGCTTCATCATCAGACTCTGGATATCATCTCGGTTCAGAGTACTCGTCAAGGTGAAACAAATGAGCCCAAACACGATGGGGTTGCGTCGTTTTTCTACGTAGTTCCCATAGATACCTTTTGACTCCGTCATCAGAACCTGGACATCATTTCCGCTCAGAGTACTTGTCAAGACGAAACAACTGAGCCCAAACACGATGGGGTTGCGTCGTTTTTTTACGTAGTTCCCATAGATACCTTTCGGCTTCATCATCAGACCCTGGACATCATTTCCGCTCAGAGTACTTGTCAAGACGAAACAAATGAGCCCAAACACGATGGGGTTGCGTCGTTTTTTTACGTAGTTCCCATAGATACCTTTTGACTCCATCATCAGACCCTGGACATCATTTCCGCTCAGAGTACTTGTCAAGACGAAACAACTGAGCCCAAACACGATGGCGTTCCGACGTTTTATTACGAAGTTCCTATGGCCACCTTCCGGCTTCATCATCAGACCCTGGATATCATCTCAGTTCAGAGTACTCGTCAAGACGAAACAACTGAGCCCAAACACAATCACGTTCCGACGTTTTATTACGAAGTTCGCATGGCCACCTGCTGGCTCCATCATCAGACCCTGGATATCATCTCGGTTCAGAGTACTCGTCAAGGCGAAACGAATGAGCCCAAACACGATGGGGTTGCGTCGTTTTTTTACGTAGTTCCCATAGATACCTTTCGGCTCCATCATCAGACCCTGGACATCATTTCCGCTCAGAGTACTCGTCAAGACGAAACAATTGAGCCCAAACACGATGGCGTTCCGACGTTTTATTACGAAGTTCCTATGGCCACCTTCCGGCTTCATCATCAGACCCTGGATATCATCTCAGTTCAAAGTACTCGACAAGACGAAACAAATGAGCCTAAACACCACCGTCGTATCGTGGTATAAAAAAGAAATAAGTTTTATCAACAGCTTTATTATTTTTGTATGTGATCTGCCATAAGGTCCCTTTTCTACTAAACTTTGAACCCAATTTTTATATAGAAAAAATTAACGTACAGCAGTGAAACCAAGCTTCAAATACACGTCTATTCCTATATTTTACAATTTTGCATAAAAGAAAAAAATGATTATTTTGAAGCATTTCACTAAAACGTCCATATCTCCGTAACTAGAAACCGTCATAAGGTCCCTTTTCTTATGGAAAGCCACATATAGGTAGACAGATTAACTTCGGATGATCTCATACAAATTGCTGAGTAATGCTCGTAAATACAGAGAATTAAGGACAGAGGTATTATTCACTTTAAAATAATCCTGCGCAACTTGAGGGCCTCGTTATAACCGACTAAACTTGCATAACATGTCTTATGACTTTTGTTAGTAGATAGCGAACTAGGAGGAGTACCAGTATTCTTGTAACTGGTACTATACTGTAATACTATAATTTATAAAGGAAATATTATAAAAAATCATAACTTTCATTTTCGTAAAATTCATCCATTATTAAAATATACTTGAACGAGAATTATTGTTGAGACCACGTTCGTTCTATTTAATTGGTATAATAATATACAGGGTGTCCCACTAACTATGCCACATGGAGGGAAAGTACCTCAAATATTGGAGATAGGATATTTTGCTGAAAGGAGACTTTATTTTATTTTTAAAAGTAAATAATACGGCATTCAAAGATTTTTTGAAAAAAATTTTGTTTTGTATGGGAAATAATTTTCCTAACATTTAAATCAAATATTTTACGCTATTCCTCTCTTTTGAGATACTATGTTACTTAAGAGGAATTATTTGTTTTTGTCCACTCTTTCGATTGTCATCATAAAAATACGGGGTGTTATTTTTTTACATTTGAGTTGGTTCGATTCCCCGACGAAGCAAGCAATTTTTAGAAAATCTTTGAATGCAGTATGTTTTACTTTGAAAAATAAATTAAAGTTTCCTTTCAGTAAAACATCCTATCTACAATATTTGAGGTACTTTTCCTCCATGTGGCATAGCCGTGGGACGCCCTGTATACTAAAATTTTACACCTCGGCAAAGATAAAAAGTTATGTTTAAATGAGCAAGACTTTGTTAAAGGTAAATTCAAAATGAAAGAATGTTTAAAGTAAAAAACCAAGCAAGCAAGTATTAAAAACCTACTTATAAAAAGTCCTTTTTGATTTTGGCGCTGTAAAACACCCAACGTCAGAGTCGCCATATCTGTAAAATATACATTAACTTTTAAAGAACTTTTACGATTAAACGCGGAATATAATAAATGTTTTAATTAATATCAATAACAATATAAAAAAATATAAGAACTCGCTTAAATTTATAATAACTAAATATTTTTACTATAAAAACCCGACCGCGGTGCATTTTAAAAGTGCATAAAATCCGCCAATTATTTCATATTTTGTAATCGCTTGTCAGATTGCCAGGACAAAAAATATTTGATGTTTCACTGCGCCCGTGTCACTATTAAGGTACTGACACATCTGTGGCGGAAGCCTAGTCCGATAGTACTAGACGATATTGCGCAATAATATGGTAGGCAGGGTCTCTCAACTCTGGAACAAATATTGGCAACTTGTACTTTTGTATGTGTGCGTTGTGCGAAATTTGACTATTGCTACATGTGAAAATAAAACTTGTACAATATTTTACATTAGCAACACTAGTCTGTATTAGTGTTACCATATTGGGTCTTTTTATCCCATTTATGTAATTACTAGCTGTGAACCCGGCTTCGCCCGGGCAAAATGTAAAGAATCACAAACCCCCATTTAATTCCTTAGAAATTATATTTTATTTTTAACAGACATTACAAAAATGAGGATGTTGAACTGACGGCTGAGTTCCAAACATTAAAATAATGTTGAAGTCGTTTTTGGTTTAAACTATCCAAAACCTTATTTAAGGACTTTCATTACAAAATTCCAACCGTCACTACTTTGAAAAAAACTCGTAGGTATCTCAAAACGTCGTAGAGGAAAACGTCAAAAGTTCTTCATTCGTCAGAACTTCATATACACTTACTGCGTTTTTACATGGAGTCAGTGTCAGATACGTGTTTATTTTTAAAGTAATGACGCAATGCTATTTGGGTAATCCACATTAAAATCTAATTTAGAAAGGTAAATAAAATCACTTTTTATCTAAAATCCAAAGTATGATTTTTCACATTTCTATCTTCAAAAATAAAGTATATAAAACTTTAATTTTTCAAACATCTAAAATAGTAGAGTCCCGTTTAAAAACCGAATTCAATTTATGTTGTTAGACTATAATTTCCCATTAGTGATCACAACTCTCCCCTTGAATTAGAATCGCCCCGGTTCAGAGGCGGCGTTAGACGTAGGCGACGTGGGCCACCGTTACCTAGCCAAATGTGACAGCCTATATTAAAAAGATGAAAGTCTGAAAAATCGTGTGACGTACTTTATGGATGACCCCATAGTCAGTTTAACCGACCTATGTGGATGCATATGGCAAATGTGGCAGGCCCCGGTACAGTCCGACTTCACGCGGTTTAAGCACGTGCATCGGCAACGCAGTTTTGGCACCTGCATCAGCAACGTGGTTTTTTATGCGCAGTGTGGTGTTCCAGACCTGATCAGTTCGTGTCACTCCCTTTTCAATGTAGTAATCAATTCTGTAGCCATATTATATTCTGCAGCCATATTATCGGGATGTGGCGAATATTCGTGTTGACGTCTTGTTCTTTTTGTATGTCAGGGAAAGAGATGACAGTACAAATTTACGCCGAATCGCCGATAATGTGGCCGTAGCATACTAAATCCACTTCGTACCTACCCTCCTGTTGCGTTAACGTAACGTTACTGCAGGGAGATTCAAAACTGTTATTTACTGCATTCGACAGGACACTTTTTCAACAGATTCCCCGAATAAGTTATCCCTCCATATTAAGGGGATAAAATTACCTGCCATCCACTATTTCTCCCCCCCCCCCGTAGAAAAGAAATTTACGAAAGTATTTGTATATTTGAACATTCCCACCTCCAAAATGAAGAAAAAAAAACATTCAGGCTTGCATTCTCAATATTCTATGTCGAAAATTATCGTGAACAGATTAAAAATGTTCGAAAATTGGTATAATTTTGTTTCCTAAGTCAGAATAAACTTAAAAAGCCCCCATACCTTCAGAAGGATTTATAAAAGTGCCTATTCCTTTTTTTTGCTTTTTTAGCTTACAATTTCAACTGTCATTTTCATTGAGCAATGACACAATAATATTGTGCAGTTTCCACTTGTTTAGTAATTTATTACGTTTTAAAAATAGCACGATGCATGTAAATATTGTTTTTTTTTTGTTGAAATAATATTATACGCACGATTTTCTAATGTAAAAAACGTTTTTCTTACTCATGTCGTCACCTCGTCAGTTTAGTTTACTCCGTTCTCGCCGAGTGTGTACAAATTCAATTAAAAGCACACATTACGCGCGCTTCGCTAAGCTATGGCAGTCTCCGAACGCAGCAAAGAAACATGGCCGACTGTTTTTGGTATTATTCGCATTATTTTACATCTTTATACGCTTATTTCTGCGTTATACGAATTTTGCGAATATAAGTTGTCGATTCGAAAGTGTTATTTTTTTACGCTTTAATTTTTGAGACGCTTTTCGTTCAGGTCTACCGTAGGGCCCGGCTAAATTATTAATATAGATAACTTCTTTGGGGTTTTGAAGTTTTAGTTACAATAACATTTTAGAGAAAGATCATATTAGGATGTAGGCATTATGAGCTAAACGTCAAATTCCTAAAGGAAAAAATAACCTTCGCCTTTTAAGAATCATGTAATCATTCAAATCTTTTGTTGTTTAGGACATGTTAAGTCTGATTTTTCCAATCTAGACCTGGCAACACTACAAATTGAAAATGGCGTCACGTTGGTGTCACGTCAAAAGAAAGTTATAATTAGTACATTGTGTATCAAGGGCGGTAGGTAAGGAATTACAAACGAGTGTTTGTTACAAGGCCGAGGCGAAGCCGAGGGCTTTAATAACACGAGTTTGTAATTCCTTTACCGCCCGTGGCACACACAATGTTTTTCATCACACTTGTGAGGAAATCGAATTAAAATTAACCTTACTTAACCTAAATAAAATTGTAAAACTGACAGTGACATTAGTGACATATCCATAGACAATGCGCAACGTTCGGAAACCATAGCGGTACAGACCTAAAACGGTTGATTTTATAATTGCAAAATACTGAAATACACTATTGAAACATTTAATTGATGTTACAGAAATATGTGTTTACATGTATTTGCAATACCAGTTCTCTTTAAATAAATATTTCAGTGATAAAAGTTAAAAAAGTAAGTTGGCGTTTCCTTTGAACATGACAAATAAGAGTAAAACAGAACCAGCGTTTCAAATTTAAAAAGAAAACCATTACGCCCTAGGGCGTAATAGCTCATTTACGGCCCGCAAAACCTACGTGTAATGCACCATTTTCGAGCAAGTGTGATGAAAAATATCTTGTGTCTAAAATATTTTCGTGTGATAAACGTATAAAAATGTAATTGTGTGACAAAATCGGCTATGTTTAATACTTAGGTAGGACAGTGGTGTCGTCGAAAATATCTACCCTACACTTTGACTTGGCTCTGGAACAGGACCACGTGACATATTTGAATATACAGAAAATTCATGACTCAAGAACAAATTCTTGTGTTCTTTACAAAAATATTTGCTCTCGGGCATCTATTCCACCATGAAAAACGAGGATAACGACTGTGCAAGTGTGACGAGCGATTATACTTGGTTTATGTGTTGTGTTGTGATCGCCATGTTAGCATCCATTTTTCCGAGGAGGCGAGTGGAAAAGCATTATAAAGAAAATTAAATATTTTACAAAATGAATAAATATGTTCAAGATACTTTATCGTTGTTTTTTATAAACTGAATTTCCCAGCACACGCCAGAGTTCAAAATACTAAACTTCATCATAACAATGGAGGATGAGAAACTATGTTTATTTTTATTTGATACTGAATATCGGTCGATATTTGGTATCAAATAAAAATAAACATAGTTTCTTATATAAAATAAATTTCAATGTGGCATTTAAAAACCCCGCCATATTTTGACAAGCTGTGGCATTTAAAAACCCCGCCATCAATTAGTTCACTGTTATACGACAATGTCGCTAGTAGTATAAACGCAAGAACCGGAAGTTACTATTTTTTTATATGGAGTTATCGTTCTTCTCTTGAGTATTATGTTCCTTGATTATGTTCCTTGATGGTAGGTGGTTAGATTGGTTTTTAAAGTTTTTTATACCTATTATTAAGGAATGTAATAAGATTATTGTTAGAAACGATAAATAGTATAAACTAACCCCAAATAAATATTCATTATCAAACCTTTTCCATTATATGCCAGATTTTTTCCACAATTCGGTTCACCACTTGGCCGAATGCTCCTGCCTGCTCCTAGAATGAGTACAATGCCGTAAACATAGAGTAAATTATATCATTATATCAGTGTTGCCAATTTAGCAGTTTCAGTGCTAAATTTAGCATAATTTGGAGTGGTTTAGCAGAAAATTTTTACATTTAGCAGTTGGCATAATTTTGTAAATAATAGAAATGTTACCTGTTAGTGATAAACACACAGATAAATGGTAAAGGAGAACCGGCAAAAATGTATGGAGGCTGGTCCAAGAACCAATAGCGACGTGACATATATCATTAGAAAGGTGATTCAATATACTACAATAGTTACTATGGGAGCTCATTTCAAATCACTGTGTGAAAGAAGTTATGGCAATATAAAAAAACTTATTTTTATAGACGATTTTAAGCAATACAAATGAATTATTTCGTATTCCATGACGTTACAGTCCACCTGTCAGGGCTCCCCGGCCCCTCAGGCTCCTCCAGCCCCT
This sequence comes from Eudemis profundana, assembly GCA_947034925.1. Lineage (NCBI taxonomy): Eukaryota > Metazoa > Arthropoda > Insecta > Lepidoptera > Tortricidae > Eudemis > Eudemis profundana. The sequence goes on along the minus strand of OX344814.1, from coordinate 7,284,595 downwards.
CCGGCCCCCCAGGCTGCCGCTAGCATGACACCAAAGGCACCCCCCGCACCGTTGACGGGACTTGAGCTGGAGGCCAGCAAGGCGAAAGCCCTAAAGGCCCGAAGCAAACACGCCACTAAGGCTATAAGCGGAACTGGTTCGACGATGCGAAGTCTCTGCGCCTTATGATCCGGGGAATTCCGAAGGAGTTCGCCGAATCAGAGGTCAAGGAGGACCTGGTCGGTTAGACAGGGGATAGCAGTTCGCGAAGTTCACCGCTGCTATCGCAAAAACGATGGCAAAAAGTTCGATATTGTCCTCGCCAAAATCGACTCGAATCACCCGTCAGCCCACACGATTTGGAAGTTGAAGGAGATCTGCTTGCTGACGGGTTTCCCGGTCGAAAAACCGCGTCGCCTAGAATACACTATGCAGTGTCACAACTGCCAGTATTACGGTCACAGCCAAACGGGCTGTTTCCTGCGCCCTCGTTGCGTGAAATGCACGGGTGACCACTTGACCCGCGATTGCAAAAAGTCGAAAGATGTGCCGCCATCTTGGGTGGTTAGCGGTCTTACTGGCCACACTGCCAACTGGCAGGGTTGCCTTAAGGCCCCAAAGCAGATTGCTAAGACTAAGGAGGCACAGCCCGGAGCTCTTGACAACCGCAACAAAGGCCGAGTGGTCCCCGAGCGCAATTCGCGCAACTTCCCGGCAATTGCATCAGCCCCGCAAAAGGAGAAATACCTGCCACCGTCTGCGGCGGGCGCTTCCCCTGCTCCCGTGTCTTCCACGCCCTCCGCGCAATCTGCGCGCCCAGCGTCCTCAACGCCCTCAAGGCAAGTGCGTTCGTATAGTGAACGCCTTGCTGCTCTTAACGGAGCTCTTGCTACCATGCCACGCTCATCATGCGTGAAGTAGGACAGTTAGTCGCTTCTCAGAGCGGTTTGATCTCTAACTAATATGGATAGTACTAGTCTCAAGATCAAACCACGCTCGCTTATCTTAGGCTTTTGGAACGACAATGGCCTACTAGGCGAAAAGGAAGAGTTAGTCGAGTTCATTAGGGAACACGCGGTCGATATTCAATTGGTCCAAGAGACCTTTTACAAACCGTTACACAGAATTTTCCGAATCCCGGGCTACGAAATGGTTAGTAACGATAGGGTAGATAGGCCCGCGGAAGGAACTGCGATTTTCTTCCGCCGTAGCTTCCACCATGATCGGGTCACCACCCGGTAACGATCGCGTCAGTATATTTGCCCCCAGCTAACACACTCTTACGCAGATGGCTGCAGGAGGCGATCGCAAGGTGCGCACCGGCGTTTTTACCCGTACCGGGGACCGACTCCTTTTCCTGTCCCCGTCAGCGTCGCTGCACGCAGAGCGTGGGCGAGACTTACGGGGACCCGAACGGCAGCGAGAGCGGGCCTCAGTAGAGGCTGGGGTGGCTGAGACGGACGCGGCCGCCTTTACGGGGACTGGCGGCTTCTTAAATGAATCCGGAGGGGCGGGGTTGGCGGGGGTTGCCTTAGTGGCGTGTTTGCTTCGGGCCTTTCGGGCTTTCGCCTTGCTGGCCTGCAGCTCAAGTCCCGTCAACGGTGCGGGGGGTGCCTTAAGGGCCTTTGGTGCCCTGCTAGCGGCAGCCTGGGGGCCGGAGGGGCCGGGGTAGCCTGAGCGGCCGGTGAGGCCTGACAGGTGGACTGTAACGTCAAGGAATACGAAATAATTAATTTTTATTGCTTAAAATCGTCTATGAAAATAAGTTTTTTATATCGCCATAACTTTTTTCACACAGTGATTTGAAGTGAGCTCCCATAGTAACTATTGTAGTATATTGAATCACCTTTCTAATGATATATGTCACGTCGCTATTGGTTCTTAGGACCGTTTTGTCCGGTCCTCCTTTATAAACATACAAGTTGGTGATGTGATGACATAAGATTGTAAAATGACCTTCGATTGCATGGTTGACAATAATATAACTATCAAGTTTATTATTTATCTTTTGGTGTGCAATGAAGTTGTATTGTAAGTCGTAATAAAAGCGTAAATTTTTAGCCACTTTCATTTTTAACATATTTTACTATGATTGTTTGTATGCTGTAGTAAAAAAGTTAATTTGGTTTAATATAAAAAAAATGTCGATTAACACATTGACATTCTTAATTTACTTATCTTTAGCAATTTTTTTCCTGAAAGTTTAGCATGGACCACAAAAAGAATTATTGTAAAGGTGTAATAATCACAATACATTATTTTTTTATTTAGCACATTTTTTAACAGAATTTATCAAGTTTTAGCATAATTTTAGCAGATTTTCAACAAAATTTTAGCATTGAATGAAATTCAGAGTTGGCAACACTGCATTATATATACTGGCCGTAAACCGCGTAAACCTATAAAAACAAACTTATTTCTTTTTTCCAAAATAAACAAAACACTTTTAAATTAAACAAAAAATATCGTTTATGTTTTGCTTCTTCGTGCTGTAAATCGTCAGGTGATTGGATTGAATAATTTCTATCAAATGATTATTCACTCACCATCACAAATTCACTCGAATCAAAGTTATCACTGTAAACTTTGTTTTTCAGCAAACAAATCAAGCCGTGACATCGACATCAGTCACAGAGGAATTGTTGGAATGGAAAAATACCAAAAGCTCATCTCAGTAAGTCTAAAAACCAAATCTTATCAATAATTCAATTTATGTTCTGACATAAACATCCTCAGGATTAAAAAGCATCAGGGTTAAAGCATGTGCTGATTTCGTATGGGGAAATTATTTTTAATATTCATAGGCTAGTTCAGCTATCAGCTATAAACCTAGATTACTCTGAACATGGTCAGAAAAGTTTTAAGTATGGAAACTTAAATATATATTCATGGAAACTTTCTAACTTTGTTATTAATCACTCAGAGCTATCAAGTTTATTCTTGGTCATAATGCCTCTGACTGTTATAACTTTAGACACTATTTACAAAATGAATATGTACTGTAATTGCATCACAATTTATATGAGTGGCACTGAGCTGTACACCTCGCAAGCTGAATTGATGAATAAGTTCTACATAATGAATTAGCAAACCTCACAAAATTTCATGACAATCGGGTGAGAAATGTGACCTGCAGAGAAGAACAGCCGAACAGATAGACATACGTAAGCATTTTTGCTTAAGCTGAAATGGAGACGTTTTGCTTGCTTGGTCAGCTATTTATCTATTCAGAACTGTGGAAGCTAGTATATGTTTAAAAATTCAAATCTACGGCTGAGGGAGTGATGCTGCCAACTCCTTTGAAACTTACAAGCAATATTCAATCTTAATTTGAAACGTGCTACCAGTTGAACTCCGTGGTAGTACTACTGTCTAAGAGGGGTTTATTTTAGGCTGTGGCCCCACTGAGCCAGAGACGAGCGGAGCAAAGAGGAGATGTGTAGGATCATCTTCTCTCCGCTTCAATAGAAATGGCAAACTCTAATGTGATTGGTCGATCCCAACACATCTCCTCTCTGCTCCACTCGTCTCCGCCTCAGCGGAGTCGCAGCCTTGGAATGGGAATCTTAAAGGAGTTAGCAGATTTACACTCTTAGCCCACAATATGATTTAATTATAAAACTGATGAGATTCTTCCTGACTGCAAATTTAATTCAACTGTATTTGTTAATCAACCTCAAAGAAGAGGGGGTCGTCAGTTTGTCAGAAGAAGCCGAGATATAGTGAGCTCTTTCTATAAGAAATTCCCGGGTACGCCAGCTTGACGGTGTGAAATCTTGTACACCGATAAGTCATGGAATATCTTGGCTTCTACTAAGCTGCTAAGCTGTTCCAGAGATACAAACGGTGTACGCCAGCTTGACGCCCGGTAGCGTACACCGTAAACAGGCCTTATATTTCGAAAAGTTTAAGGGTACTATTTTTTTCACCTAGGTATTTCGTCGGTACTATTTGGGTACTATTTATTGGCTGCATCAGATTCTGAATATCTTTACGGTGTACGCTATCTTGACAGACACGTTTTTCGGTAGATGAAACAGTACTGCGTCTCGGTAATGTTGCCATTGTCACAGAATAAGTAATAGTACTACCTACTACCTACCAGTGGCGTGGCTTACCTACCAGTGGCGTGGCGTAAAAGATATCCTTGGGAAGCCGGTGCAGATTTAGTGTACATTTTTGTTAAAAGCTCTAGAATAAAGTGCCCAAGTGCCTGATATTAGGCAAGCCGGTAGGAATCGAGTTCTTTAGACGCCACGCTACTGCTACCTACAGAAGTGTCTCTCTCTCTCTCTAACAACGGACGGGGCGCACCGGATCCGATCGTCTCTCTCTATCGCATAACGCGTGTTCTTTGGACCGCCCCGGGTGCCAAGCACTGAGGGGTGACACAGGGGACTCCATATCATATGCCGATTGCCGGTGGGTGCGGCTGCTTGCATTCACCCCTTTTACTTAATGCCCAGTTCACATCTATTCCAGTAGCATTCCAGTCCAGTAAGCATTCCAGTCCAGTGACTGGAATGACATGACGGTCTACTTTTCATTCCAGCTGGCCCAATCCAGCGCCATGCACTGGAATAGTGTAGTGTAGTTAAACCAGGGGTTCCCAATCTTTTTCAGCCCGTGGCGCACTTACAAGTTCAGTACTTCGTCACGGCGCCCTACCCTAGTTCGCCCAAAATGGGTATTGTTGCTTTATATTTGTGGTTTTAGATAATGATACTCACGGCGCCCCTCTTAACTTTCTATGGGGGTTATTCCCACCTGTTACCACCAATTTGTTACCAGTGGTAACAGATGGGAATTTTTTTCCCATCTTTCACCACTGGTAACAGATGGGAATTTAAATTCCCATCTGTTACCACTAAAATAAATGGTGGTAACAAATGGGAATTTTATTCCCAGTAGTTACCACCAATTTTTTTAGCTTATTTAATGCTATTGATGAAGTCTGGAGATATATGTACATAACATACTTACACCTGTATCCCATTTGGGCAGGCAGAGACGACAGACTACGATTCCTACACAACTCGTCGTTTTTGCCTTTAAAAAATGTTTAATTCATAACTATGGGTTTATTCACATTTTTTACTTTATAACTTTAAAAGAATATTTCATTCGAAAACATTTGAGCTCACTAATAGCTCTGTAAAATTAATCGTTTTTGAGATAGGTATGAGGCTTCAAAGCCAGATATTTGAGCTAACAAAACTCATCTAAATGAAACGTGATTCTGTCACAAATATTGGCATTGGCAGCGGCCGTAGCCTACATACAATTCTTAACGAATGTTGGAAATAACATCCTTTAGCTGTCGCTGGTGCCACGAAAAAAAAGTGATAGTACCTATAATATAAGTTAACCTGCGCAGCAGGTGGCTTGTATGGAAGTTTCTTTAGAGTGGGCTTCTGCGCAGCTTTAGAATGGTGAAATCAGCAGCCGAGAAAAAAATATCATCCACTCTAGGTACTTCTTATGATACTGAGGAAATATCCGTCATTTCCACCTGATCATTTCTTGCGAAATATCAATTCAGTCATTCCTAATTCTTTAACACTTTCACTGTCAAGAACGCCCCTAGCGAGTTCTCAGTAACTTTGCTCACATGTCACCCGACTCCCGAGGGGAGTTCGTACTATACAATTATAGATGGCCAAAGGCAATGTCATCCGACTCCTCTAGCGAGTTCTTACGAAACGGCCGATTTTTCAGGGTTGTCACTATATCTCGTTTTTTGAGGATTAGTTATTAATCTTCTATTCTGTTTATATCAGTAACATATAAAAATGCATTAATAAGGTTTTTAGGAACGTCGTTACTTTAAAACTTTGATAAACCACAGGCCGGCTAGCGCGAAGATCGCGCATTTCGATTTTTTTTATCTCCTACTATTTCTTTCAAATATGTCAGTGCGATAGAGTTTTCTCGAAATTTGGTGATGGGTGATGAACTCCAGATTTGACGCCCCGCAGGTAACAATGATTTCTACCCTACCGATTACCGTTTATGTATTATATGTACATATCGATGGCAAAAATGGGATATATTGTAACCGACAACCGACCCACAACCGACCACGACAAAACATAATTAAAATATTTTAACAAAATAACATCAAACGGAGTTACTCGCACTTTTACACCGAGATGGGTGCTCAGGCAAATTTGGAAAATCACTGGGTTGCATTCGCCAACTTCAAATAGATAACGAATGGCAAACAAGATCTCCAGGGCTAAGCGTATGATCGCAGTAACTACATCCTTTTGTCAAAGAAATTGCGACTCTATTCTGTGCACGACCGTACTAATCACCGTAACTGTTCAAAGCTGCTTGTTACGTTTCGCTTCTATGCAGGTGAAGTGCAGTGCCATTTTATGACTGCAATCCTATTGTTATTTACTGAGAACTGCCGCTTAGAAGATATTAATCTTGTTACTTAGTTGAATTTCTTCGTTTATTTTTCTCCAAATATTATTATACAAACCCGCCTATAGGTACTCATGAAACCTACAGTTACTAAATATACGTAAACACAAATTAGGTTTTACGATTTAAGAATACTCTTAACTCCTATTGATACATATCTGTAATGTATACAATTTAATGTATCCAACTGATACTTTTTTTATTTTTTAATCGTATTAGGTGAAAAAAACATCGTCTGCAAAAACATACCTATTTAAAAATCTACAACACCTACTTTTCGACCAAGGCTTTGCACTGTATTATAGAATAAACCCCGAAAAAATCGAGTATTTTGTGTTTTGCACCACAAATACACACACGCACACTTTTCCTTTGCTTGCAAAATATACAGTTTGTTCACGGTCTTGAGAGAAAACAGGCCAAAATTAAATAACAATAAACACGCTGTCGTCATTTATTATCTCTTTCGTTTTCCGTAAGTGTGAAAGAGATAGCATATTTAAAAACACCACGCGAAGAACAATGCTACCCTTTCCATGAGCCGGTCATCCCCTATATCTGATCCAGTGTTTGAAAGTAATACTCTAATCAGTCCACTTCCAAGTGTATCAGAATCAAGTGGGAGTATGGACGCGTTAAATTTTATTAAAAAAGGTGATTTCACCATTTTTCATAATTAATCCTCTTAGAGGGTGTAATTGGAGTTAAGATATAGCATACTTTTTAAATTTGCATAATATATATTATACTACTCACTACAAACCAGAAATGGTCTCCTTCTGAAATCTACATATACTTTTTATCCTTCTGCGCGGACGAAGTCGTGAGCATAAGCCAGTAAAATATATTATTGTTACCACTAAAGATTTTTTTCCCACTAGTTACCACCAATTGTTTTAGTGGTAACAGATGGGAAAAAAATTCCCACTTGTTACCACTAAACCGCTTAGTGGTAACTAGTGGGAATTTTTTTCCCATCTGTTACCACTGGTAACAACTTGGTGGTAAAAGGTGGGAATAACCCTTCTATGGCGCACCAGGGCGCCGCGGCGCACACTTTGGGAACCCCTCGTGTTATTGTAAACCGTCAATCCAGTGCTAGATTAAACCTGATATAGTGTCAGTGAATCCGCATGGTGGTTTTTGGTGACAGTCTTTAACAACTCATAAATGACTGGAATAATGTAAACGATATGATCCAGTCCAGCACTGGATTCGATTACTGGACTGGAATGCTACTGGAATAGGTGTGAACTGGGCATAAGCCACCACCGCTTATTTCTTTGTACGTACTATTGTGGGTAGTTTCAATACTTAAATGTGTCATTCAATAGATCAATAGGTACAAATTTGTCAGCAGGAACTGTGGGTCGATGGGCGCCGGCGTCGACATTCAGGTAAAGTCTTCCATTGTTTTAAGTAAGATCCCAACGAACTAATTGCTTCGTTTTTACAAACTTATTTAGTTTCACTTGTCCCGGGGTCTGTTCTCTGTAATCAAATCTAGCAAGTTAAACTTGACCCATTTCCCGGCCCCAGATTGAGCTGAAATTCTGCAAGGATATGTAAATCAGATGACAATATGCAATATTATTATGACACGAAACTGATATGATGAAGCCGGATGGTAACCATATAAATTAGGTACATAATACAAATTCACCGTGTTTTGGCTCATTTGATTAGTGTTGACCTTGTTTTTGCGATTATACAAAAAAGGTGCAGTCGGCAATAGAAGCCTGTCTCAAAAAAACTTTTTTTTACCGGAAACTAATTTTTTATCGTTTAAAAATAGTTAGAGATTCCCTATATTTGCATTGTTTCGAATCTCTTACGGGCACTTTAATTTAAAACGTCATGTTAACTAGAAGTTAACATGACGTGTCATGTTAACTGGATGTTAGAGAAAACGAGGAAATTCTTTATTCTTCAAATACGATTGCCTATTTTTTACCGCTGTTTTTATATAAGTTTGCATTGTTATTTTTCTTTTGGTATATTATGGGCATCCACTAAATTCTAAAGCTAGACGAACTCTCGACAGTTGTACAAATATTACTTCACAATTAAATAAACAATGATTATTACGTACAGACCAAGCACCTACCTACCATCAAAATTGTAAAAAAAAAATGTTATCGTGCAGCCGTTATACACATTTAATATTAACCACGAGAATGTTTCCTTAAGGTGATTCAAATCTGACGGTTTTTCATACACATAAAAAGAGGGTCATCATTTGCTTCCACGGTATCAACTATGTTTGATTTGTGTTTTATACATTTTGTTTGCGCAAAACGACATGAGAACTCCCAAAAAGCGAAGTAAAGATATCAGTGCCTTCAGTAAGAAATTGAATAAGTCAGATATGAGCTAAATGCAAAGAGGCGTAAGTCTTACTATGAGACTTGCGCCCTATCGTACTTCGTTTTTGTCTGACTTATTCCGTTTTTTACTTGACTCACTGACATATTATTAGTACATTACACAACTAGGGTGGTAATACAAAAAAAGGCCGAGATCGCATATGTTTGCGGCCCGGGCTGCAAGCGAGGGCCGTAAATATGCGATCAAGGGCTTTCTTTATTACCTCCCGTGTTGTGTACATCATTTTATGTCTACACTTGGCCAGAAAGCGGCACTTTATGGCCAGGTGTGGCACAATGTTACTTTAATGCTATTCAGTCGATTCCCATACAAAGTAAACTGAAATCAAGAGTACCTTGCAACAAAGGCCAATTTAGATAAATTGTATGATATTATGTAGCAATATAGTATACTCTAAAAAAATTGCTAGATCGTCATTTGTTTTTATGGGAATAAGTTGTGATATCTCAATTAAATGTTTCTAAATTACTTATTTTAATGTACCGTTATGTCATAAGAAAGTACAATTTATCGATAAATTAATATCGTCGGGAAGTCCCTAGGAAAATTTTTTTCGTACCATAGATATTCTATGTCTGGTTATTTATGTTACTTTTGTAAACATCCCTTCAATTTAAGGTGTTAATTTTGCAGGCTACATCGTCCGGTGCTGGGACAGAGTGATTCCTAAGTCTCCATCCACGGATTCTACTACGTCACTTCTACAGGTAAATGACATTAAACCATACTCATAATCATTTATTGATAACTAGCATTTTCCCGCGGCTTCGCCCGCGTTGTTCCCGTTGTTGTCCCAAAGGAACTCTTTACCGGGATATAAAGTACCCTATGTTTCAATCCAGGACTTGGTCTACTTACATGCCAAATTTCAGCTTTATCCATCCCGTTGTTACCTCGTTATTAGGTAACAAACATCCAAACATCCAAACACCCAAACATCCAAACATCTTCACAAACTTTCACATTTATAATATTAGTGGGATATATTTAAGACGTAGAATTGAGGACACACCACGGTCGTTTAGTAAAGCTCCAGATCGCATAGAAACACCTGTGATCTGGGTCATTCCATATTATACCGCCTTAGGTGTGTAATATACAAAATTCTAGCCTAGGAGATAGGGTTTCTGATTTCTCGACCCTATTTATTTATCGAGTTTCGAGAATTCTCGAAGCCAATTTCTCGAGTTTCCTCGGGCGATTTTTTTTTATAAAAAGGGCTAGGTTTGTTCAAATAATACAATAAAGCATTATTTTTCGTTACCCGTTCGTTACGAAACTACATAATGTCTTACTCATTATTTTGATTAAATTTCGTGTTGAATTGGTACTATAATTCCAAAATTTCGAATTTTCTCATTCTAAAAACAACCTTCTCTGTGATGTAATTTTATAATGACTTAATCCAAAGCGCCTGATTCCTAAAATCCCCATGTACCGAAAATACTGAAATCTAGAATGATAAGACTTCAAAGAATTACTTCTGGTCAATGATATCTGGTTCATAATCTCTCTGTTTCAAAATGCCTAAAGTAAAGAAAAAGTAAATTTTGTGCAACAGAAACATATCCATGGTCATTTTGTAATAAATAAACAATGTGAGTGCCAGACGAACAATTTTACACATTTTGAGATCATAATTTTGATTATAAGATATTTTGTAAGAATAAATAAATTTTAAATCCAATTGCATTGCGAATATGTTATTATTAGAAAAAAAAACTTGTAGCGAACTGGTAACAAATTTTCGTTTTGTGTTACTTTTATTGCACTATAATCGTTATAATGTTGTATTATGAGAAATCATTTATTCCAGGAGAAAATAAAAACAGAAAGACATGAAAACCATCCGCTACATGCTTCGTCAAACTTACTTAATAACGCATGCAAACCAAATGATTATCCGCAACAAGCATCGTCAATCTTAAAAATAGCAATTTAAAAAAAAAAAAAAAAAAAATGTTGTATTTAGTACCCTTTATTTAGTTAAGGAAAGAAACAAATAATAATCATCACTCATAACTTAGCAAAACCATCAATCAATAACTCCCCAAATTGTGCTTTTTAGGATAAGTAGCAGTAAAAGTCAGCAACTACAGTAACTGAACACTAAAAAAACATTTATCAAAGAAAATTACGCAGAATAGTAATTAAATATTCTACTGACTTGAAACTCGAGAATTCTTGAGATCCGATCATTTTTTTCTCGTTTCGAATGTCGACAAATTTCTCAAGTTTTCTCGAGTTCGAGAAAGCTGTAGCATAAACCCTACTAAGAGAGGACCTAAAAATATACATAATATACCTATGTATCTATCTTATGTAGCAAACAACTGTCAAACCAGAAAATGCATTTTTTCATAAAATCAGTTTTTCCTCTTTCTAGATTCTTGAAAAATAAACCAAAGTGAAATATTATCAAACTACTAAGTTGTAAGAAATACCGGCTTTTGGTTCAAAAGCTAAATAAGACACGCACGCCATATGTATTTTTTTCAACAGAGATCGTCAATTTAAAATTCTTACCTAGTAAAATCTGTAAACAAATAAATACGGGTCTTTAATGTGTCCATTAAGACTGGTATAGCTATAGAAAATTAGTAATTAATAGATAGGTTATTTAATATGTACTACATTACATTTGCAACATTCACTTTTTTTTATTTCAGCTGCGGGACAAATTAAACGCCTTTTCTCCTCTCACATTTAATAAAGTACCTGTAAAGATATCTATCACTCCCGAGTTGCCTCTGGTCAGAGAAGTCAGTGAATACGACTTTCTCAGCGACACATCAAAGCCCGAACGTCGTGAAGTTGCGAGGTATAGTCAAAGTGACACAGAAAAAACTCCTCTAGCCAAAAGGCGATTTGGAGCATGCCAACGTGACCGTGAGGGTAGGAATTTTCTAGCTGAAAATCGTTTTGAGGCATTGCAAAATAGAACAGACGATAAAGTTAAGAAAACGAAATGCGTTTCACCTGTACACGAAGAAAATGAAATAGTGGCTACTCCGGGAACAGTTGAGGAATCCGTTATTAATGATACTTTCGATAAAGATAACAATGATTACGATTTGCTAGAGTTATTAGTCGAAGAGGCGCTACAAAACAAGCAAGAAAAAGATAGCGGGGTATCTACTAAAAAAACCCAAGACAGCGATATAATTGAAAGCACGCCCTTTGTAAATTATGGGCGTCACAAGAAATTGCTTACAAAAAAGGCTGAAAAGACTATAGTAAGCACCTCTGTATCTGATGAATCTAACACCGATGTTATCGACGATACGCCGTGCTATGTTTTTGATAGGAGGAAAAAAGTTAAAACCACGAAAGCTAGTACTGTCGGTGAAGAGATTGAAACATATAACGCTGACATAGTTGAAAAGTTCTTTTCGCAGCATATGGCTGGAAACAATGCTAAAGGTATAAATCCAATTTCAACCAATGAAATTGTTTCTGGAGCCAGCGAGAATGATAATGCTACCAATTTACATTTCCATAAAGAGTGTATTAATAAAAATATAGTTACTGATCAGGAAATAGTCGATTGCCTTAATAGCATCGTTGATAAAGTTAGCAGTGATTTTAACAAAGGTATCGATTTAATGGAAGAAGTGCACCGCCACATTGATACTTTGGATAATGAGCAACCTTTGGACGAGATTTCTAACGTTATATCTGATATTAACAAAATAAAAAATAAATTATCATTGATTGATGATCCTAAGAAAGTCGCTGACAAGACAAGCAAAGTAACTCTAAAATTTAAATTGTCTAAAATGAGCACTGTGCAGAAAAAATCAAAAAACGCGAAGAAAGCAAATAAGATTGAAAAAGAAAATGAATTTATAGAAAATGCAAATGCGAATTCACCAGTCACAGCTAAAGCATCGTCAACTCGAAAAAAACGCAAGCTTTACTCACCCAAAGATGATAATAATGAAAATAACGAAATTCCGCAAGTTAAAGTAGAAACAACAAAATCGAATTTCAACCAGGCTCCTGTAGCAGCTTGCTATAAAGAGTTAGAAAAAGCTCGTAGAAGTCACATTAGGCTCTCTAGAAAATCAAGAGCTAGCACTGAACCATTAACTTCACCTAGAACGAGGAAATTAAATGATCTATTTGACAAAATCAAAGAAAATGTGGAAAATGATGAAAATATAACGCTTGTAAACAAAACCAGGAATAAAAAAGATTTCTCCGTCTACAATTTATCCAGTGACAGTGGCGATGAATTTTTTAAGGAAACAAAAATCAGGGTACAAAAACGAGTCAGTTCGTCCAGTTTGGAATCATCAGCCAATAAACGCGGCAGATTGAAACCTGTCAATTCTCACTTTGATTGTTTGTCGTGTAGCTCTGAAGATGAAGGCAAGAAGGCCAAGAAGCGCAAAATTATTAAAAAATCGAAGCCTAGACACCGTAAAGTAAAAAAAGAACGGAAAATTAATTTAATTGATGAAAGAATGAGAGAAGCTCAGCCTGATGTTTTAGACACTTCTTTCGTTAAAGAAACAGTAATAGCGAATAAATCAGAAGAACCAGAGCCCGCGTTACGAGGAACTCCAGTTATGGAAATAATACATGATAATATAAATGATGAAGAAGCCATAGTGCCTGAAAGTAAAACACGAGCATCTAATAGATTTGAGACAATTAAAATAAACAAAGGGATAAGTAAAAAAAATGAAAAAGCCGCTAGATCATTAGTACCAAAAAATATCAAATCACCAATCAAAAAGGAAATAAATAAAAAAACATCCAATGAACCGGACAGGGCTTCTGTAAGTCCTTTGCCTGGGCTTGTTGTAGAAACAGAACTAACACGTCAAGATGACTTAACTTCGTCAGTAGAAGCTAATTTACTCCAGAAATTTAAAAAGATATACACATTAGCGCATGACCTTAATGAAACAGGTGGAACTCAAAATTTATTAACAACCGTGGATTACACTTACCCCGCAGACGTAGATCGCTCTCAAAATATAGAGACTGTTGAGATGTCAAACAGTTCTTTAGAAAAATCTATAGCTACTGGCGGTCACTCCCCTATCACGGGACACAATGACTTCGACGAAGCCCCGCCAAATATGGAGTCATTATATGAACATTTCGAACATAGAGACGTTGGTATTGAAGACATGAGTCGAGAAATGGTTGAATTCCTGGATAAAATGAGAAATCAACTAAATTGTAATAAAGCTGGTTCGCCTCCCGGGAATGCTTCTCCTATTTTGCCCATGTCTAGAATGTCCACCAGAGGAAGTACAAAGAAACAAAGTACCACATCAACAAAATCTAGTAATAAAATACCCAATGTTGTTTTAAAAAGATTGTCACCAGAGGAAATTGAAACACATTTGGGTCAACCAAAGTCGAGTACCAAAATACCTAAAGTTATTTTACAAAGATTGTCGTCAGAGGAAATTGAAACGCATGTGGACCAAGTAACAATACCAAGTCAAGCTTCATCAGTCAGTTCTCCACAAGTTTCATCCAAAACATCTAGTACAGGATCACCTACTGTGGTATTGGATCGGATGTCATCTGATGAAATGAATAGATGGCTAACAATACCTAAAATGAACTATAATGAAATACATATTAATGATAATATATCTACTGTAGAAATTCCTAAAAAATATAATACGAGACGATTGATGAAAAAACGTACTGCTGTAACCAAAACTACACCAGATAAAATCATTAAACAGAAGATTAAATCAGTAATATCGCCGGTGAAATTAGTTTTTGACACGACTGATTTAACGAAAAGAGATAGCTGTGTTCTAATCAAATATAATACTCGATATTCAACAAAAAGTGCAGAATCACATGTTACAAACGTTAATAAAGATGATACGATTATTTGTGTCAGCCAGCAGACCTCAAATAAAGAGTCTGTAAAAAAATCCAAGAATGAAAGTAAAAACAAAACGAGCCAAGACAAGGTACAGGCGCTTAATAAGATGCATACATCAAAAATGGAAAAGAAACAGGCTAGTGAGACTAATGACAAAATCGAAAATTCACCAGAAAGTAGGAAAATCGTACAAGAATGGCTTAAAAGTAATGCAACAGCGAGTTCTACTAACAGAGGTAAATAGACAATAATTTTGGCGAATAAAGATACTGGCGAATACTTAGAACCTCATTAGAATTACAGGAATCTTCTGAATATTTTGTGGTCAGAGGAATCATGACTTCGAAAAATGACACGTTTAGAATCTCCAGACTTGAAGTCTAAAACAATAATAACTATAGGTATTTTGTAAATTGCCACGTTGATGTGAAATGGGTTGCCTACTATTTAAGAAAAAAAAATTGTGAAAGGTTCCAAATTCCACTCTTTCTGTTTGTTCTTGCGCCGATTCTTCCCTTGAGATTCAGATGTCATTTTCCGAACTCCTGGTAAATTCAGTCTTCTGAAAGTGTCGTGTCGTATATTTACAGAATTCCCGTTTCATGTTTTTCAATAATTATTCTTAATTAATTCATACTTTATTTTAAATGCAAACGTTTTGGCAGTGTTTTTTTCTCTCAAAAACTTTACGTGCAGATTTTTGCATAGATGTATTGAGTGTCGTGATTTGCTTTTTATGGTTACGCACCCCAGGAGTGCCAACGGAACCCTATTACTAAGCCTCCGCTGTCTGTCCGTCTGTCACAACAAATAATACAGGGTGATTTCGGGGTCGTGATCCCAACCATTTTTTTCTGACTCAGTAAATGATTGCCATGCTACCTGTATTTATTTTAATTGAAACAAAGATGATTCGTTATTTACGTATTTTTATTTAAAAATTATTATTGACTCAAAATGCGTGGTCACCCTACTTTTAATATTACACCTTTTTAGAAAACAAACTCTCTGATAGAAGTCCATGCACATGACATAAGTTTTCTTGGGAAATAGTAGGGTGACCATGAACTCGAATTTCGCAGTTTTTTTTGCTGACTAAAATAAGTCGCCGGTGTACTGTTAGTCCTAACCTATCGTGATCCTTAGGAGAAAGTAAATTAAATGCTTCTTTCTTGCTCCACGACCCCGTAATCACCCTGTATAATTATAAAATAAACGTATTTTTTGGCGTCGTTTTGTTTGACGGTAGTACCTAGTACGGAACCCCTCGTGTATCCTACTCACACTTAGCCGATTTTATTATATTACTTATGAATAAAAACGCTCGGGTCGTATTAGATGTATTTATATTTTATTTTTCAGCTGATAATACTGCTTTAAAAGACCTTCTGGCTAAGGTTATGGAGACAATTGAGACCACATTAGCTGAATTCCATCAGTCGACTGGAGAAAAGTAAGTATGAGAGTTATCAGGCTCGGACTGGTCCGTACAGAACGTACTCGTTCTGTACCGACCTAGTAGCCAAAAATGTAAATTCGAGTAACAAATGCCGATGTAAAAACTGTACTAAAAATGTACGTTCAGGTTTTAATACAACACTTAAAAAAAGATCCAGTCTTTGTTGATTCTCATTTCAAGTTGGTCGGTACAGAACGAGTACGTTCCATATGAGCTTAAATTTATATTTTTGAATTATTCTCGGTAGCAAAGTTTTGTACTTAATTAGTACCGAATTGGTCCTCATTTAAAAAAACTTGTACCTCAACGGATCGAGCAGTACATGCCGGCCGCGTTGCTTATCTTACTTAACACGGCCGGCAATTTCTTTGTAAGTAATGCAACCGGTTACCCGAAAACCCGAGTAACTGACTATATTTAGAGTCAGGTAATACCCGGGTATCATTCCATGGTATTGCATTCCCTAGGCGCTACACGTATCGGCCAATGGGAAGGCGTATCTGTAACGCAGCGTGATGCAAGTGCGTTCTTATTGGCTGTGCTGTATGTCGCGTCGCGCGTGACGACGCGACCGACCGTCTTGTGCTAGCCACTAGCTCTGCCGCCATAACGCAAAGGGGCACATGTAACATTTTTTTTCGATACTGAGTTCTATACATATTCGGAATCATTAAATTTCACTGATATGTTAATGGGTATGACTGACTTGAATAAAATATGATTTAATGCATTACTTAGTCATTTATTCATGAAGATAAAGACAATACACAGCAGAGGACACACCAGACGCCATTACATCCAAACAGGAAAGAGAACGAGGCCAATGTTGCCAGTCAGTAATCTATATAAGACTAGTGTTGTAACATATACAAGTGTCGAAAAAAAATGTTAGTTGTGCCCTTTTGCGTTATGGCGGCAGAACTTTCGCCAATAGTGACATTGAAATGTCATATTTAACTTTCAGGTTGGCTTATATGTTCCTCGAAATGGAGAAAGAGATTAGGTAAGACTGAGATACGGTTTACCCTTGAATTGCCGACAGACATTTAATCGAATGCTATTACAAAGGCAACGTTTCAAGTATTTTAATTTCATCGACAAGTCATTGCGTCGAAGAATCGATACTAGTTAATTTAAATCAGGGACTTTTAAGGGATCATCCATATAGTACGTCACACCCATGGGGGGGAGGTGTAACCAAATGTGACAGCCTATATTAAAAATATGAAATATGTTGGGAAAGTGTGACATGGGGGGGGGGGGGGGGGGGGTTTAAAAGTCTGAAAAATCGGGTGATGTACTTTGTGGATGAACCCTAATTGGTACTCGAGTTATTTTGTATATAGTTTAGATCATGGTTTTTCTTTACGGGTTTTTTTTATTTCATTTTGGTTTGCATTTAATAAAATTTATTCCGCATAAAATTATTTCAATTGGTAATACTTCATTATCGAAAATAATGTTCTAACCTAACCTAAACCTACTTTGATAACCGTTCGTTTCTGTGTGGGGTCGCAGTTGTAGAGATGATACTGGTTAGGGCATGCAATACCGTTATCACCGGTTTAAGTCCTAATGTATTGGTTTATGCAATAAATAAACACTAAATACTTGTATGGGCCAATACTAAAAAACCGGTATTATCCATACAAATAAAACCGGTATTGCAAGCCCTAACACTGGCGAATACTGGTAATAATAAATAATTTAATGCTTTGTAGAGTATTAGAAGAAATGAAACGGAACTCTATGAAGCGTGCCATCGAAATACTTCACGACTATGCCGAGAGGAAGGCACTGATGATACAGTTGCTTAAAGAGGAAATTCAATGCGCTGTAGACGCTACAAACAGGCCTGATAAACATGCAAAGTGATTCGTCGATGTAGTTAACATAAATAGTTAACTTTCGTGTGAGGTAGGAACCGAACGGAACCTAATAGATAGATGCATTCCTATTTCCAACGGTTTAACCAGTGGTAGGCAAGTACGGCCCGCGGGAAGGTTTAATCCGGCCCGCCGACCAGGGTTGCCAACCGTAATAGGTTCCTCGTACAAATACGAGATTTGTGGTCTACTGTACGAGGTACGAGGACACTATCAGGCTTGTGCAAAAATGTTTTCGATATAGGAAATTTTGTAACATTTCCATACGGAAATATTTAGTATACGAGTCGTTTTCAGCCAAGGTGTGCCACTTCTTTATCAATATCACTGGCTTGTGAAAATTCATCAATTCGGTTCATATGAAAATGTAATTGCGAATTATTAAATAGTCCTCATTTCTGTAAACCGCTTAATTTATCGTTTGATTGGATCCAAAAGCAACCCCCCCCCCCCCCTCCCCCAAACTTAGTTACATGTTCGAGGTTCAAGAACAAAAAATCTTAGGTTGGCAACCCTGCCGCCGACGGTCCTCAAAATAAGTAGCGCCATAATATATTTTGATGGTCCAGCCGGACTAACCTTACTTTTGCTATAATAGGCTAGATGACTAAAAAAAACTGTTTAGTCCGTCTGTTACATTATGAAAAAATATTGTACACGTATTTTTTGTTTTGTTTGACAAACAAAAACTGACGAGGATAGAGTGCTTAGAAGTTTCGAGTGACGTCACTCTTGAGTACAAATTGTACTCAAGAGTGACGTCACAAGCCCCCACTCCAGAAGTTTGATGATCTATAACTTTGTCGATTTTTAATATTTTGATAAACCAAAAAATACGTGTCCCATATTTTTCCATAATCTAACTGACGGACTAAATAGAATTACATATTTTTAACCCTGTCATCATCCCTATTCTGGTCTAGGGCATGCAATACTGGATCATTCTCAATTCCGGTATTGAGACTCAACCGGTTTCGATGTCAGTAGGTATCGGAGATTTTTCAAAATAAGTTTTTATGGAAAATCATTTTAAGTGTCTTTTCTACGATCTCACTTGTGTCAAAATATTTACAGTAATAAACTTTTGCAAAATCATAGTAATAATCTAAGGTCTAGCATAAGTACAAAATTAACCAATCGAAACACCATCAATGCTAGCTGATCGCCAATTCCGATACAATGCATAATAAAATTATGATAGTTAGCGCGCCCGTTATAAAATTATAACATGTATAAAGATGTTTAACTAATAGTACACATTTAGTTAAACATCAATACACGTAGCACGCAATTCCTGTTCATTTTGTCCAGTAGAGCGAAGAAAATACAATTTTACTTAATGAGGATAACAAAAAGTAATACTGGAATATCGAAAAAATAAGGCGGAATTCCGGTTTTTCGAGATTCCGGAATTACTGTATTGCATGCCCTAATTCTCATCATCATCAGCCCACTTCCACCCACTGCTGGACATTGGGCCTCTCCGATGGCCCTCTGAGATTTCTTAACTTTTCTGGCCCCATGAATAAAGTTTGCCTACCACTGTATTAAATTATTGTGATAATTTGGTTTCAAGGATACTCAGCATTATTTACTTATTTTTGCATTTATTCCAGTATTTTATTTTATTCTAGTTGTGTTCGAAGTAGACGATTAAATGAATACCTGGTGCATTTGTTTCTAAATACTTTTTTTTTTAAGTTTAGCTACATTTTTTTTTCTTGCTTCTATGATATAAGTAAGATGATGGTCGCTTCTATCAGTATAATAGGGAATATGCATGATTTTTTTGTTGAGTTATATAAGCTAATGTAAGAAATAGAAAAAAAAAATCGAATACTTTTTAAAATAATTAAGATATAAAACTTTAAAACTTCATGCATAATCCTTATTACGCAGTGTTATTTATATAGAGAAGTTACTTTGCGGCGTTTTCGTTGTAGTTTTCTTAAATAAATTATAATTATAGGTTAAGTGTTATTATTATTAATTAAAATAGATTTACTGTTACAACTCAATAGAGAAAAATTTATAAATTATTGAATTACTGTACTGCATGCCCTAATTCTCATCATCATCAGCCCACTTCCACCCACTGCTAGACATAGGCCTCTCCGATGGCCCTCTGAGATTTCTTAACTTTTCTGGCCCCATGAATAAAGTTTGCCTACTACTGTATTAAATTATTGTGATAATTTGGTTTCAAGGATACTCAGCATTATTTACTTATTTTTGCATTTAATTCCAGTATTTTATTTTATTCTAGTGTACGGTTGACACACATGTGTTGTGTTCGAAGTAGACGATCAAATGAATACCTGGTGCATTTGTTTCTAATTACTTTTTTTTTTAAGTTTAGCTACATTTTTTTTTCTTGCTTCTATGATATAAGTAAGATGATGGTCGCTTCTATCAGTATAATAGGGAATATGCATGATTTTTTTGTTGAGTTATATAAGCTAATGTAAGAAATAGAAAAAAAAATCGAATACTTTTTAAAATAATTAAGATATAAAACTTTATAACTTCATGCATAATCCTTATTACGCAGTGTTATTTATATAGAGAAGTTACTTTGCGGCGTTTTTGTTGTAGATTTCTTAAAAAAATATATAATTATAGGTTAAGTGTTATATCCGTATATCTTTATTTGCTTAATTAAAATAGATTTACTGTTACAACTCAATAGAGAAAAATTTATAAATTGTTGATATGTAGGTACATCGCAGTACACGCATGTTATTATTATCATTGTTTTTTCTGTACGACACATAACATAATTTAGTTGCTTTTTTAAATGTTTAAGGTGGGTCGACATGGATTTGTATTGTAAGATTGGGGGTTATCCATAAATTACGTCGCCAAGGACCCAAGGGATCATCCATAAATTACGCGCCACGCTTTTATGCCGACAGTTTCGTTTTTTTCACAACTTTTTCAATTATGTTTTGCTAGACCCCTCTCCCCCTATGTTGTGACGTCATATATGGGTGACACCTAAGGGAGATGCGAGGTGCGACATCAAATAGCAACCACTATAGAGCACCAATTTTTTTTCTTTGTGTTGTGATCCTTGAATCAGTATTATGATTTTTGTTATGTGTCCAAGAAAGTATTTAAGCGTTGCAGTGTTTCTTATTACCATTCATTACTATTACCTCAGTAAATGTTACATGAATTTATTGTGTTTTTATTTGAATTTGAGTTTAAATTCCCAAATCATTGGGAGGTGGGACCATTTGCTACGTGACCCACCCCAAAAATTTCACCAGGGCCCTATGATTTTTTTTTACATTTTTTAAATTTACTAAAATAAAATCCGTTTTCAAAACTTAAAACCTCCATAACTTTTTCAAAAATGATGAAACGGACTTTATCTTTATTTTATCTAAACTGATACTAGAGTCTTACAAATTTAATAATTTGATGCACACGAAGTAAATAAAAATAAAAAAGTTTAGGACCTAGGCGAAATTTTTAGGGTGGACTACGTAGCAGATGGTCCTACTTATCCCCTGTGTAAGTTTGTCCATCCATCTGCCAAACACCCTGTATACTATTATTATTGTATCCTTCGTGCCGCCATCTGACTCAAAATTGGCTGATAAAAAAAGATCCCGAGTTTTGTAGACTTTGATTTAGATTTAGATTCATTTATTTCTTGTTGGAAATTACATAGTGTTTTAGATATTAAAACTAAAATGAATTCACAAAAAGATCGTCAAAGTAAAATGAAATAATTACAAAATAAATTACAATAAAAAAATAAAATCAAAATGTCAATTGGAAAATAACTAATATCTAATCTAAGTATATGTTGTATATAATGATCTAGGTCATCCTAGGTAATACAATGTCAAAGCAATAAATTCAGTAGGTATGTCGAATATTTTTACAATGCAATGTCAAGAGTAAATAAAATACCAATAAAAATTACGTCAGGTTTAAAACAATAAAAAATAAATAAATAAAACATTAAATAAGCAATAAGAGGACACCAAAAAATTTTAAATATCAATCATAGTGAAATTTGTCACAATTATATAATTATCTACTTTCGCTGTACTCTTTTACAGAGTACAACGATTTGGATAAAAAAAGTTCTTTGAGTCGGCGACCAAATAATTCATCCGAAGTCTCGTTTTTGAGGCTGGCGGGTAGTCGTTCGTAAAACTTCGGGCCTATTACGCGCGGGTTCTTGTCGAGGAGCGCCAGTCTCCGCGGCACGAGCAGTAGTTGCCCCGTCTGACGGGTTATTCTGCCCGGAATATTGGCACGTTTAAACATATGCATATTTCGCCGCGTGAACATTATAATTTCATATATGTAAAGTGAATAGTGCGTCATTATATTAAATTGCTTGAAGAGCTCTCTGCACGAGTACCTCGGATTTACACCTGCAATTGTACGTAAGGCTCTTTTTTGAAGTTTAAATACCCTATCCGAGTCGGTCGAGTTCCCCCACAGAATTATACCATACGACATGATGGAAAAAAAATATGCATAGAATATTTGGAGCAATGCGTCGCTGGAGACAATTGGCTTCAGTTTGCGCAGCGCAAATATCGCACTGCCCAACCTGTCGCACATATTGTCGACATGTACTTTCCAGAAGCAATGGTAAATCCGAGGAACTTACATGTGTCACAACGCGGAATCGGACTCTGTATCAGTGGGATGTTTGTGTTATTTCCTGCTGAGAACAACATTACGTTAGATTTCGTGGTGTTTAAGATGAGGCCGTTCGCTAAGAACCACGCATGGAGTTGGTTGTACGTGTGTGTTATTTTTTGCTCCAGTTGAGCGTACGAGGGTGCATTTACTACCACGGTGGTATCATCAGCAAACAACACAATCAGGCCTTCAGCAACAGAGGTAGGGAGGTCATTGATAAACATTAAGAACAGGGTATTTCCTAGTGCCGAGCCCTGAGGGATTCCAAGCTCTATAAGGCCACCTGTGGATTTCATGTTTTTACCCTCAATTTTGACCTCAACCGTCTGCTTCCTATCTTTTAAAAATGATGTAAATAGTCTATGAACGTTATTATTGACTCCATAGTGCCCTATTTTTTCAAGTAACAAGTCATGACTAATCACATCAAACGCTTTTGATAAGTCGCAGAATACCCCTGCTACCTTGTCCCTTTCATCCAATGCTGTTGTTATATAATCATATATTTTGTATGCCGCTGTTGTGGTGGATCTATTCTGTCGGTAAGCAAATTGTCTGTCTGTCAGTAGGTTATTCGTCTCGAGATGTCGCATTAGGCACTTAGATAAAATCGATTCAATAATTTTTGAGATATTCGGTACAATGGTAATCGGCCTATAATTGTCTACAGCAGTTTTTTCACCCTTTCCCTTGTACACTGGACACACCCGTGTGCTCTTCAGTACATCAGGGTACACTCCTTGTGAGAACATGATGTTAATAAGCTCAACAAGTAATCCCGCGATCACCGGCCAGATGCACACGAGTATGTTGAGGGATATATCATAAATGTCTAATGTCCTGCGTGTTTTCAAAGTGGCCTTGAGTGTACGGTTTAGGTCCGAAAGTGTGACAGTGGGCAGGACAAGCTCAGGTATGTTTGCATTTTGTAAACAATTTACTAAGTACTGTACAGAGTCCGATTTGTTTATGCTTACATCATATTTAGAAGCTACAGTGAGAAAGTGTTGATTGAGATGTTCCGGAACTTTACGGGGAGGCACGACTTTTCCACTGGCATCTTTTATCGAGATAGCGTGCGACACGGGTTTCGTGGACGCTTCCTCGTTGACTACGCGCCACATTTCTTTCGAGGGATTTTTGCTGTTTGTTATCCGCTTTTCATAATATTCGCGGCGGGCAGTCAAAGATTCAGACTTAATGCGGTCAGCGTGATAACGAATATGTTCTGCAAGTGTCTCTAGTTCTGGGTATTGTCGTTTCATTTCAGTCAGGTCATTATAATCTATATATATAAAAGGCAAAGTCCTGACTGACTCATCAACGCACAGCCGAAACTACTGAAGCGAAGAACATGAAACTTTCACAGTAGAATGGTCATATGACGTAGGTGAGAGATAAGAACGGATTTTTCGAAATTCATCCCCTAAGGGATTCAAATAGGGGTTCAAAATTTGTATGCAGAGACTACGATTTTTCAAGTAAGAGGTTTGAAACTTCGTGCTTAGATTCTTCATTAGAATAAAAGAAAAGTGATTTCACCGTTTTTTGAAATTCATCCCCTGAGGGGTTAAAATGGGGGTTGAAAGTTTGTATGGAGAGTCTGCGATTTTTAAAGTAAGAAGTTTGAAACTTCATGCTTAGATTCTTCATTAAAATGAAAGAAAAGTAATTTCACCGTTTTTTGAAAAACATCCCCTGAGGGGTTAAAGTGGGGGTTAAAAGTTTGTATTCAAAGTATGTATTGTAAAAGATTCTGCGATCTTTTTAAGTAAGAAGTTTGAAACTTCATGCTTAGATTCTTCATTAGAATGAAAGAAAAGTGGTTAGGTACACCGTTTTTTGAAATTCATCCCTTGAGGGGTTAAAATGGGGGTCGAAAGTTTGTATGGAGAGTCTGCGATTTTTAAAGTAAGTGGTTTGAAAGATCATGTTTAGACCCTTCATTAGAATAAAAGAAAAGTGATTTCACCGTTTTTTGATATTCATCCTCTAAGGGGTTCAAATGGGGGTTAAAAGTTTGTATGGAGAGTCTGCGATGTTTAAAGTAACAGGGTTGAACGATCATGCTTAGACTCTTCATTAGAATAAAAGAAAAATGGGGGTTGAAAGTTGGTATCGGGACTCTACGATATTTTTAAGTAAGAGGTTTTAAATTTCATGTTTAGATTCTTCATTTAAATCAATGAAAAATAATTTCACCGTGTTTTGAAATTCATTCTCTAAGGGGTTTAAATGGGAGCTGAAAGTTTGTATCGGGACTCTACGATCTTTTTAAGTAAGAGGTTTAAAACGTCATGACTCTTTATTAGAATAAAAGAAAACTGATTTCACCATTTTCCGAAATTCATCCTCGAAGGCGTTTAAATAGGGGTTGAAAAATTGTATCGGGACTTTACGATCTTTTTAAGTAAGAGGTATGAAACTTCATATTTAAATTCTTCATTGTTTTAATATAAGAGTATTTTCACCGTGTTTTGAAATTCATCCCCGAAAAGCTTAAATAGGGTTTGAGAGTTTGTATCGGGAATATATGATTTTTACAATAGGAGGGCTAAGACATCATAGATTATACTTTTTATAATGAGCCAAGAAAAGCCATTATTACCGTTTTCCGAAATTCATCTAATTTAGGAATTAAATAGAGGTTGAAAGTTTGAAAGACAGAACAAAAACTTATAGATCTAGAAACTCTACATGTGCAGAGGTTCTTATTTCCCTTGAGGGGTTTAAAAGGATTGAATATTTGCATGGGAAGGTTTGAAACATTATGTATAGACTGTTTATTCAATTGTTTTTCAAAATTCATTCCCATGCAAAACTAAACTCGGAGTTGAAATTTGTATACTTGGGACATGATTTTTAAAGTATGTAAACCCTTCATTATATATCAAGAAAAGTAACTTTGCTGGTTTTCGAAATTCATACTCAATTAAATGGAGTTAAATGGGGGTGAAAAAATTGAATTTGGACAGAGTCATTAACTACCAAACCTAGAAACTTGAAATATGCTGAGTTCATTATTTATATACAACATAAAAACTTAAAAAAAATAAAAAAATGTTTTTTTGGAAATTCATATTTTAAAAGTATTAAAGTTTGTATGGAGAATGGTTCTTACAGTTAGAGGTATAATGTTACATAAAAATCCTATTTACTAAAAACCAAGAAAATATATCCACATATTCTTAAAAAGTCATTCTCCTGACTTATCACGTTTCTTCAATAAAACAAACGTGAAGTCACCATTTTTCGAAACTCATCCCCAGGGGGACAAAAGGGGTTGCTTCATAGGGGGTAGTTACTGCTTCGCGCACGGCCAGTTTTACGTGGTTTTGGTAATGTAGAAAGCGGTACTACTATTAGCCTGTGGTAAAATAGGTATATGCACCTTTAACCACTCACATGGGTATTCGAATTTCACGCGGACGAAGTCGCAGGCTACAGCTAGTTTATAATAAGATTCGAAAGGGTGTCGGTAAGCCATGGAATTTGTTTGTCTTTTTTTACCAACATCTTTTTTATGGGGAAATGAATGTCTATATAATATCGCAACACATTAAATAATTTTGTAAATTTGTCATCAATAGAAATTATGTCATCTATATTAATAATTTAGCCGGGCCCTACGGTAGACCTGAACGAAAAGCGTCTCAAAAATTAAAGCGTAAAAAAATAACACTTTCGAATCGACAACTTATATTCGCAAAATTCGTATAACGCAGAAATAAGCGTATAAAGATGTAAAATAATGCGAATAATACCAAAAACAGTCGGCCATGTTTGCTTGCGTCAATTCGAGTTCGTTCGGAAATTGTCACAGTTTAGTGCAGGGGTACGTAGCATGCGACTATAATAT
Organism: Eudemis profundana; assembly: GCA_947034925.1. Classification (NCBI taxonomy): domain Eukaryota; kingdom Metazoa; phylum Arthropoda; class Insecta; order Lepidoptera; family Tortricidae; genus Eudemis; species Eudemis profundana. The sequence goes on along the minus strand of OX344814.1, from coordinate 7,258,052 downwards.
AACTGCGGGCGCGGCTGTACATACTTGGCATGGGTAAGAAACCCGTTTTTTATTTTAATTAGAATAATCATACGTTTCCATAATTTTATTTCAAAGAAAACAATCTTTAAACGGGAAAATATTAATAAGTTACTGACATAACTGAAAAATATATAATAATATTGTACAATATTATTGACACATAACCCAAAAAAAGTAACAAACGTTGGCAAAGGTGTCAGATAGATTTCTAAACGAAAAAAAAGGAATAGGCACATTTGTTTTTAATCCCTCTGATGGTGAAGTGGTAAGTTAGGGCGAAACTCTGTAGGGGCTTTTTAGGTTTTCTTAAATTTATTCTGACATCAAAAACAAATTAAATTATACCCGTTTTTGGTACAAAGATAGAAATTTGAAAATCAATGTTTATCATTTAGGTGAAAACAAAAAAATTACCAGGCGTTTGAAATATTCGACCATAATAAAAATAATGCAGGTCTGAATGTTTTTACGGTTCCGTATCAAAATTGTAAAAAAGGAACCGTTATGGTGTGACTCTGTTTGTCTGTCCGTCTCTCATAGGTCAGTCAGATATCTCAAACGATTGCTGCGATCGATTTGAAATTTGGAATAGTTTTAAAAGTCGCTAACCTGAGCTACCTACTGGACATAAAAAAAATCTCTTATACCTTTTTTTACTTTTTTTAGGGGGCCGAAATGGGAGGTCGAAAATTTCAAGTTGTGCTATTGTTTTAAGTGGGGTATCAAAAGGATGGAGTTTATTTGTAGATTCCAATACCATTTTAAGTTTTTTTCTTAAGCATTTACTTTTAGATTTAGGACGAAAAAAGTTCAAAAAAATACCATTCCCCTCCTTCCATTATTAATACATATCTTCGAAGTTACTGAACAGAAGAATCTGTAATAATTGTCAATAATTAATATCAACCTAAATATTATTTAAAAAAATAACGGTTTTCCTAACTTACACAGTTTTTTAGAAATTTGGAAAAATCGTAACACTTACTTATTTGCTCCTACTAAACTAAGCGCCATACAGTTTTTCTTAAAATATTCACGCATCTATTTACGAGTTTTTCATGTTTGAGGTAGGAATAAGAACGTTCAAATATGATTTCAAAAATTTATTTTCTACCTACGGGGAGCAACAATGCCGGTTAATTTTACCTCCATAAGATGATTCCGTAGTTTTTGAAGAACATGGTAAAATTAATAAGACAAAATTTAAGGTTTGTCAAATCACGCACGCAGCAATCAAACCCAATCAGGAACGTAGTAAGCGTAAAAAACTGACAGAGCGGGAGGGCCTATATAATCCGGCACACGAGGCATTCTAATCCGGCCCGCGTATAGAAGCCTCCCCTGCCTGCACAGTAAAGTACCTACAGATGTGAGACACACAGCACCCCCAGGACGAAAAAGATTATACGTAACTTCAAGTCGACCATGTCATGTAGCCCGCGCGACATTTTCAAAGGTGCTGTAAGGCCCTCTGGGAAAAAAGTTTGGAAACCCCTGATGTGAATGCTTACCCCTTAGGTTGAAGTAAGACTACGCCGGCCACGTCTGTAGTAAGTATCCACATAGGCGGGCTAAACTGGCTTCGAACTGGGTGTGACATGTTGAATGGACAGGACCGGACTGGGCTCCGACTCCCCACGAGTCCGGGGCCCAATAACAACAACCACAAGCCGGGGGCCCGGCCCGTGCGGGCCCCGCGGCGGCTAGGAAAACTGGAAAACACCACCTTAACTATATGGCCAGTCCGACGACGCTAGAACAGGCCGCGGCGAAGATAGTGGGACGACCTGAATGTATTTCTTAACGGCTGTCCAAAGTTAGCTCGGGACCGGGACGGCTGTCATATTTTGTAATTCACTGTCATATTTTGGACGAGGGCTTAAATTAAATATTTAGACCATGTTGGGGTGGGGTGAGCCTGAGGTACAGGCTGGGTGGCGAGGACGTAGCATGCCACGGTGAAAATAGCAGGACAACCTAGACGTAATTTTAACGGCTGGTCAGGGTGGTCCTTTGGACCAGAACCATTGCAAGCGGGATAGATTTGCCCTTCAGCTTCAGTGGGACATTAATAATTAAACTTAAAAAATAGGATTTGGCTCTAGAAGGGGTAAAATTATGAATAGGAATCTGTTATTTCAGATATTTGAAAGTAAAACTTGGTATATAAATTACATACCTAATACATTAAATATTCGTGATGTTCCCTCAATTTCAACAAAACATAACTACATAGAGAACCCACTTTCTTAGATGTCGGTTAAAAATAAAAGGCTTCGAAAGATAAATAACAAAATGTACCTAATTGAAAAGATTCTTGGTAATGCTATTTCTAAGGAGGTGAAAGGGTTAAATGGGGTTTGTAATTTTTTACATTTTACCCGGGCGAAGCCGGGTTTTCAGCTAGTTAAATATAAAATTCCAATTATAATTTTCTATGTCAACTAGCAACACTACCAAAACGTCAAGCTTGTGACTGGTCATCGGCGGACGAATCGTGAAGGTGGCACATTTTCAGTAATTGGTGATTGGAGATCTCCAAATATTAGTCTGATTATTGGTTACCGTGTCCCATTAACTTTGACCGCGCTAATATTTTTCTAAAACAGTTTGTTGTAAACTATTTTTGGTGTTTAATTACTTGGTTTCTTTGTGACGAGCTTGTGGTGTACAATTCAAGATGTCGGTTTGCTTCTTCGTGCCTGCGTAAGTACTGAATGTCTAAATGATATTTTTCATTTCATAATAAAATTATAATTCATTTTTTGGTTGTTTACTTAGTACCTCCAACTTTCGCTTATTACTCGTAGAACCTATTAAAATGCACTGCTTTGTTTTGTTTATAACTTATTTACATCTTATAAAAAGAAAACAACTTAATCGCCGGCTTTAGGCTTATGCATTATAGGAGTTTGATTATATTTAACAGAAAAATGTGAATAGAAAAAGTTCACAGATACCTCGGGGTACTTGTTACTGTATACTTTTTTTTATAAAGGAGAGTAAATATTTACTATTACATTTTAACCCAATTATATTGGGATCTTTTTTGAATATGGTACCAATGACACCAATCTTAACCTTTTGCATGCCAAAGAGGCTCACAAATCTGTACCTGTTGAATGCTTTGTCCCATATTATTTGTACATCTGAGTCATAACTCCCAGTGTGTGATATGGGGACTAGGCAACTGTGTTAACCCACTGTATGCTTAAGGCCCGGATCCACAGAGTTGTACAGAATTTGGACCCTGTCAGAGCCAGAGCGAGATTAGGTTGTTACACCAGCCCAGTTAGTTTGTTTATTTGGACCCTAACATTAACATTTCACATTTAACAAATTCCTTAGCAAAATTTTGATATCATATATAAGGGGTTCAGTAACCATAAGTGTTCCCAAGCCTTTCGGTTTGTCTTACTAGATAGTAGTAGCACACATTTTATAACAAAATATATTTCTTCCAGCGACCAAGCCGGCACTTCAACAGCGGAGGAATCCTTGGAGCAGGAGGGACAAGCGGATGACTCTGCGGACACGCAGCATCAGAATCTGCAGCAGTTCTGGGCTAAAGTCATGGATGACATCCGGAAAGTCAATGCGGTGAGTCTCCAAATTTTATTGGCAAGCAAAGTTTAGTTGATCCACATTCACATATTAGAAAATAGCACTTACAAATTTAGTACTTTGTCAGGGCGACCTACTCTAGTTTGCTCAAAATAGGTATTGTTGCTTTATACTTTATATAAATTTATTATCTAAAACCACAAATATGCGAATATTTGTGGTTTTAGATAATGAATTTATAACACAACAGGACTTAATTGTGTAAGAATATTTTATGTATGGATGTAACGATATATCATTTTGCCTATGCGATACCGACTTAGAGCATTTAGGATACCGATTATGTAGTTAATAATCGGTGATACCGATATCGATGGCTAAATAATTAGGTATGGACCTTGGCCATATTTAACACAGACTCAACCTTGAAAGTGTAAAGTAAAAATAAATAAGTTGTCAACTCAAAATTGAAAGAATAGTACATTACACAACTAGGGTAGTATTGCAAAGAAAGGCCGAGATCGCAGATGTTTGTGGCCCGAGCTGCAAGCAGGGTCGTAAATATGCGATCGAGGGCTTTCTTTATTACCTCCCGTGTTGTGTACATCATTTTATGTCTACACTTGGCCAGAAAGCGGCTTTTTCCGCGCGCTGCGCGTACGGAAAAACTTTACGGCCAGGTGTGGCATAAAATATTTATTTCATTTTTAGGGTTCCGTAGCCAAAATGGCAAAAACGGAACCCTTATGTCACAGGCATTTTACTCAAAAACTACATGATGGATATTGATGAAATTTGGAATATAGGTGTCTTGTATGAGCCGCTACTTAGTTTGGTAGTTAAACAACTAAAATAAATATTTTTAGGGGGGGCACTCCGTACATGTTACAAAAGCTAAAAAAATTTTTTTTCAGCAAATATCAACGTGTGGTACATACTTCGACAGCGCTTTAAAAAACACTATAAGGTTTCAAAGTATTTTTTTTTTGATTAAGTGAATATATTTGGAAATAATCGCTCCGAAAGTTGTGTAAATTGTGTCCCCCCCCCCTCTATCTTCTAAACCGTGCGTCCGAAAAATATGAAAAAAATCACGAAGGTAACGAACGCTTAATTAATACTTTCAACCAAAATTATTTTCAACAAGTTCGAATTAACCGTATTTGAGTTATTGTCGATAAACTGCGCTTCTCAACAAAAGGACGTAATTACTATGAAGATACGCTCTTTTGTTGTTATACTTTTGTAGCGGTAATAAACTGTATTTAATTGTGTTAACTACTCGTTTGACTCATCGCCCAAACCACTACCCGAGTAGTTAAACTTGGTGTGTTTTCTAAGTATCTCTTTGATTGATAACAAATATTTTCTTTCCATTTTGAGTTGACAACATAATATGTACAACAAAATAAGGGGGTGGCCTATCAAAAAATAAAAAAAGTGTTTTTTTGGACCACCCTCATCTTGGCCTTTCTTTGTTTTCACCCTAGCACAGTGTTTTAAGATCGCTTGGGACCAGACATTTGTAACGAATATCGAATATCAATGTAATAAGTTGTAATAACACAAATTGCAAAAGAAACCCCATGTCAATTACTGTGTGTTTTGGAGAAAAACAATGTCAAAGTTGCTACTTCGGAGACTGTTTGAAATCTGTCGTAAAGCTTAGACAATACATCGTTGTACGTGTCAAATTTAATTTTGATATACAAAGAAAAAAACGTATTTTTTCGATTTCAAACAGTCTCCGAAGTAGCAACTTTGACATTGTTTTTCTCCAAAACGCACAGTAATTGACATGGGGTTTCTTTTGCAATTTGCGTTATTACAACTTACTACATTGATATTCAATATTCGTTAGAAATGTCTGGTCCCAAGCGACCTTAAAACACTGTGCCTAGTTGTGTAATGTACTATTTTCAAATTCTTAAAATTTTTTGGTATTCAATGAAGAATATGATGTATTCCAGGAAGATTTCAAGACTCAAGCACTCCCCCTCGCCCGCATCAAGAAGATCATGAAACTGGATGAGGAAGTGAAGATGATATCGGCGGAGGCGCCCGTCCTCTTCGCGAAGGCCGCAGAAATCTTCATACACGAGCTCACCATGCGCGCCTGGAACCATACTGAGGATAACAAGAGGAGGACGCTGCAGGTGAGCTAAATAATCGTGTATACAGGGTGGAAAAATCGATGAGCTCTGGAGGGGAACTACATTAAATCCTTTGGTTACCTCTTTTTACTGGAAGAAAACATTCCTTTATTTTTAAAAAGAAACTAACATGGTTTCTAGTTCACTACAGAACCCTTAAAAACGATACTCGAAGCCACTTTTCGCTACTATGCATCCAGTGTCAAAAGTATCATGACGCAAAATATACTTTTATTTAATTGGCAATACAAAGAATAACAAGATCATAGAAAACGTAAAATAACTTAAAATTTATCCTAAACTAAAATAAAATAATTAAACTACGTATAAGACTAAACTAAACCTCAACAAAAAGGTAAAAATAACTAAAACACCCCGCCCCGCATCGTACCTGGCTCAAAGGTCCCCATAATACCAGCAGCATTCCCTCGCTGAATGGCTAAAGAGACCTGTTGAACCAAGTACGATCCAGAGCGACGATCCACAGCCTCTCTGTCGCAAACGACGCCCTAACTCTATAAAGAGGGCGCGGGCCTCCGAGCCCCAGGGTCCCGCTGTTTCGACCGCGACTGGCACAAAATCGTAGGCTGACTCCAAGGCGGAATATTTGGTGTGCTTCAATTTTGCGGCATTTTCTGCTGCTGAGCCCGCACACCGCGAGGTCTGCCTCAAATGGGATGCAGCAAATGTGCTGACGCACGTTGCATCCCATAAGAGACAACGCCCTCTCCGCCAAGGAACTAGCGTCACCATGCATTAATAGTGCTTATTCTGTAACTAGCTGGTAAACATTGGTTCGAAACTGCTAATAGTAGAGACAAATGGAAGGAGATGGAGGAGGCCTACACTCGAGGAGAGGTCCTTAGTATCTAAAATGTTTTAATGTATTTAAATTATTAATGCACTATTATTGATTTCAAAATAAATTTATGATTTTTAAATTGTAGGATTGCAAATTATTTAATTTTTTAATTATTAAATTTAAATTAAATTATTTAAATTGCAATTTATTTGTTAAATTGAATGATGAATTTTGTAATAATTAGTATTTTTTAAAGTTTAATGTAAAATGTAATGCATGTATACTAATAATTTTGATAAAATTTTGTATGTACTTATATTGCAAGATCATAAATTAATACATGTCAAATGTAACGCATAAATTGATATTAAGGAATAAATGGCTAAAATATTATTATTATTATTATTCTGTATTGCAGCGCAATGACATAGCGATGGCGATATCGAAGTCGGACCAGTTTGACTTCCTGATCGACATCGTGCCGCGCCACGAGGTCAAGCCCAGCAAGCCGCGCGACGACCCGCCGCCACACACCGAACACGTGAGTATAGAATATCAGTATTTTTTCTACTCCTGTACTTAAACAGGGTGTCCCTAAAACCAACTTATTTACGAAAAGTGCTGATAGACCAGCTCATAAGACACCAGATTAAGTAAATTTGACCTCAGTAAAAATTTCTTAGTTTTCGAGATATTGACGTTTTTGCAAAACTCGTGCTAAGTGATACCCTGACTCGGTTATTTGAGTGTCATGACCAAAATATCAAGTATTTTTCAAATCTATTTTTTGATATGAGTAGCCAAATAACTATGCTATGGGACGTAACGTAGCTCCTATTTCTGTAAATTTTTTCATGCTGTGGCCACAGTAGAATATCAAAAATTTTTTTTTAGATTTTTCCAAAAGTTCACCTCTGATTTCGAACGAGGCTGGTGAAAAAAAATGTACGAACATAACCTGGCACATGACGTAAAAAAATAGCGCATTTATTGTAGTCTCTAAAATGGTATGACATTTACTGAATGTTGTAATAGTTTTTGAGATGATGATATTTTTTTACACGAGTTTAGCACGAGTTTTACAAATACTTACTTAATCTGGTGTCTTATGAGCTGGTCTTTCAGTACTTTTCGTATATAAGTTGGTTTTAGGGACACCCAGTATGTATTTTACTTGATCACGAACACTAATATAAGAACATACATAATATGAGTTCAGAGAACCCACTTATACAAACCCCCTACCTTACACCCCTGCCTAAAACCTGCATAAAATACTATTATGCAAAAGTTGTATAAGTAAGGTAGTTGTATACGCGAATGGCGTGAGTTGCGATACGAGCCGCCGCGGCGGCGAGTATCGCAAATAGAGACGCCATGAGCGTTTTTTGACTGAATTATACAACGTTGCATACAATATTTTTTCTACGACTAGGTTTTGAAATATAAAATACAAAATTAAACGTGGCGCGCAAAGAAGACAAATATGAAATGACTGACAATATAATAAGTAGGTATGTGTCTATGGTAAACTTGGTTTTTAATTTGACGTAATACCGCTAGTGACACGCAGTGACGATATTAAAAATACTTTTTCACTTCTCATGCTCTTAAAATGTTAATTTAGTCTCTGTATATCGGGACTAAAGTTCCTTATTAATCTTTAGGGATTAAAGTAATTTTTTTTTAATTGACTTTGAAAACCCCTAAACAGCCAATCGGGGTGTTTGTGGATGGAATATTGTCGCCATTTATAGTGATTATGTATATACAATTTTGGGTGTGAAAATAACCTAAACAACTGCAAAAATATTAAAAAAATAACGATTTAATATAGTACCTAATAATCATTAATTATTACGAATATAAATCAATTTAACTAGATTAGGGGTAACTTAATTTTATTTTGCATGATCCAATTAGTTTGGCTAGTTGGCTAAAAATGCCAGCATTTAAAGCCTGAGTGACTTCACTAAGTAAAAAAAAAATAAAGAACCGCGGAAAATGTTTTGTTTGCTTTTTGAATGTTCATTAATCGTATTGAGCACAATATTTCAACAATAAATGTGGATAGTGCAACTTTATACCGAAAGTACGGAACAATAAATATTGTAATTTTGTGTAATAGAACGTCGTTTTTTTCCTCGCATTCAAAGTGAAAAGTAGATTGTTCAACTAGGGACTAAACAACCATAATGACACTCGATCTATAGTCACCCTCGCTACGCTCGGGTGGCTAAACACCTCGTGTCATTATGTCTTGTTTTAGTCCCTAGTTGAACAATCTACTATTTTATGTTGGCATCAAAGAATTTAGTTCGTAGAGTTTTGTTTTTCATAACAATACCGCATGAATTTATTTGTTTGTTAAGTTGGTAGTTGTGCATTTTTATTGCAAAGTTAGTATTGATCGCTTAATCCTTAACCTAACTTTAACCTAGATTTAGAAGTCTGTGGCAGCTAACAGTATCGTTTTGCGACTATAACGACACTAGTGCTGTTATGGAGAATAGAGTATAGACTTCTCTGAACTCATATTATGTATGTTCTTATATTAGTGTTCGTGACCAAGTAAAAGACAGATAAAAGTACAGGAGTAGAAATAGTACATTGTGCACCGAGGGTAGTAAGAAGGGAATTACTAACGAGAGTCTATTAGAAGCCCGACGCCGTAGGCGGAGGGCTTTTTAATGACTCGAGTTGGTAATCCCCTTACTGCCCGTGATACACACAATGTTTTTCATCACATTTGCGAGGAAAAAAAAATAAAACATAAATAAACTAAACGCACCCGCTACGAGACAACTTCAACTGTCAACTTTTTCGTGACTTTTTCAATATAGTCTTCCACAGATAATGCTAAGAACTGCGTTTAGTTTTTAAACTTGACAGGCAATGCCGCCAGATTGTATCGATTTTTTTTATAAACTTTTAAAGTAAATTAATTTAATTGCATTAAAATAATTGCAAAAATTACTGAAATAATAGTAAAATATACCATATAAGTTTTATATACACTAAAATTGGTTTTGTAGCTAAGTTTTGAAGATGTGAAATAAGCCTTGGCTGATTTGAAACCTCCTTAGTCTGAAATGACGTACGAGTAGGTTCTACATTTTAAAACTAAACTCATAACTCCCACGGGAGTTATAGATTTTCATACAGTTTTTCCTCCCGTGGGAGTTATAGATTTTTATAACCCACGGGAGGTAAATCGGCTCGAGCTGGTCTATAAGCCTGCGTGTTATAACATCCTTTACGAGCAAGTGTGATGAAAAAGTATTATAGCTTGGCATAGGTATTCGTTAGTGACACTCCCACAGTCCGCGGGCGACGGGGGCGGGGAGACTGCGGGGTGCTGGGCGTTTCTCCAGAAATATGTCTGCGGTCACCTCATTCATCTGGCCCTTTTTCATACTAAATGTATGGAGACAGATGAATGAGTCGCAGACATATTTCTGGAGAAATGCCCTGCTGCGAGGTGTGCGCGCGGCGTGGGCTGTCTGACAAGAGCGATACCTTTAAATATCTATCGTTTTTGCCGTATGTTTTATTTTCCGACTGGTCAAATTATTCCGATTTACCGTCAGTAATATTTCAAAGTGGGTTTTATTAACACACACTCACGAAAAGTACAAAAATTGATATTAAACAATAAAACCGGTCTTTAACTGGCTAACCGGTTTCTTGGTGTGATTTCGGTTATTAACTGGTTTTAAAATTTGACCGGTTATTGCATTCCCTAGTAACTGATGCTAAAGATTGGTATAAAGGTGTCTTGTTTTTTCCAGATGGTTCAACAGCACCAAACGATACCGACCTCGAACCAACAGCAGTTCGTCATACAACCGTGCGCCCAAGTTGTGCAGGTACGCACATGATTACAGATGTAGTGGAAAATGATTTTCCATCGGGAAAACTCGGATCTCAATTGGAATACGATGGCACCCGAACTCTCAATCAATGATTGTATAGTCGGACTACGCTAAGTTTGCAGAGGTCGAAAAAAGCTTTTATTAAAATATATATATATGCCAACATGCGTCAACTACAACAAGAGGAATATTTAATCTTGGTCCTTGGCAATAATTCTTCCGTTTATTACAAAATGTGTCTACATACCTACTAAAATAAATATCTGGGTAAATCTTGCACACATCGATCTAGTTTCAACCAAACTAAGCGATTTGTTCCAGGGTCTTAGATAATTTCAATGTATTTAAATATGTACATGTATACAAGCATTGCTTAGTTTGGTTGGAACTAGATCAATTTGTGCAAGACTGTCCCGAATATTTATTTCAGTAGGTATGTACACATTATATACTTATTAAACGGAAAGATATTTGCCAAGTATCAAGACTAATTAATCATCTTGCTTGTGATGTTGCCATGTGTGTTTTTTGCAATAAAACCTTTTTTGGGGCTCTGCAGACTTAGCGTAGCCTGACTCTATTAAATGAGTTTTTCGTTTTCATATCCATTAATATGGAACTTTATTGTTTAGTGTCAAATGTCAAAGTGAAAAATGGCGGCTGTAAGATGGGTACTGAAGCTTTTTTTTTTATATAAACTGACAAACTCGCAACCCATAAGGGCGTAGCGATTGTCGGACCGGGTGGTCGGCCGTGGCGTTCCCTGGGGTCGAACCAGGTCGCTAGCCGGACCACCCTGAGTTGGTCGGACTGGGTGGGTGCCGGGGGTGCCTGGGGTCGAACCAGGTCACCTTGTCCGGTCCACCTCGATATGATCGGGCTAGGTGGGGGCTGAACGCCTGGAGTCGAACCAGGTCGTTTGGCCAGGGCCACCTTGACTTTGCGCTGATTGCTCAGAGTGAGCAGCGGACCAGCGGGAAAGATGACTCGGGTCATCCTGTCCTTATGGGTACTGAAGCTGATTGAGAGAGCACGATAAATACGAACTTTTCCGATAAAGTACGATAGAAAATCATTTTGCACTACATCTGTACTCTAATTTTGCATTTGGTAACTATGTCATCCCTTACAAACGAGTTGCAAACTTAATAACCAGGCATCGGAAATTCGGATGCTTATATACCTAAACTTTGTCGTCAGCGTCGATGTTGAGTTGTATGGAGACGGACATAGTTTAATTTTACTATTAAATTTCCTTAAATTTCTAAATTAACTTATTATCCTAACATAAACACAAACTACCTATTTAAATATTTATATTGCAGTTTGTTTTTTATGTACTCGTTTTTTGAAGTCGGCTAAAAATAGCCATTCTGGAATGGCTTCGCGGACCACTTCGGGTGCTTCCAGGGACCACCAGTGGTCCGCGGACCACCGGTTAAGAATACTGCCCTAGAATATATCGTCGCTGGAAAGCAATAATGCTGTAACCCGCACCACCATCGAAAATGCTTTTTTTGCATATTCTTATTCAGTTTTTTTTTCTGCGTCGGCTGGTATAGTTATTATTTGCCTGTGATGATAAATAAAATGTATACAGCATATATTTTTTCACCTAAATTTGTAATCACGGAATGAAGAATCGCTGTAACCCGCATAAAATCCCGTGTTTTCAACTGCGTTGTGGTTTACAGCAAAATGGTTTCCACAATTAGTTCTCCGTCATCACGTACAGCATTTTTGCTTTCCGTAAATTTCAACTTTTGACCAATTTTTGTCATTTACAGCTTTTTGTCGGGAGATGTTGTGAATAATCTATGGTGTACAGCATTTTAAAGATACAGTAATAAATGAATAATGACAGTAAATACATTTTAAAATATATAGTAAGTTTGAATGTATATAGTATTGAGGGTCGTTTTTATTTGTAGTTTGCTAGTTTTCGTTTTTTAAAAGATTTAATCATGATTCAAATTAAATATAAATGTTTGCAAAGCTTCCTTTAGATTATAGAGGTAATATAAACATAACCTACTTTTAAAGAAAAACACGTTAATTTTTTTTCCGTTCAAACTTGAATGCATGTAAACTACCGGGTGACTTCTTTTTCGTGATACAGGATAATTAAAACTCAATCTATCCATGATTTTGAACAACTTTTACTATGGGGTTAACTTTGTAAATTGCAAAATACAACTCTCTCATACATTTTGGTCTACCTATTGATGACCTTTTCTATGAAACAGTTAATTTTTTTTTGCATTTACAAAGTTGACTCCATAGTAAAAGTTGTTCAAAATCATGGATAGATTCAGGTTTAATTATCCTGTATCACGAAAAAGAAGTCACCCTGTATACGTCTATCATAATTGTTCTGTAAAACAATCTATACTATTTTTTGAATTGAATTGAATACATTTATCGATGAGATAAATAATAACATTTTTTTTTATAAAATGACACGTCAACCTTAAAACAACGATTTTTTTAACTAGATTTAGTGTCTCACTGCTGTGCATGAGCCTCTCTTCTAATACTTTCCTCTACCTCTGAAGTCCTCCTAGACCTTAACTGGGCGCCATAAGTCAGAATGGGTACAATGCACCAAATCTCCATGAGCTTACATTTCAGGGATATAAGGGGTTTCCCACTATTAGTGTTTTCATCAACCACAAGCTCCTCCAGGCGTTTCTGATACGTCTTTCGATTTCTTTATTATGTAAAAATAATTAGTTTTTTTTTAATACTGTGTACTTATAGCCTGATAAATACCATACTCCCGTTCTCAATCATCGTCCAAACCAAATGATAAAAATTAGTTTAGGCGATTACATAGTGCTGCTGCATCTACATACATACAGTCCAACTACATAAATATAACCATACTTAATGATAACTTTTTAATAGCCAAAACATAACATTTTAAGCATAAAGATATGTATGTGTGGCATATTAATTAAGTAGTTCAGAAAATATTACTACAGATCAACAATTATTTACCACTGACATTTTAAAATGGATCGACATAAACTACCATTCGCACTTACACTGCTTGATTCATACCTGTTTCCTTTCATTCATTCTGTTACAGCAATATTGCAGTACAAAAATCTTGTCAATTTAAGTTTTCATCTCCCAAAAATTGTATTACAAACCACTTTTTAGACTTATAGCATTTTAAAACGACTGTGAGATTTGGTAAAAATAATGTTCCCATACAAAAAATTTGTAGGTTACAGCATTATTGCGTGCCATGATTAGAAATATCGAAATGCTGTAAACGACAAAAGTCATATTAAAAACAAGTTTATACTAATTTTACCACCAAAATTATAAACTTCGATTTTTTTACAACGAGTCTACCAAAGGGGGTTTAATAATCTCTTTTTGTTTGAGAGTTATGAATTTTTCTAAAAAAATGCAAACGTTTTTTGGCTCTAGTGAAAAGTTTACTTTTTGAGGGTTACAGCATTATTGCTTTCCAGCGACGATTGACAACTAAATATGAAGAAACACGTGAGAAACTGGTAACTTACGTTACTATCTGTTGTGGAATTACCCCACTCATTAAATGTGTTGTGTGATAATGCAGCAGCAGTCGAGCGGCGCGGCGGCGTCCCCTGGCGTGTCGCAGCAACCGGTCACCATCGTGCAACAAGTCGTCACGCCGCAGGGAGAGGTGCAACAGTTACCGGTAACATTAGTTAATTTTTCTACTCCTGTACTTTTATCTGTCTTTTACTTGGTCACGAACACTAATATAGGAACATACATAATATGAGTTCAGAGAAGTTTATACTCTACTCCTCACTTGTGTCGTTAAAATCGCAAAACGATACTGCTAGCAGCCACAGACTTCTAAATCTAAGTTAAACTTAGGTCAATGATTAAGCGACCTATACTAACTTTACAATAAAAATGCATAACTACCAACTTAACAAACAAATAAATTCATGCCGTTATTATGAAAAACAAAACTTTCCGAACTAAATTCTTCGATGCCAACATAAAAAAAAAATATTTTTAATATCGTCATTGCGTGTCACTGGCGAGTATAAGTCAAATTAAAAACAAAGTTTACCATAGACACATTCTTATTATATTGTCATTATATGTCATATTTGCCTTGTTTGCGCGCCATGTTTAATTTTGTATTTTATATTTTTTTCTACTCCTGTACTGTTATCTGTCTTTTACTTGGTCACGAACACTAATATAACACATAATACATAATATGAGTTCAGAGAACTCTATACGCTATTCCCCATAACAGCACTAGTGTCGTTATAGTCACTTTACGGTATTGCTAGCAGCCACAGACTTCTAAATCTAGGTTAAACTTAGGTCAAGGATTAAGCGCTCAATTTTAACTTTACGGTAAAAATGCACAACTACCAACTTAACAAACAATTAAATTCCTACGGTTTTTAAGAAAAACAAAACTTTCCGAACTAAATTCATTGATGCCAACATAAAAAAAGTATTTTTAATTTAAGTATATTTTAAATAAAAAAAAGAGTTTACCATAGACACATACTGTCAGTCAAACGTCATATTTGCCTTGTTTCCAGGTTATGATTAATTTTGTATTTTATAATTTAAAACCTCGTCGTAGAAAAAGTATTGTATGCAACGTTGTATAATTAAGTCAAAAAACGCTCATTGCGTGTCTATTTGCGATACTCGCCGCGTTCGCGGCTCGTATCGCAACTCACGCAATTCGCATTTTTTGAACCCACTTATACAACTGTTGCATAAAATACTTTTCATCACACTTGCTCGAAAATGGTGTCATTACACGTAGGTTTTGCGGGCCGTAAATGACCTATTACGCCCTAGGGCGTAATGGTTTTCTTTTTAAATTTGAAACGCTGGTTCTGTTTTACTCTTATTTGTCATGATCAAAGGAAACGCCAACTTACTTTTTTAACTTTTATTACTGAAATATTTATTTAAAGAGAACTGTTATTGCAAATACATGTAAACACATATTTCTGTAACATTCATTAAATGTTTAAATAGTGTATTTCAGTATTTTGCAAATATAAAATCAACCATTTTAAGTCTTTACCGCTATGGTTTCTGAACGTGACTTGTCGTCTTGATATATGTCACTAATGTCACTGTCAGTTTTACAATTTTATTTAGGTTAAGTACGGTTATTTTAATCAGATTTCCTCACAAGTGTGATGAAAAACATTGTGTGTGCCACGGGCGGTAAAGGAATTACCGCCCTTGATACACAATGTACTAATAATACCTAGTCGTAGAAAAAGTGTTGTATGCAACGTTGTATAATTCAGTCAGAAAACGTTCATGGCGTCTCTATTTGCTTGTTGTACTCACGCCATTCGCGTATTTTGACCCTACTTACTAATTATAACACTAATTGTAACATTTGTATGTGTTTCCAGTTGCAGTTAACGCAAGCGCAACTGAACATGATCCGGCTGCAGGTGCAGAACAACCCCTCGCAGCCCATCATCATACAGGCGCAGCCACACAACTCGCAGATTATACAGGTGAGTTATGTAACGATGACTAACTTTCAAACCGCTATAGGGAACGTGCCACCTATAGGTGGCAGCACTAAACGACAAAAGAGACACGGGCGGACGATAAGGGGAACTATCGCCCCTGTCAAATCAAGCCGTCAATGTCAATGATAATATGTAAGTGTCGATGTCAAATATAGTAAGTCGTAGCTACACTGACGTTAATCGTCTGTAGCTAACGGTTTATTTGAAATATAAACGACGATTAACCACATATAAAGTTTATTCAGGTTCAGAAACAGTTCACAGAAGAAAGTCAATAATTTACAGAAGGAAGAAATAGGCACAGTGCACAGGAAAGCAAGAAATAGCAAAAACATATATCGCGTAAGCGTAAACAAAGGAACGTTAGCGGGGAGCGCGCGCAGCCTCTCGGCGTCAGTTAGCAAGATCGACTGGCCGGCGCGGTAAAACCGAAGCGAGCGCGAATGCGCCCGAGCCGAATACCGTTAGGCGATAACGTCCCGCGCGGCTAGAAACTGCGCGCACTCGTACAGCGTTAAAAACTTAAAACGAATATAAAAATAAATACATTCTATATCGCCACATCAGCCCCTTCGGAGACCTTTAGGTCGATTACAAATAATCTGGAAAACGCACTAAGCGTCCAGAGCGAGTCCTGCGTTCAACCTTCGCCGGTGGCGGCGTTACAGGAGGTCGGCTATACAATGGTGGATGATTGGACTCATCTAACATATACGCGGGCTTGAGGCGATCAATCGTTACATTATTATTTTTGCCCTTGATGAGGATCTTAAAAAACTTGTCACCCCTCTCAATGACCCGATATGGTCCGGAGTAAGTGGGTTGCAGAGGCCTGCGGACGGCATCGTTGCGTAAGAAGACATGTGACGCCGTTGCCAGGTCCTTATGAACGAACACTTTACGCGTCCCGTGTCGAACAGCTAGCGTTGGCCGCAGTTTGCGCATCTTAAGCTGAAGGCGAGTGAGGAAGTCAGTATAATCAGCTACGGAATCTTGACCTGAGGATTCAAAGAAATCTCCAGGCAAGCGTAATTGCTCGCCATACACGTACTCAGCAGTGGAAGCGGCCAAGTCATCTTTCCATGCCGTTCTGATTCCCAAGAGAACCAGAGGCAGGACTTCGACCCAATCCTCACTCGCATGACACTTTATAGCAGCCTTCATCTGCCTGTGAAAGCGTTCAACAAGGCCGTTTGCGGCAGGGTGGTAGGCTGTCGTTTGTATGTGCTCTGCTCCTATCATCTTCGCCAAGCGCTGAAACGTCTCAGAAATAAACTGACGACCTCTGTCTGTCGTTATTCGTTTGGGGCATCCAAATCGCGACACCCATCCAGAAACAAATGCGTGAGTGACGGTTTCCGCTTTTATATCAGAAATTGGCATCACTTCAGGCCATCTCGTAAATCGGTCCACTGCAGTCAAACAATACTGAAAACCGCGTGAAATAGGCAGCGGGCCGACCAAATCAATATGCACGTGCGCGAAGCGCTCTGTCTCGGTAGCAAACGGCATTACAGGCGAGTGAACGTGCCTTGAAACCTTACATCGCTGGCAGTGTTGACAAGCTCTTGACCATTCGCGGCAGTCTCTTCTTACACCGGGCCAAACGTATCGCTGCGTGAGAAGCTTCGTAGTGGCTTTGGCACTGGGATGACTCAACCCATGTATCGAGTCGAACGCTTGCCGACGGAATTCGGGAGTCAGATATGGACGAGCCGTTGATCCAGATACGTCACAGTATACGGCTATGTCACCTGAAGGTCCCGAAATAACCAATCTCTTAAGCTGCAGTGATGAGCCTATCCTGAGTAACTGCTGGAACTCGGCATCAGTCTCCTGGAAAGCAGCCAGCGCGCTGTAATCGATTGCTTTGCTACTGATTGCTTCAACAGGGCGGGACAGAGCATCAGCAACCACATTGTTTGCACCAGCTATGTGTCGAATATCTGTAGAAAATTGGCCAAGAAAATCTAGATATCGAAACTGGCGCGGCGAACACTTGTCCAAAGGCTTGCTGTACGCATAGATAATCGGCTTATGGTCTGTGTAGATAACAAACGGCTTCAGCTCGAGCATGTGGCGAAAATACTTTACGCCCTCGTAGATAGCTAAAAGCTCGCGGTCGTAAGGGCTGTACTTACGCTGGGCTGGGTTCAGCTTTCGTGAGAAAAATCCCAGGGGTTCCCACGCGTTACCAACTCGTTGCTGTACGACGGCGCCGATCGCTGTATCCGAAGCGTCGGTAACTAGAGCGACATCAGCATTCGGACGAGGATGAACCAGTAGCGTAGCATTACCTAAACTCGCTTTACATGCTTCGAAGTTCGCGTTCAAGTCGTCATTCCAATCAATCTTCGCGGAACTCTTACAATGGTGACCAGCCAACAATCCATTTAACGGAGCCTGGTTTTGGGCGGCGTGCGGCAGAAAACGCCGATAAAAATTCAGCATGCCCAAGAAACGACGAAGCTCTTTAATGTTCGTGGGACGAGGAAACTCCATGATGGCTCGAACCTTCTCTGGCAGCGGCGTTGTGCCTACTCTGGAAATCTTGTGACCCAGGAAGGTAACCTCTGGCTTGCCAAATACACATTTGGCCGTATTTATCAGGACACCATGCTCACGTAGACGCTCAAAAACTAGGCGCAGATGACTCTCATGCTCGCTCGCGTTAGAAGATGCTACAAGAATGTCATCTAGGTATGGAAAACAGAATTCCAGGTCTCCCAGAATCTCGTCGATGAAGCGCTGGAACGTCTGGGCAGCGTTGCGTAAGCCAAATCCCATAAAACCAAACTCGAAAAGACCAAAAGGAGTCGTTATAGCGGTCTTGGCGATGTCGTCCTTGAAGACCGGAATTTGGTTGTAGGCACGAACCAGGTCCAGCGTGCTAAAAACTTCACAACCGTGCAGATTATGTGAGAAATCTGCAAGGTGTCTGACAGGATACCTATCTGGTATGGTGCGTGCGTTCAGCGCACGGTAGTCGCCGCATGGCCGCCAACCGTTATTCTTCTTCGGCACCATGTGCAGGGGCGAGGACCACGGGCTGTCAGATCGACGTGCTATACCTGAGCGCACCATATCGTCAAACTCCTGTCGGGCTATCTTCAGTCGATCTGCATCCAACCGTCTAGGGCGACAGTACACCGGGGGGCCAGGGGTGGTGCGGATATAGTGAAGGGTGTTATGCTTCACCTCACGCTCCGTCGGGTCACCAGCCGGCCTCGTAATTTCGGGAAACTGCAGCAGTAAACCGTGATAAGGTGATGTACCTGCGACAGATTTAATGTGGCACAAAGAACAAGAAGCAGCAGAGTAAGCAGAAGCAGTAAGCGCGGTACGATTGTCTATTAAGCGTTTATTCCTAACGTCTATCAATAGGTTGTAAAAAGACAAAAAATCTACACCAATAATAGGCTTTGTTACATCAGCCACTACAAATCTCCAACTAAATGCGCGACGTAAGCCAAAGTTAAGCGTTACACTAATAGAGCCGTAAGTAGCAATAGGAGTCCCATTAGCAGCAAAAAGTTCATATTTGTCTTTGTTACGCCGCTGATGACGCACTAAACTGATAGGGTAAACACAAAGATCCGAACCACTGTCCACCAAAAATTTCACTCGCGTGTTTCTGTCCGTGACAAATAGGCGGCCCGGAGAATCTTGGCAGTTACTCGCCGCCATCAGCGACCGCCGTTGGCATTTCCCTCCGTCCAGTTGCACGGCGCACGGCACTTGGTAGCACGCGAGCCAAACCTATTGTGGTAAAAGCACAAGCCGTTGTTCCGGGAGCGACTTCTCGGACGATCGCGACGCCCCTTGGAGCGGGAGCGCGATCTGGCACGACCCCGGAAGTTACCAGTCGATAAGGCTGCTATTTGCCGTGCGAGGTCATCCATACGTCGATTGATCCTATCCTCCATGGCACTAGGTACATATGACGTCGATGGAGCCGATGTAGGAGTCGGGCGCGAAGTCTGTGTTTCTGCGACATGGGGTGTGTTAATCACTATGTCGTTCACTTTGTCGGCTAACGCTGCAACCTTGTCCAAGCCAGCGTCTGACATTGTAGCGATCACAGTTTGTACGTGCGGCGGCAGGCGCTTAGCCCATATACTGCGCAAAAAGTCGTCCGACAAATCACTTCCGGCCAGGTCACGAAGGTGCCTTAAAAACTGCGAGGGCTTGCGAGTACCCAGTTCAGCCTGCGACACTAATTCTTCCACGCGCTTATCTTTGGATACCGACAACCGGAATATGAGCTCCCTTTTTAACGTTTCATATTTGTCCGTGGGAGGCGGCTTAGTAATAATGTCCTTGACTTCGGCCGCGTATGTGTGTTCCAGGTTACTGACTACATGATAAAATTTTGTCGTGTCAGAAGCAATATTCGCCAACACAAACTGTCCCTCCAGCTGGGCAAACCACAACGCCGGTTCCTCTGCCCAAAATGGCGGAATTTTAACACCCACGGCATTAACAACTGCTTCCGTAACACTACTCCCAGTCCCAGCTACGCTGTCCGGCATGATTGTCTATTCACAATTTACTATAGCGGTTAAAGTCCACCCGTCCGCTATAACACTCACTGCACTCAGTTCAAATGTCGGGAAGTCACCAATTTGTAGCTAACGGTTTATTTGAAATATAAACGACGATTAACCACATATAAAGTTTATTCAGGTTCAGAAACAGTTCACAGAAGAAAGTCAATAATTTACAGAAGGAAGAAATAGGCACAGTGCACAGGAAAGCAAGAAATAGCAAAAACATATATCGCGTAAGCGTAAACAAAGGAACGTTAGCGGGGAGCGCGCGCAGCCTCTCGGCGTCAGTTAGCAAGATCGACTGGCCGGCGCGGTAAAACCGAAGCGAGCGCGAATGCGCCCGAGCCGAATACCGTTAGGCGATAACGTCCCGCGCGGCTAGAAACTGCGCGCACTCGTACAGCGTTAAAAACTTAAAACGAATATAAAAATAAATACATTCTATATCGCCACACGTCCTTCAACGCGATAAATTAACGGCGTTTCCGTCAATGTGGCCCCAGCGCGAGAGGGTATATGATTTAGATTGGCAGCACCAGTTGGCAGCACCTTCGTCGTGCACGTTTCCTATAACTCGAAAAGTTAGTTATGTTACTATGTTCTTTTCGTGTATCCTTCAAGTTGGCTTTAAGATTGTTTGTGTTTCTTAAAAGCTAATTAGTTTATGGTAGCTACCATAGCGTTACGTGAGCGGCAAAAAGTAGATGTTTTCATGGAATGCTCCATTATAGGCACATTTATAGCAATTTCAATATTTAACTAAATGAAAAATGATTTATTGCCACATGAAACACAAATAAACAATTACATAATATTAAAGCTAGCTTAAACTTAATTACATTCTACTCCGCGTATGCTGTGAGCGTGTTTTTCAGCCTGCACTCTACTCGGGCTATTTGCTTTGCTATTAAGGAGGTAACAATCGTCTTTTACATTATAAATATTTTATTTTTAGTACAAATTAACTGTTATAACAAATGGATAGCTTACTAAAGACACTTTTCGTACACCCTAAAACAGTAGACACAACATGCCTAATAAACAAACAATAAACAGTGCAGTTATTTTACAATCTATGAAATTGCATATTATAAATACATGTATAACTAAAAAATATATTTTAATCTAATCTGATTGCACATAAAAGTGTTTCTCTAAATTATTGATTGGTAATTGACATGCAGTTTGCGATTATATAAGAAAAAAATATCATAGTGTCTTGTTTTTTGCCAGGTATCCCCGCAAACGCAACACCAGCCACAGCAGCAAGTGTTCCTCGCCCAAGTCGCCAGCAGCCAGGAGGACTCCTAGTAAACACCGCGACTTCCGAGGATTCAAACAAAGGACCATTAAAACAAGAGGACTGTCATTCTCCATACAAAAAGCTGTTCCCCGATATTACAACGCCATCTATGTATAAGCTTGGTATAAGAATTATATTATTTACAAATATTCAACTTTGCAAGCGTGACACAGTATTTAAATTTTAGAATTTATTTATTATTAGCTGTTTACGAACTAATTGTTACTGTACTATGTTTCTTTGTTCAATTATATCATCGTTAAATGTTTAGTTTTTTAGCGCCATCTAGTTTTTGCCTGGAAATCCCCTTGCGGTCGGGGAACGATCCAAAGTATGGAGAATGACAGTCCTCTTGTTTTAATGGTCCTTGATTCAAACCATCGCTTCTGCACTTACAGGGTGGAAAAATTTAATGGGCCCTGGAGGGAAACTACCTTAAATTCTCAAGTTAGCTCATTTTACTCATTTTTTTTTATTTTTAGAAAGAAACAAAACTGTATTCAAAATTTTTCTTAAATTAGCTTGTTTCACCCGGGAATCAAACCAGCTAAAAATTAACGAATAAACACCCGCTATTTTATTCCACTAATATATAGCATTACTGTTCAGGATAAAACCTCTCTAATAAACATTTTGTCTTAGAAATAAAGAATATCGTGAAATCTCTTATTAATTTTATTTTTATAACATCAATTGTCATACAAAAAACAAGCGAATTTTAGAAAATCTTTGAATGCAGTTTTGTTTCTTTTTGGAAATAAATAAAAGAACGCTTCCTTTAAGTTAAATGAGCTAACTTAAGGATTTAAGGCAGTTTCCCTCCAGGGCCCATAATTTTTTTCCACCCTGTATAGGGGATGTGCACGAACTACTCCAAATTCGATTTAAATAACGGGGAAGAGTCCCCTCTCGTTCCAAAAAGTAATGAGACTCATATGAAAAGTCTTAGGCCGTTCGGAAACTAACACTATACTTGTCTGATGCGATGTGGACAGCACGTGTTAAAAACGTGGGTCAAGTCACTGCGTTTATAGGTAATTTCACGAGAGTTGAGGCCACGCACACAACAACACTGTTATGTAATGACAGCGGGATTTTGAAATTACTGTTCTTTTTTCGTACCGATAGCAGGTTCAACAGTGAATGCCAAGATAGACCAAAAAGTTTGTTTTAACTATAGACTTGTGTTTATTTACTCACTCATTCATTCACTTTTTTTGCAATGAGTACTTCATGTAGCTGTGTGTAATCATTCACCTCAACTCTCGTGAAATTACCTATACGGTGCGTTGACGTATAGGGAACGTGCACGAGCTATAGGTGGCAGCACTAAACTAACGGGTGGACAATAAAGGAAACTATCATGCCTGTCAAATCAAGCTGTCAATTCAATTTATCTCGTCAAGTGTCAATGTCAAATATAGGCGTAGCTACACTGACGTTAATCGTCCTTCATCGCGATAAATTAACGGCGTTTCCGTCAATGTGGCCCCAGCATGAGAGGCTACAAGACTTAGATCGCTCATTCCCAAAATACCACATTCCTAAAATACCAGATTATTGAAATTAAATGAGTAACCTACGATTTTAGAATCTAGTATAACAGGAATGTGGTAAGACAGGAATCTGATAAATCGAGAATCTGGTATTTTGAAAAATGTGGTATTTTGGGCATGAGCGACTTAGATTGGCGGCACCAGTTGGCAGCACCGTCGTGCTTCCCTATAGCACAACCGTGCGAAAAGCCAAGGTAAACGTTTTTCACGAAAAAAGATGCATCTTGAGGATAGAAACTTGTTTAGGTACTACTTAGGACAGATCAGGAAACTATCAATATTCTGTTGTTTATAATTATCTAAGTAAGATTTCACAGTTGGTCATAATTTTGACAACAGGAAAATCAGATAGATTAATTATGTAAATAATTTATTTTTAAATATACATAGTAAAATTAAAACTAAAGGCCTTTTATTTACACATTTTCAACCCCAAACACGAACCGCGTTTAGTCTGCGTTTCTACCAGGAATGTGCGAGGATTATATATTGGTCCATGACCAGGGACCGAACTTTTCGTGCCGATGACGTAAAAATGACTTCAAGCTACATACAGCATGATTCACTTTAGGTGTTAGATGGATTTGTCGTTACCGGAAATTACCGGTATCGTAATAGCTACGAATTAATTTTATCACTACTTTCATTAGTTTGTGTCAATGGTAGAAGCCATTTTATAAATCAAGATGTGTCTGCCTGTGTCATCTTATTTATTGAAACGGGAAATTGGAAAATAAATCAGAAACGCATTTGGGTATAGAATGGACCGCATGAATATATATACATTCAGATCAATATAGTGCCAAATAGCATATCCGATTAATATTGCCAACTTTCCGTTACAATAAAGAGAAAAAAACAGACGTATACATTCTCACTTACAAAATGTCTTCTACCATTGACACCAATCAATGAAAGTAAAAAATAATTAAATCATAACTTAAACAATACCGGTAATTTACGGTAACGGTAAATCAATATAAAACCTTAACTAAACCAGCCTGTATGTAGGTTGACGTCATTTGCCTGTCATCGGCACGAAAAGTACGATCCCTGTTCATGACAAACACATCCCTGGCTAAGCATCCTCGCACATCCCTTGTGGAAACGCAGGCTTAAGGCCTCTGTGTTGATCCTGGCTGTATTAAGAGGAAACAGGAGGGCAGTTTTTCCATACAAACGTAGTCCCCTGTTTCCTCCCTGGATAATGCCAGTAGAGCAATCATTTTTTGTCCAAAAATCTATGGCTACTATTGATATGTTCCTATGTTTTCCTTTTTACGATAAATTGATTCTCAAAAGAGATATTAACCTTCAAAAACCGAAAAAAAATGCCAGATTTTCCGCTGTGTTCACACATCCAGAAAACAAATTTGACTAGATTATTAAAAAAAAAGAAAACATAGGAACACGGCCAAAGCCTTTCTTTAATGTTTAATGAAAAAATTAGTTAAATAGGTTAAGTTTTGGGGAAGAAATCAGGGGACTACGAAACGTTGTTTTCATGAAATTTTAAAAGGTATTTTCGGTCCAACCTGCAGTTGTCTATATCGCGCTCTGCAGGGGAGAGGCGGGCAGTGCGGGACAGCGACACATTTTACAAATACCTAATTTGCAATTCTCTCGGCCTTACTGTTTCCTCTTAAGTCGTTGGGCAAGTGTCCGCCACATTCCGTCCGTTTCGGTTCATTTCGTCCATATTTCTGATTCGTACACATTTCCAATTCGTATATCCGCATACAAAATCGCCTTTATGTTTCAGGCTTTCTGTAAAATCTCGCGAGATTTTTCCAAAACCCGGGTTTGGAAAAGTGGCCGAGTCGGGAATTCAGATGAAAGGGAACTGGTAGGAAATGGCAATGGTGTGTTGTCGAAGTGAGAATGTAGTCGAAACAGGGAGTGGGCGAAATAGGAATCTGGACGAAGTAAATCTAAACGCATTTGTTTTTTTGCAATAAAATGAAGTAAATAGGTGGAACAATGAAACGAAGTTATATGACGAATCTATATTTATTTATCGGAACAATTCACTACTTTGTATGATATGAAACCAAACAACTTTTGGCATTAAACATCGAGACATGTCTAATTTCTAACATTGCACATTCTAATTGACTAAATCTATCTAATAAACTAAAATTAACTATGATATCAACAGATTTATATAAAAATCAACAGAAAGTAGGTAACAATTTCAAAGGCCACTTCGAATGAAAACTTTATTTTAGAAATGGCCCTTTGTATAAAAAGTAACAAAATTACAATAATTATAATAGATTAAAAGAATTTTGTATATAGTTCTGATAATAATTTGTATAAAAAATCTGTCAGATCTCAATATAATAGGTAACACAGATAAACTGCAGCTTTATTAATATCAATGATATTTGTATATAAAAGTATTATAAATAAATTGGGTTGCCTAAGTGACACTACATAAGCAGATGAAAATAATGTCATTTATTTTGATAAACGTTATCAATAAATTCGTTGACTGTAAAAAAACGACTTAAACGGATTAAATCGCGTAGGTATTTAATTTTACGTTACCCTAGGCAGTAAGTGGCATTTTTTTATGTCCACTTCCAAGCCAGAAGAAAACGTTTCTGCAAACACCGGGCGGTAAGAAAGATCGCTCCAGACCACGTATTTATTTTTACATTATTTATTATTTTTCTGGATTTTTTTTATTGAATTCCTACATACTGCAGCCTTTTATCGCAGTGTAATAAGGCATCTATTTAAATAAAACTTACATTTTGTCATGTACATTGTCAGAATAAACAGTTAATAAGAAAGATGTGCGACAATTTTAATACGCCATAACAGTCACATGTGTCTATGTGAATTTATATGTAACAATTACATAAATAAGACCATGTGAATTTATATGTAACAATTACATAAATAAGACTAATTAGTCTTTATTATGTGGAGCACTGGTTGATAAACTAATTTTCACGGTTGTTACGAAACTACTGTCATAAGAAATATATAAAAATAAGAAATATTTCATAGGTTTTAAAAATAATAATTTAAAATAATATGCGGTCATGATAGCTTCGAGCGTCATGGTTAAAAACTTACAAACAATAACTACTGACCAAAAACTTAACGATATTCAAGTTACTTTTTCATATATTAAAACTATGTCGGCAATATCGCTTACTTTTTAAACATTATTGTAATGTTATTATAACGTTAACCAATATTTCACTTAACGCTTAACGACGCTAATCATATAACGATTTTTATTGCGCCTAATGTTATATGTAATAGACTTTGATATAATAAATTTAACATCGATAAATTCATCGAGCTACACTTTCGCGTTCATTTGCATAACGCTACTGTAGCGTTTTATGACAGAGTGGCTGAATGTTTCTAAAAATGTATTTAACGTCGGCTAAGTACTCATGTATCTAATTACAACGAGTTATAATTAACTATCACAATATTTTGTGACGTGCTTAAATAAATAAAATACTAATTTACAAAATTGGAAGACATTTAAAGATTTTGCTGTTTCACTCATAACTACTAAGTTATTATGCCTAAAAAATAATCATAAGTTAAAAGCTACAAAATGAATTTAGGATTATTTAATGAAATATGTTTTATATCTCGATGACGTTTCCTGTATTAGCAATAGGGCGTTCTAGTGTATGAAGACATAAATTAAAAATATAGTCTTTACTTAAAGTAGAAGATCATGAAATTGTGTTGTCGACTTTATCCTCTAATAAATTAGTCATTATTGCTATTAATTATTTTATTTCTAGGCACTTAACTCAAGCCCAGTCTATCGTCATTTCCACTTACTCATAGAAAGTAGTTATTATTTTGGGAACGTGCACGACGAAGATGCTGCCAACTGGTGCCGCCAATCTAAATCATATACCCTCTCATGCTGGGGCTACATTGACGAAAACGCCGTTAATAACGTTAATTTATCGCGTTGAAGGCCGATTAACGTCAGTGTACCTACGACTTACTATATTTGACATTGACACTTACTTATTATCATTGACATTGACAACTTGATTTGACAGAGGCGATAGTTTACTCTATTGTCCGCCCGTGTCTCTTTTGCCGTTTAGTGCTGCCACCTATAGTTCGTGCACGTTCCCTAGTAAATAACAGACTGGCTTGTGAGGCATGCGCGATGGTGGCTACTTGAGCATTGGAATGCGGAACGTTATTTCTAGTGAGCAATATTCAGTATAATAAAACCTAATTGACTGAACTTGTGATCAATGTTTGGTACTATGGAAACTTAAAACCTACAGGTTTTAGTACCTAAATAAAATGTTACATGTACCAAGGACCATTGAAACAAGAGGACTGTCATTCGCGATACAAAAAGCTGTTCCCCGAATATACAACGCCATGTATGTATAAGCTTGGTTAAAGAATTATATTATTTACAATTATTCAACTTTGCAAACGTGACACAGTACTTAAATGTTAGAATTTATTTATTATTGGCTGTTTACGAACTAATTGTTATTGTACTATGTTTCTTTGTTCAATTATAACATCGTTAAATGTTTAGTTTTTTAGCGCCATCTAGTTTTTGCCCGGAAATCCCCTAGCGGTCGGGGTACAATCCAAAGTAAGGAGAATGACAGACCTCTTGTTTTAATAGTCCTTGCATGTACCTATTAGTGTCGTGGCGTCCATAGAATCCGATTCCCATCGGCTTGCATATTTTTTAAAGCATATGACCGGAGTATCTACTACGCCTGATGAAAAAGTGATCCAAATCTGCTTCAGCTTTACTAAGAATATAATTGACGCCACGCCACCTGGTACCTATGTAAGTTTTATTGCTTTATTTTCTACATTCTCGACAAAATAAAGTGCTCAAAGTGCCAGATCATCCTAAAAATATCTTCAAGTGTATGGCTTATTTCTGCTTTAGTAACTAAATTCTCGTTTTATTTAGCTATTTCTAATTGAGCGTTGTCTTACACTATAAGTCTAGTATATAATAGATATAATAACATATTTATTTGGTGTATTCTCTAAAAAAATAATTAACAAACAGCACCGTTGATATCACTGTGTTTCGTTGTTTTTAGATTAAAATAAAACAATGTGAGAAAGAAAAAGTACAAATATTAAAATAACAGTTACACTATTTGTGAAATTCTGTGACAGGAACTACTGAGGTTCATAGATACATATATCGTACTATATTATACTACATAATATAATCATTCTAAACGTTTTTTATAGTACAATGCACAACTAGGGTGGTAAAACAAAGAAAGGCCGAGATCGCAGATGTTTGCGGCCCGAGCTGCAGGCGAGGGACGTAAATATTCGATCGAGGGCTTTCTTTATTACCTCCCTTGTTGTGTACATCATTTTATGTCTACACTTGGCTAGAAAGCGGCCTTTCCCGTACGCGTAGCGTGCGGTAAAAGTCACTTTTTGGCTAGGTGTGGCATAAATATTTTTAAAGTACTGTCGTATATGATAGTTAAATATATATATATATATATAACGTGACATATACTAGTAACTTACGAACCGTAAAATCTATGTTAAAAATTGAAATTATAGATCTCTTACATTTATGCGTTACATAATTCATTAGGTATATCTAAAAAATAACAACATATATTTTTTGGCAATAACATTGAAAATTCGGAATATATGAAAAAACGTAACGTGCAGTGTATATAAATAACATTTGTAATGAAAATAATATCATTATGATAAAAATATTTATCTTAAAATATCACTTCTATATTTGAGCCATTAAAATAATATCATATAGACGTTGTCTCATGGCAAGTGATGTTTTATTTTCTGTTATGTAAATATCCTAAAATACACATTTTCACAAACTTCAAAAATATTTAAAATCAAACATTGCAGCATCCAAACAGAAGGCATATTCATTTACAAGCTGCAAAAAAACGAGAAACATTATTATTATACTATCAACATTTAGAAAAATAATCTTGATTGTTTTGTGATACCTAGGGTTCATGGGCATCAATAGTTCTGACTAATTGACCATGAATATGGGCCATTCTGGGCACGCTGCGGGAGGGGGGATAGGGAGGGGGGAGCCTCCTCCCACCGACACCACATCTGGCATCTGCAAAAATACAGAATATTAATTTATCTATTTATTTTAGGTCAAAGTTGTATTTGATGCCACACCTGACCATAAAGTGACTTTCCGCACGCTGCGCGTACGGAAAAAGCCGCTTTCTGGCCAAGTGTAGACATAAAATAATGTACACAACACGGGAGGTAATAAAGAAAGCCCTCGATCGCATATTTACGTCCCTGGCTTGCAGCTCGGGCCGCAAACTTCTGCGATCTCGGCCTTTCTTTGTATTACCACCCTAGTTATGTAATGTACTAATTGTCATGGTATGCAAGAAGGCTTAGTTTTATAAAAACTTAGCAAAACGTCTAATTCGTGAAATACGCAAGTAGGCAGAACGACTTAATTGCATAAGGTCTTAATTATAAGGACTATCTTAGCAAAAGGCCATGATTGTCAAAATATCTTAGTTGCAAAATGACCAAATACGTAAAGTCAAGTCACTAAGTCTGTATAAAACTTGCATTACACAGATCTAATTTTAATTTTGGTACAATAAGTAATTCATAAACATGTAAATTGCTACACCCTACCAGTTTAAGTCCTAATGTATTGGTTTATGCAATAAATGAATACTGAAATAAAACGTTATACTTAGTTGTAAAACGACTAGGTTGTACGGATCATTGATAATGTTTTCAATCTATCCTGAATAGAGATGGATGGAAGATGAACACGTTAACTATGTAATTTGACAAAATGATCTATCGTTGGGAGCATAAAGTAAGGATAAGATTTAGGAATACTGGTGAGGTAATAATAAAATTATGTACCTATTATCGTTATGCAACCTAGACGTTCTACCACATTGGTCGTTATGATGATCTGGCCTATTTGCCTATTAAAAGTTTAAAATATTAAGACGTTTTACAACCAAGTCCTTTCATCTACTATGGAATATTGCAATGAGGACGTTTTACACATTACGACATCTCTCTACCTGGATCATCTGGCCTATTTGCCTATTAAAACTTTAAAATATTAAGACGTTTTACAACCAAGTCCTTTCATCTACTATGGAATATTGCAATGAGGACGTTTTACACATTAAGACATCTCTCTACCTGGACAATATACAAGTCCTGAGTATTTACCCTCGCCTGGCTGCTCGGGCCAATACACCTCGGGAATCGTGAAAAATGTTTTTTTTTTAGGATCTGACAAACTCGCAACCCATGCATGGGCGTAGCGATTGTCGGACCGGGTGGTCGGCCGTGGCGTTCCCTGGGGTCGAACCAGGTCGCTAGCCGAACCATCCTGAGTTTGATCGGACTGGGTGGGTGCCGGGGGTGCCTGGGGTCGAACCAGGTCACCTAGTCCCGGTCCAACTCGATAGAATCGGGCTAGGTGGGGGCCTGAACGCCTGGAGTCGAACCAGGTCGTTTGGCCAGGGCCACCTTGACTTTTGCGCTGATTGCTCAGAGTGAGCAGCGGACCAGCGGGAAGTATCGTGAAAAATGACATACTTTCCGCACTTATATCAAAAAGTACTATACCATGGTCTGCGGGTGGTGGGGCGAGTGGTAGTAGTGGGCAGGCGACACTGGCGGCGTGGGGTACCCCCAGTACACCAGCGGCGGCGGCAGCGACGGCCCCATCGCGGGGTAGTAGTACGTGAGAGGTCCTGTGCATAACACTTTATTAAGTATTTATACATATATTTTGTCAAGCATAATGTTGTCTGGATAGCAGTGGCGTGGCGTCCAAAGAACTCGATTCCTACCGGCTTGCCTAATATCAGGCATTTGACCACCTTTTTCTACAGCTCTTAAGGAAAATGAACGCCAAATCTGCACCGGCCTGCCCAAGGATATCTTTTACGCCACGCCACTGCTGGATAGTTTGGGCACGACGTCCTTTGTAAGTGAAAATATTTCGCGACTCCCTACCCTCGATTCTTTCTAACCTGATTATTTTTCTTTTTTGAAGGCATGGCGACCCTTGCATCTCCCTTAAGGTGTCGAGACCTACACGTGCCTTATTTAAAGACAATCAAACCCAAATAGCAGCAGTACCGTGCCTTTAACTATTTTTTTTAGAAAGTAATCGATGTTATGACAAATATGTTCTAGTAATGCCCGTAGTGGCTACAGATTTTATTATATTCTTGAATTCTAGATCCATTTCTCCTTTCACCTAATATAAATTATATCAACACGATCATTTTGGTTGCTTAAAAATATAGCCAACCTATGATTTGTAACGTTTTATTTTAGTGCATTTTGACAAGCCTGAAACTTTTAACTTATTATTAGTAGACGACATGTTTAGCCTACGAAGCTAGAGATCCCGGGTTCAAATCCTGGTAAGGGCAACTATTTGTGTGTTGAGCACGAGTATTTGTTCCTGAGTCATGGATGTTTTCTATCTATTTAAGTATGTATTTATCTATATAAGTATGTATATCGTCGTCTAGTACCCATAGTACAAGCATAGCTTAGTTTGGGACTAGGTCGATTTGTATAAGATTGTCCCTCAATATTTATTATTATATTTATTTATAACTATGGATAATAAATAACCATCGAAATATATAAACGGTACACAAAATCAGTCATGCATTTTTTGTTAGTCACGCAATAACTACCATTTGTAATGTATGTTTTTATCAAATTCGGCTTCATGTTAATATTTTAGTAGATATAATATGCCAAATGCTATTCCCAGTAAGACCCGCCAATGTCTTTCCTTAGGTGCTTAGGAGCCAATATAAATAGATATGTATATAATCTTCGTGTTGTGAAAGTTATAATGAGTACCTGAGAGTTTTTGGCAATTAAATTGACATCTGAATAATAACATCAATTGATATCAAATAAAACGTTATCAGACTCTGTTAACGTTTTGACACATAGTTAGAATAACGTTAGTTCTCTGAAATAACATTAACGATAAATGACAATAATAATAATATGAGCCACTTATTTTTGTTAAAAACTCTCAGCTAGACATCACCGTCATTGCGTAAGTAACGATACAAAGAGACGTACACAATGTATGTATTAAAAAACAAGATGAACACTCACCATAGTCTCAGTACGTTAACAGTCCACCAAAGCAGTGCGCAACTTACACCTGTTACACACGACGCCGCCGCCAACACCAAGCTGCGGACTTTACCAAACTTATGCTCGCCTAGTACCCTCGGGACTACGACCTCAGATTAACTAAAGAAGCCAGGCGTGTGCAAACCCTTTATCGGTATATATCCGTTATAGCGCATTTCGATTTTGTCGATAGGAAATGCAACCCACATGCTAGCAATTTTTTTTAAGTAGCTTGTTTTATATCCATAGACCTCTAACTTCTTTCCACAGATAAGTGGAGCAACTATTCTGACTTTCAGACCAAAAAGATACAGTAAGGGGTTAATGCAAGATGCTTTCCTACGGACTAATGAAAATGCAACTGTAATTTAGTCTACGGCGGACGTGATTGGTTATTTCGTTCTAATATTCGTTAACATCCGTGAAAATCAGGGCTGTTATGACATTATGGTTACAATACAATAGTTAGGTACATTTCATTGATTACCTGCTTCCTACGGAAATCAGTGCCGTTCCAAAATAATTTAAATCCACCTTGCTTGCCACTTATGACATAAAAAAATAGTAAGTGAGGACATCGGCTTTAGGATAGTTTACTTCACGTAAAAAGTTAATGATATGATATAATTAAAGTACATAAGGAATCAAGAAAACTAAAGTGATTTAGAGATTATCCGATCCCACATACGCCGTATTTCAAAAGCACCGTTAGCAAATCGAGAAGCAAGGTCGTTAAGCTGAGGTTGTAGTGCGATAATCAACAATAGGAAGAACTTTCTCGTGAACCCTCAAATGAATATACTTACTTCTCTGAAACTCGGCTACATTCACCCCCTCTAGGGCCAACCCTTAAAGTCCACTAGATTAAGCACAAAAACATTTCTTCTACGACACACTAAGCGGAGATCCCTGTTATACATGTTTATCCATTTCTGTCACCTGTACATGCATTCGGAAGCAGATCATGTAATAGCAAGCTTAGATTACGACTCAGTACTATTAACTGTTCATCTCCATAAGTTACCTATCTTTGTCCGTGGAATTTTGCGCTATTATTAAGTTAAAATAAGTAGATTAGCTATGATTAAGCATTCTACTTGATGAGTCAGCGAAATATCAGGGACAAGAGAATCAATGTTGCAATATTCTTCCAAAATATAGTTTAGGGGTATAATAAGGTGATTGTACTGATGTTTAAATTAATTTTGCTTTAAATTATAAAACAAAGAAATGCTCAAGAAACGTTTATAGTAACGTTATTGTAATTTGTTTTGGGAATGGGTTTGAATTGCACTAAATCAAAGAAAATGTTCGAAGTTATCTATTAAACTTGGAAATTCAAACGTTAGTACCACCACCATAAACATAATTCCATGTCGTAATCTAAACTGGCCTTATGTACGTATTATATTTTATGAAACCTGTGCTTTTTTGTGAAAGAACCTTTCCCTCGAGACTTTTTAGCCATGTTCTAACTAGGAAGTCTTTTAACACAAATAATATGCATTGTCAGTCTGCATGATTCTTGAAAAGTCCAGAACCATCAACGAACCGTAAAAATGTTACATATATTTATATAGGCATTATCTACGGGGTACTGGACTGTAGCAGCTCTGTGATTGGCCAAGCGCTAATAAACTCAATTGGCTGACCAATCAGACAGCTCCGCTTGTTAACAGTCCAGAGATTGACATTATAGTTAATTTAAGCTATATGTTAAGGGAGGACGGGGTGATTGTGCTATTTGAGTAATGGCTAGGTAACCTGTGAAGGGAATTTCGGTGACTTCTATACCTGTAAATGGATATAAAATATGTACAGTGATTTAGAAATCTGTTCCGTGAAATTGTACATGTGTAGTAGCGTGCACCTAACAGGATTGATATAAAAATATCTTGATATTATCGTCGGGCCAACATTATGTATTTTAACTATATCTTATACTATGTTCTAATTCTACATACCTGAAAAAAATATTATCCGATAAATAGTATATTACATACCTAGTTCAGTAAAGTAATTAATATTTCAGATCACATGTAATTGTCGGCAGAGGCGAAGGCGAGGTAGACGAACATGTGTGATCCGATGCTTTCTTATTTAATAATTACTGTTCGACGGGGCCGGAAAGCGGCAACTTCGTTTAGCGAAGTAGCCCGAAAGTTGACGCTTTCCGGCCGGAGGACAGAAAAAACATATTCTTGTTGCATGGTTATCAGGTAGTGAGTATATGGTAGTGAGATATATAATGTATGTTAGTAAAACACTTATAGACGTCAAATCGGAGGGCAAGGACAAGGCAAGTTGTTAGTCCCTTCACAGTACCGACTCTATGGACACAAGCCTACGAAGAAACAAAAATAGCACAACCAACCAACCAAAGAAACTTGCAATGTCACGAAGATTATCGCTTTATTGAAAAATACGCAATAAACTATAATTAGCCAACTATAATAATTATAATAAAAATCAATGCGATACTAACAAAGTGATTAAAAGTACACGGAACGCCTTAGTTCTACTTATTGATGTTTAAAAAGGGATAAATAAAAGCAAAATTTCCGTTGCGGTGTAATCCGAATACATACTAGGTATATAAACATTTTTAACACAATAAAAAGCAACCAATAACCGAAATTAAGCTTCTATTTTTAACCGTTAATGAATCCGTTAAAAATAACCGATGGATTACCGTTATGCTAACGAGAATTCTACCTGCTCCTCACACCACTTCCCCCAGTCACTGTTAAAACCAAAATTCATAATATTTCAACAACTTTTTGTTTTTTGTACTTGTCCATAAAAATAGTCAAATGTTTAAATCAAAGAAGTATCTTTCATTGAATTGTTAGTGAAACGATCCTAACTAGATGTTAGTATTATTTAGCTTTAACTGACAATGTAAAAATTAGCAAAAAAGTGGATGTATCCACTTTTAGGTTTGTAGATTATTTGTACTAACTGTGATCTACTAAAATGTCAGACAATTTCGTTTAAACCCATTTTAATGATTAAAATAGAATATATTTTAAAATTAATATTTCAAAACAAAACACAAAAAAATATTAAAATTGTGAATCAATATAACCAGTAACGCGAAACCGTTAAGTACTGAAAAAATCGTTGAAATATGCAATATAATTTAAAGTGAAAGCATATATAGGAGGCTCATAGCAGAAGAAGAAGCTGTGAACATAGCGCGTTAATGACTGGAGGACTCCCGAGTACACCTACACAGGTTTTGGCAACATGGTCACGAGAAATATTACCTGATATGGTATACTCATCTTTAGTACCCGATTTAATTAAAAGTGCCTATGTTTGATTCGGTCTCAGTAGCATTCAGAAAGAGTATCTTGCTAAAGAAGACTATTTTCAGAAAATTATAAAACATAACTTAGTTTTTAGTATACTAGTACGCCAATACAGATTTGTACGGGTTTTAGGACTTGTATTAGTACTAAAGTAATAGTAATGTCTCATCATTAATATACCAAAAATTGAGTACGTTTTTAATTGGACTGAACAATTAATCAACTCGTGTGTGTTACTAAATATAACTTTTCAAGCAAGATTTAGCAGAAACCATGATACCAAGTAAAGCTAGAACTGAGTACAATTCATAGGATAAAATACGGTTTTGTACGCTTGTATCCGGCCGCGGTGTGCTGTGGAAAACGATCACTCTACAAAGCGAAAGTCGGCCGAGCCATGCAACCCCGTCCTTATAACTTAAGCAATCCATGCTAACCTTACAACTATTCAAAATTCGCAAATTACTAATTCACCTGAAATAGCCGCTCAAAAGTTATCGTTTTTGTTTAACAATGAGAAGTGTTCTTTGATGACACGCACGTAATGAAAACTTTTAAAAACCAATATATAATCCTCTTTATTTGTCATTATCTAAATTATTACGTAGAAACGACAATTTTTGATGCAGCCGCCTAACAAAATTAGTCATTTACAAAATATTGAATAGTTTTGTACAGGATCAGAAGATCGGTCATAAATATATGTATAGTAGAGAAATGAGTGCAACTTACCGATTTACCACAAAACATGCCCATTTTCCAAAACACGACCCGATCGGATACACCATGTTACAAGTTACAACACTTCGTTTCCATGTAATACAATTGCATGGTATACTAATTTCATGTTCCTTGCAATTTTGTTAAAACTAAATCAAAGTTGCAATGAACGATGCCTATAAACACTCCTTTATCGACACAAAGCATCTCTTTCTTACACGTGTTTACATTGCTTTAGAAAAGGATGCTCTATGAGCGACAAAAAACGTGCTTTAAGGCAAGTTATCAGTAAATACATTTTAGAAAAGACAGAACAAATATTAGCCTTTCCACCATGTGAAAGCCCGGGACCTATAGTGATTGAGACATGGCACCATAGACAAAATGACGTTATTTTTAGGAATACTTCATTATACAGGTCACCCAATATGCCTAGTACTAATTTCCAAAGCATTTGTTACTTTCTAACACTTTGTAAATACCAAAGTATTAAATAACGTTATTTCTTAAAAACGTTACTTGATGTTATCGAACGTTAACAACTTCCTTTTGGAAATTCGTACCAAATATCTATTCATATTAAAATACCTTTTAAACTAAGTGGTGTGAGGTAATGATGATGACATTTAAGCTTGGTATCTATGCAATAAAATTGTTAAAGTGAACGCGTCCAGGGCAAGGTTTAAAAGGAAGGGACATCAAGGAAAGATATAGGAATATCGATGCTTTACCGATTACTTAACGACGATAAACATATCAAAATTGCTGCTTAATCACTTAATTCCGCGATGCAAAAATAGGGTAATGTGTTTATAAATAATAGCTACGCTCGTGCGAAATGGCTTCGCGATAATTCATAGTCCTATAGAATGTATAAGTATAAACAAAATATGATTTACAAAAGCGAAAATACACCTAGATACTTAAATTTACTTAAATTCATTTCTTAACGTTATAAACGCAAAATACAAAAACATTTATTTGTACAGACGTCGAAAATAAAACGTGTATACTAACCACAATAGTGCATTGTACTCAAAAAAACGCAAACTCACAAAGTATTAACATAAGTACATAAAAGAAATCAGCGTATTTTTTTCAGACTTTCGATCAGTCTCTAAAAAAATTGGCAAAAAAACTTTGTCTTTTTAAATCATGGAATGTCTAAAGTTAAAAAAAATCACATATTAACTAATCACTCTTACGCTAACTCGTCATATAAACAACCTCTGATTTATGGCCCATCTTTTTGACGAACAACTTTAGCGTTTTATCATTTATCAAAATTTATAACTACAAAAAAACCGTATACTTAAAGCTGCTCTAAATTTCTCCTCCTATTTTTTATTTATGGGTAGGTAATAAATAAGTAGCTAAGAAATTTCGGTTCAATGAGACTTCGCCAAAAAGTTATTCGACAAAATGATAAGTTGGCAATCATTACCTACCTATTTAAAAGATTTAAACATGATGAGAGTTCAACAACATTAAATAGTCAGTATAAATTCAACAAAAACTTGATTGTAGTAAAGTACTTAACGTAACAAAATATCAAGCTGCTAAAATTAACTGCCGTTAAAAATAACCGTTAAATATTGACATAAGTAATCTAAATGGTTATCGCGACGGAGAATAACCGATTTTAAACGTGTGTGTACGCGTCAATATTTTCATCTTTACGCGCAAAACACTATCTAAGTAGGTAGTCTAACTAGGGATACTATTTAGACATATGGAAATACTCTAAGAGTTCCACTAGTCACTGTGTAATCCCGGTCAAGAAAGTCTATGGTCCCTGCCCTACGTAAAAGGAACTATAGCGGGTAGCGAATGATCCTGAGGGCCCTGCCTGAGCTGTCGGTTCACGGCATCACGGCCCTAGAAAAAGTGTTGAACAACGCACCATCCCCAATATTAACCCAATTGGCTTCAACGCCGTTTGTCGCGCGACAAAATAATCCCGTGGCACAGCTGTGCTAGATTACACTAATTTCTCGTTTTAAACTCAAGTTTTGATTTTTAATCGATTGATTTATAAAGTACAATGTATCATAACGTGGATACAAAAAGAACTGAAATATTTTCTACAATTATAGGAATAAATAAGCATAAAATTACAGGAGGTTGAAAATGGCCTGAATGGCTTCGTGAAAAGGATGGTACAGCCGTGCCTTTGTTTTGCTCGACTTGGCGGGGGCACTGCCATGCCCCCAGATAAGATTAAAAATCAAAATGGAGTTTAGGTTACGACGAATAATCGATTTAAGAATTCGTGAAGAGTAAGCTGTAAGGATTCCAGGTATTCATTCTTAGATCCCAGAGCCCTCCGCACGGGCAAAGATGGCAGGCACCGTGGAGTATTTAGTGGCTAGAAATATCACAAGCTTTTCCCTATATAAAGTTATTCTCGTGTAGGTACTAAGAGAGGCAGGGACTGTGGGGATTCCATGACAAGGGCACATAGTACCTACTTTGTAACCGCACCCCCCCATCAAAGAAACTTAGGTCGCGTCAACTGGTTTATACCTTATAACTACAGCTGTCTTATCGTAATAAATTCATAACGCTACAATATCAATAACGCCAACACAACGCAGTTAAACTTTGAGCTTGTTTTACCCTGTTTTATCGAATCGCCGATCAATTTATAGTACATTACACAACTAGGGTGGCAATACAAAGAAAGGCCGAGATCGCAGAAGTTTGCGGCCCGAGCTGCAAGCGAGGGACGTAAATATGCGATCGAGGGCTTTCTTTATTACCTCCCGTGTTGTGTACATCATTTTATGTCTACACTTGGCCAGAAAGCGGCTTTTTCCGTACGCGCAGCGTGCGGCAAAAGTTACTTTATGGCCAGGTGTGGCATAAAAGTATTTAAACATACCCTTGGTACCGTGCCATGACAAAACATCGTTTCAATATGTTTAAAATCAATAGAGTCCGTTCTAGTAGTATTTTTGTTCCTACAGTGTATTTTTAGGTATTTGTAAAAGGAATAAACTAGGCATTCAGCCAGTGGTATTGAATTGACACCACAGACACAAAAGATTACTTTAATCGGCTAATTGACTGTCTCGTGATTTTTGTTTATCTTTTTATAATACCACAAAAAAAAAACGACTAAAGTAAGGTTCTAGTACATTCTGTAGTTATTCTTGAATCGAAAAATGCTACTAGGCAGCGTTTTGGTATGGGGCAACGGCTTCATAAATAAGGACTTAATTTACTATGAACGTCATAACCAAATAAGTCCTTATTTCGCTGGGGCGATTTTTCAGTCTATGCCAGATGTCATTACTTCAAAACCAGTAAATTATCTATGGAATAGCGAATGGAAAAATCAGCCCCAAGGGTATTTTAGATTTAGTCTATGTACTTAACGTTTACTTAAACCCGGATAACTTCCAAGGCACTGTTCTTAATAGATATAATGCTATTCGAAGTAGGTATTTGCGCTGTTTCCAGTCAAAAGGACCACATTGACAGTGGTCAATATACGATTCCTCGACCAGTACTATGTCCTTTTTGACAACCAACTACCCTTGGAAACGACTCATTTATAGACTGCCGTTAAAAAATATACATCACAGCCAATCATAGGCCGCGATTATTGTCCAATCAGCTTTTAGAACGTAAAGTGCATCTTGAGTCAATTTTCATTAACTATGTGTCATAGGCTATATGCTCGCTTTGTGTCGTTTCTATTATTCTGAACGCAGAAACGATGTAGTTACTCAAAAACAGACCGAACGCTTTTGGCCTTTAAAATGGACGATTTATTATCATAACCCGAGTAGGTAACGCGGAAACGAACCTAAAGGCTCTGTTGGCCTTTTTACCCGACTACAGCGAAGCAAAAAGAAAGGTTATTAACCTATTGGAAGCTCTAGGCAATTTAATGTAATGATATGACTATGATATTGGTTGGTGATCGCACACGCCCACGATTCCCTAAATCCTGCGCTGAAACCGCGTATAGAA
Organism: Eudemis profundana; assembly: GCA_947034925.1. Taxonomy (NCBI): domain Eukaryota; kingdom Metazoa; phylum Arthropoda; class Insecta; order Lepidoptera; family Tortricidae; genus Eudemis; species Eudemis profundana. The sequence goes on along the minus strand of OX344814.1, from coordinate 7,217,496 downwards.
GCAACGTAGTACACGAGAAAAGAAACAGAATAGAGTTTAAACTGCTAAAGAGCGTGCAATACAAGGTGGGTCAAGAGGAATCCTCCGGTTGAGCGTATCGGATCAACGCTGTCGGAGGACACGCACACAACAACCGTATGCTTGTATTGGTAGCTTTGGTTGGTGCTTGGGTCTATCGCAGCACGTTGCGTGAGTCTTAAACTCCGTTCCAATTTCCGGTCATTTTGACGAAAGGTGTCCTCAACCTCAACTCCGTTTTGATTTTTATTCTTCTACTATAGCTTTAACTATTAATGGTAATTTATGAAAAAAACCTCAAGAAACATTTCGGTACCTTCTAGTCTTCGACTGACAAATACCTCGTAAATTATTTGACTAAAAACCAAAGCGGAGTTTTGGCCGAGACACATTTAGTGACAATGACCGTTCCTCGACTAGGTACTTAAAAAAAGGTCAACAAACAAACCACGTGACTAGGGTCGTTCAGCCAGTGGTATTGTGCCACAGATACAAAACATTACTTTGATTGGCTGAACGACCCGAGTCACGTGGTTTTTTTTGTTTACCTTTTTTTAAATACCAAAAGTACAGAGTATAGAGCCTACTTAAACCCCGGGATAGTACGGATACATGGACGGTAGCATCGAAAACGTCGGGAATGGCGAGGTCATAGTGGGAGGGAGCGCCGCGGACAACGCCGTCCCATACCCGGCCGGCATCGCACTGGAGATCCCAGCTTGCAGCGCGTTCGCATATGAGAGCATCGGACTGGTATTCGCGTAGGAGAATATAGGAGTCGACGTGCCATATGATAGCCCCATAGGTAGGGAGATGGAGGGGGCCAGTTGTGGGGGGAGGTACTGCCGTTTCGCTGGCGGCGCTTCGGTGGTTTGCGTGAACGCGCGCTCGTAACTCCTTTTATTAGTCATCGGCATTTGGGGGAGGTATTGCTGGAGCTGGTACTGCGGGGCGGGGGAGGGGGAGCGGATCTGGTAAGCGGGGATCATGGGGAGCATCGGGGGGCGGATGGAGGCGAGGAGGAGGTTCTCGTGTTGGCGCGCGAGCAGGCTCTGGTGGGCGATGTGCTGCGCGAGGATGCGCGGCGCGGGTGGTGGGGGGGAGAGCAACGTACCGGGGGAGAGCACCTTGGGGGACGTGGCGGGGGTCACGCCGCCGGTCAGGACCAGGTTCATGTCGTCGCCGGAGCACTGGAACACCTGGAGAGATAGCTTTCATTAAACTGCGCTCCGTCATTCACTCATCAATGACTATTTAGGCTTACGCGGGCCAGTTAAAATTGTAACTTGTAACAAGCCAACATGTCAAACTCATATTTTCCTTAAAAAAACACCCTCAAGGGGCCCAAACTAAGAAGGGTGTTTTTTTAGGAAAATATGAGTTTCAGCCGATATAACGAAACACGTGCTTATTTTTTTTCATGTTCCCAAACATAATATCAAACCAGTAATTAACTAGCAACTTGCTTGAATTTTTTTTCTGTACAAGTTGGAGGGTTTAGTCCCTTTTCAGTACTTTGGAGGTTAGTTAGTCCCAATAGGTTTAGATTGGGCAGCTAAAAGAAATACGTGTCTGTTATTTTACATATATTCTACTCTCTAACATATATCAAAATAAATCAGATCGGAGCCGGACAGTTGGATACCTTTCCTTGTCAGTATTTTAATCTGTAAGTGATAAAGTCGGCGTACCTCAATGTACCGCTGCTTCTTGCCGAAGGTCATGTACCGGTGGTGCTTCTGCTGCGCGCAGAGGAAGGCGCTCGCTTCACTGTCCATCTGGATGAACGCCTCCCCGCTCGGGTGGCCCTTCAAAAACAACCTTATTAGCTAAGGAATACAGTCCAATGTTGGAGAAAACCGGAGATAGGAAAGGAAGTGTTTCAGTAAAAAAGGTTTTAGAACAAACTTTTTATTACCGCCTGTACCTTTTTTTTTTGTTTCAATAGGTATCCTCCGAAATAGCGACCAAGTCAGGGTCTGATAATGGGATCTAAGAGAAATCGAGGGAACCCTTCAAACATTCTAGGCACATATAGTGATTTGAGTATTGTTCGTAGTCACTCGTGCAATGTTCATTGAAACTAGCTTATTTAAATTTTGTAGTTATTAGATTACGTCTTATTAATCAGGTAAACTGGGACGAATTTAGTGTAAACACATTGAGACACTGTCTCTTGCAAGAATTCTTTTTACCTGGGCATTGTATACCATGTGGACGCCCTGGACGACGATGTTCTTCGCGAACTCGTCCAGGAAAGTCAGGATGTTTTCAACCTGTAAAAAATACGAATTTTAATGGTAATTGTCTAGAAGAAAAAACGTAAATAAATAGTTCAATTCAATTCATTTATTTTAAGGCCTCAAGGGCTCTTTTACAGGTCTGATTCTATCAGCCCTTCGGAAAATGACCGATTATGAATGATGGATTATGATGCGACGAAACGCCGCAAGAAATCACGAGTACTCAATTCAACAGTAAGAGTATACTTGTAAACAGCATTGAAATAATTACGTAGCAGGCGTAACAACCTGCTTGACGCTCTACGCGTTGTGGTGCCATACACCTACTCGGAAATGTAGCCCGCACCAGCACCACCGGCACCAGTGGCGTCTCTTGAGAGAGAGTGCTGCCTGTGTGCTGCCGTGCGCGGCGCTAGTGACTTACCTGAGCCTCATAAAGCAGTCCTTGGCGGTGTCAGGTTATGATGTGATGGGGCACTAATGCTACGGACAGCAGACCCTTGCGGTGACAGTGTGCTTCCGTACGCGGCGCTAGCAAGTGACCTGAGCCTCGTAAGGCAGTCTACGCAGCCGCACGCAGTCCTTCGCGGTGTCAGAAGTTATGACGTGATGGGGCACTAATGCTACGGGCAGCAGGCCCTGGCGGTGTCGGTGTGTTGCCGTGCGCGGCGCTAGCGACTGACCTGAGCCTCATAAAGCAGTCCCCGCAGCTGCACGCAGTCCTTCGCGGTGTTAGGTTATGATGTGATGGGGCACTAATGCTACCGACAGCAAACCCTTGCGGTGTCAGTGTGCTTCCGTACGCGGCGCTAGCAAGTGACCTGAGCCTCGTAAGGCAGTCTACGCAGCCGCACGCAGTCCTTCGCGGTGTCAGAAGTTATGACGTGATGGGGCACTAATGCTACGGGCAGCAGGCCCTGGCGGTGTCGGTGTGTTGCCGTACGCGGCGCTAGCGACTGACCTGAGCCTCATAAAGCAGTCCCCGCAGCTGCACGCAGTCCTTCGCGGTGTTAGGTTATGATGTGATGGGGCACTAATGCTACCGACAGCAAACCCTTGCGGTGTCAGTGTGCTTTCGTACGCGGCGCTGGTAACTGACCTGAGCCTCGTAAGGCAGTCCTCGTAGCTGCTTGCAGTCTTTCGCGGTGTCAAGTTATGATGTGATGGGGCACTCGCGCTACAGGCCGCGGGCACCCAGCGCTGTCGACTGCGCGCTTGCGACTGACCTGAGCTTCATAAGGCAGTCCTCGCAGCCGCACGCAGTCCTTGGCAGTGCCGGAGGTGATGACGTGCTGGGGCACTAACGCTACGGGCAGCAGGCCCTCGGCGGGCGCCGGCGCCGCCGGTGTGCTGGCTGCTGACGTGCGCGTCTCCAGCGACCGGTTGAGTACCTGTGTTGAGGGCATAAGAAGTCCTTAAACGACTCTACATAATGTTTTAAACATGCCGTAACATTCGAGGGCAGAGAACTTTTACAAGTCCGCCTCTATTAACTAATCGAATCTACAAATTACTTCGTAAGGCCCGTAAGCGACGGCCCAATAATTACAATATACCTACAGAATACACTACACAGTGTACCTATTGACTGCTAGTTTTAATGATTATTATTACATCTTTCTAAAGAATCTAAAGTCAGTTATGGATGAATTTTCGAGCGTTTTAGCTGCGCACTAAAATGTCATTACCTTTACATATATTGTATATGAAAATGGAATGAAGAGAAGTAAGGATTAATATTGATATAATCAGTTTCTGTCTCGATACCGCGTTCGTTCCCTTCAACTCTTATCACTATTTCTTGCACAGCACTCACGGACAATGAATTCGGGCCATTTTCTATATAATTGTTCATTTTCCGTGAGTGTATTTGCTTCAACGGTAATGACAATAAGCGCTGCAATACAAATGCTGAATTTACCTTTATACATCATTCACATCACTTACCGGCTCTCAATGGCTGGCTAGGGGCACAAAAACGAGATTCAAACAAACTGACAACTGGTATTTTACGGTTATTTTGACTTCCATAAAACATACTATTATTAAAAATCTACATAGTATATCTATACACTATAATAAAATCGTCACGAGACTATGTTTGTGCGCGCTTTACGCAAAACCGCCAGACGATTTCCATGAAATTAAAACAAAAATACTTATTGCTTTGCCAAAAAAAAAGTTGCGGACGCCGGACGGTCAACATCCCCAGCTTCTCCTGAGGATGCCTCGTAGAGAGGATCGCTTGTCTGCGAGGCGTACACGTGTCGAGTTTTGTATGTTTGGTGGATGTTTGTTATATTTTTGCATGTTATTTCGATTTGCATGTAAATGCATAAAAAAATACGCAAGTAATAACGGCCTAGCACTAATGTCTAACACGTTATCATATCGCGGATTAGCAAAGCAATATTTTTGTTTTAATTAACACGAATTTCCGCAAAGTAACGCCTGATTCAATCAATTATTTCCATGAAATTTTGCGTAGGTATACTCTGTACTTTTAGGTATTTAAAAAAAGGTAAACAAAAAACCACGTGACTCGGGTCGTTCAGCCAATCAAAGTAACGTTTTGTATCTGTGGCACAATACCACTGGCTGAACGACCCGTGTCACATGGTTTTTTTTGTTTACCTTTTTTTAATACCTAAAAGTACAAAGTATAGATATGACCCCAGTTAACAAATCGGATACTTTTTACCCGAGTATGCGCAAGGCTACCGATCAAGGACGTAGTTATGCAATAACGTTCCAACCCACAAAACAAAGTATCAACCTTCTGTCTTTAAAAACAAAGTCCATAATCCAACAAATTTTGCATGTGGAATGGAACATTATTGCATAACTACGTCAAATTCGTCTATGTTTTCCTTTTGTATGTTTGCTACGCGATACTCGAAAACGGCTAAACCGATTTGGACAATTCCTTTTTTGTTTCAATCATCTTTTAGTCTCATTGCAACTAAATCAGGATCTGATGACGGGATCTTGGAGAAATCGAGGGAATTTATCAAATATTATACGCACACATATAGCATTTTGGGTACCTATTGTTAATAGTCACTCGTACATTTAAATAAATAAATAAACAAATAAATCTTAGGTGACTATCTTCCACAATTCAACCTAGGCCCAAACTAGGCAATGCTCTTACTATGGGTAATAGAACTAGAGGACCATATACATACTTATACAGATAAATACATACATAAATAGATAGACAACGTCCATGACTCAGGAACAAATATTCATGCTCATGACACAAATATTTGCCCATACCAGGATTTGAACCCGGGAACTCTAGCTTCATGGGCGGTGTCGCTTCCACTAAGCCAAACGTGTCGTCATTTCTTAAGTTAATTGAAAGATTAATTCTGTGGTTATTGTATAAAAGCACGTGGAGACTGAAATATCTGGTTATATTACCTAATCTCTGCCATTACACGATAACATTATGCCCATGGACCACGGTTATTTTGCGACGCATTTCAGAATGCCTACCGTCCTCTTATCGACAGCACTGTGCTGATAAGGGAATAGAAAACTGTTAGATGCCATAATACCACATTATGGCCTTAGGTTTTGATTGAATACGTGTTTGTATGAGCGGTTGATACACTTATCGGAGAAATTGTTTATGTTTGAAGCAAACAAATTGGTGTACCTATTAAAACTCCCAGTAGCTCAAGCACACACTACATAAAATAAATAAATATCAGGGGACAATCTTACGCAAATCGAGCTAGTCCCAAACTAAGCAATGATAGACGATATACATACTTTAATAAATAAATACATATTTAAATAGACAGAAAACATCCATGACTCAGGAACAAATACTCGTGCTCATCACACAAATATTTGCCCTTACCAGAATTTGAACACAGGACCTCCAGCTTCGAAAAACGTAAAAAAACACGTCTTTTGTATGAGGATCCCCATTTATATTAAATTTTATTTTCTTGTCATAGCGGCAATAAAAACATGTTCTGTGAAAATGTCAAGTTTCTACCTATTACGGTTCAAAATAGAGCCCTGTGACAGACAGCGGAGGTTAGTAATAGGATTCCGTTGGCACCCTTTGAGTACGGAACCCTAAAAATAGTACATTACACAACTAGGGTGGTAATACAAAGAAAGGCCGAGATCGCAGATGTTTGCGGCCCGAGCTGCAAGCGAGGCACGTAAATATGCGATCGAGGGCTTTCTTTATTACCTCCCGTGTTGTGTACATCATTTTATGTCTACACTTGGCCAGAAAGCGACTTGCCAAAAGCCACTTTATGGCCAGGTGTGGCATAAACCCATTGATCTCACCTGTTGCACTTCCGCGGTGGTGGACCTAAACAGCTCGATGTATCGCGCCCCGATCAGCTTCCGGTGCCTGGAGAGGGCTTTGGGGGCGTCGTCCTCCTTCGCGAACAGCACGAAGGCGTCGCCCGTGGCGCGGCCGTCGGCGCGCCGCACGAACAGCACGCCCTCCGCCCCGTCGAGCACTTGCACTGGGTCGTCGCCGGTTGAGAAGAAATCCAACTAGAAATAAAGTTTATATACCTACATTTTTTGCATTGTCTACTCTGAAGTTGACTGTCTGCCAACTTGACACGTATTTTTTGGTTTATCAAAATATTAAAAATTCACAAAGTTATAGATCATCAAACTTCTGGAGTGGGGGCTTGTGACGTCACTCCTAGGTGAAAATTGTACCAAGGAGTGACGTCACTCGAAACTTCTCTATGCTCGTCATTTTTTGTTTGTCAAACAAAGGAAAAAATACGTGTACAATTTAGTCTTCTTAGCTGGGCTAGGTTTTAGCGAACCGGCACCTAAAACTCCCATTAGTTCGATACACAAGTTCACATAAGGACAGGATGACCCGAGTCACCCTTCCCGCTGGTCCGCTGCTCACTCTGAGCAATCAGCGTAAAGTCAAGGTGGCCCTGGCCAAACGACCTGGTTCGACTCCAGGCGTGTAGCCCCCACCTAGCCCGATCCTATCGAGGTGGACCGGACTAAGTGACCTGGTTCGACCCCAGGCACTCCCGGCTCCCACCCAGTCCGACCAACTCAGGGTGGTCTGGCTAGCGACCTGGTTCGACCCCAGGGAACGCCACGGCCAACCACCCGGTCCGACAATCGCTACGCCCAGGAGGGGCTGCGAGTTTGTCAGTTTCAAAAAAAAAAAAAAAAGTGTACAATATTTTTTAATAGTCTAATTGACAGACTAAACAGTTTTTTTTAGTCGTCTAGCCCATTGTCGATATCTCGAAAACCAAGAGATTTTTACTGAAGCCATATTTATCTAATCTGGTGTCTTATGAGCTGGTCTATCAGCCCTCTGCTAACAGGAAGTGTTCCCCGCTGGTTGTGCACAGTGTCGTAACTTACAAGGAAAGGTACCCAACTGCCCGGCTCCCATAATAATTATTATTACATTATGGCGGCGGCTGTAGACTACTCTCTAACATGTATCAAAATAACAACTGCCCTTGAAAAAGGCCCTGGTTTCGCCATTTATGACCCCTCCAGGGTCTGCGCCTTGTGGCTGCGCACCGCTTTTTTTTTTGTGCTTGTACACTGCTAGCCTTTAAGGCTGTAACAATAGTCGGACTGCATGGAGGTAGGTGGCCGCAGCTGAACCTCAGCTCCATGGGAGTAAAAACGTTGGCGTGCTAGGGCACTCGAACCAAGGTCAATGTACCTAGCTGAATACGGTTTGTATATAGGTCTTGTGAGTTGTAGTGCTGTCTAAAATGCATGTATTATCGAGAGGAGATTTTGTGCGGGGCTAACGCGGTGGCCGACCCCGCCGGCGGAGTCGACGTCGTGCATGTGAGGGCACCGCTCTCGTGACGGCGTTGGTTGTGTATACTCACCACCTGCGCCGGAGTGGCGTCGTAGGGCAGCCCGCGCATGCGCACGATGACCTGCGCGCCGCGGGACAGGAAGGCGGCCGCCTCGCATGTGGCGCCCCCCGCTACTGACAGGAAGTCCTCGCCGCTGGCCCGGTATACCTGACAAACGATCATTTGCATTACAGTCTATTCATTTCTACCTGACCAAATAAGTAAACAACTTTCTAACCAATCTAACCTCAAAATAAGCAAATCTTTGTGATAATGGAAATTTTCTCGTATGTATAAAGAAACCTGAGCCTATGATTTAGCCATAAATTAGTAATTATTTTGCAAAGAATTGCTTCTTCTTCTTCTTCTTCTATATTTCGAGACCTAAGAGAAAGCAACGATTAAAACAAGTACTTTGAGGGTAGAATAGAAAATTGTTTACTACTTTAAAAAAGTAAATATTAATAGGTTTTAGAGGTTTCATGGGAACTGTGATTGTGGTCAATTAGTTTTTATATGAAAGAACTGCTTTTGACTCCGCTTATTCATGATGGTGATCATTCATGTAGCCAGAATTTTCATCAAACAGGCTGATGATTATTTGTCACTTGTAAATATAAAAATAGCTTATATCTAGTGGTTTTTACTATCAGGAATAACATGACCTAAAATGTATTTTTTAAGTCCTCGCGGTTGAAGTTTGTTTGACAGCCAGCTTGCTCTGTCTGCTAAGCCAACAACGCCTATCTCAAAACGAGTTTCATAGATACACACGGTTTTTGGCTTATAAAGGCAGAATAGAGAGTTCAGGCTCGTGTTATGTCTGGAACCAAATGCACGGATAACACGTTTTGTTTAGCGCATCGACGGCGCTCCATCTAATGTCCACAGGTTGAATTCGTCTTAACACTGCTGGTCGCTAATAGCGACCATAGACCTGTAACCACTGATCTAGAGTATCACCTCGATGTATCGCGGGCCTATGTGACCCCACCCCTAGGGACTAGCCCTGTTGTACACTGGCTCACCTCGATGTACCGCGGGCCTATGTGACCCCTCCCCCAGGGACTAGCCCTGTTGTACACTGGCTCACCTCGATGTACCGCGGGCCTATGTGACCCCACCCCTAGGGACTAGCCCTGTTGTACACTGGCTCACCTCGATGTACCGCGGGCCTATGTGACCCCACCCCTAGGGACTAGCCCTGTTGTACACTGGCTCACCTCGATGTACCGCGGGCCTATGTGACCCCACCCCTAGGGACTAGCCCTGTTGTACACTGGCTCACCTCGATGTACCGCGGGCCTATGTGACCCCACCCCTAGGGACTAGCCCTGTTGTACACTGGCTCACCTCGATGTACCGCGGGCCTATGTGACCCCACCCCTAGGGACTAGCCCTGTTGTACACTGGCTCACCTCGATGTACCGCGGGCCTATGTGGTGCTTGTGTCGCTTGAGCGCCATGTCGCGGTGTTCCTGGGTCACGAACCGCACGAGCGCCTCGCCGTTGCGCCGGCCCTGCGGGGACAGGCAGAGCGCTACTCCACCCCTGCGAAAAAAAAGGATTACGTCACTTCTTGGGATGTGAACTAAATGTCTGCATAGGCTGAATGAATGAAATTTTGACGACCAGTTTAGCCTAGTGGTTAGTGACTCTGCGAAGCTGACGGTCCTGGGTTCGAATCCCGTGGTCCGATTTTTGCAACAGCCACTAAATAAATAAATAAATAAATAAATATTAGGCGACAATCTCACACAAAACGAACTAGCCCCATAGTAAGCTCAATAAGGCTTGTGTTATGGATACTAGACGACGATATATTTAATAGATAGATACAAACACTTAAATACATAGAAAACATCCATGACTCAGGAACAAATATTCGTGCTCATCACACAAATAAATGCCCTTACCGGGATTCGAACACAGGACCTCCTGCTTCGTAGGCAGGGTCACTACCAACTAAGCTAAAGCAGTCGGCCACTAAGGCTTGCAAGTTTGTCAGGCTTCAAAATAAAGGGTTGAAATCCCGGTAAGAGCAAATATTGTTTGAGTGGTGATATTTATTGTTTCTTGGATGTTTTCTATGTTTTTAAGTATTTGTATCTATTAAATATATCGTCGTCTAGTATCCATAACACAAGCCTTACTGCTAGTTCTTAGGGCTAGTTCGATTTGTGTAAGATTTTCCCCTAATATCTATTTATTTATTATTTATAATACGCTTAGACTACGTCCAAGATTTAGTGAATATGTACACAATTAACAAACAGTGGCGTAGCTAGGCCTTGCACCCTTAGCTCAGGGAGGCTTCGGAATCTGACTAGCAAATCTCAAATGTTGTACACTCATACCCATACATGTAGTAAGGAGCTTTGCTGTGCTCTGCAGTACAGGATAAAGAGCTGATGATAAAGTAGTTGCACCTTTAAACAGATCAAACCTAAAGAGGTTTAAAATTTAAACAGATCAAACCTAAACGGTTCAGTTAGGGCTACAATCAACAGGGCTATTGGTCAGCGTCGGAGTGGCCTATAGTCGAGGTGGCGGATGCTAGTCAGGCCTCAGCCTGCTCAGGCCCTCCACGGGCCTGCTGCAAGCCCCCGGCTTGTGGTTAATGTTATTGGGCTCCGGGATTGTGGGGAGCCACCCGGGTCCTTCCGGCCCAGTTCAACCCAGCTCCGTCTCTGCTAGAGAATGCAATCTCGATCTCGCGAGATCTCGAACAATTTTTCGAGATTCAATCTCGACAGCAGGAAATCTCGAGTCTTGGAATCTCGATCGAGATCTCGGTTATTATTTTCGAGATCTCGAACGAGATTGAGAGATCGATGCGTATGAGTGAATTTGTTTTGATTAATGTTTTTGAGGCTAGATTCGTGTCATTCGGGCAGTGCTACATGGTGCTACAGTGCGCGGCCGATTTTCACCGACGATATGAGCGCAGTGGCGCGCTCTGTGCGAAAAAATAGGGCGGATTTATCATACCCAAAATTTTTGGTGTAATTTTTGTTCGCTAACCGTATTTTTTTGTAATTCGGTTGAGTCCTTGTCAAAAATAGTTAGTATATACTGAATTCTTAGGCATTTTGATCAAAATAACTCATTTTTAATTACTTTGTTGAATCTCGATCTCGTCGAGATTAATCTCGATCTCGAAAGTCTGACAGTCAAGATCTCGAAACACCCAATTTCGAATCAAATTTTTCGGACGAGATCTCGAATCACCAATCTCGGTTCGAGATTGCATTCCCTAGTCTCTTCGCCTAAAGAAGAATACTCACTTGGCGACATTGAGTCCACGGAAGAATTTGGCGATGTCCTGGTCTGAAGACTGCCAGGGCAGGCCGCGGGCGCGCACTATGCAGTTTCCGTCGATCTCATCGTCTTTTGAACTGAAACAACCATATTTAAAATCAATATACTATCCCAAGTATCTATATATCCCTCAGTAAAATCGGTTGTACATGTATCGATAGATGTATATATATCGCTTTGTTATTGTGTACTTTAATAATTATTGCCATTAGGTATTTTGTATGTAGGAATTCTGATTTTCGAAAATACGAGTATGGTAGGTCAAAGACTTTAATATGTCGACTATAGACACACATCTATAATAAAATTACACTTATACCTGTTAATAGTGAGCGTTCGAATTTCAATCGTAAACTGATAGAAATTTGATTTATTATAAAAAGATCTATTACGGAATAGACTCTTACTATATTGATTACTAAGCATGCCAGATTAGCTTTATCAATAAAAACTGAAACACAAAACAATGAGTCAAAAACAAAGAGTAGGTACGCTATACAGGGTGTTTCATTGAACATGATATAAGTTAAATTAAGCAATTCCGGCTCAGTTAGCGACCGAGAACCAAATGCACAAATTGATTCATTTATTTTTAATTGATACGTCATAATTAACTTTTCCTAGTTTGCTAACATAATTTACAATCTCGTCGTGTGGGCACCCCTCGTGACGTCACACTTACGTGACCTGTTTGCTTGTTATGACCAATAACTTCAATAATGTGTCAGAATGCATGCATTTTATACATAAATTATCGACCTAGATAAGCAAACAGGTAAGTTTTGTCTACAAAATTAGATTCAAACTTTTTTCTCTTAAGTAACCACGATGAGACCAAAAAAATATGAATAATTAAAAGAGTGATATGAATTAATTTATGCCACACCTGGCCATAAAGTGGCTTTTTCCGCACGCTACGCGTTCGGAAAAAGTGGCTTTCTGGCCAAGTGTAGACATAAAATGATGTACACAACACGGGAGGTAATAAAGAAAGCCCTCGATCGCATATTTACGTCCCTAGCTTGCAGCTCGGGCCGCAAACTTCTGCGATCTCGGCTTTTTATTACCACCCTAGTTGTGTAATGTACTATAAGATGACTTTAACAACACGAGACCTAGCACAGGGTTTCAGCACCAGGGACAGGAGTTTCAAAAACATGAGTTGTGTTACGTTCAATGAAACACCTTTAGGTATAAATAGTTGAAAAGCATTCAAAAAATCATCGGTCGAGCTCCTTTGGATATTGCCGTTTGCTGTTTGAAAAAATAGCTGCATAGGCTTGTTGTGTTACCTATTACTTAGTACATTTCATCATTCAATAAGTATTTTTATAAAACTGTGTCATCGTTATTATCATTATCGGCAATGTTGGCAACAAGCGATAAATTAATGGATTGGCTTTGAGATACAACACACTTTCGGCTAAATCATTCAAATCCGATTTTGTTATCACAACACATTTCGATTATCAATAGACAAAAAGATCAATAGACAATAGACAAATAAATAGCAAACGTTATATGGAAAATTTCAACTTGCTCTAATTTTAACTGACTGATTGACACAAGGACCTTAAAATAAATAGCCGGACGGAGCATCGCTAACAAAAAACTGAAGCATGTCTAATCCGCCGGCTACCTATGTGTGCGTGCTGCTCGCAATAGGAAAAAACCAGTTGATGTGTGCGTGCGGCTCGTAAGTACAATCAGCCGGCGCATTAGAAATGGCTTCAGTTCTCTATTGGCGAGCCTTCGTCCGGCTATTTATTTTAAGGTCCTTGGATTGACTGATAAAAACGGAACCCTTATAATTAAAAGCGCTGTAACGTAACTAATACCTAAAGATTTTATTTTAGTGTTAGCTTACTATTTTTGAGAAAACTAGATATTTTCCAATACCTTTAGCATAATAAGGCCCAATGCCAAATATTTTCACTGATTAGCAATATCCTCCTGTCATGAACATACCAATATCGTTTTATGTATAAGTTTAAAGTTAAAAACTCTTAAAACCTGTTATTACTGTCAAAATGATTTTTTTTGTAGGCCTTAATACCCTGCCAGTCTTTAATAAGGCCCATAATAGTACTTCTAAAAAACGTGGACTTCTCAAGAGTGCCGTTATATTTTTGTAACTATTTTGATATATTAAGTAGAAACTTAAATAAATGAGAAAGCTATAATGCATGAGTTTTACATATTATCCTGACTAGTTCTAAAAATATATCATTTTAAATAAAGGTGGGCCTATATACCGAACCTACCTTATGTTATTTTAATTATTTAAGTTTCCCACTTCATATGTTAACATCGGGTTTAAGGTCGATTGTGAGTTGAGCTGCTTGTGCATAGCCTATAGGTATTGATATATGTGTAAATGTTAGTACAATGCGCCGTTAAGAATAGGTACGTCGTAAAACCCACGCACCGGCGGTTTCGCGATAGCGTATCAGCTGCTGCTGTTTAGGCCTAGGACCAAATCTTGCATAGCCGTTTACTAGTTTGAGGGAAAATTTGCGTATCAGATACTCAACCTTCGGGCTAAGTCAAGTTAAAAATATTATTTTATTCCTAACTTGACTTAGCCGTATCGCATCTGACCCAGTACTCCCGTACGGTTGCTCTAAACCAGTCGTAGACAAACTGACAAGGGGGCCAGAAGATTTAAGAAAGTTCAGAGGACGGCCAAAATTAATTTATTTAAAAAAATGTATACTGCAGAGCCGTCAAAATATATTTTCTCAAACATGCAATGAAATGTTGACACTACGTGCCTAAAGTACATCGTTTTGGTACACTTGGCATGTAATGGAATTTCATACAACATTGCTAGCCTAGGGCGCAAAGTATTTTTTTTTAATTTCCATATAGTTGTGTAATGTACTAATTACGGGCCATATTTGGAAGGACCGCCGGCGGGCCGGATTAAACTCTCCCGCGGGCAAGCCCCGGTCAGGTAGTCCACTCCGCGATTTCGCCGCGCGGAAGGGCTTAGCCGGCGACCAGAAAGTGTACGCATTATGCGATAGAGAAAGACGATCGGATGCGGTGCTTTCCGTCCGGTGGTCGGACCCGAAGGTTGCTAGATATTAATGAATCCTAAAAATATCTTTGAATTGTAAAACCTAAGTAAGTAGACTATAAATAGCACTGTAAAATAGACCCTATAAAATAAACGGATCAAGTGTAGCTGAGTTTGTAAACTGTTAAGTATATTTTACAGGTGTACCTTGACCGTGAACGTTCCTGAGACAATTGAATAGTTTCGTAAGCGACCACAGATTACGACAACGACTAAACAACTTAACAGCGGCATTACAGCGATACACTGTCAATAGGGAATTGTTACACGATATCGTGTTTCAAATAATCAACGTGTCATTCAATTTAATAGGTATAAGAAATACCTTCCTTTTCTGAAGGCTTGCAATGCAATATGCAAATACTTGTGTTAGTACTATAGCTCGTTTTTTAGGGTTCCGTAGGCAGGGCTGCATTTAGATTAGAATTCTAACGGTTATTTTTGTTAACATTTCTTCGTTTTCCCTAGAATATCCAAGGGTAATATTGTACTAATGTCGCTTATTACCTACTTCCGAAATTAAGTATTCGACAACTTTTTTCTGTAATAAGTATGTTATAGTAATACCTCTAAATAATAGAAATATTACTGAAAGAAACTACTTCAATATCATAAAATCTCATCGAGATATAACAATGTTAACATCACATTTTTAGACTTTCCCAAAAACGTGCCAAAAATGCTTCATACTAAAGCCTACTGTACCGTGACGTTACTATACAAATACATACTTCGTTTGGGGAAATCAAGAACTTTATTCTGCAGCTATTTTAAAATTATACGTTTATCGTAACGGTTTCAGAACAAAAGTTACCATAAATGTTATTTAATAATAAACATTTTTTAATATTTTCACTTTTAAAATGGACTTTGTCTGCCAGCTTTGCAGGCTCATAAAAAAGTTACACGTTTGGTATCAAGCTCAAAACTTTGACATAATATGCCCTTATTTTGCTTATTCTAACATTCGGGGTACCTACAGTAAAATAGCCTTTTGAATGGATTAAGATGATACAAGTAGAGCATTTCATGGATTGAATTGAAACATATTATTTTTTATCCCCGTAAAGACGTTCCTCGGGATAAACGGGAAATAACAGCGGCTAAATGCTACGCAAGCAAATATAAGTAGTTTAATTTGTGTTTATTACTTGGAACGACAGCGTAACGTTGAAATCGTTCTTTAATCGGGGGCACTGATTATTTGATACATGATAAGGAAATTCGTAACGATTATGCCTTATCGCCTCTTACCTATATGTATAATTTCGTTCGACAGTACTAACTGTGTGGCTATTTACAACTCCATCGTCAATATCGTCCATAATATAATGTGACCCGTCAGCTAGTAATAAGAGTTTGTGGCCGGAGGTCAGGCTATGGTCAGTCGTTTTCAGTAATTAGCAGGCTTCGCTCAAGGCCTCAAGATGGGGCTTTCATGGTTTATTACTTATAATATTGCTTAGAATGTAAGTGGTCTAGGGTTACTTTTTATCCTCCTGACGACCAGAACCTAAAATTTTGGAATATTTTCCCGAAACTTTCAGGGTTTGTTGCATATGCAATGAATATGCGTGGAAAAATACTTAAAAAATCCCGAGATGGAAAACCTTGATTTTCCTAATGTACTGTATCCAGCACATGTGAAGGCTATTCATATGTACTTTACATAGGACATAGGCTACGTAGAACATTTTATGTTCTACGTAGAGTACTATAGAAGCCAACACACATGTACTTCATACAGGACGTTAAGATGAAATTAAGATGGAAATGCTTAAAACATACGAATAAAACACACTTTTAGTGATAGAAGTAATATTTTTTATAAAGTATTTAAAAAAAAACCTCTGCGGTCCATTTACCCTGCTCATTCTCATTGTTCAACCTCATTATCAGTGAGCACGCGACTGCGTAAAGTTGTCAATGACCGTTCTCTGGCTCGACAACTTCCCCGACCACGTCCTGACCCTCTACCGAGTCCTTGAACGCGTGTACGAGGGATCGCAGAATCATCAGATAATGCTGGCAAAGGAATTGTATAATTTATGTTCACGGTATCTGCTACGGCATCATCGGTGGCTGCGCTGTCTGTATGAGAATCGTTCTCAGGAACTTTTTCAGGATCGAGATGTGGAGGAAGATAAGCCGGATTATTATCTGAATCGATGCCGAAAATTCGAACTCAGTGTCGTTTAGTCATTCTACGATGTTTGCATCGTTCATCACTGTAAAAACAAAAAAAAATCTATGATTAATGCAACGTTCTATGGAAAAGACATAGGAAGTCAATACTATTAAACTTTTGTTAACGACGGTAGTCCTATGCAGAGGACATAAAACATTTAAAGGTTACACTTGTCATCATTTTGACAATTTCACAAAAATATGAGTTACAAACTATTAATTATTATTATTTTAGTAAATTTAAACATCACTATAATGGTTTCTATCAAAAGTAGATAAGATGTACATAGATATACTTACCTCGGCGCGAGCGCATGGCTAACCGGCCTCCTTCTAACGCCATTTTTAACAAAATGACAGATGTCAGTGGGGTTCAAGGAGACGAAACTAGTTCCTTAGGAGTTTATAGAGGGCAGCAAAATATAATCATAGTGTTGGCATTAAATGAAAAACTGGCGGATTTTTTAAAATCTTATGTCCTATGAGAAGCACGGCAGTCGTCAGGAGGTTATACTTACTGTAATAAGTTAGTTAATTTTGTTATTTGTTGTTTAAGTATCTGTTATTTTTTACGGACTATAGGTATACCTTTTGTATTAAGTTTATACGTAAGACTGGCGATTTGCCAGCGAGTTGCGAGCGTTATTTCATACAAAACTTGTCGCCGCGATCGAAATCTGTATGAAAACACGTTCGCAAATCGCCAGTCTGATAAGGCTCTAAAGTGCTTATCAAAATCAATCAAATGAACTCAAACACGGTGGGTTTAAGAGTTTATATGGCCCCTTCCGAATCTATCATCCGACAAGATCAAAAAGTAATTAAAAAATGTGAATATTGTATGTACTCATTATTCACAGATTTTTTTCTACCAGTGAGTCTGACACTATGAGGCTTATTCGTACAAACCTGCAAGTAGGTTAGCTAGCCGCGATTACCGTGCCTTCGTTGATCGCTCAGTAAAGTAAGCGACCGACCAGCAGGATTGGTTCAAACGGTTCAAGCTTTTCTTATACAGAGTGACAGAGTGTGTGATCGAGCTAAGGAGTGAAAGGAGTTTTAGCTGTCGGTTCGCTACCCTTCATCTTCACAGAAGTTACGCAAGAAAGTATACCAAACTTGAGCCCAATTGAACGTTAGAACGTGGTTCTAATTTAGCATCTAAGATTCGGAGGCTACACATGCTTCAATCAAAACTTGTCGTCACTCGATAGTCCTTCGCGGTAAAAATCGAGCGACGCTCATGAAATAAAAAACGAACAAGTGCGAGTCGAACTCGCCCACCGTGGGTTCCGTACAAATACTTTAAATAAAGACTATATTTTTTATGATTTAATTACAAATGTATAGTTTTCAGATTATTCCCTATACGTGTAGTATAAGACGGTATTACTTGCCAAATTTCATAGTTCTAAGTAAACGGAAAATACGCTATAAATGTTGGTTTCCCTGAGAGTGACGAAATATATGTTTTTTTACGGCACAAACGGCCATATAATTTTTCAAGTTAACCTAGAAATTTCATTTTTTCACAGCTTCAAATGACTGTAGAAAGTAATCTTATAAGGGTTCCGTTTTTTTGCTTTTGTGGTACGGAACCCTAAAAACGGTAGAAAAATGCCTGAAATCGCCCCTTTAGTCAGAAGCTGGCATACCAAAACATAATGGATAGACAACGACATCATATCACGACATTGGCATGTCTAAGATTTGTGGACGTTTTCTCAATGAGACGATTAAACCGATATGTTTACGAGATATGGAGGTTAACTGAAGGGCGGCGAGTAGGAAAATACCGCGCTAAACGGTCTGCCATTTCACCCTTGGCTCTACTGATTGATAGTATTAATGAAAGCATGAAACATGTCATAAACTGGGTATATACTCGCAATGTCTTCGTATCGTGTAGCCTCACATATGAGTGCATATGTAACCATAGATGGGTCAATCAACATTTTTACCTACACGACGCTGTCCGCAACTTTTAATTTACGTTGTAAAATAACGCCTTTAAATAATAGTTCGTCTATGTTTAAATTTATGGTGTATGTTAGACCGTTGAATGCCCCGTCTCATAAACCTAATAAATAGAAAAACATCCTATTAGAAGTTCCATTTCATCGTAACTCCAGAGACATTTTCGGTAACGTCCAGAGACGTCAAAAGTGTGGGTCGAAAAGTTGATTCACCCAGATACCACAGAATAAAGTATTATGTACACCATACTATAAGTAGGTAAAAAACCTAACTAAAGCACCTGTTGTTGTGCACGGAATTTATATGAAACTTATGTCCTTTTTACCCGACTGCGGCGAAGCCCAAAGGAGGGTTATGTGTTTAGTAACTTCGAAGATAAATAGGGGGAACGGTCTTTTTTTAACGTTTTTCGTCCTACATTAAAAAGTACATGATTAAGAAAAAAACTAAAATGGTTTTGGCATCTACAAACTAAGGCCTTTCATTTGATGCCCCACTTGCTATAATATCCCAACTTTAATTTTTCGGCCTCCCATTTCGACCCCCTTTAAAAAAAAAGTAAAAAAGTTACAAGATTTTTATTATGTCCAATAGAGTTGGGGTAGGTTAGGTTAGGTATAGTTCCTGAGATATCTGGCTGTGACAGACGAACAGATAGACAGACGGATAGACAGACAGACAGTGTCGTACCATAAGGGTTCCTTTTTTACCATTTTGGTACGGAACTCTAAAAAATATCGAAGAAATAAAACTTTTCTTTTTGACATTTGTGTTTTTGTGTGTTATGCAATAAAATTAATGTACCTATCTAAAACATTGGATCAAACGTTTGTCGATGAAACGACATGCACCGCTAGTCCGTATCCCGGCTCCGACAATGCGAGGCAATGCGAACAAATGTCCGTCCCAAAACAATGAAGAACAATGCTTGTTTCACGACGCTCCTGCTGCCTGTGGCATAACATTGTACGTGAGGCATGGTATACACGGTTAGTACTTGTCGCTTAGTACTATAATACTACAAGTAGGTACTCTTGTCTATCTAATAACTCTATCTATTTATTTATACATAAGTACCGCCATGTACCCATACTGTTGGAGGGCCCATGCAGGCGCCCTACAGTCGAGCCAGGCTATAAAAATCCATGTACCCATGCTGTTGGAGGGCCCATGCAGGCGCCCTACAGTCGAGCCAGGCTATAAAAAAAAAACATAAGTACCGGAAGGTAAGAAGGCCTACCTAATTTCGATTCGCTTAAAAAGAATAATTACTTTAAAATAGCTACTTATTGAGGTCTGCCAGAATTACATACGTAGAAATGAAATACATGTGTTTATGCGTCATATTACAATTTTAACAACAAGTTAGCCTAATAAGGCCCGTAGGCCCGTAGTTCGTTAAGGCCCTACTTACCCACTTTTATGTTTCCGGCCGGACAAGTGTGAAACCATTAGAAATGGTTCACAAATTGTATTTAAACTGAAAGCATTCAGCGTTGTGCAGTTATATTAGTAATTATTATTTCTGTGAGAACAGCATTTTAAGCGCAATCGGTTCCCTATAATTGATTGGGCTTCATTAAGCTATTACACATGGGCCTTGTTAACCGCAATGTTAGTAAGTCTAATTAATAAGAAATATTTAGAAATATTTTATATACTGAATTGGTGTTAGCTTTTGTAGTGATTTACCGCGCGACAAAGCGTAGCATCATAAGCCTAGAGGATAGGATATCTTTGAAAATGGGATTCCAAATAAATTTTGGCACTGATTTAGCTATTTTTATAGCAACTGCCGCATTTGTTAATTGAATAAAAGCTTGAAGTCGGTTATTTTAATTATCGTATTAATTTATTTTGTTACTCAAATGTCAAATCTTTGGTAAACCCTAATAAAGTTTCTGACTTACCCAATGGAAGACTGGTAGACAATGCCATAAAACATTAAGTCCGCCTATTGTACTTTGAAGGGTTCTGTACCAAAATGGTAAAAAAGGAACCCATATGGAGCGGCTCTGTCTGTCTGTTTATTATTGTGCAATAAATTTTAAATAAATAAAGCTCGTCACTTGCTCACTTGTCTTACTTGAAATATTAAGTGAGGCAAGTAGGTAATTCTCGCTATATAGCAATTAGCTTGGCAAAAGAAAGAGAATATCAAGCATAGCTCGAGCTAGCGTCCTGTCTTTGTTTTGGTCGTGCAGAGAATCCTATCGGCTAGACATGCGAAAAAAATCCGTGATGCAAACGTTAGTGTCATTGTGCCATTCCAACAAATAGGATAGGAGCGAGAGTTTCTCTGTCCGGTTGACACCTTATATTAGCTTAAGGAACGAGAGTTTCTCTGTCCGGTTGACACCTTATATTAGCTTATGGGTAGATCTCACATTTGCGCAGAACACTGTTGTTTTTAGGGTTACGTACCTTAAAAGGAAAAAACGGAACCCTTATAAGATCATTTTGTTGTCCGTCTGTCAAGACCCTTTATTTCGGGAAGGCGTGAAGGAATCGAGTACTAATACTATCGGTATCGCGGATTATATCGATACCTTTAGACTCAAAGGGCGTAAACGCCGCAGGTTCTAATGGCGTTTACGCCCTTTGAGTCTAAAGGTATTGATATACAACCGATATTTGAAGAGCGCGAAAAGAATTTGCTGTAAGTATGAAAAAAAACTGCGAAAAGTAATTTCAAATTTCAATTACTGACTTAATTCTATTACCTAATGAAATGATAATTACTATGTTAATTATATCTTTGGTTCATATTTAAATATAATAATAATTTTAAGTTGACAATTTTAAGGTTGACTCTCTGTTAAATATAGCCAAGTTTTAGGTATAATAAGGACATAGAAATATCTGAAGTTCACACTTCATTATTTAGCTAAGATATCGGTATCGGTGTCGCTGATTATTTACTACAATAATCGGTATAGGTTATAGTATCGGCAAAATTATGTATCGTTACATCCCTAATCTTAACCATTTGTTTTTCGGCTGCCGGCTTCACAATCGCTCCTCTTTTATGTTATGTCAGAACTATCAGATCTTGCCATTCCGTTCCCTACCTCTATCTCATCCCCATCCATTCATCCATTGTCCCCTAATATTTATTTATTTTATTTATATAAACAATAGTTTAGCAGAATACATGGTGGTTTTCGATAAACTGTACATATTAAAAGGGGTGAAATTTCAGTCAATTTTATCCGTAAATTGATTTTAATTTTTGTTTGTGGCCATTCGTTTTTTTTACAGATTTTAAAACTTTCAGTGAAATTTTGGGCAGTACGTCTGTTTGACGCGGTATAACCTTTGATCTAATTGTATAAAATTGTAAGAAAATGCAGCGTCATGACAATAGACGCGTTATTTAGTAGCAATAACAATAAAGGCCGAGCCAGACCGGCTGCGTGTGCATGCACTGTACGCTGCAGCTCCTTGACTTTGAGCGTGACTAGCCGCCATTTTGAAAAACATTAATACTATACAACGCGTACGCTACGCGCACGCAGACGTGTACGCAGCCGGTGTGGCTCGGCCTTAAACCACTTTCTTACAGTTTTGAACAAGAAGATCAAAAGTTATACCGCGCCAAACAAATGTACTGCCCAAAATTTTACTGAAAAATTGAAAAATCTGTAAAAAAAAGGCCAGAAACAAAAATTAAAGTCACTTTTACCGATAAAATTGGTTGAAATTTCAACCCTTTTAATATGTACAGTTTATCGAAAACCACCCTGTATATATTTAAAGCACTTTTTTGTTATTTATTGTATAATAATATTAAACTGTAATTTATATATATTCCGTACCGTATCTTGATCGTTTCCTCGCCTTTATCCAAATCGAAGAATCCGAATATTTGCTTTTTTCCTATCTTAAATAATTCCGTTTCCCCATCTTACCTGATTGGCTGAATGGGCCAAGAGCGTGATGCCATAAAAAACAGCTAGGATGCTGCTCCGTCAGATTATTTTAATTAAAAATACTACTACCTATATTGCTCTGGGTACCAAAACACATTATAAAAATATCGTACCAGCCTTACTGACAATGACACACACTCACACACTTAAGTAAAAGTGTCAAGTGAACGCGGATTTACTGTGAGGGCAAGTTTTGTTTTGAGTGGCATTTTTAGGGCTTCCAAAAAAAAACGCACCGTGTCGTTATTGGATGGAGGACCTTATTACTTGAGTGCTAGAAGGAAAAATGTAACGCAGCAAAAAAGTTAAATTGAGTAGTCCCTTTTAAAGTGGGTATAGTTATAACCAAATTTCAAACTAGAAAAAAAAGGTTGATCACAAGTGCTACATAAAAAGTATGATAAAAACGCCGAATGCTTTCCAAATATGAAACAAAATGAATGCAATAAGCAAGAAGATCATGTAAAATGTTGTAATAACAATGAATTGTTATTATTAAATTGTTATAAATAATGTTAGATACCTACCTAACAAGATAGTTCCAGCAGAGTTGAGATTACGCACACAATAAGGGGCCATTCATTTATTACGTAAGACGATTTAGAGGGGGAGGGGGGTCAACCATGTCTAATTTTTTCTTACAGAGGGGGGTGGGGGGAGTTTTGATCGTTCTTACGTAAGATCTTAAAAATGCGCAAAATAATCTTAACTTTTGAAAAAGCACGCAAATCCGCACGAGATCGTAGGCGCGTATAGGTATTTTACAAAAAAAATAAAAACTATTAATTTCTGCAAATAAACGTCCCTACCAAAATGATTCTTTGAAAAAAAATTAAAACAGCTCAAACGTAAAATAATTTTTCCCTTAGATTCTTAAGTAATAAATATTAAATAGGGGGTGAGGGGGTCAGGCGATTCTTATTTTTTCTTACATAAGGGGGGGAGGGGGTCAAAAACTGCCAAAAATCGTCTTACGTAATAAATGAATGGCCCCTAACATGTCATGTACATAATTACAGCAGAATTTTGAAATTACTGTTCTTTTTTCGTACCGATAGCAAGTTCAACAGTGAATTGCAAGATAGATCAAAAAGTTTCTATTAGTAGTATTGTATTTATATTGTTTCTTTAAACTATAGCCTTGTGTTTATATACTCACTCATTCATTTCATTCGTTCACTTTTTTTGCATTGAGTACTTCATGTAGCTGAGTGTGTAATCATTCACCTCAACTCTCCTGGAACTAGGTACCTATAATAACGTCACACACTGACATTATCTTGAATAAGTATTTAGGTATACCTATTCAGCAAACAGCGACCATAATAACAAATTAATCAATATTGTCATCGAAATGCAAACTGACGGCAGAATCGTTAATTTTAGCATAGTTTCTCAAATCAGCATTAAACTTGGCCTAACCTAAAAAGGTAGTAAATACCAATTAAACGCACTTAAATATCAACCTAAAGCCATTTAAATAGGGTTTAATTTTGGTTAAAAGAGGGTATGAGTTGTGATATAAGAAATGGTTAGTTTTCAACGTGTTCAGTTACGCGCGGCGTGCGCCTGAGTTCGCGAAACGTGCCCGTCCGAGGCTACAGCGCGTGCGTCAGATTACATTCTGGCTAAATCATCAAGAGGCCGCCGTGGCTTTGGGACAAAATAGTGGATATTATAACGAGTGTCCAATATCTGCTCTCAATATCCAGGAATGACTTAATTTTAAGACCTTGTTTACTGTTCTTTAAGTAGTAGTTCGCAGCAAACAGTGACCTCGCGGCTCTGATTGCTCAAGTACCTACAATCTTATTCTCTCTCCGAAATTCGGTTGGAAGGTAGATGTGACCAACAGAATTTTTCGGACAAACGGTACTCGAGTTACCGTCAGAAAAACAAACATAGAAGGGTCATACAGATCTTGTAGTATGAGTTAAGGGTTCGCGTTTTTCCTGTGGTCATCACAAAATTAGGGGCCTTAAAAGCCTAATTTTCTAGCTGGACCCCTATAGGCAAATAACCCTACTCTTCTACTTCTAGGCAATGATATTTTATAAGTAGATAGGTTACAAGCACTCCAAAAGTGAAGCACTGAAACCACGATAATTGTATTGGTGCCCTTTTTGTAGTGGGTAGTCACTCGCGGGTCGGTCAACGAAACGCACGACGATGTCAAGGGTGAATATTTACAAGATTCACAAAAAAAATGCCGTCGTGTGTGATCAGAAAGTGCACCAATCATAGCAAAAAGTGCAACAAAGCGCAAGGGATCACATATCACCTGTAAGTACGCTGAAATAATTTAATTTTATCATTTTTATTATTTTATTTTTCAAATACGACGCCATCTTACTACCATAGAGGTCATTTGAATGAAAGAGACAAACTTACGTCTTTGACAATGAGAGTGACAAGGATAGCCGAGCAGGCTCCGAGTCAATCCGAAACTAGCCGATGGGTTCACTCGGTTACGTTTAAAAATTAATCGCGCAAGTAACAAAAAGCTAGCTGTCTCTTTTTTTTGCATTATTGTAACTATGCCATCTCTTTTATGCAATCTGTTAATATGTGTGAGTATGTACACCGTACAGTGAGGTACCAATGTGTGCTGCTGCTTTCTTGGAAGCATATTTCTCAGCTGGCGAGTATGCGTATAACGTATCTTCTTATAAAATATCATTGGGGTCATACAGATCTTGTAGTATGAGTTAAGGGTTCGCGTTTTTCCTGTGGTCATCACAAAATTAGGGGCCTTAAAAGCCTAATTTTCTAGCTGGACTCCTATAGGCAAATAACCCTACTCTTCTACTTCTAGGCCTATGTGATAAAAACATAGTGATGTGTATTCGGGTCGTTGACTATCATTATTTTGTCCACGGGAAAGACGGTATTTCGAAATCTGTATAACCCAGAACGCTAAGGGTCGATACAGACGGACTGCAACCCCGCCGACGCGCAGTCGGCGTGCAGTTGTGATGCAGTTCCCATACAAATCGTAGGGAGTTGCTGTTGGGTTGCAGTCCGTCTGTATCGGCCCTAATGCGCGCCAACGTTGATTCATAGACCTTACTTATTATAACACCATTAAAGGAAATATTGAAGATAAGATCAGAAGAAGAAGATCAGAAGACCAACTATATTAATTAAATAAAAGAGATATTAGGTGTCATATCAAGCATTCAGGTTTTTATAGTACAATGCACTCAACTATGGTTCAAATTTTGGAACATCCCGTAGTGCACATGTCGGACAGTTTTTTTTCGTGGCACTACCCTACTACTACCTACACTACCACACTGGCCTATTCATAGCTTTAGACGTCAATAGTATTTAGATAGATTCACGTTGTACCTAGAACGGTTGATCATTTTACTAAGAATCGGTACCAGCGTGAAGTGTTTACACTCGTAAACTCAGGAACGCGGAGATAAGGGTCTAAAATGCGGTGCGTGTCGTTAGGAGCAACATTACTTATGATACGATAAGCGCAGGATAGTGGGGCATCTTATGACAATGACAATTTTGTATGCAGTCTATTTGTGTCGATACATGTCAAAACTGTCTAAGCTGCCTAAGTTTGAGCTCATCTATAGACCTATAATGAAAACGTAGCAGGGTGGGATGGGATGCAACCCGGGTAACCATTGACGTAAATAAAGGACAGGGCTAACGAGCGCGCAGACGGTTCCAACGCGTCGGTCCTAAAAATCAGTTTTAGGACCAACACGGCAGTGGGACGCGCAGCGCACAGCGCAGCCGGACATTATAAAAATGCCTAATTGCGTGGTAAAAGGCTCCATTTACTGTTTCGGGGAATATAGAACCGGGTGAATTTTCGTCCGCGACATTTGTATGCCATACATTTAGTTTGGCATACAAATGTCGCGGCCGAAAATTGACCCACCCGAACTGTTCGGATGGGCATATCCTTACTTTCGAAATCATTGCGAGTAACCGACTTTATTTAGAGTCGGGTAAACCCGGGTATTTTGACTTAGAACCCGGGTAAAAAAAACCTGGTAATCAATATAAATTATCCATGTATCGCTTTATTTTAAAGATGTACCTAAAATCAATAATTAAATAAAATCTAACGTCGACCGCCCAAAAAACATCACATGCTTGCTTATCTTACTTAACACAGCCGGCAATGCCAATAAGTTCATTGTAGGTAATGCAACTCGGGTACCCGAAAACCCGGGTAACTGACTTTATTTAGAGTCTATTAATATTTATGTAGACCCGGGTTTCATACTTGACCGGATATTGCATTCCCTAGTCCAGTGGTTCCTAACCTTTACAGCCTCTTCACCCACAGGCCCCCTCTAGATTTGTACCGTTACCCCTCCAAAAAATAGGTAATACAGGCAAGTATATGAAAGTACTCAAAGAAAAACGACTTAATATGAGTATTACCCTACAGAAAACTAAATTTTACCCCTAGAGGGGTAATTACCCCCAGGTTCGAAACCGATGCCCTCGTCGAACTGCGCTGAAAGGGCCCGATTGGCGCCCCACAAGCCCAGGGCCCAACAACAACCCGAGGACTTGAGGCAAACCAGGCCCGTGGGGGGCCTGCGCAGGCTGGGGCCCGGCTGGCAAACGCCACCTCGAAACTTTCTTCCGAAAACCAGCAGGCATAATAAACCTGCAGGCTTATGATGCTACGCTATGCCGCGTGATAAATAAATGATAAAGCATCCGTCACGTTCTGACAAATAGTGAGTGAAAGTGACAGATGCTTTATCATTTATTTATCGCGTGACAAAGCGTAGCATCATGAACCTACTGGTAAGGGTATGGCCAAAATGTTATGTTTTATTCTATTGACGGCGAAATTGTAGTTTTAGAAAAAAACAATCAATATTGAGGGTAGGAATGTGTTTACAAACAAATACATTTTAGTTTGGATGAATTTTAGTTACTTGTTTTTGGTAGGTTAAGTACCTTTAGTACAGGGATTCTTAAACTGTGGTCCATGGACCCCTTAGGGGTCCGTGATACGAGAGCCGGGGGTCCGTGGCTATGCATATAACACAAACTTTCATGTGCCCTTTATTTTCTTTTTCTCTAATTATATTCGTAAAGGGTCTCTAAGGTATTCGAAATAATGTTGGGGGTCCGTGACCAAAAACGATTAAGAAACTCTGCTTTAGTACCTACCACAAATGGGCTTAAAACATGATAACAAAACAATGATGATATTAGTGGAAGCCATCTCATTTATGTAACGAGTCGTAACATACTCATTTATAGTCGTAACTTACGACTATAAATGAGTATGTCCTCTTTCTAATACTCGCAAGAGTATAAGAATGACACAGACTGCTATTTTGTCAACATAAACACGACCTTCAGAAGACCTGAGATCTTAGATCAGGAGGACTCGGAACTCGATATCTGTCGATAGACTTTGAACAGCAATATCAATACGTGTTCTGTAGGCGTCTTTAATACTACCTACTCGTATTTACTTACTAATGTCAGGAACTCTATGCCAAATAAACTTCTTAACCCATCAGTATAGTATGTATGTCTGTCAGTCAGTCACTAAGTATTCAGAGTTATAAGTAGGATCAAAGGTCTCCATTTAGCCCCTTTCCTATCCCGCTGGTTTCGCTAACTAGTAAATAGGATACGAGTATGGAATAGTTGAGTGCCTTACAAACCCCACCTCAATAGGCTAGATGACTAAAAAAAACTGTTTAGTCCGTCTGTTACATTATGAAAAAATATTGTACACGTATTTTTTGTTTTGTTTGACAAACAAAAACTGACGAGGATAGAGTGCTTAGAAGTTTCGAGTGAAATTGTACTCAAGAGTGACGTCACAAGCCCCCACTCCAGAAGTTTGATGATCTATAACTTTGTCGATTTTTAATATTTTGATAAACCAAAAAATACGTGTCCCATATTTTTCCATAATCTAACTGACGGACTAAATAGAATTACATATTTTTAACCCAGTCATCATCCCTATTATATGTACCTGTTTGGCTACGGTTTTATAGGACTTTCAAGGGTTATAATATGAAAGAAACATGATGTTTCTTTATTAGTTTTTAATGCGGGTAAATTACGCCACATTTTATATGTTACATATTTATACAGATACAGGAAGTCACAGTACATAGAAAAATTAAATGGTTCCCTATGGTCCAGACCGGGAATCGAACCTGGTACCTCTGGATTTCCGGCCCCGCGTCTCTAACCACTCGTCGACCGGAGCACCCAGCAAGTTCCTTCAATTTTGCCATCTACTTTGACTTATGTATCACTCTGGTTTGTTGAAGGGCTGTTCTGAAACATCATTCCCCTCCCCTGTCCACATTGGCGAATACTCAGGAGATCCTGTCCCGTCTCATTAGAATGGTATTTAGAACCTGCCAAGCTCTATAAAGTAACCAAAAACCTTATTCTAGTGAGGTGAACGAGTGTGACGAGAAATGCCTTGGAAGAATAATCACATTACTTTTGCGTACATTAGCCTACGTCTTATAACGTTTGAAATAATCAAATTCGACAATCATTCATTCTTCAAATAGGCCACTAAACTTTTTTCATGTTTGAATCTACCAGTGCTTCTGAAAATGACATCTGAAGACAAGAAACGCCTCAAGAAAGGAATACCAAGGATTTAAACTCAGACGGCGCATAATCAAAACGCAATTATCTCAAGCTATCGCCACTCACCTCGTTATCGAAGCTGCCTATCGTTCCAGAGCTTTATCACTAAACAAACGTGGACCTTATCACACACTTTTTACGACTTGAGGGACGCGCGCGCACTTCGGTGGTCGTGGACGGAGTGATGTCTTGGCTTGGCCTGTACCCCGAGACGTGTAAGGCGTGATATCGCTTTGTACATGGTACCTACATTATATGTATAGTGTTGCCAAGTCTTGTTTAACAAAAATCGAAACTTAGTGTAATAAAAATCGGGATTTTGGTGCTTAATCGGGGTAGCATAGGACTTAAAGGTACGATTTAAAGGATTAAATAAATAAGTTTGTATAATAGCAAAGTGGACGTGAAAACTAATCAAATAAGTCCAAATACGGTAGATTTATCTCAAGTAATTTGAATTTCCATGGCTACCATCCTGCTCTATTAATCAGATCAGCGTCATGTCATAATATAATTGAATTGTCATATGATTTACATATCCTCGCAAAATTTCAGCTTCACCGGAGACCGGAAAGTTAGTCAAGAACTTGCAATATTTGATTACACACAGACAGACATTAGGACTGGGTAAAATAAATAAAAGCTTGTGAAATACGAACGTATCATGTTTATGACCACGCTTAAGAAACATGTACCTATGGTTAACGGTGTCTGTGTCATGGATTCTTCTGGGTTTTTGCTAGATACTGCTATTTAACCTACCCCAGATAACATAAATAAGGGTCGCTTGAATATCGGGACAGTTGAGAGAACTTGCCTACGACACGTTAATGTTGCCATTGTATATAAACTTCAATATGCTTATACGTAGCCAAGTTTACATGACGTCATCAGCTTGCATTGCACCGTGCAAACGACAAGAGTGTGACGTACCTAATATATAATGTGGATGACTAATAAGGTGTCGTGGAACACAGTCACAGTATAGTATCAGTAATTTTTCTTCCTCTAAAGGGTATATCGCGTGCTTGTATGTGTGCGCGCCGTGAACCAACGCACTACAAGCAAAGTTTTACGAATGCGTAAGAATGCCCCAGTACGGAACACACTGTCTGCGCCTCGACCTTGAATACGCACGGCCGAAGTTTGACTAATAGTCTGTCTTCATATTTTGCCACAGTTTAAAGAACCCTGTTTTAAGTAAACGATATCTGAACAATTGTTTACTATAGATATCGTTTAGATGTCGTGGTACCGGCCATCACCGGCCATGTTATTCAGACTGACCGCTGCGAAGTAAGCATTAACCTATGTGTGTGTATTGTTCATTTATATGTGTGTGTATAAATAAGTGTGTGACGAAAGAGTGCATAAAGTGCAAGTTGCGGGGTCTTTTTACGTTCGGTAATTTGACTAGTGCGTAAAGAAAGGTGTTCGTAAAATCTGGGGGCACAGCAGTGTCCCTGTCAAGTCGAGCAAAACAAAGACACGGCCGTATTATTATATCCTTTACTCGAAGCCATTCAGGCCATTTTCAACCTCCTGTAATTTTGTGCTGGCTAAAGTTAGAACCCTGAATTTTTAGGTATATACAAGGGCATAATATGACTTAAATATATTCTCAATAACATTCATTTTGAATTTGTAGTTCAAGAACTATTTGCACGCCAAAATTCCTTAGTTTTGTCACTGACTCACTCACTCACTCACTGATCATCATAATTCTAAGGTACTTCTAGCAGACCCACAAGCTCCAAATTTTAAACATAACTAGTTTTTAGCCTATCAAGTCTATTAAACCTAAAAAAAATGCAATTTCAGTCACAAATGCACCAGTAATTACATATTAAAGTAGGAACACATTGTATAGTTGTCAAATAAAGAATCCTCTACGGTAATATAATAGGCCAGTCGGTGGAACCTCCCGGTACTGACTAAAATAACCGACTTGGTTTAACATTATATCTCAAAACTTTTTGTTGTAGAAGAACTGCGTTGTACCCGCAAATCGCAAGCGTGATAAAGCACTAACTAGGTTGTAAGTATCTTTTAACAAGTTTTTATTTAACTTGCAATGTGTGTCAATATGTTTATCAGGGTATAATCTTGCAACTCAATTTTGAAGCAGATATCTTCAACCGATTGAGCTTAAATTTTGCAAGAATATGTATATAAAATGACAATGTAATATTATTATGACATGGAGCTGATAGATGAAGAATATAATAGGTATTCTATCTCAAATATAGGTAAAACCCATTTTTATTACGTAGCAAAAGAGACGTTTGATTCTTATTCACAACATCGGAAATTCATGTAAATATGTGACTCACAGTGCTAAATTAATCTTTATGCCACACCTGGCCATAAAGTGGCTTTTACCTTAAGGAAAAAGCCGCTTTCTGGCCAGGTGGCTTGCAGCTCGGGCCACAAACACCTGCTTATCGGCCTTTCTTTGTTTTACCACCCTAGTTGTGTAATGCACTATTTACTTACTATAAATTTACCGAACAGTGATGTTTTGAGGTACCTAATAGGTGCCACTTCTCCACTGATCAATAAAAACAAATTTTAGTTGCATATTCATACATTCAAAGGTGTATGTAAAGGGTTGTACCTGGTTTTGTCTAACAACTTTTTGGCTTTTTTCCTAATTTCTATTAAACTAATATTATTTAACATTAGTTATCAATTTGCCTAATTTTTGTTGGAGTGAGTAGTTTTGTATAATCCTTATTTCACATAAATTTATTTCTTCTAATTTTGTTTACCCTAATTTTTAGTTCGTAGGTATAATGTTTGTTTACATAATTATTCTTTGTCTAATATTATTTTTTCTAATCTTATTTCGTAAAATGTTTAATTGACATAATTATTTAAAGTCTAAGGTAATTTCTAACTGCCCACGCCACCAGAGCCCACCTTAGCTCCGGCGCCGGCGCTGCGGGGTGTGCGGCCTTCCGCCCTTGCGTAATTTGTCACGCAAGGGCGTTTAGCCTAGCCTACCATACTCCGGTTTAGCCTAATGGTTAGTGACTCTGCCTACGAAGCTGACAGTCCTGGGTTCGAATCCCGGTAAGAGTAAATATTATTTATGTGCTGATATTTGTTTCGTGGCGTGGCGTAAAAGATATCCTTAGGCAAGCCGGTGCAGATTTGGCGTTCATTTTTCACCTAATGTTTATTTATTTTATTTATTTATACTCCGCTCCGTAGCTTCTTCGGCTTGTTGGTCGCCTTCGGCAGACAGATTCACTCTCATTTATGAGTAGGCCTGCCCAGCAGTGGGACGTATATCGATACCTTTAGACTCAAAGGGCCTAAACGCCATTAGAACCTACGGCGTTTACGCCCTTTGAGTCTAAAGGTATCGATATAGGCTGGGGATCCAGAAGTGATGATATCCGCAGAAGACTTATTTAATAAGTAACCGACATGGCTCGCCGGATAGCACGATTGAAGCATTTTATAAAATTAAAAATTCTAACATTACCCTGTATTTATATCCTCAAAGTAGCACTCTTCGTTAGAAACAATTTGCATTTATTTACTAAAAAAATTACTTAATCATAAAGGCGGATCAATAAAACCGAATTAGAATGAACAGCATCTAAACGGCCATTCTCACGAAGTATGACTGCGTCTAATTACCGCGTCTCCATACATTTAGTATGAAAACAGCGTCGCGGTAATTAGGTGACCGCAGACATACTTCGTGAGAATGGCCGTAAACTAGCAATGTACAGAACTGGGCCCTATTATCGACCGCCACCAACTCTTCATTAAACACACTTCTTATTTTAGTTTAAGTTTGTTAGCCAGCTTGTGTCGCTCAGAGCAAAAATAGAAGCCTGCGTCGTCTCTGTCGACCTGTTGGCGGGTCATAGTTTAGTGAAAATGCTAGGCAGTTAACCAAATGTCTAACAAAACCATTTGGCTGCGACATAAACATTCGTATCAATAAAATAAATAAAAATACAATATATTTAGCTTTAGATACCTCTGATTGAAAATCTTATCAATGATAGTCATAACATCGGTTATCATTTTAAACGTGACAAAGGTATCATTACACATTGCAAAATATATCAATGTTGCCTATCAAAAGAATGTGAGCAAAGGCGCTTAAAAGAGTAACATTTACGTCTTCCCTTGGTCAGGCGCCATTTATTTATTACGTAAGATGATTTTTGCCAGTATTTGACCCCCTCCCTCCCTATGTAAGAAAAAGTAAGAAGCGGCCGATCTCCTCCCTCCTTTTTTAATTTTTATTACGTAAGAATCTAAAGTCTAAAGGAAAAATGAATTTACGTTTGGGTTGTGTTAGTTTTTGTACAATTTTGTAGGAACGTTTATTTGTAATAAATAAATAATAATAGCTAAACTAAAACTCCGTCCCATCCCCTTGTAAGAAAAAAGAAGACATGGCTCCTCCCCTAAATCGTCTTACGTAAAAAATGAATGGCCCCAGGAAGTAGTGTTTCCTTTCCACGCAGCGGGCAGTGCAACCAAACTAAGAAATCTGTATTATATGGCAGAAAAATCTGTGAATTCGTTACTGATTACTGGCTGTTATGATAAATTACTGCCATTGGCCGAATAATTACAGGTTTTAAAAGCTCCAATCATAAAACGCTAACATTTTGATAACATAGGAGAAAGCAATGCCCTGGCGATGATTTTTATCTACAAAGTGTAGGTATTTATTACTTTAGGTACGTTAAACTAATACTTACTTGATTTCTGGGTTAGCTTGCAAAAAATATTAAAAACTTAATAATTCATGCCAAATATTTTAGTAATTCGATTACCATTTTGTTAAGAAGTAAATGTGTGACGTTCCCAAAACAAGTATAATTTTGTTGCTTGTCATAAAGACACATTAGTAGATTACTGATATAGGGAACGTGCACAACGAAGGTGCTGCCAACTGGTGCCGCCAATCCGAACCTTGTACTCATGCTGGGGACACGTTAACGGGAAACGCCATTAATATGGCGATGTTGGACGATTAAAATTAGTGTGGTCACGACTCACTATACTTGACATTGACATTTATAACCAGTTGTTTCAGGCCTGGTAAGTTGCGTTTACTGTCCGCATAGTGTATTTTTCGATCTAGTATCTCACACGCATAGAGGCGAGGGAAGGCCAAGGTCTAGCCAAATGTGACAGCCTATATTAAAAAGATGGAATCGGCCATTCTCACGAAGTATGCCTGCGGTCACCTAATTACCGCGACGCTGTTTTCATACTAAATGTATGGAGACGCGGTAATTAGACGCAGTCATAGTGAGAATGGCCGGAATATGTTAGGAAAAAGTGTGAGGGAGGCTCTAAAAATCTGAAAAATCGTGTGACGCAATATATTGTGTCGCCGCCAATTAGCTTAACCCATTCAAGGCCCATGACGCGTATGCGCGTCATAGCTGAACTCTGCCACCCGGCCCGTGACTGGTATGCGCGTCATGAATAATTCCCGATTTAAAAATAAACTAAAAGTAATACGAAAAAATACTACTAGTGACCCTAAAGCTAACAAACACAATTAATAGTGTATTAGCCATTTAGTGAGCTGCCTAGCCTTTTCATTTAAATTTTAGATTAGGTTTGTTAGTCAGCTTGTGTCCCTCAGAGCAGAAATAGAAGCAAGCTTTGTCAACCTGCTGGCGGGTCATAATTTAGTAAAAATGCTAGGCATCTAACCAAATGGCTGATTAAACCAGTTGGCTGCGATGACCCCTAAAGGTTAAAAAAATCGACGCTATTGACAAACGGTACATTTTGTCTGGGAACGACACACGTCTGACTAAGATTATCATAACAATAATATAAGTGACTCACCATATTCCAGTTTCTAATACTAGGTCGATGGTTTCTGGCAGCTCTAACCGGAAACCTGGAATTTAAAGATAAAGACATGGATAAACTTGGGCCAAACGACTCTTCCAATTCTAATATAAAATGAAATGGGTTATACATATACATATATCGTAAATAAATAGAGTCCGACCGAAATTTCGGTTTCGGCCTAGTTTCGGCAAAAAAACGGGTTTCGGCTTAGTTTCCCAGTAGCAAGCTGACGTCATCACGACGTCCCACGACGTCCATTACGTCATTATGACGTATGAGTGACGTCGCTTATACGTCGCTGACGTCAGTTTGCTACCTGGGAAATTGGCAGCCGAAACCGAAATTTCGGTTTCGGCTGCCATCCGGCCG
Source organism: Eudemis profundana (assembly GCA_947034925.1). Classification (NCBI taxonomy): domain Eukaryota; kingdom Metazoa; phylum Arthropoda; class Insecta; order Lepidoptera; family Tortricidae; genus Eudemis; species Eudemis profundana. The sequence goes on along the minus strand of OX344814.1, from coordinate 7,182,041 downwards.
AAACTACAGCGGAAACCGAAACTGAATTTGAGGGGTTTCGTGCTGTGATCGGACAGTTTTATTTCAAAAAGCACGGATAATTTATTTGAAATAAGAAGTTATACTCGTAATATAATATGTGAATAATTAATCATGACTCTAAACATCAGAGACTAAATGATTAATATGTTATTAGCAGATGGATTAGTGGATGCAACGTGTGTCAGCACATTTGCTGCATCCCATTTGAGGCAGACCTCGCGGTGTGCGGGCTCAGCAGCAGAAAATGCCGCAAAATTGAAGCACACCAAATATTCCGCCTTGGAGTCAGCCTACGATTTTGTGCCAGTCGCGGTCGAAACAGCGGGACCCTGGGACTCGGAGGCCCGCGCCCTCTTTATAGAGTTAGGGCGTCGTTTGCGACAGAGAGGCTGTGATCCTCGCTCTGGATCGTACTTGGTTCAACAGGTCTCTTTAGCCATTCAGCGAGGGAATGCTGCTAGTATTATGGGGACCTTTGAGCCAGGTACGATGCGGGGCGGGGTGTTTTAGTTATTTTTACCTTTTTGTCGAGGTTTAGTTTTGCCTTATACGTAGTTTAATTATTTTATTTTAGTTTAGGATAAATTTTAAGTTATTTTACGTTTTCTATGATCTTGTTATTCTTTGTATTGCCGATTAATAAATGAATAGTAATATGTTATTTAAAAATGAAGACTGACTGATTGATTATGATTGTCATTTTTTTTCTTCCCATGAAAACATGACCTGACCTATATGGAAGTTTCGGTTTCGCTTCTGGTTTCGGCCGAAACTGAGATCAAAGCAGTTTCGGTCGGACACTATAAATAAATATTAAATAATAACGGCATTTTATGACCACATCTCCAGCACCATAGTCCAATAGATTTAGATCCCGTCAATTCACTTCACCCTCTAGCGGGGGCGGTCTCTGTGTGCGTCCTGACGCGGACAGAAATAGCATCCGCTGGGTGTACATGTTGCCTTTCATAAAATTTTCGAAAGGGCCTTTACGCGTTGGCTTCGGCCCTGCGCACGCCTCTCAAAGGCCCGGGGCACCATTGTCCCGTGAACGGGTAAGACGGCATTAAATTGTTGCTAGTGTAAGGGATTTGTTCCAATGAAATTTCGCAATATGGCCGTGTTTCATTTTTGGTTAGCCTATGGCGACACTGCCACCTAGCGACGCTCGTTGGAAGAAGACAGTAATAGCAATCAACGTCAGATGGCGCTTAGATCAACGCCCATACAAACGGCACGAATCCCATAGTGTTGTGCATCGCGCTATAGAAGTGTTTATAACGCTAACACTACATATACTATTTTCCAACCAACTTCCTTCGGACTTCGGTCTACAGGCACAACACCCGCCTGGAGAGAGATTCCTCTATTGTCCTCTCTTCCATTATATGGAAATCAACCAAAGATCCCAAACAGTGATAATGTCCTCCTTACCGTCTGAAATTATTCTCCTAATGATGCTGGCCATGTCTTTGACTTCTGCCGCATAGAAATTATCTCCTGTGTATGGGGTTATACCTAAATCTGAGAGGGGGATGTAAGGGAAACTAATTATTCACTGGGTTAAGATGAATATAAGTTTGGTGCAAATTACAAGGTCTTTCCGAAGCATTTTACCTCGGGGGTTGCTTGTCACAGCGGCTATAAAAAACCCATCAAAACATTCATGTAAAAAGGTGCAAGTCTCGCAACGCAGTTCTTCTACAACAAAAAAGTTTTGAGATGTAATGTTAAAACAAATCGGTACCGGGGGTGGGGGGTGGGGGGTTGTCCACAGATCTAATTTTCCACCGACTTGCCTTTATTTACACCGGTGTAGGGTTCTTTATTTGAGAGCTATAAAATGTGTTCGTCCCCGGTTAAATAATAGCAAGTCGGTGGAAATCGAGTTCTGTGAATTTTGTAGATTCTCGAAAAGATGTTTGCGCAGCATGCGCTTGAAGGAGAATTTCCATAGGAGTATTTGTATAGTATTACAAACTTATTTATGTAGCTTGTATTTTTAGGTTTTGCGTGACTTGATAGGCTATAAACTAATAACGTTTAAAATTTGGAGCTTGTGGGTTTGCTAGAAGTACCTTAGAATTATGATGATCATCAGTCAGTCAGTGACAAAACTACACGTTCAAATTGAATGTTATTGAAAATATATTGAAGTCTTATTATGCCCTATATATCCCTGAAAATTCTGAGTTCTGGCTTTAGCCAGCACAAAATTCCGGGAGGCTGAAAATGGCCGGAATGGCTTCGAGAAAAGTATGGTACGGCCGTGCCTTTGTTTTGCTCCACTTGGCGGGGGCACTGCCCTGCCCCCCGATACTAACCGAAGGTAAGTGTTGAAGGTGTTACACTCTTTTTTTGGGCGATCGTGTAAAAATAACTAGATAGGAAAAATACATACGAAATAATTTAAACTTATGTTTGTCTTTATACTTTGGTGCTGGCGTGTATATGAAAGGATACAAGTAAGCATGTCCTGCAGCGAGCCGGGCTGTTCGGGCGGCGGCGCGGGCGCAGCCGCCGCGCGCAGCGTGCACGCGCGCATAAACTCCTTCCGTAAGTCGTGGAACCGCGCGTAGTACGCGGGCAGCGCCAGCTCCTTGCTGCACGCTTCGGGGTGGAGGCATTGTCTGGAAGGTCAAGGATTTTAATCAATCAATCACTTTATTTCAGACGAAGGTCCATTGTGTTAGTTAGAGTCTGTGCGGAAAGAGAATAGGATTTAGATTTGGGGGCGCTGTAATGCTTTACTACCGTATTTGCAAAAAAAAACATGAATTACTGGTTAGGTTAGTTCCGTTTTTCGCCACGCCTATTCTCTTTCCGCACAGACTACAAGAACTTATCCTATGTTACTGACAAACAAAAAAACCGGTCAAGTGCGAGTCGGACTCGCGCACCGAGGGTTCCGTATAAACTCATAAGTAGACCAACCTTACGACTAACAACAACACTGCCTTAAACCCACCTTAGCCCTATTAAACCAGGAAAAATCTTAACAGCGCGATGCAGCGTATCCTACAGCGACATCTATTGATACTAAATAGCGCGTAAATTTTACTTGTAATTTAAATTTAAATGTTACTGTTTGTTATTGGCTGATTGAAATAATTGTTTGTCAACTAAGTTAGTTCTCATGTATCATTTTTCATGAAGGAATCATGTTTTGAAGCACACTTTTGTGTATTAAATTAATATTGCTGCCACAAGCTACCTTATTTTAGATTCATGTCCCTAGATGGCGCTAGTGGTATTTCATTTTTATGGTATTTACTAGTGTCAAATTTCCTAACATACTCCTATTATAGAGTTTTTAATAATTATTGTTACTTTATGTTTTTTTCCCGATTCCTGATGAGTGATCATTGTATTGAATAGACATTTTTTCTACTCCTGTACTGTTATCTGTCTTTTACTTGGTCACGAACACTAATATAAGAACATACATAATATGAGTTCAGAGAAGTCTATACTCTATTCCCCATAACAGCACTAGTGTCGTTATAGTCACTTTACGTTATTGCTAGCATCCACAGACTTCTAAATCTAGGTTAAACTTAGGTCAAGGATTAAGCGCTCAATTCTAACTTCACGATAAAAATTCACAACTACCAACTTCACAAACAATTAAATTCCTACGATTCATAAGAAAAACAAAACTTTCCGAATTAAATTAATTGATGCCAACATAAAAAAAAAGTATTTTAATTATCGTCACATCGTGTCACCAGCCATATCAAAAAAAAGTTTACCATAGACACAACTGTCATGCCGGCTGTACACACTCGGAGAGACCGGACGAGACACGCGTGGCGTCCATGTATTTTATATTTTAACCTAGTCGTAGAAAAAGTATTGTATGCAACGTTGTATAATTAAGTCAAAAAACGCTCATTGCGTCTCTATTTGCGATACTCGCCGCATTCGCGGCTCGTATCGCAACTCACGCAATTCGCATTTTTTGAACCTTCTTATACAACTGTTGCATAAAATACTATTTTATGTAATCTGAAATAAACCATCGCTTAGTTTTGCTACTCTCTGCTAGATGGCTCTCGTAGGGAGGGTAGAAGTAATATATATTTTAAGAAGTTTGTAATTTTTTTTTTTAAATATTCAAGTTAGGAAGAGAAAATATAACGGTCTTCCTAATAATAATCCTAATAAGTAGATACATGAATAGTTCAAGAAAAATTGTATGGCGATTAGTTTGTGTTATGATTTTTGCAAATTTCTCAAAAACGGTGCAAGTGAGGTAAACCGTTATATTTTTCCTGTAATATTTAGGACGACATTAATAATTGGTAATTATGACACATTTTTCTGATCAGTAACTTCGGAGATAATAGGGGGGAATGGTATTTTTTTAAACTTTTTTCGCCATAAATCAAAAACTATTTATTTAAGAAAAAAAATAAAAACGGTATTTTAATCTACAAATTAAGTTCTTTAATTTGATACCCCACTCGATATATTAGCCCTACTTTCAATTTTCAAAATCCCATTACGGAGCCCTTTAAAAAAAAAGCAAAAAAGGTACAAGATTTTTTTATGTCCAATAAGCTCGGGTTAGCTACTTTTAACACTATTCCAAATTTCAAACCGATAGCAGCAGTAGTTCCTGAGATATCTGGCTGTGACAGACGGACAGACAGACAGACGGAATCGCACCATAAGGGTTCCTTTTTTACCATTTTGGTACGGAACCCTAAAAACAATAAAAAAACATCAATAAACAAAAAACTTGACAAGAGCGAGTCGGACTCGCCCACCGAGGGTTCCGTACGAATACTTAAATTTAAAAATACGTATAGTCTTGAAATAATGACTATATTTTTATGATTTAATTACAAATGTATAGTTTTCAGATTTTTCTCTATACTTGTAGTATAAGCAGGGGCGTATTTACCCTAGGGCTATCCGGGCCATGACCCGGGGCGCCAATCCGCCAGGGGCGGTGTAACCGCCCCTGGCCGGTTGCATTTTGTTCTGGTTTTGGCGCCATTCAACTAACTTTTAATTCTTCTGGGGCTGTGAAACTTATTTGCCCGGGGAAATACGCCCCTTAGTATAAGACGGTTTTACTTGCCAAATTTCATAGTTCTAGGTCAACGGAAAGTACCATTTAAATTTTGGTTTCCTTGAGAGAGTCGAATCGAAATGTACGTATTTTGCGGCATAAATGGCCATATCTTTTTTTTACGTTAATTTAGAAGTTTGATTTTTTCACAGCGTCAAGGGACCATTGACCTGAGTGTATGGTATTAATTTCAACTCAATACCTCCACGCATTCCCGAGATAAAGGGTCTTGACAGACAGACAGACGAACAACAAAGTGATCTTATAAGGGTTCCGTTTTTTCCTTTTGAGGTACGGAACCCTAAGGTGCATAAACGATGGAGTTCTGGGGTAGGAAACAATTTCTACAAACAAAATATATTCTAAGTACTACAATGGTTTTTACTAATTAAAACAGATAAATATAGTTTACAGTTTGCTATCTACCGATTATCCTCTGGCCTAACGGATGCCAGCTCGTTAAATGGTAAAAAGGGGTTAACAAGAGAACAAATCATATATCTTTATTGTATAATTAATTCAGGGTTACAGGAAAGGGCATACCTTACAAAATGCACTCTCTAGGCCACTTCGGTTTTACAATAAAATAGAGTAACTATCGTATATATGAATTTGAACAAAACATTTGTTATTCAGTTCGAAAATTCCCATATTAATTTAATTGCCTTGATTATTCAAATAGGATCCAGATATACCCGTGACCTCTGGCGCAGGAAGCGAGGCGTTTACCATTTTAATGCTTGAATGACATTAGTTTTCAGCGGTGTGGTTCCATTGTACTCAAAAATTACTAATTGTAAGGTCCGAGCGAGCAGCTTTTTTAATTGAAATGTATGTACCTCTAATAGTTACTCATCTTATAACAGATTCGTCAAAATTGTAACCATTTTTATTGACATTGCATTTTCATGACTCCGCGAAAATGCAATGTCAATAAAAGTGGTTTTTAAGGCTTGAAATTTTACTTACACATACAATTAGGTTGGGCCAAGAATCTCAGCGCATTTTGGCCGAGACAGAGACCGAGAATCTCGGCCCGAATTCGACCGAGATTAGCCGAGACTGAGATCGAGACCGAGATCGGTCGAACCGCAAAAATTATGCTCTAGACATGAGTACGCTTTAAAATAATTTGGTAATCTCTGTAAATAGTTTTTCAAGATCAGCTCTAGTTTTTATCAAAATCAGGTGTCAACACTGATAGTACGTCGTACGATAGATACATGTGGTACCGTAAACTCAGGAACCAGCTCCGTGCCGTTGACGCGCCTGGCGCGTCATAATAAAAAGCAAAATTGAAGAAGGTGGCAGCGAATCGGTTCGGTGCAGTTCAAAAAACGGTTCAAACTAGAGTGTCCAACCGAAACTAGTTCTTACGGCCGAAAAGTCGTCTAGTATCCATAGTACAAGCATTGCTTAGGTTGATTTGTGTAAGATTGTATTTATTTATTCTTTGTTTCTATGTAGAACCGAGCGGCTCGAAGTGTCGTAAAAGTGGAATGGACACAAATCGGAAATCAAAACGCCGGATGTGTCAGGCAATCCGTATCTAGATAGATAATGTCGATCTGATACTACCAATGGTAATTTACCATTCATATTTTAATGACGACGTTTTGTATGGAACATACAATAACCTAAAAATAATAATACTGTGACAAAATATACACGCTTGTTTAATAGAGGGTAATAGTATTTTATTGTAAGTTATTTTTTAAACCATGGCATCCTGTTTTTAATCTGTTCTTTTAGGCATTTAAAAAGGTAAACAAAAACTAGTAGATCAGCCAGTGGTATCATGCCAGATACAAAACATTAGGTACTTTGTTCTCTTTAAAATTCCCCCACCTATCTGCCTGTAAATTACGGCGTATACTACAGGCAGGCAGGGTAGAGGTAGTTTTAAAATGTTCTGGTTTAATGGAATCTTTAAAAGACGCATTTGCCCCCATAGACGCAATACCCAGGTTGACCTCGTTTTTTAAAGATTAGGTAAATGATGAGAAGTCTACGCTGCTTAAGGTCGTAATAGATATACATTACATACCTAAGTGGGGGTTGTCCGTCGGTGACTAGCCTGAACAGTGGCGAGTGTGGGTCCACCTGCAGCGAGCGCGCGAACTCGTCGAACTGAAAATAAAGAGGTCGAAATTGAACATCTGAAGACAAAAGTCTGGTTGAAAGCAAAGTTGGAAACAGTTGGAAATTGCAAACAATTAAGGTCGTTTTCCAGTGGCGAGGCGAGACGAGACGAGGATTGAATTGAAATTTGTATGAAGTTTTCAATCCTCTTCTCGCTCATCGCCGCTCGACTGTACATTACACAATAGAGATGATGTCTGGGTTAAAAATATATAATTCTATTTAGTCCGTCAGTTAGATTATGGAAAAATATGGGACGCGTATTTTTTGGTTTATCAAAATATTAAAAATCGACAAAGTTACAGATCATCAAACTTCTGGAGTGGGGGCATTTTGACGTCATTCCTACCTAGGTGAAAATTGTACCAAGGAGTGACGTTACTCGAAACTTCTAAGCACTCTATCTTCGTCATTTATTGTTTGCCAAAAAGAAAATACGTGTACAATATTTTTTAATAATCTAACTGACGGACTAAAAAGTTTTTTTGTCGTCTAGCCTATTAGGGTGGTAAAACAAAGCCCTCGATCGCATATTTACGTCTCTCGCTTGTAGCTCGAGCCGCAAACATCTGCGATCTCGGTCTTTCTTTATTACCTCCCGTGTTGCAATTGTGTACATCATTTTATGGCTACACTTGGCCATAAAGCGGTTTTCTGGCCAAGTGTAGAGATAAAATGATGTACACAACACGGGAGGTAATAGAGAAAGCCCTCGATCGCATATTTACGTCCCTCGCTTGCAGCTCGGGCCGCAAACATCTGCGATCTCGGCCTTTCTTTGTATTACCACCCTAGTTGTGTAATGTACTATTATAGTCTTAAAATATACAATATTAACGGGTATGTTATGATTAAAACTGAGCTGTGTTTTAGCTGTGTGCTTATGTAATTTATGGTGAAACATTATTATTACAGAGATGGCACGTGAGATTATTTCTATGCACTAATTGTGATGATATCATGGAAGGAAAAGAAAACTAAACGTATAAAATGTAAGTATGTGGATCTCAATTTGTTAGTGTAACATTGTGGGTAACTTAAGTTTTTAGGTTAAAATAAATCCCATCAAAAAAGAAGCAAGTCTCGCAACGCAGTTCTTTTACAACAAAAAAGTTTTGAGATGTAATGTTAAACCAAGTCAGTACGGGGGGGGGGGGGTGTCCACAGAACTCGATTTCCACCGACTTGCCTATTATTAGATCTATAATTCAAATATATTTCACGTATAATTCACATAATACTAAACCATAAATAAACCCTAAATATAAGTTCCCCCATGTCTCTTCCGGGCGGTAGGGTGCCCAGAAGGCTGGCGGCATTGCCACGCTGGATGGCAATGCCGCTTCTCTGAGCTAAGAAGGAGCCAGCCCTCTGGTCACCAGATACCCGATACAGCCTGTGGGCAATTTGTTTGAATAGTGCGAGCGCACTGGATCCCCACGGCCCCAACGTCTCTACCCCAAACGGCTCAAATATGTAGCCACTGCCTATGGCTGCATACTTGCGCCGTTTGAGGCCGAGTCCGCAGCAGCCCCGGCTCTTAGTTCAGTCAATGGAAGATGGGACGGCGCTAGGGTAAATCTATAAAATGTGTTCCTCCACGGTTAAATAATAGGCAAGTCGATGGGAATCGAGTTCTGTGGACACCCCCCCGGTACTGACTTGGTTTAACATTACATCTAAAAACTTTTTTGTTCGACTAGCGGACGGAACGCACCGGATCCGACCGTCTCTTTCTACAGTATAAAGCATGCTAGCACCCGTACTAGTAGCCGCAGCAGCGTAGCGTGGGGGGCAGAGGAGACCATGGTCCCAGGCGGCATACAAAAGGGGGCGGCAAAATTCAGGGTATGAGCTTTTTAGGGGGTGGAAAAATTCAGGGCATGAGTTTTTTTAGAGAACGGCGGCTACTGTTAAGTAGCCTATCGTTGTTTTATTGATGAAGAAGATGCCCGTAACTTCGTCCGCAGAGGTGAAATAAGTTAAATATCTCTTTTTTGCTGTAGTCGGTTAATCAGTATCCGGCTAAGCCACTTGTCCCACCGCCGGCGAGTAATCGAGTAAAATTGGGCGAGTAGCATTGCATTGCGGATCTGGAAAGGTCGATCACACCGTGCCTCGTAGCCCGCAATCAATTGTTACTCGCCTAATGAGGGTGTTTAGTAATCATAAGCCCACCAGCTGACAGCAGGGTGGCGAAAGGTCTTTTTGACAGTATTTAGGCGTCAAGATCCACCAATCACACCACCTGATTTTGACACTTACTGCCAAATAGACCTTTCGCCACCCTGCTGCCAGCTGGTGGATTTCTGATTTCTAAATACCCTCATTGTACTCGATTACTCGCCAATGGGACGAGATCAAATTTTACGTAATGGATAAGCCCTTACCAAACATTATTAGAGGTATAAACTACAACAAAAACTTGTTTATTAACTTATAATGCAACATTCGAAGCCACCATATTTTTTCCCTATTTCTATAATTAACATTCATACAAAATGAGCCCAAAAAAACCATTCATAAACCTGCATAACATAACTTACGTACGTAAGTATGTATTACGAAAGACCTCCATGACGACATTCAACGCCAACAAATAAACAACAGGAAAATAACAACAGTATTTTAAGTTCGAGTATCATGTTTTTTAGTTTTTGTAGTCTACGATTACGTCCGCTTTTTATTTTCTCCTGTCATAGTGTATGTGGGCCATAGGTAGACAATCGTCATTATTGTCTCAGTAAATATTGTTTAAAAAAACGATGCCTAGAGTTAACTTTTTTAAAACCGAAAAACAGTCCCGAGTTTAAGTCTAGTTTTATCAAAATTGTCACGATTTGTCCTTTCGTTATAGTAAATAATCGTCGGACAACAATGATTGTCAAACCGCGCGGTCAAAACGCTCGGAGAATCGCCCATGTAATAAAATTTTGCATCTCTATTTTCACCCATTCACATGGGATGGACGGGCTCTAAAGTGTGTACGTGATCTATGCTCAGCTATGATAACAATGCAATAATAAGGTAAACGCTGCCCTTTTTGTATGAAGTTATGGTTATTTACGAATAGCTGACCAAAAATCAAGATAAGCCTAAAGCCATCCACCCCCAACCCACAGCCTGCCATCACCAACATTTTACACCTAGGACAAAAGCGTAAATTCCCGGATTTCGAAGCTCAAACCTCGGACACGGTAACAGCAACGCACTTTTTTTTTCACCGGAAGAGGGGGGGGCATTAGCTCTCGAGGTATCAAACCAGGACTACAGATGAAACCTCGCCCAGACGTTCCTCAGACGCTCTCTAAACTAGAACAAATCCGGGAAACCCGGACGGATGGCAGCTCTAGATAAATGCTTAAATTATATTCTACAGTTTGAAGCATCATTCATGCTGACAGCGAAGCCATATAATCAACGAATGCGCCCTCCAATTCGGAATCATTCGTAAGCAGTTGAAATACTGCTTATATAATACGTACATTGCAACGAAACCGTAAACAAAAAGCATAAACCAGACTACCGCAAAACGTAAACAAATGTTGGATATAATTACGAAAGGTTGTTAACATGTAAATGTTGATTGTTACGGTAATTATATAATTGCTAGGCTTCGTACCGAAAATGGACCCGGTCACACGGGACGATCAACTGTGGCAGTTTGGCAACTTTTGTACAATATCAAAGCTCAAGCTTTTTATAGCCAACTTTACCCGCATTTTTGTCTAATCGCAAACTGTGTCTCAAAACCAAAAAACCGGACGACAAGTGCGAGTCGGACTCGCCCGAGGGTTCTATTCTATACAAATTTGTAGGTACATATCGATGGCAAAAAGCGGAAATCTAGTAAACGCCAATTTCCTTTGGCGGTTTGGTTTTGGACGGACGGACGGACGGACAGACGGACAGACAGACAATTTTGTCTGTGTGTCTGTAATCAAAACGGATTTGATTACAGACACACAGACACCGGGACAGGTGAAACAAAATAAAGGCTTGTATAGTAAGAATTATCTAAGGCTAGTGGTTCCTAACCTTTATTGCCACATTACCCACAGGCCCCCTTTAGATTTGTATCATTACCCCTCCAAAAAATAGGTAATACAGACAAGAATATGAAAGTACTCAAAGAAAAACTGCTTAATATGAGTATTACCCCTGAGAAACTTAATTTTACCCCTAAAGGGGTAATTACCCCCAGGTTCGGAACCACTGATCTAAGGTGTCCGAATGTTTGTTCATTCTCTTTACGAACATTCGGACACCTTAGATAATTCTTACTATACTAGAAAGTTTCTGTCAAAAAAGGTTTCTTTGTGATAAGCTTTTGCTGCCGACTGTATTTTTTTTGTATAATCGAAAACTGCACGTCGAAACTAATCAAATGAGATTTTTTTTTATCCTGTAAGGCAGCGGTCGGCAACACACGGCCCGCGTGCCGCATGCGGCCCGTGAACCCCTTGGCTCTTTTGTATGTAAAGGTCGCTATATTCAGAATTGTATAAAATTACAAATTATTAACAAAGTGCGGCCCGCGTCAATATGGTTAGCTACTATGTGGCCCTTGGCTGCTAAAAGGTTGCCGACCGCTGCTGTAAGGGGACAAATGCTCATTTTGGCAAAAAAACGGGATCTTTAATTTTTCCCCGGGACAAATGAAATTTTACTTTGATTTTATTGCTACTTACTTAGAAGTTAGATTTTAAAGATCGTGTGAATTTTAACATAGGTATCTTTGTTTGATTTTACATGTTTCTAAAATTCAATGCAGCTATAATGGTAGTTGAAAGCGGTCATTATTCGCTCTTTATCAAATCCGGAGTACATTTATTGCGCACATCAGTCCATTTTAATGCTATCTGCGACAAAATCCTCTCTACAAAGCAGTTGGATACTAGAAATAATGTTGAAATACGGGACAGTGTCTGTCCCGGTGGGATATTTCAAATTATGCTTGAAATACGGGACGTCCCGGGAAATACGGGACATCTGGCAATACGGTGCATTTATCTTATGTAATTAACCCATTCATTGCCTAAGACGCGAATTCGCGCCACTCGGTTTGTTAATCGTAATGCCGCGGACGCAAATTCGCGTCGTTAAAAGCTGTATGTACCTATGCCGCGGACGCGAATTCGCGTCACTCGATTTGTTAATCATAATACAGCGGACGGGAATTGGCGGATCCGGAGGATTGAATCCGGAACGGACGCCCGTCTAATAAGAAATTGTATGAACAGCGCTAAGTGAAGTGGGCGCGGGTCCATACTTTTGCCCGCCCGTCGCGTGCCTCCGCGGCGGGCGTCCGCGCCAGCTAACGGAGGCCCTAAAAGCTGTTTTCATCACACTTGCTCGAAAATGGTGTCATTACACGTAGGTTCTGCGGGCCGTAAATGACCTATTACGCCCTAGGGCGTAATGGTTTTCTTTTCAAATTTGAAACGCTGGTTCTGTTTTAGTCTTATTTGTCATGTTCAAAGGAAACGCCAACTTACTTTTTTAACTTTTATCACTGAAATATTTATTTAAAGAGAACTGTTATTGCAAATACATGTAAACACATATTTCCGTAACATTAATTAAATGTTTAAATAGTGTATTTAAGTATTTTGCAAATATAAAATCAACCATTTTAAGTCTTTACCGCTATGGTTTCTGAACGTGACTTGTCGTCTTGATATATGTCACTAATGTCACTGTCAGTTTTACAATTTTATTTAGGTTAAGTAAGGTTATTTTAATCAGATTTCCTCACAAGTGTGTGTTACAAACTCGTGTTGTTAAAGCCCTCGGCTTCGCCTCGGCCTTGTAACAAACACTCGTTTGTAATTCCTTACTTACCGCCCTTGATACACAATGTACTAATGTATGCCGCTTGCAAGGCGCCGGCACTGCGGGGAAAGTAGGATATACCATACAGCTCCATCATCAGATCAATTTCATGTTCTATTCGACGGATCCAGAAAGCGGCATCTTCATTTAGCGCAGCGGCCGGCAAGGTGACGGTTTCCGGCCGGAGGGCAGAAAAAGACCTTTCGCTCCCGTACTGCCATCTTGTGGATTTATGATTTTTGAAAACCCTATCAATTATCACCAGATCAGGATCTGATTGACTATCTGGTCGTAAGAATCGTTGAAAAAGTATAATTCTGTATTAAGTTACAAGAGATCATCATTGGCCAACAGTATGTTTTTAAATAGCGGCGCGCTTGTCTGAAATCGTCGGGAACCTGTTCCCAGTAACTGTATGCGTTTGCGCATGCCGGGTTCACTGGCCGCCGGCTTTACTGTTTTACAACTGTCAATGGATAGACGGGTGGATTTCAAATATCAGCGTAGCGGTACCTGTCGGTCTTTATAAAAAAAAGTACTAAGGGTAGAGTATCGAAACTTTTACATTTGTTGACTAGTACTTTTATCTAAATGGCGCTTCAATAAAATTCACCGACAGTTTAATAGTTTTTTTATAATACAACAAAACATATGTCAAAAATCATTACCATGTAGCAAAAAAATTCAAACCTTCATGTTTCTTGTGAAAAATTTCAAATACGCAACGTACGAATCCGAATTTTTATTTATTTATAATCTCTCCATACTGTATTCTTATGTATACAAAAATATAGAATTATTCTTTCAACAACTAAGTATAAATAAAAATATTTAAACTTTTAGTACGAATTTTCGTCATCGCCCTAAATGTAGTGTCAAAGTCAACACAGTTTTGTCTAAGAACGGTGAAATACAGTGCGTATACCCTCTCCTGCTTCCTTAGTTCAGTTCCAATCACGACAGAGAGTGCATGTTGCTGCATGCGCGCACTGAGCAAAATTAACGACAAAAGTGTATCCGAGGAAGTTAATTGTCACGGCTTCGCGTCAACGCCATATTGCAAGTTATTTCAAGTAAGTACTTGTATAATTTTAAAATTATTTATCTAGAAATATGTGGCATGAAATGGAGATACCGATCTAGCACCGTCCATTCAAATAATATTAGGCGTTCTAGAATAATCTACAATAAGAACGCATATCGTCATCACCTTAGCCGTCATCTCCGGTGCTCACACCATGTATGGTGATGATCCCGTATGTATGGTGATGACGATTCTGTTTATTTATTAAGTTATATCAATGTTGTTAACACTGTCATATAAGTAAATGTTCTCCAAACAATGTACCTAACGGATATCGCGTAGTTCCCTGTCAAAGGACGGCATAAAATTAGACTTTATATACGACTTCGCCTGGCTATACATTTTCCTGTCATGGTTTCAATATAAATTAAGCATTTGTTTAATTAATACCTTGATAAGGTACATATTATTGAAAAAATAACGGATCACTCACGTCATCAATTGTCGAAATTCACTCGACATGTTTCGGGTGATCTCGACGCCCTTCTACAGGAGAAATTGCGACGGCGGTGCGGCGAAGACTACGGGCCGCCGCTCTGGTAATGGTAACCCACCCGTAGTATTCGCGCCCGCGCGGGCGCAGGGGGAATAGGCTAAGAACTACTCACATTGTCAATATCAACCGTACGGTTGCAAACAACACTGACCACATCAAATTCTAAGGGCGCGTCACCATTAACCACGGGCGCACTACGTAAAACTGTCTTCCAACTATGGGGAACTGACCATCCACTATCCCGATTGAAATTCGGGCGACGACTAATCTCGATGGCCTCACGAACTTTGCGAGGGATAAACAACTTTTCTCTCGCTAACACGGAAACCTTATCAAAACTGATATAGTGCGTCGTATCCGAATTTAGCGAATGTTCCGCCACTGAAGAATGCTCTCCAGTTTTTTCATACTTCGTATGTGCTCCGTTAGCCTTGCGCACTGTGCCCACTTGGCTGTGCCCCGAGCATATTGACCCCTTCGATCTGTTTTGAAGGAATCAGTGGAGTGTCTGCTCAATGTGTCTCTCGGTGCGGGCCAGTGGGACCAAACTTCTCTCCCTATCCGGAACGGTGGGCTGGGCGTACGGCGCGCACGGGATGTGAGTCTGTCGGCTTTTTTAGCATCGGCTGGCAGAGTCGTAAATCTCGTTTCCGAAATTTTCGCGCTGAGTGTTGGCAAGGCAGCCATTCCGTACGCGTCTGAAGCCCAGGCAGCTTGGACGGCTCTCAACCCAGGTTCGGTCCTACCGGAAAAAACTGGAACGTCAGCGGGCATGGGATGACGTAAGGGGTGAAGCGGGTTATGGACGGCCTGTTAGAGGGTGCTTTCGATGTGGAGAGAGTGAGACTGAACGCTGTAACGAGGCCCGAGTCCAGGGCATGACTGCAAGCGCTTCCCTCTCCACACCTGGGTATGGGTACCCTCCTTGAAAACGACTCGTTAAGGGTGGCTGTGGCTCTCCGCCTGGGCTGCGATGTTTGTGAACCTCATTTATGCATCTACGGCACCATGGTTGAGGGTAACGGTCACCATGCCTTGAGTTGTTGTCGTTGTGCTGGGAGATTTCCTCGCCACCATACCCTCAACGATATCAACCGGAGGGCGTTGGTATCGGCAAATGTTCCGTGTTTGTTGGAGCCTCCCGGTGTTAGCCGGACAGATGGCAAGAGACCTGATGGAATGACCTTGGTACCCTGGTAGAGAGGTAAGTGTCTACTGTGGGACGTTACATGCGTCAGCACTTTTGCTGCCTCGCATCTTGCTCGTACCACCAGCACCAGGTCTGCGGGAGCAGCCGTTGAGGTGGTGGCTTGTAGAAAGCGCGATAAGTATTCGGTACTTACGGGTTATGTTTGTCCCCTTCGCGGTAGAGATGACCGGGTGTTGGGGGTCTGACGCTAAGGCCTTTGTCGCAAAGATTGGGCGGCGTTTGCGTGAGAAGGGTCTTGACCCTCGTTCCGGGTCATTCTTGGTGCAAAGATTGTCCATCGCGATTCAACGCGGTAATGCGGTAAGTGTGTTGGGCACCTTTGCGCCAGGAATGACGCGGGCGGCTTACTTGACTAGTCAGATATTATTGTACTTAGACTTTGTGTAAATTTTGACCGTGTATTTTAATTGAATTTAAGTGTTGTTGAAATCCATAAATGTTTGTTTATTTGCTTACCGGCTGTTTTTTTTATCCTATTACCTATAAATCGTCATTACCCTAAACATAACATCATCACCATACCTCATAAAATCATTACCATAGCTTAGTCGTCATCGCCATAACAAGGTTTAATTTTTAGGAGCTCATAACTCCGAAACTATGCATCAAATGATTGGCTAATTATACAGACATTAATAATCAAAGTCTCCTTAACCATTTATGATAGAAAAATATGCATTTCCATGAGTTTTTTTAGAAACCAATTTTTTGTATGGTGAAATTTAAGTCGATGAAATCCACCCAGACACGTATACCTATGTGTCGTTTGATGGAATGGACGCGACGTCTTACAGCTTATCTACGCTTGTAGGGCCAGGGCTGCCATCCGTCCGGGTTTCCCCGGATTTGTCCTAGTTTAGAGAGCGTCCGGGAACCGTCCGGGCGGGGTTTCATTTGTAGTCCGGGTTTGTTACTCGCGGCCCGCGAGAGCTAATGCAGTCCCCAGCGAAAAAAAACTGCGTTGCTATTGACGCGTCCGGGGTTTGAGCTCCAAAATCCGGGGATTTACGCTTTTTGTCCTCTAGGTGTCAAATTTTGGAGATGGCAGCTCAGCATAACTGTCAATATTTCGCTTATCGCGCGATACATCTCTTTCGCACTATATAGGAGGAATCTTAAATCATAAACCGATATTATATACAAGCATTGACCCGCGGCTTCGCCCGCGTTGTTCCCGTTACTGTCCCAAAGGAAACCTTTACCAGGATATAAAGTATCCTACGTTTCAATCCAAGACTTGGTCTAGTTGCATGCCAAATTTCAGCTCAATCCATCCAGTTGCTACCCCGATATTTTGTAACAAACATCCAGACATCTTCACAAACTTTCACATTTATAAAATAAGTAGGATTTTTACGTCACTCTCGACTGTAATTGGCATTTTCTGCCCACAGAGAAGAAAACACTACTTCCTGGCAAAGGGAAGACGTAATTAGTAAAGCCCTAAATTAGATAATTATGCACAAACACCTGCGATCTGGAATCCTATTTAGGTATACCGTCCAAGGTGTGTAATATACTATTTAGACATGAGCAAAATGTGTCATTAAAGTGAAAAGAGTGCTGTTATGAATCTTTAACCCTCAAAGATACGTATAACTCTTTTAGTCCAGTACCTG
The DNA here is from genome assembly GCA_947034925.1 of Eudemis profundana. Taxonomy (NCBI): domain Eukaryota; kingdom Metazoa; phylum Arthropoda; class Insecta; order Lepidoptera; family Tortricidae; genus Eudemis; species Eudemis profundana. Next base: position 7,164,554 of record OX344814.1, on the reverse strand, counting down.
GTGTGTCAACGGCTCACTAGGTCTTATAAGCTCAGTAGCTCCGTGGTGGGTCAACAGCTCACTAGCTCCAAATCCGAATATTTCCGAACGAAAAAGAGAGCAGAAATAAGTAAGGGACCGAAAGTTCATGTTGATCGTCTTTTCTCGCAGCTCACGGCTCAAGAGCTACTTCAGCGCGAGTGAACGAGTGAGTTGAAAGATATACTGAGTTGTTTGAATCGGAACTAAGCTAGTGAGCCGGTGAACTAAACCAACTGATATAGCTCATTTAAATCACTCACTCGCTTCACATGCCTAATACTATTATATAAACAGTACCAACGTTTAAGGTTGTGATTAGTTTTCAAATAATCTGGGACATTGTGGACTCAGAATACAAAACCAGAGACCAAGCAAGATGGTCGTGGATGGAAAAAGTTTGGGAACACCCGTACTAGACGTACTCATTACATTTTATGTGAGAGGGAGGGGTCCGTTACGTCAAGGGTGGCTCACTCCATGATCTCGTCACGCGGCTACTAGAACCAAATTTTGCCCCGCGGAGAGGTTTAGCCAGTGAGCAGAAAGAGCACGCGTGCAATGCGATAGAGAGAGACGCTTGGATCCGACGCGTACTGTCCTGTGGTCGGAGCCGAACGTCAGTTTGAGAGAGAGAGCGAGAGAGAGACTTGTAGTATGTAGTACTATTACTTATTCTGTGGTTACGTTATGTAAGGAAGGAGCTCCGGTGCAGAAATTCATGCTTCTAGTCCTACTGGTTTGACTGTGTTGTCTGTCAATCACTGTTAAGAATTTTATTAAGGTGAATCGAGTCGCTAGGGCGTGCAGAAACGGGAAATTTAAGTATGAGAGAACCGCGAATTCCCGGTACTGCCACACTAAAATTTCCCGTTTCTGCACGCCCTAGCCGCTAGCTAAGCTAGCTAATCGTCGTCTAGTACCTACCTACCCGTAATACAAGCGTTGTTTAGTCTGGGACGAGGTCGATTTGTGTAAGATTGTCCCGGAATATTTATTTATTATTATTATTTGTGATTTGTATGCGTAGAACCATGGATTAATAAAATAGAAGGATACCGCGCGGTCTAAGACGCGAGTGAAGCCGAGTTATGGCCGCCGAAGTGAGCATGTGTGCGTTGACGGCCCAATGGCAGCCGACCGGCCCATTATGCTGGTTGATGTGTGCGTGCGTGCGTACAAAGCGCCGGCACATTGCCGGCACATCATGAGTGCTTCACTTATCTGTTCGCGACGCTACGTCCGGCTATTTATTTTAAGGTCCTTGTGTAGAACCGACTGGAATCACTTTAAGAGGCTGACAAGACCTACTTTTGTTGAAATTGATGTTATTTAAGCAGTTTTTTAAGAAAAACCATTTGTTCTAGCACATCAAAAAAAATATATGTTAATATTCATCATATTTCGAAGACCGTGGACGGACGCGATACATAATTTCACGAAATCGGCTCGATAGAAAAAAATTGCAAAGATTGGTCTTAAAATCATCATTAAACGGTTCTATGTCTTTATTTTTTTAACGTATGGGTCTGCAAATAAAAACATGAAGTCAACATATTCATACCTAAACCGCTAGCGAGTCACATTTCACAAATAGTCCACACTTTTTTTTATTTCAATTTTTATTTATTATTATCTTCTAAGACCCGGCTGCCCAGAAACAGTGACAGTAGGCTCTCGTTTACTCCGATACAAATAGACAGTGTGCGCTGACGCGCCGTGCTAGACGGACCTATGCTTCTCGTTTGCGCATCGAAAACATCGCAAAAATTTGTTTAACCTTGTGTTAAAAATCTAAAATACTGTATACGTACTTATATAAATCAAAGTTATAATATAAGAAGTGTAAATATTTAGTTAAGTGTGTTAAATGTATGATCACCGCAATAGCCACTGGCCTGTCCAAATGAATACTCATTCAGTTTTTGTTGAAATGTGGACCTTATGTCACTGGATATAAGGTCCACATTTCAACGCTTCTTCAGATGCGGTTTTGGCTACGCCCATCGAGAAACGTTTTGTTTGCATAGATCTATAAAGTTTTGGAGTCGACGGTAATAGTTATGTATTATGGGAGGCATCAATACACGAGTGTGGTTTTAGGAAACGAGCCGAAGCAGGCATGTCTCACTCCGCGATTTTATTTTGACGTAATTATTATTCTTCCTTGCCTAATGCATTAGGCGAGTGCGAAACCCTGTGTATGAAGGCCTAAGATGTATGTATGTATGTATGTATGTATGTGTGTGTGTGTGTGTGTGTGTGTGTGTGTGTGTGTGTGTGTGTGTGTGTGTGTGTGTGTGTGTGTGTGTGTGTGTGTGTGTGTGTGTGTGTGTGTGTGTGTGTGTGTGTGTGTGTGTGTGTGTGTGTGTGTGTGTGTGTGTGTGTGTGTGTGTGTGTGTGTGTGTGTGTGTGTGTGTGTGTGTGTGTGTGTGTGTGTGTGTGTGTGTGTGTGTGTGTGTGTGTGTGTGTGTGTGTGTGTGTGTGTGTGTGTGTGTGTGTGTGTGTGTGTGTGTGTGTGTGTGTGTGTGTGTGTGTGTGTGTGTGTGTGTGTATGTGTGTATGTATGTATGTATGTGTGTATGTATGTGTGTATGTGTGTGTGTGTGTGTGTGTGTGTGTGTGTGTGTGTGTGTGTGTGTGTGTGTGTGTGTGTGTGTGTGTGTGTGTGTGTGTGTGTGTGTGTGTGTGTGTGTGTGTGTGTGTGTGTGTGTGTGTGTGTGTGTGTGTGTGTGTGTGTGTGTGTGTGTGTGTGTGTGTGTGTGTGTGTGTGTATGTGTGTATGTGTGTATGTGTGTATGTGTGTATGTGTGTATGTGTGTATGTGTGTATGTGTGTATGTATGTATGTATGTATGTATGTATGTATGTATGTATGTATGTATGTATGTATGTATGTATGTATGTATGTATGTATGTATGTATGTATGTATGTATGTATGTATGTATGTATGTATGTATGTATGTATGTATGTATGTATGTATGTATGTATGTATGTATGTATGTATGTATGTATGTATGTATGTATGTATGTATGTATGTATGTATGTATGTATGTATGTATGTATGTATGTATGTATGTACGTACGTACGTACGTACGTACGTACGTACGTACGTACGTACGTACGTACGTATGTATGTATGTATGTATGTATGTATGTATGTATGTATGTATGTATGTATGTATGTATGTATGGATATATGTATGTATGTATTATCATACACCGCACTCCAGGGTAATTTTTCGGGCACGTCAGTTAGTAAGGTTTACAAATAAACCAATCAATTTTCGATTTGACAGTATAAGGTATTTGTACTAACTAGTACTAAGTATTTATTATATTGTATATTATATTCAATCTCATTTAATTTAATTACCTACGTAACATACATTATCATTAGCTACTAAAGGTACTCGGAGTTGCATGGTACATATCTGGGGGCACAGCAGTGGCCCCGCCAAGTCGAGCGCGAAGCAAACACTGCCGTACCATCCTTTACTGGAACCATTTCGCCGCATTTTCAGGCCCCTATTTGAGAACCTCTAGATAAGACCAGAACGCAGAAATTTTCGTCATCCAGTAAGCTATAATCACATACTTAAAATCCAAAATTTCAAGTCTGTAGGTCATTTAGTTCCGAAGTTAAGCGAAAGCAAAGTTTCGCATTTACGACAGACACTCACTGACTCATGATCATCAGAATAGAACTAGTACTTCCCATAAACTCAGAGAGCAGAAATTTTAAACATAGTTAGTTTTTAGCCTATCAAGTCCTAAAAAACCTCCAAATATTGCAACTGCACACATAAGTTTGTAATCCTATACAAATACATGCGATTACAAAGTTTCTTTGTTGACTTGTACCTACTATAACGAATAAAGAATGTTCAACGGCCAAGTCACACAACATTAAGTATAATAATAAAGAAATCGCAGTAAGGTACCTTAAACTTGACACGATTTTGTCTAGATTTCATTACTTTTTAGAGATAAACAAGCAGCTCCATCGAGACTTGGCTAGTTTTTTACAGAATGTTTTTGATGGGATACCAGGTTACGGATACTAAGTATAAATACCTTATACTGTCAAATCGAAAATCGATTGATTTATTTGTAAACCTTACCTTACCTTTATGTTTTTCTCGATGACCTTACATTGCAGGTCATCAAGAAAAACATAAAGGAAGTGCTGTATATTTTAATTCAATATAATCGTATTACTACTTACAAAAATACTGTATTTTTTCTAATAAATCTTAACTACTTATATTACATATCCAAAATTCATTAAATGTGCTTGAAAGTTTTCATTACTTATTTACGTATTACATATCCAAATTTCATTCTATCTGTTCACGCTTTAATTATGAAAATAAATTAAAAATCAACTATATTATTTTAACGACGCCCTGTCTATTTTATTCTGCGCTCTATGGGAAATTGGGAAACCTACAGGAGTTTAACGCCATCTACCGGCAGGCGTGTTTATTTCGATCGCGATCGCAAGCCGAATGCAAACAGTTACGCTTCTCGCCGCTCACTTGTGAATAGCGCTGGGAGCAATTAGGCGGGGCTAGGGGATGGGCCAAAATCCTGAATCCTCAAGGGCATTTTGCTGTTGACAGCGTCTTAAGTCGATTTTACAACTTGACTAGTTACGAACTATGTAGAACGTAGAAACTAGTTTCTTAATGATTTAATGGATTTGTAGCCATCCGCTACTAGTTCTGTGAAATTTATCTTGAATTTTCCCTAAAAATATAAAAGGGCTTATGTCAGTAGAAAAACTAGGTTAGCTTAGTTGTTTTGAGGAAGGGAGGAATTAAGTTAACGATTAGTAATTAATAAATCGTTATTTAAAACCATCGAACAAGGTCGTCTGGATATCCCTGTGCGTACGTGAAAGGTTGTTATGATGATAACTTTTAGGAACGAAGTAAATGTTTAAAAGGCTTAGAAAATTTGGAATGTTTCCTAGTCTAAACTGGCAACATTGGCCAAATACAACAGCACTAGACTCTGTGCGGAAAGAGAATAGGCGTGGCGAAAAACGGAACTAACCTAACCAGTATGGCAATACGGCAAATATTTTTTTCTACGGTAGAAAAGCATTACAGCGCCCCCAAATCTAAATCCTATTCTCTTTTCGCACAGACTCTATTGGTTGGTTTAGTCCAGAGGTGGGCAAAGTACGGCCCGCAGACCATCTCCGGCCCGCGTCATGCTCAACATGGTGCCTTTTTTTTTAGTTTTTGTCATTTTAAAATCGTTGATACGAAAATTAGTGTAATTAATTGATTTTATTCGAGCAGGTTTGGAAACCTAATTTGATGGTTACAGTTAATTTATTTATTTTGGTTGCTGTCAAAATACCCTGTTATTTGAAACATTGGTTAATTATTACTTTTTTCGAATAATTAATACAAAATCACGTAAATTTTACGTAACACGAATTAAAATTAATTGACGCTTTACAGGAAATAAGCCAATAAATAAATTATTATTCTGTATCTGTGGAAATCGTTACGGCCTCAAATGCAACCGATATTCTTCATTTTATACTGTAAATGCAATGTTGAAGCAACTGCTCGTTTTAAGGTGTTACGAGTAGTCAGTTTGCCATACAAATAATAACCACATTTTTATTTAAGAAAAACCAACGAAAAAAATACGGCGCATTAAAATAAATCCCTCTTTTTTTTTCTTTCATCAATAATCATTTGAATTTTACAAATTTTATGTACCTATTCAGTGACACTTTCGTTATGAAGACGAATGATGTATCATTTATTAAAATCGGGTAGTAGTAGTTACGAGCGGGTTTGAACTGTATGTATGTATATACATACAGTTCAAACATATAACCCTCCTTTTGGGCTTCGCCGCAGTCGGGTAAAAAGAGGGCCATCATACGCTCCTACGGCATAAATTATGTTTGAAATATGTTTTATTTTATAGTTTGACACATTATGCCTGCGCAAAACGACGTGGTAACTCTGAAAATGTCAAAAAATATGTTTAGTGAAAACATTTGGTTTCGAAAGGTTACCTTTAAATAAATGTCGAATGCAAGTTAATTCCGTGAAACTTCTCATGTTATTTCGCGCACACAAAATGTATCAAGCTATGGAGAAACATAATTCAACCATGATCAGTGGTCGGCACTATTGGTGCAAAACTTCAACAAAACTTACCAAGCGGATATAATAGAGTGCTTACAGCCATGAAACAATCAACATCTTAATACTCAAGAATTGGAAATCCGAGATTTCGATATAGAGTTAAAAACACTGATCTGCCAATAATGTTCTTATTTCCTTGGTTGTAAGTTCTCCTTTATGTGAGTTTTACAAATTTCGTTAAAGTCTTGCACTGATAATGCCGACCACTGACCATGATTCATGGCGTGGAAGAGAAAGATGACCCTCTTTTTGTTTGTATGGAGAGCCGGCTGACTGGGATCATCTTAATGTGTTTATTAACGGAGTTTAATGGCTACTAAATGATTCACTATACTATCAAGTACACTATAATTCTTAATTACTATAATTTAAGCTGGTGTCTTTCCGTTGTTACTTAAGTAGATTTTTAATTAATATTTATGTACGGTATTTCAGGCCTTTGAGGCGGGAAGTACAGTGACAGAAGCGTGACGGAGGAACGAGCCCGAAAAGTTCCTCATACTCAGTGTTGCCAGGGCCATTGAGTCATAAGTAACGTTTTGTTTCTCGAAAAGTAACATTTTTGCTGCGAATGTAACATTCTGGTGAAAAAAAATAAAAAATGATTTCAGCTTTGACAGCTGTCAAGATTAAGGGTAATAAGGTAAGAACAAAGACTTCTACATACCTTTTATACAACAAAGCATATATGTGACATTCCGCGGATAAAGGTACCTTATGGATATTGTCGCTTGCGTCCTTCTATCTTGATGTCCTATAGTAACGGAGTAGGATACGACGCAAGCGACAATATCCATAAGGTACTTTTACCTGCGGAACGTCACATATGTACAAGCATTGATGTATAATAACATAGACGCACAGTTTCAAAAAAAAATGTCTATGAATCTGGCGCAAAATGACATTTGTAGTTACACTTAAATATACGCTAATAACGCTAATTTATAAGCTGTATCTATATGAAACTGTCATTCAAAAGATAACTTAGTTCCATGACTCCTATGTGTCAAATTTGCAAACGGACATTTGAAAACTTAAGTTTATTGGCACCTATCAAAAAGTGAAACGTCAAAAGTGAGCAGCAAATAAATGGAGTCGCTTTTTGGTAAAAGATTCACGAAGATAATTAAAAAATTATGAAATCACGATGAGTTCACTTGTAATTCTGCTTAATATTAATTCGCCCTTAACTAAGAAGTATGTCCCATTTTTCTTTCTTGTTGTTTTGCTGCTATTAACATATTTTTTTACGCTACATTTAGCCATTTTATGCATTTTCGAACAGATACGACCATTACGACTATACTTAGTACTCGTTGCATTGAAACCTTTTTTAGGTGCGTTCAGAAATTAAGAATTTTTTTTTTTGTTTACAAAACAATATTATTAAGAAAAAAGTTACGAGCTAGAAAAGTAACGAAATTTGCTTAGGAATCAAAAATTACTAACATGTAACGTGAGAAGGTCAAAATTACGCAAAATGTTACAAATGTTACGAAACGGCAACACTGCCTCAGACAGAACACTCCCCGTTGTACATACATACCTACGGTAGAAGGGTTATTCTTCAGAAATATGTCTGCGACTTATTCCTTTGTCTCCATACATTTAGTATGAAAATTGGCCAGAGGAATAAGGAGATCGCAGACATATTTCTGAAGAATTACCCAGAACAAACACAGAGAGCCATCGTCGCTCCTGAGGCTAAGTGGTTCCAAACCGTATGTTAGTACGGGATAGGCGACAATACGAAGAAGCGAGGGAGAAGCTGGTATGGGCTTCAGTACAGCATTGCCAGACGTCCCGATTTCGGCGGGACGTCCCGATTTTTAAATCAAATTTAAATGTCCCGCGCGGGACAGGCTCAGTCCCGCTTTTCGGGGATAACTCGACCATGCGGTGCGTGCCGTGCTGAGGAAGTGCGAGCGGGTGGCATAGACAAGTAATTTAAAACTCAAATAAAACGATGAATATTACAAAACTTCTGATTTTTTTACTATGTCCCGATTTCGACCAAAGAATCCCGCTTTTTTTACTCAAAAAGTTTTAAAATCCCGCCTTGGCAAAAAAACCTGGCAACGCTGAGTTCAGTGCTAAAACCTTACGTAACGGTGCACGGTGCTTGAAACAAAAATATACCTCGAGCACTGCAGCTTTGTAAAACTGGCCACTGTCCTGTTTACCACCGCGTGGTCACTATGCCGGTTATCAGATTTACGCGCGGCCATCTTGTTTTTTTTTCGATTTCGCTTTACAGTTACCCGGTCAGGGCAGATCTCATAATTAAGGGCTTTGTGACTGGCTTTCACAAACGAGGTTTTGGGGTTCCGTACAGCACCATCTTTTTAGGTTTGGTTTAAAGAAAATGGAAACAGAATTCAACGACGGTCGGACGGTTCTCTATTCGTCTGTATGTTTTTTTTGTGTTGTTCACCGATTACTCGAAGACGGCTGAACCGATATTGAAAATTCTTTTTTTGTTTCAAAGGGTATATTTCAGAGGTAGTCCCATTGCAACCAAATCAGAATCTGATGATGGGATCTTGGAGAAATCGAGGGAACTCTTCAAATATTATAGGCACACATACAGCGATTTTGGTATTTTTCATAATGTCTTATTAGAAATGAGTCTTGAAGATCTGATGATGGAATCTTGGAGGAATCGAGGGAACTCTTAAAATATTATAGGCACACATATGGCGATTTGGATATTTGTTATGGGGTCTCATGCATTACTTATCGAATAGCTTCATTTGACGTGACATCCAGTGTTAACCGACTTCCGCAAAGAAAAACTGTATTCAATTTATACGTTTGTTACGCGATTACTCGAAGATGGCTGAAAATTATTTTTTGTTTGGAAGGGTTTACACCTCTGAGGTTGTCCCATTGCAACCAAATCACGATCACGATCTTAGAGTTATTGAGGGAACTTTTCAAATATTATAGGTCGATTTTTATTACCGTAAAACGGGGTGAGTTGGCTGGAAATCGAAGTTCAAACCTGGATAAAAGTTTATTTTTATATGTGGCACATTGATTTATATACAAAAAAAGTGTTCCGGAGGTAAGAATTACAGTTTGTCAATGATAGTTTGTTGCTTCATTGCATAGTTTCAACGAAAAATTCATAATTGTAAGCAAAGCCAGCTCACCCCGTAGTTGGGGTGAGAAGGCCTAGCAATGGGGTGAGATGGAAAAATTGCTAGGGTTGACACTTTCGGATCAAGACAATAGCTCGACTTGACAAGAGATTTTTTTATTAACGTAGCAAAATTATGTTTTATTTATGCTCCTACTTAAACCGGTTTAATGTTTTCTTTAAGTAGCCTAGAGGTGTGCGCCGCGCCGGCGCGCCGCCGCCGCCGGCTTTTTTGGCCACGCCGCCGCCGCCGATTTCTGATCGGCGTGAAATCGGCGTGGATAAAAATTTATTGCAAAAGCAGATTTTCGTACCAAATATCAAATCTAACCTTATTTAACACTTTGTTCTAGCAGTTCATGGCATATACTCTGTTGATTTCAAGGTTCATCCCATTTTTGGATAATGTTTTTTCTTATTATCCTCTCGTAGGATTTCAAAAGACGGCAGAGGCTAGTTAAAATGGGCTAGATCATCATTAACATCTCAATTAGGAGACATTCATTGATGAACATAGGTCTGCCCTAAACAATTCCGAACGAACAGTCGCAACGCACACGTTTTCTCTTGATCGAATGCCGACGAACTTAAACATGTCCTCAGATCATTTTGTGGAGGCCAACCCACGCTCCATTCTCCTTCAGATTCGTGGTCTCCCTTTGGGAACCTTTCCATCCCATCGGTCATTGTTGCTCGAGCTATATGCCCAGTCCATTACCACCTCATCTTACTAGAGTTATGTCACCTAAGTAGGTTCTTTGGAAACGGAACGAAACGGATTTACTAATTTGGTAACTTAAACTCCAAGAATAGCTCTCTCTATGGAACGTTGAGCGATTCGACCCTATTTATGAAGGTGAAAGACTATACGTCTACTGGATATCTCGTCACTAGACAAAAACTATTCTTGAGACATTGAGACATGGTGAGAGAGAAGAACTGGAGTGTATGTTTCAGCTACATATGTGTATTCGTAGTTCTCGTCCTAGACAACTTCAAGGTTAACTGCCCCAAGAGCGACTGGGGTATCAGGGAGTTCGACATAACTTTCGTCTTATAAACACAGGGGTCGTTGAGCATATTTTTTATTATTTTTAGTTCGGCCCATTTCTAAGCCTTTAGCAATATTTGAGTCCAGGAAGATATAGCTCGAATAAATAATGTCTGATAAGGCCTAAAACCTCTCGAATAGGCCGAAGATGTGCCATGTAGAACCAAGTTGAAGCATGGGTCACCTTCCCTCAGTAGATGGCTTTGGCATCGTAACGTTATGATCACTAGATCACTTTGGCAAAAAGGCAAAAAACGCAAATTTTAACCATTTTATTTCAATATTTTTTTGAAAAATATAGGTTTATAACATTAAATCAGAGTTTAAGGTGATGTACGGCGATATTTTAAATAACTGTGTCCCTGAATTACGGTTTTTCGCTGTGTGAAATCATGTTTCAATCACGCCGATTTCACGCCGAAAATACGCCGCCGCCGCCGATTTTTGGCCAAACGCCGCCGCCGACAATTTTTTGATCGGCGCACATGTCTAAAGTAGCCTGTATTACTGTATGAAATAAATAAAATGCAAATTTTAATATAACATATTTATTTAATTTGCAATTTATAGAATTCCTCCGCTACTTCAATTTTTTTTTAATATTTACCATTTTATCATAATGTAAGACACTTTTGACTACTTATGTAAATCGACAACCCTGAACTACGAACACCAACTCCCCCCTCTATCAAACCAGCACACCCCGTTCGTAACACCAACTCTCCCCATTCATGAGCCAACTGTCCCCGTTGTCGAGCCAACTCACCCCTCAGTACAAGCCTGCTCACCCCATAAAAATCGTCAAATGTGGTTGGATCGTTTTCTATGTTAAAACCATTATGAATAAAGAAAAGAAGAAAGCCATGTAAGGGATCGTTCAACAATTACGTGATCATTTTTGGCCGTTTTTTTAACCCCCCCCCCCCCCCCCTATGTGATCACAGCGTAATCTTTTGTTTTAACCCCCCCCCCCCCCCCCTCGCCTTGATTACGTAATCTTCGTCCGTGCTTAAAATGTTTGCTGTTTATTAGCACTGACACGTATGTCATGTTTCTATGGGTCTTAAATTACCTACATTTGGAAAGAGGGTGTGTCATTTGGCAAAATGCAAAAGGTAAGAACTAGAGATGGCCCGACTAGTCGGGAACACCGACTATTCGGCATCATTTGTAGTCGGCCGATTAGTCGGCGACTAGTCGGCAAAAAATGCCGAATATTCGGCACTATTGCCTAGCGGAGAAATTGTGAATCACTGTAGTGGCAGGTTGTCAGCCTATCGCCCAAAATTGCAATCCACTGAAATCCTTGAGTCCCTTAGTCGCCTCTTTACGAAATTTACGGTAAATAAATGAGTCGATGCTATTCTAATCCAGTATCACACGACAGCAAAAAGGCGGCGTCATAAAAAGTGTCAATACATTTTGTTAATTTTATAAAAAAAATGTGAAAGAATCACAGAAATAAAGCTAATCCAGTCATACAGAAAGGAGCCATCTAAGGATGAAAAATTCAAATTTAAATTGGCTTTACAATAATGTTCTCTGATGGATGACTAAAGTAATTTGATTACTTTTCTAATTAAAAGTATTTCTAGCTAGTTCTACACCTTTTTAATTTTTTAGAAAATTTCTTTAGCTAACAAGTTATAAAATGATGACGTAATCATGGATGCTCCCCCCCCCCCCCCCCCTCCCCCAAATAATCCAATGTATATACAAGCACCCGACCCCCCCCCCCCTCCGGTGATCACGTAATTGTTGAATGATCCCTAAGTATATAAACGATATCCGAAAGGTGGATGAACACTTACTCTGGTAAACATCACTTAAAAACAAAACAAAGTTAAATTCAACTAAAAATCCGCCGATTTCGAGCATCAACTTTGACAGTGAATTTGTGTTTCAAAATTGTATGATTTGGCAGCTTAATGTTGCGAAAAGAAGAAAAAATATGTCTAAAAATATAATCAAATTACTTTGAGAGCAACCTAAGCCCAAAAATTAAAGCTACTACTCAAAAATGAAGCCCCCCGCGAAGCCTACTCACCCCATTCTACGGTATATATTATAACATTACTCATACGGCGATTTGGTTATTTTAGATAGTCTCGGCATTTCTTTTCGAAATTAGTTTATTGAAAGCCGGTTGTTTTAATTTTGTGTTTATTAATGTTACAACACTGTCATAAATAAAAGTTGTTTATTGATTGAATGTTTTCCACGACACGACGTCGCATAGATGAAACGACGCCGTGTCGTAGCACGACGCGACATCGTATCGTGTTTATGTGTAAGAGCCCTAAGTAATATTACTACGTGGAGAATTTTCTCTTTCTAAGAAAACTGAGGTTCGGGTCTAACCACCGGACGGATCGCACTGCACCCGATCGTCTTTCTCCATTGAGACTGAATAAGAATTTGTTCTACGTCGTACACCTCTTCCCTAAGGGCCCGCGCAGACAGAGCGCGGTCTGGAGTTCCGAGTTCCGCGTTCAGAGTTCTGCGTTCTTTCGAATATACTGAGTCCCTTACGATAATGCACATGCACACAGCAGGCGGTCAGACCGCGACGGTCAAAGCGGAACGCCGCGTTCACCACGATGTCTAAAGTTGCAAACTCGCGGCGAGTTCGTCGCCAGCGAAATTTGTATGGAGCTTCGCTTCTAACTCGCCCGCAGCTCGCTCGCAAATCGCTAGTGTGATAACTGATAAGGCTCTAACGCATCGGTTCCGAACCTGCGGGTAATTACCCCTCTAGGGGTAAAATTAATTTTCCTGAGGGGTGATACTCATATTAAGTCGTTTTTCTTTGAGTACTGCCATATACATGGATATATATTTTTTGGAGGTGTAACGATACAAATCTAGAACGGGCCTGTGGGTGATGAGGCAATAAAGGTTAGGAACCACTGCTCTAACGCGTGCGTCTTAGGGCCGATACAGACGGACTGCAACCCAACTGCAACTCCCTACGATTTGTATGGGAACTGCATCACAACTGCACGCCGACTGCGCAGTTGTGATGCAGTTCCCATACAAATCGTAGGGAGTTGCAGTTGGGTTGCAGTCCGTGTGTATCGGCCCTTACTAGTAAGTGGTAGCTGTCTAAGCCCCTGGGCGGGGGCAACATTTGCTACCAGTAGACGCGCGGCGAAAGCGCGGAGTGAACCACGTAACACGAGATAGCAATCGGAACATTTTTTTGAGAACCAACCCATTAAGAGCTTTTAAATTGTGTAATATCTGTTACACGCATTGTGCCATGATAGGGCCCTACCCTTGCTTGTCACGTCGCTAACACGATCAAGCTCGCCCTTATTGTACAAAAGGTCGGAACCGCCGTATATTATCTACTACACTCCGTCATTGTGAGGAGCTGTTTATTGGGCAACTTTCATCATCTGAATGAATATAAATGCTGTGTTTAACACGGTTCTAGCGGCATGGTTTGGAAATTCCTCTGCTTGGATTTAGACTGGTATACTTATAGACACCGACGATGCATATGCAATCTAAAAATAACTTTTTAGTAATGGTTACAAAATTAAGAGACTTTAGAAATAAAATGAGTTCAGTACAAATTATGAATATTATGATACTGAAAAGGATAGGTACTAATTTATTAAAATACTATAAGATAAGATACTTTTGTTTAAGATAAAGTTGTTATGCGTGCCAGTACTGTGTGTAGTAAAATATTAGTGGAGAAATTGCGATTTTAGCTTGTATTTTGGTGATTCCGAGAGATATTTTACTAATTATTATTCTAAGTATAAAAGATAAATAAAATACGTTTAAAATGCAACATATTACACCATGACTTCACTGGTCTAGTGACTAACGACGAAAAAATATCAAAACATGTATTTAGTAAATCACAGAGAAAATACCTTAAATCGGTGAGCATTTCAAACTGCTAATGTTTCTTATTAGTACGCCCTACAAAGCCCGCATTGCTTCAACTACTCGTAGAGCAATGAGGACTTTGCAGGGCGTCCTTACCTCAATTAGTTGGTCTTTGTGATTGTGAAATTTTCCGTGTTTCTTTACTTCTTACGACTACTATGGAACATAAGGCTGGGTTTCCACAAGAGCTGTGCGAGGTAGCATGGCGGCGTGCGAGGTAAAAATCCACCAATCAACGTATAGTTCATCCGGCGGCGTTGGAGTAAAAAGCCATAAAACTTGTTACAATAGCATTATTAATTCGAAAGGTGACAAGTCGTAATACGAAGTAGTGAATTTCGACCTAAACACTTTCTATTAAAGTTCAAAATGCTTTTTATGTTTCAAATACAAAAGGTATCTTCACCTGCATAGGGTTGTCAAAACTGTAATAAGTGAGTAAAATATTAAAACATAACCATAAACCACTAAACCAGATTCAACGGAATAGTTGAAAATTCCCGATTGTTGCAACCCTACCCTCCAATGTTTTTTATTGCATTTGCAATTTTTGCGCTGTCATTTGATATTGTACCTTAGTACTAACTATTACGTTAGCTTTTTGTATACGTAAGAAATCACTTACACTCTTTCTATAATAGATAACCAATTAGCTCATTTTTAGGGTTCCGTACCAAAATGGTAAAAAAGGAACCCTTATGGTGCGACTCTGTCTGTCTGTCCGTCCGTCTGTCACAGCAAGATATCTCAGGATCTACTGATGCTATCGACTTGAAATTTGGAATAGCGTTAAAAACCGTCAACCCGAGCCTATGGGACAGAAAAAAAAATCTTATACCTTTTTTCTTTTTTACCTTTTTTTTAAAGGGGACCGAAATGGGATGTCGTAAATCAAAAGTTCAGCGAATATATTGAGTGGGATATCAAATGAAAGGGCTTAATATGTAGATTCCAAAACCGTTTTTATATTTTTTCTTAGACATGTAGTTTTTGATTTAAGACAAAAAACGTTAAAAAAAAATACCATTCCCCCCCTATTATCTCCGAAGTTACTGAGCAGAAAAATCTGTAATAATTACCAATTATTCATATTATCCTAAATATTAAAGGAAAAATAAAACGGATTTCCTAACTTGCAGCGTTTTTTAGAAATACGCAAAAATCGTAAGACAACTTTATTTGCTCCTACTAAACTAACCGCGGCATATGTCGATGTATGGGGACAACAGTTTTTCAAGAGCAAAGTTAAGTTTGTCCCACCACCATACAGTTTTTCTTGAATTATTCACGTATCTACTGACGAGTGTGTACGGAACCCTCGGTGCGCGAGTCCGACTCGCACTTGACCGGTTTTTATTATTACTCTTTACTCTTAAGTCGGCGGACAGACTATACCTACCTAGCCTCGCGCAGCGCGGCCCTGCATTGGTGGTTTTAGGGTTCCGTACCAAAATGGTAAACAAGGAACCCTTATGGTGCGACTCTGTCTGTCTGTCCGTCTGTCAGAGCCAGATATCTCAAAAACTACTGCTGTTATCGATTTGAAATTTGGAATAGTATTAAAAGTAGCTAACCCGAGCCTATTGGATGTAAAAAAAATCTTGTAACTGTTTTACTTTTTAAAAGGGTCCGTAATGGGACTTTGAAAATTGAAAGTAGGCTATTCTATTATATCGAGTGGGATATCAAATGAAAGGGCTTTATTTGTAGATTAAAACGCCGTTTTATTTTTTTCTTAAATAGTAGTTTTTGGTTTATGACGAAAAACGTTAAAAAAATACCATTCCCCCCTATTATCTTCGAAATTACTGAACAGAAAAATCTGTAATAATTACCAATTATTAATGTCATCTTAAATAGGTATTACAGGAAAAATATAACGGTTTTCCTAACTTGCACCGTCTTTGAGTAATTTGCAAAAATCGTAACACGTACTTATTTGCTCCTACTAAACCAATTCCCATACAGTTTTTCTTGAACTATTCATGTATCTACTTATGAGTTTGTACGGAACCCTCGGTGCGTGAGTCCGACTCGCACTTGACCGGTTTTTTTCCTCGCGCGCCTTGAGCTACCTCGCACAGCACTGATGGAATGTTGGTCAATATGAAAACAAACAATCCGACACTTTGGTGTTAATAAAACAGGTTATTTATTATTCTAAACAATTTCATTATCTTTTAAACATAAATCAGCTTAATTACAATATCTTGATAGGAATTTGTCATCATCATCAAAACGGGTTTTTTTTATATTTTTATACAAAACCTTGATGTCTCCTTCATTATCACGGGCATATTGTTTCGTTTGTATGTTTATGTATATTTTTTACATGTATGTTTTTTGGAGAAAATTCGAGAAGTAAGTTTGCTAAGTAAAGCACCCTGTTAATGAGGTAAACAATAATCAGTGATTAACACCTCCTTGATCATCTTATGGTTACTAATTTGCATTTGGACTTCGTCGGGTGTAGGTACGAAATAAGAATGAGAATAAACTGACTTCACAAAAATGACGCCATGTCAACAACGACTACGTTTTTGACGTCAGCGGTTAGGGCTTGATAGGTTAAGGTCATTACTTGATCCTGTAGCATTCTCAGTAGGTAATAGTTATATTTGCTGTTTGTATGTACATACTTTTACACATTGTAATAAAACAACTTAAACGGATCGAATCGCGTATATTCCAAAATTGTTCAATTCACGACGTTTCGTAACCCTTTTCAGCATTCGTGGTCGCGGGCAGACTGAGAAAATGTGTCAAAAGTAACGTTGTGCAAACCTACCTACCCACTTTAAAAAATACAAATTAAAAAATTAGTGTTGCCTGATGTGATGGGCCTAATGTTGAAAGGCGTTCACAAAATAAACCCTGAAAAGAGTTATGAAACGTCCGGACTTAAAAAATGTAGTATTAAACGCGATTTAATCGCGGAAACCGAAGACAATATTTTATACAGTTTATATATACTTACATATTATAATAAAATCCTAGCAATGCATCAAGCAAAAACTACCAGACCGATTTTTCCGGATAGATTTATTATGACCTCAGTTAACACCTAGGTTAAAGTTGGTACTTTTGAGTAAATGGTTTTATTTTCAACTCGATACCTCCACACGTTCCCGAAATAAAGGGTATTGACAGACAGACAGACAAACAGAAGGACAATATAGTGATCCTATAAGGGTTCCGTTTTTTCCTTTTAAAGTACGGAACCCTAAAAAGCAGGGCTTGAAACCGGTATTCTGCAAAAACCCCGAAATAGCCCAATATTTTGAATGATTTTTTTTATTTTTTTTTTATTTGGACCTTCAACAATAAGCATACCGTTACATTTTATTTTATGCTTTTTATGTAGGGCACAATCATGTATTTAAGTGATGATTTCGTATTATTAGATTGTCCGATTAAAAAATTAAATAATAAACCAAAGAACGGAAAAAATACCGAGCTCTGCTAAAAAGTAAGAGTTTTCAGGCAAATATGTCATTCATGTACACAAAGGTCAGGGTTGCCATGCCACCTCAACGTAATTAACCCACAATGTTGCCAACCGTTTATGACAGCGTTTTACTCGTATCATTATGAGACGTAAGACTACCGCCTTGCTCACCGCCGAGCGATCGACCTTTGGCTTTGGCTCAAAGTTCCAGGACCAAGCGTTGAGGAAAAAACAATGTGTTTATCGTTTTTTCTGAGAAATTGTAAATTGTGCAAGCGCTTTTTCGAAAGTGGTGGAAATGTATCCGAACACACTTAAAATAAGTAATTGAGTCATTTTCAAAAAAATTGTACATACTTAAGGGCCTAATAAAAACAAAATCACGATCGCTTCAAAATAAAATAAATAAAATAAAATAATTTATTTCTGTAAGTAGGCCCTCAAGGGCTCTTTTACATGTCTTACATTCTTTGTCTTCTTTTCTTTTTGGCGCTTCGGGTAATGACCTTCTGGTGAGAAGAAGCGCCGGAAGAAACTCACCAGTTTCTCTTTTAATAATTTAATATACATTACATTACCTTAAAAACTACATTTATAGAGATGTAAAGGGTCTCTCTATGCGTCCAAACAATACAAATAAAAAAATAGAAAATAAATTGATACTAGAATTAATGGAGATGTAAAGAGTCTCCGTTGTCAAAATATTATGTTTTGGAGGTGTAAAGGATCTCCAAACGTCAAAATACAAATTGAAAATACTTATTTACTAAATTAAGTCCATTTTTTCTTAGAGATGTAAATGGTCTCTAAGTGTCAAAACAATTGGCAAGTACAAAAACAGAAAAAGACAACTAATCAAACATTGTTTTTAAAATATATCTATTTCCAGTCGCAGTTAATCCCACGGTGTTTCATCATTCATGTAGTCTTGTGTGCTGTAATAAGCCTTAGACATGAGTTTACGCTTTACACAATTCTTAAATTTGTTAATAGATAATTCAGTTATATTCCTTGGCAGCTTATTATAAAACCTTACACAATTACCCATGAATGATGTTTTTATTTTATGGAGCCGAGTGGTGGGCACTGCGAGCTTATGTTTATTCCTAGTATTAATATTATGTATGTCACAGTTCTTCTTAAAATTCATGATATTTTTATGTACATACATAATATTCCTCTGTGTTACGAAAGTTAGGCATACAAACTACTTATATGGGTAACTTTCGTAATACAGAGGAATAAATTAAGTTTTGTTTTAATTAAATCCCTTAATTGTGTTAATTTTTTTTGAAAATGACTCAATTACCTACTACAAAATTAAAAATGTTAAATGATAGCAATCATTCATCAAATGTTCATTCAATAAACAAGTGCTAAAGTTACGATAAAAATACTCAAATCTCTTAGGCGTGACTATTAGAGAATGCAATCTCGATCTCGCGAAATCTCGAACCGAGTTTCGAGATTCGATCTCGTCGGCACGAGATCTCGATTTTTGCAATCTCGGTCGAGATCTCGATTAATATTTTAGAGATCTCGAACGAGATTGATGCGTGTGAATTATTTAACGTCGATTAATGTTTTTGAGGCTAGCATACAACTGCCGGCTCACAGTGGTGCTAAGGGCCGATACCCCCTAACCAGCGTGGAAGCCGAGCGGGCGTTCTCTGCTGCTGGCTTTTTGGCAACAAATATTTGATGGCGCATGACTGATGACTCCTTAAGCACCCTATGTTTTCTTACAAATCATTTTCGAGATTGCATTCTCTAGTGCCTATAATGTTTTAAGGGTACCCTGGATTTTCCATGACCCTCGTCAGAAGCGGATCTGGTGGTAATGGACCCTCCTGGGAGGTATATACATATACCCTTTCAAACAAATAAATCTGTGGTCTAACTGAATAGCTCGCTCGCTTCCTGCGTAGGCTGCGATTCCACCAGGGACGTGCGAGGATGCGTAGCGAGGGATGTGTTTGTCATGAACCAATAGAAACACTTCATTTACCTATCCTCGCTCCGCTGAGCTGCTTCTATTGGTTCATGGACAAACACACCCCTCGCTACGCATCCTCGCACATTCCTGGTGGAAACGCAGTCTTTTATCGTATTAAATTACGAATACATAGAACTAAAAACCTCCTCCTCCTTTTATGACGTTTGTTAAAATAAGGATTAGTAAATTTTCAACTTCGAGGTCGTAATATTTATATGTTAATTTACGGCCTATAATATGATGCGGCGATTTATTGGAAATAAATTGAGTTGACGTAAAAACCGATTTTAGATTAAAATATCGATAAACGATACTAATTACGTTTTGCAATTAAAAAGAATAACCTAAAGAACATGAATAAATTTGTGATTGGCATTGAGATAGTTAAACACTATACACAGTAATGAAAACTAACCTTCATTAATATACAAAGGGAGGTTATTTATATTCCGTCAATCAATCAAATCTGATATAGCTAATAAATAATAAATGCCGCACTAATAAATTCTCTGTTTAGCCTAAATGGTTGGCTAGTAGAGAATGCCTTACGGCATTAAATCCGCCATTTGTACTTTCTTGGATTGTGCAATAAAGTTTAAATAAATAATTAAATGTAAAATTATGTAAGGCACTGGTCCCACCGGCGAGTAAGCGAGAAAAGTTGGGCGAGTAAAGCCAGGCACAGTGTGATCATCGATCTTTCCAGATCCGCAATGTAATGCTACTCGCCCACATTTACTCGCTTACTCGCCGGCGGCGGGACCAGTGCCTAACTATAACTAGAAACTGACATTAGACTTTATTGGCAAGAAGAGACTTATTCATTTTTAAACAAAGCTGCGTCCAGATATCGTCGACCGTAGGCTGAATTACGGTAAGGGACAGGCAAAGCAATGTCCCTTACGCTAATTCAGCCTGCGATCGACGATATGAGTTACGAGGGAAATATGTAGGGTACACTTACGGTGCGACTAGTCCACAAGTTTAAAAGTCGCCCACCTAGCTATGGAGAGGGCTATGTTCGGTGTTTCTTTAAGAGGACGGCTAGAGAGGGCTAGAGGGCTATGTTCGGTATCGTATAGAAATGAGACGATCCAACACAGAATCAAATTGACAAAGAATTACGAGTAGTAAACTGAAATGGCAGTGGGCTGGTCGTGTTTGCCGAAAAACCGACAGCAATTTAAGTAGACGTGTTCTCGAGTGGAGCAAGGTGGAGCAAGGTGGAGCAAGGCTGGCGGCAGCTGGAAAATGGGTGAGGTAAAGGCGGCTCTAGCCCATGTGCAATCAGCCTGCCGTCCTCTAATAGGCAAAAGGAGCTGATGTAACGCCTTGCGTTGCAACCTACTTTGCAAGGTCTTTGAGAGCGCTGGCGCCGCGAGCGACGCATGTTCTTTGCAGGTGTCGTTCGCGGCGCTCGGCGCCTCCCAAAACCCAGCACCCGTATCCCACCCACAGTATAATAGATAGAGAGATATACAAAAAGTACATTGCGCGTTTGAATGTGTGCACATCGTGTACGAAAGCATTACACGCAAAGATTTAAGAATGCGTTAGTGTAAGGCCTGACTGGCGACCGTCCAGCGTCGCGTCTGGCAGGCCGGGCAGCGTGAGGCAGCGTCTCTGGGTTTTGTGTAGCGTGCACTCAGGACGATCACATACATTTGTTTATGTTTAACATGAACGCCGCACGCCCCGTCCCGCTGCATGCCCCGCTCGAGCGTCCACTCAGGTCGTACACTAAGAATGTTCCAGAATGGATCGCACTTACACAAACGCGCGATCGTGCATCTGTGTGAATACGTGATACGCGCTCCTAAATGGCCCAAGTTGGACTACTTTCTTTGCCTTTATACTTTGCGTGTGCGCTGCACACTTGCACTATAGGTAACGCTGACCCTGGGCTGATCGTGCTCAGTGGCACACTCTTGGAAGAGACGTAATGTCTAGGGTTGGACTCCAATAGATTGATAATGAAGGGCTATAAAAGGGTCTCACCTGTTGTACAACTACTTCTAGAGGTTGGCCGGTCTGTAGTTCCTCGGAGGACCGCCGCGTCGGCCGGACGGCGTATTCCCGCTCTCCGATAATCTGAGGACAAAACATAAAATATTATTATTTCATTCGTTTTAAACAATATGATTTGGGAACTACAAACAACGAAACTGTTTATACAACATGCACTGTACGTAGGGTTCCCAACTCCCCCGGATTGCCCGGGAGACTCCGGTAATAATGGTTAACCTCCCGACCTCCCGGGATGCAATCATTTCCCATCCCGTTTTTCTAAAGTTTTAGGGCCTTATCACACTTGCGAGTTACACGCGTGTTTCGATACAAATATCAGTCGCAGCGGCAGCGATCTCGCTGCGTGATCGCCATCATACAAAATAAGCTCGCTACTCGCAAGTCTGATAAGCCTGACAGTGAGTGCCTTTTCACACGTCCCGGTTGCCGGGTACCCGGTAGCGAAGTGTATGGCTATGTATACGTTAGCTTACGCCGGTACGTATGAAAGCTAACGTACATGGCCATACACTTCGCCACCGGGTGGGTACCCGGCGCCGGCTACCCGGCAACCGGGACGTGTGAAAAGGCACTCAGGCCCTGACTGACGCATCCGTCGCTCGCTTGCCGCTATTCGCTTGCTATACGCGCCGCTGTCGGTTTAAACCTGTATAATTTTTTTTCCCATTTCTACAAATTCTCCCGGGTTAGTCCTTTCGAGAGTTGGGAACCCTAACTGTACGTAGGCACAGCTTCATGTCATAATAATATCACATTGTTATCTGATTTACATATTCTTGCAAAATTTCAGCTCGATCGGAAACCGGGAACGGGGCCGAATTTCAGTTGCAAGATTTGAAGATAGTCCGCTTTGTATTGACCTCGAGGTCGCCAACTATAGGATGGATTCCCTTGGTACAGTTGTATATTGCGTCAATCTGAGCTGATTTAGCCCGGTAGCCATGAACCCCTCCCTGGTGGGTAGGGAGGGGGGGCATTCAAAGAGACGCTTTACCTTGCTTCGGACAAAAAATTCTATTGACTTCAATTTGGCTACCACCTCGTGCTTGGTATCATTTTCGTATAAATCAAGGACGAGGAATTCAATTTCGATATAATTTGTATGAAGTTTCATACAAAAAAACTCAGATTTTGATGAAAATATGAAAATTACACTTCACTTTTTTTAACAAAAAGGTGTATATTGAAAAAAATATGAGGGTTCTTGAGTGTATAAAAATACTCTTAGACGGGAAATTTTATCAGCTTTAATATAATATATATTTTATGTAACCTTATCATACAACCTCAAGCTGGAAAAAAATCAAACGTGCTACGCGATAGTCACGAAGTTATTTTTTCAACCCGTCTCCCTTGAGAGAGAGTCACATAATATATATGTAGTACATGCATCATATTTCAGAAATGCATACGTGAGCATGAAAAAAGAAAAATAAAAAAAATGTACTTATTTTCCGAACTTCCGTTATAAGTTGGTTTTTAATACAAAATACATGGAGTACCAACTTAACTTTGCTGGTGTCCTGTGCTTATAGTGTGATAAATCATGAAAATATATTTGCTTTAGAACAAAACTCAAAAATGTGTGTACCTATACTATAGTTTTCTATAAAAAAACGTGTTTTACACTATATTATCGTATATTATTGAATTATACCATTCTGTGTAATGAAATCAAACCAAATACCTACCTGAAGAAAATCGTAGTTAACTTTTTATTTGATTCACCACTCGAGGTGGCATTTCCCACCACAATTGCACAGTTCAATGCACTTTAAGGATCTTTTGACCACCTGCCACTGTAACGTGTCTTGCACTTGCACTTAACGAGTTCAGTAGGTAGTCCACTATGGCGTAAAGTTGTTGTTATGGGAATCCATCTCCCAGCCCCAATCTTCTGGACCTGCCAAATTTTGAATGGTCACCACTGTTAGGCCCCATTGGTGTACACCCTGGTAAATGGTGGCCCTTAACAGATGCTGCCGAAAACTGGCTTCTGTTGGAGAAATATATTCTAGCTTTAAGTAGATCTTTTATTGAAAAAAGTTCCTTTCGACACTCCTTCAACGATGTACACTCACGGACTTTTTGTTTGGCCATTTAGGGTCCAAATTACATTAATCGTGTCATAGATTGTGTATTACAAGAGAAAATTATGCTAAACCCTAAATGGCTTAACAACTAAAGTCCGTGAACGTACAATGGCTGAATCTGAAATATTTTTACGTAATTTACGTCTAAATTCGTAGTTGCAATTCAAGCGACGCTGTTTTGGTTTACTACTGACTACACAGTACACTACCCGTGGCTTCGCCCGCATTGTTTCCGTTACTGTCCCAAGAGAACCCTTTACCGGGGTAAAAAGTCCTATGTATCAATCCACCCAGTTCTTACCCCGTTATTTAGAAACTAACATCCAAATTCCAAACATCCACACATCTTCACAAACTTTCAGATGTATAATATAAGTTAGATGTGTTGTCATTGTAATGATATATTTCTGAATCAATGGTTTTCAGGTTTTCCATCTGCCATCATGTGGGAACCAGAGGTTACATATGGAAAAGATTCCATGCTTCGAAGGCAGTTATCTTTCCTCTCCCATTGAACATTGACACAGTGTCGCACCCAGTTAAAGCATGGAATATTGGCAATTCTCTGGCTTTTTCAGGACCTGAAATAATACAATTTTAAGACGCTGACACGACAAAACACGAGTGAGCACAAATACTAGAATACCTAAAGAATAGCGCATTCTTGTGTCGCCCTTTTTATGGTTGCAAGGGTCGATGTTATGCCGTCCGTGATATTTAGCTCTTTTTTCAGTTGGCACTTTTATAGTAAGATAAGCTAAGTGTAACATCCTTATGTTGCATTAAGGAAGAGTTCTTATTGGTTCTCACTATCACGTAAGAAATTGCCTCATCCTTTAGGTATTCTAGTACCTATTTGTGCATACCCGTGTCTTGGCGTGTCAACATCTTAATCTTGTGTTATTCCAGGTCCAGAAAAAGCCAGAGCATTGCCAATTTTCCATGCTTTAACTGGATGCGACACTGAGCCAGCATTCAACGGGAGAGGAAAAAAACTGCCTTCGAAACATGGAATCCTTTTCTATCTGTAACTTCTGATTCCCAAACGCTGGCGGATGGAAATATTCTAGACGCCGAACCATTGATTCAGAAATCTATCATTACAATGTACAATAAGTCAATAAACGAAACCAGCTTCGCTTGAATTGTAACAACGTATTTAGACGTAAATTACGTAAAAAATATTTCGGATTAAGCCATTGTACATAATTTAATGAGTGTCGAAAGAATTAACTATTTTCAATAAAAGATCGACAGCCAGAATATACTTTTCCAACAGAAGCCAGTTTTCGGCAGCATCTGTTAAGGGCCGTTTACCAGGGTATACTTACACCAATGGGGCCAAACAGTGGTGACCATTCAAAATTTGGCAGGTCCAGCAGATTGGGGCTGGGAGATGGATTCCCATAACAGCAACTTTATAGTCAATATTTATAGCCATAGTGGACTACCCACTGAACTCGTTAAGTGCAAGTGCAAGACACGTTACAGTGGCAGGTGCAACTGTCAAAAAAGATCCTTAAAGTGCATTGAACTGTGCAATTGTGGTGGGAAATGCCACCTCGAGTGGTGAATCAAATAAAATAAAATAAAATAAAATAATTTATTTCTGTAAGTAGGCCCTCAAGGGCTCTTTTACATGTCTCATCTCTAATTCTTTTCTTTTGGCGCTTCGGGTAATTGACCTTCTGGTGAGAAGAAGCGCCGGAAGAAACTCACCAGTTTCTCTTTTTTGACCAACGAGTATTACAACAATATGTCGTTAATATAAGATTGCATTAATACATTACATTAAACTTAAAACTACATTTATAGAGATGTAAAGGGTCTCTCTATGCGTCCAACAATACAAATAAAATTATAGAAAATAAATTGATAGTAAAATTAATGGAGATGTAAAGAGTCTCCGTTGTCAAAATATTATGTTTTGGAGGTGTAAAGGATCTCCAAACGTCAAAATACAAACTGAGAATATTTACTTAATATCTTACAGAAATATAAAAAAATCTGTGACTCACGATATAACTTAAAACTAAATTAAAATTAAAAACAATTTTTCTTAGAGATGTAAATGGTCTCCAAGTGTCAAAACAATTGGCAAGTACAAAAACAGAAAAAACACAATTGATTAAACATTGTTTTAAAATATATGTCGCAGTTAATCCCACGGTGTTTCATCATTCATGTAGTCTTGTGTGCTGTAATAAGCTTTGGACATGAGTTTACGCTTTACACAATTCTTAAATTTGTTAATAGATAATTCAGTTATGTTTTGTGGCAGTTTATTATAAAACCTTACACAATTACCCATGAATGATGTTTTTATTTTATGGAGCCGAGTGGTGGGCACTGCGAGCTTATGTTTATTTCTAGTATTAATATTATGTATGTCACAGTTCTTCTTAAAATTCATGATATTCTTATGTACATACATAATATTCTCATAGATGTATTGACAATGCAATGTCATTACATTAATGTCCTTAAACTTATCTCTAAGTGAGTCTCGATAGTTCATCTTATATATCGCTCGAATAGCCCTCTTCTGCAGAACAAATATAGTATTAAGCTCTGAAGCACTAGCACTGCCCCACAGTAGAATACCATACGACATAATACTGTGGAAGTAACTAAAATATACTAATCGAGCTGTTTTGATGTCTGTTAATTGTCGGATCTTGTTGACTGCAAAAGCTGCAGAACTAAGTCTATTCGAGAGATTAGCAATATGGGGACCCCACTGGAGTTTATGATCCAATGTTATACCTAGAAAAACTGTACTATCAACTAGTTCCAATTCCTCATCCTTAACAGTGACACTTGCTTGCTCGCGATTTACGTTACGCGTGATAAAGTTAATACATTTAGTCTTTCTTTCATTTAAGAGTAAATTGTTAACATTGAACCAATTTACTACTTTAGAGATAGCATTGTTTACATCGTTGTAAGCTTGCTGCTGTCGCTTAACTTTGAAGATAAGTGAGGTGTCGTCTGCAAACAATACTATATCATGGTGGGTCTTTACGAGGTATGGCAAGTCATTTATGTAAATAAGGAACAGGAATGGTCCCAATATTGAACCCTGCGGTACACCCATCGAGACCAGTGACCCCGGTGAGTGCTGTCCATTCACGTCAACCCTTTGTATTCTACCTTGTAAGTACGACTTAAACAAATTCAGTGCCGATTCTCTAACTCCATAGTAGTGCAGCTTCCCGATCAATGTTTCATGACAAACGCAATCAAATGCCTTGGATAAATCACAGAAGATACCTAAAGCATCACATGACTCCTCCCAGGCATCGAAAATATGTTTAATTAGCTCAACACCAGCGTCGGTTGTTGAGCGACCCCGAGTAAAACCAAATTGCTTATTATGCATTAAGTTATTTGTATTAAAATGTTTCATTAATTGGGACAAAACTAATTTCTCGAAAATTTTACTGAAAGTTGGTAGCACAGATATTGGTCTAAAGTTAGTGGGGTCAGTAGTGCTACCTGATTTAAATAAAGGTGTTATTTTACTATATTTCATTAGATCAGGAAACTCACCGCAATCAACACAGTTATTAAACACGACTACCAAGTCAGGCGCTATGATTTCTATTAGGGATTTAACGGCATGGACAGAAACTCCCCAAAGGTCACTAGTTTTTTTGACATTAATTGATTTAAACGCCTTTACTACATCCGAGGTACTAACATGTTCAAAATGAAAGTATTTACTACATTCTGGGGCGTTATCTTTTAACAGCGTAACGGCAGACGAAGGTGATGAATTTAAATGCTTAGTTGTGGATACTGGTATCTCCGTAAAAAACTTTTCAAATTCTGTTGCTACTTCTAAATTGGAATCTACAATTTTGCCATCAATTTTTAGTTTAAGATCGTTTACTGTGTGCTTCGATCGACCAGTCTCCACATTAATTACTTTCCAGGTTGTTTTAATAATATCAGAACTATTTCTAATTTTCTGGCTTAAGTAATTACGCTTAGCTATATGACAATCAATCTTAAATTTCTTCGAACATTGTTTCACATGCTCTTTAAATTCATCACTCGTATTGAACCGCCGTTCCTCATACAAGGCATACAATTCCTGTCTACGTTTATGTAAGTCCACAGTAGCCCACTCACTAAAAACTGGTGCACCACTAACCACGACCGATTTAGAAGTAAATATTGCGTTATAATGTTCCATAAAGGTGTGAAAGAATGAATTGTACATGTCGCTAGGAGTCGTGTCGGAAGATAAAAAGGGTAGCGCCTGAACCAGACTATGTTTCATTCGTTCCACACGGTCTGTAGTTACTGGTACAAAAGTAATTTGTTTTCTCAAGATATTATTCCTTAATGACTCAAATACAATTAATTGACCTAAATGATCTGATTCTAACTTGCTGATTACACTTTTGGTATTAGGAAGAATATCAGTGAAAATGTTATCAATACAGGTGGCGCTAGTAGCAGTCACTCTTGTTGGCTCCATAAATATGTGTTTGAGATTACAAGATTTGAAAAGATTCAACAATCTGACACTTAATGTTGAATTTTCCAAAATATTTACATTGAAGTCGCCGCATATAAGTAATTTCTTACTAGAAGTAGCAATTATTTTATGAAGCACAGATTCCATTACGTTTTCAAAAAGTTCAAAATCACTTAATGGCGGCCTATAGACACAAACAACAATAAATTGATCTAATTCTACGGCACTTAGTTCTATGGTCCGTTCAACAGACAAGGATACAATATCCTTGCGTTCCTTAAATTTTAATTGTCTTTTTAATATGATTAATGACCCACCATGTATGGAACTTAGTCTGGTGAACGAACTACCCACCTGGTGAATCTTAAATTGAGGCATTAGTTCATTATTTTCTAACCAATGTTCGGTTATACATAGAATATCTATATTGTGATCGTTCAAAAAAAGTTCAATTTGCAAGTCTTTTCCTCTAATGCACTGAATGTTTTGATGAACCAGGTGGATATGATTTTTTTGTTTGCAGCAATTCTCATTAGATTTATTTAGAACTAAATTGCCAGAGACAGAGTACTCCTTTGTCTTAAGATTTAATTTAAATGGTTGGTTATAATTGGAACCAACTCCAAGTTCACACTACTGGACTGCTCAATAGGAGCAGAACCTGCCAAATTCTTGGCAGAAATGTCGAATAAATATGATAGCGACAAAGCTATTTGTCTTTTATAGTAATGAGAAAGGTAAAACTTACCTTTAGTCAAAATTACTTTACTAACATATTTGTTTGTGTCTATTATGGTAAACTTACTACTATATGTACAAAAATTATACATATATATATTTAAGTTATATCTAGTATCATTTTCTGTTTTTGACACTTGATTACAATAAGGGAATGTGAACAAAATAATTTCTTTCACTGTAAGGCTGTTTAAATTTTCTAGAAATTTAATTAAATTATTTTTGTTCGCATTACCCCGGTTACCTATAAGAATAAGCAGTGTTGTCTTGGAATGAATATTACTATCATTCAAAATTTGTTTACAGAAATTATCAAGGTTACTATAAGGCAGACAATTGCTGATTGCGCTAAGTCCCTTTAAGTAGAAGTTTAGGTAATTGCCCATATTACCTCCAATCTCATCACAGTACATAATAACATTAGGTTTAGGTGTGCTTTTTTGTGTAGTAAGGACGGAGCTGTTATTTATTTGTTGTTGAGGAGTAGGTAAACTGCCACACAGATCCGGGTTAAGTCCACCAGTAGACAAAGGACCACTCACTTTACATACACATGGCTGGCCATTTGTCAGTGACTCAAACCGCTCTGAATTATATTTAATTTGTGATATTAAGTCATCCATGGCTAATGAATATTCATTAATAATATTCTTTGAACTCTCATTCATTTCATGCAATGATTTTATTGATTCCTCTAAACTCTGAATTTTTAATTTTAAAATCTGTGTGTCAGTTTCATATTTTGACTGACTATGTTGTAACTGAACAGAACACAGTTCCAATTCATCTACCAAGTTTACATTAATTTTACTGAACCTCAAATTCTTAAAAAACAATTTATTATGTCTTGATAACTTTTGTGTTTTTTTAATGATTCTGTTCAGTTTAACATACTTCTTTAGTTTTTTACCGCTGCAATTTATTAATGTGGTAGATTCATTAGTTAAGTCTATAGTGACTATGGGGTTTATAATTGGAGCGGTAACCAACTGGGGGTCGGGCCCGACCAGTTCCTCGAATAAGCTCTGAGTGTGCACCGCTGTAGCATTGTTCTGGGCCTCCTGTAGCTCATAGATTTGTTCATGGGCATCATGCAGCGCTCTCTCCAGTGAGTCGATGTCCTTCAGGGCCTGTTCATACGCTGCAGCACACTCAGTAAACCTGTCTACAGTCTCCTGTAGCCGGGCCCGCTCAGAATTTACATCAATATAATTACTTTCTAAAGAACATAATTCCTTTTTTAGCTTATCATTGCTAACAAGTACTTCTAAAAGCTCCTTCTCACTGTCCTCTCTCTCACTAAGCAACTGTGCACACAACTCCTTGGATGTTTTTAATTCAAGCAAGGTAAGTTGAAGCTTATCAACCTCTTGCTGACGAGCTGCAGCGGCTGCTCTGCGAGTAAGCATTATGAATGTTTATGATTCTTTAATAAGTACAAAACAAAACAAGGAATTAGTCACTATGGCTTAGCGATATTAGTACTTACAAGAAATCTAGATGCTTCACTGTGCCTACACTGTGTTCTAAAATTGAACAGTGATTTACTCTTTATTACAACGCAAATGGTATTAACTAGTGAGTAAAAACCAGCAGATAGGATTGTAAAACGAACACAGATTTCGAATTGGTAACCTATAACGGTTACAAAATCGAGATATTACAAGGCACTTGTAAACATCACTGAATCACTTCACTTATTATGTATATGTAAACAGTTTAAATAAAATACTTAATTCACACCTAATGGGCTTAATATTACACGAAAAAATGATTAAATTTACAATAAATACATGGGACAAAACGGAATCAGCTGCTTATCCTTTGACAGCCACACAACATTATAAAAAGTTAACTACGATTTTCTTCAGGTATTTGGTTTGATTTCATTACACAGAATGATATAATTCAATAATATACGATAATATAGTGTAAAACACGTTTTTTTATAGAAAACTCTAGTATAGTTACACATATTGTTTTGAGTTTTGTTCTAAAGCAAATATATTTTCATGATTTATCACACTATAAGCACAGGACACCAGCAAAGTTAAGTTGGTACTCCATGTATTTTGTATGAAAAACCAACTTATAATGGGAGTTCGGAAAATAAGTACATTTTTTTTATTTTTCTTTTTTCATGCTCACTTATGCATTTCTGAAATATGATGCATGTACTACATATATATTGTGTGACCTTGAGAGAGACGGGTTGAAAAAATAACTTCGTGACTATCGCGTAGCACGTTTGATTTTTTTCCAGGTTGAGGTTGTATGATAAGGTTACATAAAATATATATTATATTAAAGCTGATAAAATTTCCCGTCTAAGAGTATTTTTTTACACTCAAGAACCCTCATATTTTTTTCAATATACACCTTTTTGTTAAAAAAAGTGAAGTGTAATTTTCATATTTTCATCAAAATCTGAGTTTTTTTGTATGAAACTTCATACATATTATATCGAAATTGAATTCCTCGTCATTGATTTATACGAAAATGATACCAAACACGAGGTGGTAGCCAAATTGAAGTCAATAGAATTTTTTGTCCGAAGCAAGGTAAAGCGTCGCTTTGAGTGCCCCCCCTCCCTACCCACCAGGGAGGGGTTCATGGCTACCGGGCTAAATCAGCTCAGATTGACCAAATATATAACTGTACCAAGGGAATCCATCCTATACCAGTTGGCGACCTCCCCATACATTGGATGTCAATACAAAGCGGACTAAGACACCGGGACAGGTGAAAGTAAATAAAAGCTTCTAAAATAAAAGTTTGTAAGAAACTCATTCGGTACATACTTCGCTACCTATACCTGTATTCATGTTCAATCACAGATAAATTGAATCGCGTTGAATTTGCATTTTAATAAATTAATTTATTTTAATTTAATCAACTGATTGCTTTTATTATTTTTATAAGTAATTTATTAGTTCGTTGCGTGTTAATTTAATCGAGATAGTTTCGGTTGCGAAACTAAAAGTTGTTTTCGTCGCTACGTTTATAAATAAACAAAGAGAAACTGCAGAAAAGAACATAAAAATATGAAGAAACAAAAACCTAACTAGCAGCAGCGTGGCGTCCAAAGAACTCGATTCCTACCGGCTTGCCTAATATCAGGCATTTGAGCACCTTATTCTACAGGTCTTAAGGAAAATGTACGCCATCTGCACCGGTTGACAGACTCGCGAGGTGTACAGCTCATCGGTGGCGTGGCGTTGAAGAAATCCTTGGGCAAGCCGGAGCAGCTTTGACTTCAATTTTCTTTAAGAGCAGTAGAATTCAGTGCTGGGCTGCCTAATATTAGGCAAGCCGATTGGAATCGAGTTCTATGGACGCCACGCCACTGCAGCTGAAAGAGTCACTCACAGAAATATATCAACTCAAGATAGAAGGAAGTTCGTCGATTTGTATGGCAACCAAGCGTGTAAGGTTTTTCGCTTGGCGTTTGACGCCAAAAGTGTAATCAAGTCGAAGTGGAGCGCGAAGCGGAGAGCGTCAGTCGGCCGCCGGTCGTGTTGTCGATAACTTGCGTACATGATCATGGCTGCACATGATAAAACGCACACGAGATAACTATGCAAAGATGAGTCTGCCGATTGGCAAAGTTATTGGATTTCAAGCCAAACAAATTGTACATATACAGGGTGGAACAGAACGAGGGACTTTCTTGCAAATTTGGCATTGCTTAACCTTAGTAGGTACATTCTCCAAATAAACTATGTTAATATCTGTCACCGTTTTCAAGTTATAGCTTGTTAAACTTTTATACTAAAAACCGCGTGTTTCAGCCCGTGAGACATCAATAGAAAGATAAATAAAGTGTAGGTAAATTAATGTGACACATTGACAACTACGGAGATTATCATTATAAACAAAGAGGTTCCAAATAACAAATCAAACATAATAAATGTATTCAAGGGCGTAGAAGCAGTACCTACGGTTGTACAGATGTTAAAAGATATTATTTTGATAGTTTTGTTTTTCTTTATTATTGTATGCATTTAACTATTGCAGGTCGATTCTACATCAAATATATGACATTATATCAGGGGGCCGACACTCGTTTTTCGCCGAGCGCGACCTTGAGTGACGTCACTTACCGCCGGCGGTACAAGACTCATATGGTTGCCACGCGCTCGCATGCGTGCAACCTACCGCTACGAAGTAAGTCCGATAGTTTTGACAGCTCCTTAAGCCTGTTCACGAACAAAAAAAAACAAAAGCACTCGCATGGGCCGCGTCGCACTGCATTTCGATCGCGTATTTATAATTTAATATTATTATTTTATTGATGATGGGGCGTGCGCGTTGCAGTATAGACGGCTGCAACAATATCCAATTAAAAAAAGTTATCGACGCGTATATATGTACTTAATATTGTCAGAATTGAAAAGATTTTAACCGAGTTAAAAAAACGAGGTTATAGACATTTTTGAGTAGGGAAAAAATTTACACATAATTACGTTAAAGTGCAACATCTGTAAATAAAAAAAAAAATATAACAAAAAACTGTTTTTTAATTCAATCTATTTGTGAAATAATTTATTTGGGTATCGGTCGACAGCCCTAGCACTGATTTTACGCCGCGCGGGGTCGACGACCGCACTTCGGACTTTATGATTCCAGAATGTTCTTTTCTATTGTATTGCGGGAGAGTGTCGTATCTGTTCGAAGAACTATTATATAATCTGTGATTATATTTTCAGGAAAGTACCTCGTTGCATTCCACTCGGTATACACCTATACCTATTTTAAAAATTGGTGGTCTTTAGGGATATCGGCCGACATATCCGGTATCAGCGTAATTCGTCCCATTCGTTTTTCGTTCAATTCGTATTTCGTCTCATACTATATTCGTCACACATTCTTTATGTATAAAGAATAGTCTTAATAAAAAACTTATGTATAAAGAAAGAATAAACAATAGTGTTAATAAAGAATGTGTGACGAATATAGAATGAGACGAAATACGAATTAAACGAAAAACGAATGGGACGAATTACGCTGATACCACATATCCGTACGTAATTCGCATCTCGTGTGTAGCGGTGCTCAATACGTCATCGTCCCCCGCCCCCCGCGAGGACCATGGGACTGGCACCAACGAATTGACAACCTTTCATTTTTTCGAGCCTTTAATTTTATTGGTTCACTGTATTTGGTTTGAAAAGACGAATACGCTGATAGTTTATTTGTTTCATCAGGATTTGTAATTAATTTATAATTAATATATTAATATTTACTTATTCTAAAAGGGCGTAACTACAGTTCTACGGTAGAATAAACCATTACTTTAGTCTTATCGCGATCGAAAAAAAGTAAGCGATCTCACAGTATGCATTGACATTTGTCAAATTCAAAATTATGACAGCTTATTTTTTCTGTGGCAAAAGGCACTGGCATTTCATCTATTGTGCCGTAGAACTGGTAAAATGAGAACATATTTTTTATTCATTTGTATTTTTTATATTAAGCGATTTAAAAAAATTATAAAAAATAGTGTAGTGTTCAGGAGACAAAATGCTTTCGAATCGTATATACATTTTAAAGTTTTCTTAAAATGAAATGTTGTCAATTTGTCAAGCTATAGAGTCTGGAACTAACCTAACCAGTATGGCATGGCAAATACGGTAGAAAAGCATTACAGCGCTCTCAAATCTAAATCCCATTCTCTTTCCGCACATACTCTAGCTAACAGTATCTGTATACCAACTTTATTTAAAGACATAAGACCTTACTGTCACCTTCACACTATAGCACATCCTATAAAACGCTAAAAACAGAAGAATTCCTTACATCATCTATAATTAGTGGTTTTACACTAATTCGCCAACTAACAACACGATACGTGTCAAATAAAGGGCTTAAAGAGTGTTAATTTGATAGGCACTTACGACCATTTCCTATTAGACTGGGTATTTTTGCCAATTGATTTTAAACCTCATGCAAGGCGTATAAAGTCGTTATTTGCTTGTGGAAGATGTTCACGTTTTATTGTTTGTTCTCAAGATTGAAGATACTGGATTTTTAGAGATGTGCGAAGCGTACCTTAATTTGTCTTGGATGGCGAAAGACGTCGCTTATTGTTTATCTACATTACCTTCAGACTAGGGATGTAACGATACCGATACCGATATATTGGCCGATATATCCAACCGATATTTGAAGAGCGCGAAAAGAATTTGCTGTATGAAAAAAAATCTGAAAAAAGTAATTTCTATTTCTGACTTAATTTATGTGTTGGTCTACCTTGTGCAATGATAGTTACTATGTTAATGAAGTCTTTGGTTCTTAATAAAAAAAATTGAATTTTGAGTTGACAATTCATCACTTTACACTTTCAAGACTCTCCGTTAAATATAGCCAAGTTTTATAGTTCGTACCGGACAACAATAGACTCTAGAGGGACACAGAAGAAGAGATTCGAAACATTTTCTGTAAAGTTTCACTTCTTCTTCTTCGCGATGGTCGAGTGACAACACACGCTAGAGCAAACGCCTTTTCCACTGCCCCGCAGAATCACTCATATTGAATGTTACAAATAACTATTCTCCAAATACTTAGGAATGACAAACTATAATAGAAACAGTATACAATTAAAAAAAACATACAAATTCGATATAACTATTTGATAGTAAAATATAATAATGACAGCTCTGAGCTGTCTCGTATTATTGAGTGTTGCTTATCTCTGGCTCTTTGGGTATTTTATAAGGATACTTTTTTATTTTCAGCCAACCAAAAAGTATGGACATCATCAATATTTTATTTTTGAGCATCTACTTTAGAAATGTCATTTATTGAATGTAAACCTAAAACCGGCACTATAAAGAACCTTTTTTTTCTTCTGTCTATTCCTATACGAAACAGACTGTAGTTATAATAAGGACATACAAATATCTGAGGTTCATACTTAATTATTTAGCTAAGATATCGGTATTGGTATCGCCGATTATTAACTACAATATATCGGTATCGTATCGGCAAAACTATGTATCGTTACATCCCTACTTCAGACTAAAAGAAATCTCTATTTTATTGGCATTTTACTTATAGGTATTGCCAAGAGTGGCTAGTACCATATTTTGCCCCCGCGGAGGGGCTTAGCCAGCGACCAGAAAGAGCACGCGTTTTACGATAGAGAGAGACGGTCGGATCCGGTGCGTTCCGTCCGGTGGTCGGACCCTTGAAGCCTGGCTAACTTGCAACCCTAGTGGGCGTAGCAATTATATGACCGGGTGGTCGGCCGTGGCGTTCCCTGGGGTCGAACCAGGTCGCCTTGCCCCGGTCCACCTCGACAGGGTCGATAGGGTTTTTATCACCGATTGTACCTATTTGTTTTGTATCGTCACAGAATAAGAATTAGTACTACATACGAATTAGTCCCGACGACCGGACGGAACTGACCCGCATCCGACCGTATCTGTCTATCGTAATAATAATAATGTCTCAAATGCTACTGATACTGAACTGCTAATGTAGTATAGTACGCTCAAGCAAGTAGGTTTAAATTTGAATTTTATTCCCATGTCGCAAAGTCGTTAATATTATTCCAAATTTAGCACATACGGGTTTGCCAAAATTACCAAGCAACGTCCATTATACGAAGTCAAAAATAACAGTTATTCAAATATAGCTCTTATTTGTACACAATTAAGGTTTGTAGCCCCTAATAACCTATATTTTACTGAGAAACCGACGCCATGTTGTTTCTCGCAATTCGAACCCACATGTTCCAATTTCAAATCGAGCGAATGGGAAGCCAGCTCGCCAACCAATGTTGTTAGTTTAAAATGACATAAACGTACCAAAATTATACTAGACATACGCCATTTAGAATTAGCTGGTTGACTAATTTTTAATGAGAGTTCTAAACGACCGAAGATTATTTGGTTTGTTGTGTACTTGAGTCATTTTGCCACAACGGTTAGCCAATCAGCTTCAGCCAATGTTAGTAAACATAGGGCGGGAATCTGTAACGCAGTGTTTATCTAATCTATGATTAATGTCTCGTTCGGAAATCGACTTATTCCGCTTATGTGATTTAAAAAGCAATGCTTTGTGGAAATACAAACTCAAATTATAAGTGGATTTTTTGTTTACTGCCGCTTTAAGAAATACCTACTTTAGTCACCAAAACATTAAGCCTTACCTCTACCTTCCACATCAATGCACTTCACTCCAACTACAACTGCTAAAAGTGCTAAATTTATTTCATACTCTCCTGCATTCGGGGAGATTTTGAATTATTATTTAGTGCTATTTGTTCTCTTTACCTCTGTTCCACAGTATTTTATTTTTGTGCTACTGAAATTGTCAATGTGTTTTGTTTCATTCGTTCTATATATGTATGTATGAGTTGTGCCTATGTGTGTGCGTGTGTATATCGTATTGACACACATTTTGTTATGTACCTACCAGTAGCGTGGCGTTGAAAAGAATGCTTGGGCAAGCCGGAGCAGATTTGGCTTAAATTTTCTTTAAGAGCACTAGAATTAAGTGCCGAACTGCCTAATATTAGGCAAGCCGATGGGAATCGAGTTCTTTGGACGCCACGCCACTGGTACCTACGCGTGTGTAAGTAAGCGTATGTTGCGCAGATCCCTCATCGCAAAAATAGCTCTCCTAGCTCCCTTCCGTGTTGTTCTAAGAAAAACTTCTATTTGAATACTTACAATAGTAATTTGACAGCAAACCGCTTACTATTCTGACATCGTTTTTATAGTTATTACTATTGGAACTGATAAGTAGGAAGGTATAAATTACCACGGTATTTAGCTGCAATTAATAGCTGAATCGTTCCCATCCTTAGCTTTTCTCGGAAAATAGTTACTAGTATTTCTTTTTATAGGACTGTGGGCTTATTAATTTATTTGTCTTAATAGCATTTACCCGCGGCTATGCATGCGTTTACTCCGTTATTATTCCAAGCGAAAGGGACTGTTTATCGGGATATAAAGTAGGTACCTATTCTTTGTTTAAATCCAGAACTTGGTCTACTCGCACGTCGAATAATCAGATCATCTCAAACCATTCAGTTGTTATACCGCTATATTTAGTAACAAACATCCAAATATCTTCACAAACTTTCACATTTATAATATTAGGTATAGGATAGTCCTGTAATGTTTATTGAAGAATATAGGTACTTTGAATATCTACAGTGAAAAATAATAAACTATTTATTTATTCTATAAGTAGGCCGCACAAGACATAGTCTAAATGTTTAAAGGAAAGGAAACGCTGAAATAAACTCAACAGTCAGTATTTTTTGTCAAAATAACACGGTTATTAGTCATTTTTAAAATGTTACACCACTTTAACAAAAGTTAAAACTAGGGATGTAACGATACACAGTTTTGCCGATACGATACCGATACCGATATATAGTAGTTAATATCGGCGATACCGATACCGATATCTTAGCTAAATAATGAAGTATGAACTTCAGATATTTGTATGTCCTTATTATAACTAATGGCAATGACTACTGGCTATATTTACCAGAGAGTCAACCTTGAAAGTGTAAAGTAAAAATATAGTACATTGTGCACCGAGGGTAGTAAGAAGGGATTTACTAACGAGAGTCTATTAGAAGCCCGACGCCGTAGGCGGAGGGCTTTTAATGACTCGAGTTTGTAATCCCCTTACTGCCCGTGATACACACAATGTTTTTCATCACATTTGCGAGGAAAATAGAATAAGACAAAAATAAAATTATTTATTGTCAACTTTTTCATATAGTCTTCCACAGATAATGCTAAGAACTGCGTTTAGTTTTCAAACTTGAAAGGCAGTACCGCCAGATTGTACCGATTTTCAAAATAAAATTTTAAACTCAATTATTTTAATTGCATCAAAATAATTGCAAAAAATACTGAAATAATAGTTAAATATACCATATAATTTTTGTATACACTAAAATTGGTTTTGTAGCCAAGTTTTGAAGACGTGAAATAAGCCTTGGCTGATTTGAAACCTCCTTAGTCTGAAATGACGTACGGGTAGGTTCAATATTTTAAAACTAAACTCATAACTCCCTCAGGAGTTATAGATTTTCATACAGTTTTTCTTCCCGTGGGAGTTATAGATTTTTATAACCCACGGGAGGTAAAACGGCTCGAGCTGGTCTATAAGCCCGCGTGTTATAACACCCTTTACGAGCAAGTGTGATGAAAAATAAATTGTCAACTCAAAATTCAAGTTTTTTTTATTAAGAACCAAAGATTTAATTAACATAGTAATTATCATTGCACAAGGTAGATCAGAAATTGAAATTACTTTTTGCAGATTTTTTTTTCATACAGCAAATTCTTTTCGCGCTCTTCAAATATCGGTTGTATAATATCGGCGATACCGATATAATATCAGTATCGGTATCGGTATCGTTACATCCCTAGTTAAAACAGCTCATTAAATAGAACGAAATAGAAAGCGTGTAATGCAAAATATCATTTCAAAAACAATGCTAGACACACATTTTCGCTATTCCACAAATCCACTGCCTAATTTCCCATTTGTGTTCAAAAACCAGAGAGCTGGTGCCTTTTTTTTTAAAGCATTGTATGCAAAGAGGGGTCGCGACTCGCATTGCGCATACAGACAGCGGCCAAATGTCACCGTGACAATGGCGGCCGACGCCATCTTGTATTTAGCTACACAAATTAATTTAGATAATACTACGTCTAGGATAATCTTTCGACATTGACATTAATAAACACGGGGCTCTATGGCATACCTATATTGACCTATAATCGTAGATTTCTAGTAAGCAATTGCCCAGGTACTTAAGTATCGAATTACCCTTATAGAAAAAACTTCAAAGGAAAAGATAATTTCAAGGTACATTTTATGTATAGCAGATGTAGGTAGATAGGTAGTTCGTCCTTTCAATTAAAACAACATTTAGTGAATTTTTTGCCCGAATTCAAAAACGGAGGAAGTTCTGAGGTCGGAATACTTTTTTTATATGTACCTATTAGGATTATATTTAAGTATTTTTAAACGATATTATAGTATTTTATGCAACAGTTGTATAAGAAGGTTCAAAAAATGCGAATTGCGTGAGTTGCGATACGAGCCGCGAATGCGGCGAGTATCGCAAATAGAGACGCAATGAGCGTTTTTTGACTTAATTATACAACGTTGCATACAATACTTTTTCTACGACAGGTTTTAAAATTATAAAATACAAACAAGGCATAACCTGCAAAGAAGGCAAATATGACGTATGACTGTCAGTATGTGTCTATGGTAAACTTTTTATTTTTTAAATGAAGTTGACACGCAGTGAATATATTAAAAATACTTTTGTTTTTATGTTGGCATCAATGAATTTAGTTCGGAAAGTTTTGTTTTTCTTAAAAGCCGTAGGATTTTAATTGTTTGTTAAGTTGGTAGTTGTGCATTTTTACCGTAAAGTTAAAATTGAGCGCTTAATCCTTGACCTCAGTTTAACCTAGATTTAGAAGTCTGTGGTAGCTAGCAATAACGTAAAGTGGCTATAACGACACTAGTGCTGTTATGGGGAATAGAGTATAGACTTCTCTGAACTCATATTATATATGTTCTTATATTAGTGTTCGTGACCAAGTAAAAGACAGATAACAGTACAGGAGTAGAAAAAAACATTAAAGAAATTGCGAGTATTAATGAAACACATTTTACATACATTTAAAAATATACATAAATCAAAACTGATTCTAGATTTGTCTCATCGGTTACCAAAGTAAATATAGCTAGAATTTCCTTTATGTGTACTTTGGTAACTAATTTTTAGCTATAAGTGTTATAAATGACTTCTAATCTATCCACCATTTTAATTTATTCAAGATTGCAAAACTATACTCGCAGACTTTATTAAAATAAAGTAGGTACTACACGCTAAAAAGCAACAAAAACCTAACATGTCAATACTTAGGTACCTAATATATGGCTAAATACTTGCTAGAAGACTAGTATTCATGATTTCTAGCTGGTATAATTAAATTAAACATATTTATCAGAACCACGACCGATGTTTGGCAAACGAATAGTTAATGAGGTGGTCGTTAATTTTTCAACGAAATGCAAAAATGTCTAATTTCTACTTTCTCCCCATTTGTGTTGCAGCTTCAAGTAAATGATCTTTAGCTAGAAACTATATTGTTTTAAACATTTCAAATTTTACTTATTATATCAGGACTTATTGTCAGCATCTAGATGTACTGTCCTACAGATGTAGTGCAAAGCAAAATGATTTTCCATCGGGAAAACTCGGATCTCAATTGGAATACGATAGCACCCGAACTGTCAATCAATGATTGTATTAAATTAAATGAGTGACGTTTTCATATCCATTAATATGGAACTTTATTGTTTAGTGTCAAATGTCAAAGTGAAAAATGGCGGCTGTAAGATGGGTACTGAAGCTGATTGAGAGAGCACGATAAATACGAACTTTTCCGATAAAGTACGATGGAAAATCATTTTGCACTACATCTGTACCTACTTACTAAAGGGCCTGAACAAACAAAAGTATAATGATTTTACGCGATTAAGTATCCGATCAGATAGTCGGGTCATACAGATTTTAGTATGGAGGATAGGTTAGGTTGGGAGAACAATCATATAAGAGGGATCAGTTGACAAAAGTGTCCAGCTAAAAGCACTAAATAATCGTACTAAATTTCCGCAGAATGGCGGTAGCCTTGCAGGAGCACTTTTAGCACTTGTAGACGGACACCGTCATTTTGACGGATACTTTTCGATACACAGAAACGATAAGTGTTCGCTGTTTCCATTGAAGCGGAATGAAGACGAGATGTGGATTTCAATTCAACTAATGTGATTGGTCGATTGAACATGTTTCCTCTTCGATCTGCTTGTCTCCGCCTTAGTGTTGCCCCAGCCTAAGTAATAGTACTACGTTCAGAAGTCTCTATCTCCAACAAAACCGACGTTCGGGTTCGACGCACCGGATCTGACCGTCTCTGTCTCCATCGCATAACGCAGGGGTCTCCAAACTACGGTCCGCGGGCCGTTCCAATCCGGCCCTCCGCAAGAAAGTGGGAGGGCCTGGTCCGGCCCGCTGGAAGAAAGCGGGAGGGCCTGGTCCGGCCCGGCGGAAGAAAGCGGGAGGGCCTAATCCGGGCCGCGAGGCATTCAATCCGGTCCGCGGCATGATTGTGAGACACAGAGCAAACCCCCCCCCCCCCCCCCCCAGATGTTAATTTGTTATAGAATTTAAGGATAGTTAGGCTCAAAGATGTACTTAATTAGTAACACATAATTAATTAAAAGCTGCGTCAAGAAGCTGGCGTACGTCAGACAAGATTGGAATCAACTCCACCGACAAGAGTGCAACTCTTAAATTAATGATGATGATTTAATTAAAATAATATATAAATTAAATGTTGCAGGGTTTCATAGCTGAGCTATTTTAAATGTAATGTAACTTTAACACGGCTTCTACGATTAACTATTTGGATACTTTTTTTTGAGATATAAAGCGTGTCCGAAAACAAAGCGCTTCCAGAGATACAAGCGGTGTACGCCATCTTGACGGTGACTCTCAATACCAATTGCCTAGCGGGCCTGGATCTTTAAATACAGGCCTGATGGATGACCTAGTCCAGTGGTTCCGAACCTGGGGGTAATTACCCCTTTAAGGGTAAAATTAAGTTTTCTCAGGGGTAATACTCATATTAGATCGTTTTTCTTTGAGTACTTTCATATACTCGTCTGTATTGCCTATTTTTTGGAGGGTTAATGATACAAATCTAGAGGGGGGTGGGTGATGTGGCAATAAAGGTTAGGAACCACTGATCTAGTCGGAGCCTACTATCGGACTCGATATCTGACGTGTTCCCTATGAGTTGGTTAGTAGTGTGATAGTTTCGAGGCCTTGCCGGTTATTTTCCATCGAGCTGCGCGCAGGCGCACGCAATGCTCGTTATTTCCGATGATACGTTACGACACTAGCCTGTTTAGAAAAAGAATAATCATTAAATGTGACTTTAATTAAATTAGTAGTAAGCAGTAACAGACTCCGCGACGCTCTTTGTAACCACTTATAAATCTAGTCGTTTACACGTCAAAAACCTTGCAACTTCCTTTGTTACTCCGCAACCGATTCTGCTAATTTTTGATCTTAAAAAAATCTAGTATTTATCTTCTACCAAATACCTACAAAGTACAAATCAAGCATAGCTAAGATAGCCGTCCCAGTCAAAGTAGAAAGAAAGTAGTCCAACTTCGGCCGTCGGCCATTTAGGAGCGCGTGACACGTATTCACACAGACGCGCGAGTGCGATCCATACTGGAGCATTCTTACGCATTCTTAAATCTTAGTAGTGCGTTTGTTCACGGCACGCAGACATACAAGCGCGCAATGTACCTTTTGTAAGTAGAAAAATTACTGCTATTATGGAGCATTCCATGAAAACATCCGCATTAGCGTGTCGAGCACTAGGATAGGACGTTTCGTTTACCTTATTGGATAAACATTGTTTTATCGTTATCGCAGAACAAATAAACATACAACTCGTCACATTAGTGTGTTCACTTCCCATTTCGTACACATTCCCGATTTGTCCATTTCCAATCTTAGGACTGAGAAACATGGTCTCGGACGACATATGAAGTGAAAGAAATGGGAATATGATCAGTACGAAACGATATTAACACTAATGCCGATTTTTTTCCCTCTCAGTCAACAATTTTACGCTTCATAAAAAGGTGTGATTTGGTCCGAATTATAAAATTCGTCTAATTGGCTACTAGACAACTTTTTTCTGTGATATGTTATAGAAACACCTCTCAATAATAGAAATATTAGTGAAAAAACCACCTCAATATCATAAAAACTCACCGAGATACTACAATGTTAAAATCACATTTTTAGACTTTCCGAAATATGTGCCGAAATGCTCCCTACCGAAGCCCGTTATACAGTGTGTAAGGTTTGTACCATGCTATGCAAACCTTACCGCCTTGTATGACAGACTGGCAGCCTTTGGAA
Organism: Eudemis profundana; assembly: GCA_947034925.1. Classification (NCBI taxonomy): domain Eukaryota; kingdom Metazoa; phylum Arthropoda; class Insecta; order Lepidoptera; family Tortricidae; genus Eudemis; species Eudemis profundana. Next base: position 7,120,456 of record OX344814.1, on the reverse strand, counting down.
CTAGTAAATATTCAAATTTAATCGAATGGAGTCTGTCTCGCTCTGGCGGAAGGACAAATGATCATTTCTGTTGTAGACCTAGCATAGCAACGTACGGTTCAAATAAACGAAAATACTGAAGTTATCGCCTCGTATTATTTCACATGGTGGATACTCACTGCAGAGCGTGAAGGTAGAAAAATTTGGACAACAAGTAGCAATGGACGTCCTGGGTCCTTTTCGGAAGTCGAAAGAGGGTCATCGTTATGTGATCGGTGCTATAGAATACCTGAGCAAGTATGCGATTTGCAAGGCGGTGCCTCGAGTCACGGCGGAGGTCATAGCGCAGTTTCTCGTAGAAAACGTGTTCTGTAGCTTAGGTGGCGTCGCGTCGATCATTACAGATCGAGGTTCAGTCTTCACGTCGAAGGTGGTGCAACAGACGGTACAAGAATATGGAGCCAAGTTACACCATACAACGGCGTACCACCCACAGGCCAACGGCTTGATAGAAAGGCTGTTCAAGACGCTGACAACAGCACTGTCCAAGTACGGGTTTTTAGAGCGCACTTAATCAAAATTGTGCTCTAGGGGCCTGATAGTATAGTTACAGCCCACCTGGGGGTAGGTTAGGTGGCGCTGTTTCTTTTTTTTGCTAGGTTTTTGAATCAGCGAAGCCAGGATCGGAACACAGGCAGTAAGTTTCCGTAAGGGCCATAGGCTAGTGAACATGCCTGTCCCGATCCCGGTTACCTCATAGCATGAGGCCACCTGGGGTGTCATTTGTAAGGGGTTGCCTAGCATAGGTAGGGACCAATGTCTGCTAGGCAGGGAGTAGTATTGTTTAGTTTAACGTCCATTTTCTCCCCGGGGCGGCGAGATGTGTAAGGTTTGTACCATGCTATGCAAACCTTACCGCCTTGTATGACAGACTGGCAGCCTTTGGAACTAGTAAATATTCAAATTTAATCGAATGGAGTCTGTCTCGCTCTGGCGGAAGGACAAATGATCATTTCTGTTGTAGACCTAGCATAGCAACGTACGGTTCAAATAAACGAAAATACTGAAGTTATCGCCTCGTATTATTTTACACAGTGACGTCACTACTTACTCATACGTTGTTTGGGGAAATCAATAACTTTGTTCTGCAGCTATGTTAAAACTTTCGTTTATCATAACGGTTTCATAACAAAAGTTACTATAAATTTTATGCGTTATTTAATGGTATTAATACTTTTTAAAAATTTTATACTTTTAAAATGGACTTTCCCACCCAACTTTGGAGGTTCATAAAAAAGTTACACGTTAGGTATCAAACTGAAAACTTGAACATATTTCCTTATTATGCTTATTTTAACAGGATCTTATATAATTTTTACAAATTTCAGTTACAGTCAAGTAGCCAATTTTGAAAATTGACATGGACTTACTTACAAATATAAAATCAACTAAAATGGCCGTTTTAGGTCTTTACCGCTATCGTTTCCGAACGTGACTTGACATTCGCATTGTCTATGGAATGGACATATGTCACTAATGTCACTTTCTGTTTTAATATTTTCTTGTCATACTGGGTGAATTAGTAAGGTTATATTATTAAGATCTCCTCACAAGTGTGATGAAAAACATTGTGTGCGCCAGGGGCGGTAAAGGAATTACCGCCCTAGATACACAATGTACTAATCGAGCACTATATAAAAAGCATAAAATAATTCAAAATATTGGGCTATTTCGGGGTTTTTCTTCTAGTCTAGGAGCTATCGGCTATCATCACTGACATGACGACATGTAAAGCAAGACAACATTATTTCGCATGTTTTCTACACGTGGGCTGTGAGTCACGCTTGTTTATAGACCTTGTTTACTTAATACCTAAGAGGTTTATTTCGTGCGGTAAGCCACTAGCCCATTTAATAGCGTGACCTGTAAGGGTGTTTTATCTACTATACATAGGTCATAGGTTTATTTATTTATCGATTTAAGGTTCGCCAACAGTTATTACACCATAACATTCATAGCTTAGATCATAGGGTATTAAGGCGAGGTGAGACCAGAATCGGGCACGGAAGCCTAGTTTCCAAATCATTTTTAGAGCACTTATTTGACTCTTAGGTCAATGTAAAACATATATAATAATATTCAGAACTGTATCTAGGGCTTCCTCTCACTTAGAACACGATAGCGAACACTTCGCTCGATAGAAAAGTAGCGCGAAAACACTATAAAATAAAGTATTTTTTTCATTTTTTTTCATTTTGTTCATCACCAGTTACCTTTTCTGACAAAATTAATACCTGACAATCATGATTTCACAGTCATACAGGGCATCCTCTCATGTTTGGGTTGATAACGTATACTTTTATGTTAGAAATCGAAGATAATCTGCAATAATCTGCATTCCGCCCGACCCTAGTTTGTATGTGAAATGCGAGCCAGGTCCTACCGCGCCTTAAGATAACTGTACAACTAATTACAGGCAAACACAGCATGCACAGTTAGCTTAGGTATACCGGGTGTTCATCCGCTTGAGGTCCGGCAATGGCGAGAAGAGGCTCGTGACGGTCTCTTCTGGAAGTGGTCGGAGAGACTGGATATCCCGGGAGCTAGCCGGGAACTGGTGGCCGCTGTTCGCCCCATTCTTAAAGAGTGGGTCGAACGAAAACACGGCGCACCCACCTTCCGCCTCACACAGCTCCTCACCGGGCACGGCTGCTTTGGCAGGTACCTGTGTGAGGTGGTGGGTAGGGAGTTGACGGCAACGTGCCACCACTGTGGCCGAGCTGTGGACACGGCTCAACACACACGCGCTGAGTGCCCTGCTTGGGCGGAGCCACGCGCAGCCTTGTCCGCAGCCGTTGGAGGGGACCTCTCGCTGCCGACCTTAATCAGCAGAATGGCCGGCAGTGAGGAGGCCTGTGCGGCAGCCACGGTCTTCAGTGACATCGTCATGTCGCGTAAGGAGGTGGCGGAGCGGGAGCGTGAGGATGACGCTACGGCCCCTCCACAACGTCGGAGAAGACCAGGCAGGCGGCGCCGGGCCTTTGCAGGCCGCATGCTGCCGCCTTAACGAGGACCTGCGGGTGATGGGTCGGGAGTACCATCACCTGCACCAAGAGGTCGTGAGCTGAAAGTGAGTGTTCCGGGGTGCCTGAAGCGGAGAAGGCTAAAATCGCCTGAAGTCGGGCCCGAAAGGGCAACGCTGACGGGGAACTGGTGGAGAGCGAAAGCGTTCCCGGAACCCGTCCAACAGCGAGTGGCGGAACACCCCAGGAGTTTTAGTCCGTGGAAGTCGGACATACCCTCGCAGCTTCTCCCGAGCTGGGTGGGATCCGATACGGATTTCTCCTGGGTCAACAAAAAAAAAAAAGAGGTATACCGGGTGTGGCCTGTAATACGAGCAAAAAATTAAACTTTTTAAAAATATGTAGTCCTTAGATTGTCTCTTTTTCATACAAAGTAATTAGTATTTTCAATGTACATCAAAATCCGTCTAATTGACATTGCTTGTCAATCTTGTCACCCTACAGACGTAATCAATTTCGCAATACATTGCGTGTTCGGATAAACTTTAAAGTGTGCTAAAAATCAAACCACAAGTTATTTTTAAAAGTCGCTGAATAAAAGTTGTGTAGTTTGAGGAGTGGAACCTACGGTTTAATTTTTTGCTCGTATTACAGGCCACACCCGGTATACGCCAGAGTGGAGTAAATTTTGTTACAATTAGGAACAGCTTAAAAAGTGACAGTTAATTAGAGCACATGGTTGTGTACAATATGGGCAAGAATATGCACACACCGCAGGGTCACAATAAGTATGTGATATGTATGGGAATACGGGGGACACGAGTGAAACAAATGCTGGTCTAATGCACACTGGTTTAATCCGTATGCGGGTGGTGGGAGCGGCCACACACACATACGCACATATATAACAATCCTCCCCCTATTTTAAGAATATAAGTAAAAACTAAACCTCTCGTTTAAAAATATTTCTTAAAATCTAAGTTTAATTTGGAACGTCTACGTAACCTGCCTTGCATGTTTGTGGGCTGCCCCGATGCTTGCTCGGTATCGCTGAGACGTCTGTTTACGTCGGGCTCATTCACTACGTCGGTGGAAGACTCTGCGTCTTCAAACTCCGCATCACTCGTGGGCGCAACAAGTGTGTCATCGCCCGGGCTGTTAAGTAAAGAGTCTTGACGTATATGGCCTGGACCTTGATCGGTAACTCTATCCGTCACGGATGTCGTGCTGCTCAGTGATGACAACGTGGGCGATACCCCAGCAGACGGAGTTATAGGTGAGGATGCCATTAAGGGTACTTGAGGTAGTGGTGACAGCCATAATGGCTGTGGCGGCTGCGGCGGCGGCGGCGGCGGCGGCGTAGGCGGCAGCGGCGGCGGTGTCGGCGGCAGCGGCGGCGGCGTAGGGGGCAGCGGCGGCGGCGTAGGCGGCAGCGGCGGCGGCGTCGGCGACTGCGACGGCGACGGCGGTTCGTAATCTGGTAAACGTTGGGTGCCCTGGCATAGGTTTTCGACCGTTCCATTAAATTTTACAATTTGATTAAGGTGTTTTTTTGTACATTGCAACGTTTGCATGTCTTTTACAAGGTACAAAACATTCCCAATTCTCTTAGAAATAATTCCTTTACACCAACTGTACTGAACTTTATTTGCAAATTTCTTATATAACACTAAGTCTCCTTTCTTAAAGTTACGGAGTTTCTTTACGTTAGACTGTGAACACTGTGATGGCACATTACGTATCATTTCTGCAACTGGCGAGGGCGGCAACGCCGAAGATGAATTTGTCAAATCGAGTCTACATCTCAATTTCCGTCCGTAAACTAACTGAGAAGGGGTGAAACCTGTGGTTGAATGCACTGAATTACGATAATCCATTAAATATCTTAGTAATGCTAACCGTTTTTGCCTTTCATTTTTGCTTGATAATATACTAGATTTTATCCCCTTTTTGACAATTTTAACAACAATTTCTGCCTGCCCGTTACTAGCCGGGTGATATGCCGGCGAAGTTACATGTTTTATGCCATTACCTTTACAAAATTTAGAAAATTCTTCTGAGCAAAAGGAGGTGCCATTGTCACTAACAATCGATTCAACTAGTCCGAATCTCGACATGAATTCGCATAACTTATCTATTACGGCGGAGGAAGTCGTAGTGTTCATTTGATAAACTTCAAGCCACTTGCTATATGCGTCCACTATAACTAGATACGAATGACCACCGACTGGGCCCAAAAAATCTATATGCAACCTCTCAAAGATACGCGCCGGACGGGGCCATGGCGCCGGCGGCGCGCGGGCCGGGGCGGGGCGCAGCTGCGAGCACACCTCGCACGAGCCCAGGTACCTCTCTAACGCTTCGTCGATTCCAGGGAACCAGAATCTAGATCGTGCCTCCGCTTTAGTTTTTACAATTCCCAAATGGGACGTATGGAGCTCTGCCAAAATCTTACCACGCAGCGATTCTGGAACTATAATTTTATGACCTCTCATAATGACCCCGTTTTCGACAGCTAACTGAGTTCGACACAGATGGTAAGGCCGCAATTTAAAATCCGCGATTTTTTTAGGCCACCCAGCCATAACATACTTACTTACAGAACTCAAAATCACATCCCTTTGAGTTTCTCGCTGTAACTCATTGAGTGTCACTGGCATGTTATTGGCATCCATGACGAAACTAACGTACGCGGCGTTATCAATTAGCTCGGCGCCTGCAACCCCCGCGCGCGCGCCCGCGCTCCGCTCGGGAAGACTCGCGCGCGACAAGTAATCCGCGCTATTGTCGGCGCCTCGGACATACTCGATTACGTAATTATAGCCACTAAGGAATAACGCGTATCTCTGGAGCCGATTTGCTGAGACCTCAGGGATGCCTTTGTAAGGCCCAAAAATTGAGGTAAGGGGTTTGTGGTCCGTCCGCAGCACAAACGGGACTGCCCGGCCGTATAGGTACTGATGGAACCGTCGAACCCCATATATTATAGCCGTGGCCTCTTTTTGAATGGGCGCATACCGTTTTTCGGCGGGGTTGAGGGTGCGCGACGCAAATGATATTGGACGTTCCACGCCGTCCGCGCACACTTGCGACAAGACCGCTCCTAACCCGTTTGGGGACGCGTCCACCGTAAGAATAAGTTTGGCACGCGGGTCAAAATGAGTTAATACCTGGTCGGACACTAAAATACTTTTAATTTTATTAAAAGCATTGGAATGTTCCTCTGTCCACTTCCATTTACTGCCTTTCTTAAGTAAATCGAACAGTGGACTAAGAATAGACGATGCCGAAGGAACGAAATCCCTGTAATAATTACATAATCCCAAGAAAGACTGTAGTTGATTAACACTGGACGGTATGGGAGCCTCGACTATGGCCCTCACTTTATCTTGTGATTTCTTTAAACCGTCCTTATTTATGACATAGCCCAAGTAATTAATTTCATCTTTAAAGAATTCACATTTTTCCCGCTGCAGTACTAGACCCGCGTCCTGTAATCTACGTAACACCTCATTTAACCTGGACAGATGCTCGGCGGTGTCCCGGCCGGTGACGAGCACGTCGTCGAGCATGCACAACACGCCGTCGAGCCCCGCCAGCACGCACTCCATGGCGCGTTGGCACACAGACGGCCCGTTGGCTAATCCAAAAACTAAACGTCGATAAACAAATAATCCACGATGAGTGTTGATACACGTTAATTTTTGAGATTCGTCATCTAATTCGAACTGGTTGTATGCCATCGATAAATCTAGTTTCGTAAACTTTTCACCCCCATATAACTTAGAAAATAAATCCTTCGTTGTAGGAAGCGGATATTGTTCGATCACTAGCTGTTTATTTATGGATACGGAATAGTCAGCGCACAGCCTGACTGAACCATTTTTCTTCAAGACGGGAACTATAGGTGAAGCGTAATCGGAATGTTCCACTGGCTTAAGGACCCCTAATTTTACCAATCTGTCCATTTCACTTCCAACTGCATCGCGCAATGCAAACGCGATAGGCCGTGCCTTGAAAAAAACTGGTTTTGACCCCTCTTTAAGTCTCAGGTTAATTTTATATTTATTAAATAACCCTAACTTGCTCGAGAATAATTGCGGGAAGCGCAGTTCCAGTTCTTTAACAGCGATAAGTGAATCATTGCAGTAATTGATAGGTAGTAACTGTAATCCAAACAAAGAAATGAAATCCCTACCCAGTAAAGGAACCCCGCCATCGCGAATAACAAACACTGATAGTGTATGCGTACGGTTCGCAAACTCAACGGGTAATTGTAAACTTCCCAAACAAGTTAATCGATCACCTGAGTAGGTCATTAACCTTTTACTGGTAGGTAACAATGGCACATCCTTAAAATGCATTTTGTACGTAACTTCGGAGATAACCGTCACAGAAGACCCACTATCTATTTCGAATTTTAACCGCAAACCATTTATTCTAACCGTTTCAACCATAGGTTCACCTCTCACTGACCGTATGTGAAATAACTCACCATCGTCATCGTTTTCGCCCTCGCCATCCGCGCTTGTGTCCATGTAATTAACACTTTTACACATCCTACGCAAATGTCCTTTCGTATTGCACTTTTTGCACGTATATTTCGCGAAACGACACTGTGTAGCACTATGATTAGCATATCCGCACACCGTACACTTAGCACTACTATTCTTTGGATTGCTATTACCGCTACGCTTAATCTTGAACAATTGATCGGATGGCGCGGCTGCGAGACCGGAGTGTCCCGCGGCGGCCGCGGCGGCGGCGCCTACCCGCGCGCATCGACTATTCTCAGCGTGTTCTACCGCTTTTGATAACGTTAACTTGGTTATATCCTGAGCGTAAAGTTTCTCTTTCTCACTGCCTGGAACCATGCCCATTATAAAGCGGTCGCGCAGCGCTTCTTCGACGTTGGCAAAAACACAATGAGCCGAAAGACCTCGTAACCTAGCTGCGAATTGCGGGAAGGTTTCGTTGGGTAATTGCGTAGCAGAGTAGAAGTTGTGCCGCTCTCCAAAACCAACACGTTTCGGCGTAAAATGCTCGTCCAGTAGTGTGATTATGTCGCTGAACGGCACTTCTTGAACCTCTTTAGGCAGCGCCAGATGTGCTGCAAGCTCGTACGATCCCTCTGTGAGTGCGCTCAGCAAAATCGCTCGTCTTTTTTCTCCCGTCGCGTCCGTAGTCGCGTTTATACTATTTGCGATGAACCACTGGGACAAACGACTTTTGTACGTCTTCCACGTTTGTGTGGTGTGGTCAAAGCTTGGTAAAATCCCAAAAATAGCACTCGCCATTTTGTTCAACACTCCGAAACAAAAATGTGGGTAGTCGTCGCCACTGATATGTATGGGAATACGGGGGACACGAGTGAAACAAATGCTGGTCTAATGCACACTGGTTTAATCCGTATGCGGGTGGTGGGAGCGGCCACACACACATACGCACATATATAACAGTATGTATACAGCTCTAATTGTTATGACAGTAAGGTTTATGTATACACATTACACAGGGTCCATATTGGCTCATATAAAATTGGTATTTCGATTTTTTATACAAATAACGATTTGTGACTATACTCATCATTTCTCCGAAAAATTTTGCTCATAATTTTTTTTAATATTTATTAGTACTACTACTTACATTGCCTATAATAATAAAAAAATCGAATTTTTGTACACATAATGTTATTATTTAGATGTTATCTGTACCTATAATGTTATTAGCAAGAATTACTTAATTAATAAAGTTATTACATATAATTATTTTGCTCATAATGATTATAAGTTATATAATTTGAAATCAACGTGTATCGTAACGCATAATATGCAATCATAATTCAACTTATTTCATAGAATCATTTTGCTCATAATGTTTAGAAGTTATATTATTTATTCACAACGTGTATCGTTTCGTTTTTAGGGTCATAAAAAAAATAACCCTAACCTACATATTTTTTGGGAGCCGTTTCGTTTTTAGGGTCATCAAAAAAAAAAAACCCTAACCTACCTATTTTTGGGAGCCGTTTCATTTTTAGGGTCATCAAAAAAATAACACTATCCTACCTATTTTTGGGAGCCGTTTCGTTTTTAGGATCATCAAAAAAAATAACCCTAACCTACCTATTTTTAGGAGCCGTTTCGTTTTTAGGGCCATTAAAAAAAATAACCCTAACCTACCTATTTTTGGGAGCCGTTTCGTTTTTAGGGTCATAAAAAAAAATAACCCTAACCTACCTATTTTGGGAGCTGTTTCGTTTTTAGGGTCATTTATAAATAGCAGTATAATTTGAAAAATATATTATACAAAAGCTTATTGCTTAAAAATGTGAACTTGGAAAAAATATATACGAATAGATTATGACTAAGCAGCGATATATTTTGAAATATATATTACACCAAATATTATTACTTGAAAACGTTATATTGAAATATTATATATACATAAATTATAGTAACAAAGTTATTTATGTTGAACAACATTATGATTATAATACATTCGGAGTTCCAATGACTATGACTAAAAATAAATATGTACAATGATCATTAGGTTGTAAAATTTTATGAGATACATTTTCGGAGTTCCAATAATCGAATTTGCAATTTTATATGAACTTTGGCGCACCCCATTACACATTATGGAACCCCGCGCGATTAACGCAGAAAGAGTAAGGAGAGAGATTAAAGAGTTGCTCAATGGGCTAGACCAGCGCTCGGCAACCGCTTAGCAGCCAAGGGCCACATAGTAGCTAAGGAACGTGACGCGGGCCGCACTTTGTTAATAATTTGTGGTTTTAGACTATTCGGAATATATTAACCGCAATACAAACCGGAATATAGGTCGGCAAGTGAGCGGTTCACGCGCCACATGCGGCCCGCGGGCCGCAGGTTGCCGATCGCTGGGCTAGACGACTAAAAAAACTGTTTAGTCCGCCAGTTAGATTATTAAAAAATATTGTACACGTATTTTTTCTTTTGTTTGACAACCAAAAAATGACGAGAATAGAGTGCTTAGAAGTTTCGAGTGATGTCACTCCTAGGTACAATTTTCGCCTAGGAGTGACGTCACAAGCCCCCACTCCAGAAGTTTGATGATCTATAACTTTGTCGATATTTAATATTTTGATAAACCAAAAAATACATGTCCCATATTTTTCCATAATTTAACTGACGGATTAATAGAATTATATATTTTTTCATCACACTTGCTCGAAAATGGTGTCATTATACGTAGGTTTTGCGGGTTAAATTTGAAACGCTGGTTCTGTTTTACTCTTCTTTGTCATGTTCAAAGGAAACGCCAACGTTTTTTTTTAACTTTTATTACTGAAATATTTATTTAAAGAGAACTGTTATTGCAAATACATGTAAACACATATTTCTGTAACATTAATTAAATGTTTAAATAGTGCATTTCAGTATTTTGCAAAAATAAAATCAACCATTTTAAGTCTTTACCGCTATGGTTTCCGAACGTGACGTGAATTCGCATTGTCTATGGATAATGTCACTAATGTCACTGTCAGTTTTACAATTTTATTTAGGTTAAGTAAGGTTATTTTAATCAGATTTCCTCACAAGTGTGATGAAAAACATTGTGTGTGCCACGGGCGGTAAAGGAATTACAAACGAGTGTTATTAAAGCCCTCGGCTTCGCCTCGGCCTTGTAACAAACACTCGTTTGTAATTCCTTACTTACCGCCCTTGATACACAATGTACTATTTCATCACACTTGCTCGAAAATGGTGTCATTACACGTAGGTTCTGCGGGCCGTAAGTGGCCTATTACGCCCTAGGGCGTAATGGTTTTCTTTTTAAATTTGAAACGCTGGTTCTGTTTCACTCTTATTTGTCATGTTCAAAGGAAACGCCAACTTACTTTTTTAACTTTTATCACTGAAATATTTATTTAAAGATAACTGTTATTGCAAATACATGTAAATACATATTTCGGTAACATTAATTAAATGTTTAAATAATGTATTTCTTTATTTTGCAAATATAAAATGCCGCTTACCGCTATGGTTTCCGAACGTGACTTGACTTCGCATTGTCTATGGACTTAAATGTCACTAATGTCACTGTCTGTTTTAATATTTTCTTGTCATACTGGGGCGATTAGTAAGGTTATATTATTAAGATTTCCTCACAAGTGTGATGAAAAACATTGTGTGTGCCACGGGCGGTAAAGGAATTACAAACTCGTGTTATTAAAGCCCTCGGTTTCACCTCGGGCTTATAATAAACACTCGTTTTCAATTCCTTACTTACCGCCCTAGATACACAATGTACTATTTCATCACACTTGCTCGAAAATGGTGTCATTACACGTAGGTTTTGCGGGCCGTAAATGACCTATTACGCCCTAGGGCGTAATGGTTTTTCTTTTTAAATTTGAAACGCTGGTTCTGTTTTACTCTTATTTGTCATGTTCAAAGAACACGCCAACTTACTTTTTTACTGAAATATTTATTTAAAGAGAACTGTTATTGCAAATACATGTAAACATACATTCTGTAACATTAATTAAATGTTTAAATAGTGTATTTCAGTATTTTGCAAATATAAAATCAACCATTTTAAGTCTTTACCACTATGGTTTCCGAACGTGACTTGTCGTCTTGATATATGTCACTAATGTCACTGTCAGTTTTACAATTTTATTTAGGTTAAGTAAGGTTATTTTAATCAGATTTCCTCACAAGTGTGATGAAAAACATTGTGTGTGCCACGGGCGGTAAAGGAATTACAAACTCGTGTTATTAAAGCCCTCGGCTTCGCCTCGGCCTTGTAACAAACACTCGTTTGTAATTCCTTACTTACCGCCCTTGATACACAATGTACTATTAACCCAGTCGTCATCCCCATTGAAATGGCAACCCAACCAGCATTTTGGTGTCAGTTACACGTACAACTTTAACCAGTACGCTGACAGGGGTTGTAAAACAGTTTTCCAAGAGTGTATAGTAAGTGTATTTTTTACCCTACTGCGGCGAAGCCCAAAGGAGGGTTATGTGTTTGACCTGTATGTATGTAAGTATGTATGTATGTATGTCCGTTCCTGTGTCCGCTCGTAACTACTCAACGGCACATCCGATTTTGATAAATGATACATCATTAGAATCGTCTTGATGGTGCGAGTGTCACTGGGTATGAAGTTCATTAAAATAAACAAAATGGCGGATTTTATGCAGTTTCAAAGTGCACCGCGGGTTTTTTTTAGTAAAAATGTGGTTATTTAAGTCTATTATTACACCGTTACCTGTACTAAAGACAGCACAATATTCTTAACTAAAAGTGTTGTAACTCCAAAAGCGTAATAGATGACTTACGTGAAAACTACAACTTTAATGTTTGTTCGCCATTGTTTTGGGGAACATAACCTATAAATTTATTGGATTATTCAATATTTAACCACAAAATACTTCATTATTTATGTTACTTTTGTCATTCTATGGATGCCACTTAATTGGACAGACCACTGGCCAAGAAGCAAATAAAAAATGATAAAAACTTGAAGTGTTTATTTTATGCTTCATTACTTTTATTTGAAATCTTTAATAACTCGCGGGCGCGTTAAGAGGAAACAGGAGGGCAGTTTTTCCATACAAACGTAGTCCCCTGTTTCCTCCCTGGTTAATGCCAGTAGAGCAATAATTTTTTGTCCAAAAATCTATGGCTACAATTGATATGTTCCTATGTTTTCCTTTTTACGATAAATTGATTCTCAAAAGAGATATTAACCTTAAAAAACCTAAAAAAAATGCCAGATTTTCCGCTGTGTTCACACATCCAGAAAACAAATATGACTAGATTTTTAATAAAAAGGAAAACATAGGAACACGGCCAAAGCCTTTCTTTAATGTTTAATGAAAAAATTTGTTAAATAGGTTAAGTTTTGGGGAAGAAATCAGGGGAGTACAAAACGTTGTTTTCATGAAATTTTAAAAGGTATTTTCGGTCCAAGCTGCAGTTGTCTCTATCGCGCTCTGCGCGGGAAAGGCGGGCAGTGCGGGACAGCGACACATTTTACAAATACCTAATTTTCAATTCTCTCGGCCTTCCTATTTCCTCTTAAAATTGAGATGGAAAACATGGTGTACATTTACCGAAACCTCACAACCGCAGATGGTTTCACAAACAAACAATTGTCACTCTAGTCTAGTAACTAATAACTTGCTTTAACCCCTAATGTCAAAAGTCTTCGCCATTAGGTGAGCTGTATTGTGATACAAGTTTATTGTAACCGTATAAGATTGCGAAACGAATAGTACGCAAAAAATACTCACAAATTATGAAAATTTTAGTGCTTCTATATGGGCAATATTTTTCTGTAAATTGGCAAGATCAAGATACACATAATTGCCGGCCTAAATATTGTACGTTTAGAAAGGTTTAGAAGCACCTACAAATCAATAATCACGATACCAACGAACGGAAAACCTCTCCGCTTTGAAGTCGGTTAAAAATAGATACCTGAGCTTAAGCAAGGCAATCTTATGCGAAGGGTGAATAACCTACTTATAATACATGCGTTAGTAACCTATTTCCTTTGGAACTGCATTCCTATCGCGCTTAATCAGACGTACTTAGTAATTTTCATTAAAATTCTAAAGGCTGGCTACTAGAGGCTTAATATTATTTAATTCATATTCCATTTAAACGTGTATATGCTGTAGAGATGGGCCGAGTATTCGGTAAATATTCGGCAAGATTTCCACGTACGTATTCGGCCGAATAGTTCGGTTACATTGCCGAATATTTACCGAATAAACGAAGTACATAACTAGCGTAGGTTGTTTCGTAATTCGTCGGATAATGATATCATATTTCAGCAATCTAACCAACTACCAAAAAGAGATAAATATAGGTCAAAATATAAATAGGTACATTAAGTTTATTTTGTATAAAACCGTGGCTTAAGTAAGAAAAAAACCAGAGTTGTTTTCATTTTAATTAAGTAAGTATCATTAATTACCTTTATCAGTTATCCATAATTTAGGAACATTAGGAACGATAGTAAGGTAAATAACCATTAATTTAAAGGTTTTACTTACACTCAATATCAGCTTTAATAGTACATTGTGTATCTAGGGCGGTAAGTAAGGAATTACAAACGAGTGTTTGTTATAAGCCCGAGGTGAAACCGAGGGCTTTAATAACACGAGTTTGTAATTCCTTCACCGCCCGTGGCACACACAATGTTTTTCATCACACTTGTGAGGAAATCTTAATAAAATAACCTTACTTTTCGACCCAGTATGACAAGAAAATATTAAAACAGACAGTGACATTTGTCACATATGTCCATAGATAATGCGAACGTCAAGTCACGTTCGGAAACCATAGCGGTAACGGCCATTTTAGTTGATTTTATATTTGCAAAACAAAGAAATACATTATTTAAACATTTAACTAATGTTACAGAAATATGTGTTTATATGTATTTGCAATTACAGTTATCTTTAAATAAATATTTCAGTGATAATAGTATTTTATGCAACAGTTGTATAAGAAGGTTCAAAAAATGCGAATTGCGTGAGTTGCGATACGAGCCGCGAATGCGGCGAGTATCGCAAATAGAGACGCAATGAGCGTTTTTTGACTTAATTATACAACGTTGCATACAATACTTTTTCTACGACTAGGTTAAAATATAAAATACATGGACGTCACGCGTGTCTCGTCCGGTCTCTCCGAGTGTGTACAGCCGGCATGACAGTTGTGTCTATGGTAAACTTTTTTTGATATGGCTGGTGACACGATGTGACGATAATTAAAATACTTTTTTTTTATGTTGGCATCAATTAATTTAATTCGGAAAGTTTTGTTTTTCTTATGAATCGTAGGAATTTAATTGTTTGTTAAGTTGGTAGTTGTGAATTTTTATCGTGAAGTTAGAATTGAGCGCTTAATCCTTGACCTAAGTTTAACCTAGATTTAGAAGTCTGTGGATGCTAGCAATAACGTAAAGTGACTATAACGACACTAGTGCTGTTATGGGGAATAGAGTATACACTTCTCTGAACTCAAATTATGTATGTTCTTATATTAGTGTTCGTGATTAAGTAAAAGACAGATAACAGTATAGGAGTAGAAAAAAGTTAAAAAAGTAAGTTGGCGTTTCCTTTGCACATGACAAATAAGAGTAAAACAGAACCAGCGTTTCAAATTTAAAAAGAAAACCATTACGCCCTAGGGCGTAATAGGCCATTTACGGCCCGCAGAACCTACGTGTAATGACACCATTTTCGAGCAAGTGTGATGAAATAGTACATTGTGTATCTAGGGCGGTAAGTAAGGAATTACAAACGAGTGTTTGTTATAAGCCCGAGGTGAAACCGAGGGCTTTAATAACACGAGTTTGTAATTCCTTTACCGCCCGTGGCACACACAATCTTTTTCATCACACTTGTGAGGAAATCTTAATAAAATAACCTTACTTTTCGACCCAGTATGACAAGAAAATATTGACATTTGTCACATATGTCCATAGACAATGCGAACGTCAAGTCACGTTCGGAAACCATAGCGGTAAAGGCCATTTTAGTTGATTTTATATTTGCAAAATAAAGAAATACATTATTTAAACATTTAATTAATGTTACCGCAATATGTGTTTACTCTTTAAATAAATATTTTAGTGATAAAAGTTAAAAAAGTAAGTTGGCGTTTCCTTTGAACATCACAAATAAGAGTAAAACAGAACCAGCGTTTCAAATTTAAAAAGAAAACCATTACGCCCTAGGGCGTAATAAGGCCATTTACGGCCCGCAGAACCTACGTGTAATGACACCATTTTCGAGCAAGTGCGATGAAAAATCCTATGACGGGCATCGTAAAATCCTATGACGGGCATCGTCAAATCTCACGACGCGACGTCGTATCATGGCACGATTCGTCGTAGTGTTACGATGCGACGACATTTTCTGTAAACCAGTGGTGTGTTTGTATTGATACAAACACACCAGAGTGTCAAAGTATAAAGACGAACAAATAGCCCAACTTCGGCCGCAGTAGCACGTCTGTTAGTGCAATCCATACCGGAGCATTCTTACGCATTCTTAAAACTTTGCTTGTAGTGAGTTCGTTTCGTACACGGCGCGCACACATTCAAGCGCGCGATGTACCTCTTGTAGGAAGAAAAATTACTACTATATACCTACAAACATTTGCTATCTAGAACAATCCCCATTTTACCGCTCTTGAAAGTTATTTATTGAATCATAAAAAAAAACATGCAACATTACAGTTAACATTAACCAAATCGTTACACAGATTCCGAAACTTAGTAACTTACAGCTACAAGAATGTAATACATATATACGCACATCGTAGATTTCCATGATACGAAGTTGCATCGTGTCGCGAGACGAGTTGCAGGTTGCACAACGCATGGCCTCCAATAACTTTTATAATGAAATGAAAAGATTCCGATACATTCATATGTTTATTGGGTGTTTATTTATCCCCTCCGCTGTGGGAAGGCCCCTCGGGCCTTGGCAAAAACTTCGGCGCATCTGTGGCATGGCCCGACGGGCTTTCTCCGTATGTGTTTATATTTATTGCTATATTTCAGAGAAACCCATATTTGTCTCTCTTTAACTCGTTAAATCGTCATGTGAACGAAGCAAGACGGCTAGCAAGCTAACATTTGAATGTGCAACCGTTGAAAAAAGTCGTAAATATTGGCAGTCAAAAACCGAAGCTGACGCGGGTGTGTTGTGGTGTTGTACGTTAATTACGATTAAAGTGAGACAATTTTATGAAAAAAGAAGCGGAAATCTGATGCCATGTAAGTCATATTTTGTTTTTAAAAAGTTTGGGTGTGGTTTTTAACTATAATCTGTGTTAAAATTGTAAAAAAAACAACATGCCAACTAATAGCCTAAACTTTCATGTACGATTTCTTAGTCTTTTCTAATGTTTTACTATTTTGCAAAGCCATTAACATACGTCTTAGTTATCATGTGTTTTCTTAAATGCATTTAAATAAGATTAAATCTCTTAAAAGTGATAAATAGCTCACTAAACAAATTAACGGTCGGTACAAGGCCCCTCGGGCTTCGTCACAGACTCTTGGCGACGGCCCGCCGGGCCGCCCCACAGATAGCGCATTAACGCACGTTTGCATAACATGGATACACCATGGACTAACTACTGCCGAATGGACAAACCTTTATGTTGCCAAATATTTTTTAAATCATCTTTTCAAATTTGACGACACGTTTAGCTCACTTTACAAGCTTTGTATTTTTTTACACCACGTCGACGTTACTTCATCACACATTTTGAAATCTCCCTTTGACTCAGCCATGGTCTGGGTATGTCCATATTAGTCAAACCATATATTTGTTATTTCGATTATTTGTACTGTTTTTAGATTAAGTTTTTACATGTTTTTTGTTCAATGAGAGAAAGTTTTGTTGTTTTATATTAAAGCTTATTTAATGAATATGCCGGGAAATTAAATTTCTCTGGGTTAAACTTGCTGGTTGCTGTGATTTCTCAATATTTCGGGAGCAGTCATTTTGCATGAAAAAAAAAGGCCTTTTTAAATCGTTTTTTACTTGATATCTACTGCACCTACAATAGTATTGCATTGGTGACGGCTAGTTCATGACTTTAATTCCTTGTTTAAACATGAATTTAATAACTAGGTGGTAGTACCCCGCCACAATGTATGTAATTCAAAACCCCCTTACAACACCATTTCTAGGGTTGACAGCATTTTGGTGAAGTTTTGAAATGGTGTTTATTGCAAATTTTTAGTCTAAAGCCTGCCATTTTATGACTGTATTATGTGTATTTTATATTGAATTACATAATGAAAGCACCAACGTAGCCAGAAATCTGTTATTATTTATTTAAAATCAAAAAATATGGTAGAAATTTAGGTACCCCTATAATTAACTCATCTGTTCAGATATCACACCTCAATGTTGATATGGTATTGTACACTGGCAGTAAGGTAATTTAATAGAGAGCAGATTTATTTCAAATTATAAACTGTAACTCCGTAAAAAGCTGAGTAAAACGTAATTTTCCACCTGGATGTGCACTTTGAAGGCCTGTCTGTGGAGCAGGCCCCACGGGCTTCCACAGATGAGGGGGTACTGCCATATTTATTTGCCACAGTTGAGGGGTTATAGACTTGTGGATCTCGGGGACACCACGAGGGACCCAAGAGCTGGTAGCTTCCTCGCTCAACGCATCAGTCTCGCAATCCAGCTAGGGTTGCCAGATTGAATTACCCTATTATCGGGAGCAGGAATCTATTGTCGGGATTTTGGGACTTTGGTCGAGAGATGCCCCGCACGCTCTACGCGCGAGCTTTTTTTTTAGCCTGAAATAGTACAAATTTTCGCTGGCCGGACCACCTTGAGTGGACCGGACTAAGTTTTAAAATGAAGTCGTTTGTCGGGAGATTATCTTCTTTGTAGGGAGTCGGGAGGACATGCAAAAAATCGGGAGAATCCATTCCCGACCATCTGGCAACACTAAATCCAGCGGAGAACATGCTGCCAGCATATTCGGTACCATGTCGCAGGGGCCATTTTTTTTCACATTTATTTTAGTTTAAATCTAGTTTTAGTTTATAGTATATTTAATTCAGTTTCAGTTATTCTGTACGGTTTTTATTTTTATCTATATTTTTACCAATATCATCACTACATAGTATAAAACAAAGTCGCTTTCTCTGTCCCTATGTCCCTATGTATGCTTAAATCTTTAAAACTACGCAACGGATTTTGATGCGGTTTTTTTTAATAGATAGAGTGATTGAAGAGGAAGGTTTATATGTATAATACATGCATAATATAATAGAGAAACACCGTGCGAAGCCGGGGCGGGTCGCTAGTAAATGATAAAGATAACACAAGAGAAGCAAAAATTTGTTATATAATTTTCATCACACGACCAAGTGTGATGAAAATTATATAATTATAAAATGGTGTCATTACACGCAGGTTCTGCGGGCCGTAAATGACCTATTATGCCCTAGGGCGTAATGGTTTTCTTTTTAAATTTGAAACGCTGGTTCTGTTTTACTCTTATTTGTCATGTTCAAAGGAAACGCCAACTTACTTTTATAACTTTTATCACTGAAATATTATAACTGTAATTGCAAATACATATAAACACATATATGTATTTCTTATTTTGCAAATATAAAATCAACTAAAATGGCCGTTTTACCGCTATGGTTTCCGAACGTGACTTGACGTTCGCATTGTCTATGGACATATGTGACAAATGTCACTGTCTGTTTTAATATTTTCTTGTCATACTGGGTCGAAAAGTAAGGTTATTTTATTAAGATTTCCTCACAAGTGTTACTTTACTTACCGCCCTAGATACACAATGTACTATTTCTCCTTATCACTTTTATTACGAACGTAACGTTTTATGTGTTTGCTGAAACTTACGTTTTCACTCACCGTTTTGTTTTTGTGCTCATTTACATTAACATTAAATTATTCTCTTAATGTCTTATTATTTCTTAAAGTTTGCTAATTAATAAATACTGTGCAAGGGCGTAACCACGATTTTGTTAAGGTGGGACAGGCGTAGACAAACCAAGAATATAACTAAGATAAATGTGCTGCATGAGCAATGGGACAGCATCTTCTGCCCGTACCTTGCTACGCCCATGATACTGGGAAAGTAAACGACATTTTAATAATAAATTATAGCCCAGTAGACTTAGATTCCATCAATCAACAATAGATAGCCCTTGCATCTGGCGGGGACTGTCTCGGTGTGCGTCCGATGACACGGACAGAGACAGCATCCGCTGGGTGTACACTTTGCCTTTCATTAAATTGTCAAAAGTGCCTCTACGCGTTGGCTTCGGCTCCGCGCACGCCTCCCAAAGGTCCGGGACACCATTGTTCCATGACCGGGTAAGAAATACAACATTAAAATATTCGACTTCTTAACCGAGTTATTTTTTTCAGTCAGATATTTCGATCCACCACGACGAGTCCATTGGATCAAATGCAAGAGTTCCCTCAATTTTTCCAGGATCCCATCATCAGATCTTGACCTGGTTACAGTGGGACCAACTTACAGGAAAGTTTACTGTATCCACTGAAAACCTACTCCGTTTTTTTACTTTAGTTAATATTAATAATAAAGTTTACAATAACCCTCCTTTGGGCTTCGCCGCAGTTGGGTAAAAACAACTAGGGAAAATAATATTTTCAAGAAAGATAGTAAAATAACCGGCACAATACAGATTTCGAGAAATTATCTAAAAGTTCTACGAATCATGTAATAGTACATTACATAACTAGGGTGGTAATACAAAGAAAGGCCGAGATCGCAGAAGTTTGCGGCCCAAGCTGCAAGCGAGGGACGTAAATATGCGATCGAGGGCTTTCTTTATTACCTCCCGTGTTGTGTACATCATTTTATGTCTACACTTGGCCAGAAAGCGGCTTTTTCCGTACACGCAGCGTGCGGAAAAAGTCAGTTTATGGCCAGGTGAGGCATAAATATTATAACTTTCCAACTTTCGAGCCAGGCTCTATAGAAAAACAGTCTAGACATTACGAAACTAGACGTATCTAGTCTAGCTAACTACAGTTTTATACGTGCGGTCATTTTGTTTTCATAACAAACGAGGTCGTTGACATCACAAGCATTCTAAGTTTTGAAACGGCCATCTAACTTAGAGAATAAGGATTTGAATCTATTCATCTTATGGATATAGACTTTAAACAAGATTAAGACGACAGTAGAGGGGGTCGGGAAATATTTACACACTAGCTGTGAACCCGGCTTCGCCCGGGAAAAATGTAAAAAATCACAAACCCCCGTTTTACTTCCTTAGAAATATTTTCTTATTTTTAACAGACATTACAAAAAGGAGGATGTTGAACTGATGGCTGAGTTCCAAACATTAAAATAATGTTGAAGTCGTTTTTGGTTTAAATTATCCAAATTAAATTATTGTTGTTACACTATATTTCCCGTTAGTGAGCACAGCTCTCCCCTTTAAATTAGAATCGCCCCGGTCCAGAGGCGGCGTTAGACGTAGGCGACGTGGGCCACCGCCAACGCCACGCGGTCCAAGGGCCCTCGCGCCTCGACGGCAGCACAGCAAAAAGAGCTTCGTCACCAGTTAATAATACCATTAACCGTCTTCATGGAACAGCAAAGGGCCTCGCGAAATATCTTTTGTCCACAGCAAATTTAGGTCTCGCTGCGCCACTGTCCCGGTCCCGGGCAAACTCTGGCCGGGACCCGGCGGAAGAAATACATCTAAATCATCCCACTATCTTCGCCGCAGCCGGCCCCATCCTCGTCATCCAATTTGTGGCAGCCACTTAGCGTCAGTTTAGTCAACCTATGTGTGTGGCAGATGTGGCTAGCCCGGGCACAGTCCATCTTCAACCTGGCGGGTTTGGACCCTGCATCAGCAACGCGGTTTTGTATGTGCAGTGTGGTGTTCCAGACCCGGTCAGTTCGTGTCACTCCTCTTTCAATTTAGACTTTCTTCAAAAAGTATAGAATCATCTTATGGAGTTTATGTTTAGTTTATTTTATGGAACGGTTCCTGTGTATGTAGAAGTGCCCGCGAGAGGTAAAAATTAAGATGGCGCTACTATCACAGGTGGGTAAATGTTGCAGCAAAGCGCCAAAAATTATTTGACTTTTGTTAATTCATTAGTGAAAATTGTTAATTTAATAAAAAAACATGTGACCTACATACTTAACTGATTCCCCGTATAAGATAGTTATCCTTACCTCTATCCTCTATATTATGGGGGTAAAATTAACTTCCATCCACTATTTTGCCTTCAATAGAAAAGGAATTTTCGAAAGAATTAGTATATATTTGAACATTCCCACCTCCAAGACAAAATAAAAAAACATTAGGGAATATGCATAATATTTCTTGTTTACTTTAACGAAAGCTCTTTCATATAAGAAACAGGAGGCAAAAAGTATTTTTCGAATAAGTATAAAAATAACCAAGATACCATCAAAGATTCAAAAAATCAAAAGACGTACTATAATAGTCTTACCAACAGGTGAGATAAAAGTTAAAAAATTAAACTTAAAAAGCTACAATACCGAGTTTCGCTCAAGTCACCACTTCAGAAGGATTAAATACAAAAGTGCATCAAAACTGCCTATTCCTTGTTTTTTAAGCTTAGAATTTTAACTGTCATTTTCGCCTGACGTTGGTTCGTTTTCATTGAGCAATGAGACAATAATATTGAGCAATTTTCACTTATGTCAGTAATTTATTAGGTACGTTTTAAAAAATAAAGCAAGATGCATAATATTTTCCTGTTAAAAGATCGTTTTCTTTGAAATAATATTCGTAAAGGTGGATTTAGACCAAACGAATTCTAACAGATTCTAACCCCACTCTACCAAATTCTTTGTGTGTACACAAAGAATTTGGTAGAGTGGGGTTAGAATCTGTTAGAATTCGTTTGGTCTAAATCCACCTTTAGGATATCGCACGATTTTTCTAATTAAAAAACACCGTAAACTTACGTCGCGGTCGAAGTCACACGTTACGCGCGCTTCCTTAAACTATATCAGTTTCCGAACGCAGCAAAGAAACATGGCCGACTGTTTTTGGCGTTATTCGTATTATTTTACATCTTTATACGCTTATTTCTCCGTTATACGAATTTTGCGGATATAAGTTGTCGATTCGAAAGTGTTATTTTTTTACGCTTTAATTTTTGAGACGCTTTTCGTTCAGGTCTACCGTAGGGCCCGGCTAAATTATTAATATAGATAGGTACAAACGTAGTCGTGTCATGAAAAAAGTTGCTATTCGTACATTATTGAGGATTCGGCGAAGATTCGTAACGTGTTAGCGTCTTTTTCTTTGACATAGAAAAAGAGTGAGACGTCAACACGAACAGGTATTCGTCTATATGATTATAATGTGGCTGTAGCATAAAATACACGGTACCTTTAACAAAGTATAAAGACGAACAAGTAGTCCAACATCGACCGTTTAGGAGCGCGCGACACGTATTCACACAGACGCGCGATAGCACGTCTTTGTGAATTGACTTAAGGCGCGGTAGGACCTGGCTCGCATTTCACATACAAACTAGGGTCGGGCGGAATGCAGATTATTGCAGATTATCTTCGATTTCTAACATAAAAGTTTACGTTATCAACCCAAACATGAGAGGATGCCCTGCATGACTGTGAAATCATGATTGTCAGGTATTAATTTTGTCAGAAAAGGTAACTGGTGATGAACAAAATGAAAAAAAATGAAAAAAATACTTTATTTTATAGTGTTTTCGCGCTACTTTTCTATCGAGCGAAGTGTTCGCTATCGTGTTCTAAGTGAGAGGAAGCCCTAGATACAGTTCTGAATATTATTATATATGTTTTACAGTGACCTAAGAGTCAAATAAGTGCTCTAAAAATGATTTGGAAACTAGGCTTCCGTGCCCGATTCTGGTCTCACCTCGCCTTAAGCCGTGGTCTGCAAAGAGGCGTCGTACGCTGCGTCAAGGGTCTACATTTCTGGACGCTACATACGGTGTGAACCTGAGACCAAGGTATGTAGACCCTCGACGCAGCGTACGACGCCTCTTTGCAGACCACGGCCTTAGTGCTGACAAAAAGACTAGACAAACTAGCATTTTCCCGCGGCTTCGCCCGCGTTGTTCTCGTTATTGTCCCAAAGGAACTCTTTACCGGGATATAAAGTATCCTATGTTTCAATCCAGGACTTGGTCTACTTGCATCCCAAATTTCAGCTTGATCCATCCAGTTGCTATCCCGTTATTAGGTAACAAACATCCAAACATCTTCACAAACTTTCGCATTTATAATGTTACTAGCATTTTCCCGCGGCTTCGCCCGCGTTGTTCTCGTTATTGTCCCAAAGGAACTCTTTACCGGGATATAAAGTATCCTATGTTTCAATCCAGGACTTGGTCTACTTGCATCCCAAATTTCAGCTTGATCCATCCAGTTGCTATCCCGTTATTAGGTAACAAACATCCAAACATCTTCACCTACTTTCGCATTTATAATATTAGTGGGATTAATTTCTCACGTCAGTAAGTTTGCTCGCTAGGACATTATATTTCGATGTTGTGCACTTTGTCCCATCATGCATTACTGCAACCGTGGTGTTGCACACGGCAACAGTTTATCTTTATTGTTGTGTAAATAATTACAGGTGTGTGCTCTCGCAGACAATATGGACACAAGCTAAGTATTATTTTCTCTGTAAAATTTTCAAAGGATTTTCGCTACGTCTGTACAATTAACGACAATTAGGGCCGATACAGACGGACTGCATGCCAGCTGCGATTTGTATGGGAACTGCATCACAACTGCACGCCGACTGCGCAGTTGTGATGCAGTGCCCTTAGACTTTAATAAATTGGCGAACTTATTTACAGCTTGGCAATTTTAATTCGTTTTAGTTTGTAGTATTTATTTAGTTTTAATCTGGCTTTAGTTACCGTGTACTGTTTATTTTTTTCCTGTTACAGCTTGGCAACTTCGTTGGTGACACTCACATGTGTGCTTTTTGTTATGTGCAGCCGTAACTACTTACACAAGTTACCGCCAACACGAACGGCGACCGACGGAGGCAGCCTCCGGAAGCCCCCGTTCGTGTTGGCGGTAACTTGTGTGAGTAGTTACGGCTGCACGTAACAAAAAGCACACATGTGAGTGTCACCAACGAAGTTGCCAAGCTGTAACAGGAAAAAAATAAACAGTACACGGTAACTAAAGCCAGATTAAAACTAAATAAATACTACAAACTAAAACGAATTAAAATTAAATAAACTAAAACTAAAATAAATCTACAAATGACGACTGCGGCATGGTATCGAACACTGACGTTAAGTATAGCCGTCTTTCCCAGTGGGCACTTTGGGCAGGTGCCCAGGACCCCGCGATCGATAGGGGTAGGGATCTAACAAAATAGTGTTCTGTCAAAGTCATAGGGGCCCCATTATCCTAATATGCCCAGGGCCTCCAATAGGTTAAAGACAGCCCTGCACATCCAGGGCGGGAGAATTAGGAATGATACACGGACGATACAGACGGACTGCAACCCAACTGCAACTCCCTACGATTTGTATGGGAACTGCATCACAACTGCACGCCGACTGCGCAGTTGTGATGCAGTTCCCATACAAATCGTAGGGAGTTGCAGTTGGGTTGCAGTCCGTCTGTATCGGCCCTCAGATCGCAAGTGTTTTTGGACAAAATCGTAGGTAAGACTATCATTTCAATTGGCTATTTATTTGATGACAGATCAAAACAGCTTTACATTATATGTAACCTGACGCTAGGTCAAACAGAAAAGTAGCAAACCAGATGCCATGACATAATAGTATCTAAACCGAAATCGAAAACTTTATGCTGGTGCATGTAGGTTTATATCAGTCTGCGCTCTGTGACGGATTAATCCGTCGTTGGCGTCTGAAAGGTTAAATACCTAGTATGCATATCCAAGAAAATAATTCTTGCGACGTCACTGCTCAACATGATTAAATTGGTACCTGTGTTAGTTTTAATTTTAGTTTTTAAGATATGCGAGTCACAGATTTTTTTTAATTTCTGTAAGTTTGTTTTTTTGTAAAGCATGTAAATTTAATGATAGTTTAGTAGTTTATTTCTCGTTTCCCATTTTGTATTTTGACGTTTGGAGATCCTTTACACCTCCTAAACATGTTTTGACAACGGAGACCCCTTACATCTCCATTAATTTTAGTGTATGTCTCTCTATTTTCCATATTTCTTTTTAATTTATCTTGTTTTGACGCCTTTACATCTCTAAAGAATCTAGTTTTATGTTTATTGAAATGTATACCTATTAGTTAAGCACTTGTTTGATGAATTGTATTAATGAAATTGCATTTTCACAATTATTGTAATGCTCAATGTTTATTTTAAAAGAGAAACTGGTGAGTTTCTTCCGGCGCTTCTTCTCACCAGAATGTCATTTGCCGAAGCGCCATAAGAAAGAATCAGACATGTGAAAGAGCCCTTGAGGCCTACTTACAGAAATAAATTATTTCATTTCATTTCATTTCATTTCACCTTATTTTTACCCGACTGCGGCGAAGCCCAAATGAGGGTTATGTGTTTGACCTGTATATATGTATGTATGTAGGTATATGTATGTATGTCCGTTCCTATGTCCGCTCGTAACTACTCAACGGCACATCCGATTTTGATAAATGATACATCATTACATTCGTTTTGATGGTGTGAGTGTCACTGGGTATGAAATTCGTTAAAATAAACAAAATGGCGAATTTTATGGACATTCCAAGTGCACCGCGGTCGGGTTTTTTTTAATAAAAATGTGGTTATTAGTCATTTTTATATAGGTACGTAGGTACCTATATAAAAATGACTAATAACCACGAAAATGAACGAAACTGGATTTTTCCGAACAGTTTTAGTAACATAATATGATCATTTATTTTGCTTATTGGATAAACCCGTAACGGGTAGGGGAGACCGGGTATGGTTGTCTCACAGGTTGGTTGTCACAGCAGCCATTAAATAATACAAAACGAAGGAATAAGTGCCTCGATGGGTGAAGTAGGGAAGGAGGTGAAGCTCTTGCGATCTTTTAACACCGAGCGATAACACCGACCCCTAAACCCGTATAGTGGTGTGAACCGATTACCTATAACTCAGTACGGTGCTTGCCGATAAAAACCATAACATTATTACGGAGCAAATGTTTAACACGCAACAACGATGAAAGTAGGTACCGCCAAAACAGAGTGTTATCTCAAACTCGAGTTTGACTCTGACTCACACAGAAGCAAGCAACGCATCTGTTATAGTCTTAGAGCAACACGGACACTTTATTTTAATTAGATTTCCTCACAAGTGTGATGAAAAACATTGTGTGTGCCACGGGCGGTAAAGGAATTACAAACTCGTGTTATTAAAGCCCTCGGTTTCACCTCGCTAACAAACACTCGGTTGTAATTCCTTACTTACCGCCCTAGATACACAATGTACTAGTAAATGGTAAACTTTATTTAGAGTCGGGTAATACCCGGGTTTCATATTTGACCGGGTATTGCATTCCCTAGTTTTGACATACAGTCTCTGATTAGGGGCCATTCATTTATTACGTAAGACGATTTAGGGGGGAGGGGGGTCAACCATGTCTTATTTTTTCTTACAGGGTGGTGGGAGGGAGTTTAGATCGTTCTTACGTAAGATCATAAAAATGCGCAAAATAATCTTGACTTTTGAAAAAGCGCGCAAATCCGCGCGAGAGCGTAGGCGCGTGCTCGGTTGCGTATAGGTATTTTACTAAAAAACTATTAGTATCTGCGAATAAACGTCCCTACAAAAATGATTCGATGAAAAATATAAATTAAAACAGCCCAAACGTAAAATCATTTTTCCTTTAGATTCTTACGTAATAAATATTAAATAGGGGGGAGGGGGTCAGCCGATTCTTATTTTTTCTTACATAAGGCGGGGAGGGGGTCAAAAACTGGCAAAAATCGTCTTACGTAATAAATGAATGGCCCCTTATAGGTATAAATAGTCGGCAATAAAAAAGCTTGTCTAAAAAATATTTTTCCTGCCGCAAACAAGTTATTGGTAGTTAGCATGTAAGTGTGATTGTGACGGACTTTGTTTTAAACACAATAAAGCGTACCATCATAGGCCCACAAGACTGCGAATACACTGAGGCGGAAACATCTCGATATTTCGATAACACTTCACGATATTGGAAACCAGTCGGCCCCAAATGTTAGGCGTTATTAAAATTTATTGCCAGTAATTTGGACCCGTTTGAAAGTCATTTCCTGTACCTAATTTGGTGCTGCTGTAAATTGAAGTTTAATTGAAAATCTGCAAATATAAGATTTAGCGATAAAATTTAAAGCATTATGTTCTAGTAACTATGTAGGTAAGGGTACACAATTGAATCCAAAACTGGTATCAAAAACTTAAACAGGCTGCATTGGTGTAAATTTAAACATGGGTATAGATAGAATAAGTATTGTTAGTAGGTACTACGTACAAAACTCACACTGTCTAACAAAACCTACAGGTCAATTCACAAGAGCTGGCATGAATGGGTTGAATGATTTCAGAAAGTATCCATCTGAGAGAACAATGCCCTTAAAAAAAAACTGGCCAAGAGCATGTCGGACCATGCTCAGTGTAGGGTTCCATAGCCGTAACTATAAGGTAAAAAATACGATGTAATAAAAGTACAACAACAAAAGAGCGTATCTTCATAGCAATTACGTCCTTTTGTTAAGAAGCGCAGTTTATCGGCAATAACTCAAAAACGGTACATTCGATCTTGTTGAAAATAATTTTCGTTGAAAGCATTAATTAAGCGTTACCTTTGTGATTTTTTTCATATTTTTCGGATGCACGGTTTAGAAAATAGAGGGGGGGGGGACACAATTTACACAACTTTCGGAGCGATTATTTCCAAATACATTCACTTAATCAAAAACATTACTTAGGAACCTTATAGTGTTTTTTAAAGAGCTGTCGAACTATGTACCACACGTTGATATTTGCTGAAAAAAAAATTTTTTACTGTGTTTAACATGTATGGAGTGCCCCCCCTAAAACTATTTATTTTAATTATTTATATACCAAACTAAGTAGCGGCTCATAAAAGACATCTATATTCCAAATGTTTTATGAGTAGATGTTCTCGCTGGAGGACACACTCTGAACGAGAGAAGCATGCAACACATCTGCTAAAAGTGATCACACTGATTGCAGATACAGCGAAAAGAAAAAAAAAAATAATATTCCAAATGTCATTAATATCCATCATGTAGTTTTTGAGTAAAATGCCTGTGACATACGGACAGACAGACAGACAGACAGACAGACGGACGGACATGACGAAACTATAAGGGTTCCGTTTTTGCCATTTTGGCTACGGAACCCTAAAAATCAGGAGAGTTGAATCTACATCATAGTAAAATTTTGTGAGATTTGACTGAAACCACTTTTTCCCTAAGTTTGCTGCGGGGTCCTTTGGACGTTTCAAATTTCCCATGCCGATTACAAAAAATTGGTAACACCTAGAGGTTTAAAATAATTTTATTACATTACGCAATAAAATTTTCCAAGGTCGCAAATGCGATCATTAATTTAAACCCTTTAAGTAAATTATTAAAATTAAAAACTCGTTTAAAACGTAACGTAAGTCGCCAATTTTGTTATAAATGTGTTTTTATACACTAGGAACTCATATTCTTGTAGAGTTATAACAAGGAGAAGAAAAAGAAATCTTGTCAGTTTCGTCACAAATGGCAGTCAAAGTTGACTCAGTCATAATATTGCAAAATAACGTCCAAAGTGCATGTGTGATTTGAACGGTAAGTAGTGGTTATTTTGAAACGGGGTTTTTTATACGATAGGGCAGCGGTCGGCAAGTGAGTTAATATATAAATTATCATATTAATCATGTTTTTTAGGGTTCCCTACCCCAAAAGGAAAAAACGGAACCCTTATAGGATCACTTTGTTGTCCGTCTCACTGTATGTCCGTCTGTCAAGAGTCAAGACCCTTTATCTCGGAAACGCGTGAAGTTATAGAGTTTTTTTAAGTCAAACTAGCCGAGTTTCTTGGATCGTTCACTGTCTTCTTAAAGTGGCAACAAGTTCCGCGATGTCTTAGACATGCTGGTGGCAGGGCCGCGTCGACCCCCCCGCAGCGCCTGTGTACGAAACCTATGAAGCACCTCTTTATTGTCGTCGTGTTTCGACTTCCGGCGCCCCTATCGCCTTGGCGCCTGTATGCTGCACACTTCGCACACAGGGGCGGCGCGGCCCTGTGGCACAGTTTATTTATAGCAATGCTTATTCTTCTTGCTCTGAGGGATTGCTTACAGTCAAACTACTGCAATCATTGAATTTATTGCGATTCGCGCCAAAATATCCCTAATTATTTGCTACCGCCAATTTTATGGCTCTTTGGCACCAAATAACTAGTTGAAACCGGATTGTGTAACTAAAACTAGATCTCAATAATAACAAATAAGTAGTTAAGTTGCCCACAACTAAAACGCACTAGTGTGTATTAGATCGCAAGTTGTTACGACCTTTTACGTATGCATAACACGACGGGGACACGAAAGTTGAGTTTTACTTTCTTTTTAAGTGCGTGTTGTCCGGTTGTTATTGGGAGAAAAAATATAGAAGCGAAACTCGAAAATAAGCACAACCTGCACAACCCAAGTAACACAGTAAGCAGTATAACTATTCCCTCTTGGGCATTTAATTTATACAGTTCTTCGCTGATATAAACTCTTACAACAGTTTATCAGTGAACTTATAGCTGCATAATAGCATTTAGCTCAGTCTGAATAAAACCTGTACGGTATAGAAAAGGTACACATTATCATCCTCATTCAGCTTTCAGTATCTTTAAACACTGTCAGCTGTTTAAGAGCAATTTAGAAAAGAAATAGAAAGAAAGAAATAATTTATTTAGCGCAAAAACATTATACAATAAAAACAACATCAACATTTGAGCCTTGAGTAGGTTCGCGCTAAATAAGGACCCCACTCAGCATAATGTCACGGCAAGCCGTGACGCTGATTTTCGGTGAGGCCCTCGGAGACTAAAACTGATTAAATTAAATTAAACTAAACATTTAAACACCTTGTGGTAGCGTAACCTAACATCTAATAACATTTATATTGTAAATATGTGACGACACGAGTAAACATTAACCACTAACTACCACCAGACATAAAAACTAATGTACGTACGTAGGTATTAACTCCATATTACGTATTATTATTTTTCTACTCCTGTACTTTTATTTGTCTTTTACTAGTACTTGGTCACGAACACTAATATAAGAACATACATAATGTGAGCTCAGAGAAGTCTATACCCCATTCCCCATAACAGCACAAGTGTCTGAGATTTAGCGGAGAACATTATGCTAAATGCTGTGTAAGATAGCATTTGTGAATATCAATAACGTTGCCTTATAAGATACCACTTGTATAACGTCAATACTCGTAGTTATAGTGAACTAAATGTAGACGTTTCTTTTGCTTAGGGCTGATTTTTGTTCCGTTAATCAGCTTTAATTCGGCCTACTGATACAATCTGTATAGCGGCTGTTTTGAAGCTCACTAGAACGCTTATAGCTGTTTAATGTAACATAAGTAAATCAAATTAACGGCTAGGGTCGATTTCAGGCGTTTTTCCAGCGTTTTTTGTAACTTCATTAGTGTCACTGGAGTTTTATCGTGAAGGACTTTCAAGTGACGACTACTTTAGATTACTTAAATCATGTGTAGCCTCGTTATACCGTCTATCGTTTATAGTAAAAGTTAACTGTGCTGTGAGCACTACCGCTTGCTGATATGTTTGCTGGAACACGAATGAAAAAAACCGCCGCGGTCGAAACGCTCTGAAATCGACCCGCTACTGCTGAGCAATTGTTCACGTGCGATATCTAAGACTGATTTTGGCTAATTATACATCCAGAAGAACCACCAAAGACACAAAAAACAGCTAACTGCTGCATAATTTGCGGTTACGAGTTACACTTATTTATAGTGGCTGAATAACGGAACCCAAGTGAGTCATTCTGCAGCCTATAGCTGAAATCTAAATATATAAAAGAAGAAGTCCTGACTGACTGACTGACTTACTGATCAACGCACAGCCGAAACTACTGAAGTTAGGAACTTGAAATTTTCACAGTAGGGTGGTTATATAACGTAAGTAAGGGATAAGAAGGGATTTTTTGAAATTCATCCCCAAAGGGGGTTAAATGGGGGTTGAAAGTTTATATGGGGACCATACGATTTTTAAAGTA
Organism: Eudemis profundana; assembly: GCA_947034925.1. Lineage (NCBI taxonomy): Eukaryota > Metazoa > Arthropoda > Insecta > Lepidoptera > Tortricidae > Eudemis > Eudemis profundana. Next base: position 7,088,623 of record OX344814.1, on the reverse strand, counting down.
GGAGATCTGAGACTTCGAACATAGACTCTTTAATACAATTTAAAAAAAGTAATTTCACCGTTTTTGGAAATTCATCCCCAAAGAGGGTTAAATGGGGGTTGAAAGTTTATATGAAGACCACACGATTTTTAAAGTAGGAGATCTGAGACTTCGCGTATAGACCCATCAAGATGAGTACAGGAAAGTAATTTCACGGTTTTTTGAAATTCATCCCCAAAAGGGGTTAAATGGGGGTTAAAACTTTGTATAGGCACCAAACGGTTTTTGACGTTAGAGATCTGAGAGTTTGCACATAGATCCTTCAATATGACATGAGAAAAGTAATTCCACCCTTTTTTGAGATTCATCCCTAAAAGGGGTTAAACGGGGGTTGAAATGTTGTATAGGGACCAAATTATTTTGAAGTTACAGATCTGAGAATTCGTATATAGACTCCTCAATAAAGGTCGAAGAAAGTAATTTTACCGTTTTTCAAAATTCATCCCCAATGGGGAACATCCTAAATGGGGGTTGAAACGATTTTTGAAGTTGCAGCTCTGAGACATCGTACATAGTCTCCTCAATATGAGTACAGAAAAATAATTTCACGGTTTTTCGAAATTCATCCCTATAAGGGCTTAAACGGGGGTTGAAAGTTTAAATGGGGACCAAACGATTTTTAAAGACGGAGATCTGAGACTTTGCACATAGACCCATCAATATGAGTACAGGAATGTAATTTCACGGTTTTTCTAAATTCATCCCCAAAAGGGGTTAAATGGGGGTTTGAAACTTTGTATAGGCACCAAACGATTTTTAAAGTTAGAGATCTGAGAGTTCGCACATAGATCCTTCAATATGAGATAAGAAAAGTAATTTAACCCTTTTTCGAAATTCATCCCTAAAAGGGGTAAAACGGGGGTTGAAATATTGTTTAGGGACCAAATTATTTTTAAGTTACAGATCTGAGACTTCGTATATAGACTCCTCGATAAAGGTCTAAGAAAGTAGTTTTACCTTTTTTCAAAATTCATCCCCAACAGGGGTTAAATGGGGGTTAAAACGATTTTTGAAGTTGGCGCTCTGAGACATTGTACATAGGCTCCACAATATGAGTGTAGGAAAGTAATTTCACGGTTTTTCGAAATTCATCCCCAAAAGGGGTTAAACGGGGGTTGAAATTTTGTATAGGCACCAACGATTTTTGAAGTTGGAGATCTCAGAGTTCGCACATAGATCCTTCAATATAAGTAGAGAAAAGTAATTTCACCCTTTTTCGAAATTCATCCCTAAAAGGGGTAAAACGGGGGTTGAAAGTTTAAATGGGGACCACACGATTTTTAAACTAGGAGATTAGTTGCAAAAAGTAATTTCACCGTTTTTCAAAATTCATCCCCAACGGGGGTTAAATGGGGCTTGAAACGATTTTTGAAGTTGGAGCTCTGAGATATCGTACATAGTCTCCACAATATGAGTACAGGAAAGTCATTTCACGGTTTTTTGAAATTCATCCCCAAAAGGGGTTAGATGGGGGTTGAAAATTTGAACTTTGAAGTTAGAGCTCTGAGAAATCGTACATAAACTCCTCAATAAGAATAAAGAAAAGTAGTTTTACCATTTTTCGAAATTCATTCCTAAAAAGGGGTCAAACGGGGGTTGAAACTTTGTATGGGGACCAAACGATTTTTGTAGTAAATCTTGAACTTCGTTCATAGACTCATCCATAAGAGTAAAGAAAAGTGATTGCTGTTTTTTGGAATTCATCCCCAAAGGGGTTAAAATGGGGGTTGAAACTTTGTGTAGGGTACAAACGATTTTTGAAGTTGGAGCTCTAAGACATCGTATATAAACTCCTCAATAAGAGTAGAAAAAGTGATTTTTCGTTTTTCTAAATTCATCCCTAAGAAGGGGTCAAACGGGGGTCAAAACTTTGTATGGAGACCAAACGGTATTTATAGTAGATCTTAAACTTCTTACATAAACTCATCCATGAGAGTAAAGAAAAGTGATTGCTGTTTTTTTGAAATTCATCCCCAAAGGGGTTTAAATGAGGGTCGAAACTTTGTATACGGACCAAAAGATTTTTGAAGTTGGCGATCTGGGACATCGTACATAGACTCCTTAATAAGAAAAAAGAAATGTGGTTTTACCGTTTTTTCATCCCTAAAAAGGGATCAAAAGGGGGTTGAAACTTTGTAAAGGGACCAAACGATTTTTGTAGTAGATCTTGTTGGAGATCTGAGAGTTCGCACATAGACCCTTCAATATGAGTACAGGAAAGTCATTTCACGGTTTTTCGAAATTCATCCCCGAAGGGGGTTAAGTGGGGGTTGAAAGTTTATATGGGGACCACACGATTCTTAAAGTAGGAGATCTGAAACTTCGTACATAGACTTTTCAATATAATATGAAAAAAGTAATTTCACCGTTTTTCAAAATTCATCCCTAAAAGGGGTTAAACGGGGGTTGAAACTTTGTATAGGCACCAAATGATTTTTGAAGTTGGAGATCTGAGACTTCGGACATAGACCCTTCAATATGAGTACAGGAAAGTAATTTCACGGTTTTTCGAAATTCATCCCCGAAAGGGGTTAAATGGGAGTTGAAACTTTGTAAATGGACCAAACGATTTTAAAAGTTGGAAATCAGAGAGTTCGCACATAGACCCTTCAATATGAATACAGGAAGGTCATTTCACGGTTTTTCGTAATTCATCCCCGAAAGGGGTTAAATGGGGGTTGAAACTTTGTATAGGGACCAAATTATTTTTAAGTTACAGATCTGAGACTCTTCAATAAAGGTCGAAGAAAGTATTTTACCGTTTTTCGAAATTCATCCCTAAAAAGGGATCAAACAGGGGTTGAAACTTTGTAAAAGGACTAAACGATTTTTGTAGTAGATCTTGAACTCATCCAAAAGAGAAAAGAAAAGTGAATGCAGTTTTTTGAAATTTATCCCCAAAGGGGTTTAAATGGGGGTTCAAAACTCTGTATAGGGTCCAAAGGATTTTTGAAGTAGGAAATCTGATACTTAGTACATAGATCCTTCAATAAGGGCACAGAAAAAAAGTTAAACCGTTTTTTGAATTTCATCCCCAAAAAGGGTCAAATGGGGGCTAAAACTTTATAAAGGGACCAAATGATTTTTAAAGTAGGGTATCTAAAACTGATTAAACTGAATAGAACTCAAATGATTTCATCGTTCATTAAAATTTATCTCGAAAACCGGTTGAATAGGTAGGGGTTGAAAGTTTGTTTAGAGACTGTACAATTTTTAAAGTAAAAGGTTTCTAACTCCATGCGTAACATATAGTAATTAGTAGATTGCTTTTTTGTGTTAGTAACAAGTGGTTAATTAAGTGCATTTAATTTTTTGGAAATAATCCTTAAATGGACTAAAGAATTAATTTTCGCGGTAAATGTGCACTGTGCAGTTTTTGGCCCAAAATTTATGAACAAATATCAGAAACTATTTATTGCCTATTAAGATTAATTGCCTAATTATAATTTACACCGCAGACGAAGTCGCGGGCATCAGCTAGTATAGAATAAAAGTGGTTCACATCGGTGTGTTGAAAAAGGTATTTGGGTAACCTATAGAATATCGTAATTTATCTTTAGTTTTGAGCATATATCAACCATAAAATATCATTCGCAAATATTTACTGTTCTTAGATCAGTAACAACAATTTTTGGAGTTTACTTGAAAAAAAAAAATTAAAACTGTTTAGTATATACTGTCTTTCATGACACGCTTTTTCAGCTCTTATTCATTTAAGTTATCCAGCTTTTAACGTTGACATATTCTAATATACAGCTTTAATATAGCTTTTTGTGCTACTTGGGAATTATTTACTTAAAAACATGTCATTTGATATAGGTATACATGTTCATCCTTAGCAATTCTATAGCAGGCTATAGGAAAGCGTCTAAACCGGATTCTTACGGGCTTGTCGATTTTAGGATATTCAAGCATTTGATCACTGCGCTTGAAGATAACTTTTCTAAAAGAATAGCCGACTTGACGTTACGACACTAGTAAATTTGCAAGATACTATGGAAATACTGATATTGCTATACATACATGCACAAACGCCGGAATTCTGGCAACACTAGCATTGAAAACAAAAATAATACAACTGTAGCTAGAGCATCTTTTTAAAAAACGATGTCAAAGAAACTCGCAGGTTTTTCTCAGGGCAGAGGTTTCTTTTTCCGAACCGGTATAAGACTCTGACATTCACGAATGGGTCGTATTATGCCTAAATTGTAGAATAAAAAACTTGGACTCACTCCTGTGTCACCAAATTAGAAAGCGGCAGTGTTGCCAATTTAGCAGTTTCAGTGCTAAATTTAGCATAATTTGGACTGGTTTAGCAGATTTTTTTTACTTTTAGCAGTTGGCATAATTTTGTAAATAATAGAAATGTTACCTGTTAGTGACAAACACACAGATAAATAGTAAATTTAGAAACATACAAGTTGGTGATGTGATGACATAAGTTTGTAAAATGACCTTCGATTGCATGGTTGACAATACAATACAATACAAGTATACTTTATTGCACACCAGAAAAACACATATAACTATCAAGTTTATTATTTATCTTTTGGTGTGCAATGAAGTTGTATTGTAAGTCGTAATAAAAGCGTAAATTTTTTGCCACTTTCATTTTTAACATATTTTACTATGATTGTTTGTACGCTGTAGTAAAAAAGTTAATTTGGTTTAATATAAAAAAATGTCGATTAACACATTGACATTCTTAATTTACTTATCTTTAGCAATTTTTTTCCTGAAAGTTTAGCATGGACCACAAAAATAATTATTGTAAAGCTGTAATAATCACAATACATTATTTTTTTATTTAGCAATTAGCACATTTTTTAACAGAATTTATCAAGTTTTAGCATAATTTTAGCAGATTTTCTACAAAATTTTAGCATTGAATGAAATTCAGAGTTGGCAACAATGGAAAGCGGTGTTCACATTGACCAGTAAGCCCTTCAGACAATACAGACGCGTCTTTTGTTAATTATTAAAAATGAATACCTCAACTGTTCGTAAAAATAAACGTGGGTCAAGAATTCATTCAAATTTGATTTTGAGAAAAGTGCATTCATTATATTTAAAAAATGAATAGGTACCTAACATTATAGTCTGTAATCGAAGTAACGTTTTGTATCTGTGCGTGTGGCATAATACCATTGACCGAACGACCCGAGTCACGTGTTTTTTGTTTACTTTTTTGAATAGGTAGGTACGTAGGGGCAAAATTTGGTACTACTTAGTGCCTTATCACACTTTTCACTTGCGAGCGAGCTGCGGGCGAGTTTTCATACAAAACCAGTCGCGATATTTGTATGGAACTTCGCTTCTAACTCATAAGGTTCTTAATCATTCGCAAAATATCACTTTGCGCGTCGAAGAGCAGTGACAAGTCAGAATAGCAGATATATATAACCGCACTAGGTAGTAAAATGCGCAAGCAAATAAACACTCTCGTAGATTAGATTAGATAATCTCTGGTATTATATCACTGCGGCCTCGTCTCTATGCACGTTGCTAAATAGACAGAATAGATAGTAAATGTATAATAATAAACTACTAGCGATGCAATCTTGCAGCTGAATCTTTAAGTATTTACAAGATTGGAGAGGTCTAATCTTGAAAGATCTCGGTATTTGCGGGATATCGCAAGTACATGATATTTTGATAACTAGTTAATATTCCGATTACTTATCTTTATATCAACTTACTATAGCGTTTGCTAGACCAACTGCAAGACCAAATCGCTATATGTGCCTATAATATTCGAAGAGTTCTCTCGATATCTAAAAAATTGCATCACCACATCCTGATTTGATTGCAATGGGACCTCGGACCCCTTTTAAACAAAAAAAAAATCCCAATCGGTCCAGCCGTCTACGAGTAATCACGTAACAAACATACAAAAAACATAAATACGATCGAATTGAGAATCGTCTTCGTTTTGGAAGTAGGTTAAAAAGAAAAATACATACATGAAACCTGAAAACATAACACTCCTTTTTTGGACAGTCGTGTAAAAACAGGTAAACATTAAATCTTGTGGCGTCAGCACGAATTGGCCAAGTCACGTGTTATGTTACTTATGACGTGCATGTCTGCATATCCTGTACTTAACCACTATCATTTTTAGCTAAGACACCATTTTGCCATTCAAGTTTAAACTTTATCTACACTGAATAAAGCCGATTTTGTATGTATAATTTGACAGACGCTGCCAAGATTCTTGATTCTAGTTTCATCTGACGTCAATAATCTTTGATGACAGTTTTAGCGTCATTTGTTTAGTCTAACCTGTTTTAAATTTAAATAGTACATATATAGCTATCAATTTACGTTAAAATCATATAAATTGTTTTTTCCCGATTTTGTCGGCGTGTCGTGGAGTTTTTATGACCAAGTTGTAATACGACTTTGCGTACGCTCTGTGCAGTTTTGTTCTAGAATCTCATTTTGAATAGTCAGTATTGTTCAAGATTGTATCATTGTTTTCTTAACTAGTGAAGTAACTTCTAACCTTTAGTACAAATAATACAATCACAGTAGTAAGGATTTGAGTATATTTATTGTAAATTAGGTATGCATTTTAAAAATTGGAGATTTAAAAAAATGTTATTTCACTGTCTATTAAGTTATTAATCAGTGCTTTACACAGTTTACACCACCATAAGATGTAACTGTACGCATTTATGAATTCTCATAACCTAATGGCCAGTTCACATTATTCCAGTCCAGTGATCCAGCGGGCTAATCCAGTCCAGTTGTGGACCTGAGCATATCGTTTACATTATTCCAGTCTTTTAAGAGTTGTTAAAGACTGTTACCAAAAATAACCACGCGTATTCACTATATCACGTTCAATCCAGCACTGGATTTACGGTTTACACTATTCCAGTGGCGCTGGATTGGGTGAGCTGGAATGAAAAGTTGACGGTCTCTCCAGTCACTGGACTGGAATGCTCACTGGAATGGGTACATTCCAGTGCATTCCAGTGTCGGTTCACATTATTCCAGTAGCATTCAAGCACTGGATTGGATTGCTGGACTGGAATGCTACTGGAATAATGTGAACTGGCCATAAGAGTACACCATTGACTGTGCGGCACTAACAACATAACAAACATGACAATGCACATCATGATATCACTTACGTAAAAATAGAAAAGTGAATTTACCTAGTAAACATGCAAAGTACAAAAAGCATGTCCTTAGAACTAACAGTACAGATATTCAGTACAATAACTCCATTTCATTAGTTCGAGCCTTAGCATACGGTACTTATATCTCTATGAAGCACAAAATACTTTAGCAATTTTGAACGCGCATTAGCTTAGCAAATGAAAGAAAAAAATCTCAGGCACAGCTACGAATAGAATCAGGAGCTAAGAGGACCCAGATTGACAATGGCGTCTTGTGTGGGCAAGATCCTAACAGAAGCAAAACATACATTTATAAGTGACATATGTAATACTGTTTTATAAAAAGCTGAAATGCTATTACACCATAAATGAATATATGTCGGACATTAATGTAAATAATTAACCTACCTTTTTAAAATTTGTATGCATAATCATAAGCCATATCTTACTATGCAAGTATTCGCTACACCCTACCAGGTTTCATGTTTGTGTTTTAGATATGTACATTACATACTTAGCCGTAAGTATATAATGCGAGAAATAACTAAACTAAACATATATTTTTCTAAAAATACGATTCACATTGTATCTACGCGTATAAATAATTTAAAATTTAAAATACGCTACACTCGATTGATTTGAACCGACGCTACGTGGCGCGTAATTGACGGGCGGTTTTTTCGAGTCAAGCTACTGAATTATCAGTACTGTGTCACTAAACATGAACGTGCGAAGCTCTCAGCAAAGGCCAGAGGGCACTTGTGACAAGGACGGGGCCCGCGTCACCGCTGACATCACGATGTGACACGTTTATTGTAATTTTTGTTTTCCAGAACGTTTTATTACATAGGGCGCAACGTAGCTCCCATGGCGCTAGGGCCATTACACATTGGACATATTTGGTTTGGATAGAGCAAATTAAGGGCAAGGCTCAATTATTTTGTATTAATACGCTGTCACCGCTTTATTAATACTAACTTAGTTTTTAATGCCAATACTAACAAACTATACGGTTAAAGAAACTTTATTCTCATAAGAATTACAGAATTCATGAATGAATCACTTTACTTACCAAAATATACCAATTGACAGGAGGCTCTTTAAGCAATACAATCAATTGTGTATGTAATGAATTACCTGAAAAAAAAACAAGATAAATAAATACGGTTATTCATATATTTAATAAAAAAAAACAAAAATAAGAGTCAAATTAAAAAAAACAAATAATGCCTAATTAGACTGATTCCGATTTTGCTAAATTTTGGGTTTAGCCAGCAGTTTCTCTTTGTAACAAAACTGACGTTCTGCCGTCCTCAAACTAAAAGGCCGCTAGTTTGTATGAAGTTTCATACAAATTAGCGGACTTTTAGTTTGAGGACGGCAGCCCGTCTCTCTGCTCTGTATCGTATAATGCGTGCCAAGTGGCGAAATCGCGAAGTGAGCCACTCCTGGTTTAGCTCAAAATTTCAATCGTAAGTTATGTCGACTGTACTTGTAAAATTGTTTCTTAATATAAGTTGCGGTAACCCCATTTGGATTCGCGCTAGCCTGCGGTTTACCAACGTAATCGCCTCATTTGACAAGATGTGAGCATCATGAAGCGACGTGAGAATGTCATCATCTTACTAAGGCTTCATTTCTCATCCGCCACCCGCGGTACAGGTCGCGTCACGTAAAAAGAACGCTGGAAGAAAGTGGCAACCCGCTCACATACCCCCTATGTTTGCGCATTGGTACACTCGCGCACGAAAGTACTATGTTTATTGTTTTATTTTTGAACTAGCCTTTCGCTCGCGGCGCGGTTCGATTGAAAAGTATATGTATTATTATCTATTATTTATTTATTAATAGGGTGAATCAACTTTTTAACCCACACAAAGCTGTCCGCAACTTTTAATCTTCGTTGAAATATAACGCCCTTAAAAAATGGTTTGTCTATATTTAAATTTATATTGTATGTTAAAACGTTGAAAGTCCCGTCTCATGAACCTAATTTTCTTTTTGGTATGACGCTTAATAGTAAAACATCGTCCCCCATAACTGTTTACACAGTTTGACTGTGGGATCCTCGAGTATTATTAGTTGATATATTATTAAATGGAATTAAAAACATGTTTCTGTGTAGAATGGAATAAAAAAAAACAATATACATCATAAATCATTTTTCTATGTAAAACCATTTTGTAATAAACAAGACACTTTTGTGCGCGACAGTATTTTGAGAACGAACGTGACGTGAACACAGTGCGGAAAGTAAAGGTCGACGACTGACGAACCAATAGCGCCCCGGCAATGACGCGGCGCGGCACCCGCCCTCCCCGCGCCGCACCTCATACCACCAAATAGACCGATAAATTGCCTACTGCGCAGCCCTACCACCAGCGTTCTTTTTACGTGACGCGACCTGTATGGTGTGTTCGAAAATGTTCGGTAGAGGTCGTTCTCGCCCGCCGCGTGCGACGTCCGCCCGCCGTCCGCGACTGCCGCCCGCTGCACGCGACGCCTTGAGTCATTTTGAAGCATTGCGGCGGGTGGACGCTAGTGATCAATATGGAAAAATTTACCAAAGAGAGACGAACTTTTGATTGAGTTTCTGAAATGCAACAGTATTTTGTGCGATGCACCAAAATATTGTATGCACCCTCCTTTTGTCTAGCTTTAAACATATTGTTCTTCTTTTTCCTTTGTTTTGCTTCAACATTATTAATAGATACTCGTCCTCTTCCTCCTGAAGCAATAAATATGCTAGTGTTTTTTTCCATTACGCGTACACGTCTCTTCGCAAACACAAAACCTCGGAAACTGCCGCCGTTTTGGCCGCCGCGGTTACGTTCTAGAACGACCAAACACCCGCTGTCCGCGGCGGACGCCCAGCGTCTACCCTCAGCCGCTGGCCGCTGCACGCCGCGGGCGGCGGGTCAGAACAGAACGACCGAGGCCTTACGCAGGGTAGAGGTAAGGGGGATCGTCTCTGTGTATCGAAAAGTGTCAACGCACTACACTCCGTCTACAACTGCCAAAAGTGCTTTCGTTCGGACACATAAGGACAGGTTGATCCACTTCAACCTTCCCGCTGGCCCGCTGCTCACTTTGAGCAATCAACGTAACTTCAAGGTGGCCCTGGCCTAGCGTCCTGGTTCGACCCCAGGTGCTTTGGCCCCAACCGGGTTCGATTTTTGCTACATCCAGTAAGGGCTTAAAAAAATGCCAAAAGTGCTAAATTCATTTCGTACTCCCCTGTAATTCATTCTGGGGAGATTTTGAACTATCATTTAGTGCTTTTAGCTGGACACTTTTTCAACTGATGAAGGATTTCATATAAGATTGTTCTCCTTACCTCTACCCTCCGTATTACGTACGTACACTGTCTCTAGAAGTTTGCCCAGACGCATGAGGCGCGGGGAGAAACTTTGCGATGTTACGAGTTGATTTTATTCCAACTCGGATAACTCGAGTTGACTCGGCCGCTAACTCGAATCGAAAGTCGAGTTGACTCGACCCGCATCAACCGGATGGGATCCGCTTCGCGACAGCAGCCAAACGGATCGGCTTCACAGTGTATTCGTAACAAAATGAATATTCGTAGAGTTGAGTTTCGAGTTGGCGAATCGCTAACTCGCGTGTACTCGCATAACTCGCGTTCGTTATCCGCTCGCTTGTCCGATCCGTATCAATTCTAGTTAGAGTTAGGTATGCGACTTGATTCGAGTTGTGAATGAACTCGATTCGAATCAACTCGTTTAGAGTCTGAATCGAGTTATTCGAATCAGACAACTCGACTCGCCCATCGTTAGAGGAACTACGAAGTTCTATATTGATAAAGATGGTAGCTTAGAGCAACGTGAACTTCGTAGGAAGTAGTCTATAGCCAGATAGTTCCCTCTGCCAAGCAACCGTCAACCAACCTAGCCATATTGATCAAACATTTACGCAAAACCTCACGTGGTTAATGGGCATGCCCTTACCAGTTTTTTCCCGCCGGGCAGATGCATTAAATTGCGCTTATAGTTTATCCTTTAGAGATCATACATTCAACTTCATAGTGATATATTTCGCCTATTATTCGCCTAGATTTAGTTGCATTGTTGTAAGTTTATATTTTCACCCGCAAAAATTACAAGACTTATAGAGAAAAAAGTCAATGGCTTCTGCCGGAGGCCCGCATTGCTCTAAGTTTAGTTACTATATAGAACACAGACTACCTCCACTAGACGGAGCATGTTGAGCGGCGCGCGCTCACATCTGATATGTTCAATTGTATAGCATTACGACATTACGCGACCGGCCGCTCGTTCACTTGCGACCATGTTTCTGACTTGTGTGTGCACCAAACGTGAAATAAATATTTCTGTTCAATCCGACGACAATCTCGAAACGTAAAATGATAAAAAAAGATGTGAAACACGCGTTGTATTAGTAATGTCTACCGATATTTAATCGCACATATGCGTGGTGAGCTCGTGTCGTATGGTATGCTCCGTCTAGTGGAGGTGGTCTGTGATATAGAAGCTTACAACTAAACTTATCTAGTCCGCTACCGTGCTACGAAGGAAGTCGGTATAAATATAGTTTGCTGTTGACCGACGCAATTTGCCTAAACGTTCCCGTCCGCTCACTCTTACTTAATGAGCTAATAGCTAGCGAAATTATGTTTACTGTTGGCTTATTAACAGCTGCACAGCACAGTCACAGTATAAGACAGCCGCAACCAACGTGTAAAAGGTAAGCTTATTTTATTTCTTGAAAAGTAGTAGATATTTTATTATATATAAATCTGTACCGACTAGACTAATAATGTACCGACAGACGCGGGGCAGCAGCTTATATATTAATTTATTTTATTAAGATTTCTCAAAAAAACTCGCATGATTAATGAACGCGCCCTAACTGACCAAGTTAGTGCTTTTACCAGATTATAGAAGCTTGTTAGGGTTCCGTACCCAAAGAGTACCATCGGCACACTATTACTAAGCCTTAAGTGTCTATCACAGGGCTGTATCTTTTGAACTGTAAAAGGTAGAAACCAGAAATTACAAGCGTATTGCCATTGCCGTTATAGCAACAAAACATAAAAAGTAAACAACGAAAAGAAAAAAACGTGTTTTCTGGCATTTTGTGCTCGACAATGACAGCTCGAAGGCGCCACGGAATCCTTCGTGTGCAAATCCGACACGCACTTAGCCGGACTTTTTCATTTTTATCTTAGAAGAACAATTGTTATTACATCGCTGTATTTCATCTAGTATCATTATCATGTTTACAACCTAACGTGAGCTAACCCGTAGTTAAGCTACTAATTGCTGGATCTAGTTAAGTCATTATAGTAAGTACCAGGGCGGCATGAACGCGAGAGATCTTGGTAAGGACGCGCACCTTGACACCACGAGGTCTAATTGGGCTACCTCCGTGAGGATATGCTAGCCTGGTAGTAGTCCTGTTAGAGAATGCACGATCCGTTTTTTTTAGCTCAAACTCATTTATTTCTGCAAGTAGGCCTGAAGAGATCTTTTACACTAAGCACCAAGTGGAAAAATAACCTGCAGCGGATGTAGGGTAAACAATTAAAAACTGGCCAAGAGCATGTCGGACCATGCTCAGTGTAGGGTTCCATAGCCGTAACTATAAGGCCGGCTTTACACCTGTAAGTTTTACTTACGTAAGTAAGGACGCAGCTATACGTTAGACTGACATAGCTGACTGACTATCTAAGTCTAACGTATAGCTGCGTCCTTACTTACGTAAGTAAAACTTACAGGTGTAAAGCCGGCCTAAGGTAAAAAATACCATGTAAAAAAAAAGTACAACAACAAAAGAGCGTATCTTCATAGCAATTACATCCTTTTGTTGAGAAGCGCAGTTTATCGGCAATAACTCAAAAACGGTTAATCCGATCTTGTTGAAAATAATTTTCGTTGAAAGTATTAATTAAGCGTTATCTTTGTAATTTTTTTTATATTTTTCGAACGCACGGTTTAGAAGATAGAGATGGGGGGAACACAATTTTCACAACTTTCGGAGCGATTATTTCCAAAGGTATTCACTTAATCAAAAACATTACTTAAGAACCTTAAAAAATTGAAAAGTACGGAGAATTAGCCCGATTTTCTTCTTCAGGATAAAAAAGGTCCTGAGATTTTGCAGTGTCATGCTTTGTACGTTGACTGGCGTTCAAAAAGCTAAATTTTTTATAACTTTATAGAGGGACAGAGGTGTTTTGTTTAGAAAAATTCTGATATTTTTAAAGTCTAGTCGCAATCCTGGCATAAGTTCAAAAATTCCGAAGTCTCAGGAATTACTTCTGAGATTACTAACTAGGATAAACTAGGTAAATAATATAAAATGTCGGACCCTGTTAAGACCAAACAAAATAAAAGAGTATAGAATATAATAAAAGAGCATTTATCAAAATAACGTACCGTAATGTCGTAATGTGTCAAAAACATAAAATATTATACAAAAGACTCAAGTTAGCAAAAATCTACTTGAATTTTGTTTGAAAACCTTTTGTTTCTAACAGAGGTCTCGGCTTTGACCCTTCAAAAATGGTTAATTTCATATAAAAAGAGTTTCTCATTGACAATCATGCAAGGACTTTATTTTTATTTGTATGTTTCCAAATCGTCAGTGAAGTAGCTTCTCAAGGTTTCTTTATTACTTAACTCCCGTCCCGTGTACATCATTTTATGTCTATACTTGGCCGGAAAACGGCTTTTTCCGTACGCGTAGCGTGCGGTAAAAGCCACTTTATGGCCAGGTGTGGCCTAAAATAATTTACATCATCAAAATCGAAGAATGTTCTCGAGTGGAGACCACGAACCACCCACAAGATAATCTGATGACCTGGTTAGGGTTACCGGAAGTTGATGGAGGTAGGATTTTTTTTATGCCTGTAGGACTCCTTTTTTGGGCGCTCCAACAGGAGCGTCTCTGACAGCACGGGGGGGCTAGTCCCCCGCACGCACGGGGGGGCTAGTCACCCGCACGCACCACGTGCGGATCAACTATGTTTCAAAAAGAATGAATCTAACTATATGTAGAGTGTATGTGTTTATTATTTACCTAACTGTTTTATGCAAAATGGTGTAATAGCGAGTGTGTAAAATGTAAATTGTTTGATCCAGCGAAATGTATTGTTTTTTTTTGTCAATTTGACACTGTACACATTATTTATTTATTATAACTAGAGAAATTGCAAATTGAATTGAATAATATTTACCTACCTATTGTTAGCAGTGAGAATAATGTTCCCTCTTAATTATTAAGTTTAGTTTTTGCTGTAAGTCGGGTGCAGGCTGAAAAACAGCGCTGTGCAACTAAACTAAGCTCATAGCATATTATGCTGAGACCTGAGCCTGTTGCCACTGATAAAGTCGCATTTTAATTTTTGTATTTGTGCGTGCCTTCTGTGTAACTTTTTTCTGTGTTTTTTGTGGCAATAAATGATTTTTTTATTTATTTAAAACCTAATAGCGAGTGTATAGTCAGGGTCTGGGTGGTTCCTCTCCGCCGCGAGCACCTCTAAATGAGGGTCGAGTAGTGTCCTGTCCTGTCACCAGATGGAGGTATAGGAGGCGTACGACCGTTCGGTGGTCTTTGAGGAACACCTTTTTTTTTTTTTTTTTTCATTTATTTAAACTTTAATTATTTTAACATATAGGGTGAGATACATGCTTATGCCACTATAGGAAACCTTAATGGTTTTTATAATAGATGGCGAGATCGCGCGGATCAGTCCGCATTTACATTTTTGCTTATTTAACTAATTGTCTATGTAGGTACAGAAATATAACTATCAGTTTCTAGAAAGTGTTGTGTCACCAAAGTTATAAGCAAGATGCAAAGAGGAAAGTCGCCTGGCCACGACGGCCTCAGTATTGAGCATTTCAAGTATGCCGGTGTTCATCTGCCCCGCGTGCTTGCGATGTTCTTTAGTCTGTGTTTGAGCCACTCGTACTTACCAAAACCATTCATGAGAACAGTTGTAGTGCCTGTGCCGAAGAACAAAACGGGAGACTTGTCCAGGAGGGACAACTATCGGCCCATATCGCTGGCTACGACTGCTGCTAAGATACTCGACAGTATGCTCGACTCTGTACTCGAACGCCACTTGAACATTCATGACGCCCAGTTCGGTTTCAGAGCTGGGCTGTCCACTGAAAGTGCCATCCTAAGTCTGAAGCATACTGTCGAGTATTATACGCGAAGGAAAACACCTGTGTATGCCTGTTTTCTCGACTTGTCAAAAGCATTTGACCGAGTCGACTATAACATCTTATGGCGAAAGTTGGGGAAGACAGGCATACCGAAAGAATATGTGCAAATCCTGAAATATTGGTATAACAGTCAAATAAATCAGGTGAGGTGGGCCGATAGTCTGTCTGCCGAATATAAACTGGAGTGTGGGGTAAGACAGGGGGGGCTTGCGTCTCCCAAGCTGTTCAACCTATATGTTAATGAACTGCTGGCCGGACTCAGCAGCATGTATGTCGGGTGTTACGTTGATGGTGTTTGTACGAACAACATCAGCTATGCCGATGACATGGTGTTGCTGGGTCCGTCTATCAGTGCACTTAGGAAGCTGGTGGCAGCTTGTGAGGCGTTTGCAGTTGAGCATGGACTGCAGTACAACCCAAGCAAAAGTGTTGTTATGGGTTTTAAAGCGGGTAAAAAGAAACCTAATTTTGTGGCTCCTATTGTACTACATGGGTCCGTCCTGTCAGCTGTTGAGTCTTTTAAATATCTAGGTCATATTGTAACTTCTGACCTTAACGACGACCGAGATATCGAACGGGAGCGCAGGGCGTTAGCTATCAGGGCTAATATGCTTGCCCGCAGGTTTGCTCGATGTTCCACCGATGTAAAAATCACACTGTTTAAAGCGTACTGCCAGTCATTCTACTCTAGCAGCCTGTGGGTAAGGTACACGAAAAAAGCCTACAACGCCCTGCGAGTTCAATATAATAATGCATTTAGGATGCTGTTGGGACTGCCTAAATGGTGTAGTGCTTCGCTAATGTTTGCAGAGGCCCGCACGGACGGTTTTCAAGCGATTATGCGCAAGAAAATCGTATCGATGCTAAACAGACTCAGAGGGAGTTCCAACAGGATCCTAGGTGTCATTGCTGACAGGTTCGACTGCCCGATCCTATCGTACTGGATCAGCCAAGTAAAAGGGGTTGCACTGTTTAGATTTAAATAATTAATTGTAATTGTAGACTTTCTTCTAACGTAGAATAAGATATACTAACACCATATGGATGTACAAAACGTCTGAAATAAAGTTTTATTTAATTTAATTTAATTTATGTTCAGCAGTGGAGGTTGAAATGATGATAATGATTATCCATATATAATTTTACACAGGAGTATGCTTAACAGTTTCATGCGTCGACTGTACCTTCCAGTACCGTGGCGTCCAAAGAACTCGATTCCTACCGGCTTGCCTAATAACAGGTATTAAGGAAAATGTACGCCAAATCCACACCGGCTTGCCCAAAGGATATCTTTTACGCCACGCCACTGGTACCTTCCCATACTATTATTACATGCAATCAAATATTTTAGAAGCGTGACTGGATAGTTTTGCATAATTGGCCAATTTGACAATTATGCCAGGATGGCATTTTCAATTTGGCATCCAAAGTCGCTGTCAATGTCTAAGGTCAAACAGTTTAGCGTAAATTTAATTATCTAGTTTTGACTTTGTCTTCCTATTTTGTCTGATTGCATGAAAAATCTATCGAGTTCAAATTATCTTTATGATACGAGTAAATTTATATTTAATTTGTATATCTTTTATTAAAAGAGAACAATTATATGTCTCGGGCAGCCTAAACTATGCCCAAGTCATGCAATTTTTCAAACAGTCCCCTCATTTGTGACGTCAACCTGGGTGACGTATGTAGCATCATCTACCATTGAGTCCTTACAACTCATCTGCATGTCACTGTGGTCCCAACTTGTACTGAGAAATCCACACTTATAGAGTATAAACGATGTGCTACACCCAATTGGCTACTTGACAACTTTTTTCTGTGATATGTTATAGAAACACCTCTCAATAATATAAATATTAGTGAAAAAATCACTTCAATATCATAAAAACTCACTGAGATACTACAATGTTAAAATCACAATTTTAGACTTTCCTAAATACGTGCCGAAACGCTCCCTACTGAAGCCCGTTATACAGTGACGTCACTACTCATATGTTGTTTGGGGAAATCAATAACTTTGTTCTGCAGCTATGTTAAAACTTGCGTTTATTGTAACGGTTTCGTAACAAAAGTTACTATAAATTGTATGGGTTATTTAATGATATTAATAGTTTTTAATAATTTTATACTTTTAAAATGGACTTTCCCACCCAACTTTGGAGGCTCATAAAACAAGTCACACGTTAAGTATCAAACTCAAAACATGAACATATTTCCTTATTATGCTTATTTTAACAGGATCTTATATACTTTTTACAAATTTCACTTACAGTCAAGTACCCAATTAAGTAGTATTAAATTATTATTTTAATTTGTATGTTTAATATCGTTGTAGGTATTCGTAGGAGTGGATCTCTCCGCGATTTCGCCGCGCTGCTACTAGTACCACATTTTGCCCCCGCGGAGGGGTGCGAGGAGAGGATTGAAAACTTCATACAAATTTCAATAGGCTAGATGACTAAAAAAAACTGTTTAGTCCGTCTGTTACATTATGAAAAAATATTGTACACGTATTTTTTGTTTTGTTTGACAAACAAAAACTGACGAGGATAGAGCAATGATATTTTATAAGAAGATACGTTATACGCATACTCGCCAGCTGAGAAATATGCTTCCAAGAAAGCAGCAGCACACATTGGTACCTCACTGTACGGTGTACATACTCACACATATTAACAGATTGCATAAAAGAGATGGCATAGTTACAATAATGCAAAAAAAAGAGACAGCTAGCTTTTTGTTACTTGCGCGATTAATTTTTAAACGTAACCGAGTGAACCCTTCGGCTAGTTTCGGATTGACTCGGAGCCTGCTCGGCGCTCGCAGATTAAGCACGCAGAAGGTTGGTTATCCTTGTCACTCTCATTGTCAAAGACGTAAGTTTGTCTCTTTCATTCAAATGACCTCTATGGTAGTAAGATGGCGTCGTATTTGAAAAATAAAATAATAAAAATGATAAAATTAAATTATTTCAGCGTACTTACAGGTGATATGTGATCCCTTGCGCTTTGTTGCACTTTTTGCTATGATTGGTGCACTTTCTGATCACACACGACGGCATTTTTTTTGTGAATCTTGTAAATATTCACCCTTGACATCGTCGTGCGTTTCGTTGACCGACCCGCGAGTGACTACCCACTACAAAAAGGGCACCAATACAATTATCGTGGTTTCAGTGCTTCACTTTTGGAGTGCTTGTAACCTATCTACTTATAAAATATCATTGGGATAGAGTGCTTAGAAGTTTCGAGTGACGTCACTCTTCAGTACAAATTGTACTCAAGAGTGACGTCACAAGCCCCCACTCCAGAAGTTTGATGATCTATAACTTTGTCGATTTTTAATATTTTGATAAACCAAAAAATACGTGTCCCATATTTTTCCATAATCTAACTGACGGACTAAATAGAATTACATATTTTTAACCCAGTCATCATCCCTATTCAATCCTCGTCTCGTCTTGCCGGTGGAAAACCACCTTTATGCGATAGAGAGAGATGGCCGGATCTGGTGGTCGGACCCGAACGTCGGTTTTGTTATACCTGAAGATAAACTTCTGTTCGTAGAGTAGGTAGGTAGTAATGTTTAGTTACTATTCTGTGGTCTTATACAGATGCTACGTTGTTTTACCGGTTATATCTAAACACACAAGTTATACGGTCGTTTTGCATACGATCAAAATACATAAAGTCAAATTGCAGAACGTACCCGTACATAGTTTATCATAAGAATAAAATATATACGGTCTAAATTCATAACGCTTATAATCTATAGTGCAGAATATGTATAAGGTTCAAAATACATAAAGTCAAATTATATAACTATAAAATTCTGACGGTCTCTTCAGAATCGTTTAAGCAGTTAAACAAAGCCCATATTTAATGTGACTTGTGAAATATCTGGCACAAGAAACATTTGATATTAGTCCTCAGGTAGCAACGCATAAACAGTAGGTAGGTAGGTACTTACTGGTGCGGCTATGTCTACGGGCAATTGAGCGGCGATCACCAGCATTTACTTTCAGACGGGTCGTCTACTCGTTCGTTCCTCCATGGTTTAAAAAACATGATAAGTAGTTCCCCAATTATTTTGTCAATTCGATTTTCGACATTCCAGACATACGTCACACGTGTGTCAATTTTATATGAAATAATTCATATTCTTTTTGTACTTTGATATTACAATCTTTCGACCAATCGTGTTGTAGTTATTTCGAACGTTATAGACTACGAACATTATTTATTTAGATTTTCAACATTCTAGACATAATTATGTGTATCGAGCTTATGACATTCGATCTTATATATTTTGCTACGTAACCGTTTTACCAAGGGTGCGAAATATTGACCCGGAACCGGAATGTTCATTTGGAAACCTGCGCTGCGCAAACGCCAGTCACAAGTACAAACGCTAGATAATTCTCAGGTATTTTCCTAACCTTTTCCTTAGTGACGTTGCATAATGCAACATCATCATTCGTTGGAATTTCTTACAGACAAGTCTTTGAACCAACTTAAATCACTTCTTACCTAATTATGTTTTAATTCTATTTTCATAAACGCGCGAAAATATGATCTTGATTATCTCTGTTGTCTGTCGGTTAGTTTCATAAATCCACACTCGTATTTTAATGGCTTTCATAATTTTTCTACTCCTGTACTGTTATCTGTCTTTTACTTGGTCACGAACACTAATATAAGAACATACATAATATGAGTTCAGAGAAGTCTATACTCTATTCCCCATAACAGCACTAGTGTCGTTATAGTCACTTTACGTTATTGCTAGCAGCCACAGACTTCTAAATCTAGGTTAAACTTAGGTCAAGGATTAAGCGCTCAATTTAAACTTTACGGTAAAAATGCACAACTACCAACTTAACAAACAATTAAATTCCAACGGTTTTTAAGAAAAACAAAACTTTCCGAACTAAATTCATTGATGCCAACATAAAAAAAGTATTCTTAATTTAAGTATATTTTAAATTAAAAAAAAAGTTTACCGTAGACACATACTGTCAGTCAAAGGTGATATTTGCCTTGTTTCCAGGTTATGATTAATTTTGTATTTTATAATTTAAAACCTCGTCGTAGAAAAAGTATTGTATGCAACGTTGTATAATTAAGTCAAAAAACGCTCATTGCGTCTCTATTTGCGATACTCACGCAATTCGCATTTTTTGAACCCACTTATACAACTGTTGCATAAAATACTATAACTGACACATGGCTATGTCCTATAGCTTCCATTCTGCTCCATCATCAGATCAGTTTCACGTCAAAATAATCATTGGCATCTCATTTACATATTCTTGCATATTTTCAGCTTCGGAGACCAAGGGTCAAACTTAACTTGCAATATTTTTATTACAGACACCGGGATAGGTGAAACCAAGGACCATTAAAACAAGAGGACTGACATTCTCCATACAAAAACCTGTTCCCCGAATTTACAACGCCATCAATGTATAAGCTTGGTAAAAGCATTATATTATTTACAATTATTCAACTTTGCAAACGTGACACAGTATTTAAATGTTATAATTTATTTATTATTAGCTGTTTACGAACGAATTGTTACCATACTATGTTTCTTTGTTCAATTAGGTATAACATCGTTAAAAGTTTAGTTTTTTAGCGCCATCTAGTTTAGGCCCGGAAATCCCTTAGCGGTCGGGTTACAATCCAAAGTATGGAGAATAGGGTACTTTCCTGACAGATCAAATCAGTTACTTTTTATGAATTGTCAAAACGCTCGGATAGTATGAAGTTTCTATGAAAAAAAGCATAATGACGTCATTGTGCTCAAACATCAAATCATCTCCTCATTTATAGCTTTTGGTCTTTTAAAAATCGTTTAAAAACGTTAAATAGGTAAATTTTAGTTGATTTTTGCAAATTTTAGAAAGCAGATTTCAAGGCTAGCGTGAAGTAATTTATATTGACTACAGGCAAGTACCCTATTACAGTCGTCTTGTTTTAATGGTACTTGGTGAAACTAAATAAAAGCTTGTAGAGCACGTAATATTCTTGTATGTTAACAAAAATTACCCACGATATTCGGGTCATACAGATTTCGAAAAAAAAACGCATTTCCTGTGGACAAAACAATAATAGTTAAAGATCCGAATATACATCACTATGTTTTTATCATATAGGCCTAGAAGTAGAAGAGTAGGGATATTTGCCTATAGGGATCCAGCTAAAAAAAAGGCTTTTAAAGCCCTAATTTTGTGATGTCCACAGAAAAGACGCGAACACTTATACTACAAAATCTGTATGACCCATTCATACTTTGAGAGATAAAACTTCGTTTTAACTCTCCCTAGCTTACCTTCAAGTATGTTTTACAACTGCCCACACGAACGCGAACACATTCACATAACTTCCTTTTTTCGCTAACCGTACTCTGGCGTGGACTAGATTCCTAACGGACGCGTTACGTAGAGGGAAGTGAGAACAATCTCCGTTAGATGGCTTGGGAAAGTCTGAGTTACGTTGTCATCGCTTCGAAGTCATCCTAGGGCCTAATGACGAGTATGTAAAGGGTTATCCCATCAAAAACATTACATGTAAAAATATTTTTACTAAAAACACCCGACCGCGGTGCACTTTAAAAGCAATGATATTTTTTAAAAGTAGATAAAATCCGCCATTTTGTTTATTTTAACGAACTTATATCCAGTGACATTCGCGCCACCAAGACGAATCTAATAATCAAAATCGGTTGTGCCGTTGAGTAGTTACTAGCGGACATAGGAACCGACATACATACATACATACAGGTCAAACACATAACCCTTTGGGCTTCGCCGCAGTCGGGTAAAAAGATGATCATGAGACATCAAATTGGCAGAGGGCCTGACACACACACATACACACACACGCGCGCACACACGCGCACACACACACACACACATACACATCACACATCACACACCAACACTTCACACAACTAGTTTAATATTATACCATACCTGCTTGCTAACGAAATGTACCTAACTAAATTAATTTCGATTCGTTTTTTGATAACCGCACTCGCAGATGGCCAAGATACAGGCTCGGCCTAGTTTGGTCACTGACGGACAATCTAACAACAAGTATAAGTTTTTTTTCAGTTAAATAAATTGTTTTGTATTTTTGTATTGTATTTTGTATTACAATAATACAGTGACGCTAACACCTTCGCAGTTTCATCAATCATTCGTCATGCTGAACCTTGAACCTAGGTACCTATGTTATTTTTATTTATCTACATGAAATTGATGTGGATCATCATTGCGGTGATCTGCATTGCGGATTTGCCATATCTTATCTTATCTGGTTTATACACTAAATTTATAATTTTATCAGATATGTAGATAATCTGTCATTTTATGTTTTGTACATATCTTTCAAGGTTTTTTTGAAATCGGTGAAAATTTTGGTTGAAGCTAATATTCCATTTTATTTAGTGTAAAGAAACATAAGTCGGAAAAATTGATTTTAGCCAGACTTTTGACAAATTACAGGGGCGGCATATTAACTCGGAACATCACTTTCACAGCTTGAATGACCAGGCCCGTATTTAGAGATCCAGGACCTCTTAGTTACGCACTTCGTTGTGGTAGTGTCACGTAATTTTCATAGGTCATTAAAATCAGTTAGCCATTACTAGGTAATAGTAATTACAAGTTAGGAAGATTTCTTCCTCTAATGACTTAATTAACTTAATTCACAAATCGATTAGGGAGCTAAAATTGACTCGGTTAAGCCAATTGAGAATAAATTATTAATATTAGGGTAAAATGTCTACATAGCCGCATTAATATCGTTTTTTCCTATTCTTAATTCTGCACAATTCTCCACATTCGCTACTCTACCAGGAGGCTTTTTTTTGAAGACTGACTAACTCGCAACTCTTATTGGGCATAACGATCGTATGACCGGGTGGTCGGCCGTGGCGTTCTCTGGGGTCGAACCAGGTCGCTAGCCGGCACACCCTGGGTGGATCGGACTGGGTGGGGGCCGGGGGCGCCTGGGGTCGAACCAGGTCGCTTGTCCCCGGTCCACCTCGATTTGGTCGGACTAAGGGGGAGAGGTTTTCACCGCGCGGCTGTTGTACCAAATTTTGCCCCCCTGGAGGGACTTATCCATCGACCAGAAAGAGCACGCGTTACGCGATGGAGAGAGAGGGACAGGTCCGGTGCCTTTTGCCCGATGGTCGGACCCGAACGTCACTTTTGCTGGAAAGAGAAATATCTGTACGTAGTAGGTACTATTACTTATTCTGTGACTCTACATTCATGCACAGTTGTGATTTGTCTACAAGAGCGATTCTTCCTGTTTGTACTATTGCACATTTTTTTTATCGCATAAAGACTGCTCTTTCTGGTCGCTGGCCAGTGTTGCCAACTCAGGTTTTAACAAACCGACCAAAAACGATTCTAAAAACCACTAGATTCTCTTAATTTGTATGAAAAAAGAAATCGTTTTCCACTAGAAGGCTCTCAGAAAACCACTAAATTCACTCATTTTATATGAAAAAGAGTACAATTTTACCAACCAAATGAGAAGGCAAAACCACCAGATCTGGTGGAAAATCCACTGAGTTGGCAACACTGTCGCTGGCTGACCCTCCGCGGGGGCAAAATTTGGTAGGTACTAGTCGCCGGGCGGTGAAAGACGCGGACTGAGCAACTCATGACATATCTATAGGTACATGTAGGTACATAATGTTGACAATATCGTAATGTGACAAGTTGATTGTTTTAGCAGTGTTTGATTTATATGTTGAAATGTCAACTTTGACCTCCCCTCTGTTTGTCAGCCAATTGCTAATTGCTTATGATGGTCCTTAAATCTTTAGCATATCCCAGTCACTTTACAACAGTGATTATTGACAATCAAGGTTTTTCCTAACTTAGATCCTGGTTAAGCTGAATAAGGTCGTATCAAATGAACAGGCAAACATAACTGAAGCGAACACGGCCATGTCTAGTTACCTAAGTAGCTTGTTTGAGTTATTTATAGCGGTTTGAAATGTAGTCTTCGGGAGCAATTACTATGGCAACCATTATTTAAAAGTGAAAAATAATGATATTATTTTAAGACCTTTAATCAAGTTGTAAGAGTTCATTGCAAGCTCTACATTTTGAGATTAAAATATCATTTTCAAAAAAGGTGACTGCACAGATAGAAAAGATATTTTAGTTTAAGACGGAAAACCCTCTCAAACACTGTTTTTCACATAGAATAATATAATGCTTCGTCTAATAAATAGGTCTTTAGCTAAAGGGATCACACTTTTTCAAGGAAGAATCAAAATTGTTCAGTTCCATATTTATTTATCATTGCAGCAAATAGGACATATTTGAGTTAAAAAAATATTTATTCGCAACAATATATTACACAATTTTAGTACGAATATGGTAGTTCTTAAAACACGTATTTGTTTCAAGTAAACTTTATACAACCGAAGATGTACCCAAATTAAAAGAAGATCCATCAAAATTTGCCTATAAGATTGGAAATATTTTAAGAGTAAAACCATTACTTCTTGGTTTGATATTTACAAGCTACAGTCGAGATATAGGATTTCAAATTAAAAATATATACCGTTTTACATCAAGATTCAGTAAATTCTTGGCTTGATTTAAAAAAATCTTGGTTTGATGTTTATAAACTCCATTCGACATTCAACAAGCTCTTAAATCAAGAAATAACACGGGCTTTTGTCAAGATTTACTACATTCTTGGCTTCATTTACAAATTCTTGATTTTGATGTTTACAAGTTCCATTCGAGAATCAACAAGTTTAAATCAAAAAATGACTCTGATTTACGTCAAGATTTGGTCCGTTCTTGACTTGATTTTAATAATTCTTGGTTTAATGTTTATAAACTCCATTCGATATTCTATAAGGTCTTCAATAAAAAAATAACACGGACTTACGTCAAGAGTCACTACATTCTTGGCTTGATTTACGAATTCTTGATTTTGATTTTTACAAGCTCTATTCGAGAATCAACAAGTTTAAATCAAAAAATGACACTGATTTACGTCAAGATTTGGTCCGTTCTTGACTTGATTTTAATAATTCTTGGTTTAATGTTTATAAACTCCATTCGATATTCTATAAGGTCTTCAATCAAAAAATAACACGGACTTACGTCAAGAGTCTCTAATTCTTGATTTTGATTTTTACAAGCTCTATTCGAGAATCAACAAATTTAGATAAAAAAAGACACGGTTTTACGTTAAGATTTTATACATTCTTGCTTTGATTTTTAGTAATTCTTGGTTTGATGTTGTACAAACTACATTGAAAATTCCAGATATTTAAATAAAAAAATAATACTCCATTTAAAACGTTTAGATCTTAAACGTAACATTAAACAAAAGTGTCTTTCTTGTAATTTTCGTGGTGTTGCCACTGCAAAAAATAATTTCTTGAAATGGGTGATATAGATAGACCTGTGCATTTTATTTTTCATCACACTTGCTCGAAAATGGTGTCATTACACGTAGGTTTTGCGGGCCGTAAATGACCTATTACGCCCTAGGGCGTAATGGTTTTCTTTTTAAATTTGAAACGCTGGTTCTGTTTTACTCTTATTTGTCATGTTCAAAGAAAACGCCAACTTACTTTTTTAACTTTTATTACTGAAATATTTATTTAAAGAGGACTGTTGTTGCAAATACATGTAAACACATATTTCTGAAACATTAATTAAATGTTTAAATAGTGTATTTGAGTATTTTGCAAATATAAAATCAACCATTTTAAGTCTTTACCGCTATGGTTTCCGAACGTGACTTGTCGTCTTGATATATGTCACTGTCAGTTTTACAATTATATTTAGGTTAAGTAAGGTTATTTTAATCAGATTTCCTCACAAGTGTGATGAAAAACATTGTGTGTGCCACGGGCGGTAAAGGAATTACAAACGAGTGTTTGTTACAAGGCCGAGGCGAAGCCGAGGGCTTTAATAACACGAGTTTGTAATTCCTTACTTACCGCCCTTGATACACAATGTACTATTAAGTGTCTCATGCAACGCCGGGGAAAATTGACAGCCTACCTACCTATGTTTTTATACTCGTCGACTTTAATGTTTGAATTAAGACTTCGTAGACCAAACTTTTTCTATGATGGTCCCGACTCAACTAAAATATTTCATTATATTACGCTGTAGACGAATAAAATGAATTTGACTAATCACAGCACAGGTCGTGTATATGCATGACCGCACACATCTACACCGAACTCCATTTTGAAGGCACTACTGAAAACTTCTGTTGTTTTCAGTAGTCTCAACAAGTCCTGGTTGTTTGGTGCAAATAGCTTAAGGCCATCCATATAAAGCAGATGAGAAATGACCTCACCCCCTCTCCAGAGCTTGTAACCTATCCCTGACTCTGTCAGCAAAATGCTAAGCAGATTCAGTGCTAGGGAGAACCATAGTGGTTCAATCCTTATGGAGTCCTGCGGGCTAGAGGGGCCATCGCCACCTCCCAGTTGACGAAGGACTGTGATCCACTGCCCCATGCACGCGCGAAAGAAGGATCTCAAAGCTGCATCAACTTTATACCTACAGCTCCAAGATCCTCCTCAGCCTTGCGTTATATTTGATAATATTTCTCTAAGAGTGTATGAAAAACAAAGTTATCTTTTGTAGTCTGGAAACTCAAATTTTAACAGTAGGTATATATTTTTAATGTGATATAATAATAAACTAACATTTTTTCAGATGTATTCCTTTATTTATTTATGCACTTAGACCTTGCTTCTTACGAGGGTGAATCAAAAAGTTATTAGAACTGCATGGTAAATGAAGCTCTAGGGATGATATTTTTTTTAAAGAACTAGCTGTCTTCATGACATTACGATGGCGGTAAATTTTGATAACAAATTCCGTGTAATAAGCTGTCTATAATATCAATATTACACACTGAACAACATTTCATTAATAAAAAACAAGAAGCTACTCTCGAGACGACGTCGCCATTTTGATTTCCAACTGTCAATCGCATAAATGATATCTATTTCTTTTTAAAATTTTCAAAGTTCAGTTGATTAAAAAATATCTACCTAAACAAAAAGTTCGGGAAATAAAATTTGTAAATTGGCAACACTCGCACCAATCGCAATACAAACGTTAAGGATCGGGCGGGTCCGGTGTTGCCAATTTAGCAGTTTCAGTGCTAAATTTAGCATAATTTGGACTGGTTTAGCAGAATTTTTTTACATTTAGCAGTTGGCATAATTTTGTAAATAATAGAAATGTTACCTGTTAGTGACAAACACACATATAAATGGTAAATTTAGAAACATACAAGTTGGTGATAAGATGACATAAGTTTGTAAAATGACCTTCGATTGCATGGTTGACAATAATATAACTATCAAGTTTATTATTTATCTTTTGGTGTGCAATGAAGTTGTATTGTAAGTCGTAATAAAAGCGTAAAATTTTTGCCACTTTCATTTTTAACATATTTTACTATGATTGTTTGTATGCTGTAGTAAAAAAGTTAATTTGGTTTAATATAAAAAAAAATGTCGATTAACACATTGACATTCTTAATTTACGTATCTTTAGCAATTTTTTTCCTGAAAGTTTAGCATGGACCACAAAAAGATTTATTGTAAAGCTGTAATAATCACAATACATTATTTTTTTATTTAGCACATTTTTTAACAGAATTTATCAAGTTTTAGCAGATTTTCAACAAAATTTTAGCATTGAATGAAATTCTGAGTTGGCAACACTGGGCGGGTCGGTCTTTCTTTTGTGTGAACCACGGAACACGGCGGATCGTTTTTGAGAAAATTCATTATTTTTGTTCATTGTCGTTTAAAGTAGAGGGATACAGTAAATGACAGCAAGGCAGTGTGCAGCAGTGAAGGATTCATTGATCACTTCTTTGGTTTTCACACGGCAGTCATCTTCGATTCATCGGCGTAAAATCGTGCCTCGACAGTGGACTGATTCAAAAGAAGAAATATGGAGGAAACCAGCTTGCTACTTCACTCATGGTTAGTGCCACCGGAGGTGGTAAAGAATTTCCTCGGTAAGTTTTAATTGTCAGTTATTCAATGTTTTTAAAAATGTATACAAATGTTAACCCCACACAAAAATACTTAACCCCTAAGTAGCGAAACGTACATGTACCGTCAAGGGTATAACTACCTATGTATATATTCTTTAGGTCTATAATGGTAGGTATATTATAATTATTTATGCCCTTAACTACCTAGAACTCGATTCTTTAGACTACGGCCGCACTGAGAGGCTTGTATAGCGCCTTAAGCGAGTGAGTAGCTTAGTAAAACGAACGTACTAGAATGTTCGCAACCGGCCCGCATTGCGTGCTTGGCGCCTTGCTATCGCTAGTCGCCTAACCTAACCCACGTCGCCGCACTGACAGGCGGCCTTAAGCCCTCTGTATATACACACGTGCGAGAATCGTATGCGAGTTTTATTACATTGCGGGTTACCGAGGTATAATGAGTTCAATCGACCTGTCAAACCCCGCAGTGTGGTTAAACTCGCACGCGAGTCTCGTACGTGTGTAAAATGGGCCTTAGGCTTGAAGTTTTCTTATGTATGTATATACACGAGTAATATTCTCAGTGAGGTAGCTGAGACTAGACAAGTGCACTTGATCGTTTCAGGACCCTGTGATCTGTTTGGACCAAAAATTGTAGATGAGCCTATAATGTTTTTTTATTTATACTTTTAGATAATGATATTTCAATTGAAAAGTTGAAAGACTTGACAGATGCATATCTTAAAGAACTGTGTCCTCACATAGGACAAAGAATGTCATTAAAAGACCGCATTCACGAATTCCTGGATTCTGTTGCTGAAACAGAAACAACATACACTACTTTAGAAATGAATAAAGATGCTAGTTCTTCCAAAAGTAACTTAGTCATAGAGGATTCAAGTTTAAGCCTTCCTTGTCTCAATGACATCAGTAACTTTTTCGAAGACTTAAATAGACACCCGCTTCCTGATTTTGATATAAACACACTGTTGCAAACATCTGCCCATGGAAACAGCGTGCTTAATTATTACAAAAAATTCAAAATGCTCAATGTAAAAAAACGCAATATACTGGTGGATATTGTCATCAAACATCTGTACACATATATTGTCAACAAGTAAATACTAATTTTAATTAATTTTTATGTAGTGCTTTGTAGAAAATAATATAATAGCGTGTAAATCCAATACAGAAAAATATTTAAATGGTGGTTAGCATAGGTCTTACAATGATATTGGATATATTGTAGGCTGATATTGTATTATAATTGTAGTTTAAAATTAGTATGTTGTATTAGAGTAGTTTTTGATATCAGATCTGATATTGTACTTTAATTGTAGTTTAAAAGTAGTATAGTTGTACAGTCGCCATCAGATATATCTGAGCTGTCAGTGTACTCAAATATCTGAACACGGCTCTATTTTCATAGCATTAGAGCCGTGTTCAGATATTTATGAGTACACTGTCAGCTCAGATATATCTGATGGCGACTGTAGGTATATTAGAGTAGTAAGAATAAAAACAACCTGTATTTATATAATGACAGTTGAAAGGGTAAATGATAAGAAATGATACATCCTAAAAAACAGGACTTAAGTAAAGGAGCGCTGTGAAATTAAATACCTAATTTAATAAAGAACTAAACAAATTTGCATTTTAGGGTTCCGTAACGTAGCCTCTTTTAGGGGTACTTTTTAGTAAATTAGTAAAGCTATAATATAAGTACATACAAAAGTAGACAGTGAAATACATAAGAATAATTTTTCTTGAAACATGAAAATAAAATTTCATATTGTTCCTATATTTTAAGATCCTATGTTACTTCAGAAGAATTTTATTCTTAACATATATATACAGGTGGAGATACATTTTTATTAACATAAATAACTCTTAAACTAATATAACTAAACATATAGTACAAAAATATATAAAAGTAATAATAATTAAACTAAAAATTAAAAATTACAATCGAAATTTGGACCCCTAGGTATGGTGCCCATCACGCAGGCAGCATTCCCGCGCTGAATTGCGATAGCAATTCTCTGCGCGAGAAAGCTGCCCGCGCGAGGGTCACCTGTTACCTCCCTTAGGCGTTTGCCAAGCGGCTTGAGGAGCTCCCTCCCATACAGGTTATTTTTTACACATTTGCTCGTTTCAATTGTCATGGTCATGAGTCAAGCAATTTTTTTTTTTAAATCTTTGAATGCAGTATTCCTAACTTTTAAAAATAAAGTTATGTTATGTCTCAATGATGCAAAATATCGTACCTACAATATAAAAGGGACTTTCTCTTCGTGTCGCATAGCTACCCTGTAAAGTTAATTCATCATAATATAATTGAATAACAACGTTTTGTTATTTTCAGCAAATTAATACCAGAAGAATACAATCTGATAGCAGCAAAAATAGTGACATTATTCCCAAGTGAGAGCATAGCCAGCTATTACATGAAAGCCGTTCCCACATCAAAATCAACAACTGGGAAGTATATTCCAGCTAGAGGCAAATTAGTTGATAAAGTGCGAAACATTCTATATGTGTCCGGAGAAAGGCACCGTAAATCACAAACCTCCGGGGATGAAAAGGAAGAGGAAGGTGGTATCATATTAGGTTTGTTGCAAGTTTTATATGCACATAGCGTCATTGAAAAGGGGCTCTATAGGCCATTTTTGATACCCGGGTATTACCCGACGTCGATTTTCAAAACCCGGACATGCAAATAATATGAGCTATATATTTTTTTGTTTTTTTACGGTTATGTAAGATCAAAAATATGTAAGTTTATATTACGTCTGTGCATTTATTACTTGAAATTAAACGAAATAATATGAAGCAATCAAATTTAGCACCGTTAATAATTAAGTAGTGGATCCCAACATCTATTAAAAATCACAATACCCGTTTTTAGTCTAGCATTTATTAGTCACAGAAAAATATGAAATTTACTAGTACTAGGTAACTTGTGAGTACTTTGACACTGGTCTTGACTGTTTAATAGTTTTTAATAGTCTGAATGGTTTAATAGTTTGAATTTTGTTGCCACAGACTGTGTTATTATTATTTTATTATAATTTTAGATGCCAGTGAAGATGAAAATGTGATATGGTTAAAGAATAACAATGCGCCTTGGGAGGAAGTCATTGAAAAATGGAAAATTACCCTGCCACTTAGAACCAGAGAGGAAAACTTGCCAAAAGTGCATGATTATTTAATTAAGTGGCCAATTTTGAAAAGTCCACAAGGACATGTGCTGGTAATTAAGTTATCCTTTAAAAATCATCATAATATCTTTAAATATTTGTTTTGGTTGATTCATGTTGTATTGCAGATTAATTCGGACTTCCAAGAAAGGTTCGAAGGAAAATCATTAAACTTTTTCAAAAACTGGCGTAGCTTCTTTGAAAAGTTATTAAAATTGAAGGAGGAACATATGAAAAATAAAACCGGACTTGATTTACTAGAAACATTACATGTTATTACAGACGAAGGTATGTCTTCTATATATTTATAGTACATAACTATGGAGGCCGGGAAACGAGGGGTTGCAGTCCAAGTAGATATATAAGGATACGCGGCCGGCAACCCCGTTTCTCGCCAAGATTTGTATAGTGCTTTTCTCAAACTTGCAATGAAAAAAAAAACCAGAAAAAATAGTAAATTTATTTTATTTGTAGGTTAAAAAAAAATCGTGTACAAATAAAAAAAATAAAAAAATGTAGGTTAACAAAAAAAATAGTAAAAAAAAAACGACATTCTAATGTTTCATCTACAGGTAGTGTCTCTAGTAGGTATGTAATGTTGTATGATAATCCTTTACATAATCATCTTCACTCATCGCACCGGATACGTAGTATTTCCGGACCTAATTTGAAGTTAGTAATGTCAACATTTCATTGCAAGTTTGAGAAAAATTATTTATTAATAACAAGCTTTTACGCTCGGGTGTTTTTTAGCTCTAAAATAGACGCTGTGGTTCTTCAGAATAAATTTCTCTATCCTATGTGTACTTTCGGATTTCTTCATACTTTGGATTGTTCACCTGTATATTATATGGCTACTTATTGTTTATAAATTATGCAGATGTAAACATGTACTAGTTACAGTAATGCTGTTCTTGAAAGAATGATGTACTTACTTTTAGGATAAAACTACTCTATAGATTTGCCGTTGCTTTTATTATAAAAGATATTGGAACAAATCACCTCGCTTATTACCTTGGTATGTCTAATGGGGTTACTAAACGGACCATGTTTTACTGCCATTTGTGCAAAACAGCTGCGTCTGTGTGCATTCATGCAAAAACCAACCGACTCAACTGTTGCCAGGAGATGGTACGGTCAGCCTCACAAGGGGCTTAACACCTTTGTACCGTGTCGCATTAAACGTCATGTTAAACTGCCATGTGAAGTTGTCAAACGAGTGAAAACGACAAGGTACTTAGGTGTTCAGCAACTAATGAGGCTGACTGTACGACCATATTAATACGTCGTAGTAACGACAGATTAAGCTCCAAGTTAAGATAAGACTTATGATAAGTATTTTATTTATTAAAACGTTATTTTATTTTCAGATAAAAAAATACCAGTGCAAATGACCTTGCTTGGTTATTTAATCCCACCCAAAGGAAGGTTAAACAGGAAAATCAAATTTTCTTCATGCGAAGCTATAGAAGGCCTCATTGTACACACAAAAGTAAGTATTATGAACCTATTGACGAAGCCTGTAATCTATTCGTTTAGCTACTTAACTAAATGTAAACAATTTGGCATGTTTTTTATTGAAAATATACACTTTACAAATCATCATAAAAGTATTTATACTGTAGGTAAGTTAAAAATCATTCCTGGTCCAAAGGCTGTCCATGGCTATTCAGCGCGGAAATGCCAAGAGTGTCATGGGCACTTTTGCACCGGGAGCAACTAGGGGCGGGTTATTTGATTAGATTTAGTTTTATTTTATGATGTACTGTATTTTTAGGGTTCCGTACCTCAAAAGGAAAAAACGGAACCCTTATAGGATCACTCGTGCGTCTGTCTGTCTGTCTGTCCGTCTGTCACAAGCCGATTTGCTCCGAAACTACTGGACCGATTGAGTTGAAATTTGGTACACACATGTCATGTAAGTCGGTATCCCAAACACTGACGCGTAACATAAATAAATGAATTTTGGATAAGGGGGCCATTGGGGGTAAATTAAAAAAATTAATAAAAAAGGTTTTTATTGAATTGAATAAATATGTTATATGTTTCATCTTAATGATTTTTTTTTATATAAATTATATTTCAGTAAAAATATACATCTCAAGATTGTTTACATTTAGTTAACTACTTAAACAAATGGAGTATAGTGCTGATCTTTAGTTTGTGCATAGTCTAATGCTTGTAAATCTGTTTGTATTTAATATACTATAATTTGCAAAAAAAAATGTAAGTTACGTTTAATAAATTCAATTCAAGTTAATAAAAATAATACCACTCTGTTCATATAAGCTAAAGCAGTAGTTCAAACTTCTGCATTATTTTTAGCTTAATATGTATACTGTGACAATACACTCCTTTTTTGGGCAGTCATGTAAACATAACAGTATCAGTAATAGTAGTAAATCTGTTCGTGTTAATAAATACTTATTGTTTATTACCCGATTATGGCAAAACCAAAAAAAGGGTTATGATTTTAACAGTCTATGTTTCACTTAACTACACGGATCGAGCATGGTGTACCTATACATAATAATAATAATCAATATTGAAATAAATAAAAAACCCGGGTGTGTCTTCAATTAACCTCTATGGGGATGGAAAAATATTTTTTTATTTGAATACCTTCTTGGTATAAAATACGAGATTAATTACAATTTCATGCGATTAATCAGCTTATTTTGTTTTCAGAACGCTGGTGATATTGACACCACCATCACCGATCAAAAAGAAAAACTTAAGGCGCGGAAGCAGTCAATGCAGCCTTACGTCCTGGTCCAGGGTTGTTTACATGACTTCTCTGCGATATACATCGTAATCGACGACGTGAAGTATTCCTTCGAGAAGGCGTCTAAGGCGTTTGATATATTGTTCAAAGCTTATCATGTGCTACACGTAAAATACCCGGAAGCAGGGGAATATTTGTACCTCATCATACAAAGAATGATATATGGGATCACAACTCCATTTGACCGAGTACCGCCTCACATAGTTGAAATTCTGAACTTGAATTAATTATATTGAAATAAGGAAATCTGCCTATAGTACAGTCAGACTTTAACTTCCAATTGAGTCTCCCACATCACTTTCTCAGTATGTTGTGTCCTGAATGTAAACTAAGCATTGCAAACTTCAAAAAGTACATATTACATTTAGATGTAATACA
This sequence comes from Eudemis profundana, assembly GCA_947034925.1. Lineage (NCBI taxonomy): Eukaryota > Metazoa > Arthropoda > Insecta > Lepidoptera > Tortricidae > Eudemis > Eudemis profundana. Next base: position 7,053,844 of record OX344814.1, on the reverse strand, counting down.
TAAGATAACCAACTACTTCGTATGTCCGGTAGCCGATTGTACCCGAACATATGATACAAAATATTCCCTGAAAGACCATTTAACTGTTTTTCACAAATTGTTTAAAGACCGTAAACTTGATAGTGATGAGATAACATGTAACAACACAAGTGAAGCGCATTCGGAGCCAATACATTGTACACCTACTTTGGATAAAACGGCTGCTTTCACTGAACCAGAGCCTATTCCTGTATGTAATAATGATGGTTTAGAAACTTTAGAATGCGAGTTAAATCAAGTTCAGGATTGTCTCAATCAAAATGTAGTTCAGTTTGTTTTAAAGCTTTACAGTGACCTTAATATTCCCCGAAACAAAATAAAAAATCAAATAGATAGCTTCAAAACATTGCTTAAAGACATTATGTATCCAATGACAAAAATAATCAAAGTTTTAAAAAATAATCACAGGCTTGATGAAAACAGTTACAAAACTTTAAATAGTGTCATTAACATGACTGAGACCTGTTTTAACTCACTTGACACAGAACACAAAATTGTAAATTACTTTAATGTAGTCGGAAAATTTGTACAACCAGTAAAAATAAAAATCGGTGCGTCCAAAGCACAACAGAAAAAGAACAATACTGTCATTATGCAACTTAAAGATGAATTTGTGTATCTTATCCCATTGAGAAAAACTTTGAAATTATTTTTGGAACTACCAAACGTGTTAAATACTATATTGCACTACCAGAGGAACTATAGTATTGAAAGTAGTATATTACGTAATGTAGTGAATGGAACTCTGTGGAAAACGCTAAGTGAAAATTCCTCAGATACACTAATACCTCTTTATGTATACTACGATGACTTTGAAAGTGGTAACCCTTTAGGTAGCCACGCGGGGAAACACAAAATTGGGGCGGTATATTCGTGTTTAGGAAGTGTTCCTCCACAATATGCAAGTAGATTGGAAAATGTATTCTTAACATTACTTTTCTACTCAAATCAACGAACCAAGTTTGGCAATGAAAAAGTTTTTGAACCATTACTTTCTGAACTTAAATTTCTTGAAACTACCGGTTTAAAAATTTGTCAAGAAAACAATGTACTGAATATTAAATTTAAATTGATAGTTCTATGTGGTGACAATCTAGGGCTAAATTCAATTTTAGGCTGCGTAGAAAGTTTCTCAGCTAATGTGTTTTGCAGAATTTGTACAATGGACAAAAGAGAATGTCAAACCGAAACTATTGAAAAAGAGGAAAAACTTCGTCTTAAACAAGATTACAATTATTATTTGGAAAACAATATCGGTTTAAAAGAAAAATGTGTCTGGAACACTTTAGAACGATTTCACATTTTTGACAACCCTAGTGTCGATGTTATGCACGACCTTTGCGAGGGAGTCCACAGATATAGCATGGGAGCAATAGTTAAATACCTAATAAGCAAAAATTGTTTTACACTAGAACAACTGAACTCGAGAATGAAATATTTTAATTACAGCAGGATCGAAAATAATCATCCACCGCCTATAACTAAACAACATTTAACGAATGGTTCAATTATATTTTCGGCATCTGAGATGCTATGCTTTGTAAGGAATTTTCGTTACATAGTTGGTGACTTAGTTTCCGAAACTGATGATGTGTGGCATTATTACTTGACTTTACTAGAGTTAACTGAAACTTTAACAAGTCAAGTAATTTCCGACGAGCATATAGAACATTTAAAAAAACTCATAAAAGAACACCATGAAATGTATTTGGAATTATTTCAGACTCACTTGAAACCAAAATATCACTTCTTATTGCATTACCCCTCCGTAATAAAAAAATCGGGTCCACCTATATTTTTTTCAGCATTTAAATTTGAAGCTAAACATAAAGAACTGAAACGTGTGTCACAGTCCATTACAAGTCGCAAAAACTTATGTTACTCAATTGCATTACGATGTGAACTGAAAAGTTGTTCAAGATATATAGGTACTATAGGCTTCAAAGACAATATTAATATTAGTAAACAAAGTCACTTAAACATTCCCAGTGGATTTGAAGATGATTATTTTTCAGTTTCAACTTATGAAAATAATGGCATCATTTACGACAGTATGTGTGCTCTAATTAATGAAAGTGTAAACGGTGAACCCAGTTTTGTGTTAATCCGGAACATACTTGTGAATAAAACTGATTTAAAGTCAATATTGTTGGTTTGCAATAAATTAAAGATTTGTGGTTATAGTAATCATTTTAAAGCATATCATGTTGAAAAGTGTGAAGAATATACGAGTGATTTAATATATCTTGAAAATAGTTTCGACCAGTTTCCTATACCACTTCGTTCAGTTAATGGAACAAGCTATATATCACTTTACAAGTAGGTCTATTAAAATTAAAATGTGTCCTATGATACGATGGATAGAACCACGCTCAGCGGGCACGGGATGTTTTTTAGTCATGCGGGTTACTTTAAGGTTATTTTCAACGCTAGGCTTAACAATCACATACAAATTAATATTATTTCTAATTTCTAATATAATATAAGAAAGTAACAATAGTACATTGTGCAGTACAATAGTTTATTGATTGAATTGTACCTATGTGACTTAGATGTAAGTGAAAATTATGAATATGAGCATTTATAGAATAGTAAGGTACCGTGATCTAAGTATAATTATTTTTTTAAATATTCAAAGCTATAAGCTTTTTCCGAGTAATTATATAAAACATATGTAACATCCTGTCCTGTGTGATGTGGTGATTTGCTTTTGTTGCACAAACACTTTTTACTATGTACTAAAACATCAAACCAACAAAATTACATATATATATATATATATATATATATATAATAAAGAATTTCATGTTGTTTGCAGGGTAGTCATTAAAACTTTTTACATTTACGCTGTTCTGCCTTTCCAAAACAGACAAAACTTGGGGCACTCGTAGGTTTGATGTAAATGTAACTATATTTTTTTTTTCATTCAACATTTAAGAGTATCACGCTTGTCGGTGCAGTTCCATCGTTTTTTCTTTTCAACGCAAGTTCCTTCACCGACTGATACGACTACACGTCTACTTTTTCTTTAATTTGATCTCATGTTGATACACATTTAAAAAAAAGTAGTGTTTGTGCCACAAAAGCAAATCACTACACTGGACGATAGATTGTTATAAAACATTTTTTTTTACAAAATAATACAGTCTTAGGGTTAGTTGGATGCTGTAAGCCCTTAGGGGGTAGTAGAGGGTTGAAACTATGTGCAGTCGGTCGAGGAAAGTGAATGTTTATTACTTTTGGACCTTATTGGAATGGGCCCATCGACTGTACATAGTGTTATCTTTTTATAATGCATCGTTTAACTATACAGAACTTCAGGTTTTGGGGGCTCTTTTTCAAAAGCTATTTCTGTTACAGTCTTTAAATGAATAAGTAGAACCATGTTCAGCTGGCAGGCATCGTTCAAATGAAAATATATATTTTTTCATTATAAAATTTCAAATTTCTCATTTAAAATTGGTAAGTAGCTCAAACTTGAGTAAAATAGTAGTGTTAGTAGCAATGTTTTACTTCCCCAAAATTGGTGGACTTGATAAAAAAAATCTCACACCATTTTATTCCATATAAATTACAAACTGCGAGAAATTGGTTCAACTATACTTACCTAAATAAGAAGATCTAGTGTTAAGCAAAGACCATTTGCAAATCAAAGATGGGACCAAAATTATTTTTTAGAGCTCATACCATTTTGTTGAAAATTATGTAAGACTTTCTTTGTCACAATTTTTTTCGAGCTTGATTGTAAATGATTCTTTAAAATTATATACGGCTTTCTTAGTGACAATTTTTGTCGAGCTTGATTGTACATTATTGTTTCCTAATATACGACTTTCTTAGTAACTTACTTTTGGTTATTATTCTTGCCAAGTATATATACTTTTCCAGTAACTCTGGGTATTTTAAAAACTGTGCGATAATTAATAAAAGTATAACAATGTGTTTATAAGGTCAACTGTTTTCACGATTACCAGATGTCGCTGTCTGTTATTGAGGTTGCTACTTTTATTTATTAGGTAATATTGTAACAATTTTTTATCCACAAAACATGTATAGCTAAATTGTCGAGAGATAGATTGCATATGTAGTGGTAATGTGTGTTTACATTGTTTACAGGCATTCTATATTTGAATTTTCTCTTTTCTCAGTAGGTACAACCACTACAAATGCAATTCCACGCTCTCGATAATTTATCTATAATACCTCCTTACATGTTTTGTGGAAAAAAAACTGTCCAAAAATATTACCTCAAACACAACAGTACAACCTCAATAGCATTTAGCGACATCTAGTGATGCCGAAAACTAATGGTTTTATAAACGCATTGTTTCTTCAATCAAGCATTTCCAGAATTACAGGAAAAATTGGAACCTTTCCCACCAAGTAACTATTAACTTGATACAAGAAATAAATGTATCTTATTTGAAGATACAAAAAAATTTAACCTTTCCAATCAAGTAACTATTAACTTGATACAAGAAATAAATGTATCTTATTTGAAGATACAAAAAAATTTAACCTTTCCAATCAAGTAACTATTAACTTGATACAAGAAATAAATATATCTTATTTGAAGATTCAAAAAAATTGGGACCTTTTTCATCAAGTAACTATTAACTTGATACAAGAAAGATATATATCTTATTTGAAGATACAATAAAAGTAAGGTCAAAAATATTGAATCTTTAATCAAGGAATCTTCAACGTAAAACCAAGACAGAGAGTTTTGGATGAAATGCTTAAAAAAATCACTTTGAAAATGCGTTGATTCATTTAAAAACGTTAGTTGAATTTACATCAAGAAATATAATTTTCAGTGCAATCACGTGAATTCCTATACCAAGAAATAAAGTTACTTGGTTTAAGCTACAGTAAAGTTTAGATTGAGACTTTTTATTTCAGTGCAAGAAACTTTACAATTTAGTTTAAGCATAGATAAATCTTTATTTAGAACCGTTCAGACTCTTAGTATGAGCATTTTTACTAATTGCAATCAAGAAACAACCTTTTTCTGAGTGAGAATTTGTGTATTTGTATCTGAGTAAAGATTTTCATAAAACAAAACAGTCACGCTCTTGGAATAAATGATAACGTTTTTAAAAAGAGCATTTTATGCCATTTGTACAAAGACATAAAATAGTTGTGAGAAGTAATAAACTTCGAAATATTTTATGTCTTATTTCAAGCAAATAAAATCTTCCTGATATACGAAACAGAAAAACTCTTAAACGAAATAGGTTTCTTTGGTTGAAGAAATATTTTCTATCCGTGTGGACATGTTCTTTCCGTGTACCTTTCTAATATTGTAAGCTATAACAAGTAATAACTATTAAAAGAAATTTATTCAATAACTAAATCTACATACACAACACAAAGTCGTATTAATTACACCATTTATAAACTCGAGAACGGGATCGGTTGTCTCGGCCCGAATAACAAAATAACTATTAAAACATCTAAAATTTAAATAATATTTATTGTTATAACGGACAAAAACGAATATACATAAATTAAGGAAAATAAATTTAAAATTAAAACTAAAATTAAACAACGAAATCCTACGACTAAAAACTAAAAGAAAACATTACGGCCCCCTCGGCAGAGTGCCCATCACGCAGGCAGCATTCCCGCGCTGTATCGCTATGGCGAGTCTGCGCGAGAAAGTTGCCCACACGAGGGTCCCCCTTTACCTCCCTCAGGCGCCTACTCAGCACCCTGTGCAGGCCACGCGCACCCTGACCCCACGGACAGAGTGTACAGAACAATCATCTAAAGAAAATTCTGAGGTGGGACGAAGTGAGCCGGGGCAGCTAGTAAACAGTAAATAACAGTGAATAACTTAGAAACGGTTTTGTGTTGCATATTCGGTTCGCTTACCACCTTCTGACTTCATCGTCAGACGCTTTACGCCATCGTCAAAATTATCATAACGTTGTACCTACTGTACTTATCATTTTAGTAGAAGTACAAAGGTAGTCACCGGTAATCATAAAACAGGATGTCCCTAAAACCAACGTCAATGCGAAAAGGGCTGATAGACCAACTCATAAGACACCAGTAGGCTTATGATGCTTTGAAGCTACCACAAACCATGTATTAAAGTAGACCCAACAAATGCTTATACTTCGCGTGCCATAACTTTTTCCCGTTGCGCAAATTACCTCGTAGTAGTTGCACTCGGGCCGTTCAAACTGTCAAACGCAAAAATCTGACACGCAACGTTCTCATACAAATCGAGGAACTTTTCCTTCTAGAGTCTGTGCGGAAAGAGAATAGGCGTGGCGAAAAACGGAACTAACCTAACCAGTATGGCAAATACGGTAGAAAAGCATTTCAGCGCCCCAAAATCTAAATCCTATTCTCTTTCCGCACAGACTCTATCGCGATATATTTTTGTGGATGCTACGCTTTGTCGCGCGATAATTGAACTAACGACTGTCGCCGACGATATATTTGTGTGATTAATCCTACCAGTCCGCCTCTGGATAGCTGAATTAAAGTACTAACAAAGAATGGTGATGAAACTATGAATCGAGGCTGCCTTTTCCTTCCTGCAAATCGACAGGTATCGAATTTCACATGCGCTCCGTGTAATGGCAGTATCGGCACGCGAGGATTTAATCGCCGGCCATGGTCAATTAACTGGCGTGACCTCGTGCATCGCAGCACAAACCAACTACTGAAGAGTATGATACGGTGGAACTTGAGTTGTTTCTTATCTATCAAATCAGTGGTGGCGTAAGGGGGGGCAGGCCCGGGTGCCAAGCATTGGTGGTGACCGGAGGGGATCCCTCGGGGGTCGGGTACCCAACTGGCTTACGCCGCCAGGCCGCCACTGTATCAAATGAAATCGATTATTGCTCTCATGTTGTACAATAGATCTCAACACTTATAATACACTCGCGGACGATGAATTCGGGTCGGTGAAATACCGCCATATTTTCTAAAACACTCCAGGCTTGTGAAATTATTGTATCCCGTTTTGATCTTTAATTAATTTTAGATATTATCTGCATAATTAACACTGAAAATAATAGCAATTTCAGGTTTAGATCTAACTCGTAAAAATGCATGAAATAGTCGCAAAAATCACCATTTTTGGATAATAATATTTTTATTATGGGTTAGCAGATATTGCTAATACAGCCAGGTATTGAAGAATAGTATATTATTATGTAAATGCAACTAGTGTCAAATATTGAAAAATCACCTATTTCTATTATTTAAATTAGGGTGACCCGAATTCATTGACTGCGGTGTAGGTTTCAAACATGGACCCTGTTAGGGCTTCTTCCATCTATTCTATCATCTATCTAATCTACTATATCTATACATATATATATAATTAAATTATAGATCGTTTGCTTGTTTATGCGCAAACGACAAACATTTCAACACGCAATAACAACCGGACGAATTTGATAATTAAATATGGTGCACTACTACGACGAAAGAATTAAAAACTTAAAAACTCTTATAAGTAAACGATACACAGATACAGACGTCAGACTTTTAACCCCTCTTTTTCCGTCGGGGTCGGGGGTAACTTAACTTCTGGCCGGCTAGCATAACTGGCCGCGACTTCGTTTCTCGCGCGACAGAGCATCACCTGTCACTGTCACACTATATTGAGTGGAAAGAGATAGGTAGCATTTGTCGCGCGACAAAGAGTCGCGTGTCACAGTATAAGACTATTAATGTAAAATGACAATATTCGACCCATGTTGATATAACATTTTTTACTCGTCACACCACCAGGAATTCATGGCTAAAGTATGTCGGTATAGTCCCTCCCACCCTGTATAGCTATAGCTTGGCAACTTCGTTGGTGACACTCACATGTGTGATTTTTGTTATGTGCAGCCGTAACTAGGGCTTGCAATTCGAATATTCGAATATTCGAATTATTCGAATATTCGGCCAATTTTGCTATTCGAATAATACCTGGCAAGGTATTCGAATATTCGAATAATTTTACTACCTATTTAAATTAAATGGAATTTAAATTAAAATGCTAACAAAGGACATAATAAAGAAGGATAAAGTAATCAATTATTTTTTTTCAAACTAAATATACCTAAAATAGCGCAGCGTAACTTTTTACGCTATAAAAAACAATGATTAAATTAAAAAATAGAATATCCTCTCTAGGCTGAGCTGCAGCCTGTGGTATGGTGTTCTTTTTGCATGCGTCATTAACTTTCTTAATCGCAAGGACAATTTTTTGGGAGAAGTATGCGCCAGCTCTGGGATCTCTCGAAGCATGGACCAGTTAGTTAAAATTTCTAAAACTAATATCGTCGTGAGGCCGATGAGGGAGTGATGAGCAGGGGAGCATTTATGAAATTAGAATTCTATTCTCATCTTAATAAACTCGAAAATTACTTCAGCAAAATATCCCAAATTTTGGAAACGGGTTTTACAAGGATAAACCTACCAATTTAATTAAGGTACAAAAAAGCGGTGACGGGAAAGCTTTATGATTTGGGACTGGTTATACGCTGAACCGGCCTGTTAAAGGTTGCCTGAATGCGGAATGCAGCCAACTAACTACCCACCAGGGCTTGTGGACACGTTGCACCAGCATGTGCACCAGGGCTCTACGGAGCTTCCATGTGGCCGGCGCTTCTTTTGCATGAAAGGCCGTGTCGCCCCACCTAATTAACGTCCATGCCACCAGAGCATGACCTTCAGAGCATGTGTGGAGAACTCTTAGACAGATTGCTATTCTCAGGTAACTCGGGTCCAGGTGGTTTTAGTGGGTATGTCTTCTCCTTCTGAGGGCGTGAGTCCGACATGCGTCCCAAAAGGATTTTTTTTATGAAATAGGGGGCAAACGAGAAAACGGTCCGGAAACACTGCAGGCGACAATTTATTCCACAGTTCAGTCGTGCGAGGCAGGAAGTTTCTAGCAAAACGCACAGTTGTGGACTGCCAACCATTTAAGTGGTAAGGATGGAAATATTGTCGCGTAGGACGGTGGCGGAAAGATGCGGCAGGGATCAATCCGAACTATTCCTCGGAGCACTCCCCTTCATACAGACGATAGAAAATGCAGAGCGAGGCTACATCTCTACGCAGTGCCAAGGAGTCGAGCCGATCTGAAATATCTTGGCAGCCGACGATACGAGTCGCGCTCCGCTGAATGCGATCTAGAGGGAGAAGCTGGTACTGGGGAGCCCCAGCCCACAGATGAGAACAGTATTCCATACGTGGACGGACCTGCGCCTTATAAAGCTGTAGGCGGTGGGCCGGAGTGAAATACTGTCTCGATCTGTTGAGCACACCGAGCTTCTTAGAGGCTAATTTAGCGTTACCCTCTAAATGGCCGCGGAACTAGACTTCACTCGATATGTCGACACCAAGGATTGCAATAGTGGCTGTGGCAGTTAGGTGGGGGTGCTCTCAAAACGAGGTGATGCAACAAACGTAAGCTTTTTAGCGGTGAAAGCGCAAACCTGTGTCTTCGTAGGGTTAAAACGGACTAGATTAAGTAGACCCCATTCTGAAACTTCTTTTAGGGAAGTTTCAATTTCAGACACAAGTCTGTTACGGCTCTCGATGACGTTATCCCGAGAAATATTGGCGCGGCCGGTGTAGGAGGCATCACCCGTGCTATCATTTGCATAACAGTGAATGCCATAGATTTGCAGCATGTCGTTGATATGCAGAAAGAACAACGTAGGCAATAGCACACAGCCTTGCGGGACACCAGCATTCACAGACATGGATTCAGAGCACTCACCGTCAACTACGACCTTTATGCATCTGGCTGCCATTCGCATAATTTCTCGGAAAGCCCATAAGATGGAAACTTCGAAAGAAGTGCTTTGTGCCAAACCCAATCAAAAGCCTTCGCCATGTCCAAACTAACGGCCAATACTTCACCCTTAGTCTCGATCGCCTGTGCCCAACGATGTGTTAGGTAGACCAGAAGATCACCAGCTGAGCGGCCTTTACGGAAACCGTATTGGGGGTCACTAAGCAACTGGTGGTCCTCTAGGTACCGAAGGAGCTGGCAGTTGATAATGGACTCCCATTATCTTCGAGAACAGAGAGGTTGTGGGTATCGGCCTGTAGTTGGATGGGTTTGACCGGTCGCCTTTTTTTAATGTAATAGGTTTTGAGTAAGACTAATTAAGTTTGATTAGTCTTAAGGTAATCGCAGCGTAAAAAATATCTCTTGTAACATGTTTTTCACTAAAAATACTAATAAAAACGATTTTTTAATAGTTTTTGGTAGTATTCGAATAATATTCGAATATTCGAATATCTACAAAATCAAATTCGAATATTCGAATATTTGAAAAAGTCGAATATTTGCAAGCCCTAGCCGTAACTACTTACACAAGTTACCGCCAACACGAACGGCTGCCTGCGGAGGCTGCTTCCGTCGGTCGCCGTTCGTGTTGGCGGTAACTTGTGTAAGTAGTTACGGCTGCACTAACAAAAAGCACACATGTGAGTGTCACCAACGAAGTTGCCAAGCTATAGAAGATAATATTCACAACTGATAGTTTTTGCCGCTGAATTTGGTTAATCGCCAGTATTTGGCCACTCTTCAGTCATTGACCACTTTATAAAAAAATATCTTGCGTTTTAAAGTCTATATTATATAGTTTATGATAGGATAGAATAAGATGTAGGTATGGCTGGCCATAAAGTGGCAATAACCGCCCGCTGCGCGTGCGGAAAATCCTACTTTATGGCCTGGGAGAGACGCAATAGGACATTGTGTATCAAGGGCGGTAAGGAAGGAATAACAAACGAGTGTTTGTTACAAGGCTGAGGCGAAGCCGAGGGCTTTACACTTCCTTACACTTGTGTGGAAATCTAATTAAAATAAAGTAAAGTAAAGACCTAAAACGGTTGATTTTTATATTTGCAAAATACTGAAATACACTATTTATTTAAACATTTAATTAATGTTACAGCCTGCCAATCCAGCGAGGAAATGCTCCCAGCATCTTCGGCACCATGCCGCAGGGGCCATTTTTAGATCTAATTTAGTTTTAGCTTATTTAATTTTAATTTAGTTTTTAGTACATTTAATTTTAACTATGCTTCTATTTTAATGTTCTTTAAGGGTTTTATTTTGTAAATTGTTCATTAATAAAAACTCTTTCGACTGTTTAACATTAATGTTAAAGAAATATGTGTTTACATGTACCTATTTGCAATAACAGTTCTCTTTAAATAAATATTTCAGTGATAAAAGTTAAAAAAGTAAGTTGGCGTTTCCTTTGAAGATGACAAATAAGAGTAAAACGGAACCAACGTATTCAAATTAAAAAAAAAAAACATTACGCCCTAGGGCGTAATAGGTCATTTAATCTGCAATAGTAGCGCCACTACTATTTAGCACCTTTGGATGGACACTTTTCCATACACAGAGACGATTCAGCTTCCCACTTATCCTCCATACAAGATATATTTAAAGATCAACTGTTCAGAATGTTGTTTAACGGTTATTTGGCAGAGGGGAATATTTGGTTAAGGCCAACGTAGTCCTTGTTGCTCAAAGCCAGTTAAGTATTGAGCAAGTATGGAATTAAACAAAGTAACTAATATCTTTAGATAAATAACTTCCAGCACCATAGGTTAATCAGCTCCGCGGCCAGTAAATAAGCTGTAATCACCATTTTTATGTGCCATAATTACCTGCAGCTGCGTGTGACGTCATCTCAACATTTGAATACAATATATCATATATTTCTTGCCGTTTTTGACGTGAACACGTTTATATACTGCACCTAGCCGACAATGCAAAAGTTTTTAATTCTTTTTTTTTACAAAATATGTGGGATTATTAATAGCTCAATAATAAAAAAAGTCACAATGGATTAGAATTCTGTACATTAGGTAAGTGCAGTGCGAAATAAATCAGGATAGTGCGCTAGCGGCTAGCTACTCCAGATTCGTTGCCGCACCATACTTTGTGCTAAAACTAGCATATTTGGGCGATAATATGTATTAGATAAAAAAGATAATTTGAATTCGTCTTAGTTTATCTATCCAGTATCATTGTACTTACCCTATTTTAGGCGAAGAACACACTGAAATCGCCGCGATTTACGCGCCAGTGTGCGCCACCCCACGATTTTTCTATACAAATCGATGATTCTACATACAAAGTTGAAAATCGCTGAGTCGCGTGTCGCCGCGATTTTCGCTGCAGTGTGAGATCCGCCTTAGCTAGCTAGCGAACATGCGCCATGGACTGAAAGACTTTGGGAGCCCCTTTGCTAGCTCTACAGGTTCGTAAGCATTTTTTTAATATAATTAGTAGCAGACGAACAGACGAGCTGCCTGATGGAAAACAGTCACCATGAATATCCTGCAACACCTGAAGTGCAGTGCCGGATTAAGAGGAAACAGTAAGGCTGAGAGAATTGAAAATTAGGTATTTGTAAAATGTGTCGCTGTCCCGCACTGCCCGCCTCTCCCCAGCAGAGCCCGATAGAGACAACTGCAGCTTGGACCGAAAATACCTTTTAAAATTTCATGAAAACAACGTTTCGTAGTCCCCTGATTTCTTCCCCAAAACTTAACCTATTTAACAAATTTTTTCATTAAACATTAAATAAAAAAGGCTTTGGCCGTGTTCCTATGTTTTCCGTTTTTTTAATAATCTAGTCAAATTTTTTTTCTGGATGTGTGAACACAGCGGAATATCTGGCATTTTTTTTAGGTTTTTGAAGGTTAATATCTCTTTTGAGAATCAATTTATCGTGAAAAAGAAAACAGGAACATATCAATAGTAGCCGTAGGTTTTTGGACTAAAAATTATTGCTCTACTGGCATTAACCAGGGAGGAAACAGGGGACTACTTTTGTATGGAAAAACTGCCCTCCTGTTTCCTCTTAAGCCAGCGCGGGGCCTGTAGCATTTCTTCAAGGAGGCGCTTGGTTGGTCTTAGATATGCTTAGATACCCAATTGACCGGTAATTTTATACGTGACGAATTACTTAACGAGGGGGGGAGAAGAGGAAAGCGAGGCGCGCCCTTTTGAGAGTGGACGCGGGGCCCTCCAATGCGCGGGGCCCGTAGCATTTGTTACTCTTGCTATATCGCTATTCCGGCACTGCCGAAGTGTTACCTATACGTTGCCGATCTTAGAGAGCCCTGTTTATTCGCTTCGTGTCCATGTCATAGCGCTCAGGGGCCCGTTTCACGAAGCTACAAGTTACAAATTACAAGCGGAAGTCTCTTTCTATCAAAAGGTATTGAAAAGAGACTTCCGCTTGTAATTTGTAACTTGTAGCTTCGTGAAACGGGCCCCTGGAAACAACTCAGAAGGGAGTTCATTCCACATCCTGCCAGTTTGCGGTAAAAATGAGCGTAACACCCGTTTGTTTTTGGGATGCCATGCGTATATTGGTACGGGATCGTCGACAATACGAACTGCCCGGCGGTGAATGGAGTCCTAAGTATCTACTTTATTAAGTGTGTAATTTTCAGCAAAAAGGTACCACTTTATAGTTGTCAATAGGGTCCTAGCAATGGGCTAAGCTATGGTGCTATGAACAATCATATCGCTATAAATTAATATTGCTGCCTCACAGGGTTCATGTTGAAGCTGTTCTACAATTTAAGAAGTCATGTACAAACGAAGCCACTGTTAACTGACCAGTCTGACCATCCATAGACTTTAACACGTTGCAATAAAGTTGACAATCGTTTACAAATGTACACTTAACAGTGTGTACGATTGTACAAGATGAATCGCAATAAACAGATATACAGCGTGGAAATCCAATACGGGCGAATATTGAAACGGTGGTCAGCATAGAAGTATATTTCAGTGCTGCGATACTTTTATATGACTGTGTTAAGTATTGTGGCCAGTTTTAAGACTTGTATTCATCATAAAAATATGTTCTAACAAAAGAATGCTAATTAGTCTTCGGGAAAGCCTTGATGAAGACACCTGATTATATAGAATAATATATCAACTTTAATTACGTTATTAACAAATTGGTATTTTAAATAGCATTACATCTTATCCGCGTTCTTGTACTTACAATAGTGTTAAGTTGTAATCTAGACTAAAAAAGACTTAATTAAATCTTTGTTGGCGACAGTCATGCCTTTAATTACAAAAAAACAACGCCATTGTTTAGTCCACTCATTGAGTGAGCGATGTATTGAACAACAAGGAGAACGAGTGTTTGAAATGACTGCTGTAGTCAAAGAACAACTGAATATGTTTTTTAACTGGCAACCCAATGTAAGTTTTTATTAAAAACACAACTTTAAACAGAGTTAACATCATTTACGTGGGTATACGGGTTTGGTTTGTCTATGCCTTGGTTCGTCACAGCTCGTTTCGTCTTTTTTAGGCGATTCCACGGGATATTGACCCCTAGTCCCAGCGGCCATCTTGAGGCGCTAATCAACGTTCTATCAACATTCACGAATTAAATTAAAATATATTGTAGGGCTAGGTGATCATAATTATTTTATACGTAATATGAAGCTTAATATGGATAACTAGCTGTCCCGGCAAACTTCGTTCAGTTTTTTTTAGTTTTAGACGTTTTAATAGTTTTTTGTTATGCGCGGCAGAGACAAAAAAATAAGGATTATAAAAATCGGGCCACTTGTTCTTGAGTTATAAATGGTGTAACTAACTAGACTTTGTTTTATGTATATGTCGCTGCGCCGCCAACTGGTTTAGTTAGCCATTTGGTTAACTGCCTAGCATTTTCTCTAAACTATGACCCGGCAGCAGGTCGACGAAGCCCCTCAGCGCGGGGCTTCTATTTCTGCTCTGAGGGACACAAGCTGACAAACAAACCTAACCCTATAAGGAGTGTGTTTAATGAAAAGTTAGGCAGCTAACCAAATGGCTAACTAAACCAGTTGGCGGCGACATACATAAGATATGTAATGCTTATGTGTTATGATAAACAGACATCGTACATTTGGTAGCATTTTCAGTGCAACGATAATATTATTTGTAATAAATCGGTTAAATAGAAATTGTACACTCCTATGGCAGCATGATGGCTACACTAACAACGCTGTCAAATTAACGTTGTCTGATGATAGATTTAATAATAATTATCAATGTCGTAATTAATCAGAAGATAATATAATAAATTTGCCACTTTGCATGACTTTACTACTTATATATGTATAATTCAAGTACTACTTATATATCAATAATATTATCTATAATTCAAGATACTTCATGCACATTTTAGTGCAAAAATGATTAAATGCACGTTGCCGAGATTTTTCTTGGTGGCATTAAGTATGCAGGGAGGGATGCACAAAAACTGCCATTCCAATTTTAAACGATGTAATGTTGCCAGTTTTTCTAAGTAAATAAAAATGTTAACAAGGTTGGCGTTATTTGAGCTAGGCAACGGAATACAGTATCATACAGCCAAATTATTTATGCATAGATAGGATCTTTATGTTTGTTGTGGGATGGTAACAGAGATATAGTAGATTATTTATTTATATAATACCTATTACCTATACTATACCGTTATTTGAAACTGCCGTGCCAAGGAGACTCGCAGTATTTTTAATGGGCTTCGTAATTACTGTCAAAGTGCCAATAAAGTTTTGATTATCATTGCTTTATTGAATATACCTACCGGTAAGACATTTTGAATATGTCTCACTCGAAGACCTCTGAAGAGAAAGAAGTTTAAAGCATTGCTAGAACTAGAATGTCATTTTTTACTTGCTTGACAGGTTCTCTACAGTAACTAATCATGCCATTCTGATGAGGGATCTGAGTATTCACCAATATGTATGGACGGGCAATGGTATTTTGTAAGAATAGCCCAAAAAATGATGGCCAGTTACTAGGCGACTTTTATTAGTGGCCGCATATTGACTAGTTAGGGTGGTTGTGCCGGTTGGCGGACAGTTAACGGAGTTGCTGACTTCAACATCTTTAAAATATATGTTTTATACGAAAAATAATGGTGATAAGTATTTAAATATGTCAAGAATATAGTCTTTTTGTGAAAAAGTAATGGTACTATCCTATTCAGCATGTGAATATGAATAAAATGGGAAAAAATTGAAAAATTGCCGAAATTTCAGTTGGCGTACACTTTTTTCAGTGTGCGGACAATGGTTGCCAGTTAGCGGACACTGAGTTTTATGCAAATAAAATCGCAAATAATACAACATAGAACATAATATATATTTTTATATTGTATATATATATTATCCTACTAATATCATAAGTACTTAGTAGCACTTAGATAATAAAAAATAGGCAATTTTTAATGTTTCCTTAAATAACTTGCAAAAGTTTGTTTTGGTCACACATGAGTTCAAGTTTTCGGGCTTGGACAACATTTTTCTCACAATTGTCTTCCAAGACGAGTTTAGTGGACCAAAGACATGAGCTCAGCCGGTCCAGCCTCACCAGAGGTCGTTTCACTCGGCGCCCTAGGAGCTTCCTCACTGACCCGGACGACGACATCTCAGCAGATGTCGTCGACGGAGTCCCCGTCGGCGGGGTCGACCTCCTCGCGACAACAGCACACAAGGGCTGCGTCCCGACTTGCCCCAGAACCAGAATGTCCTGGATTAACTTCACTCCGATTCGGAACCGCAAAGCCCCGCCGAAAGCCGCAATGCCGCGCCGCCAGGTCGGAGTCTCCGACCTTGCTCGGGCGTCGGGCCCAGCTAAGTTGCTTGGCGAAGTCTTCTTAGCTGGGCTAGGTTTAGTGAACCGGCAACCAAAACTCCTATTCGTTCGATTCACACACTCACATAAGGACAGGTTGATCCGCTTCAACCTTCCCGCTGGTCCGCTGCTCACTTTGAGCAATCAGCGTAACTTCAAGGTGGACCGGGATTAGCAACCTGGTTCAACCCCAAGCACCCCCGGCTCCCACCTAGTCTGATCCATTCAAGGTAGTACAGCCAGCGACCTGGTTTGACCTCAGGGAAAGCCACGGCCCCCACTGGGTCCGATTCTTGCAACAGCCAGTAAGGCTTGCAAGTTTGTCAGGCTTAAAAAAAAAGGACCGAAGACACTGCCATCTGGCGACTGACTGCCGGCTGAAACAGAAGTTGCAGCCGGCAGTCAGTTCTCTTCTTTGTCGTTACAGTCTTGGTACAGTGGTCGTGGCTTTCATGGCTTGAGTGGCAAGCTTAACCACACGGTGCCATTCTTCTCTGACAGATGCGCGCCTGGTGCTCTCGTGCAAAGGGCAGTTTGTGGCAGACTTGACTTGGTCGGTCCACCTCATGGGAGACCTATACTGTACGGTTAGCACCGTCTACTTTGCCATGAGCAAAGCGTCAGGCCTTGACGCGTGTCTAGGGAATGCAATTACCGGTAATTTACCGGTAATTTACCGGACTTTAGTATGAAAAGACGGTAAATTTTACCGGTAATTGCATTCCCTACGCGTGTCCGAAAAAAGTGAGGACTTTACTATGGAGGATAGGGGCTGTCTTGTTCTGTCTGTTTAGCTCTTGAAGAATGGACTGGTTAGTGCGAAATTCTGTCCGGGATATGCCAAGCATTCTTCTCCAGTGCCACATTTCAAGCGTATCTATCTTGCGTTTCTCGCACTCTCTTAGAGTCCATTCTCCATCTGACTTCATTTCAGCTCCCATATAGGTTCTGGTTCTTTTGGCTGCAGAGTATCATGACGCTTTCCAGTAAGACGGTCGTGGAGCGTTGAATGAGGGATGCTAAGCTAAATGCTTTAACGATTTCGCTTAAAGTTTAAGGGAAACATGTTTAAGGCTTAAACTTTTGCCGTGTGTCTAAATTGCATTAAGTGCCTTCTTTAAATCTTTATCAGAATATTTTACTTTTGTTTTAGTTTTATCTCTATATTTTGGAGGTGGCATCTAAAATATAAATTAATAGCAATAATAAACACCCCGACTTAAAAACTTCGACCTTTTCATTTCAAATTCGGATATCTCATGAACGGCTAAAGCCATTTTGATGACACATGTTTTTTCAAGAACCATCACTAGAAAACCTGCTTTCAAATAAAAAAAAACACATCTTAATCGGTTCACCCGTTTAAGAGCTACGGCGCCATAGATAAACACACAGGTAGGTAGACAGACACACACACATAGCGTTCTAACTTATAATACCCCTCTTTTTGTGTCGGGGGTTATAAATGGCTATAATAATCACGGCTGTTCGCATACTGAAAGCATATTTACGTTGTTTTGGTCCACCGGACACCAGTTTTTTAACAAATTTTTCAGTTAATTGTACAAAATATCAACATAGGCCACATAATTAAAATGTTTTACCTACAAAGCGTTCTTTTTAAACCAAATTAATATATTTTGTGTCCCAATAATCACATGTGTCCGCATAGTGAAAGCATATTTTCGTTGTTTTGGTTCACCGGACACCTGTTTAGTGATTAATTTCAAATCAATTTTACTATGATTCTTAAAAGAAAAAAGTGGTCGCAATCTAAATAATAACTTGTAAATCCATTAATCTTAACATATCTTGAATGTTGAGAGAGTTTTTAGCATTACTTTTAACACAAATTGAAAATCAAAATTCGATAAGGTATCTCGGTTGGCGACCACGTGTCCGCCAACCGGTGTACCTAACAAACCCGCATACCGGTTCTGCGGACACTTAATTTTTATTAAATTGAGTCAATATATTACAAAAATTCCATAACATCAAGTTAAAAGTTTCATAATTAACCTAACTAAACATCTAATAGCAATGCAACATTAATACTAATTCATAAACTTACAGTCAAGCCCCGAGCGCCGCGGCAATTTTTCTTGTAACTTACCGTACGTCCACTCATCACACGGTAATAGCATAAATTGACCGGCCAATCCCTGCATTAGGGTTCCATCCCATGTTTTAAATACAATGCAGTCTTATTGCCCCACTACCTAAGATCCGCGTAAGACGTATTTTTATTCAACTAATCACTTGGGAATCCTATTTTCTTGATTTTAAGAAATGTTGCCGGCCATTTGTCCGCGAACTGGCACTGTCCGCGCTACCGGCACAATGACCCTACCCTATAACTAATATATTGACCCTATCAACTGTCATCCCAAAAATATGTCAAATTTCTTACATGTACAGTCAGAAGCAGATGCAGTTTATACATTCGTAAATAGCTTTCTTTATAAACACCCAAAACAAACAAATTACAGCACACAACTTTAGATGGCATTGATTTTAATTCTTTTCTACTACAGTACCGACGGGAATAACATAGGGTCCAATACCAATTAGACCTATATCCAGGATACATAGTATGACAAGAGTAGTTAACCTATATCACACATTTTCAGTATTTCCTGTTGCGGGAAGTGTCATATCAACATATCACATAGTGAAAAGGGAAAATTCCGAAGTCTTATTTTTTCTTATTTGGGCCTTTTCATATTTTTTGTCCGTGCCGTAGTGGACTTCCACCCCGTAAAAAAAAAAATATATTCCTTAGAAATGCTTTTAATAAATTCTCCTTCTTCTACATTCTTTGAAAATCATACTGGTTTCAATATAAATTGCTTAATATGGTAAATATCATACTTTGAACCTAAGTACTACCGCTTTGACGTTCCATTACGCGACGAACTTTAGGTTTGTTTTAAGTAAAGTTCAGAGTGTTGTTTGCAAATCAGTCTTTATTAAATGAATTTTAACACAATAATACTTTTCTATAAATGAATAACATTTGCTGCACTAAGCGTCACATTAAAGTTATTTAATAAAATATGTCCATTACGTTACGTTTTGGTTCTCATCATAGCTTAACAATCATCTTAACTTAAGACATACTGAAAAAACTATCAAAAGTTATATTTATCACAATTGGCACATATTATTCTATCAAATGAGATCCAAATAGTATCAATAATACTTAATAATTCATATAAATTCTTAAAAATCAATCTCAGCCACAGTAGGACACCGTGCCGTAATGGAACCATTCGTCACGTAATGGAACCACATGAAAGGTTTACATGCGTCGGAAATAGCTCAAAACCCTATACTAGATTTCAATAGAAAATTCATATAAATCTATTTCTAGCAAGCTTAACTACATGCACTACTAACAGTAGTGACATTGTGAAATCATTTTTTTGTGTTTTTCTCCTATTATTTGCTTTTCCCTTTTTGTTTTTATGTAATGTTATGATGATGACGATCCTTATTGGGAGATACGAGTATATAATTTGATTTGATGTTTATTTAATAGTTTGATTGTTTTGTGATTGTGTTTCTGACATGGTATATTTTTTATTGTGATTACTTATATTATATTTTTATTTTGACGATCATAGTATAAAATCATGTAAATTGACATTGTGTAATTTATACTGTGGAACATAGGAGATAATGATAATATTTTGAATTTGTCGCGTTTTTCAGGTTTAATTTCCAAAATATCGATTTTGGGCGGAAAAAGGTGGGAACCAAAATTGTTCAGAATTTGATTCTCTGCAATTTTGTTTCTCTTCATTCATGCCGTAAAACGTGGAACATAGGAGATAATGATAATATTTTGAATTTGTCGCGTTTTTCAGATTTAATTTCCAAAATATCGATTTTGGGGGAAAAAATGTGAGAACCAAAATTGTTCAGAATTTGATTCTCTACAAGTTTAGTCCTCTTCATTTATGTCGTAAAGTTGAAAATAAACGAGATGATGAAAATATTTTGAATCAGGTTTAATTTCCAAAATATCGATTTCGGGGGAAAAAAGGTAGGAACCAAAATTATTCAAAATTTGACTCTCTACAACTTTAGTCGTCTTCATTTATGCCGTAAAGTTGAAAATAAACGAGATGACGAAAATATTTTGAATTTGTCGCTTTTTCAAATTTAATTTCCAATATATCGATCCTAGAAGAAAAATTGTGAGGACCAAACTTGTAGAGAATTAAATTTACTACAATTTTTGTCCTAACGGTTTTACTGTAAAATCAAAAATGGCCGAGTTATCCAAGAAAAACCGTTTTTTTGGAAAAGAACTAATAACTGATTATTCACGGGTCAAAATCTATAATGACTGAACTATTTATCCCTTTACTAGTTTTCACGTTTTTTCCATATTATAGTGGTGACAAAATGTCACAACTATAGTATACTAAATTGCTAAACCCTCTTAAAATTATGTGATATGGAAACTATATAGACTGATTTATGTTCCTTAGCTTGTTCAGATGATAGATAGTTTAGTTTAAATTAGATCAGACAGTTAATTAACAGAGTCAAAACTGATTTCATTTCCTTCCGTTAGTAAGTCATTACCATCTTGGCGAATTTCATTACCAGCGCGTATGTCATTACCTTCAGGCTTATATCTTGAAAAGTAATAAACTATGAAAGGTGCCTTTCTCAATAACATATCCATAAACGAGCGCTAAACCATAAAAAACCCTTTATTAGATCCAATTCAAGGAAATAAGAAAACTCGAGAGAATATCAACAATTTGAACGAAATCAGAGAACTACCCGTGTAAGTCTTTTTTTAAAAGGGTGCTAATTAAACAGACTTCTTTTTAATAGCATTATTCGCCTCTAAAAATCTACATTGCCATCTAAATTACTAAGTCAGCCACAATTACCGAGCGTCTGAATTATACTATCTTAGCCACTACTTATCTTCTATGTAGGCCACTCTAAATACAACTCAGCATGGTGGTTATTTTTTAGCATCTAAACTTGTAACATGCATTCAAGCAGTAGACATCTAAAATCTTAATATATGCCATCAAAAAAGATATGCTATTAGCTTCTAATTTTTTAACTCAGTACGCTTAAAATATAACTCAACCCACATTAATTAATCGTCAAAATTTAGCTAAAACTGTCATCTAATAGTAAATTTTGGCCACTAATATTACCTAGAAACTGTTGAGGAGAGACATAAAATTAGTCCATTACACAACTAGGGTAGTAATACAAAGAAAGGCCGAGATCGCAGAAGTGTGCGGCCCGTGCTGCAAGCGAGGGACGTAAATATGCGATCAAGGCCTTTCTTTAGTACCTCCCGTGTTGTGTACATCATTTTATGTCTATACTTGGCTAGTGACTTTCCGTATCTCCGGCGCTGCGGGAACAGCAGCCCTTCCGCCCTTGCATGACGGCGCACGGTCACTTCGCTCGGCTCTCCCTCCACGCCTCCGGCTTTATAAAAACACTCTAGGGCGCGCTGTGTCGGCACGCGTCCTAACCAGCGAGAGCCCTAGATTCGGATTTTCGCAGGCTAATATCGTATACATAACATTCCATCATTGAAAATTTTACATTTTACAATCCGTCATTTATCTTGGTAATTATCAAATTTAGAGAAAAATTACCCATACAAAACACGCTTATTTTAGACAAAAAAAATTTAGTTAAAATGATATTCGGCTATATAATGATTAGTTAAAATAAGAATCGACAAAGTGAGTTTTAGATAAAATAATATTCGACAAAACAAGAGTTATGCAAATGATAATTCAAAGTGAGTTTTAGATAAAATAATATTCGACAAAACAAGAGTTATGCAAATGATAATTTAGGTAAAACGAGTTTCGACAAAAACCCTGGTGACTAACTCGTCGGTACATGAATGGCGCTCTCTGATTGGTGCAAATGGCCGGTCACTGTCGTCTCGCGCACTCGCGCCAAATTTTGAAGTGGCTATTTTCTCGATAACAGAATATGATGTATTATTTTACATGCTAAGTTATAATAAATGATGTTGTCAATGGAAGCTTGAATTATATTTTTTTGAGGACTTTGTGTTGAAGCCGTAAAACGTAAAATGGTGATGAAATGTAAAATCCATGGCTGAGTTAGTAAATTAGGTGGCAATATATAAACAAGAAGGCAAGTTAAGATAATTGTTGATCTTTGTTTGACGCTTTCTAAAGAATATTTAGTTGGCGTTGTAAAAGAGACGAATTAATTTATTAGAGGCTATCTCATTTTCCCGTTGCTTAGTTATAAAATGAGAAGTTTGAGCACGTGGCCAAGAAATAAATCTGCGGCTTGACTTATAATTTCCCTTTTTAAAATACCTTCGTTCATTTTTACTGCCTACACTTACTATATTTTTAGCCCGACTAATTCAAATTAAACGTTTTTAACGGCAATCAAGGACCTTAAAATAAATAGCCGGACGGAGTCTCGCTAGCAAAGAACTTGAAGCATGTCTAATAAGCTGGTTACCAATGTGTGCATACTGCTCGCAATAGGAAAAAAACTAGTTGATGTGTGCGTGCGGCTCGTATGTAAAAGCAGCCGGCTTATTAAAATTGCTTCAGTTCTCTTTTGGCGAGACTCCGTCCGGCTATTTATTTTTAGGTCCTTGACGGCAATCTATGAATTTAAAATCAGCGGCATGTAAACCATGACTTTTCTGTCCATACGGCACGTTTTTTGTTCCACTAGTACATTACGTAGCGTAGTGGACGTGACGTAAGTATGCCGGTAGTTAAATACATTGAAATAGTGCTTTGATTACTTGCAATTTACTACTTCTAACTTCTTTACATGTTACCGCACTTATGAATATGTCTAAATTAATAAACGGTTAATCTCAAAGTGGCTTCTTACCTTCAGTATATCCCGTTCGTAGTGGACAGAAATTTTTGGCACACCGTAACGCACGTCCAACTCATCACATTTTTGAAGCGAAACTTACATTTTACACCTAAGTAACGGTTATATTAGGCTCAAAAGGTCACCAGTTATATAGAAACACAACTGTTTTGGTAATTTTTTGTAGTCTATTTGGTAAAAACGCCGTTCGTTAGTGGACATGTCCACCACGTTGGTTTTGGAGGACAGCAAACAAATTGTGATTTTATGATTTTTTTACTCTAGCTGTTAATAAATGTGCTTCAAAATTGGTAAACGATAATATGATCGATTCACACAATAGCCATGTTCAGGCCTAGAAGGAGTCAGATATACGTAAAATTCGCCTCAAAGTTACCAAAGTGTACGTGGGACACCCAAAAATCGGCACCTTTTCTTCGGTTTTTCTGACAAATAAAATACTTTTAGTAGGTTTTAAAGGGATTATTCATCATAATTATACAGTAAATGAGTTACTTTACCATTTTTACAAACAAACATTATACTTTAGAACAATATTTAATAGAAAAAAATTACTCTAAAGTCATGGGACAGCGATATTTGGCTCAAATATTTTTTTCTGAAATAGCCCATTTACGATCGTTAAGCATCGATTTCACCTGTTGGTAAGTGAAGATGAAGTCGATTATGGACCATGCTTACCTAGATAGTGCCTATTCATTCTCGACTTAAGTTATATTTTTTCGGGAAAATAATGATTTGTCCTATTAAATAATGAAAGTGGAAGTAAAGCCCTTTGTACGAGTCGTTGCCCATTCCGAACGCAATTTTTCGGTAAAACGCTCGGAAAAATGCCCTAAACGGCCTTAAAAAATTATGCCATAGTAGATATCGGTCATTGCCAGATTTAGGGTCGCGTCTTTCCGGTGGACATATGCGAAATTAAGGGTTTCAGGGCCTAATTTTCTGATAAAACTCGTATGAGAATAAATGACATTTCCTCTTCTATACTAATCCGAGTAACAACATAACCTAGATTCATACAAGCTCTTAACTTTCGACCACCGGAGGGATGACAGTACAGTGATCGAATTGATTTTCAATTTGATATCTATAGGGTTTACCCAAAAAAACGAAGACTAAAGTAGTAATAATACTAGTGGCCATGGACTAAAACTACGCTAAAACTAAAACAAGGTACCTATTAGCCACCGTTAGTTATTGACCACTAATATTTCCATTTGATTGTAGGATTCTGTTCTGTACTAAAAACGCCTTTTACAATAATCGTATATCGTACAGTGTTATTAAGCTCCTTTTTACGTTAAAATCCTTTTTCAAGTAAGTAAACAAATAGTGGTCACCAACTAACGATGGTCAATAATTCCCTGGTTTACCCTAATCATTATACTGACTATACTGTTCTAGTAGATAAAGAACCGTCATCCAATGCCGTCAACAGAAAGCTGCTATGAAACAACTTTTTTCAACAAAAACTTGTTTTTATTTTATCGAATTTGTCGAGCTTATTCGATTCGAGCACGTCTCGAATCATGACTCGAATAGTGCTGTGCAAAAGATTCTCTTCTAGTAGGTATTCGGCTGTTGAGTTTTTTTTAATCTTAATGCTAAGAAGCTTAGTCGCTGATCTATTATGCCGCTTCACACGTTCGCTTGTCTTACCTGATTGTTGCTGACATCTATGACCACATAGGCCAGGTAAACCACCTCCTCTTCATCAGACCCTAGGGCTGCACCCCCCAAACCTGCCGTCCGCACGTGGAGCGCGCACACCCACCCTCCAGATATCATGGCGCCATACAACGATGACAACACTTTAAAAAAAAAACTTCACTCTCATGCCCGAATTCTCGTTTATGGTTGCCCGACTCGAATGTACCGCTATCCGAGCATCGCTTGTGAAAAACGTTTCAACACATCACATTTGCGAAAACACTGTTAGAACTTTAGTTTTCAAACGGTTTCGAACGCAAAAGCACAGATAATTTATAGTTTTTTTTTTAATTTATTTTGTTTTGTACAAACGGTCTGCGGGATGGTAAGATTGAGACTGCCGTTCGCTTGCCCCCTTGACAATGCGCAGGTAGGTAGGCCAGGTGAGGCGACGTTGCCGTTCCGCCATTATCAATGATGAGATAGCTAGCTGAACACATCCGAGCGGCGTTGCCAACGCAGTTCATTACCTCTCTTCCAACATTCCAAATTCAAATATTCCTTTGCAGAACGGTAATGGAACGTTTTGTTTATTTAAATAAAAGTTAGCGGCCAGCATTTTCGCCGCTTTTCACGTGTTTCGAACCAATCAACTATGCACTTTATGGACCAAAAAATAAAGCATATATTCTTATACATGGATCATTAGATTTTGTTTATTTATTATCATGATATTAGAAACCGATATTGCTATCTGCTGTATATGCGTTTTGGTACGTATAAAGTGTATAAACTATTGGGTTGAGATTATTTTATAAATCACTTACATTGCTCGTTTTTCATGTCCTACTTAATACCAGCAGTATAAAAAGCAGCAATGGATTACACATAATAGTTGTAATTGTACTTGATGTTATGTTATTTCATTGCATACAGGTAAATTAGAAATAAGCGTGATTTGGGAAAAATATAATTCAAGTTCATGAAACCCATGTAGGCTAGTAGGTTTGGTTGTACAATTGTATAACTTTAGTTTTTTTTATTACTTACTACCAAATCAAGCCTGTCTTAGAATGTATGCATATAGGTATTCTGAGACAGGCTTGATTCGAACTGATGAAAAGTCTAACACGTTTCATACAAAAAGTCATAAGTAGGTACAAAGATCCATAAAAAAACGATTTTGTTTTTCGCTGACTGTACTATTTTGGTTTTTAGTTTTGAAATAATAATCCTAGTCTAAGCCAAGCGTAGGTTCTGAGCAGCTAAAACACTATACGAAACTTAAATAGGTACTCGATTTATCCATAGATATATATCTAATGATATCTACTTTTACGTAATTAGTTAAATAAAATTCGTCCTTCAGGGTTTTTCTTAAACACTTATGTTCTATTGTTAAAATTATTTATAATTATTCCGAAAGGCAAACACATTGTTAACAAATTGACATATTTTCAGTATTTTTCCAAAGACCTCTCTTGACCCTTATAAAAGACTTCAACGAAGCTGGCAAGACTAATATCCAATATTACTTGATCCCTCCGTTGTATCAGATTACATACCATTCTGGGTTCGAGATACGTTGGTTGCTTACAAAGTTGATGAATGTTTAATAATTATTTATGTGCAGTATGCGGCAAGAGATAATAAATCTTAGATTAAAGGTGATTTTACTAACATCCAATAAAAAATGCTGTCTATAAAGTTAAGATTCTATTTTAAAACCATAAAACCTCTACTACGTAATTCACTACATAGGGGTCATCCAAAAATTACGTCACACGATTTTTCAGATTTTTTTCACCCCAGAAAAGAGAAAGCCCCCAGAGAATCACGTTCGAAATTCGCGTTGTCTTTGTTTTCAATTACATTTGATACAGTATACCTACCAAATGTAATCGAAAACAAAGACAACGCGAATTTCGTAAATCATAATACCCTCCATTTATACCAAGGTATTGTATTTTTTTTATTCAAATTGCTGTTTGACTTTATTCGGAGGAACATAAATTTAAAAAAAATCTCGCATCTTTGATTGTAAGATTTGTACCTACCTAAGTAGGTAATCTAAATCTATATCTGGGTCATTCTCATTTTTGTGCACATTGTCATTACCGTGGATGTAACTACCGTGGCTTTAATTGCTCATTCTAATTGTTCTACTCTACCTAATTAATGAAAATATGACGGCATTTTTTCATGAATTATTTTTATCATATAGATACAATACATTATTCTTTATTGTGCACCAAAACAAAACATTACAAAAACTTAAATCTAAAACAGCATAAATGAGTGAATTCACGATGGCATTTATTTATTTTCCTTCAATTAGGAAGAGTAATAAGGCCCATGGTACGGTAGTGAGTGACTATGTGCACAAAAATGAGAATGATCCATCTGTGTAAGAATATAAATGTATGTTTGTCACATCAGTCAAATAGCGTTAATAATTTGTAAATAGGGGCTCATCCAAAAATTCCGACATCTCCAGTTTGGCGTAGTTATCTCTATAAGAAAGAATTACTTATAAGAGTTCTCTTCCAGCTAACCTGTCGTGATGATCGTCATGATGATGACGATGATGATAATGATGAATTAAGAATATGGTAAAGAGTGACGTACGTAATTATAATAAATCAATAAAATCATATGTCGTAATGTACAGATGATCCTATCACAGTATAATAGCACCTAGCCCGACCAAATCGAGGTGGACCGGGACAAGCGACCTGGTTCTAGACCCCAGGAAACACCACGGCCGGCGACCCGGTCATATAATCGCTATGCCCAATAAGGGTCGCGAGTTTGTCAGCTTCTGCTGTGAATGTCATGCTCTCGCCAGACAAAGAATGAATGAATTTGGCACGGGTTATCCGGACCCAAATGAATTCCAGGCACTACCACTGGGTTCCATCATCCGATTTATGGAGGTGGTGGAGCAAGCCACTGCGTAGATGCGGTAAGGGGTAATTACACAAAAGATCCCATTGGGTCGAAGTGTATCCGAAAGGACCCCTAATACCAAGATAAGATAAGATTGTCAGCTTCTAAAAAAAAAATTATAGCAGTATTTTTTCTTCCTACAAAATGTACCTACCTACATCGCGCACTTGAATGTGTGCGCGCCGTGTACGGACGCACTACAAGCTACAAGCAAAGTTTTAAGAATGCTCCAGTATGGATCACACTCACACATGACTACTTATTCATCATTTTACTTTGATCCTATCGTTATTTTCGTCATCTCAACTCCAGTGTGCGCTATCGCGCCGCCCCGGCCTCTGATTGGCCGAGAGCAAAGATGGCCGCCCATCGCTCGCGTTACACTGACACATTAACGTGGCCCATTTCACTGCCGCGTGTAGGTATGCGTGGGTTGAACTCAATCAACGCTTACCTACAATATCCCGTATTTCATTGCGCTTATTAGCTCATTCGCTGTAGACGTGCGCAAAATGTGTCACTAAACTGAAAAGAGTGATACGAATCGTTAGCTCCCAAAGATATGTATCACTCTTTTAGCTCAGTAGCTTAGCGGTGTGTCCACGGCTCACTAGGTCTTATAAGCTCAGTATCTCCGCGGTGTGTCAACAGCTCACTAGCTCTTATAGCTCAGTAGCTCCAAATCCGAATATTTCCGTACGAAAGACAGAGCAGTAATAGGTATACAGTGACAAGACAGGGACGAAAACTTCAAGTTGATCGTGTATTTATATGAATACGAGTACAGTCTGTTTCGTATAGGAATAGACAGAAGAAAAAAAAGGTTATTTATAGTGCCGGTTTTAGGTTGAAATCCAATAGATGACATTTCTAAAGTAGATGCTCATAAATAAAATATTGATTATATCCATACTTTTTGGTTGGCTGAAAATAAAAAAGTGTCCTTATAAAATACCCAAAGAGCCAGAGATACGCGACACTCAATATATGAGACAGCTCAGAGCTGTCATTATTGTATTGGACTATCAAATAGTTGTATCGAATTTGTACGTTGTTTTAATTGTATATTGTTTCTGTTATAGTTTGTTATTCCTAAGTAATTGGTGAATAGTTATTTGTAACGTTCAATATGAGTGATTCTGTGGGGCAGTGGAAGAGGCGTTTGCTCTAGCGTGCATTGCCACGAGTTTATTCCATGGTTTGACAAACTGTCTTACAATTTTACATCAAATAAATATCGTTATAACTTCACAGAAAATGTTTGGAATCTCTGCTTCTGTGTCCCTCTAGAGTCTATTTTTATCTGGTACGAACTATAGGGTTGCCAAATGGTCGGGAATTGGCGAGATCTCCCGATTTTTTGTATGTCCTCCCGACTCCCGACACGATTTCATTTTAAAACTTAGTCCGATCCACTCAAAGTGGTCCTGCCAGTGAAAATTTCTGCTCTTTCAGGCTAAAAAAAAGCTCGCGCGTCGAGCATCTCCCGACCAAAGTCTCAAAATCCCGACACATTGTGTCCTGCTCCCGATGATAGGGAAATTCAATCTGGCAACCCTATACGAGAGAGAACTACGAGGACAAGTATTAAGTAAACTCATGTCCACTCTGCAAGTACTTAGTACTTGGTAATTGGTATCTCAACGTGACCTTAACTGTACTGAGTACTATCATGCAGGAAAAGTGTTTGCCAAGCCCTCCGGACAGCAAGCGGCCGCGTAGAGCAAACATCCGTAATGCACGTACAGTCAACAGTAGATATCTACCCGGACCCACGGGATAAGAAAACCAGGTACCTATGTCCTATGTCCTTCCCGAGACCAGAGTATAAACAGACCCGTCTTTCCCAGTGGGCACTTTGGGCCAGGGCCGCGCCGCCCCTGTGTGCGAAGTGTGCAACGCACACAGGCGCCAAGGCAATGGAGGCGCCAGAATTCAAAACACGACGACAAAAAAGAGGTGCTTCATAGGTTTGCACACAGGCGCTGCTGAGGGTCGGCGCGGGCCTGCTTTGGGCAAGTGCCCAGGGCCCCGCGATCGATAGGGGTAGGGGTCTAACAAAATAGTGTTCTGTCAAAGTCATAAGGGCCCCATTATCCTAATATGCCCAGGCCCTCCAATAGGTTAAAGACAGCCCTGAGTATAAATACGAACAAGTAGTCCAACGTCAGCCGTTTAGGAGCGCGCGACACGTATTCACACAGACGCGCAATAGCACGTCTGTGTGATCCACACTGGAGCATTCGTACGCATTCTTATTTCTTTGCTTGTACTGCGTTCGTACACGGCACGCACACATTCAAGCGCGCCATGTACCTTTAGCAGGAAGAAAAATTACTGTATTATATTGTGTCCGAGACTGACAATGATGATCTCTTTTGACCTCAGACATGCTGACGTCACAAGCTTGATATGTTGCCATTTTGTGAAAATAAATCAAAGTATCTACGTAGAATGATTAAAGGCACTTACTGGGTGCTCCGGTGGTGAAGGGTAAAGACGCTGGGCTGGAAATCCAGAAGTACCGGGTTCGATTGGTGTCGGGTCTGGAGTGGACCATAGGTGAGCGCCATTTTTCTATGCACTTTGATTTCTTGTATCTATATAATAGATTTTCTTAAATTATGAAGGTTCTTAAAGAAAGAAAAATTGAAATTTATACTACAGGGTGAATTTTAAATCGTGAATCGTAACCACGTTTACCGGTAAAGCTACTTAAGACTAATACAGAGCACTAGTGTTAATTACAATTAAAGACCCGCTTAATTAATTATAAACAAAACGGTGGAGGCGCTTATACCATTAATCGTAATAAAACTGAATTATTTTATGAGTAAATACGATTTAAATAGGTACTTATGTTGACAATGTCGATGATGTTGACATTATTGACAATACGTGCCAAAATTCTATCCAGCCAACTTCAATATTAGGAGGTTGGATATCTAATGTTGAAATTTTCATGACAAGTACGAAACATGAATCTAGGGTGACCACGAGATTTTAATAATTAGGATAAATCAAATTAAAAGTAGACAAAATAAAAACGTACTTAATTTAGATTTAAAAGCATTGTAAGTTATTGTTAACTATGTATAGACTACAAAAAAATTATTACGATTCACGATTTAAAATTCACCCTGTATATGTCTCGGGCAGGATTAGAACCTGCATCTCCTACACTACAGCCTACAGCTATCCGGGTCAACACAGGCGCGCTACCAACTAGGTACGCCACCGAAACGTTGTCCAAGTCATCCAATTTTTCTACAAGTCTCCTCCTTCGTGACGTCATCCTGGGTGACGTATGTTCTTAATCAATGCCAATTACGTGTCATCAGCATTTCAGATTTCGGGAAGAACATACGTACCTGGTTTTCTCGTACCTTGATCTTAGCATATTATATTAGACTACCAGTCTCATAGTCATTCCTTCAACTACCTACATTAAATAACTAATAATAACTAATAATTATTTAGTACGTAATGGAAGGTAAATTTATTCAAAAAACCACAGTAAAAAAGAGCATACATACCTTACAAATCCACTACGCAGGCTTCGTCCATAAACAAAATTTGTATCCACCACAGGTTTCGTCAATATAGAGTATAGAACATTATTATTCACAACATGCTTCGTCAAGAAATTACAAAAAACATTTTCCGCAACACGCTTCGTCCCAACGAATAAATAAATAAACACATAGCAGAGCCCCACACCTAACGCCTTGTCTGATACGTGCCTAGCTCAACTCAAACGTCCCCAGGATACCCGCCGCGTTCCCACGTTGGAGAGCCAAAGAGATACGCACGAACCAGACCTTGGATCACAACCACGCTCACGCAAGCGTTTCCCCAAGGCTTGAACAAACAGTTTTGCCTCCAAACCCGAAGGGCCGGTCGTCTCAACAGCAAGGGGAATGAAATCGTAGACAGGTTAGAGCAGGGGTTCCCAAACTTATTTATACTTCGACTCCTTTGGCGGGTTGTTAACTTTTTGCGACGCCCTTGTATTGTAACCCAAGATAAGTGCGGGTCGTTCTAGGTTTAACTTACGGCGACTTGAATTTCTCGTGTCACGACGCCCCTGGGACAGTGTCGCGACTCCTCGGGGCGTCGCGACGCACAGTTTGGGAAACTCTGGGTTAGAGGATTGAATCAGGCGTTACTTTGCGAAAATCCATCCCCGGCGTTCGTTGATGGTTGTTGATTCTTTCCATCAACGGACGCCGGACTGCAGTGGCGTGACGTAAATCCTTGGGCAAGCCGGTGCAAATTTTACGTACATTTTGAGTTATAGAATAAGGTGCTCAAATGCCGGAAATCAGGCAAGCCGGTAGGAATCGAGTTCTTTGGACGCCACGCTACCGCCGGACTGTGAACATCTCCAGCTTCCCCTGAGGGGGCATTTCTCCAGAAATATGTCTGCGGTCACCTCATTCATCTGGCCCTTTTTCATACTAAATGTATGGAGACAGATGAATGAGTCGCAGACATATTTCTGGAGAAATGCCCGAGGATGCCTCGTAGAGAGGCGAAACATGTGTAGAGCTTTGTGTTTTTGGTGGTGGTTTGTTATTTTTATTTACATGTTTTTTTTTATTTTGCATGTGAATACATAAATACGCAAGTAAGTATAAAGGCTAGCACTAATTGACTAACACCTTATCATATCGCGGATTAGCAAAGCAATATTTTTTTTTTAATTACTTACCTACATTTGTTAAAACGAGACGATCTACAGTTACTCCACTTGTCCTAATACCAAGTCCCCCTATTTGGCGGTATAGAGTCAAAGATACAGTCAACTCTTAAAACTGAAACTACAACAAACTGATATTCATCATACAATAAAAACACTGGTACTTGACTTTGTTAATAACTAGAATCTCGTTTTGAAGGTTGATAAGGACATATTTACTTGAAGGAGACTTCTATGTCAAAAGATCGCTTGTGGAACGAGCGTGAGATTAAAAATAAAATTAATATAATTTATATGACGACTAGAATTTATCCGTAACTTCATCCGAGCGATTAAGGCAAAATTCAAAAATGGAGGAACTGAAAAATTAAGGAGAGGATAAGTGTGGGAGAGTAGCCTAGAGTATAGGGAAGTGAAGCATTCCATGAAAATATTTCGTAAGGGTTTTAATACTTCCGAGAAAAATTCAGGAAGCTAATTATCAGCATTGTAGGTAATATCATACTAACTTGGCTTTTAGCAGCTAATACGTTTTATTAGGGTAGCTGCCATAGCGTTTCGTAAGGGACAAAAAGTTGATGTTTTCATGGAATACTCATAAGTGCACAATGAAGGTGCTGCCAAACTGGTGCCGCCAATCTGAATCTTGTACTCTGTATGATAGCATGCTGGGGCCACATTAAATCGCGATGATGAACGATTAACGTTAGTGTGGCTACAACTTACTATACTTAACATTGACATTTATAACCAGTTTGTTTCAGGCCTGATAAGTTTCGTTTACTGTTCGCATAGTGTCTCTTTTATATATATATTTATATTTACATCCCTCGCATGCAGCTCGGGCCGCAAACATCTGTGATCTCGTCCTTTCTTTGTTTTACCACCCTAGTTGTGTAATGTACTATTAAATACCATCTAACGCGTCACGAAAATATATTGTTTTGAAATTGACTCTAACTTTCAGTTTCGTCACTTAACTGCTAGAATCATGTGGGTTATTCTTCAGAAATATGTCTGTGGTCACCTTATTCCTCTGGCCCTTTTTCATACTAAATGTATGGAGACAGAGGAATAAGTCGCAGACATATTTCCGAAGAATAACCTGTACACTTTTTTGAAAAACGCATGTCAAGTATAGCCGTAGCCACACTAAGGTTAATCCTAAACTATCGCTATATTAACGGCGTTTCCCGTTAATGTGGCCCCAGCATGATAAAGTACAGTAGGCTTATGATACTACGCTTTGTCACGCGATAAATAAATGATAAAGCATCTGTCACGTCCTGACGATATGTAGGTAGTTATGTGAGAGATGCTTTATCATTTATTTATCACGCGACAAAGCGTAGCATCAGTACGTCTAGCATAACTGGCCGCGACTTCGTTTCTCGCGCGACAGAGAATCACCTGTCACTGTCACACTATATTGAGTGGAAAGAGATAGGTAGCATTTGTCGCGCGACAAAGAGTCGCGTGTCACAGTTGTGCTAGAGGTACAGCTTGACGACACTAGTTGGCAGCACCTTCGTAGTGCACGTTCTCTATACTATATACATATTTACATCTGCAAACGTTTGTCCACAAATTTCTACGCATACCACTTTACACCTTCCAAGGGTGGATTTCAAATATCAGCGTAGCGGTACATGTCGGTCTTTATAAAAAAAAGTACTAAGGTTAGAGTATCGAAACTTTTACATTTGTTGACTAGTACTTTTATCTAAATGGCGCTTCAATAATATTCACCGACAGTTTAATAGTTTTTTTATAATACAACAAAACATATGTCAAAAATCATTACCATGTAGCAAAAAAATTCAAACCTTCATGTTTTTTGTGAAAAATTTCAAATACGCAACGTACGAATCCGATTTTTTATTTATTTATAATCTCTTCATACTGTATTCTTATATATACAAAAATATAGAATTATTCTTTCAACAACTAAGTATAAATAAAAATATTTAAACTTTTAGTACGATTTTTCGTCATCACCCTAAATGTAGTGTCAAAGTCAACACAGTTTTGTCTAAGAACGGTGAAGTACAGTGCGTATACCCTCTCCTGCTTCCTTAGTTCAGTTCCAATCACGACAGAGAGTGCATGTTGCTGCATGCGCGCACTGAGCAAAATTAACGACAAAAGTGCATACGAGGAAGTCAATTGTCACGAATTCCAGTCATTACCATATTGCGAATTATTTAAAGTAAGTACTTGTATAGTTTTAAAATTATTTCTCTACAAATATGTGACATGAAATGGAGATACTGATCTGGCACCGTCCATTCAAATAATATTAGGCGTTCTAGAATAATCTACAATAAGAATGCATATCGTCATCACCATATCCGTCATCACCGGTGCTTACACCATGTATGGTGATGATCCCGTATGTATGGTGATGACGATTCTTTTTATTTATCAAGTTATATCAATGCTGTTAACACTGTCATATAAGTAAATGTTCTCCAAACAATGTACCTAACGGATATCGCGTAGTTCTCTGTCAAAGGACGGCATAAAATTAGACTTTATAATACATTTTCCTGTCATGGTTTCAATATAAATTAAGCATTTGTTTAATTAATACCTTGTACCTACCACGCCATCAGTTGTCGAAATTCACTCGACATGTTTCGGGTGATCTCGACGCCCTTCTACAGGAGAAATTGCGACAGCGGCGCAGCGAAGACTACCGGCCGCCGCTCTGGTAACCCACCCGTAGTCTTCGCGCCTGCGCGGGCGCAGGGGGAATAGGCGAAGAACTACCCACATTGTCAATATCAACCGTACGGTTGCAAACAACACTGACCACATCAAATTCTAAGGGCGCGTCACCATTAACCACGGGCGCACTACGTAAAACTGTCTTCCAACTATGGGGAACTGACCATCCACTATCCCGATTGAAATTCGGGCGACGACTAATCTCGATAGCCTCACGAACTTTGCGAGGGATAAACAACTTTTCTCTCGCTAATACGGAAACCTTATCAAAACTGATATAGTGCGTTGTATCCGAATTTAGCGAATGTTCCGCCACTGAAGAATGCTCTCCAGTTTTTTCATACTGCGTATGTGCTCCGTTAGTCTTGCGCACTGTGCCTACTTGGCTGTGCCCCGAGCATATTGACCCCTTCGATTCTGTTTTGAAGGAATCAGTGGAGTGTCTGCTCAATGTGTCTCTGGGTGCGGGCCAGTGGGACCAACCAGTGGGTCCACCGTTTCGGATAGGCTTCTCTCCCTATCCGAAACGGTGGACTAGGCGTACGGCGCGCACGGGATGTGAGTCTGCCGGCTTTTATAGCATCGGCTGGCGGAGTCAAAAAGCTCGTTTCCGAAATTTTCGCGCTGGGTGTTGCCAAGGCAGCCATTCCGTACGCGTCTGAAGCCCAGGCAGCTTGGACGGCTCTCAACCCAGGTTCGGTCCTACCGGAAAAAACTGGAACGTCAGCGGGCATGGGATGACGTAGGGGTGAAGCGGGTTATGGACTGAACGCTGTAACGAGGCCCGAGTCCGGGGCATGGCTGCAAGCGCTTGTCTCTCTACACCTGGGTACCCTCCTTGAAAACGACTCGTTAAGGGTAGCTGTGGCTCTCCGCCTGGGCTGCGATGTTTGTGAACCTCATTTATGCATCTGCGGCACCATGGTTGAGGGTAACGGTCACGATGCCTTGAGTTGTTGTCGTTGTGCTGGGAGATTTCCTCGCCACCATGACCTCAACGATATCAACCGGAGGGCGTTGGTATCGGCAAATGTTCCGTGTTTATTGGAGCCTCCCGGTGTTAGCCGGACGGATAGCAAGAGACCTGATGGAATGACCTTGGTACCCTGGTAGAGAGGTAAGTGCCTACTGTGGGACGTTACATGCGTCAGCACTTTTGCTGCCTCGCATCTTGCTCGTACCACCAGGTCTGCAGGAGCAGCCGTTGAGGTGGCGGCTTGTAGAAAGCGCGATAAGTATTCGGTACTTACGGGTTATATGTATGTCCCGTCCGCGGTAGAGACGACCGGGTGTTGGGGGTCTGACGCTAAGGCCTTTGTCGCAAAGATTGAGCGGCGTTTGCGTGAGAGGGGTCTTGACCCTCGTTCCGGGTCATTCTTGGTGCAAAGGTTGTCCATCGCGATTCAACGCGGTAATGCGGCAAGTGTGTTGGACACCTTTGGGCCAGGAATGACGCGGGCGGCTTACTTGACTAGTCAGATATTATTGTACTTAGACTTTGTGTATTTTAATTGAATTTAAGTGTTGTTGAAATCCATAAATGTTTGTTTATTTGCTTACCGGCTGTTTTTTTTTATCCTATTACCTATAAATCGTCATTACCCTAAACATAACATCATCACCATACCTCATAAAATCATTACCATAGCTTCATCGTCATCACCATAACAAGTTTTAATTTTTAGGAGCTCATAACTCCGAAACTATGCATCAAATGATTGGCTAATTATACAGGTATTAATAATCAAAGTCTCCTTAACCATTTATGATAGAATAATATGCATTTCCATGCGTTTTTTTAGAAACCAATTTTTTGTATGGTGAAATTTAAGTCGATGAAATCCACCCCCAAGCAAATCTTATGCTTACCTCCATACGAAATAAGATACAGAATGCTTGAAGTCTAGTTCGAAAATGCACATTAACGCTATAAGTAAAAGGTTTAATATCGACTAAATTTATCGTTTTGTTTTAATAAGTCATCATTCATACAAGTAAAGCGGACTATACAATCATAGATTGTGGTTCTAAATTCATCTTTGGTGCGTAGTTAATAAGGTCTATTTTCAAAGCATGATCGATACCTATTTTAGCTTTGTAGTGTAATTTAGAAATTCGACGTCAATTTCGCCCTTAATATGATTTGGCCTGTAAACTAGTAATCACATCATCAACTTATAAACCCACTGCTGGGCACAGGCCCACTCTCATAGATGAGTGTGGGCTGTAGTCCCCACTCCAGCCCACTGCGGATTGGAGACTTCACCTTTGGACGCGCATCACGCAATAACTACCGCATCGATTTCCATGAGATTTATTGTAAAGGTTGATTATGACACCGGTTAAAATATACGGTACTTCTTATTCGACTACGGCAAAGCACAAGAGTCATTTGACTTCATTTAACTTCACGAACAAAGTTGTGGGCATTCTCTGATTTTGAATAGTGTTTAGGTTTTTTAATTTTCACAAATCACACTACATATGTACATAGAATAGCCACGTTTTTACTTAAAAAAAACCGACTGTGGTGCCGAAATAATACCGCGAATTAAAGTACAATTTTTTTTTGCCAATTTTACGGGTCCAGGGACACTCGCGTTATCTTGACGAATCTAATGATGTGTCTTTTATCAAAATCGGGTGTGTCGTTAAGTAGTTACGAGCGGATATAGGAACGGACATACATACATACAGGTCAAACACATAACCCTTCTTTTGGGCTTCGTCGCAGTCGGGTAAAAATTGAACGTAACCGCTGTAGATAAGGCAGGATTCCAGCCTTGGTTACAGTGGTTCCGTTAATTTTTTCTATATATTTGGTGTTTATATCTATAATCATTTTAAATACCTATGTTTAGAACATGAGACGCTACATACTTCTACATAGATGACCGACTTATATAAAAATATATATTGCCTAAGGCTATAAGATGTTTGTTTTTATATTTAGATGTTTGTTTCTAAATAACGTGGCAACCATTGATCCGATTGAGATAAAATTCGGCATACAAGTAGAAGAAATCCTGGCTTTATGTCCCACAGTAAGGTTGTATGTATGTAAACACTTTATTGCACATAAAATCATACAGAAACAGTAAAAAGAACAATGGTTATGTACAAAGGCGAACTTATCCCTGTAAGGGATCTCTTCCAGCTAACCTTCTTGGGTATTATCGAAAATAATTAACGCGGGCGAATCTATAGTAAGTTATAAAAGTAGAAAAACAAACCTGCTGCCCTTATTGTCAACCTAGACACCTAGAGGCCTAGCTATCAAAGAAGTCGCAATTACTTAGAAACCTGCACAGAACACATCGCGCGTATCCATAGGGCACTTGTACAACACGTCATGCGTGTAACGAAATGTGAACGGCTTTGGTGACGTCACAAAATTAGCTACTTTCGGACCAACAACTAATCCCCTCCTTGTCATAACTAACCAGAATGAGCGAGACGGAACACGCGTGTGGTCCGAATTGCCCTAGTGGTTTTACCAGTTATTATGCCAAGTCCGTTCCCCAACGATGGCTGCATAGAAATACACCTGTTGCATTGCAACGGATAGACGAGTAAAAACCGTGGGCAACGAGCCGTGGCGGGGAAGGGCGGCGGCCGGTTGGGTCATGCATCGCCGAAATGGACATTAGATAGCTGCTTGTTAAATACGAGAACTAACAATTTTATGCCGTTCGCGATAGTAAAAAAGTGGAAATAAATGATACAGCACAGTTAATGCGTTTGATTACGTAGCCAAGCGGTTTGAGTCGTGTTTCACTTTTACTGCGACTTATTAGAAATGTTATATAATTTTGTATCGATATTCTGCATAAA
Organism: Eudemis profundana; assembly: GCA_947034925.1. Lineage (NCBI taxonomy): Eukaryota > Metazoa > Arthropoda > Insecta > Lepidoptera > Tortricidae > Eudemis > Eudemis profundana. The sequence continues at coordinate 7,014,374 of OX344814.1, read as the reverse complement.
TATATCCGTATCAAATGTATCTTAAACTTTCTGTTGCGCTAAAACACTTAAAAATTAATTTCATCTCCTTCAAAACAAAGGATATCTCACAGATGTTTATTTAAAAATACGCGCGCGTAGTGTTAGAGTTGCTACATGTAAAAAAAAATGCTCCATGAAGGTTAACCTTTCGTTTTCAGTCATACTTTCAAGACTTCGTGCATATTACTAATATTATTCATGTAATTTGATATTATTATATCTATAGTTGAAGGCAACAGGCCACGTGGTAGATCACCAATGTGATGGACAGACCAGATCAAGGCCGCAACTAAGTGCTCGGTTTACGAATGTAATGTACCCGGAAAGCTGCAGTCCGCGACGAGTGGCGCCGTATTACCAAAATCATCACTCATCGTGATACACAATGATGACCACGACCACTCTGGCAAGAGTGTACCGACTAAGAAGAAGAAGATATCTATATCGCTCATCAGAACTGTATATTATAGAATTTATGCATACAGAAAAAAAAGGAATAAAAAGGCGCCACTATTATGATTACTCATGGCAACACCTTTAATGGTGACAGATGTTTACGCGCCAAACAACAATGGTTGCTTGACTAGCTCGGTCAACGTTTCCTTTCGTTCCCTTTACACGATTTTTAGATGCCTTTTTGTGTTGTTTTTTACTATAACTCATCGTGTTATTGCTCTAACTACGCTCACAGTTAGATAAGCATATAATGTTCTGTTATTCGTGTGTATTTTGAGACAAGTAACTGGGTTAAACAAGATCCGGAGTCCGTTGGCAATGTAACTCGACACGAGTTACGGCGAGTTAGCGTTAATTAAGGACTTTTATAACAATATTACAACGCTAGAAACATGTCTGCGGTGACGCCGCGCCGTTCTACTCGGCTTCCATATACTCACACGCCAAAAATGTCTGAAAGAAAGAAGGGGTTGTTTCAAAGTGAGTTGGAGGCTTCGAGGGAGTCCCTGACGAAGCACCGACGGCTGCCGGTGGTGAACAGTGAGAGCGACAGCGATGACTGCGACCTGGGCATCATCAGCACCCTGGACTCGAGCTCTGGAGAAGAGGTTGACCATAGCGTCCCCAAGACTCCTGAACGGCGGGGCCATTGGCGTGAGTATCAAAACAATACAGTTTTGCTTCTACTAGTACGCTTACGGACTAATTTCTCAAAGTAATGTAACTGTTTTAAAGATGAGTCTATTGCTAGTCTAATATGTGACCTCATTTGGAGGGAATCCATATGTTTGTTACTAATGTGGTCAAGTTAAAATGGGTACACTAATCTATTTTAAAAGATATCCTTGTATGACTTTCTTCATTATACTTATAGAACCTACAAGTTCTTTGATCTTTAGATATCATTGTTATTTTCACTGCCATGCAATTTGTACAAAGTACATATTTAAAGTTAGGTTAATTGTCCAAAACTGTGTTTACATCAATATATTGTTGTAATACAATTCAAGAAAACATTGTTAGTTTAAGCAGGTATGAATCTGTTTAAACTGAAAACTTCTCTAAGTTTGAACTACAGTAATTTTTTTGCTATCTTTGAACAATGGCCAGTAAAAAATTAAGGTTATCAAGGTTATGCATGAATCTTTGTTTCTACATTGTTAATTAATTTCAAAGCACTTTGGTTTTTCCCAAAAAGTGGTATTCAATGTCACACATACTTATTATATTCACAAATAAATATGCTATTAATTTGGGTATTGAAGCTGCTGGTGTTTCTAAATCAGTACATATAGAAATTATCCGTTCAAGAGAGCTAATGCTGTTAAAGTATACAATGTCATTGAGTGAACAATGCCATTGAGGTAATACAATACCACAAAAAAAAAATAACAATGCGTAACACGAGTAAACCCGGGCGGTCTACCTGGCTCCCCGTTGAATCTGTAAAAGCAAAACGCATTATTATTTTTTTGTTTGAAAGCATTTGCTGCCTTATCATTACGGTCATAGAACCGATAATCCGTTGAAAGCTCATAGTATCTCTAAGTCTTTTCTCTACGGAATACGCACTTGCAGACCGTCGGGCGAATGTGAAATGCAAAACAGATTAAGATCGCAGTTATCTATAACTGCATTTACACTTTACTGTCTAGTAAATAGAATCTATAATGTAATGATCTTTCAAGGCAGTTATACTTTATTGACACTATATTCTTGTTATCCTAATTTGTGGTTTACCTCTCAATAGTATTGTATTCTTTAACAGCATTAGCTCTGTTGAACGGATAATTACTATACATATATGTCCTAATTTTCAAGGATCTTCTTGTCATAGAAGTATCCATAGCTTACTGAACCATTAATTCATTCATGGTACTATATACAATTGGTCAGGAAGGGATAAAATTGAGAATATGCCCTTGAAATTTCATTTTCACTTGTATTCCTGCCAAAGTTTAGAATGTCAACATCAAACATTTACTATAAGGCGGCCAACTGCCCCACATTCTGCGAGACAGTCCTGAGTATCATGCTTTTGTCCTGCAATTAAATATTGATTAAAAATGTCCCGAAAAAGGCCTAAAGTGTCCTGCATTCTCACAGCCTGCATATTTTGAAAACAAGAGATGTGGGTCGACCATAAGAAACTATCAAGAGGTCACAGCACCCCACTCTCCTCCCAAGCTAGGCAGGCTTCACGTAAAGTTTGCTGCATTACTTTACTATCAAATATTATATTATGTCAACCCAGGCTTTTCTGCATCTGCCCCCCTGCTTATGGCTAATTGGGTATTTTTTATTGTAACTCTTGCACTTCAAAAAATAGGAGGTCATCAATTATTATTACCAAATGACTATATTATTTACTAACATTTAGCCACAGTGTCGCCCATGTTCTTTCCCGTTATTATCCCAAAGAAACTACCAAGGTATAAAGTATCCTATCCTCCTAAGGCCCAAGGTTCTACCTGTAGGACTAAACATTGTTATTCAGACCCAGCTCCTTCAACTGTTGGGTAGTGATAGCATACCATGGTCCTACCATTAGGACTTATTGAATGTAATGCAAGACTTATAGAAAGTCCATGGTCTTCTCTGTAGCACTTATTCAATAAAATCAACTGCACAAAAAGCTTAGGCCTTGGGAGGCTATGTTTCTATCCAGAATATTGTCTATGTGTATGCCCAATTTCATCTCAATCCATTCATTCTTTACAGCTTTATTTGGTATTAACATCCTAATATGCAAACATCTAAACATGCACATCTTCACAAACTATTACATTTATATTATTTATCTGGCCAAGTGTAAACATAAAATGATGTACACAACACGGGAGGTAATAAAGAAAGCCCTCGATCGCATATTTACGTCCCATACTTGCAGCCAGGGCCGCAAAAATCTGCGATCTCGGCCTTTCTTTGTTTTACCACCCTAGTTGTGTAATGTACTATTGTGTGAGTGTGATTTGTTCTAAACAAGCAATTAACCGCGGCTTCGCCCGCGTTGTTCCCGTTACTGCCCCAAGGGAATTAATTACTGGGATATAAGGTACCCTATGTTTCAATCCAGGACTTGGTCTACTTGCATACTAAATTTCAGCTCAATACATTAAGTTGTTACCCCGTTATTTAGTAGCAAACATACAAACTTTCGCATTTATGATATTAGTGTGTTGTGATAATGTGATATTAAAGAATCATTTATTTCTTCCTTTTTTTGAAGTCAGTTTAATTTTTATTTACAGATGGCACAAGAAGCTCGAAACTTCTCAAAGAAAACCATGATTTGAAGAGTTTCATCAAATCACCGTTCACTCTCAACAAGTACCAAACTCGGTACTCTTGCCCCGAGAAATGCACAGGGTCTCATTCCACCCCTGTCACACCTCACATGCAGAACCATCCGGGGACCCCCTCATCTACCCACTCTTGCACAAGCGTTCATACAACATCATCTACCTCAAGCAAGGCCCGGAAGAGCCTTGCCTCCTTAATAGCCGATGCGGAGAGCTGCAGCAGCTCTCTAAAAGACCTTAACTTCGATACTGACTCCGGTACTGACACCAAAGAGAACACACCCACAAAAGCCCTGCGAAGGTCCAATAGGAAACAGAAATTGACACCGAAACTGCAAAGTTTCAAAGGCATTCTGCTCGAACAAAAGAAGAATGTTACTCCACCAAATATGAAGAACCCTGTTGTATGCTTGACTAAAATGGACTTGGCTAGCAATTTGTCACCAACACAAATGCTTAAAACACCTCACACAACTGAAGCTACTATGTCACCTCCCAAATTGGGTCACAACCGAAGATCAGTTGTTGAGATAGCAGAGAGTCCAGAATCGTGCGATGGAGATAAGAGTTATAAGAGACTCCGTAACAACAGCCTGACTGACTACGGCCCTGTGTCTAAATACCCTAAATTAGACGCCAATTCGGCCCCCAAAGCCAGGCTATCCCTGTTCAACAGCGACAAGTTGAAAGAAATCCTCTCGGCCAAGTCTTTTTACGGAAAATCGAACCCCGACTTAAACACAAGTGTTACTAGCAAGTTATCCAACGCTATTGAAGCCTCCACGACACATAGTCGCCGTCTATTCTCAAGCCACTCACACAGGCGCAAGAAGAAATCGGGACAGATAAACATGGGTGTCAGACACAGAATAAGAAAACCTAAAGCGATTAAAAATAAAATGTTTGCGAAAGGCAATAACTTCATGAATAAGTCTGATACAGCAGTTTTGAATAATAGCACAGTTTCCAATGTATCTGTAAACAATTTTAGCATGAACAACGTTTCTAGGTCTAGTCAGAATTCATCGCAAGAACTTGACAAAGGTAAACTATTAGCTTTTGCTTACACTTCAATAATTTGCAAATTGTATGAGCATTTAAAATAACTGTGTTCATCTCATCACATTCACAACTAATTGCATAACATATTTCTGTGTTTACATCTCTTCTATAATAATATTATACTCATGTTTCGTGACTCATAAAAATCAACCCCATACTTCTACACATAGTCTAGGCATCAGGCACTATCATCAAAACATCTAAGTATATAACTACCGAAAAATAGATTGTAAGCTGTATTAAAATCAGCCCCATATTTTCTTTGTTACATTAAGCGCGAACAAATACTCAAGCGAAGACTGTTTTTGAGATGCCAGCCATCATAATCATCATTTTAATCGTTTGGAGAAGTCCTATGCTGAACATAAGTGTCCCCCAAAGGCTTTTTGCCTCCATTGACTCTCATTCATTCAGAACTTACATGTCGGTCGGCAGTTGATCGGACTTGATCAATTAATGCACTAAACGTACTAAAGAGCGGAAACGAAACGGAAGATTTCGTTCTGATACAGTGAGCAGAATTAATTCTTTAAGTTATGTATGCACTAAACAATCCTAAAACCTACCCAAGTTGTGTCTTCTAGTTCGTGGTCTCCATTCAAAGACCTTTACGCATTATCGGCCATGTCACTAAACCAATGTTTTTTTAATTTTTTTAGATAAAGCCGACCCATTTGACAAGGAAAAACTGACCATAGAAGCGTTGCTCAGCCAATGGACTGAGGAAGATGAACCAGAACTACCCAGGCAGGAGCTGCCCTGCTTCAACAGCACTGTCATAGAGGAGACCAGTCAGATCTTCGAGCCGGTCACAGCTATACCTGTGTCCGGGCAGACGATGCCTCAGGACGGGGCAGTCATTGTAGAATTAGGTATGAAAGCGTTTTATTAAGCTGACTCGTTTGATATGGAAATGCTCACCATAGAAGCGCTGCTCAGCCAATGGTCAGAGGCAAGAGCAACCGGGACTACCCAGGTGGGATCTGCCCTGCTTCAACAGAATAGTCATAGGGGGGATCAGTCAGATCTTCGAGCCGGTCACAGCTATACCTGTCTGGGCAGACCTTGCCTCAGGCAGTAAGCTTATGATGCTACGCTTTGTCACGCGATAAATAAATGATAGATAATGATGAATTTATAAAACAAACAAAATGTATTAAGCACGGACGAAGATTACGTAATCAAGGCGAGGGGGGGGGGGTGGTTAAAAACAAAAGATTACGCTGTGATCACATAGGGGGGGAGGGGTTAAAAAACGGCCAAAAATGATCACGTAATTGTTGAACGATCCCTAACGCATGCCCTTTCTGTTCGCTGGCTAAGTCCCTCCAGGGGGAAAAATATGGTACTAGTGGCCGCGTGGCGAAATGTGAAGAATTGTGCAGAATTACGAATAGGAAGAAACGATATCTGGGGGCACGGCAGTACCCCCGCCAAGTCGAGCTAAACAAAGGCAAATAAACAAATAAATATTGGGCGACAATCTTACACAAATCGAGCTAGTCCAAAACTAAGCAATGCTTGTACTATGGGTACTAGACGACGATATACATACTTATATAGATAAATACATACTTAAATAGATAGAAAACACCCATGACTCAGGAACAAACACTCGTGCTCATCACACAAATATTTGCCCTTACCAGGATTTGAACCCGGGACCTCTAGCTTCCTAGGCGGTGGCACTCGCACTTAGCTAAACGTGTCGTCAAATATTAAACCGGCCATTTAGACAATTTACCCTAATTTTAATAATTTATTCTCAATTGGCTTAACCGACTCAATTTTAGCTCCCTAATCGATTCGTGAATTAAGTAAGTCATTAGAGGAGGAAATCTTAATACTTGTAATTACTATTACCTAATGGCTAATACTGATTTTAATGACTTAGGAAAATTACGTGTGATTACATTTAACCGTAACGGCCCGGCCTTGATAAATGTTGCCTTGCCAGGTCTAGTTTACCAAAAATCGGGATCTCGTGCAATAAAAATCGGCACTTTTTTTCCGTCAGACTGGTGGAACCCGCTTGTACGAAGCCAGTCAAACTGAGCCACTACGTAGAGAGTACAATCACACTAAGATGATCCGTTTCGAAGGACCAAAAATGTAGGGTAGGGTTTACCACACCGTACATTTACGGATGTTGTATGTTGTTATGTTGATGGGGACGAAATGTTCAGTAAAAGATGTGACCGACCCCGTTGAGTAGCTTTAGTTATTGCACTAAAATAATAAAATTTATTAAGTAAACGATATGATGACGCACGCGCGGGTACATCGTTGCCATTACCCTCGTTGTGCACGTTACCTATACGCCTGTAGTTCGCCAAATGGACGGATCTAAACATGCCTATAATAGGCTATACGACAAAAAAAACTGTTTAGTCCGTCAGTTAGATTATTAAAAAATATTGTACACGTATTTTTTCTTTTGTTTGACAAACAAAAAATGACGAGGAGTGAGAGTGTCACTCCTTGGTACAATTTTCACCTAGGAATGACGTCACAAGCCCCCACTCCAGAAGTTTGATGATCTCTAAATTTGTCGATTTTTAATATTTTGATAAACCAAAAAATACGTGTCCCATATTTTTCCATAATCTAACTGACGGACTAAATAGAATTACATATTTTTAACCCAGTCGTCATCCCTATTGTAATAAAACAACTTAAACGGATTATATCGCGTATAGTATTAAACGCGATTCAATCCGTTTAAACTGTTTTATTACAATGAGTGATACTCACAGAAACCGAAGACAATATTATACCTATAACTGATAATACTTTTATAGGTACCGAGAAACCTCAAGAAAAGTCAGTACCATCCGACCCACCATCGGAGACTGGTCAGGATGTGACGATGATGGAACTGCACAAGGCGAACCATGGCGATGTCCCGAACGGACAGTTCCTGCCCGTGGATGGCGGCTTCATACTGGTCCAGGATAATGTAGTACCAGGTAACTTCGCTTATTAAAAGGCGACCAAGGAATCTTCAAAGGCGACTAAGGCATCTTCAAAGGCGACTAAGGTAATTAAAAAGGCGACTAAGGCATCTTCAAGGTGACTAAGGTAATTAAAATGTGACCAAATCCAACTTTTTCCTGATGGCTACGTTCCTGATTATCCAGATTTTTCCACCAGGTAATATACCATGTTTTAATCATAAAGTCAGTACCATCCGACCCACCCTTGGAGACTGGTCAGGATGTGACGATGATGGAACTGCACAAGGCGAACCATGGTGATGTCCCGAACGGACAGTTCCTGCCCGTGTATGGCGGCTTCATACTGGTCCAGGATAATGTGGTGCCAGGTATTATTTTACTGGGTTCTCCGTCTTTTCGCCGATTTATTTTTTCCCTAATGTTTCATTTCTCGATTTTCTCTTAATCCATATATTTTTCGGAACTTTCATAAAACAAACCTAACCTCTATGAAAATTGTCTTATGGTTATAAACTTATAATATAAGACAATACAGTGAGAAAAAATTAGGTTTAATTTAAATAGAGATTTGGAAAATGAAACTTGGAATTGACAAATGAAATATTTGGGAAAATAATATTCGGCGAAAAGCCAGGATACCATTTTAATGTTTTACCATATTCATAAAGGTTTCATAACAAGAACCGGATCTGACGATGGAGTTGGAAGGTGGTGGTCATCAAAATTACATAAGATTGGCTCCCGATTCGTCAACGTAGGTCTTTAAGAATCTTACATACAAAAGAAAAGGGCACATTCAACAATAAAAAGATTCGTAGTTTTTGTGTTTTATTATTAACTTATTATATACATATAGTAAATAACTAACTAGTTGATTTTCCATCAGTACCGGCACAAGAAGAGCTAACGGACTTGGACGAGATCGAACGAGAGCTGAAGATGCTGGACGAGCAGATCCTCATGATGACGCAGGTGCCTCCTGCGGTGCCAGCCTCCGCCAGCGTCACCCCCAGTACAGGTAAGTTAGCAAGCATGTTACATATCGTCAGTAGTTTAAAAAAAACACGTATCTGATACTAACTCTAGGTAAAAATGCAGTAAATGTAATGTATATATATATGTCGGATATTCTCGTGAGACTGACTGTCTGGTCAGGATGGGTTAGCTGCAGAATCCTGGCCGTTGAGGTATGTTGGTTAAAGAAGTGGATTCATGTCAGATCAAATCATTTATTCGTCTGATTCTTTTGGCCGCTTCGGTAAATGACATTCTGGTGAGAAGAAGGGCCGAAGAAACTCACCAGGTTCTCTTTTCAATCATCAGGCATTACAATAGTTGTTACAATATTATGGCGTAGATACTCAAGAGAGCAAATAGACAATTACGTTACACAATATGATTCTTTTCACTATTAACCGACAGAATTACAATTATCAAGTAGCAACTTTAACTACTGGCAGACGAACTGACAGAATCGTAAGACAAGTGTTGTCGCCACGACAGTCAGAAAAAGAATCGACACTCTTGCCCAACGAGTCAGTCTACGTGCACCGCAACCGGTCGTTACGTCACACGGCGTTCGCGCCATTTTAAATCTACTTAGTACTACAGTAGTCAATTGACAGTCTTGGATTTCTTGAATTATCGCTGCTGTCCCCGACACGGCCATCCTGCGGAGCACACGTCCTCGTGTGTCTATCCTGAAACAAGCAAAAAAACAACACAGTACGCCATTCGGTCATTCCTGACTTTATCTCTAATTTCGTAAGTGACACTTTCTTACTCAAATTCTTCGTTTAATTCATTTCAAACATTCAACTATGCTCGAAATAGTTGAGTCAAAAGAGTCCACAAAATTACACGTGCTGGAAATGCGACTAAATTGTGATAATTTTTTTTTTCAAGTTACAGCTTAAGTTAAATCAGATAAAAAAAAAACTATTCTAAATGCAAGAACAACCAAGTACCATTATTCGACTGCCTTTTATGGCCTCATCACAATCACGAAAACTATTAGACAACAAAACAGGTATCTCATTTCGTGGCCTAAGGCTTAACAAGCCACCCACACTACGCGCATCCCCACGGGATCGCCGAGTCTACCCTAAGACTCTACGGTCTCCACGAGACCCGACCTTCGCCAGAGCTCCCCGCGCACCGCGCACCCACGGACTACTCAGAGCAGATACCGACTTCTAACGGGCTACGGCTACGGCGAAGCCTCCGGTTCGGTCGACCAGCCGAACTAAGAACCTCATTTTATGTCTCGCTAACATCCTCATTTAACTCAAAAATGGTACGTGAGTCTCTGGCATTTTCCTCAACCTGTCATAGTGTGTTTAGAGTTTAGTACTTTCAAAACAAAACACCACTTTGTGATATCAAATGGACCTTTGAATTTGGGGGGAAACTTTATCTAGTTCCTTTCTTGTTTCCTAAAATCAAAATAAAATTTAATGCTAGAGTTCAAGTACCCATTACAAATTATAACCAAACATTTTTTTCAAAAAACTAAAATATCAAGCTAAGTACCGCTTTTGTCCGGCAATTTCTGTAGTGTTACAACCATCCTTGTGGTTACTCGGCATAAAACCAACTCCGTAGTCCTATGCGATATATCCGATCACCACTGAGATCATTATGACTCCATAGGACAATATCTTGATTACCAAATTTAAAAATCAAATAAACTGTACTATACGGGAACTTCCAAATCACTAAAATTGACGGGTATTTGTCTCAAGACCATTTTTAGCACATCGCAATATTTTCAATCACTAAACTCCATAGAACCGCGCCTTTTCTCACATCAGTAAACTTTACATTACTTCCAAACATGAATGCTAACTAGGAATTTGTAAAAACATTAAATTTAAAGGTAGTTGAAAACAACTGTTGACAACATTTATTTCCCTTTCGAGTAACGTAGTTTTGATTCGGTTTTATGAACGGAGAAAACCATAGCTAGAACAGCTCGAACGATTACAATATCGTAATTCAAACAATTGGCGGGTAGAACGTAAAAATAAGTGGCTGTCACAAATAGCTACTTCGTAAACTTCGTTTGTTAACTTTTTCATTGTTAATCTTAAATGGCAAACTAAAGTTTTTTCTGACAATTTAAAAGTAAAGTTTCGCTTTGTGAGAAAATACTCGGGTCAAAAATCGTTATAAAATGGATACGACTCACCAGATCGTATTGGATTTCCACACGCTCGCGAATCTTGCAGGTGTTGGTGCCTGTTGTTGACTAACGCGCCTGAAGCGCCGTTGCCGCCCATGTCACCTTGTAGTGGCGCATCCGTAGCTGGTGGTGTGTATTGATGAAGTCCAAAACGACGAATCTTCTTTTGCTCGTGAAATCAAACGATGATATTTGTTGTGGCTTCAAAACGTACTTCTTGAACGATTCTTCATTGTCTTCGCTTCGACTGTATTTCACGGTGTTGATTGTTGTGCAGTGCAAGTGCTTCTTTTATTTTCGGAGATCACAGTTAATGATGTTGCGGTCACACTTTCTTCAGAGATTCCATTTAAACAAAACCGGCAGTGTTGGATATTCTGAATACATTAACGTTGGCTGCGCTGTAGTTGCTGGACTTGCTTTGTAGGTAAGAAATTGACTTCTTTTCTAGTAAAACCATTTTTGTTTTGTCACAATGATTCTACACGCAGTAAGTGCATCCGTTCGGTTGATTATCATTGACTCACATGTCCACTGTTGAGATCCAAGCATTTGCAAAGCATGTCTAATTCGCTAGGCACAAAATCTCATAAGTGCCTTTCACCTGGATATTGACGAAGATGTGGAATGCGTCAAACAATGGAAATCATTCACATCCTGTGGGCGCTGATTACATCCCACGCCTGATGTCGGATATTCTCGTGAGACTGACTGTCTGGTCAGGATGGGTTAGCTGCAGAATCCTGGCCGTTGAGGTATGTTGGTTAAAGAAGTGGATTCATGTCAGATCAAATCATTTATTCGTCTGATTCTTTTGGCCGCTTCGGTAAATGACATTCTGGTGAGAAGAAGGGCCGAAGAAACTCACCAGGTTCTCTTTTCAATCATCAGGCATTACAATAGTTGTTACAATATTATGGCGTAGATACTCAAGAGAGCAAATAGACAATTACGTTACACAATATGATTCTTTTCACTATTAACCGACAGAATTACAATTATCAAGTAGCAACTTTAACTACTGGCAGACGAACTGACAGAATCGTAAGACAAGTGTTGTCGCCACGACAGTCAGAAAAAGAATCGACACTCTTGCCCAACGAGTCAGTCTACGTGCACCGCAACCGGTCGTTACGTCACACGGCGTTCGCGCCATTTTAAATCTACTTAGTACTACAGTAGTCAATTGACAGTCTTGGATTTCTTGAATTATCGCTGCTGTCCCCGACATATATATATATTATGTATGTCAAGTATGTTTATGCTTGAGTGTCTTTGGTTGCGGTACAATGACGTTTATTCAGAAATTGACGGTGTTCTGTCACGGTTGTTAATCTTTTGCATGTCAGAAAATTGGTGAATAGTATTGGAGAAGGAATCAGAGTCGGTGATGGTACATCTGAGTGTTTTGGGCGAAGAAACACGTCCCGCAACCAACCTCACTGCATTTCTTCGTTTATTATGATTAGTTAGTGATAGTATCGAGCTCCAACCGATGGAAACGTACACTCGACCGCGGATTAAGGCAATTCGATGGACATCCTGACGACTCCTACCCCCGACGCCGACACACACATATATATATACATTTCTCTTTATTTAACGAGCTTTGTCACTTAACCCCTCGTATGCTTAGACACTGATCCGTGCCAAGCGTTGAACTTTATGTTTTAAGCTTATGACCCCTTATGTCCCAGCTGTCGGATCTTGACATTCCGTTTCCGACCTGGGTCAAAAATCGAGCGCTTAAACCATGTTTAAACCCTACTTCTGTGGATACATTTTTGTCAAGATCCCTGCAATTTTTTTTGGCGCTCAAACGCAGGTCTTGGATCACTACAAAATAGATTCAAATCTATTTAGACTATGTAGACTTGTAATACTCTGATATCATTAAAATCAGCAGGGATTTCGACAAAAATGTGTCCACTTGTGTTTAAATGCTCGATTTATGACCCACCATTAATTAATCAATTTAAACGAAAAATTAATAATTATCTTATGGACAATTGCTTTTATTAGGGTTCCGTAGCCAAAATGGCTAAAAAGGAACCCTTATAGTTTCGTCATGTCCGTCCGTCCGTCCGTCCGTCCGTATGTCACAGGTATTTTACTCAAAAACTACAAGACCTATACTGATGAAATTTGGAATATAGATGTATTGTAGATGCCGCAACTAAGTTTGGTAGTTAAATATTAAAAATAAAAAAATCTAGGGGGGGCACTCCATACATGTAACAGAAGCTAAAAAAATTTTTTTTCACAAAATGTCAACGTGTGGTACATAGTTCGACAGCTCTTTTGAAACAATTTTAAGGTTCTTAAGTAATGTTTTTGATTAAGTGAATACCTTTGGAAATAATCGCTCCGAAAGTTGTGAAAATTGTGTCCCCCCCCCCCCCCTCTATCTTCTAAACCGTGTGTCCGAAAAATATAAAAAAAATTACAAAGATAACGCTCAATTAATACTTTCAACGAAAATTATTTTCAACAAGATCGGATTAACCGTTTTTGAGTTATTGCCGATAAACTGCGCTTCTCAACAAAAGGACGTAATTGCTATGAAGATACGCTCTTTTGTAGTTGTACTTTTTTTTACATCGTATTTTTTACCTTATAGTTACGGCTATGGAACCCTACACTGAGCATGGTCCGACATGCTCTTGGCCAGTTATTCAGTTCAAGATTACTTGACTCACTTAGATAGTAATTAATTAATGGTAGGTAGGTATTCATTTAAATTATTAGAAATCTGGTAGTATTTATTGCGTGACATGTCCATGAAATCTTATTGTACCTATTATAGGATATTTTGTAATTTAATTTTGGTATTTCTATAATTGACATTTTGGTAATTTGAATTTGATTGTAATAGATTTTAATCCTGTATTGTAAATTATTGAAATGTAGGAAAGACATTTTACTGTCTATTTGCTGGAATATTCAGCGGCCAAATATGCGAAACTAAATTATATTCAACATCTCATATCCGTGTACCATATTTGCGTAAATAAAGTTCATTTCATTTCACCTGTATCGTCTTGGCCGGGACTAGCGATCTGGTTCGAGCCTAGGCGCCCCCGGCCCCCACCTAGTCCGATCCACTCAGGGTGGTCCGGTCAGCGACCTGGTTCGACCCCAGGGAACGCCACCGCCACCACCGGGTCTGATTTTTGCTACACCCAGTAAGGATTGCCAGTTAGTCAGGCTTCGGAAAAAATGTATCGCATGGTGCGCCTTCGACGCCCTGTCGCTTTTACAGCCTAAAAATAAATAGCTACGAAACGTGCGTCGACGCTGTATGAGAGTTTTCCAAAAAAAATACCGGGGTAGCTACTTTCTCAAAATATGGACTTTTGAGGTTTTTCTGGCTCAGAATCGTTAGTACATTCGAATCTTATACGTAAAAAAAAGTGTCCCAAAATTTGTATGGGATTTTTGTCTTTCCACTACGTCACGTTCATACAAACACTATGCAAAATGGCGACGTAATGGAAAAAAAAATTGGGACACTTTTTTTACGTATAAGGTTCGAAAGTACTAACGATTCTGAGCCAAGAAAACCTCACAAGTCCATATTTTGGGAAAGTAGCTACCCCGGTATTTTTTTTGGAAAAAGCTCGTATGCATAGGCTTTTCACACCTCCTATTCAGAAAGAAGTATTTTGCTCCCTCATAAGAGGGATCAAAGTGGTACTTTTCTGTTCAAGGACAATAGGGTATTTTTGGTTTGAACCCACTTAGAATATGCCATACCATAGACAGCTTTATTAGTATATTACACACAGAGGGCGGTATAATAAGGAATGGCCCAGATCACAGGTGTTTGCGGTCCGAGCCACAGGCGAGGGCCATAAATATAATATGGAAGTGGTATTTTCGTCCCGTCCGTAAAAAATAATAATCGTTTTATAAAATAATAAGAGACTATAAATGTAACAATTTAACATTTTATATCATTAAAAATGTGTGATGCTCTTTGACTAACTATATATTTCGTTATTTTGGTAGGTAGCGTTTGTATTTGAATTTTCTTCATAGTCGGTGTGAAAAGTAGTATGTGTCACAAGGTGGCAAAATTATTTTACCACAGGCGTTAACACTTGAATCCCTCACTACGCTCCGGATTCTACTTTAGAATCCCTCGCTTCGTTCAGGATTCAATGTACGCCCTCGCCGTAAATACATCATTTTGCTCCCTTGTGACACAATCTACTATCATGTATTAGTAATCGGTGTCTCGGAAACGACATACAAATGAGTATACAACGCAGATTTCACTTTCGGTCGAGGGTTAAAACTTGTCCCACAATCTAACTCGTTAACAAACAAATTACACAAAAATTTTAAAACTAACTTGTATGACATTGAAAGTAGGTGGATATTCATAATTTCAGCATTGTGTATTGTATTCATAAATTACTGTTTACCTAAAATATTTAAATTTTGACACGCTATTGTTTTCCATGCGTTTACAAAGTCTGAATGATGTCAATTCGGATGTCAGACATTTTTATCCAATGTCATGGAGCATAGTCGTTAGAATGTATTAGCATTGAATTGGAGGGAGTGACAATAAAATAAGTGTCTTGAAGGGGACTTTTTTAGGGTTCCGCAGCTATAGGGTGCCAAATTACTTTGGCACTCTATTGCTGCGGAACCCTTTGTTAAAACTTTGCTTGTAAGGAGTTTGTTCACAGCGCGCTCATATACAAAAAATACATCGTGCGACTTGTATATATGTCGCCGCTAACTGGTTTAATTAGCCATTTGGTTAACTGCCTAGCCTTTTCACTACACGGTGCCATTTAGTTAACTGCCTGGATGAAATTTAGCCAATACGTTATTGTATAGTTATTATCCGTTCAAGTGGGCTAATGTTGTTAAAAAATACAATGCCATTGAGCGAACAATGCCATTGAGAGAATACAATACCACCAAAAAAAAATAACAATGCGTAACACGAGTAGACCCTGTGCGGCCTACCTGGGTCTGTAAAAGCAAAACGCATTATTATTTTTTTGTTTGAAAGCATTTGCCGCCTTATCATTACGGTCATAGAACCGATAATCCGTTGAAAGCTCATAGTATCTTTAAGTCTTTTCTCTACGGAATACGCACTTGCAGACCGTCGGGCGAATGTGAAATGCAAAACAAATTAAGATCCCAGTTATCTATAACTGCATTTACACTTTACTGTCTAGTAAATAGAATCTATAATCTAATGATCTTTCAAGGCAGTTATACTTTTTTGACACTATATTCTCGTTATCCTAATTTGTGGTTTACCTCTCAATGCTATTGTATTCTTTATCAACTAACGATATGGCTGGCCAATGCTTAGGCCATTCATTTAGTAGGGTAACTATGGGCTTTGATTAGGGTTTTCTTTCTAAACATCTATGGCCAGCAGGTCGACGAGTCTATTCTGCTCTGACGGACACAAGCTGAAACAGACCTAACCTAAAAAAAGTGGCCAAGAGCATGTCGGACCATGCTCAATATAGGGTTCCATAGCCGTAACTATAAGGTAAAAAATACGATGTAAAAAAAGTACAACAACAAAAGAGCGTATCTTCATAGCAATGACGTCCTTTTGTTGAGAAGCGCAGTTTATCGGCAATAACTCAAAAACGGCTGATTCGATCTTGTTGAAAATAATTTTTGTTGAAAGTATTAATTACGCGTTAATTTGTGATTTTTTTCATATTTTTCGGACACACGGTTTTGAAGATAGAGGAGGGGGGGGGGGACAATTTACACAACTTTCGGAGCGATTATTTCCAAATACATTCACTTAATCAAAAACATTACTTTGAAACCTTATAGTGTTTTTAGCTTCTGTAACATGTATGGAGTGCCCCCCTAAAAATATTTATTTTAGTTGTTATACTACCAAACTAAGTAGCGGCTCATACAAGACACCTATATTCCAAATTTCATCAATATCCATCGTGTAGTTTTTGAGTAAAATGCCTGTGACATACGGACGGACATGACGAAACTATAAGGGTTCCCTTTTTGCCATTTTGGCTACGGAACCCTAAAAAGACACACATTTCCACCAATGCGGAGTGGCTACTTCGACCACTATGATTGGTCAACTCACGGTCCCTTCCTCTCCTTTCCGATTTTGCAACAGCCAGTTTAGCCAGCCAGTAAGGCTTGCAAGTCAGGGTTTAAAAAAACCGCGTGAGTGGAAATTCGCTTTTGCTTTAGGACCTACGGCCTTATGTCAATGTGAATATGTTTAGTAAAAAAGTTTTGTTTTCAGTGCTGGAAGCCGACACTGACAAGCCGGAGGAGTCTGCGAAGTTGTTCTCCATCTTCAGCAAGCCCAACCCTGGCACCGCTACCCCTACAGCTAAAGGTATGCTCAGCCGTGCCATTACATCACAGTGAAGTGTGATCTGTCCTATTAAGTATTTAAATAAAGGTAAACAAAAAAAAAACACGTGACTCGGCTCGTTCAGCCAATCAAAGTAACGTTTTGTGTCTGGCGCACTGGCTGAACGACCCGAGTCACGTTTACCTTTATTTAAATACCTAATAGGACAGAGTATAGTTGTTAAGTTTATTATGTAGTAATATTTAATATGTATGTTAGATTGTAAGGTATTTATCTGTGGGCGATGCCTGGAATAAGTGATTATTATTTTTCGGTATATCTTTATTTTCTTAAGTTAGGTTTTTTACAATATATATACATATAAAGAGTAAAATACAAAATGAAATTACAAAACATAAACACATTATAAAAAACCTAACCTAGGGTGCCGCCGGCAGCGGGGCGGGGCCCAGGCTACCGGTGGTTAGGGCCGCAGAGAGAGGAACCTCCTGACGATGCGCGCCGTGTCCAGAAGTACCGCCTTCTGTATCTGACCCTTGATCCAGCCATCTAGCGAGAGTCTCTTGAGATGGTGATCGAGACTCTTCGCTATAAGTCCGTTCGCCGAAACGACTATCGGAACAATGATCGTCGAATCAACATCCCACATGGCGGTAACCTCGTGAGCCAAGTCAAGGTACTTGCTGAGCTTGTCCTTCTCGGCCTTCACGAGGTTCTCGTCATGGCGGATGGTGATGTCGACGAGCACTGCACGGCGCTTGGACCGATCTATCAGCACGATATCAGGCTTATTGGCTACTAGCATTTTCCCGCGGCTTCGCCCGCGTTGTTCCCGTTATTGGCCCAAAGGAACTCTTTACCGGGATATAATGTATCCTATGTTTCAATCCAGGACTTGGTCTACTTGCATGCCAAATTTCAGCTTGATCCATCCAGTTGTTACCCCGTTATAAGGTAACAAACATCCAAACATTCAAACATCCAAATATCCAAACATCCAAACATCTTCACAAACTTTCGCATTTATAATATTAGTGGGATGGGATGGGATGGGATTAAGGCTGATTATTATTATTATTGCAAGAGACTAAAGCCCGAACAAAATCCCGGTGTCAGATAATAGCCGGAGAGCTACGGAAATAAGTTTGCATTTTATAGAGCAGCGAAATTTCTCTAGTTAGTGTACCATACTATGGGCTACACGGGATTATTTGTTATTAGAATTATGTAATCAATATTTAACAATATCTGAGATTATTTATGATCAATATGAGTTACGGATCAACGAATGTCAGTGGTTTGAGACAGCTTCATCATTCGGAAACTTATGTCGTTTTTTTTCGAACTAAACGCAATACTGCGGCATGCTCGATATTTTATGGTACGGTCTTAAATAAAATTAAAATGTTTCGTTTTCACACCCGTAATAACAAACTGACAGGCTAGGGCTTCAGGACCCTACTCGACAGTGGCGCCAACTGGTGAGCACAAAAACGGTAGCCCTCATTCTGTGTACTTGTGCAGGCAACAAAAGCAGTAAGAAGCCTCTCCTGAAAGACGGCAGCAACCAATACGTGATAGACGCGGGACAGAAGAGATTCGGCGCCACGCAATGCTCGGAGTGCGGCGTCATATACCAGGTACCTATGTACTTACTTACCAGTTGAATAGGCTAGACGACTAAAAAAAACTGTTTGGTCCGTTACTTAGATTATTAAAAAATATTTTATACGTATTTTTTCTTTTGTTTGATAAACAAAAAAAAATGACGAAGATAGAGTGCTTAGAAGTTTCGAGTGACGTCACTCTTTGGTACAAATTTCACCTAGGAGTGACGTCACAAGCCCCCACTCCAGAAGTTTGATGATCTATAACTTTGTCGATTTTTAATATTTTTATAAACCAACAAATATTTAATATTTTGATAAACCAAAAAATACGTGTCCCATATTTTACTGACGGACTAAATAGAATTATATATTTTTAACCCAGTCGTCATCCCTATTGAAGGCACTAACAAATAGTTAAATGTATTTGTTTTTGTTATGCAGTTTGCGATTATACAAACAACATCGTCGGTGTTAAAACTCTCGTCTCAAAAACTCTTTTGGCAGTTACTTTTTTCTTCCCTAAAATTATCATTTTCAGGCAAATTATCCACTAACCTAGTTAACTAAGCAAAGAAAAAGACAACCGACTAGAAAACTCCCTTCTTTTTGTAAAGTCTGTTAAAAATGTATTGTGTTTATAGATTGGAGATCCTCAGGACGAGCATGACCATTTGGTTCACCACAACGCCACAGATGTCCTCAAATTCAATGTAAGTAGTTGTTGCGTGAATCAACTTTTAGACCTACACTTTTGACGTCACTCAAACTGTCCTCAAACCTCCTCAAATTCTACTCAAACCGAAAATGTCTTCTTTGAAAGAAATCGAACTTCTAATAGGATATTTTTCTATTTATTAGGTTTATGAGATTGGGCATTCAACGTTCTAACATACACCATAAATTTAAACATAGACAAACCATTATTTAAAGGCGTTATTTTACAACGAAAATTAAAAGTTGCGGACAGCGTCGTGTGACTCGTGTGGTTAAAAAAGATGACCCTGTTATATCTATTTATAACATAACAGAATTATATGCCAGTAAGGGCAGCTACCGGAACCCTCGCTGCCTCGCGAAAGTGACCATCCGTAACTTTTTAACTTATTTCAATTAACTTTGTATACATTTTTGAAATAAGTCAACAAAAATGCATCTATCATGCTACTATCAAGGATAGAAAGGCCTCTAAACAGTATAGGGCCAGTAAATCGACCAATTATAGTACATTACATAATTAGGATGGTAAAACAAAGAAAGGCCGAGATCGCAGATGTTTGCGGCCCGAGCTGCAGGCGAGGGACGTAAATATGCGATCGAGGGCTTTCTTTATTACCTCCCATGTTGTGTACATCATTTTATGTCTACACTTGGCCAGAAAGCGGCTTTTTGCGGCGCGTAGCGTGCGGAAAAAGCCAGTTTATGGCCAGGTGTGGCATAAATATAATAACAAAACGGGAGCGTAAAAAATACCTATGATTTTCTATGTTTATACTCTGTATGTTTTAAAAGTGTCGAAAATCATGAAAGTTGAAATCAATAAATCAAAGATTTTTTTCTAACTTTCGATCTAGATATCAATCACAATGCAGTTGTGGAATGTCTTTTCAAAAGGGCTTATATCTGTATGAAATCCATAGAAAAATAACCCCTCTTTAAATACACTCCTCATCTACATTGTGATTTTTGTCTTTAGTCAAAGTCGTTTTTTAGACACTATATTTTAATTAATCTACGATTTTCAGGGTTGGAAAGAAGAGTGCATAGTCGGCAGATGGGACAGCGCCCGCTGCATACGAGTACGCGGCGGCGAGCCGAATTGGAAGCGAGTGGCAACCCTACTGGCCAGGGTTGTGCACGTGCAGTTGGGATACAACGCGGACTTGCCTGGCGAGACACATACCTACACGGTAAGAGACTGATACAGATTATTATTATTATTTATTTATTTAACAAAAATCAAGTAACATGACAGTTGAAAACCAGATGTGACCTTGGTACAAAAATGAGCTGAATTGGTAGTGATTGGCAGCCCTAATGGCCACTATGGCCAGGGTTGTGCACGTCCAGTTGGGATACAACGCAGATTTGCCTGGCGAGACACATACCTACACGGTAAGTGACTGTGATCACAGAATAACTAAGATACTCTCTAACAAAACTGTCCTTCGGGTCCGACCACCGGACGGAACGCATCGTATCCAACCGTCTATCGCATAACGCGTGGATGGCCTCAAGGCCATCCGGCGAGATTGTTGAGTGAGTCACTCCTGCTGTGATACAGAAGCGAGGATGACCTTGGTAAACATGAGGACTGAAGCTACTAAGATACTGAACTCGATGGGAGTGGCAACCCTATTGGCCAGGGTTATGCACTTGCAGTTGGGATACAACGCGGACTTGCCTGGCGAGACACATACCTACACGGAAAGGGACTGATACAGATGTGACCTTGGTACAAATATGAGCTGAATTGGAAGCGAGTGGCAACCCTACTGGCCAGGGTTGTGCACTTGCAGTTGGGATACAACGCGGTCTTTCCTGGCGAGGCTGGTATGTGTGTATTACTCGTTAAGTGATGACCCTACTGGATTTTTTTGTACGGATGGCTCGCGCTAGTTCATGGTCAAGTCACTGGAGCCACTGACTTCATACCGTTGTTTACACGACACGTATAATGCGCAAATGTCTGAATATGCGCAAGCTACTTGCACCATTGGGGTTATCTTCTACTATTATTGACATACCCGAGTTACCCGTTAACGGGACAGTGGTGTCCCGAACGGGTTCCCTTTATTTGGCGTACGTTTTATTTGTCGAAATGTATTGTTAGCCCGAATTTTATTTCGCATAATTTTTGTCAAGCTATAACGGAATATATTTTGAAAAACTCTTACGTCAGCCACTTAGAACATATTAGGTTTCTTTTATAATTATTCTGAAAAGTCAATATTATCTGTAAAATAATAATAGGGAATATGCATGAAATTTTTTTAACAAATTTCTTAACAACATATGAAACTACCGTAAAAAAGATGACATACAGTCAAAATAAAATTGAAATCGACCGAGAAATACGAAAGATATAAACATTTTAAAGCACTAATCAGACAGCGATTAGAGAGAGAGATCCGATATGGACTATGACGTCATAGAACACGGCCGCCATACAATCTCCATATTATATTCTGTTTTGCGAGAAAGAGATAGAGAGAAATCTTTGTTGTGTTATATCTTGGTTATTTTTATAGTTATTCGAAAAATATTTTTTTCCTACTGTTTTTTACATGAATGAGCTTTTATTAAAGTAAATAAAAAATATCATGCATATTCCCTATTATGCGTAAAAAGTATTCGGGCAAATAGAACATTCGGACAAATAAAATTATGCCAAAACAAGGTAAACCGTCCCGAACGGAATAGATGAATAAAAGTGGATGTTATCTCTGTCCGTGTCATAGGACGCACACAGAAACAGCCCCCGCGTGCTTTATTGTTAACTAGCATTTTCCCGCGGCTTCGCCCGCGTTGTTCCCGTTATTGTCCCAAAGGAACTCTTTACCGGGATATAATGTATCCTATGTTTCAATCCAGGACTTGGTCTACTTGCATGCCGAATTTCAGCTTGATCCATCCAGTTGTTACCCCGTTATAAGGTAACAAACATCCAAACATCCAAATACCCAAACATCCAAACATCTTCACAAACTTTCGCATTTATAATATTAGTGGGATTTCTAACTTATCTGCCCATATTAAGAAAACTGTTTATTTTTACAGGCATATTTATATATTGACAAGAAGCAGATTGTTGGATGCGCGATCGTAGAGCCGAAGACGAGGGCGTTCAAACTCATCCCTGGAGACCCCGACTGTTGCACAGTGGAAAACTATCCTGTCAAGTGAGTACATGATTAGACATCGAATGTTTTATGATACAATAGGGATGATGACTGGGTTAAAAATATGTAATTCTATTTAGTCCGTCAGTTAGATTATGGAAAAATATGGGACACGTATTTTTTGGTTTATCAAAATACTAAAAATCGACAAAGTTATAGATCATCAAACTTCTGGAGTGGGGGCTTGTGACGTCACTCTTGAGTACAAT
This sequence comes from Eudemis profundana, assembly GCA_947034925.1. Lineage (NCBI taxonomy): Eukaryota > Metazoa > Arthropoda > Insecta > Lepidoptera > Tortricidae > Eudemis > Eudemis profundana. The sequence goes on along the minus strand of OX344814.1, from coordinate 6,991,325 downwards.
TTGTACTCAAGAGTGACGTCACTCGAAATTTCTAAGCACTCTATCCTCGTCAGTTTTTGTTTGTCAAACAAAACAAAAAATACGTGTACAATATTTTTTCATAATGTAACAGACGGACTAAACAGTTTTTTTAGTCATCTAGCCTATTTACTACTAGTGGTTGGGTGAGCTGTAGGTGTCATGAATCTGTCAAGCCTCCGCCATTTTGGAAAAATCCAAAAACTGAATCGACAAAAAAATCTATATCATTGTGGAACCTGCTAATTGGATTCAAACTAGGACTGGAAAGACGAGTTTAAAACAGAATAGTACTTTATGCCACACCTGGCCATAAGGTGGCTTCTTCCGCACGCTGCGCGTACGGAAAAAACCGCTTTCTGGCCAAGTGTAGACATAAAATGATGTACACAACACGGGAGGTAATAAAGAAAGCCCTCGATCGCACATTTACGTCCCTCGCTTGCAGCTCGGGCGGCAAACTTCTGCGATCTCGGCCTTTCTTTGTATTACGTTAGTTATGTAATGTACTATTTTGATATAAGTGCGGAAAGTATGTCATTTTTCACGAGTCCCGAGGTGTATTGGCCCGAGCCGCCAGGCGAGGGTAAATACTCGGGACGAGTGGAACTACTGTTGCAGTAGTTCCTGAGATATCTGGCTGTGACATACAGACAGATAGAGTCGCACCATAAGGGTTCCTTTTCTACCATTTTTGTACGGAACCCTAAAAATGACTGATATTATACTATGGTGATGTTATATTCTAGATGCGGCATCTCCCGGCTCTGGACGCACGCCTCCCACCGTCGACGGGGGGTCGCCTCCCGACTGTTGGAGTGCGCGTGCGCATCGTTTTTGTACGGCGCGGCGCTCGCGCGCAGCGACCTGGCCTTCAGCGCGCCCACGCCGGCCGGCAAGGCGCTCGCCGCCGCCTACACACAGACACCACAGTTCTACGTCTATCTAGATTAAGGTTAGGTTTAATGTTCAAAGTAGGGATGTAACGATACATAATTACCCGACTGCGGCGAAGCCCAAAGGAGGGTTATGTGTTTGACCTGTATGTATGTCCGTTCCTGTGTCCGCTCGTAACTACTCAACGGCACATCCGATTTTGATAAATGACACATCATTAGATTCGTCTTGATGGTGCGAGTGTCACTGGGTATGAAGTTCGTTAAAATAAACAAAATTGCGGATTTTATGCAGTTTCAAAGTGCACCGCGGTCGGATTTTTTTTAGTAAAAATGTGGTTATTTTGCCGATACGATACCGATTATTGTAGTAAATAATCGGCGATACCGATACCGATATCTTAGCTAAATAATGAAGTATGAACTTTAGATATTTGTATGTCCTTATTATACCTAAAACTTGGCTATATTTAACAGAGAGTGTAAAGGATAAATAAATAAATTGTCAACTCATCAAAAAATAGACCAATTTATTTATTTATTAATACATGTTAACATGACATTACAGTAAAAAAACCAATGCGTCCTGAAACGTAAAAATAAAATATCTATTTAGGCAACCAATACATAATGAAATCAGTAATTGAAATTACTTTTTGTAGATCTTTTTCCACATACCTAGCAAATTATTTTCGCGCTGTTCAAATATCGGTTGTATATAATCGGCGATGCCGATATATCGGTATCGTTATATCCCTAGTTTAAAGCTATGTCATACTACGTAACGAAAACAAATTCTCATTATCATTGTTTAAAATTAAGATACTTTTCGGACACATTTTAGTACAGGAGCTCCCTAAGTGTGCGCCGTGGAAAGTAAAGAGGGGCGCCGTGAGTCGATCTTTTTTTTTATAGCCTGACTAACTCACGACTCTTATTGGGCCGTGGAGTTCCCTGGGGTCGAACCAGGTCGCTTGTCCCGATCCACGTCGATCCTCTATCATTATCTAAAACCATAAATATTCGCGGGTACATATAAAGCAACAATACCTATTTTGAGCGTAGGGTAGGCCGCCGTGACGAAGTACTAAACTTGTAAGTGCACCAAGGGCTGAAAAATATTGGGAACCCCTGGTCTAGTGAAGGTACAAGTCACATTTATACCAGGTACAAAAGGTCAAAACTCTATTGTATGACTTAAGCTCTTTTGCACCTAGGTTAAATGTGACTTGTGCCTCCCGGCTGCTGGAGTGCGCGTGCGCCAAGTTCCACCACCACAGTTCTACGTCTATTTAAATTGAGGTTAGGTTTCATTTTCGACGTTTAAAGTGATGTCATTAGGGAACCCAATCTCGAACCGAGATTGGCGATTCGAGATCTCGTCCAAAAAATCGGATTCGAGATTGGGTGTTTCGAGATCTCGACCGTCAGACTTTCGAGATCGAGATCAATCTCGACGAGATCGAGATTTGACAGAGTAATTAAAAATGAGTTATTTTGATCGAAATTGCTTAAGAATTTAGTATATACCACAAACCATCTATTAAAGTAGACCCAACAAATGCTTACGCTTCGCGTGCCATGACTTTTGCGCAAATTATCTCTCGGTTGCACTCGGGCCGTTCAAACTGTCAAACGCAAAAATCTGACACGCAACGTTCTCATACAAATCGAGGAACTTTTTCCTTTTATCTCTATATATTTCTGTGGTATATACCGATTATTTTTGACAAGGACTCAAACGTCTTGCAAAAAATGGAGGGTTGGCGAACGAAAATCATATCAATAATTTTGGGTACGCTACGTCCGCCCGATTCTTTCGCACAGAGCGCGCCACTGCGCTCATATAGTCGCTCAAAATCGGCCGCACACAGTAGCACCATGTATTACTGCCCGAATAACGAATCTAGCACCAACAACATTAATCAACACAAAATAATTCATACATCTCGAAAATAACCGAGATCTCGATCGAGATTGCAAAAATCGAGGCAGGCTCACACACTGTACCGGTGTGAAGGGCTCATAGGACTGAATCCTGTTGAACGCAAAAAGTTTAAGTTTTCAAACCTCTAGGTGTTACCAATTCTTTGTAATCAGCATGGGAAATTTGAAACATCTAAATTGGTCAAAATCCGCGGCCTTCTCCAAAAGTAATAGGTGCTTTTAATTTTGTACTAATTATTTAAGTACAACTTTTGTCTCAGTAAATGTGCCAATTTTCTTAATATATTCGACGTTTGTAAGTGTATTTGTTAAGGTTTATTATTTTATAATTGTGTCCAGTGTTTTTGATAGGATTTTTTGTGATTTTCGAATTGATACTTAATTAAGTTAAGATAAATAAACGCATGCATGTCAAGATAATAGAACACAAGTGCCTACTGGTTAAAGTATACAGGGTGTATAATTATATGCCAATGTGCTTCATTCTTTATAAAATTGTTAATGCATGTAAGTTATGTTTTACGACGCTCTCTGTATACGTTTATACTATAGTTTTTTTTTAAATAATATTAGTATCATTATTTTAATGGCTAAAAGTTTAATAACGTATAATTTGTGCCAAATTCGACTAGATTTTGGCATGCATGTATAATTCCAACGATAATGCTAATTTATAGTATCTGAGTTCAAAATAATATTACTTTTAAGAACGGTTTTGTGCTGTTAATTCTAAAGACAATCCATCTCATTTGTCTTATTTAGTAAACTGCTTTTTACCTTCAATATGCATCTCTTGCTAAAATATACTTTCTCGTAAATAAAAAATATAGACAAAAACACAGTTTTGCTAACTTTCGCTTACTTATGAAAAAATACCAGTTTTAGTTAGGCAATAAGTTGTACTTTGAAGATATGAAGTTGTTTATTAAATAAGACATGCATAGATGGATTGTAAACGTACGAGTCATTCCAATAAGGTTACAATTTTAAAATACGTTAACATGATACGCTTATAATTTTAAAATCGAATACGTAATGTACAATAAAATATTCAATGTATAGTCAGTATACTTCTTATTTTGTCGATTTATTTATTTCTTGCGGGGCACCCCTTCATTTTATTTTAGGTCATGAAAATACATGACTGTTTTTTTTAGATTCTTTTTCAAGTTTTAGAGGTCGCTACCAGCAGTTGAATAAACAAAAATCTCACACATTTATAGAATTTTAACTTTATTTTTTATGCTCGAAATCCATTTATTCTTTAAACGAGACCTTTTTGTTACATGAATGTTTAATTATTATTAATTTTCACCGTTACACCACTTTTACCCATGACTCACTTTAGTCCTCTAAAACTTCTATAAAAAATCTAAACAAAAAAGTCATGTCTTTTCATGCCCTAAAATAAAATGAAGGGGTGCCCCGCAAGAAATACAAAAATCGATAAAATAAGGAGCACCCTAATAGTCAGTTACAGACATACAAGCACGAAAATAATTGTCTACATTACCTCATACTTTAACAATTTGCTCTTTTCATGGTACAGTCATCATGAAATAGTAATATCCAAAGTGCCAGTATGTCGCAACATATCTGGCACATTGTATGTTACAGATTAGAGTCCGACCGAACTTTCGGTTTCGGCCTAGTTTCGGCTGAAAAACGAGTTTTGGCTTAGTTGCGGTTTTGGCTTAGTTGCGGTTTTGGCTTAGTTGCGGTTTTGGCTTAGTTGCGGTTTTGGCTTAGTTACGGTTTTGGCTGCAATTCAGCCGAAACTACGGCCGAAACCGAAACTGAACTTGACGGGTTTCGTGCTGCGATTGGACAGTATTTATTTCAAAAAGCACTAAAACAAGAGGACTAACATTCTCCATACTTTGGATCGTACCCCGACCGCAAGGGGATATTCAGGCAAAAACTAGATGGCGCTAAAAACTAAACATTCAACGATGTTATAATAGGGTATTTGACAACAATCAAAATAAATTCATTAACTGTAACCAGCAAATTACGCTTCCAAAACAGCCCGGATAAAATCATTCAAACTTATTTTCGTGCCATCAACGATTTTACAATGACGAAAACTAAAAATAAGGCACCATGTTGAGCATGACGTCACAAGCACGTCACAAGATAGTATTTCATACTAAACTGCATACTTTCGGAGCGTTTTGACACTTCATAAAAAGAAGCTGATTTGAACTGTCATCAAGTAGCCTATTGAACAAAGAAACATAGTACAGTAACAATTAGTTCCTAAACAGCTAATGATAAATAAATTCTAACATTTAAATACTGATTTTTTATTAAAGCATTAACGACTGCCAACGAATTCTAAATTTTATTAGAAGAGAAAAATTGAAAAATTTAAATACTGTTTTTATTTTATTTTTATTTAAATACTGTGTCACGCTTGCAAAGTTGAATAATTATAAATAATATAATTCTTATACCAAGCTTATACATAAATGGCGTTGTAAATATCGGGGAACAGTTTTTTGTATGGAGAATGACAGCCCTCTTGTTTTAATGGTCCTTGGTAATAAGAATTACTTCAAATATCAGAGACGAAATGATTAATATGTTATATAAAAATGAAAAGACTGATTATGATTGTCATTTTTTTCAGCCTTTGACAACATGACCTTATATCGAAGTTTCGGTTTCTGTCGAAACGGAGATCAAAACCGAAATTCGGTATCGGCCGGACACTATTACAGACTAATCAGACTATATGATGCCGACTGTATCTTGGGTATTTTAAGTTTATCTGAAATCTGTGGCTGACTATACATTAGCAGTGTAAGACGAGATTAACGAACCATTGTAAGATTTAATTTAATTCTGTGTGCAAATTTTCTTGCTTTGTGAATACCGCTAGCACTTTATACCTTCACTTCGACAGACTTAGACTCTTAGTCTAAAATTGCATTTACATTGTACTGCCTTGTACTGTTGCCAGCGATATTTAATGATGTTACAGCTCACAAGGCACTTGTCCCACGGCTGAGTAAGCGAGTAAAATTGGGCGAGTAGCATTACATTGCAAATCTGGAAAGGTCGAAAGATCACATTCTACATCGTCAGCCCGCAATGAACTTACTCGTCCAATTGATTATTTGACCACTGTTTTCTGTGATATGTTATAGAAAGACCTCTCAATAATAGAAATACTTATTAATGAAAAAACTGCTTAAATATCATAAAAACTTATCGAGATACAACTTGTTAAATTCACATTTTTCAAGAACTTTCTTTTGCAACTATGTTAAAATTTGCTTTTATCGTAACGGTTTCATAACATAAGTTACCATAAATTTTATGGGTTATTCAATGGTATTAATAGTTTTATATTTTCATTCTTTTAAAATGAACTTTCCCACCTAGCTTTGGGGATCATATTTTATATAATTTTTACCTGTTACAGTCAAGTACCCAATTTTATAAATACTCGTAAACTCGCTGGCGTTGACACGTGCCTAAAAACACATTTCGATCGTTGTTAGCAAAGTGTTGTCTGAGTCCTTAACTTTGGTTTCAATATTTCCTACTTTTATTTAATTTTCAATAATTTAATTATATTTCTATTATTTAATATTGTTAATGGTTAGTTGATTCTAGTGCCTTAGTAATAAGTTTGCCGACCAAATATTGGTAAGCCATACATTTAGTATAGTTGAAATTGCGACAAAATACTTTTAGGAGCAAAAATGCTTTGGTCGGCCTATGTTTAGATTGCGGGCGAGACCAAAGATTTTTTTTTTATCTTAAGATATTGTCCCTAAGGGCTCTTACAAATAACACAATACTATATCGCGTCGTGCTACGACACAGCATCATCGTGTCACGATGCGAAGTCGTGTCGTGGAAAATTAAATTTTAATTTTTAAGTTTACAACATTGACATAAAGTTGTTTTTTATTGAATGTTTTCCTCGACACGACGTCGTATCGTGAAACGACGCCGTGTCGTAGCACGACGCGATATCCTATCGTGTTTATGTACCATCGGTAACAAAAATAGCTGCACATTTCTGCACCTTATGAGGTGTAGTATGAAGTGTAGGTATTTCTCTTGCCGACTGTACGTTGTAAATAAATTCTGTTAAATGAAATACATTTTTCTCTCGATTTTGCTACTATTATTATTTCGCTGCGATTCCAAGTATTGCATTTAATTTTAGAATTATTTTGATTTACACAATAGTGTGCTCAGTTTTAATAAAAAAATGTTATAATTTTGTTGTTTTATTTATAGTGTACCTAATGCATCTTTTATGCAAGATTAGATCCTTGTGCAGTGGTTCCTAACCTTTATTATCATATCACCCACATTCTCATCGAGATTTGTATTATTACCCCGCCAAAAATAGGTATTATAAGCTTATGAGAAACTGCTCAAAGTAAAACTGCGTTCCATGCGTACCCCTGAGAAAACTTCGTTTTACCCGTGGAGGGGTAATTACCCCCAGGTTCGGAACCACTGTCCTAGTGTTTGACATGACCACGAGTGACTCAGGGCAATACCACGCCGCCACTGGTAGCCGTATAGGCACTGCTCCCACCGCTGGCGAGCAAGCGAGTGAAGTTGGGCGAGTAGCATTACATTGCGGATCTGAAAAGGTCGATTGATCATACTCGCTCATGCCCAAAATTAAAAAATATCAGATTTTTCATTATACCAAATTCTCGAATTATCAGATTCCTGTCTTACCACATTCTCGTTACACTAGATTATAAAATCGTATGTTACTCAAGGATCTAAATGATTTTGTTGGATGTATTTATTTTGAGAATCTGGTATACGGAGAATCCGATAGGTATATCGAGAATCTGGTATTTTGGGAATGAGCGATCACACTGTGCCTGGCCACCCGCCCAACTACTCCCAGCCCCATCACACTGTGCCTGAGACGCGGTGGCCGGCGACTGTGGCCGAGTGGGCGCGCGAGGCGAGCCACTAACCGCGACAAAGGAAAGAGAGCTTCTATGGTTTTGTGTCTAGTCTGTGGCATCGAAGCGTAGTCTAATTTAATTTTGTTATTGTTGGAAAAACGCCAAAGACGGATATATTATCCGCACCATAGGTTCAACGCCAACGCGGTTGTAGATACACTGACGTTAATCGTCCTTCATCGCAATAAATTAGCAGCGTTTTCGTCAATGTGGCCCCTGCACGAGAGGGTAGATGAATTAGATTGGCAGCACCTTCATCGTGCACGGAGCTCATTACACATTCGGATAGTACGTTTTTGGTAGAAATAAAAGAGCACAATTTTAAAACAACATTTATTTTTACATACATTAAGTCGGATTCAAAATGCCTGAAACATACTGATTTTTGTACACATCAGTTATAGATAATTATTAATTTTATGGACAGTAAATAATACATTGCACAATTCTTTAAAAAGAATAGAACTTAAGCGCCTGTTACTCGCTTCGCAATACGCTATACACATAAATATTAAAAAATTCATTAATCTTTAGGAATTTTAATTAGGTATATATATTTATATAATATATATTTTAAATTAATTTCGATAAAAATATAGATTCTCAGTTATATTTAAGATAGAGGAGCGGCGCTGCGGCGTTACCTAACCGCTAGATAGTTAATACTTAAGAAATAAAACTACTGAAATACGTTTGTGCTACAGAACAGAAACTATGATTTCTAGATAAATGCCCTCAGTGTAATTATGTTTGTTCAAAGCCGCCATCTTTCGAATCAGCCATATTATCAATTCAAATTCCTAAATATACATAATACAGTCATATTACGAAGCAAAATAGACTACACTCCAAAGCACCTAACCGTCAACAATATATTAACTGGGGTATAAATATCTGACACTATTTTTATAGCAATTTTATCGTGTCAGATATTTATTTGTACTCCGATTCATCATATATTGTGCACCGTCCCACTCACTCACGAACTCTTTTACAGGAGAGCGAAAGAGACGGCACAATATGAACTTCGAGCCTTTCTGATACTTCTTTCTATAGCATGTCTGACGACACTTCGCTTGTGATATGACTTGCCATCTTTCCGCACTGCAATAATTACAAAGAGACAAACAATACCACCAGCTGTGTTCTCTTTACACCTCCCTACTTTGTCCTTGTTTCGAAAAAAGTACTTATTATCTTCATCAATATAACTGTATTTGCAACGTAACGAATTCAGAACACGACTGATTGCAGAAACGACAAGTCCAACAAACCATGTAATCTAGGAAGAAAACCACGACTAAGAAGGGTAAAATATTACCAAAAATATTTGCAGATACTGCTCTTTATAAATGAAAAGGGTAATCCATCGCCTCTCACACGTGCACACACTTACTACTATGAAGATATATTAAAAAAAGGAGGAGCCAATACTATTTTTTGTTGGCATCGGTCTTTACAAACTACGAAGGGATCTGACCAGCCAAATCATACGCTACGATATCTACAAGGGCTAGAGAAAAAGGGTTACAATAGAAGTAAAAATGTGCAAGCAATTTCAACTTATTTAATGAGAGCTTGCAATTTTAATATCACCAAATATCATTTCAGTTGTTGGGCTGAACATCTATATCTGTGGGTGTTGTGAAAAAGGTCACACATAAACTTAGTACAAGGTTGTAACTGTATCGTAGACTATATCTACTAGGGATGTAACGATACCGATACCGATATATCGGTATCGCCGATATATCGGTATCGCCGATAATATACAACCGATATTTCAACTATTTCAAAAACGTGAAAAGAATTTGTTGTATGAAAAAAAAATCTGCAAAAGTAATTTCAATTACTGACTTAATTTATATATTGGTACATTACCTTGTAAATAATAATTACTATGTTAATTATATATTTGGTTCATAAAAAAAAAAGTTCTGTGTTGACAATTTATTTATTTTTACTTTACACCTTCAAGGTTGACTCTCTGTTAAATATAGCCAAGTTTTAGGTATAATAAGGACATACAAAAAATAAATCTGAAGTTCATACTTCATTAGTTAGCTAAGGATATCAGTATCGGTATCGCCGATAATTTACTACAAATATCGGTATCGGTATCGTATCGGCAAAATTGTGTATCGTTACATCCCTAATGTCTACCGTGATTTTTTAAAAGGCAGTCTCCACTTTAAGAAAGTGTTATCAGAAGACTACTTTTTACAAAATCACAACTTAAATTTTTCACTAGATCCACAAATTGTCTATGATTTTTTTTTTAATTACATTTAGTGACAGTCACACTCCCAGTAACGCGTTGGTGGTAAAATCTGCTATCTCATTGAAAAAGTGAAATGTGTATCTACATATTTGGCTTCATTGTTAACACTCCTACCCTCCTTTTTCACAGCCCTAAATCCGCTGTTAATTCAATATTGAGGTGCCTTTGGGTGTCCGCTGAGTTGGCAAAGTCCCTTCTTTTATTATATGAATAACCCAAACTATAAGATTGTTGATACCGAGGATATTTTTTGGTATAAATAAATGTATATGGAACTATTGGTTCTCATCCCACTTTATGAAGGTTTGCTTTTTGCCTGAATTTGCGGCTTTTTTCAGGTTCAGCTTTCATTAAACAGACTATAGTGGCCGTCACAAAAGTGACAATTAATATCAAACGGTATATATTTTGTCATAAAGTTGACAAGACTTTATTTAAACAGAATCGTACATTTTGAATAAAACAGCTCTTCATAAACATGTATCTGACGTTTACGATTGGTGCGTATTAACAACAGCACACTAAGATATCTCAATAAAGAACTAGAACAGCGGGGTCTTTCTCAAAAACTAGTTTTCAAAACCGCTACAAATTAGAAGCTAGCCTTCCAAAAAAAATTGTGTCCGTTGTTGATTTTATTTAAAAAATATATTTTTTTATAGGATAATATAAATCTGTGACTTGGCGATTTTTTTTACAGTGTGTTGGGAATTACAATTTAATATTTTTTAATTAAATGTAACAGGCGAGATTTTAAGCAGTTTCTTAAGACTTTCTTAAGGTAGGCAGGGGCCTTTAAAAAGTGTCGTGTTAGGATATTACTTCACCAATAGATAGATCGATGTTAACGTATCGATCAACATCGTTCTAATCAATCAGTATAATAATAGATTTAATGCAATGTGGAATTAAATAACTAGTTTTTCAGAAAGACGTATTCGATACCTTTAGACTCAAAGGGCGTAAACGCCGTAGGTTCTAATGGCGTTTACGCCCTTTGAGTCTAAAGGTATCGTATTATATACCCGTGGCGTTTCTGAACTGAAGACAGCCTTAAATTACCTTAGTTTCATGTAAACTTGACATCGATACTGGCAGTATTTCATCTAAATATCGAAAAACATAGAAGATATGCTATACTACTTTATACATATTACATGAATCACTCGTTATTGCGTTTCCTTAATTGTACGAGTAAGGGCGGGCCGTTGCTAAAATATATCGCAACAATTAGTCCAGTCAACAAGGTATTCGACCTCAGCAAAATTTCCCCCGTACCTTATTCCTCAATGATTAGAGTACCAAGAATATCAAATAATCCAAGAATCTCCTTGGCTCAAATGATTTGAGATGTCTAATATAACTTAATCATTATCGAATTACGGCGACGCAAATCCTTGACGAGATTTCGACGTAAAAATAGTCCTTGTTGACTGGGGTAAATCAATACAACCTATTGGTAGATGCATCCAGGTAACCTTAGATTTGTGGTGATAGCGATATTGCTCCTATAGTCTAATGTCGTGATTTTTCCATATTTACCGTTGTAGTAACTTTACCCAAAAAATATACTCTATATTTTATCCTGCAGGCTTGTCATCCTACACTTTGGCATCCGTCATGTTCTGACAAGTACGTGACGGATCCAGGGTCGGATTAATCATGTCGGGCCCCCTAGGCAATGTAAGTCTTGGGTCCCTTTTCAGCCGCTTGAAGATCACCTTTCTATGAAACATTTACATTTTTTATGCGCGCGCGGGGTGCCTACACTCTGACTAAGGGATGTGCCACACTAATGACGGTCTGCGGTCAGCGGGCACCATGTATGAACAACATTGTCGGTGTCTATATATTTTGTATGAACCGCGTGCCCGCTGACCGCAGACCGTCGTCAGTGTGCCAAATCCCTAAAGGTTAATCCGGCCCTGGCTTAGAACGTAGTTATGCAATAACTTTCCATTCCACATGCGAAATTTATTGGATTATGGACTTTGTTTTTAAATACAGAAAGTTGCTACTTTGTTTTGTGGATTGGAACGTTATTGCATAACTACGTTCTTATCATCTATTTATAGATCGACAAACACTAGCATCATACGCCTCCTGTAAGCATTATACGTATTATATTTTCTCTTAAAAATAAAGTAATAAGTAATACGTATAGTACGTCACACGATTTTTCAGACTTTTAGACCCCCCCCCCCCCCATGTCACACTTTTATAGGTGTGACGTACTATATGGATGGCCCCAAAGGGCAAAGTTACCGCAACCAATTGGAATCACACGATAAAAAAAATCTTAAGCTCGACTCAAAATACGGATGTTCTATCAAAAATTTACATATAAATTGTTAAATTATATTTGTTCAATTGTATTCTATGATCCTAAGGGTTCGCAAGCTGTGTAAAAACTTATTCAACCCTTATAAAACTCAATGTAGAAGTTTAAGCTATATAAGCTCTTATTCAGCTTGAGTGCGTTCGTATTCAATATATCGAGGTTGAGATTCGATCTAAATATAGATATTGTAGCCCAGGGTGCAGTGAATGCTTGCAACTTGCCCAGTAAAGCTTTATGGTTCAACTGTACTAAGCAGCAATTTAAATTATTTTTGAGCTTATCCTACGCCTAGTAAAATAAGGTTTAAAACTGCCAATAGCTCACTTCAGATGTCACCACTTTTGATTGTTTACAAATGGTGGAACTCACGGGCGTAGCCAGGGGGAGGGTTTTGAGGGTCACCCCCCCCCCCCCCCCAACATTCATAGAATAAAAATAAGAACGTGCGGCATATCTCATCGATTACTAACTACTCGATACTACCACCTGGCTACGCCCGTGGTGGAACTTGTAAAAGAAACGGAACTAATATTGCTAAGTTGTGCAGTCGAATTGCAATAATAAATAAAATCGCAATGAAACAGAAAATATGGCTAGATTTGCTTTAGGAACTATGCACTACATATAACTAGTTTGGGCCATAGTTGTGTCAAAGTATAATAACCACATTTTTACTAAAAAAACCCGACTGCGGTGCACTTTGAAACTGCATAAAATGCCATTTTGTTTATCTTAACGAACTTCATACCCAGTGACACTCGCACCATCAAGACGAATCTAATGATGTATCATTTATCAAAATCGGATGTGCCGTTGAGTAGTTACGAGCGGACAAAGGAACGGACATACATACTAACGGTCAAACACATAACCCTCCTTTGGGCTTCGCCGCAGTCGGGTAAAAACGAAAAATTAGTCAAATTTCGGCCGTTTAGAAGCGCGCGACATGTATTCACACAGACGCGCAATAGCACGTCTGTGTGAGTGCAATCCATACTGGAGCATTCTGCGCATTCTTAAAACTTTGCAGGTAGTGCGTTCGTACACGGCGCGCACACATTCAAGCGCGCGATGTACCTTTTATAGGGAGAATAATTACTGTTATTATTCTGCGGTTGTTTGCTGAACCACAAAAACCTGACTTTACGGTATGTATATCGATATTTGAAGAGTTCTCTCAGTTTCGTTCCCATCTTCGGAACCTAACCAACTAGCACAAGACGTCACACAACAACATATAAAAAACCCAACGTATTGACAACCTCCTCCTTTTTGGAGTCTGTGAAATAGGATTGAATAGCGCCATCTGCAGTTAGCTTCTAGTTATTAACCTTATTTCGGGACATTAAATTCACTGGGCAAAGTTGAAGACCCCCGAAGACCTTCTAAAGTACGTTTACGAAGCAATTTACGATTTTTTACCTGAACGGCTAGCACAAGATGGTCGCAACATATCTCTCGATACAGTATGTAACAGCCAACGGGAACATATCGTCACAAGTTACATACGAAAGTCACATGCACTTACTGCAATTTTACCTGGAGTCAGTGTTAGATACGTGTCTTTTAAAGTAACGACGATATGTGTAATGTAGATCAATGTACAGTCGTCATCAGATATATCAGAGCATAAAACGCGCTCGCAAATATCTGAACGCCACTATTCTCAAGGCGAATGCATGTTTAGATATTTTTGAACACCCTGAAGTGTATATTATATATATCTGATGACGACTGTACGCGCGTTTTCATTGGTTATTTGTTATGTCTCGCGCGATATATGCCGCGGCCGTGTTGAACTAGCCGTGCTCGCTAATACATTATTGACGCACGTCTATATACAAGTTTCGGAACGCTATGCAACGAATTCGTTCGTAAATTATCGAAAGGAATGCAAAAATCATGCATTTTCGTACAAAACTTTAGGTTCGCCGCGCACTGCCGACTATCCGGGATGCGACCAGTTGCAAACTACTAACAATATTATTAAAAGGTGGCTCGAGCCGTTCATTCAATTCTCCTTACAAAAAAGGGTTAATAATCCACGTAATCATCATATTTGTTTGAAATGTGTTTAATGTTATAGCTTGATGCATTTTGTCTACGCAAAACACGAGAAATACCAAAAACACAAAAACGTGGAAACGGTCATTGAAAGACTGCTTTCTAATGATGATTAGAAACGAAATTTTCAATTACTCTAAATATGTATTTTATGGTTTTTTGATACTTCTCATGTTGTTTAGCACAAACATAATGTATAAAATTATCAAATAACACACCTTTCTATCAATCAACATTAATGTCGTTGACATGAATCGTTAAAGCTCTTTTCGTTGGTATGAACCAAGCGACTTCATCACTTCAGTTCATCGCTTAGGAATAAGCTGAAGGAGCATTTCCCAGTCCTTATTCTATCTCCAGCTGCATGGCATCTAGGTCATTCTTTACAAGCAGTTCCTTGTATCTTTCTCGTGTGGTTTCACAAAACATGGTCATATCGTGCTATAATTTCAATACGTACATTACGCAAACTAAGGATTATGCCTTTTTTCTATTACTTTACTAGTAGCTTATTTTTTTCTGTCTAGTTTATGCATTTATTTCAGAGTTTATGCATTTATTCAAGAGTTATATATTTGTAATTTGTGACCACAACTTAAATCCAAACAATACGTTAATTAGTTGGTCTTTCACAATTCTGATTTTATGCCACATATTAATTTCAGCAATTCATAACATAAAAAAGTTAGTATAAAATATAGTCCTAGTATTCTGCGACTGGTCGTCATCAGTCGTCTGTGCGCAGCGACCCTTACTTACTATCCGCCAAATATAAGTAAATTAGCCAATTTAACCAGTACGTCTAGCATAACTGACCGCGACTTCGTTTCTCGCGCGACACAATTTCACCTGTCACTATCACACTGTATTGAGTGGAAAGAGATAGGGAGCATTTGTCGCGCGACAAAGAGTCGCGTGTCACAGTTGTGCTAGAGGTACATGACCTAACTGCGCGATTGTCGCGCGACTATTACCTATCCATTCAGTACGGTGAGACGAATGTCGCGCGACAAGACTTGCAACACGGTTAGCATAAGATAGCCGCGAAATGTATCACGTGACATAGCTACAACCAATTACAACGCAGGTAGATAGCAATGCGCAGTTCTGGATTTACGTTCTTTTAACCGATGCAAGAACTTGGTAGTTGCGCTCTCGCGGGCGTTGCATTTTTTATCAAACACTTTTTTTATGATTTTGGCATCCCCTGTAACTGCCGGCCGGGGTAGGATTCCCGGTTTACCCCCCTATAGTCTGTTCTTTTAGCTATTTAAAAATGTAAACAAGAAAACAACGTGATTCGGGTCATTCAGCCAATCAAAGTATGCTTTGCATCTGTGGCACAATGCCACAGGCTGAACGTCCCGAGTCACGTGTTTTTTTTGGGGTAGTATCTAAAGGCACGTCAAAAAAATAACCATAATCTAACTGAAATACTGACTTGCACATCAATAAATACCAAAACCAACATCAAATCAAAACATAGCTTTGATGTACATATGGATTTTTTTGATGTGCAAGTCAGTATTTTTTTGGGGGCGATTTATTATTTCTCTTTTTTTTGTTTGCCTTTTTTAAACACCTAAAAGAACAAACTATACTCCGGCGCTGGGGCTGCATTCTACCTAATTACGCGTACCCATTAACAGATAGGTAAATGCTGTGTCGAGATATGCCGCGGCCATATCATGCTAACCGAACAGTTGAGGTTTGAGGACAGTATGTTTCGTTATCGCTGTTCACAGATGCCTTAGCCTTGAGACGTCAATAGCGGATCAGTTTACAACGTTTTTAGCTTGGGGTCAGCTGCGGGTTTTTTGATTTGAGATCAGCTGCTAACAAATAATAGTGGAGTAATTTGCATGTGTCAAAATGACAATGTACTTCTGGTTTATTTTGTCAACTCCGCTACACAAAGCTTGTAAGAGATCAAGCGGTAGGACCTGTTGTCTAGACATTTTAAATTGTGTTTGGTGTGCGATTAAGCATTGTATTGCATTTTAGATGATGTTAATTTATTTTCGCAATCAACATAAGTAATAGTACATTACATACCGAGGCCAGTAGAGTAAGAAATGCCTCAGATCTCATGGAATTGTCGACAAACATGTGATCTGAGGCTTTCTTATTTACTGGCCAAGGTTTGTATACTATTTTTCTGTTCGACGGAGCCAAAAAGCGGCATCTTGAAATCGGCAAGGTGACGCTTGCCGGCCGGAGGGCAGAAAAATCAGTTACCGAATATATAACCCATCGTCACTTGAGGGTCGACCGATTTGGTTGCGTCCATAATTGGCAGTACAGGAAACGGATTAAAGATAATGTTTGAAAAGTATGAAAAATACTCGCGAAGCTGGGCGGTTCGTTAGTCACGTATTAGAAAATAAACATAGTTTTTTTGTTCCGGTTGCTGTCTTTTTGTGCGTTTGTTAGTTATTTTAATTTATACTAGCTTCACAAAAAAGGTTTAAAATTATATCTATTGTATATTGTATGCGAAAAAACTATTCTCAAAGGTAACTTAGTATCCATTCAATGGGGCGGCAAACATCTGCGATCTCGTGCTTTCTTTATATTACCACCCTAGTTGTGTAATATACTAAATCTGTTCGGAGAGTAAGCACCTAATTTTCGTTTTTAAGCTTTTGATTCTTGGGACAGGTTCCTATATAATAGGATCGTATGATTTTAACAGGTTCGACCAAGGTGAAACACGAAAGGCGCATTATAACAATTTTTGCTTGGCAGTAAGGACCTGACATTTTGGCGTATATTTGCCCAACTACGGCGACGCAAGGAGGGTTGTGTATCTTATCTAGGTAAGACAACTGTGAACAGTGCTCTCGGTTTGACATCCGACTAAGGACAGACAGCGGGACTTACGATCTGTCTAATTTATTTATTTGTTACTCTTGCCTTTAATGCGATACTCTAGAACTTACTTAAATAGCTACCAAATAGTTTTATTTAATTTTAAAGATACATATACAATAAGTTTAAGATGCCATGTTTTTTTACACGATGGCGCTATAAATGGTTGATTTGTGCGGAAGAAATTTCGCCTATTCTGCCGCCGAAAGGGCGCATATCCTTTTAAAATGGAGACACACGTCTTTTCTGTACAGCAGGGGCGTTTTCGCGAGTTTAACTACATATGACACGAGACTAAGTCTAGTGAGACGCGAGCTTAGTTGCTAACCGAAAAAACGCCACTGAAACGTCTAAAGAGGTAGGTTTTGCTAAAAATCGGTAGAAAATATGGACGACCCCCGGACGCAGCGCGGCGTTTTAGAACGATCCTACTCCGAGAAAATAAAGAGAAAAAAGAAAAAAAAATACAATTTCGGTAGTTATATATTTAAAAAAAAATAACGATAAGTGTTTAGAAAAGCAAAATAGCATTGTTACTTTACACGACATGAAGTTTAGCTTGCTTTTTTATGACTTGATTTTTTTAAATATGGTAACATTTGATGGTATTCCGTTTACCGGGTATGGCACATATATCATTCCTCCCGAAACATTCTTATATTAAGGACCATATTGAATCGGCTAAACAATTATACAACGATCAACAACAGACATCGTTTTTCGTTGAACACGACACGATCGCATTTAACGAAAAACGACGACAAATAAAAATTTTAGATTTTACAGATTCACGAGTGAAATAACATTAAGAATAGACTTTTTAACGTAATTTTACTATAGTAGCTTAAAGGGTAAGTACATGAACCAATTATTTTTTTTTATAAATAAAGATAATGCTATTAATTAATAGTTGTTAGAGCAAAATTGTTAGTAACATTTCGTACTTACTGCTAAACGTGTCCATCTTAGAAACAACGAAAAAAACGTTTACAACTATACCGAATAATATGAAATATTCTTTTAAATCAAATACTGCTAATAATAAGAATTATATCTCACCGCATCACATGCGGAGCGTATCTTTGGACCTTACTATTACTAAAAGCTCAATAGGTATATTAAAAAATATATTAAACTAACGTAGAGTTAAGCGAAGCTCATGCTATTGTTACGATTTAGTCAAAAAATTGTGCTACAGGTAAACGTATACTCTAAAGATGCTAGTGGGCCCAGGACACACAATGACATTGCCATGTACCAAATATGTAAAAAAAAAAATATTTAATAAATATTCGCATAACTTTATCACTTAAACATTTTTACAAATACCATGCAACTATAACAAAAAAAGGGAACGAGAATAAAAATAATTACATACATGAAATGATTGCCATAAGAGCATATGTAGTAATTTTTCCCATAGGTAGTTTTGCATATTTATTTTCAAAAAAACCTTTTTCATGTAGCATGGTTTATATTAATAAGTCGCAAAAATTACAAAGCGTGAAAATTACATAGAATGCTGT
This sequence comes from Eudemis profundana, assembly GCA_947034925.1. NCBI lineage: Eukaryota > Metazoa > Arthropoda > Insecta > Lepidoptera > Tortricidae > Eudemis > Eudemis profundana. The sequence continues at coordinate 6,972,423 of OX344814.1, read as the reverse complement.
GCAATATGCACATATTATATTTATTTTAATACAACCAATTTTTGGTTTAAATAAAGAGTACAAAAAACAAGTCTTGTGCGTAAGTAAAATATTGAAAGCTTGCGCAGCCGAACGATAATATGTATAGGCAAAATACTCAATAAAATACATCATTTACTTCAAATTAATACAATATTTCGTGAATTTTGGTGCATGGCAATGAAATTCAGAATTCCCGAAGATAACCACGCGTTAAACAATAGTTAATAGAAAACTATACCATAATATTGGAAGACATACAATTCATAAAAACTTAAAAAATAATTTGTAATCCTAACGAAAACATCGTTAAACAGAAAATAATATTATATTATAATCAAAAATAAAAACAACGAATAATTATTGAGAAAAAAAAATAAACTAGGTATATACCAAAAAATATCTTTGTAGACAAAAATATACAGACATAACAATTCATTTGTTTATAATAGAAATTATATTTACGTAAAGGGTCATCGTACTAAATAAAATCTATATAATTGTAATATATTTGACTATAATCACTCTGATATTCGCGTAGAAATTGGAGGTAGTAAATATTTGCACGTTTTACATAAAATACAATACTACTATGATGTCACCAAAATGTATATACTTAGTCCAATCAAAAAGTTATCCCCTACATTTTACTATGGGAAATATTCCATTTTATTTATAGTACATTGATGGATTCTATATAGGAAAACCGTGGATTTTTAATTGGAGACTAACTTAAGTACTATATGTAAGCCTTTTTATATTTAGACAAGACCTATAAATAGCCACATTCCATGTCTTCTAATAAAAACGCCCAGGGTACAAAAAAAAACACAATTTTTCGGAGATACAAAAATCTCGTCGAGGGAAGTATTGAAGTGCCATTAAAATACCGCGAATAAAATGCAAATATTTACTTCCCAATCTCTATACTGTTCTCTGACCGCCCCTCCTACGTATTCAACGCAATACGAACGTAAACATTACGTATAAACAAACACACTTGACGTGCGACGAACGCAGCGTCAGACCCACTGTGCATTGCAAAATTCGAACACTTTCCAACCAAATGTCACAAAACTGACCAATCACGTAATACTGCTGTCATAGTAAAACGCGACTTTTTACTAAACTCATAGTAAAAAGTCGCGTTTTAGAGTATGACGGGAGAATAATAAGTCTTACGATACCGTACAATTCTCGAAAAAGATCTCTACCTAACTTTGCCCGGAAATATGACACTGACCAACAAAATTAAATAACAAGAAATTACTTATTATGCCACACCTGGCCATAAAGTGGCTTTTACCGCACGCTACGCGTACGGAAAAAGCCGCTTTCTGGCCAAGTGTAGACATAAAATTATGTACACAACACCGGAGGTAATAAAGAAATCTAGATAGATAAACCACTAAATAAATATGTACAAAAACAATTTTTTTAAATGATAAGTATTATTTTTATTCGCAAGTGTGTAGAAAAACGTCGTATGACAGTCGTGGGCATTGGTCATTACAGTCTCGGCTATTACAGCCCTCGCCTTACGGCTCGGGCTGTGCAACACAGCCTCGACTGTAATGACCAACATAGCCCACTCGTATCATAAGGGCGTAAACATCGCAGGTTCTAATGGCGTTTACGCCCTTTGAGTCTAAAGGTATCGATATACTATTTCGTATCCAAAATATTTTAATATCAGTTGTATCTTCGTTAATTTTGTTCTAAACATTACTGATAAGTTTTCATGTTACGCACACAATTGTCGACCAGTGTCTTAAGACTTTTCAACGGCTTGGTAAAAGGGAGATTTCGCGGTGTATCAAAGGTTTGCGTTCAGAGTATATCAGGCTAAAACCGTTTCAATTAAATTATGCGCGTCGCAGCAAATGTTCTTCACAACGTATATTTAATTTAACGTCAACAGTTCACACTGTCTAAATAAATAGATTTTGGCCTAACGTGCGTACACGTATGCGGACGTCAACAATTATTTATCAAATTTGCTCTGATAAAGGAATCTAGCCTCGAGAAAAGACAACTATATAGATGATCCTTAATATAAATAATGGTTTATAGAGACACCGACACAGACGACCAGTAACCTGACTTCGTATAAGTGTTTAAATCGTAGCACCGAACGTGACTGAACGAAACTATGATTTGAAATATGTTTTTTTTCCGAAAGATGTACTTAGCTAATTCCCAAAAGTAATATTTAGTATATTTTATTGAAGAATAGATCGGTACAGATCACATATAGACTAGTTTCCAGTGGCGTGGCGTAAAAGACATCCTTGGGCAAGCCGGTGTAGATTTGGCGTAAATTTTCCTTAAGAGCTGTAGAAAAAGGTGCTCAAATGCCTGATATTAGGCAAGCCGGTGGGAATCGAGTTCTTTGGACGCCACGCTACTGCTAGGTACTGACACTGCTCTTAATTTAATCGTGTAATGCAAATCGGACGTACTTTGAGCACACGACTGATAATGCAAAGGTAATGTAATGTAACCCAAATATGAATACGCAACAAATTAATTAATTCATTCATTCATTCAACGATTTATGATAACACGGCTAGGTTAAGAACGTTGGCAGGTAGCGTAACACTTCCGTGTGATGAGTGTACAAAAGATCAAAACTCCATTCTATGTTTAGTTATTATATATGACATGTACCCTTTCACTAGACGCATATTGTTTTAGTAACATTTATTAAGTCTCATATTATTTCGATAATTTGATTGGGCAGACGAGCGACGTGTATCGATCCAACGCTTGTATGAAGTCAGACTTCTGTACTGTTTTCTGTGACACAGCGCTACCACGCTTTGGCAATGAAGCCCACATATTCTAAATACTTCATTATATGTGAAAGAATCCAGAATAGAGCGTTGAAATAACCGAGAAATCTTGGTTGATTCAAACCGCCAGACAGTGTAGTGTATCAGCCAAGTTCACAATAACTGTCAAAAAAAATGACGGCTAAAATCAACCACAGCCTCTCGTGAACGCTTATTGACACATGTCAAAAATGTTATTTTACGTATCCGTTAATTACATTCTGTCAATAAATTTTTGACACGTGCCATTTTAAGACATATGCCTTTTAGTTGCTAGCATTAGACAGGTCGCGTTTGGCACTCAAAAAACCGGTAAATAAAACGGAAACGTCACAACTGTATCGGTAAACATAAAATTGGTAAACATGTATTTATTGTGCTGCTTTTAAATTATTTGTGCTGGCAACACATAAAAATATTTCTGGGTTTACGCAACAGTTCGTGTTAAGGTGGGTTTAGACCAAACGAATTCTAACACATTCTAACCTCACTCTACCAAATTCTTTGTGTGTACACAAATAAATATGTACACACAAAGAATTTGGTAGAGTGGGGTTAGAATGTGTTAGAATTCGTTTGGTCTAAACCCACCTTTATAATCTTGACAATAAAATCAAGAATACAGTACTTGTATCAGAAAGTGATCCAAAAAGATTTTATTCTGACTCCGTTTATACCTATTAAAAAAAAAACATTCTAATTTTAAAAAATTGTGACGCTTCGTTTCACATCAAACTGGCCAGCGCGTCGAACCGAGCGCACACACTCATGTGCTATCGCTGTCTCTAAGAGTTTTATAAAAACAGACAAAGACAAAAAGAGTGTGTGCCTTCAGCTACGGAACAAGCGTTCGGAAACCATGGGAACGACTTGCTAGAAACATCCACTAACAAATAGTAAACTATAGCATTTTATTAAAAAAATAATTAATTCATTAAGTCTGGTAAACGCCGTTGCAAGCGTTAAGGTGTGTCTACACATGTATACTTTTTTTTAATCCAATGCACGAGATATTATCCAAAGTGTAGACTCGCCTTTATAAACGTCACTCGATGACTGAAAGCCACAACCTTCAGATCTACAAAAAAGATTCGAGACTGACGTTTTTGACAATAAACTGCTATAGTTTGACAAGTGGTTAAGGTCAGAGGGAAATCACAGTGACACAGGTCGTTGACCTCACATTCACTACACCGCGGTCCGAATTGAACTACTGTTGCACATACACTATGGCATTTCGGTATAAAATTAGGGCGTGCAGAACCGGGAAATATTTGTATGGCAGTACCGGGAATTCCCGGTTTTCTCATACTAAAATTTCCCGGTTCTGCACGCCCTATATAAAATGTACCGAAAAATGAGCCTTTTTAGAACTTGACTGGCACTACCGTGCATATTTAAAATAATCAATATGGTTTGTTATTTAAACTGTTTTGGAAGAGGGATTCAAAATATATACAGTAATATTTTTTTATTTAACAAATCTTACCGATATTTTCAAATACGACAAATACTCGATTTTTTGCAGTTGTGATAACTTATTATGAGCGTACGTGGTGATATGGTGGTAGACTAGACTTTTTTTGTAAGGGTTTAAAACCGTATAAACAACTATTAAGCGAACATTTTTCTTAAATAAAAAGAATATATTTTTAACTGTAAGCTTTGGTACTCAGGGGTGATTACTATCACTAGAGTACAGTGACGTGGCGGAAAAGATATCCTAGGGCAAGCCGGTGCAGATTTGGCGTACATTTTCCTTAAGAGCTGTAGAATAAGATGGTCAAATGCCTGATATTAGGCAAGCCGGTAGAAATCGAGTTCTTTGGACGCCACACCACTGCTAGAGTAGGTAATTCACAATTTTGTCGTCAAGTCCGTTATCAGAGATCATGTGGTCTGACAATCGAAGCGATTGCTAATTATTATTATAGTAAGAATTATATAAGGTGTCCGAATGTTTATTCATTCTCTTTAAGAACATTCGGTCACCTTAGATAATTCTTACTATACTAATGCACACGTATTTATATTGGGGACGAGATGACGGCGAAATCCTGAATTACCCAACTGTAATCAGAGCATCTCTGTTATCAATGGTTACATTGTCTATCCCTTTCGCTCTGTAAAGGACAGACAGAGACAACACCAAAAACGAACTGAACCAAAGTTGTGCAGTATTTTCTTTTTATGCGTGTAATGTGCGATATAGTTTAATGCTTTTTTTTAATAACTGGACCATTTTGAAAATTAACGTATTATAAATGACAAAATATACCTTTTGTAAGGCGCGTATAAACGGGCAATATTTTTCTGGTCCAGCAACTATGTGCATTTCGCTTTCGCATACGAAGTAAGAAAAAGATAGGAGGAAGACTTGCCGACTACGAATTACAGAAAAATATTGCTCGTTTAGATACGTCCGTTTTCAAGTACAACTTTTTTTTTTTAAATGACTAGGTCTTGATTTTGAATCCTCTGTAATAACAAAAAGCGTATTTTAGCATCTCTTGTGCGTGAACTTAAAAATTTACAATGGAACTTGAATCATACTGCCTAGAGAATAGGGTTGAATTTATTTTATGCTATTATTGTACGGAGCAATCAACCAATGAAAATTTAATCACGTTAAAGAGCAAAAATTAAAATTGTGAAATTTTAAAAAGAATTAAATTGATATTGCTTTTTAGCCTTTTTAAAATTTTCGGTCATTTTACGAACAGAATTCCGATTACACACCGTGTTATTTTTTTTTTATTTCCGATAAATTCGACACGTTGCTTCGTACGCCAACAGAAGCTACCTGGTATATCGCATTTGTTAAATTAGTTTATTTTTTTACTTTTCATAAAAAATAAATTAATATCGAGTAGATGACCATTTCAAAAGACACTTTTGAGTTAGTCAAAAGTTAATGTCAACTATGACAGTGTTGGGATTATGACAGCTCATTTATACTGGTCGGTGATTAAATTAAGATTATGAATATTTTAAAAACGGTATGAGTTACAACAACATTAGTTTCTTGGAGAAATTAACTTAATCAGATCTGAAGAATGTGCCCTCGAAGTTAACGGAAATCAATAAAAACACGGTGTATAAAATAAAAATGACTGTTTTTTTGTTCCGTCGCGTCCGGAATGGCGGGAGAAAGCTCAATAAAGAAGCAAATGGCGGTCTCTGGAGTCGGAGGCCAAGATCCAATTCGGTTCGTTGAGTCTAGTAAGTTTCTTACCTCACACCGGGCCATAAAGTGGCAATAACCGCCCGCTACGCGTGCGGAAAATCCCACTTCAGGGCCTGGGGGAGACGTAAAAATGTCTACTTACCACGAAGAAAGCCTAAGAGCACATATTTATCGCACTTGCCTTCGGCTCGGGCGTCAAATACCTGCGATCTGAAACATTCCTAGATAAGTAATGTACTCTTTTTTTATTCTTGGCATTTCAGTCGTCAGTACGGTTTCTCCACAAGAGGTAATGAGGCATTTTAAAAGGACTTGTGCATTTCAATGCAATTTAAATCTTCAACAAAAGGATTACAGTTACATTTCGATTAAGTCATTACATCCACAAAGTACGTCACACGATTTTTCAGACTTTTAGACCCCCCCCCCCCCATATCACACTTTTTCCTAACATATTTGACCTTGTTAGTATAGGCTGTCACATTTGGCTTGACAACCCCCCTTCCCCCCATGGGCGTGATGTACTATATGGACGAAAAAAGAAAAAAAAAAAGGAGATAAAAGAATGTAAGAAAGACATGTAAAAGGGCCTACTTACAGAAATAAATTATTTTATTTTATTTTGACCCCTTGATGGTTTTCTCTACGAATTTTTTTAATACGATTTTATTCAAAGTACAAGTTGTAGTGACGATTTGTTTTGTTTATTTTGAAGCGAAAAAAAAAATAACTATTCAATATAACTGCCGCCACAACGCAAAAAAAAATTTTCGACACTGAGTTATATTATATACATATTCGGAATCAGCGAAATTTACTGATCCGGAATTTGTAAACATTTTAGTGTCGAAAAAAAAAGTTGTATGTGCCCTTTTGCGTTATGGCGGTAGATCACGTAGATTCAAATTCCATTGTAAATTTTGCATTTAAGGTTAGCTATAGAAAACAGGGATAACTTCATCATCATCATGGCGCAATGATTTTTTTCTTACCCTTATTGTTTGGGGGTTTGGTGATTCAGGTTTAAGGCTTGCAGGATCGTCGGGTAGTTCAATAAGGACCGGGCTATGTTACGTGTATACAATATTAATACAAATGTAAATATTGCTGTGCCAAACGGCATTGGTGTCATTCGGTCGGCGCGCTTCGGCAGCCACGCAGCATGGTTTGTCTGGAATTGCAAGGATAATTATTAACGTAATAGGGATGACGGCTGGGTTGAAAATATATAATTCTATTTAGTCCGTCAGTTAGATTATGGAAAAATATGGGACACGTATTTTTTTGGTTTATCAAAATATTAAAAATCGAAAAAGCTATAATATAATCAAGCTTCTGCAAAAAAGTGGCGGATTGTGACTCCTAGCTCCTAGGTGAAAATTGTACCAAGGAGTGACGTCACTCGAAACTTCTAAGCACTCTATTCTCGTCATTTTTTGTTTGTTAAACAAAAGAAAAAAAACGGTACAATATTTTTTAATAATCTAACTGACGGACCTCACAGTTTTTTTTAGTCGTCTAGTCTATAAAAGAATCAAGGGGGATTTGCCCTGCTGTTAGACACTACTATAGGTAAACAAAAGAACGTTCTATAAGTTACAGTAAGTATACAGGAAATCAAATTAAATAAACAGAAACATTTAATTGGAGCATTCCATAAAAAGTCTACTTTTTGTCACTTGCGTTTGTGTCCTTTTATCTTTATGTCTTACAGTAACGGAGACGGATACGACGCAAGCGACAACACCCATAAGGTACCTTTACTTGCGAAACGTCACTTATAATTTCTAGACTTTAACAGGTTGTCAAAAGTGATGTGTTCTCGGTGTGGACGGCGCGCGGCACCGCACTCGGCGGTAGTGGGTGTCACTTGCCTGTGTGAGTGTCGCTACTGGCAGTTAGAGCAGCTCGTACTGCCGCAGGTGCATGCGCTGTATGATGTCGCGGCAGTCGTTGAACACGCGCTTTATGTTCTCGGTGTGGACGGCGCGCGGCACCGCACTCGGCGGTAGTGGGTGTCACTTGCCTGTGTGAGTGTCGCTACTGGCAGTTAGAGCAGCTCGTACTGCCGCAGGTGCATGCGCTGTATGATGTCGCGGCAGTCGTTGAACACGCGCTTTATGTTCTCGGTGTCGACGGCGCGCGGCACCGCACTCGGCGGTAGTGGGTGTCACTTGCCTGTGTGAGTGTCGCTACTGGCAGTTAGAGCAGCTCGTACTGCCGCAGGTGCATGCGCTGTATGATGTCGCGGCAGTCGTTGAACACGCGCTTTATGTTCTCGGTGTGGACGGCGCGCGGCACCGCACTCGGCGGTAGTGGGTGTCACTTGCCTGTGTGAGTGTCGCTACTGGCAGTTAGAGCAGCTCGTACTGCCGCAGGTGCATGCGCTGTATGATGTCGCGGCAGTCGTTGAACACGCGCTTTATGTTCTCGGTGTGGACGGCGCGCGGCACCGCACTCGGCGGTAGTGGGTGTCACTTGCCTGTGTGAGTGTCGCTACTGGCAGTTAGAGCAGCTCGTACTGCCGCAGGTGCATGCGCTGTATGATGTCGCGGCAGTCGTTGAACACGCGCTTTATGTTCTCGGTGTGGACGGCGCGCGGCACCGCACTCGGCGGTAGTGGGTGTCACTTGCCTGTGTGAGTGTCGCTACTGGCAGTTAGAGCAGCTCGTACTGCCGCAGGTGCATGCGCTGTATGATGTCGCGGCAGTCGTTGAACACGCGCTTTATGTTCTCGGTGTGGACGGCGCGCGGCACCGCACTCGGCGGTAGTGGGTGTCACTTGCCTGTGTGAGTGTCGCTACTGGCAGTTAGAGCAGCTCGTACTGCCGCAGGTGCATGCGCTGTATGATGTCGCGGCAGTCGTTGAACACGCGCTTTATGTTCTCGGTGTGGACGGCGCGCGGCACCGCACTCGGCGGTAGTGGGTGTCACTTGCCTGTGTGAGTGTCGCTACTGGCAGTTAGAGCAGCTCGTACTGCCGCAGGTGCATGCGCTGTATGATGTCGCGGCAGTCGTTGAACACGCGCTTTATGTTCTCGGTGTCGACGGCGCGCGGCACCGCACTCGGCGGTAGTGGGTGTCACTTGCCTGTGTGAGTGTCGCTACTGGCAGTTAGAGCAGCTCGTACTGCCGCAGGTGCATGCGCTGTATGATGTCGCGGCAGTCGTTGAACACGCGCTTTATGTTCTCGGTGTGGACGGCGCGCGGCACCGCACTCGGCGGTAGTGGGTGTCACTTGCCTGTGTGAGTGTCGCTACTGGCAGTTAGAGCAGCTCGTACTGCCGCAGGTGCATGCGCTGTATGATGTCGCGGCAGTCGTTGAACACGCGCTTTATGTTCTCGGTGTGGACGGCGCGCGGCACCGCACTCGGCGGTAGTGGGTGTCACTTGCCTGTGTGAGTGTCGCTACTGGCAGTTAGAGCAGCTCGTACTGCCGCAGGTGCATGCGCTGTATGATGTCGCGGCAGTCGTTGAACACGCGCTTTATGTTCTCGGTGTGGACGGCGCGCGGCACCGCACTCGGCGGTAGTGGGTGTCACTTGCCTGTGTGAGTGTCGCTACTGGCAGTTAGAGCAGCTCGTACTGCCGCAGGTGCATGCGCTGTATGATGTCGCGGCAGTCGTTGAACACGCGCTTTATGTTCTCGGTGTGGACGGCGCGCGGCACCGCACTCGGCGGTAGTGGGTGTCACTTGCCTGTGTGAGTGTCGCTACTGGCAGTTAGAGCAGCTCGTACTGCCGCAGGTGCATGCGCTGTATGATGTCGCGGCAGTCGTTGAACACGCGCTTTATGTTCTCGGTGTGGACGGCGCGCGGCACCGCACTCGGCGGTAGTGGGTGTCACTTGCCTGTGTGAGTGTCGCTACTGGCAGTTAGAGCAGCTCGTACTGCCGCAGGTGCATGCGCTGTATGATGTCGCGGCAGTCGTTGAACACGCGCTTTATGTTCTCGGTGTGGACGGCGCGCGGCACCGCACTCGGCGGTAGTGGGTGTCACTTGCCTGTGTGAGTGTCGCTACTGGCAGTTAGAGCAGCTCGTACTGCCGCAGGTGCATGCGCTGTATGATGTCGCGGCAGTCGTTGAACACGCGCTTTATGTTCTCGGTGTGGACGGCGCGCGGCACCGCACTCGGGGGTAGTGGGTGTCACTTGCCTGTGTGAGTGTCGCTACTGGCAGTTAGAGCAGCTCGTACTGCCGCAGGTGCATGCGCTGTATGATGTCGCGGCAGTCGTTGAACACGCGCTTTATGTTCTCGGTGTGGACGGCGCGCGGCACCGCACTCGGCGGTAGTGGGTGTCACTTGCCTGTGTGAGTGTCGCTACTGGCAGTTAGAGCAGCTCGTACTGCCGCAGGTGCATGCGCTGTATGATGTCGCGGCAGTCGTTGAACACGCGCTTTATGTTCTCGGTGTCGACGGCGCGCGGCACCGCACTCGGCGGTAGTGGGTGTCACTTGCCTGTGTGAGTGTCGCTACTGGCAGTTAGAGCAGCTCGTACTGCCGCAGGTGCATGCGCTGTATGATGTCGCGGCAGTCGTTGAACACGCGCTTTATGTTCTCGGTGTGGACGGCGCGCGGCACCGCACTCGGCGGTAGTGGGTGTCACTTGCCTGTGTGAGTGTCGCTACTGGCAGTTAGAGCAGCTCGTACTGCCGCAGGTGCATGCGCTGTATGATGTCGCGGCAGTCGTTGAACACGCGCTTTATGTTCTCGGTGTGGACGGCGCGCGGCACCGCACTCGGCGGTAGTGGGTGTCACTTGCCTGTGTGAGTGTCGCTACTGGCAGTTAGAGCAGCTCGTACTGCCGCAGGTGCATGCGCTGTATGATGTCGCGGCAGTCGTTGAACACGCGCTTTATGTTCTCGGTGTGGACGGCGCGCGGCACCGCACTCGGCGGTAGTGGGTGTCACTTGCCTGTGTGAGTGTCGCTACTGGCAGTTAGAGCAGCTCGTACTGCCGCAGGTGCATGCGCTGTATGATGTCGCGGCAGTCGTTGAACACGCGCTTTATGTTCTCGGTGTGGACGGCGCGCGGCACCGCACTCGGCGGTAGTGGGTGTCACTTGCCTGTGTGAGTGTCGCTACTGGCAGTTAGAGCAGCTCGTACTGCCGCAGGTGCATGCGCTGTATGATGTCGCGGCAGTCGTTGAACACGCGCTTTATGTTCTCGGTGTGGACGGCGCGCGGCACCGCACTCGGCGGTAGTGGGTGTCACTTGCCTGTGTGAGTGTCGCTACTGGCAGTTAGAGCAGCTCGTACTGCCGCAGGTGCATGCGCTGTATGATGTCGCGGCAGTCGTTGAACACGCGCTTTATGTTCTCGGTGTCGACGGCGCGCGGCACCGCACTCGGCGGTAGTGGGTGTCACTTGCCTGTGTGAGTGTCGCTACTGGCAGTTAGAGCAGCTCGTACTGCCGCAGGTGCATGCGCTGTATGATGTCGCGGCAGTCGTTGAACACGCGCTTTATGTTCTCGGTGTGGACGGCGCGCGGCACCGCACTCGGCGGTAGTGGGTGTCACTTGCCTGTGTGAGTGTCGCTACTGGCAGTTAGAGCAGCTCGTACTGCCGCAGGTGCATGCGCTGTATGATGTCGCGGCAGTCGTTGAACACGCGCTTTATGTTCTCGGTGTGGACGGCGCGCGGCACCGCACTCGGCGGTAGTGGGTGTCACTTGCCTGTGTGAGTGTCGCTACTGGCAGTTAGAGCAGCTCGTACTGCCGCAGGTGCATGCGCTGTATGATGTCGCGGCAGTCGTTGAACACGCGCTTTATGTTCTCGGTGTGGACGGCGCGCGGCACCGCACTCGGCGGTAGTGGGTGTCACTTGCCTGTGTGAGTGTCGCTACTGGCAGTTAGAGCAGCTCGTACTGCCGCAGGTGCATGCGCTGTATGATGTCGCGGCAGTCGTTGAACACGCGCTTTATGTTCTCGGTGTGGACGGCGCGCGGCACCGCACTCGGCGGTAGTGGGTGTCACTTGCCTGTGTGAGTGTCGCTACTGGCAGTTAGAGCAGCTCGTACTGCCGCAGGTGCATGCGCTGTATGATGTCGCGGCAGTCGTTGAACACGCGCTTTATGTTCTCGGTGTGGACGGCGCGCGGCACCGCACTCGGCGGTAGTGGGTGTCACTTGCCTGTGTGAGTGTCGCTACTGGCAGTTAGAGCAGCTCGTACTGCCGCAGGTGCATGCGCTGTATGATGTCGCGGCAGTCGTTGAACACGCGCTTTATGTTCTCGGTGTGGACGGCGCGCGGCACCGCACTCGGCGGTAGTGGGTGTCACTTGCCTGTGTGAGTGTCGCTACTGGCAGTTAGAGCAGCTCGTACTGCCGCAGGTGCATGCGCTGTATGATGTCGCGGCAGTCGTTGAACACGCGCTTTATGTTCTCGGTGTGGACGGCGCGCGGCACCGCACTCGGGGGTAGTGGGTGTCACTTGCCTGTGTGAGTGTCGCTACTGGCAGTTAGAGCAGCTCGTACTGCCGCAGGTGCATGCGCTGTATGATGTCGCGGCAGTCGTTGAACACGCGCTTTATGTTCTCGGTGTGGACGGCGCGCGGCACCGCACTCGGCGGTAGTGGGTGTCACTTGCCTGTGTGAGTGTCGCTACTGGCAGTTAGAGCAGCTCGTACTGCCGCAGGTGCATGCGCTGTATGATGTCGCGGCAGTCGTTGAACACGCGCTTTATGTTCTCGGTGTCGACGGCGCAGGTGAAGTGCGGGTAGCAGTAGTGCTTGCCGTCGCCTGACGCCGTGCTGATGCGCTGTAACGAGAAAAAGGGTTGATGGTCACAAAAAAATAACCATATTTTCACTTAAAAAACCCGACTGCAGTGCAAACAATACATAAAGTGTACTTACAAGGAACTCGTCCCGTATGAAGTACTTGGCTCGCGCCACTTCCGGGTGCTCGCGGGAGTCCGGCGCCGCGTCCGGGGGGACCTGAGTAAAATTACAATTTTTAGTAAAAAAAAATAAAAATCGTTTATTTCAGACTACAGTCCATAGTTGTTAGTCACATTTACCCTTACACTAGTGTTAGATACATTATTTCTATTAAATAATGTTGTATGAAAAAAAATCCTATGTGTACAGTCGAGTTCATCATTATCTGAGCAAAGATTGGACCAAAAACATCTGAACAAGACCCTATTATCAGAAGCATAAGAACCAGATAAGATATTTTTGATTCGTTCTTTCTTCAGATAATGATGAACTCGACTGTTTGTATGTATGTCTGTCACCCCGCAGTGTCTGACAGTGGGCAGTGTCTATCAGCGGGCAGTGTCTGTCAGTCGGCAGTGTCTGACAGTGACAGTGGTCTGTAAGCGGGCAGTGTCTGTCAATGGGCAGTATTTGTCAGTCGGCAGTGTCTGTTAGTCGGGAATTTCTGTCAGCCGTTAGTCTGTTAGTCGGTAGTGTCTGTCAGCCGGCATTGTCTGTCAGTGGGCAGTGTCTGTCAGTTACCTGGTAGCGCGTGAACTCTGAGAAGTTCGTCTGCCTGTCAGTCGGCAGTGTTTGTCAGCCGACAGTGTCTGTCAGTGGACAGTGTCTGGCAGTTACCTGGTAGCGCGTGAACTCTGAGAAGTAGTCGTCGAGCCGCGACTTGCCGGCGAGCACCTTCTCCGCCAACAAGTCCTGTTTGTTGAGGAACAGGATCACAGATATCGTGCGCAACCATCTGTTGATAAACAATACGATTAGTATATATGAAGGGTAGAGGCAGGGGCGTATTTTGAAATTCAGCGCCCCGGGCCAATTTAAAGTTTGCCGCCTTACAGACAGGTGCCTCATGTCTTAGACTGAGCCTAGGGGAGGCTTGTAGTGCCCCCCGTGGCCTGTGTCCGCTGCCCCTTGTGATCTGCCGCCCCGGGGCCATGGCCCTCTTGGCCCTAGGGTAAATACGCCCCTGGGTAGGGGTAAGGAATACAATCTTATATGAGGGATCAGTAGAAAGTGTCCAGCTAAATAGATTAGTATTTTGAAATATGTGGCGACACAGACGCTAGGGACATTGTTAGCGATGCGCTCTTTTCTATTCTCTCGGGAACCAATGTCAATCTGTTTTTAGTTTTAACGCCATAGTTTTAAGGGTGATAATTCTGCCGTCTGATATCTAAAACTAGACTAACCTCTATACAACTCCGTAGAGTTAATCATAAAACGGCAGAATTAGAATGATCATATATATGTATCTAAACCAGTTACCATGCAAAAGCGGGCAGTCCGCTGTTACCCGCGCACCTATGCGCGCGAACTCTCGATGTTGTATGAGGAGCACGTGGTCACATGATGGTCACGTGTAACACACCTGTTGTTCCATATGCTCTTGAAGAGGTCGAGGGACTCGCGCAGACGGTTCTGCGTGGGGTCCTCTCGGAGCACCATGTTGTGTGAGGAGCACGTGGTCACATGATGGTCACGTGTAACACACCTGTTGTTCCATATGCTCTTGAAGAGGTCGAGGGACTCGCGCAGACGGTTCTGCGTGGGGTCCTCTCGGAGCACCATGTTGTGTGAGGAGCACGTGGTCACATGATGGTCACGTGTAACACACCTGTTGTTCCATATGCTCTTGAAGAGGTCGAGGGACTCGCGCAGACGGTTCTGCGTGGGGTCCTCTCGGAGCACCATGTTGTGTGAGGAGCACGTGGTCACATGATGGTCACGTGTAACACACCTGTTGTTCCATATGCTCTTGAAGAGGTCGAGGGACTCGCGCAGACGGTTCTGCGTGGGGTCCTCTCGGAGCACCATGTTGTGTGAGGAGCACGCGGTCACATGATGGTCACGTGTAACACACCTGTTGTTCCATATGCTCTTGAAGAGGTCGAGGGACTCGCGCAGACGGTTCTGCGTGGGGTCCTCTCGGAGCACCATGTTGTGTGAGGAGCACGCGGTCACATGATGGTCACGTGTAACACACCTGTTGTTCCATATGCTCTTGAAGAGGTCGAGGGACTCGCGCAGACGGTTCTGCGTGGGGTCCTCTCGGAGCACCATGTTGTGTGAGGAGCACGCGGTCACATGATGGTCACGTGTAACACACCTGTTGTTCCATATGCTCTTGAAGAGGTCGAGGGACTCGCGCAGACGGTTCTGCGTGGGGTCCTCTCGGAGCACCATGTTGTGTGAGGAGCACGCGGTCACATGATGGTCACGTGTAACACACCTGTTGTTCCATATGCTCTTGAAGAGGTCGAGGGACTCGCGCAGACGGTTCTGCGTGGGGTCCTCTCGGAGCACCATGTTGTGTGAGGAGCACGTGGTCACATGATGGTCACGTGTAACACACCTGTTGTTCCATATGCTCTTGAAGAGGTCGAGGGACTCGCGCAGACGGTTCTGCGTGGGGTCCTCTCGGAGCACCATGTTGTGTGAGGAGCACGTGGTCACATGATGGTCACGTGTAACACACCTGTTGTTCCATATGCTCTTGAAGAGGTCGAGGGACTCGCGCAGACGGTTCTGCGTGGGGTCCTCTCGGAGCACCATGTTGTGTGAGGAGCACGTGGTCACATGATGGTCACGTGTAACACACCTGTTGTTCCATATGCTCTTGAAGAGGTCGAGGGACTCGCGCAGACGGTTCTGCGTGGGGTCCTCTCGGAGCACCATGTTGTGTGAGGAGCACGCGGTCACATGATGGTCACGTGTAACACACCTGTTGTTCCATATGCTCTTGAAGAGGTCGAGGGACTCGCGCAGACGGTTCTGCGTGGGGTCCTCTCGGAGCACCATGTTGTGTGAGGAGCACGCGGTCACATGATGGTCACGTGTAACACACCTGTTGTTCCATATGCTCTTGAAGAGGTCGAGGGACTCGCGCAGACGGTTCTGCGTGGGGTCCTCTCGGAGCACCATGTTGTGTGAGGAGCACGCGGTCACATGATGGTTACGTGTAACACACCTGTTGTTCCATATGCTCTTGAAGAGGTCGAGGGACTCGCGCAGACGGTTCTGCGTGGGGTCCTCTCGGAGCACCATGTTGTGTGAGGAGCACGCGGTCACATGATGGTTACGTGTAACACACCTGTTGTTCCATATGCTCTTGAAGAGGTCGAGGGACTCGCGCAGACGGTTCTGCGTGGGGTCCTCTCGGAGCACCATGTTGTGTGAGGAGCACGCGGTCACATGATGGTTACGTGTAACACACCTGTTGTTCCATATGCTCTTGAAGAGGTCGAGGGACTCGCGCAGACGGTTCTGCGTGGGGTCCTCTCGGAGCACCATATTGTATGAGGAGCACGCGGTCACGAATATGATGGCGGTCACGTCGTTGAAACATTGGATCCATTTGCGTCGCTCGTCGCGTTGCCCGCCCACGTCGAACATACTGGAAATATAATTCGAATAATTAGTCTTATATTCAATATCCTATGCTCATGCGGACCACTCGTGCGCAAATGAAGTATCCGTCTAGGGCGACATATTATTTTATTTTTGGTGAAACAACTTCTAAATGTATAACAGACATAATAAATCGAGTATATAACTATTTAGGCATGCACTTTAGGGTGCTTCTTATTTTGTCGATTTTTTTATTTCTTGCGGGGCACCCCTTCATTTTATTTTAGGGCATGAAAAGACATGACATTTTTTTAGATTTTTACTTGAAGTTTTAAAGGTCGCTTTAGAGGTCGCTACCAGCAGTTGAATAAAAAAAATCTCATACATTTATAGAATTTTAAATTTATATTTATGACCTCGACTGTACGTTCTTTGATATTGGCCGATCGGCCGGCATCAACGGCGTTTGCGTAATAGGTCAGTTTTAATGATTAATTTTATTATATTGTGCCACAGTGACGTTTCGTCCGCCGGCCCACCCCACCCACCCCACGCCCACCGCGCACGCTGCGCGGGAGGCCAAAAACTAGAAATACACCTGGTCAGGGTAACGAAACCTTTTTACAACCTTATTTTTTAAACGGTTTCTTGTCATCCGTGATTGTCGCTAGTGTAAAGCAAGTACACACTCACTGGAAATTGACTTTGTCGACGACGAATTGCGTCTCGAAGATGCCGGAGGTGAGCACTCGGCAGCGCAGGATGTCCTGCTCCGTGGGTGTGTACTGCGGCTGCTTTATTGTGTGCACCTGGTCCAGGAAACTGGAAAAAAAAATACATAGACATTACTATGGGTCAACTACACAAAAAAATCACACAGTGCCCTGCGTGTCCAATACAATAACGGTTTTAGAGCAATAATGGGGTTGCCGAGGTACTGTAGCGCATCAGGGATGTTTGTCGAAGCGAGACTGGATAGCTTTCAGGCCATAGTCCGGAAAAGAGTCGCATCCCTGATGCGCCGCATCAATACCAGCACCAACAGTCTCCTAACCGTTATAGCGGGAAGGATAGAGGGACGAATTTTTGAGCACTGGACGCAAATGCACTTGAGCCTATGTCCAATGCTAAAATGACTGTCCCGAGGTTTTAAAAACCTTAATGTTTTAAATATGTACCTACTAACATAGTCATAAGTATTACTAACACAATGGATGTACAAATTATCTGAAAATAAATGAATTATTATTATTATTATTACAGGATAACCTTACACAACGTTTATATCAAAACGCGATTAGAATACGATCCCGAAGTGCCGTTAGCACAAAAGTACATACAATGAATAAATATAATTAATTATAAGTCAATCATGATATCTTCATAGTTTAAGTGCAAACACTTATAGATAATATACAGGGTGTCCCATAACTGACACGTCACAGTGACACTGGAGGTACACCAGGTCAAGAGGTACCAAACCAACTTAACATGACCCGCCGACCGTAATTTTTTTTTCACTACTGGTGGTTAAAGTCGAAATTAATGTTTCACCGTGAATTAATTCAAGATCAAACTAGTATTTTATTTTATTTTACTTAGTTTTTGGATAAAATACCATTTCTGTAATCTTAATTAACCTATTAATTATTTATTTTCATTGTAATTTTTATTCATGGTACCGTACACATAAAAAAAACTAACCTTGACACCTTTCCGAGTGCACACTGGCACTAATAATGTTAAAAACGGACAAAATTCATGAAAAACTTTAATTCGACAATAACTCAAAAACCGTGCCACTTTTACTGGGGTCATGTTAAGTTGGTTTGGTACCTCTTGACCTGGTCTACCTCCAGTGTCACTGTGACGTGTCATTTATGGGACACCCTGTATGGTTTACATTTTACAAAGTTGATCCCATAGTAAAAGTTGTTCAAAATCATGGATAGATTGAGATTTTATTATCATGATTCACGTTATAAATTTGACGCAGTACAGTCGCCATCAGATATATCTGAGCTGTCAGTGTACTCATAAATATCTGAATACGGCTCTATTTTCATAGCATTAGAGCCGTGTTCAGATATTTATGAGTACACTGACAGCTCAGATATATCTGATGGCGACTGTACTTTGTTAATGGTGTACTCACTACTTGGCGCAGTCGATGAGTTGGTACTCGTTGCTGCGCTCGTAGGTGCGCTGCACGCCCTGGTCCTTCCACAGCGCCTCCGTGTGCTCGTAGAACTCCATGGGGTAGTCGAAGTCTGGTTGCGACGCCACGTCCTGGAATAACAGACAGTGACACTTGGGACAACAGTAGGGTTGCCAGATGGTCGGGATTTGGCGGGATTCTCCCGATTTTATGTATGTCCTCCCGACTCCCGACAAACGACTTTATTTTAAAACTTAGTCCGATCCACTCAAGGGGGAAAATTTCTGCTCTTTCAGGCTAAAAAAAATGAGCGCGCGGGGCATCTCCCGACCGAAGTCTCAAAACCCCGACATATTGTTTTTTTTTCTCCCGATAATAGGGTCATTCAATCTGGCAACCCTAGACAACAGTGCCGTGTGTAAATTTAGACTAGTTAACGGTAGATGGCGGTACAAGCCTACAGGCGCATATAGTACTTTTTGATATAAGTGCGGAAAGTACATCATTTTTCACGAGTCCCGAGGTGTATTGGCCCGAGCCGCGAGGCGAGGGTAAATACTCGGGACGAGTGGAAATGACACTTCCGCACGTGTATCAAACGACGTTTTTTAATACATTTGCGAAAAAATGTCTATGAAACAAAAACATGGCACCGGCTGTCACCATTCAGCCTAACCAAAAGAAATTATTTTGAAAAGAAACATACAGAATTCAATTAAATTGAAACATGAAAAAGCAAGAAATATATTTTATGCCACACCTGGCCATGAAGCCGCTTTCTGGCCAAGTGTAGACATAAAATGATGTACACAAGACGGGGGGTAATAAAGAAAGCCCTCGATCGCATATTTACGCCCCTCGCTTGCAGCTCGGGCCGCAAACTTCTGCGATCTCGGCCTTACTTTGTAATACCACCCTAGTTATGTAATGTACTATATTATTACTTTGTATTTTACTTATTTGCAAATAAATGTGTTATTTAGTATTCAAAAATTAGCTGGAAAGTAAAAAGCACTAGTGCGCAAAATACAACTCTGCGCACGATTTACAGCTATGAAAAATATCACTTTTTTGAAAAATTTGATGACATGGATATGCGTCTCGGTGGCACAATGATGTGCGCCTGTGTTGGCACGGAGAGCCGTTGGAGATGCAGGTTCGAGTCCTGCCGGAGGCATATAATTTTTCGATTTTCGCTTTCCATAAAACATTTGGATAGTGCCATCTTTTATTTATTTTTTCTTGTCAACCGACTGTGACGAAGTAAAAAAGAGGGTTATTTAAAGTAAGATAAGCCTACCTGTATGTAGTCGACGCGGGCCTTGTTCTCAGGTTTTTCGAGTGGTATGGGCGGCGTGAGGGTGCTCATGGCACCGGTGATTGTCTGCAAACGAACGATACATTATTATACACCAAATAACGTGACATACTTTTGTTAGAAAATATTTTTATGACCGAGCAGGAGCGAGGCCGTCAAAATCTACGAGTCGTAGATAATATGCTAACATGTTTTTTTTAAAGAAATGTGCTGAAGTTATGGTTCCGATATTTTTTAGGAAATTTGTCATTATAATATGACGCACGGATAACTCGATTTTATTGCTTTTGTGGTTGTCTTGGTTTATAGCTATGGTATTTTTTCTATCACAGCAAAAAACCGCAAAATGCAAATACCTATCACTATTTTCTTACTGCTAAAGTCCATACAAACGTTATAAGTTTGCTGATCTGATACCCTATGATTGACTTCTGAATTTGTGTATTTTCAAGTACACAAAAAACGTAAAAATGATTGGGACACCAAAAAAAGATTATTTTTTTTGATCTGTGATATATTTTATGCTATCAGACAAATACTGCACAAATGGGAAACCCAACACCTTATTAAATTATTTCAGGTTAAGGAAGTTACCTAACTACCAATTATACATCACAATAATTTCATTAAACTTTGACCGCTCATTGTGTCATACAGATGTAGTGAATAATCCTTTCCTATCGGCAAAACTCGGAACAACGATAACACCCGAATGTTGCCGATGTGTCTATGAATTACTGTATTATTAAATTACGTGTAGGTATCAAATAAATCGCATACTTTATTTATCAATGTCAAATGTCAAACTGCCCGTTTGACGTATATTACACTGAGACGTTAAAACCACCACGATTCTATCATATAAAGAATTTTCAGTTAGGAAATATAAATAAATATTGTAAATAACTTCGCAGGCTTGCCGATCTAAACGTTTCCCTTTTCTTAGTGCTTTCGGCATGTCTGTTATAAATTGTTAATGTGGATCGAATAAAATCAATGTTTATTATTTACAAAAATTACAGACAAGAGTGACATGTAAAAAGTCTATCAAAATATAGGTGGCCTGTGTTAAGAACAGCGCCATCTATGTAAGAACCTAGTTGTTACCTAGATGGCTTTTAAAGTATATTTATTGACTGCATTATCTATGCTACTAAATAGTTTAGCAGTGGCTTCGATAGAGGTCGCTGTAATAAAAGCACTTAGATTTAAGGTATTATATTTAATTTCACTTTTTGCAATAAACCCGAACAAGACACACGCCGTTTCTCTCCGCCATCAACTCCCAAGAACCCCTGCTTCGTCCACGATCCGACATTGGTGACCCCGACTATAGAAGAATCTCTTATCCGAAGACGCAAGGAGTTATTGCTGGGCGTAGCGCGCTTAGCGAAAAAACCACAGGGAATCGTGGATATTTACGGTGAGCAGCCATTCCGTGATTCCGTTCCGGCATCGACACGTGGCGGGACAGGGGTATTTCTACCAACAGGGAGCTGAATCCTGGGGATTAAACAAAGAAGATCTTCACAGACGAGGAGATTTCAGGCGAAATTTTGTGAAAAGTCATCCTACTGTGGCCATCGACCAGGCCACGTGACACGTCGCAACCTATCCTTCCACCTAAGAAGAGTCGAGAAGAAAATAGAAGAGGCGCGTATAGGTCTCTATTACCAAGTAAGTGGCTGGCAATTAACATAACGGGCTAAAAAATTCAGAATTCCTTCACCTTTTGTATCTCAAATTTATAACCTCTACTGTACACGTGGTTTCCCTACTTCGTTTTTTTTAACTGTATTGTTGTTAATTTCATTTAATAATGTCGTCTACTGGATCTGAAACCGATTTAAAAGAACTGATTAAAAAAAGAGGAGTAATTAAGGGAAAATTAACCTTATTTATGAAATTTTTGTCTAAACTTAAACCTGATTCGTTGGCTGCCGAACAATTAATTGATTTGGATTTACGTACGACTAGGATTACAAGTGTTTTCAAAGAGTTTGAAGTAATTCAAGATAAAATTGAGACAATAAGTGAGGAGCTCGAAGAGCATTTAGTGGAGAGGGAAACCTTTGAGAACACTTATTTTAAATGTGTGTCTTTAGCAAAAAGCTATTTAGCACAGGTGGCCAGCCCAGGCGAGTCGGGAGCTCCTAGTAATGATCACGACAACGAGCCACGTGAGCATGAGTCCATTAAATATCCTGATATCGCTTTGCCGTCCTTTAATGGAGATATTACCTCTTGGATTGAATTTAGGGACACTTTCGATGCTCTTGTAAATCAAACCAGTTTGAAACCTATCCAAAAATTTAAGTACCTAAAGAGTTGTTTAACAAATAGCGCATTGGAAGTTCTCAGTTCATTAGAATATGCCGAAGAAAGTCACGCTATAGCGTGGCAACTGCTTTGCGAGCGATTTAACAGCCCTAAAACACTTGTTTATACCCATTTGAGAGCTCTGTTAAATATTGATACAGTACCAACTACAGCCACAGCCCTTAGATCATTGAATGATAATATTTCCAAGCACTTACGAATTCTCAGGTCCCTAAAAATACCAACCGAGAGCTGGGACTTGTTAATTGTATTTTTCCTCAGTTCCAAACTCGAAAAACGATTACAAAATAAATGGGAGGAAAAAAACTAATTCCCGTGAATTGCCTACGTTGCAGGAGTTCAGGTCGTTCTTGCGATCCCAAGCCGACCTCGTGGAGGCAGTGAGTTCCGCCGAGCCCGCGAAGCCCGGACACCGCGAGCTCCCGCCGAAGAAGGCGATGGTAACCACGTGTCCTCCATCCCATACCCACAGTAAGGTAACTCCTAAATATACCTATCGTAGTCAATGTCCTAACTGTAAGGAGGCACATTTTATAAACCAATGTCCGAAGTTTATGGCTCTGAATGCACCAACACGCATTCGCGTCGTAAAAAGGCTAGGCCTTTGTTTAAATTGCTTAGGCTCTAACCACATTCTACCCAACTGCCGTGCGAGCAACTGCAGAGTATGCAAAGGTAAGCATCATACGCTCTTACACATTGCGCAAACCGACACAACCGAATCGAACCCTCGACTATCTACGCTTCATAATGCTAGCGAACCGACTTCGTCTGTTGAATCACAGTCAGTCAATTTAATAACTAACCAACGAGAATCGAACCCATTAGGCCAACGCGATGGCAGTATACCTATACCCGCACAAAACAAAATTGTTATTTTGTCCACAGCTCGAGTTAAGGCGCTCGATAAAAACGGAAAACCGATTACTTTAGTATCTTTACTCGACAGCGGTTCGCAATCGAATTTTTTAACCGAAAATGCATACAGAAAGTTAAATTTACCAACCCAACCGATAGATTTAGAAGTTTTAGGATTTTATTAGGAAAACGTAACCAAAATAAATCAATTGTGTAACCTAAGGATCAACTCAAACGATGACACATTCTCAACCAACTTATCTTGTTTTATTGTACCTAATATATGCCATTTACCTACGTATGCAACTAACGCTCAGCCCTTCAATATACCAAAACGATTTAAATTAGCAGACGAGCTGTTTTACCAAGGTGGGGAAATTGATCTCATAATCGGAGCTGAACTATTTTACCAATTACTTTGTATAGGACAGTATAGACTAGGCGATGGACTGCCGATGCTCCAAAAAACCCGTTTAGGCTACGTACTGTCCGGCCCATACTCGACCAACAGGCCACAAAAGGTAAGGTGCAACCTAATTCAAACTAAGGCGCTTCAGACATTCTGGAATTCCGACGAATGTCACTCCTTACCGGCGATACCCGATGATGAGTACCTACAGTGTGAGAAAATTTTCAAAGAGCACTACAGAACTCCTGAGGGTAACTTTGTGGTAACTATTCCTTTTAAAGAACCTGTAACCTGTTTGGGCCAGTCACGATCTGTAGTGTACCAACGATTTAAAACTTTAGAATCAAAATTTTCTCGAGATCCCGAATATAAACAAAAATATGTTCAATTTATGAATGAATTTAAAGACGCAGGGCATATGGTTCAGATAAAAAATACTGAACACTGCAATTATTTACCCCATCACGCGGTTTTAACCCCCCACAAGCTTTCCACTCCTCTGAGAGTAGTTATGGATGCTTCTTTTAAAAAAAATAACCAAAAGTCACTTAACGATATTCAATATAAAGGTACAATAAACCAAGATGACTTAGTAAATATTTTACTAAGATTCCGAAAAAATAAATACGTAATTAGCGCAGATATCGAACGTATGTATAGAATGATATATATTAACCCTAACCAACGTCATTTACAATGCATTTTGTGGCGCGAAAACCCTACCGAACCATTACATACTTATACTCTCACGACACTCAGCTTTGGTTTAAAGAGCGCACCCTATATAGCTACTCGCTGCCTGCCACAGCTCGCGCAAGAAAACCAGGAACAGCACCCTGCAGCAGCTGCGGCCATATGTGGCAGTTTCTACATGGACGACCTGCTGTATGGAGGTGACGACGAGCGACAGGTAGCACAAACAGCTGTGCGCGTCGAGGAGATCCTGCGCGCGGCGAACTTTAACCTACGAAAATGGATATCCAATTCTGTTGATATATTAAATACGGTGAGTAATGCCGAACACGAGCACACTAATACATCACCCACCTCACTTGCACACGATACGCATACGAGTAAGGTGTTAGGTCTCGCGTGGTGTAGTAATAGTGATAATTTAATGTTCCAATTTAAAGATGAAACAGTGCCAAACCATTTAACTAAACGAAAGATTTTGTCCTTAGCCTCAGCGATATTCGATCCCCTAGGGTTATTGAACCCTACTTTAATTATTGCAAAATGTATTATCCAACGATTGTGGCAAAATAAAATCGATTGGGATCAAACCCTACAAACAGATGTTACAAACGAATGGGAGTCGTTTTATAAAAAGTTGTTTACTCTCAACTCGCTAGTTATACCTAGATGTGTAGTTATCAGTGATTACATAACATTGCAACTTCATGGGTTCTCGGACAGCTCATTAACGGCGTACGGATGCGCTATCTATATGCGAACTATTGATACGCACGGGAATATTTTAACTCGATTGTTATGTTCTAAGACACGTGTGGCGCGCAAAGAAACGATACCTAAACTCGAGTTGAGAGCAGCGTTCTTACTTGCACAATTATACAATAAAGTAAACAACGCGTTAAAATGTAAATTCACGAATAAATACTTCTGGTGCGACTCGAATGTAGCTCTGGCCTGGATAAAATCGCAACAACCAAATAATCTTAATTGTTTTGTAAAAAACCGAGTAATCGAAATTCAAAGTTTAACTGACATTAATGATTGGCGCTGGGTCTCTTCGAGCGATAACCCCGCGGATCTTTTGACACGAGGGTTACATGCAGACAAGCTTGCCGACTGTACCCTCTGGTGGCAAGGACCTTCGTGGCTAAATAAACATAGCGACGAATGGCCTACCTACCAAACCCCTAACTCACTTGAACCGATTTGCGAGTCGATCGAGACTCATTGTAATATTGCGACGAATGTACAACCGAACCCTTGCATAGACCGGTTATTTCAAAGATGGTCTGATATAAATAAACTTATGCATTGTGTTGCTTTTATATTCCGATTCACTAACAATTGCTTACATCGAAATAGTAAGGTAATTGGTCCATTTTCTGTTAACGAATTGAATTTTGCATTAAATAAATTAATCGAATTTTCACAAATCGAAATGTTTCCTACCGAATATAAATTACTTCAGAATAATAAAGAACTACCAAAATCTTCGAATTTATTGCCCTTAAACCCCATTATGGAAGAAAGGCTTTTACGTGTAGGCGGTCGTTTAGGTCTCTCAGATTACACCTACGATAAAAAACATCCTATTATACTACCCAATAAACACATTTTAACAAAACTCATTATGAGTCACGAGCACGTGAGACTGCTTCACGCCGGACCCCAGCTGTTGTTGTCGGCGGTTCGAGAGCGGTTTTGGCCGATCAACGGTAAGAGTCTAGCCAACAAAATAGTCGAAAAATGCGTGACTTGCTTCAGAGCCAAACCAAGGTCATCAACTCCGATCATGGGTAACTTACCACCAGTCAGAGTTACCCCAGCATCCCCTTTTTTGTTTACGACATTGGACTATGGTGGGCCCTACACTGTGAGGGACAGGAGGGGACGTGGGTACAAAACCGATAAATGCTATATTGCTATTTTTACATGTATGACAACAAAGGCAGTTCACATCGAATTAATTACAGGTTTACATACCTCTGCATTTCTTTCTGCTTTTAGACGATTTATTGCTAGACGAGGCTGTCCGAAAGAGATGCGGAGTGATAATGCATCAACCTTTCAGGGAGCCTGTAATGAGCTGAAAGAGCTGTACAGTTTTTTAAATGAAAATTCTAATGACCTGATAACTTCTTGTGCAAACGAAAGAATCCAATGGAAATTTCTTCCCCCCTATACCCCTCACATGGGAGCTCTCCACGAGTCTGCGATCAGGCAATGTAAATTCCACTTAAAAAGAGTACTAGGTCAGGCACTTTTAACCTATGAAGAATTTTCTACCATACTTGTACAAGTTGAAGGAATTTTAAATTCTCGCCCGTTATGCCCTATTCCAAATTCTAATACCGACGAGGTAACATGTTTAACGCCAGCCCACTTCTTGATTAGTAGAACTCCTAATTCACTGCCCGACTACGAATACAAAGATGTACCTACAAACCGACTTACGCTTTATCAACAGTTGCAGCAACTGCAACAAGATTTCTGGAACCGATGGTCAAGGGACTATATAGGACTGTTGCAGGAACGTACCAAATGGAGAAGTTCCAAAGGTCAAGCTCTTCGCGAGGGCGCCGTGGTGCTGGTGCGCGAGGAGCGTCTGCCGCCCTGCCTGTGGAGGATGGGCCGCATCGTGAGCTGCTGCCCAGGCCGCGACCACGTCACGAGGGTCGCCCAAATCAAAACAGCGCGAGGAATCATTAAACGGTCTTTTAACAATATCTGCCCGCTGCCGATTAACGCGATAGACATATAAGACACCTATTAATAAGTTACCTAATATTACTTAGTTTCCTCTTAGCATAGCTATTTGCATACCTAATGTTATTTAAGTTACCTAATAAATAAAATAAATAAATAAATAAATAAATATTAGGGGACAATCTTACACAAATCGAACTAGCCCCATAGTAAGCTCAATAAGGCTTGTGTTATGGATACTAGACGACGATATATTTAATAGATACAAATACTTAAATACATAGAAAACATCCATGACTCGGGAACAAATATTCGTGCTCATCGCACAAATAAATGCCCTTACCGGGATTCGAACCCAGGACCTCGTGCTTGGTAGGCAGGGTCACTACCAACTAAGCTAAAGGGGTCGTCAAAACTAATAATATTATTATAGTAATATTACTTAGTTTCCTCTTAGTATAGCTATTTACATACCTAATGTTATTTAAGTTCCTATCTTGTAATAAAAAGTTATCTGATGGTTGTTTCCATACCCCATAAAAACCAACTAACAAATTGCTTGGTACCTATTTACTTATAGTATACTTAATTCCAAACTAAAGTTCATTTTAGATTTCCATGCTTAACCTAAACTAACGTAGTATGATTTACTTATTTATTTAACGAACCAAAGGTACCAAACAGTTTGAGTTATACATCTTTCAACGTAAACATGATTATCTGATGAATTACATATTTTATACTTATCTACCTACATAGTGAAACCGATAATCACACGTTGAAAGAGGTATAATGGTAAAATCTGATCTGCCGAGCAGAGAGATCGTATGTGACAGGCGACTCGGTGGCACGTACGCCCTTTCTGACCGACACGACAGACCAATGCTTTCCTTGCCGGGGAGCATGTTAAGAACAGCGCCATCTATGTAAGAACCTAGTTGTTACCTAGATGGCTTTTAAAGTATATTTATTGACTGCATTATCTATGCTACTAAATAGTTTAGCAGTGGCTTCGATAGAGGTCGCTGTAATAAAAGCACTTAGATTTAAGGTATTATATTTAATTTCACTTTTTGCAATAAACCCGAACAAGACACACGCCGTTTCTCTCCGCCATCAACTCCCAAGAACCCCTGCTTCGTCCACGATCCGACAGCCTGCATTAATACACGAGTCCATGAAGTTTATCACAAAATCTAACATAAATATCAACAAAATATTTCTGTGGTATTAACTACTCTATATAGATACTTCCTCTTGCAATGCGACCGTTCCCTACGTTGTCTCGATGGGTACTGAGTGCGAGTGAAGTAGTAAGACAAAAACGAACATTTCCGGGAAAATACGAAAGGAAAGGATTATTCACTACATCTGTACTTTCCTTGTTACGTATACGTTAATAACTAGAAGACAATTTTATATAAATATTAGGGAACAATCTTACACAAATCGAACTAGCCCCATAGTAAGCTCAATAAGGCTTGTGTTATGGATACTAGACGACGATATATTTAATAGATACAAATACTTAAATACATAGAAAACATCCATGACTCAGGAACAAATATTCATGCTCATTACACAAATAAATGCCCTTACCGGGATTCGAACCTCTTGCTTCGTAGGCAGGGTCACTACCAACTAAGCTAAAGCGGTCGTCATGTCATATCAAGAACCTATTGACTATACAAGTACACTGAAATATAATAAGTAGGTATCAGTGGCGTGGCGTAAGCCGACATCCTTGGGCAAGCCGGTGCCGATTTGGCGTACATTTTCCTTAAGAGCTGTAGAATAAGGTGGCCAAATATTAGGTAAGCCGGTAGGAATCGAGTTCTTTGGACGCCACACCACTGGTAGGTATGGAAGCGCAACGGACGCTCAAAATCGGCCCAACAAAATACGTACCAAGGGGACCGAGCTAGCTAGTACTGAAGCCCGGTCAAGTGAGAGTCGGAATGCGCACCGAGGGTTCCGTACGAATTCGTAAGTAGATACGTGAATAGTACAAGAAAAACTGTATGGCAGTTAGTTTAGTAGGAATAAATAAGTATGTTTTACAATTTTTGCAAATTTCTAAAAAACTGTGCAATTTTGGAAAACCTTTATATTTTTCCTGTAATATTTAGGATGATGTTAATAATCGGTAATTCTTACAGATTTTATGCCACACCTGGCCATAAAGTGACTCTTTCCGCACGCTGCGCGTACGGAAAAAGCCGCTTTATGGCCAAGTGTACACATAAAATGATGTACACAACACGGGAGGTAATAAAGAAAGCCCTCGTTCGCATATTTACGTCCCTCGCATGCAGCTCGGGCCGCAAACATCTGCGATCACGGCCTTTCTTTTTATTTCTGTTCAGTAACTTGGAAGATAATAGGGGGGAATGGTATTTTTTTAACGTTTTTCGTCCTAGTTCAAAAAGTACATGATCAAGAAAAAAAATGTACTCACAAGTATCGCGTCTCGTATGTTTTTCTTGATGTCCTCGATTTTCTCGCGGCGCTCCTTGTCGGAGAAGCCGTTGACGTGTAGGATGCGCATCTGCTTGACTATCGTGGACTTGCCGGACTCGCCGGCGCCGAGCAGGAGTAGTCGGTGCGTGGCACGGTATAGCTGGAAAATTACAGGTTTTATATCAAAAATGTGTAAATAATGGCACATTAACTCATTCATTACCAAGCTCCCAAATTTTAGTACGGTCACGGTATGATATGGTGTAGTGGGCAGAGACCTTAATTCTGAAAATTTGTAGGCATACAACTAAGCTTTCTGCTTAACTGCGTAAAGTATATAATCCAAGTATAGGAGTTAGATGTATGCTGCGATTCATATTCATATTCATTTTATTCATAATAATTCATATTACATGTCAAATTAATACACTTGCTTAAAAAATAATACAATGCTTGTAAAATTACAAACTACAACTTACAATACAATTTTATACAATAATATAATATAATATATTTGCTTGATAGAAATAATAATTAGGATAATGCGAGTATAGGTAGGCAATATTACCTACTCAGTAGCTACAATAAACTCGTTAAAGCTATAAAAGGTGTTCTCGATAAGCCAACATTTTTAGTTAACTGTATGGTAGGTAGGGTACATTTACAAAACCAACATTAAAGTGAGTGCAATTCATCGCCAATAAACGCATGTTTGGTGGGTTTAAATGAAAACAAATGTACCAAGGGGCCATTCATTTATTAAGTAAGACGATTTTTGCCAGTTTTTGACCCCCTCCCCCCCTAATGTAAGAAAAAAATAAGAATCGGCTGACCCCCTCCCCCCTATTTAATATTTATTACGTAAGAATCTAAAGGAAAAATGATTTTACGTTTGGGCTGTTTTAATTTTTATTTTTCAAAAAATCATTTTTGTAGGGACGTTTATTTGCAGTTTTAATTTTTTTAGTAAAGTACCTAGACGCAATCGAGCATGCGCCTACGCTCTCGCGCAGATTTGCGCGCTTTTTCAAAAGTTCAGATTATTTTGCGCATTTTTATGATCTTACGTAAGAACGATCAAAACTCCCTCCCACCCCCCTGTAAGAAAAAATAAGACATGGTTGACCCCCCTCCCCCCTAAATCGTCTTACGTAATAAATGAATGACCCCCAAGTGTCTTTGAGTTACATAAAAAAAAGTATACGAAACTTGTTGTCTCTTCAAAACTATGGTCATTAATGATGATGATGATAAGCGGAGGGCAAGTCATGGTCTGTCAGTGCCACAAAAGCCATGAGACACTTTTCCTGACAGGCGCCGTCATGTCTCAACCCGTAGCCCAGTATTTAGTCCATATTTCCACCACCGTAGCCCAGTAGAGTTAGATTCGATCAATCAACAATAGCCCTTGCATCTGGCGGGGGCCGTCTCTGTGTGCGTCGCATGACACGGACAGAGACAGCATCCGCTGGGTGTACACTTTGCCTTTCATTAAATTGTCGAAAGGGCCTCTACGCGATGGCTTCGGCTCCGCGCACGCCTCCCAAAGGAAAGAATGATGATTATATAAAACAGCATGTCACCTGCTTATCCTTCTGCAGTTGTCGAGTGATGGCGTCGCTGCGCCGTTTCTGCGACTTGGGGTCATCGCCCTCGCCGCCGCTCTTGCCGCTGGGCGACCCGAAGCACCCCATGGCAGACAAAGCTGCCCACCTGTGGGCAACGAGAGAGCGGGTGAGATATAACATTTCCAAAGGAGAACAAGGAACTTATACAAGAAATATTATAGTACTAAATGAAATTATTAACATTTAACAAATTTATGTAAAACATCCAGGGAAACAATAATCTTACATAGAATTTTACAGCGCATCCAGAGAAAATAAGACGTCTGATACACCCAATACTTAATTACAAACTACACCGGTCTTAGAGTCAGACTACGCTGAGTCTGCAGAGGTCGCAAAAAGGTTTCATTGCAAAAAACACACATGGCAACATCACAAGCAAGATGATTAATTAGTCTTGATACTTGGCAAATATATTTCCGTTTAATAAGTATATAATGTGTACATACCTACCTACTGAAATAAATATTCGGGACAGTCTCGCACAAATTGATCTAGTTCCAACCAAACTAAGCAATGCATGTACATATTTAAATATAATATTTAAATACATTTAAATTATCTAAGACCCTCTAACAAATCGCTTAGTTTGGTTGAAACTAGATCGAAGTGTGCAAGATTTACCCAGATATTTATTTTTCAGGTATGGAGACTCATTTTGTAATAAACGGAAGAATTATTGCCAAGGATCAAGATAAAATTATCCTCTTGCTGTAGTTTCCGCATGTTGCCATATATATATTTGTAATAAAACCTTTTTTTGACCTCTGCGAACTTAGCGTAGTCCGACTATACATTCATACAAATATTTTTTAAAAGAGATCATGTGATCTCTTTTATACCATACAATCAATAGACATACAGGACAGTGGCGGAGTAGGCCCCTTTTAGCAGAGGAGAGACCTCGTATGCGATTTGCATTTCATTGCGGCCTTTAGCCCGCAATGTAATCAAACTCGCAAACGAGTTATAAAATAAAATAATTTATTCTGCAAGTAGGCCCTCAAGGGCTCTTTTACATGTCTCATTATACTGTTTTCTGGTGAGAAGAATCGCCGGAAGGAACTCACCAGTTTCTCTTTTCGACCATTTTACAAGTATTACAACAACGACGACCGCTTTAGCTTAGTTGGTAGTGACCCTGCCTACGAAGCAGAAGGTCCTGGGTTCGAATCCCGGTAAGGGCATTTATTTGTGTGATGAGCACGAATATTTGTTCCTGAGTCATGGATGTTTTCTATGTATTTAAGTATTTGTATCTATTAAATATATCGTCGTCTAGTATCCATAACACAAGCCTTATTGAGCTTACTATGGGGCTAGTTCGATTTGTGTAAGATTGTCCCGTAATATTTATTTATTTATTTATAATATGACATATGATATGGTTTCATTAATACATTACATTTAACTTAAAACTACATTTATATAGATGTAAAGGGTCTCTCTATGCGTCCAAACAAGACGAATAAAATTATAGAAAACAAATCGATAGTAAAATTAATGGAGATGTAAAGATTCTCCATTGTCAAAATATTATGTTTTGGAGGTGTAAAGGATCTCCAAACGTCAAAATACAAACTAAGAATATTTACGAAACATCTTACAGAAATATAAAACAATCTGTGACTCACGATATCACTTAAAAACTAAATTAAAATTAAAACTATTTTTCCTTAGAGATATAAATGGTCTCCAATGGAGTTCTCGCCCCATCTAGTTAAATGGGGCCGTAAGAAAGTAGGAGGCCCGAGGCAGCGTAAGTAGGGGAGATTGGGTATGGTTGTCTCATGGGTTGTACGGGCCGCTGTGACAACTAATTTTTACAATTAAATCCTATTTAACGCTTAGTTCCACTACAGTCAACGACAACAATAAGTATACTTTTTCGGAAAAAGTACACATCCGTGTCGTTGACTGTACATTTCTACGCGACGCGTCAAATAATGTGACTGAACAAAACAGCTTATTTTCATTTACACGGCACTTTAAAATGGACCTTGTAAATAAAGAATTAAGATCGGATTTAGAAGTAAAGTTAGTCAGGATTTAAGACACGTTAAAAAGACTGTATAGACGAAATAGGTAGGGCATGCGCTGCCTAAAAGAGTATGAAATAGTGATGCGCAAGATAGTGCTTCGCAATTTAATGTCATATCTCATCACATCGCAGGAGATGTAACATTACTGTGAGATCGTATCATTCGAAACGAGCACCTATTGCCGGTTATTGCAGATGGGCTTCACTTTACATTAAAAAAAATGAAGAAATAAATGAGTATAAATAGACGAAGAAATGACAGAACTCGATTTCCACCGACTTCTTCGAATTCTTTATTTAAGAACTATAAAATGTGTTCCTCCCCGGTTAAATAATAGGCAAATCGAATTCTGTGGACACTGTATATTTGATTTAATTCGCTTGTTTTTTTTATACCTAAGTAACGTAATATGGCAAGTGTCACGTAGTCAAGTCATTTGTAGTTAAAACTCTATGCAGATGGTGCCACGAACGATCTTTTTTTATAACAAATATGCCTGTTTCTAACTATATTCTTATTCAAAATCGACATAAACTGGACCATTTGAAAAAATAGGAGTTCCTTAAAACCAGTTTTTAACCTCTTTGTGAAACTACACGCGTAATTTACACATTTCTATTATGAAAACCCACACGTCACGATTATTCGAGCTAATGCAGCGAATATGCTAACAGTGGCGGTACTTGAAGCTGGTAATTGGCATTTAACCTGATTGTGATACACACTGTCATGTCAACATGCACATCTTTAGTACGAAAGGCGGCAGCGCGAAAATTCAAGCTAATGCAAAAGCCACGAATATGCCGAGCGCGGTGCCATCTAGCTAGACTGAGCCTTGGCATATGGTAGATCTATGGTTGTATTGTGATATTACACGCGTCTTTTTACATCTTTAGTATAAAAGCCTACGGCGCGATTGTTCGAGCTAATGCGAGGAATATGCTAACCGTAGCGCTATCTGAAGTGAGCCTTGCCATTTGGAAGTTTCTATGGTTGTAATGTGATATTACACGCGTCTCTTACACGTCTCTAGTATGAAAGCCCACGGCAGCGCGATTGTTCGAGCTAATGCAACGAATATGCTAATTCGCTCATTATGCCAAAGGCCTTTGTAGTCGTCGCGAACATATGCTAAACGATCTCTAACTAATTTGATCTCCAATGTTTCGGTTCTAGAAGAATTTTTCCTAGCGGTTCAAATTTAAGTGATTTATCTGTTGCTTGAGTTTAACTGACCGTGCCTCTAGTTTTTTATTTAATAGGGGACAAACGAGCAGACGGACGGCCTGATGGCAATAGGGCATTTCTCTAGAAATATGTCAGCGGTCACCTCATTCATCTGGCCCTTTTTCATACTAAATGTATGGAGACAGATGAATAAGTCGCGGAAATATTTCTGGAGAAATGCCCAATAAGTGATTACCACCGCCCATAGACACCTGCAACACCAGAGTCACAAGTGCGTTGCCTGCCTTTCAGACGGGACGCTCTTTTCTTGAAGGTTTGAAGTCGTATCGGTCCGGAAATACCGTAAGCGACAATTCATTCCACAGTTCGTGTCCGTCAAGATAGCGTACACCGTAAAGATATTCAGAATCTGATGCAGCCAATAAATAGTACCCAAATAGTACCGACGAAATACCTAGGTGAAAAATATAGTACCCTTAAACTTTTCGAAATATAAGGCCTGTTCACGGTGTACGCTACCGGGCGTCAAGCTGGCGTACACCGTTTGTATCTCTGGAACGGCTTTGTTTTTGGGAACGCTTTATATCTCAAAAAATAGTACCCAAATAGTACCCTAGGGCCCTAAAATTTTATTTCTCTAGCTATCGTAGAAGCCGAGATATAGTGAGCTCTTTCTATAAGAAATTCCCGGGTACGCCAGCTTGACGGTGTGAAATTTTGTACACCGTTAAGCTATGGAATATCTCGGCTTCTACGATAGCTAGAGAAATAAAATTTTAGGGCCCTAGGGTACTATTTGGGTACTATTTATTGGCTGCATCAGATTCTCAATATCTTTACGGTGTACGCTATCTTGACGGACACCACAGTTCAGTAGGCACGCGACTCTTTGTCTCAATCCCTTTTCATTTAATATAATGATGTTTAGTCGTGCGACAACTGAAGTATTGGCACAGTATAATAGCAGTGATTTGTCTTCTTACAAAAGGTACATCGCGCGCTTAAATGTGTGCGCGCCGCGTACGAACTACGGAATGCAATACCCGGCCAAATTTGTAACCCGGGTATTACCCGATTTTCATTCTTAAAACCCGGGTTCTCTATAAAAACTATAAGAACACTATTATTAAAAGGTTTTCGGGGGTTTAGAAATAAAACGGTATAATTAAATGACGTCCAAATATTTATGGCTTGCAACACTCAAATCAACTAATTAAGTAAACAAAACAAAATATCAAATTTAACTTCTCAAATAATTCAAATCAATGACGACCGCTTTAGCTTAGTTGGTAGTGACCCTGCCTACGAAGCAAGAGGTCCTGGGTTCGAATCCCGGTAAGTGCATTTATTTGTGTGATGAGCACGAATATTTGTTCCTGAGTCATGGATGTTTTCTGTGTATTTAAGTATTTCTATTTATTAAATATATCGTCGTCTAGTTTCCATAACACAAGCCTTATTGAGCTTACTATGGGCCTAGTTCGATTTGTGTAAGATTGTGCCCTAATATTTATTTAATTGATTTATTTATTATTTATTTAATGGTTGACAATGGCATAAATCAGCGGTCGGCAACCTTTTAGCAACCAGGGGCCACATAGTAGCTAAAAAATTGACGCGGGCCGCACTTTGTTAATTTTGTGATTTTATACAATTCTGAATATAGAGACCTTTACATACAAAAGACCAGGGAGGCTCGCGGGCCGCAAGTAAGCTGTTCACGGGTCGCAGGTTGCCGACGGCTGACATAAATGATTTATCTTACAATCACCAGCGAAATAGGTAAATTATATCCCATCAAAAACATTACATGTAAAAAGCAAGTCGCTCTGTTAACGAGATAAACAATAATCAGTGATTAAGACGTCTTTGATTATCTTATGGTTAGGTACTAATTTTTCAATATGAATGAACTGGCCACTTAACAGAAAACGACTTCCACTTGACAGAAAATGTTCTTGATAGTTAAATTACCAGTATGATTGTTTTTGGGTAGAATTTTAATTTATTTATTTTGTTCGGGAAATGAATACCAAAAAATTATATGAAAAGTTTTCTTAATTTTTAGTTAATGTTAATTAATTAATTATTATAACGTAAAGTATCTTCTCTTAACCCTTAAATGCATGATTTTTTGTATAACTTTTTAATGAATTGAAATAGATGTGTCTTGTTGTATAGATTGAGGGAAAAATAAAAAAAAAATCATCAAAAAAAGCACTGGCCATACAATATACGATGCAGATATACATCATTATGCATTTAAGGGTTAAGATATCGGTAGGTAACTAATTTGTTAGTAGGTACCTTACATAGAATTTTCAGTCGATTAACTGTATTTTTTTTTTTTTCAAAATGGTGGATGTAGTTGCACATATAGCCGTAAACGGATTAGATACAGCTGATAATATGATATACATAGATGAAAACGTGCCTTTTACGATTGTCCTGTTAAACGGAATAGATTGGCAAAAACGAAACAATAGCGTGGGAGCCTAGAGGCATTGCTTCAGTCGTTCTATATATAGCTCTAATTACGCCTATATAGCGTAATTATAACAGCTGGTACATTATACATCTATGCTGTTTACTTATTTATACCCTCTTTGATAAACGAGGAGATTCTCTGTCGATACCTTTTTTGTAAGCTTTTACACTGAATAAGTAACAGCAAGGACCATTAAAACAAGAGGACTGTCATTCTCCATACAAAAAGCTGTTCCCCGATATTACAACGCCATCTATGTATAAGCTTGGTATAAGAGTTATATAATTTACTTTGCAAACGTGACACAGTATTTAAATGTTAGAATGTATCGAACTAATTGTTACTGTACTATGTTTCTTTGTTCAATTATAACATCGTTAAATGTTTAGTTTTTTAGCGCCATCTAGTTTTTGCCTGGATATCCCCTTGCGGTCGGGGTACAATCCAAAGTATGGAGAATGACAGTCCTCTTGTTTTAATGGTCCTTGGTAATAGTAACACAATAGTACTAGGTATAGCAGTCTCTCTCTAACAAAACTGACGTTTGGCTGCGACCACCGGACGGAACGTTGTGCAATAGAGAGAGACGGATCTGATCGTCTCTCTCTATCGCATAACGCGTGCTCTTTCTGGTCGCTGGCAGAGCCCCTCCGCGGGTGCAAAATTTGGTGTTTGGTGTAAAGCAGCGGTCGGCAACCTTTTAGCAGCTAAGGGCCACATAGTAGCTAAAGAAATGGTCGCGGGCCGCACTTTGTTAATAATTTGTGATTTTATACAATTCTAAATATAGCGACCTTTACATACAAAATAGCTAGGGAGGCTCGCGGGCCACAAGTGAGCGGTCCACGGGCCGCATGTGGCCCGCGGGCCGCTGGTTGCCGACCGCTGGTGTAAAGTATAAAGACGAACAAGTAGTCCAACTTTGGCCGTTTAGGAGCGCGCGACACGTATTCACAGTTCACACAAGACGCGCGATAGCACATTTGTGTGAGTGCGATCCATACTGGAGCATTCTTACGCATCCTTAAAACTTTGCTTGTAGTGCGTTCGTACGCGCACACATTCAAGCGCGCGGTCTACCTTTTGTAGGAAGAAAGATTACTGCTATTAGGGCCTGTACCGAAAAGTTTTTTTCCATCACACTTGCTCGAAAATGGTGTCATTACACGTAGGTTTTGCGGGCCGTAAATGACCTATTACGCCCTAGGGCGTAATGGTTTTCTTTTTAAATTTGAAACGCTGGTTCTGTTTTACTCTTATTTGTCATGTTCAAAGAAAACGCCAACTTACTTTTTTTAACTTTTATTACTGAAATATTTATTTAAAGAGAACTGTTATTGCAAATACATGTAAACACATATTTCTGTAACATTAATTAAATGTTTAAATAGTGTATTTCAGTATTTTGCAAATATAAAATCAACCATTTTAAGTCTTTACCGCTATGGATTCCGAACGTGACTTGTCGTCTTGATATATTTCACTAATGTCACTGTCAGTTTTACAATTTTATTTAGGTTAAGTAAGGTTATTTTAATCAGATTTCCTCACAAGTGTGATGAAAAACATTGTGTGTGCCACGGGCGGTAAAGGAATTACAAACTCGTGTTATTAAAGCCCTCGGCTTCGCCTCGGCCTTGTAACAAACACTCGTTTGTAATTCCTTACTTACCGCCCTTGATACACAATGTACTATTACAGAGTCTGCATACCAGTAAAATGCAGGGTGGTAAACGATTTTTTTTTAATAATATTCCTCAGTTTCTGACATCTTGATATGTCGATTGACAAAATTAATTCACTTTTTCTTTCATTCAAGTTTTTATTTAAAATGCAGGGCGATAAAATAATACGGAGAGAAACTGTTTTGCGAACGTACCTTAAAAATCCTAATTTAATTTTTGCGGCGGTTGGAAAGATGGTAAATATAAGTCGTGCGATGGTGCGAAATATTGTTAATCGTTACTTAAAACAATATGGAATTCCAGATAAAGCTCGAAGTGGACGCCCGACCAGTCCTTCAAATAAAAAAAAATAGAAGAAAATAGTGTCTGCTTACAAGAATAATTGTAGTCTATCGGTGCGGGGTGTGGCAAAAAAAATTAAAACTAGTACATCTAAGGTCCAGAGAGCAAAAGTACGTCAATATTTGAAGACCTATAAAAAAGTTAAAGCCCCAAAACAATCAGTAACACAATATAATAGTTCCGTTACAAGGTCGCGAAAATTGTACGAGATTCTATGCAGTTTGGACGGAACGTTCTCATGGACGATGAGACGTGTATGTGAAAAAAGAATTTTCGACTTTGCCAGGTGACAAACCGAATATAAGGCGAATATAAGCGATCAAAATAAATATTTTTTATGGAAAATTTGGGGAAAAATATTTTATCTGGCAAGCAAAAAAATGAAATGGAAAAAACACGCCAAAAAAGTCACCGAAACCACTAGAGCAAAATTTAATAGCTGGCTTGAAGAAAAATATTCGCTTGTTCAGCCGCAAAACCCTTAAACCATAAAATGTATATATTTATTGTAAATAGACATTATACAGGGTGGGAGGGACTATACCGACATACTTTAGCCATGAATTCCTGGTGGTGTGACGAGTAAATAATGCGTCAACATGGGTCGAATATTGTCA
Organism: Eudemis profundana; assembly: GCA_947034925.1. Classification (NCBI taxonomy): domain Eukaryota; kingdom Metazoa; phylum Arthropoda; class Insecta; order Lepidoptera; family Tortricidae; genus Eudemis; species Eudemis profundana. The sequence goes on along the minus strand of OX344814.1, from coordinate 6,933,169 downwards.
TTTTACATTAATAGTCTTATGGAACAAAATAAATCAGTAAATTCAGCCCCTCGTTATAAACATGCCCTTACTGGAGGAAAAGTTATCAAAAAGAAAAAAAAAGCTAAAATGGAAACGAAAGGTAAATTTTTTGGCCTCGTAGTCGCTTACCATCAAATACTGCGAAGGTTAATTCCTGTTTAGTTAAAGGATTTAAAAAAATAGTAAAACTATCTTAGTCACATTTATTAGGGCTTATGACACACTTGGGAGTTTTCATTTAAAAAATAATGAATATCTCCGAAAGTACGCGTTTCTCGACTATACATCACATAACTTTTTTTACTCTTAATAGTTGTTAGAATCTATAGTTAAAGTTTGTCGGTATAGTCCCTCCCACCCTGTATATCATATAGCTAAAATAAAATATCCTTGCTATTCATTTGAGTTTAATTGATATCATAAATATACTATGTAAAAAAACTTTTAGGTACAGGCCTTATAATGTGGTACTAGTAGCCGCGGGGCAAAATCGCGGAATAAGTTAGTTTGAAGTTAATAATGTTGTAAGACCGCCGGTTGTTTACCATTTAATATGCTGCTTTAGATTTAAGTTTTACGACCTTTGTTTTAGGCGCACAATAAAGAATAGATTGGGACTACGATAACTTTGCACACCTCCGTTTAAAGGTCAAATTTCTATGAAATTGCCATGTTCTGCTCTGCAAAGTTAGGATAGTCGCACTCTATTATATTGTATTGTTGTATTCAGTTATGCGTGAAAGCTACACATTTAATGCTCCAAAATTGAGAATTCATGATAATCATCTCCACCGAATAACCTGTAAAGTACAAACAATCTTTCTGCGATTTTATTATATGAATAGATAGATTGGAATATAATTGATAACCACAAGTGTATGTAAGCGATTCGCAAGGCTGTGGTCGCCTCAAGGTCTCTATGCTTGTCAATTTTCACCCCTTCTACTTTAAATGCAACTAGCGTTCACCCGCGGCTTCGCCCTTGTTCCCGCTACCCCGAGGGAGCTCTTTACCGGGATATAAAGTATCCTATATTTCAATCTTGAATCAGGATTGAGCTGAAATTTGATTTAAAAAATTACGTTTCAGCTCAATCCATCCAGTTGCTATCCCGTTATTTAGTAACAAACCAAACATCTAAACATCCAAACATCTAGATATCCAAACATCTTCACAAACTTTCGCATTTATAATGGAATGGAGTGGTAGGAAAAAGAAACTGCAGTTAAATCTGGGGGCAACGGCAGTGCTCCCGGCAAGTCGAGCAAAACGCCGCACCATCCTTTTCTCGAAGCCATTCAGGCCATTTTCAACCTTCGGGTAAAATATTGCAATTTCAATACAAACTGCATATGTAAGTTTGTCAGAAATAAACTATTTTATTTTATTTAATCCTATACAAATACAGGCGATACTTTTGTGGTTCAAATGGGAAATAGAATGGATTAGAATGTAATAAATAAAGGAAGAACACTTACAAAAAGAAGTAATCCTATAATAACTAAATATTTTTACTAAAAAAAACCCGACCGCAGTGCACTTTAGACGAACTTTTAACGAACTTCATACCCAGTGACACTCGCGCTATCAAGACGAATCCAATGATGTATCATTTATCAAAATCGGTTTGTGCCGTTGAGTAGTTACGAGCGGACATAGGAACGGACATACATACATACAGGTCAAACACATTACCCTCCTTTGGGCTTCGTCGCAGTCGGGTAAAAATACAGGCGATTACAAAGTTACTTTTGTAGTTCAAATGGGAAATAGAATGGATTGGAATGTAATAAATAAAAGAAGAACACTTACAAAAAGAAATGAGATTCCATCAAAAACGTTACATGTAAAAAAATACAAGTGCCGCAACACAGTTGTTCTACAACAATAGTACATTACTGCAGAGGCCGGGAAGTGAGGGGTTGCCGGCCGAGTACATATAGCTGGCCGAGCGAAGCGAGGCCAGATAGTTACGAGGCTGGCAACCCCATTTCCCGCCGATGTATGTATAGTGCTTTTCTCAAATATGCAATGAAATAAATAAACTTACTATAATAACCTTACTTAATATTTTATAACACAAACTCTCTGTCAAAAGTGACATTAGTAACATATTATATCCATAGAAAATGCAAAAGCTGTTTCAGTTCACATTTTTACCGTGAATATTTAGATGAAATATTTTAAATGTGTATTCGTGTAGTTAAAAAGTTTTGAAATATAATGTTAAACCAAGTCAGTACTGGGGGGGGGGGGGGGGTCCACTCCACGGAACGCGATTTCCACCGACTTGCCTATTATTTAGATATTAAGAATCCTCCTCTACCGTTACTATGTAACGGGGTAACAACTGGATGGATTGTGTTCAAATTTGACATGCAAGTAGACCAAGTCCTGGATTGAAACATAGGATACTTTATATCCCGGTAAATAGTTTCCTTCTGACAATAACGGAAACAACGCGGCGGGCAAAGCCACCGGTAAATACTAGTTTCAAATGATGCCGTCGCAAACACACTTACATGCTTTGATGCTTTTCAATGCCCAAATTAAATTATTCACAATTGTGAAATAGGTCCAATAAAACACGTGAAAATGTTCGTAAAAATAGAATAACACCAAACACATATTACATTCCCGAACCCCACAACTTGAATGAAACTTCTTTCCTCAATGCAATTAATATATATAAAATAACGTATACGCTCGCGCCGTTTTTGTTTACAACATGAAACGTCGGTCATTCATAACAAAGTCTATGTAAAGTTGTAAACAAATGATTTGGCATGATCATAGTTTGGCATAAAAACATTAAACTACGCCATAGTACCAGGGAAAGCCTGTATGCCTATACAGATTCCAGTGAACTGGAACAATAAGAACAAACAAGTATTAACAAAAACAAAAGTGAATCAACACCAGTGAAAACAATCAACGCTGAAAAGACGCGAGTTAGTCGCATATCTTAAAGTAAATGTGTGTCGGAGTGACGGATGCTTTAACATTTATTTATCGCGCGAAAAAGCGTAGCATCATAAGCCTACAGAACCACCAATCCTGATTCCGGTAGAAAAACTACAAAAGTGGACAAATATGTCAATATTTAGTTTTGAACTATTCAGGAAAAGCATCGGCACTCAGGGTTTTTAATTGATTCATAAAATCATTCTCATCTACATTAGTCCTTAATTGATATTATTACGGGACAAAATATTCAAATGCACAATCATATAGTAGGTATACTAAAATCATAAAAAAATAATGCATTGACTTTTTTGCATAATACGTAAACATGTAACGTGTACGTCAAGATAGCGTACACAGAAAAGATATTCAGAATCTGATGCAGCCAATAATTAATACCCAAATAGTACCGATGAAATACCTAGGTGAAAAAAATAGTACCTTTAAACTTTCTGAAATATAAGGCCTGTTTGTTCACGGTGTACCTACGCTACCGGGCGTCAAGCTGGCGTACACCGTTTGTATATCTGGAACGGCTTTGTTTTTGGAAACGCTTTATATCTCAAAAAATAGTACCCAAACAGTACCCTAGGGCCCTACAATTTCATTTCTCTAGCTATCGTAGAAGCCGAGATAAAGTGAGCTCTTTCTATAAGAAATTCCCGGGTACGCCACCTTGACGGTGTGAAATTTTGTACACCGTTAAGTCATGGAATATCTCGGCTACGGCTACGTTTTACGTCTTTATACAATGTTTTTTTTAGATTCAGATGAGTCGATCGGTTTTACATTCAAACGAAAAGGAGAATCGACATCCACGACATAAAATTCGTTTGATATTAGTTTAATTATACGCACATGAGATATTCTAAAAAACAACGAAAACATGCAATCGGCCATTAATACGTCAGCGCCATCTATTATCATCGTTTAAAACTTAGCTTTCACGCAAAATAGGCGTCAATCAGACGTGGACAGGGGCGTATTTACCCTAGGGCCAAGAGGGCCATGGCCCGGGGCGGCAGGTCACGAGGGGCGGCGGACACGGGCCACGAAGGGCGCCGCAAGCCACCTAGGGGTGGCTACAGACAGGTATCTCAGAGGTAGATGGAAAAGTGTACTTACGTATACGTACCTCGTGTGCTAAAAAGAAGTAGCGGCGACCTACTTTGCACACCGTCAATTTCAGTTTCCGTCAGTATTATTGTAAGATTTGTAAAATCTCATATACACCGTGGGTACGAGTAACCCGACAAACTTTAACCACGTATTCCTGATGGTATTACAAGTAAATAACGTTATATCAACATAGGTCGAATTTAGTCATTTTACATTAATAGTCTTATGGAACAAAATAAATCAGTAAATTCAGCCCCTCGTTATAAACATGTCCTTACTGGAGGAAAAGTTATCAAAAAGAAAAAAAAAAGCTAAAATGGAAACGAAAAGTCGATTTTTTGGCCTCGTAGTCACTTACCATCAAATACTGCGAAGGTTAATTGCTGTTTAGTTAAAGGATTTAAAAAAAATAGTTAAACTATCTTAGTCACTTTTATTAGGGCTTATTACACACTTGGAAGTTTTCATTTAAAAGATAATGAATATCTCTGAAAGTAAGCGTTTTTCGACCATATATCACATAACTTTTTTTACTCCTAATAGTTGTTAGAATCTATAGTTAAAGTTTGTCGGGTTACTCGTACCCACGGTGTATACATATGGTATAATTAATTGTTCAAATACCACCAAATGAAATGAAAAAATTATGTTTTCCATCCATAAATTAGACTTTTCATAAGCGAAAAACGTTAAACGCTTTGTTACTATACAAATCGACGAACTATTTGCTTCTATCTATTATTATTATAATATAATAGCCCTACTTTCAATTTTCAAATTCCCATTACGGAGCCTTATAAAAAAAAAGTAAAAAAGGTACAAGATATTTTTTATGTCCAATAAGCTCGGGTTAGCTACTTTTAACACTATTCCAAATTTCAAATCGATAGCAGCAGTAGTTCCTGAGATATCTGGCTGTGACAGACGGACAGACAGACAGACAGACAGGCAGACAGAGTCGCACCATAAGGGTTCCTTTTTTACCATTTTGGTACGGAACCCTAAAAAAAGTGTCCCAAAAATTTCCAAACAATAATCCTTTGTGTTACGTTATTTATACAAAGTATTATAGAAAAAAGGTAACACAGTAGAGAAAAATGTTGGGACAATTTTTGTCCCGTTGGGATTGTACTCTTACAATTTATTACCCGTAATTCTAATTAGAAATATCATAAAATTGGAAGAAAATCGCGCAATAAAAAAAATAGCATCAATTTTTAGAAATGCGCTTGACTACAACCAAGCCTGATAGTGCCGATGGCCTGATAACGTACTCAAACGAGTTCGCGTGAATAATACTAGTGCCTACGTTATAGGGAAGGAAAACCAAGCAATTGCTACGTCATTAAAATTACATACGTATTCGTATACTTGTGAGTTTTTTCATTGACTTTTTCCCTAACTGAAAGACGACATAGGCACGTACGTAGTTGCCACGGTCAACATCAAATAATCAGTAACAGTAACTTTTTTTAACAGTGTATTGGTGCGGACTGCATTTCTACGCATCTGACTGAACTTGCCTAAAAGGCGCCACCTCTAGGCGCACCCGTGGAAAAATTTACCGTAGTTATGCAGAAAGAGACCAGAGGCAAGCTTCGTATACTTGGATTACCTATGCAGTTAAGCAGAAAGTATACAAGGTGTTTCATTGAACGTAATACAACTTAAGCAATCCCGGCTCAGTTAAGGACCGAGAACAAAATGCACTAATTGATTTATTAAAATTCGTCATAATTAACTTTTCCTACTTTGCTAACAGAATTAAGAAATTACAATCTCGTAGTGTGGGCACCCCTCATGACGTCACGCTTACATGACCTGTTTGTTTGTTATGACCAATAACTTCAATAATGTGTCAGAATGTAAATTATGGACCTAGATAAGTAAAAAGGTAAGTTCACTACAAAATTAGATTCAAACTTTTTTCTTTTAACTCTAAGTAGGGTAACCACGATGAGACCAAAAAAACATGAATAATTAAAACAGTGATATTAATTAATTAAGATGACTTTAACTAAACGAGACCTAGCACAGGGTTTAGCACCAGGGAGAGGAGTTTAAAAAACATGAATTGTATGACGTTCAATGAAACACCTTGTATAATCCAAGTGGTTACGTATAAAATACCTAATTTCATAAGGCCTATGGATGGAAGGCCGAAAATTAAAATGACGAATGTTTATTTGACCGAAAGTTTAAAATGCCGAAATAACGTTTGACCGAAAGGACGAAATCCCGAATATTATAATCCCGAAAACTGTAATCCCGAAGATTATAATCCCGAAAATTGTTATCCCGAAGATGTGACTTAATCGAAGCTGTCAACCCTGACTCCACGTGGTCTTGTCTGTCCTACCCTTAGAGTGTATATAAAAGCCCGGAGGCGCGGAGGGTAGCGATGTTACTCGGATAACTCGAGTTGACTCGCCCGTCAACTCGAATCGAGACTCGAGTTGACTCGACTCGCATCAAACGGATGGGATCCGCTTCGCGGCAGCAGCCAAACGGATCGGCGAGTCGAGTTCAGCGTATTCGTAACAAAATCAACATTCGTCGAGTTGGCGAATCGGTGACTCGCGTGCACTCGCATAACTCGCATTCGTTATCCAGTCCGTGTCAATTCTAGCTAGAGTTAGGTATGCGAGTTGATTCGAGTTGCGAATGAACTTGATTCGAATCGACTCGCTTAGAGTCTGATTCGAGTTATTCGAATCAGACAACTCGACTCGCCCATCGCTAGCGGAGGGAGGGTAGCCCCCGCCCGCTGTTTTTGGGATATTGAGCTTTCGGGACTATAAACTTTCGAGATTTAAAACTTTCGGGAGTATAAATTTTGGTCTTTTATAAATAGTTATTTTGAGCTTCTAGGTCAACGGGAAGCACCCTTTAAATTTTGGTTTCCTTGAGAGAGCCGAAATGTACTATTTTTGCGGCATAAATGGCCATAACTTTTTTTGTACGTTAACTTAGAAGTTTGATTTTTTTACAGCTTTAAGGGACCATAGACATGAGTATTGAGTATATGGTTATAGTTTCATCTCGATACTTCCACGAGTTCCCGAGATGAAGGTTCTTGACAGACGAACAGACAGACAGGCGGATGGACGGACAGACGGACAACAAAGTGATCTTATAAGGGTTCCGTTTTTTCCTTTTGAGGTACGGAACCCTAAAAAATTAACAGGAGGATTCAACTTTTATTAATCATTTTATACAGGCCGTACACTAGATTCCCACTATCGTAGTATAAAAAAAATCCTTTAGAAAGTATGCGTATCGCGAATAGCGCCATCGCTTGGGGAACGAATCAAAGAGTTTTTTTTATCCAACTACGGCGAAGCAAAACAGACGGTTATTTAAGACTTTAGCAATTTCCAAAAGAAATACGATCTTAATTCGTCTGTATGTTTTTTTTGTTACGCGAATAGGTACTCGAAGACGGCTGGACTGATTTGGATTTTTTTTTATTGTATATCTCCGAGGTGCTCGTAATGCACTCTAATCAGGATCTGATGATGGGATCTTGGAGAAATCGGGGGAACTCTTTAAATAATATAGGCACACATATAGCGATTTAGGTATTTTACATACGAGACGTGAAAAAATAATGATAATGGATATGTGCCTGTGTCCTAATTATATTTTCTTAATAGAGGCCACGCAGTGTCCCTTATCATGAAAATGAGTAAAAACTTGTCTACGTTCATTTTGTTTTTCTGTGACAGCTAAACAAAGAAAACGCTATCAAAGAGGCTATGATATTAGTAAAATGAAAGCATATTTTACTGAATGTTTGAAGCGTTGTGGGCTAAGTTCTGATGTGGCTAGCGAAAACATTGTTACTACAAATGAAATTTAGCTTTATCACCTGTGACCTAGAGAAATAATAAAAATCCTTATAGGGATTTTTTTAAGCCATACGTTAACTTTAAAAAATAAGGTGGTGTTTTCAGCAATGTTCATAATGTTCAGAAATTAACGAAAAATTTCGCGAATATACAGTTCAAAGAAAAATTTATAACTACTAGCAAAGAGTATACAAACATTGTTTTTGGTAGTTTGAATTCCTTTACATTAAAAAATGTAGAAAGAAAAATCATCAAGAATTCTGCTACTTTTGAATGGCTCAAGCCTTCAAATTGCCATGGGTGCCATTTGAGCTGGTGAACTCAAAGTAATAAGTTACTTGTATTGTAGTATATTTAAGACCAAACTATATGTATTGGAATTCATTCTTTGATCTTTAAAAATATGCACGCCTTTATCAATGAATTTGAGATAGATGATATGAAGAGATTTCGGACACCATAGTTAGACAACTATAAGATTTTGTTTAAGATGGGAAGTAAAAATAAACAATGGATTAATATTTTGTCTGACTAAGTCTAAAATAGAGTTAATTTAATAATAAAAATACTAAGATTTACAAATGTTTATTTTTTCATTCTTGTTATCATTACTTTTGGATCACCCCTCGCAGTGACTCGTGCATTTTTAATCGAAATCATTTGAAGTCGGTATTTCGAAATATTTAATTTTATTGTTATGCTATATTTTATAAAGTTTCGTCCGCCAGTTCAATCCTTTCGGACAGTGGTTCCGAACCTGGGGGTAATTACCCCTCCAGGGGTAAAACGAAGTTTTATCAGGGGTAATATGCATGAATATTAAGCCGTTTTACTTCCCGCTCGCCGTTTTTACTTTGAGTAGTTTCTTATAAGCCACGTATTTTTTGGAGGGGTAATAATACAAATCTCGATGAGAATGTGGGTGATATGGTAATAAAGGTTGGGAACCACTGCTTTAGGATATGAAAGTTTTAAGAAAACGTTGGAAATCCTTGCAACGAAGTCGCGAGACTAAATCTAGTCTACGCGTATATCACTACACTATGTTTATATTTAAACAATCGCTATACTAAGGCTCTGTAAGCAGGCAGTTTATTTTTAGACACAGTGATAACAATAATTGAGCTAAAAGCGTATTGTACAAAAATGGGATTCTCAAATGTAAATATGCCGATAAGGATTAACTTTGAGAACTATTCGAGTGTAAGTTTCCTTTTTAGAAGCCGGTAAAAATAAGCTTAAATATGACTAGTACAGGGCTCGGTACAGGTATTATGCAAAAACCCCGAAATAGCCCAATATTTTGAATCATTTCACGTTTTTTATGTGGGGCTCAATAATGTATTGAAGTAATGACTTCGTATTATTAGATTGTTGTGAAATAATAAACTAGGGATGTAACGCTACCGATATATCGGTATCGCCGATTATATACAACCAATATTTGAAGAGCGCGAAAAGAATTTGTTGTATGAAAAAAAATCTGCAAAAAGTAATTTCAATTACTGACTTAATTTATATATTGGTCTATTACCTTGTGCAATAATAATTACTATCTTAATTATATATTTGGTTCATAATAAATAAAAAAATTGTGTTGACAATTTATTTATTTTTACTTTACACCTTCAACGTTGCCTCTATGTTAAATATAGCCAAGTTTTAGGTATAATAAGGACACACAAATAATAAATCTGAAGTTCATACTCCATTAGTTAGCTAAGATATCAGTATCGGTATCGGCAAAATTATGTATCGTTACATCCCCATAATAAACCAAAGAACGGAAATAACCACATTTTTACTAAAAAAAACCCGACCGCGGTGCACTTTGAAACTGCATAAAATCCGCCATTTTGTTTATTTTAACGAACTTCATACCCGGTGACACTCGCACCATCAAGACGAATCTAATGATGTATCATTTATCAAAATCGGATGTGCCGTTGAGTAGTTACGAGCGCACACAGGAACGGACATACATACAGGTCAAACACATAACCCTCCTTTGGGCTTCGCCGCAGTCGGGTAAAAATACCGGTATTTTTGTATGGAGAAAATACTGGTATCCAAGCCCTGGACTAGTGGACCCGCTCGCATTTTCGTTCGCTAAGCTTAAATAAGTTACATAAATGTCTCTCGCTTCGGTTTAGGCCGATAAAAAGTATCCTATGTGTAAGACACTGGTCCCACCGCCTGCGTAAGCCAGTAGGTTACAAGAGTAGTAGGCCAAAACGGAACGGTATGGTAACAAAATAGGGCTACTTTGTGGTCCTTCTATGTTTACCCTTTACATCTCTAAAAATGTAGTTTTAAGTTTTGTAATGTAATGGATCCGGAGATTATATACGTCTCTCGGTAAAAGGTAAAAAAAAACTGTGCCCAGTTATATGCTTGTTGCATTTTATAAATGTCATTTTATGCAATAATGTCACAATTGTTGTAATGTTGTTTTTAAAAGAGAAACTGGTGAGTTTCTTCAGGCGCTTCTTCTCACCAGAAGGTCATCTACCGAAGCGCCAAAAGAAAAGAAAAGAATCAGACATGTAAAAGAGCCCTTGTGGCCTACTTACAGAAATAAATGAGTTTTGAGTTTTTGAATTTTTAAGGAAATAACTAGTTTTCTCAGAAACAGTCTGAACTATCGAGCCGAAATTTACAAGGAATACGAAGACTATGGAGGATTGATGTAAAAATTCGTACAGTCGAGTTCATCATTATCTGAGCAAAGAACGGATCAAAAATATCTGATCTAGTTCTTATGCTTCTGACAATAGGGTCTTGTTCAGATGTTTTTGGTCCAATCTTTGCTCAGATAATGATGAACTCGACTGTACCCAAACCGTTCAAGACTTTTCAAATTTTTTGATAGTTGAGAAACCTGTTAATCAAGGTTTTATAACTCAATAAAACCGGACAAGTGCGAGTCGGACTCGCCCACCGAGGGTTCCGTACAAATTTGTAGGTACATATATTAAAGTACGCTATAAATTTTGATTTCCTCAGTAAATTCTATTGTTTAATGATTTAATTACAAATTAATTAAATTCAATAAATTTTGGATTCCTTGAGTGTCGAAATATACGTTTTTTGCGGCATATCTTTTTTTACAACTTAGAAGTTTGATTTTTTTTCACAGCTTCAAGGGACCATAAACCTGAGTATATGGTTTTAATTTCAACTCGATACTTCCACGAGTTCCCGAGATAAAGGGTCTTGACAGACGGACAACAAAGTGACCTTATAAGGGTTCCGTTTTTTTCTTTTTGAGGTACAGAACCCTAAAAATGGAAAACATAGTCACGGACAAAAATATATGCATAAATATCTAACACGACCTTATTGCTTCAGAAATAGAGTGGTGTCACATGTTTTGCATGCCCTATTTCATCATATCCATACCCATTTTGAAGAAAATGCCTGTAATTAGTAAGTTAGTGCACAAATCCATAAAGTAGAAATTTCATTGACAAAATAATTATAATTAGTCCAAGTGTGAAGTAGGGTATCGATATATTAACATATTCAGTGCCAACCTTCCAATTTTATAAGCTTTTGTTATATTGTTTTTTCGAGATGTGGCCGTCTTGCAGTCGGTAGGCGAAGTATGTGCGGGGATGCGTAGCGAGGGATGTGTTTGTCATGAACCAATAGAAACAGGTCAGCGGAGCAAGGACTGGTGAATGAAGTGTTTCTATTGGTTCGTCACAAATACATCCTCGCACATCCCCGCTGGACACGCAGCCTTATTGTGGGTCTGTAAACAAATCTTGCAAGTTCAATTTGACCCACTTCCCGATTTCTGATTGAGATGAAATTTTGCAAGAATATGTGAATCGGTGACTGTATGTGACTAGGGTTGCCAGATGGTCGGGAATTGGCTGGATTCTCCCGATTTTTTGTATGTCCTCCCGACTCCCGACAAACGACTTCATTTTAAAAATTAGTCCGATCCACTCAAAGTGGTCCGGCCAGCGAAAATTTCTGCTCTTTCAGGTTAAAAAAAAAGCTCGCACGTAGAGCTCGCGGGGCATCTCCCGACCAAAGTCTCAAAATCACGACATATTGTTTCCTGCTCCCGATAATACGGTAATTCAATCTGGCAACCCTATACGTGACAGTGAAGTCGACAATAAAAGCTTGTCTCAAAAAAAATGTTTTCGACAGAAACTTATTTCATAGAAAATGAACCTGATAGTCGGGTTATAGCACTGAATGTGTTAATGCCGGTGACTGTACAAAACATCTTGATACTTAAAAAAGCTATAGGCGAGTTCCCGGACCTATAGTCATGAAATTTAATAATAAGATCGTTACTACTTTGAACAAAATTCGTATCTAAAAATGACGTAGAGAAAAATGTCAAAAGTTACATTCGATCGTCATATACACTTACAGCATTTTTATCTGGAGTCAGTGTCAGATACGTGTTTTTTTTAAGTAATGACGAGATGCAAAACCTCATAGAACATAATATATAAAGAGAACGATCAGAAGAAAAGTGCAATTTGTTGTTGCACTCCAAAAAAATGTGACTAATTTTGATAGTTAGGAATTTTATAAGGCAATTCTATTGGCTCTATACAGAATTCATTTAATTCATGGATTATAGAACACAAATATGAGAATAAAAAATTACGATATGTAACAAAGCTAAGCTAACCTATGATATGAAACACATATAGACATAAAACAAAGTCGGATTAGTTACACCGTTTATAACTCGAGATCGGGTGGACCGATTTTTATGATCTTTGATTTTTTGGATTTGTGTCTGCTCGGAATAAAAGAATAACTATTAAAACACCTAAAAATTTAAAAATACTGGGTCAGAACGAAGTTCGCCGGGACAGCTAGTAGTAATCAAATCATATAAGAGTGGATAGTGGTAACATTAAATATACCACTTTACATTAGGTTAAAAGTTGCTATATTAAAGTGCAATCTTGATAATCCACATACAGTTTATTTATGGTTGATTTAGGTGATATGTACTCATAATCAATGAACTAAATTGCATACATCAATTTCATTGGCCACACAGCATGGAAATGATTTCTAGTCATTATTTTTATTTTAACTTAGATTTAAGAATCGCATTCATTCTTAAATCTAAGTTAAAATAAAAAAGCCTTTTGCGGAATGTCTTTTGTACAAGTGTGTGATGAAACCCATTGCTAATTAAAAATTGTATTCAGTTGACAAAGCCGGTGGTACAGATTGAAATTTAGTAGTAGTACTTTAATTATACAAATGCACTGGCAATCCAAATTTTCCACTTAACCTACTTTCTTGTGTTGGTGCCAGGTTATTGGGATTAAACCAGGATAGGATACCGATATCTATTGCATACAAAAATACCGGTATTTTTCCGTTCTTTGGTTTATTATTTCGTTTTTTAATCGGACAAGTAAAGACTATATTAAACTTAATTCTGCGAGCTGCGGGCGAGTTAGAAGCAAAATTCCATAAAGTATTTAAATTATTATTGTGTAGATCTTTAATAAGCGATCACTTTACGAATAGTAATGTAAACTAATGTATTATGTGAAATTTGCAATATGAGATGGAATAAACTAAACTACAAATGCTACATTCGCAGCAAGTTCACCGTGACTGATTTTGTATGAAAACTCGCCTGCAAATCGCAAGTGCGATAAGGCCCTTAATCTGGCACTGCAAATGGGTATGCGGCATAGGCGGAGCTGGATCAACAATGTTGGAGCCCCAGGGCAGAGCAATTTTTTTTACCCTTTTCTAACATAAACATACAATTATTTTTTACCCGACTGCGGTGAAGCCCAAAGGAGGGTTATGTGTTTGACCTGTATGTATGTCCGTTCCTATGTCCGCTCATAACTACTCAACGGCAAATCTGATTTTGATAAATGATACTGGGTATGAAGTTTGCTAAAATAAACAAAATGGCGGATTTTATGCAGTTACAAAGTGCACCGCAGTTGGGTTTTTTTTAATAAAAATGTGGTTATTAATTTATTTCTTATCCAAGTCTATACTTTTATATGTAGAAGATACAGATCTACAAATTAAATTATCCAAAACACAACAAACATTTTAAATCTATTCCTTAACATGCTGATTCCCTAACAAATACCTATTTAAATTGCCTACACTACTTAAGGAATAACCCAGCTCTAGGTATAGGTTACATTTGCAGATGATCGGAACTATGTATAAGAATATATTATGTCACATGTATCTTATAGGACCATCATTGAAAGATGGCAGTATATTATAACCAAGTACATTGAACATGAATGAATCCAGTAGATTTGTTTAAAATACCATCAAAATTTGCCATATGCAGTCTTCAAGAGGTGTTTGAAATAACTACGACTCAAATGCAGTGAACATGTGACAGTAACTCAAACCTATATTGTAAACGAGTAGCGAAAAATCCAGTTGATTTGTATACATTTCATCAAAAAGATTATTATATAAATTACTTTGAATTGGGCTGTAGATTGACTAGCTATGTTTTATCCTATGACCCAAACCTGGCTAACTTCTATATAACTTCATAGCACTTAGTCTGGTTAGTCACAGAACAGCAGATAAGTTAGCCCACGCTGACAGAAATAAGCAAGAGCACTCACCAGCAGGTGGGAGTGGCGTTATCCACGGTGTCTTGGTTGGCCTGCGAAGGAGACTCCGCTCCCCGCGCGGCGCCCGCCACTGACGAAGCCGTGGTGCCGCGCCCGCTCAGTGGGCCATCCTCACCGTACCGCACAACCACACAGATATTACCTCCAGGAATACGATACCACTACTAGCATCGCTACCTGAAACCACCATTTACCACATCAGATCACTGTAACTCAGCACAGCCGAGTTTTAGCGGGAAACAAGGTAACTATTCGCACTTTCAGGAAGACATCGCGATGTTTCTACTTTAGAGGGACCACTGGTTCAACACTCGCGGGTGGAACTGAGCGCTAAAATGCGCTATACCGTGCTCCTGAGCTCCTCCGCGCGACCGCGACGAGCTCCGAAAGACATGTTCACGCCCAATAACACTGATCTACAATATCTACCACGAAAAAATGGCAACCTTCATAAATTTTGTACGGACACATCACACACTAGCACTGTATTATACTGCAATATTTAAACTTTCACAGGTTAATTATAGACCAGACGTTACTATTAACGCTTGAACATAAGTAAAAGCTGAGAAAATAATATTTATAAATAGCTTCAGATTATTTTGATACAAATCTAATTCGGTCTAGTCTAACATCACTGCATACACACCCTCGACTCGGGCGGAGTGGATCCTCTTCTTTTTCTTTACAATACGTTTAACATATGAAAATTAGCACGGATTAGTTAATAAGAGTACAATTAAATGACCTACACCCTGATAACTACAAAGACATTTTGTAGCAATGACAGCAATCCGTATCGGCTTCACAGAACCTGTGAAAAAATCAACATGTCGCCAAAAGGTGTTTTATCGTTGATATTTCAGTAGAATCGAGATAAAGGGGCGTGGTCAAATACAATCGCGATAATTTATTCCTGTCAAAAAGTTTGAATGACTTTAATCTACAGAATTTATTTAAATAGTGCAAGTAGTATAAATTAAGATAAGTATTAACAACACAATTTGTAATAGGCAAAACTGAATAAAAAGCCTATATATTCATTTAAACCTAACTTTATAGTGCAACACATTAATCGACTTTCGTCTGAATGTAGTGAATTATTAAAATAAACCTTTGAGTCCTTTGAAGAATATGAGTTTGTAAGTATTTATAATGCAAAGTAATTACTTGCAATGCTATACCGAGAAGTTTGTACTTTGGCACAAACTTAGCGATAAATTTACGCGTAAGGTTAGCCTTATTTCATAAATAGTAGACTCAAAGCTGTCAAATAGAATTTTATAAGCACTGGCAACATTTTTATAACTGTCAGTCAACTGTATTGGCTTAAAGATCTAGTAGCCAGGCCACAATTCCCAAAAAAAAAATCAGTCAACTGTAACAACTGTCAGTGTCAATTAAAATAATTCAACGCGCGGGGCGCGCATTTTTTTCGTATTGCTGACAATTTTATTTTCCAATTAACTAGCCAGATAGCCGTAAGATTCACTAAAGCAATGGCTTCTTACAACAAAACCTTACAATTACTGGCTTCAAAATTGGGTCTTATTGAGGAGGAAAAAGTCTTGAGGTATGTTCACCATATTTTGTAGTTCAGTGTTTTGTCACGCGTAATTTAACAAAATGGGTTTAAGATTTTTCGATTATACTTTCAGTATTCTATAACAGTCCTAATATTCTATGCCTCTTTCTGGGTTTAAGTTAAATCTAAACCTAGATATGTTGAAAAACTAATTAAGCCTAATACTGTTTTGTTAACGTTGCATTTTCTATGTTTTTGATACAACAGCAAAGCGGCTGAGTTCGAGCGACTTCTGCAGACTAAAACAGTTGCCGGCAGTAACTTGAGCGACACAAGCAAGCTCGTTATCTGTCTGGACCTAGCTGCAGGGATATTGGGGGTTGATCTAGATGTGGTATGCAACTTTCGTTTTCATTTCTTTCACTAGGTTAAGAAAGGAGTGAAAGGACTACATTGGGTGGTCAATAAACATAATTTCTAATTGTATTTTTATATTAGTAATTTGTTATGTCAGCACCTTTTTCTTGGGAACAATACTTCAAATTTCATGTCTTCTTCTTTAATTTAAGAGTGATGCTCGTGTGGTGGAGCAATTTCCAGTCCTTTCTATTTTGCGCCTATTCCTTTGGTATAACACAATCTTAAACCTTAGATTAGTAGCCGGCAACCGCTTAGCAGCCAAGGGCCACATAGTACCTAAGGAAATTGACACGGGCCGCACTTTGTTAATAATTTGTGATTTTATACAATTCAGAATATAGCAACCACAATACAGAGCCGTAAGTGAGTGGTTCACGGGCCGCAGGTTGACGACAGCTGCCTTAAATGCATACCATATTGTGCATTTTATTTTTGAAATGTCTCATGTGAAAATCAAATTCACATCAATTTGAGGTTTCGCGACTAGTTTGACAAGGTTAGAAATTTGCTTAAAGTTGATTTCTACTTGTGACATTTCAGTAGTATCATTTTTGACACCGCGTGCACTTAATGGTTAACCTTCTCATTAATTAATTTCATGTCATGTATTTATTCAATAACCTCAGCTACAGAATAAATATCTATATTATCATGTTTAATTTGCAGAAAACTGCAATAAAATACTCTGGCCTGAAGCCAATAGCGTACACCAGCAACCGTAAAACGGTGGAAAACCTGCTAGAGCTCAACAGCAGCAAGCTGACGGTTGCTCAGATGTGTGTGACGCTGCAGTGCACTGGTATACAGGAGCTCGCTGAGAAAATATTGGAGGAGTACCAGAAATATGCCAAAATGGTATGTAATGTTGAATCCTCACACCCTTACCGATTTTGTGAAGGTGCATCAGTAAGATGACCTTCTTTCAGATGTGTGTGATGCGCCGGTATACAGGGTGTCTGGACGACGATGTCGGAGCTTTTAAGGGCGTATAGTACAATCGATTTTATCGATAAATCACCACATGGTTTTTTACTGACACCGATATCGATGGCTAAATAATGAAGATGGCTAAATAATAATGAATGAAAACTTGGCTATATTTAACAGAGACTCAACCTTGAAAGTGAAGTAAAAATAAATAAATTGTCAAGTCAAAATTAAAAAAAAAATATTTATTATGAAACAAATACAAAATTAACAAATTAATTATGATTGCACAAGGTAATAAACCTATGCATAAATTAAGTCGGTAATTAAAATTACTTTTTGCAGATTTTTTTTCATACAGCAAATTCTTTTCGCACTCTTTAAATATCGATTGTATGTAATCGGCGATGCCGATATATCGGTATCGTTACATCCCTACTTTTTACCTGACTATGGTGAAGTAAGAGACTTTCTACTTTTTTCACCTCGGCGGACAAAGTTGCAGATATCTTCTAGTGTAAAAAAAAATGTATTCAATGTGTTCTACCCAAAAGTGGTAGAGGATATTGCACTATTTGCACTTTAGTGGTCAGTGCCGGATTAGCCATATAGCAAGAGTAGCAAATGCTATGGGCCCCTTGGGGATGACGACTGGGTTAAAACTATATAATTCTATTTAGTCCGTCAGTTAGATTATGGAAAAATATGGGACACGTATTTTTTGGTTTATCAAAATATTAAAAATCGACAAAGTTATAGATCATCAAAGTTCTGGAGTGGGAGCTTGTGACGTCACTCCTAAATCCTGTGGTGAAAATTGTAGAAGTGACGTCACTCGAAACTTCTAAGCACTCTATCCGCGTCATTTTTTGTTTGTCAAACAAAAGAAAAAATACGTGTACAATATTTTTTAATAATCTAACTGACGGACTAAACAGTTTTTTTTAGTCGTCTAACCCATTGGGTATTTAAGCATATCTAAGACCAACCAAGCGGTTTGAAGAAATGCTACAGGTCCCGCGCTGGCTTAATCCGGCACTGTTAGTCGTAGAACAAAGAAAGGCCGAGATCGGAGATAATAAATATGCGATCGAGGGCTTTCTTTATTACCTCCCGTGTTGTGTACATGAGTGAATCAGCTTTTCTTTGCTTTATGCAAAGATTGCTCTTTCTCCTTATTTGTTCACCTTTTGCATGTTTTAACATGATTTAAATGGAACAAGATCTTACATGTAGAGATAGATTAGGTAAAAATAAAAATAAAACTCGTTTTTAACGAATAAATAGCGTGACCCAGCAGACGAACCCTTATTTTCATACAAAAGTGGGGGACAGCTATGTCCGCTGGGACACTGCTTATAAACAAGTTATAATAAACAAATTACAATAATAGTATTTTATACAATCGTAACATAATGAAGGCTCTTAAAGTCGAGTACCGTGTTTAGGCCACGAGGCTTACCGAGTGGCGTATATAAGGTACGAAAACTTTAAGAGCTAATTATGTAACTACTAGCTGAAAACCCGGCTTCGCCCGGGTAAAATGTAAAAAATTACAAACCCCATTTAACCCTTTCACCTCCTTAGAAATAGCATTACCAAGAATCTTTTCAATTAGGTACATTTTGTTTAGGGTTTCTGGTTTCTCGCCTCATTTTTTTTCTCGAGTTTCGAGAAATCTCGACTCCAATTTCTCGAGTTGTCTCGACTCTCGAGTCTTTAGTAAGAAATTGTAAATTATTGTTGAAAATAAAATAAAAAACAAATAAAAAGGGTATCATTTAATCGATCACCAAAATATTCATATGAGCGTGAGCTGAAATATGTATTTGGTCAGCCAAAATAGCTAGTTGGTAAGCAACTTATGGTTAGCAAAGGGTACGTATCAAAATATATAAAGTCAAAACATATACGGTTGAAATGAATAAAGTCGAAATATAGAAATTCAAAATATATAATGGGTCTAAATGTATAAAGTTGTTTGATATAAGTTCGAAACTCATAAGTTCTAAATTCATAATGGTCATAATATATAATGGTCAAAATATATACCGGTTGAATTTCATAATGGTCACAACTCCTAAGCTTGAAATGCATAATGGTCAAAATAGACACTTACTTAATGGGCTTTGGAACAAAAGTAATACATGTATATAGGTTAATTATAGCGTAACCTTTAAGTTTATACATATTTAACTATTTTTGTAACAGCGAAATAAATCTTACTTACTACCTACCTTGTTTGGATTCGTATGTATAGTATGAAATTAAAACAAAAAAAAATCGGTTGTCTGTAAAGGCGGTTTACTGACGATAGTCGAACGTGATAACGTTGACCTTGACTCTGACTTTGACTTTGACTTTGACATTGACATTGACTTTGACTTTGACTTTGACTTCGACTTCGACTTCGACTTTTTTCCCAATAAGCTGCTACAATGACATTGACACGCTAAAATGATGGCTAAGTGGCCAGTGTAAATATCTGCCGTTCCACGAATATAATGTCAAAGATTTGTTTTAATAATTTTTAAACTACGATTAAAGCAGGCGTAAAACGGAACTGCCAAAGCAGCATCCACTATTTAAATTTAAAGATTTTTGCCCAACTCAGCAGTGTCTCTTGTCTTGTCATTCAATAGAGATTTTGACAGCCGTATCTTAGGGAATAAGGGCTAATTTATTAACAATTTGTAAGAAACTATCGTCTTAACGACTTTAGTGCTGGAATAATATAAAGTACCTATTTGACAGGTAACGGCCCTGCAAGGTAACGGCCCCGCAAGGTAACGGCAAATGACGTCACACTTTTTCGTGCGTGCAGCCGGCTCCATCGAATTATAAGACGTTATCACGTCAAAAATCAATATTTTTATTCATTTTTTACATCGCCAAGGACAACATAATTAATAATGAAATTTACTTGGAGCTCACATATAATGTAATTAAGTTATGGCATGTGTTGGTAGCAAGTGATCCTTACTCACTTCTCCTCGCTTCGGTCGTCGTCGCACCTAACTTTTGGGTTCATATTACTCAAAATTCAAATATTTTAAACTTTCAGATTATTCAGAATCTTGAAATTTTTAAAATGAAGTCTGAGAACCCGGTTAGGTGCGACGACGAGCGAAGCGAGGAGGAGCGTGTTAGGATCACTTGCAACCATAAATTGTCGCAACTTAATTGAAAAGAACAAGCATTTGAGGAATAAATACTTAATTTTTCTAGTACACGGCTATTTATAATCAAAGTTTGTACAATGGGCTAGACGACTAAAAAAACTGTTTAGTCCGTCAGTTAGATTATTAAAAAATATTGTACACGTATTTTTTCTTTTGTTTGACAAACAAAAAATGACGAGGATACAGTGCTTAAAAGTTTCAAGTGACGTCACTCCTAGGTACAATTTTCACCTAGGAGTGACGTCACAAGCCCCCACTCCAGAAGTTTGATGACCTATAACTTTGTCGATTTTTAATATTTTGATAAACCAAAAAATACGTGTCCTATATTTTTCCATAATCTAACTGACAAACTAAATAGAATTATATAGTTTTAACCCAGTCGTCAACCCCTATGAATTTAATTGTATAACGCCTTTCATCCCCCAAACGTAAGTTCTGAATTTCGACCATGATTCCTTTTAAACATTATATCATTAGAGTTTATATATTTTGAACTTATGAGTTGTAAACATATGCATTTCGTCAGTATATATTTCGACCATTATGGCCAACGTACATTATGGATTTTAACTGTTATGATTTTCAATCATTATTAATTTTGATTTTATATATTTTGAACATATGTGTTTTGAACTTATATATAATGACTTTATATATTATGATACGTACCCGGTTAGCAAACATTTATAAATCTGTCTGCAATTAATGATATACTGAACTGCTCTAAATTATTTTGGTCAGCAAATTGAGTATTTGAGCTGCATTAAGCGACCTACAATTAATCAAATTTTGGTAAGCAATCAGTAGGTAAGCAAAATATTTCATTTTATCCATCAAAAAAAAGGGGGCAATAAAACCTAACTGGTCATTCACAAAATGGGCGCAACTATTCTGCCGCCAATCGTGTGCGTATTTTGTCATTCGGTAATTGTTAGCTGTCAAGTAGCAGGTGTCACTGTGATTATATACTGGATGTCACTGTGATATATACACGGTGTCACTGTGTTATATACAGGGTGTAACGTTTCAAATGTTTATCATTGTTAAAAGCCAAAAAATGGCGAGCCTGACTTTAGCCCTTACTTCGTTTGTGCCGGAACTCGAGAGTCTCGAGAGTCAGCTATTTATTTCTCGTCTCGAATGAAGGTGAAACTCTCGAGTTGTCTCGAGTTCGAGAAGTCTCGAGCAGAAACCCTAATTTTGTTATTTATCTTTCGAAGCCTTTTATTTTTAACCGACATCTAAGAAAGTGGGTTCTCTATGTAGTTATGTTTTGTTGAAATTGAGGGAACATCACGAATATTTAATGTATTAGGTATGTAATTTATATACCAAGTTTTACTTTCAAATATCTGAAATAACAGATTCCTATTCATAATTTTACCCCTTCTAGAGCCAAATCCTATTTTTTAAGTTTAATTATTAATGTCCCACTGAAGCTGAAGGGCAAATCTATCCCGCTTGCAATGGTTCTGGTCCAAAGGACCACCCTGACCAGCCGTTAAAAATACGTCTAGGTTGTCCTGCTATTTTCACCGTGGCATGCTACGTCCTCGCCACCCAGCCTGTACCTCAGGCTCACCCCACCCCAACATGGTCTAAATATTTAATTTAAGCCCTCGTCCAAAATATGACAGTGAATTACAAAATATGACAGCCGTCCCGGTCCCGAGCTAACTTTGGACAGCCATTAAGAAATACATTCAGGTCGTCCCACTATCTTCGCCGCGGCCTGTTCTAGCGTCGTCGGACTGGCCATATAGTTAAGGTGGTGTTTTCCAGTTTTCCTAGCCGCCGCGGGGCCCGCACGGGCCGGGCCCCCGGCTTGTGGTTGTTGTTATTGGGCCCTGGACTCGTGGGGAGTCGGAGCCCAGTCCGGTCCTGTCCATTCAACATGTCACACCCAGTTCGAAGCCAGTTTAGCCCGCCTATGTGGATACTTACTACAGACGTGGCCGGCGTAGTCTTACTTCAACCTAAGGGGTAAGCATTCACATCAGGGGTTTCCAAACTTTTTTCCCAGAGGGCCGTACAGCACCTTTGAAAATGTCGCGCGGGCTACATGACATGGTCGACTTGAAGTTACGTATAATCTTTTTCGTCCTGGGGGTGCTGTGTGTCTCACATCTGTAGGTACTTTACTGTGCAGGCAGGGGAGGCTTCTATACGCGGGCCGGATTAGAATGCCTCGTGTGCCGGATTATATAGGCCCTCCCGCTCTGTCAGTTTTTTACGCTTACTACGTTCCTGATTGGGTTTGATTGCTGAGTGCGTGATTTGACAAACCTTAAATTTTGTCTTATTAATTTTACCATGTTCTTCAAAAACTACGGAATCATCTTATGGAGGTAAAATTAACCGGCATTGTTGCTCCCCGTAGGTAGAAAATAAATTTTTGAAATCATATTTGAACGTTCTTATTCCTACCTCAAACATGAAAAACTCGTAAATAGATGCGTGAATATTTTAAGAAAAACTGTATGGCGCTTAGTTTAGTAGGAGCAAATAAGTAAGTGTTACGATTTTTCCAAATTTCTAAAAAACTGTGTAAGTTAGGAAAACCGTTATTTTTTTAAATAATATTTAGGTTGATATTAATTATTGACAATTATTACAGATTCTTCTGTTCAGTAACTTCGAAGATATGTATTAATAATGGAAGGAGGGGAATGGTATTTTTTTGAACTTTTTTCGTCCTAAATCTAAAAGTAAATGCTTAAGAAAAAAACTTAAAATGGTATTGGAATCTACAAATAAACTCCGTCCTTTTGATACCCCACTTAAAACAATAGCACAACTTGAAATTTTCGACCTCCCATTTCGGCCCCCTAAAAAAAGTAAAAAAAGGTATAAGAGATTTTTTTTATGTCCAGTAGGTAGCTCAGGTTAGCGACTTTTAAAACTATTCCAAATTTCAAATCGATCGCAGCAATCGTTTGAGATATCTGACTGACCTATGAGAGACGGACAGACAAACAGAGTCACACCATAACGGTTCCTTTTTTACAATTTTGATACGGAACCGTAAAACATTCAGACCTGCATTATTTTTATTATGGTCGAATATTTCAAACGCCTGGTAATTTTTTTGTTTTCACCTAAATGATAAACATTGATTTTCAAATTTCTATCTTTGTACCAAAAACGGGTATAATTTAATTTGTTTTTGATGTCAGAATAAATTTAAGAAAACCTAAAAAGCCCCTACAGAGTTTCGCCCTAACTTACCACTTCACCATCAGAGGGATTAAAAACAAATGTGCCTATTCCTTTTTTTTCGTTTAGAAATTTATCTGACACCTTTGCCAACGTTTGTTACTTTTTTTGGGTTATGTGTCAATAATATTGTACAATATTATTATATTATTTTTCAGTTATGTCAGTAACTTATTAATATTTTCCCGTTTAAAGATTGTTTTCTTTGAAATAAAATTATGGAAACGTATGATTATTCTAATTAAAATAAAAAACGGGTTTCTTACCCATGCCAAGTATGTACAGCCGCGCCCGCAGTTATATTATAGTCGCATGCTACGTACCCCTGCACTAAACTGTGACAATTTCCGAACGAACTCGAATTGACGCAAGCAAACATGGCCGACTGTTTTTGGTATTATTCGCATTATTTTACATCTTTATACGCTTATTTCTGCGTTATACGAATTTTGCGAATATAAGTTGTCGATTCGAAAGTGTTATTTTTTTACGCTTTAATTTTT
This sequence comes from Eudemis profundana, assembly GCA_947034925.1. Lineage (NCBI taxonomy): Eukaryota > Metazoa > Arthropoda > Insecta > Lepidoptera > Tortricidae > Eudemis > Eudemis profundana. The sequence continues at coordinate 6,908,812 of OX344814.1, read as the reverse complement.
GAGACGCTTTTCGTTCAGGTCTACCGTAGGGCCCGGCTAAATTATTAATATAGATTGTATACAATACTTTTTCTATGAGTCAACTAAAACAACATCAAGCAAACAAATAAACTATCACAATCACCGTACTTCCACTAAAACTATTCATTCAAAGTTTTATTTAAAGGCCGAAAACAATTGAGCGGCAGCATTGGTTGTAAAGCGGTTTGTGATTGGCTCATTACAGGACTAATTGCACCAATCGCGTGGCAGGAGCGTATTTAAGTAGAGGCAAATTTGACAGGTGTTACGTTCTGAAACGCATTTAATCATCGAATTTGCATTAAAAGGAGGTTTTTACACAAGGATACACTTTTTTAAATTTGAAAGTTCTATTTTCAAAATTATTATAGTTGTCTAAAGCATATTATAATAAATATTATAGTTGAGTAGAGAGTGTCATAGACTAAATAACATTGAAAAGTTAGCATTTATAGTTTAGTCTATGGGATCCTAATGGAAAGATTAAAGTCGACGAGTAGAAAAAAAATATTTGCATTACGTAGCTTTATTATCTGTCTTTTAAATGAGCATACACTTTATTCAAAAAATATCCCAATAAAGATTTCCTTTCAATTTTAGTTGGAGAAGGTGAAATTTTGTTGAAAAGAAAAGTTGATTCACCCACATCATTTTATGTCTACACTTGGTGTGGCATAAAGTCTATTGTTTGTATCATGAATTCATGAAATATAATTTTAATCTTATAAGTTTTTTTCTTATATTTCAGGAATTGGATTTAAGCCTGCCACAGTACGTCTGCATGGCCATCTACCAAGCCGGCAGGTAAGAACCGTCTGACTTTGGCACTTATCCCACTGCCGGCGAGGTAGTGAGTAAAATTGTGCGAGTGGCATTACATTGTGGATCAGGAAAGGTTGATTGATCACACTGTACCTCGTCAACTCGCAATTCGCCTGTTGACTCGATTTTTTTTCTGTGTAAATCGATTCTACTATTTGGGAGGAACAAATATCTATATGACACCTAATACATTTGTATAAGTATAACAGCCACAAATTGTAATCAAAAGTAGCAGATCGCACTGAGCATTGAAAACGCTCTATACAAAACGGCAGGAACTTATGACGTCATCTGCTTCATCGCTGTAGTACCTAAGTTTACGTTTAAGCACATAGTTGTCATACATTTATTTTTTCAGTGTTATTTAAGCATTCCAAAATTGACTTTAATTTTTCTTTAAGACGATAAAAAAATATCGTTTTTTTTTTAAACTTTGTGGTCTCATAACTTTATATTTTTTATACATTTTTCGTTTATTTCTTTTGTGTTATGATAATTTAGTATTTTCCAATCCATGTGACTATATTATGTTGTAAAATTCAACATTAGTCAACATCCGAATTAACTGTTACTCGCCCAATTTTACTCGCTTTCTCTCCGGCCGTGGGACAAGCGCCTATGTCCTACTGGATCACACATAGTCTTGACATAGCCTACTACTAGCTACTGGCAACCGAGCGCCGTGCGACGTTCAGATGATCACTTGTTTCTTTTGGCTTTGAATTACCCAATCAGAAGGCACGCAGTGACGTAGCTAGAGGGAGGAGAGGGGGCGTGGTTGCAGTCCACACCTGGTCGCGAAAAAGGAAAATTTAATGACCTCACACATCTTGTAATATTTGAAAAAAAAAACAAGTGATCGCGATATTTTTCGGATCGCCCTCCCCCGTACGAGTCTCACGTGATTAATCGACGATCCCTACAGACTTGCTCTGACTCGGCACGGATCATACTCTATTGACCCCCTTGGGTCATAAAGTTACTCTAGTAATTTAGCGATTTAACGACCTTTGCAGCAAGGATCGAAACATTTATTTTGCAAAAACCCCGAATTAGCCCAATATTTTGAATTATTTCATGTTTTTTATATAGGGCTCAATAATGTATTTTATGCCACACCTGGCCATAAAGTGACTTTTTCCACACGCTGCGCGTACGGAAAAAGCCGCTTTCTGGCCAAGTGTAGGCATAAAATGATGTACACAACACGGGAGGTAATAAAGAAAGCCCTCGATCGCATATTTACGTCCCTCGCTTGCAGCTCGGGCCGCAAACTTCTGCGATCTCGGCCTTTCTTTGTATTACCACCCTAGTTATGTAATGTACCTACTGTAAGTAATGACTTCGTATTATTAGATTGCAGTGGCGTGGCGTAAATGATATCCTTGAGCAAGCCGGTGTAGATTTGGCGTACATTGCCCTTAAGAGCTATAGAATAAGGTGGTCAAATGCCTGATATTAGGCAAGCCGGTAGGAATCGAGTTCTTTGGATGCCACGCTACTGTTAGATTGTCCAATTAAAATATGAACTAATAAACCAAATAACGAAAAGAACGGAAAAAATACCGGTATCCGAGGCCTGCTTTGCAGACTTACAAGGAGGGGTACCCAACTGTCCGACACCGATTTGATTCATTTTGATATATGTTATAGAGTAGTCTAAAATAGCAGACATGTATTTTTTTAGCTGCCCAAGTTCAACTTTTTAGGCGATATTGTCGTTCAAAGTACTGAAAAGTGACTAAACCCTCCAACTTCTACAGAAAAAAATTCAAGCAAGTTTTTAGTTAATTACTGGTTTCATTATATGTTGGAGAACATGAAAAAAGAATAGACACGTGTTTTGTCATTTCACCTCAAACTCATATTTTCCTTAAAAAAAACACCCTTCAAAGTTTGAGCCCTTTGTCCACGTATATCAAAATGAATCAAATCGGAGTCGGACAGTTGGGTACCCTTCCTTGTTAGCTTAGACGGACTAATAATTTTGGATTTTTTCCATATTTTTCAGAATGAACAAAGTGAAAGTGTCCAAAGTGAAGATTAACGAGAAGTGTCGGCTGAAGCCAGCACAGTGGGCCAAGTTGGAGGCAGACTGGGCGAAGTTCGTCAATGAGAAGTTCGCGACCGGCCCCAGGAAGAGAGGGCGGCCGCCCAAAGTTGCGGTGATAACTGGTAAGATAGCGTAAAACGGTCCCGAGACGGTCAAATGGTTTGATGAAACAGTTTGATGTCGGTTTGAACGGGTGTCAAACGGCACTACGCAGTTTGGTTCGGTACGCCGCCGTGATTAGGCTTGTGTCACTAAACTAAGCCAAGTTTGTTCAAACGCGTCGGAACACGATCAAACGGCGCGTCAAACACAACAAAAATATGAAATTTCATCAAACGGGCTTCAAACCCGTATATGTTTGACAAACCGTTCAAACCACCTTTGTAAACGATCAAAATGGTTTGAGTCAAACCAAAATCTACGGTTTGAGTCAAACCGTTTGACCGTCTCGGGGGCGCTTAAAACGGTCCTACTTTGCGCCCCAAGGTGGCCCGGCCAGCGACCTGGTTCGACCCCAGGGAACGCCACGGCCCCTACCTGGTACGACTTGCCACGCCCAATAAGGGTTGCAAGTTGGTCAGGTAACACCTCCGTTTAAAAGTCAAATTTCTATGAAAATGTGACATTTAAATGAAGGTGTTGCCATGTTTCACTCTGCAAAGTTATCGTAATCCCACTCTACTTACGTTGAAACGTATTCGTTTAGTTGATTTATCCCAAAGACACTTGGTACATTTTATTTTCCTTTAAACTCGCCAAACATGCGTTTGACGAGTTTAAAGGAAGATAAGATAAGAGAAAAGAAGAAGTTCGTCGCCAGACATTGTAACACATAAAACATCCTTTCAATACATTGTAGATGAAAACCAAGAAATGGAAATTGACTCGAAAGAAGAATCAGCGGAAACCGAGACAGAACCTTACGAAGACTGGAAACGTCGCATGCTAGAGACAGCATACAAGGAACTTAAGGAACAGGAAGAGAAATATAATAAATCTCCCAAGAACACCCCTTTAAAAGAACGTGGAACTCCGCAAAAAGATTTGCGTGGAACACCAAGAAAAGATTTGCGCGGAACTCCACAAAAGAAATCTAATGGAACACCACAAAAAGAGTTACGTGGAACACCACTAAAAGAGTTGCGTGGAACACCGCAGAAAGAATTGCGTGGAACACCACTAAAAGAGTTGCGTGGAACACCGCAAAAAGATATGCGTGGAACACCGCAAAAAGATTTACGTGGAACTCCACAAAAAGAATCGCTTAAAAGTACCTCACAAAAAGACTTACTCACTGTTCCTGATGAATCGTCTCCTAGAAAATCGCCAAGAAAAACTCCACAAAAGTTCTCCCCGTACAACACGCCTACTAAAAAGGCGAATGGAGTTAGGTTATTGTTCCCTAATTACTACTAGTGTTGTTCCAAAGACTGTCCATAGGTGGTAATCAAAAACTTAGCTGCCTGTTTCCCAAAGCTACAAGTTACCATTTTATAAGTCGAAACTATCAACATTGGACCAAAACGACACCTTTGGTATAGAAAAATAATTTAATCAACACATAATAAATTGAAAAAATAAAAGATCACCGCATAAGATTAAATCCGCAACGCAGGCTTCGTCAGGTGGGTACAAATTCAAATCGGCAACAGGCTTCGTCACACTTACCAACAAAAGTAATCCGCAACAGGCTTCGTCACTTTAGCTTACGTTAAAAAGCCTTTGGTTGGTTTGACTAGTGTTGCCAGTTTAAAATTGTAACTTGTAGCTTCGTGAAACGAGCATTAAACGTTTTAGTACTAATCAAGGACCTTAAAATAAATAGCCGGTCGTAGCCTCGCTAACATAACTGAAGCACATCTAGTGTCGCGTAACGCTTATTGATCAGGTCAATGTGTGCGTGCTGCTCGTGTTAGGCTACTATTAGTACATTGTGTATCTAGGGCGGTAAGTAAGGAATTACAAACGAGTGTTTGTTATAAGCCCGAGGTGAAACCGAGGGCTTTAATAACACGAGTTTGTAATTCCTTTACCGCCCGTGGCACACACAATGTTTTTCATCACACTTGTAAGGAAATCTTAATAATATAACCTTACTAATCGTCCCAGTATGACAAGAAAATATTAAAACAGAAAGTGACATTAGTGACACATGTCCATAGACAATACGAATGCCAAGTCACGTTCGGAAACCATAGCGGTAAAGACCTAAAATGGTTGATTTTATATTTGCATAACCACATTTTCTGAAAAAAACCCGACCGCGGTGCACTTTGAAACTGCATAAAATCCGCCATTTTGTTTATTTTAACGAACTTCATACCCAGTGACACTCGCACCATCAAGACGGATCTAATGATGTATCATTTATCAAAATCGGATGTGCCGGATACATACATACATGCAGGTGAAACACATAACCCTCCTTTGGGCTTCGCCGCAGTCGGGTAAAAATACTGAAATACACTATTTTTAAACATTTAATTAATGTTACCGAAATATGTGTTTACATATATTTGCAAAAACAGTTATCTTTAAATAAATATTTCAGTGATAAAAGTTAAAAAAGTAAGTTGGCGTTTCCTTTGAACATGACAAATAAGAGTAAAACAGAACTAGCGTTTCAAATTTAAAAAGAAAACCACGACGCCCTAAGGCGTAATAGCTCATTTACGGCCCGCAAAACCTACGTGTAATGCACCATTTTCGAGCAAGTGTGATGAAAAATTAGATTAGATTATAGAGATGCTTCTTTTTTCTGTTAGCGAGGCTCCGTCCGGCTATTTATTTAAAGTTACTAATGGTGTCATCTTCAAATTTGTTATTTTGAAATGAATTTGTTTTCCGTGACATTTTGACTATTTAGTGACATTTTAAATTTCATTAATAGTATTAGGTAAATGACTGACTGATGACTTGTAACATACTAATTATAAGTTTAAATGTAACGTATTTTTTGACATTTTTACTTGTAGTTTTAACAGTTGTATTTATTTATGAAATAATTTGTAATAATAATTTTCAAGCTAACTATATTTTTCATTTAAAAGATTCAACTATTAAAAAATTGCTTCAAATTTACATTCAACAACACTTTATAATGTCAAAATCCATTCGGCCACGACAAAATGGCACGAACTATAATATTTATATTTCTTATACAGTTTTGTGACGCCTTAAATTCTACTGACGATGAAAATGTTGATTCTAGTATCACTGAAAACCTTAATTCTAGTATAAATGAAAATATTAATTCCAGTATCAATGATAATTTTAATGCTAGTGCCAATTTTGAGCCGCCAGCTTATGCGTATCCTTTCGCGACGGCATTTCTGTTTATCTTCACGACTATGTTGATTGGGGTAGTAGTCAGAGCTATTATGCTATGGACGAGTATGTGCATACCATTTAGGGTTGTCATGTTCGCTATCGGAGCTCTTTTAGGCTACTGCGCGCATCTATACCCAGCCTTTAAGCCTTTAGTGTCCGTCTGTTTTATAGAAGTCGATGTAATACTACTGACCTTTTTGCCTATCATCCTTTTTAATATATCGTACTCGGTCGACGCCCATGCGTTCTGGAAGAGCTTCCCTCAGATACTCCTAGTATCTGTTCCGGGTGTGTTATTGACGAGTACCATGGTCGCGTTTATGGCGTTCTACGTGATTGATATGCGGTGGTCGTTCGGCACGGCTATGCTTTTCGGTGTCATGTGCTCCCCTATATACCCAATGGAGGTCGTGAAGCTTTTAAAAGAGGCGCCTAGATGCAAATTCGTGAGTGTTCTCCTCCTTGGTGAAGGCGTTATAGGTGATGCGACAGTTATGATACTGTACACTGTTATATTTGGGGTACTAGCGCATGCTGTAAGCACGCCAGCTCAGGTATCTATGTTGTTGCTGCGTTTCGCTGGCGGGGGCATACTTTTCGGTTATTTAATGGGTCGAATCGTCGCCACCCTCGTGTCTTTAACGTATTCCGACCTGCTTTGCGTGGTGACAGTTACTTGCGCGGGAGCGTACTTCACTTTCTACGTTGGCGAGAGATTTCTATACGTATCCGGGTTCTTAGGGACCGTGATAGCTGGGGTTTTGATAAGTGATAGAAAAGCGACGATCGCCGGTGACGTGGAACAGATCGTGACGCATTTCTGGATCATTCTTTCGCACGTTGCGAATACTTTAATCTTCACTATGGTTGGTGTGGTGATTTTCGCTAGTATGGCGGATGTTTTAACGATCAGGGATGTGTCGTTGGTTTTCGTGACGTATTCTACGGTGTATGTGTCAAGGCTGTTGGCGTATGGGATAATGACGCCTGTGTTGAGGCTGGTGGGGTATGGGATAACCTGGCAGCATAGTCTGGCGTGTGTGTGGGGCGGGTTGAGAGGTCCGCTGTCACTGTGTCTCGCTCTGCTGGTGAGAGAGACACCGGAGATCGCTGATGTTGGCAATGTAAGTACCATATTAATCTGTATTTATATTAGATGAATGAGTCCCAAATATAATGTTATTTTATTATTTAAACTAGAGTGCTACTACGATAACTTTGCAGAGCGGAACATGGCAACATCGCTCGTGTCCAAAATACCGTATTCCCGAAATACCAGATTTTTCAAAAAACCAGATTTTCGATTTATGAGATTCCTGTCTTACCACATTCCCGTTACACTAGATTATAAAATCGTAAGTTACTCAAGGATCTAAATCACTTTGTTGGGTTTGTTATTTTGGGAATCTTGTATACAGAGAATCTAGTGTATCGAGAATCTGGTATTTATAAATCTGGTATTTTAGGAATGCGGTATTTTGGGAATGAGCGGGCAACATCTCCATTTAAACGTCACATTTTCGGCCTAGTTTCAGTAGTTCGGTGATTTTAGTCCGGTTCATACATATTAGTTCGAATTTCGAACTAATATGTATGAACCGGACTAAAATCACCGAACTACTGAAACTATGCCACATTTTCATAGAAATTTGACTATTCCGCTCTTTTTTGATGTTCCGCTCTGCAGAGTTATCGTAGTCGCACTTTTTTTCTATACTTGAAGATTAATTATTAATACAAATTTTAAATTTTCAAAAAACCGACTTCAAACGATTCTAAGTATTCACTAACGAATGCACGAGATACTATAAAAATACACAAATATCTGTAATATATGAAGTCCTAACTTTCTCCAAGATCCCATCATAAGATCCTATCCTGATTGCAATGGAACCAACTGGAAGGCGCATCCTTTCCAGTGCCCTAGTTAAAATGAATGACACCCGGGGCACAGTATAATATAGTCATTTTTCTTCCTACAGAAGGCTTTCTTTATTTACCTCCCGTGTATATCGTTTTATGTCTACACTTGGTCAGAAAGCGGCTTTAAAAGCCACTTCATGGCTAGGTTACCACAGCAGAATAACTATTAAAACATCTAAAAAAAATCTGATGCGGTAAGAAGTTCGCCGGAACAGCTGGTATCTAATAAAAGAATTCACTGAAATAGGGTCTAATATTCAGAGTTACATACTAAACGTAGACGCATTAAATGCAAATGCCTCACCTGATCTCCAGGTCTTCATCGTCCAAACCACAGGCCTCGTGATACTCTCCCTCATCATCAACGCGACCATCATGCAGAAGATCCTGAAGATCCTCGGCCTGTCCCAGATATCCTTGGCAAAGAAGGCCAACATGACCAACTGCGTCAAACGCATCATGATGACGAGGGACCGGTACGTTTCGATGCTGAAGATGGACAAATTCCTCGCTGATGCTAACTGGGATTTAGTGCAAGACGGTATGTCCCTTTTTAGGCTGCTCCACTGAGGCGGAGACGAACGGAGCGGAGAGACGTGTAGGGATCAGTGGCGTGGCGTAAAATATATTCTTGGGCAAGCCGGTGCAGATTTGGCGTACATTTTCCCTAAGAGCTGTAGAATGAGGTGCTCAAATGCCTGATATTAGGCAAGCCAGTAAGGGCCTACGCTAGCTGACGCGGTTCGCACGGAACGGGTGCACGCCTGCGTGTCTATATTGAATAAAGTAAATTTTTAAAACAAAAAATAAAAACCGACTTCCAAAAACTTAAACTAAAAAGCAGAAAATAATATGTTAATTACCCGAAAGAAATGGATAATCAACGATTCATATATACATATACAGATATTTATAGTTTTTAACCTGTTTTTTTGAAGTCGGTGCCTGCCACGCAAAGCTGGCTATGCTGAGCTCCTTTTATCCTTAGCTGGCACCGACTTCAAAAAAGCAGGTTAAAAAACTATAAATATCTGTATATGTATATATGAATCGTTGATTATCCATTTCTTTCGGGTAATTAACATATTATTTTCTGCTTTGTTAGTTTAAGTTTTTGGAAGTCGGTTTTTATTTTTTGTTTTAAAAATTTACTTTATTTTTAAATTTTTAGTGGCGCTGTAAAAATACTATTTTAACCAAATAGACTAAAGTCTATTTAGTTAAAAGAAAATTTTTCCAAATCGGTCTAGCCTCAAGTAATCGGGGAACAAACCTACATAAAAATTGATCTTTGTTTTGAAGTCGGTTAAGACTGGAAACTTATATCTAATAAGAAGTGCACGAGAAACTAAGAAAAATACCAAAATCGCTATATGTGTGCCTCTAATATTTGAAGAGTTCCCTCGATTTCTCCAAGATCCCATCATCAGATCCTGATTTGGTTGCAATGGAATCACCTCGGAAGTATACCCTTTCAAACAAAAAAATAATTTTCCAAATCGGTCCAGCTGTTTTTAAGTAATCGGGGAAGAAACCTACATAAACATTTGTTCCTTTTTTGAAGTCGGTTAACACTAAAAACTTATTGCTAGTAAGAAATGGACAAGAAACTACGAAAAATACCGAAATCGCTATATGTGTGCCTCTAATATTTGAAGAGTTCCCTCGGTTTCTCCAGGATCCCATCATCAGATCCTGATTTGGTTGCAATGGGACCATTTCGGAAGTATACCCTTTCAAACAAAAAAAGAATTTTTCAAATCGGTCCAGCCGTCTTCGAGTAATCGCGTAACAAACATACAAAAAAAAAAAAAAAACATTCAGACGAATAGAGAACCGGCCTTCTTTTGGAAGTCGGTTAAAAATATTATGAGCAGCGCCATATTTTTGCCCGCCCGCCGCGTGCGTCCGCTCCGTGCACCCGAGTTTTTTGGACGCTACGCTACTGGTAGGGATCGCTGTTCCCATTGAAGCGGAGTGGAGGCGAGATGTGGATTTTAACTAATGCAGTGGTTCCTAACCTTTATTATCATACACCCACATTCTCATGGAAATTTGTATTATTAGGTACTCCTCCAAAAAGGTAGGTATTATAAGCTTATAAGAAACTGCTCAAAGTAAAACGGTTTAACATTCATGCGTATTACCCCTGAGAAAACTTCGTTTTACCCCTGGAGGGGTAACTACCCCCAGGTTTGGAACCACTGAAGTTTGATTGGTCGATCCCTGCACGTCGCCTCCGATCCACTCGTCTCCGGCTCAGTGGCGCCGCAGGCTTAGAGTCGCCTGTTTCTACATAAAAATAGAAGAGGGTTAACGATCCAATGTAATGACTTATGTTTGTTAGGGTTCCGTACCAAAATGTTAAAAAAGGAACCCTTATGGTGCGATTCTGTCCGTCTGTCACTGCCAGATATCTCAGGAACTACTGCTGCTATCGATTTGAAATTTTGAATAGTGTTAAAAGTAGCTAACCTGAGCCTATTGAACTTAAAAAAAATCTTGCACCTTTTTTACTTTTTTTAACTTTGGGACTTTGAAAATTGAAAGTAGGGCTATTATATCAAATAAAAGGGCTTGATTTGTAAATTAAAACACTTTTTAAATATTACAGGAAAATGTAACGGTTTTCCAAACTTGCACCGTTTTTTAGAAATTTGCAAAAATCGTAACACATACTTATTTGCTCGTACTAAACTAACCGCCATACAGTTTTTCTTGAACTATTCACGTATCTACTGATGAGTTTGTACGGAACCCTCGGTGCGCGAGTCCGACTCGCATTTGACCGGTTTTTTATTACAGGCACGACTATAAAGCACCCATACCAGACCCAGATATCTGCCTCAGGCCGGGAGGAGGAGAGCGACGACGACACGTACATGGGGTACCGGTATACCACTTGCCCTGACTGCGAGCGGGAGATACCCAATGAACCCACGAAGAAGGAGTTCGCTGAGATGATGAGGTGAGACATTATAGTCGCAAAACGATACGGCTAGCAGCCACAGACTTCTAAGTCTAGGTTAAACTTCCTAACTTTACGATAAAAATGCACAACTACCAACTAAACAAACAATTAAATTCCTACGGTTTTTAAGAAAAACAAAACTTTCCGAACTAAATTCATTGATGCCAACATAAAAAAAGTATTTTTAATATCGTCACTGCGTGTCACTAGCGAGTATACGTCAAATTAAAAAAGAAAGTTTACCATAGACACATACTGTCAGTTATATTTGCCTTGTTTGCGAGCTATGTTTAATTTTATATTTTAAAATGTTGCATAAAATACTATTAACGGTTAAAATTCGGAAGCTGAATATCGGTCATCATAAGTCGGTATTAAGATCGGCTAGTGTTTTTAGCAGCTAATAAGTTGTATTAGGGTAGCTACCATAGCGTTTCGTAAGCGACAAAAAGTAGATGTTTTCATGGAATGCTCCATTGGGTGAATCAACTTTTCTTTGCTCTATGCAAAGATTGCGCTTTCTCCTTATTTGTTCACCTTTTGCATGTTTTAACATGATTTAAATGGAACAAGATCTTATATCTAGAGATAGATTAGGTAAAAATAAAAATCGTTTTTCACAAATAAATAGTGTGACCCAGCGGACGAACCCTTATTTTCATACAAAAGTGGGGGACAGCTATGTCCGCTGGGTCACTGCTTATAAACAAGTTATAATAAACAAATTATAATAAAAAATATTTGCCTTACGTAGCTTTATTATCTTTTAAATGAGCAGACACTTTATTAAAAAAATATCCGAATAAAGATTTCCTTTCAATTTTAGTCGGAGAAGGTGAAATTTTGTTGACAAAGAAAAGTTGATTCACCCCATTAACACTTATATTTTCTGCGTGTAGAGAAGCCAATCAACGCGTACTGAAATCGCTGAAGATATCCTTCTGGCGCCAGTACGAGTATGGCAAGATCAGTAAGGACAGTGTGAGGATTCTGGTGCAGGCTGTGGAGGTGGCTGCGGACTCTGATGATGGCTGGATCAACCTGGACCAGCTGGGAACGCTGTGGAAACCTAAGGTGAGTCTTAATAATAAACAAGATATCGTTATAACAACAGTACCTATGCATGAGACGACCGCTTTAGCTTAGTTGGTAGTGACCCTGCCTACGAAGCAAGAGGTCCTGGGTTCGAATTCCGGTAAGGGCATTTATTTCTGTGATGAGCACGAATATTTGTTCCTGAGTCATGGATGTTTTCTATGTATTTAAGTATTTGTATCTATTAAATATATCGTCGTCTAGTATCCATAACACAAGCCTTATTGAGCTTACTATGGGGCTAGTTCGATTTGTGTAAGATTGTCCCCTAATATTTATTTATTTATTTATTTATTTATGAGAACGTTATAGTGAAGACAGTGTGAGAATTTTGGTGTAAGCAGTGGCGTGCACTTCATAAAGGCAATAACCACGTTTTTACTAAAAAAACCCGACCACTTTGAAAGTGCATAAAATCCGCCATTTTGTTTATTTTAACAAACTTCATACCTATTGTACATCAGTTTCTTCAAATCTGTTATCATTATATGCTATATTTAAATTCGTAATACGGTCCATTCTTTGTTTGAAATTCATACATTTGGTTTTCACAAAATTAATCTTAAGATTATTTTTATTCATCTATTCTATAAGTAACCTTAGTGATCTATTAATATTACTCTCGTAGGATTGTGGATCTTTTCCTGTGTCTATTACCGTACTGTCATCAGCAAAAAGAACCATCGACTCTTTTATTGATTCAGGCAGGTCGTTAATATAAACAAGAAAGAGAAGTGGTCCCAAGACGCTTCCCTGTGGAACACCAAGTTTTACCTCGCTAAATTCAGAGGAACAAGTAACCTGCTTCTTAGTTTTAACACATATATAATTTATTTGGGTAAATTGCCTTCGATTCGTCAGGTAGGATTTTAGCAAATCAAATTTTGTACATTTCCACGGACACCATATCTATGGAGTTTCGTGAATAGGGTGTTATGATATACGAAATCGAAAGCTTTGGTCATGTCCATGTAAAGGGCAGTTACTGAATTTTTTGTCGACGTTTGTCATTATTATGCGTAGTAAATCAAAAATTGTTTATTGATTTATTTATTCTTTTGAAAACCCTTCTGTTCGTTAGCAAACAGGTTAAATTTATAAAGATAACTATTTAAATGATTGTAAATGACTTTTTCGATGATTTTGCAAAAGATTGGTATAAGAGCTATAGGACGATAATTGCTCATACATGTTTTTTACCCGACTGCGGCGAAGCCCAAAGGAGGGTTATGTGTTTGACCTGTATGTATGTCCGTTCCTGTGTCCGCTCGTTACTACTCAACGGCACATCCGATTTTGATAAATGATACATCATTAGATTCGTCTTGATGGTGCGAGTGTCACTGGGTATGAAGTTCGTTAAAATAAACAAAATGGCGGATTTTATGCAGTTTCAAAGTGCACCGCGGTCGGGTTTTTTTTAGTAAAAATGTGGTTATTCACCTTTTTTTATAGAGTAGACGGAAGATTGGGAATACATCCTTTCTACTATGCACAAATTTAGTATGTAGCTGAGGGGTAGTGAGATTATATTTCCTACTTTTTAATAATTTTTGTATGTAACCCTGTACTTTGTCTTAGTTTGTGCCAAAAAGTGTTTACATAAATACATACATTCTGAGACGAATAAATCAGCTTATATTTTTACGATCTAGGCCCATGCAGTCTGGTAACAGATAACCCTCGAAACTACAAAGCTTAAGAAAAAAAGTGATCCACTGTTACCCACTCTCCTTACGATCCAGGCCCATGCAGTCTGGCTCCGACGGCGCCTAGTAGACATGATCACGCCCGAAGCAGCAAACGCCCGCATCCCGCGCGCCCCCTGGCGGCAGCGCTGTTACCGTTTCGTCAACAACGTGTGGTTCGACGTGTTCATATACATCATGATCCTTTGCAACACGCCTGTGATACTATGCGAGGTCGCAATGGCGTCGCCGGCGCGAACAACGACCATTGCCATCAAAACCCTTAACGTGTAAGTATCTAACAAGGACCATTAAAACAAGAGGACTGTCATTCTCCATACAAAAAGCTGTTCCCCGAATTTACAACGCCATCTATCTATAAGCTTGGTAAAAGAATTATATTATTTACAATTATTCAACTTTGCAAACGTGACATAGTATTTAAATGTTACAATTTATTTATTATAAGCTGTTTACGAACTAATTGTTACTATACTATGTTTCTTTGTTCAATTATAACATCTTTAAATGTTTAGTTTTTTAGCGCCATCTAGTTTTTGCCCGGAAATCCCCTAGCGGTCGTGTTACAATCCAATGTATGGAGAATGACAGTCCTCTTGTTTTAATGGTCCTTGGTATCTAACTACACTTTTTGAGCCACCAAGGTTTCTAGAAAAAGTGATTCCACCAGCTGGCAGCACGATGGTGAAAGGTCTTTTTTTTATAGAAGAGCCCCGTTTCGCGAAGCTACAAGTTACAATTTTACAAGTCTACAGTACTACATTGGTTAAATACAACAGTTTTGTTGGTTTGACCAATGTTGCTACTTTGAACTTGTATATTTGTAACTATAGCTTGGCAACTTCGTTGGTGACACTCACCTGTGAGCTTTTTGTTATGTGCAGCCAATTTTGTCACAACACACCACACAACAAGCCAAAATTGTGTTGCCAAGCTATAGTAGCTTCCTGAAACGGGTTACAGGTGTCCAAATCCACAAATTACTCCACAATATTTTGACATCTACTATCAAATAGACGTTTCGCCACCGTACTTACAGCTGGTGGTAGAAAGCCTCATTAGTAGAAAAGCTATAGATGGTAAAACGAAGTGAAACCGCATACGATTTTGGGGCGAAGCAGTCACGACAGCTTTGTACTAAATAAAGATAATAAGGGACGTGCACAATGAAGGTGCTGCCAACTGGTGCCGCCAATCCGAATCTTTTACTCTATCATGCCGAGGCCACAATAACGGGAATCACCGTTAATATCCCGATGTTGGACGATTAACCTTAGCGTGGCCACGACTTACTATACTTGACATTGATATTTATGACCAGTTTCTTTTCAGGGCTGATAAGTTTCTTTTACTGTCCGCATAGTGTCTCCCCTTGTGATTCTTAACGAAGAAACTATGGTTATATAAACATACAAGTATAAGACATTTCAGTGTAGAAGCGAGGGTAATAGAGAGATCTCTTTTTAGATAGTGACTAAAACTCCGATAAGAATTGGTGCGCCATCTATTATCCGTATAAAGTACGATCATTAGGTTGTCCTACAACTTGACACTAGATGGCACTAGTTGTAACGCCTTAATTTATACAAGGTGAAATTTTAGTGGTTGTTTTCCGTTTAAGGGCATGTTCAGTAGGTATCGTGTTCTGATTAGGAAAAAGAAGGAAAAAAAAAATCTGACGTAAAAAAAAATTTGCATAGAGGGTCGGCTAATTTGGACGACCTGCTCCATAGAAAAATTTTTTTTTTCGCGTTAATAAAAAAAATCTTCCACGTTTTCCTAATCAGAACACGATACTGAACATGCCCTTAAACGGAAAACAACTACTAAAATTTCACCGTGTATATATTTTCAGGTTTTTCTATTTTATCTACTTATTGGAAATGACAATCAAAATGTGCGCATTCGGAATTAGAGGATACTTTGCTTCAAACTGGAATAAACTGGACTTCTTTATCATTGTCATGGCCACTGGAGGTTAGATTTCTGACTTAACATAACTTATCTTCTTTTTTTTTGTAACAAATGGCGAACGAACGGATGAGCCATCCATCGTCGCCCATGGATGTACGTTGCCGACCTTTGAGTGCCCTGTCAACTCGCTTTTTGAGGCTTGGAATGAGGGAGCTGATTCCACATCTTGCCAGTTGGTGACAAACAGGAACGCCCGCTTGTTTTTGGGATGCCAAGCATCTGAAAAGTAAGGATGAATTTTATTCTTGAGACTGGATGTGTGTGAACTTTCTTATAGTAGACAGTGTTTCCAAAATTTGAATACACCCCGACCTATAGGGAACGTGCACGACGAAGGTGCTGCCAACTGGTGCCGTCTATCTAAATCATATACCCTCTCATGCTGGGGCCACATTGACGAAAACGCCGTTAATAACGTTAATTTATCGCGTTGAAGGACGATTAACGTCAGTGTAGCTACGACTTACTATATTTGACATTGACACTTACATATTGTTGCGCCGGTGGTATAGGTCAAAACTTTAAACGTGATTTTCCGTGCTTTAGAAGCGTTTTCAGCAGGCTGAAAAGTGATTTCAGGCCGTTTCAGAGGTGGCTCTTTCACATACTAGAAGATTGAAAATTCACCCTAGTTGCCGTTGTTTTCAGGCGCCTGAAACATGTTTTCAGTCCGTTTCAGGGCACCCTCTATCAGATGGCGCAATAACCTGAAAACCCGTTTTCAGGCGTTTTCAGGACCCCTTATGGGCCTTTGAAGTACACTTCAGTATATGGCGAAATTTCACGAAGGAGTGAAAGAGATAGCACTATTAGAGAGAGACAGCTATATTGAGAAGGTTCGAGAAGTGTGTGAAAGAGACAGAACTAGAAAGGGATAGCAATAGTCGGGAATGTTCCAGCCGAATCGAACATCGAACAATCTAGATTGCCTAGAACACTCGCGATGCGTCATTGACCGAGGGGTCGCCGACCGCCCTTGGACTTTGGACCGAACATTCGCGATGGGATTTCTCTGGAACATTGTAGAGCAAGGGCCTCCGGATATATAAGCCGCGCGCCCGCGACCCCACAGTCAGTTTTGAACTAACGGCGATACAGTGCGAGTCTCGAAGCGAACCTAAGCGAAAAGTTAATAAAATAATTGCAATAAAGTTTGCCTTTTTAATTAGTGGTTAATTAGTGCATTTTTCTATCACGTTACCTACCCCACGGACGTAACATTTGGTGTCAGAAGTGAAGATAGAAAATGCCGTTTACACCGCGTGAGAACGAGCCGAAGGGAGTGCAGACCCGGAGCCAAGCTGCAGCAAGTGAGGACCCTGCGCCGGACGCTGGCTCATCAGACTCACCGGCCCCATGTAAGCAAGAGATGAACGTAAATGCCATCTTAGTTCTCTTAAAAGAGCAAGCTCGCCAACAGCAAGAGCAAGCTCGCCAACAACAAGAGCAAGCTCGCCAACAACAAGAGCAAGCTCGTCAAATCCAAGAGGGGCTTCGCAAACAGGAAGAACAGTCTCGAATCCTCCGGAAGGAGCTCAGGGAGGAGCAGGAAGAACAATCGAGAATGCTTCGCGATGTACATGAAACCGCAACCGAATGGAAGCGAGAGATGTGTGAAGTCCAAGAAAAACTGACGGGCTTGGACATTAAATTTGAAGCTGGACTTCATGATGTTAGGGAATCCGTTGGGACAGTTACGGCGAAAGTCGAGACTGTTAAGGAGGAAGTCGACACCTACAAGAACCGCCTCCAGAAGCTCGAAATAAAAGTGGCCAGCGGTACGAGTACCTGTGCGGCCGAGGTACCCATGTCGGGAGGTGGACGATTCAAGGTACCTCCTTTCGATGGTACATCGTCGTGGACAGCCTGTAAGCGACAATTCGAGTCAGTCTCCAAGGCTAATGGCTGGAGTAAAGAACAGGCCAGGACAGCCCTAACCCTAGCGCTACGTGACGAGGCACTCACCATACTGGAAGCCCTAGGAGAAGAGGAAACTTACGACCGGCTTCTAGAAGCGTTGGAGGCCCGTTACGGTGACAAGCACCTGGAGCACGTGTACCGAGCTCAGTTAAAAGACAGGACGCAGGGGCGTAGTGAGACCTTGCAGCAGTGGGCCCTAGAAATTGAGAAGTTGGTCAGGAAGGCGTACCAACGTACATCCGCCTCTTTTGTGGACACCACGTTGGTACAGGCCTTCGTTGACGGAATACGGGACTTGGAAGTACGGGCTGCAGTGCGACTAGGGCACCATGGGAGCCTGAAGGATGCGGTAGCTCACGCCCTAGAGGTAGAAGCTGTGCGCCAGGACCCATCAAGGCCTTATAGGGTACATGAAGTGTCTGTCAGGGAGCCGATTGCTCCCCGTCGTGAGTTTGGGCCACGATGTTACCATTGTGGAGAACGTGGCCACATACAGACTAGTTGCCCGAAAAGGAGCAGGAGAGAACGGGATCTGACTCCAGTGGCAAGGGCAACAGGCGCTGTGGCATCCGGGCCGCAGCAGGGAAACGAGTAAAAGCCAGGACTAAGGGACGAGTGCTGGCTGGTGGTCGAAATGTCCCAGTTATGATCTCACAGGCTAATGACGGGAATAGTCTGGTCGTCAAAGGAGAAATTGGTGGAGTACCATGTCACCTTACCATAGACACCGGAGCTTCTCGGACGGTGATCAGTTCTCGGCTACTGAAGCACCTGACCAGAGATCATCTAGTCCGACCCCTGCATCTCCAGCTGCAAACCGCTACTGGCCAGTACATTCCCATCCAGGGGGAGCGAGAGGTGACTTTAAAAATTGGTGATAAGAGCTACTGGCATAAAGTGATCGTCGCTAACATCATCGACGACTGCATCATTGGGCTGGATTTTATGAGAGTCCATGGCTGTAAAATTGACTTGAAGGTTGGAGTACTGAAATTTGGGCCTGATGAGGTGCCTATGGAGGGTGGAGTAAATGGGAATGTTTACTGTACTCGAAGAACTATCCTCCAACCAAGGGCACAGGTTCATGTTCCAGTGCGATTGCCGTACAGCACAAGACAAGGATGTCATCGTTGTGTTGTTGTGGAAAAGGTCAATGATGGTAAACCATGGATGACAGCCCGCACGGTGGTAACAACATCATCTACAGCTTTCGTGAGAGTTCTTAATTTAAGTGACACCGAGTGCGTCCTTAGTAAAGGAGCTCTGGTTGGATCATGTGAGGAAATATCTTGGATACGAAGCTGTCAAGGTTCTGCGGAGAGCGAGAAACCTGGGTGTTCTGTGCCTCCAATGGACATTGAAAGGTTATTGGATGGCTCCAGAAACGATCTCACCAGGGAAAAGCTCTTTAAAGCCCGTAAATTGCTGTCGCGATATAGCAATGTCTTCTCTGCGCACGACAGTGACATCGGAAGAACTGGAGTAGTACAGCATGAGATAGACACTGGTGAAGTCATGCCTATCCGACAGCGACCTCGGCGAGTTCCGGTAGCTCGGGAGAAGGAGGTAGAAGACATGATCGAGGAAATGAAGAAGGGTGGCGTTATCGAGCCTTCAACAAGCCCGTGGTGTTCCCCCGTAGTTTTGGTAAAGAAGAAGGACGGGACCATGAGATTCTGCGTCGACTACCGCCGACTGAATGATGCCACTAAAAAAGACAGCTATCCATTACCTCGAATCGACGACACCTTAGACACTTTGAACGGAATGAAATGGTTTTCTACGTTAGATTTAAAAAGTGGCTATTGGCAAGTTGAGATCAAGGATAGAGATAAAGAGAAAACGGCTTTCTCAACCGGAAAGGGGCTCTGGCAGTTTAATGTTATGCCGTTTGGATTATGCAATGCACCAGCGACATTTGAGAGATTGATGGAACAAATACTAGCTGGACTGCTGGGAGATACTTGCTTGGTCTATTTGGATGACATTATCATCGTTGGTAGAGACTTCGATGATCACCTCAGCAAATTGGAGCAAGTATTGTCTAAGTTACGAGAGGCAAACCTTAAACTGAGTCCAAAGAAATGTTCGCTTTTCAAGCGAAAAGTCAATTACTTGGGACATGTGATTTCGAAGGATGGTATCCAGACAGATCCTGAGAAGATAAGTGCCGTGAAGGATTGGCCGATACCGAGGGACAAAACTGCAGTACGTGCATTTTTAGGACTGTGCTCATACTACAGGCGGTTTGTGAAGAACTTCTCGGATATAGCAAAGCCATTGCACGAACTGACGGAAGAAAAACGACAGTTTGATTGGACGGATCGGTGTACGGCAAGTTTCAACGATCTCAAGCGAAGACTCTGTGAAACACCAATACTGGGGTATCCGGATCCCGAAGTAGATTTTATTGTTGACACGGACGCCAGTAATACTGGTATTGGAGGAGTCTTGTCACAGAAGAAGGGTGAAAACGAAGTTGTAATCGCCTACTTCAGCAAGTCGTTGTCGAAGCCAGAACGAAATTACTGCGTCACTCGAAGGGAACTGCTGGCAGTTGTCAGGACGTTACAGCATTTCAGTAAATACCTGCTTGGGCGGAAGTTCCGTATCAGGACTGATCATGCTGCTCTGAAGTGGTTGTTGGAGTTTAAAAATCCCGAGGGTCAGGTTGCACGCTGGATTGAACAACTTCAGGAATATGACTTCGTCATCGAACACCGTAGTGGAAGATCACATGGAAACGCGGACGCCCTTTCTCGAAGACCTTGTCCGGACGACTGTAAACATTGTCTTAGACAAGAGGGCAAGGAATGTTTGAGGATGCTGAGGACTGACACAGTCAGCGAAGAGTGGAGTGATGAAGTCATGCAACTAGCACAGCAAGAGGATCCTGACGTGAAACCCATTTTTGACTGGATTAATGAGGGAGTACCCAAACCAAGGTGGTGTGAAGTAGCTCCGATGAGTACGGTAACGAAAAGCTACTGGGCACAATGGGACAGCTTGGTTATGCATAATGGCGTACTATGCAGGAAATGGGAATCGGCGAATGGGAAGGATGCTCATCTACAAGTGGTCGTTCCAAGGAAAAGAGTGAAAGATGTCTTGGAAAGTTTCCACGACGGTACTTCTGGTGGACACCTTGGAATGAAAAGGACCTTAATGAAAATCCGACAACGGTTTTATTGGATTCACTGCCGTGAAGATGTCGAAAACTGGTGCAAGAAGTGCGTTAACTGTTCAGCAGTTAAAGGACCGCACACCCGTAGTAGAGGAGCGCTCAAACTGTACAATGTTGGAGCACCTTGGGAAAGAATTGCGCTAGACGTCGCAGGCCCGTTCCCGACATCTGACTCCGGAAACAAGTACATTCTTGTCGTGATGGATTACTTCACCAAATGGCCTGAAGCGTTTGCCATCCCTAACCAGGAAGCAGTCACCATAGCGGACAAGTTAGTGAATGAAGTTTGCTGTCGATTTGGAGTACCCCTGGAAATTCACAGTGATCAAGGCAGGAACTTTGAATCTGCGGTCTTTCAAGAGACTTGTCGAATCATGGGGATGCATAAGACGAGGACTACGGCATATCACCCACAATCGGATGGAATGGTGGAGAGATTCAATCAGACTCTAGAGAGACATCTGGCCAAGGTTGTTGAGAATCACCAAAAGGATTGGGATCGGCATATTCCTCTCTTTTTGATGTCATATAGGTCAGCAACCCATGAAAGTACGGCGGTTACTCCAGCGTATGCTAATTTCGGAAGAGAGCTTCGTTTACCAGCAGATCTTCTAACTGGACGTCCTCCTGATACTCCGAGGTCCATCACCGAGTATGTGAGTGATTTAAGGGATCGGATTGATGACGTTCACAGTCTTGTTCGTGAACACGGGCTTCAAGCTAGCACGAGAATGAAGACCCGATACGACAGGAAGGCTAACCAAATTGGGTTCGAGGAAGGATCGTGGGTGTGGCTACATAACCCGATGCGAAAGAAAGGAAAATCCCCAAAACTGTCCCCAAACTGGGAAGGGCCATATAGGGTAGTCACAAAGATCAACGACGTCACGTATCGGATACAGCGAAACCCACGTAGTCCATCGAAGATTGTTCACGTTGACCGACTGGCGAGGTACCACGGAAATAATGATGCTCGGGACGAGCATGTCTTAGGAGCAGGGACCGGAAAACCCGTTCGTTCGCTGAATCCATTCATACGGGTTACCCGTTCATTTGATAACCTGTTCGTTTCTGTAACCTCTTTAATAGGTTACCCGGCACAATGTGATAACCTTTAGAAAAGGTTACCCTAACGGTAACCGTTTACCGAATATCGTTGGGTTTTGGTTTCAACCGCTTACAGTTAGCTTTAAGGTTACCCGTTCGCCCCCTCCCTACGCGAGCAGCACCGTCCGTCTTATTTATTTTACGTCTAATATCCGATCGGCTTGTACTCGAACAAGTATCAGTGAACAGGTTACTGGAGAGGTCGTGCTTCTGTTACGAGTGGTGTTGTCAGTGCTCTAACTATTGTGTAAAATGAATAATACGGTAAGTCATTCTTATAAATAATTAGTGTTAGTGTGAGTTCAAAATAAATATTAATTATCTTACACACAATGTGTAATTTTGTGTAATGTTAATGTTTTAATGACCTTATTGCGAAGTTATCATAAAACATCACACTAATATTATAAATGTGAAAGTTTGTGAAGATATTAGGATATTTGAGGGTTTGTTATTAAAAAACGGGAAACGACAAGGTAAAGAGTTCCTTTGGGTCAGTAACGGGAACAACGCGGGCGAAGCCCCGGGTAAATGCGAGTTATTAATAATTCGTGACATTTCCACAGTAGGTACATATATTTTTTCAAGACTGAATAAATTAGCTAAATATGTTCGTAAATGACGATTAAAAAGTGCTTGCGCCAGGCTTACTTCAATAAAAAATAGTTTGACTCCGATTTTAAGGTGATTCAAGTCAGTCGATTTTTCATACAAAGTCATCATTTGCCTCCACGCCATCAATTATGTTTTGAATGTGTTTTATTTTATAGTTTGATACATTCCGTTTGCGCGAAAGCACATAACTCTCAAAAAGCGAAATAGTATATAATTTTGGCAAAAAACGTATGGCTTCAAATGAGGCTAATAGATGGCGTTGATCTTAAAAGCCAGATTGCAAGTTAATTCTGTTATTTTTTGAGACTTTTCATGTGGTATCGCGACTTTCGCGCAGACAAAATGTATTAAGCTATAAAGTGAAACACATTTCAACTGTAATTGATATCGTGGAAGCGAATGATGGCCCTCTTTGTGTGTGTATGGAGTAGCGACCTACTCGAATCACGTTAATACTTGAATATAAAGTTTTGGAATCGATGAACGGACCTTGGGCGACGAAAGAGGGTCATCATATTTTTTCAAAATGGCGTCGGCAAAATGGCGGAAAATTTTCAAAATGGTCGTAGAGAGTTGAAATTTGGCATCGGGGTAGCTTTCGGGCCCCTGATTCGAAATGTTGAAAATATTTTTTGAAATTAAGCAGGCCCTCGGGGGAGCGTCAGCGACGCGAGGCCGAAGGCCGAGCTTTCGCGTAGCACCGAAGGTGCGGAGCGTCACAGTGCCGCTCCCACTTACGCGAGCCCAAGGGCTGCAGGCCCGAACGGCGAGCCCACCCAGATCCTTACTACTCCTTAAGTCTCTTTTTAGCACATCCGAGGGCCGGCCCTCGGGGGAGCGTCAGCGACGCTAGGCCGAAGACCGAGCTTCCGCGTAGCACTGGAGGTGCGGAGCGTCACAGTGCCGGTCCCACCTACGCGAACCCACCCAGACAATCACTCTCGCTATCCTTCGAAAGCAAAATTCTTTGCATGCAGAATGCAGATCGTTCACCCACGCCACTTTTCGTTTCCCTTTCCACAGCAAAGTTTCTAACTTGAATTACTTACCCGCTCTTCGTCTCCCACGCATACCCCTACCGCTACCCCCTCTATGATGACAAGTACACACACGCGTTGACCCCGCGGGGTGCTTGCGACACACCATGCGACAACTAGTTTAGTGTTATTATTGACGATGGTTATATTTAGTGAGACTGACCTGTTAATGAACCCTAGAGGTACCTATTAGATCTCAGGACTAGTTCAACATAGACTGGTGGTCTTTGAGCCCAAATTAGAGTAATAGCGGCTAAGTGAGCGCTGATTTAGCTCTTATACAACTACGTTGGAGCTTTAAATGAAAGTAATGAGATTTTTTGGTCAGCTGTTATACAGCATTTGTGTGTAACTTGGCAATATTATGGCATGTATATTTTTTTTTACTTTATTTCAGCCTGAAAATGTAACTGACCTCGACGAATCGTCAAAAAATGATTGTTTATTAGATTCAGAACTTATAGACCTAATACGTCAAAAACTAAAAAGAAAGGCAGGAAAGGAAGGGAGGAGAGAAGGAGGGAATGGTAAGTAAGTAAAAGGGGAAAAATTCAGCACGGTTAAGTACAAGATGGCCACTATGCTATGTCTTTCGCGCGCGACGTGTCAAGTAATGGCCAATGGGAACGCACATCTATCACGCAGTGTCATGGTACCGGCTCGCGTTCCCATTGGCCATTAATTGACACGTTGCGTGCCGTGCGAGAAACATAGTAGCCATCTTGTGCTGAGCTGATTTTTTTCCCTCGTAATTTTTAGCCTTTATACAGAGGGGTGATTTTTTCACTCTATTGATTGACTAGTTTGATATTTCGCCTAGTGAGTGACTGCAATACATCTAAAAAAAAACCATTATTTTGAGATGTGGCCGTATTGCAATCACTAGGCGATATAAGGTGGTTAGGGGCCATTCATTTATTACGTAAGACGGTTTAGGGGGGGAGGGGGGTCAACCATGTCTTATTTTTTCTTACAGGGGGGTGAGAGGGGATTTTGATCGTTCTTACGTAAGATCATAAAAATGCGCAAAATAATCTTAACTTTTGAAAAAGCGCGCAAATCCGCGCGAGAGCGTAGGCGGCTGCTCGGTTGCGTATATGTATTTTAGTAAAAAATTAAAAACTATTATATCTGCAAATAAACGTCCCTACAAAAATGATTCTTTGAAAAATAAACATTAAAACAGCCCAAATGTAAAATCATTTTTCATTAAGATTCTTACGTAATAAATATTAGATAGGGGGGGAGGGGGTCAGCCGATTCTTATTTTTTCTTACATAAGGGGGGGAGGGGGTCAAAAACTGGCAAAAATCGTCTTACCTAATAAATGAATGCCCCCTTACCAAAGAGGAAATACCTGAAATATCAGGAATAGGTAGGTACTTAATTTAGTTTAAAATTTTATTATGATAATGGGTATGTACAATCTGGCGGTATTGCCTGTCAAGTTTGAAAACTAAACGCAATTATTAGCATTATCTGTGGAATCCTATATATATTTTTGTATAATTTTTATATCAATCGTTTTTTTTTCTATACATAATTGGAATACATACTTTTTAGACATTATTGGAATTAATCCACTTTTATTGTAACTGTAAGGGCGCTTGTGCACTACAATGAATTTTACCCCTAAAATGAATTTTACGGACCGATCTCTCACTCACACACACAGAGAGAGAGTGAGAGATCCGGCCGTAAAATTCATTTTAGGGTAAAATTCCGTGTAGTGCACAATCGCCCTAACAGGAATAATTTATTTTTTTAGCAGTACTCGTATTGAATATTGTCTTCGGTTTCCGCGATTATCACTCATAGTAATAAAACAACTTAAACGGATTAAATCAAAATGTAGTAATATACGCGCTTTAATCCGTTTAAGTTGTTTTATTACTATGAGTACTCGTATTTAAAAAACAATATCGTCCATACTTTGAAAAATACTCGTATCTAAAAATGTCGTAGAGAAAAACGTCAAAAGTTACATGCGAACTTCATATACACTTACTCGTAAGTACCTACCTACTGCGTTTTTACTTGGAGTCAGAGTCTGATATACTTACGTGTTTTTTTTAAGTAATGACGATATGTCTCTTTTATGTATAGGTAAAATTCGGTATTTTTATGTGTATAGTTGACATTTTTGTCGTCTGTTTCAGCTGAATCATCTGGATTTGTCACCGCGAAAAAAGAAAATGAGCCTGCGAAACCGCTGTTGTCCCCTTGCACTTGTCCTCGAAATAGGAAGACTGTGGCATTTAGGACATTAATAAATCAAATATCAGACGAGAAACTAGAAGAATTTTGGAGTGAAGTCGTAGAAATAATAAACAAATATAGTGACTAATTTAGTCGTTTAATCAATCAGTTCTGCACACTTTAAATAAATCATGCACAAGATAATGTCAACCTGCCAATTATCAAAATTTTACATTGGATATACAGGACGAATAAATCAAACCGCACACGCCAGAGCCAAAAATCTTCGTAATGTGTGGATAACCCCAACCAGAAATTTCCGGTTTTCTTATCCTATACTTTCCCGGTTCTGCATACCTTAGATATAAATTAATTAAAAGTTTAATAAATTTTAATACTTAATACTGAAAATCTTTTACTAAACCTACACCTACAAGAGTGCGACTACGATAACTTTGCAGAGCGGAACATGGTAACACCTCCGTTTAAACGTCAAATTTCTATGAAAATGTGACTTAAATGGAGATGTTGCCATGTCCCGCTCTGCAAAGTCATCGTAGTCGCACTCGATTCTAACACTAAATAAAGAAATTTTACTGGTTGGATTCCTGATTAGGCTAATGAATTTTCAACTATTCATTAAATTAATGAATAGTTGAAAATTCATTAAATGTATTATTTATTGTTTTATAAATGAAAGTTAGTTGCCCTTGCGTGTAATTAGTCATTTTTATATTGAAGGATGCCTTTTGATTTTGCGATTAAATTTTGTTTCGATTTGTGAAATGAAATACACTGCATAATTAACGTTTAATTTGTCCGAAAGTATCTTTACTTCGAATTATGTATATTCCGAAAACGACGTTCTGATTCTGATAAAAGATATTGTACATTTTAGGGATACCATTAGGTATCGGAATTTTGGGAGAAAAGTACAAATTCTTTTCTTAGTACTTATGTACGCATTAATGATACTGAAATAAGCAATAATCAATTTGCTTATTTCATTATCGATAAATGAGTATATCCATAATTATTTAGACTTTTCCCAAAATTCTGATGTCTGCTTGTCATAGACTAACCAGATTACATACTACCCTACAGTAAATCCTTGTTCTCTCTAACAAGCATTAAATCTTTTAAAAACATGGAATTAAGGTTGCTGCGTAATGGATGCAGGATAAATTTGAGAGAAGAAAATAGGCGCTCTACGGAGACCTGTGTCGCTGGAGCTGATAAAATAACTTTAGCAACCTTGGCTAACTCCGAAGACGCAACTATTTTGTTCTCCCAATACGCAATCATGTTTTCTGTTAATTCTAGGCGCGGTATTGTTACAATCTCTAATAAACAGTGGTCAAAAGATCGGCGCCCCCTAGAAACCCCTCGTGCTCTCTCGGCGTTAGCCAACATTTCTTCTAAGCCCGAGCAATTTCTACTTGTGCCTGGCGTTGGTGCTGGTACTTCCGATTCGGTTTCATGGCTACGTGTGCTTCGTTCAGTTAGAAGCTGAATCTGCTGGTGAACTTCGTTAAGCAGTCGCCTTGCCTTTTGACTCTGTTCTGATGATAAAATAACATTTAAACGACCGTCTAAGTACAATCCTTCTAAAACAACATCATTTTCCATGAGTTTACGTTCTCTGTTCTCCATACAAGCATACAGGGTTTGTGCAAAGTAATGTTGAATTGTCTTTAAATGATTCTTGCAATTAAGCCATGTGATAAAAAAGTCCCCTATTGTTAATTGGCTTCTTTGGAGAATTGTTGTTGCCTCTTTTGCCGGTTTTAGGTCAATTATTAAGTTTTCTACCTCGCTCCAGAAAGCGTCGGACACTAAAGCAGTGATTTCTGTCACTGACTCGCAAAATTCTCTCAAAGCTAAGAGTCGATTTAACAAATTAAATGTAGATGACCACCTGGTGGGGCAGTCTTTAATGGGTTTTTTTAAATTACGTCTTTTAATTAAGTTTACAATATTTGGTTTTCGCAAAATGTTGATTACTTTTCTGGCCAGATTTAAAGTTGTGTTAGCCAAAACATCTGAATTAAATGCATCCTTGATAGCTAACTGCAAAGTGTGCGCAGCGCACAGCATTCCCCGCACTTTAAATGTGTCATTTACACTAAAATTTTCTATGTCCAAGTCCATAAACATGTTATTAATATCATTTCCAATCATGTTATCATCGTTTCTTGACGCTATGGTAGTGTCATCTTCTTCATCTTCATCCGTAATTACTTCCTCTTCAGCATTATTAGAACAATATTGGCCGTCCATAACTTTTACCATTTTCACCATATTACTTCCGTTATCCGTGCAGATACAATATATTTGATCCATGGAAATTTTAAACTCAGATATTATTTCTTCCAAAGTTATCTTCAGAAAACTTGCCGTTTGTCTGTCGTA
Source organism: Eudemis profundana (assembly GCA_947034925.1). Classification (NCBI taxonomy): domain Eukaryota; kingdom Metazoa; phylum Arthropoda; class Insecta; order Lepidoptera; family Tortricidae; genus Eudemis; species Eudemis profundana. The sequence continues at coordinate 6,880,440 of OX344814.1, read as the reverse complement.
AATTTCACATACAGCTAAGTTTCTTATCGTCATATTAATACCTTTTATATATTGTATATTGATCCCTATGAATTTTCGCTCTTGGCACGTCACGGCATCCACTTTTAAACTTATTAGTTGGTCTTTTACGTCATTGGATATTTTCCTTCTTATTTCTGTGGCTTCATTTTGAATGCATTTTTTGATAGCTTTAATATTAATATTTTTAGATATATCTTTATTAGGTGCTACCATATTTATTAGCTCTTGGAAGGCTGCATCTTCCATCATGGCCAGCGGCCTTCCATGAACAGTGACAAGCTGAACGCATAAACGTTTTATTTTTTCGACAATGTGCAATATTTCGACGCTTTTATCATTAGACGTTGATGCTTGGGCCAAGTCCTTGTTTATGTTGCATACAACACTATACTCATCCAAGTGTTTTGCAGCCAAATGGTTTTTTAAATTGGTTGCATGTTTACCCTGAAACAAAAATGTCTCTTCAATTATTTTAGTATACCTTTATAACTTTTTTTTATTTAACTATATTATGGATTACTTCCTTTCTAAGCCTTAGAGAACACTAACAATGAAATAATAACTGAGGGTTTAAAAGGGTTTTCATAAAATAAACTCAACGGTTATCAAGTTATTAGAGTTTTAACTTATTTTCTATCTCTATGTAAAACTGCTAATTGTGAAAAAAGTACTTAAATTAGCAATGAAAAAAGATATAATCTAATAGCCAATAAACGGCTGATTACGAAAAATCCAAAAGACACATCATGGTAAGAATATGGTACTTTTCTAATAAATTTAAGGAAAAATATAAAAGAAAGCATGTCACTATGAATCTCTGAGGGATATGCGTCCTTTTGAAGGCAGTAGTAAAGTAATAATATTAGTAAGTAGTAGCACAGAATACGTAATAGTACTTCGTACAGAAGTCGCACTTTCTAACAAAACCCACGTTCGAGTCACAAAAATGCGCCGAATCCTACCTTCTCACTCTAACTCATAACGCACGCTCTTTATGGTCGCCGCTAGCGTTGTCGACAAAAATATTAGTACATTACACAACTAGGGCTTTCTTTATTACCTCTCGTGTTGTGTACATAATTTTATGTCTACACTTGGCCAGAAAGCGGCTTTTACCGTACGCGCAGCGTGCGGAAAAAGCCACTTTATGGCCAGGTGTGGCATAAAAATTATTATTATAGCTTGAATTCAACTAGGTACTTCTAATACCTAGTTAAAAAAAATTGCGCGACGTCATAATTATAACTATTTTGATACACGTCGTCATACATACATACATACAGGTCAAACACCCTCCACCCTTTTTGGGCTTCGCCGCAGTCGGGTAACATACATACTCACATACATACATACATACATTCATATGTACATTCATACAGTTCAATCAAACACATAACCCTCCTTTGGACTTCGCCGCAGTCGGGTAACATACATACTTACATACATACATACAACACATAACCCTCCTTTGGGCTTCGCCTAAATACTTCGCCCATAAAACCTTTTTTCGACCTCTGCAAACTTAGTGTAGTCGCACTATATTACTTATTCTGTGCCGCCTTGAACATATGGCAAGGCCTTTAATAGAGATACCTACCTATAAGTAAGTACTTCCTTTTTTCTAATGTAGAAATTATGATCTGTACTAGATTTTTATGTAGGTAAACAATTTACGTAATTAATAAATCAAAAGATAGCAAATTTCTTTACTTTTACTTACTTACATTATTCTAATAAAACAACTTAAACGCGTATATTACTACACTTTTAAGTCCCGACGTTTCGTAACCCTTTTCAGCGTTCGTGGTCGCGGGGTAGATGTACCGTTTAAGTTGTTTTATTGCAATGAGTGATAATAAATGAGTAATAGTCACTAATTACACTTAACATTAATAGACAAATAGCTAGCAACATACTCACTTTTAATTTATTATCGCACAGTTGACATTTACTGGTGCTTGTACTTTCGTTGTACTCAAAGTACCTATGTACGGCGTCTCGTTTTGTCTGAGGCATATTTGCGCTGATAGCATTGATTGAACACCTTGACTCACTCAAATAGTGATATAAATATCACTCGCACACCAAATCTCATTTATTACCATTAAAACTTATTACGGAGATGCGCACGGTTTGCAAACCACGAAGAAAGTGACAAAACGCGCAGCGGCAGCGATTACCTACGGGCGGCGGCGGCAATTCACAAAGCCTTTGACAAAACCGCCGAGCGCGCGGTGAGCCTGCGGTGCGAGCGAGCGAGTCGCGTCGTGTCTTTTCGGCGAGCCGCATGAGTATTTGCAATAATAAGCTGTATATCGCGCCTCCAAGGACCAAAATCGTATGAACGTGAATCAGCACTTCAACGATAACCCGTTCGGGGGTTTGTCATTTCGGTAACCGGTTAACTGAATTAATCCAGCCAAGTAGGCTATCGTTTCTACCGGGTAACTTGTTGAAGAGGCTACCGGCATATACGGGTTATTGAAATTAACCGGTTAAAAAACCCATTCAAAACCTCGGGTTATGGTAAGCGGGTCCGGTCCCTGCTTAGGAGGGGGTAGTGTTGCGCCGGTGGTATAGGTCAAAACTTTAAACGTGATTTTCCGTGCTTTAGAAGCGTTTTCAGCAGGCTGAAAAGTGATTTCAGGCCGTTTCAGAGGTGGCTCTTTCACATACTAGAAGATTGAAAATTCACCCTAGTTGCCGTTGTTTTCAGGCGCCTGAAACATGTTTTCAGTCCGTTTCAGGGCACCCTCTATCAGATGGCGCAATAACCTGAAAACCCGTTTTCAGGCGTTTTCAGGACCCCTTATGGGCCTTTGAAGTACACTTCAGTATATGGCGAAATTTCACGAAGGAGTGAAAGAGATAGCACTATTAGAGAGAGACAGCTATATTGAGAAGGTTCGAGAAGTGTGTGAAAGAGACAGAACTAGAAAGGGATAGCAATAGTCGGGAATGTTCCAGCCGAATCGAACATCGAACAATCTAGATTGCCTAGAACACTCGCGATGCGTCATTGACCGAGGGGTCGCCGACCGCCCTTGGACTTTGGACCGAACATTCGCGATGGGATTTCTCTGGAACATTGTAGAGCAAGGGCCTCCGGATATATAAGCCGCGCGCCCGCGACCCCACAGTCAGTTTTGAACTAACGGCGATACAGTGCGAGTCTCGAAGCGAACCTAAGCGAAAAGTTAATAAGTGCGTTATAGTGAAGTGATTAGTACAGTGATTTATTAAGTAAGTAAGCCTTGTTAATTAGTAATTTTGCAATAAAGTTTGCCTTTTTAATTAGTGGTTAATTAGTGCATTTTTCTATCACGTTACCTACCCCACGGACGTAACAATATTATCATTGACATTGACAGCTTGATTTGACAGGGGCGATAGTTTCCTTTATTGTCCGCCCGTGTCTCTTTTGTCGTCTAGTGCTGTTTAGTGTTCGTGCACGTTCCCTATAACACAATTTTTTCAATAAACTACTTCAAACTTACAAGTAAACATACAAGTTGGGATGTCGGTGCCATAGATGGCGCTACAAACCTGCCAGGAAGGTGTGTAAAAGTTGAAGCGACTAACTATTATCTGTTGTAGACTTTGCGCTAGATATGATAGACACGTGCGTATCGGACTTCAACAAGTACGCGTCGTTCAACTCTAGCGTCCTGACCGCCACCAAGTTGCTGCGGATGCTGCGGTTTCTTCGGCTCTGCAAACTGGCCAGGTAAACTAAAGCTAAGAGTAGCTCTCTCTGTGATAGGGTATTTAACAACAATCAAAATAAATTCATTAACTCTAACCAGCAAATTACGCTTCCAAAACAGCCCGGATAAAATCATTCAAACTTATTTTCGTGCCATCAACGATTTTACAATGACGAAAACTAAAAATAAGGCACCATGTCGAGCATGACGTCACAAGATAGTATTTCATACTAAACTGCATACTTTCGGAGCGTTTTGAAACTTCATAAAAAGAAGCTGATTTGAACTGTCATCAAGTAGCCTATTTCGCCGCGCAGCTAGTACTAAAGTTTGCCTCCGCCATGGGCACCCAACGCATACTAAGTGGAATTTGTATCAAAATAATCCCATAGATGGCGTAATGGGTGGCAAAAATCTATTATTAGACCGATGGCGGGATTTTAATCTTTGAATCAGCACTAGATGGCGCATCATGCGGCATCGTGTCACTAGATAGCGCATCGTGCGCATGCGGCATTGTGTCACTAGATGGCGCTATAACCAGTCGAGGCTGTACTATACCTAGGTATCATTATATTTAGTACGTAGTTATGCAATAACGTTCCAACCCACAAAACAGAGTATCAACCTTCTGTCTTTACTAGTATTCTGTAATATTTGCCTCCGCTGAGGGACTTAGCCAGCGACCAGAAAGAGAACGCGTTATACACCGTGTTTTTTTGAGTTCCTTTAAATTCGACAGCTTGCTTCGTACGTCAACAGAAACTACCTGGTATATCGCTTTTTGGAAATTCGAAAAATTTTTTTTTTCTTTTCTTATAAAATACACTAATATTGATTTGATAATCATTTTAAAAGACACCTCTCACTCTGAGTTAATCAAAAATTAACGTTAACTATGACAGTGTTGGGATTATGACAGCTAACTTACACTGGTTGGTAATTAAATTAAGATTTATAGCAAACCGTATGACATCCACCATTCCCGCGCGATATAGCCGTGGGCGGTTGTCCGCTCGATACACGGACTAAAGCGCACTTTTGTTTAGTTTTGTGACTTACTCGTGTGTGTCAATAAATGATTGTACTTAGACTGGGGTTTCTTTGTCGACCACGCGATGAGACCCTGCTTAACCTCTCATAGATTATGAATATTTTTAAAACTGTATGAGTTACAACATCAGTTTCTAGAGAAATTAACTTAATTAGATCTGGAGAATGTGACCTCGAAGTTAACGGAAATCAATAAAAACACGGTGTATAGAGAGAGACGGTCGGAAGCGGTGCGTTCCATCTGGTGGTCGAACCTGAACGGTTTTGTTAGAAAGAGAGAGAGAGACTTCTGAACGTAGTACAGCAACGTAGTACTTATTCTGTAGTAAAGACAAGTAAAACGAGCCAAAAACCGGCGGTTAACCGGTTAACCGATTATTCGGTTAACCGGTTTGCTATCCCTAATGAAAAACCTCACCCGCAGCTTGTGGCTGCCACCAGTGGCCCAGTGAGCGGGGGCTCTAAACGTCGACTTCGTTATTCCAGGGTAACCGTTCCCAAAATCATGGGTTACATGGATCGTATGATCGATAAACAACTGGCGTTTGGATACGATGTAGGAAAGGTATGTAAGAATAACTAACAAGGTTATTCAGACTCAGCTCCTTCAACTGTTGGGTAGTGATAGCGTGCCATGATTCTACCGTTAGGACTTTTAGTGAATATAATTCAAGACTTATAGAAAGCCCATGGTCTTCTCTGTAGCGCTTATTTAAATAAAATCAATTGCCCATAAAGCTATCAATACAAACAACCCGCCCAACAACTATTGGTACTATACATACAAGTAAAATAAATTAAAAAAAAGTGTATTAAATGTTATGGCATGGGCGTAGCGAGGTACGGGCAGAGGGGGGAGAGCTGTCCCATTGCTTACTGCACATTTACCTTAGATATTCTTGGTTTGTCTACGCCTGCGCGAATGCGAATGAAATATCGAAAGTGTTTACTTTTCATTGTTGTTGAAAATTGTAGGGTTTTGTGACAGGAGAGCAAGAGGTCTGCAACTTGCTGCCTCAATTGGTGGATAATCGGCTTATTCAAGAAGTACTTACCGCCAGATTAGAGGACGATAGGTAACTACTTTGTCTATTAATACTTTTTTATAATCACACTAATATTATAAATGTAAAAAATTGTGTAGATGTTTGGTTGGATAACGGGGTAGCATCTAGACGGATTGAGCTGAAATGGCAATTTTGGATTTACGGTTTAAAAGTTAAAGGGGCGGGGGACACAATTTATGCAACTTTCGTAGCGTTATTTCCGAGAGTATTCACTTAATCAAAAAAAAGTACATAAAAGCCTTGTAATGTTTTTAAAAGAACTATCGAATTATGTACCTCACGTTGATGTTTACTGAAAAAAAAAATTTAGCTTCTGTTACATGTAGTGCCGCCCTATACTCCGTTTTTTTTAGATGTGAAAATTTGGTAAACAAAGTTGACATCTGTCAACTTGAGGTTTTTTATCAGGTACATTGTGTGGCGACATTGTGTAATTAATTTCATTTGATAGTGAATACTTGATTTTTATGTACGTTTGCAATTTACATAATTAACAAATTAAGAAAAAACCTCATTTCTTTTATTTTACTTACATTATTCTAAAAGCAAAAATCAGATTCATTTTTTGCCTATTATTTTAATCATTTGTAGAAATGTTGCACAATAAAATACCCAAAGAGGCAGAGGTTTTGAAGCTATGGTTAGGTTTTTAAACGTCGTTGACGTTATGCTCAGTTTGTCAACACAGTTGCGAATAAAAAGTAATATATATCTTTAGAACTTCTGTTTTTGTATTTATTTTGTGATTTATCAAAGTAAAAAGTGTGTGTCTGTAATAAGCTGCGTTGCGAGCATAAGAATAATGAAATTAGAGTCACTTTATGAGCACGTATGTCGAAAATCTTTTTTAAGTATACATTATATTACTATGCCTTGGCTTGGCCTACTAAGTGGGTACTTTAGGCTTATAAGTAATGAATTAATATCGGACAACGAAAACGACATAATAAATATCATGTACTTTTAAATTGTTCATTGATAATTACAAATGTTGACGACCACTGCTTCTTTTGTTTACCAAATTTTCACATCTAAAAAAAACGGAGTATAGATTTTTTTATTTTTATTATTTAACTACCAAACTTAGTAGCGGCATCTACAAGACATCTATATTCCAAATTTCATCAGTATACGTCTTGTAGATTATTATTTTATTATTGAATGAGGCAGGCAATTGGTACAACTGATAATGCCTGTATCCAGTGTTTTTGAGTAAAATGCCTGTGACATACGGACGGACGGACATGACGAAACTATAAGGGTTCCTTTTTAGCCATTTTGGCTACGGAACCCTAAAAATGCCATTCTAAAGAGGTAGGTTCTTCTGAATATTCGCCAACTGATAATTTTCAAGAAAGACACTTGTATGCTTTTTAATTGCATTACATTTTTAGGTTAAAGGTGACTCGTCAGCTGGGGTTACTGCAGCGTGACAGACCCTGGACAGCCATCACAGTGAAGACCCGACAAGCCACGACATCTACCCTAAACAACATGATTACAGACGCTGTGCAGTTGAAGGAAGAAGGTACTAGATGGCGCTAGTGACGGCACGAATTGCTGAAGTGTAATGACAAGTCTTTTCACTAACCGCTAGATGTCGCTACAAGCATTCTTTCGTACTAAAGAGAACGGGTGAATATCGGCATAAACGTCCACTATGAAATCAGGTGTTTTATCATACTTTCAAGGTTTCTACATGATGTAGAACTTTAAATGCGGTTAAAATATAACTACAATTTTCTTATAAAACGTCGTTCCTACCGGAAGAAACTATTGTAACAGTATGACAAAAATATCTGTACTTTTCTGTACAAAGGTTTGATAAACAAACGTAATTTAATTCCAGGATTCCTTGACGAGGTGGAGTATCGATTGTTAATGAACTCGATTCAAGAGAAGGTTCAATATGCTCGACACAAAGCAAGCCTAGTCGCCCCCTCTTCGCCTGAGGTAAACTTTCTTATCTGTACACCCAAAGAACTTAAAATAAATAGCCGGACGGAGCCTCGCTAACAAAGAACTGAAGCATGTCTAATAAGCCAGCTATCTATGTGTGCGTGTTGCTCGCAATAGAAAAAACTAGTTGATGGGTGCGTGCGGCTCGTACGAGCAGCGCGATAGCCAATAGGAAAGCGGGAACGTGCCGTCGCATGCACAAACAATAGTTAACGTGACGGACAGCGCCATCTATCTAGCATTCATCTAAAATACGGGCTGAAACGGTACCTATATTCGCTCGTAGAAGGTGCGTAGCAGCTAGAGTCTGTGCGGAAAAAAAATTGGCGTGGCGAAAAACGGAACTAACCTAACCAGTATGGCCACAGAACAGAAAATACGGCACATACGGTACAAAAGCATTACAGCGCCCCCCAAAATTAATCCTATTCTCTTTCCGCAAAGACTACCGGCCTAAAATATTAAAAAAACCGGACAAGTGCGAGTTAGACTCGCGTGGAGAGGGTTCCGTACGTTCAAAACAATTATACTTTATTGCACAGACTTATTATAGGTTTTCCTGTAATCTATAGGTGTAGGACTATTTTGCATATATTTTTCAAAATTCTTAGTCGAATAATTTCAGAGATAAGGGGGGGGTCTATTTTTGCCTATTTTCTTATATAACTTCAAAACCATTGATATAAAAATTATAAGTATGTTCTCAAGTATGTCACACGATATAGTTCGCTAACTTTTTTTTAAATTTTCTAGTGCCCCCCCAAAAGTGGCCCCCATGATTAAAATTCATATCATCTTTCGGAGCAAATTGGCTGTGACAGACAGACAGACAGACACACGAGTGATCCTATAAGGGTTCCGTTTTTCCTTTTGTGGTACGGAACCCTAAAAAAGTGCAAATGTTAAACGTGAAACTGATATATTTTGGTCACAACTGTAGTTCTCACTATAGGGAACGTGCACGAACTATAGGTGGCAGCACTAAACGACAAAAGAGACACGGGCGGACAATAAAGGAAACTATCGCCCTGTCAAATTAAGCTGTCAATGTCAATGATAATATGTAAGTGTCAATGTCAAATATAGTGTAGTCGTAGCTACACTGACGTTAATCGTCCTTCAACGCGATAAATTAACGTTATTAACGGCGTTTTCGTCAATGTGGCCGCAGCATGAGAGGGTATATGATGTAGATTGGCGGCACCAGTGGGCAGCACCTTCGTCGTGCACGTTCCCTATAGATTCCTCTTTTCATCTTGCTTCGTTTACGTGACTCACTGCACTGGTCTCATTAGGAAAAAGGACAAGGGAACGTCAATAAAGTGTAATATTAATATTAGGCCGTATCTTAGACGATTATGATCTGAAGTGTTCTGTGTTCTAATCTATCAGACACAACTGCGCTCAATCTCCTGGCTGCAAGGCAATGAACGCGTGGCGGATCATTTTATAGAAAACTCCGAAATCATCAACTACAACATCAATGACATCCTTATTTCGAGAGGTTAGTTTCAAACAGTTTTTTACCGAAACGATACATAACATGTCTCCGCCAACTAGCTTAATTAGCTATTTGGTCAGCTGCCTAGCCTTTTCGTTAAACGGCGCCATTTAGTTAAGTGCCTGGATGAACATCGGGCCGTCTAACCCTTCTATCAAACGGCTAGGCAAACTAATTTCATTCGACAACATTAAATAACTCGCTTATCCGAGTCCGTCAAATTTTAGCTGTATAAATCTATTTTGTCCTAGTACCTAATCTCACAGGGGTCGGGGGGACGGAGCCCTCCACGAGGGGCGGTCGGGGGGGCGATGCTACCCGCATGGAAAAACTGAACAATATGGCTAATTAAATCAGTTGGTTGCGACACATACACCTTCAACCCCAATTCAACTCTCCTAGTCGTTTTCGACTACAGCGACTACTTCAACTCCGGTGTTGGTGGCGCTCGTGCGCTGTTGTGTGGCTTACGTACCCGATCTTGTTACCGAAGACTCTTGTGCAGATCGGGTACGTAAGAACGCCATGGATATAGGGAACGTGCACGACGAAGGTGCTGCCAACTGGTGCCGCCAATCTAAATCATATACCCTCTCATGCTGGGGCCACATTGACGAAAACGCCGTTAATAACGTTAATTTATCACGTTGAAGGACGATTAACGTCAGTGTAGCTACGACTTACTATATTTGACATTGACACTTACATATTATCATTGACATTGACAGCTTGATTTGACAGTGCAGTGGCGATAGTTTCCTTTATTGTCCGCCCGTGTCTCTTTTGTCGTTTACTGCTGCCACCTATATTTCGTGCACGTTCTCTATAGTTATAGCTAAGCACAAAAAAAAAAAAAAAAATCGCCTCAGGTGGTCGGGCTTTCAGCTCATTCAAATTTTATGGTCTTCTCTTTTATAAAAGATCTCCATTTTGGGCGGTTGGCTGCCAGACTTTCCCACCGATCGGGGTCGATGTCAGCGTTTTTCATGTGGCGCTTAAGCACATCTTTGTACCTGAGGAGTTGTCCTACATACACCTTATTGTACAAACGAAGCCACTGTTAAGGGCCGATACACTGACTGCAACCCAACTGCAACTCCTTACGATTTGTATGGGAACTGCATCACAACTGCACGCCGACGCGCCGTCGGCGTGCAGTTGTGATGCAGATGCAAAACATATAGGGGAAAGTGGGTAGGATTCGTACAGCGGGTGCATTCGTACACTGGCCATATCTCCACTATCTAGCATGCTGGCGTATTGATATTTCAATGTCTGACGGCCACCCATATGCATAGACTACCCTCGAGAGGTCGGCCCAATACTGCAGTTAGCTTCTTCAAAAAGAGCTCTTATGTGTTTTCGTCACTCTAAAGTAATTTTGCGGTTCATTTTTGAATGCATCTATTTCTAAAAGGTTTGGTCAAATTGTAAAAGTAATTTATTACGGCGGTCTAATAAATGCTCGATAGTTACCAGATCAATGGTTTTATGGTAATATTTGATTGTTATTTTAATTTTAATTTTTATGTTTCACTTTTCTTGTTGGGGTACATTCGTACAGTTATTAAATGTATGAAAATCCATTCTTTCTGAATGTACCCCAGAAAGTTTGTTCATCAAGAATATGATTATTGCTAACCTAATTAATCAGAATATAATCAAGAGATAACTAAAAGACGAGAAATAGTTTTAGTCATGTGAAGAAATGTACTGAGTACGAATGTACCCCGCGTGTGGGGTGCATTCGTACAAATATTTTTTTTCGGGAAAATCGCTATATCATGGCCATGTCGATTTCTACAACGGCATAGTTACACTATTAATACAGCCAGATAAATTGGTGATTGATCAGCATGCGTTTTATTTTGAAACTGCTTTTCGTTTTTTTTCTACAAGGCTTAGAGTAAAAAGTGTACGAATCCTACCCACTCTCCCCTATAGAGTCTGTGCTGAAAGAGAATAGGATTAATTTTGGGGGGCGCTGTAATGCTTTTGTACCGTATGTGCCGTATTTTCTGTTCTGTGGCCATACTGGTTAGGTTAGTTTCGTTTTTCGCCACGCCTATTCTCTTTCCGCACAGACTCTACCAGTATATATTTTTGAGCGTTCTCAAGTAATTTCGCGCAAATAAATTGTATCAAGCTAGAAAAAACACATTTCAAACGTAATCGAAGTATGTAAGTAAACAATTACCCTCTTTTTGTTTGCATGGAAAGGAAAACCGACTAGAGTCTGTGCGGAAAGAGAATATGATTAATTTTGGGGGGCGCTGTAATGCTTTTCTACCGTATGTGCCGTATTTTATGTTCTGTGGCCATACTGGTTAGGTTAGTTCCGTTTTTCGCCACGCCTATTCTCTTTCCGCACAGACTCTTACTCAAATCACCTGAATGGGGGTTAACAGGCTTGCCCTCAATGGCCTGTTTCACGAACCTACGAGTTACAATTTTAAAAAAATAACTATTTTGAAAAGACAGAGGTGCAGTGATGCCAACATTAGAACATTACCAGACTATCGATCGGAAAGTTCCGAATTACAACTTGTTACACTTAGATTTAGCCAAATCATTTTACAGTGGAGGCTTAGCTCATTTAGCTAAAGTTATAAATGTATAAAAAATAATTAAATCAACATTTCATGAAGGTAAAAGGTATCATTTTAAAATTGCATTTAACGTTGTCTTCTGTTAAAGTATGCCTGAATATCTAGATATCTTATTAAATCAATATTATTTTGAGAAACAGAGTTCCGCTGGGAATCACAAGCTCCTTTAAATTACCATTAAATTATTGTATTTGCCTCCATTATTGCAAAATGCTGCAGTTTTTCACTTTTTAGCTAGTATGCTGGTTTCAGAGCTGGCAACACTGGCTATTAAAGTTTTGTGTTTATGTCAAACTCAACTCAAACAAAACTTATGATATGAGAAATGAGAACAGGAAAATGCAAAAGTATTGTGAAATATTGTGCCATGGGAGAAACCTGTATACATTGTATATAATACTTTATAAATACCTGAGCTCAAAGCGTTGGTTACATAGAGCTTGAGTGGAGTGACTTGTAAAACTGCAGAAATAAATTGTGATCAAAACAAATCTGCGAATATGGAAGAGAAAAGTTTTGATGTCATATCGGCGGAATTCGAAACGGGCTTACAAATTACACGAAATAAATGTGAAATTTCACAAAAATATGAAATAAAGGAGAGTGGTTGCAGTGAAGCCATTCCAAGCAGTGCATATTATGATGAAAATGAGGAAAAGACCTGTAGTGCATACGAGACAGAATCAGATACTCCAGAGAAAGAAGAATGGTTTGAACAGGATTATTTGAAACAATCAGATCCCACCGCAAAACTAAACAATTCTAGAGAAAAATGTCACAATTTACATACATCTAGAAACGAAATTAAATATTCCACATACAGAAAAACTGGTTCAAAAGACAAAGTGGAAAGAAAATTTCCTTCTTCATATTGTAAACTTGATAAACCGACTATGGATATATTGCAAAAGCTTATACATGTACGTCCATTAGGACAATATCACGAGGTGATTGGCAAAGGTAAAAAGTCTGTTGTCATTGCTGCGGGCCACACCATTTTTGAGCATGGCATTTTTACATCGGAATTTGATAATGCTATCAAGATATACAAATTAACGGATGATGAAAACTTGAATAGAGCAATTTACAAGCGAATCGAGAGAGAATATGAACATATGAGAGCACTGAGAAGAGGTTGGTTGTTGAGATGTGTTCCGTTTCCTGCATACTATCACAAAAATGTTCTAGTAATGAGTATAGTTGGTTCGAAAGAGGAACCTGCAGTACCATTATCTAGCATTTTGCCGGAGCAATGTCAAGATATCTATGATGCTATTGTGAGAGGTTTGGAAGCATTCTACTGGTTTTATGTTGTGCACGGAAAGCTGTCAGCTGAAAATATTCTGATCTGGCGGAATATGCCATATTATGTTGGATGGTCAAATTCAACATATAAAAGTAAACCATTGGCTCTTGAGAAATTGATGAGAGATTGCTGTTTTGTTACTAAGGTAAGTGTTTTATTTTTAATTAATGGGGTTATGATTTAGGTTATTAAATTATAACATTTAACTTACGAACCAGTGGATTTGCCATGTAGTGAGTACCAGCTGTCACTTTCTCAGCACCCATCATATAGACTACTCGGGGAGTAGGCATATTATGCATCGATTTTTTGAAATGGAAACCTTGAAAAAGTTGTAAATTTTTGTGAAGTGAAGGGTTGAAAAAGTTGTAAATTCTTGTGAATGAAATTGCGATTCCTCTTATATTGAAACACATTTTTTTGCAGTTCTTTAGAAGTCGGGGTGTTCCAGTAATGTCTACAGAAGTTTTATTCAAAACTGTCTCAAATTTAAAGGAGATAAGCCCCGAGGTATTGAATATCATACACAACAGAGAACCAAGGAAGAGCAAGTGCCATGGAAATCCCAATAAGGAAAGAAGTCACTCTGTACCAAGGAGAAGTCGATTTAAATAATAGTAGACTCATATGAAGAAATAATATCTAAGAAACTACCAATTTAATCTTGTAGCAATGAGTGTAGAAAGAAATCATGTTTGTTGGAGACTGCCGGTAACAGAAATAAAAAGTCGATGATATTGACGATGAGTAGTGTTCAAGAAATGAAATAATTTCGAGTAGACGCATTATACAATACAATAAAATACAAATATACTTTTTGCATACCAGAAAAACACATTATAAGAGGTGCATAATATAATTAAAAAAAAATTAAATCGTCTCTTCCGGACAACGAAAGTAAACCCTGAAAAGTAGGCGGTGGGAAACAAATGCGCGAGCAAATTATCCTATACTTCTAACAATAAACATTGTCTACTAGAGAAGTTTGTGAGTTATTTGTGGATCCAGGTTCCCTTCATCATACTGGATTTTGACAAAGCGGGACCAATCTGGAAGCAGAAAATACCCTTTCAATAAAATAAGAATATGTCAAGTTGGTTTATAATTAAAGATGGAGATCTGAGGTAACAAACATTAAAAATAAAAATACATCGGACTTGAGAACCTTCTTTTGTAAAGTTGGAATTTTGTACTGAATCATAAATCTGCGATCCAGGGAGTTCTTTATTATACCGCCCTGTGTGTGTACTGCGTAAGATTTTATTATTATAGCTTTATTATCCATACTATATTTAGTTACAATTTTTAAATAAATATACACTATTGGTCATTGTATGGCCCCTTTAAGGGTAAAAGCCTCCTCCATCTTCTCCCATGTTTTTCTGTTTTGTGCGGTGCTCATCCAGTTTTTTCCAGCTATTTTTACGATGTCGTCGACCCATCTTTTCTTTTGCCTTCCTCTTTTTCTTTTTCCAATGGGGCCAAGCCACTTCGTTGTTTGTAGTGTCCATCTTTTATCCTGGAATCTAGCTATGTGACCTAACACCTCAACATTACTGCGTAAGATACTATAAAACAGCGGTCGGCAACCTTTTAGCAGCCAAGGGCCACATAGTAGCCAACGAAATTGACGCGGGCTGCACTATGTTAATAATCGGTGATTTTATACAATTCTGAATATATCGACCTTTACATAGAAAATAGCCAGGGAGGCTCGCGGGCCGCAAGTGAGCGGGTCACGGGCCGCATGCGGCCCGCGGGCCGCTGGTTGCCGACCGCTGCTATAAAATAGATAGTAACATAATTATGCGGATCTTAAACTATTATACATATTTGTTTGATTAGTGTTTTTTTAATATTGTCTTCGGTTCCCGCGATTATCACTCATAGTAATAAAAAAACTTAAACGGATTAAATCGCGTATATTACTACATTTTAAGTCCCGCCCCGACGTTTCGTAACCCTTTTCAGCGTTCGTGGTCGCGGGTAGACTACCCGCGACCACGAACGTCGGGACTTAAAATGTAGTAATATACGCGATTTAATCCGTTTAAGTTGTTTTATTACTATTAGTGTTTTTTTATTACCTATATACAAAAACTTGCTAATGATTGAATTAAATAATATTTTGATCATAATTTCACTTGTATTCATTACATCCTTTTTATAATAAATACAGATCTACACAATCAGGCCTCGAACGTATAAAGGATCGACCACACCGAAGTTTGACGCTTTGTATTTATACGACATACGCTGGCACGTCGCGTCGTTGGCGTTTTCTTCATACATTTGGTTGATCATTCACTTGGTCAGGATTCCTATCGAAGAGTCAGTAGGAGTTTAAAAAAAAAACCGGTCAAGTGCGAGTCGGACTCGCTCACCGAGGGTTCCGTACAAACTCGTAAGTAGATACGTGAATAGTTCAACAAAAACTGTATGGCCGTTAGCTTAGTAGGAGCAAATAATATGTGTACGATTTTTGAAAATTTCTAAAAAACGATGCAATTTAGGAAAACCGTTTTATTTTTCCTGTAATATTTAGGATGATATTAATAATTGGTAATTATTACAGATTTTTCTGTTCAGTAACTTCGAAGATAATAGGGGGGGAATGGTATTTTTTTGAACGTTTTTGGTCATAAATCAAAAAGTACAAAATTAAAAAAAAAAAACAAAAATTGTTTTGGAATCTACAAATTAAGCCCTTTCATTTGATATCCCACTCGATATAATAGCTCTACTTTTGTTTTTCCACATTCCATTTCGGACCCCTTTAAAAAAAAGTAAAAATGGTATAAGATTTTTTTTCTATCCAATAGGCTCGAATCAGCGACTTTTAACAATATTCCAAGTTTCAAGTCGATAGCATCAGTAGATCCTGAGATATCTTGCTGTGACAGACGGACAGACAGACAGAGTCGCACCATAAGGGTTCCTTTTTTACCATTTTGGTACGGAACCCTAAAAAATGCTATAGCTTGGTAAATTCGTTGGTTTAAAATCACGCGAACTGTAGGATTATGAAAAAAAAATGGGGTTTATATTATAATACACTGTGGACCTCTGCAAACTTAGCGTAGTCGCACTCTAAAAACTACAGCCGCATTTTAAAACAGTCTCTTTTTAACCCGACTGCGGCGAAGCCCAAAAGGAGGGTTATGTGTTTGACCTATCAGTATGTATGTCCGTTCCTATGTCCGCTCGTAACTACTCAACGACACAACCGATTTTGATAAATATGATACATCATTAGATTTGTCTTGATGGTGCGAGTGTCACTGGATATGAAGTTCGTTAAAATAAACAAAATGGCGGATTTTATGCAGTTTTAGAGTGCACCGTCGTCGGCATTTTTTTAGTAAAAATGTGGTTATTTTAAATCTTTAAAAATATTGTTTGACTGATAAAGAGACAGAGGTGCAGTGGTGCCAACATAAAGTCAAAACTATTTGACGTCAACGTCAAATTGTTTAAGTAAGTTTGTGCAACTTGAGAACAGGAAAATGCAAAACTATTGTGAAATATTGTGGCAATGGAGAAACCTAATTCGTCATAAATAACCGAGCTCAAAGCATTAAGGTAATAGGCACTGGGTTGTTAGAGTTCGCGTCAAGTTGAATTTGTGAAACTGCAGAAATAAATTGTGATCAAAACAAATCTGCGAATATGAAAGAGAAAAGTTTTATCGGCGGAATTCGAAATGGGTTTACAAATTGGAGGAAATAAAGGTGAAATTTCACTAAAAGATGAAAATAAGGATAGTGGTTACAGTGAAGCCATTCCAAGCAGTGCATATTATGATGAAAATGAGGAAAAGACCTGTAGTGCATACGAAACAGAATCAGATACTCAAGACAGAGAAGAATGGTTTGAACAGGATTATTTGAAACAATCAGATCCCACAGCAAAACTAAACAATTCGAGAGAAAAATATCAAAATTTACATATATCTAGAAAGGAAATTAAATATTCCACATACAGAAAAACGAATTCAAAAGACAAAGAGGAAAGAAAATTTCCTTCTTCATATTGTAAACTCGATAAACCGACTATGGATGTATTGCAAAAGCTTATAAATGTACGACCATTAAGACAATATCATGAGGTGATTGGCAAAGGTAAAAACTCTGTTGTTATTGCTGCCGGCCATACCATTTTTGAGCATGGCATTTTTACATCGGAATTTGAAAATGCTATCAAGATATACAAATTAACGAATGATGAAAACTTGAATAGAGCAATTTACAAGCGAATTGAGAGAGAATATCAACATATGGCTTTACTGAGAGGAGGTTGGTTGATAGATTGTGTTCCGTTTCCTGCGTACTATCACAAAAATGTTCTAGTAATGAGTATAGTTGGTTCGAAAGAGGAACCTGCAGTACCATTATCTAGCATTTTGCCTGAGAATTGTGAAGATATCTATGAAACTATTGTAAGAAATTTGAAAGTATTCTACAAGTATTATGTTGTGCACGGAAAGCTGTCGGCTGAAAATATTCTGATCTGGCGGAATAATCCATATTATGTTGGATGGTCAAATTCATCATTATATTATAAAAATAAACCATTGGCTCATGAGAAATTGATGAGAGATTGCTGTTTTGTTACTAAGGTAAGTGTTTTATTTTTAATTAATGGGGTTATGATTTAGGTTATTAAATCATAACATTTAACTTACAAACCAGTGGATTTGCTATGTAGAGAGTACCAGCTGCCACACTCAGCACCCATCATATAGACTACTTGGGGAAGTAGTCTATATGATGGGTGTAATACCACCATGTACTGACCAACAATATGCAGCCAATTTACTGCAGTAAGTGGGATAAAATTTAAAGCTCATGTTTTGGTTATTAAATCATAATCTTACTTTAGTTAATTTAACATTCAAACCAGTGGATTTGCCATGTAGTGAGTATCTGCTGTCCCTTTCTCAGCACCCATCATATAGACTACCACCCCTAATATCTGGCCCCTAAATCTGTCAATAATTAAGTTACTGTTTGCTGCACTAAGTGGAATAAAATTTGAAGATCATGAGGGGGCTTAGAGGTGTATTAAGCATTGATTTTTTGAAATGAAGCCCTTGAAAAAGTTGGAAATTTTTGTGAAGTGAAGGGTTGAAAGAGTTGTAAATTCTTGTGAGTGAAATTGCGATTCTTCTTATATTGGAACACATTTTTTTGCAGTTCTTTAGAAGTCGGGGTGTTCCAGTAAAGTCTACAGAAGTTTTATTCAAAACTGTCACAAAATTAAAAGAAATAAGCCCCGAGGTATTGAATATCATACACCACAGAGGACCCAGGAAGAACAAGTGCCATGGAAATCCCAATAGGGAAAGACATGGATGTATAAAATAGAAGGATACCGCGCGGTCTAAGACGCGGGTGAAGCCAAGCAAGGGCGCCGAAGTGAGCATGTGTGCGTTGACGGCCCAATGGCAGCCGACCGGCCCATTATGCTGGTTGATGTGTGCGTGCGTGCCATTGGGCCGTCAACGCACACATGCTCACTTCGGCGGCCATTGCTTGGCTTCACCCGCGTCTTAGACCGCGCGGTATCCTTCTATTTTATACATCCATGGGGAAAGAAGTCAGTCTGTATCAAGGAGAAGTCGATTTAAATGATAGTAGATTCATATGAAGAAATAATATCTAAGAAACAACCAATTTAATCTTGTAGCTATGAGTTCAGAAAGAAATCATGTCCTTTTAACCGATTCGTTGCGGATGGCACGACAGGCGTGTCATGAAGGTTGGTGTGTGGCGTCATTCCGCACTGAAAGGGTTAATATGTGATTGGTAATAAATGATATTTTGAATTTGTATTTTCTTGTATTGTGTAATAAAGTTGAAATAATATCATGTGTTGTGATCGGCAGATTTTGGCGCTTGTGGCTCATTTCACGAAGCTATAAGTTACAAGCCAAAACTAGCAATATGTTACCGATAGTGTTAGTAGTTTTTGAACAAATTACTAGTTTAGACTTGTAACTTGAACTTCTATCTTCGGCTTCCTTCTTGACCTTCTGACGATGTGACGTTTACGTTTTCCTTCATGTCTGTTATTAAAATAAATATTCGTTTACTAAATCGTGACCTAGCTCTTAACGTCGAACGGAATTAAGCAATTATCTGTGTCATCACTCATAACTATTATCATGTATAATGCGATTCTTGGAGTGATTTTATAAGAAAATCTCGGAAAATAGTCCATTTAACCGGAGTGGGTTTACGCGTCGCAGCCCTCCGCCGTCACCTGCGCCAAACTAATAAATTGTCACATAGGTAATACATTGAATTCCGGAAGCAGTTGTGGAATTCCGGAATTGGTAATTCGACCGATTCTGCAAGCCCTATGACACTGCATACACTCTAATTTCTCTATCCGCATGCGTGGGAGCTTCTCTCCCCCGTGCACAAATGTACAATACTGTTGGAGGGCCCATTCCGGGTGTCCTACAGTCTAGCATGTTATAAAATAAAAATAAAAAAAACTCTAATTTCTACCGTATTAAGGATAGGGGGGTAGATAAGGGGGAGCTATAATTATAGCAGGTTAGGCGGCGTGCTAAAATACCGCCTACCTTACAGTGGCGTGGCGCGAAATGTAGTTTTAGTTAAACCGGAGCAAATTTAGATTACTTTTCCTCATAAGTAATATAACATTTTACCTTCCAATAAAATGAGTATTATGTTTCCTGAAGTCGTTCGACGTCTTCATTGAGAGAGTTGCGGTGTGCGCGCCGATCGGAACGCCGCCGGAAGTACCACGTGATGCCGTCATCGCCTCGAAGCCGCATCCGGTTCTCGCCGTCAACTGTCAAAAGCAAAAACCCGCCAACTCGCTCGCCGCCATGTTAAACCATTGTTGCGGAGGTAATGCATTTGGTGGTCCACCAGGAAGCCATTACTCAGACGTCGAACGACTTCAGGAAACATAATACTCATTTTATTGGAAGGTAAAATGTTATATTATGTGTTCCGTTTCGTCGTTCGACGTCTTCATTGAGATCTGTTTATTATCTCCTGGTGGCGAGTGAGAGGGCGCAACAATGTGAAGCGTAAGTCAGCGAGAAGGGAAAGGACTTGCCTTGCGTACGGCAAGAGTACTTGCCTAACGTACCTGATGGTAACGCATTAGTTACCCGGTGGTTCACGAAGTATGCTAGTGTATGAGGGACCCACTTGACAGAAGATACTCGGTAGGCGCAGTTTGCGGTTCTCGATGTCCTGATAACATAGTTGTACTTTACCCAGGACCGTGAGAAGGGAACCCGTTTAGACGACCCTTGGCTCGAGGCGAGTAGGACTAGCACAGTCCTCGTCAGGGATTTTTGAAATCTTACACGTAGACATTCTAGAGATACTGATAGGGGATTAGACCTTTTATATGTCCACGGATGTATATCATACGTATATATAGGATATGAAGCATTCAGTGTTGATACTAGTACTAGTTGACAGTAATTCGTTTCCGAATTTATAAGAGCTTTGATTAGTTTCAATATATATATATGTATGTATATATATATATATATAAATATATGAGACACTGTTGTATAACATTTTAACATGTTCTTGGATATCGTTATAATACGTTGTTGTATTCTTATGATGTATTACCACGCTCAAGACAAAACTGTACATGTTGGACATACCATAGGCACAGTTCAGACAGGAGGAGGGATGCATATAGCACCTTATACTCTGGCGTGGCGTCAAAAGTATCATTGGCCAAGTCGAAGCAATTTTGGCTTAATCACGATTGAAATTACATTTTTACAGAATCAGAATATTACCAGAACACAATCTTGATTGTTCTTATTCTGAATAGTACTAGGTACGGGTGCTCGTGCTTTAAGCAAAAACATAAAATAAAAGTAAAAAATAAATAGTCAATGCTATTAGGGTCGCGTTCTACTGACACTGACATTTTACCTTTTGTTAGGCTAACGACCCTGCGATTAGTTTTCTTGGGCCGCCATGATGCGCTAATGAGCAGCAGCCAGGCGATGTATTCTACTTCGGCCAGGTCCGATGTCGGAGCCTAGCGGCTGTAGTAGCCAGATCTGGCACCTTGGAGATACATACAAAGGTGTGTCTGCAGATTGTGTAGTTTCGGTGTTTGCCAGCGGCTTCGCAGTGAGAGAGCGGGACGTGATGCAGATGAACAGACTTACAGTAGCAACCGCTTGAAATTGTGTCTCCGAAGACCATGTCACGTCGGCAACTAACTCCACCTTGCTAAGCTGACTGTTTTCTGGATATTTGTGAGTTTATTCACGAATTTTTCGATTCTTAAGTAAGGGCCATTAATTGGATCGGATTTAGAAGTTTAACCGTATGGTACATTTGTCCGTATAGACAAGGAAAATACCTCGAGGGTTTGATATCTCACTACTGTATGGCAGGGCCGCCGTAGCGATTAAAGAATAAAGAAGAAAAATAAATTATTTGCCGATATAACTTAAGAATTTCTGCCGGCGCGGCTAGATTACTTTTAAAGTGTAGATACGCAAAATAGGCGTATAAATATCAGTCAGATGTGCAAAAGTAGCCCACATAACTTCTATAGTGTTAAAGATGAACCGCTGCACGCTCTCTAGAGTTTTTACCCAGATTGTCTATTTAGTCGCGAGCAAGAATGCTGGCCTTGGCGAAGCCTGGCCACAGTGACCGCGGCCGGGCGGAGAGCTGCTGCGCGTTCTGCTTTGAACCTGATGGCATTGCCTTTTTCGATAATGACGTAGCGAACACAAGATGACGTACCTGTACTCTTAAGAGTCGTAGGACAGTTACGGTGATTGGTTCCAATGGGATAAGAAGCATTTTTTACCTTAGATGGCAGACTTGCGCCAGTCTTATTGGTGGCAAAGTTCTGTTCAGACTGGTCAAACGCGTACGTCGGGATATCGACAGTTCTTTTAAAATGGTGGTGCTCGACATTTCTCAGCTCCTCGGAGAAACCGGGAGGCGCGACATACTTTTATAGATGTTGATGTAGTGGCGAGAAAGATGATGACGTCGGAGTGACGGCTGCGACGGAGTTTGGTCGAGACGCGCGCTTTACCTCTGATGGGGACTCCCAAAATACTGCAGTAGCGCGTGTAGCGCGCGGTGCTTCAGAGGTTACCTGGGACAGCGCCATGGCGGTAGGTGGTACCGTTGCGGCAGCCGATATTGGTGCGTAGACAGCGGTCGGTGCCGTTGTGGCGGTCGATGTTAGTGTAGTGGCGGACGGTGCCATTGCGGCGATCCGTGCCATTGCAGCAGCCGATATTGGCGCGTAGACAGCAGTCGGTGCCGTTGTGGCGGCCGATGTTAGTGTAGTGGCGAGCGGTGCCATTGCGGCGATCCGTGCCATTGCAGCAGCCGTAATTAGCGCGTAGACAGCAGTCGGTGCCGTTGTGACGACCGATGCCAGCGTAGTGGCGAGCGGTGCCATTGCGGCGATCCGTGCCAGCGCGAAGGGTAGCCCCGTATCGAAGACCGGTGTGGCGATTTATAACGGGGGTAGCGGCAAGTGGTACCATTGCGGCGATCCGTGCCAGCGCGCAGGGTAGCCCCGCAGAAGGCCAGTATGGCGAATTATGTCGGGCAGCGGCAAACGGAGCCATTGGGGCGATCCGTGCCGGCGTAAAGTGTGATCCCGGCACTGATGCCGGCGCAGTGGCCAATGGTGCCGTTGCGGCAGCCTGTGCCAGCGTAGAGACCGCCGTATAGCGGCAGTTGATGCCGTTGCGAAGACCGATACCTGCGGCGCGCTAGATGCTGAAGCATGGTTGGCGCCCTCGCAGCGACCGATGCGGGCACGATGAACGCCTCACAGCAGCGGTCGGAGCCACCGAGGCGACCCGTATTGGTGCGGAGCTATAGCGGCGGTATTTACCGTTGCGATGACACCCCTAAGTGGTGGCGTTACAGCAACAACCGGAGAGGTGACCGACGCCGTAGCGGCGACCGGAGCTCGATAGAAGCTGACGTTACGGCGGATGCCGCGACGGCGGGCGGCGCACTGGCGACACCAATAACTTACATAGGTACCTGTATAGCAGGTGAGACCATAAATGGTAGTAGCATTTCAGTGTGGTGATCGAAAACCGCCAAAAACCACGGATTCTGACGCGGAGAGGTGGGACGGCCGAGGCGCGCCTCGTGCAGACACCGCCTAGGCGGTGTCTGCACGAGGACGCAGCGTCACGCACGATGTGACGCAAAAGCACACATTGTGACGCCGTTCTCATTTTCAGTGAGAGTACATTGGTGGCGCTCGATGTCTTGGCGCGTGGCGGGTGCGGGGCGCGGGCGGGGCGCGGGGCGGGGGCGGGGCGCGGGCGGCGCCGCGGAGCCCCCGCGACCTCCCGCGACTAGCTACCCGCGCTGCGAGGGCGCCCACACGAGGACACGCGAACATTACTGGCCAACAGGTCGATCGATGCGTAGAGTGAAGGCGTACCTGTAGACGTAGCCTGTTTGCGGTACTTCTCCGTAGCAATCTTCGTCTCTACGGGATTATGGATGCCAGATACTTATGGCGCTTCGCCGGATCCTACGGCTCTGCGATACCCCGCAACGCCTCTCCTAGGGTTCATGCCTAGCGATCTGTACCTGTGGTCGGAGTCCGCTGGAACTTTTTGTCAGGGTCCGGCCGGTGCGGGGTCACTTTCGGAATATTATTCCGGAAAAAACTATATCACCCCCACTGTTACAATTATCTCACAACCGGGAATCGAACCCGAAGTCATTCTGAAGATTCGTTATGTTAACCCTGTTAAGATACAGCCGAGGCACTACATAAAGGGCGCCGCGCACGCGGTGCTCGGGGAGCGGCGGGTCCGCGGCGCGGCGACCGCGTTCTGGACGCGCGTCTTCACGAGACGTCGATAATGTACTTCTTGTCTAGGCTAGGGAAGTGCTTATGCGGCTATTCGGCGGGATTGCGATGAAGGCGGCCCAAGGGGCACGGGACCTGAATCGACACGTCACGAGATGCCCGCTTTTTTCGGAAGGGTTAACCACGTGTCATAAGTGACGTTCGACAATTCTCTTAATCATTAATTCAACGCAGATAAAATATAACGCGGCATACGTCAGCGATAATCAGTAATTAATTCGATTAATTCTCGTCGCTCTAAGCACAGATAAACATATAACGACGTATACGTTAGCGACTACATCTTCGGCGACTATGTGTCGGCCGTTAAATTACTGTTTAGATAGCACAGATGCAAGATATTACGCGGCAGAAGACCACGTACTTAATAACGGTTCTTTACATCCAGATCCGAGGGTAGGATGGATCGCGCGCGATAAAAGAACACTTATTAAAAAGATCGTAATGCTTTCAGCTGAAAAATAACGCAATATCACTATTGCAAGCACTAAGCATTGAAAATTTTAAAAGTAAGAATGAGGGTAGGTTTCTACCACAATGCTATAATTCGCTTTTGGGACTGTTCGAGCTCCAAATAAAGAACCTCCGTAAAAAAAGTTCTTTTCGATGCACAAAGTAAAATGATGAAACTCTCCTGTAGGTATGATTGCTGACTCACCGGCTGTCGGTACAAGTTTGTACCTGACCGTGTCCTCGGCGCTGCTGTACGCGACGCTCTGCTCCGGAACATGCGACGGCACGTTGTGGCACTTCGTTCGTATCTCCTACTTCACATCTCGGAGATACGCGGGCTAACTATTCACGGGAACGCGAGATAGTCAGACCTTTTAACCTTGCAGTAACCGAGCGATTTTTGAAATCGGCTTTTAGCCGAATATTAATAATTAACAAAAAGGATAATATAGCTTTCGCCGGTTAGAGCAAAGGCTAAGGGCGGACGCCCGTCTCGGACGGCGGACGACGCAACAATGGTTTAACATGGCGGCGAGCGAGTTGGCGGGTTTTTGCTTTTGACAGTTGACGGCGAGAACCGGATGCGGCTTCGAGGCGATGACGGCATCACGTGGTACTTCCGGCGGCGTTCCGATCGGCGCGCACACCGCAACTCTCTCAATGAAGACGTCGAACGACGAAACGGAACACATAATAGATACTCCGATCATATGCTTTAAGGCAAGCCGGTGGGAATCGGGTTCTATAGACGCCACGCCACTGCTACCTTACTAAGTTCTACTCTCCTACCCTTACTAGTCTAGGGAATAAATTAGAGAGTGGGAAGTGTCATCTTTACGGAGTGTAGTACAGGCCACTGGTGTCTAAGCATCCTTCCCCTTCCATTTCAATTGTTAAGAGGTATGAATTCTAAGCACTCATTGTCCGCTACAAAGGTGACGAGCCCAAAGGCCTCTACATCCTGGTCTCCGGCCTCCTGGAGGCCTCGTACATACCTCCTGATGACGACATCGACGAGGCCATACCCAACTACGAGTTCCTCACCGACTTGAAGTTTGGGGAGCCGAGTAAGGATTACATCGTGTCGGGGAACGCCGTTGGAGTACTTGGGGTAATTGATATTAATTGAAGGGATGATTACAAAATAGTACATACCAGTGGCGTGGCGTAAAAGATATCCTTGGGCAAGCCGGTGAAGATTTGGCGTACATTTTTCTTAATTAGGCAAGCCGGTAGCGTTCGAGTTCTTTGGACTCCACGCCACTGGTACATTACATAAGGGTGGTAATACAGAGAAAGGCCGAGATCGCAGATGTTTGCGGCCCGAGCTGCAAGCGAGGGACGTAAATATGCGATTGAGGGCTTTCTTTATTACCTCCCGTGTTGTGTACATCATTTTATGTCTACACTTGGCCAGAAAGCGGCTTTTTCCGTACGCGTAGCGTGCGGTAAAAGCCACTTTATGGCCAGGTGTGGCATAAACAATATTACTGACTAGACTGCGTGACACTTATAGGGGAATGTTAATAATAGTAGATGTCAACCAGCTTAGTTACGTTGTTTGTGTAAACATCCCTTCAATTTTATCATGATAAGATAAAAACGTCATACATGACAATCGCTGGTATTCGAACCTGGAACCTTGCTATCTCGAGTCGCGGCGCTAGATGAAACTTGGACGTCGGTGGCATCAGCTTTGCGAGACCGTTTTCATTTTCCAGTTTTTTTTTTCAAAAGTTTGAGAACGTTTTTGGGAGGCCTGCCTAGGCTGTCGGCTGTCGCCTAATGCCGCCCTGTACCTCTAGCACAACTGGGACGCGCGACTCTTTGTCGCGCGGCAAATGCTACCTATCTCTTTCCTCTCAATATCGTGTGACAGTGACAGGTGATACTCTGTCGCGCGAGAAACGAAACCGCGGCCAGTTATGCTATAGACGTACTGGTCTGCGTTTCGATTTTTTTCCCGAGTGGGGGCTTTGGGCTGGCGCAGGTAGAGATCCTATTGACGCTTGCAAATGCGTGATTCGGGGGCTACCTAGTCTGATTCATTCGAGGTGGTCCGGCTAGCGACCTGGTTCGACCCCAGGGAACGGCACAGCCGACCACCTGGTCCGAAGATTGCTATGCCCAATAAGGTTTGCAAGTTAGTCAGCGATTCGGGAGCCCCCTAAGGCTGAATGCGGATCCGACGATCTGAGATCACCCTACTTTTTTGAACTCGGTTAAAATAATTCTAGCTCACAGCGTGGGAAATCTAGTGACATCCCTATTTTCCGTAGTGGAAATATTCTGGTAGCCTCACATTGTCTCTTACAGGTCTTAACCAACCGGCCATATAGCTACACGGTCCGCTGCGACTCCGCCGTCCAGGCGTACTACATCACGATGCCAGTTATCAAGGAGGCCTTTAATCTAGCGCCTCATCCGATTCAAGGGTAGGTAACCGCCTAAGAATATGAAAACATTTATTACCACGGTGCACACAGAATTAGGGCCTGTGCACACGACGTCCTTTGAACGCCCTCGACGGGCGTTTCGTAGCGCTGTCTCTGTTTATACTTTATTTTAAGGGTGTAAAAGGGACTATGGCGGATCTGTTGAATGTGTTAGATAATTATATACTAGTGTTTAATAGAACTGACGTGAGAGACTACATCTTGTTCTCAATTGAAGTTAACGTTTTATCTTATAGCTTGAACGCATAGAGTCCGTTTTTGTAAATAATTCACATTAAACCTTAGAGACCATATACATCTCTGAGGAATGTAGATTATATTATATTAAAAAATCTGTTTTGTACTTGCAAATGTCTTGACGCTTAGAGACGACATACATCTCTAAGAAAAATTGTTTTAATTTTAGTTTTTAAGTTTTGTGAGTCACAGATTTTTTTTTTTTTTTTTTACATTTCTGTACGTTCGTTTTGTGTAAACCATGTAAATGTAATGATAGTTCTATAGTCTATTTCTCGTTTCCCATTTTGTATTTTGACGTTTGGAGATCCTTTACACCTCCAAAACATGTTTTGACAACGGAGGCCCCTTACATCTCCATTAATTTTAGTATATGCCTTTTTATTTTCTATTTTTCTTAGTAATTTATCTTGTTTTGACGCCTAGAGACCCTTTACATCTCTTAAATTGTAGTTTTATGTTTATTGAAATGTATTTAGTTAAGTAGTTGTTTGTGATATGCAATGTAATATTGTCACAATTATTGTAATGTGTTTAAAAGAGAAACTGGTGAGTTTCTTCCGGCGCTTCTTCTCACCAGAATGTCATCTGCCGAAGCGCCAAAAGAATCAGACATGTGAAAGAGCCCTTGAGGCCTACTTGCAGAAATAAATTATTTCATTTCATTTCATTTCATAAATTATTTCATTTCATTTCATTTCATTTCATTTCATTTCATTTCATTTCATTTCATCTCACACTGCAGCGAAAATCGCGGCGACACGCGACTCAGCGATTTTCATCTTTGTATGTAGAATCATCGATTTGTATAGAGAAATCGCGGGGTGGCGCACACTGGCGCGTAAATCGCGGCGACTCGCAACTACTATGCGCAGCTACACGGAAAAAATCGCGGCGACGGGCGATTTCAGTGTGTTCTTCGCCTATGAAACGCGAGTCGACGGTGCGTTTAAAAGACGCCGTGTGCACAGCCCCATACAGACAAAACTCTCTGAAACATTTGAAAATGTTCGCCCACACTGACTAAAGAAAGTAGGTAGTATGGTATTTTTTGTAGCCTGATTAAGTATTCCTCTGCTGCAAAGGCGTCCCCTCTTCGCCATTCGCACCCCTATTGAGTGTATGAAAGTGAGGACAACAGAGAGATCTCTCTGCAGACGGGACCGTAGTCCAAAGGAAGATGTTTGGAAGTGTCATTATATAGAAAGTGTGTTATACACTTCGATAGTGCGATGTAGAACAGTATGGAGATGACGCTATTTAAATAAATATTAGGGAACAATCTTACACAAATCGAACTAGTCCTATAGTAAGCTCAATAGGGCTTGTGTTATGGATACTAGACGACGATATATTTAATAAATACAAATACATAACTACATAGAAAACATCCAAGACTTAGAAGCAAATTTTTTTTTTTTTTATGTTATAAGTGGCAAACGAGCAGACGAGCTGCCTGATGGAAAGCAGTCAACGTCGCCCATAGATATCTGCAACACCAGAGGTGTTACCTATACGTTGCCGATCTTTGAGAGCCCTGTTTACTCGTTTCTTGAAGTACCCCATGTCATAGCGCGCTGGGAACACCTCAGGTGGGAGTTCATTCCACATCCTGCCAGTTCTTGGCAGAAAAGAGCGTGATGCCCGCTTGTTCTTGGGTTGCCACGCATCTAAATAGTGTGGATGAACCTTATTCCTGAGGCGGGAGGTGCGGTGATAAAAGTGCGACGGAGGCACGAGCGCAAAAAGTTCCTCAGAACACTCCCCGTTGTACATACGGTAGAACAAACACAGAGAGCCAACGTCTCTCCTGAGGCTAAGTGGTTCCAAACCGTATGTTAGTACGGGATCGTCGACAACACGAACTGCCCGGCGTTGAATCGAGTCCAAAGGGAGAAGCTGGTATTGGGGCGCTCCAGCCCAGAGATGGGAGCAATACTCCATATGTGGTCGCACCTGGGCTTTATAAAGTAAAAGCCGGTGACCTGGAGTGAAGTACTGCTTCGCCTTGTTGAGCACCCCGAGCTTTTTAGAAGCCAGTTTGGCTTTGCTCTCCAGATGGCCCCGAAATTGAACTTCGCTCGTAATGTCGACTCCGAGGATCCCAATACTTTTGGAAAAGGTAAGGGCAGTGTTCTGGAAACTTGGCGCTAAGACAAAAGGGGTTTTTTTAGTAGAGAACGCGCAGACTTGTGTCTTACTGGGGTTAAATTGGACGAGGTTTCGTCGACCCCAATCTGAGGCTTCCTCCAAGGTAGCCTCGACTTCAGACACAAGTCTTACCCTGCAATCTGCTAACTGCTCGGGAGAGAGGTTAGCACGGCCTGTATATTGGCTATGACCCATGCTGTCATCCGCATAGCAATGAATATTACTAGTCTGTAACATATCATTGATATGCAGGATGAACAGGGTGGGCGATAGCACAGACCCTTGGGGAACGCCAGCATTAATGGGCATAGAGTCCGAGCATACACCGTCAACAACGACTTGAATGCTACGCCCGGATAGAAAACTGGCGATCCAGGTGCATAACCCCTCAAATTTCATCCTCCCTTCTTCTTCACTTCGCTATCTATCGATTGTCAATGTAAACTGCTTCCAACGTATGTCACTAGGTGGCGGTGTCGCCACATATGTACCTACTCAGTTTCTAAAAGTATTATCTCTTTCCCTTTCAGCTTAGAAGCAGCGATGTGGCGCGAAATCGGCATAAAACTGTCCATGATGGTACTCCCAACGGTGCCCGCTTACCATAACTGGTCGGTAGAAAAGATTAGTATGCGACTAGAACATGCCTTCGTACCTTGCCTTAAGGTTTTTAAAGTGAGTACAAATCCACTGTGGCCACAACGCCACCTAGTGACAGTCGTTGGAAGCAGCGCACATCATCACCAATACAATGGATAGATGGCGCTTATATCAACGCTCATACAAATGGCGTCATCTCCATACTTCTACATCGCACTATCGAAGTGTTATAACACACTTTCTATATACATGCACTTCCAACCAACTTCCTTCGGACTTAGGTTCCCAGGCACAACACCCGCTTGGAGAGAGACTTCTTTATTGTCCAATTTTCATCATCATAGGCCTTTGCGTCTATTACAGACGATTCATGGTGCAATGTTAGAGAGACATCGCTTTTGGTAGCTAAATAAACCGATGCGAGAGCGATATGTCCTGCCGCAGGCCCGACAAGAGAAGTTTGCAACAGATGGCGCTGAGTCGCTTCCCTGCCCAATCTTACTAATGTTATAAATGTGATAGTTTGTGAATATGTTTAAAATGAACAGTTTATTTTTGAATGTACATCGACTTATTATGAGAGACATCGCTTTTGGTGGCAAAATAAACCGATGCGAGAGCGATATGTCCTGCCGCAGGCCTGACAAGAGAAGTTTGCAACAGATGGCGCTGAGTCGCTTCCCTGCCCAATCTTACTAATGTTATAAATGTGATAATTTGTGAATATGTTTAAAATGAACAGTTTATTTTTGAATGTACATCGACTTATTATGTTGTATGGGAAATATTTGATTATTTCTATTTGTAGATATTCGTAGTGAACGAGCTGATGGAAGATATAGTTCTACTCGACGGTATTTGTCAAGACGCTGCGACGCGGGAGGTGTTCCAACCGCCCTGCTACATACCGAGGTATAGATGTTTCGTGGGACATTTGTCCGATCCACTTAAAGGAAACAAAGCGATTGTTTGTAAACCTCAAAATCACCAAGATGACGTTATTGTAAAAAGTCGTTACAACCACCTTTAAAGTTCAATTGATTATCAACTCTATCTCCATGAACCATAGTTTACAACTGCATTAATAGAATAATGGCGTTCCAGCTGCCTTCCCTTTTGTTCGGATCTCAGGTAGTCAGTTTTTTTTATAAATGCCAGGGATGTGAAGTGCATAATACGTCTAAAGTCACATTTCTATTAAAGCAATTTCAACTCTTGGCAAAGGCCTTAGAGTTGATAATCCACTAAAATGACAATGCACGAAGTCTTTATCTGTGAAACACGCTTCTCTTTTATGACGGACGATAATGAGGTACAAAACCACACAACAGTATTGTTTCCTTTAAGTGGATCGGACAATCTAATCCCGTGAACTATTGAACGATACGTTATTAACACTTTCACGACCAGACAAAAAAAACCGGTCAAGTGCGAGTCGGACTAGCACACCGAGGGTTCCGTACTGTATGGGTCGGTATGGCTGTATGGGTCCCATTATACTTAACTTTGCTCTTGAAAACTGTTGTCCCCATACATCGACATCATGTCGCGGTTAGTTTAGGAGCAAATAAGTTTGTCTGACGATTTTTGCGAATTTCTAAAAAAAGGTTGCATGTTAGGAAAACCGTTTTATTTTTCCTATAATATTTAGGATGATATTTCTGTTCAGTAACTTCGGTGATAATAGGGCGTATTTTTTTAACGTTTGTGTCTTAAACACCACTTCACGTTCTGGCATGTACAAACGAAGCCACTGTTAACTGACCAACCATCATTGAGGTATAATGTACTAACGTACTAGAGACGACACCACGAACGTAAACTGTGTGCCGGCCGGCAGTGCGGCGCGCATGCGGGTGGGGATAACTTGCCATAGAATATGACTTTGACTAACAGACACGCAACACCATACTTAAAGTAGTGAAATGAAAATAAATTGTAAAAATTTTGTCATATACTTTAATTACCTTTAAATAAAATTAGTTCAGTAAGTTTCTGGCGCCGAGAATAAAATATTTCTGTTTTATACTAATAACAGAAAACATTTGAAAGTACAACTTAAAATGACACCATTCACGACTTCAAAATCACCATGTATAATTAGTAAATATGAATAACTAATAATTAGTAAGTACTTGAAAGAAATTTTTCTTTTATACTGAGAACAGAAAACATTTGAAAGTACATCCATTAAATGACACCATTCACGACTTCAAAATCACCATGTATAATTAGTAAATATGAATAATTAAGCATTAGTAAGTACTTGAAATACATTTTTCTTTTTTACATATTAAAAACTGAAAACATTCACAATTATAAGTACCATGAATTATAAGTACCTAAAGTCACGTCTGCGCGGTTCATCTATGATTTCGGTTGACAAAATGGCGGCCATTGCTTCGCGTTGACAAGAGCGTGCCCATAATTAAAATATTTTCTAAAATAATGTTAAAACCACATAATTTGTTTACTTACCGATGAAAGGTAACACCTTGATTTTTTTTCGACTTCCTCGAATGATTGGAGCAATCCCTTAAGGCGCAGGAAGGCATTTTTAAGATGTATTTATTTACGCGTAGGGACAACCTCCTCACACCAAGCGCAGCGGCTGACTGAGACGTTGTGGTCCAGTGGACCTCAACGCATGGCGCAAATTCTTGGTTTGCGATGTCGTCTCTAGTACGTTAGTACTTTATACCTCAATGCCAACCATAGACTTTAACACGTTGTAATGTAATAAAGTTGACATTCGTTTACAAATGTACAGTTAACAATATGTTCGACTGTATGTGTCGTCGCCAACTAGCTTAATTACCTATTTGGTTAGCTGCCTAGACCTTTCATTAAACGGCG
Source organism: Eudemis profundana (assembly GCA_947034925.1). Taxonomy (NCBI): domain Eukaryota; kingdom Metazoa; phylum Arthropoda; class Insecta; order Lepidoptera; family Tortricidae; genus Eudemis; species Eudemis profundana. The sequence continues at coordinate 6,847,562 of OX344814.1, read as the reverse complement.
CCATTTAGTTAAGTGCATGGATGAACATCGGGCCGTCTAGCCTTTTATCAAACGGCTAGGCAAACTACTTTCGTTCATATTGTCGCTAAATAATATGAATTTTAATTAATTTACCACTTTCTGTGACAGAGTCACAGTTAGGTACGACGACGAGCGAAGCGAGGAGTAGTGTTAGGTATCTTGCAAAGAAATGAAATGAAATAATTTATTTCTGCAAGTAGGCCTCAAGAAACTCTTTCACATGTCTGATTCTTTCTTCTGATCACAATAAACCCCACTTACGGTCCAAGGAAAACCTGTGACAGAGTCACAGTTAGGCACGATGACGAGCGAAGTGAGGAGTCAGCCATTTTATTAACTTCATAGTTACCCTACTAAACGAACGGCCTAAGCATTGGCCGGCCATATCGTTAATTGATACATTGACGGCATCAATTTGACGCATTGGCTAAATTTCATCCAGGCAGTCAACTTAATGGCGCCGTTTAGTGAAAAGGCTAGGCAGTTAACCAAATGGCTAATTAAACGAGTTGGCTGTGACATATGTAATTTTATAATTTATATATCGCGGGGTAAGAACGACCATCATAAATTCTATTCCATACTCTTTACAGGACAGCTCACCGCCTCATATTCCCGACGTCATCGCAATTAGTCGTGTCGAGTGCGTGCCCGGAGACTAAGCTCCTTCTGGTGCCTGCTAAAGACTCCGACGAGCTGGACATCATGGAGGATGAACTGGACGATATGCAGTGCGAGCTGGTAAGTCCCTAACTTAAGTTAAGAGTGGTTCTGAAAAATAGTAGCACGCAAAAGTTATACATGATTCAAAATTACAGCTTGATAAAAGACACTGCAAGCACAAAACATGTTGTAATCATGATTCGAATCTATGTTAAAAATAAAAGAAATATAATTACACGGGCCATACTTTTACAAATTAAGAGTATCGACGACCTTTCGCACGGAGCCAAGATACAATTTGCCTTTTGGCAGTTATGATCTTATTTGTAATTTTTTTCGTCTCAAACCCTTATCCTCAACCATTGCTTGTCTTCATTCCGTAATGAAAGACTATGTGTGGAATCTGAGAGGCTTACTTATTGTAGATTTAGGTGTATTTGAATTTACTGACCACAGAACCTACCTGAATTTACTGACCATAGAACAGATTTTCTAGCTAAGTGTACCTACTTACCGACTAGCTAAGTGCATCGTTGTAAGCAACTCGGTACCGACACACCCGCGTCTCACCCCGCAGCCCCCACACGATTGCTCTGTAGGGAACGTGCACGAACTATAGGTGGCAGCACTAAACGACAAAAGAGACACGGGCGGACAATAAAGGAAACTATCGCCCTGTCAAATCAAGCTGTCAACGTCAATGATAATATGTAAGTGTCAATGTCAAATATAGTAAGTCGTAGCTACACTGACGTTAATCGTCCTTCAACGCGATAAATTAACGTTATTAACGGCGTTTTCGTCAATGTGGCCCCAGCATGAGAGGGTATATGATTTAGATTGGCGGCACCAGTTGGCAGCACCTTCGTCGTGCACGTTCCCTATCAAAACCGCTTCGTCGGCCGACTGTATTATCCTTAGACTGTACCCAGACTAAGTAATGCTTATATTATCCACCAGACGACGATAAATACGTACTTAAATAGATAGAAAATGTACGACTCGGGAAAAATACTCGTGCTCATCCCATTTTCGCAGGTATCAAACGCGTCGTCCCGCTGCCTCTACCACAAATCAGTGAAGAAGTTGTCTAATGACAGTCGTATGAAGTTGGCGGCGCGCCGCAAGCGCCGGCGCGGGGGCGTGCGCCGCGTCAACATACGCGAGTCTGTATGGAGCCGTGGCACCCGTGAGTGATATATTACTTTACTCTTTGCGTGAGTGTATCTCATAGTCAGACCATAACGTAGTTTTTGGCTTGCATTCGTTTGACAACAATTACATTTGCAAACGAATGTCAACTTTATAGTAACGTGTTAAGGTTTATGGGTGGTCAGTTAACTAGGGCTTCGTTTGTACCACTAGCGTCATCTAGTGTCAAGTCTCAATATTAACGAGACAGCGGCGGTGAGCGTAGCGTCAACATACGCGAGTCTGTATGGAGGCGGGGCACCCGTGAGTATACCTCTAGCGCCATCTAGTGAAGAGTATACGACGACTCGATATTAAATAATCTAGCTGTCGTAGAAGCCGAGATATAGTGAACAGCGTGATTTCGGAATTCGAAGTCTTTCTATGTGAAATTTCCGGGTACGCCAGCTTGACGGTGTGAAATTTTGTACACCGTTAAGTCATGGAATATCTCGGCTTCTACGATAGCTAGAGAAATGAAATTTTATGGCCCTAGGGTACTATTTGGGTACTATGTATTGGCAGCATCAGTTTCTGGATATCTTTACGGTGTACGCCATCTTGACGGTCACGCTATAACAACAAATATAAAAACGAACTAAAATTAAAGGGCTCCTGATAAAAGAATCCGATTCACATTTGGCTGGTTTTATTTACATACATAACATAGTCATTATGTGATCGAGTGTTTTCCATCCGCAGATACCCCGTCATCGCACAATGAAAGCTCACTCAAAGAAGCCACTTCGAGGTACTTCAGGCCTGGCACAGATAGCGTTGTAAGTCTACCTATCTATCTACTAGTGGCGTTAGTAGGTATCTATTGGGCATTCTAGATCAATTTAATACTGATTTCCTCAATAGAACAGAAATCAAGCTAAATCTTAAAATCACTTTTAACACAAACTTATGTGTAACCCGCATAGAGCGAACGCATTGAGCGGCCAAATGCCCAATAAATACCTATTGGCGTGCAGTCTCTCAAACCCCAATCTCCGCCATTTTGAAAAATCCCCTCAAACTTAGTCGACAAAAAAGATCTAGATATAGGTTATTACGCAACGTGCTCAACCAACCAACAAAATCAATAGGATATTTTGCCTGTGATCAATATAAATTACTACACGCTAGCCTTTAAATCAGCATTCGAAAATATGCTAAAATAACCTAAAAAATTTTAAAAGATCAAAAACTATAAACAAGAAGATTATTTGATGTTTGCATAAAATGACGTCATTTCACTTTTTTCCATCCAAACTATATAGGTACTATCTGAGCATTTTGACACATCATAAAAAGTAACTGATTTGATCTGTCATGAAAGTGCCCTCTATTACATGAAAAAAATGAAATTATTTCATGAACCCAAACTTTTAGCTAGGTTAGCTTTTCCAGGATATCTACTTTTGAGGTCTTTTGGCTCAGAATCGTTAGTACTTTCAAACCTCATACAAGGAAAAATAGGGGTAAAATTGTGACGCAATGGAATACTAAATTAGGGACATTTTTTCACGTATAAGGTTCGAAAGGAGGTGAGCGTTTTCCAAAAAAAATACCGGGGTAGCTACTTTCTCAAAATATGGACTTTTGAGGTTTTTCTGGCTCAGAATCGTTAGTACATTCGAACCTTATACGTAAAAAAAGTGTCCCAAAATTTGTATGGGATTTTTGTCTTTCCACTACGTCACGTTCATACAAACACTATGCAAAATGGTGACGTAATGGAAAAAAAAAATCGGGACACTTTTTTTTACGTATAAGGTTCGAAAGTACTAACGATTCTGATCCAAAAAACCTCACAAGTCCATATTTAGAGAAAGTAGCTACCCCGGTATTTTTTTTGGAAAACGCTCAGGTACTAACGATTCTCGGCCAGAAAAATCTTACTTAAGTCGATATTTTGATAAAATAGCTACTTTGGGTAATTTTTTTAAAAACCTGACTTGCGTTTTTTGTGCTAATGCAATAATGTACTATGGAGCTGATCTGATGATGGAGCCGGAAGGTGGCCATAGGATCGGTCATCAGCTAAATTACGTAAGATAAATCCACACACACATGCAGTTAGCGATTATACAGCGTGTAAGTCTAATACGGGCGAACAATGAGGGTGTTTAAAAATCATAAATCCACCAGGTGGCAGCAGGGTGGCGAATGGTCTATTTGGCAGTAGATGTCAAAATCAGGTGATGTGATTGGTGGATTTTGACACCTACTGTCAAAAAGACCATTCGCCACCCTGCTGCCACCTGGTGGATTTATGATTTTTAAACACCCTCATTAAACCAGATATAGCGTTTAGTAGTGTTATCATTAATTAATATGATTTTTTAAATTACACTTAATAGTGACCTCGTAATTAATTTTTGAAAATTTACCGAGCAGCAATATACCGCATACATGCTTGTTATGACATTGCGAGATACGATCTTTTTTAAAGTAACTGTCAACTAGCGTGTTTGTCAACTTGAATGTGTTGGGTTACATTGCGGCCCGAATTATTTTATATGGTAAATATTTTCGTTGTGGTTTTAAGCAATAGTTATCTAAATATGCTTCTTAGGTCCTATGCTGACCACCGTTTCAATATTCGCCCGTATTAGATTTACAGGCTGTATACAAAAGGGTGGCAATAAAAATCTTGCCTCAAAAATGATATAAAAGATATCACTAATTTGTTATGCAATAATGTACTATGGAGCTGATCTGTGGATGGAGCCGGAAGGTGGCCATAGGATCAGTCATCAGCTAAATTACGTAAGATAAATCCACACACACATGCGGTTAGCGATTATATACAAAAGGGTGGCAATCAAAATCTTGTCTCAAAAATGATATTTTTTGACTAATTTGTTTTTGATATTTGTTGATATCGAACGTTTTTTGCAGGCGGAAAGACGGTCGACATCGAGGGTGAGAATGTGTAAGTACTTAATTAACTAGCATGCCAAATTTCATGAATTTTGATAGCTTTTCCGGTTTTACTTTACATACCATACCATACCTGGTACAACATATATCTGTCTCCGCCAACTAGCTTAATTAGCGATTCGGTTAGCTGCCTAGCCTTTTCATTAAACGGCGCCATTAAGTTAAGTGCCTGGATGAACATCGGGCCGTCTAGCCCTTCTATCAAACGGCTATAGGCGAACTACTTTCATTCGACAACATTCGTTTGCATTCAATATAGATTGTATTTTTTAGGGATGTAACGATACCGATACCGATACCGATATATCGGCCGATATATCGGTATCGCCGATATTATACAACCGATATTTTAAGAATTTGCTGTATGAAAAAAAATCTGCAAAAAATAATTTCAATTTCTGACTTAATTTATGTACTGGTCTATTCTATTACCTTGTGCAATGATAATTACTATGTTAATTAAATCTTTGGTTCTTAATAAAAAAAAATGAATTTTGAGTTGACAATTTATTATTTTTACTTTACACTTTCAAGGTTGACTCTCTGGTAAATATAGCCAGTAGTCATTGCCATTAGTTATAATAAGGATACAAAAATATCTGAAGTTCATACTTCATTATTAAGCTAAGATATCGGTATCGGTATCGGTATCGCCGATATTAACTACTATATATCGGTATCGGTATCGTATCGGCAAAACTGTGTATCGTTACATCCCTAGTATTTTTTTAATAGGTAGGTAGCCACTAAATTTCGTTTTTTCGCGCCCCCCGTTTTTGGCGCCCAGAGCACGTGCCCTGCCTGCACCACCCTCGCTACGCCGGAACGTCTGGTTTTCATTAAATAATCATTTGTTACTAGTTGAGCCCACCATTCAGGAGTCGTCGCTGCGGTTCCGCGAGGAATCTGACCAGGAACAAGAGATGAGGAGCACCGGATTTAACGGTAATTCTCTGCCTTCCGGCCGGAAAGTGTCACCCACAGAAATATATCGAGGAAAAAGTGTATGTACCTCGCGTGCTAAAAAGACGTAGCGGCGACCTACTTTGAATGCCGTTAACTTCAGTTTCCGTCAATATTATAAGCAGATTTGAAGATCTGATGATAATGGTATAATTAATTGTTCAAATACCACCAAATGAAATGGAAAATTTATGGTTTCCATTAGGGATGTAACGATACCGATACCGATATATCGGTATCGCCGTTAATATACAACCGATATTTCAACTATTTCAAGAGCGTGAAAAGAATTTGTTGTATAAAAAAAAATCTGCAAAAAGTAATTTCAATTATTGACTTAATTTACATATTGGTCTATTACCTTGTGCAATAATAATTACTATGTTAATTATATATTTGGTTCATAATAAAAAAAAAACTGTGTTGACAATTTATTTATTTTTACTTTACACCTTCAAGGTTGACTCTCTGTTAAATATAGCCAAGTTTTAGGTATAATAAGGACATACAAATAATAAATCTGAAGTTCATACTTCATTAGTTAGCTAAGGATATCGGTATCGGTATCGGTATCGCCGATAATTTACTACAAATATCGGTATCCGTATCGTATCGGCAAAATTGTGTATCGTTACATCCCTAGTTTCCATCACTAAATTGCACTTTTGGCAAAGTATAAAGACAACCAAGTAGTTCGTCTTCGCCGTTTAGGAGCGCGCGACACCGGAGTCGGCCTAAGGCACAGGGCTGCCGCTCGTCGGTTCTGTAAAATACCTACTTACTACGAATGTAACTTTTATTAGGTTGACCTCGATCAAACGAACTATCGTTCGAGGTCAACCTAGTAAAAGTTACTTATTTCAATATGAAATTATCTGATCGCCACACATGCGCGCTCCCGATGTACCTTTTATCGGAACAAAAACTACCGTCTACCGTGCTTTTGGCGTCAAATGCCAAGCGTCAAACGCTACACGCTTAGTTGCCATACAAATCGACGAACTATCTCCTTATATCTCGATATATTTCTGTGGTGTCACCTTGTCGGCTGCTGCGCTAAACCACAGAATATATACAGGGTGGGAGGGACTATACCGACATACTTTAGCCATGAATTCCTGGTGGTGTGACGAGTAAATAATGTTATATCAACATGGGTCGAATATTGTCATTTTACATTAATAGTCTTATGGAACAAAATAAATCAGTAAATTAAGCCCCTCGTTATAAACATGTCCTTACTGGCTGGAAAAGTTATCAAAAATAAAAAAAAAGCTAAAATGGAAACGAAAGGTCAATTTTTTGGCCTCGTAATCGCTTACCATCAAATACTGCGAAGGTTAATTCCTGTTTAGTTAAAGGATTTTAAAAAAATAGTAAAGGTATCTTAGTCACATTTATTAGGGCTTGTTACACACTTGGGATTTTTCATTTACAAAATAATGAATATCTCGGAAAGTAAGCGTTTTTCGACTATACATCACATAACATTTTTTACTCCTAATAGTTGTTAGAATCTATAGTTAAAGTTTGTCGGTATAGTCCCTCCCACGCTGTATAAGCTAAAGCAGTAAGGAAGCTACAAACAAAACGATCGAAACGCACGCACACATAGACGCGCGCTTTTACAAGGCCCCTAAGCGAATCTCGCGGTGCCGTCAGTCGCGAGTGCCGCGTTGCGACGAGTGGCCGCGCTTTGCGTTTGTTACGTGCGCGCGCCCAGACGGCCCGCGATCTTTTCACTTTAAACAACTCTAACGCTCTAATGGAGCGTAGGGATCTATATCGGGATCCCTAAATTTTTTTAACCTATTTTTGCATTCCCTAATACTGTTTGTCATAATGATCATTTGTCCTAACACTCACATGCCCTAATATTTGATTCCCTCACATCATATTGATGAAGGCAAACCAAACCTAACCTACTTTTCTGGTAACAGTTCGGTTTTGTAAGGATCACAGTTCAAACCTAACCTAACCTACTTTTCTGGTAGCAGTTCACTTAAGGAAAAACCTTATTATGACAACTGATCGTTAGGCCAAATACCCATTAGGACAAAACAGTTAGGGCAAGTGATTTTAGGACAAACGATGTTAGGGATCTCGAGGGACACCCGGAGCGTAGGTATTTATTTCAAAAAGTAAGCGTAGCTTCCATACTGCTCTATTTATATTCTGTGGCTAAACTAAGATGCCGCTTTCTGGCTCCGTCGAACAGAAAAATAGTATAAAAACCTTGGCCAGTAAATAAGAAAGCCTCGGATCACATCACATGATTGTCGTCCTCGGCTTCGCTTCGAATTACATGTGATTTGAGACTTATCTTACTTTACTGTTCTCGGTATGTAATGGACTATTATTAAATCGGGTCATTCCACGGTAAGAGGTCACGAGGAGTCATGATTTTTTTGCTTGTGGAATCATCATAATGATTAGTGTTAATTTATCTCTAAAGAAGTGTTACTTATCATCCCTAGATGGGTCAATTGCAGAAAAAATGTACCTTTTAGTTTTTTTTTAGAAAAAATAACATCTCAGTTTCGTTACGATTTTCCCCTATATTTAGTTTCGGCGTAACGAAACTCAGAAATTCAAAATTTGTACCGAAAAGTTGGGACATTTTGCACTACTTTTTTTATTTCATAAATGAAAAGTGCTCGTGATTTTGAGTAAAAACTGACCAAGAGCATGTCGGACCATGCTCAGTGTAGGGTTCCATAGCCATAACTATAAGGGAAAAAATACGATGTAAAAAAAGTACAACAACAAAAGAGCGTATCTTCATAGCAATTACGCCCTTTTGCTGACATACGGACAGACGGACGGACGAACATGACGAAACTATAAGGGTTCCGCTTTTGCCATTTTGGCTACGGAACCCTAAAAAGGGCAGTGGGGGTAAACAATGGCACCTCACTGTCAGACTCGCCTTCCGTGCCGTCGCTCGGAATATTTATTTAAGTATATTTTTTTATGATTTTTCTGGTTTCGTTTTAACATATTAAACGACCGAGTTTTATAAAACCTTTATTTAAGCAGAATATAGTCCAGTAAACTACAAGCCAAACAAGTAAACAAGCAAGCACGGATTAAACTGGAAACAATTGAAAGGAGAGCATGATAACGCGTCCGCACCGTACACGAGACAGATGTTGACTGAATTTTGACCGCCATGTAAACTCAGCCAGTGCGCATGCATCACCCTTATCGCTGACCAATAGGGAATATGCATGATATTTTTTGTTTACTTTAATAAAAGCTGATTCATATAAAACACAGTAGGAAAAAAATATTTTTCGAATAACTATAAAAATAACCAAGATATGAGCCTTCAAAGATTTATCTCTATCTCTTTCTAGTAAAACAGAATATAATATCGAGTTTGTATGGCGGTCGTGTACTATGACGTCATAGTCCATACCGGATCTCTCCGTCTAACCGCTGTTTAATTAGTGTTTTAAAATGTTCATATCTTCCGTTTTTCTCGGTCGATTTTAATTTTATTTTCACTTTGTCATCTTTTTTACGGTATTTTCATATTTTGTTAAAAAATGCGATAAAAAAATACTTTGCATATTCCCTATTACGTGCTGTCTAAGTTTTCTAGTAGTACTAGCATGTTAACGTGAACAGGGTATAAGGTTATCTGAATTTCAACTCCTGGAGGGTTGAAAGTTTTTAGGGAAAAGTTGGTAATTCACGCAGACACAATTCCGGGGAGGCATGTTGTCTTGGTATAATTTCTTGAATTTTTCTTATATTGCATTTACATATTATGGTCTTTAAATGTAATTTTACTAAATAAATAGGTACAATTCAGTATTACTCATGGTTTTTCTCCTTTTCAGATTAAAGATTCTTACGAAGAATGTTCTACAAGGATAAAAATCTTACATATGAAAACACAATTGAATTGATAGCCAGGCACCGAATAATAACGTGACCAATGTTGGTACTATGAAAGAAGACATCATGAGGATAGGTGGAGTACTAGTAGCGTTGCCAAGTATTTCTTAGACTAATATTGTGTTTTTCAGCTAATGTATTATAAAAATAGTACACTTAAATAAAATACAGTACTTTGAAGGAAACCCCATTATGAATGAAAACGTGTTTCATTTTTAACACCACACTAACTATCAAAATAATATGAGTGCCGTATTTCTTCGGGGCAGTCTATCGTCCTACACTACCAAAACGTAATATATCTAGAATATCAGTGACATTAAATTTGAACCGTTTATTTTACCGTTTACCATACCGTTTGTTTTTCAATATGAATGTTGTTATGGCACGTGCTTACTCGGTTTTGCGATAATAGAGACAATGACCTTTGTTTGAAAGATTAGGGCTCGAAGCGAAAAATTTACCTGGAAAGAGTCGGACTATACATTAGGGGTCATCCACAAAGTACAGTCGAGTTCATTTACATGTACACACTTACGGGAACAAAAATATCTGAACACGACCCTATTGTCAGGAGCATAATAGCGTGTTCAGATATTTTTGTACTCTTACTCTTATATAAATGAACTCGACTGTACGTCACACATTAAGGGGCGGTAGGGGGTCGACGAAGTGTGATATTGTGTGACAATTTTCACGAATTTTTCAAGACTAAGTGATAGTAGTTTGAATACAATCAGTATTTGTTATTTTTATTACCAACTGTTTTATTGTAAATGAACTTTGTACATTTGTTAATTATTCCGATATCAATTGATTATAACAATTATAACACTCACATTACAAGCTTTTATTTAACTTCTAATATTAGTATGCAACTTGCCCATTTCAAGGAAACTGTAGCGAACGTGCAGGAACTATAGGTGGCAGCACTAAATCGACAAAACAGACCCTATAGGAAACTTGTACCAGAAAAAACCCAGAATGACGTCACAAATGAAGGGACTGGTTGAAAGATTCGATGACTTGGACAGAGTTTCGGTAGCCTAGTTGGTTAAGGCGCCTGCTGGCCCGGATAGCCGAGGAGATGCAGGTTCGAATCCTGCCCGAGACATATAATTTTTCAATTTTTCTCTTCTAATAAAATTTAGAATTCGTTGGCAGCCGTTAATGCTTTAATAAAAAATCTTGTACCAGAAAAACTGGTAATAAATGTCAATGTCAAGTATATTAAGTCGTGGCTACACTAACGTTAATCGTCCTTCATTGTGTTAATTAACGGCATTTCCGTTAATGTGGCCCCAGCATAATAGAGTACAAGATTCACATTGGCGGCACCAGTTAGCAGCACCTATGTTGTGCATGTTCCCTATTGAGATGATCTGCTGATTCTGATGGAGCCGGAGTAAGGTTATCTTCGAAGTTACTGAACAGAAAAATCTGTAATAATTAGCAATTATTAATATCATCCTAAATATTACAGGAAAAATATAACGGTCTTCCTAAATTGCACAGTTTTTTAGAAATTTACAAAAATCGTAACACATACTTATTTGCTCCTACTAAACTAACCGCCATACAGTTTTTCTTAACCCATTCATTGTCGAAGACGCGAATTCGCGTCACTCGATTTGTTAATCGTAATGCCGCGGACGCGAATTCGCGTCTTTTTAGGGTTCCGTACCAAAATGGTAAAAAAGGAACCCTTATGGTGCGACTCTGTCTGTCTGTCCGTCTGTCACAGCCAGATATCTCAGGAACTACTGATGCTATCGATTTGAAATTTAAAATAGTGTTAAAAGTAGCTAACCCGAGCCTATTGGACATAAAAAATATCTTGTACCTTTTTTACTTTTTTTTTAAAAGGCTCCGTAATGGGACTTTGAAAATTGAAAGTAGGGCTATTATATTGAGTGGGGTATCAAATGAAAGGGCTTAATTTGTAGATTAAAACAGCATTTTTATTTTTTTTTCTTAAATAAGTAGTTTTTGATTTATACATTTTTATGTACCATTCCCCCCCCCCCCCCCTATTATCTCCGAAGTTACTGATCAGAAAAATGTGTCATAATTACTAATTATAAATATCAACCTGAATATTACAGGAAAAATAGAACGGTCTTGCTAACTTTAATACCTTTTTAGAATTTACAAAACTTGAAATCCCTAGCGGCGAGTAGCAAAACTAAGCGATGGCATGTTTCACGCTAGGGGATTTCCGGGCAAAACTAGATGGCGCTAAAACACTAAACATTTAACGATGTTATAATTAAACAAAGAAACATAGTATAGTAACAATTAGTTCGTAAACAGCTAATAATAAATAAATTTAAATACATTTAAATACTGTGTCACGTTTGCAAAGTTAAATAATTGTAAATAATATTATAATTATTTTACCAAGCTTATACATAGATGGCGTTGTAAATTCGGGGAACAGCTTTTTGTATGGAGAATGACAGTCCTCTTGATTTAATGGTCCTTGCTATTAAATAGAATCATTACACGTCAGGTTCTCAATATTAGAGGGAAAATATAACTGTTTTCCTAACTTGCACTGTTTTTTAGAAATTTGCAAAAATCATAACATATACTTATTTGCTTCTACTAAACAAATCGACATACAGTTTTTCTTGAACTATTCGCGTATCTACTTATGAGTTTGTACGGAACCCTCGGTGCGCGAGTCCGACTCGCACTTGACCGGTTTTTTTTTGTTTTGCCATTTAAAGCCGGTAATAACAGTAAAAAAAACTGATACTCAAAATGTACTTTACTTTTGATGGAAAATGCTCTTGCTTGCTGGTTTCTGATTTAGTAGACTTAAAATTATTATATTTTTTTACGCAGGTGCCGAAGATTCACTCGATTTGTTAAACTATTCACGTATCTACTTACGAGTTTGTACGGAACCCTCGGTGCGCGAGTCCGACTCGCATTTGACAGGTTTTTTTTTTTAGTTTAATATTTAAAAACTATCGGCAGATATAGGAATCCACGGTGCAAAATTATGTGACAGGTAGTGAGCCTCCCGACCCGTGTGTCAGGTGGACTACGGGTCACAACATTTTTCAAAGTAGCAATAGACCACCGCTCGTGTGAACTGTGGGTAATAAGATTTATGGCGGTGCCCTTGGTACACCTCTGAGGTGTACCTACCGGGGGTCAGAACAAGTGCCTCTAGTCCACCCAGGTGAACTTTATCAGGTGGACCCCGGGTAAGGACGAAGAGTTATGCTATTAATTATATAAAGGTAAATGTGTGACATGTTAATTTAAGAGAAACACATTATTTTTTTGTAATTAAGTTTATTAAAAACCAAGAAAACATATTAAGTATAATGACAAAATAATGGTCCCAAATACGAAGAAATAAATAGATCTACTAGCACCTACTTTTAAGTAACAATCACTTGAAAAGTGGTTTTATAAAAAAGCAAAATAGTTATTAGAATGTTTATAAAATGCAAAATAAACTGATTTAGGTACTTCGCAGCAAATAAAGCTATATATAAAAGTATAAATTCTTAACAATTTTAAACGTTTAAATCATGCTCAATATATATTTCAGAACAAAATTTTGATATCTAATTGAACAAACCAACCTTGTATTTTTCAAAAATTAATTTCTACAAAATCTGATGAGTTTAAATAAAATATATAGCAGAGTAAAAAAGCGTTCGCATGTTATTTCAAATTTGAAACACATAAAATTAGTATAATTATCTAACATCAAATTTAACATCTATTAATTGTTTTTTCTTATCGTTTTTTCCATATTATTACCTTTTTTTACGACTTATCGTGTCTCCTTACGTACCATAAATGTATGTACTATAAGCCTTATTTTTAGTTATAGTCTATAAAAAATCCTTATTCGAAATATAAGACCACCATTCACTTGGATCCAATATCACCTACCAAATGGATTCAGGGATATAAATATGGATCTACGGATATAAGAATGGATCCGCTGATATAACGTATGGATCCATGAATTATAAGTATAGATCCAAGGATATAAATATGGATCCAAGTAAACAGAGGCGACATCGATAGTAGGGGACTAAATACGCTTTATCAACACATATGTACCTATACTTAGGTATCCGCAAACTGACTTCAAAGCTTAAGTATCATTGTTGTACACAGAGATAGCCAGTGAATATAGTCTTTCTCTTTTGCACTTAAGCTTAAGGTACTAATAATAAAAGGGATGGATGTTTTTATGTTCAATTGTATGTTAATTCAGTTTGTAAATACCAATACAATACATTATTGCTTCATATACATAAAAATTGTTACAATTTCCTTAAAACTGTACGGGTATTTTTTTTAGTGAACACACTTCCATGTATACAAAGAAACTTTTACATAAGTAAAGTTGTTATAGAATAGTATTAATAAAAAATATAAATTGAAGTCTATAGTAAAATAATTTAGAATTATTACATTAAATACCATTGTTTTAAATACAAAGAAATAGACAAAAGCTGTAAAACAACGCTACTTATGTATACATACTCTCGATGCATTGTACTATACAGTACATATTCTGTATTTGGATGAATATTTTTATAGTTACTGAATTGACACAGTATAAAGTATGTTGAATAATGTAGTTTAAAAATTGATATAAAGTTCATTCATTCACTGAAACTAATGAACAAATAATGCCTCTCCAATATTCAGTACTTTACATTTGAGTGACTCCTTATATTTAGTATTGTTTATTATTATTATAGTGACAACTATACTCTAATCACTAGGCAAACAGTTCACACTAGGTGTCCTAATTGGGTGCCGTGTTATGGACAAATGTTGTATCGAATTTTTATTTCATAATTTTTTTATGATTTTTGCAAAAATTGCCCATATAACCCATAAGGTTAGGTTTGTTTTATAACAATCCCAAGTTTCAGAAAAATTGCTTCAGATAAAATTATGTCTTCATAAAACGAAACATTTTTTGGAAATTCAACAGTAAACCGTCTTAATTACAAAACAATTACAGTGTAGTTCAAAATAACTCCAGATATGATTCACATAATACTATTTTCTGCAAATCCTTAAAACCTTATTCATGAAAATAAAACTTTATGCTATATTGGATGAGAAAAAAATGTAAAGTAAAGGTTGAAAACTATTCTGCGATTTATACTGACCTTAAGTATTATTTAGATTAACAGATTTCATTTAGTGTATGTAACATAATTATGTTAAACAAAAAGATTCCGACAAACTCAGAACCTTTTCCTTTTTGTCAGTTAAAAATACATAATAAGCTGGCAGTGTAGTTATATCACATACTACATAGATTATGTCCAGTGCCCCCCCCCTCGTTATGTAATTCGTCACATATAAAATTACCGGTGAATTGGTATTTAAGCATATCTAAGACCAACCAAGTGCCTCTTTGAATAAATGCTACAGGCCCCGCGCTGGCTTAATCCGGCACTGATTATTTTGCAAGTTCTAGCCATCACAAAGAAAAAGTAAGTAATGTTTGTACAAGTGTTGCTTCAGTCCAAATATTATATTTCTCACAAAATGTAGCATGTTATAGAGCACCTAATGTAAAACTGAAAGATGTTGATATGCCTGTTTGTTCATCAGTCCGATGCGTCTACTTCCTTGGCTGTTGGATGTTTGGTTTTGGTGCAACGTTGATGTGCGCCGGAGGCTTTGGACTGTGTGCCACCTGAGCTGCGACTGCAGTGAAGTCAGCGTTGCCTCGGTTTGGAGCGCCGGAGATGGACACTGGGTTGGATGGAACGGGTGACGGGCCAGACAGACCGGTCAAGTCTTCATTCGCTGGCTCTTTAGGGTTGGTCGCATGCGGTGTCTTGTGCTGAGTGATCCTCATGCCACCAGCCTTGACTGTGGGTACAATAAAAAAATTGGCAACTGATCTATTTTTTTTATTTGAACCTTGGCATGATTGTAAGTTTGCTAAACAAGAAAATTTTGGACATAAACTTAGGCTTGGCACCAACTTTGACATTTTGTGCAATAAATGTATCAAGATTTGATCATTAAAATTCTATGTTAGATGTCTTTAGCGATAATAAAAAAAGCATAAATAACCTGGTACTTAAATATAACAGGCTACAAAAATAGAACAACAACACAAACATGTTATCTAGTGTTGATTGTAATTTGTGATAAGTATTTCAACATAATTATAGGAATGGATGCGTCTATTACGCCATGTAGGTTACATGGATTATTTTTTCCTAGCCAATTTAGTAAAACTGATTTATTTTGGACCGTCATGGTTGTCATGCTCTAAGAGCAAATAATCATATTACCGGTGACCACTCGGTGACCTTGAAGATACGCTTTGTTTATAGCCTTTCATATAACAAAGCACTTAACAACGATTACGTCGTTTAAACCTATGTAGATTATTAAGACCTCTAAACAAAACAAAATATGCATTTATTAGGTATAAAACTCTAAAAAACTGCCGTTACATTAATTGAAAACCGCGCTCTATTCATCCATATGCTTCTCAAAAGCTTTGGTTATTGAATAAACACGTTTCAAAATAAAATCCAGGTAAAGATATTCATGTAAACAAAGAACTTTTGATATGATAAACTCACCAGCAGGTGGGTGTCCCGCCTTAAGTTGGGTGCTTTCATCGGGGGAAGACATCATTGATTACTTAAAATATTCCACAAAATGCACGGGAAAGGTAAAATTCTGATAAGATTAAGTCGTAAATACGCGAAAATTGTCAACGTGTAAGTAGGCTCAGTGACACGGGCGCGTTGAAACGTCAAATATTTTTTGTCCTGGCAATCTGACAAGCGATTATAAAAAAAATATAGTTTTTTATAAATTTAAATGAGTTCTTATAGTTTTGTATTTAATTATTGATATGAATTATCAGTATTATAACATTTATTATAATTCCATGTTTTAATCGTAAAAGTTCTATAATGGAAAAGGTTTGATAAGGAGTATTTATTTGGGGTTAATTTATACTATTTATCGTTTCTAACTATCTTATTACATTCCTATTCCTTATAGGTACGACACATTTGCTTAAAAATAAGCATGCTTAAAATCAGCATGCTCTGTAGCTGTCCAGATTTGCCACAAATAAGCTTGCTACTTATGAGCATGCTTCCAAATAAGCATGGTCAAAGCAAATGAGTGGACACACTTGCTAATAAGCACATGTTTTCGGCCGAGATGGACTGGTTTTCTGTGGTATTAAGGCACCAGTTCCATACGAAAATAACTCAAAAACATAATCAAATACCCCCTTTATATAACCATCATGAAACTTAAACTATTTAGATAAAATTCGAAATTTTTAATTTACTTAAAATTCCCGCCAAAGAATCAATGACACTAGCTTGCTAAAGGTGGGTTTAGACCAAACGAATTCTAAATCATTCTAACCCCACTCTACCAAATTCTTTGTGTGTACACAATGAATTTGGTAGAGTGGGGTTAGAATGTGTTCGAATTCGTTTGGTCTAAACCCACCTTAATACTCAAGCCTGTTTTTAGACGAGCTGTAGGCATGCCCCCTTCCACCCGCGCCTAAGGTAGCATGCTTACAAATCGAACAGCCGGTGATTTTTAAGCATGCTCGAATTAAGCTTGCTTATTAATGGCAATGACTAGACACACATGCCACTGAGCACGTGCTCATTAGTAGCATGCTTTCTTGCTACTAATAAGCATATGTGTCAGTACCTTAATGTTTTGGACTCAAACTGAAACGTCAAATCAAATTGTCAATAAAAAAAATAGGTGTCGGGTTCATCAGAATTATATTTGATGTTATTGTATTATGATTTACTTGATTTAACTTAAATAAAACAAAAAATGATCTGAATAACCGTTTCTCTCATAATGGAAAAAATGTACAAGCGACTTCTACGGCGACGGCTGTGCACGCGTTTTTTATTCATGATAATAGTGTTCATGATTTCGTTCTCAATATCGGTCTTGTTATTTGGCGATTTAAAATCTCCTGTGGTGATGCGTATAACCGACTTAGACCGCTGCCCAGCCTGCTACGGGGTGTCTGTGTGTCCCGAGCTGTATTCCAACCAAATAATTTTGGAAAGCGGCCACAGTTGGTCCCAGATTTTTAATGCAAAAAATGTGTATTACGGCTTTACAAAATCGAACCGGCGCGTGGTTCTTAAGAAGTTAGCACAAAATTGGGAGCTCCAGGAGTTTGATTCGAAACTGTGCAAGAGTTGGCAGTTGAGAAATGACTGCAGGCCTATAGATTTGCTGAATTTGAGTAATGTTGATGAAAAAATCAAGGATATGGTTTATTACAACTTCAGTTGGCCGGAGTCGGAAGCGCGGAAGGGCCTGGTGTTCTGTCCATACCCTGAGGGCATCCTCGACTTCATAAACCCTAATAACAAGCAGTTTACGGGGAAGTCTAAATCTGATCTTATCAATATTTGGACGAGTTTGAGCATCAATCCAGAACCTTTGATATTGAAGGTAAATGAAACAGGATTTTTATTTTAATGAATGCTTATATTTATTGGGATCTTAATTTATTCATAAATACATATAATTTACTAAGGATGACTTAGTATATCACCTTTTTCTATTTCATCAGATCTATGAGTAAGTTCTACCAGCTTTCAACCACTCACTTTCCTGGTTGCATTTCTTACTATTTCGCTGTAGGCTTGTATTACCATTTTCTATTATTTCGTTAAGGTGGGTCAATCAACTTTTTCTTGGTTGTTATTTTGTCCCAATGTCCAAGAGACAGTGTCAGAGTTTCTTAAAAAAAGCAGTTATATTATATGCTATACATCGTGCCCCCCTGAATAACACGAAACATTTTATTCCTGATGGTATTACGAGTAAATAACGTTATATCAACATAGGTCGAATTTTGTCGTTTTACATTAATAGTCTTATGGAACAAAATAAATCAGAAAAACTGAGCCCCTCCTTATAAACATATCCATACTTGAGAAAAAGATATCAAAAAGGAAAAAAAAGCTTAAATGGAAACAAAACGTAAATTTTTTTGGACTCATAGTCGCTTACCGTCAAATACTGCGAAGGTTAATTGCTGTTTAGTTAAAAGATTTTTAAAAATTTGTAAAAGATCTCAGTCACATTTATAAGGGCTTGTTACACACTTGGGAGTTTTCATTTAAAAAATAATTAATATCTCGGAAAGTAACTGTTTTTCGACTATACATCATATAGCTTTTTTACTCTTAATAGTTGTTAGAATCTATCGTTAAAGTTTTTCGGGTTGGGCATGGTATATAAAGGAGGCATAGGAGATAGTACATAAACTAATGGGCATATAACTACAACAAAAATGTATGTTTGATGAATTTTAACTGTAAAAAAGTTATAGAAAATCATTTTTTTAAAGAGTTATCCAGGAGACAACCATGGCAATGAGGTACAAGAAAAAGTTGATCAACCCAGGTACTGGTATTCTACGAAATGACCGAAAATGTAAAAGCCTCTGGATGTATAAGCAAGCACCAAAAGTGTTAATTTTAGTAGTGCCCGCTTCAGGGTGGAGCGGCCTGCAGCAAATTCAATAAAAATATGAATTTTATAGACTTTCCCATTTTTTTTTTCTCTTAATTTCCTTTATAAATGTTCAGGTTATCACCAAAACCCGCGGCTGGCCAGTACCAGCATATGGAGGAGTGTGCGGGAGGCTTGTTGTGGAGGCCCATGAGGGAGAGCCATTGTCAAACCTTCTACATGTCCCGTGGCATCGGAAGCTTAAGTTTGCTAAGAAGATTCTGGATGCTGCTATGGATTTCACTTTTAAACATGACAGGTGATATACTTCATAATTGTATGAACAACCATTAAACCATTTTTTAAGACCAGGCTGTCTAGCATAACTGGCCGCGACTACGTTTCTCGCGCGACTGAGCATCACTTGTCACTGTCACACTATATTGAGTGGAAAGAGATGCGTAGCATTTGTCGCGCGACAAAGAGTTGCGTGTCACATTTGTGCTAAAGGTACAGGATTGCAGTGGCGTGGCGTCAAATATATTCTTAGTGAAGCGGGAGCAGATTTGGATAACTTTTTCTTTAGGAATAGTAGATACTCTGGTCAAATTATATGGGTTTTATAGACGTCACGCCACTGCAGGACTGAATACTCCTGAATTTTAAAATCATTGTAATAAAACCGAACCAAACCAAAGACGATATTTTCATAAGCATGTTTTAGAACAGTGTTTCCCAACCTGTGGTCCGTGGACGTACTAAATGGTCAGCGGAAAAAATAAATGTTAAATTAAAAATGAAAATATCATGGGCAGGGGCAATAAGAGGTTCAAAAGGTTGGGAAACGCTGTTCTAGGATAATAAATAGACTAGAATAAAATGGACGGAGTTATGGCATAACGAATTAAGCGCTATGGATCTCCATAGCTCTTAATTCGATATTCCGTAACTCCGTCCAAATAATATGCAAAAAGGTATGAGAACTTCTAAATACGAGTATGTTCAGGGGTACCATGGGATTTGCTGAAAAATTCTACTTTTTTCTGAGCTGTCCATAATATTACGACACTCTATTCAGTAGTAGCAGTGTTGGCTGCCGTAATTAATAGTCTAATACATATATAGATACAAGAAATTAAAGTACATAAAATTAAATGGCACTCACCTGTGTCGAGACCGGGAATCGAACCCGGTACCTGTGGATTTCCGGCCCAGCGACTTAAGTAGCTATGAGTTGCACACAGGTGAGTGCCATTTAATTTTTCTATGTACTTTGATTTCTTGTATCTATGTATGTAACATAAAAATGTCGTGTAATTTACCCGCATTAAAAACTAATAAAGAAACATCATGACTCATTACTATGGGGCTAGTTCGATTTGTGTAAGATTGTCCCCTAATATTTATTTATTTATTATAATGTTTCTTTCACATAGTATTAATAGTCTAATGTTTTTAATACATAAACTCCATTATCACTTTCAGATTCCGATTCTACCTCATGGATTGGTCTCTGGACAATATAGTTGCCAATGAAAAAGATGACATAACTTTTATAGACCTCGAAGACGTAATAATCCTAGACAAACACATATACCCCAAAAAGGACCTACCTCTATGGTACCAACGGTACAGTAGAGAGATGATGGGTCCCGGTTTCACGTTTTCCATAGAAAACATGTGTAAACACCACCTTAGTGACCATAATCTTTGGGCCGCATGCTACATTTTAGCGGGTGATGACTCTCCGCTGTTGTACCCTATACCTAAGGATGTGAACGCATACAGACCATATTTAGACAAATTGCTCAAAGGCTGTCTGAATGGAGAAGACAGGTTTCGCAGCATTACGAAGTTGCAACATGTTGTTAGTGAAATGCTGCTGGATGAAAAGGTTGTGGGCCCTGTGACTGCTAGATGATAATAAAAAAAAATATGGACAATGTCTTTGACCACCCCAGTGTAAAGTCGCTGTCAATAGAATTTGCTAACTTTGTAAATAAACCGACATATTGAAATTGTCTCTGAATGATGAATTTACTAGTGATGGGGAAGACTCTTACTTTACTCTTTTCTGTCAAAACATATGGACTATTAAAGTATCGAACGCAAGCAACAGGTATTTTAAATTTGCTTAATCAGAAGACGAATCGTTACTTGAAGATTATGTATCCACCAGTATTTATCACAAAAGGTGCCGTTATTTCATCCGTAGCTCTATCGATGATGCCGTCTAAATATTTCATGTTAATTTCTTAGGTACAAAGCGTAAGTTACGTAGTGTGTAGCAGCTTTACAATATCACCAACTTTAGTCACAACGCTATCATCATAGACAATTATAGAATTTAAAAGAAACAAAAATGTCATTCCATTATGTCATAATAACCTATGTAGTCTCAAAAGGATTTATTAAAAATATAATAATAATAATGTACAGCAAAATAATAATAGTAAAATAATTCACATCTCTCCAATGCACAGTCAGGTGTTAGTTAGGGCTGGGAATGGCTGCTCCGTCGTCAAACCCCAACAGTTTCGCTGCGGGTTTGAATTTGTGACGTGTGCCACGTATACACATACTGGTGGCTCGAATTATAGCAGTACATATCCTTGTTCTAAGCCAACCCAGTATCGTACTCAACGATTTATTCCAACGGTCGGAGAGGGCTTCTCCTATGTGTTTGACAAAGGAGGTCATCTGTGGTGCGAATACTCCATCGACGGAAGTCACGAGAGGGGTGAAGGTAGCATGTTTCGCTTCGCAAGCAGCAGTGTATTTTCTTTGTTTCTCAGTCTCAGCAGATTTTATAACCTATGTATAATTAAATTTTAAACTTTTAATGAAATATCCAAGATTCAATTATTTATTGTATGGTTTTGTATTTTACGGCAACGACCGTTTAAATTGTGTATGGTTTCATTAGTGTTTGATGAGGTGGTGTGAAAATTCAAGGAGAAACAGTGACAAAACAAATTCTATTGACGGCGACTTTAATACTCTAATCGGTTGCAAGATACGAGCACTACCAATCTACAATATTAGCTAACTAATTATTAGGTGGCTAATTGTAGGTGGATAAGCCTTATATGGATGAACTGTTTTATCCACTTTTGTTTGTTTATGCACTGAATTGTGCATGGTGGGTCGTTTTTTTTTTAAATGTGCGTAGTTGGGGCTTAATTTAACAAAATGTTAATTTTGTTCATCTGTATAACGAAGTTAAACATAAATTGTATGATAACTTTCTTTACACAATGGAACAATATTAAAATTTTATTAAATTAAACCAACTATGGACTTTTTTTTTAAACTACCCTAGGAATTCAAGGACCAAGTGACAATAGAATATTTATTTACATAATAATGTGGATGATTTCCAACATTTATTTTTATTTTCTTCTATAGACTACCACCCTTTGCCATATTATGATTAAGTCTGTTTTAGGGATGTTGTTATATTTTAGTGACAGTATATAATCTTGAATCTCGTTTGCTTTGGGTTTTCTGTGATATTGTTGTTGCTAAGTGAGGTTGTGATCTTGATTGCTTTATGAGTGTGTGTTGTGTAAAATTGTATCAGAACAATAATGGATCTGAAATTATAATCAAAGTTTGAACTGTTGTTTTATTTCCCTTACTGATGGTGATGATGATGATGTGTGGGGACGGCCGGCCGGTAGGAGGCGGGCTGTTGATCACGAAGTGTGTTCATTCAGCCGAGTGCCCCTAGTTTATTTCCCTTACAAAATCTAATAAACAAAATTATAATTATAGATTGATAACTTATGTAGATAATGTTCAAAACTTCTAGTGTAACTTAATTGTAAAACTAAATATAATATCAAAATTATTGTTATCTGCATATGAACATTTTTATAGAGTGAAATAACTACCGCGGTTCGGTTCATAATTATATTTACTCTGGTTCGGTTAATCTAAAACGGTTTCCAACAGTTTTATTTTGAATAGGCTGTTTGTTGAATTGTCATAGTCCTGCAATAATCTTAATTGATTTAAAACATCAAACTGTCAAAAAAAGTACAATTTTGAGGTTATAGTTACATAGTTCGGTCGAAGATGTTTATTTACGAAACGAAGACGTATTTAATGTTTTAAAACTTGTAATCTTTGAAAATGAGTAGTTCAGACGAAGAAAACGTTATACGATACGGGACTCCTTTGGAACCTTACGAGGAGGGTAAGTCTGTAATGTTTTGTTTTCTATGAACTCCACTACTTATAAAAGCACAATAACAATGTAATAAAGATATGGACGGTATAACCAGTATTATACATTATCAAATTAAGTATATAGGATTTCCTTAGCACTTAATTCGATAATGCATAACACTATCCATATACACCGTGGGCCCGTACAACTCGACCAAATTTAACCACGTATTCCTGATGGTATTACAAGTAAATAACGTTACCAATATCAACATAGGTCGAATTTTGTCATTTTACATTAATAGTCTTATGGAACAAAACAAATTAATAAATTCAGTCCCTCGTTATAAACTGGAGGAAAAGTTATAATTATGGAAAAAAAAGCTAAAATGGTAACGAAAAGTCAATATTTTGGCTTTGTAACCACTTACCATCTAATACTGCGAAGGTTATTTGCTGTTCAGTTAAAGGATTTTAAAAAATCAGTAAAAGTATCTTGTCACATTTATTAGGGCTTGTTACACACTTGGGAGTTTTTATTTTAAAAATTATGAATATCTCAGAAAGTAAGCGTTAATCAACTATATGTCACATAACTTTTTTTACTACTAATCGTTGTTAGAATCTATGGTTAAAGTTGGTCAGGTTATACGGGCCCACGGTATATATAGCATTGCCAGGCATCCGGATACATAGTTAGGCTTTATGTTTGCTTGTCCGGCCAAAATAAACGGTGTCCGGCCAATTTTTTTGTGGTACCTTTTAATACTGAGACATAAAATCCTCAATAACGTAGGGAGGGTGTCCGGCCTTTATACCCAAATGTGCGGCCAAAGTGGGTGGTCTGTCCGGCTATTAGGTTTCGCGACCTGGCAACCCTTCATATATTTGTTTGTTTTTATTAATCTTCAAGATGAAGTACCCACGAAGCGCAAGTACCAGGAACCACCAGACCAGTACGCGGTGGACGGCCACGGGCGCCGGCGCTTCCATGGCGCCTTTACCGGGGGCTTCTCTGCTGGCTTCGGGAACACCGTCGGCACACCAGAGGGCTGGGCGCCGGCTACTTTCAAAAGCAGTAGGGCCGAAAAGGCCCAGGTTTCTGTGAGTAATAGTACATTACACAACTAGGGAGTAAAACAAAGAAAGGCCGAGATCACAGATGTTTGCGGCCCGAGCTGCAGGTGATTATGCGATCTAGGGCTTTCTTTATTACCATCATTTTATGTCTACACTTGGCTACGCTACGCGTAAGGAAAAAGCCGCTTTCTGGCCAGGTGTGGCATAAAATAAATAAACGAATACCTACATACATTGCAAGTTAAATAACAGTTTTTAGAAAAAAAAAATATTTAGATCAAATTTATAACTATTTCATAAAATCTAATATTTGAGCTTTGCTCATTTTCTAAAGTTTTGCCAGTCGGCATAGGCCTCCTCCAGCCTTCTCCATTCATATCTATCCTCGTGTTTCTGTGAGAAGGAAGTTTTGATCATATTCTGGTGTAGCAGTAAAGGGGATACATGTAAATCATTCATAGACGCAATTTTTTTTTTAACTGTCTGTATCAGGTTTTGTCAGTGAACATGATAATTTTGGCCTTAGATGGTGTCTTGCTCTGCTTATCAATAATACAAGATATCAGTGGCGTGGCGTAAAAGATATCCTTAACGTTTTTTCAAACATGCAATGAAATATTGACCTAAAATGCCTTATAATAGGCCGTCTGTATAATAGGTGATCTGTATGTACTCGGCCGTCAACCCCCTACTTCCCGGTCTCTGCAGTAATGTACTATTAATTACTTATTTTTAACAGTTTCTTTTTTTTTAATCTTGAATGTAAAAACAGTCTTTTACAATTTTATTATACGCATAGAAAATTACGAAGCGACTGTCAGCTATTTGTAATGAGAGGATCCTCAAACTCTTTGGGCATATAATGCGTTCTAATCAGCACTGCCTTGAGAGATGCATTGTTCTAGGCCAAGTTGAGGGTCGACGCGCCAGAGGACGAATCCCGACAAGATGGTCTGACACCATAAAAAATGCTTGTGGTACCATGCAGAGGGCAGCCCATATGGCCCTTGACCGCGCTATGTGGAGGGACATTACAGTTGGTCACGATCCTCAGTAATGAGGGAACAACAAGAAAGAGACAGATATATAATAGGCTAGATGACTAAAAAAAACTGTTTAGTCCGTCTGTTACATTATGAAAAAATATTATACACGTATTTTTTGTTTTGTTTGACAAACAAAAACTGAGGAGGATAGAGTGCTTAGAAGTTTCGAGTGACGTCACTCTTGAGTACAAATTGTACTCAAAAGTGACGTCACAAGCCCCCACTCCAGAAGTTTGATGATCTATAACTTTGTCGATTTTTAATATTTTGATAAACCAAAAAATACGTGTCCCATATTTTTCCATAATCTAACTGACGGACTAAATAGAATTACATATTTTTAACCCAGTCATCATCCCTATTCACTAAATAATAATGTAATGATTACAGACGCAACGGCCGGAAGACTTCATGGACGAAGAGGACCGGGGCGAGCATGGTATAGCCCCGAGGCACATGGAGACCCAGAGCGAGTTCTCCGGCAGAAAGAGGCAGATGCAGACCCGATACCACTCTGGACCTATACCGGGTAAGTTATAGGCAAAGCAAACAAAGAAAATACATTTACGTCACACCTGGCCATAAAGTGGCAATTACCGCCCGCTACGCGTGCGGAAAATCCCACTTCCTGGCCTGGGGGAGACATAAAATTTTCTACTTACCACGGGAGGTAGTGTGACGTAAATGAATAAATGCACCAGGAAAGCAGCTCTTTGAGAGGAATGGTGGCACATGACGGAAGCGCGTATGCAGTGCTGCGCGCTAGGTGCGCTGGCCACATCGGGATTCGGCGAATGTTCGTGTTGACGTGCTATCGCGCGTCTGTGTGAATACGTGTCGCGCGCTCCTAAACGGCCTTAGTTGAACTACTTTCTCGTCTTTATACGTTGACTGTGGTGCATGTTGTCAAATTTAGGGACGATTTAGGGGGGAGGAGGGGGGTCAACCAAGTCTTATTTTTTCTTACAGGGAGGTGGGAGGGAATTTTGATCGCTCTTACGCAAGATCATAAAAATGCGCAAAATAATCTTAACTTTTGCAAAGCGCGCAAATCCGCGCGAGAGCGTAGGCGCGTGCTCGGATGCGTATAGGTATTTTACAAAAAAAATTAAAAACTATTAGTATCTGCAAATAAGCGTCCCTACAAAAAAGATTCTTTGAAAAATAAAAATGGCCCAAACGTAAAATCATTTTTCCTTTAGATTCTTACGTAATAAATATTAAATAGGGGGGGAGGGGATCAGCCGATTCTTATTTTTCCTTACATAAGGTGGGGGGGGGGGACTGTCAAAAATCGTCTTATGTAATAAATGAATGGCCCCTAACGTACAATATTCCGCAGGTGAACCAGTGTTGGAACAGTTCGTCCGGGCGGTCCACGAGACGGCAGCGGTGCGGATGCTGCGCAGCATGGGCTGGCGGCCGGGGCAGGGCGCCGGGGAGCGCCTCAGCAGGCGGCAGAAGAAACATAACCAGGGGCAGCATAAGGTGTATGGGTGCTACATGCCTGAGGAACTAAAACCGGTAAGTTAACTGTTCTCAAGTAGTTTGAGGTGCTTTTGATGGCTTGAATCTGGCCAGTGTCAACAATACCAGTGTTAGAACTACCAATATAAGGCTACAGGAGCAGTATGTGTGTGGTGTTTGCCTGAGGAACTAAGACCGGTAAGCTATACTTAAGTCATCATCATCATTTCAGCTATAGGACGTCCACTGCTGGACACAGGCCTCGATAGATTTCCACATGGGCCGGATAGAAGCGACCCGCATCCAGCAACCCTAACCAGGTCATCTGACCACCTTGCAGTTGGCCGGCCCACACTGCTTAAGTAGTGAGAGATATTTTTAATGGCTTGAACCTGGCCAGTGTCAACAATACCAGAGTGTTAGGACAGTTAGTCCGGGCGGTCCACGAGACGGCAGCGGTGCGGGCTGGCGGCCGGGGCAGGGCGCCGGGGAGCGCCTCAGCAGGTGGCAGAAGAAACATAACCAGGGGCAGCATAAAGTGTATGGGTGCTACATGCCTGAGGAATTAAAACCGGTAAGCTATACTCAAGGTGTGATGTACTTTTGATAGTTTGAACCTGACCAGTGTAAAGTGTTGGAACTGTAAACCTGCACATTGATTGACCGAGGGAACGAAGCGCATCCGTTTCAGTTTCTCATCATCTGTCTTTAATTTGTCCTAACTATGGCTATGATCTGATATGCAGCTCAATCCTCGTGTACATTTTTTTGTACAAAAAATAAGACAATTTAATCTGCATCGTCGTATTCTTTACATACCGTCCATACACGAAAAATAGTATCACACCTAAAACTGTTCGAATTTTGAAGTTACGACGTAAAGTCGGCCCAGGGCTGACAGCTAATATTTATTATGCATAAACAATTGTACAATAGGCGCCTAGGACTTCAACATTTAAATATATATTAAAACTGAGTCTCAGGAGGCAATGTTTCAATCCAGGACTTGGTCTACTTACATGCCAAATTTCAGCTTGATCCATCCAGTGTTACCCCGTTATTAGGTAAGAAACACCTTCACAAACTTTCACATTTATAATATTAGTGGGATTTTTGTCGACTCAGTTTTTTGAATTTTTCAAAATGGCGAAGCTATGGGGGTTACCAGACGGGTCACAGCGCCACTAGTTTACCTCAATATGCAGGTTTCTTTACGGCATTTCTCTACAAGCAACTAAATCTTAAATGGCGAGCACAACTGTCCACAACATCGCTTATCGCAAGACACTCTTCCACTATATCGAATTTTGACGACCGGTTTAGCCTAGTGGTTAGTGACTCTGCCTACGAAGCTGACGGTCCTGGGTTCGAATCCCGGTAAGAAAGAACAAATATTATTTGTGTGATGATATTTGTTTGAGTCTTGAATGTTTTCTATGTATTTTAAGTATTTGTATCTATTAAATATATCGTCGTCTAGTATCCATAACACAAGCCTTATTGAGCTTACTATGAGACTAGTTCGATTTGTGTAAGATTGTCCCCTAATATTGATTTATTTTATTTATCGATTGAACACAAATGGTTTATAATTGATACTTTTCAGACAACAGAACCTCAATCAGACAGTTCGGACTCGGAGTTCGAGTACGACACTCTGTTCGCGCCGGACGACTATGAGCCTTATGTCTTGCGGCGTAAGAGCGACCGCTTCGGCCTCGGGTACTCCGGCCTCAGCCGGCGCTCGGTACTCGGGAGTCTCGCAGGCGAGTACGGCACCTCCACTAGCCATCTTGTTATGAAGGATAAAGGGAAAAAGGTGAGAGTAAATACTTCTATACAAATAATGCTTGTCATCCCACTTCTGATGGCGTGTCCGTACGACATCAGAAGTGGGATGATTTTTATTTTGTAAATAGGTCACATATCAATATCTTAGTTCAGAATCATCTACGTACATCGCTGATCAGCAATAGAAAGTATTGCGATGTAGGTAAGTTGCTAAGTATTGCAATGAGGCAAGTTTCGTATACTCTCTTTCTGCATAACTATGGTCAATTATAACCTCGAGTTGTGGCAATGATTACTGTACACTTACGACACATGACCGTGTCCATAGCTAACTATAAGAGAATTTTCGTCCATTTCTCATTCACTTGACTTATAGACAAGTAATTCTTTTTAATGCCTAAAATGAAGATGAAAATGTATAGACACTTATAAAATCGCAGAAATATTTTCCCGGCAGTTACGTTAAATCTCAACCAGGCCTCAATGTCTTAGTGCTAGAAGACATTTTCAGCATATTATTTGCATGCAGGTGTCCATCCGAGGCCAGGCCTTCGGCGTTGGAGCTCTGGAGGCCGACGACGAAGACATCTACGCCGCCGAAGACATGTCACACTATGATTTCGCGCTAGGGGGCGCCACTGAGGATAAAAAGAAACAAAAGGCCAAGCAGGAGACCAATGTACGTAATAAAATACGAAGTTTAAATCAAAATATTCTTGATTCTAGTAGGCCTAGCAACAAACACTTTTGAATCTTCAGTTTTGTAACATCATCAGCTTATTTAGAGACATTTATAATATTAGTGTATGTTTTAGGTTCTGGAAGGTTTCGTCCGGTCCACTAAGCCCTTGACCCCGGTACCTTCGTACCCCCCTCCCGCGCTCCCCCGCGACTACACCCCGCTGCCCGCCGGAGCGCGGCGCTCCAGGTTCGAACCCAGCTCAGCACCGCAACGGGACCAAGGTTAGAACAAAATACTGCTAAGTCTCTTAGTGACTTATGGGCGTACTTTTGGGACTCAAGCCTTGAAGAAAAGCGTCACACAAAATGTGTACTTTTTACAGTGCATATGATGGTCGCTTTTAGCGTCACACATAAGCAAAACCATCATACGTGTGCAGGACTTTGTAAATGTAACTTTGAAACTATCGCTTCAGCTTCGAAAGTACCAGGCGCCCATGCTTCGCTAAGAGACTGTTAAAGCGATCCATTGAACTCTTGCCCTCGGTACCTTCGTACCCCCCCCCCCCCCCCCCCCCCCCGTCATACATAAGCGCTCCAGCTCAGCACCGCAACGGGACCAAGGTTAGAACAACTGCTATGTCTCTTAGTGACTTAGGGGCGCCTGGTACTTTTGGGACTTACGCACTGACGAAAAGCGTCCCACGAAATGTGTACTATTCACAGGGCATATGATGGTCACTTTTAGCGTCACACATAAGCGAGACCATCATACGCGTGCAGGACTTTTTATGTAAATGTAACTTTGAAACTATCGCTTCAGCTTCGAAAGTACCAGGCGCCCATATTTCGCTAAGAGACTTTTAAAGCGATTCACCAAATCCTTGCCCTCGGTAATACTCTGGTCGCTCTCCTTCGCGACTGCACCCCATTGTCCTCAGGAACGCGGCGCTCCAGGTTCGAACCCAGGTCAGCACCGCAACGGGACCAAGGTTAGAACAACTGCTATGTCTCTTAGTGATTTATTGGCGCCTGGTACTTTTGGGACCCAAGCAGTGAAGAAAAGCGTCAAGCAAAATATACACAGGGCATATAATGGTCGCTTTTAGCGTCATACATCAGTGAGACCGTCATAGACACGCAAGGCTTTATGTAAATGTAACTTTGAAACTATCGCTTCAGATTTTGATTCTCTGCCTTTACTTATATTAAACGTTGTTTTTTCAGGCCTCGGCCGCCACGAGCTTTCAGCCGAAGCCCGTGGCGCCCTCCTCGGTGAAACGCCGGTACCAAAACCAACCGTCCCAACTCCAGACCCCATCGCGCAACTCCTCGGCAGAAACGTCAACTTTGTCACCACAGATAAGACAGAATCGACACTCGTAGACAAAACACAGACCACAGACGAAACAGAGGATTTCATCTCTATAAAAGACTCGGGAAAGGAGTTAAAAAAAGTTTTTAAGCCTTTTGTGAGTGATCCAGCCAAGCAGGCGAGATACGAGAAATATTTGAAGGATAAGGATAGCGTGATAGACAGAGAGGGAGAGATGGACAGGCTTAGTGCGTGGGAGAGAAATAGAGAGATTTCTGAATTCGAGCAGGCCGCTAAGCTCTATAAGCCGCTTTCTGGTGTTATGGGTGACAGGTATGAACTTTTTTTTCAAGCATTTTGCTCAAACAAAACTATCTTAACACATTTAAATAATCATCTGGGTTATTCTTCAGAAATATGTCTGCGGTCACCTTATTCTTCTGGCCCTTTTTCATACTAAATGTATGGAGACAGAGGAATAAGTCGCAGACATATTTCTGCAGAATAACCCATCTCTGTGTACAAAAAATCGTAATTATAAAGAAAATTTATTAAAAATAAACTACAGGAGGAGACGTGAGCAGGACCAACACTACGGATTCAGTAATGTTAATGGACGATAATCTCACTAATAATGAATGGATGAATAAATTTATTTCAGACCTTTAGTCCATATGTGTTAGTATTTACAAGCAAAACTTAAACAAGTAACGTTAGTATTGCAGTGGATTATGTCAATTTAATAATGGTACGAAACAGTAGCTTATAATGAAGGACCATTAAAACAAGAGGACTGTCATTCTCCATACTTTGGATCGTAACCCGACCGCTAGGGGATTTCCGGGCAAAAACTAGATGGCGCTAAAAAACTAAACATTTAACGATGTTATAATTGAACAAAGAAACATAGTATAGTAACAATTAGTTCGTAAACAGCTAATAATAAATAAATTCTAACATTTAAATACTGTGTCACGTTTGCAAAGTTGAATAATTGTAAATAATATAATGCTTTTACCAAGCTTATACATAGATGGCGTTGTAAATTCGGGGAACAGCTTTTTGTATGGAGAATGACAGACCTCTTCTTTTAATGGTCCTTGCTAAAACTAAATTCGTTCCCGCCAGGTTCACCCACGCTTCAGAACCGGACGACGCCGTCAACCCTCTCACAGCCGTCGCCAAAAGCTCCATCAACTACGGCCTTGCGACGCCGGCGCAGATAGAAGCCGCGCGAAGCGGCGCCTACGGCGTCATGACTCGGCAGGAGGCCCCGTGGCGGCCCGAGCCGCTCGTTTGCAAACGATTCAACGTACCTGAGACAGGAGCAAGGTATTTTATTATAAAAAAAAAGCTCTCAAGGGGTCATCCATATAGTACGTCATAAATTCCAAAATATGTATACAATCCTTACTGCCATAATAATAAGACCTGTATACATATTTTTGAAACTTTGTGGTGTATACATGTTGGTGCCCTTGACATAAGTAGGTACTCTGGCTCACGTTCCGCCTGGCCTCAATCTGTGGCCTCGCCACGCCGGGGCAGATAGAAGCTCTGAACTCATGTATGTCCTTGTATTAGTGTTCGTGACCAAGTAAAAGACAGATAAAAGTACAGGAATAGAAAAAATAATCTAATCTAATCCAATATAGGGACTAATTATACAGTTATTTTAATGTACATCAACGTTTATTATAGAAAATTAACAGTAAATGTTTTGCCCACAGACCCGAATCAAGAAAAGAAGACAGACCCAAAGTGTCATACTCCATATTCAACTATTTGGAATCCTCAGTTCACGACAAGGAAAGCTTTGCGAAAGAACAGAGCCAGTTCAGTGGTTCCAAGTCATTAAATAGAGAAAGAATTATTAACGAGAAAAATACAGAAAAGAAAGCACCAGAAAAAACAAACTCAGACAACATTAATGCCAAAATTAATACGATTAATGTTAATAATGATCCAAAACCTACTACTAGTACTGATACAGGATTTAACAAACGATTGACAGTAGCAGAATTATTTTTAAAAGAATCCGAAAAAGACATGAAAAGCAATGAAAATGCAGAGGTTACGGAAACCATAAACAAATTCGATAAAATGGACTTATATAAAGCTATATTCCTTAGTGATAGTGAAAACGAAGATAATGCAAAAGATGATGCAATTGATAAACCATCTTCTATGTTTGATAGTATGAGTGAATTCATGGATGTGCCAAAGAACGTCGAAAGGAATCTGTCACCGCCTCGAGGGATATTTGCTAATATAGATTTTGATGAGATTAATTCGTGGAAAAGAAAAGCAGAAGAAAAAACGGAACAAAACAAAACGGTTGAGGATAAAGAACTAAGTCATTCCAAAAAGAATGAAATGGTAGTAGAAGCTGATATCTATGGACCTAAAGTTCCAGATAATCTAAAGAAAAGATTAGAAGAGTTGCCAGAACGAGAAAGAGTTATTGAGAAACCGAAGTTTAGAACCAAGAATGAAAGAGAAGCGATAGAAATATCATCGTCGAGTTCAGATTCGTGGGTAGAGGCAAAAGAGGTGAAGTCTAAGAAGAAGAAAAAGAAGAATAAGAAACAGAAGAAGCAAAAGAAGTCTAAACATAAGAAGAAGGATAGATAAGCGTCAATAAATTATTTTAATCTAATTGTGTATTTTTATTACCATCAGAGTACAGCGGTCGGCAACCTTTTACCAACCTTGGAGGAACACATTTTATGCCACACCTGGCCGTAAAGTGGGTTTTACCGTACGCTACGCGTACGCAAAAACCCGCTTTCTGGCCAAGTGTAGACAGAAAACTATGCACACAACACGGGAGTCCCTCGCTTGCAGCTCGGGCCGCAAACATCTGCGATCTCGGCCTTTCTTTGTTTTACGACCCTAGTTGTGTAATGTACTATTATAGCTCTCAAATAAAGAATCCTCCATGGGTAAATAATAGGCAAGTCGGTGGTAATCGAGTTCTGTGGACGTACCTCAAAAGGAAAAAAACGGAACCCTTATAGGATCACTCGTCTCTGTCTGTCTGTCACACCCAATTTGCTCTGAAAGTACTGGACCGATTGGGTTGAAATTTGGTACATATATTAAGGTTAATGATATGACCCAAACACGGACGTGTCACGGAAGGGAATAATCAAATTTGGCATGCAAGTAGACAAAGTCCTGGATCGAAACATAGGATACTTTATATTCCTCGGGTGAGCCCGAAATTTTTCGACATTTTGAATCAGGGGCTCAAACTTAACCCCGATGCCAAATTTCAACTCTCTACGACCATTCTGAAAAATTTCCGCCAATTCGACGACGCCATTTTGAAAAAAAAAAATGATGACCCTCTCGTCGATCAGGGTCCTCTATGACATTTGGTCGAGTACCCTACACCTAACTATAACCGTTTAGGCGGGCCGTTCATCGATTCCGAAACTTTACTCGGTAGACCGAAAAGTCAGAATTTTCTTGGGGTATGGGGGCCGCCCCCTATACGCCCGTAGGCCAAACTTATTCGATTTCCACCTCCTTCTTGGAGATCAATTCAACGTCAGAAATGAGTCGCAATGCAGCTTTATAATAGATTAAAATTGCCACTATAATTGTACAAGCCGCGTCATTTCACGTCGCTACGTAACGTAGGTACGTCAGACATTCCATTTACAAAAACAACATTTAATTACACAATCCTGAATACGTTACGAAAGTGTGGGCGATCGTTCCAATTTCAAGGTTACTCGAACATTTCGCCATGAAACGCAATTGGCGGGAAATATTCCCACTGGCAGAATCAATGGCGGATGTGACCAAAAGTACAGCCAATTTTATCGTTCTAGAACTTTATTTCGGGCTAGACTGCCTGTCTAGCTGAATCTAGAATGGATACAAATAGGCTGAAAATATATTCTGACATATTTTATAAAAAAATACATGTCTGGTTTGGTACTAAATAACAATACTTGTAATGCCGTAAAAGCAGCAATGGATACAATCTTTGTAATGTTTTCAGGTGAATGTCAGAGATGAACACAATTACCAACATAAGCTTACAAGAAGAGGACACTGCTATATAATTCTATGTGCAGAAAAAAAGACAGCATGAAAACTGTTGATGGAAGAGAGACAGACTATAAGGTCACGTGTTTGCTAAAAAGAGACGCATGAATATCAGTGTTTACAAGATATTTTTTTCCTTCGAGGTTGGTACGCATGCGTCATTAGGCGGTGACAGGGAGGTATTCAATATTGAATTACTAGAAATTAACTTCTTTTATTCTACTACTCTTTGCTATGGATAATTACAACCATTTTCATTTGTAATGAGAATTTATAATTGTAGAGGCATAAGTAGCTGCAAAGTTAAAAATTATGGTAGACATAATAATATTGGAAAAAGCGATTTAAAAAATATTTAGGCTTTTCCTTATTTTTAACAAACGGACCCCCCCTTCGTGCCACCTTCCCCCAATATTGTGATTTTGGGATTTGGGAACCCCCTGAGATGGGTTCCCCAGCGGTCTGTGGACTACAGGTTTGGAAACACAGTTTTACAAAACAATAAACCGATAAAGGCGCGATTAATGAGTTTGAGGCACTAACGTACTCATTATTTTTACTTATACAGTGCGTTACCAGCAAGCAGGCTTTTTTTAAAGTAGGGTAAAGTAACGTAGTTTCTTAACCTAACCATGACCTTC
The DNA here is from genome assembly GCA_947034925.1 of Eudemis profundana. Taxonomy (NCBI): domain Eukaryota; kingdom Metazoa; phylum Arthropoda; class Insecta; order Lepidoptera; family Tortricidae; genus Eudemis; species Eudemis profundana. Next base: position 6,812,136 of record OX344814.1, on the reverse strand, counting down.
ATTTAAATAATCGACTAAAATTCCGATTTCATAAATTTTCTAACAAAATTTTAATTGCAAGCAATGTACAGCAAAGTACTAAATTGACAATTAGATGTAAATGCCAGCCCTTCATTCTTTGTTTATAACGAAGACATCAAGATAAATGCCTGCATCTACCTATTTCAACAGTTAGAGATACCAGAATTGCTACACTTAAGAAAACTACGGAAAAACAACACTTTATAACTAATAAAATAAAACTTAAAAGCAATACGAGTACTAGACATTTGGACCTGTTTGAAGTGATCCAGAATCCTTTCTTCAAGTTGTACGTGCACAATTCCGTTTAATAGCCCTTTCAGACTAACCAGATAGGACCATGCATTCTCTGGACCTCGCTGGACAGCCATTTGTTATCAAACGAAGATTATGTGTATGCCGTTGATTTCGAAACCACTCGCGATAAAGTCTCAAGGCTTGAGGAACATTTCCACGTGTCGCACAAATCATGTCAGATAATACACATGTGTCTTTAGCCATTTTAACGCTAAAAAATATCAGTTTTGCAAATAAATGTTTGTTTTGTAATTTGACAAGCCAATGTCAATACTTTTGTAATTGTCATGTCAAATTTTAGAAAAAACTCTTTAAGTTGTGTAAAAAACTCCATACATAAACGTAATGATAAGGACGGCATAATTGTGGGATTGTTTTTCTCAACTTTTCAGCCCCGTACCACGACATGCCTTGTACCAAGTGCATCAGCGATATGAATAACGATAATTACGTAGTACATCTACTACATTTAAAGTGCGGATTTAGGAAATTGAATTGTGCAGTTAATTCGCATAATTATGATTTGCTAATACTTGCAAACGATTGCTAATGAAGCATATTATTATCAGTTTTAATAAAAGCCCGCATACCGGTAACACACTGTAGATACCTAGTTACGCATTTAGTCCATATCGAACCACTATCTATTACGTATTAATGTTCTTACTAGCATTTATCGCAGATAAATAAAAAAACCGTTTAAAAACAAAGGCAATCGTCAGTCTCAGAACGCCATTAACGCGTGTCGCAATCGAAGCAAGAATCGAACCGTCAATGTGACAGTGGCAGGCAACACGACGAAGTGCAAAAAAAATAAAAAATCTTAATCCGACCCTGGCAAAATACAATCAGCTGTTTGTAATGACAGTTCTCTGACAAATACAAAATGGTTGAAAACTAAAGTTGGCAAACAAAGAAAGGCAGCGTAATAGCGTTATTTGGCGTCTAAAAACGTTTTTTAAAGGGAAAAGTGTATTAAAATAGTGCGTGTGGAGTGTTTAGTGCACGATGTTGGATTTGGAGATCATCCCGGAGCGGTCCCTAGGCTGTGACGCCTGGGAATTCGTTTTAGGTGGGTCTTTGTATTCTGTTTATTTGTTACGTCAAGAATTTGCGTTGTATTTACGCTGGACGGCTTACGCAATGGTGTTTCGGACGCCGCAAATCCGTGACGGATAGTCTGTTCGAAATTCGAATGCATTTAGGGTTGGCCATCAATAAGCATTGATTTTTTTACACGGAGTGTCAATGCCTTTGTCTCGACTGCACTGGCTGTTTATTTTTTTACTCCTGCTCTTGACCGTGAAACGAGTGTATTCTGTTATGAATATTTTCGTTTTTGGTAAAACCTCCAGCTCTTTCCTTGGCGTTCTACACTCGTTCCTTGAAGCACTTTCAATAAAGTTTATTAACAATACAATACAATCATACTTTATTGCACACCAAAAAATAAATTACAATGTTAATGTATAAAAAAAACAGTGGCAAACAATAGGCGGTATTAACAAAGATATTAATTTTACTTTTTTAAAGTTCACTATGCAAATTATAAACATACTGAAAAGTGAGAAACACACTTCTTCAGGAAAACATCCTAGACTCAGGGGCAGATTTTTAAGCTTATCTTTTCCTAGTGGGATTCCTCATAGAATGTATCAAGTTACATAAATAGGCTTAACTTTTTAATAAAACACATTTACTTTATCTACAATGCAGGTTTTGACAAAACTACAAACTGAGTATCCATTACAAACTTTGTCCATATTTAACACTTTCAGATGACCAACATCCATAGATATTGAGGCTGGCTTAACATCGCTTAATTGAATGTACAATGTACTGTGCGCGAAAGTGTTAAAACAAGAATTGATTAGCAACAAGCTTAGCCAAAACAAAACACTCAGAAGGTTAAAAACTTATTAGAACTATTTTCTGCAAGAAACTTACCAGGTTAAAATTTATCAACTTATCTAGTGCAACTCACCACAACTTTGTTTGTTGTACGACAGAGTATTGCCTGTCATTGTCAGATTACATTGGATGGAAAGAAATCAGTAGTTTTTATTTGTCACAGTTGTGCATAAATAATTAGATTTTTGCTCTAATAAATTTTTAACCAGATGAATTAAAAACTTATCAGAGCAAACTTGTAAAAGGGCTCCTTCAGGTTTACTTGCAAAATAAATATATTGATTGATGTAAGCTACTAATAACTATCTATTCTTAATATTAGTCATATAGTAACTTATGAAATAGGCTTCAAAGCTTATTTATTATTTTGTGTGGGTATAACAAATATGAAAAAATATGTATATTGAACAGTGAGGACACTTTTTATTCATAAATCAAATTTACTTATGATTCTAGGTAAAATTAGATATGTATCTCTCTATCTGTATATGTAACTCCATGATCAGATAAAAAAGTAAAACATACATTTTTTGCATTGTACCCCAATAGCTTTGTTCTATTAGAATTATATTATTTAACAGTTGTCTCTTGTTAATTACCTACTACTTTTTATATTAACACCTTTTTTATAATTTGACCATATAATAAGATGCAAAAAGATCTGGTTGAAGTTGAACTGTAATAGTGATCATAAATAAACCTATTTTATAAATAAACAGATCTCATAAATTAGCTTTGTTCTATTAGAATTATATTATTTAACAGTTGTCTCTTGTTAATTACCTACTACTTTTTATATTAACACCTTTTTTATAATTTGACCATATAATAAGATGCAAAAAGATCTGGTTGAAGTTGAACTGTAATAGTGATCATAAATAAACCTATTTTATAAATAAACAGATCTCATAAATGTTATAATAGTTACATTAGGTTATTAGTGTGGCTTGGCCTTGGTAAATGTGATTGTCTTATCCAGTGCCGAAATCATGCATTTTAGAGATAACAAACAACTCTGTTATGTTACAGGCTATAATCTATCTCTGCACTAAAATCATGCTGATCTGGCTACACTGTAATGTGTTTCGATGGCGCAATTGGTAGCGCGCCTGTGTTGGCCCAGAGAGCCGTAGGCCAAAATAAATGGTGTCAGGCCAATTTTTTTGTCGTACCTATTAGTACTGAGACAAAATCCTCAATAACGTGGGGTGTCCGGCCAAACTGGCTGGTCTGTCCGGCTATTAGGTTTAGCGACCTGGCAACCCTAGCTCCGACTTAGGCGAATAAAAAGTGGTCTATGTGTTAACCGGAGTCATAATCTACATGTATATCAATTTTCATGGAAATTGGTCCAGTAGTTTGTGTGAAGCGCGAAGCTCCTTGAAGCTGTGAAAGAAATCAAACGTTACCGTAAAAAAAAGATACGGCCGTATATGCCGTCAAAAAACGTAAATTCCGACACTCTTAAGGAAACCAAAATTCTAAGAGTACTTACCATTGACTTGGAACTATAAAGGGCATGTAATACCGTCTTATGTCTACTACAAGTTTAGGGAAAAATCTGAGAACTATACATTTTTGATTAAATCATAAAAAAACCGGTCAAGTGCGAGTCGGACTCACATACCAAGGTACCTGTACCACCGTACAAAAAAAACGTCGTAATAAACAATTGGCAAAAGGTCTTAAATGCCGTGTAAATCAATGGCACTTAAAACCTTTTAGTTGAGAAGTTTTTCGGCAATAACTTCATAACGGTTTATTCGTTACTATTCAAAATAATTTTCGTTGAATGTATTTATTAAGCATTACCTTCCTCATTTTTTTCATATTTTTTGGATTTACGGTTTAAAAGTTAAAGGGGGGGGGGGGGGGGCGCAATTTATGCAATTTTTTAGCTTCTGTTACATGTATAGAGTGCCCCCCTAGATTTTTTTATTTTTATTATTTAACTATACCAAACTTAGTAGCGGCATCTACAAGACATCTATATTCCATTTTTCATCAGTATACGTCTTGTAGTTTTTGAGTAAAATGCCTGTGACATACGGACGGACGGACGGACGGACATGACGAAAATATAAGGGTTCCTTTTTAGCCATTTTGGCTACGGAACCCTAAAAAGACTACCTACTAAGGGAATCAAAATTTATAGGCTACTTTAATATACCTACAAATTTATACGGAACCCTGGGTGAACGAGTCCAACTAGCACTTTTCCGGTTTGTTTGGTATAGAAATTGTTAGCTATGTAAGACCGTCTTTGTGTTACTGCTCTAAGGGTTTAATGTCCTATTACCATATGCTGTGTGCCATTGACCTTACCCCCATCTCAAGGAAAGTCAACACAAAGAATAACAACTGGCAGTGATAAAACATCTGTTTTATTTGTCCAAACACAAAGAATTATTGACTGACCAACGGTCATTCTAATAGATTACACGACGAGGGCGGTAAAACAAAGAAAGGCCGAGATCCCAGATGTTTGCTGCCCGCCAGCAGCCTTGCAGCTGCAAGTGGAGGATGTACTTAAATAAGCGATCGAGGGCTTTCTTTATTACCTCCCGTGTTGTGTACATCATCTTATGTCTTCACTTGGCTAGAACGCGGCTTTTTTGAGCAATAGTCGATGAAGGTAAAGGGTTGTCTATGTGTTAACTAACCACGGTTGCCTTAATGTTGTAATGCACATATGTACCTAATTGTAATTTTAATGTTAATGTGAGTGTGTGTATGAATATTTTATTTAAGTGTTTAATTATGAGTCTTGTGATTCTCGAAATAAATGAATTTTAATTTTTTTTTAATTTTTTTTCCGTACGCGTAGCGTGCGGTAAAAGCCACTTTATGGTGGCACAAAGGAACTTTCCAAACAGTCATAAGTCATTCAACTTGTATGGACATGTTCACGAAATAATAATATAATTTATACAATTTTGGACCGTGTCCCATTGATATAGAGATTTATTTATGTGTAACTTAATATAAAGTTGATATAATTAAATTGAATACAAGTTTGTTTAAAAATGCTTGGCATCAGCTGTATGTATGACTTTGATTATAGTTATCTCTGAAATTGTTTTGCCATAATCATTATCTGTTTGTTTACATTTAAAACATTGTAATTTAATCAACTGTTTGTAAGATTTTGTTGATATTTTATTGCTAATTTGTGCCTGTGGTTTTTCTCATGTGCCATTAACAGAGATCGGAATAGGCTGAGTATATTTAATTTACCTAAACTTCGAAGAACACAGTCGAAAAGTGGAGACTCCCTTAGGACTACATTTTTTTTCAGGGTTTTAATAAATCTTACTAAAAATTGATATTATTGGTATTCTTTCGCATATTTCTCGAACATTTTCAGTATAGCTGTCTCTTTCTAATAGTGCTGTCTCTTTCACTCCTTCGAGAAATTTCGCCATATACTGAAGTGTAGTTCAAAGGCCCATAAAGGGTCCTGAAAACGCCTGAAAACGGGTTTTCAGGTTATTGCGCCATCTGATAGAGGGTGTCCTGAAACGGACTGAAAACATGTTTCAGGCGCCTGAAAACAACGGACACATGGGTGAATTTTCAATCTTCTACTATGTGAAAGAGCCACCTCTGAAACCGCTTGAAATCACCTTTCAGCCTGCTGAAAATGCTTCTAAAACACGGAAAAGAAGTTTTGACCTATACCACCGGCGCAAAAGTAATGTGTGTATGTGTTATTCGAAGTTTACGTAAATATACTCAGCCTATTCCGATCTCTGGCCATTAACAAAACTTGAAGTAGCTTTAGGGCCTTGTCAGGTTGTCACACTTTGATTTGCGAGCTGCGGGCGACTTTCCATACAAAACCAGTCGCGGTGAACTTTTGTATGGAACTTCGCTTCTAACACGCCCGCAAAGATTTGAATCACGAAATCTACAAAAACCAATCAAAAACTATCACCGTAACAAGAAAAAAAAACTGGCCAAGAGCATGTTGCACCATGCTCAGTGTAGGGTTCCATAGCCGTAACTATATGGTAAATAAAAAATATTATTCTGAAAAAAAAAAATTTAAGGTTCTGTACATGTATGGAGTGCCCCCCCTAAAAATATATAGTTTAGTTATTTAACTATCAAACTAAGTAGCGGCTCATACAAGACACCTATATTCCAAATTTTATCAATATCCATCGTGTAGTTTTTACCCGACTGCGGCGAAGCCCAAAGGAGGGTAATGTGTTTGACCTGTATGTATGTATGTATGTCCGTTCCTGTGTCCGCTCGTAACTACTCAACGGTAATAACACTCCGATACGGAGTGCAAACGAAACTACTCAACGGTACAACCGATTTTGATAAATGATACATCATTGGATTCGTCTTGATGGTGCGAGTGTGACTGGGTATGAAGTTCGTTAAAATAAACAAAATGGCGGATTTTATGCACTTTTAAAGTGCACCGCGGTCGGGTTTTTTTTAGTAAAAATATTTAGTTATTGAGTAAAGTGCCTGTGACATAGGTACGGAGGGTCGGACGGACGGACATGACGAAACTATAAGGGTTCCGTTTTTGCCATTTTGGCTACGGAACCCTAAAAATGCTGACAGCAGTAATTTTTCTTCCCACATAAGGTAGGTACATCGCGTGCTTGAATGTGTGCGCGCCGTGTACGAACGCACTACAAGCAAACTTTTAAGAATGCGTAAAAATGCTCCAGTATAGATCGCGCTATCGCGCGTCATTGTGAATGCGTGTCGCGCGCTCCTAAACCTGCTCCTGGCGAGCCGCCTGCGTGGCAGCCCGAACAGCCTCCTGCAGACCGTGGCGGCGCGCCTAGATGGACCCTTACTGGGACAGCTTGCACAGAGCTGGGCCGTCTAGTGGACGCAGATAGGGAATTAGGGACTAGTGTGTGTGTATTACTAACATATTTATTAAGTATCATTGTTACTAACAAATTATGGAAATGCTTCCGAAATAAATAATTTGAATTAATAAACGGCCAAAATTGGACTACTTACGAATAAGAATAATTTTATTGCACAAAATAAGACAACATTACACATACAGTAATTAAAATGGTTGTAAGAAGTACAGTGCACTCCAATTATCACTCGCACGAATTACCAGGGTTACACAGGGAATTATAATATACCTACTTGGACGTCTTTATAATTTGCCTCGGGCCTCTGACCGTCTTAGGCCTTAATATACCTAGCTATACTCAGAAATTCATTACGCAACATAATTTGTTATCAGTTCCTACCCTGACAAACATGTTTCCTCGTTCGCATTCGCAATAACATTCGGCCTTGGATGTCGAATTCGCACATGCGGATTAATCCACTATCACTCGCTGTAAACATGTTTACAATTTTTATTATACGTTTGTTTACACATATTGGTTATTGCACTATTATTTGACCGTAATGTTCTTGTGATTTGTTATTATTATTTTTATTAAGAATATAAAATGTTTTTAACTGACTTAAAAAAGGAGGTTTTTTAGTTCAGATTCGTTTTTCTTTTTTTTTCTGTGTATGTGTCCTAGTGACTCGAAGACGGCTGGACTGATTTGTAAAACTTTTTTTTCTGTGAAAGGGTATCCCAGGTCATTGACACTAGATCAGGGTCTGATAATGATTCTTGATGAAATCGAGGGAACTCTTGAAGTATAAGGAACGTGCAGGAACTTATAGATGGCAGCCCTAAATCGACAAAAGGGACTATGCGATCAGTAATATTTAGTACATAACATGCCGAGGCTAGTAATAGTACAATACACAACTAGGGTGGTAATATAAATAAAGTAAATTTTTAAAACAAAAAATAAAAACCGACTTCCAAAAACTTAAACTAAAAAGCAGAAAATAATATGTTAATTACCCGAAAGAAATGGATAATCAACGATTCATATATACATATACAGATATTTATAGTTTTTAACCTGTTTTTTTGAAGTCGGTGCCTGCCACGCAAAGCTGGCTATGCTGAGCTCCTTTTATCCTTAGCTGGCACCGACTTCAAAAAAGCAGGTTAAAAACTATAAATATCTGTATATGTATATATGAATCGTTGATTATCCATTTCTTTCGGGTAATTAACATATTATTTTCTGCTTTTTAGTTTAAGTTTTTGGAAGTCGGTTTTTATTTTTTGTTTTAAAAATTTACTTTATTTTTAAATTTTTAGTGGCGCTGTAAAAATACTATTTTAACCAAATAGACTAAAGTCTATTTAGTTAAAAGAAAATTTTTCCAAATTCCCTACATAAACCTACATAAAAATTGATCTTTGTTTTGAAGTCGGTTAAGACTGGAAACTTATATCTAATAAGAAGTGCACGAGAAACTAAGAAAAATACCAAAATCGCTATATGTGTGCCTCTAATATTTGAAGAGTTCCCTCGATTTCTCCAAGATCCCATCATCAGATCCTGATTTGGTTGCAATGGAATCACCTCGGAAGTATACCCTTTCAAACAAAAAAATAATTTTCCAAATCGGTCCAGCTGTTTTTAAGTAATCGGGGAAGAAACCTACATAAACATTTGTTCCTTTTTTGAAGTCGGTTAACACTAAAAACTTATTGCTAGTAAGAAATGGACAAGAAACTACGAAAAATACCGAAATCGCTATATGCGTGCCTCTAATATTTGAAGAGTTCCCTCGGTTTCTCCAGGATCCCATCATCAGATCCTGATTTGGTTGCAATGGGACCATTTCGGAAGTATACCCTTTCAAACAAAAAAAGAATTTTTCAAATCGGTCCAGCCGTCTTCGAGTAATCGCGTAACAAACATACAAAAAAAAAAAAAAAAAAAAAAACATTCAGACGAATAGAGAACCGGCCTTCTTTTGGAAGTCGGTTAAAAAAAGGCCGAGATCGCAGAAGTTTGCGGCCCGAGCTGCAAGCGAGGGACGTAAATATGCGATCGAGGGCTTTCTTTATTACCTCCCGTGTTGTGTACATCATTTTATGTCTACACTTGGCCAGAAAGCGGCATTTTCCGTACGCGTAGCGGGCGTAACTGGCCAAGAGCTAGGGCTTGCAAATATTCGACTTTTTCAAATATTCGAATATTCGAATATGATTTTGTAGATATTCGAATAATTCGAATATTATTCGAATACTACCAAAAACTATTAAAAAATCGTTTTTCTTAGTATTTTTTGTGAAAAACATGTTAGAAGAGATATTTTTTACGCTGTGATTACCTTAAGACTAATCAAACTTAATTAGTCTTACTCAAAACCTATCACATTAAAAAAAGGCGACCGCTCAAACCCATCCAACTACAGGCCGATACCCATAACCTCTCTGTTCTCGAAGATAATGGGAGTCCATTATCAACTGCCAGCTCCTTCGGTATCCAGAGGACCACCAGTTGCTTAGTGACCCCCAATACGGTTTCCGTAAAGGCCGCTCAGCTGGTGATCTTCTGGTCTACCTAACACATCGTTGGGCACAGGCGATCGAGACTAAGGGTGAAGCATTGGCCGTTAGTTTGGACATGGCGAAGGCTTTTGATTGGGTTTGGCACAAAGCACTTCTTTCGAAGTTTCCATCTTATGGGTTTTCCGAGAAATTATGCGAATGGGTCAGTAGCTTTCTAGCAGCCAGATGCATAAAGGTCGTAGTTGACGGTGAGTGCTCTGAATCCATGTCTGTGAATGCTGGTGTCCCGCAAGGCTGTGTGCTATCGCCTACGTTGTTCCTTCTGCATATCAACGACATGCTGCAAATCTGTGGCATTCACTGTTATGCAGATGACAGCACGGGTGATGCCTCCTACACCGGCCGCGCCCATATTTCTCGGGATAACGTCATCGAGAGCCGTCACAGACTTGTGTCTGAAATTGAAACTTCCCTAAAAGAAGTTTCAGAATGGGGTCTACTTAATCTAGTCCGTTTTAACCCTACGAAGACACAGGTTTGCGCTTTCACCGCTAAAAAGCTTACGTTTGTTGCATCACCTCGTTTTGAGAAAACCCCCACCTAACTGCCACAGCCACTATTGCAATCCTTATGTCAACATATCGAGTGAAGTCTAGTTCCGCGGCCATTTAGAGGGTAAGGCTAAATTAGCCTCTAAGAAGAAGAGAAGTGCTCAACAGATCGAGACAGTATTTCACTCCGGCCCACCGCCTACAGCTTTATAAGGCGCAGGTCCGTCCACACTGTTCTCATCTGTGGGCTGGGCTCCCCAGTACCAGCTTCTCCGTCTGGGATCCTGCCGTTTTGCCAAAATTATTTTGGTCAAATCTCATTTCCCAAACAAATATTAGCAACTGTTTTTTTTGCCAATGCAATCTTTGGCATAATTATAATACGCAAATTTTCGTTTGGTCAAATTTTTATTCAGCATAATATTAATACGGAAAATGACATTACGGCATTTGGTCTTTTAGCAAATGCTTTATTAAGGCAAAAAAATATTAGTCAATAAAAGTTTAGTCAAATGAATTGTTATGTCAAAACATAAAAAGTCAAAAATCGGATTTCCTTAGGTAATAAAATTTGACAAAATAATATTGGTAAAACGGCACGATCCCATAAAAAAGGTTAAAGTTTAAGTAATAATTTTGAAGAACTGTGGCCCTCAATAAAAATAAAAACTGACATAAACAGAAGGGTAAAGGGGGGCTCGGGGGGCGAAGCAGGCCAGAACAGTAGGTTAGGTTCAAGGGAGTCCCACATAACCATCAGGGGTGCGTAACGATGGCTATAAAAATTTTTGGTATAATATTAGTCGCAATAACGCTCATTTGATATAATTATTAAATCATATAACAACACATAATATATTTACATATGACATAATTATTATTTCTTATAATGATCATTTGATAGAATAACATTTAATATAGCATTCTTTAAGTATAATGCTTATTTCCTATAATGAACTTATGGTATAACGTTATTTTCATATAAAATACAATTGGCATAACCATTATTGATATAATGTATCAAAAAGTAGGTTAGGTTAGGTTTGAACTGCGTCTCCCAACAAAAACGAACTGCTATCAAAAAGTAGGTTAGGTTAGAACTGCGTCCCCTACCAAAACGAATGGCTATCAAAAAGTAGGTTAGGTTAGGTTTGAACTGCGTCCCCCAACAAAAACGAACTGCTATCAAAAAGTAGGTTAGGTTAGTAAATTATAAGGGCACAGAAGAAAAAGGGGGGACGGGGGGGCGAAGCCCCCCACAAGGGGGGCTCGGGGGGCGAAGCCCCCCGCATTAAAAAAAACTCAAACCATAAGTTCAATTAGGTTAGGTTAGGGTTCGAACTGCGTCCCCCAACAAAAACGAACTGCTATCAAAAAGTAGGTTAGGTTAGGTTTGAACTGCGTCCCCCAACAAAAACGAACTGCTATCAAAAAGTAGGTTAGGTTAGTAAATTATAAGGGCACAGAAGAAAAAGGGGGGACGGGGGGGCGAAGCCCCCCGCATTAAAAAAAACTCAAACCATAAGTTCAATTAAGTTAGGTTAGGTTAGGGTTCGAACTGCGTCCCCCAACAAAAACGAACTGCTATCAAAAAGTAGGTTAGGTTAGGTTTAGGTCACAGGCGTTACAATTTCAAATATATAAATGGTAATAAAGATTTATATACCTATTATACCTCTTGATTGTTATATATTATGATTTGTATATAAAATGAGCGTTATACCATATAATCGTTATAAGAAATAAGCGTTATACCGAACGTTAAATATACGAAATAAATGTATATATTTTAAAATTATACCAAACGTTTATTATACACAATGAGTGATTATACCCTTTGAAATTATATCAAATGTTGATATATCGATAGAAAATATATTAAATATTTTTATATCGATCATTACACACCCAACCATCAGGGTCCGTCCCCGCACCCTGTTGGTATGCGTAACGCATTTTCCCCTCTTAAAAAAAAAGGTTCATTGAATTTTGACGATACAAATAATTTTCGTAATTTTGTTTTGCGTAAAATATGTTATGCCAACTAAAACATTTGACTAAATAAAATTTGGTCAAACTACCATTTGGTGAGCGAGGCATTGCCTAAACATTCATGTGTCAAACATTAGGTTCGCGTAACAATTATTTGTGAAGAGTTAATTTGGAAAACGATTATTTGGGAAATGAAATTTTGCGAAATTTTTTTTGGAAAGTGATAATTTGTCAAACATATTTTGATAAAACAAAGGTAACCCTCTCCGTCTAGACTGCATTCAGATCGGCTCGACTCCTTGGCACTGCGTAGAGATGTAGCCTCGCTTTGCATCTTCTATCGTCTGTATAACGGGGAGTGCTCCGAGGAATAGTTCGGATTGATCCCTGCCGCATCTTTCTACTATTTCCATCCTCACCACTTAGATGGTTGGCAGTCCACAACTGTGCGTTTTGCTAGAAACTTCCTGCCTCGCACGACTGAACTGTGGAATAAATTGTCGCCTGCAGTGTTTCCGGACCGTTTTCTCGTTTGCCCCCTATTTCATAAAAAAATCCTTTGGGGGAGTTATGTCGGACACACCCCCTCAGAAGGAGAAGACATACCCACTAAAACCACCTGGACCTGAGTTACCTGAGAATAGCAATCTGTCTAAGAGTTCCCCACACATGCTCTGAAGGTCATGCTCTGGTGGCATGGACGTTAATTAGGTGGGGCGACACGGCCTTTCATGCAACAGAAGCGCCGGCCACATGGAAGCTCCGTAGAGCCCTGGTGCACATGCTGGTGCAACGTGTCCACAAGCCCTGGTGGGTAGTTAGTTGGCTGCATTCCGCATTCAGGCAACCTTTAACAGGCCGGTTCAGCGTATAACCAGTCCCAAATCATAAAGCTGTCCCGTCACCGCTTTTTTGTACTTTAACTAAATTGGTAGGTTTATCCTCGTAAAACCCGTTTCCTAAATTTAGGATATTTTGCTGAAGTAATTTTCGAGTTTATTAAGATGAGAATAGAATTCTAATTCCATAAATGCTCCCCTGTTCGTCACCCCCTCATGGGCCTCACGAGGATATTAGTTTTAGAAATTTTAACTAACTGGTCCATGCTTCGAGAGATCCCAGAGCTGGCGCATACTTCTCTCAAAAATTGTCCTTGCGATTAAGAAAGTTAATGACGCATGCAAAAAGAACACCATACCACAGGCTGCAGCTCAGCCTAGAGAGGATATTCTATTTTTTAATTTAATCATTGTTTTTTATAGTGTAAAAAGTTACGCTGCGCTATTTTAGGTATATTTAGCATGAAAAAATTGAATTGATTACTTTATCCTTCTTTATTATGTCCTTTGTTAGCATTTTAATTTAAATTCCATTTAATTTAAATAGGTAGTAAAATTATTCGAATATTCGAATACCTGACCAGGTATTATTCGAATAGCAAAATTAGCCGAATATTCGAAGAATTCGAATATTCGAATATTCGAATTGCAAGCCCTACCAAGAGCATGTCGGACCATGCTCAGTGTAGGGTTCCATAGCCGTAACTATAAGGTAAAAAATACGATGTAAAAAAAGTACAACAACAAAAGAGCGTATCTTCATAGCAATTACGTCATTTTGTTGAGAAGCGCAGTTTATCGGCAATAACTCAAAAACGGTTAATTCGATCTTGTTGAAAATAATTTTCGTTGAAAGTATTAATTAAGCGTTACCTTCGTGATTTTTTTCATATTTTTCGGACGCACGGTTTAGAAAATAGAGGGGGGGGGGGGGGTACAATTTACACAACTTTCGGAGCGATTATTTTCAAATACATTCACTTAATCAAAAACATTACTTAGGAACCTTATAATGTTTTTTAAAGAGCTGTCGAACTATGTACCACACGATGATAGTAGCTGAAAAAAAATTTTTTTACTGTCTTTAACATGTATGGAGTGCCCCCCCTAAAAATATTTATTTTAATTATTTATATACCAAACTAAGTAGCGGCTCATAAAACACACCTATATTCCAAATTTCATCAATATCCATCATGTAGTTTCTGAGTAAAATGCCTGTGACATACGGACAGACAGACAGACAGACGGACGGACATGACGAAACTATAAGGGTTCCGTTTTTGCCATTTTGGCTACGGAACCCTAAAAAGGCCGAGATCGCAGAAGTTTGCGGCCCGAGCTGCAAGCGAGGGACGTAAATATGCGATCGAGGGCTTTCTTTATTACCTCCCGTGTTGTGTAGGTACATCATTTTATGTCTACACTTGGCCAGAAAGCGGCATTTTCCGTACGCGTAGCGTGCGGTAAAAGTCACTTTATGGCCAGGTGTGGCATAAAGTAAGAAATGTCTCAGATCACATGTATCTGTCGGCCGAGGCGAAGCGGAAAACGACAAACATTTGATCTGTGGCTTTCTTATTTACTGACCAATGTTTGTATACTATTTTTCTGTTCGTCGGAGCCAGAAAGCGGCATCATAATTAAGCGCAGCGGCCGGCAAGGTGACGCTGTCTGGCCAGAGGACAGAAAAGGAAATTTATCAGGCCCGAAAAAAGAACTGGTCATAAATGTCAATGTCAAGCAAGTCGCGGCCACAATAACGCTATCGTCCATCGTCGCGATATTAACGGAGTCTCCCGTTAATGTGGCCTCAGCGTGAGAGTACAAGACTCGGATTGGCGGCACCACCTTCGATGTGCACGTGCCCTATAGGAAACGTGCACGAACTATAGGTGGCAGCACTAAACGACAAAAGAGACACGGGCGGACAATAAAAGAAACCATCACCTCTGTCAAAACAAGCTGTCAATGTCAATGACAATATCTAAGTGTCAATGTCAAGTCGTAGGGTTACCTATCTGAAACACTAAAAACGTTAGTCCGAATTTCGTTTCGGCAAAAACTATTCGACAAATATCGTTTCAATTTTTTTTCGTTTGTCCGAATTTTCATTTCGTATTATTACGATTTGGCATTTATTGGTTCGGTTTTTTAATCATTCGACAAATTACGGTTTGCCCTAAATCTCGTTTCACCATAATATCAGTTACCCGAAGTAACGTTTCGATTTATTCACCATTCGACTTTTTTCGATTGACTTTGATTTCATTTGTCCGATGTAACGATTCGATTTTTAACTATTCGACATGTGTACAGCTGGCATTACAATTTACAATTATTTATTTTTATACCTGGCAAACTAGTCTGCAAGAATCTACCCGCTTTGTACTTTGATAAAGATAACCCTACCCGCCACATAAAACTTGTTATAGTGTATTATTAAAGCTAATACTGAATACTAATAGCTAATAGTGCGATAGTGAAAACTTATTTAAATATGTCTGACCTAACCTACTTTTTTTCCTAGCAGTTCGTTTTTGTTGGGGGACGCAGTTCAAACCTAACCTAACCTATTTTTCTGGTAGCAGTTCGTTTTTGTTGAGGGACGCAGTTCAAACCTAACCTAACCTATTTTTCTGGTAGCAGTTCGTTTTTGTTGGGGGACGCAGTTCAAACCTAACCTAACCTACTTTTTATACCTAATTGAACCTTTGTTTTGAGTTTTTTTTCATGCGGGGGGCTTCGCCCCCCGAGCCCCCCTTGTGGGGGGCTCCGCCCCCCCGTCCCCCCTTTGTCCTTCTGCCTATATAAGTTTTATGTGAAAGTCACTTCCCCAAACGGCCACTTTTTTATGAACCAACCTAACCTACTGACCTTTCTCTAAAAAACTAATAATAACTAATTTTCTTTCTAAAATAACATTTATTTTAGATTTAGGGAAACATACCTCTGCCGAGAAATAACTTGGGATATCGTTAAAAGGTAAACTGAAAATATGTCTAAACGTATCCAGTGCGAAAAGTATCATTGGGTAAATGAAAAATGGGCAACGAAACAAAATACGTAACAATTCATAGGGCAAGTGAATGAGATGGGAAACGTTTTTCGGACAAACGAAACTTTTACTAAACGAGAAATGGTGAACAGAAAAAAATACGAAACCTGTCATCGGACAAACGATAATAATTCGAATAGTTTTTGGCCAAATGAAATTCGGTGAATGGTTTTTAGTGTTTGCGATAGGTTACCAAGTCGTAGCTACACTGACGTTAATCGTCCTTCGTGACGTTATTCGTGGCCCCAGCATGAGAGGGTAGATGATTTAGATTGGCGGCACCAGTTGGCAGCACCTTCGTCGTGCACGTTCCATATAGGCACGCCGATAGCAGTTTAGGTATTTTTATAGTAACTCGTGCATATTCATTTAATATCGAAATTTTTAATATTGTATTAAATTATGTATGCATATTTTGCCTGTTGGCGATTTGCGATAAAGTCGTCGGTGGCATGCTTAACTAGATGTTGTATATTTACGTGACACGTCCGTGTTCGAGTCATTAACCTTAATATTATGTAGGTATCAAATTTCAACTCAATCGGTTCAGTACTTTCGGAGCAAATTGGCTGTGACAGACAGACACGAGTGATCCTATAAGGGTTCGGTTTTTTTTCCTTTTCAGGTACGGAACCCTAAAAACCTAGTAATTAATAAAAAATAGGCATGTATCGTTTTATTTTAAAGTATTTCAAAGATAATAAATAAAATGTAACGTCGGCTACCTTAAAGCAAACGCAAAAAACACCACATGCTTGCTTATCTTACTTAACACAGCCGGCAATGCCGGCACGTTACCCGGGTTTCAAATTTGACCGGGTATTGCAGGGTTTCTTAAACTGTGGTCCATTCCATGGACCCCTTGGGGGTCCGCGATACGGGAGCCGGGGCTGGGGATTGTATTCGGATAGGCTCCGTAAGGTTTTAGAAATAATGTAGGGTGTCCGTGACCAACAAAAGTTTAAGAAACTCTGGTATTGCATTCCCTAGTGGCGTAGCGGTAAGCACGCTGTCCCGGCAAGACGGAGCCGCTGGTTCGAATCCGGCTTTAGCTATTTTAAGTCACGTTTAATTTTTCAATGTATTTAGTCTTTGTATGAATAATCGTAGTACATATTACGTAGTCAATGTAGATGTGTGTGTTACTATGCGTACAGATCACTTAATCGGCCTAATTACCCTCCCCCCACTTCCTTTGTTCTATTTATCGCCCATTGTCCTGACTATTGTATCACTTATCTGTTCTAAATAGTCGTATGAGTCATTATGAACTTAGGCTGAATATGCACTAGGGCAGTGGTTCCTAACCTTTATTATCATATCACCCTCATTCTCATCGAGATTTGTATTATTACCCCTTCAAAAAAATAGGTATTATAAGCTTATAAGAAACTGCTCAATGTAAAACGGTTTAACATTCATGCGTATTACCCCTGAGAAAACTTCGTTTTACCCCTGTTCGGGTAATTACCCCCAGGTTCGGAACCACTGCACTAGGGCTTCATTTGTATGGCTAATCTCTTGATCCGGGCCCCAGTCCGATTCACTCGGGGTGGTCCGGCTAGCGACCTGGTTCGACCCCAGGGAACGCCACGGCCGACCACCTGGTCATACTATCGCTACGCCCACTAGGGTTGCGAGTTAGTCAGGCTTGAAAAAAAGGATCCGGGTATTGGCCATGCAGTAACTCGATGCCTACCGGCTCGCCTAATATCAGGCATCTGAGCACCTTATTCTATATATCTTAAGGAAAACTGGCACTCGGCTTGCCCAAGGATATCTTTTACGCCACGCCACTGTGGCCATGGTAAATATCCTGGGATTGGAAGCCCTAGTATTCACCAGGCCGGTAGTGACGGATTTGCAGTCGTGACTGCAGGCCCCAGACTATGTAGGTAGTAAGTACCAGTTGCCCCTTTATCAGTTTTTTTGTCACGATTTGCCGCTCCTAATATCTGGCCGCCCTGAACCCGGAGTTACTGGGCCATAAGGTGGTTTTCCACCGGCAGGGCAAGACGAGACGAGGATTGAATTGAAATTTGTATCAAGTTGCGCGTTGCGTGAGCGGCGATGCGCGAGGAGAGGATTGAAAACTTCATACAAATCCTCGTCTCGCCGTGCCGGTGGAAAACCACCTTTATGCCACACCTGGCCATAAAGTGGCTTTTTGGCCAAGTGTAGACATAAAATGATGTACACAACACGGGTGGTAATAAAGAAAGCCCTTGATCGCATATTTACGTCCCTCACTTGCAGCTCGGGCCGCAAACTTCTGCGATCTCGGCCTTTCTTTGTATTACCACCCTAGTTGTGTAATGTACTATTAGTTTATGAGCTCGCGATACATATTCAAGGTCGAGGCGCAGACAGTGCAGTGCAATCCGTACTGGGGCATTCTTACGCATTCGTAAAATTACCTCGTAGTGCGTTCGTTCACGGCGCGCACACATACAAGCGCGCGATGTACCTTTTGTAGGGAGACAAATGACTGCTATTATACTGTGCCGCATGGCTCGGAAACGGTATTTTGCAAAAACCCCGAAATAGCCCAATATTTTGAATTATTTTATGCTTTTTATGTAGGACTCAATCATGTATTTAAGTGATGATTTCGTATTAAGGTAAGGGCATTTATTTGTGTGATGAGCACGAATATTTGTTCCTGAGTCATGGATGTTTTCTATGTATTTAAGTATTTGTATCTATTGAATATATCGTCGTCTAGTACCTATCCATAACACAAGCCTTATTGAGCTTACTATGGGGCTAGTTCGATTTGTGTAAGATTGTCCCCTAATATTTATTTATTTTATTAGATTGTCCGATTAAAAAATAAAATAATAAACCAAAGAACGAAAAGAACGGAAAAAACACCGGTATTTTTGTATGGAAACAATGCCCTGCTGTGCCGTTCTGTGACTGCGCTTAGCGAGGCTAAGCACGTTGATTGGTGGATTTTGCCTCACGCTCCGTTAGTACAGATCTGGTGGGTATTCAGCCTTATGCAATGATGACTATTTTGCTATACGATAATATCGCTTTTTACGGCAGGGCAGTAGTTAGTGTGGTTCAATTGTTTTGCACTTATGATCTTTTAAAGCCAGAGCGATATAATATTCTGTGATGCTCACTGATTATAATTATGCGTGCATAACATTAATTTAATTTTTCATTGTGTATTGTATGTTGGTACTATGCCTACATTAAATGTAAGCATATAACCTAGGTGCAAAATAGCTTAAGTCATACAATGATTGTGTACCTGGTATAAATGTGACTTGTATAATCTGACCGCCGACTTAAGAGTAAAGAGTCATAAAAATGAGCTAATTGGTTATCTATTATAGAAAGAGTGTAATTGATTTCTTACGTATACAAAAAGCTAACGTAATAGTTAGTACTAAGGTACAATATCAAATGACAGCGCAAAAATTGCAAATGCAATAAAAAACATTGGATTTTCAACTAGTACCTATTCCGTTGAATCTGGTTTAGTGGTTTATCGTTATGTTTTAATATTTTACTCACTTATTACAGCTTTGACAACCCTATGCAGGTGTAAAGATATCTTTTGTATTTAAAACATAAAAAGCATTTTGAACTTTAATAGAAATTTTTTACGTCGAAATTCACTACTTCGTACTACGACTTGTCACCTTTCGAAGTAATAATGCTATTGTAACAAGTTTTATGGCTTTTTAGGGTTCCGTAGCCAAAATGGCGAAAACGGAACCCTTATAGTTTCGTCATGTCCGTCTGTCCGTATGTCACAGGCATTTTACTCAAAAACTACATGATGGATATTGATGAAATTTTGAATATAGGTGTCTTGTATAAGCCGCTACTTAGTTTGGTAGTTACAAATGGATTCTGCAGCCGGAGGCTCGAAAAAAAACCAAAATGATTTTTAAACTAATTTAATTAAAAGAAATTACAATTAAATTAAGATGACGATAGTTCGAAGTATGAACGTAAAGTGATTGAAATTACAACAGATTTAATTAGGTAAACGCGAGTCACATTCTGCTGATGCACATTCTCGTGTCGTTGCAATTGATGCAAGGCCGCTTTCCAGGTCAGCCCAATATCTGCTAGGTTGACGATCCTCTACTGGCAGCATTGCGTAACTCCTCCACCCGCAGACCAGCAACTATTTTCCAACACTCAGTGAAAATATTGCTGGAACATCTCCATCTTCCAAGCTTTCTGGTTCTTCTTGAGTTCTTTTAGGTTTATGCAATCTCCATAAATTATATCTGCGGCCTGTCATTATAATAGCGAATGCGCAGGCACCGATGATGATTACGTAGAGAGGTATGGTTGTGTGGTAAAGAGCATTGGGAGAACTCGTGTCGAGTTGAATTGGGGTCTCGAGCATGAGTTTATTCTGGATGCTGTGCAGACTTGTCAAATCTGCAGATTTTAGTCTAATATATGTGGAAATTGCAGTCTGGTTTGCGACGTCCTGGGGAATCTTGGCGAGTTTTAGGGGATGGCCTTTTATGACGTCATTATCATTGGTAATTGTGAATTCTTCTGTCCGTAAGTAGCAGTTGAGTGGAATCGTAATAAGGTAGCTTCCATGTAGTAAGTTGTAGTCCTCCCGCTCACAGGTTAGCTGTACTCTTGTTGGCTGAGGAAATGACACCACGTAATGCTGGTCGTCGAGCTCCTCCATGGCAGGTTTTGATAGGGACACCGTAGCAAACTGGCAGGAATCCAACAGGGCTTGAGCAGTGATGAGTTGATGGATGCAGTCTTGTGCTGTGCGAAGCTGAAGGCTGATCTCCTTCTTGCAGAGATAGTGGTGACCGTACTTCGGGCATTCAGCCTCCATGTACACGAATGCATTCTCGTGAGTTGCTATGTAAGGATAGGAAGGGATAAGGGCCTGCCTATTTTTATTAGGTACTACTGAAAGTTTAAATAGATCGAAGATGTCTATCGAAACTATAGGGAACTCAAATACTATAACTATCTGTTTTTCTGTAAAATAATAACTTGGTAAAATTATGTCATAATATTCTCTTAAGTCTAAGTCTAAAATTCTATTTTTCCCATATATTATTTCTAACTTATCTAACATTTTTCTTAACACGTTAATATCGATCATAGAATGATGAGTGGTAGAGGCGCGAATGAAAGCTAAGCAATTTTCTACTCTTATCAGCTCTTGTCTTAAGTTTTCTACATTTTCACTTGAAATTACCAAAAGTTGGGCAAAATTTGTATACCTAATTAAACTATTTTCTTGATAAGCGCTGTTACTTAAAATTGTTTCCAATGTCGAGTTAATTTTCTTTTGATTTTCGATTAACGTTTCTAAAACATAGGTATGATGATTTACCCAATCTTTGCTTAGACTCACATGGCTATTAAATTGCGATACAATTTTATCCTGGTTAACTTGTAAGTTTTTTAACAAATTATTATAATAAATGGCATCTGATTGGTCAAGGTTACCGGTGATACTTTTTATTACTGAACCAATTCCGTCTACGAGACCTCTTTTAGTTCTTGTAGGTTCTAAAGCTTTTACTTGGTTTAATACTTGATCTAAGCTACCCAAAAGGTAATCTATCTGGTTTTCAAATAGAAGATAAGTATCGTTAATTAATTTCGTTTTATAGGTACGTAATTGCTCGGAAACCGAATTGATTTTATTTTCAATGTCGTCTAACTGAATATACTGTAAGTAGGTATGGTAGTGAGTCGTAAGTCGCATGGGTCCAATCTTGTATGGTAATAGTCCAGGTCCATCAGCCAGGCTCTCAAGTCTTATCTCCGTCGTGTTGGTCAAAGGCGTTATCAGCAACAAAAGAGTCCTGCAACAATTGAGTTCCTTTAGGGACGCGCTTAAGTCGGGATTTAGCTACTGGGTTGCGTTTTTTGGATGTATAAATATGTATGGGGAGATCTGCTTGTACGATGTCATGAGTATAACGAGGGGCGGTTTTTTGACGGCTTGCTAAGGGATTTTTTATAAATACCTGTTGCTGCGGGGTGTATTCTACTTCATCTTCCCGATTTTTATTTCGATTCTCTATTAGTGCTATCCGGTCGGCAAGTGAGGATTCATTTATGATGTCGTACACCTTTTTCATCTGTTCTCTGTGGTTCTGTACGTATTGTTGTAAAAGTCTTTCTGTCATGTCGATGTCTAGTGGATTTCTTGGGTCATAGTGTCCTGTCAGTAAGTCAAAAGGTCGGCATTTTGTAAAGCTGTGGATGGAGTTATTGTAGGCTATCAGTGCATATGGCATAAGGTTGACAATCGGCTCATCTTTTTGTCTTAGTTTAAGTATGCGAAGATGTTCAAGTAACGTAGAATGAAAACGCTCGATGATCCCATTGTCATTAGGGGAATGGGGTAATACTTTGTGGTGGTTGACCTTGTGAAGGCGCACGAACTCGGAAAATAATTGGTTGGTAAATTCTGTGCCGTTATCTGTGATCAAAGTAAGCGGAACTCCATGGTGTGTCGCATAGTGCAACAATGCCATGAGTACGCTGACGGCGGTTCCATCTCGTAGATGGTACGCTTGGCCGTACTTAGTGAAAACATCCATTAAGGTAACATATTTTTCGTTTTGAACTGTGAATAAATCCATATGGACCGTCTCGAAGGGTTTGGTGGCTGGAGGTACAACGTTAAACTTAGGTCTGATAGGGTTTCTATCATACTTAGCCTGTCCGCAAATGATACATTCGTTTATAAATTTTGAAATTTCATTTTTTAATTTGGGCCAATAATACTTTCGGGAAAGGGCTAGGTAACACTCAGTAATACCACGGTGGTTAGTTATACCCTCATGGTAATGCTGTATTATTTCTTGCTGTCGAAGATAATCTTTGACGTTTTCTAATTCAAATTTAGTAAGCATTAGGTTTAATGCGGCACTTTTAAAGTTATCTTGTATAATCGGTATGATCTTGTACATGGCTAGAGGGGGTTGGATTAGGATTCCTGTTTTAAATTTTGGCGTGACATATTCTTTAATAGCGTTTATTACGTCGCGTTCTAGATCAGAGTGGGATATCTGAATCGCTATGCGGGTGTGCGTGTCAAATGGCTTCGTAGTAGTGGGCTTCTTCTTTACGTCATCTACCATGGTTAAGATTATTTGCTTATGGAATTTGTTGAGGGGCTCATCAGTTATGGGAACCTCTAATATAGGATGTTCTTGACTTGTATGGGCGGTGGCTGTAGAAGAGGTTGCCACAGATCGCGGTCCTATTGAAGGGTTCGGCAAGATCGAACAGAGTTCATCAATTACTATGGATTCGGTTTCCTCATTATGAATTTGAATTCTGGATAGGGCGTCGGCGTTAGTGTTCGACTTTCCTTTTTTATATATGACTGTGAAGTCATATTCACTGAGTTTCAGGCGCCATCTGGTCAGCCGTGAGTTGGGTTCCTTTAGGCTCATCATCCACTGGAGGGGTCTGTGGTCCGTTAGGATTTTAAACTTTCTACCAAAAAGGTAAGGGCGGAAATATTTCGTGGCATAAACTATGGCCAAAAGTTCTTTTTCTATGGTACTGTAGTTAAGTTCGCTCTCGTTGAGGGTTCGAGAGGCGTAACATATGGGTCTATCTGACCCTACGGGACCTTGGGACAGTATCGCTCCAATAGCGACATTTGAAGCATCCGTTGTGAGCAAGAACTCTCTGGTAAAGTCCGGGTACTGAAGTATGGGGTCATTGGTTAGGAGTGTCTTACATTTTTCGAAGCAATTAACGTATTCAGGGTCAAGGATAATTTTTCTGCCTTTTTTCAAGCAGGAAGTTAAGGGTTTCGTTATCCGGGCAAAATCGGGAATAAACTTTCGGTAATAACCGAGAAGGCCTAAAAACTGTTTGATTTCTTTCGGAGTTTTGGGCAAGGGGTATTTCTGTATTGCTTGAATTTTATCAGGGTTTGGTTTGATACCATCTTTACTGATCACATGTCCAAGGTATGCAGTCTCAAGCTTCAAAAACTCAGATTTATCCATCTGGATTTTAAAGTTTGATTCTCTTAACCTTTGGAAAACCTTTTCCAGGTTAATTATGTGTTCTTGTAAGGATGTACTAAACACAATTATATCATCCAAGTAAACGAGACAAATCTCGTTCTGGAGGCCTCTCAGGACGTTGTCCATGACGCGCTGAAAGGTACTCGGACTGTTCTTTAGTCCCATGGGCATTCTTAAAAATTCGAAATGTCCATGTTCTACGTTAAATGCCGTTTTGGAAATATCCTGGGGGTCCATTTCTACCTGGTAGAAACCGCTCGCTAAGTCTAAAGTCGTGAAATAATGACATTTCCCTAATTTATCCAGGACATCGGTAATATTCGGGATAGGATATTTATCGTCAATGGTTTTATCGTTCAATTTACGGAAATCAACTACTAATCGCCACTTCTGCCTACCAGAGGCATCAGCTTTCTTGGGCACTACCCAAATGGGAGAACTCCAAGCCGAATCGGAGGGTCGTATGATACCCTGCTCCAACATCTTAGTAATCTGATCTCTAACTTCCTGTCGGTGTACGAAAGGATAACGATAACTTTTTGTGTAGACTGGTACTTCGTCGGTTGTCCTAATACGGTGTTTAATTTTATTTGTGAAAGTTAATGATTCTCCTTCTATATAAAAAACATCGGCGTACCGGGAACAAATTAACTCTAAGTTGGCCTTTTCCTCTTCATTTAAATGATCGGTCCGTAATCGTGATATGACGTCGCGCGCGCGCGGCGTAAGTTGATCGGTGCGCATGCACTCGATATTATAGAGCTCAGCTTGCGCTGGGCGGTCGAGCGAAAAGATGACGTCATTCGGAGATGGGTTCTCGACTTCTATGTAGCCGCGGTTATTTTTAACTAAGGTGAAACATTCGTGAATTAAACAGTTACTTATGGTTTGTTCTTTTACAAGAACCTCACCGTCAGGGGTATCAATGGGGATTCTTATTATTTTTGACGAACCTGCAGGAATAACTTCCTCATAAAAATTTGTGTTACATGAATTGTACATTCGAATCGGGTTACTTGACATACGAGTAACTAATTTTTTCTCTTTGAGGTCAATCTTCGCCTCCCATCTCGTGAGTAAATCTAAACCTATAAGGCCGTCGAAGTAGTCGTGGAAATGGTAAACGAATAGTTTAATATCGTCGGGGTCTTTAAACTCTGAAAAACATGGCAACGTTATCGAGTAACTGCTTCTAGTGGTTGCATGGACATTTGTAACTTCAAATGGGTCATTGTTCAAGGGGTGCTGAGGAAAATAGCGTTCCACGGCTTCGGGACTGATAAAAGATTGGTTAGCGCCAGTGTCTATAAGAAATTTAAGAGGGGGTTCCGTGATCTGAATATAAGGTAATTGCCTTTGCGATTGCAAATTCAACTCTATTTTGGCTTTTGTGACTTGTGGTCCTTCCGAAAATAAGGACGGCTATCATCATTGCTGGTACTAGGCTGGGGTTGACCTTCCTCAACCGATGAGTAATTCATAATTGGGTCAACGACATTGTATTGCTCAATGTCGTCATATTCATTAAAGTCTTCACTGTAGGTAGGGCACGCGCCGTAATATGAGTAGTACTCCGGTTCCGCGTGGTATTCATTATAATTGTAATACGATTCGTAATCGTAGGGTGCGCATTCATTTATGTGCATTTCTTGGGACTTATAAAAGTTATTGCTTGCTTGGGGCAAGACTTTTGGAGTAAAATTTTGGACTCCACTCATGGGTTTGGAACCTGTGTTGAAAGGGGGGTTGCCTCTGGGCTTTAGTCGGAACACATTACTTTGAGGGTTGTAATTCGGTGGTAAAGCTCGGAACATTTGTTGAGTTCTACTAGGCATATGATTACGGGGTTGAGCTTGCACGGGATTGAATTTAAAAGGCTGAGGTGCAGGTGGTGGTGGACGTTGTCCTGCTGGGGTTGCCCAGTTAGGTATCTGAGGCTGATAATTCGGGCGTGGAGGTAAAAATCCTACGCTCGGAAATGGTGTGGTCACCTTAGGGGTCTGTTGAACCTTAGACGGGTCAACGCGCTGCTGTAAATACATTACATTTAATTCTTCTTGAACATATTCAAGGGCTTTTTCTATAGTTTCGGGGCGCATGCACCTAACACGCGACCCTAGGGGTTCGTTTAAGCCTCTAACGAAAGCTTGCGTTGCGACTTTTTTATACAGGGATCGTTTGGCCTCTACAGTGGTGTTTAAAGATTCATGTAAAGAAACATAAGTCATTATGGTGCTTAGTAAAGTCTGGCAGTGTTCATAAAATTCCTGTGGGGTCTTATTACCTTGTCTGGCTATTGAAAGGTCATTATAAAGGGCGGTTTCATCTCGCTGGTCCGAGAAGTTATTAATAAGGGCTGTCCGAATACCTAGCCAATTATCAGGAATGCCATTAGAATTAATAGTGCATGACGCTGTTCCAGTGATTTTATTCAAAATTCCATTTATTAAGCACAGATTGGATAATTCTCTACCCGGTTCGTTACTTAAAAATTCGGAAACGATTTGGTCGCATATTCTAATAAATCTAGTAAGGATGTTAGGGTTCCCATCGAAGTCTGGGACCATGCGAAGGGCCTTGTAAATGGCATCAGTTCTATCCTGGGCCATTATTCCTTCTTCAAATAAACTACGTACGTCTATAACTAAATCTGAGTCGTCTAAGTTCCTATTTAAATCTACTCTATCCCGGCGAGCCTGTCGCGATGCAGGTCCCCGGTCTCCCGAATTTCTGGGATGGAAAATTTTGAACTAATGAATAACTACAGGAGAGTAAGGGAATTAAGCAACACGAGAACGATTCAAGTGTACTTACATAAGTTTCATTTCTGGTCTTCTTCAGGAATCGATTTCTGGATTCGCCTTCGGGTCTGCAGTCCTCAGGTTCTTTCTGATGTCTTGATGAAGCTTTGAAAAGCCAGCTGCCCGCGATCGCACGCGCACGTTTGCGATTTTGATTTCGGCGGTCGCGAAAGCCTCAAGATCCTACCGACTGCGCCACAAATGGATTCTGCAGCCGGAGGCTCGAAAAAAAACCAAAATGATTTTTAAACTAATTTAATTAAAAGAAATTACAATTAAATTAAGATGACGATAGTTCGAAGTATGAACGTAAAGTGATTGAAATTACAACAGATTTAATTAGGTAAACGCGAGTCACATTCTGCTGATGCACATTCTCGTGTCGTTGCAATTGATGCAAGGCCGCTTTCCAGGTCAGCCCAATATCTGCTAGGTTGACGATCCTCTACTGGCAGCATTGCGTAACTAGTTAAACAACTAAAATAAATATTTTTGGGGGGGCACTCCATACATGTTAAAGAAGCTAAAAAAAATTTTTTTCAGCAAATATCAACGTGTGGTACATAGTTCGACAGCTCTTTACAAACCACTATAAGGTTTCAAAATAATGTTTTTGATTAAGTGAATATATTTGGAAATAATCGCTCCGAAAGTTGTGTAAATTGTGTCCCCCCCTTCTATCTTCTAAACCGTGTGTCCGAAAAATATGAAAAAAATCACGAAGGTAACGCTTAATTAATACTTTCAACGAAAATTATTTTCAACAAGATCGGATTAACCGTTTTTGAGTTATTGACGATAAACTGCGCTTCTCAACAAAAGGACGTAATTGCTATGAAGATACGCTCTTTTGTTGTTGTATTTTTTTTACATCGTATTTTTTACCTTATAGTTACGGCTATGGAACCCTACACTGAGCAGGGTGCGACATGCTCTTGGCCAGTTATTACTCTTACGGCGCCGGATGAACTGTACCCCTATTCACTAGACCCACAGCTTTAGAACTGCGTCTCGCGACTGTGTCGTTCGTTAAGGGGTCATCCACATTTATTATATCACACGATTTTTCAGACTGTTACAAATTTATAATGATACTTTAAACCAGCGGTCGGCAACCAGCGGCCCGCGGGCCGCATGCGGCTTCGGCCCGCGAGCTTCCGTGGCTATTTTGTATGTAAAGGTCGATATATTCAGAATTGTATAAAATCATCATCATCAATTATTAACATAGTGCGCCCCGCGTCAATTTCGTAAGCTACTATGTGGCCCTTGGCTGCTAAAAGGTTGCCGACCGCTGCTTTAAACGGTAAAAGTTACTTTAAATAATACCCAAATCGCAGAATAAGTATTAGTACTTCGTACTAATACTTATGTAAACATGAGTCTCTTTCTAACAAAACTGTCGTTCGGGTTCGACCATCGGACGGAACGGATCGGATCCGACCGTCCCTCTCTATCGCATAACGCGGGCTCTTTCTGCTCGCTGGCTAAGGCCCCTTCGCGGGGGCTTCACGGCCGCGCGGCAAAATCGCGGAGCCAGCCACACCCGCCCAAATTACTATAGGTGTGTCTGAAATATTTGAGGGCTCCCTCGATGTCTCGAGGATCCATTTCTTACTCTACTGGCCTCGGTATGTACTATTTCCAAACCAGTCCGGTACGGTTAAAAATATGCAAGGCGGCGGGAATCTGGCTGTATAAACGTCATTGCAATCAACACAATTTTAGGCTTTCTTAGTCCTCAGGGTGACAACGCACTTGCAACCTTTTCCTTTGTCACTTGGTGGTATAACAATTTAATGATAGTTCTATAGTCTATTTCTCGTTTCCCATTTTGTATTTTGACGTTTGGAGATCCTTTACACCTCCAAAACATGTTTTGACAACGAAGGCCCCTTACATCTCCATTAATTTTAGTATATGCCTTTTTATTTTCTATTTTTCTTAGTAATTTATCTTGTTTTGACGCCTAGGGACCCTTTACATCTCTAAAATTGTAGTTTTATGTTTATTGAAATGTATTTAGTTAAGTAGTTGTTTGTGATATGCAATGTAATATTGTCACAATTATTGTAATGTGTTTAAAAGAGAAACTGGTGAGTTTCTTCCGGCGCTTCTTCTCACCAGAATGTCATCTGCCGAAGCGCCAAAAGAATCAGACATGTGAAAGAGCCCTTGAGGCCTACTTGCAGAAATAAATTATTTCATTTCATTTCATTTCATAACAATAACAATACGGACGAAAACACTGATATGAACTAAGTAGGTTAGACATAATAAAGTATTACATCAATTTTATTTTCGTATATCACCGGACCAATCTTATCTCTAATTTTAATTTACATAGATAACGTCGCTGCGTAGAAGTTTTCCTCCAGTCTATAGTTTTGTTTATTTCATTTTGGACTTTATCATTAGGGTGACAAAGTCCATTTTTGCGTGGGTTTCAATGTTTGTTGAGTTTTGGTTGCTGCGGTCATACTGACATTGTCTAGTAATCGGTCATGTGCGAATTTTACAGAGTAGATAGCAGTTTGAACAGGTAATGTAATCAGGGGATTATAAAAAATACTATTGAAATAAACATGTTTTTTTTTAGTTTACTAGCTTATGCCCGCGACTTCGTGTGCGGTGTAAATTATAAATGAGGCAATTAGTTTTCATAAATAATTTCTGATATTAGTTGATAATCTTGGTTGTAATTGGGTAGGTCAAGTATTTCAAAGATGTGTAGTTTATATATTTTTTCGATAGGTTTTGTCGTTAAGGGCCGATACAGACGGACTGCATGCCAGATGCGATTTGTATGGGAACCAGTGGCGTGGCGTTCAAATAACTCGATTCCTACCGGCTTGCCTAATATCAGGCATTTGACCACCTTATTCTACAGCTCTTAAATAAAATGTACGCCAAATCTACACCGGCTTGCCCTAGGATATCTTTTACGCCACGCCACTGATGGGAACTGCATCACAACTGCACGCCGACTGCGCAGTTGTGATGCAGTTCCCATACAAATCGTAGCTGGCATGCAGTCCGTCTGTATCGGCCCTAAGGTCCAGAAAATGTCGCTACTGCATTTTTATTCCCTGTAATTTTTCCAAAATATTGTGTTAAATTCTGGATTAAAAAGGCACGCCCGGCTGACAAAATTAGTGCCGCCTAAGTTCGCAATAAAAATCAAACAATTGTCTATGCGAGGTCTGTGTCAGCTGTCAATTCTAAATTGTAACAAAACAAAATGTAAACAAATATTGTGAAAATAAATATAAGAGAAGTTTGATAGGTATTTAAGTATACAGTTATCGCTAACTTTATGCTAATGACGAGTAACTACGTACATCAATGCTTTAACACCTCTTAATTTTAACTTAAAATTTATCCTAAACTAAAATAAAATAATTAAACTACGTATAAGACTAAACTAAACCTCGACAAAAAGGTAAAAATAACTAAAACACCCCGCCCCGCATCGTACCTGGCTCAAAGGTCCCCATAATACCAGCAGCATTCCCTCGCTGAATGGCTAAAGAGACCTGTTGAAACAGGTACGATCCAGAGCGAGGATCACAGCCTCTCTGTCGCAAACGACGCCCTAACTCTATAAAGAGGGCGCGGGCCTCCGAGCCCCAGGGTCCCGCTGTTTCAACCGCGACTGGCACAAAATCGTAGGCTGACTCCAAGGCGGAATATTGGGTGTGCTTCAATTTTGCGGCATTTTCTGCTGCTGAGCCAGCACACCGCGAGGTCTGCCTCAAATGGGATGCAGCAAATGCTGACACACGTTGCATCCCATAAGAGACAACGCCCTCTCCGCCAAGGAACCAGCGTCAGGCCGTCGGGCCGTTTACCGTCCGTCCGACTCAACACTGGCGGCTCCAAAACAGATGGCACATTAATCGACACCATAGCCCGCCGGATGATCTCATTGATTGAGTGGTGCCTCGGGAATCGGCCAGCGCATCGTGGGCAGCTGAGACCGTGATGGCCATTTTCCTCTACCATAGCCCCACAGCAGCAACGGTGGGCTTCACATACCCTAGCACCTAACCTCAACGCTGCCGCTATTCTGAGGGAGTCGTTGTCTAGGGAAGTGCCCAATTGGGGCGATGGTAGAGCGTGTAGCCATGCCCCGGCCTCTGACTGTGCAAGGGCTTTGAGCCGGGCCAAATCAGTTCCCGAGGTGCCCTCCAACAATGACTTGTACGTCCGTTTGCTCAACAGATCATCCCACTGTCTCTGAACGATGAGGTTTTCAGGCAGCTCACCCCCCGGAAACATTTTTGATATTATAAATTAATAAGTAATATTTGTGTGTTTCAGGGATGCACTTCTCTCAGTCAGTGGCCATCATTCAGAGTCAAGTCGGTACAATCAGAGGAGTACAAGTACTTTATAGTGACCAGGTACGTAGTCACTATGATATTATATTATACCACTTATAACATACATCATAATGTATTCAATTAAAAAATTATATGGATGACTTCTTCAATTATTTGTCTCCCAGAGCGAAAAGTAGAAGCTCCTCGAAGCTCATAGTTTTTTTTAGAAATTTTTAGGGTTCCGTACCAAAGTGGTAAAAAAGGAACGACTCTCTCTGTCTGTCCGTCTGTCACAGCCAGATATCTCAGGGACCACTGCTGCTATCGGTTTGAAATTTGGAATAGTGTTAAAAGTAGCTAACCCGAGTCTATTGGACATAAAAAAATCTTGAAGCTTTTTACTTTTTTTTTATGGGTCTTTGAAAATTGAAAGTAGGGCTATTATATCAAGCCGAGTATCAAATGAAAAGGCTTGATTTGTAGAATAAAACACCGTTTTATTTTTTTTTCTTCAATATATGGTTTTTGATTTATGATGAAAAACGTTAAAAAAAATAACATACCCCCTATTATCTTCGAAGTTACTGAACAGAAAAATCTGTAATAATTACCAATTATCAATGTCGTCCTAAATATTACAGGAAAAATATAACGGTTTTCCTAACTTGCACCGTTTTTTAGAAATTTGCAAAAATCGTAACACATACTTATTTGCTCCTATTAAACTAACCGCCATACAGTTCTTCTTGAACTATACACGTATCTACTGACGAGTTTGTACGGAACATATATGATATTACTTAATTTATTAAGTGTAATTGTATGCTGTTTGTTTCCCATTAAAATAAAATAAAATAAAAAAAACCCTCGGTGCGCGAGTCTGACTCGCACTTGACCGGTTTTTTATTATATTCGGTTTTTTTTTTGTTATTTTCAGAACCCGCTGAGCGTGGACCTAGTGATAAACATGCCGCAGGACGGCATCCGGTTCATCTTCGACCCGGTCGCGCAGCGGCTCAAGATCATAGAGATCTACAACATGAAACTAGTTAAGCTTAGATATAGGTGAGTACCGAGCCTGCCTTAACACGTTACAATAAAGTTAACATTCGTTCACAAATGAATGAATGAATGAATTTATTTGCTGATTATGGGTTTACATAGGTGTTAAAAGAATACAGAAGGATCAACCATAACCTACTTAGAATAGCATGCAAAATTTTACAGATGTCTCTCGAAGGCCTCTCAAGAGATTGCACACAGAACATTAAATCAATTACAATGTCAAATAATAATTACAAATAAATATATATTAATGGCGTCAGGATTTACAGACTTTATAATCAAATTATATAATTAATGTATTGAAAGGTCAGATGGTTATGGAACCACTATTTAAGTACTCATTTACAGAGTAGAAACACATGTCACAAAGCCACAAGAATAACTTTCTTTTAAATTGTTTCACGGGAAGCTCTTTCATGTTTGAGGGTAACTTATTGAATATTTTCACGCACATGTAAAAGGGACTGCGCGAGGTTTGTTTAAGTACAGTTAACAGTGTGTTCGATTGTACAAGATTCGGATGGTGGCATCGGTTGGCAACACCATCGTTGTGGACGTTCCCTATAGCTTCATTAATAGGCTACTTTCCTGACAGATCAAATCAGTTACTTTTTACCCGACTGCGGCGAAGCCCAAAGGAGGGTTATGTGTTTGACCTGTATGTATGTATGTATGTCCGTTCCTATGTCCGCTCGTAACTACTCAACGGCAGCACCGATTTTGATAAATGATGCATCGTTAGATTCGTCTCGATGGCGCGAGTGTCACTGGGTATGAAGTTCGTTAAAATAAAGAAAATGGCGGATTTTATGCAGTTTTAAAGTGCACCGCGGTCGGGTTTTTTTTATGAAGTGTCAAAACGCTCAGATAGTATGTAGTTTGTATGGAATAAAAGTGAAATGATGTCATTTTACTCAAACATCAAATCATCTTCTTATTTATAGGTTTTGATCTTGAAAATCGTTTAAAACGCTAAATAGGTGATGTTTAGTTCATTTTTGCAAATTTTCTAAAGCTGATTTAATGGCTAGCGTGTAGTAATTTATATTGACTACAGGCAAATACCCTATTGTGGGCATTTCTCCAGAAATATGTCTGCGGTCACCTCATTCATCTGGCCCTTTTTCATACTAAATGTATGGAGACAGATGAATGAGTCGCAGACATATTTTTGGAGAATTGCCCTTGTATATATCTGGACATCTGTGTCTAACTTTGTAAACTACCTTTACAGTATAATAGCAGTAATTTTTCTTCAAACAAAAGGCACATCGCGCGCTTGAATGTGTGCGCGCCGTGTACGAACGCACTACAAGCAAAGTTTTAAGAATGCCGTGTGAATCGCACTCACACAGACGTGCTATCGTGTCGCGCGCTCCTAAACGGCCGGAGTTGGACTACTTACTCGTCTTTATACAGGGTGGGAGGGACTATATCGACATACTTTAGCCATGAATTCCTGGTGGTGTGACGAGTAAAAAAAGTTATATGATGTATAGTCGAAAAACGGTTACTTTCAGAGATATTCATTATTTTTTAAATGAAAACTCCCAAGTGTGTAACAAGCCCTAATAAATGTGACTAAGATAGTTTTACTATTTTTTTAAAATCCTTTAACTAAACAGCAATTAACCTTCGCAGTATTTGATGGTAAGCGACCACGAGGCCAAAAAATTGACCTTTCATTTCCATTTAAGCTTTTTTTTTCTTTTTGATAACTTTTCCTCCAGTAAGGACATGTTTATAACGAGGGACTGAATTTACTGATTTATTTTGTTCCATAAGACTATTAATGTAAAATGACAATATTCGACTCATGTTGATATAACATTATTTACTCGTCACACCACCAGGAATTCATGGCTAAAGTTTGTCGGTATAGTCCCTCCCACCCTGTATTTTGACATTGTTTTTCCAAACCAGACCAATGAAAGGTGACCTATCTGTCACAGATCACTGCTGTTATCAGGTACGGCGACCTAATGACTTTATGGTCGTCGGCTAATGTTCATATCGATGACTCGATGTTGCGTAATGACATGTCATTAGCCAGTCTTGTTGCTAGTAGAGATCAGTAGGTATTATTATTTCTAAGTACAGTCAGCATAAAATAGTCTCTAACATCCAAAGCGCCATATATGTCGTCACACGGTTTACTATTGGATCGCATAAATTTAAAAGGCATAATTCATTATTTCGCATAATTCATCATTTGGCATAATGCTTTTTTTTCTGAACACGTAAACTTTTCAGGATTATTATAACGCAAACCTAACCTAACCTAAGCTATTTAACAAGATGAGGCCTTAAAGAGTCCTGAAAATTCTACAGTTTAAGAATAAAATGCATTATGCCGAATGATGAATTATGCCAAATGATGAATTATGCCTTTTAAATTTATGCGATCCAATAGGATCCCGTCGTCACACCTCTAGTGCTTATAATGTGGTGGCGACAGCACAAAGCCGACAATCGTGGAGATCCTTGGGGAAGGCCTATGTCCAGCAGTGGACGTCTTTTGGCTGAAATAATGATGATGATGATGACACTCGTTGGAAGAAGACAGTTACAGCAATTCCACGACAGATGGCGCTTGCATCAACGCCCATATAAACCGCACAGTTCCCATACTGTTCTGCATCGCACTATAGAAGTGTTTATAACGCTAATACTACATATACCACATCCAATTATTTTGTTGTTTCTCAGAAACTGCCCTATTTTGATGAAGTTTGGTATATAGATCAAGCTGTATCTTCCAAGATAATCAAGATGAGACCTCATTTTCGAAAAATCAAAAGTCGCCTCACGGAGGCATTTAACTGATCTAACCAAGCCCGGTCTCTCAGGGACTTTGAAAATAATATGATGATATTTTAAAAGTCGACTTTCGGGGTATAGTAATAGGGTTGCAATTTGTCCGCAGCGGCATGTGCTTCAACTCGCCGGCGATAGCGCCATCTATCGAGCAGTGAACTGCTTCGGTGCACTCCCTATTTCTAACTTAGTGTATAAGATTCAAATTTGTTCCCAACGGCCTTTATATGTTTGATTATGAAATCTGCCTTATTTATATACAAAAAAAAGGTTGCAATTTGTCCGCAGCGGCATGTGCTTCAACTCGCCGGAGATAGCGCCATCTATCGAGCAGTGAACTGCTTCGGTGCACTCCCTATTTCTAACTTAGTGTATAAGATTCAAATTTGTTCCCAACGGCCTTTATATAATGTTTGATTATGAAATCTACCTTATTTATATACAAATAAGGTTGCAATTTGTCCGCAGCGGCATGTGCTTCAACTCGCCGGAGATAGCGCCATCTATCGAGCAGGTGGAGCACTGCTTCGGCGCGACGCACCCCGGCCTCTACGACTCGCAGAGGCATCTGTTCGCGCTCAACTTCAGAGGGCTCTCCTTCTACTTCCCTGTTGATAGCAAATTTGAGGTAACAGACCTGCCTTATCGTGGTAGGCCGGGACAGGTGACCTGGTTCGACTCCAGGCACCCCCCGGCACATACCCAGCCCGATGTGCGTGCCGACTGTGTGTACGGCACACGGTTGGACGCCCTTGGGTGGTCTCGCCAGCGACCTGGTTCGAGCCCAGGGACCGCAACGGCCAACCACCCGGCCCGACAATCACTATGCCCGGTTATGGGTTGTGAGTTTGTCAGGTTTAAAAAAAAAAAAAAGACCTGCCTTATACTACCTCGTTTTTGTACATTAGAATATTAAATGGAATAAATTATTATTATAATATGTTTAAATAAGTACTAATTCGGTATATTTTGGGTATATTTTCTCATACCTAAATAAATAAAAAAAAAGGAAATGGGGTTGTTAGGGAGTATGAGGTAAAACACGCTGATCCGTAGCTAAAACGGCGCGCGTCGGGTGCGCGAAATGCGAGCCTTTGATGTTTGTCCAGGGACATTACTTACCTAGGCCGGCAAAACAAAGAACGTCTCAGATTGCAGGTATTTCGGGCTCAAAGGGCTCAAACTTTGAAGGGTGTTTTTATTAGGAAAATATAAGTTTGAGGTGAAATGACTGAACACGTGTCTATTCTTTTTTCATGTTCTCCAACATATAATGAAACCAGTAATTAACTAGAAACTGGCTTGAATTTTTTTTCTGTAGAAGTTGGAGGGTTTAGTCACTTTTCACTTTGAAGGACAATATCTCCTAAAAAGTTGAACTTGGGCAGCTAAAAAAAAATACGTGTCTGCTATTTTAGACTACTCTATAACATACATCAAAATGAATCAAATCGGAGTCGGACAGTTGGGTACCCTTCCTTGTAAGTAGAAAGTCCGGAGGGATCGCTAATCGAGCAATGTTGCTTCCAGCCTGGGTACGCGCACGGCCTGGGCTCGCTACAGTTCCCGAACGGCGGCTCGCCCGTCGTCGCCAGAACCACGATATACTACGGATCTCAGCACCAGGTATTACTAATCTATCTATTCTACACCGTGGCACAGATTAGAGAATATAAGTACATTACACAACTAGGGTGGTAATACAAAGAAAGGCCGAGATCGCAGAAGTTTGCGGCCCGAGCAAGCTAGGGGCGTAAATGTGCGATCGAGGGCTTTTTTACTACCTCCCGTGTTGTGTAAATTGAAATTGAAATCATTTATTGATATATTGTGAGTTAGTTACAAAGATCTTATTCGTTATTATTTTGTACATCATTTTATGTCTACACTTGGCCAGAAAGCGGCCAGACCAGGTGTGGCATAAACAGATATTTCAGTGTCGCGCGTTTCCATACAAAAAAAAACAAGAATTCCCACGCTCGTGTCAAGCCTATTGTTTTGTCGCGAGCGTGGGAATTCCCACAGCACGGAAACTTCGCACAGTACAATACGCAAAGGTTTCGGCGTTCGGCCGGCATCAACGGCGTTTGCGTACTGTCACGATAATTATATTGTGAAACTGTGACATTTTGGTTGCCGGCGACCGGATTACAAGATATTTCATTAATACGTTACATTAACTTAAAACTACATTTATAGAGATGTAAAGGGTCTCTATGCGTCCAATCAAGACAGTTAATAACCACATTTTTATAAAAAAAAACCCGACCGCGGTGCACTTAGAAACTGCATAAAATCCGCCATTTTGTTTATTTTAACAAACTTCATACCTAGTGACACTCGCACCATCAAGACGAATCTAATGATGTATCATTTATCAAAATCGGATGTGCCGTTGAGTAGTTACGAGCGGACATAGGAACGGACATACATACATACATACATACAGGTCAAACACATAACCCTCCTTTGGGCTTCGCCGCAGTCGGGTAAAAAATAGAAAATAAATTGATGATGAAGATGGTAATGTTGATATCGTTGATGATGATGGATGGTCACCAGGCGAGCAGCAGCGTGGGAGCGGCAGCGTGCGCGCCGCTCCCCCCCCTCCCGCTGTCGTGCTACCGGCAGCAGCTGCACCTGCGGCGCTGTGACGTGCTCCGCTCCCCGCAGTGCACCCGCGGCCTGCGGCTGCACATGTTCACTGAAGGTATGTCTGTCACTTTCATGTTAGTCTTATACTACAAGGTGAATTTTAAAATCGTGAATCGTAATAGTATATTATACAACTAGGGTGGTAATACAAAGAAAGGCCGAGATCGCAGATGTTTGCGGCCCGAGCTGTAAGCGAGGGACGTAAATATGCGATCGAGGGCTTCCTTTATTACCTCCCGTGTTGTGTACATCATTTTATGTCTACACTTGGCCAGAAAGCGGCTTTTTCCGTACGCGCAGCGTGCGGAAAAAGCCACTTTATGGCCAGGTGTGGCATAATATTTTTTTTTAGTCTATACATAGTTAACAATAACTTACAATGCTTTTAAACCTAAATTAAGTACGTTTTTATTTTGTCCACTTTTAATTTGATTTATCCTAATTTTTAAAATCTCGTGGTCTACATTCATGGTTCGTGCTTGTCATGAAAATTTCAACATTAGATATCCAACCTCCTAATATTGAAGTTGGCTGGATAGAATTTTGGCACGTATTGTCAATAATGTCAACATTGTCGACATTGTCAACATAAGTACCTATTTAAATCGTATTTACTCATAAAATAATTCAGTTTTATTAAGATTAATGTAATGGTATAAGCGCCTCCACCGTTTTGTTCATAATTAATTAAGCGGGTCTTTAATTGTAATTAACACTAGTGCTCTGTATTAGTCTTAAGTAGCTTTACCGGTAAACGTGGTTACGATTCACGATTTAAAATTCACCCTGTATACTAGCATTTTCCTGGGGCTGCGCCCGCGTTGTTCCCGTTATTGTCCCAAAGGAACTCTTTACCGGGATATAAAATATCCTATGTTTCACTCCAGGACTTGTGTTTCTCAACGGGTGGCGGCGTTCCATGAGAACATCTACCTTTTGTGGCTTACTTAACGTACCACCACCAGTGTGCTAACAGTGGCGTGGCGTAAAAGATATGCAGTACATATTTGGCGTACATTTTCCTTAAGAGATGTAGAATAAGGTGCTCAAATGCCTGATACAGGGCCGCGTCGACCCCCTGCAGCGCCTGTGCGCGAAACCTATGGGGCACCTCTTTATTGTCGTCGTGTTTCGACTTTCGGCGCCCCTATTGCCTTGGCGCCTGTGTGCGCTGCACACGTCGCACACAAAGGCGGCGCGGCCCTGGCCTGATATTAGGCAAGCCGGTAGGAATCGAGTTGTTTTGACGCCACTCTACTAGGGATGTAACGAATATCGGTTTTTGAACATTCGCGAATGCGAATACGAATAATCAACGTTGATATTCGCGAATGCGAATACGAATATTGGTTATAAAATTTTATAATACTAGAAATAAACAAAATTAATAACTATGAAAATTCAATACTTCGTTTTCAATTACGATAAACTTAAATTTAATTCAGTTTTGCAATAAAATAAGTAATTGAAGTTTAAGTTGGAATAATTCGTCAGCTAAAGATAATGTAATGATTATGCATGTGGTAGAAAAATTGGAACCGGTGGAAGTTAAAAATATCTTATTTTCATTTTATTTCGGTACTTATTTAAGAGTTTTTAATAACTCATTGATAGTTTCGAAATCCGACTCGGACTTAGCCGTATTTTTTTCTGTTCCATGAATTTTAGGATCTAAAATGCACCAAAAATATTCGCAATATATTCGCATCGATTTTGCGAATACGAATGCGAATGCGAATATTGAAAATCTCGCGAATATTCGCGAATACGAATGCGAATAAGAATATTCGTTACATCACTACACTCTACCGATCTGTAGCCCAGTATGTCGGTTCCCAGGCACGTCCCGGGCCCTGGAGCCGGTGCAGCTGCCGCTGTGCCGCGTGGTGCGGTTCGGCGACTCGTGCCAGGCCGTGGCGCGCGCGCTGGGCGCCCCGGCGCGCCTCTACTACAAACACGACGACAAGATGCGCATCCACCGCCCGCCCGCGCGCCGCCCGCGCCACGCCCCGCCAAATACCGATTACTTCTTCAATTACTTCACGTTGGGACTGGTGAGTGGCTGAAAACATGTCGGTCTCTAGCATCCACCGGCCGCCCGCGCGCCGCCCGCGCCACGCCCCGCCAAATACCGATTACTTCTTCAATTACTTCACGTTGGGACTGGTGAGTGGCTGAAAACATGTCGGTCTCTAGCATCCACCGGCCGCCCGCCCGCCGGCCGCGCCACGCCCCGCCAAATACCGATTACTTCTTCAATTACTTCACGTTGGGACTGGTGAGTGGCTGAAAACATGTCGGTCTCTAGCATCCACCGCCCGTCCGCCCGCCGCCCGCGCCACGACCCGCCAAATACCGATTACTTCTTCAATTACTTCACGTTGGGACTGGTGAGTGGCTGAAAACATGTCGGTCTCTAGCACCCACGGGCCCCGCCACGCCCCGCCGAACACTGATTACTTCTTCAATTACTTCACGTTGGGACTGGTGAGTGGCTGAAAACATGTCGGTCTCTAGCATCCACCGCCCGCCCGCGCGCCGCCCGCGCCACGCCCCGCCAAATACCGATTACTTCTTCAATTACTTCACGTTGGGACTGGTGAGTGGCTGAAAACATGTCGGTCTCTAGCATCCACCGCCCGCCCGCGCGCCGCCCGCGCCACGCCCCGCCAAATACCGATTACTTCTTCAATTACTTCACGTTGGGACTGGTGAGTGGCTGAAAACATGTCGGTCTCTAGCATCCACCGCCCGCCCGCCGGCCGCGCCACGCCCCGCCAAATACCGATTACTTCTTCAATTACTTCACGTTGGGACTGGTGAGTGGCTGAAAACATGTCGGTCTCTAGCATCCACCGCCCGCCCGCGCGCCGCCCGCGCCACGCCCCGCCAAATACCGATTACTTCTTCAATTACTTCACGTTGGGACTGGTGAGTTGCTGAAAACATGTCAGTCTCTAGGACACACGGGCCCCGCCACGCCCCGCCGAACACTGATTACTTCTTCAATTACTTCACGTTGAGACTGGTGAGTGGCTGAAAACATGTCGGTCTCTAGCATCCACCGTCTGCCCGCCCGCCGGCCCCGCCGGCCACTGATTACTTCTTCAATTACTTCACGTTGGGACTGGTGAGTGGCTGAAAACATGTCGGTCTGTAGCCTATACGGATGCCCGCCTGTTGGCCCCGCCACGCCCCACCGGCCACTGATTACTTCTTCAATTACTTCACGTTGGGACTGGTGAGTGGCTGAAAACATGTCGGTCTCTAGCATCCACCGCCCGCCCGCCCGCCGGCCGCGCCACGACGGCTACCGATTACTTCTTCAACTACTTCACTTTTAGACTGGTCAGTGACAAAGAAGACTAACAAAGTCATTATGGGAGTCATTTTTAGGCTTTCGATACACTGTTTAAACTTTAATTACGTCAATTTTGGGTTTCAAGACGGTGAACATACTTTGTACGCTAGCCTCTCTCTCTCTTTTTTTTTGATTGATCAATTTTTGTAGACTGCTGATATCCTGTGTGAGTGGTCGAATGTCACCAACAAGGTTTAAGCTGAAAATCAGCGCTGTGGCCCCCCGGCTGCAGCACATGCTGAGCTTACACCTTTTTGCGTTTGCGTACACACAATCTCTATTATTCATGTTTACTGTTTTATAACCATTGTGTGTGTTTCTGCAAATAAATTATCATTCTATTCTATTCTTTGCTAAAACAGTCTTCATAGTACTCGATTTCTAGGTGGTGTTGAAAAAATCTACATCAGGTCGTTTTGTGGCTTTTGTTGAATTCAATTATTATTTAGAAATTTTCGGGTTGTGATACTGATAACGAGTCACCAATAAATTCAATTACTTCACTTTGGGACTGGTGAGTCTGAAAATCAAATTAATCCTCTCATAAGTGGGTTGAAAACCGTTTTCTAGGTTAACATTTTTTTCACCAT
The DNA here is from genome assembly GCA_947034925.1 of Eudemis profundana. Lineage (NCBI taxonomy): Eukaryota > Metazoa > Arthropoda > Insecta > Lepidoptera > Tortricidae > Eudemis > Eudemis profundana. Next base: position 6,770,460 of record OX344814.1, on the reverse strand, counting down.
TCAGGCCATTTTCATCCTCCTGTAATTTAGTGCTTTCTAAAGCTAGAACACTGAATTTTCAGCGATTTATAGGTCATAATAAGACTTAAATATATTATCAATAACATTCAATTTGAAGAACTATTGCGCGTCAAAGTTCCTTAGTTTTCTGTGACTGACTTGACTGGTTGGTTGACTGATAATCATCATAATTCTATTTTTTTGATGGGATTTTATTTTTCCTCGCAGTAGAAGTGAAAAGCACTATGTTTAGTCTCGGCTGAAAGTGCAATAGATGAACTCGTGTTCTTCGAGGGCCTCCCCTGCGGGTCGGTCCTCGAACCCACTCGTCTATCTGTTGCTACATTCTGGCCTCTGCAACTATGTACTATAGCGAGCCAAATAAACTTCACTTGATCAACCCAAACGCCCCAGCCGAATAAACACCAACCTATTCCAGGATATCCTGTTCGACGCGAGCACGCACCAGGTGAAGAAGTTCGTGTTGCACACCAACTACCCCGGGCACTACAACTTCAACATGTACCACCGGTGCGAGTTCGAGCTCGCCGTGCAGCCTGACAAGTCAGTACCATAGTATAATCAGTGTTTTTAGAGTGGCTGACATCTATGTTGATATCTATGTTGGCACCCCATAAGGCATTAGGGGTGCATTTAGCGATTGCATGTCATGAAATTTTTCTTCCCTTTCGTTGATTCACCCATACGGACTGGCTGTCTATGTGGCAGAAAGTATGAACGTCAAAATATGCAATGGTTGAAATACCCAGGCAGGCGAATACGAAAACTCTGCAGTGGGGTATATGACAACACCTCCATTTAAAAGTCAAACTTCTATGAAAATATGACTTTTAATTTTAGTATACCTAACCTACGTCTCTTTATTCTATTTTTCTTTTTAATTTATCTTGTTTTGACGCCTAGAGACTATACATCCGAGATCATACATTTTATGTTTATTGAAATGTATATTAGTTGACTATTTATTTGATGCATTGCATTAATGAAATTGTAAGTAATTATTGTAACGCTAAATGTTTTTGAAAAGAGAAACTGGTGAGTTTCTTCCGGCGCTTCTTCTCACCAGAATGTCATTTGCCGAAGCGCCATAAGAAAAATAATTAGACATGTGAAAGAGCCCTTGAGGCCTACTTGCAGAAATACATTTTATGCCACACCTGGCCATAAAGTGGCCAAGTGTAGACATAAAATGATGTACACAACACGGGAGATAATAAAGAAAGTCCTCGATCGTGCGATCTCGGCCTTTCTTTGTTTTACCACCCTAGTTGTGTAATATATTAATTTCATTCCTCAGATGCGAGCCCAGCTCGCTAGTAGACAGCGTGGGCGCGGTGAACATCACAGCATACAGCAAGTGGGAGAGCGTGTCTCGCGCCCTCCGCGTGTGCGAGAGGCCCGTGGTCCTCAACCGGGCCTCTTCCACCAACACCACTAACCCGTTCGGTTCCACCTTCTGCTACGGGTACCAGGACATCATCTTTGAGGTGAGATATAGCTCCAGTCATGATTAAAATACCAGGACTTCATAGTTTTAGCTAAGGTTCCGCCTGTAGATACCAGGGCAGCATAAGCCAGGCGAAGTAATCATTAGCTTTGGGGTGTCGTAATCGACACAACTCAACTCATATTGTCTTCACAAGAGACAGAGTGTGGTCCTCAACCGGTCCTCCTCCACCAACACCACTAACCCGTTCGGCTCCACCTTCTGCTACGGGTACCAGGACATCATCTTTGAGGTGAGATATATAGCTCCAGTCATGATTAAAATACCAGGACTTCATAGTTTTGGCTAAGATTCCGCCTGTAGATACCAGGGCAGCATAAGCCAGGCGAAGTAATCATTAGCTTCGGGGTGTCGTAATCGACACAACTCAACTCATATTGTCTTCACAAGAGACAGAGTGTGGTCCTCAACCGGTCCTCCTCCACCAACACCACTAACCCGTTCGGTTCCACCTTCTGCTACGGGTACCAGGACATCATCTTTGAGGTGAGATATAGCTCCAGTCATGATTAAAATACCAGGACTTCATAGTTTTAGCTAAGGTTCCGCCTGTAGATACCAGGGCAGCATAAGCGAGGCGAAGTAATCATTAGCTTCGGGGTGTCGTAATCGACACAACTCAACTCATATTGTCTTCACAAGAGACAGAGTGTGGTCCTCAACCGGTCCTCCTCCACCAACACCACTAACCCGTTCGGCTCCACCTTCTGCTACGGGTACCAGGACATCATCTTTGAGGTGAGATATAGCTCCAGTCATGATTTAATAATACCAGGACTTCATAGTTTTGGATAAGGTTCCGCCTGTAGATACCAGGGCAGCATAAGCCAGGCGAGGCTTATGACAACCTCAACTTTCATATTATCGGCTTGACAAAAGACAGTACCAGGACACCATAACTAAGGTGAGATGTTAGCAATGCATGCTGACTTCTATGATACTCGTACCAGAACTTCACGGTGTGTAGGTTAGATTCCTGCCCGTTGCCGCTCTCACGCCGAACCTCTTCCACTAACACTACGAACCCGTTCGTCTCCACCTTCTGCTATGAGTACCAGGATATCATCTTTGAGGTAAGATATGATATGAGTCATGAGTTTCTTACAAAGTATACTGAGCGGTTCGAGTTGAAGTGCCGAGCTGTTATAGGTGCGAAGCCCCCCGCATGGAAAAAGTGAACAAAAACAAACTTCTTTTTTTAGGTTAGGTTTGTTAGTCAACTTGCGTCCCTCAGAGCAGAAATAGAAGCCCCGGGCCCAGCGGGGCTTCGTCGACCTGCTGACGGTTCATAGTTGTTTAGAAAGAAAACCTTAACTTTATAGTTGCCCTACTAAACGAACGGCCTAAGCATTGGCCAGCTATATCGTTAATTGATACATCGACGCATTGGCTAAACATCCAGGTAGTTAACAAAATGGCGCCGTTTATTGAAAAAGGCTAAGCAGTTAATCAAATGGTTAATTAAACCAGTTAGATACCAGGACATCAGAAGCCACAAAAGCTACGACTTGTGACACTGTCTCCGTTACAGGTGATGTCAAACAACTACATCGCGTCGATAACGTTGTACCAGCCGGAGGGCGGGCGGCCCGGCTTCGCTGTCAACTCGATCGCGTGACACAATCAGGTAACAAAGAAGGATAATACCAAGGACCATTCAAACAAGAGGACTGTCATTCTCCATACAAAAAGCTGTTCCCCGAATTTACAACGCCATCTATGTATAAGCTTGGTAAAAGCATTATATTATATTATTTACAATTATTCAACTTTGCAAACGTGACACAGTATTTAAATGTTAGAATTTATTTATTATTAGCTGTTTACGAACTAATTGTTACTATACTATGTTTCTTTGTTCAATTATAACATCGTTAAATGTTTAGTTTTTTAGCGCCATCTAGTTTTTGCCCGGAAATCCCCTAGCGGTCGGATTACGATCCAAAGTATGGAGAATGACAGTCCTTTTGTTTTAATGGTCCTTGATAATACAGAGGGGATGTTTACAAATACAACATAACTAACTAAGCTCGTTGACACCTTTTGTCATTAAAACTGTTTCTCTATAGGCATCAATCAGTCTATTCAGTTATGTTGTTTTTGTAAACATCCCTTCATTTGTCGGTGACAGTACAAAATGAACACAATAAAAAAAGAAAAAGGAGAACATAAAAAAGTACGCTGCCACAAAACGGTCCCACCAGCAAAATGCCGAGAATTAAGAGCCAGCGCTAGTCTTTCGGTGGAACCAGACAGGTGCGACTTCATGGCATTCAAGACTTTATTTCGCCATGTTTGCGTATTTGGATTTTTTTTAATAGGTAGTTACTAAATTTTGTTTGTTTTAGGTAGTTACTAAAATTGGCGCCACAATTTTTATTTACTGATTTTTTCTCAAACATGCAGGGGAGTAATGACATTAAGTGCCTTATAATAGGCCGCAAAGTACCTCGGTTCCGATGCGGGTAGTCAAGAGGCTTTTAATGGAATTTCATACAACATTGCCGGCCTAGGCCAGTAAGATGTTTTTTTTTATTTCCATTCCACATTTATTTGTGACACAGCATCATGGAATTCAGCCAGTAAGAAAACAAACGATGTTTGCTATATGTTGCACATTTATTTATTGTATAAAATTGACATGAACATAATAAATAAGACCTTATAAACAATTTCCAATACTTTTAAGTTTCAAATTTAATTAGGCATAAAAAAACACATTTAAAATATTTCATCTAAATATTCGCGGTAAAAATGTGTACTGAAACAGATTTTGGAAAGGAAATTGTTTTTTTTTTTTTCATTATGTAATTCTATTTTTTGTCTACTTTATTTTTAGTGTCTCTAGAAAATAAAGTTTGATTCTTGAGAGTGTTTTTAGTTTATTTCATTGCATATTTGAGAAACGGGTTATTCTTCAGAAATATGTCTGCGGTCACCTTATTCGTCTGGCCCTTTTTCATACTAAATGTATGGAGACAGGAATAAGTCGCAGACATATTTTTGAAGAATAACCCAAAAGCACTATACATATCTCGACGTGAAAAGGGGTTGCCGGCCTCGTAACTATCGATATGTATTCGGCTGGAAACCCCTTGGAAAGGCCTCTGCAGTAATGTACTATTATTTAAAATGTCTTTCTTAATACTGATGGTTGCCCTGTATTTTGCTGTCTGTACTGATTGATCTACAAAATGAATTATTTAACCCTTAGATGCATACGATAGAGTGCATTTTATTTCTGAAATGTCTCAAGTGAAATAAAATTCATGTCAATTTGAGATTCTGTGCAGATGTTGACAATGTCTCAAATTGACGTTAAATTGATTTCTACTTGTGTCATTTTAGTAGTATCATTTATGATACTGTATGCACCTAAGGGTTAAAACAGAAAAAAAACTGACAAAAACAACGGATAACTGCACCGCAACTCTCGACTTGACATGAGTTTTTTTTTCAGGTTTCCCCGAGCGAAGGCTTATTCACGTCCTGAACATATTTCAGTTGCCAGCCTCCACACAATCCTCCACTAGCGTGGCAACCCTAGACAGTACACTGAATGTTGCCATGGCAACGCTGAAAAGCGATCACAACATATCCCCAACATAAAGCACCTAAGAGGAAACAGTATTGAAAAAAAAAATGTGATAAAAACTGTGAAAAAAAACTAAAAAAATTTAAGTGAGTGACAGATCTCAGATGGTGTGCATAAGTCTTATTTAATTCCTTAGACGTGGACGAAAATAGAAAAAAAACACGTTGTTTTTTTTTAATTTCTCGACATAGACATAGAAGGACAGATTATAAATAATTAGTCAAATTTGTTTTTTTTATCGAAATCTGAATTAAAAATCATGGAAATTAGCATTAGGCTGTTGTAAATATTTTTGAAAATATGATAAAATTAAGGAATCATAAATCAATGTATTTTTTCTAAAAAAAAAGATGATTTTGAAAGGCGTTTGCTATTGCGTGTGATGGAAATATTAGAAAAAAAAGTGTAAAAAATATTTTTTCTTATGACAGCACCACAATATGCCATGGATGTTTTTTTATAATTTTTATGATTTAATTAATTATTAATAAATATGTAAGGTTTAAGTAATGTGCCTCACTATGACGTTATTTATTTACGTGTTTGTATTTTAATTTTTTTTATTTATTATTACTCGCTTTTCGATTTCGTCAATAGTTTATATGAATCGAAGAGCTAAGCTTAATCTAAAACCATCCTAGTCTAGATTTAAAAAAAAAATCCGCTATGGCCCGTGTCTTTCGGTATTTTGATGGATATGTGATTTATTTAAAAATCCAGATTTTCAGTTAAGGTCAGTAATCAATTTCGAAATATTTAAACCAATATATAGTAGGTAAATACTTATTATGTTTTAAATTACCTACGTTTGAGGAAAGGTAACTATGTCACAGACAATATAAAATCAGATATAATAAATAAAATACAGTTTTTTTTGTTATTTTGATAACACTTATAAGACGGTAACATGGTTTCTGAACTGCGCATGTGTGATAAAAATAATCACTGTAACCTGTCTTAAAAATTCGATAATATATCAATAACATAAAAATATTGAAAAAAAATTGATACAAAACTATTGTCATAAATCAATTTGAAGTCTTCCACAGATTAAAAATAAATAAAAAAACTGTAAAAAAGGCAAAATTGTGTTGACTTTGACAGTTAACTTTCCTCTGAAGAATTACAAATCTCGAGTGTTTAAAACAGGTTCAGCGTATACGCACTTGGTATACCAAGTCTCTTCTTAAGGTGAATTTAGACCAAACGAATTCTAACACATTCTAACCCCACTCTACCAAATTGGGGTTAGAATGTGTTAGAATTCGTTTGGTCTAAATCTACCTTTACATTATTACTCATTCTTAAAACTTTGCTTGTAGTGCGTTCGTACACGGCGCGCACACATTCAAGCGCGCGATGTACCTTTTGTGAGAAGAAAATTTACTGCTATTATACTGTGGAAATGTACGCGCGTTTTCCTCGCCGTCCTGTTTTAACGGCCATTCTCACGAAGTATGACTGCGTCTAATTACCGCGCCTCCATACATTTAGTATGAAAACAGCGTCGCGGTAATAGGCTAGATGACTAAAAAAAACTGTTTAGTCCGTCTGTTACATTATGAAAAAATATTGTACACGTATTTTTTGTTTTGTTTGACAAACAAAAACTGACGAGGATAGAGTGCTTAGAAGTTTCGAGTGACGTCACTCTTGAGTACAAATTGTACTCAAGAGTGACGTCACAAGCCCCCACTCCAGAAGTTTGATGATCTATAACTTTGTCGATTTTTAATATTTTGATAAACCAAAAAATAAGTGTCCCATATTTTTCCATAATCTAACTGACGGACTAAATAGAATTACATATTTTTAACCCAGTCATCATCCCTATTAGGTGACCGCAGACATACTTCGTGAGAATGGCCGTTAAACATACACGCTTTGCTTGGAGCCTCGTTATTGGTTGTAGACGAATGTGTGTGTCAATGCCACGTAGCAGTCACAAATGTGTGCAACATGGTTCAACTCTGATATATTCGCGCAAAGCTTACCCGGAGATTCTCAATCTTTTATTTTGAACCTTTTTCTAACTTTGTTGGGTCAATTTAAGGTTCAGAAGGACAGTTCCATAAGGAAAAAACGGAAGTATGTTCTTCGTGTCTGGCTTTCTGTTTACTATATTCTCTAACTAAAAACTTCTCGAATATTTTTTTAATCACTAGATTGCCGATGTGACGAAATATAACGCTCGTCGTTAGGGTCGATTTCAGGCGTTTTTCCAGCGTTCTTTGTAACTTCATGAAGTCACTCCTTGGTACAATTTTCACCTAGGAGTGACGTCACAAGCCCTCACTCCAGAAGTCTGATGATCTATAACTTTGTCGATTTTAAATATTTTGATAAACCAAAAAATACGTGTCTCATATTTTTCCATAATCTAACTGATGGATTAGTCCATAGAATTATATATTTTTAACCCAGTCGTCATCCCTATTAAGAGGATTGTATTGTATGAGTTCACCTTTGAACCAACAATGTCTAACGTCGCTGATACTCGTAAGTTTGAAAATCTCCGCGCAAGCAGATGGTGCCAATCAATACTGAGCTCTATTCGTATGATGGCAGAGTTGCAATGAGCTTACGCCGCGAAACAGGCAGGTTGTGAAACTGTTAGGCAATATAATGTTACTTTGTTACTGCAATTAAGTTCATTTTTCTACTCCTGTACTGTTATCTGTCTTTTACTTGGTCACGAACACTAATATAAGAACATATATAATATGAGTTCAGAGAAGTCTATAGTCTATTCCCCATAACAGCACTAGTGTCGTTATAGCCACTTTACGTTATTGCTAGCAACCACAGACTTCTAAATCTAGGTTAAACTGAGGTCAAGGATTAAGCGCTCAATTTTAACTTTACGGTAAAAATGCACAACTACCAACTTAACAAACAATTAAAATCCTACGGCTTTTAAGAAAAACAAAACTTTCTGAACTAAATTCATTGATGCCAACATAAAAACAAAAGTATTTTTAATATATTCACTGCGTGTCAACTTCATTTAAAAAATAAAAAGTTTACCATAGACACATACTGACAGTCATACGTCATATTTGCCTTCTTTGCAGGTTATGCCTTGTTTGTATTTTATAATTTTAAAACCTGTCGTAGAAAAAGTATTGTATGCAACGTTGTATAATTAAGTCAAAAAACGCTCATTGCGTCTCTATTTGCGATACTCGCCGCATTCGCGGCTCGTATCGCAACTCACGCAATTCGCATTTTTTGAACCTTCTTATACAACTGTTGCATAAAATACTATTTTGTATGCCGTTTTCTCTTTGAGATGTCAAGTTTTTTTGCTTACTTGTAATTTCATCTACTGGAGCTTAAAAAATCATAACCAGGCATCGGATATTCCTGCGCCTATTTACCTAAAGTTGGCGAATTCCCGGAAAAAACTAAGCAAGTATGGAGTCGGCTTCTTAAAAATATATTTTTAAATAATATAAGTTCCGGGATTCCGGGATTGCATAAAACGTTACGAGAATGTAATATATCGCAAAAATGTTTAGGTTTTACTTTTTTTAGGTTAGTTTTGTAAGTACTCAAGTTGATTTATGCGCTTGCCACATGAAGTATCAATGAATTCAGTAATTTATTCAGTTCACTAAATATATTTAACTCTAAGGACAAGTTTGAGATATTTGTAAAATGTAGGTACAGGTAGAAAAAAAATAGTTTTTTTAATTATCACAGTGTAAATAATATTTGGTCGTTCTGTACATGGGAAATAACTTAGAATAGTACATTGCAATACTATAATAGGTATGTGTTTATTTTAGCTTAATTTCCGAAATCCCGGTAAATTCACTAACAAAAGTAAAAAAATAAATCGAGTCCGCCTCCATACCATTCAAGTACCTACGCCGACGCCGAAGTTTAGGTAAATAGGCGCAGGAATATCCGATGCCTGATCATAACCCTTCAAATATCGTCGCCCCCATTCTAAACTTACAAATGTGCAATTTTGGTGAACTTTGATTTTAGACCTAAACCTATACAGATTATGATCAAATTTGCGAATTTCTCAAAGTGGTAGACTGGTGACTTTAGCATGGGGGCGACGATATCATTCTATAACTTATTTAGGTTTTTAGCTGTATTTATGCCAAAAAAGTTAAAATAGCTTATACTTACTTAAATAGCTTGTACTTATACGTTATAGCTGCCAACGCTGAATTAGTGTTCCAGACTTCGCCACTGGCACATATAAAAATTGAAACAAAATATTATTAAAACGACCTATAACTATCAAGTATTAAATAGTATTTTATGCAACAGTTTGGTTCAAAAAATGCGAATTGCGTGAGTTGCGATACGAGCCGCGAATGCGGCGAGTATCGCAAATAGAGACGCAATGAGCGTTTTTTGACTTAATTATACAACGTTGCATACAATACTTTTTCTACGACGAGGTTTTAAATTATAAAATACAAAATTAATCATAACCTGAAAACAAGGCAAATATGACGTTTGACTGACAGTATGTGTCTATGGTAAACTTTTTTTTTAATTTAAAATATACTTAAATAAAAAAAACTTTTTTTATGTTGGCATCAATGAATTTAGTTCGGAAAGTTTTGTTTTTCTTAAAAACCGTAGGAATTTAATTGTTTGTTAAGTTGGTAGTTGTGCATTTTTACCGTAAAGTTAAAATTGGGCGCTTGATCCTTGACCTAAGTTTAACCTAGATTTAGAAGTCTGTGGCTGCTAGCAATAACGTAAAGTGACTATAACGACACTAGTGCTAATAGGGAATAGAGTATAGACTTCTCTGAACTCATATTATGTATGTTCTTATATTAGTGTTCGTGACCAAGTAAAATACAGATAAAAGTACAGGAGTAGAAAAATATTTTTGCGGTACAACACACTGTTAGCTGTGCATTTGTAAACGGATGTCAACTTTATTGCAACTAAATTCTACTGTCCGTCAAGATAGCGTACACTGTAAAGATATTCAGAATCTGATGCAGCCAATAATTATATAATACTTTCTGAAATATAAGGCCTGTTCACGGTGTACGCTACCACCGGGCGTCAAGCTGGCGTACGCCGTTTGTATCTCTGGAACGGCTTTGTTTTTGGAAACACTTTATATCACAAAAAATAGCACCCAAATAGTAATATAGGGTCATAAAATTTCATTTCTCTAGCTATCGTAGAAGCCGAGATATTCCATGACTTAACGGTGTACAAAATTTCACACTGTCAAGCTGGCGTACCCGGGAATTTCACATAGAAAGACTTCGAATTCCGAAATCACGCTGTTCACTATATCTCGGCTTCTACCCTAGTCTACTATTGTGCCAATGTGCCCAATTTGCGAGGCTCTAAGATTTTAAACTTCACAAACCAAGCTGTGGATAATCCTACAGATTGAGCCTGCGTCTGCCAACTGCTTTTATTAGCGAAGCAAAAAAAGGCTTATGATTTTTTGTTTAAACATTTTGACTTATTATTTCCAAATTCAAAATGACTTGACATCAGAAACAGTAAACGATGCATATAATTGAAATATACCAGTTCTAAAAGCCACTGTATCCATAATTATGACTAGTATGGTTTTGTTCAATATTGAGTTATCATATAAAATGTGTAGTAGATATTGTAAAAGATATCTACACAAAGGGTACTTTATTGGATCGCATAATATTCTATTCGCATAAAATATATATGTTTTCAGATATGACGATACAGGAAAATTATAAAAAGTTACCTAAGGTAGTGTGGGTAAGTAGTGGTAGTCGCCTACTTATGTAATAGATTTATAGTTGAAGCAAAATCATGTGAAATGACATTATGCAAAACTATGATTATTACTCATACATATATCAGAAAAAAATTAGGTTTTATTTATAATTTTCCCGAGTAACATAAACCATCTATTATGCGAAAAATACATTATGCGAAATATTACATTCGTTCAATCAAATATTATGCGATCCAATGTACCTATGAATAGATTAGGGTTAAGTGTTTTTAGAGCTGTCTTTTTTATAAATAATGCACAAGTCACATGAGTGTGTGTGTGTGCGTGAGTGTCGTGAGAATTAGTGGCTGTGGTGTCAACAACAAAAAAAGATTAAAAAATTGACAAATAATACGATAAAAAAAAGTATTACGTTTAAGGAACGGGTGTGTGAATATTATTATTCTACTCCAACAATATTGCCAAATATTGTTCTTATACTAGAAGTTTAAGCTATTAGTTCTTCGAACTAAGTATAAGTTCATATTTTATAGAGAAGGGTGACTCCAGAGTGCGAATCGTACTTTCTCTTAGAACAGTATTCGAGCGAGCGTAACTGCTCCATACGAACTTCGAATTTCGATTTCTACTAGACCTGAGTTATTTAACGTTGAAATATTGTCGGAAAAAAATCTATTTAAGGAGTGTACTGTAAGTATTGGAGTATTTTATAAAACAGTAGATATGCTATTACAGTTTCACTAAAATTTCCCCTCACTCTAATTTTTCCCTTGTTACATTCATGTTTTTTCTTAGAGTACAGACGAAAACACTGTTAAGTGACCATTAGTAGACCTTGTCCCATAGTAATGCGGTTTACAGATGGACAGTTAAGTGTGTCTTCAATTGTGCAGACACCACACGGTGTGTCGCCACTTGCCAATGCTCTTAATTTAGTCGTGTAATGCAGATCGGGCGTACTTCGGGCACACTACTGCTAACGAATTATGGTTACACCGCTAAATTAAGAACAGTGACAAGTCATAATATTCCTGTGTGATGACTGTACATTTCTCAGATGATCACCGTGGCATTGACTTCTTTGGCATCATTAATGTCGAAGTCTTGGGATATTTGCACAATATTTCCGAGTATTTGGTAGAAAACCTCGATGCCTACCAGATATCTGAAGATATCTTGCGAATCTCCTAGGACTTCGACAATGATACCACCGAAGTCAAAACCACGGAAACTGTTATGTTATTAAGTAATAATAATAATGTCCACACACCGCGTTGAGTTATTTTTATAAATAAAGGTAAGCTTTCGTTCGCTGTGGATGTACTGTCGCAGCCTCACTTAACTCATAATGTTGTTAGTATGTATGTCAGCCTGTGTGAGACATTGTCTGTTACGAGCACAAATTGTACACGGCCTATGACGGTCGCGTTTATGACGCGACCCATTAAGCACCTGTAACGTTCCATCAAGTACAGTCACTTACCTCACATAAGTATCCAGGCGCACGTACATTTATGTATGCGCGCCAGGATACTTAAGTGAGGGCACCGACTGTACATGCGAAAGTTAGATGCTTTATTATTTACTTTAGAACGAAACACGCTATCGTCATAGGCACGCAGAAGTTTGACTCTATATAAGCGTATGTCTAGCGATTGTTTCCTTGAAAGAAGGCGGTAGTCAGACTCTTGCAGTACTTGTTATATTTATCTATACATTTTTGAACTTTGGTTAATTGTTTTTAATCAACCAAGCTATGATGAAATTATTTTTGAGTTACCTGACAGCCAGTACACTATATCTAGTTATGTATAAGGTTTTCTATGTTTTGGTGCCGTTACTAAGTATAAATAAGTTTATTCTTTAAATATAAATTATAAAAACACCATGAATGGTGTACATCTAGATAAAACTAAAAAATTAAAAACAGATATCGAATATATGTATATTATTTATTTCATAAGGCTATTAGGTTGATACGACTTTGCTTTTCATAATAATTATCGTAATAATTTTATTTTGCCATAATAATGCGAGTTCAATTACGATTATTATATGATCGAAACATTATGACAAATTAAATTATGACTTATCTAATTATGTTAAACCCGTCGCTCTGTAAAGGCTGACATATGCATACGTATAACTATAGCTTGTATATTATACGTGTTGTAGCGTTATATTATACATTGACAATTTACTTGAACTGTTGCAGTTGGCGCTTACGCTCTTCTCGACATTTTTTTTCTATAGAAATGTGTGATTAACCGCGTAAGCGCCTACCTTTGTAACATTGCGATATGCGCAGATTAGGATAAAGAAGATCCTTTCATTGACGACCCTATAACTGTTAATTCACATAATAAGTATTGGAATAGTTCTACTACATATTTATAAATCTTAATCGCTTAAACCTACGAGTTTGTAAATTCGAATATATAAACCATGTAAGGTGTAGAGATAACGTGGATACTTATCAAAAGATTCGTAATCAATGAATCTACTTAGAAATCAACCTTATCTATTAATTTTCACTTTATATAACTTACGTTACATTGTGTTATATCAAACAAGACATTATGAGAAACATAGCTATGTCAATGATTTACATAAAAGGACTTTCTTTATACTAAGTGGTCAAGTTCACGTACTTTGTCAGTTTTAGGGATACATAACAACTTTTATGATTAGTGGATATAGGACCCATTCTCATACGGTCTATATTTTTTAAGTAGTAACAATTATCAAGAGGCATAAAACAATCATTAGACATGTTTTATTTATAAAACTGAATAAATGTATAAAATCGTTGTCATATTTTCAATTTTTAGACAATAATGATTTTTCGTTTTTAATATGCAATATATCTTGAAAAATAGTCGTAATTACCTAATATTGCTGTTTTTTCTGATTTTATAGCAATATGCCTTGATAGCCAATCTGTTTATTTGTTATAACTTTGAACCTGGGCTCACGGTTCGCATAATCGTTGATTGTCATCGGATGTTTAAAAACTCGTCATCTTTTTATAACATGTTTTTCGTAGGTACATATGGATAGTTCTTTGTATTAATACTGCGTTATATTAATTTGACAATAGATTACCTAATTAAGTAATTACGGCAAGTAAAGATTATGTGAACCAATACGCCACTGTTAATATTTAGTAAAAATTGCTTTTATAATTATTACAATTATGTCTGACCAGGTATAAAGTGTGTTGTTTTATTAACATCTTCATACATATATCTCAATTAATGCTTACAAGTTTGTGGACGCCGTAATGGAAACTAAATTTATGTGACGTGAAAAATCTAAAATTCGTGAAAAATTAACTTAAGTAGCACACATTTTTATTTTGGCGATTCGATTTGGCGCAATTCAAAGGGACAATCAAGCAGTAAAAAATGCGCTAATGCTTATGTTAACCTTTTAGACGCTGTCTTCAAACATAAAAATTGCAAATCAGACGCCGTGTCATAACACTTTGAACTTTATGCTGGTACATGTAGGTTTAGGTATATCGCTCCTCGCCCTCTGACACCTTTAGGTGTTGTTGGCATGGTAAGCACGAAAGTACACGACACCTTCAGGTGTTCTTGGCGTCTAAAGGGTTACTATGATGTATTTAATCGGTTATTAAAGTCCACTGCGGGCATGCGTAGTGTTCAGTTGAGAAGGAAGACCCTCAATCAAAAGGACATAAAACATCACCTCAGTACTTGGTCAGGCAATACTGATATTTTATACCTACTTTTTCCGCCGTTGTACTTTTAATGTAAGAGACATGCTCAACTGCAAAATCATAAGAAATGATTGATATAGACAGAAGTTCCTTTGAAATATTTTTTTACAAGCTTTTAGAACTGAATTTTAATGAACATATTTTCAACCAATTGAGCTTAAAATTTTGTATGCACGTGCAAATCTGATGACAATACAGTATCATTGTGAGCTAGAGCTGATTTAATGGAGAAGGGTAGCCATAAGATCATTTAAATAACATAAGATACATCCACCGCGATTGGGGTTATAGTCATTGTAGTTTGCGATTAAACAAAAAAGCTACAATCGGCAATTAAAATCGGTGGATTTATCTTATGTTATTTAGATAATAATATTGGGTTTTCATCCGATTTACATATGTACTTAAAATATCCGCTCTATGGGTTAAGGAAATATCCTTTAATAATTGCCAGTTTAGACCCGAACAAACATTAAAAGTTAAATACAAGACTGTATAGAAAGAATTCACTTGAACAGATAACGTACGATCAAACCTATCAGATACCTATTTTATCTTATCATAACTATAGGAAGGAACGTGTTAGAAATGTCCACGCGTAACCGAACGAATTGGTCCGATGTGCGTCACCTGATACAGTCGGTATAAGATTGATTTAAAGATAATTTTCCGGAATAAATCCTTTACCCCGAATTTCACGCAAAATAGGTGCATATCAGATACCATGCTAGTAATATATGCAGTAAATTGCCAAAAGTATTGGTATTCATAAATTTCGATTAAAAAAATCGTCTATCTAGGGATAGACAATTTTTTTTCTAGTACCTTCCTGTCAGGCGTTTGCCCCTTAAATTACGAGGTCTGGATTTGAAATTATTTTACTATCGTATTTTTTAATTTTCATAAATGTATGTTATGACATCATTTTATTTGTATAAAAGTAACGTCTCTCTACGTCCGAAAACTCTTTAGCGCACAATAGTTACCAGATACTATTGACTTTTCAGAATAATTATTAAAAAAACCTAACAAAACCTAAACTAAGTGACTTACGTAAAAGCTGTTTTAATAGTACATTGTGTATCAAGGGCGGTAAGTAAGGAATTACAAACGAGTGTTTGTTACAAGGCCGAGGCGAAGCCGAGGGCTTTAATAACACGAGTTTGTAATTCCTTTACCGCCCGTGGCACACACAATGTTTTTCATCACACTTGTGAGGAAATCTGATTAAAATAACCTTACTTAACCTAAATAAAATTGTAAAACTGACAGTGACATTAGTGACATATATCAAGCCGACAAGTCACGTTCGGAAACCATAGCGGTAAAGACTTAAAATGGTTGATTTTATATTTGCAAAATACTGAAATACACTATTTAAACATTTAATTAATGTTACAGAAATATGTGTTTACATGTATTTGCAATAACAGTTCTCTTTAAATAAATATTTCAGGAATAAAAGTTAAAAAAGTAAGTTGGCGTTTTCTTTGAACATGACAAATAAGAGTAAAACAGAACCAGCGTTTCAAATTTAAAAAGAAAACCATTACGCCCTAGGGCGTAATAGGTCATTTACGGCCCGCAAAACCTACGTGTAATGACACCATTTTCGAGCAAGTGTGATGAAAAATGTTTTTCGTTTCAGCAAGAGGATAATTATGCGAATTAAAGTTCGGACAATCAATAATTTAGGACAAATAAAGTTATGCCAAATAGAAACCCCTCACCGATATGTCGTCGACGGTTCTATAATTTTCTTTTCATCGCTCTAGGGTGAAATCATCGCTGATTGTAATAAGTACCTATATATTGAATTTAATCCAGATTTTTATAACTGGTAAAATATTTTTTCAGAAACCGTAAACTTTTCAAGGTTTATATAAAATGTGGACGAAACCTGAGCTAAAAAAAATCACGTGGACGTATTTCACGTGGAATGAATCTAGTTACCTACTAGAAATATGAAATTAAAGTGCAAATCACGATAATATTCAATTTCGTACGAGGCATATACTTTATTCCTCTATAATAGACATTTTTTCACAAAAATGTCAGTATGTTATCATTATCAGTTAAATAATAACATTACTCGTTTAATGCCGTCATTATTGGACTTAAAACATAAACGCAATAAACTGGAACGTTAAAAAGTCGTAAAATACAATTCACATGAAAAAGGTATTAAATATTGCATTAAAAACATGCTTTATTCCCCTCTTGATCTGAACGGCACAGTTATTGGCATTTTTCAGCACTAGGATCGTAAAAACAATTGTTTATTTTATAGTGCCTGTAAAATAAAGCATCTACGGCCGTTTATTTCGCTTTAAGGGAGTACATAACACAAATTTAATAGGCTAGTTAAATATTTCTGACGCACATACATTTTTGAGAAATGCTTTTAACTGGGGGTTATTTGTATCCGACTGCGGCGAAGCTCAGGAGGGTTATGTGTTTGACCTGTATGTATGTATGTCCGTTCCTATGTCCGCTCGTAACTACTCAACGGCTTAACAGATTTTGATAAATGATACATCGTTGGAGTCGTCTTGATGGTGCGAGTGACAATATGGCGGATTTTATGCCTTGCACCACAGTTGGGTTTTTAAAACAGTTTTATTTAGCTTGTCCCCGAATATTTCTTTACAATTTAGCTTTAATTTTACGACAGCTTTTTCAACTACTAACAAACCGATTCTTATGAAACTTTGCACAGGCCGTTCGTGGGTTATTCTTCAGAAATAAGTCTGCGGTCACCTTATTTCTCTGTCCCTTGTTCATACTAAATGGAATAAGTCACAGACATTTCTGAAGAATAACCCTCGTACTGTCTGGCCAAAGGAAGTGGTAACATTGTGGGCGCACCATGGGCAGTAATTAGTAAAGGTCCAAACACCGACGATCTGGGCCATTCCTTATTATACCGCCCTAGGTGCGTAATATCGATTCCTTTAGACTCAAAGGGCGTAAGCTCCATTAGAACCTACGGCGTTTACGTCCTTTGAGTCTAAAGGTATCGATATACTATTACGTCTTCTCCTGGCCAGTAAGTGAGATCTCCTAGCACTGCGGGCGGTAAATGCCACTTATAGCATGTAGCGACGAAATAGTGCATTACTTACCTAGGGCAGTAAAACAAAGAATGTCTCGATCGGAGGTATTTGACGTCCGAGCCGAAGGCAAGGGCGATAAATATGCCATCTGAGGCTTTCTTTATTACCGCCCGTGGTAAGTACAAAATTTCACTACGCGTAGCAGGTGGTTATTTCCACTTTATGGCCAGGTGCAGGTGTGACATAAAGTTTACTGAACAGTTGAGTATGTCCTTTACATTCAACAAAATACAACGGCTTGAATGACCATGTGGTCCGTTTGTGTATTGCAATTGGTATTCTATCAATTTTGCGATATTTTTCTATTTCTTTATAGCCTTATATAGCAATACTCACTTTTCGATTCACCTAGCTTACTTATGAACATTTTTAATGTTAATGAGCATCATTTTGTTACCATTTTTTTTTATATTACGATGTCGATTTACGACTGTCCACAGTAATATACCGAATTAGAACTTAAATTAGGTATGCAAAACAATCTAAAAGTAAATGTATAATTGTTAAATATGGTAACAAAATAGAAAAGAAGTTCAGTAACATAGTGTTATAGTGTTTTTTTATTGAAAATATGTTCATATGTAATGTTTTAATATCATTATTATTGTCATACATAGGAAAAGTAAATTGTTAAAATGTCCGCGACATTTTAGGTTATGTTTTTGTCATATTTTGACCTTTATTCCAGTCAAGTGGGTACAAAAGGAAAGTGTCTCAAAAAATACCAAAAAATTAATAAAAATTTCGTACGGAACTTTGTTGCTTTTATTTTTTATCTTTCTCAAAATGCCCCCAGCGATAATATCGAGGGCTTCATGCTAAAGGGGCGTATAAGCAAGCGTTTTGCTTTGCGTATACGCCCCTTTGGCCTGAAACCCTCGAGGGCTTCATGCTAAAGGAGCGTATAAGCAAGCGTTTTGCTTTGCGTATATGCCCCTTTGCCCAAGTATGAAGTGAAGACTAATTAATCCTATTTCTTGTGATGTTGCCATATGTATTTTTGTTAATATAACTTTTTTTCTGACCTCTGCAAACTTAGCGTAGTCGCACTCTAGCTTTATATTTTTTTTTGACGTGATAACCACACGTAGAGCAGAATGTTATTTGCAAGATCATTTTAAAATGTTAAAAAATCGTAATGAAAGTACTAGAAAATTATTTCGACAATTTCGGCTATTTCAATTTGTTTTTTGGGTTCCGTAACGGTAAACGGAACCCTTATAGTTTCTTCATGTTTTCTGTAGTAAGACATCTCCATAATAGAGTGCGGCTACAATATTTAACTTTACAGAGCGGAACATGGCAACACCTTCATTTAAAAGTCACATTTTTATAGAAATTTGACTTTTAAACGGAGGTGTTGCCATGTTCCGCTCTGCAAAGTTATCGTAGTCGTACTCTAGAAATATTAAGTACTTACTTCACAGTCACACACTTTTAATAAAACTGGCCAAGAGCATGTCGGACCATGCTCAGTGTAGGGTTCCATAGCCGTAACTACAAGGTAAAAAATACGATGTTAAAAAAATATAACAACAAAAGAGCGTATCTTCATAGCAATTACGTCCTTTTATTGAGAAGCGCAGTTTATCGGCAATAACTCAAAAACGGTTAATCCGATCTTGTTGAAAATAATTTTCTTTGAAAGTATTATTTAAGCGTTATCTTTGTAATTTTTTTTATATTTTTCGGACACACGGTTTAGAAGATAGAGGGGGGGGGGGGACAATTTTCACAACTTTCGGAGCGATTATTTCCAAAGGTATTCACTTAATCAAAAACATTACTTAAGAACCTTAAAATGTTTTCAAAAGAGCTGTCGAACTATGTACCACACGTTGACATTTTGTGAAAAAAAATTTTTTTAGCTTATGTTACATATATGGAGTGCCCCCCCTAGATTTTTTTATTTTTATTATTTAACTACCAAACTTAGTTGCGGCATCTACAAGACATCTATATTCCAAATTTCATCAGTATAGGTCTTGTAGTTTTTGAGTAAAATGCCTGTGACATACGGACGGACGGACGGACGGACGGACGGACGGACATGACGAAACTATAAGGTTTCCTTTTTAGCCATTTTGGCTACGGAACCCTAAAAATGGAGTCAAAGTTCACATGGGTACATTATCATTTATCAATTTTAGATGTGTCATCGCTCAAATAAGGAAATCAAAATAAATATCAATTAAGATTAAGACATGACAATTCCAGACAAGATTACGTAAGAGACTAGTCAATTGTCTGATTTAAAAATAGATCATAATAATGAATAGATCAAAATAGATCTTACGACGTTTTTACCGTTAATTCCATAAAAGAACGACGCTTACTGGCGTAAGCGCCAACGCATTTGAAGCTCTTTATGTTTATTGTCAAATTAAGCGTCAAAGTGCCAAACAACATGAAACGCCAATTAAAATTGCTATTTTTATCTCTATTTTTAACGTTGTAAGGTCGGATTTGCGATGGGATGAGTTTTAGACCTAATGAACTTAGGTTTAAACAATTAAGAGGTCAACTGAAGTCATGGTCTATCCGAGTTAGCAATTGTAATTGTACCTTCTTAGTTGTGAATGTCGCGGGAGATTAAAGTCGGCTTTTTAACCATCATTCATTATCATTAGCCGCAAGTCGTTTACTGCGGGAGATAGGCCTTCCCCAACGAAAGCCACTGCGGTCCTGAGCCCCCATCCATCGGAGTCCAGCAATATTTTTTCGATTTTTTGTAGCCCCACCCCGGAAATCTGTTCCACTTATTTAAATAATTCATGGATTTCAACTCGCTAGCTAACACGCAACCGGGTGCTCAACGAGTCTTTAAGTTTTTACAGCGGTATTAGCATAGCAGATTGGGGAATGCAAATGTACTCGAAGGCCAACTTTAAACTTTAACCTTTAGATTTAACTATTTTAGTATATACATACATTATATCCAGTGACTGAAATGCCATACGATAATTAAATAAATAAACTCGAAAATCCGGGTAACCGACTTTATTAAGATTCGGGTAAAACCCGGGTATTTTGACTCAGAATCAGAACCCGGGTTAAAAAAACCTAACAATTAATAAAAATTATGCGTGTATTGTTTTATTTTAAAGAAATCTGACGTCAGCCTTCAAGCAAACGCGAAAAAACATCACATCTTACTTAACACGGCCGGCATTGCCGGCAAGTTCATGATAGGTAATGCAACTTGGGTACCCGAAAATCCGGGTAACTGACTTTATTTAGAGTCGGGTACCAAATACCGTGTATTGAATTCCCTATAGCAGATGTTACAGACTATACTCTAGTTGATTCGTATCTTTTTGTATATTTTTATTAATTTAAGTAGGTACTCAAGATGAGAAATATACTTTATGCCACACCTGGCCATAAAGTGACTTTTTCCGTACCGAAAACCGCTTTCTGGCCAAGTGTAGACATAAAATAAAATGATGTACACAACACGGGAGGTAATAAAGAAAGCCCTCGATCGCATATTTACGTCCCTCGCTTGCAGCTCGGGCCGCAAACTTCTGCGATCTCGGCCTTTCTTTGTATTACCACCCTATTTGTGTAATGTACTATAAAGTGTTAATGCAAATTTAATGCCAGGACAAGGGAGATAGCGCCCCTATGTGCCTCTGTACCGCTGTGAAATGTGAATAGCGGTAACTTGAGGTAAAGCCAAAAAAATGCGCTTTTAAGAGGAAACAGGAGGGCAGTTTTTCCATACAAACGTAGTCCCCTGTTTCCTCCCTGGATAATGCCAGTAGAGCAATAATTTTTTGTCCAAAAATCTATGGCTACTATTGATATGTTCCTATGTTTTCCTTTTTACGATAAATTGACCTTCAAAAACCTACAAAAATGCCAGATTTTCCGCTATGTTCACACATCCAGAAAACAAATTTGACTAGATTATTAAAAAAAAGGAAAACATAGGAACACGGCCAAAGCCTTTCTTTAATGTTTAATGAAAAAAATAGTTAAATAGGTTAAGTTTTGGGGAAGAAATCAGGGGACTACGAAACGTTGTTTTCATGAAATTTTAAAAGGTATTTTCGGTCCAAGCTGCAGTTGTCTCTATCGCTCTCTGCGGGTGAGAGGCGGGCAGTGCGGGATAGCGAGACATTTTACAAATACCTAATTTTCAATTCTCTCGACCTTACTATTTCCTCTTAAGAGTAATATATGTGAAATATTCATAATTTTTCCTTAAAAAGAGTTAGGTATTAGTAAACAAAAAAAAATTAGAACCAAGTGTAACAAAATTAGAGAATGGGGCGTTAAAAAAGAACCTTTTTTTCCATATACATTCATGAACCACTATCCAGCAACCTTCAGCAGGTCAACCACCTCCTGGAAGCTTACCCACGCTGCTTGCAACTCAAAAACTCGTCGGCTCCAGCCCCCAGCAGCGACCTAATTTTTACCTGACTGCGGCGAAGCCCAAAAGGAGGGTTATGTATTTGACCTGTATGTATGTCCGTTCCTATGTGCGCTCGTATAACTACTTAACGACACACCCGATTTTGATAAAATGATACATCATTCGATTCGTCTTGATGGCGCGAGTGTCACTGGGTACGTCAAATTCATAAAAAAAACCGGTCAAGTGCGAGTCGGACTCGCTCACCGTGGGTTCCGTACAAACTCGTAAGTAGATACGTGAATAGTTCAAGAACTGTATGTCGGTTAGTTTAATAGGAGCAAATAAGTACCTATGTGTTACGATTTTAGCAAATTTCTAAAAAAACGGTGCAAGTTAGGAAAACCGTTATATTTTTCCTGTAATATTTAGGATGACATTAATAATTGGTAATTATTACAGATTTTTCTGTTTATAAGTAACTTCAAAGATAAGTAATAGGGGGAGGGGAATGGTGTTATTTTGAACGTTTTTCGTCCTAAATCAAAAAGTACGTGATTAAGAAAAAAAATAAAAATGGTTTTGGAATCTACTAATTTATTATTTATTTATTTATTTAAAAAAAAGTAAAAAAGGTATAAGGTTTTTTTTTACATCTAGTAGGCTCGTGATAGCGACGTTTAAAACTATTCTAATCGATAGCTGCAGTAGTTCCGGAGATATCTGACTGTGACAGCGCACAGACAGACGGACAGATAGACGGACAGACGGACAGACAGACAGAGTCGTACCATAAGGGTTCCTTTTTACCATTTTGGTACGGAACCCTAAAAAATGGCGGATTCACTTTAATGCGCGGTATTTTTAGCACCGCAGTCGAGTTTTTTTTAAGTAAAAATGAGGTTATTAAATAAGTGGAGTAAATAGGCAGTTGTGTTTAATATTTATTAATTGCCCCAGGTCCCATTGCGCACATGTTTCATGATTAATGGGTTTGGGTTTGACCCTGGCCTCACCTGATACGAAGTATAAGGATAGAGAAATAGTCAAACTTTGGCCGTTTAGGAGAGCCCGAGTATTCAAGGTCATGGCGCAGACAGTGCGATCGGTAGGTACCGGAGCGTTCTTACGCATTCGTAAAACTTAGATTGTAATGCGGTCGTTTACGGCGTACACACATAAGTACAAGTGCGCGATGTACGGTCGTTTTGTGGGAGGGAAGAGAATGACTGCTATCGACAATATCTGGCTATGTTTCTTGTCGGACTGTGCTTGATAGAAACTGAACTATACAGAACAGATTATTAATATATGTAGGTACTTACCTAATACGATTCCGCAGTCAAAAATTAATGTTTAACTTTTGACTAGGAAATACTGTACGTGACTAACAAACCACTGTGCTTATAGTACATTGTGTATCTAGGGCGGTAAGTAAGGAATAACAAACGAGTGTTTGTTATAAGGCCGAGGGGAAACCGAGGGCTTTAATAACACGAGTTTGTAATTCCTTTACCGCCCGTGGCACACACAATGTTTTTCATCACACTTGTGAGGAAATCTTAATAAAATAACCTCACTTTTCGACCCAGTATGACAAGAAAATATTAAAACAGACAGTGACATTTGTCACATATGTCCATAGACAATGCGAACGTCAAGTCACGTTCGGAAACCATAGCGGTAACGACCATTTTAGTTGATTTTATATTTGCAAAATAAAGAATACATTATTTAAACATTTAATTAATGTTACCGAAATATGTGTTTATATGTATTTGCAATTACAGTTATCATTAAATAAATATTTTAGTGATAAAAGTTGAAAAAGTAAGTTCGCGTTTCCTTTGAACATGACAAATAAGAATAAAACAGAACCAGCGTTTCAAATTTAAAAAGAAAACCATTACGCCCTAGGGCGTAATAGGCCATTTACGGCCCGCAGAACCTACGTGTAATGACACCATTTTCGAGCAAGTGTGATGAAATAGTACATTGTGTATCTAGGGCGGTAAGTAAGGAATTGCAAACGAGTGTTTGTTATAAGCCCGAGGTGAAACCGAGGGCTTTAATAACACGAGTTTGTAATTCCTTTACGGCCCGTGGCACACACAATGTTTTTCATCACACTTGTGAGGAAATCTTAATAATATAACCTTACTAGTCGCCCCAGTATGACAAGAAAATATTAAAACAGACAGTGACATTAGTGACATTTAAGTCCATAGACAATGCGAAGTCAAGTCACGTTCGGAAACCATAGCGGTAAGCGGCATTTTATATTTGCAAAATAAAGAAGTACATTATTTAAACATTTAATTAATGTTACCGAAATATGTGTTTACATGTATTTGCAATAACAGTTATCTTTAAATAAATATTTCAGTGATAAAAGTTAAAAAAGTAAGTTGGCGTTTCCTTTGAACATGACAAATAAGAGTGAAACAGAACCAGCGTTTCAAATTTAAAAAGAAAACCATTACGCCCTAGGGCGTAATAGGCCATTTACGGCCCGCAGAACCTACGTGTAATGACACCATTTTCGAGCAAGTGTGATGAAAAAATATAAGCAGATAACATTTGAATCATCTAAATACTCATTGTGTTTATACTTGGAATAAATAATCACACAATAGTACATTACACACCTAGGGTGGTAATACAAAGAAAGGCCGAGATCGCAGAAGTTTGCGGCCCGAGCTGCAAGCGAGGGACGTAAATATGCGATCGAGGGCTTTCTTTATTACCTCCCGTGTCATTCACATCATTTTATGTCAATACTTGGCCAGAAAGCCACTTTATGGCCAGGTGTGATAAAGTCGTGTTACGATGTATAACTTATACATCGTAACACGTCTAAATTTGTGCCTGTACAGTATTAGGCGCTTTGAATGTCACAGACTATTTCACGCCGACTGTACTTAAGACTGATGAAGTTGACTTGTTTTTGGAAGTAAGTAAAATTCTCAACTCAAGTGATAAGTGGTAAAGTAAAAACGACTTAACTCGTTGTTACAAAAAAAATACAAGTGGTGGAGAAATAAATTATTTCATATAAGTGTGGCTGATCGATACCTCTAGCCTCAAAGCGCGTAAACGCCATTAGAACCTGCGGCGTTTACGCCCTTTGACTCTAAAGGTATCGTATGAGGGCTAGGATATTAGGGTTGTCTTGTCGAGTGAAGTGAAATGAAACATAAACGTGAAAATATTGTTATTTATTTGAAAGCCATAGAAATTCCAGTCAGCCTAGATACAACAAAAACTAAAATTAACTATAAACTAAATTTAAATCTAAAATTTAATTGGATTCTGAAACTACTTGTACTTGTACTATTCTGACTCTGACTATACTCACTTTCACAATATAAAATCCCATTCACAGTTTAGTTAGACCAGTGGTTCCTAACCTTTATTGCCACATCACCCACAGGCCCCCTCTAGTTTTTTATCATTACCCCTCCAAAAAATAGGTAATACAGAGGTAGTATATGAAAGTAGTCTACTACGCCTGAGAAAACTTAATTTTACCCCTAAAGAGTTTCGGAACCACTGAGTTAGACACTCATCTGGTGGATAATGGTCGTAAATCTTAAGATACGATAATTTATGATGATTTTTTTATAGATACGACAATTAAGTGTCCTTTATTTTGCTATGGGATTTGCTTAGGCTCGAATCGCCTCAATAAAAAAATAACGAGCCTTACCATTGTTTTAGAAACAAATGGACTTTGATACTTAATATTGTGAATGAATATTGCACCATAAAAACCAATTTTTTTCGTCTTTTACCTGATGTTGAACGAAAAAATAGTTAGTTCCTAAACTACGCCAAATACGCTTAACTTTAAGTTCAATATGGTTTCAGCAAGATGGTGCGACCAGTTACATTGCAAGACCGTTATAGCAAAACTTTGTGAGAAATTCAGAGACAAACTCACTTCGAGAAATGCACCACACCGATGACCTCTTAGGTCACCAGACCTTACTGTTTCTAATTTTTTTTTATGGAGATATTGCAAACAAGAAGTTTACAAAGTCCGACCTCGCAACAAAGATGAGTTGAAAGCGGCAATAGGGATGATGACTGGGTTAAAAATATGTAATTCTATTTAGTCCGTCAGTTAGATTATGGAAAAATATGGGACACGTATTTTTTGGTTTATCAAAATATTAAAAATCGACACAGTTATAGACCATCAAACTTCTGGAGTGGGGGCTTGTGACGTCACTCTTGAGTACAATTTGTACTCAAGAGTGACGTCACTCGAAACTTCTAAGCACTCTATCCTCGTCAGTTTTTGTTTGTCAAACAAAACAAAAAATACGTGTACAATATTTTTTCATAATGTAACAGACGGACTAAGCAGTTTTTTTTAGTCATCTAGCCTATTAGAACTGTACCTACTTACTTATATAGATTTTTGTATAATTTTACGAAGTTTTTCAGAATGGCGGTGCCAATGGGGTGACAGACACACACGCTAGGTCTAAAGCTCACATAGCCATTAAAGTAAAATAGGGCAGTGGAGAAAAAATATCAAAATGAAGTCTTCCCAACTTCGCAGCATCTGTACAGGGTCTGTTTAAAGGTTAAGTAGATAAGGTGTCATACCACATGACATGAGGCATGATATAATTATAACTGTACAATGGGGCGTGAGTCACGCATCCAGCCCTTTGGCCTGATCTAGCGTGATCCCCAATTAACACGCATTTATCACGTTAGCATTGCGACATACTATACTAGTAGTTGCTCAAAAACCGGCCAAGTGTGAGTCGGACTCGCTCACAATACCCGTACAGACTTGCCATTCGACTAAACAAAAAATTTAAAACAACCGGCTTTCAATAAACTAATTTCGATAAGAAATGCCGAGACTCTATCTAAAATAACCAAATCGCCGCATGAGTGCCCATAATATTTGAAAGGTTCCCTCAATAAATCTAAGATCCCATCATCAGATCGTGATTTGGTTGCAATGGGTCAACCTCAGAGGTGTACCCTTCAAAACAAAAAAGAATTTTCAGCCACCTTCGAGTAACCGCGTAGCAAATGTATGAATTGAATACCGTTTTTCTATGAGGAAGTCGGTTAACACTAGATGTCACATCAAATGAAGCTATTCGATAAGTAATGCATGAGACCCTATAAAAAATACCCAAATCGCCATAAGTGTGCCTATAATATTTGAAGAGTTCCCTCGATTTCTCCAAGATTCCATCATCAGATCCTGATTTGGTTGCAATGGGGCCATCTCTGAAATATACCCTTTCAAACAAATAAGAATTTTCAAAATCGGATCAGCCGTCTTCGAGTAATCGGTGAACACAAAATAGTACATTGTGTATCAAGAGCGGTAAGTAAGGAATTACAAACGAGTGTTTGTTACAAGGCCGAGGCGAAGCCGAGGGCTTTAATAACACTAGTTTGTAATTCCTTTACCGCCCGTGGCACACACAATGTTTTTCATCACACTTGTGAGGAAATCTGATTAAAATAACCTTACTTAACCTAAATAAAACTGTAAAGCTGACAGTGACATTAGTGACATATATATCCACAGACATGCGAATGTTAAGTCACGTTCGGAAACCATAGCGGTAAAGAATTAAAATGGTTGATTTTATATTTGCAAAATACTGAAATACACTATTTAAACATTGTTCATATTCAAACAATGTTCCAGAAATATGTGTTTACATGTATTTGCAATAACAGTTCTCTTTAAATAAATATTTCAGTAATAAAAGTTAAAAAAGTAAGTTGGCGTTTCCTTTGAACATGACAAAGAGTAAAACAGAGCCAGCGTTTCAAATTCAAAAAGAAAACCATTACGCCCTAGGGCGTAATAGGTCATTTACGGCCCGCAAAACCTACTTGTAACAACACCATTTTCGAGCAAGTGTGATGAAAAAAAATATACAGACGAATAGAGAACCGTCCTTTTTCTGAAAACCTTACTAACTGCTGAAATTAGACTGCGTTCCCAAGTAGCATAACAAGCTGAAGCTGTATAATAGCTACATTTAAGTTGTTGCCTTTTATACTATAAGCTGGGCAAGCTGTATATAGGTACCTAAGCGCTTACACAACACGCCTAGTAAAAAACGCTTAAATTATACAGCCTATTTCGTATAATGCTTTCACCGCACCGTGTGGGTCTGGGTACTGATTTTTTAACTTATTTAATTTTACTTTTATTAATTTATTTGACATTGTTAAATTAACTTAGCTTACTATAATTTATCGCAAGTGTTCGTAATCTAGTATAATTGTATTTGTTTTTCTAAATGAATCCATGTTGGTCGAATGAATAAATGGATTTTATTTAATTGAAAGCGCTTGAGAGCGCTGCTACGAATCTCTGACAACTAAGTATATGTTTTTAAACTGTAACATAAGTATTTCTTTCTTATCGATTCATGACGAGTGTGTTAGTCATAGGACGTGTTACTGGAGCAGTGATTGTTTATGTAGGTACTCGTAGGATGAGTAATAAATTGTAGAGATTTTTCTCTTGGATATAAATACCTAAGGACTACATACGTAACAAAAAATTATTCATATTGTCATATAGTATTATCACTCTTGCGACTTGCGAGCGAGCTGCGGACAGGTTATTTTAAATTTTTAAGGTCCTTGTCTTCACGCTCATGCGCCGCTACTCGGCACGCACTATTTCACTACTATAGTAAAACTGTCGCTGAAGTTATTCTTTATCTTCACTGCAAGAGCCCCGCTACGCTACATATATTATATGTATATACTGCCGTCCACAAACTAAAAGGCCGCTACTTTGTATGAAAATTCATACAAATTAGCGGCCTTTTAGATTGAGGACGGCAGTATAACGGGCATTACCGTCTGGTGCCAACGCCAAAAACCTTAATTAAGTTCTATATATTGAACCGTCGTTCTCTGCATACAGGAGACTCCAATGTACAGTAAAAACCATAAACTTATCAACCGTCAAACCATCTAAAAAAATACTACAGCACATTTGGGCATACGACAGGTTCACCTTGGTTCGCGTCCGTTGCAGACTTCGTAAACATTTTTATTAAAAATAAAATTGATCGAAGTCTTTATGATTCTGTTTTGACACTGACAGAGCTTCAGTGTTCTAGATTCTGTTTTTGAATGTAAGTTGAACGCAGTGGCGTGGCGTCCATATAACCAAATTCCCATCGGCTTGCCTATTTTAAAACATATACCTACTACTCCTGAGGAAAAGTCATCCAACTCTGCTCCGGCTTTACTAAGAAAATATTTGACGCCACGCTACTGGTTGAACGTCATAGTCGTGTGTTGTGTGGTTAAATAATAGGCAAGTCGGTGGGAATCGAGTTCTGTGGCCACCCCCCCGGTACTGACTTGGTTTAACATTACATCTCAAAACTTTTAGCGGCTTTTTTTAGCTTTTGTTAGCTGGAAGAGATCCCTTACAGGGATAAGTTCGCCTTTGTACATAACCATTGTTCTTTGTACTGTTTCTGTATGATTTTATGTGCAATAAAGTGTTTACATACATACATACTTTTTTGTTGTAGAAGAACTGCGATGCGAGACTTGCATCTTTTTACAATGTAATTTTTTTGATGGGATCTCATTTGTTTTCTAAGTGGTCTCCTTTTATTTATTAACGTCATTCCAATCCATTCTATTTTTCATCATTAGGTATTTGAACTACACAAGTCACTTTGTAATCGCATGTATTTGTAGGTATATGTCGCAGCCAACTGGTTTAATTAGCTATTTGGTTAACTGCCTAGCGTTTTCACTAAATTATGACCCGCCAGCAGGTCGACGAAGCCCTGCTGCGGGGCTTCTATTTCTGCTCTGACGGACACAAGCTGACTAACAAACCTAACCTAAAATTTTAATGAAAAGGCTAGGCAGCTAACCCAATAGCTAATTAAGCTAGTTGGCGGCGACATATACATAGGATTACAACAACTTACTTATGCAGTTTGTATTGAAATTGTAATATTTTTAGGTTTCGCATGAGACTATCAAGGCTAAAAACGAATTATGTTTAATATTTGGAACTTGTGGGTCTAACAGACAGATACATTACGAACATAGTTAGTATATATGGAAAGTTCTCAGATTATTTTTAGCAACATAATGAAATTATTTCAAGATCTTACTATAAATACAAGCCTTATTAGTTACTTCTACTGCCTGAATAATTAATATGTGATATTATAGTATGATTAGTATGCATTTGTCGACTTGTTTGTTTTGGCTTTGTATTATGTGAAAAATCGAACACTATTTTTAAGTTTACCTACCTTGGTTACCTACTTACACTTAATAAATGGGCTTAAAGCGTAAAAAAAAGGCTTTTTTGGTTCAAAATTATCACAGGAAACTAGGTATCTGAATAGAGACTTGCTTTAAATTCTTGTGAAAGTTTCATGAAACTTCCGAAAACTATCCTGCATTGTTTAGAGTGTTCTGCAACATGTACATTAGGTACTATATCAGGATTGTCTCACGTCGGATTCTATATTAGAGGTGGCCTGACGTCTACGCCTAACTACTTACTTGTACTTACGTACAATGTGT
Organism: Eudemis profundana; assembly: GCA_947034925.1. Taxonomy (NCBI): domain Eukaryota; kingdom Metazoa; phylum Arthropoda; class Insecta; order Lepidoptera; family Tortricidae; genus Eudemis; species Eudemis profundana. The sequence goes on along the minus strand of OX344814.1, from coordinate 6,739,814 downwards.
AATTATGTTGAATCATTGTCTGGAGATACTCTCGGCAATCAAGGCCTCGTCAACCCATTGGCCACGTTTGGGTAACTCCGATGATGCAGACGTGATGTTATTCGTCCGGCCAAAGGTTGCCGATCCATTCCTTAATGCATTTATGTTGCTGGTAAACATGGAAATTGGTCGATTATTATATTTAAAAAAATATATGATGATGCTTTGACGGGACTCGAACCCACATTTCTAACGGTTTCCTGAGCCAATACGGGCGCACATCCGATTGTGCCACCGAGACCGGTGGGTGCCCAAGTCATCGAACTTTTTATTTGTTCCTTTTTTGAAGTCGGTTAATACTTAAAACTTATTGCTAATAAGAAATGGACGGGAAACTACGAAGAATACCATCATCAGATCCTGATTTGCAATGGGACTACCTTGGAAGCCTTATCTTTTAAACAAAAAAGAATTTTTCAAATCGGCCCAGCCGTCTTCGAGTAATCGCGTAACAAACATCCAAAAAAGAAAACAAACAGACGAATAGAGAACCGTCCTTCTTTTGGAAGTCGGTTAAAAATTAAACTTTATTAGTCCGTCAAATGTCAAAGTTAAAACTGAAACAATTTGCGAGAGCAATATAAATACGAACCCGATAAAATGCGGTGGCAAAAACTTATTTTTATTCTATTATTATTACTTATCTTGTATTGATGTAAATTATTGGTTAGTTCTCAAAAGCCGCGCATGCCCAGTTCATCGGTATCACGTAACCGGTAGCATCGTTCGCCACGCGCCGTGCATACATTACCTACATGCGTCTGCGCCGACACAAGTATTACGGCTGCGTTAATGAGCTGACAGACCAGCGCATTCATTAACTGCAGCAACCAAGGACCTTAAAATAAATAGCCGGACGTAGCATCGCTAACAAGGAACTGAAGCTGCTTTAGTAAGCCGGTTGCTTAACACTGGTTGGTCAGGTCAATGTTCGCGTGCCGCGGGTAGTAGGAAAAAACTAGTTGATGTGTGCGCGCGGCTCGTAAGTACACGCAGCCGGCTTACTTTACTAGAAATGGCTTCAGTTCTCTGTTGGCGATGCTACGTCCGGCTATTTATTTTAAGGTCCTTGGCAGCAACGATATATCGATACCTTTATACTCAAAGGACGTAAACGCCATAGGTTCTAATGGAGCTTACGCCCTTTGAGCCTAAAGGTATCGATATATTACGATCATTGATACAAACGCCAAAAAACACATTTCCATTTCCTTGAGTCACTGCACTCAACACCTAGCGATATCGAACAATGCCTCGCCGAAAATACCTCGCCGAGGGCGCCTGACCACATATTATTAGGTTATTTATATATAGGTCCGATACAATTAAAGACTGTTCAACAAACTCCACATAGTTACAGTCTCAAGGTTGAATCGTTCCAACAATTTAGTCTAGAATGTCGTCGCTCAATATAATATTCACGCCTACATTGTAGGACAGTCGTGATGAAATCGACACGTTGGTAAGATCAGACGACAATCAAAAGATGATATGACAGAAATAGAGGATTCAGATCCTCGGTTAGCCAATAGGCAATTTTACTATCACCAACCCGTGGCCGCGGCTTCGCCTACGTTATTCCCGTTATTACATATACAAAGTATTATATGTTTCAATCCAGGGCTTGGTCTACTTGCATGGGAATTGCGTGGAAATCGTGGGGCGTGGACGATATGCTCACTAGTGGCACTAGAAGATACCTACTCTACTAGGTTTTCTTTTACCGGTATTTTGGAGTGGTGAATTATTTATTAAAAATAAATTATACAATTGGCCTAACCTAGACTAAAACTAAGTGACGTCCCGTCCCCCAGATCGGGCCCCTGCGGCAGGGTCCCCATTACGCTGGCTGCGTTCCTCCCCTGGATCGCTATGCTGATCCGTTGAGTGAGGAACGAGCTAGCTATGTGGCCCCCAATGGTCTGGACGAGCTTTTGGCTCAGCGTCTTTATAAGGTAATGGGCATCTGGACTCCACGGTCTGAGAGTCTCGACTGCAAAGGCCGCAAACACATGCTGATCTGTGAGAGTATTTTGGTATGTTTAATAGCAGGATATGTATACCTGGGACAAATTGTCCAGCTAATACGTTAGTACAACTTCCAGAAGGAGATCAATCGTCGAATCCAACTCGGCTGGGCAGCATTGGGGAAGCTGCATCACTTCTCGTTCAAAATTCCTCAGTGCTTGAAGACTTCGAACAGTGAGTGATGCCAGTGATGATATATGGAACCGAGGGGTGGCCGTCTAATAACACTTACCAAGGTCAATAACTGATATAAATCGTACGTAATCGGTGCATAACCGTGCATAATAACTGGTCGCCGCCTAATAAATACTTTATTCCGCCCTTGAACCCCGCGGAATTGTTACAAGGTCGCCGAATAAACGTACTTGGCTAGCTGCCACGCGGATACTGCCACGGGATTCTGACCTATATCCGTTTGAAACAAGGCTCAAAATCCAGAGGATAGGTAAGTGGGTTATAAATGCGAGTTTTACGGACTTTTGATAGTGTAAAAGTCAGGAAAGCAACCATTTTCAGTACTTAACCTCTTTAGAAATTACATAGGCTTCTGATTCAATAGTACCTAGTATTCATGTCTCGTATTTATTTAGCTTATACACCGTGGGTACGAGTAACCCGAAATCTTACAACTATTAGGAGTAAAAAAAGTTATGTGATATATGTATAGTCGAAAAACGCTTACTTTCAGAGATATTCATTATTTTTTAAATGAAAACTCCCAAGTGTGTAACAAGTTTTACTGATTTTTTAAAATCCTATAACTAAACAGCAATTAACCTTCGCAGTATTTGATGGTAAGCTCGTAAGCTACTACGAGGCCAAAAAAAAATTCTTTCGTTTCCATTTTAGCTTTTTTTTCTTTTTGATAATTTTTCCTCCATTAAGGACATGTTTATAAGGAGGGGCTGAATTTACTGATTTATTTTGTTCCATAAGACTATTAATGTAAAATGACAAAATTCGACCTATGTTGACATCATGACGTTATTTACTTGTAATACCATCAGGAATACGTGGTTAAAGTTTGTCGGGTAACTCGTACTCACGGTGTATTTCGATTTGTGTTTACGTTTCACTGCCGCAGTTCCAAATAGTATATTTTATACTAGCATTTACTCGCGTCTTCGCTCGCGTTATTCCCGTTAGGGTTCCATGGAAACTCTTTGCTAGAGTATAAGTATCCTATGTTTCAATACAGGACTTAGTTCACTAGCATGTCAAATTCCATCTGAATCCATTCAATTGTTACTGCAGTATTTAAGTAACAAACATCCAAACATTTTTAGGGTTCCGTACCAAAATGGTAAAAAGGGAACCCTGATGGTGCGACTCTATCTGTCCGTCTGTCACAGCAAGATATCTCAATATCTACTGATGCTATCGATTTGAAATTTGGAATAGTATTAAAAACCGCTAACCCGAGCCTATTGAACAGAATTTTTTTATACCTTTTTTATTTTTTTTAAAGGGGACCGAAATGGGACGTCGAAAATCAATAGTAGAGCTACTATATCGAGTGGGACATCAAATGAAAGGGCTTAGTTTAGTGTGTAGATTCTAAAACCGTTTTAATTTTTTTTCTTAGACATGTAGGTTTTAATTTAAGATAAAAAACGTTAAAAAACACCATTATCTCCGAAGTAACTGAAGAGAAAAACCTGTACCTAATAATTACCGATTATTAATATAGGCGCATGTTTGTTGTCGAGTTGCGGAAAATAAGCCTGCGTTAACCTATACCTACCGATTATTAATATCATCCTATATATTACAAGAAAAACAAAAAATAAAAACCGACTTCCAAAAACTTAAACTAAAAAGCAGAAAATAATATGTTAATTACCCGAAAGAAATGGATAATCAACGATTCATATATACATATACAGATATTTATAGTTTTTAACCTGCTTTTTTGAAGTCGGTGCCTGCCACGCAAAGCTGGCTATGCTGAGCTCCTTTTATCCTTAGCTGGCACCGACTTCAAAAAAGCAGGTTAAAAACTATAAATATCTGTATATGTATATATGAATCGTTGATTATCCATTTCTTTCGGGTAATTAACATATTATTTTCTGCTTTTTAGTTTAAGTTTTTGGAAGTCGGTTTTTATTTTTTGTTTTAAAAATTTACTTTATTTTTAAATTTTTAGTGGCGCTGTAAAAATACTATTTTAACCAAATAGACTAAAGTCTATTTAGTTAAAAGAATTTTTTTCCAAATCGGTCTAGCCTCAAGTAATCGGGGAACAAACCTACATAAAAATTGATCTTTGTTTTGAAGTCGGTTAAGACTGGAAACTTATATCTAATAAGAAGTGCACGAGAAACTAAGAAAAATACCAAAATCGCTATATGTGTGCCTCTAATATTTGAAGAGTTCCCTCGATTTCTCCAAGATCCCATCATCAGATCCTGATTTGGTTGCAATGGAATCACCTCGGAAGTATACCCTTTCAAACAAAAAAATAATTTTCCAAATCGGTCCAGCTGTTTTTAAGTAATCGGGGAAGAAACCTACATAAACATTTGTTCCTTTTTTGAAGTCGGTTAACACTAAAAACTTATTGCTAGTAAGAAATGGACAAGAAACTACGAAAAATACCGAAATCGCTATATGTGTGCCTCTAATATTTGAAGAGTTCCCTCGGTTTCTCCAGGATCCCATCATCAGATCCTGATTTGGTTGCAATGGGACCATTTCGGAAGTATACCCTTTCAAACAAAAAAAGAATTTTTCAAATCGGTCCAGCCGTCTTCGAGTAATCGCGTAACAAACATACAAAAAAAAAAAAAACATTCAGACGAATAGAGAACCGGCCTTCTTTTGGAAGTCGGTTAAAAATAAAACAGTTTTCCTATCTTGTACCGTTTTATAGAAATTCGCAACAATCGTAAACAAACTTATTTACTCCTACTGAACTAACCGCGACATATGTCTATGTATGGGGACAACAGTTTTTCAAGAGCAAAGTTAAGTTTGTCCCACCATACTATTTATCTTGAATTATTCACGTACCTATCTACTGACGAGTTTGTACGGATCCTTCGGTGCGCGAGTCCGCCTCGCACTTGACCGGTTTTTACAAACTAGGAACTAGGATAGCAGTTATGATACTCGGATAGGATAGCAAGTAGGATGAAACTAGAGATTATTTTATATTAATTAGGTCGACGCACAAACAAAATAATAGGCAAGTCGGTGGAAATCGAGTTCTGTGGACATCCCCCCGGTACTGACTTGGTTTAACATTACATTTCAAAACTTTTTTGTTGTAGAAGAACTGCGTTGCGAGACTTGCATCTATTTACATGTCATTTTATTGATGGGATTCAATTATATCGTAGCTTTACCGCTCATCTACAATTCACAGGAAAATATAGCGGTTAATCTTGTTTTAAAGAGCCTACTCGTATATACTTTAATTCTGTTACACACTTTTTGGAATTCCCATTTGTTTTTCTTATGTTACTTACTTAGTACCTATAGTTTGACTACGCTATCGCTAAGTTTGCAGAGGTCGAAAAAAGGTTTTATTAAAAAATATATATATATGGCAACATGTGGAAACTACAGCAAGAGGATTATTTAACCTTGGTCCTTGGCAATAATTCTTCCGTTTATTACAAAATAAATGTATCTACATACCTACTAAAAAAAAATATCTGGGTAAATCTTGCACACATCGATCTAGTTTCCAGCAAACCAAGCGATTTGTTCCAGGGTCTTAGATAATTTCAATGTATTTAAATATTATATTTAAATATGTACATGTTTCCAAGCATTGCTTAGTTTGGTTGGATTGGAACTAGAACAATTTGTGCAAGACTTTCCGGAATTTTTATTTCAGTAGGTATATACACATTATATACTTATTAAACGGAAGGATATTTGCCAAGTATCAAGACTAATTAATCATCTCGCTTGTGATGTTGCCATATGTTTTTTACCCGACTGCGGCGAAGCCCAAAGGAGGGTTATGTGTTTGACCTGTATGTATGTATGTCCTTTCCTATGTCCGCTCGTAACTACTCAACGGTACAACGGATTTTGATAAATGATACATCATTAGATTCGTATTGATGGCGCGAGTGTCACTGGGTATGAAGAGAAAATAAACAAAATGGCGGATTTTATGCACTTTTAAAGTGCACCGGGGTCGGGTTTTTACCCGACTGCGGCGAAGCCCAAAGGAGGGTTATGTGTTTTTTAATAAAAATATTTAGTTATTGCAATAAAACCTTTTTTGGACCTCTGCAGACTTAGCGTACTCTGACTCTATCTATATTTATTTCGACCACAGTTATTCATGAATACAATATTTATTGCGGTTAGTGTCGTCAGACAAGTAGTCCTGAGGTAAGGCGTGTTCGATATTGGGTTACCTATAGGGTTAGAGTTACATATTTGTGGTTAGGTAAATGATTACAGGAAGTGTGTATCGCTGTAGTATCGACTTAGAATAATACTACTAAGAAGATAAACGTCTTAAGGCCGGGTCACACCGGATGCGTGCGCGTGGCGTACGCGTTGCAGCTCCTTGACTTTGAGCCGCCATTTTGAACGCGTTACGCACAAAGTCAAGGAGCTGCTGCGTGCACGCAACGCACACGCAGTCGGTGTGCGTTGGCCTTTAGTGCTAGGGAATGCAATGCCCAGTCAGTTATCCGGGTTTTTGGGTACCCGGATTGCATCACCTGCAATGAGTTTGCCGGCATTGCCGGCCGTGTTAAGTAAGATAAGCAAGCATGTGATGTTTTTTCGCGTTTGCTTATAGAACCTGATTGCCACCGGCTTGCCTATTTTAAAGCATATGACCGGAGTATCTACTACCTATACCTGAAGAAAAAGTAATCCAAATCTGCTCCGGCTTTGCTACAAATATATTTGACGCCACGATGGTACCTACCAGTGGCGTGGCGTAAAAGATATCCTTGGGCGAGCTGGTGCAGATTTGGCGCTTTTCCTTAAGAGCTGTAGAATAAGGTGCTCATCTGCCTGAAATTAGGCAAGCCGGTAGAAATCGAGTTCTTTGGACGCCACGCTACTACTACCTAGGTAGGTACTTCTGAAGAAAATGTAATCCAAATCTGCTCCGACTTCACTAAGAATATATTTGACGCCACAATGGTACTTACCTACCTACGATGGAAGCATGGGCGAAAGTGTGAACAATAGACTGATACGGGAAAGGTCGAGCATTGTTAGAGGTGTTACGTAAATCCATTTCACAATATTGTTAGTGTATAGTCTCTCACATTATTTTACAATAATTTGTATTTTTCTCATAATTAGTTTTAGGATTTAGTTTATTGATGTTAGTCTTAATTTTGAATTTATTTACCATTAATCACTTATTCGTTTTTGTATGTTTTCACATGACTAAATATTTACTCTAAATAATGTAGAATTCAAAACTATAAAATAACCAACCTCAAACTTCTGTACTACACTCACGGACAATGAATTCGGGTAATCTATATATATAAAAGAAGATGTCCTGACTGACTGACTGACTGACTGATTGACTGACTGACTGACTGACTGACTTACTGGCTCATCAACGCACAGCCGAGTAGGGTGGTTGTATAACGTAAGTAAGGGATAAGAAGGGATTTTTCGAAATTCATCCCCAAAGGGGGTTAAATGGGGGTTGAAAGTTTATATGGGGACCACACGATTTTTAAAGTAGGAGATCTGAGACTTCGGATATAGACCCTTCAATATGAGTACAGGAAAGTAATTTCACGGTTTTTCGAAATTCATCCCCAAAAAGGGTTAAATGGGGGTTGAAACTTTGTAAAGGGACCAAACGATTTTTAAAGCTGGCGATCTGAGAGTTCGCACATAGACCCTTCAATATGAGCACAGAAAAGTAATTTCACGGTTTATTGAAATTCATCCCCAAAGGGGTTTAAATTGGGGTTGAATCTTTCTACAGGGCCCAAACGATTTTTGAGTTGAAGCTCTGAGACATATGCATAGACTCCTTAATAAGAACAAAGAAATGTGGTTTTACCGTATTTTATCCCTAAAAAGGGATCAAACGGAGGTTGAAACTTTGTAAAGGGATCGAACAATTTTTGTAGTAGATCTAGAACTCATCCAAAAGAGAAAAGAAAAGTGACTGGAGTTTTTTGAAATTTATCCCCAAAGGGGTTTAAATAGGGGTTGAAACTCTGTATAGGGTCCAAAGGATTATTGAAGTAGGAAATCTGATACTTCGTACATAGACCCTTTAATAAGGGTACAGAAAAAGAGTTAAATCATTTTTTGAAATTCATCTCCAAAAGGGGTTAAATGGGGGTTAAAACTTTATAAAGGGACAAAATGATTTTTAAAGTAGGGTATCTAAAACTGATTAAACTTAACAGAACTCAAATGATTTCATCGTTCATTAAAATTTATCACGAAAACGGGTTGAGTAGGTAGGGGTTGAAAGTTTGACTAGGGAGGGACCGTACAATTTTTAAAGTAATAGGTTTCTAACTCCATGCATAGCATATAGCAATTAGTAGATTGCTTTTTTTCTGTAAGTAACAGGTGGTTTATGAAGTGCATTTATTTTTTTGGAAATAATCCTTAAATGGACTAAAGAATTGATTTTCGCGATAAATCTGCATTGTGCAGTTTTGGGCCCAATATTTGATGGTTTTGTTTAATTACAACCAAGTTTATGAACAAATATCAGAAACTATTTATAATGATTAAGTGCCTAATTATAATTTACACCGCAGACGAAGTCGCGGGCATCAGCTAGTTTTCTATATAATTGTCCATAGAAAATGACCCGAATTCATTGTCCGTGAGTGGTAAATACTTAATTTCATTGGTAATTCCTGATTGCCATAATATTTATTTTGATTGGATTAATTTCACTGCGACATTGTCGGGCTCAGCTAAATTTCTTGCCGGAGTCTTCTTAGCTGGGCTAGGTTTTAGCGAACCGGCAACTCCCATTAGTTCGATTTCCACTCTCTCGATGGTCCGTTGCTCACTTTGATCAATCAGCACAACTTCCGTGGTGGTCCGCGGCTAAGCGACCTGGTTCGATCCCAGGGAACTCCTCAAGCCCCCACCCTGCTCGATTTTTGCAACCAGTACAGCTTGTAGCAGATAGGAGTATTGTTAAATAAAAAAAATGTGAGATAGCTTTTTTTGTTTTTTTTTTTTGTAACTGACAAACTCGCAACCCAGACCCGGGCGTAGCGATTGTCGGACCGGGTGGTTGGCCGTGGCGTTTTCCCTGGGGTCGAACCAGGTCGCTAGCCAGACCACCCTGAGTTGGGCCGGGGGTGCCTGGGGTCGAACCAGGTCACCTAGTCCCGGTCCACCTCGATATGATCGGGCTAGGTGGTGGCTGAACGCCTGGAGTCGAAACAGGTCGTTTGTCCAGGGCCACCTTGACTTTGCGCTGATTGCTCAAAGTGAGAAGCGGACCAGCGGGAAGGATGACTCGGGTCATCCTGTCCTTATGTGAACTTGTGTATCGAACTAATGGGAGTTTTAGGTGCCGGTTCGCTAAAAACCTAGCCCAGCTAAGAAGACTCCGGCAAGAAACTTAGCTGAGCCCGAGCGAGGTCGGAGTGAATTAAGTGAGGTAAACATCCGAATCAACCTGTCCTTATGTAGAGTGTGTAGAATAGTCCTACACCTATATATTACAGGAAAACCTATAATAAGTCTGTGCAATAAACTATAATTGTTTTATATTGTTTTGAACGTCCGGAACCCTCTGCACGCAAGTCTAACTCGCACTGCTCCGGTTTTTTATGTTATAACTAAGGAGGCAAACGAGTGGATGAGCTGCCTGGTGAAAAGCAGTCAACGTCGCCTATGGATATCTGCCACACCACCTATACTCTGCAACACCACCTATACTCCACCTATACCTATACTCTGCAACAACACCTATACGTTGTCGATCTTTGAGAGCCCTGTTTACTCGTTTCTTGAAGTACCCCATCCCATGTCATAGCGCGATTGATTGAATAAGTGGCATAACCACATGTTAACCAATAAATGATGCAAATAATTACCGTGAAGGAAAATATTACCTTCCTTGAGCACTTATTTCCTTCCTGGATTGATTAATAGGTACAAAGACTGTTTGAAATTTCCATGGTATAGGTAGGTACTTACACGCAGCAATGCAGCTACGGGTTGCAGAACATGCTCAAAAATGCAAGGAAGTTTTGGGAAGTTTCTGGAAACTTTCAGAAAGTTCCCTGTACGCATCACGCAAAAAACCTCCGCCACAGTACAATAGTAGATTTTTCTTTCTACAAAAGGTACCTTTTGCAAAAGTACATCGCGCGCTTGAATGTGTGCGCGCCGTATCGTGTACGAACGCACTACAATACAAGCATAGTTTTAACAATGCGTTAGCCGGACTACGCTAAGTTTGCAGAGGTCGAAAAAAGGTTTTATTAAAAAAAATATATATGGCAACATGCTGAAACTACAGCAAGAAGATTATTTAAACTTGATCCTTGGTAATAATTCTTCCTTTTATTACCCGACTGCGGCGAAGCCCAAAGGAGGGTTATGTGTTTGACCTGTATGTATGTCCGTTCCTGTGTCCGCTCGTAACTACTCAACCGCACATTCGATTTTGATAATTACATCATTAGATTCGTCTTGATGGTGCGAGTGTCACTGGGTATGAAGTTCGTTAAAATAAACAAAATGGCGGATTGTATGCAGTTTCAAAGTGCACCGCGGTCGGGTTTTTTTTAGTAAAAATGTGGTTATTACAAAATGTGTCTACATACATACATACCTACCAGTGGCGTGGCGTAAAAGATATGCTTGGGCAAGCCGGTGCAGATTTAGTGTATATTTTCCTTAAGAGCTTTACAACAAGGTGCTCAAATGCTTGATATTAGGCAAGCCGGTAGGAATCGAGTTCTTTGGACGCCACGCCACTGATACCTACTGAAATAAATGTATATGTGCCAATCTTGCACACATCGATCTAGTTTCAACCTCCTGTTATAATATATCCTCCTGTTTTACCTGTTAGTCCTCCACGTGACACTGTTTAACAGATAGGCTGAATTTATCACTCGGCTGTTTTTTTTTTTTGAAACTGATAAACACGCAACCCATCCTGGGCGTAGCGATTGTCGGACCGGGTCATCACTCGGCTGTATAAAACATCTATTTATATAGCAACCGAATTGAGAGCCTTCTTTATTGTAGTCCGTTGAAAACATCTGGCGATAAGGTGTGTTATGTAGCTTGGTTATCTGATGACAAACAAACGTGTTAGACAGAGACGGCATTAGTCGACCTTGCATCGAGACCGACCTGGTATGCGGAAATGGTCTGCTCGAAATAATTACCTTCCTGACGTTTATTGTGTACCTACGTAGATTTCGATGTATTGATAATTTTGGCTGGCATGCTGTAGGTAGGGTAGGGTAGGGTATCCAGTCCCGCAAACGCTAGATCCGGCATGTTTGCGTTGCAGGATGAAGCCGCAGCGAGGGTAGCCCCACAAGATGAACTGGACGTAGTTATGCAATGCAATAACGTTCCAATCCACATGCAATAAATTTTGGATTACGGACTTTGTTTTTAAAGACATAAGGTTGATATTTTGTTTTGTGGATTGGAACGTTTTGCATAACTACGTCCCTGATAATAAGAGGCGGCTCCCACCCGCACCCGTGTGCAACCTATACCCTAGCACCCTCTAGTAGGCGAAAGAAGCCGCTCCTGGTGCGCTCTTTAGGCCTATTTTCATGTATGCCGGCTAGGGAATGCAACCCGGGTCCCTGGAAACCCGGGTACCCGGGTAACCGACTTTATTTATACTCTGTACTTTTAGGTATTTAAAAAAAGGTAAACAAAAAAATCACGTGATTCGGGTTGTTCAGCCAATCAAAGTAACGTTTTGTATCTGTGGCACAATACCACTGGCTAAACGACTCGAGGCACGTGGTTTTTTTGTTTACCTTTTTTTAAATACCTAAAAGTACATACAGACTATAGAGTCGGGTAAAACCTGGGTATTTTGACTCAGAACCCAGGTTTAAAAAACCTAATAATTAATGAAATTATGCATATATATCGTAATATTTTAAAGATAATATGTAAATGAAATCAGACGTCAGCTTTAAAGCAAACGCGAAAAAACATCACATGCTTTCTTATCTTACTTAACACGACCGGCAATGCCAGCAAGTTCATTGTAAGTAGGTAATGCAATGCGGGAACCCGAAAACCCGGGTAACTGACTTAATTTAGAGTCGGGTAATATCCGGGTTTCATATTTGACCGGGTATTGCATTCCCTAATGCCAGCCCTGTCTTCGCCCACGTGGGTGTTGGCAAACTAAAACCTCACAGATAATTCAGAACCGATTTCTCAGACGGGAACTGGATGCCTCCTGCCTGGGTAAGATACTAATCACGATTCTTGCAATAAAAGGTGGGGAGATTGGCATCGTGGTCCACGACACCAAGCTCTCCACAATCCAAGCATTTGTGAAGGACCTCTCTGGGAGATTCTTCCCGAGCCGTAGCCGGGACTCCCAGGGTACGCAGGGGGGGTGCTAGACAGGAAACCTCACAGAGTGTCTGGATTCTTCTCATTCCTCTTGATTCGGTTGATCCACAGGAAAGGGAAGCGTCTTGGCTGGTGCACCCCGGGAGCAACGGCAAGTGATTTCTTAGGGACCCTGTCAGGAGCCTGTCAGGGGGGGTTGGGGGGTCCCGCACCGGGGTTTCCTCTGTTAGCAAAGGACTCTTCCAGGTGCGGCACAGGAAGCTGGAGCGTTGGGTACGGGCAGCATCCCTCATATGTCTCCTTTCGGACGTCTCCGTACCGGGACGTATGGCAACCCTACCCTAGGGTAAATACCAGTGGCGTGGCGTTGAAGAAATCCTTGGGCAAGCCGGAGCAGCTTTGGCTTCAGTTTTCTTTAAGAGCACTTGAATTAAGTGCTGAACACCTAATACAAAATAAAACCCTTAAAGAACATTAAAATAGAAGCATAGTTAAAATTAAATGTACTAAAAACTAAATAATAATTAAATAAGCTAAAACTAAAATAGATCTAAAAATGGCCCCTGCGGCATGGTGCCGAAGATGCTGGCAGCATTTCCTCGCTGGATTGTAAGGCTGATGTGTTGAGCGAGGAAGCTGCCAGCTCTTCGGTCCTTCGTCGTTTCCTTGAGTCTCTTCGATAACTCCTTGAAGAGACTCAGGGCGCCAGGGCCCCACGGACCAAGGGTCTCGACGCCAAAGTGCTGAACTCCCTAATATTAGGCAAGCCGATGGGAATCGAGTTCTATGGACGCCACGCCACTGGTAAATACGCTCCTGAGGGTGCGGGGACTGTACGAGAGGGTGAGGATGGAATGCCACATTCGTAAAGAATCTCTCAGAGAGTTCCTTTTCTGCAAATCTTGCTATGTTTCTCTTATTTAGTATGCTAAAGAAAGATGCACACATAAAATGTTGCCCGTTTTGTCGCGCCTTAAAAAAAATCAAACAATTTTCATTCAAACAATAAAGAGTAAACACAGACGTTATCTATGGATTGTTTAACTGCCGGCCGAACCTAAAAGATAGAGTTGTAACTATCTTATCTGCGATAATGATCGTACTATTCTACAATTCTTTTGACACAAATTGAACTATCCTCAAAAAAAAAATGCAAAAAAAATACTTTAAGTAAATGAAGAGATATCGTCGAACAAATAAACTTACAAACATAATTTGTACCTATCTCGCCCACAGCTTGCCCACAAATCGCAAGTGTGTTAAGGCCCTTAGGATGAAAGTTTTTTTAAGCCTGACTAACTTGCAAGCCTTATTGACTGTAGCAAAAATAACCACATTTTTATTAAAAAAAACCCGACCGCGGTGCACTTTGAAACTGCATAAAATCCGCCATTTTGTTTATTTTAACAAACTTCATACCCAGTGACACTCGCGCCATCAAGACGAATCTAATGATGTATAATTTATCAAAATCGGATGTGCCGTTGAGTAGTTACGAGCGGACACAGGAACGGACATACATACATACATACAAGTCAAACACATAACCCTCCTTTGGGCTTCGCCGCAGTCGGGTAAAAATCGGAGCAAGTCGAGCATACGTGGCGTTCCCTGGGGTCGAACCAGGTCGCTGGCCGGACCACCTTGAGTGGATCGGACTAGGTGGGGGCCGGGGGCGCTTGGGATCGAACCAGATCGCTAGTCCCGGTCTACCTTGAGAGAGTCGGACTAGGTGGGGGCCGGGGCGCCTGGGATTGAACCAGGTCGCTTGGCGGGCCACCTTGAAGGTATGCTGATTGCTCAAAGTGAGCAGCGGACCAGCGGAAAGATTGAAGCGGATCAACCTATCCTTACGTCGAGTGTGTAAATTGAACTAATGGGAGTTTTAGTTGCCGGTTCGCTAAACCTGGAAGGGCGTGTCTTCTGCTATCGTGAAGTGTCTAGTGGCAATGGTATCTTTGTAGTGGGGTCTTATCGCGTTATAGATAGTTCGAGAGAGGTTTGTTCAAGTGTTAGTCACTCTAAATCATGTGTAGATTACGCTATGAAGGACGTCCTGTCGTACCTGTACTGTATTTGTGATACCTACGCTTCGTTTTTGTTATAAACCAATATATGTATTATGTAAGGCCAGACCGAGACCTCGCCTTGGCATTGGCACAGAATAAGTAATAGGAGCATTCCATGAAAACATCATAGGTTTAGTGGTCTGTGACATCAACTTTTTGTCCCTTACGAAACGCTATGGCAGCTACCCTAATAAAACGTATTAGCTGCTAAGAAACACTACCAACCTTAAAGCCGAGTTATGATATTACAATGCCCATAATTAGCTTCCCGAATTTATTTCTCGGAAGTATATATTAAAACGGTGATGTCCCTTACGAAATATTTTCATGGAATGCTCCAATAGCACTACGTTACGTACAGAAGTCTCTCACTCTAACTGCGACTATACTTGACGGAACGCCTCGGATTCGACCGTCTCTTTCTATCGCATAACGCGTGCCCTTTCTGGTCGCTGGCTAAGCCCCTCCACGGGGGCTAAATATGGTTCTAGTAGCCGCGTGGCGAAATCGCGGAGTGAGTCACTCCTGCTCTCGGTTTTGGCCAAAAAGCGCCGAGATTCTTGGCCCAACCCAAACTTTTTTATACTCGACGCCTTTCAGAGGTTGTAATCTTTTCGCCTTTGTAAATGAAGATATCTATGAGTCGTTCTAGTTCTAGGTTTAACTTTCGCTGTCTTGAAAGTCCCGTGTCGCAACGCCCTTCTGACGTCGTGACAGTGTCATGACTCTACGGGGCGTCGCGACGCACAGTTTGGGAACCCCTGGCCTAACTGAAACTCCACGCAGACATGAAAATAGTACATTGTGTATCTAGGGCGGTAAGTAAGGAATTATAAACGAGTGTTTGTTATAAGCCCGAGGTGAAACTGAGGGCTTTAATAACGCGAGTTTGTAATTCCTTTACCGCCCGTGGCACACACAATGATTTTCATCACACTTGTGAGGAAATCTGATTAAAATAACCTTACTTAACCTAAAATAAATTGTAAAACAGACAGTGCCATTAGTGATTTATGTCCATAGACAATGCGAATGTCAAGTCACGTTCGGAAACCATAGCGGCAAAGACCTAAAACGGCCATTTTAGTTGCTTTTATATTTGCAAAATACTGAAACACACTACTTAAACATTTAATTAATGTTACCGAAATATGTGTTTACATGTATTTGCAATAGCAGTTATCTTTAAATAAATATTTCAGTGATAAAAGTTAAAAAAGTTAGTTGGCGTTTCGTTTGAACATGACAAATAAGAGTAAATAAAACAGAACCAGCGTTTCAAATTTAAAAAGAAAACCATTACGCCCTAGAGCGTAATAGGTCATTTACGGCCCGCAAAACCTACGTGTAATGACACCATTTTCGAACAAGTGTGATGAAAAAGTAGTTTTCAGTTACGATATATCGGTGAGGTGTGAAAACGGGCCATAGCAGGCGGTGTCACCCAATTTCATGGACGTCATTACGTTAGTAGTCTATCCGCGACCACGAAACATCGGGATGTAAAATTAAGTAATATACACGATTTAATCCATTTAAATTGATTTATTACAGCTATATCGCGGAATCCGAAGACAATATTATCAACTGTATTTTTTAAATTGTGACTTTAGTACAGTGTGACCACCTGTACAAATAAACTGATATTGTCTTTAGTATCCTTGATCGTATCGTTAATAATGTTTGTTATCGTGTAGCTATCGTAGTAAATTATAGTAAATACATAGGTACTTACATTTTTACGAAGACTATACCTTTCTTGGGCGACCTGACCGTTTACGGTAAAATTATATACCTTCCTTGGGCGACCTGACCGTTTACGGTAAAATTATATAACCTTCCTTGGGCGACCGACCTGGGGCCCGTTTCACGAAGCTACAAGTTACAAATTACAAGCGGAAGTCTCTTTTCAATACCTTTTGATAGAAAGAGACTTCCGCTTGTAATTTGTAACTTGTAGCTTCGTGAAACGGGCCCCTGACCGTTTACGGTAAAATTATTTCATGCTTTTTAAATGTTATTTTTGTACTAAATATGAAGTTTTACAATATTATTGCGTACCTAATAATCATACGAAAATAAAAAACAATTAAATTTTATGCAGGAAATGCATTACATCATTACTCTTTAAACTGCTGGATCGATTTTTACCAGACATAGCTAAGAAAAATTGCTTTCACGTAAAAAAACCGCATCGAAATTGGTCCATCCGTTCGAGAGCTACAATGCCACACATAAACACACAGACAGACAGACAGCGGCGTCAAACTTATAAAACCCCTCTTTTTGCGTAGGAGGTTAACAATATTTTTTCTCAAAATTCATGATTGATAGTCATGATAGGATTTATGCGCATTCAGATTCAGTTAATTATGTACCTACCTATTCTTATTTGAAGTCGGTTATCCTTTTTTAGACATTATATTATACAAGCATTTACCCGCGGCTTCGCCCGCGTTGTTCCCGTTACTGTCCCAAGGGAACTATTTACCGGGATATAAAGTATCCTATGTTTCAATCCGGGACTTGTTCTAGTTGCATGCCGAATTTCAGCTCAATCCATCCAGTGCTTACCCCGTTATTGAGTAACAAACATCCAAACATCTTCAGAAACTCTCGCATTTATAATATTTAGTAGAATAGGATAGGATCTACCTTAATTGACAATATTTCAAATTTTCTACTCCTTCATTTTATGAGCTGGATAGAAAATAGGTGGAATTTTAAGCTACCCGTATTTTTTCTTTTTCGTTTTAACTCAATTTTTCAATTAAAAATAGCAGTTTGAAAAGTAGCTCATTCTAAAAGGGCGTATGTAGAAAATGACGTCACTTTCCCAACTAGAATCCAGAGCGACAATTACGATTTAAAAAAACTAGAATCCAGAGCGACAATTACGATTAAAAAAATAACTGTCAGGCGTTACAGCGTTGTCAACATAGGAAGTTCGGGAAGACAACGATGCTTTTGCTCCTCTTATTTGGGCTGGATTATATTTATCACTTGCCGATGTGTACTCCATCATCATAATTTCAACACGCGGCAGATTCGTGCTATCAGCCTGAGAAAAACCTTCTGATGTCTTCATTATATGAAAAAAATCGGTGTCCGGTAAAAGAATGCCAAGTTAATAATGTTTGAATGCGTTATCGGAGTCCAGTGGGAAAGTGCCAAGTCTTTTAAGGTCTTCGAAAACGTGCAAATGAACCAACGGTAAGAAAATTAAACTTCTAAAGCCGCTAAGCAGTTGTAACAATTTTCAAAACAAATAAACGTCAGACGGCAAGTATGTCAGAAAATGACAACCGGATACCATACACTTTTTAATCGTTTCAGCACTAAGGTCTCTCTCGATAATGCAGGGAAAATGACGTCACACTTCCGGTTCACACTAATTGAGGATTTTTTCCAAAATGAATGGGGAAAAAAATCCAAAAATATTTTTTTTGAGCATAAAATACAGTTTTACCCAAATGGTTTTCGAATTAAGATCTTTTGAAAATATGAAATGTTGTCAATTACTAAACAGCTGATGATATGACGATATAAGAGTAAACGTGGGTGGCGTATATTTATAGTCATTAAACATGAATCAAACAATAGCGCTCTGCTCACTGCATGTCATGTCATGTCATCTCCGCTATTTACTCTCACTAATGCACGCTTATTGAAGTGACGCGAAATGAGCCAACAATAAAACTGCCAAGTCTAAAAATATATTTTGTTACATATATCTTTGGAATAAGGTTCAGAATTCTATATTCAGATTTCAGCGTGCAACTCTGGTCAACGGAAAGTGTAGGAGGCAGTGACGTATTTGTGGTATAATTTTATAATAAAGTTTTATACCTATATCAAAGTATAAAGACAACCAAGTAGTTCGTCTTCGCCGTTTAGGAGCGCGCGATACCTACGGTTGCCTAAGGCACAGGGCTGCCGCCCGTCGGTTCTGTAAAATACCTACTTAGGTACCACACAAAGAATTTGGTAGAGTGGGGTTAGAATGTGCATTCTTTCGTTTGGTCTAAACCCACCCTTAGGTTGACCTCGAACGAACAATCGCTCGGCGGCATCCTTTGTGCGTGCCACGTAAAGGGACGGCCCTTTAGTCCGTTTTCACAATTGCGGTTTCACAATTGGCTACGAAAGAAGAATAATTTTTCGCTGTTTCACAATTAATTGCCAAACAAGAATTTATTTGGTGACGGCGGCATGTGTCTCACGCGGCAAATTACAAAGAACTCCAATAGACCAGGAGCTCAGTGCAAATTCAATGCTATTATTTATAATCCTCTATTATAGCCTCGCTCTGCATCTTCTATCGTCTATATAACGGGGAATGCTCCGAGGAATTGTTCGGATTAATCCCTGCCGCATCTTTCCGCCATCGTTCTACGCGACAATATTACCATCCTCACCACTTAGATGGTAGGCAGTCCACAACTGTGCGTTTTGCTAGAAACTTCCTGCCTCGCACGACTGAACTGTGGAATACATTGTCGCCTGCAGTGTTTCCGGACCGATTCGACATTCAAACCTTCAAGAAAAGAGCGTACTCCCACCTGAAAGGCCGGCAACGCACCTGTGACTCTTTTGGTGTTGCAGGTGTCTATGGGCGACGGTGATTGCTTACCATCAGGCGACCCGTCTGCCCGTTTGCCCCCGATTTCATAAAAAAAAAATACAATTTTAGTAAGTATGTGACTAGGTATATGAAATAATAGTACCTAAATATAGTTGCGTCTCGACATTTTGAAAGTAAATACTAGTAAGTAGATAAAGTATAGGTACATCATTTGTAAAAGGTTTGTATAGTCCGAATTATTAGTACTTAAAAGTTTTTATTTTGGATAATCAATGACTTAGAAAAACGTCGTTTATGCTAGGTGGTAAAAAATGAAACTTCATTTAACTGTTAGTAAAATTAATGGATACACTTAAAACACTATTCCTCAAACATCCGAACACACTGCACTAGGTATACACGACTTGGATACTTCACTTTGTGCGTTCGACCGCTCGCAGCGTTGGCTCAGCCCTGAATCGCGCAGCCGGCAATGCTTGCCTGTGGTGCGTCCGTACACGGCGCGCACACATGCGCGCTCCCGATGTACCTTTTGTCGATGTTTTGTCGGAACATAAACTACCGTATACCGTGCCTATATTCAAGAGCGTATTTTGAAATTTAGCGCAACGAACCAATAAAGTTTGGCACCCTACAGAGTAAGGTCCGACCGAGATCTTGGTCTCGGTCTCGGATAATCTCGGCCAAAAAGGGCCGAGATTCTCGGCCGCGGCCGAGGGTCCCTATTGACCCTTCCTGAGACCCAGGTCCCTTTAAAAAAAAAACTAAAAAGAGTATACGATATTTTTGGGTTAGCAATTTTTAACACTATTCCAAATTTCAAGTTGATAGCATCAGTAGATCCTGAGATATCTTGCTGTGACAGACGGACAGACAGAGTCGCACCATAAGAGTTCCTTTTTCACCATTTTGGTACGGAACCCTAATAAACGGTGTCCGGTATCCGGCCAATTTTATTGTCGTACATAGTACTGACTGAGACACAACATCCCCAACAATGTAGGGTGTCCGGCCTTTTTACCGAAATGTCCCGGCCAAACTGGCTGGTCTGTCCGGCTATTAGGTTTGGCGACCTGGCAACCCTTACTACGTATAAAGTTCGTGAATCTTACTGCGTTTTTTTTTACAATGCACAATGGTAAAGTAGGTACAATAGTTATTAATGGAGCAAATCGTGACGTTTCTAGTGATGTAATGCTACCAATTATTGGTGGAAATAGACTGTTGCCAGACGGGCGAAAAATGTTTCTAAGTGGTTCAAAATGCGCATTATAAATAAAACAATAAAACGCAATAAAATATATCGAATCGAAATGGATGTTGCTGACCGAATCGATTATTGTGGAAGAACATCACATAGGTACCTATATTTTTTTATAAAAATATTAAAAAAATAACCTCATCATACTCATGTTGAAATATTTTTCTCAAACATGCAATGAAATGTTGACATTACGTGCCTAATAATAGGCCGCAAAATATCTCGTTTCCGGTATAGCTTGACGGTTGGCATGTAATGGAATTTCATACTTACATTGCCGGCCTGGGCCGCGCCGTTAGGCGAGGGAGAATATTTACAAATAATACAATACTCTGGCGGAACGAGTGGAAATGACACTTCCGCACGTGTATCAAACGACGTTTTTTAATACATTTGCGAAAAAATCACAATGAAACGAAAACATGGCACCGGTTGTCTGTCACCATTCAGCCAAATCAAAACAAACTATTTTGGGAAGAAACATACAGATTTTAATTCAATTTAAACAAGAAACATATTTATAATTACTTTGTAATTTACTTATTTACAAATTAGGTAAAGTGTTATTTAGTATTCCAAAATTAGCTAAAAAGCACTAGTGCGCAAAATAGAACTTTGCGCACGATTTATAGCTACGAAAAGTGGTACCACTTTTTGAGCAAGTGTATTAAAATAGTACATTACACAACTAGGGTGGTAAAACAAAGAAAGGCCGAGATATGCGATCGAGGACTTTCTTTATTACCTCCCGTGTTGTGTACATCATTTTATGTCTACACTTGGCCAGAAAGCGGCTTTTTCCGTAACGCGTGTGACGCGTTTTCAGATTTTCCCACTATTCTGCGTCTCTGGGAAATATGGAAGCTAGAATAGTAAACACACAGGTAAATTTATCACGCGTTACGTAATTTATCATCATCACTGCTACGCGGGTTCTCCCACGGCATCCTATAATATGCATGTATGTCAATTGCCGAGTCTGAAAAGGTGATTCAGATAAAGGTATATACAGCGCAGATTTTCAAACGACATTGTAGCATGTCGTCCACATGTCGTCTTATTTTAAAACCAAAACCCGCAGGTAACCTGTAACCAAACTAGAGTCTGTGCGGAAAGAGAATAGGCGTGGCGAAAAACGGAACTAACCTAACCAGTATGGCCACAGAACAGAAAATACGGCACATACGGTAGAGTCTGGCTAATGAAAGATGAGACTAAAAAATAGCGGCAAATTTAAAAAAACAACGGGTTGCAACACTGTTTATAGGGTGACAAAAACGGTAATGATACTTGAGCCGATTTTTGAGTTGTTGTCACCTTTTTAATTCTTCCGATTTTAGTGAAAATTGGTAAGTACATAGCTTTTATTAGAGTGTTAGTGTTTATTTATGATATATATTTACTCCCCACATTAGCCACGGAAAGAAAAGCAAAAACAATTCAGTAAGTAATTTCGGAAACTTACTTTCTTATGTTGCATATTGAGTATCAAAATCACCACAGCATACTATCCTCAGAAATCTAATGACGTTTGACACATTTGACGTTTGTATAATGTCGCCATTTAAAAAGTTTGGAATAAATGTCAGTCTCATCTTTCATTAGCCAGACTCTAGAAAAGCATTATACCAAAATTAATCCTATTCTCTTTCCGCACAGCCTCTACGACGTTTTATTTCGAGAGCCGAGCACACAATCATTGCGCCTTCGAATTATTACCTCACGTCACGAGTCTCACGGTCGCTCTCATGTTTATTAGGGGAATCCCTAATACATTTACGTTGCTTGTACATACGCACATATCAACTAGTTTTTTCCTATGGCGAGCAGCACGCACACATAGATAGCCGGCTTATTAGACATGCTTCAGATCTTTGTTAGCGAGGCTGCGTCCGGCTCTTTATTTTAAGGTCCTTGCAGACAACGCTTCTTGTTGCTGTTTGCCAAGGCGTAAGCGCCCGATCGACGAATCACAAAAACGTAACGAACGAGACTCCTATTGGGTAATGGCGAAAATATCTTGCACATCGCCGCTAAGTCGTTCCTGTACCGAGTGTACCGACTTGTTCAACAGAAGTTCTGTGGAGGGAACGTGCACGAACTACACTCGCGAGCAAAATAATTGCATCACTTTGCATTTTTCCGTCCGCAAACATATGCTGTTTGTAAATGGGATTATTTTTTGAAATATTTTAATGAGATTATTATGTTCCTTAATATTTAAGCTCTAGAAAAAGTCATCAAACATGAAGATTGGCCCAATATTCTTCAAATTATGGGCATTTTCCTAGATTGTGGGCATTTCCGCCTTACCAAGTTCTTGAGTTGAGCTCCCTTTGTCGCCTATTTGACGGGGGTGCAAGAGGGAGAGGGTTATCAGTCACTTATCAAAGTCGACCGGTACACATCTCCGCATATTTCCCCGAGAAGAACACCTGGAAACATGGACACCACTGAAGCTGAAGTCGCCGTCGTCGTCCGTTTGCTGTAAGAGTGCCGTAGCCAACGTTCAGTAGCTGCTGAGCTGAATTTAACTCGATCTACAGTTTGTAGAGTTTACCAAAGGTTCCAGCAGACTAGGGCTGTTACTTCAAGACCAAGAACTGGCCGCAGAAAGTGCACATCGGAGAGGGATGACCGCTTCATTGTGATAAAAAATCTGGACAACCTAAGATCATTTAACAAACAGTTAAAATTGTTTTTAATTAATAAATGTTTTTATAATTTGAACGAATACTTTATTGAATGTAGAAAGTGAAAGAAAGTTGTCTGTCTTTGTTGTGTGTCTTTGTTTATTTTAAGATTAACTAGTTATTAATCTGTGATCTAGTCGCGCCAGTTAGGTACTTAATTATTAAATGAATTAGGTTAGGTTAGGTTAGGTTAGCCTTCTGTTATTGTTATTGCTGTGCCCTTGCAGGGTGTCACATGTATACCTGCTTATTTATAAATCCACCCATATATGTTTGTAATGTGATATGCAATAAATGAATTGAATTGAATTGAACTGCTCTCCGAGATCGTCACCAGACAGGCGTTACTGTCCAGCAGCGACTCCGTGAGGTCCGAGGAGTAGCTGTCAGCAAGTGGACAGCTAGGAGAAGACTCAATAAAGCTAACCTTAAGCCAGAAAGGCCTGCGATGGGGCCCAGGTTACTCGAGCGGCACCGAACAGCGCGACGTGAGTTCGCCGCAATTCACGTGAATTGGACCATCGAGTAAAGGACCCCTTTTCTCTTTACGTACGAGTGCAGGATGTGCCTGAACGGCTATGACCGACGAGAAAGAGTCTACGGGAGACCAGAAAAACGATTTGCTCAGTGCTGCATCTCCGAAAGGGTCACCTGCGGAGGAGGTTCCTTTATGTTTTGGGCCGGCATTTCCTGCGACGGGCGGACTGAGTTGGTTTTAGTGCTTTCTGGAGGCCGTGGCGATGATTTGACTGCTGCCAGGTACATCACGGACATCCTGAAGGAACACGTTGTCCCTTACGCTGGCATATTTGATGAGGGGTTCCTGTTAATGCAGGATAATGCCCCTTGTCATGTCGCAAGGGCCACCTTGTCCTACCTTCGCGAAGTGGGCATTAAACCGTGGACTGGCCAGCGATAAGCTCGGACCTGAACCTGAAGGAAGCCTTGTTGGAGGAGTGGGATGCCATACCTCAGGATTACGTCAGGAAGTTGATAAGGTCAATGCAAAATGGCCTAGAATGTGTAGGAAGGGTTTTGGTAGTAACACCAGGCATTAATTTGTTGTAATAAATGCTATGGTTCCAAAAATTGTGCCTTTATCGCCCCTGTCAAATCAAGCTGTCAATGTCAATGATAATATGTAAGTGTCAATGTCAAATATAGTAAGTCGTAGCTACACTGACGTTAATCGTCCTTCAACGCGATAAATTAACGTTATTAACGGCGTTTTCGTCAATGTGACCCCAGCATGAGAGGGTATATGATTTAGATTGGCGGCACCAGTTGACAGCACCTTCCCTATATTATGTAATGTTAGGTTAGGGCATAGGTTCCCAAATTTTTATATTCAATAAATAATTTGTAAAATTGGTCTCTGCCTCTGATTTCTAAAAGTAACATCCCTGGTATATATAACTCAATGTCAAGTTTCAGAAAATATGCAAAAGCTCGCTATCAGAATGGCCGATTTGTTATTATTGGAAGTGTAAAATGAGTCATCGATAGCCGGAAAGGTTCGGTATGACACAAGTACCTATGATAAGATAAAAGTGCGATTAAGGATGAATGATTCGCCACGAAGACGTATAGCACCGTTTAGAGGTTTATATTTTATAGAGGGTGTCGTAGAATTATCCCATACTCACTTTAAAAATATCCAAATCGGCCAGCTGTCTTCGAGTACCTATAGGACTATGTTTAAACGTGTCCGTCAAGATAGCGTACACCATAAAGATATTCAGAATCTGATGCAGCCAATAAACCGTGTAGTAGTAAGGTATATAGGTAAGTTAATATAATAATATTAATATTGTAATATTAATATTGTAATTGTTTTGGAAAATTTATACCTCGCTGAGTTTCTTAGCCGGTTCTTCTCGGGGCAGAGGTTTTTTATTTTTACACTGGAACCGGTGGTAAATCTTGACATTCATAAGTGCATTGTATTATGCCTAAATTGAAGAATAAAGTACTTTGACTTTGAACCCAAATAGTACCCTAGGGCCCTAAAATTTCATTTCTCTAGCTATCGTAGAAGCCGAGATATTCCATGACTTAACGGTGTACAAAATTTCACACTGTCAAGCTGGTGGCGTACCCGGGAATTTCTTATAGAAAGAGCTCACTATATCTCGGCTTCTACGATAGCTAGAGAAATGAAATTTTATGGATCTGCATCAGATCCTGAATATCTTTATGGTGTACGCTATCTTGACAGACACTGTTTAAACGCCCGTATCGCCCGAGTTTACATTGTTATGCTATTTTATGACGCAACAGACAATTGTTACGTCCGGTGTTAGGGTAAATAGGAAACGCAATGACTCAGAATAAGTATTTATTTCTTCGTAATCCACTTACGATTGATCGGGCTCAACACACGTCATTAAATATCAATTCAGTCAATGCTGCGATCATGAGCCGTTTTAGCGTTCTTGCACACGAACGATCCGAAAAAATACGATAGGATTGCGGCGTTTACAGCAACATTTAAAATTAAAAAAAAACTATACTAGAGTGCGACTAGAGTCTGGCTAATGAAAGATGAGACTGACATTTATTCCAAACTTTTTAAATGGCGACATTATACAAACGTCAAATGTGTCAAACGTCATTAGATTTCTGAGGATAGTATTCTGTGGTGATTTTGATACTCAATATGCAACATAACATAAGAAAATAACAGTTTCCGAAAATACTTACTGAATTGTTTTTGCATTTCTTTCCGTGGCTAATGTGGGGAGTAAATATATATCACAAATAAACACTAACACTCTAATAAAAGCTATGTACTTACCAATTTTCACTAAAATCGGAAGAATTAAAAAGGTGACTACAACTCAAAAAACGGCTCAAGTATCATTACCGTTTTTGTCACCCTATAAACAGTGTTGCAACCCGTTGTTTTTTTAAATTTGCCGCTATTTTTTAGTCTCATCTTTCATTAGCCAGACTCTACGATATCTCTGTAGTGGAGTATATGGCAACTGGCAACACATGGCACATTTAACCTTTTCGCTGCTACGTAAAACACAAAAGTCGCAAATCAGACGCAACAGTATTAAAACCGCAATTTATATTGCTCTACGGTCTGTGACCAATATATGCGTCGTTGGCGTCCAACCTGCGGTGCCAATATATACGTCGTTGGCGTGGAAAAGGCTAAAAGTCACATTTTCATAGAAATTTGTGTAGTCGCACTCTGTGGTAGGGCATTATTTTCCAAAACGAAAACAATGCACATAGCAGTTTTAGCGAGCGTAACCTCCTATCAGACGCCTTTAAATCGTAAAATAAACAGAGAGAATCAAATATTGTTAGGAATTGCACCAAACTAGACCTTATACTACGCTATGTGCGCGATTGCAGCGGCCGTAAATAGATGAGTGTCAACTGTAAAATGTATAAGAAATTTAGACAATGACAACCACTTCAGTCCTCTACGTTACAGTTGAGCGTTTATCAAAAAAAAAACACAATTCAACGGTACATAAATATGTATTGTTTAAATACCGTCTAACTTTCCGTTGCGTTGCGTCACGAAAGAGTACCTATTGTCTGGCAACTCTGGCACTGCTCAAGACCTATACACTTTTTTTTTAAAACGCTCAGATTTGTTCAGGGCATATGTTTTTCAGTAGACTCTGACATTCATAGGTGAATTATATTGTACTATGCCTAAATTGAAAAACAAATAACTTTGACTTTCCATGTTTTTACTAAGGCGTCCGCCGCGATCGTTTACATAGCCAATATTTGATGTCTCTCGGTTTATTTTATATCAATATTTTCGAAGATGAAAAATATTAGGGAGGCTAAACTTCATTGGACAAAATCTCCATTCATGGTACAATAAAACACATGTTCTTTCCGTCTAAATCGATGACGTCATGTGAACTTGAATACGTCATTCATTAATATATTGAAATTCACGATGGTAAAGTTTTAGTGACGTAGTAGGCAAGTTCACGCCACATACCACTGTTTAGTCGTCTGTGACTCACGCAAAGAACATACCTAGTTTTGTTGTACCATGGAATCACGTGCGATTTTACTTAAGTCCATCGAGATGGAACTGAAACGACATGTGACGAAACCGACATGTGTTGAGCCCGGACTATAAATACAATTGTACTTACAAGTAACAAATAATACACTTATACTCAAGCGGAGGATGTTACTACACACGTAGTGACCTGCATTCGGGAATATCCCCAAGTTACCTACTGGGAATTTGGGAAATCCCGGGAATGCCACATCTTTATACAGGCGCGATTGATACTTTTACGAGCATTATGAAACGGGAGATACGCATTTGAGCGAGCACATAGCATATAGGGAACGTGCACGAACTATAGGTGGCAGCACTAAACGACAAAAGAGACACAGGCGGACAATTCAGGAAACTATCATGCCTGTCAATTCAGTTCTTCAACTGTTAATGTCAAATATAGAAAGTCGTAGCTAAACTGACGTTAATCGTCCTTCATCGCGATAAATTAACGGCGTTTCCGTCAATGTGGCCCCAGTATGAGAGGGTACAAGACTTAGATTGGCGGCACCAGTTGGCAGCACCATCGTCGTGGACGTTCCTTATCTAACGTAAAAAAACATGAATTTGCAATGGCAAGCGAATTAACTTATCAGGCGACCGAAATCACTTTACGAGATCTGCCGACAACAGCTCAAGGTTATCAGATCTGACTGATTGGTAATCGTGACGTCGGGGTGACAGTCCGAGTATTGAATAGAATTGGCGATGGACATGACAAAAGCAGTTCTTAAATCGGTGGGGAATTGATAGTTTTGAAACCATCTATAAAAATACAATAAAAACATCTATGGCAATTTTGTTGTTCATAAAGTATCAATCGTGCAATGGCCTTCAAACATCAGTGTGGAATTATGGACATAAACAAAATCAATAACATAATTTTTAAATAAATATGTTTCATACAGATCCCTGTATATTAATATTATGATAGAATTCGACCCAAATATATAATACTATCTTTTTTTATCATAAATATCTAGTAGTTAAAATGGTATTACGTACCCACAGTCCAGCAAGAAAATTAGGCTTTTAAAGGCCTTAACATTGTGATGTCCACAGGAAAATCTGTATAATACATTATTTAATTCAGATTTGGATATATAGAATCAACGTTAACAATATATGTATGTAGCAACACCCACTTTTATTGTATTTACGCATTCACTAACCTCGAGTATAAGCGCATTGCCCTTACTCCGGTAGAAACGAACTCACTTTACAATAATTTATTAACAAACGAATCACACAACCGCTCTGCTTGTTTATAGTATTGGCCCTTAACTCCACAAAGCACTTATAAACTTAAACCTATATTTCTTACTGGGAGAGCTAAGTGTTTCGACGTTTTGTCACGAGGAAGCTGTTCTAATATTTTAAAACGACATACATATTAATCTAGAATGTCGCTTTAAAATAAAGAAACTATTACGTAAAGTGGAGCTTATTTACAGCTTCCTAGTGACTCTTTTTAATTTTCGAACTTAAGTTAACATACATTTTAAACCGACTAGTATTGCAATTTGCTTCGGCACATCCATCTCTCCTTACAAGCATTATCAATTTATTAGTTCAAAACTAATGTCACCAGAACTATGTATCAATCCAAATTGACAGCTCTCAAAGTCCTTGTGACATTCTTACAGATATTTCACATTTACGAAGAAGATAAAACAAATGCTTTCCGCTTTAAAAACTTATAACTTGACATGCAATGCAACTTATAATGTAATTTTAAAATGAGAAATAAATAATCTAATCTAATCTAATGCATCACTTGTAAGCTTGTCGAATTAAGGGCCGCAATACTTACACTTTGTACAGTATAAAAAATATAAAACTAAAACATTGAAGCTTAAAAGTAGAAATCACAGGACAAGTGACAATTATACAAAACAATGCTTCCAAAAAAAATATTGCTCGTATAAAATGTACTGGGGCGAACTAATTATGCTTTGCCGGTCTGCTTTTGACATTTAGGAATCAAATAGCGAAGCAGATGCCAACAATACTTATGCCATGAGCAGACATATAAGTTTTGGTGGCAAAAACGTCAATTAACTAGGGACGTATGGTATGAATTACTACTTAAATTACGTATTAATTTAAGTAATTCGTACGCATACTTTTTAGGGATTTTAAAATTCAAATAAACATCTATTTTAACAAATAACTGTATATAGGTACCTATGCGAGTTGAATATTCATATTTAACGTTATCTCAGAGTGTAATTTGTCGATAAATCAATATCGTTGGGAAGTCCCTAGGACAATTTTATTCCTGGCACAAAAACTTTTGTCTGGTCATGAGTAAATTTTATATCAATACCACTTTTTTCCTTTAACTCGTATCGAGTTATCCTCAATTCTGGCTGGAGTGCTCACAAACTGATAGAAATATTATAATACGTATTACATTTTGTAAAATTTTTGAGAATCACTGTTGTTAGTGCGTTTTGCCAACGCGTTGGGTAAATGTGTGGACCAAGCTTAGCGCGCGTAAATATAGACACGTTGCAATTAACACCGGCGCTAGTGTGTAACAACCAAACTATGAATAAAATTCCGTCCATGTTGGCACCTATCCTACCATTGCCATGCCTAAACGATTCGGTATCGACGTATCACTGGCTGAATATTACAAAGTTGTATGTTATGTTACATTTTCAGGGTAGTTAAAATAAGACTGCGTCACTACCACAGAATAAGTAATTATACTTGCTACTGCGGCAATGTTCAAATTTCAATTCGTTAAAAGTCTAATATAGAACCTTGTAATACTGAATCGGCGATATACATACGACCTATTGATGAGTAGAGCATATAAATTGTAGTAACCTGCGGCGCTGACAGTTTCACAACTTATTCTATTAATAGCCCTTACAAGTGAATAGAGCTACGCCTGCTTTAAATTGCATTAAGTGCTATTTGAGGAGTCACTGCGAGCACGGTTCTCGTGGATGCTTGCATAGTGGCGTAGGCGAAACAATACAGAGGGTTAAATCTTCGGGCCTCCGGCCTGAA
The DNA here is from genome assembly GCA_947034925.1 of Eudemis profundana. Lineage (NCBI taxonomy): Eukaryota > Metazoa > Arthropoda > Insecta > Lepidoptera > Tortricidae > Eudemis > Eudemis profundana. The sequence goes on along the minus strand of OX344814.1, from coordinate 6,709,552 downwards.
GAGCCCTCGGCCTTAAGGAGCCGGCTAGAAGAGCCCTCGGCTTGAAGGGCCCCTGGGCTTCAAAGGGCCCTCGGCCTGAAAGGACCGCGGCTTGAGAAGTCGTTTGAGGATATGCTGAACCAAACATTTATTGCAATTTCAGAGGATCCCTCATAAATTTGCCACGGGCCTTAGATAGATACGCCACTGGCTTGCGCAAATGCACACGGGTATAGTAAACGGTATTAGTCTTTCTTCAAACTCCAAGTGTTCATGAACTGCCATAGTCAAATTTTAAGAATCTTTAGGCCTAAATAACCAACACATTTATGGAGGATGGCGAAAGAAACACCATAGACATTTTAGTGAGCGTTTACCAAAAAAAAATTACAATTCAACTGTACTTAACTACAGTTTAAATACCGACTAACCTTCCGTTGCGTGACGAAAATGTATTAGACACTAACTTTCAGTTTTGTCACAGCTCTTAAACTGCTCATAACGGGCGCTTTTTGAAAAACGCTCATTGACGGCTATGTCTATTCACTTAGAATCTCTGGTAGAAATAGAATAACTGAGAAAATAGCATCGAAGTATATTTTAAATGCAGAACAGCTGTTTTTAGGCGTAGGTGGGATGGACGGCTTTCAACTTTAGTATCTGAAGCTAATTCACAATTTCGCAGACCAATTCGTCCCTAATATTGTGATCGGCGTTTTGGATGCCACACCGCGGGATATCGAGCAGTAATCTGCTGCCATAAAGAAAAGGCGCGCATTAAAAAAAAACGAAGTTGAGTTATACATAATTATAAACAAAATCTATGCCCAGCCTATGTCCAGCAGTGGACGTCTTTCGGTTGATATGATACAAAATCAGTGAAATTCACTGGTTACGAATATCGTCGGCAGTAGATTCAATTGGGCTAAGAGACGGGCAACTCAAGTCGAAGCGACGAGCGCACCGATATATTATTTTGGCCCCGATTATAAACTGTTTAACAATACAAATGTCTATGGGGCATGTGGTGATGTCGTAATAAAGGTTAGGAACCACTGCCCTAGGAGCAGCGCTGCGCTCCAGCCCGGTCGGTGAGAATCATGTATAAATGTGACATCCCGCGGGTAAAGGTACCTTATGGACAATCGCTTGCGTCGTATCGTATCCGACTCCGTTACTATAGGGCGTCAGTCGGCAACCTGCGGCCCGCGGGCCGCATGCGGTGCGTGAACCGCTCACTTGCGGCCCTATATTCCGGTCTGTATTGTGGTCGCTATATTCCGAATAGTATAAAATCACATATTATTGACAAAATGCGGCCCGCGTCAATTTCCTTAACCTTACGTGGGCTTTGGCTTCTAAGCGGTTGCCGACCGCTGCTATAGGGCGTCAAAGAAGGACGCCAGCGACAACGTCCACGGAACGTCACAATTATTGTTCATGTGCGGAAGTAAGCAAGTTAAGGTAACGCCATTTTCTTTATAAGGCTTAGAGCAACAAGTTATAAGGCGATTCGTGTCAACCGGCCCTCCACACAACGGAAAGAGGGTTAAGAACCGACTCGAGATCAATTTTGGTTGAAATATATTGTATAGTCTACATTTGGTTTGCGCTAAATAGTATGAAGTCTCAAAAGTACAAAAAATACATATTTTGTGTGATTAAAAATTTACTTCCAAATGACGCTAAAAGATGGCGCTGACGCACTAATTGCATGTTTTGTGGCTTTTTTTGGGGCTTCTCAAGGATTTTGCGCCACCACCAGAATGTATCAAATCAAAGCTGTACGCCTCAAACGACAAAAAGTGGAGAACTTGGATGGACTTTGACTTTATAAAAAAAAATCAATCAAATTTAGTGTCGTTGAAACGGATCGTTAACCCCTTTTTCGTTTGTATGGAGCACAGGACCACTCTTATCACCTTAAGTGCTCAAGCAGTTGAACGTGACCTTCGAATGTGTTTAATTACTTTGTCGCAATTACTGCATTTTACAGTACATATGCAATACTGCAACCGGTGTGTCATGTGAGGCTAACTCGACATTATGCGTTCCGTCTCTTTCTAGCGTGTTTAGTCCGAGAGAAACGTATGCTATTTGGGCGTTTTTACCTTAGCGTTCTGGTTCGATCCCAGGCATTTCGGCCCCACATATAATCTGCAGTAAACAAAAAACCACGTGACTCGGGTCGTTGAGCCAATCAAAGTAATTTTTTGTATCTGTGGCACAATGCCACTGGCTGAACGACCCAAGTCACGTGGTTTTTTTGTTTACCTTTTTTTAAATACCTAAAAGTACAGAGTATAGTCCGACCCTGTCAAGGTGGTTTGGGCCGAGCGACCTGGTTCGATCCCAGGGAACGCCACGGCCCCCGCCCGGTCCAATTTTTGCAGCACTCAGTAAGGCTTGCAAGTTTGTCAGGCTTCAAAAAAAAGTTTACCTACAACGCACGGAACGGAACGGCAGTGGTATATGCGTTTGTGTGTGGTTAAAGCAGGGGTGCTTTTTTTCTTTTGTTTTTTTGGACACGTCTGCCCAAAAAAGGAGTGGAGAAGTTCAAAGGAGGACTAAAATTATAGCAAAAATTAATTTTGGTCTTATCGCGGGCCATATACCTACTACTTATTTCGAAGGACCGTCGGCGGGCCGGATTAAACCTTCCTGTGGGCCGGAGATGGTCCGCGGGCCGCACTTTGCCCACCACTGGGTTAGAGGTTTGTTTGTGTGTGTGTATGTCTGTTACTATTTTCCGGGAAAACTACTGGACCGATTTCGATGCGGTTTTTTTTGTTTGAAAGGTGACTTGAGCAAGTGTTCTTAACCAGATTTCACTAAAATCAGTTTAGCCGTTTATGAGATAAAGAGGCTTATTTAAGTCAGGGTTTTTCAAAATTTTTAATTTCTTAAATCACATTGGCATGCATGAAAATGCCTATTTGATGTGGCGGAACATGCATTCATTGAGTGTAATGTGCATTGGGATAAAACCCAACCAACCCAGGTAGGAATGCAATACCCGGTCAAATATGACACTCGGATATTACCCAACTCTAAATAAAGTCATTTACCCGGGTTTTCGGGTACCCGCGTTGCATTACCTTTAATGAACTGGCCGTCATTGCCGGCCGTGTTAAGTAAGATAAGCATGTGATGTTTTTTCGTGTTTGCTTCTAGGCAGTCGGTAGATTATATTTATTATCTTTAAAAGAAAACGATACATGCATAGTTATTTTTTATTAATTACTAGGTTTTTAACCCGGGCTCTGCGTCAAAATACCCGGGTTTTACCTGACTCTAAATAAAGTCGGTTACCCGCGTACCCCCGGGTCCGGGTTGCATTATCTAGGTTCGTGTTAGCGTGTCATAGTAATTATACTAATATGTTGAGTGGATTAGTATATACCTAGGGGTTTGTAATTTTTAGAATTACCGAGCGTTCGAATTTACTCCAATGCTAAGAAGTTTTACACAATATTAAAAACTTGAATGCTACACGTTTAACCAATGAATACAATGATATTAGGCAGTTAAAAACCGATAAACGACAATTTTTAACGATGAAAAGTGCAATAGGCACTTAAACCATAACGAATTCACTTCAGCTAATTAAAATCCAACTCGATTCTGAATTATCTCAAAACTCTTCGGTAATTAGGTTCTTTAAGTGCTAACATCGACGATGAACGAATGTAACTGCTATTGTTTAAGATTCCAGTCCAATCACGATCAGTGTGCCTACCATGAGTTGACTTTTCGATCGGCGCTAGCGAGTATCGAGCGCTCGATGACAGTCTATCTCTTTCGTACTATCAGCGCGTGCGAGAGAGGTGCACTGACTCTCGATAGGTTAAACTCGCTAGCGCCGATCGTACACTCAACTCATGGTAGGCACACAGATCACGTACCATTCATATTGCGTCCACAATTCCAAACTTGTTACTTCGAATAATTTTATTTCGATGCGGTTTTGTCTGATGCGATGATAGAAAAATTTGGAATTGCGGATGACTTGGGAACGTGGACGAATTGGAAATGCGAAGGAAATGGTGACGAATCAGGAATGCGAATGAAATGGATCGTGGACAAAATGAAAATGGCCGAAGCGAAGGGAACCCAAACCAAAGTCATTAAATAATTATCATTCCAGATTTTATAACAAATCAATTTTGTGTATTTTCAATCAATTTAATAAGATAAGTAATCATAAAGCAAATTTTTATCAGAATTGACTGTAACACCTGGTTGTAAAATGCAAGGAAAGATAAAACATAATACGGTTTAATGGCAGTATTATAAGAAGCGCCCAATTTACTTATAGATGACGCATAACAGTGATAGTTTGATAACATGATTAATATGACATGACCAACTTGAAAATGACTTCATATTGATCACTTACGTTACGTGTATTAGAATATCGATGTCTATTTTCCAGTGTCGTGAAAAGCGAAATATAGGTGTTCTAAAGACAGTCGGTTAACTTTACGTTCAGCCAGCATGGCTCGGAACCGGTATTTTGCGAAAATCCCGAAACAGCCCACTATTTTGAATTAGTTTATGCTTTGTACAAACGAAGACACAGTTAAGTGACCATCAGTAGACCTTAATACATTGTAATAAGGGTGACAAGTGGTCAGTTAGCAGTGTCTTCGATTGTATGTAGGGCTCAATCGTGTGTTTAAGTAATGATTTCGGATTATTAGATTGTCCTATTAAAAAATGAAATAATAAACCAAAGAACGAAAAGAACGGAAAAATACCGGTATCCGACCCCTGTCAGCCAGGCTTACATGTATGGGGTAGGGAAGTATCGCGTCTCGGTCCAATAGTACAAGAGGTACTGATGTTCTAATTGTGTTCATCAAGAGATCTGAACCGACCACTGTAGCAAGCAATGTTATCGAAACCACATTCTGAGATCACTGTCCATGGAATACGTTAAGTTTTCTGGACAAAGCAATAAATTAAGGTTAGATCAGGTTAAGTAAGCATTGGGATTCTTGCGCGAGGTAATTCTGAAAGGAGTACCTACTAGGTACTATACTTTGCAAGATTTTTGAGGTGTACTATTAACAGAATCACCATTATCTAGAACCGTGTTAGCAAGTTACACGAAGTAAATGTTGCGCGCATAAGTAGTAATTTTCTAAATTACCCCACGTTCGAACTTACCCCAACGCACTTTAGCAGTACCTTTGGACTCATACAAGCAGTCTTGTTTCTCACTGGCAGCGTTTGATGTTAGACAATTATAAGAACAAGCTATAAAACTATGCATCTGTAGAGATATCTCACTATTTCCCTCTCACAGTTATGTGCGACATGGTCAGCCTTAAGAAAAGGTTAACCTTGTCGGTTACTGACTGTACAGCTTCTATTTTCAACTGACTGAACCACGTGGAAGAAAAGTTGCCCATACAGCTCTCTTAGATACTAGAGTAAACAATCCGCTCATTGTATCAAACATTGGCACCTAGTTTTTGCAGGACTACCTTGAACCAACATTATGATGGTTCGACAATAGGATTGTTTACCCTATGTGCGTTAGGTAAGAGACAGCTTATGTTCTAACTAAGAGTAAACCGTACCGAAATAGGAGCACGCGAAGCGGAGCGCCGTCGAATATCAAGTGAACAGTCTTAATGGCAGAGGCCAAATTTACCTGTGAGTAATTTCTAATTTGTGCTTCATTTTCTTTCTAATTCTTTTTTACCGTAGTTGGATTAGCTGGACACCACATTTAGGATTTTTCGATGCTTTAAAATATTAAAAAAACATTGTTTAACATCAAGCGCTGCATTCTGCATACATTTTAAACTCGGAAATTATTTATTATTTGGTCCCCTTTAGACCTGTATGATGTTAACGTTTCACTGTCCAAAGGTACTAAATGCACAAAATTACTAATTAGTAAATACCCTGTAGGTTTAGAATGTGTCCAAGTATTTATGTTACGAATATGTGATTATAGTCTGATCAACAAAGGATTTGCAGTCTAGTAATGATGAATAATTTTACGTCTTCCTCCGTTGGCCAGGAAGTGCATTCTTTCTCTCTGCATAGTGGCCAGAAAGGTGAATAAATGTTTTCATAACTACATACATTTACCGTTAACATTGAAAACTAACCACTTTATACAGAAATGCTTCTGAAGAATTGTTAGAAGAGATTTGCAACAATCCTTTGTTGATATTATATGATACATCCACAGGGGATGCATGTTAAATTTTTTACTTAAACAATATCTATGGATTCTGTGGATCATGCTGAACAGTAAATGCGTAAAGGGAAAAATGGGAAGGATAAAAATCGTAGCAATTCAAAATTTATTTATATGACTAGTATTTGCTTGCCTGTCTCACTACTGTGCCTCTCATTCGGAGAGAGGCACAACTTTCCATTGCCCAAAGTGGCAAATTTTTGACCAAACGGGATACAGACAAATAAAAAAAATTGCCTGTCTCACTCAATCACTATAAATAATAAATACAATAAAGATCTGTAGGATTATGATGCTACGCTTTGTCGCGCGATAAATAAATGAAAGCGTCCGTCAGTCTCACACACGTATTGCCAAAACGTGACCGATGCTTTATCATGCGACAAAACATAGCATCATAAGTCTACAGAAAACGTTTATTTATTCATATGGCATTATCATCCATGTTTATGTAAAATATGAATGGTATATTAAAATTTCAACTTAGTTAATAAGTGTAACAACCAATGACTCAAAGTATTATAACAGGAAATTGCCATGAAATTGGTATCTATTGTAGAAAAAACCTACAGCGTTTCAGCATTAGTCAGTTTCTGCATATCTACAGTAATGTAATATCTAAAATTAAATCCACACCATTTTTCCCTCCATGCATAAATGGTCAAGCTAGTTTTGTATATTAAAGTGAAATGCAATCTGACTTAGCATGTACCTACATTTATTTTAAAAGAACCACAACCTCAATTGTCATATCAAAATGATTTGTGGCCAATCCTAGTAATCCGAAGTTCAAAATTAGAAGTCAAGTGCCAATCCATGCATTTAAATAATGTTATACAGAAAAAGACGGCACAATAATATGTTATTTTAAAATTTCGAACTTCAGAAAAGCCTTAAAAGTAAAGATTTCGCTCCAATTTAGCTTGGCTTCAGTTTGAAACTGTAGCCCTCTTAGGTTCAAGCATGTATTGGTATACATGTGACTAATAAATTTACCAGACAGTGCTAGGACACTGGCTGTCATTTTAATTAGACTGAGTTGAAAAAGTCCTAGAAATTGATGTCATTGGCTGTATTCTATCAAAGTTTTAGTAAATTATTTAGTAAATTAGCTCCGAGGGTTAGAAGGGCAGTAGAGTAATACTGAATTATAAATGATATGATTCATATAAGCAGTACCGGCATCTATTATTCACAAAATAAATAGTGAGTCACCTCGTACTGTCTACAAGGCAGTTATAACAGATCAGCATTGGTAATCATTTACCATAAATAAAATACAACAATCAACATATTCCTTGTACAAACTCTAAAACAAAAGCATTCATTAAAATAGGAATTTAAAAACTTATCATAATAATACAACTCACTCAAAGCTTGCAGCACTCACGCGGCAGTAACTGAAACTGCACTCAAATTAAAGCTTTAACGGAGGACGCTCAGAATTTGAGCTTGGGTTTTAGTTCGTGAGCTTTCCCGCCCCAGTCCAACCGGTAGCTCCGCGTCCGCCACGAGATCTCCGGGTTCAAGAACGCGGCGAACAGTATGAACGGCGCACAGCACTCACTCCATATCCAACCGACTAGGAATTGCACTTTGGTGAACGGTGGCGAGCCGTTCTGCACTGAACGTAACATGAGCCAGTCCGAGAGGAACCACATCAGGATGTGGACGAGGAAGAAGGGGAGCGGCTCGGCGCCGAAGAGCTGGCCCGAGGCCCAGGCGGCGCCCGCGCCCAGCGGCAGGCACTCGCTGAGGGGCTCCATCAGCGTCGTGGTCGGCACCATGGCTATCCGTAGCCGCGCCCAGCGCGTCAGCCGCGCCTGCAACGACCCCACCGACCGCGTCCCCGAGTTCTGCAGCGCCGGCAACGAGCACACGCGCATCCTCCACCCTCTAGACGTTATCTCCTTCGCCATAAAAAAGTCCTCCGCTAAGTATTCACCGAACGCCGCGAGACCGCCGCACTCCTCTAACGCGCAGCGTCGCGCCAGCGACGACATCCCGACATGGCAGTTGATCCTCAACAGATCCGCTGCCATGTACATGCGAGCTTGCGCCGTCCCGAAGCACACCTTCTCGTAGACAGCCGCGAAGCCTTCGGCATCACACGCGAACGGCATCTGATGCACGATCCCGGTGTCGTCCTTCATGTGCTGAACCATATCTAGCAGCGTATCTTCACGCATTCTGATCCCCGCGTCGCTCACAAGGACCAGCGGGTACTTCCCGGCCAAGAAAGCCGGCTGCATGTTGTTTATCTTAGGGTTGACCCCGACGCGCAGGCCTCCGGTAAACAGCCGCGCGTCTATGTGGGGGTATTTAAGCATGAGGCTATGTACCAGCATAACCGCTGGGTCGTGCTCGTCCTCGACGCAAAATAATAACTCGTAGAGCGGGTAATCCAGCGTGAAGAATGTCTCGAGGTTCGAGAATAGGTTCGGGTCCACGCCGGTTAGCGGTTTGAGGATCGAAACGCCGGGGTAGGGCTGCTCCGGCGGCGACCGGTCCACCGTCCGATGCAGCTTCCATTTCGAATACGACAACGCCACTATATGAAGTGTCCATATAAACAGAAAAGCTAGCATAAAGAATATGGCGAAACCATACACTGTGTACACCATAGGCATCATAATTGTAATTTTTTTATAATGTTCTCTCGGTCGGGCCGCATAATATCGAGCGTCCCCGATTGTCTTCTATGACGCGGTCACAACTGACTTGACTGGTAGAAAAACTTGTAGAGGACGTTCGAATTTCGTAAAATATGCACCATTATAATACGCTACACTTTCATATCTTTGCGCCGACCAGCCGCTCGGCTACGATTTAACCGATTCACTAAATGTAAACTTCTTTTACATATCGTACAACTCCCGTCATTATCGCTATCAGCGAAACCCCTCCACTTCACATTCAGCAGCTCCGCCTCCAGCCTACACACTGCAGCCAACATAACAAACTATAAAACAAATTATAAATTCGTCACTGGCGCTAGTGAGCACAGCAAACGCCTGTAGAAAGACAGAGATAGAGTACGGTAAATTATCGAATGTATTTTTTTTTGTACACCGCACAGGTGAGACGTTTTAAAGGTTTGAGTAGAATAACAGAGTAGTATCTTTACTCAGATAATTAAAAAAAACTAATAAAAATTACTAAACTTCACAAATATTAACACATTTCATTAAATGTGTATTAATATTTTATTGGCATTATTACATAGTTCATCTGTCTTACTGTCTCTACTTGAACTAGTGACCAAGTGTTGCCATCGATTAGAGCTTCTTCTATTTTTTGGTATTTTGTTTATGACTTAAGGTACTGACACATTTGCTTAAAAATAAGCATGCTTAAAATCAGCATGCTCTGTAGCTATCCAGATTTGCCAGAAATAAACTTGCTCAAGGCAAACGTTTGGACACACTTGCTAATAAACACAGGTTTTCGGCCATGATGGACTGGTTTTCTGTGTTATTACATATCCAGTTCGATACGAAAATAGCTCAAAAACATAATCAAATACCCCATTTAAATAACCTACATGAAATTTAAACTATTTCGATAAAATTCATAATTCTTCGCCCTTTCATTTAAAATTCCCGCCGAAGAATCAATGACACTAGCATGCTAATAAGCAAGCGTGATCAGACGAGCTTGAAGCATGCCCCCTTCCACCCGCGCCTTAGGTAGCATGCTTACAAATCAAACAGCGGTTGATTTTTGAGCATGCTCGAATTAAGCATGCTTATTAGTGGCAATGAATAGAACACATGCCACTAATGAGCACGTGCTACCTGAGGCGCGGGTGGAAGGGGGCATGCTTCAATCAAGCTCGTCTGAACAGGCTTGCTTATTAGCATGCTAGTGTCATTGATTCTTCGGCGGGAATTTTAAATTTAATACATTCTCCAACATAAAATATCTGATCAAGCACAACGTGCATCCAAAACTCCTAATTCAATGATTTCGTCAGTAAAAAATAAAAACATTACAATTATAATATTTGGTATGTAATAGTGCTCAGCTCCGTGAGACTTGATCAAAAATTATCCCATATCAATCAAAAATATTTGACCCGGTAATATTCATTTGAACTATAGATTTCCAGACTTTCCAGTAACCAGACCATAAAACTCCAAAAAAAAATATTAACTATCTATAGGTTCGTTTTGGCGCGAAAATATGAAGTTTGTGAGTTTTAATTTTTTTAATTTACCCTGCTAGTGCTATTCTGCATGGAATTCTCCCTTTCAATTTTAAAGCATAAATATAGTACATTATACAAACAACTACGGTGGTAATACAAAGAAAGGCCGAGATCGCAGAAGTTCGCAGCCCGAGCTACAAGCGAGGGACGTAAATATGCGATCGAGGGCTTTCTTTTTTACCTCCCGTGTTGTGTACATCATTTTATGTCTACACTTGGCCAGAATGCGGCTTTTTCCGTACGCGCAGCGTGCGGAAAAAGCCACTTTATGGCCAGGTGTGGCATAAAAGATATTACATGTTCCCGGCTACAAATCGTCCTTATTGAAAAGCAGCCAAGTAGTAATTTTATAAACGTGGAAATGATTAATGAAATAAAACAACAGCGTACACAATTTCCTTTTATTCGTTACGTCACCACACTTAGTATGACACATACAGATGTAGATCTTAAAATATAAGTAAACCTAACGAGTTCGTGAACTGGAAAGAGACCGCTATCGTGAGTTTGTCTCTGTTACACCAACGCGTACATGCAACCAATTGGATCAGAATTGGCATGAATTCTGGACTTTTACTCATCTAGTTTTATTTAGTATGAGCGAGGTGGGGAAGCACATGCCAGTTGTGATTGTTCTTTAAATAGTCTACTCACATTACAATGTTACCACCAACATGTAACAATAGGTCGTGAGCCGACTAACTGTTAGGCGAGTAAGGAAGTCGCTGGCTCAATATTACAGAGTTCTGTCTTTCAATGAATTTAATCACTGTCAAAATGACGCAAAATCTAATTTTAACTACCCTGTAATATTGAGCCAGCGAAATTGCAGTTGTCTGCCACATAGGTACATCCAACCGCACTTCCGACTGGTCGCAAGAAAAAATTGGCGATGAATTTCTCGTCAAGCGAGTGACGTTTATCATAATTATCATACGTTTCAAACGTGCGTTGAAAATATAAATATAATATGTTTGATGTATTTTCAAAATAAATATTAGTGTAACTGTTATTGCCATACTTATCATTTCAAAACAACTATTTTTTTTAAAACTGCAATTAACAATATTGTGACTCAATACATTTTTTTTTTACATTCATCATTAATAATTAAATCACAAAATAAGTATAATTGATTAATATTAATGTAACTTATTATAGTGAAACATGATTAAACGATCACGCGTCGGTGCAACAGTCACATTGAAATGATGATTAATTTACAAAAGATTCGATGATACGACACTATTTATTTACATTACTTGCTACAAAAATAGTTCGCTTCCGTCACACTCTGCGGCCAGGCAGAGTCCAACGCAAAGCTACATTTGTCCTCCAAAGGCTCATACAAAAAATAAGTTTATGTCAAAAACAATTTTTGAGACAAGTTTTTATTGCCGACTGTACTCTTTTTGTATAATCGCAAACTTCATGTCAAAATTAATCGAGTACATAAAATGAAACACGGTGGATTTATCTAATATAATGGCCGCCTTCCGGTTCCATCATCAGATCAGCTCCATGTCATAATAATATTACATTGTCATCCAATATACATATTGTTGCAGAATTTCAGCTTAATCGGAAATACACACAACAGTAATTTTGACAGAGGAAATTTATGATTTTCTCAGTCTACCCGCGACCACGAACGCTGAAAAGGGTTACGAAACGTCGGGACTTAAAATGTAGTAATATACGCGATGTTTTATTACTATGAGTGATAATCGCGAAAACCGAAGACAACATTACTTTAAAACAGTTTTATATAGCTCGTCCCAGTTTGTTCGTTTCAAATCTTGATTTTTACATTGAGTTCTCGTGACAATACAACATGAATCATGATAATATGAACTTGGTTGAGAGACTGATAATGGAGCCAGGGGGGGGTGACTAACGGAACAGTTTACAAAATAAATTCAACTTACTTTTTTTTAAATGTGTAGTATTTTTGCACTTCGGAGCCTTAGGAGGTTATAGATAACACCAATATTTTAGAAGATTTTGAAGCTGGCAGGAATATAGAGGCTGAGTTATACGAATATTTAAAAGTATTAATAATTAATTTTTGTATGCATTTCATAACTTATCAACTATTGTGATTGTGTATAGTACAATCAGTATCAGACGTAGCCGAGGATTTTAATACTAGCACATGTCAAATTGGATACTAAAATTGTCAGCCACTTTTGCTTGGGGCAAAATCGATTTGTGTAATATTACCCCCAATTGTCTTTTTAAATATCCGTATAACCGAACCCAGAAATTGTTCGAAAAACGCACAAAGCAAAATTCGGATTGATAGACACTACGCTAAAAGTAGACTTAAAAAATATAAAAAAGCATTAAAAAAATGGTGTAAACCCACATTTTATGTCCATCACAACCCCTAGTCTGATCACAGCTTTACTTACCACAATGTTACGTATAAGACTATATTATAGGCCTCTACATGTCCATTTCTTATATTCTTTTATCGACCATAGATTGACCAAAGAAAGACAAGACTGATTTTACTCGTTTTCGACCGCGTGCAACGGTGCGCGATTTCAATACATAAAATTACGATAAAGCAATATAATCAGGGTATTTTTGTATTTGTGTGCACATAGAGTGAAATATCTAGTCATAATACTTAATCTGACAGATACTGTCCCGCAACTTCGTCCGCGTGAATTTTAGACTTTTTCATACAAACTTTCACCTCTATTTCAATCCTATAGGGGTTGAATTTCGCAAAATTCGTTTTTAGTGCACCTCTATGTCTCCTAAAGAATATGTGTTTTGAAACACATACCTATATCAATATAGGTTCCTAAAGTGGTCCCTGCCGCCCCCCGTGGCCGCTGAGGATTCCCAGGGGGGCGGCTGGGGCCTTGGAGGAAATAGGGGGGGACGCTATCGCTTTTGATAATAAAAACCTAAATCACAATATCAACATACAGTACAAATACATTTCTACATGATTCATTCGATTGTAGCTTATGATTATTATATTTAATTAATTATTATATTAGTTTTTGCTTAACACACGATTCCTGGCGATGCATCGTTTTATGCCAGCAGCATCTCCAAGCTGCTTCAGCCCGAAAGAGTGGGCGGCAAATCAAAAAAGTTTGGGAACCTATGATGTACCGGTATTGTCTGTCAGTACTTTAGTCATGGGACTGTGTTATATGTATAAGTATACTATAAGAAATTCATGTTTTATCATGTTGATATAGCTTTGCTTGCTCTCTGTATAAATCTGACAGAGCCGCTAAAATGATCGATAAAAGAACATAGAAAACATTTCAAGTCAGTTTCATTATAAGTCCCAAATAGTAACAAATACACTGTCTATTCACATACATACGTTTTCGTTGTACCAAGATTTTCTACTACTAACCCAAATCAATTATTCGATTTTTAAAATACAATTTCTAGAAAAAGAAATTGCATACTTTTATTTGCCATGAGGGTCAACGACGGACTTTTTTATTCCAGCGAAATCTATCTTCAAATTTCCAAAACTTTCATATGAACTGGCTTTTTTTGAGTACAAAACACATCAGTTCTGTAAATAAAACTCATCCAAATATAAAACAGAAAAAAATGACTTAGATGATAATGCATGTCTATTTCCTGTTTTTTAACGATTTAGTGTAGAGGACCAATATTGATGTTCCAAAATACCTATACATAGCTCTATAAAAAGCATGTTACTAAATTGGGACTTATAGCGAACATAACAAAGGCAACCAACTGCAGGCAGTTTTCCCATACAACACCAAAACTATGGCTTACAGAGAGCTCAAGGCAAGCAGAATTAGGAGGAAACATGTCTTCTCTTTACTTTCTCGTCGTTCCACACAACTGTGACGTCATAAAACCGTTAAACTTTTTGTATTTCCATAGTAAAACCACTGACTTTATAACCAACTTGACTAAGCATAGCATGATCATTCTTACAAAAAGTGTCTCAGCCTAAACACAGTTTTGATTTTTAATTTAATACCAGACTAATTGTGGAGACAAAAATGAATCGTATTACACGCTAAATGAATACCTAGAAGATAAATTATAAAGGCTTAGTAAGTCCTCCTCTCCCTAAAATTGCAGTGCCCAACGGGGTTCACAATGATCTGTAGCTTTAAGGCGAGGTGAGACCAGAATCGGGCACGGAAGCCTAGTTTCCAAATCATTTTTAGAGCACTTATTTGACTCTTAGGTCACTGTAAAACATATATAATAATATTCAGAACTGTATCTAGAGCTTCCTCTCACTTAGAACACGATAGCGAACACTTCGCTCGATAGAAAAGTAGCGCGAAAACACTATAAAATAAAGTATTTTTTTCATTTTGTTCATCACCAGTTACCTTTTCTGACAAAATTAATACCTGACAATCATGATTTCACAGTCATGCAGGGCATTCTCTCATGTTTGGGTTGATAACGTATACTTTTATGTTAGAAATCGAAGATAATCTGCAATAATCTGCATTCCGCCCGACCCTAGTTTGTATGTGAAATGCGAGCCAGGTCCTACCGCGCCTTAAGTTAACATCTGTACCTACTTTTGTGAAATTGCAATAAATGATTGAGTATTGATTGTGGTTGCTACAGGTATGCCTTTGCACATTTTCTTACAGTAAATCATAAGCATACAATTAAAAATGAAACGCAGTTTACGCTGAGATATATTTTGTAAGAATCACGTCAAGCCTTTACTTTGAATGATTAGGTGCCCCCGTTCCCCCCGAGTTTGACTCACTTCTATTTACCAGAAAATCACGAAGTGGTATCCTTACGTTAATTTATCTCTGGATCTGCCTCGAAAATTGTTTCCAATTAGAAATATAGTACATTACTTACTTGGGGCGGTAAAACAAAGAATGTCTCAGATCGCAGGTATTTGACGCCCGAGCTGAAGACAAGGGCGATACATATGCGACATAAGGCTTTCTTTATAACCGCCCGGGGTAACTACAAAATTTTACGTCTCCCCCAGGCCATGAAGTGGGATTTTCCGCCCGCGTAGCGGGCGGTTATTGCCACCTTATGGCCAGGTGTGACGTAATAGTACATTACATACCGAGGTCAGTAAAGTAAGAAATGTCTGAGATCACATGTAATTGTTTTGACAAACATGTGATCAGAGGATTTCTTATTTACTGGCCAAAGTTAGTATACTATTTTTCTGTTCGACGGAGCCAGAAAGCGCCATCTTCGCGTAGCGCAGTGGCCGGTAAGGTGACGCTTTCCGGCCGGAAGGCAGAAAAGGTTTTTTATACTTCTATTATTGGAAGAAAAGTTTCTTGTGTTATATGACGTCACAGTTTCATAAAAATTGGAAGTACTTTAGTAGTTTGACAGAAAAATCACTCGCGTGGTAAATAATACTTTTCTATCGAACTAATCTGTAGATACCAAGTTGAGAAAAAAGGGGAAGACATTTAGAAATCTTAGAAGGGAATTTCGGTTATCCTTTCTAATTGAGTATACAATATATTTGATTTGGTTATTATAGTGTTAGATAAATGGGAAAACAACCTTCAATGCTTTTTATTAAATTCTGTCTATAGGTACAAGTTTCGACAGTATGACACAACTGAGCAGATACAAAATGGCGTAGGTACAGTTCGATTCACAAGAGCTGGCACGATTGGATTGAATGAGCGAATGATGTCTGTGTGCATCACAAAATGATTAAATACAGGTTGATTCAATAAGCGACAAACGTGGTTTTAGACAATCTCATCTCATAACTTCGTAAGGCAGTCTGCATTGTGCATTTTATGAACAAAATAATCACTACCTACATAATCGCAACCTTGTTTGTTGTAAACATCTAAATTCCGTATAAGTTATTTTCGCCATGATTTCGTGCTGTCTGCCTGTGACAGCAGGATATAAATTAAATAAAAACTTTATGATACTAAAATACAGGGTGGCCCAAAACTTTCACTTTTGATGTTGTTTTGTGTAACTTAACTAAAAGTTAGGAAGCTGAATATTTTATGGGAGAAAGTACAATTAATAAGGATAATATCACAAAAAAAACACGCAAAAATAACCTACCAAAAAAAGTTACATGACTTGAAGTGCACACCCGAAGAATTATTGAAAAAAAAACCTTCAAAAATTAATAACTCGAAAACTACAAAAAATCGGCTAACATACATGGGGTATATTCTGATAGCCCACGACGTGAGGAATCTAAAATAACTGGCCAAGAGCATGTCGGACCATGCTCAGTGTAGGGTTCCATAGCCGTAACTATAAGGTAAAAAATACGATGTAAAAAAAGTACAACAACAAAAGAGCGTATCTTCATATCAATTACGTCCTTTTGTTGAGAAGCGCAGTTTATCGGCAATAACTCAAAAACGGTTAATTCGATTTTGATGAAAATAATTTTCGTTGAAAGTATTAATTAAGCGTTACCTTCGTGATTTTTTTCATATTTTTCGGACGCACGGTTTAGAAAATAGAGGGGGGGGGGGGACACAATTTACACAACTTTCGGAGCGATTATTTCCAAATACATTCACTTAATCAAAAACATTACTTAGAAACCTTATAGTGTTTTTTAAAGAGCTGTCGAACTATGTACCACACGTTGATATTTGCTGAAAAAAAATTTTTTTACTGTCTTTAACATGTATGGAGTGCCCCCCCTAAAAATATTTATTTTAATTATTTATATACCAAACTAAGTAGCGGCTCATAAAAGACACCTATATTCCAAATTTCATCAATATCCATCATGTAGTTTCTGAGTAAAATGCCTGTGACATACGGACAGACAGACAGACAGACGGACGGACATGACGAAACTATAAGGGTTCCGTTTTTGCCATTTTGGCTACGGAACCCTAAAAAATTTATGACTTCAAGGTTTGGGCCACCCTGTATTTGTAGTGAACCGTCAAGTTTACCTTTCTGCCATATCTTTGCAGTTGCGTGCAGATTATATGTATTTTTTTTCTTAAATGACAAAGAAGTGTTATGTACTTGTTTACCAAATAATTGGAGCCTCCGGTATGGTATAAGAACGTCACTCAGTAGTGACAAATTACATTATGTCACGTAGGTCAGCTCTTGTGAATCGACTTGTACTGTATATTTTCGTCATTTACTTTATTGGCGTACAACTTTATTGGAAGCTATGTGTCAGGGGAGGTAGCATAAAGCAAGACTTACTTCTCCCCTCACATATAGGTTATTTCACGAGAGTTGAGGCCACTCACACAACAACACTGTCATGTAATGACAGCGGGATTTTGAAATTACCGTTCTTTTTTCATACCGATAGCAGGTTCAACATTGAATTGCAAGATAGACCAAAAAGTTTGTTTAAACTATAGCCTTGTGTTTATTTACTCACTCATACATTTCATTCATTTACTTTTTTCGCAATGAGTACTTCATGTAGCTGTGTGTGTAATCATTCACCTCTCGTGAAATTACCTATACTATTATTAAATTTGCGCGTTTGTAGGGAACGTGCACAGCGACGGTGCTGCCAACTGGAGCCGCCAATCGGAATCTTGTACTCTATCATGCTGGGGCCACATTGACAGGCAACGCCGTTAAATCGCGATGATGCCCGATTAACGTTAGTGTAGCCACAACTTACTACTTATACAGGTTGATATTTTATTGACCGTTCAAATTTTTCCTAGGCATTAGGTATCAATAAAAGATACCATTTCTGAAGAAAAAAATTTAGATAGGTAAAATTTTCACTATGAAATAATGAGTAACGTGTTACGCGTATCGACGCGTAAAATGCCTGGGCGACTCAACGCTGAAGCGGGGTAGGGGTCGCGGGGAGGGGACCGTTACCGTCTCCCGCGCAGTGCGCTACCGCGCTATCCACAAACGTATGTTTTTTTAGGATATCTTTGAGCTGCTGTTTCTCAATATTTTAGTACGGAAACATACTGACTGAAAAAACACGTATTTTCTTTTTTTCGCTAAAGAATCCACTGTCGAAATTTGAACGGTGAAAAAAAAGCACCCTGTATACATGGCATCGACATTTAAAACGAGTATGACATTTTTCAGGCCTGATAAGTTTCCTTTACTGTCCGCAATGTCTTTTTTGTCAGCTTAGTGCTGCCACCTAGCTTCTGTACGTTCCCTGTAATAGTGTACGTGTGTTACACAACTAGGGCGGAATAATGTAGAGCCCGAGCCGCAAGCTAGGGCCATAAATATACAATCTGGGACTTTACCAATCACCGCCCGTGGTGTGTCCTTAATTTTACGTCTTCTTTTGGCCAGGAAGTGGGACTTTCTTTTTGCACAGTGGAAAATGCCACTTAAGGCCCAGTGTGACGTAAAATATGTATGTTATATTTGTAATGGTTTTTGCAGTAACCCATATATTGTCATTACTTTAAGAAAATATATCTGATACCGACTCCAGGTAAAAACGCAGTACGGGTATATGGAGCTTGTATGTAACTTTTGACGTTTTTCTCTACAACTTTTTAAATATGAGTTTTTTCCAAAGTAGTGACGATACATCCAAGTGGGGGCATTGATGGTGAACTTTATAATATGAAGTAATTGAAAAGAGGGGGGTGACAATCTTTCTCTTTCTAGAGATTGCTTTCTTTTCAGCTGTCATACTGTAAAATGGTTAATTTATTAAAACATGATTATGTTATGATGACTCCTTCAGGCAATTTTAATGACAATATCGATACCTTTAGACTCAAATGGCGTATACGCCATTAGAACCTGCGGCGTTTACGCCCTTTGAGTCTAAAGGTATCGATATATAGACGAATCAGCAGCATTATCTAAACAGACGAAGAGCCCTAAATATTTAGAAACGTCCCTTGTAAATAATAAAATGGAAACCGTTTTAGCACAAAATAATTAATAGTACCACATGCAGGACTTTCTCTTTCTAACGAAACTGACGTTCAGGTTCGACCACAACGGAACGCACCGGTTACAACCATCTCTCTCTATCGCATAACGCGAGCTCTTTCTGGTCGCTGGCTAAGCCCCTCTAGAGGGGTAAAATTGGACCAAAACCTCTGAACAAGACCCTATTGTCAGAAGCATAAGAACTAGGTCAGATATTTTTGATCCGTTATTTGCTCAGATAATGATTAGCTCGACTGTTCTAGCAGCCGCGCGGCGAAATCGCGGAGTGAGCCACTCATGGTATTAATGGATTTTCCACCTCGTAAGTTTCTCGTATATGTCATATTTAGTAAACATTTTTCTAAATACAATTTTCTTTTATTTATTTCAAAATATATCGAGCAATTTTTGCGTAGATTAGAAAAAAAGCAGTTCTTGACAAAACTTGCATTTGAGGTTAAAAAGTTAGGTTTACTAAATAAGAATAGTTTTTATTAGTAATTTAATGGACAGTGTAGATATTTTTGAACTCTTTATCCGTATAGATATTTGCAACTGATTACATGAAGAGCTACATGAAACTGGAATGCATGTGATATACAGCGAATTCATGACATTATATTTATTTAGTATACGAGTATGCATAGATAACATACACAAATCTAAATATTTTTATTAAAACGAAAATGGAAAATGAAATGTCCCGGGCGGGACTCGATCCCGCATCTCCGCGGCTCTCCGGGACAACAAGGGCTTACCAATTAGCGCCACCGAGACAACGCTCGAATTATTGAATCTTCTTTTTATAGATTCAATAAAAATATTTAGATTCACAACATACAGAAATACGGCAAAGCAAATAAATTATGTAAGTACAGAACCGGCGTTGTTATTTATTTAACTTATTATAGCAAAAAATGCATTAAATACTAAAGTAAACAGAAACCTTACTGGTGAGACGTGGTATTGAAACATCGATACCTTTAGACTTACCTATGGCGTTTACGCCCTTTGAGTCTGAAGGTATCGGCATAATCCATTGAACGCAGAATTATAATGAATAGACAATATGTATAGAAAATGCTTCATTATTTCACAGGTTCGAAAATACAATATCACAATTTTTCAACAAAATAATGCAATATGAATTTTTTGAATAAAACTAACGTCTGCCAACGTATTCTAAATATTTTATTAGAAGAGAAAAATTTAAAAATGTTATACCTCGGGCAGGAATCGAACCTGCGTCTCCAACGGCTCTCCGGGCTAAGACAGGCGCACTACCAATGGGCTAGACGACTAAAAAAAACTGTTTAGTCCGTCAGTTAAATTATTAAAAAATATTGTATACGTATTTTTTCTTTTGTTTGACAAACAAGAAATGACGAGGATAGAGTGCTTAGAAGTTTCGAGGGACGTCACTCCTTGGTACAATTTTCACCTAGGAGTGACGTCACAAGAACCCACTCCAGAAGTTTGATGATCTATAACATTGTCGATTTTTTATATTTTGATAAACCAAAAAATACGTGTCCCATATTTTTCCATAATCTAACTGACGGACTAAATATAATTATATAGGTAGTTTTAACCCAGTCGTCATCCCAATTGTGCCCCCGATGCGAGACATAAGTCATCCAATTTTCAACCATCTATATTTCTATTGTCTATTAATTATAAACCTGCCTCAATATCTTTGTGCTGTGAATACTTGAAGATGCGTGCAATCTATCGCCGGTCTGAAAAACGCTAAAGCAAGCACCGGTAGAGGTAGAAACTTCGAGATATTGAGTACATAAGTAAGATTATTTAGAGACAATGCAGTTGCGCAGACGGTCGTTAAGTTTAATGGTTCATTAAGTGCTGTCACTATTAAGATGAAGTGATCTTCAGTCCATCCATTTTTTTCTGTCTGCTATTTTAGTAAATAAATTTCTGCCTTCAAACTAATGAAAGTACACAAATGAATGACTAATGTTAACGGACGTCTCTGCAACTGTTTGAATGACGAGTGTGGGCGCGTTCCTCGTTATATTTAACAAACATTTAAGTGTCTAATGCACTTAGTGCCATATTACTTAACTAGTGTTTAGAAATTTATGATTTTAGCTCTAAAGTTATTTGCGACATTTTTAGTCTTACTTTTACGTGTCAGGACTATGATGGTCGCGTATATCGCGGAATATAGACAAGATAAAGCGTAAGTCGTTGTGATTAGTGTTAGAATGAGTAAAGTTTTGACACGTGATATGCGCGATTAACATAGTCTGCAGAAGGTAAAACTTTTTTGATAAGAGGCCTTAAAAATTTGAAATGTCAAGCGAGACTATTAAAAAAGTTGATAATATCGACCAACTGATTAAACTGTATTATAGTGCGACTACACTAAGTTTGCAGACGTCAAAAATGGGTTTATTAAAAACATATGGCTACATCACAAGAAAGAAGATTAATCAGTCTTGATACTAGGCAAATATCTTTCCGTTTAGTAAGTAAAGTATATAGTGTGTCTACATACCTACTGAAATAAATAATCAGGACAGTCTTGCACAAATCGATCTAGTCCCAACCAAACTAAGCAATGCTTTTATACATGTACATATTTAAATATATGGAAATTATCTAAGAACCTGGAACAAATCACTTAGTTTGGTTGGAATTAGATCGATGTGTGCAAGACTGACCCAGATATTTATTTCAGTAGGTATGTAGACACCGTTTGGAATAAAGGGAATATTGCCAAGTACCAAGATTAAAGATTCCTCTTGCTGTAGTTTTCCCATGTTGCCATATAATATATTTTTTAATAAAACCTTTTTCGACCTCTGCGAACTTGGCGTAGTCAGACTATAGTTGAGTACGAATTTTTAACGACAGGTGACTAATATTCGGTTTTATTGCGTATACAAGTTGAAATTTTAGTGGTTGTTTTCCGTTTAAGGGCATGTTCAGTATCGTGTTCTGATTATGTAAATGTGGAAGAAATTTCATTTTAAAGCGAAAAAAGAAAATCTATGGAGCAGGTCGTTCAAATTAGCCGACCCTCCATACAAAAGACAATTTTTTTTTTAACGTGAGAATTTTTATTTCTTTTTCCTAATCAGAAGACGATACTGAACATGCCCTTAAACGGAAAACAACCACTAAAATTTCACCTTGTATAGGGAACGTGCACGACGAAGGTGCTGTCATTCCGAATCTTGTACTCTAATGCTGGGGCCACATTGACGGCAAACGTCATCAATATCGCGATGTTGGATGATTAACGTTAGTGTGGGCACAGCTTACTATACTTGACATTGACATTTATAACCAGTATGATTTTTTTTAGGCCTGATAAGTTTCCTTTACTGTCGGCAGTCTCTTTTATCGTTTTAGTGCTGCCACGTATGGTTCCTGCACCGTCCCCATTTAAAGTGAGTTTGACACAACATTTCTAAATGGAAAATGCATAAAATACACTCACGGACAATGAATTCGGGTAATTTTCTATGAACAATTATATAGAAAAAACCCGTGAGTGTACATGTCAACTGAATACCATTAAACCACAACTAGAATAACAAAGTTATAGAATGTGTATCGAGATTAAGACGAAGCGGGATTTTTTCAAAAGAGCTTATGTCTTCCATAAAAACCCCTTTTGAAAAGACACTCCTCATACCATCTTCACTAAACATAGGGGAGTCGCTTAATTGATAACTAAATTATAGAAAGTGCTTCAAGATAAGGACGACGCATTTCGTCGACCGTAGACGTAAGGGACATTGATAATCCCTTACCCCAATACACAGACCACCTCCACTAGACGGAGCATGCCACACGACACGAGCTCACCACGCATATGGGCGATTAAATATCGGTAGATATTACTAGTACAACGCGTGTTTCACATCTTTTTTTATCATTTTATGTTTCGAGATTGTCGTCGGATTGAACAGAAATATTTATTTCACGTTTGGTGCACACACAACTCAGAAACATGGTCGCAACTGAACGAACGGCCGGTCGCGTAATGTCGTATTGCTATACAATGGGGATGACGACTGGGTTAAAAATATATAATTCTATTTAGTCCGTCATTTAGATTACGGAAAAATATGGGACACGTATTTTTTGTTTTATCAAAATATTAAATATCGACAAAGTTATAGATCATCAAACTTCTGGAGTGGGGGCTTGTGACGTCACTCCTAGGTGAAAATTGTACCTAGGAGTGACGTCACTTGAAACTTCTAAGCACTCTATCTTCGTCATTTTTTGTTTGTCAAACAAAAGAAAAAATACGTGTACAATATTTTTTAATAATCTAACTGACGAACTAAACAGTTTTTTTTTGTCGTCTAGCACATTGCCCATATCTGATGTGAGCGCGCGCCGCCCAACATGCTCCGTCTAGTGGAGGTAGTCTGTGCCCCAATATAATCGGTCGACAATGTTTTTCTGTATTTTTTCTTAATTTTGCGAAGCGCCCACACCCGCTTCTAACCTATGGCAACGTATCTTAGTCTGTATATCGTCGGCACCCAAACTTATAAACAAGTACCTCCGCAGGCTGCTACATGTCTTCTTCAGTATATTTTTAACCTGTTGACAAAAGATTATTATTTATTATGTGTAACGAAAGTACAGTCGAGTTCATTTACATCTACGATGTAATGCAAAATGATTTTCCATCGTACTTTATCGGAAAAGTTCGTATTTATCGTGCTCTCTCAATCAGGTTCAGTACGTTACAGCCGCCATTTTTCACTTTGACATTTGACACTAAACAATAAAGGTCCATATATAATGGACAATGGATATGAAAACGTCACTCATTTAATACAATCATTGATTGACAGTTCGGGTGCCATCGTATTCCAATTGAGATCCGAGCTAGTTGTATGGAGCATGCTTGGCAGATTTTGAAAAAAGAAGGTGGCAGCGAATCAGTTAACATATTTCCTTATTTTGCTTATTTTAACAAGATCCTATATCATTTTTGACAAATTTCGGTTACAGTCAAGTACCCAATTGTTGGTAGCTTCCCTATTCACTGGAACTTTTGTAGTGACGTCACAGAGCCGTTCACTTGGTGTGGGACTTTTTAACACATTCAGTGCCAAGAACCCGACTAACGGGTTCATTTTGTATGAAAATTTGGGTGCTTGGCACTGAATGTGCATCACTATAAGTGACACAGTAACATCCCTACTCACTCCAATTTTTGCTAATATGTAGTGACGTCACAGACCTGCTCACTTGGTGTGGAACTCCTTGATGCAGAGCGCGCACGACCAGGAGCCCTCCGGCGGGGCGTCGAGCGGCGGCGCGAGGCAGTACAAGTGGTAGCCGCGGTCGCAGTCGTCGCAGAAAAGCAGTTGGTCCTGTAATTATGGAACGGATTGTTAACACGCCTCAGATTGTCTGTATTAACCTTTTGACCGCCAGGACCAAAAAAAATAAATTTAATAAGAAAGAAATTTTATTCAAATATGTTACACATTTTGGAACAAAATTTTTAGTACTAAAATTTTTAACCAAAAAATCTGTGACGTCATTTGAAGTCTTTGGTGGTCAAAGGGTTAAAATATCTGCTGTTATACAGGATGCTAAGTAATGAATGGATAATCCGTGAACTAGTGATAAAAGGCTTTTAAGAGTTTCTTTCTGTATCATGCACCGTGTTTTTTTTTCCGTTAAATTCGACACGTTGCTTCGTACGTCAACAGAAGCTACCTGGTATATCGCTTTTTGTTAAATTCGTATTAACTTTATAAGGACTAGGTATCTTAGCAAAAGATCTTGATCGTCAAAATTTCTTAGTAACAAAATGTCAAAATAAATAAAACGTCATAGTTGCAAAACGGCTAGGTTGTACTTATAATATTATGTATTCAAGTATTCAATTTATCCTGAATAGACGGATTTAAAACAAAATAGACTCGTTAACTTTATAATTTGACAAGTGTATCGTTGGAAGCGTAAAGATAAGGATTTTGGAGTACTGGTGAGGTAATAATGAAATTATCCATTGTCGTTATACAACCTAGACGTTCTACCTCATGGTCGTAATGATCTGGCCCATTTGCCTGTAAAAGCTAACGCTGTACCAAGGACCGTTAAAACAAGAGGACTGTCATTCTCCATACTTTGGATCGTACCCTCACCGCAAGGGGATATCCAGGCAAAAACTAGATGTCGCTAAAAACTAAACATTTAACGATGTTATAATTGAACAAAGAAACATAGTACAGTAACAATTAGTTCGTAAACAGCTAATAATAAATAAATAACATTTAAATACTGTGTCACGCTTGCAAAGTTGAATAATTTTAAATAATATAATTCTCATACCAAGCTTATACAGATGGCGTTGTAAATATCGGGGAACAGCTTTTTGTATGGATAATGACAGTCCTCTTGTTTTAATGGTCCGTGAGTGTACTCACGTCGTTGTCGCTGGTGCCGCACACGGTGCAGCACTTGCACTCGATGCACTGCCAGCGGTACTTGCGCACAGACACGAACATGTTCACTGTGAACTGCAGGCACGTCGGGTGACCTGAACATTTATACTCATCAGAAATTGCTCAGAGTATACGCTAATGAACAGCTAATAGAATCTGAAGTTATCTTAGGGTAATTATATTTTATTTAAATTTCAAGTCACTAATTGTAAGGCACATGATATTTTCTTACCTTATCACATTGCTCGGTCATTCTTCATCGTGGGAACAAATTCAATCATTAATATTAAAGGCAATCAGGGTTAAATATTATGTGCCGAACAATAGTGAAACCTCACACCACATTTTAACACGACACTAATATATATAAAATATAATTCGAACTTAATCATAAAAGTATCATTCAATGATGTATGGAAGTGCACACATTCACTATTCTTCAGCACAACGCATAAAACAAAAGAAAAGCCAATTTGAATGTTTCAAAATTCATACAATTTAATGTTATAAAAATCCGCTGATATACAAATTCATTAAAAACATGACAGCACTACGTCTTAAGCTACGGTAGAATAAGTATTTTGGTGTAACAAAGCACAACGTACGCTATGCACTTCCGTACTTGCATTTAAGATACTTTGGAATATAATCTAGCCAATCAGAAATAAAACTTTTACTGAACAAACATAACCTTCAACGTACGATGCTTTAATAAACTATGTAGTTCTATAAAAACGCCAATATGTCCAAAATGCGACGATTGCTAACGTTCAGTACCACTTTAAACCATATTCCGTAAAATTTACAAATCAATTTTGCATAAAGATTACAAAACATAAAAAAAGTTGGAAGTTTTATCGATTAACCAAGATCTTGGGATAAGGCTGCCGTCTGTACAATATAAACACTGTATAATAAAATGAAGAAAAAATATTTCATTGCTCTTACTAACCGATTCGTAAAATAAAAATAATATCAATTTCTTCTTGGCATGACGGTATGTGGTTTAAAATGGGAAAAACGAAAGTCAACGTCGGACAAAAGCTACTATTACATATGATATAGTTTTGTAAATTTTCTATAGAACGTAGATGAATGATATAAATAAAGTTATTAAACAACAAGGCTTCATGTCGCTACTTTATTTGCTTTCCACTCGGCAATGATAGCTGTTTTATGAACTTATGCCATACTCAATAATAGCTTTTGGATTTTAGATAATTTGGCCAGACTGCAAGCAATTATAGTTTTATCGTATACCATGGTAAATTAATAGTGTATTAACACCAAAGACAAAAAAATATAGAATGTCCTAGATTGCCGGTGTTTGTGACACGAACCGAAGATAAGGGTAATAAATACGCGATCTGGGGCTTTCTTTATTACTACCCACTGGTGGTAATATGTATTTCTGTGGCTAAGAAGTAGGCTTTTTGCTTTTCTTAGCGGGCTGAAAAAGGCCCCTTACAGTTTAGAGTGACGTAAAAAAGTATGTTTACTTAATTTTTTTGCACCTTGGTGGAAACAAAGTTATAACTGAACCAAGTCTGTACATAATATGTATATAGGTAATGCATTTAAAAGTTTTTAGTTTGCAGGTAGGTCAAACTATGAGAACTATACTTATTTTTGGACAACTCATTCAGAGTAGCATTCCATTCCATGCCTTTATTGCCACAATACAACCCATTGTTTTACACGCATATAAAACTACTGCACGTCAGTAGTGTACCTAATTTCATATTTGGGCATTTCTCCAGAAATATGTCTGCGACTCATTCATCTGTCTCCATATATTTAGTATGAAAAAGGGCCAGATGAATGAGGTGACCGAATGTGAAGTGAATAACCGAACTGATACAAAAAAACCGGTTAATCGGTTAAGTTTTATTGTTTTTTATCCATTTTTGTACTTTTCGTGAGTGTATGTTAATAACACCCCTTTACAATATCGTTTAGTTGATTTATAAACAAAATCAACGAAAATGAAAAAAAAAGTATACGAAATATTATTGACGGTAAACCGGAACAATTTGACCAGTTGGAAAATAAAACATACGGCCTGCATCACAAATTAATACAAATATAATAGATTTTTAACGGTCCGGGTCCGGGATTAGCAATCTGGTTCGACCCCAGGCGCCCCCGGCCCCCACCTAGTCCGACCCTCTCAAAGTGGTCCGGGCTTAGCGACCTGGTTCGATCCCAGGCGCCCCGGCCCCCACCTAGTCCGACCCTCTCAAAGTGGTCCGGGCTTAGCGACCTGGTTCGATCCCAGGCGCCCCGGCCCCCACCTAGTCCGACCCTCTCATAGTGGTCCGGGCTTAGCGACCTGGTTCGATCCCAGGCGCCCCGGCCCCCACCTAGTCAAACCCTCTCAAGGTGGTCCGACCACCCCACCTGGTCCGATTTTTGTGCAACAGGTGGCAACACTCAGTAAGACTTGCAATTTTGTCCGGCTTAAAAAAAAAAACTTGGCTGGAACTAAACATAACCAAAACTGCCATTCTAAAGAGGCGGGATCTGCTGAATATTCACCAATATCAAATCAAAAAAAATCGGATCTGTGCACAGCACAGAGGGAATGATAATTTTTTTTTATTGCTATAGACTGGCAAACAGGCAGACGGCCCACCTGATGGAAAGCGGTCACCGCCGCCTCGCCTATAGACATTTGCAACACTAGATACATTGCCAATGCGTTGCCGGTCTCTAATGACCCCCTTATGCTAGCGCGGCTGAATCGACACTGAATTAATGAATTTCGGTTGCGTTTATATGTCTTAAGGAAGAACTGACGTGCAGTAGTTTCTAGAATAACACGTACTCAAGGCACCAGTGGCAAACGCTCATATTGCACAAACAAAAACATATAATACCAAGTAATAAGCTAAATACATGTATACCTCCAACTTACTATTATATAAAGCTACATGATATATTTTGCAAATAAAAATCATAACATTCAAATACCTTAATTGTCAAACCTTAACATTGGTAGTATCTAAAATTTATATTTAAACAAAACAAATTATTCTACAGGAATGATATAATATATTTTAATTGATAACATCGAGTTAGTCTTTCGTTCATAATAAACGCTTAGAATTTAAGTAAAATTTCGTAACAAAATCTTTGGGGTATAATGAATATATTTATAGTTACATATATTAACTATTCTAACAATGGTTTAAGTGTCTTTCTGGTATTGCTTGAAAAAGGCACTTACTAAGCTCATAATAAGTAGAAAATCCGATAAACTCTTAACGTGATCTGACATTTAAAATAAAGATTTGAACACATAAAACGCGGTTGCGACGCATCCACATGCTATCTACGGCCATACGGTTTTCTAGGTCGCGTTCCGATATTAAATAAAAGCACTAGTACATTGCCCGCACAACTCTTTGGTATGCGAAAATCTTTTTTCTATTTGGTACCGAGGGAGACGAAACATATTATCTTTACTACTTTAAAGTATTACAAAATAGCACGGACACCGCGCCGCAACCACATTTGGTGTATTGCAATTAACGAAAATGGTTTTAGCATACAGCCATTTTAAATAATAACTTTTGATATAGTTCTAAATTCAAGACTGATTAAACTCATAACGAGATAAAATAAATTGTGGCATATTGCTTGAAATTGTATCAAAAGATGTCAATTATCATTAAATAGAATCCGATACTTTTAACCTCAAATCGATCCGATATATATGGCTGTCAAAGTGTAACAACTCTATAAACTTAGTTTGGTTATGTTTCTTTATAATTTAATAGACAGCTTTTACTTATTTGAAAAATTTTGACACATTTATATTCCACATCGTCTGATATTTATTTGGCAACACCGGAATACCGACTAGCCCCAATTTTACATACAATTCGAGTTATACTAAACGCTCTATCCACTAAGTCCAATCTACAAGAAGTTGATACTGACAATAATTCCCGTCCTATATTGGAGGAACTGGTTGATACACAGAGTAAAAAATTTTACTACGCGGCAACCAGTCTAAGCAAAAGGTATTTATAAACATTTGTTGACTTTGTACCTTAACGGTACAAATATATAAAACTTAAATTTTTGATACAACTATGTAATATGTTGAACGGTTAAATTTATGATTTGTAATCATACTATTTTTCCGTCAACACCATCAATATTTTATGTCTAAAATGTACTCGGAGCGATCGTACTAGATTTATTGTTATATCTCGATACCCTTAGTGATTTGGATGCATATAGTAAAACATCAACACTGACTCACAAATATTAGAGGTCTAATCATTACTACAACATAATATTTCATTTCATTAAATTAACCATTATTATGTATGGGTCATTTTCATTTTTGTGCACACAGTAATTACCGTGGATGTCAACTACCGTGGTTTTGATTGCTCTTTCTAAACGTTCGACCTAACCGTCATAATATTATCATGATTTTTTTATCATATGGATGAGTGACTTCATGATAGTATTAATTTTTTTTATCAATTAGAAAGAGTAATAACGCCAACGGTAGTGACTATGTGCACAAAAATGAGAATGACCCGTAAAGGTAAAACATAAGAATTCGTCGAATGTATGCTTTACGAGTCATAGCAAGGAAATAATTTTTAAAAAAAATTGTTCACACGACCTTTATTGACTTTCTTTGTTCGTTAACTGACCTGAGATTGACCACAGCAGCGCCTGATGGTAATCGACAACGAGATTGAAAATATAGCTTGCCGGTTCAGTTAGGGTTGCCAGATTGAATGACCCTATTATCGGGAGAAAAAAACAATATGTCGGGATTTTGAGAGTTTGGTCGGGAGATGCCCAGCGCGCTCGACGCGACATTTTTTTTGCCTGAAAGAACAGAAATTTTCGCTGGCCGGACCACCTTGAGTGGATCGGACTAAGTTTTAAAATGAAGTCGTTTGTCGGGAGATTGTCTTCTTTATCGGGAGTCGGGAGGACATACAAAAATCGGGAGAATCCCGCCAAATCCCGACCATCTGGCAACCCTACGTTCAGTAGTCGACCAAACTATATTGATCAGAACGTTTATCTATATTAATTATGAAATCAGGGGGCCTATGATGGCAGGCTTTATCGCGCGATAAATAAATGACAAGGCATCCGTCATTCTCCCACTAATCGCGTTTTATCATTACTTTATCGTGCGAGCAAAACTTACATCATAATCACAAATAAACGTATAACTAACAATAGATATGTTTACTAAACTGACCGTGAACTAACGTAGCAACGAACGGGCTAATGGTTTTAATATAATGATTCCGAAAAAGCGAACATTCGACGCAAACTCCTACAGTATCCATTCATATTTGTCTTTATTAGTAAACAAATTTCTAACATCAAAATGTAACTTACCAAAACCCGTATAATCTCGTGAATGATCGGTCTAGTAATCGTTGACAAATATGGCGGTTATATTCAAACTTGTCTAAACTCGCTTTATTTATATACTGGCTTATACAGGCTGGAAAGTTTTGATGGGCCCTGGAGGTGAACTACCCTAAATCCTTTAGTTAGCTCATTTTACTGAAAGGAAACATTCCTTTATTTTTAAAATTAAACAAAACTGAATTCATCGATTTTTTTAAAATTTCTTGACCTTTGTATTGGAATTTATGGTAAAATAAAATGTATGTGTTTCACGATCTTTTTTACTTGTAAGACCAAATGTTTTTTAGAGAGATTTTATCCTGACTAATAGTCCTATCGATTAGTAGAATAAAATAGTGAGTGCTTATTTTTTGAATTTTTAGCTGGTTCGATTTCTGGGTGAGACAAGCGAATTTTAGAAAATCATTAAATGCAAATTTGTTTCATTTTGAAAATAAAGGAATGTTCCCTTTCAGTAAAATAAGCTAACTAAAGGATTTAAGGTAGTTCCCCTCCAGGGCCCATCAAAACTTTCCAATCTGTATAGAGCGTGGTGCGTGGTAAATCAAAGGTGCACTTTGAGCGAAAGTTGTTTACCAAATAAGAAAAGTAAATACGGATCAACATGTGTTTTACCCAAGGACCATTAAAACAAGGGGACTGTCATTCTCCATACTTTGGATTGTAACCCGACCGTTAGGGGATTTCCGGGCAAAAACTAGATGGCGCTAAAAAACTAAACATTTAATGACGTTATAATTTAACATAGTATAGTAACAATTAGTTCGTAAACAGCTAATAATAAATAAATTCTAACATTTAATTACTGTGTCACGTTTGCAAAGTTGAATAATTGTAAATAATATAATTCTTTTAACAAGCTTATACATAGATGGAGTTGTAAATTCGGGGAACAACTTTTTGTACGGAGAATGACAGTCCTCTTGTTTTAATGGTCCTTGGTTTTACCTAAATATTTATCGGAAACGCGTGCATATCCATTTGGCGCGGTGACTAGATAAGCTAGGTAATGAAAATTTGGCTTTCGGGCAGTAAAGCGAAGCTAACTAACTACTTAATGTAAATAAGATCTATACTCGAACCAAGGCACATGCTCGACGGTACCATTCTCACAAAACAGATAACACGTTAAAATATTTGGCATCCATCGACACAATAGAAATCGATTTAAATGGCAACACTATCACATACGCTTCAATGTATACCATAGACAAAAAATAATATAATTATAAACTTATTTCTAACGCTTTTTGCGTCTATTGAGAGTATGAATTCTGGAATGTTTTATGGGTAGATTAAATAGATGAAGTTAAGAATGAAATGAAATAACTTTGGTTAACAAGAGTACCACGTTCTTGTGATGAAATTTGTGACCACAAGATAATACTCAACAGTTGTATAGTGAAGTAAGTATTTCGCCCTAGGGTAATTCACTTCACCGTCAACGTCATCACTAATATAATTTTACACGTGATCTGAATAGTACCTAATCGGTGATCATGCTGCTATGGTCCATCAAAGTCGAGACTAGCGGACCGACATAGTTTGACTCCCTAACGAACTCTCATTCATTACCAGTTCATGGGTAACATTATAATAGACACGAGACTGACGGCTTAATTGTGAATCACCCTATTGTTTGGATCGTTATGATCAATATGATCGAATCGGCTCGGCCCGTTAGGCGATTTTATAAATAAGTTACTCAGGCTTGGAAAGACAGTTTTCCTAAAATTATTGGTTCCCAAAATGGTCTATTGCAGGGGTCATCAATTAGTTTCTTCAGGGGTCCGGTTTCTCAAAATAAAATGGTCATCGCGGTCCGTTTCTTAGTAACTTACGGTACTTAAGGTCACAAAATAAGTCGGCGGTCCGGATCCGGACCGCGGTCCGCCATTTGGTCCCTGGTCTATTGTCTGCACGTGGTGGGGTACAGTAAACGATCGCAAGAAAACGTAACGTAGGTGGACTGAAGTGATTGACATAGTCCAGTACATCACGGAGACCGAAGTCCAATGGGAGTTGGTCTGTAGTTCAACAACTTCCGACTTAAAAAACATAAATCAGAGAACAGGCTGGAGTGGTGCCAACTACTACCAATGAGGGTATTTAGAAATCAGAAATCCTCCAGCTGGCGGCAGGGTGGCGAAAGGTCTATTTGGCAGTAGATGTCAAAATCAGGTGGTGTGATTGGTGGATCTTGACGCCTACTGTCAAAAAGACCTTTCGCCACCCTGCTGCCAGCTGGTGGGTTTATGATTTCTAAGCACCCTCATTAATTGAGACGAGCCTTTTCTACTTCCCTTTTGATGACTGCGCTCGCCACAATATCAAATGAACAAGACAAATATTTAGTTACCAGTACTTCCAATAATTTCTACTATAAGTGGAACAAAATGGGTTAGGAAGATTTGACCCAAACAAAAAATAATAAATACCTTTTAGGGCAATAATGGTGACGATCTCTCAACTAGGTTGTAGAAATGTCATAAAAATAAGTTTGTTGAAAATCAGACCAGGCAGATGTCCCGCGGACGAGGAAGCGATTAGCTATCGACTATTCTCTCGCTAAAGAAACGGGCAAATAGGTGTAGATCCCGTATAAATGAAAGATATGTATACATATATTAATAGTTGATCTCCGACTGTTCACACTGAGAAGTGTCGCTTCACTAGTTAGTCGCAGCGACAAGAGCTATCATCTCTCAGTAACGTTCGCCTGGGCATCAGAATTCCCGCTTGCTACGAGTATAGGTAGTTTCACGGGAGTTGAGGTGAATGATTACACACACAGCTATACTCGTTATCTTCTTATTTGTCAACTGCATTTTTTAGTGTTGAGAAAAAAAATCCACTCACAATTTGTTTAATAATTTTGTTTATTCATGCCCGAGAATGAAATGAAGGTTTGTGACTCAAGAAATATACAATCGTCAAAATATGAATATCTCTATCTCTAACCCGTTCCCAGTCTGTAGCTCTACTCATTTCTTGCTAATTAATAGTCGACAAATAAAACAAGTGCCTTAGAAAGCACTCATTTTGGGAACCACAAATTTTCCAAAAAAACGTTCCAAGCGGAAGCAAGAATCCGATCAAGTAGATAATCGCCTATCGCAAATCTCTGGGCGAGAATGGAGGCGACACTAGATACCCGGTACAACTGTCGTTCTCCAGTAACTTCGTTTGAGTCGCGAACAGTTAGGAACTTAATTTGTATTTCTCTAGTTTAAGTGAATTGTGAATTCTTTTAGAGAAATAAATTCTTAAACCATAACCATAACAGGTCGAAGGCATCGGTCAGGCTTCCCTGACAGCCCTGATGCCTTCGACTCCATGTCTTAACATGGAGGGGCTATTCTTCAGAAATATGTCTGCGGTCACCTCATTCATCTGGCCCTTTTTCATACTAAATGTATGGAGACAGATGAATGAGTTGCAGACATATTTCTGAAGAATAGCCCGGAGTTGATCTCTAGGACAAAGAGTAGGTCTCATTAACGCGACTTTCACCTTATTTCAAGGCAGTAATAGCGACGATCTCACAACTAGCTTATTGTGAAAATGTTTGTAAATTTTTTGGAAAACAGACCATATTTGAGAACCGCAAATTTTCCAAAAAGACCTTCCAAGCGAAAGCGCGAATCCGATCAAGTACATAACTGCCTATCGCAAATCTGTAGGCGAGGACGGAGGCGACACTAGATACCCGGTATAACTGTCGTTCTCCAGCAACTTCGTTTGAGTCGCGAACAGATCGAAGGCATCGGCCGGATAAGACATGGAGTTGATCTCTAGGAACCCGTTGAGTTTTATGGGGTGTTTACCTGATCGGCCGCAATCGGAGCAGCTGAATAGCTCCTCGGGTGTGCCAGTTTTCTTGTTCTCGCGGTCGTCGCCGAGGCAGAAGTCGCAGTACGGGGATGGTGATGCCTGAAAGGAGAGTTCTGTTTTATATCTGCGGATCTAGTTATACACCGTGGGCCCGAATAACCCGACCAATTTTAACCACGTATTCCTGATGGTATTACAAGTAAATAACGTTATAACAACATAGGTCGAATGTTGACATTTTACAATAATAGTCTTATGGAACAAAATAAATCAGTAAATTCAGCCCCTCCTTATAAACTTGGCCTTAGTTACTTGAGGAAATATATCAAAAAGGAAAAATAAGCTAAAACGGAAACAAAAGGTCAATTTTTGGCCTCGTAGTCGCTTACAATCTAATACTGCGAAGTTTAATTGCTGTTTAGATAAAGGAACCAAGACGCTAGGCCAGGGCCACCTTGAAGTAGTAAATACATAGAAGTATTGATGAGTATTTAAGGAAGGTCGCCTTAACCGGGCCCTCCTTAAGCAGTTTCATCTCAGCCGGCGCTCTGTAGATCCTTCAGGCTCGTCCCTTAGGTATATATGTCGCAGCCAACTGTTTTAATAGCCATTTGGTTGACTGCCTAGCATTTTCCCTAAACTATGACCCGCCAGCAGGTCGAAGCCCCGCTGCACGGGGCTTCTACTTTTGCTCTGAGGGACACAAGCTGTCTAACAAATCTAACCTAAAATTAGGAGTGCGTTTAATGAAAAGGCTAGGCAGCTAACCAAATAGCTAATTAAGCTAGTTGGCGGCGACATGTTACTTTGTCTAATTTTAGGCTATTACCTTAACTGGCCCCTCCTTGAGCAGTTTCATCTCGGGCGGCGCCGAGGCCACGGCGGAGGCCGAGGCCGCGGCGGAGGCCGACGCGGTGCCGGGCGCGACCAGCGGCGCATGCGCAGAGTCCGACGACGACGTGTCCGCGGACGCAGGCCGGGGCGGCGGCGTGGGCCTCCGGGCGGCCGGCGCTACTGGCTTCTCTGTAGACGGAGGGTAAGTTGAGCACTGCTTGTGAAACTTAAACTTTAGTCTTCTATTAGGGCAGAGGTTAAGTGTGCGCCGCGGGCCCTGGTGCGCCGTAGAAAGTAAAGAGGGGCGCCGTGAGTCGATCCTTTATCATTATCTAAAACCACAAATATTCGCGGGTAGCTATAAAGCAACAATACCTATTTCGAGCGAACTAGGGTAGGGTGCCGTGACGAAGTACTAAACTTGAAACTAAAGTGCGCCACAGGCTGAAAATGATTGAGAATACCAAATACAGGGGGTCTTAAAAAAGGTAAACAAAAATACCACGTGATTCGGATCGTTTAGGCAGTCAAAGTATTTGGTATCTGTCAACTTGTGCAAAGATTGCCATCGAATACAAATAATAATATTGAATTACGACGTCGCGAATAGTAAGCTGTGTTTACTAACTCCGTAAACACAGCTAGATAACAATAATGTATGCTGTCTCACTACAATAATTCCCAATCTCGCCGCGATAAACCCTTCCTCACAGCAATAATTCCCTATCTCGCCGCAATAAGCCCTATCAAGCTGCAAACTCGGATAACCTACCTATGGTGACTAACTTCGACCGGCCCACTTCCTAGATATATACTGTACATTTTATTTCTTCTAAAGGAAAATCTTTTCTCAATGCAAAGACGATTCAACTCGCTGCAATCCCAATCTCAATGCCGCAATATAACGCTATCTCACTGCAATAATTCCTTGTCTTGCCGCAATAATTTCTCATCTCGCAGCAATAATTGCCTATCTCACTGCAAATGTCCCTATCTAGCCGCAATAACTTCTTATCTCGCCGCAATAACTCCCTACCTCACAGCAATAATACCCTATCTCGCAGCAATACTACCCTATTTCGCAGCAATAATTCCCCAACTCGCCGCAATAAGCCCTATCGAGCTGCAAATTCGCCTACCTCGCTGCTGACTAACCTGCAGCGGGCCCTCCTCCGGGATTATTCAAGAATGTCACGTAACTGTCTTGGTATTCGGTGGCGGGGGGCTGCGGCGCGGGCGGCGTGTGGGCGCCGGGCCGCGAGTGCGAGTCCCGCGAGTCCCCGTCGCTCGTGGCCGCCGGCGTCGACTCCTTGTGTGTGTGCGTGAAGTGGTACGTCAGGCCTGGCCGCGTCTTGTACTTCGCGCCGCATACTATTGAGGAGAGAAGTTAATTGTCATTACTGTGCTTGAAAAGTTTTAGTCAGCTAAAAAATGGCGTTACTTTATTATTGCACTATCATTGGATTCGTTTGAATTGTGAATTTTAAGTACCGTACTATGCCGTATGGAACTAATTAAGCCGTCGAGAATTTCAGTTAGAAGATATTGTACCGTGCTCTAACGCACGCGAAGGATTTTAGTGGTTCATTTATAAGTAAACTTTTTTTTATGATATGCTTTTAAGAAAAAAAACTCAGCTTTCTGAAAAGATGTAGACATTGTGTCAGTAGCGCAGCGTCGCAATCGTAAAAAACTTTCACACAACTTATGTTATTGTAACTTTTTTATATAGAGATGTAAATATTTCAAAAACTAAGCCGAGTTCCGCCCGCTTTATTATATCACATTTTAATTTCTAAACATGGGTACGAATATTCTGCTAATATCCTTCAAGTACCTACGTAGCGAGCACGATACGATACAAAATCTATCCCGTAGATACCGACACATTGTACATTAATTAATTATATTTCAACTGTATTAACAATATTAACATTCACTTACCGTCATAGTGCCTCCATCTGCTACAGTAGCAGTCGCGTCATCACCATTAATTATTAAAGGGTATGGGCCTACGTCATCAGAACAGATCATAGGGGAGGCACTACGACGGCGGCGACATCATCATCAGTGGTCCACGAATTATCCGTCATCAATCAATAGTTACAACCTATACTATAACAATTAACATGATTCAAGAACGCATTTATAAAAAATACCGTTAAGTCTCTTTTAAAAGCAAGATTTGTCACAATTCTCACTTATTTTTTAGTCGCGAGAGTTTCTCTTTCAGTTGCAGTGTAATTCCTTTTTAGCGTTCTCGTATAATGTCAATTGTTAAAAGCCGGCTCGCCGTTATAGTCTATGGTCAGTTCTAGAGGACGCAGGCCGTTGGGTGAGTTGATTGATGACTTCAAATCTATGGATCTGCCACAAGGCTCACAAATTTCGAGTCTGCAATACGCACTATAGCCAAAGCAGATATTATTCTAAACAAGATCCAAACTTGGAGTCCAATCAAATAGTGAAAAATAAACGGTACATTGGATACTTTTATTTCTTATTCAACATAAATATTCTTGTATAAATTCATAACAATCTTTGGGTGCTAATAATAGTTTGGATCTAAAAAGTTCCCTAATAATTTACTGCCCTTTTATAAATAGATTAAATAGGTTGCCAACCGAACACATCCAAATATACAGTGGCGAAAGTTTTGCATGTGAGATTTCACCATAAACCTCCAATAAAAAAAAATATTAAAACATTTATTGAACGCCCTGTACCTCTAGCACAACTGTCTGCGTGCGTAAATACTTTATGCCACACCTGGCCATAAAGTGGCTTTTTCCGCACACTGCGCGTACGGAAAAAGCCGCTTTCTGGCCAAGTGTACACATAAAATTATGTACACAACAAAGGAGGTAATAAAGAAAGCCCCCGATCGCATATTTACGTCCCTCGATCGCAGCTCGGGCCGCAAACTTCTGCGATCTCGGCCTTTCTTTGTATTACTACCCTAGTTGTGTAATGTACTATTGTGTCCCTTTCCATTTAGTATAGTGCAAAAGTGACGGATCATATTCTGAGGCGCCACGAACCAAAGCGCGACCAGTTGTGTTATTGACCAGTTGCGTCTATCTGAAATAACTTACAGTTGGTTCATTACTTTGATGTACAAGGAAAATGTGTATGTACCTCGCGTGCTAAAGAAGTGGCGGCGACTAGATACTTTGCACGCCGTCAACTTCAGTTTCCGTCAATATTATTATTAGATTTGAAAATGTAATAATAATGGTATAATTAATTGTTCAAATACCACCATGAAATGGAAAATGTACGTTTTCCATCACTAAATTACACTTTTGGCGTCAAATGCCAAGCGAAAATCGTTACACGCTTAGTTGCCATTTAAATCGACGAACTATTTCCGTATATCTCGATAGGTCCTAATTTATTAGTTGCAGATATTTTAACACATTATACATTACATTAAAATAATTAACTTTAAATAGAAATTAAGAAATCTTTTCATATAACTTTTTTGATTTTATTTACCTAACAAAAAAATTAATTATAATTTCGTCTAAAAAAATCACCATGTGCATTATCACATGTCACAATAACACTATCTGTCATGTCAACAATTGTTTGTCGTAAATGTCGTAGCGGTTCGGCGGGAAAACTGCAAATGTCATTAGGATGGGATTTATCGACGTGAAGTGGCCAGTTACAGTTAAGTGGTACGTAAAAGAGCTACTAGAATCTGTTCAATGAGTTTTCATTTAGTAATCACATTAACAGGGTGTTATTACGTAGGAAATTTGTTTTTCCTTTTTCTCCAAAAAAACATCGTAAAAGCTATAATGTTTCCTGCTTTAATATACACCAGAGACCGAGTACTATCAGCTGTAAAAATATCTGCTACTAATAAATTAGGACCTTATATTTCTGTGGATGATACATTACGATATATATCTTTAGAACTTCTGTTTCTCGGCATAACGTCGCCCCTGCTCGGTTCGACCGGAAGACCAGCGCTGGTCTTTTCGGTCGGCATTATGCTGAGGTGGGACCGTTTTGTGGCAGCGTTTTCTGGCAATCTTTACTTTAATTTTTTTTTCTATGTTGTTTTTATGCTGTCATGAATAAATATATTTTCTTTCTTTCTTTCTTAACACGTTCCCTGCCCTCGACCCTACACAAGGGTCACGGCAAGCCCTATTACAAAGCCGTAAGATTTACAATTTAAATTGGGACTGTGAATTAATGGTGTTTGCACCGAGTCGTATATACTCAGCAGGTGGGTAATTCAGAACTCCTCTGTTAATATCGTCCATAATACTTTAACCCGTAAATTAGTAATGTTCGTAATCGAAAAGCTGCTGTGGGCCGTTAGAGTGGAAGCGACTGGCGTTCACGTTATAATAAATTATGTTAAGGGCCAGCTTGACAGCTAAATTCTGAATTACTGTACAGGGGCGCTCAAAGCAGAGAACTTTACGCAGTAAAATCACGCGTAAATAATATACCAGGTGTTACCTGTACTAAGAGTAAGAAAACGTAGATTGTACTCCTCAAACTGAACAACATTTGTTCAGCGACATTTAAAAATAACTTATGTTTTAATTTTTAGTACACTTTAAAGTTTATTTGAAACCGCAATATATTCCTGTGTTTATTATGTTTGTAGCGTGACAAGTGATGTCAATTAGACTGATGTTAACGTACATTGAAAATATTATTTAATTTGTATGAAAAAGATAAAATCTAAAGATTGCATAATTTTTAAAAGTTGTTGAACGAAAGTTTTATTGTTTGATGAGTAGGATCTACGCTTTAAGTAATTGCTCCTGTTACAAGCAACACCCGGTATATTAAATTTTGTGTCTAAAATAAATAATTACAAATTAACAGCAAAACGTTAGCCACTGTGAAAAATTCATGTAAAATTCCTAGTTATATTATAAGAAAAGGTGAAATAAATAATCTATCACAGACACATGAGTCTAACGACAATACAAACCGAGTGCACGATGAAATAGGTACTAGAAAATTGTGATTACAATTGTGATTCTCATAAGATCCCATTTAGAATAATGATAGGGCGAGCTGCGAAAGACCTAGGAGTAACTGTAAATTAGTTTTTCTACTCCTGTACTGTTATCTGTCTTTTACTTGGTCACGAAAACTAATATAAGAACATACATAATATGAGTTCAGAGAAGTCTATACTCTATTCCCCATAACAGCACTAGTGTCGTTATAGTCACTTTACGTTATTGCTAGCAGCCACAGACTTCTAAATCTAGGTTAAACTTAGGTCAAGGATTAAGCGCTCAATTTTAACTTTACGGTAAAAATGCACAACTACCAACTTAACAAACAATTAAATTCCTGCGGTTTTTAAGAAAAACAAAACTTTCCGAACTAAATTCATTGATGCCAACATGTATGTATATGCATATGCCAAAAAGTATTTTTAATTTAAGTATATTTTAAATTAAAAAAAAAAGTTTACCATAGACACATACTGTGAGTCAAACGTCATATTTGCCTTGTTTCCAGGTTATGATTAATTTTGTATTTTATAATTTAAAACCTCGTCGTAGAAAAAGTATTGTATGCAACGTTGTATAATTAAGTCAAAAAACGCTCATTGCGTCTCTATTTGCGATACTCGCCGCATTCGCGGCTCGTATCGCAACTCACGCAATTCGCATTTTATGAACCCACTTATACAACTGTTGCATAAAATACTATTAATTTAAGTATATTTTAAATTAAAAAAAATAGTTTACCATAGACACATACTGTCAGTCAAACGTCATATTTGCCTTGTTTCCAGGTTATGATTAATTTAGTATTTTATAATTTAAAACCTCGTCGTAGAAAAAGTATTGTATGCAACGTTGTATAATTAAGTCAAAAAACGCTACAGTAATCATAAGTCGATCGCAGCGACTCTTTACAATCTATAATAAAAACATAAACCTATACTAACCTACACAATATACCAACAGTATAGTATCCTACAACCGATTCGTACAAAATATAATTACGTGGCAGTGTTTTCACATCATTTTATATTTTTTTATTTTATTTACTTTAATTGGTGTCACGAGTTTACTGTCACATTAACATTTATATATGTTATACAAATTTTGCACTTTCGGTTTTTCTTTAATTGACGCTAAGGGCCCTTACACACTGGCGCGCGCCAGTGTGTAAGTGCTCTTAAGAAATAAAATTTAGCTAGGTTAAAATACTACAATAAATACTTTGCCTAAGCCGATTTTAATTAAATGCACAATACATTTGAAAATTTTAGTTAAAATTAACGTGTGATCCGTTGGACCATACATTGTAACAGGTGATCTAAAATTTCCTTAGACTAACTAGATATTTAGCCGAGTATCTTAATAATATATTTTTTGGCTGGATTAGATCAACGATTTATTGCGGGCTTATACCTACCTTTATTTCACACTAGATACGATATTAAATCTTACAGCACTCTTACTCTAGTGTCAAATAAGCAACATAAGGCAATTTTTTTGTCACAAATGGCTTTAATAGCTTACTTTGAGATTAAAACCACAAGACACTTATTCTCAAAGAATTTTTAACCCTGAATAAAGCATTATTAAAATCCAGCCTAGTGGTAGATTATGAACATATTCACATAATTCTAGCTCAACGAACCTTAACATAGGAAGTTCCCAGAACAGCGGTGATAGACTAGGGTTGCCATAAGTGTGGGGACTCAGACCGGGACATTTAAAGAAAAAGTAGTAAAAAGGTAGAAAAAAAGGAACTTGATAGTGCCAGTGCGCTCTCGCTCTGTCAACGCCGTGAGTCCGCGATCCCGAAATGTGTTCTGTTGACGTAAATTCGAAAAAAAAAGTGAACGGACAAGGTGTTATTAGCGCTTACGTCGTTCTATCCACGTACGATTAGCCTAGCTAGCTAGTTAGTCGTGTTTATTGTAGGTATATTATCATTTACCAAGTCCAGCTCCCTACTAAATAATTATTATTTTTAAACCGGGACAATTTGCTTATCGGCCGGGACGCCGGGGCACCATGTTGCAAACCGGGACACGTCCCGGCGTACCGGGACGTATGGCAACCCTATGATAGACGGGCGTCAAATTCGTCGAGTCAATGCATTGAACATGCCTACTCTATCACCAACTTTATAAAGAAAAACACTCATATAGACGCAATCCGAAACCGTGTCCCGCGCGGATTAAGGGCTACCAGTAGACTTATGATGCTACGCTTAGTCACGCGATAAATAAATGACAGCATCCGTCACTCTCACACACTATATGTCAGAACATGACGGATGCTTTATCATTTATTTATCGCGTGACAAAGCGTAGCATCGTACGCCTACAGATCATTTCAGCCAGTAGTAGGCTTATAATGCTGGGCTTTGTCGATCGATAACAGTATATTACACAACTAGGGTGGTAATGGTAATACAAAGAAATCCCGAAATCGCAGATGTTTGCGGCCCGAGCTGCAAGCAAGGGACGTAAATATGCGATCGAGGGCTTTCTTTATTACCTCCCATGTTGTGTACATCATTTTATGTCTACACTTGGCCAGAAAGCGGCTTTTAACTTTTCACTTTTTGGCCAGGTGTGGCATAAATAAATGATAAAGCATTCGTCAATCTCACACCTACCACAGAATAAAGCTTGGCAAATTCTTTTGTGACACTCCCATGGTCCGCGCGGGGGGCGGGGGACGATGACTTATTGAGCACTGCTACACACGATGCGAATTACGTACGGATATGTCTGCCGATATTCCTAGAGGCCGAAGCAGTCTTTCGATGCTTTCTGGCTGCAAGTGCAGTTTGAAGACAGATTTTTTACAGTTAAAATAACTGCAAGCGGACTACGCAGTTGGTTTACAATTTTGATGCAGTTATTTCACCTCGAAAAGAACTGCATGTGAACTGCACTTTTGCAGCCAGAAAGCAATTTTTAAAATAGGTATGTATATACATTATGTACAATTTGTTTGGCTTGACATCCAATAACTTTTCCGATCGGCAGAATCATCTTTGCGTAGTTATGTGCAGCCGTAATTATGTACACAAGTTACCGCCAACACGACCGACGGCCGACTGACGCTCTTGTCACACGGCCCCCGCCGCGCGCTCACTTCATGCCGCCGCTGTACTTCGTCCCCCGTCACCCGCGGACAATAGATGTGTCTGACGGGCACATCCATCAATGTGTGGCGAGAAATAGACACAGATTTGTCCGCCCGATGTCTGTCCGCTGTCCGTTTGTTTTTAGCACGGACAGCGGACGGACATTGATGGACGTGCCCGTCAGACACATCTGTCAGGCGGGTCCGGCGGGCAAATCCGTACGTGTATGGCCAGCTAATGGGAGTGTCACCAACGAATTTGCCTAGTTATAGTAGCCGCGACATCGCGGAGTGAGCCACTCCAGGTGCTAGTTAGTAGCCCCCAACAGGGCTCGGAACCGGTATTTTGCCAAAACCCCGAAATAGCCCAATATTTTGAATTATTTTATGTCTTTTATGTACTAGGGCTCAATAATGTATTTAAGCAATAACTTCGTATTATTAGATTGTCCGATAAAAAAATTAAATAATAAACCAAAGAACGGAATAGATACCGGTATTTTTGTATGGAGAAAACAACGGTATCCGAGCCGTGGCAACCAATTTATATGTGCCACGCGGCGATCGAGTCCTAGTAGCCCTTAACGTCACGGGGTCGGCTCTGCCTCACTAACAAGGAAAGGTACCCAACTGTCCGGCTCCAATCTCGGC
The DNA here is from genome assembly GCA_947034925.1 of Eudemis profundana. Classification (NCBI taxonomy): domain Eukaryota; kingdom Metazoa; phylum Arthropoda; class Insecta; order Lepidoptera; family Tortricidae; genus Eudemis; species Eudemis profundana. The sequence continues at coordinate 6,664,966 of OX344814.1, read as the reverse complement.
TCGAACTTTGAAGGGTGTTTTTTTAGGAAAATATGAGTTTGAGCCGATATAACGAAACACGTGCTTATTATTTTTTCCTGTTCTCAAACGTAATATCAAACCAGTAATTAACTAGCAACTTGCTTGATTTTTTTCTGTGTAAATCGGAGGGTTTAGTCACTTTTCTGTGGAAATTGGAGGGTTTAGTCACTTTTCTGTGGAAATTGGAAGGTTTAGTCACTTTTCTGTGGAAATTGGAGGGTTTAGTCACTTTTCAGTACTTTGGAGGTTAGTTTGTCCCAATAGGTTGAGATTGGGCAGCTAAAAAAAATACGTGTCTACTATTTAAGACTACTCTCTAACATATATCAAAATAAATCAGATCGGAGCCAGACAGTTGGGTACCTGTCCTTGTAAGTGTGTTCTTGCTCAACTCATTCACTACACAAAGGTTCACAGCTCACTACAGTTAGTTGTGTAACTGTGACCGTGAACGACTTAAAAGTTTAGTTACACTGAAAATAAAGGCATCAACTTTTACTTAAATACGGTGAAAATGTTAAGATCGATAAAACCAATAAGCGTTTTTATATTATTGCAAATCAATACTTAAAGACGAAATTAGTTTTTTCCTACGCATATGGGTTCATAGATTATAACTAGGTTAACGCGGGTGAATTTTACCGATAGATGCCTATTTTGCGTGATTATATTTTCCGGTATTATAAGTCTTAAGGTACTGACACATTTGCCTGAAAATAAGCGTGCTTAAAATCAACATGCTCTGTAGCTATCCAGATTTGCCAGAAATAAGCATGCTACTTTTGAGCATGCTTCCAAATAAGCATGCTCAAAGCAAACGACTGGACACACTTGCTAATAAGCACAGGTTTTCGGCCATACAGCACCAGTTCTATACGTAAATAACTCAAAAACATAATCAAATACCCCCTTTATAAAACCACTATGAAATTTAAACTATTTAGATAAAATTCATAATTCTTCGCCCTTTCATTTAAAATTCCCGCCATAGAATCAATGACACTAGCATGCTAATAAGCAAGCCTGTTCAGACGAGCTTGAAGCATGCCCCCTTCCACCCGCGCCTCAGGTAGCATGCGTACAAATCAAACAGCGGTTAATTTTTAAGAATGCTTGAATTAAGCATGCTTAATAGTGGCAATGACTAGACACACATGCTATTAGTGAGCACGTGCTCATTAGTGGCATGCTTTCGTGCTACTAATAAGCAAATGTGTCAGTACCTTAAGTATGCGTTCATATTAAGACTTCTAATTCCGGTATTTTTTTGATGGTCCAGGTATCGTCCATATTAAAAATACCCCTTATTATTTAATTACCCATAAATCTGTATACAGGAAATCTTACAGCTGTGCCACATGGAACAAAGTACGTAAAATTTTGTTGCAAAGCACTTATATTTAATGCAGACGTTTAAAATGCCGATTCAAGTGGAAAATACTAATAATTCCATTTGAAATAAAGCCACTTTCTTTCCATATAGACATAGACCGCAAGAAACGGTGTATACATCGGGAACTAACCCATAAGCGTAATAAAAATTCACAATATCAAAAACACCCTAATTAAAAAAAAAAGTATTCGTAATATTCGCATAGAAAAATTAAGGTTAACTACTCAGTTATTGGCACTTCAAGACCTTAATCATTATGGTGATTGGAGTCGGTCCAAATTCCATATAAACATAAAGAGAAGAGCTTTTGCGATTTTCGCGGTATAAATTATATCGCTCATGCCCAAAATACCAGATTTTTCAAAATACCAGATTCTCGAATATCAGATTCCTGTCTTGCACATTCCCGTTACACTAGCTAGATGATAAAATCATAGGTTACTCAAGGATCTAAATGATTTTGTTGGATGTATTATTCTGGGAGTCTGGTACATACGAAGAAACTGATATATCGAAAATCTGGTATTTTAAAAATCTGGTAAGTTGGGAATGAGCGAATTATATTGTGTTCGGTTTCAGCGATTATCACTCATTGTAATAAAACAACTTAAGCGGATTAAATCGCGTATATTCCTTACGCGCCCATTCATGTTTACGTTTGCGACCACGAACTGCCGAGAAGGGTTACGAAACGTCAGGACGTAATAGTACATTGTGTGTGTGTGTGTGGCGGTAAGTGAGGAATTACAAACGAGTGTTTGTTATAAGCCCGAGGTGAAACCAAGGGCTTTAATAACTTGAGTTTGTAATTCCTTTACCGCGCGTGACACACACAATGTTTTTCATCACACTTGTGAAGAAATCTTAATAATATAACCTTACTAATCGCCCCAGTATGACAAGAAAATATTAAAACAGACAGTGACATATGTCCATAGACATTGCGAATGTCAAGTCTCTTTCGGAAACCATAGCGGTAAATAAAGACCTAAAACGGCCATATTAGTTGATGTTATATTTGCAAAATTTTAATGAAACATTTAATTAATGTTACCGAAATATGTGTTTACATGTATTTGCAATAACAGTTATCTTTAAATAAATATTTCAGTGATAAAAGTTAAAAACAGTAAGTTGGCGTTTCCTTTGAACATGACAAATAAGAATAAAACATAACCAGCGTTTCAAATTTAAAAAGAAAACCATTAAGCCCTAGGGCGTAATAGGTCATTTACGGCCCCCAGAACCTACGTGTAATGACACCATTTTCGAGCAAGTGTGATGAAAAAAAGATTTAATCCGTTTACGTTGTTTTAGTATAATGAGTACACATTGTGTTTGAAATGTGTTTCTTTTTATAGGGCGATGCATTTTGCCTGCGCGAAGTGACATGAGAAGTCTCAAAAACAAATTCGAATCGCCTTTATTTTGAAAATCGAACTAAATATGCCAATAGTGAGTACCAACAACGCTTTCGATAGCTTACCTATATGAAGAAATAATGATAGGATCATACGATATTCAAATATTAACACTACATATAGGTAATTTCACGAGAGTTGAGGTGAATGATTACACACACAGCTACATGAAGTACTCATTGCAAAAAAAGTGAATGAATGAGTAATAAACACAAGGCTACAGTTTAAACAAACTTTTTGGTCTATCTTGCAATTCACTGTTGAGCCTGCTATCGGTACAAAAAAGAACAGTAATTTAAAATCCCGCTGTCATTACATGCCAGTATTGTTGTGTGCGTGGCCTCAACTTTCGTGAAATTACCTATAACTGGAAGCCAGCACAATAAATATAAAGACTATCCGAAAGAGATTCGCCTATATTAATAAAATACACGTCCATACAACGTCGAAAGGCAATGTGCGAATCTGCCCTGTACAGACCTTATTAATTGTTGTGTGTCAAATTAGTATCTTACAGTCCTAGGATCGTAAAATAGTCTCCGCTCAAAGGTATTTACGGCGTTACTCCCGTAAATGTCCCAAGGGAACTCTTTACCGGGATGTAAAGTATGTATCCAGGTCTACTTGCATGCCAAATTTCATTTCAATCCATCCAGTCGTTACCCCCCGTTATTTAGTGACAAACATCTTCAAAAACTTCCACATTATAAATTATAATATAATATTAGTAGCAAGGATGTAATTAACGTTACATATGTATTGGTGCAAGGAAATAACGACCAGCTCGAATTATTGATAAAATCGGTCCCTGACTAGATACCGCTTACGTTCCTTTGAACTCTTATTCATTACTTGCAAAGATATTTGCTTGAACGGTAATTAAGTAATGACAACCAACGCGACGGAAGAAACTTCATAACCCATGTTTAGAGGTTTGGATGTTTGTTGAATCCTAAAGAGTCGATTTCAGGCGTTTTTCTGACGTTTTTTTTTATTTCATTAGTGTCACTCGACTTTTACCGCGGGGGACTGTCGAGTGACGACAACTTTTGATTAAATCATGTGTAGCCTCGATACCATCTATCGTTTATAATAAAAGTTAACTGTGATCACCACCGCTTGCTGCTATATTTGCTGGAACACGAATGAAAAAAACCGCCACTGTCGAAACGCTCTGAAATCGACCCTAAATTGAATGGATTGAGATGAAATTTCGCATAAAAAAGCAGCAAAAAAGAGACACAATTTCACGACCAACAACCCGTCTAGTAGGCGCATGTAACTTTTGCTCAGATGCCGCCGGTTTGTGTATATTATTGACCCCAAAAACCCACCTAGCGGGCTCTGTCGGTTTCGGAGGTATTGTTCAATTTTTTCTCTGGTCGTGTTACCTTATTTCACTTCCACGAACAAACTGTCGCGAGGGGACTACTAGTGGGTCGATTTCAGAGCGTTTCGACAGCGGCGGTTTTTTTCATTCGTGTTCCAGCAATTATAGCAGCAAGCGGTGGTGATCACAGTTAACTTTTATTATAAACGATAGACGATATCGAGGCTACACATGATTTAATCAAAAGTTGTCGTCACTCGACTGTCCTCCGTAACCTGTCCGTTTAGACAGTTTGCCGTTCCATTTTAGAAAAAGGACATATGTTCCATATAAATTCCGAACACTACAACATGCAACAGGTCGTTCCTTCCCCGTGGCACTACTATCTTGGCATTACTGTTATTTTTATCCACAAACTAAATTTTGAAAACCCACCGATCTTAATGGAAATCGACGGAGCTCCCCGAAGCGGAGCTCCTACTTCTAGCATATTTGTACTTCGGTCAACTGAAGCTACCTAACGAACCTAAGGCTACCTAATATGCAGGCCAGTTGTGCCAAAATAGTAGTGCCACGGGGAAGATAGTCAACAGGCGGTTTAGTTAAGTTTTTTACCTATTACAGAATACTTGAGTTTCATTGAAGTTTGACACACAACAATATACGGAGTGCGTTCGAGTCTCATCCAGGGTTCATCTGTAAAACTTGCATCTTCAAGTCTGTAGACGACCTTGGCCCTACGGCAATTATCCCACCGACGGCGAGTAAGCGAGTAAAACTGAGCGAGGAACAGTTCATTACGGGCTGACGAGTTACAGTGTGATCGAGCGACCTTACCAGATCCGCAATGTAAAGCTACTCGCCTAGTTTTACTATCTTTCTCGCGGTGGGACAAAGGCCTAATTTTCCTAATTGCTGAACGCACCCTAATAGAAACACGATATTGCACGCGCCTGTCATTAGAATAAACTACAGTACTCATTGGCCCTGTGCTACTAACCTAGCTTACGTTACTTGATATAGTCCATGAATAAAGGTAGTTAGGGCAAAGGCCACGACATTTTCACTACCAATTCCACTAAGTTAAGATATTATGACGATATTTTTTCCATTTTTAGAGGAAGGGTTTCATTATAGACCTTTGAGATAATAAATTGGCGAAGGATTTTGCGTAAAATCATGTAGATCCTCCTTTGTTGTTTATTTTGTTTAGATACAAAGTAAATTAGTGTGTATTAATTTCCAGAATACTTTATTTATTTTGAAAACAGGTCTCAAGGATTGGGACCTAACAGCAGCAATCTAAAAACTCTCGACCCTTTCAGAAACCAATAGGAAATTTGGTCCGCGGTCCGATCTAAGGTAGCGAGAAGATCGTGGCCTCATGTCGACTTACAAGGATGATATATGCTTTACATCTGAACACAGTACTTAGAAAAAAATATATGCCGGCTTATAAAGGTACTATTGACATTTTAAGGACAATAGTTGAACTAGTCACATTTTACACTATTAATGAATTGAAATTATGAACTAAAAACAGACATTTTTTTTAGTTCAAAGCATGACTCAACCGGTATTTAGTACATACCTTTGGGTCCATCGTAGATGTCTACGAAAAATATCATCCCTGTAAGCGTATACGGATGTGAATCGACCTACTATTTTGGAGAAATAATTTTCTTTTAGCCTCAGAACAACGTGTGAAGACGCCACACATTTTCCAATCTATTTCTCAGCCACGAACGTCATTGCTGGACATAGGCCTCCCCCATACATCGTCACAGTACAGCAGCCCTGTGCAGATCCGCACCCGTGGTGCATTTTCCCAATATGAATATGTCGTATCGTGATAAAATAACAACGTTACATTAGCCAGAAATATCTTATTATTGGCTTGGATAAAGTCGCAGAGAGGGCGCTAGTTATGACTGACCATCTAGTATCCTTTTTGAGTAATGCAGGCAGTTTAGATTAATATGAGGAATATGTTTTTGGTAATAAATGTTTTTGAATTTGAAATGAAAGAAAAGTCTTCTTTGGAAAATGTAAGCGATTGTGCCCATCTCAGTGAATTCATTATCGTGTAACTTATTTTATTATCAACGCGACATTTAGATTGTGAAAAGAAAGACATGAAGAGCAATACACCAGTACTCAAACTGGTGCGGATACTGGATTATTGGATAATTATTGGACCATACCACTAAGGTGACCAAAGGTGATCCGGAACCCAAAGATAATGGTTGTAGGCCTTCCTCATCAAATATAAAACAGTTAATCATTTTTTAATGACTACTAACATATTTTGAGCTCTCGTGACAAAACAAGTTCTCTACAGGTCGCATTTCTCAAGCGATTCTCGTGAAATTTTGTGAGCAGGTTCGAAAACAATAGTTTTTTTCTCGATTCAGTATTTGGATTTTTTTTAATGGCGGATCCACAGAGGTTGTCAGACTCACGAGGTCTACAGCTCACAGATCCACAAGTAGATAAATTCACATCCGTTTTATTTTAATTCAATTTTACACTACGGAAGCTCAGGTCCTTTTCAATTTCCATGTATTGCATTTAGTAACTATTGAGCAATTGATATAGTTTCTAGCTGAGGTACACTGTATCATGTTAAACTCTCCGATAAAATTTCTAATATGCAGTTTTTTTTCTAAGGGATAGGGAGGTATAGTCCACATAGAAACGTAATATGAAAATCAAGGACCCTCAAATAAATAGCCGGACGGATCATCGCTAACAAACAACTGAAGCAAGTCTAATCGGCCGACTACCTATCTGTGTGTGCTGCTCGCAATAGGAAAAAACTAGTTGATGTGTGCGTGCGGCTCGTAAGTACAAGCAGCCGGCGCATTAAAAATGGCTTCAGTTCTCTGTTGGCGAGGGTCCGTCCGGCTATTTATTTTAAGGTCCTTGTTGAAAATCATTTAACACTTTCACGACCAAAAACCCGCCTAAAGTAAACGCCATAATTAGGCGAACTACTTTGACAGTTCCACAAGCACAAATATTGCCAGAGCTAGGCCAGTGATGTTTTGTCGATACAATGAAAATAAAGAAATGTGTTAAGACTGTGATTTAATGTATAACCTAATAAAGTAAGGTGACACAATAAATTCTAGAAAATATTTAAGGATTACACGTTTCATAAATTTATTTTACCTTTTTAGACCTATCCTGATGCGTGCAAATTATTGTAGATAACATATTATCGATATTCACCTATGACTATTTAATTTTCTGTGAGCGAGGCAACATTTTTATCTGTCAAACTAGTTTACTTTAGTAGGCGCCCGTAACTTTTGCTCAGATGCCGGCCGATTTTGCGTTGCACATTAGTGGCCTCCAAAATCCACATAGCGAGCTCTGTCTGTTTCTGGAACATTCCATGAAAACATCTAGTTTGTGTCCCTTACGAAACGCTATGGTAGCTACCCTAATAAAACTTATTAGCTGTTAAGATACTACCCATCTTAAAGCCAAGTTATAATATTGCTATACCGACATTTAGTTTTTAATTTTACATGCAAAAAGTATTAAAAAGGTAGTGTCCGTTACGAAACGTTTTCGAGGAATGCTCCTTCTGGGGTATAGTTGAATTTTTTGTCTAGTGGTGTGAAAGTGTCAATGAAAATATTTTCAAAGAGATATGCGGATTTTTTTTTCTTTACAATGTAGCCGTAATAATGGTAAAAACTGCAGTTTGAATTACTTTTAGAAATTCACCAGTGATCTACATTTCTATATTGCACATATGGGAATGTCTAAACATGGTATACGTTCAAAAATTCTAGATTTTTCTATTTTTTTTACTTTCGAGTTTATTGTTACTACAACTATTTGGGGGGTGTTCGGACTCCATGATAAACACACTGGGTAAAGCCATTTAGCACTAGGGTTTTAAACATTCGATTATATTTTGATAAATTCGTGCCTGGCATTTTCCAAAATAAATATCGGCGTAGCTACTTTATCAAAATATGGACTTTTGAGGTTTTTCTGGCTCAGAATCGTTAGTACTTTCAAACCTTATACGTAAAAAAAGTGTCCCAAATTTATTTTCCAATTACGTCACCTATTTGCATTATGTTTGTATGAACGTCACGTAGTGGACAGAAAAAAATCCGTACAAATTTTGGGACACTTTTTTTTACGTATAAGGTTCGAATATACTAACGATTCTGAGCCAGAAAAACCTCAAAAGTCCATATTTTGAGAAAGTAGGTACCCCGGGATTTATTTTGGAAAACGCCCAGCTATAACTATGAACACTTTCCCTGCCAAGCCCCGCAAAATAAACCTGATAATCAGGATCTCGGCACTGAATGTCTCAAGTTCTTCGTGTTTTTGGCAACATTTTTGTCTGTTAAATTATTTGCGTAACTTTGGCGTCGAGTGTAGCTACAATTTGAAATTTCATAAAAGGTAGATACCAAATTCTATCATATAAATACCATCCAGCGTCCGAACATCCCCAGGCAGAAGTCTGGCTTGGAACACGTACAAGGGAATGAACTAGTGTTGATTGTAAATGCTATTGATTGCTTTCATATCATGAACACTCCAAAGAAACGAGTTGACGATCTCTGAATGAAGACAAATTGAAGATTGATTGAAGAAAGCAGGTAATAGTACATTACATAACTAGGGTGGTAATACAAAGAAAGGCCGAGATCGCAGAAGTTTTCGGCCCGAGCTGCAAGCGAGGGACGTAAATATGCGATCGAGGGCTTTCTTTATTACCTCCCGTGTTGTGTACATCATTTTATGTCTACACTTGGCCAGAAAGCGGCCTTTTCCGTACGCGCAGCGTGCGGAAAAAGTCACTTTATGGCCAGGTGTAGCATAAATAACATTTTAAGAAGGTTCTATAAGATTCAATGTGTGCCACCTAAAATATTTCAGAAAAATGATTTTACTGTATTTAAATGTTTGATAAAGTTAATCTTGCACGAAAAATGGTCGCTTAAAATGTTGCGAAAACAACATTTAATTTATTATAAAAAATGGGACTTGTTACTCCACTACGAGACCGTCAATTCTACGCAGTACATATATCCATTCCCGTCTTATTTAGTAAACAATGTTGTAACCTCAATATTTTTTTTTCAAAGCTTGCCATTTGTTGTGGAACTCTTTACAGAAGACCTATGTTCAACATATTGATTTATAACGATGAGCTTCTAGCTCAACTCTGATAAACAATATTACTCATCTCTTTCCATTTATTCGCAAGAGGGACAGGTGCTGTGTCCCTCAGACATGCTAGCCCGGCTGATCCGACAAAAATGATGCATCTTGAGTACATCTGTGCAACTTGCGGAAAGCTTCCAAATACCAGGGAAATTTCTAGAAACTCTAACAAGAAATTATTGAAAGTTTGCTTTATGAGAAGTTCCATATAAAAAATTTCGAGGAATTACCCAAATTTGGAAACCATGTGGAAAATTACGCAATTTTGGAAACTTTTCGTCTGCACATCGGTATTGAGGGTACAAAGTTTACTAAATAAGAATAGGGATGACGGCTGGGTTAAAACTTTATAATTCTATTTAGTCCGTCAGTTAGATTATGGAAAAATATGGGACACGTATTTTTTGGTTTATCAAAATATTAAAAATCGACAAAGTTATAGATCATCAAACTTCTGGAGTGGGGGCTTGTGACGTCACTCCTAGGTGAAAATTGTACCTAGGAGTGACGTCACTCGAAACTTCTAAGCACTCTATCCTCCTCATTTTTTGTTTGTGAAACAAAATAAAAAATACGTGTACAATAATTTTTTAATAATCTAACTGACGGACTAAACAGTTTTTTTTAGTCGTCTAGCCCATTGTAAGGATGTATCTTTACGAAGTATCGGTAGGACCTGAGCCGTTGGGATGGGACTAGTGTCTCCGGCGGCTGGACTTACGTTCGCATCCGAAGGGCTTGTCACCTTCACCGGGAACCTCGTACGGTAGGGTTGCCTGCCCTGTGCGCTTGCGTCCGCGCCCCTGTAACAAAGTTGCCATTATAATCATGTAATTCAAATAAATCTGCGAATCGTGCGAGAGATGGCGCTGTTTTGTTTCCTAAGGACACGTTCGTTGAGGTATTAAGATTTCTCCGGAGCCCGGGCCTGTGGGCGTGGCGTGGCCCCACCGCACCGTTAAGTATTAAATAACTTCGAGGTCTCAACTACCCAGTTACTCGAAGTACCTAGTGACTTATAGTTGTATGTCGTTTCCTTGGTACCAGGAGAGCATGATTTAGTAAGCACTCACTCGGAACCTTGTAGTCGGCGTACCATTTGGCTGCAACTGTAAATTCCCACCTACGTCTATGACTTATGCTACCAGGACAACATGAGTTACTAAGGCACTCACGGATTTATAAGAAACATGGATATGGTCAGTAGGCGTGGCGCGCGTTTCAGCTATAGGGGCAAAATGACCTTATAGCGAGAGAACAGTTGACAGTTGCTATGTAACCGCCGTCACACGCTGAGCTCTGCTTTTTTACGTTTTCGTGAGGTTAAAACAAGCAATTATGCCAAACTGTTCTGTGTTAAGGTGACCAAATAGAAGTCGCATCCAAAATTTATCGAAAGGAGGCATTTCTTACCACAGGTATGTAAATAAAATGAGTTTTCCGAAATATTTTTATTTCGATTTAATTTAGTTGGCATTTATTTAGAAGTCGACTCTATTAATTCACCGATAAAGTTCATTTTAACTTGTCAATTCTCATGAGTCCATTTTGAATGAACTAACAGTAGTGAGTTACCTGTTCGATAAAAATATCGATATGATTGGATGAATGAATGAATGGAACCATTTTAAGATAAATCATAGTACCTATATTTAAATTTAATGCACTGACAACGTATTAAATAAATATAAAATATTAATTTTGCATTTCAAGCAATTATTTTGTTGCAGTTTTTTATGTTTATTACAGTTAATCATTGTGATGTTTTAGGTTTCCTGCTAAAGCCACATTAAAAGAAAAATGGATCGATGCGACTGGGAGAAAGGACTGGTTTCCAAGTAAAAATAGTGTGATTAGTTCAAAACACTTTGATGAAAATGACTTATATGTAAAGAATGTCTTAAGAATTACTTATATGTCAATAAATATATTTTGTTCAGAGGTGATTAAAGTATTTGATTATTTTAAAAATGAATGTTATTCTCTACCCCTTTCCCTTATTATTCCCTACAAATTTTTCAATTTCAATTGTAACAACAGTAGGTATGTAAAAATAACCAATTATGTGAGAAAGAACAATAAATAATCATGACAATGATAGCGACAGCTCTTCAAAGATATATGTGACGTTCCGCAGGTAAAGGTACCTTATGGCGGGTAGGCGCTTACGCTGTTATTAACGGCACTCCTATATTCATTTGATGCTACACGACGTAAGTGCCGACCCTCCATAAGGTACCTTTTCCTGCGGAACGTCACATATTCTTTGCCTAGCTAATCTATTTATACAACTAAGAAGTTACCACAACACAACATCATTTATTTATATAATATTGTAGTAAAAAAATTAATTCATCATTGTGTCCATTTGAACACCCTAATTGTAAAAAAAAATCATACAAAAGAAATAACGAATTACGATTCGTTATTAGGTATTTATTTTTAGTGATTGATGAACGGAGCAACATTCATTCATTCGTTAATCGATAACTTTTTATTCTTTGTCAAGCCCTTACGTCGATGAAATATTTAAGTGTGTGCGTGTATTGAGACGGCGCGGGCGTTAGTGTGTACTAGCCAATAGCAACGACAGCGTTGCTGTAGTGTGTCGCTGTGTTCTTTGATGATTGGCGGTGACGCTAGTTTATTTGTGGGTGTTGTCTTTGCATGTGCACAGCGTTAATGTATGTGTGAGCAAAACCTGCGACAGCGGTTCTAATACAAAACACGTGTGATTTCACATCTTTGTTTCTTATATATCTGTGTTAAGTAACATCGAGGTCTTTCAACTACCCGGTTACTCGAATTTCTACCTAGTGACTATACAATGTTGCTTCACTAGTACCAGGATGGCATGATACAGTAAGTACTCGGCACTTGGAACCTTGTAGCCGGCATATCATTCCCTGCGACTTATTAAGTTTCCACCCATGTCTATGACTAGGGATTGGATGATCGAATACGAATGACATAAGGAACAGAACAAGAGTAGAAATCAGTGTTACATTTTTTATGCATTCGATAAATTTGTCGTTTGTAAGTGTAGATAAAATCGTTAGCTATTGATAACGACAAACGATAAATTTATCTCAGTACTGTTCCTTATGTCATTTGGATCGTCAGATCTATCTATGACTTATGCTACCAGGATAACATGAGTTATGGAGGTACTCACCGCTCGGCCTCGCTTGGCCGGCGTGTCATCAGGCTGCGACTTGCGCGTGCGGCCGCCGCGGGAGCCCGGGCCGGTGGGCGTGGCCCCGCCGCGCCGCTTGCGCCGATTCGCGTATGTGTCGTCGAAGTAGTCCTCATCCGACTCCGCGTCTTGGTCCTCGCCAGCTTCTATCTCTTCGATAGCGAGCTCATCGTAGAACCATTCCTAAAAATCACATATTAAGTTGTTATCTTCATTCTATTCCACCAAAGTATAAAGACAACCAAGTAGTACGACTTCGGCCGACGCACGACGCGCGTCTGTGTGAGTGAACGCACTACTGTGGCAGTCCCGCGCAGTCGCAAATGCTTGCCTGTGGTGCGTCCGTACACGGCGCGCACACATGCGCGCTCCCGATGTACCTTTTGTTCGGAGAAAAACTACCGTATACCGTGACTCTACTATGATTGCGTCGAAATATAATGCATAGAACGATAACGCCTCATAAAATTGACGTGGAAATTTGCCCCGCAACGCCCACTTTTTAAAATCAATGTTTTATGTATCAAGTGATTTGATAACCAACAGTGGCGTCGCGTAACAGATATCCTTGGGCAAGCCGGCGCAGATTTGGCGTATATTTTCCTTAAGAGCCGTAGAATAAGGTGGTCAAATACCTAATATTAGGCAAGCCGGTAGGAATCGAGTTCTTTGGACGCCACGCCACTGATATTGATAACCAACTTAATGTTTACTATGTGTGAGTCTGAAGTCATGCATGACAAATATCCATATAAAGTTTTGGTAGACGATATTTTCGGATAGTTTGCATTCGTTCAAAAGACAAAAATCTGTGATTGGTGACGTGAGAAATTCATTTCACAACATAATTTTTTTTTCAGCACTAAGTACTAGCTTTAACACAGTCCGTGGGGCAGATTTTGAGTGTCTGTTACGCTTTCTTACTTATTATATTTTGATTTCAAAGCATGTTGTGAATATTGTTCTGTTCTTCATATTGACGAAACGTGCGTAGTGGATTTGTAAGGTGTGTATGCTCATTTATACTGGGTTTTTGAATTTCTTTTATATGTATGTATGTAAACATTTTATTGCACATAACATCATACAGAAACAGTACAAAAATATGGCGTACTTATCCCTGCATCTTATTTTTTTGAGATGTGTACCGTTTGCCTGTCAGTCTGAAGAGAATAATGTAAATCTTAACTGTTAGTTGATACCTTTAGACTCAAATGGCGTAAACGCCATTAGAACCTGCGCCGTTTACGCCCTTTGAGTCTAAAGGTATTGTATATATCAGCACAAATAGTGTCCATCTTCATGTACAGATCTGATCTGGGTTTATTAATTCTTTACTGTTATTTAAGATTATTGTATGTTAAAGTTTCACAGAGAATGTAGAGTCCATGGATAATATCCCTATTGATAAGTGACTTGAATATTTTTTAAGTTCTACCTTAGGGTCATCCTTAGTTGCAGTTTGTGATCCGTCCCTACTATCTTCCGCAATCAGTGCGTCGCCAGGTATTCCCGAACTGTTCTCTCCTTCGCCAGTGTTGTCTGCTAGGTCTGCAGCTCCGCTCCACCCCCACCGAGACGAGGCCATTGTGAGATACTGGCGACGGGCTTTGCGCCATCTGCAAATTTGTTTTTTTAATACTAATTGGGTGCACGCGTTAACCTGCCTGATGGTAAGCAATCACCATAGCCTATGGACAATTGGAACACCAGAGGCATTACGTTATGTTGGTGACCCTTTAAGAACCTATTTACTGCCCTTTTGAAGAACTCCACACTGTAGCCTCCTAGGAAAACCGCGGCAGCAAGCTCATTCCACAATTAGATAGTGCGCAGCCTGAAATTACTTTAGCACCACATGGTGCACAATCAATTTGGTTTGAACATGTGTTCCATACTTTTATACTCACATTTGTGTTTAACATACTATTCGGCCAGATAGGCCAGACACCAAATAGGTACTGGTTTGATATACGTTGCAAGTCTACTCCAGATCATAAGATAACCATTAATAAAAATATTGCCCAAAATAAAAAATACAACAATTTAAACAATTGTTTATCAATTTTGAATTAGGCCAGTTTATTACTGTCTGATAGATAAAAGCTCTCTATCTTAAAATGTACAAATGTTTGGACACCCCTAATTAAGTACCTAGTTAAGAGGGATGTGAACTTGCTAAAACAGCTAATATTCTGATTATTGATGTTATTGTTGTTGCAATTTATTTATTTACCTCTGTGCAGGATATGTATATACTTGTCCCTCCCTCTGTCCCGGCATGCGCTGCTTTCTGCTCATAAACAAATTGCAGTGAGTCTGAGCGACGCCTAAAAACATAAAAAGATACATTAACATCATACGCGCTCTCTTTCTATCTTCATAATCACACATTAGAACAGATAGAGACAAAACAATTATCCAAAATCGATATCTGAGGCGTACCTGTTTGGGTATCTATAAACGGCATTCGCATTCTTCTTTCGGCACATAGTCGTGTATTAAATGTTGACGAGTTCTCTATAATTTCTTTGTAACTTGGATCACTGAGAAAACTGAAAAAGGAATAGCAACACGACGTAAACACCCAGAGTCGAACCATTATTAAAGCAATATTTTAATCTAAGTAGCCATAAGGAAAATAATAGTAGTGGATATCTAAGCAATTCTATTTTTAACTGAAATCGGAAAATTAGAATATACCTCTCAATTTTTGCTAAATTTGCTGGATTTACGATCTGAATCTCGGCGGCCGCCATTTTAGCAGACGCTAGATTGACGTCTTATCCTAATATTTAATGTTGACGTTGACTTGACGTATAGTATGACATGACGTAGATCTGTTAATTTCCGCAACTGTTAACAGTTGAATAATGGGTAAAAAGAATTGTGGTCTATTATAAATAAAAATTGAACATTCAAAATAACTACCTTTATTTTACATTACAAATTTGTAAGTTTCATTTAATTTTGAAGATTTTTCTATTTTATCAATCATTACACAGTTTCAAACAGGAAATAAGAACGTCAAAAATATACGCTGTCCAAAATATTCAACTGGCAACACCAACAACACCGATGTGCTCAACTGCACATCAACCGTTGATCAACCGCTGCGTACTCAAACTTGAATTTGCGTACTATTTTTAAAGGTGGGTTTAGACCAAACGACCAAACCAAAATTGACCAAATTTGATAGAGTGGGGTTAGAATGTGTTAGAATTCGTTTAGTCTAAATCCACCTTAAGAGGTGCGCGTAACGGAACGTAAAACCCGTCTGGCAACACTGACGAAGTGTCAAAACAAGCTATAAAAATTGCTTTTGCAAAAGCTATTAATTAAAAAAACAGTGCTGTGCTTTGTTAAGTTACACAAAATTTAGTATTTAGTTGTTTTCAACTTCTACAACATGAGACTACTGTCTATTAGTTGATTGTTAAGTTTACGCTTTCATAAGTAACTTAAAAAATGGTGGTGAATGCCCCCGAGACGCCCATTCAGGCGGAGTTAATATTCGTCATCGAAGCGACCTCAACAAATGGGGCATATATTAGTGAACTTAAAACCAATTATATTATACCTACTCTTGAGTAAGTATACATTTAGTGTTGGCCAAATAACAGCATACAGTTTTTGTATTACTACATATTTCTTGCCAAACAAAAGATGGGTTTTTGTAGAAAAATTGAGCTGATTATCCTACTTATTCGTATACTGGAGGCCCACAACTTCATTTGTGGATGGGAACTACTTATAAGTTAAATGTCTCTTTTTGCATCCCCATAGTCAGGTGAAAAGTATCTTATATTTTAACTAGGGCCATAATCAACCTGTACACCAAATTGCATTCAAATCGGTTCAGCAGTTTTTCAGTTTGCAAACAATTAAACAAAGTACCAAAATTTCAAAAACCTTTAATAGACAAACATAGTTAAAGTCGAACAGGTCTCTGCATTCCACTCTCACTTGTTTGGTTCCCCATTGTAGAACGACGTAACATCTGTATGCTCTGCACTCTTCTTGATTCTCTACAATCCACAGTCTCCTCAATATCTCAAAACTTTCTTTCACTTTGTCAGTGAGACCCAAACTCGGTATTTTCGTCCTTCTGATAAGTTAATCCTCTCTGTCCCTTTTCATCGTACCGGATTTTTGACTTACTCCTTCTCGGTTCGAGCAGCGCGCCTCTGGAACAGTCTTCCGCTTAAAATCAAACAAGCTCCAAATAAGTTTGTGTTCAAAAAATCTTTGCGTGATTTCTATGCACGTAGAACAGAAATCTCTTAGTGTATCTGCTTGGAAGTGTCATCTGTATTTATGTATGTGTATGTATTTATATATATTATATAGTATATGTATTATGTGATATAATGTATTTAATTTTTTTTTTGCTAGTAGCACCGCCCACAAGTTATCTGTTTTGCCCTAAGGTTAACTGGTAGAGACTGCCCTATGGCATTATGTTCGCCTTTTGTACGATAAGTTTTCTTTTGTGCAATAAAGTTAAATAAATAAATAAAATAAATACAGGGTGGCCACTTTCTGGAAAACCGGGAAAACCGGGAAATGTCAGGGAATTTCACTAGTCATGGAAAAGTCAGGGAATTGTCAGGGAAATTTATTGAAGGTCAGGGAATTTACATCTTCACAACCTGCAAGCCTGGTCGCCGAAAAATGAAAACCCGCGAAGATACAGCGTCAATGTTTGGGCATCGTTAATTTGCCTGTTGCGTCCGTTACAAAAAATCGGGAAAAAATAAAGTTCATGAAAGGTTCTTTGCGATAATTGTACATCATTAGAAAGAGGATAGAGCACAGAATTTTTTAAAACAATTTTAAGAACGTGGGTCTCATTTAGTTTTTTTATTGCAAATCAAAATTCATCTTTGACTAAATGTTTACATGTTGTAAAACATTTGAAGGTCAGTAAAAAGAAAACTAGCAGTAACATGTCAGTAATTTTAACTCTGATACAACCGTGAAACGTTACACATCACTAGTGTCCGACCGAAACATGTTTTTTTGCCGAAACCGAAACCGAAGGTTCGGTTTGATTTTAGTTTCGGCCGAAACCGAAACCGAACCTTTTATAAACGTGATTAAAACGTTGAATATAAATGTCAGTGGGCCGTTCTTTCCAAATACTAGATTAATGAAACATCTCGCCGGCCTAATATTACGTTCAAATTTTATCGAATGAAATTTCAACATTGCTCTATAGTGACACTGGGTTAAAATTTAACTTCCCTAAAAAGTGAAAATTTTTAAATGTTACATTAACTGTAATACTGAGACAGCGAATTGGTAATAGTAAATGGTATATAAAAAAAAAGTTTATTATTAAAATATGATAATCATAATATCATACATGTCTATATTAAATTAAAAGAAATGCTATAATGGCAAATCGACTACGGTGGTATGGACATGTTACGCGGAGGGATGATAACCACGTGACTAGAAGGGTATAAAGTATGAATGTGGATGGACTGCGTGAGAGACGATATGAATAGAAAGGAAGTGAGTGACGAGAGGACGGGTGATAGAGAGGTTCGGAAGGAAAAAAACATGCTGGGGCGACCCCAATTAAATGGGATAAGGGCAGGAGGATGATTATTCGGAGAACAAACACAAGCGTCACTGTCACTACACGAGCAAAGAGCACTGATTCAGTGGCCGGCGGAGTTAGGCGAGCGACGCCATATTGTCAGTCGTGCCGAGCGTACGTTACCCGAACGCGACCCGAAAGTACGATGTTGTAAGTTTCGGCCCGGCCGAAAGGTTCGGCTGCTTTTTGGCCGAAACCGAAACTCTGGCCGAAACATGATTTTTGGCCGAAACTGGCCGAAACCGAAACCGAAACCGAATCTTCGGTCGGACACTACACATCACGATGCAATAAACATTTCATCTCTTTTGCACTTACTTTTTTTTAATTAAAATTTAAACGCGTCGGCCCTGTAAATTCTTTAAAAACAACAAAAGAAAGAAAAAAAAATACACGTGGGCCAAACATTTTTTTAGAGAGCGTAGAGGGATAGAAAATAACCTATCCGTCATTTTAGTTTGGCAAACGATGGACCAAACACCCTGTATATTTCATCCTTATTACATTTAAATATGCAGCTATCCAAAATCACATTTATTTTTTTAATAAATGTGACATTTACGTGTTAGATTCCGAATACATCCATAAATATTTTTTGGCAAAATTGTATTTAAAAAAAAAGTTATTAGATTTTTTGAGCAAAATGGCAGCAATTTTGAAAAAGCTTAACACATCATAAAGATTACAAGTTTACTATTTTTTTTTTATATATTTCTAGTATTTATTACGCCATTAGGTATCCACATATTTTTTTTTAGTAACGATAAAAAAAATCATGCCTTTAAGGGTTAAGATTATAGTCAGGGAAAAACTAGAAAAAACGGCTGGAAAACCGGGAAAAGTCAGGGAATTTTGATTGTTGTAAATAGTGGTCACCCTGTAAATAGTTTTATGAAAAGATTATGAACCATTGCCGTGTAAAATTAAGCATCATGTATCTTAAACTCTTTAAATTATTTGAATATAATAAAACATTATTTCCAGATACTTCCATGGCGGTGCACTAGAAGAGGGTGGTGGCAATGGCTCCATGTATGGCATAGTAACGTACCAGGCTGCGGACAACCTGCTTGGGTTGCCAGTCTCCACATACGGACCATTCACCTGCCCGCAGACAGTTATAGAAACTATAGATAAAATACAGTGAGTTGTTAATAATATAGCCTTTTATTCCGAGCTTTCTACAATTTACAATGGCTCCATGTATGGCATAGTAACGTACCAGGCTGCGGACAACCTGCTTGGGTTGCCAGTCTCCACATACGGACCATTCACCTGCCCGCAGACAGTTATAGAAACTATAGATAAAATACAGTGAGTTGTTAATAATATAGCCTTTTATTCCGAGCTTTCTACACGACTTACAAACTTCTTAGTACTTATTCACAAAATGTCTCTTTGCTCAGTGTGCCTTGCAGCATAGGCCTCCTCCAACGCCTTCCACTGTTTTCTATCTGCCGCCACACTTGTCCAGTGGGGGCCTAGGGTCAATTTCAGTTCAGTGAGTGAACAGTGAGTTGTTACTTGATTTTTTTTCGAGGCCTTTCTGTGTGTCCCTCTTCTGAACAAAACTCCTTTGTCATTAATAAAGTTAGTTTTCTGGGCCTTTGTGGGTCCTCTTCTGAGTAAAACCTCTTCTGCCATTAATAAACTAATTGGAAAAGTATTGTTAATTTTTGCTTTTATTTGTAAAAAAACAGATTTAAAGCCTAGGTACTAGCTTTTATCCAAGATTTGGACTATATAGACTTGTTACTGCATGTTATTAGGGGATTATTGAAGGATGTTTGCCAGTAGTGGCGTAAGCCAGTCGGGTACCAGGGCGTCATGAGTAAAAAAGGTCCACTTTTTGATTTTTCGCCAAGGGCGGTGGGGTGCATTCGGTAGGCACCCCCATTGGCATAAGACATGTGGTCCATTGTGTCACCCCCGCAGTGCTTGGCACCCGGGGCGGTCCGCCCCTGCTGCCTTCGGCCGCCACTGAGGTTTGCTTTTAATTATGTTAAGCACAGTATTAATTTAATAGGCTACTTGATGAATGACAGTTCAAATCAGCTTCTTTTTATGAAGTGTCAAAACGCTCCGAAAGTAGGTATGCAGTTTAGTATGAAATACTAACTTGTGACGTCATGCTCAACATGGTGCCTTATTTTTAGTTTTCGTCATTGTAAAATCATTGGTGGCACAAAAATAAGTTTGATTGATTTTATCCGGGCAGTTTTGGGAGCGTAATTTGCTGGTTAGAGTTAATTTATTTATTTTAATTGTTGTCAAATACCCTATTATCACACTTTCATAGAATCTTCCACCCGTATTTCACACATCTCTGGGATAAAGTGTTGGGATGGATTTATACGGACAAAATTATCTATCGTACAGGTTTATCGGCGGACAAGCTGAAAGCAGAGCCTGCATTACAGAAGCTCTAGTTGCAGCTGCAGCATGTTTTGAAGAGCTTGGACGGACAGACGTGTCGAGACATGTGCTGCTTCTCTGCTGTTCCCCTCCATACTCGGCGTATGCTGGAGGATTGGTGCCACCAGGTGTGTTGATAATTTTACAAGGTTTTATTTAGTTTCTTCTGTCCAGTAGCCTGTTTGTTTGTCTGTACAGCTGTGCAGAATCTAATGTATAGGTATTGGCACCAGAGTTGCGGCCATGCATACAACAACATCATGTAATGATGGGAGATTTTAAAATTAGTGTTTTTATTTTATGAATTGGTAATACGATTAAGATGACAAAATTGAGGCCTTACTGGGTGCTCCGGTGGACGAGTGGTTGAGTCGCTGGGCCGGAAATCCAGAGGTACCGGGTTCGATTCCCGGTCTGGACACAGGTGAGTGCCATTTAATTTTTATATGTACTTTGATTTCTTAATAATAAATAATAATAACGCAGGGCAGCTTGTGGCGAGCTGTTGGGGAGTAGCGACCCCACGTACCCGAGTGCTCCGGGGGGCCTTAGGGAGGGTCATGGGATTTAGTGAAAGGACCTCCGCCTCTGGCTTGCCTTAACCGGCCGTCCAGAGTGGAGTCGCGAGAGCTATATGCTCCAGGCGTGGAAGTGTTAAAGGGCATAACGCCGCGAGTACCCTCGGAGAAAGCGCAGCACACCTCTCGACACCCTGCAGCCCTCGGCAGCGGTGTTGCCCCTGGGCCATTGCTCATAATGTCGCTATTTAACAGGGGCCCATCAGCGGAGGCGCAGTCACGGTCTGTCAGTGCCGCGAAAGCCATGAGACACTTTTCCTGACAGGCGCCGTCATGTCTCAATCCATAGCCCAGTAGCTAGTCCATAATTCCACCACCATAACCCAGTAAAGTTAGATTCCATCAATCAACAATAGTCCTTGCATCTGGCGGGGGCTGTCTCTGCGTGCGTCTCGTGACACGGGCAGGGACAGAATCCGCTGGGTGTACACGTTGCCTTTCATTAAATTGTCGAAAGGGCCTCTACGCGTTGGCTTCGGCTCCGCGCACGCCTCCCAAAGGGCCGGGACACTATTGTCTCGTGTACGGGAAAGACATAAATAATAATAATAAGTAAATAAAATAAAAAAAATCTATATATGTAGGGTCTTATATAATTTTTACAAATTTCGGTTAGTTTCAAGTACCCAATGATGAATGATCCCCAGGCGCCCCGGGCACCATAGAGCTGGCGGCGCGGCTGCTGGGGTCGGGCGGGGCGCAGGTGTCGGTGGCGGCGGCGCGGCGGCTGCCGGCGCTGCTGGCGCTGTACGAGCACGCGGGCGGCGACGCGCACCACGCGCAGCAGCGGAACTACGCCAAGGTGCGCTACTTGTCACACGGCGTATAAGTAATACACCACACATGCACATTACAGGTCGATTCACAACAGCTGGCACGAATGGATTGAATGAGTGAATGATAATGTTTATGTGTGCGTAACGAAACGATTAAATACAGGTTGATTCAATAGGCGATAATCGTGTTTTTAGAAAAATCTCGTCTCAACTTCGTAACTCAGTCTGCATTGTGCATTTTATCGCAACTCTGTTTGCACACTGAGGCCGTCAAGCGCGAAAATTGCTGTGAAATAGGTGAGTTTCGTATGATTTTCGCATACATTCGCCGTGATTTCATAGATTGCGGCGTAAACATATAAATTAGATCAAAACTCCATGATAGTAAACTATTTGTAGCGAACTGTCAAATTTTCCTTTCTGCGATATCTTTTATCTGCATAATCTTAATAATGTGCAGATTATATCTATTTTTTTATTTTTTTTTCTTGAATAATGAAGAAGTGTTATATACTTCTTTACAAAATATTTGGAGCCTCCCGTATAAGAACGTCACTCACCAATGACATTACGTTCGTTCATTCCATTCGTGCCAGCTCTTGTGAATCGACCTGTACGTACACTTTGATCATCACACTCGACTTGCGGCCCTTGCCTTGGGCTCTCGTAGGCGGGAATGGCACTGTGATGCTTCGCGTCTTCGGCGCTACTCGGCCTTTGGCCTCGCAACGGCAGACTCCCGACGGATTGCGGCTGTGTTTTCTTTTCCCAATGGATGTCTAGATGGCGTTTAAATATCCGCTACGTCGCGCTATCGTTATGTTTCTGAGGAATGCATGGCTGGCTGTCGGAGTCTCGGTTGTAGGTATAAACTACAAGCTAACGAGCGCTGTACGAGCACGCGGGCGGCGACGCGCACCACGCGCAGCAGCGGAACTGCGCTTAGTTGCGCTAGGTGGCGCTAGGCGGGGGCAAGAGCACAACACTTATACACCACACCTATGCACAATACACTCGCCATGTGGGCTTGCGGCCCTTGGGCTCTCGTAGGCGGGAATGGCAATGTGATGCTTCGCGTCTTCAGTGCTACCCGGAAACTCCGCCTTTGGCCTCGCAGCGCCAGGCTCCCGAGGGATTACGGCCGTGTTTTATTTAGCGCGCAGCAGCGGAACTACGCCATGAATATAGCCCGATGGTCATGTTTACACAGCATTTTCATCCTATCACAACACACATACGGTATATACACACACATGCACATTACACTTTTGCTTTCTGTGCTCACCTTGGGCTCACGAAAGCGAGAGTAGCACTGTGACGCTCCGCGTCTTCGGCGCTACTCGGTATTTTATACTCGCAACGGTAGACTCCTGACGGACTTAGACCTAATAGCCTTTGAAGCGTAAATATGTGAAAATTCGCCTAGGGCCATAGCTGTATCTGGAAGAACATACCTGTTTTCTTATAGCAGGGAAAAGTGACTGTTTGAGAGGGATTTCCCTACGGGCTTACGACTCATGGGTTCGCGTAAAAATCGCACTGTAACACTCCACGTTTTTATGCTCGGCCTTTGGCCTCGCAGCGGTAGACTCTCACCCGAGGGATTGCGGGTGTGTTTTCTTTAGGAACCCAATGTAACTCTACATGGCGTTGATTCATAGATACCCTATTGTATATTGTCAGGATCCGAGGCACCTGGTGCTGCTGCGGGGCTACAGCCTGAAGGAGCGCCCCCCGAGCCCCGCGCCGCCGCCCGCGCCTGAAGTGCAAACCGACATATACGGGTATGTACTCAACATCTATATCTATCTATGTTTGTACATTATCACGTTCACTGCGGCTGTTAGGTTAACTTCTGAATTATGTAACATCAACCGCGATAAAAGTGTTTTTCTACTCCTGTACTGTTATCTGTCTTTTACTTGGTCACGAACACTAATATAAGAACATACATAATATGAGTTCAGAGAAGTCTATACTCTATTCCCCATAACAGCACTAGTGTCGTTATAGTCACATTACGATACTGCTAGCAGCCACAGACTTCTAAATCTAGGTTAAACTTAGGTCACGGATTAAGCGCTCAATTCTAACTTTACGATAAAAATGCACAACTACCAACTTAACAAACAATTAAATTCCTACGGTTTTTAAGAAAAACCAAACTTTCCGAACTAAATTCATTGATGCCAACATAAAAAAAGTATTTAGTAACTAGGCCAGAAAGCGGCTTTTTCCGTACGCGTAGCATGCTGTAAGTGCCTCTTTATAGCCAGGTGTGACATAAAGAATAAATAATAAAACGCAGATAAATAGTTTTTGAAATTTTTATCCGTTTGTTTATGCGCATTACATAAAAACTACTGGACGGATTTCAATGAAGTTTGGTGTACAGGAAGACAATGGTTAACACAAGGTTACATTTTACCCGACAATCATGATTTATATTTTTATTAAGACAAGTTGTATTGTAATAATTTGCTTCAGCTGGGGCGAAAATGGGATCTATCATCCTTAACGTCCTTCATTGATGGTTGATTTTGTTACCCCCTTTAGGAGTCATCCACAAAGTACGCCACACGATTTTTCTGACTTTTAGACCCGCCCCCCCACATTTTCCTAACATATATGACCTTGTTAGTATGCAGTGGCTGTCACATTTGGCTAGACCCCCCCCCCATGGGTGTGACGTACTATGTACTATATGGATGATCCCTTATATTTATTTGAAAATCTCTGTACCTGTGTACAAATTTACCACAGATGATGACTGATTTCTGATGTTGTTTGTACAGGCAAGGCCGTGGGGCGCCAGCGGCGGCTCCCCGGGCCCCACAGTTCCGGCCGACGGCGCCGGTGCGCCCCAACTGGTTGGCCCCCCGCAACCCCCTCTACGCGAACAACTCGGCACTCCTCACGCAGTTGGCTCAGCCCTCCTACCCACCGCCGCAGGTGCACTATATACCTATACCTTTTATATCTGTACATGTTCTAATGTCTGGAGCATTCCACGAAAACGTTTCGTAAGGGACACGATCTTTTTTAATACTTTTGACATGTAAAATTAGGAAGCTGAATGTCGGTATAGCAGTATTATAAGTTACAACCTGGCTTTAAGATGGGTAGTGTTGCCTTCAAGACTCGAAACAGAGCTCGAATCTTGAAGGCTTGATTTTTAGGGTTCCATACCAAAATGGTAAAAAAGGAACCCTTATGGTGCGACTCTGTCTGTCTGTCTGTCTGTCTGTCCGTCTGTCACAGCAAGATATCTCAGGATCTACTGATACTATCGACTTGAAATTTGGAATAGTGTTAAAAACTGCTAATCCGAGCCTATGGGTCAGAAAAAAAATCTTATACCTTTTTTACTTTTTTTTAAAAAGGGACCGAAAAGGGATGTCGAAAATCAAAAATTAAGCTAATATATCGAGTGGGATATCAAATAAAAGGGCTTTAATACCGTGTTTATTTTTTTTCTTAGACAAGTAGTTTTTGATTTAAGACAAAAAACGTTTAAAAAAATACCATTCCCCCCTATTGTCTCCGAAGTTACTGAGCAGAAAAATCTGTAATAATTACCAATTATTCATATCATCCTAAATATTACAGGAAAAATAAAACGGTTTTCCTAACTTGCAGCATTTTTTAGAAATTCGCAAAAATCGTAAGGCAACCTTATTTGCTCCTACTAAACTAACCGCGGCATATGTCGATGTATGGGGACAGCGGTTTTACAGGAGCAAAGTTAAGTTTGTCCCACCATACAGTTTTTCTTGAATTATTCACGTATCTACTGACGAGTTTGTACGGAACCCTCGGTGCGCGAGCCCGACTCGCACTTGACCGGTTTTTAAGTCTCCAGTGTGTAAGGTTCAGATTTCTTTCAGAGCTCGAGGCTTTGCTATAGCCTCTAGGGCTTGAGCTGCGAAGGATCGCGAACCTCTAGCGTTCGAATCTTTAAGGCTATTTTCTCGATACTAAATGTAATGTTCTGTTACAGCCGGGTATCCAACGCATGCCAGGCATGATGGCGGCCGGCCCGTCGGGCGCGGCGCCGCAACGCACCTACATCTGGAGCGGGGTGCTAGAGTGGATGGAGAAGGGCAAGAACCCTGGCGACCAGCAGAAGGTCACCAAGCACCTGCCCTGCCAAGTGAGTCCTTCCATCGAGATGTTTACTCTAACCCTGGAAGGGTCCACGGATTCACGTTCACTCTTTTTTCACGCTTATCATAAGCAGTTAGTTACCTTTAGCTAGACAATCGATGAACACGACATAATTTATAGATGACCCCAAGCTAGCAATTTGAATGAGGCAGAAATGCACACCTAAACTCAACAGTTAGGCTGGTGTGTCATCATACAATAATCTAAAATAATAACCACACAATTAAAAAAATTAAAACAACCGGCTTTCATTAAACTAATTTCGATAAGAATATTTGAATATTCCCTCGATTTCTCCAAGATTCCAGCATTAGATCGTGATTTGGTTGCAATGGGACCACCTCTGAAATATACAAACAAAAAAGAATTTTCAGAATCGGTTCAGCCGTCTTCGAGTAATCGGTGAACAAACATACAGACGAATAGAGAATCGTCCTTCTTTTGAAAGCCGGTTAAAAATCCCACCTTATTCCATCAACGGACGCCGGACAGAACACATCTCCAGTATGTCCTGAGGATGCCTCGTAGAGAGGCGAAACACGTGTCGAGTTTTGGATTTTTGGTGGTGGTTTGTTATATTTATTTTTTCTTTGCGAGGGACCATTAAATTGCATGTGAATGCATGAAAAAATACGCAAGTAAGTATGACGGGTTAGCACTAATTGACGAACACGTTTTCATATCGCAGATAATAGTAGATTGTGTCACAAGGGAGCAAAATGATGTATTTACGGCGAGGGCGTACATTGAATCCTGAACGAAGCGAAGGATTATACAATAGAATCCCGAGATCCGGAGCGTAGTGAGGGATTCAAGTGTTAACGCCCGAGGTGAAAATAATTTTGCTACCGAGTGACACGTACTGCTTTTCACACCGACTATGAGGAAAATTCAAATACAAACGCTACCTACCAAAATAACGAAATATATAGTTACTCAAAGAGCATCACACATTATTATTAAAAATTAAATGTTAAATTGTCAAATGTATAGTCTATTATTGTTTTATAAAACAATTATTATTTTTTACGGACGAGACGAAAATACCACTTCCATATTATATTTATGGCCCTCGCCTGCGGCTCGGACCGCAAACACCTGTGATCTGGGCCGTTCCTTATTATACCGCCCTCGGTGTGTAATTTAAGTCTATGGTATGGCATATTCTAAGTGGGTTCAAACTAAAAATACCCTGTTGTCCTTGAACAGAAAAGTGCTACTTTGATCCCTCTTATGAGGGAGCAAAATACTTTTTTTCTGAATAGGAGGTGTGAAGAAATACTTTATTGAAACAAAAAAAAAACTAAAACACCGATTTGCTATATCCAATAGCTTTAGCAAGATTAGCAATGCAACATTATTGTTTTAATTAACATGGATTTCCGCAAAGTAACGCCTGATTCAATGAATTATC
Source organism: Eudemis profundana (assembly GCA_947034925.1). Classification (NCBI taxonomy): domain Eukaryota; kingdom Metazoa; phylum Arthropoda; class Insecta; order Lepidoptera; family Tortricidae; genus Eudemis; species Eudemis profundana. Next base: position 6,637,442 of record OX344814.1, on the reverse strand, counting down.
ATACAATAAGTAAATAAATATTGTGGGGACAATCTTACACAAATCGACCTTGTCCCAAACTAAGCAATGCTTGTATTATGGGTACTAGATGACGATATACATACTTATATAGATAAATATATACTTAAATAGATAGAAAACATCATGAGTCAGGAACAAATACTCGTGCTCATCACAAAAATATTTGCCCTTACCAGGATTTGAACCCGGGACCTCTAGCTTCGTATGCGGTGTCACTCACACTAGGCTAAACATGTCGTCTATATAAATAATCTGTCTATTCTGGTTTTGTTGGTCAGGTATCAGCAAACTCAAAGGACATAGAGCCAGAGTTGAAAGTGGACACGTGGCCGAACAAACTCCTGATGCAGCTGATGCCAAAGCAGCTCATCAGCAACATCGGCGGGCAGTATCTCAAGGACAGCAAGTCTGTGCTCTTCCATCTCCAACAGAACGAGGCGTTAGACGCACTGACGAAAGTCATGGTCAACGGTTTTGTAAGTATATTCTATAAAAAAAAGTAAAATAGTGGTATTTCAGCTAAGTGTGAATAAAGATGCAATAGTATCTGATATTACGAATGGCGGCCACAGACTGGAATATTCGGTAACTGGAATATAGCAGGAGCTAAAGTTAAACCAAAAGGCATAGTAGTAAATTGGGATAGCCCCAAAGTTGAAGAAGACTAGGAACAAACTCCTGATGCAGCTGATGCCAAAACAGCTCATCAGCAACATCGGTGGGCAGTATCTCAAGGACAGCAAGTCTGTGCTCTTCCATCTCCAACAGAACGAGGCGTTAGACGCACTGACGAAAGTCGTGGTCAACGGATTTGTAAGTACAGCCTATAAAGTGATATAATGTTATTGCAGCTACGTGCATGGCTCGGATACCGGTATTTTCTCCATACAAAAATACCGGTATTTTTTCCGTTCTTTGGTTTATTATTTCATTTTTTAATCGGACAGTCTAATAATACGAAGTCATTACTTAAATACATTATTGAGCCGTACATAAAATAGCATAAAATATTGAGCTATTTCGGGATTTTTGAAAAATACCGGTTCCGAGACATGGCTACGTGTGAAGAGAGATGCAATATTAGAGATATCACGGACTAGAATATTCTGGAACAGGAATATAGCAGGAGCCAAAGTTAAGCCAAAAATAAGCCAAGGTAAATTGGTATAGCTCTAAAGTTTAAGAACACAAGGAACAAATTGCTGACGTAGTTATGGCTTGATTAGTCGGTCAACATCAACAACAATACAATATTTTGTTATTGCACACCAAGAGAACATTACAATTCAAACAGCAAATAAATAATTCAATTTTATGGGTGAAGAAAGATGCAATAGCACGGATATCTCGGAAAGCGGTTACGGACCGGAATAATAGGCTACTTGACAGTGTGAAAAATAATGGAAGAATTATGGATATATGTATTAATTATAAGTATTAAAACCAATTTACGCGAATATTACTAAAAATAAATGGGTAATTTATTTATAAAACTCGGATGAAAATTGATTATTTTTTATCTGTCGCCATTTTATCGAAAACGGTTTGGATTGGCCGATGACGTCACATCATAGTAAACGGCATCGACAGCATCTGTCAATCCTATTCGTTCGTAATTCTGTCATTCAAAACGGTAGAACGTTATGCGATCCTCGTTGACGTTTGTTGGTTTACTATCGTGTTACGTCATAGACGCCATATTGTCCGAGAAAGCGTTTTGGCGCCTAATTCTAAAAGTGCATTTTTATTTGCTTTTTTCAGAAAAAATACACAAAAGAATTAAAAATAACCACTTTCTGAGTGCTCAATAGACATCATTAAACAATCTGAGTTACTTTTCAGAAACCTGTCAAGTAGCCTATTGTCACAGGAGCCAAAGTGAAGCCAAAAGGCATAGTGGTAAATTGGTATAGCCCCAAAGTTGAAGACCACAAGGAGCAAGCTGCTGATTAGTTCATTGATACTAAATGATAAGGAGGCGGGTAGTACCTCTAGAACAGTCATTCTGTAGTTTTCTATCTATGGTAGAACGAGGAATTAGACGCACTTACCAAACAGTATTCAGATATTGCCACAAAGTTGAAGAAAATAATTGCTGTGGCCAGTTTAACGAAGCTTCAAGTTACTATTTGTCAAAAACAACAACACCATTGACTGGTTTGACCAATGTGGCTGGATTAGACTTGTGAAATTATAACTTTTAACTTTGTGGAACGGACCACTGATTTAGTTGACGTCAGTAACATCAGCGGATTAGTTGTATTTCTGTAAGATTTTCATTTGTCAGTTTTCCGTGGTGACGTCAAACATATACTATTTTCTTTGATATTTATTATTTGTCCCCAGGCCGGCTGCGTCCATTTCTCGCCTATGTCTTCGCCGCCGCAATGCGACATCAAAGTGCTAATACTGCTGTACACACCCGACAAGAAGGCTTATTTGGGATTCATTCCTAACAACCAGGCCACGTTTGTAGATCGCCTACGAAAGGTAATTAAATAATTTAAATGAGACGTTTAAAAGTTTTCAAATGTGGATCCGCCACAAGATATACTGACGAACTACTTGAGGTAGTCGTAATCCGGCCCTCTGAAGGTGGTCCGGGCCAAGCGATCTGGTTCGATCCCAGGGAACGCCACGGCCCCTTCCCGGTCCGATTTTTGCAAGTCAGTAAGTCTTGCAAGTATGTCAGCTCAGCTTCAAAAAATAAAAGTCGTAATCCGGTACATGTAGAATCAATGGTTCATTCTAGAAGTCTTGTGATCATCATCAGCCGAAATATGTCCACTGCTGGGCATAGGCCTCCCCTGAAGCTATGGAACCTTTAGGGTCGGCCCTGCGCCCATCGGATTCCGAAGATATTCACTAGGTCATTAGTCCTCCTTGTCTACCCATGCTGCGTCTTTCTTTAGAATGACTATTCATTGACAGATTAAAAATTTAAAAAACCCCCGACCAAACATAACATACGACCTGATGACCTTGAAAACCTGAACCGATTTCCACCAAACATAGCTAAGAACACTCTCGACTGATATACCTTTCAAACAAAAAAAACCGCATTAAAATCGGATCATCCGTTTGGGAGCTACGATGCCACAAGGACATTTACACATTTACACACACAGACACGTCAAACTTATAACACCCCGTCGTTTTTGCATCGGGGGTTAATTATAACACCCCGTCGTTTTTGCGTCGGGGGTTAAAAAATCGTCATCATCATAATTTCAACCTTGAGATGTCCACTGCTGAATAGGTCCACCAAAGACTGCCAAAACAAACGGTCGCACGTTTTATGCCTCCATCGATTTGGTCCACCATGATCCACCATTTGATCGACCAGGTCGCCCGACCATCCGGTGAGGAACCGACCGATCAAAAAAATATACGATACCTTTGGGTTCAGTTGGCGTAAAAGCCAAAGTGCAACAATGGCTTTTACGCCAATTAAACTCAAAGGTATCGATATATATGATTTTTTTTCAGATGCGTGGCCTATAATTTGTTAGCAACAATTATGTTTCATGCTAATATTAGCAGAGTATTTAAAAAAAAAAATCCTTAATTTCCCAAATTTTCCATACGTTAATGATATTTTCCTTTGTGTTACCGCTTACCGTTATACAAAGTATATGGAAAAATTGTAACACAATAGGGATTTTGAAAGCACGTACAGTAAACGGCGATAAAGAATGCACATCGATCTTTGGAAAGAGGCAATCGGCTAATTTCGACTTCGTATAGCGATATCTGTGTCGCACACACCATGACGTTTGTTTTGTCAGTCGTGGTTCAAATGCGAGAGAGTGCAGTCGCATATCTAAGTCAATATATATATAGAGTTGCTAAAACTTTTACAAAATTAAATTTGAATGTATTATGGCATAACACCAACACATTAGAATAACACCAACCTTTTCTTCCCGGGGGTATCGCATGAGTCGATTAAGGGTACAGGGTTAAACCGTGTTGCCTAGCAACTTGTCACCGCAATATTACACTTTTTGTTGATCTTTAAACCCACATTTAAATATGCTAGCAGTATAACATCAGTTGCTAATGCTCAGTCAACCCCTTTTAGGAATATGGGCGTGAATATATGTATATTATTTTTCCCCAACAAACAATAATTAAATATAATTACATCGTGTTTTACAGCTCTATATATTCCACGTGAAATCAAAACAAAACAACAATAAAGTACTTAGTTCTAAATTCAAATTCTGATGAACGATTAATCTAATAATTGATGTACATGGAAATTAGTATTCGTTTGTATTCGGAAATGCGATGATTGCCGATGTGCATTCTTTATGGCCCTTTACTGTAGTTTGTACTTAGAAGTAGAAATAACAGGAAATTGGCAGAAATTTGCACAGTAAAAAACGCATTTTTTTTAAGTGCTCTGAAACCATAACATTCTAATTTTAACAATGGATGTAACCACATACCGGAGCATATTCCTTAGTTTAACTGTCGCACAGGGTTGCCAGATGGTCGGGAATCGGCGGGATTCTCCCGATTTTTTGTATGCCCTCCCGACTCCCGACAAAGAAGAAAATCTCCCGACCAACGACTTCATTTTAAAACTTAGTCCGATCCACGCCAGCGAAAATTTCTGCTATTTCAGGCTAAAAAAAAGGTCGCGCTTAGAGCGCGCAGGGCATCTCCCGACCAAAGTCTCAAAATCCCGACATATTGTTTCCTGCTCCCGATAATAGGGTAATTCAATTTGGCAACCCTAGTCGGCACCCGTTAACCAGTGAAGATAAAGTGCCTATACTGATCGGTTGCAGGTTATCCAACAGCAGAAGATGACGCAGATCATCAACAAACAGATGCCGCCGGTCAGCGCCGCGCCCATGGGCGGGTCCATGCCCACAGCCACCATGGCAGGTCAGTGGCAAAGTATAAAGACGACCAAGTAGTCCAACTTTGGCCGTTTAGGGGCATTTCTCCAGAAATATGTCTGCGACTCATTCATCTGTCTCCATACATTTAGTATGAAAAAGGGCCAGATGAATGAGGTGACCGCAGACATATTTCTGGAGAAATGTCCTTAGGAGCGCGCGACACGTATTCACACAGACCCGCGATACCACGTTTGTGTGAGTGCGATCCATACTGGAGCATTCTTACGCATTTTTATTTCTTTGCTTGTGGTGCGTTCGTACAGGGCGCGCACACATTCAAGCGCACGATGAACTTTTTGTAGGGAGAAAAATTTCTGTACTGTGGTAGTAGTCTACACTTTGAAAGGTTTTCGCAAACTAAAGTTTGAAAACATCAGGAGCATTTTCCGATCCATTTTCATTTCTAATCAATGGTACAATCCAAACAGTCACTATCAAACTGCAGGTCTAAGAAGAAAAAAAAATGTTTGTATAGGCGCAATCTGCATGTCAAAATCAATTAAATGAGCCCACAATCCGTCTTCAACATCAGCTAGATGCTACTATAATCTTGCATTGTCACCAAACTTACAGAAGTATGCCAAATTTCAGCTCAATCGCATACAAAGAAATGGTTGGAAAATGGTTTGCAAACTTTGAAGCCATAACTTACATACACACTTACATACGGACATTGCAAGTTAAATAAAAGCTTGTAAGCTTGGCGATCTAAGACGGAGGCCTATGTCCAGCAGTGGACGTCTGTGGCTTATACACCGTGCCCCCGAATAACTCGAAAAATTTTAACCACGTATTCCTGATAACGTAAATAACGTTATATCAACATAGGTCGAATTTTGTCATTTTACAAAAAATAAAATTTAAAATAAATCAGTAAACTGAGCCCCTCCTTATAAACATGTCCTTACTTGAGGAAAAGATATCAAAAAGGAAAATAACCACATTTTTACTAAAAAAAACCCGACCGCGGTGCACTTTGAAACTGCATAAAATCCGCCATTTTGTTTATTTTAACGAACTTCATACCCAGTGACACTCGCACCATCAAGACGAATCTAATGATGTATCATTTATCAAAATCGGATGTGCCGTTGAATAGTTACGAGCGCACACAGGAACGGACATACATACAGGTCAAACACATAACCCTCCTTTGGGCTTCGCCGCAGTCGGGTAAAAAAGCTAAAATGGAAACAAAAGGTAACTTTTTTGGACTCGTAGTCGCTTACCATCAAATACTGCGAAGGTTAATTGCTGTTTCGTTAAAAGAGTTAAAAAAAATTGTAAAAGTATCTTAGTCACATTTATAAGGGCTTGTTACACACTTGGGAGTTTTCATTTAAAAGATAATTAATATCTCGGAAAGTAACCCTTATTCGACTATACATCATATAACTTTTTTACTCCTAATAGTTGTTAGAATCTATAGTTAAAGATTTTCGGGTTATTCGGGGGCACGGTGTAGATTAATTGAAAAAGGATTCTTATTGTACAGGTCGATTCACAAGAGCTGGCACGAATGGATTGAATGAAAGTGATGTTCTTATAAGGGAGGATCCAAATATTTTGTAAACGAGTACATAAACACTTCTTTATTATTCAAGAAAAAATACATGTAAATCTGCACATTATTAAGACTAAGCCGGTAAAAGATATGGCAGAAAGGTAAATTTAACGGTTCCCTACAATAGTACATTGTGTATCTAGGGCGGTAAGTAAGGAATTACAAACGAGTGTTTGTTATAAGCCCGAGGTGGAACCGAGGGCTTTAATAACACGAGTTTGTAATTCCCTTACCGCCCGTGGCACACACAATGTTTTTCATCACACTTGTGAGGAAATCTTAATAAAATATCCTTACTTTTCGACCCAGTATGACAAGAAAATATTAAAACAGACAGTGACATTTGTCACATAATTATGTCCATAGACAATGCGAACGTCAAGCAAGTCACGTTCGGAAACCATAGCGGTAACGGCCATTTTAGTTGATTTTATATTTGCAAAATAAAGAAATACATTATTTAAACATTTAATTAAATGTTACCGAAATATGTGTTTATATGTATTTGCAATTACAGTTATCTTTAAATAAATATTTCAGTGATAAAAGTTAAAAAAATAAGTTGGCGTTTCCTTTGAACATGACAAATAAGAGTAAAACAGAACCAGCGTTTCAAATTTAAAAAGAAAACCATTACGCCCTAGGGCGTAATAGGCCATTTACGGCCCGCAGAACCTACGTGTAATGACACCATTTTCGAGCAAGTGTGGTGAAAATATTTTTTCATCACACTTGCTCGAAAATAGTGTAATACTCTTATTTGTCATTTTCAAAGGAAACGCCAACTTACTTTTTTAACTTTTATTACTGAAATATTTATTTAAAGAGAACTGTTATTGCAAATACATGTAAACACATATTTCTGTAACATTAATTAAATGTTTGAATATAGTATTTCAGTATTTTGCAAATATAAAATAAACCATTTTTAGTCTTTACCGCTATGGTTTCCGAACGTGACTTGACGTTCGCATTGTCTATGGAATATGTCACTAATGTCACTGTCAGTTTTACAATTTTATTTAGGTTAAGTAAGGTTATTTTAATCAGATTTCCTCACAAGTGTGATGAAAAACATTGTGTGTGCCACGGGCGGTAAAGGAATTACAAACTCGTGTTATTAAAGCCCTGGGCTTCGCCTCGGCCTTCTAACAAACACTCGTTTGTAATTCTTTACTTACCGCCCTTGATACACAATGTACTATACTATCAAGGAGTTTTTAATTTGATTTATACTATTTTCACACTGACGCCGCAATGTACGCAATCATGGCGAAAATATGCGAAACTGATACGAAATTTCAATGTCACGGTGCAATTTTAGCGCTTCACGGCGTCCATGTGCAAATAAGGTTGCGATTGTGTGGGTAAGGATTTTTTTGTTGTTCATAAAATACACACTGCAGACTGGGTTACGAAGTTATGAGACGAGATGGTCTAAAAACACGATTATCGGTTATTGAATCCACCTGTATTTAATCATTTCGCGATGCACACATAAATATTATCATTCACTCGGCCATTCGTGTGAATCGACCCGTAATAGGCTAGACGACTAAAAAACTGTTTAGTCCGTCAGTTAGATTATTCGATTAAAAGAAAAAATACGTGCACAATATTTTTTATTGTGCACGTATTTTTTCTTTTGTTTAAGAAACAAAAAATGACGAGGATAGAGTGCTTAGAAGTTTCGAGTGACGTCACTCCTTGGTACAAATTTCACCTAGGAGTGACGTCACAAGCCCCCACTTCAGCAGTTTAATGATCTATAACTTTGTCGATTTTTAATATTTTGATAAACCAAAAAATACGTGTCCCATATTTTTCCATAATCTAACTGACGGACTATATAGAATTATATATTTTTAACCCAGCCGTCATCCCTATTGTGTAATCTACATACATTGTCAGGTGCGGGCACAATGCAGCCGAGCATGTCGTCGTCGGCGCCAGGCATGGCGGGCGGCATGGGCCCCGGCATGGGCGGCGGCATGGCCGCGGGCATGGGAGGCGCCATGCCCGCGCTAGGGCCCGGCGCGCCCAGCCCGCAGGGCATCGTGCAGCAGATGCAGCACCCGCAGGTATGGTGCAGTTTCAATGGGGCAGTAGCGGCCCGCACATTAGGCCACGATGCAGCCAACTATGTCGCCGTCAGGTATGGTATGGGTCCTGGTATGGGTACAGTGCCATGCCGGCCCTGGGGCCCGGAGTGCCCAGCCCGCAGGGCATAGTGCAGCAGATGCAGCACCCGCAGGTATGGTCAGGCCATTTCTCAATCCGCGATTCGGTTTCGCGGTAAATCTTGCCGCATGGAATAGGAAAAATGAGCACACGTTATGCGATGGACTATCCTATGACCTCGTCTCTCTCTATCGGATAGAGAGACGCGGTCAGTTGCAGGTCAACTCCGGCTGCTCATCCGACGCGAACGGCAGATTTGTTAGGGAGAGAGACTTCTGTGTGTAGTACAAATTCGGATGTTGACTAATGTTGAATTTTACAACATAATATAGTCACATGGATTGGAAAATACTAAATTATCATAACACAAAAGAAATAAACCAAAAATATAAAGTTATGAGACCACAAAGTTTAAAAAAAACGATATTATTTTTATCCTCTTAAGGAAAAATTAAAGTCAATTTCGGAATGCTTAAGTAACACTGAACAAATTGATGTATGACAACTATGTGCTTAAACGCACTTTTTCGTGCTCAAAATGGCAAAATGCTATTTTTTTCATACTACAGTACAGCGATGGAAGCGATGACGTCATAGGTTCCTCCCGTTTTATATAGAACGTTTTCAATGCTCAGTGCGATCTGCTACTTTTGATTACAATTTGTGGCTGTTATACTTATACAAATGTATTAGGTGTCATATAGATATTTGTTCCTCACAAATAGTAGAATCGATTTACGACAGAAAAATATCGAGTCAACAGGCGAATTCTTATTCTGTGGCATGGTGCAGTTTCCAATGGGGGGTAATTCCGTGGCAGACTAATGTTCAAATTGTTCAAATTTAAATGTCAATATATGAAGGATCAAATTAATACTCATCTAGAATAAAATTAACACTTGCAGACAGTTTCACTGGGTCAGTAAGACATCGGTTCAGACACGCCAATTTTGACGCTTTGGGCTTAAAATCACTAAATCTCATAATACCTTATTTGCCAATACACCCTATTTTCAAATTACCATGAGCTCATAAAACCTAAATGTCAAATTGTAACATTCTTAAAATGAACGAAATTCATTATGACTTTGACTTAAAACGGCATATTCTCTAAATGCCTGAAGATTGAAATGCACAATCCTTCAATTACCGAATGGCAGAAATGACAAAATATCAAAACAACTCAACCTCAAAATACCTAAATTTAGGCATTTTCCCAAAAATAAGAGTGTTTATTTGATAGTATAAATTTAGGTATTTTGAGGTTTGGTTGTTTTAAGCATATGTTGTTTTGCCATAATGCTGTTTTGAAGTTTAGGTATTATGAGCCTAAGGTAATTTGAACATCGGCGATATTAAGGTTTCGGTTGATTGTGAAAAAAATATAGGCATTCTGCAATTTAGGTATTTTGAGGCCATGAAGTTTTGAGATCTGGGAATATTGATAATGAGGTAAAATGAAATTTAGTGATTTTAAGCCCAAAGCATTTTGACGTCATTTCATTTTGATACCAGTTTTCTGTAATTCACAACGGACTGACGAATATTATTTAAAATATTAAATTTTCATCTGTCCGGGGATTCTATGATAACTTTCTCGCTATTCTTGCGTTCGACGCTAGAGTTAGCGTGTAACCGATGTCTATGGAGATAGATAGAATAACCTGTATTTTTACCCGACTGCGGTGAAGCCCAAAGGAGGGTTATGTGTTTGACCTGTATGTATGTCCGTTCCTATGTCCGCTCATAACTACTCAACGGCACATCCGATTTTGATAAACGATACATCATTAGATTCGTCTTGATGGTGCGAGTGTCACTGGATATGAAGTTCGTTAAAATAAACAAAATGGTGGATTTTATGTAGTTTCAAAGTGCACCGCGGTCGGTTTTTTTTTATAAAATGTGGTTATTGTATCATCAATCATTTTGTATTTGAAATCCATTTTTGTCATTCAGGGTATGATGGGCATGGGCGGCAACATGGGCGGGCAAGTGCAACAGCAACAACAGCAGGCCCCCGGCGGCAAGGGGCCCAGGCCTTCGCAGCTAGACGGGCTTGAGGCGGCCAGACAGCAGAACTTGGAGAAGATACAGCAGCTGCAGCAGACGTTGGAAGCGGCGCATCAGCAGGAGGCGCAGTTCAAGAGCCAGGTACTGTTGAGGAATAGTCTAGGGCAGCTTCTCCTAAACTATGGGTCGCGAGCTAATATCGAGTAGGACATGTGGTCTGAGACAAGAGCCCTCCGCCAGGGACAACGGCCGGATGGCGAAAAAAAACCTTGCACAAATAAGACGTTATTACGTGGTTCCTGGATTCATCACTAGTCATGCTAGTCAAAGGTGAGTTCTGAAAAAGGAACTTGTAGTTAAGTGGGTCGTAGTCCAGTTTACTTTAGAAACCTCTGGTGTAAGATATGATGGGCCCATTAGTATTGTTGACCATTTAACGAGAGGGGCTAAAAGCAGCCAAACAGCAGAAGTTAGAGAAGATACAGCAGCTGCAGCAGACGTTGGAAGCGGCGCATCAGCAGGAGGCGCAGTTCAAGAGCCAGGTACTGTTGAGGGATAGTATAGGGCAACTTCTCCTAAACTATGGGTCGCGAGCTAACATCGAATAGGACAGGTTCCTGGATTCGTCGCTAGGGAATCTACGCTTCGCTAGTCATGAGGTGAGTCCTGAAAAAGGATTTTTTGTTAAGTGGGTCGTGGTCCAGTCTACAAACCTCTGGTCTGAGGTATGATGGGTCCATTAGTATTGTTGACCCTGTAACAGGACCGGTTTACAGCAGCAAAACAACAGAACTTAGACAAGATACAGCAGCTACAGCAGATGCTGGACGCGGCGCGTCAGCAGGAGGCGCAGTTCAAGAGCCAGGTACTGTTGAGGGATAGTCTAGGGCAGCATTTGCCGCACTATGGGTCGTGAGCTAAAGGTGTGTGAGATAGGACCCTCCTTGTCTGGCAAGGACGACGGCCGGACGACGAAAATAATCTTGAACAAATACTGTTTCACGGTCGTTGCGCTTGCTTTTTTCATCGAGTGTGTTATTATAACTTACATATATGACGAAGCGTGGATTTAATTAGTAGTCAAAATCCAATTGAAAATGGTAATCAATAATGGAAACATGTTTTAATGATTTGAGAGCGGGAGATTCAGTATCCCGAATGGAGTTTTTCGTTGAACATTTGACAGTGGTTGACAGCTAGAGATACGCGCGTAGACTTGGCGCGGTATGTGCTGAATGGATGTTGTTGTGTTCGCGAACTAATCCATTGGCTCTTGTTTTAAATGACAGTAATTTAGTGGCAAGTGTGTTCACATGAACCTAAGTGATTAGTTGAAGTAGCGGAGTGTGTCCATTTCCGAATGTTTCCTTGATATACGCGCTCAAAATAGTAACAATGATTGAGACCGGACGGCTAAGCTATTTGTTCACTTCGTCATATATTACTAAATAATGCTGTTAAACTGAATGGCCCAAGTCTTGGATTGCCATAGGATAATTTTATATCCCGGTAAAGAGTTCCCTTTCAAACGCAGGCGAAGCTGCGGAAAGCTAGTAATATGTATAAATAAATGTTTTATACCACACCTAGCCATAAAGTGGCTTTTACCGCACGCTACGCGTTCGGAAAAAGCCGCTTTCTGGCCAAGGGTAGACATAAAATGATATACACAACACGGGAGGTAAAAAAGAAAGCCCTCGATCACATATTCACGTCCCTCGCTTGCAGCTCAAACATCTGCGTTCTCGGCCTTTCTTTGTATTACCACCCTAGTTGTGTAATGTACTGTTTTATCTGTGTGCCGATCTTCAGTAAATAACGGTTAACGTGCAGTTGTTCGGCCGGCAGATGGACATCATGTCGCACCTGCAAGCGGCACAGCAGCAGGAACAACACTACAAACAGCTGGAGGTGAGTGCGTTATACCTACACAAGAGAATCAGTAAAACCAAGGACCTTAATTAGTACATTACACAACTAGGGTGGTAATACAAAGAAAGGCCGAGATCGCAGATTTTTGCGGCGCGAGCCGCAAGCGAGGGTCGTAAATATGCGATCGAGGGCTTTCTTTATTACCTCCCGTGTTGTGTACATCATTTTATGTCTACACTTGGCCAGAAAGCAGCTTTTTCTGTACGCGTAGCGTGCGGTTAAAGCCACTTTAAGGCCAGGTGTGGCATAAATTGACAACATTTCATTTTAAGAACACTTTAAAATGTATATACGATTCGAAAGCATTTTGTCTTCTGAACACTACACTATTTTTATATTTTTTTTATATCGCTTAATATAAAAAATACAAATGAATAAAAAATATGTCCTCATTTTACCAGTTCTACGGCACAATTTATTTATTTATTTATTTATTTAAACTTTATTGCACAATAATAAAAAAGTACAATTGGCGGACTTAATGCCTTAAGGCATTCTCTACCAGTCAACCATTGGGTAAAACAGAGATTTTTAGTTGGTGCAGGATTGTTTAAAGGCGAAACGACATCAGAGACACAAATCAATATAAGAGTATATATATAAAAATAATAGACATACACATATACTTGTTACAATAAACATACATATATAACAAAATAAATGTACCCATGCAAAACATCATGACAAATAATTAATTTTGACTTGTATCAGAGAAATGCTTGCGCAACTTGCGTTTAAAGGAGAATTTGCTCTGAGCTTGCCTAATGGGGAGCGGGAGATCGTTCCATAAGCGAATTGCCTGAAGGGCGAAGGAATTGGACATAAAACCTGATCGGTGCAAAGGAATATTGAGCTTAAGGCTACGGGAAGTACGGAGTTTGCAACCAGGTCGGGGCGTTAGGAAAATAAATTTAGATTTGAGATACTCTGGTGCGGCTCGATCGAAAAGTATGGTATAAAGTGTGCAGAGGATTCTAACTGACCTGCGTTCGCGGATAGGCAACCAGTTAAGTTTACGGCGAAAGGCGGACACGTGATCGTACTTGCGGAGACCGAAGACACAATAGATGAAATGCCAGTGCCTTTTGCCAAAGAAAAAATAAGCTGTCATAATTTTGAATTTGACATTGTCAATGCATAGGTACTGTCAGATCGCTTACTTTTTTTCGATACGATAAGACTAAAGTAATGGTTTATTCTGCCGTAGAACTGTAGTTACGCCCTTTTAGAATAAGTAAATATTAATATATTAATTATAAATTAATTACAAATCCTGGTGAAACAAATAAACTATCCGCGTATTCGTCTTTTCAAACCAAATACAGAGAACCAATGAAATTAAAGGCTCAAAAAAATGAAAGGTTGTCAATTCTATAAAGCTTTGAACGCAGTAGCATCTGATGTCAAGCGACTATTAGACTGATGATGTAGCTCGCCGGTTCAGTCAAAGCCTATTTATTCACACTAGTCTTGTCGGGTCCAAGTACGTCAAATATACCTAACCTTTTGTAAGTAGATTATTTAATGTGAACGTTTTACGCTTGACCAATTATTTATGCCTAAATTGTCATCCAATGGTTGCTAATAAAGTTTTCCTGTAGCTTAAAAGAAACACCCTGTATATCCTTGGACGACGATAACAATTTCCCAAGTGGCTCATGTAGTTGTTTGATGCTATACTACCCTCATAAATCTAAAAGCGAGATAGATTTTTATACCTTTTTGCCTTATGCTTTTGATACAATGTTAGGGCAGTCATTGAAGCGAAAAATACGGTCTTACCTCCGAATTTTTTTACTGTGAACCGATTTGCATGAAATTTTGGAATTAGGCTCATCTTACCCTTAACTTCAAAAGTGAAAATGATCTGAACTCCGCCTATTATTTTTAAGGGGTGTAAACAACCCCTTAATGGAATAATTGACATTGAGCCATTTTATCGCTAGAAAACATGTCTAATAGTAAGTGGTGAAATTGTAAAGTATTTTCTAACATAATTACCTCATATTAAAATAATTTTCAACCCCTTGAAATTGCAAACAACCCCTAAATTGAAAAAATCACAAAAAAATACGTTGGTATGACATAAAAAGATGTAAGTATAGAGTAAGTAATATTTTATATTCTCTATAATAATTATCAAATTTTTAACCCCCTTTCAACCCTTGAAAACTACCCCTTGATAAAAAATTGTTAAATTTTTTTTTTTATAAAATGAAAAGGATATAAATATTATTCCACACTCTCGAAAATGATTATCATATTCTTAAGCTTTTCTACCCTTAACACATTGGGCGCCATGGGGGTCACGTGTGACCCCCATTACAAATACAGATGACCGACTACCCCTAAATTAAAACAGTAAATATATATGATTACTAGACCCCGTTATCTTGTCGCACTGACATTTCTTTTCACTAGAGCGTGAATGCTTTTTTTATCGACTATCTAAATGTCGATAGTGTGTATGCAGCCAACCCCGAAATCTCAAAATTTTTTTTGGACTTTTCATACATTACGAGTTTTCGACTATTTTCGACCGATCGATGACCAACTTAAGAAACAATTAAATTCCTGCGGTTCTTAAGAAAAACAAAACTTTCCGAACTAAATTCATTGATGCCAACATAAAAAAAATATTTTTATTATAGTCACTGCAAGTATATTTTAAATTAAAAAAAAAGTTTACCATAGACACATACTGTCAGTCATACGTCATATTTGCCTTGTTTGAGGTTATGCATTATTGTATTTTTTAGATTTTAAAACCTAGTCGTAGAAAAAGTATTGTATGCAACGTTGTATAATTAAATCAAAAAACGCGCATTGCGTCTCTATTTGCGATACTCGCCGCTGTTGCGGCTCGTATCGCAACTCACGCAATTCGCATTTTTTGAGCCTTCTTATACAACTGTTGCATAATAGTATTTTCGTTGGCCCCTTCACTCAAATGTGTTATATATACATATAAGAACGTTGGTATGTATTCATGCCTACGTTTCCAAAATATATGAGCCATATTATGTATATATATACACATTACAATAGTTGTGGGTCTCTATTATACTGCGTACTTTCACATTGCTCCAAATATTCACACTTCGAAATTTTCAGTTACTAAGTAGAAAAAAATATGATAAGTTTTTGGACCATAACTCCTTCAATTTTCATGCTATCACAATTTATAAAAAACCATTGTAAAGGTAATTAAGAGAGCTACAACATCCTTCATTGCAATATATAGTAAAAAACCTTTTTCTAAAACGGTGAAGGGTTAAAGGGCTTAAGAGAGGCTGTGATTGCGCTGCCACGCGCTCTTTAAACAATCATATCTCCGTCAATTTTTGTTTGACAGAGAAAACAAAAAAACTAAATTGTTTGTCAGAAAAATACCTAAAATTTTAATGCGTACACTTTTATGCGTATCTGTCGTAATTTTTGAGATATTATGAAAAATAAGTGGGTGTTTTAAAAATTTGAAATTATGTTTTTTTTTAATCGTGACTTTTTTGAAAAATATGTGTCCTGAAGCAGCCAAACTGATACTATCTATCAAACTCTTCATAATGAAGTTAATTCTAAGCGGAATACGATTAATTTTAATTTTGGTGGAAATGGCACTTATGAAACCCATTGATTTAAAAGAAAAAACATTAGATGCTCCCCTTATTTGCAATACAGCTCACTTATTTTACGTGCAAAAGACTTTTAATAGTGCTCATTTTAAAGCTTATTTCAAGCACTACAGAACCCTTTTGTATTAAAATGCATAAAATGCATCTGCTCGCCGCTAGATGGCATTGACCACATCGATTAAATTTCAGACAAAATAAAAAACGGCTTTGATCTTTAATATCTAGCTTAATATTGCACTTAGAATACTTTATAAAAAACCAAATTGTTCATTGTTTTACCTGCTACAATTTTGTTCCGTATAAAATTTTCGATAAAACGTATATTTTTGGAGATATTTGCAAAAAACCGATGAAAAACGTGACAAAAATGCGAATTTTCAATTGCGAATAACTTGAAATGTATTGGGTTTTTTGAAAAACTTTATAGAAGAGTTTTTGCTTAAAATTAGGCCTTCTATCGATTTCCGAGACGATTTTGAAAAAAAAATAATTCACCCCCGAGAAGGGGTGGCAACCACCCCCAGGGTGGTTGCGGAGTTCAAATCATTTTCACTTTTGAAGTTAAGGGTAAGATGAACCTAATTCCAAAATTGTATGCAATTCGGTTCACAGTAAAAAAATTCGGAGCCATAATGCTTCAATGACTGCACTATGTATGTCATTACAGTTTTTGTTTCTCAAGTTGAAACAGTGGATTTAGAGTAAAACAAATATATTAACCCTTAAATGTATAATGATGTATATCTGCATCGTATATTGTATGGCCGTTGCTTTTTTTGATGATTTTTTTTTTATTTTTCCCTCAATCTATACAACAAGACACATCTATTTCAATTCATCAAAAAGATATACAAAAAATCATGCATTTAAGGGTTAAGATATGCCTTTTTGGTAAACTCATAGTTGGAGCACGGGGAAATCCTATACTCAGGGCCGTATTTAGAGATCCATGGCCCCTAGGCACCTGGTATTGAGAAGGTAAACCATGCAGCTAGCTCGACTCGTTTAAGGGTCGACAATACTAATGTAGCAAGCACGTAGCTATATGAAGAGTCCACCGCTGGGCTGGCCGGGCCCCTAGGCACGGGCCTTGTAGCCTCCACTACTAATATTAGTGTAGGATTTTCTCGTGCTGTTAATGTTAAAAGAAATACCCTGTATAGCGATGATAATTATTACAGAATATTATAGTCTGTTTTTTATTTCCGAAGACAAATATGACAGCTACAAATGTCAAACGTAAAAATAATGTGGCCAGCTTTTAAGAAACGTGCTGTCCTTTGTTTCGGTTCGTGGTGTAATTATTAATAACCGATGTAATAAAAATTACTTTTTACGTTAAAACATATATTTTTAGGTGCTTATCGAAAATTAATTACATATAATAACTACATTGTATTCAATCTTTAACCTACTATTGGATAAATAGTGCCTACGTATGTGATTCCGTTGCTTGAAATGATAATGCAGAGAAATAAAGCGGGTTTGGCGTATTTTCAGCTTTGTAAGATAAGTAATGAGCTTCGAATCAAATAAAATGTACCTTTAAATATGAGAAATATGGTGTATTTACAAATATTCTATATCTCTAAAAGGGTGGCATTCTTACCTAAAGTTTTGTATCGTTTTGGAACTTCGCGGATTATGCACTCATTGTGTTACAGACACTTTAATATCAATAAACATAAGAACCTACGTAAATTTTTGTCGGTATGTACCGGTTGTATCACATCACTATTTATGAGTTGTAAAAAACAGGCAACACATGAAACGTCATTTTTGTCCTTGGAAATAAAAAACAGACTATAGTGTAGGATTTCCCCGTACTGTCAATATTAAAAGAAATACCCTGTATATGTATAACGACGATTTTTTCCTATGGCATAATAAAAATACTTTTTTAACTGCAAATGTCCAGGAGCAACGAAAGCACCAACAGCAATTGCAACTGCAGCAACAATTGCAACGGGGCACCGGCGCGGGGCACCCGCCGCGCATCATGCGGCCCATGATGTCCTCCAATCCGGGCCTGAGGCATCTGCTGCAACAAGTAAACTTACACGCCTTACACACTGTATAGGGATGATGTCTGGGTTAAGACAGCAGTTTATACAACTGATACATAATGAGGGGCCTTAGAACACAGAATAAGTGACAGTACGACGAATTCCGTGTAAATGTAACGTGAGTCACGATTTCATTGCGTGTTTTTTATTCATTAAAGATACAAATTTTAGTGTTAGTATATCTAGGGATGATAATTAACACTTCTTTAGAGATACATTAACACTTAATATCGTCACTGCGTGTCACTAGCGAGTATACGTCAAATTTAAAACAAAAGTGTACCATAGACGCATACTTATTATATCGTCAGTCATATGTCATATTTGCCTTGTTTGCGCGCTATGTTTAATTTTGTATTTTATATTTTAAAACCTAGTCGTAGAAAAAGTAATGTATGCAACGTTGTATAATTAAGTCAAAAAACGCTCATGGCGTCTCTATTTGCGATACTCGCCGCCGCGGCGGCTCGTATCGCAACCCACGCCATTCGCATTTTTTGCCCCTACTTATATAGTAATTATCCGATCAACTGGGCTAATGTTGTTAACGAATACAATGCCATTGAGAGGTAAACCACAAATTAGGATAACGAGAATATAGTGTCAAAAAAGTATAACTGCCTTGAAAGATCATTAGATTTTAGATTCTATTTACTAGACAGTAAAGTGTAAATGCAGTTATAGATAACTGCGATCTTAATTTGTTTTGCATTTCACATTCGCCCGACGGTCTGCAAGTGCGTATTCCGTAGAGAAAAGACTTAGAGATACTATGAGCTATCAACGGATTATCGGTTCTATGACCGTAATGATAAGGCGGCAAATACTTTCAAACAAAAAATAATAATGCATTTTGCTTTTACAGATTTAACGGGGAGCCAGGTAGACCGCCCGGGTTTACTCGTGTTACGCATTGTTATTTTTTTTTGGTGGTATTGTATTCTATCAATGGCATTGTTCGCTCAATGGCATTGTATTCTTTAACAGCATTAGCTCTCTTGAACGGATAATTTCTATACAACTGTTGCATAAAATAATTTGCATTAAAATAATGATTTAAAACTTAATGAAAATTGTGACTCACGTTACCTCTTACCGTGGAATGACCCAACTGTCGTTGGAGTCAGACCACCAGACGGAACGCATCGCATCCGACCGTCTCTATATATCACATAATGCGTACTAATGCGTGCTTTTTCTGAAAGACCCCCTACAGGGGGCCTTAAATCCACGCGGCGAAATCGCGGAGTGAGTCAAAGCGAGTGTGGTCTATAGTAAGATCACACAAGTGTTTTAAGGGCTAATTATGTACAGTTGCATATATAATTTTATCTAAACACATATTATAAGTACTCTAAAATTGGTTCGAAAGCCGAAGGCAAATGGCAACAGCCATACGCCAATAAATGTTCTTATCTATGGTAGCAGTAGTATTATGTCATAACGATATCATATATGGTAAAGTTATGACAGTTAAATTACGAACATCTTCCATATTGGCTTTGAAAGGTGTTCCAAATTTGAAACACATTACTATTTAAATTTATTATTGTAGTGCTGATACGGTTGTTTAAAACGCATTTTAGAAAATTTGTGATATGTGTGAAAATAAATATCATATTTAGTCTGTCAGTTAGATGCGCGACAGCGCATGACCAGGGGCTAGCACAAAATGGCCGCGACGTATATCGCGGACGACGAGTATAACAGCCATCGTACTGATTAGGGAATGCAATACCCGGACAAATATGAAACCCGGGTATTACCCAACTCCAAATAAAGTCAGTTACCCGGGTTTTCGGGTACCCGGGTTGCAATACCTACGATGAACTTGCCGGCATTGCCGCGTGTTAAGTAAGATAAACAAGCATGTGATGTTTTTTTGCGTTTGCTTCAAGGCGGCCGACGATAGATTTTATTTATTATCTTTAAAATAAAACGATACATGCATAATTTTTATTAATTACTAGGTTTTTTTAACCCGGATTCTGAGTCAAAATACCCGGGTTTTACCCGACTCTAAATAAAGTCGGTTACCTTCGGGTACCCGGTAGGGTGTCCCAGAAAGCGAATCTCCATACAAACTTTGAAGCCAAGTCGGCACGGGCTCCCATCATCACAGAGAGTTGAAATTTTATACACCAGTATATTTGAGTAGTCCAACATTTTTAGGGGGTATGCAGCACAAAAAAAAAATTAAAAAATCTTGGCCATACAACATTTTTTTTTTATTATTTAGTAATGCATACCCCTCCAATATTTTTCAACAACTCAAATATACTGGTGTATAAAATTTCAGCTCTCTGTGATGAGGGAACGCGTGCCGACTTGGCTTCAAAGTTTGTATGGAGATTTGCTTTCTGGGACACCCTAATACTCTGTACTTTGAGGTATTTAAAAAAAGGTAAACAAAAAAACCACGTGACTCGGATCGTTCAGCCAATCAAAGTAACGTTTTGTATCTGTGGCACAATACCACTGGCTGAACGACCCGTGTCACGGGTTTTTTTGTTTACCTTTTTTTAAATACCTCAAAGTACATAGTATAGTACCCGGGTTGCATTCCCTATTGCTGATGCGTGTTTCCATTGGCTGTTACATTCTGCGTAGCGCGCGAGATAAGTCGTGGCTATATTGTGCTAGCTGTGCGGTTACTTTCGTACTATATTAAATGGAAAGGTGTAGGTACAATTTTTCGCGCGATTAATTCGCGTGACACAGTTGCTAGAGGTATAGTCAAGTGCGAAAACATGTATCGAATAAATAAGGAGTATTTTACAAAAGGGCTTATTTTTTTCTATGATTTGAGGCCTTTTTGAAAAGACACTCCTCAAATTGTTTCATAAATATGGTACGAAGTTCTTATTACCACTGCATAAGGTGTATTAGGCCATATCGATACCTGTAGACTCAAAGGGCGTAAACGCCGTAGGTTCTAATGGCATTTACGCCCTTCGAGTCTAAAGGTATCGATATTTTTTGTATGCACCCATATTTTTACACTCGACTGTACTAAATACATTTTATTCTCTTGTAAATAATGCTTTTGGTCTAACTTCAGCAAGTTTAACTGTAAATACTTACTCATTCTTATTAATATTTCATTGATCGTGCCACGTCATTTCGCTTTCCATTTAGTGGCATATAATTCTAAATGTAATTCACGCTTTGAAAAAGAAAGAGTTGTCAGAAATATGTTTTATGCCACACCTGGCCATAAAGTGGTTTCTGGCCAAGTGTAGACATAAAATGATGTAAACGACACGGGAGATAATAAAGAAAGTCCTCGATCGCATAATTACGTCCCTCGCTTGCAGCTCGGGCCGCAAACATCTGCAATCTCGGCCCTTCTTTGTTTTATCACCCTAGTTGTGTAATGTACTATTTAGCCGAGCTTTTTAGACTACACTCTCAGTCTAATCCGGTGGTTAGTAAACTAATTACTACATTAAAAATGTCTGTCAAAAATGCATTCAAAAATTCAGAGCGTGTATTACATATTTCTTATTAGTCCCTATAAATACTTTACTTTTCAGAA
The DNA here is from genome assembly GCA_947034925.1 of Eudemis profundana. Lineage (NCBI taxonomy): Eukaryota > Metazoa > Arthropoda > Insecta > Lepidoptera > Tortricidae > Eudemis > Eudemis profundana. The sequence continues at coordinate 6,615,576 of OX344814.1, read as the reverse complement.
GCATTACACTATGTACTCAATTTAATACGACTCGATTGTTCATGGAAAACATACTCTTTCGGGTTATAGAAAAAAAACATGTACACGCAAACACCGTGAAATTTTAGTGGTTGGTTTCGTTTAAGGGCATGTTCAGTATCGTGTTCTGATTAGGAAAGTGGAAGAAATTATTTTTAACGCGAAAAAAAAAATATTTTCTATGGAGCAGGTCGTTCAAATTAGCTGACCCTCCATACAAAAGACCAAATTTATTTACGCCAAAAAAAATTTTTTCTTCTCTTTCCTAATCAGAATGCGATACTGAACATGCCCTTAAACGGAAAACAACCACTAAAATTTCACCGTGTATATCATAAATTCTCTGTACTGCGTTCAAAAACCGCAAATTATAACCATCATAAATATAAACTGATTTGTTTGAACAAATCTCTTTTCTATGAAAATGCTATTATTGCTTCATAATAACATAGAATTCGATGTTATTATGACATTCAAATTTCGAATCTCTGAAAAACAAAGCAATTTGACTTGATCTTAATCACAGAGTAAGAATTAGTACTACATACAGAAGCCTCTCTCGCTAATAGGGCATTTCTCCAGAAATATGTCTGCGACTCATTCATCTGTCTTCATACATTTAGTATGAAAAAGGGCCAGATGAATGAGGTGACCACAGACATATTTCTGGAGAAATGCCCAATAAAACTGCCGTTTGCGTCGGAGTTGACCCGCATCCCACCGTCTCTCTCTATCGCATAACGCGTGCTCTTTTTTCCGCTTCCAAGCGGGAAGATTTACCGCACAGCCGAATCGCGGAGTGAGTCAGTGCTGCCTCAATTCTAATATCAAAATAGGTATAGACTTGATGACAGTTCAAATCAGCTTCTTTTTATGAAGTGTCAAAACGCTCCGAAAGTATGCAGTTTAGTATGAAATACTACCTATCTTGTGACGTCATGCTCAACATGGTGCCTTATTTTTAGTTTTCGTCATTGTAAAATCGTTGATGGCACGAAAATAAGTTCGAATGATTTTATCCGGGCTGTTTTGGAAGCGTAATTTGCTGGTTAAAGTTGATGAATTTATTTTGATTGTTGTCAAATACCCCCTATTATTACGTGTTTTTGGCAAATTTCAAACGTAAGAAATTTGTTCTAACAAAACAGTTTCTCTTTAAGCTGGTCGTAATATGTGGTTTTTGAAGCATTATAAAGGGTTTATGATAATTATGATATGTGTGTGGATAAAATCCGTACCCGTGTAGCATAACACTGTAAGCATGTATGGTAAACAAAAGCACTTAGTGTTAATTGACCTCAGGTACGGAAATATTATTTTAGAGTAAGTTTTCCATGATCCCCATCTATACTACATTTATTCTCTGGCTAGTGGCTACAGCTATTTCGATGCCTTGTTCATTTCTCATAATAGCGCTCGTTTAAAAGTAAATTACTATGAAACAGGCATGACGTTTCTTTATCTGTTTTAATGTAGTTAAATCACACCACTTTTTTATGTTATAGCAAGGACCATTCAAACAAGAGGACTGTCATTCTCCATACTTTGGATCGTACCCCGACCGCAAGGCGATTTCTAGGCAAAAACTAGATGGCGCTAAAGAACTAAACATTTAACGATGTTATAATTGAACAAAGAAACATAGTACAGTAACAATTAGTTCGTAAACAGCTAATAATAAATAAATTCTAACATTTAAATACTGTGTCACGCTTGCAAAGTTGGATAATTGTAAATAATATAATTCTTATACCAAGCTTATACATAGATGGCGTTGTAATATCGGGAAACAGCTTTTTGTATGGAGAATGACAGTCCTCTTGTTTTAATGGACCTTGGTTATAGATACAAAAAATCAGAGTAAATAGAAAATTTAATTGCGCTCACCCAAAGTCAACACCAGGGCCTCGTTTCACGCAGCTACAAGTTACAATTTTACAAGTCTAAATAAGCAACATTGGCCAAATCCACCAATGGCGTTGCTGTATTGGACCAATGTTGCAAGTGTAGACTTGTAAAAAATTTTCAAAAAAAATTGTACATAGTTAAGGGCCTAATAAAAACAAAATCACGATCGCTTCCTCTGTGTTACGAAAGTTAGGCATACAAACTATACGGGTAACTTTCGTAACACAAAGGAATAAATTAAGTTTTTTTTTAATTAAATCCCTTAATTGTGTACATTTTTTTGAAAATGACTCAGGTATCAAACACGATATCTCTGGATATTCAAATTGATTGGCACACTGGTCTGGTTTGGTCGAATGGTAGAGACGCTGGGTCCGAAATCTAGAGGTACCGAGTTCGATTCCTGGCGTGGACCATGGATGAGCATAATTAAATTTTTATGTTTTTTAAGGACTTTTTTCTTGTTAATTTATTTTTAGACGAGAGTTTAATTCATCAGTATTTTGTTTAATAATTGCGACAAGTCCTGCATTGCGTGATACAACTTCGATAAATATAACTTATTGGCTTTTTCTTGTGTCTGCAACTGGCTAAGAAATATCTTTGCTGACAGAGCGGCATCTCTGGAAATGAATCTGTCATACTTTAAAAAAATCTGACAGATCAGTTTGGAAGGTGGTACATACAGATCACAGTTGACAAGATATATGTAAATTTTGTTTACAAATCGTAACAATAGGCACTTCGAACCGTGGTGACGTCCAGGACCGGATATTTAGTGCCCTAAGAATGCCCACATTAAAAGGATGACAAAAAGCTCGTGCCCTGAATACTGTGCGCTGGATTACACTAGGGCAGTAGGTGTCCCAGAAAGCAAATCTCTATACTAACTTTGAAGCCAAGTCGGCACGGGTTCCCATCATCATAGAGAGCTGAAATTTTATACACCATAATATTTTAATAGTTCCAATATTTTTAGGGGGTATGCGTTACAAAAAAAATAAAAAAAATCTTGCTCATACAACAAAAAAACATTTTTTTATTATTTTGTAACGCATATCCCCTAAAAATGTTGGAACTACTAAAATATGATGGCTTCAAAGTTAGTATGGAGATTTGCTTTCTGGGACACCCTACTAGGGCAGTGGTTCCGAACCTGGGGGTAATTACCCCTCCAGGGGTAAAACGAAGTTTTCTCAGGGGTAATACGCATGAATGTTAAGCCGCTTTACTTTGAGCAGTTTCTTATAAGCTTATAATACCTATTTTTTTGGAGGGGTAATAATACAAATCTCGATGAGAATGTGGGTGATCCCACTAATATTATAAATGCGAAAGTTTGTGAAGATGTTTGGATGTTTGGATATTTGGATGTTTGGATGTTTGTTACCTAATAACGGGATAGCAACTGGATGGATCAAGCTGAAATTTGGCATGCAAGTAGATCAAGTCCTGGATTGAAACATAGGATACTTTATATCCCGGTAAAGAGTTCCTTTGGGACAATAACGGGAACAACGTAAAATGCTAGTATGATAATAAAGGTTAGGAACCACTGCACTAGGGGCACTAGCCCCCCTCTAAGTATAAAGACAGATAAGTAGTTTCTTCGGCCGTTGAGGAGCGCGCGATACCTATTCAAGGTCGAGACGCATTCGGTGCGATCTGTACTGCACCATTCTTGGGTCGATCAACTTTGTTTTCTACCTCGTTGCCATGGTTACGTCCCCTGGCCAACTCTTTAAAGACATGTTTTTCTATAAATTTTCTACAGTTGAAATTCATCAAACGTACATTTTGTCGTAGTTATATTATAAGCCTTACTTTATGGACTATCTCCAATGCACATTAGTAGCATACACTATAACGGTTTTTTTAAGTAACCTTGACACTTGTCTCTGGGACAACGGGACGGAATAACAAACAAGAAAAAGTTGATTGACCCTATTACGCATTCTTAAAACTTTCCTTGTAGTGCGCTCGTTCACGGCGCGCACACATACAAGCCGTGCATGTACCTTCTGTAAGAAGATAAATTACTGCTATCATACTGTGCCCTAATGCTCTTAGTGTAAATCCAGCTGGCGACATCTGCCGTGCACAATTAGCCTGTTGACTCGATTTTTTTTCTGTCCTAAATCGATTCTACTATTTCTGAGGAACAAATATCTATATGACACCTAATACATTGGTATAAGTATAACAGCCACAAATTGTAATCAAAAGTAGCAGATCGGACTGAGCATTGAAAACGCTCTATATAAAACGGTATGACATTATGACGTCATCCGTTGCATCGCTGTAATAAGTCTGTATGAAAAAAATAGCATTTTGCCATTTTGAGCACGAAGAAGTGCGTTTAAGCACATAGTTGTCATACATTTATTTATTCAGTGTTATTTAAGCATTGCATAATATAATATACTTAAGCATCCGAAATTGACTTTAATTTTTCTTAAAGACGATAAAAAAAATATCGTTTTTTTTTTAAACTTTGTGGTCTCATAACTTTATATTTTTTATACATTTTTTGTTTATTTCTTTTGTGTTATGATAATTTAGTATTTTTCAATCCATGTGACTATATTATGTTGTAACATTCAACATTATTCAACATCCCAATTGGCTACTTGACTGTAACTGAAATTTGTAAAAAGTATTAGATCCTATGAAAATAAGCACAATAAGGAAATATGTTCAAGTTTTCAGTTTGATACCTAACGTGTAACTTTTTTATGAGCCTCCAAAGTTGGGTGGGAAAGTCCATTTTAAAAGTATAAATTTTTTAAAAAGTATTAATACCATTAAATAACGCATAAAATTTATAATAACTTTTGTTATGGAACCGTTACGATAAACGCAAGTTTTAACATAGTTGCAGAACAAAGTTATTGATTTCCCCAAACAACGTATGAGTAGTGACGTCACTGTATAACGGGCTTCAGTAGGGAGCGTTTCGGCACATATTTGGGAAAGTCTAAAAATGTGATTTTAACATTGTAGTATCTCGGTGAGTTTTTATGATATTGAAGTGGTTTTTTTCACTAATATTTCTATTATTGAGAGGTGGTTCTATAACATATCACAGAAAAAAGTTGTCAAGTAGCCAACTGGTAGTTGTTGACCTCATTAACAGCCCTGACTGAGGCGGGGTCGGCCGATAACCCCAATAAACATTGTCTCCTCTCGACTACACTTGCATTTCAGTTAGGACAACTCTGCCGTCCTATGACTAAAACTAGACTAACCTCTATGGAGTTTTATAGAGTCTAGTTTTAGATATCGGATCGGCAGAACTTATAAGATAAATCACTGCAATCATACTTACACTAGGAACACTCCATTGTGGTGGAGTGCCCGCGCACGCCACTGTTTTACACCCGTGGTGCTGAATTTTTTGCTGAGACAGACCTACAGCCACGAAGTCCGATAGTTGTGACAGACCTAACACCTGTTTAACCTTTTGACCGCCAGGACCAAAAAACCAAATTTAATAAGAAAGAAATTGTTTATATTTTAAGTACTATTGAACGTGTATTTGACTTCTTTGGCGGTCAAAGGGACAAAAAAGCCCTGACTAAGCTAATGTACCAAACAATCAGTGTCAATGCAAGACTTGTCGCACTCCCTAAAGCTTCGTACACACGTAGCCCTCACGAGCACTTGTTTTTAGCAACAGCAACAGCCCCGCGGCGGCCGCCCGCACATGTGAACGCCGCCTTACCCACGCCTGCCAAGTAATGCTTGCATCACCTTTATACTAACACTACTTAAGGGGGAAATATCGAAAATGTGAACGTGTCTTGTCTACTATTCACTCACTTTTTTTTTTGTTTTTTTCTTTTCTTGCGAGGCCATTTTCAGGGTTCCGTGCCGAAAAAGAGAGAAAAAAAACGGAATCCTTATAGGATCACTTTGTTGTCCGTACGTCAAGACTCTTTTTCTCAAGGACGCGAGGAGGTATAATGCTAAAATTAATATCGAATACTCAGAGCTGCAATCCCTTGCAGCAGTGAAAAAATTGAACTTCTAAGTCAACGCAGTCGAAAGATACGGCCGTTTATGCTTCGTTTACGCTGCATATTTTGACACTCGCAAGGGAATCAAAACATCTAGGATACTTCCCGTTGACCTACAATCATTAAACTTGGCATGAAGCAATGGCATGTCATTTAGCGCAAGTTTATAAAAAACTACCACACCATTAATCTATATTCTGCCGTCCTAGTCTAAAAGGCGACTTTTTACTATGAACTTCCATAGCGAGAAGTCGCCTTTTAGACTAGGACGGCAGTATTGTCAGTGGTAGGAACCTGTAAATCTTTTAAATTCTTGGAAAAAAATAGGATTTTTTTCTCATAACCTAGAATGAAGTGTGCCTCGCGAGAAACGAAAAAATCTACGTTTACAAGTGCCGTACCTGAGAATCATAACACTGTAAGTCCTATTGTTTTCCATACTCACTTACACTGTTATGCTTCTCAGCTACGGAATGGTCCTATGGCGATACGGACATTGGGATATCACACATAAAAAAATTACTACAAAAGTCACTATACATTTTTGATCTTTTCCCGAACTCACGACCGAAAGGACGGACCACATCGTCCACACCGGAACTTATAATTAATACAAAATAAAATAAAAACTAAAATAACTGACTTCAAACGAATTTTGTATTAATTATATAGTCCCTTTGAATGCCACAATCAGATACCACGTCGGCAGAAGCCGACGCGAAATATCACAGTAATATCTTGTCGTCTACTGCCGACGGAGGCATTCAAAGGGCTTCCTTAGTTTACATCCGACCCGACGGCCTATGACGGTCGTGTATATCGCACGACACGTGTTGAAAACAAATATGTGAATAAATATGACGTTTTAGTATTAGTCTCGTGACATGCGCTACAATCATAGGCCCGCAGATTATCATCAGCATGTAACTATAGCTCTTATCATGTAACCAACCTTTCTTTGCTAAGTTACACGCATTAACTTAAACTGTGTCTCCATTTGAGTAGAATAGGGATGACCATGTGTCTACGCTTACCTTAATTAATTTTGGTCAATGTCACCGATAATTTAGTCGTTTACCTCCATTGTTTTGCGAAATTTAAATGAAACTTAAACATGTGCTATGCAAATACTACATCTATAAGATCATGTTTTTCAGGCATTTTTAAGTCTAAGCAAGGACCATTAAAACAAGAGGACTGTCATTCTCCATACTTTGTATTGTAACCCAACCGCTAGGGGATTTCCGGCCAAAAACTAGATGGCGCTAAAAAACTAAACATTTAACGATGTTATAATTGAACAAAGAAACATAGTATAGTAACAATTAGTTCGTAAACAGCTAATAATAAATAAATTCTAACATTTAAATACTGTGTCACTTTTGCAAAGTTGAATAATTGTAAATAATATAATGCTTTTACCAAGCTTATACGTAGATGGCGTTGTAAATTCGGGGAACAGCTTTTTGTATGGTGAATGACGGTCCTCTTGTTTTAATGATCCTTGGTCTAAGAATAGGTATACATTTAACACGTTTCCTGCTCCATCCCGTTGTAATGTTCACGCTATAACAACAAATAATAATAACGAACTGAAATTAAAAATTAAATGGAGCACCTGTACAAAAAACGTGTTATTTTGGCATTTTTTGTTGGAAGCTGGTACGCCCTTCCTGTACGAAAACAACGCATACTTGGCTGATTTTTTGTGTGTATTTCATATTTTACTGTAAGTTTCCTATTTTCATCTATTGTATACAATTAAGGTCGTAAAATTCGATGCCAAACCTATTTAATATACTAAAGTTGAAGTATTTTTTATAGAGCACATTATAATATTTTATTTTAATCTAGCAAAATAAAGTATGACAATCTGGATTTTGAATCACAAGATCATATGAAACATTACCATTGTGGTTCATCCCAGGGCTACTCATATGGGGACACAGCTTTAGATGCATTCTACTAGAACTAGTGGTGGTATTCTAGTAGTAGGTAAATATTTTTATGCCACACCTGGCCAAAAAGTGGCTTTTACCGCACGCTACGCGTACGGAAAAAGCCGCTTTCTGGCCAAGTGTAGACATAAAATGATGTATACAACACGGGAGGTAATTAGAGATGTGCCATTCCCGGGAATATTCCCCATACAAGTGGGGAATATTCCCGGGAACGGCACATCTCTAGAGGTAATAAAGAAAGCCCTCGATCGCATATTTACGTTCCTCGCTTGCAGCTCGGGCCGCAAACATCTGTGATCTCGGCCTTTCTTTGCTTTACCACCCTATCCCCCTTGTGTAAAGTACTATCTCATCCTAATTACACATTTGTGACGTTCCCAGGTAAAAAGTACCGATTGCCGCTTGCCAATAAAGACGGAAGATTTGGGTGGTTTTACCGGCGTTTCAACCGCTCTCATTTTCCTGGTCGCATTTTGACTATTCTCCTGTAGGTTCAGATTAACATTTTCTTTTATTTTCTAGAAGTAGTGCTCTACAAAGTAACGGAAAATAGTAATCCAAATCTACGGGGAAATGTTTAATAATTCGACGGGGAAGTGAGAGCGGTTAAAGCTCCGTTTCCACGAGAGCTTTGCGAAGTAGTGAAGAGGTCTGCGATGAAAAAATCCACCAATGCTGGGTCGCACTAAGCGAGACTACAGTCGAGTTCATTTACATGTACACGTATAAGAGAACAACAATTTCTAAACACGCTTTTATGCTCCTGAAAATCGACCCTATAGGGAACGTGCACGAACTATAGGTGGCAGCACTAAACGACAAAAGAGACACGGGCGGACAATAAAGGAAACTATCGCCCCTGTCAAATCAAGCTGTCAATGTCAGAGATAATATGTAAGTGTCAATGTCAAATATAGTAAGTCGTAGCTACACTGACGTTAATCGTCCTTCAACGCGATAAATTAACGTTATTAACGGCGTTTTCGTCAATGTGGTCCCAGCATGAGAGGGTATATGATTTAGATTGGCGGCACCAGTTGGCAGCACCCTCGTCGTGCACGTTCCGTAACGTCAGGAGCATAAAAGCGTGATCAGATATTTTTGTTCCCGTAAGTGTGTAGATGTAAATGAACTCGACTGTACGTTGATCGGTGGATTTTTTCCTTCGCGCATCTCTGGTGGAAACGCGGCCTAAAATGCTGACAGAACTACCCGTTACAGCTTTATACCGGTAATCTGTTAATGTGTCAATATGGAAAGTGGCAAAGTGATATTTTTTGCTTCAGAACGGCATATTGAAATTTTGGTTAAGGTTCAGTTCGACGCAGTGTCCGCGACGAGCGTACAGTTTTCACATCCGGGTCATTGTCAGTTTAAAAAAAAACCGGTCAAGTGCGAGTCGGACTCGCGCACCGAGGGTTCCGTACAAAATCGTCAGTAGATACGTGAATAATTCAAGAAAAATTGTATGGTGGGACAAACTTAACTTTGCTCTTGTAAAACTGTTGTCCCCATACATCGACATATGCCGCGGTTAGTTTAGTAGGACCAAATAAGGTTGTCTTACGATTTTTGCGAATTTCTAAATAACGCTGCAAGTTAGGAAAATGTAGGATAATATTAATAATCAGTAATTATTACAAATTTTTCTGTTCAGTAACTTCGGAGATAATAGGGGGGAATGGTATTTTTTTAAACGTTTTTGGTCTTAAATCAAAAACTACACGTCTAATAAAAAAAAAATAAAAACGATTTTGAAATCTTCATATTAAGCCCTTTCATTTGATATCCCACTCGATATATTAGCTCAACTTTTTATTTTCGACATCCCATTTCGGTCTCCTTTAAAAGAAAAGTAAAAAAGGTATAGGATTTTTTTTCTGTTCCATAGGCTCGAATTAGCGGTTTTTAACACTATTCCAAATTTCAAGTCAATAGCATCGGTAGATCCAGAGATATCTTGCTGTGACAGACGGACAGACAGACAGACAGAGTCGCACCATAAGGGTTCCTTTTTTACCATTTTGGTACGGAACCCTAAAAACAAAAGTAGTCCGTCCGGTGGTCAAAAGTTAAGAGCTTGTATGAATCTAGGTTATGTTGTTATTACCAGGGACCTTACTTTTCGTGCCGATGACAGACAAATGATGTCAATCTACATACAGGTTAAGGTTTTATATTGATTTACCGTTACCGTAAATTACCGGTATTGTTTAAGTTATGATTTTTTTTTTACTTTCATTGATTGGTGTCAATAGGGTACTTTCCTGACAGATCAAATCAGTTACTTTTTATGAATTGTCAAAACGCTCGGATAGTATGAAGTTTCTATGAGAAAAAGCATAATGACGTCATTGTGCTCAAACATCAAATCATGTCCTCATTTATAGCTTTTGGTCTTTTAAAAATCGTTTAAAACGTTAAATAGGTGAATTTTAGTTGATTTTTGCAAATTTTCGAAAGCAGATTTCAAGGCTAGCGTGAAGTAATTTATATTGACTACAGGCAAGTACCCTATTGGGTGTGCGTAGAAGACATTTTGTAAGTAAAAATGTATACGTCTGTTTTTTTCTTTATTTTAACGGAAAGTTGAAAATATCAATCGGATATGCGATTTGGCACTATACTTATCCGAAAGTATTATATTCATGCGGTCCATTCTATATCAAAATCTGTTTCTGATTTATATTCCAATTTCCCGTTTCAATAAATAAGATAACACAGGCAGACCTATCTTGATTTATAAAATGGCTTCTACCATTGACACCAACTAATGAAAATAGTGATAAAATTAATTCGTAGCTTTTACGATACCGGTAATTTCCGGTAACGACAAATCCATCTAAAACCTAAAGTGAATCATTCTGTATGTAGCTTGACGTCATTTTTAGGGTTCCGTAGCCAAAATGGCTAAAAAGGAACCCTTATAGTTTCGTCATGTCCGTCCGTCCGTCCGTATGTCACAGGCATTTTACTCAAAAACTACAAGACGTATACTGACGAAATTTGGAATATAGATGTCTTGTAGATGCCGCTACTAAGTTTGCTAGTTGAATAATAAAAATAAAGGCATACATGTAACAGAAGCTAAAAAAAATTTTTTCAGCAAGCGTCAATGTGAGGTAGGTACATAATTCGATAGTTCTTGTAAAAACATTATAAGGCTTTTATGTACTTTTTTTAATTAAAAATTAAAAACAGTATTCACATACTGTCGGAAATAATCGCTCCCAAAGTTGCATAAATTGTGTCCCCCCCCACCCTTAACTTTTAAACCGTAAATCCAAAAAATATGAAAAAAATCAGGAAGGTAACGCTTTATAAATACATTCGACGAAAATTATTTTGAATAGTAACGAATAAACCGTTTTGAAGTTATTGCCTAAAAACTTCTCAACCAAAAGGTTTTAAGTGCCATTGATTTACACGGCATTTAAGACCTTTTGCCAGTTGTTTATTAAGACGGTTTTTTGTAGGGTGGTACGGAACCCTTCGTACGCGAGTCCGACTCGCACTTGGCCGGTTTTTACGTCATCGGCACGAAAACTATAGTCCCTGGTTATTACGCCGGATTACGGATCGGCAAACGTAGTGTGGGGTGCCCTCAGACAAGGTGGAGTGACGATCTTCGCAAGGTGGCTGGCAGAGGCTGGATGCGAGTGGCCACAGGGGCCTATTTCCAGCAGTGGACTAATACGGGCTGATGATGATGATAGATGAGGGAACGTTCTTTATTCTCATACGAGTTTTAGCAGAAAATTAGGGCCCGGAATCCTTGATTTCGCATATCTGCACCGGAAAGACGCGAACTTTAATCTGACAATGACCCATCCGAGTCGCTCTAACGTGGTATACCTACTGATGATGGATTTTAGCGTCTATAGCAGACAAACGGCGCACTGAACATAGCCTACAGCTGCGACCGAACCGCTACTGGGCATTTCTCCAGAAATATCGATACCTTTAGACTCATAGGGCGTAAACGCCATTAGAACCTGCGGCGTTTACGCCCTTTGAACCTGCGGCGTTTACGCCCTTTGAGTCTAAAGGTATCGATATGTCTGCGGTCACCTCATTCATCTGGCCCTTTTTCATACTAAATGTATGGAGACAGATGAATGAGTCGCAGACATATTTCTGGAGAAATGCCCTACTGACGTTGAAGCAACGTAGACGCAGTGACGTGCCTCGTGCGTCACGTTTTTAACGCATGCTGTGCAGACCGCTGCTAGTACATTACTTATGGGCAGTAAAACAAAGAATGTCTCAGATCGCAGGTATTTGACATATGATCGATAAATATGCGACCAGATTCAGATTCATTTATTTTTCAATAGTCTTACACAGCTGTATAAACAACATAAGCACAAATACTGAAATCGTCAAGAAATTACATGTTGAAATAAAAACAAGACATTAGCAAAAATAGGGACTTCAAGTCAGGTTGAGGCATTTCAATCAAGCTTAAATTCTAAAGGCACTAACTATTAGTAATTGTGGTCTAGGTATTCTCCTATGCTATATAGAGTGTTATTAAGATCTGAGGCTTTCTTTATTACCTCCCGTGGTGAGTGCAAAATTTTACGTCTCCCCCAGGCCAGGAAGTGGGATTTGCCGCACGCGTAGTGTGCTGTGATTGCCACTTTATGGCCAGGTGTGGCGTAAAGTGCACCTGCCTGAGCACCTGGCCATAAGATGGCTTTTTCCGCACGCTGCGGCAAGTGTAGACATAAAAATATGTACACCACACGGAAGGTAATAAAGACAACCCTCGATCGCATATTTACGTCCCTCGCTTGCGGCTCGGGACGCAAACTTCAGCGATCTCGGCCTTTGTATTACCACCCTAGTTGTGTAATGTACTATGACGGCACTGCGTCTACGGTGCGTGCGTTTGAGCGGTGTGATCGCAGCTTAAAACGCGATGTGATTGCAGCAACCGCAGTACCGGCCGGCGGGCGGCGCGCGCGCCGCGCCTCCGCAACAGTTCGATGACGTCAACAGTTACAACGACTTCATATAGGGACCGTGCACGGCGAAGGTGCTGCCAACTGGTGACGCCAATCTAAAGGTTCTGCTCTATATTTGACATTGACAGTGCTGCCACCTATAGTTCGTGAAGCGACCGTGCACGACGAAGGTGCTGCCAACTGGTGACGCCAATCTAAAGGTTCTGCTCTATATTTGACATTGACAGTGCTGCCACCTATAGTTCGTGAAGCGACCGTGCACGACGAAGGTGCTGCCAACTGGTGACGCCAATCTAAAGGTTCTGCTCTATATTTGGCATTGACAGTGCTGCCACCTATAGTTCGTGAAGCGACCGTGCACGACGAAGGTGCTGCCAACTGGTGACGCCAATCTAAAGGTTCTGCTCTATATTTGACATTGACAGTGCTGCCACCTATAGTTCGTGCACGGTCCCTATAGACCAGTGATTTTGAATAACCTGCTGTGACACACATGTACAAGTATGGAAGCTTAACTGGTGCTCAAAATCGGCCGCACGGAATACTTACTAACGGCGCGGCGCTAGTACAGTCAAGGAATTTAATTTCCTACCCTTTTCATTGAAATGTTGTTAAGCATTCACAATGCATTAAGGTCGAAATTTCTATTTCAGTAATAGTATTTAAATGTCAATACGTATTATTTGTCACTGCACATTACAGATAACCTCTTTGCGAAGTCATTTGCTCATCTAATTACGAATACGTGTCAGTTGGTGTCAGTGTCAATCGAGAACATTTTAAAATAATTCCGAATCCAGACTCCGGAAAGTCTACCACAAACGTCGATAATCTAAATTTCGTTATCTGCGTTCCTTTCATTCGAATATTGCAAGAGCGAGAAAGATGGACTTTCTTCGAATTTCGATTCCGCGGTTGTCGACCTTTTTTGATAGTGCCTTGACGTTCCAAATTTCAGTTCACCATGTCAACGTTGTTAATCTGTTACCTAGTTACTGACACAAAACAATGCGTGTGATATGTCAAAGTAACGTCGTACTCTAGCTAGCTCTTATGATGACAGTATGCTATACGATATTGGACCTTAGGTGGGTTGGAAATTAAATTCCTTGACTGTACTTAGTACTGAAGAAAAAACGATAGCGTCAAATGAAATTCTCACGTCAATAGCTTTGTAACCAATCACAGATTTTTGCCTTTTAAACGATATCCAAAAATGAAGTCTTCTCGAACTTGATACTAATATTTGTCATAAATGATTTTAGAGTCTTTCCACTTGTATTTGTACACTTGACTCCGAAAATGTTATACAAAACTTATTTGTTTCATATTATAATTACCGAAATTTGATTTTTATATGTAAATGTACGTGCTATACTTCCGAATAATGTCTACAGACCGTTTAAAAGTGACAGCGACGCCATTACAAAAGTATGGAGAAAGAACTGTCATAGGGATCATGATTCGGCGCGAGGAGTATAAACGGGATATGATCATTTCGTCTAAATCGCAACTGGTACTAGCGGTAACAGGTCTAAAACGCAGCTAGTCTAAAACGCATCTCGTCTAAACTGCAACTGGTCTAAGTAGCTACCAGTCTACGTCGCTATTGGTCTAAGTAGCATCTAGCCTAGCAGACAATTCGCAACTGGTCTCTATAACGCGTTTCGCCTAAAACACATCTGGGCTAATACGCACGTAATCTAAAATGCAACTGGTCTAATAAGACATCTAGCCTAAGACGCACCTCGTTTAAAGCTGATTTGGTCTAAAACGCTCTTCGCGCCTTTCGTCATAAGCGCGGTTATGGTACGCGTCGCTATTAGCAGTCGGATCCGGTGCATTTTGTAACCCAAACGTCGATGGTTTAGACAGGGTTTTTTTAACACATTGAATGCCAACGGACACAGACTCAGAACATAAGTTCCAAGTCGGTGTCCGACGGCCCTTAACGTGAGATATCCGACCGTTAATAGTACATTAGGTACTGCAGAGGCCGGGTTTTTTTTTAAGCCTGACTAACTTGCAATCCTTATTGGACGTAGCAGAAGTCGAACTAGGTGGGGGCCATGATAACGTGACATATCGCCTAGTGACTGCAATACGGCCACATCTAAAAAAAAAACATTTTTTTTTAATTTTTTTTAACAACACTTTTTTTTTTCACAAAAAAAAAATTTTGAGATGTGGCTGTATTGCAGTCACTAGGCGAATATAAGTTACTACTTAGGTTAGTCGAGTTCACTACTTCCTGTTTTAGAAAACAACAAATGTTTAGTCAAATGACTACTTAGACCAACTGCATTTTAGACGAGACACTACTTAGGTCAGTTGTGACTTAGACCAGCTAAGACTTAGACCACGTGCTCTTAGGCCAGCTGTGTTTTTAGACCACTTACTGCTTAGACCAATAGCGACGTAGACTGGTAGCTACTTAGACCAGTTGCAGTTTAGACGAGATGCGTTTTAGACTAGCTGCGTTTTAGACCTGTTACCGCTAGTACCAGTTGCGATTTAGACGAAATGATCATATCCCGTATAAACATTAAGTTGGTTATCAATACCACTTGATACATAAGACGTATTGATTTTAAAAAGTTGCCGTTATGGGGCAAAGTTCAGCGACAGTTTTGTTAGACTTTATCGTTCCATTCATTATACACCGTGGGCCCGTACAACCCGACCAATTTTAACCACGTATTCTATTCTTGATGGCGACAAGTAAATAACGTTATATCAACATAGGTCGAATTTTGTCATTTTACATTAATAGTCTTATGGAACAAAACAAATCAATAAATCCAGTCCCTCATTATAAACATGTCCTTACTGGAGGAAAAGTAATTAAAAAGGAAAAAAAAGCTAAAATGGAAACGAAAGGTCAATATTTTGGCTTTGTAATCGCTTACCATCTAATACTGCGAAGGTTAATTGCTGTTTAGTTAAAGGATTTTAAAAAATCAGTTAAAGTATCTTAGTCACATTTATTAGGGCTTGTTACACACTTGGGAGTTTTTATTTTAAAAATTATGAATATCTCGGAAAGTAAGCGTTAATCGACTATACGTCACATAACTTTTTTTACGTCTAATAGTTGTTAGAATCTATGGTTAAAGTTGGTCGGGTTATACGGGCCCACGGTGTATTTCCATGGTGACACAACAAACATGCACACAAGCATGTAATATGCCGGTTGCCGAAGGCAAGGTCGCTGGTTAGGCCGCCACGTACATTCACCGGCAATAGTACATTACATAACTAGGGTGGTAATACAAAGAAAGGCCGAGATCACAGAAGTTGATCGTGAGAATATGCGATCGAGGGCTTTCTTTATTACCTCCCGTGTTGTGTACATCATTTTATGTCTACACTTGGCCAGAAAGCGGCTTTTTCCGTACGCGCAACGTTCGGAAAAAGTCACTTTATGGCCAGGTGTGGCATAAAAATAATTGATGTAACGAAGCACGCATAAATATCTGACACGCCCTTCAGGCTTTAGAACAGGGGTTCCCAAAGTGTTCGCCGTAGAAAGTAAAGAGGGGCGCCGTGAGTCGATCCTCTATGATAATCAATGGTCGGATTAGGTAGTGCCATTTCGCGGAACTTCGGTGCGTAAGCTTAATATGGATGTACCTTTTAACCCCGGGATTTCATATGAAAAGTTTAGTTTATTTTTGCGTCTTCTTAAAATTTTGCATATTTACTGTGAAAATTTTCGAGTCCCGGAATCCCAAGTCTTATCCATGTTCTGTTCAATGTTTAAGGTCATTCACCCGAAATGGCACTACCTAATCCGAACACTGATGAGATGATTATCTAAAACCACAAATATTTGCTGGTACCTATAAAGCAACAATACCTATTTTGAGCGAACTAGGGTACTAAACTTGTAAGTGCGCCACGGTCTGAAAAAGATTGGGAACCCCTGCTTTAGAAATAAAGCGGTGACACACATTTTTGCATGCCACGTTCCATCGTATATTATTGCCGGTGACTATAGCTTGGCAATTTCCTACGTGACACTCCCATGGTCCGTGCGGGGGGCGGGGAACGCAAAGACTACACCATTATACTAGGTTATAGAGAGGCAACTGGGCCAAATTTCTAAGCATCGTACTTGTGCTGCCATCTATCCTTCATTACAGGTCAAGAAATATACATATACACCGTCACATAACTTTTTTTACTTCTAATAGTTGTTAGAATCTATAATTAAAATTGGTCGGGTTATTCGTAGGCAAGGTGTATATATTGTTTATTTAATTACATTCACATAATTACGTATATTAAAAAGAGCTCAAGTGGTTTTTGTAATGTAAGGTATAGAAATTATCCGTTCAAGAGAGCTAATGCTGTTAAAGAATACAATGCCATTGAGCGAACAATGCCATTGATAGAATACAATACCACCAAAAAAAAATAACAATGCGTAACACGAGTAAACCCGGGCGGTCTACCTGGCTCCCCGTTAAATCTGTAAAAGCAAAATGCATTATTATTTTTTGTTTGAAAGTATTTGCCGCCTTATCATTACGGTCATAGAACCGATAATCCGTTGAAAGCGCATAGTATCTCTAAGTCTTTTCTCTACGGAATACGCACTTGCAGACCGTCGGGCGAATGTGAAATGCAAAACAAATTAAGATCGCAGTTATCTATAACTGCATTTACACTTTACTGTCTAGTAAATAGAATCTAAAATCTAATGATCTTTCAAGGCAGTTATACTTTTTTGACACTATATTCTCGTTATCCTAATTTGTGGTTTACCTCTCAATGGCATTGTATTCGTTAACAACATTAGCCCAATTGATCGGATAATTACTATAGATGGCAGTCAAAGCAAACTGCCCGGTTCTTTTCTATTGAGTTACCAATGCATGGCTCTTGTCAGGCGGTCCCCGCTGCGCGCGCACTTAAAAACACCCCCGCCCCCGTCGCCCGCGGACCATGGGAGTGTCACGTAGGAAATTGCCAAGCTATATACATTTGACTACAATGAGATCGATACGGCCGAAGATACAATAATCTGTATACATGAGCTTAAGGGGTCATCTAACCACGTCATGTTTTTTCGAACACTTTTTATTAAGTCGTTTATACAAGGTGAAATTTTAGTGGTTGTTTTCCGTTTAAGGGCAATGTGAATTTTTTTTAACCCGAAAAAATTGTACATTACACAACTAGGGTGGTAATACAAAGAAAGGCCGAGATCGCAGAAGTTTGCGGCCCGAGCTGCAAGCGAGGGGCGTAAATATGCGATCTAGGGCTTTCTTCATTACCTCCCGCGTTGTGTACATCATTTTATGTCCAAACTTGGCCATAAAGCGGCTTTTTCCGTACGCGCAGCGTGCGGAAAAATCCCCTTTATGGCCAGGTGTGGCATAAAGTTATTTTCTATGGAGCAGGTCGTTCAAATTAGCCGACCCTCCATACAAGTCAAAAAAATGTTTTTCTTCTTTTTCCTAATCATAAGACGATACTGAACATGCCCTTAAACGGAAAACAACCACTAAAATTTCACCTTGTATAATACTACCGGGTGTGGCCTGTAATACGAGCAAAAAATTAAACCGTAGGTTCTACTCCTCAAACTAGACAACTTTTATTCAGCGACCTTTAAAAATAACTTGTGGTTTGATTTTTAGCACACTTTAAAGTTTATCCGAACACGCAATGTATTGCGAAATTGATTACGTCTGTAGGGTGACAAGATTGACAAGCAAAGTCAATTAGACGGATTTTGATGTACATTGAAAATACTAATTACTTTGTATGAAAAAGAGACAATCTAAGGACTACATATTTTTAAAAAGTGGTCGAACAAAAATTTATTATTTGAGGAATAGAATCTACGGTTTAATTTTTTGCTCGTATTACAGGCCACACCCGGTATATGAAAGAAACATGATGTTTCTTAATTAGTTTTTAATGTGGGTAAAATACACCACATTTTTATGTTACATATTTAGATACAATAAATAAAAGTACATAGAAAAATTGAATGGCGCTCACCTATGGTCCAGGCCAGGACTCGAACCCGGTACCTCTGGATTTCCACTGACGCTGGGCCGGAAATCCAGAGGTACCGGGTTCGAGTCTTGGTGTGGCCAGCGGTGAGCGCCATTTAATTTTTCTATGTACTTTGATTTCTTGTATCTATGTCGTGTATACATATTTTGGTTACCTTGGCCGTCAATTTCCGTACGCTTTGGGAAAAGATCGCGAGGAAAACTGCAAAATAATGAAACTGAATGCGTCATCATAATGGGTCTGATTTCCTATCGCAGGAATTACGAAGTTCAGCTGAAACGCTTGGCTGTGGCTTAGGATAAGTAATTAAATACTATTTTATATTATTGTAATAAATAATGACATGAATTATAGATTAATATAAAAATATGCATCAAATAATGAGTTTTATTATGGGTAGTTCGCATAACCTAAGTTGCATAACGGACCATCCACTGTAAGCTGAATGCTTTGCGAGTCTATCAACTCCCATAGCTCAGACATTTAAAAAAAAACCCAGATAATACCAGATTTACACGCTTGTCGAGGCTTGACAAGCGCCTACAAGCTCCAAGCCTCTACAAGTGCTCGAAAGCCATTCGCGAGTGCGTTAGTCTGTTCCGGACAGGCAAGCCAGGCAGACGTGAGTATTATATTCCTTAGGCAGACGTGGACAACATCAGCAAAAATCACCTAAGTAAGGCTGTTTGTGCAAAACATGAATTAAAACCCTGGAGTTTACTTGATGCACCTAAATTTGTTCACCTAGGTGAATCAATTATACTACGCTGTTACGCTGCGCGTACGGAAAAAGCCGCTTTCTGGTCGAGTGTCGACATAAAATTATGTACATAACACGGGAGGTAATAAAGAAAGCCCTCGATCGTATATTTACGTCCCTCGCTTGCAGCTCGGGCCGCAAACTTCTGAGATCTCGGCCTTTCTTTGTATTACCACCCTAGTTGTGTAATGTACTATTCACTCTGTGCCCCCAGCGGGTGCATCAGGTTTACTAGAAGCGTAGTGCGCCCTCGCTTGTGGCGTGGGTGTACCTACTCAGTTAACTTTTAGTGCACTCTCTGTGCTCCGAACGAAATATTCTTTGTACGCAACTGGTTGCGATGGAAGAGTTTCATTATTTGTTCGCAACTAGTTGCTGGTTGCGAAACATAGTTAAGAACGACGTCTAGTTGCGAACAAATAATGAAAACTCTTTATCGCAACTAGTTGCGAAACATGGTTGTTAATGGCGGCATGAGGGACTTATCCTCTGATTTGTTACGTATTTTGTTTTATATTCATTTTTATAATTAGCGATTTGAATGCCTGCAGTCAAACAACGGGCTAACCATTTAATTGAGTGGCTAATTCAACAATTTGGTTACAACAATTTGGTTCTTTTTTGTAAACTTAACCCTTTCAGTGCGGAATGACGCCACACAACTTTCATGACACGCCTGTCGTGCCATCCGCAACGAATCGGTGCACTCTGATCGGGTGCACAAAGTTTACCAAATATAGGTATATATCGATTTTATTCCTATGCTGAAAGTCTATTAAGTGTACTTAAATTACTTGATTCACCTGGGTGCATCAAATCTAAGTGCTTTAAGTAAACTACAGGATTAAAAGGCGACAAGTAAAGCAACGACGAGCGATGATTTGCACCATCACTATTCATTCAATCCTTAGTTACCTAATGAGGCGCGAGGTCGTGAGTAATACCAAGGACCATTAAAACAAGAGGACTGTCATTCTCCATAATTTGGATCGTACCCCGACCGCAAGGCGATATCCAGGCAAAAACTAGATGGCGCTAAAAAACTAAACATTTGCGCTGCGCGTACGGAAAAAGCCGCTTTCTGGCCAAGTGTAGACATAAAATGATGTACAGAGTCAGCTCCAGAGATAATTAGCCCCCCTGTCATACATTCGTAGTATGGCAGGGGGTATACTTATCTCTGCAGCTGACTGTACACAACACGGGAGGTAATAAAGAAAGTCCTCGATCGCATATTCTTCTGCGATCTCGGCCTTTCTTTGTTTTACCATCCTAGGTGTGTAATGTACTATTACTGAGTAAAATTTGAAGAAGGTCTATAAATCCAGTTCTTGGAAAAGATTAGAAGGGTCGGAAGGGTAAGAAATCAAAGACTTTATAGAGAAAAATATTTCCTTATTCAGAATAAGTATTTGCGAATTAAGGAGAAACACCGAGGAGTTACTTATCTAAACATGTATATTTTTCTTATACAAAATTACGATTTTGCAAGTAGCAATTTTGGTAGGTGGTGTAACACTATGGAAAAATCCACGCGCTTAGGAAAGTAACCCATCAGTGAAACAATCAATTATACAGATACACAATTTGGTATAAAACTCTGGCACCTCGAAAGCCTGGCTATGGCACATTTACACTAGCCTACACGAGAATTTATTACATTCAGAAATAAATTCCAAAAGCGCGAGACTCGAGATAAGTCTCGATGGCGAGAAACGTACGAGAACCGAGATGGTTAAAACTGCACGGCTTCTAATACTCAGTAATACCGGTATTGCCGATGCCAAAAACACCGGTTTAAAAGCCTTATATAAGAAGGCTCTCATCGATAAGGGGAAACTCTTAAAATTAATGTTGAAAAATAAAGTCATAAATGAAGATTAAACGACAATAGTTGAACAATACGAGGTTGTTGATATGGAACGACTCATCTAGTCAAAAATAATTTAAGAAAAGTTTGGAAAGAAGGAGGTAACCATTTTTTTCAGGATCGTGGGAAAAACAATCGTCTATGGCTGCAATACCTACTTTGTACAGGAGAATGTAAGGCGCTAAAGTTGATATTTTGGCTAACATCATCTGATAGCTTTTTGAACATTAATTACGGGCGAATATCCGATGCGATTACATGTCAAACGTAAAGAATGAAGTATATTATAATTATACGAGATAACGTAAATGTTAATACAAAAACTGCAACTAATTCGAAAATTGTACAAATAGTCGTTTTCTCACGACTTTGGAGAAGCTCTGCATTATTGTACCAATCATATAGTCCTAGCAAAACATTGGCTAAGAATAAATTAATAAAAAAACATAAGAAATAAAATTGAACAAAAATAACTCCATTTAGATAAACTTTATTTACTGCGACACTATTGAAATATTTTGTTCCGGGCCGAAAGCTGTAAAACTCATCATAATAAAAGAACAGTAAAAAAACTGCAAATAATTAGTCCCGAAATGGTCAACAATGATAAATTACTATAAAGATGAAGAAATGAATTGTTATACATGAATCAATTGACAGAAATAGTAAATGTCAGTAAAATGAATGACTAAGTAATAGAAAATTATGGAAGGAAATACTAAAGCCAGAGAAACTGCCCGAAAATTAAACAAATAATATAATAGAAGCTAATTTTCAGATATCTGGGGGCACGGCAGTGCCCCCGTCAAGTCGAGCATATGGTTTACCTAAAACAACTACTAAAGTGACTATTAGATAGAAAGCCAGCGAAATAGTAGTCTGTCGAAAATCATAACATTGAAAAAGAAACAACGTAACCAGTATAAATTACATGATCCACGGAAAACATAAATAAAACCACGGTAAAGTTAACCACAGGAGGAAGGCTCAACTCAAGACCAAATCCTATAGCGAGAAACTTCCGAGAATCGATAAAGTGACACGATAGATATCGGACGAATTGGTAAAACCACAATAGACGTCATATCAACTAATATTAGCCATTTGTACCACGCGGAGAGGTTTACGAAGTAATTTGCATAGGAAATAAAGCCGCATCACTTTATATTTCACAGCACGGAACGACAGACACCGTTAATATAACCACGAAAACATTAATGATGCGAAGGACGAAATCACGACTTAAAACGCATCTTGGTGGCGAGAAGTGATAAAATGTCTCGATAGGAATCCGCCAATTGGTTTGAACCAAAATAGACGTCATATCTCCGAGCGTAGGTACGTCAGTATCAGTACCTCACGGAGAAGTTTATGAGGCAATTTGCATTAGAAATCAAGTTTAAGACAGACACCGTCAACATAAATACCTATGAAATAACAGCGATACAGACAAATGCTCGTGTCAAGACCAAATTCGACGGCCAGAACCGATCGAAAATCGATAAAACTATAATAGAAATTAGTCCAAACCAGAATGGACATCTTATCAGTCAATATTAACCATTGTACCACTCGGAGAGGTTTACGAAGTAATTAGGTTTTGAAATAAAACCGCATCACTCAAGACACCGTTAATGCATATAACCACGAAAATATTAATGATGCGAAGAACGAATTCACGACTTGAAACGCAACTTGATGTCGAGAAGTGCTAAAATCATAAAATGTCTCTATATGTATCAGCCAATTGGTTTGACCCAGAATAGAAGTCATATCTCGGAGTGTACGTCAGCAGTATCCGTACCTCACGGAGAAGTTTATGAGGTGATTTGCATTAGAAATCAAGTTTAAGACAGACACCGTCAACGTAAATATGAAATAACAGCGATACGGACACTTTCTCGTCTCGAGACCAAATTCGACGGCGAGAACTACTCGAAATTCGATAAAACGACAGTAGAAATTGATCCAAACTAGATCGGAAGTCTTATCAGCTAATCCATTTGTACCACAAAGAGAAGATATAATTTGCATAGGAAATAAAGCCGCATTACTCCATATTTTACAGAACGGAACGACAAACGCCGTTAATATAACCACTAAAAAATTAATGATGCGAAGGACGAATTCACGACTTGAAACGCAACCCGATGCGACAAGTGATAAAACGTCTCGATAGGTATCCGCCAATTGGTTTGACCCAAAATAGGCGTCATATCGCCGAGTGTACATCAGTACCTACTCTTATTAGTACCTCGCGGAGAAGTTTATGAGGTGATTTGCATTTGAAATCAAGTGTAAGACAGATACCGTCAACATAACAGCGATAAAGTCAAGCGATACAGACGAGATCTTTCCCTTGAAACCAAATTGGACGGCGAGAAACGCTCGAGAATCCATAAAACGACAATAGAAATTGGTCCGATCTACAACAGACGTCAATCAACTAATATTTGTACCACTCGGAGAGGTTTACGAAGTATTTTGCACAGGAAATAAAGTCTCATCACTCCATATTTTACAGGACGGAATAACAGAAACCATTAACATGACCACGGTGAAATAAATGAAGTCAAGGACGAATTCTCGACTTGGATCAAATTTGACGACGATAATGATAAAATTGGGTCGATTGAATTGGGTCGAACGAATTGTTCCAAAATACAACACCCAAAGTATTCGGTGGTATTAGTTAGGGCATGCAATACCGGTTTAACTTGTATGGGCCAATACCGAGCAACCGGTATAATACATACAAATAAAACCGGTATTGCATGCTCTAGTATAGTAGGTACCTTGTGGAAAAGTTTATGAATGTATTTACAGTGGAAATCAAGCTTAGGATAGACATAAAAATGAAGTCAAAGAAGCAAAGGAATTCTCGGTTCGAGATCAAACACAATCGTGAGAAACCCTCGAGAATCGATCACGTGTCACGATAGAATCGAAATGGACCATATCTTTGAATATTCGTTAATATTAGGTAGTACCACCAGGAGATGTGAGGTAATTTACATTAAAATCAAGCCGAATCACACCGTATTTCACAAAACGGAACGACAGATACCGTAATTTAACTACGAAAAAATGTATGAAAGAAGGATAAATTCTTGACTCGAGACCGAATTCGATGGTGAGAAACGCTCAAGAATCGATAAAATTACGCGATTGGAATTAGTCCAATTGTATCGAACGAACCACAATGGACGTTACATCAATTAATATTAGCTATTTGTACCTTGTCAGAGAGGTTTACGAGGTAATGTGCACTAAACATCAAGACAGTCACTTTTTATTTTACAAAATAAGACGTTACTCACTTACAACAGAGACCGTTAATGAAACCACTATAAAATCAATGAAGCGAAGAATGAATTCTCGATCCGAGGCCAAATTCGAGATTTGATAAAATGTCTCGATGGAGTTCGATCATATTGCTCGCGTCGACTAGTATAAATGCGCCTTTAAAATAAAATGAGCCGTTAGTACGAAATTACACACTTTAGTATCAATAGGAACGCAGGATATTTTGATAATCAGGCCTAGAACTTTACAAATGCAGACAATTTAGAAGTTGTTTGTTACCGATTTTTCTGTGTTTTGTCTGTTGGTCGTTTCTAATTTTTTTAGAACTGAACTCGACCCCTCGTATACTTAAAATCAATGCTAATTTAGACCCTAACCTTAAAACTTCAAGGGTAACGAATTGCTTAGCGAAATGTTTGACACCGTATATGAGGGTTTCAACTATCAAAATATCCTCCGAATTCAACACACTTCTATAAAATCTCATCACTTCTCGATAACTGACAGTGATGTGCGCTCCATAAAGACAAAGACGTTGCTTACTCTCTAATTGCTTCCCTACTAAGTGTTAACACACTTCTTCCCTCCTACCCCTAAAAGTTATTGCCCACTACACCGTCTCGTAGTACCATTAACGTGCTATAGCTTGGCAACTTCGTTGGTGACACTCACATGTGTGCTTTTTGTTATGTGCAGCCGTAACTACTTATACAAGTTACCGCCAACACGAATGGCGACCTCCGCAGGCAGCTTCCGTCGGTCGCTGTTCGTGTTGGCGGTAACTTGTGTGAGTAGTTACGACTGCACATAACAAAAAGCACTCAAGTGAGTGTCACCAACGAAGTTGCCAAGCTATAGTGGGCATAGTCTCGTACTTTTCAATACAAAGAATATTTATATTTCCTGATACGTTATATATAGCACAGTCATGGTATATGATACGGTGTAATGGGCAGATACCTTAATAGGTTAGTCGCAACGCAACCGTAGCTCGAACAATATCTCGATTTTCAGTTATTTACAACGCACTGTTTTTATTATTCAATATAGTCGAGTTTCGCGGTAATTTCTAGATATTTTCATGTGTGACAATAAACAGTTTTATTAGTTGGTTCTAAAATTTGATTAGATAAGTAAAGTTTAAGACAATCGTATATCGAGAAGTGATGAAATCGCTAATAAAGAAATATTTTCAATACGAATAAATACAGAAGGAATCTTACAGCTAAGCGTCCATTATATGAACTAGCTAACTAATGTATCGGTGAATTTCACAAATCCGTTCTTACTCTAGTTTTTAATCTATGGGAAGGGTTATACGTGAAATTTTGTCACTAAAAGTTGGATTTATCAACGAATAAGTAACACTTAATGTAAGACTTAGAGCAACGCGGATTTCAAGCAACTGTCAAACAACAAGGTTGGTTGGTTGGTGGTGGTTGTTGGTTGGTTGGTTGGTTGGTTCGTTGGTGATGGTTGATGGTTGGTAGGTGGTGGTTGATTGGTTGGTGGGAGTATAGTAAATAAATTTTCATCACACTTGCTCGAAAATGGTGTCATTACACGTAGGTTCTGCGGGCCTTAAATGGGCTATTACGCCCTAGGGCGTAATGGTTTTCTCTTTAAATTTGAAACGCTGGTTCTGTTTTACTCTTATTTGTCATGTTCAAAGGAAACGCCAACTTACTTTTTAAACTTTTATCACTGAAATATTCATTTAAAGATAACTGTAATTGCAAATACATATAAACACATATTTCGGTAACATTAATTAAATGTTTAAATAATGTATTTATTTATTTTGCAAATATAAAATCAACTAAAATGGCCGTTACCGCTATGGTTTCCGAACGTGACTTGACGTTCGCATTGTCTATGGACATATGTGACAAATGTCACCGTCTGTTTTAATATTTTCTTGTCATACTGGGTCGAAAAGTAAGGTTATTTTATTAAGATTTCCTCACAAGTGTGATGAAAAACATTGTGTGTGCCACGGGCGGTAAGTAAGGAATTACAAACGAGTGTTTGTTATAAGCCCGAGGTGAAACCGAGGGCTTTAATAACACGAGTTTGTAATTCCTTTACCGCCTAGATACACAATGTACTATTATATAACATTGTACACGTGTGTAAGTAATTGTACATTTTGTTCAGCTCCCCCCCCCCCCCCCCCCCTCGTAAAAAATGGCAGACTGTTGTATCGGAAAAAATGCTACAGCGATCCCCGTGTTTGCTCTAAGATTAAGAAGGTTAACATAGTATTTGCTTCTAAATGGATTTTACATACGTATAAAGATAAATGGTTTAGCAGTAAAATCTCACAGAATAAACATGTGTTGCGTTATGGGCCAAAATTCTTTTCACAATACAGTACTCTTTATTGCACACCAAAAAATTAAGGAGCTCCTTAAATAAACAAAAGCCTAGTGCCTAAAATGAAGATGAAAATTTATAGACACTTCTACAAAATTGCAGATGTCTCGTACTATTTTTTGTGCAGTCTTACATTAGTTCTCAACCAGGCCTCAATGTTTATTATGAATTATTTCGATATTTTGAGCTTTTTATAGCAAAAGTCTCATTTCTTACTCGAATTATAGGTAGTTTCACGAGAGTTGAGGTGAATGATTACACACACAGCTACATGAAGTACTCATTGCAAAAAAAGTGAATGAATGAAATGAATGAGTGAGTAAATAAACACAAGGCTATAGTTTAAACAAACTTTTTGGTCTATCTTGGCATTCACTGTTGAACCTGCTATCGGTACGAAAAAAGAACAGTAATAGGGTATTTGACAACAATCAAAATAAATTCATTAACTCTAACCAGCAAATTACGCTTCCAAAACAGCCCGGATAAAATCATTCAAACTTATTTTCGTGCCATCAACGATTTTACAATGACGAAAACTAAAAATAAGGCACCATGTTGAGCATGACGTCACAAGATAGTATTTCATACTAAACTGCATACTTTCGGAGCGTTTTGACACTTCATAAAAAGAAGCTGATTTGAACTGTCATCAAGTAGCCTATTGAGCTTTACCAAAATATAGTTTTTTACATTCATAGCCCATACATTTCGACAAAAGTTATCATTCATGGTGAGCGTACGCTATTTTGAATTAGAAAATAATATGTTTTTTGGATATTATACTAACGGCGTTAAAACGTAAAAGGGGCGTTTTATTAGGCATCAAAAAGAATGTTGGCCTTTATATGGAGCTTTAGATCTTAAAAACTATTTGGTATAACTGTACTAACGCGTAGACAGTAAAATTTTACAGCTAAAATTCTGGACGAACTTATAAAATATACTAAAACATTGTGACGCAGTAATTTAAATAGAAAACTAAAGCTATACTCTGATATGTCCATACATTTTGAAACTATGTGTTATTAATGGTCCTAGTTACCAAAAATAATTTTAAAGGAATGAATAGGCAGTCCAATTTTGAAGTTACATATCCAGAAATGCATGTTAGGGCACCCTTACACTTCTCCGGCCTCCTTATCTGGTTCCTGTTTTTTTTGTATTGAATACATTTGTAGTTTATGTAGCACTATAATGAAAATGAGTATCTCAGAATAAACACCAAAGGTTTTGGTGAAATATATGAAAGAAATATACGTAATTTTACACAAAAGGTACATATGTTGCTATTTTAACAGACTTCAAAAATAGAGGAGGTACTCAATTCGAAGAATTATGTTCTCCGTTTACTCGAACACGACTGGTTTAAAAAAAATTTTAAAGGTATATATCCTCACTACTTTGAAAAAAACTTGTATGTATGTAATTGTGTAACTAAACAGAGTTTGTTTTATGTATCTAGATCATATAAGTCGTACCGGAAAAATGTAATTGTTATATGATATAACCTCAACATTTCTAAACATTCTAAAATGCTACAGTTATCACGCTCGCATATACATTTGTACCTAATTTTCTTATATGTACGTCTATAAATGTATATGATATACCTATTTTATTAATTAGGATTTAAGGATTGCTTATTGTGGCTAAAAAACTAAGCGACATTGTAAATGTTACAGTATTATATAGGTAAGTAATGAAATATTGAGCCACGTATATGTTTTTTTTATTATCTACATGAAAACTAAAAGAGCGTTGAAAAAATCTGGTTCATTAATTTTCATGACACTTTTATAAGTATTAATGTTTCGTATTTTTTTTATGTAACGATAAAAAAATTCATTCAATTTAAATATTTGCATTTACACTCATACTATAGGCATTAGATATTATTGAAGGGATGGTTAAAAACAACATAAATTACTAGACTTGTTGATACTTATAGAGCAGCGGTCGGCAATCTTTTAGCAGCCAAGGGCCACATAGCAGCTAACGAAATTGACGCGGGCCGCACCATGTTAATAACTGGTAATTTTAAACAATTTTGAATATACCTTTACATATAACGATCATTCTCAAAAAACGAAGTCCGTAGTTAGGGCTTATATTTGTTCCTTTGTGTAACGAAAATTAACCATATAAATTGTATGGTAAGTTTTCGTTACACAAAGGAACAAGATTAAGAGTTTGTTTTATAAAGCCCATAAAACCCATAAAATAGCCAGAGAGGCTCGCGGGCCGCAAGTGAGCGGTTCACGAGCCGCAGGTTGCCGACCGCTGTTACTGAGGAATATTTTTGATGACAGTAGGTATCAACCATCTTAGTTATGTTCAGGGCTCGAACTTTAGGTGCCGATAACGTAAAAATTACGTAAAAATGCATACAGCATGATTCACTCCGGGTTTTACATTGTTTTATCGTTACCAGAATTTAACGGTAACGTAAAAGTTTTTTTTATTTATTTAACAAATATAAGGTCACATTTACAGATATATACGAGTATTATCATTTGCCAAACTGTTTAACAGTTTGTTGTTAGAAACACTTATTAGTAATTAATTAATTCTAGTGTGTAGACCATTGAGAGAAAGCAATGAAAGTAGAGACCAAACTGATTTAGTGGTGGCTAGGATTTTTTTCCCATCTGTTACCACAAATACACTTAGTGCAGTGGTTCCTAACCTTTATTATCATATCACCCACATTCTCATCGAGATTTGTATTATTACCCCGCCAAAAATAGGTATAAGCTTATAAGAAAATACTCAAAGTAAAACGGCTGAACATGCATGGGTATTACACCTGAGAAAAGGTACCCCCAGGTTCGGAACCACTGACTTAGTGGTAACAAGTGGGAAAAAAATTGCCAGCTGTTACGACTAAATCAATTTGGTGGTAACAGGTGGGAATAACTCGAATGAATTCATGACTTTTACGATACCGGTAATTTACGGTAACGGTAAATTAATGTAAAACTTAAACGGAATCATCGACCCCTGGTTATGTTGTCTTTGTAAACATCTCTTCAATTAATTATACATAACATTATGATAAAATTATATTTACCCTCGAATGGTCCACATCCGAATGTTTCATTTGATCAACAAATAATCCTGTCATCGAAAGTTTTTCTCTGAAACCGATTTTTTTCTTGATATAAGTCAAAGCTGACCTTGCATAATGGTTACTTAATACAGTAACCATATTATGATGACCGTTCCAAAAAAGTTTCAGGAAAAAAGTTGTCGACAAAATGAAAATTCGATGAAAGGTGCGGTCAAACCGCTGCTTAAAAGCCGTTGACGCACCGCAAACGCAGTGACGATGACGTGGCGCAAGTGTCAAGTTTTTGACGAGTTTGTGACGCGGGCCAAAATTCTTTTTAGTACCTAAAATGGAGTTGAAAATGTATAGACACTTTTACAAAATCACAGATGTCTCGTAATATTTTTAGTCTAGTTTTGCGTTAGTTCTCGACCAGCCCTCAATGTTTAATATAAATTATTTCGATATTCTGAGTGGTTAAAACAAAAAAATATATTTTTTTACTCGAATTAGAGACTGTGCGGAAAGAGAATAGGCGTGGCGAAAAACGGAACTAACCTAACCAGTATGGCATTTTTTTTTGCAAGTACGGTAGAAAAGCATTACAGCGCCCCTCCATTTAAATCCTATTCTCTTTCTGCACAAACTCTACCAATGCGTTACCAGTCCCCATATCGCCTCCAATTTAGTGTCCACTGCGTTACCAAAAAATTGTTTCTCATATTTATAGCCCGCATATTTGGACAAAAGTTATCATTCAGGCAAAAGAGCTTGTACTAACGGGTGCGAGATTATGCGTTAATTTTTTTTCTACTCCTGTACTGTTATCTGTCTTTTACTTGGTCACGAACACTAATATAAGAACATACATAATACGAGTTCAGAGAAGTCTATACTCTATTCCCCATAACAGCACTAGTGTCGTTATAGTCACTTTACGTTATTGCTAGCAGCCACAGACTTCTAAATCTAGGTTAAACTTAGGTCAAGGATTAAGCGCTCAATTTTAACTTTACGGTAAAAATGCACAACTACCAACTTAACAAACAATTAAATTCCTACGGTTTTTAAGAAAAACATTTTTTTCCGAACTAAATTCATTGATGCCAACATAAAAAAAGTATTTTTAATTCAAGTATATTTTAAATTAAAAAAAAAAGTTTACCATAGGCACATACTGTCAGTCAAACGTCATATTTGCCTTGTTTCCAGGTTATGATTAATATTGTATTTTATAATTTAAAACCTAGTCGTAGAAAAAGTATTGTATGCAACGTTGTATAATTAAAAACCCACTTATACAACTGTTGCATAAAATACTATTATGTTATAAGTGGCAAACGAGCAGACGAGCTGCCTGATGGAAAGCAGTCAACGTCGCCCATGGATATCTGCAACACCAGGGGTGTTACCTATACGTTGCCGATCTTTGAGAGCCCTGTTTACTCGTTCCTTGAAGTACCCTATGTCATAGCGCACTGGGAACACATCAGGTAAAAAAAAATGCAAAATAAAAAATATAAAAAAAAATGTAAAAGGGACGTTTTATTAGGCATAAAAAAGAATTTTGGCCTACGCTTTAAATTTGTAGTGTCCATGTACTATCAATGCGCATTTTAAGCACTAGTTTAGAACGTAAAGGTCATAAAAGTGATGCATGAGGTATGTCACTGCGTTTACGGTGCGTCAAAGATTTTTGAGCAGCGGTTTGGTCGCACCTTTAATGCGGCATTCGACAAGACACTAGCGTATACTAGATTACTATTGAATAAACCAACCGTTAAACTTATCTATGTATACGTACAAATGGCGCCGATTAATGAAAAGGCTAGGCAGTTAACCAAACGGCTAATTAAGCTAGTTGGCGGCGACATATAAAAATTAAGTCATTCCTATTCAAAGCTTCTAGAAAAAGCAAAATTATATTTGAAATATACACACAAAAAGCTTATCTATACATTTTGACAAAAGAGATACTTACTAAACGTATCTACAAAATATACACTTATAAGAGTAAGAGCACACGCCGATTTTCGAGACATTTGTGGTTTAGTTATAATTAAAATGGCTACCACACTTTTTTGTCATCAGGACGGCGCTACTGACAAAAAGATTGTCAGTGTAGATACTTTTTAAGTACAAAAAACTTCCATATATTACTACGAAAGATGACATTTACCATATAGTAACAGTCTATGGAAACGCGCATGTAACGCTGAAAAAAAAATGGCTGCCGACAATTAAACTTTACACTTAACATACAAGGCATAAACTCCATTGAAACCTAAATATTAATCATATACAGACTAGGGAATGCAATAACCCGGTCAAATATGAAACTCGGGTATTACCCAACTCTAAATAAAGTCAGTTACCCGGCGTTTCGGGGTTTCGGGTACCTGGGTTGCATTACCTACAATGAACTTGGCGGCATGGCCGGCCGTGTTAAGTAAGATAAGCAAGTGACGTTAGATTTTATTTATTATCTTTAAAATAAAACGATACATGCATATTTTTTATTAATTACTAGGCTTTTTAACCCGGGTTCTGCGTCAAAATACCCGGGTTTTACCCGACTCTAAATAATGTCGGTTACCCGGGTACCCGGGTTGCATTCCCTAATACAGACGCGGTAATATTTCTACGTGTGGCGTGTGCTCTGCTTAAATAACCTTACCAAATCTACACACCACTCGTTTTATGACACTTTCGTCTTGGCAGCAGTACTTGAGCTGGCATCCTCTGGCAACTTGGAACTGGGGCTGTCTGGCACCGACCTAGTACTCTCTGGCACGAACTTGTCTGTGCTGTCAGTCGTGTCTGGCACGGACGTGGAGGCTGATGTCCCGTCTAGCACGGCCCCGTTTGGACACTTGCCGTTGGCCTCGGGCTTGGCCGGTCGCTTCTTGGGCAGGTCGATGATCCTCTCGGTAAGGGCGCGGAGGATGTTGCCTGGCACGGTCTGGTGTTCTTCTACTAAGTCTTCTATCGCTTTTGCCACCTGCAATAGATACAAATTGTTAGACTGGCGTCACACAGATTGAATCCTCATCTGAAGTTTAACTTGACAGGGAAGCTGCCATAGTCAGGCGCAGGGATCGGAAACCGTTCCGAGTAGAATACCGGTTTTGTTCATTGACCCGAGAACGGAAAGGTTCTGGTTTTTGTTTGTGATCACCGGTTAAAGAACCGTTCTTTTGCGATAACGTTTTTTACTAAGTTCCGTTTCTGTGGAACGAAATTAAACGTTTTTCTCGTTGCGTAACAAGATAGAACCAGTTGCTATTTCTAATTTTACCTTGAGTTTGCCTGCGGGATATTTTGTTTTTCGGTATGCTGCGCACAATGATTTTGTATTTTTTGCTTTTGTGCGTTGCTTAGGTTGTTGTGTTGTTTTGTTACGGATTCATTCGGAATATTCGGATTATAAAAGTAGTTTCGGACAATTAACCATTTTTCGTAGATAATTTAGTTAGCAAGTGTCTAGCGCGATGTATTTGGTATATGGTATACATATAACGAGATTAATTACACTCACGGTCAATTAATTCGGGTCATTTTCTAAGGACAATTATAATAGGAAATGACCAGAATTCATTGTTCGTGAGTGTATTTAATTATTTGTAGGTATAATTTTAATTTATATTACCGAGTGAAAAACAAGCATTCTGTCGACCTGATAGAACAAATTAACGTTCAAACTGTTCAAAGCAAAAGATTACACATGGGTGGTCAGTCTGGGGACTAAGATGTAGTGTCTGATGCACTGTTATACCTAATACATACTTATATTTAATTTGGATAAATTTAATGATTAGAGGCAGGTACATTTGTTTCGTCTTGACGAGTACTCTGAACCGAAATGATATCCAGGGTCTGATGATGGAGCCGGAAGGTGGGCAAGGGAACTCCGTAATAAAGCGTCGGAACCCCATCGTGTTTGGGCTCATTTGTTTTGTCTTGGCGAATACTCTGAACCGAAATGATATCCAGGGTCTGATGATGGAGCCGGAAGGTGGGCATGGGAACTCCGTAATAAAGCGTCGGAACCCCATCGTGTTTGGGCTCATTTGTTCTGTCTTGACGAATACTCTGAACCGAAATGATATCCAGGGTCTGATGATGGAGCCGGAAGGTGGGCATGGGAACTCCGTAATTAAACGTCGGAACCCCATCGTGTTTGGGCTCATTTGTTTTGTCTTGACGAGTACTCTGAACCGAAATGATATCCAGGGTCTGATGATGGAGCCGGAAGGTGGGCATGGGAACTCCGTAATAAAGCGTCGGAGCCCCATCGTGTTTGGGCTCATTTGTTTTGTCTTGACGAATACTCTGAACCGAAATGATATCCAGGGTCTGATGATGGAGCCGGAAGGTGGGCATGGGAACTCCGTAAGTAATAAAGCGTCGGAACCCCATCGTGTTTGGGCTCATTTGTTTTGTCTTGACGAGTACTCTGAACCGAAATGATATCCAGGGTCTGATGATGGAGCCGGAAGGTGGGCATGGGAACTCCGTAATAAAGCGTCGGAACCCCATCGTGTTTGGGCTCATTTGTTTTGTCTTGACGAATACTCTGAACTGAAATGATATCCAGGGTCTAATGATGGAGCCGGAAGGTGGGCATGGGAACTCCGTAATTAAACGTCGGAACCCCATCGTGTTTGGGCTCATTTGTTTTGTCTTGACGAGTACTCTGAACGGAAATGATGTCCAGGGTCTGATGATGGAGCCTGCAGCTGGCCATGGGAACTTCGTAATTCAACGTCGGAACCCTATCGTGTTTGGGCTCAGTTCTTTCGTCTTGACGAGTATTCTGTACCGGAATGATATCCAGGGTCTGATGATGGAGCCGGAAGGTGGCCATGGGAACTCCGTAATAAAATGTCGCAACTCCATCGTGTTTGGGCTCCATCATCAGACCCTGGATATCATCTCACTTTAGAGTACTCGTCAAGACAAAACAAATGAGCCCAAACACGAAGGGGTTCCGACATTTTATTACGGAGTTACCATGGCCACCTTCCGGCTCCATCATCAGACCCTGGATATCATTTCACTTTAGAGTACTCGTCAAGACAAAACAAATGAGCCCAAACACGATGGGGTTCCGACGTTTAATTACGGAGTTCCCATGCCCACCTTCCGGCTCCATCATCAGACCCTGGATATCATTTCGGTTCAGAGTATTCGTCAAGACAAAACAAATGAGCCCAAACACGATGGGGTTCCGACGCTTTATTACGGAGTTCCCATGCCCACCTTCCGGCTCCATCATCAGACCCTGGATATCATTTCGGTTCAGAGTATTCGTCAAGACAAAACAAATGAGCCCAAACACGATGGGGTTCCGACGCTTTATTACGGAGTTCCCATGCCCACCTTCCGGCTCCATCATCAGACCCTGGATATCATTTCGGTTCAGAGTATTCGTCAAGACAAAACAAATGAGCCCAAACACGATGGGGTTCCGACGCTTTATTACGGAGTTCCCATGCCCACCTTCCGGCTCCATCATCAGACCCTGGATATCATTTCGGTTCAGAGTACTCGTCAAGACAAAACAAATGAGCCCAAACACGATGGGGTTCAAATTCAAATTCAAATTCAAATTCATTTATTTCGTCATACATAGGTAAGATAATGTGACAGTTGTGGTAAGATATAATACAGCTATGATGTGCCTTTTGGCGTACGAAAGTTTGGCAAGTCGAAATTACAAGTATAAATTAACTGGTACTTTATATTAATCAAATATATGAAATTTATGTGTACAACCTGATTGACAATATAAAAAAATATAATAACACTTTAATTTAATAATATGTCAAGGATAATTGAAAATAATTTAAAATGAAGCTAACGGTTCCGACGTTTTATTACGGAGTTCCCATGCCCACCTTCCGGCTCCATCATCAGACCCTGGATATCATTCTGGTTCCGAGTACTCGTCAAGACAAAATAAATGAGCTCAAACACGATGGGGTTCCGTCGTTTTATTACGGAGTTCCCATGGCCACATTCCGGCTCCATCATCAGACCCTAGATATCATTTCGATTCAGAGTACTCGTCAAGACAAAACAAATGAGCCCAAACACGATGGGGTTCCGACGTTTTATTACGGAGTTCCCATGCCCACCTTCCGGCTCCATCATCAGACCCTGGATATCATTCTGGTTCAGAGTACTCGTCAAGACAAAATAAATGAGCTCAAACACGATGGGGTTCCGACGTTTTATTAAGGAGTTCCCATGGCCACATTCCGGCTCCATCATCAGAACCTGGATATTATTTCGGTTCAGAGTACTCGTCAAGACGAAATAAATGTACTTGCCTCTAATCATTAAATTTATCCAAATTAAATATAAGTATGTATTAGGTAGGTATACCAGTGCATCAGACACTACATCTTTGTCCCTAGACTGACTTTTGCTTTGAAGAGTTTGAACGTTAATTAAACAAAAATATCAATAACGCGGTAATAATATAAGTAACGCCTGACTCAATCAATCAGTTTGATTGAACGTTTTTTTTTTTTTTGACAGTGACTTCTTTATTGAAAGAAAGTACAGTAAACTAACAAATACAGTAAACGGCCATAAAGAATGCACATCGTCCTTTGAAAAGAGGCAATCGGCTAATTTCGACTTCGTATAGCGATATCTGTGTCGCACACACCATGACGTTTGTTTTGTCAGTCGTGGTTCAAATGCGAGAGAGTGCAGTCACATCTCCAAGTCAATATATATATAGAGTTGCTAAAACTTTTACAAAATTAAATTTGTACTATGGCATCTATAGGAAAAAAAGGCAAGCCGTTACTTTGCCAGTCACGCGAAATTATCTACAATGTTTATATACCGTCACCGCAATATTACACTTTTTGTCGATCTTTAAACCTAAGTACATTTAAATATGCTAGTAGTATAACATCAGTTGCTAATGCTCAGTCAACCCCTTTTAGGAATGTGGGCGTGAATATATGTATATCTATATGTATGTATATTATTTTTCCCCAACAAGCAATAATTAAATATAATTACATCATGTTTTACAGCTCTATATATTCCACGTGAAATCAAAACAAAACCACAATAAAGTACTTAGTTCTAAATTCGAATTCTGATAAACAATTAATCTAATAATTGATGTACATGGAAATTAGCATTCGTTTGTATTCGGAAATGCGATGATTGCCGATGTGCATTCTTTATGGCCGTTTACTGTACATAGAAGATAAAATTTAAATTTCCTAAAACTAAATAAACCTAAAAACTAAATTAAACTACCTAAATTAAAATACCTAAAATACAATAAAAATATTGTAAAAAGAAGAACGTTATTTGTATTATTTAATTTTGCATTCAGTTTGTTCTGTCAGGTAGACAGAATGCTTGTTTGTCACTCGGTAGTATAGAAATACCTGCAAATAATTAATCTAGTTAAAAAAATACTATGTATCATCTTTAAAAACTTAATATCACAAAACAAACAATATTATAATAAAAAGCGCGCGCGCTTCAACACTCAGAATTGAAACTTTCCCGACAAAAATTGAAAATAAATACATCGCGCTATGCGACGCGCTACAAAACACGGAATTTGACCTTGTAAATGCCGGCGCACATCGTCACCACCCCTGCGAGCCCCTCGGCGAGCGCGGCTCGTCGAGAATACCGGTTTTTATTCTCATCAGGAACGTTATCATTTCGTTCTTCATCACTTAGCGATCACCGAAATATTCCGTTCCGTTCCATCAAAATACCGGTTGTAGCACGAACGAAGTAAAATAACGGTATTTCAACGAAATAAAACGGTAATTCGATACCGGTTCCGATCCCTGGTCAGGCGTTACTTCCAATTCTTGTTACAACTGACCCCTACCTTCTTCTGCAGCTGCTCTGGCGTTATAGGCTCGGGTCGTACGGGACGGGCTTCCCCAGATGCGTCACTTCTGACCCCTGTTACAACTGACCCCTACCTTGTTCTGCAGCTGCTCCGGCGTCAGGCTCGGATCGTACGGGACGGGCTTCCCCAGATACGTCACTTCTGACCCCCGTTACAACTGACCCCTGTTACAATTGACCCCTACCTTCTTCTGCAGCTGCTCCGGCGTCAGGCTCGGATCGTACGGGACGGGCTTCCCCAGATACGTCACTTCTGACCTCCGTTACAACTGACCCCTCTTACAATTGACCCCTACCTTCTTCTGCAGCTGTCCGGCGTCAGGCTCGGGTCGTACGGGACGAGCTTCCTCAGATGCGTCACTTCTAACCCCTGTTACTTCCGACCCCTGTTACAACTGACCCCTACCTTCTTCTGTAGCTGCTCCGGCGTCAAACTCGGATCGTACGGGATAGGCTTTCCCAGATGCGTGACCAGCTTGACAGGGAAGCCGCCGTACACGGGCGCCAGCGGCACCCGCGTGGCGGCGTACACGCGCAGGCACGCGCCGCGCAGCCACCCCACTGTGCGGAACGCCTCTCGCACGTTACGGGTCATCATTGGGATTATAGGCTAAAAAAAAGAATATAGTACATTATGATACCTGGGCCATGTTGGTAATAGGGATGACGACTGGGTAAAAACTATATAATTCTATTTAGTCCGTCAGTTAGATTATGGAAAAATATGTGACACGTATTTTTTGGTTTATCAAAATATTAAAAATCGACAAAGTTAAACTTCTGGAGTGGGGGCTTGTGACGTCACTCCTAGGTGAAAATTGTACCTAGGAGTGACGTCACTCGAAACGTCATTTTTTTGTTTGTCAAACAAAAGTAAAAATACGTGTACGTTTTTTAATTAATCTAACTGACGGATTAAACAGTTTTTTTTAGTCGTCTCGCCCATTACAGTCGAGACTATGTTGCTGTAATAGCCGAGACTGTAATGACCAATGCCCATGTGTGTCATACGACGTTTTTCAATACAGTAAAAAACAATACTTATCATTTAATAGTACATTACATACCGAGGTCAGTAAAGCAAGAAATGTCTCATTCTACACTGACCACTTTAGCCTCCATGCCGAGCGTACTCTTCGCGCGTAACCCCGCCCCCGTACACTAACTTTGACCACTTTAGCCTCCATGCCGAGCGTACCCGCGCGTAACCCCGCCCCCCTACACTACACTGACCACTTTAGCCTCCATGGCGAGCGTACCCGCGCATAACCCCGCCCCCCTACACTACACTGACCACTTTAGCCTCCATGGCGAGCGTACCCGCGCGTAACCCCGCCCCCCTACACTACACTGACCACTTTAGCCTCCATGGCGAGCGTACCCGCGCGTAACCCCGCCCCCCTACACTACACTGACCACTTTAGCCTCCATGGCGAGCGTACCCGCGCGTAACCCCGCCCCCCTACACTACACTGACCACTTTAGCCTCCATGGCGAGCGTACCCGCGCGTAACCCCGCCCCCCTACACTACACTGACCACTTTAGCCTCCATGGCGAGCGTACCCGCGCGTAACCCCGCCCCCCTACACTACACTGACCACTTTAGCCTCCATGCCGAGCGTACCCGCGCGTAACCCCGCCCCCCTACACTACACTGACCACTTTAGCCTCCATGCCGAGCGTACCCGCGCGTAGCGCCGCCCCCCTACACTACACTGACCACTTTAGCCTCCATGCCGAGCGTACCCGCGCGTAACCCCGCCCCCCTACACTACACTGACCACTTTAGCCTCCATGCCGAGCGTACCCGCGCGTAACCCCGCCCCCCTACACTACACTGACCACTTTAGCCTCCATGCCGAGCGTACCCGCGCGTAACCCCGCCCCCCTACACTACACTGACCACTTTAGCCTCCATGCCGAGCGTACCCGCGCGTAGCGCCGCCCCCCTACACTACACTGACCACTTTAGCCTCCATGCCGAGCGTACCCGCGCGTAACCCCGCCCCCCTACACTACACTGACCACTTTAGCCTCCATGCCGAGCGTACCCGCGCGTAACCCCGCCCCCTACACTACACTGACCACTTTAGCCTCCATGCCGAGCGTACCCGCGCGTAGCGCCGCCCCCCTACACTACACTGACCACTTTAGCCTCCATGCCGAGCGTACCCGCGCGTAACCCCGCCCCCCTACACTACACTGACCACTTTAGCCTCCATGCCGAGCGTACCCGCGCGTAACCCCGCCCCCTACACTACACTGACCACTTTAGCCTCCATGCCGAGCGTACCCGCGCGTAGCGCCGCCCCCCTACACTACACTGACCACTTTAGCCTCCATGGCGACGCGTGCGAAGCCGAGCCGGTTCTTCCAGTGCAGCTTGTACTCGTGGTCGCCGAACTGCGCCTCGTAGACGCCGCCGGGGGAGATGGCGAGCGGGCTGCCCGCGCGCAGCACCGCCGCGCACTCGCCCACCGTGCCCGGGATCACGCAGAGACCTTCCAGCAGAGTTTTCCAGCCTGGAAAGGTTAGATAACCAGATATTACACTCTTGTTTTGCTTTTATGGTGTAACTTAATGCAAATTTTAAATAATGGATTAATCCGACTTCAATCGAACCTATTCAATAAAAAATGCACGAGATGGGTACTATAAAAATACGCAATTTTATATGCAGGTGTGTTTTTAATACACCCACGGACCATGAATTCGGGTCATTTATATTATATATGTAATTGTTCATAGAAAATGACCCGAATTCAATAGGGTATTTGACAACAATCAAAATAAATTCATTAACTCTAACCAGCAAATTACGCTTCCAAAACAGCCCGGATAAAATCATTCAAAGTTATTTTCGTGCCACCAACGATTTTACAATGACGAAAACTAAAAATAAGGCACCATGTTGAGCATGACGTCACAAGATAGTATTTCATACTAAACTGCATACAGTCGGAGCGTTTTGACACTTCATAAAAAGAAGCTGATTTGAACTGTCATCAAGTAGCCTATTTCAAAATTTGGAATTTAACTTTGAATGACTCAGAAGAAATTTCAATTTAGATAATATTAAAAATATATATATCTTGTATAATTTTCATAACATTTATGAATTTTGTTTTTTAAATTTTGAACTGGATTTAAAAAGAAATAACCGGTACGCTGACACTTTTCTGAGACACTGTTAGTCCCTATTCCCGTATCTAATAAATCGGTACTGAAGTTCACACTCGTAATACACATTTTACACATTTTGTGTATTACACATTTTTTGCTAATGAAATTGCAACTTTAAGATATGTGTAGGTACTAACGTGCTAATTACGAAACTTTTTTCCTCGTAATTAGTACGAGTGCGAACTAGTGCAGATTTAATCAAGTCACCATCTATTTTGAGCACCATCAGTCAATAACTTTAAACTCTCCCTTACCTGGCATAGTCAGTCTGACAAAAGCTCCCTAAAAATAAAGATTTAAATAACTAAATATTTTTACTAAAAAAACCCCGACCGCGGTGCACTTTAAAAGTGCATAAAATCCGCCATTTTGTTTATTTTAACGAACTTCATACCCAGTGACACTCGCGCCATCAAGACGAATCCAATGATGTATCATTTATCAAAATCGGTTGTGCCGTTGAGTAGTTACGAGCGGACACAAGAACGGACATACATACATACAGGTCAAACACATTACCCTCCTTTGGGCTTCGCCGCAGTCGGGTAAAAACCCTTACCCAATCAGTTACCTTATTAGGTCACTATTTCACTAATCTTATATTGAGCAATAAGATGAATAATTGTATTTGTATTAGTTTGTAAGTACTTATTGTGTGCCCTTACAGGGTGCCATGGATTAACAAAATACTGTACCTAACATCATAACATAATTACAATATACGTGACTAACTGACTGTATAATCTACCTGTAGTACACAATAAATGATTTGATTTGATTTGATTTGATTTGACTATACAATTTAATAAATGAAATGTGGAACTCACCAGGTATCTTGAACATGAACCGATCAGCCACCGTGTGGATGTGGAGCCGCTTGAAGAGCAGCATCCTGGCGGTGAAGTAGTACATGTCGATGGGCAGGGCTCCATGGTAGTAGATCACGAGGAAGGGCCCGTTGGGGATGTTCTCCAGACCCTGGATCTCGTAACCTGGGGGTTTTGAAATGAAAAGTTCAAGGACTAAATAAACACAAGATACACGCTGTGCGGTTTTTGGTTGTTATGTAGTTCCGGCCAAGCTCCACAAATTGACCAAAAATACCATTTGAAAGACGCGGGATCTTCTGGATATTCATCAAT
Organism: Eudemis profundana; assembly: GCA_947034925.1. NCBI lineage: Eukaryota > Metazoa > Arthropoda > Insecta > Lepidoptera > Tortricidae > Eudemis > Eudemis profundana. The sequence goes on along the minus strand of OX344814.1, from coordinate 6,573,069 downwards.
GTGTGCACAGGGAAATGATAATTTTTGGAGAATTACCCATTTATTGACCCAAACCCATCTAGCGGGCTCTGTCGGTTTCCAGGGTGTTGTTAAATGTTTTGGCTGGTCGTGAAAGGGTCGATTTCAGGCGTTATCTGGCGTTTTTTTTTATTTCATTAGTGTCACTCGACTTTTACCGCGGAGGACTATCGAGTGACGACAACTTTTGATTAAATCATGTGTAGCCTCGATACCGTCTATCGTTTATAATAAAAGTTAACTGTGATCACCACGGCTTTCTGGCAAAAAAATGCCATACTGGTTAGGTTAGTTCCGTTTTTCGCCACGGCTATTCTCTTTCCGCACAGACTCTATTTACTCTGGGGGTGGTCTATGGAAAAATGAAAGCTTCTTCTTTATGTTATCTTTTAATGCGACTGTTCGCTTATACATCTAACGTAACACTAAACAAACTACTACAAATTAGAGCGAGACAGCATTCCTTTAATTCAAACTATCCGACTGATTCTTGCCAGTCTGTCTAGGAAATACTGTGGAGGTCGCATAGCATCGAAACGCTCTGAAATCGACCCGAAAGTGTTAAGGAAAAGTGCTCACCATGCCACAGCCATCCGTGTGCGTCCCACAAGGCGCAGACTGCGAGCCTGGCCGCTTGCCGCCAGTCATTCTGGACTCCATCCACCACTCGTAATCTGAGAAAGTACAACATCTTTTACATAAATCTTTATTTAAGTACTTAAGTTAGGTTTTTTACAATAGATATATAAAAAGTAAAATACGAAATGAAATTACAAAATATAAACACATTATAAAAAACCTAACCTAGGGTAGGAGGAGAGAGAGGAACCTCCTGACTATGCGCGTCGTGTCCAGAAGTACCACCTTCTGTATCCAACCCTTGATCCAGCCATCTAGCGAGAGTCTCTTGAGATGGTGATCGAGACTCTTCGCTATAAGCCCGTTCGCCGAAACGTCTATCGGAACAATGATCGTCGAATCAACGTCCGACATGGCGGTAACCTCGTGGGCCAAGTCAAGGTACTTGCTGAGTTTGTCCTTCCCGGCCTTCACGAGGTTCTCGTCATACATACATACATAGATTATTATTATATTAAATACCGTTGTACGATACACTTTTTTTTTAAAAACACTCCTATGTGGCATTCTTTCATCCTGTATACTTCTTTTCGATAAAGTTGAACCGTCCTCGCTAACTGTCATCTGAGCCACACGGTGAACAGGGCGTGGGCTGCAGCGGAGTTTGCAGCTAAACTTAAGGACACGAAATACCGCAATTAGGAACCAATGTATGACCTTGTCCCGGTTGCAGTGGAAACGGGTGGACCCTGGTGCTCCGAGGCGAAGGCGTTAATTAGAAACTTAGGGCAGCGGTTAAGAGACAGAGGTTGTGATCCCAGGTCAGGCTCGTACCTGGTTCAGAGAATTTCGTTGGCGATACAACGGGGAAATGCCGCTAGTATATTTGGAACTTTTGCGCCGGGTATTGGTCTGACAGGGGACTGACATTTGTATGCAATTGTTTTTATTTTAGTTTAGAGGGTTTGACAAAGCCTGTTGCGGCTTAATACGGTTTTGTTTTCTTTTGACGAAGCATGCTGCGGATCGTTTTTTGTGTTAGTTTTATATGTTTTAAATACGAGATTTTTTTTTATGGTCACAATTTGTAGTACTGACGAAACCTGCGTTGTGGATATAGCAAATCGGTGTTTTAGTTTATAGTTTTTTTTGTTGTCTCAATAAAGTCGACTTACTGTCCAAGTCGATTGAAGGCGAGAAACCTTTACCCTTTTTAATCTTTGGGTATTGTTCCAATTTTAGTAATTAATTTGAGACAGAACTATCGCCAGACGTCCAAAGTCAACTCCACACATGACCTATCCAAACGATAACAAGTCTTTAGGCAATTAATTAAGGTCAATTTTGTCAACGACATTGGACCTTCCCTACACTATTGCTAATTTTAAAAAGGACTTAAGTGTATACGTTGCAGCCATATCGCTTATTTACTTACGCCTAACTATTTAACTATGATTATAATAACTAATACAACATTGATAAAAACACAATTTAAACCTATATTGATAAATACAGGAGTTACAATTCGCTATAGTATACTGTACATACTTATCTCTCTTCTGTACGTGTGTTTGTCACCTAACTCCTCCTAAATGGCTTGACCGACTTGGATGAAATTTTGTGTGTGGGCATTTTTATTTTAAAATCTACGGTTAGGCGAAACTTAAGCTATGTTCAAATACCGTCTACCTACCTGTCAGTCCGTGACGAAATGTATGGAGTTTGACACTAATCGTCAGTTCTGTGACGACCTGCTAACTGTCAGTCAAGAACGCACTTTAAATAAAAAAGCCCGTGTATATTTGAGTCGATCCTTGGATGGTTTGAAAATTCAATTGAACCCGGTAGATAGTGACGTGATCGGGTTTTCATGACAAAACGGATTTGCTTAAGTTTATAATGGGAACATTAGGAGGCGGAACGAACGCCGGTTGAGCTAGTATGCCTTTAATATTTGAAGAGTTCCCATCATCATATCTCCAAGATCCCATCATCAGATTCTGTTCTAGTGACAATGAAACCACCTGTGAAATATACTTTCTGTTCGCAGGGGTATATACACATTTTCAAACAGAAAGTATTTTCCAAATCAGTCTTCGAGTAATCGAGGAACACCAATAAAAAACACGACGAATTGAGAATCACCTCCTTTTTTAAGTCGATTAAAAAGTATAATAAGTCACATGGGCCCCTTTTCTGTGAACAGCCAGTCAGTCAGTTCATTAATTGTTGACAATAATGACTACTGACCAGTTGTTATTCAGACGAATTGCTACTTATTTGTAGACCAGTTGCATTTTAAATGAACCGATACTAATAAACCCATATTATTCAGGCCGCTGGTGATATTTAGTAAAAAGCCTGTACTCGTTGAAGTTACTTAAGACGTTTTACTAATGTGGACTGGAGCTAATTATTTTTATCTTACATTAGCAGGAAATCACTCCAGACATGCAGTTGACTCATGTTCTGACGATAACTTGACATTTTTAATTGTGGCTGATATGGAAAATTTTAATTTATTTACATATTAGTTAATTATAAAAGACATTCACCTTTCGTAGGTAAGTAACTATATCATCAGAGCAGAATAATCCAGTATTTTTGTACTATAGTGTAGATAGACGATATAATATTATCACAATAACAACTGTATTCAAATTTAATAAAATGTTTTAGGGATTGAATGGTCTAATTCAGTGGCGGACAAACCTGAAGGGGCCAGACAATTTAGGAAATTTCAGAGAAGGGTCATAATTATAGCAAAAACCGATATTGTTTGAAGTATGCCGGATCGTCAAAATATATGTATTGAACTGAAGGCCGATATATTCATGACCTCAAACCACAGGCACAGTATAATAGCAGTAATTTTTAGGGTTCCGTACCAAAATGGTAAAAAAGGAACCCTTATGGTGCGACTCTGTCTGTCTGTCCGTCTGTCACAGAAAGATGTTTCAGGATCTACTGATGTTATCGACTTGAAATTTGGAATAGTGTTAAAAACTGCTAACCCGGGCCTATTGGCTAGAAAAAAATCTTATACCTTTTTTATTTTTTTTTAAAGGGGACCGAAATGGGATGTCGAAAAAAAAACGTAGAGATATTGTATCGAGTGGGACCTGTAGAGCCTCTACAGGTGGAAGATGATGGCGCTGACATAAATGTGCACGATGACGGCCGACAGGCAACGTCACAGGCATCAGGAGCCACAACAGGCTGCGTACTGTCCTGTAGAGCCTGTACAGGTGGAAGATGATGGCGCTGACATAAATGAGCACGATGACGGCCGACAGGCAACGTCACAGGCATCAGGAGCCACAACAGGCTGCGTATTGACCTGTAGAGCCTGTACAGATGGAAGATGATGGCGCTGACATAAATGAGCACGATGACGGCCGACAGGCAACGTCACAGGCATCAGGAGCCACAGCAGGCTGCGTATTGACCTGTAGAGCCTGTACAGGTGGAAGATGATGGCGCTGACATAAATGAGCACGATGACGGCCGACAGGCAACGTCACAGGCATCGGGAGCCACAATAGGCTGCGACCTGCGTACTGACCTGTAGAGTCTGTACAGGTGGAAGATGATGGCGCTGAGGTATATGAGCACGATGATGACGGCCGGCAGCAGGAACGTCACCACCACCGGCATCAGGAACCACGTCAGCCATAGGCTGTACTCTGTGTCCACGTACTCCACTGTAAAGAAGAGACATTCTAGATTAAAGATTTCTTGTATCTATATATGTAACATAGAAATGTGGTGTAATTTACCCGCATTAAAAACCAATGAAGAAACATCATTTTTCTTTCATATAAAGTATTATAAAAACAACGCCATATCTCGCTCGATCGTCGCATCTGTAATAGGTTGGCATTGGGGTGAGACACCTGTGTAATATGGGTTCTCATAGATGGCGTTTAGGTTAAAGTCCAATTAAAATAGATGATACGGAAGTCAAAGTAGATGGCAAAATTGAGGGTGTTTACTGGGTATAACGGTGGACGAATGGTTGAGTCGCTGGGCCGGAAATCCAGAGGTACCGGGTTCGATTCCCGGTCTGTTCACAGGTGAGCGCCATTTAATTTTTCTATGTACTTTGATTTATATTATGTAAGAGACAATTGGTTAATGACAATATTTCAGAAGTCACAATTGGGAACATCAATTTTTATACGGTCAATAGCTGGACACCACCCCAGGGTGGTAATAAAGAGCACGCGTTCTGCGATAGAGAGAGACGGTCGAATGCGGGTCAGCTCCGTCCGGTCGAACGCGAACGGAACTTTTGTTAGGGAGAGAGGCTTCTGTAAGTAGTACAAATTCTTATTCTGTGACTTAGCAACTTGCTTCATTTTTTTTCTATAGAAGTTGGAGGGTTTAGTCACTTTTCAGTACTTTGGAGGTCAGTTTGTCCCAATAGGTTGAGATTGGGCAGCTAAAAAAAATACATATACAATGGTGCCCGTGAGCATTGCGAGAGATTTTAACAGGATATTCCAGACCATATTTTAAGTTAAAAATGTTAATTAACGTTTGCTAAATTCGGCTCGGTTTTAGAGATATTTCCATTTTTGTGTAAATATGTTGTAATGAAATCTCCAGTATGAAACACCTTTATGATTGCGACGTTGCGAGACTTAACCATCTAATTTGACTGTAAAAGTCAAATCCAGTTCTGTCATGAGTGTTTAGTAAGACATTATGTTTATTGTTTACGTGTCAAGCAATAACCGACGTTGCCAGCTCGTCCTAAAGGCACATCTTCACTAAATTAGCAATTATTATGTATGAAAGTATAAAAAAAATTAAAATCATAATTCAACCTAGGTTCATATAACATTTATTACTCCACATAGCCTCAGGAATTCGTGGTTAAAATCTCTCACAATGCTCACGGGCACCCTGTATATCAAAATAAATCAGATCGGAGCCGGACAGTTGGGTACCTTTCTTTGTTAGTTTACAACTATTAGTTTAATTAGTTTCTTAAAATAGCCTGTCTTGTAATGCATGAAGATCTGAATGTAGCGTTGCCAGGCGTCCGGATAAAGCCGGACGAAGTTAGACTTTTTGATTGCGTGTCCGGTAATTTTTTTTTTCGTACCTATTAATACTGAGACACCAAATCCTCAATAATGTAGGGTGTCCGGCCTTTTTACCCAAATGTCCGGCCAAACTGTCTCGTCTGGCTATTAGGTTTGGCGATCTGATAGCTGGCGACCAAATAGACCATGTGTTGAGACAAGTGATACGAGTACACCTTGCCTCTAAGATAAGTGTTTCGTAATACAGATAGCCTGTGACCCGCGTATCTGCATCACGTAGAAGAACTTTGAATTACGAAATGAGACAAATGCACTGATATCGTAATAGAACATGTGATAAGGTGATGATAGAGTGGAACTACGATAACTCTGCAGTGGGGTACCTATATGGCAACACCTCCATTCAAAAGTCAAATTTCTATGAAAATGTGACTTACATGCAGGTGTTGCCATATACCCCCACTGCAGAGTTATCGTAGTAAGTAGCACTCTATAAATAAGGTTCTGTCAAAATTTTTATTTCGGAAACAAGGTTTTTACTACATGCAAAATTTGTTCTCAATCGGTTGAGGATAACTGCATGAAATTCAATTGCAAGATTTGACACATTGCAAGTTAAATAAAAATTAATAAAAAAAAATTAATCTACTGCAGTGTGCTCAATAGTTAGCTTACCGATGAAGCTCCGCTACGCGGGGCTCTTATTTCCGTTCCGAGGCACATAAAGCACAGTTATTTGAAACAATATCGGCTGTAATTGAGGACTCACTTGCAGCTCGGGCTGCAAACTTCTGCGATCTCGGCCTTTCTTTGTATTACCACCCTAGTTGTGCAATGTACTATTAAACATGAAATCATCATTACAATATTTAATACGATAGCGTTATGGTGACTTTGTTCTGGATTTTATATATTTACTCGTTTTCTCAAAATTAGCGTGACAGAGGCGTCGTTCTACACCTCAGTCACACATTTTTTTGCGCCACTGTTGGTCAAAATGAAGAACGACCCGGCAACGCGGCACTGGCGTGATGCGTGGCCGGGGTCAGCAGTGCATCATGTTATGTTTACGTGAGAGCAGACGGGCAATAGACAACAGATAAATAGCCGGACGTACAAAAACTAGCACATGACTAATGTGTTGGCTGCTTGGATTATTCTTAATCCTGACAAATGAGGGGTGTGAAACGTTTGACGCCTATGTTTGCGGGTCTGTTTGTGACATCCTAACTTTCTAACAACTGGATCAAAATGCGAATATTCACAATTTTTTCGACCGACGCAAAACGAGGAGGGGTGTTATAAATTTGTTGCGTGTGTCTGAGTGTCTGTAGATGATCGTAGCTCCCAAACGGGTGAACCGATTTTGATTTAGTTTGTTTAATTTGAAAAGTGATTTAATCGAGAGTGTTCTTAGCTAGGTTTGATCAAAATCGGTTCAGTCCTTTATGAGATATATTGATTTGAAAATAAAATATCGGATAATTTGTAATAATATCGTACATGCGGCATGTGGTACCAAATTAACATTTAAAAATAAAAAGTATGAAATAACATTTCAATTAAAAAGACCTTAAAAAATAAATCTAAAAAGTCAAAAATTTGTTTTAAGGTGAGTTATCTTAAAACGAGTTGTCTTAAGATAGGTAGGTACACATAATTTTTAACGTTTTAGAGTTCTTTAGTTGGAGTTTTTTTTTAATTTTTAATATATAAAAAAATAGTATGCTTGCTTAAAAAGTTACTGGGAAGTGTCAAGAATCCTACTTAATATTATAAACTATTGTGTAGCTCAGAATGTTTAGTTCTATAGATGTTTTAATAGTTATTCTGTTATGCGGGGTACAGACAATACTAAAAAAAAATTAAGATCCAAAATATCGGTTCACCCGTTCTCGAGTTATAAATGGTGTAAGTAACACGACACGACATTGTTTTTTGTATATAGTATAGCTGTGAAAGTTTGTGAGGGTGTTTGGACGTTTCAATGCTTGTTACTTAAAGCGATAACAATAGGCTAGACGACTAAAATAGTATTTTATGCAACAGTTGTATAAGAAGGTTCAAAAAATGCGAATTGCGTGAGTTGCGATACGAGCCGCGAATGCGGCGAGTATCGCAAATAGAGACGCAATGAGCGTTTTTTGACTTAATTATACAACGTTGCATACAATACTTTTTCTACGACAGGTTTTAAAATTATAAAATACAAACAAGGCATAACCTGCAAAGAAGGCAAATATGACGTATGACTGTCAGTATGTGTCTATGGTAAACTTTTTATTTTTTAAATGAAGTTGACACGCAGTGAATATATTAAAAATACTTTTGTTTCTATGTTGGCATCAATGAATTTAGTTCAGAAAGTTTTGTTTTTCTTAAAAGCCGTAGGATTTTAATTGTTTGTTAAGTTGGTAGTTGTGCATTTTTACCGTAAAGTTAAAATTGAGCGCTTAATCCTTGACCTCAGTTTAACCTAGATTTAGAAGTCTGTGGTTGCTAGCAATAACGTAAAGTGGCTATAACGACACTAGTGCTGTTATGGGGAATAGAGTATAGACTTCTCTGAACTCATATTATATATGTTCTTATATTAGTGTTCGTGACCAAGTAAAAGACAGATAACAGTACAGGAGTAGAAAAAACTGTTTATGCCTCACTTGTCCATAAAGTGCCTTTTTCTGCAGCTCGGGCCGCAAACATCTGCGATCTCGGCCTTTCTTTGTATTACCACCCTAGTTGTGTAATATACTATGAGTCCGTCAGTTAGACTATTAAAAAATATTGTACACGTTTTTTTTATTTTGTTTGACAAATAAAAAATGTCGAGGATACAGTGCTAAGAAGTTTCGAGTGACGTCACTCTTTGGTACAATTTTTACCTAGGAGTGACGTCACAAGGCCCACTGCGGAAGTTTGATGATCGATACCTTTGTCGATTTTTAATAATTTGATATACCAAAAAATATTTGACCCGTATTTTTCCATAATCTAACTGACGGACTAAATAGAATGATATATTTTTTAACCCAGTCGTCATCCCAATGCTGACTGTCGCTCTGTGCCTCACATCATCTGTTGATCTGTAGGTACTTTACTGTGCGACTTCTGTGAGGAGACTTCTGTACGTCGTACTACTCTTATTCCGTGCCGCGGGCCGGATTGGAACGGCTCGCGGGCCGGATCCGGCCCGTGGGCCGTAGTTTGGAGATCCCTGGGTTTGAGGACAAAGGTTGATTCCATCGAGCGACACAAACATCCTGTTTCGACGATAATGTATCCACAATTATATTTACTTTGTTGCTGTGATAAAATCATTGGAAATTATTAAATACCTAAGTTATTATTTTTAACCGACTTCAAAACTGAAGGAAGGTCTCAGTTCGTAGGAATCCCTTTTTTATGTGTCGAACGCGGCTGGCCGATTTGGAAACTCCTCATTAAAAAAAAATTCGAACTGTATTCGAATATAGCTTATAAGAATATATAGGTAAATTAAGGATACTAACTTGAAAATGTAACAGTAGAACATAATTTCATCCTATGTCCCGAGGTAGGCGTAAACAGGTGCGACACAGTTTATATCGTTTATGTCGTATCGTGATTTCGTGATAAAATAACAACGTTACATTAGCCAAAATATCTGATTATTGACTTGGATAAAGTCGCAGAGAGGGCGCTATAGTTATGACTAACCACCTAGAAGGTATTAGATCCTTTTTGAGTAATGCAGGCAGTTTTAGATTAAAAGGAGGATATATGACTTTGACGGATGACGGATGTCAGTCTTCTTCGCAGAAAATGTACGGAATTGCACCGCTCTCTGTGAATTTATCGTGTAACTGTAACTTTTAGCTAATTATCAACGCGACATTTAGATTGTGTAAAGAAAGACATGGAGAGCAATACACCAGTACTCAACTGGTGCGGATACTGGATCATTGAATGATTATTGGACCATAACGCCGGAACCCAAAGGTAATGGTTATAGGCCGTCCTCGTCATGTATGTTTTGTTATTTTTGATAAATAAAAATCTTTAATCTTTTGTTTTAAAAGGTTTAACCTCTAAGTGGTCCCATTGTCACCAGGTCAGGATCTGATCTTTTATAATAAAATCATTTATCATAGTATCATCATATAACCAAGAGGCAAGAACGTCTAAAATTAGTAGGTACTTAAATTATTACATGAACCTGAACTAGGAAAGTCTTGTGGCTCAGGCAATGAAAAGGTACATAAGGAAAAAACAGCTACATTAACTAAATTCATAGGTTTTAATTCTACGTTGGACATTGACATATAATATACAGTACGTAAACCTACGAGAAGCGAAGCATTGAACCCGTTGATGGCCAAGTGGAGCTTAAAAGGAAACAGTAAGGTCGAGAGAATTGAAAATTAGGTATTTGTAAAATGTGTCCCTATCCCGCACTGCCCGCCTCTCACCTGCAGAGTGCGATAGAGACAACTGCAGCTTGGACCGAAAATACCTTTTAAAATTTCATGAAAACAACGTTTCGTAGTCCCCTGATTTCTTCTCCAATATTTAACCTATTTAACTAATTTTTTCATTAAACATTAAAGAAAGGCTTTGGCCGTGTTCCTATGTTTTCCTTTTTTTAATAATCTAGTCAAATTTGTTTTCTGGATGTGTGAACACAGCGGAAAATCTGGCATTTTTTTTAGGTGTTTGAAGGTCTAATATATCTTTTGAGAATCAATTTATCGTAAAAAGGAAAACATAGGAACATATCAATAGTAGCCATAGATTTTTGGACAAAAAATGATTGCTCTACTGGCATTATCCAGGGAGGAAACAGGGGACTACGTTTGTATGGAAAAACTGCCCTCCTGTTTCCTCTTAATACTATTTCGCACTTTTTGTTAGTGCTTATCGATTATCTTTAGATTTATAATTTTATTGAAATGAACAAGTTCTACCTTCTCGTATCATCCTGTGGAATGTTATGTTAATGTCATAACAAAAACGGACAACCATCATTGTAAACACATCACTTAGTGTTTCACTATTATTGCACGTCAGTAAGCTACTTAAAAAAAATCGGTTGTCTGTAAAGTCGGTTTACTGACGATAGTCGAACGTGATAACGTTGACCTTGACCCTGACTTTGACTTTGACTTCGACTTCGACTTTTTTCCCAATAAGCTGCTACAATGACATTGACACGCTAAAATGATGGCTAAGTGGCCAGTGTAAATATCTGCCGTTCCACGAATATAATGTCAAAGATTTGTTTTAATAATTTTTAAACTACGATTAAAGCAGGCGTAAAACGGAACTGCCAAAGCAGCATCCACTATTTAAATTTAAAGATTTTTGCCAAACTCAGCAGTGTCTCTTGTCATTCAATAGAGATTTTGACAGCCGTATCTTAGGGAATAAGGGCTAATTTATTAACAATTTGTAAGAAACGATCGTCTTAACGACTTAAGTGCTGGAATAATTTAAAGTACCTATTTGACAGGTAACGGCCCTGCAAGGTAACGGCCCCGCAAGGTAACGGCAAATGACGTCACACTTTTTCGTGCGTGCAGCCGGCTCCATCGAATTATAAGACGTTATCACGTCAAAAAAACACGTTTCTCTTGACACTAAATACATTAGCAGAAGTTTAGCAGCCGAATTATGTTAAAATTATTAGGAAAATAGTATCCATACATAAAGACTTTCATTAGTTTCATTGTTGTCATAATGTAACTTCAATGTCAATTATTTTTTGACGTGATAACGTCTTATAATTCGATGGAGCCGGCTGCACGCACGAAAAAGTGTGACGTCATGGGCCGTTACCTTGCAGGGTCGTTACCTGTCAAATAGGTACTTTATATTATTCCAGCACTAAAGTCGTTAAGACGATAGTTTCTTACAAATTGTTAATAAAATAGCCCTTATTCCCTAAGATACGGCTGTCACAAATCTCTATTGAATGACAAGAGACCAGTGGCGGATTTGCCCTAAGGCCTAGTAGGCCCGGGCCTAGGGCGGCCAGATATTAGGGGCGGCCAATCGTGACAAAAAATCACTGCTGCTGCTGAGAAAAGGGCGGCTGGTACTTAAGTCGAAGTCGAAGTCAAAGTCAAAGTCAAAGTCAGGGTCAAGGTCAACGTTATCACGTTCGATTATCGTCAGTAAACCGACTTTACAGACAACCGATTTTTTTTTCTTAATGATTTTAAGAAATAAGGTTCCTCGCAATGAATTGACAAACCATTTTCAAAATGTCATTCTTTAGTCAAGGACATGAATAAACAATAAGTATTTTTCATCACACTTGCTCGAAAATGGTGTTGTTACACGTATGTTTTGCGGGCCGTAAATGACCTATTACGCCCTAGGGAGTATTTTTTTTTTATTTGAATACGCTGGTTCTGATTTACTCTTATTTGTCATGTTCAAAGGAAATGCCAGCTTACTTTTTTAATTTTTATCACTGAAATATTTATTTAAAGAGAACTGTTATTGCAAATACATGTAAATTGTAAACACATATTTCGGGAACATTAATTAAATGTTTAAATAGTTTATTTCAGTATTTTGCAAATATAAAATCAATTAAAATGTCCGTTTTAGGTCTTTACCGCTATGGTTTCCGAACGTGACTTAACATTCGCATTGTCTAGGGATATATGTCATTAATGACACTCTCTGTTTTAAAATTTTCTCCTGATACTGGGTGAGTTAGTACCTAAGGTTATTTTTTCTCACAAGTGTGATGAAAAACATTGTGTCTGCCACTGGCGGTAATGGAATTACAAACTCGTATTATTAAAGCCCTCGGCTTCGTCTCGGACTTACTTACCGCCCTTGATACACAATGTACTAATGTGTATTTCCGTAACTACAATGCCGTTGAATTTCATTGCTCAGGAGGTCGTAGACATGATTGTCATCTACGGTGAATGCAGTAATAATGGTAGGGCAGCTTTTCAACTGTACGCGAAAGATTCCCGCTCCGAAGACAGCCTAAAAGTGCACGTATTATTGTAAAGGCGTGCTCGGCGAAAACCAAATTCGATGCGAATTGTTCATCAAATTAACAATCCGTCATAAGTAGCGGTGGAAGAGCTACTTAGTATTTAACCGTAAGTATACACGGAAATGTTTACTTGAACCGGTTATTGCTGTTTTGATGTTGACCCTGATTTGTCAGACGATAGGATTGTAAACAATGAATACACAATGTAACACAATTTTAATTGATTTATCATTATTTTAATCAAATTTTAAATAGTGTCTATATCTCAATAAGTTATCTACCATAACCTTATTTCTCACCTAAACTTTGTAACGCGGCAAACCTCCTTGGCGCAGTACTGGCCGGTTAGAAACTTTTACGAACGCTGTAGCATTTACGATCGTCTTTTTTTTCACGGGCTACAACTTTCACGGGTTTAAATGTGTTTTTCGTTAGTTTACATACTGTATAAGTATACAAATCTTGGTTCGGTGGAACTCGTCAAATATTATAGGCCCACCTGTAAGTGTATTTTGGGGTTATAAAGGTAAATTATTCACAAAATATGAAATACAAAGGAAAGCTCCATAGGTACATACAGCGTGGAAATAGTACATTGTGTATCAAGGGCGGTAAGTAAGGAATTACAAACGAGTGTTTGTTACAAGGCCGAGGCGAAGCCGAGGGCTTTAACAACACGAGTTTGTAATTCCTTTACCGCCCGTGGCACACACAATGTTTTTCATCACACTTGTGAGGAAATCTGATTAAAATAACCTTACATAACCTAAATAAAATTGTAAAACTGACAGTGACATTAATGACATATATCAAGACGACAAGTCACGTTCGGAAACCATAGCGGTAAAGACTTAAAATGGTTGATTTTATATTTGCAAAATACTGGAATACATTATTTAAACATTTAATTAATGTTACAGAAATATATGTTGACATGTATTTGCAATAACAGTTCTCTTTAAATAAATATTTCAGTAATAAAAGTTAAAAAAGTAAGTTGGCGTTTCCTTTGATCATGACAAATAAGAGTAAAACAGAACCAGCGTTTCAAATTTAAAAAGAAAACCATTACGCCCTAGGGCGTAATAGGTCATTTACGGTCCGCATAACCTACGTGTAATGACACCATTTTCGAGCAAGTGTGATGAAAAAAATAATGGGCCCTGGGGGGAAACTGCCTTAAATCCTTAAGTTCATTTTACTTAAAGGAGACATTGTTTTATTTTTGAAAAGAAACAAAACTGCATTAATTTTTTTTTCTTAAATTTGCCCGGGAATCAAACCAGCTAAAAATTAAAAAAAAACACTATTTTATTCCGCTAATCTATAGCATTAAGGTTCAGGATAAAACCTCTCTAAAAAAACATTTGGTCTTAGAAATAAAAAAATATAGTGAAATCTTTCATTAATTTTATTTTATCGCGGTTTCGATGCGGTATTTTTTTTTAAGTGAAAGCAAGTTTCCTTACGGGTGTCCTTAGCTATGTTTGGTAAAAATCGGTCCAGCAGTTTGAAGAGATCAGCACTTTTCCAAAATTATGTAAGGTTGTAAGGCATTTTCGGCAATAAAATGGAACTTTAGTACAAACATAACATTTAAAAAAGCATGAAATTTATTTTAAATATTAAAATTTAAAAAAACCCCTGACTAAAAAAAATTCTAAAAGTAAAAAATAATATGTACCTACCTACCTTTCTATTGGCCTTTTATGTTCTAAGATAAGTTGTTCTCGGGTGACCTATTACATGCAGTACTATAACAGAAGGTTCCTCGACAGCAACTTACCTTAAAACATAATAGGTAGGTACATATAATTTTTTACTTTTTAAATTTTTTTTTAGTTGGGGTTTTTTTTTAATTGTTAATTTAATGTACAAACACAGCAATGCTACATTTTATTATATCTATAGATAGGTAGATAAGCTATGAGCAATCGGTACAGCTGTACTAAAACATGCACTTTGCAGTCTTGATCGAGGAAAAATACATATAGTGCTTATGATCTTTTGTCTTGGTAACGACTTTAAAGCCCCTATAGTAGGTACCTATTTAGGTCACAAGTTCAAAATCAAAATCACTAAGATATCAACTGCAACGAAGCCATACAAGAAATATTAACTCTACGACAGTTGTCATAAGACACATTGCGATGGTTCGAAAATGTCCCTTAGGCCTTTCTTATAGGGTAGTATCATTTAAATAGCGCACTCAAGTGCAGGGGCAAATGTCTAGATCGCATTGTTTCAAACACACGCCATAACCTAACCTCGACATTGATCTTTAAGTGAATGAAATGGAAAAAAACAGAAAGAATAGTAACATTAATAACACACATGATTAAGATAGTCCTAGTAGTATTTTTATTGGCTCTAGTGCAGTGGTTCCGAACCTGGGGGTAATTACCCCTCCAGGGGTAAAACGAAGTTTTCTCAGGGGTAATACGCATGAATGTTAAGCCGTTTTACTTTGAGCAGTTTTTTATAAGCTTATAATATAATACCTATTTTTTTGGAGGGGTAAAAATACAAATCTCCATGAGAATAATGTGGGTGATATGATAATAAAGGTTAGGAACCACTGCACTAGAACATATAAGAGGCGTTAGAAAGAATAGAAAACGAGGATCCAAATATTTTCTAAACAAGAACATAACACTACTTCATTATTGAAGAAAAAAGTAAAAAACCTGTAATCTGCACATTATTAAGAAGACTAAGCAGGTAAAAAATATGGCAGAAAGGTAAATTAGACGGTTCGCTACAAATATTCTACTATCAAGGAGTTTTTATTTAATTTATTTTATACCCTGTTTTCACACTGACGCCGCAATCTACGAAATCATGGCCAAAATATGCGAAACTCATACGAAATTTAGATGTTTCGATTGGTTTCGATGTAATGAGGGTATTTAGAAATCAGATATCCACCAGCTGGCAGCAGGGTGGCGAAAGGTCTATTTGGCAGTAGATGTAAAAATCAGGCGGTGTGATTGGTGGATCTTGACACCTACTGTCAAAAAGACCTTTCGCCACCCTGCTGCCAGCTGGTGAGTTTATGATTTCTAAACACCCTCATTTCCGCGCTTCATGGCGTCAGTGTGCAACCAAGGTTGTGTACCTAGGTAGGGATTTTTTTGTTGTTCATAAAACACAATGCAGACTGGGTTACGAAGCCATGACACGAGATGGTCTAAAAACACGATTATCGCTTATTGAATCAACCCGTATTTAATCTAGAAGATATAATTTAGGAAATAATAAATAAAACATATTGTAGTTAGTCAATTGGGGACAGTTTTTGTCATGTATAAGTACATAATTAGGCATTAAAACACTCACTGCCATTATTTTTACATAAGATAATATTGTAATTTTCTTTTTGTGTGCAACAGACAGTTAAATTATGTGCTTCATTTGTTAATCGATTTATATGCGAGTATAATGAATCCATTATATATATTAGCACATAGTAAACATTGTGTGGTTGAAATATAACGGAATGTTAATGGATTGGAAAAGTTTAATGGAATTAAGATAGTAGGTAATTAATTTATTACAAAATATCATCAACACGTATAATTTTCCGTAACTGGGCGACCAGTTACGGAAAATTCTTCGAGCGTTTCAACCGCGCGGTTCGAAAATCATTGTTGTTCGATGATTTTTTACTACAACGGAAGGACAAATCGTGACAATTTTAATAAAACTAGACTTAGCCTCGGGACACGTTTTTCGGTTTCATATAAAGTTAACTCTAGGCATCGTCTTTTTTCCTTTCCAAAGACTGTTTCAATTTCAATACACATTTTTACCGCGAATATTTAGATAAAATATTTTAATGTGTAATCGTGTAGTAGGCAATTGTTTATAATGTGTTATTTGTTATGTTCATGTCAATTTTATATAAATAAAACTGCAAAACATAGCAAACATCGTTTATTGTTATTTTTTAATGGCTGAACGCCATGATGCTGTGTTACAAATAAGTATGGAATGGATATTAAAAAAAAACATCTTGCAGGCCTAACAGGCCAGCAATGTTGTATGAAATTCCACTAAATGCCTCTCGTCTAGCCGCACCGGAAACGAGGTACTTTGTGGCCCATAAGGCACGTTATGTCAATATTTCATTGCATGTTTGAGAAACGTACTATTTTGTATGTCTTTCCCGTACACGAGACAAGTGTCCCGGCCCTTTGGGAGGCGTGCGCGGAGCCGAAGCCAACGCGTAGAGGCCCTTTCGACAATTTAATGAAAGGCAACGTACTATTATTATTATTTACTGAGACGACAGTGACGAAAATAAAACGCTGAATATTGGCCCAACTATGCCCATAGTTGGGCCAATATTCAGCGTTTTATTTTATTAACAGTGCAGTTAGCCAGGCTACGTCGGGCTATTTATTTTAAGGTCCTTGTGTGCAGCATTTATTAGCGAATAACGCAGTGGTTCCTAACCTTTATTGCCACATCACCCACAGGCCCCCTCTAGATTTGTATCATTACCCCTCCAAAAAATAGGTAATACAGACAAACTAAATATATGATAGTACTCAAAGAAAAACGACTTAATAGGAGTATTACCCCTGAGAAAACTTAATTTTACCCCTAAAGGGGTAATTACCCCCAGGTTCGGAACCACTGGAATAACGGGACCCATTTTGCTTGTAATTTTTTTTTTTGGAAACTGACAAACTCGCAACCCTTATGGGCATAGCAATTGTCGGACCGGGTGGTCGGCCATGGCGTTCCCTGGGGTCGAACCAGGTCGCTAGCCGGACCGTGTGCGTGTGGATTGAGTGAGCACCCTTCTGAAATAAAAAAAAACATCCTGTTCATTTAGTAAAAGTTCTAAAACAATTGTAGAACTAAATCTCTGTATTTGTAAAAAGATAAATCAAAAGATATAAGTATAACCTTTAACGTGTGCTCACTCAGTTCTCACAAACTACCAACGAAATCAGGGAATGTATTCATTTAACAAATAATATTTATATACGAATTTTTAGTAAAACCTGTGCTAACTTACCTTTATAATTTGTAGATCACCTAGTAACGTATTTAAGATTTTACAAATAATTTCTTATGCTCACTCAATCCGCACACTTTCGAAAACCCGATTTCTGATGAAAAAACTGAAGATTTAATCTGCTATATATGTGTATAGTTTAGTAAAACTAATCTGGGAATTTGTAAAATACAAAACGAACCACTAACGTGGCAGGTTTTTGGATAATAAATGTTTGTTAATGCTCACTCAGTCCACACGTTACAAGTAAGTTAAAAATGTAAATATCTCAATATTTGTAGTATTACATAAACTATAAATTACTTCAGCTTTTAGTAAAAAATTTTACTAAATATCCACCATCTAATATTTTATATTCGTTGTCTGTTTTTAAAGATATTCAATTGCAATTTTTCTAATGTAAGTAGATCGATTAGGTTGACCACACTTTATTATATTATGGTCATATCCAAAATACAGTTAATTTAAAAAATATATGAGATCAAAAAGGTTACTACCCCTGGTACGTCACTTTGACATTGAAAGATGTTTTATTTTAATTTTTTGATCTCGGATTAAAGCTTTTACAGTAAATGAAAGGTAATAATTACGGATCAGGTAACTCTTAATTGTAATAAGTATGTACTAACCTAATCAAAACAATTGTTTACTTTAAAATTTAATTCATGGATATACTATAATATAATAAAGTGTGGTCAACCTAATCGATCTACTTACATTAGAAAAATTGCAATTGAATATCTTTAAAAACAGACAACGAATATAAAATATTAGATGGTGGATATTTAGTAAAAATTTTTACTAAAAGCTGAAGTAATTTATAGTTTATGTAATACTACAAATATTGAGATATTTACATTTTTAACTTACTTGTAACGTGTGGACTGAGTGAGCATTAACAAACATTTATTATCCAAAAACCTGCCACGTTAGTGGTTCGTTTTGTATTTTACAAATTCCCAGATTAGTTTTACTAAACTATACACATATATAGCAGATTAAATCTTCAGTTTTTTCATCAAAAATCGGGTTTTCGAAAGTGTGCGGATTGAGTTAGCATAAGAAATTATTTGTAAAATCTTAAATACGTTACTAGGTGATCTACAAATTATAAAGGTAAGTTAGCACAGGTTTTACTAAAAATTCGTATATAAATATTATTTGTTAAATGAATACATTCCCTGATTTCGTTGGTAGTTTGTGAGAACTGAGTGAGCACACGTTAAAGGTTATACTTATATCTTTTGATTTATCTTTTTACAAATACAGAGATTTAGTTCTACAATTGTTTTAGAACTTTTACTAAATGAACAGGATGTTTTTTTTTATTTCAGAAGGGTGCTCACTCAATCCACACGCACACAGCCGGACCGCCCCGTTTCTTGTAATACTGGTCGCCCTTTAAAGGTATCGTCCGCTAACCACCTGCTTGGAGGCAACCTTATTTTAATTAGTGGCTAAATATAGGCTATCTTCGCCATGACATAGTGGCAACAATAAGATACGAGTAGCCTTTTCACACGGTAACCTGTTACCATTTATAGGGTTCCGTACTAAAATGGTAAAAAAAGGAACCCTTATGGTGGGACTCTGTCTGTCCGTCTGTCATAGCGAGATATCTCATTAAAATGAAATAGCATTAAAATCGCTAACCCGAGCCTACGGGACGTAAAAAAAATCTTATACCTTTTTTACTTTTTTTTAAATGGGGGCGAAATGGGTGGTCAAAACTTTAAAGTTGGGCTATTATATCAAGTGGGGTATCAAATGAAAGGGCTTAATTTGTAGATTTCAAATCTATTTTTAGTTTTTAGGGTTCCGTACCAAAATGGTAAAAAAGGAACCCTTATGGTGCGACTCTGTCTGCCTGTCTATCTGTCTGTCCGTCTGTCACAGCAAGATATCTCAGGATCTACTGATGCGATCTACGGAATAGTTTTAAAAACCGCTAACCCGAGCTTATGGGATGTAAAAAAAATCTTGTAACTTTTTTACTTTTTTTTTAAAGGGGTCCGTAATGAGTCTTTGCAAATTGAAAGTAGGGCTATTATATCGAGTGGGGTATTAAATGAAAGGGCTTCATTTGTAGATTAAAAGAGTATTTTTGTATTTTTTTTTAAATAAGTCGTTTTTGATTTATAGCGAAAAACGTTAAAAAAAATACCATTCTCCCCTATTATCTTCGAAGTTACTGAACAGAAAAATCTGTAATAATTACCAATTATTAATGTCGTCCTATATATTACAGGAAAAATATAACGGTTTTCCTAACTTGCACCGTTTTTGAGAAATTTGCAAAAATCTTAACACATACTTAAACGAACGAACGATACGTTGAACGGTTGATTATGACACTTGCTATATACCATTTTGACATCTTTTGTAATGCGTAATCAAACAATAAATGATTTCCGATTTCTGATTTCTTATTTGCTCCTACTAAACTAATCGCCATACAGTTTTTCTTGAACTATCCACGTATCTACTCGTACTTACGAGTTTGTACGGAACCCTCGGTGCGCGAGTCCGACTCTCACTTGTCCGGTTTTTTATTTGAATCGACATCCCATCCTCGTCGCCAATGAAAGAAATTAAATAAATACCAAACTTGGACGTTATATTATTCCTTTAATCCAAAGCAAAATGACACTGACACCGAACAGCCATAGAGTCAATATACTACAAAAATCTCCTCCGGTCCTCAGTGCGTCCAAAATTCCAAATCCAATTTTTTTATGTGTGTTCCTCGATTACTCGAAGACGACTGGCCAGATTTGGAACATATTTTTTTAGGGTTATTTATAGGATCACTCGTGTGTCTGTCCGTCTGTCTGTCTGTCACACCTAATTTGCTCCGAAAGTATTGGACTGATTGAGTTGAAATTAAATACCTATATTAAGGTCGCTGACCCAAAGACGGACGAGTAACGAAAATATATGAATTTTAAACATGGGGGCTACTTTTAGGGGGTAAACTAGAAAATAAAAATAAAAGTTAGCAAACTATATCGTGTGACATATTAAATGAAAGGGCTCGCTGTGAGAAACTCAAATATGTTTTTACATTTGTTATTAAATAGGTTCCTGGTTTGTTTGAGGTCGGTTATTTTAATTTAGTTAATGAAGTGAAGAATGCAAAGCATCAACCCTAACATCCAGGGCACAGGTATGCGGGCAAACAAGAAAAAGTCTGCAAATTGCAAGAGTGATCCATCTTGTTATAATTTTGTTTTTGTCGCCGACCGGTCCAGGGTTGACACCTATTATTACTTTTCTGCATTAAGGAAAAATTTAATTAACAAGAACATGTTAGGGTAAAGATATACTTAAGTGGATATACTCGTACACGCTGTTTTAAAAATGTCAAGTCGCTGAAGCGTTTCGAATAATCCCAATTAAAATTATATCGCAGATTAGTTATAGCAGCGGTCGGCAACCCGCGGCCCGCGAACCCCTCACTTGCGGCCCGCGAGCCTCCCTGGCTATTTTGTACCTACGTAAAGATCGTTATGTTCAGAATGGTATTAAGTCACAAATTATTCACAAAGTGCGGCCCGCGTCAATTTCGTTACCTACTATGTGGCCCTTGGCTGCTAAAAGGTTGCCAACCGCTGAGTTATAGTATCAAAAAATGTCAAGACGAGTACTAGGGTATAATAATAAAAAAAAAACAATGTTTGTTATTGCAGCTACAGTAATAAACATTCTCTGGGAATTTCAAATGTGTGAGCGTTTTTCAAAATATTCGTTACATGTTTTCAGCAGTTAAGAGCCGTGTCAAATCAATACATTTAATCGTGATGAAGCGGAAAGTTAGAATAGTTTTTAAATGATGTTTAAGTATCTTTGAATTAGATTATGATTTTTTTTTAGGCTACACACTTCGATCGAACATTAAAACGGCCAACTGTTGCACAAATTGTCAAACCGCACCAGCAAAACAATTGTCAAAGCGTCATTGAACACAACGTAAACGTAATCACGATTTGTTAATCAATCCGTCGTGATAGTACCTTATCAGCGCAGTTTTATAGCAATGGCCGCACGGAGATAATTGCCTTTTCAACACACGTTTATAAAAACACACCTCTGCACGTTTAAAGCTTACACACCTCCTTTACCTACGTCAGTCTTGTTTGATGCCTGTTGGCACCATAGGTACTGACTACTTACACATTTGCTTATTAGTAGCACGAACGCATGCCACTAATGAGCAAGTGCTACTTAGTAGCATGTGTCTAGTCGTTGCTAATAATGAGCATGCTTAATTCGAGCATGCTCAAAAATCAACCGCAGTTTGATTTTTAAGCAATAATAATTATTAAGATTTTGGCCGAAAACCTGTGCTTAAGCAAGTGTGCACTCCAATCGTTTGCTTTAAGCATGCTTATTTATAAGCAAGCATGCCCAAAATTAGCATGCTTATTGCTGGTAAATCTGAACATCTACCGAGCATGCTCCTTTTAAACATGCTTAATTCTGAGCAAATGTGTCAGTAGCTTATTTAATTAAGTTAGGGGAGACCGGGTGTGGTTGCCTCACGGGTTACCATAGTGGCCATAAAATAATACTAAACGAAGGATTAAGTGCGATTGATGAAGTACGGAAGAAGGTATAGCTCTTGTGATCTTTTAACACCGAGCGATGTACAGTCACCACACGGGAATGTTGAGCCACTTGTTCCATGAGCCTCTTAATTTAGCCGTGTAATGCAAATCGGGCGTACTTTGGGCTTCGGCAAGTGATTCAACATTCCCGTGTGGTGACTGTACATATTCCTTATATATGTATTGAGCAAATATTTATAAGTAGTGCAAGGCGCGTGGTGTATCTGCAAAATTAAGATAATGACAGGACATTAAAAATGATACTAAAATCCTGGAACTGAAAAATGCTACCTTCCAGAACTTAACAATTTTATTATTTTATGTTTTGCTCGACTTGGCGGGGGCACTGCCGTGCCCCCAGATACACCTAACAACCCTGTTCTCCGCCAAGGTTACATACTCATGCACGAATAATAATCACGAAAACGTGTGCATCAGACCAACCCGTCAAAAGCTATAAGAAATAAGAACATAATCACAAACAAAAAATCGAAAGCGCACTCCAGACCAGTTTTTCAAGGAGCCCGATGATTATAAATTTGAAAAATTACCCCAGTTCACGTAATCGTCTCACTTGAGCGAAAACGAAATTACCATTTCGTTGGCTCAATATTACAGGGTTCTACAGCAGCGGTCGGCAACCTGCGGCCCGTGAACCGCTCACTTGCGGCCCGCGAGCCTCCCTGGCAATTTTTTATGTAAAGCTCCGATATATTCAGAATTGGGTTTCTTAAGTTTTTTTAAGTGGTCTATATTATATTTTTCGTAGTAAGTAAACTGCTAAAAGTGTTCAAAACTGTGGCTATCCCATTTTTATTCCTTTCTGTTTTGTAGAAATATTTTTTTGAATACCTCATTTGACAGATGAAGCGGTTGGTGATATGAATAGAGCTCGTGCCTAAGTCTGCAATACGTGTCTTCCATTAAAAAAAAAAGTGAAACCGTCAAGTTGACATCTGACAGATTTGAATCATCGCTGTTATTATTGCGACGGTTTCAAATGGAAGACACGTATTGCAGACTTAGGCACGAGCTCTATTCATATCACCAACCGCTTCATCTGTCAAATGAGGTCTTCAAAAAAATATTTCTACAAAACAGAAAGGAATAAAAATGGGATAGCCACAGTTTTGAACACTTTTAGCAGTTTACTTACTATAAAAAATATAATATGGACCACTTAAAAAAACTTAAGGTACCCAATTGTATAAAATCACCAGTTATTAACATAGTGCGGCCCGCGTCAAATACGTTAGCTACTATGTGGCCCTTGGCTGCTAAAAGGTTGCCGACCGCTGTTCTACAGGGTGGAATGGAACGAGGGACTTGCCTGCAAATGTAGCAATGGATTATAACGTCAAAAGTAGTCAATTGAGGTAAAGAAAAGACTATGCAATATATAATATAATAATTAATAATTTATTTATTTCAGGCATCAAAGGCCCATAGATAAATACCTTACAATCTAACATACATATCACATTACAAAATAAACTTAATAACTAGGTCACATTTCACTGCGATGTGGTAACGCTGTTCGGGGTGTCAGGTAGCCGCCCGCGGAAGCGCCGGAACATGACACCCTTCGGCCAAAACTCTTCATTGGTGAAGGTCGCGATCTTCTCAGTTGGAACTCTCACCACAATGCAATGCGCTTAATATTGGGATTATTATAATTATCGGGATGGGAGACAATAAGTGACATTAGTACACTATTAACCCTTATATCTTAGGGGATCGAAGAAACGGGGGCGAAAATTACCGTTGAATTCTACATAAGTATAAAAATAACATAATAGTACATTGTGTATCAAGGGCGGTAGGTAAGGAATTACAAACGAGTGTTTGTTACAAGGCCGAGGCGAAGCCGAGGGCTTTAATAACACGAGTTTGTAATTCCTTTACCGCCCGTGGCACACACAATGTTTTTCATCACACTTGTGAGGAAATCTAATTAAAATTAACCTTACTTAACCTAAATAAAATTGTAAAACTGACAGTGACATTAGTGACATATCCATAGACAATGCGCAACGTTCGGAAACCATAGCGGTACAGACCTAAAACGGTTGATTTTATAATTGCAAAATACTGAAATACACTATTGAAACATTTAATTAATGAATGATGAAAAAATGAAAAATATTTTTCATCACACTTGCTCGAAAATGGTGCATTACACGTAGGTTTTGCGGGCCGTAAATGAGCTATTACGCCCTAGGGCGTAATGGTTTTCTTTTTAAATTTGAAACGCTGGTTCTGTTTTACTCTTATTTGTCATGTTCAAAGGAAACGCCAACTTACTTTTTTAACTTTTATCACTGAAATATTTAGTTAAAGAGAACTGGTATTGCAAATACATGTAAACACATATTTCTGTAACATTAATTAAATGTTTCAATAGTGTATTTAAGTATTTTGCAATTATAAAATCAACCGTTTTAGGTCTGTACCGCTATGGTTTCCGAACGTTTCGCATTGTCTATGGATATGTCACTAATGTCACTGTCAGTTTTACAATTTTATTTAGGTTAAGTAAGGTTAATTTTAATTAGATTTCCTCACAAGTGTGATGAAAAACATTGTGTGTGCCACGGGCGGTAAAGGAATTACAAACTCGTGTTATTAAAGCCCTCGGCTTCGCCTCGGCCTTGTAACAAACACTCGTTTGTAATTCCTTACCTACCGCCCTTGATACACAATGTACTATTAAGATAGTCAGTTTTAAGATAAAAAAAAAGATAATCAGTTTTAAGACAAATAAAAATAATACAATATAATTATACTTAATTGCGCCCCAAAAGATACATTTAAATGTTAACTTATATAAAACAGTGGTAAACAATAAGCGGCCTTATCGCTAAAGAGCGATCTCTTCTAGACAACCTTTGGGTAGCAGAGTTAATGTAAGAAAAAAATGAGTAGGTGGTGAGTAATAAACGATGCAAAAGACAAAGAATACACACAAATAACTAAATCAGGGAAGTGATACACATACATATATAAATGAACACATGAAACTACATATACAATACATAAAATACATAACAGCCAGCGATAAAATAGAAGCAAATGATTACTACTGAAGTGATAAATAATGTTTTTTAGCATGTTTTTAAATATGGGATGAGATTGAGCGGCCCCCTGGGATCGAACCAGGTCGCTAAGCCCAGACCACCTTGAGAGGGTCGGACTAGGTGGGGGCCGAAGCAACCTGTCCTTATAGTGTGTAAATCGATCTAATAGGGTACTTTCCTGACAGATCAAATCAGTTACTTTTTATGAATTGTCAAAACGCTCGGATAGTATAAAGTTTCTATGAGAAAAAGCATAATGACGTCATTGTGCTCAAACATCAAATCATCTCCTCATTTATAGCTTTTGGTCTTTTAAAAATCGTTTAAAACGTTAAATAGGTGAATTTTAGTTGGTTTTTGCAAATTTTCGTAAGCAGATTTCAAGGCTAGCGTGAAATAATTTATATTGACTACAGGCAAGTACCCTATTGGGAGTTTTCGTGGCCAGTTCGCTAAAGTTAGCCCAGCTAAGAAGACTCCGGCAAGAAGCTTAGCTCTGCAAAGTTATCGTAGTCGCTCTCTATAACTGTTACGGCACATGGAATGACGGCCCACAGAGGTCAATAAACATGGGCAGGTGATGATAAAGTCAAGGCCTCCGACGTTAAGCGAAATTGTATGCAATTATCATTTTATTAACAGTAATGTTCTATCCCAATTAAGCGGGTTATACACTGACGAGACCGGGGACCATCTTTTTTTCCGTCAACTGAAAAAACGCGAAAATGGGGAGGACCCTTTACTGCATCTAGTTTGATATTTTAAGATATTAATATCACTTACGACGTGTGATTAATAGTACATTACACAACTGGGGTGGTAAAACAAAGAAGGCTTTCTTTATTACCTCCCGTGTTGTGTACATCATTGTATGTTTACACTTGGCCAGAAAGCGGATTTTTCCGTACGCGTAGCGTGTGGTAAAAGCTACTTTATGGCCAGGTGTGGCATAATAGTACATTACACAACTAGGGTGGTAATACAAAGAAAGGCCGAGATCGCAGATGTTCGCGGCCCGAGCTGCAAGCGAGGGACGTAAATATGCGATCGAGGGCTTTCTTTATTACCTCCCGTGTTGTGTACATCATTTTATGTCTACATTTGGCCAGAAAGCGGCTTTCTCCGTACGCGTAGCGTGTGGTAAAAGCTACTTTATGGCCGGGTGTGGCATAAAATCTTATTATTAAATCAGTTATTCTCTTTTGGAATTTTACAAAATTTTGCATAATTTTGGTCAAAAACTTTTCTTAATAGTCAATTAGCTCTTGAATAAGATAAGATAGAGTGCGACTAGGATAACTTTGAGCTTTGCAGAGCGGAACATGGCAACACCGCCGTTTAAAAGTCAAATTTCTATGAAAATGTGACTTTTAATTCTTTTAAATGGAGGTATTGCCATATTCCACTCCGCAAAGTTATCGTAGTCGCACAGTGGGTTACCACTAATGGATAACCATCTTTAGAATCCAAACAAATTGTGCCTGGTGAAGTTTTTGCCAGTGTAATTGCAGGACTATTCTCATGGCCCACGGTTGGGAAACGCGGGCGGAACCGCCAATTACATACCATTATTATATATCCTGATCTGAATATCTATCGCTCGAAAGGCTGAGATAATTCTATAGCAACCGATACATTTGTTCATTCGTATTGGACTGTTTTAGAGCTAATTATTGCATCGTTTTTTTTTAAATATGTGATAGGTTAGTTGTCAATTTGATAAAAGCTCCCTAATAAAATACATAAAGATTTAAATCTGTAGTGTTTAATTAAATGGTATTATGCACAATCTGCTAAAAATGTCTTAATCACAACGATGATATTAGTAATATAGGCTGTCTTTGATCTAGTAGGAGCCATGGACAGTAGTGGGGCCATGATGTATGACTATGACAGAATACTTTTGGTGTATTTTATTAAAATGCAAAAGGAGTTCGAAACAATAGAGGCCACCAAAGGAGCGCCAAACGCAAAAAAGGCCCTGAACCAATTGTTAGAAAAATTGTGTATGTTTCTGGTTGGCAACAGGCAAAATATAATCTCCTCTATCTTAATTCTTTTGAGAGTTATTCAGGCTGCGCACACGGTCACCGCTGCGACTGTTAAGAAAATAAAAATTGCCACGACGATCACCGACCTCCGGTAGATGGCACCAGAAGTATGAATGAGTATTCCCATACTCATGAATGAACGTCCTCGTGCTGTTTTCACAAGTGAGCATTGACTTTGCCGATAACGCGTCCTTCAACTCGGATCCTATTGTCAGAGATAACTGATTTCATAAACAATCACTCCAATCTTTCTTTTTATTTTGAAGTAAGAGTTGATTATGGCTTTATTTTTATTTCGCACTGATATGCAAGGGTTCTGCGCAACTTAATTTGAATCGATAAAACTATTTAGTACATACATTGTACAGTTCGTACGAAAAGTAGCCGAAGTGTTCATGAGGATTTAAACACGACTGTATCGTTATGGGGTCTGTAAGAGCTTGTGTAGATCTTCAATTCTTAATTTGACAAAAATAACCAAAGAGCCATATAGGACGGAAGCTCGCAACATTTAGGGAACATGCAGTGTTAACATTTCGTGTCCGGAGCCTAGCATTACAGTTGATATGTGCCGATGATAATTGATGACACTGATGTATGTGCCGATAAAGTCTCGAAGATTGCAAATCTTTCCACTTGGAATTTCTCAAAATGACCTATAGAGAACTTTTTACCCGACTGCGGCGAAGCCCAAAGGAGGGTTATGTGTTTGACCTGTATGTATGTCCGTTCCTGTGTCCGCTCGTAACTACTCAACGGCACATCCGATTTTGATAAATGATACATAATTAGATTCGTCTTGATGGCACGAGTGTCACTGGGTATGAAGTTCGTTAAAATAAACAAAATGGCGGATTTTATGCAGTTTCAAAGTGCACCGCGGTCGGGTTTTTTTTAGTAAAATTGTGGTTATTAAAATTCTTGTGTAATTTTTCATAAGTTTCTGAGAACCATCCCAACTCTTCGGAAACTTTCTGCAACTGGCCCATCAGTACGGTGCACGTGCATTAGATTCGAAAAAAAAAGAATAAAAATATAAAGAGATTGATAAAATCATCTACTGGTAAACGCTTCATGAAAAATCGCGACATGGAGAAAAACGAATAATTAAATTTGCGATCATGAAAAAACACGATGTCAAAATTCGCTACAATGAAAAAATGCTTTTGTGAAAATTATCGAACAAATCATACATATTTTTGAATAAAACCTTCTTTTCTTCTTTTTCTTTTCTTTTTATATTTGCTTTATGCACAGATAGGCGCTTGCGTGCGAAACCCTAAACATATACGCCGCGCAAAAAACAGGTCTACCAATACATCATTAAGTAAAATTAAAACGTGCAAGTCCGAGTATGTTTATGCAGAGAACAGGTTAAGGGACCTTCTTCAAGGTCAGTGTTAACTTGAAGCGAGTCTTAATTTCTTCTAAACATGGAAAGGACGGAATTCAACCCTTCAGCACACATATTATACCAACTAGGGAATGCAATAACCGGTCAAATTTTAAAACCGGTTAATAACCCAAGTGATACACAAAAAACCGCTTAGCCGATTAAAACCGGTTTTATTGTTATTATCAATTTTTGTAGGTACTTTTCGTGAGTGTATGTTAAGAAAACCCACTTTAAAATATCGTTTAGCTGATTTAGAGGTAAATACAAAAACATCGTAAATGAAGAAAAAAATAACAACAATCGAAGCGAAATAAATGCACAACCCCTCCCGCCCCCCTGGTCGTACATGGATTTCATATTCGCTAATTCCATGAGATCTGAGACATTTCTTACTCTACTGGCCTCGGTATGTAATGTACTATTATACTTTATACACCACTAACCCCATTTCATCACACATTATTGCCGCCGACTGTACTAGGTAACAGTGGCGTAGCGTAAAATATATTCTTAGTAAAGCCGGAGCAGATTAGGATTACTTTTACAGGAGTAGTAGATACTCCGGTCATATATAACCCTATAACCCCGTGTATTCCGTCAGTGAATATATGGGGATGACATTTGTTTAATTATAAATAATTGACATTTATTTTTCCTGCACTGTTATGTTATTATTATTGCTCATTTTATTTTTATTTTTAAATTTTAATGATATATGACATTCTGTATTTTTTTGACTATTCCTGTTTTAACTTATTCTTTGTGCCCAATTTATTTTGACATTTAATGTGTATTTTGACCTTGTTAATTGATTTTTTATTTTGTTTTAGTATTATTATTTTTATCTTCATTGTATAATTTGATTTTGTAAATTGTTTATTCCATTTATGTATGTATTATTTATGTATGTATGTATGTGTCAATAACATAAGTTATGCTGATGATATGGTGCTGCTGGGCCCCTCGATCAACTCCATTAGGCGACTGATTGCGATCTGTGAGAGTTACGCCGATCGGCACGGTCTTAGGTACAATTCCAGTAAGAGTGAGATGATCGTGTTTAAGGCCCGTAAATACAATCCTCAAAATGTACCTGAGATACTGTTGAACGGTGTGGCTCTCAAAGTTGTTAATAAATTTAAATACCTAGGTCATATAGTCACGGATAATCTTGACGATGACCTTGATATCGAGCGTGAAAGAAGGTCCTTGGCAGTGCGGGGCAACATGCTCATACGTAGATTTGCGAAGTGTACAAAGGATGTTAAGCTGACACTATTTAGAGCTTTCTGCACATCCTTCTACTCATGCAGTCTATGGGTGAAGCATACGAAGCGCATTTATAATACGTTGCGTGTTCAATACAACAACATATTCAGGATGCTGTTTAAGCTCCCTCGTCATTGTAGTGCATCCGGTATGTTTGCGGAGGCACAGACTGACGGATTCCATGCCATTCGGCGTAAAAGGGTCGCTTCAATGCTAAGACGCTTGAGGAATAGTGGAAACGGCATCCTGAGCATGTTGGCTGGACGACTTGATTGCCCTATGTTGATGTACTGGGTGGGCATTTGTACGGGGCGATTAAAATAATTTTTTTATTGTATTTAGTAGACTAACATTTAGTTTGTAAGTTCTAGATATTTGTTTGTTTGTTTGTTACTAACACGATATGGATCTCGCATCTGAATTAAATGATTTTTATTTTTTATTTTTATTTATTTATTATTTAACTATCCCTGTTTTGACATATTCTTTGCGCTCAATTTATTTTGACATTTAATGTGTATCTTGACCTTGCTAATTGATGTTTTATTTTGTTTTTATTATTTATTTTTATTTTTTCATTGTTTAATTTGATTTATTCCATTTAATTGACGATCTCGCTTTAAATTCTTATAACTTGACATGCAATGCAACTTATAATGTAATTTTAAAACGAGAAATAAATAATCTAATCTAATCTAATCTATACTTTAAAATAGGCAAGCCGGTGGCAATCGGGATCTATGGACGCCACGACACTGCTAGGTAAGCCGTTATTTTTGTGTCAGGGTTCACAAGATATTGGGCAGTGGGCTGTTTTTATGAGATAAGATTGAAACAAGTCACATTCAGGCCGGGACTGTTTTCACAGAGTTCAAGAGCATTCGCCAATAGATAATGAGTGGAAATAATAGTTTTAGAGTTCCATTGAGAAGTGTGACAAACGTATGGAAGGATTAACAAGTAAAATAAAAAGTGCAAAGCTTTATTACAGACTTTATAAAACGGAAAAAGTTCACTATTCTATATCGTCACGTGACAACCAAAACTCACTAAATAATAGCCCACAATATCACAGATATAGTCAACTTTATAGGTCTTACCAAGGACCTTAAAACCTTGTTTTATACTATGTAGTGATGAAATCTAAAAAATATTTTTTAATTGAAAGAGTATAATAGTTTCAGATTCGATCAGTATTTTTTGGGTTTTTGAATAAATGGGGCTTGCTGCTGCAATCAGATGATGGAATCAACGAGTAGACTCGTATAGCTCGCGATGAGTGATTCAAAAGAGCTATATCAGTTGGTCTAGCTCACCGGCTCACTAGCTCAGTTCCGATCCGATTCAAACAACTCAGTATATCTTTCAAATCACTCGTTCACGTGTCCGTCAAGATAGCGTACACCGTAAAGATATTCAGAATCTGATGCAGCCAATAAATAGTACCCAAATAGTACCGACGAAATACCTAGGTGAAAAAAATTGTACCCTTAAACTTTTCGAAATATAAGGCCTGTTCACGGTGTACGCTACCGGGCGTCAAGCTGGCGTACACCGTTTGTATCTCTGGAACGGCTTTGTTTTTGGAAACGATTTATATCTCAAAAAATAGTACCCAAATAGTACCCTAGGGCCCTAAAATTTTATTTCTCTAGCTATCGTAGAAACCGAGATATTCCATAACTTAACGGTGTACACAATTTCACACCGTCAAGCTGGCGTACCCGGGAATTCCTTATAGAAAGAGCTCACTATATCTCGGCTTCTACGATAGCTAGAGAAATAAAATTTTAGGGCCCTAGGGTACTATTTGGGTACTATTTTTTTAGATATAAAGCGTTTCCAAAAACAAAGCCGTTCCAGAGATACAAACGGTGTACGCCAGCTTGACGCCGGTAGCGTACACCGTGAACAGGCCTTATATTTCGAAAAGTTTAAGGGTACTATTTTTTTCACCTAGGTATTTCGTCGGTACTATTTGGGTACTATTTATTGGCTGCATCCGATTCTGAATATCTTTACGGTGTACGCTATCTTGACGGACACTCGTTCACTCGCTCTCAAGTAGCTTATTGAGCCGTGAGCTGCAAGAAAAGACACGATAAACACGAACTTTTCGTCCCTGTCTTGTCACCGTATACCTAAATGCTCTCTTTTTCGTTCGAAAATATTCGGTTTTGGAGCTATTGAGCTATGAGCAAGTGAGCCGTTGACACACCATGGAGCTACTGAGCTTATAAGAGCTGAGTGACACATTTTGCGAATGTCTTTAGGGAACGTGCACGAACTATAGGTGGCAACACTAAACGACAAAAGAGACACGGGCGAACAATAAAGGAAACTATCGCCCCTGTCAAATCAAGCTGTCAATGTCGATGATAATATGTAAGTGTCAATGTCAAATATAGTAAGTCGTAGCTACACTGACGTTAATCGTCCTTCAACGCGATAAATTAACGTTATTAACGGCGTTTTCGTCAATGTGGCCCCAGCATGAGAGGGTATATGATTTAGATTGGCGGCACCAGTTGGCAGCACCTTCGTCGTGCACGTTCCCTATCCACGAGGAAGGGTGGGAACTTCTCAAATGTGGATAGAATGTTTGAATGCGGTGATTTTCTTTTAGAAAAATTGTATTAGTAGTTTTGTAGATTTAATGGCTGGATGAACGAATGGAGTTTCACCATCGACCACGCTGTCTGCGTCTATCAACGAAATCCATGTAGCAAATGGGTGGGGTCTTAATAACTGTCCATTATGATGGACCTTGGCCGCTAGGTACCTCAAAGGCGAGACACAGTTCAGGTTCCGGTGCCTAAGAAGCCATGACCAACTTCAATTCAATTTATTTATTTTGCAAGTAGGCCTCAGGCCCCTGTAAAAGAACTCCTATTTAAGCGTTTTTCAAAAAAAAAGTGTACATGTTTTGAGAAGTTGAGGGCCGAGACGAAACTGAAAGTAAGACGGTATTTAAACAATATGCAAGTACTTATTTGTACAATACACTTTTTCCTTCACAGTGTTTTGTAATATAATGCCGAGTCTCGTCCGATCCAAAGAGTCACCAACACCACCTCAACTCTCAAGAGACTCCCACAGAAGGAGTCCCACTAGATGACAAGATTAAAGGTTACTTTTTTTCAATTTATTGTATTAGTATTATAGGACCTTTATACACTAAAGGTCACATATTTAACCGTGGAGGAACGCATTTTATAGATCTAATAATAGGCAAGTCGGTGGGAATCGAGTTCTGTGGACACCCCCCCCGGTACTGACTTGGTTTAACATTACATCTCAAAACTTTTTTGTTGTAAAAGAACTGCGTTGCGAGACTTGCATCTTTTTGATGGGATCTCTAATTGTTCCGCCCTATTGCCACTACCAGCAGCACCTTACGTCAGTTTTTTAATTTTTGTTAATGTTTATTTACGTATTGTTTTGCCTATGACATCACCCCAATTTTGGGCAACGTACGATTTTATTCTGCCATTAAAAAAGGTACAGCCGAGCTTATTAATAAGAGTAAGTAGTAGGGTGGGTCACTTTTGTATGGGAAAAAATAAAAAACTGGAAATTTAAACAAAAGTAAAAAATTACCCACCCTAGAAATATTGCAGTCCCTATTCACCTACCCCATGTCCCACTTACATGTACCGACAGAAATGCCTATAAAAGGTAATGCGATCATAATCATCCTATACCTGCCAGCAAAATAGCATCTTTATTCCACAGAAGATAGGGTTTCTATTTGTCTAACTCAACAAGCAGGTGTAAAAGAGGTCGTCGCACTAGACACCTGCGTGCGCGCTAAATGCAGCTAATCGGGTTGCAGAATGCAGCAATTTTTTACACCACTAGGGTGGTAAATAAGCCTATGTACAATCGTCGACGAAGTTCAACACCAGTACTTATAGCACAACTATGACATGCGAGTCTGTCGCGCGAAACATACCTACTACATGTTCCTTTCCATTTAATATAGTGCAAAAGTAGCAATTGATACCTACTTTACATATATAGATACAAGAAATCAAAGTAAATCATCATCATCATTTCAGCCATAGGACGTCCACTGCTGGACATAGGCCTCCCTCATAGAATTCCACTTAATTCGGTTGGAAGCAACCTGCATCCACCGTGAGCCAGCAGCCAATCAAAGTAAATAGAATAAATTAAATGGCGCTCACCTATGTCGTTGACCAGGAATAGAACCCGGTATCTCTGGATTTCCGGCCCAGCGTCTTTGTCTTTACCCTTCGACCACCGGAGCACCCAGCAAGTGCCTTTAATTTTGCCGTCTACTTTGAAACGGAATTAGGTGGAATACCCGGTCAAATATGAAACCCGGGTATTCTCCGACTCTAAATAAAGTTTTCAGGTTTCGGGTACCCGTGTTGCATTACTTACAATGAACTTGCCGGTATTGCCGGCCGTGTTAAGTAAGATAAACAAGCATGTGATATTTTTCGCGTTTGCATTAAGGCGGCCGACGTTAGATTTTATTTATTACCTTTAAAATAAAACGATACATATTATAATTTTATATTCATTAATAGGTTTTTTTAATCCGGGTTCTGAGTCAAAACACCCGGGTTTCACCCGACCCTAAATAAAGTCGGTTACCTTCCAATCGTTGCAATCCACTGGGTTGGAACCCAAGTGTTAAGTCCGACTCGCGCTTGGCTATTGGTTTTATCGGTCTCGCGCGCTATCGGTCAGCGATTCAACTCCGATACCTTTCTGTTATTAAAGAAATTAAATAACATTCGGCTATTTTCTCGGGATATCTAACTTATGTAATCTTTACTAACATATACATACATACACTCGCGGTAAAAAAAATCGGGCCGCCATATTTCCTAAAATACTTGTGAAAGTATTGAATCTCGTTTTGATCTTCAATTAATTTTTAGATATTATCTGCAAAACTGAAAATAATAGCAATTTCAGGCTTAGATCGAACTCGTAGACACATGAAAAATAATGCCGTTAACGGAGTGAAATATCGCAAAAATCACCATTTTTGGATAATAATATTTTTATGGTGGGTAAGCGGATATTGCTAATACAGCCAGGTGTTATGAAGAATAATATATTATGTAAATGAAACAAGTGTCAAATATGGAAAAACACCTATTTATATTATTTAAATTACGGTGACCCGAAACTTTTGCTCTGAGTGTATTATGGCCAGTTCACATTATTCCAGTAGCATTCCAGTCCAGCAATCCAATCCAGTGCTGGAATGCTACTGGAATAATGTGAACCGACACTGGAATGCACTGGAATGTACCCATTCCAGTGAGCATTCCAGTCCAGTGACTGGAGAGACCGTCAACTTTTCATTCCAGCTCACCCAATCCAGCGCCACTGGAATAGTGTAAACCGTCAATCCAGTGCTGGATTGAACGTGATTTTTTTATTTTTATTTTATTTATTTGGACCTTCAACAATAAGCATACCGTTACATTTTATATTGTTACATGAACAGATTAGGTCTAAGTATCTTATTACTTATAGAAGGACACCGCATGCACTATAATAACAGTTAATATTAAACAAACAATGTGTTATCTGCTCTTATCCTAATAGTTTGATCTATATATGTACTTTAATTAAAATTATTTTAATATTTACTATGATATAAATTTTACATAATCATACACTCTTGCGCCCCAACTTATTCACAAGTGAGGCTTTAATGTAGTGTAGGCTCGAAGAGTTAAGATCGATGTAGTCTTGATGTTCCTTGTATATAGCAAACATACGAGAAAGAGGACAATGTCGTTTTAGATTAGTCCGACAGTCAATAGCGCTGAAAAGTTTTAAATTACATGACCTTGGAGTTTTGGATGGTACATGGAAGTTTATCTTTCGCAACAAATCGGGACAATTTAGACAGCCGGTGACGATTTTTTTTAGAAAAATTAAGTCAAGCATGTGCCTTCTACCTTCCAAGGATTCCATCTTAAAATATTTAAGCCGCGTACGATAGCTTTTTAGTATCTTAGTCTTTTTGCAACAGTATGTTAGACTTGCTACAAATTTCTTCTGGACTCTTTCAATTCTATTTATATGGACATTGTAGCAAGGTGACCAAACTACGCTGCAATATTCCAAATTGCTCCTAACTAAGGCATTGTACATGATAAGTTTCGTAGCAGTATTTTTGAAATTTTTACACTCTCTTAGTACAAATCCTAGCATTTTAGAAGATTTCAAGGTAATCTTATCAATATGGTTTGTGAATTTTAGCTTACGATCGAAATGTACACCAAGATCCCTTATATTTTCTATCTCCTCAAGTGGTTCATCGTTCAAGCTATACACAGTGGGGATAATATTTTTATTTTTAGTGAACTTGATGTGTTTACATTTTTTTACATTTAAAGTCATTTTATTTGTTACACACCATTCTGAAAGTCTATTAAGATCGTTTTGGAATATTAATGATTCTGAAAATTTACTTATTGGTGATATTACCTTTAGATCATCTGCAAATAGATATACTTTTGAGTTTGGAAAGCACCGATTAATGTCATTAATAAATATTATAAAAAGGTAAGGGCCAAGGTGCGATCCTTGTGGAATACCCGATGTAGCAGCGTATGCTCTAGAACTACTACCGTCGACGACCACTCGAAGATTACGTCCACACAGGTACGATCGAAACCAATTTAGCAAGGGATTCGAAACACCATACATCTGTAATTTGTTTAGGAGGATTTTATGATCTACCGTGTCGAATGCCTTGCTAAAATCGGTATAAACAGCATCAACTTGTGTGCGCTTGTCAACTTAGTCAGTAAGATCTTCAACATAGGTGACAAGGTTTGTTCCGCAGGATCTGTTTTTTATGAAACCGTGCTGACTATTTAGTAGTAGTTGGGATACGTGCCAAGTAAGCATTGGACAAATTAGAGACTCAAACACTTTAGCTAAAGCTGGTAATATAGCAATAGGTCTATAGTTACTTACTAATGAGCGATCTCCACTTTTGAAAACAGGAACTATTCTAGTCTCTTTCCAAACAGATGGAAATGTACCAAGATGGACAGATTTATTAAAAATAAATGCCACGGGAAATGACAAACTATCAGCGGTTCTCACTAGAAATATGGAGGGGATGCCGTCAGCTCCAGCGCTTTTTGTGATGTCTAAGCGTTTCAGCGCATACTTGACTTCGTTTTCCAAAAAGATAATATTACTACATATACGTGATATAGTGAATACGCGTGGTTGTTTTCGGTAACAGTCTTTAACACTCTTAAAAGACTGGAATAATGTAAACGATATGCTCCAGTCCACAACTGGACTGGATTAGCCCGCTGGATCACTGGACTGGAATAATGTGAACTGGCCATTAGTGAGTGTCAGCCGCCTGGGCCAGAAGAGAATTATGCCGCCCTAATTATCCATTCATTGCTGTATTTTACACAAAATGGATAAAAAGCTTATGCCCTGAATTTTGCCGCCCCCTTTTGTATGCCGCCCGGGACCATGGTCGGCCCCCCAGAAGCTACGCCACTGCTATTGCCCGGGGCCATGGCCCCCAGCCCCCCATAAGCTACGCCACTGCTATTGCCCGGGGCCATGGCCCCCGGGCACCCCATAAGCTAAGCCACTGCTATCGCCCGGGGCCATGGCCCCTGCCCCCCCCCCCCCCATAAGCTACGCCACTGCTATTGCCCGGGGCCATGGCCCCCGGCCCCCCAGGAGCTACGCCACTACTATTGCCCGGAGCCATGGCCCCCCGGCCCCCCAGAAGCTACGCCACTGATATAAGGTACACTAGGAGCTCCTAGGAGCTGCGCGAAACTTCGTCTACGACGATGAAAATACTTAACCTTTATTTTTGCTTCATAGTAGTCGCGTAAAAAGTGTACTATGGACATCCTACAAACGCTTCGCCACTGATGAACGCTGAATTTAAAGCTGGGTCACAAGGAAGTAAAATGATGTATATATTTACGGCGGTACATTGAATCCAGAGCGAAACGAAGGATTCTAAAATAAGCTCTTGAACGTCGTGAGGAATTATAAAGTAGAATTCTGAGAGTAGCGAAGGATTCAAGTGTTAACGATCAAGATCTGTCAAGATAATATCGCTACCGTGTGAAACATACTACTTTTCATACCGACTATGCAAAAATGCGAACAGTCTGCAAAAAAGATAATTAAATATTCATACATACAAACACCCTTGAGCAGAAAAGTGCCACTTTCATCCCTCCTACGAGGTTAG
Source organism: Eudemis profundana (assembly GCA_947034925.1). NCBI lineage: Eukaryota > Metazoa > Arthropoda > Insecta > Lepidoptera > Tortricidae > Eudemis > Eudemis profundana. Next base: position 6,534,741 of record OX344814.1, on the reverse strand, counting down.
AAAAGGCTTTTCTGAATAGATGTGTAAAGGGCATTTTTTTTTTCTTTAAATCCGATTCCGAAATGTTAGCGTGCGTAACCCAACGGACAAAATTTAACTCCATGCTTACAATTGCTTAATTTTTAGGTACAAGGAAAAAATTGAAATGCTCGAGCCCGTTTTCTACTATTACCTCGACGGATTCAAACCGAAGACGTCCACAAATGCACAATACTCGGTAACAGAGTTTATCATTACATAATAATCAACTATTTGTCGAACGGTGCATTTATAACTAAAGTCATCTTCTGTTGATCACATTTATAATCAACACAATGTCATTATTAAATAATATTTTTTTAATAACAATGCATTCACGTGTTTTCAGCATGATTCTCTGAGTCAGCGGACGCGGTGCACTACTAACATACATATTTATAGACATTAATCAAAAACGTATAATGGACAGTCAAACCACATCCGGGAAAACGGCCTGTGACATTTAAAAAAAATATTGATAATATTTTGAAAACGAAACCTCTTTTTGTTTCCGATAAGGAAAAAAAAATGCCTGTAAGTGTTCAAAACCTTTGCCTCCCCACGTAACAATAAAAAAACTAGTATCGTATGGTTTTTCTAATTTTTTTTCACTGGAGGACAGTGTTGAGGCTAAGAGTCAAGCCCATACGACCTTTTTCTTGAATAGTATTACATTTAATCGTCGTTTTTTTATTTACCAAAAAGTGCATACAAATAATAAAACCCATGTTTTCAATTAAACAAAAATCTAAGTAAGTGTATGCTGTGAAAGTAGTTGAAAAAAGTCAACAAAATTTTCCGCCTTAAATACTGTTTAACTTTAAATCGAAGGATTTTTGGATGCGTTCTAAATTTGAAAATGGCCGAATTCAATTTCGCGCAAGTCCGTTGACCGGCGTTGTGGTTGTATGGAAATGGAACGGAATTTGAACTACTCCGGTTGCTGCGGTTTTCGGAAACCGCTTAGTATGTAATCTTAAGCATATTGCATAGTTGTTTGTATCTCAATTTATATTCGGTTAGGTAAATAAGTATTTACTGCAGGCACACAATTTTATATGAAGTACTCTGATTACACTCAAGAAGTAAAAATCTATGAAATGTATATTTATTTTTGCTATGTTCATTTTAATCACGACCGAAGGTCTTAATCTATACATCCAAAAAATCTTCATTACTCTCCAACACGTCAAAAATTACAACAAAAAAGTAAATAAAATAAATACTTACAGTAAAATATTCCCATATAAAACCCAGCTATAGCTATGGCAATTTTCACGAAATCATTAGTCGCGTCCAAATCAAACTTTTTCAATAAGTCACTCATGATGTAAGCTTTCACTTGCCGCGCGCCGCACTGACTGTCCACCATTGCACACTAATAAAAAGCCTTTTATTTTTTTAATATCACTGGCCGAATGCACCGATAACCCCGCGGCCGACGTAGATACAGCCAAATTGCATACAACTCGTACAAGTCACGGAACATAAAAATATAATATGTCGACTAAACGTATGGCTGTCTCCAAGGCTCGCCCTAGAATGATTGATGCGCGGCGTCTTGCTGACTTAAGAAATACATTATCATTCTAAAATTACGTACCTATATAGCTCGCTTTCCTTACTATCTAATGACCGATTTATAAAATAGGGATTAGAAATAGATTAGGGATTCTTGACATATTTTTATCGTGCATTCAACTTAGTTATGAAACTTTGAGTCGATGCCTCTCATTCATGTAAATAAGTTGTACCTATCTTGTAATAAATGCAACCGTTCACGTTCAGGCAGTTAGTGTAAGTGATTAGAAAAACGCTTTTTTTTAACCGACTTCAAAAAGAGGTTCTCAGATCGTCGGAGTATTTTTTATATATGCTGATGCTCCCCGACTACTCGAACAGTTGGGAACCCTATAGTCAGGAGCATAAAAACGTGTTCAGATATTTTTGTTCCCGTAAGGGTGTAGATGTAAATGAACTCGACTGTACAAACGAAGCCACTGTTAACTGACCACCCATAGACTTTAACACGTTGCAATAAAGTTGTCATTCGTTCACAAATGTACAGTTAACAGCGTGTTCGATTGTACAAAACAAAGGTACCTATTTACTACATTAGTATCTAATGACGAACTTATATATGTCCGACGTACTCATACTCTAGTCAACTACAGCGGTAAACAGAACTACATTTTTATTTTTTCTTTCTTTTATTTCATCCGTTGCGTAAAACTTGCGACTTAACTCTGGAGTAATTTTTTTCTTCAAGAGCAGTAAATATTGAAAAGTACGTCAGTTGAACATGCGCAACCTGCACAAATAATCGGATAAAATCTCGCGTGATTAATAGACGCGCTCTTATGTAATTTCTAGGGATGTAACGATACCGATACCGATATATCGGTATCGCCGATTATATACAACCGATATTTGAAGAGCGCGAAAAGAATTTGTTGTATGAAAAAAAATCTGCAAAAAGTAATTTCAATTACCTACTGACTTCATTTATATATTACCTTGTGCAATAATAATTAGTATCTTAATTATATATTTCGTTTATAATAAAAAAATCTGTGTTCTTGTTCTTGCTCAAAATAGTTCTTGCTCGAAAATGGTGCATTACACGTAGGTTTTGCGGGTAAATGACCTATTTAGGCCCTAGGGCGTAATGGTTTTCTTTTTAAATTTGAAACGCTGGTTCTGTTTTACTCTTATTTGTCATGGTCAAAGGAAACGCCAACTTACTTTTTTAACTTTTACCACTGAAATATTTATTTAAAGATACCTAACTGTTATTGCAAATACATGTAAAACACATATTTCGGTAACATTAATTAAATGTTTAAATAGTGTATTTCAGTATTTTGCAAAAATAAAATCAACCATTTTAGGTCTTTACCGCTATGGTTTCCGAACGTGACTTGATATTCGCATTGTCTATGGACATATGTCACTAACGTCACTGTCTGTTTTAATATTTTCTTGTCATACTGGTACGCTTAGTAAGGTTATATTATTAAGATTTCCTCACAAGTGTGATGAAAAACATTGTGTGTGCCACGGGCGGTAAAGGGATTACAAACTCGTTTTATTAAAGCCCTCGGTTTCACCTCGGGCTTATAACAAACACTCGTTTTTAATTCCTTACTTACCGCCCTAGATACACAATGTATGTACTATTACTTTACACTTTCAAGGTTGACTCTCTGTTAAATATAGCCAAGTTTTAGGTATAATAAAGACATACAAATAATAAATCTGAAGTTCATACTTCATTAGTTAGCTAAGATATCGGTATAGGTAACGGTATCGCCGATAATTTACTACAAATATCGGTATCGGTATCGTATCGGCAAAATTATTTATCGTTACATCCCTAGTAATTTCCTCATCATCATTCGCTTGCCCTTTTCCCATTTGGGGTCGGCGCAGCATTTCCTCTTCTTCCATACCTCTCCATCACCCGTCATCTCAGCGTTTACATCCTTCCTAGCCATATCATCTCTCACACAATCCATCCACCTCTTTCTTGGTCTACCTCTTCTTCCAGAACCTTCGACATTCATACCTAACACTCTAATACTCTTATGTGATTTATGGTGAGTAATAAAGAGTTATCGTGTTTAGGGACTGTCAGTATCACATGATTAGTGTCCCAGTCCGACCAACTCAGGGTGCCCCAGTCCGACCAACTCAGGGTGGTCTGGCTAGCGACCTGGTTCGACCCCAGGGAACGCCACGGCCAACCACCCGGTCCGACAATCGCTACGCCCAGGAGGGGCTGCGAGTTTGTCAGTTTCTAAAAAAAAAAAAAAAATGTTTAGTGTCCGGCCGAAACTAGTTTTCACCGCCGAAACCGAATTTCGGTTTTGATCTCAGTTTCGACCGAAACCAGAACCGAAACCAACAGCTTCATATAAGGTAATTTTTTTGCAAATAAACAAATCACACTTCCAAGGTCGCGCCTTTAAAGACATGCCGGCTCTAGCGAAGCATAGCATGCGTGCTATGGAAGTCACGGCTAAACCGATTACAGAACGTATTACTTACAGGGGCAGTTGTTAACCCAAACGGCATAACGCGAAACTCGTATGTCCATCGAAATTCGACTCTAGCGCTTGTGATGTCAGACCTAAGTGAAGTTATGTAGGACTGGAAGTTTGTTGTTTTGTTTACAATTGTGAATAAGAGCATTATGCTGCTATGAGGTGCAGATGTCGTTACTGAAACGTAACGTAACCTAATGCAGTAGAGAAAATAATACAAGTTTTTTTTACTAAAAGTTTTCTTTTATAAAAAGTATCTATCTCAACATGAAGGTCATCTAGCGCAGATAGGAATGCTACCAGCGTTTTGGCCACACTGCCAGTTTGATTATTTTAGGTTACTGTTTTAAATGTATTACTCTCAGTTTATTTATAAATATTAATAATTTTATGGATAGCTCGTTTAGTTTTACGTATTATGGTAAAAGGAGGATAGCCCCATAGCCATACTACGAATATATGACTCGGGGGCTATATGTGTTAGCAGTTAAATAATTTAAGTGTAAGATATTGATTGATAGTAAAATAAAGTTAATGTTAGATTTAACGATTATTTTTATATTTAAGACCAAATGTTGCTTAGAGAAACTTAATCCTGAATATTAATATTATCGATTAGTATAATAAAATAGGGAGTGTTTGTTTTTTTATTTTAGTTGGTTCGAGTCCCGGGCGAAACAAGCGAGTTTTAGAAAATCTTTGAATGCAGTTTTGTTTCTTTTTAAAAATAAAGGAATGTCTCCTTTAAGTAAAATGAGCTAGTTTAAGGATTTAAGGTAGTTTCCCTCCAGGGCCCGAGTTATCTTTCCACCCTGTATAATGCACAAATAGAAAATGACAATTTATGCGTCCACTCCCCGTTTCTATGAACTTTCAGTAAAATAACTTCTTTTGATAGTAGTTAAGGCCCGAGCAGACTTACACACATTTAATAGCAACATTATTTAAATCACAACATGTCACAACTCATTTAAATATCAATCATATTACTAAAGAACTAAGAAGCAAAATTGTAATTTAAAGTATTCTCAATCTGTGTGGCTATGACGTTGGATATTAAACGAATAAATCTATACAATAGGCCATAAAGAAAATGGCCGCCCATCGCGATTTTTCAGTAGCCTTTGATCCTTAAAAGTTTCCGATTTAATTACAGTGTCTGCTTAAAATTGAACCTTATCATCTCTCATTTAAGGATCAATTTACAAGTAGCAATCGAATGTAAATGGGGTGTTTGGGTAAACTAACTCTTTCTTTGTTTTTTTTAGGGTTCCGTACCAAAATGGTAAAAAAGGAACCCTTATGGTGCGACGACTCTGTCTGTCTGTCTGTCCGTCTGTCACAGCAAGATATCTCAGGATCTACTGACGCTATTGACTTGAAATTTGGAATAGTGTTAAGAACCGCTAACCCGAGCTTATGGGATGTAAAAATAATCTTGTAACTTTTTTACTTTTTTTTTAAAGGGGTCCGTAATGAGACTTTGAAAATTGAAATTAAGGCTATTATATCGAATGGGATATCAAATGAAAGGGCTTGATTTGTAGATTAAAACACTTTTTTGTATTTTTTTTTAAATAAGTAGTTTTTGATTTATGGCGAAAAACGTTAAAAAAAATACCATTCCCCCCTATTATCTTCGAAGTTCTGAACAGAAAAATCTGTAATAATTACCAATTATTAATGTCGTCCTATATATTACAGGAAAAATATAACGGTTTTCCTAACTTGCACCGTTTTTGAGAAATTTGCAAAAATCTTATCACATACTTATTTGCTCCTACTAAACTAATCGCCATATAGTTTTTCTTGAATTATTCATGTATCTACTTATGAGTTTGTACGGAACCCTCGGTGCGCGAATCCGACTCGCACTTGGCCGGTTTTTTTTGTCCTATTGTAGCAAAATAATTAGCAACTATGGGTAGATGCAATTAATTTGTTAATTCAGCTCATGCATTGTATGCAACAAAGAAATTGTGAATTAAAACGCTTCTAAACTAGATCATTATGTAATCGATTGAATCAGGCGTTAGTTTGCGGAAGTCCATGTTAAATAAAAACAAAAATATTGCTTTGCTAATCCGCGATATGATAACGTGCGTGTCACGTTATTATGTCTATAACGTGGATTAACAAAGCAATATTTTTGTTTTTATTTACTTAGATCATTATGTTTGATAAGGTTAGAGACCAAGGGCCATTAAAACAAGAGGACTGTCATTCTCCATAATTTGGATCGTGCCCCGACCGCAAGGGGATATCCAGGCAAAAACTAGATGGCACTAAAAAACTAAACATTTAACGATGTTATAATTGAACAAAGAAACATAATATAGCAACAATTAGTTCGTAAACAGCTAAATAATAAATAAATTCTAACATTTAAATACTGTGTCACTCTTGCAAAGTTGAAAATTAAGGCAAAACAACATTTCTAATATGTAATATTTTATGTTTGACAATGTGTGTTGCGGCTTATTATGGTTATGTTTTCTTTTGACGAAGCATATTGCGAATCGTTTTTTTTTTGTTTTTTAATATGGAGGAAATTTGTTATAATAATAATCTTTTATTTATTTAAGACAACATGGGTCCGCATTTTAGATATAATTACACAACATTCACACATAATAATAAAAGAAACAAAATAAAAAATTACAACATTTCAAAATACTCAAAATCATACAAAGAAATAAAAAAAACTGGACAAGTGCTAGTTAGACTCGCGTGGAGAGGGTTCCGTACGTTCAAAACAATATATCACAATTATACTTTACTGCACAGACTTCTTAATAGGGTTTCCTGTATGTAATCTACAGGTGCAGGACTATTAATTAGTTCCAATAGTTTCGGAGATAAGGGGGGAATGGTAAATTTCTGCCTATTTTCTTACATAACTTCAAAACAATTAATATAAATACTATAAAAAAATATATATTTGAGATTCTCACAGTGAGCCCTTTTATTTGATATGTCACACGATATAGTTTGCTATCTTTTTTTTTATTTTCTGGTAGACCCCCCATAAGTGGCCCCCCTGATTAAAATTCATATATTTCCTTGACACGTCCATCTTTGGGTCATTAACCTTGTACCAAATTTCAAATCAATCAGGTCAGTACTTTCGGAGCAAAATGGCTGTAACAGACAGACACACAAGTGATCCTATAAGGAGTATAAGGGTTCCGTTTTTTCCTTTTGAGGTACGGAACCCTAAAAATGTTATGGATACTCATTTTGTACTTTAGACAAAACCTGCGTTGTAGATATAGCAAATCTGTGTTTTAGATTTTTTTTTATTTTATTTCCAATAAATAATTTTTGTTTTATGTACTTACATAGTCATGTTGCTCACTAGGTGTGCTCCAACAAACTACATGAAATAATTATTTCACATAAATATATCTAACTAATTTTTTCAAAAAGACTGTTATTGCAGTAAGCGTTGAAATGGTAATGCTCATTATTTGGTTTTTCCTCATATATTTGCTTATCATTTAAAATTAATTAACATACTATTCTTAGAATCCATGTTATTGAACACCCTGAATAAGTTAATTAATAAATTTTGCCTATTTTCCTCATTGACTGGTGATAAGAGTCTTATCACCAGTCAATGAGGAAAATAGGCAAAATTTATTAATTAACTTATTCAGGGTGTTCAATAACATGGATTCTAAGAATAGTATGTTAATTAATTTTAAATGATAAGTATACAAGGAAGAAATATATAATTATGTTGTTTTAAGTTAAATTGTAATACCTGTAATATGATTGAAAAGAGAGACTGGTGAGTTTCTACTGACGCTTCTTCTCACCAGAAGGTCATTACCCAAAGCGCCAAAAGAAAACCCAGAGCGCCAAAAGAAAAGAATAGAATCAGACATGTAAAAGACCCCTTAAGGGCCTACTTGCAGAAATAAATTATTTTATTTCATTATTTATTTATTTAAAGGTATGAAAGTTCCAGTAGTCAATAACGTTGATTTATAACTGCATCTTTGGACTCGTAACTTGCTAATATAAGCAATCTTAGTTGAAAGCCAGAGTTAGGATTACTAGATACAAATTTAGAAATACCTATAAAAATTCCGCATTTGCGAATAAAATTCCTTATACTCTGGGATGTGTACCTGCTATTAAGTTGCAAGTGAAAATAATGATCTCTTTGAATAAACAACATAGTCTATAATTTACAGAAATTTAAAAATATTACGAAAAAAGTACAAAAAAGGGGTTTTGATGAGGCCCGCGCAACATACATGCTCCAGATCTCAGTAGACCTGTCATCTCCTGATGCCAGCACTAACCGGCCATTTTGGCCTGTTAAAACCGCAACCGGGAGATGACAGGTTAAGTTGCACTGCTATACTTAAACGAGTAAAAAAATATCGCTTCAATCAATGTAATATTATATTTGGATAGTTCTTCGGTAATTTTGTGAGTCATTTGTTCTAACTTGACCAACTTGAAGGTTATTTTATGAAATATGGTTAAATATTGCGAAAAGTTATAAAAAATCGCGAGATAAAAACCGGTTTTTCCAGAAGACCATGGCGCAATAGACATGAGTTTGAAAAATTAGGATTTTATAAGGAAAACTTATATGAATCATGTTACAGTTGCAATATACTGATTAATAATATAAAGTAAACTTACCAATCATCTCGTAAAAAGTGGCCGAAAGGCTAGCTGTGTAATTGTTCACAAAACCCATATTTTAAAAAACAGCTGATCACTACACTTACACTAGGCGAATACTTGTGTCCGAAAACAATACTTTTTTATACAATACTGACTCGACACTTTAAAAGTAATACTTTGATTTGAGCGTGCAATACTGGTGGAAGCATTAGAATATCATATAACGCTTTGTTTTCATTTTATTGAAAACAAAAAGAGTTGGGGTAAACTAAACCGATCAACAAATACGACACATGACAGTTACATGTCATCGTCAAGGCCGTCAACGTCAAACATCAAGAGATTAGTTTTCGTAATAATTTTTGTAGGAAATTTCAATAAACGAATATTAATCTTCTGTTTATGTTTGAGGGCCATGCTTAGTTTGAAGTTAACACACGATTACACTTACTCCCCGCTGCCGAGGGATTTTATTTTTAGATAAGTGTAGTTTTAATCTAGTTTTACGTTTTACTTTAATTTCTTATTTTATAAAGCACTATGTTTTATATTATGTTTAATGTAAATTGTTCATGAAATATTTTTTTTTTACTTCAGTAGTTCAGTTTGAATTTGAATTTACAGCGATAATCCAATCAAATAATAAACCTTTTTGTCAAGTGGCAACATTCCCACAGTTGCGTTTAAAAGAATGTATTCACGATCCGATATTAACCTTTTCCCGAGAAAGTTGAGCCAAACATTTTCTTAATAATACTTATCCTATTTTTATAATGTTTAGAGTCTGGCTAATGAAAGATGAGACTGACATTTGTTCCAAACTTTTTAAATGGCGACATTATACAAACGTCAAATGTGTCAAACGTCATTAGATTTCTGAGGATAGTATGCTGTGGTGATTTTGATACTCAATATGCAACATAAGAAAGTAACAGTTTCCGAAAATACTTACTGAATTGTTTTTGCTTTTCTTTCCGTGGCTAATGTGGGGAGTAAATATATATCATAAATAAACACTAACACTCTAATAAAAGCTATGTACTTACCAATTTTCACTAAAATTGGAAGAATTGAAAAGGTGACAACAACTCAAAAATCGGCTCAAGTATCATTACCGTTTTTGTCACCCTATAAACAGTGTTGCAACCCGTTGTTTTTTTAAATTTGCCGCTATTTTTTAGTCTCATCTTTCATTAGCCAGACTCTAGTAAGTAGTTTTATTTAATTTAAAGTGCATTGTTTTTTAATAAACTCCTATTTGTTATTTACTTTTATAATATAATTATTATTGATATATTTACAACGTTTATCCTCTTATACACATATTTACACGTCCTTGTTTTCCAATAAAGGTTGCTTGGGTTGATAATGACAATGCTTTTTAAGTGCCGTAGTGACCCCTAAGTTCGCCTAGGGTGCCTATCTTTGCCTAGTTGATTTTCCTAAGCTTGCTTTACGACAAGCTACACTTAAAACTATTATCAAGTAATGTATAAGTACTGAATATTTAATAGTTTTATGTGCAGCTTGTCTTAAAAGATTTTTAAGAAAATCAACTAGGCAATGATAGGCACCCTAGGCGAACTTAGGGGTCACTACGGTGCTTTGAATAATAAATAAGTCGCAATGATGATATTCGTTGCATTTAACCACTGTAAGCTTTATTCAAATTTTAAACTCCAGTCTGATTTTGGTTACCTTACCCTTAAATCGTATCGTGAGTACATGCTTTTACGCAACTGTCAAACAAAACCTTTTCTGACTTGACTTTCCTGAAAAAGTTACGACTTGACTTTAATCGGCAAAATAATCTTCATTTTTCCGTTATCGAACTTGTTTTCCTATTTTCAGTAATTCTTCTGCTTTATCGGGCAATAACTAAATTCGACATTTGATGTGATATCTATCTTTTAACGTAATATGGAAGTATCTATTCGTTCTTTTCGGGTCTTCAGCCGGTTTTTTCGTAACTCCGTGCCAGTTACATCATGTAGACATTATTCGGGAGTTACTGGCAGCGCAGTGAAAGAAGAGGAAAACACTGAGCTGGTGAATGCTTTCAATGCAGATATAAAAGCAGGTAATCTTTTAAATTCACTGTAAGTATGTCTCTCATAACTTCGTCTGGTCAGCTGATTTTAAGTTGGCTCTCCATACTGGACTGAAAGAAACAGGTATATAGTATAGGGTTCTCTTTCTGACAAATGAATTTGCCCCTCTTATTCAATCAATCAAGTTAGCTGTAATTTTTTGACTCTTTGTACACTAAATGAAATGAAAATAATTTATTCTGGAACAAATACCTGGCTTTTATCTGTCCTAGGGGCTGTATATGTTTTATATACCTATAACTTTGATTGCTGTGGAGCATAGTAAGATACACTCTAATTTGGAGTTAACACATTAAGCACTGTCGGACACAGATTTGGAACACTTATATTGCTAGTCTGTGTCTGCTGGCATTCAAGTTAGAGATGATCTGACTATGGACATGGCTGGCTAGCCAAATAATCAACACTGGACTTGTCGAGTCTGCAACAAGTTGGATTAATCAACCAGCTCATCTCGCAAAAAAGGTGCTTGTCTGATGTAGTGTTGTGAAAAAATTGCCCGTGTTAAGCTATACCAGTGATGGGCAAACTTTCTTCATGGGGGCCAAAGCCAGAATTATAGCAAAAAATATAGTTTTTTTAAAGCTCTATTGCTGGATTTAACTATCCTGAGGGTCAGAGATGGCCCGCGGGCCGTACTTTGCCTACCACTGATCTATACAACACATGTACATCTTATTGATCAGTTTTTAGGGTTCCTTACCAAAATGGTAAAAAAGGAACCCTTATGGTGCAACTCTCACAGGAAAATATCTCGGGATCTACTGATGCTATCGACTTGATATTTCGAATAGTGTTAAAAACCGCTAACTCGAGCCTATTGGACAGAAAAAAAATCTTATGCCTTTTTTACTTTCTTTTTAAAGGGGACCTAAATGGGATGTCGAAAGTCAAAAGTAGAGCTATTATATCGAGTGGGGTATCAAATGAAAGGGCTTGATTTGTAGATTAAAACAATGTCTTTATGTATCTTAATAGATAGAGACCTGAAATTTTCACAGAACGTTTCACAGAATTTTTATTAGTGCTTCCACTATAATAACAAATAAATAAATGAAATAAAATTTAAAATTGAAGGGGACACAAGAAACATGTTTTTTGCATTCTTTGCTTGCTTTTAATAATGACAATAGGTACATAATTGAAATTTAATATCAGCAATAATGTGTATTTCTATTGCTGATATATTTTATACAGTCAAATAACAAAATACATGAAATTACTGTTCCAAATTTTAAGTGTTTAGGGCTGCATTCTTGATGGTTTCTTGAGTTTATTTTCATTTTTGTTGTGGTTTGATAAGGACCACTCTTCAAAGTAATGACACCATTTGAAATATTACTGATAAGGGTCTAAGTCTAAGTATTACTGATAAATGTCTCTGTAGTCTATCCTGGAATGAGGTTTACACTGAAACCGATTTTAATACAGCTTTTAACGTTTTTCATGACACCCTATCCCTCTTGTATAATTTATGCTTCCCTTATAAGCGAATAAATTTAAAAAATAAATCTGCACATGTGCCTTGGATAACAAAAGGGATTAAAAAATCTGCTCGCACTAAACGGGCCTTAAGATACGCATACTATATGTCCCGTGGACATTCGAATAAGCGGAAGTATCGTAACTACCTGAAAATATTTAAAAGATGTATTCACTCGGCTCAAAGGTTAACAAATACAGCATACATATATTTCGCTAAAAATGTATGTAAAGCAACATGGGATATCATAAAGAATAATACTGGACATAACAATATAGAAAAAAAGGTTATTAATAAAATTAAATTTAATAATAATGTTGTGACGAACCCTATTGAAATTGCTAAAATATTTAACGATACTTTTGTGGACATGACAAATAAAGATTTGAATAAAAATTTAAATACCTCTTACAAATATAAACAAAAAATTAAGGAAGAAACACACAGTATGTTCTTATTTCCGACTGATGAAATAGAGGTATTCAAGGTTATAAATTCTCTCAATAACACACCATCTGTGGGTTTTGATCTCATATGCACGAAAGTGGTAAAAGCAACTGCAGACTGTCTGGCACCGATTCTTAGTCATCTTATAAATAATTCTTTTTCGGAAGGCATTTTCCCTGAGAAGCTAAAACTATCTATTGTGAAACCTGTCTTCAAAAAAGGTGACTGAGAAATCATAAATAACTACAGACCAATATCCTTAATACCTGTGTTATCAAAAATAATTGAGAAAGTGATGTATTCAAGGATAACAAAATTTTTAAACAAATATGAAATACTAGCACCACAGCAAAACGGCTTTCAAAAAGGCAAATCGACCACCCTGGCAGCTTTTAATCTGGTTAAAGAAATAACAACTAATATTGACAATAAGACACCGACAACAGGCATATTCTTCGACATGAGTAAAGCCTTTGATTTTGTTTCTCACGAGATTTTGCTGCATAAATGTTCAATATATGGATTAAGAGGAATCACAAAAAAATGGATTGAGAGTTACCTAAGTAATAGACATCAACAGGTGGAGTTAATGAGTATAGACTCAAACGGTGAAGCTACGATTTGCCAGTCTAGCTCTAGGCGCAACAATGTGGGCGTCCCTCAGGGAAGCATACTCGGTCCGCTTTTATTTTTATTGTACATAAATGACCTACCATTAGTGACACGCCACCATTGTACCCTATTTGCTGATGACATTTCAATTGTAATTAAATGCATAAATAAAAACACCTACAATAATGATATAAACCAAACAGTTCATGACATAATACAATGGTTAAAAGACAATAACCTAACAGTAAACCTAAGCAAAACAGCATATATTCAATTTCGTAACAGATTTGGAAACAAGGAGAATATAGCTGTTACTTATGAAGGTCAGAACATTAGTGAATTAGAGGACATAAAATTCTTAGGCATAATAATTGACAGCAACTTGTCATGGAAAAAACATATTGAACAAAATAAATCGATATGCCTACGCACTCGGGAGACTGGCTAAAATAACAAACCAGCAAACCGCTCTTAAAGCCTATCACGGGTATGTCGGTTCTATTTTAAGATATGGAATACCACTGTGGGGAAACTCTACAGATATAAATAGAATACTCATAGGGCAAAAACAATGCATACGGGGCATATGCGATGTTAATCCTATAACGTCTTGTAGGCCCTTATTTAAGAAACTAAACCTCTTAACTGTACCCTCTTTGTACATTTACGAAATTTGTGTGTTCGTAAAAACCAATGCACATTACTTCTGTACAAAGGACAAAGTATGCAACTTCAACACGCGATACGCAAACATGTTGTGCTATCCAAAAACAAAAACCGCTCTGTATCGCAAAAATTGTTTTCCTATGGCTATACGCACATATAACAAGTTGCCTAAAGATCTCAAAGACTTAAGACTGAATAATTTTAAGACTAAATTGTATCAATGGTTAAAAGAAAAGACATTTTATTCAATCAAGGATTATTTTAACAATTAATGTTGACATTTCATTTCATTTTATATCGATTCACTGTTCAAAATTGTATGCTCCTATATTAACAAAATAATAACTTTGTAATATTTAGTTAATCTACACCTAAATTGAAATTGTATTGTAAAAATATCTCTACCAGTGTCAGCTAACAATATCTTTAAGTTTTGCATGCCAAATTATTGGTTAGATATGACTTGACGCTAACTCATTTCTTACCACCTTTTGTAACCATATCTAAAGCAAATAAATTATTTCATAAATTATTTCATAAATTATTTCATTTCATTTCAAGGGAAATAATGTTGATAAAAAAATACTAAACTTATCTCTGTACCAATATTATGGATATCTAGAAATTTTGTTTGTGAACTGAAGATATTTTTATGAACATTAACTAGAAAGGATTGAGTCCATGAATCGCAAAGTATGTTTTTTAATTGCTAAAGTCTAGGAAATCATAAAGTATTAATAAATTATCTTAAATCTTGAATCTTTTCTTTTAAACAGGTTAGGAACTAAATCACTAGTTTTCGTAAGGGAAACGACCAAGAGTATAATTATTTTGCTATCATCATGAATTAGACATATTTATGCTGAAATAATACATAATTGAATTTTCAACTTAACAGCTAACACTTTAGACTCTTTAGAGAATAGAATCCTACCTCACCCAAAACTATATAATAACTACCTCATACAAAGCTAGAGGTCCCGGGTTCAAATCCCGGTAAGGGCAAATATTTGTGTGATGAGCACGAGTATTTGTTCCTGAGTCATAGATGTTTTCTATCTAATTAAGTATGTATTTATCTATATAAGTATGTATATCGTTGTCTAGTCCCCATAGTACAAGCATTGCTTAGTTTGGGACTAGCTCGATTTGTGTAAGATTGTCCCCCGATATTTATTTGTTATTTATTTCATGTTGTAGGACGATAATGACGGCCGCTTTAGCTTAGTTGGTAGTGACCCTGCCTACGAAGCAAGAGGTCCTGGGTTCGAATCCCGGTAAGGGCATTTATTTGTGTGATGAGCACGAATATTTGTTACTGAGTCATGGATGTTTTCTATGTATTTAAGTATTTGTATCTATTAAATATATCGTCGTCTAGTATCCATAACACAAGCCTTATTGAGCTTACTATGGGGCTAGTTCGATTTGTGTAAGATTGTACCCTAATATTTATAATATTTATTTATAGGAGGCGCGGTGCCGGTGTTCCGGAGGGCTCTGCTGTTCCCCACCCGCGTGGCACTGCAGGATGAGGTCGGCATCTACACGTACGCCGGCCTGCATCAGGCCGCCAGCCAGCTCAGCCAGGAAATCGCACAGCTGGGTGAGAGCAGGCCGGAGTCAAAGTGCACTCGCGGTCAAAGAATTCGGGTCACCGTAACTTAAATAATAGAAATAGGTGTTTTTAATATTTGACACTTGTTTCATTTATTTCATATATTATTCTTCAATACATGACTGTATTCGCAATATCCGCTAACCCATCATAAAAATATTATTATCCAAACATGGTGATTTTTATATGTATGTATGTATGTATGTCCGTTCCTATGTCCGCTCGTAACTACTCAACGGCACAACCGATTTTGATAAATGATACATCATTAGATTTGTCTTGATGGCGCGAGTGTCACTGGGTATTTTAAGTTCGTTAAAATAAACAAAATGGCGGATGTTATGCACTTAAAGTGCACCGTGGTTGGTTTTTTTAGTAAATTTTTTTTTTGTTGAATAAATTATTCCAAGAAGTATTTTTGTTTCAGTGGCCGACGGGCAGAAGACGATCGGCTATATGTGCGGCAACGATGCATCGCACGTCATCGTGCAATGGGCTATCTGGATGACAGGGAACATAGGTGGGTGGTTCTCGGAAAACTTATCGTACAAAAGGTGAAATTATTGCCATAATGCATTCTCTACCAGTTCAATCTGTGAGTTCAATTTTGTATGCATTATAGAAGTGAAAGTGTAACTATAGATCTTTAGTTCTCTCAATATTTCTTTGCACCGATCAGGTTTTATGTCCAATTCCTTCGCCCTTCAGGCAATTCGCTTATGGAACGATCTCCCGCTCCCCATTAGGCAAGCTCAGAGCAAATTCTCCTTTAAACGCAAGTTGCGCAAGCATTTCTCTGATATAAGTCAAAATTAATTATTTGTCATGATGTTTTGCATGGGTAAATTTGTTTTGTTATATATGTATGTTTATTGTAACAAGTAGTGTATGTCTATTATTGTTATATATATATGTATATACTCTTATATTGATTTGTGTCTCTGATGTCGTTTCGCCTTTAAACAATCCTGCACCAACTAATAATCGCTGTTTTACCCAATGGTTGACTGGTAGAGAATGCCTTAAGCCATTAAGTCCGCCAATTGTACTTTTTTATTATTGTGCAATAAAGTTTAAATAAACAAATACTCAATACTTTATTGCATTCCTTATGTAAACAGATGTTAAACCTGCAAACTATAAATACACTAAGGACCCTGTTGGGCACAGCAATATTTGCAAATTAAAGTTTTAACATATAAAACTTACACAATAATTATCTAGGATATTTGACTATATCTTTCTACAGGTTTTCACTAAAATATTCTGTTACGTTATAATAGCACTTATCAACTATTCTTGGAGTTTTCTTATGAATACTTTGTCTTGAATTAGCCATTTGGTTAACGGCCTAGCATTTTCACTAAATTATGACCCCCCCCCCCCCCCCAACCTTTTCTTCTATTTCTGTTCTGAGAGACACTTGCTGACTAACAAACGTAACATAAAATGAGAAGTGTGTGTAATGAAAAGGCTAGGCAGTTAACCAATAGCTAATTAAGCTAGTTAGCCGCGATATACTTTATTTATTTATTTATTTAAGGAGAACGAACAGCTTTACAACAGTATGAACGTATCAAACTCAAAAAACTCAAACTAACTCAAAACAAACGTTTGTATAGAAAACAGTGACGCCAATTAATTACAGGATCTCACGTATAGTCACCAGTATACCAAGAATAAACCAAAACTATGTGCGACACTCAGACGCAACACTTACAGTTAAGAACAATACTTATTGCAGTTAAAAACAATACTTATAATTAACACTAGGATATAGTCACAGACCACTAAACCTAAAGACGTCGCTTCGTAGGATTGTTTCATTGAAACCGATTCTGCCAAAACTAAAGGGGCGCGGGAGACGCGACGAGCGCTTACCACACTGTGATTTGCCGATTGAAGGTCAAGTGGGCGGGAACCCAAAATGTCTGGCGGCCGCTAGTGATGTGACGATGATCGATGATTAGAGTAGTAGCTATATTAGGTAATTCTAAAGTGGTATGTTGGTCCCTTATTTGTATTATGTATATTTATGATTGATACAAAATAACTGGAATAGGTTAAATAAATAAAACAACCCCGAATTTCAAAGTCTTGTTTGTCAAAATACAAGAAACTAAATACATTAAAAATATAATTCATTCAAACTTACTTATCTTATTACACTTCACTGTTTTCAAACTATTGAGTAGGACATGATTTTTAAATACTGACAGCAAAACTCTATCTATCCCTTGATTGTTACTAGGATTATCATTAATTATATTGTTAATTCTTAAAAATAAAACTTGATTTAAAATTGGCATTAATTTGAGCTTAATTGTAATAATTAATGCCAGTATGATTTAAGGGCTGCAGTATGGTAAGTTTGGGCATCGCAGTCACGGCAATAAAATAACTAATTTATTGTTTGTTATGCGAGCACTTGAGGCCAGACTAGGCGAGCACTTGGGGCAACAATTGTTCTTGTAAGACTGAGTGTCGACGAAATACTTTTACAACTAACTATATACTTAATTTTTTATAACTTGTTTTTATAACTTTTTTATAACTGATAACGAATAAACAACTAGAGAAATAAACACTTAAGATATACTCACCACAATTGGTAAGTGAAGCGTAGGAACGGCATTAGGACTTAAAAGTCGCCTGTTCCCCATTGAGGTATAAAGTACTAACGTACTAGAAACGACATCGCGAACAAAGAATTTGCGCCATGCGTTGAGGTCCACTGGACCACAACGTCTCAGTCAGCCGCTGCGCTTGGTGTGAGGAGGTTGTCCCTACGCGTAAATAAATACATCTTAAAAATGCCTTCCTGCGCCTTAAGGGATTGCTCCAATCATTCGAGGAAGTCGAAAAAAAATCAAGGTGTTAACCTTTCATCGGTAAGTAAGCAAATTATTTTGTTTTAACATTGTTTTAGAAAATATTTTAATTATGGGCACGCTCTTGTCAACGCGAAGCAATGGCCGCCATTTTGTCAACCGAAATCATAGATGAACCGCGCGCAGACGTGACTTTAGGTACTTATAATTCATGGTACTTATAATTGTGAATGTTTGATAATACGGATATTTAATTAGTAATTTTATTAAAATCTGCTTACCTGTGAAATGAAATTCCATCCTTTTGCACACCAGATGTTTTAGTGTTTTTGCCACACGATTTCACGCAACAATAATGCATTTTTCATGACCAAAATCACGTAAAAACTGTCCTGACCTAATTATGTTACTTACGCAACATCCGAGAACAGACTGGAGTGAGTAGCGGGGGCGTGTCTCAATCTTGTAGTAAATTTACCGTATGTGTGGCAGCGGGGGTCGCCCGACTATGCGACGTCTTTAGGTTTAGTGGTCTGTGGTGTGGATATAGTATTTTATGCAACAGTTGTATAAGTGGGTTCAAAAAATGCGAATTGCGTGAGTTGCGATACGAGCCGCGAATGCGGCGAGTATCGCAAATAGAGACGCAATGAGCGTTTTTTGACTTAATTATATAACGTTGCATACAATACTTTTTCTACGACGAGGATTTAAATTATAAAATACAAAATTAATCATAACCTGGAAACAAGGCAAATATGACGTATGTGTCTATGGTAAACTTTTTTTTAAAATTTAAAATATACTTAAATTAAAAATACTTTTTTTATGTTGGCATCAATGAATTTAGTTCGGAAAGTTTTGTTTTTCTTAAAAACCGTAGGAATTTAATTGTTTGTTAAGTTGGTAGTTGTGCATTTTTACCGCAAAGTTAAAATTGAGCGCTTAATCCTTGACCTAAGTTTAACCTAGATTTAGAAGTCTGTGGCTGCTAGCAATAACGTAAAGTGACTATAACGACACTAGTGCTGTTATGGGGAATAGAGTATAGACTTCTATGAACTGATATTATGTATGTTCTTATATTAGTGTTCGTGACCAAGTAAAAGACAGATAACAGTACAGGAGTAGAAAAAGAATATAAATATGAAATTCATGACGTTACAAAAAGGTAGCATGCTCAAACGAAACTACGCTCGACAAGACTTCGCCTCACAGAAGGAATGCTACAATTACATATATCAATGTTTACCTGTTTTGTCAAATTATTTACACATCACATATCAATACGTTTAGATTCAAAGAACTTAAACACCGTAGGTTCTAATGGAGCTTACGCCCTTTGAGTCTAAAGGTATCGATATGTGCTTTCGGAGTGTATCCTTAATTGCGACGAAGGTATCAGCTTGTTTTACGCTTCAGCTGTGCCGTTGACCCCGCTCCATCCCCCGGACATGCTGAAGTATTTCCTGGAGGACAGCTGCGCTAGCCTCGTCATATGCACCTCGGAATACGAGAACACGCTCCGTCCACTGGCTAAGGAGATCGCCAGACCTGTACTAGTCACAGGGAAGGTATTGTATTATATGTATATGTCGCAGCCAACTGGTTTAAATAGCCATTTGGTTAACTGCCTAGCATTTTCACTGAACTATCACCCGCCAGCAGGTCGAGGGAGCTCCGCTGCGCGGGGCTTCTATTTCTGCTCTGAGGAACACAAGCTGACTAACAAACCTAACCTAAAATAAGGAGTGTGTTTAATGGAAAGGCTAGGCAGCTAACCAAATAGCTAATTAAGCTAGTTGGCGGCGACATATTGTGTATTACTGACATATTTTTTTAGGTATAATTGTTACTAACAAATTATAGAAATACCTTTCTGAAATAACCCTATAAATTTTGATTCCCTTATTTTTATTAAAAATTAGGGTTGTAAAGATACACAGTATTGCCGATACGATACCGATACCGATATATAGTAGTTAATATCGGCGATACCGATACCGATATCTTAGCTAAATAATGAAGTATGAACTTCAGATATTTGTATGTCCTTATTATAACTAATGGCAATGACTACTGGCTATATTTACCAGAGAGTCGACCTTGAAAGTATAAAGTAAAAATAAATAAATTCTCAACTTAATTTTTTTTCTTATTCAAAACCAAAGATTTAATTAACATAGTAATTAACATTGCACAAGGTAATAGACAAATACATAAATTAAGTCAGAAGTTGAAATTACTCTGCAGTTTTTTTTTCATACAGCAAATTCTTCAAATATCGGTCGTATAATATCGGCCGATATATCGGTATCGGTATCGTTACATCCCTTTTAAAAATGTATAGTATTCAGATTTTTTTTGATATTTTAATAATACGCGGAATGAAGATTCTTACAATAAAAAATTATAATGGTAAACACTACTGACCCAAGCTGTCGCAGGCATTTTTTCAAGTTTTTCATGGTTTCGTTTTTTTATTAGGACAAACAGATAACAGCCCAGCTGTATCAACCAAACAGTTCCTTCTTGAAGCCGAAAGAAGAAGCGTTAACGGATGTGGGCAAGACCAACGCGTGGTACGGAAAGAATGACGCCCTACTCATTTATACTAGTGGTAAGAGATTTCTTCTTTTTACACACTTCAAAAGAGGAAGGTTCCCAGTTCGATGGGATCATTTTTAAACATAAAGTTATCTTAACCCCATTTATTTGTTTATGCCACACCTGGCCATAAAGTGGCTTTATCCGCACGCTGCGCGTACGGAAAAAGCCGCTTTCTGGCGTGTAGACATAAAATGATGTACACAACACGGGAAGTGATAAAGAAAGTCCTCGATCGCATATTTACGTCCCTCGCTTGCAGCTCGGGCCGCAAACTTCTGCGATCTCGGCCTTTCTTTGTATTACCACACTAGTTGTGTAATGTACTATTGTTGGTGTCTTTCATTTATAACTTGCGACTGCCATTGCAAGTACTTATACTGAACTGATACTTCATTATTAAAATGTGTGTTCCCCAATTACTTGAAGGTGGCTAAGTCTATTATATTGGTTAGATTTTGAAAGCGTGATTTTTTGTTTGGTAAAAATTAAAATTATTGTGGTGTAATAAAACAAAGCAAATAGTACATTACACAACTAGGGTGGTAATACAAAGAAAGGCCGAGAACGCAGAAGTTTGCGGCCCGAGCTGCAAGCGAGGGACGTAAATATGCGATCGAGGGCTTTCTTTATTACCTCCCGTATTGTGTACATCATTTTATGTCTACACTTGGCCAGTAAGCGGTTTTTTCAGTACGCGCAGCGTGCGGAAAAAGCCACTTTATGGCCAGGTGTGGCATAAATAGTATTTACGTCATCCAAGGCCGAAAGAAGCTGCGCGGGAAGAAAATACCACTCTAACCAAGGGGAATCCTTAAAATTGTGGACACAAAATATACTATTTTTTATTTTTTGTTGGTAGCACCGCCCACAAGCTTTGCCCTAAACTGGTAGAAAATACCTTATGGCATTAAGTTCGCCTGTTGTACGATAAGTTTTCTTTTGCGCAATCAAGTTTAAATAAATAAATATATATTATAAAATTAAAGTCTTACAAATCTTTCGTGATAGGAACGACAAGCAAGCCAAAAGGCGTCGTCTGGACCCACAGCATGCTTAGCGCCCAAATAGCGTCCCTGCACACCGCCTGGCGCTACTCCAGACACGACGTCGTGCTCCACGCCCTGCCCCTGCACCACATCCACGGGCAGCTCAACTCCGTGCTCGCGTCTCTGTGCGGGGGAGCCAGGTAACGTGACGTGACGTCACCCGTCCCTGCACACCGCCTGGCGCTACTCCAGACACGACGTCGTGCTCCACGCCCTGCCCCTGCACCACATCCACGGGCAGCTCAACTCCGTGCTCGCGTCTCTGTGCGGGGGAGCCAGGTAACGTGACGTGACGTCACCCGTCCCTGCACACCGCCTGGCGCTACTCCAGACACGACGTCGTGCTCCACGCCCTGCCCCTGCACCACATCCACGGGCAGCTCAACTCCGTGCTCGCGTCTCTGTGCGGGGGAGCCAGGTAACGTGACGTGACGTCACCCGTCCCTGCACACCGCCTGGCGCTACTCCAGACACGACGTCGTGCTCCACGCCCTGCCCCTGCACCACATCCACGGGCAGCTCAACTCCGTGCTCGCGTCTCTGTGCGGGGGAGCCAGGTAACGTGTCGTGACGTCACCCGTCCCTGCACACCGCCTGGCGCTACTACAGACACGACGTCGTGCTCCACGCCCTGCCCCTGCACCACATCCACGGGCAGCTCAACTCCGTGCTCGCGTCTCTGTGCGGGGGAGCCAGGTAACGTGACGTGACGTCACCCGTCCCTGCACACCGCCTGGCGCTACTCCAGACACGACGTCGTGCTCCACGCCCTGCCCCTGCACCACATCCACGGGCAGCTCAACTCCGTGCTCGCGTCTCTGTGCGGGGGAGCCAGGTAACGTGACGTGACGTCACCCGTCCCTGCACACCGCCTGGCGCTACTCCAGACACGACGTCGTGCTCCACGCCCTGCCCCTGCACCACATCCACGGGCAGCTCAACTCCGTGCTCGCGTCTCTGTGCGGGGGAGCCAGGTAACGTGTCGTGACGTCACCCGTCCCTGCACACCGCCTGGCGCTACTACAGACACGACGTCGTGCTCCACGCCCTGCCCCTGCACCACATCCACGGGCAGCTCAACTCCGTGCTCGCGTCTCTGTGCGGGGGAGCCAGGTAACGTGTCGTGACGTCACCCGTCCCTGCACACCGCCTGGCGCTACTACAGACACGACGTCGTGCTCCACGCCCTGCCCCTGCACCACATCCACGGGCAGCTCAACTCCGTGCTCGCGTCTCTGTGCGGGGGAGCCAGGTAACGTGACGTGACGTCACCCGTCCCTGCACACCGCCTGGCGCTACTCCAGACACGACGTCGTGCTCCACGCCCTGCCCCTGCACCACATCCACGGGCAGCTCAACTCCGTGCTCGCGTCTCTGTGCGGGGGAGCCAGGTAACGTGTCGTGACGTCACCCGTCCCTGCACACCGCCTGGCGCTACTACAGACACGACGTCGTGCTCCACGCCCTGCCCCTGCACCACATCCACGGGCAGCTCAACTCCGTGCTCGCGTCTCTGTGCGGGGGAGCCAGGTAACGTGTCGTGACGTCACCCGTCCCTGCACACCGCCTGGCGCTACTACAGACACGACGTCGTGCTCCACGCCCTGCCCCTGCACCACATCCACGGGCAGCTCAACTCCGTGCTCGCGTCTCTGTGCGGGGGAGCCAGGTAACGTGTCGTGACGTCACCCGTCCCTGCACACCGCCTGGCGCTACTACAGACACGACGTCGTGCTCCACGCCCTGCCCCTGCACCACATCCACGGGCAGCTCAACTCCGTGCTCGCGTCTCTGTGCGGGGGAGCCAGGTAACGAGACGTGACGTCACCCGTCCCTGCACACCGCCTGGCGCTACTGCAGACACGACGTCTTGCTCCACGCCCTGCCCCTGCACCACATCCACGGGCAGCTCAACTCGGTGCTCGCGTCCCTGTCCGGGGGAGCCAGGTAACGTGACGTGACGTCACCCGTCCCTGCACACCGCCTGGCGCTACTCCAGACACGACGTCGTGCTCCACGCCCTGCCCCTGCACCACATCCACGGGCAGCTCAACTCCGTGCTCGCGTCCCTGTCCGGGGGAGCCAGGTAACGTGACGTGACGTCACCCGTCCCTGTACACCGCCTGGCGCTACTACAGACACGACGTCGTGCTCCACACCCTGCCCCTGCACCACATCCACGGGCAGCTCAACTCGGTGCTCGCGTCCCTGTCCGGGGGAGCCAGGTAACGTGACGTGACGTCACCCGTCCCTGCACACCGCCTGGCGCTACTACAGACACGACGTCGTGCTCCACGCCCTGCCCCTGCACCACATCCACGGGCAGCTCAACTCCGTGCTCGCGTCTCTGTGCGGGGGAGCCAGGTAACGTGACGTGACGTCACCCGTCCCTGCACACCGCCTGGCGCTACTCCAGACACGACGTCGTGCTCCACGCCCTGCCCCTGCACCACATCCACGGGCAGCTCAACTCCGTGCTCGCATCCCTGTCCGGGGGAGCCAGGTAACGTGACGTGACGTCACCCGTCCCTGCACACCGCCTGGCGCTACTCCAGACACGACGTCGTGCTCCACGCCCTGCCCCTGCACCACATCCACGGGCAGCTCAACTCCGTGCTCGCGTCCCTGTCCGGGGGAGCCAGGTAACGTGACGTGACGTCACCCGTCCCTGCACACCGCCTGGCGCTACTCCAGACACGACGTCGTGCTCCACGCCCTGCCCCTGCACCACATCCACGGGCAGCTCAACTCCGTGCTCGCGTCCCTGTCCGGGGGAGCCAGGTAACGTGACGTGACGTCACCCGTCCCTGCACACCGCCTGGCGCTACTCCAGACACGACGTCGTGCTCCACGCCCTGCCCCTGCACCACATCCACGGGCAGCTCAACTCCGTGCTCGCGTCCCTGTCCGGGGGAGCCAGGTAACGTGACGTGACGTCACCCGTCCCTGCACACCGCCTGGCGCTACTACAGACACGACGTCGTGCTCCACGCCCTGCCCCTGCACCACATCCACGGGCAGCTCAACTCCGTGCTCGCGTCCCTGTCCGGGGGAGCCAGGTAACGTGACGTGACGTCACCCGTCCCTGCACACCGCCTGGCGCTACTCCAGACACGACGTCGTGCTCCACGCCCTGCCCCTGCACCACATCCACGGGCAGCTCAACTGTGCTCGCGTCTCTGTGTGGAGGAGCCAGGTAACTTGATGTCTCGTGACGTCACCAGTCCCTTCGTACCCTTATGTAGGGAGAGAGTAACTCTACTGTTACTCCCGTCCTGGGGTAGCGATGCCACGCCATGGTAGTTTGTCATATCGGCTGTCAGGCACCCAGGCCGCACACTTTCCTAAAAAGACGTTTGGTTAGCATTGCTTACTACCCATTGAACTAAACCAAACCAAATACTTTTTATCGCCGGAGCGGTGCTACTGGATCTGTTATTGTAGGTACCATAGATACTTTTTAAATTTAAGTGAACAAAAACACTTTGACATACAACTCTGCAAGGTATACACAATGCGATATTAACATTGACTGACTCGGTGATCCATGTTTATGTATTACTGATTATAAATGAATCTTGTCTTCCGATACAAGATGGGTCGAATCGAGCGTTTAAACCGGACACATTCTTGTTGAAATCCCTGCTGATTTTAATGGGATATCAGACTATTTATTACAAGTCCGGGATCACTATCAAATAGATAGAATAGACGCCACAAAAATTTGCAGGGATTTCGACAAAAATGTGCCCACAGAATTGAGGCGATTTGAACGCTCGATTTTTGACCAAGATAGCTCTAAAACAGCGGGCGGCAACCTTTTAGCAGCCAAGCGCCACATAGTACCTAACGAAATTCACGCGGGCCGCACTATGTTAATAATTGGTGATTTCATACGATTCTGAATATATCGACCTTTACATAAAAAATTGCGTAATCACGGACCGCAGGTTGCCGACCGCTGCTCTAAAACACTATTTAATAAACTCGGAATGAGTTTTCTGACGTAGGTACTCTTTCAGAATCCGGATGCTCCCGTCCTTCGTCTCACACACGGTCTGGGCGCGCCTCCTCGGTATGGGAGAGCGCGAGGAGACCAAAGTCACGGTCTTCCACGGAGTGCCCGCCATGTATGCCCGCTTGGCGGCCGACTATGACAAGATGTTTACCAGCACCAAGACCGCAGAATACGTGAAGAGCACGTTGAAGAGGATGCGGCTGATGTGCGCGGGGTCTGCGCCGCTGCCGGAGTCTCTGTTTCAAAAGTGGGAGCAGGTGAGTGAAAATGTCCGAAAGTGGATTGCAGAATAGGTGACGAGTGGTGGACTACGCTGTTTTCTGGGAGTTATAAGCATAAGCTGTCCAAAAGTACCAGGTTTGCAGGATTGAAGAGGATGAGGCTCATGTGTACTAGTTCCGGAGTTTATGTTCGAAAAGCGGGCGCAGGTGAGTTGAAAAGTACCAGGATTTCAGAATACGTGAGGAGTTCTTTCTAAAACATGGATCTGATATATGCTGGATTCGTCTTTCTGGTTTTGGTGAGATCGCAAGATTGTTATCAGTAGGTACCAGGACTGCAGAACACGTGAAGAGTTCTTTGTGAAGGATGCGGCTGATGCGTGGTGGTTCCTAGCCGCTACTGTTGTCATGGTTCTAGAATTGGAATGTGGGAGTCTGGGAGTACCAGCCATGGCATGCTCGGTCTGGGTGCGTCTTCTGGGCATGGGATAGCGCGAGGAAGCCAAAGTCACGGTGTTCCACGGAGTGCCCACCATGTATGCCCGCTTAGCGGCCGACTACGACAAGATGTTCACCAGCACCAAGACTGCAGAATACGTGAAGAGCATGTTGAAGAGGATGAGGCTGATGTGCGCGGGGTCTGCGCCGCTCCCGGAGTCTCTGTTTCAAAAGTGGGAACAGGTGCACTCACCTGTTCCCACTTTGTGGGACAAAGCACAAAGTGGGAGCAGGTGAGTTGAATAGTACCAGGATTTCAGAATACGTGGGGAGTTCTTTTTAGGGTTCCGTAGCCAAAATGGCTAAAAAGGAACCCTTATAGTTTCGTCATGTCCGTCCGTCCGTCCGTCCGTCCGTATGTCACAGGCATTTTACTCAAAAACTACAAGACGTATACTGATGAAATTTGGAATATAGATGTCTTGTAGATGCCGCTACTAAGTTTGGTAGTTAAATAATAAAAATAAAAAAATCTAGGGGGGGCACTCCATACATGTAACAGAAGCTAAAAATTTTTTTTTTCAGTAAACATCAACGTGAGGTACATAATTCGATAGTTCTTTTAAAAACATTATAAGGCTTTTATGTACTATTTTTTGATTAAGTGACTACTTTCGGAAATAATCCCCCCCCCCCCCCTTAACTTTTAAACCGTAAATCCAAAAAATATGAAAAAAATCAGGAAGGTAACGCTTAATAAATACATTCAACGAAAATTATTTTGAATAGTAAGGAATAAACCGTTTTGAAGTTATTGCCGAAAAACTTCTAAACCAAAAAGTTTTAAGTGCCATTGATTTACACGGCATTTAAGACCTTTTGCCAGTTGTTTATTTTTAGCCGTCTTTATCTATAAGCGTCTGCATTGAAACTATGAAGATATCATAGATTGACCTATAATTATATTTATTCATTGTATGTACTTTTGTGCTAACAGTACCTCGGAATCGTATTCTAATCGCGGTTTGGTAATACTGAACGGCACAACCGATTTTGATAAATTATACATCATTAGATTCATCTTGATGGCGCGAGTGGGTATGAAGTTCGACAAAATAAACGAAATGCCGGATTTTATGCACTTTTAAAGTGCATCGCGGTCGGGTTTTTACCCGACTGCGGCGAAGCCCAAAGGAGGGTAATGTGTTTGACCTGTATGTATGTATGTCCGTTCCTGTGTCCGCTCGTAACTACTCAACGGCACAACCGATTTTGATAAATGATACATCATTGGATTCGTCTTGATGGCGCGAGTGTCACTGGGTATGAAGTTCGTTAAAATAAACAAAATGGCGGATTTTATGCACTTTTAAAGTGCACCTCGGTCGGGTTATTTTTAGTAAAAATATTTAGTTATTAATTATTGTAAGTTGTGGTTATTGTTCCAGATATCAGGCCATCGTTTATTGGAGCGTTACGGCATGTCAGAAGCCGGCATGGCGCTCTCCAACCCGTACCGGCCCGCATCGGGGCGGAGCCTCGGCTGCGTGGGCCTCCCCCTGCCAGGCGTGGCCGCCAGGATCGCGCAAGTGTGCCAGAACACGGGGCAACTGCAGCCACTCGTCACCGTCGCAGCGCCGCCGCCGGACACCACGGTAACCGCAGTATATGGCACTTGTTCCAGATATCAGGGTCATCCATATAGTACGTCACACCCATGGGGCGGGGGGGGGGGTCTAGCCAAATCTGACAGCCTATACTAGCAAGGTCAAATATGTCAGGAAAAAGTGTGACATGGGGTGGGTCTAAAAGTCTGAAAAATCGTGTGACGTACTTTGTGGATGACCTCCTACGGCATCTCAGAAGCCGGCATGGCGCTCTCCAACCCGCTGCGTGGGCCTCCCCCTGCCAGGCGTGGCCGCCAGGATCGCGCAAGTGTGCCAGAACACGGGGCGACTGCAGCCACTCGTCACCGTCACAGCGCCGCCGCCGGACGCCACGGTAACCGCAGTATATGGCACTTGTTCCAGATATCAGGGTCATCCATATAGTACGTCACACCCATGGGGGGGGGGGGTCTAGCCAAATCTGACGGCCTATACTAACAAGGTCAAATATGTCAGGAAAAAGTGTGACATGGGGTGGGTCTAAGTCTGAAAAATCGTGTGACGTACTTTGTGGATGACCTCCTACGGCATGTCAGAAGCCGGCATGGCGCTCTCCAACCCGCTGCGTGGGCCTCCCCCTGCCAGGCGTGGCCGCCAGGATCGCGCAAGTGTGCCAGAACACGGGGCGACTGCAGCCACTCGTCACCGTCGCAGCGCCGCCGCCGGACACCACGGTAACCGCAGTATATGGCACTTGTTCCAGATATCAGGCCACCGTTTACTATAGCTTGGCATCTTCGTTGGTGACACTCACCTGTGTGACTTTTGTTACGAGCAGCCGTAACTACTTACCCAAGTTACCGCCAACACGAACGGTGATCGACGGGGGCAGCCTCCGGAGGCCCCCGTTCGTGTTAGCGGTAACTTGTGTAAGTAGTGACGGCTGCACATTATAAAAAGCACACAGGTGAGTGTCACCAACGAAGTTGCCAAGCTATGGAGCGCTAGGGGTCATCCATATAGTACGTCACACCCATGGGGGGGGGGGGGGGGGGGGTCTAGCCAAATGTGACAGCTTATGTGACAAGGTCAAATATGATAGGAAAATGTGTGACATGGCTCCCCCTAAAAAGTCTGAAAAATCGTGTGACGTACATTGTGGATGAGCTCCTACGGCATGTCAGAAGCCGGCATGGCGCTCTCCAACCCGCAGCGTAGGCCTCCCCCTGTTAGGCGTGGCCGCCAGGATCGCGGCAGTGTGCCAGAACACGGGGCAACTGCAGCCGCTCGTCGCCGTCGCAGCGCCGCCGCCGGACACCACGGTAACCGTAGTATATGGCACTTGTTCCAGATATCAGGGTCATCCATATAGTACGTCACACCCATGGGGGGGGGGGGGGTCTAGCCAAATCTGACGGCCTATACTAACAAGGTCAAATATGTCAGGAAAAAGTGTGACATGGGGTGGGTCTAAGTCTGAAAAATCGTGTGACGTACTTTGTGGATGACCTCCTACGGCATGTCAGAAGCCGGCATGGCGCTTTCCAACCCGCTGCGTGGGCCTCCCCCTGCCAGGCGTGGCCACCAGGATCGCGCAAGTGTGCCAGAACACGGGGCAACTGCAGCCGCTCGTCACCGTCGCAGCGCCGCCGCCGGACACCACGGTAACCGCAGTATATGGCACTTGTTCCAGATATCAGGGTCATCCATATAGTAAGTCACACCCATGGGGGGGTCTAGCCAAATGTGACAGCCTACACTAACAAGGTCAAATATGTCAGGAAAAAGTGTGACATGGGGTGGGTCTAAAAGTCTGAAAAATCGTGTGACGTACTTTGTGGATGACCTCCTACGGCATGTCAGAAGCCGGCATGGCGCTCTCCAACCCGCAGCGTGGGTCTCCCCCTGCCAGGCGTGGCCGCCAGGATCGCACAAGTGTGCCAGAACACGGGGCGACTGCAGCCACTCGTCACCGTCGCAGCGCCGCCGCCGGACACCACGGTAACCGCAGTATATGGCACTTGTTCCAGATATCAGGCCACCGTTTACTATAGCTTGGCAACTTCGTTGGTGACACTCACCTGTGTGACTTTTGTTCCGTGCAGCCGTAACTACTTACCCAAGTTACCGCCAACACGAACGGTGATCGACGGGGGCAGCCTCCGGAGGCCCTCGTTCGTGTTAGCGGTAACTTGTGTAAGTAGTGACGGCTGCACATTATAAAAAGCACACAGGTGAGTGTCACCAACGAAGTTGCCAAGCTATGGAGCGCTAGGGGTCATCCATATAGTACGTCACACCCATGGGGGGGGGGGGGTCTAGCCAAATGTGACAGCTTATGTGACAAGGTCAAATATGATAGGAAAATGTGTGACATGGCTCCCCCTAAAAAGTCTGAAAAATCGTGTGACGTACATTGTGGATGAGCTCCTACGGCATGTCAGAAGCCGGCATGGCGCTCTCCAACCCGCAGCGTGGGCCTCCCCCTGCCAGGCGTGGCCGCCAGGATCGCGGCAGTGTGCCAGGACACGGGGCAACTGCAGCCGCTCGGTCTAGCCAAATGTGACCGCCTATACTAACAAGGTCAAATATGTTAGGAAAAAGGGGGTCTAAAACTCTGAAAAATCGTGTGACGTACTTTGTTCACTAGTCCCAATAATAAGTTCAAATGTTATGTAATAAGTATGAATAAATGGCAGTTATTTTCTAAAGTTATTGTTTATATCATGCATGAAGAACCGCCCAAACTCCCCAGAAACATAAAATGATGTAAGGGTCAAATGCAGAAAATATGTACCTTTTAGTTTTTTTGTCTGATCATGGTGCGTTTTATACCATTTAACTCAGAATCACGAGCACTTTACATTTATGAAATGAAAAACATTTGTCTCAAATGTCCCAACTTTTTCGTACAAATTTTGAATCTGTTTAGTTACACCCAAACTAAATATAGGGGAAAATAGTAACGTAACTGTAACGAAACTGAGATTCAAAATTTGTACGGAAAAGTTGCGACATTTGGGACAACTGTTTTTTATTTCATAAATGAAAACTGCTCGTGATTCTGAGTAAAATGGTATAAGACACACCATGGTTAGATCAAAAAACTAGAAAGCTACATATTTTCTGCATTTGACCCGTAATATACCTGGCTATCAGTGGCGTGGCGTAAAAGATATCCTTGGCAAGCCGGTGCAGATTTGGCGTACATTTCCCTTAAGAACTGTAGAATAAAGTGCTCAAATGCCTGATATTAGGCAAGCCGGTAGGAATCGAGTTCTTTGGTCGCCACGCAACTGCTGGCTATACACACTTGGTCTTGTACTGTTGCACTATGTAGACTTAATTTTTATATAAAACGCACTTATTTTTATAGAAAATGCACTGAATTTTGCATCCGTATGCGTTACATAGTCGCAATCAAGGAAATGCTACAAGAGTATCGCAACGACCAATTGTCCAACGAACAAACGTGCCCAATATTCGTTAAAATTAAATCCACGGGTAAAACTACATTTTAAGAAGCATACAAACTTGCCAATCACCAGAAACGTGCCCATAATTCATAATTACAAAATACGTAGGGTCAGTGTTGTGCCGGTGAGAACGTTCTCGCTCTCGAGAATTCCTTCTCCTGAGAATTCTCACATGTTCTCGAGAAAGTTCTCCGGGAACGGAAATATCTGAGAAAGTACATAAATACTTTAAAAAAAATAGTATTATTTTGCTTTTATGTCTTCGTATATGTTATTGATAGACGTTCGTAAGGTACCTGAACTTTTTTGAATATTCTGAGAGCAAAATTCTCTATGTTCTCGAGAAATTCCCGAGAAGCTTCTCGGAAACATTCTCGGTGAAATATTTCCGGCAAACTTCTCCGGAACAAATATTAGCATAAAAGTGATTTAGATTTAAAATACAGGTATTTTTTGGGCTGAAATGTTTTCGTTATTGTGTTTAATAGGCATTCGTAAATGAGTGTATCTTGAATGAATATTCTAAAGGCAAAATTCTCTATAATCCCGAGAAGCTTCTCGGAAACGTTCTCCCTCGGTAGCTGTTTCTAATAATGAACAATATTGACAGCCTACATAATTGCTTTTATTTTTATTTCGTTATAGGATTTGTTTTTACTTGATTATACTTTTAGTTTCTATATTTAATACATTTGCTATTTGCTGTTTTTTTTATAAATAAATTACTTCACAACAGAAGGAAGGGATTGCCGGCCGAGTACATATACATGGCCGAGCGAGAGCGAGTCCAAATAGTTACGAGGCTGGCAACCCCATTTCACGCCGAGGTAGTGCTTTTCACAAATATGCAATGAAATAAACAGCCTATTATACAAGTTTTAAAAATTGTAGAATACACATAAATAGGCGAAGTCTCTCCTTAGAGTTAAAGGTTCACTACCGCTTCAAATTTGTCACATAGTGCGTTTTTGGACCGA
This sequence comes from Eudemis profundana, assembly GCA_947034925.1. Classification (NCBI taxonomy): domain Eukaryota; kingdom Metazoa; phylum Arthropoda; class Insecta; order Lepidoptera; family Tortricidae; genus Eudemis; species Eudemis profundana. The sequence continues at coordinate 6,501,869 of OX344814.1, read as the reverse complement.
GCCAAGAGGAACATGATAATAGCAGTACTCCATATGAAGTCAGACCTGCGATTTGTTCAACAGCTGTCTTTGCCCAGACGTGATGTACCGCTTCGCTCAACTCAGCACATCAAACTTTTTGGATGCCAGCTTTGGCTGTGGGCAGTTGGCAGCGGTGTGTGGGATATAGGTACTAGGAGATCACCAGTGCAGCGACCATATAGAAGGCCGTTGATCAAATTATGTTCTTTTAGATACCTATCTAAAGAATTTTATATTAATCACACGCTCTATCACCTTAGAGAAAAGGAAAGTTAATAGCAATAGGATTGTAATTTGATGGATCGGACCTGTCCCCTTTTTTGGGCTCTGGGTGGCAGGTAAAGAGAGAGAATTATTTATGACAGGTAAGAAAGCACAAGAGTCGGTGATATTTTATAGTAAATTGTGTATCTAGGGCGGTAAGGAAGGAATTACAAACGAGTATTTGTTACAAGCCCGAGGTAAAGCCGAGGGCTTTAATAACACTCGTTTGTAATTCCTTTACCACTCGTGGCACACACAATGTTTTTCATCATACTTGTGAGGAAATCTAAATATCTAAATAACCTTACTAATCCACCCAGTATGAGAACAAATTTTTAATTCAGAAAGTGACATTAACATCCATAGATAATGCGAATGTCAAGTCACGTTCGGAAACCATAGCGGTAAAAACCTAAAACGGCCATTTTACTTGATTTTACATTTGCAAAATACTGAAATACACTATTTATTAAACATTTAATTTATTTTACCGAAATCTGTGTTTACATGTATTTGCAATAACAGCTCTCTTTAAAGTAAAAAAAGTTAAAAAAGTAAGTTGGCGTTTCCTTTGAACATGACCAATAAGAGTAAAACAGAAAAAAATCCATTACGCCCTAGGGCGTAATAGGTCATTTACAGCCCGCAAACTTACGTGTAACAACACCATTTTCGAGAAAGTGATGAAAAAGATAATGTATCAATGTCCGCAGATCAAGTCGCACTAGTCCGTTTTTACCCATTCCAGTCTTGAATAGACTTAACATTTAATGTGTAAACGAATAATAATACGATGACAACGCCTAATAAAGTACCGTAAATGATTAATAATCTATAAAAAAAACTTTTTAGAAGAAAAAATAACATGAATTTTTGCTGAGAACGTTCCCCAGAGAACGTTTCCGAGAAGTTTCCCGGGAAATTCTCGAGAACAAAGAGAATTTCATTGATAGAATGACCTGTTGCGCACAAATACTCTGCAAATAGTTATAAACCACAAATATAATAAGTATTAAGCGAACAAAAAATGCATAACTCAAAAATATAAGGTACTTTCTCAGAAATTTCCGCTGAGGAGAACTTTCCCGAGAAGCTTCTCCCGATATTCTCTTGTTTCCGAAACTTCTCGAGAACGGCCCATCACTGCGTAGGGTAAAGGCTGCACTTACTGACAAGAGACAAAGACGACACCAAAGTGACTCAGCACCATATGTTGCAAACTTCTCTTGTCAGGTCTGTGGTAGGATATGTCGCTCTCGCATCGGTTTATTTAGCCACCAAAAGCGATGTTTCTCTAACATTGCACCATGAATCGTCTGTAATAGACGCAAAGGCCTATGATGATGATGAGGGTAAAGGCACCAGTGGTCATCCTTTTTAAAGTTTGAACAGTTGCTTTGGATTATTTGTTTATTGTAGTTTTTAAACAAAACATGTCAAAAGCAATATTTTTCTTCATTAAAAAGATATTTAAGCTTAAACAGAAAATGATACTTTTTTCCCATTCGGAGGCAGCGGAATGGCTTGTATTAATAATAAATAGCAATAAACAGCTTCGTTTATACAGTCAGTTGCGTAAAAAAATTAATTAAAATGCAGCTGATTACCGGGTTTTTCCTCAATTAGGAAAAAACATGCCTTGTTAAATTGAAATGTAATGTTTTTAAGGCTCCCTTTTTCTCGTAACTCTAAAAATAACTGAATAACCCAATCTTCTGTCCCGGGAGGCTGGATTTTTTGTAAAGAAGTGGTCTCAATGTATGGGTAAATTAGTGATATTTAATATATGATATTTATGTAAATTTAATATAATTCAATACATGAAATAAAGCCAACTTGCATAAAAGACAATTATATTGACTAATAGCGTATTTTTTTCTACCAACTGGGCCAACTGGCTGGCCATTGGTGCTGTTACCCTAGGCTAAAACTGTTACCACAAACAATGAGACATCCTAAGCAACATGCCAGTACGACACACGCGATCGCCCGGGCCTGAGTACCGAGCTCAGTTTGATAGAACAATTAACAATAATTATTATTTCTAGATGTGTTAATTCACTCTTCATTGTCTGAATGTGACAGTCGGATAGAAGTGATAATGAGTGGTGCCGTGTGTGACAAGGGGATGGCGGGGGACTAATTTTTGCATTAATTTTCATCGGGGCCGGAGCACCAAGCTCAGTTGGATAGAACAATTAATAATACTAACTTGGTTTAACTGTAAGTACTTAGTTGTAATTTAATTAATAATATGTTACATTTACAGTGTATTTACTGAAATCTATGTTTCTATCTAATGACCAGTTATAATTCTACACATGATATTAAGTTTAACTTATCAACTATTGGTGGAATTGAGTACTCAGTTGTAATTTAAATTATAATATATTAAATTTACAGCGTATTTACCAAACTCTATGTTTCTATCTAATAACCAGTTATAATTGTTACTAATTTCTACACATGCTATTAAGTTATGGCTGCCATCCGTCCAGGTTTGCCCGGATTTGTCCTAGTTTAGAGAGCGCCCGGGGAACGTCCGGGCGGGATTTCATCCGTTGTCCCCCCCCCATCTCCCAAGAAAAAAAAAACTGCGTTGCTGGTGGTGTCCGGGTTTTGAGCTCCAAAATCCGGGAATTTACGCTTTTTGTCCTAGATATCAAATTTTAGAGATGGCAGCCCTATATTAAGTTTAAGTTATCAACTATTGGTGGAATTGTTAACTTTTACAACCCGCTTACTCCATCCAAACCTAACATAGCAATGGTTGACGTGTGTCTGGGTCGTAAAAGTTGGCAATTTCATACAGAACTTCTAAAAATTCACTCTGAATGTCACTGTCACTGTTGTTCGCCGTTGTCTTATATTCGCTTCCACTTATAATTTTTTCCAAACGTTGCTCGCGTATGATATGACCGACGTCGGGCGTTATTCCAAATCTCTTTACATACGCCCGTCTCATATTTAGTTCGACCTCGACCAAAGTCGACTAGTCTGCCGGCAGCCCCCGATCCATATAATGATACATCTCACATGACATTTTTAGTAGTTTGTGATGTTGGTTACAGTACTTCAACCGTCTATGTGTGTAACTATTACACTGCCTGGCGTAAGCCCCAGTGCCGTCGCTGGCCGCACACCGCTTGTATTCTTTCGACGTCAGCATATTGGCAAGCTTATCGATTGCCTCGTTGTAATGAGCGGATAGTACTTTGTGTATCTGGGCGGTAAGTAAGCGAGGGCTTTAATAACACGAGTTTGTAATTCCTTTACCGCCCGTGGCACACACAATGATTTTCATCACACTTGTGAGGAAATCTTAATAATATAACCTTACTAATCGTCCCAGTATGACAAGAAAATATTAAAACAGAAAGTGACAAATTAGTGACATATGTCCATAGATAGACAATTCGAATTTTAAGTCACGTTCGGAAACCATAGCGGTAAAGACGTGTCGTTTTCCATTTTAGTTGATTTTATATTTGCAAAATACTGAAATACTCTATTTAAACATTTAATTAATGTTACCGAAATATGTGTTTACACGTACATATGTGCAATAACAGTTATCTTTAATTAAATATTTCAGTGATAAAAGTTAAAAAATTAGTTGGCGTTTTCTTTGAACATGACAAATAAGAGTAAAACAGAACCAGCGTTTCAAATTTAAAAAGAAAACCATTACGCCCTAAGGCGTAATAGGTCATATACGGCCCGCAGAACCTACGTGTAATGACACCATTTTCGAGAAAGTGTGATGAAAAACACGTTTGTTGTCTGATTTACTGGACTCTAAGCTGCTTACGATGATTGGTCAACCCCGGCGGGTTATTTATTTTATGCCACACCTGGCCATAAAGTGACTTTTTTAGTTATACTCCTACGCCGCTTCCGAAGATACAATCAAAGCGAGACGACTTGGCATTTGGTATATTGAATGCACTAAATGAGAAGAAATATCCTACAAAGTCAGCGGTAAGTGGTTATTTTAAGACATTTCTGCGAATGATGAAGTGGACACTGCAATAAAATCTCTACAGGGATACACCAACATTATTATTTATTACTGTTATTTCTGTGTCCTTTTTTGTATTTTTTCATTAATTGTTTATTTTATTTTCTACGTGACATTTGATATTAATTTTCCTGACATTTTTTTTGTAATAATATTATAATTAATTGTTTGTTTTGACTTTGTATTACCTAGGTTGGCCTAGATCATATACAACATTATATTTAGATATTCGTTAGTTTTTAGATTGACATTGTAGTAGTAATTTTTTTCCATGGACATGTGTTTGTAATTTATTATTTAATTAATTATTCTGTTTTTATTTTTTCATTTTTGACGATCTTTTTGTGAATTCATTTTAGTTTTAGATAATAAAACATTATGTAATTTTCAATGAGAAATAAATAAATCTATCTATCTATCTATCATTGACGTTGACCAGTCTATGCTTGAAGTAGCACTGAATCTGGATAGTGAGGATGATATATATTCGTAAATCATGGATTGTGTCATTACACACATCTATTAAACAATGCATCGTCGTCAGTATCTACATAAGACCTTTTGCATTTATCCATTCTAACGTCGTACTGTAGTGTGGTACTACGCGTCCTCAACAGAACCATAGCAAGAAAAAATAAATAACCCACCGGCGTTGAACAATCATCGTAAGCAGCTACGAGTCCAGTAAATCAGACAACAAACATGTTTTCCGCATATTACGACGAGGCAATCGACAAGCTTGTCAATATGCTGAAGTCGAAAGGAATAAGGAATACAAACGGTGTGCGGCCAGCGACGGCACTGGGGCTTACGCCAGGCAGTGTAATAGTTACACACATAGACGGTTTAAGTACTGTAACCAACATCACAAACTACTAAAAATGTCATGTGAAATGTATCATTATATGGATCGGGGGCTGCCGGCAGACTAGGCGACTTTGGCCGAGGTCGAACTAAATATGAGACGGGCGTATGTAAAGAGATTTGGGATAACGCCCGACGTCGGCCAATCATACGCGAGCAACGTATGGAAAAAATTATAAGTGCAAGGGAATATAAGACACCGGCGAACAACAGTGACATTCAGAGTGAATTTTTAGAAGTTCTGTATGATATTGCCAACTTTTACGACCCAGACACTACATCGCTAACCATTGCTATGTTAGGTTTGGATGGAGTAAGCGGGTTGTAAAAGTTAACAATTCCACCAATAGTTGATAACTTAAACTTAATATCATGTGTGGAAATTAGTAACTATTATAACTGGTTATTACGAGAGAAACATAGATTTTAGTAAATACGCTGTAAATTCAACATAATTATAAGTTAAATTACAACCAAGTAGTACTTATAGTTAAACCAAGTTAGTTCGGGGCACAGCCTCGGCAGCGTGGGCCTCCCCCTGCCAGGCGTGGCCGCCAGGATCGCAGCAGAGTGCCAGAACACGAGGCAACTGCAGCCACTCGTCGCCATCGCAGCGCCGCCGCCGGACACCACGGTAACCGCTGCGTATGGCACTTGTTCCAGATATCAGGTCACTGTTTACTAGAGCGCTCGGGGTCATCCTTATAGTACGTCACGCCCATGGGGGGGAGAAAGCATCGAAATACTGCGTCGGCCTTTAGGGATATCGACAGACATATCCGTACGTAATTAGCATCGTGTGTAGCGGTGGTCAATACGTCATCGTCCCCCGCCCCCCGCGCGGGCCGGAGTGTCACCAACGAAGTTGCCAAGCTATAGATACTTTCTGTCTACCGTTCATTTAGTGTTGGACGTTTCCAGATATCCCTGGATCGACTCGGGTTGGCTCCCAAGGACGAGGCTGCGGAGGACTCGTGGCGGAACCCAGAAGTGACCCTGCACCAACCTCAGAGTGATGGGGTCTGTCAGGGTGAGCTGTTGCTTAAGGGGCCTGGAGTCTTCACTAGGTGAGGAAACTGACGACATACCTACATCTTTAAGCTTTTGACTGCTCCAGTCGGCTATATATAGGGTTGCCAGATTGAATGACCCCATTATCGGGAGAAAAAAACAATATGTCAGGATTTTGAGACTTTGGTCGGGAGATGCCCCGCGCGCTCTTTTTTTTTAGCCTGAAAGAGCAGCTTTTCGCTGGCCGGACACCTTAAGTGGATCGGACTAAGTTTTAAAATGAAGTCATTTGTCGGGAGATTTTCTTCTTTGTCGGGAGTCGGGGGGACGTACAAAAAATCGGGAGAATCCCGCCAAATCCCGACCATCTGGCAACCCTAGCTATATATGGAATGTGACCACGACGCCAGGTCGGTAACTGCCGACACTCGTAACCCGGATCAAAATTACTTAAAATTATTATGTACAGTCGAGTTCATTTACATCTACACATATAAGATAACAAAAATATTTGAACACGCTTTTATGCTCCTGATAATAGGGTCGTGTTCCGATATTACATTTTTAATTTTATTTCCTATTCAAATATTTTTTTTGTCCTGATGTCAGGAAGGCAGGATTTAATTTCACGGTCAAATGGTTAACTATCTATATACTACTGAGACGAACGACAATTACTTTAATTAATGGAAATAATCATTTCTACGTTAAACGAGACTTTCTTGGAAAGGCTTCTCTTCGGGCAAACGTACATACATACCAGTGGCGTGGCGTAAAATATATCCTTGGGCAAGCCGGTGCAGATTTTGCGTACATTTTCCTTAAGAGCTGTTGAATAAGGTGGTCTAATGCCTGACATTAGGCAAGCCGGTAGGAATCGAGTTTTTTGGACGCCACGCTACTGATACATACATATGTGAACGGGATGAAATGAGAAATGGGAACGTGCACGACGAAGGTGCTGCCAACTGGTGCCGCCAATCTAAATCATATACCCTCTCATGCTGGGGCCACATTGACAAAAACGCCGTTAATAACGTTAATTTATCGCGTTGTAGGACGATTAACGTCAGTGTAGCTACGACTTACTATATTTGACATTGACACTTAGGTACATATTATCATTGACATTGACAGCTTGTTTGACAGGGGCGAATGTTTCCTTTATTGTCCGCCCGTGTCTCTTTTAACGTTTAGTTCGTGCACAAATTTCATTTCTCTAACTACGAGGGTGGGTTGATAAGAAAGTACCTGTCTTTAAGTACTTCTAGAATCTTGACATGCTCATGTTTCCGGATATTGTATGACACATTATTTATAAGTATTTAGGCCAAATTTCAATACAGAGGCATCTTTATTCTTTGAATTATGGATCACAAACTGCACGATTCCGACGACGACGTGGACGTAACTATGAAAAAATTAAAACAGTTCGCCGCAAGATCCACACATATTTTTTTTATTTAATAGGTAATGAAAAAAATAATATTATGTCTATTTTTGGAGACTCTCTAACTGTTATAGTTCAGTGTTTTTATTAGGATATCGATTTTTTTTTAAATAAGAGCCGATTCTTGACAGTATTGGCTCAAAATTGACACCGACTAATAAAACATATAAAAAATTGGAAACCACATGTCTAGTGATCAATGATGAAGATTTAGGTGATAGCTAAAGTCCTTGACTTTTGATCTATCACCATTGTTTACACTGGATTTCTAGCAAGTTATTTGTATTCACCAAGTTAAAAAAATAGAAAAAGAAAAAAAGTTGTACCCTAGTAAAGATACCCAGAAGCCTGTCATGCGACTACTTTACAATTTTGTAATTTGTAAGAAAAAAAATAATGCCACAACAATAATACTTAGTGTATTGAGCTAGTAAATAGCCTAGCTACAAATTGTATTAACATAATGTTTTTCTATCTTTACTCTAAATACCTCAAGACAGGTACTTATCAACCCACCCTCGTATCATAGAAGCAGTGATATTCCATTATTTAACGGTGTACAACATTTCGCATCGTAGTATCAGATTTTGGATATCTTTACTCTTCTCTAGCTATCGTAGCAGCCGAGATATTCCATGACTTAACGGTGCACAAAATTCGCACCAAACAATCAGATTTTGGATATATTTACGATGTACGTCATATTGACGGTCATGCAAACCGCCCCCAGATATTACAACCGCTCGCAGGCGGATGACTTCACGGCGGACGGCTGGTTCCGCACCGGGGACACGGCCTCATTCGACAACACGTTCAGGATCCTCGGCCGCACGTCTGTTGACATCATCAAGACTAGCGGATACAAGGTACAAGTAACTTGAGGGCGGGGCTATAGAGCGAACCGTCCCCGGATATTACAGCCGCTCGCAGGCGGATGTCTTCACGGCGGACGGCTGGTTCCGCACCGGGGACACGGCCTCATTCGACAACACGTTCAGGATCCTCGGCCGCACGTCTGTTGACATCATCAAGACTAGCGGATACAAGGTACAAGTAACTTGAGGGCGGGGCAATAGAGCGAACCGTCCCCGGATATTACAGCCGCTCGCAGGCGGATGTCTTCACGGCCGACGGCTGGTTCCGCACCGGGGACACGGCCTCATTCGACAACACGTTCAGGATCCTCGGCCGCACGTCTGTTGACATCATCAAGACTAGCGGATACAAGGTACAAGTAACTTGAGGGCGGGGCTATAGAGCGAACCGTCCCCGGATATTACAGCCGCTCGCAGGCGGATGTCTTCACGGCCGACGGCTGGTTCCGCACCGGGGACACGGCCTCATTCGACAACACGTTCAGGATCCTCGGCCGCACGTCTGTTGACATCATCAAGACTAGCGGATACAAGGTACAAGTAACTTGAGGGCGGGGCTATAGAGCGAACCGTCCCCGGATATTACAGCCGCTCGCAGGCGGATGTCTTCACGGCGGACGGCTGGTTCCGCACCGGGGACACGGCCTCATTCGACAACACGTTCAGGATCCTCGGCCGCACGTCTGTTGACATCATCAAGACTAGCGGATACAAGGTACAAGTAACTTGAGGGCGGGGCTATAGAGCGAACCGTCCCCGGATATTACAGCCGCTCGCAGGCGGATGTCTTCACGGCGGACGGCTGGTTCCGCACCGGGGACACGGCCTCATTCGACAACACGTTCAGGATCCTCGGCCGCACGTCTGTTGACATCATCAAGACTAGCGGATACAAGGTACAAGTAACTTGAGGGCGGGGCTATAGAGCGAACCGTCCCCGGATATTACAGCCGCTCGCAGGCGGATGTCTTCACGGCCGACGGCTGGTTCCGCACCGGGGACACGGCCTCATTCGACAACACGTTCAGGATCCTCGGCCGCACGTCTGTTGACATCATCAAGACTAGCGGATACAAGGTACAAGTAACTTGAGGGCGGGGCTATAGAGCGAACCGTCCCCGGATATTACAGCCGCTCGCAGGCGGATGTCTTCACGGCGGACGGCTGGTTCCGCACCGGGGACACGGCCTCATTCGACAACACGTTCAGGATCCTCGGCCGCACGTCTGTTGACATCATCAAGACTAGCGGATACAAGGTACAAGTAACTTGAGGGCGGGGCAATAGAGCGAACCGTCCCCGGATATTACAGCCGCTCGCAGGCGGATGTCTTCACGGCCGACGGCTGGTTCCGCACCGGGGACACGGCCTCATTCGACAACACGTTCAGGATCCTCGGCCGCACGTCTGTTGACATCATCAAGACTAGCGGATACAAGGTACAAGTAACTTGAGGGCGGGGCTATAGAGCGAACCGTCCCCGGATATTACAGCCGCTCGCAGGCGGATGTCTTCACGGCGGACGGCTGGTTCCGCACCGGGGACACGGCCTCATTCGACAACACGTTCAGGATCCTCGGCCGCACGTCTGTTGACATCATCAAGACTAGCGGATACAAGGTACAAGTAACTTGAGGGCGAGGCTATAGAGCGAACCGTCCCCGGATATTACAGCCGCTCGCAGGCGGATGTCTTCACGGCGGACGGCTGGTTCCGCACCGGGGACACGGCCTCATTCGACAACACGTTCAGGATCCTCGGCCGCACGTCTGTTGACATCATCAAGACTAGCGGATACAAGGTACAAGTAACTTGAGGGCGGGGCTATAGAGCGAACCGTCCCCGGATATTACAGCCGCTCGCAGGCGGATGTCTTCACGGCCGACGGCTGGTTCCGCACCGGGGACACGGCCTCATTCGACAACACGTTCAGGATCCTCGGCCGCACGTCTGTTGACATCATCAAGACTAGCGGATACAAGGTACAAGTAACTTGAGGGCGGGGCTATAGAGCGAACCGTCCCCGGATATTACAGCCGCTCGCAGGCGGATGTCTTCACGGCGGACGGCTGGTTCCGCACCGGGGACACGGCCTCATTCGACAACACGTTCAGGATCCTCGGCCGCACGTCTGTTGACATCATCAAGACTAGCGGATACAAGGTACAAGTAACTTGAGGGCGGGGCTATAGAGCGAACCGTCCCCGGATATTACAGCCGCTCGCAGGCGGATGTCTTCACGGCCGACGGCTGGTTCCGCACCGGGGACACGGCCTCATTCGACAACACGTTCAGGATCCTCGGCCGCACGTCTGTTGACATCATCAAGACTAGCGGATACAAGGTACAAGTAACTTGAGGGCGGGGCTATAGAGCGAACCGTCCCCGGATATTACAGCCGCTCGCAGGCGGATGTCTTCACGGCCGACGGCTGGTTCCGCACCGGGGACACGGCCTCATTCGACAACACGTTCAGGATCCTCGGCCGCACGTCTGTTGACATCATCAAGACTAGCGGATACAAGGTACAAGTAACTTGAGGGCGGGGCTATAGAGCGAACCGTCCCCGGATATTACAGCCGCTCGCAGGCGGATGTCTTCACGGCCGACGGCTGGTTCCGCACCGGGGACACGGCCTCATTCGACAACACGTTCAGGATCCTCGGCCGCACGTCTGTTGACATCATCAAGACTAGCGGATACAAGGTACAAGTAACTTGAGGGCGGGGCTATAGAGCGAACCGTCCCCGGATATTACAGCCGCTCGCAGGCGGATGTCTTCACGGCCGACGGCTGGTTCCGCACCGGGGACACGGCCTCATTCGACAACACGTTCAGGATCCTCGGCCGCACGTCTGTTGACATCATCAAGACTAGCGGATACAAGGTACAAGTAACTTGAGGGCGGGGCTATAGAGCGAACCGTCCCCGGATATTACAGCCGCTCGCAGGCGGATGTCTTCACGGCCGACGGCTGGTTCCGCACCGGGGAGACGGCCTCATTCGACAACACGTTCAGGATCCTCGGCCGCACGTCTGTTGACATCATCAAGACTAGCGGATACAAGGTACAAGTAACTTGAGGGCGGGGCTATAGAGCGAACCGTCCCCGGATATTACAGCCGCTCGCAGGCGGATGTCTTCACGGCCGACGGCTGGTTCCGCACCGGGGAGACGGCCTCATTCGACAACACGTTCAGGATCGGATTTTGACATCATCAAAACGAGTGGATACAAGGTATAAGTCCTACTTGTGTCAAGTCCGTCGCGTTTCCGAACGGCTTAAGACTTTCATATGACAGCAAATTGAAAACAGTGACAAATGAAATGAAATCATTTATTTCTGCAAGTAGGCATCAAGGGCTCTTTCACATGTCTGATTCTTTTGGCGCTTCGGCAGATGACATTCTGGTGAGAAGAAGCGCCGGAAGAAACTCACCAGTTTCTCTTTTTAAAACATTACAATAATTGTGACAATATTACATTGCATATCACAAACAACTACTTAACTAAATACATTTCAATAAACATAAAACTACATTTTTAGAAATGTAAAGGGTTTCTAGGCGTCAAAACAAGATAAATTACAAAGAAAAATAGAAAATAAAAATACATAATATACTAAAATTAATGGAGATGTAAGGGGCCTCCGTTGTCAAAACATGTTTTGGAGGTGTAAAGGATCTCCAAACGTCAAAATACAAACATGGTTTACAGAAAACGAACGTACAGAAATGTAAAAAAAAATCTGTGACAAGTGGCGTAACCTTCCCGTGTGGTGACTGTACATATAAGCTAACGCAGAGTTTCTTAATCTTTTTTTAGTCACGGACCCCCTACATTATTTCGAAAACCTTACAGACCCTTACCAAATATAATCGGAAAAGTTTGTGTTGTATCTAGGGCATGCAATACCGGTTTTACTTGTATGGGCCAATATCGAAAAACCAGTTTTTCGGGGTTATTAATAATAATAATTAAATAATAAATATTAGGGGACAATTTTACACACATCGAACTAGCCCCATAGTAAGCTCAATAAGGCTTGTGTTATGGATACTAGACGACGATATATTTAATAGATACAAATACTTAAATACATAGAAAACATCCATGACTCAGGAACAAATATTCGTGCTCATCACACAAATAAATGCCCTTACCGGGATTCGAACCCAGGACCTCCTGCTTCGTAGGCAGGGTCACTACCAACTAAGCTAACGCGGTCGTTAGCGGGCGGCGGTTATTCCCACCTGTTACCACTAAATCAATTTGGTGGTAACAGGTGGGAATAACCCGTTTTTCGGTATTGGCCCATACAAGTAAAACCGGTATTGCATGCCCTAGTTGTATGCATACTTACATATTGCATAGCCACAGACCCGGTATCACGGACCCCTAAGGGGTCCACTGGCCACAGTTTAAGAAACCCTGGGCTAACGTAACTCTGTATCACCAGGTAAGCGCTCTCCAAGTTGAATCCGCGATCCTCGAACACCCCAGCATCCAAGACGCCGCCGTATTGGGCATCCCGGACCCGAGCTACGGCGAGATTGTCTCCGCAATCGTAGTCCTCAAGGACCAGGCCTCCCTCACCCTGCGCGACCTGAAGACCGAGGCCGGAAAGAAGCTCGCCCCCTACCAACTACCACGGAAAATGCTGGTGGTGAAGGAAATGCCGCGCAATGTTATGGGGAAGCTGGATAAGAAGGAAATTCGGAGGTTGTATGGGGAGGCGTTGGGGAAGATGTGAAATTGTAAAGGTGGGTAAATGGGACGGCTATTATACGTAGAGGGAAAGTACTTTAAATGTTGTAGATGGGATATTGCATGGTATAGTTAGAACATACCTGATTTTCTTGTACAGTCGAGTACATTTACACACTTACGGGAACAAAAATATCTGAACCCTATTGTCAGGAGCATAAAAGCGTATTCAGATATGTTTGTTCTCTTCAATGTGTAGATGTAAATGAACTCGACTGTACCATAGAAGTTGTGCGTTATGGAAATTTCATTTTATATTCAGAAGCATTGGATATTTTCTTTTTACGCATATTTAAAGGTCACTGCTAACTTGTTATCTCGCTGGGCTTATGTTACTAATCATTGGTCGAAGATGTGTATAAAAATTATCACTAAATGTCCTAAGATGGCATCACTTAGGGGTCATCCATAAAGTACGACACACGATAAGGGGGAGGGAGGGGGTCGACGAAGTGTGACATTTTATAAATATAGTAGTGATTGGGTTTTTAAAGGGTCGGCAACACGCACGCAATGCCCCTGGTTGCAAGCGTCCATAGGCTACGGTGACTGCTTACCATCAGGCAGGCGGTAAGCTTGCTTACGACTTTAGTAGTATAAAAAAAATGGTCAGCCTTTATAATGTTTAAGGTATTTTCCCTCCATTTCTTAGCTTTGGAAAATCTGTATTTTGCATAATAATACGCGCTCGGGAGTAATGAAAACTGGCACACGTTGTACGTTTTCAGATCCTACATAAGTACACAATGTTCTTAGTCATTAACAATAATAGTACATTACACAACTAGGGTGGTAATATAAAGAAAGGCCGAGATCGCAGAAGTTTGCGACCCGAGCTGCAAGCGAGGGACGTAAATACGCGATCGAGGGCTTTCTTTATTACCTCCCGTGTTGTGTACATCATTTTATGTCTACACTTGGCCAGAAAGCGGCTTTTTCCGTACGCGCAGCGTGGGGAAAAAGCCACTTTAGGGCCAGGTGTGGCATAAAAAATATATAAGATAATATTGTCTTCGGTTTCCGCGATGATCACTCATTGTACAAAAATCATCATCATTATAATAAAACGACTTAAACGGGTTGAATCGCGTTTATTACTACATTTTTACGTTAGTGGTCGCGGGTAGACGAACGCTGAAAAGGGTTACGAAACGTCGGGACGTAAAAATGAGATACGCGATGTAGGTCCCATTTAGACGGGGAGAGAACTCGTATGCGAGTTTGATTACGTTGGGGCTAGCCAGGTACACAGAGTACTGTTGATCGATTAATCGTCGCATGAAATTAAAATCGCATACGAATTCTCGCCCGTCTAAATGGAGCCTTAATCCGTTTAACTTGTTTTATTACAATAAATAAGATGTAAAATATTGTCAAGACAAATAATTCGTAAATCCCTCATAGATTTAGTAAGAAAACTACGCTTTCAAACTGCCTTAAAATTTTATATATTAAAACTACGTTTTAGTGTAAGTCTTATTCGAATGCATTTATTGGTTGTTGTTATTGGTAAATTTTATTGTAATGTGCAATAATAATTAGTAATTTGCGTCTTGTTGCGGCAAAAGGTACCATTGCCTCTTATCAATGACGGCCATTTCTAATTCTGCAGGTTTAATCAAAATTAGTGTTCGACCGAAACTAGTTTTCACGGCCAAAACCAATTTTGGGTTTGATCTCAGTTTCGACCGGAACCGAAACTTCCATATAAAGTCATGTTGTCGTGGGATGAAAAAAAAATGTCAATCATAATCAGTCAGTCTTCATTTTTAAATAACATATTAATCATATTTAGTCTCTGATATTTGAAGTAATCATTAATACAGCGTGTAAGTCTAATATGGGCGAAAAATTAAACCAGATATAGCGTTTAGGAGTGTTATCATTAATTGATGATTTTTTAAATTACACTTAATAGTGACCTCGTAATTAATTTTTGAAAATTTACCGAGCAGCAATGTACCGCATACATGCTTGTTATGACATTGCGAGATACGAGCTTTTTTAAAGTAACTGTCAACTAGCGTGTTTGTCAACTTGAATGTGTTGCGTTACATTGCGGCCCGAATTATTTTGTATGGTAAATATTTTCATTGTGGTTTTAAGCAATAGTTATCTAAATATGCTTCTTAGGTCCTATGCTGACCACCGTTTCAATATTCGCCCGTATTAGATTTACAGGCTGTATAACATATTGAAACTTCTTATTTCAAATAAATTATAAGTGCTTTTTGAAATCAAGACTGTCCAATCGCAGCGCGAAACTCCTGTCCAAAACCGAAACTAAGCCGAAACCCGTTTTTTAGCCGAAACTCAAAGGTTGGTCGGACTCTAATGAAAAGTTACATAATAACTACTTAACTTAGTACAAAAGGTCACAAATCTATTGTAAGACTTGAGCTCTATTGCTTTTTAGTATGGAGAGTAGAAGACTATAATATAGATCAGGGTTTCTTAAACTGTGGTTCATGGACCCATTAGGGGACCGTGATACGAGAGCCGGGGTCCGTGGCTATGCATACAATACAAACTTTCCTGTGCCCTTGACTTTCTTTTTCTCTGATTATATTCGGAACGGGTCCGTAAGGTTTGACTGACCAAAAAAGATTAAGAAACTCTGCTATAGATATTCAGGGTGGTTTTCGATAAACTGTACATATTAAAAGGGGTGAAATTTCAGCCAATTTTATCGGTAAGACTGATTTTAATTTTTGTTTGTGGCTATTCATTCTTTTTTTAAAGATTTTTTTAACTTTCAGTGAAATTTTGGGCATTACATCTGTTTGTCGTGGTATAACTTGTATAAAAGAAATTAGTCGGTTTTCCCGATAAAATTGGTTGAAATTTCACCCCTTTTAACCCTTTCGGTGCGCAATAATATGTACAGTTTATCGAAAACCACCCTTGAAAACGACGCAATGAATATTTAAAGAGTACTTAAAAAAAAATTCATAATAAAGCTGTGCTAGTGAAAAATACTTAATTCTACCTAATGCATTTATCGATTGTTATTATTGTTAAATTTTATTGTATCTAAGAGTCAAGTAATAATTTAAAGAGTATGTTCTTATTTTACGTGGTGATTTGGATTGTTTCAATTGTACAGCGATAAAGCATAATTAAAGTTGCCATATCACAATGTACTGCATTTCACGACTGATAGATTGTTATTATTTGTTGAATAAAATGTATTTGTTTGTTTGAAACGTTTTTATTTCAATTAATTTTGCTCTAACAAAACTGTTGTTCGGGTCCAACCACCGGACAGGACGCACTGGATCTGTTTCTCCCTCTATCGCATAACGCGTGCTCTTTCTGGTCGCTGATTAAAGGCCACCTCACGGGGGCCTCATGGTCGCGCGGCGAAATCGCAGAGTGAGCCACACCTGCCTGTGTCTCATTGTCTATGTGTGTGACTACAGCGCCACCTAGCGCTCGTAGAGCTGTCAACCGTGAAGAAATGACAAAGTGATTTAGACAATGACAACCACTACTTCGGGGCAACTAGGAATGTCTTCGTTCAAAGTTCATTTCGTATCTCTCACCTAGTCCGACCCTCTCACGGTGGACTGGGACTAGCAACCTCGTTTGACCCCAGGCGCCCCCAGCCCCACCTAGTCCGATCCACTCTGGTGGTCCAGCCAGCAAGCTGGTTCGACCCCAGGGAATGCCACGCCCCCCACCGGGTCCGATTTTTGCTACATCCGATCCAGTAAGCATTGCAAGTTGGGCTTCAAAAAAAAAGTTGTCTCGCTCTCCACACATTTGAGTGAGTGAGACGTCAAGATAAGAACTTCGGAGTGTCGTCCTGGGTTACATTTGTTTACCACGGCGTGCGCTGCAGTAGTTTACAGTACACCCACCATGTAAGTACTTCGCACATAGTCAATAGATTGCCTCCAGCGATGTATGTAGTGACTGCACTCGAAGGACCCCTATTCATTATGTTATGATATTAATTAACGTTTGGTGTGCTTATGGTGATCCGAGTCGGTCGGTTTTCCATACAAACCAAAAGCGGTTGTTTGCTGCTACAGCAACAGATCTCTTCCCCAGATGTAATTATCCAGAGCAGTTACTTCTGGAGATCGAGCGGGCCAAGGGACGCATACTTGTCGTTAGCCCGAAGAACCGACCACACTTTCCATCTTTTTATGTTAAGTGTGCGAGCAGCGCCACGAATGCTTGTATTTGGTTCTTCTTCAAAGGCTTGAAGTATTTGTTCGTCGACTTCTACATTATATCGGCTCCAATTGACACGAGGCTCATGAAAATTTAAGTTACCGGTCTCTCTCAAACGTCGATAAGTGTTCGAAAATGTCTTGTGATCGGGTAATCTTCGATTAGGAAACTTCGCTTGATAAATCCTGCGAGCTTCACTAGCAACACCATCTGCCCTGCCATATGCCATGACCATATCGGCGTACTCTTCGTTAGTGTAGTTAGACATAACAATTGCAAAGAAAATAACTAACAACTGAACAGCGGGGCCCTGCGGGGCACAAACACTTCCGATAGCAGAGATACTTAAATTAAATCCAAAGAGAATATAATCACTACGTTCTACTTAAATCTCGAATGACAATATTGACAATGACACTGGCTGGTCAGGTGTTGCCAGCGCGTGACTCCAATTCCGGACAACATGTCACCTAAAAAGGGACGGTTTTGAACAAAAAGGGACGGAAGGGCCGGTATGTGGTTTGGCCTTATATATTTATAGTCATTATGATACATTTTTGAAACAAGTCCCATTAGGAACGGCCACTTGAAAAGGACGACAAAAGGACGGTATGGCCACAAAAGGGATAGAAAAGCGTCCAATTTGGGACGGTCTGGCAACACATCGGCGGAGGCGGTCAGTCTGACCCAAGGACAAAAAGAGACGAGAGATAATTTACACGTTGTTGAAATCCGTTATTTTGTTTATACCACACCTGGCCATAAATGTAGACATAAAATGATGTACACAACACAGGAGGTGATAAACCTTTGTATTACCACCCTAGTTGTGTAATGTACTATTTTGAGCCCACTTACGTACATCTAAGACAATTAAATAAATTAAACATTTAAAAGCAAACATAAAAAAGTTACCTATGGTCTTCGAATGTCAGATTTTGTTTAATTCTTGAAAACAAAGACCGAAGAAAATTCGTACCGCCATGACCGTCATTCTTAGGGCCCAGACTCTCCAGGGACTGTTGGTTCCACTGCTGGGTTCCACTTCCACTAGTACAGAGGTTCTTAAACTTTTTTTGGTCACGGACCCCCTACGTTATTTCGAAAACCTTACGGACCCTTTCCGAATACAATCAGAGAAAAAGAAAATCGAGGGCACATGAAAGTTTGTGTTGTATGCATAGCCACGGACCCCCGGCTCTCGTATCACGGACCCCTAAGGGGTCCATGGACCACAGTTTAAGAAACCCTGCACTAGTAGGTCCAGTAGGATTTTCAAGTACTCGTGGACCCACAGCATAATTATAGTGGGGCTATTAGGATTTGCAAACATTTATATGTCCACTTCTGTTATAAAAGGCCTAGGAATTAAATTGGTCGACTGAATGTGATAAAAAAACCACTTGACATTAAGTTGTTATTTTTAATATTATTTAAAACCATAGATTTAACCAAGGACCGGATATATAGCCGGACGTAGCCTCGCTAACAAAGAACTGAAGCACTTCTAGTCCGCCGGTTTTTTAACGCTGGTTAGGTTAGATTATTGTGTGCATGCTGCGGGTAGTAGAAAAAACTTGTTGATGTATGCGTGCGGCTCGTGAGTACAAAGCAACCGGCTTACTAGAAATACTTCAGTTATCAGTTGGCGAGGCTCCGTCCGGCTATTTAAGGTCCTTGGGTTTAAGTCAAATGTAGCCAGTGGGGCCACTCGTCCAAAATAATACTGTTTAAAACTAATACTGTTGGTTGGTGAGTGTCAGGATGGCGGGTGTACATCAACAATAAATGGAGCTGTGGTATACCTTAGGAGTTAGTGCTAGCAATGTGCGCCAAAATTGGAGCAATGTGCTCTTTAAACTCTAGAGATAATTAAGAAATAAATGAGTCCGCCATTCTGACGTCAGGTTGGCGGGTGCATTTCCAGTTCTAGCTAATGGCTGCCTACTCAAGGGTGAAAGTAGTGCCTAAGGTTAGTGCTCGCAATGTGCTTCCACATGTATGAAGCACAATCAAATTCAGAGAGCGGTTAAAGAGTAATATGGAATTGAATAAGTATATATATAGACGCCGTAAATGGGTCCACGAGTACTTGAAAATCCTGCTGGACCCACTAGTGGAACCAAGCATTGGAATCAACAGGCCGTAAGGCAGGCTCAAAGGGTGGAAAGGTAGCAAAAATTACCGTACCAACACCCCAATTTTGACGGGCCATGTGTCGAACACCCTGTATTAGTACGTGAAGTATAGGTAATTTCACGAGAGTTGAGGCCACGCACACAACAACACTGTCATGTAATGACGAGGTTTTGAAATTACTGTTCTTTTTAACCGACTTCCAAAAGGACGGTTCTCAATTCGTCTGTATGTTGTTTTTTTCGTATCGATAGCAAGTTCAACAGTGATTTGCAAGATCTCACTCATTCATTTCTGTCATTCACTTTTTTTGCAATGAGTACTTCATGTAGCTGTGTGTGTAATCATTCACCTCAACTCTCGTGAAATTACCTATACATGTATAAGAGGTTAGGCTAAATAGAAAGATAACAATAAAACACAGATTCCAATTGCAATATATATTGAGATAAACATTTATTGCGAAACCCCGTGGCTACCAGGACCAAACTATCAAAATTTCTCTTACATAAAAAATTTTATTCATTCAAAGGAATGTCTACGACTACGTTAATTCATTTAAATTTTAAAAAGCTTTAAATACATTTCGGCAGTAAATTTAATAAGATAAAAACATTGTGATAAAAAGTAATATTACGTGACAAATGGTGAGTAAAATGAGTAATTTTAAAGCGTATTACAGCTTATTATTCTAAAAATGGGTGCCGTGGAAACATGGGTGGTGATAGATAACGCTCAAATGGGAGATTAGATAAGCTAATGACAACTAATGGTACTACATATCGTCATTACTTTAAAAAAAAACAGTATCTGACACTGACCCCAGGTAAAAACGCCGTAAGTGTATATGACGTTCGTATGTAACTTTTGACGTTTTTAGATACGAGTTTTTAAAAGTAGTGACGATATTACAAATTTAGCAAAGTTCTATGATAAATACAGTTATACATTCAAAAATGAAATATCATAGCGGCCAAAATACACATAGGTAATGAAAAACTTGTTCATATTTATATGAGTCACTTGTCCGTTCTGATATTTCTACTATGGGTTTTACGAAAGTAGAGCAGCCAAATGTTAATTTTTCAGACAATGAAGCCCAAAAAAATTTGTTAGTTTGACATGAGCTATTTTCGAAATCCATTTTAGATACAATTTCGAACAAAACTGAATTTAACAAAATGCATACAGTAACGAAAATACATATAAATCAAACAAAAACGTGGGGTAATGCGACATAAACATTCACTTTTGAACATTAGAGTAAAAAATGAAAAATCTTAAAATTGAACATGAAATGAGGACCCCAAATGAATTGACACCAAAAGTAGGGTCGTTTTAAAAAAATGCACATCTCGTGGATCTACTTTGGTTATTCCATTTTGTAACCATAAAAATAGCGTGTATTAATTGCAAATTTCAGCTATGTAACAGAGATTTTTAATCGTACATATTTTAAAACGATTCCCTAATAAATTGATCATATTTAGAGTGAATAGACTTCAATGTTTGATATTTGAAGAGTAATTTGCTAAAGAAACCAGATTAGGAGCATTCCACTAAATCATCTACCCTTTGTCCCGCACGAGGCGACTATGGCAGCTTCCTTAATATATATAGAAAGTCCTAAATTGCATTATCAATTTAGAAACCAAGTTATAAAATATTGACATGCCAAAAATTTGTCTAGTTTTGTCAGAAGTATGAAAAAATGCATTCTGGTGGAATGCCCCATTAACGGTTTAATTTTTCCTTTACACCTCCAAAAACATGTTTTGACAACGGCCCCTTACATCTCCATTAATTTTACTATGTCTTTTTAATATCTATTTTCTTTGTAATTTATCTTGTTTTGACGCCTAGAGACCCTTTACATCTCTAAAAATGTAGTTTTGTTTATTGAAATGTATTTAGTTAAGTAGTTGTTTGTGATATGCAATGTAATATTATCACAATTATTGTAATGTTATTGAAAAGAGAAACTGGTGTTTCTTCCGGCGCTTCTTCTCACCAGAATGTCATCTGCCGAAGCGCCAAAAGAATCAGACATGTGAAAGAGCCCTTGAGGCCTACTTGCAGAAATAAATTATTTCATTTAATTTCAAGAAAAAAAACACGGAAACAGATATTCATCAAAAATGGTCTCCACCCAGCACTGGGGTAGCTCCATGAAAATGTAACACAAATTACCATGCCATCGCGTAAATATAAGTATTAATTTTAATCTAAGTATAACTTGAATCCCTAGATATATTGACACCTGAATCTGCACCATCAATACAAAGACACGCGAAAAATTGGTAACTTGTGTTACTCTGTCGTGGAATTACCCATTGCAGTTCGCTGTCTGATACATAATAGGCTAGATGACTAAAAACTGTTTAGTCCGTCAGTTAGATTATTAAAAAATATTGTACACGTATTTTCTTTTGTTTGGCAAACAAAAAATGACGAGGATAGAGTGCTTAGAAATTTCGAGTGACGTCACTCCTTGGTACAAATTTCACCTAGGAGCGACGTCACAAGCCCCCACTCCGGAAGTTTGATGATCTATCGATCTGTCGATTTTTAATAATTTGATAAACCAAAAAATACTAGTCCTATATTTTTCCGTAATCCAACTGACGGACTAAATAGAATTATATATATATGTCACACCTGGCAATAGTGGCTTTTTCCGCACGCTGCGCGTACGGAAAAAGTCCCTTTCTGGCCAAGTATAGGCATAAAATTAAGTATACAACATGGGAGGTAATAAAGAAAGCCCTCGATTGCATATTTACGTCCCTCGCTTGCAGCTCGGGCCGCAAACATTTGCGATCTCGGCCTTTCTCTGTATTACCACTCTAGTTGTGTAATGTACTATTTCAACCTAGTCGTCATCCCCCATTGCAGTTCGCTGTCTGACACATGATTTTGGCACTGTAGTCTATTCACTCTAGTGACGTGACGTGACGTCACGTTAGGCTGTGGCGCGTCACTTGAGCGCACATTCGACGAACACGGTGCAGTGTTCGTCGAGGGGGGAGGGCGGGGAGGGCGGGGGCGAGGGCGAGGGCGGCGGGGTCTGCGGCGCCGGCACCCGGCCCTGGTTCCGCTCGAACTGGGACTCCGTTAGCGGCCACAGGTTCTTCAGCACAGACCTGGGGATAGACAATAGGCTAGATGACTAAAAAAACTGTTAAGTCCGTCTGTTACATTATGAAAAAATATTGTACACGTATTTTTTGTTTTGTTTGACAAACAAAAACTGACGAGGATAGAGTGCTTAGAAGTTTCGAGTGACGTCACTCTTGAGTACAAATTGTACTCAAGAGTGACGTCACAAGCCCCCACTCCAGAAGTTTGATGATCTATAACTTTGTCGATTTTTAATATTTTGATAAACCAAAAAATACGTAGCCCATATTTTTCCATAATCTAACTGACGGACTAAATAGAATTACATATTTTTAACCCAGTCATCATCCCTATTTTAGTTAGTTGATTATTGTATTGGAGCATTCCATGAAAACATCAACTTTTTGTCCCTTACGAAATGCTATGGCAGCTACCCTAATAAAACGTATTAGCTGCTAAGAGACACTACCAATCTTAAAGCCGAGTTACGATATTACAATGCTGATGATTAGCTTCCTGAATTTATTTCGCGGAAGTATTAAAACGGTGTCCCTTACGAAATATTTTCATGGAATGCTCCTATTAGCAAGTCATCAGCGGCATACTGACGCATACATCTTCGTCACTGAATAAGTAATAGAAAAGTGCGACTGCGCTAAGTTTGCAGAGATCAAAAAAAGGACAAAACATCACTGGCCTATACTCTGCACTTTTAGGTATTTAAAAAAAGGTAAACAAAAAATCCACGTGGCTCGCGTCGTTCAGCCAATCAAAGTAACGTTTTGTATCTGTGGCACAATACCACTGTCTGAACGACCCTTGTCACGTGTTTTTTTTTGTTGACCTTTTTTTAAGTACCTAAAAGTACAGAGTATAGGCACGATATACGGTAGTTTATGTTCCGATAAAAGGTACATCGGGAGCGTGCATGTGTGCGCGCCGTGTACGGACGCACCACAGGCAAGCATTGCCGGCTGCGCGATTCAGGGCTGAGCCAACGCTGCGAGCGGTCGAACGCACAAAGTGAAGTATCGAAGTCGTGTATACCTAAAGTCGCCGTCAATAGAATTTGCTAACTTTGTAAATAAACCGCCATATTGAAATTGTCTCTGAATGATGAATTTACTAGTGATGGGGAAGACTCTTACTTTACTCTTTTATGTTAAAACATATGGACTATTAAAGTAGCGAACACAAGATACAGGTATTTTTAATTTGCTTAATCAGAAGACGAATCGTTACTTGAAAATGATGTATCCACCAGTATTTATCACAAAGGGTGCCGTTATTTCATCCGTAGCTCTATCGATGATGCCGTCTAAATATTTCATTTTATTTTCTTAGGTACAGAGCGTAAGTTAGGTAGTGTGTAGCAGCTTTACAATATCACCAACTTTAGTCACAACGCTATCATCATAGACAATTTTAGAATTTAAAAGAAACAAAAACGTCATTCCATTATGACATAATAACCTATGTATAAAACCATTTTAAAATTTTAATGAAATATCCAAGATTCAATTATTTATTGTATGGTTTTGTATTTTACGGCAACGACCGTTTAAATAGTGTATGGTTTCAGTGGTGTTTGATGAGGTGTTGTGCAAATTCAAGGAGAAACAGTGACAAAACAAAGTTACGCCTTTTGTTTACATAGTTAGCAAAATCTATTGACGGCGACTTTAGTGCAGTGTGTTCGGATGTTTGAGGAATAGTGTTTTAAGTGTATCCATTAATTTTACTAACAGTTAAATCAAGTTTCATTTTTTACCACCTAGCATAAACGACGTTTTTCTAAGTAAAAGATTATCCAAAATAAAAACTTTTAGGTACTAATAATTCGGACTATACAAACCTTTTACAAATGATGTACCTATAGCTATACTTTATCTACTTACTAGTATTTACTTTCAAAATGTCGAGACGCAATTATATTTACTATTATTTCATATACCTAGTCACATACTTACTTACTAAAATTGTATTATAAATAATAACATTGAATTTGCACTGAGCTCCTGGTCTGTTGGAGTTCTTTGTAATTTGCCGCGTGAGACACATGCCGCCGTCACGTGGCACGCACA
Source organism: Eudemis profundana (assembly GCA_947034925.1). NCBI lineage: Eukaryota > Metazoa > Arthropoda > Insecta > Lepidoptera > Tortricidae > Eudemis > Eudemis profundana. The sequence continues at coordinate 6,477,074 of OX344814.1, read as the reverse complement.
AAGGATGCCGCCGAGCGATTGTTCGTTCGAGGTCAACCTAATAAAAGTTACGTCGTGGTAAGTAGATACCTACTTACCACGACGTAACTTTTATTAGGTAAAATACTTTACAGAACCGACTGGCGGCAGCCCTGTGCCTTAGGCAACCGTAGGTATCGCGCGCTCCTAAACGGCGAAGACGAACTACTTAGTTGTCTTTATACTTTGGTATAGGCCAGTGATGTTTTGTCCTTTTTTTGATCTCTGCAAACTTAGCGCAGTCGCCTAATTATGACTTTGACTTTAGACGAAGTCCGCGATAAACTATGCCTTTATCATTTTCGTTTGACTATGCCGACGGCCGTGGGAGGTGGAGGGCACTCACCACAGACGCTGGTCGACGAGCGTGGCGACGCGCGGCAGCGGGAAGCCGTTGAAGGCGGACGCCACGGGCATGGTGTAGGCGCCCATATCGCGGAACAGCAGCCACGAGCCCACGGGCAGCGGGGGGAGGGTAGTGGACGGGAGCACGCAGTCCAGACTGTCGCATGTCGGGCCCCACAGGGAGCACGGCAGCGGCTTCTCGCTCGTGGGCTGTCGAAAAACAGTGTACATTCAAAATACCGTCCGCGAGATGTGCCCAAAATGTGCTTCTGCATATTACTCCTCCTATAAGCTTGGTATAAGAATTATATTATTTACAATTATTCAACTTTGCAAGCGTGACACAGTATTCAAATGTTACAATTTATTTATTACTAGCTGAAAACCCGGCTTCGCCCGGGTAATATGTAAAAAATTACAAACCCCATTTAACCCTTTCACCTCCTTAGAAATAGCATTACCAAGAATCTTTTCAATTAGGTACATTTTGTTATTTATCTTTCGAAGCCTTTAATTTTTAACCGACATCTAAGAAAGTGGGTTCTCTATGTAGTTATGTTTTGTTGAAATTGAGGGAACATCACGAATATTTAATGTATTAGGCATGTAATTTATATACCAAGTTTTACTTTCAAATATCTGAAATAACAGTTTCCTATTCATAATTTTACCCCTTCTAGAGCCAAATCCTATTTTTTAAGTCTAATTATTAATGTCCCACTGAAGCTGAAGGGCAAATCTATCCCGCTTGCAATGGTTCTGGTCCAAAGGACCACCCTGACCAGCCGTTAAAAATACGTCTAGGTTGTCCTGCTATTTTCACCGTGGCATGCTACGTCCTCGCCAGTCTCGCCACCCAGCCTGTACCTCAGGCTCACCCCACCCCAACATGGTCTAAATATTTAATTTAAGCCCTCGTCCAAAATATGACAGTGAATTACAAAATATGACAGCCGTCCCGGTCCCGAGCTAACTTTGGACAGCCGTTAAGAAATACATTCAGGTCGTCCCACTATCTTCGCCGCGGCCTGTTCTAGCGTCGTCGGACTGGCCATATAGTTAAGGTGGTGTTTTCCAGTTTTCCTAGCCGCCGCGGGGCCCGCACGGGCCGGGCCCCCGGCTTGTGGTTGTTGTTATTGGGCCCTGGACTCGTGGGGAGTCGGAGCCCAGTCCGGTCCTGTCCATTCAACATGTCACACCCAGTTCGAAGCCAGTTTAGCCCGCCTATGTGGATACTTACTACAGACGTGGCCGGCGTAGTCTTACTTCAACCTAAGGGGTAAGCATTCACATCAGGGGTTTCCAAACTTTTTTCCCAGAGGGCCGTACAGCACCTTTGAAAATGTCGCGCGGGCTACATGACATGGTCGACTTGAAGTTACGTATAATCTTTTTCGTCCTGGGGGTGCTGTGTGTCTCACATCTGTAGGTACTTTACTGTGCAGGCAGGGGAGGCTTCTATACGCGGGCCGGATTAGAATGCCTCGTGTGCCGGATTATATAGGCCCTCCCGCTCTGTCAGTTTTTTACGCTTACTACGTTCCTGATTGGGTTTGATTGCTGAGTGCGTGATTTGACAAACCTTAAATTTTGTCTTATTAATTTTACCATGTTCTTCAAAAACTACGGAATCATCTTATGGAGGTAAAATTAACCGGCATTGTTGCTCCCCGTAGGTAGAAAATAAATTTTTGAAATCATATTTGAACGTTCTTATTCCTACCTCAAACATGAAAAACTCGTAAATAGATGCGTGAATATTTTAAGAAAAACTGCATGGCGCTTAGTTTAGTAGGAGCAAATAAGTAAGTGTTACGATTTTTCCAAATTTCTAAAAAACTGTGTAAGTTAGGAAAACCGTAATTTTTTTAACTAATATTTAGGTTGATATTAATTATTGACAATTATTACAGATTCTTCTGTTCAGTAACTTCGAAGATATGTATTAATAATGGAAGGAGGGGAATGGTATTTTTTTGAACTTTTTTCGTCCTAAATCTAAAAGTAAATGCTTAAGAAAAAAACTTAAAATGGTATTGGAATCTACAAATAAACTCCATCCTTTTGATACCCCACTTAAAACAATAGCACAACTTGAAATTTTCGACCTCCCATTTCGGCCCCCTAAAAAAAGTAAAAAAAGGTATAAGAGTTTTTTTTTATGTCCAGTAGGTAGCTCAGGTTAGCGACTTTTAAAACTATTCCAAATTTCAAATCGATCGCAGCAATCGTTTGAGATATCTGACTGACCTATGAGAGACGGACAGACAAACAAAGTCACACCATAACGGTTCCTTTTTACAATTTTGATACGGAACCGTAAAAACATTCAGACCTGCATTATCTTTATTATGGTCGAATATTTCAAACGCCTGGTAATTTTTTTGTTTTCACCTAAATGATAAACATTGATTTTCAAATTTCTATCTTTGTACCAAAAACGGGTATAATTTAATTTGTTTTTGATGTCAGAATAAATTTAAGAAAACTTAAAAAGCCCCTACAGAGTTTCGCCCTAACTTACCACTTCACCATCAGAGGGATTAAAAACAAATGTGCCTATTCCTTTTTTTTCGTTTAGAAATTTATCTGACACCTTTGCCAACGTTTGTTACTTTTTTTGGGTTATGTGTCAATAATATTGTACAATATTATTATATTATTTTTCAGTTATGTCAGTAACTTATTAATATTTTCCCGTTTAAAGATTGTTTTCTTTGAAATAAAATTATGGAAACGTATGATTATTCTAATTAAAATAAAAAACCGGCCAAGTGCGAGTCGGACTCGCGCACCGAGGGTTCCGTACAAACTCATAAGTAGATACATGAATAGTTCAAGAAAAACTATATGGCGATTAGTTTAGTAGGAGCAAATAAGTATGTGTTAAGATTTTTACAAATTTCTCAAAAACAGTGCAAGTTAGGGAAACCGTTATATTTTTCCTGTAATATATAGGATGACATTAATAATTGGTAATTATTACAGATTTTTCTGTTCAGTAACTTCGAAGATAATAGGGGGGGAACGGTATTTTTTTTAACGTTTTTCGCCATAAATCAAAAACTACTTATTTAAAAAAAAATACAAAAATACTGTTTTAATCTACAAATTAAGCCCTTTCATTTGATACCTCACTCGATATAATAGCCCTACTTTCAATTGGCAAAGTCTCATTACGGACCCCTTTAAAAAAAAAGTAAAAAAGTTACAAGATTTTTTTTACATCCTATAAGCTCGGGTTAGCGGTTCTTAACACTATTCCAAATTTCAAGTCGATAGCATCAGTAGATCCTGAGATATCTTGCTGTGACAGACGGACAGACAGACAGACAGACAGACAGACAGACAGAGTCGCACCATAAGGGTTCCTTTTTTACCATTTTGGTACGGAACCCTAAAAACGGGTTTCTTACCCATGCCAAGTATGTACAGCCGCGCCCGCAGTTATATTATAGTCGCATGCTACGTACCCCTGCACTAAACTGTGACAATTTCCGAACGAACTCGAATTGACGCAAGCAAACATGGCCGACTGTTTTTGGTATTATTCGCATTATTTTACATCTTTATACGCTTATTTCTGCGTTATACGAATTTTGCGAATATAAGTTGTCGATTCGAAAGTGTTATTTTTTTACGCTTTAATTTTTGAGACGCTTTTCGTTCAGGTCTACCGTAGGGCCCGGCTAAATTATTAATATAGATTAGCTGTTTACGAACTAATTGTTATTGTACTATGTTTCTTTGTTCAATTATAAGATCGTTAAATGTTTAGTTTTTTAGCGCCATCTAGTTTTTGCCCGGAAATCCCCTTGCGCCCCTTGCTCCAAAGTATGGAGAAAGACAGTCCTCTTGTTTTAATGGTCCTTGATGTAGATAAAATAAATGAATCAAGTGTACTATAAGTGTACTCACGTAGAGGGTGGTGGCCTCGACCTGCTGGTGGTCGTAGAGCACGCAGTTGAAGGAGCCGTACACGCCGTCATTCATGAAATACATGGTGTGCGTCTCGTCCGAGCCCAGGGCGTCTTTAGACACGATCTGAAAACGGATAGGAAGACTTAGAAAATGTTAACCGATTTTAATCTACCCACAAGTCTGCTTTGCCTACTCGAGTTCATACAAAGATAAAGAGGGTTCTGGTTCCACGATATCAGGGCGTATCCCCAGAAATTTGTCTGCGGTCACCTCATTCATCTGGCCCTTTTTCATACTAAATGTATGGAGACAGATGAATGAGACGCAGACATATTTCTGGAGAAATGCCCATCAATGATATTTGAAATGCGTTTTATTTTATAGCTTGATACATCTTGTCTGCGCTTCAGTATTTTTTTATAACAACTCGTGAGCATATTCTTCTATTCGCTGGGTGCGCGATGACAGCGCCAACTAGCGGTTACTAATACGGCGGACTTTTTTTTTGTGTTTTGTGGCTTTTGCTGCAAGGCACTTTGCCAACTAAAAACGTAAATTTCGCTAGTAAAAAGTGACAGCTGGTCTGGCGAAAGTTCCTTTTTTGGCCATGACGCGCGCTGCGATCGTTTCGTGGTTCCCCCGCCTTATACTTCGCACTCAGCGAATAACCCTCAGTAGCATACAGTACCATAAATAATACTATTGAACTGACAAAGATAAAAATCAACTTAACGCCAACTTTGTTAACTTTTTCACGAAATCTCAAATTGATATGAATTTGATTTTGACTTGAGACATTTCAGAAATTAAAAATAAGATATGATATGCATCTAGGGTTAAACAACTTATTTGCTCTGTCAGGAAACTATTATATTGTTGGCAGTGGCGTGGCGTAAAAGATATCCTTGGGCAAGCCGGTGCAGATTTGACGTACATTTTCCTTAAGAGCTGTAGAATAAGGTGCCTGATAATAGGCAAGCCGGTAGGAATCGAGTTGTTTGGACGCCACGCCACTGAAACTCGCAACCCTTTCCCGGGCATAGCGATTGTCGGACCGGGTGGTTGGCCGTGGCGTTCCCTGGGGTCGAACCAGGTCGCTAGCCAGACCACCCTAGGGTGTCCGACTGTGTGACACATACAGTCGACACGCAGGTCGGGCTGGGTGAGTACCGGGGGTGCCTGGAGTCGAACCAGGTCACCTTGCCCGGCCTACCACGATGGTATCGGACTAGCCTGATTGTTGGTGTGTTTACGAGGAAACAGGAGAGCAGTTTTTCCATACAAACGTAGTCCCCTGTTTCCTCCCTGGCATTAGCCAGTAGAGCAATAATTTTTTGTCCAAAAATCTATGGCTATGTTCCTATGTTTTCCTTTTTACGATAAATTGATTCTCAAAAGAGATATTAACCTTCAAAAATCTAAAAAAAAAAGCAATCCCCCGGTGTGTTCACACATCCCGAAAACAAATTTGACTAGATTATTAAAAAAAAAGGAAAACATAGGAACACGGCCAAAGCCTTTCTTTAATGTTTAATGAAAAAATTAGTTAAATAGGTTAAGATTTGGGGAAGAAATCAGGGGACTACGAAGCGTTGTTTTCATGAAATTTTAATAGTAGATTGTGTCACAAGGGAGCAAAATGATGTATTTACGGCGAGGGCGTATATTGAATCCGGAGCGTAGTGAGCGATTCAAGTGTTAACGCCCGAGGTGAAAATAATTTTGCGACCGAGTGACACATACTGCTTTTCACACCGACTATGAGGAAAATTCAAATACAAACGCTACCTACCAAAATAACGAAATATATAGTTACTCAAAGAGCATCACACATTATTATTAAAAATTAAATGTTATATTGTCAAATGTATAGTCTATTATTATTTTATAAAACGATTATTATTTTTTACGGACGAGACGAAAATACCACTTCCATATTATATTTATGGCGCAAACACCTGTGATCTGGGCCGTTCCTTATTATACCGCCCTCGGTGTGTAATTTAAGTCTAAAAATACCCTGTTGTCCTTGAACAGAAAAGTGCTACTTTGATCCCTCTTATGAGGGAGCAAAATACTTTTTTCTGAATAGGAGGTGTGAAAAAGGTATTTATGCCACACCTGGCCATAAAGTGGCTTTTTCCGCACGCTGCGCGTACGGAAAAAGCCGCTTTCTGGCCAAGTGTACACATAAAATGATGTACACCACACGGGAGGTAATAAAGAAAGCCCTCGATCGCATATTTACGTCCCTCGCTTGTAGCTCGGGCCGCAAACTTCTGCGATCTCGGCCTTTCTTTGTATTACCACCCTAGTTGTGTAATGTACTATTTCGGTCCAAGCTGCAGTTGTGTCTATCGCGCTCTGCGGGGGAGAGGCGGGCAGTGCGGGACAGCGACACATTTTACAAATAGCTAATTTTGAATTCTCTCGGCCTTACTGTTTCCCCTTACCTCCCGTTTGGCGTGTATCATGACGGCGAGCGAGTAGGCGGCGGCGGCGAAGTAGCGTCCCGGCTCCGCGATCACGCGCACGCTGCGCTCCGGGAAGTGCGTCTCTAGAGCCGTGTTGATCACCTGGGACACCTGCAATGTATACATTATAGTAATTGTCCGTTCAACTGGGCTAATGCTGTTAACGAATACAATGCCATTGAGCGAACAATGCCATTGAGAGAATACAATACCACCAAAAAAAAATAACAATGCGTAACACGAGTAAACCCGGGCGGTCTACCTGGCTCCCCGTTGAATCTGTAAATGCGAAACGCATTATTATTTTTTTGTTTGAAAGCATTTGCCGCCTTATCATTACGGTCCCTTCTTTCCCACCGTCCACCTCCCGAGACCACCTGGGTGAACCGTTGAAAATATTTTTTACTACCGTTCACCTTTGACCACCTTGGGTGTACGATGGGAAAAAATTTATTTCCACCGTACACCTTATTATCAATACCTATTATCAGAACTCTTCAGATTTCAAGTTTGTCTATACACATAATTTCAATATGGCATTGACAACTACTATTCCGGTGGTTCTTATTTAAATGTATATACATAAACATGGAAAAGGGTTGATTTTTACCCGACTGCGGTGAAGCCCAAAGGAGGGTTATGTGTTTGACCTGTATGTATTTATGCATGTATGTATGTATGTCCGTTCCTATGTCCGCTCGTAACTACTCAACGGCACAACCGATTTTGATAAATGATACAACATTAGATTCGTCTTGATGGCGCGAGTGTCACTGGGAAGTTCGTTAAAATAAACAAAATGGCAGTTTTATGCACTTTTAAAGTGTACACCATACAAATTTGTATGCCATACATTTAGTTAGGCATACAAATGTCGCGGACGAAAATCCACCCAAAAATTAATTAAATAAATTTCAGAGGTGGACGGTCACCAATATAAAGAATACGATATATTCGGGGGTGAACGGTAGTAAAAAAAAAATTTCAACGGTTCACCTAAGTGGTCTCGGGAGGTGGACGGTGGGAAAGAAGGGATTACGGTCATAGAACCGATAATCCGTTGAAAGCTCATAGTATCTCTAAGTCTTTTCTCTACGGAATACGCACTTGCAGACCGTCGGGCGAATGTGAAATGCAAAACAGATTAAGATCGCACTTATCTATAACTGCATTTACACTTTACTGTCTAGTAAATAGAATCTAAAATCTAATGATCTTTCAAGGCAGTTATACTTTTTTGACACTATATTCTCGTTATCCTAATTTGTGGTTTACCTCTCAATAGCATTGTATTCGTTAACAGCATTAGCCCAGTTGAACGGACAATTACTATACTGTTGTTACCCAAGACGGAACGGAGGCGGTATACATTAATTTGTCGGACAATAACACATTTATTCAAGATTATTTTGACATTAAATAATAAATGAAAAACAAAATATTAAAAACCGACAAAGTTATAGATCATCAAACTTCTGAAAAAATTAAAAATATTTATTTGCTAAGAATACAGTAGGTGCAATGGTGTTAAATATAATTAAAAGATTCATGTATTCAGCCAGTATAGGCGTGCAAATGATTAGAAGATAAAGTTAGACTACAATACAAAATAAATACAATCAATTATAAAATATAAACATCACAAAATGCCCTTTACCTAATACTACATGACTAGAGAAAATCTTTCACACTGTAGAAACATCCGTCGAGCAGCCAGCTATTTAAATTTCTCTTGAAACTATTTCCCTCTAAAGTCCTAATATTGTTGGGTACACGATTGTATATGGCGATGCACATGTTATAAATATTCGCCCTATACATCATTTAATGGCAGCGCGGCTGTTGCAGCAGATGCCTCCCTTTCAATCTTGTCTGCCTTTGCGTAGTTTCTCCACGCTTTTCAAAGTAATGCAAATGGGAGTTTACAAATATGCACACTTCTGAAGTGGAGGCTTGTGACGTCACTACTAGTAAAATTTGTACCCAGGAGTGACGTCACTCGAAACTTCTAAGCACTCTATCCTCGTCATTTTTTGTTTGGCACACAAAAGAAAAAATACGTATACAATATTTTTTTCATCACACTTGCTCGAAAATGATGCCATTACACGTAGGTTTTGCGGGCCGTAAATGACCTATTACGCCCTAGGGCGTAATGGTTTTCTTTTTAAATTTGAAACGCTGGTTCTGTTTTACTCTTATTTGTCATGTTCATAGGAAACGCCAACTTACTTTTTTAACTTTTATTACTGAAATATTTATTTAAAGAGAACTGTTATTGCAAATACATGTAAACACATATTTCTGTAACATTAATCAAATGTTTAAATAGTGTATTTCGGTATTTTGAAAATATAAAATCAACCATTTTAAGTCTTTACCGCTATGGTTTCCGAACGTGACTTGAGATTCGCATTGTCTATGGATATGTCACTAATGTCACTGTCAGTTTTACAATTTTATTTAGGTTAAGTAAGGTTATTTTAATCAGATTTCCTCACAAGTGTGATGAAAAATATTGTGTGTGCCACGGGCGGTAAAGGAATTACAAACTCGTGTTATTAAAGCCCTCGGCTTCGCCTCGGCCTTGTAACAAACACTCGTTTGTAATTCTTTACTTACCGCCTTTGATACACAATGTACTATTTATAGTCTAACTGACGGACTAAACAGTTTTTTTTAGTCGTCTAGCCTATTGTATGGTTACCTCCTTGATGGTGGAGGCGGTGCCGCCGGGGAAGCCCCCGCCGATGTCGACGAGGCGCATGCGCGGGTGCCCGAGCGCCGCGCCCACCGTGAATAGCGCGCGGCAATACTGAATGGCGCGAGCGTACACTTCCGTCTCCATAGCGCCGGAGCCCACGTGGAACGATATGCCGATCACCTGGGGAATTAAATTGGCAACTCGACAACATTTTCCTGTGATATGTTACAGAAACACCTCTCAATAATATAAATATTAGTGAAAAAACCACTTCAATATCATAAAAACTCACCGAGATACTACAATGTTAAAATCACATTTTTAGACTTTCCCAAATACGTGCCGAAACGCTCCCTACTGAAGCCCGTTATACAGTGAAGTTACTACTCATACGTTGTTTGGGGAAATCAACAACTTTGTTCTGCAACTATGTTAAAACTTGCGTTTATCGTAACGGTTTCATAACTAAAGTTACTATAAATTTTATGGGTTATTTAATGGTATTAATAGTTTTTAATAATTTTATACTTTTAAAATGGACTTTCCCACCCAACTTTGGAGGCTCATAAAAAAAGTTACACGTTAGGTATCAAACTGAAAACTTGAAAATATGTCTTTATTAAGTATGCTTATTTTAACAGGATCTTATATAATTGTAACAAATTTCAGTTACAGTCAAGTAGCCAATTATGTTACTAAAGCTTGTGGTAGGGTTAACGATTGAAGGGGTAACCTAACCTATCCAAATATCACAATCTATTACGATTATTGATATAAAGAGCGTATACAATCGAATACACTGTTAACTGTACATTTGTAAGCGAATGTCAACTTTATTGCAATGTGTTAAAGTCTATGTGTCAGTGGACAGATGGGTGTCCCGGAAAGCGAATCTCCATACAAACTTTGAAGCCAAGTCGGCACGCATTCCCATCATCACGGAGAACTGAAATTTTATATACCATAATATTTTAGTAGTTGTAACTTTTTAAGGAAGTATGCATTAAAAAAAAAAAAAATCTTGCTCATACAACAAAATAGTACATAACACAACTAAGGGTGGTAATACAAAGAAAGGCCGAGATCGCAGATGTTTGCGGCCCGAGCTGCAAGCGAGGGACGTAAATATGCGATCGAGGACTTCCTTTATTACCTCCCGTGTTGTGTACATCATTTTATGTCTACACTTGGCTAGAAAGCGGCTTTTTCCGTACGCGCAGCGTGCGGGAAAAGTAATGCATACCCCTCGAATATATTTTTACTCATTCATTTACTCAAATATACTGGTATATAAAATTTCAGCTCTCTGTGATGATGGGAACGCGTGCCGACTTGGCTTCAAAGTTTGTATGGAGATTTAAATGTTAAGGAGCCCCGAGACGGTCAAATGGTTTGATTCAAACCTTACGTGTTTGATGAAACCGTTTGATGTCGGTTTGAACGGTTGTCAAACGGCAGTGCGCAGTTTGGTCCGGTACGCCGCCGTGATTAGACTTGTGTCACACTACGAAATCCACCACAAAACTAAGCCGAGTTTGTTCAAACGCGTCGGAACACGATCAAACGGCGCGTCAAACACAACAAAAATATGAAATTTCATCAAACCTGCTTCAAACCCGTATATGTTTGACAAACCGTTCAAACCACCTTTGTAAACGATCAAAATGGTTTAAGTCAAACCAAAACCTAAGTATACTTTTACATGAAAGAAACATTTTTGTCTCTTTATTGGTTTAATGCGGGTAATTTACACCACATTTCTATGTTACATATATAGATACAAGAAATCAAAGTACATAGAAAAATTAAATGGCACTCGCCTGTGTACAGACCGGGAATCGAACCTGGTACCTCTGGATTTCCGGCCCAGTGACTCAACCATTCGTCCACCGTACACTCAGACTCAGACTCAGAGTGTACGGTGGACGAATGGTTGAGTCACTGGGCCGGAAATCCAGAGGTACCAGGTTCGATTTCCGGTCTGTACACAGGCGAGTGCCATTTAATTTTTCTATGTACTTTGATTTCTTGTATCTATATATGCAAAATCTAAGTGTTTGATTTTTTTTTTAAGCTTATCCAGTAGCTTGGTCGGCTTCTGCGACCAGTTGCTGCGCATAGAAGGCTCTGCCCTAGCTCTATAGAGCTGGGGCATGCTGCTCACTAATGGTGGCGGTGGTGGTGGCAGCGGCAGCTCCCGTGGTGGTGAGGGATCTAAGGTGGGCTAGTTGCCCGTTTGTGACCAGCCTGGCAGCTTGGAGGCGTTGGGCTGGCAAGAGCAGATGTGGGCCGTGCAGAATGGCCGGCCGATAAAGCACAGAAGGTGCAGCGGGACCACGTAAGGGAGAGACTCCCGGGACCTCCCGCGAGGGGGTAGTCCCTGTCAACGCAGCAAGTTGAGTCAAACCGTTTGAGGGCATTTCTCCAGAAATATGTCTGCGACTCATTCATCTGTCTCCATACATTTAGTATGAATTAAAAAACCCCCGACCAAAAATAACAAACGACCTGATGACCTTGAAGACCTGAACCGATTTCCACCAAACATAGCTAAGAACACTCTCAACTGATATACCTTTCAAACATAAAAAACCGCATTAAAATCGGATCATCCGTTTGGGAGCTACGATGCCACAAGGACATTTACACATTTACACACACAGACACGTCAAACTTATAACACCCCGTCGTTTTTGCGTCGGGGGTTAAAAAGGGCCAGATGAATGAGGTGACCGCAGACATATTTCTGGAGAAATGCCCTTGACCGTCTCAGGGGCGCTTTAGGTGTACTCACGTCGAGCCCAAGAACAGCAGCCAGCTTGAGCAGCCGGGGGGCGTCGGCGCTGGGGTCGCAGCCGAACTTGATGCCGAGCGGGCACTGCGCCGCAGCCGCGTCGCAGCGGATACGCAGCACCAGTCTGTACACAATACAACATTACTTAAACTGCCCTGCCGCTAAGATGTCGCAGTGTCGCAGTTTCAGAAAAAAATGCATTATGCCAAATGATGAATTCTGCCAAATGATGATTCGACCAAAAAAGATTATGCAATAAAGAATATGCAAGAAGAAGAAGACATAAAAGAGCATAAAATAATTCAAAATATTGGGCTATTTCGGGGTTTTTGCAAAATACCCTGGCGCTACGTAACGCGCGTCGACGGCGCGTTTAAAATACGCAGTGTGATAGGCTCTTGATGTTACAATAGTACATTATGCATTTATGTTTACACTTGGCCAGAAAGCGGCTTCCTCCGTACGCGTAGCGTAATAGCCACTTTACGGCTAGGTGTGGCATAAAATATTGATTTAAACTTTTACGATTTTCACTCATTATAACAAAACGGGACTTAATCGCGTAAAAACATGCTGTTACGTTTCGGTTTATTTTTTTTAACTCTCGACCCTTATTGGGCATAGCGATAGCTTGACCCGTGGTCGGCCGTGGCGTTCCCTGGGGTCGAACCAGGTCGCTAGCCGGCTCACCCTGAGTGGATCGGACTAGGTGAGGCGCCCGGGGCGCCTGGGGTCGTACCAGGTCGTTTGTCCCGGTCCACCGCGATACGGTCGGACTAGGTGGGGGCCTGAACGCCTGGGGTCGAACCAGGTCGTTTGGCCAGGGCCACTTTGAAGTTACGCTAATTGCTCAAAGTGAGCAGCAAACAGCGGGAAGGATGAAGCGGATCAATCTATCCTCATATGTTACGTTTCGGACGTGCCGTGACGTCCACGGTCGCGAAGGGACTCGATGATGATGGATGGGTCCAATGATTTCAAAAGTAATGATAGACCCATCCGAACAGTTCGGAACTATTTTCCCCTAACAAAAAATGCAGCTATAAAGACCAGTTGCGCAGTGCACGGCTGCACGCGCCGCGTGTCGCACTGCCGACTCGCACTGTATTGGCGGTATTTTTACCGCCAAAGCGTTGGAACCGTCTGCGCGCTCGCTTAGCCCTGTCTTTTGTATACGTCAATGGATGGGTCTGGCACAGGCTGTTTGATGCTGACTATACAAGTAAATAAGTATTCTCAATTTGTATTTTGACGTTCGGAGATCCTTTACACCTCCAACTCCCAGACTCTTTACATCTTATTAATTTTAGTATCAATTTATTTTCTATTTCTTATTTGTCTTGATTGGACGCATAGAGATCCTTTACATCTCTATAAATGTAGTTTTAAGTTAATGTAATGTATTGATGAAATCTGTTGTATTAACGTCATATTGTTCGAACACTTGTAAAATGGTAAAAAAGAGAAACTGGTGAGTTTCTTCCGGCGCTTCTTCTCACCAGAAGGTCATTACCCGAAGCGCCAAAAGAAAAGAAGAGAAAAGAATATAAGACATGTGAAAGAGCCCGTGAGGGCCTACTTTTTTTTATTTTTATGAAATAGGGGGCAAACGATCAGACGGGTTGCCTGATGGTAAGCAATCACCGTCGCCCTTAGACACCTGCAACACCAAAAGAGTCACAAGTGCGTTGCCGGCCTTTCAGGTGGAAGTACGCTCTACTTGAAGTTTTTTTTTTTTTTTATTAGTTACTCACTGCGCATGCGGCATGTACTGCTTGATCTTGAGCAGCTCGGGCTCGGAGTCGAACGTCATGGTGTCCACGCCCACCGCCCCCGCGTGCCGGATGTGCGACGCCATCTTGGCCGGGTTCGCGAAGATTATGCGTCTGCAAATAATTAAATTTATTATTATATTTATTATACTATTAAAAATAGTACATTACATAACTAGGGTGGTAATACAAAAAAAGGCCGAGATCGCAGAAGTTTGCGGCCCGAGCTGCAAGCGAGGGACGTAACAAAAGAAAAGAAATGAAATAATACATACATATTTAGACTCAGACTTGTAAAAGAGCCCTTGCAAAATAAACTATTTTATTTTTTATTTTATTTTAAATATGCGATCGAGGGCTTTCTTTATTACCTCCCGTGTTGTGTACATAATTTTATGTCTACACTTAGGTGTGGCATAAAATCAGATATTTATTGATATAATTTGTTCATTCGATGTGGGTCCGTGCAATTTGTTGTTCATACTTTTTAGGGTTCCGTACCTCAAAAGGAAAAAACGGAACCCTTATAGGATCGCTCGTGTGTCTGTCTGTCTGTCACAGCCAATTTGCTCCGAAAGTACTGGTCCGATTCAGTTGAAATTTGGTACAATGAATTTAAATCATGGGGGCCACTTTTGGGGGGTCATCTAGAAAATTAAAAAAAGTTTACGAACTATAATATCATGTGACATATTAAATGAAAGGGCTCACTGTGAGAATCTCAAATACATATATTTTTTTTATAATTTTTATATCAATAGTTTTGAAGTTATCTCCGAAACTATTGAACGTAAAATTTTGAAAAAAAAAATGTGGAAAATAGAAACTAATAATTTTCGGACAGGGTACTATAAGACTTTTTCGTTGCAAATGAGTTGTACTATAACCCCTTAAAAGGAATGTATTCAATATCCAAACACCTTCAAACAAAGATTACTCTTGCTCGTTCTCTTTTACTCCCTCTTCTGGATTACGGGGATACTGCGTTCCTTGATTTAAAGGAGGAACTGCTTGACAAGCTTGAGCGTTTGCACAATGTCTGCATTCGGTACATTTTCGGCCTCCGCAAATTCGACCATGTGTCCTCCTTCCGCACGCAGCTCAAGTGGTTACCAATCCGTCGCCGTAGAGACGTACATACCTTGTCTCTCCTCTTTAATGTTTTGTTTGTCCCCTCCTCTCCTTTCTACCTTACCGAGAGGTTTACATTTATGGCGGATGATAGTGGCCACCGGCTGCGCTCTAGTGCTGATCTGTCTCTCTCAATACCTCTTCATAATCATCGCTCTTACGGCAAATCTTTCACGGTACACTCTGTGAAATTATGGAACAAATTGCCACCGTCTTTCAGGCAGTGTCGGTCTGTAGCCTCGCTTAAGGGAAAACTCAAAAAGTTGTGGTTGCCCTCTGACTGAATACTTGACACGTTTTTAGTTGTTTTTTACAGGTTCTGTATATTTTTATGTATTTATTTATGTTTATAATCATGTATATATATATATATGTATGTATTTATATATTAATAATGTATATGTAGTCATATTATCTATTTACACATAAATACCTCTATAATCTCTTGTACATGATCCTGTTTGGATAAGTTCGCCTTTGTACATATACCTTTATTTTGTAACCCTGTACTTGTATTATTTTGTGCAATAAAGAGTTTACATACATACATACACCCTGTAGAGTGGTTACTCACTCGGGGGTTACGCCGAGTCCAGTGACGAGGTCGATCTCGTTGCGCGAGGCGCAGTCGAAACCCGCGCCTAGTGCCGCCAGAGTCCGCACCAGCACCTTGTCGTCATTGCACTTCACCGCTGTAATACAGTTGATTTCAATAAAGCGACAATTTCAACAGTTTTCACGACAACTAGCGACATCTAGTGGGCAATGTAGAAACACTAAAAAACCCTTTAAGGCAGTGGTTCGTAACCGGTGGTTCGCGGACCACTGGTGGTCCCTGAACCACTGTTTTAAGGGATTGATTTTCGTTTCGCTACACTGCATTTTAGTTTTCAAATCATCTTTATTAATCGATAACCAGACCTTTTCATTATCCTAGGACTTGAAATTGGACTCAAGTGAGAAGGAGCGAGGGTGAAAATGATGTAACCCACACAATATCTGTTTTAGAATTATGCAACTTATTTGCTAACATATAAGGTTAATATTTTTTTGCAAGGGTTCCTCCTGGGTGCCGCTCTCCCGTTCCACACTACTCTCTAGGGTTGCCAGATTGAATTACTCTATTATCGGGAGCAGGAAACAATATGTCGGAATTTTGAGACTTTGGTCGGGAGATGCCCCTTTGCTTTTTTTTTAGCCTGAAAGAGCAGAAATTTTCGCTGGCCGGACCACTTTCAGTGGATCGGACTAAGTTTTAAAATGAAGTCGTTTGTCGGGAGATTTTCTTCTTTGTCAGGAGTCGGGAGGACATACAAAAAATCGGGAGAATCCCGCCAATTCCCGACCATCTGGCAACCCTACCTCCATCACGCGGTGAGGTGACTAAGTATGTATTACACATTTATATGGATCAATCCTGGTCTGAAATAAATCATTTTTATTTTTTTTTATTTTATTACCGTAGAAGGGCTCGACGCGCGGCATCAGCTCGCACCAGCGCTGGTACCGCGCGGCGACCTCGCCCAGGTCCATGACGTAGAAGGGGTCCTCCTGGGCGCCACTCTCCACGATCTCCCGCGCCGCCGCCTCCACGCTCCACGCGCCTTCCATCACGCGGATGCGCGGTTCCTCCTCGATCACCTTCATCCTCCTGGAGAAAACACCATCATTACCATCTAGAAACTTGATCAGTGATCATACACCTCAAAGGTGCGTTTCTCGTTTTCTTAACACGTTCAATGTCCCCATACAAAACTATTGGATAATGTCACAAGTCCCAACTGGGCAGTCAATATGCTGCCGCCATAACGGAAAAGGGCACATCTGACATTTTTTTTCGACACCAAGATTTTTACATATTCGGAATCAGTACATTTCGCTGATTCCGAATATGCATATAACTCAGTGTCGAAAAAAATGTTAGTTGTGCCCTTTTGCGTTATGGCAGTATGGGGAAGTGGCCCTACAGTGGAAGCACAAACTCCTGAAAAAACCTTCATGACCCAACATTGGGGGCACCGGGACAGGGCACGTGTTAAGAGCTTAAGGTAGTTCAAATCGGTCGGTTCTCCATACAAACATAAAAGAGGGTCATCATTTGCTTCCACGACATCAATGGTGATGGAAATGTGTATCATTTTTTAACTTGGATTGACACAAGTAGTCTCAATAAACTAGACTTAACGTACAATCTGCCGATTGAGGTCAACGACATCTGTTGTCATCATAAAAAAAGTTAATTTTTTTGGTTTTTGTGACTTCTCATATCATTTCGCGCCGGAAAACCGTATCCAGCTATAAAATAAAACACATTTCAACCATGATTAATGTCATGGAAGAAAATATTGACCCTATTTATGTTTGTATGAGAAACCGACCGACTCGAATCACCATTAGCGGCAATGAGATAGTCATAAAAAGTCGATATACCAGACCGGTTGTAGAACGGTAGAAACAAGTTAGACGCTTATTTGCAGCAGTGAACTGCTTCATCATCATCATCATCATAGGGCCTTCTACGTCTTGACAGACGATTTAAGCAACGTCGGTGCGAGAAAGGCATCGTCTTTCGTGACTAAACAGCCCGATCCGAGAATGACATATCCGTCCGCATTTACTGCACGAGAGTCGGGAATCACTTACACAGGGGACACAAACAGGATTGTGCCTTTGAGCCCGCTTCGCGGCCAAATCTCGAAACCACGCCCTGTCATGAGTTACGCAGCCATCCAAAAGAACACCCCTCCACTCATCGCGGTCTACTGCAATCTCCTCCCAAACATTGCAATCGATGCCAAATGCAACCATGTCGCGTTTCGCACAATCTTTAAAACGCAAGATGGGCCGGCCAACGTTGCGTTTCTTGAAAGCAACTTGGCACAGCATGGTCTGCCTAGGTAAACGAGTGATGCTAATGCGTTGCACATGTCCCAGCCACAGCAAGCGTCATTGTTTCAAAAGAGCCGTGATGCTAGGGAGCCGTGCAATCTCCAGCACTCTCTCGTTTTTTGATAACATTCTGTTCTGTTGAAGGTTGAACAAAATTTAGTGACTACACATACAAAATTGTATCATTGACATAACTGCTGATGAAACTTAGAAGAGTGAAGCGATAAAATAACGGTAGAAACTTACCCAATAATCGTTAACCCGTTTAGTTAGCAAGCAGTCCTGGTTAGTGCCGGTCCGTGGTCCCCCTGTCCGCGCGTGTGTCAGCGGCCAGCTAGCGAGCGAGCTCAATCCGGCGCCGAGGGCCGACGCTCGCGGGGCGGTCAGGTGCCGGTGCCGGGTGGGGGCCCGCTAGCGCTAGTCCACAAGTGTCAGCTGGAAACGTTCACTGGTTAGCGAGTGTAACACTATGTGAGCCAGGCAGGTAGTGTGAGTTAGCGAGCGTGGTAAATCCGACGCTGAGGAACTCATTGGGTCATTAGCGCCGGCCATAGTAGATAATACTTTTTTCTGAATGTGTGAAAAAATTATTGCGAATGAGTTTTCTGATTCGTATTGTTTAGCCTCGGAGAAAACCGTTCGAGTGGCCGCGTTGGATCAACAAGATGAATATTATATATAAGGGCCTACGCTAGCTGACGCGGGTGCACGTAGCGGACGCATGCGGCGGGCGGGCAAAAATATGGCACCCGCGCCCGCTTCACTTAGCGCTGTTCATACAATTTTTTACTAAACGGGCGTCCGTTCCGGGTAATCCGCGTCAGCTAGCGGAGGCCCTAAGAAGTTGCAAGGCGAGTGTGGTACATTAAAGCCCAGCTAAAACATAGGTGACAGCGGTAAGCGGTCTCTCGCTCCCGTCTATGGCCGCTCGCCGCTGATGTTTGAGGCAGGTACTCACGTGTGTCGCGTGATGTGGCGTCAGCGAGGCGGCGCTCGGCGCAGCCAGGGCGGGTCGACGTTGAGGGCGCGGCGCCAGCAGCGCGGCGCGGGGCGCGGGCGCGCGGCGTGCGGGCTCGAGTGCCCGGCACTGGCAGACGCGCCGGTCTCACCCGGTGCTCCCTGCAACAAGCCAAATAAATACATCAGAAATTGTCTTAGGTACATACAATAAAACCGTAGCAAATCTCTGTGTGGACAGTCAAGGGCAATATGTCACCACAAAGTTTCAAAAATATGTATACAGAATGGTTTTTATTTGGTTATTATGGCAGTAAGGTTTATGTATATGTCGGCGCCATTCGCCAGCTTAATTAGCCTTTTAGTTAACTGCCTAGCCTTTTCATTTCAATTTTAGATTAGGTTTGTTACTCAGCTTGTGTCCCTCAGAGCAGAAATAGAAACCCCGCTACGCGGGGCTTCGTCGACCTGCTGGCGGGTCATAAATAGGGTATTTGACAACAATCAAAATAAATTCATTAACTCTAACCAGCAAATTACGCTTCCAAAACAGCCCGGATAAAATCATTCAAACTTATTTTCGTGCCATCAACGATTTTACAACGACGAAAACTAAAAATAAGGCACCATGTTGAGCATGACGTCACAAGCACGTCACAAGATAGTATTTCATACTAAACTGCATACTTTCGGAGCGTTTTGACACTTCATAAAAAGAAGCTGATTTGAACTGTCATCAAGTAGCCTATTAGTGAGGCATTTAACCAAATGGCTGATTAAACCAGTTGGCTGCGACATATACATATTACGGAACTTTGGGTGGATATTTAACTTGCAAGAAAGCAACTGAGGAGTGTAAAAAATCCAAACTAATATTACCTATTAACGTGAAAGCAACTCTTGTCTTTCTGTTACCTTTTTATGCTTAAATCGCTAAACCGATTTAGATGAAATTTAGTAAGGAGTTAGTTAGAGACACTGGGAAGGACATAGTATAGTTTTTATCCCGGAAAGCATCCCTTCAGAGGATGAAAAGGGTGGTTGGGAAGTTTGTATGGGGAAACAATAATTTCTCAAGTAAGGGGTAGTCATTCTAAAGCTAGTATAAGCTCTTATACGTTCTTATACACCTAGGCTGTTATATTTGCACCCTGCGACAGCAGCCTAGTTATGTATCTGAGGGATTGCAGAGATGAGTAGCTTCACCAGAGAGCTAAAGTTATCATAGCTTAACAGATTAGCGAACTGAAGTGCCAGTAGGCCGGTCACATCAATCGTAGAAACGATAACAGAAGATAGAGGGATTCTACAGCGGATACTGTGAATCGGCAAACGTGCTGCTCTGATAATAGATGAAGCGATAATATTTCAGGTTGAATTTTGGCAATAGGGTAATTGACGACAAGCAAAATAAATTAATTAACTCTAACCATCAAATAAAGTTTTCAAAACA
Organism: Eudemis profundana; assembly: GCA_947034925.1. Lineage (NCBI taxonomy): Eukaryota > Metazoa > Arthropoda > Insecta > Lepidoptera > Tortricidae > Eudemis > Eudemis profundana. Next base: position 6,456,616 of record OX344814.1, on the reverse strand, counting down.
TCTCGGATGAAATCTGTTACACTGGTTTTCGTGCCACAACGATATTAAAATTACCAAAATTAATAATAGGGCACCATGTTGAGCATGACGTCACAAGTCAGTATAAAAATGCATATTATCTGGGCCCCGTTTCACGAAGCAATTAGTTACAATTTTCTAAACTAGCAACATTGGCCAAATCAACCAATGGCGTTGCGGTATTTGACCAATGTTGCAAGTGTAGACTTGTAAAATTGTAACTTGTAGCTTCGCGAAACGAGGCCCTGAGCGTTTTGACACTTCATAAAAAGAAGCTGATTAGAACTGTCATCAAATAGCCTATTTACAGTCATGTTTGACGCAGTACTTGTTAATTAAATATGAATGAAATACAAGTCAACTGTATGCAAACCACAACAGTTCTGAACTCCACGGCATCCTCGAAAAACATCAGGACTCCTCTTGAATCATAAAGAAAATAGCCTAAATTGAAGAGCGTTTCAAATGCGTGATGTCTCTCAAAATTAAAATCCCCTCTATATCTACAGTGTTGATATTGGCATCAGTTGGAATCCGAAGCATCTCGTAGTAGTGACATAACGTATTCCCGGCCTTGTAGTGATAACGATTTGGCGAACGATATGCGCCCGGCGACAACTATCGGCCGCTTACGCAACAGTCTACTTTTATACGTCACAGTAAAATGCCACGGCAATGAACCATGAAGAAGATTCTGCGCATATCTTTCATTTTTGGCGTACCTATCAATTTGTATGGTTTTTATTTGGTGTTTTATCAGTTTGCCCTAAGGTTAACTGGTATATAAATAATGCCTAATGGCGTTTTCGCCTTTTTGTAAATAAATAATCTCACAATATACATTTTTTTGCTGGAACCAACTACTTTTTTAAAATCTTTAACTGATGTCCGTAACTCCTAATAAAAACTATTTTTTGACCTAGAGTTTCAGTTGCAGTATTCACGAGAAAACACCAGTTTTCATAAGGTAAGGTTGTCATTGAAATTATGCCATTGACTAAGATACTAGCTTGTGTAGGAAATCGGAGGACATTTTTCCTATGTGAATTTTTTTCGCGGCGATGTTAACACCCTACCCTACGCTCTTATAAATCACATTTTATTGCGCTAAATGAGCTGAATTTCGTGAACTTCAGTAGATTTTATTAGATTAATTACGGAGAGGAAACGGTCCGGCTTCCTCATGTGCGGAACTAAACGCAGGCAAGATTGGAAGCTGCTCCACCGACAAGGTTGTACTCTTTAATGATGATGATTGGACGAGGAGTCTTTAGCTAGTACATGGAGCAAACTAGAAATACTCAGTAGAATAATTTTGTTGTTGTTGATCAAGGACCATTAAAACAAGAGGACTGTCATTCTCCATACTTTGGATTGTAACCCGACCACTAGGGGATTTCCGGGCAAAAACTAGATGGCGCTAAAAAACTAAACATTTAACGATGTTATAATTGAACAAAGAAACATAGTACAGTAACAATTAGTTCGTAAACAGCTAATAATAAATAAAATCTAACATTAAATACTGTGTCACGTTTGCAAAGTTGAATAATTGTAAATAATGTAATTCTTTTACCAAGCTTATACATAGATGGCGTTGTCAATTCGGGGAACAGCTTTTTGTATGGAGAATGACAGTCCTCTTGTTTTAATGGTCCTCGATGTTTATACGTAATAATAATATTGGATCCTTGATATCTACTTATGTAATTTATAAAGCTGGATAGTAATGCAGTCAAAACATTGATTAATTTAATAAGCTTAATTGGATTTAAATATCAGTTTGGAGTTGTTGCAGATAGCTTGTCACTGTGTGCGAAAATACCAATGATAAAATTATGATAAAGATTGAAGACGGGAAGACACTTAATCTATAGTTATCTTCGAAAAATCGAACAGTTCTGTGAAATACTATTTGTGGTTTTATGACAGATCTTGGTCTTATTCTGTTCGCACCACAGAATTCCACTATTCCAATAATATTATAAATCTGAAAGTTTGTGAAGATTGGCTGTTTGTTACCTAATAAAGGGGTAACAACTGGATGGATCAACCTGAAATTTGGCATGTAGGTAAGTAGACCAAGTCCTGGAATGAAACATACGTAACAATGCTGCAGTGCAGTACGGACCGAACTGTGTGCGCCTCGACGTTGAATCACGCGCTCCTAAACGGCTGAAGACTTTTTTTTTTGGTCGGTCTGTGTCCCGTTTGGTCAATATACTGGCCACTTGGGGAAATCTGTATTTGTGCCCCTCGCCGAAGGAGAAGGGCACATACGGCTGAAGAGATACTACTTGTCTGTCTTTTGACGACCGCTTTAGCTTAGTTGGTAGTGACCCTGCCTACGAAGCAAGAGGTCCTGGGTTCGAATCCCGGTAAGGGCATTTATTTGTGTGATGAGCACGAATATTTGTTCCTGAGTCATGGATGTTTTCTATGTATTTAAGTATTTGTATCTATTAAATATATCGTCGTCTAGTATCCATAACACAAGCCTTATTGAGCTTACTATGGGGCTAGTTCGATTTGTGTAAGATTGTCCCCTAATATTTATTTATTTATTATTATTACTTTGCTCTCGGTTTAAACTTTAAATACATAATTGTGCTCTCTTGTGACACAATCTACAATTTCGTCTCCAATGATAAGAAATAGATAGAAGGTGGAATTACGAGTATCAGTCGCGGGACAATCCGATTGATTTAAATTATCTACAAGTCGACAACAGATCAATCAAAAGGAAACGTGGGACCGTGACGTCACTCGCGGCGCCGCATGCGCAGGCCGTGGAAATTCGCGGGCAAGGCCAATTGGCCAAAGGGGCATTCCACCAGAATGTCGGACACGTGACGCCATTTTTTCATACTTCTAACAAAGTTAGGAAGTACATTTTTGGTATGTCAATATTTTATAACTTGGTTTCTGAATTGATAATGTCATTTAGGACTTTTTATTTGTTTTTAAGGTAGCTGCCATAGCCGTCACGTGCCCGACAAAGTAGACGTTTTCGTGGAATGCCCCCAAAGTATAAAGACGGAGAAGCAGTCCAAATTCGGCCGGTTAGGAGCGCACGACACGTGTTCAAACGGCGCGTCTGTGTGAGTGGAGTGCGGTCCATACTGGAGCATTCTTACTAGGGATGTAACGATACATAGTTTTGCCGATACGATACCGATATATTGTAGTAAATATCGGCGATACCGATATCTTAGCTAAATAATAAAGTATGAACTTCAGATATTTGTATGTCCTTATTATATTTTTTTTTATTAAGAACCAAAGATTTAATTAACATAGTATTTGTCATTGCACAAGGTAATAGACCAATACATGAAATAAGTCAGTAATTGAAATTACTTTTTGCAGATTTTTTTTCATACAGCAAATTCTTTTCGCGTTCTTCAAATATCGGTTGTATATTATCGGCGATACCGATATATCGGTATCGGTATCGTTACATCCCTAATTCTTAAGCATTTTTAAATCTTTGCTTGCAGTGCGTTCGTTCACGGCGCGCACACATACAAGCGCACAACGTACCTTTTGTAGGCAGAAAAATTACTGCTATAGTACTGTCACTTGACAATTGAAACATCACAACAACCTATAGTAATAATTAACGCAAAATTAAAACGTTAAGTAACTGACTTCAAACGAACTTATACCATAACAAATGCCCGGGTTACTATAAAAAAAATCCAAATCGCAGTATGTGTGCCTATAATATTCGAAGAGTTCCCTCGATTTCTCCAAAATCCCGTACAGCTTGCTTTTCAATAAAAAAATATTTTTCGAAATTGGTCTAGCCGTTTTCGAGTAATCCCGTAACAAACATACAGTCGAATTGAGAACCGTCCTTCTTTTAATAGGTTAAAAATAACACCTATAGGGTCCTTAAAAACTCAAAATTGAATAAATAACCTTTCCTATACGCTACGAAGCCACAAACTAAGGCTTCTAACTTGTAACACCTCTCTTTTTCAATCGCCGTGCTACAAACAGGCTTCACCATTTGAAACTGAATACAGATAAAAAATATATTCTGGTCTGAAAATAAGCGGTACGAAATATAGGTGTAATATTATTATTATCCGTATATCTTTATTTGCTTAAGTTAGGTTTTTTACAATATATATATATAAAAAGTAAAATACAAAATGAAATTACAAAACATAAACACATTATAAAAAACCTAACCTAGGGTGCCGCCGGCAGCGGGGCGGGGCCCAGGCTACCGGTGGTTAGGGCCACAGAGAGAGGAACCTCCTGACGATGCGCGCCGTGTCCAGAAGAACCGCTTTCTGTATCTGACCCTTGATCCAGCCATCTAGCGAGAGTCTCTTAAGATGGTGATCGAGACTCTTCGCTATAAGCCCGTTCGCCGAAACGACTATCGGAACAATGATCGCCGAATCAACATCCCACATGGCGGTAACCTCGTGAGCCAAGTCAAGGTACTTGCTGAGCTTGTCCTTCTCGGCCTTCACGAGGTTCTCGTCATGGGGGATGGTAACGTCGACGAGCACTGCACGGCGCTTGGATCGATCTATTAGCACGAATGTACGATAATAAATATGTCACATTTCCTTAATTCTTTCATGCCATTTGAGTTCGATCTGTTTGTTCACGTTCTATTACAAAAATTGGACAAAGCACGCGACAATGGTCTCTATTCAATCTTCTCATCTTATTGAATATGATCAAAATTATATGACAATTGCGTGGTTAACCTATACATGTAGTTAACATATTTTTAGACGTGACCGTAATATAGTGGAAAGTTTATACTGTTTGTTAGTACAGATGGAAAATGTTTGTGAATTTTAAGATCATTTCCAAATGACACATCGCAAATTAAGGAGAGCGAATTAATTTTATTCAAAGAAGTTGGTTCAGGTATTGATTCATTAAACATTTTCAACCGACTTCAAAATAAAAGTGAGGTTCTCAGTTCCCCCGATTAGTCGAGGACAGAGGAAAATTCTTTTATGCCACACCTGGCCATAAAGTGGCTTTTTCCGCACGCTGCTCGTACCGAAAAAGCCGCCTTCTGGCCAAGTGTAGACATAAAATGATGTACACAACAAGGGAGGTAATAAAGAAAGCCATCGATCGCATATTTACGTCCCTCGCTTGCAGCTCGGGCCGCAAACTTCTGCGGTCTCGGCCTTTCTTTGTATTACCACCCTAGTTATGTAATGTACTATTTTTGTTTGAAATGGTATATCTTCCTATGCTCCCTGGTTGTTATCAGTCACCAAAGATTTTCTAATATCATGGACACAACACACCAGTAGCGATTTGGGTATTTCTTTTTGCTATAAGGGCATGTGCACACAGCGTCTTTTAAACGCGCCGTCGACGCGCGTTTCGTAGCGCTGTCTCTTTTACACCCTATAAGGGAAAAGGGAAATAAACAGGGACGGCACTACGAAACGACGACATGTTTAAAAGACGCACAGGCTTTAAAATACCCATTACTGCATTTGTGAATAAAAGTTTGAAGGCGGTTATTTAAAATGTTGTATTCATTATTTAATACAAAATAAGTATGCAATTCTAATTATCTTTTTCTACAATTCTGCTTTGAAGACTGAAACCAGTTGAGTAAATAATTAAAACAATACCATTGTAATTTGTTCCAACAGAATAATACTCGTACTTCATGAAATAATTATTCACGTTTGTAATACCTACTGAGTAGTGGAAAATCTGAAATAACATACTAAAATCACCTAACTAAATGTATTTCAATATTTTCAACTAAACTGTAGTAATCTGTTAAACGTTCATTCTGTGAATAGGCCATTGATACTTCCAGAGTGCGACAACGATAACTTTGCAGAGTGGACCATGGCCACATCTCAATTTAAAAGACAAATGTGACGTTCCGCAGGTAAAGGTACCTTATGGCGGGTAGGCGCTTACGCTGTTATTAACGGCACTCCTATATTAATTTGATGCTACACGACGTAAGTGCCGACCCTCCATAAGGTACCTTTTCCTGCGGAACGTCACAAATTTCTATGAAAATGTGACATTTAAATGGAGGTGTTGCCATACATGCCATGATTCGCTCTGCAAAGTTATCGTAGTCGCTCTACGAGTCTGATTACGTGCGTTTCGGAAAATATAAGCGTCATCTGAAGAGAAAACGCAGCCAAAATTGAGTACAAAACAATAGAGGTTAGTCTTAAATTTAAATTAAATTAATTTATGCCACACCTGGCCATAAAGTGACTTTTTCCGCACGCTGCGCGTACGGAAAAAGCCGCTTTATGGCCAAGTGTAGACATAAAATGATGTATACAACACGGGAGGTAATAAAGAAAGCCCTCGATCGCATATTTACGTCCCTCGCTTGCAGCTCGGGCCGCAAACATCTGCGATCTCCTTTCTTTATTTTACCACCCTAGTTGTGTAATGTACTATTCTTACCTTTAAGAGCGGAATTCTCAAAGTTTTTATACACTGGTAAGCAACAACCCGAGGTTGCTGCTAAATTAACATTAAGCGGGAAAAACGTTGACTCGAACAACGCGAAACACAAACGAACGGAAAAAGCGAACGTTAATTTAAAATTCAAAAATTGGAATGCAACTGTCACTGGAGCGCTAGGAGGCAAACTGATAAAATGACTCCCGCGACAAGTATATATACGTGTCGTTATCAAATCCGTAGGTTTCTCGTGTTATCTCTATAATATGCGTAATTTAATGTGTGAGTAGAGGCGGGACCTGTATGAACCGCTTTGGTGTGACGTCATCGTTATAGTAGGAAGGGAAGTATACTTAGTTCGATAAACGTGACCATTCGATTTGCTGATGACTGATAGGCTGATGAACTTTGTTTAATGTTAATGAATTGTGTCAATATTGTTTGCTGTTTCCTAGGAATCGTTTCTAGAATAAATACCAGTACGTACCTACTAATTAATTATTTAAGTAAAAGTTTACAAGATATAGTATTTAAGACACAAAATAGTATTAAAAGATGCTGAAAAAATTAATTGAACTTCTGCACTGATTACGAGTATCATCTAATCATCCTATCTTTTGAAATGGGTTGTTTGCAGTTTCGCACAACGGTAATTTTGACTGAAGAAAATTATGTTTTTAGCAGTCTACCCGCTATTACTAGATAATATGAAGAGACCAAACTTTACGAGCAAAATTAAACAATATGAGCACTTGAATCCGTTTATACCTACTGTTTTACTATTACAAAATAAACTGAACGCACATTTAAAGTAAGCTTTTGTTGCGCATTCAGTTAATTTGTTAATCAAGCCGGAATTTTGGTGCGGATTCAATTAATTTGTCGACCAAAACAACAGGGTTAGGCTCATTACGTCTAAAAAGCAAATGGTCTATTATAGCATTTCGTCTAAACTATACCAAGGACCTTAAAATAAATAGCCGGAGCTAGCCTCGCTAGCAAATAACTGAAGCACCTAGTGTCTCGTAGTAGAAAAAATCTTGTTGATGTGTGCGTGCGGCTCGTAAGTACAAAGCGACCGGCCCATTAGAAGTGCTTCAGTTATCTGTTAGCGACGCTACGTCCAGCAATTTATTTTAAGGTCCTTCGGCACTGCATCGAATGTTCAGTTCGAATTCCGCACTAGGCATTCATTTTTGCTTCAATAAGCAACATTTGTCAGACTCGTTTACAAATTCATTCGCAACCTTGTAACATCCATTGAAACCGTCAATTCCAATTCCAACCCTGATTTACCGCTCGCGAACTCGTAGAGGCAAATTAGTATCATTATGTAAACACGATAATAACGGAGCTTAGACGCCGCTTAGTAAACAAACATAATCTCTTCTCGGGGCTCTGGATGATGCAACTTTATTGTTTTGTACATAATGAACTTATCTTTGTTGTTGCGCTAGTTTAAATAGGGTAAAATACCATAGTAAGGTTGATATTTAAAAAATAGCGGAGCGAGATTACGGTACGATATCTGGACTCGTTCTTCAAAGTCCAGGGGAGTACCCCCCCCCCCCCCCCTCCCATTCTCAGCAAGGGACGCAATAAACAGGAACTGAACCCACACACATGCGAAGATAGCACTTTGCATATGCGTGAGACTAAATTGGCGCATATGTATAAGGTGTGGCATAAGTAGAGATGTGCCGTTCCCGGGAATATTCCCGCGGTGGGAATATTCCCCATACAAACGGGGAATATTCCCGGGAATGGCACATCTCTAGGCATAGGGATATGCATCTCGTCAACCGTCGTTTTCGTTGGTATAAGGAAAATTGTTTGCCTGTTCTTTATTCAAACTGAACCTACGACTATGTGTGGCACCAGCTCTCATTTCTAAAATACCGCATTCCTAAAATACCAGATTCTCAATATATCAGATTCTCCGTATACCACATTCAAATCATTTAGATCCTTGAGTAATCTATGATTTATAATCTAGTGTAAGTAATAATAAATCGAGAATAAGGTATTTTGGTAATGCGGTATTTTAGGCATGAGCGGCACCAGGGTTAGAAAACTGTCTAACCTATAATTCAGCGACAAGAATGGACTAAACACTGTTGTTTACTCCCCTCTAGTCTGGCCCAGTTGAAACCTAAACATACTAATTAACTATCGCACGCGCCCCCAGGCTCGGTAAACAGATAGCACGGGGCAGAGGCCACCGGCGTATTGATTCCTGACGATTGATGGAAGGAAACTGCCAAGGTGAATGGAACGTAGCCCAAACAAAGACTATAACATGTAGCTGTCCGTCAAGATAGCGTACACCGTAAAGATATTCAGAATCTGATGCAGCCAATAAATAGTACCCAAATAGTACCGACAAAATACCGAGGTGAAAAAAATAGTACCCTTAAAGACAGAAAGAGCTCACTATATCTCGGCTTCTACGATAGCTAGAGAAATGAAATTTTAGGGCCCTAGGGTACTATTTAGGTACTATTTTTTGAGATATAAAGCGTTTCCAAAAACAAAGCCGTTCCAGAGATACAAACGGTTTACGCCAGCTTGACAACCGGTAGCGTACACCGTGAACAGGCCTTATATTTCGAAAAGTTTAAGGGTACAATTTTTTTCACCTAGGTATTTCGTCGGTACTATTTGGGTACTATTTAGTGGCTGCATCAAATTCTGAATATCTTTACGGTGTACGCTATCTTGACGGACACAACATGTAGTATGAAGTAGAATTAGGCTAAGGTTGATTGCGTGTTCGGAACATCATTATTATCTCTGTTCACGCAAAATAGGCGCTATCAGACGTCGAACTGTGGAACATAAGCCCACGAAAACCTACACTTGTCTACAGTCAATATTTAGACTTCGTCGCACCCATGGTTAACTCATGAATATACCTTTGAGAGATTCACAAATTCGATCGTAGGTAATTTGTATAGGTTTAGGTCTAAAATCAAAGTTCACTAATATTGCAAGTTTACCATGGGTGCGACGACTTATCCTAAGTAGTAAACAACTACCCTTAAATTTTATATTTATAAGGTAGGTACCATTTTTACTAAAGGCTGGTGTTTCGCCGTGAATAAGGTAGCCCTAGGTCAAGTTTCAACCCCCATTCAACCCCTTTCGGGGATGAATTTCAAAAAACCGTGTAATCACTTCCTTGTACTCATATTGAAGGATCTATTTACAAAGTCTCCGATCTCCAACTTCAAAAATCCTTTGGTGCCTATACAAAGTTTCAACCCCCATTTAACCCCTTTCGGGGATGAATTTCCAGAAACCGTGAAATTACTTTCCTGTGCTCATATTGAAGGATCTATGTGCGAAGTCTCAGATCTCCAACTTCAAAAATAGTTTGGTCCCTATACAAAGTTTCAACCCCCATTTAACCCCTTTTGGGGATGAATTTCAAAAAACCGCGAAATTACTTTTTGTACTCATATTGAAGGGTCTATGTGCAAAGTCTCAGATCTCTTACTTTAAAAATCGTGTGGACCCCGTATAAACTTTCAACCCCCTTTTTAACCCTTTTGGGGGTGAATTTCACAAAACGGTGAAATTACTTTTTTCAAATTATATTGAAGAGTCCATGTTTGAAGTTTCAGATTTCCTACTTCAAAAATCGTTTGGTCCCCATACAAAGTTTCAACCCCCATTTAACCCTCTTTGGGGATGAATTTCGAAAAATCCCTTCTTATCCCTTACTTACGTTATACAACCACCTTGCTGTAAAAATTTCAAGTTTTTAGCTTCAGTAGTTTCGGCTGTGCGTTGATGAGCCAGTAAGTCAGTCAGTCAGTAAGGACATCTTCTTTATAGATAACCGTTTTCAGCAAATAAAGGTCCATCTTGAGGTTACAAACTTGTTTACCACTTAGAAAATCTCTATACCTCACTATAAGACGGTAGTTGAAAACAACAGCAGTTATAATAAAATTCCATAGATGTGAAATAGGTACTCAAGTTGATCCAAATAAATAATGTGATTTTCCTAGTTGCAAAGACCGTCATAATCAGAATTACATTCCATCAGTTCCTTATCGACTGCGTACACATCACGGCTTCGAGTTAAATACAAAGGTTTTTCATTTGTAAATTAGTAGTGTTCCCTTATCGCCAATTAATTAGGTTGTTATTACTAATTTATCTAGTGTTTACCTACGAGTAACATATAGGGTTGCCAGATTGAATTAACCTATTATCGGGAGCAGGAAACAATATGTCGGGATTTTGAGACTTTGGTCGGGAGATGCTCCGCGGGCTCGACACGCGAGCTTTTTTTTTTAGCCTGAAAGAGCAGAAATTTTTGCTGGCCGGACCACCTTGAGTGGATCGGACTAATTTTTAAAATGAAGTCGTTTGTCGGGAGATTTTCTTCTTTGTCGGGAGTCGGGAGGACATACAAAAATTTCCAATTCCCGACCATCTGGCAACCCTAGTAACATATCTACTCTTTTCTTATCTCTTCATAGTTAAAGAGTTGGACTTTCGTTGGTGTAGTTCAGCGATACTCAATCTCATTTTTTACACAAAAACAGCAGACAACACACATTGGCGTATATATAGGGTTATTTTTCAGGGGGGGGCTGGCTTCTGAGATGCCATTATTTAGGTGTCTATCGTGGAGTTCCGAATTGCTAGCCATACATCCTGGGGGTGGGCAAAATACCATACTGGGATGAGTACAAAGAAAGAAAATTGTGTCTTACAAGGGATGTTTACAATAACAACATAACTAGGAAGCTGAAAGCTAGAAATGGGGCCTTAAAATAACTAGCAGTGGGATTGGTTTCCGTGGAAAAGTCCTCATGGACATACCATGGAATGAACCGGATAATACCAGTTCCGACCAGTTGCTACCAGCTCCCGCTATCACGTTAACGCACGCGTGCCGATTATCACAGTTTGTACAAACAAAAAAAGAACACTGCAAACTTTATCAAGTTAATTGCCGCAATCTGATTCCTTGTGTCAATTAGAGCAAACATGATGTTTAAAGATGATGAGCGGCGTGCCTCCCAAAGATAACAGAAGCAGAACGTGGGACAGAAAGACGTTCGAAGAGTCCTTGATCTCGTTATAAATTTGCGGGACTATGTTGTATAAAGCCAGTATTTTTTCTTACAAAAGGTATCCCATCAAAAACATAATATAATGCTTTGCTTTTTACAAGTACATGTAAAAATATGCAAGTCTCGCAACGCAGTTATTCTACAACAATAAAGTTTTGAGATGTGATGTTAAACCAAGTCAGTACCGGGGGGATGTCCATAGAACTCGATTTTCAACGTTTTGCCTATCATTTACCCGTGGAGGATTCTTTACTTGAGAACTATAAAATGGGTTCCTCTGTAATACTACAGAATAGGGAGTCATACGTATATTAGAGTAGCAGCCCGTCATCATTCCCTAGCCAGGCTGGATGCATAAAGGGCATTTCTCCAGAAATATGTCTGCGGTCACCTCATTCATCTGGCCCTTTTTCATATTGAATGTATGGAGACAGATGAATGAGTCGCAGATATATTTCTGGAGAAATGCCCTAAATGTAATCCGTTAAAAAATAAAAGCAGCTCTACACTTATTTTATACGCCAGTTCAGGTATATAGCACGTCTGAACGGAGTGATGCGAGATAAAACCACACGTGAGCGATAGCGGAAGTGTATATTGTGTAACCTATTAAATTATTATAATATGAGTTAATATTTGATGTCATTATTACTTTAATCTCAAGGCACGTGCCCGTTTGTTTAACTCGGATGCTACCCAGAGGATGATTAGATAATTATTAATTATCTCTCTATTGGTGGGCTGTAAACTTCCTAATAATGGAGATAAATATTGGGTTCAATTTAACATAGGACCTTTCCCAACCTTTTTAAAGGGCGGACTCCTTAGTGCCTCCGCAGACCACCTAGGATACTTCCACGGTCCTCAGGTTGGGAAACACTGACATCAAGATTCGCTGAAAATCCGCCCAAGCTCTGCGGGGTAGCGGAATGGGGCGCAAGGAAAAAGTCCGCCAATCAGCGTGCCTAGCCTCGCTCAAAGCAGCCTGGCATTGGTGCATTTTCCTCGCTCGCCACTGCTGGATATTCAGCCTTATCCTTGTTGGAATGCCAAGGTAAAGGGCCTTTGGCAGGGCCGGATCCACCATGTCCCCTAGGTACTGCAATTCTCGAGCCTTTTCAGCTGTTTAAAGATCATCAGCTCTCTATGAAACATTTTCATTTTTTGTGCGCGCGTGTCCTTTACAGGTCCTCTACGCAGTTTCCTACTCTGCTTAATGGTTAATCCAGGCCTGGTCTTGAGTGGAAACAAAGCTTTTTATTTTTTTTTTTTTCATTGAGCCTTCAAGGCGAGGGGGTTGAACCGTAGGTGGTGGCGTTATTACTCGTATTTACATACTCGTAACGTAACTCTCAGCGAAGAACAAATTGAAAAAAAAAAAATCACCTCTATCGCAATTTATCATGGCCCCAGAGTCCGAGGTCACTTATAATTACCAATCTCTGCATACGACCACTATCAGTCGACACGGCTACACCAAGTGTTTGGTATCGTATTGTTTACTCCCCTTATCGAGTCTTGGTTCAATGATGCTTTGCGTTTGGCCATAATTAGTAGACCCGCGGGGCGTCTACCCGCGACCACGAACGCTGAAAAGGGTTACGAAACGTCGGGACTTAAAAATGTAATAATATACGCGATTTAATCCGTTGTTGTTTTATTACAAATCGTAATAGTGGTGCCAGATGTCCGAATTCTCAGGGTAGGTAGACACGTTCGATCAGAAATGAGGAATTTCATAGAAGATGAACTAAGGTAGCCGACATTGCTGCCAGAGTTAGCAAGTTAAAGTGGCAATGGGCTGGGCCACAGAAATATATCGAAATAGTTAGTCAGTTTGTACAGGAAACAAGCTTGTAACGTTTTTCGCTTGGCGTTTGACTCCAAAAGTGTAATTTAGTGATGGAAAACATGAATATTCCATTTTATTTGGTGGTATTTGATTAATTAATTATATATAAAATAATATTAAAGGGAACTGAAGTTAACGCCGTGCAAAGTACTTTATATCTGTACTCTACTCTGTACTTATCTAGGGTGTGTTAAAAAGTAATGCCAAATAAAAGGCCAGAGGAGAGGACATACGCCTATATTACGGACACCTTCAATCACACCTATGTTTCCTTAGCATTGCTGTTGGGAATGGCCATAAAGGTGAATGCTTTCACATTTTTGGGCGGATTTTCGTCCGCGACGTTTGTATGCCAAACTAAATGTATGGCATTCAAATTTGTATGGCGAAAATCCGCCCTTTTAAGCTTTAAATCATCAATTTATTATTGATTGAATCAGGTGTTACTTTGCAGAATTCCATCAACGGACGCCGGACTGTCAACATCTTCAGCTGCTCCTGCTCCTGAGGATGCCTCGTACAGAGGCGACACACGTCGAGTTGTATTTTTAGTGGTGTCTTGTTATATTTATTTGCATATACGCAAGTAATTATAACGGACTAGCACTAATTGACTAACACTTTATCATATCGCGGATTGGCCAATCTTCAATTTATGTATTTTGAACCCCAAAGTCCCAATTTTAAGGCGGATGACCTTAATTAAAATATCGTTTTATATGATGTAAACACCAGAGGTCAAAGAATCAAAACTCGTTATCTGCACACGGCTACAAGCGTTTGATAAAACATTGTCTCTTATCTTGGGGTTGCTTGGTTACTTTTTATCTATCAGGCGACGGTTCAGTGCAAATTTACGGCGCCAGTACGTCAGGGGTCATACGTGTTCACGAGCTACGATAAAGTGATGTCTGTGGATTTTTAATTAATATCTGAATAATTAAGCAAGAAGATAGTGAAGGCAGTGAGCTCTGAGCCACTTGTGGTCGCGTTTAGTGGCCCAATGTAAGGCCACTCTGAGCCACTTGTGGGAGCGTTTAGTGGCCGTCACTATTGAACCAATGTGTGGCCGCTCTGAGCCACTTGTGGTAACGTTTAGTGGCCGGTACTAGTGGTCCAATGTGCAGCCGCTCTGAACCACTTGTGGTCGCGTTTAGTGGCCGGCACTAGTGGCCCAATGTGCGGCCGCTCTGAGCCTTTTGTGGTCGCGTTTAGTGGCCGCCACTATTGACGCAATGTGTGGCCGCTCTGAGCCACTTGTGGTCGCGTTTAGTGGCCGGCACTAGTGGCCCAATGTGCGGCCGCTCTGAGCCACTTGTGGTCGCGTTTAGTGGCCGGCACTAGTGTCCCAATGTGCGGCCGCTCTGAGCCACTTGTGGTCGCGTTTAGTGGCCCAATGTGCGGCCGCTCTGAGCCACTTGTGGTCGCGTTTAGTGGCCGGAACTAGTGGTCCAATGTGCGACCGCTTTGAGCCACGTGTTGAGTGCGTTCCATACTGGAGCATTCTTAAAACTTTGCTTGTAGTGCGTTCGTACACGGCGCGCACACATTCAAGCGCGCGATGTACCTTGTGTAGGAAGAAAAATTACTGCTATTATACTGTGACACAACTGCGCATAAACGCTTTACGCTCCGCTCGCGCGTGAATTGGGACCGTGTTCAGATCCGTGGATACAAATTTGGGTCGCTGCCGATATTCGGTGGCCCGGATTTGCATTTAATACGCCTTATCCAACCGTGAACTGCTCGTATCACGCCTTGATGGGCATTACCAGCATTACGCCCGATAATTCTGAGCTTCAAATATAAGTAGACATAAATTTAATACCTATTATAAAGGTTCGGTTTGGTAAAACTACGGTAGTGGCGGCTATAAGGCTGCGGCTCCACTGAGGCGGAGAGACGTATAGGGTCGACCAATCACATTAGTTGAAATCCACATTTCGTCTCCACTCCGTTTCAATGGAAACAGTGAACAGTAATGTGATTAGTCGATAGTCGATACTAGTCCGCTTTGTATTGTCATCCAATGTATGGGGAGGTCGCCAACTGGTACAGGAAGGATTCCCTTGGTACAGTTGTATATTGGGTCAATTTGAGCTGATTTAGCCCGGTAGCCATGGACCCCCCCCTGGTGGGTAGGGAGGGGGGGCACTCAAAGTGACGCTTTACCTTGCTTCGGACAAAAAATTCTATTGTCCTCAATTTGCCTACCACCTTGTGTTTGGTATCATTTTCGTATAAATCAAGGACGAGGGATTCAATTCCGATATAATATGTATGAAGTTTCATACAAAAAAACTGAAATATTGAAGAAAGTATGAAAATCACACTTCACAGTTTTGAACAAAAAGGTGTATATTTAGAAAAATATGAAGGTTTTTGAGCGTAAAAAAATACTGCTAGACGGGAAATTTTATCAGCTTTTACACAATATACATTTTATGTAACCTTATCACACAACCTCTACCTGGAAAAAAATCGAACATGGTACGCGACAGTCTCAAGATTATTTTTTCAATCCGTCCGTCTCACAGAAGGTCACATAATACATATGTAGTACTGGCATCATATTTCAGAAGAGCACAAGTAAGCATAAAAAAATTAAAATTAAAAAAAAATGTACTTACTTTTCGAAAAAACTTAACTTATATGATAAGTTGGTTTTTCATATAAAATACTTGATTACCCAACTTAACTATGCAGATGACCCGCGATCATAGTGTGATAAATCATGAAAGTTGTATATTGGGTCAACCTGAGCTGATTTAGCCCGGTAGTCATGGACCTCCCCCTGGTGGATAGGGAGGGGGGGCACTCAAAGTGACGTTTTACCTTGCTTCGAACATAAAATTCTATTGACTTCAATTTGCTTACCATCTCATGTTTGGTATCGTTTTCATATAAATCAAGGACGAGGAATTCGATTCCGATATAATATGTATGAAGTTTCATACAAAAAAACTGAAATATTGAAGAAAGTATGAAAATCACACTTCACAGTTTTGAACAAAAAGGTGTATATTTAGTAAAATATGAAGGTTTTTGAGCGTAAAAAAATTCTGCTAGACGGGAAATTTTATCAGCTTTTACACAATATACATTTTATGTAACCTTATCACACAACCTCTACCTGGAAAAAAATCGAACATGGTACGCGACAGTCTCAAGATTATTTTTTCAATCCGTCCGTCTCACAGAAGGTCACATAATACATATGTAGTACTGGCATCATATTTCAGAAGAGCACAAGTAAGCATAAAAAAATAAAAATAAAAAAAATTGTACTTACTTTCCGAAAAAACTTAACTTATATGATAAGTTGGTTTTTCATATAAAATACTTGATTACCCAACTTAACTTTGCTGATGACCCGCGCTCATAGTGTGATAAATCATGAAAATATATTTGCTTTATATCTAAACTCAAAAAATACTTAAAATTATACTATAGTTGGGTACAAAAAAAGTGCTTTATAATTATTATAGAATTATATCATTTTGTGTATTGAAATAAAATGTAATGCCTGAAGAAAATCATATTTTTTTATTTCATTTACTACTCGAGGTGGCATTTCCCACCACAATTGCATGGATCAGTGCACTTTAATTACCGTTTTTGGCAGTTGCACCTACCACTGCACCGTGTCTTCTTACACTTGCACCTAACGAGTTCTAGGCAAGCGGTTGAGGCAACGGGTGCAGTTGTCCACTTAGGTGTCCAGTTGTTGTCATGGGGATCTATCTACCATCCCATCCCCAATCCTCTGGACTTGCCAAATTTTGAATGGGCACCATAGTTTGGCCCCATACGTGTACACCCTAGTAAACGGCTCTTAAGAGATGCTGCCAAAAACTGGCTTCTGTTGGCGCGCGCGTCACAATGAGCGCGGGTCATCTGCAAAGTTAAGTTGGGTAATCAAGTATTTTATATGAAAAACCAACTTATCATATAAGTTAAGTTTTTTCGAAAAGTGAGTACAATTTTTTTTATTTTTATTTTTTTATGCTTACTTGTGCTCTTCTGAAATATGATGCCAGTACTACATATGTATTATGGGACCGTCTGTGAGACGGACGGATAGAAAAAATAATCTTGAGACTGTCGCGTACCACGTTCGATTTTTTTCCAGGTAGAGGTTGTGTGATAAGGTTACATAAAATGTATATTGTGTAAAAGCTGATAAAATTTCCCGTCTAGCAGTATTTTTTTACGCTCAAAAACCTTCATATTTTTCTAAATATACACCTTTTTGTTCAAAACTGTGAAGTGTGATTTTCATACTTTCTTCAATATTTCAGTTTTTTTGTATGAAACTTCATACATATTATATCGGAATCGAATTCCTCGTCCTTGATTTATATGAAAACGATACCAAACATGAGATGGTAAGCAAATTGAAGTCAATAGAATTTTATGTTCGAAGCAAGGTAAAACGTCACTTTGAGTGCCCCCCCTCCCTATCCACCAGGGGGAGGTCCATGACTACCGGGCTAAATCAGCTCAGGTTGACCCAATATACAACTTTCATGATTTATCACACTATGATCACGGGTCATCTGCAAAGTTAAGTTGGGTAATCAAGTATTTTATATGAAAAACCAACTTATCATATAAGTTAAGTTTTTTCGAAAAGTAAGTACAATTTTTTTTATTTTTATTTTTTTATGCTTACTTGTGCTCTTCTGAAATATGATGCCAGTACTACATATGTATTATGTGACCTTCTGTGAGACGGACGGATTGAAAAAATAATCTTGAGACTGTCGCGTACCATGTTCGATTTTTTTCCAGGTAGAGGTTGTGTGATAAGGTTACATAAAATGTATATTGTGTAAAAGCTGATAAAATTTCCCGTCTAGCAGTATTTTTTTACGCTCAAAAACCTTCATATTTTTCTAAATATACACCTTTTTGTTCAAAACTGTGAAGTGTGATTTTCACACTTTCTTCAATATTTCAGTTTTTTTTGTATGAAACTTCATACATATTATATCGGAATTGAATCCCTCGTCCTTGATTTATACGAAAATGATACCAAACACAAGGTGGTAGGCAAATTGAGGACAATAGAATTTTTTGTCCGAAGCAAGGTAAAGCGTCACTTTGAGTGCCCCCCCCTCCCTACCCACCAGGGGGGGGGGGGGGGTCCATGGCTACCGGGCTAAATCAGCTCAGATTGATCCAATATACAATTGTACCAAGGGAATCCTTCCTGTACCAGTTGGCGACCTCGAGGACAATACAAAGTGGGCTATACCTAGGGTCGATCCTTTACAGTAAATGTTAGGCTGATTAGCTTGCATGGCGGTTTACACTTAGAATTCCCTCGCGACCCGTCCACCCACCGGGTCAACCAACCACTGGGTGCACGGGGAATTCCTATTTACCCATGCACCCACTGCATTTTGGCTGGAATCCTAACTCCAACTGACTGACATTATTGGGTGTTTTTAAAAAAAATATATAAAAGCTACCTCAGGATTTTTGTTCAAAAACGCTCTTTTACCAACTTCCGTATCCGTGAATGTAAGGTGCAGGTCGATTCATAAGAGTCGGCGCGGATTAATATGAAATAATCACTGGCTGCATACAAAATCCGCGCCAGATCTTGTGAATCGACCTATACCAGGGGTTCCTAACCATTACTACCACATGGACCACAGGCCCCCTCTAGATTTGTATCGTTACCCCTCCAAAAAATAGGTAATACAGACAAGTATATGAAAGTACTCAAAGAAAATCGACTCAATATGAGTACTGCCGTCCACAAACTAAAAGGCCGCTACTTTGTATGAAAATTCACACAAATTAGCGGATTTTTAGTTTGAGGATTTTACCGCTAAAGGGGTAATTGGGCGTTTTCAAAAAAACGTGTCCGAAAATTTGTATGGATTTTTTTTCCACTACGTCACGTTCATACAAGTTTGTATGAACGTGACGTAGTGGAAAAAAAATCCATGCAAATTTTCGGACACGTTTTTTTGGAAAACGCCCAATTACCCCCAGGTTCGGAACCACTGACCTACACAGATATTCCTTGCCTTATCCACAATAGTTGTTTTTTTTTCTGAACGGTCAACCACTTAACATTGTCTTCGGTTTCCGCGATTATCACTCATAGTAATAAAACAACTTAAACGGATTACATCGCGTATATTACTACATTTTAAGTCCCGACGTTTCGTAACCCTTTTCAGCGTTCGTGGTCGCGTGGTGGTGGTGGTTTTTTGCATAAGGCGTGGCTGATAAGTTTCCTTGGCATTCTTTCTTATCAAGTATG
Organism: Eudemis profundana; assembly: GCA_947034925.1. NCBI lineage: Eukaryota > Metazoa > Arthropoda > Insecta > Lepidoptera > Tortricidae > Eudemis > Eudemis profundana. The sequence goes on along the minus strand of OX344814.1, from coordinate 6,436,929 downwards.
CCTTTTGGAAGCGCCACTAGTTTTTCTAAAGTAAGGTTTTTAAGCCCTTCTGGCATGTGTGTGAACATCTTTACACATTAGGCCCATCTGGCAACACTAATATTGATTTTGTATTTTTTAAAGTGGGTAGGTTTGCACAACAGTAATTTTGACAGAGGAAATTTATGATTTTCTCAGTCTACCCGCGACCACGAACGCTGAAAAGGGTTACGAAACGTCGGGACTTAAAATGTAGTAATATACGCGATTTAATCCGTTTAAGTTGTTTTATTACTATGGTCAACCACTTAGTTCAATTAGCAGACTACTGATTACTCTATTCACTAGAGCCTAGTGGCAATACACCTAAAAGGTATACTCGTAACTTTTATCACAACCAACCCAGTTGGGATTCTTGGCACGGACCCAAATAGCCATTTCGCGTGACCTTTCCCATCGTGTAGTATTTATGCCCCAGGTAGTTTAGGCACTGATTCGAGGAACCACTGTTATATTACTTTTTGATATAAGTGCGGAAAGTAGGTATCTATGTCATTTTTCACGAGTCCCAAGGTGTATTGGCCCGAGCCGCGAGGCGAGGGTAAATACTCGGGACGAGTGGAAATGACACTTCTGCACGTGTATCAAACGACGTTTTTTGATACATTTGCGAAAAAATGTCGATGAAACAAAAAAATGGCACCGGCTGTCACCATTTAGCCTAATGAAAAGAAATTATTTTGAAAAGAAACGTACAGAATTTAATGAAATTTAAACATGAAAAAGCAAGAAATGTATTATTTATTATTACTTTGTACTTTATTTATTTGCAAATAAATTGTTATTTAGTGTTTAAAAATTAGCTGGAAAGTAAAAAGCACTAGTGCGCAAAATAATACTTTGCGCACGATTTACAGCTACGAAAAGAACCACTTTTTGAGCAAGTGTACTTATTAAAAAAAAGGTTTTTAATCAAACTCATCGACGAACGGAGCGAGAAGACGTTTTGTTTGTCGCAATGTTTGTTTGACGACCACTCAATAGTACATTGTGTATCAAGGGCGGTAGGTAAGGAATTACAAACGAGTGTTTGTTACAAGGCCGAGACGAAGCCGAGGGCTTTAATAACACGAGTTTGTAATTCCTTTACCGCCCGTGGCACACACAATGTTTTTCATCACACTTGTGAGAAAATCTAATTAAAATTAACCTTACTTAACCTAAATAAAATTGTAAAACTGACAGTGACATTAGTGACATATCCATAGACAATGCGCAACGTTCGGAAACCATAGCGGTACAGACCTAAAACGGTTGATTTTATAATTGCAAAATACTGAAATACACTATTGAAACATTTAATTCATGTTACAGAAATATGTGTTTACATGTATTTGCAATACCAGTTCTCTTTAAATAAATATTTCAGTGATAAAAGTTAAAAAAGTAAGTTGGCGTTTCCTTTGAACATGACAAATAAGAGTAAAACAGAACCAGCGTTTCAAATTTAAAAAGAAAACCATTACGCCCTAGGGCGTAATAGGTCATTTACGGCCCGCAAAACCTACGTGTAATGCACCATTTTCGAGCAAGTGTGATGAAAATACCTTTAATTCGGAGTTTGTTATGGTAGGTGAATAATTGGGGTTAATAACTTAATATTAGGGATGTAACGATTCCGATCCCGATATATCGGCAACGCCGATAATATACCGATATTTGAAAAGGGTGCGAATAAACTTTGCTGCCTGAACAAAACTCTGCCAAAAGTAATTTAAATTACCGACTGAATTTATGTATCGGTACATTACATGATAATTACTTCCTTATTTATCTCATTGATTCATAAAAAATATTTATGCCACACCCAAGTGTAGACATAAAATGATGTACACAACACGGGAGGTAGGTAATAAAAGCCCTCGATCGCATATTTACGTCCCTCGCTTGCAGCTCGGGCTGCAAACATCTGCGATCTCGGCCTTTCTTTGTTTTACCACCCTAGTTGTGTAATGTACTATTCCTTTGAATTTTGAGTTGACAATTTACTTATTTTTACTTTACACTTTCAAGGTAGGTAGTCTCTGTTAAATATAGTCTAGTTATATGTATAATTAAGACATACAAATGGCTGAGGCCATCGATATCGGTATCGCCGATTATTTACTACAATAATCGGTATCGTATCGGCAAAATTATGTAATTATTTTATGGTTCAACATGAGCAGAACAACTGATATTTAACTCCTATGCAGCTTCCAACCCTTTTTAGCTCTGTGAAGTTTATATGCCTAGACACTCCTATAGAGGATTTTAAAATAATATCATGGCACACATACATCGTCACTACTTTGAAAAAAAAAACTCGTATCTAATAACTAAATATTTTTACTAAAAAAAACCCGACCGCGGTGCACTTTAAAAGTGCATAAAATCCGCCATTTTGTTTATTTTAACGAACTTCATACCCAGTGACACTCGCGCCATCAAGACGAATCCAATGATGTATCATTTATCAAAATCGGTTGTGCCGTTGAGTAGTTACGAGCGGACACAGGAACGGACATACATACATACATACAGGTCAAACACATTACCCTCCTTTGGGCTTCGCCGCAGTCGGGTAAAAAGGTTGTAGAGAAATACGTCAAAAGTTATATTCGAGCTTTATATATGGTTTGATTGTCCAATAACAGCCGGGCTAATCAAGCTTGTAAAATCTAATTTAGAGATTATGTTTTAAGTTAATAATTTTTATGCCACACCTGGCCATAAAGTGGCTTTTTCCGCACGCTGCGCGTACGAAAAAAGCTGCTTTCAGGCCAAGTGTAGACATAAAATGATGTACACAACACGGGAGGTAATAAAGAAAGCCCTCGATCGCATATTTACGTCCCTCGCTTGCAGCTCGGGCCGCAAACTTCTGCGATCTCGGCCTTTCTTTATATTACCACCCTAGTTGTGTAATGTACTATATTTTAATTGTGTTCATTGTGTACTAACATTAGCTATAAGTTTTAAATGTAATCTAACACTAATGGATCTTTAGTTATCTGGAATAAATAATTTTGAATTTGAATTTGAATATACACTTACTGGGTTATTACCTGGAGTCAGTATCAGATACGTGTTTTTTTTTAAAGTAGTGACGACATACCACTATTTCCATTCTATGTCAAGTGATCGGATTGTATGAGTGAAATAAAAATATAACTTAATACAAAAGTAGAACTTACTGTTTATTTTGAATAATTTAAAAACACCGACCACAATGTAAAAAAACTAAAAACCAACATCACACCGTCACCAAGGAAAATAACAAATATCACTAAAAAGGTGATTCTCTGAACTAGTGCTGGTAATGCACGCTTTCATAAGCTTCCTTAATAGTAGAGACCTATCTCGAAATTAGTACATTTAATTTTCAACCATTTGCCTATAGGTTTAAGAACGAATTTTGAGCTCTTTTTTCAACTCAAGTCTTCTTTCTTATAATGCTTGTCAGATGTTCTAATAACAAAACAAAAGAATGAAATAGTAGAAAACAATTTAGTTTTAATGATCCAGTTTGCTTCGCCAATATGCTAAGTTATTCCATATGTTTTATTCTAAAGTTTTACATTTCCATATTGAAAAAAAAATTCTTTATCTTTATGACCACTATACAGTATTTTACTTATATTATAATGGACAATCATCCTGTTTTAAAAGTTATGACCATGTCATATTTTTTTATATTAACTTGATATTCTTTAACACATTCACTGTCCCCATATAAGACTATAGGACAATGTCACAAGTCTCAACGGTGCAATCAGTATGGTGAAGTGACCCCATAGTGGAAGCACGGACTTCTAAAAAACCCTTCATGACTCCACATTGGGGGCACTGGGACAAGTAATGTGTTAACACATTCCAGTTATACATATTATGTACAGTCAGCTGTAGAGGAAAGTAACCCTTGCTATACTACAAATGTTTGACAAAGGGGTTCCTTTTCTCTACAGCAGCGGTCGGCAACCTTTTAGCAGCCAAGGGCCACATAGTAGCTAACGAAATTGACGCGGGCCGCACTTTGTTAATAATTTGTGATTTTATACAATTCTGAATATAGTGACCTTTACATAGAAAATAGCCAAGGAGGCTCGCGGGCCGCAAGTGAGCGGGGTTCAGGGCCGCATGCGGCCCGCGGGCCGCAGGTTGCCGACCGCTGCTCTACAGCATATACTACCATACTGTAACCGCCCGTGTCTAGTGGTGTACACCATAGCTATTCTAAAGACATTTCCAACATGCTTACACCTAATTGGACTCGGTAGAGATCTCCGATGATTGCTCCTTTGGATCAAGGCACCATTTCCAATAGCCTGAAATGGCCATTTTGCTGACCAATTGGGACACAAGCCAAAAATGTATCAATGTGGCCTCTATAGAACTCTATTCCCAATAGCTTGGCTTTTTTAAGACATTTGAGTACTTTATCTTATCTAAATTTTCTCAAATCAAAAGTAAGCTAAATTTGGTCTGACTTTCTTACAGAAAAGTATGACGTCACAGCACTGCTATGTATGCCCTTGAATGTAGGTAACACACACAGACAGATCGACGGACATGCCTTTTTTAATTTTATAAAGACAAATGTTTTACTTCTGAAAATACTTCCAATAAAATACTTACAATCATTAAGATACAGTTGAGAAAGTTGCCTTACATTAAGAGTTTAAAATACAAGATGATTGATTATAAAGACCTTGGGTCAATTCATTCAGTTCACTCATTTAGACTACAGTCAATTGGCTGAAGAATGAAATTGTTTCTTCATTTCATATTGTCAATTGGACGTAGTTTAGGGAAAAGGATGCAACCCACAAAAAGTCATCAGTGGAATTTCAACATTTTGTTTAAGCATTTAAATTTGAATTATAGAATTTAAATGCTTAAACAAAAGGTCTAAAATTGGTTTGTGTGAGTCAGATCCTTTTCCCTAAACTATGTTAAATTTTACTAATATTTGGCTTTTGTAAAAATTGCTATTTGTTTTTCTGTATCTTCTCCAAAAGCAATTCCAGCCTTCCCGTCATCACCGGCTGCCCTTTTTTAGTCTTTTTACTCAACTTCTTGAATTTCTCCTGCTTTTTCTTCTTATACTCTTGCATTTTCTGTCTCTTCTCTTCTATCACTTTCTGGACTTGTTGTTGCTTTTCTAGCTTGTCTTGCTTAATTTTCTCATGTTTTTCTCTGCCAGTGAGAAATACCTTTTTCCCTTTTTCATTGTTTTCCTTCTCTATCAAGTCCGGGTGCTTCACAAACCGACCAACTACGTCTTGTCCATCTGTGGCATCCTCGTCGAAAGATTTTGGTTTATAAGTACCCGCGCCATCATCATTTTTAAGATCTTTCTGCAAGTTTCTGAGCAGTCTCTTTTTCCTCTGTTCTTCCCATTGTTCAAGTTTGTACTTTTTGCTGTACTTTTTTAGTCTATAAGTTTTTTTATCAAATGGTTTTTTACTGTCACCACTGTCTTGATTAACGGTGCGATTTTTATCAAATGTCTCCCGCCTCTTCCCTTTAAAATTATCTGAGTTTTCTTGAAATTCTTGCGGTTGCACTTTGTTATTGAACTTATTTCCATTCTGTTGTTTCTTGCCCGGCAAGAAGAATGAGTCTCGCTTCCTTGAGTTTTCCATGTTTAATTTAAACCTCAGACCTATAATGAAATGAAAAAGCGTGTCTGTGAGTAAGGTTAACAAAAAAAAGTTTTCATGAATGTCATGCATAGAGCACAAATTGTTATACATTCAGTGAGACTTTACTTAAAAATGTATAATACATATAGTTTACTATCAGTAAATGAAGCTCATCAAAACAATGAGGACAAAAAGTATCAAAAGGTGTTAATTATTGTTCACACATTATTTAAATATACTAGACTAATGTAGTAATGAAAAAACAACATTTATGTAGAAACACGCTTTTTCATTGCACAACATAACAGTACACAATATTATAATATATAACATTGAACACAAATCTCAGATTATCATTATAATATATGAAACTGCATATAAACTTTTATAAAACATATTACACGGCTTTACAGTACACAAAATATAAAACATATAAATAGTGTTTTGACTGCAATTTTAGTCACAACCAAATTAGGACTTAAATTGGAATATGACAAAAAATCTATGAGGTTAGTTTTAGTTTTTAAACTTTATTCCTAGTATTTTTAGATAAAATATGGGTAACTTGTCTACAAGATAAATATTAAAAACAGTAATGTTTAAATGTCTATGCAGTATACAAACTTCACAGAGTGTTGGGTATCTTATCTAGATATTTCTTTCCTTGAAAAATTGCCAAGTGTACGTTGACGTATTATGTCGTCACAATATCAGTGATTCAAAGTTATTGACTCAATTTTGACTATAATTAGGTGCTTATTCACATTTTAACCTATTCGGAATAGTCAAAAAGTGTCCATTATCGTTTTAATACGCAATATTTCACTTTTAATTAACTGATATTGTATGTTTAACATCGGTTTATAGCAGCTGCTGGCGTATCAATGACAAAATATTTACACGAGATTTTTATCAGATAATATAATATAATGCCTGAAATAGCTTATTTAAGTAGAAATATGCAGATACTCACCAAGTTAAGCCACCCACTGGGTAGGCTTTGAAGTATCGGCGGAATCTTGATAGCTTAATTGCACTTGGCACGAAAAAACTTAACCACGATTAGAGATTGTAAATCACGGTTTTTCGTATGAAAAACTTTATCGACCATGCCCTAATGTGATTATTAAGATCAGTTTTCACACGAAAACGTGATGAACGTTTCGCAAAAATGTCACAAAAGGAGCGATTACGGAAATCGCGCGTACTACGCCATCTACAACTTTTATGTCATTCTTTGCGTTCGATGAAAAGGAACATGCGCAATGAGAAACATCTTGACTTGATTTCTTTTTGATATTATTTTTATTTTTTATTTATTTATTTATTAAATACATATTAGTTCTTACTTCTAAGGCAGTTTCCTGCTAAACTGTATAAACAGTTTGACAGATTTTTCATATTAACTCATTTATATTAACATTTTTACATTACTTTGTTAATCTTCATGATTATTTGTAGATATTACTTGAAGAAATTTAACAGACTGTCGACTGACCCAAAATTATGATATTTCGTCCCTATAATTGATACAGCGTGTAATGGAGCGTACGAAAATGTTAATAATAGCGCCCTCTGTTATTACTACAGGGTCATTATTAAACCTGTAGTTTCGCCGTCTAGTTAATAGCTCCCAAGTTCTCATATTAGATGTCGCCATATACAGGGTGTCCCTAAAACCAACTTTTATACGATCAGGGCTGATAGACCAGCTCATAAGAACTTAGATTAAGCAAATTTGACCTCAGTAAAAATCTCTTAGTTTTCGAGATATTGACGTTTTTGTAAAACTCGTGCTAAGTGATACCCTGACTCGGTGTTTTGAGTGTCATTGCTAAAATATCAAGTATTTTACAAATCTGTTTTTTGCTATGTGTGGCCAAATAACTATGCTATTGAACGTATTTTCTATTTTTGCTAATTTATTCATGCTGTGGACACAGTACAATAACAAAAAAAAAATATTCGATTTTTTTCAAATTTCACCTCTGACTTCGAACTAGCGTGGTGAAAAAAAAATGTACCAACATAACCAGGCACTCAACGTAAAAAAATTGCGCATTTATTGTAGTTTCTAAAATGGTATACAATTTACTAAACACTGTAATAATTTTTGAAATAATGATATTTTGTTACAAAATTAACTGTCTGCCGCCTTCATCTCATACGATCCGGTTGAACTAAGTTTGCACCTGGCGTGCTTGACATCACATACAAATTAGGTGCAAACTTCACGTAATCGTCAATATCTCGAAAACTAAGAAATTTTTATGAGGTAAATTTTACTCAGTCTCGTTTTTTATGAGCTGGTTTATCAGCCCTGTTCGCCATTTTGTAAAAGTCGCGAATTTTGATAGCCTGGATCAGTCTTTCGAAAGTCATGACTTCAAATTTCAGTATTTTCTTAATCTGCTTTTTGTTTTAAACATTACTTAATAATTATGCTATCATACCTTATCAAAATAAATTAGATTTTACGTGATTCAAAATATGACCTCGGATTTGAATCGCGTAATACTTAAAACAAATTTACCATGCTAAAATAAAAAAAAATAATGTAGTTTAAAATAGTAAGATTTTACACACTAGACACCGTAGTTTTTAAGATAATAGCATTTTAATTCAAAAGGAGGTTATACTACAATATTCCATTGGTTAAATTTCGTACCAGAATTTGAATTTCGAACAGAAAAGGTATGATAGCATAATTATTAAGTAATGTTTAACAAAAAGCAGATTAAGAAAATACTGAAATTTGAAGTCATGACATTCGAAAGACTGATCCAGGCTATCAAAATTCGCGACTTTTACAAAATGGCGAACAGGGCTGATAAACCAGCTCATAAAAAACGAGACTGAGTAAAATCGACCTCATAAAAATTTCTTAGTTTTCGAGATATTGACGATTACGTGAAGTTTGCACCTAATTTGTATGTGATGTCAAGCACGCCAGGTGCAAACTTAGTTCAACCGGATCGTATGAGATGAAGGCGGCAGACAGTTAATTTTGTGACAAAATATCATTATTTCAAAAATTATTACAGTGTTTAGTAAATTGTATACCATTTTAGAAACTACAATAAATGCGCAATTTTTTTACGTTGAGTGCCTGGTTATGTTGCTACATTTTTTTTTCACCACGCTAGTTCGAAGTCAGAGGTGAAATTTAAAAAAAATCGAATATTTTTTTTTTGTTATTGTACTGTGTCCACAGCATGAATAAATTAGCAAAAATAGAAAATACGTTCAATAGCATAGTTATTTGGCCACACATAGCAAAAAACAGATTTGTAAAATACTTGATATTTTAGCAATGACACTCAAAACACCGAGTCAGGGTATCACTTAGCACGAGTTTTACAAAAACGTCAATATCTCGAAAACTAAGAGATTTTTACTGAGGTCAAATTTGCTTAATCTAGGTTCTTATGAGCTGGTCTATCAGCCCTGATCGTATAAAAGTTGGTTTTAGGGACACCCTGTATGTACGTCTTGAAATTTGAAAGATTTTAATTTTTACTACCTACCTGACCTGTAAACAAACAGTGTAACTGTTTGTGAATTTTGGGCAGTCTTTGAGGATGTGGTCGATTGCTTGCGAGGTGATTCCATCGCGAGGACATAGGGCGTCGGCGGTAATTTTGATGCGATGAAGATATTATGATTTGTGATAACCGGTGAGTATTTGATTGAGTGAGATGGAATGAAATATTAGTCTTTAATATGTTGCAGAGTCGGTAGCCAATTTTTGAGGAGCGATCCAGTGGTTGAGGTCAGTCAGATAGTAGTTCCTGTGCGACGTATCGGTTTCGGTTCTATAAGTTGTTTGATGTAGGAGATTAGATGGGGTAAATATGTTGGAACGTAATTTAAAGTCTATAAAGACGGATAAGTATAGCTTGGCAACTTCGTTGGTGACACTCCCATGTGTGCTTTTTGTTATGTGCAGCCGTAACTACTTACACAAGTTACCGCCAACACGAACGGCGACCGACGGAGGCTGCCTCTGGTCCGGCTGGATCGGTCGTCGTCGGGTCACTTGCAAGGTCACTTGCGCCAAGGCGATAGGGGCGCCGGAAGTCGAAACACGACCACAGAATATAAATAGAGCAGTATGGAAGCTACACTTACTTTTTGAAATAAATACCTACGCTCCATTAGAGCGTTAGGGTTGTTTAAAATGAAAAGATCGCGGGCTGTCTGTGCGCGCGCACGTAACAAACGCAAAGCGCAGCCACTCACCTCCATGCGCACTCGCGACTGACGGCACCGCGAGATTCCCTTAGGGGCCTTGTAAAGCGCGCGTCTATGTGTGCGTGCGTTTCGATCGTTTTGTTTGTAGCTTCCTTACTGCTTTAGCTTATATATATTCTGTGACACGACGACAATAAAGAGGTGCTTCATAGGTTTCGCACACAGGCGCTGCCGGGGGTCGGCGCGGCCACAGCGCGCACACATTCAACCGCGCGATGTACCCTTTGTAGGAAAAAAAATTACTGCTGTTAAGGTTGACTTGAAATTCGTATGAAGTTTTGCAATCCTCTCATCACGCATCGCGCAACTTGATACAAATTTCAATTCAATCCTCGTCTCGTCTCGTCTCGCCCTGCCGGTGGAAAACCACCTTTATACTGTGATAACAATGTGCGTCTAATATTACATATAGCTATAATATATATATTACAAGAAAGCCGTGGTACAGCATGTCAATGAACGCAAAACGCCGTCGATACGCGTATTGAATTACAGTGTCAGTACTTATACCACAGTTCAGTTATTAAAGGGGCATAAGTATGATATGTTCCAGATACTTAAGCGTCCTTTCAAACCGTTGAGTTGAAAGTACAGTTTCAAACAAAAGTTGATAGTTTTTCTGATTTCGATTGTCCCTCAAAAATCCCACCCCATCCCTCCCAATATAAGAAGATGTTTGGATGTTTGTTACTAAATAACGGGGAACTGGATGGATTGAGCTGAAATTTTGCATGCAAGTAGACGAAGCCCTGGATTGAAACATAGGATACTTTATATCCCGGTAAATAGTTCCCTTGGTACAGTAACGGGAACAACGTGGGCAAAGCCGCGGGTAAAAGCTAGTAATTAATAAAACCATTATCGAAGGCACCTTTGTCTGTCTGTTAGTTCGTCTGTTTGTCTCAGCCGATTTGCTCCCAAACAAGGACCTTAAAATGAATAGCCGGACGGAGCCTTACCAACAGAGAACTGAAGCCATTTTTAATAAGCACTCAATAAGAACTCATCATAGCGAGCCTATAATATGTGTGTAGATAAAGCAGTGTACATATATATTTGATTAATTCAAATACACCTTATGTACTTTTTAGGGTTCCGTGCCTCAAAAGGAAAAAAACTGAACACTTATAAGATCACTTTGTTGTCCGTGTTTGTCCGTCTATCCGTCTGTCAAGACCCTTTATCTCGGGAACGCGTGTAGGTATCGAGTTGAAATTAAACCCATATAGGTACTCATGAAAAAAATCAAACTTCTAAGTTGACGTAAAAAAAAAATATGGCCGTTTATGCCGCAAAAAACGTATATTTTGACACTCTCAAAGGAAACCAAAATTCATAGCGTACTTTCCGTTGACCTAGAACTTTTGGCAAATAATATTGTTTTAAGGCCGAGCCACACCGGCTGCGTGTGCACCAGTGGCGTGGCGTGAAAGATATCCTTGGGCAAGCCGGTGCAGATTTGGCGTACATTTTCCTTAAGAGCTGTAGAATAAGTTGCTCAAATGTCGGATATTAGGCAAGCTGGCAGGAATCGAGTTCTTTGGACGCCACGCTACTGGTGTGCGTGCACGCACTGTACGCTGCAGCTCCTTGACTTAGAGCGTGAATAGCCACCATTTTGAAAAATATTCATACTATACAACGCGTACGCCACGCGCACGCAGACGTGTACGCAGCCGGTGTGGCTCGGCCTTTATACTCTAGTATAGGCAAAAATCTGAAAACTGTAAATTTTTAATTAAATTATAAAAAATAGACTTTACTAAGTGAATCAAAATTTATGAGGTATAGGGTACTTTAATATATGTACCTATAAATTTGTACGGAACCCTCGGTGGGCGATCCGACTCGCACTTGTCCTGTTTTTTTACTTTGCCAGTCTGTCTCCCGACTAATGTGGAGGTTGCATAGGTATGCAATCTTCACAGAAGCATGCTTCATTATAGACTGCATCATCACTTCGCGGTCAAAAACTTGTTTATTATTTAAAGGTCATTTGGTACGCCAAAAGTCTAGCCTAGTCTAAGACCGACACGGACTTCGTAGGGTCTAGCCTTAAACAGACAGACTCTCCCAAGCATCGTCATTAAATAGATCTTTGCGATCGCAACATTGTCAGTGTGTGTGTTATTTCTCGTGTAGTGACTGTACTTGTGCGTAAGTTGAGTGAGTTTAGTATCAGAATAAAAAAATATCTATATAAAAACATGTTTTTGACACCAATTTTTTTTCTGGTGCAGCAAATTTCGTTGGCGATACAGCGTGGCAACGCTGCCAGCGTCGTGGGCACTTTTGAGCCAGCTACGATTCGGGGCGATCCTTTTTAACGTAAGCTAAAGTGACGAAGCCTGTTGTGGATTACTTTTGTTGGTGGTAAGTGTGACGAAGCCTGTTGCCGATTTGAATTTGTACCCACCTGACGAAGCCTGCGTTGCGGATTTAATCTTGTGTGGCGGATTTAATCTTTTATTTTTTCAATTTATTATGTGTTGATTAAATGATATTTTATTAGATTTTTTTTTTGCAGACTACTTTTTTTACGTAGTCAAAAATTGTATGTCAAAACTAATCAAATGAACCCAAGCGTGGTGGATTTACCTTATTTAATTTAGATTATGATCCTATGGCCAGCCAGTCACATTATCACAGAAATTAGACTTTTAAACGGAGGTGTTGCCATGTTCCGCTCTGCAAAGTTATCGTGGTCGTACTCTACGCAAGTATAACTTTGGGTATAACCGGCAGGAAGTGGTTCTAATATGTTAACCCACACATATACACTCATGGATGTATAAAATAGAAGGATACCGCGCGGTCTAAGACGCGGGTGAAGCCAAGCAATGGCCGCCGAAGTGAGCATGTATGGGTTGACGGCCCAATGGCAGCCGACCGGCCCATTATGCTGGTTGATGTGTGCGTGCGTGCGTACAAAGCGCGGCGGCCATTGCTTGGCTTCACCCGCGTCTTAGACCGCGCGGTATCCTTCTATTTTATACATTCATGTATACACTTACATGTTGACACTAGGTTATAGGTTAACGCGGGCAAATCCGCATCTCGACGACAGATATGTGCCTATTTTGCGCGACCGACTGATACGGCAAGTTAAATAAAAGCTTGTAGTTTGCTATATATGCCGACTCCCTCCCTCAAGATCCTAGTGAATGAAGCCTTGTGTATGCGACTGTCCATTGCACAGTAGAATTAACTAATTAGGCTACGTTACACATAATCCGCCGCGCTGGCGGCATGTATCGCCGTCTGCTAGACAAACAGTCAGTGAATTTGTGATTAAAAAAAAAAACTATTCACCCTAGTGTCCACGCGTCATACGAGTAATTTAAAAATAAATTAATTGGGTATTTTTTGCGCGCGTATGTGTCAGAGATTAGATTTAAAAAAGTGAAATGTTGCTTTCAAATTAACAACTACTTAATAGGCTACTTGATGACAGTTCAAATCAGCTTCTTTTTATGAAGTGTCAAAACGCTCCGAAAGTATGCAGTTTAGTATGAAATACTATCTTGTGACGTCATGCTCAACATGGTGCCTTATTTTTAGTTTTCGTCATTGTAAAATCGTTGATGGTACGAAAATAAGTTTGAATGATTTTATCCGGGCTGTTTTGGAAGCGTAATTTGCTGGTTAGAGTTCATTAATTTATTTTGATTGTTGTCAAATACCCTATTAAAGTTTTTTTGTAATGTTAAACAACATGAAACGTGAAAATTTAAGTTCCTATTGTGTAGTTTAGTGCTGTAAACAAGGTTTCTATTGATTTTATGTTTTTATTAAAATGATAAGAAAAGTTAGCTAAAGTGATTATTTACATATCAAAATAAATTTTCGACGACATTGCAAGTGATCTTCAAATAAATCGAGTAAGTTTGAGGTATATTTAAGTACCTATAACCATAAAACCAGATTCTCACCGATTTTGTTTTAGCGTCTCCTCCGTTGTGAGTCGCGTAATTTCTGCTACATTCGGTTTCATACAAAACTCCTGTTTGGTTCACACGGCGACGCAAAATGAGTCGTCAAAATGTATTGTTGAGAATTTCCGCAGCTGACATTACGCAGCTCACAACTCACAAAATTACGCTCGTCTGGCCTCACCCTAACTTTTGAACAAAACGTTTTTCTATACAAGCATAAAACAAAGGTATTTTTAGGGTTCCGTACCAAAATGGTAAAAAAGGAACCCTTATGGTGCGACTCTGTCTGTCTGTCTGTCTGTCTGTCTGTCCGTCTGTCACAGCAAGATATCTCAGGATCTACTGATGCTATCGACTTGAAATTTGGAATAGTGTTAAAAACCGCTAATCCGAGTCTACGGGATAGAAAAAAAATCTTATACCTTTTTTACTTTTTTTTAAAGGCTTAAGCTAATATATTGAGTGGGATATCAAATGAAAGGGCTTAATATGTAGATTCCAAAACCGTTTTTGTTTTTTTTCTTAGACATGTAGTTTTTGATTTAAGACAAAAAATGTTAAAAAAATACCATTTCCCCCGATCATATTATCTCCGAAGTTACTGAGCAGAAAAATCTGTAATAATTAGCGATTATTCATATCATCCTAAATATTACAGGAAAAATAAAACGGTTTTCCTAACTAGCAGCGTTTTTTAGAAATTCGCAAAAATCGTAAAACAACCTTATTTGCTCCTACTAAACTAACCGCGGCATATGTCGATGTATGGGGACAACAGTTTTATAAGAGCAAAGTTAAGTTTGTCCCACCATACAGTTTATACCCCCGACGCAAAAACGACGGGGTGTTATAAGTTTGACGTGTCTGTGTGTGTAAATGTGTAAATGTCCTTGTGGCATCGTAGCTCCCAAACGGATGATCCGATTTTAATGCGGTTTTTTATGTTTGAAAGATATATCAGTTGAGAGTGTTCTTAGCTATGTTTGGTGGAAATCGGTTCAGGTCTTCAAGGTCATTAGGTCGTTTGTTATTTTTGGACGGGGGTTTTTTAAATTTTTAATTTTTCTTGAATTATTCACGTATCTACTGATGAGTTTGTACGGAACCCTCGGTGCGCGAGTCCGACTCTCACTTGACCGGTTTTATTTTAATTACCTAGTAATATAATTTGTAACATACCTAAAAAATGTGTTATGTAACGTAGGTAATGGACTTCATCATTAGAGAGTGTCAGGTTTGACAGGTGGCTACACATTTACTATACTTACCTGTGTTATTTAGAAAACAGGATTTTAACTTCAACAAGCAGGTCCAATCCAATCCAATACCATATAATCTGGGGGCACGGCAGTGCCTCCGCCAAGTCGAGCAAAAAAGGCACGGCCGTACCACCCTTTTCTCGAAGCCATTCAGGCCATTTTCAAGCTCCTGTAATTTTGTGCTGCCTAAAGCTAGAACCCTGAATTTTCAGGGATATACAGGGCACAATAAGACTTATATATATTCTCAATAACATTCAATTTGAACGTGAAGTTTAAGAACTATTGCACGTCAAAGTTCCTTAGTTTTGTCACTGATTCACTGACTCACTGATGACCATCATAACTCTAAGGTACTTCTAGCAGACCCACAAGCTCCAAATTTTAAACATACTTAGTTAGTTTTTAGCCTATCAAGCCCTACAAAACCTAAAAAATTGCAATTTCAGTCACGACTGCACACATAAGTTTGTAATCCAATACAAATACATGCAATTACAAAGTTAGTTATACAGTTCAGATTGAAAAGAAAGACCACTTACAAAAAGAAATGAGATCCCATCAAAAACATTACATGTAAAAAGATGTAAGACTCGCAACGCAGTTCTTTTACAACAAAAATGTTTTGAGATGTAATGTTAAACCAAGTCAGTACCGGGGGGATGTCCACAGAACTCGATTTCTACCGACTTGCTTGAAATAATAATTTAACCGTGGAGGAACATTTAATACTTCTCAAGTAGGGGAGACCGGGTATGGTTGTCTCAGGGGTTGGTTGTCACAGCAGCCATTAAATAATACGAAACGAAGGAGGTGAAGCTCTTGCGATCTTTTAACATCGAGCGATGCAATTATTCCTTCGTTTCGTATTATTTAATGGCTGCTGTGACAACCAACCCGTGAGACAACCATACCCGGTCTCCCCTAAAGAATCTTCCCTCCACGGGTTTTTTCTCCTACTACTCCTACGGTATTTGCTCTTACTAAACTAACCGCCATAACGTTTTTCTTGAACAATTCACGTATCTACTTACGAGTTTGTACGGAACGCTCGTTGTGCGAGTCCGACTCGCACTTGACCGGTTTTTTATTCAGTATGAATGAACTGGCCACTTAACAGAAAACGACGACCACTTGACAGAAAATGTTCTTGTCAGTTAAATTAACAAATAACAGTTTGGGTACAATTTTAATTTCTTTATTTTGTTCGGTAAATGAAAACCAAAACATCATACGAAGAGTTTTCTTAATTTCTAGTTAATGTTAATTATTATAAATTAAAGAATCTGCTCTTCAAATATCGGCAATTAATTTGTTAGCACCTTATACGTATAAGTATGTTTACATACATCCAAATATAGTGCAGTGTAGTGCATTCGTACACGGCGCGCATCACAGATATATGAGAAACATACACAGGTTTCTTATAAATCCGTGGCGCGCACACATACAAGCGTGCAATGTATATTTTGTAGGTAAAAAATTACTGCTATTGAGTGAATCATGATTTAAATGGAACAAGATCTTACATCTAGAGATAGATTAGGTAAAAATAAGTCGTTTTTAGGGTTCCGTACCAAAATGGTAAAAAAGGAACCCTTATGGTGCGACTCTGTCTGTCTGTCTGTCTGTCCGTCTGTCACAGCAAGATATCTCAGGATCTACTGATGCTATCGACTTGAAATTTGGAATAGTGTTAAAAACCGCTAATTCGAGCCTATGGAACAGAAAAAAAATCCTATACCTTTTTTACTTTTTTTTTAAAGGGGACCGAAATGGGATGTCTAAAATCAAAAGTTGAGCTAATATATCGAGTGGGATATCAATTGAAAGGGCTTATTATGAAGATTTCAAAACCGTTTGTATTTTTTTCAGTAAACGTGTAGTTTTTGATTTAATACCAAAAACGTTTATAATAATACCATTCCCCCCTATTATTTACGAAGTTACTGAACAGAAAAATCTGAAATAATTACCGATTATTAATATTATCCTAAATATTACAGGAAAAATAAAACGGTTTTCCTAACTTGCAGCGTTTTTTAGAAATTCGCAAAAATCGTAAGACAACCTTATTTGCTCCTACTAAACTAACCGCGGCATATGTCGATGTATGGGGACAACAGTTTTACAAGAGCAAAGTTAAGTTTGTCCCACCATACAATTTTTCTTGAATTATTCACGTATCTACTGACGATTTTATACGGAACCCTCGGTGCGCGAGTCCGACTCGCACTTGACCGGTTTTTTTAAGAAATAAATAGGGCGACCCAGCGGACGAACCCTTATTTTCATACAAAAGTGGGGGACAGCTATGTCCGCTGGGTCACTGCTTATAAACAAGTTATAATAAACAAATTATAATAAAAAATATTTGCATTACGTAGCTTTATTATCTGTCTTTTAAATGAGCATACACTTTATTCAAAAAATATCCGAATAAAGATTTCCTTTCAATTTGGAAAAGGTGAAATTTTGTTGACAAAGAAAATTTTATTCACCCTAATTATACTGTTTCCAAGCGGTTATTCCCCTTGTGTGTTAGTTGGGAAGTTGGGATATATGCTTATGCAGTTTGCAGCCGATCCCCGGCTGAATAATTGAATGCCCGTTTCAATTGTCCATTGACCCATAATTGGTTATAGTTAATCTAGATTCTAGACTAACTCGGCTAGCACAGAATCAAAGTATAAAGACGACCAAGCAGTTTATCTTCGGCCGTTTAGGATCGCGCGACATGACTCGCGCACCGAGGGTTCCGTACAAACTCGTCAGTAGATACCTACGTGAATAATTCAAGAAAAACTGTATGGTTGCACAAACTTAACTTTGCTCTTGTAAAACTGTTGTCCCGATACATCGACATATGCCGCAGTTAGTTTAGTAGGAGCAAATAAGGTTGTCTTACGATTTTTGCGAATTTCTAAAAAACGCTGCAGGTTAGGAAAACAGTTTCATTTTTCCGGTAATATTTAGGATGATATGAATAATCGGTAATTATTACAGATTTTTCTGTTCAGTAAGTTCGGAGATAATAGGGGGAATGTTACTTTTTTTAACGTTTTTTGTCTTAAATCAAAAACTACATGTCTAAGAATAAAATGAAAACGGATTTGGAATTTACATATTAAGCCCTTCCATTTGATATCCCACTCGATATATTAGATTAAGTTTTGATTTACGACATCCCATTTCGGTCCCCTTTAAAAAAAAGTAAAAAGGGTATAAGATTTTTTTTCTGTCCCATACATAGGCTTGGATTAGCGGTTTTTAACACTATTCCAAATTTCAAGTCGATAGCATCAGCAGATCCTGAGATATCTTGCTGTAACAGACGGACAGACAAATTGAAAGTAGGGCTATTATATCGAGTGGGGTATCAAATTAAAGGGCTAGATTAGTGTATTAAAATGCCGTTTTTATTTTTTTTCTTAAATAAGTATTTTTTGATTTATGACGACAAACGTCAAAAAAAAAACCATTATCTTCGAAGTTACTGAACAGAAAAATCTGTAATAATTACGAATTATTAATGTCATCCTAAATATTACAGGAAAAATATAACGGTTTTTCTAACTTATACCGTTTTTGAGAAATTTGCAATAATCGTAATACATACTTATTTGCTCCTACTAAGCTAACCGCCGTACAGTTTTTCTTGAACTATTCACGTATCAACTTACGAGTTTGTACGGAACCCTCGGTGCGCGAGTCCGACTCGCACTTGACCGGTTTTTTGATACTCACGCCATCAAGACGAACCTAATGATGTATAATTTATCAAAATCGGTTGTACCGTTGAGTAGTCACGAGCGGACATAGGAACAGACATACATACAGGTCAAACATATAACCCTCCTTGTAGGCTTCGCCGCAGTCGGGTAAAAAGACGCAAGACTCGCAACGCAGGTCTTCTACAAAAAAAAAGTTTTGAGACGTAATGCTAAACCAAGTCAGTACCGGCGGTGTCAGTGAGTGAGTGAATCAGTGACAAAACTAAGGAACTTTGACGTGCAATAATTCTTAGACTACAAGTTTTGTATTGAGAATATATCTAAGTCATGCCCTACATATATATCTTAAAATTCAGGGTTCTACTCGTAGCTTTAGCCAGCACAAAATTACAGGAGGTTGAAAATGACATGAAAGGCTTCGAGAAAAGGATGAAACGGCCCTGCCTTTGTTTTGCTCGACTTGGCGTGGGCACTGCCGTGCCCCAGATTGATATCATGTAGGTGTCGCAGCCAACGGGTTTTATCAGCCATTTGGTTAAATGCCTAGCATTTCTACTAAATTATGACCCAGCAGCAGGTCGACAAAGCCCCGCTAAGCGGGGCTTCTATTACTGCTCTGAGGGACACAAGCTAACTAACAAAACTAACCTAAAATTTTAATGAAAACGCTAGGCAGTTAACTTAATGGCTAATTAAGCTAGTTGGCGGCGACATAGGTATTATCAAACCGCGTTGAGAAAGGGATTCGAGTGTACCGTTAGCACAAGTGTACTTAATAAATGATTAAATATAAGTAATCATAAACCAATCTTTGATATCTTCATAAGTGCAGACCCTTATAGATAATAGAATTAATAGCTAAATATGATTTGCATATTTAAACTCTATTCTCGGTAAATATTGTCATTTGTTTAATAAAAAATAGTATTATCATATTTGACAAATCTGTCACCAGTCACATTATTTCGCTTTATCAAATTGCCGTAGCTTTTCAAAAATACGTTTGTATACAATATGAATCGCGGTAAAGTATTAAACGGTCGATGCCGAGAAATTGTCTACAATGTACTATATTTTAATAAAGAAAACGATAAGACGAAGGTTCTTTTGAAAACTTTGATGGCCATCTTAAGCGTAAATGCAATCGTCTCTGACATCAATTACAACACTTACCAATTGTACATAAATTATAAAATCATACTTAAAATACTTTAAAAACGGTGTTTAAGAAAGTAACTCTATTTGATCTGAAGAACTATCTCTTAATGCTATCGGAAATCAATAAAAACACGCTGTATAATTTGATATTTTTTCCATGCTTTAGAACTTCATTGTACCAAAATAACAATTTAATTTATCTGCATACTCTACCACTGACAATGTCATATCATGCATTAGTTCAAAAATGACATATGAGCTCAATCCCTTTCTAAACGCGGTTTGATAATACTATTATACTGTTGAAACCTTCAATTATGTTTGAAAACTAGATATAAAACGAGTTTGAAAGCTGACATTTTGGTCTAGTCGAATGCATAATGCTAAGAGGGTGACCGTGAAATCTCAATTATTAATCATGGCTAATGTAATGTTAAAATACAGTAAAACAATATACATTTATCAATTATCTATATTGATTTATGCACATTAAAAAACTGGCCAGGTGCGGGTTCCGTACTACCGACAAGCAAAAATACGCCAAATCACGTTTCTTGTATTATGCCCTTTTATACCTAACTTTATTTTGTTTTTATTATTTGTTGTATTACGGGAATAAACATTCATACATACATAAATCCGAAGAACATACCGATGTTACTGTCTTTTAGTGGCGTGGCGGCCTAATATCAGGCACTTGACCATCTTATTCTACAGCTCTTTAGGAAAATGTACCCCAAATCTGCACCGGCTTGCCCAAGGATATCATTTACGCCACGCCACTGCTGTCTTTGAACATATCAAGCACATACCTATTCGACTTGGAGGGGGCACTGCCGGCCCCCAGATGTGTATACCCTGTGAACATTTCAAGTCTCTATCTATTACGGTTCAAAAGGTAGAGCTCGGTAACAGACCAACAGAAACACGTTTCTTATATGGGGACCCCCTTTTCATTTTATTTTGTTTTTATTATTTGTTATTATAGCGGCAATAGAAAATACAGATTCTGTGAAAAAAGGCTCTACCTATTACCAAGGACCATTAAAACAAGAGGACTGTCATTTTCCATACTTTGGATCGTAACCCGACCGCTAGGGGATTTCCGGGCAAAAACTAGATGGCGCTAAAAAACTAAACATTTAACGATGTTATAATTGAACAAAGAAACATAGTATAGTAACAATTAGTTCTTAAACAGCTAATAATAAATAAATTCTAACATTTAAATACTGTGTCACGTTTGCAAAGTTGAATAATTGTAAATAATATAATTCTTATACCAAGCTTATACATAGATGGCGTTGTAAATTCGGGGAACAGCTTTTTGTATGAAGAATGACAGTCCTCTTGTTTTAATGGTCTTTGCTATTACGGTTGAAAAGATAGAGCCCTGTGACAGACGGACTGACAGATAAAGAGTTCCGTTGGCTTGGCACCCTTTGGGTACAAACATGATATAAAGCATGTCTACGAAAAAAACAGCAGGTTCATTTGTGATTAAAACAATAATCTATACCTATATTCCTTGTTTCTATCACTATTTTCTTCTTCGTATGATTCGATCATGTTTGAATAGTTAATGTTATCTTATACATATACGTTTGGTGAATCAAATCAGAACTCGTTAATTGAATTATGATAAACAATCAATATCATCCTAGTTGCTGCATCTAACGTCTTGTAAGGCTTGTATGGAATCAAGGTGCTTGATTATATTATAACCATCACGATCTTGTTAGGAGCAACCCAATTTTTTTTAGAGTTTTTATAAAGATATTGTTTCTTAATTGCTCTTGCTGAAACTTCTTTTTTTGTTTGGGAGAGTATAACTCCCAAGTGGTCCCATAATCACCAGGTCAGGATCTGATGATGGGACTCCTCAAATATTATCAGCGATTTATAGCATAGTGCTTGTCACCTTACTGCCCAATAGGTCTTTGCTGGAACCTCTACTGCTAATGACTTAACATTTAAGATGACAAATACTAGGACAGTGTCAAGCACTCAGACGTATACTCTTGTATTTTTTCATTGAATACCTATCAGTGGCGTGGCGTTGAAGAAATCCTTGGGCAAGCCGGAGCAGCTTTGGCCTCAATTTTCTTTAAGAGCACCATAATTAAGTGCTGAACTGCCTAACATTAGGCAAGCCGATGGGAATCGAGTTCTATGGACGCCATGCCACTGATACCTACATTAGTTAGAAGTTGGTTATTTAGAAATTTCTAATTTTGTATGAACTATTTACAGACTCAACATGAAGTACAAACAGCAACACACTTAACTGCCCATTAAAGACAGAGCAGAGAGAAAATGATAACGATTGAAAGAGATATATATATTTGTATTATGTCAACTTCAAATCAAATAACGTTTGCGTATGTGTAATGTGCCTTTGAGCTTTGTCATTGTAGTTGTTTGGGCAAAGTTTTTTTTTTCCATACTGTAAATAAAGGTTTTATTTCAACAAGACAGGTGAATTTGTCAAAATTATGATTTAGCTTTCAGACGAACGTTGTGATGAAATAAACTAATTATATTGCTAATGCTTTGATTGGTGCTTCATATTTTTTATATGATGCACCAATATAATGTAATTTATATTTATTATTCATTCATTATTTTCCATGAATTCAATAATATGGCATTAATGTCAATAATGACGTTGGATCAGCCATAAAAGAAAAATTATTGTTTCAAAACTCTTTTGAATAATAGCCAATTTATACTCATAAACACACGCACACATGCATAACACGACGCCTTCAAGTGTGATTCTCTTTCTTGCAGTATTTCCCATTTTTGAAGTGTATAGTTAACTGTGTTGCTGTTTGTACCCCGCAATAATGCAGCGGCTCGGGGCACCGAAGCCCCAAATAGTGGTGCATCACACGTCTTACTCAGCTGGGGACACCGCGGGCGGCCTCAGCGTGTTGTTCACCGTGCTGTGTATAGTGGACCTCTTTGGGGTGTTCCCGGTTGTCGCATTGCCGAAGAGCGTCATAGCTTGCGGTTAGTACCATCAAGCTTCGATTATTTTCAAAGTCCCAACCAGTATTGAGTAGTAATACAGCGCTGAAGCCGCCAATAGTGGTCCACAACGCGTCATAGTAATCAGAGATAAGTCCGATAAGTACCTAACCCTCATATAGTGGTGCACTACACGTTTTACCTACTCAGCTGGGGACACCGGGGGCGGCCTCAGCGTGTTGTTCACCGTGCTGTGTACCTATAGTGGACCTCTTCGGGGTGTTCCTGGTCGTCGCATTGCCGAAGAGCGTCATAGCTTGCGGTTAGTACCATCAGGCTTCGATTATTTTCTAACTCCCAACCAGTATTGAGTAGCAATAACAAGCTGCATCGCGGTGTTAAGATTTTCCGAAATTAATGACCACCGCGCGGTATTGTCTCTTGGTTCTATTTACATTGAAGATATGAATGTAGTTGTTGTATCGAGCACGCCGTGTATAATTTTTTGGGACCCAGTTGTTCACCACAAGTATAACATTGTTGATACAGGTATATACGGCATACCCCTGGTGCTAGCTGTATTCGCGCTCCAGCTGTACACCGCAGTTCTACTCGGGCGGTGCTGGATCCTGGCTAAGGAAATCGCACCCACCATTAGAGAGAAGAACAGGTCAGTTTGGAAAATGTTAACACATGTCCTTCCAATTGCAGTTTCCTTTTAGCGCATAAGCACTGCCGGATTAACCGGAGCAAATACACAGCTACAAGCCTGAGGCTGCGTTTCCACCTAGACACATTTCATTTACCTATCCTCTTTCCGCTGACCTGTTTCAATTGGTTCATGACAATCTCTGGTGGAATCGCAGCCTAACGCGTGGTTGGGTGCGTACTTTCAAAAGCACATGATGTCATATATATCGGGTCACTGGTAAGTCTGTGTTTGAGGATATCTTAGCCCAAACCCGTGCTGGCTTAATTCGGCACTGGATATAAAGGGTAATTACAAAGTTCACTTATTTTCTGATTTTAAGGCAGGGCTCGAAACCGGTATTTTGCAAAAGCCCCGAAAGAGCCCAATATTTTGATTTATTTTATGATTTTTATGTAGAGCTCAGTAATGTATTTAAGTCATGATTTCGTATTATTAGATTGTCTGGTTAAAAAACGAAATAATAAACCAAATAAAAAACCGGTCAAGTGCGAGTCGGACTCGCGCACCGAGGGTTCCGTACAAACTCATAAGTAGATACGCGAATAGTACAAGAAAAACTGTATGTCGATTTGTTTAGTAGAAGCAAATAAGTATATGTTATGATTTTTGCAAATTTCTAAAAAACAGTGCAAGTTAGGAAAACAGTTATATTTTCCCTGTAATATTTAGAACCTGACGTGTAATGATTCTATTTAATAGCAAGGACCATTAAATCAAGAGGACTGTCATTCTCCATACAAAAAGCTGTTCCCCGAATTTACAACGCCATCTATGTATAAGCTTGGTAAAATAATTATAATATTATTTACAATTATTTAACTTTGCAAACGTGACACAGTATTTAAATGTATTTAAATTTATTTATTATTAGCTGCAACGAACTAATTGTTACTATACTATGTTTCTTTGTTCAATTATAACATCGTTAAATGTTTAGTGTTTTAGCGCCATCTAGTTTTGCCCGGAAATCCCCTAGCGTGAAACATGCCATCGCTTAGTTTTGCTACTCGCCGCTAGGGATTTCAAGTTTTGTAAATTTCTAAAAAGGTATTAAAGTTGGCAAGACCGTTCTATTTTTCCTGTAATATTCAGGTTGATATTTATAATTAGTAATTATGACACATTTTTCTGATCAGTAACTTCGGAGATAATAGGGGGGGGAATGGTACATAAAAATGTATAAATCAAAAACTACTTATTTAAGAAAAAAAATAAAAATGGTGTTTTAATCTACAAATTAAGCCCTTTCATTTGATACCCCACTCAATATAATAGCCCTACTTTCAATTTTCAAAGTCCCATTTTAAAAAAAAAGTAAAAAAGGTACAAGATATTTTTTTATGTCCAATAGGCTCGGGTTAGCTACTTTTAACACTATTCCAAATTTCAAATCGATAGCATCAGTAGTTCCTGAGATATCTGGCTGTGACAGACGGACAGACAGACAGACAGACAGACAGAGTCGCACCATAAGGGTTCCTTTTTTACCATTTTGGTACGGAACCCTAAAAACGATAAGAACGGAAAGAATGCCAGTCTTTTTGTATGGAGCAAATACCGGTTTCCGAGCCCTGTTTTAAGGTGTTGTTAGGGTTCCGTACCAAAATGGTAAAAAAGGAACCCTTATGGTGCGACTCTGTCTGTCTGTCTGTCTGTCTGTCTGTCTGTCCGTCTGTCACAGCAAGATATCTCAGGATTTACTGATGCTATCGACTTGAAATTTGGAATAGTGTTAAAAACCGCTAATTCGAGCCTATGGAATAGAAAAAAACTCCTATACCTTTTTTACTTTTTTTTTAAAGGGGACCGAAATGGGATGTCGAAAATCAAAAGTTGAGCTAATATATCGAGTGGGATATCAAATGAAAGGGCTTAATATGAAGATTTCAAAACCGTTTTTATTTTTTTTCTTAGACATGCAGTTTTTGATTTAAGACAAAAAACGTCAAAAAAAATATCATTCCCCCCCTATTATCTCCAAAGTTACTGAACAGAAAAATCTGTTATAATTACCGATTATTAATATTATCCTAAATATTACAGGAAAAATAAAACGGTTTTCCTAACTTGCAGCGTTTCTTAGAAATTCGCAAAAATCGTAAGACAAACTTATTTGCTCCTACTAAACTAACCGCGGCATATGTCGATGTATGGGGACAACAGTTTTACAAGAGCAAAGTTAAGTTTGTCCCACCATACAGTTTTTCTTGATTTATTCACGTATCTACTATCGATTTTGTACGGAACCCTCGGTGCGCGAGTCCGACTCGCACTTGACCGGTTTTATTAGGGTTCCGTACCAATATGGTAAAAAAGGAACCCTTATGGTGCGACTCTGTCTGTCTGTCTGTCTGTCCGTCTGTCACAGCAAGATATCTCAGGATCTACTGATGCTATCGACTTGAAACTTGGAATAGTGTTAAAAGTCGCTGATTCGAGCCTATTGGATAGAAAAAAAATCTTGTAACTTTATTACTTTTTTTTTAAAGGGGTCCGAAATGGGATGTGGAAAAACAAAAGTAGAGCTGTTATATCGAGTGGGATATCAAATGAAAGGGCTTAATTTGTAGATTCCGAAACCATTTTTGTTTTTTTTCTTATATTTGTACTTTTTGATTTATGACCAAAAACGTTCAAAAAATACCATTCCCCCCCTATTATCTTCGAAGTTACTGAACAGAAAAATCTGTAATAATTACCAATTATTAATATCATCCTAAATATTACAGGAAAAATAAAACGGTTTTCCTAAATTGCATAGTTTTTTAGAAATTTTCAAAAATCGTACACATACTTATTTGCTCCTACTAAGCTAACGGCCATACAGTTTTTGTTGAACTATTCACTTATCTACTTATGAGTTTGTACGGAACCCTCGGTGAGCGATTCCGACTCGCACTTGACCGGTTTTTTTTAAATCGTGCGGTGAATGAATCGGGGTATAGTGTGTTTTAATTTACGTCACCCCGGGAGGCCGTAAGTGGCATTTTCCGCTCGCTACGCGGGAAATTCCCACTTCCTGGCCTGGGGAAGACGTAAAGTTGTGTAGGTATACCACGAGCGGTAATAAAGTAGGCCCAAAGAGTGCCAACAGAAACCCTATTGCTAAGCCATTTACTGCCCTCGTCGCTTAGGGCTCGGGCCACAAACAGTTGTGATCTATATTTTACTGCCCTTGGTGTAACAGTGGTGTGGCATAAAAGATATCTTTAGGCAAGCCGGTGCAGATTTGGCGTACATTTTCCTTAAGAGCTGTAGAATAAGGTGGTCAAATGCCTGACATTAGGCAAGACGGTAGGAATCGAGTTCTTTGGACGCCACGCCACTGTGGTGTAATAAACTATTACGTTATTGGTGATAGATATCCGTACGCGGCCGTGGCAGAGCTGGCGTTCGGGAAGCACGCCCGGCGGTTGGTCACCTTCCTCATCGACGCCACTGTCTTCAGTGCGGGAGTGCCCAACTTTATCGTTGGTAAGGACCATAGAAATCACACTAGCACAGATTATTTAAGATATCATAAATGTGAAAGTTTGTGAAGATGTTTGTTACTAAATAACGGGCTAACAACTGGATGGATTGATCTGTTTGCGTTTTTCGTAAGGCGTTTGACGCCAAAAGAGTAAGTTTTGATAGAAAACTTAAATTTTCCATTTTATTTGGTAGTATTTGAACAATTAATTTTTGTATATAGCTTAACTCGTTTGTAGGTATATTTAGGTTTTAGTTTATAGTTTATTCTTTACTTTTGTTTGTTTTATTACCGTTATTCAGATAGTTTTTTAAGTTTAGTTATAATAAAAATGAGATTGTTGAATAATACATAAGTACTAAATTATACCCTTATTATCAGATTTTCAAATTTTCCATTGATTCATTTTCTCATGAAAGACATTATCCTTCCAGCATCTCAGAGCATGCAATTGTTCTGGTGGAAGATCACAGATGGCGCCGTGGGGGTATCCTATTGCGTGTGGATGCTGCTCATCGGCCTGCTGCTCTGCCCCGTCATGTGGCTCGGCTCTCCTAAGGACATGAAGTGAGTCCACTTTTTACCCGACTGCGGTGAAGCCCAAAGGAGGGTTATGTGTTTGACCTGTATGTATGTATGTATGTATGTATGTACGTTCCTGTGTCCGCTCGTAACTACTCAACGGCACATCCGATTTTGATAAAAATGATACATCATTAGATTCGTCTTGATGGTGCGAGTGTCACTGGGTATGAAGTTCGTTAAAATAAACAAAATGGCGGATTTTTTGCAGTTTCAAAGTGCACCGCGGTCAGGTTTTTTTTTAGTAAAAATGTGGTTATTAGGGTTCTGTACCCAAAGGGTGCCAATGGAACCCTATTACTAAGCCTCCGCTGTCCGTCTGTCCGTCAGTCAAAGGGCTCTATCGTTTGAACCGTAATAGATAGAGATTTTCACATGCATAAAACTTTATTTTTTGACGTTTTTGACTTGATTTTGGTAATGGTAATAGGTAGATGCATGATATATTTACAGACCACGAGAATCTATTTCTATATTTCCGTTATACCTAACAACAAAATAATCAAAATAAAATAAAGTTAAAAATAAAAGCGGGTCCCCATACACCAAATGTGTTTATGCCACACCTGGCCATAAAGGGGCTTTTTCCGCACGCTGCGCGTACGGAAAAAGCCGCTTTCTGGACAAGTGTAGACATAAAAGCCCTCGATCGCATATTTACGTCCCTCGCTTGCAGCTCGGGCCGCCAACTTCTGCGATCTCGGCCTTTCTTTGTATTACCACCCTAGTTGTGTAATGTACTATTATTTGGCTACTTTTTGCTCGTCGGTGGTACGGAACCCGATTGGACCGATTTGGAAAATTCTAGACATTCTCTTTGGAACCAGATAAGGATCTAATGATGGGATCCTAATCCTCGCTCCCCCCTCCAAAGCGTCTGAGTTCGTCCGTGGTAAACCGTGGCCTTCTGTTATAAAATCCACCCTGAGTGGGGTCAAGTCCCACCCAAGGGTGTCCCTCTAATCGCAGGACGACTATTATCGTAATATCGATTGTATGTATGTATGTAAACACTTTATTGCACATAAAATCATACAGAAACAGGAGAAAGAACAATGGTTATGTACAAACAAAGGCGAACTTATCCCTGTAAGGGATCTCTTCCAGCTAACCTTTGAGCAAATGAGAAGGAATAACTAACAACAAAGAAAATAGACAAACTTACAAAATTAATTCATTTACTTACACGAAGAAAATAGGGCAACTAAAATAAATATATTACCAATTATACATATTAAATATAATCCAACTACATATATATGTCGCAGCCAACTGGTTTAATTAGCCATTTGGTTAACTGCCTAGCCTTTTCAATAAACGGCGCCATTTAGTTAACTGCTTGGACAAAATTTAGCCAATATGTCAATGTAATAATTAATGAAATAGCCGGCTAATGCTTCTCTCTTCTTAGTCGTGGTCTTGGCAGAGTGGTCGTGGCCTTTTTTTTTTTTTTAGAAACTGACAAACTCGCAACCCATCCTGGGCGTAGCGATTGTCGGACCGGGTGGTTGGCCGTGGCGTTCCCTGGGCTCGAACCAGGTCAGGTCGTGGTCGTGGGGCTAATGCTTAGAACCTAACCTAAAATAAAACACCGGTCAAGTGAGAGTCGGACTCGCGCACCGGGGGTTCCGTACAAACTCATTAGTAGATACATGAATAGTTCAAGAAAAACTGAATGGCGATGGCGATTAATTTAGTAGGAGCAAATAAGTATGTGTTACGACTTTTGCAAATTTCTCAAAAACGGTGCAAGTTAGGAAAACCGTTATATTTTTCCTGTAATATTTAGGATGACATTAATAATTGGTAATTATTACAGTTTTTTCTGTTCAGTAACTTCGAAGATAATAGGCCCCCCCTATTATGGTATTTTTTTTATCGTTTTTCGTCATAAATCAAAAACGACTTATTTAAGAAAAAAAAAACAGTGTTTTAATCTACAAATCAAGATCTTTCTTTTGATACCCCACTCGATATAATAGCTCTACTTTTGATTTTCGACATCCCATTTCGGTCCCTTTTTAAAAAAAGTAAAAAAGGTACAATTTTTTTTCGGGCCAATATCTATATCAAGTCGATAGCATCAGTAGATCCTGTGATATCTTGCTGTGACGGACGGACAAACAGACAGACAGAGTCGCACCATAAGGGTTTTTTACCATTTTGGTACGGAACCCTAAAAAGAAGTTTGTTTTGTTCACTTTTTCCATGCCCCCCGAGCCCCCCTCGTGGAAGGCTCGGTCCCCTCCGTCCCCCCTATGTGAGACCAGGTTCTAGGAAATAATAGATTTATACAACTAAAATTTGAAGGTTTCGGCTAGGCTGGTTATTTAATGTTTTCGAACGAAAGTAGTTTGCCTACTAGCCGTTTGATAGAAGGGCTAGACGGCCCGATGTTCATCCAGGCACTTAACTAAATGGTGCCGTTTAATGAAAAGGCTAGGCAGCTAACCAAATACCTAATTAAGCTAGTTGGTGACGACATATACATATCGTAATAAATAAATGCGTGTTATATGTCGCCGCCAAATAGCTTAATTACGCATTAAATTGCTGCTCACGTTTAAATGTCTTTTGGCATTAATTTTTCTATTGCATATTTGTTCCCTATCATAATTGCATTACACATGTCATAATTGTTTTAACCATAATGTCGAATGTCATAAAATTTTTAGTAATTATATTGATGATTATAGTTAATTTTAGACATAACAATGTGTGACTATTAACCTTTTCATCGCTACGTAAATAAAAAGTCGCAAATCAGACGCCATGACATAACAGTCTCAAAACAAAAATTGAACTTTATGCTCGTGCATGAAGGTTTATATCGTTCTGTAGTCTGTGACCAATATATGCGTCGTTGGCGTCCAACCTGCGGTGCCAATATATACCTACGTCGTCGGCGTGGAAAAGGTTAACAGTTATAGGTACACCCATCAAAAATATGACTTAAAATTTAACCCGATATGGACCACCCTCCCAAACATCCTGAATCCACTGCTGGTTTTCATTTTCATATGTTACTCACTCGTTCACGGTATACGGTAGTTTTTCTTTTTCACAGGCAAGGATTTGAGTATGCGCGAGCATGCCACAGTATGGCGTTCACTCATACAGACGCGCGTCCTGCGTCTGTGTAAATTCGTGTCGTGCGCTCCTAAACGGCTGAAGTCGTACTACTTGGTTGTCTTTATAGTTTGACTTGATCGCAGGCCCCTCGCCCTCACGTCCGTGGGCATCGTGACCGCGGTGGCCTCGTGCACTTGGACCTGCATCGTGCTGGACGAGCAGTCGCCGCCCGCCGCCGGCGCGCTGGCGTACCAGCCCGGCCTCCAGGATCTCATCGTCGCTTACGGAATCATAGCCTTCCAGGTACGATGCAATCTAGACACTATAATATTATCTTCGGTTTCGCCATTATGATTTATGATTTATATTATTCTATAAGTTGTCTAATGATTTATGTACTTCCTATCCCCTATGCAGTCATAATTTTGTACGCCCACCGGCAAAACATAGTGCTACTACATAATTTGTATTTCACCACTGTATTTACCAGTCTTACCTATGTTTAACAAAATAAAACACTTTGACTTTGACACATGACAGTGTCTCGAACCAACAGTGGCGTGACGTCCAACCGGATTCCCACCGGCTTGCCTATTTTTCAGAGCATATGACCGGAATATCTATCACTCCTCGGGGTCAAAGGACTCCTGACCAAGATGGGACTATCAGAAAATGTTGAATGGAGAATGTGCGGCGAGGAAACAGAGACGATGAAACACTTATTGTGTGAACTTCGTGCCCTCGCCAAAACTAGAATGAAAGTATTATGCACTGGTTACCCAGAGCCAGATGAATTCCAGGCACTACCGATGGGGTCCATCATCCGATTTATGGAGATGGTGGAACAGGCCATGGCGTAGATGCGGTAAGGGGTAGTTACACAAAAGATCCCATTGGGTCGAAGTGTATCCGTAAGGACCCCTATTACCGAGATAAGATTAGATCTATTTACTCCTGAAGAAAAATTAATCCAAATCTGCTCCGGCTTTACTAAAAATATATTTGACGCCACGCCACTGCGAGCGAAGTGCAAGAAAAGGAACTGGCAGCGTCATGTCATACTACACAAAACGTTTGGAGCCACTGTTTACCTATTAATAATGTATAAAATCTTTGCAACATTCGGTTTATTTATGAAAAACCATTTAACACGTTCACTGTCCCCATACAAAACCGCTCATTCACAAAATACCGCATTAGACTATAGATAACCCACCAGTGGCGTGGCGTCCATAGAACTCGATTCCCATCGGCTTGCCTAATATTAGGCAGTTCAGCACTTAATTTTAGCGCTCTTAAAGAAAATTGAAGCCAAAGCTGCTCCGGCTTGCCCAAGGATTTCTTCAACGTCACGCCACTGTAACCCACAATCTTTACAGTTTTAATTAACGTCAATTTTAAGCGTTTCGTGATTGCGTAAGTCGCTTTAGGTATTGGTTTGTTATTTATTGAAATACATATAACATTATATAGGTATCAAAGCAACTAGCTGAGGAGAAGCTACCTAATTCCAACACTGGCTTTTGAGTCCTGAAATTTTTAGTTAAAAATCCTTCTAGGCTTGTCCAATATGTCTGACCCTACAATACTACTTAGCATCATATATTTCTTGAAATGATCACCCAAACTCAGTTGTACGATGGTCTTTCACGATTTCCAGTTTGACATACACCCGATGCTACTGACAATCCAAGTGGACATGAAAGACAGCCGCAAGATCAACCGCGCAGTGCTCAGCGGGTTCGCCTTCACCGGAGCCCTGTTCGCTGTCACTTCTGCCCTCGCGGCGTACCGCTACGGGACTGCTGTGGAGAACAACATACTGCAAGGTACTGCTTGTGAATGCTACTATAGATAAACTGTGGCGTACCAATGAGGTTCTCTTTATAGCGGCCCTGTTCGTGGTTACGTCAGCCCTTGCGGCGTACCGCTGCAAGGTACGGCTAGCGAAAACTACAGATTAAGTGTGGCGAACCAACTAGGTTTGCATTCACAGGAGCCCTGTTCGCTGTCATTTCTGCCCTCGCAGCGTACCGCTACAGGACTGCTGTCGAGAACAACGTATTGCAAGGTACTGCCAGTGAGGCTACAGATTAAGTGTAGCGAACCAACTGAGTTCGCCTTCATGGGGGCCCTGTTCGTAGCCCCGTGGGCCATCGCGGCGTATCGCTACGGGACTGCTGTGGAGAGCAACATATTGCAAGGTACTGCCAGTGAGGCTACAGATTAAGTGTAGCGAACCAACTGAGTTCGTCTTCATGGGGGCCCTGTTCGTAGCCCCGTGGGCCATCGCGGCGTATCGCTACGGGACTGCTGTGGAGAACAACATATTGCAAGGTACTGCCAGTGAGGCTACAGATTAAGTGTAGCGAACCAACTGAGTTCGCCTTCATGGGGGCCCTGTTCGTAGCCCCGTGGGCCATCGCGGCGTATCGCTACGGGACTGCTGTGGAGAACAACATATTGCAAGGTACTGCCAGTGAGGCTACAGATTAAGTGTAGCGAACCAACTGAGTTCGTCTTCATGGGGGCCCTGTTCGTAGCCCCGCGGGCCATCGCGGCGTATCGCTACGGGACTGCTGTGGAGAACAACATATTGCAAGGTACTGCTGGTGTAGGTACAGATCAAGAGCTTGTTTTTAGCCTGAAAGAGCAGAAATTTTCGCTGGCCGGACCACTTTGAGTGGATCGGATTAAGTTTTAAAATGAAGTCGTTTGTCGGGAGATTTTCTTTTTTGTCGGGAGTCGGGAGGACATACAAAAAAATCGGGAGAATCCCGCCAAATCCCGACCATCTGGCAACCCTAACGACACTAGGGTGTTGACTATTAGGCGTTAGCGTGTCGATACCGTTTACCTTTCGTGTACAATATTTTTAAATAATTAGCCTAACCCTACACACACACA
Source organism: Eudemis profundana (assembly GCA_947034925.1). Lineage (NCBI taxonomy): Eukaryota > Metazoa > Arthropoda > Insecta > Lepidoptera > Tortricidae > Eudemis > Eudemis profundana. Next base: position 6,403,205 of record OX344814.1, on the reverse strand, counting down.
CACACACACACACATTGCGATAACGTAAAGATTCGTTTCGGCGTCTCTTTCTCTGAAATACGTAAAGAACGAGACGCCAACACAAATCTTGGGGTAACTGACGAATCAGTTTTTTTAGTCATCATAAATCGTTTTTTTTTTCAGGGATACCGCCATCGATCGCGTTGTATGTAGTGGCTTTGCTGGTGACAGTGCAACTCTGTCTCTCGAGCGCCGTCGGCAATTCCGCGCTCTTCCAGCATATCGAGGACTTGCTCAAAATACCAAGAGGTCAGTACAGTATCTGAGGGTTTCTCCGTAGTTCTAGATTCGAACTTCGTATCATATTACTCACGCTCTACTGTAGATAGAGTTATAAGTGGCAAACGAGCCGACGAGCTGCCTGATGGAAAGCAGTCATCGTCGCCCATGGATATCTGCAACACCAGGGGTGTTACCTTAAAGCTAAGTCCACATGTGCTTTTTTTCTTTCAACAAGGGCATGCGTCATAGCATGGTCATAGCGCATTCAACAGCGCACGTAAGGCATGCCACTAACACATGCCTCTTTTTACTTGCGAGCATAGCGCATGCTCAGATAATCCGCCATTTTGTTTATTTTAACGAACTTCATACCCAGAGACACTCGCACTATCAAGACGAATCTAATGATGTATCATTTATCAAAATCGGATGTGCCGTTGAGTAGTTACGAGCGGACACAGGAACGGACATACATACAGGTCAAACACATAACCCTCCTTTGGGCTTCGCCGCAGTCGGGTAAAAAGTCTTCGTTCCTATTTTTAGTTCCGTACCAAAATGGTAAAAAAGGAACCCTTATGGTGCGACTCTGTCTGTCTGTCTGTCTGTCCGTCTGTCACAGCAAGATATCTCAGGATCTACTGATGCTATCGACTTGAAATTTGGAACAGTGTTAAAAACCGCCAACCCGAGCCTATGGGACAGCAAAAAAATCTTATACCTTTTTTACTTTTTTTTTAAAGGGGACCGAAATGGGATGTCGAAAATCAAAAGTGAAGCGAATATATCGAGTGGGATATCAAATGAAAGGGCTTAATATGTAGATTCCAAAACCGTTTTTATATTGTTTCTTAGACATGTAGTTTTTGATTTAAGACAAAAAACGTTAAAAAAATACCATTCCCCCCCTATTATCTCCGAAGTTACTGAGCAGAAAAATCTTTAATAATTACTAATTATTCATATTATTCTAAATATTACAGGAAAAATAAAACGCTTTTCCTAACTTGCAGCGTTTTTTAGAAATTCGCAAAAATCGTAAGACTACTTTATTTGCTCCTACTAAACTAACCGCGGCATATGTCGATGTATGGGGACAACAGTTTTACAACAGCAAAGTTAAGTTTGTCCCACCATACAGTTTTTCTTGAATTATTCACGTATCTACTGACGAGTTTGTACGGAACCCTCGGTGCGCGAGTCCGACTCGCACTTGACCGGTTTTTCTAAAGAGCATCACAAGGCGGGCAAGAAAAAGATCGGCGCCGGAACTGACGAGGTCTCGTCACACATCTTCATAAACTAACCGAAACTTGACAAGTAAGTTGCATGCGTTTTAATGCACGCAACAGTTGAATGCACTGGACGCAATTGATATTGAAAAAATAAGTTGATAGTTGAAGAGAAAAAGGGCACAGTGTGGACTTAGCTTTAGAGAGCCCTGTTTACTCGTTTCTTGAAGTACCCGATGTCTAAGCACTGGGAACACTCCAGGTGCGAGTTCATTCCACATCCTGCCGGATCTTGGCAAAAGAGGCTGTGATGCCCGCTTGTTCTTGGGATGCCAAGCATCTAAAAAGTGTGGATGGACCTTATTCCTGGGGCGGGCCGATGACGTAAAAATGACGTCAAGCTTCGTACAACATGATTCACTTTAGGTTGATTTATCGTAACCGGAAATTACCGGTATTGTAAAAGCTTTGAATTAATTTTATCACATTCATTACCTAGTTGGTGTCAATGGTAGAAGTCGTCTTATAAATCAAGATTGTGTCGGCCTGTGTTATGAGTAACTTATTTATTGAAACAAGAAATTGGAAAATAAATCAGAAACGAATTTTGATATAGACCGCATGGATATAATATATTCGGATAAGTATATGTCAAATCGCATATCCGATTAATATTTCCAATTTTCCGTTAAAATAAATAAAATAAAAAACAGACGTAAACATTTTTACTTACAAAATGTCTTCTACGATTGATACCAATCAATGAAAATAAATAATATAACTTAAACGATACCGGTAATTTACGGTAACGGTAAATCAATGTAAAACCTTAACTAAATCAGCCTGTATATAGGTTGACGTCATCTGCCTGTCATCGGCACCAAAAGTATGCTCCCTGGTAATAACGAACGTAATCAGAGATCACATTTCTGTGGTCCGTCAAAGTCGAAGCTGACCGTCATGTTTTGACCATCGACTACAACTTATTTTTACTACACTATAGACACACTGTAGTCACCTGGACCATTTAATTGTAGTTGAATTATATTAGAATAGGTATAAAAAAACATTTTCATTTCATTTTATTTCATTTATTCCATTGTATAGTCATGTACATTGTAGTTAAGGTGTTAGGTATAGTATTTTGTCAGTCCATGACACCCTGTAAGGGCACACAACAAACAGTACTTACAAACTAATACAAATTACATTATTTATCTTATTGCGCAACATAAGATTAGTAAGTTGATAAAATCATTATTCATTGAATTATTATTATTCTAATATGCTATCATTTAAAAAATCTTCAATAGTATAATAACATTTTTCAATTAATAATTAGTTAATTCTTTTTTTAAATAACTTATCACTAGGTTCTTGTTTTATTGATTCAGGAATTTTATTTGCAATTAGTATACATTTGTAATGTGGACTATTTTTATACATGCAGATACAACATACAGACGAATTGAGAACCGTCCTTCTTTTGGAAGTCGGTTAATAAAGAAATTAGGGACTTTCTAATTAGAAAAGTCGAAGCTGCGAATTGGCCTACTGATGAGCAGAAGTTAGCCTACATTTTATTATTACAGATTTCTGCGTCCAACGCTGCCTCCTCCGATCCGGCATCGTGGCCCTAGCCGTCTTCCTCGGCGAAAGCGTCCCAAGATTCGACATAGTCATGGGCCTCGTCGGCTCCACCCTAACCGGCCCTCTAATGTTCATATTCCCTCCCCTATTCTTCCTTAAACTCTGCCACACTAGATCCAACCTCGTGAGTAACCTCAAAACGTCAACGTACAAAGATGGCGGAATCTACAAACAAAATGGCGGCACTAATGGCGACGCGTTCCCGCTCATTTTACGCAACGCGTTGGACACTAAGTATAAAACGTTCGTCGAAAGCTACGAAGACTTATATTCTAAAGGTTTTGAGCAGTATCGAGTTAAATGGTATGATTTATGTCTGTCTGTGGTCGTGATGGGTATGGGCGTGACCGCTACTATGGTATCAACGTATTCCAGCTGGTCGGACGCTGTTAATTCCGCGACGTTTTCGCCGCCATGTTTGTATAACGCGACGGCCGCCGCTAGAAGCTTTTTAGAGGCGACTGCGAAGCTATAATTTAGCTACTTTAGAATAAATAGGCTATTCTCACGATATAGTCATTTAATTGAGAGCTGAGTCTAATTATATAGTATTTTATGCAACAGTTGTATAAGTGGGTTAAAAAATGCGAATTGCGTGAGTTGCGATACGAGCCGCGAATGCGGCGAGTATCGCAAATAGAGACGCAATGAGCATTTTTTGACTTAATTATACAACGTTGCATACAATACTTTTTCTACGACTAGGTTTTAAATTATAAAATACAAACTTAATCATAACCTGGAAACAAGGCAAATATGACGTTTAACTGACAGTATGTGTCTATGGTAAACTTTTTTCTTAATTTAAAATATACTTAAATTAAAAATACTTTTTTATGTTGGCATCAATGAATTTAGTTCGGAAAGTTTTGTTTTTCTTAAATACCGTAGGAATTTAATTGTTTGTTAAGTTGGTAGTTGTGTATTTTTACCGTAACGTTAAAATTGAGCGCTTAATCCTTGACCTAAGTTTAACCTAGATTTAGAAGTCTGTGGCTGTTAGCAATAACGTAAAGTGACGATAACGACACTAGTGCTGTTATGGGGAATAGAGTATAGACTTCTCTGAACTCATATTATGTATGTTCTTATATTAGTGTTCGTGACCAAGTAAAAGACAGATAACAGTACAGGAGTAGAAAAAGTATAGTACCTGTTTTTTTTTCATTACCTATAAGAGTGCAAGTGCGAGTCGGACTTGAGCACAAGCATCGTGCCGCCTAGTCTTATGCACTATTGGAACGTAAACATTGTTATGACATTAGACATTATTATAATACTTAGCGTATAATTATCTGAGCTGAGAGTATGCCTGTGCCCAGCAGTGGGACGTAAATAGGTTGATGATGATGATGATGATAATTGGGTGGATTTTCGGCATACAAATTTGTAATGTCGCGGACGAAAATCCACCCAATTATGATATTTGGAACATCTATGAGAATTAACCTTTCTCAGTTTGCACCACAGATGAACCTCCACTAGATAGCTAATCTTGATATTTTTGTACGAATCCTATTTCACCGACGGTCGAAGTCCGGGGCGAGCGTCAACATAACCTGAATGGTGGACTAGAGAATGCCTTATACGGCATTAAATCCATTTGCGCTTTCTTGGATTGTGCAATAAACTTTAAATAAATAAATTAATAATTACGTTTTTTTATTCATGCATTTCCCGATTGACCCATAAATATAAAATTTCTCTCAACATTTTTATAGTTGAGACAGTTTTTACAGCCAACTGTACCTTTTTAGGGTTCCGTAACTCAAAAGAAAAAAAAACGGAATCCTTATAAGATCACTTTGTTGTCCGTCAGTCTGTCAAGACCCGTTATCTCGGGAACGCGTGGAGGTATCGAGTTAAAATTATTAACTATATACTCAAGTCTACGGTCCTTTGAAGCTGTGAAAAAATTAAACTTCTAAGTTAACGTAAAAAAAAGATACAACCGTTTATGCTGCAAAAAACCAAGGAAACCTAAATTTATAGGGAACGTGCACGAACTATAGGTGGCACTAGTACTAAACGACAAAAGAGACACGGGCGGACAATAAAGGAAACTATCGCCCCTGTCAAATCACGCTGTCAATGTCAATGATAATATGTAAGTGTCAATGTCAAATATAGTAAGTCGTATAGCTACACTGACGTTAATCGCCCTTCAACGCGATAAATTAACGTTATTAACGGCGTTTTCGTCAATGTGGCCCCAGCATGAGAGGGTATATGATTTAGATTGGCGGCACCAGTTGGCAGCACCTTCGTCGTGCACATTCCCTATAGGATAGTTACATTCCGTTGACCTAGAACTATGAAATTTGACAATGGGTACGGAACCCTAAGAATATAGTCTTTACTGAGGGAAGCAAAATGTAAAGGCTACTTTAATATGTACCGTAGTGACCCCTAAGTTCGCCTAGGGTGCCTATCTTTGCCTAGTTGATTTTCCTAAACTTGCTTTACGACAAGCTACAATTAAAACTATCATCAAGTCATGTATAAGTAGGTACTGAATATTTAATAGTCTTATGTGCAGCTTGTCTTAAAAGATTTTTAGGAAAATCGACTAGGCAAAGATAGGCACCCTAGGCGAACTTTACCTATAAATTTGTATGGAACCCTCAGTGAGCGAGTCCGACTCGCACTTGTCCGGTTTTTTGTATAATCGCAAACCGCATGTCAGAAACAATTAAATGAGCTCAAACAATGGTGAGTTAATTTTATGTAATTTGGATGATGGCTACCTTTCGACTCCATAATAATAACATGGTAGGTATGCCATCCGATTCAGATAATGCATGAAACATTTCAGCTCATTCGGTTCATGAAAACTGCTTGTAAATTCAGTTGCAAGATTTTATTACATACAATTAATTAAATTGTGTTGCAAGTTGGCTTTGTGAGCTGTAGAGTGTAGACCAGGCAACTTCATGGCACCGCCATTAAAAAAACCGGTCAAGTGCGAGTCGGAATCGCGCACCGAGGGTTCCGTACAAACTTGTAAGTAGATACATGAATAGTTCAATAAAAACTGTATGTTAGTTTAGTAGGAGCAATAAAGTATGTTTTACCATTTTTGCAAATTTCTAAAAAACGGTGCATGTTAGGAAAACCGTTATATTTTCCAGTAATATTTAGTTAGAAAGAGCAATGAATGCCACTGTAGTAACATCCACAGTAATGACTGCGTGCACAAAAATGAGAATGTCCTTCACACTCCCCAGGTACTGTTTGAAACACGTTTGAAACATCTTTAATGTACCTACAAACACAGTATTGCTACAATTCTATTAATCCTGGGCTTCGCCTGCGTTATTACCTGCATAGCGCAAGGGAACTCTTCATCAGGACATAAAGCATCCTTCCAATCGTCGACCGTAGGCTGAATTACTGTAAGGGACAGGCAAAACAATGTCCCTTACCGTAATTCAGCCTACGGTCGACGCAATCCTTTTATTATTTCACCTCTTTCAATTTTTCAATCCTTCCACTCTTGGTCTCCCTGTATGATATCATCTCAATCCATTCAATTCTTATTTAGTCAAAGTCACAAATGTCGAACCATCTTCACAAAATTTCACATTTATAATACTAGTAGAACCAAGGACCATTAAAACAAGAGCACTGTCATTCTCCATACAAAAAGCTGTTCCCCGAATTTACAACGCCATCTATGTATAAGCTTGGTAAAAGAGTTATATTATTTACAATTATTCAACTTTGCAAACTTAACACAGTATTTAAATGTTAGAATTTATTTATTACTAGCATTTTCCCGCGGCTTCGCCCGCGTTGTTCCCTTTATTGTCCCAAAGGAACTCTTTACCGGGATATAATATATCCTATGTTTCAATCCAGGACTTGGGTCTACTTACATGCCAAATTTCAGCTTGATCCATCCAGTTGTTACCCCGTTATACGGTAACAAACATCCAAACATCCAAATATCCAAACATCTTCACAAAATTTCGCATTTATAATATTAGTGGGATTAGCTGTTTACGAACTAATTGTTACTATACTATGTTTCTTTGTTCAATTATAACATCGTTAAATGTTTAGTTTTTTAGCGCCATCTAGTTTTTGCCCGGAAATCCCCTAGCGGTCGGGTTACAATCCAAAGTATGGAGAATGACAGTCCTCTTGTTTTAATGGTCCTTGGTAGAACAATTAGAATTTGTATTTACTACTGGACCGTGGTCGGTAAAAAAACGATCCTTTCCCGGACTTTGTATTGTCTTTAAGACACGCAGCATAATTAAGAAAAATAAAACGAACTTACCTTGTGGTGTTCGATATAAATTGCGTCAGTCAACACCTTCAGATTCCTAAATGCGGTAAAATCATCGCATCGTAATTACGGCTATATAAGTAAGGCGTCCATCCTTTATCTTCAGAATCTATTAAACAGCAGAAAAAGTGCACGTGTTGATATTAGGTAAGTGTAATTAATTAGCGAATGAAGGATTTTTCGCAAAATTACTGAAGACGATATTTCGTCTTCAGTAATTTAGCGAAAAATCCTTTTTGATATAAGTGCGGAAAGTATGTCATTTTTAACGAGTCCCGAGGTGTATTGGCCCGAGCCGCTAAGCGAGGGTAAATACTCGGGACGAGTGGAAATGACACTTCCGCACGTGTAGGTATATTCATACCGCACGCTCTCCAGTTAAAGCCACAGATTTTTGACTATTCAGAAAATAGTACATTACACAACTAGGGTGGTAATACAAAGAAAGGCCGAGATCGCAGAAGTTTGCGGCCCGAGCTGCAAGCGAGGGACGTAAATATGCGATCGAGGGCTTTCTTTATTACCTCCCGTGTTGTGTACATCATTTTATGTCTACATTTGGCCAGAAAGCGGCTTTTTCCGTACGCGCAGCGTGCGGAAAAAGCCACTTTATGGCCAGGTGTGGCATAAAAAAATGTTTCTCATAACCTATTATGAGTTAGGGCCCGAAATGTCGAAATCGATGTTGTGTTTTGTTTGTCTGACTCGGCTACTTGATGGGCATTTGTCCGAGCGTTTCAACCGCCGTGACTTCGGTGGTGGATATTGTCGAAGTTCATCATTTTCATGTTGTGTTGTTGACGTCGGGGCTTTCTAACAATTCTAACTGAAAATGATGCACGAATCCCGCGGAACTTCGACAATATCGCTTCAAGCGTTTGTAACGTTTCAAGAAATGCCGTGATTTTCACGTAAATCATTATTAATTAAATTTATGTTATATAAAGTGTAGACATAAAATGATGTAAGTACATAACACAGGAGGCAATAAAGAAAGCCCTCGATCGCATAATTACGTCCCTCGCTTGCAGCTCGGGCCGCAAACATCTGCGATCTCAGCCTTTCTTAGTTTTACCACCCTAGTTGCGTAATTATGCTTTCCTTGAATTTACAACAAGTGTTATAATTGGGTTAATTAAATTCATGTTTATTGTTCTAAGAATAAAATTCTGGTTCCAGGCGCGGTAGGACCTGGCTCGCATTTCACATACAAACTAGGGTCGGGCGGAATGCAGATTATTGCAGATTATCTTCGATTTCTAACATAAAAGTATACGTTATCAACCCAAACATGAGAGGATGCCATGCATGACTGTGAAATCATGATTGTCAGGTATTAATTTTGTCAGAAAAGGTAACTGGTGATGAACAAAATGAAAAAAAATGAAAAAAATACTTTATTTTATAGTGTTTTCGCGCTACTTTTCTATCGAGCGAAGTGTTCGCTATCGTGTTCTAAGTGAGAGGAAGCCCTAGATACAGTTCTGAATATTATTATATATGTTTTACAGTGACCTAAGAGTCAAATAAGTGCTCTAAAAATGATTTGGAAACTAGGCTTCCGTGCCCGATTCTGGTCTCACCTCGCCTTAACGTAACTTTGACCTTTCTTATAGTCTGAAGTAAGGTCTAAATCGACCTTTCCTAGTCTTTTTTTCAATGAATGCAATAAGAGGTAAAAATAAGTACAATCCACTAGGGTTGCCATTGCCACCCTATATGCTGACAAGGTAGTATTTCATTGAAAAAATTATAATATAATGGTTCAACACACTTGCTCATAAAGTGGCTATTTCTTGGTTCTTACGCGCAGAAGGCACCTTATTGCACACAAGTGCTTTTTAATTTACATTACCGCACTAGTGTTGTAATTACCGCCTATTGACCAATGAGAGCACGCCGCGGGGCTCGGCCGGCGGATAGTATACTCGCGCGTCAACCCTAAATCTGCCAACTTTCGCATAGAAAACCTTAGTCCAACGTGTTTGCTAAATAACTAAATATTTTTGCAAAAAAAAACCCGACCGCGGTGCACTTTAAAAGTGCATAAAATCCGCCATTTTGTTTATTTTAACGAACTTCATACCCAGTGACACTCGCGTCATCAAGACGAATCTAATGATGTATCATTTATCAAAATCGGTTGTGCCGTTAAGTAGTTACGAGCGGACATAGGAACGGACATACATACATACAGGTTAAACACATAGCCCTCCCTTGGGCTTCGCCGCAGTCGGGTAAAAATAATTACTTTTTCATAAAAATTGTTAAGAAAGATAAAAAAAAATTGAAAAATTGGAATAATTACTATTTGTATGGAGAAGTGCCTGTTCCATTTTTCGAAAGGTCATGGCTAACCGGTCTCTTTTACTAATACCATTATTTAAATTCAGTCGCGTCTGACCGCTGCAGATGTATATAAGTATACAGGATGATTCCATCATGAGCATCCAAATTTTAATACAAGAGAAAGTACGTGAAAAATAACCGTTCGAGCAAAAACACGCCAAAAGACACGTTTATTGTATGGGGACCCCTTTTTATTTTTACTATTTGTTATTGTAACAACACGGCCATTCTCATGAAGTATGTCTGCGGTCACCTAATTACCGCGATGCTGTTTTCATACTAAATGTATGGAGACGCGGTAATTAGACGCAATCAATTCGTGAGAATGGCCGAACACTAAAAATACACATTCTGTAAATATGTCAGCTTTTGCTTATTACCATTATTGAAATTGACTAAAAAAACATGTTTCCTATATTGGGACCCCCCTTAATTCTCGATTTAATTTTCTTTTTATTAATTGATCTTTTAGCGACAGTAGAAATACACATTTTCTGAAAATTTCAAGTCTATCTATTACAGTTCAAAAGACACAGTCCTGGGACTGACCGACAGAAACACGTTTCTGGTATGGGGACCCCCTTTTATTTTTAACTTTATAGTGTTTTTATTATTTGTTTTTATACCGACAATTGAAATACACATTCTGTGAAAATTTACAGTCTATACCTGTTATGATTAAATCGCAAGTTCGCGCAAATCTTACTCGCGCGAACGCGCGATCAAATACATATTGAACGATGATATTGAACTCGAATAAGTTTCATATATAGATAAAAGAAATCAAAATACATAGAAAAATTAAATGGCACTCAGCTGTGTACAGACCGGGAATCGAACCCGGTACCTCTGGATTTCCGGCCCAGCGACTCAACCACTCGTCCACCGTAGCACCCAGTAAGCGCCCTCAATTTTGCCATCTACTTTGACTATCATTCTGCTTTAATAGGATTTAACCTAAAGGCCATCTATGAGAACTAGTATTACACAGGTATCTCACCCGAATGCGCACCTTTACAGGTACGGCGATCGAGCGAGAGATGGCGTTAATAAGTTTACTCAGGTGTCCTAATTGAGCGCGCGATTGTCAATTAGGACACCTATTCTAGTTCAATAATAAAACTACGAGTAAAATACGCGCGAACTTGCGATAATGGCGTTGTACCTATTAGGACGATTCCTCATACTTGGTTCGGGAGATACTTGCAAAAGAATCACCCTGTATGCTGAAATAGGATTTTATAAATAAAACCGGCTAAGTGTGAGTCGGATTGCCATATGACGGGTTCCGTACTACCGTTGAGAAAAAAACACAAAATACACGTTTTTTGAATTGCCAACCCCTTTCAGTTTATTTTATTTTGCTTTTATTATTTGATGTTTTAAGTGTATTAGAAATACACGATCTGAACATAATAAGCGTATTGCCATTATCAAAATAAAGCAAAAAATACGTTACTTCCACCCACCTCTTTAATTGTTCATTTTAAGAATTGGAAAAGTGACTATTTTTGTGGAGAAGCGCCTGTCCCATTTTTGCCAGAAAGATCTTTTTAGGGTTCCGTACCAAAATGGTAAACAAGGAACCCTTATGGTGCGACTCTGTCTGTCTGTCCGTCTGTCACTGAAACTACTGCTGCTATCGATTTGAAATTTGGAATAGTATTAAAAGTAGCTAGCCCGAGCCTATTGGATGTAAAAAAATCTTGTAACTGTTTTACTTTTTTTAAAGGGGGTATTTTTTCTCAGTTTCGTTGCGATACGTTACGACTGAGAAAAAATAACATCTCAGTTTCGTTACGATTTTCCCCTATATTTAGTTTGGGCGTAACGAAACTGAGAAATTCAAAATTTGTACGGAAAAGTTGGGACATTATTTTGCTCTATTTTTTTTATTTCATAAATGAAAAGTGCTCGTGATTCTGAGTAAAATGGTATAAGACACACCATGATCAGACAAAAAAAGTAAAAGGTACATTTTTTCTGCAATTGACCCTAATATGTACACGGCGCGATGTACCTTTTGTTAGTAGAAATATTACTGCTATTATACTGCCGGTATTTTTTGTATGGGCCAATACCGGGATCCCGGTATTGACCCATACGAGTAAAACCGGTATTGCAAGCCCTTAAATAGTGTGCTATTACCATTATTTAAATTCCGACACGTTTGTCGTTCGCTGCGGCTGTACATAAATGTTTTTAGGCCGCACCTAGCCATAAAGTGGCTTTTTCCGCTGCGCGTACGGAAAAAGCCGCTTTCTGGCCAAGTGTAGACATAAAATGCTGTACACAACATGGGAGGTGATAAAGAAAGCCCTCGATCGCATATTTACATCCCTCGCTTGCAGCTCGGGCCGCAAACTTCTGCGATCTCGGCCTTTCTTTGTATTACCACCCTAGTTGTGTAATGTACTACTACTATTTACTATTATAGCGGCAATAAAAAACACATTAAAAAAATACAAGTGTAGGGGAAAACCGGGAGACCCGACCAGGTGGGAGACTTGAACCATCATTCAAATTTCGCGCCATCGGCTCCCTTGCCAGCTCGAATGACCCTTGCACAAAGGCGATGGCTGCCACTTTGCCTTTGTGCAAGGGTCATTCGAGCTGGCAAGGGAGCCGATGGCGCGAAATTTGAATGATGGTTCAAGTCTCCCACCTGGTCAGGTCTCCCGGTTTTCCCCTACCTATTACGATCCAAAAATATAGCCCTGTGATACACGGGCAGCGAAGGCTTAGTAATAGGGTCTCGTTGGCAGCCTTGGTAACGGAACCCTAAAAAACTATCGATATTACGAGGATAATCAAAGAAAATATATTTCGTATTAGTGCAGTGTTATAACCGAGCCGTGTTGTCCGGCGCTCTGCGGTTATTGGTTTAAAGGTAAATAATACCAAGGACCATTAAAACAAGAGGACTGTCATTCTCCATACAAAAAGCTGTTCCCCAAATTTACAACGCCATCTATGTATATGCTTGGTATAAGAATTATATTATTTACAATTATTCAACTTTGCAAACGTGACACAGTATTATATGTTAGAATTTATTTATTATTAGCTGTTTACGAACTAATAGGGATGACGACTGGGTTAAAACTATATAATTCTATTTAGTCCGTCAGTTAGATTATGGAAAAATATGAGACACGTATTTTTTGGTTTATCAAAATATTAAAAATCGACAAAGTTACAGATCATCAAACTTCTGGAGTGGGGGCTTGTGACGTCACTCCTAGGTGAAAATTGTACCTAGGAGTTACGTCACTCGAAACTTCTAAGCACTCTATTCTCGTCATTTTTTGTTTGTCAAACAAAAGAAAAATAAGTGTACAATATTTTTTAATAATCTAACTGACGGAATAAACAGTTTTTTTTAGTCGTCTAGCCCATTATAACATCGTTAAATGTTTAGTTTTTTAGCGCCATCTAGTTTTTGGCCGGAATTCCCCTAGAGCGGTCGGGTTACGATCCAAAGTATGCAGAATGACAGTCCTCTTGTTTTAATGGTCCTGGATAATACGCACCGTTAATAATAAACCGGAACTGCTAATTAAAAGAAAATTGACAATTGAGTTTCAATCTTAAAACAACATAAAATAGTATTTTATGCAACAGTTGTATAAGTGGGTTCAAAAAATGCGAATTGCGTGAGTTGCGATACGAGCCGCGAATGCGGCGAGTATCGCAAATAAAGACGCAATGAGCGTTTTTTGAGTTAATTATACAACGTTGCATACAATACTTTTTCTACGACTAGGTTCTAAATTATAAAATACAAAATTAATCATAACCTGGAAACAAGGCAAATATGACGTTTGACTGACAGTATGTGTCTATGGTAAACTTTTTTTTTTTTATTTAAAATGTACTTAAATTAAAAATACTTTTTTTATGTTGGCATCAATGAATTTAGTTCGGAAAGTTTTGTTTTTCTTAAAAACCGTAGGAATTTAATTGTTTGTTAAGTTGGTAGTTGTGCATTTTTACCGTAAAGTTAAAATTGAGCGCTTAATCCTTGACCTAAGTTTAACCTTGATTTAGAAGTCTGTGGCTGCTAGCAATAACGTAAAGTGACTATAACGACACTAGTGCTGTTATGGGGAATAGAGTATAGACTTCTCTGAACTCATATTATGTATGTTCTTATATTAGTGTTCGTGACCAAGTAAAAGACAAATAACAGTACAGGAGTAGAAAAAGGTTTTAACTCAATTGGTAAAACATTTGAATTGGGCTGGTTTACAGAGGCGTAGCGAGGGTGATGCAAGCAGGGCATGTGCCCTGGGCGCCAACAAGGGGAGGCGCAGAAAAACGAAATTTAGTAAACCCATTAAAAAAATACAATCCAAATTCGCAAATATGGCAAAATAAACCCCCCCCCCACCAAACACATGACTATCATATATATCCGCTAACAAAGGGGCGCAGTTTGGATGTCTTAGGCGCCGTTTTACGTCGCTACGCCACTGACGCTGCGCGTACGGAAAAAGCCGCTTTCTGGCCAAGTGTAGACATAGAATGATGTACACAACACGGGAGGTAATAAAGAAAGCCCTCGATCGCATATTTACGTCCCTCGCTTACAGCTCGGGCTGCAAACTTCTGCGATGTCGGCCTTTTTTTGTATTACCACCCTAGTTGTGTAATATACTATTATAGACTGCTATGAAATCCTGAGCCTGTTTTTAACCGATTTTCAAAAGGTCGGTTCCCAATTCCACTACTTGTTAGGGTTCCGTACCAGAATGGTAAAAACTAACCGCTCTATACAGTTTTTCTTGAACTATTCACGTATCTACTTATGAGTTTGTACGGAACCCTCGGTGCGCGAGTCCGACTCGCACTTGAGCGGGTTTTTTATATGTTTTTTTACGCGATTTCTCGAAGATGACTTGACCGATTTGGAAATAGTATTTTATGCAACAGTTGTATAAGAAGGTTCAAAAAATGCGAATTGCGTGAGTTGCGATACGAGCCGCGAATGCGGCGAGTATCGCAAATAGAGACGCAATGAGCGTTTTTTGACTTAATTATACAACGTTGCATACAATACTTTTTCTACGACAGGTTTTAAAATTATAAAATACAAACAAGGCATAACCTGCAAAGAAGGCAAATATGACGTATGACTGTCAGTATGTGTCTATGGTAAACTTTTTATTTTTTAAATGAAGTTGACACGCAGTGAATATATTAAAAATACTTTTGTTTTTATGTTGGCATCAATGAATTTAGTTCAGAAAGTTTTGTTTTTCTTAAAAGCCGTAGGATTTTAATTGTTTGTTAAGTTGGTAGTTGTGCATTTTTACCGTAAAGTTAAAATTGAGCGCTTAATCCTTGACCTCAGTTTAACCTAGATTTAGAAGTCTGTGGTTGCTAGCAATAACGTAAAGTGGCTATAACGACACTAGTGCTGTTATGGGGAATAGAGTATAGACTTCTCTGAACTCATATTATATATGTTCTTATATTAGTGTTCGTGACCAAGTAAAAGACAGATAACAGTACAGGAGTAGAAAAATTCCTTTTTATTTGAGAGGGTACATCTACCTCGGAGGTGGTCAATTCGGGTCAGACCTGAAAGTTCCGTTTTCTAAAATGTTTTTTTCTCAAAATGTCTGCTTTACATAATGTCAACACGACTTTCGCATACCTAATGTCAGCTTCTTATACCTGTAATGTCTGTCTCCAAGAATGCCAGTTTTCGAATAATGTTCGCTTTTCAGAATGGGCTTATTCCCAAAAAATCCGCCTTCTTACAATTTTTGCAATCCAAAAAGTCTTATTAAGGCGAGGTGAGACCAGAATCGGGCACGGAAGCCTAGTTTCCAAATCATTTTTAGAGCACTTATTTGACTCTTAGGTCACTGTAAAACATATATAATAATATTCAGAACTGTATCTAGGGCTTCCTCTCACTTAGAACACGATAGCGAACACTTCGCTCGATAGAAAAGTAGCGCGAAAACACTATAAAATAAAGTATTTTTTTTTCATTTTTTTTCATTTTGTTCATCACCAGTTATCTTTTCTGACAAAATTAATACCTGACAATCATGATTTCACAGTCATGCAGGGCATCCTCTCATGTTTGGGTTGATAACGTATACTTTTATGTTAGAAATCGAAGATAATCTGCAATAATCTGCATTCCGCCCGACCCTAGTTTGTATGTGAAATGCGAGCCAGGTCCTACCGCGCCTTAAGTACCAAAATGTCTGCAAGCCATCGACAAGCCATATCTTCATTATCTTTAACATTTTCAAACGAAAATTGTATATAATATGTATCATCTAAAATAGAAAACATATTTAAAAAGTTGACAAAATAGGAATGCTGACATTGTGAGAACGCAGATTCATTACATGCAATTAAAACAAATTTAGCGGAGTTACTTGCTTCAAATGAAATACAAGTAGGTATACCGGGTGTTGGGAGCAAATAATTAAAACGTAGATTCTACTCATCAAACAATAAAACTTTCGTTCAACAACTTTTAAAAATTATGTAATCTTTAGATTTTATATATTTCATACAACTTAAATAGTATTTTCAATGTACGTTAACATCAGTCTAATTGACGTCGCTTGTCACGCTACAAACATAAAAAACATCGCAATACATTGCGGCTTCAAATAAACTTTAAAGTTAAAGTGTTCTAAAAATTAAAACATAAGTTATTTTTAAATGTCGCTGAACAAATGTTGTTCAATTTGACGAGTACAATCTACGTTTTAATTTATTGCTCCTAATCTAATATAGGCAACACCTAGTATATCATATATATATAATTCAATGATACTTATTTGTTATAAGTTATAGTTTACATAACCAGTATACATATAACTAAATTTGATCAGTTGGCTTAAATGGCCTTTGTTGAAAACAGAAGTGCTATCACACCAAATACCTACTGAATAGCAAAAATACTGATTAATTAATTGAATACAATTCGTTCTATTGGTAACCTCGTGGTAACCTCCCTGATCGCGGAAGTCAAGTAAGTTTTTTTTTATCCCGACTTATGAGTTTGTTGAGCTCTTTTTGTTATGAGAGCGCGAAGCGTCTTCTTTTCAGCTTGGGTAAAAATGTCTTTATAACTATGTCCTATGCCTGTTCTCTCCTACAGACCGCATTTTTCAATCGATTCTCGGGATATTTTGTGACCACAATTTGTTTTGTCGATTTAGTTTTTGGATTTTTTTCAAAATGGCGGGGTCATAAGTGTTGACAGACTCGCGAGGTCTACAGAGCTGACAGTCACTAGTTTAACAGTCCTAACCAGTGGCGGACTAAGCCCGTCAGAGGCCCGGGGCGACAAAGCTAAATGAGGCCCCCCAGCTTTAAAAAAAATGTAGTTTTACAAGCTTTTTATTCTGTTCACATTTTTATGTATTAATAAGTGTTTATGTTTATTTCGTTAAAGTCTGGTAAGTGAAACTTAAATTCGACTTAAATTATTTAAATAATTTAAGTAGCAAACTGACGTCAGCGACGTATAAGCGACGTCACTCATACGTCACGGACGTCGTGGGACGTCGTGATGATGTCAGCTTGCTACTAGGGATAGACTAAATAAACATACATAGTATGTATGTATGTAGGTATGTATTACATACCTACAATATGGAATGGATATGGGTGAGGAAAATAAAATACGAATCGATCGAAAAAAAATTGCTAAAATAAATCAAAGATAGTTTTACAAGTTACTTTACAATTTGAAAAAAGGTTTATCCGTTCGCGAAAATATCAGAACACACTAATAAACTATTAAATATCAATGTAGAAGAAAACCGGTCAACTGAGAGTCGGACTCGCGCACCGAGGGTTCCGTTCAAACTCATAAGTACATACATGAATAGTTCAAGAAAAACTATATGGCGATTAGTTTAGTAGGAGCAAATAAGTATGTGTTAAGATTTTTGCAAAAGAGATTGACCACTTTGTATGGGAGTTGGACCAAGTGCTGCCCAGACTAAACATACAGTGCATTATGCTCCTTAGGCTAAAACTAGACTGTATACTAAAGCGCTTTAAGATCTATCCAAGGAGTCATGAAAAAAAAAACTTTTTGATGGGCACTAAAAATTAATTATTTCTTACATTAAAAGTAACAGATTTTACTGTAATCTCGTCGTCTAATCGTCGTCATTGTCATCGATAATAATTGTATCGAGGAATTGAGCAGGGCGCCGAACAACGTCTTGATGCCTCGCCCACCCTAAGAACCAAACTAGGCACATAACATGCGCACAACAGCTAATTGTTCTCCAGCCCGTGAAACATGCACAGCAATAGTTTCGTTTGCACTCTAGCCCACGATCTCGATTGTCCTCATCGATTAATATGTAACAGTGGTTAAAATGTTGTACACAACACGGGAGGTAATAAAGAAAGCCCTCGATCGCATATTTACGTCCCTCGCTTGCAGCTCGGGCCGCAAACATCTGCCTTTTTGATCTCGGCCTTTTTTTGTTTTACCACCCTAATTGTGTAATGTACTATTGATAATCGCTCTCAAACAAAAAACTGAAAGTGCATAGTAAAACCGAAAGCGCTCGCACGCTAAAAAACCTTAAAAACAAAAATTCATTTATTTTTTTTCTCCTGGACCGATTTTGAAAATATATGTATTTTCTAATAGAA
Source organism: Eudemis profundana (assembly GCA_947034925.1). Lineage (NCBI taxonomy): Eukaryota > Metazoa > Arthropoda > Insecta > Lepidoptera > Tortricidae > Eudemis > Eudemis profundana. Next base: position 6,384,779 of record OX344814.1, on the reverse strand, counting down.
AGTAACGCAAGGAACTCGTTAGAGGTATTTTCATCTCTGGGCAGCATTTTGGTCCAAACCTTGTTTCAGATTCAGATTCAGATTCAGATCATTTATTGGTAAATGTATATCTCATTTACAAGTCAGTGTGCTTAACATATCTTTACAATGGTATAGAGTAGTTATTTCATGCATTATACATTTATATTTAACTTTAATATATTATTTTATATAAATTTATTATACCTAGTAGGCAATTTAATGTGTACTTAATTAGCGTTTGGGTCAACGATCCTTCGGTAAAAACTCATTTATTTTGTAGAACGCCATATCTAACAACAGCGTCTTAAGTTTTTTTGTAAATATAGTGTCGGTTGCCGAATTTATTATATCTGTGGGAAGACGGTTATATAAGTTGCATCCCATCACGTCCAGAGCCGCACGGGCCTTCGCGAGTCGCGGTCGCGGGGGGACTAAGAGATTTTGCCTACGCGATGTCCTTTGGTTACATTGGCCGTAGGTTTTGTATTTATGTAAGTTAGCACGAACATATTTACAAGCATGTAGTATGTATACGCATGGCAACGTTAATATCTTATGCTTTCTAAATATGTCTTGGGCGGGGTGATCTATAGGCTTTCGATCGATAATGCGCACGGCTCGCTTTTGCAATTTGAATAGTCTGTCTCGGTTTGCAGATGTGGCCCAAAGATCTACGCCTTGTATTAAAATGGAGTGAAAATAACCAAAATATGCTTTCCTCAAGTTACTTGCTGACAGGGTGGGTGCCAGCCTAGTTAAAGCGTAGCACGCCGAGGACAGTTTATCGCACATGTAGTCGATATGTGGTGACCATGTCAGCCCAGAGTCGATAATAAAGCCTAGGTACCTTGTCGCATCAACTTGAGGAACGGCCGTATTTTGTGTATTTATGTTTAAGGAGGTATGTCTTTTTTTAAGTTGGAAATGTATTATGTTGGTTTTGTCTACATTCAGTAACATTCCATTTGCCGAAAACCACATTGATATTCGATGCATCACTAAACATAGTTTCGATTTTAATTCATCAACGTTTTTCGCGTTAACTATAATGCAAGTATCATCTGCAAACATCACATACTCCGAGTCACTACAGGCGGTCGTTATGTCGTTTACGAGGATTAGAAATAAGTTGTTTCCCATTACCGACCCTTGAGGAACGGCGCAGCTACCTATCGGCTCAAGATCAGATTTCGCATTTAAGACGTATGTGCGTTGTTTGCGATTTTTCAAGAACGACGCAATGGCATCATGAAAACTGCCTGAGAAACCATAGCGGGACAGTTTAGTAAGGAGAAGGGTGTGGTCAATCATCTCGAAGGCGCGCGACAAGTCGCAGAATATCGCTGCGATCTCCTTTCTCAAAAACGGTGAAAGTTAGGAAAACCGTTATATTTTTCCTGTAATATATAGGACGACCGACATTAAATAATTGGTAATTATTACAGATTTTTCTGATCAGTAACTTCGAAGATAATAGGGGGGAATTGTATTTTTTTTTTAACGACTTTTGCCATAAATCAAAAACTACTAATTTAAAAAAAATTACAAAAATAGTGTTTTAATCTACAAATCAAGCCTTTTCATTTGATACCCCACTCGATATAATTTTCAAAGTCTCATTACGGACCCCTTTAGAAAAAAAGTTACAACAAGATTTTTTTACGTCCCATAAGCTCGGGTTAGCGGTTCTTAACACTATTCCAAATTTCAAGTCGATAGCATCAGTAGATCCTGAGATATCTTGTTGTGACAGACGGACTGACGGACAGATAGAGTCGCACCATAAGAGTTCCTTTTTTACCATTTTGGTACGGAACCCTAAAAACAGGTTTAGACTAGTTCAGTTCGTGGACAAGCGCAGGGCGCGCGCTGCGCTTATCCGTACCGTACACAGATGGAATTCTCTCAGCGTATTGGACGCGTTCAGCAAAGTTAAAAGAACATTAGTACCGCGTAAAAATTCTAGATGGCTGTAGTGTTTTGATCTTGATGAAATTATGTAGGTACTAACTACTAAGCACATTTTTAAAGTCTTGTTTAGGATTTGACCAGGAGAGCGAATCAAGCCTTTTCATTTGATACCCCACTCGATATAATTTTCAAAGTCTCATTACGGACCCCTTTAGAAAAAAAGTTACAACAAGATTTTTTTACGTCCCATAAGCTCGGGTTAGCGGTTCTTAACACTATTCCAAATTTCAAGTCGATAGCATCAGTAGATCCTGAGATATCTTGTTGTGACAGACGGACTGACGGACAGATAGAGTCGCACCATAAGAGTTCCTTTTTTACCATTTTGGTACGGAACCCTAAAAACAGGTTTAGACTAGTTCAGTTCGTGGACAAGCGCAGGGCGCGCGCTGCGCTTATCCGTACCGTACACAGATGGAATTCTCTCAGCGTATTGGACGCGTTCAGCAAAGTTAAAAGAACATTAGTACCGCGTAAAAATTCTAGATGGCTGTAGTGTTTTGATCTTGATGAAATTATGTAGGTACTAACTACTAAGCACATTTTTAAAGTCTTGTTTAGGATTTGACCAGGAGAGCGCGGAGGCATTTGGGGCCCCCCAAAGACCGGGGGCCCGGGGCGGGCCGCCCCTTCCGCCCCCCTGTTAGTCCGCCACTGGTCCTAACCTACTTGATGGTTTACAATCCTGCTGGGGCCACTACCGACTTATTGCTGACCGCTCAAGGGCTATTCTTCAGAAATACCTATGTCTGCGACTCATTCATCTGTCTCCATAGATTTAGTATGAAAAAGGGCCAAATGAATGAGGTGACCGCAGGCATATTTCTGAAGAAATGCCCTCAAAGCGGTTTTCGATGAAGTTCTACGCCTCTAAAACACTTTAAGTATGTACTTGTTAATACATTTACCCAAAAAGCGGTATCTTTCGTAGCTGCATTGAGTGCAGAAAGTTGTATTTTTTAGGGTTCCGTACCCAAGAGGTGCCGACGGAACTCTATTACTAATTACAGACTTGATATTTACACAGAATGTGTATTTCTATTGCCGCTATAACATCAAATAATAAAAACAAAATAAAATTAAAAATAAAAGGGGGAGCCGATACAAGGAATGTGATTTTTATTGCGTCTTTTGTCTTCATATTAATAATGGTAATAAGTAGTTAGGTGCTTGATATATTTACAGAATGCATATTTCTATTACTGTATAACAACAAACCCTAAAAATAAGAAAACGTTAAAAATAAACAAGGGTCCTCAAAAAAGAACATATATTTTGGCGTTTTATTGCTCGATGAAGCGGTGGTACGCAACACTTCGTGTGCGAATCCAACTCGGCTTTGGCCGGTTTTTTGAATTTTCAATCTAAAACATGGCATCAGTTGGCATTGTCACCATTCAGCAAAATCAGAAGAAACTATTTTAGGAACAGTCATATTCATATGACAATTTAAACATAAAAAAGCAATTTTTTACTAATTTACAGTTATTTTATGTGCAAATAAATGTATTCCTTAGTGTATGAAAGTTATAGGTAGCTGAAAAGTGAAAACAACTTTCCGCACACACGCGTATATCTACGTAAAGTACCACTTTATGAGCAAGTGTATTAAACCTTTACCTGTCTTTTCAGCAATGGCGTCGTATAACCTGACAGTCACAGAGCCTGTGATCCAAGATCGGCAGTTCACGAAGCCTCTCCTGTGCGGCCCTGGCCCTTGCGACCTGTGGCCGTCGGTAGCCGAGGCGCTTACGAGGCCGGTCATATCCCCCGCATGCGATGAATACCATAAAGTGAGTTGAGTGTCTGCAATGGTTTACTATTGAATCGACAATTTCATTGAATGTTTCTTTTCATCATTCACTTACTTACTTACTCCGTTGGCTCAGCGACCCAAAGTGAGTCTTGGCCTCCGACACGGGAGCACGCCATTCTTCTCGGTTCCGGGCTATCTCTTGCCAATTAAAAGCATGAAGCTCACGCAGATCCGCATCCACCATGTCCTTCCAGCGATACCTGGGCCGACCTACTGGACGTCGACCGGTTGGGCGGCCCAAGTATTTTAACATTAATTGAAAGCATTTTTTTATTGCGATTAATATAAAAAAACCTAAACTATTATTTCGTAAAAATATGAAAAAAATACTGCTTAAAATGTTAGCGCCGAAATGAAAATTCTATGAAATGAGACACTCGATTATTGACAAAACGGCAAGCACTCTTCTGTAATAGGCATGTTTACTCAATTTGTTGTAACGTAAATCGATTCTGCTATTTGTAAGGAACAAAGATCTGTATGACACCTAATACTACAATTTAGATGCCTTTAACAGCCAAAAATTGTAATCAAAGGCAAAGTATAAAGACGAACAAGTAGTCCAATTTCGCCCGTTTTGGAGCGCGTGACATGTATTCACACAGACGCGCGATAGCACGTCTACATTATTCCGAAAACCTAACAGACCCTTTCCGAAAGGTGCTTCTAAACGGGCAATATTTTTCTGCAATTTGTGGCCCGGCAACTATGTGCGTCTTGCTTTAGCATACGAAGTAAGAGAGAGATAGCAAGACTTGCCGGCCACAAATTGCAGAAAAATATTGCCCGTTTAGAAGCACCTGAATACAATCAGAGAAAAAAAAATCTAGGGCACATGAAAGTTTGTGTTGTATGCAAAGCCACAGACCCCCGGCTCTCGTATCACGGACCCCTAAGGGGTCCATGGACCACAGTTTAAGAAACCCTGTTCTATAGCCTAATTCAAATATCTATGTATATCTGCCGGTCTACTTTGGTAGGGTTGATCGAGCTGTAAGTAAATGACGCATGCGTAATATAAGTATATTTATGCCACACATGGCCATAAAGTGGCTTTTAAAGTGGAAAAAGCCGCTTTCTGGCCAAGTGTAAACATAAAATTATGTACACAACACGGGAGGTAATAAAGAAAGCCCTCGATCGCATATTTACGTCCCATCTTGCAGCTCGGGCCGCAAACATCTGCGATCTCGGCCTTTCTTTGTTTTACCACCCTAGTTGTGTAATGTTCTATTTCTTATCTTCAGGTGATGGCGGACATCCGTGTCGGTATCCAGTACGTGTTCCAAACCCGCAGCCGGCTCGTACTGGCCGTCAGCGGCTCCGGGCACGCGGGCATGGAGACCATCATCAGCAACCTCCTCGCCCCCGGCGAGTTGCTGCTCGTCCCCTTCAGGGGCATCTGGGACGAGCGGGCTTGCGACATGGCCTCTAGATATGGTATAAGTTTTTTCATCACACTTGCTCGAAAATGGTGTCATTACACTTAGGTTCTGCGGGCCGTAAATGACCTATTACGCCCTAGGGCATAGTGGTTTTCTTTTTAAATTTGAAACGCTGGTTCTGTTTTACGCATATTTGTCATCTTCAAAGGAAATGCCAACTAACTTTTTTCACTTTTATCACGGAAATATTTATTTAAAGATAACTGTTATTGCAAATACACGAAAACACATATTGCGGTAACATTAATTAAATGTTTAAATAGTGTATTTCAGTATTTTGCAAATATTATATCAACTAAAATGGTCGTTTTAGGTCTTTACCGCTATGGTTTCCGAACGTGACTTGACATTCGCATTGACTATGGATATATGTGACTAATGTCACTGTCTGTTTTACAATTTTATTTAGGTTAAGAAGGTTATTTTAATTAGATTTCCTCACAAGTGTGATGCAAAACATTGTGTGTGCCACCGGCGGTAAAGGAATTACAAACTCGTGTTATTAAAGCCCTCGGTTTCACCTCGGGCTTATAACAAACACTCGTTTGTAATTCCTTACTTACCGCCCTAGACACACAATGCACTATTTTAGGCTGCGTTACCACCAGGGCTGTGCGACGTAGCGGAGCGGTGTGCGAGGAAAAGATCCACCAATTAACGTGCCTAGTCTCGCTGAGTGCGGCCCGGTATTGCTGGATTGCCTAGTCTCGCTGAGTGCGGCCCGGTATTGCTGGATTGTCTAGTCTCGCTGAGTGCGGCCCGGTATTGCTGGATTGCCTAGTCTCGCTGAGTGCGGCCCGGTATTGCTGGATTGCCTAGTCTCGCTGAGTGCGGCCCGGTATTGCTGGATTGCCTAGTCTCGCTGAGTGCGGCCCGGTATTGCTGGATTGCCTAGTCTCGCTGAGTGCGGCCCGGTATTGCTGGATTGCCTAGTCTCGCTGAGTGCGGCCCGGTATTGCTGGATTGCCTAGTCTCGCTGAGTGCGGCCCGGTATTGCTGGATTGCCTAGTCTCGCTGAGTGCGGCCCGGTATTGCTGGATCGCCTAGTCTCGCTGAGTGCGGCCCAGTATTGCTGGATTGCCTAGTCTCGCTGAGTGCGGCCCGGTATTGCTGGATTGCCTAGTCTCGCTGAGTGCGGCCCGGTATTGCTGGATTGCCTAGTCTCGCTGAGTGCGGCCCGGTATTGCTGGATTGCCTAGTCTCGCTGAGTGCGGCCCGGTATTGCTGGATTTTTTCCTCGCTCACCGCCCCGCTACCTCGCACAGCTCTGGTGGAAACGCAGCTTAATTATTAGCCTATTTTTTTGTCCCCAAAGGCCTGCCCTATTCTTTTCCACTCTGTCTTGAACAAATTCCGGTCGCATACATCCAGGTAGTTACGCGTTTTCTTCAGTCTGCCTCTGCTACTATGACCATATCGCGGATGCCAACTCGTCCAGTCCGATGTCGGCCCAGTCCGATGTCGGCCGTGTCCAGTCCGATGTCGGCCGTGTGTAAGGCACACGGTCGGACGCCCTTGGGTGGTCTGGCCAAGCGAACTGGTTCGAGCCCAGTGACCGCAACGGCCAACCACCCGGCCCGACAATCACAATGCCCGAAAGTGGGTTGTGAGTTTGTCAGGTTTAAAAAAAAAAAAAAAAAAGGATGCCAACTCATGACTGCCCGTTGATCATTGTGCATACGGCAGACATGTCCAGTCCAGTCCCATTTCAGTCTGGCGGTCTTCATCCCACGGAATAAAGCTCTGTTACTTTCTTTCACGTACATACTAATAAATACCAAACTCTCTCTCATTATGTCTCTTGTTAATCGGGCGCCGAAATGCTTGGACATTAATAATAGCTAAGATGAAAAATTTAACAACGTACAGAGGTTGCGTGTTAAATTTCATCCTTTTTAGTTACGGATCTCAAACAAGATGAGGTTAATAAGGCCCACGATTAATTTAATTTGTAATTAATTGCAGGTATCAAAGTGGAGACGATTCGGCCTTCGGCACCGTATACAAGTTTCTCCCTTGAAGAGATTGAAGCGGCGCTGACGACGCTCCGACCGGCTGGGTTGTTCATCACACACGGAGACTCCTCCACGGGCACCATCCAAAATTTGAAGGGGCTCGGAGATCTCTGCCATAAGTAAAAAGTTTCATTACTAACCGAGCGAGCGCCAAGGCACGAGCGAAGGCTCTCCGTTTCAGTGTTGGCTTGGGACAGCATACAAGGGCCGCGTCCCGACTTGCCCCAGGATCCGAATGTCCTGGTTTAACTTCACACCGACCTCGCTCGGGCTCAGCTAAGTTTCTTGCCGGAATCTTCTTAGCTGGGCTAGGTTTTTAGCGAACCGGCACCTAAAACTCCCATTAGTTCGATACACAAGTTCACATAAGGACAGGATGACCCGGGTCATCCTTCCCGCTGGTCCGCTGCTCTCTCTGAGCAATCAGCGCAAAGTCAAGGTGGCCCTGGCCAAACGACCTGGTTCGACCCTTTTTTTTTTTGACCCCGGGAAATGCATAAAACTGCATACCACTACGTAACCTAAGGCTATCGGGGGTGACAACCAGATGTTACGTATTGGTTATGTGGGGCTCTCCGCTCCTGAAGGGATTGGCCTACCCACTAAAACCCAGGGATGCTACCGACACCTGTGCCTTCACGGTGATGGCATGGGAATCTACTAACGCCACGCCATCACCAGCACCTCCGCCCTAGGGCGGACCCTCTCCGAAAAAGGCACACTGTAGCATGGCCAGTGTGCCTTCCCTCACCAGCTCCCCCCCGACCAAATGGCCGTCCCCCGGGGAAGCAGGGACCGGCACCAGACACACGGTGTCCCGGTCCCTCCCTCGCCGCCACGGGAGGACAAACGCCCCTGCCCCGTGACCACGTGTAGTGGGGATGGTATCCGGGAAAACGTCCCTTCAACCAAACCACCACTACACCCCCATCCCTTGTCAGCAGTGAACTCTGCTATTGCAGAGGACACGCCGAGGGACCGTCAGGGTGGAAGGGTTAGCCTCCGGGACCGGATCATAGGCCCTCTGCCTACCGCATCCCTGGCCAACCGAAAGTAAGGCCAAGGGCTAGCAAAGTCAACGCAACGTGTAATATACAGGTTGGAGGTGGGGACTATGGGGGTTTGAAGTAATACTCCTTCATGATTATAGTCGTTATATTGTGTAACTATAGTAAGACAAAGACCAAAGACGAAGACGTGTCTTAAAGCTAGTTACATCTTTTTATAATATAATAATGCTTACTCGCTATAACCCAAATCCGTGCGTCACATGTCGTAAACAGTAACAAAGAGTCACTGTTAATTCATCACATTACATCTCCCCCGAAACTTCACTCTTCACCCCCTCATGCAACAAAAAAAAATGTGACGAACGCAGTTGAGTTTTACATTTTTGTTTCTTATTATAAGCATTTAAACTAACACTTGATTTGATAAAATGAACTAAAAAAATAAACATAATAATATGGTAGGTATTTACAATAACTGAAATTAATACATAAGTTTATCAAAATTACTGTCCATCTCGGTCAAGGTGTTAAAATTTTAATTCAAAATTATTTTTATTTAGCCATATTTTATAATCGTACACATTAGCAAACATGTCCTAGGTATCGGTACATTTACCCAACGATAAAATATCTAATGCCATGGGAGTCCTTAGTTCCTAATAAAAAAAAACAAATGGGAATAGTTTCCCAAGGGCATGGTCACCCTTCAATCCTCTCAAAAACACAAATGGGAATGGTTACCCAAGGGCATGGTCACCCTTAATTACCGGCATATCAGGCCTAACTCTCGGTTGCCTGTACTTAGAGTCACAAATACATTAAGACGTTATAAGTCTCCAACGGTTTTCACGGAGGGCACGGTAGTCCAAAACACCATGAGCCAACACGAAGGACTAGTGCTCTAACTCCCCTAACACAAAAATCACAATAATATGTACCGTACCCGGATATCAAACCTTCTGTATATTAATTATTCAAGTTATATTGTTACTTAGACAATTTAAGGATTTGATGCTATCCCGAACTCTAGGTTGATCAGACCTAGAAATGCGGGTATATCTGGTGATAAACTCTTTGAAATATAAAAAAAACCTGGAGAAATATTATTACTGGAATGCAAAATCAAATACATATTGTTAATAAGTGGGTCATACTAAAATCTAAATATAATGGACACAGTCGACGCAATACGCGAGCGCGGGCGCAATGACCGCCGCGTGCTGACCGTGCACAATGCTGCTCTACATATTGATTGTATTGCGAAATACCTATAACTTTATTCAAGTAATAAATATAACTGAAAATTCCTGCACAATAAAATGTTAATTTTTTTTAATTTTTATGTAAAAAGTAAACTGATTAATTTTGCTAAGCACATCTGATTATAAAATGCAATAATAAACTAGATTTTACCCTTATATTATTTCAGAAATATGTATAGCTTATCTAAACTGATATCTACTATTTATTAGCATAATGTATCTTTATAGGCGCGAAATTAAATAACTTCACCAAACTACGTGATGCAAGAAAAAAAATTGCCATTAGTACCCTAATCAAATTACATTCAAATAATTTTAAAAACTTACATTAGTCATAGTTAATTTACTTGTAAATGAGTCACGCTAACGCTGCGCTAGGTAACGTCGGCGCGGGTCACGTTGGCAGGCACGATGCTCGATGATGCTGCTGATGCTCGATGACGGGCCGGGCTAACCCTGGACACCCTCGAACATGGGCCGGGGTTTCCCTGGACACCTCTTGATTTGCGAGCCGGGATAGCCCTGGACAACGCTCTTCTTTTCTTGAGACTTGAATCTTCTTATTGGCTTGTTCCATAGTGATTTTTTTCTTGCTTCATATAATTTTGGATCTTCTTTCTTGGTATTAATTTTTAATGTTCTTTCTAGAGGTTAATTTTGAGCTTCTTTCTTGAAAATAATTTTAGGCTTCGTTCTTCAAATATTTTTCTTCATAGCGCAGCTTGATTCTGTAAGTTATTCTATCTTCATTTTGCTTGGTTCGCTCGCAGGGTCGCCATGTAATATACAGGTTGGAGGTGGGGACTACGGGGGTTTGAAGTAATACTCCTTCATGATTATAGTCGTTATATTGTGTAACTATAGTAAGACAAAGACCAAAGACGAAGACGTGTCTTAAAGCTAGTTACATCTTTTTATAATATAATAATGCTTACTCGCTATAACCCAAATCCGTGCGTCACATGTCGTAAACAGTAACAAAGAGTCACTGTTAATTCATCACATTACAAACGCGTCGACAGTTTTAACCCTTGCCCAGCCCAGATGCTGCCCATTAGCAGCCAATGTCTTGGTCTAGACGAGAGGGGTACCCATTACACAAGACATCGGGAGCAATCGGCAACACCTAGGTTACTCAACCACCCACCCTCGCTGGCCGAGAAGTAGCAATGGGTTGGAAAAGTCTACACAGGACGATTCCAACCCATTGCCGACGGCCGAGTGCTTGCCCTTTTCCGTGGGTTCCAGATCCATGTCCTCCCCCCCCTGCCCGTAGGCCCCCGAGGCCCCTCTCCCACACTCCCCGGATCCTCGGGAAAACTGCAAGCGGTTTGTCAGGTATTAGCCACTAACAAGCAATGGCCATTGCTTGTTGTTGTTTCCAGGGTGCACCGGCCCAAGCAGTACCCTTCCATGCGGATCAAACCGTGATCAAGATGGATTGGTAAAGCTCGAGCACGCGTGGAGGAACCTGACTTGCACCCCACCTGGTTCGACCCTCACCTAGCCCGATTCTATCGAGGTGGACCGGGACAAAGTGACCTGGTTCAACCCCAAGCACCCCCGGTACCCACCCATTCCGACCAAACTCAGGGTGGTCCGGCTAGCGATCTGGTTAGACCCCAGGGAAAGCCACGGCCGACCACCAGGTCCGACAATCGCTACGCCCGTCTACGGGTTGCGAGTTTGTCAGTTCCTAAAAAATAAAACCGGTCAAGTGCGAGTCGGACTCGCGCACCGAGGGTTCCGTACACACTCGTCAGTAGATATGTGAATAATTCAAGAAAAACTGTATGGTGGGACAAACTTTGCTCTTGTGAAACTGTTGTCCCCATACATCGACATATGCCGCGGTTAGTTTAGTAGGATCAAATATGGTTGTCTTACGATTTTTGCGAATTTCTAAAAAATGCTGCAACTTATTTTTCCTGTAATATTTAGGATAATATTAAAAATCGGTAATTATTGCAGATTTTTCTGTTCAGTATCTTCGGAGATAATAGGGGGGGGAACGGTATTTTTTTAACGGTTTTAGTCTTCAATTAAAAATTACATGTCTAAGAAAAAAAATAAAAACTGTTTTGGAATCTACATATTAAGCCCTTTCATTTGATATCCCACTCGATATATTAGCTCAACTTTTGATTTATGACATCCCATTTCGGTCCCTTTTAAAAAAAAAGTAAAAAAGGTGTAAGATATTTTTTCTGTCCCATAGGCTTGGGTTAGCGGTTTTTAACACTATTCCAAATTTCAAGTCGATAGCATTAGTAAATCCTGAGATATCTTGCTGTGACAGACGGACAGACAGACAGACAGAGTCGCACCATAAGGGTTCCTTTTTTACCATTTTGGTACGGAACCCTAATGAAAGGCGCCCGCCTCATTCCATCAACGGACGCCGGACTGTCAACATCTTATTTTGCATGTGAATGCAGGAAAAAATACGCAAGTAATTCTAACGGGCTCGCACTAATTGACTAACACCGCGGTTTAGCAAAGCAACATTTAATTGTTTATAACTTTTGGTTGTGTACAGATACGGTACACTGCTGCTAGTCGACACAGTGGTGTCGTTAGGCGCGGAACCGTTCCTCATGGACGCGTGGGGCGTGGACGCGGCCTACGCGTCGTGTCAGAAGGCGCTAAGCGGGCCCGCTGGAATATCACCTGTGGCTTTCAGCGAACGAGCTGAGTAAGCTTTTCTCAAAGCAATTCCCCCACGAGATCGTGCATTGCGTTGTTTATTGTATCGGCCATTCTCACGAAGTATGTCTGTGGTCACCTAATTATACCGCGACGGTGTTTTCATACTAAATGTATGGAGACGCGGTAATTAGACGCAGTCATACTTCGTGAGAATGGCCGATGTTACACACCAAGGGCGGTAAAAAAAGCACGTCCAAGATAGCATGCGTTTGTGGTCCGAAACGTAAGTGATTTTTTTCCTGGAATTCGTTTAATCATGATAATCATGAGCCCATATAAGTTCCAGTGCTAGGGCACTGGAATACTCTCTTGGACGTGTGTCAATGGGCTGTAGTAATTAATGAAAACTAGTCATCGAAATATAATGTATTGAACGATAACGCCGAACAAAAATGACGTTGAAATTTGCTCCATAACGCCCACTTTTTAAAATTAATAGAACGTCTTATGTATCAGTGGGCTGATAACCAACTTAATGTCATACTATGTAAAGTCATTTATGACAAATATTAATATTAAATTGGAGAAGAAGCAATTTCAAAAAGGTTGCATATCGTTATAAGACAAAAAATTGTGATTGGTTACAAATGTTACAATTCTACTGTGAGAAATTCTATTAGACGCTATAGTTTTTTCTTAAGTACTAAGTAGCTCCGCCCCTTTGATACGTATTTCGTAGGGCCGATTTTGAGCATTAGCTACGCTTCCATACCTGGGCATTTCTCCAGAAATATGTCTACGACTCATTCATCTGTCTCCATACATTTAGTATGAAAAAGGGCCAGATGAATGAGGTGACCGCAGACATATTTCTGGAGAAATGCCCACCTACTTATTATATTTTGATTAAATACCAGTACGAAAATTTATTGATACATACAATTATGTAATTGTAGCTATAGATTGGATATTAGTGGGATGGTTTATTTTCCAGGGCAAAGATAAATAGCAGAAAACATGAGCCGCCATTTTACTTCGACGTGAAACTGTTGGCTCGACAGTGGAACTGTTACGACAACACCTTCTTGTAAGTATTATTAGTATCAATGATAAAAGCACTAGTTCCTTTATAGTACATTACACCGAGATCGCAGAAGTTTGCGGCACGAGCTAAAGTGGCTTTTTCCGCACGCTGCGCGTACGGAAAAAGCCGCTTTCTGGCCAAGTGTAGACATAAAATGATGTACACAACACGGGTGGTAATAAAGAAAGGCCGAGATCGCAGATGTTTGCGGCCCGAGCTGCAAGCGAGGGTCGTAGTTGTGTAATGTACTATTTGTGTAACCCTAGTTGTGTAATGTACTATTTTCAACACACTTGCTCGTAAAGTGGCTATAATTTCCTTGTTCTTATGCCCGGAATACGGCATATTACGCACTAGTGCGAAACCACTTAACGTTACCGCACTAGTGCAAAAGCACATTACACTTTTTTTTTAAATCTCAAAAAAGAGGTTTTTGTCCAAGAAAAGGTTATCATTATCATATTTGTAGACGAATAAACTACTTAGTTTCAGTCAAAATATGATAAAAAATTATACTTCATCGAAGTGTCTACAAAATTACAACATATTTAAACATTACCCAAGTAGCACACAAGCTGTATAAAAGCTTATACAGCTCTTATAGCGCCTAAACTGGAGGTATAATAGCTGTATAAGCTTTTATACAGCTTGTGTGCTACTTGGGTAAGAACGTAGTTATGCAATAACGTTCCAATTAGCCAGCATTTACCACCTACTAGTAAGAATAGTCTAAAAAGTCAGGAGTCTGTGAACAACGGGTGTAAACTTGGAATAATTTTTCAGAAACGCTCATTTTATACCGAACGCATCAAATTATCTAATAATATTATGCGAATTTCAGGTATGCCAAAATAGTCGGTATGCTTATTAACTTGTATGCGTTTATTATTATGCCATTTAAGCGGTATGCTCAATCATTGTGTGCCTACACTGTTATCCGTTTTCATAATAGGAGTTTTAAATTATGCCTTATAAGGGACACCCAAGTGAATTCTTTGAAAGCCTTCTTAGATATGTGGCGTTGCGAGTCACCTCGGCAATATTTCCGATGAGACTTGTGAATATTGAGAGATGACCCATCTCTCCTTCTCATCAAGTTTTGTTAATTTTACAGCTACCACCACACCTTGAGCCCTCCCCTCCTGTGGGCGCTCAGGAGCTGCCTAGAGGAGCTGGCCCATGAGACCCTGCCCGGCTCCTGGGCGCGCCACGCGGCCGTCACCACGCACTTCCATCAACGACTCCTGGAGCATGACTTCCAGTTCCTCGTCAAAAGACCAGAGGACCGACTGGTCACGGTCACCACAATTGAACTGTCGAAGGGAGACAGTTACCGCAACTTTGTGAACCACATGAGGGCAAAGTAAGTTCGCGCTTTTAGCGCATATTGGGGTCGTTTTAATGAAATTATCATTTTTAGAATCCAAGACACAAAAGCTATCAATGAGACAAAGCCTACGTGCTCTTTGCTCTGTCTGCCCTATCTTTAACAGGTCTTAGATAGTGAAAGCGCTCATTGATTTGGGCTGTTCATTTTTTGAATGATTTAATATGTGTCTTGACTTGACATTTTATCCTATTATTTTCCTAACGCAGAACTATTGTGGCGTATTTAGAATGTTTTTACTCGTATTTTTTAAATTTTTCATTGAGCAATACTGTGTTTACCTATTATACTAATTCTCTTTTTCCATGTGAGGTTTAGTTGAGGCTTATTCCATATTAAGGTATGCCCTAATATGGCGTACTGGACTTAAATAACTCAATAAGTCAAATACGAGTTGGGAGCATGCAAAAACTTCTGACACATTAATTATTGCCACTGATTGAAAAAAAACTGATTGAAAAAGAACTGAAAAGATTCCAAACTAAATCAGAGAAGTCGTATTTTTGATGACTGCCCTGAAAAATTAGGAGTACGGGACTCTCGGTGTGCTATACAGTGTAATTGTATTGTTTTTTTATTAATTGCTTTCATGTACATACAATGGGCTAGACGACTAAAAAATTCTGTTTAGTCCGTCAGTTAGATTATTAAAAAATATTGTAAATGTATTTTGTCTTTTGTTTGACAAACAAAAAATGACGGATAGAGTGCTTAGAAGTTTCGAGTGACGTCACTCCTAGGTACAATTTTCACCTAGGAGTGACGTCACAAGCCCCCACTCCAGAAGTTTGGTGATTTATAACTTTGTCGATTTTTCATATTTTGATAAACCAAAAAATACGTGTCATATATTTTTCTATAATCTAACTGACGGACTAAATAGAATGATATAGTTTTAACCGAGTCGTCATCCCTATTTTTATACTTATGCTAGGTGCTACAAGCATATCTTGGGAGTGTACATGATGCCCCGTAAGGGTATTACAATAACTTAAGATAGGTACAATCTTATCTAGATAATTGAAACTATGTTTAACATTTATAATACATTGCTGATTTCAATTTAATACGGACTACATTTTCCATTATTTATTGTTAAACAGGCACAACATCATGATAACGCTAGGCCTGGGACCCACGGCGGGCAAGGCTGTGAGAGTCGGTATCATGGGCCACAACGCCACTGTCGAAGTGGCGGACCGCGTCGCTGACGCCATGGCGGAGACCGCAAGAGCTTGCTGCAGCTAGTTGAACAGACTATAATTATATTATTGTTAAATAAAAAACACTGTTACACAAAACTGGAGTTTATTCATATTAAATTATTTGCACACGCGTGTAAAGTAACAAAACATGCATCAGACGGCGGGAATCACAAGATATTTATATTCGTGTTCATTTATATGTTGGAACTTAATAGTAATAGTATGGAGAACTTGGTACGGCGCAGCAATATTTGTGATTAATGCGAACAGTTCCGTGACATTGAAAAATAGCTCTGTTGAAATAGTACATTACTTACTAGGGCAGTAAAACAAGGCAAGGGCGATAAATATGCGATCTGAGGCTTTCTTTAGTACCGCCCGGGGTAACAACAAAATTTTACGTCTCCTCCAGGCCAAGAAGTGGGATTTTCCGCACTCGTAGCGGGAGGTTATTGTCACTTTACGGCCAGGTGTGACGTAAATTTTCATTAAAATTACCCGTCCGTTGCGCTCAGCAAATCCTCCAGAGCTATTTTTACCAGACTGATTTTCTAAAAAGTGCCCCATCCACATAAGTCTACCTCATTTTCAGTAAGCTTTTATGCAACTGAACATCAATTAACAATATTCAACTACCTACGTTTTGGTTTCGTTCTACTAACGCTTTCCCTCCTAATAAAATATTTCGCGATCTTCACAAAAGCAAATATAAATGTTGCTAGAACAGACAGAATGAAAGCATAGACGTCTAGCATATGATACGCAAGAAAACTCAAATTTCTAGTGGGATTCTTTACAATATCAGCTCCCTTGTTTCTTATTACACACTCAATCCTAAACATAGCAGATTCTAAGACAGTAATAGGTCTGTCTTTGAACCTGACAGAAGTTTCTTTCGCTTTAGTCCTGTACGTGTCATCTTCTATGACAGCTCGAAGGACGGATTCCAGGTTCTTTTCGTTGATGTCCTGGTATTCTAAGATTTCGGCCATGCCTGCTTGTTGTGCCTGTCGGAGATTGTTGTACTGGTCGGCGTATATGGGTATACCCACGATAGGAACTCCGTGAAAAAGCGCTTCTAGGGTTCCCATTTTACCACCGTGGGAAATAAATAGTTTTACGTTCGGGTGCCCTGCAAATTTGATAAAAGATGATCAAAACTTTTGGTACTTAAAAACTAGAATTTAACCGCTACTATAATTTATCGACAGCTGCCAGAGTTAGCAGGTTGAAGTGGCATTGGACTGATGGGGTATACAGAAAACCAAAAGACGCAGCGTGGATGGTCGCTGGTATTCGATGGAGATAAAAAGCGTGTGGCCATTTGTTGAAAATGCCCGTGATAGACATACGGACGACAACGAACGAAATTTACAGGGTTTTGTAGGCATTTTGGCCAAATATCTACATTAAAAGATTTCATGTCTCACCCAAGACCTCCTTCTGTGGCAACCATTTCCTGATCACCACGTTGTCAGGCTTGCCTTCCAAGGTTTCCTCCTCCCATTTCAAAACCACCGTCAAGTTCAGGCGTCTGAACACGTTCAAGAACACATTTTTTTTCTCCAGTGGTAGTTCTAAACTACGCAGGTTGCCACCGAAATTCATGTAGATCACTCCTTGTGTTGATTTGTTCAAAATGGCTTCCAAATCCTGCAATAGAATAAAATGTATCATTCATAGAGATTCGGTTGCGCGGTAAATCTTGCCGCTTGGAAGCGGAAAAAAGAGCACGCGTTTTGGACTCGTTATGCGATAGAGAGAGAGACGGTCGGATGCGGGTCGACTCCTTCACTCATCCGGCGACGAACGGCAGTTCTCTCTGATTGGACGATTTGCTATTGTTAAGATTAACTCGGAGCCATACTTAGAAGCCTTAGGAAAATAGTTAGTTAGTCGATCGTCACCTAGTAAGAGTACCAAACCAACTGGTCCTGGTAGCCCAGGTCAGGTTTTTTTAGAAATTCGGAAAAATCGCAAGACAAACTTACCTATTTGCTCTCACTAAACTAACCGCGGCCTACGACTATGTTAATGTATGGAGACAACAGTTTTTCAACAGCAAAGATAAGTTTGTCCCACCATACAGTTTATCTAGAATTATCCACTTATCTACTGAGGAGTTTGTACGGAACCGTCGGTGCGCGAGTCCGACTAGCACTTGACCGGTTTTTTTTCTGTGGCAATATTGCACAAATTGACGGTTCCGTATATTTTGTAATTAAAAACGAAATAAACAAAATAACAACCTGAAGCATCCCAAGCTTTATTACGATCAGCCATGACTTGGTGATAGTTTGGGGGGTGGTGAGTCTCCCTGAAAGCAGTAAGCGCTGTCACATTGTGGCCTCGCTGGGCCAGCTCGAGTCCAATAGGCCTCAGCGAAACGTAATGCGACCATGAGCCATAAGGTACCACGAAGAGAATATTCGCACACTGACAGCCAACAACACTAATGATGACTAAATATAGAATTATCGTATCCTGAAATTAAAATGCAAATTATCAAATTACATAAAACAACTTCTGCCGTTTCTCTGCCCACGTCCTGACTTCATTGTTAGACTCTCGGTATCAGGTTAAAATTGTTCTGAAGTTGTATTGTCATGAGGACTAAATATGTTTGCCAACTTTCATAAGAATCCGTTAAGTGTATGTAGTTAAAATAGCTGTTCTAAGATATGAAGTAAATAAACAAGCAAATACACTCACGGACAATGAATTCGGGTAATTTTCTATGAAAAATTATATAGAAAATGACCCGAATTCATTGTTTGGGTCTACTTAAATAACACCGTTTAATAAAAATACCACGTTAGAAGAGAAAAAGCTTACCATTTCTATTGTGTTAAAGTGTACAATAGGTACACAATACAATATTCTTTATTGTCCACCAAATCCAAAAAATATAAAAACTTAATTTATATACGTTATATGTATATAATTTAACGTTGTAACATATATACGTTACTATAAACTTAAAATGTTGTTCGAAGGAGAAGTTGATCGAAAAACTAACTGATACTAGAGTTCCAAGTGTAGTAGTTAGCTACGATTTGAACGTCTCTCGGCATTTATCGACTTTAATCGGAGCAACTCGGAAGAAAAATTTATGAAAAACACCTGCTGCTTAGTCGTTTTATGACTATTGAGTTTTGATATCGCTTCTGGAGACTGATAGTAGGAATCATTCTAGTACTTCAGCCGGCATTGTATTATGGAGCAACCTACTTACGTACTTTGACCTTTTCGTTAAACATAAAAATCGCAAATCAGACGCCATGACATAACAGTGTCAAAACCGAAATTGAACTTTATACTGGTGCATGAAGGTTTATATCGTTCTGTAGTCTGTGACCAATATATGCGTCGTTGGCGTCCAACCTGCGGTGCTAATATATAAGTCGTTGGCGTGGAAAAGGTTAATTTTATGTACACCCATATAATCCGTTATTTAGGCGTACGGAAACCGTGTGTCATCACCATTTTTTTTTAACGGACCAGAGCGGGAAGGTTAATTCCGTTCTCGATAAAATCTTGAATCAAGATTTATAATATCTATAACCTTGGCTACGTTGGTACATGTATTTAAAATAAAATAATTTATTCCTGCAAGTAGCTCTTTTACATGTATGTTCTGTTCTTTTGTCTTCTTGTGGCGCTTCGGGTGAGAAGAAGCGCCAGTTTCTCTTTTCAAACATAATAATGTTATACATAATATTACTTAATATTATTAAGTATCACAACAATAATAATACTTATTATATTCAGAAAGGTACTAGCAGCTGTTGGATATATGTTCAATGGTAGCCGAACATCGTAAAATCAAAATATTTATTTGTCCAACCCAACATAGGTAAGTATTTACTTTACATATAAAATTGCATGATGTTATATTCTAAGGAACAGGTATCTCTATATGGTGCCCTTTTAGGGCATACAAATTAATTTTTGCATGCAGGTTACATAAGATAGACATAAGTTTTAATAGGTACCAGTGGCGTAGCGTTGAAGAAATCCTTGGGCAAGCCGGAGCAGCTTTGGCTTAAATTTTCTTTAAGAGCACTAGAATTAAGTAAGTGCCGCAGTGCCTAATATTAGGCAAGCCGATAGGGATCGAGTTCTATGGACGCCACGCCACTGATAGGTACCTACATAACATTGTCATGCATTAAATGCCATCTAAAACTAAATATACTATAAATAACCTAAATACAATAAAATTCCTAGAAACAATTTAATTAAGTAAAAGATATTTATGAAATGTGATGATGTCCAAATAAATGTCAAGTGCATAAGTCGAATTACAGATAAATATTGTACAATTTTCGTAGCAGCTTCGTAGCCAAACAAAAGTAGATAAATTTAATGGGCACATATTAAGATTGAATTTAGCTATACGGGCAAATTCTACAGAATGCAACAAACAGCACAGAATTCGTTGTGATATTTGACCAGGTGCAGCAGAGGCGTAGCGAGGGTGGTGGAGTCTGGCTCATAATTGCCACTAAGAAATTATGATAACGGAATAATTGCTACCAAAAGAACATTAAATTTTGGAAATTATGAGCCACACTCTAAAAACAATACAATCCGAATTCGCAAACATGGCGAAACTAAAGAGTTGTCTTTATATACATATTTTGGGGGGTATACAACAACATCTGTAAGAATCAGCCTTGAGGCTTTAAGATAAATTTGGACCCTAATCTTGCAACTTCAGGATTGTCTGGCAGGTATTTAGCAACGCCCTACAGTTCTGGCAATGTTACACCGAGATTACCAACATAAGAAACTATAGATTAGACCCAAAACTATCCTTGAGGCAATAAGATATTTTTCCAGAATTTTTGCAAGTTTACGGGTCTCCCCTGGGCAAACGCAACCACTCCGAGGTGCCAGACATTCAGATTTGTGACTGGAGTAGATCGAAATTAAGGAGAAACAGAGAATTTTCATGAGGAGGCCCGTTTCTCCCATACTCGTACTAAGAGTACCTATACAATTATTGAATTAAATTTTCATAGGCTTACTTATATAAGTAAGTCTATGAAAATTTAATTCAATAGAAATAATAAAAAACCCAGTCATTTTTATAAAGCATAATATTTTTCGCGTATTTACTTCAATGAGTTGGCTAATAAGTATAAGTCGAGCTCACTGTATTGTCTGTGGATCAAGGTATAAAAGTGAACAAGTATAGGTAGTCCAACTTCGGCCGTTTAGTTTAGGAGCGCGCGACACGTATTCACACAGACGCGCAATAGCACGTCTGTGTGAGTGCCATCAATACTGGAGCATTCTTACGCAATCTTACAACTTTGCTTGTAGTCCCGAAAGCTGCGTTCGTACACGGCGCGCACACATTGAAGCGCGCGATGTACCTTTTGTACGAAGAAAAATTACTGCTATTACACTGAGCTGTGATGCATTTATTAATTATTTCACGTTAAAAGTACGATTCGGACCAAACAATTTTTTCAGCAATTGTTCTAATAATTTAATGTTTTATAATTTTTAGGGTACCGTTCTAAAATGAAGAAAAGGAACCCTTATGGTGCGATTCTGTATGTCCGTCTGTCACAGCCAGATATCTCAGGAACTACTGCTGCTATCGATTCTTGGTCGGATATTCAAACAGGTGGATAAAGGTTAAAATTTTTATTAATACACTACATTCCACATTACAATGTAAATAATTTATTACAATATCTTCTTACTCCAACATCCTTCCATTGTCTATCACGTAGATGCTCCCAGTGATGCTGTTCGCTTTGTCGCTTGCGAGGTACAAAATCATATCAGCAATGTCTTTGCTGAATGCCACTTTCCCTAGAGGACTCGTTTTTATCCTGCTCTTGATAATTGCATCGCTATCCTGGCCACAAGCCTCAAATATACCCGTTTTAACGGGCCCAGGGCTTATTGCATTCACTCTTACTCCGTTTGGGCCCAGTTCCCTGGCTAAACCTTTAGTAAACATATCCAAGGCTGCTTTAGAGGCACCATATGCGAGGAATTTAGGGATTATCTTTTGGCCCCCAACGCTAGAGATATTGATGATGTTTCCCATGGTATTGATCAAGTGTGGTACAGCGAGGCTAGTTAGTAAATACACGCTCCGTAAATTTGTATTAAGAACTTTGTCGAAGATCTCAATACCGTCTTGTATTTTGTTTTCTGCGCCCATACCAGCGTTGTTGACGAGAACATCGATTTGACCAAATTGCTTCAAAGTCATGTCTACTATATTCTTGACGTCGGAATCAATCGTGACGTCAGCTTTAATGACTAACGGTTCGATACCTTTAGCTTCAAGGCACTGCTTGGCAACTTTCTTGAGATTTTCCTCGTTTCTGCCCGTGATAACAACGTTGGCTGACTGGATAGCGAACTGGACTGCCGTTTCTGCGCCGATCCCCGAGCTGCTGCCGGTCACAATCACCACCTTGTTTTTGAAATCCATCGCTCTAATTACCCGTTCGTGACTTGTCTGTAACTTGTAGTAGACAACAGTGCCAAAGCCGGTACTTGTGATCACATGTTACTTATTTACACAGATGTCACAAAGGGCCCTACCGGGTGTAAATTTAAACCAATAAATAGTTTAATACATTTATTTAGCCCGATAGGCTTGCGAACGTTTAGAGAGGTCGTGGGTTCGAAGAAATAGTAGGTTGGAACGTAGTGGGTCTCTGGGACTCCCCTTGCTGGCGATCTGTGTCAGGCCCGCTGGTGCTGCGGGCGCGTGGAGGCGCGGAGTGTCGTCGCGTCGCTGGCAAGGTGCTCTGGTCTCCGAGGAGGCGATCACGGCCTGCTCTCTGCTCTGGCTGCTGCAGTCCCTGAAGGGCAGCTCCTTCAGGGTGTCGGGCTCAGCTTCCCGGCAAAGGACAGTCAACAGTACAGGAGTAGAAAAATATATATATGTCGGGGACAGCAGCAATAATTCAATAAATCCAAGATCGTCAATTGACTACTGTAGTACTAGTAGATTTAAAATGGTGGCGAACGCCGTGTGACGTAACGTCCGGTTGCGGTGCACGTGGGCGGGCTCGTTGGGCAAGTGTGTCGATTCTCTTTCTGACTGTCGTGGCGACAACACTTGTCTTACGATTCTGTCAGTTCGTCTGCCAGTAGTTAAAGTTGCTAATACTTGATAATTGTAATTCTGTCGATTGATAGTGAAATGAATCATACTGTGTAACGTAATAGTCTATTTGCTCACTCAAGTACCTACGCCATAATATTGTAACAACTATTGTAATGCCTGATGATTTAAAAGAGAAACTGGTGAGTTTCTTCGGCGCTTCTTCTCACCAGAATGTCATTTACCGAAGTCGCCAAAAGAATCAGACGAATAAACGATTTGATCTGACATGAATCCACTTCTTTAACCAACATACCTCAACGGCCAGGATTCTGCAGCTAACCCATCCTGACCTGACAGTCAGTCACGCGATATATCCGACATATATAAATTTATAAAATGACTGATGTAATGAAAACTGGGCAAGTCAAATCTAACCTACTTTAAGATAACATTTTTAAATAACAGCAATTGTTATAGGTATCCAATAAAGCAAAGAAATAGTGTTTTTCTACTCCTGTACTGTTATCTGTCTTTTACTTGGTCACGAACACTAATATAAGAACATACATAATATGAGTTCAGAGAAGTCTATACTCTATTCCCCATAACAACACTAGTGTCGTTATAGTCACTTTAAGTTATTGCTAGCAGCCACAGACTTCTAAATCTAGGTTAAACTTAGGTCAAGGATTAAGCATTCAATTCTAACTTTACGATAAAAATGCACAAATACCAACTTAACAAACAATTAAATTCCTACGGTTTTTAAGAAAAACAAAACTTTCCGAACTAAATTCATTGATGCCAACATAAAAAAAGTATTTTTAATTTAAGTATATTTTAAATTTAAAAAAAAAGTTTACCATAGACACATACTGTCAGTCAAACGTCATATTTGCCTTGTTTCCAGGTTATGATTAATTTTGTATTTTATAATTTAAAACCTAGTCGTAGAAAAAGTATTGTATGCAACGTTGTATAATTAAGTCAAAAAACGCTCATTGCGTCTCTATTTGCGATACTCGCCGCATTCGCGGCTCGTATCGCAACTCACGCAATTCGCATTTTTTGAACCCACTTATACAACTGTTGCATAAAATACTATTAATACTGGTTCATAATGTTATTTTGTTCCTATAAATACATATTTGGATTTTGCACACAACTTGGCACTCATTTAGATCTCCATTCTTTTTGCGGCGAAGGCCACAGCAAGCATAAGTTTTGTATCGAACTTGGCTCTCCTTTTTTACATTTACTTATGTTTTTGGTGGGATAAATAATTACCGTACCTGGGAAGCATAAACAATAGGACTGTAAGTCCACACCGCGTAGAATTAGTGTCCTTTAAATGTACGCAGTTGTTACATTGTGTGGTACTGAATAAAATATTTTTTCTCAAACATGGCATGAAATGTTGACATTACGTACCTAAAAATAGGCCACAAAGTACCTCGTTTCCTATGCGGCTTGACACTTGGCACGGAATGGAATTTCATACTTACATTGCCGGCCTAGGCCGGCAATGTATTTGTATTTAATTTCCATTCCACATTTATTTGGGCCACAGCATCACGGCATTCAGCCATTAAAAAAACAAAATAGTACATTATGATACAAGTGTGCGAAGTTGGTCATTACAGTCGAGGCGGTATTGCACAGCCCGAGCCGCAAGGCGAGGGCTGTAATAGAGCCAAGACTGTAATGAACAAAGCACACGCGTATCATACGACGTTTTTCAACACACTTGCGAGGAAAAAACAATTAGGTACCTAGGTATAAAATACATTTTTAATTACTAAAGCAATTATTGAAAGTACAATTACTAAAATGATACGCAACAGTTTTTGTTGGATGTTGCACAGTCAGTATGTGTTATAGTATTATTAAAAACTTCACTGTGGTATTCTTGAGTAACTAAATTTTGGAGATAGTGATACATTCCCATAGGAGGTGGATGGGCGTTCTAATTCTCCTTTAGTCAGAGTAGGCGGCACACAAAAATCACTGGCATATGAGGTAGAAGGTTGCGGTTCGGGACAAAACTTCTTAGAAGGTGGCTCCAAATTGATTGCTTGTTGTTGGATGCAAATCTAACTGTACTCCGTCACTTGTACTCGACATTTTCAGTCACAAATCAGCAAATTATAAACGAACAAATGTTGGCACAAAATAGCGCGGAGGTTTATTTTTTCGCGCCGTATCTTTGGTTGAATAACTATGCGCGCGCAGGTTAAGTCCAGAGGCACCGAACACCGCCATTCAGCCACAATAGCGCCGGAACGACGATACACCAGCGTCGCCAGCCGGTATGAGCAGGAGTATACCGCATCAAATGGACACAACGAATATGTCTTGCGACGAACTCGACGTTAGCCATTTACACGGGGACACGCTTAATGTTCCTGATACTTTAGTAAGACAGCAGGAGCACTCTTATCAAAATCAAGAGATGTTATCGCGCGAAAACCTTACACTTGGACAAATAAGTGAACTACTCGACAAAAAATTAAATACACAAAAAATAACAATTATAACAGAATTAAACGCCCGATTAAAATCTGAAATTAAAGATCTTATACAGAAAGAAATTCAAAACTCCCTGCATAACTTCACGATAGAGATAAACCGTAGCATAACACTCTTAAGCGCAGATCAAAGCAAACTTAAGTCAAAAATAGAAGCATTAGCACTACAAATCCAATCCCTAGAAGCAGACTGCTATTTGTTAAAAAAAGAAAACAAAGCGCTAATGACGCGAAACGTGTCACCCCCTGAAATTAACAATGACCAAATAAAAATACTGGATATTGAAAATAAAAGGTTGGAATCAAGCTTACGAGAACTACAAAGTCGCATTGAAAATATAAGTTCAAACGGGAGTGATGACCAGAGAAAATTCGTACTCTTCGGGCTGGACGAGTATCGTGGAGAAACACAAGACGATCTGTGCTGTCGACTAACGAATATGTTCTCTGATATTCTCATGATTGACATAAATGGTTATATCGAATCAGTCAGACGGATTGGAAGGTATGGCTACCAGCGCCCTATAGTAGTTGAGCTCATTAATAAACGAATGGCAAGGTACATAACCGAACGACAAATGTGCTTCAGAAATAGTGGCTACGCTGTATCAGAATATTTAACAAGAGAAGCCATTCAACGAAGAAAAATGTTGAAAAAACTCCAATTAGAGGCCCGTCGAAATGGAAAATATGCTGTCATTCGAAATAACAAGCTCTTTATAAACGGTGAAGAATACACTCCTGACGAAGAAAAAGAGCCACTGGTCCACCCTTCGCCTGAAACCCAAGACGTCAAAGAAAGTAGTCGAAACAACACAATAGCAGAACAACACGAAAATGAAAATTGCACTCAAAATGATAAATCATATCAAGACTCATCCAAAGTTCAACAACAAAATAACCTTTTTCGGAACTAATATATTTTTTCAAAATATGCAAAGTCTCAAAAACAAAACCCATTTATTAGAGGCATTTTTATCAAAGAGAAATTATAACGTACTTTGTTTAACTGAAACATGGATATCGGAAGCGCAAAAGAACTTAATACAAATTGGCGGCTACAAGTTTGCAGCGGCATATTATCGGCGCGAGCGAGCTGGAGGAGGAGTGGCAATTCTACTACAAGAAGGTCTAGAATACACTGAACGAACGGATATTAAGGACTTAGCTAAAGAATTTGTTATAGAATGCTGTGCAGTTGAAATACCAAAATTAAATCTTTTTATTATTAATGTATATAGAGCGGACAGGGAAATAGACGCCTTTTTTGAAGTACTAAGCAAAATTCTATGTAAAATAAAAGTTAAGCAACAAAAAATGCGAGTAATAATTGGAGGGGATTTTAATATTAATGTAATGGTAAAATCGCCGCATTCCCAGACTCTTATAAATGAAATGTTGACAAAAAATTTAAAACAAATAGTAAATAAACCCACAAGAGAGAATAATACATCATCCACTTGCATAGATCTGATATTCACAAATAAAACAGACTACACAGTATATATTAAAGACTACGGCATCTCTGATCATAAAAGCGTTACGTACACCTTCAATCAACCAGCAAATAATCAACAAATGAAAAAAAGAAAATTGTTCACTTATAAACGAATCTATAGTCAAGAAAATATGCAAAAATTTAAAAAAGAACTAAAATCAATATCCTGGAATAACATTATAACAACACAAAACGACATAAATACTAATTATACAAATTTCCATAATAAATTACAAGAGCTACTAGCAAAACATATTCCTGTACAACGTATACAAATCAAAAATAACATCAATAAAAAACCGTGGCTAACAATCGGGATAAAAACTGCATGCAAAAATAAAAGATTCCTTCGTATTGTGAGAAACTATACAAAAAATAAAAGCTTTAAAGTTTACTACTCAAAATACTCAACATTATTGAAAAAATGCGTAAATTTATCAAAAAAGCATAATTTCATAAAACAAATGCAACTATCAAACAATAAAATTAAAACTATGTGGAATATAATTAAAACTACCACAAATCAACATAAAAAACTCCAGTGTAAAAACATGATTTTAAACATCCACAATACTATTTTAGAAACGCCCGACCAAATAGTCAATACTTTGAACGAGCACTTCGCCTCGGTCGGTGAGTCACCGCTACTGCCATTGCCGGTGACGGCAGATAGCAGCGCGCGCGCGCCTACAAAACCGACCGGCCGACCTGTGATTACCCCCTGTGTAAACTCTATAATGCTAAGCGAAGTAACAGAGTCAGAAATTGTAACACTAATACGACAAATGAAAAACAGAATGAGCTCGGGTATAGACGAAATTCCAGCGGTATTAATTAAATTGTGCACAAATGAGTTAACGATGCCCTTACGCTTCATAATAAACCAGTCATTTTCTGAAGGTGTTTTTCCTGATTTGCTAAAGTATGCAAAAATTAAACCCGTTCTAAAACCACGAGGCTCCGAAACGGATCCAAGCCAATACAGGCCAATTGCGCTCTTACCTACTATTTCCAAGTTATTTGAAAAAGCAATGGTAAATCGAGTTTATAAATTCTTCGACAAATATGAAATCCTAGATAAAAATCAGTTTGGCTTCAGAAAGAAACACTCCACTACACTTGCTGTCTACCATTATATCCAGGAAATTCTAGGTCATATAAATTGCAAAAAATACGCCATAGGGTTACTACTTGATATGTCTAAAGCCTACGATCGAGTTTCGCACGACATTCTACTTTGGAAATTATATGGTATGGGCATCCGAGGTAACGCATATAAGTGGTTCCAAACATATTTAAAAAATCGACAACAGTGTGTTCAGATAAATTGGTTTGACGAAAACTCAGGAGAAACTAAAACTATAACCTCCCAAATGCGACCTATTACTTGCTCCATCCCACAGGGAAGTGTAACCGGATGTCTTCTATTCCTTGCGTATATAAACGATTTACCTAAAATATTAAACGCAAAATGTGTGATGTTTGCCGATGATGTCTCCATACTTTTGAACAGCTCAAGTAGTATGGATTGCAACAACAGTCTATCAGAAGTTGCTAAAACAGTTTGTAAATGGCTAGACGATCATAATTTAGAAATCAACCTTAAAAAAACTAAAATAATACAATTCAAACCCGTACAGAAAACACCGCTACATATGACGCTACAGATAAATAACGAAATTATTGAAGAAGTAAATGAATTTAAACTGTTAGGAATAAATATAGATTCTAGTATAAATTGGAAATACCATATTCTAACCCTTAAAACTAAATTAAGTAGCTTTATTTATGCTTTGAGCATACTGAAGGTCAATACTAACCTAAAGACTGCATTATCGGCTTATTATGCATTTGCACATGCAAGGCTCCAGTACGGTGTAATATTATGGGGGGCCAGTACGGATATTCAACAGCTATTCGTATTACAAAAGAAATGCATCCGTATTTTAACAAATATCCGGGTACCAAACAGCTGTCGTCCGTTTTTTGTACAGCTCGAAGTCCTTACGTTACCATCTATTTATATTTTAGAAGCCGCACCTTTTGCTAGAAATAACCCAGGTTTATTTAAACGGAAAGTAGTAAAATCAGAAAGACGAAAAAACATAAACGAGTTAGAATTACCAACCGCTAAACTAGCGATGTTCAAAAACAGTCCGTATTATCGATGCATACTAATAGCTAACAAGGTACCAGAAGAAATAAAAAACGAAACGAAAGATGAAGTATTTAAACAAAAACTCAAAAAATTATTAATCCGAAAATGCTATTATTCAATTGATGAATTCCTAAACGATACATCATTATCCAAATAAAGTAGTATTAAATATGAATAGAACGTAAATAATGCCAAATATTAATATACCTCATATGATATTTTATTTAAATGATAATTAATTGAATTGAATATTAGAAATATAATTTAATAATTTATTTGAGTATTGTCATAATTTCATTCAATAACTTAATTTAATAATTTAATTTAACAATATCTTATCTAAAGATTTTAAAGAGTATTAAAATTATTATGATCGTGAAACTTTATTAATAACGTAAACAGTTATTTAGTGTCTAGATAATAATGTTGCATGAAAAACTCAGTTTTAAGTTTTAAGTTCTGTTTTCATTTTATTTTATTTTAGTCATTAAGTTGTCGTATTGCTATATATACCCCAACAGGGTTCATGTGAACGCAAGCTGTAATAATGCTACTTATAAGACCTTATGTAACACATGATTATAATGCAATAAATGAATTATGAATTATGAATATATTAAACTAAATAATTATGTATTTCGTATAAGCATTTACGGTAATTAACGATTTAAAATATTGTATTTTTTAAATGCTTAAATAGATAATTAGATAAAGTATAATCTTATCTTATCAGATTTTGACTACAACAAGTTTATTTATTTACAAAATAATAAATCTTTCGGTAACAACCTCTTTACGGATATTAAAAAAAGTGTAATAAGAAAAACACTAGTGTGGCAATGTAAAGTAAAACGCACTAGTGTGTAATAAACCGCATTCCGGGCGTAAGACAAAAAAAAAATAGTTGAAAAACGATTTTTGCTATATTTTGCAGTTTTATTTATTTAAAATTGACATGAACATAACTGTAGAGGTAGCCAAAGAATATACGAGCAGATATTATAAATCTTTATTTAAAGAACACCGAACCAATACCTTGTAGTACACATAGATAAGAGAACGCGTCCCCGCGCTGTCACTAGAGATGTGACCCAAACACTAGTGATGCTACCACAACATCCTCATCATTAAAGTATTGAACCCCTACACCACATAATCGTTCAGCCATCTAGGCTGGGCCCTTACACGCTGCGGCCTCCGCGACACATCCGAAACATCCACAACATTCCCATCACTATCAGATGCCTCCGGCTCGCCATCCATGCCACCACTCAAATGCTCCTCTATACAATCAGCGTTTTTCTCCACTACACTAAATTTACATTCTTCATTTTGATCAGTACTTCTATTACTACAATCAATATAATTATCAGCTGCACTCATCTGCATCTGTTTCTCACTTGATTGTAAGAAAGGTGCTGGAACCAAATGCCATCTATTTCTTCTATATATAGTTCCATTTACTTCCACAAAATAGGATCGTGGTTCCTTTGCCTTTCTTACAATCACGCCATATTTTCTTAAATCTATTATCCAAACCTTAACATTCAATGCTAAGTCACTCAAATCCCTTACTCTATGTCTTTTATTATAATTTTCAGCCATTTTGTTTCTGAACTGGTTTCTTTGTAAATTAAAATTATCATGCACATTTGTCACCTCATTTAATTTCTGTGGATTCATGGGCAAAATGTCCTTAATTTTCCTATTAAAAACCAGTTCATTAGGACTATAACCACATTCCAATGGGGTGTTCCTATATATCATCAAACCCAAGTAAATATCATCATTCTTTGCTAACAGACTTTTTGCTATCTTCACTCCGGCTTCGGCACAGCCATTGCTCTGAGAGTAGTACGGGCTACTGGTAACATGTTTAAAATTGTACTTACGAGCAAATTCTTTAAATTTACTTTTGAACTGAGTCCCGCAATCAGTCCTTACTACATCCGGTGAGCCGAACCTAGCAAATGTCTCGCTACAGAAATTAATTACAGCATTTTCTGACAAGTCCTGAAGTTTTTTGAAATCTACATATCGAGAATAATAATCAATAATTACAGCATACCATTGGCTTTTAAATTTGAACAAATCCATACCTACTTGTTGCCATGCTCTACTTGGCATCTCCTCTAATTTCAATGGCTCTCTGATATTCACTCGTTCTTGTACACATTTTGGGCAATTTTCTACAAGATTTTTTATTTGTGTGGACAATCCTAACCACCAAACTGACTGTTTTGCTCTTTCTCTACATTTAGTTACTCCCAAATGGCCTTCATGAATGTCAAGCAAAGTTTGCTTTTGCAAACTGGTTGGAATAACTAGTCTACTATTGTATAGTAAAAACCCATCATGAATAGTAAAATTGAACCGATACTGATGATATATGAGCATTTCCTCCGGGATCTTATTCTTATTTGGCCATTTGTTTAAAGTATATTCCTTCAACAAAGTGCAAACATTACATTTCAATTGCTCCTCTTTCAATGTATTTAATTTGGGACTGACCTTTGATTCAGAATTTAAACAATGAATGCTAATGTCTACCTGCTCAGGCTCAGTTTGCAGTAAGGGTGCTCTGGACAGGGCATCAGCGACAACTAATTTCTTTCCTGGAACATAAACAATTTTGTAGGAATATCTCATAATTTGTAATCTAAACCTTAACAACCGCGGAGTTAAATCATCTAATGGTTTTGTTTGCAGGATTTGAAGAAGGGGCTTATGGTCGGTCTCTAAAATCACATTTATGCCTAAGACAAAATCTCTAAACTTATGCAGAGCCCATACCAATGCCAATCCCTCCTTCTCAATCTGAGCATAATTTTTTTCAGAACTATTAAGCGTTCTACTAGCATACGACACCACCTCCCTGTATCCATCCAGCCCTTCCTGCATTAACACAGCCCCCAACCCATATGAGCTGCTGTCAGCCGAAACAACAATTTGCTTACCAGGATCATAGTGACATAAAGTAGGTGCTGTTAAAATCATTTTTTTAATTTTTTTAAAAGCCAGCTCTTGTTGGGTTTCCCATAAGAAAGGTATTCCCTCTTTCAACAACTCGTTTAATGGTTCAAGTATATTTGTTTTGTCTGGAATAAATCTTCCAACATAGTTTATCAACCCTAAAAAACGCATCAAATCCTTTTTACTAGCTGGTCTTTCAAATTTATTTATGCTTTCTACTCTTTTAGGATCTAGTGATATCCCCTGTGCGTTAATAATGTGACCCAAGTAACCAATCTCACTAACATTAAACACACATTTTTCTTTATTTATAGTCAATCCTTCCCGAGTAAGTCTAACCAAAACTTCTCTTAACAATTTGTTATGACTCTCTTGATCCTTGGTATATATCAGTATATCATCAATATGAACTACTACCCCTTCCAAATCACTGAATATATTTGAGAATTTCATTGAAAAATATTCTGGGGCACAATTTAATCCCATTGGTAAGCGATTATACATATACCTACCAAATGGGGTGATTATTGTTGTGAGCTTCCGAGACTCAGGGTCCAGTTTTATTTGATAAAACCCTGATGTGGCATCTATTTTGGAAAAAACTGTAGCTCCTTTTAACTTAGCCAAGGTATTTTCCACTTTGGCTATTGGGAAAATTGGTCTCAAAATATTTTTATTCACTTGAGTGTAATCACCACAAATTCGCACCCCATTAAGACCCTTGGGCACCACAACAATTGGTGACACATACATAGTAGGTTCCTCAACCGGCACCATCACTCCCATCTCCACTAACCTATTCAGCTCATCTTTGACCTTAGGCAATAATGGAATAGAAACTCCTCGAGGAGTTGTTTGCACAAAAGGAACAGGATTGTTGACTAATTTTATAGTAAAGGTGTCCCTAAAAACGCCTAAATTATCAAATACCTGTGGGAATTCTTTCTCAACATCTACAACTTTATTCATGTTACTTTCTATTAAATTTAAGCCCTGATTATTACAATGAACCATTTTTTCCATGCTACAAATTTTTAATAGCTGCATTTGTCTAATAGCAGGTTTTCCCAAAATAGGCATTTGCAAGTTCTTTATGACATAGGCTTTACCTGAATACATACACATATTGTGTTTCAGCTCAATATAAACAATCCCTATGACCTTCAATGCGGTGCCATCAGGCCCTCGGATAATTTCCTTACATTCATATACCTTCTTATTAGAAATATTATCCATAATTGCTGGTGGTAAGGCAACTATATCTGCCCCTGTATCTATTAAAAACTTATGTTTATTGCCACTGCCTACCTCAATATCTATTTTAAATTCTTCTCCAGCTTCTAGTTGGTTAACTTTTTTCCAATCCCTGCAACACCTGGCATAGTGTCCCGTCCTCCCACACTTCAAACATTGCAGTGTTGCCGCTGGACACTGATTGTCAGAATGAAACCGTGCACATTTTCCGCACTTCCTCTTGGCTTTATTTACAAAGGTAGGTTTCACTCCTATTCTGTTTACTTCTAACTGGTTCTGCTGCCACAACAACTTAGCCTCTTCCTTCTGCTCCTCCGCTTGCCTTGCCATGTTAACTGCCTCTTCTAACTTGAGATTTGACATTAATATTAGGCGCTCGCTAGTCTTTTTATCACTCAGTCCTACAACTAATCTGTCTCTTAATAATTCTTCTCTTAGTTCTCCATATTCACAGTGTTCGGAGAGTCTGTGTAACTCTTTTACAAAATCTGTGACAGATTCTCCCTCTTTCTGTGTTCTAATGTTAAATTTGAATCTGTCATAAATGACATTCCTTTTTGGAGCGAAGTAATTTTGAAAAGCATCCACCACCAAAGTGTAGTTTTCACATGTGCCCACCTTCAGCTGTTTTGCTAATTGCTCCGCTCTATCACCCAGTGTATATAAAAACAAATCAATCTTCGTTTTGTCCGATTGATTTTCCTGGCCGCTAATAACCAAATATCTTTCGAATCTTTTCCGCCATGCTTCCCAGCCTTCCGGACGAAAATCAAATTCGCCTGGTGTCCTCACTTGCACCGGTAAAACGTTTGCAATCAGTGGCTTCATCTCTGGCGTCTTTGCTTTAATCGGCGGAACATTGCCATGAGCCCCTGTTCCCGGCTCCTGCTGATCCCCTGGCATTTTCGAAGACTATTACCGCTGCCACCATGTAGAGGTAGCCAAAGAATATACGAGCAGATATTATAAATCTTTATTTAAAGAACACCGAACCAATACCTTGTAGTACACATAGATAAGAGAACGCGTCCCCGCGCTGTCACTAGAGATGTGACCCAAACACTAGTGATGCTACCACAACAATAACAAATAACACATTATAAACAATTTCCAATTATTATAAATTGCAAACTAAACCACAAGAATACACATTTAAAATATTTCATCAAAATATTCGCGGTAAAAATGTGAACTGAAACAGTTTTGGCCGAATTTGCATTGTCTATGGATATAATGTCACTAATGTCACTTTCTGACAGCCAGCTCGGCCGGCTATTCCTTAGTTCCCGGCCTCTGCAGTAATGTACTATTATTTTTTTTATTTTATGTACTCGGCCGGCATCCCCACACTTCCCCGGCCTCTGTAGTAATATACTATTGTTTTGCAGCTAAAACTTGCATTTAACGTAACGATTTCATAACAAAAGTTACCATCAATTCAATGGTATTTAATAGTTTTTAATATATTCATCCTTTATAATGTACTTTCCCATCCTACTTTGATGGCTCATAAAATAAGTTACGCTTTAGGTATCGAAATTAAAACGAACATATTTCCTTCTTTTAACAGGATCTTTTATATAATTTTATCTACACCCATATCATTAATCCTCTAAACCCAAATCGAATATAATGACCACTATTATTGCAACCAGTAATGTAACATCATGTGTTAACTACGCCAGTGTTATAAAAATGTGTGAAAAAACATAATAACATCGAAATCTATTATGAAAACCTAGTTGGTCATGATTTGATATCTAGTCGGCCATGGTGGTGCAATGACGGTTCTTGATGCAATGAGTTTGATTGCATTGCGGGCTACCTAGGTAAGATGAGTACAGTTGATCGATTAATCGCCGCAATGAAATGAAAATCGCATACGTGTTCTCGACCCGTTTAATTAAATGGGGCCTTAAGGTCTATTATGTTATGATGTATAGTAACTATTTAAAAATTTCAGATACAGTCAACATCTATAAAAGTTCTTCCAGTTGTAACATCTCCTTCAGTCGCCGTTATTAGAGGTCTCTTCCAGCTCTAACATCTCCTTCAGTCGCCGGCGCAGGATCTTTCTGTTCAAGTTCCTCGGCAGCTCCGGCACGAACCTCACCCCGCCGCGCAGACGCATGTACCAAGTT
This sequence comes from Eudemis profundana, assembly GCA_947034925.1. Lineage (NCBI taxonomy): Eukaryota > Metazoa > Arthropoda > Insecta > Lepidoptera > Tortricidae > Eudemis > Eudemis profundana. The sequence goes on along the minus strand of OX344814.1, from coordinate 6,349,272 downwards.
ACCTGCACATAACAAGTATCGACTGGTCTAGTCAGTTTGCTGTTTTTGTAAACATCCCTTTAATTAGTTATGCTTTTTAGGGCTCCGTAGCCAAAATGGCAAAAACGGAACCCTTATAGTTTCGTCATGTCCGTCCGTCCGTCCGTCTGTCTGTCTGTCTGTCTGTCCGTATGTCACAGGCATTTTACTCAAAAACTACAGGATGGATATTGATGAAATTTGGAATATAGGTGTCTTTTATGAGCCGCTACTTAGTTTGGTATATAAATAATTAAAATAAATATTTTTAGGGGGGGCACTCCATACATGTTAAAGACAGTAAAAATTTTTTTTTTCAGCATATATCAACGTGTGGTACATAGTTCGAAAGCTCTTTAAAAAACACTATAAGGTTCGTAAGTAATGTTTTTGATTAAGTGAATGTATTTGGAAATAATCGTTCCGAAAGTTGTGTAAATTGTGTCCCCCCCCCCTCTAATTTCTAAACCGTGCGTCCGAAAAATATGAAAAAAATCACGAAGGTAACGCTTAATTAATACTTTCAACGAAAATTATTTTCAACAAGATCGAATGTACCGTTTTTGAGTTATAGTCGATAAACTGCGCTTCTCAACAAAAGGACGTAATTGCTATGAAGATACGCTCTTTTGTTGTTGTACTTTTTTCACATCGTATTTTTTACCTTATAGTTACGGCTATGGAACCCTACACTGAGCATGGTCCGACATGCTCTTGGCCAGTTATTTTTAGCTCTGACAATACTTATTGGCTGTTTTAAAAATCTGACTAGGTGGGGGCCGTGGCGTTCCCTGGGATCGAACCAAGTCGTTTGGCCCAGACCACCATGAAGTTTCGCTGATTGCTCGAAGTGAGCAACGGACCAGCGGGAAAGGTTGAAACGGATCAACCTGTCCTTATGAAGAGTGTGTATATCGAACTAATGGGAGTTTTAGTAGCCGGTTTGCTAAACGTAGCCCAGCTAAGAAGACTCCGGCAAGAAACTTAGCTGAGCCCGAGCAAGGCAGGAGTGAAGTTAATCCAGGATATTCGGATCCTGGGTAGTTAGGCTCTCGCGTAAAGTAGGTGAAAGTTCAAAAATAGTTGTTGGGTACAAAAAAATACAAACAAATCCATCATATCATCGTCAATCATAGTCCCAATTCTTATGTATTCCATAGTAGGAACAGTTCTTGGCGCTAATCAACGTATTCGACCTGTTTTAATTACTGTGTATGCCATACGATTAAATAAATAAAATTACTTATCAAAAGAAATATCATCCACAACCGCACTCTGCTTTCTACTAAAAAAAGGTTAGGAACAAATTGACCGTTCACAGAATTATTACCTCTACTGTCCCTAACCCGTGGATACGATACAAAGTAAATTTAATTAAAAGAAAATAAGTATTTATAAAATTCTTGCATAATAGTACATACAGTATATTTAATTAAGAGTAAGTTTTGTGGTCATTCGTAGCAGGATGAGGAAGGCGTATCTTCAAAGATGCAATTTCAGCGCCTGCTTTTTTTACCATTTGAATGCCTTTTTAGGGCATGAGTTGTGCACTCAGGTTTACCATCAAGAGTAACGTTTGTTCATCCTTAGCGAATGATCATTACCTCTTTGTCCACGTAGTGTACGAGATCAGCCTGGGTGGCGTGCGCGCCGGGGCGCAGCGCCACGAAGGCGACGGGCAGCTCCCCCGCGGCGCCCGCCGGCTTGCCCACCACCGCGCACTCGCGCACCGCCGAGTGCCGCAGCAGCACCGCCTCCACCTCCCCCGGAGCAACCTTCGCATGAAAATCGACTTCGTTTCATGAGTCGCAGACCCCTATTTCCTACGCCCAGGACACCACAAAGCCGCAGAGAAGCCACCAACTTCCAACCGGAACGTAACTGAAGTCACGTCAAGGAAACGACGTATTTGAGTTTGACCAGGGTGCCGTTACGCCCTGAGGAGCCGCATCCAAAGAGAGCTTCAGCCCTGAAATGGACTACCCACACAAAAGTGTGTGAGATTTACCATCGTCGGCTTGGGCACTCTGGGCAAGTGTCCCTGCGATCCACCGCCCTCACAACTTTGATCTCCTTTTGCTTTTTATTGATATCCTTTGTCGAATCATAATCATAAAGTGTCCAGGGTACTGGGTTAAAACCGTCCGTCAGAGTTATGAACATTTTGTACATAAGTACGGCAATTAATGCCAAAAAATGTACGCGTAATGTCACTCGTCAAAAGATAAGAATGGTTCATTCGAGATTCGGAAATGGATTTAGAACACTTTTTATCTCGGAAGGGTGTGAAATGGGCGTGGAAGTTTCTAATATAATGAATACTAAGCCTTAGGAAATTTAATAGTAAGGTTCTCGGACGTTATTTTCATCACAATACAATAAAAATGTTATGTCACATTTATCATTTATGGTCGGTCGTTTGATTCGTTTTATCTATGTGACGCTACTGTTTTTTTTTACTTATATCTTTTGATTGTATCTTAGCTTAGATGTTGGCTAATATAAATGTGACAACAAGGTAAATCATATAAGCTTTTAAGTTCCAGCTGGCACCTTTTTTCCCATATAGCTGATGATGTCCTTCAGTCTATCCACTAGATAGAACTGTTTATGGTCGTCATAGTAGCCCAGGTCTCCGGTGAGGTAGAACCCCTGCTCGTCCAGGTACTCCGAAGTGGCCCCCAGGTAACCCTTCATCAGGCACGGGCTGCGGACGCAGATCTCCCCGCGCTGGTTCGGCCCTAGAGTCGCTCGTGTTTCTACGTCCACGACCTGAACACACAAAACTTCGTGACAGTGCACTGTAGGTGTAACGTTCGAGGCCGTTTATATTTAATAATAGTCCACGACTCAAAGCCCACCCCATATAATTATAAAATGATAAGATTTTATTATACAAGTATATTTTATTTCACTTCAAAACCACATAGTAAGAATTTACAAAATCAGACAACAACAGAGTACAGGTAGTCTTAATTGCTTAAGAGCTATAACAATAATAGTTTGCTTTGAATACAATTTATGGCCAATTTGTGATCTATAGTGTCAGGACAACCCGTTCTACGCTGTGAAATAACTAATAAAATACTAGTAACCCAAGAACTTTTCGATTAAGTGAGAACTCGGTAAAAGATACCCTCTTTTAATATAAAGATGAATAAATGATTGTAAAATAAGTGTTGAGAACATTTTACTTGAAAGTTCTTTTTTCTAGGTTGAATGTACAAGTCCATAAAGAAATCTAGACAGATATGGAATCACAAATTAGTGTAATGATGCGAAATAAGGTAAAGGAAAAGTAAGTATAGAATACTCATAAAGGAATGAAGCCAGGTATTCGTCTGTAGTCAGTATAAGTTTAACGGTCATGTCAGTCAGGGTATGTCTGAATTTACCTAAGTGTAGTTAATGAACTCTAGAGTTTAATGGGCCATTGGACGCCGTCACCACCTCCGGCGACGTCAGCGGAACTGCGGCCTGTTGCTTGGTCATTCCCTACTGCCCAGCCTAGAAGAGGCTTTCAGAGTTCATTAATGATTAGCTCACAAACTAATCTTATCTTAAGAGGAGATTTCGCAAAAGGGACAGCAAATTATGTTAGTGCTGATCTGATAACACACTCCTGTACCCTAGGGAAACAGAGTATATATATCACATCAGGCTTTATTATGAGACAGCTAAAGCAAATTATACTCTGAATGTGAGTGCTATATTTAGCATCCTTTCCTCACACAATATAATCTACCACTGCATTCAAACCAAGGGCTATACAGACAGAAAAATGCAGCTAAATATCTGTCCACCGGAAGGCATTACTTTCGTATTGTCATGTCAAAACGTCTGTGTCTGAAAGTTGGATGAAATCCTCCTTTCTGAATACCTTGGAAAAAAGATCATAAATCATCCCCTAAGCATGTTAACTCTTACGAGATGTTTTCACCGAGAAAGGCTCTTACAAAATCAAATCAGTTAGAAAACTAGTGAGATCCCGACAAGATCTGAATTCTTGATTCAATCTTACGTCAATCAGACTCTTGAGCCAGAGATACGTATCGGAAATCTTACTGAAAGTGAGTCCTTGGACCCGTGTATCTTCTAGCTAATTGGTCCAAATGCAGGGAACTAGCCTTGGCTATTGTACCCTCTGACGTATCAGGCAAGATCAAATCACCACAAGACACACGAACTTCAATTTTAGAGAAATAGAATTAAGCCAACTCAGATCAAAACACCCATAAGAAATAATTAAATTATAACTATCCACAGTCTTTTATCGACTGTCAATGTCAATCTCTGTTCTATACATGAGTCCAAATTCATTTAAATAAAGTTAAGTTTCAAAACTTATTATGCAATTTTGTCTCTTAAGACAACTACGTAAGAATCAAATCAGATGTACTTTGTCAAACAATTTGAAGTTTATCAATAAAAGTTACAACTCTGAAAAGAATATTAGAATGTCGAAACAGAATGTTGCCAAGATAATGTTACTAATACATTTAATGCATGTTTTAATTCCCAACCCCAGAAATTACAGAAATACTTATTTAATCCAAATTCAATACAAAAATGTCAATAAACGACTAAGTTCCGTTCTGTATAAATTTTACAGAGCAATCTATCAAAACACTCATTATTTGCCATCGTAAAGAAAATACACACACATAAAAATAGAAATGAAATGAAATTCTGATCTTACCAACTCCATAAGTAAAACCTAGGATAAATAGAATTAGTATACACATTAACAAAGGAATCAGTCATCCGTACGCGAATACAGAATGCTTCATTATATTCGCGTAATGGTGAACTCTAATCTAAGACAATAAATCTATTTGCATTTATTTATATAAATATATATATACTGTTTTAGGCCAGTCGCTCAACCTATAAGCATTCGGGAGAAGATTTATAGACACCGAAGCGTCTACTTGCCCCAAAAGCTAAAGATTGGCTAAAGCCTAACTACAAATATTTAACTAAGCTACTTGGCCTGTAGGCTACGGCGAGCCCTCGAAACAGTTTATGTTGGCACCGTTAGGTTTCAGCTGTTTCGGTACCTAGGCAAAAGGAATAAAAGTTCTTACAAAAATCCACGATCTTCAGCAGTTTTCCAAACAGCGAGCACTTCAGAACTTCTTCTAGCGATGCACTCCACTACGCCGTCCGTAGGATTTCTTCAACAGTCTTCCAAGCGTTGAGAATTTTCTTCAGGGTCCTGTTGAATGTTCTGACTTCTTGATGTGTTCTTCGCGGCGGCTCCAGGGATAATGATTGCGGCCTCGTTTTGTACTGCTTATATACCCCGAAACAAATGCGAATCGAAATTAATCGAACACATTTCAAATTATAACGGTTTTATTTTTCCGTTAAAAATACCTGCCAGTTTGATTCTTAATGTCAAGTCAACAAAAAAGGTTTTATCTTAAAATTAATTTTATGGCTACTGAATTTACACATTGCTTAAGAATTAATTAAAATAACATGATTTTATAATTTGCGTCCTCTAAATTAAAATTTGAAATAAAATTATTCAATCCTTTTGTAGGCCAAAAGGAATGAATATTTCTTCGTCTTGGTTCTGTCAACACTCGTTCGAAACAGATCTAATCTTATTCAAGACACATTTTTAAACGACTAAATGTCTATATTCTAAACTGTCAATTTTTTTTATTTAATATAACCTTTAAATTTCATATTCGCGAATTTATATTTCGGAATTAACTTTTGTTAAATCCTCCAATTTATCAACGCCAAACCTTTGGATAATTAGTAAATGTATCTGCCTAGGACGCAAATTTCACATATTAAAAACATGACATCCTTCATTACTATTGAAAATTTACCAATGCAGAGATCTCAGGTAAGCTTGTAATTTTTTCGTATTTAAACAACAATTTCTCTTAAAATAACCACATCTTAACTAAATTCCGATTTCAAACCACCATTCCTGTATTCCAATATCAACCTGTGGTTGATAATTTAAGCCTTCCAAAATCTCAATTCAATACATAATAAAATTCTATTCTAATAAAATTAACAGTTTCAGTGGAAATCACATAGTCAGATCCAAAGATCCATTTTATCTATAACTTTGACGAGACTGTGTCTAATATTCTTTCCAGAAAATCAACAATTACTGTGGTTCGTTACTTCAAGAAAGTCGCTGCATATGTTCCTGCTAACAGAGAGTATTATTAATAAACAACATAAATTAATCATTAAAACCACATTTGGCTTTCAATAAAATACCAGCGACAAACAATGAGTGAATGAATATATGCATATATTATTTTTGGTAAGCATTAATGTTTTAAATCATTTCCCCCTAGTCAGTGAGTACCTGCAATTACCCTATTTAACCGATAAAGAAATATCATGTTTCTTTCATGCTATAATTGTTCTTCTCCGCTTACCTCACTAAAATCAAACCAATTTGAACTAGTTCTGATTATTCTTTATTTATATAAAGAATTACAAACATCTTAATAGTAAGGCAATCATTTAAAAATAACACGGGGCACCTGCCCTTGGCGTCACATAGGGCAACAATGTGTTAAAACCTGTTAGGTAAGAAAACTACCCATCAATGGTTACACACCGGCTCCCTCTATTTGGTACCTATAAATCTGTGTCCCAATCTTTAACCCGCATAATTAATAACCCGACGACCGATCCGCATAAATAATTAATTAATTTTCGTCCAGCTTAAACGAAAAGTATTTCTGATTTTTTTTCATGTAACTCACTTAAAATAGAGCAGAGATAAACGAAACCTGGACTTCGGAGACATCAGATTTGCGAGTTATTTCGTTTTCAACTGAGAAAATACGAACGGAACTTAGTGTTGAACAACTTGAAAAACTTTTGCGGGATTCCTACAGGTTAAAATTTGTTGGCTGTTACCGACGTCGCTGAGGCCTGCAGCCTATCTGCGCCACTGATCTTGTACCTTAATCGTGATGCTCTGCACAGCAACGCCAACAGTCGCGGTCCCAGCGTGCCACGGTTCCTGTGCTGTAATTGGGCCTATTTCGAGAGCGCCATACAGCTGCAGCAGCTTGAGATTGGGATATCTGTAATAGCGTTTCCCATCTATAATTCAACTAATATATTAAGTAGGTAAACGGTACCGTAACACTGGAGGACAGGAGCCTATCAAAGGATTCCCCACACCTCCACCATGTCAGGGGGTGCATGGGGAGTTATATGAAGGAAATACCTATATATACATGGTGTAATATGAGGAAACCGAATAATTTTAACAGCGTATTCATGACCATATTTGAAGTAAAAAATATCGTATAATGTTTGCTGGATTCAGCTTGGTTTTTTGAGATATTTGCGTTTTTGTTTAAACATGTTGTAATGAAATCTTCAGTACAAAGCACCCTTATGATTGCACTTTTACGTAAATCCTGCTTTTAAACAATTTGTCTGACAAGGAAAATTCATTCTTATCCTAAGATTTTGTTTTACTGGTGAAGGTCAATTAATTTTATGAAAACATTAAGGAAAATTAAAATCATATTTCGACCTGGGTTCATATAACATTTTTTGCTTCTTACGACCTCAGGAATACGTGGTTAAAATTATTCGGTTTCCTCATGTTACACCGTGTATAATAGTCCTAGATATTTACATTGTTATGTTTCTATGGCGGCGCTCAGATGAGAACTGAATCAATATTTTATATAAAAACAGACTGACAGATATTTGAATTATATTCATAAGTATTCTGTAGAGGCGGCCAGGTCTCTACAGTACGTACCTTTGTTTGCAAGCTTTCGCAACCGAAGGGTGCAGAGGCCCAGAGCTGGACCACATTATCCTCAATGAGCTGAGATCATACTCGTCCGCGTTTTCCGCGTTGATCATCTCATCTACTATCGTGGGATTGACAGCCGCTGTGTCAACCTGAAATATTATTATCATCATAACAGCCTTTATGTCGCCAAACTTTTTCAAGTTCAAACTAAAAATCTTTTTTCAAGTCGGTCCAGCCGTTTTCGAAAAATCGGTGAAGGCAGATACAAGTACCATTTGGAAAATGTAGGAGGTTCTATACCTTCTAAATTTTTAAAGTGGATAAAGAATACATTTATAATTTGATTCTAGTTTATCGGTAGCGGAAAAGACATTATATTGGTGGTTTTGGAAGAGAGGACAAGAGAGATCTCTCTCCAGGCGGGTGTTATGTCTGGTGACCGAAGTCCGAAAGAAGTTGGTTGGAAGTGGTATATGTAGTGTTAGAGTTATAAACACTTATATAGTGCGATGCAGAATAGTATGAGAACTGTGCTGTTTGTATGGGCGTTGATGTAAGCGCCATCTGTAGTGGAATTGCTGTAACTGTCTTCTACTTCCAACGAGTGTCGCCACAGTGGTAAATTCAAAGAAGTTCATTTAACCATCCTTACCTGATAATCTTGTAAAATCTTTATGTCCACTATGTCCGAATATAAAACTCTTTTGCCAGTTGAGATAAAATAATACATTAGGCAAATAGCATATCCTGAATATATATCGTTCCGAAACATGCAGCTTTTCAAAGATTCGAAGTCGTGGTACCTAAAAGCATATTTTTTGTGAATAGGTAATATTTTGTATTGGAGAATACCAGCGACTTCATTCGCAGAGGTCGCCGTAGTCGGATAAATAAAAGTATCCCATGTGTTAAGTTAACTAGGGTCATAATCCACCTGTACACCAAATTTCATGGGAATCGGTTCAGTAGTTTTTGCGTGATGCGCGCACAAATATTCTTGATGCGATTTTACTATATGTATAGATAGATTATGCCACAAGTCACAACAATTAAAAAAAACCGGTCAAGTGCTAGTCGGACGTTCAGTTTATCTTGAACTATTCACGTATCTACTCGTAAGTAGATACGTGAATAGTTCAAGGTAAACTGTATGGTGGGACAAACATAACTTTGTTGTTGAAAACCTGTTGTCCAATACATCAACATAGGTCGCGGTTAGTTTAGTAGCAGCGAATAAGTTTGTGTTACGGGACCTTTTTGTGGCAGCAAGATTTTTATTTTTTCTTTGTGTTTTCTTGTATATTTTTTCCATTTTTTGTAACTTTCTGCTGTCATAAATAAATGTATTTTCTTTCTTTCTTTCTTTCTTTCTTACGATTTTTGCGAATTTCGAAAAAACGATGCAAGAAAGGAAAACCATTATATTTGTCCTGTAATATTTAGGATAAAATTAATAATTGGTAATTATTACAGATTTTCCTGTTCAGTAACTTCGAACACAATAGGGGAATGGTATTTTTTTGAACGTTTTTCGTCCTAAATCAAAAAGTACATGATAAAGAAAAAAATGCGGTTTTGGAATTTACAAATAAAGCCCTGTCTTTGACATCCCACTTGATATAATAGCCAACTATAAATTTTACACCTCCCATTTCGACCTCCTTTAAAAATAACTGGCCAAGAGCATGTCGGACCATGCTCAGTGTAGGGTTCCATAGCCGTATCTATAAGGAAATGTGCTACAGATAAAAATAAAGCTAAAAATATACAACTGACAAAAGGTCTTAATTGCCGTGTAGATCAATGGCACTTAAAACCTTTTGGTTGAGAAGTTTTTCGGCAATAACTTCAAAACGGTTTATTCGTTAATATTCAAAATAATTTTCGTTGAATGTATTTATTAAGCGTTACCTTCCTGATTTTTTTCATATTTTTTGGATTTACGGTTTAAAAGTTAAAGGGGGGGGGGGGGGGGGGACACAATTTATGCAACTTTAGGGGCGATTATTTCCGAAAGTATTCACTTAATCAAAAAAAGTACATAAAAACCTTCTAATGTTTTTAAAAGAACTATCGAATTATGTACCTCACGTTGATGTTTGCTGAAAAAAATTTTTTTTAGCTTCTGTTACATGTATGGAGTGCCCCCCCTAGATTTTTTTATTTTTATTATTTAACTACCAAACTTAGTAGTGGCATCTACAAGACATCTATATTCCAAATTACATATGTATACGTCTTGTAGTTTTTGAGTAAAATGCCTGTGACATATGGACGGACGGACATGACGAAACTATAAGGGTTCCTTTTCAGCCATTTTGGCTACGGAACCCTAAAAAGTAAAAATGTTATAAGATTTTTCTTATGTTCAATAGAGTCGGGTTAGTCGTTAGCGATTTTTAAAACTATTCCAAATTTCAAATCGATAGCAGCAGTAGTTCCTGAGATATCTGACTAACAAACGGACAGACAGAGTCGCACCATAAGGGTTCCTTTTTTACCATTTTGGAACGGAAACCTAACTAGATGAGTTAATGTCAGCGATACTGATTGAAAGAAGTCACTTCAAATGACTTCGTGGTGAAGTCAATATACCATTCTCAGAAAGTACTGTTCTGTAAATAATAAGCGGCAATAAACCCAATTACTTACCGAAGCGAAGCGTTTTTCATTCATTATTATATTCATAATGATTATAGAAAGCTAGAAAAAAAGCGATCGGTATATTTCCGACTGCGTTTAGGCTGCGTTTCCACCAGAGATGTGCGAGGATGCGTAGCGAGGGATGTGTTTGTCATGAACCAATAGAAACACTTCATTTACCATCCTCGCTCCCCTGAGCTGTTTCTATTGGTTCATGACAAACACATCCCTCGCTACGCATCCTCGCACGTCCCTGGTGGAAGCAGCCTAAGTCATAATGCTTAATTTAGTAGTAAAGTAGCTTTTTAAAAACTGAAGAGAAAGGTGAAATAGTTACCATTTGGTATTTTTCGCTGCAGCTAGACAGTTGAGATGCGTCAGTTGCACTCCTTTAGACATGCCCGTAGTGCCCGACGAGTACAGAATCATGGCCACGTCGGTCTCTCCTCGCACAGCGGCGGGCTCGAACGTCGTCACGTCCACGTGTCGTGACGCCATCGTCGCCACCGACAGCTTTATGTCGTCAATATCGTCGAAGCAAATGAAGGTCTTTATAAATTCCAGACTTTTGAGTACATCGCTGTACGCTTTCCAAAACAAGCGAGAGCAGATCACATACTCCGGTCTTGTCAGATTTAACTTATGAGCCAGGACAGCTGGAAGTATTTGTAAAAGGGTAGGTATGTAAAATAACTTGTAACTAATATAATGATACACTGAAAGAGCCCTGAGAAAGCATATCTATACCGGATATCAACACCTAAGGCTGCGTTTCCCCTTCCCCCAGGGATGTGCGAGGACGGTAGAGAGGGATGTGTTTGTCATGAACCAATAGAAACAGCTCGGTGGCGCGAGAATAGGTAAATGAAGTGTTTCTATTGGTTCATGCATGACAAACACATCCCTCGCTACGCATTCTCGTACATCCATGGTGGAAATGCAGCCTAAGGAGGAAGCTAGGGATAAAAATTCGATTAAAAGTTTTATGCACTTGCGGGACGGCTTCTAGTATTTGATGTTATATGTAGTCATGAGATAACAATAAGATGAATACATAATACATACATACCTAATACCACAGATTAGAGAATATAACCAGATATTTCACTCTCGCGCGTTTCCATACAAAAAACAAGAATTCCCACGTTCGCATCGAAACAATAGACCTGTTGGGCGCGCGCGCCGAAGCCCCGCCCATAGCCACAGCACAGTAAACTTCGCGCAGTTCAGTAGCTACGTTTACCTACTTCTCGTACTTCCTTTGAAATCGGCCGACGCTGAAGATTATATTAATTTGTGAAGACTAAACACGAAGCATCCATGGTCTAATAATTTAATGGTCTAATAATGAACCCAAATAATTTAGCACTTTGTTTGTACAACAAACAAACTAAGGTACGTATCACTGCAATTCAATATAAGTTGACAGTATTTACTGATTTTCTTAATCAAATGAGTTTGGTAACCATGCGTTATATTTATATGTATTTCAAATACATTATTAATAACTCCCACATTTCTCGGCGGCGGTGTCGGCCGGCATCAACGGCGTTTGGGAACTGTCAGGATAATTATATTGTGCCACTGCGACGTTTAGTTAGACTGCCCGCGTGCCGATAGGCTACGGCCACCGCGCGGGGGGCGAAAATCGAGTGAATAGTATTTTATGCAACAGTTGTATAAGTGGGTTCAAAAAATGCGAATTGCGTGAGTTGCGATACGAGCCGCGAATGCGGCGAGTATCGCAAATAGAGACGCAATAAGCGTTTTTTGACTTAATTATACAACGTTGCATACAATACTTTTTCTACGACGAGGTTTTAAATTATAAAATACAAAATTAATCATAACCTGGAAACAAGGCAAATATGACGTTTGACTGACAGTATGTGTCTATGGTAAGCTTTTTTTTTTATTTAAAATATACTTAAATTAAAAATACTTTTTAGGGTTCCGTAGCCAAAATGGCTAAAAAGGAACCCTTATAGTTTCGTCATGTCCGTCCGTCCGTCCGTCCGTCCGTCCGTCCGTATGTCACAGGCATTTTACTCAAAAACTACAAGACCTATACTGATGAAATTTGGAATATAGATGTCTTGTAGATGCCGCAACTAAGTTTGGTAGTTAAATAATAAAAATAAAAAAATCTAGGGGGGGCACTCCATACATGTAACAGAATCTAAAAAAAATTTTTTTCACAAAATGTCAACGTGTGGTACATAGTTCGACAGCTCTTTTGAAAATATTTTAAGGTTCTTAAGTAATGTTTTTGATTAAGTGAATGTATTTGGAAATAATCGCTCCGAAAGTTGTGAAAATTGTGCCCCCCCCCCCCTCTATCTTCTAAACCGTGTGCCCGAAAAATATAAAAAAAATTACAAAGATAACGCTCAATTGATACTTTCAACGAAAATTATTTTCAACAAGATCGGATTAACCGTTTTTGAGTTATACCCGATAAACTGCGCTTCTCAACAAAAGGACGTAATTGCTATGAAGATACGCTCTTTTGTTGTTGTACTTTCTTACATCGTATTTTTTACCTTATAGTTACGGCTATGGAACCCTACACTGAGCATGGTCCGACATGCTCTTGGCCAGTTATTTTATGTTGGCATCAATAAATTTAGTTCGGAAAGTTTTGTTTTTCTTAAAAACCGTAGGAATTTAATTGTTTGTTAAGTTGGTAGGTGTGCATTTTTACCGTAAAGTTAAAATTGAGCGCTTAATCCTTGACCTAAGTTTAACCTAGATTTAGAAGTCTGTGGCTGCTAGCAATAACGTAAAGTGATTATAACGACACTAGTGCTGTTATGGGGAATAGAGTATAGACATCTCTGAACTCATATTATGTATGTTCTTATATTAGTGTTCGTGACCAAGTAAAAGACAGATTACAGTACAGGAGTAGAAAAAATACTATAATTTAACTGACCTCTGCCGCAATCTAGTTCGATGGGAGTGACGGCGGCGCCCGCGAGGACGACGGCGAGCGTGGTGGGCAGGAAGGTGACGCGGGGCTCGCCCCCCACCGCCACTGTGTGCCCCCGCCCCGCCCCCAGCGCCGCCAGCCCGGATGCCACGCTCACCGCATGTTGCGTGAACTCGCTGTACCTCAGCTTCTCACCCGTCGTGCAGTATTCCTACAAATATTGCCATTATAGTTTTAACTTATGGTTTTAACAAGTATTTGCAATGGTCGCAGCCATTGAGTAGATACGTTACAGAGCTGTTGCAAAAAATTAGGACCACCTTTATTAGAATTGGAGTATTCAAAATAGACGGGACGGGACTCACAGGATTATTTTTGGATTCCCCATCAAAAATCGTCATTGCCTATAGAGCAGTGGTACAGTGCATTTATTGACCGAGCTAGTGCGTCTCCGTTTCAGTCTCTCTGTCTGGCAATTTTCCTGTGGTTGCATTTTTAATCGATTCTCGAGAAATTTAATGGACAGGTTTAATAAGTAAAATTTTATGTACCTACCTACTTACAGAATTTTTTGTCGATTCAGTTTATGATTTTTTATTCAAAATGGCGGTGCGACGAAAATTATTTTCAACAAGATGGAATTAACCGTTTTTGAGTTATTGCCGATAAACTGCGCTTCTCAACAAAATGACGTAATTGCTATGAAGATACGCTCTTTTGTTGATATACTTTTTTAACATCGTATTTTTTACCTTATAGTTACGGCTATGGAACCCTACACTGAGCATGGTCCGACATGCTCTTGGCCAGTTATTAGTTTTTAACTTTATTTTATAACGATATGCATCCTATCCAAAAATGAAAACTTCTTAAATTTCATATTAATTTTTTTTATGCAATAGGGGGCAAACGAGCAGACGGGTCGCCTGATGGTAAGCAACCACCGTCGGTCATAGGCACCTGCAACACCAAAAGAGTCACAAGTGCGTTGCCGGCCTTAATATTTGTCATAAATGATTTTAGACTCACACATAGTAAACATTAAGTTGGTTATCAATACCACTTAATACATAAGACGTATTGATTTTGAAAAGTGGGCGTTGTGAGGCAATTTTCGTTATCGTCAAGACGTTATCGTTCCATATACTTGTTCCATACATTACTCTCTTCCAGCAGATCTCTTCCCAGAAAAATACAACTTGGATCTCTTCAAGTCGAGAGTGAATAGGCACTATCTAGGTAAGCATGCTCCATCGTCGACTTCATCTTCACTTACTAACAGGTGAGATCAAAGCGAAATGCTTACCTATTCGCTGGGTGCGCGATGACAGCGCCAATTAGCGGTTACAAATACCGCGGACTTTTTGTTTGTGTTTTGTGGCTTTTGCTGCAAGGCACTTTGTCAATTAAAAACGTAAATTTCGCTAGTAAAAAGTGACAGCTGGTCTGCTGAAAGTTCCTTTTTTGGCCATGACGCGCGCTGCGATAGATTATGTTACCCCCACCTAGTACTTTGCACCTAGCGAATCGTGAATAAAAAAAAATATATTCCGTTGCTGACAAATGATGAATATCAAAAACAAGTAAATGAAATATATCTTGTCGGTTACCAAACATGTGTTCTTGTGTTCCGTTGTTCTCAGACAGTCCAAAATGAATTTTCCAAAATTCAAATGTGCTGGCACTGATATCTCCCCTTCACCGTGTACGATCATGGCTACGTCACTTACGTTTTTCTGTAATATCGTACTGCTCCATCACCTATGGTGTTTTTATAAGTAGGTAGTTTAATTGAATACGTACTGCTGAAAAGAATAAGAAATAGGTAAGCAAATATAATAAACCTTCAAACACAGTACAGCATGTTCCCTTAAGGTGAATCGAGTTTATCGGTTCCTCACGCAAATGAAAAACCGGACTAGTAAGAGTCGTACTCGCTCACCGAGGGCTCCATACAAATTTGTAGGTACATATTAATTAGGGGTGTAACGATAGGTACCGTAAGGTCGGGATACTTTCGCCCTGGGGGGGGTAACTTTGGCCATAGGGATTAACTCGATTCAGGTTTTACTATTGCATTTAAATTACGGCACATTGTCATGTGGTTGGTTTTAGCTGACCATTCATGTTTTTATGTTTATTATCAGACCTTATAGATTTGAGATATGTGATTTACAATGTGGGCAAAGTTACCCTACATTTGGCCAAAGTACCCCGACCTTACGGTACCTACATAATTTTGCCGATACGATAACGTAAGTGTACCATATTACGGCATATTAAGGCGTTTCCCACTTCGAGGAAGGTTTAAAAAAAAGTACGAAGGTGCTAAACGTGGAATCTATTTTATTTTGAAGATTGTTCATATAAGATGGATATAGGATATTATTTTGCCTCGTAGCTTTTAATTTATAGAAATTATCGTTATTTTGCTAAACCCTTCGTTTGTCCGTAATTCCGTGCTATCTTCAAAGTTCACAATATTTATGTGCCTATCAAAATAAATTGTTTTAAATTATTATAATCATTAAATCCAAATACAAACAAGTCATTATTTTAAAAATTTATTAAACTTAAAATCAAATAAAATTGACAAAATTAAAAACAGGTGCATAGAAGTTCTAAACGGAGTTATTCTAATTCCACTAAATAATTTAAATAATCTTGTAACAGATGCACAAAAACGCAATGGACCCCTCCCTTTACTTAACCCTTACCTAATAATTTTTCTTTAAAATATTTGGTTAAAACCATTTTTTTGACTCCCGTAATAATTGTACACCAGTTTTGTACTCATGTCTCTTATTCCGGGATATCCGAAGAATAATAAAACAGATAAACAAATTTAAAGTTTTTAAATTTGTTTTTCTACTCCTGTAGGGGAGGGTGGGGTAATTACGAACACTTAAGGGATAACTCGAATAAAACTAAATAAATTTAAGTTACAAAAGCTATTTATTGCCCATTCTTTACTTTAACTAATCAGGCTTTTGGTTTCATAATCAACAGTGATAAATTTTAAAATATAATCAAGTTATAGTAAAAAAACAAAACATTTGGTGTCCGAGATTACCCCACAGCACATGGGGTAATTACGGATTCATAGTGGGGTAATAACGGACACACTCTAATTGGCGCACAGATCACATACGAAGCCCTTCGAAGTGCTTTGCCCATCGGTACACTTCTCGTGAGCCCATAAGTTACACTTATAGCACATTATCCAGTCCTCGGTGATGGGTTCCATATATTTTTCGTCACAAATCAGACAAAAGTACTCCTTGGTAATGTCTCGGCATCTGAAATATTAATGAATAATTTTATATAATTTATACATAATTATATAATTTGTACATAACAAACATGTTAGTAATGCTTTGGAAATAAAAAACTTAGGTAATTTATCCAGCCTTTAAATATCTCTGTAAAAATAGACGCCTAGATACATTTGTTTATGTATAAAACAAATTCGTATATATAAGTTAAAATAATATGTTTTATTGTATACGCAATTAGACCACCACATTTGACTTTCAGCTATTAATTTTAAATTTAAAGGTCAAAAACCCAATACTAAATTGTTTAGGGGTAACTACGGACGTTCGTGATTACCCATCTCAAATCGTCCGCCATTGGCCGACTCAACCAAAAATGCAAAATAAATATTTTATTTGAGGTTAGAACCACGCGATGCACGATACGAGTATTTCAAAACGTAGTGTAATTAGACGTTATTACAGAAAAAAAACATCAAAGTCCTATGTTATTCCTACGAGACGACACACACATCCAATTTTGCACAAAAATAAGACGAAATTATTGAAAAATCTTCAAGTTTACTTACCTTGTATAGCGAGCGCGTCCTCACTTTGACACTTTCGGTTTGGCACTAGGTTCGGGCGGGTCTCTCGATTGCGTCATTCGGAATATCTCCCATCCTTTTCTAACATAGCTGAACCTGTGCGTCCGCCATTACCCGCCGTCCGTGATTCCCCCACCCTCCCCTACTGTTATCTGTATTTTACTTGGTCACGAACACTAATATAAGAACATACATAATATGAGTTCAGAGAAGTCTATACTCTATTCCCCATAACAGCACTAGTGTCGTTATAGTCACTTTACGTTATTGCTAGCATCCACAGACTTCTAAATCTAGGTTAAACTTAGGTCAAGGATTAAGCGCTCAATTCTAACTTCACGATAAAAATGCACAACTACCAACTTAACAAACAATTAAATTCCTACGATTCATAAGAAAAACAAAACTTTCCGAATTAAATTAATTGATGCCAACATAAAAAAAAGTATTTTAATTATCGTCACATAGTGTCACCAAGCATATCGACACTGGAAATTTCAAATGTCGTAAGGGACAAAGGTCGACTTTTCAGGAGAGCCAAAAAACAAAATTCAATTTAAAAAAAATCGTAACTCGGTCGTTTCTTAACCGATTAGGATGATTCTCAGATTTATAATTTTCAAATAACTTTATCTACACCGAACTAATTATTGGAAATCTATAACCTTAATAGTTTAGGAAATAGTGTCCCTTACGCAGTGAATTTAAGACGAAAATGTCCGTTACGAATCTGAAATAACCCGTTTTTTTCTTAAAAATATTATCATATTGTCGTAACTACCAAAAGCGTATTTGTACATTGCGAATTTCTGTTGTAAGTTATATTTATGGTTTCCAGGTTAATGAAGTAAGTAACCATAAAATGTATGAAAATATAAATTTGTATACTAAATTTATATGGCACTATGTTGTATGGGTCAACTTTAAATTTTAGGAAGTTACGACAAAATTTAATCTTCTCATAACTTTTTTATTTGACGGGTTATCAAAATTTCAATCGAACAGATCGATAGAGAAAAAAATACTGATTCCAATGGTATATTTACTTACGACAAAATGTCCCTTACGACATTTGAAATTTCCAGTGTCGAATCAAAAAAAAGTTTACCATAGACACAACTGTCATGCCGGCTGTACACACTCGGAGAGAACGGACGAGACACGCGTGACGTCCATGTATTTTATATTTTAACCTAGTCGTAGAAAAAGTATTGTACGCAACGTTGTATAATTAAGTCAAAAAACGCTCATTGCGTCTCTATTTGCGATACTCGCCGCATTCGCGGCTCGTATCGCAAATCACGCAATTCGCATTTTTTGAACCTTCTTATACAACTGTTGCATAAAATACTATTATCTATTTTATTATTTTAATTTAAAGTTTTTAAATTTGTTTATCTATTTTATTATTCTTCAGATATCCCGGAATAAAAGACATGAGTACAAAACTGGTGTACATTATTACGGGAGTCAAAAAAATGGTTTTAACTAAATATTTTAAAGAAAAATCATTTATAGATTGGAAGGTAAAAAAAACGTGTTTTTCGGTTGCAAAATACCACGGCATAATGTACTATCCCGGGATAGTGGACACTTACGTTACCAATACCGATTCTTGTAGTAAACAATCGGCGATACCGATACCGATATGAAGTTAACGGCGCGCAAAGTAGGTCGTTGCCACTTAGCACACGAGGTAAATAGGTAGGTACACTTTTTTTCTACCTCGATATTTTTCTGCGGACTCAACCTTGAAAGTGGGCAATCCACGCCAAGCGGACAACTAAAAAATGTTGATGTTTCCGATTTTAATGATATTTGATAAAGTTGGACATACATATGTCCTCGACCCAAATATGCAATATTTTTGCAGTACAATATATAGTTTACGAGTTAAAAGGTCATTGAAGTTTTGACTAACTAACAAGTCTACGCTACTTCAAACCCAAGTTCCAAGTGTTACGTAGGTACAATTAAATAAACAAAGTAGGAGAATGTTGAAAGAGCTTAATAAGCTTCCTAACTGCATTTTTTGAAAATTTGAATGAAACAAAAAAAAATTAATTTTGTTTTTCAAGCTCGAGTTTTTCATAGTTGGTGCACTTTAATATTTTTAATTTTTTTTCTCAAAATAGATATTAGTGTACAGATATTCTATGCCAAGTTTTATAATGGGCCGCGAAGTCGTTTAGGAGCTAGACCAGGCGCAACACCGGAGCGCAGCAACGGCCGCCGCGCCGCACTATGGGCTGAACTGAAAATCAACAATCATAAAAATAAAAACCGATGTCGCAAATGTTGTTAATTTTTTTTCTCAGTTTAGCTTTTGTTGGCTTGCACTTTCCGAGAAATACCTCTTTTACTAATTTTCTCTAAACAAATTTTTAGAAATATATTTATAATTAATTAATAAAGGATCCAATGTACCTATCTCAGGCTTATTTTCTAACGTGAAGATGGCCTCTCGACTGGCGAGGTTACGGGGAATCGGACAGATAACATTTTTTTCATAGGCGCTTGGATTTAGAATATCGCAGTTCGGTTCCTTTAAAAACAACACGCTGCTTACAGCTTAGACTTATCTAATTAGTTCCGTAGTTATCATTCACAATCATGTTATAAAGGTTTAATGTTTGCGTTTCCAATCCATGGAAAATTGTTCGTCTTTAAACCGCGAATATAAGCACAGGTGTCGGTTTGTTTGTTAAGATTACTTAGGTATTTTATCATCGCAGCCATGCTCGTACACGGCGAGGGAGAAGTGCTGGTGCCCGCACATTTGAATTTCGGGAAATTCATTTTGGACCGCCTGAGGAGAGCGAACCCCGACGAAACGTGTTTGGTAAAAGACAAATACTGTCATCCTAATTGTTCAAATTACACATTACAACATTCAATGACTAGAATCACGTATATTAAGAATATATATAATAAAGAAAAAAAAAACATCATTTGGACCAGTGCCGGCTTTACCTGTGATGTAGGGTGTACACCGCTCACGGGCGCAGGCTCTTAGAGGACGCGTTGCTAGCGACGTCAGCACTATCAATGACTCTGCGTGATGGTCCATGTTATGGCCGCGAAGCATGGCGTCGAATGGCTCCTTTCACCTAATAAAGGGCACCGGGCTATTGATTGCACTCGGGCGCTTCGTGGGCTAGAGCCGCCTCTGCTTTGGCCTTTACCTATGCGTTTGTTCTTTCTCAGGTTGACTGCACTCGGGGTGAGAGGCTGAGCTACGGCGAGTTCACGCAGCACTCGGTGAGCGTGGCGGCGGGGCTGGCGGCGCTGGGGGCGGGGCGGGGGCACACGGTGGCGGTGGGGGGCGAGCCCCGCGTCACCTTCCTGCCCACCGCGCTCGCCGGCGTGCTCGCGGGCGCCGCCGTCACCCCCATCGAAGTAGACTGCGGCAGAGGTTCGAGAATACTTTTTATGCCACATCTGGTCAAGTGTAAACATAAAATTATGCACACAACACGGGAGGTAATAAAGAAAGCCCTCGATCGCATATTTACCTCCCTCGCTTGCAGCTCGGGCCACAAACATCTGCGATCTCGGCCTTTCTTTGTTTTACCACCCTAGTTAATGTACTATTGCGTACTTATGCATAAGGGAAATCGAGATCTGGAGGGTGCTTTTATGAGATTAAAGACCGGTGCCTGTTGCTTTGTTAACAAACGCTTCTTCAAATGTTTCATTGCATCGACGACTTTTTTTCCTATAAAACGGATAATTTTTCAGAATAAAAACAAACCCCATTAAGTAACACTAGGTATTTTTTCAGCCGTCCTGGAACACAAGTTTAATCTGACTAGGCCGAAGTACGTGATCTGCTCTCGCTTGTTTTGGGAAGCGTACAGCGACATATTAAAAGGTCTGGAATTCATAAAGACGTTCATTTGCTTCGACGACATCGACGACATAAAGCTGTCCATTGCAACGATGGCGTCACGACACGTGAACGTGGCGACGTTCGAGCCCGCCGCTGTGCGAGGAGAGACCGACGTGGCGATAGTCATGTACTCATCGGGCACTACGGGCATGTCTAAAGGAGTGCAGCTTACGCATCTCAACTGCATTGCAAGAGTCGCCAGCATCTCGTATGTTCGAAACTGTTTTTTCACACCTCCTTTTCAGAAAAAAAGTATTTTGCTCCCTCATAAGAGGGATCAAAATACCCTGTTGTCATTGAACAGAAAAGTACCACACTTTTCTGTTCAAGGACAACAGGGTATTTTTAGTTTGAACCCATTTAGAATATGCTATACCATAGACAGCTTTATTAGTAGGTATATTACACACAGAGGGCGGTATAATTAGTTAGTCATGTGACAAACGGACGGAGGGACAGATAGCAGAGCGTTGTAATTCCCGTTAACACTCTTCGCTCCTAATAAGGTAATACGGCATTCGCTTTGACAACGCAATCTCCTTAATATAATTGTAAATTTATAATTTCAGGTATTACGATTTTAAATCTTCAAAAAGCTGCATGCTCCGAAACCAGCCGTATTCAGTTGCTGTTACTTTTCATACGTACTATTTTCTCTCCACTGGGAAAACCATTATTTATTCAGATAAAGCCGAATTGAAGACCTTGCAAGATTATAAGGTAGTGCCGTTTATATATTAACAAAATATAAGTCTGGTGCAAAATGTCCCCATCCAAACCAATAGATAATTGATTGAATCACGCGTTACTTTAGGCGTAGCTTTTTTGTTATAATTAATATATAGATAGATAGCTTAAATCACGCTACCAATACTTGTATTTCGTGTTCGACTGCCTCCTCTTCTCAATGCTTCCCGTGTCACGACACAATGAGGGTGTTTAGAAATCATAAACCCACCAGCTGGCAGCAGGGTGGCGAAAGGTCTTTTCGACAGTAAGCGTCAATCACACCACCTGATTTTGACATCTACTGCCAAATAGACCTTTCGCCACCCTGCTGCCAGCTGGTGGATTTCTGATATCTAAATCCCATCCCACTAATATTATAAATGCGAAAGTTTGTGAAGATGTTTGGATGTTTGGATATTTGGATGTTTGGATTGGATGTTTGTTACCTTATAACGGGGTAACAACTGGATGGATCAAGCTGAAATTTGGCATGCAAGTAGACCAAGTCCTGGATTGAAACATAGGATACATTATATCCCGGTAAAGAGTTCCTTTGGGACAATAACGGGAACAACGCGGGTGAAGCCGCGGGAAAATGCTAGTCATATCTAAATACCCTCATTGTGTGATTCCTCCCCTTGATGAGACGTCACACAACTCAAACGTCTTAAATTTGGAATTTGCTTATTGCTTGCTAGCGCGCATCTTAATATCAAGCAAACAATTCAAAGTTTGTTAGTGAAGTAGTCCAGGAATAACTAGTGATAGCTTAAACTTAGTAAGATATAATAATTATATAATAAAAATTACTTACTCGACAAGTAGTAAGATTAGATTGATCTGGAATAATTAATTGAGATATTGCAGGTGGACACAATATGCATAATTCCTTCAGATTTGGAAGAAATGCTCGACGCTGAAACTGTGGATGAGTACGATCTAACTTTATTGAAGACAATGTATACTGGGTCGGGACCTCTTCCCGTCACTATTGCAAAAGCAGTTAAACAAAGGTATTTAGCTAACTAGCTTTAGGAAGGACAAGGTGTCAATTTTAAAGGCTATCCACTGAAAAACTGCAAATTCAAAATATCTAGAAAAGAGGGTACATTTTAAACGGGCGGGTTGGTGATCACTGTTAGGTGATGCAGTATACGGCTGCTGCTGCTGTCGCATCCAATTAATCCCTTAGTCATGTCTTGATCGCGAAGATATATGATATATGAAGTAATAAAGATCTAAACTCTTAGTACACCTTCCACAGGTATCCCAATCTCAAGTTGGGACAAGTGTACGGCACAACGGAGGTTAGTCCGATCACAGCGCAAGAATACCCGCTCACGGGGATCTCAACTGGTGGTATCGCGTTTCCGAGTACTGTATTAAAGGTATGAAGGCCTAACAATGTTTAGGATTACGTACTTAAAACGGGAAAAACATTACCACTAAGTTAAAGTACTTCGTTGCCCGTCAGTTTGACCGCGGCACATAAAATGCCCTTTTTTCAGGAACGGGTTGAGATACCTATCCAATTGAAATGTATACAGATTACTTTGCTCGGTCACTCGGTTAACGCGTTTTGTGTGTTCAGGTCGTGGATGTAGAAACGCGAGCCAGTCTGGGTCCGAACCAGCGCGGAGAGATCTGCGTCCGCAGCCCGTGCCTGATGAAGGGCTACCTGGGGGGCTCATCGGAGTACCTGGATGAGCAGGGGTTCTACCTCACCGGAGACCTGGGCTACTACGACGATGGCAAACACTTTTATGTAGTGGACAGGCTGAAGGACATCATCAGCTATAAGGGAAAGAAGGTGCTACATCTTTCACACCTATCCTGTTGCTGTTTTAATAAAACAGCAACAGGGTAGGTGTTCGCATAAATCCATGATGTTGCGGTTGCGGCTCGCCGTCGACGTGGAGATCGCGACACTTGCGCGCCGCTTGCGGTTCACTGGCTTGTACCGAGGCGAGCTACCGCCTCGCGGTATAATATAAGCGCGCTGTCGGCCACTAGGTTGCGGCGGCGGTGGCGGTAATTACCGTATATGCTGACTTAAAAATAAAATTTTCATAACTCTAAGGGACGCTTTTAGCCTTGTACCTACCCAGGACACTTTATGATTTTGATGCGACAGATGATATCAACGAAAAGCAAAAGGAGTTCAGTGTTGCGAGGCCGGTTGATAGCTGTGTCAGAGTGCCGGGAATTAGGAGTCTCATAATTCGTGGTCAATTTTCTTGCAAAGGTTGCCCCAGTGGATGTGGAGGCGGTGCTGCTGCGGCACTCGGCGGTGCGCGAGTGCGCGGTGGTGGGCAAGCCGGCGGGCGCCGCGGGGGAGCTGCCCGTCGCCTTCGTGGCGCTGCGCCCCGGCGCGCACGCCACCCAGGCTGACCTCGTACACCACGTGGACAAGGAGGTGGAGATCTATTTATATTAGAAACTAGCTTATGCCCGCGACTTCGTCTGCGGTGTAAATTATAATTTGGCAATTAATCTTTATAAATAGTTACTGATATTTGTTCATAAACTTGGATGTAATTATACAAAACCCTCAAATATTGGGCCCAAAACTGCACAAAGCACATTTACCGCGGAAATCAATTTCCATTTAAGGACTATTTCCAAAAAAGTAAATGCACTTCATAAACCACCTGTTACTTACACAAAAAAACAATCTACTAATTGCTATATGCTATGCATGGAGCTTGAAACATTTTACTTTAAAAAAATGTACGGTCCTTAAACAAACTTTCAACCTCTACCTACTCAACCCGTTTTCGAGATAAATTTTAATGAATGATGAAATCATTTGAGTTCTATTCATTTTAATCAGTTTTAGATACCCTACTTTAAAAATCGTTTGGTCTCTTTACAAGGTTTTAACCCCCATTTAACCCCTTTTGGAGATGAATTTCAAATAATGGTTCAACTTTTTTTCGGTACCTTTATTGAAGGATCTATGTACGAAGTATTAGATCTCCTACTTCAAAAATCTTTTGGACCCTATACAGAGTTTCCACCCCCATTTAAACCCCTTTGGGGATAAATTTCAAAAAACTGCAATCACTTTTCTTTTCTCTTTTGGATTAGATCAAGATCTACTACAAAAATCGTTTGGTCCCTATACAAAAATTTCAACCCCCGTTTAACGCCTTTTTAGGGATGAATTTCAAAAAACAGCTATCACTTTTCTTTACTCTTATGGATGAGTATATTTACGAAGTTCAAGATCTACTGCAAAAATCGTTTAATCCCTGTACAAAATTTCAATCACCGTTTGACCCCTTTTTAGGGATGAATTTCGAAAAACGGTAAAACTACTTTTTTGCTCATGTTGAGGAGTCTATGTACGATGTCTCAGAGCTCCAACTTCAAAAATCGTTTCATCCCCCATTTAACCCCTTTCGGGGATGAATTTCGAAAAACGGTGAAATGACTTTTCGTTACACTTGTTGAAGGGTCTATGTACGAAGTCTCAGATCTCCAACTTTGAAAATCGTTTGGTCCCCATACAAAGTTTCAACCCCAATTTAACCCCTTTCGTGGATGAATTTCGAAAAACCGTGAAATGAATTTCCTGTACTTATATTTAAGGGTCTATGTGTGAAGTCTCAGATCTAAAACTTTAAAAAAAGCGTTTGGTCCCTTTACAAAGTTTCAACCCCCGCTTAATCCCTTTCGGGGATGAATTTCGAAAAACCGTGAAATTACTTTTCTGTACTTATATTGAAAGGTTTATGTGCGAAGTCTCAGATCTCCTACTTTAAAAATCGTGTGGTCCCCATATAAACTTTCAACCCCCATTTAACCCCCTTCAGGGATGAATTTCGCAAAACTGTTAAATTGTTTTCCTGTCCTCATATTGAAGGGTCTATGTGCGAAGTCTCAGATCTCCTACTTTAAAAATCGTGTGGTCCCCATATAAACTTTCAACCCCCATTTAACCCCTTTTGGGGATGAATTTCGAAAAACCGTAAAATTACTTCCCTGTACTCATATTGAAGGGTCTATGTCCGAAGTCTCAGATCTCCAACTTTTAAAATCGTTTGGTGCCTATACAAACTTTCAACCCCCGTTTAACCCCTTTTAGGGATGAATTTCGAAAAACGGTGAAATTACTTTTCTCAACTTATATTGAAAAATCTATGTTCGAAGTCTCAGATGTCCTACTACAAAAATCGTTTGGTCCCCATACAAAGTTTCAACCCCCATTTAACCCCCTTCCGGGATGAATTTCGAAAAATCCCTTCTTATCCCTTACTTACGTTATACAACCACTCTACTGTAAAAAATTCAAGTTTCTAGCTTCAGTAGTTTCGGCTGTGCGTTGATGAGCCAGTAAGTCAGTCAGGACTTCTTCTTTTATATATATAGATAACAGTGCTTTCGTTAGGAAACGTAATGCGTCTAGCATTAATGATGGGTGAAAATATATCCTATACTTATTCCCTCCATTTGGCATACTTTTATTTGAGCGTATTGTTGGTTTTATTTCGCATACCAAATTTTTCTTTAGCTTTAATAGCTGCCGACAATATTTTAGGAAATATTTTACTTAAGTCAGAAGAAAACTTAAGTCTAACCTAACCTAGGTTAGGTTTGTTTTGTAATTCTTCCGAAAAGTCAATCGTATCTGTAAAAATAACAGTAATGCGTGAAGAGTAATTTCGACAAAATAAAATTATGCCAAAACAAGGGAACCGCCATATCATTATTGTTGACATGTCAGCACCGTGTCGTATCAGGAGACTAAAGGGCTCGCGGAGAACAAAGTAGTGTGGCGATTATCCGATTCACAAGAGCGCAGCTCTTAAGTATAATGATTAATAATGAGTAAGGCTGCGTTTCCACCATAGCCGTGCGAGGTACCGGAGCACAGTATGAAATTTGACCTCAAAAGCGGTCATCCTTATTTTATGTCTTCATTTGGTGGAATTATTCAATATAAATACAAGACGAGAACTCCCGAAAGGCAATTAAGCATACAATTCAAAATTAAAATTAAAATCGTAAAAAATATGAAAAACAAAAAAAATGTTTTTCTCATTTATTTGTCAATAATTAATATCGCTTTTAGCAAAATCAAATAGAGGTAACAAAGAGCTTCAAATCTAAGAAAGCAGCATAGCCCTGGGTATTAAAGAAATGTCATTAAATATATTTTCTTACATTTATGTATTTATTTATTTTTAACGTAACTTATGAGTATTAGGATTCACTTTTAGCACCAAATTATTGTTTTGATTATACTCTTGCCTAGAAAAAAAAATCAAGGTAAAAGCTCTGAAGACCTTCGAGAAAATGGCGTTCTAAGTTTTTTCAGATTATTCTGATTTTAGGGTTGCCACTAGCAATAATATTCATTTTCAATTATTTACATAATATTTTTATAGGAGGGTTATGTGTTTGACCCGTATGTATGTATTTATGTATGTATGTATGTACGTAAGTGAAATTTCGATCTTCTAATATGTGAAAGAGCCACCTCTGAAACGGCCTGAAATCACCTTTCAGCTTCCTGAAAATGCTTCTAAAGCACGGAAAATCACGTTTGAAGTTTTGACCTATACCACTGGCGCAACAGTAATGTGTGTATGTGTGTTGCCGTTGTTTTCAGGCGCCTGAAACATGTTTTCAGTCCGTTTCAGGACACCCTCTATCAGATGGCGCAATAACCTGAAAACCCGTTTTCATGCGTTTTCAGGACCCCTTATGGGCCTTTGAACTACACTTCAGTATAAAGTGAAATTTCTCGAAGGAGTGAAAGAGACAGCACTATTAGAAAGAGAGCTATACTGAGAATGATCGAGAAATGTGCGAAAGAATGCCAATAATATATTTTTTTATTAAGATTCCGGGACTTAAGTCCCGGAAAAAAATTTAGTTGTAAGGGAGTCTCCACTTTTCGACTATGGTCTTCGAAGTTTAGGTAAATATACTATACCTATTCCGATCACTGGTAAGTATGTATGTTACCCGACTGGGGCGAAGCCCAAAGGAGTGCAAAAACCAAAGCCCAAATGTAAGTATGTATGACGACATGTATAAAAACAGTTATATAACGTCACGCAAATATTTATTTTAACTACCTCTAATTCACTAGGAAATTCAAGCTAAAATAATAATTTTATTTTTGTCGACAACCCTAGCGGTGAGCGTGGTGACCAGAAAGAGCGCGCGTTATGAGTTAGAGCGAGAACGTATGAGTTAGGCGCATTATCGTGACTCGAACGTGGGGTTTGTTAGACAGTGCGACTTCTGTACAAAGTACTATTACTTATTCTGTGGCTGAAGTCCGAACCGCTCCCTATACAGTAACTAGATTTATGTTTAGGTCGATTTACTAGTTTTGGTGTTGCGACGGAACAGGCGAACGTACATACATACACCAATACACACACACACATATATATATCAGTGGCGTGGCGTTGAAGAAATCCTTGGGCAAGCCGGAGCAGCTTTAGCTTCAATTTTAAGAGAACTAGAATTAAGTTCTGATCTGCCTAATATTAAGCAAGCCGATGGGAATCGAGTTCTATAGACACGACGCCACTGATAAATATATATATATATATATATATATACATATACAGGGTGTCCCTAAAACCAACTTTTATACGATCAGGGCTGATAGACCAGCTCATAAGAACCTAGATTAAGCAAATTTGACTTCAGTAAAAATCTCTTAGTTTTCGAGATATTGACGTTTTTGTAAAACTCGTGCTAAGTGATACCCTGACTCGGTGTTTTGAGTGTCATTGCTAAAATATCAAGTATTTTACAAATCTGTATTTTGCTATGTGTGGCCGAATAACTATGCTATTGAACGTATTTTCTATTTTTGCTAATTTATTCATGCTGTGGACACAGTACAATAACAAAAAAAAAATATTCGATTTTTTTCAAATTTCACCTCTGACTTCGAACTAGCGTGGTGAAAAAAAAATGTACCAACATAACCAGGCACTCAACGTAAAAAAATTGCGCATTTATTGTCGTTTCTAAAATGGTATAAAATTTACTAAACACTGTAATAATTTTTGAAATAATGATATTTTGTTACAAAATTAACTGTCTGCCGCCTTCATCTCATACGATCCGGTTGAACTAAGTTTGCACCTGGCGTGCTTGACATCAGATACAAATTAGGTGCAAACTTCACGTAATCGTCAATATCTCGAAAACTAAGAAATTTTTATGAGGTCGATTTTACTCAGTCTCGTTTTTTATGAGCTGGTTTATCAGCCCTGTTCGCCATTTTGTAAAAGTCACGAATTTTGATAGCCTGGATCAGTCTTTCGAAAGTCATGACTTCAAATTTCAGTATTTTCTTAATCTGCTTTTTGTTTTAAACATGTTTAACAAAAAGCAGATTAAGAAAATACTGAAATTTGAAGTCATGACATTCGAAAGACTGATCCAGGATATCAAAATTCGCGACTTTTACAAAATGGCGAACAGGGCTGATAAACCAGCTCATAAAAAACGAGACTGAGTAAAATCGACCTCATAAAAATTTCTTAGTTTTCGAGATATTGACGATTACGTGAAGTTTGCACCTAATTTGTATGTGATGTCAAGCACGCCAGGTGCAAACTTAGTTCAACCGGATCGTATGAGATGAAGGCGGCAGACAGTTAATTTTGTAACAAAATATCATTATTTCAAAAATTATTACAGTGTTTAGTAAATTTTATACCATTTTAGAAACGACAATAAATGCGCAATTTTTTTACGTTGAGTGCCTGGTTATGTTGGTACATTTTTTTTTCACCACGCTAGTTCGAAGTCAGAGGTGAAATTTGAAAAAAATCGAATGTTTTTTTTTTGTTATTGTACTGTGTCCACAGCATGAATAAATTAGCAAAAATAGAAAATACGTTCAATAGCATAGTTATTCGGCCACACATAGCAAAATACAGATTTGTAAAATACTTGATATTTTAGCAATGACACTCAAAACACCGAGTCAGGGTATCACTTAGCACGAGTTTTACAAAAACGTCAATATCTCGAAAACTAAGAGATTTTTACTGAAGTCAAATTTGCTTAATCTAGGTTCTTATGAGCTGGTCTATCAGCCCTGATCGTATAAAAGTTGGTTTTAGGGACACCCTGTATATATACATATATATATATATATATATATATATACATACATATACATTGGTACATACGCTGCAAAATAACCTGATTTGTTAATTAATATTTAGTACTTCATAGCAAGTGACAGCCCTAACTTATAATTTTGAAAGTTAAAAATCTTGAAGGTCCTTTGGAATATGCGTTCCATTTTTTTGGGAGAGGTTAACAGTAACATAATTAAATATAAAATCGAGAAATGGAATCCTAATACATAACTATGTGACCATAGAAAAATAAAAACCAAAATAGACAAAATCAACCAAAACTCGGCTGTTATTTGCAACAAAATTCTGTTTTTTTTTCTAAAATATCCTGGATAATAGTTTTATTTGAAGCCATGTCAATTATTATACGAAACTGATTTATTTTCAAGTTAAAATAATTTCTATGATATTTCTGGAAATCCATAGAAATCATGAAAAAGAAAATATAACTCCAGTATTGTTCAAAATTGCCACTCGCGAGTTCTAGTATTGTGTTTATATTGAATAATTGCACCAAATGAAGACATAAAATAAGGATGACCGCTTTTGAGGTCAAATTTCATACTGTGCGGAGCGGTGTACGAGGAAAAATCCACCAAGTCGGGCCGCGATGAGCCAGGCTAGGCACGTTAATTGGTGGGTTTTTTTGCACCTCGCACAGCTCTGGTGAAAACGCAGCCTTATGCAGTGTTGTTGTTTGCAGGTGTCTTGGTACATGCGTCTGCGCGGCGGGGTGAGGATCGTGTCGGCGCTGCCGAGGAACTTGAACAATAAGGTCCTGCGCCGGCAGCTGAAGGACCTGTTGGAACTTGATGGGTCGAATGTTTGATAGAAACGCTATAAATACTGCCATTAGCCATGGCAACCCACTACTTATTTAAGCAGTCAACTAAATAGGCCCGTAGAAATAGACACGTTTAAATGCTAAAGTCGCCAAGCATGATATAGCAAAAGAGTAGTTCATTTTCTTAAACATGCAATGAAATATTGGCGTTACAGTCCTTATACCCATACCCATAGTACCTCGTTTCCGGTGCGGCTATACACGAGAGGCCTTTAATGGAATTTTCTCAAACATGCAATGAAATGATGACATTACGCGCCTTATAATAGGCCGCAAAGTACTTTGCTCAAACATGCAATGAAATGTTGACATTACGTGCCTAATAATAGGCCGCAAAACACCTCGTTTCCGGTGCAGCTTGACGCTTGGCATGTAATGGAATTTCATACTGACATTGCCGGGCTGGCCGGTAATGTATTTTTTTTTTAATTTCCATTCTACATTTATTTGGGCAACGGCATCACGGCGTTCAGCCATTAAAAAAAACAATAAACGATGTTTGTTATACTTTGCAGTTTTATTTATATATAAAACCGGTCAAGTGCGAGTCGGACTCGCGCACCGAGGGTTCCGTACAAACTCATAAGTAGATACGCGAATAGTTCAAGAAAAACTGTATGTCGATTTGTTTAGTAGAAGCAAATAAGTATATGTTATGATTTTTGCAAATTTCTAAAAAACAGTGCAAGTTACGAAAACAGTTAGATTTTCCCTGTAATATTTAGAACCTGACGTGTAATGATTCTATTTAATAGCAAGGACCATTAAATCAAGAGGACTGTCATTCTCCATACAAAAAGCTGTTCCCCGAATTTACAACGCCATCTATGTATAAGCTTGGTAAAATAATTATAATATTATTTACAATTATTTAACTTTGCAAACGTGACACAGTATTTAAATGTATTTAAATTTATTTATTATTAGCTGTTTACGAACTAATTGTTACTATACTATGTTTCTTTGTTCAATTATAACATCGTTAAATGTTTAGTGTTTTAGCGCCATCTAGTTTTGCCCGGAAATCCCCTAGCGTGAAACATGCCATCGCTTAGTTTTGCTACTCGCCGCTAGGGATTCCAAGTTTTGTAAATTTCTAAAAAGGTATTAAAGTTAGCAAGACCGTTCTATTTTTCCTGCAATATTCAGGTTGATATTTATAATTAGTAATTATGACACATTTTTCTGATCAGTAACTTCGGAGATAATAGGGGGGGAATGGTACATAAAAATGTATAAATCAAAAACTACTTATTTCAGAACAAAAATAAAAATGGTGTTTTAATCTACAAATTAAGCCCTTTCATTTAATACCCCACTCAATATAATAGCCCTACTTTCAATTTTCAAAGTCCCATTACGGAGCCTTTTAAAAAAAAAGTAAAAAAGGTACAAGATATTTTTTATGTCCAATAGGCTCGGGTTAGCTACTTTTAACACTATTCCAAATTTCAAATCGATAGCATCAGTAGTTCCTGAGATATCTGGCTGTGACAGACGGACAGACAGACAGACAGACAGACAGACAGACAGACAGACAGACAGACAGACAGAGTCGCACCATAAGGGTTCCTTTTTTACCATTTTGGTACGGAACCCTAAAAATCGACATGACCGAACATACCTTGACAAATAACACATTATAAACAATTTCGAATTATTTTAAAATTGCAAACTAAACTACAAGAATACACATTTAAAATATTTCATCTAAATATTCGGGGTAAAAACGTATACTGAAACAGTTTTTGGAAGGGATATTGAGAATTTTTCATTCTGTAATTAAATTTTTTGTCTACTTTACTCTTAGTGTCTCAAGAAAATAAAGTTAGATTTTTTGGATTGTTTTTAATTTATTTCATTGCATATTTATCTTGGAGGTATGTTGTGATCGTAAGATACCTAACACTCCTCCTTGCTTCGCTCGTCGTCGTACCTAACTGTGGCTCTGTCACAGTTTTTTATCTTGGACAGTGTGTGGGATATGTTGTGATCGCAAGATACCTAACACTCCTCCTCGCTTCGCTCGTCGTCGTACCTAACTGTGGCTCTGTCACAGTTTTTTTATCTTGGACAGTAAGTGGTTGTGATCACTCTTCACTAATAATCGTACCTAAAAGTAATTATAATCATCAATATTATGGCTTGATAAACACATATCCGATTGCCATTTAGGAAATGTATAGATTTCCTAGGAAATTTGTGTAATATAATTTATTTCACACATTTCCGGGCGATTTTAGGAATTACATACATTTCCTAGGAATTGTGTACAATGACGGATTACATACATTTCCGTTGACATATATATATATATTATATACTCCCCCCTTACTTCCCGTTCTGTGCAGTAATGTAGATAAGTCTAGGGTACGTTAAGGTTAAGCTTATAAATTAATTAATTGATATTGAGTAAATAAAAGGACATCATAATTATCATGTCATATTCATTTTGAAATAAATAAGTTGACGACAACTGCTACTTTGTTTACTTAATTTCTACATTAAAAAAAAATTAAGTATAGTAAAGTGTTTCTAGCCTATTCCTTTTCCGATGTATTAAAATAAAATCTAGCATTGACCTTGTCTTAACTTACACAGTACCTACGAACACAAATTGCTGTTAGTGAATCAGCCCAATCGAATATGTAATTAGTTGTGACGCCAGTAGTGTTTTGCACAGGTGTGTTAGTTTAAGACCATATTCTGCTTTCATCATGTATGGGGAGACCGGGGAGAGCTGGTCACATGTGCCTCATGTCTAGTTTCTTTAGTTCCATCGTAGAACTTTCGCCCCCCTGATGCTATTATATTAACATTTACGTTATTTTCAGCGTGTATTTTAAACAGGTACCTAATTAAACTACCGCACGTTTCGTCTTGATTATTTGGCCAGCCGTATGATCGTCTATTTTAATGGTAGGACACTACATTATCAACCGAGAACCCATATTCTTTAATGCAGCACACAGCATCCAGCTATCTCTTTGCACACATATATTCCTACTTCCCTAACAAATAATACCTATACCTATTTAAACACTACGTTTTACTACAAAAGACTATAGTCAGTACAGGAAAATACGGTAAATGTATATTAGTATGATAAGTAGTAAAAATAAACAATTGAAAGTCGTTTAGTCATATTGTCAAGTCAAGGTTTGTCTGAATATACCTAACAGTAGCTATTGAACTCTGTTATCACTGGGGCTTTGGCCGGCGGCACACACCCCGCCGCCGACGATGGATCTCGTCCTGTTGCAGGGATAATCTTCTCCCCCAGCCTGGAAGAGGCTTCTCAGAGTCCAATGGTGATTAGCACGCAATCTAATTATTTTGAGAGGAGATATGCAAAGATAGTTTTTTTTGTGCTGATTGGATATTATATTCTTACTCTCCAAAGAAAGCAGAACATTCACCATCTCAGGCTTTTTTTAAGGAAACCTAATGCAAATTATACTCTGATATGTGGGTGCTACATTAAGAATTCAATCTTCCTTTGCTTTGTAACCAAGGGCCGTTGAGGACAGAATATAGCAACCAAAAATCTGTCCGCCGGTAGGAATCTACATCTGTAAAGGTCTTGTCAACCAGTCAATGTCTAAGGAAAGGATGGAATCCCTCCTTTAATACCTTGTAGAGTAGTAGGCCAGCTCCTTAAGCCTTTGTCGCTTCAACTCTACGCTACGGTATTATTTTTTGGGGCAATTCCACAAATAGAGAAGCAGTTTTCAAAGCACAAAAAAGATGTGTTAGAGCGATGCGTGGTCTTCAACAAACTGACAGCTGTGTAACACACTTTAAGGACATGAACATTTTAACAGTCCCTTCTCTGTACATCTTTGAAGCTGTAATGTTTGTAAAGACTAACCCAACATTATTTAAAAAGAATAGTACCACGGGGAGGTTAATACAAAGGCGCAAAGAGGATATTTGTACAACAATCTCAAAAACAGCACTAATGCGCAAAAGTGTCAATTCTGTAGTAATTAGAGTGTATAATAAATTACCAACGGAACTAAAACAATTACCAATGCCACATTTTAAGCGAAAATTATTAAAAATGCTTATAAACAATTGCTATTATTCTATTTCTGATTATTTAAATGATGACATAAATTTCAATTAGCGTAATATTATTGTATTTAAATTTGACATACCAATTCTGCACTTCACGTTTTCAATTTATTAACATTGTTTATACTTAAGTTTTGATTTAGTCTAGTGGTTTGGCTTCGGCTAAAATGTAACGTTTTTGTACGCCCATCGGCAAAACATAGCGGTACATATATATTTTTAACAGCTCTGTAAGTTTTCAGATTTACCTATGTTTCACAAATAAAACACTTTGACTTTGACTTTGTTATTACTATCATTGAAATAACAGAAGTCAGGGACGGCTTCGCAAGTCCTGAACATCTGCAAGTCTAAATCTAGACTAAAGCCATTCTTAGCATAGTAGTAGTACAAAAGGAATATAGGGCAGCTCCGCAAGCCTATATATGTTATTATTCTTATTTAGGAAAACTTGATGAGGTAATAGAAATCTGGGACAGCTCCGCAAACACAGGACATTCTGCAAGTCTACATATAGACTAGATTTAAGCCATACTTAGCTTACACTTTCCAGAATAAAAATAATCGACTGAAGTATATAATATCCCACCAAAAACATAAATGTAAAAAAGGAGAGCCAAGTTCAATACAAAAATTATGAAAGGCTGTGGGCTTCGCCGCAAAAAGAATGGAGATCTAAATGAGTGCCAAGTCCTATGCAAAATCCAAATATGTATTTATAGGAACAAAATAACATTAAGTATTAAACTCTATTTCTTTGCTTTATTGGATACCTATAACAATTGCTGTTTTTTTAAAATGTGATATCTTAAAGTAGGTCAGATTTGACTTGCATGACGTGATGATAGAAGTCTATGTCTGCTCCGCCTGCATAGAACATTCTACGAGTCTAAATCTAGACTGAAAGAAGCCATTCTTAGCTTATACTCTCCTGAATAATATTAACTATCTGTCCCCCGCTGCTACTAAAGTTTGAGTATCGAAGAGGCCGGCCTCATATTTAAATGTGTGAGTGTAGTGTGTCCCTAACTAAGCATCTAAAATTCAGCTGGGTGACTGAGATTGCAACCTAATACCCAGTGTAAGTGTCCCCCCCTTACGCAATAAGCTTGGCGAAACAGCTAGGGATGCGTAAAGTAGGACGGCCCTATCGTGTATATAAAATAATAAATAAATATACATATTTAACAAGACCGAGCTCGGGACTTAGGGCAGCTCCGTGAGTATGGAATCCCAAATGACCAACCTGTGGCCCTCACAGATATACCCTAGTTGGACCCCATTGAAACTCGAGGCTTTCACCAGCGTTATAGAGGAACTGGTGTCAAGACTGTTAAGATCTCTCAATTATTGTCATCGTTACACGTTTTTGAGAGCTCTGTTTAGCACACTTAGCTAATATACGGATTCTGACATGAATCAAAACTAAGTTTAATCATGAAATCTCCCCATTAATATTTACACTAAACTTTTACATAAAGCAATAATTAAATAGTTAAATATTTAAGTGCCCACATAAGTACACCAAACATTTTACCATTCAACTATGTAAAAATTTGTGTTATAAATAATTATAAAATAAAATCGAGTTAAAACTCCGCTAAATGTACACATTACAATTAATAACCTACAAGGTTTTCTTTTTAACCGATTGCTGTCGGAAACTCTACTTAACTGAGGGTTACTAACGTTTGAGAACTCTGTTCAGTTCTGGTTTTAGATACTTTTTCGTACTCAAAGTATAGCAAATATTTCTGTTTTTCAGTTTTTGGCTTTTCCGTTTCCTTATTTCTAGTTTGGATGATAGTCTACGGGTCCTTAATAGTAAAAAGATTGATTAGTATAGTATGTATGTATGTATGTAAACACTTTATTGCACAAAATAATACAAGTACAGGGTTACAAAATTAAGGTATATGTACAAAGGCGAACTTATCCCTTTGAGGGATCTCTTCCAGTTAACCTTTGAGCAGTTGAGTGATGAGACAAGAGAGATGGTAGACAAACTGAGAAACATGTACAAGAGATTATGGAGGTATCAAGGACCTTAAAAATAAATGGACGTAGCGTCGCGAACAGATAAGTGAAGCACTCATGATGCGCCGGCAATGTGCCGGCGCTTTGTACGCACGCACGCACACATCAACCAGCATAATGGGCCGGTCGGCTGCCATTGGGCCGTCAATGCACACATGCTCACTTCGGCGGCCATTGCTTGGCTTCACCCGCGTCTTAGACCGCGCGGTATCCTTCTATTTTATACATCCATGAGAGGTATAGTAAAATATTTTTGCAAAATGTGACGTTTTTTTCGCCAACTGTGCGTTTTTTAGTGATCGGCAATTTCAATAACGTTAAATCAGTAAAGGATTAATTAGATAGCTTTCGATAACAACAGGTATTTCGATAAACTGCCCTTAATAGTTCGATTAAACTTTCGTATTAAAACGAACTTCTCAACTCTCTCTCTCTCTACCCACGCGAGGTTTCTTGATGGTTCTCAATGTTATAGTATTCAAAACTCGGAGGACTTAGCGCGAAGGACTTGAGCGACGATCTGGATATAGAGAGAGAGAGGAGAGCAATGGCAGTTCGAGGTAATATGCTTGCCCGCAGGTTTGCACGTTGTAACGAACAAGTTAAGCTGACGCTTTTTAAAGCATACTGTCAAACGTTTTACACGTGCAGCCTGTGGGTAAGTTTTACGCTTAGGGCCTATAACACGTTGCGAGTGCAATACAATAACATCTTGAGAATGCTATTGAGACTGCCGAAACATTGTAGTGCGTCCGGCATGTTTGCCGAGGCGCGCACATATGACTTTTTCGCTATCAGGCGAAAAAGGGTTGTATCGCTACTAGGGCTTGCAAATATTCGACTTTTTCAAATATTCGAATATTCGAATATGATTTTGTAGATATTCGAATAATTCGAATATTATTCGAATACTACCAAAAACTATTAAAAAATCGTTTTTCTTAGTATTTTTTTGTGAAAAACATGTTAGAAGAGAAATTTTTTACGCTGCGATTACCTTAAGACTAATCAAACTTAATTAGTCTTACTCAAAACCTATAAACCGACTAGGTAGATGAGGGAATTGCTTTGTTTGCAATATTTGCACTGTGGCATTCACTGTTATGCAGATGACAGCACGGGTGATGCCTCCTACACCGGCCGCGCCAATATTTCTCGGGATAACGTCATCGAGAGCCGTAACAGACTTGTGTCTGAAATTGAAACTTCCCTAAAAAAAGTTTCAGAATGGGGTCGACTTAATCTAGTCCGTTTTAACCCTACGAAGACACAGGTTTGCACTTTCACCGCTAAAAAGCTTACGTTTGTTTCATCACCTCGTTTTGAGAGCACCCCCACCTAACTGCCACAGCCACTATTAGAATCAGTGAAGTCCAGTTCCGCGGCCATTTAGAGGGTAAGGCTAAATTAGACTCTAAGAAGCTCGGTGTGCTCAACAGATCGAGACAGTATTTCACTCCGGCCCACCGCCTACAGCTTTATAAGGCGCAGGTCCGTCCACATATGGAATACTGTTCTCATCTGTGGGCTGGGGCTCCCCAGTACCAGCTTCTCCCTCTAGACCGCATTCAGCGGAGACCGAATCGTATCGTCGGCTACCAAGATATTTCAGATGGGCTCAACTCCTTGGCACTGCGTAGAGATGTAGCCTCGCTCTGCATCTTCTATCGTCTGTATAACGGGGAGTGCTCCGAGGAATTGTTCGGATTGATCCCTGCCGCATCTTTCCGCCATCGCCCTACGCGACAATGTTTCCATCCTCACCACTTAGATGGTTGGCAGTCCACAATTGTGCGTTTAGCTAGAAACTTCCTGCCTCGCACGACTGAACTGTGGAATAAATTGTCGCCTGCAGTGTTTCCGGACCGTTTTCTCGTTTGCCCCCTATTTCATAAAAAAAAATCCTTTGGGGGAGTTATGTCGGACTCACCCCCTCAGAAGGAGAAGACATACTCACTTAAACCACCTGGACCCGAGTTAACTGAGACTAGCAATCTGTCTAAGAGTTGGAGTCAAATATTTACATGTACCCCACACGTGCTCCGTGGCATGGACGTTAATCAGGTAGGGCGAGACGGCCTTTCATGCAACAGAAGCGCCGGCCACATGGAAGCTCCGTTGACACAGTGCACATGCTGGTGCAACGTATCCGCAAGCCCTGGTGGGTAGTTAGTTGGCTGAATTCCGCATTCATGCAACCTCTTAACAGGCTGGTTCAGCGTATAACCAGTCCCAAATCATAAAGCTGTCCCGTCGCCGCTTTTTTGTACTTTAACTAAATTGGTAGGTTTATCCTCGTAAAGCCGGTTTCCTAAATTTAGGATATTTTGCTGAAGTAATTTTCGAGGTTATTAAGATGAGAATAGAATTCTAATTTCATATATGCTCCCCTGCTCATCACCCCCTCATGGGCCTCACGAGGATATTAGTTTTAGAAATTTTAACTGACTGGTCCATGCTTCGAGAGATCCCAGAGCTGGCGCATACTTCTCCCAAAAAAATGTCCTTGCAATTAAGAAAGTTAATGACGCATGCAAAAAGAAGACCATGCCACAGGCAGCAGCTCAGCCTAGAGAGAATATTCTAGTTTTTAATTTAATCATTGTTTTTTATAGCGTAAAAAGTTACGCTGCGCTATTTTAGGTATATTTAGTTTGTAAAAATGTATTTGATTACTGTATCCTTCTTTATTATGTCCTTTGTTAGAATTTTAATTTAAATTCCATTTAATTTAAATAGGTAGTAAAATTATTCGAATATTCGAATACCTTACCAGGTATTATTCGAATAGTAAAATTAGCCGAATATTCGAATAATTCGAATATTCGAATTGCAAGCCCTAATCGCTACTTTATGGAGTGCGAAGCAGTAACAATAGCATGCTCAAGGAGCTGGCAGAGCGACTCGACTGTCCGCTTACAAAATATTGGGTGGAAGTGGCCATCGGCAGGATCAAGTAGGATAGACACCTGCTTATACTTGATTTTGCCGATGACCGCGGATGACTACATGTTTTGTTTTATTTTATTTTTCTTAATCCCTGTATTAAATAATTATTACTAACATACTCATAAGTTTGCATTGTTCCGAACTAACACGCTATGGATCGAAGTTGGTCTGATATAAAGTATTCTTTTTTTATTTTTTTTTATTTAAAACTAATCAAGAAACAACTGGGTCATTATTTGAGCGTTTCACCCGCCTCACTTTCGTGGACACGTTATTGTCGAGATTCCGTTAGATTTTAATGTAATTTTAAGGTATTTGTTAGTAGACCCGGATATGTACCAAATATCTCGATATGAGACTAAAATCTGAGGGAACTTCGACAATAACGTGTCCACGAAAGTAAGGCGGATGAAACGCTCAAATAATGACCCAACTGTGCCCAGAATCAGCTCTGAATCTAAACGGGTAAAGTAACTACAAAACTTGAAAGAGCACCCTTGCTTTTCGGCGTTTCATCAAATTCAAAACAAGTCAACAACAAGTCTCTCACACACAACACAACACACACAACAACAACACAAGTCTCACAACACAACACAAGTCTCTGAAACTATCATACCTACAGTAAAAATGTATAAAAACTAATTT
Organism: Eudemis profundana; assembly: GCA_947034925.1. Classification (NCBI taxonomy): domain Eukaryota; kingdom Metazoa; phylum Arthropoda; class Insecta; order Lepidoptera; family Tortricidae; genus Eudemis; species Eudemis profundana. Next base: position 6,308,744 of record OX344814.1, on the reverse strand, counting down.
ATAGTAAATTTAATGTAGTTAATTTATGCTGAAGCGACTATTGCAAAATTAGCATGCAATATCGAGATAAAAGCCAAATTTTGTAAAAAGTGACATTTAAAGGACAATCCCGAATTTCCGACGTTAGCTCACCCCCTAGACCTAAGGAAGCCCCGTATCCATTTTCAAAACTACACGAATTATTTATGCCGTTATCCTCAATTATATGCCGTTATGCTAATTAGTCATTGCCCGATATACTCTAATTTAAGTGAATAATCTTACTTAGACTCGGTTATGAAACCACCTATATAAACGCCTCCTGTGGTGAAAAGTATGAGTAATATTTGCGAACAAAACACAGCCATGCTCGTACACGGCGAGGGAGAAGTGCTGGTGCCCGCACATTTGAATTTCGGGAAATTCATTTTGGACCGCCTGAGGAGACCGAACCCCGACGAAACGTGTTTGGTAAGCGACAATAGGACCCGTTACATAAATTATCTCACACAAATGTCCTTTTGCTAATATTTTCGTGGATCTCATTTGAGTAAAAATATTTGAATTTTTGTTTAAATGATATTCATGAACATAAAGTCCTTAGGGAAAAAAGAAAAACATTACCGTATTTCGATGAAAAAAGATTATTGCTGTAGACTGCATTAATTGTAACGTAAGCTATGCAAATATAGCATTTAGTGTCGTCCGAAGAAAAAAATCCGGTAAATTGTGAGAAATATTCCAAAAAACTGTAAGAAATACAAAGTCTTATTTACCTCCATTCTTCACTTATTTTACTGGAAACTTTTTTACCTTTTCTCGAAAGTTTGCAAAAAATAGTAAATTACATAACTAGGGTGGTAATACAAAAAAAGGCCCAGATCGCAGAAGTTTGCGGCCCGAGCTGAAAGCGAGGGACGTAAATATGCGATCGAGGGCTTTCTTTATTACCTCCCGTGTTGTGTACATCATTTTATGTCTACACTTGGCCAGAAAGTGGCTTTTTCCGTACGCGCAGCGTGCGGAAAAAGTCACTTTATGGCCAGGTGTGGCATAAAGCCAATAACATTTTCAACTTCTGGAAATTGCTGTTATTTATTCCTCATTCAACAATAGCATAACATCTTCTGATAATGACAATACAAGGACTCACTCTAACCTTTGGCCACGCTTTAGCTCCAAACTAGGAATGTAACGATACATAAGTAATTTTGCCGATACGATACGGATACCGATTATTGTAGTAAATAATCGGCGATACCGATACCGATATCTAAAAATGAAGTATGAATCTAGCTAAATAATGAAGTATGAACTCCAGATATTAGTATGTCCTTATTATACCTAAAACTTGGCTATATTTAACAGAGAGTCAACCTTGAAACATCATTCGCATCTCTTAGCGGAGCCAGTAAAAATAAATAAATTGTCAACTCAATTTTTTTTTATTAATATGAACCAAAGATAACATAGTAATTATCATTGCACAAGGTAATAGACGAATACATAAATTAAGCCAGTAATTGAAATTACTTATTGCAAATTTTTTTCATACAGCAAATTCTTTTCGCGCTCTTCAAATATCGGTTCCCATATATCCCACGAAAGTGTGAATAGCTTTGGGGAAAGTGTTTCAAAAAACTTTCGTGGGAGCAACGTGGACTAAATATAGCAGGAACCAGACTGACCTAAGGTTCGCCGATGACATTGTTCTTCTCACAGACAATCCTGGAGAACTGCAATGAAACAGGGATGGAAATAACATTAACATTACCGTCGACCAAACCACCATAGAACTAGTAAACAAGTACGTCTACTTAGGACAATATATCAGAATCGGGAAGGACACCCAAACAAACGAGATCCACCGACGGACAAGGCTCAATGTGGGCTGCCTACTCGAAACTGGAGTTTGCTTTGAAGATGAAAATCTCTGCGGAAAAAAAGCCAGAATAATCAACCAGTGCATCCTGCCAGAGCTCACTCGGGGCTTAAACCTGGGTTTTCATTTGAGAAACCATTAACAGACTGGAAGTAGCCCAGAGGGCGGTTGAAAGAAAACTGGTAGGAGTGTCATTGACGCACCGCAAAATAAATAAATAGCTTCGAAAGCAAAGCAAAGTCGCAGAAGTAACGAAATGGGTAGCACACCTCAAATGGAAGTGGGCTGGACACGTGGCTCGAAATGAGATGTCATGGTGCAAGCGTATCCTGGAATGGAAACCGTGGGGAGAAAAGCGCCCTCAAGGACGACCACACATGCGTTGGAAAAATTACATGAAGAAAGTCGCTGGCTCGAATAGGATACGAAGGGCACAACACAGAGAGGAATGGAGAGAGTTGAAGGATGCCTACACCAAAATGGTTGAAAAAGGCTTTAAAGAAGAAGAGAAGAAGAAGACCGATATATCGGCCGATGGGTAAGGGTCGGGTCGTATAAAGTTTAAGGTCATATTTTTGATAGACATACCTACGTGGATTCGTCATACTCATCATTACGCAAAACGTGTGTTTTATGAGCCGCTACTTAGTTTGGTATATAAATAATTAAAATAAATATTTTTAGGGGGGGCACTCCATACATGTTAAAGACAGTAAAAAAAAATTTTTCAGCAAATATCAACGTGTGGTACATAGTTCGACAGCTCTTTAAAAAACACTATAAGGTTCCTAAGTAATGTTTTTGATTAAGTGAATGTATTTGGAAATAATCGCTCCGAAAGTTGTGTAAATTGTGTCTCCCCCCCCCCCCCCCTCTATTTTCTAAACCGTGCGTCCGAAAAATATGAAAAAAATCACGAAGGTAACGCTTAATTAATACTTTCAACGAAATTTATTTTCAACAAGATCGAATTAACCGTTTTTGAGTTATTGCCGATAAACTGCGCTTCTCAACAAAAAGACGTAATTGCTATGAAGATACGCTCTTTTGTTGTTGTACTTTTTTTACATCGTATTTTTTACCTTATAGTTACGGCTATGGAACCCTACACTGAGCATGGTCCGACATGCTCTTGGCCAGTTTTTTTATCTTGGACAGTCAGTGGGGTATGTTGTGGTCGTAAGATACCTAACTAACTCTCCTCCTCGCTTCGCTCGTCGTCGTTTTTTTATCTTGGACAGTGGAGGTATGTTGTGATCGTACTTAAAAGTAATTATAATCATCAATATTATGGCTTGATAAATATATGACATTTGCAATTATTACAAAAAAAATATTTTCATCACACTTGCTCGAAAATGGTGTCATTACACGTAGGTTCTGCGGGCCGTAAGTGGCCTATTACGCCCTAGGGCGTAATGGTTTTCTTTTTAAATTTGAAACGCTGGTTCTGTTTCACTCTTATTTGTCATGTTCAAAGGAAACGCCAACTTACTTTTTTAACTTTTATCACTGAAATATTTATTTAAAGATAACTGTTATTGCAAATACATGTAAACACATATTTCGGTAACATTAATTAAATGTTTAAATATGTATTTCTTTATTTTGCAAATATAAAATGCCGCTTACCGCTATGGTTTCCGAACGTGACTTGACTTCGCATTGTCTATGGACTTAAATGTCACTAATGTCACTGTCTGTTTTAATATTTTCTTGTCATACTGGGGCGATTAGTAAGGTTATATTATTAAGATTTCCTCACAAGTGTGATGAAAAACATTGTGTGTGCCACGGGCGGTAAAGGAATTACAAACTCGTGTTATTAAAGCCCTCGGTTTCACCTCGGGCTTATGATAAACACTCGTTTGCAATTCCTTACTTACCGCCCTAGATACACAATGTACTAATAATTATCAGTATTATGACTAACTAAATAAATGTATGATATTCTACGTTATGGTTAAACCTATTATGACTCCGTATAATTATGAAAGGGAACAATTATGCTATAGTACAATTTATGCCAAAAAAATATGAGCATTAACTTTATACTTAATACAATTACGACAATAGTTGTTATGCAACCAGACGGGCACCCATCGGCCGATATATCGGTATAGGAATCGTTACATCCCTACTCCAAACCAATGCCCTAACGCAATTTCTGAATGCAGGTGAACAGGATATCTGTGAGAGTAATTTATAAAATGAAAATATTTGCAGGTAAACTGCACTCGGGGTGAGAGGCTGAGCTACGGCGAGTTCACGCAGCACTTGGTGAGCGTGGCGGCGGGGCTGGCGGCGCTGGGGGCGGGGCGGGGGCACACGGTGGCGGTGGGGGGCGAGCCCCGCGTCACCTTCCTGCCCACCGCGCTCGCCGGCGTGCTCGCGGGCGCCGCCGTCACTCCCATCGAACTGGACTGTGGCAGAGGTCAGTTATTAATGCAATGAACTGTATACCTATGCAACTTTTAGTTTAGATAAAGTAAAAATGACATAGTGTCTCTTGTGTTAGATCAAGGCTACCAAACTCCGTTATTACGCCGCGTGGGGTTGATGCCCCCTGTCTTTAGCCAGCGGCCAGAAAGACCACAATTTAGTACGCGTTATGCGATAGAGAGAGAGAGAGAGCGAGAGAGAGAATGAAAGAGACGGTCGGATGCGGTGCTTTCCGTCCGGTGTTCGGACCCGATTTACAGTTAGAGAGAGAAGCTTCTGAACGTAGTACTAAGACTTTTTCTGTGGCATGGCGTCAAATACCTATTACTTTGCAGCATTGCATACAGTATAAAACTATTGAAAATAATGATTACAACTTTCAGCTGTCCTGGCTCACAAGTTAAATTTGACAAGGCCGAAGTATATGATCTGCTCTCGCTTGTTTTGGGAGGCGTACAGCGATATACTGAAAGGTTTAGACTTCATAAAAACCTTCATGAGTTTCGACATCAACGAAATCGACGACATAAAGCTGTCGGTGGCGACGATGGCGTCACGACACGTGGACGTGATGACGTTCGAGCCCGCTGCTGTGCGAGGAGAGACCGACGTCGCGATCGTTGTGTTCTCATCAGGCACCACGGGAATGTCTAAGGGCGTGCAGCTGACCCATCTCAACTGCATTACAAGATGCGACATAATGTGGTATATTCTCTTTTCACTAAACAAACGCCAATTTTCTCCTTACATCCTTCGGAAAGAAGTTACTGACATACTTTACTAAAGTTTTCCGTAAATAAAGACCCGAACAGAGGCTTCATGTCCAAATTTCAATTGTACGTAGGTATATTTTAATACACTTGCGCCTAAAGCGGTACTTTTCGTGTGGAAGTTGTATTTTTTGCACTAGTATATTTTATATTTCACCTAGCTTACGTATACACTATAGAATACATTAATTTGTAAATGAATCAAGTAGGTAATATCAATACCCTAGTTTACACCCGTAATTTACAATTATTTTGCCAATAAAATTTCTACTTTATGGATTTTGCACTAACGTACTAATTACAGCCATTTTCTTCAAAAAGTTAGTACGGCTGTGCTCTAGCGTACGTATAATTTTGTGATATTGTTGGCCTAATTTATTCAATTAATTACTTTACAGAATGTATGGAGCCGTATAAATAAATATTACAGCAAAATGTCTAGCTGAAACCAATAATTTTCCATTCGCACCTTGGTTTACAACTGGAAAAACATTTTCCTACTTGCAATTGCTTACAAGCCGAGACAAACAATTCTCGATTCGCAGCCGAGTTTCTTACTGGGCAAAATATTTCCCTTTTTGCAGCTGGTTACAAAACTCGGTTGCGTAGTAGGACTAAGGGAAAAGATGGACAGTAGGTATTCAAAATTCAACATATATTATGCTTTCAGGTATCACGACTTCGCATCTCTAAAAGTCTGCAGGGTTCTCAGCGAACCATACCTTCCTTTTGTGATTGCTCTAGTTTTCCATTTTCTCTGCGCCGGGAAAAAAGTAATATACTCAGAAAAACTAGACTTGAAGACTTATCTAGACTATCAGGTATGAGTTGCGTGTCACATAACACAATAGACTCCAAGAGAACTGAATGGGTTCATGTAAATAAAAATCCCATCAAAAACATTACATGTAAAAAGACGCAAGTCTCGCAAGGCAGTTTTTTTACAACAAAAAAGTTTTGAGATGTAATGTTAAACCAAGTCAGTACCGGGGGGGTGTCCACAGAACTCGATTTCCACCGTACCGTGCCTTTGTTTTGCTCGTCTTGGCGTCCCCAGATTGCAACAAAATATTCCATGTAAAATAGGTTGCCAAGACTCATGAGCTCATAATGCGTTCATCGTAAAAAGTTATAAGACCTCAGGCCGAGTCCTAACTTTACCTACTAGAACTCTCAGTCTTCGCCACCCATTTTCTATGAAATGTTTTCGGTGGGATTTTAATTCATTTATGTTCAAATGTAGGCTCTATAATTCTATGACCAATCATTGGAAACAAAGCTTCAAAATCCTTCAATACCATACAAAGAATACAGATATTGGAAATTTACGCAGTACGCACCTTGTTTTTGTGCCTTGTTTGGAAGTTAATCAACGTGTTTTATTATAGTAGGACTTCAGGAAACACTTACGAGGATTTCAGCATCTCAGCCTTCTTTATGGGGATCTAAAACATAATGTAACCTCCATAAAGGGATTTAGAGGGTGAATTTTATTTTATTTTTCATCACACTTGCTCGAAAATTGTGTCATTACACGTAGGTTCTGCGGGCCGTAAATGGCCTATTACGCCCTTAGGTGTAAAGGTTTTCTTTTTAAATTTGAAACGCTGGTTCTGTTTTACTCTTATTTGTCATGTTCAAAGGAAACGCCAACTTACTATTTTAATTTTTACACTGAAATATTTATTTAAAGATAGCTGTTATTGCAAATACATGTAAACACATATTTCGGTAACATTAATTAAATGTTTAAATAATGTATTTCTTTATTTTGCAAATATAAAATCAACTAAAATGGCCGTTACCGCTATGGTTTCCGAACGTGACTTGACTTTGTCTATGACTTTGACATATGTCACTAATGTCACTGTCTGTTTTAATATTTTCTTGTCATACTGGGGCGATTAGTAAGGTTATTTTATTAAGATTTCCTCAAAAGTGTGATGAAAAACATTGTGTGTGCCACGGGCGGTAAAGGAATTACAAACTCGTGTTATTAAAGCCCTCGGTTTCACCTCGGGCTTATAACAAACACTCGTTTGTAATTCCATACTTACCGCCCTAGATACACAATGTACTATTTCATCACACTTGCTCGAAAATGGTGTCATTACACGTAGGTTTTGCGGGCCGTAAATGACCTATGTCGCCCTAGGGCGTAATGGTTTTCTTTTTAAATTTGAAATGCTGGTTCTGTTTTACTCTTATTTGTCATGTTCAAAGGAAACGCCAACTTACTATTTTAATTTTTACACTGAAATATTTATTTAAAGATAGCGGTTATTGCAAATACATGTAAACACATATTTCGGTAACATTAATTAAATGTTTAAATAATGTATTTCTTTATTTTGCAAATATAAAATCAACTAAAATGGCCGTTACCGCTATGGTTTCCGAACGTGACTTGACTTTGTCTATGACTTTGACATATGTCACTAATGTCACTGTCTGTTTTAATATTTTCTTGTCATACTGGGGCGATTAGTAAGGTTATTTTATTAAGATTGCCTCACAAGTGTGATGAAAAACATTGTGTGTGCCACGGGCGGTAAAGGAATTACAAACTCGTGTTATTAAAGCCCTCGGTTTCACCTCGGGCTTATAACAAACACTCGTTTGTAATTCCATACTTACCGCCCTAGATACACAATGTACTATTTCATCACACTTGCTCGAAAATGGTGTCATTACACGTAGGTTTTGCGGGCCGTAAATGACCTATGTCGCCCTAGGGCGTAATGGTTTTCTTTTTAAATTTGAAACGCTGGTTCTGTTTTACTCTTATTTGTCATGTTCAAAGAAAACGCCAACTTACTTTTTTAACTTTTATTACTGAAATATTTATTTAAAGAGGACTGTTATTGCAAATACATGTAAACACATATTTCTGTAACATTAATTAAATGTTTAAATAGTGTATTTCAGTATTTTGCAAATATAAAATCAACCATTTTAAGTCTTTACCGCTATGGTTTCCGGACGTGACTTGTCGTCTTGATATATGTCACTAATGTCACTGTCAGTTTTACAATTTTATTTAGGTGAAGTAAGGTTATTTTAATCAGATTTCCTCACAAGTGTGATGAAAAACATTGTGTGTGCCACGGGCGGTAAAGGAATTATTACAAACTCGTATTATTAAAGCCCTCGGCTTCGCCTCGGCCTTGTAACAAACACTCGTTTGTAATTCCTTACCTACCGCCCTTGATACATGTACTATTTGATCTTCTATTTATTCCTATACTATAGAAGTATAGTAAACTTGTATACCAAATTTAAACCTTTTAGGATACCAAGAACGTATAAGAGATTTTGATGATCACTGTGGGTGATGAGGGGCAAAAACGTAAAAAAAAGGTACCGACGATCGGTGTACTAGAATGTAATTTAATTTTAACAGACATTGTAGTACAGGAGATCGTCTAACTTCGACCTTTCTTCATCCTTTTTCTTGATGCAACAGTTTTTTATGTAATATGAGGTTCAAATAGACACAATGCACAAGGGTTGTCTTGTCCCTGCTTACCCTGGAAAGGGTGTGTGGTGTGGACGGACACTTCCCCATACAACCATTACTATTTAACTCCATTCTTCAGTCTTGTCTGTCCTGGACCGGTCATGCGACTTTCTTGGCATGACGTCGCCCCTACCTGGTTCCACCGAAAGACCAGCGCTGGCTCTAAGGTCGGCATTTTGCTTAGGTGGGACCGTTTTGTGGCAGCGTATCTTAAGTTTAATTTATAATATTTTTTGTTGTTCTTACCTTGTGCTGTTATGAATAAATGTATTTTCTTTCTTACTTTCAACCAATATGCAATGGGAACGAAAGGATAAAATTATAACAAACACGACGGCATAGCCTATGCAAAAGTTGATAGATATAGGATTATTGCCATTAGTTAAGTTTTAAACCTGATTTAAGTAGGTACAATATTCCGTTCAAAACAAAGTTGGCAATCATACCTTGCCATTTTATTTACCTGGTTCGCCATCAATTGTTCTGCTCGTCTCATCGATTGATCTTTGACTGGAAAATAAACATTTGAACTGAATAATTTTAAATGAAATTTAACCAGGAAATCGGGTGGTAAACCTTGTGGGAGAGTATCTTGGACCTAGGTTGTATCGCTTTATTGAGCACATGCATTGGTTCACTCACGTCGAAATATCCTTGCAGGTCGACACCACGTCCACAATACCGGTAATTGTGGAAGAGATCATCAACACTGAAAGAGCAGACGAGTACAATCTCAGTTCGATGCGGATTATGTATTGCGGCTCCGGGCCGCTTCGTCCAGCTGTTTCAGAAGCGATTAACAAAAGGTATGTGTGTGTAATGCATCGAAATATAATAAGTATGGAAGCGTAACTGACGCTCAAAATCGTCCCCACGTAATACGTACCACTGAAACGGAGCTATTACTTACTCTTGAAGAAAATGGCATCAAATGAATTTCTAACGTCAGTAGATCACAATTTTTAGTCTTTTAAACGATATGCAACCTTTCTGTCACTTCTTGTCAGAGTGTGCAGACTTACTTCTGAACTGCTCTTGTGAGCTTCACCTCAAGACCCTGTCGCATAACCTCTCAAGTGTTTTTATCTAGAATGTGGTCAAGCTGACGGGCCTGAAGGATCTGAAAGATATAAAAATTGATTGAAAAACACTAAGTATTTGCAGGTATCCTAATCTTAAGCTTCTGCAAGTGTATGGTGCGACCGAAGTAGGGCCTATTACCGTGCAAGAACCTTCACACACCAAATCTACAACTGTTGGCATGGCTGTCCCGGGTGTCACGATAAAGGTATGAGTTTAAAAATACCTATTGAGTCTGTTATTATACCCAGTCATCCGGCCGCTGGGTTGAGGAATCTCGCTTAAAGGTAAAAGCACACAACAGCTAGCCTGTGCCGAGCCATGACGTTGCTGTTCTGATGCCGATAAGTGTGCGTTACATTATGGAGTTTCTTACAAAGACTACCTACTGAGCGGCTCGAGCCGAGCTGAGCCGCCACCGTCCCGGTGCGGTGCGCTGAGCTATTATGTGAGCTTTAACCTTAATGTGTCGTTTTCGTCAATTCTCTCGCATCCTAATACATTATTAATAGTAGAAATGGGTGGATTTTTGTCTGCGACATACATTTAGTTTGGCATACAAATATAGCGGACGAAGATCCACCTAAATTATATTTAGGTACAAAGTTATGTATGTACAGGTCGTGGATGTAGAAACGCGAGCGACTCTGGGCCCGAACCAGCGCGGGGAGATCTGCGTCCGCAGCCCGTGCCTGATGAAGGGCTACCTGGGGGCCTCCTTGAAGTATCTGGATGACCAGGGGTTCTTCCTCACCGGAGACCTGGGCTACTACGATGACCAGAAACACTTTTATCTAGTAGATAGGCTGAGGGACCTCATCTGCTATAAGACAAAGAAGGTTTCGACTTTGTGGCTTACAGACGTAAATACTGAGCAATATTGTGATTGTAATATTATATTACATACTACTAGGGCGGTATAGTAAGGAAGGAATGGCCTAGATCGCAGGTTCTAGTGGGTCGCGGGGTTTGGGAGTTTGCTATTTACCGCCCGTGGTGTCTACCATGTGCGTTATCAAGGAATTCACGCTTGTCTGTCGTTCTGTGAGTTTAGACTTTAGACTCCCCTTTAAATATTTGGTACTTAGATGATGGGACGTTGGTGTGCCGACGTAGATGATTTGGAAGGTTACACGTAGCGTAGTTTTGACCTCGTGCTCCAAAAGGACATAGAAGTCATGGAATCCATCCTAAATGTCAGCTTTTATGAGTCTCAGTGGTCTCAGGATACTTTAATTTGAATTGTCCTTCAGCGTATTACATGATGGTGTATCATTTAGCATCCAAACTGTCAATTGGTACTATGCGACGGAAATACGATATTAAGGAGTGTCCTCATTGAAAGGATTCGCGTATAATGAGCATTTGGCGTCGAATATTCGAGTGGGGCGTCCACGTCGTGTGGATATTGAGCCGAGCGTTGGTGGGTTGGTGCGATTGCTCGTTTCCAAATGCTCGCGAAACTATGCTCTTAGTTGGGATACTGCTTTAGGTACATACACAAAATTGCTAAATCCCGATTTAAGTATATCGTCTATTTGATGTAATCTGAAAATAAACAATCTATAAAATTTTCATCGTACGTCAAGGTGAGCCCTGGAGAGGTGGAGGCGGTGCTGCTGCGGCACTCGGCGGTGCGCGAGTGCGCGGTGGTGGGCAAGCCGGCGGGCGCCGCGGGGGAGCTGCCCGTCGCCTTCGTGGCGCTGCGCCCCGGCGCGCACGCCACCGAGGCTGCCCTCGTACACTACGTGGACAAGGAGGTGGGGATCATTTAAGTAGGAGTGATAAGGTTGAGGTGAAGTCGGGTGCATTCTATCCGCCGTGTTTCTATTTCCTTCGGCACATCTCGGCATGCTATTATCGGAATCATAGTTATGCAGTGTTGTTGTATGCAGGTATCTTCGTACATGCGTCTGCGCGGCGGGGTGAGGTTCGTGTCGGAGCTGCCGAGGAGCCCGCGGCAGAAGATCCTGCGCCGCCGACTGAGAGAGATGTTGGAGCTTGAAGAGTCGAGTGATAATTCGATGAGTTAATTGATACTTAACTATCAATTAAGTATCAATTAACTCTTAATTAGGAGTTTTTTTTCGCAATTTCGTGGTTGTCCCCATAGTGAAAGTTGCTCAGTGTGACCCTCCCCAGTACCCAGTTCACTCCTGCTAATGACCCCAAAAACAGCCTGTATAGAATTAGTATTAGTACAATAATGTAATTCATATACATGTAAATTGCTACACCCTACCAGGGTACCTATACCTTGGTTTAAATCCTAATGTATAAAATGCTAAATACAACTACCAGCACTTACATCACAATTCATTTCAAGTTTTAGTAACAGGTTTTGGTTGACATCTAATTACATAATACAGACATCTTTACTAACTGTTAATGTAGCTGTTTCCATTTCTTGTGCCTGATCTTATCTCTGTTCGGTTTCAATAAAATGTCTCTGACCTTCCTTGTAAGACAATTGTCCCAATCGAATATTTTATTAGCTTTGACGCCAGTAGTGTTTTCACAGGTGTGTTTTTAAGACCATATTTTGCATTCAACATGTATGGGGAGACCGGGGGCATTCGGTGGCATGTGCCTCATGTGTAGGTTTAGTTTCTTTAGTTCTATTTAGTGTTGTACGCATGGACGTATACGCGAAGCAGACACTATCACTATCACTATCAACACATAGTATAAAACAAAGTCGCTTTCTCTGTCCCTATATCCCTATGTATGCTTAAATCTTTAAAACTACGCAACGGATTTTGATGCGGTTTTTTTTATAGATAGAGTGATTGAAGAGGAAGGTTTATATGTATAATACCTGCATAATACATGCATAATATAATAGAGAAACACCGTGCGAAGCCGGGGCGGGTCGCTAGTCAATAATAATAGAATCATGAATATTGTCATTCCTTCGTTCAATTTATTAAACTCCTTCATTCCGATCACTACATTGTCATTAGTAATGTCATTATTTGAAGGTAATGACCCGAAATTGAAGGCGGCATGGAGACTGGTAACGCAGTGGTAATTTGAGTAAGAAATGAGACTTTTTTGTTATAAATAACTTAGAATATCGAGAAAATTCATAGTAAATTTGAGGCCTGATTGAGAACTAACGTAAAACTGCACTGAAAATATTACAAGACTTCTGCAATTTTTGTAAGAGTGTCTTTAAATATTCATATCCATTTTAGGCACTAAAAAAATGTTGGCCCTTCAATTGTTTTCCCTTCACTATCGTTGTTTAAACTTGCTTCTTGCCCAAGCCAACCTTCCTATGTCAATAAAGAGTACCTACCTACCATGTTAGTGTTTTAAGTATCAAAATCTTTTGGTCGCAGTGACGCAAAAGCTTTATACACCGTTTGTGTTTGATATCAATTTAATATTTCAACGTGTTCTAGAGCTAAGGGGGTTTTATGTGCCACAGATAGACGGAAGGCAGCATCCTGAGAGTTTCCGTTTTTACCGATTGTATAGTAAGAAATTCTAAAACACTATCTATGAGCCACGCACGTCCCCTGCCGGACAATGCTTTCTCCATAGATCGCTACAGAGTGCGGTCCTGTGGAGACTGTGGTCCAGGCTTATCAGGTTCGATCCCAGGCACCCCGGCCCCCACCTAGTCCGACCCTCTCAAGGTGGTCCGGATCAAGCGACCTGGTTCCTAGGGAACGCCACGGCCCCCACTTGGTCCGATTTTTGCAATAGTCAGTAAAGCATGCAAGTATGTCAAGCTTAAAAAAAAAACAACAAAGAAGGCAGGATGAGTACACCCACTGACATCCCGCTACTTATTCTCACGGTGCTTACGTATGCGCGGTCGCCCTTTCTGACTTTACAGTCCTAAAACACTGAAGGTTTCGCGGATTAGCAAAGCAATATTTTTGTTAAAGGTTTGCTAAACTTGTCAAAAAAATCATCAGTCTTTGCCCGATATACTCTAACTTTATAAGTAACTACTTGTCTTTTGTTATAAAACCTATATAAACGCCGCCTGTGGTATAAGAAGTATCAGTAATATTTTGGGAAAAAAAACGCAGCCATGCTCGTACACGGCGAGGGAGAAGTGCTGGTGCCCGCACATTTGAATTTCGGGAAATTCATTTTGGACCGCCTGAGGAGCGCGAACCCTGACGACACGTGTTTGGTAAGCGACAATATTACCTGTTACATTCATGCACGCAAATGTGCTTTTGATAATATTTTCGGATAACTTCTAACAATTGGGAATTATCAGGGTATACATAGCAGTCAACTCATAAAGGAAAGAACAAAAATATTACCGTATTAGTTGTAACGTCTATACAGGTCTTTAGGGTTCAATCTTTATATATACCTGTAGGCTTATGATGCTACGCTTTGTCACGCGATAAATGAATCATAAAGCATCCGTCACTCTCACACACTATTTGTCAGAACGTGACAGATGCTTTATCATTTATTTATCACGTGACAAAGCGTAGCATCATAATCTGCTGACTGATATAAGTAGCCCTGAAAGCTGGACTCACACAAAACTTCACTGCTACATTATCCCCATTATGATGGACTCGCTCGCAACTTTATTTGCGGAGGTGACATAGGCATAGGTAAGTTAAAACTCTCTTATTTGTTTCGTCTTGGTGGGGTAAACAGTATTCTACGTGTTAATTGGGATTATAATCTACCTGCTGACTGAAATTACAACACATTTAGGTTTTTTAGGAATTGATAGGCTAAAAACTAACTATGTTTAAAATTTGGAGCTTGTAGATCTGCTAGAAGTACCTTAGAATTATGATGATCATCAGTCAGTGAATCAGTCAGTCTGTGACAAAACTAAGGAACTTTGACATGCAATAGTTCTTAAACTACACGTTTAAATTGAATGATATTGAGAATATATATAAGTCCTATTGTGCCTTTAGTCCTTTGTAGTTTTAAGTCCTTTTGTAGCTTTAAATTGCCTGAATGGCTTCGAGAAAAGGATGGTACGGCCGTGCCTTTGTTTTACTCGACTTGGCGGGGGCAATGCCGTGCGTCCAGAGAGCATCAAATGAATTTCTCACGTCGACAACGATATACATACACACACACGAGCTAGCTAGTCTCAAACTAAGCAATGCTTGTACTGTGGGTACTAGACGACGATATACATACTTATCTACTCGTATGTAGGTACTCGTAAATACATACTTTAATAGATAGAAAACATACATGACTCAGGAACAAATACCCATGCTCATCACACAAATATGTGCCCTTACAAGGATTTTAACCCGGGACCTCGAGCTTCGTAGACGGTGCCACTCCCACTGAGCTAAACATGTCATATACATTACAGTCATTGATAAAATGAATATACCTACTTGCAGGTAAACTGCACTCGAGGTGAGAGGCTGAGTTACGGCGAGTTCACGCAGCACTTGGTGAGCGTGGCGGCGGGGCTGGCGGCGCTGGGGGCGGGGCGGGGGCACACGGTGGCGGTGGGGGGCGAGCCCCGCGTCACCTTCCTGCCCACCGCGCTCGCCGGCGTGCTCGCGGGCGCCACCGTCACTCCCATCGAACTAGACTGTGGCAGAGGTCAGTAGGTAGTCAGTTATTATACGGTTTTTTGACCTAACAAAGGGTAAAAATCAGCGGGTGTTTTATCGTTCGATGATAAACTTAGTGAATACTATTTGTCAAACAGTATTAAATGAAATAAAACCAATGAAGCGGAATAGATACATAGTATTGATTTTTGTACAGTCAAGTTCATTTACATGTACACACTTACGGGAACAAAAATATCTGAACACGACCCTTTTGTCAGGAGCATAAAAGCGTGTTCAGATATTTTTGTTGATGATGAAAATTACATACAATAATCACAAAATTAAAAATTTAAAAATTCAAAAAAAAAAAAAAAAATTCAAAATTCTTTCAGTGAACCTTTTTTGATATGAGATGCACGAGTGACTATGAACAATTCCCAAATCGCCGTATACATGGTTTGTGCCTATAATATTCAAAGAGTTCCCTCGATTTCTCCAAGATCCCATCATCAGATCTTGGTTTGATTAGATCACTCTGGAGGAAGTAGCACTAGAGCAAAAACTCTTTTTTTCTTTGAAAGGGAGTTTCCTTTCAAACAAGAAAATAATTTTCGAAATCGGTCCAGCCGTCTTCGAGTAATCGCGTAACAAACGTAAAAAAAGAAAACCTCCGTGAATGTGAGAAAAGAAGTCCTTCTTTTGTGGAAGTCGGTTAATAACGGACTTCAAATGAAGGGTTTCGATAAGAAATGCTAAATTCATTATGAAAAATTGGGTATTTTTCATAATGAATTTTGCATCGCTATATGTGTGCCTATAATATTTGAAGAGTTCCCTCGATTTCTCCAAGATCCCAACATAAAAAAAACAGGTCAAGTGCGAGCACCGAGGGTTCCGTACAAACTCGTCAGTAGATACGTGAATAATTCAAGAAAAACTGTATGGTGGGACAAACTTAACTTTGCTCTTGTAAAACTCTTGTCCCAAACATCGACATATGCCGCGGTTAGTTTAGTTGGAGCAATAAGGTTGTCTTAGGATTTCTGCGAATTTCTAAAAAACACTGCAAGTTAGGAAAACTGTTTCATTACAGATTTTTCTGTTCAGTAACTTCGGAGATAATAGGGGGGGGGGGGGGGGGGAATGGTATTTTTTTTAACGTTTTTTGTCCTAAATCAAAAACTACATGTCTAAGAAAGAAAATAAACACGGTTTTGAAATTTACATACTAAGCCCTTTTATTTGATATCCCACTCGTCTTTAAAAAAAAGTAATAAAGGTATAGGATTTTTTTCTGTCCCATAGGCTCGGATTTGCGGTTTTTAACACTATTCCAAATTTCAAGTCGATAGCATCAGTACCTAGATCCTGAGATATCTTGCTGTGACAGACGGACAGACAGACAGACAGAGTCGCACCATAAGGGTTCCTTTTTTACCATTTTGGTACGGAACCCTAAAAACATACAGACGAATTGAGAACCGTCCATCTTTAAAAAGTCGGTTAAAATCAATACTATTTACCTACTTATAATCATAGATAGCAAATTATATTTAATATCTACTTCAATAGAAATTTTAAGTGAAAGAATGATCAATTAATGTCACAACATTTTGTACGTTTAGAATTAATGCACTAGCCAGTGATTCACTTCAGTAGCACCTGAAAAGGAGTAAGTGACTGCGAGGCTTAAAATGTTGCTCGCTGGTCCAGCTACAGCCTATTCACTTTTGTTTTGAAGAGTCCAATACCTACCATATGTGTTAGGAAATGTAAATATAAATTAGGAATAGACGATGAGAGCGAGTCCCACACAGAAGCAAACACTCATAATAATCAAAATATCAGATGGCTCTTAGTCTCACTAAAGCTACAAACGACGTAATCGTTTCGATGACGAAATTTTACTTGTTACAATTAAAATTTAAATTAATGAACACTTTCAGCGATCCTGACTCACAAGTTAAATCTGGCAAGGCCGGAGTATATGATCTGCTCTCGCTTATTTTGGGAAGCTTACCGCGACATACTAAAAGGTTTAGAATTTATAAAGACCTATATTTGCTTCGACGACATCGACGATATAAAGCTGTCCATTGCAACGATGGCGTCACGACACGTGGACGTGACGACGTTCGAGCCCGCCGCTGTGCGAGGAGAGACAGACGTGGCGCTAGTCATGTACTCATCGGGCACAACGGGCATGTCCAAAGGAGTGCAGCTGACGCATCTCAACTGCATTGCCAGAACAAATAAAACGTGGTATGTTTTGTTTTGTTACCCCGACTACTAAGATAGCTATATAATGTCTTAAGTTGGTTTAATGACACAAATATTAAATACTGGCTGTTAACTGTAACGGTTTACTGGTAGCATGACTTATGGCATTAAATTCCTCTTTTGTACGATACGTTTTCTTGTGTGCAATAAAGTTTAAAATAGTACATTACATACCGAGGCCAGTAGAGTAAGAAATGCCTCAGATAACATGTAATTGTCGGCCGAGGCGAAGCCGAGGACGACAAACATGTGATCTGAGGCTTTCTTATTTTACTGGCCAAGGTTTGTATACTATTTTTCTGTTTGACGGAGCCAGAAAGCGGCGTCTTGAAATCGGCAAGGTGACGCTTGCCGGCCGGAGGGCAGAAAAATAAATTAATAAAAGATTTCTATATTAAACAGTATAAATATCTCCAATGTCCGGAATTACACTGACTTTTTTATTCTTACAAGAGAAGAATATAATGTTTTGCTTATTGTATTTTGCGGCAAAGTGGCATACGTTTTTTACACTGGCAACTTCCATCAAGTAAATATACCAAAAAGCGATCACTAAAAGATCTACCTATCTACTGACAGAAAATCAGCTTATACAATCTCATGAATCTTTTGCTTAAGTAGTAAGATATAATTCATTCATTTATATGCTTTCAGGTATGAGGACTTCGAATCATTGAAAACCTGCTTCACAGCAGCAGAACTATGCAGCACTTATTTATTCCTTATGATTTTCTCTTTCCTGGCTATTGGGAAAAGAGTAATATATTCCGAAATTAAACTGGACCTCAATGCTT
Organism: Eudemis profundana; assembly: GCA_947034925.1. Classification (NCBI taxonomy): domain Eukaryota; kingdom Metazoa; phylum Arthropoda; class Insecta; order Lepidoptera; family Tortricidae; genus Eudemis; species Eudemis profundana. The sequence continues at coordinate 6,290,475 of OX344814.1, read as the reverse complement.
TACAGAATTATCAGGCAAGGACGGTTCTGATTCAGCGCAGATATTCGATCAGTTTATTGATCATTAAATCATACAGAAACAGTACAAAGATCAATTATGCTTATGTACAAAGGCGTACTTATCCCTGTAAGGGATCTCTTCCGAGTTAACCTTTGAGCAACTGAGAAAGGATAATTAACACCAAAGAAGATAGACAAACTAACAAATTTTATTTTCACAAAGTCGGAGTTATATCCCGGTACAAAGTTTCTATGGGACAGTAACGGGAACAACGCGGGCAAAGTTGGGGGTAAATGCTAGTGATGAATAAGTTTATCAATAATGTTTTTTTTGAGACGAGCCCTTATTGCCGACTGTATTTTTTTAGTGTCCAACCGAAACTAGTTTTTACCGCCGAAATCGAAACTCGCCTACTAAGGCTCGGCCTACTTACTATCGCAGTTATGTGGAAGCCCCACTGCAATTTAAAGTCCAAAGTAATCCCTAGAAATACAGTCGAGTTTACAATTTAAACCGTTTCATCATTAATGATGACATTAAATTTCGTCAAAGAGAAAGAACCCCGCACAAAATGATCGTCAAAAGCCGTTCGGTCGATTTGGCTGAAATTTGGTGAAAATATAGCCTCTAATACTCGGATCAACTGTGTAAAGTTGCAACTTAAAATAATGGCCAGATTTTAAAATATGTCAATTTTTAGGTTCAATGTTTTTTACTTATATTTCGGCTCAACGAAAAATGTAGTATTCATATATGACGCTAATATGCACTTACTACCTTTTTCCCGAGGTTGATTTCAGATACAAGTTTTTTTTTCAAAGTAGTGACGATATAATTCTTATTAGCTAACGTACACTGCAGCAACTTGGCTTATTAATATTTCCGTGGCAATATCGGGTATAAAAACATCATTCGAAGGTTCAAACTTTCTTCACGCCCAATGTCCGAGCGTGAACGTGGAGAAGTAACAAACTCGTATGGTTATGTACATACATAGGTATATTACGATATTACACTGTACAACTTATAATTAACTTATATCTAATTGTATTTACAAGGCTACATTTGTGCATTCAATGCATTAAGTATGGCATAAAGCGTTTTTAATGATGGGTACTTTATATTTCCTTCATATCGGGCAAAAACAGGATTTCTGTTACGTGACCGCATGTACCGATGGTTCTTGCTCCACTTTTACAAGTGCAATAATAGCCCAATATTGGGTCTCTCCCGTTATTGTGTTCTTCCTCGAATGCAATCCACACATAATAAAACGTTGCGTTTCAAAATCTCGATGTAGCCCTTATTTTAATAAACCCTGGCTCATTGAAGTTTTCATCTATTTCGAAAACTCGCTCGTCTTGGTCTTCCGCTGCTAGGTCGTTGATATGACGCAATGTACTGTCTTGAATATATCCTGGAGACAGTTTTACTTGATAGGTTCCAAATGTGACACAGTTCAAATACGCCAGGTCTAACCGCGGAAACAATGGTATTTGTGCAGGAGTTAATGGGGTCCATCGTGCTCTTCTTCGGTTAAGATTCTCAGCTTCAATCCGTGCCTGTACAACATTAATGTCTTCGACGCGTTGGAGCATTTCATTAGCTAACTGGACATTACAATCTGGCATTGTAATAGGTCTGCAGTATTTATTTATGATAGCTCAAATAGGTACCATTGTTTCCACGGTTAGACCTGGCGTATTTGCACTCGGTCACATATGGAACAAATCAAGTGAAACAGTCTCCAGAATATAGGTATTCAAGACAGTAAATTGCGTCATATTAACAGCGGAAGTCGAAGACAAGCGAGTTTTGGAATTATATGAAACTTCAATGAGCCAGGATTTATTAAAATACTTCAAGCTTCCGAAACGCAACTTTTTATTATGTGTGGATTGCATTCGACGAAGAACATAAATAATGGGAGAGAAGATCCAATCTTAAGCTGTTATTAGGTACACCTGTAAACGTGAAGCAAGAACCATTGGTACATGCGGTCACGTTACAGGCAATCTTATTGTTTTTAGGTTTTGCCGGATACGAGGAAAATGTGAAGTATCCATCATTAAGAACGCTTTATACCATATTTAATGCATTGAATGCACAAATGATGAATAAAATCAATTAAATATAAATTAATTATATATAATCAACCTCGGGAAAAAGGTAGTAAGTGCATATTAGCGTCATATATAGTTATTACATTTTTCGTTGAGCCGAAATTATATGTAAGTAAAAAACATTGAACCTAAAAATCATCATATTTTAAAATCTGGCCATTAATTTAAGTTGTAACTTTACACAGTTGATCCGAGTATTAGAGGCTATATTTTCACCAAATTTCAGCCAAATAGACCGAACGGCTTTTGACGATCATTTTGTGCGGGGTTCTTTTTTGGTTTTCTTTGGATTCAACGGGCATTTCTTAAATAATTTACAGATCGTTAAATATTTCTTTTACAATACCTATAAGGTGTTGCCTGTACTAGGAGCTAATAATTAAAACGTAGATTGTACTCCTCAAACTCAACAACTTAACCTTGAACAGTACACATGTGCGAACATAACAATGCATGATTTTCGACTTACGGTGTATCAGAATCAGAAAATTTTTATTTGTCAGAATACAGTTTAAAAGGTTTTACAGTATAAAATGTTCTTGTATTCAACATGCAAGCACGTGTACAAATATTTGATTAATTAAGCTAGATTTATAGATGTTATTGAATTAAAATAATAATAATAATATATACGTAATCGATCATTAAGATGTCAGTAGATTTTTATAATTTAAATATTCCCCCACACTGTAAAAACATTTATCCATCAGCCATTTCGTCAACTTATGTCTAAATATATTCCCTGATAATGTCCGTAAATCATTTGGTAAATTATTATAAATAGTTATACTTGTATTGAACACATTTCTTTTGTATATGTCCTTGTGACTGGGTGGTTTGTACAGAAGGGACATAAGATGTGGTCTTGTCCGTCTCTCTATGACTTCACTCCGTAACTTGAAGTATTCGGGATGTTCTTTGATAAAAACACATATATCCCTTATGTACAAACATGGCAGTGGCAGAATGTTAAGTTTTTTAAATAGAGGGATACAACTATCGTTCATCCAGGCATTACTCATCACCCTGATACATTTTTTTTGAATTTTAAAAATTCTATCAGCCTCCACAGAGTTGCCCCACAAGATCAAGCCATAACAGAGAACCGAGGACACATAGCCATGATAAGCCGTTAGTGCAGCTTCTAAATGGTAGATCAGTTACCTAAACAAGAAATAGAAAAGTGCCTACTGCCTAGATTATATTATATATTATAGAATGTGACCATTGTCTCTGCAGAAATGGCTTTGTTTATAGCTACTCCTTGATTTTTAGGGTTCCGTAGCCAAAATGGCTAAAAAGGAACCCTTATAGTTTCGTCATGTCCGTCCGTCCGTCCGTCCGTCCGTCCGTCCGTCCGTCCGTCCGTATGTCACAGGCATTTTACTCAAAAACTACAAGACCTATACTGATGAAATTTGGAATATAGATGTCTTGTAGATGCCGCAACTAAGTTTGGTAGTTAAATAATAAAAATAAAAAAATCTAGGGGGGCACTCCATACATGTAACAGAAGCTAAAAAAAATTTTTTTCACAAAATGTCAACGTGTGGTACATAGTTCGACAGCTCTTTTGAAAACATTTTAAGGTTCTTAAGTAATGTTTTTGATTAAGTGAATACCTTTGGAAATAATCGTTCCGAAAGTTGTGGAAATTGTGTCCCCCCCCCCCCCCTCTATCTTCTAAACCGTAGGTCCGAAAAATATAAAAAAAATTACAAAGATAACGCTTAATTAATACTTTCAACGAAAATTATTTTCAACAAGATCGGATTAACCGTTTTTGAGTTATTGCCGATAAACTGCGCTTCTCAACAAAAGGACGTAATTGCTATGAAGATACGCTCTTTTGTTTTTGTACTTTTTACATCGTATTTTTTACCTTATAGTTACGGCTATGGAACCTTACACTGAGCATGGTCCGACATGCTCTTGGCCAGTTTTTCTCTGTTAAATACGACTTCATTAGATGTAAGGCATGTCCTCTGATACCGTAAAAACGAAGCGTAGGTACCTACAAGGTAAAGTGCTATGAACTGTAGCTACACAATCAAAAGCCTTAGAAAGGTCATAGATGACAAAGAAAATAGGCCATGTTTTGAATACATATAAAAACCAACCAAAACTTTATCAATTATATTTAATATATTTTATGTCACACCTCGCCATAAAGTGACTTTTTCCGCACGCTGCGCGTACGGAAAAAGCCGCTTTCTGGCCAAGTGTAGACATAAAACGATGTACACAACACGGGAGGTAATAAAGAAAGCCCTCGATTGCATATTTACGTTCCTCGCTTGCAGCTCGGGCCGCAAACTCCTGCGATCTCGGCCTTTCTTTGTATTACCACCCTAGTTGTGTAATGTACTATTAACTACATGCAGTTAACTAGTAAATTAATTTTTATGCTTTGAACATGATTTCACATTCTGAAAATCATTTTATTTGGTTAATTTTCCAAAATATTCGAACTATTCTAATTTCGGAAATCAAAGTATTAATTATATTGGATTTTCGAAATTCGTCGAATTATGCAAACCCGTCGGATCATGCCAATGTTCTATTACAGGCGGACACGCTGGCCACTATTCCCGTGGGAGTGGTGGATGTGCTCAACGCCGGCAAGACTGACGAGTATGACTTCCGCTCATTGAAAGTTATATATTCCACCAGTGGATGTCTTCCACCCACAATTAAAAAGGCGTTTAAGCAAAGGTATTCGTATTTATTTTAGATTTTTTTAAGTTTTAGAGGTCGCTACCGCTTAAGAAAAATTTCCGAAAAAACAAGAAAGAAAACCTTTTTCCTAAAATCTAAAAAATGCACATGACAAATGTACAAATTGCATTTATTTAGCTAATGAGACGATACTACTACTCCCAATAGATAAAAAATATAATGAGAACATAATTATGACCTTGCCTTGGTGAGGATTTCACTACGCGGTAGCGACCTCTAAAACTTTCATACAAAATCAGTTATTTATATTTTATTTATAATTAATGATAGTATCGGTTTGTATCAGCTGGGCACGTAATAGATAAAAACAGACGCACTATTTACAGATATCCCCACATCAAACTGCTGGATATGTATGGAACGACCGAATTAGGCGCAGTTACAGCACAGAAGACTCCCAACAGTTCCAACACGAATACTACAACTACTATTGGCGTAGCAGTTCCAGGTGTTACGATAAAAGTATTGAAGTCCATCTTTCAGTCTATATTTTCGCATCTCAAGGCTACGGATATACGCCAAGGCAGCAGAGATAATTTGCTTGCGAGTACGCACAAGCTTCACTAGTCACCATAGCCCTCTCTTCGCACTTCACGCATATACATATAGGGTGGCTCTCAATAAAGTTGCACGCCTGAGTGTATAATATATTGTATATGCCTTTGTGAGATTTCCGTAAAACCCGACTCCCTTTGCATTCAAGTTTTATGAACACCTCGGTGCAGCCCTTGTTGAAAAAAAATAGTCAAAACTGATCCAGGTTATTATGTTCTTAAGGGTTATATTGTGAAGCCACTTTCCTGCAATGCCTCTTTAGGGTTTTGTACCTAAATGGTAGAAAAGGAACTCTTAGGCTACGTTCACATGGCGCCATTTTTCCCGTATACCTTACCTTAACCCACAGACCACTAAACCTAAAGACGTCGCATAGTCAGGCGACCCCCGCTGCCACACATACGGTAAATTTACTACAAGATTGAGACACGCCCCCGTTTCTAACTTCAGTCTGTTCTCGGAAGTTGCGTAAGTAACATGATTAAAAATTCATTATTGTTGCGTGAAATTGTGTGGCAAAAACACTAAAACATCTGGCGTGCAAAAGGATGGAATTTCATTTTACAGGTAAGCAGATTTCAATAAAATTACTAATTAAATATGCGTATTATCAAATAAAGTTCTCTAGACTGCCGTAGTCACTCGTTGATGTCTTTTAACAAAGTCTCTTTCTATCACGCTATGCGAATAATCGCACCTTCCTTGTCTACCATTACGTGGCATTACTAAGTGCGAACTAGTGATGTCCATAGTATGTGTTGGTTTACTTTCGATAACTGATAACATGAAATATGCAATACATCGCAAGTAATTTAAAAATATCGAAATATTATCCATCATATGTACATATATGGGCAAAGCATTTGCGCGCAGCCGCGTCTAATTATTATTTATATATTTAAAGTGGTAAATTGTCTTTTAAGACTGCAGTGTTACATTATAAATCATTCAAAGCATGTCAACTAAAATGTGTTTGATTTATTTAAGGTTTACGAGGTGTCCTAACATAAAGGAAATGTGGATTCATGCTACAAAACAAAGTATCGTATGGTCTCGCCATTTTAAATCAGAATATTTTAGATAGACAAAATCTGGGAACAGGCGACTTTAAAGTCCTAATGCCATTCCTATACGCTTCACATACCAACTGTGATGAGTATATTGATTCTTCGTTATCAGCTGAGTTGTGTAAAGGCAATGTTTACCGTTATAGTATTTCGTTGACACTCAGACTTACAAGAACAATTGTTGCCTCAAGTGCTCGCCTAGTCTGGCTTCAAGTACCTACTCACATAACAAACAATAAATTAGCTAATTTATTGCCGTGACTACGATGCCCAAACTTATTATACAGCAGCACAAATGCAATGCAAGCAATAGTTTGAAAACAGTGAAGTCTAATAGAGTGGGTATGTAAGTGGGGAGGGGGGGGGGGGGGTATGTTTGAATGAATGATAATTTTATTGTATTTAGTTAGTTGTATATTGATAAACAAGACTTTGTTGAGTCGGGGTTGTTTTATTAATTTAGCTAATACTCTAATCATCGATCATCGTCACATCACTAGCGGCCGCCAGACATTTTGTTTACACCACGTTTACACGCCCACTTGACCTTCAATCGGCAAATCACAGTGCGGTAAGCGCTCGTCGCGTCTCCCGCGCCCCTTTAGTTTTGGCAGAATCGGTTTCAATGAAACAATCCTACGAAGCGACGTCTTTAGGTTTAGTGGTCTGTGCCTTAACCGTACATACGAGATTTTATCGAATGTAGTCAGGGCCGAGCCGACCCCCAGCAGCGCCTGTGTGCGAAACCTATGAAGCGCCTCTTTTTTTACGAATCTTCGTATATAAGTATATAAAACAGAGAACATTTATTTCGGTCAAAATTATCAAATAAAAAATATGTTGAAACATGAAGATTCTTCGTGTTTCAACATATTTTTTTATTTGTTATGTGAAGTATATAAGTTGTGTTATGTTAAGTACCTATATAAAACAGAGAACATTTATTTCGGTCAAGATTAACAAATAAAAAAATATGTTGAAACACGAAGATTCTTCGAATCGAAGAATGTCGTGTTCGGGATTTTTTTTTACCGTATACCGTTTCGTCACCGAGAACACGAGATTCTCGAAACGATTTTATCAAATGCTATGGTGGCGCTAGCGTGTAAGTTGTTTCGTTCACACGAACAAACTCGTTTCTCGTATACCTACGAGACGCGCGCGCGTAGGTAGTTGTGTTTGTAACGTAGCTGGTGATGGTTCTATTGTGTGTGCGTTGCGTAATGGAGGACGGATTTCCGATTGGACGATTTGTTACACTGATTGAGGATCGACCCATATTTATTATGGATAAGTCGTTGGGTGGTCGCTCGCTGTCTTCTTCTAAAATACCAACATAAAAGAAGCAGAACACGATGGTCCATGATGGCGTGCAGTCAACGACTTGCGGTTCATACGGAAAAATCTAATCGAATAGACGCTGTGTGAACGGCCGTCTTGTATACGGTGAAGCCGCATACGAGAAAATATCAAATCGAATGGCCGTGTGAACGTACTTGAAACGTAGCCTTATGGTGTGATTCTGTCCGTCCGTCTGTCACAGCCAGATCTTAGTTCTGATACTTTTTTATTTTTTTTAAAGAGGGCTATCACATCAAATGGGCTATCAAATGAAAGAGCGTAGCTTGTTCGTCCCAAGCATTTTTTTTGTTACTATGTAGTTTTGTGTTCAGGTCGTGGATGTAGAAACGCGAGCGATTCTGGGACGGAACCAGCGCGGGGAAATCTGCGTCCGCAGCCCGTATCTGATGAAGGGCTACCTGGGGGTCACCTCCACCTCGGAGTACCAGGATGAGCAGGGGTTCTACCTCACCGGAGACCTGGGCTATTACGACGATGACAAACACTTCTACTTGGTAGACAGGCTGAAAGACATTATCATCTCGAACGGATACAAGGTGCAAGTTATACTTAACTTAAATAGGCGTAAAGAACACTCTTGCAAGTCTTATTTGTGATTTGTTTTATCATATACCCACTTAAGTAGTGATTCGTAACTCTTATTGTTACATTGTTGTTGTATTTTAATGTTCTTGTGAAGGTGGCCCCGGGGGAGGTGGAGGCAGTGCTGCTGCGGCACTCGGCGGTGCGCGAGTGCGCGGTGGTGGGCAAGCCGGTGGGCATCGCGGGGGAGCTGCCCGTCGCCTTCGTAGCGCTGCACCCCGGCGCACACGCCACCGAGGCTGACCTCGTCCACTACATGGAAAATGAGGTTAGGATCCTTTAAGAAGGAGTCATAAGGTTAAGGTGAAGTCGTGTGCATTCTGTCCGCGTAGTACATTCTGTTGGAGGCCGTAATATAGGAATCATATTATTTAGGCAATTGCTCAAAGCAAAAATATCAATAAAAGCTAAGAAACGATTAATTATGGATCATCGTTTTGTATGGAAGTGAAACATGGACACTGACACAGAATTCCCGAGAAAGACTGTAAGCTTTTGACATGTGGTGTTAGAGGAGGGTGGAAAGGATAAGCCGAATGGAAAGGAAGACCAACGAAGAGGTGCTGAGCATGGTGACTCAAAGGGGAGCTCAGAAAACAATTCAGACCCGGAGAGGAAAAATAATTGGCCATCTGATACGACATAATGCTTTCTTTGTTAACAATGTGGAGGGGACAATAGAGGTCACGACTGTCACGAGAGGCAGAGGTAGACTAAGATAGTATATTTCAATCAGGTGAAGAAGAAAGACAGCGCTGTGTCGTATCAGGAGATCAAAGGTCTCACAGAGAATAGAGTAGTGTGGCGATTATTCCACTGACCTGAGCATAGCTCTTAAGTTTAGTGATTAATGATGGGTTATGCAGTGTTTTGTGTGCAGGTATCTTCGTACATGCATCTGCGCGGCGGGGTGCGGTTCATGTCGGAGCTGCCAAGGAACCCGCGGCGGAAGATCCTGCGCCGCCGACTGAGGGAAATGTTGGAACTTGAAGAGCCGAGTGATAATTCGCTTGAATCGCAATAAATGTCTACCAGCAGTTACACCGCAATTCATTTAAAGTTTTAATTATAGGTTTTGTTTGTCTTTCAATTATATATACAGTACAGGCATCATTCTTTACAAACTGGCAATGATGCCGTTTCCATTTCTTGCGCTCGATCTTTTCTCTGTTTGGTTTTTTAGTAAAGTGTCTCTTACCCATACCCTCGTATTCGTTCTTCAATGTATTAAAATAGCACCCAGCATTGAGGTTTACGATGGAAAAACGTGAAATCGCTGATTTCCCATGATTTTGCGCAAAGATTTCGTGGTAACGTTAACAGTTTACACCAACAATATCATACGAATATAATAAAAACTCATTACTTTTCGGGTGGATAGATTACATTTTGCAATTTCTTATGTTTTATTACGATTTGGGGCACTTTTTTTATGTACGTAAACACTTGCTACTTACAAAACTTGCCAAAACATGTTACCATTTTCGGCGTCCAAATCCTAAATTGTGTGAAGTTAGGAAACATAATGTACATTTTTAAAAACTAAATAAAATGTTCTATTTCCGCAATAGAACAAAACTGCGATTAACTATGTTTTCTTTAACTAATTTCATTGACGAAAACCACGTACTTTTTGGTAACTTCATGGCACGTTTTTGTTAAGTAATTGCTACACAAAAGGCCTGTTTGTACATGAACATGACGAAACAACTTATCCTCTATCGTAATCAATCAAAAAAGTAACAATACATTGAAGGTATACACTTGCTTGCCAGAATTTCATTTGCCATAATTTCATTTGCCATACTATTCAACTGCCATAATGTTGTTTCCCATAATTTCATATGTCATACTCATTGTTTACTATATTAATCATATGCCCGAATCTTTGTTTCCCATAAAATCATTTTCAATAATATCATATGCCAGAATCTTTGTGTCCCATAAAATCATTTTCAATAATATCATATGCCAGAATCTATGTTTCCCATAAAATCAATACATGAAGCAAAAAAGTAGGTTAGGTTAGGTTTGAACTGCGTCCCCCAACAAAAACGAACTGCTGTCAGAAAAGTAGGTTAGGTTAGGTTTGAACTGCGTCCCCCAACAAAAACGAACTGCTGTCAGAAAAGTAGGTTAGGTTAGGTTTGAACTGCGTCCCCCAACAAAAATGAACTGCTGACAGAAAAGTAGGTTAGGTTAGGTTTGAACTGCGTCCCCCAACAAAAACGAACTGCTGTCAGAAAAGTAGGTTAGGTTAGGTTTGAACTGCGTCCCCCAACAAAACCGAACCGCTGTCTGAAATGTACGTAAGGTTAAATGAAACATTATACGAATATTAGTTACAAAAAATAAATGTAGTAGCATACCCACCAACGTATTAAAACAACGAAATAATAAATTTTCGGGCGCTTGCAGAAATGTAATAAGCAAATGCATAGCCAGAACAGATTTGAAAATACTATTTAGCATGGATTTTAAATATTCTTTTAACTTAATAATATGGATAACAATACGTATGGCATTCGTAAGATTATGGCATTTAATATTCGGGTAAACAATAATATTGCACTTAATAATATGGATAACAATACGTATGGCAATCGTATCCTTATGGCATTTAATATTCGGGTAAACAAGAGTATGCCAAATAACTATTATGGTAAACGAAACATTCGGGCAAATGAAATTCGGGCAAGTGCAATTCGGGCAAATGAATTGTATGGCATATGTACTTCGGGCAAACATTAGACAACCTACATTGAAAAATATATGTATTTAGATTCATTCAAAACTACCTTTAGATAAAACGTGACGCGCGACGCGAGTAGCGATTCGCCATTCCGAGCCGCAGCTCTCTAGAAAATGGATGTTTTGCCGATTTTGAAAATAACATTTAGTTATGCCCAGTTTGAAGGTCGAAAAAGTACGATACTTGTAGTTTTGGAAGAATCGAATGTTGAAGAGCGCGCTCCATGAGCTCCATCGTAAACGCTAGGCTTGTGTCGGTCAGGACCGAAGAACTAAAAGGAATGAAATCCTACCTCGAACCGGTAAGAATAGTTCCTCTTAAGCGCTCTTAATCGGTCTTCGGTCCTTTAGTTCAGTAGTCGATACCTACGCACGTCGCCCAACGATGCGGGTGCCCAGTTTCTCAGCAAAATCGCTTGCAAGCTCATCTTGACCAGACCCGCCCCTCAACGAGCCAACCAATTAAGGCCGGGTCACACCGGATGCGTGCGCGTGGCGTACGCGTTGCAGCTCCTTGACTTTGAGCCGCCATTTTGTACGCGTTACGCACAAAGTCAAGGAGCTGCTGCGTGCACGCGTTGGCCTTTAGGGACAAACACTTTTTTTGTAAAACCATCTGTTTTTAATTACCACAAATATTTTGACGGTTTGTCAATTGATTTTTACTCAACCTCAAGTTGCATCTTCGAAGTCATTGTGAACGCGTAATTTTTTGTCTAAGAACTTTCTTTAAAGTGAACAATCTCAAGGTAAAGGGAACACAGCAGAATAATTACTCTTACAGATTATGGACTGTATATCTCAGGTAGCTGCATGAAGACCTCAATATATAACGGAAGTCTCGATCACCGTATCTAAACCCCATAGAAAGTCCAGAGGTGGAACAATAGAAAAAACCGGTCAAGTGCGAGTCGGACTCGCGCACCGAGGGTTCCGTACAAACTCGTAAGTAGATACGTGAATAGTTCAAGAAAAACTATATGGCGGTTAGCTTAGTAGGAGCAAATAAGTATGTGTACGATTTTTGAAAATTTCTAAAAAACGATGCAATTTAGGAAAACCGTTTTATTTTTCCTGTAATATTTAGGATGATATTAATAATTGGTAATTATTACAGATTTTTCTGTTCAGTAACTTCGAAGATAATAAGGGGGCAATGGTATTTTTTTGAACGTTTTTGCCCATAAATCAGAAAGTACAAAATTAAGAAAAAGAACAAAAATGGTTTTGGAATCTACAAATTAAGCCCTTTCATTTGATATCCCACTCGATATAATAGCTCTACTTTTGTTTTTCCACATTCCATTTCGGACCCCTTTAATAAAAAGTAAAAAAGGTATACATTTTTTTTTCTATTTAATAGGCTCGAGTAAGCGACTTTTAACACTATTCCAAGTTTCAAGTCGATAGCATCAGTAGATACTGAGATATCTTGCTGTGACAGACGGACAGACAGACAGACAGACAGAGTCGCACCGTAAGGGTTCCTTTTTTTCCATTTTGGTACGGAACCCTAAAAACGGACTAAAACAAATATGTAATAATTACCAATCCTTAAAAATCATCCTTAATATTACAGGAAAAATAAAACGGTTTTCCTATCTTGCATCGTTTTTTAGAAATTTGCAAAAATCGTAACACAAACTCATTTGCTGTTACTAAACTAACCACGACCTATGTCAATGTATGGGGACAACAGTTTTTCAACAGCCAATTAAGTTTGTCCCGCCATACAATTTTTCTTCAACTATTCACGTATCTACTTACGAGTTTGTACGGAACCCTCGGTGCGCGAGTCCGAGTCACACTTGACCTTTTTAATAGTCTAAGTTCGACATTAAGAGAATAATTGTGGCGGTTGTAAATAATTAAGCGTTCTTGTACCTATATTATTTTAATAAAATAATTTATTCGCTGATGAATATCGTCAATTCAATTTATAAGTCTCAATTCCAGCATCAATTCTCATGGGATCTAACTTTCTTGCCTAACTTTGAAATTTTAAACAATAAGTAACGGTCAAAGAACCCTTCTTTTATTACCCGACTGCGGCGAAGCCCAAAGGGGGGTAATGTGTTTGACCTGTATGTATGTATGTCCGTTCCTGTGTCCGCTCGTAACTACTCAACGGCACAACCGATTTTGATAAATGATACATCATAGGAATCGTCTTGATGGCGCGAGTGTCACTGGGTATGAAGTTCGTTAAAATAAACAAAATGGCGGATTTTTTTTAGTAAAAATACCGCGGTCGGGTTTTTTTTAGTAAAAATATTTAGTTATTACTAGTAACTTCGCAGGTTGAACGTTTTAGAGAATTTTCATACAAATTTCAGTCCCGTTTTTCTCCAGCCGTGATCATTTTCTGTACTTGAAACATTATTAGTTCGATAGTACTTTTCCTTCTGATTCCGCCAATAAGAAAAAAATACCGAAAAAATGAGAAATATTCTAAATAAATCCATTTGAAAACTAATAATTTTTTTATTAAACCGTTGTTTGTGTGAGTGTAGAGTATCGTGTCGGTGTAAACAAAAGGGCGGCATTTATCAACAACAGCTGATTCTGGGTGTCAAAAGAATGCCTAGATTGTTTAAAACCTACTCCTAAAACTTCTGGCCGCTAAGCTAATAAAAATTAAAAAATAAAGTGCTGTCAGCCGGTGTCGAAGTTTATCTCCATCAACAAATTTCATTTCCTAAACTGAGTTCAAGAAGGAGGTGGTATTGCATTGTAACTGTTTTTATCGTAAAGATAAAAATTGTACAAATCGTCGCCGTAGAGCGAAAAGTCACCAAATCACAAAATGGCCAAAATTGACTTATATATGTCATCAAAATCGCATTTTTTTTCTCCAAATTTCAGTCTTATTGCGGTAGCAATAGCGATCATAGTTTCAATTTTACAAAGTTAAATAACTAACTAAAAACTCACTTCGGATTTAATATTTTAGTCGAAAAATACCTAATTCCTTTATACATTTTTAAACTTCTTGTCACTTATTTATGAGCGTACCTAAGTAATTTTAGTTATTTTTTCCCTAAGTATTACTAAACTATTTAACCACGAAGAACCTCATTCAAAAAGTCACTTAATTTACTAAGTTACTTTTTGAATACCTGGTATGTCAAAAGTGTGAAAGCGAAAATTAAGTAACTCTATTTAGTTATCTTTCATTCATAGTTGTAAGGCAATGTACATCATTTAACCAAAGCGATAATTAATTAAACAGTTTTAATGAGTTTTACCCTACAAAAAAATATACAATACAATAACTAATCATATTTAATTAATTTTACAATAAAGACTGTACCTACTGTACGCCGACGTGATTTGATTGAAATTCGCTCGCAAGTTAGTGACTTTTCGCCCAGTGCCGCAGGCCCCCCCGCACCCATAAACTTCAGAGTTTCAAAACAAATTAAAATTATTATCAGAAAATCCGTAAAAATAACAATGTTCTTAGTAAAATAGCGTAGTAGTAGCATCACAGTCACTCTTCGACCTCTTCATCTGTTTCTGTGACATCAGGCTCACCTTCCTTCCTTCCTTGTCAGTATCACTCTTGACGGAGTGGTCGTGGTCATCACTTCAGGCGTTGGTGGCAAGTTTCACAACACGCCGCCACTCTTCTCTGATGGTCGCCTTCGTCGTGCATTCATGTAGTGATGATGAGCCATTTACTGCCTCTTTTACAATCAGGCTCACATAATCTGTCAATACTGTCTTATTGGTCTTCAGACTTTGGTACCATGAATGAAGCTTTCGAGGAATAACTCCTTTAGTGCATAAATTTAAGAGATCTTTTTTTTTCGCCTCAGATATAGGCAATGCCTGTGGATATGCCTTTGGAATGGGATAGGCTTTTATCTTATTGATCCAGTCCTCGGCGTCGTCATGGTTGTTTGGTTCATCAGATACAAGCCCCTTGCGCCTCTTTATGCTTCTCAGCAGCTTTGGCGTGCCGCTGTAAATCTGTTGGACATTAAATTCAGAGTAGGGACCCTCATGGCTGTAGCGAAATTTGACGACACCAGGACGCTGCTTCTCAAATCTGAGACACTCAAATTTAAGCTACGTCAATTTGTTGCCGTCAGTGTCGTGTGTCGTGTTTCTAACGACAGCTTCATTCAACGCCCTGACATCGAGCATTTCGTCGTGAAATAACTCTTTTACGACGTATGGTGGAGCAGATTCTCGGTGCCTTTTGGAACGGGCACGTTCCATTATATTTTTCCAAGCGATCATGGAGTAAACTGACGTATGTCTCTGCTTTCTTTCGATTGAACTATGCATCCAGTCCACTTCCATATGAGTATGCCCACTCTCTAGATATTTTTGCTCCAACACTTCCAAATGCACACTGTCTTTTTGAATTAAGTGAATTAAAAACGCAGTTATATATTGATTTCTGTTTTGGCCCGCACACGTATATATCACTGTAAATGGTTACCTCTTTTATTGCTGTCGGCAACTGACTTATCCAATGATCTATTGCAGTAGCTGTAGCAGTATGCCCATACTCATCTGGAAGTGGACTCGATGCATAGTTCAATCGAAAGAAAGCAGAGACATACGTCGTCGTAAAAGAGTTACTTTACAACGAAATGCTCGATGTCAGGGCGTTGAATGAAGCTGTCGTTAGAAACACGACACTGACGGCAACAAATTGACGTGGCTTAGATTTGAGTGTCTCAGATTTGAGAAGCAGCGTCCTGGTGTCGTCAAATTTCGCTACAGCCATGAGGGTCCCTACTCTGAATTTAATGTCCAACAGATTTACAGCGGCCCGCCAAAGCCGCTGAGACGCACAAGGAGACGCAAGGGGCTTGTATCTGATGAACCAGACAACCATGACGACGCCGGGGACTGGATCAATAAGATAAAAGCCTATCCCATTCCAAAGGCATATCCACAGGCATTGCCTATATCTGAGGAGAAAAAAAAGATCTCTTAAATTTATGCACTAAAGGAGTTATTCCTCGAGAGCTTCATTCATGGTACCAAAGTCTACCGACCAATAAGACAATTATTGACCGATTGTGTGAGCCTGATGTCACAGAAACAGATGAAGAGGTCGAAGAGTGACTGTGATGCTACTACTACGCTATTTTACTAAGAACATTGTTATTTTTACGGATTTTCTGATAATAATTTTAATTTGTTTTGAAACTCTGAAGTTTTTTGTTTTGAAGTTCCTTTTAATTTGATTTGTAGTCCATTTTATTTTATTAAAGTGTTCGCAGAATTTTAAATGACGTGATTTTATTTGATCCTTAAATATTAAGCAGAATCCAAAAAAATATTATAGTAAGTAGTTTTTAACTAACTTGTATTTTCACTTTATCATAGCAGTCATAATTCAACTAACTTTACTTAGTTAAATCTAGACGCACTAAAATGTGGGCAAATAATCACTAACTTCGTTCAAAAAATCACTAATTCATAATTAAGGTGTAATATTTCAGGGCAAAAATTAATTATCGCCTATAGCTCCTAAATCGTTAGTGTGAATAATATAAATCCATTTTGAGCCCAAAGAATAGCAGTTTCCAATGAATAAACACATATAAAACCACAATTTAATCTTAACATAAATTCAGGAATAATTTTTTAAATTATTTTTTCTTTAAACCCTCATAACTCAAAAATGACCATGAACGATTTGGTGACTTTTCGCTCTACGGCGACGAAATACGTACGTAATAGTACGGATATAAATACGAGCTCTTATTCTTAGTAAAAAATATTGGATTTTTCGATGCAGTCCATTAGTTTTAAAAGCTAAAAGAGTTTGCTATCATTGACCATAAATGTATCGTTTGAAAAAAACCTTTTTCATTACTGCACTCCCATGCTCGATTAAAAAAATATGTTGCCTACAACAGTCACATTTACATTTGAAGTTGTCAACATTTTTCATACAATAGCAAAGATATTCCTTGTTATTAATTTTATTTTATTATTTGAATAGAAAACAGTTAGTTAAATATTTCCTTGAGCAACATTTTGCATACTACTTGGGTGGTAAGCCTGCCTGATGTGAAGTAGTCACCGGAGCGTACTGCCATTTTACTAAAAATAATGAAAACAAACGTACGCACACTCGAGACCAGATGGATTACCCAAGTAAATCCTAATTTGCGTCATCATCAGAAGTTCGTTGCCGTCACCCCTGCTATGAAAAGCTATAGCTCTGCATGGAGATGTTCGGCTGGAATCAGCCAGACTGGAGATCGCCTACCTAGCGCGTTCAAGAATTAAGAAGCGATATGAGGCAGCTGAAAGGCTTGGCTTTGTATTCTACCGAAGTCTATGAATAATATTCTATCGAACCCGTGAATCAAACTTTTTTTACAGCGCAATAATAACAGATCCTAAATGTATGACAGAGTAGCAAGATATTCACAAAAGTTGCTTGTAAGTAGTGGAATTTTAGCATTTTGGAGTAAGTAAGTTTGACGCGACAATTCTCAATGAAAATAAATAAATAATATACGATATAAAATATGTTTTTTTCTTGGCTTGGCTAATAAGTAAGTATACTATAAAAGTATACTAACTTAGGTCAGTAAGTATACTAGTTACATGTAAGTTACATGCACAACTAACTATTCATATGTGAGAGGTCAATTTGCAAAGAAAGAAGTAACAAACATGTGCAGATAATCAAAAAATCAGAAATATAAAAATATATTGGATACCTAACAATATATGTAGTATGAAACTAAAACTTCTTATTTCAACATCACCTGAACGTCTAAATCTTTATCAAATAGATTAAAATGGCGCCAAAATAATATGTAAACAAACATGACCTGTCATACTGTCATAATAATAATTATTGACAGTCACTGACACTAATGACTGTCAACGGGTACGCGTGTGTGCGAGAATGTGGAAAATTGCGATTATTTTTAAAAAACCTGTTTTATTGTCCACAAGAAGACTGTAGAGCTGAAATTGGTTGCGATTTAAGCTCATCATTTTTTACTGGTTCCGCCAAGACATAGAAATAGTAAATATTTGGTTGGGTTTAGCTAAAAATAATAAAAACACTACGCAAACGACGTACAACGCCATCTGAGCGGCTAAAATTGGTAACTTTCTCTAACGTTCCTCCTTAAAGCAAGTAAACAACAATGGCTAGCAGATGTTAATTTTAGACAAACAAAACTAAAATTTTAAGTCAGGGTGATTGCTTAATTGAACACTGGCAAACATTAATCATCATTTTCACAGTATATGAAAACCCATTGACAGTTTAGTTTAGACACTCATCCGGTGAATAATAGTTGCCAATGCAAATATTTAAAAGTAAAAAACCGACTTCCAAAAACTTATAAACTAAAAACCAGAAAATAATATGTTAATTACCTCAAAGAAACGGATAATCAACGATTCATATATACATATACAGATATTTATAGCTTTTAAACTGTTATTTTTGAAGTTGGTGCCTGCCACGTAAAGCTGGCTATGTTGAGCTCCTTAGCTGGTACCGAC
Source organism: Eudemis profundana (assembly GCA_947034925.1). NCBI lineage: Eukaryota > Metazoa > Arthropoda > Insecta > Lepidoptera > Tortricidae > Eudemis > Eudemis profundana. Next base: position 6,271,790 of record OX344814.1, on the reverse strand, counting down.
TTCAAAAATAACAGTTTAAAAACTATAAATATCTGTCTATGTATATATGAATCGTTGATTATCCGTTTCTTTGAGGTAATTAACATATTATTTTCTGGTTTTTAGTTTATAAGTTTTTGGAAGTCGGTTTTTATTGTTTGTTTTAAAAATTTACTTTATTTTTAAATTTTTAGTGGCGCTGGAAAATATTGTTTGAACCAAATAGACCTAAGTCTATTTACTTAAAAGAAAAATTTTCCAAATCGGTCTAGCCGTTTTCAATCAAATAGCCGTAATCTGGGAACAAACCTACATAAAATTTGCTCTTTGTTATGAAGTCAGTTAAGACTGAAAACTTATTTCTAATAAGAAATGCACGAGAAACTAAGAAAAATGCCAAAATCGCTATATGTGTGCCTATGATATTTGAAGAGTTCCCTCGATCTCTCCAAGATCCCATCATCAGATCCTGATTTGGTTGCAATGGAACCACCTCGAAGGTATACCCTTTAAAACAAAAAAGAATTTTCTAAATAGGTTCAGCCGTCTTCAAGTAATCGGTGAACAAACACACAAAAAAAAATAAAAAAAAAAAACATACAGACGAATTGACAATATTTCAAATTTTCTACTCCTTCATTTTATGAGCTGGATAGAAAATAGGTGGAATTTTAAGCTACCCGTATTTTTTCTTTTTCGTTTTAACTCAATTTTTCAATTAAAAATAGCAGTTTGAAAAGTAGCTCATTCTAAAAGGGCGTATGTAGAAAATGACGTCACTTTCCCAACTAGAATCCAGAGCGACAATTACGATTTAAAAAAACTAGAATCCAGAGCGACAATTACGATTAAAAAAATAACTGTCAGGCGTTACAGCGTTGTCAACATAGGAAGTTCGGGAAGACAACGATGCTTTTGCTCCTCTTATTTGGGCTGGATTATATTTATCACTTGCCGATGTGTACTCCATCATCATAATTTCAACACGCGGCAGATTCGTGCTATCAGCCTGAGAAAAACCTTCTGATGTCTTCATTATATGAAAAAAATCGGTGTCCGGTAAAAGAATGCCAAGTTAATAATGTTTGAATGCGTTATCGGAGTCCAGTGGGAAAGTGCCAAGTCTTTTAAGGTCTTCGAAAACGTGCAAATGAACCAACGGTAAGAAAATTAAACTTCTAAAGCCGCTAAGCAGTTGCAACAATTTTCAAAACAAATAAACGTCAGACGGCAAGTATGTCAGAAAATGACAACCGGATACCATACACTTTTTAATCGTTTCAGCACTAAGGTCTCTCTCGATAATGCAGGGAAAATGACGTCACACTTCCGGTTCACACTAATTGACGATTTTTTCCAAAATGAATGGGAAAAAAAATCCAAAAATATTTTTTTTGAGCATAAAATACAGTTTTACCCAAATGGTTTTCGAATTAAGATCTTTTGAAAATATGAAATGTTGTCAATTGAGAACCCTCCTTCTTTTGGAAGTCGGTTAAAAATGTATTGAAATTCTTTTATAGATACGACAGTCCTTGTCCTTTATTTTGCTTCGGTTCGAAACACTTTAATAAAAAGAAATAACAACGAGCCTTATTATTAAGTAACAAACCAATAAACTAATATAAGGTAAAAGACATTTAGTCATTTGAGCCTTTTTCTCGTTTGCGTTTGCAATCGTAGCTTCGGGGTCTTTATGCCTAGGCTCACAAAAGTTTGCTGTTAAAAACAAAAATATCTATTGCAAGGAATTTCGGTCATCGATTGCAAGCGTTAGTTATGTCAATGTGGTTACTTCCGAGCCATTCTATTTCTAATTTGAACTGTATTGTTAAGAGGGTTTAAATTAAAATTATTTCACAAGAGTTACTGGTCATAAATTCACTGGCCGTTCCTATTGGTGGATGATGTAAAAAGCGACCGCTGTGAAGTGCATTCCAAAATGATCCTATAGTTGGGTACCCGTACCGTTGGGCGATAGTACGTCGGTACAAATCGGTTGGGAGCGAATGATCGAATGAGTCAAAATCAAACATTAAATAGCTAGCTTCTTTCTTTCCTTGAGACCTCCAGATTTGCTCCTGAACTAAAGGAACTAAAAGACCGAACTAATTCCTTTGACCGATTGACCGAGATCGAAGCGCTCTTTTCAAAGAACGAGCGTGCACAACTCTATAGCTTGGCAACTTCGTTGGTGACACTCACCTGTGTGCTTTTTGTTATGTGCAGCCATAACTACTTACACAAGTTACCGCCAACACGAACGGGGGCCTCCGGAGGCTGCCTCCATCGGTCGCCGTTCATGTTGGCGGCTACTTGTGTAAGTAGTTACGCCTGCACATAACAAAAAGCACATAGGTGAGTGTCACCAACGAAGTTGCCAAGCTATAGTAAACGATCTTAACTGTGCAGTACTCATACGTATTGCCGTAAGCTAATCGTCCCAATCGAATATTTTATTAGCTGCGTGACCATCCTATGACGCCAGTAAGTAGTGCTTTGCACAGGTGTGTTTGTTTAAGACCATATTCTGCTTTCATCGTGTATGGGGAGACCGGGGGCCGTCGGTCCCATGTGCTTCATGTGTAGGTTTAGATTATTTGGTTCCATTTAGTGTTGTTCGAATGGAAAGGGGCCCGATGTAGACCTGCCTCGTCGGTGAACTGGCTCCGCTTCGGTGATCTCTTCGGTCAAACCGAAGGTTTTGCCTGTGCAATTGCGGACGAAGTTATGATGACCAACAACTACCGGAGATATATCCTGAAGGACGGCACGACACGGACGACAACTGTCGGGCATGCCGCCGTCCAGGAGAATCTATCAGGCATATTATTATCTCTGGTGTTTCCCATCAACTAATGGCGAGTACTTGCACAGACATAATCAAGTAGCTGGCTACTTAATTTTTTATTAATCATTTACCAGCAACTTAATTTTTGCTATGGTCTGGTGGGGTCTGTGGTGCCGTAATATAAGTGCGCACAGATGCTGGGATCGATCTATCATAACGATTAAGACTATAAGATAAGCCTGATAGAGTCTGTGCGGAAAGAGAATAGGATTAATTTTGGGGGGCGCTGTATGCTTTTCTACCGTATGTGTCGTATTTTCTATTCTGTGGCCATACTGATTAGGTTAGTTCCGTTTTTCGCCACGCCTATTCTCTTTCCGCACAGACTCAATTGTGCTAGTAGATCGATCCAAGCACCAGACAGTGCTCGTCGATATAACCATCCCCCATGACGAGAACCTCGTGAAGGCCGAGGAGGACAAACTCAGCAAGTACCTTGACTTGGCTGACGAAGTTACCGCCATGTGGGATGTAGATTCGACGATCATTGTTCCGATAGTCGTTTTGGTGAACGGGCTTATAGCAGTTATAGCGAAGAGTCTCGGTCACCATCTCAAGAGACTCTCACTAGATGGAGTCAATTCAATTCAATTCAATCATTTATTCATAAAAACATTTTTATACGTCAGCGTCAATTACATTTAAAAAAGAATGGATTATAGTATAACATGAGTCTTAAATTATTAATAATACATTTCATTAAAATATTAACTAGGTCGCTCAGTTTCAAAGAACTGGTCAATTGAGTATAATGGCGTCAGCTATTAGCTTGGCTTTCAGTCGTCGTACGTACAAATGAGTCATAACTGGGAGCTTGCTTGATGGCTGGAGGGATTCTATTATAAACGTTAGGACCTATGAAGTTGAGACATTTCTTAGACTTCGCGAGTCGTATACAGCGTTTGTGTGGTATAAGGCAATGTGGCGCCTAACGTACTTGGCAACTTCAAGGATATACAGGCTAGGATCAAGGTTCAGATACAGGATGCGGTACTTCTGGACACGGAGCGCATTGTCAGGAGGTTCCTTTCTCTCCAGCCCTAACCACCGCTAGCTAGGGCCCCGGCCCGCAACCGGCGGCACCTTAGGTTAGGTTTTATATATTAAATAGTAAACAACCTAACTGTAGAAAATCAAGACATACAAAGATGATAATATTTATTATTTTGTATATAGTTTCATATAATTTTTCATATTAGACTCGTTCAACTGACGCTCATTCTCTTCTCACCTGGGTACTGAAACTTTAACCTGTATCTCTAATATTTCAAACTGCCATAACTTGTACATTTTTAAGAATATTTTGATTCCTCTTGCAAATATGATATCATTGTTAAATAACAATATTGCATAAAAAAAGATTAAAAAACGTAATTTTTTTTTCAAAACCTGCCTGTGCCACAATTTTTAGGGTTGCGTACCAAAATGGTAAAAAAGGAACCCTTATGGTGCGACTCTGTCTGTCTGTCTGTCTGTCTGTCTGTCTGTCCGTCTGTCACAGCCAGATATCTCAGGAACTACTGCTGCTATCGGTTTGAAATTTGGAATAGTGTTAAAAGTAGCTAACCCGAGCTTATTGGACATAAAAAAAATCTTGTTTTTTTTTTACTTTTTTTTTAAAGGGCTTCGTAATGGGATTTTGGAAATTGAAAGTAGGGCTTATATATCGAGTGGGGTATCAAATGAAAGAACTTAATTTGTAGATTAAAATACTATTTTTATTTTTTTTCTTAAATAAATAGTTTTTGATTTATGGCGAAAAAAGTTTAAAAAAATACCATTCCCCCCCCCCCCTATTATCTCCGAAGTTACTGATCAGAAAAATGTGTCATAATTACCAATTATTAATGTCGTCCTAAATATTACAGGAAAAATATAACGGTTTTCCTCACTTGCACCGTTTTCGAGAAATTTGCAAAAATCATAACACATACTTATTTGCTCCTACTAAACTAATCGCCATACAGTTTTTCTTGAACTATTCATGTATCTACTTATTAGGATTATTATTATTATTAGGAAGACCGTTATATTTTCTCTTCCTAACTTGAATACTTTTTAAAAATTTACAAAAATCTTAACATATTAGTTCTACCCTCCCTACGAGAGCCATCTAGCGGAGAGTAGCAAAACTAAGCGATGATTTATTTCAGATTATATAAAAAATGTCTATTAAATACAATGATCACTCATCAGGAATCGGGAAAAAAACATAAAGTAACAATAATTATTAAAAACTCTATAATAGGACTATGTTAGGAAATTTTACACTAGTAAATACCATACAAATGAAATACCACTAGCGCCATCTAGGGACACAAATCTAAAATAAGGTAGCTTGTGGCTAATAATGATACATGAGAACTAACTTAGTTGACAAACAATTATTTCAATCAGCCAATAACAAAAAGTAACGTTTAAATTTAAATTACAAGTAAAATTTACGCGCTATTTAGTATCAATAGATGTCGCTGTAGCATACGCTGCATCGCGCTGTTAAGATTTTTCCTGGTTGAATAGGGCTAAAGCGGGTTTAAGGCAGGGATGCTGTTAGTTGTAAGGTTGGTCTACTTATTAGTTTATACGGAACCCTCGGTGCGCGAGTCCGACTCGCACTTGACCGGTTTTTTTTAGAATCGCCGAGCTATAGTTTTTGTTTCAATAGCACATTTTAGCTGGTTTTGAAGAATTTCAACTTGACTCTTCAAATCTTCAATAAGGCTTTGCTGTTTTAATTTCTCTTCCCTTTCTTCTCTATACCGGTCGTATAACATCCGTTCCGTTTCGGTTACTAGCTTGATACTAGTTTTAGTTGGCGTATCCATTGTTAAGGGCACGCGATAACTTCGCCTTAACAATATTATTTGTCGTCAATATTTACATACCTAGCGCGATGACTATCTAGGTCAGTGGTGGGCCATACCGCGGACCATCTCCGGCCCGCGGGAGGGTTTCATTCGGCCCGCCGGCGGTCCTTCGAAATAGTACTTATATGGCCCCTGATAAAACAAAATTAATTTTTGGTATAGTTCTGGCCCTCCTCTGAAAGGAGATTGCCGACTTTTGGTACCAATATCGTCATTAAATTGTGTCACAACCAAAACGATACCAAAAACTTAGTTTTATTTTTTTAACCAGAGGGATTTTTTTATTACTGAATTTAAAATGGGAAATCTGAGATCAATTAAAAAAGAATGTGTTGTACGATTTCCGCCGCCACCATGAAAAATGTATGATTTCCTTAAAACTGTATTTGACAGACAAAATCGGTCAAAATCTAAAAGGCCTATGACAGTGGCACCACCGTCTACACAAATGTATACAAAAATTTTAATTCCATAAAACTCCGCGGTTCTTTCTTATACGAACTGCATCCAGCTGTCCTATACCCAGGAAAGTAACATGTTTGTCTCGTTCTTTCTTAAGACTACTTCTCACATGAGTGTAAAAGACAAAGCTAACGTCATAGATACGTCTTAATACAATTAATTATGTATGTAGTTTTCTTGATCTTAGCACGAAAATTGACAGCTTGACATTCTGTCTTATTCTAAGTTTAAATATAAGGTACTTTATAAGACACGTCTTTTCACAATTTTGTGTCGAAGGTCGTAAATCATTTTAAATTCTTTATTTGGTACAAATAACTAGTGATATTTCGCTGATACTTCACTATACGAGACATTGAGCGTAAATGTAATGTTACAATATTTTTTATCTCACGATGGATCAAAATAGTTTCAAATAACTTTTTTTATAATAATATTTTAACAATCTGAATAGGCACAATAAAAAACCTAAAACAGGTATCCGAAATGGCATGTCATACGACTAAGTTAAGTGAAGTCTCGTCAACGTCAGGAATTAAAGTTATTAGGTGATTTTGTATTTGGCCGGTTGACAAATACTTTGACGATTTGCTACGCAAAAACTCACTTCGAAATCTGGAAATCAATCTCAATTTCCTATGGATCCCCGAATACGATTTTAATGGGATTTAGTGATTAGGAAAGGCAGTTTCTTGTTCTTTAAGATACAGTCGGTTTCGTGTTGACACAGTGACTTTTGATTTGGTACGAGGCCCCATAGACGCGTCGGCAATCTCCTTTCTTATATTTTCTAACCCGCCATGAAAAAACTTTGCCAACCACTTTTTTTTTTTTTTTGACACTGACTAACTCGCAACCCCTCCTGGGCGTAGCGATAGTCGGACCGGGTTGGTTGTTGGTTGGCCGTGGCGTTCCCTGGGGTCGAACCAGGTCGCTAGCCAGACTACCCTTGGGTGTCCGACTGTGTGCCACACACAGTCGACACGCAGGTCGAGCTGGGTTAGTAAAGTAGAAATTCTTTTTCTAGAGCGAATTCACTTAGCTTTGTACCTGACGAACAATACTCATTATCTGCATTGTTAACTGTGGCCACAACTTCGACTTCGAGATGTAAGGCATTATAGTGCACATAACTTTTACACTAAATTAGTCTTTAAGTCGAGCAAAATAAGGTTTACTCTTAAACAAAGAGAACACAGATGTTGGTCACTTCGTAAGTGAAAGAGCAGCGAAGTACGTATCGATGCTTAGAAAGACGAACGATGTATTCTCTTTGTTTAAGTGTAAACCTTAATTCGTTTGACTTAAAGACTAATTTAGTGTAAAAGCTATTTGCACTTATAATGCCTTACATTTCGAAGTGGTAGTGGTGGCCACAGTTAACAATGCAGACAATGAGTATTGTTCGTCAGGTACACAGCTAAGTGAATTCGCTCTAGAAAAAGAATTTCTACTTTTTTTATACCGGGGGTGCCTGGAGTCGAACCAGGTCACCTTGCCCGGCCTACCACGATAGTGTGCGACGGCGTTTTGATGACGCGTAATCACTATGCACTGTTGGTAATCGCGAATCAAGAATCGAACGATCACTAAATAGTTACTGTAGAGAAGAAAAACCCGGCATCCGCCGGACAGACATACCTACGAAAGCATTTTTGCCCAAGCTGAAACGGAGATGCTCGCTAGCTCAGTCAACAAGACCGAACTAAAGAAACTATGTGTGCGTGCTGCTCGCAATAGGAAAAACTAGTTGATGTGTGCGAGCGGCTTGTAAGTATGTACAAACAGCCGGCTTATTAAAAGTGGCTTCAGTTCTCTGTTGGCGAGACTCCGTCCGGCTATTTAATTTAAGGTCCTTGGCCTATAGTAAGAATTATCTAAGGTGTCCGAATGTTTGTTCATTTTCTTAACGACTATTCTGACAGCTTCGATAATTCCTACTATAGACAACATGAGGTAAGTACATGCGACTGTCTCCCCAAGTAGCACACAAGCTGTATAAAAGCTTATACAGCTCTTATAGCGCCTAAACTGGAGGTATAATAGCTGTATAAGCTTTTATACAGCTTGTGTGCTACTTGGGTCGCCATACACGAGGAACGCAGATTACGGCCTTAAATCCACCTGTGTAAAGCACCAGCCGGCGTCATAGCTAATACATGCGACTTTGGAATGTTTGATGGCAAATTACTTTATAAAAACATAATAATAATAATCATTTATTCCTGGCATCAAAGATCACACCTTATGCCACACCTGGTCATAAAATTATGTACTCAATACGGGAGGTAATAAAGAACGCCCTCGATCAGATATTTACGTCCCTCGCTTGCAGCTCGGGCCTCAAACATCTGCGATCTCGTCCTTTTTAGGGTTCCGTAGCCAAAATGGCAAAAACGGAACCCTTATAGTTTCGTCGTGTACGTCCGTCCGTCTATCCGTATGTCACATGCATTTTAATCAAAAACTACATGATGGATATTGATGAAATTTGGAATATAGGTGTCTTGTATGAGCCGCTACTTAGTTTGGTAGTTAAACAACTAAAATAAATATTTTTAGGGGGCACTCCATACATGTTACAGAAGCTAATTACAAAAAAAACCCGACCGCGGTGCACTTTAAAAGTGCATAAAAACCGCCATTTTGTTTATTTTAACGAACTGCACACCCAGTGACACTCGCGCCATCAAGTCGAATCTAATGATGTATCAAATGATATGATAAATATTAAAATCGGTTGTGCCGTTGAGTAGTTACGAGCGGACATAGGAACGGACATACATACAGCTTAAACACATAACCCTCCTTTGGGCTTCGCCGCAGTCGGGTAAAAACGATTTTTTTTTCAGCAAATATTAAGGTGTGGTACATAGTTCGACAGCTCTTTAAAAAACACTACCTACTCGTATAAGGTTTCAAAGTAATGTTTTTGATGAAGTGAATATATTTGGAAATAATTGCTCCGAAAGTTGTGTAAACTTAACTTAAACTAAATGTTATACACATTTAAACACTTTATGTTTAACTTCTTATTATTTATGCAAACTTAGGTTTTATACTTACAAATAAATTAATAAAACCACTTGAAAATGCAGACTGTATTTGTACATATTTTAGAAAAATTATAATATGCATGTAGATAAAGTTATGTATGCGACTGTACATAATAAGTAGGCATTATGCACCAGTCACATAAAAAACTAATTGAGACGATTGGCTTACACCAGTACTCATAAGTTCTGCGCACTTAAAGTTAAGACAAGGTCAATGCTGGGTGTTATTTTAATACATAGAAAAGGGAACACGATGGTCAAGAGATAGATACTTTATTAAAACCGAACACCTAAGGATGTCTGTATTATGTAATTAGATGTCAAACAAAACCTGTTACTAAAACTTGAAACGAATTGCGATGTAACTGGTGGTAGTTTTATTTTATTGCTGTTCAAGCGAACTATCATTCGGTTCTTCAAATTCCAACATCTCCCTCAGTCGGCTGCGCAGGACCTTCTGCCGCGGGCTCCTCGGCAGCTCCGACACGAACCTCACCCCGCCGCGCAGACGCATGTACGAAGATACCTGCACACAATAACATTCCGATAATGGATGGCCGTCTGGTTGCATAACAACTATTGTCATATTATTGATTGTCATAACAGTTTAAGCATAAAGTAGATGCTCATATTTTTTTTTGGCATAAATTGTCCTATGGCATAATTGTTCGTAATTGGTTTAACCATAATATAAATTGTCATACATTTATTTAGTAATTATATTGATGATTATAAGTGGTTTTAGTAATAATTGTAAATTTAAAACATTTATTAAGCCATAATATTGATGATTATAACAATCGTATTGCAAAAATTTTGATAATGGACTTGCGATGGTTCTTCAAAAACGATACGATTTATATTATTGAAGTATTTTTAATTTCTACTCATTACACAATATTAGTGACCTCACACAGAACCAAATCGCTGCCAGAAAAGTAGGTTAGGTTAGGTTAGAACTGTTATCTCACACATAACCGAAACGCTGCCAGAAAAGTAGGTTAGGTTAGGTTAGAACTGTTATCTCACACATAACCGAATCGCTACCAGAAAATTTTTAAAACAAAAAATAAAAACCGACTTCCAAAAACTTATAAACTAAAAACCAGAAAATAATATGTTAATTACCTCAAAGAAACGGATAATCAACGATTCATATATACATATACAGATATTTATAGTTTTTAAACTGTTATTTTTGAAGTTGGTGCCTGCCACGCAAAGCTGGCTATGTTGAGCTCCTTAGCTGGCACCGACTTCAAAAATAACAGTTTTTAAAAACTATAAATATCTGTATATGTATATATGAATCGTTGATTATCCGTTTCTTTGAGGTAATTAACATATTATTTTCTGGTTTTTAGTTTATAAGTTTTTGGAAGTCGGTTTTTATTTTTTGTTTTAAAAATTTACTTTATTTAAAAATTTTTAGTGGCGCTGGAAAATATTGTTTTAACCAAATAGACTTAAGTCTATTTACTTAAAAGAAAAATTTTCCAAATCGGTCTAGCCGTTTTCAATCAAATAGCCGTAATCTGGGAACAAAGCTACATAAAAATTGCTCTTTGTTTTGAAGTCAGTTAAGACTGAAAACTTATTTCTAATAAGAAATGCACGAGAAACTAAGAAAAATGCCAAAATCGCTATATGTGTGCCTATGATATTTGAAGAGTTCCCTCGATTTCTCCAAGATCCCATCATCAGATCCTGATTTGGTTGCAATGGAACCACCTCGAAGGTATACCCTTTAAAACAAAAAAAGAATTTTCTAAATAGGTTCAGCCATCTTCAAGTAATCGGGGAAGAAACCTAGATACAAATTTACTCTTTTTTTGAAGTCGGTTAACACTAGAAACTTGATGCTAATAAGAAATGGACGAGAAATTACGAAAAATACCGAAATCGCTATATGTATGCCTATAATATTTGAAGAGTTCCCTCGTTTTCTCCAAGATCCCATCATCAGATCCTGATTTGGTTGCAATGGGACCATCTCGGAAGTCTACCCTTTCAAACAAAAAAAGAATTTTCCAAATCGGTCCAGCCGTCTTCAAGTAATCGGTGAACAAACACACAAAAAAAAAATAAAAAAAAAAATAAAAAAAAAAAAAACATACAGACGAATTGAGAACCGTCCTTCTTTTGGAAGTCGGTTAAAAAGTAGGTTAGGTTAGGTTAGAACTGTTATCTCACACATAACCGAATCGCTGCCAGAAAAGTAGGTTAGGTTAGGTTAGAACTGTGACCTCACACAAAACCAAATCGCTGCCAGAAAAGTAGGTTAGGTTAGGCTAGAACTGTGACCTCACACAGAACCAAATCGCTGCCAGAAAAGTAGGTTAAGTTAGAACTGTTATCTCACACATAACCGAATCGCTGCCAGAAAAGTATATTAGGTTAGAACTGTGACGCAACATAAAAGAGAACTTTTAAGAAAACTTTTAAAATTAGGCTTATGCGTTTAGCAATTTATGCATTGACTTAGTACGGTTAAAGTGTTGTATGAGCAACCTATTTATGCGTTTAGCATTTTATGCATAGTAGCCGACAATCGTGGAGATCCTTGGGGAAGGCTTATGTCCAGCAGTGGACGTCTTTTGGCTGAAATGATGATGATGATGATGATGATGACTTAGTATGGTTAAAGTGTTGTATGAGTAATCCATGTATGCCCATTATAAAGTATGCTTGAATAAATGTATGCATATCAACTATATGCCCATTACACAGTATGTCCATAAACATTATGATTAAAATCGTTATGCGCATAAATGTATGACTATTTACAGTTATGCGTAATGATGAGTATGACGAATCCTCGTATGCGTATCAAAAATATGACCTTAAACTTTATGCAACCCGACCCCTACCCTCCGATAATACTCTCCAATTCCGGATATACTGACGGAAATAGAAGCACGGCGGATAGAATGCACCCGACTTCACCTAAACCTTGCCTACCTCCTTGTCCACGTAGTGTACGAGGTCAGCCGGAGTGGCGTGCGCGCCGGGGCGCAGCGCCACGAAGGCGACGGGCAGCTCCCCCGCGGCGCCCGCCGGCTTGCCCACCACCGCGCACTCGCGCACCGCCGAGTGCCGCAGCAGCACCGCCTCCACATCCGCCGGAGCCACCTTCACAACAACACTTTTGCTTAAATAAAACTAACTTTTACCCTTGACTTTTTTGAACTAAAACTTACGCATGTTGAAAACACAACTAAGATAATTGTAAACTTGATACCTACATATTATTCATTATAAAGAAAGAGAAACACAGAGAGGTGAATGACAAAGTGTTTGTATAAAGTTTACGTTCTTTATCCTTTTAAGGTAGAAAACCTTACATACAATTCAACCGTTATTCTTATCTTACTATCAACTGGAATAACCTTCTCTTAAAAATTAAACTAACGAATGCATTATGGATTGTATCTACACCTATATCTTAAATCCTTTATTATGCGTTCGGTAACCATTATTGCAACTGCTGAATGTAACAACAGTTTTTTTAGCTTGAACAGGTGCTCTGGGATCTGTCACAACTATCGGACTTCATGGTGATAGGTCTGCCTTAGCAAATAACCACGCTACTGTTTTACACCTCGGGTGTATGTATCGCTTCTTAAATATGTGATGAAACCAATGACAAGTCAGATTTGTGAGTAGACTCTCTTTATAACGCATTATACGCCTATATTTTAAGTCATAGCCAGCACCTTGTATCCGTCATAAGAGATTATGTCTTTCAGCCTGTCTACTAAGTAGAAATGTTTGTTATCGTCGTAGTAGCCCAGGTCTCCGGTGAGGTAGAACCCCTGCTCGTCCAAGTACTCCGAGGAGGCCCCCAGGTAGCCCTTCATCAGGCACGGGCTGCGGACGCAGATCTCCCCGCGCTGGTTCGGGCCCAGAGTCGCTCGCGTTTCTACATCCACAACCTGAACACATAAAATGCATCGATGTGACTTTGCTTCACCGCAGGCCTTAGAAGCACTGCAATAAAGTGGCTTCATAATATGAGCTGGATCAGTTTTAATTTACTTTATTTTAGAGGGCTTCATCGAGGTGCTCATAAGACTTGAAGTCTCCCCGGCTTAGGTTTTATGCTCATCATTGATGAACCGGCAATGTATGATATTCTAGACTTATTACTTTATTGAGAGCTGTGACATGCATGAAGTGCGAGGAGAGGACAATGGTAACGAGTGAAGCTTCTGCGTACCTCACCCTCATCTCTCGCATACCCCGACTTTCAAATAAGTTGTACGTATACCTATATATATAACCTTGTGATGGGAAAGCATACACTGAAAGATGAAATTCTATACTTTTATTGTAACACCCGGAATTGCTACGCCAACAGTAGTATCCGTATTTGTGGTCTTCTGTACTGTAATTACGTCTGCTTCGGTCGCACCATACAGTTGCAGCAGCTTAATATGGGGATATCTGTAAATTATTGATCTTGTTTTTATTATGTAAAAATAGTTATCCGACAACGGTCGCAATATCCATCTACAAGGAGCGGAGCGGTGGAGCTGCTCTGACGTTTAGACTTCGAATTAAAGTATCGTGCCGTTCCTCTTGCTCTCCTGGACATTTTTATTGGACTATGCGGGACGGCGTGAGATGAACATCGAATTCCAGGTTCCGGAAAACTAGCCTAGCAGCGGTGTGATAACTTTCTGTACGATCTAGATATACCTATTCTATACCTATGCTTGTCATAAATCCATTAACACTATAAGTTTTCTCGTATTTTTTTTGGCAGCTGGACCTGGATAATTACCACCAAATAGCCCAATATGAGACCATATTGGGCTGTTTTTCGTGGAGCTGTGCATTAAATTCGAACACAATGTATATTGTTACTGAAATAAATAAATGAAATGAAATTTGGTGGTAATTGGGTAGCTTAAGTTTTTTTAAGTGGTCCATATTATTTTTTTTGTAGTAAGTAAACTGCTAAAAGTGTTCAAAACTGTGGCTATCCCATTTTTATTCTTTTCTATTTTGTAGAAATATTTTTTTGAATACCTCATTTGACAGATGAAGCGGTTGGTGATATGAATAGAGCTCGTGCCTAAGTCTGCAATACGTGTCTTCCATAAAAAAAAAGTGAAACCGTCGCAATAATAACAGCGATGATTCAAATCTGTCAGATGTCAACTTGACGGTTTCACTTTTTTTTTAAATGGAAGACACGTATTGCAGACGTAGGCACGAGCTCTATTCATATCACCAACCGCTTCATCTGTCAAATGAGGTATAAAAAAAAATATTTCTACAAAACAGAAACGAATAAAAATGGGATAGCCACAGTTTTGAACACTTTTAGCAGTTTACTTACTACAAAAAATATAATATGGACCACTTAAAAAAACTTAAGGTACCCAATTATCACGGATATATTTAAGCACAACCATAGCGAAGGATCCAGTATACATGTATACCTTTGATTAAACGCCTGTTTAATTCTGGGTTGGAGAAATGCAGCGGCGGAATATATTATCTTCAATGAACGGAGGTCATACTCTTCGGTCCTTTCAGCGTTGAGAATATACGCTACGCCCATGGGGACGGTGGGAATCGTGTCCACCTGTAAAATACATTTGCATATGATCCGACTGGGTAAAAATTCACGAGTAATGGGGCCTACGTACCTATTATAAACATCTTCCTGCTGAAATCATCGAAATATAACAAAGTGTGGAAGCATAAGGCATAACCGACGCTCAAAATCAGCCCCACCGACTAAGTTTGTACTAATGGGGGCAGAGCCAGTACTTACAATAGGCTAGATTACTAAAAAAAACTGTTTAGTCCGTCTGTTACATTATGAAAAAATATTGTACACGTATTTTTTGTTTTGTTTGACAAACAAAAACTGACGAGGATAGAGTGCTTAGAAGTTTCGAGTGACGTCACTCTTGAGTACAAATTGTACTCAAGAGTGACGTCACAAGCCCCCACTCCAGAAGTTTGATGATCTATAACTTTGTCGATTTTTCATATTTTGATAAACCAAAAAATACGTGTCCCATATTTTTCCATAATCTAACTGACGGACTAAATAGAATTACATATTTTTAACCCAGTCATCATCCCTATTAGTGGTGAAGACAAAACTATAGCGTCAAAGAATTTCTCACGTCAGTAAGTTTGTAACTAATCACAGATTTTTCAATTCAACTTTATTTCAGACGAAGGTCCATAGTGTTAGTTACAATTTTTAAAACTTATCCTATGTTAGTATGTACATAACTGACAAAAAATTGTTCTTAACTCTAAAAGTAAAGTCCATTAATAATTTTGAAAACAAACATGTACCTACATTAATAATAATGGTATGGTTTTTTTTTCTTTTGGGTTCTCATGTAGATTTGTGGCTTGTCACAGCCATGCTAATACTTTTGTTACATTGTTCCTTTTTAGGGTTCCGTACCAAAATGGTAAAAAAGGAACCCTTATGGTGTTTTTATATTCGAACAGGAAGCTTGACAACGGGTCTAATTTAAGTATAAGTATTAGAATATTTAATTTCCTGGAAACCCTGAACTATTGCACATTGTTGTGACACATCTATATTGTTTGCAAACTTTGTTCAATTTCATATCCGTCGAATTCGAATAACAATTAATCGGTTCGATATAATGATTAAATACTTACATTGATTTTCGATACCCAAATATTTTGGAATTTTTACCAAAAAAGAAACTGTCACCCTTGCGCCGTCTGACCTTTCATCAACCGAATTCGCCGCTGCTGTACTGCCGTCCTAGTCTAAAAGGCGACTTTTTACTATGAACTTCCATAGCAAAAATTCGCCTTTTAGACTAGGACGGCAGTGTAGGCCTCAAGCGGCGCAAGTACCACAGGCAGCGGCGGCCATAGGCAGTAGCTACCTACATACTCGTACCTATTTGAGCCGTTCGGGGTAGAGACAGAGCTGCCGCAGGGGGGGCCGTCTGGTTGCATCAACTGTTGTCATATTATTAATTGTCATAACAGTTTAAGCATAAAGTTGATGCTCATATATTTTTTTTGGCATAAATTGTCCTATGGCATAATTGTTCCGTGTCATAATTATACGGAGTCATAATTGGTTTAACCATAATGTAAATTGTCATACATTTATTTAGTCATAATATTGATGATTATAAGTCGTTTTTGCAATAATTGTAAATTTCATACATTAAAACAACAAAAGTAGGTTAGGTTAGAACTGTTATCTCACACATAACCGGATCGCTACCAGTAAAGTAGGTTAGGTTAGGTTAGAACTGTTATCTCACACATAACCGAATCGCTGCCAGAAAAGTAGAATAGGTTAGGTTAGAACTGTTATCTCACACATAACCGAATCGCTGCCAGAAAAGTAGGTTAGGTTAGAACTGTGACCTCACACAAAACCAAATCGTTGCCAGAAAAGTAGGTTAGGTTAGGTTAGAACTGTGACCTCACACAGAACCAAATCGCTGCCAGAAAAGTAGGTTAGGTTAGGTTAGAACTGTGACCTCACACAGAACCAAATCGCTGCCAGAAAAGTAGGTTAGGTTAGGTTAGAACTGTTATCTCACACATAACCGCATCTCTGCCAGAAAAGTATATTAGGTTAGAACCGTGACGCAACATAAAAGAGAACTTTTAAAAAAACTTTTAAGATTAGGTTTATGCGTTTAGTAATTTATGCTTTTACTTAGTATGGTTAAAGTGTTGTATGAGCAACCTATTTATGCGTTTAGCATTTTATGCATTTACTTAGTATGGTTAAAGTGTTGTATGAGCAATCCATGTATGCCCATTATAAAGTATGCTTGAATAAATGTATGCATATCAACTATATGCCCATTACACAGTATGTCCATAAACATTATGATTAAAATCGTTATGCGCATAAATGTATGACTATTTACAGTTATGCGTAATGATGAGTATGACGAATCCTCGTATGCGTATCAAAAATATGACCTTAAACTTTATGCAACCCGACCCCTACCCCTGCCGCAGGTATCCAGTGCGTTCGCACTAGGTACTCAAACAAATTGCTCACAGGCTCTCTCGGATATGGGGTGATCATAAATTGATATTGCCAATCAGTGTGGCAATGCGGCCAGTCGGCCGACATTGGGAAACTATTTTTTTAAGTTTGAAATCATGTTAATAAATTAAATACATTTATTTGAAAATCCTTATCGACTCGAACCGCCTGATCGAATCTCTGCACTCAATAAGAACCGTCCTTGCCTGATAATCCTGGAATACATTCAGGTCCAACTCGTTTTCTGAATATATGATTCTTTTCCCAGCAGACAGGAAGTAGCACACCAGAAAAAATATATATGTATTCCATCCTGCGCCTTCTACAAAGCAGGTTTGCAAAGATTCGGAGTCATTATACCTGAAAGCATATCAATGAATTAGTAGTAGTAGTAGGTAGGTATCGGCCTACAATACTTTGATCTTATAAGCTGACTAGCTTATGCCCGCGACTTCGTCCGCGATGTAAATGATAATGAGGCAATTAGTATTCATAAATAGTTTCTGATATTTGTTGACAGATGTGGGTGTAAATGTTGTAATTAAAAAAAATGCTCAAAAATCGGGCCTAAAACGGAGCATTTACCGCAAAAATCAATTTATTTGTGC
Source organism: Eudemis profundana (assembly GCA_947034925.1). Classification (NCBI taxonomy): domain Eukaryota; kingdom Metazoa; phylum Arthropoda; class Insecta; order Lepidoptera; family Tortricidae; genus Eudemis; species Eudemis profundana. The sequence continues at coordinate 6,253,929 of OX344814.1, read as the reverse complement.
ATTTAAGGATTATTTCAAAATAATTAAATTCACTTCATAAACTACTGGTTACTTACATAATCTACTAATTGAAGAGTACAAAGTTTCAAATCATCGTCATTACTCTTCTAATATATGCTACGTATGGAGTTGCAAACCTCTTAATTTAAAAATTGTACGGTCCCTAACCAAACTCAACCCCTACTCAACCTGTTTTGGACATAAATTTTTATTAATCTTGAAATAATTTCAGTTCTATTCAGTTCATCAGTTTTAGATCTCCTACTTCAAAAATCGTATGGTTAATTGACAAAATTTCGACCCCGTTATACCGTTTTAGGAATTAATTTCGAAAATCGGTGAAAATACCTTTCTCTACTCATATTGAAGGGTCTACGGTACGAAGTCTCAGATCTTCAAATTCAAGGATCGTTTGGTCCCTATACAAAGCTTCAACCCCCATTTAAACCCTTTTGGGGATGAATTAAAAAAAACCGTGAAATATCTTTTCTTAACTCTTACTGATGAGTCTATGTACGAAGTCTAAAATCTCCTACTTCAAAAATCGTATGGTCCCTACACAAAATTTCAACCCCCGTTATACCCCTTCTAGGAATGAATTACAAAAAACGGTGAAAGTACCTTTCTCTGCTCATATTTAAGGGTCTATGTACGAAGTCTCAGATCTCCTACTTCAAAAATCGTTTGGTCGCTATACAGAGTTACAACCCCCATTTAACCCCCTTCGGGATGAATTTCAAAAAAACGGTGAGATTTCTTTTCTCTACTCATATTGATGGGTCTATGAACGAAGTCTCAGATCTCCAACTTCAAAAATCGTAAGGTCCCTATATAAAGTTTCAACCCCCATTTAGCCTCTTTCAGGGATGAATTTCAAAAAACGGGTAAATTACTTTTCTTTACTTATATTGAAGAGTCTATATGTGAAGTCTCAGATCTCTTACTTCAAAAATTGTTTGGTCCCCATATAAACTCTCAACCCCCATTTAACCCTTTTGGGGGTGAATTTCAAAAAACGGTAAAATTACTTTTCTCAATTTGTATTGAAGAGTCTATGTTCGAGATCTCAGATCTCCTACTTTAAAAATCGTGTGGACCCCATATAAACTTTCAACCCCCTTTTAACCCCTTTTGGGGATAAATTTCGAAAAACCATGAAATTGCTTTCCTGTACTCATATTGAAGGGTCTGTGTGCAAAATCTCAGATATCCAACTTTAAAAATCGTTTTGTGCCTATACAAAGTTTCAACCCCATCTAGGGATGAATTTCCAAAAATGGTGAAATGACTTTTATTTGCTTTTATTGAAGGCTTTATATACGAAGTCACAGATTTCCTACTTTAAAAATCGTGTGGTCCCCATATAAACTTTCAACCCCCATTTAACCCCCTTTGGGGAAGAATTTCGAAAAATCCCTTCTTATCCCTTACTTACGTTATATAACCACCCTACTGTGAAAATTTCAAGTTCCTGGCTTCAGTAGTTTCGGCTGTGCGTTGATGAGCCAGTAAGTCAGTCAGTCAGTCAGTCAGGACATCTTCTTTTTAACCCCCGACGCAAAAACGACGGGGTGTTATAAGTTTGACGTGTTTGTGTGTGTAAATGTGTAAATGTCCTTGTGGCATCGTAGCTCCCAAACGGATGATCCGATTTTAATGCGGTTTTTTATATATATATATATATATATATATATATATATATATAGATTTGCTGTACCGTAAGGTCGGGGTACTTTGGCCAAATTTAGGATAACTTTGCCCACGTTGTAAATCACATATCTCAAATCTATAACGTCTGATAATAAATATAAAAACATGAACAGTCAGCTAAAACCAACCACATGGCAATGTGCCATAATTTAAATCCAATAATAAAACCTGAATCGAGTTAATCTATGGCCAAAGTTACCCCCCCAGGGCTAAAGTACCCCGGCCTTACGGTAACTAGGTGGATCTTTTAGTGATTGTCCGTGAACGTTTACTGGCATATTACCTACTTAATAGAAGTTTTCTTGATTGTAAAAATAAAAATAAAATAGTTTATTTTTGCAAGTAGGCCCTCAAGGGCTCTTTTACAAGTCTGAGTCTAAATATGTATGGGTATCATTTAATCGATCAGCAAAATATTCATATTTTGGTCAGCAGAAATATGTATTTGGTCAGCCAAAATAGCTAGTTGGTAAGCAACTTATGGTAAGCAAACATTTATAAATCAGGCTGCAATTAATGATATACTGATCTGCTCTAAATTATTTTGGTCAGCAAATTAAATATTTGAGCTGCATTAAGCGATCTACGGTTAATCAAATTTTGGTAAGCAATCAGTAGGTAAGCAAAATATTTCATTTTGTTCATCAAAAAAAAGGGGGCAATAAAACCTAACTGGGCGCAACTATTCTGCCGCCAATCGTGTGCGCATTTTGTCATTCGGTAATTGTCAGCTGTCAAGTAGCAGGTGTCACTGTGATATATACAGGGTGTCACTGTGATATATACAGGGTGTCACTGTGTTATATACAGGGTGTAACTGTGATAGATACAGGATGTAACTGTGATATATACAGGGTGTCACTGTGATAGATACAGAGTGATACTGTGATATATTTTTTTTTTTTTTTTTTTTTTTTTTTTTTTTTTTTTTATTTCAGGCATAAAAAACATCCCATATAAATCTTATACCTAGCTTACAATTAACATACTTAAAAATATCACAGAAATATAAAAACTTATTTCTGGTTCTGGTTGTGATGCACCGACAGCCAATGCCTAAAAATAGGACTGTCTAAATTGTCACTTATGACTTTTAAAATCTCATTATTGGAGCTTCTGACATTTTCCCAGAATGAGGCCACCCTCGCTCTTATGATAGCGAAAAAGTCGGGTACCCTGGCCGCCGCGAACATATTCGAGGCGCTACAGTACCTTGGCATTCGCATCAGAATGCGGTATGCATCATTATACTGCACCCTGATGCTGCTGTACGCACGCCTCGTGTATCGCGTCCAAAGCTGACACGTATAGAAGCTCTGGCAATATGCTCTGAATAATGTAATTTTTACATCATCAGAACATTTGCCAAATTTACGTGCCAGCATGTTACAGCGAACAGACAGAGCCCTTCTTTCCCGCTCTATATCTTGGTCGTCATTTAGGTCCTCCGTCACAACATGACCTAAGTACCTCACCGACTTTGCAACCCGAACCGATTCACCATTCAAATAAACCTGGGGCACCCTATCCGGCCCTCTCCCACATCTAAAGATCAGCAGTTCTGTCTTCTTGGTGTTATAAAGCAGCCCATGATTGGCTGCGTAGCGTTGACAAATTGCTAGTAAATCACTAATACCATGGATCGAGGGGCTGAGAAGCACCATGTCATCCGCGTAGCTTAAGTTATTTAAACATACATTTCCGATATGACACCCTATCCTGGCGCTTCTCAGCTCCACGATCAAGTCATTTACATAGATGTTGAAGAGGTCCGGAGAGGTCAATCCTCCTTGGCGAACACCACATTCTAATCTGTAATCATTAGAAACTGCGTCGCCCCATCTCACATTGTTCGTTTGATTCTCGTACCAGTACCTCAACAGACTCACAACATCTGGTGTGACCCCGGACCCAAGCAGTTTCTTCCACAGTAGTTTATAATTAACTAAGTCAAAGGCCCTGCTTAGGTCCAAGAAGCATGCATACACAGAGGTGCTTCTTTTGGTGTAGTAATTAACACAGTGTTTAAGCGAGAGGATGGCGGAGTCTGTCGAGAGCCGGGGCCGAAAACCAAACTGGGCATCATTGATACGTACGTTCCTCATCAGTTCGGGTTGCAATAGTCTCTCCAATATCTTACCCATGACAGTACCAAGGGAAATTGGCCTATAATTATTGAGATTGGACAGATCACCAGTCTTATTTTTAGGCACTGGAGTGACAACAGTACGCATTAATGGCTTTGGTAAATAACTATATTTAATACACAGGTTGAAAAATACCGACAATACATTAAATATATCATCCCCAGCGTAGATAATGTGCTCCACACTAAGTCCATCAAATCCAGGCGATTTACCACGCTTCATTGCTCTCACTGTCTTAAGGACTTGCTTTGGAGAAAACGTCAATTCAGTACCGCCCGAAAGATGGTCTGTAGTGCAGGGCGCATCACCAGATGTAGGCAGCGGATTGGTTTTAAAATGTTGCGCAAATAAATTTGCTATTTCTGATGGCTCGGTACAAGAATCTACGCTAGAGGGGAGATTGGTTTTCGGATTTAACTTTTTGATATATCCCCAGAATTTAGCAAAGTTTTTGTTGGTCTTATGAGTCGCTAATATATCTAATTTTATTCTGTCTTCATTATCAAGACACCACTTTAACTTATTTTTAAATTGTTTACGACTGCAGCTCATCTGGTCGTAAGAAAGTCCCGAGGAGGGTTTACCACATTCTAACCAGCATTTAAAATATAAGCGCGCCCTCTCGTGGAGATCTTTGACGTGGTAATTCCACCCCGTGACTTGCCTTCGCTTACGTGCATCACAACGAGAACCAGCGCTAGATATAGCCGCCTGCTGTAAACACGAAATAATCTTCGTGTATAAATTATCAATACCAACAAAATGCTTTGTACAATCAACATTACATTCAACACAATGACTAGAATAAGGCAGGTTCTTAAAATTATCACAGCAAATTCTCGCGTATTCATTAATTTGATTAATGTCCCTCGTTCCCCATAGAACTTTATTCAGCGGTTTGTTTGGATTACTACACGGGTGACAATATTTTGAAGTAACATTACCAATGTTGCACTCAATAACGAGTGGGAAGTGATCGGACCAAAAAACATCGTTTAACACTGTAACGCTTGATATAGTGTTCATTCCAGCGTCCGTGGTAACACAGTGGTCTAACCATCTCCGTGTTCCATGGCTGTGCGCTTCACTCATGAATGTGTAAGTGTCACTGTCACATCCAAGCACTTCCTGGTCTGCACACACGAGTCCGTGTTCATCACAGAATGACCGCAGTTCACGACCAAATCTTGAGTTGGGATGCGCATTAAAATCACCTAGCACATAGATGACCTCGTTCCCGCTATCCTCTATGATAGCGTTGATGTTTGCAAGGCAGTCCGTGAAGCTGATTAAATTGTCCTCGCAGTCCACCGGCATGTAAACACTGAGTACCAAAAATTGGCGCTCACCGAGTTCAATTCGGATCGCTGCCAATCGGTCACTCGAGGTCGGTACGACAGCTACACTGGGGAATAAGGATTTACGCCACATCAGTGCAACTCCGCCATACGGTCGTCCTCGCAACACACCTACCGATGTATCGACGGAAGATTTCGCAAAGCAGCCAAAGTCACTATTAATTCCTTGAATGAAGGCAAGGTCATGAGGCAGTAACCAACTTTCCTGCAGAGCTACAATGTCTACCGAAGCCGTAAGTGATTGCACGTGCTGTGCGGATCGTTTTATAGACTTGCAGTTGAACGATGCTAGGCGAATTGGTTTCGTAGTTGTACTATCCATGAATATGAGTATTACGGAGCTTGTTGGCATAAGCGCGTTCGCGGTACCGGCGGTAAACAATACCAGCTGGCCAGAACTCACTGTCGAGGAATTTTGCTGCCTGACTACTTCTTATGCTGACCTTAAAGGAATTAAATGTAGTTTCTGTGTGTTGTTTCAAGATTTCTATCTTAATGCAGTCCTCCCCCATCATTCGTATATGTTCCAAGATATCCGCTTCTTTCACCCATTTCTTGGTTCTAGAAACATATATCGCACACTGAGATTCCGCTACTTCAATACGCGTTGTATTGTTGTTAAGTGTACCTCGCATATTTTTCTGTCTCGGGCGCTTCTTGTTTCCTACCAAAATAAAACCATCCTTATCAACTGAGGCAATGCGTCCACTATTAATAAGCGTAGGTGAGGCGTTCTGTGAGACAATAATGTCTCTGTACGAGAGCGCGGTCGCATTGCACGGATCGGTAGTGTTCGGCCTCGCGGTGGGCGACGGAGCGGGCGGAGTAGCGGGCGGCGGAGCGGCGGTCTGAGCGGGCGGTGTAGCGGGCGGCGGAGCGCCCGTCGCAACCGGTTCGTCGCTTCTTATCTCGGAACGCAGCTGCAGCGACTCATCACTGGTCGACTTATTATGTCTATTTACCGATGGCATTTTATTAGTTTTTGGCGGTCTTACATTATTTGATGGCTGTTGTTTGCTATACAAGGATTTGTCATGGTGTTATATATACAGGGATTTGTCATATATACAGGGTGTCACTGTGATAGATACAAGATGTCACTGTGATATATACAGGGTGTCACTGTGATATATACATAGTGTCACTGTGTTATATACAGGGTGTCACTGTAATGTATACAGGGTGTCACTGTGATGGGCTCATATAAAATTGGTATTTCGATTATTAATACATCTCATAATGTTTACAAGTTATATTATTTATTCACAACGTGTATCGTTTCGTTTTTAGGGTCAGCAAAAAAAATAACCCTAACCTACCTATTTTTGAGAGCCGTTTCGTTTTTAGGGTCATAAAAAAAATAACCCTAACCTACCTATTTTTGGGAGCCGTTTCGTTTTTAAGGTCATCAAAAAAAAATAACCCTAACCTACCTATTTTTGGAGCCGTTTCGTTTTTAGAGTCATCAAAAAAAATAACCCTAACCTACCTATTTTTGGGAGCCGTTTCGTTTTAGGGTCATCAAAAAAAAAATTACCCTAACCTACCTACTTTTGGGAGCTGTTTCGTTTTTAGAGTGACACCCTGTATACATTACAGTGACACTCTGTATATAACACAGTGACACCCTGTATATATCACAGTGACATCCTGTATCTATCACAGTGACACCCTGTATATAACACAGTGACACCCTGTATATATCACAGTGACACCCTGTATATCTCAATTAAACTGCTTACAGACATGTTTTCTCTGCTGACAGTGACATCCTGTATCTATCACAGTGACACCCTGTATATAACACAATAGCACCCTGTATATATCACAATGACATTCTGTATATATCACAGTAACATCCTGTATACATTACAGTGACACCCTGTATATAACACAGTGACACCCTGTATATATCACAGTGACAACCTGTATCTATCACAGTGACACCCTGTATACATTACAGTGACACCCTGTATATAACACAGTGACACCCTGTATATATCACAGTGACATCCTGTATCTATCACAGTGACACCCTGTATATAACAGAGTGACACCCAGTATATATCACAGTGACACCCTGTATATCTCAATTAAACTCTCTGCTGACCAATTGTAAAATCTTGCTACCCAAGTAATTATTTTGCAGCTCGACTGTTTATTAGGCAGCCAAATGATTAAAAAAGCAGATTAATATTGGTTAAAATGTTAACCGTTTTTAAACTGTTTGCTGAACAAGAGTTGCCGCCCGATTTTATTTATTGCCAGCCAAATCTTTGTTTGCTGCCCAAATGATTTAACTGCTTATTTTTTTTTGCGGATCAATTTTAATAACGGCTGACCAAAAATTTACTTTCCAATATGTATGTATCATTTCATTTCTTTTCTTTTGGCGCTTCGGGTAATGACCTTCTGGTGAGAAGAAGCGCCGGAAGAAACTCACCAGTTTCTCTTTTTTAACAACAGGTATGACATTATTACATTCATTGTGTTCCCGTGTAAGAGGAAAAACTCGTTGTGATTCCTGTGACATTTGATATTAATATGGTTAATAATTTCATTTTTTTTCTTTATTTCACATAAAAAGCTTATTGTACAAATGACGTACTCAATGTCGTACATGGCATTATCTACCCGTTAACCGTTATCAGTTAGTTTTGGCTTTGTGTTTCATCTAAACATGCGGCAGCGTCTTAAACAGAGTTCAAAAGAAGAGAACTGGCGACATACCTACCGGCCGCGTATATTACACGAACCATTTAGATTGGAGCCACTTTTGACCTCTACGTAACTCAAATCTATTCAACATAAACATACGGTTTGCGATGTTAGGTTAATAGATCAATGAGAAAAATCCCGTATTATGGTTCTTACGTCTGTATATTGGTATGGTCAACGTATCTTCCCTTTTAAAATTTGAATTGCCGGTTTAAACTAGCCAAGTCAGATCTTTAACTTCAATATAATATGTTAATTTATCTACTTTGTGTATCATCATAGGTACAAAACTTGAAATTCATTTAGATCTCAAATCTTTCGTCGGCGAAGTCGACAGCCACGACATTGTCAATATTGAACTTGGCTCCGATTTTCACATTTATGTTTGTAGGAGGATAAAAATAACCTGATACATTAAGAATTGATCCGTCGGCGTAACAAAACTTACCACGTTATATTTGTTCGTGCAATACAGTTGAGATGCGTCAACTGCACTCCTTTGGACATGCCCGTTGTACCTGAAGAGTACGCGACTATCGCGACGTCGGTCTCTCCGCGCACAGCGGCGGGCTCGAACGTCGTCACGTCCACGTGTCGTGACGCCATCGTTGCAATGGACAGCTTAATGTCGCCGATGTCGTCGAAACAAATGAAGGTCTTTATGAAATCTAAATCTTTCATTACGTCACTGTACGCCTCCCAAAACAAACGAGAGCAGATCATATACTCCGGTCTTGTCAGGTTTAACTTATGAGCCAGGACCGCTGAAAGTGTTATGGTATAGTACATTACACAACTAGGGTGGTATTACCTCCCGTGTTGTGTACATAATTTTATGTCTACACTTGGCCAGAAAGCGGCTTTTTCCGTACGCGCAGTGTACGGAAAAAGCCACTTTATGGTCAGGTGTGGCATAAATATAATTTTCATCACACTTGCTCGAAAATGGTGTCATTACACGTAGGTTCTGCGGGCCGTAAATGACCTATTACGACCTAGGGCGTAATGGTTTTCTTTTTAAATTTGAAACGATGGTTTTGTTTTACTCTTATTTGTCGTGTTCAAAGGAAATGCCAATTTACTTTTTTAACTTTTATCACTGAAATATTTATTTAAAGAGAACTGTTATTGCAAATACATATAAACACATATTTCTGTTACATTAATTTAATGTTTAAATAATGTATTTCAGTATTTTACAAATATAAAATCAACCGTTTTAGGTCTTTACCGTTATGGGTTCCGAACGTGTCTTGACTTTCGCATTGTCTATGGCAGCGGTCGGCAACCTGCGGCCCGCGGGCCGCACTCGGCCCTTGAAACGCTCACTTGCGGTCCAATATTCCGGTCTGTTTTGCCGTCGCTATATTCCGAATAGTATAAAATCACAAATTATCAACAAAATGCGGCCAGCGTCAATTCCTAAGCTACTATATGGCCCTTGGCTGCTAAGCGGTTGCCGACCGCTGTAGGCGTATGATGCTACGTTTTGTCGCGTGATAAATAAATGATAAAGCATCCGTCACGTTCTAACTAATAGTGTGTGAGAGTGACGGATGCTTTATCACTTATTTATCGCGTGACAAAATGAGGTATCATAGTCTATGGGTATGTCACTAATGTCACTGTCAGTTTTACAATTTTATTTAGGTTAAGTAAGGTTATTTTAATTAGATTTCCTCACAAGTGTGATGAAAAACATTGTGTGTGCCACGGGCGGTAAAGGAATAACAAACTCGTGTTATTAAAGCCCTCGGCTTCGCCTCGGCCTCGTAACAAACACTCGTTTGTAATTCCTTACTTACCGCCCTTGATACACAATGTACTATTTTAATTGCAACGAGTAACATTTTGTTATCGAAACGATTACGTCGTTTGTAGCTTTAGTGAGACTAAAGAGCCATCTGGGCCCCGTTTCACGAAGCTACAAGTTACAATTTTACAAGTCTAAACTAGCAACATTGGCAAAATCAACCAATGGCGTTGCTGTATTTGACCAATGTTGCAAGTGTAGACTTGTAAAATAGTAACTTGTAGCTTCGTGAAACGGGGCCCTGGTATTATTATTATGAATGTTTGCTTCTGGGACGGCTGTCACCATCTATATTTCCTAATAGATATAGTATTGGACTCTTCAAAACAAAAGCGAATACGCTGTTGCTGGACCAGCTAGTAGGGTTGCAGATGGTCGGGAAATTGCGGGATTCTCCCGATTTTTTGTATGTTCCCCCGACTCCGACAAAGAAGAAAATCTCTCGACAAACGACTTCATTTTAAAAGTATGCCGGCCAGCGAAAATGTCTGCTATTACAGGCTAAAAAAAAAGCTCATCATAGAGGCATCTCCCGACCAAAGTCTCAAAATCCCGACATATTGTTTCCTACTCCCGATAATAGGGTAATTCCATCTGGCAACACTACCAGCTAGCTACATTTTCAGCCTCGTAGTCGCTTATTACCTATCAGGTGCTACTTAAGTCGATCGCTGGTTAGCACATTAATTTTAAACATACATACATTGCAATTTAAATAAAAGCTTGTAAAAATGTTGTGAAATTAATTGATAATTCTTTAACTTTCAATGTTGAGAAATAGCATTCACTAAGTTATCATCGAACAATAAAACACCCGCTGACTTTTACCGTTTGTTAGGTCAAAAAACCGTATAATAACCGAGTACTGTACTGACATCTGCCACAGTCTAGTTCTAAGGGAGTGACGGCGGCGCCCGCGAGCACGCCGGCGAGCGCGGTGGGCAGGAAGGTGACGCGGGGCTCGCCCCCCACCGCCACCGTGTGCCCCCGCCCCGCCCCCAGCGCCGCCAGCCCGGATGCCACGCTCACCGAGTGCTGCGTGAACTCGCCGTAGCTCAGCCTCTCATCCCGAGTGCAGTTTACCTGCAAATATTATTCATTTTTAGGGCTCCGTACCAAAATGGTAAAAAAAGAACCCTTATGGTGCGACTCTGTCTGTCTCTCCGTCTGTCTATCCATCTGTCACAGCCAGATATCTTAGGAACTACGAAATTGCCGAATTCGACATTAGGGTGACGGCAGTAATGGACAGGAACCAATTATGGACATTTTTTCCCGTAAAACTCACATTTTAAGTAACTCACACTAAATTTTTAAACTATCAATAACTACTATGTTCAGAAAATGATGATCATAACTGGTAAAGTCCATGACTAGTCGGGTATAAGCCATTAAATGTTTGCTGTCCACTGTGCTTAACGTGTCCATGATTGGTGCCGTCACCCTATATTATATAATATATATTTTTTTTTACTCCTGATGACCTAAGGAATGCGTGGTTAAAAATCTTTCGAGTTCCTCACGGGACACCTTGTATATTAAAGTACCCTATAATATAAATTTTGATGCCCTTAGACTATATATCGCTCCTTGAAAAACATAACGTCACTATGCAAAAAGTGACGTTTTTGAGTTAACAACGCCATCTAACTCGCGTGATTGTAGGGAACGCAATACAAAGACACCTATTTTATGATTTAATGACAAATGTATAGTTTTCAGATTGTTCCCTATACTTGTAGTATAAGACGGTATTACTTGCCAGATTTCATAGTTCTAGGTCAACGGAAAGTACCTACCCTATAAATTTTGGTTTCCTTGAGAGTGTGTAATTTTAAAATGAGAAATAAATAATCTAATCTAATATCTTAACTAAAGTGTTAGCAAATGCACATTTGTTTGAGTGAATATTACGGGGTCCTATTGTCGCTTACCAAACACGTGTCGTCGGGGTTCGCTCTCCTCAGGCGGTCCAAAATGAATTTCCCGAAATTCAAATGTGCGGGCACCAGCACTTCTCCCTCGCCGTGTACGAACATAGCTGCGTTTTTTACCAACTATTACTTTACACCACAGCAGGTGTTTTTATAGGTAGTTTCATAACCGAGGCCAAACAAGAGTAGGGGAGACCGAGGCGAGTTGAAACAATTTTGACATTATGGGTCGTACACAAAAATCTATTGGCTGGAATCGTACGAGATTAGGACTAATCGATAGTTCATTTCTTTGACGTTTATATCACATCAACAAAAAACGCCTAAGTACAGCTGTTTGCGCGAAAAATTAATAGAAACGCGATAAGTCATTCTGTTTCAACTCCCCTAATACCGAGGTAAGTTGCAACAAGGGGGTGAGGAGAGTTGAAACAATTTTTGATTTTGAAGAACCAGAATCATTACAACAGTCATTTTATAAAGTTATTCAACATATATATATACAGGGTGTCCCTAAAACCAACCTTGATACGAAAAGGGCTGATAGACCAGCTCATAAAAAACTAGATTAAGCAAATTTGACCTTAGTAAAAATCTCTAAGTTTTCGAGATATTGACGTTTTTGTAAAACTCGTGCTAAGTAATACCCTGACTCGGTGTTTTGAGTGTCATTGCTAAAATATCAAGTATTTTTCAAATCTGTTTTTTGCTATGTGTTGCCAAATAACTGCTATTGAACATATTTTCTATTTTTGCTAATTTATTCATGCTGTGGACACAGTACAATAACAAAAAATATTTATTCGATTTTTTTCAAATTTCACCTCTGACTTCGAACTAGCGTGGTGAAAAAAAAATGTACCAACATAACCTGGCACGTAACGTAAAAAAATTGCGCATTTATTGTAGTTTTTAAAATGGTATAAAATTTACTAAACACTGTAATAATTTTTGAAATAATGATATTTTGTTACAAAATTAACTGTCTGCCGCCTTCATCTAAAATTTCTCATACGATCCGGTTGAACTAAGTTTGCACCTGGCGTGCTTGACATCACTTACAAATTAGGTGCAAGCTTAACGTAATCGTCAATATTTCGAAAGCTAAGAAATTTTTAGGTCGTCGAATTTACTGAGTCTCGTCTTTTATGAGCTGGTTTATTAGTCCTGTTTGCCATTTGTAAAAGTCGCGAATTTTGATAGCCTGGGTCGGTCTTTCGAATGTCATGACTTCAAGTTTCAGTATTTTCTTAATCTTTTTTTGTTAAACATTACTTAATAATTATGCTATCATCATTCTCATCATCATCATGTTATTTTGTTCCTATAAATACATATTTGGATTTTGCATAGGACTTGGCACTCATTTAGATCTCCATTCTTTTTGCGGCGAAGCCCACAGGCAAGCATAATTTTTGTATTGAACTTGGCTTTCCTTTTTTACATTTATGTTTTTGGTGGGATATCATTACTTTTTGTAAAGAAAACTAGGCAGGTATTGAGATTTAATGCTATTGTCTACATTCTCTGCCGCGCGCCGCCGACGACACACCGTTGGCCGGTTGTTTAGCGCGTATTACAAGTTTTTTGTATGGGGACACCACTTATTTTTTGACTTAACTTTATTTTTATATTTCTGTTATATAGCAAATATAATAATACATATATTGAGATAGTTTCAAATATCTGCTAGTAACGGTTCCAGCGATACAATAAAAAAAAAATCCCCTATTTTTTTACTTTTGCTTTTAGAGTTTTTCCTACGCTTACACACAACTACCGAGCTGGATTTCAAATTTTATCCTTCTAGGTCATCTGGAAGTAGGTTAGATTTAGGTACTTATATGTCAGTCAGTCAGTGCTACAATTTACGACTTTTTTACCCTTCATATCTTTATAACCGTTTGAGCTAGCTTCATGAAATTAGGGCTTCTAGATGTCCTTATGGTCCTAGAGGTGCAAATATTTTTTTCATCACACTTGCTCGTAAAGGGTGTTATAACACGCGGGCTAATAGACCAGCTCGAGCTGTTTTACCTCCCGTGGGTTATAAAAATCTATAACTCCCACGGGAAGAAAAACTGTATGAAAATCTATAACTCCCGAGGGAGTTATGAGTTTAGTTTTAAAATATAGAACCTACCCGTACGTCATTTCAGACTAAGGAGGTTTCTTATCAGCCAAGGCTTATTTCACATCTTCAGAACTTGGCTACAAAACCAATTTTAGTGTATACAAAGATTATATGGTATGTTTAACTATTATTTCAGTATTTAATTAATTATTTTGATGCAATTAAAATAATTTAGTTTAAAATTTTATTTTGAAAATCGGTACAATCTGTCGGTACTGCCTGTCAAGTTTGAAAACTAAACGCAGTTCTTAGCATTATCTGTGGAACACTATATGAAAAAGTTGACAGTAAATATTTTTTTAAAACATTGTGTGTACCACGGGCAGTAAGGGGATTACAAACTCGAGTCATTAAAAGCCCTCCGCCTACGGCGTCGGGCTCCTAATAGACTCTCGTTAGTAAATCCCTTCTTACTACCCTCGGTGCACAATGTACTATAACTGCAAAATATGTATAGAGTCTGGCTAATGAAAGATGAGACTGACATTTGTTCCAAACTTTTTAAATGGCGACATTATACAAACGTCAAATGTGTCAAACGTCATTAGATTTCTGAGGATAGTATGCTGTGGTGATTTTGATACTCAATATGCAACATAAGAAAGTAACAGTTTCCGAAAATACTTACTGAATTGTTTTTGCTTTTCTTTCCGTGGCTAATGTGGGGAGTAAATATATATCATAAATAAACACTAACACTCTAATAAAAGCTATGTACTTACCAATTTTCACTAAAATTGGAAGAATTGAAAAGGTGACAACAACTCAAAAATCGGCTCAAGTATCATTACCGTTTTTGTCACCCTATAAACAGTGTTGCAACCCGTTGTTTTTTTAAATTTGCCGCTATTTTTTAGTCTCATCTTTCATTAGCCAGACTCTAGTAAAAATCGTTTTTTTGTTTTTTTAATGGCTGAATGCCGTGATGCTATGGCAACTTTATTTATGGGTGGTTCCACAAAAGTTGGGTAACTTTGTGTTCCAGTGGATTTTTATATAAATTTATATTAATCGCCCAATATTAAAAATGTCTGGCACATGAAACAACCGACTTTTTATTATGTCACTCAATTTAGCCTTACTCATATACTTTTTTAACACAAAAAAATGTAGTTTTCTCTCCTTTATATCAGTCCCTAGCCATGTCACATTTCCAAAATACTGCTTTCATTCGTCCGGTTTTAGTATGTCTAGATGATATTTGAACTTTATTTGACTTAAACACAATAAAATTTATATTGTCTTACTCACCGAAACGATTTAGTGAACAATATTAATTATTTTCATATCTTTTTATATAAGAAAAGTAGTGTCATCGATAGTTAAAGTCAGGCCCTAGCCACTCAGTAATTTCAAAAATACGCGGCAACCGAACAAAACCAGCGTTTTAAAACTGTTGCGTTCTGAAGTAAAGACGTGAAGTTAGCCATACACGTGGGCTGTTCCGCGTCGGCCATCTTGACATCAGTGCGGTCGGCGTCAACGCTGAGGAAACACGTGCTGTGCCAGTCACTCTGTCAGCCCCTAGGTAAGTTGTTTTATAAAAACTTAATTAGTTACTATTCTCTTTTATTTGCGTGTATATGCGATTTGTTTGTTCTGATGTTATACCTATCTACAAGTTTCGTAATTTATTTTTAAGAGTAGACTAAGAGTGATTTAGTTCTGATTCGTCAGTCCCTAGGCCATCAGGCCCCGGTCATAAATGTGACCAGGGACTGATGCCATGGCTAGGGCCTGACGTTCATAATAGTTTAAATAGATTCGCCAATTGAAAACAAATCTGTTTGTTGTAGAATATGGCGCCTCGAAAGAAAATACCGTTGTCTAATGGAGAAAAAGCAAAAAAAAATCAGAACAGACAAAAAAACGTCTAGAGAAAATAAAAAATGGTCCAGTTTTATTAGCAGAGTATAAAGAGAAAGAAAGATTAAAATACCTTAGAAAAAAGGACAGGGAGAATGCGTAAACGATATGACTCCTCGCGCGAGTTCCTAAATTAGTAATTAAGAGAAATATATCATTTTATAAATTTAACAAGGCAGTTAATGTATATGAGAAGTAAGACAAGTAACTAGGTATTATAAGATTTTAAGTATTGTTATCTATTGATAAAAATAATAAGACTGCAACTTTGTGTTCTTAAAGTACAATTATTTAGAAGAAGAAAATATTTTTTTGTTCATTGTTACATGAACTTAAAGTACAGTTTCGTAAGATATAAGTACAAAATATGTTTAGTTTTGTGATCTCAAGTAATTTAAACTACTATTATTGTTGTTGGTAAGAAAGTATCTAACTAGGGGAGACTGGGTATGGTTGTCTCGCGGGTTGGTTGTCACAGCGGCCATAAAATAATACTAAACGAAGGAATAAGTGCATCGATTGGTGAAGTACGGAAAGATGTACAACTCTTGCGATCTTTTAGCACCGATCGATGTACCGTAGTAACCCCTAAATTCGCCTAGGGTGCCTATCTTTGCCTATTTGATTTTCCTAAACTTGCTTAAAACTACACTTAAAACTATTATATTATATATCAAGTAGGTAATGTATCATAGGTACTTGATATTGAAAAGTTTTATGTGCAGCTTGTCTTAGAAGATTTTTAGGAAAATCAACTAGGCAAAGATAGGCATCCTCGGCGAACTTAAGGGGTCACTACGTTACTTAATGTTTCGTTTAGTATTATTTTATGGCCGCTGTGACAACCAACCCACAACCAACCCGCGAGACAACCATACCCGGTCTCCCCTACAAATACTTTACTAAAGATTGCTTTGTCTATAAATTGAATTTGATTTTGCAATAAATATGTCAATTAATAAGATTATAGTAAGAATTACTAAATAAATGCTGATTATATAAGATACACATGTGATTTTATTGTACTAACAATGTAAGGTGTCAGTCCCTATCACAGCCCGTCAGTCCCTAGAACACATATTCCAAAAAAACTTAATTTTCTCTTAAAATACCAAATAAAGTGACTGGCCTCTTTGGATATAAAAAGTAAACCATTATAAGTAATGCACTTTACTAAAAGTTTTCGAACTAGTATCTAATAACACCTATGGCAAAATTTGTCAGAAAGTTACCCAACTTTTGTGGAACCACCCTTATATGTCATTTGAACGCAGGATACTGTCATTTGCGTAGCTTACCTCGCTTTGTAAAGTTTAAACCGTGTTAAGTAATCATTCGGAATAGGTATAACGAAAATAAAGTGTAATATAATCGATAAAAAATTACATTCGAATAAATTAATTACGTGCAAATTATAAAATATTAATTATGTATTAAACTAAACCTACAAATGAGGCACTTGCGACCGACTCCCCCCGTTCTCCCCATACATCATGAAAACAGAATGGTTTTAAAAAACACACCTGTGCAAATCACTACTGGCGTCACAGCTAATAAAATATTCGATTGGGACAATTGGCTTACACCAGGCCCCTATTTCACCACGCTTACAATGGGCTAGACGACAAAAAAAAACTGTTCAGTCCTGACGGACTGAACAGTTAGATTGTTAAAAAATA
Organism: Eudemis profundana; assembly: GCA_947034925.1. Classification (NCBI taxonomy): domain Eukaryota; kingdom Metazoa; phylum Arthropoda; class Insecta; order Lepidoptera; family Tortricidae; genus Eudemis; species Eudemis profundana. The sequence continues at coordinate 6,236,570 of OX344814.1, read as the reverse complement.
TTGTACACGTATTTTTTCTTTTGTTTGACAAACAAAAAATAACGAGGATAGAGTGCTGAGAAGTTTCGAGTGACGTCACTCCTAGGTACAATTTTCACCTAGGAGTGACGTCACAAGCCCTCACTCCAGAAGTTTGATGATCTATAACTTTGTCGCTTTTTAATATTTTGATAAACCAAAAAATACGTGTCCCATATTTTTTCATAATCTAACTGACGGACTAAATAGAATTATATAGTTTTGACCCAGTCGTCATCCCCATTGTCAGTGACATATGTCGGTTTACAATTCGACAGTCAGTGACAGGTGACAAGTCGACATATTCGCAAATTTATTTGTATGGAAAATGTCAGCGTTGACAATTATCCGTTTCACAAACATTTTATTGTATGGCAAAATTCGTAATTGTCTTCAATTGTAGTTTAAGAGTGACAGGCAATTTCTTACCATTGTCACTGCCTCATTTTATGACATTTATGTTGTGAAACAACATAATTTTTTACAAGTCGTCATATTTCGACAATTGTCTGTAATTCTTGACATGAGGTTAGAGCTGTGTCAGGCTTTTGTGACAATTATAGTGTTTCGTGGTTAACTTACGCAGGAAATGGCTTTCCTCTGTGAAAGTACCAGCGGCGATGGCGATAATGATATTGGTGAAAATGCTTACATAGGAAAATATAGATTCCAAATACTTTTTCTTTTAATATTACGATTTTACATTCAAGGAAAAAATTCATGTCGCTAAAATTATAGTGGTAAAAATAGTATAATTATTGGATAAATATAATCGGTGAACTTCTAGATCACCTAACTACACAAAACATGCATATACGAATACCGATACCTAAATGTAAAAACTAACCCTTTCCCACAAACTTATCATCATTAGCCTATATAATTATGTTCCGCTGCTGGGCATAGGCCTACTCCCATTGATGAGAGTGAATGGGCTGTAGTCCCCAAGTTGGCTCAGTGCGGGTACATCACATCCACCTTTGTATTTCTTTATATACATTTACAGGTTTCCTCTCGATGTTTTTCCTTCGCCGAAAAGCTAATGCGCGCTATATTAACCGAGTACACTGAAAAAAATATTTAACCGAACGACTTATTTTATCAATAACCATAATTTGATAAGGCGTTATTCAAGTTAAGTTGATTTAACAATCTGGTTTGTCTATAAGCAGTAAAACAGTTTGGTAAGATATAGCTGTAGTTATGTAGTCACTTTTTTTAAGTTATAGGTAGACGAAAGTGCGGTTACATTTAACAAACTTTTTTTTTCAGTGTAGTTCGAACATGTGCCTTTCAAGCGGAAGTTTTGTCATTTTTATCGGGCTATGCCACTCTACTGTAATAATATATATATATATATCCCTATTTCTCTTGGTCACGCTATAACTTGAGAACGGCTTTACCGATTTGGCTAATTTTGGTCTTGAAATATGTGTAGTCAGGGATGGTTTTAACGGTGAATACTAAATCGAGTGATATACTAAATAACTGGCCAAGAGCATGTCGGACCATGCTCAGTGTAGGGTTCCATAGCCGTAACTATAAGGTAAAAAATACGATGTAAAAAAAGTACAACAACAAAGAGCGTATCTTCATAGCAATTACGTCCTTTTGTTGAGAAGCGCAGTTTATCGGCAATAACTCAAAAACGGATAATCCGATCTTGTTGAAAATAATTTTCGTTGAAAGTATTAATTGAGCGCTATCTTTGTAATTTTTTTTATATTTTTCGGACACACGGTTTAGAAGATAGAGGGGGGGGGACACAATTTTCACAACTTTCGGAGCGATTATTTCCAAAGGTATTCACTTAATCAAAAACATTACTTAAGAACCTTAAAATGTTTTCAAAAGAGCTGTCGAACTATGTACCACACGTTGACATTTTGTGAAAAAAAAATTCTGTTACATGTATGGAGTGCCCCCCCTAGATTTTTTTATTTTTATTATTTAACTACCAAACTTAGTTGCGGCATCTACAAGACATCTATATTCCAAATTTCATCAGTATAGGTCTTGTAGTTTTTGAGTAAAATACCTGTGACATACGGACGGACGGACGGACATGACGAAACTATAAGGGTTCCTTTTTAGCCATTTTGGCTACGGAACCCTAAAAACGAAGATATTGTTCTCCCATACAAACTTTATCAACTCGAAAAAACAGTAAGCGCTGCAGGATTTCATACATCTTACGCGTTTTTGGTAAAATGGTTTCTGCTTTCGCTCGAGAAAGGCGGAAGCGCCGCAGGATTCATACATCTTACGCTTTTTTGCGAGCAAAATAGGTACTTTATATTATTGCAGCACTGAAGTCGTTAAGGCGATAGTTTCTTACAAATTGTTAATAAATTAGCCCTTATTCCCTAAGATACGGCTGTCAAAATCTCTATTGAATGACAAGAGACAATGCTGAGTTTTCCGTTTCATAGGGTAAGGTTAGGGTTACCGTTGACTACTCTTCATCAACACACAAATAGTAGATTGTGTCACAAGGGAGCAAAATGATATATTTACGGCGAGGGCGTACATTGAATCCTGAACGAAGCGACGGATTCTGCAATTGAATCCCGAGCGTAGCGAGGGATTCTAAAGTAGAATCCGGAGCGTAGTGAGGGATTCAAGTGTTAACGCCCGTGGTGAAAATAATTTTGCTACCTTGTGACACATGCTGCTTTTCACACCGACTATGAGGAAAATTTAAATACTGTTACGTCCGTGGGGTAGGTAACGTGATAGAAAATACACTAATTAACCACTAATTAAAAATGCAAACTTTATTACAAAATTACTAATTAACAAGGCTTACTTACTTAATAAATCACTGTACTAAATCACTGCACTATAACGCACTTATTAACTTTTCGCTGACTGTTCGCTTCGAGACTCGCACTGTATCGCCGTTAGTTCAAAACTGCTGTGGCGTCGGTGACGCGCGGCTTATATATCCGGAGACCCTTGCTCTCGAATTTTCCGGAGAAACCCTACCTCGAATGTACGGTCCAAAGTCCAAGGCCGGTCGGCGACCCCTCGGTCAATGACGCACCGCGAGTGTTCTAGGCAATCTAGATTGTTCGATGTTCGATTCGGCTGGAACATTCCCGACTATTGCTATCCCTTTCTAGTCTCTTTCACACACTTCTCGAACCTTCTCAATATAGCTGTCTCTCTCTAATAGTGCTATCTCTTTCACTCCTTTGTGAAATTTCGCCATATACTGAAGTGTACTTCAAAGGCCCATAAGGGGTCCTGAAAACGCCTGAAAACGGGTTTTCAGGTTATTGCGCCATCTGATAGAGGGTGCCCTGAAACGGACTGAAAACATGTTTCAGGCGCCTGAAAACAACGGCAACTAGGGTGAATTTTCAATCTTCTAGTATGTGAAAGAGCCACCTCTGAAACGGCCTGAAATCACTTTTCAGCCTGCTGAAAACGCTTCTAAAGCACGGAAAATCACGTTTAAAGTTTTGACCTATACCACCGGCGCAACACTACCCCCTCCTAAGACATGCTCGTCCCGAGCATCATTATTTCCGTGGTACCTCGCCAGTCGGTCAACGTGAACAATCTTCGATGGACTACGAGGGTTTCGCTGTATCCGATACGTGACGTCGTTGATCTTCGTGACTACCCTATATGGCCCTTCCCAGTTTGGGGACAGTTTTGGGGATTTTCCTTTCTTTCGCATCGGGTTATGTAGCCACACCCACGATCCTTCCTCGAACCCAATTTGGTTAGCCTTCCTGTCGTATCGGGTCTTCATTCTCGTGCTAGCTTGAAGCCCGTGTTCACGAACAAGACTGTGAACGTCATCAATCCGATCCCTTAAATCACTCACATACTCGGTGATGGACCTCGGAGTATCAGGAGGACGTCCAGTTAGAAGATCTGCTGGTAAACGAAGCTCTCTTCCGAAATTAGCATACGCTGGAGTAACCGCCGTACTTTCATGGGTTGCTGACCTATATGACATCAAAAAGAGAGGAATATGCCGATCCCAATCCTTTTGGTGATTCTCAACAACCTTGGCCAGATGTCTCTCTAGAGTCTGATTGAATCTCTCCACCATTCCATCCGATTGTGGGTGATATGCCGTAGTCCTCGTCTTATGCATCCCCATGATTCGACAAGTCTCTTGAAAGACCGCAGATTCAAAGTTCCTGCCTTGATCACTGTGAATTTCCAGGGGTACTCCAAATCGACAGCAAACTTCATTCACCAACTTGTCCGCTATGGTGACTGCTTCCTGGTTAGGGATGGCAAACGCTTCAGGCCATTTGGTGAAGTAATCCATCACGACAAGAATGTACTTGTTTCCAGAGTCAGATGTCGGGAACGGGCCTGCGACGTCTAGCGCAATTCTTTCCCAAGGTGCTCCAACATTGTACAGTTTGAGCGCTCCTCTACTACGGGTGTGCGGTCCTTTAACTGCTGAACAATTAACGCACTTCTTGCACCAGTTTTCGACATCTTCACGGCAGTGAATCCAATAAAACCGTTGTCGGATTTTCATTAAGGTCCTTTTCATTCCAAGGTGTCCACCAGAAGTACCGTCGTGGAAACTTTCCAAGACATCTTTCACTCTTTTCCTTGGAACGACCACTTGTAGATGAGCATCCTTCCCATTCGCCGATTCCCATTTCCTGCATAGTACGCCATTATGCATAACCAAGCTGTCCCATTGTGCCCAGTAGCTTTTCGTTACCGTACTCATCGGAGCTACTTCACACCACCTTGGTTTGTGTACACCCTCATTAATCCAGTCAAAAATGGGCTTCACGTCAGGATCCTCTTGCTGAGCTAGTTGCATGACTTCATCACTCCACTCTTCACTGACTGTGTCAGTTCTCAGCATCCTCAAACACTCCTTGCCCTCTTGTCTAAGACAATGCTTACAGTCGTCCGGACAAGGTCTTCGGGAAAGGGCGTCTGCGTTTCCATGTGATTTCCCACTACGGTGTTCGATGACGAAATCATACTCCTGAAGTTGTTCAATCCAGCGTGCCACCTGGCCCTCGGGATTTTTAAACTCCAACAACCACTTCAGAGCAGCATGATCAGTCCTGATACGGAACTTCCGCCCAAGCAGGTATTTACTGAAATGCTGTAACGTCTTGACAACTGCCAGCAGTTCCCTTCGAGTGACGCAGTAATTTCGTTCTGGCTTTGACAACGACTTGCTAAAGTAGGCGATTACAACTTCGTTGTCTCCCTTCTTCTGTGACAAGACTCCTCCAATACCAGTATTACTGGCGTCCGTGTCAACAATAAAATCTACTGCTGGATCTGGATACCCCAGTATTGGTGTTTCGCAGAGTCTTTGCTTGAGGTCGTTGAAACTCGCCGTACACCGATCGGTCCAATCAAACTGTCGCTTTTCTTCCGTCAGCTCGTGCAATGGCTTTGCTATATCCGAGAAGCTCTTCACAAACCGCCTGTAGTATGAGCAAAGTCCTAAGAATGCACGTACTGCAGTTTTGTCCCTCGGTATCGGCCAATCCTTCACGGCACTTATCTTCTCAGGATCTGTCTGGATACCATCCTTCGAAATCACATGTCCCAAGTAATTGACTTTTCGTTTGAAAAGTGAACATTTCTTTGGACTCAGTTTAAGGTTTGCCTCTCGTAACTTAGACAATACTTGCTCCAATTTGCTGAGGTGATCATCGAAGTCTCTACCAACGATGATAATGTCATCCAAATAGACCAAACAAGTATCTCCCAGCAATCCAGCCAGTATTTGTTCCATCAATCTCTCAAATGTCGCTGGTGCATTGCATAATCCAAACGGCATAACATTAAACTGCCAGAGCCCCTTTCCGGTTGAGAAAGCCGTTTTCTCCTTATCTTTATCCTTGATTTCAACTTGCCAATAGCCACTTTTTAAGTCCAACGTAGAAAACCATTTCATTCCATTCAAAGTGTCTAGGGTGTCGTCGATTCGAGGCAATGGATAGCTGTCTTTCTTAGTGGCATCATTCAATCGGCGGTAGTCGACGCAGAACCTCATGGTCCCGTCCTTCTTCTTCACTAAAACTACGGGGGAACACCACGGGCTTGTTGAAGGTTCGATAACGCCACCCTTTTTCATTTCCTCGATCATGTCTTCTACTTCCTTCTCCCGAGCTACTGGAACTCGCCGGGGTCGCTGTCGTATAGGCATGACTTCACCAGTGTCGATCTCATGCTGTACGACTCCAGTTCTTCCGATGTCACTGTCGTGCGCAGAGAAGACATTGCTGTATCGCAACAACAATTTACGTGCTTTAAAGAGCTCTTCCCTGGTGAGATCGTTTCTGGAGCCATCCAATAACCTTTCAATGTCCATTGGAGGCACAGAACACCCAGGTTTCTCGCTCTCCGCAGAACCTTGACAGCTTCGTATCCAAGATATTTCCTCACATAATCCAACCAGAGCTCCTTTACTAAGGACGCACTCGGTGTCACTTAAATTAAGAACTCTCACGAAAGCTGTAGACGATGTTGTTACCACCGTGCGGGCTGTCATCCATGGTTTACCATCTCTGACGTTTTCCACAACAACACAACGATGACATCCTTGTCTTGTGCTGTACGGCAATCGCACTGGAACAAGAACCTGTGCCCTTGGTTGGAGGATAGTTCTTCGAGTACAGTAAACATTCCCATTTACTCCACCCTCCATAGGCACCTCATCAGGCCCAAATTTCAGTACTCCAACCTTCAAGTCAATTTTACAGCCATGGGCTCTCATAAAATCCAGCCCAATGATGCAGTCGTCGATGATGTTAGCGACGATCACTTTATGCCAGTAGCTCTTATCACCAATTTTTAAAGCCACCTCTCGCTCCCCCTGTATGGGAATGTACTGGCCGGTAGCGGTTTGCAGCTGGAGATGCGTAGGTCGGACTAGATGATCTCCAGTCTGGTGCTTCAGAAGCCGAGAACTGATCACCGTCCGAGAAGCTCCGGTGTCGATGGTAAGGTGTAATGGTACTCCACCAATTTCTCCTTTGACGACCAGACTATTCCCGTCATTAGCCTGTGAGATCATAACTGGGACATTTCGACCACCAGCCAGCACTCGTCCCTTAGTCCTGGCTTTTACTCGTTTCCCTGCTGCGGCCCGGATGCCACAGCGCCCGGTGCCCTTGCCACTGGAGTGAGATCCCGTTCTCTCCTGCTCCTTTTCGGGCAACTAGTCTGTATGTGGCCACGTTCTCCACAATGGTAACATCGTGGCCCAAACTCACGACGGGGAGCAGTCGGCTCCCTAACAGACACTTCACGTACCCTATAAGGCCTTGACGGGTCCTGACGCACAGCTTCTACCTCTAGGGCGTGAGCCACTGCATCCTTCAGGGACCCATGGTGCCCCAGTCGCACTGCAGCCCGTACCTCCAAATCGCGTATTCCGTCAACGAAGGCCTGCACCAGCGTGGTGTCCACAAAGGAGGCGGATGTACGTTGGTACGCCTTTCTGACCAACTTCTCAATTTCTAGGGCCCACTGCTGCAACGTTTCATTGCGCCCCTGCGCCCTGTCCTTCAACTGAGCACGGTAGACGTGCTCCAGGTGCTTGTCACCGTAACGGGCCTCCAACGCCTCTAGAAGCCGGTCGTAACTTCTCTCTTCTCCTAGGGCTTCCAGTATGGTGAGCGCCTCGTCACGTAGCGCTAGGGTTAGGGCTGTCCTGGCCTGCTCCTTGCTCCAGCCGTTAGCTTGGGAAACGGACTCGAACTGTAGCTTATAAGCTGTCCAGGACGATGTACCATCGAAGGGAGGTACCTTGAATCGTCCTCCTCCCGACACAGGTACCTCGGCTGCACAGGTACTCGTACCGCTGGCCACTTTTATTTCGAGCTTCTGGAGGCGGTTTTTGTAGGTGTTGACTTCCTCTTTAACAGTCTCGACATTCGCCTTAACGTCATGAAGTCGAGTGTCAAATTTAATGTCCATGTCCGCCAGTTTCTCATGGACCTCACACATTTCACGTTTCCATTCTGCCGCGGTCTCGTGCACGTCCCGAAGCATTCTCGATTGTTCTTCTTGCTTCTGGGACTGTCCATGTAGTTCCTTCTGGATTTGTCGGGCTTGTTCTTGCTGTTGACGAGCTTGCTCTTTTTGTTCACGAAGCCCCTCTTCGATTTTCCGGGCCTGTTCTTGTTGTTGACGAGCTTGCTCTTTTAAGAGAACTAAGATGGCATTGACGTTCATCTCTTGCTTACATGGGGCCGGTGACTCTGATGAGCCAGCGTCCGGCGCAGGGTCCTCACCTGCTGCAGCTTGGCTCCGCGTCTGCACTCCCTTCGGCTCGTTCTCACGTGGTGTAAACGGCATTTTCTATCTTCACTTCTGACACCAAATGTTACGTCCGTGGGGTAGGTAACGTGATAGAAAATACACTAATTAACCACTAATTAAAAATGCAAACTTTATTACAAAATTACTAATTAACAAGGCTTACTTACTTAATAAATCACTGTACTAAATCACTGCACTATAACGCACTTATTAACTTTTCGCTGACTGTTCGCTTCGAGACTCGCACTGTATCGCCGTTAGTTCAAAACTGCTGTGGCGTCGGTGACGCGCGGCTTATATATCCGGAGACCCTTGCTCTCGAATTTTCCGGAGAAATCCTACCTCGAATGTACGGTCCAAAGTCCAAGGCCGGTCGGCGACCCCTCGGTCAATGACGCACCGCGAGTGTTCTAGGCAATCTAGATTGTTCGATGTTCGATTCGGCTGGAACATTCCCGACTATTGCTATCCCTTTCTAGTCTCTTTCACACACTTCTCGAACCTTCTCAATATAGCTGTCTCTCTCTAATAGTGCTATCTCTTTCACTCCTTTGTGAAATTTCGCCATATACTGAAGTGTACTTCAAAGGCCCATAAGGGGTCCTGAAAACGCCTGAAAACGGGTTTTCAGGTTATTGCGCCATCTGATAGAGGGTGCCCTGAAACGGACTGAAAACATGTTTCAGGCGCCTGAAAACAACGGCAACTAGGGTGAATTTTCAATCTTCTAGTATGTGAAAGAGCCACCTCTGAAACGGCCTGAAATCACTTTTCAGCCTGCTGAAAACGCTTCTAAAGCACGGAAAATCACGTTTAAAGTTTTGACCTATACCACCGGCGCAACAATACAAACGCTACCTACCAAAATAACGAAAACGAAATATATAGTTAGTCAAAGAGCATCACACATTTTTAATAAAATGAAATGTGAAATTGTTAAATTTACAGTTCCTTATTATTTTATAAAACGTTTATTACTTTTTACGGACGGGACGAATTTACCACTTCCATATTATATTTATGGCCCTCGCCTGCGGCTCGGACCCCAAACACCTGTGGTCTGGGCCATTCCTTATTATCGACTTTATGTAGAGTCGATATGTAGAGTCAATGTAGAGTCGATATGGAGAGTCGATATGTAGAGTCGATATGTAGAGTCGATATGTAGAGCAATAATGTAGAGTCGATAATGTAGAGTCGATATGGAGAGTCGATATGTCGAGTCGATATGTAGAGTGGATATGTAGAGTCGATATGTAGAATCGATATGTAGAGTCGATATGTAGAGTCAATAATGTAGAGTCGATAATGTAGAGTCGATATGGAGAGTCGATATGTAGAGTCGATATGTAGAGTTGATATTTAGAGTCGATATGTAGAGTCAATAATGTAGAGTCGATAATGTAGAGTCGATATGGAGAGTCGATATGTAGAGTCGATATGTAGAGTTGATATGTAGAGTCGATATGTAGAATCGATATGTAGAGTCAATAATGTAGAGTCGATATGTAGAGTTGATATGTAGAGTCAATATGTAGAGTCTATAATGTATGGTATGGCAATGGCATATTCTAAGCAGGTTCAAACTAAAAATACCCTGTAGGTAGTCCTTGAACAGAAAAGTATCACTTTGATCCCTCTTATGAGGGATCAAAATACTTTTTTCTGAATAGGAGGTGTGAAAAAAGGTTTTTACTATGAACTTCCATAGCAAAAAGTCGCCTTTTAGACTAGAACGGTAGAAAAAGTTTAAAATAATTCGAATCGTTCGGTGCACTATACAAATAATAAGAAGGTGAACAATGAAAGTTAACATCATAATCATAAATTTTGACTGAACTGTGATTTATTTCATGACTTGATATATTTTGCGCGATACAACATGAGAAGTCTCAAAAGGCAAAAAAGAAAATACTTTTAATTAATTCTAGTTTCGTAGGTGCATCAACAGCCGATTGCATACTTTTGTGGCTTTTTGGGATTTCTCATGTTGTTTTGCGCAGACAAAATGTATCAAACTATTTCAACAACATTAGATGACATAAAGTGTATACCTTCTTCTTGTTTGTATGTAGGTCATTCGTATCGGTTGGTTTTTCATATAAATAAAAACCGGCTAAGTCCGCACTCGGTCGAAGATTTTCGTACCGCCTCTTCGAGCAAAAACAAAAAACATGTTTCTTGTATTTAGACCCTTTTTTATTTAATTTGTTGTTATAGTGGCAAAAGAAATACACATTCTGTGCAAATTTTAAGTCTCTACCTACTACAGTTCAAAAGATAGCCCTGTGACAGACGGACAGCGGAGTCTTAGTAATAGGATTCCATTGGGAACCCTTTGGGTACGGAACCTTAAAAATGGGGCATCATTCGTTTCCACAGCATTAATTATGTTTGAAATGTTTTATTTTATAGTCTCCGCGAAACGAAATAAAATATTTATGAGTTTAGTTACAAATGATGCTAATTATTACTCGTAGGTGGCACTGACTGTCACATGATGTATCGCGCAGACAAACTGTATCAAGTAACAAGTTATAAAATGAAATACATTTCAACCATGATTATTGTCATGAAAGCAAATGATGACACTTTTTCGTTTGTGTGGAGAACCGACCGACTAGAATGACCTAAGGTCTTGTAATTTTGTAATGGTCTGTGCCTGGCAGTTATCGACATACAGTTCAATTGTAAAATCTTGTGAAACAAAAATAATTACGACATTTTGACAAATGTCACTGTTTTTGTGACAAGTGTCACTTTTTTGTGACAATTGTCGCACCTGTCGGCGTGGTGAAATATCGCTTGTAAAATGTCGAATCTAGTGAAACAACAATAATCACGAATTCTTGACAATTGTCACATTTTGGTGACAATTGTCGCACCTGTCGGCGTGGTGAAATAGGGGCCAGTACCTACTCATTGGGCTGTTGACTTACAGCAATACATACGTACTATGAGTAGGTACTGCAGAATTAAAACAAAGTCAATGCTGGGTGTTATTTTAATACATCGAAAAAGGAACACGAGGGTTAGAGACACTTTACTAAAACCAAACAGAGAAAAGATCGAGCGCACGAAACGGAAACGGCAACATTGCCAGTTTATACATGTAACTGGGAGTCAAACAAAACCTGTTACAAAAATTTTAAGTGAATTGCGACATAATTGCTGTTAATTGTAGGTATTTATTGTGTTTTAAGCGAATTATGACTCGACTCTTCAAGTTCCAACATTTCCCTCAGTCGGCGGCGCAGGACCTTCTGCCGCGGGCTCCTCGGCAGCTCCGACACGAACCTCACCCCGCCACGCAGACGCATGTACGAAGATACCTGCACACAAAACACTGCATAACCCATCATTAATCATTAAACTTAACTTAAACTCAGGTCAGTGGAGTAATCGTCACTCTACTCTATCCTCTGTAAGCCCTTTGATCTCCTGATACGACACAGTGCTCTCTTTCTTTCATCTGATTGAAATATACTATCTTAGTCTACCTCTCCCTCTCGTGACCTCTATTGTCCCCTCCACATTGTTAACGAAGAAAGCATTATGTCGTATCAGATGGCCAATTATCTTTCCTCTCCGGGTTTGAATTATTTTCTGAGCTCTCCTTTGATTCACCATGCTCAGCACCTCTTCATTGGTCTTCCTTTCCATCCGGCTTATCCTTTTCACCCTCTTCTAACACCATATTTCAAAAGTTTCCAGCCTTTTTCGGGAATTCTATGTCAGTGTCCATGTTTCACTTCCATACAAAACGATGATCCATAATTAACCATGATTCCTATATTACAGTTCACACCGGAATGTACCGAAGGAAATAGAAGTACACATCCTACGCGGACAGAATGCACATAACTTCACCTTAACCTTATCACTCCATCTTAAAGGAACCTAACCTCATTTTCCACGTAGTGGACGAGGTCAGCCTCGGTGGCGTGCGCGCCGGGGCGCAGCGCCACGAAGGCGACGGGCAGCTCCCCCGCGGCGCCCGCCGGCTTGCCCACCACCGCGCACTCGCGCACCGCCGAGTGCCGCAGCAGCACCGCCTCCACCTCCCCCGGGACCACCTTCACAAGAACATAAAAAAACAACAATGTAGCAATAAGGGTCATGATTCACTACTTAAGTGGGTATATGATGAAACAAAACACAAATAAGACTTCCAAGAGTATTCTTTACGCCTATTTAAGTTATAGCTTGCACCTTGTATCCGTTCGAAGTGATGATGTCTTTCAGCCTGTCTACCACGTAGAAGTATTTTTCATCGTCGTAGTAGCCCAGGTCTCCGGTGAGGTAGAACCCCTGCTCATCTAGGTACTCCGCTGTGGCCCCCAGGTAGCCCTTCATCAAGCACGGGCTGCGGACGCAGATCTCCCCGCGCTGGTTCGGGCCCAAAGTCGCTCGCGTTTCTACATCCACAACCTGAATACAAAACTACATAGCTACAAAAAAAACGGTTTGGAATAAACAAGCTACGCTTTTTCATTTGATAACCCATTTGATGTGATAGCTAACTTGAATGCAAAGGGAGTCGGGTTTTATGGAAATCTCTCGAATGATGAGTCGGCATATACAATATGTTATATACTCAGGCGTGCAAGTTTATTGAGAGCCACCATATGCGTGACGTGGGAGGTGAGAGGGCTATAGTGACTAGTGAAGCTTGTGCGTACCAAACCCTCACCTCACGCAAAGTATAAAGACGAACGTTTAGGAGCGCGCGACACGTACGCGATCCATACTTATTTCTTTGTAGTGCGTTCGTATTCGTACTCGACGCGCACACATTCAAGCGTGCGATATACCTTTTGTAGGAAAAAAAATTACTGTATTATACTGTACCTCACGCATACCCCAACGTGCCCCGACTCTCAAGTAAGTTATCCCTACAGCCTTGACGTATATCTGAAGACTTGAGATGCGAAAACATAGACTAAAAGATGCGATGGACTTCAATACTTTTATCGTAACACCTGGAACTGCTACGCCAACAGTAGTAGTACTATTCGTGTTGGAAGCCTTCTGTGCTGTAACTGCGCTTAATTCGGTCGTTCCATACAATTCCAGCAGTTTAATGTGGGGATATCTGTAAATAGTGCGTCTATTTTTATCTATTACGTACCGAGCAAACCGATACTAACATTAATTATATTAAATTAGTCAACATCAACAAAGAGCGGAGCTACTCCGAAGTTCAGAACCCGAAGTTAGAATCGCCGTTCCTGCTGCTATCTTGTATAATTTGATTGAACTGGGCTGGACGGTGTGTAACTGTAACGAACATCGAATTTCGGACTTCCGAGAGAGTTAGACTAATACGGCGTGAAAGTTTTCTGTATGCATTTTTAGGATAAAAAAAAAGCTTTTGTTTTTTTTTGTAAACTTTACTTAAGCGGTAGCGACTTCTAAAACATAAAACAAAATCTAAAATAAATATGAATACCTTTGCCTAAACGCCTTTTTAATTGTGGGTGGAAGACAACCACTGCTGGAATATATTACTTTCAATGAGCGGAAGTCATACTCGTCAGTCTTGCCGGCGTTGAGCACATCCATCACTCCCACGGGAATAGTGGCCAGCGTGTCCGCCTGTAATAGAACATAGGCATGATCCGACTAGGGTTTGCATAATTCGTCGAATTTCAAAATTCCAATAAAATTAATACCTATTTTGAATTCTGAAATTCGAATACTTCGAATATTTTAGAAAATTAACCAAATGAAATGATTTCCAGAGTGTGAAAGTTGCAAGCATGTAAAAGTTGCAAAAATATAAATGAACTATTTAATAAGTATGTAGTTAAAATATATTTAATATGTATATTTATTGGTAAAGTATTTCTGTTTGGTTTTTATATGTATTCAAAACATGGCCAATTTTCTTTGTCATCTGTGACCTTTCTAAGGCTTTTGATTGTGTAGCTGTAGATCATAGCACTTTACTTTGTAAGCTTAGTTTTTACGGTATCAAAGGACATGCCTTAGATCTAATTACCTAATTCGTATTTAATAGAGAAAAATCAAAGAGTAGCGATAAACAAAGCCATTTCTGCAGAGACAATGGTGGAAATGGAGTACCACAGGGATCTATTCTAGGTACGAGTATATTCCTATTTCATGTTTATGTAACTGATCTACCATACGTATGTTCGCAGACGTAGGAAAGATACTCCGAATTCATTGAAATTATACCCTATCAATGATATCTGACTGGTTTGCTACCAAACTTAGTATTGAATCCATAGAAAACCAAGTGTATAAAATTCTCTTTGACGAAATCATCGAATGTAAATTTAACTTCTAATATCAACATTAATGATGAAACGGCTGAATTTGTAGACTCATCTGTAATTCTACGGATTGCTTTGGACTTAAAATTGTAGTGGGACTTCCACAACCTGCGATAGCAACTAGGCTGAGCTCCGCTGCTTTCGCCATTAGTATAAGGCAGCTTACTAATGTAGCGACGGCACAGTAGGCCTACTTCGCTTAGTTTAATAGTCGGACTTTAATGGTCTTATTTTATGGGTATCGGCTGCGGGTATTGACACAGCTGTTATTCTGCAGAAAAGGGCTATTAGACCAGTTTATTGGGGGCACGCGAGTCACTGAGATAATTATATAAGGAAATAAGTATTCTGACCTCGCCGTTGTTATATGTATTTGAAACAATAATGTTCGTTGGAATTAATGTACACATTTTCCCAAAAAATGTTGATTAGCCAAAAGTCGCTGTAAATTTACAGACTGGTTAAAACAAGAAACTCGATACTGGGAAATTGTGGTGTGTGAATTACGGAGTTTACAGACTCTAAATCTAGATTTGTCGTAAAACAAAAACGAATTGCTCGGGCATACTTACTATAAAATAAACGACTAGGTATGTCATGGACATGTTTGGAAATGGTTGACGGCCTGCATGAGTAATCATTAATTTTACAAGCTTTTATTTAGTTTCACCTGTCCCGATGTCTGTCTGTCCGTCTGTGTGTCCGTAATCAAATCTTGCAAGTTAAATTTGACCCACTTCCCGTTTTCCGATTGAGCTGAAATTTTGCTAGAATATGTGAATCAGATGAAAATGCATACGATGAATATCCACACAAAATTCCAAAATATGTATACATAAACCTTACTGCCATAATAATAAGACCTGTATACATATTTTTGAAACTTTGTGGTGTATACAATGTTGGTGCCCTTGACTGTAGCGAACCTTTCTCAGTTGCTCAAAGGTTAGCTGGAAGAGATACCTTACAGGAATAAGTACGCATATGTACCATAATTGATCTGTGTACTGTTTCTGTATGATTTTATGTGCATTAAACTGATCGAATATCTGCACTCTATAAGAACCATCCTTGCCTGATAATCCTGTAAAGCCTTGAGGTCCAATATAATTTCCGAATATATGACTTTTTTTCCAACAGACAGGAAAAAGAATATCACTAAGAATATATATGTACTGCATAGTTCTCCTCTTGTGAAGCATGTTTGCAATGATTCGAAGTCGTCGTACCTGAAAGCATATAAATAAATCAATTGTATATCTTAGTACTTAAGCAAAAGATTCATGAGATTGTATAAGGAGCATTCCATGAAAATATTTCGTAAGGGACACCACCGTTTTAATACTTCCGAGAAATAAATTCAGGAAGCTAATTATCAGCATTGTAATATCATAACTCGGCTTTTAGATTGGTAGTGTTTCTTAGCAGGTAATACGTATTATTAGGGTAGCTGCCATAGCGTTTCGTAAGGGACAAAAAGTTGATGTTTTCATGGAATGCTCCATAAGCTGATTTATTGTCAGTAGTCTTTTAGGGGTCGTTTTCTTTCAAACTGATATAGTATGGAAGAAATTAAGTCAATATTCATATGCTCTGTGCAATCTCAGAAAAGTAGCTAACTAAACTACAGTTCTTACAGCATTCCATGCCTATGTGACGTCTACTTTGAGGTATAGAATTATGTTTTGGGGGAACTCTGTCGAAAACGAAATGGCATTCAGGGGACGAAAAAAGTGTGTAAGGGCTGTTTGTGGTGTAAGACCTCCGGAATCGTGTAAACCTCTATTTATAACACACAGACAGAAAATATTGACCCTACCATGTTATACATTTATGAAGTCGCCGTGTACCTATGTTAGAACTAACATCAAACAGTTTTAATAGTGTAGGTACGCCAAAGAGGCAAAATAAATACCAGGCCCTCGGAAACTAGGCACTATCTAGGTAAGCATGCTCCATCACCGACTTTATCTTCACTTACCAACAGGTGAGATCAAAGTCAAATGCTTACCTATCGTGAATAAAAAAAATAAAAAAAGGCATTAGTAGCTAAAAGCGGATGGCCCTTATTAGGCATAATTTAAAACTCCTATTATGATAACGCTTACCGCTCAAATGGCATAATAGTAAAAACGCATACAAGTTAATAGGGTACTTGCCTGTAGTCAATATAAATTACTTCACGCTAGCCTTGAAATCTGCTTTCGAAAATTTGCAAAAATCAACTAAAATTCACCTATTTAACGTTTTAAACGATTTTTAAAAGACCAAAAGCTATATTTGAGGAGATGATTTGATGTTTGAGCACAATGACGTCATTATGCTTTTTCTCATAGAAACTTCATACTATCCGAGCGTTTTGACAATTCATAAAAAGTAACTGATTTGATCTGTCAGGAAAGTACCCTATTGGCATACCGATTGATTTGGCATATTATCAAACCGCGTTGAGAAAGGGATTCGAGTGTACCGTTAGCACAAGTGTACTTAATAAATGATTAAATATAATCATAAACCAATCTTTGATATCTTCATAAGTGCAGACCCTTATAGATAATAGAATTAATAGCTAAATAAATATGATTTGCATATTTAAACTCTATTCTCGGTAAATATTGTCATTTGTTTAATAAAAAATAGTATTATCATATTTGACAAATCTGTCACCAGTCACATTATTTCGCTTTATCAAATTGCCGTAGCTTTTCAAAAATACGTTTGTATACAATATGAATCGAGGTAAAGTATTATACGGTCGATGCCGAGAAATTGTCTACAATGTACTAACATATTTTAATAAAGAAAACGATAAGACGAAGGTTCTTTTGAAAACTTTGATGGCCATCTTAAGCGTAAATGCAATCGTCTCTGAGGTAAGTATTCCAAGAGATACATTGCAGGAAATAATTGGATTACTGAACAATAATACCAAAGTTTTGAATCGTGTGGTGGCCGCGACGGGCGTTGGAAAAAACACAGTAACATTAATAAAAAAAGAAGGCAATGTCGCCAGAGCAAATTCTTGTAAATTGAGCACACCTAAAAAAGGAAAACGCTGTATAATTTGATATTTTTTCCATGCTTTAGAACTTCATTGTACCAAAATAACAATTTAATTTATCTGCATACTCTACCACTGACAATGTCATATCATGCATTAGTTCAAAAATGACATATGAGCTCAATCCCTTTCTAAACGCGGTTTGATAATACCTGACATTAGCATAATATTGTTAGGTATACCGAACTCATATAATTATGCGTTCGGTATAAAATGAGCGTTTTTGAAAAATAATTTCAAGTTTATACCCGTGGTTCACAAAATCCCAACCTTTTGGGTTTTTGCTACTAGGTAGTAAATGCTGACTGAACCGAACTGCTACCAGAAAAGTAGGTTAGGTTAGGTTAGAACTGCGACCTTTACAGAAATGAACTGCTTCCAGAAAAGTAGGTTAGGTAAGGTTAGAATTGCGACCTTTACAGAAACGAACTGCTTCCAGAAAAGTAGGTTAGGTTTAAGCTGCGACCCCAACGGAAACGAGCTGCTACGAGAAATGTAGGTAAGGTTAGAACTGCAACCCTAACAGAAAATTCCAATGTCCGATTAGGCGTATTAAAGTTATACTTTTTAATATTTATGAAAAATAATGTTATACTTAGTCAATGTCATGCCAGGCATGTCTCACTCCGCGATTTTGTTTCGACGTAATTATTATTCTTCCTTGCCTAATGCATTAGGCAAGCTCAGGGCTGCGCCGACACCCGGCAGCGCTTGTGTGGAAAAGAGGGTTATGTGTATGACCCGTATGTATGTATTTATGAATGTACGTAAGTATGTATATTACCCGACTGCGGCGAAGCCCAAAGGAGGGTTATGTGTTTGACCGGTATTGTATGTATGTATGTAAGTAAGTATGTATGTTACCCGACTGCGGCGAAGCCCAAAGGAGGGTTATGTGTTTGACTGGTATGTATGTACCTATGTGAGTAGGTATGTATGACGACGTGTATCAAAACAGTTATACATATAACGTCACGCAAATATTTTTTTAACTACCTCTAATTCACTAGGAATTTCAAGCTATAATAATAATTTTATTTTTGTCGACAACCCTAGCGGTGGGCGTGGCGACCAGAAAGAGCGCGCGTTATGAATTAGAGCGAGAACGTATGAGTTAGGCGCATTTTTGTGACTCGAACGTGGGTTTTGTTAGACAGTGAAACTTCTGTACAAAGTACTATTACTTATTCTGTGGTGCTGCGGTGAAACCACTCCCTTAGTTCCGTTCCTAGTGGCCATATTTCGGCATTCATGAAGTACTCATACTTTGTAGATGGTACTGTTAGTGTACTACCTGAGTGGACGCTCGAGCGGGGCGTGCAGCGGGGCGGGGCGTGCGGCGTGCATGAATGAAGCCCATACTGGTGTCCTGAGCGCACGCTACACAAAACCCTTTGACGCTGCCCGCCACGCTGCCCGCCCCGCCGGACGCGACGCTGGACGCTCGCCACTCAGGCCGTACACTTATACAAAAGGACGCATAATAGCTCTATGTCTTAACTTTATTTGATCTACAACTATAAGCTTCATAGGGACTTTTTTCTTCATGAATTGTAATAAACTGTTGGCAGTCGTATCGGCTTTGAAGAAACAAGCATGAATGCGTTTAATGCGCTCCACAGTCTGAAGATCCGGGTCTATAGACCCACTCCTTTTTATTACGGATCTTGTTATCCGCGGCCTCGAGGTGCGTGGTTTTTGTTTTTTAGTGTAATCAACTTTTGTCCACCCTGGTTCGGCATCAGATTCTAATTCATCTAACTGACAATCTTTAGGTGATTGGTCATTTGGTGGTTTTGTGGCCACACCGGGCGTCGGCTGCTTGACGTTAGGTTCGGCCGGTTCGGGAGTGCTGGGTGATAAGTCAGCGGCTGGCCGCGCACACGCAGGTACGGTTTTCACTTTTCGTGAAGTGCTCGATGCAGCGGCTGCTTTAGACGGGCCTGTCGTACTGGGCGCTGCAGCGGCTGCGGTTGTGGCGGAGCGGCAGTTATAGACATGCGCGATTTGGGGGTAGATGGGGTGGTCACTTTTATATGGGATGACAACTCTTGAATTTGCTTCGTTTGGATAGATATTTAATCATTATACCCGATATTGCCACCGAAATATTAATAAGCCAGGTTGCTGCAGTGTACGTTAACTAATAAGAATTATATCGTCACTACTTTGAAAAAAACTTGTATCTGAAATTAACCTCGGGAAAAAGGTAGTAAGTGCATATTAGCGTCATATATAGTTACTACATTTCTCGTTCAGCCAAAATGATGTGTAAATAAAAAACATGTAACATAAAAATAGTCATATTTTAAAATCTGGTCATTAATTAAAGTTGCAACTTTACACAGTTGATTAGAGTATTAGAGCCTATATTTTCACCAAAATCGACTGAACGGCTTTTAACGATCATTTTATGCTAGGTTCTTTGTATGCCACACGGCGAAGTATAGTTTTTTTTGAGATTTGTTCCATTTGAAAATGAGTCGTATCGAGAAAAGTGTATTTCGAGTTCTTTTTGAGAATAGGTCTTTTAGATATTAGGTCGTATTAAGTATTGGTGTATTTTGAGTTTAGTGCCGAATGCACCGGAAGGATTCTATTAATAATGTAACACCTCTTGTACCTATGTCTTCCAAATAAATATATGATTATTATTATTATTTTCTGGCATATTTACTTGATGGAAGTTACCAGTGTAAGATATGTATCCCACTTTGCCGCAAAATACAATTAGCAAAACATTGTAAGAATAAAAAAGTCAGTGTAATATCAGACACTGGAGATATTTATACTATTTAATATAAAAATCCTTTATAATTTTTTTTTTTTAACTTAATTGCACCCAAGAAAACGTATCGTACAAAAAAGGAACTTAATGCTAAAAGGCATGCTACCAATAAACCATAACAGTTAACAGTAATTATTTTCTTTCTTTACGAACTTAAGACATTTTAGCTATCTTAGTCGTCGGAGTAACAAAACATACCACGTCATATTTGTACTTGCAATACAGTTGAGATGTGTCATCTGCATTCCTTTGGACATGCCCGTTGTACCTGAAGAGTACGCGACTAACGCGACATCGGTCTCTCCTCGCACAGCGGCGGGCTCGAACGTCGTCACGTCCACGTGTCGTGACGCCATCGTTGCAATGGACAGCTTTATGTCGTCGATGTCGTCGAAACAAATGTAGGTCTTTATAAATTCTAAACCTTTCAGTATGTCGCGGTACGCTTCCCAAAACAAGCGAGAGCAGATCATATACTCCGGCCTTGTCAAATTTAACTTGTGAGTCAGGACCGCTGTAAATGTTAATATAAATTTTAATTGCAACAAGTAAAATTTTGTCATCGAAACGGGTCATTCCATATGAAAACACCAAATGAGGTGCGCTGCATGATTCCAGATTTTGATGAAAAAAGTCATGGAGGATAATATAGGTACGCTTTACATAAAATTATAGTTGTATTATTTTTAAATTGCTTAACCGCCAGTTAACATCTACCTGAAGTTTTAAAATGAACGATTTTCGAGATCTATTCAAACTGCTGTAACTTTTTTCCGTCGCTGAAACTGAAATCGTATGTTTATATTTTTTGGTGTCATTACACGTAGATTCTGCGGGCCGTAAATGACCTATTTACGCCCTAGGGCGTAATGGTTTTCTTTTTAATTTGAAACGCTGGTTCTGTTTTACTCTTATTTGTCATGTTCAAAGGAAACGCCAACATACTTTTTTAACTTTTATCACTGAAATATTTATTTAAAGATAACTGTTATTGCAAATACATGTAAACACATATTTCAGTAACATTAATTAAATATTTAAATAGCGTATTTCAATATTTTGCAAATATAAAATCAACCATTTTAGGTCTTTACCGCTATGGGTTCCGAACGTGACTTGACATTCGCATTGTCTATGGATATATGTCACTAATGTCACTTTCTGTTTTAATATTTTCTTGTCATACCTACTGGGTCGATTAGTAAGGTTATATTATTAAGATTACTGATGAAAAACATTGTGTGTGCCACGGGCGGTAAAGGAATTACAAACTCGTGTTATTAAAGCCCTCGGTTTCACCTCGGGCTTATAACAAACACTCGTTTGTAATTCCTTACTTACCGCCCTAGATACACAATGTACTATTACTGCTAAACAAGCGTATTGCAAAACTATATTCAGCAATATGTGTTATTTTATTTCCTCATTGAACAGGAAGCGTCTAAAAACTCATCTGATTTTGCTATTTTGAGTGATGTTCAGGTGGTTTTTTTTGGATTACTAACTGGGTCTAGACAGTCGATCTTTTCTCACTGATGAGATAAGTAAAATAGGCAATAAATCAAGAACTTAAGCAATTTATTTGAACGTGTTGATGGGATTCAAGAAAAACCACGTGAACATAATGATTTTTTTCAGAATTGGCCATTTTTGACCTGCAAGAAAACCGTGTTTGGCAAAACATCAAAATCTGGAAAGTTTACAGGAACGTGTCGCTTACTTTGTATTCTATAAATTGTAGCATCTTAATTTGTATTGTTATTTTAATTTTTGTAAGAGATAGAATTTTTTGCAATCGTCAATTCTGTGAGAGATTACAAAATAGTGGTTCTCATTTTTTAATTAATCTATTACCTATAACACAAATAAAGAACAATATGGAGTACTTCTAATTCATTTGTGTATGTATAAAAACATAGTTGTGACACAACTACGCTCCCCAAAGGTTGTCTGGAAGAGATCGCTCTTTAGCGATAAAACCGCCTATTGTTTACCACTGATTTTATATAAGTTTGCATTGTAATTTTCTTTCGGTGTGCAATAAAGTATGATTGTATTGTATTGTACGCTGCTCTCCTAATAACGTAAAAGTGTAATAACTATGTTCAAGGCTCGAACTAAGTTATTAATGACTCCTCAATCGATGTACGATTTCTGTGTGGATAAGATTCCTGGAATCAAATTCTTTTTTGTGACGTCAAGAAGAGGTTGAATCTTCTGAGTAAAATCAGTCAGCGCAGAATTTTATCAAAATCTGGTGTTTTCATATGGAATGGCCCAAACGATTAAGCCGATCGTTTGTAGCTTTGGCGAGACTAAAGAGCCATTTGCTAATATATTACGATTATGAATGTTTGATATTGAAAAAACCGTATAGTAACTGACTACTGACCTCTGCCACAGTTCAGTTCTAAGGGAGTGACGGCGGCGCCCGCGAGCACGCCGGCGAGCGCGGTGGGCAGGAAGGTGACGCGGGGCTCGCCCCCCACCGCCACCGTGTGCCCCCGCCCCGCCCCCAGCGCCGCCAGCCCCGCCGCCACGCTCACCGAGTGCTGCGTGAACTCGCCGTAGCTCAGCCTCTCACCCCGAGTGCAGTTTACCTGCAAGAATAGGCTAGATGACTAAAAAAAACTGTTTAGTCCGTCTGTTACATTATGAAAAAATATTGTACACGAATTTTTTGTTTTGTTTGACAAACAAAAACTGACGAGGATAGAGTGCTTAGAAGTTTCGAGTGACGTCACTCTTGAGTACAAATTGTACTCAAAAGAGTGACGTCACAAGCCCCCACTCCAGAAGTTTGATGATCTATAACTTTGTCGATTTTTAATATTTTGATAAACCAAAAAATACGTGTCCCATGTTTTTCCATAATCTAACTGACGGACTAAATAGAATTACATATTTTTAACCCAGTCATCATCCCTCGACTTCGCCCGCTTTGTTCCCGTTACTATCACAAGGGAACTCTTTACAGGGATATAATATCCTATGTTTCAATCCAGGACTTGGTCTACTTGTATGCCAAATTTCTGCTCAATCCACCCAGATGTTACCCCGCTATTTAGTAACAAACATCCAAATATCTTCGCAAACTTATATTAGAGTGTGATTTTATTATTTACTAGCATTTTCCCGCGGCTTCGCCCGCGTTGTTCCCGTTTTTATCCCAAAGGAACTCTTTACCGGGATATAAAGTACCTATTCTATGTTTCAATCCAGGACTTGGTTTACTTGCATGCCAAATTTCAGCTTGTTCTATCCAGTTGTTACCCCGTTATTAGGTAACAAACATCCAAACATCTAAATATCCAAACATCCAAACATCATTCGCTTAAATGTTTTTATCAGAAAATGTTATGTTATTATTGTATAAGGAATAACGTAGCAATTTGCAGAAGTGAAAATGTTACTGGTTACTTATAAAAACTTACGAGAAAACTTAAAAAACGTTTCCAATAGTATAAGTGCAGGAAGTACGTAAGTGAATAAAACTTTTTTTCTAATGGAATTTTGGAATTTTTCTCTTAATTTACCGATTTTTACGATCCTGTACCTCAGAAGGAAAAAACGGAACCTTTATAAGACCACTTTGTTGTCCGTCTGTCTGTCATGTCAAGACCCTTTATCTCGAGAACGTGTGAAGGTATCGCTATTGAAAATAAAACCATATACTCAATTACTCAGGTGTACGGTTCCTTGAAGCTGTGAAACAATCAAACTTCTAAGTTAACGTAAAAAAAAGATATGGCCGTTTATGCCGTTAAAATAGTACATTACACAACTAGGCTGGTAAACAAAGAAAGGCCGAAATCGCAGATGTCTGCGGCCCGAGCTACAAGCGAGGGACGTAAATATGCGATCGAGGGCTTTCTTTATTATTACAAGCGAGGGACGTAAATATGCGATCGAGGGCTTTCTTTATTATTATGTCGACACTCACAAGGTAACCGATTTTTTTTATAGGGTACTTTTCGTTGACCTAGAACTATTTAATTTGGCAAGTGATACCGTCTTATACTACATGTATAGGCAAAAATTGGAAAAAAACTATACATTTGTAATTAAATCATAAAAAATATAGTCTTTGTTTAAAGTACCTGTTTGTACGGAGCTCTCGGTGGGCGAGTCAGACTCGCACTTGTCCAGTTTTTAGGGTTCCGTACCAAAATGGTAAAAAAATGAACCCTTACGGTGCGACTCTGTCTGTCTGTCCGTCTGTCACAGCCAGATATCTCAGAAACTACTGCTGCTATCGATTTGAAATAGTATTAAAAGTAGCTAACCCGAGCCTATTGGATGGAAAAAAAATCTCGTACCTTTTTTCTGAAAGGGGTCGGTAATGGGACTTTGAAAATTGAAAGTAGGGCTATTATATCGAATGAAAGAACTTGATTTGTAGAGTAAAGCGCCGTTTTTATTTTTTTTCTCATTTATGAAGTTTTTGATTTATGACGATAAACGTTATAAAAAATACCATTCCCCCTATTATCTTAGAAGTTACTGAACAGAAAAATCTGTAATAATTACCAATTATTAATGTCATCTTGAATATTACAGAAAAAATATAACGGTTTTCCTAACTTGCACCGTTTTTGAGAAATTTGCAAAAATCATAATCATAACACATACCTTTTTGCTCCTACAGAAATAATCTTGTTCCATCGATATACGGTAAAAAATTTCTTCTTTCCCTAATGACTGTTATGTTCATGAATAAATAATAAATAAATATTAGGGGATAATCTTACACACATTAACCGAGTCCCAAACTAAGCAATCCTTATACTATGGGTACTAGACGAAGATTATACAAACTTATATAGATAAATACGCACATAAATAAATAGAAAATGTCCATGACTCAGGAACAAATATTCGTGTTCATCACACAAATATTTGCCCTTACCAGGATTTGAACCCGGGACCTCAGCTTCATAGGCGGTGTCACTCCCACTAAGCCAAACGTATCGTCAATATCGTCATCCGTCGTCGAAAATTATCGTTAGATTAGAACTTACCTATGCATAATTTGACTCTAAATTAGGTTCACGAACATATCACGAAATAGTACATTGGTGTGAATGAATGTAACGGGTATTGTCGCTTACCAAACACGTGTCGTCGGGGTTCGCTCTCCTCAGGCGGTCCAAGATGAATTTCCCGTAATTCAAATGTGCTGGCACCAGCATTTCTCCCTCGCCGTGTACGAGCATAGCTGCGTTTTTTTTTCCAAATATTACTAATACGTCTTACACCACAGGCGGCGTTTATATAGATGGTTTTATTACCGAGGACAAGTAGTCAGTAGGTACTTATAAAACTAGAGTATATCGAGCAAAGACTGATGAGTTCAAATTCAAACCCTTAGCGTTTTTGGGTAGTAAAGTCCGGGATTGGAAACCACACACAGCTTAGGGCAGCGTAGGACGGCACCAGACTCAGACGTTCTTCGGTGCGATCCGTACTGGAGTATACTTACGCATTCGCAAAACTTTGTTTGTAGTGCGTTCGTTCACGGCGCGCACACATACAAGCCGCGGGATGTAGGTACCTTTTTTTTTTGACCCCGGGAAATGCATAAAACTGCATACCACTACGTAACCTAAGGCCATCGGGGGTGACAGCCAGATGTTACGTATTGGTTATGTGGGGCTCTCCGCTCCTGAAGGGATTGGCCTACCCACTAAAACCCAGGGATGCTACCAACCTGTGCCTTCACGGTGATGCCGTGGGATCGCTATCAAGCCACCACGACATCACCAGCACCTCCGCCCTAGGGCGGACCCTCTCCGAAAAAGGCACACTGTAGCATGGCCAGTGTGCCTTCCCCACCTGCTTCCCTCCGGCCAACCGGGCCGTCCCCCAGGGAAGCCAGGAACCAACACCAGACACACAGGGTCCGCATGTGTATCCGGTGTCTGTCCCTCCCTCGCCGCCACGGGAGGACAAACGCCCCTGCCCCGCAGCCGTCTACGGGAGGACAAACGCCCCTACCCCGCAGACACTCTCGCCTGTCCTTACGGACCGCGGTGGGCCAGTCCTCCGCCTCCCGCCCCCAGCACATGAGGTAGCGGCAGCCTGCAAGGCTGAGTTCTCGGGACGCAGAGGACTAGTCCACCGCCACCACGCAGCGGCACAGGTCACCCGTCTGGTGCCTGCCCGCAGTGCCCCCCAAAAGGAGACGTCGGAGGGATGCTGCCCGTGCCCGACGCTCCGCCCTCGCGTGCCGCACCTGGAGAGTCCTCTAACAGAGGAAACCCGGTGCGGGACCCCCCAACCCCCCCTGACAGGCTCATTCGCAGCATCGGCAAGTGATCAATTAGGGGCCCCTAAGAAATCACTTGCCGTTGCTCCCGGGGTGCACCGGCCAAGACGCTTCCCTTTCCTGCGGATCAACCGGATCAAGAGGAATGAGAAGAATCCAGACACTCTGGGAGGTTTCCTGTCTAGCACCCCGGGATGTAGGTACCTACCTTTGGTACGAAGAAAAATTACTGCTTTTATACTGTGGTACAGGTGATTTCTAATAAGATGTTACTTAAAATATATCCAACCGAACACTATTAGCGGCTCAGTGTCCTGTAAACCTCGCGACTCTGTCAACTCCCATGGTTCAGCCATTTTGAATCTATATAAATAATTATCGAACTAACTCACCAAATAACAACTATTAACAACGGGATATTTACCATACCTACTTATATGTTTGTTTTTATGAGTTCCCGATATTTCGGCACTGTTGCAAGCGCGATCATCACGGAGTAACATTATATAACTAGGGTGGTAATACAAATAAAGGCTGAGACCCCAGAAGTTTGCGGCCCGAGCTGCAAGCGAGGGACGTAAATATGCGATCGAGGGCTTTCTTTATTACCTCCCGTGTTGTGTACGGCATAAATATACAATAATCACGGAGTAACGACAACAGTAGTTATTATGTGAATAACCATGTTAGCTTAAAATACTACTCACACAGTTTAACGAAAATCGATTGAGAAATGCGACCTGTAGAGGAGAAAAGCCGGACATCCGCCGGACAGACATACCTACGAAAGCATTTTTGCCCAAGCTGAAACGGAGATGCTCGCTAGCTCAGTCACCAAGACCGAACTAAAAAATGCCTATACAATGATCTAAGGATTCTAAGGTATCCGAATGTTTGTTCATTTTCTTTACGAACATTTGAACACCTTAGGTAATTCTTACTATACACAATATGAGATAAGTGCTGGCGACTGTCCCCCCGGTCTCCCCTTAGACGAGGAATGCAGATTACGGCCTTAATTAAATCCACCTGTGTAAAGCACCAGTGCTGGCGTCAGAGCTAATCCATGCGGCCGCCGAATGTTTGATGACAATGAATTTTTTATATGGCCTTATTATTTTTTAATTACAATTAACTTTAGACTAAGACCTAGTTCACCTAGTTGTGTAAGTAGTAGGTACTATTGTAAAGAAAATATTCACATACAATGTAAGTTGTTTCTTGAATAGATAAAATGAAAATGACAAAAATGAAATGGTAGTACCTACCTATCTAGAACGAACCATTTGGGGCCATTCATTTATTACGTAAGACGATTTTTGCCAGTTTTTGACCCCCTCCCCCCTTATGTAAGAAAAAATAAGAATCGGCTGACCCCCTCCCACCCTATTTAATATTTATTACGTAAGAATATAAAGGAAAAATGATTTTACGTTTGGGCTGTTTTAATTTTTTATTTTTCAAAGAATCATTTTTGTAGAGACGTTTATTTGCAGTTATTAATTTTTTAGTAAAGTACCTATAGGTACGCAACCGCGCACGCGCCTGCGCTCTCGTGCGGATTTGCGCGCTTTTTCATAAGTTAAGATTATTTTGCGCATTTTTATGATCTTACGTAAGAACGATCAAAACTCCCTCCCCTGTAAGAAAAAATAAGACATGGCAGACCCCCCTCCCCCTCTAAATGTGTATATGTGAAGGTCATAAGTCATAAATATGCGATCTGGGGTTTTCATTACGTACCGCCGCTGGCGTGTAGGTACATGTTACGTATTACGTGTTCCCCTGGCCGGGAAGTGAATATCAGCATAGTGGGCGTTAAATGCCACTTATTCTCTGGCCTGCGCACAACGCTGGTGTAGACAATGACAATGAATTATTCCTCTAGCCGCTTACCATACATGCAAAATTGGCAATGAAATTTGAACCACCTTGATATGAAATACTTAGAGTAGAATTTATTATTTTTTTAGTTCGAAATGAAACAAAACAAATGCAACTTAATTTCCTTTTAATTTAATAAAGATTTAAACTAGGTACTCGTACATTGAAGTAAACAAATGACGTTTATAAAAAACACATTATTTTATAAAACGATCGAATTAAAATACTTAGGTACATAAATCGAATAATATAATATAGAGCAAATTATTGACAAAAATATAAATTAGCTACCTATCGTTAGTATTTTAAAGACAACCTGTAAAATTTGACAGGTTCAGAGAAAAAAATGTAGATTTTGATAATTGGCTACTTGACAAGTTTTTTCTGTGATATGTTATAGAAACACCTCTCAATAATAGAAATATTAGTGAAAAAACCACTTCTATATCATAAAAACTCACCGAGATACTACAATGTTAAAATCACATTTTTAGACTTTCCCAAATACGTGCCGAAACGCTGAAGCCCGTTATACAGTGACGTCACTACTCATACGTTGTTTGGGGAAATCAATAACTTTGTTCTGCAACTATGTTAAAACTTGCGTTTATCGTAACGATTTCATAACAAAAGTTACTATAAATTTTATGGGTTATTTAATGGTATTAATAGTTTTAATAATATTATACTTTTAAAATGGACTTACCCACCCAACTTTGGAGGCTCATAAAAAAAGTGACACGTTAGATATCAGACTCAAAACTTAAAAATATTTCCTTATTATGCTTATTTTAACAGGAACTTATATATTTTTTACAAATTTCAGTTACAGTCAAGTACCCAATTATGACAAATACTTTGACTTTAAAATTATGGAAGACGAAGGAAGAAAAAATTGTAGATATGTAGGTAAAAAACTTAACTAAAGCACATGTTGCATGTAGTAGTAAATAACCTGTCCGTGTAGACAGTTTGACGTCCCATTTTAGAACAAGGACATACTTACGTTCCATATAAATTGCGTACACTACTACATGCAACAGTTTAGTTAAGTTTTTTACCTATACTTCAACTTCCGTTAGACGATTGGCTTTGCCAAAACTCTGCCAAGTCTTTAAACCTCTCACAGCATTGGCGCCGCTTTCGTGGACTGCATTTAAATCCAGGACTCTTCAAAACACTTGTGAATCTCCTCACTAACGTCGTCACCGACTCCTTAGACGACCCCTCAACCTCCTCAATGGATACATTGGAATTGAGATGTCCAAAAACCTCATCAATGTACCTATCAACGTCATCACTGTCTCCTTTCTCCTTTTCACTCACATTCACCACTGTATCGTCGAAAGAGAGCTCACCAGTCGAAATACTACACTGCACGATATCGGGAATACTCGATTTATTCTTCTGATTGATTCTAACTGTGCTAGTCGCTGAACACAACTTATCCATGGACTTAAAAACATCGTCGATGTCCTCGCAGATCTCTTCAACCGAAACCGCAGACAGTATTTGGCCGTTGACGAAATAAAACTGCTTCTCTGGCGTGTTTTTAGCCACACCGTCCAGATCTTGTAGAAAATCCTTATAGTCCACGGATTTTTTGGAGGAATTTCTTCCTAGTCTTCGCCGTTTGAAGAGGAAAGATGAATCGAAGGTGGATTTCTTCAAGTCTAAGGAACTGAAGGCCGTTTTCATCGGGGTATGATCTTCTTCCGTGTCCAAGTCGACGGGTGTGCCCCATTGTTGGTCGAGCTGCAGCCACTGCTCGCTCCCAGAGAGTATTGTGTCTTCATCTATCAATATTGCAGCCATTTCTGCTCAAGCGATTTGTGACAACTGAGGTAGAAACAAAAAATACGTCGTTTTAAACACAGACGGTCATTATATAATCGTGTTGTCCCTTTTGCACACGTTAATTAGATAAGTTGTTTTGTCAACATAGTTACTTAGAAAGTAAGATTAAGGGATTAAGATTTCATTTGTTTTCGTATTTTAATTATGCTTAATTTAGTAATGTGTTTACTAATTACATTGGTTATTGTAACAGAACGTTTGTTTACTGTTTTATTATGTTACCGTCTACCCGCTAATGAAATAATGATGCAGCTACCATAGAAATATATCGAGATTACTGAAATAAGAGAATTTATGAAATGCATTAATATGCATCAGCAATATGAATCATAAGGAAAATGAGCTAATGCGTTGTAAAATTGTGTGATTGTAGTACGTACAAAACATAAAACAATGTATTTTTTCTACTCCTGTACTGTTATCTGTCTTTTACTTGGTCACGAACACTAATATAAGTACATACATAATATGAGTTCAGAAAAGTCTATACTCTATTCCCCATAACAGCACTAGTGTCGTTATAGTCACTTTACGTTATTGCTAGCAGCCACAGACTTCTAAATCTAGGTTAAACTTAGGTCAAGGATTAAGCGCTCAATTTTAACTTTACGGTATAACTGCACAACTACCAACTTAACAAACAATTAAATTCCTACGGTTTTTAAGAAAAACAAAACTTTCCGAACTAAATTCATTGATGCCAACATAAAAAAAGTATTTTTAATTTAAGTATATTTAAATAAAAATAAAAAAGTTTACCATAGACATATACTGTCAATCAAACGTCATATTTGCCTTGTTTCCAGGTTATGATTAATTTTGTATTTTATAATTTAAAACTTCGTCGTAGAAAAAGTATTGTATGCAACGTTGTATAATTAAGTCAAAAAACGCTCATTGCGTCTATATTTGCGATACTCGCCGCATTCGCGGCTCGTATCGCAACTCACGCAATTCGCATTTTTTGAACCCACTTATACAACTGTTGCATAAAATACTATAAAATAATTATAAGATTGTTAAGTATAAGATATACTTTTTCTTTCAATTATAGTTTCAAATACAAGAAACTATAATTATTGATATTGCATGTAAACTATCGATAACTGTCCCTTTTCTGTTTATGTTATTTGATGGATAAAAAGTTGCGAAGTTTTCTCAACACTAAATACTTATTAGGCACAGGTTATCTGGTCCGTGATTGTAAAGGTATCAGGAAATACAAATGAAAGAAAATTGAGATGAAGAAGCATTTATTCCATTATAAAAAGCATAATATACAAAACGCGCATTTCCGGTGACCTCATATCGCTGTCTCATTACGGGGTTCTATGTTTCACTTTTAACTAAATGACGTTTCAGCTTACGCAAAAATGTTTCTGTAGTCTGTCCGGCTGTATTCCCCTACAGATCACATTTCTCGGCCTATTCTCGTGAAATGTTGTGAGTTGGTTCGATAATTATAGTTTTGTTTGTGAATTCAGGTTTTGGAAATTTTCCACCTTTTGTGAAATGAAAATGTGACACATAACCCTGTATTATTGAGCCAGTGATATGGATACCTTGTCCAACCAAACATTAATTTTAACACGATTATACGTTTGCTGGACGAGTTCATTGCGGGCTGACAAAGTACAGAGTGATCGACAGACTTTCCCAGATCCGCAATGATTGCTATTTACCCATTTTACTCACTTACTCGCCAGCAGCAGACCTATGTTGTATTTCCAGCAGAGTTGAGGTCACGCACACATGTCATGTAATGACAACGGGATTTTGAAATTAATGTTCTTTTTTCGTACCGATAGCAAGTTCAACAGTGAATTGCAAGATGGACCAAAAAGTTTCTTTAAACTATAGCCTTGTGTTTATTTACTCACTCATTCACTTTTTTGCAATGAGTACTTCATGTAGCTGTGTGTGTAATCATTCACCTCAACTTTCCTGGAGCTACCTGTAACTCACTCGCGAACCTCGCGCATTATACGCCTCTTAAGAGCAATGCCTAGCTTAGCAACTTTTCAAATCTCGAATTTTTGACGCAATGTTTCTGTCGCGCTGCTGTGGGCGGCGCCTTCAATTCGTGCGATAAGGACAACTGCAGCTCGGACTAAAAATCCCACGCAAAAAACTCAAAAATTGAGGTTTCGCTCTCGACTGTCTCCTCTGAATTTTGGGAACTGCAAGAAGAAGAAATAATCTACGCCGCAATGTTTTGATTTTTTTGATATTTGTTGTCATATTTGTATACTGCGCCTTTTTTGGCAACCAATTCAATTAAGCCGTTTTTGCGATGTTCAAGGCGCTGTAAGTTTCTTTAAAATAAAAAATATCCAAAAAAGCAAAACATAGCGGCATAGATATTGATGATATTGATCTTATTTGAAAAATTCATTGCTCTATGTTAAAAAACCGGAGAGGAAACAGTCGAGAGCGTTTGTATGGGATAATCGCAGGTAGGCATTCCTCTTAATTAAGTTGAACGTTAGAAGGCCTCCTGCGTTAGCAAATAAGTTCATTTTAGGGTCATAAAATGTGTTTACTTAATAAAACGTTATGGCTGAATAACCACTAGAGCTGTGCGAGATAGCGGAAACAATGTACCTACTTCTACGCTGGTATATTCAGCCTAGTTTCGACACGATATATGGTGATCATACCCAGTGTATAATAATAGAAAAGTATGCTCATTTATATAAAACAGAAACACAGACGAAACATAACGAAAACATGCATAGTTAACAATGACATTTTATCAAAAATAGTTTCATTCAAACAAAAATCGATTGATTATAGCTTGGCAACTTCGTTGGTGACACTCACATGCGTGACACCGACGGAGGCAGCCTCCGGAGGCCCCCGTTCGTGTTAGCGGTAACTTGTGTGAGTGGTTACGGCTGCACATAACAAAAAACCGGTCAAGTGCGAGTCGGACTCGCGCACCGAGGGTTCCGTACAAACTCGTCAGTAGATACGTGAATAATTCAAGAAAAACTGTATGGTGGCACAAACTTAACTTTGCGCTTGTAAAACTGTTGTACCCATACATCGACATATGCCGCGGTTAGTTTAGTAGGAGCAAATAAGGTTGTCTTACGATTTTTGCGAATTTCTATAAAACGTTGCAAGTTAGGAAAACCGTTTTATTTTTCCTGTAATATTTAGGTTAATATTCATCATCGGTAATTATTACAGATTTTTCTGTTCAGTAACTTCGGAGATAATAGGGGGGGAATGGTATTTTTTTCAACGTTTTTTGTCTTAAATCAAAAACTACATGTCTAAGAAAATAAATAAAAACGGTTTTGGAATCTACATGTTAAGCCCTTTCATTTGATATCCCACTCGATATATTAGCTCAACTTTTGATTTTCGACATCCCATTTCAGTCCCTTTTAAAAAAAAAGTAAAACAGGTATAAGATTTTTTTTCTGTCCCATAGGCTCAGATCAGCGGTTTTTAACACTATTCCAAATTTCAAGTTGATAGCATCAGTAGATCCTGAGATATCTTGCTGTGACAGACGGACAGACAGACAGACAGACAGAGTCGCACCATAAGGGTTCCTTTTTTACCATTTTGGTACGGAACCCTAAAAACACACAGGTGAGTGTCACCAACGAAGTTGCCAAGCTATAGCTGGATGGATCATACAGATTTCGAAAAAAAGTCTTTCCTGTTGACAAAACAATGATAGTTAACGACCTAGATACACATCACTATGTTTTTAGCGTATAGGCCTAGAAGTAGAAGAGTAGGGTTATTTGCCTATAGGGGTCTAGCTAGAAAATTAGGCTTTTAAAGCCCCTAATTTTATGATGTCCACATGAACGACGCGAACACTTAACTCATACTACAAAATCTTCAATGAGTAGTTTTAACAGCGTTTTACCGCTCTTATCTAATCGTATCATTCATAATTTCCCTATAGGTTAGGAATATCGAACACACTGTTAACTGTACATTTGTACTTGAATGTTAACTTTAGTTGCAACGTGTTGAAGTCTAGGTGGTCAGTTAATAGTGGCTTCGTTTGATTTTCAGTTACTTTCTAGAGATTCAGAGTATTCTACAAAATAACCAAAAATATTTATTGTTATCGAGTAATTTTTTCTTGTGTGCAATATAAGTACATTACACAACTAGGGTGGTAAAACAAAGGCCGTGATCGCAGATGTTTGCGGCCCGAGCTGCAAGCGAGGGCTTTTATGCGATCGAGGGCTTTCTTTATTACCTCCCGTGTTGTGTACATCATTTTATGTCTACACTTGGCCAGAAAGCGGCTTCATCCGTACGCGCAGCGTGCGGAAAAAGTCACTTTATGGCCAGGAGTGGCATAAAGTATATTTGTATTGTATTGTAAAGTTGTCCGACCTTATGGAAAAATGGTTCGTAATTCGACCACGAAACTGAGAGCGGTTGAAACGCTATTAAAACTATGGAAATAATCGTTATTTAATTCTTAATGTCACAAAAAAGTCAAGATCAGTCATCAATCACAAGTTTTATTCATTCCTGCATAACAATCTACCTTTCACACATCCCCCATGCATACATATACATTATCTACACATGTACATAGCCTTAGGCACACTTCTATCGTAATTCTTACATTTTATCCCAGAGTGAATAGGCATCTGGGTGCATCATCCTCAAATAATTTCCGTTCATATTTAATTAGATTGCGATTATCAGGGTTAAAAGAAAAATCCTTAATAAATGGATCGTTAACGGCCATTCTCACGAAGTATGTCTGCGGTCACCTAATTACCGCGACGCTGCCGCTGTTTTCATACTAAATGTATGGAGACGCGGTAATTAGACGCAGTCATACTTCGTGAGAATGGCCGTTAAGAGGTCCACAGCTGAGCCGATACAGGGAACGTGCACAACGAAGGTGCTGCCATCTGGTGCCGCCAATCCGAATCTTGTACTCTATCATGCTGGGGCCACACCGGGAAACATTTTTATGGCGATGATGGACGATTAACGTTAGTGTGGCCCATCGAAATATAATGTATGTAACGATAACGTCTAACAAAATGTCCATAGTTAGGGCTTTATTAAACCAAGTGTTAACTATTTCCTTTGTGTAACGAAAGTTAACTATATTAATTGTATGGTAACTTTCTTTACACAAAGGAACAAGATTAACTTTTTGTTTAATTAAGGTCTATTTAAGGACATCTTTTTTTGAAAACGACTCGCCCCATACCGCCCACTTTTTAATATCAATACGTCTTATATATCAAGCGGTATTGATAACCAACATAATGTTTGCTATGTGTGTCTAAAATCATTTATGACAAATATTGGTATTAAGTTTACTTTGAGAAGTCTTCATTTTTGGATAGATTGCATATCGTTTAATAGACAAAAATCTGTGATTGGTTACGAAGCCTACTGACGTGAGGATAGTGATGATGACTGGGTTAAAAATATGTAATTCTTTTTAGTCCGTCAGTTAGATTATGGAAAAATATGGGACACGTATTTTTTGGTTTATCAAAATATGAAAAATCGACAAAGTTATAGATCATCAAACTTCTGGAGTGGGGGCTTGTGACGTCACTCTTGAGTACAATATGTACTCAAGAGTGACGTCACTCGAAACTTCTAAGCACTCTATCCTCGTCAGTTTTTGTTTGTCAAACAAAACAAAAAATACGTGTACAATATTTTTTCATAATGTAACAGACGGACTAAACAGTTTTTTTTAGTTATCTAGCCTATTTTGAGAAGTGCTAGTTCCGCCCGGAACGTACTAACGACTTATTCCGCTGGGCCGATTTAGAGCTTCAGTTACGCTTCCATACTTATTATATTTCGATGACGTGGCCACAACTTTATACTTGATATCGAATTTCATGAGCAGTTTTTTTTTTCAGTGCTGATAAGTTTACTGTCAGCATAGCGTCTGTTTTGTCGATTTAGTGCTGGCACCTTATAGTTCCTGCACGTTCTCTACCTATTACCGATTACAAAAATCATTCAATTTTAACGCATGGTCCTTTATAAGTGACTTTTGATAATGTAGAATCGCCCGTCGGGCGCTCAGCAGATCTGCACGTTGTACCGCTGCAGATAGGAGTGGAGGGCGTTTCTGTGCGGTTCGTCCAGAGAGGAGATGCGAGGGGGCAGCAGCCCGGGCGTGGTCCGGGAGACTGCGCCGAGGCTCTCCGCGAGGAAACGTTGTGGGTCCGTGATCACTGGAATGAGGATTTATTGAAGTTA
Organism: Eudemis profundana; assembly: GCA_947034925.1. Lineage (NCBI taxonomy): Eukaryota > Metazoa > Arthropoda > Insecta > Lepidoptera > Tortricidae > Eudemis > Eudemis profundana. The sequence continues at coordinate 6,199,878 of OX344814.1, read as the reverse complement.
GGGCAATAGTATTTTTTTCATCACACTTGCTCGAAAATGGTGTCATTACACGTAGGTTATGCGGGCCGTAAATGGCCTATTACGCCCTAGGGCGTAATGGTTTTCTTATTAAATTTGAAACGCTGGTTCTGTTTTACTCTTATTTGTCATGTTCAAAGGAAACGACAACTTACTTTTTTAACTTTTATCACTGAAATATTTATTTAAAGATAACTGTAATTGCAAATACATATAAACACATATTTCGGTAACATTAATTAAATGTTTAAATAATGTATTTCTTTATTTTGCAAATATAAAATCAACTAAAATGGCCGTTACCGCTATGGTTTCCGAACGTGACTTGACGTTCGCATTGTCTATGGACATATGTGACAAATGTCACTGTCTGTTTTAATATTTTCTTGTCATACTGGGTCGGAAAGTAAGGTTATTTTATTAAGATTTTCTCACAAGTGTGATGAAAAACATTACTCGGTTTCACCTCGGGCTTATAACAAACACTCGTTTGTAATTCCTTACTTACCGCCCTAGATACACGATGTACTAATGCAACAGTTGTATAAGTAGGGTCAAAATACGCGAATGGCGTGAGTTGCGATACGAGCCGCGGCGGCGATTATCGCAAATAGAAACGACCCACGCCATTCGCATTTTTCGACCCTACTCATACAACTGTTGCATAAAATACTAATTGTTTATGTTTAACATGAACGCCGCACGCCCTGCTCGAGCGTCGACTCCAGGCGTTCAGCCCCCACCTAGCCCGATCATATCGAGGTGGGCCGGACAAGGTGACCTGGTTCGACCCCAGGCACCCCCGGCACCCACCCAGTCCGACCAACCTCAGGGTGGTCCGGCTAGCGACCTGGTTCGACGCCAGGGAACGCCACGGCCGACCAACCGGTCCGACAATCGCTACGCCCATGCATGGGTTGCGAGTTTGTCAGATTCTAAAAAACAAAAAAAAAATCGAGCGTCCATGAGGGCCCTACACTGGCGGCTACACGTCAGTACCTGAGAGGGGATCACTGTTAGCGCCCTTAGCACACGTCAGTTGGGAGTATTGCGCCTGGTAGCCGGGCGCGTCGTCCACCTCGACGAAGTGGTCGTCGGGCAGTGCGGTCGCGTCTGTCGGCAGCTCGAACAGCGAGATGAGGGCCTGGCGACGATAATACCACATTACACAACTAGGGCGGTAAAACAAAGGCCGAGATCGCAAATGTTTGCGGTCCGAGCTGAAAGCGAGGGACGTAAATATGCGATCGAGGGCTTTCTTTATTACCTACCGTGTCGTGTACATCATTTTGTCTACACTTGGCCAGAAAGCGGCTTTACGTACGCGTAGCGTGCGGTTAAAGCCACTTTATGGCCAGGCGTGGCATGAATACACATTAACCTATCTCTGTGTGTAACCTTTTCAAGCTTACGAGGGTGGTTTATATTATAGGGAACGTGTACGACGAAGGTGCTGCCAACTGGTGCCGCCAATCTAAATCATATACCCTCTCATGCTGGCGCCACATTGATTAAAACGCCGTTAATAACGTTAATTTATCGCGTTGAAGGTCGATTAACGTCAGTGTAGCTACGACTTACTATATTTGACATTGACACTTACTTATTATAATTGACATTGACAGCTTGATTTGACAGGGGCGATAGTTTCCTTTATTGTCCGGCCGTGTCTCTTTTGTCATTTAGTGCTACCACCTATAGTTCGTGCACGTTCCCTATATAAGTAATTAATTTGAGGTATTTAGAGCAAAGATGGAAACTTCTTCCGTTAATACAATTTGTAACATGTCGGTTACAAGTGTAAAACTGATAACTCCTTTTTTAAAATAAACTCAATAATTTCAAATCAGATTGAATTCTTCTTGTTAGTCGTGCACTCTTGGCAGAGTGGTCGTGGTCATGTCTTGGTCAACTCTTGCGCTACCGCTTCTCTTGTGATGCGGCGCCATGTATCTCTATGTTTGGCGGAGTGAGAGTTAACATTAATGCTGGAATGTGTCACAGATTTTATGAGGTCTGTCCACCGTGTTGGAGACCGCCCCCGAGATCTTTTGCCTTCGACTTTCCCTTGCACCACCAAACGTTCCTCGTTACGGGTGATGTGCCCGAAGAATTTGAGGATTCGTATTTGCACAGACGACGATAATCTCTCTTTGATGTTGAGTTCTTTCAGGATCGAAGCGTTGGTTCGATTGAATATTGTTTGTAAAATTCAAAGGAGTTAAAAGCTTTTCACGCTTAGCCGACGAGCGGCCTTTGCTCGTTAAAGGCACTGGTCGCAACGCCGGTAAGCGAGTAAAGTTGGGCGAGCAACAGTTCATTGCGGGCTGACGAGGCAGTGTGATCAATCGACCTTTCCAGATCCGCAATGTAATGCTACTCGCCCAACTTTACTCGCTTACAAGCGAGATGAGCCATCTATCCATCCATTGTTCACATCATAATGCCAGCAGACGTTCAGTAAGGGAAAGAGATTCACGTACAGTCGAGTTCATTTACATGTACACACTCACGGGAACAAAAATATCTGATCACGACCCTATTGTCAGGAGTATAAAAGCGTGTTTAGATATTTTTGTTCTCTTATCTCTAGTTTTAACAAAGTGGCCAAATTTGACCAACCAGGACACAGACTACCCAAAAAAAAATTGTTCTCTTATATGTGTAGATGTAAATGAACTCGACTGTACCACCGTAGAACCCTGTCGCAGTAAGGCCACATATCACTCGAGCTTGAGTGACGGCGATCTGTCATTGCAACAGGGTTCTAAAAAGAGGACTGTTATTCTCCATACTTTGGATCGTAACCCGACCGCTAGGGGATTTCCGGGCAAAAACTAGATGGCGCTAAAAAACTAAACATTTAACGATATTATAATTGAACAAACATAGTATAGTAACAATTAGTTCGTAAACAGCTAATAATAAATAAATTCTAACATTTAAATACTGTGTCACATTTGCAAACTTGAATAATTGTAAATAATATAATGCTTTTACCAAGCTTATACATAGATGGCGTTGTAAATTCGGGGAACAGCTTTTTGTATGGAGAATGACAGTCGTCTTGTTTTAATGGTCCTTGGTCCTACGGTGGTAGGTGAATCTCTTTCACCTACTGTACAACCAGCCCCTTGTAGGTGGGCAGTTACGTCACCTGCATGAGGCGGGGCCACAGCGGCGCCAGGTTGCCCTGCCGCAGGTGGCAGGACTCCGTGAGCAGCTTGACGCAGCCCACAGCAGCCGCCTTCCGTTCTAACACTCCATCCACCTTCTGCAGGTCGGGGATCAGTACTCGCTCCATGTACATCGCGAACAGGCTGCGAACACACCGTTAATAATAGTACATTACACAACTAGGGTGATAATACAAAGAAAGGCCGAGATCGCAGAAGTTTGCGGCCCGAGCTGCAAGCGAGGGACGTAAATATGCGTACGAGGACTTTCGTTATTACCTCCCGTGTTGTGTACAGTCGCCATCAGATATATCTGAGCTGTCAGTGTACTCATAAATATCTGAACACGGCTCTATTTTCATAGCATTAGAGCCGTGTTCAGATATTTATGAGTACACTGACAGCTCAGATATATCTGATGGCGACTGTACATTATTTTATGACTACACTTGGCCAGAAAACGGCTTTTTCTGTACGCGCAGCGTGCGGAAAAAGTTACTTTATGGCCCGGTGTGGCATAAATAGTATTTTATGCAACATTTGTATAAGTAGGGTCAAAAAATGGCGTGGGTTGCGATACGAGCTGCCACGACGGCGAGTATCGCAAATAGAGACGCCATGAGCGTTTTTAGACTTAATTATACAACGTTGCATACAATACTTTCTCCACGACTAGGTTTTAAAATATAAAATACAAAATTAAACATGTCGCAAACAAGGCAAATCTGACATATGACTGACAATATAATAAGTATGTGTCTATGGTAAACTTTGTTTTCGATTTGAGGTATACTCGCTAGTGACACGCAGTGACGATATATTTTTTTTTATGTTGGCATCAAATAATTTAGTTCGGAAAGTTTTGTTTTTCTTAAAAACCGCAGGAATTTATTTGTCTGTTAAGTTGGTAGTTGTGCATTTTATTGTAAAGTTAGTACTGAACGCGTAATACTTGACCTAAGTTTAACCCAGATTTAGAATTCTGTGGCTGCTAGCAGTATCTTTTTGCGACTATAAAGAGACAAGTGCTTTTATGGGGTAGGGACCATGAATAGAGTATAGACCATGCCCCGGTAACTCAATAGAAAAAAAGTGAACCGCTTTGCTTTGATTGCCATCTACCTTATATTACACGTACCACTTGGCCTTCTTTTAACATACGTAATGATGTGAATGTAATTAAATAAACATGATATATACCAGATAATACATATAAAAATCGTGTGAATCTAAAAATATATTTTAATTTAAATTTCAATTGATTAAAATTAACCACTCATGATATTATTTATTGTTTGTTACATGGCAACAATAGTCTGTCAAGGCGGTGCTGGTTGGCCATAACATTCCCAAAAAAAAGAAATCGGTGCTGCTTGACATCAATCAAATAAAAAATGTCGGGAATTTTATCGAGTGCAGTATTTTCCATTATTTATTTCATTTCAACGTCGAGTTGAGCATTAATTCCCCCGTTGTATGTGCTGTTACCCTTTTGCTGTGTTAAGTTATGTTTTAAACAAAATGTCGGTCAGAATTTTCTGACTACCCGGCCGCAAAGTTCGTGACGGAGAAGGTAATTATAATGTTATGGGTTTTTATCAAAGCTGTAAGCTTATGATGCTACGTTTTGTCACGCGATAAATAAGTGATAGTTTATCACTGATAAAACATCCGTCACTCTCGCACACTATTAGTTAGAACGTGACGGATGCTTTATCATTTATTTATCGCGTGACAAAACGTAGCATCATAAGCTTACTGGTCTACTATAATTTAGACACGGTAATCACGGAATTGAAATCGCCTATGAATATCCAACAAAGTGAACCTTTTACCAATTCTATAATAAATGTTTCGTGGTACTAAATAGGTTTGCGTATTTCGGCATTGATATCATCTTTAATACTTTTTCTTTTTCAGGGATCCAATTGCATAGATTTCGGAATCCTGCTAGCAATCCAGAAAAATTTAAAATATCGAAGCACAGTTGTGGATCTGATTTTAAGGGAAAGATGATAAGTACATTTTCTTGTCAATTTAAAAACGAATGCGAAGATAAATTCACCTTTGAAATAAGTAGGTATAAGTAAAACTAAAAAACGGAAACTGGTGTTTTTATTTACACTGCTCTTTAGTAATCCTCTTTCAAACTATGCAGTGTGGCACGTTTTAGAAGTTACGTAGAAATAAGTTTTTAGTTGAGGTCACTAAATTTAAATTAATTTGCTTTATTGGGCGCATTTTATTTAAACTTGGTGATTGTAATTAGAAACTTATTTCAACGTAACTTCTAAGATGTGTCATACCATGCCAAACTATAATTACCTATATATACGTAGCTATATATATGTGTGTATGCGTGTATGTATGTGTGTGGGTGTGGGTGTATATGTGTGTGTAGATTTGTTGACGTGTAATGAAGGATAGATGGCAGCACAAGTACGATGATTAGAAATTTGGCCGAGTTGCCTGTCTATAACCTAGTATAATATTGTAGTCTTTGGTATAGACTTCTCTGAACTCATATTATGTATGTTCTTATATTAGTGTTCGTGACCAAATAAAAGACAGATAAAAGTACAGGAGTACAAAAATATTTATTTTGTGTTGGGAATAGCTGTGGGTTCTGTTCGGTCAGTTAACACGCGATATTGAGCACGGATGCCCGAAGAGAATCCCGCATGGTCTATTAAATATTATCGATATTTTTATATATCCCACAATAACGCGATGCAACAGATGTTTTAACGCCATCTAGCGGACATTTCGGCCATTAAAAATCGTTTCAACGCCATCCAGCGGAGAGTCGAGTCCCTAAAGTAAACTCACTTGGGCTGCACGGAGTCGACCAGGTCTATCAGGTTGTCTGCGCCAAAGTGCGCCGAGTAGAAGCCCAGGAAGGCGATGAGCCCGCGGACGTATTTAGTCGTCTTGGACGAGGATAGCCGCTGGAACAGCAGCGTCATTATCTGCTTCGTGTACTGTTGCATTGTTGACCTGGAAAATACGATACTGTTAAGCGCCCCCGAGACGGTCAAACGGTTTGACTCAAACACGTAGATTTTGGTTTGACTCAAACCATTTTGATCGTTTACAAAGGTGGTTTGAACGGTTTGTCAAACATATACGGGTTTGAAGCCCGTTTGATGAAATTTCATATTTTTGTTGTGTTTGACGCGCCGTTTGATCGTGTTCCGACGCGTTTGAACAAACTCGGCTTAGTTTTGTGGTGGATTTCGTAGTGTGACACAAGTCTAATCACGGCGGCGTACCGGACCAAACTGCGCACTGCCGTTTGACAACCGTTCAAACCGACATCAAACTGTTTCATCAAACACGTAAGGTTTGAATCAAACCATTTGACCGTCTCGGGGGCGCTTTAGCTTTGTTAAACACAAACGTACTCTCGACGTATGTTACGTTGTTCCGAGTGACAGCGCTGTTGCGTATAACTTTTAAATTAACTAAGGCACAGTATAACAGCAGCAATTTTTCTCCCTACAAAAGCTATATCACGCGCTTTGTATGTGTGCGCGTAGTGAACGAACGCACTACAAGCAAGTTTTACGAATGCCCCAGTACGGATCGCACTGTCTGCGCCTCGACCTGAATACGCATCGCGAACTCCTAAACGGCCGAAGTTTGACTACTTGTCTATCTTAAATAAATAAAATAAATAATTACTAGGGGACAATCACACTCAATAAGGCTTGTGTTATGGATACTAGACGACGATATATTTAATAAATACAAATACTTAAATACATAGAAAAATCACACAAATAATATTTGCTCTTGCCGGGATTCGAACCCGGGACCGTCAGCTTCGTAGGCAGAGTCACTAGCCACTACCACTAGGCAAAACCGGTTGGTTGTCTTTATACTTTGACTGAGGGCTAACCATTTTAAGGTCATCAATGTCACTTTAGTGTCATCAATGGCACTTTAGTTGAGGGGACTGGACATCTATAGTGTCTATGAAATTTACCTTATAACATTTACTGTAATAAGTATCTATGGCGATAATCACTCTCGGTATCTCAGTCCTGATAGCAAAATAGTTCTGATAAGTGGTAGGCCTCATTCAACATCGTTCTAAATATTTTTTTCGAAATTTTTACAGATAAGGTTTTTACAATGGACAGACACTACGAACAGGCTACTTGATGACAGTTCAAATCAGCTTATTTTTATTAAGTGTTTTGACGCTCAGAAAGTAAGCAGTTTAGTATGAAATACTGACGTGACGTCATGCTCACCATGGTGCATTATTTTTGGTTTTTGACAAATTTATAATCGTTGGTGACGTAGTAGTTGTTTTGAGAACGTAATTTGGTGGTTAAAGTTAATTAATTTACTTTGTTGTAAAATACCCCATTGGATTAAATTAAAATTACTATAGTTTAACGAAAAGTTTCTACTTACTCGCCGAATTTGAAGAGCATGGTCTGTATTAAATAGAAACCTTCGTGATCGTTTGTCTTGGACGCGATCAGCTTTTGGAACACACCCAGCATTGCGTTCTGTGGACGAAATCATATACCTAATGAAAACTGAAAATTAACTCATGAATCATATAGTACTATATCTATGCATTAAAAGTAGGCCTATGAAGACGTCTAGAGCGTCACACACGTCACGTCTTAAGGTAGTTTTCTAGGTAATGATGATAACTATCCCTTAAATAATTGATATTATTACTCTACAAGTCTTAAATAACACAAAATACGATATTTGACTGAGATTCGTCGAGAAAAGTGAAGTAACTGCATAAATAACTCTAACCTAACAAGCCCATCTAGCGGACAGTTAGTTAACTAATATATAACGCTTAGACAATAGCGCCATCTGTGGAATAATTTAGCGAATATACTCACCAGTTTACCCTCTCGTAGCACTAATTCGGAGCGAGCGTGCACGAACGCACACAGCAACCGCACTAGAGGGCGCACGTTCGCGGCTCGCTCCCAAAGAGGTGGAGCCACTAGGCATGGAAGTAGGGCGCCGTATGCGTCCCCGCCGGTGCTGGCGGGGGAAGACCCGCGCAGCTCCAGTAGGAGGGACAGCATTTGGAACACGTAGGGCATGAATTCTGGGGAAGAAAATAAATATAATGACACACCTAGAAAATAATAGTATTTCATGCAACAGTAGGGTCAAAATACGCGAATGGCGTGGGTTGCGATACAAGCCGCCGCGGCGGCGAGTATCACAAAGAGAGACGCCATGAGCGTTTTTTGACTGAATTATACAACGTTGCATACAATACTTTTTCTACGATTAGGTTTTAAATTTTAAATAACATACAAAATTAAACATGGCGTGCAAACAAGGCAAAGAACAGAAATCGAGCGGGAAACATGAATATGACAAATGACTGACAATGTAATAAGTACGTGTCTATGGTAAACTTTGTTTTTAATTCGACGTATACTCGCTAGTGAAACGCAGTGACGATATTAAAATAGTACATTACACAACTAGGGTGGTAAAACAAAGAAAGGCCGAGATTGCAGAAGTTTGCGGCCCGAGCTGCAAGCGAAGAACGTAAATATGCGATCGAGGGCTTTCTTTATTACCTCCCGTGTTGTGTACATCATTTTATGTCTACACTTGGCCAGAAAGCGGCTTTTTCCACTTTATGGCCAGGTGTGGCATAAATATAATAAAACAATGCTGCTCCGGCCCGGATTCAAACCCCAGTAGTCCTATATACAAGCGTACTGCCTCACCAAGGATCTCAGTTAAGTTGTACCTAAGCCGTCTGTTTAAGCCACTTGTTCCTTTGTTTACATGTGTTTAAACCAAGGACCATTAAAAGAAGAGGACTGTTATTCTCCATACTTTAGATTGTGCCCCGGCCGCAAGGGGATATCCAGGCAAAAACTAGATGGCGCTAAAAACTAAACATTTAACGATGTTATAATTGAACAAAGAAAAATAGTACAGTAACAATTAGTTCGTAAACAGCTAATAATAAATAAATACTGTGTCACGCTTGCAAAGTTGAATAATTGTAAATAATACCATATCTTATACCAAGCTAATACATAGATGGCGTTGTAATATCGGGGAACAGCTTTTTGTATGGAGAATGACAGTCCTCTTGTTTTAATGGTCCTTGGTTTAAACTCACCTTGCACATCGTTCTGTAGAATTTCTTGGAAGATCGGGAACAGAGCGTCCTCAAACGCTGTGATCGCGTTAGGATTCGACTTAGTCACCAATCTGAAACCGTAAGTTATTCGAGTTAAATAAGTTATAAAACAAGATTTTGTCAAAAAAATGTTTTTGAGACAAGCGTTTATCAACGACCGTACTTTTTTTGTATAATCGCAAGCTGCATGTCAAAACTAATCGAATGAGCCTAAACACTAATTTAGATGATCCTATGGCCACCTTCCAACTCCATCATCAGTTCTGATCCATGTCAGAATAATATTGCATTGTCATTCGAGTTACATAATTATAAGTGCAAAAATTTCAGCTCAATCGGAAACTGGGAAGTGAGAAACATTTAACTTGAGAAAAAAATTACAATTTTGGGCCATCTTATCACCGGCCGGCTTACAAAAAGTCCAATGTTTTCAGCGCATAGAATACTGCGCCATCTATTGCCCAGTAGGAAGAGTGTATATCGTTACTTTACTTGACACTAGATGTCGCTAGCCTACTATAGTACTCACGACACAGCCAGCGAGAGCGTCTCGAAGAGGTAGTGGTTGAAGTGAGGCTTGCACGGGTTTTTAGCAACTACTGACAGCATCTGAGCGAGCTTCGGTAGCGCGGAGCCGAGGTACGGTAGAGCATCGTCCTGCATGCAGGACAGTGTGCGAAGGATCGCTGGAAGTAACAAATCATGATTTATTAATGAATAGGTAATCAATAATCGTACAGTCAGCGACAAAAATTACAGATATTTTTGTCACTGCCTGTACAGAATACGTATCTATTGACTATTGGAATTGGGGAATAGCTCTAACTTAAAGACATAAAGTTAAACAAGTTGAATTTTTGCATAATGCAGCGGTTCTTGTGATGCTTATTGGTCACGTACGTAGAAACGGGCGCTGGGTGCATAATACCCGTTAAAATTTGCCCCAATAAATACCCACATTAACATCTTTTAATTAAGGCAGTTTACAATAGGGTATATTGGGTATTTGCCCAGCAGCACCCATTTGTAGTCACGTGGTCGACTCACCCTTCATGACGTACTCGTTGTGGTCTTTCGGCGACGCGTGATCGCCTAGTGCCGCGAACAACGTCGTAAGCGACGACCGCGTTATCATACCGCCGGCTATGAGCTCTATACAGCACTGTGTTGGTCACGTGGTACCAGGTGGATTTCACTCGATTTTGGCCTCCCGCGTGGTGGACGTAGCCGATTGGCACGCCGGCAGACTAAACGTCACAGTGGCACAATATAATTTATGCCACACCTGGCCATAAAGTGGCTTAGACAGTACGCAACGCTGTTGATGCCGGCCGTCGCCACCGCCGAGGACTGTGCGATAACGTACTGTACTGTGCGAAGTTTACCGTGCTGTGGCTGTGGGCGGGGCCTCGGCGCGCGCGCCAAACAGTTTCATTGTTTCGATGCGAGCGTGAGAATTCTTGTTTTTTGTATGGAAAAGCGCGAGAGTGAAATATCTGTGGTGGTACTCACCCTTCATGACGTACTCATTGTGGTCTTTCGGCGATGCGTGGTCGCCTAGCGCCGCGAACAACGTCGTAAGTAACGCGGCCGCGTGGGGCGCAAGCGACGCCCGCGTTATCATGCCGCCGGCTATGAGCTGTATACAGCACTGTTGGTACCAGGTGGATTTCACTCGATTTTGGCCTCCCGCGTGGTGGACGTAGCTGATTGGCACGCCGGCAGACTAAACGTCACAGTGGCACAATATAATTTATGGCCTGGCCATAAAGTGGCTTAGACAGTACGCAAACACTGTTGATGCCGGCCGACGCCACCGCCGAGGACTGTGCGATAACGTACTGTACTGTGCGAGGTTTACCGTGCTCTGGCTGTGGGCGGGGCCTCGGCGCGCGCGCCAAACAGGTCTACTGTTTCGATGCGAGCGTGGGAATTGTTTTCTGTATGGAAACGCGCGAGTGAAATATCTCGTCATATTCTCTAATCTGTGGTGGTACTAGGGAATGCAATTACCGGTAATTTACCGAACTTTAGTATGAAAAGACGGTAAATTTACCGGTAATTGCATTCCCTAGGTGGTACTCACCCTTCATGACGTACTCGTTGTGGTCTTTCGGCGACGCGTGGTCGCCTAGCGCCGCGAACAACGTCGTAAGTAGCGCGGCCGCGTGGGGCGCAAGCGACGCCCGCGTTATCATGCCGCCGGCTATGAGTTTCTCTATACAGCACGCCGCGTAAGTGCAGACCACGCCGCGGGCTTTTATGTGTTCGATCTGTGGGAATGTATAGAAATAAGGAATCACATATCTGGTTGTTTTATAATCATCATCACCATATCAACCTTGAGGTCTACTATTTAAGTGACGTGCACTCCATAAAGAGAAAAATACACTGCTTACCCTCTAATTTTTGGGCTGGCATAATCTTTTGATTCAATGGCCCTATATTCAAATTCAAAATAATTTATTTCGGATTAGGTATCCATAGTATGTGTTACTGCAAACAACAAACAAACACAAAACAAAGGTATTACTGATTATATTAGCAGATAAGAATATACACAAAACAAAGGTATTACTGATTATATCAGCAGATAAGAATATAAATAAATAATCATAATAATCATCAACAAAATTTATCTAAACAATCTTGTATACATTGGGAGGCATATTACTATTACTACTCATAGGCCACTCGTGTATCATGCGACCTCGCCCAGTGGCAGAATATGGGACTGTCATATGCCTCCCCCACCGCAGCTAAACAATAAAGAGAAAAAAAACCCTCTAAATTTCGACCCTGTCAAGGGTAGTAGTTGGTATAAATGAGTCGAGTGAGTAGTGTGTTAAGATATCGCGTGCTCTACTAATTTCTACCCTCCTACCATTAGTAGGGAAAACATTGGGGGGGAAGGCAGTGTATTTTTATCTTTATGGAGTGCACGTCACTGCTATTAAACATAAAGACTAATAACACACGGTCGCACGCTTTTTACCTGCATCCCCTTCCCACGCTCTTAACAAAGTCGTCTGGCCATCTTGTTGGGAGCCGACCGCCGCTGCGTTTTACGATACGTAGTTTTCATTTGAGAACCTTTACGAACTATCAGCCCTCGGTCATTCGAGCTATAAGCCCAGCCCATTTCCACTTTGACTCGCAAACTCTGGCAGCTTTCTCGGTTACCATAGTCCTATGGATTTCCTAGTTTTTTATTCGATCACTTAAAAAGACTTCAGCATAGCTTTCTCCATAGCACGTTGAACAAGTCGTAGCCAGTTTATAATGCTTATACAAATAATGCGTAATGACAATCCACCATTAGGTACAGGTCGATTCACAAGAGCTGGCACGAATGGATTGAATGATAATGTTTATGTGTGCGTGACAAAATGATTAAATACAGGTTTATTCAATAAACGATAATCGTGTTTTTAGAAAATCTCGTCCTATGACTTCGTAACTCAGTATGCATTGTACATTTTATGAACAAAAAAAATGCCTACCTACACAATTGCAACCTTGTCTGCACTTTGAGGACGTGAAGCGCGGAAATTGCTGTGAAATACCTAAATTTTGTATAATGTTCGCATATATTCGCCATGACTTCGTAGGTCAGTGTGAAAACAGGGTATATAAATTTCATAAAAACTCCATGATAGTAAACTATTTGTAGCGAACCGCCAAATTTACCTTACTGCCATATCTTTTACTTGCTTAAGTCTTAATAATGTGCAGATTATATGTATATTTTTTTCTTGAATAATTAAGGAGTGTTATGTACTTGTTTACTAAATATTTGGAGCCTCCCGTATAAGAACGTCACTCAACAATATCAAGTGACATTACTTTCGTTCATTCCATTCGTGCCAGCTCTTGTGAATCGACCTGTAACACTCACACTAAAAGAATTCGTTTTGTACACAAACCTTGCATATAAAGTATTAAATACACTCACCAGTAGAGGGAACGCGTTGACCAGGAGCTCTTTGGGTAGTAGTGATCTAAACGTCATCAGGTACTTGATGGCATCTGCTTTCAACACCGGCAACTCGTTCACTGTGGACAAACATTTGTTTAAGTATTTCAGTAGCATATATAGGTGTGCTTCGGCCGACAGAAACTTGGCCGATTTTCTATTTATATAAGGACCTGGTCGAATGGCATGGTCAACAAAAAATGGTGCAACTTTGTAGCGTAAATCCATATCGCAGTACCGTTTTTCCATACGCCACACCATAAATGGTGTTGGTCTTATGGTGATACTAGATTAAGTAGGGTTGCCGGCTGTCGTATTTTGTATGAGTATAGCGTATGCCCTAGGTCTTACTCTATGAAAAGCGGAAATAAGGTTTAAGATGAAGAGGAATAAACACAAGGGGGGAACGTTACCGTCTGGGCGGGCGAGCTCGGGCGCGGCGTGCTCGGTGGCGAAGTGCACCAGGTCGACGAGCGGGGAGGCGCGGGTGACGCCGCTCGCCTGCGTGTGTCCCCCCTCCCCCCCACCACCACTACACACAAGGGGGGAACGTTACCGTCTGGGCGGGCGAGCTCGGGCGCGGCGTGCTCGGTGGCGAAGTGCACCAGGTCGACGAGCGGGGAGGCGCGGGTGACGCCGCTCGCCTGCGTGTGTCCCCCCTCCCCCCCACCACCACTACACACAAGGGGGGAACGTTACCGTCTGGGCGGGCGAGCTCGGGCGCGGCGTGCTCGGTGGCGAAGTGCACCAGGTCGACGAGCGGGGAGGCGCGGGTGACGCCGCTCGCCTGCGTGTGTCCCCCCTCCCCCCCACCACCACTACACACAAGGGGGGAACGTTACCGTCTGGGCGGGCGAGCTCGGGCGCGGCGTGCTCGGTGGCGAAGTGCACCAGGTCGACGAGCGGGGAGGCGCGGGTGACGCCGCTGGCCTGCGTGTGTCCCCCCTCCCCCCCACCACCACTACACACAAGGGGGGAACGTTACCGTCTGGGCGGGCGAGCTCGGGCGCGGCGTGCTCGGTGGCGAAGTGCACCAGGTCGACGAGCGGGGAGGCGCGGGTGACGCCGCTGGCCTGCGTGTGTCCCCCCTCCCCCCCACCACCACTACACACAAGGGGGGAACGTTACCGTCTGGGCGGGCGAGCTCGGGCGCGGCGTGCTCGGTGGCGAAGTGCACCAGGTCGACGAGCGGGGAGGCGCGGGTGACGCCGCTGGCCTGCGTGTGTCCCCCCTCCCCCCCACCACCACTACACACAAGGGGGGAACGTTACCGTCTGGGCGGGCGAGCTCGGGCGCGGCGTGCTCGGTGGCGAAGTGCACCAGGTCGACGAGCGGGGAGGCGCGGGTGACGCCGCTGGCCTGCGTGTGTCCTCCCTCCCCCCCACCACCACTACACACAAGGGGGGAACGTTACCGTCTGGGCGGGCGAGCTCGGGCGCGGCGTGCTCGGTGGCGAAGTGCACCAGGTCGACGAGCGGGGAGGCGCGGGTGACGCCGCTGGCCTGCGTGGCGCCCCGGGACGCCAGCGACGTCACCAGGTACATGGCGGCGTCCTTGCCGCGCCACGCGCCCGACCCCTGCTCCTGGTACTTCGCTAACATCAGCTGTAACAATAATAGGTTATTGTAGTCATGACTCATTTTCCCTTGCAAAAAAAGTTGTCAATGTCGATAATTGTACATCAAATAAAATAGTACATTACACAACTAGGGTGGTAATACAATAAATATAATACCTCCCGTGTTGTGTACATCATTTTATGTCTACACTTGGCCAGAAAGCGGCTTTTTCCGTACGCGCAGCGTGCGGAAAAAGCCACTTTATGGCCAGGTGTGGCATAAAAAATATTGTACACGTATTTTTTCTTTTCTTTGACAAACCAAAAATGACGAGGATAGAGTGCTTAGAAGTTTCGAGTGACGTCACTCCTAGGTACAATTTTTACCTAGGAGTGACGTCGCAAGCCCCCACTCCAGAAGTTTGATGATCTATAACTTTGTCGATTTTTCATATTTTGTTAAACCAAAAAATACGTGTCCCATATTTTTCCATAATCTAACTGACGGACTAAATAGAATTATTATAGTCTTAAGGTGGTTGCGTTCCCATACAAAAGTTGGTGCACCTTCACGGGCTAACGGCAGGGTATATTAAGAAACTAATTTGACAAATATCAATTAATTTACGTTTTATTTTGGGCAAATGCATAAAAAATGGTATATTTTCACGCTAAATACCATATTTCACCGATGAAAAACTTGGATATTCTATCACTGTGTGCGAATCACCTACAGGTGGGTAACACAACTCACGCAAACACAGGCAAATGGTGTATGGGCGTGTGTGTGACTTATCTATTGATATTTCAAAACGGATCTTAATTTACGCACCTTTTCAGTGTGCATCCGTAGCCGAGTGGTCTAAAGCCTTCACTTATGGATACGTTTGGTTGTGGGTTCTAATCCCGAAATAATTTTATTTTTTCTTTTTTTTTCGTTTTTATCGAATACTACACGCTGTAATTAATTTTGTAATTTAGCCTGTTTATGCCAAATTACTAAATATTTTGACTAAATTTATATTCTGAAATATATATGTACCTACTAAATATTGTTTTGTTTTACTTTTAAAATCAGGATACTTAAATAAAGAGAAATAATAATAATACGGAGGTAAATTTTACAAAAACAATCTAAGCAATCCTTATTAGGGTAAAAAATTACCAGGATTTGAACCCGGGACCTCTAGCTTAGTAGGCGGTGTCACTCCCGCTAAGCCAAAAGTGTCGTCGATCGTTAGGCATTCATAGATGTCTGACAAACGGTGACAGATGGCAACGTCGCATGTCACGGTGGCAACGCAACGTTGCAACTCTGGGCAATTTTTTGATTCGCGCAAACTAAAATACGAGAGTCTAGTAGTCAGGGACGTTCAAATACTTTTCGAGAAAATTTATATTGTACCATCACCTTATAACTTTACCCATCTTATTGTTTCCTAATAAATACAAGTGATGTGAAAACACAAATCTACTATACGAGTACAAAATTAATATTTGACATTCCATATTTAGGATTCCACAAAATGAAGAAGGTTTCAGAACATTACGCTGTCACCAATAATGCTGTCATTCGTTTTGTTTCTAAATTTTCCAATTGGTGAAGGGAAGATGTATTTATCGTAGACAGGATGCCAGAATTGATTAGTTCTTTAAAAAATATGATTTAGGTACCTGAAATCGTGACGCGAATCGTAGAACAAAATCCTAAGTTCCTAGACCTGAGATGCACACATATAAAAGGTAGTCAGTTAATTTAATATTAGACTGAATTACTAGTGTTTTGCAATGCTAGTTTTATTGACTTATAGTAACATGGTACTTTATTTATTACAGAACGACTGACAGAGTCAACTCGCATCAATCTCTGTATTCGAGAAATTTGGCGTCCCTTGACAAACTTCAAGTAATGTGCTCAATGCCAGTTTACTTGTAAGCCTAGAAAATCATGTTTGGCGGCGTATGTTGCGAATTCCTTGGACCGCACGCCGCACCAACGTGTCCATTCTCAAGGAGCTCGGAATAACAACAAGGCTGTCCACTATCTGCTCCCAGCGGATACTAAACTACTTCGGACATGTTGCTCGCAGGAACCCAGACAACTTGGAGACGCTGATGGTAGTTGGGCAGGTAGACTTAAAAAGACCACGCGGTCGATCACCTACCCGTTGGTCAGACCTAATCAAGAAGCTCACTGGCCTGCCAATACCTAAAGCCATGAAGACCGCCGAGGACAGAGACGCTTGGAAAAGCTTGGTGCAGCAAATTTCAAACTAGACACGACCTTCAGCAATGAAGACGACGACTAAATCTAGAAAATCAAGAGTTCTCTCAATAACACATTGAGTGAGTCTGAGTCTGCCTGTTCAATGTTTATACAACTTATAATATGTTATTGGTCCGTAAACTTACGGCCCTAAGAATCTGTAAAATATGGAGATCGGCTTCGCCAAATTTGAGAATAAATATATTATGAATAAAACTATTTTACTCAGTTATACGTCTTATTCCATTCAATATATTCCCATACAAAAAAGAGCTGTACATTTATCGTGAAATAAACGGTTGCGTTTGTTTCACAAATTTATTATATTACCCAGTGGGTAATAAAAATTGAGTAATACCCATGTGGGTATGAAACTAGGTGGTAATTACAAAGTTATTTTTTGACCTATCAAAAAAAATGTGGGGTAGACAAGGGGGAAAATCGGCGTTCGTTTGTTCGATGGTAACTCGAGAATATTGTTGCTCGAGTACCTACACTTTTCTTTATTTTACCTTCGAATTTTCATGACTATTACCCGAGTTTCTGCTTATACGGGTTTACACAATAGCCGGAGCGCCGGAGCACAATAGGCGAACTTACAAGTTAGAATCTCTGTCAATAGATGTCACTTTTATCAATGATTTTGCTTTAGTGTGCGTGTACCTGTCAAAGTACTACTCGAGTTTCATACACATTCCTGCGCTTGGTAAGCACGTACATAAATTATTATGAATTAGAAATCATCGAAAGAGACTCAAAATATTGGGCCAATTGATTCTCATGCTGGTAAAATAAGCAGATATCATAATTATAGTCTTGAACATTTGGTCACGTGACCAAGACAGCGCCATCTCTGAACAATTCTGCCCCGGGTCACCGTGCGATACGCCCTTAAAGCAATACGGAAAAGAGGCGTCATCAGGCACTTGTCCACACGTTTCTGTCATATTTGGCGAGGCGGGAACGAGGTAACGCACACTTACACACGCGTACATGAAACATCGTCCATCACCACTGAAAGGATCCATTTTACTGAAAGGAAACATTCCTTTATTTTTAAAAAGAAACAAAACTGCATTCATAGATTTTCTAGAATTCGCTTGTCTCACCTGGGAATCGAACCAGATAAAAATTCAAAAAATAAGCACTCACTATTTTATTCTACTAATCGATAGGACTATTGGTTAGGATCAAATCTCTCTAAACAAAGATTTCGTCGCTATACTTACTCAACCACGTATCTACTCGAATAGTTTGATAGAAAACGCACCTGTGTTACAAGTAGAAAAGTGTGATTTTCCTATGACTGATGGAGATAACTATTGGAGTAGATCCGTGATTGAGTAAGTATAGCGGCGATTTGGTTCTTAATTACAAGTAAAGAAGATCGTTAAATCTATCATTAATTTAATTTTACCATCAATTCCAATACAAAGGCCAAGAAAATGTAAGAAAATCAATGAATGCAGTTTTGTTTCTTTTTAAAAATAAAGGAACGTTTCCTTTCAGTAAAATGAGGTAACTAAAGAATTTAAGGTAGTTTGCACGTATTGGCCGAATATGTTCATCATCTTGTCCTCGTAGTGCGCGGCGAGGGTGCGCACCAGGTCGCTGTCGGTACGTCAAGCGACGGCTATACGTGCGAGTAAGAGAGCGCTGTCTCTCTCACACCTATGGCCGCTAACGCCACCGATGTCGCGAGGGGGGGGCTGCGGATTCCCAGGGGGGCGGTAGGGGCCTTGGAAGAAATTGGGGGGCGTTGACGCTAACCAAGGGGGCGCTATCGCTTTTGAAAAAAAACCTAAATCACAATATTAGCTACAGTACAAACGTCCCCCCCCCCCCTCTACCCCAAATCATGCACCCCCCCCCCCCGTCGTTGAAAAAAATTCACAACGATATTGTTGTTTTTGTCGTGGGGGGGCGCTGAAAGTTTTTATCCTGCCTAATTGGGCGGCAAAGTTTGGGAACCTAGGGTATAGATGGTATTACCTGCACGTATTGGCCGAATATGTTCATCATCTTGTCCTCGTAGTGCGCGGCGAGGGTGCGCACCAGGTCGCAGGCGGCGCGGCGTCGAGTGTCCACGTCGGAACCCTCGATGTCGCGACGGACGTACTCTTCGGGATTGTCTTCGAACAGCTCCATGTCCGATTCTGGAGACAACATTAATAATAGATGTTATAGTCAAAATTAAATATCGATACACTGAAGATATTTTGATGGAACCGAGGTCTCTGAATAGATTACATTATTTAATGTAATTTTTTCTACTCCTGTACTGTTATCTGTCTTTTACTTGGTCACGAACACTAATATAAGAACATACATAATATGAGTTCAGAGAAGTCTATACTCTATTCCCCATAACAGCACTAGTGTCGTTATAGTCACTTTACGTTATTGCTAGCTGCCACAGACTTCTAAATCTAGGTTAACTTAGGTCAAGGATTAAGCGCTCAATTTTAATTTTATTTATTATTTATTTATTTTATTTATTGGGCACACAGAACAAATTACAGTCATTAACACAATTTACATAACGCTAATATAGATCAGATCTGGATTACAATTTTACGGTAAAAATGCACAACTACCAACTTAACAAACAATTAAATTCCTACGGTTTTTAAGAAAAATAAAACTTTCCGAACTAAATTCATTGATGCCAACATAAAAAAAGTATTTTTAATTTAAGTATATTTGAAATTAAAAAAAAAGGTTACCATAGACACATACTGTCCGTCAAACGTCATATTTGCCTTGTTTCCAGGTTATGATTAATTTTGTATTTTGTAATTTAAAACCTCGTCGTAGAAAAAGTATTGTATGCAACGTTGTATAATTAAGTCAAAAAACGCTCATTGCGTCTCTATTTGCGATACTCGCCGCATTCGCGGCTCGTATCGCAACTCACGCAATTCGCATTTTTTGAACCTTCTTATACAACTGTTGCATAAAATACTATTATTTCACAGAACTCGATTCTTTATTAGTAAAGTATAAAAAGTGTTCCTCCACAGTTAAATAATTCACGCGGTTAAATATGCCCCCGACATAGGGCATAAATAAAATAAAATAAATAAAATATCTTTATTTCAGATCTACAAACACGATCCATAATTGTGTAATTGCATAGGTATACAGCAATAACTTGGGAAATGCTTGCTAGGTAGTATTTGATACAAAACCCTGCTAAGCAAGAACGGAAAAAACTCACCTCTGAACTCCATGTTAGGGATGACGACCTTCTCGCAAATGCTGCTGAGGGTGGCCGGGTCCTCGAAGAGACTCTTGTAGTTGTTCTTCTCTGCTATTTTTGCCAGGAATGTGAGCGCGTTTGATACCAACTGTAAAGAAATAGAAATTAGAATGCTAATCAGCTAATATCTGGGTAGAGAGATATTTTAGCGCCTTTTGCCAACGATTCCATTCTAAATACTAATATTATAAATGTGATAGTTTGTGAAGACGTTTGGAGGTTTGGATATCTGTCATTAAATAAAGCAGTAACAAGCGCGTATAACGCAGCGCACTCGCAAACTTCACACCGAAGTTCTTCCATGAACCCGGGGTGGTTTTTCACCGTCCTGTGTCTTTTGCTTAGAAACGTCACAATAAACTCACCGCACTCAAAAACTTCACACCGGAGCTCCTCCATGATGCCATGGTGTTCTTCGCCATCCTGTCTTTTCAGAAACGTCACAATAAACTCACCGTACTCACAAACTTCACACCGGAGTTCCTCCATGATGCCATGGTGTTCTTTGCCGTCCTGTGTCTTTTTAGAAACGTCACAATAAACTCACCGCATCGAACTTGGGCGCCGGGCCGGTGGCCAGTAGCACATGCCATACAGCGGTTACAAATCCAGGAGCGTGCGGTGCGAACTCCTCTTCGTACTTGAGCGCGTATAACGCAGCGCACTCACAAACTTCACACCGGAGCTCTTCCATGATCCCGGGGTGGTCTTCACCGTCCTGTGTAGAATTATTTGGTTAACTGTGACAGATTCCAGCCAAAGGTTTGAATTCACTGACCAAAATATGTGATGAATCAGCCTTTGAGATGTGGTGTTGGCGAAGGATGGAGAGAATTAGCTGGACTGAGAAGAGGTCAAATGAGGAGGTGCTAGATATGGTCAAGAAGAGGTGTATTTTAAAAACCATTGAAAACCGAAGAGGAAAAATGATTGGACACTTGTTACGACACGACGAATACCTAAAGCCTATATAGAAGGAAAAGTTGAAGGGAGGAGAAAAAGAAGACCAAGAGCTTACATGGACCAAAATTAAGGAAAAGGTGAACGTCGTGTCGTACCAAGCTGTCAAGGAGAGGGCTCAAGAAAGACATGGAAATTGCTCCACCGACAAGAGCCTAGCTCTTAAATTCATGATGATAATGACAGAGAACGCATAATTATCTGACACAACCTTAATGCTGGGAATACAGTGGTGTCACATATTTTTGCATGCAGTGTTGCATCGTACCGGTTTTTTATAAGCGGTGAATGTCAGCATCAAATATTCTGTAACATCCAAAAGGTCATATACACCACATCTATATTACTATAGGCACTAGGGAATGCAATCTCGATCTCGTGAGATCTCGAGCAAATTTTCGAGATTCAATCTCGACAGCAGGAAATCTCGATTCTTGCATTCTCGATCGAGATCTCGGTTATTATTTTCGAGATCTCGAACGGGATATTGATGCGTATGAATGAATTTGTTTGGATTAATGTTTTTGAGGCTAGATTCGTGTTATTCGGTGCTACATGATGTTACAGTGCGCGGCTGGTTTTCACCGACGATATGAGCGCAGTGGCGCGCTCTGTGCGAAAAAATCGGGCGGATGCAGCATACCCAAAATTATTAGTATAATTTTTGTTCGCTAACCCTACATATTTTTAGTAATTTGGTTGAGTCCTTGTCAAAAACAGTTAGTATATACTGAATTCTTAGGCATTTTGATCAAAATAACTCATTTTTAATTACTTTGTCAAATCTCGATCTCGTCGAGATTAATCTCGAAAGTCTGACGGTCGAGATCTCGAAATACCCAATCTCGAATCAGATTTTTGGACGAGATGCCGAATCGCCAATCTCGGTTCGAGATTGCATTCCCTAATAGGCACAAAGGTATGTGACGATGTATGTGGTGCTTTGGATGTTAGACTATTTGATGCTGACTGTACAACAATTTATACAATCGAACAAACTGTTAACTGTACATCTGTAAACGAATGACAACTTTATTGCAAAGTCTATGGGTGGTCTATTTGCTTCTACGGCATCATAGAAGCAAATAATGACCCTCTTTTTTATGGAAAACCAACAGACTCGTATCAGCTTAAGTACTCACCTCAATTCCCTCTAAGCAAGGCACTTTGACTTGCAGCAAGTTGAGCAAATTGGGCATCCAAATGGGCATGTTGTCTTCGAAGAACTCCGGCAGGTCTTGGTAGTTGAGCGAGTAGAACACTTTGCAGATGAGCACCAGCGAGCCATAGATGACCCGGAGCGCCTGCGGGTTGTCCGCGTGCTTCGTTGTTAGGTCTATCGTGGCCTGGAACAACAATAATCATTTGTGATATAAGTAAAGATGATGCAGCTGTTCATTTACGGTTGTACCTAGGGTTGCCAGATGGTCGGGATTTGGCGGGATTCTCCCGGTTTTTGCATGTCCTCCCGACTCCCGACAAAAAAGAAAATCTCCCGACAGACGACTTCACTTTAAAACTTAGTCAGATCCACTCAAGGTGGTCCGGCCAGCGAAAATTTCCGCTCTTTCAGGCTAAAAAAAAAGCTCGCGTCGAGCGCGCGGGGCATCTCGCGACCAAAGTCTCAAAATCCCGACATATTGTTTTTTTTTCTCCCGATAATAGAGTCATTCAATCTGGCAACCCTAGTTGTACCCCACCTGACGAACCTGCGTTTAAAATAAATCGATAGCAGCAGTAGTTCCCGAGATCGGGCTCTGACAAACAGACTCGCACCATAAGGGTACCATACCATTTTGATATGGAACCCTAAAAGAAAAAAGTATAAGAAAATGAAAAATTCATATTTACCACAAACAAGTCTGTGAGCGGTTTGGCAAAGTTGTCGAGCACATGTTTGATCTCTTCCCACAGCTTCTGGGACTTGAACTCTATCCTGTACCGCCTGAAGAGCGAGTGCGCTGTCCTGAGTATGCCGTTTATCACGTGGAAGTCACCTAGAAGATAGCAGAATATAATATTATAATCTGTACTTTTAGTTATTTAAAAAAAGGTATCGGGTCGTTCAGCCCATGGTATTGTGCCACAGATACAAAACGTTGCTTTGATTGGCTGAACGACCCGTGTCACGTGGTTTTTTTGTTCACCGTTTTTTAAATACCTAAAAGTACAAAGACGAACAAGTAGTCCTACTTCGGCCGGTTAGGAGCGCGCGACACGTATTACACAGACGCGCGATAGTACGTCTGTGTGAATGCGATTCATACTGGATCATTGTTACGCATTATCAAAACATTGCGTGTAGTGCGTTCGTACACGGCGCGCACTCATTCAAGCGCACGATGTACCTTTTGTTGGAACTATTATACTATGTAACCATGATATTAGTGTCTGTAGAACAAAATTTAATTTGCTATAAAATTTTAAACAACTTAAAAAAAATAGAGTTATTTTCAGATTGTCAGGTTTTTGTTTTCCAATGGCGCAATGAGATCATGATCTGATGATGTTGTCTTAGAGAAATCGAGGTAACTATTCAAATATTATAGACAAGCATATTTTTTAAAGTTACTTGTACATTTGCTATAATGCTCACATTCGAATAGGCTCTATATCTCATTCAATATCAAATATAATAAGTTTAAATTTTTACTCAGTCAATTGCCGCTACAGAAAGAAGATTTACCTACAAGTGTCAATCTACATGCATAAAACAAAATCGGGTTAGTTAACACCATTTGTAACTCTAGAACAAGTGGACCGATTTTTATGATATTTTATTTTTTGGGTTTGTCTCAGCCCCGAATAACAGAATAACCATTAAAACATCTAAAAGAATGTAAATTTATGAGGCAGAACGAAGTTTGCTGGGACAGTTTTTCTTATTTGTATAGTTTAAATGGGGATATGTGTTACCTGTAGCAAATTTCTCAACCATCTCCGGGATGAGCCCTGGCCATTTCTCAGGGAAGTCACACTTCCCGATGATGGAGACAGCATCGCTGAACTGCCTCTGTATGGACTCCGGTGACTTTAGCATGAGGGAAACGATGAGCGTCTTGATCGTCACTCGGTCTGACGCGTGGATCTTGTCTGCGCTGTCCTCTTCCTAAAAATACCAACAAATAACTAACCACATTTTTATTAAATAAAAACCCAACCGCGGTGCACTTTGAAACTGCATAGAATCCGCCATTTTGTTTATTTTTACGAACTTCATACCCAGTGACACTCGCACCATCAAGACGAATCTAATGATGTATCATTTATCAAAATCGGATGTGCCTTTGAGTAGTTTTATTGCTGTTAAGAAAAGTTTGCCACCCAAGTTGTATAAAAAAAAAGAAAAAAAGTGACCAAAATTGCAGTGGCGTGGCGTAAAAGATATCCTCGGGCAAGCCGGTGCAGATTTGGCGGACATTTATCATAAGAGCTATAGAGTTAGGTGCTCGAATGCCTGATATGTATTAGGCAAGCCGTTAGGAATCGAGTTCTTTGGACGCCATGCTACTGCAAGATTGCCTGTTACAGAAAAAAAGCTTTTGTGATTAACCAAAACACAGAATTTGAAAGATCTGCTTGCAACTTCGTTTGCGAAGTGACACTAATGAATTAAAAAAAACCGGATAAGTGCGAGTCGGACTCGCCCACCGAGTGTTCCATACAAATTTGTAAGTACATACATTAAAGTACCTTATAAATTTTGATTTCTTGAGTAGTCAATTATTTAATTACAAAAGTATAGTTTTCGGATTTTTCCCTATACTTGTAGTATAACATGGTATTACTTGCCAAATTTCATAATTTTAGGTCAACAGAAAGTACCCTATAAATTTTGGTGTCCCTGAGAGAGTCGAAATGTACGTTTTTTGCGGCATAAACAGCCATATCTTTGTTTGATTTTTTTCACAATGTCAAGGGACTTGAGTATATGGTTTAATTTCAACTCGAACTCCTCCACACGTTCCCGAGATACAGGATCTTGACAGAGAGACAGACAGACAAACAGACAGACAGACAGACAGACAGACAGACAGACGGACAGACGGACAACAAAGTGATCTTATAAGGGTTTATTATTATTGGCGTCCCGTTTTTTCATTTTGAGGCACGGAATCCTAAAAAACACTGGAAAAATGCCTGAAATCGATCCAAACATACCACTGGCCAATTTCTCTTGATGTAGTTCTTGAATGCGATGGCAGCTGCAACCCTGATGGTGCTGTCCATGGTTTCCTTGTCCACCAGGTGCAGTAGAAGAATGGCATAATTCTGATTCACTTCCACACTCTCCAGGAACTTTTCAGCTGCAAACATAAATAAAAGGACATAAAGAAACAGTCAGCAACTAATCTGCTAAATAATTTAAATATTTTTAGGTGATCAGCAAAGTAATATTTAGCTTGTAACTATCCCGAAACTCAGCTCAAGACTGTCATCAGCGATAAATATATCATAAATCCAGTGAAGCCAAAATATTTATTTATTTAGACTTTATTGCACAATACAGGAATGTACAAACGGTGAACTACACTTTCACACCCAAGCGCCTGCCTAGTGGGTGCTCGTAACATTTGCTCAGATGCCGGCCATTTTTTTTTCGACCACATTTTATGTTTTATTTATGGCGCACACAACCTGGATGCCAATGTCGACTACACATATGTGATACAGCATTATTGTTCTCTCAAACCCGTCTAGGGGGGGCACTGTCAGTATCTGGAGTAGTTTTCAATTTTTTGTCTGGTTGTGAAGTTGTTAATGCCATAAGGCATTCTCTGCCAGTAAACTGCTGCAAAATATTTATGGTGATGAGGCCTTTTTTCTGACCTTTGCCAGAATTTGTACCTATTTATTTTATTTACCATAACAACTGGCACACACCGCAATGCAACAGAATAACAAAAGTTAGTTATTGTTCATCTAAGTTTGCCTAATATTACAGGTATTGTTACAGAATTTTATTCCTTTTGTCATTACTTTGCTACAAAACTCTTGAAACTCGCCTGTTGTCTACATTTTAATTCTTTTATTTATGTAATCTACCTTTTGTATTGCATTGTGGCATCAGACACTTTAAAGTTACGTATCCTTAGTACAGTCGAGCTCATCATTATCTGAGCAAAGAATGGATCAAAAATATCTGATCCAGTTCTTATACTTCTGACAATAGGGTCTTCTTTAGATATTTTTGGTCCTATCTTTGCTCAGATAATGATGAACTCAACTGTACAATCACCATTAATGAATATATGACTACTTCTCATGCACATATCAAGGAAAAAACCTCCAAAACATGCTGGCGCCATTTATTGCTACTTATAGAAATAAGCTAAGTCTAACCAAAGAATTTACTTCAAAAGAACAGTGGTACAGGCTCATCTGTCCACTCTAAAAGTTGGTTCTGGTGCATCTATAGCAGCCACATCGCAATGATTTGTATAAAATTGTATAGATTCCTGAATTTTGCGTTTTACATCACTGTCTACGCACAAAATTGCGCAAGAAACTGCAAGATGATACAGCTACTGCAATTTTCTATACAGGATTATATAGTAGGCGAAGATCTTGTATTTTAGAAAAATATATATAGCAACAAAGTGCTAAAAGAATGAAATATTGTCGAGATGTCGATAAAAGGCAGCCTTATGCTTCTTTCTTTGGTTAATTCACTTGACAAAATCGACGAACATGAAACCGATGAAAAATAAAAGAATACAGCATTCTGCATTTCGCATTAGTCTTTATATTATTGCTCATATCGTTCAGGTTAAGTTTATATTCATTATGTATTTCAAAAATCTAGATTTTGAGTATTAATATCGCTTAAAACAATGACATTTCAACTTACCGGGTCGACGCACGTTTGGATCAGGATTTAATGTTTGGTGTAAGTAATTTGCTAAGGTAGCCAGATTCTCGTCGGTTACTTCCATTTTTATTGATATGTAATTCAACTAAGGCGCCCTCGATTATGTAGTTGTTTAACAAAAACTTTAAAATCACGTTTACTAAAACTGTTCGACTGTCATCAACGGATTCAACTTCAACTTTGTTTTTTTTAAGCGCTCAGTGTGACCATGCAAAACCTTTAAAAAGTTACCTTCTCATTTTTCTGGACTTATATTTTGTTTCATAATTTCTTTGTAAATAAAATAACGTACAGTGTATATTCCTTTATTTTAATTATTTGACTTGACAATATAAGCTAGTAATTTCGATAATGCAAGGATACAACTTTAGATACAATTAAACGATATGCAATAGAAATCATTTTTGGTGGCGTTAATAGGTAAGCGATTTTTTTTTGTTATTGTAGAATTGTGTGTAGTAAAATGTATATTTAAGAAAAAAAAAATATTATTATTATTCATACCACCCAGCACAAATATGTATAATGCAATTACTAAACGTCTTGAAATATGAAGGTAGTTTGAGAAAAAATAAAAAAATAACGGCGTTTCATGCCGTTTACGTCAAAACTAGCTTCCGGTAATGTCTGCCTTTCCTTTCTCAACCTGCAGCCACGTGAAGCACACTCCGTAATATCAAAATGTTAATTTAAGTTTAAGTTATTTATGTATATTGTTCCTGTTTTCTACTGTAGAGGTATGTTTTTATACTTATTTACCAAGAATTCGACTATAAAATATGAGAAACGCGTAAATAATAAGTGTTAGGAAGTCTATTTGAATACACTTCCGTTGATCAGGTACTCCTAACTTTTGATGTAATCTAGTAAAATTTGCACTTCTATTCAGAGCATATTTTGCGTATATAAAACATGTACGTACAGTGATTTAAAAAGTTTGTGTTACACGACTACATCCACCTATTTATTACTTACTATACCTACTTACTCTTTGACCCATCTGCAACTGCAATTCAAAATGGCAGTTATCTAGTAAATGTCGGGTACCGTTTCAGTTACATTGAACTTTTATCGAAGAAATCTAATTACCTATTCATGCCCACCGAGTTATTTCAGTTTATCATGATAATAAATATGCTGAGTCAGACTAGTCATAGAGTCGAAGTAGCATTCGCTAGTAGGAATGTGCGAGCCATGGGCGTACCCGGGCATTTCTCCAGAAATATGTCTGCGACTCATTCATCTCATCTGTCTCCATACATTTAGTATGAAAAAGGGCCAGATGAATGAGGCGACCGCAGACATATTTCTGAGAAATTTAGTGAAAATGAAAAAATGGGTACGCCCATGGTGCGGGCCCACTACCCTACCTACCTACCGCATAGTATCCCATCCACCCTCATCCCCGGTTTGTTTTACCCGGGCTTCATACTCAGTCCAACCATGATTGCATGGATTTGTGCCTTCATGACAACTTCGTGATGGATATATCTGATTATGCGGCACTTTCTTTTGTACGTACCAAGAGTTTTCGATTCTTAACTTTTGCACAGAATAAGTAACAGCACTACTACAGGAGTTTTTCTTTCTAACAAAACTTACGTTCTGGTCTGACCGCCAGACGGACCGCACCACATCCGGCCGTCTCTCTCTATCCCATAACGCGTGCTCTATATGGTCGCTAATTTGGAACTAGTAGTCGCGTGGATCCATTTTTTAAATCCCCGTTGCATATACTTACAATTCCTGAAGGATAAACGAAATCCTTTCAAGAACATTCTCAAATTTGAAGTCGTCAAAACATTTTTGATTCAGTAATTTTGAATTATCCCTTGCAGAATGTACTACATACTCATATTGTCGTGCCTACTGGCGTGCGGGGCGCAATTCATAGACGAGCTTCAGACATTCGATAGGGAGTGTATCGGGGAAGACCTGTTTACGTGCCTCGACGGAGGCTGCGTGCCGCACGCGCGGTACTGCGACGGCAGTCCGGACTGCGCCGACGGCAGCGACGAGAACTTCTGCGGTGAGTGCCACCGCCTGTATACATGACGAGCTTACAGATAGAGAGTGTATAGGGGAGGAGCCGTTCACTTGCCTCGACGGGGGCTACGTGGGGTGGCGACAGCAGCGACGAGAACTTCTGCCGTGAGTGTCGCCGTCTGTAGGTACACATGACGAGCTATAGACAAGGAGTGCCTCGGGGAGCTGTTCACGTGCCTCGACGGCGCGTACCGCACACGCGGTACTGCAACGGTGGACAGCAGCAACGAGAACTTCTGCCGTGAGTGTCGCCGTCTGTAGGTACACATGACGAGCTATAGACAAGGAGTGCCTCGGGGAGCTGTTCACGTGCCTCGACGGCGCGTACCGCACACGCGGTACTGCAACGGCGGACAGCAGCAACGAGAACTTCTGCCGTGAGTGTCGCCGTCTGTAGGTACACATGACGAGCTATAGACAAGGAGTGCCTCGGGGAGCTGTTCACGTGCCTCGACGGCGCGTACCGCATACGCGGTACTGCAACGGTGGACAGCAGCAACGAGAACTTCTGCCGTGAGTGTCGCCGTCTACTGTGCATATCTATCTATCTACAAATAGGTATAATAAAATCGTAACAAGACTGCACGCATCACGCAAAAACTACCAGGCCGATTTCCATGAAATATGGTATACAAGTAGATTATAGTCTCGGTTATCACCGCTAGGCTCGTAGCAGCTACGGCTTACATACAGATTTTGCCATGACTATGGCTGCTATGACCGTTTACATGGTTGCGAAAGAGTTAACACATAGGATACTTTTTACCCGACCAAGACGGAGCAAAGAGTCATTAAACTTATTTCACTTCCGCAAATGTAGTTGCGGTTGAGCCCACTAGTAAATAAAAATAAAAAATAAACAGACAAGTGCGAGGCGGGCTCGCCCACCGAGCGTCCCGTACAAATTTGTAGGTACCCTATAAATTTTGATTCCCTTAGTAAAGACTATATTTTTAGGGTTCCGTACCTAAAGGGTTAAAAAGGAACCCTTATGGGCGACTCTGTCTGTCTGTCCGTCTGTCACAGCAAGATATCTCAGGATCTACTGATGCTATCGACTTGATATTTGGAATAGTGTCAAAAACCGCTAACTCGAGCCTATTGGACAGAAAAAAAATCTGATACCTTTTTTACTTCTTTTTTAAAGGGGACCGAAATGGGATGTCGAAAATCAAAAGTAGAACTGTTACATTGAGTGGGGTATCAAATGAAAGGGCTTGATTTGTACATTAAAATACTGTTTTCGTTTTTTTTTCTTAAATAACTAGTTTTTGAATTATGACGAAAAACGTTAAAAAAATACCACTATTATCTTCGAAGTTACCGAACAGAAAGATCTGTAATAATTACCAATTTTTAATGTCATCCTAAATATTACAGGAAAAATATAACGGTTTTCCTAACTTGCACCGTTTTTCAGAAATTTGCAAAAATTGTACCTCATACCTACTTATTTGCTCCTACTAAATTAATCGCTATACAGTATTTCTTGAACTATTCATGTATCTACTTATGAGTTTGTACGGAACGCTCGCAGCGCGAGTCCGACTCGCACTTGACCGGGTTTTTTTATGATTTAATTAAATTACAAATGTAGTATTCAGATTTCTTCCCATACTTGTAATATAAGACGGTATTACTTGCCAAATTTCATAGTTCTAGGTTAACGGAAAGTACCCTATAAATTTTTTCACACCTCCTATTCAGAAAAAAGTATTTTGATCCCTCATAAGAGGGATCAAAGTGATACTTTTCTGTTCAAGGACTACCTCAGGGTATTTTTAGTTTGAACCTGCTTAGAATATGCCATTGCCATACCATACATTATAGACTCTACATATTGACTCTACATATCAACTCTACATATCGACTCTACATTATTGACTCTACATATCGATTCTACATATCGACTCTACATATCAACTCTACATAATTCGACTCTACATATCGACTCTCCATATCGACTCTACATTATCGACTCTACATTATTGACTCTACATATCGACTCTACATATCGATTCTACATATCGACTCTACATATCCACTCTACATATCGACTCGACATATCGACTCTACATTATCGACTCTACATTATTGCTCTACATATCGACTCTACATATCAATTCTACATATCGACTCTACATATCGACTCTCCATATCGACTCTACATTATCGACTCTACATTGACTCTACATAAAGTCGATAATAAGGAATGGCCCAGACCACAGGTGTTTGGGGTCCGAGCCGCAGGCGAGGGCCATAAATATAATATGGAAGTGGTAAATTCGTCCCGTCCGTAATAGTACATCGTGTATCTAGGGCGGTAAGTAAGGAATTGCAAACGAGTGTTTGTTATAAGCCCGAGGTGAAACCGAGGGCTTTAATAACACGAGTTTGTAATTCCTTTACCGCCCGTGGCACACACAATGTTTTTCATCACACTTGTGAGGAAATTTTAATAATATAACCTTACTAATCGCCCCAGTATGACAAGAAAATATTAAAACAGACAGTGACATTAGTGACATTTAAGTCCATAGACAATGCGAAGTCAAGTCACGTTCGGAAACCATAGCGGTAAGCGGCCTTTTATATTTGCAAAATAAAGAAATACATTATTTAAACATTTAATTAATGTTACCGAAATATGTGTTTACATGTATTTGCAATAACAGTTATCTTTAAATAAATATTTCAGTGATAAAAGTTAAAAAATAAGTTGGCGGTTCCTTTGAACATGACAAATAAGAGTGAAACAGAACCAGCGTTTCAAATTTAAAAAGAAAACCATTACGCCCTAGGGCGTAATAGGCCATTTACGGCCCGCAGAACCTACGTGTAATGACACCGTTTTCGAGCAAGTGTGATGAAAAAAGTAATAAACGTTTTATAAATAATAAGGAACTGTAAATTTAACAATTTCACATTTCATTTTATTAAAAATGTGTGATGCTCTTTGACTAACTATATATTTCGTTTTCGTTATTTTGGTAGGTAGCGTTTGTATTTAAATTTTCCTCATAGTCGGTGTGAAAAGCAGTATGTGTCACAAGGTAGCAAAATTATTTACACCACGGGCGTTAACACTTGAATCCCTCACTACGCTCCGGATTCTACTTTAGAATCCCTCGCTACGCTCGGGATTCAATTGTAGAATCCTTCGCTTCGTTCAGGATTCAATGTACGCCCTCGCCGTAAATACATCATTTTGCTCCCTTGTGACACAATCTACTATTAATTTCTTGTCTTGAAACATACGTTTTTTACGGCATACCTACACAGTTGCATTGCACGTTAACTTAGAAGTTTAATTTTATCACAGCTTCAACGAACCATAGACCTGAGTATAGTATATGGTTTAAATTTCAACTCTTGGGTCTTGACAGACCGACGGACGGACGGACAACAAAGTGACCCTAATAAGGGTTCCGGTTTTTCCTTTGTGATACAGAACCCTTAAAAATGTGGACAATCTTACACAAAGCGATCTAGTCCCAAACTATGCAATGCTTG
Organism: Eudemis profundana; assembly: GCA_947034925.1. Lineage (NCBI taxonomy): Eukaryota > Metazoa > Arthropoda > Insecta > Lepidoptera > Tortricidae > Eudemis > Eudemis profundana. The sequence continues at coordinate 6,167,074 of OX344814.1, read as the reverse complement.
TATGTACTATGGGTACTATATGTAGGTATATTTGTTTAATAAGTCTATATCTGGCAGAGAACCGTGCCCCCGACGCGCACCTATGCATAGCGACGTACCAGTTCCTGTGCGGGGACGGGCAGGGCTGCATCCCGTACACGTGGGTGTGCAACGGCGAGCCCGACTGTACCGACGCGAGCGACGAGGCCAACTGTACCGCACCCACCAACGTGAGTACCAGGGAAGCGTACTTTTATGCCGATGACGTAAAAATGACGTCAAGCTATATACAGCATGATTCACTTTAGGTTTTAGATTGATTTATCGTTACCGGAAATTACCGGTATCGTAAAAGCTATGAATTAATGTTATCACTACTTTAATTAGTTGGTTTCAATGGTAGAAGCCATTTTATAAATGAAGATATGTCGGCCTGTATTATCTCATGTATTAAACCGGGAAATAAACTAGAAACGTATTTTGATATAGAAGTGACCGCATGAATATAATACATTCGGATAAGATGAGATGTCAAATCGCCTATCCGATTAATACTTCCAATTTTTCGTTAAAATAAATACAAAAAAACAGACGTATAAATGTTTACTAAAAAAATGTCTTCTAGCATTAACACCAATCAACGAAAGTAAAAAATATAATTAATTCATAACTTAAACGATACCGGTAATTTACGGTAACGGTAAATCAATATAAACACTAAACTAAATCAGCCTGTATAAAAATAAATAATAAGACGTAAATAGGTAAATCGTTTTTGAAATTATTGTCTGATTATCTGTTTGTTTGTCCACACAACAAGCAAAACTGCCCGGATCGATTTAGGTAAAATTTAGTGTACCTACCTAACTACATGCAGGATTAACACAAACTTTTTATCCGTTCGAACCAAAAACAAACATGTCCCTTAAGTATTTCACCTCAGGGAATGAAGTCGCGAGCCGGTCCTTTAGAAAGAACGTAGGTATGCAAGTTGCACCAACACTCAGCGCTGGATTTCCGCCTAGGCCTATTATTGGCCTAGGCTAATAAGGCCCCGGCCTAGGGACCAGGCCAACCTAGATGCCCCAACGATAGATCCTTCATATAAGCCCAAAAGCATGGCATACCTTCTTAATACCAAAGTGCCTAAGAGCCCTGATTCTCTAAATACGGGCCTGCCAACACTGTTTTTAGATTCGTTCAATTCACACACCCACATAAGGACAAGTTGATCCGCTTCAACCTTCCCGCTGGTCCGCTGCACACTTTGAGCAATCAGCGTAACTTCAAGGTGGCCCTGGCCTGGCGTCCTGGTTCGATCCCAGGCGCCCCCGGCCCCCACCTAGTCCGACCCACTCAAGGTGGTCCGGCCAGCGACGTGATTCAACCCCAGGGAACGCCACGGCCCCGACCTGGTCCGATTTTTGCAACAGTCAGTAAGACTTGCAAGTTTGTCAGGCTTCAAAAAAAAGTGTCCGTCAAGATAGCGTACACCGTAAAGATATTCAGAATCTGATGCAGCCAATAAATAGTACCCAAATAGTACCGACGAAATACCTAGGTGAAAAAAATAGTACCCTTAAACTTTCTGAAATATAAGGCCTGTTCACGGTGTACGCTACCGGGCGTCAAGCTGGCGTACACCGTTTGTATCTCTGGAACGGCTTTGTTTTGGGAAACGCTTTATATCTCAAAAAATAGTACCCAAATAGTACCCTAGGGCCCTAAAATTTAATTTCTCTAGCTATCGTAGAAGCCGAGATATTCCATGACTTAACGGTGTACAAAATTTCACACCGTCAAGCTGGCGTACCCGGGAATTTCTTATAGAAAGAGCTCACTATATCTCGGCTTCTACGATAGCTAGAGAAATGAAATTGTAGGGCCCTAGGGTACTATTTGGGTACTATTTTTTGAGATAAAAAGCGTTTCCAAAAACAAAGCCGTTCCAGAGATACAAACGGTGTACGCCAGCTTGACGCCCGGTAGCGTACACCGTGAACAGGCCTTATATTTCAGAAAGTTTAAGGGTACTATTTTTTTCACCTAGGTATTTCGTCGGTACTATTTGGGTACTATTTATTGGCTGCATCAGATTCTGAATATCTTTACGGTGTACGGTATCTTGACGGACACAAAAAAAACTGTTTGTAGACGACGGCGAGCAAATGCGGCAAGAGTTTCGCCTGTGGCAACGGAGCGTGCATCTCCAGCCTTTGGGTGTGCGACGGACAATACGACTGTGAAGACCGGAGCGACGAGAGCATCGATACTTGCAGTGAGTGTATCCACATTGCTATTAGGCGTACAGTCACTGGTACAGTCGAGTTCATCATTATTTGAGCAAAAAACGGATCAAAAATATCTGATCTAGTTCTTATGCTTCTGAAAATAGGGTCTTGTTCAGATATTTATGGTCTAATCTTTGCTCAGATAATGATGAACTCGACTGTAGTAATCTCCGAGCGTTTAGACCGCTCGGTTCAATCTTCATTATTGCAGAAAGTCGTGATATAACTTCGACCAAAATAGACTCTGCCATGGGACTGTCATTCATACAAAGTTAATTCTAAATATACTTACCTATCATTTATTTTGACAATATTTGCTGAGACGATAATGTCGAAGAAACACTAAAGATTGATCCTAATAATGCAGTCTATATGATTAACTAAAACCTGGCTAACTACTATGAAGTTGTAATTCAGGCCCTTCTTTCACTTACCCAGCGCTGCGCTGCGATCCACGGTGGCCAATACTTCGAACTTCTTTTGCGTTTTCAACAGACTTCAAAAAAAGTAGAAAGCTGTTCAGTTCGTCCGATGTTTTAATGTATGTTCCAAGATTACTCAAAGACTACTGGGTCGATGTGATTTTTTTATTTTTATTTGAAAGGATACTTCCTAGGTGTTTCCACAATCAGTACGTCAGGATCTGCTTTTGGGAGTTTGAAGGAATCGATGGAACTCTTCAAATATTATAGGCACACATATAGCGATATGGGACTTTTTTATAGTGACTTAGTGTTGCTTATCGAAAAGGCTTTCCGGTGGCGAATGCACTAGTCTCAAAACGCACTATTAATCAATACACTCTAATTTCGAAAGCCCCTCTTCTCATAAGAAACTAGGCCCAAAATACCATATTTCCAAAAAGGCTCGTTCTCGTGTAAATCGAGAATGAGCCTTTTTGGAAATATGGTTTTTAAGGTTCATTCAAAGTCGGTTATTTTAATATTGTTGTTATTTATAGTCACTATTGCAGTTGGTAGGTGATTGAATAGAACTTTTAAGCAAGTCAGTTATTTTAAATTTATTTTATTGTTCAGAACACTCTCTAAAAGCCCATACGAGGAGCGATGGGCACTCGTGCTACGAGTTCCCCGCGATAGGAGCGCGCAACTACAAGTGTTCCGACTTGTCGCACTGTTTGTCGCCCGACCAGATGTGCGACAACGTCACCGACTGCCGCGACGGCAGCGACGAGGGGCCGTTCTGCGACAAATGTGAGTTTGATAGATGGCGCTGTTCAGTTGACTCTTCAAACTACAAGTTGTTCACTTCACTTGTCGCACTGCCTGTCGCCAGACCAGATGTGCGACTAAGTATTCGTTTACAACACAATAAAAATCGGCTGAGCTGGCATTTAAACCTGGGATGTTGCGATTTTAAGTCCAATGCTCCATTTTGCGTTTACCGTGTATAAAACATAACCACATGACAGCAATAATAGTATTTTATGCAACAGTTGTATAAGTAGGCTCAAAAAATGCGAATGGCGCGAGTTGCGTTGCGGTACGAGCCACCGCGGCGGCGAGTATTGCAAATAGAGTCGCCATGAGCGTTTTTTGACTTAATTATACAACGTTGCATGCAATATACTTTTTCTACGACTAGGTTTTAAAATATAAAATACAAAATTAAATTAAACATGGCTAATATAACATATGACTGACAGTATGTGTCTATGGTGAACTTTTTTAATTTGTCGTATAATCGCTAGTGACACGCAGTGACGATATTAAAAATACTTTTTTTTTGTTAGCATCAATGAATTTATTTCGGAAAGTTTTGTTTTTCTTAAAAACCGTAGGAATTTAATTGTTTGTTAAGTTGGTAGTTGTGCATTTTTACCGCAAAGTTAAAATTGAGCGCTTAATCCTTGACCTAAGTTTAACCTTTTTTTTTTTTTTTTTTTTTTTTTTAACCCGGAGAAATGCATGAAACTGCATACCACTACGTAACCTAAGGCCATCGGGGGTGACAGCCAGATGTTACGCATTGGTTATGTGGGGCTCTCCGCTCCAGAAGGGATTGGCCTACCCACTAAAACTCAGGGATGCTTCCACCCTGTGCCTTCATGGTGATGCCGTGGGATCGCTAGCAAGCCACCACGACATCACCGGCACCTTCGCCCTAGGGCGAACCCTCTCCGAAAAAGGCACGCTGTAGCATGGCCAGTGTGCCTTCCCTCACCTGCTTCCCCCCGACCAACGGCCGTCCCCCGGGGAAACCAGGAACCGGCACCGAACACACGGGGTCCAATCGTGTATCCGGCGCCAGTCCCACCCTCGCCGCCACGGGAGGACAAACGCCCCTGCCCCGCAGCCGTCCACGGGAGGACAAACGCCCCTACCCCGCAGACACTCCCGCCTGTCCTTACGGACCGCGGTGGGCCAGTCCTCCGCCTCCCGCCCCCAGCACATGAGGTAGCGGTAGCCTGCAAGGCTGAGTTCTCGGGACGCAGAGGACTAGTCCACCGCCACCACGCAGCGGCACAGGTCACCCGTCTGGTGCCTGCCCGCAGTGCCCCCCAAAAGGAGACGTCGGAGGGATGCTGCCCGTGCCCGACGCTCCGCCCTCGCGTGCCGCACCTGGAGAGTCCTCTAACAGAGGAAACCCGGTGCGGGACCCCCCAACCCCCCCTGACAGGCTCATTCGCAGCATCGGCAAGTGATCAATTAGGGGCCCCTAAGAAATCAATTGCCGTTGCTCCCGGGGTGCACCGGCCAAGACGCTTCCCTTTCCTGCGGATCAACCGGATCAAGAGGAATGAGAAGAATCTAGACACTCTGGGAGGTTTCCTGTCTAGCACCCCGACCTAAGTTTAACCTAGATTTAGAAGTCTGTGGCTGCTAGCAATAACGTAAAGTGACTATAACGACACTAGTGCTGTTATGGGGAATAGAGAATAGACTTCTCTGAACTCATATTATGTATGTTCTTATATTAGTGTTCGTGACCAAGTAAAAGACAGATAACAGTACAGGAGTAGAAAAAACAAGTTAGAATACCCGCCAAGACGACTCACGAGCACTACTTTTCTCACTACTTCTCTTTTCATACTTTCGAATCATCATAATAATTTACCTTTCAGGGAACTCAATGTGCGCCAACACGACCTGTCCCACGAACACCACAGAATGCACCCCCGAGCCCTCCGGCCCGCGTTGCATCTGCACGCTCTCCCCTAACACGCATTGGTTCAACCACACCACCAACCGCTGCCAAGATGTGGACGAATGTTCCTTGGACCGACCAAGCTGCAGCCACCGCTGCCAGAACTTCGATGGTCATTTCCGTTGCCATTGCGATAAGGGATATGTTGCTGATGATTTTGAATATCTCTGCTTCGCCGAGGGTGAGTTTTAACCACTTTTCTCCACTGGTTAAGCCATATCAACAGCTGCCAAGATGTGGATGAATGCTCCCTAGACCGACCAAGGGGAAGCATCGTTGTTAAATCTTTGGCGGTCATCTTTGTTGTCACTGCAATGTCGTTGCTAATGATTTTGTGTATATCTGCTTCGCTAATGGTGGGTTTTAACTACTTCTTTCCACTGGTCCAATCACATCAAAAACTGCCAATATGTGGACGAATGTTCCTTGGACCGACCGAGCTGCAGCCATCGCTGCCGGAACTTTGATGGTAATTTCTGCTGCCATTGCGATAAAGGATATGTTGCTGATGATTTCGAGTACCTCTGTTTCGCTGAGGGTGAGTTTTGAACCCCATTTTATTCACTGATTAAACCATATAACCATCTGCCGAGACGTGGACGAATGTTCCTTAGACCGATCGAGCTGCAGCCATCGCTGCCAGAACTTTGGTGGTTATTTCCGTTGTCATTGCGATAAGGGACATGTTGCTGATGATTTTGAGTATCTCTGCTTCGCCGAGGGTGAGTTTGGAACCACATTTCTCCACTGGTTCAACCATACCAACAGCTGCCAAGATGTGGAAAAATGTTCCTTAGACCGACCGAAGTACATCCATTGATCTTAGAACTTGGATGGCCATTTCTGTTGTCACTGATGTCACTAATGGCGAGTTCTTAACTATATAGTTTTATATCACCAAAATCAATTCCAAGCATTGTAATTCATCACATAAATATATCAGAATGATTTTGTCAAAATAAAAGGAGCATCTGGTAAAATCAAGTTTTCGAATTCATCTAAGTATTGTTTTTTTACTAAACTTTATCTTTTCTTAAAGGTCCTGAAGCGATGCTTTTCTACAGTACTGATAAAGACATAAGATATATCAAAGTCAAAACGAAACAAGAGGTCATTATCGCCACGGGTATAAAGCAGGTACGATATTATGATTCAAAGATCGTCTGAAAATGCATTTTTTATGACAGACACCGTCGTGACTAACCTGATCTAATGGCAAGACTCGTCAGTAGCCGTCGGTTTCCACTAAGAACTACCTTTGCCTTTAACGTATCGCTTTATCCTATACCTACTGAAAGTCTTCCTAAAAGGCTAATACAGTCCTAGCATTTCTTGAAATCAGAAACCATCATCAGAATCATTTTCATCAGAAATGAGGAGATATGTAGAAGAACGAGGGTCACCGACATAGCCAAACGGATAAGCTTGTTGAAGTGGCAATGGGCAGGGCATATAGCACGTAGAACAGATGGCCGTTGGGGCCGAAAGGTTCTCGAATGGAGACCACGAATCGGCAAGCGCAGCGTCGGACGTCCAACAACAAGATGGACAGATGATCTGGTTAAGGCTGCTGGCTCACGGTGGATGCAGGTTGCTTCCAACCGAACTAATTGGAAATCTATGAGGGAGGCCTGTGTTCAGCAGTGGACGTCCTATGGCTAAAATGATGATGATGATGATGATGATGATGATGATGATGATGATGATGATGATGATGATTTCTTGTCACTAAAATATTCCATCTCTTTCAATTCTGTACAGTCTTAGACCGGAGACTGCTAGTCACGTCACGTAACTCACGTGACAAGCGATGTAGTATTAGTATTTCTGATAAATCTGCCAGTATACATACTTGTTATTTTAGAGCCACGGGGTGTCCTACGACGGAAAGTATCTCTACTGGGTAGAGAAAGCCGAAGGACACCAGGCCATTGCCAGAGCGCATCTTGAAAATCCTGTTGAGACCAAGGAGGTTAGTGGTGGCCTTTGTATTTTCCAACTCGGCCATTCTCACAAAGTATGACTGCGTCTAATTACCGCGTCTCTATACATTTTAATATGAAAACAGCGTCGCGGTAATTAGGTGACCGCAGACATACTTCGTGAGAATGGCCGAACTAACTTATTCCAGAACCTGTTACAGATACAACTAAAGTTACGTCGTCTGTGCCTGCGATTGTCTGATTACTTAGTAGCTTAAATAGAATACATAAGTCACTTTCTGTCACTTTTAGGCAGCCCAGAGTTACCTCAAATAATTGAACCGCGAGGTCCGTGAGAGAGGAAACTCACCATGTATGTAGAGTTGTGCCGTTCTCGGGAATTTCCGGAAATATTCTCAGTTTTGTATGGGAAATGTTCTCGAGAACGTTCTCGCTCCGTACAAACCAGGGAATGTTTCCGAGAATGGCGCATCTCTACCTAGATGTACTAATGGTAGGGTATCCACACATTGCTTTACGGTCAATCACGTGATGTGAAAGTTTGTGAAAATATGTGAAGAAAAAAAAAACACAGCACAAAAACAATGACAGCACAAAATCAAAATACAGTATAAAGATAAAAAAAATTAAAAGTTGGACGCCACAAAATGGTCCCACCCCAGGAAAATCATGACCTAAAAACCAGCGCTGGTCTTCCGGTGGAACTAGACAGGGGCGGCGTCATGACGAGATAATCACATGACGGGTCCAGGTCACACAGGATGATATGATATATTGTACTTTGGCTTGGTCGGATGTTTGTTACCGTAAAACGGGGTGAGTTGGCTGGAAATCGAAGTTCAAACCTGGATAAAAGTTTATTTTTATATGTGGCACATTGATTTATATACAAAAAAAAGTGTTCCGGAGGTAAGAATTTCAGTTTGTCAATGATAGTTTGTTGCTTCATTGCATAGTTTCAACGAAAAATTCATAATAGTAGGCAAAGCCAGCTCACCCCGTAGTTGGGGTGAGAAGGCCTAGCAATTTTATATTTTGACAATATAGCCTCGTTTTCTATGTTAAAACCATTATAAATAAAGAAAATATAACTTAAGTTTTTCTGTTTCCAATAAGCCATGTAAGTATATAAACGATATCCGAAAGGTGGATGAACACTTACTTTGGTAAACATCACTTAAAAACAAAGTTTTTTCAACTAAAAATCCGCCGATTTCGAGCATCAACATTGACAGTGAATTTGTGTTTCAAAATTGTATGATTTGGCAGCTTAATGTTGCGAAAAGAAGAAGAAATATGTCTAAAAATATAATCAAATTACTTTGAGAGCAACCTAAGCCCAAAAATTAAAGTAACTACTCAAAAATGAAATTCTGGATTCGCAAGCCAACTCCCCCCGCGAAGCCTACTCACCCCATTCTACGGTACTAAATAACACGGTAACAAATGAATGGATTGAGATGAAATTTGGCATACAAGTAGACCATGTCCTGGATTAAAACATAGAATTTTATTTCCAGTTAATGAGTTCCCTTGGTATAATAATGGGAATTAACGCAGGCAAAGCCGCGGGTAAATGTTAGTTACTTATAAAGCACTTCTTCCTCTAGACCCTGGTAAGCCTAGGTCTTTATGACCCTGGGGACGTAGCGGTAGACTGGCTTGGCGGCAACATATACTTCAGCGACGAGGAAAGAGGCGTTATCCACGCGTGCAAAACTGATGGCTCCATCTGTACCCGGGTGCACACTACTGCGCTCAGACCGAGGTTCGTCACCTTGGATGTGAGCAACGGGTAAGTAAATCCTTTTATAAACAGCACTAATACTCTTCTGACCTTGGACATATAGTCTGTACGACCCTGTGATGTAGCGGTAGACTGGCTTGGCGGCAACATATACTTCAGCGACGAGGAAAGAGGCGTTATCCACGCGTGCAAAACTGATGGCTCCGTCAGTACCCGGGTACACACTACCGCGGTCAGACCGAGGTTCGTCACCTTGGATGTAAGGAACGGGTAAGGAAATCCTTTTATAAACAGCACTTATATTCTTCTGACCTGGGTAATACAGGTGCAGGTGCAGGCTGCATGACCCTGCGGTGGGGCGGTAGACTGGCTTAGGGAATCATTTATACTTTAGCGACAAGAAGCGAGGAATCAACCACGCGTGCAACACTAACTGCTCCATCTGTACCCGGAAGCACACTACCGCGGTTAGACCGAGGTTCGTCGCCTTGAATGTATGAAATGGGCAAGTATATACTTCAAGACCTTTTGTAGATCTAACTGAACTTGCACCTCAGTTAAATTCTTCAACTTATTGTGTATGCAGACTGTATGGTAGCCTGTAGGTGAACTGATGAAAGATTATCAATGTCGAACAAAGAACACCGGGAGAGCTTCAAAATAGCATATCTGTGAGCGCTTCAACAGTCCTAATTTACGCTCGCAGTAAGTATTGTAGAAAATTCTCGAGTTTTGCTTGTGATTTCTTTATTTGACATAAGTCTAGACACTGCTGTCAAAATCTTACAGAATTTTGACCATAAAAACCATTTTAATGACGATCAAAACCTCATAAAACACTTATTTGCAGCATAATGTACTGGGCTGACATGGGTGTTTATAGCAAGCATGTCATCATGCGATCCCGTATGGATGGCTCCAATCCGGAGGTGCTCTTGAACGACCTGGCGAATTTCGCTACGGGCTTGGCGATAGACGTCCCTAACGGCCGGTTGTACTTCGTGGATAGGACTGTGAGGGTCGTCAAGGTTGACACTAAGCAGGTTTATGTGAGTATAGCTCTGGATACTCTGGAAGTAACAAAATTTTCTTCATCTGTCATGTCATGTGTGATTTTCACCGACCAGAGCGTGCCGCGCAGTGCATTATTGAAGATACCTGATGGCAGTCGAGTATGTCGAACGCCAAGCAATTTATGCAAATATAAAGTTTAATTACTATATTGACATTTTCTTCTTAACTATATTCGAAAATGCGCTCCGGCCCGGTACAGTCCTTTTTTTGAAACTGACAACTCGCAACCCATACATGGGCGTAGCGATTGTCGGACCGGGTGGTTGGCCGTTCCTTGGGGTCGAACCAGGCCGCTAGCCTGACCACCCTAAGTTTGGTCGGACTGGCCCGGTCCAGTCCGAGAAAATCTATACCTACATATAAAAAATCGTAGAAATTTCATTGTTCGCGCATGACTCAGTACCTAACTACCGGGCTGATTTTCATAAAATTTGGTATGCTGGTAGATTACGACTAGGTATCGGAAATTCGGATGCTTATATACCTAAACTTTGCTGTCAGCGTCGATGTTGAGTTATATGGAGGCGGACACAATAGGGTACTTGCCTGTAGTCAATATAAATTACTTCACGCTAGCCTTGAAATCTGCTTTCGAAAATTTGCAAAAATCAGCTAAAATTCACCTATTTAACGTTTTAAACGATTTTTAAAAGACCAAAAGCTATAAATGAGGAGATGATTTGATGTTTGAGCACAATGACGTCATTATGCTTTTTCTCATAGAAACTTCATACTATCCGAGCGTTTTGACAATTCATAAAAAGTAACTGATTTGATCTGTCAGGAAAGTACCCTATTTAACTTTATTATTAATTTTCCCTGCATTTCTAAATTAACTTATTATCTAACCTAAACACATACTACCTATTTCAGTATTTAAATGAACTATTTGCAGTTATTTTTCATGTACTCGTTTTTGGAAGTCGGTTAACAATAGCCATAAGCTAAACATATTTGCGAGATACTACATTACTATGACGTCTCTGACGTTTTGTATAATTGCATAATCCGGGAACTTACATTATTAAAATCAATTTTTTAAGAAGCTGATTCCATATTTGTTGAACTTTTTCCGGAATTTTGCCAACTTTAGCTATAAAAGCATCCGAATTTCCGATGCCTGATTATGACCCCGCTTAACACATAGGATACTTTTATCCGTCTTATTTTACCTCCACGTACGAAATTACGGGTGGATCCACTAGTTAGGTATGCTCTTACATAAGTTTATCTAAGTAGTGAGTTGAGTAAGGCATCCGGATCCAGTTCGTTACCCTGGAGGAGCTGACCCTGGCACAAGCTCTGGTGTTGCAGATATCTATGGGCGACGTTGACTGCTTTCCATCAGGCAGCTCGTCTGCTCGTTTGCCACTTATAACATAAAAAAAAAGCAGCCATTAAGCTCTTATGCGAAGTGCGATAACAAACCGGTTATCTTCCAGTCTCTATTCGAAGAGCGCTTCCACCATCCCTACGCGATATCAGTGTTCGAGAACACCGTATACTGGAGTGATTGGACCTCGAAAACTATTCAGAGCACAGACAAGGTTCATTCTACGACGGAGAAGAGAAATGTGCTGGCCACTCTGCAATCAGCGGTTTATGGTCAGTATGTTTATGGATTATACTTTAGGTAAAAATAATAGTACATTACACAACAGGGGTGGTAATACAAAGAAAGGCCGAGATCGCAGAAGTTTACGGCCCGAGCTGCAAGCGAGCACATAATAGTATTTTATGCAACAGTTGTATAAGTGGGTTCAAAAAATGCGAATTGCGTGAGTTGCGATACGAGCCGCGAATGCGGCGAGTATCGCAAATAGAGACGCAATGAGCGTTTTTTGACTTAATTATACAACGTTGCATACAATACTTTTTCTACGACTAGGTTTTAAATTATTAAATACAAAATTAATCATAACCTGGAAACAAGGCAAATATGACGTTTGACTGACAGTATGTGTCTATGGTTAACTTTTTTTTTTAATTTAAAATATACTTAAATTAAAAATACTTTTTTTACGTTGGCATCAATTAATTTAGTTCGGAAAGTTTTGTTTTTCTTAAAAACCGTAGGAATTTAATTGTTTGTTAAGTTGGTAGTTGTGCATTTTTACCGTAAAGTTAAAATTGAGCGCTTAATCCTTGACCTAAGTTTAACCTAGATTTAGAAGTCTGTGGCTGCTAGCAATAACGTAAAGTGACTATAACGACACTAGTGCTGTTATGGGGAATAGAGTATAGAGTTCAGAGAAGTCTATAGTCACTTTACGTTATTGCTAGCAGCCACAGACTTCTAAATCTGGGTTAAACTTAGGTCAAGGATTAAGCGCTTAATTTTAACTTTACGGTAAAAATGCACAACTACCAACTTAACAAACAATTAAATTCCTACAGTTTTTAAGAAAAACAAAACTTTCCGAACTAAATTCATTGATGCCAACATAAAAAAAAGTATTTTTAATTTAAGTATATTTTAAATTAAAAAAAATAAAGTTTACCATAGACACATACTGTCAGTCAAACGTCATATTTGCCTTGTTTCCAGGTTATGATTAATTTTGTATTTTATAATTTAAAACCTAGTCGTAGAAAAAGTATTGTATGCAACGTTGTATAATTAAGTCAAAAAACGCTCATTGCGTCTGTATTTGCGATACTCGCCGCATTCGCGGCTCGTATCGCAACTCACGCAATTCGCATTTTTTGAACCCACTTATACAACTGTTGCATAAAATACTATTTTTCCGCACGCTACGCGTACAGAAAAAGCCAAGCGGCTTTTTCTGTACGCGTACGGCGTGGCCAAGTGTAGACATAAAACGATGTACACAACACGGGAGGTAATAAAGAAAGCCCTCGATTGCATATTTACGACCCTCGCTTGTAGCTCGGGCCGCAAATATCTGCGATCTCTGCCTTTCTTTGTTTTACCACCCTAGTTGTTTAATGCAGGTACTATTGTGTCAAAAAATGTTTTTTTTCGACAAGCTTTTATTGGTGATTGTATTTTTTTTGTATAATCGCAAACTGAACGTCACAACGAAGTATTTGAACACAAACACAGTGAATTTATCTTATGTAATTTAGATGATCCTATGGCTACCATCCGGCTCCATCATCAGATCAGCTTCATGTCATAATAATATTGTATTGTCATTTGATTTACATATTCTTGCAAAATTTCAGCTCAATTGGTTGAAGATATCTGCTTCAAAATTGAGTTGCAAGATTTCACCCGAACAAACCTAGTTACACACATACATACATTGAAAGTTAAATAAAAACTTATAATAACTACAGGATAAGGAAACGCTACTAACAATTTTTTGTGATCCCAGTTGCTCAAAATCGTCATCATCATCATCATCCTGTATCAGTCCACTGCTGAACATAGGCCTCTCCCCTCCCATGGCACTCCAGTCACTACCAACTGCCCTTCGAATGTCTTCATTCCACCTTGTTACAGGGCGGGGAAGTTGCTCAAAATAAAAACTGTTTATGTATTTAATAAACATTTGTTCCCAGGAATGCATATCTACCACCCAGTGCTGATGAACCGGGACTCAAACCCTTGTGCGGGTCACAACTGCTCCCACTTATGTCTCCTCTCATCCAACACTACGTTTACCTGCGCTTGTCCCGTTGGCATGTTTTTGAACGGATCTACTTGTAACAGTAAGAAAATAATTGTATAATTGTCTCTGCTTTATATTAATTCACGTACTGAGTAATTTAGATATGTATGTATTACTTGGAATGTTTCAATTGTATCGTAATTAAATATCTAATTTTAGATGAAATGAACTACCGTCCCCAATACCTTGTAGTCGGCGCGGGCGCCTCGTTTACTCGCATCCAGTACGATACTCTCGGGAATCCGGAATCTCACGCTACTACCTTCGATATAGGGAGGGTGCAAGCTATGGCTTTCGACAGCAGACGAGGTAAGACATCCCTATACCCTCAGTAGAGTTCACCAACATCAGCATGGAAACAATTACGAAACTACTAAACTTAGGTTCAGTAGTAGTCCCCAAAAGACATCCACAACCACAACGACCAGTTACAAGCTTTCTATAGACCTTAAATTAGCCGTGTCAGTAGATTAGTGAAAATACAATCGTTTTGCACCTCTAGGCTTATGATGCTATACTTTTCGCATCATAAGCATACACATCGCGTGACAAAACGTAGCATCATACACCTACTGGTTATTATTAGGATAAAAAATAGTTCCATTCCCCAAGGGGTGCTCGTTACTATTTGGTGCCCTGACCAGGATAACGACGGAATTAGACATGATGCTGTGATCTAAACTGCTATGGGCTACTTTGTCCTCCTAAGGACTCTTCTGTTTTCGTTGTAAAAGACAAGAGATCCCTTAGAAGCATACCGTATCGTACATTTTATTTCTAAAATGTCTCAAAAGCAAATCAAATCCATGTCAATTCGCGATTTTGTGACGAGATTGACAAAATCTGAAATTGATGTTAAGTTGATTTCTACTTGTCTCATTTCTGTAGTATCATTTTTGGTACTGTATGCACCTATAAATTAATTATATGCCACACCTGGCCTTAAAGTGGCAATAACCGCCTGCTACGGGTGCGGAAAATCCCACTTCATGGCCTGGGGGGAGACGTAACATTTTGTACCTAGGTACCACGGGCGGTAAAACGAAGCCTCAGATCGCATATTTATCGCCCTTGCCTTCGGCGTCAAATATCTGCGATCTGAGACATTCTTGGTTTTACCGGCCTAGGTTAGTAATGTACTATTACTATACTCCACAGACGTACTGTACATATACGACGGTATGCGTAAAGAGATCAACACCATCGGAATGGCCGACTTCACCCTTGGCATCACCCGCGTGTTCGTCTTCAACGGACTCGAAAACGTCGTTGATATGGACTATGGTTAGTATACCAACATTTTGTTGATATTCTTGACGATACTGACTCAATATTACATTTTCAGAATAGTAAAAATTAGTCTGCATTCTGACAGTAAGTGATGAAAATGTTCAAATTTCAATTCGTTTAAAGTGAAACACAATAGAACTCAGTAATATTGAGCCAGCGATATGAGAAATGGGACCCCACCACAGAAATATATCGAGGTAACTAGAAGGAAAAAGTGTTTTCATCACACTTGCTCGAAAATGGTATCATTACACGTAGGTTTTGCGGGCCGTAAATGACCTATTACGCCCTAGGGCGTAATGGTTTTCTTTTTAAATTTGAAACGCTGGTTCTGTTTTACTCTTATTTGTCATGTTCAAAGGAAACGCCAACTTACTTTTTTAACTTTTATTACTGAAATATTTATTTAAAGAGAACTGTTATTGCAAAAACATGTAAACACATATTTTTGTAACATTAGTTAAATGTTTGAATAATGTATTTCTTTATTTTGCAAATATAAAATCAACCATTTTAAGTCTTTGCCGCTATGGTTTCCGAACGTGACTTGTCGTCTTGATATATGTCACTAATGTCACTGTCAGATTTACAATTTTATTTAGCTTAAGTAAGGTTATTTTAAATAGATTTCCTGACAAGTGTGATGAAAAACATTGTGTGTGCCACGGGCGGTAAAGGAATTACAAACTCGTGTTATTAAAGCCCTCGGCTTCGCCTCGGCCTTGTAACAAACACTCGTTTGTAATTCCTTACTTACCGCCCTTGATACACAATGTATTAATGTACGTGCTAAAAAGAAGTGGCGACGACCAACTTTGCACGCTGTCAGCAACAATTTCCGTCAATATTATTATGAGATTTGAAAATCTGATAATATTGGTATAATTAATTTTTCAAATACCACCAAATAAAATGAAAAATGTATGTTTTCTTGGTTTCCATGCAAATCGAAGAACTATTTCCTGCTATCTCCATATTTTTTATAATTCTAACCGGGCATTACAATCTCAAAGACTTTCACAAAATCTTCACACATAACAACAACTCCCGTCTAAGAGGTCATCACTTAAAGCTGGACTCTCATCGGTCACATAGTAACCCTCATAAAAACTGTCTGAGCAACAGAGTGGTGAAAGCCTGGAACAAACTACCAGAAGATGTAGTTTCGGCATCCAATGTCAACCAATTTAAGAACAGATTAGACAAGCATAATTCCACTCAAGCACGTCAATAAGTTAATACCTCACAGGCATTATCAGTTGTACCAACTGCCTGCCTGATTAAATAATATAATATAATATAATAATTATACTTAATATTTTTTTGACCACCATCTGTACTTCAAGGGCTGGTAATACACTAGAAAGCTACCTATCTCGTTCTCGAGACCGGAAAGATTGTAGTTTTTAGGATATCGGATTTAGCTTTGCTATAACGTACGAGGGGTGGCTGAAAAGTAATCTACCTCACTATGAAAGAAAATACGTAACTGGCTAGTTATTTTTTATTTTTCTATGTAATCTCCATCTATCAAGGTGCATTTATTACATTTGTCAAATAATGACATTAGGCCATTAAAAAAAAATCTTTAGGTTTGTCGTCAAAATACTCGTTCACCGCGGCATCTCATTATCCGTTGAAAATCTTCGCCCCTGAGATCTTTCTTCAGAAGTCTGAACAGGAAATAATCACAGGGGGCTAAATCTGGGCTGTAGGGGGGATGGTCGATCACTTCGAAGGCATTTCTGGCTATGGCTAGCTGTGTGGTGCGGGCCGTATGCACAGGTGCATTGTCGTGCAATATCAGAACTCCTTTGTTGAGTTTGCCCCTTCTTTTTTCTTTTATGTTATCCCGAGGCTGGCAAAGTAAATTTGCATAATAATTAATTAGCATTCACTGTAGTATTTTTTGGCAAATAATCTATTAGTAAAAAAAAATTGTCGCCATAAGTTTTCCAGCTGATGGGCGAATCTTGTACTTCCAAGGAGGCTTTTCGTCCTTGAATTTCCATTGTAGTGACTCTTGTTTACTTTCCGGATCCCATTGTCTAATCCAAGTCTCGTCACATGTCACGACCCTGGAAATAATTTCTTCCTCTTCCCCGCGACTCATGTCTAAAAACTCCTGACAACATTTGACAAGCCTGTCCTTGTCTAACGCAGTCAGCATTTTAGGGACCCAACGTGCACTAACCTTAGACATATTCAAATGGCCATGAATTATTTCATTTACCCGTTCTTTACTAATGCCCACATCTCTAGCTATCTCCCACTGTTTCACTCGACGGTCCTCTAAAATGATTTTTTTCACCTTGGCGACATTTTCACCAGTGACAGTAGAAATTGGCCGCCTACTACGAGGGTCATCTTCTAGACTGTCACGGCCCGATTTAAACTGCTTAGACCAGAATTTAATGGTAAAATCAGAAGAACACGAATCACCAAACACGGGGCAACATGAGCTGTTTAATCTGTGAAGGCGTATTTCCTTCTTTAGTACCTAAGGAATTTAATGCACTGCACGCTGTTCAATTTTGGTCAAATTATTTTTTTCTACCGACATGCTGCAAGCATTCAAGCGCCAAAAACAAATGAAGAGCAAGGAACAAATGCATGTTCGAAATTTTGATAAAAGAATAGTCAATAAAAACGAATTCTTACCGGCCAGTATTTTTTTTTAACCATTTATAGCCTGGGTAGGTAGATTACTTTTCAGCCACCCCTCGTATAGTTAGGCCTGTTTATTTGAGAGCCTTGCGCCGAGTGACCCTGGCTCTGAACCAACAGGAAAATCATAAGAGGCACCCGTGTTGAGACGATCATTCTTGACGTCATACAACTCCGTATGTCTCTGACAAAAACTTAATTTCTTAGCTTCACGCTAACTTTTTATCATATGAAGGGAGCTTCGATTATGAAAAGCAATCGGCAACCTCCTTGCTACCTTCCTTACCTAATTTTATTAACGTGTTGCTTCTTGGGAAATTATTTTCTTGTTTGAAAGGGTCTAGGTGGTCCCATTGTCATCAGATCAAGGTCTGATGATGGGATCTAGGAGAAATCGAGGGGATTTTTTAAATATGCGGTACGCCTATAGCGATTTGGCTATAATTATAGTAACTTTTGCATTTTCTAGGGTTCCGTACCAAAATGGTAAAAACGGAGCCCTTATGACTCTGTCTGTCTATTTTTCTTTCTGTCATAGCCAGATATCTCAGGAACTACTGCTGCTATCGATTTGAATTTGGAATAGTTTTAAAATTCGCTAACCCAACTCTATTATACATAGAATTTTTTTTGTACCTATTTTATTTACTTTTTAAGGGGGCTAAAATCGGATGTTGAAAATTAAAAGTATCAAATGGTCAAAAGAATACCATCCCCCCCCCCCCCCCTATTATCTTCAAAGTTACTGAACAGAAACATCTGTAATAATTACCAATTATTTATATCATCCTAAATATTACAGGAATAAAATATAACAGTTTTCCTAACTTGCACCGTTTTGTAGAAATTTGCAAAAATCGTAACACATACTTATTTTTTAATGTAATTAATAGCTACTTTATAGTTTGAATTCGGTATAATTTTTCATTATCAGTTACGGAATCATCTCATCTGCAACATGTCTTAAAATCCCATTACTCATGCAGCATTTACCTTGGTTTGTCTACGCCTGCCCCCCCCTCGCCCCCTTAATAAAATCCTAGCTACGCCCTTGGTTATTGTTACCTTCCACTATTGTTAACAGATTACGTGACAGACAACCTATACGTGCTGGACCAAGGCCGCCGCTTCCTGGAAGTGTTCTCTTTGAAGGACGGCAAACGGGCGTTGCTGCACCGATTTCCAGACCACGAAATACCTATCAGCTTCTGCATAATACAATATTCCGGGTAAGTACCTAATCTTTAGGACAACGCTGATTTCGTAGGGCCTTATAGCACAGTAGTAATAGCACGCATACAGAAGGTCTCTAAGGGGCCATTCATTTATTATGTAAGACGATTTAGGGGGGGAAGGGGGTCAACACTGTCTTATTTTTTCTTACAGGGGGTGGGAGGGAGTTTTGCTCGTTCTTACGTAAGATCATAAAAATGCGCAAAATAATCTTAACTTTTGAAAAAGTTAAGATTATTTTTACTTTACTAAAAAATTAAAAAACTGCAAATAAACGTCCCTACAAAAATGATTCTTTGAACAATAAAAATTAAAACAGCCCAAACGTAATAGTATTTTATGCAAAAGTTGTATAAGTGGGTTCAAAAAATGAGAATTGCGCGAGTTACGAGCCGCGAATGCGGCGAGTATCGCAAATAGAGACGCAATGAGCATTTTTTGACTTAATTATACAACGTTGCATACAATACTTTTTCTACGACGAGGTTTTAAATATTAAATACAAAATTAATCATAACCTGGAAACAAGGCAAATATGACGTTTGACTGACAGTATGTGTCTATGGTAAACTTTTTTTTTTAAATTTAAAATATACTTAAATTAAAAATACTTTTTTTTTGTTGGCATCAATGAATTTAGTTCGGAAAGTTTTGTTTTTCTTAAAAACCGTAGGAATTTAATTGTTTGTTTAGTTGGTAGTTGTGCATTTTTACCGTAAAGTTAAAATTGAGCGCTTAATCCTTGACCTAAGTTTAACCTAGATTTAGAAGTCTGTGGCTGCTAGCAATAACGTAAAGTGACTATAACGACACTACTGCTGTTATGGGGAATAGAGTATAGACTTCTCTGAACTCATATTATGTATGTTCTTATATTAGTGTTCGTGACCAAGTAAAAGACAGATAACAGTACAGGAGTAGAAAAAAGGAAATTATCAAACTATAGAATAGATACAAAGTAAAGGATCTGCGTTAAGGAGAGAACTGTGGAGAAAACTGCATCGACAAAAGTAAAGCTCTTTAATAAAAAATACTACTAGCAAGCCGTCCAATGCTTTGCATGTATTTCAATAAATGAGTTGCATACTGAAACTATCTCATGCCCTAGAGTTGAGGTAATTTGTAGCGTTTAAATTTAAATAATGACCATTATTCGACGTGACGGCTATGGCAGCTACCTTAAAAACAAATAGAAAGTCCTAAATGACATTAACTATCAATTCAGAAACCAATATTGACATACCAAAAATGTACTTCCTGACTTTGTTGGAAGTATGAAAAAAATAGCGTCACGTAGTTAGCCGACATTATTTTAGTAACCCGGGATATGTACCAAATAACTCGATGTACCTATTACTAAAATCTACAAGCATTTCGACAAAAATATGCCCACATAACATAACTGACCCGGGTGAAACGCTTGAATGAATAATGACAGTTAAAAGTATAAGTAAATGTTCTATTCTCACAGGAGGCTTCTTGTGGCTATTATAGACAGTGAGCAAAACAATGAAATACATATCGACAGTATTGGCATGGACGGCGATAACAGAGAAATCCAACACGTCATGATGAACAACTTAAAAGGTAAGCCTGGAAACTGGTGATTATGGTTTTATTTCCTGATCCCCTGAAACTCCAACAGAGAGATCTATCTATTGTCTTCTCTTCCGCATGTATATTGTGTAGGATGTAGCTGCTTTCAATATCCTTTACCTTCTGTATGCAGGCTCTAGAGTAAAACTGCGCAGCCTTCGAGACTCCGACATGGTTGCTATATCAGATGAAATTAGTAACTCCATTGATTTCATCCACTTGAAGGCCCTCGGTGAGTACTTATGCTTATGTATCATACAAATTTATAATGATAAATACTGCGAATTATAAAAGGACAGTCAAAAAAATGCGAAAACCAACAAAGACAAAATAGAAATTCAGTAAAAAACCTCTTGTCAATAACGTATTAGTACATTGTGTATCAAGGGCGGTAAGTAAGGAATTGCAAACGAGTGTTTGTTACAAGGCCGAGGTGAAGCCGAGGGCTTTAATAACACGAGTTTGTAATTCCTTTACCGCCCGTGGCACACACAATGTTTTTCATCACACTTGTGAGGAAATCTAATTAAAATAACCTTACTTAACCAAAATAAAATTCTAAAACTGACAGTGACATAATATCCATAGACAATGCGAATGTCGAGTCACGTTTGGAAACTATAACGGTAAATACCTAAAACGGTTGATTTTATATTTGCAAAATACTGAAATACACTATTTAAACATTAAATTAATGTTACAGAAATATGTGTTTACATGTATTTGCAATAACAGTTCTCTTTAAATAATATTTCAGTGATAAAAGTTAAAAAAGTAAATTGGAATTTCCTTTGAACACGACAAATAAATGTAAAACAAAACCATCGTTTCAAATTTAAAAAGAAAACCATTTAATAGGTCATTTACGGCCCGCAGAACCTACGTGTAATGACACCATTTTCGAGCAAGTGTGATGAAAAAAATATTGTGGGGACAATCTTATACAAATCGACCTAGTCCCAAACTAAGCAATACAGAATACTTGTATTATGGGTACTAGACGATGATATACATACTTATATAGATAAATAAACACTTAAATAGATAGAAAATATCCAAGACCCAGGAACAAATACTCATGCTCGTCACACAGATATTTGCCCTTACCAGGATTTGAACCCGGGACCTCTAGCTTCGTAGGCGATGTCACTCCCACAGGCTAAACGTGTATTCCTATAACTTTTCAATAAGACATCACACTAATATCACTACATAGTATAAAACAAAGTCGCTTTCTCTGTCCCTATGTCCATATGTATGCTTAAATCTTTAAAACTACGCAACGGATTTTGATGCGGTTTTTTTAATAGATAGAGTGATTGAAGAGGAAGGTTTATATGTATAATACATGCATAATATAATACAGAAACACCGTTGCGAAGCCGGGGCGGGTCGCTAGTTATAAATAAATGTGAAACTTTGTGAAGATGTTTGGATGTTTGTTAATAATGGGGTAGCAACTGGATGGATCAAGCTGAAATTTGGCATGTAAGTAGACCAAGTCCTGGATTGAAACATAGGATACTTTATATCCCGGTAAAGAGTTCCTTTGGGACAATAACGGGAACAATGCGGGCGAACCGCGGGTAAATGCTAGTGACTAATGTTTTCCTTACAGGTGTCAGACGGGCCATCAGGAAAGTACTGCCAACAACAGTGACCAGCCTAGCGGTGACATTACCCTTCGTGTTCTGGACGGATAGAAGAACGCCCCGTGTCTTCTGGGAGGAGTATAACAGTGACTTATCGACACCTCGACGCATGGAGCTCTGTACGTATCGTAGAGCTGATAAGAAGTCATATCATATGCCCTTCTATGTCCGTGGTGGTTATTCTCTTATAGGTGTCTTCTGAGAAGATAAAGCAAAATTTGGTACTACAGTGAAACTTGGTTAAGTGGGATCTGTGGAAACCTTCATAGCTGGAACTCATGCTGAGGTCCCGACACTTTAGCACTTAATTACCTCTGTTAGTGGGACAAAACCGACCTCTATATCTGGAATGAATTCTTTCGATTTAATCGTCATAAATAGGGTATAGTCAATATAAATTCGCCTTTGTACATATACCTTAATTTTGTAACCCTGTAATTTGTCTTATTTTGTGCAATAAAGTGTTTACATACATACATACATAAATTACTTCACGCTAGCCTTTAAATCTGCTTTCGAAAATTTGCAAAAATTAACTAACCATCACCTATTTAGCCTTATAAACGATTTTTAAAAGACCATAAATCAAAAAATAAGAATATGATTTGATGTTTGAGTGAAATTACGTCATTTTACTTTTTTCCATACAGACTTCATACTATGTGAGCGTTTTGACACTTACCCTATTACCTCTACAATTGGGACTTCTTCGAATTTTATAGTTATTGACCTCTGTAACTGTGTGGAGTAACCGCGCAGCGAAATTGCGGAGTGATCCACTCCTGCCCGAACCGTAGTCTAAATATTAGTCTGTACCAATAGACTAATATGTATAATTTCTATGATTTTTAGGGTTCCGTACCAAAATGGTAAAAAAGGAACCCTTATGGTGCGACTCTGTCTGTCTGTCTGTCTGTCTGTCTGTCTGTCCGTCTGTCACAGCAAGATATCTCAGGATCTACTGATGCTATCGACTTGAAACTTGTTTTTAATATGTAGCCTGTTTTTCTTTCAGCAATATTCCCCAATGGCACACATTTACACATCCAAGCGACCTCGCCAGAACCCGACAATACTGCCATAGCATTTCACCCTTGTTCCCAAAACCCCTGCTCCCATATCTGCGTCCAATCACACCGAAAGCCCCCAAATCGAGTCCCGCGAACCTTAGAACCTGCTTACAAATGCCTTTGCCCCCCTGGTTTGCTCATCGAAGGGGGGAACTGCAGCAAGATGGTAGTATGTGGTCAGGAGGAAATGTATTGCTATGAGAGTAACGTGTGTATTCCGTGGGCGAAGAAATGCGATGGCCAGAAGGATTGTGCACACGGGGAGGATGAGAAAGATTGCACGGGTAAGTTTATCATACTTTTGTTTGTCATTGCAATATGAGGTTTAATTAAACTTACCTTTTGTTACCATTTGTAAATAAAAGGTAAGTACTGTTTATAACGTCACCTTGTGAAATTATTGACATCGAATACAATAAATAACGAAAGGACATCGAAACCGTACACGAAAATTTTTATTTCAATAAAATACTTATTTTCCGCGTCGTATTTTTTTGTGCAGTATGTTCTATTAAACCCCATTGTTAATATGTTTCTATAAGGGCAAAACTGAACAAAATCTGTGTTTACTACATATTTTGCATCTTACAGGGACGTCTCCGCGTCCTTCAAGCAGTTGTTTGCCCACCCAAATTGAATGTAATGGTGAGTGCATTAATGCGAACGAAATTTGCCCAAAGGAGATCACTGAAACTATCACACGTAAGTTAACCTTTACTGACAAACCAATTGACAACGCTAGTTCACTTTAGTATGACAAATTTAATATTTACGATTCTTGACACTCAGTGTGTTAAAAACTTACTTAAAGCTCGATTTTTTTTTATCAAATATTCCTTTTACAGCGCCATTCTCCTGTAATTTCGACCAGTTCCAGTGCGTCACAAACAGACTCTGCCTGGAGCGCGAGCTAGTGTGTGATCAACACCCGGATTGCCCCGACGGCTCCGATGAGGGATCGCTCTGTCATACACGACGCTGTCTCGAGACCGAGTTCATGTGAGTTGTAGCGCCGCTATCTATATACCAAGGGTGTGGTCTGTTTGGCTACAGTGGCCCGTGTTAATTTGATCCGTTCCTGTTTTCCTATAACTGGCTATGCCTGGAATGCGTACAAGTGAGTGACCAGCACCAGAACTGCCGCGATAGCACCGACGTATGATCGCTCTGCCATACACTACGCTGTCTCAAGACTGAGTTCATGTGAGTTGTAGCGCCGCTATCAATATACCCACCAAAGATGTACTCCATCTGGCACAGTGCTCCGTATTAACCGACCAGTTCCAGTACATCACGAACAGGCTATGCCCGGAGCGCGAGCAAGTGTGTGACCAGCACCCGGTTTGCCCCGACGGCTCCGACGAGGGATCGCTCTGTTTCACACTGCGCTGTCTCGAACAGAGTCAGTGTTGTTATTCCTAGCTCCGCTAGCAATATACAGTAGATACTCTTCGACTATAGTACATTACATAACTAGGGTGGTAATACAAAGAAAGGCCGAGACCGCAGAAGTTTGCGGCCCGAGCTGCAAGCGAGGGACGTAAATATGCGATCGAGGGCTTTCTTTATTACCTCCCGTGTTGTGTACATCGTTTTATGTCTACACTTGGCCAGAAAGCGGCTTTTTCCGTACGCGCAGCGTGCGGAAAAAGTCACTTTATGGCCAGGTGTGGCATAAATCATATATCTTCATGCTTATTCGGCCAGATCCAGTGCTCTGACGAGGGCTCTGCCATAGGCTGCGCAATCTGAAGACAGAGTTCATGGGAGTTGAAGCACCGCTATCAATATACCAAGGATAAACTCCGACTGCCAGCTACACAGTTCTATTCTGTAGGCTTCTTGAGGAAACCGTGGCAGGGAGGGAATGGACTCCCTGCCACATCCACGGTAGGAAAATCCTTTAAAAAAGCCCGTCACCCTTTGTGTGACGATTGAGGTTACAAAAGTTTATGGAGAAATTTATTTCCATAACTAGTTTGCTTAATGCTATCTTATAAAGCACATGCTCTGTAGGTGTGCATCCGGGAACTGCATCCAGAGCAGCTGGAGATGCGATGGCGACGCTGATTGCAACGACGGATCCGACGAAGAAAACTGTGGTAAGTATGTAAGGCTGCGTTTCCACTGGCGCTGTGCGAAGTAGCGGAGTGGAGCGCGGGGAAAAATATACCATTGCCGGGCTGCGCTGACCCGGGCTAGGCATGTTGATTGGTAGTTAAATCTTCACTTACCGTTTAGCTACCTCGCACAGCTCCAGTGGAAATGCAGCCTGATACTACATACTTCAGGTATTAATTTATATTGTACAAGTTCTTGTTCGCGCATTACGCAAAAACTACCGCACCGATTTCCATGAAATTTGGTGTACAGGTAGATTATAACGCCGGTTAACATATAAGATACTTTTTACCCGACTTATGACACCTCCGCGAACTAACGGAACTAACTCCGGTTCACTTTTTCATTCCGACGTTGTCGGGCTCAGCTTCTTGCCGAAGTCTTCTTAGCTGGGCTAGGGGTAGCGAACAGGCAACTAAAACTCCCAGTAGCTCGATACACACACTCTACATAAGGACAGATTGAATCGCTTCAACCTCTCCCGCTGGTCCGTTGCTCAGTTTAAGCAATCAGTGAAACTTCCTGGTGATCTGGTGCTAGCGACCTGGTTCGATCCCAGGGACCACCACAGTCCCCGACCTTGTCAGATACCTACCCAAGAGTCAGTAGGTCTTGTCAGGTTTATAAAATATGTCTTTTGGTTACACAATCTACTATTTTATTTATTTGATAGTGAATCGGTCGTGCAACGTTGGCTCCTACCAATGCCGCAGCGGTCAGTGCGTGGACCTCCACCGACGCTGCGACGGGCAGCCCGACTGCATTGACGGCTCTGATGAGGAGCGCTGTCAGGAGCTCCCTGATACAGAGGTACTTACGTCACCGTTCTGTTGAAAGAAAGAGAGAAAATAGGTACTAAAATCGTGGCAGCACAAAAGGAAACAGCACATAAAACATCACCTAGCGTGGTAAGGGCATGTGATGTGGAGGGATGAGGGTCATGTGACAAGACGAGTGTTAGGTATGAATGTGGAAGGTTCTGAAAGAAGAGGTAGATGGATTGTGTGAGAGATGATATAGCTGTGAAGGATGTAAAGTAAACGCTGAGATTATAAAGAGGTATGGAAGAAGAAAAGATGCTTCACACACCCTAAATGAATGGGACAAGGGCAAACGAATGATGAGCACAAAAGAAAACTGCAAAAAAGATAAAGGAGAACATAAACAAAGTACTTACGCTGCCGCAAAACGGTCCCACTTCAGCAAAATGCCGACTTTAGCCAGCGCTGGTTTTCCTGTGGGATCAGTCGCCTCTGACTCATAGGACTCGTCATAGCAAGAAGTTTGTATCGTACGACCGGTCCAGGATATGACATATTTTACCTAGGTCTTTAGTGAACACCGTTGCTCTTCGTGGCAGCTTCCGCTTTACTAAATACCACGAAGTGTTATGACTTGCCGCCGCCAATTAGGAACTCTAGTAAGTGGTGCACCCTTATCTATGGGTGCACCTATAGTGATTTGGATATTATTGCTGTACCTCTTGCATTTGTTTTTGAATATAGGGACTACTTTTAAGGTGTTTTTTTTAAATATCTGTTTAAATGTGTTTATGATACTTTAGGTGACAATTCCTAGCTGTCAAGACGGGGAGTTGCCGTGCGAGCTGAACAGAAGCATCTGCCTGCCTCAGACCGCCTGGTTCGATGATTTACAGGGTCGTTGGCTGTTGTGTCGTCTTTGTGCCGTTTTGTATGTCGGTGGAGAGAATGTCCATAGAACAAAAATATTGTTAATAAATTAATAATAAAAAATACACCTTAAGCGTTGAATTTCTTAGTTGCTATAAATTAAACATACCTACGTAATAGGGATGACGACTAGGTTAAAAAATATATCATTATATTTAGTCCGTCAGTTAGATTAATAATCTACGGACGGACTAAACAGTTTTTTTTTAGTCGTCTAACCTATTAACACGTTCCCTGTCCCGGTGCCCCCAATGAGGGGTCATGATAGTTTTTTTTCAGGAGCCCGTACTTCCACTACTGTGGTCACTTCCTCATACTGATTGCACAGTTCGGACTTGTTACTTTGTGACATTGTCCGATAGTTTTGTATGGGCACAGTGAACGTGTCAAATTTTACAAATTTTACCCCATAGGCGAACTTGGTTATCAACTGGTATTTAGAGTGCATCTGCATGAATTTTCGGATAGATCGCCATGACTGCGCCTTTACCTGTTGATAATCATGGATGGTCACAAGTGTATTGTCGATGTACAGGTGTAACAAAGTGGTGGACTGCCCCGGTGGTACAGATGAACACGGCTGCACGTCGTTCTGCGCTGCACATGGCCTGTTTGAATGCAAGCAAGAACAGGTGAAAATATATCCCCAACCACAATAAGTAATATAGTATTACGTACAGACCTCTCTCTCTTGGAAATGATACTTCTAAAAACAACCATATTTGAGCACAGTCGGTGTGTGGAACGATATTCTTATGAAGCGTGTATGAAATGAAAAACAATGACTTTTACACGGTCTCTGATGATTTTCGTTGTGGGACATCATACCTATTTTTTCCAGATTTGCCTATCTATGCGACGAGTGTGCAACCACAACAAGGATTGCACAGACGGCTCTGACGAGACCCCTGAAGCCTGTGATAAAGGTAACTTCACACTGTTTGTTCCAAGGACCTTGAAAGCCCGATTCGTATGTCTAAAGAAACTTCAAGCCACTTCACCTGCGATGATTTTTTTTTCAATTTCCTTTAAACTATGTCCTCGATATGTCGTCTGTCTGCTTTCTACTCCAACTAGACTTAACCTTTTCCACGCCAACGACGTACATATTGGCACCGCAGGTTGGACGCCAACGACGCATATATTGGTCACAGACCGCAGAGCGATATAAACCTTCATGCACCAGCATAAAGTTCAATTTCGGTTTTGACACTGTTATGTCATGTCGTCTCATTTGCGATTTTTATGTTTTACGTAGCGGCGAAAAGGTTAAGAGGAAATGGTAAGGAACATCTACAATCGAACACACTGTTAACCGTACATTTGTAAACGAATGACAACTTTATTGCAACGTGTTAAAGTCTATGGGTGGTCAGTTAACAGTGGCTTCGTTTGTACATCAGAATAACCGTTGATTTTATATTAGTTAACAGAACATCGCGACTCTTCCACCCATCGCCGTACCCCGCAGCGGAGTGCCACCACGGCTTCCTGTGCCTCACCGGACAGTGCATCGAGTGGGGTGAGGTGTGCGACCAGACGCCGGACTGCTTCGACGGCTCCGACGAGAACGGACAGTGCTGTGAGTGACTCACATAGGGGCTGTGACTGTTCCACCAATCGTACTTACAGCAGAGTGCCACCATGGTTTCCTGTGCTGCATCGGGCAGTGCATCGAGTGGGGTGAGGTGTGCGACCAGACGCCGAACTGCTTCGACGGCTCCGACGAGAACGGACAGTGCTGTGAGTGACTCACATAGGGGACTGTGACTGTTCCACCAACCGTACTTAGAGCAAAGTGCCACCATGGTTTCCTGTGCTGCACCGGGCAGTGCATCGAGTGGGGTGAGGTGTGCGATCAGACGCCGGACTGCTTCGACGGCTCCGACGAGAACCGACAGTGCTGTGAGTGACACACATAGGGGACCGAGTGTTCCACCAACCGTACCCCAAGCGGAGTGCCATCACGGCTTTCTGTGCCTCACCGGACAGTGCATCGAGAAGCGTGAGGTGTGTGACCAGACGCCGGACTGCTTCCACGGCTCCGACGAGAACGGACAGTGCTGTGAGTGACTCACATTGGGGACCGAGTGTTCCACCACCCGTACTTAGAGCAGAGTGCCACCATGGTTTCCTGTGCTGCATCGGGCAGTGCATCGAGTGGGGTGAGGTGGGCGACCAGACGCCGGACTGCTTCGACGGCTCCGACGAGAACGGACAGTGCTGTGAGTGACACACATAGGGGACCGAGTGTTCCACCACCCGTACTTAGAGCAGAGTGCCACCATGGTTTCCTGTGCTGCATCGGGCAGTGCATCGAGTGGGGTGAGGTGGGCGACCAGACGCCGGACTGCTTCGACGGCTCCGACGAGAACGGACAGTGCTGTGAGTGACACACATAGGGGACCGAGTGTTCCACCACCCGTACTTAGAGCAGAGTGCCACCATGGTTTCCTGTGCTGCACCGGGCAGTGCATCGAGTGGCGCGAGGTATGCGATCAGACGCCGGACGGCTCCGACGAGAACGGACAGAGCTGTAAGTGACACACACTCGTAGGGAACTACGTGTAACAACTTGCGGTAGACTACCATCATGGTTTCTTACCATAATAGACAGGTACATTGAGGTAACCGCTTTGACAACTTATCGAGAACAGATAGTGCTGTAAGTAAATAATCAATTATCATCTGCAATAAGTAGTCCACTGCTGACAAATTATCAGCATTATCCGAAAACTTTCGATAGCACTAAACGCGCTTTTTGGGTTATGATCTAACAACGCCTGAAAACTCTCTTTGCCCCCCAGTTACTGCATGCGAGAACAGCACCTGCACCCACCACTGCCAGCCAACACCCCTAGGACCCCAATGCACCTGCAACCCTGGCTTCGAGCTGCAGCTAGACCAGCGCAGCTGCACGGACACGGACGAGTGCCGCCGGGACACGTGCTCGCAGCACTGCACCAACGTGCCCGGCTCGTTCCTGTGCTCGTGCCGGCACGGCTACACCCTCAGGTACTGTCGACCGTCGTCAGTGCACCAACCCTGGAGCTGCAGCCAGACACGGACGAGTGCCACCGGGACACGTGTTCGCAGCACTGCACCAACGTGCCCGGCTCGTTCCTGTGCTCGTGCCGGCACGGCTACACCCTCAGGTACTGTCGACCGTCGTCAGTGCACCAACCCTGGAGCTGCAGCCAGACACGGACGAGTGCCGCCGGGACACGTGTTCGCAGCACTGCACCAACGTGCCCGGCTCGTTCCTGTGCTCGTGCCGGCACGGCTACACCCTCAGGTACTGTCGACCGTCGTCAGTGCACCAACCCTGGAGCTGCAGCCAGACACGGACGAGTGCCGCCGGGACACGTGTTCGCAGCACTGCACCAACGTGCCCGGCTCGTTCCTGTGCTCGTGCCGGCACGGCTACACCCTCAGGTACTGTCGACCGTCGTCAGTGCACCAACCCTGGAGCTGCAGCCAGACACGGACGAGTGCCACCGGGACACGTGTTCGCAGCACTTGCACCAACTTGCCCGGCTCGTTCCTATGCTCGTGCCGGCACGGCTACACCCTCAGGTACAGTTGACCGTCGTCAGCACACCAACCCTGGAGCTGCAGCCAGACACGGACGTTGCCGCCGGGACACGTGCTCGCAGCACTGCTCCAACGTGCCCAGCTCGTTCCTGTGCTCGTGCCGGCACGGGTACACCCTCAGGTACTGTCGACCGTTGTCAGTGCACCCTCAGGTACAGTCGACCGTCGTCAGTGCACCAACCCTGGAGCTGCAGCCAGACACGGACGTTGCCGCCGGGACACGTGCTCGCAGCACTGCTCCAACGTGCCCAGCTCGTTCCTGTGCTCGTGCCGGCACGGCTACACCCTCAGGTACTACCGTTGTCAGTGCACCCTCAGGTACAGTCGACCGTCGTCAGTGCACCAACCCTGGAGCTGCAGCCAGACACGGACGAGTGCCGCCGGGACACGTGCTCGCAGCACTGCACCAACGTGCCCGGCTCGTTCCTGTGCTCGTGCCGGCACGGCTACACCCTTAGGTATTGTCGCCTGTCATTAGTGTCCCAACCCTGGAGCTGCAGCCAAACAAGGACGAGTGCCGCTGGGACACGTGCTCACAGCACTGCTCCAACGTGCCCGGTTCGTTCCTTTGCTCGTGCCGGCACGGCTACACCCTCAGGTACTGTCACCCGTCGTCCGTGGGAACGTGTAGAAACACCAAGCAAATGAATGATTTCGTCCTACTTATTTGAAATTTCATAGATAGATAGTAATCTCCCCTCTTAAATTTGTATTTTGCAACTCCTGCATATTCTGTTGTCAACATAAAGTAAAACCAATATTTTAAACTGAACCCCCGTTTTTACTGTACCTTGATATGGGACCTAACTTTCGACAACCTAAAACTGACGTCACTAAAGCTTGTTTGCGCCACATTTCAGATCAGACCGTCGTTCCTGCAAAGCCAACATCGGGTCCACAAAGACCATCGTCTTCGCGTCGGGGTACACTGTGAGATCGATCTCGGATCTCGGCCTCGGTAGAGTCGAGTTCGAGGACTCGAGACTCGGGATAATCGACGATGTGGACGTTAATGTCGCGTGAGTTTATCTCTCTCTCTCTCTCTCTCTCTCTCTCTCTCTCTCTCTCTCTCTCTCTCTCTGTGTGTGTGTGTGTGTTTAGCAGTGGCGTGGCGTGCATAGAACTCGATTCCCATCGACTTGCCTATTATAAGGCAGTTCAGCACTTAATTCTAGTGGTCTTAAAGAAAATTGAAGCCAAAGCTACTCCGGCTTGCCCAAGGATTTCTTCAACGCCACGCCACTGGTGTTTAGTTACTATTCGTTCCTTCTTTTTTTCTGTTTTTCACTTAGTATAATGTCCATACTTTCCGTCGTATGATAAGTAAATGACCGCACATTTACATTGAAGCCTGCTTAAAAAGTAATAGTTGGTTATTTATTAACGTTCCAAAATAATTCTGAGTATTTAATGGTTTCTTAAAATTTCGATTTTGTTCTAGTGAATATATAACTATTTTAAATTCCTCTAAAATCTATGTTAAATATGCTTTTTACAGACAAAACAAATTCTATGTTACGTCACCTGAAGCGGGAAAACTGATAGAAGTGACGTCACCGGAGCACGGAATGCCAATAAACGGCACAATCCAAAACGTTATCACAAATATCGGAAAGCCTACTAAGGTATAGCGACTAGTTTTATCCAAGTTACAGTTTTAATTTTACATCCACTTTTTTAATCCAGCATTTTCAATTTTACTTTATTAACATTTTAATCCAAAGTTTTGACGTTTTACCGTTTGTCCTGTAATTAGAAACTTTATAGTATGACAACGGCCACTTTTGACTGATAATCGGAAGCATTCATTCAAAGAACGAGGACCGCTTTTGGCTGGGAACCGGTAGCTGCAAAGCAACGAGGACCGCCTTTGGTTGGGAATCGGAAGCATTCATTCAAATAACGAGGACCGCTTTTGGCTGGGAATCTGTAGCTACACTCTAGTGAACGAGGACCGCCTGTAGCTGGGAATCGAACTAAACTTGACCGCTTCTGGCTGGGAATCGGGAGCTACTTGTGACCGAGGACCGCCCGTGGCAGGGAAGTTAGTGGTCGGGCGTACGCTCCTCCGCATTCGACAAGGGCTTGGGTCCGCGAAAGCAGAACCACCCTATCAACTGCGAGTGCTGTGCCGTTGAAACAGTGCTGTAGTATGTACAAAAGGCTTTAAGATTTTTGCAATAAGCCCCTATTATCAAAGTGACATAAATCACCCATGTATCCTGTTACTATATATTGGTAGTCTATATTGCAAAAAAAATCGTTTTTGTACTTTATCTACCGTTTAAAGCAAAATATGATGAATCTCTTAGAGGATAGATCTCATTTTGATGAATTATTTTGTGTTTGTATATAATGGAGTTACTTCAAAAGTGTTTTAAATGAATAAAATAAAAACTTTTTCGTAGGGTAAGGGTTTCGTAGTACACCAGTATGTTTTCCTTTTTTTTAGCTTAGAAGAATATTTATAACATTTTTATAATTTAAATACATACAAAAGCAGTGCTGCGGAAACGGTGCGCCGGCGCAATTTACATGCTAGGCGGTGCTGTTTTTACAGTGCCGCTAAGCAAACTGCAGGGGCCTTTCGGGGCCCTAGCAACCTACATGCAGGGGCCTTTCGGGGCCCTAGCACACTAGTGAACGAGGACCGCCTTTGGCTGGGAATCTGTAGCTACACTCTAGTGAACGAGGACCGCCTGTGGCAGGGAATCGGGAACGAAACTTGACCGCTTCTGGCTGGGAATCGGGAGCTACTTGTGACCGAGGACCGCCCGTGGCAGGGAATTCAGTGGTTGAGCGTAAGCTCCCGCCTTCGACAAGGGCTTGGGTCCGCGAAAGCAGAACCGCCCTACTGCGACTGCTGTGCCGTTGAAACAGTGCTGTAGTATGTACCCAAGGCTTTACTACTTTTGTAATACTTAAGCCCTTTATATCAAAGTGATATAAATCAAAGATGTATCCTGTATCTTTAGTCTAAAAAAAATAGTACCTTATCAACGTATGAACCCATTGGTACAACATTAAAAATTCAATAATAACAGACACTAAGAAACATTATTATGCAACTTAAGTATCTAAGTTTAAAGCAAAATATCTTTAGTCTCGTTTTTAATGTACTTATTTCGACCACTTTTAGAGAATCCATCTAACTTAGATTATATATTTTGTATTTGTGTATAATGGGATGACTTCAATAGTGTTACAAATGAAAAAATTAAGGTTTCCGTTTTATTATACGAGTTAACTTTATCTTTTTTTTTACAGTGAAAGTATTTTTAACATATTTAAATGTAATTTAAATACATACAAAAGCAGTGCTGGGGATACGGTGCGCTTCCGCAATTTACATGCTAGACGGTGCTGTTATCACAGTGCCGCTAGGCAAACTGCAGGGGCCTTTCGGGGCCCTAGCAACCTACACGCAGGGGCCCTCCGGGGCCTTAGCAACCTACATGCAGGGGCCTTTCGGGGCCCTAGCAACCTACACGCAGGGGCCCTTCGGGGCCCTAGCAACCTACATGCAGGGGCCTTTCGGGGCCCTAGCAACCTACACGCAGGGGCCCTTCGGGGCCCTAGCAACCTACATGCAGGGGCTTTTCGGGGCCCTAGCAACCTACATGCAGGGGCCTTTCGGGGTCCTAGCAACCTACATGCAGGGGCCTTTCGGGGCCCTAGCAACCTACACGCAGGGGCCCTTCGGGGCCCTAGCAACCTACATGCAGGGGCCTTTCGGGGCCCTAGCAATCTACATGCAGGGGCCTTTCGGGGTCCTAGCAACCTACATGCAGGGGCCTTTCGGGGCCCTAGCAACCTACACGCGGGGGCCCTTCGGGGCCCTAGCAACCTACATGCAGGACCTTTCGGGGCCCTAGCTACCTACATGCACACAAACACCACATAAGCGGCAACTTGCCGCAAGGACGCAAGTAGTTGGCTTCACAAGGACGAAAGCACTAAGGACGGATAGGATTGAAAAACCCAAAAATAGCTGGTAAGGGCTTAACTAAGGTAAGATAGACATAGACAATTATGTTGACTGCATAAGGTAATTGTTAATAGTAAATTTTTTCTCTCAATAAAATCGAAAAGAGCAAAAACGTCCTTCTGGAACTAATAAGACAGTAATGTTCCTCTCTAGTTACTCATGTAGTTGTTGTTGTACAATACATTTCTGTTTTATTATTACACTGTACTTGTTAAAATTAAGTTGAATTCCCTTTTAGCGAATTATTAGTTTGTCATCTTACTCATGCACAGGGGCGTATTTTGAAATTTGGCGCCCCGGGCCAATAATGTTTCGCCGCCCCAGAAGTCAAGGAAAAAATTATTACATATATGAAATAAAAAATACAACATTTTTAATAACTTCTAGTTGACTTTTTTTTGTGGTGTAATAATTTGTTTACAAAGTCATTAATGATGATTTGATTACTTATAATCCAGTAAGTTTATGCATCAGAGCTTGGGACAATCGCGACGGATCGCGCGGTTGAACATTCAAGCGCGCGATCCGCGCCGTGTACGAACGCACTACAAGCAAAGAAATAAGAATGCTCCAGTATGGATCGCACTCACACAGACGGGCTATCGCGCGTATTTGGGAATACGTGTCGCGCGCTCCTAAACGGCTGAAATTGGACTACTTGTTCGTCTTTATACTTTGCCTTGAGAGTGGAACCTAACTTTGTCAAAAATCGAAAAAACCCTAAAAATTTGGGAAGGTCTAGTTTTAGGTAGTACCTTCTCAGGACGCTTTTAAAGTAGACTAAATTTGCTATAATGCCCATGAGGCTAGAATTGTCTCTGTAGATACATTGTTTTCGAAATAAAGCCTTTCAGAGTTTATAATTTTTTCGAACTTCGCAATTTTTTGCAATATTCTGTCGTTCTGAATGAATTTTGACCCTGATTCTTCGTAACCCCTGTTATACTATCGAAGCGTTGTACGTTATGGGATGTTAAAAAAGAAAATGAGAAGTGTGAACGATGATGTTTAATGATAAGCTAAGCTACGCATAATGAAATAAAAAAGGTAAGGATAACAAAAGTTGCTAGGTTTATTAGTTGATTAGTAAGTAAATTGAGTTATTCATAATCAATAAATTAAGTTATTTTAGCCCTCTTGGAAGGGCGGTGCCGTTCGCACTGTTCGCAGTGAGGTTGATCAGCCCAATGTCCTCACCAAAAATAACGAAGTGCGAAAAAATTATGAATTTTGAAAAGCCTTATCTTGGAAACTATTAGGTGTACACTACAGAGATAATTGTATTATTTCATATTGTAGAAAAATGTGTGTACTTTAAAAACGTTCTGAAAAGGTACTATCAAAAACTAGTCCTTTAGGGTTATAATCGCCAAAATCTGAAAACCGAAATTTTCGCGGTTTTTTTGATTTTTGACAAAGTTGCGTTTGGCGCTCGAGGTCACAAATTTAGATTATTCATTCAACATCATAAACAAGTCTGCAATAAATCAGAACCACTGGATTGGCGCAAACGGCGCAAAGTACCCCGTACTTTCAGCCTTTCAGGTAACAAGGTTACTGGATTATTCGTTGTTTTGTAACGCCCTTATTCAGAGCATGTACTTATTGTACTTAACACGCCGTATGTTTTTAATAACAGACGCGCTCCGTAGGTATTGACGAACATTAACTTACGACCGTATTTTCGATAAAATAAAAAAGATGAGAAGTAAAAGTCAGTTGAATGGCGCCAAAACCAGAACAAAAGGCAATCGGCCCGGGGCGGCTATGGCGCCCCTGGCCGATTGGCGCCCCGGGCCATGGCCCGGATGGCCCTAGGGTAAATACGCCCCTGCTCATGCACCTTTTCTTATGACAACTAATTAGGGGAGACCAGGTATAGTCGTCACAGACTTTACCTGTCTGTCTCAGCGGCCATAAAAGAATAGTAAACGGAGGAACCTAATATAGATGAGACCACACTCGGTCTCATCTATATTAGGTTTTAATTCATCTTTATATTAATTTGTCGGCCTTCTGTAGGTGGCAGTGGAGTGGGTTACAGGGAATGTTTACTTCGTGGACAATTCAACTGAACCCAGCATTAAGGTGTGCAACTTCCAGAGGAAGAGATGCGCCAGGGTGAAGCATCTACCTGCTGATATTACGGTATGATCTCCAAAGTCCTTAATGTAGCCAAGGCCACGTGGTGGCCAGGCAAGGTGGTTCAAATCCGGCCTTGCTAGTCACGGCAGTGCCCCCGCTTAATCTAGCAAAACAAAGGCACAGCGGTACCATCCTTTTCTGGAAGCCATTCAGGCCATTTTCAACCTACTGTAATTTTATGCTATATTTCCACCGACTTGCCTATTAATTTTAAACGTGGAAGAACAAGTGACAATAGTCTTGATTTCCTTTCTTTTATCTCTCCACAGGTCACCTCCCTAGTGGTTTCCCCTGAATCCCATCATCTCTACTATTGCGTGTCCCACGTAAACGGCGCAGTGACAGGGTTAGACCTTGACGGTCTGAACAAGATCAATGCTGAGTTCTCTGGCGAATGCGTTGGACTGGCGGTAGACGGGACAGTTTTGTATGTAGCTGGCCGTCAGGAGTTATGGAGCTTGGATCCAGAACGTTCTTACGGGTAACCATCGCAATTTTGTATCTTCATCTCCACGCTTCTTAACCCCTGGTATAAAGATAGACTTCAATAGTTTGAATTCTCTGGCAAATGCGTCGGACCGACGGTAGATGGTACTATTTTCTACGTAGCTGGCCGTGTGACATTGGATCCAGAGCGCTTGTATGGGTAACTATCATTATAGTCTCCTCATCCCCTCGCTACTTAAATCCTGCTATAAAGGTAGACTTCAATAGTCTGAATTCTCTGGCAAATGCGTCGGACTGGCAGTGGATGGTACGATTTTGTACGTAGCGGGCCACAGCAGCTGTGACACTTGGATCCAGAGCGCTCGCATGGGTAACTATCGTCATAGTCTTCTCATACCTTAGCTACTTAAACCCTGCTATAGAGGTAGACTTCAATAGCCTGAATTGTCTGGCAAATGCGTTGGACTGGCGGTAGGTGGGATAGTTTTGTTATGTCTCCTCATCTCACGCTGCTTATCGCCACTATGGTATCAGGGGCAGATTTAAGAGGTAAATAAGATCACCACTGAATTATCTGGCGAATAGTATCACCGTATCTCCTCATCGCATCACTATTTTAAACCGATATCCATGTAGATCCAAGTAAGTCATCGTTATTGTAGATATCTTATCACCATACTGTGAAGTAGGCCGTGCAGAACCGGAAAAATGTTGTAAGGCAGAACCGGAAATTCCTTGTTCTTTCATACTAAAATATTCCAGTTCTGCACGCCCTACTACAAAGGTCCACTAAATGTATAAATCCCATATTTCTTTACAAATTATCCTTTGTATTCTATCTGTAAAATTAACCTACTAATATTTCGAATTCAGCATAAAAGCTCCCTCATACAATCCCCCTCCCCCCCTCCAAACATTCGTTCAGACGATATTAAAACCACAACTTCTCTTCCAGCAACAAAGGTATCCGCGACTGGCCCCACCTCCACCCCCAAAGCATAATCGTCTTCGAAGATCACATATACGTCCTAACAGACCACAGAATCTACCGGTGCCTGACCTTCGGCGCGAAGACCTGCCAGCCCTACATCTTCCGTCTCCCTGACGCCCAAGCTTTTGTCGTTAGACATCCCAGCGTCCAACGACAAGATCTGAAGAACCAGTGTGATGGTTTTCATTGTGACAATGTATGCGTGTTGGGGCAGCGTGGGCCGAAGTGCTTGTGTGAAGATGGAAGAGTCTCGAAGGATGGGAGATGCTCCTTACTGGACAAGAGTATAGTGAGTATATGAAATTTTTTATAGGTGTTTATACCAGTTTATAGCTATCTCGCCTTGGTGCTATGACCTGCCAGCCCTACATCTTCCGCCTACCTGACACCCAAGCTTTTGTCGTTAGACATCCCAGCGTCCAACGACAAGATCTGAAGAACCAGTGTGATGGTTTTCATTGTGATAATGTTTGCGTGTTGGGGCAGCATGGGCCGAAGTGCTTGTGTGAAGATGGAAGAGTCTCGAAGGATGGGAGATGCTCTTTATTGGACAAGAGTATCGTGAGTATATGAAACTTTTTATATGTGTTTATACCAGTTTATAGCTATCTCGCCTTAGTGCTAAGACCTGCCAGCCCTACATTTTCCCTCTACCTGGTGCCCAAGCTTTTGTCGTTAGACATCCCAGCGTCCAACGACAGGATCTGAAGAACCATGATGGTTTTCATTGTGACAATGTATGCGTGTTGGGGCAGCATGGGCCGAAGTGTTTGTGTGAAGATGGAAAAGTCTCGAAGGATGGGAGTTTCTCCTTACTGGACAAGAGTGTGGTAAATATATAACAATTTTTGTACCACAGAGGTTACTGGTGCCAGACCCACGACGCAAAAAACTTTTTTCGTCCACTTCGCTTCTACGATAGCTAGAGAAATAAAATTTTAGGGCCCTAGGGTACTATTTGGGTACTATTTTTTGAGATATAAATCGTTTCCAAAAACAAAGCCGTTCCAGAGATACAAACGGTGTACGCCAGCTTGACGCCTGGTAGCGTACACCGTGAACAGGCCTTATATTTCGAAAAGTTTAAGGGTACTATTTTTTTCACCTAGGTATTTCGTCGGTACTATTTGGGTACTATTTATTGGCTGCATCAGATTCTGAATATCTTTACGGTGTACGCTATCTTGACGGACACCAAAAGGGCACCCCAAAAGAATGGAGAAAGGGGAGTGATGATGGTGAAGTATTCTGGTATTTATAAAATATGTACAAATATTCCATCATTTTAGGAATATTTGTAACTATTATGAAACTTGTGAGACTGGATGACTGGCTGAATGTTTTTTATGCAGGTATAAAAGGAAAAAGAAATATTCGTTCGGTCAAAGAGTTGTTACTTATAGCACGCACTTCTCAAAATGTAAACATTTTGGATACACCATGCGTGCACCTATTCTTTACAGATAATTTTGTGGATTCCTTCATACTTAATGGAACAGACTATACCAAAATATTTTTTGGGGATTAACTATCTCTCTTCTGGAACAACATATTCAAAGAGTTCCATTTTCAGGTGCCACTATTCAACGGCTACCCGTCCCAGGACTTCCTCCACGAGCACCAAGTATCCATCACGCTGATATCCATCACGGTGCTTCTCTTCGTGATGTATCTCGCTATCTTCTTCTACTACCACTGCGTGTACCGACCGAAGAAAGACGCGTTGACTCTACCGTGAGTACTAAAGTCTGTTTTTTATTTCCGGAGACAAATATGACAGCTACAAATGTCAAACGTAAAAATAATGTGGCCAGCTTTTATGAAACAGTGCTGTCCTTTGTTTCGGTTCGCGGTGTAATTATTAATAACCGATATAATAAAAATTACTATTTACGTTAAAACATATATTTTTAGGTACTTGTCGAAAATTAATTACATATAATAACTTCATTGTATTCAACATTTAACCTACTATTGGATAATTAGTGCCTATGTATGTGATTCCGTTACTTGAAATTATAACGCAGAGATATAAAGCGGGTTTGGCGTATTTTCAGCTTTGTAAGATAAGTAATGAGTTTCGAATCAAATAAAATGTACCTTTAAATATTAGAAATATGGTGTATTTACAAATATTTTATATCTCCAAAAGGGTGGCTTTTTTACGTAAAGCATTGTGTCGTTTTGGAACTTCGCGGATTTTGCACTCATTGTGTTACAGACACTTTAATATCAATAATCATAAATACCTACCTAAAATTTTGTCGGTATGTACCGGTTGTATCACATCACTATTTATGAGTTGTAAAAAACAGGCAACACATGAAATGTCATTTTTGTCCTCGGAAATAAAAAACAGACTATAGTAGTATAGACTCTTCATACTTCCCTTACCCCTCTGCCTCTCGCAAGTGTCTCGCTATCTTCGTATACCCAGTAGCTGTAACGTATTTATGTTATGTTAATAGATAGTAATCCTTTCTTCACACTTTTATCACCCTGGATTAAATAGTAAAAATGCCCCCTTTGCGGTTCGCTCACATTTGAATAAATACTTGGATGTGCCCCTTACAGTCGAGTCCATTTACATCTTATCTAAACACGCTTTTATGCTCCTGTCAATAGGGTCGTGTTCAGATATTTTTGTTCCTGTGTGTAAAGATTTTTATGCCACACCTGGCCATAAAGTGACTTTTTCCGCACGCTGCGCGTACTGAAAAAGCCGCTTTCTGGCCAAGTGTAGCCATAAAATTATGTACACAACACGGGAGGTAATAAAGAAACCCCTCAATCGCATATTTACGTCCCTCGCTTGCAGCTCGGGCCGCAAACATCTGCGATCTCGGGCTTTCTTTGTATTACCACCCTAGTTGTGTAATGTACTATATCCCCTGAAGTGAGCTTGCTGTTAAAGAATACAATACCATTGAGAGGTTAACCGCAGATTAGGATAACGAGAATATAGTTCCAGAAAAGTATAACTGCCTTGAAAGATTATTAGATTATAGAATCTATTTACTAGACAGTAAAGTGTAAATGCACTTATAGATAACGGCGATCTTAACTTGTTTAGCATTTCACATTTACCCGACGCTTGCAGGTGCGTATTCCGCAGAGAAAAGACTTGGGGATACTATGGACATTCAACGGATTATCGGTTCTATGACCGTAATGATAAGGTGGTAAATACTTTAAAAGAAAAAAAAAATTATGCGTTTTGCTTTTACTGCACGCACTCAACACGAGTACGACCCGGCCCGGCCTTTTTTTTTTTTGCGGTGGGAAAATGCATTACGCATACCCCCCCGGGACCTAGGGAGGCCCGATGTTGGTTGGGGGGGTTATGTGGGACTCACTGCTCTCGCGCACCCTCTGCTAATCAGAGGGGGGGAGGAGCATACCCACTAAAAGCCCACCGGCGTTTCTCCGCACTGCCGTTATGGGGGCACTATGGGCTCGTAGCACTTCTACCATGCGACCCGGCCCGGCCTACCTGGCTACCTGTTAAGTCAGTAAAATCAAAACGCATTATTATTATTTTGTTTTAAAGCATTTACTGCCTTATCATTACGGTCATAGAACCGATAATCCGTTGAAAGTTCATCAAGGCAGTTATACTTTTCTGAAACTATATTCTCGTTATCCTAATTTGCGGTTAACCTCTCAATGGTATTGTATTATATTCTTTAACAGCATTAGCCCACTTCAGGGGATAAAATCTATAGATGTAGGTAAATGAACTCGACTGTACACGTTCTTATGCTTCTGCTTTTCGTAATATATCTCGCTATCGCTTCGTCCAGTGCCCGTACCAGTAGCCGTAACGTAAATAAATAGGAATCCTTCGTGTACACTTCCCTCATTTTTGAGTAAATCTGCCTTCGCACTTCGCTTCTCACTCTTAAATCATCATCATTTCATCCTTGAAATGTCCACTGTTGAACATAAGTCTCCCCCAAAGTCTTTCAGTACGAACGGCCACGCGCTTTTTGCCTTCATCGACTTTCGACGACCTTAACCATTTCAGTGCCGGTGACGCGCCAAATACCTTTTTGAAAAAAGAAGTTGGCAGCGAATTGGTTAACTAGAACCACCCTTGAATAAATAGTTGGAATATCCCCATCACAATTCCATGATTCTTCTGATCTTCGTAATGTATGTCGCTATCTTCGTCTCGCTACTTACTACACACATATTTACTCTATACTTACCTAATGGAATTTCTCGAAATAGGCATTTCATTTAACCATCGGAGCACCTATGACTACTATGAAAAATTACAATTTTTGCGAACCGCGTGTATATTATTAGTACTTATCTTACAAATGATCTCTGTTGCAGGGTGCGCTTCCAAAACCAGACATCATTCAGTGGATCACCGATTCAAACTCCCACCATAGAAATTCCGACCGCAAGGTAAATTAAATCATCAATTCATCATTAATTGTAAGATAAATTCATTTCTATCAAGTTGTAATTTAATCCCTTCATGTAGTTTTATCATTTCAACCCAGAAAAATCTTCTGCTGAACATGAGTGTCCCCCAGCTTTTCCAAGAAACGGTCCCACGCACTCAACCACGTCGTTAATCCATCTTGTGTTTCCAAAGTTGCGAAATTTCTGTATAGAAAGCTAATTGTCGGAAATTTAAAGAAGACTAACAATGAAAACACCGCAGGATCTTACTAGATACAAGCCAGCAAGTAATAGTACATTACATACCGAGGCCAGTAAAGTAAGAAATGTCTCAGATCACATGCAATGACGACAAACATGTGATCTGAGGCTTTCTTATTTACTGGTCAAGGTTTGTATACTATTTTTCTTTTACGTAAGTAAGCGACATCTT
The DNA here is from genome assembly GCA_947034925.1 of Eudemis profundana. Taxonomy (NCBI): domain Eukaryota; kingdom Metazoa; phylum Arthropoda; class Insecta; order Lepidoptera; family Tortricidae; genus Eudemis; species Eudemis profundana. The sequence continues at coordinate 6,123,900 of OX344814.1, read as the reverse complement.
CGTTTAGCGCAGAGGCCGGCAAGGATACGCTTTCCGGCCGGAAGGACTGTCTTATTAAAATGTGGCATATGTATAGTATAGTATTATCACTGGTATTATTAATCATACATTTTTGAATAATTCCCACAAGAAACTTTATAACTGGGAACTAGCTTTAAATTCTTGTGAAAGTTTCCGGAGACTTCCGGGGACTTTTCTGCATTATAGAGAAACGTCTGCAACTTGTATATTATCTCATCTTGTCCCCAGCGGTACCGGCCGCGAGTTCGTCAACCCATTACAGTTCGTAAGAAACATTTGGCAAAGATCTTTCGGAAGGGGCAACCGGCCCGTTGTAAGTAGTCTTAACTCTATACATATACCTAGAACCAAGGTAGAGGAACACGTAATTAGAGATGTGCCATTCCCACCGCGGGAATATTCCCCATACACGTGGGGAATATTCCCGGGAACGGCACATCTCTACACGTAATAATTTTCCTATAAATAAATAAATAATATATAAATATTAGGGGACAATCTTACACAAATCGAACTAGTCCCATAGTAAGCTCAATAAGGCTTGTGTTATGGATACCAGACGACGATATATTTAATAGATACAAATACTTAAATACATAGAAAACATCCATGACTCAGGAACAAATATTCGTGCTCATCACACAAATAAATGCCCTTACCGGGATTCGAACCCAGGACCTCGTGCTTCGTAGGCAGGGGCACTACCAACTAAGCTAATGCGGTCGTCAATAATCCTATACATCGAAATTTATATACTTTTCCATAGAAACTGTGATAATAACGAATACCAGTGTTCAGAAGCGGTTTACTATGAAAATGTGACTTTTAAATGGAGGTGTTGCCATGCTCTGCAAAGTTATCGTAGTGGCACTCTAGGCACTAAACGAAAGTCAAGTACACATTTTTGCCACTATACTCTGTAGGTACAGTAAGCCACGAAAGTGGCATGACCAATTTCTTGGCTTACTGTACTACATGGCTTAATTCGGCGTAGACTGTCAGAAATCACTAGGTCAAGGGTTCCCAAAGTGTGCGCCGCGGCGCCCTGGTGCGCCGTAGAAAGTAAAGAGGGCGCCTAAAACCACAAATATTCGCGGGTTTTGAGCGACCCAGGGTAGGGCGCCGTGACGAAGTACTAAACTTGTAAGTGCGCCGCGGGCTGAAAATAATAGGCTACTTGATGACAGTTCAAATCAGCTTCTTTTTATGAAGTGTCAAAACGCTCCGAAAGTATGCAGTTTAGTATGAAATACTATCTTGTGACGTGCTTGTGACGTCATGCTCAACATGGTGCCTTATTTTTAGTTTTCGTCATTGTAAAATCGTTGATGGCACGAAAATAAGTTTGAATGATTTTATCCGGGCTGTTTTGGAAGCGTAATTTGCTGGTTACAGTTAATGAATTTATTTTGATTGTTGTCAAATACCCTATTGGGAACCCCTGCACTAGGTCAAACAAAAATACTGCCAATTCCAGATAATTCCAGCCAGATTTTATTTTACGTAGCGTGCATTGGGGTATATCCGAACATGGGGTAATTCCGAAAATTTTAAATTTCTCATAATCCATGCAACATACATTTACTGTAACACGTTAACGCTGTAGGTATCTACTAGACAGGTCAATAGTGCTCCGATGAATAGTACACCTCGAAAAACTTGCATAGTTTAGTAGAAAGAAAATCCCAATTTCCAGAATTACCCCATGTTCGAAATTACTCCAATGCACCTTGCCATACATCAGTTAATTCCTAAGTAGTATTTATTGATAGCTATAATTTTGTTCACAGGGCACAGCTGGACTGATGTTTGACATACCGAGACCTAAGGAAGACCTCTCGGACACAGAGTCCGACTTGGATTACAAAGATGAGAAGATTCTTATTAGATAACTGCTATAAAATATGGTGAATTGGTTGGCATTTTTAACACTTCGTTCGAAGCCTACATTTCGTATCATACCGTCTCGCTCACTCAACTGTTCTACAACAAAAGAGCGATAGGGAACAGAGTAAACAGAGTAAGTTCACTCCGAACAAAGGCACATCGCGCGGCGCACCGGTCGTTTAAAGATAGAAACATATTTATAAGTATGTATATATACAAGTAAAACCGGTATTGCATGCCCTAGTGACGACCGTGCTGTAACCTTTGTTCGGAGTGAACTTACTCGGTGTACTCTGATAGTAACGGCACGAGAGGAACTTCGGACGAAACGTTTTGGAATACAGGCCCTGGTCCCTACCGCATGTCCACTGTGCCACGAACGCACATGTGCGTTCAACAATATTGCGCCTTTTCACTGCAAGGATATAATAAACCCAGACATATTACATGCGTCATGCCTAAGCAAAAGGTACTACTTTACCGCTTTTAATAAGAATAATAAGTAATTTAGTACGTTATTGGTATAAATATGAAAACGAAATTTATCGTTTTATGGACAAGCGATAACCTTTTGCTTGGGAACAACACATTCAAACAGGAGTGCGACTTCTTACGTTTGCGTAAGGTGAGACTTGTGCAAGGCTAAGTAGTTATTTGTGTCACTACTAATATTAAATCGTCTTGGACTAGAGGGGATATTTCCAATGACCAGTCACGACCAGCTATGGTAACCACTCTCTACTGTACACACATTGCGAGACCAGGCGAGATACGTATATCGCACTCTTCTAAGTAGTAAGAAAACGTGGGCATGCGTGACTGGACCGATCTCACGATGTGTACCGTGGTATCAAATCAATCTGTCACTATGCTATGCCACAGACGCATATGTTCGTTAGCTGAAGAAGGACACGCGAATGTTTGACTTTGTAATATGAGTTTGCGGTAGTGGATGCTTCATTTTTGTGTTGAAGTTAATTTGTTAATTAAATTTTATGAATGTTAAGTTAAATTATTTGAAACAATAGGGAATATGCATGAATTTTTTGTAACAGATTTCTTATCAAAATTTGAAAATACCGTCAAAAAGGTGACATACAGTGAAAATAAAATTAAAATCGACCGAGAAATACGGAAGACATAAACATTTTAAAGCACTAATCAGACAGCGATTCGACAGAGAGATCCGATATGGACTATGACGTCATAGTACACGGCCGCCATACAATCTCCATACTATATTCTGTTTTGCGAGAAAGAGATAGAGATAAATCTTTGTTGTGTTATATGTTGGTTATTTTTATAGTTATTCGAAAAATATTTTTTTCTTACTGTTTTTTATATGAATGAGGTTTTATTAAAGTAAATAAAAAATATCATGCATGTTCCCTATTAGATATTTCACAGTTTAATTATCTTTATGAAACCGCTAACTATAAATGAGCATGAGTTAGTGGATCTTTTATGGCATGTTTTCCATCACATATTTGTGTCCTGAGCCTTAAATGACGCCTATACGCGTTGGAGGTAGTGAAAACTTATATTTATTGTATGAAATTATTTTGTTGTTAATATTGTATATGAATAAAATGTGGAGGTAAATAATGAATCTCTATGCTGTTAACTAATTTGGTAGTTAATCTGTATTATTAAAGTTTAAAAAAATAAGTGTAGTTTTTTTACTTTCAAAGAGTAACCTTCGTAACTAAAAGAATTCTTACCGCCTGGCCACGACATTGCGCGACCAGCAGCAGCGGCAGTGGCGGCTATTGGTGAAAGCGAGAGACCGCGCTCCGACCTCCCGCTCCCACCTATGACCGTGGCCAGGCGGTTTCAAGATTCATTTCCCAGAGAAGAATAAAACCGGTCAAGTGCGAGTCGGACTTGCGCACCGAGGGTTCCATACAAAATCGTCAGTAGATACGTTACGTGAATAATATGGTGGGACAAACTTAACTTTGCTCTTGTAAAACTGTTGTCCCCATACATCGACATATGCCGCGGTTAGTTTAGTAGGAGCAAATAAGGTTGTCTTACGATTTTTGCGAATTTCTAAAAAACGCTGCAAGTTAGGAAAACCGTTTTATTTTTCCTGTAATATTTAAGATAATATTAATAATCGGTAATTATTACAGATTTTTCTGTTCAGTAACTTCGGAGATAATAGGGGGGGAATGGTATTTTTTTAAACGTTTTTGGTCTTAAATCAAAAACTACACGTCTAATAAAAAAAATTAAAACGGTTTTGAAATCTTCACGTTAAGCCCTTTTATTTGATATCCCACTCGATATATTAGCTCAACTTTTGATTTTCGACATCCCATTTCGGTCCCCTTTAAAAAAAAAGTAAAAAAGATATAGGATTTTTTTTCTGTTCCATAGGCTCGAATTAGCGGTTTTTAACACTATTCCAAATTTCAAGTCGATAGCATCAGTAGATCCTGAGATATCTTGCTGTGACAGACGGACAGACAGACAGAGTCGCACCATAAGGGTTCCTTTTTTACCATTTTGGTACGGAACCTTAAAAATACCCGGCCACTAACTGACTGTGTACTTTCTCTATAAGATGCGCTTTCCCAAATTATAATCTATATTTTCATTATGAATGAGTCATAGTCCAACTGAAGCAAAGGGTGGATTTTCTCTCGCGACATTTGTATGCCAAACTAAATGTATGGCATACCAATTTGTATGGCGAAAATCCATCCAAAGTATAAAGACGAACAAGTTGTTCAACTTCAGCCGTTTAGGAGCGAGCGACAAGTATTATGATCGATGTAGTGCGATCCATACTAGAGCATTCTTACGCATTCTTATTTCATTGCTTGTAGTGCGTTCGTACACGGCACGCACACATTCAAGCGCGCGATGTACAAATGCGATCGTGGGCTTTCTTTATTAGCTCCCGTGTTGTGTACATCATTTTATGTCTACACTTGGCCAGAAAGCGACTTTTCGCGTAGCGTGCGGAGCAAGCCACTTTATGGCCAGGTGTGGCATAAAAAAATATACGCGGCATACTGGAGGTTAATACTCGAGTATCTATAAATATTTTCGAGTTTAGATTGAACTTTTAATTTGGGTATTAAAACAGCATTGATTACAATAAAAATTTAATATCTAGACAAGACAATAATCATAAAACACAAAAAATTACTTCCACAATTTCTTAATAGACATATTCTTCTCCGAATCTTTCTGCATGACCTTAGCTACGGCCATCTCGAAATCTTCCTGTGTAACGTGCACTCTGCGTTCTCGCAGAGCGTACATACCAGCTTCAGTGCAGACACCCTTCACTTCTGCACCAGACGCACCAGGCATCAGCTCGGCAATCTTACGGAGGTTGATACCTCTTGTCAAATTCATTTTACGGGAGTGGATCTTCAGGATATCCAAACGAGCTTCTTCATTTGGTGGGGGGAACTCAATCTTCCTGTCAATACGTCCAGGCCGCAGTAACGCAGGATCTAGGATGTCAATTCTGTTGGTGGCCATGATGACTTTGATGTTCTTTGTAGCCTCAAAACCGTCAAGCTGATTGAGAAGCTCCAACATCGTACGCTGGACCTCAGAGTCTCCACCACTGCCTGACTCAATACGAGATGAACCAATAGAATCAATCTCGTCCATGAAGATTATAGACGGGGCATGCTCTCTAGCCATTACGAAGAGTTCTCTCACCATACGGCTACCTTCTCCAATGAATTTCTGCACAAGCTCAGAACCAGATACACGGATGAAAGTACATTCGGTATGGTGAGCCACAGCACGCGCCAGCAAGGTCTTCCCAGTACCAGGAGGCCCATACAAGAGCACACCTTTAGGCTGAGCAATACCTAAAGCATCAAACAGCTCAGGATGTTTCACAGGCAGTTCAATGACCTCCTTGATTTCCTTGATTTGCTTATCCAAACCTCCCACCATCTCGTAGGTCGAGTCTGGAACCTTCTCGACCATCATAAGGGAGACAAGAGGGTCAACTTTGTTGGGTAAGATTTTGTGAAGGGTATAGCTCTCGTTGCGCAGCGCGACGCGGCAGTTGGCTGTGACATCGTTGATGTCCACATTCTTGTCTAAATCTACCACAAATTTGCCCTCAGGATGGACTTTTACTAGAACTTTCTTCTTGTCCATAGGCTTCACCACTTCGCCGACGTACGAACCTTGTTCTTGCAGCAGCTGCAGCTCCTCCCTAAGCATACGAACTTTAGCGTTGAGTTCGTTCCTCTGGGCTTGCAGACGCCGCAGATTTTGAGACTTTTCAGCGACGATCAACTGCAACTCTTCAATCTTTGTGATGTAGTACGGGCGGAATCCCTCGCCCTTTGCGGGGTCCACTTCCATTTTAGTGAGCGTCATTTTGTGCCTGTTTCACGTGCACATTCAACACAGAAGATTTTAATTAGACGGGCTATATAACAATGATAAAAATTACACGACAACGCCGACCCTAATGTCCCTAATATTTTTCAAGTCATGCACGTCATGGCACAGATTATAGAAATTTGCTTGCTGCTATTTGACATTTTAAGTGTTGTCAACCGAAAAATATATTATAGCCTGCCATTTACACTCTGACGTACAATAATTTCCGTCCTTAATATAACTGGACGATATATTATGTAAAACAATTGAATTTGTTATTTATAAAACAAGGAAGGTTGCTGTGTAATTTAACTGGCTTGTAAGTTTCACCACGAATCATCAAATTTCTACTAAATTATAACATTCAATAGGACTGACAACACTTACAATATAAATGCGATCAGGAAAATTAAACCGTATTTATAAATCTGCGTTCATAATAAAATAATTTAAAAAAATAAGTAATTGAACCCTTCGTACCGTAGTTGTTGCACCTGACTATTTTATCACCTAACAAATTTTGTACTGTCAAAATGACAAAAATGACAGTATAAATAAGTACCTAAAATCCTTTAATTTATTCCAGAAAATCGAAGCTGTTTCAATATGAATATAAGCTAATGTCATCACATAAATGCAATGATGGAAGACAAAAATTATTTTGCAATATTCTGTCATTGACTAACCGAAAGTTTAAAACAGCAAAATGATACTCGTATTATGCACGATAGCAGTGAATCTACTATTAATTGCTCGCTTAGGTTGCTTAGCTCATTGGAGTTACATTATTGGACACTCTTTCTTTCCAAAGGATACATACAACAGCATTCGTCTGGGCGGAGGAATATTCAGCTTCATCGTCATTGGTGGTATAGTCCCTAGCTATTTATTTCCGAAATTTAAGCTTTTCGTGACCGCTTTAAGCATTCCTCCTCAAGTGCATATGCTCGTTCTAATGCATAAAGTCGTGCATGCAGCTAATATCCAAAATAAAAATATTGTGAAGGCATGTCAAGGTTATACTTTTATCACGCTTATATCCATTGCCTGGTCTCTCCATAGTTTAATAAGACGCAACTTCTGATCTTAATTTAAATCGGGAGCGCAACCGACAGTAACCCATATAACCTTGAAAAAATACCTACTTCAAAGTGTGTATAGAAAATAAATTTAATTCACAAACGGGTGACGAGAAACTTACGACTATTTTTCTTCACTATACAATAGAAAATAACATTTAAATTTGTTAAAACCAGTTCATGCTTTTGAAAGCTGGAATTAAGCAGCATGCTCACTTGGTTGACTACTTTCTCCTGGTTCGTACAGATGTGCTGCCTTCTACACTATAGCCACGCCATTGGAAGTGCATTATGCGAGGACAATGAATCTAATGCAATGAAATTGAGCCTGGTGATCTTTTGCATGATTGTCTTCAGTAACATGAATAACTTGATATTTACTGCATTGGCTCTATTTACTCTCGCGCGAGATGCTGCTGCAAGCAGCGTCGGAAATTACGAACATGAGCACAGGATCATTGGGACAGATGAATCACAGGAATAACTCATACCTAACCGTACTAGGCATTATACAGAGAAATAATAGATATATTTTGAGATTATTTTCATTGTATTGTAATCTAATATTCTCCAAACTTATTCCTAACTTTATACTTATTATACGAGTAATGCTCCTTATTATACAAAACTCATAAAAAACTTGTGAAAAAATGCAATAGTTTGATTCCTAGCTACCAAATAACTACGTACAGAATGCCTCTCTACCTAGACCTAGTCCGTTCGTATCCAACGACCAGACGGAGCTGAGCCGCATCCAACCGTCTCTCTCTATCTCTCTTTAGTAGTTACCACCCTGGGGTGGCGAGATTTAATTATAAGTAGCGCGCAACGGAATCGCGGAGTGAGTCAGTCCTGCTTGTATGTATAACCCACGGCTATTGGACTCGATCAGTTCTTGAGTGGTGAAAGGGCATCCAATACCGGTTTTATTTGTATGGGCCAATACCGAAAAATCAGTTTTTCGGTATTGGCCCATACAAGTAAAACCGGCATTGCATGCTCTAGTGGTGACGACGCACCGGCCGGAAGCCGCATGTGGGCAAGAAAAGTAGTATAATGTTGTATAGAGGACCAACCGATCCCACCACAAGGTAGATTGATGACCTGATACAGGTCCCTGAAGTCCAATGCATGCGGGCGGTGCAGAACTGGTTATGGTGGCGTTTTTTGGGGGAGGCCTATGACCAACAATGGCCGTCTTGCAGGTATATGAATCAATATGACGTGATTTCTTCTAGGAGGACAATTATTGTAGTAAAAAAATCGGAGGAAGTTCTTCACGAAATAAAATTTGCGATTATTTCTTAAGTCAGAGATCGATGCGTAACCATATCATGTCAAACATTGAATTGAATTATTACTTGTTACTACTACTTACACTGTGTACACGAAGTTGTGGAAACTTTCTGTAGATACCTAATATCTACCTGAAATTTTATGAATGAAACGAAGCTTTGTCTACAATATAAATCAAAGTTTGTTTGGGCGTTAATTACAATACATCTATTTTCATGTCGGAGCTGAAAGAGGCCCTAACAACTGAATAGACTAATATTTACATTGTGTATACCTACTGTTCGGTACAGTGGTTTATTTCCAGCCCAAAAAGTTATTGCGATAAGAAGGCGGCAGTCCAGTCGATGTGACGCGGCGTCTGACGCAAGTTGTCGTGCGTGGCTGTCTATAAAGAAAAAAAAAAACATTTTGACAGGTAACCTGACTGGACTGACTTTCAAAAACTATTATCACAGTAGGAAAACATTATCGATTTCCGCTAATTTTAGCAGTTATATGAGAAAAATGTGGATATAATTGTGAATTTTATTTTAATTTATGTAATGTATGTGCCGTAAATGTATTTTTCTGTGATTTAAGTATCTGAAAAAGTGTTAAATGTTGTAAATGTTTTCCTCGATTTGTTTGTGTGATAAGGTAATGTTTTTTTTATTATTTTAAGACCTGTTTTTATTTATGTAATTGTTTTAACTGTCGCGTTAAGTATGTAAGTTCATTTTAGCATTGATTTACCGCGAGGAAAGGTAAGGTCATGGCTTATTAGGCATTGCAAGTCAGGTGTGTAAACCAAGGATATAACTCGTGACTTAGCACTTAGCATATTAATATGACACTATTAAACTTGCTCATTTTTCGTGCGTCACTAGAGAAATTAACTTGTTTCCGGCAAATGAGTTTTGTCTAGTCGATACCTTTAGACTCAAAGGGCGTAAACGCCGTAGGGTCTAATGGCGTTTACGCCCTTTGAGTCTAAAGGTATCGTAGTGTAAGCATTTGCTGAAAATAAAGTCTTTGTTTAACTTAAGTATGTAAACAATGTACAAAATTAATAAATAATAAAAACGCAATTTGTACTAATTATATGGTATTTATTGTACTGTTTATTAAAGTTCTATTTATTTGCAGTAAGGATGACACAGTACATACATTTCTTCAGACTACAGAGAGAGAATTATTAAATTGCTATTAAATACAATGGTATATGTATAGATTGTTTTTATTACATATATATAAATTATGGACATGCTCTCTCTGTGTCAAAAATATTGGTATCCAGCCACCAGATAAATGAATAACTTGATATAAAACTTTAAGACAATAAACCAACTATTCTGCAAAAGCATTCACGTCAACCTAATTTACATACTGATTGGTTGATTTACATATTACGACAAGTGTATGTAATTTTTTTTTTGTGATATGAAGTGAAACAATGAAAATTAGGAATAATAATGCTTATATCAGAGACCAGCATCTTTTTTAATGTAGTATCGGACTAGTCCTCAGTGGCAGATTTAGGATTTTGGTTGGAAGGGGCCAGATTTTCAAATTGATTATTATATTGACAGCAACTGAAGTTAAGGGCGTGCAAAGTAGGTCGCCGCCACTTCTTTTTAGCGTGCGAGGTACATACACTTTTACATTCTACCCAGAGGCGTATTTACTCTAGGGCCATGGCCCGGGGCGCCAATTCCCCAGGAGGCGGCGTAACCGCCCCTGGCCGGTTGCATTTTGTTTTGATTTTGGTGCCATTCAACCAACTTTTACCTCTTCTGGGGCAGCAAAACTGTAAATAGGGCGGTACCACCGATGCCCAGGCACAGGGCGTAGACTCTGGGGGTCGCAAGAATGGCCAGACCAGGCAGGACCCTAGGGTACCTATAATATCTAAAAAAACAAGGGTGCAGTTATAGAAGCTCGCACAGGTCGCAGAAGAGCGTTTTCCAAAAAAAATTCCAGGGGTAGCTACTTTCTCAAAATATGGACTTTTGAGGTTTTTCTGGCTCAGAATCGTTAGTACATTCGAACCTTATACGTAAAAAAAAGTGTCCCAAAATTTGTATGGGATTTTTGTGTTTGCCATGCCACTACCCACTACGTCACGTTCATACAAACACTATGCAAAATGGTGACGTAATGGAAAAAAAAAACCGGCCAAGTGCGAGTCGGACTCACGCACCAAGGGTTCCGTACAAACTCATAAGTAGATACATGAATAGTTCAAGAAAAACTATATGGCGATTAGTTTAGTAGGAGCAAATAAGTATGTGTTAAGATTTTTGCAAATTTCTCAAAAACAGTGCAAGTTAGGAAAACCGTTATATTTTTCCTGTAATATATAGGATGACATTAATAATTGGTAATTATTACAGATTTTTCTGTTCAGTAACTTCGAAGATAATAGGGGGGGAACGGTATTTTTTTTTACGTTTTTCGCCATAAATCAAAAACTACTTATTTAAAAAAAAATACAAAAATACAGTTTTAATCTACAAATTAAGCCCTTTCATTTGATACCTCACTCAATATAATAGCCCTACTTTCAATTTGCAAAGTCTCATTACGGACCCCTTTAAAAAAAAGTAAAAAAGTTACAAGATTTATTTTACATCCTATAAGCTCGGGTTAGCGGTTCTTAACACTATTCCAAGTTTCAAGTCGATAGCATCAGTAGATCCTGAGATATCTTGCTGTGACAGACGGACAGACAGACAGTCAGACAGACAGACAGACAGACAGAGTCGCACCATAAGGGTTCCTTTTTTACCATTTTGGTACGGAACCCTAAAAATTGGGACTTTTTACTTATAAGTTTCGAAAGTACTAACGATTCTGAGCCAAAAATACCTCACAAGTCCATATTTTGAGAAAGTAGCTACCCTGGTATTTTTTTTGGAAAACGCTCAGAAATAGTATGTTACACAACTAGGTGCTAAAACAAAGAGAGGCCGAGATCGCAGATGTTTGCGGCCCGAGCTGCAAGCGAGGGACGTAAATATGCGGTTGAGGGCTTTCTTTATTACCTCCCGTGTTGTGTACATCATTTTATGTCTACACTTGGCCAGAAAGCGGCTTTTTCTGTACGCGTAGCGTGCCGAAAAAGCCACTTTATGGCCAGGTGTGGCATAAAGGCTATTTACGGCACCGGCGAAACTTATTGGCCCGGGGCCCATTTTAATATAGACCCCTGTCACGCAGCATTCTCATGCTAGAAGTTCATTATAATCACAGACTTATTTTCTTTCAGAATGGGGAATACAAGCAAAAAGCTAGCCTCGCAATGTGCTATGCTCAGTAAAGAAGAGCAGAAATATGTGGGGAACACATTCAAAGCGGCAAGCAAGAACTCCGGAAGGATCCGGGAGGAGGACCTCATCGTGAGTGGACAACTAGACGCAGTTTTGTTAGAAGTGTGTTCATTTTGTTTTTTACCCATTTTAGTTTTAGTTATAAAGTGTACTGATTTCACTCTGCATACAAAAGGTTTACGGTAAATAGATCATTTTATATGGATTCCTCTAATTTTGCAAATGATAAGCTTATAGACCGTGGGCCCGTACAACCCGAACAACTTTAACCACGTATTCCTGATGGTATTACAAGTAAATAAAGTTATATCAACATAGGTCGAATTTTGTCATTTTACATTAATAGTCTTATAGAACAAAACAAATCAATAAATTCAGTCCCTCGTTATAAACATGTCCTTACTGGAGGAAAAGTTATTAAAAAGGAAAAAAAAAGCTAAAATGGAAACAAAAGGTCAATATTTTGGCTTTGTAATCGCTTACCATCTAATACTGCGAAGGTTAATTGCTGTTTAGTTAAAGGATTTAAAAAAATCAGTAAAAGTATCTTAGTCACATTTATTAGGGCTTGTTACACACTTGGGAGTTTTTATTTTAATTATTATGAATATCTCGGAAAGTAAGCGTTAATCGACTATACATCACATAACTTTTTTTACTTCTAATAGTTGCTAGAATCTATGGTTAAAGTTGGTCGGGTTATACGGGCCCACGGTGTAGAATCAAAATTACTAAGGCATTTTGAAATATAAAATTTCGTTTAATAATTTGAAGTTGTACTAATTTAAAGTAATAGTACTAGATTAAGGTTTACTTATATAGTAAACTATAGTAGCAAACTGGATATTTGTATGTCAAGACACATATCGCCGCTATACTTACTCTACCACGTATCTACTCCAATAGTTTCATAGGAAAATCGCACTTTTCTACTCGTAACACAGGTGCGTTTTCTATCAAACTATTCGAGTAGATACGTGGTTGAGTAAGTATAGCGACGATATGGGAATATATAAAAAGGCGCTCTCCTAATTATTAGTTTTAAAACAAGACCCAAACTTATACCTACTACTACTAAATATTACTAATTAATTTTTAGGGTTCCGTACCAAAATGGTAAAAAAGGAACCCTTATGGTGCGACTCTGTCTGTCTGTCCGTCTGTCACAGCAAGATATCTCAGGATGTACTGATGCTATCGACTTGAAATTTGGAATAGTGTTAAGAACCGCTAACCCAAGTTTATGGGATGTAAAAAAAATCTTGTAACTTTTTTACTTTTTTTTTTAAAAGGGTCCGTAATGAGACTTTGAAAATTGAAATTAGGGCTATTATATTGAGTGGGGTATCAAATGAAAGGGCTTGATTTGTAGATTAAAACACTATTTTTGTATTTTTTTTAAATAAGTAGTTTTTGATTTATGGTGAAAAACGTTAAAAAAAATACCATTCCCCCCTATTATCTTCGAAGTTACTGAACAGAAAAATCTGTAATAATTACCAATTATTAATGTCGTCCTATATATTACAGGAAAAATATAACGGTTTTCCTAACTTGCACCGTTTTTGAGAAATTTGCAAAAATCTTATCACATACTTATTTGCTCCTACTAAACTAATCGCCTTATAGTTTTTCTTGAATTATTCATGTATCTACTTATGAGTTTGTACGGAACCCTCGGTGTGCGAGTCCAACTCGCACTTGACCGGTTTTATTTTTTTTTATAATTAGCCTACAATACTGATGGTTGGGTTACATCTATTTTACTTTGTAGCTGGTGCTTTTGGGGCACCAGTGTGCCGCAAGGTAATAATGAAAACTTAAATGTACCTAAAATAGCATAATGATTTATTATTAACCTGAATTCATTTGTATGGAGAGTGCATCATCACACTTTACTATAATCTGGTTGGTGATAAGACTAAGCCTAGTCAGGTGACGTGCCATTTCCGGGAATATTCCCAAGTTGTATGGGGAATATACCTGGGTATATCTCACATACAACTTGGGAATATTCCCGGGAACGTGACGTCACTAGTTAGGTCCGAGCAAATAAAGGTGAAAATTATTTAATTCTGTCTTCAAGGCGGTTATGCCTTAGGCTGCGTTACCACTAGAGGGCATTTCTCCAGAAATATGTTTGCGACTCATTCATCTGTCTCCATACATTTAGTATGAAAAAGGACCAGATGAATGAGGTAACCGCAGACATATATCTGGAGAAATGCCCTAGAGCTGTGCGTGGTAGCGGAGTCCATGGGAGAGGTATCCACCAATGCCAGGCCGCGGTGAGCGAGGCCACGCACGGTGATTGGTAGATTTTTACGCACACCGGTCCGCTACCACGCACAGCTCTGATGAAAATGCAGCTTTAAGGTATGATTTTGTGCCTGCTTTTGCGATTACCGGTCAACCGTAAAAAGTACTTTTTATGGCAACCTGGCCTTAAGAAATTGTATGTAAGTATGTGTGGATGCGTTTCTTGTAGAGAAAGTTTCATGTGTAAATTAGATAGGCATGTATTATAAAAATAACAGTATACATAAGAAGTCTGTACAAAGTCTAGCAGTGTGCGCAAACCAGATAAAAGTAATACATAACCATCCGAGGGTTGCCTGGTGAAACCCGATAAGTAACAAAAACATATTTTGTCACTTATCGGGTTTCATCAGGCAACCCTATTCATTTAAATTAATATTTTGCGTTTATAATAAAAAAAAACATATATAATTCATTTTAAGGTCATTCCACGCCAGACCGCAGGACGGCGGTTTGCGATTGATCGTGGAACCTTATGTAGATGCTTAATTTTTTTCTTTACACATTTTTGTAGTGATCAATCATGAAACATTAAACAAACAAATCTACTTCGATGCGTCTTATCTTATCACCATCCATATTCATACAAGTTTTATTAATTATTTTGTCATTTTTTTTTGTTTTGTTTTGAAACTTGTATGATTTTTATTTTTTAATTATCATCTGTTGGCGATTTATTTTTTATATTTTATTTGCACTGACATGTAATGTCCATATTATTTAGCACTACATATAATTATTTAAAGTAAAAAAGTAAAAATTAACGAAAAACCATCAGTGTATAAGTACAGTAGTGTAATTCATAAGTTCCGCGTCAACCTCATTCCTAATATAGTTAAACTTCTGTATTGGTAATGGTCCAAGTCGAAGTGACGTGCGGGCCGATATATTTTGACCCCCAATAATTGGTTATTATTAGTTCACGGGCCAAATGGGGATGACGACTGGGTTAAAAATATATAACTTTATTTAAAAAATATGGGACACGTTTTTTTTTGTTTACAAAATATCCAAAAACGACAAAGTTATAGATCATCAAACTTCTGGAGTGGAGGCTTGTGACGTCACTCCTAGGTGAAATTTGTACCAAGGAGTGACGTCACTCGAAACTTCTAAGCACTCTATCCTCGTCATTTTTTGTTTGTCAAACAAAAGAAAAAATACTTGTGCAATATTGTTTTATTATATTAGCGATGGAATAGACGGTGAACTTATGAATTAGCCTACTACAGTGCATAAGTCACTTCACGGAAATGTTACGCCACTTGCCACTGTTCTTAATCTAGCCGTGTAATACAAATCGGGCGTATTTCGGGCAAACGGCTTAAGCCGTTCGAGTATTAATCGTTTGTTTGGGTTAACATCTGATTGAGTTAACTGGGTTAAACCCCGCACAGAGTTATAAGAGGTTTTTGACGGGGTTTTTAAGACATTTGGAAGGGGTTAATGCCGAGTGTAGCCGGCAATAGCTTAGCCTCGTCCAATAAAAGTGAAACGAATTACTATGACGGTTAAGATCAATTTAGTTTGCGCTCCGTCCGGAACCACTTCCCAGTAACAACTCTTACGAGGGTTTAGATTGGGGTTTTGGGTTAACTCGAAGGATCGGCGTAGCTGTGTTTGTATTAAGCCGGTGATACTCTTAACAGAATAAAAGTGTTTCTCAAAACCAGCGCTTTAAAAACCCGTCTTAAAATCTCGATAATGGTAAAGGGTTCCGGTCCATGCTTCTAACGAATTATGATTACACAGCTATATTAAGAACAGTGATAAGTAGCGTAACCTTCCCGTATGGTAACTGTAGGTACATATACCGTCAACTGTGTTAACCTCTCCGTGGTAACATTTCGTCGTCATAGTAGAAAAGTGGTAACAGACAGTGACTAACAAAACGTGACGTCATGCTTATATATAGTTACAAATATTCAAACCATTACCAAGCCTGTAGAAGTATTCTGATTTTTTACTTATTCTGAGATACAATTCGGGCAAGTTCATTGTAATGCAACCCGGGTACCCGAAAACCCGGGCAACTGACTTTATATAGAGTCGGGTAATACTCAGGTTTTATATTTGACCGGGCATTGCATTCCCTGGTCCCCTCTGCCAAGCATCCGTCAAACAACACGGCCACATGGGCTTGAATTATCTTTGTGTTTGTGAAGTTCTCAGCGTGCTGTTGCATTCGTTATGTATTAGTATCGTAGTGACAGGTGATTATATGTACGCGTGTGTAAGTGTGCGTAGCACAGATATCCCGCACACAAAAAATGGCAGACAATTTTGGACTCCCCTCCGTGTTGCTCTAAGATTATGTCTGTGACTTTACCGATGATAGCTTTACCAAAACGAAATGGTAAAAAAATATTGACTTGCACACCAAAAAGAAGCAAATGGACAACTTAATTAGCTTTTAGTGCATTAAGTTTTTTTATATAACATCTAACATCTGTGATTTGCGTGCTGCTGCGTCGTAGCAGCTACGGCGTAGCCCGTAGCGCTTCTACGAAAGGCTACTTACTTTGACTCAGCGACTCAAAAATGATCTTTTAACCTCCAGTCACGAGAGATCGCCAATCTTTTCTATTCTGTGCCATCTAGACATGCGCAAAATGTGTCACTAGGTAAAGTGAAAAGAGTGATATGATATGAATCTTTAGCTCAAAGATAATGATGTATACTCTTTTAGTTCAGTAACTTCGCGGTGTGCCAACAGCTCATTAGCTCTTATAAGCTAACAGTAGCTCTGAGGTGTGCCAATTTCAACGGCTTACTAGCTCTTATAGCTTGATAGCTCCAAATCCGAATATTTCCGAACGAAAGAGAGAGCATTTAGTTTAGGTATACGGTGTCAAGACAGGGACGAAAAGTCTGTGTTTATCGTGTCTTTTCTTGCAGCTCACGGCTCAATTAGAGCTACTTGAAAGCGAGTGAGCGAGGGAGTAGAAGGATATACTGAGTTGTTTGGATTGGAAGTGAGCCGGTGAGCTAGTCCAACTGATATAGCTCTTTTGAATCACTCACTCACTCGCACTTTGTACTTTGTACCCTGTACTTTGTCTTATTCTGTGCAATAAAGTGTTTACATACTACATACATGTCTAGTACCACCTCACGGTAGTCGGGTATTTTGAGGGCACTTAGGTCTTTCTGGCAGGGTATTTTGAAATTTAACACCCCGGGAAAATAATTTGCAGCCCTTCAGAGAAGCGCCTTGTGCTTAAAATTGAGTAAGGGGCGACTTGCGGCGCCCCCCGTGACTTGCCAACTTGTTCGTGCAACCCGTCTTGAAAATTATAGAATTGAGTGATTGAATTCGGTGAAGAAAATACGACACTAATTATGAAAGCCTTAGTTTTCGCAGTTTTATGGTTTCATACCATTTTTTGGTAATAAACGTATCGCATTTTTTGTAAATAATCGATTGAATGTTGCACGGTAGGGGGTGTGGCTTGGCTATAAATATGGCGGGACAAAATGGCGCCGATCACCAAGTCCGATCCACCCAGGGTGGGCCGGCTAGCGACCTGGTTCGACCCCAGGGAACGCCACGGCCGACGACCCGGTGAAAGTATCGCTCTGCCCAATAAGGGTCGCGAGTTAGTCAGCAATATTTTAGTTTTTATTTGTATTAGTTAATTTATAACAGAAGGTAAACTTAGTGCTTGGAATGCCCAAAGATAATAAGATTATAAGTAATAGGATTTAGCAAGGAATGTGGATTTTTTTAAGCGGACTAAAGATAATTTTAGAGATTTGAATGGATTCGCATCGAAAACTAGAAAACCGCTGTTATGTTTTTTTCCGATTTAAGTAAGTTATTTTTAAAAGACTTTACAAAAAGGAGGAAGTTCTCAATTCCAATATAAACCGATTTGTTTGTTTTTATTGAAAGGAAAAAATATATTCATTATTTTTAATTCTTCAACTGAAAAATATTTTTTGTTATTCTATCATCACTTAGCACGAATTTTGCAAAAACGTCATTATCTCGAAAACTAAGAGTTTTTTATTGAGGTCAAATTTACTTAATCTAGTGTCTTATGAGCCATGTTTCTTACACCGGTTCTTCTCGGGGCAGACGTTTCGCGGAGGAACCCTTGGTAAATCTTGACATTGTAGGTGCATATGCCTAAATAGAAGAATAAAACTTTGACTTTGATAACTAACTTATTATTACTAAGTTACGAGTAAAATTATAAGGGATATAAGCGGTATGTATTGGCTGTTGCAATAAATATACTATACTATATTGGGGACGGAATTGGCAGTAAATTTCTGAATTAGCTTAGGTACAGTATTTATCGGTCCAAGTTCCAGAACATTTGCACTCGTGTTCCAAAACAATTGAATAGTAGTTACGCTACCTTGTTTCTATAAAGGCCAAACTTACTATCAAACTGTTGGCTGCTACGCCCTTTCGTTGGTTGACAGAAGATTTGGCGGGTATTCAAATTCTCGATTAGTTTCGAATAAACCTCGTTGTTCGTTCCGAAGTCGATAAAGTCGAAATAGTTCCGTTGACGACGTACGAACGACCGATTTGACACGCGTATTGTATTGTTTAAAACGCTCAGGTATTTCGGTGACGTGAGTAAAACTGAATTTTAAGATTCACACAATCTTTATTAACTAAGTTTTTGTATTATATCTCGCGCCACATATAAATTGTCCTAGGAACGCGTCTTAATAACTGAAAATGCTATGCTAACCTCGTAGTTTTAATAATACGACCAGGGGCCCGTTTCACGCAGTTACAAGTTACAATTGTACAAGTCTGAACTAGCAATATTGGCCAAACCAACCAATGGTATTGTGGTATTTGGCCAATGTTGCTAGGTTAGACTTGTAAAATTGTAACTTGTAGCTTCGTCAAACGGGCCACAGTACAGCTATAGTACAGGACGGCCCCACATACGACATGTCTGCTTGCAGGTCTGTACCCACCCACCTAGTTACATTCCTACAGACAGGCTTAAAACACCCCACATAGACCGACCAAATCGAGGTGGACCGGGGACAAGCGACCTGGTTCGCCCCCGGGAACGCCACGGCCGACCACCCGATCGCTATGCCCAATAAGGGTTGTGAGTTAGTCTTAAAATAACCACATTTTTACTAAAAAAAACCCGACCGCGGTGCACTTTGAAACTGCATAAAATCCGCCATTTTGTTTATTTTAACGAACTTCATACCCAGTGACACTCGCACCATCAAGACGAATCTAATGATGTATAATTTATCAAAATCGGATGTGCCGTTGAGTAGTTACGAACGGACACAGGAACGGACATACATACATACATACAGGTCAAACACATAACCCTCCTTTGGGCTTCGCCGCAGTCGGGTAAAAAAGGCTTAAAACATAACATCTCCCGCGCGATGGTTAACAACCAATGGGAGCGCGCTTCCATAACGCAACCACAGTATAATAGCAGTATTTTTCTTGCTACAATAGGTACATCGCGCGCTTGAATGTGTGCCTCTTTCGGAGAGCAGTTTCGCCCGAGGGCGAAGGTGCCGCTGATGGCTTGTAAGCGATCCCATGGCATTACCCACTAAGGCACAGGCGGGCAACATCTCAGAGTTCTCACAGTATATTACGAGGGCGGTTTGATAAGTACCTGTTATTTAGTACTTCTAGAATCTTAACATGCTCATGTTTCCGGCTATTGTATGACACATTATTTATAAGGATTTGAGCCAAATTTCAATAGAGTCGCATCCTTATTTTTTGAATTATGGATCACAAACTGCACGATTCCGACGACGACGTGGACGTAACTATGAAAAAATTAAAACAGTTCGCCGCAAGATCCACACATATTTTTTTTATTTAATAGGTAATGCAAAAAATAATATTATGTCTATTTTTGGAGACTCTAACTGTTATAGTTCACAGTGTTTTTATTAGAATATAGATTTTTTTTTAATAAGAGCCGATTCTTGACAGTATTGGCTCAAAATTGACACCGACTAATAAAACATATAAAAAATTGTAAACCACATGTCTAGTGATCAATGATGAAGATTTAGGTGATAACTAAAGTCCTTGACTTACGTGTTGGTGATTTTAAGAAACTTAAACACATTATTCACAAGAATGGGATAAGCAACAGAGTGTGGCTCCAAATGAGCACCAAAAATGGGTTCACGATCTCAACTTGCAATTGGGTTCAGGAAAAAACAGGATAGCGAGTATTTATTGATCTATCACCATTGTTTACACTGGGTTTCTAGCAAGTTATTTGTATTCACCAAGTTAAAAAAATAGAAAAAGAAAAAAAGTTGTTCCCTAGTAAAGATACCCAGAAGCCTGTTATGCGACTACTTTACAATTTTTTAATTTTTAAGAAAAAAAAATAATGCCACAACAATAATACCTAGTGTATTCAGCTAGTAAATAGCCTAGCTACAAACTCGTAATGCCATTTACGAAAAAAGGTTTCATAAATAGTTTTTTAAAAAGACTTATCAAACGGCCCTCGTAGCAGTAATTTTTCTTTCTACAGAAGGTACATCGCGCGCTTAAAATTGTGCGCGCCGTGTATGAAAGCACTACAAGCAACGAAACAAGAATGCGTAAGAATGCTCCAGTATGGATCGCACTCACACAGACGTGCTATCGCGCGTCTGTGTGAATACGTGTCGCGCGCTCCTAAACGGCCGTTGTTGGACTACTTGTTCGTCTTTATACTTTGACGCAGCGCAGTCTGTGCGCCTTCTCATTGGCTAGTTACATGTTGCGTCACGCATGAGATATCGTCGACTGAAGTTCAGTTGGGGCTAGAGATGTGCCGTTCCCGGGAATATTCCCCACTTGTATGGGGAATATTCCCACCGCGGGAATATTCCCGGGAATGGCACATCTCTAGTTGGGGCAAGGGACAGGTAGAGCAATTTTCCTTAGGCCAATAGGGTATTTGACAACAAACAAAATAAATTCATTAACTCTAACCAGCAAATTACGCTTCCAAAACAGCCCGGATAAAATCATTCAAACTTATTTTCGTGCCATCAACGATTTTACAATGACGAAAACTAAAAATAAGGCACCATGTTGAGCATGACGTCACAAGATAGATAGTATTTCATACTAGACTGCATACTTTCGAAGCGTTTTGACACTTCATAAAAAGAAGCTGATTTGAACTGTCATCAAGTAGCCTATTCTGTGGGTCACATACAACCTAGGAGCAAAAGAGCTTAAGTCATACAATTGAGTTGTGACCTTTTGTTCCTTGTATAAATGTGACCCGTACCCTTTTTCACTAGACCCACAGAATTGAACCTAAGGCCGACGCTATGTCACGGCCATTTTGTGTTATCCGTGCACAAAAGTCGGGGCGGTTGAGGCTGCGGTTCCACTGAGGGGGAGATGAGCGAAGCGGAGAAGAGACGTGTAGGGAACGACCAATCACATTGGTTTTTTTTTTTTTATGGCATGACTCGACTGTAGGCCCTTTGATAGGGTCTGCAACAGCTCAATCAGATTTAGTGGGGGGCTAGGCCACCGCGCAAACACATTGGTCACACACAACACATTGATCACATTGGTGTATGCTATTTCCATTGAAGTGGAGTGGAGACGAGACATCGTGGATTTCAACTAATGTGATTGGTCGATCCTACGTGTCCGTCAAGATAGCGTACACAGCAAAGATATTCAGAATCTGATGCAGCCAATAAATGTCCCAAATAGTACCGATGAAATACATAGGTGAAAAAAATAGTACCCTTAAACTTTCTGAAATAGAAGGTCTGTTCAGGGTGTACGCTACCGGGCGTCAAGCTGGCGTACACCGTTTGTATCTCTGGAACGGCTTTGTTTTTGGAAACGCTTTATATCTCAAAAAATAGTACCCAAATACCCTAGGGCCCTAACATTTCATTTCTCTAGCTATCGTAGAAGCCGAGATAGCATCAGATTCTGGGTATCTTTACGGTGTACTCCATCTTAAAGGTCACGATCCTACATGTCTTGTCTCTGCCTCAGTGGAGCCGCAGCACATTAGATACGTCTTGGTCATGTCATGGCCCAAAAGCAATTTCAATTACACAAATATTGTCGAATTTAGTCGATAGTTTTATAAAGTCCTGCACACATTTACCATACGTCACATTTTCGTGTCCGTCAAGATAGCGTACACCGTAAAGATATTCAGAATCTGATGCAGCCAATAAATAGTACCCAAATAGTACCGACGAAATACCTAGGTGAAAAAAATAGTACCCTTGAACTTTTCGAAATATAAGGCCTGTTCACGGTGTACGCTACCGGGCGTCAAGCTGGCGTACACCGTTTGTATCTCTGGAACGGCTTTGTTTTTGGAAACGATTTATATCTCAAAAAATAGTACCCAAATAGTACCCTAGGGCCCTAAAATTTTATTTCTCTAGCTATCGTAGACGCCAACTTGGTTGACGTCAGAATACCAAAACAATACCTTAAAGGAATAGGCTTGTCAGTTAATGAGTGTTTGCCATTAATGACGTCACGCCGGCCGCCATGTTTGGACATCGTTATTGTTATTTGCGATTGTTCCAGTTTGGTTTAGGATTAGGTACAATCCTCAACGGGTTCCTTCTTTCTGTTGTATTGTATTTGTCCGAAAGTACTGTTAGTCCGAATTTTACTTTGCATATTTTTCTCCAACTTAAACTGAAATATTTTCACGTATGTCACTTAGAATAGGTTACTATTTAAACCGACCAACGAAATACTAAGAAATAAAAGTTTTATGCCAACTATTTTTTAGAGGCCGATGCAAGTCTCGTATGTACCGTTATTCCAAATATTAAGGCTTTTTTGAAGTCGGTTTAACTTTCTTAAATTACTTTTTTATTTCTTAATTTATTTTGACTTCATTAGTACCTAATTGAATTACGCTGTTAAGTACACATTTTCCTAGTGATATACACACCAGTGGCGTGGCGTTCAAAGAACTCGATTCCTACCGGCTTGCCTAATATCGGGCGTTTGACCACCTTATTCTACAGCTCTTAAGGAAAATGTACGCCAAATCTGCACCGGCTTGCTATAGGATATCTTTTACGCCACGCCACTGATACACACATAACTCTCTATCTCAAAAACTACTGAACCGATTCCTGTTCCTTAATTTAGACTATACCTAGTCCAACTAAAAAATATATTTTGCAATCCGACTTATATTTTTTGAGATATGCGCGGACAAACACACAGACATACAAACATACATACATACACTTACGAAATTTTGGCACACGATGGCACATTTATAGCTTCGTCATGTCCGTCCGTCCGTCTGTCCGTCCGTTTGTCCGTATGTCACAGGCATTTTACTCAAAAACTACACGATGGATATTGATGAAATTTGGAATATAGATGTCTTGTATAAGCCGCTACTTAGTTTGGTAGTTAAAAAACTAAAATGTGACGTTCCGCGGGTAAAGGTACCTTATGGATATTGTCGCTTGCGTCGTATCCGACTCCGTTACTATAGGACTTCAAGATAGAAGGATGCAAGCGACAATATCCATAAGGAACCTTTACTCGAGGAATGTCACAAATAAATATTTTAGGGGGGGGGTACTCCGTACATGTTAGAGAAACAAAAAAAAAATTTTTCAGGAAATATCAACGTGTGGTACCTAGTTGGACAGCTCTTTAAAAACACAGGTTTCAAAGTAATGTTTTTGATTAAGTTAATATATTTGGAAATAATCGCTCCGAAAGTTGTGTAAATTGTGTCCCCCCCGGTTCACCCTGTTGTGGCATAATTTTGTAAGTAATAATTCTTTGTGGCATAATGTATATAGCCATATTAGGCTTTGTGCATAAACTGTTATCGCAGAATCTATATTCGCATAATTTTATTACGCAGAATTACGTTAGTCCGAATATTATTTGGTCCTACTTTTCATGTTCCGAATCATATTTACACATAAATTAAATGATTATACAATTATAACACCGAATGCTATCGTGGCAGAAAGATGTTTTGTCATAATATAACTTTTAACTGTATTGTCGACGACAATATATGGTTTTGTAACGTAACCTACTTTTTCTTCCAGGAGTTCGTTTTTGTTTGGTGATGCAGTTCAAACCTAACCTATACCTAACTTAACCTAACCTACTTTTTCTACCAGCAGTTCGTTTTTGTTGGGGGACGCAGTTCAAACCTAACCTAACCTACTTTTTCTTCCAGCAGTTCGTTTTTGTTTGGTGATGCAGTTCAAACCTAACCTATACCTAATTTAACCTAACATACTTTTTCTGCCAGCAGTTCGTTTTTGTTGGGGGACGCAGTTCAAACCTAACCTAACCTACTTTTTCTGTCTAATCTTTTTTTCTTGCGGGGGGCTTCGCCCCCCGAGCCCCCCTTGTCAGTAGCTTCGCCCCCGTCCCCCCTTTTTTGGCCTTTCCATAGCTATGAACTCGTGCAAAACTAACTTAACCTAACCTACTTTTTCTGCCAGCAGTTCGTTTCTGTTAGGGGATGCAGTTCAAACCTAACCTATACCTAACTTAACCTAACCTACTTTTTCTGCCAGCAGTTCGTTTTTGTTGGGGGACGCAGTTCAAACCTAACCTAACCTACTTTTTCTGTCTAGTCTTTTTTTTCTTGCGGGGGGCTTCGCCCCCCGAGCCCCCCTTGTGGGGTGATTCGCCCCCTGTCCCCCCTTTTTTGGCCTTTCTATAGCTATGAACTTAAATGTTTTAACCTAATCTAAGCCCCTTTTCTATCAATTGTTTATTTTGTAAGGACACAGTTCTAAATCTAACCTAACGTTTTTAGCAACAGTTATTTATTATGATATTTGTGAGGGATCAAAGTTCTAGCCTAACCTACTAAGTTAGGTTAGAATTGCTAGATGTTAAATGTTATTAGTTCATCGTTATACTGAATGAACAAGATGTCCAATGGAATTATATCACTTGATTATTATAATAACTTACCTCTCCTAAACCTAACCTATCAATCTCGGACAATCGATAATATGTCGAATAAAATTCTGCACAATAGAATTATGCGTAAAAATAATCGGTCATAATAATAGTATGCGAACTTAATTTCAGACAACTACATATTCGGGATGTAACTAATTATGCTTAATAAGGTTTCTGCCACATTACCATTCGGCGAAAACCGATTATGCCACATCTGTTATGCTAAAACAGTTTCGGACAATAAATGTTATGCCACATAGAGGGAACCCGTCCCCCCCCCCCTCTATCTTCTAAACCGTGTGTCTGAAAAATATGAAAAAAATCACGAAGGTAACGCTTAATTAATACTTTCAACAAAAATTATTTTCAACAAGATCGAATTAACCGTTTTTGAGTTATTGCCGATAAACTGCGTTTCTCAACAAAAGGACGTAATTGCTATGAAGATACGCTCTTTTGTTGTTGTACTTTTTTACATCGTATTCTTTACCTTATACTATAGTTACGGCTATGGGACCCTACACTGGGTATGGTCAGACATGCTCTTGGCCAGTTATTTTTAACTCGGTTAAAAATATGTTTTCATGGAATGCTCCTTTTGCGGTAGTGTACAAAACAACAAACCGTGGACGCGATAAATATGTTACAAGAAAACAGAAGTTTATTGCACCGGTCAAAAGTACGAACTTCCTCCGCGTGATTCACTCTCGAACGATTTAGTAAACAAATATGAGTAATAACCCTGCGGAATAAGAATGTGTTTATTGTTTACAAATTCGTTCGGAAATAAAACAGCGCATCCTGGAAACGGTGGACTTTCTTCTCTTACTTGAAATAAGGAAGTTAGGTAAAAAACTATTCCCCAAGCTTTTATTTAGTTAAATAAATAATAAATATTTTAATTATTAGGGGACAGTCTTATACAAATCGAACTAGTTCGATAGTAAGCTCAATAAGGCGTGTGTTATGGTTACTAGACGACGATATATTTAATAGATACAAATACTTAAATACATAGAAAACATCCTAGACTCAGAAACAATTATCATCACACAATTAATATTTGCTCTTACCCGGATTCGAACCCATGACCCCTAGCTTTGTAGGCATAGTCACTAACCACTAGGATAAACCGGTAGTCAAAGCTTTCACCTGTTCCGTCAGTATGTCTGTAATCTTAAGTTACGTTTGACCCAATTTCCGGTTTCCAATTGAAGAGAATGTGGACACAGGATCACCTGAATTACATAAGATAAACCAACCGTGTTTGAGCTCGGTATAACTTAGTTTGCCATAATTTCATAAAAACTAATTTCATTTGCCGTAATGGTCTCGAGCCATAATCATCATTTGCCATAGTATAAGGTGTCAACACTTTTGTGCGTCATAATTATATTTATCGAAAATATTACATGCCATAATAATCATTTTTCATATTTATTTTCCATAGGATTAATTATTCATATTTTTAGAGATAATAATCATTTGCCATAATAAAAATAACCACATTTTTATTAAAAAAAAACCCGACCGCGGTGCACTTTAAAACTGCATAAAATCCGCCATTTTGTTTATTTTAACGAACTTCATACCCAGTGACACTCGCACCATCAAGACGAATCTAATGATGTATCATTTATCAAAATCGGATGTGCCGTTGAGTAGTTACGAGCGGACACAGGAACGGACATACATACAGGTCAAACACATAACCCTCCTTTGGGCTTCGCCGCAGTCGGGTAAAAAACAATCCCACTTTTATAAAAAGGGGGGGGCAGGGGGGAATTCCCCGGGAAGGGGGGCTGGGGGCGAACCCCCCGCAAAAAAAAAAACATAAATTACCCCTAATTGAACGCAGGTATGTTCAACTTGCGTCCCTCAGAGCGGAAATAGAAGCTCCGCGAAGCGGGGCTTCGTCGACACGCTCACAGTCCTCTACATTTTAACAAAACTGCAGGACAGGTACGACTGGGATAGGTTAGGCTTTAAATTGAATAATTATTATGACGCTTGAATTTTCTGGCAATAATTTTAGGGCTCCTGAAAATATGGAAACGGAAATGTATGGCATTTGTATCATTGTAGCTCCTGAAAATTATGGCATATGAAATTATGACGTTTTAAAATATGGATAATAAATCATTATGGAAAATGAAATTCGGTAAAGTAAAATTATTTCTTATGAAATTCGGTCAAACGATAGAGAACCGAACTTCAACATTATTTAACTCCAATTTTCATGTCTCAGGTATGCAAATATCGGTATATTCGTCACGTTATTTTAGTGCCAGACAAACAGAGCTATAAAGTATACATTGTTTCCCTGCGCCACCCAAACCGTTTCACCGCTCCGTGCCGTAAATACACTTTACTGCGTTACGCTTTACCCCGTTACCCACGGACAGACGGCTTTAGGACCTGTGCTAGGGTTGCCAGATTATTATTGTTGTTGTAGGTTTGGACCTTTTATATGCCGCTTCGACCATTGCTGATCTATTGTGGCAGCCCTTTTGTTATAGTTCACTGCATAGGCCCGTTGATCTAGGAAATTCCAGATTCTTTGGGCAGTGAGTAGTTGTATCTCATCCGGAAACAGAATGTGTCGCCCTAGATGGATACTGCGTTTGCGCATGAGTGGTCCGCATGAGCAAAGAATGTGCATGGCGGTCTCCTCTGACTCTTGGCAGAACCTGCAAGCTGGATCTTGTTTTATACCCATTTGGTTAGGTTAGGTTGCCAGATAGTCGGTCTCTAGAATTTTTGTACAGTCGCCATCAGATATATCTGAGCTGTCAGTGTACTCATAGATATCTGAACACGGCTCTATTTTCATAGCATTAGAGCCGTGATCAGATATTTATGAGTACACTGACAGCTCAGATATATCTGATGGCTACTGTATGTCCTCCCGACTCCCGACAAAATAAAAAATCTCCCGAAATAATT
Organism: Eudemis profundana; assembly: GCA_947034925.1. Lineage (NCBI taxonomy): Eukaryota > Metazoa > Arthropoda > Insecta > Lepidoptera > Tortricidae > Eudemis > Eudemis profundana. The sequence continues at coordinate 6,095,734 of OX344814.1, read as the reverse complement.
TCATTTTATAAAACAACTAGCTTTACCCATGGCTTCGCCCGCATTGTTCCCATCACTGTCCCAAAGGAACTCTTTACCGGGATATAAAGTATCCTATGTTTCAATCCAGCACTTGGTAACGGGCAAACGGCTATGTTTCTACGCTCCTCGTCGAGCGCGCGGGGCATCACCCAACCAAAGTCCCAAAATCCTGAAAAAATGATTTTTCTCTCGATGAATGACCCTATTGTCATTCGAGATGGCAACGCTAGCCTGTGCACACGGCGCAGCATGCGCAATATGTGTCACTAAAGTGAAAAGAGTGATATAAATCTTACTCATTAGCTCTTATAAGCTCCGTAGCTCGGTGGTGTGTCAACGGCTCACTAGCTCTTATAGCTCAGTAGCTCCGTGGTGTGTCAACGGCTCACTAGCTCTTATAGCTCAGTAGCTCCGTGGTGTGTCAACGGCTCACTAGCTCTTATAGCTCAGTAGCTCCGTGGTGTGTCAACGGCTCACTAGCTCTTATAGCTCAGTAGCTCCGTGGTGTGTCAACGGCTCACTAGCTCTTATAGCTCAGTAGCTCCGTGGTGTGTCAACGGCTCACTAGCTCTTATAGCTCAGTAGCTCCGTGGTGTGTCAACGGCTCACTAGCTCTTATAGCTCAGTAGCTCCGTGGTGTGTCAACGGCTCACTAGCTCTTATAGCTCAGTAGCTCCGTGGTGTGTCAACGGCTCACTAGCTCTTATAGCTCAGTAGCTCCGTGGTGTGTCAACGGCTCACTAGCTCTTATAGCTCAGTAACTCCGTGGTGTGTCAACGGCTCACTAGCTCTTATAGCTCAGTAGCTCCGTGGTGTGTCAACGGCTCACTAGCTCTTATAGCTCAGTAGCTCCAAATCCAAATATTTTCGAACGAAAGAGATAACATTTAGGTATACGGTGCAGTTCACGGCTCAATAAAGTAAAGTTTGAAATGTGTTGTACACATTTTATTTGCGCGACATAACATGAAAACTCTCTAAAAGGCTTAGTTTCAACTGGTGCTAATTGATGGAGTTGACATTAAAGGCGCAAATGCACGTTAATTCTTGGTTAATTCAGGTTTTTTGAGACTTCTCATGCATTACGCTCAAATAAAATGTATCAAGCTAGCAAAATAAAATACATTTCACACATTATTTGATGCCGCAGAAGCAAACGATGACACTCTTTATGTTGTATGGAAAAGCGACGGACTCGAACCACCTGAACACGTTCACAGTTCTCATACAAAACTATCGGACGATGTTACAAGTCCCAACCACGGTATACGGTAGTTTTTCTTCTTACAAAAGGTACATCGGGAGCGCACATGTGTGCGCGCCGTGTACGGACGCACCACAGGCAAGGATTTGAGCATGCGCGAGCATGCCACAGTATGACGTTTACTCACACAGACGCGCGTCGTGCGTCTGTGTAAATACGTGTCGCGCGCTCCTAAACGGCCGAAGTCGTACTACTTGGTTGTCTTTATACTTTGTCCCCCCATGGTGACCCCATAGTGAAAGCACGGACCCCATCATGCCCCCTTCATGACCCCCACATTGGGGGCACCGGGACAGGAAATGTGTTAAGGAAATCTGGATTTTGATTTCCCGTTATCCAAGTACGTTGAAGCTAAAAGAAGGCATATAATTTCCACTCTCACTGACGAAGTCGCTGATGGCTACGGAATATGCATGCCCGGTTTGATTTAGTCTATGGCGGATTTTTAATTGCGTTGTAAATTTAAATCGACCTCGAGGTAACGGGAGCATGGTTTGCCTCATCTGACCGTCCTACGGGCATTGTTTGTCGCGAGCTACGAAACTGGCGAATACTGCACCCGGAAATAATAGCATAATAGGTGTCGCAAAGGAGCAAAATGATGTATTTACGGCGTGGGCGTACGTTGAATCCAGAGCGAAACAAAAGATTCAACAATAGAATGCGCGTTTTTAAAGTAGAATCCTGCATCGAGGGATTCACTTGTTAAGGCCCAAGGTGAAAATAATGTTTATACCGCATGACAGTTACATAGATAATGTTTTTCACACCAACTATGGAGTAAATAAGTGTTGATCAAAAATATACATTACAAGGTAATGTGTGCGAACCGTCTGCAAAATCAAGATAAGGACCAAATCATAAAAAATACATACTAAAATCCTTGAACAGGGAAGTAAAACTTCGACTCGAACCCCTCCTAGGAAAGGTGGAAAGGCTTTTTTCTAATTAGGTGTATATAAACACGTTTGAGAAACCAAAGGGATGTCATGTATGTAGATCGCTCCTGCTACCGCTCATCAGCCCGCTGCTCTCCTGGCCGCCGGATCATTTGATGGGGCCGAAGCAAAATAAACAGTTGATCAAAAGCGCGCTGTTTAGACTCGGGGGCTAATTCACAGGCCGTCGGATAATGAGACGTGCTAAATATACTGCTCTACTGAGTTAACCAGCAGGGCTGGTAGAGATAAATTACCCAGAACCGGATTTTTCCTTAGAACGCCGCGCCGCAACATTGGACCACAGCTCTGCCACTGGTGGCTGCCACCAGCGGGCGAGCGTTTTCATACATTTTGTATGGCAACGGCGCACACCGGGCGTTCGGGTGGCCGCTTTCGGACCACAAGCTGCGGGAGTGGCGCGCGCTCGCTACTATAGCTTGGCAACTTCGTTGGTGACACTCCCATGTGTGCTTTTTGTTATGTGCAGCCGTAACTACTTACACAAGTTACCCGACGACCGACCCGGCTGGACCGGAGGCAGCCTCCATCGGTAACTTGTGTAAGTAGTTACGGCTGCACATAACAAAAAGCTCGCATGGGAGTGTCACCAACGAAGTTGCCAAGCTATAGTGGCCGCGTTTAGTGACTCACCTCGCGTGCACACTCGGCCACCGCATCCAACGCAGGCCACGAGTGACTGGATGAGCATTTCTTCAGAAATATGTCTGCGGTCACCTCATTCATCTGGCCCTTTTTCATACTAAATGTATGGAGACAGATGAATGAGTCGCAGACATATTTCTGTAGAATAGCCCGGATACGGGCACCGGTGGCAACGTGTAGCCTAACTGACCCATTTGTTGTGAAACAAAATGCCAAAATCCTGCTCCTGAAGTTCGCTACTGACTCTCCAAGTCTAAACGAAAGACACTGACTTTGACATCAATGTTATGTTTATTTTTTCAGAAACATTGGGGTCCCCTGATAGACCCGCGGTTAGCACAGTACCTCTCCAACTATCTCTTCGATGCGGGCGCCCAGAAGTCGGCCACGTGTGACTTCAACAGGTTCGCTGAGCTGTACGTCTATAATGTTAGAGGTGGGTACTGGGTACCAGTGGCGTGGCGTAAATTATATCCTTGGGCAAGCCGGTGCAGAGTTGGCGTACATTTTCCTTAACACCTGTAAAATAAGGTGCTCAAATGCCTGATATTAGGCAAGCCGGTAGGAATCGAGTTCTTTGGACGCCACGCTACTGCTGGGTACAGAGAAACAGTAGGAACTTCTGATAGACCCATGGTTGGGACAGTAGCTCTTCTAATGCTGCCGCCATAACGGAAAAGGGCACATCTAACATTTTTTTTCGACACCAAGATTTTTACATATTCGGAATCAGTAAATTTCGCTGATTCCGAATATGTATATAACTCAGTGTCGAAAAAAATGTTAGTTGTGCCCTTTTGCGTTATGGCGGCAGAATGCTTGACCACATGTCTATAATGTTATGTAGAGGGGGGTAGAAATGTGTCATTATCTGGTCACAGAATAAGTAATAGTACATACAGAAGTCTCTCTAACATAGGTAACTGACGTCCAGATCCGACAACCGGACGAGACGCATCAGATCTGACTGTCTCTATCGCATAACGCGTGCTCTTTCTGGTCGCTGGCTAAGCCCCTTCGCTGGGGCATTTGGTAATCGCGGAGTGAGCCACTCCTGGTCTGGTAGGTATAACCAAGGACCATTAAAACAAGAGGACTGTCGTTCTCCATACAAAAAGCTGTTCCCCGAATTTACAACGCCATCTATGTATAAGCTTGGTAAAATAATTATATTATTTACAATTATTCAATTCAACTTTGCAAACGTGACACAGTATTTAAATGTTAGAATTTATTTATTATTAGCTGTTTACGAACTAATTGTTACTATACTATGTTTCTTTGTTCAATTATAACATCGTTAAATGTTTAGTTTTTTAGCGCCATCTAGTTTTTGCCCGGAAATCCCCTAGCGGTCGGGTTACAATCCAAAGTATGGAGAATGACAGTCCTCTTGTTTTAATGGTCCTTGGTATAACTTACCTATTTACCGATGAGGTTCTCGCAATAAGTTACCATTATAAACATTATTTTTAACTTCATTGTACAAAAGAAAACTGAGCGTACAAAAGGCGAACTTGATGTCATACGGCATTCTCTGCCAGTTAACCTTAGGCAGTTAGCTTGGCGGTGCAACTAACATCCCTACAGTTCCTTTCTTTCTTTTTTCAACAAGGCCGGTGGAATGGCCATTTAAAATATGGGACAGTATGGCCACGCCCGGGAAGCATAACTACTTGGGTCGACCAAATGTGATCGCCCTCATTATAAACTACCATTGACCTCCGATGACGAAGAGTTGTTATTGTTTTTGTCAATGTAACAGGAAAATAAAGTACTCGAATGCAACTGTCAATGACATTGATTTGTGTCATCAACAGTCTCGACAAAGTTTCCTTATTGGCTTAATCCCTTATTGGTTTTCTTATTGGAACAGGATGGCATACATACCCTAACCCATTGTCGTGTCAGTAAATATTGTTTGAGAGAAGAGAGAGAGAGTTAACTTTTTATGAAAGACAGCCCCGAGCCAAATTCTAGTTTGATCAAACTTATCACGATTTTCCCTCCCATTATAGTAAATAATCGTCGAACAACAATGACTTTCGAACCGCGCGGTCAGAACGCTCGGAAAATCTCCCATTGACAGAATAGGCCATTCTCCAAGCCAAACTTAAAATATAATGTATCATATTTCCAGGTACTGTTGACCAGAGGATGATGGTGACATACAGAAGTTTAGGCAACTACAGCGAGAGCGACGAAGTACCTTATCAGCTAATAAAAGAGGTAATACTAACAACATTTCACTTAAAAGCACTAACGACATAGAATGGCAGGGTGGCCACTTTCTGGAAAATCGGGAAAACCGGGAAATGTCAGGGAATTTCACTAGTCATGGAAAAGTCAGGGAATTGTCAGGGAAATTTATTGAAGGTCAGGGAATTACATCTTCACAACCTGCAAGCCTGGTCGCCGAAAAATGAAAACCCGCAAAGATACAGCGTCAATGTTTGGGCATCGTTAATTTGCCTGTTGCGTCCGTTACAAAAAATCGGGAAAAAATAAAGCTCATGAAAGGTTCTTTGGGATTATTGTACATCATTAGAAAGAGGATAGAGCACAGAATTTTTTAAAACAATTTTAAGAACGTGGGTCTCATTTAGTTTTTTTTATTGCAAATCAAAATTCATCTTTGACTAAATTTTTACATGTTGTAAAACATTTGAAGGTCAATAAAAAAAAACTAGCAGTAACATGTTAGTAATTTGAACTCTGATACAACCGTAAAACGTTACACATCACGATGCAATAAACATTTCATCTCTTTTGCACTTACTTTTTTTTTAAATTCAAATTTAAACGCGTCGGCCCTGTAAATTCTTTAAAAACAACAAAAGAAAGAAAAAAAAATATACGTGGGCCAAAAATATAATAATCCCACCTATCCGCCATTTTAATTTGGCAAACGATGGACCAAACACCCTGTATATTTCATCCTTATTACATTTAACCCTTAAATGCATAATGATGTATATCTGCATCGTATATTTGATGGCCAGTGCAGCAATATGCAGCTATCCAAAATCACATTTATTACGTTTTTTAATAAATGTGACATTTACGTGTTAGATTCCGAATACATCCATAAATATTTTTGGTAAAATTGTATTTAAAAAAAAGTTATTAGATTTTTTGAGCAAAATGGCGGCAATTTTGAAAAAGTTAAATATTTAAGGTTTTCGTTGAGTGTGTTTATAACGGTTTTTAACAAAATAAGTAATTATTTTTTTGTATAATGTTGTAGCACATATCATAAAGATTACAAGTTTACTAAATTTTTTTTTTATATTTTTCTAGTGTTTATTGCGCCATTAGGTATCCACATATTTTTTTAGTAACGATAAAAAAATCATGCCTTTAAGGGTTAAGATTATAGTCAGGGAAAAACTAGAAAAAACGGCTGGAAAACCGGGAAAAGTCAGGGAATTTTGATTGTTGTAAATAGTGGCCACCCTGAATGGGGATGTTGACTAATGTTGAATTTCAAAACGTAATATAGGCATATAGATTGGAAAATAGTTAATTATCATAACACAGAAGAAATAAACAAAAAATATATAAAAATTATAAAGTTATGAGACCACAAAGTTAAAAAAAATCGATATTTTTTTATCGTCTTAAAGAAAAATTTAAGTTAATTTCGGAATGCTTAAATAATACTGAAAAAATAAAAGTATGACAACTGTGTGCTAAAACGCACTTTTTCGTGCTCAAAATGGTATGCAATTTTGTTTCATACAGACTTAGTACAGCGGGGACAAGAGATGACGTCACAGGGTGCGTCCATTTTGTATTGATTGCGATTTGTGGCTGTTATAGTAATCCAAGTGTAGTAGTTATAAGTATATATTTGTTCCTCTTAAATAGTAGAATCCATTTACATCAGAAACAAAATTTAGGACAAACCTATTTTGTATTTTCATTAATCATCTCTATAACTCTAAACCATCCTTTCCAGTACTGTGAAGCCATTGTGTCAACGTATATCAAAGTCCTGAAGACATCAGGAGGCAAGCGGGCGGAAAAGTGGATAGACAAGGGTTTCCGGGGCAAGGCCACGAATGTCCAGACACTGGGAGAGGCCGTGGCGAGCGGCGCGGGGGATGACCCGGACACTCCCCCTCAAGCGGTCAACTCGAAGCAACTGTCGCGGTGGTGAGTAGTCTTCGACGCCTCTTAGAAAACTACACCTGGACTTTTATTAAACCACGCCGGATGAGATGGTAGCGTGCGGCACGAGAAAGGTATAAAGTAAGGGGTTGTAAGCGGTCAACTCTACGGAGCTGCCCTCGAAGCAACTTTACTGTCGCGGTGATGAGTTGTTTTAGACGCTTCTTGGAAAATTACTCCAGGATTTTTATACAATCAATGGCGCGAGTGAGGTATAAAGGGGTCGCGGGTGGTCGTCTCTGGGGCGCTGCCGCGGTGTTGAGTCGTAGATAGCCAAGGTAATAAGACAACGAGTGTCCAGACGCTAGGAGAGGCAGTGGCAAGGGACGCGGGAAACGACACAGACAGTCCCCTGCAAACGGTCAACTCGAAGCAACTGTCTCGGTGGTGGTTGTATTAAACGCCTCCTGAAAACCTACATAACATCGGGGATAGTGCAGTACCGCGTATGTAGCACATGTAGATAGGGTATAAATTTCTAACAAATTTGCTTGAAACTGAATCTTATCTACGTATGCTAATTACGCGGTATTGCACTATCCCCGACGATAAGGGTTTTGTAAAACCTCGCCGGGTGAGACGGCATTGAACCAACTTATGCGCTAGAAACGTATAAGGTGACATGAACGGCGACCGACGGAGGCTGCCTCTATCGGTCGCCGTTCATGTTGGCGGTAACTTGTGTAAGTAGTTACGGCTGCACATAACAAAAAGCACACAGTTTAGTGTCACCAACGAAGTTGCCAAGCTATAGTTCGTTCCACCCAGGACTACTAAAAATGCGTCCTGGTGATGAGATTAAGCTAGACACAAATGCAGTAACGTCGAAATGGAACTATTTATTTGATTTATGAATTTGGCAGTTGTGTAAGTCAAATGGAGTGGCCTTTTCACAGTTGTAGGACTTGTAGGCAAATTAAACATGTATTCTACATATGAAATTGTATTTATTGCAGGCTAATGACGGACACTCTACTAAAGCACATGACAGAGACGGTGTATACGACATTGTACGGGATAGAGAGAGAGCACTCTGGGGAGGACGGCCCCGCGCTAGACGCAGTGCCACAGCTTCTGCCGATGGTGCATGGTCGGTGCTTACATTTGCTTAATCTCATAGGAATAAGGAAACATGATGAGGAATATTGATCCTTCTCATAGACTTTTATAGACGCAATTGACAAACCTAGATTTCGTTTGTAACTTCATTTATAGTATTTCAAGCTTTAGAAGTTAAATTAACTACACAATTTTGTTAATTATTAAAAAATAACAATGAGTTGAATACTTAGCTCGACGTTAAAAGGGATTGTTACCTATAACGATTAATACTACAAAGTGCAGTCACCTACGTTTATTTAATACGAGTAGCTACGTGCATTAACTGTAGCGGAATGAAGTAAAAAAAACAGGGGATGTCTCAAGGTAGAAATGAGGATGATGATAACAATACTTTACCGACGATACTTAATTTCCCAGCCTCTAATGGGCAGTTCCACAGACCACTAAACCTAAAGACGTCGCATAGTCAGGCGACCGCCGCTGCCACTCATACGGTAAATTTACTACAAGATTGAGACACGCCCCCGTTACTAACTTCAGTCTGTTCTCGGAAGTTGCGTAAGTAACATGATTAAAAATGCATTATTGTTGCATGAAATTGTGTGGCAAAAACACTAAAACATCTGGCGTGCAAAAGGATGGAATTTCATTTTACAGGTAAGCAGATTTCAATAAAATTACTAATTAAATATGCGTATTATCAAATAAAGTTTTCTAGACTGCCGTAGTCACTCGTTGATGTCTTTTAACAAAGTCTCTTTCTATCACGCTTTGCGAATAATCGCACCTTCCTTGTCTACCATTACGTGGCATTACTAAGTGCGAACTAGTGATGTCCATAGTATGTGTTGGTTTACTTTCGATATCTGATAACATGAAATATCGCATCGCAAGTAATTTAAAAATATCGAAATATAAACATCATATGTACATATATGGGCAAAGTATTTGCGCGCAGCCGCGTCTAATTATTATTTATATATTTAAAGTGGTAAATTGTCTTTTAATACTGCAGTGTTACATTATAAATCATTCAAAGCATGTCAACTAAAATGTGTTTAATTTCTTTAAGGTTTACGAAGTGTCCTAATGTAAAGGAAATGTGGATTGATGCTACAAAACAAAGTATCGTATGTTCTCTCCATTTTAAATCAGAATATTTTAGATAGACAAAATCTGGGAACAGGCGACTTTTAAGTCCTAATGCCATTCCTACGCTTCACTTACCAACTGTGATGAGTATATTGATTCTTCGTTATCAGCTGAGTTGTGTAAAGGCAATGTTTACCGTTATAGTATTTCGTTGATACTCAGACTTACAAGAACAATTGTTGCCTCAAGTGCTCGCCTAGTGTGGCCTCAAGTGCTCACATAACAAACAATAAATTAGCTAATTTATTGGCATGACTACGATGCCCAAACTTATTATACAGCATCACTTAACAGCAGCATAGTGGCATCAATTATTACAATTAAGCTCAAATTAATAGCAATTTATAATAAAGTTTTATTTTTAAGAATTAACAATATATTTAATGATAATGTCAGTAACAATCCATTGCTGTCAGTATTTAAAAATCATGTCCTACTCAATAGTTTGAAAACAGTGAAGTGTAATAGAGTAGGTATGTAAGTCGGGGGGGGGGGGGGGGATGTTTGAATGAATGGGGTTGTTTTATTAATTTAGCTCTAATCATCGATCATCGTCACATCACTAGCGGCCCCCAGATATTTTGTTTATATTTCTCTGTGACGCCCACTTGACCTTCAATCGGCAAATCACAGTGCGGTAAGCGCTCGTCGCGTCTCCCGCGCCCCTTTAGTTTTGGCAGAATCGGTTTCAATGAAACAATCCTACGAAGCGACGTCTTTAGGTTTAGTGGTCTGTGGGCAGTTCTCATATACTGTCAACCGCCCGTCACAACCTTGGCGATTCCCAGAGGTAAAACTAGACGAATTTGATATGATTTGTAAACGGCTTTGAGTTCTACAGAATAGCCGTAAATTACATTTGAGTGAACAGGGAAGCCGTCATTAATGCGACCATGGTTGTGACGGCGACTTAAACGCTCGTTAGAATTACCCTAATATCATATTTTCAGGTCTAGACTCGATGCCGGACTACCCCGCGTTCATCGACCTGGCGCACATCGTGTGGCTGAACAACAACATCCCGCCCCAACACCAGCACAAGTGGCGGTTCCTCTTCTCCTCGCACATACACGGCGAGTCCTTCTCCACCATGGTCGGTATGTACCTGCACACAGTATACTTAATACGCATGGGTTCCACATCGTATACGAGGGTACCTTGCTGCCCCATAGAATAACTCCATATTGGAATGAGACATAGCAAATACTCATAATACGCACCCGGTAGTAGGAATTGTACCTATAGAGCGTACTACCTACGACACAAGTACACATCGTGTGCATTATACAAGACGAGGGTACCTTGCTGCCCCATAGAATAACTCCATATTGGAATGAGACATAGCAAATACTCATGATAAACACCTGGTAGTAGGACTTGTGCCTACAAAGTAAGCGGGCTCCGGCCCCGGTGAGGCCAAATATTTAGACTCGTAAAAGTGCTCCTCAGGCCAATTTGCAGAGTAAACTTTAGATTTTTTTATTTTGATACGCATTCAATACGTCGCATTGCTTAGTTTGGGACTAAGTTGACACAAATCAACACTGTGTTCTAGTCTCTCTAGAGAGACTAGAACTTCCGTTCAGATTGACGACATTCGAACATATTCATCCTCGAATAAATAACTCGCCGTGACGTTGCCTCTGTCCAGTGGAACCAGAGTTGGCATTATGCTGACGGACCATTTTGTGGCAGCGAGATTTTTATTTTTTGTGTTTTCTTGTTTTTTATTCTTTCTCTACTTTGTAACTTTTTGGTGTCATATATAAATGTATTTATGCCACACCTGGCCATAAAGTGGAATTTTCCGCACGCTACGCGTACGGAAAAAGCCGCTTTCTGGCCAAGTGTAGACATAATGGTGTACACAACACGGGAGGTAATAAAGAAAGCCCTCGATCGCATATTTACGTCCCTCGCTTGCAGCTCGGGCCGCAAACTTCTGCGATCTCGGCCTTTCTTTGTATTCCCACCCTAGTTGTGTGTATGTACAATGTACTATTTCTTTCTTTCATGCAGATCGCAATTTATTTTGCAGGGCGAATCTGCGACCAAGGCGCGTCCATCATCATAATAGAGGACACGAACGGCCACATATTCGGCGGCTTCGCGACCCAGTCCTGGGACATCGGGCCCAACTTCGTGGGCGGCGAGGAGTCTTTCCTCTTCAGTCTGGCGCCGAAGATGAGGGTCTACACGTCTTCGGGGTTCAATAACCATTACCAGTACCTCAACCATCATACGAAGACGCTGCCCAACGGTCTGGTGAGTTTTCAGCGTAGCTAATGTCTATATCAGTGGTTCCGAACCTGGGGGTAATTACCCCTTTAGGGGTAAAATTAAGTTTTCTCAGGGGTAATACTCATATTAAGTCTTTGTTTTTAATTTGACGTATACCGCTAGTGACACGCAGTGACGCTGTTAAAAATACTTTTTTTTATGTTGGTATCAAAGAATTTAGTTCGGAAAGTTTTTTCATAACAATACCGCATGAATTTATGTGTTTGTTTTTTTTTATTTGTTTGGTAGCTGTGCATTTTTATTGTAAAGTTAGTATTGATCGCGACGTAAGTTTAACCTTGATTTAGAAGTCTGTGGCAGCTAGCAGTATCGTTTTGCGACTATAACGACACAAGTTCTGTTATGGGGAGTAGAGTATAGACTTCTCTGAACTCATATTATGTATACTTTATATGAAAGAAACATTTCTATCTCTTCATTAGTTTTTTTAACGCGGGTTAGGGTTAGGTTAATTCCTATTAAAACAGAATGATACGGAAGTCAAAGTAGATGGCAAAGTTGAGGGCGCTTAGCGGGTGGCACGGTGGATGAGTGGTTGAGTCGCTGGGCCGGAAATCCAGAGGTACCGGGTTCGAGTCCCGGTCTGTACACAGTTGAGTGCCATTTAATTTTTTTTCTGTGTACTTTGATTTATTGTACAAACAGTAACACACTTAACTGCCCATTAAAGACAGAGCAGAGAGAAAATGATAACGAATGAAAGAGATATATATATTTGTATTATGTCAACTTCAAATCAAATAACGTTTGCGTATGTGTAATGTGCCTTTGAGCTTTGTCATTGTAGTTGTTTGGGCAAAGTTTTTTCCTGTGAATAAAGTTTTTTACTGTAAATAAAGGTTTTATTTCAACAAGACAGGTGAATTTGTCAAAATTATGATTTAGCTTTCAGACTAACGTTGGGATGAAATAAACTAATTATATTGCTAATGCTTTTATTGGTGCTTCATATTTTTGATATGATGCACCAATATAATGTAATTTATATTTATTATTCATTCATTATTTTCCACGAATTCAATAATATGGCATTAATGTCAATAATGACGTTGGATCAGCCATAAAAGAAAAATTATTGTTTCGAAACTCTTTTGAATAATAGCCAATTTATACTCATAAACACACGCACACATGCATAACACGGCGCCTTCAAGTGTGATTCTCTTTCTTGCAGTATTTCCCATTTTTGAAGTGTATAGTTAACTGTGTTGCTGTTTGTATCTATACAGCGTGGGAGGGACTATACCGACAAACTTTAACTATAGATTCTAACAACTATTAGGAGTAAAAAATGTTATGTGATGTATAGTCGAAAAACGCTTACTTTCCGAGATATTCATTATTCTGTAAATGAAAAATCCCAAGTGTGTAACAAGCCCTAATAAATGTGACTAAGATACTTTTACTATTTTTTTAAAATCCTTTAACTAAACAGGAATTAACCTTCGCAGTATTTGATGGTAAGCTACTACGAGGCCAAAAAATTGACCTTTCGTTTCCATTTTAGCTTTTTTTTATTTTTGATAACTTTTCAGCCAGTCTCTCTCTCTGGGGTCGGTCCCTCATGTCTGAGGATCGTGGTCAGCATCAGGGTTGCACCTGGCGCGGATGATCTGCCTCCACCGGTTTCTGTCCAGCGCGTCTCTTGCAACCGTGTAGAATTTGGAGGACGACGAGTTTCACTTGATCGGTCCATCTTGTTGGTGAACGACCGCGCGATCTTTTGCCTTCGGTGTTCCCAACCACAATCAGTTTTTCCAAATTTCAGCCAGTAAGGACATGTTTATAACGAGGGGCTTAATTTACTGATTTATTTTGTTCCATAAGACTATTAATGTAAAATGACAATATTCGACCCATGTTGATATAACATTATTTACTCGTCACACCACCAGGAATTCATGGCTAAACACCTGACGCAGCCGATTGGCTTAACAATCTCAAAGCCATACTTTGATTGCTGTATATAATAATGCCATACATAAAGTATGTCGGTATAGTCCCTCCCACCCTGTATATGTATCATATTATGTATGTTCTTATATTAGTGTTCGTGACCAAGTAAAAGACAGATAACAGTACAGGAGTAGAAAAAATACTATTTTTTCACAGCTGATGGGCGGTCAATTCAACTTCGGTGCTATTTGGATCCCCGCCGACCCGTTCGGCGACGGCACGTCGGCCGAGTCCTGCACCACGTACCGGAACTACAAGCGGCTCAGCAAAGAGCCCAACTTCCACATTCGCAGCATCGAGGTGTGGGCCGTCGGCGAGAAGCCACTTTCTGATAAGGAAGCGGTGAGTGTCCTATTACGTTATGAGCTCCTGGTTAGGGTGTCCCAGAAAGCAAATCTCCATACTAACTTTGAAGCCAAGTCGGCACTGGTTCCCATCATCACAGAGAGCTGAAATTTTATACACCATAATATTTTAGTAGCTCCAACATTTTTAGGGGGTATGAGTTACAAAATAGTAATAAAAAAAAATTGTTGTATGGGCAAAAATTTTTTTTTCTGGGACACCCTATTCCTGGTATACACAGAGGAAGGAGTAGTCTTAGGATTACATACGCTCCTAGGTCCGAACGTCGTGTATACATAATATTTTGGATATTTCTAATTTTATTAAAAATATATATTGATGTGATTTTACTCACTGAGTAACGTACTTTCGATATTAATTAACCGTTTTTTTAATGTTTCTATATTTGCGAGATAATCGCCTGTACCTAACTTTTTAACGACTACACCCTGTATAGATGATGACTTTTCTTATTTAAATTAAAATAAATAAGTATTTATTTCGGCCAAATAATTACATTAGTAAACCTTAACTTATTATATTAGTATGACAACGAATCTATTTATTTCTAAAAGGGGCAAACCCTCTAATTTGACTGACCCAACCTGATTTGATTTTCACTCACTGCCACATACAATTTTCGTACCAGGGCGAACGTGACGTCAGCGTGCTAGACGTGAACCCCGAGGCGAAGGCGATCCTCGAGATGGCGGGCAAGACGCGGCACAGCGACGGCATCCGCGAGCCGCCGCCGTTATAATGCACCTTACGGGCTAGGTAATAAGGCGCACTTCTGTTCCACACTAACCAAACTGTGGATACATAACCTTCAGTAATTAGATTTAACCACGCCAACGACGTATATGTCGCAGCCGACTGGTTTAATCAGCCATTTGGTTAACTGCCTAGTATTTTCACTAAACTATCACCCGCCAGCAGGTCGACGAAGCCCCGCTGTGCGGGGCTTCTATTTCTGCTCTGAGGGACCCAAGCTCACTAACAAACCTAACTTAAAATAAGGAGTATGTTTAATGAAAAGGCTAGGCAGCTAACCAAATAGCTGATTAAGCTGGTTCACCCGTTTGGGAGCAGCGACGCCACAAACAGACACAAAGCCACAGATCCACACGTCAAACTTACGAGTATAAAACCCATCTGTTTTCCGTCAGGGGTTAACCTTCTCCGCGCCAACGACGTATATATTGGCACCGCAGGTTGGACGCCACAGACCACAGAGCGATATAAAACTTAATGCACCAGCATAAAGTTCAATTTCGGTCTTGATACTGTTAGAGTCTGTGCGGAAAGAGAATAGGCGTGGCGAAAAACGGAACTAACCTAACCAGTATGGCCACAGAACAGAAAATACGGCACATACGGTAGAAAAACATTACAGCGCCCCAATCTAAATCCTATTCTCTTTCCGCACAGACTCTATGTCATGGCTGATTTGCAACTTTTATGTTTTACGTAGCGGCGATAAGGTTAAGTTGACAGTTCTGACAGATCATTTGGCGAAGTTTTGACGGACAGGACTGGAGCAACCACTACAGTGGAGTGAAGGAGCGGAGCTGGGTCAATGTAAACATAAAACTAAATCAAAATCGGCACACGTTTGGGAGCTACGATGCCACAAACAGACACACAAAGCCCATACACAGATTTACACTTCAAACTTATAACACCCCTCTTTTTTCCGTCAGGTGTTAACAATAGAATAGGGTACTTTCCTGACAGATCAAATCAGTTACTTTTTATGAATTGTCAAAACGCTCGGATAGTATGAAGTTTCTACGAGAAAAAGCATAATGACGTCATTGTGCTCAAACATCAAATCATGTCCTCATTTATAGCTTTTGGTCTTTTAAAAATCGTTTAAAACGTTAAATAGGTGAATTTTAGTTGATTTTTGCAAATTTTCGAAAGCAGATTTCAAGGCTAGCGTGAAGTAATTTATATCGACTACAGGCAAGTACCCTATTAGAATTGAATGCAACATTCAACTGTTCGTTAATGATCGCACCCCTACCTACATTCTACGTTCGTTCGTTTCAGAGATGGGCATTATACGAATATTTTTTTATTTCAATGATCATTCGAATAATAAATAATTCACGATATTTTTATCGCAAATATCATTCGACAACTTTTTAAATGACGGATGATTTATTCGTTATTTTATTCGAATAAATCCAAGAAAAAATATTTAAGGTACAACACGAATAATTTTTAAAATGACTTGTTTTACTGTGCTTATATTGGTTCTAAAACATAATGTGTTCCTAAAAGGTCAGGCTTCCTAAATAATAGAGGTATGTTTAATATAAGTAAGGCAAAAATCTTACAGTCTTTCAGTTCTGGCTAGTTATTATTTTTTCGAGAAAAGTTAATATGGTATTCCAATAAATAATTATTCGTGGCAATTCGCGAATAAATCATCCGCGAATAAATTATTCCACGAATAATTTATTCGAATAAGTATAATCATCCGCCAATTTTATTCGTCATCCGCGAATAATTTTGTTATTCGTTATTCGTCATTCGAATAAATTTTGCCCATCTCTGGTTCATTTCTACTTACGTTCAATAATTTTTGTTTTAATTAACATGGATTTCCGCAAAGTAACGCCTGATTCAATTAATTATTTAATTATAGCAATGTTATTGGTTAATAATGGCCCAGCTTCCCTCTCGGCTCCAGTGGACGGGTCGCCTAAGATTGGCATCCTACTCCATTGACGCAAAATCTTAAAATAGTTGACCCTGGTCATAGTTGGTGACTGTTGGTTAAGCGTCACAGAGGCAGTTTCCGCAACGTTATATTCAAGAAGAGAATCCGCGGCTTATTAGATTTAGGGTGCATTTCCACTAACCCGAAACGAAACGGACCGAAAGGTAACCAAAGTGCTCGAAGGGACGCGATATGGAAATTTCGAGCATTGTGATTGGTTGGTCTCCGTTCTGCTCCACTTCGCTTAGTGCGCTCTTGTGGAAACGCACCCTCAGGGTGCGAACTTGAGATAAGAGTAAAAACTAGCTTACTAACTTTATTGTAGTTTGATGCACCTTATGTCACGTGGAATAAGGTTCTGTTTTCTGCAATCGCCACTATGGTGTCCACTAATTTTAATAACATCTTAGGATTAATACATTGTAAACAATTCATATGATCCCAGTTTTCTATGTCAGTGTTTTGATAACCGCTTAAAGCATTTGATTAATATTGGTCAAGGACATTCAAATAAATGGTCGGACGTAGCGTCGCCAACAGATAGCAGAAGCAACTCTAGTAAGCCGGTCGCTTAACGCGTTAATGTGTGCGTGCTGCTCGTAGTAGGTTACTATCGGGACTAGTACTTTGCTACTACGCTGGTTGATGTGTGCGTGCTTCCTCGTAAGTACAAAGCGACCGGCTTACTGAAGGTGCTTCAGTTATCTGTTAGCGAGGCTACGTCCGGCTATTTATTTTAATGTCCTTTATGCCACACCTGGCCATAAAGTGGGCTTTACCGCACGCTATGCCTACAGAAAAAGCCACTTTCTGGCCAAGTGTAAACATAAAATGGTACACAACACGGGCGGTAATAAAGAAAGCGCTCGATCGTATATTTACATCCCTCGCCTGCAGCTCGCGCCGCAAACATCTGCGATCTCGGCCCTTCTTTGTTTTACCACCCTAGTTGTGTAATGTAATATTGTTTAGCTCCTATTATAGATGTAGTGAACGTGGCTGGTCCCCATAATGTTTAAAAATCGCAACGCACAATTTGATAACTTGCAATTTTGATAATTATTCGAATATAATAGGATTTGTGGAAATACTTTATATATTATGTAAAAGTATTTAGCAGGTTTTCGTGTTCAATTTGTTAGTATATGTCAAAATAATATAAGGGCAACCCATTTTCTTTTCCATCCAAAAACCTCCAGATAACCAAACAAGCAAGTATACAAGGTGATTTTTTATTGACCGTTCAAATTTTGCCTAGGCATTAGGTATCAATAAAAGATGCCATTTTTGAAGAAAAAAATTTAGGTTAAATTTTCACCATAAAATGTGTTGTCCGAAAAAATAATTAGTAACGTGAAGATTACGCGTATCGACGCGTAAAATGCCTCGGCGACGCAACGCGGGAGCGGGGTAGGGGTCGCGGGGAGGGGACCGTTACCGTCTCCCGCGCAGTGCGCTACCGCGCTATCCACAAACGTATGTTTTTTAGGATATCTTTCAGCTGCTGTTTCTAAATATTTTAGTACTGAAAGATACCGACTGAAAAAAACACGTCTTTTCTATTTTTCGTTTAAGAATCCACTGTTGAAATTTGAAAGGTCAAAAAAAAATCACCTTGTATAACGCTCTTAAAGGTCGGCAACGTATAGGCAGCATCTGATGTTGCATATCATCACTACTTTGAAAAATTCTCGTATGTAAAAACTTCGTAGTGAAAAACGTCAAAAGTTTCATAAGAACTTCATATACACTTACTGCGTTTTTGCCTTGAGGCGATATCAGATAAGTATTTTTTTTAAGTAATGTCGATATATCAATGGTCGGAAATGACCACTTCCCAGTAGTCTTTCAAGTGGCTCGTTTGTCACTTAAACCATAAAAAAAGAACTATTATTTTACGATTTTATAATATAGAAAATAAAAATACTTTGACAGTACTCAGTATAAAACTGTTTCTACTGATTTTGATCGCGACTTAAAAATATAAACGATATTTATTTATGATCTTTATAATTTTGTGATTTGGAAATTTTATTTGTTATATTAATTGTATATTTGTCAATTGAAGTTTATTTCTAATTTTGGTGTTAAAAAATATACATTATTTTAAATGTTTTTGAATGTTGTAGTTCTCGTTGTATGTATAACTTAAAAATGTTCTCGTTTAATCATTCGTAAGTGTCAATTTGAAACGTGTGAAGAGGCAATAATATGTGCTTGTGCTTATAATGAATAGGTGCCTTGGATGTGTAAGAAGAAATTGTTGAAAATGTATAATTGGCATCAAACGAAATAGTTGCACAATCAAAAGTATTGGTGACATACCAATATTATGAAGAAATTATTCTTTACGTCACCCCAGCCCGTAAGTAGCCTTTTTCTTCTCTCCACGCGGAGAGAAAATACCGCTTTCTGGCCAGGGGAAGACGTCCAGACCAGATCGCTTATTTATGGCCCTCGCCTAAGGCTCGGGCATTAAGCACCTGCGATCTGGGACATTATTATAATATACCTACTAATTATGCTGGCATATTATGCTACGTTGCGTGTCAAAATAATTGTCATATATATAAATAAATATGATGTTTTATTACTTCATACAATTATGTTATGATATAAAGGGTGTCCCAAAAAGGACGCAAGATTTAAATTTGCCGCCATTTTTGTATTTTAGTGCTGGCAACCCTAAAAAAAAACTATTTGACAGCTGAATGTTTAGGGTTTGTAAAAATGGCCGGTTATGCGAAAGATCAACGCGTTTTTATTATTGAACAATATTTCAAAAGTAATGAAAGTTTGGCGGGTACGGTACAAAATTTTTCAAACAAAATCATCTTTAGCGACGAAGCACATTTTCATCTCGATGGCTTTGTTAATCGTCAGAATTGCCGCATTTGGGGCTCAGGAACCCACATGTGATTGTTCAAAAACAAATTCATCCACAACGAGTCACTGTTTGGTGCGGATTTTGGGCTGGAGGTATTATTGGACCATATTTTTTTCAAAATGAGGCCGGTCAAGCAGTAACTGTTAATTGAGCTCGATATCGCGACATGATAACAAGGTTTTTTCTAGCCGAATTAGAGTATATCGATGTGGAAGCAATGTGGTTTAAACAAAACGGGGCCACTTGCCACACAGCCGGAGAAACGATGCAATTACTGCATGAAACATTCCCTAGTAGTGTGATCTCTCG
The DNA here is from genome assembly GCA_947034925.1 of Eudemis profundana. Classification (NCBI taxonomy): domain Eukaryota; kingdom Metazoa; phylum Arthropoda; class Insecta; order Lepidoptera; family Tortricidae; genus Eudemis; species Eudemis profundana. Next base: position 6,075,929 of record OX344814.1, on the reverse strand, counting down.
ATTCGGTGATCAGAATTGGCCCCCTAGATCTTGCGATTTAACGCCTTTAGACTTCTTTTTATGGGGTTATTTAAAGTCTAAAGTCTATGCCAATAAGCCCACAACCACTCATGCTTTAAAAGAGGAAATTCGACGCTGCATCGGAGAAATTCTGCCGCATCTATGCAAAATGGTCATAGAAAATTTTGACAAAGTAGTGCGTATGTGCCAGCAAAGCCTAGGAAGACATGTGCCTGACGTATTATTCCACAAATAACCCTATTTTATGTATTTCAAGATTTTATATACAAATATATAGTAACGATAAAAAATTTTGTTTTTCATCAATTTCAAATCTTGCGTCCTTTTTGGGACACCCTTTATATAGTTAGTACTTAATGGGCTAATCAACTATTTGACCCACACGACGCTGTCCGCAACTTTTAATATTCGTTGTAAAATAACGCCTTTAAATAATGGTTTGTTTATGTTTAAATGTATGGTGTATGTTAGAACGTCGAATGTCCCGTCTAGTAAACCTAATAAATCGAAAATATCCTATTAGAAGCTCGATTTCTTGGTAACCCCAGAGACATTTTCGGTAACGCCGGAGACGTCAAAAGTGTGGGTCTAAAAGTTGATTCACGCTAATATTAATGTCAATATCAAATATTTCTTCATAACAATAGTTATTTACTAGTCAGGAGAAGTAGGTACAATTTTTAATTTAGTTTTAACCAATTTTAAACGGTTATGGTCACAGACTACCTCCACTAGACGGAGCATGTTGGGCGGCGCGCGCTCACATCAGATACGGTCAATCGTATAGCATTACGACATTACGCGAGCAGCCGCTCTTTCAGTTGCGACCATGTTTCTGACTTGTGTGTGCACCAAACGTGAAATAAATATTTCTGTTCAATCCGACGACAATCTCAAAACATAAAATGATAAAAAAGATGTGAAACACGCGTTGTACTAGTAATATCTACCGATATTTAATCGCACATATGCGTGGTGAGCTCGTGTCGTATGGCATGCTCCGTCTAGTGGAGGTGGTCTGTGGTTATGGTACTGAACTGAATGACACTTTTTTTGGTGATTATTTTTTATTTGTTTTCAACCTGAATTTTTAGATGTTTTAATAGATCATTTTTATTTTTTGTGAATCGGACAACTAAAAGGGGTAAAATAAAATGTCACGTCAAAGTGAATTCGTCTATTTAAAACCTAAAGAATATAATTTACTAACTGTATACTTTAAAGTGAGAGTAAATATATTTTGGAATTTATTTATTACCATTTTGCTAGTCACTTTGTGAGATTTTGTTAGGAAACTATTTGTTATTTCTCGTCAAGTGCCAATGCTTCGGAATCTTATTTATAATAGTGTAAATAATCTTACATTATGGCACGAGATTTATAACTGAACATTCCTTTCAAAAAGTAATGTCTTCGGTCAATTATGTTTCTCGAATAATAAACGAAAACGATCTCTTTTTCGGTTGTGTAACACCATCAGCTTTTAATAGTTAAAAAAGTATTTTCAATTAGATCTCCAAAATAATTGTTTCTAAAAACTCAATAACGATTAATTGTGCTTTAATAATCTTATTTTACGTCACACATGGCCATAAAAAATCCCACTTCCTGGCCTTGGGGACAAGTAAAATTTTGTACTTACCACGGGCGGTAATAAAGAAAGCCTCAGATCGCATATTTATCGCCCTTGCCTTCGGCTCAGGTGTCAAATACCTGCGATCTGAGACATTGTTTTACCGCCCTATGTAAGTAATGTACTATAATTGCTCCCGTCATAGATGTCGTACTGAATTGCAAAAATCGCTTCCCGTTCCTATATTTATTTGTTCGTGTAAGATGTACAAATATTTATTTGATTTATTGTAATAAAGAGTATTTAAAACTTAATTGTCGTTTTCGTGCAACCTGTATAAGCTAGCAAAATACGGCCGAGACCACAAATACAGGGTGGGAGGGACTATACCGACCGACATACTTTAGCCATGAATTCCTGGTGGTGTAACGAGTAAAAAAAGTTATTTGATGTATAGTCGAAAAACGCTTACTTTCAGATATATTAAATATTTTTTAAATGAAAATTCCCAAGTGTGTAACAAGCCCTATTAAATGTGACTAAGATAGTTTTACTAATTTTTTAAAATCCTTTAACTAAACAGCAATTAACCTTCGCAGTATTTGATGGTAAGCGACTACGAGGCCAAAAAATTGACCTTTCGTTTCCATTTTAGCTTTTTTTTCTTTTTGATACATTTTTCTCCAGTAAGGACATGTTTATAACGAGGTGCTGAATTTACTGATTTATTTTGTTCCATAAGACTATTAGAGTCTGGCTAATGAAAGATGAGACTGACATTTATTCCAAACTTTTTAAATGGCGACATTATACAAACGTCAAATGTGTCAAACGTCATTAGATTTCTGAGGATAGTATGCTGTGGTGATTTTGATACTCGATATGCAACATAAGAAAGTAACAGTTTCCGAAAATACTTACTGAATTGTTTTTGCTTTTCTTTCCGTGGCTAATGTGGGGAGTAAATATATATCTTAAATAAACACTAACACTCTAATAAAAGCTATGTACTTACCAATTTTCACTAAAATCGGAAGAATTAAAAAGGTGACAACAACTCAAAAATCGGCTCAAGTATCATTACCGTTTTTGTCACCCTATTAACAGTGTTGCAACCCGTTGTTTTTTTAAATTTGCCGCTATTTTTTAGTCTCGTCTTTCATTAGCCAGACTCTAATGTAAAATGACAATATTCGACCCATGTTGATATAACATTATTTACTCGTCACACCACCAGGAATTCATGGCTAAAGTATGTCGGTATAGTCCCTCCCACCCTGTATATCGAGGCAGAAAGGTAAATGAATGAGTCGCAGACATATTTCTGGAGAAATGCCCTATTGGCGTGCTACACAACATGTTATTAGCCAATGGCAGACGTGACTCACTCTGCGATTTCGCTGCGCGACTAGTACCAAATTTTGCCTCCGGAGGGCAGTGCCGGATTAAGCCTGCGCGGGGCCTGTAGCATTTCTTGAAAACGGCGCTTGGTTGGTATTATTATTATCGTATGGCTCTTTATTCATCAAGTACAGAATTCATTATATTACATTTAATTACAATTTTATGTCTAGATTTAATAGCCAGTCCCTGGCATCTGCTGAGAGCACATGCAGGTCGTTCAGCCCTCCCGCAAAGCGCCGCTTAGGGCACTCCTCCACGATGTGGGTGGTTGTTTGGTCCGGAGCTCCACAGTCACAGCTTGGCGAGGATATGTAACCCCACTTGTGAAGGTTATGGTTGCAGCAGCTCACACCTGTCCTTATTCGGTTGAGCGTGACCCAGATCTTCCGCCGTTCATTAAAGCCGGGAACTTCCTTAGTAGGGTCAGAGACATGGTTATGTGGGTCTTGCATCTGTGCTGTCCAGTGTGTTTGCCATTCCGAGATTATACAGAAAGGCTCCGGCCCTTGGATGCGGCTGTCAGTCCAAATAGGTTTTCGGGACTGGAGGCGTGTATTAGGGAGGTCATCGAGTGTTTTCCTTATGGGGAGCTCGAGTTTACTGGCTTTTTCCCATTCTCGTGAGGCAGCATGAACTCTTCTAATCTCCGGCGGCGCAATGTGAGACAGAACCGGGAGCCACTGTGTGGGTGTAGGCAGTAGACTACCGGTTATTGTGCGCATAGCGCGGTTGAGCTGGACATCTATTTTATTCGTATGTGCGCTCCTGTACCAAGCCGCGGTGCAGTACTCCGCCGCGGAATACACAAGGGCCAAACTAGATGTGCGCAGGACACGACCTTGTGCTCCCCACGTTGTGCCAGCAAGTCTGTTAATCAGGTTTACCCTTGTTTTAATTTTCTGGCCTAGGTTGTCTAAGTGGGCTTTGTAGGTCAGAGACCGGTCGAGTGTCACTCCTAGATATTTTGGGTTGAAGTTGTGCTGGAGTTTTTTGCCGCAGAACAGGACATCTACTTCCGTGTGAGCCAAGCTGTTGGATAGATGGAAAGCGGTTACCTCAGTTTTAGTGGGATTTGGACAAAGTCTCCATTTGGTATAGTACTCGTTTAGAGCTTGCAAGTCTCGTGTGAGAGACAATTCCCCGGTCCCAAAGGTTTTTGTTTGAGCTGTGAGTGCCAAATCGTCCGCGTAGATAAACTTGTCGCACTCCGTCTTAGGCATGTCGCGTGTGTAGATGTTGAAGAGAAGCGGGGCTAGGACCGACCCCTGAGGGAGACCATTCTTCACCGTTCTATATCGGCTTTCCTTGTCACCGAGGAGGACTTTGATCTTGCGTGGCCCCAGCATACTCTTTAGAAGCCGTAGAGTCTTTGCTGAAGGTATAACTTCGCTAGCCTTATGCAACAAACCATCTATCCAAACCGTGTCGTAGGCCACTCGCAAATCCACAAAAGCTGCTAGGGTTTTCAGGCCTCGCTGGAAGCCAGCCTCTATGTGAGTAGTGAGTGCGAGGACTTGGTCCGTACAGCATCGTCCAGCGCGGAAACCCGCCTGCTCGATAGGGATTTCTTTATCAATTAAGTTTTTAAGGCGCTTGTACAATAGGCGCTCAAGTAGCTTAAACGAGACACTTAGAAGCGATATAGGCCTGAAATTCGCTGCATCGTCGGCGGACTTCCCAGGTTTTAGAATAGCTATAACTTTAGCTTTCATAAAAACAGAGGGCAGGTTACAGGTGTTGAATATATCATTAAAAAAGTCCGTCAGCCATCGGATGGCTCGTTTACCTAGGTGTATGAGGAATTCTGGGTAAATGTTATCAACACCGGCTGCTTTTCCCCGTTTCGTCTGTTTCAAAGCAGCAGACATCTCACCTGTGGAGAAAGGGGCGTCCAGGACATCACACTGTAGTTGGGCTTGCATCGTTAATCGGCATTCGCGTCGGATGGTTTTGGCGAAAGCTTTGTCCACGGTTGCGCTTTTAGTGATGCGTTTTAGACGCTCCGCAATTGCATCCGGCTTAACTGAGGGATCTTTCCTTTCTGGCTCTGAAGCACCGCCCAGTTTTCGCAGTAGTGCCCAGCTTTTCCTGCTCGAGTGTGTGACGTCCATGCTTTCAACGTTATCCAGCCACTTCTGTCTCCGGCACTCGTCCAACGTTGCCATCAAGTTATTCGCTGTTTCGGCGTCTTGTGTAGCAAGATACGTGCGGTATGCATCTTCAGTCTCTGGTGTCCAACCTGGGATATATTCTTTACGAAAGCCTCTTGGGATGCATTTCTTTGCCGTGGTTAGCACCAACCCACAGAACCTTTCATAGTTTGACGCAGTGGGTTTGATCCATCGGATATTCGCGTCCATTTGCTGTTTGTAGGTATCCCAGTTACCTTTATGAAAGTTCCAGCGCGGTTTTGGCAGGGAGTTCACAAGCGGGACCTCCAAGCCAATCTTGATTAGCGCAGGGCGATGTTGGCTGCGCGGGAAGTCATGTAAGATGGTGCGGGTGGTAGGCAGTATAGTGCCAGATTCATCTTCTGATACAAAACAAAGGTCTGGATTTGTGTCGCGCTGCCATCTCGCAGATCGGAAAGAGCCCTTCTGTTTCGCATCAAAGATAAGGTGGAGATTTTCTTTTAAACACCATTCGTATAGAACTTCGCCGTTTGCGTCATTTGATGAGTATCCCCATGATGAGTGACGGCAGTTGAAGTCACCAATGTAGATGGTTGCTTGGGGGAGCACCCCAGCAAACAAGCTTGGTTGGTCTTAGATATGCTTAAATGACTGACCGGTAATTTTATACGTGACGAATAGGGTACTTTCCTGACAGATCAAATCAGTTAATTTTTATGAATAGGCTACTTGACAGGTTTCTGAAAAGTAACTCAGATTGTTTAATGATGTCTATCGAGCACTCAGAAAGTGGTTGTTTTTAATTCTTTTGTGTATTTTTTCTGAAAAAAGCAAATAAAAATGCTCTTTTAAAATTAGGCGCCAAAACGCTTTCTCGGACAATATGGCGTCTATGACGTAACACGATAGTAAACCGACAAACGTCAACGAGGATCGCATAACGTTCTGAATGACAGAATTACGAACGAATAGGATTGACAGATGCTGTCGATGCCATTTACAATGATGTGACGTCATCGGCCAATCCAAACCGTTTTCGATAAAATGGCGACAGATAAAAAATAATCAATTTTCATCCGGGTTTTATAAATAAATTACCTATTTATATTTAGTAATATTCGTGTAAATTGGTTTTAATACTTACAATTAATACATATATCCATAATTCTTCCATTATTTTTCACACTGTCAAGTAGCCTATTGTCAAAACGCTCGGATAGTATGAAGTTTCTATGAGAAAAAGCATAATGACGTCATTGTGCTCAAACATCAAATAATCTCCTCATTTATAGCTTTTGGTCTTTTAAAAATAAATAAACGTTAAATAGGTGAATTTTAGTTGATTTTTGCAAATTTTCGAAAGCAGATTTCAAGGCTAGCGTGAAGTAATTTATATTGACTACAGGCAAGTACCCTATTACATAACGAGGGGGGGGGGGGGTCCCCTTTTGCGAGTGGGCGCGGGGCCCGTAGCATTTGCTACTCTTGCTATATGGCTAATCCGGCCCTGCCGGAGGGGCTTAGCTAGCGACCAGAAAGAGCAACCGTTATGCGATAGAGACGGTTGGATGCGGTGCGTTCCATCCAGTAATCGGACCCGAATGTCAGTTTTGTTAGAAAGAGAAACTTCTGCACGTAGTACTATTACTTATTCTGTGACGAGGGTCGAATCACGCCCGAAACGAAATACCACACCTGGCCATAATGTGGCGCTTTCTATAAAGAAACATGCGCTACTAGGGGCAAGTGCTCAACCTGTGGACACTTTCCAGAATTTGACTTTTAATCAGTTGTTAGACAAAAACTACGCGTATTATAAATGAATTCTTTATTTTGTTTTAATCACAATTAAACAATCTTCAAAGTCCACATATGTTTTCTACGCTAGCTATCCGCAGATGGCGGATAGAAGCATTTTAAAAAAAACACTCATTTTGTCCATAGGTACATCTACTGTCTGTACCTATGGACTCCAAAAACGTACCTATGGACGGTAACGTACCTACGGACATTAATCAACAACATACTTTTAAACAGAATAAACTTCTAGAATAACGTAATTAACAACATACAATTAAACAACATGTAATTATATGTTGCTCTGCATATCACAGTTACTTTTTTTCTTCTTGAAATCTAATATTCTTAGCAAAATCTCAAGTATAATTATGGGATTTTAAAATGCCTCCATTGTCAGCAGAAGAATATGCTGTGTGTAGTAATGCTGCTTTTTTAAGTAATCATATATCTGTTGCTCCTCAGTATCGCTAAATATCCTCCTGACATCATTTTTTAGGAGTTCTAAGCCTTCTTCACCAATATTTTGACAGTGATTTAATTTTATGTTTTTAAAGATTGTCGATTTTGGGATTTTAAACTTCTCTGCGGCTTTCCTTACTGAACTTCCATTTTCTACTTCCCAAACAGCTGCAGTCAGAGTGTCTAGGCATATCTTGTCTCTATTTTTCCCAGCTTTACTACGAGGCACTAAAACAAACAAAAATATTGTATATTAATTTTACTGTCCACAGGAACATTCAGTATAACTGTACCTATGGACAGTCCACAGGTACATTCACGGAGGTATCCACAGGTACAATTTCGGCGGTTTTTATTTTGAATTCATACCGGTCACTATAAATGCTACCTACGATTAACGAAATCTTGTAGAAATAACGTTTACATCATATAAATTAATATGCCATTGCAAAGACACCCGCAACATTTAGAGATTTTACATAAAACATGCTTTAAAAGAAGGTAAAAAATTACTTTTTGTCACAAAAACTTTCGGCAGCCTCAAAACACACAGTTTCTGTAATCAGTAAAGATGGCGATTAGCTAGTGTTGCCATATGAAAAAAATACTTTTCAAATAAGTGATTGGTATTTGACTATGGTTATTCGTTTTCTCTGTATGAGTAGTGTCCACAGGTAAAACCGTCCACACGTACAGCACTTGCCCCTACATATATCGTCACTACATTGAAAAAAAAACTCGTATCTAAAAACGTCGTAGAGAAAAACGTCAAAAGTTACATGCGAACGTCATATACACTTAATGACGATATGGCGTATTGGATGGTGCAGAATATTTGACGCTGACTGTACGCAACATAAATAAAAAATAAAATGAAATAATTTATTTCTGCAAGAAGGCCCTCGAGGGCTCTTTTTACATGTCTGAAAAAGACGGGAGGTACTCAAGAAAGCCCTCGATCGCATATCTAAACATCTGCGATCTCGGCCTTTCTTTGTTTTACCACCCTAGTTGTGTAATGTACTAAGTCCTCAATTTTAACTTTAATAAAGACACTTAGATTTCGTAGCAGAAGTTTCCACTTTTATAAAAAATACCGGATAAGCGCGAGTCGGTTTCACTTTGTAGGTTTCCCTTAGTAAAGTCAATTTTTACTTGCCAAATTTCATAGTTCTAGGTCAACGGAAAGTACCTACCTACCGTTTGAATTTTGGTTTCCTTGTGAGTGTCGAAATTAACTTTTTTTACGGCATACACTGCCTTATCTTTTTTCACATTAGAAAGTTTGATTTTTTTACAGCTTGTAGAAACCGTAGACCTGAGTATATGGTTTTATTTTCAACTAGATACCTCCAAACGTTCCCGAGATAAAGGGTCTTGACAGACAGACAGACGGACAACAAAGAGATCCTATAAAGGTTTAGTTTTTTCCTTTTGAGGTACGGACAGAAAATCATATTTAATTTTAGTAATGAAAACAGAATAGTAGTGTAAAACCTTATATTTTAACAGCAAAAAGACAATAATTTAAATGGTATTAAATACCTTAATCAACACGTCTCCCTATAGATAAGTCAATAGGCTCTTCACTAAACTCCTGCTTATACAAATCGCGGGTGAAATTCAAAGCCAACCTCTGAGTTTGCAAATCCTTCGGCTTACATAGCTCCATCCTCAAACTAGACCCTCCGTATAAATCCAACTCTGTCTGAATCCGATTAGATACCAGATTCATCTCATATACTTCGCTAGACTTAGACTTAATTTCACTAGACTTGTGACTAACTTTTAAATTCGGGTCTCTAGCTTGGCTCTTTTCCAGGTTGACAAGACTCGGAAGGTCTGGGGACTGAGCTTGAAGGTCAAGGTCTAGGTTAGACTGGACTGGGACAAGGTTGGTTAGTTGAAGGTCTGGTTTGGGTTCAGAGTGTCGCACCACACTCCCGTATAGAGGTATAGGCGCCTCGACGATTTTGAGTTCTGGGTTCTTTGTAGACTTCTGATGCATTCTGTGGAAATTGACATAATTTGTGTAAGTATCAGTGGCGTGGCGTAAAATATATCCTTGGGCGAGCCGGTGCAGATTTGGCGTACATTTTCCTTAAGAGCTGAAGAATAAGGTGCTCAAATGCCTGATATTAGGCAAGCCGGTAGGAATCGAGTTCTTTAGACGCCACGCTACTGGTAAGTATGTACACTTTACTGCACATAATATCATACAGTACAATAGTATATTACACAATTAGGGTGGTAAAATGCGATCGAGGGTTTTCTTTATTACCTCCCGTGTTGTGTACATAATTTTATGTCTACACTTGGCCAGAAAGTGTAGCGTGCGGAAAAAGCCACTTAATGGCCAGGTGTGGCATAAATAGTATAGGGAACGTGCACGAACTATAGGTGGCAGCACTAAACGACAAAAGAGACACGGGCGTACAATAAAGGAAACTATCGCCCCTGTCAAATTAAGCTGACAATATCAATGATAAATATGTAAGTGTTATTGTCAAATATAGTAAGTCGTAGCTACACTGACGTTAATCGTCCTTCAACGCGACAAATTAACGTTATTAACGGCGTTTTCGTCAATGTGGTCCCAGCATGAGAGGGTATATGATTTAGATTGGCGGCACCAGTTGGCAGCACCTTCGTCGTGCACGTTCCCTATAACTGATGTGAGGCGTGAACGGGCAGTGAAGTAAGCATTCCATGACAAGATATGAAGATGTCGGGATATCCAGGTCAGGGTGGCATTATGCTAATCATGCTAATGGGACACTGTGGGGTACGGCAGTGAGTCCGGTTCGGAAACGCCACCTATCATTATGACCAACACGGTTCAGGGGGATCGGTATCATTACCACATTCACTGCCAAGCATAGTTACATGTGCTACGCTGCAGTTCGAAGCACACTAATTGCCGTATGTAGCGAAAATCGTGCGTAGACCTGATCTGTGAACGAAATGTGACGTTATGTGACAAGGGGTGGGGGGGGGTCCTAAGTTTCGTGACGAATTTGATATATTAACGCAAAAACTTAAAAATATTTGGAATTCTATCTGCACAGACATAAGGTTTAAATTGTTTTGTTGGCAAGTTTACTCTCGTTCCACTAGTGTCACGCGCCGGTCGCTTATGAGCTCTTTGACAAATGCATAATATTGCAACATATATGACGTCACACTGGGGAGGGGGGTGTGACGTCATATATGTTGCAATATTATGCATATGTCAAAGATTATGTGACCATTTGACCAACTGTGACAAGGGGGGGGGTCACTCAAATGTGACCAACTGTGACAAGGGGGGGTCTCTCAAATGCGACGAACTGTGACAAAGAGGGGGGAGGGGTAAAAAAAACACGAAATTGCTCACTTGTACTTCCAGCAGGCGTCGGCGCGGTGCCGCTCTAGGTAGCGGCTCTGGCTGAACGCCTTGCCGCACTCCGCGCAGCGCCACTGCCACGAGTGGTGCCCGCGCGTGCGCTGGTGCGCGCGCAGGTTCGACCTGCGACCGGCGTGTGTCTCAACAAGGACCATTAAAGAGCCACACGCAGCCGGTGGCGCACTGTACGCTGCAGCTCCTTGACTTTGAGCGTGACTAGCCGCCATTTTGAAAAACATTCATACTATAGAACGCGTACGCCACGCGCACGCAGACGTGTACGCAGCCGGTGTGGCTCGGCCTTAAAACAAGAGGACTGTCATTCTCCATACTTTGAATCGTACCCCGACCGCTAGGGGATATCCATGCAAAAACTAGATGGTGCTAAAAACTAAACATTTAACGATATTATAATTGAACAAAGAAACATAGCTAGCACAGTAACAATCAGTTCGTAAACAGCTAATAATAAATAAATTCTGACATTTAAATACTGTGTCACGCTTGCAAAGTTGAATAATTGTAAATAATATCATGATTATACCTAGCTTATACATAGATGGCGTTGTAAATATCGGGGTAGGGGAGACCGGGTATGGTTGTCTCGCTGGTTAGTTGTCACAGCGGCCATAAAATAATACTAAACGAAGGAATAAGTGCATCGATTGGTGAAGTACGGAAGGATGTACAGCTCTTGCGATCTTTTAGCACCGATCGATGTACTTAATGTTTCGTTTAGTATTATTTTATGACCGCTGTGACAACCAACCCGCGAGACAACCATACCCGGTCTCCCCTACAGCTTTTTGTATGGAGAATGACAGTCCTCTTGTTTTAATGGTCCTTGGTCTCAGCTATGATGATTTAGATACAGATCCCACACGACCAGTTCCGTACAGTCAGCGTCGAATAGTTTCTAGCATCCAAAGCGCCATATACCTATCCCATTAGTAACTGTCCTGTCGTTTTTTTTGACCGGGTGAGCTTGTCGACAAAATCTCGGTTGGCGGGATTTTTCAGTGGCTTTTTTTTTTTCATTATTATGGCATATAAATATTATGCCATAAAAAAGGATGAATAATGAATCTTATGGAAAATAAATATTATGAAAATTGGTATAATGGAATGTAATATTATGAATAATTATCATTATGGCGCTTGACTATTATGACGCACAAAAATTATGGCACCTTATACTATGGCAAATGATGATTATGACCTGAGACCATTATTAATTTATAGTATAAATTAGTTTTTATGAAATTGGCAAACGAAGGTACCTATACCCAAACCCCTTGTTGTAGTAAGAGGGCACGTGTACGAGGTATCTTACGTCTATGTGTGCTGGTCTGCGTTCTAGCTTGCAGATGTGTGCGGGTCTGCGTTCTTACCGATCTGCGAAGGTCCTGGGGCAGTGTTTATGCGGGCAGACGAAGGGCCGTTCCCCGGTATGTAGACGCAAATGCCCCTTCAGCACCCAGGGACGGTCGAAGCGCTTTCCGCAGTAAGAACATGCGTGCCCGCCGCGAACGCGTTTCTGCTCCGCGCTGGGTAATACTGAAGCAAATTTCAGGGTCATTCTTCCATCTTTAGGGTTGGTTGGTTGAGGTATTTGTAGTTAAGTAATACTCCAGATCAGAAGGTAAAAACATAAAAACATAATTTATTTACAAAAAAGCATGATTAATATATAAAAATAATAGGGCACAATTAGTTAATAGGTACGCGAGAATAGATTCCGGGGTGAGACGCGCGGGGGACGTGAACTCCGAAGTGCGCCGGCGTTGGTGGAACGCGGCTATGTTCGCGCCGCATTACGCATGCGCGAGTCGCCGCGTGATCGCCGAAATAAAATAGCGCACACGGGCCCGGCTCAGCCTTTTCTGCTCCGGCCGTCGAGGTGTAACGTCGTGTCTCCGCTCTGCGCTGCGCCTCTTCTCGCGGACAAGGACATCGTGGACATCGTGTTGCTGCTGCTTGAAGACTTGAAGACACTGTGTTTCTTGCAACATCCAATAAGAAAAATGTTCTTATTAGAACAATCGGATGCCTTTGTGGGTGTCTGCGTTTCTTGGAAATACGACGATCAATCAATCACCTACACATCTATTTATCTAATCCCATCAAAAACATTACATGCAAAAAGATGCAAGACTCGCAACGCAGTTTTCCTGCAACAAAAACGTTTTGAGATGTAATGTTAAACCAAGTCAGTACCGGGGGGGGACGAACTCGATTGCCACCGACTTGCCTATGATTTAACCGTGGAGGAACACATTTTATAGTTCTCAAATAAAGAATCCTCCACGGGAAAATAATAGGTGAGTCGGTGGAAATCGAGTTCTTTGGACACCCCCCGGTACTGGCTTGGTTTAACATTACATCTCAAAACTTTTTGACGTGACAACGTCTTATAAATTGGTTTGCCGGGTGACACTTCAAGAAACTGCGTTACGCTCCGCTCACGTTATGCGCTCACAATGACAGCGAGTGAGAGGCACGCGTCCCTTCCACTCGGGCATGGTTAGTCGTTGTCACGTAAAACTTTCGCCCGTATACCGACTTTACAGGCAACCAATTTTTTTTTTGTTGTAGGAGAACTGCGTTGCGAGACTTACATCTTTTTACATGTAATGTTTTTGATGGGATCTCATTTCTTTTTTAAGTGGTCTTCCTTTATTTAGTTACGTTTTTTCCGAGTTTAGAAGATTTAATAAATTACACGTTACTAAGCAATGCAACTTCGGTTATTTTTTGTATGAAAAATAGTCGGTTTCGGTTAAAACTCCACTATTTTCCATACTGAAAATAACCGATTGTAGGTAATCCCTACCTGTAACGTTCTCCTTGAGTTCCTCGTGTTTAGCCGACTCGCTCTGGAAGGCCTCGGTGCACGACCGCAGCTCCTGATGCAGCATGTGCTCGGAGCTGTTCCTCATCAGACTCTTCAGCTTCTCCGCGATCTTGTCTATCTCGCCACCCTTGTTCACCAGCCTTGGTCGAATTATATGGAATTAGGAACGGGAAGTTGGTGAAAATGTACGCGCAAGCGAACACACTGTTATATTATATGTATATACATATCAGTGGCGTGGCGTAAAAGATATCCTTGGGCAAGCCGGTGCAGATTTAGCGTACATTTTCCTTAAGAGCTGTAGAATAAGGTGCTCAAATGCCTGATATTAGTAGGAATCGAGTTCTTTGGACGCCACGCTACTGATACATACATATATATTTTTTCTTACAAACAGTAAATACAGGGGCGTATTTTGAAATTTGGCGCCCCGGGCCAATAATGTTTCGCCGCCCCAGAAGTCAAGGAAAGTAAATTATTGAAATAAAAAATACAACATTTTTAATAACTTCTACTTGATTTTTTTTTTGCGGTGTAATAATTTGTTTACAAAGTCATTAATGATGATTTAAATCCAGTAACTTTATACATCAGAGCTTGGGACAATCGCGACGGATCGCGCGCTTGAATGTGTGCGCGCCGTGTAGGTACGAACGCACTACAAGCAAAAAAATAAGAATGCTCCAGTATGGATCGCACTGATCGGATGAATACGTGTCGCGCGCTCCTAAAGACCGAAATTGGACCACTTGTTCGTCTTTATACTTTGCCTTGAGAGCGGAACCAAGTTTTTTTTGTGTTTTCTTGTAAATTATTTCTATTTTTTGTAACTTTTTGCTGTCATAAATAAATGTATTTTCTTTCTTTCTTTCTGACTTTGTCAAAAATCGAAAAAACCGTAAAAATTTGGGAAGGTCTAGTTTTAGGTAGTACCTTCTCAGGACGTTTTTAAAGTAGATTAAATTTGCTACAATGCCCATGAGACTAGAATTGTCTCTGTAGACCAATCGTTTCCGAAATAAAGCCTTTCAAAGTTTATAATTTTTTCGAACTTCGCAATTTTTTGCAATATTCTGTCGTTCTGAATGAATTTTACTTAGTAACCCGTGTTATACTATCGAAGCCTTGTACGTTATGGGATGATAAAAGAGAAAATGAGAAGTGTGAACGATGATGTTTAATGATAAGCTAAGCAACGCATAATGAAATAAAAAAGATAAGGATAACAAAAGTTACTAGGTTTATTTGTTAATTAGTTAGTAAATACGTAACAAAGTAAAAACAAACAAAAAGAGACAAAAAAAATTGAGTAAATTGAGTTATTCAAAATCAATAATCTGTATTCATTTTATTTTAATTTAGTTTTTAAGTTATATCGTGTGAGTTGCAGAATATTTACATTTCTGTAATATACTTATTTAGTATAAACATTCCTATTTTATATTTTGACGTTTGGAGGTCCTTTACACCTCCAAAACTTAATATTTTGACAACGGAGACTCTTTACATCTCCATGAATTTTTATTATCAATTTATTTTCTATTATTTTAATTGTCTTACATATATAGTTAGACTCACACTTGTAAAAGAGCCCTTGAGGGCCTACTTGCAAAAATAAACTATTTTATTTTAATAAATTAAGTTATTTTAGCCCTCTTGGAAGGGCGGTGCCGTGCCGATCGCAGTGTGGATGATCAGCCCAATGTCCTCACCAAAAATTGCGAAGTTCGAAAAATTATGAATTTTGACAAGCTTTATCTCGGTAACTATTAGGTCTACAGAGATAATTTTATTATTTCATATTGTAGGAAATTTTGTGTACTTTAGAAACGTCCTGAGAAGGTACTATCAAAAACTAGTCGTTTAGGGTTATAATCACCAAAATCTGAAAACCGAAATTTTCGCGGTTTTTTCGATTGTTGACAAAGTTGCGTTTGGCGCTCGATGTCACAAATTTAGATTATTCA
This sequence comes from Eudemis profundana, assembly GCA_947034925.1. Taxonomy (NCBI): domain Eukaryota; kingdom Metazoa; phylum Arthropoda; class Insecta; order Lepidoptera; family Tortricidae; genus Eudemis; species Eudemis profundana. The sequence continues at coordinate 6,060,334 of OX344814.1, read as the reverse complement.
TTCAACATCATAAACAAGTCTGCAAAAAATCAGAACTACTGGATTGGCGCAAAGTACCCCGTACTTTCAGGTGACAAGGTTACTGGATTATTCGTTGTTTTGTAAAATAGGTTTCAATATAGAGAAACCGTCCCCTCTTCACTCTGCGCCCCGCCCGCGCCATTATTCAGAGCATGTCCTCATTGTACTTAACACGCCGTATGTTTTTAATAACAGACGCACTCCGTAGGTATTGACGAACATTAACTTACGACCGTATTTTTGATAAAATAAAAAAGTTGAGAAGTAAAAGTCAGTTGAAGTGCACCAAAACCAGAACAAAAGGCAATCGGCCCGGGGCGGCTATTATTATTTTTTATTATCAGTCTTTATTTCGGACAATTTACATATCCATAACGTGTTAGTAGGTCTTACAATTACATTAGTAGGTAACTTAGCACTAAATCATTAAAACTATTTAAGTTAATTACATTACATTAAATTATATACTGGGCTACACTTTTAATCTGCCCAACCCAAAATTTAAACAAATGACAGTCATATCTCTCTGCTAATGCCTTTAGTATACTATTGGGACTTTGCCTGATACGAGTCATCAGGGAAGTTATTTTTTTGCGAATAACAGCTTGAAAGCAGTCTACGCGTGCCTCCGCAAACATACCCGATGCACTGCACCATCTCGGCAGTCCCACTAGCGACCTAAAGGCATTATTATACTGTACGCGCAGGGCGCTGTAAGCTCTTTTCGTATACTTTACCCACAGGCTGCTCGAGTAAAAGGATTGCGTATAAGCTTTAAATAAAGTTAACTTCACTTCGGTGGAACATCGAGCAAACCTGCGGGCCAGCATATTACTCCGAACTGACAGCGCCCTACGCTCCCTCACGATATCTGGATCATCATTCATGGGACAAGTCAAAATGTGTCCCAGATATTTTACGCGCTCAACTACATTTAAGGTGGTACCATTTAACACAATGGGAGGAATATAATATGGTTTAATCCTGCCCGCCTTGAACACCATAATTTCACTTTTGGCGCCATTGTACTGGAGTCCGTGTGTAGACGCATACGTCTCACAAACCATTAAAAGCTGCTCAAGTGCACTGACTGACGGACTAAGAAGCACCATGTCATCGGCATAGCTGATGTTATTGGCACAGGTATCGCCTACATAACACCCCGCATGCATACTGCTTAGCCCGCCAATCAGTCGATCTATGTAAAGATTGAACAGTTTAGGAGACGTTATGCCCCCCTGCCTCACTCCGCATTCCAGCTTATATTCGCTGGAAAGAGCACCATCCCATCTTACCTGATTAACCTGATTATACTACGCGTCTCGTTCTCGATGATAGATAACATGTAGTACTGTTAAGTATGTTTAAACTTCACAACGTTTAGAGATTTTAAAATTCCCGCGCCCCGTGCTAGCACCTCCTGCGCGCCTCTATCGGACGCCATATTGTTTTGTTGTGTAAATAACTTCTGACGTTCGAGAATTTATTTAAACGGAATAATATTGTTTAAAGCACTATAATTTTGTTGATATTGTGTTTTAACAATGCCGAAAAAGAGGTCAAGTTCGCGGTCTAGGGAAAAAGACCGAGAAGATCGTAAATCCAATAAAAAACTCAGGTCAATGCAGGAACAAATTGATAACCTAACAAAATGTATGACGGAATTTATACAAAGCCAAATAAAGGAAAACAATACTCCAGGTAAGGAAAATAAAGATGATTCTTTATAAAAGTTACTAAATATGATTGTTCTATACGAACTTCATATATTGAGCAGCTCCACACGAGCGTGCTCAGTTCTATACGAACATGAACATGTAATTTACTTATTATTATTTTTCCATTCGAAGTACAAGCATAATTTTGTTTTATAAGGCAGATATTGCCACAATCGAGCGAAGTTCAACAAGAACTAGCTCTCCTATGTACAAAAAGTAATTACTTTTTCAAAAATTGCGTCATTACAAAATTGTACGTAATACAATAGATGTATATACTTACAGATATTATGGAGATTAATAAAGAAAATATACCAGAGACATCTAATAAAGACTCTGACAAATCTCCAAATAAATTACAACTATCCGCTACTGGCATTACATCCGATATGGACAATATCATACCTGAAGAAAATGTGGATAATATTACACCTGAGTCAATTCAAGCTCCACAGGACTGGAATCAGGAATTTCTTGAAATGATGGGAGAAGAATTACCTGCTACTTCAACAACAAAGATTGATCATACCATCCAAAACCAGTGGTCACTTCGGATGGTTAAAGGCCTGACAGAGGAAACTAGAAAAGATCTTCTTAAAAAATATTGTAGAACAGGAACCCTCCGTACTGAAGCACCCAAGGTCAATTTGGAAATAGTGAGTCATTTAACCGAAATAGCAAAAAAGAGAGATCAACACTTCTCTGATATGCAAAACTGTGTGGGTACAAGTCTGATATCACTCGGGGCAGCAATATCAATGTTGATGGAAAATCCTGAAGATGGTGTAGATCAGATGCAACTTATGAAATATCTTTGGGACACCGGTAAAATTCTGGCAGATGTATTTCATCAACACTCAGTTGCGAGAAAGTCTTTTATCACACCAAACCTCGACAAAGACATCAAGTCTACCCTCGAAGCGACGGATTCTGATGAATGGCTTTATGGTATAAAACTAAATGAGCAAGTAAAGGATGCAAAGAATATAAAGAAGGCTTCAGCTTCACTCAAGGCACAGGAAAAACCACCAGCCAAGAAAACTACCAACCAGGCAAACTGGAGAGGCCCGCCTGTGAAAGGTAGACAGGTGGGCTATTTTCCTCGGAGACAATTCACCAATGTGATGTACAAACCGAAGCCATTCCAGAAAAAATATTCACCTAATCCAGAACGTTCAATGACACATAAACAACACCGTCCAGCATCTCAGAAATAAATAAGGTACTTAAATTATACTGCAGGTTGACTGCAATATTTTGTAAAAATGTGGAAAAATATTACAACTCATGACTTCATTTTAAATTGTATAAAAGGGTATGATATCACTTCCAAAAGCGAACCATTTCAATTTCAAGAGCCTACCTACTCTCCGGAGCTAAGCTCCGGATGAATTAAAAAAAAAAAAAAAAAAAAAAATTGAACTGGAGATTTCCACACTTCTTTCATAAGGGGCTATTAAAAGGTGTACAGAATGTGAGGGACAATTTGTGTCATCCTATTTCCTAGTTGCCAAACCTGATATGTCCAGAAATTAAACGAGTTCATACAAACTTCTCATTTCAAAATGAAAGATACTATTCTTAGAGCAGCTAATTTCTCCAAATATATTATGTCAATACATATTAGACATAAATGATGCCTATTTTTTAGTCCCAATGTGTAAAAATAGTAGAAAATATCTAAGATTCAATGGCGTTTTATATCAATTTACATGTCATGGTTTATCAACAAGTCTGTATATTTTCACCAAAGTCATGAAACCCTTTATGAATAATATATGCTCAAATGGCTGGTTATCCTTAGTTTACTTAGATGATTTACTGTGCATTCGTGATACATATGAATCCTGTAAAAATAATGCAAAAAATATTATATTGTTAGAAAAGCTAGGATTTATTATCAAATGATAAGAAAAATCAAATTATAAATTTCATAAACCATTTTGAGGTAGGAAAACGTACAGAATCCGCCTTTTCGCACAACTACTAGGAGTTTTAGTTGCAGCATCACATGCAGTTCAATATAGTAAAATATAATGTGTAAGAGGCTAGAGAGAGCTAATTGGCTAGTGTTAACTTTAAATAATGATGATTTTGAAAGGCATATGAAAATTACTGACTATGTAATAGAAGATCTTGCTTGGTGAACCATTAATGTGTTGACTGGTTCTAACACTATATGGACAAGGAAATATAAAATAATAATTTCGTCAGATGCATCTGGATCAGGTTGGGGTGCAGAATGCAATTCAATAATCACCCGTGGATTCTGGAGCCAAGATGATAAAAAATTTCATATAAATTATTAATCTCAGTAACTACGAAATTTTAATGCATAGACAATACTAGTAATAATTTCATGGGAAAAAGGACATTTCTACGCTTTACCCCCATTTGAGGTAGTATTGCCAGTATTGAGAAAAATTATTAACGACAAAGCAACGGGGATAGTAATTGTATCAAATTGGCCCACGCAAGCATGGTACCCGATGCTTACATCACTTTTGTTTAATATTAGAGCCTTCAGAGGATTTATTACTTGCTCCTGACAGGACCAGAATACATCCTCTGTCACACAAACTTTCTCTAGTGGCAAGGAAATTATCATGATTTTATTATAGACTTAATATCACAATCCATCCTCAAGCAATATGAAGGATGACTAAATAAAAATAAAAAAAATTAAAAATGGGTATATTTTGCCACAAGAAATAAATAATATGATATTTTGATCGTACCAGTTCTAATGTTATAGTTTTTAACTATGAGATTCAATGAAAATGCAAGTAATGATACTTTAAACTCTTCAAGATCAGCAATCTCACTCATTTCTAAAATTGACATAAGTAAATAAATAAATATTAGGGGTCAATCTTACACAAATCGAACTAGTCCCATAATAAGCTCAATAAGGCTTGTGTTATGGATACTAGACGACGATATATTTAATAATATAAGTATCTAATGATGCCATTATATCTAGATTTTCAAGGTATTTAGAGGAGAAGTCCTTCTGCACCTAAATACTCGGAAACATGGAATATTAAGCAAGTTTTAGAAAATTAAAATCTAAAAAATATATCGGAGATCCCTAGAACACTATTAATTCTGCTTACAGCCCATAGCTTAATTAATATAGATGAGTTACCTAATTATGAGTTCATCTGGGCTCCAAATAAACCTTTACTTATCATTCCTTTTTTCAAAGAACGGCCAAAAGTTTATGTAGACATTATAATTCTTCACTATTTAAAAAAAAAATAAAAAATAACAGCACCTATTAGAGCTGGGAATAAGAGACTGTTGTTATCCTCAGTATAACCTCACAAACCAGTCAGTCCTCAGACAATTGGTCATTGGATCAAGTCTTTACTCGGTAAAGCCGGTATTGATACCAATAAATTTAGTGCATACAGCATTTAACATGCTGCTGTGTCTACTGCCTATAGAAAAGGAATAGACATTAATACAATCAGGGTCAAAAACATTTTTTTTTTATAACAGGCCTCTTACAGAACCAAATACTTAATAAGTTCACTATAAGTATTCTAAGTAAAACTAATTAAGTGTTATATAGTTCTAGACATACATATAACATATGCTTTGTCATTGTTTTGACATTTAATTGTTATGATTATAAATAATCAATAAATAACTGTGAAAGTTGTAAAATATTTGTATCATTTCAGTTTTCAAGAATACAAATACTTTTAAACTAGGCTCTATCACAGGCTCTAAAGATCTACATGTTATCTATCATCGAGAACGAGACGCGTAGTATAATTGTTCGATCAAACGAGCCCGCCGAAGGCGGGCGAAGTTCGATCGAAATTATACGAAGCGTCTCGTTCGAAGATGATCACTTCCCGCCCATAAAAAGGATAGACACATCTGAAGTTAATATCCAAATAAGTGAACCCGATCCCCGTTATCATCTTGATGGAACTGTGATATCGCTTAGTTACTCTGAAATATATGGCGTCCGATAGAGGCGCGCAGGAGGTGCTAGCACGGGGCGCGGGAATTTTAAAATCTCTAAACGTTGTGAAGTTTAAACATACTTAACAGTACTACATGTTATCTATCATCTTCGAACGAGACGCTTCGTATAATTTCGATCGAACTTCGCCCGCCTTCGGCGGGCTCGTTTGATCGAACAATTATGCCGCCCCTGGCCGATTGGCGCCCCTGGCAGGTTGGCGCCCCGGGCCATGGCCCGGATGGCCCTAGGGTAAATACGCCCCTGAGTAAATAGTAATCTACACTCTTTCATGATTTCAGTTTTATGGCGAATATAATAGTATTTTTTCTACTCCTGTACTGTTATCTGTCTTTTACTTGGTCACGAACACTAATATAAGAACATATATAATATGAGTTCAGAGAAGTCTATACTCTATTCCCCATAACAGCACTAGTGTCGTTATAGCCACTTTACGTTATTGCTAGCAACCACAGACTTCTAAATCTAGGTTAAACTGAGGTCAAGGATTAAGCGCTCAATTTTAACTTTACGGTAAAAATGCACAACTACCAACTTAACAAACAATTAAAATCCTACGGCTTTTAAGAAAAACAAAACTTTCTGAACTAAATTCATTGATGCCAACATGAAAACAAAAGTATTTTTAATATATTCACTGCGTGTCAACTTCATTTAAAAAATAAAAAGTTTACCATAGACACATACTGACAGTCATACGTCATATTTGCCTTCTTTGCAGGTTATGCCTTGTTTGTATTTTATAATTTTAAAACCTGTCGTAGAAAAAGTATTGTATGCAACGTTGTATAATTAAGTCAAAAAACGCTCATTGCGTCTCTATTTGCGATACTCGCCGCATTCGCGGCTCGTATCGCAACTCACGCAATTCGCATTTTTTGAACCTTCTTATACAACTGTTGCATAAAATACTATTATGCAACAGTTGTATAAGAAGGTTCAAAAAATGCGAATTGCGTGAGTTGCGATACGAGCCGCGAATGCGGCGAGTGTCGCAAATAGAGACGCAATGAGCGTTTTTTGACTTAATTATACAACGTTGCATACAATACTTTTTCTACGACTAGGTTAAAATATAAAATACATGGACGTCACGCGTGTCTCGTCCGGTCTCTCCGAGTGTGTACAGCCGGCATGACAGTTGTGTCTATGGTAAACTTTTTTTTGATATGGCTGGTGACACGATGTGACGATAATTAAAATACTTTTTTTTTATGTTGGCATCAATTAATTTAATAGGGTATTTGACAACAATCAAAATAAATTCATTAACTCTAACCAGCAAATAACGCTTCCAAAACAGCCCGGATAAAATCATTCAAACTTATTTTCGTGCCATCAACGATTTTACAATGACGAAAACTAAAAATAAGGCACCATGTTGAGCATGACGTCACATGATTGTATTTCATACTAAACTGCATACTTTCGGAGCGTTTTGACACTTCATAAAAAGAAGCTGATTTGAACTGTCATCAAGTAGCCTATTCGGAAAGTTTTGTTTTTCTTATGAATCGTAGGAATTGAATTGTTTGTTAAGTTGGTAGTTGTGAATTTTTACCGTGAAGTTAGAATTGAGCGCTTAATCCTTGACCTAAGTTTAACCTAGATTTAGAAGTCTGTGGATGCTAGCAATAACGTAAAGTGACTATAACGACACTAGTGCTGTTATGGGGAATAGAGTATAGACTTCTCTGAACTCATATCATGTATGTTCTTATATTAGTGTTCGTGACCAAGTAAAAGGCAGATAACAGTACAGGAGTAGAAAAATAAAATAATTAATTATAGTTAAAAGTAATTAATAGAAAATCCGGCTTAACTAAAAAAAATACTATTTATTTTCAATTTTAAAACAAATTCAAATGGTTTTAACTCAACTGTAAAATCATTTTGAATTAGGCAGGTTTATTACTAACGAAGCGTAATCTATTATAGTACATTACATAACTAGGGTGGTAATACAAAGAAAGGCCGAGATCGCAGAAGTTTGCGGCCCGAGTTGCAAGCGAGGGACGTAAATATGCGATCGAGGGCTTTCTTTATTACCTCCCGTGTTGTGTACATCATTTTATGTCTACACTTGGCCAGAAAGCGGCTTTTTCCGTACGCGCAGTAACACGTAGCGCGTCACTTTATGGCCAGGTATGGCATAAAATAGGCTACTTGACAGGTTTCTGAAAAGTAACTCAGATTGTTTAATGATGTCTATTGAGCACTCAGAAAGTGGTTATTTTTAATTCTTTTGTGTATTTTTTCTGAAAAAAGCAAATAAAAATGCTCTTTTAAAATTAGGCGCCAAAACGCTTTCTCGGACAATATGGCGTCTATGACGTAACACGATAGTAAACCGACAAACGTCAACGAGGATCGCATAACGTTCTGAATGACAGAATTACGAACGAATAGGATTGACAGATGCTGTCGATGCCGTTTACAATGATGTGACGTCATCGGCCAATCCAAACAGTTTTCGATAAAATGGCGACAGATAAAAAATAATCAATTTTCATCCAGGTTTTATAAATAAATTACCCATTTATTTTTAGTAATATTCGTGTAAATTGGTTTTAATACTTACAATTAATACATATATCCATAATTCTTCCATTATTTTTCACACTGTCAAGTAGCCTATTAAAAATGCAACAGGTACCTACTACAATAACACCAGAATCAGATTCGCACCCTAAGAGTTCTGTACCATAACTGCAATAGAAATAAACATTCTGTGAAAACTTCAAGTCTCTACCTAGGTATTACGATTCAAAAGATACAGCCCTGTGACAGACGGACAGACAGCAAAAGCTAAGTAATAGGCTCCCGTTGGCGCCTTTTGGGTGCGGTCAATTTGTCTGTATCCCACAGCATATCAGATTTTAATGCATTAAATATTTAAATCATAATTTTATTGTTAAGTGTAGTATTTTAAATTTTAGAAACTGCCATTTATTGTGAATGCTGTTGCACTCCTGTAATTGAGGCACAGGATGGACACGATCCCTCAATTTATTTATTATTTCTTTGTATTAGTCTGTGTTTTGTTGGTGTGTCAATAAATAAATGATAATAAGCAAAATAGCCATTTTAGTCAATCGGAGATGGTGCCTTGTTCCGAAGGAAAGAGGCACAAACACAGTATAATAGCAGTAATTTTTCCCCCTACAAAAGGTACATCGCGCGCTTGAATGTGTGCGCGCTGTATACGAACGCACTACAAGCAAAGAAATAAGAATGTGTGAGAATGCTGCAGTATGCATCGCACTCACACAGACGTACTATCGCGCGTCTGTGTGACTACGTGTCGCGCGCTCCTAACCGGCCGGAGTTGGACTACTTGTTCGTCTTTATACTTTGGCACAGAGAGATTTAAACCGGGCCCAAGGCCCTGAAGGGGGCACCTGGGACTGTGTGTTCAACTATTGACTATTAGCTCTATGACTAGGGTTGCCAGATGGTTGGAAATTAGCGGGATTCTCCCGATTTTTAGGGTTCCGTAGCCAAAATGGCAAAAACGGAACCCTTATAGTTTCGTCATGTCCGTCCGTCTGTCTGTCTGTCTGTCCGTATGTCACAGGCATTTTACTCAGAAACTACATAATGGATATTGATGAAATTTGGAATATAGGTGTCTTTTATGAGCCGCTATTTAGGTAGTTTGGTATATAAATAATTAAAATAAATATTTTTAGGGGGGGCACTCCATACATGTTAAAGACAGTAAAAATTTTTTTTTTCAGCACATATCAACGTGTGGTACATAGTTCGACAGCTCTTTAAAAAACACTATAAGGTTCCTAAGTAATGTTTTTGATTAAGTGAATGTGTTTGGAAATAATCGCTCCGAAAGTTGTGTAAATTGTGTCCCCCCCCCCCCCTCTATTTTCTAAACCGTGCGTCCGAAAAGTCACGAAGGTAACGCTTAATTAATACTTTCAACGAAAATTATTTTCATCAAAATCGAATTAACCGTTTTTGAGTTATTGCCGATAAACTGCGCTTCTCAACAAAAGGACGTAATTGCTATGAAGATACGCTCTTTTGTTGTTGTACTTTTTTTACATCGTTTTTTTTACCTTATAGTTACGGCTATGGAACCCTACACTGAGCATGGTCCGACATGCTCTTGGCCAGTTATTTGTATGTTCTCCCGACTCCCGACAAAGAAGAAAATCTCCCGACAAACGACTTCATTTTAAAACTTAGTCCGATCCACTCAAGGTGGTCCGGTCAGCGAAAATTTCTGCTCTTTCAGGCTAAAAAAAAGCTAGCGCGTCGAGCGCGCGGGGCAACTCCCGACCAAAGCCTCAAAATCCCGAAATATTGTTTGCAAGCCTATCTATAACAAGCCAACTAAATGACATAACCTGAGGTCACACCTCACGATCTCGGTTTACTAGTGATTTCGTACTACGAACGAACAGTAGGCTTATGATGCTACGCTTTGTCACGCGATAAAAAAATGATAAAGCATCCGTCACGTTCTAACAAATACTGTGTGATAGTGACGGATGCTTTAGCACTTATTTATCGCGTGACAAAGCATAGCATCATAAGCCTACAGGTTGCTGTTGCGGGCGCGAAGATAACTCACCTTAGGTAAAATAGGTTGGCGATGAAGTAAGGCAGTGGTTCCGAACCTGGGGGTAATGACCCCTTTAGGGGTAAAATTAAGTTTTCTCAGGGGCAATACTCATATTAAGTCGTTTTTCTTTGAGTACTTTCATATACTTGTCTGTATTACCTATTTTTGGAGGGGTAACGATACAAATCTAGAGGGGGCCTGTGGGTGATGTGGCAATAAAGGTTAGGAACAACTGAAGTAAGGTTTCAAAGAGTTATATTTGCCGCGTTTTATCTCTGATTTTGGGCAGGGTCGCTTCTATCCAGCCCGTGTGGAAGTCTATGGCCTGTGTCGTGGAGTGGACGTCCTACGGCTGAAATGATGATGATCACAGATTTTACTCACCTCAACGGCTCTCGGTTTCTTATTTCTTCTAATATCGGCGCCAAAGGCATTTTGAACCGTTTCGCTGGAATTTTCGCTTCGGAGACACTCCGTGCTTCGGCCTCGCTTTTCCCCAGCCGAGTTTTCCCGAACGCTTTGCGTTCTGTTTTTGCTTCGTTCGAACGCAAGTTGTACGTCGACCGTTTAACTTTCTTGCTACTCTTTTTATGGTGTAATTCGGGGGAATTTGTGGCTCTTTCGCTTTCTGAAGCGTAATCGTAGGCCTCTGTCTCAATAAAGTTTGGTAAGAATTGGGTTTTCTTCAGTAATTGAAGGTAGAAACGTGTGGATATGGGCACTTTGTCATGGTACAGCGTTTCGTTCGTTTTTAAAAGAGTCTTGTGTCTTTTCGCTGGCATTTTGAGTAAGCGTGTTGGTTTTGTGTCGGTTAAAGCTAAAAACAGGTTTTATATTTTTTCAAATTAAACATGGATAGTCTGAATATATGTAAAGTCATTAAAAGTTGCAGTGGTATACATATTTTGACTTGACTATTAGATACATTTTCTACTCGTAAATGTATAATAGCCATACTTATAAACTAGTTGGTCTGTGACCCGTAAACCTCGCGAGTAAATCAACCCCCGTGGCTTCGTTATTTTGAAAAATTCCAAAAAAAGTCTTTATATGTAATTATCGAACCTGTGAAAATTCACGAAAATCGGTTGAGAAATTATGCAATATTAGAGGAGAACAGTAGGACTTCCCAATAGACATACGAACAATGATTTCAAAAGTAAGGATAGGCCCATCCGAACAGTTCGGAACTATTTTCCCCGTAACAAAAAATGCAGCTATAAAGACCAGCTGCGCAGTGCACGCGCCGCGTGTCGCACTGCCGACTGGCACTGATTTGGCGGTATTTTTACCGCCAAAGCGTTGGAACCGTCTGCGCGCTCGCTTAGCCCTGTCCTTTGTATACGTCAATGCATACGAAAGTATTTATGCCCAAGTTGAAACGGAAACGCGCTTCGCCCTCACTCGGTCGAATAGGTATATAGAGCAATGTAAAGGCAATAATATCTTATTAATTTCTTCTAAGGAGAGACTATTCCATTGATATATTTATCAAAAATATTGCCGTTCTTTCACATGACAGAATATTGTTAAGACTACCGAAAATGAAAATCGACTTACTTTCAACTGAAAAACTACCGGTTTCATGTATGAAACTGCCGTTCTGCGGCCGCACAGACTTCAGGAAACACCTAGGCATTATATTAACATCCCAACTGTCTGCAAACAACTCGAATATCCCTCGAAAATGCCATTCAAAGTATATAAACAAGAAATACTTGTAGGGCACTTGCTGAAGCATGACAGAAACAAAAACATTTTCATGTGAACAATTCGAAATTCGAATCGCCGCCAGACGGCCTGTTTTATTTTTTTTAAGCATGTTTACGGAGTTCGTTTCCAAGTGTGACATATTGGACTCCTTCGTTCGGAAAAGCTTTCGTTTGAAAAGCGTGGATAATTAGATAGCGCGCGCGCGAAGCGGGCCGCGCGGGGCGAGGAGCGCGGGCGAGGGGCGAGCGAATCGATTATTCGCCGGCGAGCGCCCGAGCCGCGAGGACACGCGTTTAAATTTAGATTTTCCCCCCGAAACTATCGCGACACCGGGAGATGTGAAGTGTTATAATATCCTACGCTTCCCGCGTGTGTAATAAATGTGTTTAGTGCGTGACAGTGCGGAGTGAGGGCGAAGGATGGGCAACTCTTGCAGCTCAGGACAGGCTCATAAGGACAAGGACAGTCAGTCCCAGCATTCTGAAGAGTGAGTATCATACCGAAGGTCGGGCGACAATGGAACGGATGAAAACAAGCGGCGGACATGTTTTATGTGTGTCGAAGTCTGTATTGTTGAGCCGGGGACGGTCTGACACGGTAAATAAATCAATAAGATGTCAGCGCGACGCTAACAGGTTATCTGGAAGAGACGCGCGTAAGCCCGCTTTGGTAGTCTGGTTAGATGTTCGAACACGAAATGATTTTTAGGGCGGCGTTATTTGGATAATATCCTAATCTTATAAATGTGAGTTTGTGCATAATGTTTGTTACTAAATAACGCGGTAACGATCGAATGGATTGAGATGAAATTTGTCATACTTGTAGACCAATTCCTGGATTGAGATAAAAGATACTCTGTATGCCGGTAGAGAGATCCCTTGGGATAAAAACTAGAATAACGCAAGCGAAGCTGAACTTTTGTTTAGCACTGAATACCTATCAATTAAAAATATATGTACCTATTTGAAAATTTTAAAAGAAGATTTGGTGATAATAAACAATAAAACAATTTTCCTAGTTATCTTGTTTATGCAATATGCATATCGAATTCATCGTTCATGAATTTTAATCTCAAAAAGCACAAGGCTAGATAATAACAATACAAAGTAACTAAAACTAAATTGAATTGTCCCAATAGGGCCCAATAATTCGATGCTGATATTTTTATAAAAGGAAAACAAAGAAAATCTCAAACCTATATAGAAGAACAAAACTCGTGTCTAGAGCAGTAATCAAGGCGGCTCTACCTCAATCCCCACCCATCCTGGCTTTACAAATACATGCGAATATCTAGCAGGCATTCAGAATTTCACCGTACTATAAGATATAGTATTGAACGTACTATATTTAACGTATTATATGTATTATATTTTGACTTTGAAGAAATATATAGTACGCAAAAATAGTTTATGCCACACCTGACCATAAAGCGGCTTTTACCGTAGGTACGCTACGCTTTCTGGCCAAGTGTAGACATAAAATTATGTACACAACACGGGAGGTAGGTAATAAAGAAAGCTCTCGATCGCATATTTGCGTCCCTCGCTTGCAGCTCGGGCCACATCTGCGATCTCGGCCTTTCTTTGTTTTACCACCCTAGTTGTGTAATGTACTAATTTCGACCAGTTCTTACAAATGGCGTATGGCGGTTAGTTTAGTAGGAGCAAATAAGTATGTTATGATATTTGCAAATTTCTAAAAAACGGTGCAAGTTAGGAAAACTTTTATATTTTTCCTGTAATATTTAGGATGATATTAATAATTGGTAATTATTACAGATTTTTCTGTTCAGTAACTTCGGAGATAATAGGGGGGGGGGGACGGTATATTTTTTATGTATATTTATATTCTTGATACCTACAATAGCACAACTTAAAATTTTCGACCTCCCATTTCCGCCCACTTTAAAAAAAAGTAAAAAAGGTATAAGATTTTTTTTTATATTTAGTACGCTCGGGTTAGTGACTTTTAAAACTTTTCCAAGTTTCAAATCGATAGCAGCAGTAGTTCCTGAGATATCTGACTGTGACAGACGGTGTCGCACCATAAGGGTTCCTTTTTTACCATTTTGGTACGGAACCCTAAAAACGCAACCATTATTAGATCACTTGGTTGTCCGTCTGTCTGTCGGTCTGTCCGTCCGTCTGCCGTCCGTTTGCAACCTTCTTTTAACGTTTTTACCCGACTGCGGCGAAGCCCAAAGGAGGGTAATGTGTTTGACCTGTATGTATATCCGTTCCTGTGTCCGCTCGTAACTACTCAACGGCACGTCCGATTTTGATAAATGATACATCATTAGATTCGTCCTGATAGTGCGAGTGTCACTGGGTATGAAATTCGTTAAAATAAACAAAATGGCGGATTTTATGCACTTTTAAAGTGCACCGCGGTCGGGTTTTTTTTTAGTAAAAATGTGGTTATGAACTTATTAGGGTTCTGTACCTCAACCCTAAAAAACGTTTAAAAAGGTTGCCAACTTGTCGATATATACGTAATATAATCGGCTCAGATAAACCTAGTTACTGTATTATAGTCGGCTACACCACTGAAGAATAGCAAACTAGGGATGTAACGATACCGATATATCGGTATCGCCGATTATATACAACCGATATTTGAAGAGTGCGAAAAGAATTTGCTGTATGAAAAAAATCTGCAAAAATCCTTGAAGGGGAAGAGGTACTGACTTAATTTATGTACCTTGTGCAATGATAATCACTATGTTGATTATATCTTTGGTACATAATATATGTTTTTTAGGGTTCCGTAGCCAAAATGGCAAAAACGGAACCCTTATAGTTTCGTCATGTCCGTCCGTTTGTCTGTCTGTCTGTCTGTCTGTCCGTATGTCACAGGCATTTTACTCAAAAACTACATGATGGATATTGATGAAATTGGGAATATAGGTGTCTTTTATGAGCCGCTACTTAGTTTGGTATGTAAATAATCAAAATAAATATTTTTAGGGGTGGCACTCCATACATGTTAAAGACAGTAATTTTTTTTTTCAGCAAATATCAACGTGTGGTACATAGTTCGACAGCTCTTTAAAACACACTATAAGGTTCCGAAGTCATGTTTTTGACTAAGCGAATGTATTTGGAAATAATCGCTCCGAAAGTTGTGTAAATTGTGTCCCCCCCCCCCCCTCTATTTTCTAAACCTTGCGTCCGAAAAATATGAAAAAAATCACGAAGGTAACGCTTAATTAATACTTTCAACGAAAATTATTTTCAACAAGATCGAATGTACCGTTTTTGAGTTATTGCCGATAAACTGCGCTTCTCAACAAAAGGACGTAATTGCTATGAAGATACGCTCTTTTGTTGTTGTACTTTTTTACATCGTATTTTTTACCTTATAGTTACGGCTATGGAACCCTACACTGAGCATGGTCCGACATGCTCTTGGCCAGTTATTTTATTTTGAGTTTGATGATTTATTTATTTTTACTTTACACTTTCAAGGTTGACTCTCTGTTAAATGTAGCCAAGTTTTAGGTATAATAAGTACATACAAATATCTGAAGTTCATACTTCATTATTTAGCTAAGATATCGGTATCGCTATCGGTATCGCCGATTATTTACTACAATAATCGGTATCGGTATCGTATCGGCAAAATTATGTAGGTACCTATCGTTATATCTCTATAGCAAACTAATCAGCCCTCAGTCTCTAGAGGTCTCCCTAATTGAGTCTCCGCAGCGTCCTAGTTTCTTAGGAGATTGCGCTATTTTATAGCTTCCTGGTACCGCTATCATAAAATATACGAATACTAGCATATAACCCGCAGCTCGGCCTGTGTCATTCACGTAATTGGGTCATTATTTGAGCGTTTCACCCGCCTCACTTTCGTGGGCACATTATTGTCGAGATCCCGGCGGATTTTAATGTAATTTTAAGGCGAGGTGAGACCAGAATCGGGCACGGAAGCCTAGTTTCTAAATCATTTTTAGAGCACTTATTTGACTCTTAGGTCACTGTAAAACATATATAATAATATTCAGAACTGTATTTAGGGCTTCCTCTCACTTAGAACACGATAGCGAACACTTCGCTCGATAGAAAAGTAGCGCGAAAACACTATAAAATAAAGTATTTTTTTCATTTTTTTTCATTTTGTTCATCACCAGTTACCTTTTCTGACAAAATTAATATCTGACAATCATGATTTCACAGTCATGCAGGGCATCCTCTCATGTTTGGGTTGATAACGTATACTTTTATGTTAGAAATCGAAGATAATCTGCAATAATCTGCATTCCGCCCGACCCTAGTTTGTATGTGAAATGCGAGCCAGGTCCTACCGCGCCTTAAGGTATTTGTTAGTAATCCCAGATATGTACCAAATCAAAAGACTAAAATCTAAAGTAACTTCGACAATAATGTGTCCACGAAAGTGACGCGGGTGAAGCGCTCAAATAATGACCCAATTATCCTAAGAGATTTCCTACTGGGATGTAACTGTGAAGTTGGTTGGATGTTTGGAAGTTTATTACCAAATAATTAGGGAATGCAATACCCGGTTAAATTTAAAACCCGGATATTACCCGACTCTAAATCAGGGGTACCCGGGTTGCATAAGGACAGGTTGATCCGTTTGAACCTCTCCCGCTGATCCGTTGCTCACACTGAGCAATCAGCGAAACTTCCCGGTTGGCCAAGCGACCCGGTTCGGTCCCAGGGAACGCCATGGCCCCCACCTTGTTCGATTTTTACAACAGCCAGTAAGGCTTGTAAGTATTGTCAGAGTAAAAAAAAACTCCCGCTTGGCAGTTCCCTTGAGCACGAGTGACTCTACTTTTTCTTTTTTTTTAAGCTTAACTAACTAGTATCAAATTTTGCTCCCCCGGAGGGACTTAGGCGAAGAACACACTGAAATCGCCCGCCGCCACGATTTTTTCCGTGTATGCGCAGCTACACGGAAAAAATCGCCGCGATTTACGCGCCAGTGTGCGCCACCCCACACCCACCATTTTTCTATACAAATCGATGATTCTACATACAAAGTTGGAAATCGCTGAGTCACGTGTCGCCGCGATTTTCGCTGCAGCGTGAGATCCGCCTTAGCCAGCGAGAAGAAAGAGCACGCGTTCCGTCCGGTGGTCGGACCCGGACGTCAGTTTTGGGTCATTCTCATTTAGTGCACGTAGTCATTACCGTGGACGACACTACCATGGCTTTAATAGGCTAGATGACTAAAAAAACTGTTTAGTCCGTCTGTTACATTATGAAAAAATATTGTACACGTATTTTTTGTTTTGTTTGACAAACAAAAACTGACGAGGATAGAGTGCTTAGAAGTTTCGAGTGACGTCACTCTTGAGGTCAAATTGTACTCAAGAGTGACGTCACAAGCCCCCACTCCAGAAGTTTGATGATCTATAACTTTGTCGATTTTTAATATTTTGATAAACCAAAAAATACGTGTCCCATATTTTTCCATAATCTAACTGACGGACTAAATAGAATTACGTATTTTTAACCCAGTCATCATCCCTATTGCTCTTTCTAAACGTTAAAGCTAACCGTCATTAGTACATTGTGTATCAAGTGCGGTAATAGAAACATAGCCCTATCCGGTACTACGATCTATTTCACGCTGTCTGCTGTTAATTGGTTAAAAATAAGGGTCTCTGTATTCTGCCCAAGCGCAGCCTTGACAATACAACACATATTGTTGTATGTCTAAAAATGGTGGCTCTAATTGGATAGTTAGTCATAGATGCGTAGTTAAACAACAAAATAAAATTCGGATTTTTTTGAGACCTTCACGGAAATTTGCAAATTGCAAAGGATAATAGGTATCGATGCCATCGATGGCAAAAAACGGAAATGTAGTAACCGCCAAGGGTTTCCTTTGGCGGTTGCTACATTTCCGCTTTTTGCCATATAATTATTTGAGAAAATTCTAGTGGACCCACTCCGCGTCCGCGGAGGTGAATAAAGTGAAATGTCTTTTTTTACCCGACTACGGCGAAGCAAAAGGAGGGTTATGATTTAAATAATCGATTGAATCAGGCGTTACTTTGCGGAAGTCCATGTTAAATAAAAACAAAAATATCGCTTTGCTAATCTGCGATATCATAACGTGTTAGATAATTAGTGCTAGCCAGTATATATTATATAGTTGCGTATTTCTTCATGCACTTACATGCAAAACGAGAAAACATGCAAATAAATATAACAAATCACCACCAAAAACACAAAACTCGACACGTGTTTCGCCTCTACGAGGCATCCTCAGGAGCTGCTGGAGATGTTGACCGTCCGGCGACCACTGACAAAATCAACCTTTTTTTGGCTTCGGCTTAAAATATATCCTATGTGGGAGCATTCCATGAAAATATTTCGTAAGAGACACCACCGATTTTGGCTTATGATGATGATCATATCTATAGGTACTAAAGGTATTTTTCATCACACTTGCTCAAAAATGGTGTCATTACACGTAGGTTCTGCGGGCCGTAAATGGCCTATTACGCCCTAGGGCGAAACGCTGGTTCTGTTTTACTCTTATTTGTCATGTTCAAAGGAAACGCCAACATACTTTTTTAACTTTTATCACTGAAATATTTATTTAAAGATAACTGTAATTGCAAATACATATAAACACATATTTCGGTAACATTAATTAAATGTATAAATAATGTATTTCTTTATTTTGCAAATATAAAATCAACTAAAATGGCCGTTACCGCTATGGTTTCCGAACGTGACTTGACGTTCGCATTGTCTATGGACATTTATGTGACAAATGTCACTGTCTGTTTTAATATTTTCTTGTCATACTGGGTCGAAAAGTAAGGTTATTTTGTTAAGATTTCCTCACAAGTGTGATGAAAAACATTGTGTGTGCCACGGGCGGTAAAGGAATTACAAACTCGTGTTATTAAAGCCCTCGGTTTCACCTCGGGCTTATAACAAACACTCGTTTGTAATTCCTTACTTACCGCCCTAGATACACAATGTACTAAAGAGTCACGTCGCAAACCGCAAGAATCTACAAAATTCATCTTAAATTCACCTCAAACGAGTACAAAGGAATTTCTAAGATATTCAGGTCGTTAAAAATTGAGTCTTGTGAAAGTCGTAATACGGTTGCTATTCCTTGTCAATATATAATGCATTTGGGCCTTATTGTATTGTGCTTATGAATGTAAATCTTCAAATATTTTATTACGTTAAATAATACAAATTAATAAACAAATGAATGTATGATGTGAATTCCTGCCTCAATATATTATAACCCTGCCGGTTTTGTGTGGTTTTAATTAAATGCAAACAAGGCTTCAGAAGCTAATAGTAAAGATTATTTACGGGCCCGTATATATACGGGATCGTATATCGGAGGAGTTGTATTACAGGTCCGAGGGTGAGGAGGTTGTCCGAGGTTAAGTTCAAAATGCTTTTTATGATTTAAATACAAAAGGTGTCTTTACACCTGCATAGGGTTGTCAAAACTGTAATAAGTGAGTAATATATTATAAAACATAACCATAAACCACTAAACCAGATTCAACGGAATAGGTGCTAGGTGAAAATTCCCGATTGTTGCAACCCTACCCTCTAATGTTTTTTATTGCATTTGCAATTTTCGTGCTCTCATTTGATATTGTACCTTAGTACTAACTATTACGTTAGCTTTTTGTATAGGTAAGAAATCACTTACATTCTTTCTATAATAGGTAATCATTTTTATGACTCTTTACTCTTAAGTCGGCGGTCAGACTATACTAAATACGCGGAAGTGGTTATAGACAAAGAGTCGCGTGTCACAATAGGCTTAAGACACACAAACAGACAGACATTGACATCAAATTTATAACACCCCTCTTTTTTCGTCGGGGGTTAAAAAAGAATCGGATCGTTTTAAGGAAACTTTCTAATACCTATTCTGCCGTCTTAATTCAAAAGGATGCACCTCAAAAAATCAAATTTCGTTCTTTTTTGCATACTGGTATATATACTGGTCGACGCCCGGGGGACCCCAGGGCTGGCGCTTACCTCTCTCAAAAAATCGCTCTCGCGATACAGAGAGGTACCTAACGCCGCCAGCGTAATGGGGACTATGCCGCAGACAGACTTGCTGGACGGGGTATTCTTTTTATAATTGTTTTTTTTTATGATTATTTAGTTTTAGCTTTTGTTTTTACTTTCTATATTTTATACATTTACTATTTGTGTAACTCTTATATCATTATAATTCGGTTCTTGCATACTTGTATAGAAAATATATCAATACATCATATGACATTACCAAAAAGAAATCTTAGTTCATAAAATTTTCCTAAAAGTCATTAAGAAAATTTAGCATAGCTCGAAAATCATGCCATTTCCACAACTAAAATTGCTTGTTTCTCAAATCCTATAAAACTGAGATGCGTCTTTTTGAATTAGGACGGCAATATTTATAGGCTATAATTAGTCACACGCTATAATATAATATCAAAGTTTCCCTCAATGTCTCCAAGATTTTACCATCAAATCCTGACCTGGAGACAATGAACAAGGCAGTATATTGACTACAGTTTAGCTCAGTGAGAGTGCCACCGCCTACGAAGTTAGAAGTCCCGGGTTCAAATCCTGGTAAGGGCAGGTTCCTGAGTCATGGATGTTTTCTATCTATTTGAGTATGTATTTATCTATATAAGTATGTATATCGTCGTCTAGTACCCATGGTATAAGCATTGCTTAGTTTGGGACTAGCTCGATTTGTGTAAGATTGTCCCCCGATATTTAGTTTTATTTAATTATTTATAATTTCAAATAAAAATCCTGCAAATCGCTCCAGCAGTTTTCGCGTAATTGGAGGACAAGCAGTGCATCGAGCTGAGAACTTTATTGAAGCCAAATCAAATCATTTATTTTAGCAAACCCCTTTTTTTGAAGCCTGGCAAACTTACAACCCTTATTGGGCGTGGCAAAAGTCGAACTAGGTGGGGGCCGTGGCGCTGCTTGGTGTCGAACCAGGTCGCTGGCCGAGCAACCTTGGGAGGCCGGGAGGCGCCTAGGGTCGAACCAGGTGACCAGTCCCGGTTCCCTTTAGAAAGAGGGTCGGACTAGGTGGGGGCCAAAGCGCCTGGGGTCGAACCAGGTCGCTAGGCCAGGGCCACCTTGAAGTTGCGCTGATTGTTCAAAGTGAGCAGCGGACCAGCGGGAGCAAAAAATGCCAAAAAAACACATTTCTTGTAGGTTCCCTCCTTTAGTTTTTGCTTTTATTTTGTTTTTATTATTTGTTGTTAGGTATCGCAGCAAGAAAAATACGCATTCTGAAAAAAAACAACTCTCTAACTATTACGGTCCAAAATATACAACGGGTATCATTTAATCGATCAGCAAAATATTCATATTTTGGTCAGCAGAAATATGTATTTGGTCAGCCAAAATAGCTAGTTGGCAAGCAACTTATGGTAAGCAAACATTTATAAATCAGGCTGCAATTAATGATATACTGATCTGCTCTAAATTATTTTGGTCAGCAAATTAAATATTTGAGCTGCATTAAGCGATCTACGGTAAATCAAATTTTGGTAAGCAATCAGTAGGTAAGCAAAATATTTCATTTTGTTCATCAAAAAAAAGGGGGCAATAAAACCTAACTGGGCGCAACTATTCTGCCGCCAATCGTGTGCGCATTTTGTCATTCGGTAATTGTCAGCTGTCAAGTAGCAGGTGTCACTGTGATATATACAGGGTGTCACTGTGATATATACAGGGTGTCACTGTGATATATACAGGGTGTCACTATGTTATATACAGGGTGTAACTGTGATAGATACAGGATGTAACTGTGATATATACAGGGTGTCACTGTGATAGATACAGAGTGACTCTGTGATATATACAGGGTGTCACTGTGATAGATACAGGACAGGATGTAACTGTGATATATACAGGGTGTCACTGTGATATATACATAGTGTCACTGTGTTATATACAGGGTGTCACTGTAATGTATACAGGGTGTCACTGTGATGGGCTCATATAAAATTGGTATTTCGATTTTTTATACATCTCATAATGTTTAGAAGTTATATTATTTATTCACAACGTGTATCGTTTCGTTTTTAGGGTCAGCAAAAAAAATAACCCTAACCTACCTATTTTTGAGAGCCGTTTCGTTTTTAGGGTCATCAAAAAGAAAATAACCCTAACCTACCTATTTTTGGGAGCCGTTTCGTTTTTAGGGTCATCAAAAAAATAACCCTAACCTACCTATTTTTGGGAGCCGTTTCGTTTTAGGGTCATCAAAAAAAAATAACCCTAACCTACCTATTTTTGGGAGCTGTTTCGTTTTTAGAGTGACACCCTGTATACATTACAGTGACACCCTGTATATAACACAGTGACACCCTGTATATATCACAGTGACATCCTGTATCTATCACAGTGACACCCTGTATATAACATAGTGACACCCTGTATATATCACAGTGACACCCTGTATATTTCAATTAAACTGCTTACAGACATGTTTTCTCTGCTGACAGTGACATCCTGTATCTATCACAGTGACACCCTGTATATAACACAATGGCACCCTGTATATATCACAATGACATTCTGTATATATCACAGTAACGTCCTGTATACATTACAGTGACACCCTGTATACATATAAAACAGTGACACCCTGTATATATCACAGTGACATCCTGTATCTATCACAGTGACAACCTGTATACATTACAGTGACACCCTGTATATAGCACAGTGACACCCTGTATATATCACAGTGACATCCTGTATCTATCACAGTGACACCCTGTATATAACACAGTGACACCCTGTATATATCACAGTGATACCCAGTATATATCACAGTGACACCCTGTATATCTCAATTAAACTCTCTGCTGACCAATTGTAAAATCTTGCTACCCAAGTAATTATTTTGCAGCTCGACTGTTTATTAGGCAGCCAAATGATAAAAAAAGCAGATTAATATTGGTTAAAATGTTAACCGTTTTTAAACTGTTTGCTGAACAAGAGTTGCCGCCCGATTTTATTTATTGCGAGCCAAATCTTTGTATGCTGCCCAAATGATTTAACTGCTTATTTTTTTTGCGGATCAATTTTAATAACGGCTGACCAAAAATTTACTTTCCATATACAACCCTATGACAGACGGACGGCGGAGCCTTAGTAATAGGATTCCGTTGGCACCCTTTGGGTGCGGAACCCTAAGGCTCTAAGTTGTAATGTACACCTGTAGAAGTTTAGCTTAGGCGAGGGGGGCATAGATCTAGTTTCTAGGTCATACCGCGCTATCTGTAGCCCTGGATAGGATCCGCTCCTATTTAGGTCAAGCGCAGCCGGGATATCGATATTTCACTGAACATTGATAGTTCGAAGGTAACCCGAGTCTATCTTCTATATAAATATAATACTAAGTCTCTTTATTACCAGTGATCGGATCTTGGATGCAATTTGGAGAAAAATATGGATGACCGTCAAGACGGCGTACACCGTAAAGATATCCAGAATCTGATGCAGCCAATAAATAGTACCCAAATAGTACCGACGAAACACTTAAGTGAAAAAAATAGTACCCTTAAACTTTTTGAAATATAAGGCCTGTTCACGGTGTACGCTACCGGGCGTCAAGCTGGCGTACACCGTTTGCATCTCTGGAACAGCTTTGTTTTTGGAAACGCTTTATATCTCAAAAAAATAGTAGGTACTCTAATAGTACCCTAGGCACCTAAAATTTCATTTCTCTATCTATCTTAGAAGCCGAGATCACTCACTAGCACAGTATAATAGCAGTAATCTTTCGGAAAGTAAATTTTTGGTCAGCCGTTATTAAAATTGATCCGCAAAAAAAAATAAGCAGTTAAATCATTTGGGCAGCATACAAAGATTTGGCTGGCAATAAATAAAATCGGGCGGCAACTCTTGTTCAGCAAACAGTTTAAAAACGGTTAACATTTTAACCAATATTAATCTGCTTTTTTAATCATTTGGCTGCCTAATAAACAGTCGAGCTGCAAAATAATTACTTGGGTAGCAAGATTTTACAATTGGTCAGCAGAGAGTTTAATTGAGATATACAGGGTGTCACTGTGATATATACTGGGTGTCACTGTGTTATATACAGGGTGTCACTGTGATAGATACAGGATGTCACTGTGATATATACAGGGTGTCACTGTGTTATATACAGGGTGTCACTGTAATGTATACAGGGTGTCACTGTGATAGATACAGGTTGTCACTGTGATATATACAGGGTGTCACTGTGTTATATACAGGGTGTCACTGTAATGTATACAGGATGTTACTGTGATATATACAGAATGTCATTGTGATATATACAGGGTGCCATTGTGTTATATACAGGGTGTCACTGTGATAGATACAGGATGTCACTGTCAGCAGAGAAAACATGTCTGTAAGCAGTTTAATTGAGATATACAGGGTGTCACTGTGATATATACAGGGTGTCACTGTGTTATATACAGGGTGTCACTGTGATAGATACAGGATGTCACTGTGATATATACAGGGTGTCACTGTGTTATATACAGGGTGTCACTGTAATGTATACAGGGTGTCACTCTAAAAACGAAACAGCTCCCAAAAGTAGGTAGGTTAGGGTAATTTTTTTTTGATGACCCTAAAACGAAACGGCTCCCAAAAATAGGTAGGTTAGGGTTATTTTTTTTGATGACCCTAAAAACGAAACGGCTCCCAAAATAGGTAGGTTAGGGTTATTTTTTTTTGATGACCTTAAAAACGAAACGGCTCCCAAAAATAGGTAGGTTAGGGTTATTTTTTTTTATGACCCTAAAACGAAACGGCTCTCAAAAATAGGTAGGTTAGGGTTATTTTTTTTTGCTGACCCTAAAAACGATACGATACACGTTGTGAATAAATAATATAACTTGTAAACATTATGAGATGTATTAAAAATCGAAATACCAATTTTATATGAGCCCATCACAGTGACACCCTGTATACATTACAGTGACACCCTGTATATAACACAGTGACACCCTGTATATAACACAGTGACACTATGTATATATCACAGTGACACCCTGTATATATCACAGTGACATCTTGTATCTATCACAGTGACACCCTGTATATATCACAGTTACATCCTGTATCTATCACAGTTACACCCTGTATATATCACAGTGACACCCTGTATATAACACAGTGACACCCTGTATATATCACAGTGACACCCTGTATATATCACAGTGACACCTGCTACTTGACAGCTGACAATTACCGAATGACAAAATGCGCACACGATTGGCGGCAGAATAGTTGCGCCCAGTTAGGTTTTATTGCCCCCTTTTTTTTGATGAACAAAATGAAATATTTTGCTTACCTACTGATTGCTTACCAAAATTTGATTAACCGTAGATCGCTTAATGCAGCTCAAATATTTAATTTGCTGACCAAAATAATTTAGAGCAGATCAGTATATCATTAATTGCAGCCTGATTTATAAATGTTTGCTTACCATAAGTTGCTTACCAACTAGCTATTTTGGCTGACCAAATACATATTTCTGCTGACCAAAATATGAATATTTTGCTGATCGATTAAATGATACCCTAATCTTTCTTCCCACAAAAGGTACATCGCGCGCTTGAATGTGTGCGCGCCGTGTACGAACGCACTACAAGCAAAGAAATAAGAATGTGCAATAATACTCCGGTATGAATTGCACTCACACAGACGTGCTATCGCGCGTCTGTGTGAATACGTATCGCGCGCTCCTAAACAGCCGAAATTGGATTACTTGTTGGCAGACCCCTATTTCCCAGTGGGCAGTTTGGGCAAGTGCCCAGGGCCCCGCGATCGATAGGGGCCCCCCTCAGATCAAATACAAAGTCATAGGGGCCCCATTATCCTAATATGCCCAGGGCCTCCAATAGGTTAAAGACGGCCCTGCTTGTTGGTCTTTATACTTTGACGCTAGTCCCATCCCACTAATATTATAAATGCGAAAGTTTGTGAAGATGTTTGGATGTTTGGATATTTGGATGTTTGGATGTTTGTTACCTAATAACGGGGTAGCAACTAGATGGATCAAGCTGAAATTTGGCATACAATACAAGTAGACCAAGTCCTGGATTGAAACATAGGTAAAGAGCTCCTTTGGGACAATAACGGGAACAACGCGGGCGAAGCCGCGGGAAAATGCTAGTAAGTAATAACTTAATATTTTTACTAAAGAAAACCCGACCGCGGTGCACTTTAAAAGTGTATAAAATCCGCCATTTTGTTTATTTTAACTAACTTCATACCCGACACTCGCGCCATCAAGACTAATCTAATGATGTATCATAATCATATCATAATTATCAAAATCGGTTGTGCCGTTGAGTAGTTACGAGCGGACATTGGAACGGACATACGTAAATACATACATACAGGTCAAACACATAACCCTCCTTTGGGTTTCGCTGCAGTCAGGTAAAAAGGTGCAAACTCAAACGGATAGCACACTTGTTGACCAATGCTAGATGCCTTTGTTTTTCCCCACAAGGTTATTTGTAGAGCAATACGTATGAGGGTCATAAATATTCATATTAAACGTTTGTGATGGCAAAAATTAACTGGCTGAATCCGCTTATTGTGAAATTCATGTGTTTCAACATTTTACTAGAGTCTGTGCGGAAAGAGAATAGGATTAATTTTGGGGGGCGCTGTAATGCTTTTCTACCGTATGTGCCGTATTTTCTGTTCTGTGGCCATACTGGTTAGGTTAGTTCCGTTTTTCGCCACGCCTATTCTCTTTCCGCACAGACTATTTGATTTGCGCTGTCGTGACTTTTTTACCAGAAACCTATAATGCCACAGGGGCCCATTTTACAAATAGATTATTAAATGATTTTTCATCACACTTGCTCGAAAATGGTGTCATTACAACCTACGTTTTGCGGGCCGTAAATGACCTATTACGCCCTAGGGCGTAATGGTTTTCTTTTTAAATTTGAAACGCTGGTTCTGTTTTACTCTTATTTGTTATGTTCAAAAGAAACGCGAACGTACTTTTTTAACTTTTATTACTGAAATATTTATTTAAAGAGAACTGTTATTGCAAATACATGTAAACACATATTTCTGTAACATTAATTAAATGTTTAAATAGTGCATTTCAGTATTTTGCAAATATAAAATCAACCATTTTAAGTCTTTACCGCTATGGTTTCCGAACGTGACGTGTATTCGCATTGTCTATGGATAATGTCACTGTCAGTTTTACAATTTTATTTAGGTTAAGTAAGGTTATTTTAATCAGATTTCCTCACACGTGTGATGAAAAACATTGTGTGTGCCACGGGCGGTAAAGGAATTACAAACTCGTGTTATTAAAGCCCTCGGCTTCGCCTCGGCCTTGTAACAAACACTCGTTTGAAATTCCTTACTTACCGCCCTTGATACACAATGTACTATTAATTGTTTTAAATAAAAACAAAAATATTGCTTTGCTAATCCGCGATATGATAACGTCATAGTCAATTAGTGCTAGCTAGTTATAATTGGCTACTTGACAACTATTTTCTGTGATATGTTATAGAAACACCTCTCAATAATAGAAATATTAGTAAAAAAACCACTTCTATATCATAAAACTCACCGAGATACTAAAATGTTAAAATCACATTTTTAGACTTTCCCAAATACGTGCCGAAACGCTCCCTACAGAAGCCCGTTATACAGTGACGTCACTACGCATACGTTGTTTGGGGAAATCAATAACTTTGTTTTGTTCTGCAACTATTTTAAAACTTGCGTTTATCGTAACGGTTTCCTAACATAAGTTACTATACATTTTATGGGTTATTTAATGGTATTAATAGTTTTTAATAATTGTATTCCTTTAAAATGGACTTTCCCACCCAGCTTTGGAGGCTCATAAAAAAAGTTACACGTTAGGTATCAAACTGAAAACTAGAACATATTTCCTTATTATGCTTATTTTAACAGGATCTTAAATAATTTTTACCAATTTCAGTTACAGTCAAGTAGCCAATTACTTGCGTATTTTTTCCCGCATTCACAGGCAAATAAATATTAATAACTGGCCAAGAGCATGTCGGACCATGCTCAGTGTAGGGTTCCATAGCCGTAACTATAAGGGAAATAACTATAAGGTAAAAAATACGATGTAAAAAATTACAACAACAAAAGAGCGTATCTTGATAGCAATTACGTCCTTTTATTGAGAAGCGCAGTTTATCGGCAATAACTCAAAAACGGTTAATCCGATCTTGTTGAAAATAATTTTCGTTGAAAGTATTAATTAAGCGTTATCTTTGCTATTTTTTTGTATTTTTCGAACACACGGTTTAGAAGATAGAGGGGGAGGGGGGGGGGACACAATTTTCACAACTTTCAGAGCGATTATTTCCAAAGGTATTCACTTAATCAAAAACATTACTTAAGAACCTTAAAATGTTTTTGAAAGAGCTGTCGAACTATGTAGCACACGTTGATACTTTCTGAAAAATTTTTTTTTAGGTTATGTAACATGTATGGAGTGCCCCCCCCTAAAAATAATTATTTTAGTTATTTAACTACCAAACTAAGTAGCGTAAAATGCCTGTGACATACGGACAGACAGACAGACAGACGGACGGACATGACGAAACTATAAGGGTTCCGTTTTTGCCATTTTGGCTACGGAACCCTAAAAAGTACATAAAAGCCTTATAATGTTTTTAAAAGAACTATCGAATTATATAACCTCACGTTGATGTTTGCTGTAAAAAAAAAATTTCAGCTTCTGTTACATGTATGGAGTGCCCCCCCTTTTTTATTTTTATTATTTAACTACCAAACTTAATAGCGGCATCTACAAGACATCTATATTCCAAATGTCATCAGTATACGTCTTATAGTTTTTGAGTAAAATGCCTGTGACATACGGACGGACGGACGGACGGACGGACATGACGAAACTATAAGGGTTCCTTTTTAGCCATTTTGGCTACGGAACCCTAATAACAACCCACCATCAAAAATACAAAACTCGACACGTGTCTCGCCTCTACGAGGCATCGTCAGGAGAAGCTGGATATGTTGACAGTCCGGCGTCCGTTGTGGATTTTGCATGTGAATGCAGGAAAAAATACGCAAGTAATTATAACGAGCACTAATTGACTAATACGTCATCATATCCCGGATTACTAAAGCAATATTTTTGTTTTAATTAACATGGATTTCCGCAAAGTAACGCCTGATTCAATCAATTATTTAGTTGTATTTACTTTAAGATTGCAGCAGATTTGGCGCACTTTTTCCTTAAGAGCTGTAGAATAAGGTGGTCAAATGCCTGATATTAGGCAAGCCGGTAGGAATCGAGTTCTTTGGACGCCACGCCACTGAAAGGTACATTTTGTATCTTTGAGTTGAAATAAATAAAACCTAAATAAACCTAATACCTTTAAATCAGTGGTTCTTAACCTTTGAGCGATGAGGGACCATTTGAAAAATTGTGTCTTGCCACGGACCACCAACTAATGTAAATAGGTTTGAAGGTAATACAGTATTTTTCGGATGACTTCGCGGACCACTTCGGCTGCTTCCAGGGACCACCGGTTATGAACTACTGCTTTAAATGATGATCGATCATATTTACATTGTTTTCACGAAAATCTTTATAATCTGTGGAAAACATTCAGTTGAGCTCATTATATTGCACCGTACAAGGATGAATTTAATGCAATTGCGCTAAAATTTAAGGAAGCTAAATGTACAAACACTACAAAGCAGTCACTATACTACCTACTACGTCTATGCACGTTAGTGATTATGCTATAGCATCATCATGTGGGGATAACTTCATCATCATTTCAACTCCTAGCTTTCCGTTCTAAACGTAGGTCTCCCACAAATTTCTCCATCAAATAGCCCCAAAATATATTATGCTCAGTCATCACTTTATCAGTCCATTGGTCATTAATAAGCAGTTGATGGGTACCCCAATAAAATTGCTAAATAAAAATCTAACGCATTGCCACTGTAAGTCTGTTAAAAGAGCGAAAACAAATCCATAAGGTCTTAAACGATCGCCACGTCTCAATTCCTAGCGCGTGCTGCCCTCTGCCGATTCACAAGAACTTAATTCACTAGAATCTCCACAGCACTTCCGACATTTTCCACTGAGTGCCACGGCGACAATGTGTGTAATGCGCGGCTACGTGCGCAGACGGTCAATGAGGTTTAATGGTGCTCGACCTCCAGAATCAAAAGGCATTCTATCCATACTAAGCCCTTACAATTGAATGGCATTTTGGGATTGTACGGTAGAAGAGGTTGACGCCCGATGTCCGAACTCTCTTTTGTAAGCAGTAGACGAAACAGTGACGTTGAAGGACGAAGACTAATGATGGTGATAGAAAGCATTTCGCGAAATGAGGCTCCTTTTTGATCAGAAAACTGGCACTAAAACGTTAGTCTGTTGGACGGTGAGTTCTGATTTCTGTAATAAATAAATATTAAGGGGCAATTCAGTTATATCGTTCGACTATTTAAATACATAAATAATCATTCATTCATAAATAAATAAATCTGGCACAAATCGACTTATGTAGTCCCAAACTAAACAATGCTTATACTGTGGGTACCGCTATACAAAATGATATAACGTAAGGTCGGGGTACTTTGGCCAAATGTAGGGTAACTTTGCCCACCTTGTAAATCACATATTTCAAATCTATAACGTCTGATAATGAATATAAAAATATGAACAGTCAGCTAAAACCAACCATATGGCAATGTGCCGTAATTTAAATGCAATAATAAAACCTGAATCGAGTTAATCCCTATGGCCAAAGTTACCCCCCGAGGGCTAAAGTACCCCGACCTTACGGTAGATAAATATATCCTTAAATAGATAGAAAACAGCCAGGACTCATGAACTCGTGCTCATCACACAAATATTTACTCTTATTTGAACCCGGAAACTCTAGCTTCCTAGGCGGTGAATTCCCACTAGGCTAAACATGTCGTCAACTTGTTTATACTGTGGTGCGGCATAGTCCGGGGACAGCCGGATCTGTCCGGAAATTCGCACCCTCTGCCCCGGAACAGGAGCTCCGGAACTCTGGCCGGAGAGCAACGTTTAGAGCAGGGATGCTGCGGATACGGTATTTTCGACACAAAAACTGAAGCGGAACCGGATATTTATAGAGTAAAAATTCCTTACATGCGGTTTTATTTACAAACGCAGATGTGGATCGGCAAAAGTTCTTTATTAAAGAGATAATTTACCTGCGAAGCGTAACACTGTAAGTCCTATTGTTTTCCATGCTTACTTACAGTGGTATGCTTCTCAGGTATGGATTTGTGGATTACATATACGAGTATATGAAACAAATTAATTGTAGTCGGTGAATGGGACTCAGTCACGGTATACGGTAGTTTTTCTTCGAACAAAAGGTACATCGGGAGCGCGCATGTGTGCGCGCCGTTTACGGACGCACCACAGGCAAGCATTGCCGACTGTAATATGCCGACCGTATATGTAAGTAATTTAATTAATGAAATGTAATAATGTGACTTGTAAAAACATTTGCCTTTACCAATAAAGAATCTGTATCTGTATCTGTACTGCGCGAGACTGTCACAGTACAGTATGGCGTTCACTCACACAGACGCGCGTCGTGCGTCTGTGTAAATACGTGCCGCGCGCTCCTAAACGGCCGAAGTCGTACTACTTGGTTGTCTTTATACTTTGACCCAGTTCTTGTCACCAGTGACGGCGTCAGGCGTCGGTCGTTGGGCCTCGCAAAAAAGTTTTTCAAGTTATTGGGCCAATAAACCGGGCCTCGCAAAGCTATCTCCGACGTCCAAGTTACACCTAGCGCTTACATCAAGCTTCAAATTTTAAACATAATTAGTTATTAACCTATCAAGTCATACAAAACCTAAAAATATTGCAATTTCAGTCACCTTTCAAAGGTATACGAACTGCATAAGTAAGTAAATCGAGTTCTGTGGACATCCCCCCGGCCCCGGAACTGACTAATATAACCGACTTGGTTTAACATTACATCTCAAAACTTTATTGCTGTAGAAGAACTGCGTTGCGAGACTACAAGGATCTCATTTATTTTTGTAAGTGGTCTTCCTCTATTTATTACATTCCAATCCATTCGAACTCAGTTGACCAGTTGAACTACAAAAGTAACTTTGTAATCGCATGTATTTGTATAAGATTACAAACTTACTTATGCACTGCGTATATCTTTGAAAGGTGACTGAAATTGCAAGATTTTTAGGTTTTTGTATGACTAGATAGGCTAAAAACTGATTATGTTCAAAATTTGGAGCTTTTGGATCTGCTAGAAGTAACTTAGAATTATGATGATCATCAGCGTGAGTGATTCAGTTACAAAACTAAGGAACTAGTTTTTAAACTACAAGTTCAAATTGAATGTTATTGAGAATATATCAAAGTCATATTATGCGCTAATCCCTGAAAATTCAGGGTTCTAGCTTTAAGGAGGTTGAAAATGGCCTGAATGGCTTCGAGAAAAGAATGTACGGTCGGTCGTGCCTTTGTTTTGCTCGAATTGGCGGGGGCACTGCCGTGCCCCCAGATTGAATTTGGATTTATTTAGAATAAGTTTTGGAAGCTCAATTTGATAATTATCGTAGAATAATTTATTTTTCTCAAACATGGCATGAAATGTTGACATTACGTGCCTAAAAATAGGCCACAAAGTACCTCGTTTCCTATGCGGCTTGACACGTGGCACGGAATGGAATTTCATACTTACAATTGCCGGCCTATGTATTTTTTTTAAATTTCCATTCCACATTTATTTGGGCCCCAGCATCACGGCATTCAGCCATTAAAAAAACAAAAAACGATTTTTGCTAAATTTTGCAGTTTTATTTATTTAAAATTGACATGAACATAACAAATAACACATTATAAACAATTTCCAATTATTATAAAATGCAAACTATACCACAAAAATACACATTTAAAATATCTCATCTAAATATTCGCGGTAAAAATGTGAACTGAAACAGCTTATTTTGGCCGAATTTGCATTGTCTATGGATATAATGTCACTAATGTCACTTTCTGACAGCCAGTTTGTTTGTGTTATAAAATATTAAGTAAGGTTATTATAGTAAGTTTATTTATTTCATTGCATGTTTGAGAAAAGCACTATACATACCTCGGCGGGAAATGGGGTTGCCGGCCTCGTAACTATCTGGCCTCGCTTCGCTCGGCCAGCTATATGTACTCGGCCGGCTATTCCTTACTTCCCGGCCTCTGCAGTAATGTACTATTTACTACCCATTCGCTTGCTTGCTAGTCTTCGTTGAATTCTGTTGCTACAGAAATAAATGTTTTTGCCAGGTAAGGTAACAACTGTAACAGAAAGCAAGCGAGTGACTGCAGGAAACAACTCTACTTTGAGCGTAGCTCAGTAAAACACCACGTAATCCGATGCACGATTTTATTAAACAAATTACAATTACACTGCAATCCAATATCTTGAACTTCACTGCTTCACAACCAAAACGCAACTGCCCTCGCGCCGTTTCCCAACCGCCTTTTTGTCAATCGTCCCCGCCAACTTGGCCGCCATCAACTCGCTCGACCAATTGGGAAACAGCGCGCGCTATACCGATCAACTTCCGTTTCCTATTTGCCAAATATATTTTGATAAACGTCTCATCAGTGTTTATCAAAATATAGCTGTTACAATTAATGCATTATATCACTAAATTAGATTTATGATTTTATGATACGCTAACAGTCGGCCTTTCCTGACTATTTTATCGTCTCGATAAAATATATAAGTAATTCTATATACAAAATAATGCTTAACTATAATTCTTTCGTCTTGAGTTTCTTTGCTTTATCATATCATTGTAATATTATACATCTTTCTTTATACCTTATAATCACGAATATTTTATACTAACACATCAATGATCATTCATCTAATGCTTTAACTATATTCTTATATAATATTCTATCACCAATACCATAATCGTCTCATTCATCGACAATACGGAGAATCTACTAATCTCCAAAATCACTAATTTCCTTATTATCTGCAGTCTGGAGCCCCTTCATGTCTCCAAACTGCTTAATCGCTAATTACAATACTGGAGCCCCTTCATGTCTCCAATACTGCTCACTTTCCTGTTACAATACTGAAGCCCCTTCATGTCTTCAATACCGTTTCAATTTCTGACTACAATACTGGAGCCCCTTCATGTCTCCAATACTGTCTTAAGCTTTAAACTAACAACATTAGAACCCCTACATGTTTCCAATGTTATAATGTTTATGATATACCTCACACCTTCATATATTCTTGCATAACTTACACTTACACATTTTCAAATATTTATTTTATTCTTAATCAGTCTGAAAGTACTTTAATCATTATTATTTGCGTTTTGCCCATATGACACTCTGCTTAAATACTTATAATTGGTCTATATCATAGGTATCTAGCCTTCTAACCTTTCACATTATAAATACCTTCTTACAATTAGTCAACTACTTGAGTACAACTGTTAAGTACCAATCAAAAGTCACGAGTCATCACTATCGCTGCTAGAGTCGATGTCGTTACTCCTATCGAACACCATCCAACTGTGAATTTTATCGACTGAAAATGTTCCTCGAAAAACCTTACTACCCTTTCGGGAGACAGGGGTGTCCTCCACAATATACCTATCATTGTCAAGTGCTTTAACGATTCGGTAAGGACCACGAAGTTTAGGAACTAATTTCCTACTTTGTCCACTGGCTGGTATATCTCTCTCTATCCTCACTAAATCCCCTACCTGAAAGGTTACCCTTTTCCTACTTTTATCAAATGCTGCCTTTTGTTTTTGCTGATTTAATCTTATATGCTCCGAAACCTCACTGCGAATGTCGTCTAATGACTTATTCGTATTGTTCATAGTCAGTTCATCACCTTCTATATGTGATCGTAATACTGAATCGGACATACCACTCAATTGGAAACCGAACAGTACTTGGGAGGGGGTCTTGCCGGTTCCTTTGTTAATAGTGTTGTTTAAACCCCACTGAATTTCACCGACATATTCGTCCCAAACCCGTTCAGATTTACCGTGAGTGGCGGCAGTGAGAGAGGCTAGCACCGTACGGTTATATCTCTCAATTTGTCCATTCGCGCGGGGTGTTGCGGTAGCGTTGAGGATATGCTTCACTCCTCGGGAGTGTAGCAACTCCTCAAAACTTTTAGCCGTAAACGAAGTACCTCGATCGGATATTAGCCGTTTTGGGACATCGAATGTGTAAAAGTAGTGTTTGATAGCCCTAATCGAATGAACAGCCTGTGTGCTTTTTACCGGTATTAACATAATGTATTTAGTAAAAGCATCGATGATCAAAAGTAAGTATGTGTTTCTCCTTTTACTGCGCACGAATGGACCCAAATGGTCAATATGAATAGTGTGGAACGGCCGATCCACTTTCTGAATAGGATGCAATTCACCAGCCCTCTTGCCAGATGGGACCTTCGCATGGGCGCATTCTAAGCAGGAATCAACGTATTTCTTTATAAATCGCCTCATCTTAGCGAACCAATAATTACTCTTGATCATCTCGAAGGTCTTCTCAAAGCCAAGGTGGCCAATGTCGTCATGACTGGCTTTGAGAACCTGCCACCTAACTCCCTTAGGTACAACCCAGCGATCACCATCTTCTGTTTTCCTAAACAACAGCCCTCTTTTGACTAAATAATTATTTTTCATATCCAATATGTTATTGCTCTCTGGATCATTAAGTATATTAACAATTCTCTGGAGTTCGGAATCGCTGCTTTGTACCGTACTTATCCAATTAGCATCTACTTTTCGAACGTCAAGACTATTGGAGGACTCTAAGTTCGGGGGATTTCGACTTAAAGCGTCGACATGGGACATGGTCAAGCCTGGCTTATATACAATGCTGAAATCGTATTCCATCAGTGCGCTCCACCAGCGCGCCACTCTGGGCAACATGTCTTTTTTGCTAAAAGTGGCTCTAAGCGAGTTACAGTCTGTCACGATGGTAAAAGGGATGCCTATTAAATACACACGGAAACGCTGTACTGACGTTACAACAGCTAATGTTTCTAAATCATAGGAAGTGAATTTAGTCTCTTCAGGCGAGGTCTGTCTACTGTAGTATGCGACTGCAGTAAACGGGGAGGACTTGTCACGTCTCTGAAGAAGTATGCCCGCTATGCCATGTTTTGACGCATCTGTATGTACTTGCGTTTCATACGAGGGATTGTAAAAAGATAGTATTGGCCGCTTTACAAGTTCCTGTTTCAAGGTAGAAAATGCGTTTTCCTCGGCATCACCCCAAGACCATCGGGCATCCTTCTTCAGGAGTTGAGTCAACGGTTTGGCAATTGTCGAGAATCCTTTTACAAATCGGCGAAAGAAACTGGCTAGCCCGACAAATTGCCTTACCTTATGTTGGTCGGTTGGTCTGGGAAACTTTTCCACAGCTTCTATTTTACTGATGCCGGGCCTAATACCTGCCTCACTAATCTCAAATCCTAAGTAACTTATCGACTGCATCAGAAAGTGGCACTTTTTGAGATTTAATGTTAATCCCGAAGCGCGAAACAACTCTAAAATCTCTCGCAGTTTTTGGAACCCCTCCTCAACAGTCTTCGAAGGAATATTTACATCATCCATATATGCCAGAGCATCTTTAAACCTAGCGTTCCCCAAGATGTTATTGATGGTCTTTTGAAAAGTGGACGGCGCATTAACTAGCCCGAATGGCAATCGAGTGAACTCGTAATGCCCGTCGGGCGTTACGAAGGCCGTCAAGCGTTTTGAAGCTTCAGACATAGGGATCTGATAATACCCTGAAGCTAAGTCTAAAGTGGTGTAAAATTTATGTCCAGAGAGATTATCTAATTGGTCATCGATTCTTGGTAGAGGATAATGTTCCTTGACTGTACGCTTGTTGAGAGTTCTAAAATCTACACAAAGTCTGTAGTCGCCAGTTTTCTTTTTGACTAGCAGAATTGGTGATGCGTATTCCGATGAAGACTGTTGCACTACACCGGCTTCTTCCAATTCTTTTACCATATTCCTGACTACCTCGCGCTCAGAGTATGGTAACCGATATGGCCTATATACAACAGGTGTAGCGTCATTTAATTTAATGTCCATTTCTGTATTAGCCACACACCCCAGTTCCTTGACTGAAAACGCAAAGCAGTCTCGAAATTCATTCAGCAATTCAATTAATTTGTGCTTATATTCGTCACTTATGTCCTTATCTATGTTTAACATCGTTTCATCAATCAAGGGACCGGTTGTCTGATTACCTTTGCTACATTCTACTCTATTTATGTCCAATGTCTCTACAGGGATGAAAGTCTCCTTTAAGGGTATAGCGCGAACTACTAGAGCACCTTCATCTAATCGAAAACCATCTGCGATTAGTCCTTTAATTACTAGCCGGCCATGACCGTCTACTATATTAATGACACTTTGTATAACCATGTATTCCCGCTTCGGTTGAAGACACAAACTTGGTTCAACAAATAGGTCACCATTGTACACAGGTGTTGAATAGATGTCCACAACTGTATAGCCGTTGATATTCACCGATTCACGAGCATGTAGTGACACACTTTCTTTAATCTGAATAGTTTTGGTTGATATTTTTAGTGTATCATTAGTTTTATACACCACGACATGCTCCTGCTCAGTAAATGTTTGCCCCAGTAATAACGGTACCTTCAAAAGGTGATCAGGAACGATCAAAGCGTCTAAAGTCGCCTTTGCAGAATCAATTTCAATGGTGACATTCAACTTTCCGATACAATCAACTATAGAGTCCCCAAAACCTCTGAGTACTGGCAAATCAGTCATAATCCAATTATCAGATAGTGTTCGAGCAAGAGATTCTCTTAACATGGTGCATTGACTTCCAAAGTCAACAAAACATTCCAAATCCCTGCCATTTACCTTAGCTGACTTAAAATATTTTATATCGTTGTCTTGCTCAAGTGAAATACGTAACACGGTCTTATTCTTATTCTCTGCACTCTCTTTCTTAGCAGGACAATCACTAGCCAAGTGCCCTACCTTATGACATACTTCGCATCTTTTGATTGGTATTTTGCATTTAAAATAAGGGTGACCCTCTTCGCCACAATTGTAACATTTGGTATTATTTCTAAACTCATTATTTGGAACTGATCTGCTAGGTCTGTTTCGTCTACCATCAGAGCTGCCGGCCTGCAAAGCTGTAATGGATCTTTCGGTTGGTTTTGGAGTTTTTACATTCCTCAGGTAAACTAATAATTTATCGGGTTCCGTGAATTGAGCAGCTTCAGCACTCGTGCGTACTGATCTATCTTCGATACCGAATAATAAACAGTCTATCGCATTTTTACCCGTGATATTACAACGGTTTAGAAAAATCATTTTCTTATAGAAATATTCTTCCAATGATTCTCCAAAACGAGCTTTGCAAGCAAGCATCTCTGTCAACAAACGTCCATAATTTTCGTCACTGGGGAAGGCTGATTTTAACTTTTCTTGCCATTCAGACCATGTAAACAGAAGGCTTGGCAATCCTTGATACCATTGCTGTGCGAGACCGACTAGCTTGGGCAAAGCGTAATGAATTGTTTGTCGCTCTGTCCAGCCATAAATTTGTGCACATTCATTAACTTTTAGAAGCCATGTACTAATAGTTTGAGTGCGTTTGGCAGGGTCATACTCTGGTATGACATTCATAGTTGGGAACCTTTCAACACTGCCTCCTGTTTTCATAGTCTGAATGAGTTCCTTAAATTGTATAGCAAAGTTAATAAACTCATTATTTGTATTATTAGGTGGGCAGTCTTTTGCCTCCGAGTCAGCTGCCGGCAAAACTTGGTTAGTTCTAGAAGGAGTAACTGGTTCACCTGATCGTTGTCTGCTCAGCTCTCGCTCGTGTCGGCGGCGAGATGAACTGGTTGACCTTCGTCGACGTGACTTCGAATGCTTTGGCCGACCCTCTTTTCTGTGTCGGCTACGGCTGCTGCGAGATCCAGCAGATCTGCGTCGTTGTAGTACTGGTGAACCGTCATCATCATCTTCATAAGACTCCTCTCTG
The DNA here is from genome assembly GCA_947034925.1 of Eudemis profundana. Classification (NCBI taxonomy): domain Eukaryota; kingdom Metazoa; phylum Arthropoda; class Insecta; order Lepidoptera; family Tortricidae; genus Eudemis; species Eudemis profundana. The sequence goes on along the minus strand of OX344814.1, from coordinate 6,021,189 downwards.
CTTCGTTTACGAGATTTTTCTCCATCCATAATAACAACTGTAAAATGTTTGAACCGAAAGTTAATGTTCTTAACATGTGTCTAACATGAATGATTGACTTCAATTTCAATTAAGTTGGGCTAGGTTGTCTTAGGCGTAAACATTTAATCAAAATTATATCTATAACTCATCAATAATTACATGAATTCATTAAGTTAGTTTGTTAATTAACATTTTAAATTTTGCATGCCATAGTAATGGTGAATTATGCTGGTTGTACAGAAATATTTATCATCTTCATTGTACCATAATTCTAGCAAATAAAAAACTTTGACTTTGAACATTAAAATAAAGAAAAATATGTTTAATATATTATTGCACTGGTGACGCAGGTAAAATAACTTCAAACATGATTTTTCATAGTTTAAGAGCGTTTTCAGCAGGCTGAAAAGTGATTTCAGGCCGTTTCAGAGGTGGCTCTTTCATCTACTAGAAGATCTAAAATTAACCCAAGTTGCCGTTGTTTTCAGGCGCCTGAAACATGTTTTCAGTCCGTTTCTGGTCACCCTCTATCAGATGGCGCATTAATCGAAAACACGTTTTCAGGCGCTTTCAGGACCCCTGATGGGCCTTTGACATATATTTTAGTATTAGGAAACGTCTCGAAAGAGCCCTGCCTTGTGATATAGTACGAATAGGAATGATACAGGTGAACAGCTTATACAGTGTTCTCAATCTTGTAATAAAGAGTCAGTTTTAATTAATGACTTATCAGTGCATTTTGCCAACAACATAACAATATATTTCTATGCAATTTGAAAGTAATCGTAAAATAATTTAATTTAAATAACTAAATAGTTTGTTTAAATGTTAACAAAAAAAACGAAACAGTGACGAACGATCATTAAAAACGTAATGGTACCTATTTCTAGAATGACTAATTTCTTTTTTGTCAATGTGCAATTTTCAATACACATACTTAACGTATATCTTATGAACCTTGATGTTTGACTAGACACATTCTTACAATATATTTCAATTCGTAATTAAGTAAATCGAAAATATAAGTACGTACCTTATTGGGCGTAAGTTTTTCACCAAGGTTTTATGCCATAACCTCGATTGATCCCACAATTCTGAGCTTTGAGCGTAGCTCAGTAAAACACCACGTAATCCGATGCACGATTTTATTAAACAAATTACAATTACACTGCAATCCAATATCTTGAACTTCACTGCTTCACAACCAAAACGCAACTGCCCTCGCGTTCGTGGTCGTCTCCCAACCGCCTTTTTGTCAATCGTCCCCGCCAACTTGGCCGCCATCAACTCGCTCGACCAATTGGGAAACAGCGCGCGCTATACCGATCAACTTCCGTTTCCTATTTGCCAAATATATTTTGATAAACGTCTCATCAGTGTTTATCAAAATATAGCTGTTACAATTAATGCATTATATCACTAAATTAGATTTATGATTTTATGATACGCTAACACTACTGTGCAGATTCGCATGCACAGAAGCTCTTAACAAGTTTTGACAGCTCTGTTATCGTCCATTCATTCAAGTCTAGTCACATTATAATAGCATTTTTTCTTCCTACAATACAATAGGTACATCGCGCGCTTGAATGTGTGCGCGCTGTGTGCGAACGCACTACAAGCAAAGAAATAACAATGCGTATGAATGCTCCAGTATGGATCGCACGTGAGTGCCCCGTCTGTGTGAACTGATGTGCTATCGCGCGTCTGTCTGAATACGTGTCGCAGACAGACCCCTCCTCGGGCCTAGGGGCCTCCCTCAGATCAAATACTATTCTGTCAAAGTCATAGGGGCCCCATTATCCTAATATGCCCAGGGCCTCCAATAGGTTAAAGACAGCCCTGGTCGCAGACTCCTAACCGGCCGAAGTGGGACTACTTGTTCGTCTACTTTGGTCTAGTCTACCTTTGGCTGTAATCCGTTGATGTCACAATGCAGATGACAGCGGTGACGCGGCGCGCGCGTCGTCTAATTGTGTCCATTTACAATGTCAAGTGCTCAATAAAGCGTGCACAGGCTTGCAGACCAGTCAGAGCAGGAATATGTGACGACTCTTACTTTTTAGGTTTCCGTATCCAAAGGGTGCTAGCTAGTTTTTTACCCGACTGCGGCGAAGCCCAAAGGAGGGTAATGTGTTTGACCTGTATGTATGTATGTATGTCCGTTCCTGTGTCCGCTCGTAACTAATCAACTTCACAACCGATTTTGATAAATGATACATCATTGGATTCGTCTTGATGGCGCGAGTGTCACTGGGTATGAAGTTCGTTAAAATAAACAAAATGGCGGATTTTATGCAGTTTCTAAGTGCACCGCGGTCGGGTTTTTTTTTTGTAAAAATATTTAGTTATTTTAAGTCATGGGAAAAGCAAACGAGCACACAGGTCACCTGATGGTAAGTGACTGAGTGAGGCCCATGGACATTTGCAATCTTAATATTACAAATGCGTTGCTAACCCTCAGAACTAAGATAGAATGCCTCTATGCTAGTAATTTCACCGGCTGCCTTACCCCCACACCGGAACACAACAGTGCGAACACTGCTCTTTGGCGGCAGGTTAGTGGGTAAGATGGTGGTAGCGATCCGGGCGGACCCTGCACAAGGTCCTACCATCAGTTTTCTTAATGTCTGGACCGGACAGATTTTGGTGTTTGTTTTGGAAAAAGTGAACATCAGGCGTTAATTAAGATCTATATTGATATAAAAACGAATCATTCACTTTGTCATATTTCATATTATTTGGCGCTTGTACTTATATTCAAGAGTATTTGCGACCAGCAATTAAGACTGATGAAAGAATAAATTGGTACAATCCCCGCCATAGCACATTTTTCGATTCAAAGCAGTGTGCCAATTTATGCAACAATATACACTGCCACACGCGTATACAGGGTGTCCCATAATCGACACGTCACAGTGACACTGGAGGTAGACCAGATCAAGAGGTACCAAACCAACTTAACATGACCCCAGTAAAAGTGGCACGGTTTTTGAGTTATTGTCGAATTAAAGTTTTTTATCCAAAAACTAAGTAAAATTAAAAAAAAATACTAGTTTGATCTTGAATTAATTCACAGCGTAACATTAATTTCGACTTTAACCACCAGTAGTGAAAAAAAAATTACGGTCAGCGGGTCATGTTAAGTTGGTTTGGTACCTCTTGACCTGGTCTACCTCCAGTGTCACTGTGACGTGTCGATTATGGGACACCCTGTATATATAAAAGAAATTGTCTGTTTGGCAGTACTGGGGAGCGGTCCGCCGCGGGCCTCCGACAGATTTAGGCTGCCACTGTACATAACGCATTAAACGACATACTTACTGACAATTTAAAGATCACATTACATTTCAAGACCATGGTCATGTTGTTTCACAGTAGCTTGGCTGAGGAAAACGTCATCTAAGGCTACCTTTATCCTAATGGGAGCGACACCGTCTACCTAGAGGTTCCGGGTTTAAATCTTGGTTAGGGCAAATATCAAATATCGTATACCGAGTATTGTTTGGAAGTTATGAACGGAATATAATTTGATATACCTACCATTAGCTTTTCCAGGAAGAAAAAAGGTCAAATTCCGTTTTCGTAACCTAGATTTCCGAAAGCTAGTGAGGCAATGGCAAAATATAAAGAAAAGCAAGTAGTCCAACTTTGGCCGTTTACGAGCGCGCGAGACGTATTCACACAGACGCGGAATCGTGCGTCTAGAATGCTCTACTACTATACTAGAGCATTCTTTTCTTGCGAATTCTTAAATCTTTGCTTTTAGTGCGTTCGTAGACGGCACGCACACATTCAAGCGCGTGATGTGCCTTTTGTAGGAAGACAAATTACTGCAATTATACTGTGGTAGTGGGATGTACATTGGCAGATGATGATGAAGTATAGCTACCAGTGACGTGACGTCCATAGAACTCGATTCCCATCGGCTTGCCTAGTATTAAGCAGTTCAGCACTTAATTCTAGTGCTCTTAAAGAAAATCGAAGCCAAAGCTGCTCCAGCTTGCCCAAGGATTTCTTCAACGCCACGCCACTGATAGCTACCAGTGCGCACGCGCCGCGCACAATCAATCATGCGCCGACGCGACTCGTGTCACTTCAGCTGTTACGCTCCAACGAGTCAGGCAAACGTGCACAATGCGGGCTGTGACAAACAAACATCATCACTGTTGGCTGCGAAACTGATATCTTATTAATGTGATCTTGAATTATAGGTTAATTAGCTACGAATAATAGATAACTAGATTTTTTCTGCGATGTCGTCCGCGTAAAGTCGTTATAATCACCGTGGAAGCAAACGATGGCCCTCTAGCACAGAATATAAATAGAGCAGTATGGAAGCTACGCTTACTTTTTGAAATAAATACCTACGCTCCATTAGAGCGTTAGGGTTGTTTAAAATGAAAAGATCGCGGGCTGTCTGGGCGCGCGCACGTATCAAAAACAAAGCGCGACCGCTCGCCGCCATGCAGCTGCAGCACTCGCGACTGCCGGGCTGCCGGCACCGCGAGATTCCCTTAGGGGCCCTGTAAAAGCGCGCGCCTATGTGTGCGTGCGTTTCGATCGTTTTGTTTGTAGCTTCCTTACTGCTTTAGCTTATATATATTCTGTGCCTCTAGTGTCCGACTGAAACTACTTTTCACGGTCGAAACTGAAACCGAATTTCGGCTTTGATCTCAGTTTCGGCCGAAACTAGAACGGAAACTGAAACATCCATATAAGGTCATGTTTTCGTGGAAAGATAAAGAAAATACAATCATAATCAGTCAGTCTTCATTTCTAATTAATGATTGATTGGGTCTCTGATATTTAAAGTAATCATTAATATAACATAACACATAATAATACTTCTTATTTCAAATAGTTTATCTGTGCTATTTGAAAAACTGGCCAAGAGCATGTCGGACCATGCTCAGTGTAGGGTTTCATAGCCGTAGCTATAAGGTAAAAAATACGATGTAAAAAAAGTACAACAACAAAAGAGCGTATCTTCATAGCAATTACGTCCTTTTGTTGAGAAGCGCAGTTTATCGGCAATAACTCAAAAACGGTACATTCGATCTTGTTGAAAATAATTTTCGTTGAAAGTATTAATTAAGCGTTACCTTCATGATTTTTTTCATATTTTTCGAACGCACGGTTTAGAAAATAGAGGGGGGGGGGACACAATTTACACAACTTTCGGAGCGATTATTTCCAAATACATTCACTTAATCAAAAACATTACTTAGGAACCTTAAAATCTTTTGGAATATAGGTGTCTTTTATGAGCCGCTACTTATTTTGGTAGTTAAATAATTAAAATAAATATTTTTAGGGGGGGCACTCCATACATGTTACAGAAACTAAAAAATGTTTTTTTCAGAAAATATCAACGTGCGGTACATAGTTCGACAGCTCTTTCAAAAACATTTTAAGGTCCTTAAGTAATGTTTTTGATTAAATGAATAGCTTTGGAAATAATCGCTCCGAAATTTGTGAAAATTGTGTCCCCCCCCCCCCCCCTCTATCTTCTAAACCGTGTATCCGAAAAATATAAAAAAAAAATTACAAAGATAAAACCCAATTAATACTTTCACCGAAAATTATTTTCAACAAGATCGGATTAACCGTTTTTGAGTTATTGCCGATAAACTGCGCTTCTCAACAAAAGGACGTAATTGCTATGAAGATACGCTCTTTTGTTGTTGTACTTTTTTTACATCGTATTTTTTACCTTACAGTTACGGCTATGGAACATGCTCTTGGCCAGTTATTTCCTATTGAGGTACGGTACCCTAAAAATAAAAAAAAATAAAAGATTCCGACGAACTGAGACCATCCTCCTTTAACCACGTCGGTTAAAAAGCGCCAGGATATACGATTCAAAACGTATCACTAAAATAAAATTTCCAATTAAGGCATATGACATAAATAATCAAAGTTCTGCTGAAAATTAAATCGCAAAGAACCTCGATGCGGATTCAATATTAATGGGACGACAATCGAGGAGAGGCCGTTACGCGAATTTCACAAAAGTTCCCTTAAATATTGAAAATCTTCCAATACATAGGACGAAATTTAAATCGTAAATCGAAATACGTTTTTCTATATTCTTGCCCAACAAACAATTTAATTTATGCAGGGGCGTGATTTATACTTTTTCTCAAACATGGCATGAAATGTTGACATTACGAGCCTAAAAATAGGCCACAAAGTACCTCGTTTCCTATGCGGCTTGACACTTGGCACGGAATGGAATTTCATACTTACATTGCCGGCCTATGTATTTTTTTTTAATTTCCATTCCACATTTATTTGGGCCACAGCATCACGGCATTCAGCCATTAAAAAAACAAAAAACTATTTTTGCCATATTTTGCAGTTTTATTTATTTAATTGACATGAACATAACAAATAACACATTATAAACAATTTCCAATTATTATAAATTGCAAACTAAACCACAAGAATACACATTTAAAATATTTCATCTAAATATTCGCGGTAAAAATGTGAACTGAAACAGCTTTTGGCCGAATTTGCATTGTCTATGGATATAATGTCACTAATGTCACTTTCTGACAGCCAGTTTGTGTTCATTAAAAAAAACTCAAACCATAAGTTCAATTAGGTTAGGTTAGGGTTCGAACTGCGTCCCCCAACAAAACCGAACTGCTGTCAGAAAAGTAGGTTAGGTTAGGTTTGAACTGCGTCCCCTAACAAAACCGAACTGCTGTCAGAAAAGTAGGTTAGGTTAGGTTTGAACTGCGTCCCCCAACAAAAACGAATTGCTGTCAGAAAAGTAGGTTAGGTTAGGTTAAATGAAACATTATACGAAATAAGTATAGAACAAACAAAATTATGCAAAATGTATGTTAGACAAAAAATAATTATGTTAAACAAACATTATATAAATGTAGATTATACTAACTAAAAATTAGACAAAACAATATTAGACGAAATAAATTTAGGTAAAATAAGGATTATACAAAACGAGTTTCACTCAAATAAAAATTAGGCAAAATGAATAATTATGCAAAACAATATTAGTCAAAATGAAATTAGGCAAAACGAAAATACAGTTTGTGTACCTTATGCTCTAATCATAAGGTAGCTTTTGGCTTGCGTTAGTTTGACAGCATTTGATCTTAAAGTTTGTACGGACTATACCTATACATATTTTTAGGGTTCCGTAGCCAAAATGGCTAAAAAGGAACCCTTATAGTTTCGTCATGTCCGTCCGTCCGTCCGTATGTCACAGGCATTTTACTCAAAAACTACAAGACGTATACTGATGAAATTTGGAATATAGATGTCTTGTAGATGCCGCTACTATGTTTGGTAGTTAAATAATAAAAATAAAAAAATCTAGGGGGGGCGCTCCATACATGTAACAGAAGCTAATTTTTTTTTTTTTCAGCAAACATCAACGTGAGGTATATGTATAATTCGATAGTTCTTTTAAAAACATTATAAGGCTTTTATGTACTTTTTTTATTTAAGTGAATACTTTCGGAAATAAACGCTCCGAAAGTTGCACAAATTGTGTCCCCCCCCCCCCCCCCCCTTTAACTTTTAAACCGTAAATCCAAAAAATATGAAAAAAATCAGGAAAGTAACGCTTAATAAATACCTACATTCAACGAAAATTATTTTCAATAGTAAGGAATAAACCGTTTTGAAGTTATTGCCGAAAAACTTCTCAACCAAAAGGTTTTAAGTGCCATTGATTTACACGGCATTTAAGACCTTTTGCCAGTTGTTTATTTTTATCTGTAGCACATTTCCTTATAGATACGGCTATGGAACCCTACACTGAGCATGGTCCGACATGCTCTTGACCAGTTATTATTTTATGTTATAAAAAACTATGGCCCTGGCTTACGGGTGTCGTCTATCTATTATTATTAATATTATAATATTGTGATTATTAAAGGACTGTACGTTTACGATATTTTGATGAAAATTACTTAGCTTTATTTGAAGTTTTCTGAATGGAATAATATACTTAGTGCTTGTAGCCGATTTCAACCTTATTTAATACAAAAATAGCTGGCCATTTCCAGGTGTTATATAAAGGATAATTTTGAACCAGGACGTTTTAAAAAAAATCCCGAGGTAGTTACTTTCTCAGAATATGGACTTTAAAGGTTTTTCTGGAATGTGGGTAAACTTTTATATAGAAAAATATTTTTCATCACACTTGCTCGAAAATGGTGTCATTACACGTAGGTTTTGCGGGCCGTAAATGACCTATTACGCCCTAGGGCGTAATGGTTTTCTTTTTAAATTTGAAACGCTGGTTCTGTTTTACTCTTATTTGTCATGTTCAAAGAAAACGCCAACTTACTTTTTTAACTTTTATTACTGAAATATTTATTTAAAGAGAACTGTTATTGCAAATACATGTAAACACATATTTCTGTAACATTAATTAAATGTTTAAATAGTGTATTTCAGAATTTTGCAAATATAAAATCAACCATTTTAAGTCTTTACCGCTATGGTTTCCGAACGTGACTTGACGTCTTGATATATGTCACTAATGTCACTGTCAGTTTTACAATTTTATTTAGGTTAAGTAAGGTTATTTTAATCAGATTTCCTCACAAGTGTGATGAAAAACATTGTGTGTGCCACGGGCGGTAAAGGAATTACAAACGAGTGTTTGTTACAAGGCCGAGGCGAAGCCGAGGGCTTTAATAACACGAGTTTAGTAGTTTACTTACCGCCCTTGATACACAATGTACTATTTCATCATACTTGCTCGAAAATGGTGTCATTACACGTAGGTTCTGCGGGCCGTAAATGGCCTATTACGCCCTAGGGCGTAATGGTTTTCTTTTTATATTTGCTGGTTCTTCCGAACGTGACTTGACATTCGCATTGTCTATGGATATATGTCACTAATGTCACTGTCTGTTTTAATATTTTCTTGTCATACTGGGGCGATTAGTAAGGTTATATTATTAAGATTTCCTCACAAGTGTGATGAAAAATACTGTATGTGCCACGGGCGGTAACTCGTGTTATTAAAGCCTTCGGTGTCACCTCGGGCTAATAACAAACACTCGTTTGTAATTCCTTACTTACCGCCCTAGATACACAATGTACTCAGATTCAGATTCAGATTCAGATCATTTATTGGTAAATGTACATCTCATTTACAAGTCAGTGTGCTTAACATATCTTTACAATGGTATAGAGTAGTACTATTTCCACTATGCGGCGCTTTCATACTGTAGGTTCAAAAAGGTGACGTAATGGAAATTATATTAAATTTGGAACACACCGGACTTTGAGCCAGAACCTCAAATCAAAAATGACTTTCACGTTCGCGAACGAAGTCGCGAGCGTTATCTAGTTCTAGTGGGATGTAAAATTAGGACAAATAAGTTGCCTGACGAGGTATAATAAAAAAAACCGGACAAGTGCGAGTCGGACTCGTCCACCGAGGGTTCCGTACAAATTTGTAGGTATATATATTAAAGTACCCTAAAAAATTTTGATTCTTTAGTAAAGTCTATTTTGTTACGATTTAATTACAAATGTATAGTTTTCTGATTTTTCCCTATATTTGTAGTATAAGAGGGTATCACTTGCTAAATTTCATAGTTCTAGACCCTCGGAATCCCTATGAATTTTGGTTTTTTTGAGAGTGTCGAAATTTACGTTTTTTGCGGCATAAACGGCCGTATCTTTTTTTCACGTTAACTTAAAAGTTTGATTTTTTTACAGCTTCTAGGGACTATAGACCTAAGTGTATGGTTTTAATTTCAACTTGATATCTCCACGCGTTCCCGAGATAAAGGGCCTTGACAGACGGACAACCAAGTGATCCTATAAGGGTTCCGGTTTTTCCTTTTGATGTATGGAACCCTAAAAGTAACATAAGTTACCCTTCTGGGTAACTAATGTTACTTTTAGGGTTGTATATGTACCTGGTTGTTGTGTAACTTGTATTAAAAATAATTTACGTGACTGATAAGACACCACTCAATTAACACAGTCACGACATATAGCCGCCAAAAATGCCGGACACCACGTTTATTGACCAATCAACGGAAATAGGTCACAATATAATAGGTGTCTTGTTACTCGGTCCAAGTCCACAATTTGTCAATTTGTATAACCGAGTTGGATAATAGCACAAAACTCGAGATGTTTGATGCGAACACAGAAATAAATCGAGATAGAAACAAATACTTAGTTCGTCGATTTGTATCGGAACCAAGCGTGTTACTTTTTCGCTTGGCGTTTGACGTCAAAAGTACTCTGTTTTACCCAATGGTTGACTGGTAGAGAATGCCCGGCAACCTGCGGCCCGCGGGCCGCATGCGGTGCGTGAACCGCTCACTTGCGGCCCTATATTCCGGTCTGTATTGTGGTCGCTATAATCCGAATAGTATAAAATCACAAATTATTGACAAAATGCGGCCCGCGTCAATTTCCTTAACCTTATGTGGGCTTTGACTTCTAAGCGGTTGCCGACCGCTGCCTTAAGGCATTAAGTCCGCCTATTTTTTATTACTATTGTGCAATAAAGTTTAAATAAATAACACTAATATTCATATTCAGCATATCCATTTCAGATCGTCACGTTTTGGTTGGAAGTTTTTAGGTTCCGTAGCCGAAATGGCAAAAACGGAACCCTTATAGTTTCGTCATGTCCGTCCGTCTGTCTGTCTGTCTGTCCGTATGTCACAGGCATTTTACTCAAAAACTACATGATGGATATTGATGAAATTTGGAATATAGGTGTTTTTTATGAGCCGCTACTTAGTTTGGTATATAAATAATTAAACAAATATTTTTAGGGGGGGCACTCCATACATGTTAAAGACAGTAAAAAATTTTTTTTTCAGCAAATATCAACGTGTGGTACATAGTTCGACAGCTCTTTAAAAAACACTATGAGGTTCCTAAGTAATGTTTTTGATTAAGTGAATGTATTTGGAAATAATCGCTCCGAAAGTTGTGTAAATTGTGTCCCCCCCCCCCCCTCTATTTTCTAAACCGTGCGTCCGAAAAATATGAAAAAAATCACGAAGGTAACGCTTAATTAATACTTTCAACGAAAATTATATTCAACAAGATCGAATGTACCAATTTTGAGTTATTGCCGGTAAACTGCGCTTCTCAACAAAAGGACGTAATTGCTATGAAGATACGCTCTTTTGTTGTTGTACTTTTTTACGTCGTATTTTTTACCTATAGTTACGGCTATGGAACCCTACACTGAGCATGGTCCGACATGCTCTTGGCCAGTTTTTTATTTCTATATCCGGGATTGTATCCGGGGGTTAAAGAAGAAATAATTCTCTTTCCATTACCGAATTTAGTCGCCTTTTCACCGACTCCAGAATCAAAAGCTTGTAAGCAACCGGATTTCTCTTGGGAGTGCGTCGTTTTGAACTCTAGTTAGTAGACACCCCGGCTCCATTACGGCACTTTTTGGGTTATAATTTATTGAATTTTCCGCAAACTGAATTGAGGAAAACCGAAAGTACTAATAAAACAGCGTGGGGTAGGCAATTGAATGCCGAAACTGGAAATATGGTCTTTGAAAAAATTAAATGAAAGAGACTTATTTTCAAACTTGACATTCCTAAAATAATATTTTTGGGAAATGCGTCACAGATGTGAAAATTACGAAGTTAAGCAACAAATTGCAAACTACGCTATCAATTTGCTACGTAACGCGCAAAATCGCCATATTTCTTGTATAATCAACAATAAATAACTTGTGTTAGTCGTGTGACGACCAGTTTATGACCGCGCGGAGGCCGGAATGTAAAAATAAAATCATAATGGCAAAAACGCATGCGGTTGGTTTACATACCATCGTTAACAACAGTCTACCAACAAGTGGTACCTACCCTTGGTCAAATAACGACGCATGTGACTTTACGTCAAAAGTTTTTTTATTGCTCAAAAGTCATACAAATCATACGAACTACATGATACACACAGATCCTGAAAAGTTGTCATTTTGCAGATGCGTCGTTATTTGACCAAAATATGTCATTTGCCCTTGAAGGATGATTTTGGATTAAAATTTTTTGTTTAGTTAATATAATGTAAATCCGTTCATACTAAAGTTTACCGTAGCCGTTTTTTTATCGTAACAAATGTTATCCCATCATAAACATTACATGTAAAAATATGCAAGTCTGAAACATACAACCCGTGGAGGGAGGATTCTTTATTTGAGAAGTATGTTCCTCCACGATCAAATAATAGGAAAGTCGGTGGGAATCGAGTCCTGGGGACACCCCCCGGTACTGACTTGGTTTAACATTACATCTCAAAACTTTTTTGTTGTAAAAGAACTGCCTTGCGAGACTTGCACTTTTTAATGGAATCTCATTTCTTTTTGTAAGTGATCTTCCTTTATTTATTATTGTTTTTCCAATTTGAACTGCAAAACTAATCTTTGTAATCGCATGTATTTGTATAGGATTACAAACTTATGTGTGCAGTTGTGACTGAAATTGCAATATTTGTAGGTTTTTTAGGACTTGATAAGCTAAAAACTATGTTTAAAATTTGGAGCTTTTGGGTCTGCTAGAAGTACCTTAGAATTATGATGATGAGTCAGTCAGTGACAAAACTAACTTTGACTTTGACGTGCAATAGTTCTTAAACTACAAGTTCAAATTCAATGAAATTGAGAATATACTTAAGTCTTATTGCGCCCCTTAGGTATATCCCTGAAAATTCAGGGTTCTAGCTTTAGCCAGCACAAAATTACAGGAGGTTGAAAATGGCCTGAATGGCTTCGAGAAAAGGATGATACCTACGGCCGTTCCTTTGTTTTGCTCGATTTGGCCGGAGCACTGCCGTGCCCCCAGATACGGCCGTGCCTTTGTTTTGCTCGATTTGACGGGGGCACTGCCGTGCCCCCAGATAAGATTTTTTATGGGTTATTCAATGGTACTCATTGTTTTTAATATTTGCATACTTTTAAAATTTACGTTTCGTACAAACGAAGACACAGTTAAGTGACCATCAGTAGACCTTAATACATTGTAATAAGGGTGACAAGTGGTCAGTTAGCAGTGTCTTCGATTGTACCACCAAGGAGCAATAGTATGGGTACCTACCCCTTTTACAATACAATACAAATATTCTTTATCGCACACCAGAAAAACATATTACAAGGTACATAATTAAAATAACTTAAAAGATAGACAACAGGCGGTCTTATCGCTAAAAAGCGATCTCTTCCAGACGACATATTCTGTGAAAATCTCAAGTCTCTAACTCACAGCTCTAACTATTACGGTTCAAAAGATAGAGCCCTGTGACAGACGGACTGGAAGCGGAGGCTTAGTAATAGGGTTCCGTTGGCAGCCTTTGGGTACGGAATCCTAAAAGTGCGCTGGGCCGCAGGAGGATAAAATAGACAGAAGCTGACTAAACTAGTCAAAATAATTGACGCGGATCTCGTGACCGTCTATACTTAGCTCTAACATTGTTTATTTGTATATCATAGGACCAGAATATATTCCAACCGAAATATATTTAAACCGGCGACACTCTCAATCAGCAACTTTCGCGATAAAAATAACAGCCATAGAATTTACCAAACAACTTTGATTAAACAGTATGAAAAAACTTCCCCAGCTTTGGCTACATGCCAGGACAACGTAGAAAATTACCGAGTTAACTATTCGCATTCAAACTCCTTAACACATCGTAATAAAGTCCATTTTTGCTTAACTGATAACATGGGGAAACTGGACAGAACAGATCCCCCAAATAAACAAGGAGTCGTTGGCGCTCTTATCCCGTTATAATAAAGATTGTTTTAGCATGATTTTGAACGGAGATAAGTTGGCGGTTTGCAGTAGTAGTACAATACGTACGTTCCGGTTTATTTGTTTTACAATTAAAAGCAATGGCCGTTAATAATACGATTTACGAGGTGGAGAAGGAATTATGTCACTCAAGCACTAATAAACAGGCTAACTAAGATTAAAAAAACCTAGATAATTAGCTTAAACCCAATCATATGTGAAAATGCAGTTTTCTTCTTAATGTTCTTCACACCGCACGAGCGTTGGTTATAACTGTAGATTCCACACCATGGGCGGTAAAATAAAGAGCTTCCCGGATGACAGATATTTAGATATTTAAATCTGACGAAATAAAAACTGACCAAATAGGAAACTGACCTACTCGGAATCTGACGAAGTAGGAAACTGACGTATTCGAAATCTGACCTCCTAGGAAACTGACCACCTCGGAATCTGACCTACTAGGAATCTGGCGAAAATGGAATCTGACCTACTAGGAATCTGACGAAAATGCAACCTGACCTATTAGGAATCTGTCGCAATTGGAATCAGACATATGTGACACCTGACGAAATCGGAATCTGACCTCCATGGAATCTGCCGAAAACGTAATCTGACATACATGTCATCTGACGAAATTGGAATCTGACGTACACCGCCGAAAGTGGTTGAGGGTTGGGTTTGGCCTTGGCTAGTTAGAATAGATATAATGTAAAAAGCTTAATCTTCGAAGGCCACCAAAGCTATTCTGCTAAGATTGTATAATTAATAACCTAACCCTTGTATATTTGCGATAGTTTGGGTCATCTTGGCGGTTCTAGACTATTACTCAAAGATAGCATCGGATTTATTACGGACCTAAACAATTACGAATTCAATTTCTCACTTGAATATTAACTAGTGGTTGGCCCTGAATGATGAGATCTCTACATATACCGGGTGTTGCCTATAACAGGAACAAATAATTCAAACGTAGGTAGATTATACGCATCAAACAATAAAAAATTTGCTGCATAACTTTTAAAAATTATTTGATCTTTAGATTATATATTTTTCATACAAATTAAATAGTATTTTCAATGTACGTTAACATCAGTTTAATTGACGTCGCTTGTCACGCTACAAACATCAAAAACATCGCAATACATTGCGGCTTCAAATATAGTTTATAGTGTACTAAAAAAAAAAATAAAAAAAATAAAAAAAAAACATACAGACGAATTGAGAACCGTCCTGCTTTTGGAAGTCGGTTAAAAATTAAAACGTAACTTATTTTTAAATGTCGCTGAACAAATGTGGCTCAGTTTGAGGACTACAATCTACGTTTTAATTATTTGCTCCTAGTACAGGCAACACATTGTACATACCAAGACTAGACAGGAGTAGTTCTCATTCTCACAGTGTATTAACCGCTCCAAAACTGACACGAGAAAGCTCAATAAACCAAAATGAACATAGCGTTACTTTCACATCTACGCTTGTTTGCCACCCTAGCTGTATAAAAAAATATGATAAAAATCATGTAGAAAAAAATAACGAACAAGGTACAGGTACATTATGACCCCAGTCCGGTTGACACATAGGATACTTTTTATACGACTTATTTCACCTCTGCGGACGACGTTGCAGGCGGGTTCACTAGTTTATAATACAGTGGAACCTCGATACGTCTATAAGACGAAATCCTCTATTCCACGAAATAAAAGCCCGTTCCCTACCCGTCAAGCCCCAAGACCTCTATAACTCGAAATATTAGACCTCCATAATTCACCAATGACTCCCTACAAGACGTTTTAGTACATTTTTTACCTCTATAACTCGAAATAGATGGACTCTACCCCTATATCTCGAAAAAACCGTTCTTTTGTTTTATCACCTCTGTATCAAAGTCGAAGTCAAAAAGACAAAGTATCTCGAAGTTCGTAAATATATAACTCTGTAACTCCAAGAAACATTATGGAAGGTAGGTACGTCATACGTATCTATTCCATGGGAAATTTTACCGCTATAACTCGATTTTTTATTTATTTTATCTCTGTAACTCGAAGTCAAAAACTATAGAAGCCTCAACCTATAAGCCGAACAGGGGCCTATGAAAACCTCTGTAAGTCGAAACCACTTATCGATGTTCTACTGTATTAGTATGGAGTATGGATTTGGAAGGTTCTCGTCTAATATCAACGTGATATGTTATTCCTAAAACAAATTTGTAAATTAGACACATCGTGGCACGCTATTATGTGTCCGTCATAGTCAGACGGCTAGCAACTAGGGAATGCAAACCGGTTAACCGGTTAACCGAAAAACCGGTTAACCGTCTGTATTTGGCGACGGTTAATAACCGGTTATCGAGCCCAGAAACCGGTTTTTAACCGAAATGTAAAAAACTGTAGTAAATTAACAAAAATTCTGTAATTTTACCGTATTCCTTTCCGATTACTCATTTGTTTTACTCTGCGAGTTCAGAAACCTTTAAAAATCAATCACATTGGTACTTTTACTATGTTCCTTTAAGTTTTTCTGCAGATTGAAGCGATTTGAACATTACACACTAATTTACACACATGACTTGTATTAATTAACAAACTCTCATCATCTTACTTTTTTCCTTTATGTTTTTTCTTCTTACCTATAGTTTTTTTATCTAAGTGGAGTACCTTTTAGTACCTAAGTGGAGTTTTCTATAGTCAACAGTCAAGTCAGCCTGATTCAATCAATTATAGTTAATAGTCTACATCTTTTCCTTGTGTCCCTTTTAGGTCTTAACGTCTGATTCGTAACGGGTTCGCCAAATTAAGAGTTTTTTTTTTATAAACACCACCATAGGAAACACCAGAGTCACAAATGATTTATACCAAAGACAATTTTTTTCCACAAATTTTCAGATAAATAATCGTAAAAATCAACTAAAGCTAACGCCGGAAATCACTGCCAAATTGATGTCAAAAACTTGATACTTTGTGGCAAAACCTGCGTAAAACTGATTCCCTACGCAACCTGTTAACCTATATTACTTATACCATTTCTGAAAGAACATTTCTTCACTTTGTCTATAATATGATGGGAATGTAGAAGTGTCTGCAAATATATGGTGTAGCAGGTACTTTAGCAAAGTGATGTTCGCAACCGAATGTTGGTTACCATTCGATAAAGCAATATTACGTCAATAATACCATACCTACCACTAATATTATTGATGTGTGTGACAATGTTTGGAGGTTTAGATGTTCGGATGTTTCTTACTTAATAACGCAGTATCAACTGAATGGATTGAGATGAAATTTGGCATGGAAGTAGACTAAGTCCTGGATAAGGATACTTTATATCCTGGTAAGGATTTCCCTTGATATAATAACGGGACTAACACTGGTGAAGCTACGAGCAAAAGCTAACAAAAAATGGCTCACAGTGTTAGTTAAATAATACGCTTTTCCAGCATTGATTTGACCGTAGTTAGGGTTGAGCCACGATGATAAAGAGCAAGAGAAAATTGAACTTAAAGACTTGATCCAACGAAGTCTAGCAGTATTGACATATTAAACAGTATTGGGTTCTGTAGCCAAGGGAGTCGCCATCTATGAGAACTCGTGTTACACATGTACCCCCCTCGATGAAAATACTTTACAGCTTTGACGATCGAGCGAGAATAGACGGTGTTAAGTTAAAAAAAAAAAACCTATTAAACCAGAATGATACAAAAGTCAAAGTAAATGGCAAAATTGAAGGCACTTGCTGGGTGCCCTGGTGCTCGAAGACCAGAGGCACTAGGTTAGATTCCTGGTCAGGACCATAGGAGAGCGCCATTTAATTTTTCAATGTATTTTGATTTCTTCGATTTTATGTAACACAAAAATGTGGTGTAATTTACCCGCATTAAAAAACTAATAAAAAAACATCATGTCATGTTCATTTCATATTGTAAATCTAGGTAGTGAATCCGTTTCAAAACAGGCCTTACTTTTTATTTTCCGTCTGGCCAAATTATCACGATATACTGTCAGTAAAGTTCCCATTATTATTGTTTGTTATTTAAGTTGATTTTGTTTAATAATCGACTAAGCTATATTTTAAAGTAGTTCTTATTATCATACACTCACAAAAACGACAAAAATGGATGAAAATAAATTAACCGGTTTTTAACCGGTTAACCGGTTTTTTCGGCATCACATCGGTTAATAACCGGTTAAAAATTTTGGCCGGTTATTGCATTCCCTACTAGCAACGGTTCGACATGCTCTAAGCTGGGGCCACACCGGGGCCGCAGACCAATACACCGTGTTTTTTTTTCATCACACTTGCTCGAAAATGGTGTCATTACACGTAGGTTCTGCGGCCCGTAAATGACCTATTACGCCCTAGGGCGTAATGGTTTTCTTTTTAAATTTGAAACGCTGGTTCTGTTTTACTCTTATTTGTCATGTTCAAAGGCAACGCAAACTTACTTTTTTAACTTTTATCACTAAAATATTTATTTACTGTTATTGCAAATACATGTAAACACATATTTCGGTAACATTAATTAAATGTTTAAATAGTGTATTTCAGTATTTTGTAAATATAAAATCAACTAAAATGGCCGTTTTAGGTCTTTACCGCTATGATTTCCGAACGTGACATGACATTCGCATTATCTATGGATATGTCACTTTCTGTTTAAAAATTTGCTTCTGACTCTGGGTGGA
Source organism: Eudemis profundana (assembly GCA_947034925.1). Taxonomy (NCBI): domain Eukaryota; kingdom Metazoa; phylum Arthropoda; class Insecta; order Lepidoptera; family Tortricidae; genus Eudemis; species Eudemis profundana. The sequence goes on along the minus strand of OX344814.1, from coordinate 6,002,702 downwards.
TTAGTAAGGTATTTAGATTCACTCGTTTGTAATTCCTTTCTTACCGCCCTAGATACACAATGTACCTACTATTGGCTTTTTGAGATTTCTCGTGTTGTTTTACGCAAACACAATGTATCACGTTATGAAACAAAACGTATTTTAACCAACATTGATGTCGATAATAGTACATTACACAACTAGGATGGTAATACCAAGAAAGGCCGAGATCGCAGATGTTTGCGGCCCGAGCTGCAAGCGAGGGACGTAAATATGCGATCGAGGGCTTTCTTTATTACCTCCCGTGTTGTGTACATCATTTTATGTCTACACTTGGCCAGAAAGCGGCTTTTTCCGTACCCGCAGCGTGCGGAAAAGGCCACTTTATGGCCAGGTGTGGCATAAAGTAACATTAGCCATTGTTTTTATATACGTTTGCATTGTAATGTTCTTATGCAATAAACCCATAACCACCAACGAAAACGAAAAACGAATCACGAGTCAGTAGTCGCCGGGCAGCGTTCGCGAACACTATACTCATGATTAAGGGAATGCCGAATGCTCCCGAAACATATCGAGTGGATGTCTCATCTTTTGTATAACGTGAGTTATCAGTTTTTATTTCAATATATTATTGTATTAATTACGTAAAATTACACTCGTGTAAACAAACGTTAGCGAACAAGCATCGGCCAGTGTGTAACCAGCTTTATTGGAGTGACGTCGCCGTGCGTCACGCAAGTAGGTCACGCTATCGACACGGGCGTGACGCTCGAGCCCGCGTCGACGTCAGTCGGAGATTTTGTTTTGACTTCACGTTCGCATAGACATAGACCGAAGTGGGGATTGTTTGTATTTCCTCATTGCAAACATTTGTATAACTGTAAGGTAAACGTTCTAGTACTCTACAGGAGCATTCCATAAAAAAAACTTCTGCTTTTGTCCCTTACGAAACGCTATGGTAGCTACCTTAATAAAACATTAACTGCTAAGAAACACAAACCATCTTAAAGCAAAGTTAAAAAATAAAATAAAATAGTTTATTTCTGCAAGTAGGCCCTCAAGGGCTCTTTTACAAGTCTGATTCTAAATATGTATTATTTCTTTTGGCGCTTCGGGTACTGACCTTCTGTTGAGAAGAAGCGCCGGAAGAAACTCACCAGTTTCTCTTTTATAAAATGTTTAAATATAACAACAGGTATGACATTATTACATTCGATTTCATTAAGTAATACGTTACGAGTACAATAAACTTTAAACTACATTTTCAGAGATGTAAAAGGTCTCTAGGCGTCATATATCGGCGTATAATATTACTATACCGACATTCAGCTTTCTAATTTTACATGTCAACATTATTAACACTTTCATGTGAGCAACGTCTATAGACGTCGAATATGTAGGCTTAACAACGCCTAATTGATCGGTGCTCGCACGAAAGTGATAAAAAGGTAGTGTCCCTTACCAAACGTTTTCGTGGAATGCTCCTACAAGCTAATTCCCATAATAGTCCGCACCATGTTGTCACCTCTATCGATAATAACTCAACATTCAAGATGGCGACTACTGGGACAGTGTCGAGTACTCGGACATCTACCCTATTCCTTAGAGCAGTGGTCCCGAACCTGGGGGTAATTACCCCTTTAGGGGTAAAATTAAGTTTTCTCAGGGGTAATACTCATATTAAATTAAATCGTTTTTCTTTGAGTACTTTCATATACTTGTCTGTATTACCTATTTTTTTGGAGGGGTAATGATACAAATCTAGAGCGGGCCTGTGGGTGATATGGCAATAAAGATTAAGAACCACTGCCCTAGAGGATATGCTGAATGGTGTCCTTTTGCGGTTGATTTCCGGTTTGTATTTTTTTCTTGTGTATATTTTTTAGTGTTGTTTCTTTTATTTAAACAATAGCTCTGACCTCGCTCGATGTGTACCCTGCGTTACCGGCGTGACGTCGCTGTGCGTCACACAAGTAGGTCACGCTATCGACACGGGCGTGACGTTCACGCTTTTCCGTGTCGACGTCAATCTAAGATTTTTAGGTAGGTGCTCTTGATATTCCGATAGATCCCCGAAGTGAGGATAGCTTGCAATATGTGACACCGATTGTCACTTTACTTATGTAGAAGTAAACTATCTATATAGCTGCTGTCAAAAGGTATGAAAAGCAAGCTACATTACTAGATTAAAGAAGCTTACATACCTATTTCTCTAGAGGTACATGAACCAATTCAACCAATTTTAGCACACCTTTCCGTTTCCCTGCCAAACATCCACGGGACAAATCCTATAACTTCTCGATAAATACTCAGCGAGCCAGTTCGTTACAAACTCCCCGAGTCTGATTAGACTGCTCTTTGATCACGGCCCTTTGAAGCATACTTTGCCAACATTCCCGACAAGGACTTAGGAGATATTTTAACAGTTTTACTGTACTTTCAGGTTATTTTCAGCAAGGCAGCTCATTTGCGGTAATTTGTTGTGATGTTCGGACGCTTTGAAGACGTGAACGATTCGATTACACCGAAGCTTAGATTAAAAATCGCTGATGAAATAGGTAACACTTAAGGATTATTTCCACCGAACGGCCCGCATCGGCTCGGAACGGAAAGAATTTAATGGCCTTTAAAATATACGGAATCATATGTGTACTGTTTTTAAGTCTACATTATTAAGCTGCGCACAACAAGGCAGGCGTCTTCCGCGACACGTGATCGTAACCGAAAGTATGCTGCCACACGCGATCGGATCCGTTCGCTACCGATCGGCCCCGTTCGGTTGTCGACGTGTGCGATCGGAACCTTTCGGCTGTCGATGCCGCCGCCGCGATGCGGCCGTGACCGGGCGAGCCTATTTGACTGGGTGCAGATGCTTGGGAACGCCCAAGCAACCGTACGGTGCCGATCGTGTGCGTCGACATTCTGTCGGCCGCGAACGGCTGTTACCGGCCGATCGTATGCGTCGACACGCTGCCGGACGCGATCGGTTGTCGCCGCATCCGTTCGTATTCTTTCCGTTCCGATCCGTTTGGTACAAATAGTCCTATAACCTACATAACACGTACGTACTTGCATTGTGCAAGGGCCAGTTACGAGTGTCTACGTCTCTTTTTACCTTTGTCTATCTTTTAACGTGCCAAACACTGGGGGTTGGCACAGCGGAGCGTTTCATATTTTCATGTCTGGGGGTGCCACCCGAATGCCACCCCCCCATCTCCCCCGGCGAAAAATCAAACCCGACTGTCACGTAGACAGTTGCTCACTATCTTTAATTAAAGTTATATGACGCAGTACATATTCCATTATTGCTCACGATTTACGCGACTAAAGCCAGATTTGGTGCGACATGTACATTGTTACTGTGTGTTAGAAACTATACTCGAACGTAGATATGCAGAAACCAACTAATGATGAAAAACTGTAGACAAAAAACTAAACTTTCTGCGTTAAGCATTACAGTATATAATCCAAGAATACGGAACCAGCCTCTGGTCTATTTCTGCAAAACTATGGTCAGTTTGGACCCATTGCATGCATGCATGCATTCATTAGACCATATAATCCTGAGTTCTCGGTACGTACTTGCACCTCGCAAGGACTAGGTAGGTTTTTTTTTTTGCCTGACTAACTTGCAACATAAGTGGGTTGCAAGTAAGTCAGGCACCTACTAAGGCGTAGCAATTATATGACCGGGTGGTCGGCCGTGGCGTTCCCTGGGGTCGAACCAGGTCGCTAGCTGGACCACCCCGAGTGAATCGGACTGGGTGCGTGCTGGGGGGCGCCTGGGGTCAAACCAGGTCGCCTTGTCCCGGTCCACCTCGATAGGGTCGGACTAGGTGGGGGCCTAAACGCCTGGAACGACGAACCAGGTCGTTTGGCCAGGGCCACCTTGAAGACTAGTTACGTGTACCTTGGTCTTTTAGGGTTGTTATTGCACACTGCCTTTAATCGTATGTAGGAGATAGAAATATATGCTGTAATACTTGTTGTATATATAAATCAAACGCTAAGAATAACTGGCCAAGAGCATGTCGGACCATGCTCAGTGTAGGGTTCCATAGCCGTAACTATAAGGTAAAAAACCGGCCAAGTGCGAGTCGGACTCGCGCACCGAGGGTTCCGTACAAACTCATAAGTAGATACATGAATAGTTCAAGAAAAACTATATGGCGATTAGTTTAGTAGGAGCAAATAAGTATGTGTTAAGATTTTTGCAAATTTCTCAAAAACAGTGCAAGTTAGGAAAACCGTTATATTTTTCCTGTAATATATAGAATGACATTAATAATTGGTAATTATTACAGATTTTTCTGTTCAGTAACTTCGAAGATAATAGGGGGGGAACGGTATTTTTTTTAACGTTTTTCGCCATAAATCAAAAACTACTTATTTAAAAAAAAATACAAAAATATTTTTTTAATCTACAAACTAAGCCCTTTCATTTGATACCTCACTCGATATAATAGCCCTACTTTCAATTTGCAAAGTCTCATTACGGACCCCTTTAAAAAAAAAGTAAAAAAGTTACAAGATTTTTTTACATCCTATAAGCTCGGGTTAGCGGTTCTTAACACTATTCCAAATTTCAAGTCGATAGCATCAGTAGATCCTGAGATATCTTGCTGTGACAGACGGACAGACAGACAGACAGACAGACAGACAGACAGAGTCGCACCATAAGGGTTCCTTTTTTACCATTTTGGTACGGAACCCTAAAAATACGATGTAAAAAAAGTACAACAACAAAAGAGCGTATCTTCATAGCAATTACGTCCTTTTGTTGAGAAGCGCAGTTTATCGGCAATAACTCAAAAACGGTTAATCCGATCTTATTGAAAATCATTTTCGTTGAAAGTATTAATTAAGCGTTATGATTGTAATTTTTTTTATATTTTTTGAACACACGGTTTAGAAGATAGAAGGGGGGGGGACACAATTTTCACAACTTTCGGAGCGATTATTTCCAAAGGTATTCACTTAATCAAAAACATTACTTTGAAACCTTATAGTGTTTTTTAAAGAGCTGTCGAACTATGTACGACATGTTGTTATTTGCTGAAAAAATTTTTTTTTTGCTTCTGTAACATGTATGGAGTGCCCCCCCTTAAAATATTTATTTTAGTTGTTTAACTCCCAAACTAAGTAGCGGCTTATACAAGACACCTATATTCCAAATTTCATCAATATCCATCGTGTAGTTTTTGAGTAAAATGCCTGTGACATACGGACAGACGGACAGACGGACGGACGGACATGACGAAACTATAAGGGTTCCGTTTTTGCCATTTTGGCCACGGAACCCTAATAAAACCATAGTGATAAATTTAATATGAGCGTTATTTATAGTACTGCAGGTTTACTTAACAATTTACTTATATAAAATTAGAATTTTAAGTTAACCTACTTCAAACCTCTATTTTAATACCAATATAGGTACATATCTAATCGCGTTAGCTAAAATATTACTAGGTAAATATATTTCAAAGCGATTTTTTTGGAAATTGTACACCTGACACATCGTTAAAAGTTATTTTGAAAGAAACTTTTGTGTAAGTAAGAGTTGTTAACTTCTTCACCCATCAAATATAACGAAGTTAATAACGGTAGTAACAAAATAATAAGTTTAGGGTTGAAATTACACTCCTTGGGCGGTAAAATAAAAATTGACGCGTGGCAAGATCGCGGAATGTGCAATAGGCATCTTCTGGGTAAGCGTGCTCCATCTAGACCTTGTCTTCACTTCCCAGTAGGTGAGACCAAGGTCAAACGCAAATCCATCATCCATAAAAAAACTCATGCCTGTATATTTGAAGAATTCCTTCCATTTCTTCAAGATGCCCTCATCAGATTCTTAATTACCATAGTTCATAGTCATACCGGATAGCAATCCAAAAGGCCCTCCTTCCTTTTTGAAGTCAGTTAAAACATGAAAACGCGTATTCATGTAGTCAGAAAAAAATATAATACTTTTTTCTTATTTAGTCCATTTGAAAGATTCGTTTTCATCCCAAAGTGATTTATTAGCAAGAGAAACTTTATTTCTTGTAAGTTGTCTATTTCCGAAAATTCACAACATATTTCAACTACCGTAAGGTCGGGGTACTTTGGCCAAATGTAGGGCAACTATGTCCACCTTGTAAATCACATATCTCAAATCTATAAGGTCTGATAATAAATATAAAAACATGAACGGTCAGGTAAAACCAACCACATGGCAATGCGGTGTAATTTAAATGCGATAATAAAACCTGGATCGAGTTAATCCCTATGGCCAAAGTTACCCCCCAGGGCGAAAGTACCCCGACCTTACGGTACATAAAAATAACCCGACGAACTGAAAACTCCCTTTTTTTATAGTAGGTAAAAATTTAAAATATTTTCATATAAATAGCATGTTTACTTGGATAAACAATAACTAAAACAACCTAATCTAAGAAAATAAAGATAAGTATACAAAAAACTAAAACTATAAATTATACAATAAATACTTACAAACTTTCGTCGGTTCAAACGTTTTCACATACATCGGTTTTAAATACATTTATACCGGGTGTTGCCTGTAACAGGATCAAATATTTAAAACGTAGATTCTACTCATCAAACAATAAAACTTTCGTTCAACAAGTTTTAAAAATTATGTAATCTTTAGGTTTTATCTTTTTTATACAAATTAAATAGTATTTTCACTTCTCATGCTCTTAAAATGTTAATTTAGTCTCTGTATATCGGGACTAAAGTTCCTTATTAATCTCTAGGGATTCAAGTATTTTTTTTTAACTGACTTTGAAAACCCCTAAACAGCCAATCGGGGTGTTTGTGGTTGGAATATTGTCGCCATTTTTAGCGATTGTGTATAGACAATTTTTGGATGTGAAAATAACCTAAAAAGACAACTGTGCAAAAATATTAAAAAAATAACGATTTAACATAGTCATAATGATTAATTATTACGAATATAAATCAATTTAACTAGATTAGGGGTAACTTAATTTTATTTTGCATGATCCAATTAGTTTTAAAATAGGTAGTTTTCACGTTTGAACCTGTTAGCTAAAAATGCCAGCATTTAAAGCCTGAGTGACTTCACTAAGTACAATATTTCAACAATTAATGTGTATAAATATTGTAATTTTGTGTAATAGAACGTCGTTTTTTTCCTCGCATTCAAAGTGAAAAGTAGAGTGTTTAACGCGGGACTAAACAACCATAATGACACTCGATCTATAGTCACCCTCGCTACGCTCGGGTGGCTAAACACCTCGTGTAATTATGGCTTGTTTTAGTCCCTAGTTGAACAATCTACTATTTCAATGTACGTTAACATCAGTCTAATTGACGTCGCTTGTCACGCTACTAACATAATTAACAATTTAACAACGCAATACGTTGCGGATTCAAATAAACTTTAAAGTGTACTAAAAACAAAAACATAAGTTATTATTAAATGTCGCTGAACAAATGTTGTTCAGTCTGAGGAGTACAACCTCAGTTTTAATTAAGTATTTGTTCTTAGTACAGACAACACGTTGTATATGTATAGATTTGCAGCACGAGTGTTGACGGTAAAATAAGATTGAGTAATACCCATTATCGCGAGTCGATAATCGAGTTATGGATGACTAAAAGCGATCAGCCACTGCACCGGCCGTTGGCACGGCTGCAAAGTGCATTCCTTGCATCAGGTGCGATGTTTCTCGCTCTCAACACGCGCGGCAGTACGCCCGCCAAGTTCCGTGAAAGTACCCCAGTTATTTGAATACTTATTGCATTTTTACTATAGAAATTTCGTGTAATCATGTCACAATTGTTGTTAAGCTTCATGTTTATATAACAGAAAATGGTAAGTTTCTCGCGGCATTTCTTCTCACTGGAAGGTAATTTTGTCAAAGTGCTAATAGAAATTAGAATAAGACCTGTAAAAGAGCCCTTAAGGTCGACTTTGTAAAAATAAATGATTTGATGACGCCGAAAATCCTGCTGTATATCGTCTGCTGACAAGCAAAAGTCACTAAGTAACAAATACCTACTTAAAGTAAAGCTCGTATTGATTTACTAATTAGATACGACCTTTTGAAGAGCAGTGACAGAAGTTTTAGTGAATTTCGATTGTCATTGTCACCAGGCGATATTTTACTTACACGATCCGATTTAAGCAGTAACTATTTTTCGCACATTACTTATTTGGGGAAACAGTTATGAATATGAATGACAAAAGGCGATCAGTCGATGCCCCGGCCGTTTGCACGGCTGGAAAGTGCATTCCTTGCATCAGGTGTGATGTTTCCCGCTATAAACACGCGTGGTAGTGCGACCACCAAGTTTCGCAGAATGCTGCTGTAGGTATTTATTTATTCAAATCATTACACAGTGTAACAGTTACACACCAAGGTATATTTACTTCCATGATCCTATTTCTCATACACAATTTATTTCACAGTGCAGCCAAAAGTCTGTTCTTTTCAAGCATAAGTAACACTATTAAATATTGACGACCGCTTTAGCTTAGTTGGTAGTGACCCTGCCTACGAAGCACGAGGTCCTGGGTTCGAATCCCGGTAAGGGCATTTATTTGTGTGATGAGCACGAATATTTGTTCCTGAATCATGGATGTTTTCTATGTATTTAAGTAATTGTATCTATTAAATATATCGTCGTCTAGTATCCATAACACAAGCCTTATTGAGCTTACTATGGGGCTAGTTCGATTTGTGTAAGATTGTCCCCTAATATTTATTTATTTATTTATTAAATCAACTACATACTAAAAAATAATGATGTCCCACCAAAAAAAAGCTATAAGAAACAGACCAAGATCACATGAGCCAAGTTAGGGCTAAAATGTATTAGTATTAATTAAGAATCGAGTTAAATGTTATAGGTAATGCTCGACCCTATAGCACAGTATAATAGCAGTATTTTTTCTTTATACAAAAGATACATCGCGCGCTTGAATGTGTGCGCGCCGTGTACGAACGCACTACAAGCAAATAAATAAGAATGCCTAAGAATGCTGCAGTATTGATCGTACTTACACAGACGTGCTATCGCGCGTCTGTGTGAATACGTGTCACTCCTAAACGGCCGATGTTGGACTACGTGTTCGTCTTTATACTTTGCCTATAGTTGATTGGTAGACAATACCATTTTGGCCAAGTCCGCTCGTTTGTCATGCATTTTTTGGATAATAAAGTTTGAATAAGCGAACTTCATACCCTCTCATAAGTATGCTAAATTTGATATTCGTACCACCACACATTTAATTTTAATAATATGTTCAAATTTGTGTTCAGTAATATATACATATATTTATTTATTTATTTAGACTTTATTGCACAATACAGGAAAGTACAAACGGCGAACTTAATGCCATAAGGCATTCTCTACCAGTTAACCGCTGGGCCAAACAGAAATATTAAATTGGTGCATGAACATATAGTCAAATCCGTAAAATACACATAGTATATATATACTATGAATAATTTATAAGTAAGCTAAGTTAATATTCTAAACATAAGAATTTCCGATGTGTTTTCTACCATACTAAGAATGTTTGTTTACATGTATAAACCTCACTGTCATATATATGCACACATACATAGGTATTTAAATTAATCTTAGGTTTTTCTTTTTCTTTTAAATAGTTTCATATAACATTATTATATGAAGACCACTAAGCTATGCTATTTGACGACCGCTTTAGCTTAGTTGGTAGTGACCCTACCTACGAAGCAGAAGGTCCTGGGTTCGAATCCCGGTAAGGGCAATTATTTGTGTGATGAGCACGAATATTTGTTCCTGAGTCATGGATGTTTTCTATGTATTTAAGTATTTGTATCTATTAAATATATCGTCGTCTAGTATCCATAACACAAGCCTTATTGAGCTTACTATGGGGCTAGTTCGATTTGTGTAAGATTGTCCCCTAATATTTATTTATTATTTATTTAAGCTATGATACTAGCTTAAACTTAACACGTATGTTATGTTAAGTTTTAATTAAACTTAAGAAATTAAGAAGTTATTGATGTGTTACCTTTTACACTTAATTTTACGCTTATTGGTTATACCATTAATTTATATTGCTGGAAGAGCGGGATCTCCTGCCACAAGTATATTTTTATGCTTACTAGGAGGTTCCAACCCTAAATTGTATGTAATAAGAAACAGTAACCAATAAACAATTTTTCATTTTCATTTTCTCATATACCACTTTTGATTTTACACGGCTCATGAGAACTTGGCCATTTTTTTACAGTTTACGTTTTCTGCGGGATCTTATTTTTAATTCCCACATTCATTCAGGCGGCATCTCCGGCGTTTATTTCGGGCGACGATAAAAATGTGACAATGTTTTGGACTCTTGCCTATCTGCCATATTTTTTGTAACGTATCAACCGCCGATTTGTCGAAATGTAACGTTGGTGCGATGTTTGGTATTTTAAGAATGTATACAAAAAACATGCTAGTGTGTGTTGGGAAAAGCTTTTGACTGTCACACACGGTAATTTTTAAGATAATTATATTCGCCTCGGACTTGTAATAAACACTCGTTTGTAATTCCTTCCTTACCGCCCTTGATACACAATGTACTAATTTTGTATAGGTATGCATATAATGGTTTTAATTTATAATTTATTTCGTTTTGTGCAGGTACAAGTTGAAATCGTCCACGGGCAATGAAAGGTGGTGTTTGGTGTTCATTTATGTAATTTTATGTTAGCCCGGGCCGAAAGTAGAATTTACCGCCCGTAGGCGGAAAATCCCATTTTCTAGTCAGGGTAAGGCGTAAAATAGTCACCAGCAATAATATACGATGAAAAGGAACGTACAAAAATTTCTGACACCGTTCTATTCCTATAGTAATATCACAGTTTAATAGCAATATTTTTTCTTCCTAAAAAGTGTACATCGCGCGCTTGAATGTGTGCGTGCCGTGTACGAACGCACTACAAGCAAAAATTTAAGAATGCGTAAGAATGCTCCAGTATGGATCGCACTCACACAGTAGTGCTATCGCGCGTCTGTGTGAACGTGTCGCGCGCTCCTAAACGGCCGGAGTTGGACTACTTGTTCGTCTTTATTAGGGATGTAACGATACCGATACCGATATATCGGTATCGCCGATAATATACAACCGATATTTGAAGAACGCGAACAGAATTTGCTGTATGAAAAAAAATCTGAAAAACTAATTTCAATTACTGACTTATTTTATGTATTGGTCTATTACCTTGTGCAATGACAAATACAGTATTCTGTAATCTTTGCAATTACTATGTTAATTAAATCTTTGATTCTTTTTTTAAAAAATAAATTTGAATTTTGAGTTGACAATCTATATTTTTCTAATATTTTTACTTTACACTTTCAAGGTTGACTCTCTGTTAAATATAGCCAAGTTTTAGGTATAATAAGGACATACAAATATCTGAAGTTGATACTTCATTATTTAGTTAAGTTATCGGTATCGCCGATATTTACTTCAATATATCGGTATCGGTATCGTATCGGCAAAACTATGTATCGCCTTTATACTTTACTTTAGAGAGCTTCTGAGGATCGATACTGGAGCATTCTTACGCATTCTTAAAACTTTGCTTGTAGTTGCGTTCGTACACGGCGCGCACACATACAAACGCGCGATGTACAGTCAAGGGCACCAATATGTATACACCACAAAGTTTCAAAAATATGTATACAGGTCTTATTATTATGGCAGTAAGGTTTATGTATACATATTTTGCAACTTTGTGTGGATATTTATATTTGCCCTTGACTGTACCTATTCTGTAGGAAGAAAAATTACTGCTATTATATGGCCGTGTCAGATACTTAAGCGTGTCCTGTTTCATCATATATTTTTGCGGGTGACTGTACACACCTTCGGCAGAAATAAATAATGTCTAAGCTTCGAAAAGAACCAAAATGAGTATAAAAAAATACTGGTTTTCGAATTAACCGCTTCAATTCTTGGCTCGATCAGGATTGGTTTATAGATGGCCATGCGACTTGAGACATTATTTATTTTACCGCCCTAAGAGTGTAACGTTCAGTCAGCGGCAGATGTATCGACAAGAAAAAACTGCAATATGTATATTAAATGTAATATTGCACAAAACCTCTCAACATCAAGCTATCATACAAAAAGCAAACTTAATGCCGTCAGGCATTCTCTACCAGTCAATCCTTATTTTCAAGACGGTAAAATAGGTGCTTGTAGATTTTAGCTCTTCATCCATGTCGATGTAACTGATACTGACTGTACTTTTAACTGTGAGTTTGCGATTAAGGCCATTCGACATGTGCAAAGGTATATAGCGGCGCTATTCTGCAATTAATGTATTGGTATATGTCTTTGCCGCGTGTTGAATACAGGTCCAGCATGCGAGTGAACATAATATGTATTCCATAAGGTTACATGAAAAGTATTAGTTTCTTAGAATAGAAAAAACACATGAAACTATACTCACGGGCAATGAATTCGGTTAATTTTCTATATAATTGTTCATAGAAAATTACCCGAATTCATTGTACATGAGTGTATGAAATGAAATTGTTTGAACCTACATTACACAACTAGGGCGGTAAAATAAAGAATGACGCAGATTGCAGATGTGTATAAATATGCCATCTTGGTCGTTTAAAAAAAATATGTAGTTATAATAAGGGCTTAATTTAAAAAAATGTTAACGCAAATATTATTTATTAGAAACAAAAGCAAAAGAACATTAAAATAGAAACAAGGTTAAAATTAAATGCACTAAAAACTAAAACTAAGTTAAAATTATATAAGCTAAAACTAAAATAGATCTAAAAATGGCCCCTGCGGCATGGTGCCGAAGATGCTGGCAGCATTTCCTCGCTGGATTGTAAGGCTGATGTATTGACCGAGGAAGCTGCCAGCTCTTTAGTCCCTCGTGGTTTTCCTGAGTCTCTTCGATAACTCCTTGAAGAGACTTAGGGCGCCAGGGCCCCACGGACCAAAGGTCTCGACGCCAAAAGGAACGAAATCATATTCTGCGCCGAGACCACTGTACTTTCCTGCCTCGTTATGTTAATCTTGTTCCTTTTTGTGATGAAAGTTAACAATACAATTTATATCGTTAACTTTCGTCACACAAAGGAACAATGTCAACATTAATTGTACTAGTTTTAAGTTCTCATGTATAAATTCTTATGAGAATAAAGAATCTTTAAACCGATATTAACACTTTGTTAAATTAAGCCCGTGTTAAGTTAACTACGCACTTTTATTAAACTACTTATCTGGCCTTTTTAGAGAATTTCTAAAAAAAAATGTCATTTTTATATAGCGCGATATTCTGCTAAATTTATGGTTTTTCTACACATAGAATTACGCGCTCTTACAATCCCAATGGGACGAAACACCAACCTATTTTCCATATACTTTGTATAACACAATGGAAACTTTCATTAATGTATGGAAACTTTGGGACATTTTTTCTTCTATTGGGATGGAAAGAGCTCGTATCGTACTTTTATAAGTAGAAATGACTTATAATTTACGTCACACCTGGCCATAAAGTGGCAATAACCGCCCGTTACGCGTGCGGAAAATCCCACTTCATGGCCTGGGGGAGACGTAAAGATTTGTACTTACAACGGGCGGTAATAAAGAAAGCCTGAGGTCGCATATTCATCGCCCATGCCTTCGGCTCGGGCGTCAAATATCTACGATGTGAGACATTCTTTGTTTTACCGTCCTACGTAAGTAATGTACACAAAACTTCACAAAGTGTTTTTTTTAAATGTACTCTTTATTTCCACCCGAGGTGTATGTAGCATGTGTGAATGTATAATTTTGTGTATTGCCACAGGAAGTGAGATTTTCTCCCCTCTTAGTGGGGGTAAATTTAGACAGTTTTCGACTATTACATCATATAACTTTTTTACTCCCAATAGTCGTTAGAATCTATAGTTACAGTTTGTCGGGTTACTCATTCCCATCGTGTATATAGATCCACACTTTCTGATTGCGTATTCATAAAAAGTAAAAAAAATCGATTAACTTTCAGTTATCACTAAGACTATCACACATAAAACTCATGAGAAAAACAAATAGAGTTTTTTTGAAGTCAGTAAAAAAAATCAAAGTAAGTAGTGTTATTTCCAGGACCGTATTTAGGGGAGGGCAGGCGGGGCTACTGCCCCGGGCCTCCAGAACACTTCCCTAATAAACAGGGGCCTCCACTAGTCTGTTAGGAGCCACCGATCCTTCGTTGCCCCAGTGCCTTCACACCTCCAAATCCGGCCCTGGTTATTTCCGTGTGTGCCTGTTGTTTGAATGCATGTCTGTGGTAGGTAATCAATTTGTAGTACCTACTGATTTACTATGTAACTATGTATATGTACAGAATAAGTGAAAGTACTTGGCAAGACTAGTGCCATCAGCCCATCACGCAAAATAGGCGCATGTTTGCCGTCGAGTTGAGGAAAACAAGCCCGCGTAAACCTATAACCTAGTACTTTGTACAAAAAAGTTTGTCTTTCTAACAAAACTGACGTTCGGGTCCGACCACCGGACGGAACGCGCCGGATCCGATCGTCTTTCTCTGTCGCATGACGCGTGCTCTTTCTGGTCGCTGGCTAAACCCCTGCAAAGCAAAATTTTATACTAGACCCGCACGGCGAAATCGCAAAGTGAGCCATTAAATTTCGCGATAATATGGCCGAACCTTGGTGTCTTGCCTTTTCGCCGAATTAGTTTGCGCAAATGTTTCTTTTGCCAACTGTTTCATTTCCCAACTCTTCGATTTTCTCCGTAGCCAAACATTTTTCTTAGTGTATTTTCTTATGGTTTTATACAAGGACCATTAAAACAAGAGGACTGTCATTCTCCATACTTTAGATTGTACCCCGACCGCGAGGGAGTGTCCAGGCAAAAACTAGATGGCGCTAAAAAACTAAACATTTAACGATGTTATAATTGAACAAAGAAACATAGTACAGTAACAATTAGTTCGTAAACAGCTACTTAATAATAAATAAATTCTAACATTTAAATACCGTGTCACGCTTGCAAAGTTGAATAATTCGGATGTTGACTAATGTTGAATTTTACAACATAATATAGTCACAAGGATTGGAAAATACTAAATTATCATAGCACAAAAGAAATAAACCAAAAATGTATAAAAAATATAAAGTCATGAGACCACAAAGTTTAAGAAAAAAGGTTATTTTTTTATCGTCTTAAAGAAAAATTAATGTCAATTTCGGAATGCTTAAATAACACTGAAAAAATAAATGTAAGACAACTATGTGCTTAAACGCACTTTTTCGTGCTCAAAATGGCAAAATGCTATTTTTTTTCATATAACTTAGTACAGCGATAGAAGCGATGACGTCATAGGGAGGACCCGTTTTGTATAGAGCGTTTTCAATAATAATAATAATAAACGTTTATTTTCAGATGTCAAGGATCCATAGATTGTTAGTATACAAACTTAAAAACTTAAAAATTATGTTAGTTCCATTAATTTCAATTCAATTGTGCAATACTACCAGAAATTTAAATGAAATCAATATTCGATAATTATTAAATTAAATTACTAAATTGAAATTGAAATGTCACACGAACTAAATTAAATTAGTTAAAAATGTTAACAAAAAATTGAAATAGCAAATAATAATAATAAAGATCACAGTGTTAATTAATGTATTAAAGTGCGAGCCACTGGAATAATCAATCCATGCTCAGTGCGATCTGCTACTTTTGATTACAATTTGTGGCTGTTATACTTATACAAATGTATTAGGTGTCATATAGATATTTGTTCCTCACAAATATTAGAATCGATTTACGACAGAAAAAAAATCGAGTCAACAGGCGAATTGTAAATAATATAATTCCTTTACCAAGCTAATACTACATAGATGGCGTTGTAATATCGGGGAACAGCTTTTTGTATGGAGAATGACAGTCCTCTTGTTTTAATGGTCCTTGGTTTTATATAACGTGTTAAGCCACCTATTGAAAACCTCAGACACCCCAACTGATTTATATTATTCTGAATTAGTCTACAGTAGGTATTTGGTTTTAAATCCGTAAAAGATATTAGCGTTTTTTTTTTAATTCTAGTCGATTAGTAACTCTACATTTGTTGATTACGTGTGAGTGATGTAGGTAATCCCACCGAGACACAAACACTTTGACAACACGTGACAACTCCATCTGTGAATAGTAGTAGTCGCAAATGTTGCACGCATATATAACTTAGACTGGGCAAGATAAAAAGAGGAAATAAAAAAAATATGTATTAAAATATAATGTATCGATTGTACTCTTGATTCTGAATTAACAGTTTTCAGGTTTTCAGTTGGTTGTGTAACACCTTGTAAAATACAGTAGGTTAGGTTTGTTTTATGAAAGCTCTGAAAATAATATGGTTTTATGCCACACCTGGCCATAAAGTGGCTTTTTCCGCAGTGTAGACATAAAATGATGTACACAACAGGGGAGGTAATAAAGAACACAGCAAACTTGTGCGATCTCAGCCTTTCATTGTATTACCACCCTAGTTGTGTAATGTACTATTAAAGAAACTCGTAAATTGGAAAATAAAGCGTTTGGGAAAAAATAATTCGGTGAAAAGGCAGAGAACCCCGGACCTCGTATGTTTTAGGTCAGCCTTTACGTAAAGCGCAGACCCTGTGCTACGCCGCGTAGCAACCTTCGTAGCCATAGCTCGTAGCGCTGCTACGAAGGTCTACGAATTAATGTTGTAATTTTTCTATACATATAAAACAGTTCCTTGACTAAGGTACTGACAGACAACATACAGTCTAAACCACTGTAGGTAAAGGGATGAAATTTGAAACGCATACTCTTTAGGGGGTAGGAGTCACAGAAACATCGAGGTAGGTACAAGGAAAAAGTGTATGTACCTCGCGTGCTAAAAAGAAGTGACGGGGACCTACTTTGCACGCCGTCAATTTCAGTTGCTGTCAATATTAACTAAATTGCCAATAGAGCTTCAATCCCGGGATTTTGTATAGCCAATACCAAGATCCCGGGAATAATCCCGGAGATGGAAACCCTAATTAAGCATTTATTTTAATTTTGACTTTTTTACTGTGCAAATTCCTGACAATTTTATGTTATTTCTACTTAAAATTACGGGCTTTTACGATCCCAATGGAAGAAAAAAATTGACCCAATTTATTTTTCCTGTTGTGTTACTATGTTTCCATACTTTGTATAACACTAACACAATGGAAAGTTTCATAATGTATGGATTTGGGACACAAAGAGTTCGTAATTCTAATTAGAAATAACATAAAATTGCCAAAAAACTTCACAAAGAAGAAAATGGCATTTTTTTAATGCTCTGCCAGTATTGGCGCGGCAATACTGACAATTAGGGTTACCAAGTCAGGCCCAGTCCGACCAAAGCAAGACAGACAAGTAGTCAAACTTACTATGGTTCGTACCGGATAACAATAGACTCTAGAGGAACACAGAAGAAGAGATTCGAAACATTTTCTGTAAAGTTTCACTTCTTCTTCTTCGCGATGGTCGAGTGACAACACACGCTAGAGCAAACGCCTTTTCCACTGCCCCGCAGAATCACTCATATTGAATGTTACAAATAACTATTCACCAAATACTTAGGAATGACAAACTATAACAGAAACAGTATACATTTAAAAAAACATACAAATTCGATGTAACTATTTGATAGTACAATATAATAATGACAGCTCTGAGCTGTCTCGTATTATTGAGTGTTGCTTATCTCTGGCTCTTTGGGTATTTTATAAGGATACTTTGTTATTTTCAGCCAACCAAAAAGTATGGACATCATCAATATTTTATTTTTGAGCATCTACTTTAGAAATGTCATTTATTGAATGTCAACCTAAAACCGGCACTATGAAGAACCTTTTTTTTCTTCTGTCTATTCCTATACGAAACAGACTGTAGGACTTACTTACACATTCGTAATACTTTGCTTGTAGGTAGTGCGTCCGTTCACGGCGCGCACACATACAAGCGCGCGATGTACCTTTTGTAGGCAGAATAATAACTGGCCAAGAGCATGTCGGACCATGCTCAGTGTAGGGTTCCATAGCCGTAACTATAAGATAAAAAATACGATGTAAAAAAAGTACAACAACAAGAGAGCGTATCTTCATAGCAATTACGATTATCGTAACTGTCAATCTAATATTTGAAGGGTACAGAAATAAACATGTCTGGTCACCTAAGTAACTCTTTGAGTTATATATAGCGGTTTGACAGTTAGTCATCGTGAACAGTTACTATGGCAACCATTTCTTTAAAAGTGAAAAAATAACTGGCCAAGAGCAAGTCGGACCATGCTCAGTGTAGGGTTCCATAGCCGTAACTATAATATAAGGTAAAAAATACGAGGAAAAAAAAGTACAACAACAAGAGAGCGTATCTTCATAGCAATTACGTCCTTTTGTTGAGAAGCGCAGTTTATCGACAATAACTCAAAAACGGTACATTCGATCTTGTTGAAAATAATTTTCTTTGAAAGTATTAATTAAGCGTTACCTTCGTGATTTTTTTCATATTTTTCGAGCGCACGGTTTAGAAAATAGAGGGGGGGGGGGACACAATGTACACAACTTTCGGAGCGATTATTTCCAAATACATTCACTTAATCAAAAACATTACTTAGATACCTTATAGTGTTTTTTAAAGAGCTGTCGAACTATGTACCACACGTTGACATTTGCTGAAAAAAAAAAATGTTTACTGTCTTTAACATGTATGGAGTGCCCCCCCTAAAATATTTATTTTAATTATTTATATACCAAACTAAGTAGCGGCTCATAAAAGACACCTATATTCCAAATTTCATCAATATCCATCATGTAGTTTTTGAGTAAAATGCCTGTGACATACGGACAGACAGACAGACAGACAGACAGACAGACAGACAGACGGACGGACATGACGAAACTATAAGGGTTCCGTTTTTGCCATTTTGGCTACGGAACCCTAAAAACCGGACATGTATGTAAGTGCGGGTCGAACTCACCCGACCGAGGGTTCCGTACAAAGTAGGTAAGTATATTAAAGTACCCTATAAATTTTGGTTCCGTTAGTAAAGTCTATTTCTTTTAATGATTTCATTAGAACTTTGAGAAACTGAGAGTAAAAGCAACTCAGACAATGCATAAAATTTCTCAATGGTTCTCAACAAACGGTATGCTCTTAAATATCGATAAGACAAGCATTATGCATTTTCAACTTCGTAAAACTACCAGATATCAATTCAATATTTCAATTGACAATATAGACCTTCCACAAGTTGAACAAGTCAAATACCTGGGTTTTACCATAGACTCGGGCCTGACATGGTCTCCACACGTCGACGTAACGTGTGATAAGTTATCTTCGGCGTGTTTTGCCCTGTCTAGGCTGGCTCCTACACTGACAGTTGAAAATGTTAAAGCGGCATATTACGGCTACCTTCACTCCATTTTAATCCAAGGTATTGACCTCTGGGGCACATCAGCGAACCGCGATAGACCTTTTAAAATGCAAAAACGCGCTCTGCGAATTATTTCAAAGAAACCGCACGATCATCCGGCACAAGAATTATTTAAAGAACACAAAATACTCACTTTACCTTGTGTGTTCATACTTGAGGCTTGTAAGTTCGTTAGATCCAACCTGGACCAATATATGACTCGAGGGCAAAGTCACGGTAGAAACACCCGCGGACAACACCTACTGCTCGTCCCGCACCGTCGACTCGCTAAGGCTCGACGGTCACTCGGTGTCATTGGCGTTAAAATATATAACACTCTTCCAAGTGAAATAAAAGATTCTCCTAGCGATGCAATATTTATTAAAAGGCTTAAAAAAGTTCTAGTTGACCTGGCATGCTACAGTATTGAGGAATTCATTGTAAGAAAATAAGTAAAACCATACGTAGGTATAACCATCTAATATTATTAATTCGTTAATTTTATAAATTATGACACCAAATGAGATGTAATTAATGTAAATACCACAATGTTACAATTTAATTCTAATTGTATATGTAAGTAATTTAATTAATGAAATGTAATAATGTGACTTGTAAAAACATTTGCCTTTACCAATAAAGAATCTGTATCTGTATCTGTATCTGTATTAAAAATGTATAGTTTTCAGATTTTTCCCTATACTTGTAGTATAAGATGGTATTACTTGCCAAGTTCTTGGTCAACGGAAAGTACCTACCCACTTGGCCGGTTTCTTCCTTTTGAGGTACGGAACCAAAATGACTGCTATTATACTGTGGAGCGACTCCTGTTCGTCACCCCATTACGTAAGTGCTGTTCGCTGTTGACAATATCAACATGGCGTCATAAGTGAATAATATGATTGAAACTTCAACCCCGCCGTGGGTGTTGGCAGCAATCAGTGTTATTGTATGTCTGACAGACAGAACAGGTATTTCTATACTACATATGAAAGAATCATGATGTTTCTTTATTTGTTTCTAATGCGGGTAAATTACTCCACATTTTAAGTTACATATATAGATACAAGAAATCAAAGTACATAGAAAAATTAAATGGTACTCACCTGTGGTCCAGACCGGGAATGGAACCCGGTACCTCTGGATTTCCGGCCCAGCGCCTTAAGAGGAAACAGTAAAGCCGAGAGAATTGAAAATTAGGTATTTGTAAAATGTGTCGCTGTCCCGCACTGCCCGCCTGTCCCCCGCAGAGCGCGATAGAGACAACTGCAGCTTGGACCGAAAATACCTTTTAAAATTTCATGAAAACAATGTTTCGTAGTCCCCTGATTTCTTCCCCAAAACTTAACCTATTTAACAATTTTTTTCATTAAACATTAAGGAAAGACTTTGGCCGTGTTCCTATGTTTTCCTTTTTTTTTATAAACTTGTCAAATTTGATTTCTGGATGTGTGAACACGGCGAAAAATCTGGCATTTTTTTTAGGTGTTTGAAGGTTAATATCTCTTTTGAGAATCAATTTATCTTAAAAAGGAAAACATAGGAACATATCAATAGTAGCCATAGATTTTTAGACAAAAAAATATTGCTATCCAGGGAGGAAACAGGGGACTACGTTTGTATGGAAAAACTGCCCTCCTATTTCCTCTTAACCACTTGGCCACCGGAGCACACAGCAAGCGCCTTCAATTTTACCATCTACTTTGACTTTCGTATCGTTCTAGTTTTAATATCTATGAGAACACTTATTAAAAATCCATAAAATCCAGAGGTACCGGGTTCGATTTTATTCTATGTACTTTGATTTCTTGTATTTCTATATTTTTAACCGACTTCGAAAAAGAGCGGCCTACGGAGTTCAGCTTGGGCAAAAATGCTTTCGTATATCCGGCAGATGTCTTTTTGTTCTCCTCTGCAGGTCGCATTTCTCGTAAAATTCAGTAAGCGCATTCGACAATTCTATAGATTTTTTTGTCGGCTCAGTTTTCGAAATTTTCCAAAATAGCGTAGCCATGGAGGTTTTTAATGTATCGATAAGTTAGATTATAAACTGACGGTGTTCGCAATTTTACGGTGACATTTTAATCACAAAAAAAACTTGTCAATAACCACATTTTTATTAAAAAAAAAACCCGACCGCGGTGCACTTTTGAAACTGCATAAAATCCGCCATTTTGTTTATTTTAACGAACTTCATGCCCAGTGACACTCGCACCATCAAGATGAATCTAATGATGTATCATTTATCAAAATCGGATGTGCCGTTGAGTAGTTACGAGCGGACACAGGAACGGACATACATACATACATACAGGTCAAACACATAACCCTCCTTTGGGCTTCGCCGCAGTCGGGTAAATAGCCAATTACCCCTTTACAAGTTCATCAATGACGTCATATTTTATGCAAGCTACAAATGAACAGTCCGTCCGTATCACAACGCCCCACGAATTATCCGAGCGAATCGAAGCTTCGATCGCAGGCGTGGTTCCGTGACGTCACGGTGACGTCGCCGTGACGCGCGCCCTACTTGCGGCCCTGTTTATTTATATACGGCACCGCTGTCTGTGTGTTTAACAACAACGAGTGCGCGGTCTAAAGAACGTAGATTTAATGGGTTTTAGAACAATACACAAACATTTATGGGTCATTCTTTTAAAGTTGTACACTAACTTTTTTTTGAGATCTGACTAATTTTACATCATTTCTACTCAGAATCACGCGAACTATGGTCTCTGATAGAAGAAAAAAAGTATCCCAAAGGAGATTGCCGACTTTTGGTACCAATATCGTCATTTAATTGTGTCACAACTAGAGATGGGCCGTTCCCGGGAATATTCCCCACTTGTATGGGGAATATTCCCGCCGTAGGAATATTCCCCATACAAACGGGGAATATTCCCGGTAATGGCACATCTCTAGTCACAACAAAAACGATAACAAAAACTTACCTAGTTTTATTTTTTTAACCAGGTGTATTTTTTATTACGTTTAAAATGGGAAATCTGTGATCAATTAAAATAGTACATCTTACAACACGGGAGGTAATAAAGAAAGCCCTCGACCGCATATTTACGTCACTCGCTTGCAGCTCGGGCCGCAAACATCTGCGATCTCGGGCTTTCTTTGTATTAATTACCACCCTAGTTATGTAATGTACTATTTTTTCATCCTCGTGGTTTTCTCTACTTTTATATAAATACAGTTCCGGGACTTAGACCTGGATGTCCGAGTGCTCGACATTGTACCAGTGGTCGCCGTCATGAATGTTAAGTCATTAGCAATAGAGGGAACAACAGGGTGTCGATTATTGGGCCTAGCGTGTCGAACACTAGGACACATCGTGAGGAAAAAGTCACTTTATGGCCAGGTGTCGCATAATAGTACATTACACAACTAGGGTGGTAATACAAAGAAAGGCAGGGATCGCAGAAGTTTGCGGCCCGAGCTGCAAGCGAGGGACGTAAATATGCGGTCGAGGGCTTTCTTTATTACCTCCCGTGTTGTGTACATCATTTTATGTCTACACTTGGCCAAAAAGCCACTTTATGGCCAGGTGTGGCATAAATAAATTTTTTCTACTCCTGTACTTGCATCTGTGTTTTACTTGGTCACGAACACTAATTATAAGAACATACATAATATGAGTTCAGAGAGGTCTATACTCTATCCTCCGGACACCGAGCATTTAATTGAAATTCCTTGCCACTATAGCCGAATGTACTTTACAAAGCATTAAACTGTTTCTGTTGCAAAGTACTAAACAAATGTTTTTTAATATTGTTTGATAAAGACATTGAACATATTTCTGTTTAGGTATTCTTTGTCTTTTATAAAGGACTTTAGGTCATTCAAGCATAGTAGGTTACGTGAATAAATTAAACCAATTATTTAAAATTTTAATGAAATTTAATGTAATGTTACACATTAAGTACGAGTACTAAACATAATCATATTTTTAATATGATCATAAAAAGTAAAAAAATACACAATCAACACTTAGTTTTATAATGTTTTTCATGAAAAAAAACACATACACTACGAACGACAGGTCTTTGTATAGGTTTAATATTTTTACGACGGTTTATTTACTTTTTTTCTACTCCTGTACTGTTATCTGTCTTTTACTTGGTCACGAACACTAATATAAGAACATACATAATATGATGATTTTTTATTAAAGCATTAACGACTGCCAACGAATTCTAAATTTTATTAGAAGAGAAAAATTGAAAAATTATATGTCTCGGGCAGGATTCGAACCTGCATCTCCTCGGCTATCCGGGCCAGCAGGCGCCTTAACCAACTAGGCTACCGAAACTCTGTCCAAGCCATCGAATCCTTCAACCAGTCCCTTCATTTGTGACGTCCCGCCCTGCCCGAGACATATAATTTTTCAATTTTTCTCTTCTAATAAAATTTATACATAATATGAGTTCAGAGAAGTCTATACTCTATTCCCCATAACAGCACTAGTGTCGTTATAGTCACTTTACGTTATTGCTAGCAGCAGCAGCCACAGACTTCTAAATCTAGGTTTAACTTAGGTCAAGGATTAAGCGCTCAATTTTAACTTTACGGTAAAAATGCACAACTACCAACTTAACAAACAATTAAATTCCTACGGTTTTTAAGAAAAACAAAACTTTCCGAACTAAATTCATTGATGCCAACATAAAAAAAGTATTTTTAATATATTCACTGCGTGTCAATTTAAAATAAAAAAAAAAAGTTTACCATAGAGACATACTGTCAGTCATACGTCATATTTGCCTTGTTTGCAGGTTATGCCTTGTTTGTATTTTATATTTAAAAAAAACCTAGTCGTAGAAAAAGTATTGTATGCAACGTTGTATAATTAAGTCAAAAAACGCTCATTGCGTCTCTATTTGCGATACTCGCCGCTTTCGCGGCTCGTATCGCAACTCACGCAATTCGCATTTTTTGAACCTTCTTATACAACTGTTGCATAATAGTACATTACAGAACTAGGGTGGTAATACAAAGAAAGGCCGAGATCGCAGAAATTTGCGTCCCGAGCTGCAAGCGAGGGTCGTAAATATGCGATCGAGGGCTTTCTTTATTACCTCCCGTGTTGTGTACATCATTTTATGTCTACACTTGGCCAGAAAGCGACTTTTTCCGAACGCGTAGCGTAGGTGTGGCATAAAACAATTTTCTCTACGATATAATTTTAGAGATAGAATCGAATGCTAGAAACAGTTCTCACTTGGAATTAGCATCTAAATAGTCCGATCAATTTGAATGCAAATCAGAATAATTTCCACGCGAAATTAGATTTAACCTAGCCAGCCTGATTGGGTTTGCCCATTATATACATCTATATATATCCGTAGAACAACTAATATAACGTCCGTAGAACAACTAATACGACGATCTAATATCGACTTTCCTGCATCCTTTTTCCTAATCAATTTTGTTCACAATAAGTGGTAAAAATAAACACAATTCGCTAGGGTTGCCACCTTATATCTAATCCCCCTATCTAAGTAGGTTACAAGTGTCAATTCTGTAGTAATTAGAGTGTATAATAAATTACCAACGGAACTAAAACAATTACCAATGCCACATTTTAAGCGAAAATTATTGAAAATGCTTATAAACAATTGCTTGTATTTCTGATTATTTAAATGATGACATAAATTTCAATTAGCGTAATATTATTGTATTTAAATTTGACATAACAATTCTGCACTTCACGTTTTCAATTTATTAACATTGTTTATACTTAAGTTTTAATTTAGTCTAGTGGTTTGGCTTCGGCTAAAATGTAACGTTTTTGTACGCCCATCGGCAAAACATAGCGGTTCATATATATTTTTAACAGCTCTGTAAGTTTTCAGATTTACCTATGTTTCACAAATAAAACACTTTGACTTTACATTAACTTACTTCAAATGACGGGTACACGGAAAGAACGTGAGTACCTAGTAACTTTTTTTTTAATTGAGATTTTAATGTCAAAATGTAAAGCTCCCAATGAATTATAACTTACCACTTGATTACAGGTGAATATCTTAAAATAATGCGGTTTTCTTTTCACTTTTAAAGAAATGGTTGCCATAGTAACTGTTCACGATGACTAACTTTCAAACCGCTATATATAACTCAAAGAGTTACTTAGGTGACCAGACATGTTATTTCTGTACCCTTCAAATATTAGATTGACAGTTACGATAATCGTTTTTTCTACTCCTGTACTTTAATCTGTATTTTACTTGGTCACGAACACTAATATAAGAACATACATAATATGAGTTCAGAGAAGTCTATACTCTATTCCCCATAACAGCACTAGTGTCGTTATAGTCACTTTACGTTATTGCTAGCAGCCACAGACTTCTAAATGTAGGTTAAACTTAGGTCAAGGATTAACCGCTCAATTTTAACTTTACGGTATAAATGCACAACTACCAACTTAACAAACAATTAAATTCCTACGATTTTGAAGAAAAACAAAACTTTCCGAAGTAAATTCATTGATGCCAACATAAAAAAAGTATTTTTAATTTAAGTATATTTTAAATTAAAAAAAAAGTTTACCATAGACACATACTGTCAGTCAAACGTCATATTTGCCTTGTTTCCAGGTTATGATTAATTTTGTATTTTATAATTTAAAACCTCGTCGTAGAAAAAGTATTGTATGCAACGTTGTATAATTAAGTCAAAAAACGCTCATTGCGTCTCTATTTGCGATACTCGCCGCATTAGCGGCTCGTATCGCAACTCACGCAATTCGCATTTTTTGAACCCACTTATACAACTGTTGCATAAAATACTATTTCAGAAAAATATTATGCAAATCGATGTTTTTATGTTATTGAAGTAGTTTTTTCACTTATATTTCTATTATTGAGAGGTCTTTTTATAACATACCACAGAAAAAGTTGTAAAATAGCCTTTTGTTCGTAATCACAATTATGTTTCTCATTTTCCTTATTGATACAGTCTAATGTACACAATAATCGAGTCAATATTAGGAAGAAAGATTAGTGGCCATCCATAAATAGGTCAGTCGACTGTTTGTTCGTCTATTTCAGTAGTTCCCAACCTTTTTCCAACCAAGGACCAATTTAACTATAATGTTATTTACCCGACTGCGGCGAAGCCCAAAGGAGGGTTATGTGTTTGGCCTGTATGTATGTATGTCCGTTCCTGTGTCCGCTCGTAACTACTCAACGACACATCCGATTTTGATAAATGATACATCATTAGATTCGTCTTGATGGTGCGAGTGTCACTGGGCATGAACTTCGTTAAAATAAACAAAATGGCGGATTTAATGCAGTTTCAAAGTGCACCGCGGTCGGGTTTTTTTTTATAAAAATGTGGTTATTTGCTTATTAAGGTAATTCTTCGTTCTCCAAACAAATAAATTGGAAGTTAACAATATAATAGGGAACGTGCACAATTAAGGTACTTCGGCGATCGATTTGTTTTTAATTTCAATATAAATATTGAGGGGACAGTCTTACACAAATCAACCTTGTCCTAATCTAAGCAATGCTTGTACCATGGGTACTAGACGACGATATACATACTTATATAGATAAATATATACTTAAATAGTTAGAAAACATCCATGACTCAGGAACAAATACTCGTGCTCATCACACAAATATTTGCCCTTACCAGGATTTGAACCCGGGACCTCTAGCTTCGTAGGCGGTGTCACTCCCACTAAGCTAAACGTGTCGTATATTCATTGTTACTGCGTTATTTCGTAACAAACCTCCAAACATCTAATAGTAGATTGTGTCACAAGGGAGCAAAATGATGTATTTACGGCGAGGGCGTATATTGAATCCTGAACGAAGCGAAGGATTATACAATAGAATCCCGAGCGTAGCGAGGGATTCTAAAGTATAATCCGGAGCGTAGTGAGGGATTCAAGTGTTAACGCCCGAGGTGAAAATAATTTTGCTACCGAGTGACACATACTGCTTTTCACACCGACTATGAGGAAAATTCAAATACAAACGCTACCTACCAAAACAACGAAATATATAGTTACTCAAAGAGCATCACATATTATTATTAAAAATTAAATGTCAAATTGTCAAATGTATAGTCTATTATTATTTTATAAAACGATTATTATTTTTTACGGACGAGACGAAAATACCACTTCCATATTATATTCATGGCCCTCGCCTGCGGCTCGGACCGCAAACACCTGTGATCTGGGCCATTCCTTATTATACCGCCCTCGGTGTGTAATTTAAGTCTATGGTATGGCATATTCTAAGTGGGTTCAAACTAAAAATACCCTGTTGTCCTTGAACAGAAAAGTGCTACTTTGATCCCTCTTATGAGGGAGCAAAATACTTTTTTCTGAATAGGAGGTGTGAAAACATCCAAAAATCTTCACAAACTTACGGATGTATCATATTAGTCGGATCTTATAAAGTGACACAAACTAGTCTCGCTGAACGCAGCCCGGGCTTAGTGGATATTTCTTGGGACACTGCTCCGCTGTGATGGATACTCAGCCTTACCAAGAAAACCCTGAGCTAGGGTTGCCAGATGTCCGGGAAATCCGGGGTTGTCCCGGAATTACCGTTCTTGTCCCGTGTCCAGGAATTACACCATAGGTTCCCAAAGTGGCCCCTATCGCCCCCCAGTGGGCGCTGGGGATTCACAGTGGGGTTGGGCGCCTTGGAAGAAATTATGGGGCGTTAATGCTATCCAGCCAGGGGGGCGCTATCGCTTAACTTAAATCACAATATCAACTACAGTATTTATCCTTCTTGCTCACATGCGTGGTTGTTTTGCTACTCAAAACAAACACGTATCGACATCGGTAACAATGTAGGCTCGGCAATAGATGGCAATAGTAAGAGCCTCTCTCCAAGCTGAGTCAGCTTTCATTTGCACGCCCCCCTCCCGGTTGCAAAAAAAGCTGAAAGATTTTTATCATGCTAAAGAGGGCGGCAAGTCAAAAAAGTTTGGGAACTGGGAATTACACTTTATAGTCTCGGATTTTGGAATATCTAGTTTTTCAGTATGTTTCTAGTACGTGCGTGATTGTAAAATATTAGAAGTAAAGCGATTTACTGAAACATTTATCTATTTTCGTATATTTTCCTATAAACCGAATTCGACAGTGGCGTTACAATGAGTGACACCCGGTGATATCTATGTTGCCACCCCATAAACCGTTTTATTTTTGTTATTTTGCGACTGGGGAGGGGGGGGGGGGGGGTGACTTCAGGAAATTCCTGTATCTGGCAACCCTAGCCTAAGCCAAGCCGTAATATTTTTAATCTATTGACTTTTCCCCGGGCAAATATTACACAGGATCGGTTCTATTAAGAGCGCCGAGGAAAATACGAGCCTTAATCTTTTAAATAACTCTTTTCCTTCTTTTTGTTAGATTTTATTTGAGATCGTTTCCTGCTGAGCTTTGTTTTTTTTGTGATTATTTGGTTGGAGCAAATTGGAACTTAAAGATGTATTATAATAAAATCATAGCAAGACTATATAAATTAAAGATTTTTCCAATAAAGTAACTGAGTAGTGTCGTGGTAGTGTTAAAACTAAGTAATATACGCAGATAATTATTTTTGAATTTTTTGTCTGTTTGTACGCGCCTCACTTAACAAGGGACCGTAGACCTGAGTATTTTTTTTATGTTACAAGTGGCAAACAAGCAGATGAGCTGCCTGATGGAAAGCAGTCAATGTTGCCCATGGATATCTGCAACACCAGAGGTGTTACCTATACGTTGCCGATGTTTGAGAGCCCTGTTTACTCGTTTCTTGAAGTAGGTACATCGCTGGGAACACCTCAGGTGGGAGTTCATTCCACATTCTGCCAGTAAATAAATAATTCATAATTATGATTTTAATTTCAACTCGATACCTCCACGCGTGCCCGAGATAAAGGGTCTCGACAGACGGACAACAAAGTGATCGTATAAGGGTTCCGTTTTCCCTTTTGAGATACGGAACCCTAAAAACTACCGGATATCCATGAAGCTCGACTCCATTTTTGGTGTAATTATGTACAAGCTGATTATGACGTCGGTTGACACACAGGATAATGAAGCACAACTCCATTTTTGGTGTAATTATGTACGGTTGACACACAGGACACCTTTTACCCAAATACAGGGAACGTGCACGACGAAGGTGCTGCCAACTGGTGCCGCCAATCTAAATCCCTCATGCTGGGGCCACATTGACGAAAACGCCGTTAATAACGTTAATTTATCGCGTTGATGGACGATTAACGTCAGTGTAGCTACGACTTTACTATATTTGACATTGACACTTACATATTATCATTGTCATTGACAGCTTGATTTGACAGGGGCGATAGTTTCCTTTATTGTCCGCCCGTGTCTCTTTTGTCGTTTAGTGCTGCCACATATAGTACGTGCACGTTCCCTATAGCGAATTAAAAAAGAGATATTTCACTTTTTTCACTTCCACACACGACTTTAGGGATATCCTCTAGTCGTATCTACATACATAAAACAAAGTCGTGTTAGTTACACCATTTACAACTCGAGAACGGGTAAATTTGGACCAATTTATATGATCTTTGATTTTTTGATTTGTCCCTGCCCCGAATAAAAGGATAACTGTTTAAAAAACGATCCACCCCACGGAATAAAAAAAACCCGTTGTCGAGTTGTAAATCGTGTAACTACGAGTAACTCGACTTTGTTTTTAGGGTTCGAACCCAACAGGGAAAAACGGAACCCTTATATGATCACTTTGTTGTCCGTCTGTCTGTATGTCTGTCCGCCTGTCAAGATCCTTTATCTCTGGAACGCGTGCAGGTATCGAGTTGAACAATATATGTACTCAGGTCTACGGCCCTTTGAAGCTGTGAAAAAATCAAACGTCCACGTTAATGTCAAAAAACGTAAATTTCGACACTCTCAAGGAAATCAAAATTCAAAGGGTACTTACCGTTGACTTAGAATTAAGGAATTTAGCAAGTAATACCGTCTTATACTACAAGTATAGGGAAAAATCTGAAATCAATACTCACATTTTTAATTAAATCATAAAAATATTGACTTTAATAAGGGAATCAAAATTTATAGGGTACTTTAATATATGTAGGTACCTACTTGTACGGAACCCTCGGTGAGCGAGTCCAACTCGCACTTATCGTTTTATTTATGTATATACAGGGAGAATTTCAAATCGTGAATCGTAACCACGTTGATTTGTTAGATGAGGTTCCCAAACGCTTGTTTTCCTTGCGGCAAATTTTCTTTTCGCGGTTATTCCTAGTCTCATAATTTCCCATTTCTCTAATTTCCCTGTCTTACTATTTCTTAGTAGCGAGTTTTTTTAATCGCATTTGTTCACAAACGCATTTTTTCACATTCGGTTTATTACTTAGTAGCATATTTTTTGCTCGCAATATTTCCCTAAAGCAAATATAATTTTTTCTAGCTGTAAAATTATTTAGTAATTTTGGCTCCGGAACCCTAAGTCTTTGGCTCCACTGAGGCGGAGACAAGAGGAGCGGAGAGGAGACAAGTAGGCCAATCACATCAGTTGAAATCCACATCTCGTCTCCACTTCGCTTCAATGGAAACAGGGAAAACGAATGTGATTGGTTGATCGCTACACGACACTTCTCCGCTCCGCTCGTCTCTGCCTCAGTATAGCCGCAGCCTAATAGAATAGATCAGGTCCCCTGACTGCTATAGTATAGTATGTAGACCTGAAAGTTATTGTCATCTTTTTACATTTGCATTTACATATCAGTAATCATACCTGGCCATAATAGTACATTGTGTATAAAAACTGGCTGCGGGAAAAAAGGAGACACAGAAAAAAACACAACAAAGAAAAAAACGAATGTAGAAATTAACTGCAGGTTAAAATTGAGGCGAAAAAATATGAGAAACGGAAACAACGCGATTGTGAATATAAGCTTCAGAGGAAAAAAGTGAATGGTGATAATCGCTTTCGGGAAAAAAAGCGAAAAGAAAAATTTCAGCAAGGAAAACAAGCGTTTGGGAACCTCATCTAACAAATCACCACGTTTACCGGTAAAGCTACTTAGGACTAATACAGAGCACTAGTGTTAATTACAATTAAAGACCCGCTTAATTAATTATGAACATAACGGTGGAGGCGCTTATACCATTAATCGTAATAAAACTGAATTATTTTATGAGTAAATACGATTTAAATAGGTACTTATGTTGACAATGTCGACGATGTTGACATTATTGACAATACGTGCCAATTTTCTATCCAGCCAACTTCAATATTAAGAGGTTGAACATTAGATATCTAATGTTGAAATTTTCATGACAAGTACGAAACATGAATGTAGGGTGACCACGAGATTTTAAAAATTAGGATAAATCAAATTAAAAGTGGACAAAATAAAAACGTACTTAATTTAGGTTTAAAAGCATTGTAAGTTATTGTTAAATATGTATAGACTACAAACATTTTTATTACGATTCACGATTTAAAATTCACCCTGTAGATTTAGTAAACAAGCCTATTATTTGGACGCCCATGTTGATGAAATAAGACTTAATTATAGCCAGCTAGTCGAGCATCAATATTTGGGTCAAAGATTAAGCTTCCAGATAAAGTTGTCTTGATTGCTTGGACATAACTTGCCTGAATAAGCTAAGTTTACGAGCAGATTAAAACGCTAGCTATCTCTCTCTTACCTATTGTTTTAACGTCATTACTGTTTGGTACATCTTTGGCGCAGTCTAATCAGCAGGCATCGGAAATTCAGATGCTTTTATACCTAAGGTTGGCAAAATTCCGGAAAAAGTTAAGCAAATATGGAATCAGCTTCTTAAAAAAATCTTTTAATAATCTAAGTTCCCGAATTCCGCTATTATACATAGTAATGTAGTCTCGTGAATATGTTTAGCCTATGGCTATTTTTTAACCGACTTCAAAAAACGAGTACATGAAAAATAACTGTAGCATAATAAGTAAATTTAGAAATCCAGGGAAATTTAATAAAATTAAATCGTGTCCGCCTCCATACAACTCAACATCGACGCTGTCGGCAAAGTTTAGGTATGTAAGCAACCGAATTTCCGATGCCTGCTAATCAGTCAACAGTTAAAAACTTCTAGATATAACGTGCTAGAATGTAGGTGGCAGCACTAAATCGACAAAAGCGACATCACACGGGCAGGAAAGGAAACTTATCAAACCTAAAAATAAGAAAAATACTCGTTATAAATGTCAATATCAAGTAGAGTAAGTCGTAGCTACACTAACATTAATCGTCCTTCATCGCGATAATTAACGGCGTTTCCGGTTAATGTGGCTCCAGCATAATAGAGTACATGATTCGCATTGGTGGCACCAGTTGGCAGCACCTTCGTTGTGCACTTTCCCTATTTATTTACAACGCAATTTATTTTCTTTGGTAAGCGAACAGCGCCATCTCTCGGTTATTTCATACGACGACGATACGACGAAGTTAAGGTTATCTTTTAGTACAGCGCAACGCTGTCTAGCGTAACTGGCCGGGACTTCATTTCTCGCGCGACAGTCACTGTCACTGTCGCACTATATTGAGTGGAAAGAGATAGGTAGCATTTGTCGGGCGACCAAGAGTCGCGCGTCACAGTTGAGGAGTGTCTTTTCAAAAGGCCTTATTTTTGTACTGCTTTCATAGAGAAATAAGCCCTTTTGAAAAGACACTCCTCCGTTGTGCTAGAGGTTAGGTCCGCTGACTGAACGGGGTGGCTCTAAAGACTCCGACTCTTGAAAAAGTTTGGGAAAGGCTATTCCAGTAATACTACACACATCGCGATAATTAAACGTGAAGTTTTTTTTTTATCTTTCTCTGACATACAAAAAGAACGAGACACCAACACGAATCCTCGTATTATCGCGATGTAGCCGTAGCATAAATAAGTAAATTCTCAGTGCGCGACTCGCATTTGTTTATATTGCGTCGATTTGGTACCAGGGTCGCATAAAAACTAATGGATTCATGGAAATGTCAAGGTCTACGGGTGCTACGTGGCTACGGCTACGGCGTAGCTCGTAGGCGTACCATTGTTTCAAGAGTTAAGGCTCTTTGTTTGTTATGGTAACCTAATTATACTTTTATTTATTTACCTAATTAGGGTTCCGTACCAAAATGGTAAGAAAGGAACCCTTATGGTGCGACTCTGTCTGTCTATCCGTCTGTCACTGTCAGATATCTCAGGAACTACTTACTGCTGCTATAAATTTAGAATTTGGAATAGTTTTAAAAGTCGCTAACCCGAGCCTACTAGATGTAAAAAAATCGTATAACTTTTTTATTTTTTTTTAAACGGGCCGAAATGGGAGGTCGAGAATTTTAAGTTGTGCTATTTATTATATCAAGTGGATTATCAAATGAAAACGCTTAATTTGTAGATTCCAAAACTATTTTTATTTTTTTCTTGATCATGTACTTTTTGATATGGGACGAAAAACGTTAAAAAAAATACCATTCCCCTCTATTATCTTCGAAGTTACTGAACAGAAAAATCTGTAATAATTACCAATTATTATCATCATAAATATTACAGGAAAAATATAACGATTTTCCTAACTTGCACCACTTTTTAGAAATTTGCAAAAATCGTAAATATTTATTTGCTCCTACTAAACTAACCGCCATACAGTTTTTCTTAAACTATTCATGTATCTACTTACGAGTTTGTACGGAACCCTCGGTATGCGAGTCCGACTCGCACTTGACCGGTTTTTTTAATTGGGTCACAAGGGTGAATTGATTTTTACACGTTTTTTTTTTATATATAGCATGTCTAGGTGGACAAAGGCCTCCCCTCTTTTCCGCCAGTCGTCCCTATTCAGTACATTCTCCCGCCAGTCCTTGCGAAAAGTTTTTATTGATTGTGTTAAAATAGTTTCTACGGATTAAATCGCGTATATTACTTAATATTACATCCCAACTTTTCGTAACCCTTTACAGCGTTCGTGGTCACGGGTAGACAGAGAAAAACAAATTTTCTCCATAAAATTACATTTGTGCATAGTGCATACAAGACTTCACAAATATTAGCTTTTCTTTAACTTACAATGTTCTTTCGGGTCAAATCTTGCAACTGAATTGTAAAGCAATTGAGCTGGAATTTTACATGCATATGTAAATAATAACATGGAGCAAATCTGATGATGGAGAAGAACGATGACGACGAAGATTTGACGAATTTAACACTTCCGCAAACCAACATTTCGTAGTGGTCTGCTCGTAGCTAATAAGGAAAAACCCGTATGTAGCTCGTAGTTGCTGCTAGGCTAGCGCCCGCGGAGCGGGTTCGCGGCGTTGAAAGTATTAATAGAACATTACTATTTACCTAGGGCGGTAAAACAAAGAATGTGTCAGATCGCAGGTATTTGACGCCCGAGCCGAAGGCGAATGCGATAAATATGCGATCTGAGACTTTATTACCGCCCGTGGTAAGTACAACATTTTACATCTCCCCCAGGCCAGTAAGTGAGATTTTCCGCACGCACAGCGTGCGTAATTGCCACTGTATGGCCAGGTGTGACGTAAAAAATATTTTTTGTATTATGTTACGTCTAAACTTTATTTCTGAATGTATACGGCTAAAAAAGACAACTACCTACGAAAAAAATAAGATTTTTCTACACATCTAAAACTGTGAAAATTACTAGAAATAAACAGAGCAGTCTACTTTCATTATCATTTCAACCTTGCGCCCTCCACTGCTGAACATAGGGCTCCCCCAAAGACTTCCAACAGTCGCACGCTTTTTAACATTTTTTTTTTTTTTTTGACCCCGGGAAATGCATAAAACTGCATACCACTACGTAACCTAAGGCCATCGGAGGTGACAGCCAGATGTTACGTATTGGTTATGTGGGGCTCTCCGCTCCTGAAGGGATTGGCCTACCCACTAAAACCCAGGGATGCTTCCGACCTGTGCCTTCACGGTGATGGCATGGGAAACGCTTTTTAACCTCAATTTACTTCTGGCGACCTTAATTAGACCATATTGTGTTTTTGAACGAGTATGTAGGTCTGTCCTCTCATACTTAAAGGTTATCCTCTTATTTTCAGGTCCCCATCGTACCGAGCGTCGCGCAAGTCGGAGCGCGAGGATGCTCCCCCGCCGACGCAGCTGCTTGAGCCGGCGCCGCCGCACAGGCCGCAGCTGAAAGGACCTCGCCCAGTCGGCTCCAGCGTCTCCGGTACGTTGTATCTACATCCTCGTAGTCACTTATCATCAACTAAAAGGTCTACAAAAAAATCTGATATCAGAAGTGGGATGCTTTAAATAAAACTGACCTCAGAAGTGGGATGCTTTAGATCACCTATGATGTGTAATGAATACTATTATGGCGTGACCGCACCTTAAAAAAATGCTTACATGTGCATTCTGGTCTATAAAATATCTAGATTGTAATTTATCCAAAAATACTGACAACGGGGTCGCATTTCGGCTGATCGTAAAATGTTTGACCTATGGTAAGACGGGATGTGGCAGTGTAGGAGATTTTGCGGTACTTTGTGTTATCAACATCCTCCGCGTACTATCAATCAGGTACTGAAATCAATTGTTGGTCAGTTTAACGAAGAAGCAAATTTCAGAAGCGGGATGCTCTAGTCAACATAAAGGGAGTAGACATCAAATCTATACACAACCTTGGTCTCGTATGTTCTCGCCCGGTTCTAGGGCTAGGGTTTCCGTCATAGGGTTAAAGTATCTTTTGAAGCGTATAATAGGTTAGGTCTGAGGTAGGACTCTGGAAATTTTACTGAGTATGAAATGTAACACATACGAGTAATTAACATTTATATCTAGCCGCTATCTAAAGAATATTATTTGAAAATTGTACGGTGGTATGAGACGTTTTTTGTACGAATCCAACTAGTACTTGGCCGGTTTTTATACTAGTATCTAACTACTGTTCTAAAGACTTGCATATTATTCCAGACTCAATCTCCCTGTCATCTCCAGTGGCCTGCGCATCTCCCCGCGATGCGGAGGGCCCACCCATGCCTGCCGGCGTGGCGTCGCTGCCAGAAGACCACCGAGCGCAGCTGCTGGGCCGGCCGCAGCAGCGGACGCGGCGCCGCAAAGCCATGCTTATATACGTCTGCGCAGCGGATTCACAAGGTAAACTCAACCTTATGTTCTTCCCCTTAGAGTTGTTTCTTCTTTGACACCAATGGATGCTGAAGTGCAAAGTTATGTCTCATGCTACGTAGCTGAGTCAAAGGGTAAAAGTATAAAACATACTCAATGGCTTCACAGTTAAAGCTCTTCTATATCACCGAACGTAACGCTAACTGGCGCAGTCGGTAAAATACTTTCACTCAGAGTTCTATTGGTGAAATTCCCAAGAGTTTCAATATCTTTAGTTATTTAAGCACCGTTGGGCTTAGTTGGATGATCTATGTATTATGTAATTGTATACCTTAATGTTCTTTGCAAAGATTATTTTCCTTAATTAGGTACTGTAAGAATATTAAAACAAGCTAAGGGCCTGCCTGTGCCAGCAGTCCTTAGGTAGCTCTCGAATACTTATATAGTTAGGTACCTTTCGAAGGAAAACTATATAATGACAGGTTTACGCAGGTTAGTTTTCCACAACTCGGCGTCTGATATACGCCTATTTTGCGTGGCACTATAACGGCACTAATAACGACTTAGCTGAGCCCAAAGTTTCCTTACAATCTCATCTTTCCCACAGACTGCTGTGCAGAGAAAGGCGCCTTGCAGTGCGGCGCGGCGGCGCGCCTGCGCGTGCGGGCGCGGCGGCGCGGCTGGCGGATCCACGTCGCCGACCTGCACTGGCGGTCCCCGCTGGAGCAGCAGCGAGACCACCGCTTCCCCGTGCTGTGTATAGCTGAGCTGGCACGTGAGTGACGTCATCGCAGCGTTGCCGGCTAGCGGAGCCACGTCGCCGACCTGCACTGGCGGTCCCCGCTGGAGCAGCAGCGAGACCACCGCTTCCCCGTGCTGTGTATAGCTGAGCTGGCACGTGAGTGACGTCATCGCAGCGTTGCCGGCTAGCGGAGCCACGTCGCCGACCTGCACTGGCGGTCCCCGCTGGAGCAGCAACGAGACCACCGCTTCCCCGTGCTGTGTATAGCTGAGCTGGCACGTGAGTGACGTCATCGCAGCGTTGCCGGCTAGCGGAGCCACGTCGCCGACCTGCACTGGCGGTCCCCGCTGGAGCAGCAACGAGACCACCGCTTCCCCGTGCTGTGTATAGCTGAGCTGGCACGTGAGTGACGTCATCGCAGCGTTGCCGGCTAGCGGAGCCACGTCGCTGACCTGCACTGGCGGTCCCCGCTGGAGCAGCAACGAGACCACCGTTTCCCCGTGCTGTGTATAGCTGAGCTGGCACGTGAGTGACGTCATCGCAGCGTTACCGGCTGCTGGAGCCACGTCGCTGACCTGCACTGGCGGTCCACGCTGGAGCAGCAACGAGACCACCACTTCCCTGTGCTGTGAATAGCTGAGCTGGCACGTGAGTGACGTCATCGCAGCGTTGCCGGCTGGCAGAGCCACGTGGCCGACCTGCACTGGCGGTCACCGCTCGAGCAGCAACGCGACCACCGCTTCCCCGTACTGTGTATAGCTGAGCTGGCACGTGAGACGTGAGTGACGTCATCTCAGCGCGTTGCAGTGCAAAGCCACTTGGCCCAAGGCACTACTGATCAACATATTCAGAAATGAAATGGCCGCAAGGAGACAAAACTCAAGCCTTAAGGATACTAATCATAGCATTTTTGCCACTGTGCCATAGTATAAGTTACTGCTGCAAACATAGAGCTGAAAAGGGGTGGCTGATACTATTTCTGAAACTGCAAGTCCGCCTCTGAACACTGATATCCCCCCAGACTCTCAACGCTTAATCAACCAACGATTCTTTGAGCTAATCAATAAGCCAAATGCTATGTATGTCATTTGTAAATAGAATCACAAACAGAAACTATCATGTAAACTTTTGCCTTTCACGATATATCCCATATTGTCTTACGTTCCCATGTGTTTCAGGCCAGTCAGAGCTCGGCGCGGTGGTCCCAGTCCTGTTCCTCAACTCGGGCCTGGGCACACCTCTCCTGCCGCACACTCTGGAATGCGCAGACTTCAAAGCAGCCCTTGACGCTGCGCAGGACGAAGCCGACAAGACTCTGCTCAACAAATGGTAAGATAGTTGTCAAGTTTCCAGTAGCTTGTGGGAAGAAAGGACAATCGAAAGATCATTCTCTAGGCAGATGTGGCTGGGACCGAAGTCCAATAAGAGTGCATGGGAAGTTATACTTATGCAATCAATTTAGAAATCTTCAATCTAGAACATGCCAGAATTGACAGATGACAGGAATGACACCACAAACTCAACGCACGCAAAAAATTACCTTAAAACACTTCAAACCCGTAATCTTGCGCAATTGCGCCTAACGTAAATCGTAATTCATCGCTAATGGCTCGCTTATTACCAGAATTGCGTCTTCACAGCCAATAACCAACAAGTGGTCATAGTCTAAATCCATCAAAAATAGAGATCGTCGAGACTGGACCTAAAGTATAGGTCGATTCATAAGAACTGGCACTTATTTAATATGAAATAAGCACGGAATCGACCTTATACAGTAAGTGAACACGTTTTTCTGTACCTTCTTTAGGTTCTGCACAATGTCATCAGACCGTCAAGCTATGTCGTTTCAAACATCAAGTCTTTTGGCTTGGTTTAAACTTTTCTAATATATTTCGGTGACACTGTTTTCCATGTAATAATGTCCTATCCGTATAAAAACTTTTCTACTTGATTCTAATAAATCAATCCTAACAGGTACAGCCTAGACGAGAGCCGGACGCCGCCGTGCTACCGGCTGGTGCGCGGCGCGCCGGCGCGCTGGCGCCGCGAGATGGCCAAGGCGCTCAACGTACTCGTGCGAACGCTACCGCAGGAGGCCTGCGACGCGTACCTCACTACCGTCGTCGAACAGGTACTAGACGAGAGCCCACCGACAGACCGAGTCGCACCATAAGGGTTCCTTTTTTACCATTTTGGTACGGAACCCTAAAAACGATGATGTGCTTATTCTATGAGCGGTGATAAAAGGGCGATTATATGCCCGCGCAAGACTGACTCACTCCGCGATTCCGTTTCGCGGTAATTACTATTAAATCTCACCACTCTAAAGTGGAAAAAAGAGCATGCGTTATGTACGCGCTATGCGATAGAGAGAGACGGTTGGATGCGGGCCAGCTGCGTCTGACTATCCGACGCGACGCAGTTTTGTTAGGGAAAGATGCTTCTGTACGTAAGTAGTACGTGCGTACTGGCGTAGCACTAATTCTTATTCTGTGGCCCGCGCTACTCGCATGCTCTTGACGAGCACATACTTAGAGTAGTTAAGAATGCCATGCCGTCTCCGCTGGTATAGACAGTACATTTATGAAGGCAACGAACGAGATAAGACACGTAAGTATGGTAAGTAAAAGCAAGCCAATGGAAACAATAACAGCTACCGTTGTCGATCTTTGAGAACCTTATACGAGTACATTCGTTTCTGGGAGGATTTTATTATTTTTAATCATGTCAGTCACGACTGAAAATCTTGGTTGCTGCTTGCCGTTCCAATTTTGCGAACCAGCTTCCTTACGTCGTAGAATTGACATGACATATTTTCACCTTTAACCCGGTCGGTCCAACGCGCGATCAGCGACGTGAAAACGGCTTTAAATACAAATGTTCCGTTATTTTGTCAGGAAGTCCAGCACACAGTGTTAATGAGCGTGGAGGCGGCGCGCCGCTGCGTGTGGGTGTGCCGCGCCGGCGCCGCCGCCGCCGCCGAGCCCGACGCGCCCGACGCCGCGCACCACCAGGAGCTGTCGCGCCGGCTGCACAACCTGCAAAAAGACCTGAAGGTACACATGGACCCACCACGACTAGACTCGACTAATGGTTCAAAAATAAAACGTTACAGACCAACGTTTCAACTTATGTGATTGGTGCATCCCTCACATCTCCTCTCCGCTCCCCTCGTCCTCAGTGGAGCCGCAGCCTTAAGAGAACAACCGAATTTTCCAAGTTGAAGTGGCTATAGGTGAAAAAGTGTATGTAGGTACTTCGCGTGCTAAAAAGAAGTGTCAGCAACCTCCTTTGCACGCCGTCAACTTCAGTTTCCGTCAGTATTATTATCAGATTTTAAAATCTGATAATAATGGTATACATCAATAATTGTTCAAATAGCACCCAAAGGAAATGGAAAATTTATGTTTTCCTTCACTAAATTACACTTTTGACGTCAAACGCCCAGCGAAAAACGTTACACGATTGGTAGCCATACAAATCGACGAACTATTTCCTTCTCGATATATTTCTGTGGGTCGAACATATGTACAGTCTAAAAACCGATGGGACGTTAAGTTTCTCTCAGATATCGCTGCGGAAAGCGTAGCGTGGTTCAAACCTCCATAAGATAATCCGGAAGTCGAGGGACCCAAAAAGATCAATCCAATAATCATATCATATCTTTCAGCTCCACTTAAGTGAGCGCAACATAATCCGGGCGTCCGTCCGCGGCCGCTCGGCACCGGGCGGCGAGGACGAGTACACGGAAGGCGTGCGCTCGGCGCTCGGCGAGCGGCTCGACACCCTGCTCGACGCGCTTGTTGGCGAGAGCGAGGCGCCCGCCGGCTGCAATGGCATACCGACCAGGTATGTGGATAGTGAGAGAAATGAAGCTCATAGTATGAGGCATGCTACCGCATCTTATCTTATCTTATCTTGGTATTAGGGGTCCTTTCGGATACACTTCGACCCAATGGGATCTTTTGTGTAATTACCCCATACCGCATCTACGCAATGGCTTGCTCCACCACCTCCATAAATCGGGTGATGGAACCCAGTGGTAGTGCCTGGAATTCATTTGGCTCCGGATAGCCCGTGCCAAATTCATTCATTCTTTGTCTGGCGAGAGCATGACATTCACACAATATGTGTTTCATTGTCTCTGCCTCCTCGCCACACAGTCTACAATCTGTGTTGTCAAAAAGTCCCAACTTGGCCAGGAGTCCTTTGACCCCGAAGTGACCTGTGAACACCCCAGTTATGAGCTTGAGTT
This sequence comes from Eudemis profundana, assembly GCA_947034925.1. Lineage (NCBI taxonomy): Eukaryota > Metazoa > Arthropoda > Insecta > Lepidoptera > Tortricidae > Eudemis > Eudemis profundana. The sequence goes on along the minus strand of OX344814.1, from coordinate 5,961,153 downwards.
GCCTTCTGCTGTACTTCCACATTTTGTTGGACCAGCTTGAGTTGACTCTTTCCATGAAGAGTTTCGAATGCCTCAGGCCCGCAATGCCATTCCATTCCTGTTGGTGCTGGTGTTTGGCATGGTCCTTGATGGCAGTTGTTATGGTGCCCTGTGAGAGTCCCACACATGGTTCCGGCCCTACGAAATTATTTTCCGAGCCCTTTCGTGCCAGCTCATCTGCATTTTCATTGCCGACGAAGCCTTCGTGCCCTGGGATCCATATCAGTTGCACCTTGTTGTCCCTTCCAAGCTTATTTAAAACTTGGATGCCATTGTACACCAGTCTGGAGTCCACTTTTGGCGCCGTCAGCGCTTTAAGTGCCGCTTGACTGTCGCTGAGTATATAGATGTGCTTCCCCTTGGTTTGCCTGTCTATATTCTCCTGGGCACAAGCGATTATGGCAAATGTTTCCGCTTGGAAGACAGTTGCATAACCCCCCATGCTGATGCTGAGACTAAAGTCCTGGGCATGAATGCCTGCTCCCGTACCGGATCCCATTTTGGATCCGTCTGTGTACCATATGCTGTCTTTACCATCCGAGATTGGTGGTTCACGACCTTCGGCCCATTCGGCCCTTGTGGGAACTTCAACCTTGAAGTTCTTTTGGAATACGTACCTTGGCTGCATTTTGTCGCAGCTCATGGCCGTTACTCGGTCAAGGAAATTGTTTATTTCCATGCTTGTGTGTATAGTCTTAGGCGCCGCATAGCTCCACAGACCCATTGTTTTTAGTCTATGCAACGATTTGCGCGCTTCTGACTGTATCACTATGTGCAGCGGGGGTAGGTCTAGAAGTACCTCCAATGCTGCCGTTGGCGTGGTTCGAAACGCCCCTGTTATAGCCATGCATGATGTTCTTTGTACTTTCGCCAAAGCATCTTTGCATGTGCTTTTCAATGTCCTTGGCCACCAGACCAGGCTGCCGTACAGAATGATAGGTCTCACCATCATGGTATAGATCCATCGTAGTACCTTGGGATTTAGGCCCCACGTTTTACCGTATGTTGATCTGCACATCCCAAACACTCGCAGAGCTTTGGTTGTGGTATTGTCAACATGTTTTTTCCAATTTAGTTCCTTATCTAGCGTGACCCCTAGATATTTCACGTCATTGGACATTTCGAGCACCTTCCCATACAGCTTAATTTGCTGCATGTCCTTGAGTGCCCTCTTTCTGGTAAATGGTATTACCACTGTTTTGCCCGGGTTGATGGATAACTGGTGACTGTTGCACCATCTCTCCACCTTTTTCAGTGCTTCATTCATGATTCCTGATACCGTGCTGGGAAATTTCCCATTCACTAGTATCACCAAATCATCCGCATACCCTACCGTATAGATAGGCCCTTTATTGAGTTCTTCCAAAAGCGAGTTCACCACCAAGCTCCAGAGAGTAGGTGAGAGCACTCCACCTTGTGGACACCCCTTTGTGGCTGTAGCCAATATTTCGTCCCCCATCAGGGTGGACTTGATTAGCCTGCCGTTCAACATATTCCCTATCCATTTGCAAATAGTGGGCTCTATGCCATGTCTAGCAGCTGCTATGCTGATAGCTTGATACGTAGTGCGGTCAAACGCTCCCTCTACGTCTAGAAAAGCTGCCAGGCATAGCTCTTTGTTCTCTATCGCCTGTTCAGCTCTCGTGGTTACCAGATGCAGCGCCGTTTCGGTCGACTTGCCTGGCTGATATGCACATTGTAATTTGTGCAGCGGATGTCTTTTGAGTGGACCATCTCTTATGTGTCTGTCTACCAATTTTTCCAATGTTTTTAGGAAAAATGATGAGAGACTTATGGGCCTGTATGATTTGGCCTCTGTGTAGTCTGCCTTACCTGGTTTGGGTAGGTAGGTTACTTTTGTCAGCCTCCATATCCGTGGTACGTGTCCAAAGGCTATACACGCTCTGTACAATCTACTCAGATGTGGTATGAGTACATTAGCGCCCTCTTGTAGTAGTATGGGATAAATGCCATCCGGCCCCGGGGCCTTAAACGGCTGAAAAGTGGACAGCGCCCACTTAAGCTTGTTATCATCTACTACCTTTTTAGATGTGTCCCAATTGTACCTGGTTGTCCCGGTGGACTGCTCCATCATACTAATTGCTACGTCATCCGTTACACTCTGGTGTATAACCGAGCCTGGGAAGTGTGTATTACACATTATTTTAAGAGCTACCGCACCTGTTGCGTAACACATAGACTGCACGGAAGGTGTTCGCTCGGCAAGCGGCTTGACGCGCTTGTTGACGAGAGCGAGGCGCCCACCGGCTGCAACGGCATACCAACCAGGTACGGAAATAGTGATAGAAATCGAGCTCACTGTACGGGAAATACTGATACATCATTAAAATAGGAGAAAAATTATATGAATGATATTCACTCGGCAAGCTGCTCGACTCGGCCAAACCCAAAGACTTGAAATTTATTTAGAAACCTCGTGAGACTCAATCATATTGATTTGATTTGATGAAAAAAGAATCACTCACATTCTAAATTGCCGAAGTGTTTGACGAGCTACTATTTATAACGTGAGTGATCTGTTTTAATTAAATACTATTGAGATTATCCTTTTTATAAATTCCACTATACCGAACAGGCAAATTAATGGTAACAGAAATATATCTCAGTACGAGGCACGATACCATATCGACTGTAGTTATAGCCCATTGAAATACTCCCTCTTAGAGCTTCCTGCATACTGGTCAGGGAAGTGAATGGTAACGGAAATGCATGCTGCCACTTCACCACAAAGAACATAACTTACCTTTAATATTGCTTCCAGCTTGTTCGACGAGTTGAACGAGCACCTCACGTTCTGCCAGAAGTCTGCGCAGAGCACCTCCAACCGGGAGATCACCCTTAATGAACTTAAGACGTAAGTATATCGTCCTTTCTAGGGGATGCACTATGGGAAACTACACTTTTTACTACGCTCCGAACGAACTACGCTCACTAGCTCTTATAAGCTCAGTAGCTCCGTGGTGTGTCAGCTCAGTAGCTCTTATAGTTCAGGCGCTCCAAATCATCTTTATAATATTATCATCTTTATGACAACTAGAAATAACCAACCTGTTGCGATATAAAATACGACTTGGCCGATAATAAACACTTATGCCAGCGCTGTTTGAACGTTCCAGATATGTGACAGGCGACAGTCAGGTCCCGTTAGCCCTGATTGGCGGGGCGGGCTGCGGTAAAGCGACCTTAGTCGCCCGCGCCGCCACGCTGGCGCCGTGCTGGCAGCAGGACCTAGCAGTCATCATCAGGTCAGTATACAGAGATTACTCATCTTAGCATCAATGAAGGCTACCGTTTTGTTCTCACCAGTTGGCGCCACTGCCGAGTAAAGTCTTGAAGTATAGGGGTGCAAGGCGAACATAAGAAAGCATCAAGAGGTAAACTTATTTTCTAAATCGGTTCGGCCGTATTCTAGTAATCGCGTAACACAGACGAATTGAGAACCGTCCTTCTTGTGAAAGTCGGTTAAAAATATGCAAAGGTCCTCGGTATAACTCTGTTACAAATACGTCGAGAATTTCAACGTGACTGGTACATGGTCAGGTGGTATCTATACCTGGTGTACTGCAATGTATTAATTTTTGGTAAGTGAAGTCACAGGTGGGAACATTTACGATATTACATGTTATGTTGCAGATTCGTGGGTCTGACCCCGCAGTCGAGCAGCTCGCACCAGCTGCTCAAGTCCATCGTGGACCAATGCCACGTGCTCCACGCCGGGACCCCCTACCGCGGCCGAAACGTGAGTCCAGTAGTAGAGTCAAAGCATACAGATAGACAAGTAGCTAAATTGTAACAACAAGTATTAAAGGTCGAGGCGTAGACAGTGCCATCCATACTGGAGCATTCTTAATACTTTGCTTGTAATGCGTTCGTTCACAGCGCGCACACATACAAGCGCGCGATGTACCTTTTGTAGGAAATGAAATTACTTCTATTATACTGTGGTAGAGTGGTCTCCTGTCTATAGTGGCGGACTAAGCCAGTCTGAGGCCCGGGGAAGGGGCGTAAGGCGTATTCCACCAGAGCTGTGTGAGGTAGCAGAGAGGTATGCGAGAAAAATATCCACCAATCAACGTAGTTCGCTCAGCACGGCCCGGCATTGGTGGATTTTTTCCTCGCACACCGCGCTACCTCGCACGGCTCTGGTGGAAACGCAGCCTAATTAAAGGAGCCCACAGTATGTTATTGAGTTGGCGAATTTGGAAACCCTCCCAGACTGGAGCCCATGCCCCCTAGTCCGCCACTGAGTCTAGTCTGCTCCAGAAGTCTTCAAAGTCTTCAAACTACGACCCACGAGCTTCTTAAATAAACGTAGACACTCCCCATTTCAAGTTGGTCCCGCGCGATTTTATGGCCAGCCAATACAGGTAACTAGTCTTGAGTCTTTAAGGCAAGGAATTCTTTTCAATCCATGACGCGATCAGTAGATTTCAATGTTAGCTTTATTAAACATATTAAGATTTCGTTAGCAATTATCAACTACTTTTAACGAACTACTTAATACACTCACGGACAATGAATTCGGGTCACTTTCTATGAACAATTATATAGAAAACGACCCGAATTCATTGTCTGTGAGTGTATTTAAAAAATGGTGGAAAGAGCTGTCATCATATCCATCAATCCAGCTATCAGAAACGTCAAATTCCCCATACAATTACCCGATTGGTATTTCCAGGATGTGGCATCCCTCTCGGCGGCGCTCCCCCGCCTCCTAGGAGCCCTGGGGCGCGCGCGGCCAACCCTCCTGCTGGTAGTAGGCGCCGACGCGTTACGCGGCGCGCGCTGGCTGCCCTCTCGCCTCCCCGATAACGTCAAGATGATCGTCACTGTTACTGAAGGTAGGTAGGAAACGTGGAGACCTTCTCGGGGCGACCGAGGCCTCTCCAGTGGCCCGTTTCGGGAAGCGACAGGTTATAATTTTACGAGTCTAAACCAGCAACATCAGTTAAAAACACCAATGCTGTTGTTGTTTTTGGTCGATGTTGCTAGTTTAAATTTATAAAATTGCTTAAACTTGCAAATACCTACAGAGGCACTTTTAGAAGTTTGAAAGTACCAGCGCTTCAGAAAGTCACATCTGAAGAGAAAAAATGCCGCAAAATCTCTTCAGTTAATCTTTTTTCAATAACAAGTACATTTACAAACCTTACTAAAAGTAAAATAACTTGCAGAGATGTATGTTTTATACATGTTGTTCTAGTTCAACTGTCTAGTTGAATACACGTGAGTATCAGCATCTAATATAATAACCTATGTCTTCGTTATTATTTACAGAAACAGACGAGCCGTCAAGCTCAGCAATAATGGCGGTCCTCTCCTCGGAAGACGGCCCCAAGGTGGTCCGTGCGCCGCCGGTCGGCGCCGACGAGGCCAAAGCGGTGCTCGCGGCCTGCGCGGCGGCCTACAGCAAGACCGGGGCGGCCTCCCCACCAGAGGCCGCTGTGAAGGCTGTGCAGAAGTGCACCATACCGCTTTACGCTAAGGTACATATTCCATCGACCGTCTTTTCGATGTATTTCAGAATGAAGTGTACTTACTGGTCTTTTTGTGATACGTATTGCTATAGTTTACTAGAGAAGGATGGCAATAAGTGCTGTAGGTACACAGCACTTATTTATTACCATTGAAATATAGTGCACTGCGGAGAAACTTAATAATATTAGGTACCTACTCTGTCTTTCTCAAATTATCATGTGTCATAGTGTCTTCATAAACTTATCATATATCTTTTTTCAGATCTTAGCCTGGCAAATCTCTCTCTCGGCGGAGACCTTCACAGAGCAATCCGAGCCTGAGACCGCTCCAGAACTAGTCATCTGCGAAGATCTGGAGGGCCAACTGACCCAGATCCTCATCACCACTGAGGCCGCGTTAGGGGCCGATCGGGTCAAGAACTGCTTGGCGCTCCTTACTGCTTCTAGAAGGGGGCTTGATGATACGGAGATACTAGATATGCTGGCTCATGATGAGCTGTTCAGGAGTGAGGAGACTTATTGTAAGTAAAAGTTCTTCATCATCATGTTATTTTTGTATACCGTTGGGCCTTTTGGGCATTTCATCAACTATCCTTCTTATCGATACCTTTAGACTCAAAGGGCGTAAACGCCGTAGTTTTAATGGCGTTTACGCCCTTTGAGTCTAAAGGTATCGTTATATGTAGTCGCTTCAGTGAGTAGCTTACATTTCCTATTCGGAGTATCCGCTGAAGAACTGTTGTTGCGTGATAGTTTTCGATATAAAGACAGATAAACCCAACTGTCTGTCTGTCTGTCACTACTGTTGAATTACTTACGTTACGTTAGATTAAAGCAGGGTTTCTTAAACTGTAGTCCATGGACCCCTTAGGGGTCCGTGACTATGCATACAACACAACTTTCATTTGCCCTTGATTTTCTTTCTTATTGTCTTTTATTGCGACTACTCGCTTATACGTCCAACTTAAGTATAAACAAACTACTACAAAATTAGAGCGAGACAGACTGCATTCCTTTAATTCAATCTATCTGATTTATTCTTCACAAGCTGCCAGTCTGTCTTGGAAATACTGTGGAGGTCGCATAGCCATATGCAACCTTCACAGTACCTAGCGAACATGTGATACAGTAGTTCGTCTTGTAGATAATGGTAAGCTAAGTTTTTGATGACCATTCCCCAGTACCTTGGGCGCCGGCGTCACTATTCTGGCCGCAGCTGGCGGCGCTGCTGTCGCCATGGTTACGCTGGGACGCGCGCGGCGCGGCGCGGTGGCGCGACGCGGCGCTGGCGGGCGCCGCGCGCGACCGCTACCTGCAGGACTGCGAGGACAGCGTCCGGAAGACCCTGGTTGACTATTACGAGGTATGTCTTACATTCCCCAGTACCTCGGGCACCCGCGTCACTATTCTGGCCGCAGCTGGCGGCGCTGCTGTCGCCATGGTTACGCTGGGACGCGCGCGGCGCGGCGCGGTGGCGCGACGCGGCGCTGGCGGGCGCCGCGCGCGACCGCTACCTGCAGGACTGCGAGGACAGCGTCCGGAAGACCCTGGTTGACTATTACGAGGTATGTCTTACATTCCCCAGTACCTTGGGCACCCGCGTCACTATTCTGGCCGCAGCTGGCGGCGCTGCTGTCGCCATGGTTACGCTGGGACGCGCGCGGCGCGGCGCGGTGGCGCGACGCGGCGCTGGCGGGCGCCGCGCGCGACCGCTACCTGCAGGACTGCGAGGACAGCGTCCGGAAGACCCTGGTTGACTATTACGAGGTATGTCTTACATTCCCCAGTACCTCGGGCACCCGCGTCACTATTCTGGCCGCAGCTGGCGGCGCTGCTGTCGCCATGGTTACGCTGGGACGCGCGCGGCGCGGCGCGGTGGCGCGACGCGGCGCTGGCGGGCGCCGCGCGCGACCGCTACCTGCAGGACTGCGAGGACAGCGTCCGGAAGACCCTGGTTGACTATTACGAGGTATGTCTTACATTCCCCAGTACCTTGGGCACCCGCGTCACTATTCTGGCCGCAGCTGGCGGCGCTGCTGTCGCCATGGTTACGCTGGGACGCGCGCGGCGCGGCGCGGTGGCGCGACGCGGCGCTGGCGGGCGCCGCGCGCGACCGCTACCTGCAGGACTGCGAGGACAGCGTCCGGAAGACCCTGGTTGACTATTACGAGGTATGTCTTACATTCCCCAGTACCTTGGGCACCCGCGTCACTATTCTGGCCGCAGCTGGCGGCGCTGCTGTCGCCATGGTTACGCTGGGACGCGCGCGGCGCGGCGCGGTGGCGCGACGCGGCGCTGGCGGGCGCCGCGCGCGACCGCTACCTGCAGGACTGCGAGGACAGCGTCCGGAAGACCCTGGTTGACTATTACGAGGTATGTCTTACATTCCCCAGTACCTTGGGCACCCGCGTCACTATTCTGGCCGCAGCTGGCGGCGCTGCTGTCGCCATGGTTACGCTGGGACGCGCGCGGCGCGGCGCGGTGGCGCGACGCGGCGCTGGCGGGCGCCGCGCGCGACCGCTACCTGCAGGACTGCGAGGACAGCGTCCGGAAGACCCTGGTTGACTATTACGAGGTATGTCTTACATTCCCCAGTACCTCGGGCACCCGCGTCACTATTCTGGCCGCAGCTGGCGGCGCTGCTGTCGCCATGGTTACGCTGGGACGCGCGCGGCGCGGCGCGGTGGCGCGACGCGGCGCTGGCGGGCGCCGCGCGCGACCGCTACCTGCAGGACTGCGAGGACAGCGTCCGGAAGACCCTGGTTGACTATTACGAGGTATGTCTTACATTCCCCAGTACCTTGGGCACCCGCGTCACTATTCTGGCCGCAGCTGGCGGCGCTGCTGTCGCCATGGTTACGCTGGGACGCGCGCGGCGCGGCGCGGTGGCGCGACGCGGCGCTGGCGGGCGCCGCGCGCGACCGCTACCTGCAGGACTGCGAGGACAGCGTCCGGAAGACCCTGGTTGACTATTACGAGGTATGTCTTACATTCCCCAGTACCTTGGGCACCCGCGTCACTATTCTGGCCGCAGCTGGCGGCGCTGCTGTCGCCATGGTTACGCTGGGACGCGCGCGGCGCGGCGCGGTGGCGCGACGCGGCGCTGGCGGGCGCCGCGCGCGACCGCTACCTGCAGGACTGCGAGGACAGCGTCCGGAAGACCCTGGTCGACTATTACGAGGTATGCTTCCTACTAGTATTGTGGGACTGAGGATGTGGAAATAAAGTAGATCGTTTTGGAGAAACACTTGTTTTATTTAGAATTAAGAAAAGGCGAAATCATCACTCAGAACGTTCACCATAGTCTCGCTACGCTACAACCGTTATGCTTCAACTTACACCTATACCTATGTTCACAATATATCTCTCTCGCTCACACTCATGCATACTGTCTCGTTCTTACGTTTCGTTTCAAGCATCCATCGCTCATGCATCCTACAGTATTATAAACTTGCATTTACCCGCGACTTGGCCCGCGTTATCCTAAGGAAACTCTTTACCGGGATATAAAGTATCCTATGTTTCAAGCCAGGACATGGTCAACTTGTATGCCACATCTCAATCCATTTGTTACCGCGTTATTTAGTAACAAACATCTAAATGATGTTTGGAGAGATTTGGATGTTTGTTACTAAATAACGAGATAACAGCTGGATGGATAGAGCTGAAATTTGGCAAGCTAGTAAACCAAGTCCTGGATTGAAACATAGAATACCTATTTAAATCCCGGTAAAGAGTTATCTTGGGATATTAACGGAAATAAGTGTACGGCCAGAGCGGCGAGCGTCGAGCGTCGCGTCCAGCGTCGCGTCCGGCGTGGCGGGCAGCGTGTATGGGTTTTGTGCAGCGTGCACTCAGGACGCTCACATACATTTGTTTATGTTTTAACATGAACGCCCCGCTGCACGCCCCGCTCGAGCGTCCACTCAGTTCGTACACTAAGGCGGGCGAAGCCGCGGGTGAATGCTAGTGTTTGATATTTCCTTGACTTCTAAAACATGCAGATCAGCATCATACTGAGTCAAGTCAAAGTGTGACGCACGACCATCGCAGGCCGCGCCGCCTCTGTGTGTGAAGTGTGCAATGCACACAGGCGCTAAGGCAATAGGGGCGCCGGGATTCGAAACACGACGACAATAAAGAGGTGCTTCATAGGTTCGCACACAGGCGCTGCCGGGGGCCGACGCGGGCCTGGACCATCGCGTGATTGTAATGATTGTTTATTCGGCGTACGGCAAAAGACCGAAATGATTTATTAATAAGTGTAATCATCATCATCATCATTTCAGCCATAGGACGTCCACTGCTGGACATAGGCCTCCCTCATAGATAAAGTAATAAGTGTAATATTTTTACTTTATTACAGGGTGTCTGGTATACGGAAAACGACCCGATGATGGCCGGTCGGCTTATATCTCAAGAAAACAAGTTTTCGGACGAATGGTGAGATATTTGAATTACATTTAAATGTCCGCTCTGGTTGAATTAGGCCTAACAATTTAAAACTCTGATGATGCAATAATTGAAGGGGCTCTACACAATTGAAGGGGGTCTATACTTTTAATGAGATGACTTGTAAAATTACCTGACAATGTGTTGTTTTACTAAATAAATTATTATAATGACATTTCAATAAATAATATGATAGCTAATTGATTCCGCCACGTACACCCAAAAATCAACATAAAAATAAAAACCGATCCGATAAAATAAGTAGGTTGATGATTTATACGTCCAACTGCTGCGCACAGGCCAACTCTCATAGACGAGAGTGAATGAGCTGCAGTCCCCACGCTAGCCCACTGCGGATTGGGACTTTTTTCATACCCACTATTAATTCCAGCTACAACACCAGGAAGCTAGACGAGCTCCCATTCCAGCACTACCACCTCTCGAAGAACGATCCGGAGTCGTTCGCCACGCGGCCGTACTTCACGGAGCTGAGCTGGGTGCACGACAAGCTCGCCGCCACCGACTGCGGACACTTCCTCGAGGACATCGCTCTGGTGCACGTCGATCCGTTGCCTGAACACATCCAGATACTTAAAGAGGTAATATTGCTATAGAATCCTCTGGTGCTCTTCACAGGAAACCCTAGCACACATATAGAATCTTCTGGTTACCTTCACAAAAACTCTAGCAGACAAAAAGCAGGTGATCTGTAGCTGTAGCTGAAGACACGGTGATCTCCTGGGTTCACAAAGATCTGGTGTTGGGCTACTAGGAAAAAAGCTTAGAGTTTCGACTGGCTGCTAAAAAAGTACAGTATTTCGAGGAACAACCTACAACCTTTCCAGTACAATGATGACGATGATTAGCCAAAGTACGCCGATACACTAAGATACAGTACCATCACAGTTTGTGCCACGAATTATCAGGAAGTATGTAGTATAATCTCCTCGCGAACGACCCGGAGTCGTTCGCTGCCCGACCGTACTTCACGGAGCTGAGCTGGGTGCACGACAAGCTCGCCGCCACCGACTGCGGACACTTCCTCGAGGACATCGCCCTGGTGCACGTCGACCCGTTGCCTGAACACATCCAGATACTTAAGGAGGTAATATTGCTATAGAATCCTCTGGTGCTCTTCACAGGACACCCTAGTACACTTACAGAAACTTCTGGTTTTCTTCACATAAAACTTTAGCACACAAACGCAACTAATATGTCGTCATATCGGCTAGGAAGACATGTTTCAGTATAGAGAGTTAATCCGGGTAGAACTTTACAGTGTTCACCTGGGTTTCGACTGGCTGCTTCTGTTTGGAACGACAGAAGCAGCCAGTCAACTAAGTTCAGTAACAAGAAGGAACTTGAAGAGCAATCTAGAACCTCTCTCCGACTGCCCTATAGGTTGCATGGGCTTTTTAAACAATGACCATACCTAGATAAAGTCCACCGAGACACTCAACTTACAGTAAGTAGGTACCATCACAACCAACTATCTCTGCCACAAATTACCTAGAATCCCTCGCTACGGCTGCCCTACACATGACCTTGTTTTCTCTGAAACTGTAAAATATTCATGATTTTTAAAAAGGTAATCATAATAGTACCTAACCATTAGGTGTGTTTGATATAAATCCCAAAAAAGAAAGGTTTCCGAGAAAAAATTATGAAATTAAGCATTTATCGGCAATTCAATAGTTAAAGTGTTTGCAAAACGGATGAGTTATAATAATTAATTTTCTTAATTGATTGAATTCATTTTCTTTCCAGGTGTTCGAGCACCACTCGTACGCTCTCGACTACGACCATAGACAATTCTACGGCCTCCTCCGCACCACCATGGAGAAGCGACAGCGAGAAGGCACAGAGATCCAGTCCAAAATAGTCCACTCCTGGGTCGAAGAAATCTGGGAGCCCCCGATACCCACCTTCTTCCCGGCTAATGAGGAGTTTTGGAAGATTGTAGAAACCAAGGAGAAGAAGGATTTGTCTATGGTCGAAGGGTTTGACAGCAAAACGTATGATCTCATTGTGAGGTTCGATACCAGGGGGAAGTTTGTGGCGACCGTGTCGACGGAGCGCGAGGAGATTTGCGTCTGGGATGTCGCCGAGTAAGTTGACAACTTTTTTTTATTTACGGCAAAGGTACCGTATTTGTTGGTATCCTTTATGGACGTATGCAATACTAGAGAAGTGAAATTTTTGCAGGATTTCGCTCTCTCCTTTCAAGTTTGACGACCTTAAAATTGGCCATAGAGTTTCCCGCTGGTCCGCTGCTCACTTTGAGCAATCAGCGTAACTTCAAGGTGGCCCTGGCCTAGCGTCCTGGTTCAATGCCAGGGAACGCCACGGCCCCCACCTGGTTCGATTTTTGCTATAGTCAGTAAGGCGTGCAAGTTTGTCAGGCTTCAAAACAAAAAGACCCTAGAGTTGACTAGTTGAATTCTCATTATGTGGATTCGATTTAGACCGTTATAATGTAGTCTACAAAACTTACACTACAAACCCCATTTCCAGATGCAAACTCGTGAGAAAGATAACGGGAGTAACCCACCCCATCAACCTGGTGCCGATCGACGAGTATCGCTGCGTGGTGCTGTGCCGCCGCGAGCTACGGGTCTACGATCTCAACCAGGTAAGATAGGCACTCACAATAGCAGATGCAGCCCCACTAGGGGCCGGTTTACCCGCTCTAGGAGCTTCCTCACTGATCCGGACGACGGCCCGCCTCGTGACATTAATATACAAGAGCCGCGACCCGATCTCGGGATCCGAATATCCAGGATTAACTTCACTCCTCGGACCAACACACACTTAACTTCACTCCTTGGTCGGGCTCGGCTATAGTACATTGTGCGTCGAGGGTAGTAAGAAGGGAATTACTAACGAGAGTCTATTAGAACCCCGACGCCGTAGGCGGAGGGCTTTTAATGACTCGAGTTGGTAATCCCCTTACTGCCCGTGATACACACAATGTTTTTCATCACATTTGCGAGGAAAAAAATACATAAATATCAAATAAACTAAACGCATCCGCTAAGAGACAAAACTACAACTGTCAACTTTTTCAATAGTCTTCCACAGATAATGCTAAGAACTGCGTTTAGTTTATAAACTTGACAGGCAATACCGCCAGATTGTACCGATTTTCATAATAAAATTTTAAAGTAAATTAATTTAATTGCAAAAATTACTGAAATATAGTAAAATATACCACATAAGTTTTATATACACTAAAATTGGTTTTGTAGCCAAGTTTTGAAGATGTGAAATAAGCCTTGGCTGATTTGAAACCTCCCTAGTCTGAAATGACGTACGGGTAGGTCCTATATTTTAAAACTAAACTCATAACTCCCTCGGGAGTTATAGATTTTCATACAGTTTTTCCTCCCGTGGGAGGTATAGATTTTTATAACCCACGGGAGGTAAATCGGCTCGAGCTGGTCTATAAGCCCGCGTGTTATGACACCCTTTACGAGCAAGTGTGATGAAAAGTATCATGTCGGAGTCTTCTTAGTTGGGTTAGGGGTAGCGAACCGACAGCTAAAACTTCCAGTGGCTCGATCACACACTCTACATAAGGACTTCTTGAAGGATGAAATTCCTGATATAATTATTCCACTGCGCTACAATATGGGTTTTCTTAAAAAATGTGTCATCAAATTTGGTCGCGACTAGCGAACGTGCTTGCAGGCTCCTACCCAAGAGTCAGTAGGTCTCCCACAGTCCTGTCTCATGGAAGCATTTAGCGCTACGTGTAGTCCTTACAAAAAGCACTAACAACCACTTGCAAACTCATAATGTAGGTAATGTTTGTTACAGTGATCAAAAGTCATAAGGCCTTTTCGGAATTGTTAAGGCTCTTACACACTATGCCGGCTGCCTGGCCAGCGGGTTTTGCTCCGTGGGTATTCCGCCGACATTATCAGGCCACACAGTGTTTCAAAAACCCTTGACACCGTACTTTTGACTGACTTTTCATTCGACTCCGTAGATCGACAGATTTTAGTGTTACAAATGCAAGATAAACTACATCTCTTATCATCATTATACCTAGATTTAGAGATAAAAATACATTATGACTTATAACTTTATGGGAAACAAGAGTTATCCCTCGTAGGAAACTCGCCCAGATGCAGCCGTTTCTGGGCCTGTAGGTTAGGGTGTCCCAGAAAGCAAATCTCCATACTAACTTTGAAGCCAAGTCGGCACGGGTTCCCATCATCACAGAGAGCTGAAATTTTATACACTATAATATTTTAGTAGTTCCAACATTTTTAGGGGGTATGAGTTACAAAAAAAATTCAAAAAAAATCTTGTCCATACACCAAAAAAATTTTTTTGACACCCTACTGTAGGTGCTGTTTCCATTATTTCTATTCATTCATTATATCCATAGTCCATGCAAATTAACTTATTCTTTCAATTGACAGGGCAAATTCGTAGTGTCCCTGAAGGGCGTGATGAACCAGAAGATGCCTTTCTACGGGCTCCACGACTCCAAGCACCTCGTGGCGCTGTCCCGGAACCGGATGTACGTCAACCTGATGAACATCGAGACCGGGGACTGCGTCACCACGTTCAAGGCGGGCGAGGACAGGTTCCTCAACTCGCTGCTGGTTTCCGGCGATGGAAGGTATGGATTACTTCTAGAGCATTCTCATTGTTATAATAAATAACAAATAAAGATATTATAGTATAGGTAAAAAAGGTGACGTATGATAGAAGGACAAGTATGAAGCAGGAAAGTACGAGTAGAGACCAAGCGAGAACTGGTATGCAAGAGTCTATCGCCGAACACAGACCTCCGATTACGTTGGAGACAGAAAAAAAAACCGGGGAGTGCGTCACCACGTTCAAGGCGGGGGAGGACAGGTTCCTCAACTCGCTGCTGGTTTCCGGCGATGGAAGGTATGGTATCTATGTTTGCCTATTTTATTTTTTATCGTGTTTTGACGCCTAGAGACCCTTTACATCTCTAAAAATGTAGTTTTAAGTTTTGTAATGTACCTAATGGATCCGGAGATTATATACGTCTCTCGGTAAAAGGTAAAAAAAACTGTGCCCAGTTATTTGCTTGTTGCATTTTATAAATGTCATCTTATGTAATAATGTCACAATTGTTGTAATGTTGTTTTTAAAAGAGAAACTGGTGAGTTTCTTCAGGCACTTCTTCTCACCAGAAGGTCATCTACCGAAGCGCCAAAAGAAAAGAATCAGACATGTAAAAGAGGCCTTGAGGCCTACTTACAGAAATAAATGAGTTTGAGTTTGGTACTTCTAGAAAATTCTCATTGTTATCGCCACCGTGGCGCCTTTTCCAGTTTCTTTAGTGTAGTGTGATTTGCTAGATCATTTTACCCTGGAGAGACTGCCATCTGATCTCCGTAACCTTTGCAACAGGGAACGCTGACCGACATAATACACGCGTTACTTTTTTTAGTTTCCTAATCGTCACCCATTAAATCGCATATTTTCCTCTTTTTCGGGAAACGCTTCTAACCAATCCAAGAAGGAAGGATGGAACAGAGAAATAACCTATCCTCTAACATTTTAACCGATTCTGGGCCCACACTCTGAATGTTTTCGCCCGATGTTCGTATCGTGCCGTCCCTCTGGCCCTCTTGTACAGTCGAGTTCATCTTTATCTGAGCAAAGATTGGACCAAAAACATCTTAACAAGTCCCTATTGTCAGAAGCATAAGAACTAGATCAGATATTTTTGATCCGTTCTTTGCTCAGATAATGATGAACTCGACTGTACATAATAGAAAATTTGAGTGACTGTTACGGTAGGATCGGGTGAGAAGTTAGGGAGAATTTCTCTGTCCTGTCCTCCCTTCATCAATCCCTTATAACCGTATCTCTCATGTTCGAATTTCGAAACCCTGTTGTTCTGAACTGCTTTTCTACTAAGTGCTAACAAGGACCATTAAAACAAGAGGACTGTCATTCTCCATACAAAAAGCTGTTCCCCGAATTTACCACGCCATCTATGTATAAGCTTGGTAAAAGAATTATATTATTTACAATTATTCAACTCTGCAAACGTGACTAAGTATTTAAATGTTGGAATTTATTTATTATTAGCTGTTTATGAACCAATTGTTACTAGGTATATTATGTTTCTTTGTTCAATTATAACATCATTAAATGTTTAGTTTTTTAGCGCCATCTAGTTTTTGCCCGGAAATTCCCTTGCGGTCGGGTTACAATCCAAAGTATGGAGAATGACAGTCCTCTTGTTTTAATGGTCCTTGGTGCTAATATTGATTGTGTTCAGGGTACTGGTATGCGGCGACGAGACTCAGAAACCATTCCCGCTGCTGGTGTGGTCGCTGACCTCCCGGAAGCTGCTCTACGACCTGCGGATTCCGCACCACGACTTTGTCACCTCCAAGGCCGCCATCACTTACGAAGGTCAGATTAGAATTTAGTTCGTAAACTCAAAACTCACGAAACAGCTCCTCCAAAACCACGATCCTGAAGTCAAAGTTACTTCAAAACACCGTACTAATGACACCCCACACGATGCAGTTAGCGGATCAGGGAAAAGTTTTCGAATATCTACAGTGGAGACCTCGTCTCGGCAAAAACAATGTAGTTCAGGGGTCTTCAACATTTTCGAAATCAAGGGCTAAGAATGATTTTTGTTGCATAGCGGACCGAATCATAGGTATTTATAGCGATTTTTTTTATTAGGTAAAAGATGGTCCACTTGTGGAAGAGAGGACAATAGAGAGATCTCTCTCCAGGCGGGTGTTGTACCTGGAGACCGAAGTCCGAAGGATGTTGGTTGGAAGTTGTATATGTTGTAAACACAAAAAAAAACAAGCGTTATAAACACTTCGATAGTGTGATGCAGAACTGTTTGGGAATGGGCTAGTTTCTTGTAGTAAAAAAAATATATTTTACACTTATTATCTTATTAAGCTTCCAAAACTGATCCCAAATAAATCCATATTCTCTTATTTTTTTGCTTTTAACGATTTTAAAAAGATAAGATATTAAAATAAGGAGACAATTTGACCCTAGCACCCTGTGACGTCATTTATTCAAATTATCTATGAAGCTCCATACTATCGTAGCGTTTTGACACTTCATAAAAAGAAGCTAAATTGACCTGTTAGGTAACTCGCCTATTGTGCCGTTTTTATGGGCGTTAATGTAAGCGCCATCTGTCGTGGAATTGCTGTAACTGTCTTCTTCTCCCAATGAGTGTCGCTAGGTGGCAGTGTCGCTACACACTTTCTATCCTTCCACAACACATCGCAGCGATCAGTTGCTCCTGTGACAGATGGCAAGCAGTAAACCGACAAACACACTTCGAGTTTATAATAATTTGACCCGCCAACAGCTTAGTCGCTAAGCTGTTCGCTGGCCGGGGGTTGAAAACCCTTGGTATAGGGCGTCCTCAGGGGCGTATTTACCCTAGGGCCATCCGGGCCATGGCCCGGGGCGCCAAGCTGCCAGGGGCGCCAATCGGCCAGGGGCGGCAATGCCGCCCCGGGCCGATTGCCTTTTGTTCTGGTTTTGGCGCACTTCAACTGACTTTTACTTCTCATCTTTTTTATTTCATCAAAAATACGGTCGTAAGTTAATGTTCGTTAATACCTACGGAGTGCGTCTGTTATTAAAAACATACGGCGTGTTAAGTACAATAAGGATATGCTCTGAATAAGGGCGCGGGCGGGGCGCAGAGTGAAGAGGGGACGGTTTCTCAATATTGAAACCTATTTTACAAAACAACGAATAATCCAGTAACTTTGTCACCTGAAAGTACGGGGTACTTTGCGCCAATCCAGTAGTTCTGATTTTTTGCAGACTTGTTTATGATGTTGAATGAATAATCTAAATTTGTGACATCGAGTGCCAAACGCAACTTTGTCAACAATCGAAAAAACCGCGAAAATTTCTGTTTTCAGATTTTGGCGATTATAACCCTAAAGGACTAGTTTTTGATAGTACCTTCTCAGGATGTTTCTAAAGTACACAAAATTTCCTACAATATGAAATAATAAAATTATCTCTGTAGACCTAATAGTTACCCAGATAAAGCTTGTGTATTCATAATTTTTCGAACTTCGCAATTTTTGGTGAGGACATTGGGCTGATCATCCTCACTGCGATCGGCACGGCACCGCCCTTCCAAGAGGGCTAAAATAACTTAATTTATTGATTTTGAATAACTCAATTTACTCAATTTTTATTTGTCTCTTTTTGTTTGTTTTTACTTTGTTACGTATTTACTAACTAATTAACAAATAAACCTAGTAACTTTTGTTATCCTTATCTTTTCTATTTCATTATGCGTAGCTTAGCTATGATAAACTTTGAAAGAACTTTCGGAAACTATTGGTCTACTGAGACAATTCTAGTCTCATGGGTATTGTAGCAAATTTAGTCTACTTTAAAAACGTCCTGAGAAGGTACTACCTAAAACTAGACCTTCCCTATACGGTTTTTTCGATTTTTGACAAAGTTAGGTTCCGCTCTCAAGGCAAAGTATAAAGACGAAAAAGGGGTCCAATTTCGGCCGTTTAGGAGCGCGCGACACGTATTCACACAGACGCGCGATAGCTCGTCTGTGTGAGTGCGATCCATACTGGAGCATTCTTATTTTTTTGCTTGTAGTGCGTTCGTACACGGCGCGCACACATTCAAGCGCGCGATCCGTCGCGATTGTCCCAAGCTCTGATGTATAAAGTTACTGGGTTATAAGTAATGAAATCATCATTAATGACTTTGTAAACAAATTATTACACCGCAAAAAAAATCAAGTAGAAGTTATTAAAAATGTTGTATTTTTTATTTAAATAATTTTTTTCCTTGACTTCTGGGGCGGCGAAACATTATTGGCCCGGGGCGCCAAATTTCAAAATACGCCCCTGGGCGTCCTCGAGCAATGTAGCGTGATGATGATGATATTCGGAGGGTGGCTGGCGACAGCTGGAAGAGAGTGGTTGAGGATCGTGCTCATATCGATATAACCGTGCAAATTCAGTAGGTGTATTCAGTAACAGTATATCCAAACTCAAGTTTCCCTTCTCTCCCAGGGTCCTACGTATGCGTGGTCTCCCGCGAGCTGGATGAACCAAGCCCCAATTTCATAGTGGTGTACGACCTTCAGTCGGGGACGCTGTTCAAGAAGTGGAAGCCTGGCTGTGACACCGTGGCCCTGGCCATCAGCTCCACTGACGGCTGCGTGGTCTCCGGCCTCGCCGACACCAGGATACTGGTCTGGGACCTGATCACAGGTGGGATATACTATATAATGTGGTCTACAGTTGTTCCTGCAAGTTGTGGAAGCCTGGCTGCGACATCGCGGCCCTAGCTATCAGCTTCGCTGACGGCTGCGTGGTCTCCGGCCTCACCGACACCAGGATACTGGTCTGGGACCTGATCACAGGTGGGATATACTGTATAATGTGGTCTACAGTTGTTCCTGCAAGTTGTGGAAGCCTGGCTGCGACATCGCGGCCCTAGCTATCAGCTTCGCTGACGGCTGCGTGGTCTCCGGCCTCACCGACACCAGGATACTGGTCTGGGACCTGATCACAGGTGGGATATACTGTATAATCTGGTCTACAGTTGTTCCTGCAAGTTGTGGAAGCCTGGCTGCGACATCGCGGCCCTAGCTATCAGCTCCGCTGACGGCTGCGTGGTCTCCGGCCTCACCGACACCAGGATACTGGTCTGGGACCTGATCACAGGTGGGATATACTGTATAATGTGGTCTACAGTTGTTCCTGCAAGTTGTGGAAGCCTGGCTGTGACATCGTGGCCCTAGCTATCAGCTCCGCTGACGGCTGCGTGGTCTCCGGCCTCACCGACACCAGGATACTGGTCTGGGACCTGATCACAGGTGGGATATACTGTATAATCTGGTCTACAGTTGTTCCTGCAAGTTGTGGAAGCCTGGCTGCGACATCGCGGCCCTAGCTATCAGCTCCGCTGACGGCTGCGTGGTCTCCGGCCTCACCGACACCAGGATACTGGTCTGGGACCTGATCACAGGTGGGATATACTGTATAATGTGGTCTACAGTTGTTCCTGCAAGTTGTGGAAGCCTGGCTGCGACATCGCGGCCCTAGCTATCAGCTTCGCTGACGGCTGCGTGGTCTCCGGCCTCACCGACACCAGGATACTGGTCTGGGACCTGATCACAGGTGGGATATACTGTATAATGTGGTCTACAGTTGTTCCTGCAAGTTGTGGAAGCCTGGCTGCGACATCGCGGCCCTAGCTATCAGCTTCGCTGACGGCTGCGTGGTCTCCGGCCTCACCGACACCAGGATACTGGTCTGGGACCTGATCACAGGTGGGATATACTGTATAATGTGGTCTACAGTTGTTCCTGCAAGTTGTGGAAGCCTGGCTGTGACATCGTGGCCCTAGCTATCAGCTCCGCTGACGGCTGCGTGGTCTCCGGCCTCACCGACACCAGGATACTGGTCTGGGACCTGATCACAGGTGGGATATACTACATAATGTGGTCTACTAACACACATGCACTTCGTATGTGGGCGTGCATGACCGTGGGCTGTACGGAAAAAGCCGCTTTCTGGCCAAGTGTAGACATAAAATGATGTACACAACACGAGAAGTAATAAAGAAAGCCCTCGGTCGCATATTTACGTCCCTCGCTTGCAGCTCGGGCCGCAAACTTCTGCGATCTCGGCCTTTCTTTGTATTACCACCCTAGTTGTGTAATGTACTATTGATTGCTAGGTAACTGCCGGTTGACGCTGCGCGGGCACGCGGCGGCGCCGGCGCGGCTGCGGCTGGCGCGCGCGGGCGGCGTGCTGCTGTCGGCCGACGACGCCTGTCGGGACTTGTCCGTGCGCCTCTGGGACTTACACACCGGTAACTCTACTGAACACCCTACATTACATCTAATAGAGACCGTCTAACGTCGACCTTCATAAAGAAAAAAACTGGCCAAGTGCGAGTCGGACTCGCGCACCGAGGGTTCCGTACAAACTCATAAGTAGATACATGAATAATTCAAGAAAAACTATATGGCGATTAGTTTAGTAGGAGCAAATAAGTATGTGATAAGATTTTTGCAAATTTCTCAAAAACGGTGCAAGTTAGAAAAACCGTTTTATTTTTCCTGTAATATATAGGACGACATTAATAATTGGGAATTATTACAGATTTTTCTGTTCAGTAACTTCGAAGATTATAGGGGGGGAATGGTATTTTTTTTAACGTTTTTCGCCATAAATCAAACACTACTTATTTAAAAAAAAATACAAAAATAGTGTTTTAATCTACAAATCAAGCCCTTTCATTTGATACCCCACTCGATATAATAGCCCTAAATTCAATTTTCAAAGTCTCATTACGGACCCCTTTAAAAAAAAGTAAAAAAGTTACAAGACTTTTTTTACATCCCATAAGCTTGGGTTAGCGGTTCTTAACACTATTCCAAATTTCAAGTCGATAGCATCAGTAGATCCAGAGATATCTTGCTGTGACAGACGGACAGACAGACAGACAGAGTCGCACCATAAGGGTTCCTTTTTTACCATTTTGGTACGGAACCCTAAAAATGGGTTATTCTTCAGAAATATTTCTGCGACTTATTCCTCTGTCTCCATACATTTAGTATGAAAAAGGGCCAAAGGAATAAGGTGACCGCAGAAATATTTCTGAAGAATAACCCAAATATGGTTTGCAAATCGATGCTGTATCATAGACTAGTCTCAGTAAGACGGGAAATACAAAGAAATATCTAGAGATAGAAGGAAACAGTTCGTCGATTTGTATGGCAAAGAAGCGTGTAACGTTTTTCGCTTGGCGTTTGACGCCAAAAGTGCAATTTAGTGATGGAAAACATAAATGTTCCATTTCATTTGGTGGTATTTGAACAATTAATTATACCATTATTATCAGATCTTCAAAACTACTAATAATATTGACGGAAACTGAAGTTAACGGTATTCAAAGTAGGTGGCCGCCACTTCTTTTTAGCCCGCGAGATACAGACATTCCTTCTACCTCAATATATTACTGTGGGGAAATCACTTAAATTTAAAAAATTTAAATCTTTTGAAATCGACACCGGTAAAGTTCCAATGCTCACTAGAAATATTTACCTAAATTCGCCGTCAATAGAATTTGCTAACTATGTAAACAAAGGGCGTAACTTTGTTTTGTCACTGTTTCTCCTTGAATTTTCACACCACCTCATCAAACACCACTGAAACCATACACTATCTAAACGGTCGTTGCCGTAAAATACAAAACCATACAATAAATAATTGAATCTTGGATATTTCATTAAAAGTTTAAAATTTAAGTATACATAGGTTATTATGACATAATGGGATGACGTTTTTGTTTCTTTTAAATTCTACAATTGTCTATGATGATAGCGTTGTGACTAAAGTTGGTGATATTGTAAAGCTGCTACACACTACCTAACTTACGCTCTGTACCTAAGAAAATAAAATGAAATATTTAGACGGCATCATCGATAGAGCTACGGATGAAATAACGGCACCTTTTGTGATAAATACTGGTAGATACATAATCTTCAAGTAACGATTCGTCTTCTGATTAAGCAAATTAAAAATACCTGTTTCTTGCATTCGATACTTTAATAGTCCATATGTTTTGACATAAAAGAGTAAAGTAATAGTCTTCCCCATCACTAGTAAATTCATCATTCAGAGACAATTTCAATATGGCGGTTTATTTACAAAGTTAGCAAATTCTATTGACGGCGACTTTACTTGATGGTAGACTCTATCGTCCGTACGTAGTTTAATAATAGATGGTTCAATTTAACTGGCATTAATAGAATTTTAAAAAGTGGTATAGTAGGTATAACTCTCTTAGTAATGTTTCAGTACACCCGTGTCATATCCTAAATAGTTTAGTAAAATGTATGGATAAAGCAGGCGATAACATTCCTCCCTCCTTCCTTCGTTTGCATATGTCCAAAGTCCCCGGAATCTACGTACGATCACGGACTTTAATTGTTAAGCCGTAATTTTGTCGTGTAATACACAAATCTATGATACGTGAATCCTAAATGGCTCAATAGGGAATATGCATGATTTTTTAACAAAATTTGAAAATACCGTAATAAGGGTGATATAAAGTCAAACTAAAATCAAAATCGACCGAGAAATACGGAAGATATAAACACTTTAAAGCACTAATCAGACAGCGATTAGACAGAGAGATCCGATATGGAATATGACGTCATAGTACACGGCCGCCATACAATCTCCATACTATATTCTGTTTTGCTAGAAAGAGATAGAGATAAATCTTTGTTGTCTTATATCTTGGTTATTTTTAGAGTTATTTGAAAAATATTGTTTTCCTGCTGTTTCTTATAAATAAATAAATATTAGGGGACAATCTTACTCAAATCGAACTAGCCCCATAGTAAGCTCAATAAGGCTTGTGTTATGGATACTAGACGACGATATATTTAATAGATACAAATACTTAAATACATAGAAAACATCCATGACTCAGGAACAAATATTCGTGCTCATCACACAAATAAATGCCCTTACCGGGATTCGAACCCAGGACCTCTTGCTTCGTAGGCAGGGTCACTACCAACTAAGCTAAAGCGGTCGTCGTGAATGAACTTTTATTAAAGTAAATAAAAATGATCATGCATATTCCCTATTAAAGTCCGTGGGTGTACCGTGCCAACTATGGCATACGTAAGTATTCCTTCGCCTACTCCACGACATATTTGTCTATAGTTTCTAAGGTACCTAAACTGTTCCACAGGCAAGTTAATAGCAGTATACACACCTCCCGAGCGGATCACGTCGTGCGAGGTGTTGCTTGGAGGCTCCGTGCTGGCCCTCGCCCTAGAAAACTACAAGGAGATCCTTTGCGTGAAGCTGAACGGGCCTGCAGTTGAGTCAGTCACTCAGGTAAGTACATCTGTTTGCAATCAAAAAAAAATTTTTTGACAAGCGTTTGAGCCTTTTCGGCTATTTCTGCCTTGTCTGGTATCGAGCAGTAAGGGGGGAGATGGAGAGCAAATACCACCTCGAAAAAACATCAGGCGTATATTTAATAGACCAATTTATGTGTGACCTATAGGCCTGGAAATATGGAGGTGTCAAAAATCACAGACTTTTTAATTTCATGTTAGTTTTCTTTCTTTTTTTATGATAACAAAAAAATACCTATACATATTGTATGTGATCACGAAAAAGACCTATCTACTATGCAAAATCGAATATTACCTTTCATATATACATCTATACTCTGTCCTTTCCACTAAATTGACTGGTAAGTTGAAAATCGTGTGCCCTCATAATGTTTTCTTTCCCAGGGCCGCTCAGCGGAGTACGACAACCGGCCGTACGGCGAGCCCTCCCTGGAAGGCCGCACCTTCGACGTCCGAGGCGCAGAGTCCTGCTGATATGGCGACACCCGCCCCTTCAGCCACTGCAGCACTTGGTACACTAACATTGCACTCCTGAACCGGTTATATAACCGGTTACAACTCAACAACCGGTTCGTTTTGTGAAAAACCGGTAACCACCGGTTAATTTTATGAAAACCGGTTACTCATACTGGTTCATTTAGCGAAGAACCGGTTACAACTTGATGGAACTAGTTGCCTATGGAATTACCGGTTACAACGGCAAATTCGGTTAGCAGTAGAATAACAATGGGGATGATGTCTGAATTAAGAAAGTATTCTTCTATTCAGTTTGATCATCGCAAAATATTGAACACGTATTTTGAATGTTATCAAATTAACAAAAATTGGCAAAGATATTGACCATCAAAGGTCGTGAGTAGGGCTTTCGAAATATCTTCTTCTTAAAAATTGTACCATGACGTGACGTCACGCGAAACTTCAAAGCACTGTGTTGTCGTATTTTTTTGTGAGAGAAAGAGAAAAAGTACGTGTATAATATTTTTGGATTATCCAACCAAAAAGTTTTTTAGTCATCTAGCCTATTTAAAAATAATAATATAGAAATGCATTGGTTAGTACTAATGCGAGATGCATGAAAAGGGAAAAGAAAACCGATATTTTAACGTAGTGATAACCGGTTGACCAATTTACAAATGCAAAGCCAGGTTTTCATCAGATTAACAACGTAACTTCTAGGTTTACTACTAGGTTTTTCTCGGCATGTTTATAACCGGTTATCCCACATGAAACGGGTTTTTGTAAAGTTAACCGGTTCAAATGAAAGGAGCAGTTTTTGGTCATATTAATAACCATTTGAAACTGATTTGATAAAAGCCTACAGACGTGATCGTACGCAGGTGTGTCCATATGTTGAAACTCGGAGTCGTATGGATATAATATAAAATAAAAAACTTAAATGTTTTGATCTATTACGCTTATTAATTACATAAAAATAATTGTATTTTAGTGAATTCTCTATCAGTAATGTTGATGTTTAGATGTAATTTTGTGGTGAACTTAGATTTTAAGTGATTAATACTTCGTTGCACAAATGTCGCCTGAAGGCGTGTGCTGTCACTTTTTTTATATTTTCGAACCAAAAAGTGACATCAAGGTGTCCAATTAGGCATTAGCATACTAAATATTTGTGCAACTGGGTGTTATTGCCTGTGACACGAAAGGGCGTGTCTGGATGTAATATTCTGGTGAGTTACGTCCTTCTTTCCCGAGGGCTAGACCATTTTACATTGATGGTATCGGTAAATTTATGTTGTAGGCCCAATATAAAACAGTTTTTATTAACCGGTTTATACTAGGGATGTAACGATACCGATACCGATACCGATATATCGGCCGATATATCGGTATCGCCGATATTATACAACCGATATTTGAAGAATTTGCTGTATGAAAAAAAATCTGCAAAAAGTAATTTCAGTTTCTGACTTAATTTATGTATTGGTCTATTCTATTACCTTGTGCAATGATAATTACTATGTTAATTAAATCTTTGGTTCTTAATAAAAAAAAAAGAATTTTGAGTTGACAATTTAATATTTTTACTTTACACTTTCAAGGTTGACTCTCTGGTAAATATAACCAGTAGTCATTGCCATTAGTTATAATAAGGACATAAAAATATCTGAAATTCATACTTCATTATTTAGCTAAGATATCGGTATCGGTATCGCCGATATTAACTACTATATATCGGTATCGGTATCGTATCGGCAAAACTGTGTATCGTTACATCCCTAGTTTATACTATGCTAACCGGTTATTTATACTTCAATAACCGGTTAAATGATTATATGCAATGGTCAAATCTTACATAGAGTGCGACTACGGTGACTTTGCAGAGCGGAACATGGCAACACCGCCGTTTAAGGCGCGGTAGGACCTGGCTCGCATTTCACATACAAACTAGGGTCGGGCGGAATGCAGATTATTGCAGATTATCTTCGATTTCTAACATAAAAGTATACGTTATCAACCCAAACATGAGAGGATGCCCTGCATGACTGTGAAATCATGATTGTCAGGTATTAATTTTGTCAGAAAAGGTAACTGGTGATGAACAAAATGAAAAAAAATGAAAAAAATATTTTATTTTATAGTGTTTTCGCGCTACTTTTCTATCGAGCGAAGTGTTCGCTATCGTGTTCTAAGTGAGAGGAAGCCCTAGATACAGTTCTGAATATTATTATATATGTTTTACAGTGACCTAAGAGTCAAATAAGTGCTCTAAAAATGATTTGGAAACTAGGCTTCCGTGCCCGATTCTGGTCTCACCTCGCCTTAAAAGACATTTTTTTATGAAAATGTGAAGATTTTTAAATGATGGTATTGCTACGTTTCGCTCTGCAAATTTATCGTAGTCGCACTCTACGTACATACATATATACTACAATGGATACAATTTAATATGTAGCAGGAACGAAAGAATCTACGTGTATGGCCAAATATTAAAAAAAAAATGATGACTTAAATATCTACACAACGTTCACAATGTTAGATTTATCAATACCATCAAGGTACATAATGTTCCCCTATTATGTATAATGATGTAAGTCAATTTTAATGACTCTTTCATTTCGCCGTATTCCACGATTACTCCTATCCGCGTTATTCTTGTTCGTTATACTCAGTTAAATTCATTGAAATAAGTCAGTTTAAAAAAATATATTTTATGCCACACCTGGCCATAAAGTGGCACACACAACACACGCCTGGAGAGAGATCTCTCTATTGTCCCCTCTTCCACAAAGCTATAAAATGAAACAAATTGCAACCGCGATTGCTGTCGTGGAAGCCAGTGATGGGATGTTAATTCAATTTGAATACAGTGGACGAACTACAAGGACTGCTATGTGCCATAAGTGTCCACTTTCAATGCCGTCAAACTATAAGGAAAGGAAGCCACACCGCGGCCCTTTAGGCACTGGTCCGCCGGCGAGTAAGCGAGTAGTTGGGCGAATAACAGTTCATTGCGGGCTGACCAGGCACAGTGTGATCAACCAACCTTTCCAGATCCGCAATGTAATGCTACTCGCTCAACTTTACTCGCTTACTCGCCGGCGGTGGGACCAGTGCCTTAGGAGCGCGCGACAGGTATTAAAGCGGGAGGCGCAACTATGACTCTCAAACAGTTCTTATATAATTCGCCCACGGTACAATATTACAAAAATATTGTCATGTTCTTATTTGTTGATAACTTATTCAGTTATATTGTAATGCCCTTTTTAACCTTTTTTCGAACACATTGGAATTGCGATAAATAATCGCATTTTACCCCAATCAACGACTCTTTGAATGCATCAATTGCAGTTTGCCTCGTTGGTTGGACTATGACGCTAAAGAATATCACTTCTACCCTTTGCATCCATATTCATGCTTACACCAGTAACGTTTTAATATCCACATCACTTCGGAAATTAATAATTTCGACGGTATTCCTGACTGACAATCGAAATTTGTAAACTAACAAAATCGACGAAAAAATAAGCCTACTTTATTTTATTTTTAAGATAACAATACCTAGAGATACCGTTCTAGGCGTTACTTAACGATATGTAGTTCTAATTTGCTTCCAAAAAGTCTCAAAAGGCCCTACTATAATATGTGGATAATATTTACCCAATTCAACAGCATTGGTGTCGTAATTTAAAATAATTTGGGACTGCTATCGAAACTAGCGCCATCTATTGTCCGTAAGAGTGTGTTAAATGTTTTTACATCTTATTACTAGGTCGCTAGTGATCTCGGTAGCAGCTAAGACAATTATTAATATCAACAAAATAAATATAAAGAATAGAGTCATCTTATTGCATAACATTTTTTTTAATTATCTTCATTTTTTTACACTATGCAAATAGCTGGTCTGTCAACTGAGTTTAGCGCCATCTACCCTCGAGATTATTGAACTTCCACCATCATATATAAATGTATATTAAGATATGTATTCACAAAGTACTTACTTACCCTTAGTATAATTTTAATGTTCCTTTGGGAACAGGGCCTATGCTCCGTATATCTTGGTTCGGTGTTCGTATCGTGTCGTCCCATTCGCTCTCCTGATAGAATATGTGAGTGAGCGTGACGGCAGGATATGAACTTTGAAGCGTTCCGGAGTATAGGAACAAACCTATAAGCCCCTACCTAACCTTTAAATTTAAAGCTAACTGATGCTGGTACATCGCCCTAAATATATAATATGTTAAGGTAACCATTTTTCTTTTTACATTGTGGGGGTCGACCGCGACTGTCGAGTTATTTTGTGTTTATTATGTATACTGCCATGTCAGTATAAAATTATTTACGTAACATTCGGACTTTTTGATACCAATGATTTAAGCAATAGAAGCCATGGACTCGAATTTAGTATAAAATATTTCACCAAAGTATGAAATACCCATCTTGTAGGAAAATTACATATCTGTTAATATTCAGTTTATTCACATTCCGAAATGTAATGTGTAAGAAATGATTCGTAAAAACATCACTTTTTGGTTTTGTATCACTATTAAAATTACTGCCTACATACATATTTTTTGTATAATGTGTGATGATCATTTGTATCAAAATTTCCAATTCCTTCTAATGAAAGATTTTACTACTGATAAGGCAGTATTTAAGGCAGTCTAGCAGGGACCCCTTGGCGTTGCATATTCTAAATACATAGAACAGATATATTATAAAAGATACTTATTTAGAGGACACAATAGTAATGTAATATTAATGGTGATTTGAGGGAGGAAACGCGAGCATTCGGTAATTTTCGTATATATTAGGAGTTAGCCTCCGTATGAACCGTTGAGTATACTTATATATAATAAATAATTGTTACTTATAAACTGTTTTCAACAACGCCATCTATGTATTGGTTTTATGAGTTACATGTTAGAAAAAATCTAAACCTTATTCGTACTTCACTTTTCGAATTATGCATGTATTTTTATTACAGCCGATGATACACTATACCGTGCCTCAACATATGATTTTGCTCGAACGTTCTAGTTTCCTCACTGGACTCACCTAAGCACTCCCGGAATCGGGTTACGCCAATGTTTCGACTCCACTACAATCTGTAACTGCCACTTTAGTCGTTAGTTAAGCTAAGTTAGGTATAACGTAACATAAAGTGCACAATAGATACCTTATGCACAAAATTAACTAATTTTTGTTATCATTCTAGAAACAAATTACCACTAATATAAGATTTACAAGTCTTACTGTCAGATTTTTCAAGTAGTAACACTAAATGGGTTAACGCCATCTGGTGTTACAGGAACTTATACATTATAATATAATAAAATAAAGATAATTTGTATAAATAAATCTGTAATGGCAAAATGACAGCATAATGACTAGCTAAGCTGTATCTAAAGCTCTTTCGTTTTTTACTTGACTTTCCACTGAAAGATTACATTCTGAATTTGAATTTAAAAAACAAATCCCGTTGAACGACTTGTTAGCATTAGTAAAAGAACATTTTTAATACAAAATGTATCGTTAAGATCGTTTGCGATATCAGAAGTGGGATCGCACAAAGGTGGATAATTTGTTTCTAAGCGTATCGTCTACTCGCATCATTTACTCTAAAGCTGTAAGCTTTATTCGACCAAAGCAATTTAACTCTAACCTAGTTTTAAATATTCTTACTAACCAAAGCTACATCTCAAATCTTGATGTATTTGTGATTTATTGGGTGTAACTTTTGCTGCCATATTAAATGTATTCTATTCTAATTACTATGTACCTAATTCTTCTATTTTTATATTGTGTTATTTTAAGAGATTTGATGGTTTTAAAGTTTATGTGCCATTTCGCTGAAAGGACTTCTGAATATAACCAGTGTCATGAAATAACTAATAATTTTAACTGAGCTAATGTAATGAAAGGCCCTTTTAGGCGTTTTACTAACGAACCAAAGTTACGGAATGTTTGCCCAAAAATGTGATTTAGTTACTGCGCGACGGACATAGATGGCGGTAATAGACAAAGGGTGTAATGAGAAGAAACACCATGAAACCACAAAAAAATAACAATGTACACATTTGAACAATCGTAGAAAGCTTCATAATACAAATTGGTTTGAGAATTTCGATATGTTTAGTAGCGCCATCTATATCAAGAACTGTCGAACTTTTATTCGATTTTCTGTTAGACGCCAGGCTGCATGTCGATTTGAATGTTTCGCTGTTTGTCGCAGATTATAACCAATACTGTACATGTACGTGAAACATGCAAAAACGCTCCTACAATGTACAGCTGCGTCGTATTTTACTATCGTAGTTACCTTGTAGTTGGACTAAGGCGATGGTGGACACAGGCGCCCCTGGCGGCATGATTTGGAACTACTAGGTTAGACAAAGAACACTACACAGTAGTACTACCTACTTGTAAAAGAAGACACTAATTTGACAAATATCTGGAGTATGTAGTTTATTAGCCTTTTTATTTATATTTATGAAATTGATTGATATTGTAATTATTATTTCTAATGAAATAAAGTCTTTATAATTATATAATTCCACTATCCGCCACTGAGGGCGCTTGCGTCGACCAGCGCCATCTATGTTGTAGTTGTATCAGGCTGGTCCCTGTCTATCTCCCGCTAGATGTAAGTATGTACGTCATTACGTAGCGATCAATTTGGAACTAAATTAAGGAATGTAAAATAATCAATAAGACGATGGTGTAATCAATTGAATTGTTAAAATTATTTATGTATTATGGAGAGTTACGTATTACTTGTCCTGATTAAATTATTGCAAAAAGTTTTGTAGTCTTTATGCTACCCTTCCCAAAAACTATCAAAACGTGCAAGCAATAGGGAACTTGCAGAAATTACTGTATAGGTGGCAGCACTGAATCGACAAAAGAGACTAATGCGAACAGTAAAGAAAACTTCTGAGGCCTGAATAAAAATACTGGTTATAAATGTCAATGTCAAATATAGTAAGTCGTGGCCACACTAACGTTAATTCACATTCAACACACACATTTAACGGCTATTTCTGATAATGTGGCCCCAGCATGATAGAGTACAAGATTCGTATTGGCGGCTCGAGTTGGCAGCACCTTCATTGTATACGTTCCCTAGTTCCCTATAATAGGACGTCCACACTTCCTTAGATATCAAAATGGTTAGAAATCTAAGGCAAAATGTTTGATGAAGAAGCGGCTGCATGCTTGAAATGGACGAAGTTTTAAGATGCGATAAATAAATAAAACAAAGACCCAAAACCCTAAATACGTAGTTATGTTCAAATTGCAATCTAGAGGTCTTTTATTTATGAACAGAACTAATTACGGTAAAGGGGTGCATCTTGGGGATAGGAAAATGTAACTTAGGACCAATAAAGTTTGGAGCCACTGCAGAGGATCATGTCAAAAATAATTTTGTCAAAAAATATTTTTTTGAGACAAGCTTTTTTGCCTTCGCATTGCCATCTGTACTTTTTTGTATTATATTGCGTTGCCATCTGATATTATCCTTATAAAATTTCAGCTCAATCGTCAACCAGGAAGTGGGTCAAATTTAACTTTCAAGATTTGATCACAGTCACTGGAACAGGTGAAACTAAAGAAAAACTTGTAAAAAAGTTTGAACTCTCTGATACAACATTGTTTATGACAATATGATGTGAATAACTAAATATTTTTTCTAAAAAAAACCCGACCGCGGTGCACTTTAAAAGTGGATTAAATCCGCCACTTTGTTTATTTTAACAAACTTCAACCCAGTGACACTCGCGCCATCAAGACGAATCTAATGATGTATCATTTTTCAAAATTGGTTGTGCCATTGAGTTGTTACGTGCGGACATAGGAACGGACATACATACATACATACAGGTCAAACACATAACCCTCCTTTGGGCTTCGACGCAGTCGGGTAAAAATACAAAGTCGTGTGATAAATTTATGATTTATTTAAATGTTAACATTCACAGCGGATTAAATTATACACTACACTAATACTCTCTGCGTTCAGCACGACTGGAACAGACCCTTCTTCTTCATCTCCTCGAATTCCTTCTCAGCGTCGTAGTTCCTGAGAAGAGAAGTGCGGATTAACTTTAAGGTTCATCTAGTGATATTTCGTTTGAACTGAACATGCAAAATGAAATAAATAAAATAAAATAGCCTTTATTATTCCTTAAACATTTTTGCAGTATTTTTAAACAAGTTTATTCGAAAGTTTATTTTATATTGTTAAGGACCCCTGTTGGGTATAGGATATAAAATGAAATACATCAACATATTGATGCAGGCAAGGACCTTAAAATAAATAGCCGGATGGAGCCTCGCTAACAAAGAACTGAAGCATGTCTAATAAGCTGGCTACTTAAGTGTGCGTGCTGCTCGCAATGGGAAAAAACCGGTCAAGTGGGAGTCGGACTCTCGCACCGAGGGTTCCGTACAAACTCGTAAGTAGAACTCGTGAATAGTTCAAGAAAAACTATATGGCGGTTAGTTTAGTAGGAGCAAATAAGTATGTTTTACGATTTTTGCAGATTAAGAAAAAAATTAAACATGGTTTTGGGATCTACAAATTAAGACCTTTCATTTGATACCCCACTCGATACAATAGCACAACTTTAAATATAAGAGCTCCCAGCTTCGACCCCCTTTAAAAAAAGTTAAATAGATATGTTTTTTTTATTTTCAGCAATTAAAATGCATCTAGAAGAGGGTTGAAAATTTAATCGTATATACGAATACTAATATTGGAAATGTGTAAGTTTGTGCAGATGTTTAGATGTTTGTCACTAAATAACAGTGGCGTGGCGTAAAAGATATGCTTGGGCAAGCCGGTGCAGATTTGGCGCACATTTTCTTTAATAAGGTGTCAAATGACTGATATTAGACAAGCCGATAGGAATCGAGTTCTTTGGACGCCACGCCACTGCTAAATAATATTGTGGTTTGAGATGAAACTTGGCATACAAGTAGAGCAAGTCCTTGACTGGAACATAAGCAGGAAAGGCTCACTCCGCGATTTCGCCGCGCAGCCTTGAGGCCCCGCGAGGGGGCCTTAGCCAGCGACCAGAAAGAGCATGTTAGCATGCGTTATGCGATAGAGACGGTCGGATCTGGTGCGTTCCGTCCGTGGTCAGACCACGAACCCGAATGACCACACACAACCCGAACAACAATTTTGTTAGGTTAGAGAGAGAGAGAGAGACTTCTGTATGTAGTACTATTACTTATTCTTTGGAAGGTGGTTGAACTGAAATTGCACCAGATTACACAAACACTTCCTAGATGAGCTAATTTGCACCTGCAACCTATGATTACATATAGGGATGTAACGATTCTGATAGCGTAGCGATACCGATATATCGGCCGATTATATACAACTGATATTAGAAGAGCGCGAAAAAAATTTGCAGTCAGAAAACAATTCTGCAAAAAGTTATTTCAATTACTGACTTCATTTATGTATCGGTTTATTACCTTGTGCAAAGATAAATATTTTGTTAATTATCTCTTTGTTTCATAATAAATATGTTCTTTGAATTTTGAGTTGACAATTATTTATTTTTACTTTACACTTTCAAGGTTGAGTCTCTGTTAAATATAGTCAAGTTTTAGGTATTATAGCAGCGGTCGGCAACCGCTTAGCAGCCAAGGGCCATATAGTAGGTAAGGAATTGACGGCCACATTTTGTTAACCATTTGTGATTTTATACTATTCGGAATAAAGCGACGGCTATAGAGACCGGAATATAGGGCCACAACTGAGCGGTTCAAGGGCCGAATGCGGCCCACGGGCCGCACGTTGCCGACCGATGTATTATAGTATTAGGTAGTTTTAGGAGGTGCATACTTCATTATTTAGCTACGATATCGGTATCGCCGATTATTTACTACAATAATCGCGCTCATTCCCAAAATACCGCATTCCTAAAATACCAGATTTTTAAATTACCACATTCTCAATACATCAGATTTTCCGTATACCAGATTCCCAAAATAACACACCCAACAAAGTCATTTAGATCCTTGAGTAACTTACGATTTTATAATCTAGTGTAACGGGAAGAATCTGATAAATCGAGAATCTGGTGTTTTGAAAAATCTGGTATTTCGGGAATGCGGTATTTTGAGCACGAGCGAATAATCGGTGTCGGTATCGTATCGGCAAAATCATGTATCGTTACATCCAGGGCCGTATTTAGAGGTCCAGGGCCCCTAGGCACTTGGTATTTATGGGCCGATACAGACGGACTGCAACCCAACTGCAGACAACTGCGCGTGATGCAGTTCCCATACAAATCGTAGGGAGTTGCAGTTGGGTTGCAGTCTGTCTGTATCGGCCCTAAAAGGTAAGCCAGCTTCGGGCTTATATGAAGGGCCTGTTGCTGGGGGGCCTGTAGGCTGGCCGGGGCCTTGTAGGCCTAGGCGGAAATCTGGCACTGGTTACATCCCTAATTACATAGAAATAAGGTGCCTGCTTGATTAAATAATATGATAATAATAAATAGCAGACAATCCTGACCGGGTCAGAGCAAGAGCTTCACCCCATCCCGCAGTGTTCGACGAACTATGGTTGTGAATACTCATAGCTAAGAGTGGCGGATGCACTCAAATCATGCCGAGAAAACGTTGGCTATTTACAATAAGAGTAATTTGCGTTAAATACAATGTTATAGAAACTCATAGTAGTTTTCTAAGTGAAAAACTGACCTGTAGAACTCAGCGTATCTGTTCTTCCGCTCAGTGCCCACAAACTGCTTGAAGGCCATACCGGTGATAGCGGCCAGCGTGAGGGAAATGATGAGGTTCTTCTTGATGGAGGCGTTCAGGAGGCCCCGCATCACAGGCTTACTGGCTGTGGATACTGCCTTGTCGCCGGCCATCTGAAAAAGTCAATGCGGTTAACCCGGGCTAATATTCCTCAACTCAACCGCAAAATATGTGCCTATTTTGCGTAAAAAAGTCAACGTAATAATGGGTATTTGTATTCGAGCAACAGGATCATCTTTACGATCGTCATTTATTTATTATATAGTCACACAATGGGGTATAAAATTAGTAATATTCAAGTAGGTACACATCATCCAATCTGATTGATTTAGATGAGTGTTTGGAAGTCATGGAAGTTTATGACTAAGGAAGACTAAGAAGCCTGGCTAGGGGCTGCAGTATTAACTAAGAAGCAATTATATTTAAAAAATATATATCTCTTCCTTAACACCTAACAAGGAAAATAGTGGCCAGTGACATCACCTTTTTGTCGTAATTATGAGTATAACTGAAATCGTAATAGTTAGTTAATTACTTTTACAATCACCTACTAAATGTTACTCAAAGAAACAAAAAGACCCTAATATAATAACCCAACACGCCTGGTGATTTTTTATCAATTCCGACCATCGTGATTATTGACGTTCTTACATAACACTTTGACAATAAAAATACCATTTTTTATTTAAATGAACTTTTAATTAAATAGAAATCGGTTGAAATAAGCTGTAATTAAGACGAATTAATTGATTTTACTTACTTTTGCTAGGTTTTTTAGGATAATTTACTAACCCTCACGTATAGCAAGTGAATTAGAAATATGTTCTCTTTGTTCAGTTTTCAAGGGCGATTACTTGAAGTCTACGCCGATTGGTTAAAATAAAATGACAGCCAATCACACATGAAATCGATATGACGTTGCGGCGATTGTTCTCTACTCTCATTGCGTTTTGTTATTGTATTGAGTTGAAAATCTACAAGGTAATATCGTTATCATGTTAAACTTACAATACAATCAACACAAAAAAAAACAATGCGAATTTTTAACAATTTTTTATTTATCTTTTAAAAGTTTGTACCTCTTTTCCTGTTTATTCTTTGATATTTTTTACTTACTTATTGTATGTATATTTACTTTTGAACAGCTACA
The DNA here is from genome assembly GCA_947034925.1 of Eudemis profundana. Lineage (NCBI taxonomy): Eukaryota > Metazoa > Arthropoda > Insecta > Lepidoptera > Tortricidae > Eudemis > Eudemis profundana. Next base: position 5,924,840 of record OX344814.1, on the reverse strand, counting down.
TTATAAATCATTTCACTTAATTTTCGATACCTATAAAAAAAATGTCCTCTTCACTTTTAATCAAATTAACGGAAAACTATAATTTAAGCTATGTATAATAAATTACAATATAATGCAATGTAGAGAATTACATAATGAGGTTTTTCCGTTAGATTTTCTTAAGCAATTTGACTTCCAAATTCCCTTACAAATTTTTATGCAATTATGACCGCGAATGGGTTTTAAAATTGCAAAAATATATAAATAAATTAGTCTTTCGGCGCCGTTTCATAATTTTCGCCATTTTCTCAACACACTTCAATTTTAGAAGACGCAATGTCAGCAACCGGCCCGTGGGAATGTGCAATGACAGGGGTGTGTCGCAATGCACTGTGCCGGACGCATAGCGGGGCATGGTTTGCAATCCCCATAGCAGCACGGGTCTATCTTTTGAAAGCAGTCTACACCAGGTGGAAGGTACGAGGACCGGTAAATTGTCGTAGAGTCGAGCTTCTGGCAGGGTTTCTGGTACTGTCCCTTGCAAGCCCAGGGTGGCCGTTGCGGCGACGCCGCGCAGACATACTGATACGACATCCTTTGCGTTGTAGTACCATCCATCAAAGCCACGGGCCTCTCGTACCACTTGACGGGAGCGAAGGACGCCGCTCTGGACACTGGTCCCGGGTTGATATACGACATACGGTTGATCGTACGGTTTTCAAACGGGGATTCAACGGCGTGAAACTTGGCTGGGGGCTTGCAGGAGTCTCTCAACATGACTGGCTTAGGAACGTAGTCGTGACGCTGCGTGGTTACCACCTGCATCGGTCCTTGTCCCCACATGTCATGGTGGCACGGCCGGATAGGCTGCGTGACGCAGGCAGGGTTCGGGAGGTACGAGAGCTTTTGGATAGTACAGTTCTCCATAGGCTCGCAGCTTGGCACGAGATGAGGCAAGGGTTTTATTGGCATCCCACGCATGTTTACGCTATCTCCCGTTGGCAGATACGACAGCTTATAAGTCGTGCAGGCTTCTACAGGTGCCGTGGGTCTCATGTAGACGCGCCGCGGCGCGTAGGAGTCTGGTATCCGTGGCTGCTTGTAACACGGGTCGATCACAGGCCCACAACACGGTCCGCAGCACCCAGGCATGATTTAGTTTAATTTAACTAAGACTTTAGACCAAAAATGTATCAAAAGAAATTTGAATTTAGGATTTAATTTAAAATAATTTCAAACCGACATTTCAATCAAAAGGGCCATGAAAAAGTGAAAAAAAATGAACAGTAGTCATAGAGAAAAATAATAAATTTGCAAAAAGTATTGCAATTATAATATTACGAGGCGCGTTCGCTAAAATGAGACATATCACATATCATCCTTTTCTCACCATTTATGTAAGAAAAGAACGCACAAGTGCCTCGCTGATTGACCGAGCGAGTGCGAAGCATCTCCTTGCAGCTTGGGCAAAAATGCCTTTGTATGTCTTGTCCGGCTGTCCAGCCATTCTCCCCTTAAAGTCGCATTTCACACCCGATTCTCATGAAATTTTATGAGCAGAAACAGCCAGACATTCGAAAGCATTTTAGCCCAAGCTGAAAGGGAGAGCTTCGCTCGTGCTTCACGGTCAAGGTTTTGTAGGTAACCATTTTTCAGCAAATAAACCATATTAATGCAAGTAACTGAGGAACTTTTCTCATGCGTCTTATATATAAGAAAGACAAGGACATGATGATAAGCTCCCGGGCTTCGACGTACTGCCAGTATTTCCAAATTGTTTCACATTTTGCTTGTTTAGCCATAACAAAATTAAAGTAGAGACACACTTAGCACACGTACGCAACGTATGCAATGCATTATGAAAATAGGCGTATGGACCTACGCTTTGTCACGCGATAAATAAATGATAAAGCATCCGTCACCCACCCTCACACACATATTGTCAGACCGTGACGGATGCTTTATCATGTATTTATCGCGTGACAAAGCGTAGAAGTCAGACTACGCTAAGTCTGCAGAGGTCGAAAAAAAATCGGTTGTCTGTAAAGTCGGTTTACTGACGATAGTCGAACGTGATAACGTTGACCTTGACCCTGACTTTGACTTTGACATTGACGTTGACTTTGACTTTGACTTCGACTTCGACTTTTCTCAGCAGCAGCAGTGATTTTTTGTCACGATTGGCCGCCCCTAATATCTGGCCGCCTAGGCCCGGGTCTACTAGGCCTTAGGGCAAATCCGCCACTGGTCTCTTGTCATTCAATAGAGATTTTTGACAGCCGTATCTTAGGGAATAAGGGCTATTTTATTAACAATTTGTAAGAAACTATCGTCTTAACGACTTTAGTGCTGGAATAATATATATTTGACAGGTAACGACCCTGCAAGGTAACGGCCCATGACGTCACTTTTTCGTGCGTGCAGCCGGCTCCATCGAATTATAAGACGTTATCACGTCAAAAGGTTTTATTTCAAAAAACATCACAAGCAAGATGATTACTTATATACTTGGGAAATATCTTTCCGTTTAATAAGTATATAATGAATCTACAAATCTACTGAAATAAATATTCAAGACAGTCTTGCACAATCAATCTAAGCAACCAACCAAACTAAGCAATGATTGTATACATGCACATATATCAAAATATCATATTGAAATACATAGAAATTAATTAATGTGGTGCTCCCTGGCAACCCCACTGTCCGTTTTTTGATTTATTAAGGCATAAAGTTGATGTACCCAATATGTACTGAATTTGTACTTACTTAAAAAAATATGTACCTCAATAGATTACGAGTACAACGAACTGAATTTGGGGTTGCTGGAGAGCATCTCCCCAGCAACCCCATTTCGTTTCGGCAACCCCACTGTCCGTTTTGTGATTTATTAGGGCATAAAGTTGATGTACCCAATATGTACTGAATTTGTACTTACTTAAAAAAATATGTACCTCAATAGATTACGAGTACAACGAACTGAATTTGGGGTTGCTGGAGAGCATCTCCCCAGCAACCCCATTTTTTGTTTTCAGTATTTCACGTGATTTTTCAGCAAATAATAGGCCAGAAAAAAATGTACTCTCACACGCCGTTTTTCGTTTTTCGAAATTCACCTCTCAAGGGGGTTAAATAGGGGTTGAAAGTTTGTATGAGGAGAATATATTTTTCAAAGTAAGAGATCTAAAACTAGTGCCGACTATTAGTGCAGAATTTGTACCCCCGTACCCCGTTTACTGTTTTTCAAAATTCACCTCCTAAGGGGGTTAAATAGGGGTTGAAAGTTTGTATGAGGAGAATAAATTTTTCAAAGTTAGAGATCTAAAACTAGTGCCGACTATTAGTGCAGAATTTGTACCTTCGTACCCCGTTTACTGTTTTTCAAAATTCACCTCCTAAGGGGGTTAAAAGTTTGTATGAGAAGAATATATTTTTTAAAGGGAGAGATCTAAAACTAATACCAACCATTAGTGCAGAATTTGTTACTCCGTACGCCGTTACCGTTTTCAGAAATTCATCTCCTAACGGGGTTAAATAGGGGTTGAAAGTTTGTATGAGGAGAATATAATTTTGAAAGTAAGAGATTTGAGACTAGTGTCGACTATTAGTGCTGAATTTGTATCTCCGCACCCCGTTTACTGTTTTTCAAAATTCACCTCCTAAGGGGGTTAAATAGGGGTTGAAAGTTTGTATAAGGAGAATATATTTTTGAAAGTAAGAGATTTGAGACTAGTGTCGACTATTAGTGCACAATTTGTACTCCCACACCCCTTTTTGTATTTACCAGTGGCGTGGCGTCCATAAAACTCGATTCCAACCGGCTTGCCTAATATTAGGATATTAAGCACCTTGTTCTACCGATGTTAAAAAAATTAAGCCTAATTTACTCCGGTTTACCTAAGGCCATCTTTGAAGCCACGTCACTGGTATTTACATACAATAGGAGCGAATAATTAAAATGTACGGTACCTAGTATTCCTTAAACTGGACAATATTTGTTCGGCTACATTTAAAAATAACTCATGTTTTGATTTCTATCACATTTTAAAAATGTTATGCCACACCTGGCCATAAAGTGGCCTTTTCCGCACGCTGCGCGTACGGAAAAAGCCGCTTTCTGGCCAAGTGTAGACATACAATGATGTACACAACACGGGAGGTAATAAAGAAAGCCCTCGATCGCATATTTACGGCCCTCGCTTGCAGCTCGGGCCGCAAATTTCTGCAATCTCGGCCTTTCTTTGTAGTTGTGTAATGTACTAATTTTAAGCCGCTATGTATAGCGAATTTGCCTATGTTTGTAGTGTTACAATGACAAGCGAAGCGATGTCAATTACACTCATGTTAAGGAACATTGAAACTACTATTTAATTTGTATGAAAAAGATAGATTAAATTTATAATAACTTATTGAACTCTTATAGCTTCGCATATTCTCAAACACTGCCTTTCAATAATTCAAGTAGGTACTGTCCATGTCCAGCCATCCGCAAACAAGGCCATGAACAGCGCCATCTGTCGCACATTTTGCAGACAACGAATTCAGGAAAACGATTATAACTATAGTCGGACTAAGCTAAGTTTGCAGAGGTCGAAAAAAGGTTTTATTAAAAAAAAATACATAATGGCAACATGAAGAAACTAGAGCAAGAGGATCATTTAATCTTGATACGTGGTAACATTTTTCCCTTTATTACAAAATGTGTCCACATACCTACTGAAATAGATATCTGGGTCAGTCCTGCACACATCCATCTAGTTCCAAGTGTTCCAACCAAACTAAGCGATATGTTCCAGGGTCTTGGATAATTCCTATGTATTTAAGTATTATATTTATATATGTACATACAAGCAGTTCTCTAAATCTCTTACTTTCAAAATTATATTCTCCTCATACAAACTTTCAACCCCTATTTAACCCCGTTAGGAGATGAATTTCTGAAAACGGTAACGGCGTACGGAGGAACAAATTCTGCACTAATGGTTGGTACTAGTTTTAGATCTCTCCCTTTAAAAAATATATTCTTCTCATACAAACTTTTAACCCCCTTAGGAGGTGAATTTTGAAAAACAGTAAACGGGGTACGGAGGTACAAATTCTGCACTAATAGTCGGCACTAGTTTTAGATCTCTAACTTTAAAAAAATTATTCTCCTCATACAAACTTTCAACCCCTATTTAACCCCCTTAGGAGGTGAATTTTGAAAAACAGTAAACGGGGTACGGGGGTACAAATTCTGCACTAATAGTCGGCACTAGTTGTAGATCTCTTACTTTGAAAAATATATTCTCCTCATACAAACTTTCAACCCCTATTTAACCCCCTTTGAGAGGTGAATTTCGAAAAACGAAAAACGGCGTGTGAGAGTACATTTTTTTCTGGCCTATTATTTGCTGAAAAATCACGTGAAATACTGAAAACAAAAAATGGGGTTGCTGGGGAGATGCTCTCCAGCAACCCCAAATTCAGTTCGTTGTACTCGTAATCTATTGAGGTACATATTTTTTTAAGTAAGTACAAATTCAGTACATATTGGGTACATCAACTTTATGCCTTAATAAATCACAAAACGGACAGTGGGGTTGCCGAAACGAAATGGGGTTGCTGGGGAGATGCTCTCCAGCAACCCCAAATTCAGTTCGTTGTACTCGTAATCTATTGAGGTACATATTTTTTAAGTAAGTACAAATTCAGTACATATTGGGTACATCAACTTTATGCCTTAATAAATCAAAAAACGGACAGTGGGGTTGCCAGGGAGCACCACATAGAAATTATCCAAGACCCTGGAACAAATCGCTTAATTAACTAGATGGATGTGTGCAAGACTGACCCAGATATCTATTTCAGTAGGTATGTACACATTTTGTAAACAAGGAAAAAATATTACCAAGTACCAAGATGAAATAATCCTCTTACTGTAGTTTTTTCATGTTGCCATGTATATATTTTTTAATAAAACCTTCTTTCAACCTCTGCAAACTTAGCGTAGTCCGACAATAGTATCATCGCCTACTGGACCCTAAAATTGTCATACTTCTCATGTCTTGTGGATTGGATAATTTTCGCTAAACTACGTCCAACTGAGGTAATTGCATCTACGGGGACAAATGCGTCTATTAAAGATTCCAATTAATCTGAACTCTAAAATTATTCTAAACGTACCTGCCTGTTAAGTACAGCTTGTACTACAGGCAGGTATGGTAGAAATAATTTTAAAGAATTCGAATTTAATGAAATCCTTAAGACGCATATGCCGCCCCGCCCGGCCGCGCCGCCCGTGTGCGAAGTGTGCAGCGCACACAGGCGCCCCGACAATAGGGGCGCCGGAATTCGAAACACGACAACAATAAAGAGGTGTTTCATAGGTTTGCACACAGGCGCTGCCGGGGCCGGGGGTCGGCGCGGCCCTGGCCTGAGTTGACCTTACAAACGTTGCGTACGTGGGCTAAGTGACAACCTTTAATCATTAACACATAAGCAAGACATAAATTGTTGGACAATTACTTAGGCAGGACATTAGTAAAACAACAAAATATTTTTATTCATTTATTAATAAACTAACTTTACAAATTTAATAATAGCAGAACAATAATATTCCTTATTTCTTTTCATTCATAATAATATGATAATAATTCACCATGACTCATCGTACTTTATGAAATATAATTATATGATTTAAAAATAATGTAGAACGACAGTGAAAGCAACTTGCAGAGAAATAATGCACATAAAAGGGACAGATTTCATAAAATTGCCAGCAACAGAATATTACAGGCATTCACATCATTGTCCTAACGCCGGCTCCGCGGCGCCTCAACATCACCAACTAGAAAACATTACAATAACATAAAGTTACATTTTATTGTATCAATTCTTTTTATTTACTATTTCTGCAATCTATTTACAAGTTATATAATGTTTACATACCAAAACTATACGCTATATCAAGAGTGGTGTAACCCCTATCCTATATTTATAGTGTTAAAACTATTTGTATTCCTCTTTTATTCATACTATATATAAATGTATAATATAGATATTTTATCGGCATAAATTACTATCATTAGTCGAAAAAAAAAACAAAACAAAAAAGGATAACTATACACCCAATATACATAACTAGTTTTGAGAGTTCATTCACTATAATTATATGGTACACACTTGCTAATTCATGCTTATATAATACAGAATAAGGCTTTGCATTCCTACCGAGTCGACCCGCCAGCCGACGCGAGCAGAGGCGCCATCTATGTACACCCAAACCAACGCAACTCAAATCATATACCAAACGTACTTAACATATATTAATTTTCCCATCTATACATAAAAATTTACAGAGATTGTACATCGGACGAGCCGATAAATATAATAATAAAAAAAAACAAACATTTTGTTAGACACCGTACATAATGGCCCGCTGGTCGGGCCCGCCGCGCTCCCCTACAGTTACATACACAGCTCCAACCACGGCACACGTTACAAGGGCACAATTTTATCAGGCAATGTATGTATTACAATTATAAATATTCTCAATATACTATACATACTATGTACGTACTAACACATTTGTATTGTAGCGCTATCACTCGGATTGAACGGCGAACACTGAACGAAACGGGGGTGGTTCGAAAACATGCCGGTTACTCACTAACAAGTGTAAAGCGGTCAAAAACCTGTCCTCACAAATAAAAGTCACATCCCCTAATTATTGCTTTGAATATAGTCCTTAGAGACTTAGGAACGGAAAACTAGACGCGTAAGCGACCCTTTTAATGGCCTCTACACACCTTGCGATTTCACCACCAACTTGTACGAACGGCTGCATTATGCAAGTTGCGGTTTTCGCCATACATTTAATTACGAATCCGACGAATTACAACGACATGTCGGATGATAAATTGCAAGGTGTGTAGCTTACGTAAGTCATGTTCATCGCGTCACCATCCCGAGAGCACCCCTAAGATAATTTAAAAGGCAAAAGACAGTATTGCAAGGTTAAATTTCGAGTACCAATTATTCTACACTGTGTTCCATCGATGAACATGACACTAACGTGCAATTCAATATTATATCGAATACTTTACTCTATTTAATGTTACTAAGTGACTGTTTTATGAAAATGTGACAATAAATAACCTCTAGCATCTAATTACGCAACTTATACTTTAAAAAATTCCATCTATTATTTACAGTGTAGAATGAAAGCTTAAACGTAAAAAAAGAGTCACTGGTTAAAAATAGGGTTATTTCAGTTTTGTTGAAGATAAATTACCAAATAAAATGTATATTTCATTAGCGATTCATAAATTTATTGCTTTTTCTGCTGTACTTTAGTGTATGTTAAATCCACACTTATCAAAAATGACTCGATATGTCGTCGACGAAATCGCCTGTGCGTTTCTTTCCATGATTCGGTGAAAGGGACAGGCGATGTCGCCGACGATATCGGTGTCATTATCGGATGATGTAGAAACACTCTTTAGATATATTTGTAAAAATCGGCCAAAAAAACTACATTTCGAAAATTGTTCTTCGGCAAATCGAGGGAAACGCGCAAAAGTAATAGTACCGCGATCAAAAATTGGGGAGAAGGATGAAAAATAATACGGGGCGTCAAAATAAAACATGTTTAGTATACTGGAAGCCCATACAGACAAACTGTTGAAACACTCAGTCGCGATTATTATCATTTCACTAAGAAATTATCCATCAAGTATCGTTTCACATTTAAATTACAATTATTGGTCGTGAATTCTCTTAAATATTACGCTAAATCGTATCGTTACAGCGGCCGAGTTTTGCGCGGGAAAACACCATCTTGTTTTGAAGCGATGTGTCATTTGATCGTATCATAGACGTCGAAACCGCCCGGCGAATGCAAGTAGATCTACTCGAAATTCAAAGTCCCTATCGTGCCATCCCTCTCAGCCCAATATTGTTTTTGATGACGTCCTTTTCTTACAGTGTGAGAAGAGAACGATATGCGTGTCTCGCCCGGTGAATGAGAGGGACAACGTGATACGAGCTCCGGATTTCAGAGTAGCTCCGCAGGTACAAGGCACGATGCGCCGCCAGGCGTCAAGGTGTAAAATACAACTAAATGATCACGAAATTTCAGAAAATTCATCTATACAGCGCGTGGTAAAAACCAGTATTAAAATATTTCATTTCCGGATCTACTTACTAAACCGTATGTAAACCTAATTAGATTAAAACGCCGCGAACAGTGGCGCTCCGCCGCCAAAACTACGAACTACACGTTGACGTCACAAGTTACGTGCAAAAACGTATGAAAATATGTTTTAAAACTTTATGCATTTATTTCATTTTATATCTCTCGGTTATTTATCCTATTATAGTCGAAGACACGCAATCGCTTCATTTTGCCTAGTAAGCGGGCCGAATAACATGTCTTTGAGTATATAACAAATGTGACTACAGTCGAGTGCTCTTTTGTACAATAATGATACATTCTATCCGCTAGTCTAAGGCTCCCGCATTGGCTGAAACGAGCTGCGCCCGCCATACTGGGACCGTGGCAGCCACCTTATTGGCTATGTGCAAAGTGGGTGGGTACAGTAACCGATCAGCGCGCGACGTAAAATGTAACTTACGAGAACTGAAATGATTGTTAAATTACTTCACGGCTGACAGTCTCTAGTTACGAACGCTAGATGGCACTGTCGGGCACATAGCCAATACAGGACTCGTATTCTCTATAGAATTGAACAATAAATGGCAACCCACGGCTCTTAATGTAAGCTTCAAGACCTTAAAATTACTCCAAAGAAATTAAGTTACACTTAAAACGTCGAGTGCATTATAGTGTATGGTAACATGATTTGTTCACTAAATAAAAAAAAACGCGTAAAAATAATACCGGCCGTCCACGATTCCTGACCGATTAAAAACGCGGCGAAACGGTCGGTGACTGTTAAAAACGTCTATCGCCTACACTATATAGCTCGCCGATTATTGCACGAATTCTATCAACAATATAAATACCGAACTACAATCGCACACCACCCAATTCCGATCCGATTCAAGTGAATTGAGATTCGCGAAATCGAAATAATCACGCACGGGAAGTATTAAAAAGGAAAAATTTTGAAAAACGAACAACATTTGCGAGATTTCTAAAGCGAACCGTTATCACTCGCAACACCGCACTGGAAGGCACGCCGTGTGTGACAAATTAACAATTTGCATAAGCTTTCGGACCGTCCCCGCGAGCTGTCGTGTGGGGCCGACGGGACGGTCGGTGTCGGGAAGCGCCGACGATCACTCGAGCGGGAACAGCAGACGCAGGGGCAGCGGCGCGGGGCGGGGCTCCGCGCGCCGCCGCCGTCACTTGCCGTCGCGCGACGTGCGCCGCCGCCGGACCGCGCCCGCCGCGGCGCCCGGCTCTACTACTGAAACAATGGGTAACAGTTTAGATCAGAGGTTCTTAATAGTACATTACACAACTAGGGTGGTAATACAAAGAAAGGCCGAGATCGCAAAAGGTGTGGCATAAAATACAGGGTGGGAGGGACTATACCGACATACTTTAGCCATGAATTCCTGGTGGTCTGACGAGTAAATATTGTTCATTTTACATTAATAGTCTTATGGAACAAAATAAATCAGTAAATTCAGCCCCTCGTTATAAACATGTCCTTACTGGAGGAAAAGTTATCAAAAAGAAAAATAAAAGCTAAAAGGGAAACGAAAGGTCAATTTTTAGGCCTCGTAGTCGCTTACCATCAAATACTGCGAAAGTTAATTGCTGTTTAGTTAAAGGATTTAAAAAAAATGGTAAAACTATCTTAGTCACATTTATTAGGGCTTGTTACACACTTGGGAGTTTTCATTTAAAAAATAATGAATATCTCTGAAAGTAAGTGTTTTTCGACTATACATCACATAATTTGGACTCTATCCCTTCAGCTATATTTACTGGTAAACTATTTTATTACGTTAAATATACAAATAAATAATAATAGAAATAAATAATCAGAGTATGGTAAAATATGGTAAAAAGAAGAGAAATCTAGTACTCCAGGATGGGTATTCCACAGCCATCTTCGCATCCAAATGGTGTCAGCGTAATTCGTCCCATTCGTTTTTCGTTCAATTCGTATTTCGTCTCATTCTATATTCGTCACACATTCTTTATTAAGACTATTCTTTTTAGGGTTCCGTACCAAAATGGTAAAAAAGGAACCCTTATGGTGCGACTCTGTCTGTCTGTCTGTCCGTCTGTCACAGCAAGATATCTCAGGATCTACTGATGCTATCGACTTGAAATTTGGAATAGTGTTAACAACCGCTAACCCGAGCTTATAGGATGTAAAAAAAATCTTGTAACTTTTTTACTTTTTTTTTAAAGGGGTCCGTAATGAGACTTTGCAAATTGAAAGTAGGGCTATTATATTGAGTGAGGTATCAAATGAAAGGGCTTAATTTGTAGATTAAAAAAATATTTTTGTATTTTTTTTTAAATAAATAGTTTTTGATTTATGGCGAAAAACGTTAAAAAAAATACCGTTCCCCCCCTATTATCTTCGAAGTTACTGAACAGAAAAATCTGTAATAATTACCAATTATTAATGTCATCCTATATATTACAGGAAAAATATAACGGTTTTCCTAACTTGCACTGTTTTTGAGAAATTTGCAAAAATCTTAACACATACTTATTTGCTCCTACTAAACTAATCGCCATATAGTTTTTCTTGAACTATTCATGTATCTACTTATGAGTTTGTACGGAACCCTCGGTGCGCGAGTCCGACTCGCACTTGGCCGGTTTTTCTTTATACATAAAGAATGTGTGACGAATATAGAATGAGACGAAATACGAATTGAACGAAAAACGAATGGGACGAATTACGCTGATACCATCCATATATTTACTGCTATATTTGCTAAACAGACAGAGCTTTTAACATGATATTGGTCAGTAACTTGTTATTTATAATCACCTAACAGGATACCGTTTGTAGCGTTCGTTTTTCTCTCGCACTAACTCGCTAGAAAGAAACGTGTATGTTTAGATAAGTATTAGCATGCTAAAGGGACAGGTTGCAAACATTTAAGGGCTGTAGAATACGGTGCTCAAATGCCTGATATTAGGCAACCCTGTAGGAATCGAGTTCTTTCGACGCCACGCTACTGTTGCAAACATTTCCTAGCTAGTATAGGTAGTTCCACGGGTATTGAGGTGAATGATTACACACACAGCTACATGAAGTACTCATTGCAAAAAAAGTGAATGAATGTAATGAATGAGTGAGTAAATAAACACAAGGCTATAGTTTAAGGAAACTTTTTGGTCTATCTTGCAATAGGGTATTTGACAACAATCAAAATAAATTCATTAACTCTAACCAGCAAATTACGCTTCCAAAACAGCCCGGATAAAATCATTCAAACTTATTTTCGTGCCATCAACGATTTTACAATGACGAAAACTAAAAATAAGGCACCATGTTGAGCATGACGTCACAAGCACGTCACAAGATAGTATTTCATACTAAACTGCATACTTTCGGACACTTCATAAAAAGAAGCTGATTTGAACTGTCATCAAGTAGCCTATTCACTGTTGAACTTGCTATCGGTACGAAAAAAGAACAGTAATTTCAAAACCTCGCTGTCATTACATGACAGTGACTTGTTGTTGTGTGCGCTCTCGTGAAACTACCTATAGCTATAGAAGTAAGGAAGGATTGAACTCACCAGCACTCCTCGTTTTCCGCCTCGCGGGGGTGTTGTTGGGCAGGGGCTGCGCCGGCTGGGCCGGCAGCGGCGCCGCGGGCGCCGGCGGATGCCGCACGGAGCGCCTCGTGTTAACCCCCTCAGGAGTGCCCTTCACCGCTTTAACCACTTTCACCACTTTCGCCGGAGTCTTTCCACGCACTTTACAAATTAACGGCTCGTCACTATCACTGTCGGAGTCTTTCTTTTTACCGTCGGCGCTCGGCGCCTTGACTCCGTCCGGCCGACGGGGTTTCTTCTTCGGTCGGCCGGCGGGAGATAAGCCTTCTTCACAACTGATAGTCGAAGCGCAGGAGCTTTCGGATTCCCTTCGCTTCCGTTTCGCTCCGGGCGCCGGTTTGACCGGCACCGTAGTCGCGACGGTATTGACAGCTTTCGGGCTGGTTTTGTCCACGGAGCCGCTTCTGAGGCAGTTCCGGGGAGGGTTCTGGAGCGCGGGGGAATCCGACCGCGCCTCCAGTTTGGTTACGCCGGGGCTGAGGCGAGGAGTTTTGGGGCCGTCGGCCGGACTGTTCATTTTGCTACTCGACCGGGTCCGGACGCTACTCCTCGCGACCCTCTCTAAAGTGGACGGGGACGGGGACTCCGGCCTTTTCGCCACGTAATCCGGGGTCGGTATTTCTATGAGGAGTTGTTCGAGTAGGCTCTTGTCGGGAAAATCCGCTTTCATCGGTAGCCTTTCCAATTTAGGGTCCGGTTTGTCTTTCGCATCGTGCTGCTCGGAGGCTTCGCCGTTTTCGGCGACAGGTTTTTCTTCTTTGACTTCTTCCGTCGCGCTCTTCTCCTGGTTGGAATAAGTATAAAGCGGCGGTGAGACCCTGCTGGGGAGGGGGTCGAAATCGTCGGGTTTTTCTTTTTTGGGAGGGTCCTCGCCGCCGCCCTCGTCCGTGGGGGCGACGGGGTCCTGGCTAACGTTGGGGTCGGGCGGACGGTCGGGTTGCTGGTCGCGCAGGATGGGCGTGGGCGCGCGGGGGAGCTTGGGGGCGTCGTCCGGGGGGCGCCGCGGGGCGTCGTCGCCGTTGAGGCGCGGCTCGGGCCGGTCGACGTCGTGGTCGCCGTGCATTTTCGCTAGCTCGGCCTCTATGTCACCGAGGTCGTCTAAGTCCGGGGGTGGTTCGTAACGGGGCTGCGCGGTTAGCGCTAACCTTTCCAGGAGCTCATCGGAGGCGGGCGGGGGGACACCTGTAAGAACAAAAAAATGTTACAAGAATGATTTAGCTATAGAGAATATGGTTGGAATTTCCTAGTAAGCATTACATGGTTGTCGCTAGAGATCCAGCCTTTTTAACTACATGAGGTACTTGATGATGAAAGATCCGGTTGTTGATAAGATAAGAGCCTAGCAATCATCAGCCTATATACGTCCCACTACTGTAAGTCACTACAGCAATAGTCTACCTACTGCAACGAAATATGATCAAAAAGGCATTATCTTACACCTGTTTATAAAATAAGAGTAAAACAGTCCACCCTTTACTACAGAGACATCGGCCGTACCTACTGTACTGCGGCCAGGGAATGTGCGGTCCGGCACACTTGTTATTCAGTATTCTTTTCTTGTTATGGAATTTATGCCACACTTGGCCATAAAGTGGCTTTTTCCGCACGCCTGGCCAAGTGTAGACATAAAATTATGTACACAACACGGGAGGTTATAAAGAAACCCCTCGATCGCATATTTACGTCCCTCGCTTGCAGCTCGGGCCGCAAACATCTGCGACCACGGCCTTTCTTTGTTTTACCACCCTAGTTGTGTAATGTACTATAATTACATCATGTTTACTGTTTTAAAATGTGCATTAAATGGAAATGTTTCAAAAAAAATGTTCTACCTACCTATGATCCGGTGCACGGACGAGGGGCTGGTGGAGCGGGGCATATCCAGGCGCTCCTTCCTCTGCGGCCCGGGCGGACTCTGGCTCGCCTGATTGGGCGACTTCTCTGACAAGGCATCCATGGACTCAATGCCAGAGTCCTCGCCCTGCGCCTGCGAGGGCGAGCGACTCCCGAACTTGTCATCAACCGGTCGAGCTCGTTCGGCGACCAGTTTGCAGTAGGATTTGTCTTTGGGACGCTCCTTGCGGCGCGGGGAGCCCGCGGTCCGCGGCGGGGAGGCCCGGGGCCCGAGCGTGCCCACGTTGGTCGATCCTGGCGGATCTGGAAATTGAAGACACACTTCAAGAATTTGTTAATGATGAACACATTTTTAAACTTTGGTGGATCAAATATTGGTACTGCCGTGCGGAATCTAAAGTACGGTAAGTTAATGCTTTTCTCGTTGAACTTACTGTACTTTAGGTTCTAACACTACAACTTGAACTCCAGCCTATAGATGATTAAAAACTACAAAACGATTCCTGGTTTCAACTCGCGACTTAAAAAACTGCTGCTTCAAAAGGCCTATTACTCAATAAATGAGTTCCTGACTGAAATTTGAATAATATTAGTTTTAATTTATATGTAGTACCTAATTTATTGACATTATTGAAATCTGTATTGTAATTACCTATTTGATTAATTAATTGTATTCTGCCGTGTGACTATATTGACCTATAGTAGCATGTTGCATGTACTCGTATTTACTTCTGACGATGTATGAATATTACTAAATAAACGAATATGAATATGAATATACCTTAATCTAGTGATCATTAAATCAATGCATTTAAGGCGGTTAAATGTTAGAAATTACGCAACATAAGACGAAAATGCAATAAATATGAGGGTGGGCTGAGAGCTGCTGAGAAGCTCTATTTTTTAGAGCTCCGCATATGCGCGACAGAACTTCATCCTACGTTTTTAAGACAAGAAGCACATAAATTGTTTGGACATTGTCTACATTCTTGTGCTGGAGCATTCCACGGAAAGGTTACGTAAGCGACACTACCTTTTCAATACTTTTGACATGTAAAATTAGGAAGCTGGATATTGGTATGGTTATATCATAACTTGCCTTTTCTTAGCAGCTAATAAGGGTAGCTACCATAGCGTTACGTAAGCGACAAAATGTAAATGTTTTCATGGAATGCTCCTGCTACAGATTATACAATCACACACATACCTGGACAGGAACTATGGCTGATCTTCCTCTTCTTCTCAGTGAGCAGTCCGTTTGGCGACGTGACCGCACTCTCGACAGTTCGTTTCAACTTGTTCTCATCGCACTTGCCCTCCGGGCCGTCCTCACTGAGCGTCCGCTCCTTACACTTGAGCAACCTACTCTCCAGTTCACTAGCACCACTGATCTCACTGTCCCCCTCCGGTTTAACGTCAGATTTCAAACTATCACATTTCGCGTCCTTCTGCGGCGTCGGTAACTTCTTCTTGACTTCGTGGTTGTTTGGTATCTCTCTGTAGCCTTCGTTTTGAGCGTACTTCCCTTCTTTGTCTAGCATGTCGTTCCTCCATTCCTTGTCTCTGTCCTTCTCCATGGATTTCCCACTGTCTGTGAGGAGTTTGGATTTTTTCTTCTTGAGGCTGTCTAGGCTTTGGACTTTGTTGTTTAAATGTTTGTAGTCCTTAGTGACTATGTGGGCGTTTTTGGATATCGTCTTCATCCTGTAGACGACGTTATTGTCTCCGGTGATCTCTGATTTGATCTCGCCCTCCATGTAATGGTTGTTTAGTTTTATGCTCTTGACATGGAGGTACTCATCGCCCCGGGAGTTTTCCGTCGGTTCCCCGGATTTCCTCTCCCCGGTCGCCTCCTCCGACTCCCGCCGGTGCTTGTCGTCGGCTTCGGAGTTCTTTCTGATCTTGAGCTTCTTGGAATGGAGGTCCCCCGGCGCGAATTTCTTCTTCTCCTTCTTGGAGTTCTTTATGACTGCAGAGTTTCGACCGCGGAGCGAAATGTGGAGCGGCGGAACCCTCAGCTCCGGTTCCCCCGGAGCTCGCGGCGCGTTCGTAAAACTCACATCCGCCTTATAGACGGGTTGGACGACGGGTTCGTTCTTATCTAGTTTTAACCGGAGTTTGATGGATTCTTTTTCGCCGGGAGGCGAGCGGGGCGCGTCCGGGGCCGGCGGCGGTTTGGCCGCGGGCGGCCGGACCTGCAGCGCCGCCTTCGCCGCTTTGACGTCACGAACTATCTTGTCTTTTAGCGTCGCGGGTTTCTCTTTGGCGCCGGTGGTCCGGGGCTTGCCGCCCTTCTGCGCGACCCGGTCGTCCTTCTTGCGGAACTTTAAAGGATCGGGTTTGGAGTCGTCCTCTATGGTCTTGGCGATGCCGAACATCTCCGGCTCGCCCTCCCGCTTGCACTGCGCGACGGTCAACTCCTCGGGTTTGACGTCGATCTCCTTGGGAGGCGGGACGTCGTCGTCGCGCATCAGCGTCTTGATCAGGTACTGCTTGCTCTGCTCCTCGATCTCTCGGGCGGTCGCCTGCGAGCCGACGGTCGCCGTGGCGACTGGGGGCGTCGCCCGCACCGGGAGCCTGAGCGGCGGGGGCATCGCCTGCGGCTGGGGCGGGGGTTGCGGGGAGAACGCGGCCGGGGGAGAGCGGAAAGGAGAATGCGCGGGGTGCGGCGAGTTGTGATGCGGGGACGGCGCGGGGTGCGGCGAGGACGCCGGATGCGGCGAGTTGTGGTGCGGGGACGGCGCCGGGTGCGGCGAGGACGCCGGGTGCGGCGAGTTGTGGTGCGGGGATGGCGCCGGATGCGGCGAGGACGCCGGGTGCGGCGAGTTGTGGTGCGGGGATGGCGCCGGATGCGGCGAGTTGTGGTGCGGGGACGGTGCGGGGTGCGGCGACGGCGGCGCGGGGTGCGGCGATGGCGGCGCGGGGGCCGGGGGCGGCGCCGGGGCCGGGGGCGGCGGCATGCTCGGGGCTTCTGGTTTGGCAGGCGCCGGCGCCTGGGCGCTCGTGGTGGGTCCGTCGTAGGGCCCGTTGGCGCCGAAGGGCCCCGCGATCTCCTGCAGCAGCGCGTCGGGGGTGGGCGGGTGTTCGCCGCGCTCATACGGCTTCTCGTAGAGCAGGTCCATCTTGGAGTTATCGAGGTCGATGGCGGATAACGCGGAGTCATCGAGAACATCCAGCGTGGGCTGTAACTGGTCTAGGTCGATGTCGGGCAGATCGGGCAGCGCCATGGCGAGAGAGTCCCGGTAGGGCTCGTTCCAGTCGGCCGCGGTCGCCGCGCGAGACGCGGCCCGCTGCCGCGCGTTGTACTGCTGCTGGTAACGTTGGAACTCCTGCGGATAACGGTACAGGTTAATGAAGGTACATGACAGCGGATAAAGATACATATACAAAATTAATATATTAAGAATCACCTGCGGATCGTGTCAAAGACAGAATGTGGCAGTTTTAAAACATGTCAGATGTATTCAGCGAGAGTTCAAAACAACAAGGTCTACTAGTATTAGATAAGATACCTGGACGCTGGACTGCGTTTTTTATTCCATGATGGTGTTGTGCCTATTTGTGCAACGTCGGTGCGAATTAGTGACAGGACAGCTACTGACCATATGGCAGTAGCTACTACGGGCCCCAGTACAACCGTGTTAAAGTCGCCGTCAATAGAATTTGCTAACTTTGTAAATAAACCGCCATATTGAAATTGTCTCTGAATGATGAATTTACTAGTGATGGGGAAGACTCTTACTTTACTCTTTTATGTCAAAACATATGGACTATTAAAGTAGCGAACACAAGATACAGGTATTTTTAATTTGCTTAATCAGAAGACGAATCGTTACTTGAAAATGATGTATCCACCAGTATTTATCACAAAGGGTGCCGTTATTTCATCCGTAGCTCTATCGATGATGCCGTCTAAATATTTCATTTTATTTTCTTAGGTACAGAGCGTAAGTTAGGTAGTGTGTAGCAGCTTTACAATATCACCAACTTTAGTCACAACGCTATCATCATAGACAATTTTAGAATTTAAAAGAAACAAAAACGTCATTCCATTATGACATAATAACCTATGTATAAAACCATTTTAAAATTTTAATGAAATATTCAAGATTCAATTATTTATTGTATGGTTTTGTATTTTACGGCAACGACCGTTTAAATAGTGTATGGTTTTAGTGGTGTTTGATGAGGTGTTGTGCAAATTCAAGGAGAAACAGTGACAAAACAAAGTTACGCCTTTTGTTTACATAGTTAGCAAAATCTATTGACGGCGACTTTAGATAAGGTACCTGGAAACTGGACTATGTTTTCTGGTCCATGGTGGTCGAAGGCGGCAGTAGCGCCTGCAGGTCCTCGGGGGTGACGGCGTCTGCTTGTACGGCGGCGTCGCGAACTAGTGACAGGACAGCTACTGACCATATAGCAGTAGCTACTACGGGCCCCAATACTCAACAGTGTTAGATCACGTACCTGGAAGCTGGACTGCGTCTTCTGGTCCATGGTGGTTGAAGGCGGCAGTAGCGCCTGCAGGTCCTCGGGGGTGACGGCGCCGGGCGGCGGGCGCGGCCGCGGCGCCTGCTTGTACGGCGGCGGCGGCGCGAACTCCTGCTGGTAGCTCGGTGATGGGAAGCGGACTCGCATCACGCCGGCGTTCGGGGCCCTGGGGAATATTAATCATCAGTTTACTTATTTACTAGACCAGTGGTTCCAAACCTGGGGGTAATTACCCCTCCAGGGGTAAATCGAAGTTTTCTCAGGGGTAATACGCATGAATGTTTTACTTTGAGCAGTTTTTTATAAGCTTATAATACCTATTTTTTTGGAGGGGTTATAATACAAATTTCGATCAGAATGTGGGTGATATGATAATAAAGGTTAGGATCCACTGCACTAGACTAACAGATTCTCGCATCTACGTCCAGCTAGGTGAATCAAATCTTGCATTATAAGTGTATAAGATTTCTGGATAATTTAATGATTATAGGAAATGTCTGTATGAACAATGATGACGAAAAGGGGTGTAGTCTGCCTGCAGAGGTCGAAAAAGTTTTATTTAAAAAATTGTATGGCAATATGGTGAAACCACAGCACGAGAATTGCCAAGTATCAAGACTAATTCAATCATCTTGCTATGATGTTATTTTTTTTTTATACTTGAACAACTGCTGGCTGAGTAATCTGCTACAACTATCGGACTGCGTGGTAGGCATGCCTCAGCAAAACCTCAGCACCACGGGTGAAGTTTACAACCCTCTACCTCGTGTGTTCATAATTTTTGAGAAGATTTTTTGAAAGGCACAAAAAAATAAATTTTGAACTGGCGGCCTGATAAAAACTTTTTAAATTTTAAATTTAAACGTTGTCCATTAGAAAAAAATTGATTCGGGTGTTATTTTTCGGTGAACCGGATATTGAAATATGATCTAAAGGTAATATATTTAAGTACGATCTAGAGGGCCTACAGTCGAAGAAAAGTCTACTACTTAAACGATCGTTTAAGAAAATTAAGGCTTACATGATGTCACCAACCGTTTACCAACGAAAAAATCTTCACCGTCAAAGAAAAGTTTAATCAACTAAAGCAGTTCGTGCCTCTATTGACGAATGGCCCACACGATTGAAGGCCTGTGTTCAGCACAATGGCGACCATTTTGAATAATTTATATTTTATTTTTACCGTAATATAATGATTTTTCTTTTGTCTAAATTTCGTTTAAATACGTTAAAGCGTGTTCGAGAAAAACATGATTTTGTTCGTCTCAAAACTAATGAACATACGAGGTATTGGCCACTGGACGAGTGTTGTACTGTCACCAGATGTTTTTTTTTTTTTTTTTTTTTTTTTTTTTTTTTTTTTTTTTTTTTTTTTTTTAAACCTGACAAACTCACAACCCACTTTCGGGCATTGTGATTGTCGGGCCGGGTGGTTGGCCGTTGCGGTCACTGGGCTCGAACCAGTTCGCTTGGCCAGACCACCCAAGGGCGTCCGACCGTGTGCCTTACACACGGCCGACATCGGACTGGGTATGTGCCGGGGGGTGCCTGGAGTCGAACCAGGTCACCGGTCCCGGCTTACCACGATAGGAGTCGGGCTAGGTGGGGGCTTCACGCCTGGAGTCGAACCAGGTCGTTTGGCCAGGGCCACCTTGACTTTACGCTGATTGCTCAGAGTGAGCAACGGACCAGCGGGAAACCAGATGTCTAGTCACACTGACCTGTAGGTGGGTTGCGGCGGCCTCTGGGGCAGCGCGCGGCGCACGATGTTGGGCCTGGGCGCGGGGCGCGGCGGCGGCAGCGCGGGCGACGGCGGCGCGGGCGACGCGGGCAGCCGCGCGGGCGGCGGCCGCGGCGCTCGGTACTCGAACGGCGCCCGGCCCACTGCTAGCTCCATCTGGAATAGGGATGACGACTGGGTTAAATATATATCAGAAATTTAGTCCGTCAGTTAGATTATGGAAAAATATGAGACAAGTATTTTTTGGTTTATCAAATTATTAAAAATCGACAAAGGTACAGATCATCAAACTTCCGGAGTGGGGGCTTGGGACAATTTTGGGAAAATTGTACCAAAGAGTGACGTCACTCGAAACTTCTAAGCATTGTATCCTCGTCATTTTTTGTTTGTCAAACAAAAGAAAAAATACGTGTACAATATTTTTTAATAGACTAGTCAGTTAGACTGACGGACTCAACAGTTTTTTTAGTCGTCTTGCTAGCCTATTCAAGTTATAAGTGTTATTGCGATGGACGAAAGGGTAGGAAAATTGAAAAGTACTACTGTAAGCATTCGAACGTCAATTATGATGCCTGTATCAATTGTAATCATGAATATCAGTTACAAAGATTGGTCCACAGTGCCGGATAACACATTCAGTTCCAAGAACCCGAATATCGGGTTAATTTTGTATGAAAATTAGGGACCTTGGCACTGAATGTGTTAAGCGACGGCAGGGCTTGTAGCATTGCTATGTGGTTAATCCGGCGGTTACGCCTCTTTTGGTTGGAGTCTTGTAATCTACCTTGCACCTAGCCTACAATTAGGACGTTTTCTCTAAAGATATCTTTGCGGCATGTAGGTCAAAGTCTCATTTCGTTATAGAAGGAAGCACTTAAATACATGACGGTACAACATGGCCAGAGGCGGCCCTAGCTCATGTAGCGCCCGTGTGCAATCAATACCCTCGCGCCCTCTAGAGTAGTCAAAAGGAGCTGCTCGTAACACGCTTTGCTTTGCTACTGCGCCCGACGCCGGCCATGGCAGTTGTGGCGACACTGCCACCTAGCGACACCCCTTGGAAGAAGACAGTAACAGCAATTCCACTACAGATGGCGCTTACGTCAACGCCCATACAAACGGCTCAATTCCAATAGTGTTCTGCATCGCGCTATAGAAGTGTTTATAACGCTAATACTTCCAGCCAACTTCGGTCCCAAGGCACAACACCTGCCTGGAGAGAGATCTCTCTATTGTCCTCTCTTCCGCACAGTCATAGCACGGGCGCAGGGTATTTCGTCGCTGTAGTGCCGTGAACGGCGCATACCTTTGGGGGTGTCCCAGGCGGCGCTTGGCACCCGTGCGCACACCCTTGCACTATAGGTAAAGCCACCCCTGGACATGGCCATGTCGGCATCGCACAAACATAGCCTACATCTACACTAATATCTCACCTGTCCGTCCTCCCTGTCCAGTTTAGCGGTATGCGGGGCCGGCAGCTTAGGCCTCGGTTGCGGGGCCGCGGCGTCGTTCTGCAGCAAGTTGACCAGCAGCGGGGACGACATGGCCACGTTGGGGGGCGCGGGCGCCGGCTTGGCGGGGTACGGGGGCGGGGGGCCCGCGAACGAGGTCGACGGGCGCGGGAACTGCTCGGAGGGCGGCCGGATGGTTGACGCTGGGCCTGGGATGCCTGTGGAAGATATATGTTATTAGGCATGATTAGGGATGTAACGATACATAATTATATCGATATCGATCATTTTAGTAGATAATCGGCGATACCGCCTAAATAATGAAGCACCTCAGGCATTTATATGTCTTTATTATACATAAAACTTGGCTATATATAACAGAGACTCGACCTAGGGCGAGTAAAATTACAATAAATAAATTGTGAACTCAAGATTCAAAGAAAATATTTGTTATGGATCAAAGAGATAATTAAGAAAGTATTCATTTTCCCGCGGCTTCGCCCGCGTTGTTCCCGTTATTGTCCCAAAGGAACTCCTTACCGGGATATAAAGTATCCTATGTTTCAATCCAGGACTTGGACTACTTACATGCCAAATTTCAGCTTGATCCATCCAGTTGTTATCCCGTTATTAGGTAACAAACATCCAAACATCTAAACATCCAAACATCCTCACAAACTTTCGCATTTATAATATTAGTGGGATACCGATAAATTGATGTATCGGTATTCAGTTCAGTCCGTCATTAAAATTACTTTTGGCAGATTTTTGTTTAGATAGCAAAGTTTTTTCGCGCGCTTACCGAATATCGGTTGTATATAGAGATGTGCCATTCTCGGGAATATTCCCCATTTGTATGGGGAATATTCTCACCCCGGGAATATTCCCCATACAAGTGGGGAATATTCCCGGGAACGGCACATCTCTAGTTGTATATAATCGGCGATGCCGATATATCAGTATCGGTATCGTTATACCCCTAGCCGTAAGCTACTTTTTGTTTGTGGTCTTTTTGTAATGAAATAATAAACGTCAAGGACCTTAAAAATTAATGGACGTAGCGTCGCGAACAGATAAGTGAAGCACTCATGATGAGCCGGCAATGAGCCGGCGCTTTGTACGCACGCACGCACACATCAACCAGCATAATGGGCCGGTCGGCTGCCATTGGGCCGTCAACGCACACATGCTCACTTCGGCGGCCATTGCTTGGCTTCACCCGCGTCTTAGACCGCGCGGTATCCTTCTATTTTATACATCCATGATAAACGTTATTCTGTAAGTAGAAACACAAATGCGCGTCACGGTAATTTCTGCCGCGAACGTTCAAGGCTGTGGAACGAGCACCTCCTGAGGTCTTGCCGCTGCCCTATGAAATGTGGTCGAACATCAGTCTAAAGTGCCTAAATTAAGGGGTGCGCCTCATGTTGCAGAATCTTTTTTGGTCGAATCATCATTTGGCAGAATTCATCATTTGGCATAATGCATTTTATTCTGAAACTGTAGAATTTTCAGGACTCTTTAAGGCATTATCCTGTTAAATAGGTTAGGTTAGGTTTGTTTTATAACAATTCCGAAAAGTTTAAAGTTTCAGAATAAAATGCATTATGCCAAATGATGAATTCTGCCAAATGATGATTCGACCAAAAAAGATTATGCAACATAATAGTAACCCTAAATTAAGACTGAAATCGCGTTTTTCGCTCTTGTACACTACACGAAATTGGAACAAATATTAGCCACGTCACCGTTTAAAACTATCACATACTTCAATCAGTTGGCTAATACGAGTAATATCAATACTTTTGTCTAAATCTCAATTGAAAACGTTTAAAATTTTCTGCAGCCTCTTAAAAGTACCTATTTGTATATTAAGTACACTAGTGGTTACTATAAAAAAATACCTCATTGTTTAACAATTTGTTCGAAAATAGCCGGAAAAAAATATGGTTTTTTAAGGATTCATGAGGAAGAGCCAAACCGCAAAACATTTTTAACAGTCATCGGTTAAAAAAAAATACATTCTTCCTCTAAAACCGATTTTATCAATTAACACATATTTATACTAATCTGAATATCTCTTCAAAACGAATTGTACTTAGACGGGTTTTTTGCGTATAAGGCACAAACCATAAATCGCGTTTCTTCGGCGGCGCGGGATCCGCAAGAATGAAATGTCTCCGTGTGACGTTAAGAGGAAACAGTAAGGTCGGGAGAATTGAAAATTAGGTATTTGTAAAATGTGTCGCTGTCCCGCACTGCCCGCCTGTCCCCCGCAGAGCGCGATAGACACAAATGCAGCTTGGACCGAAAAGTGTCCGTCAAGATAGCGTACACCGTAAAGATATTCAGAATCTGATGCAGCCAATAAATAGTACCCAAATAGTACCGACGAAATACCTAGGTGAAAAAAATAGTACCCTTAAACTTTTCGAAATATAAGGCCTGTTCACGGTGTACGCTACCGGGCGTCAAGCTGGCGTACATCGTTTGTATCTCTGGAACGGCTTTGTTTTTGGAAACGATTTATATCTCAAAAAATAGTACCCAAATAGTACCCTAGGGCCCTAAAATTTTATTTCTCTAGCTATCGTAGAAGCCGAGATATTCCATAACTTAACGGTGTACAAAATTTCACACCGTCAAGCTGGCGTACCCGGGAATTCCTTATAGAAAGAGCTCATTATATCTCGGCTTCTACGATAGCTAGAGAAATAAAATTTTAGGGTCCTAGGGTACTATTTGGGTACTATTTTTTGAGATATAAAGCGTTTCCAAAAACAAAGCCGTTCCAGAGATACAAACGGTGTACGCCAGCTTGACGCCGGTAGCGTACACCGTGAACAGGCCTTATATTTCGAAAAGTTTAAGGGTACTATTTTTTTCACCTAGGTATTTCGTCGGTACTATTTGGGTACTATTTATTGGCTGCATCAGATTCTGAATATCTTTACGGTGTACGCTATCTTGACGGACACACCGAAAATACCTTTTAAAATTTCATGAAAACAACGTTTCGTAGTCCCCTGATTTCTTCCCCAAAACTTAACCTATTTAACTAATTTTTTCATTAAACATTAAAGAAAGGCTTTGGCCGTGTTCCTATGTTTTATTATTATTTTGTATTGAATTATACAAATTTTGTAATAATTTACCATGTGACTGGTAATTTAACACGTACATGGGGACCAGTGCGTCCAATGTGGGGTCATCAAAGCTTTTTTCAGAAGTCCGTGCTTCCACTATAAGGTCAGTTCCCCATACTGATTGCATAGGTGGGACTTGTGACATTGTCCGTATGGGGACAGTGAACTTGTTAAACAGCATACAGGCCTATGGGGTAAGTAGTCTAACAACATAGATTCTACATGTGTTTCTTTAATCTTTCCTAGAGAAATGTTAAACGAACCATGACTGTTTTAATTTTAGTTTTTAAGTTTTGTGAGTCACAGATTTTTTTTTACATTTCTGTACGTTCGTTTTCTGTAAACCATGTAAATTTAATGATAGTTCTATAGTCTATTTCTCGTTTCCCATTTTGTATTTTGACGTTTGGAGATCCTTTACACCTCCAAAACATGTTTTGACAACGGAGGCCCCATTACATCTCCATTAATTTTAGTATATGCCTTTTTATTGTCTATTTTCCTTAGTAATTTATCTTGTTTAGACGCCTAGAGACCCTTTACATCTCTAAAATTGTAGTTTTATGTTTATTGAAATGTATTTAGTTAAGTAGTTGTTTGTGATATGCAATGTAATATTGTCACAGTTATTGTAATGTTTTTAAAAGAGAAACTGGTGAGTTTCTTCCGGCGCTTCTTCTCACTAGAATGTCATCTGCCGAAGCGCCAAAAGAATCAGACATGTGAAAGAGCCCTTGAGGCCTACTTGCAGAAATAAATTATTTCATTTCATTTCACTCCTTCATATTGATTTTTCATTCGTGAGGTATACAGCTCACAGAGCGACTAGTACTTATTATTCTACAACAGGCGATCGTCATCGACCATTTCATTAAATGAATTGGCTTAGTTACTTACTTCAAATCAAATAATAGTATCATATCGTATCTCCACTATCTGAACTATCTTAAATAATGTTAGCTAAATGAGTGTTTGCCCGAATAGCAGTTACATGAACTTCTTTTTACTATTTCCTGACCGGCCACATCATTTACCTACTTTTTATGAAGTATCAAAAGGTCAGGAAGTATAGTAGTTCCAGGAGAGTTGGGGTGAATGACTACACAACAGCTACATGAAGTACACATTGCAAAAAAAGCGAATGAATGAAATGAATGAGTAAACAAACACAAGGCTATAGTTTGAAGAATCTTTTCAAATCAAATCGTTTATTTGCTAGAATGGTCTTTCTTGCAATTCACTGTTGAAATTGCTAAAGGTACGAAAAAGAACAGTAATTTCAAATTCCCGCTGTCATTACATGATATCGCCGCTATACTTACTCAACCACGTATCTACTCCAATAGTTTCATAGGAAAATCGCACTTTTCTACTCGTAACACAGTTGCGTTTTCTATCAAACTATTCGAGTAGATACGTGGTTGAGTAAGTATAGCGACGATATGTTGTTGTGTGCGTGACCTCAACTCTGCTGGAACTATCTATACCAATATGACTAGTTCAGGATGATTTCCTGCACATTCTCATTTTGTCACCAACACCCACTGCTTAATTAGTTGACATTCTTATTTTGTCACCTTCAAACTGGTCAATATTCTTATATCATTAATTCTCTAACTTTCTAGCCACGACAGTGTGCAATATGTCACTGTAAAGTGATTTGCCGAAATAAACTGACAGCTCCTCATGTCACTTTATATGATACCAGCTTATTGGTGTTATAGTGCTGCGTTCAGCTTCATTCAGTAGTGAATGAACCAAAACTAAAATATGAAAATATGTTGTTAAAATCGAGTACATACGACCTACTACATTTAATGTAACGACCGTTCGGCGGGCCTACTCTGAATCACTTCGTTTTGAACTTCGAATGGTGCCGTCCCTCTCACTCAAAGGTTGAATGGGACAGGGACGGCGCGAAACGAAGTGTTTCGGAGTAAGCCCTCTGTAATCAAAATATTGTCTTAATCTGGCAGTAATTTTCTAATTACATTTTTTGAAGCTGATTCATTCGGAATATACCATCGTCACATTGCAATGAAATACAAACTGGTTTTATTAGTAATTGCCATACAGAATATATAATTAAACTGCATTTGTTTTGTCAAACCCTAAAACGAATTTAAGTATTTAATGAATGATTAATTGAAAGATGACTTAATCTTGGCTACATCACTATTTTTCATAAGTCAAAAACTGGTAACCCACAAAATGTCAGTTCACTTCGGCTAATTAAGAATTCCCCTTAAGACCATCGAAATATAATGAGTATCGCGTAACTGAAGCTCAAAATCGGCCCCATAGAATAAGTACTAACGGGGAGGAGCTAGCACTTAGTACTGTCTGTAAATTCTCACGTCATAGGCTTTGTAACCAATTCACCGATTTTTGTCTTTTAAACGATATGCAACCTATCCAATAACTAAATATTTTTACTAAAAAAAACCCGACCGCGGTGCACTTTAAAAGTGCATAAAATCCGCCATTTTGTTTATTTTAACGAACCCAGTGACACTCGCGCCATCAAGACGAATCCAATGATGTATCATTTATCAAAATCGGTTGTGCCGTTGAGTAGTTACGAGCGGACACAGGAACGGACATACATACATACAGGTCAAACACATTACCCTCCTTTGGGCTTCGCCGCAGTCGGGTAAAAATTAAGACTTCTCAAACTTAATACTAATATTTGTCATAAATGATTTTGGGCTCATAGTAAACATTAAGTTGGTTATCAATACCACTTAATACGTAACATAAGACATATTGATTTTAAAATGTGGGCGTTGTGAGGCAACTTCCAACGTCAATTTTGTTAGACGTTATCGTGCCATTCATTATATTTCGATGCTTTAGACATACATTTTTACACTGTCCTGGTTTGTCCACATTCCTATATCGCCCACTGACTTAACTCGTCTACATAGCTAAATCGTCCACTGTCATGCTATATCGTCAACTATTGAACTCGTCTACGTTCCCACAAAGACAACATCCTGGCTGTGCCACTCCCAAAATGCTCTGCCGAGTTAAGTTTTTTTTTCTTTGATCTTTAACATGCTGTATTAAGCAACCCATGATCATCAAAATATTTCTAGAAATATGGTCCTGTAAAACGATTTAATTAACACTTTAAAAGTCTGCAGTTCAGGGGTGTGGCATCGAATGTTCTTAGGCCAGCGTGAGCATATTTGGCTTACATTTTTCTCAAAGACAAGCCGGAGTTCTATGAACGTGACCACTGCACGTCTGAGACATGTGGACGAGTTAGAACTGTGGATCATGTCGGTCCGGGGACCATATGGGAGTGTTGTCGAGTTAACAATATTGACAATATAGGAATGTAGGCGAGATTACAAGTCGACAACATAACACTAAGCCAGGAAGGTGTTTTTTGGGCATTGCACGGTATTGTGGACGAGTTAGGACAGTGAACGAATTAGAAATGTGGACGAAGTCACCCTGAGCTGTCTTTGCGTTGTAATTTAAAGTCATGTTCTGTGTTTTTTGATTTTAAGGATTCTTTAAAATACCACCAGTAGACACCATAGAGTTAGGTTAGGTTTGCTATATAACAAATTCAAAAAAATATGCAAAACGACGAATATGGTGAACATAACATTATGAATTATGACTAAAAAAAAACATCACATTATACAATGTTATATATTTGCAGTTTACCGTTTGAAGTTAGTAAGTATGAAATCATTGTCAATTTACAGAAACACTAAAAATAATCACGATCTCGAACGTCTATTTATTTTTCATTGAGCGGTAGTGATATCTTAAACTTTTTGTGTCGTGCCCTAACTAGAACGATACAATAAGGGAGTGGTGCCCCAAAAAAAAAGTCAAGAGAAGCCTTCAATAAACCTATTCAGTTTTAATAAAAAAAACATCACCTTCTCATTCCATCTACTTCCTACCACTTCGTCCACATTTCCATTTCGTCTGCTTTCCCTATTAGTCTACATTCTCAGCTCGTCCACATAGCCAAACTTTGAAATTGAAAAAATTCAAAGCGGTTTGTATGGAGTAAGGACTTAAAAAAAAACCAGACAAGTGCGAGTTAGATTCGCTTAGAGAGGGTCCCGTACGTTCAAAACAATACAACACAATAACACTTCATCGCACAGACTTCTAATAGGTTTTCCTGTAATCTATAGGTAAAGGAATATTCCCCGTATTTTTTTTTCAAAATTTTAGGTCCAATAATTATGGAGATAAGGGGGGAGGTAATTTTTTGCCTATTTCCTGCAATAACTTCAAAACTCTTAATACATATAAAAATTATAAGAACAATATATTTAAGATGCTCACAGAAAGCCCTTTCAACTTATATCACACGATATAGGGGGGGAGGTAATTTTTTGCCTATTTCCTGCAATAACTTCAAAACTCTTAATACATATAAAAATTATAAGAACAATATATTTAAGATGCTCACAGAAAGCCCTTTCAACTTATATCACACGATATAGTTTGCTAACTCTTTTTTTTAATTTTCTACTTTACCCCCCAAAAGTGGCCCCCATATTTCAAATTCATATATTTTCGTTACACGTCCGTCTTTGGGTCATTACCAAATTTCAATTCAATCGCTTCAGTACTTTCGAAGCAAATTAGCTGTGACAGACAGACACATGAGTGATCCTATAAGGGTTCCGTTTTTTCCTTTTGAGGTACGGAACCCTAATTAGGAAATGTGGACGGGAATGTGAATGTGCAAATCGTATGAATAGGATTTGAAGTTATATTCCGACGAAGTGGATATATTGTACAATAGGCGGAATTAATGCCTTAAGGCATTTTGTACCGGTCAACCATGGGGTAAAACAGTTAGTTGGGGCAGGATTGTTCAAAGCCGAAGCGACATTTGAGACACAAATCAATATAAGAGTACACAATATACAATATACACCGTGCCCCCAAATAACCCGAAAAACTTTAACTATGGATTCTAACAACTATTAGGAGTAAAAAAAGTTATATGATGTATAGTCGAATAACGGTTACTTTCCGAGATATTCATTATTTTTTAAATGAAAACTCCCAAGTGTGTAGCAAGCCCTTATAAATGTGACTAAGATACTTTTACAATTTTTTTTAAATCTTTTAACTAAACAGCAATTAACCTTCGCAGTATTTGATGGTAAGCGACGAGTCCAAACCTTTGACCTTGTTTCCATTTTAGCTTTTTTTTCCTTTTTGATATCTTTTCCTCAAGTAAGGACATGTTTATAAGGAGGGGCTAAATTTACAGATTTATTTTGTACCATAAGACTATTAATGTAAAATGACAAAATTCGACCTATGTTGATATAACGTTATTTACTTAATACCATCAGGAATTCGTGGTTAAAAATTTTCGGGTCATTCGGGGGCACGGTGTATATAACAATAATAGACATACTCAGATACTTTAAACAGTAAAAAATAAAAATACAATAACGAAAGAGAAATTAACTGCTTTACCTTAATTTTTATCGTGTCGGACAATGAACATCAGCGCCCTAAACATCGAGGAACCACCAAAGGGCTTTTGCACAGCCCAACACAAACGTGTGCTCTGTGACCAGTATCTGATAATCCCGCCAATTTTTACGGAGCCGACCAAGTAGCAGTTTTCGGCCTAACACAAGCGGTTCAATTAGATTCTCCGGAGTATCACTAGAGATTGTGCCATCAACCCATCACGCAAAATAGGCGCATGTTTGCCGTCGAGTTGCGGAAAACAAGCCCGCGTAAACCTATAACCTATCACTAGAGATTATAACGTACGTTTTAAGTAAGAAAACTGTAGGAACAGTTTTCTTACTTAAAATAGGGTTGTCAACCCACTAATCAGTCATCAGGCTCGCCCAACAAGTTGAGCCTTCTGTACTGGTAGCTTTGTAATAACTAACTAACAGTGGCGTGGCGTAAAAAATATCCTGGGGCAAGTCGGTGCGGATTTGGCGTACATTTTCCTTAAGAGCTGTAGAATAAGGTGCTCAAATGCCTGATATTAGGCAAGCCGGTAGGAATCGAGTTCTTTGGACGCCACGCTACTGCTAACTAATCCAATTGCAAGAACGCAACTTCAAATTCTTCTTTCTTATTAGTTCCATATTGTTGTATGCCGTAGAAACGTGGACCCTGCCGGGAAGTAGAGAAGAAGAAGATAGACACCCTAGAGATGGGGTGCTGGAGGAGAATGCTCGGAGTATCGTGTACTGAATGAGAACTCGACATCAAGCAGCGTTTATCATCTTTGGTACAGTCTCGTAACCTCACCTTTTTGGTCACGTATGCCGCCGAAGGGAGGTGGCTATTGAGCGACTTGTCGTCCAGGGAAAGGTTGAGGGTACCAAACCACGAGGAAGATCGCCTATGAGGTGAACTGACCATATAAAAGCGGCAGTAAATGGCTCATCATCACTACATGAATGCACGAGGAAGGCGGCCATCAGAGAAGAGTGGCGGCGTGCTGTGAAGCTTGCCACCAACACCTGAAGTGATGACCACGAGCACTCTGTCAAGAGTGATACCGACAAAGAAGAAGAATAGGTTAGCTGAAAGAGATCTCTTACAGGGACAGCTTTGCCTTCTTACATAGCCATTGATTTTAGTATTATACAACTTACCTAAAGAAACTTGAAGCGCGAAGCCCAAGTCCAATCGGGATGGTGGCACACTGTGTCCCATCTAGGGGGCCCCTTCAGACGATTTAAATAAACTCACCCAGCGTGTTCTCCTTGCGGTGTATGACCCTGGCCTGCGTCATGCTCCCGAACGGGAACTCGCAGCGGTCCGGGGCGGGCGTGGGGATGTTCTGCGGGATCTTGCCGTCCATGGGGCACACGGTGTTGGGCGACTTGAAGTTGTCGCGCGGGGGCTCCGCACTGGTGGAGGCTCCGTCGTCGGATAGCAGCCGGCCGATGCTGCCGAGCCCCGCCACCAGCTCGGGGGTGGGTTGGGTGCGGGAGGTGCTTGCATCTGGAAATTGTGTTTTGATTGTAGATCAGGGTTTCTTAAACTGTGGTCCATGGAGCCTTCAGGGGTCCGTGATGGGTCCATATAATGATGTACAGATGTAGTGCAAAATGATTTTCCATCGGGAAAACTCGGATCTCAATTGGAATACGATGGCACCCGAACTGTCAATCAATGATTGTATTAAATGAGTGACGTTTTCATATCCATTAATATGAATCAGAATCAGAATCAGAAATTTTTATTGTCACACTCATACATTTAACATTTTGTATATACCTAAGTACTTACAATGATGTCAAATAAGATAGAGCATGCCTCGTCTCTCGATACATTGAATAATTATAAATTATAAACATAAATATTTCGCAATTGACTACTTAAGTATTTATCGATTTACAGTTAATTACTAAGTTCCGAAGTTCCGTAATTTAAATAATTATATATATATTATAAAATTAAATTTTAAATCTCATCTCAATCATTTGTTTCGATGTCAAAATTCGAATAGTCATTAGTCAAATATTCTTTAATGCTGTAGAGTGTTCGATCCAACAAGAGTGATTTCAAGTGTCGATGGAATTTGTTATCATATTTTATATTTTTAATATTATATGGTAATTTGTTGTATAATTTACATCCCATGGCGTTAGGAGAGTTTTTGGCCAGCTTTAATCTTTGGACGGTTGGTATTAAATCAAGAGATTTCTTTGTATGTCGGGGATTGCATTTAGTTCGTGTCTGAAATTCGCTCATATTCTTACGGACATACATAATAACCTCCATTATGTAGACAGAGATGGACGTTAAGATCTTCAGGTGCTTGAAGTGCTCTCTACAGGTTTCTCTAAACTTTGCTCCCACAAGTATTCTTATTGCACATTTTTGCATCTTCAAGATGCGCTCATTTTCTGCAGATGATCCCCACAATATTATACCATACGATAGCATTGAATGAATATAGGCATAATATGTATCTTTCAAGGTATCACTCGATACCATGGTTTTCATTTGCCGTAACGCAAAATTACCCCTGGCCATTTTGTTGCATACCATGTCTACATGTTGGTTCCATGTTAATGCAGAATCCATCTGAAATCCGAGTAGTCTCACGTCATTTACCGTTTGCAGCTTTATGTTGTTTTCTAACTGGATATGAAGTCGTAATGTTGATTTTCTCGGATTGAATAACATTATGCTCGTCTTATCCGAGTTGAGCTTTAGTCCGTTTACCCTTAACCAGTCTCCGCATAAACGCATAGTATTAACTATCTTCTTTTCAAGTTGTTCATATGTGTCTGCATTAACTATGATTGACGTGTCGTCAGCATATAGGATCATCTTGCCATCGATGTTCAATGCCGACATATCGTTGATGAAGATTAGAAATAGCGTGTTCCCCAGTGCGGATCCTTGTGGGACGCCAACTGCAATGTCCTGGGGGATTGATCTCAGTCTTTTACCCCGAACCTTAATTTCGACTGACTGTATTCGATTTGTTAAAAATGATTTTATCAAATCGCCACTTTGACCACGGACGCCATATCTTGCCAATTTTTTTAGAAGTAATGAATGGTCCACAGTGTCAAACGCCTTTGACAGATCTAGGAAAATGCCCGCGACTTTCTGTTTATTCTCTAAACATGTAATAACATGTTTAAGAAATTGGTGTGTTGCAGTCGTGGTCGATTGCCCCCTGCGGTATGCATATTGAACGTCTGATAGTACACTATTTTGTGTTAGATGTTTGATTATGGTATTTGACAAAATCGCTTCTATTAATTTGGACATAGTTGGTACGATTGTAATTGGTCTATAATTCTCCACATTCAGCTTTTCTCCTTTACCCTTATATATCGGGCATACACGCGTATTTTTTAGTGAATTTGGGTACACTTGCGATGTTAATATTTTATTCACCAGGTATGTTATTTCCCACTGGAGTGTATGTAATACTTTAAACAGGAAGTTACCTGATATGTCATAAAGGTCTTTAGTATGCGATTTGCTTATTTTTGTTTGTGCAAGTCTTATAAGTTCACATGAGCTTATAGGACTTATTTGACAATCCGGTTGTTCTTCAATGCTATTTACTAGATACTCTAAGGCTTTTTCATGGTCGGGATTGTTACTAATTGCCATGCGTATTCCTATTTGACTAAAATAATTGTTGATATATCCTGGTAGATCATGATCCAAAATGGGTTGACCTGTACTTTCATCTGTTAAGTGCCATTCCCATGCTTCTACCGCTTTGTTTGTTTCTTCTTTTATTATTGACCATACCTCCTTTTTAGGGTTCTTGGATATTTCCAGTCTTTGTGCCAGATGTTCTTTTTTACTGTTATAAAATTGGGCATTTCTATTAGTCTTCTTCTTTTCAATCTGATCTTTAAAGTCAATGCATGGAAATTGTCTTTGAAGATGGTGTAAGTCCTCTATATCTTTCTGAATTTTCATTAATTCGTTCGTTATCCATGGTACTCTTTTATTATTTTTACTTTTAATTAGTTTTAGTGGGAAATGATTATTAAAGGCGGAAACAAATTTATGGCAATAAGTATCACAAGTATTTTTGGGATCATACTTAGAAAATATATCCTCCCAATCGATAGAAAGCATAACATTTAAAAAATCTTGCATATTGGCATCATTATAGAAACGTTTTTCTGTAAACGTAGTGGGTTCATTCTTCTCCTTGGTAAGAAGAGTTACCAGCTGTCCATCATGATCTGATATTCCTGTTGGAATCGATTTAACTATAATGCTTTTACTATCAGTATTTGTAACTACGCAATCTATAGACGTTTTGGAGTTGCCCTCAACTCGTGTAGGGAAATTAACTATGTTTTGTGCATTATACGAGGATATTGTGTCAACTAGGCGTTTTCTTTGTAAAGTGTCTGTCAAAAAATCTATATTCCAATCACCAGCCATTACAATACTCTGGGATGGGACACTACACAACATGTCGAATAATTTGACTAAAGTATCTGACATTATTTGAAAATCACCTTTGCCAGATCTATATATTCCTACAATAAGTATTTTCTCTGATTTTATATTTACTTCTATACCCGTCAACTCACAATGAAGTTCAACTGATAGTGCTTCTATATTTCTTTTGACTCTATATTTAATATTATTTTTAGTAAAGATTGATACACCACCATGGATTTGTTTTTGCCTTATATAATGACTAGCATGGTTGTATCCTTTAATTCTAACATTATTAACATCATTTTTACTTAACCATGTTTCAGTTACTATTAATACATCAGGTTGGTGGTTTTCGATGACTACGTCGAGTGCTAACAATTTATTCCGAATACTTCTACAATTTTGGTGGATAATTCTAAAACTATTATTTTGTGCAACTATGGAACTTTATTGTTTAGTGTCAAATGTCAAAGTGAAAAATGGCTGCTGTAAAATGGGTACTGAAGCTGATTGAGAGAGCACGATAAATACGAACCTTTCCGATAAAGTACGTTGGAAAATCATTTTGCACTACATCTGTACCATTATAATGTATGCTCGAAATCGTTATGGTTAAAAACATTATGGGCATAAAAGTATGACTTAACTGTTATGCGTAATGATGATTATGACGAAACTAGTTAAGCCTATAAAAAATATGACTTGAAATTTTATGCAACCCGATATGGACCCAACCACGTTCGACATAGGGTTAAAATAGTTCTAATTACAGCCACGCTACTTAAATATGTAATATGTATCCAGCCGCGCTACTGCAGCGCGACTTAGAAGCGCCGTATTGAGAATTTGAGCTCTATCAGGCGTGTCTCACTCCGCGATTTTGGTTCGCGGTAATTATTATTATTCCTTGCCTAATGCATTAGGCAAGCCCAGGGCTGCGCCGACACCCGGCAGCGCCTGCCTGCGAAACCTATGAAGCCCAAAGGAGGGTTATGTGTTTGACCGGTATGTATGTATGTATGACGACGTGTATCAAAACAGTTATATAACGTCACGCACATATTTTTTTTAACTACCTCTATCTAATTCACTAGGAAATTCAAGCTATAATAATAATTTTATTTTTGTCGACAACCCTAGCGGTGGCGTGGCGGGCAGAAAGACCCGCGCGTTATGAGTTAGAGCGAGAAGGCGCATTTTTGTGACTCGAACATGGGTTTTGTTAGACAGTGCGACTTCCGTACGAAGTAGTATTACTTATTCTGTGGCTCTAAGTGGCGCGGTGACGCAAGTGACGGGTTACCTTCCGGGTCGGTGTTGATCCTGAGCTCGGTGCCGTGCTGCAGCCGCAGCGAGACCGCGGCGTCGCCGTCGAGCTGCACGGACAGTATGCCGAGCGCGCGCAGCTGCGGCGCGCCCGCCGCCGCCAGCGCGCGCAGCCGCGCCGCCGCCGCGCGCGGCACCGACAGCGTCACGCGCACCGAGTTCCACGGCTCCACCTGTGTACAGACATTGAGTTCATGTGCGATAGGGTATTTGCCTGTACTCAATAAAAATTACTGCACGCTGGCCATTAAATCAGCTTTCGAAAATTTGCAAAAATGAACTAAACATCTCCTGTTTAGAGCGTTATAAACGATTTTTAAAAGATCAAAACCTATAAATAAGAGGACGATTTGATGTTTGAGTAAAATGACGTCATTTCACTTTTATTCCATACAAACTCCATACTATCTGAGCGTTTTGACACTTCATAAAAAGTAACTGATTTGCTCTGTCAGGAAAGTAGCCTATTCTGTCTCACCGATCGGCCCGCGTCGAAGCGCATTATAGAGCGGCCGCACTAATGTGGCGGCCACTAAACGCGACCACAAGTGCCTCAGAGCGGCCACACATGGGCCACTAAATGCGGCCGCGAGCACCACTCCCGTCCAGCAGCTTGTGACCCAAACGCGGGCACTGAAACGCCCAGTGTGCGCTGGTGCCCCACAAAATGTATGAAGAAAGACGCCCGCAACTTGTGGCGGTCACCAGTAGCCGAGCTATGGCCGCCACTAGTGGCCCAATATGCGGAGGTTCTATAGTGTTCTAAAAGAAATAGACCTGCTTTTTCGGTGAATTAGTAACGCTTGGGCGACATAAAAACAAATACAAAAATTATTGCATTTGCACATAAAACGCTGGTCAGTGTTCTACGACTACAGCACTTATATAGCTAACGAGAAATCTTTCATATGAGAAGTCAGTTCAACGTTCCGACAGTAAGACCAAGCGGCAAATACAGAAGACGGTATATTCAGGTCCTTTTTCCTTAACAACCAGTAACTTGGGCCCTACTCCCTTGCCAGGAGTAGACACAATTGTGTCATGCTGAATCCCTATAAGGATTCCATACCCATGCCACAATTTGCAACAGTTTTACATACTCGTAACACAGCAGCACTGATTTAGCGGAGAAACGCGGGTTCACTCTCGCAAACCTAACTAAGGGTACTACAGAAAATAAAACTCTTCAGCTCAAACACAGTCTAAGGAACATAAAATCACCGAACTACTGAAACTAGGCTGTTTGGACAGAGCAATCGTGCGAAGGCC
Organism: Eudemis profundana; assembly: GCA_947034925.1. Lineage (NCBI taxonomy): Eukaryota > Metazoa > Arthropoda > Insecta > Lepidoptera > Tortricidae > Eudemis > Eudemis profundana. The sequence goes on along the minus strand of OX344814.1, from coordinate 5,886,897 downwards.
GCGGCATCAGAAGCGGTTGAGACGAGCTGTACGGGTATTAGCTAAGGGTAAGGGTACCCTGGGGGGTACCACCGAGCGGAGCCGAGTCGAACGACTTTTCGCTCTTATTGCGTGGACATAAAGCTTTTTCTGATCCGCGTCGATAGATGTGGGGCGACCCTGTAGATTTTTAACAAATTCGGTGGCAAACATCGCTACGTGTGCTACGCCGTAATCAGTAGGTCGCTAATTGCCGTAAGTAGTAAAAATTCTGCGTAGACGCTGAACCCGACTATCGAGTCGATGGCACTAAAAGAATTGAACTATGGCTCAAGTGTGGTACCTTGTTCACTTTAAGTGTGTTGGGATGCGGCTCGGCGAGCAAGGTGCGCAGCTCGCGGAGCAAGCGGCGCAGGCGCGCGGGGAAGCGCGGGTCGCGCAAGTCGCCCTCGCAGGTCACAACTACGCCGCACGCGCCGCCGCCCGCCGAGCCTAGCCCGTCGCTGTCCGCTGCCATGCTGGAACGCATAAGTAAATATTAAATTACAAGCTGCCAGTTAGCAAGTTTAAATTGATTGATGGGCTTGGCATATAGCTAAGAACCGATGACCGACGGGTTCTAAAGATACTCGAATGGAGACCACGGAGGCGCAGTGTGGATGGGTCCCTACATTATGGTCTAGGGTCGATTTCAGGCGTTTCTTCAGCGTTTTTTTTTCTGAATTCCGCGGGATGGCCACCAGAGCAGAGGCCACCAGAGCAGAGGCGGACTGAAAAGGATGGCGGGCGCAAGCTATTGATAGGGCCGAGTGGAAGAAAAGGGGCGTCACGTCATAGGTTATTAAAAATAGTACTTTTTGATATAAGTGCGGAAATGACACTTCCGCACGTATATCAAACGATATTTTTTATATATGTGATATAAATACTTTTTGGTTTCATTGGTCTTCAAGTTTGGTTTCCCGCTCCTAGCTAGGGCTCAAGCGTAATTGACATTCTGGTAAATTCTAAACCACGATCTGGACACTAGCGTGCGGCTAGCGGAGTCCATACAAGCATGTATAATATACATATACATTGTATATGTCACAGCCTACTGGTTTAGTTAGCCATTTGGTTAACTGTCTAGCATTTTCACTAACTAAACTATGATCAACCAGCAGGTTGACGAAGCCCCGCTGTGCGGAGCTTCTATTTCTGCTCTGAGAGACACAAGCTGACTAAAAAAACCTAACCTAAAATAAGGAGTGTGTTTAATGAAAAGGCTAGGCAGCTAACCAAATAGCTAACTAAACCAGTTGGCGGCGACATATGCACATCGTTCGTTGCCCCGCTGCACGCTAGCGTCCAGACCGCAGCCTTTCCATAGTGAAGAATGTTAATTACGGCTCCGAATGGTGTAAATGAAATCCTGCTCTAGTTCTTCTTCCTTATGTTGTTGTGCTTTAATCGAAGGTCAAAAAATGTAATTACTAAAGTGTAGAACACGCTGTGGCTATCCGCCACAACACCTCGCGGGCGCGGTGCGTGTAAACGGACTGTGCGGATTTCACATCCTTTCGGTATGCTTTGGACCAGGATCCCAGATTCCATACATCATAGTGGAAAATTATCACACCACTCGACGACGTGAAGGTAGGGTTACCAGATGGTCGGCATTTGGCGGGATTCTCCCGATTTTTTGTATGTCTTCCCGACTCCCGACAAAGATTAAAATCTCCCGACATACGACTTCATTTTAAAACTTAGGCCGATCCACTCAAGGTGGTCCGGCCAGCGAATATGTCTGCTCTTTCAATCTAAAAAAAAAAGCTCGAGTCGAGCGCGCGGGGCATCTCCCGAACAAAGTCTCAAAATCCCGACATATTGTTTTTTTCTCCCGATAATAGGGTCATTCAGTCCTGCAACCCTACGTGAAGGAGTGGTGTTAGACAGAAATTCCAATACCGATATTTCTAGTACAGACAATACCGGGATCCCAGCACATCTAGCACAACTCGGGCCGCCCCGGATCCTAAGCATTGAGGGGTCAATTTTACCAAAATGTATCCACTTGGATGTATGCACTCCAGAGTATATATTTTAAAGACTTCGAATTTAATGGAATCTTTAAAAGACGCATTTGGGTGAATCAACTTTTCTTTGTCAACAAAATTTCACCTTCTCCGACTAAAATTGAAAGGAAATCTTTAATGGGATATTTTTTGAATAAAGTGTATGCTCATTTAAAAGACAGATAATAAAGCTACGTAATGCAAATATTTTTTATTATAATTTGTTTATTATAACTTGTTTATAAGCAGTGACCCAGCGGACATAGCTGTCCCCCACTTTTGTATGAAAATAAGGGTTCGTCCGCTGGGTCACGCTATCTGGGGGCACGGCAGTGCCCCCGCCAAGTCGAGCGCGAAGCAAACACTGCCGTACCATCCTTTACTGGAACCATTTCGCCGCATTTTCAGGCCCCTATTTGAGAACCAGAACGCAGAAATTTTCGTCATCCAGTAAGCTATAATCACATACTTAAAATCCAAAATTTCAAGTCTGTAGGTCATTTAGTTCCGAATTTAAGCGAAATCAAAGTTTCGCATTTATGACACTCACTCACTCATGATCATCAGAATAGAACTAGTACTTCCCATAAACTCAGAGAGCTGAAATTTGGTACAGAGTTAAGGTTTAATGGTAAAGGGAAAACTATAAAAACTAGGATAATCGAAGATCAGGTGACCCTGATTGTAAAAAAACTACTCCTAAAAAGAAAAAACAGTCTCAAATAAGAAAATCTAATAAAATAAATCAATATGCCCACGTTTCTACAAAAAGAAGTGAAATTCCACCAAAAACATTCTGTAAAAAACTAACCAAGTCTCGATGGAGCTGCTTGTTTATCTCTAAAAAGTAATGAAATCTAGACAAAGTCGTGCCAAGTCTAACTAAGGTTCCTTACTGCGATTTCTTTATTATTATAGTTAATGTTGTGTGACTTGGCCGTTAAAGAAATCGCAGTAAGGAACCTTAGTTAGACTTGGCACGACTTTGTCTAGATTTCATTACTTTTTAGAGATAAACAAGCAGCTCCATCGAGACTTGGCTAGTTTTTTAACAGAATGTTTTTGGTGGGATTTATTTGTTAAAAACGAGTTTTATTTTTGCCTAATCTAACTCTAGATGTAAGATCTTATTCCATTTAAATCATGTTAAAACATGTAAAAGGCGAACAAATAAGGAGAAAGAGCAATCTTTGCATAAAGCAAAGTTGATTCACCCATTTACACCCATAGACGCAATTACCCCGGTTCACCTCAGTCCTATTTTGGTGTCCAAATGGAAACACTGAACAGGTAATGTGTTAATAATATAACTAAAAATTACAGATAAGAAAATGTCTATTTCCCTGGTTAATTATTTTTAAATGCATGTGCATAATTATTCAAAACGTAACTATGCATTCATGATTAATACATGTTTAGTTTTAAATTTTTAATAGGATACAACATAACCCTTAAGTACAAAGTCCTATCACAATAAAAATCTTTAGTTTTGAACCTTCACAGCAAGTATACCTCAAATAGGTACATAATATGTGTACTTTGCTGTGAAACTGAGAAATGATTCCCAACTTAGGTATATTCTCCAACCATCACTAATATCTACCAAGTGCATATCTTTTAACAAAGCTTTATGAATGGTCTAATGTTTAAAATGAGAGTTACAGCTGTCACTGGACAGTAAGTAATAGTTCCTACTAGGGATGTAACGATACCGATACCGATACCGATATATCGGCCGATATATCGGTATCGCCGATATATCGGTATCGCCGATATTATACAACCGATATTTGAAGAATTTGCTGTATGAAAAAAAATCTGCAAAAAGTAATTTCAATTTCTGACTTAATTTATGTATTGGTCTATTCTATTACCTCGTGCAATGATAATTACTATGTTAATTAAATCTTTGGTTCTTAATAGAAAAAAAATAATTTTGAGTTGACAATTTATTATTTTTACTTTACACTTTCAAGATTGACTCTCTGGTAAATATAACCAGTAGTCATTGCCATTAGTTATAATAAGGACATAAAAATATCTGAAATTCATACTTCATTATTTAGCTAAGATATCGGTATCGGTATCGCCGATATTAACTACTATATATCGGTATCGGTATCGTATCGGCAAAACTGTGTATCGTTACATCCCTAGTTCCTACACTAAAGTATTTTTATCATACTTTGATAATATTTTTTTTTAGCAAACACCCTATTCGGACCCGCACGCGTGAAAATGCCTATTGTGCGGCCGCTCTCAGCCACTTGTGGTCGCGTTTAGTGGCCGCCACTATTGGCCCAATGTGCGGCCGCTCTCAACCACTTGTGATCGCGTTTAGTGGCCCAATGTGCGGCCGCTCTCAACCACTTGTGGTCGCGTTTAGTGGCCGCCACTAGTGGCCCATTTCGCGGCCGCTCTCAACCACTTGTGGTCGCGTTTAGTGGCCCAATGTGCGGCCGCTCTCAACCACTTGTGGCCGCCACTAGTGGCCCAATGTGCGGCCGCTCTCAACCACTTGTGGTCGCGTTTAGTGGCCCAATGTGCGGCCGCTCTCAACCACTTGTGGTCGCGTTTAGTGGCCCAATGTCCGGCCGCTCTCAACCACTTGTGCCCGCCACTAGTGGCCTAATGTGCGGCCGCTCTCAACCACTTGTGGTCGCGTTTAGTGGCCCAATGTCCGGCCGCTCTCAACCACTTGTGCCCGCCACTAGTGGCCTAATGTGCGGCCGCTCTCAACCACTTGTGGTCGCGTTTAGTGGCCCAATGTGCGGCCGCTCTCAACCACTTGTGGTCGCGTTTAGTGGCCCAATGTGCGGCCGCTCTCAACCACTTGTGGTCGCGTTTAGTGGCCGCCACTAGTGGCCCAATGTGCGGCCGCTCTCAACCACTTGTGATCGCGTTTAGTGGCCCAATGTGCGGCCGCTCTCAACCACTTGTGGTCGCGTTTAGTGGCCCAATGTTCGGCCGCTCTCAACCACTTGTGGTCGCGTTTAGTGGCCCAATGTCCGGCCGCTCTCAACCACTTGTGCCCGCCACTAGTGGCCTAATGTGCGGCCGCTCTCAACCACTTGTGGTGGCGTTTAGTGGCCGGCACTAGTGGCCCAATGTGCGGCCGTTCTCAACCACTTGTGGTCGCGTTTAGTGGCCCAATGTGCGGCCGCTCTAAAAATTGTTGAATATTTGTAATGTCAACTTGTAATCTGTCAAAATTGATTACCTTCCTTAGCGTTGTTGATAGATTGACTAATTATTTAAAAGTACTATGAAAATTGTTAAATTAACTTTTGACATTGCATAGATTTATACATTCAAACCTTACCTTAATTTATATTAATAATATAACTAACATTTCAAACACTCTCATAAAATTTTATATACAATTTATGTCACCTATAAAACTACCTGTTTTGCAATTAACACTTTGTAAATTAATATCATACATATTCTAGATGATTTATATATTTTAATATGCATGGGTTACAATTTCTGTTATTTCTTGTTTCGTTTGTTGGTTATTGTATTTATTTTAAAAAAGATTACTAAGGATATATGACTGACTGGTTTAGTTACGAAGATTCATGTATCTTCGACATGACTAGGAACAGAGGTGATCTGATGATCAACATCAGAAAATAAATCTTATTTTTAATCTCTGCATTAATCCTATCGGCCTGTTAATTTTAGCTTCATCCTTTTCTTTCATATGGTAAAAAGTTTCTGCCAATACTGAATTTCATAAAATTTTATATACAATTTATGTCACCTATAAAACTACCTGTTTTGCAATTAACACTTTGTAAATTAATATCATACATATTCTAGATGATTTATATATTTTAATATGCATGGGTTACAATTTCTGTTATTTCTTGTTTCGTTTGTTGGTTATTGTATTTATTTTAAAAAAGATTACTAAGGATATATGACTGACTGGTTTAGTTACGAAGATTCATGTATCTTCGACATGACTAGGAACAGAGGTGATCTGATGATCAACATCAGAAAATATATCTTATTTTTAATCTCTGCATTAATCCTATCGGCCTGTTAATTTTAGCTTCATCCTTTTCTTTCATATGGTAAAAAGTTTCTGCCAATACTGAATTTTTGAGACAAGCCTTTATAGCTGACTATACTTTTTTGTATAATTGCAAACTGCACGACTCGACCGTGCGTGCAGCGTGCTGAGGAAGTGCGGGCGGGTGGCACAGACAAGTATTTTAAAACTCGAATATTTAAAAACTTCTGATTATATACGTTTTTTTTACTATGTCCTGCTTTCGACGAAAGAATCCCACTTTTTTTACTCAAAAAGTTTTAAAATACTGAATTGGCAAAATAAATCTAGCAACGCTGGGCCAGTGCCTCTACTGTCCTTCCTTTTTAACCTCTTCACGAGAACTAGTGTTGCCAGGGGATTAGGATGAACCGAGAGTATATGATTATAGATACTAAGACCAAATACATAGAAAAAAAGAGAGGGAGTATGTCAGTTTTTACAAGATAGCCCAAAAAAAATGCTACTTGCACCATTAGAATGAAAGCGACCTAATTCAAAAATTTTGATAGTTTAATTTCTATTAAACTAATAATAATTAATCTTAAAATGATCTAAAACGGTTTTAACTCTGTTGTAAAAAAAATTGGATTAGGCCGCTTTCATTCTAACGGTGCGATATTACTATATATGTCACTTTACCCTAACAAGATGACTGCAAATGAACTTTTTCTGTTAAAGACTAACCAGAAATATATGATATTTGTAACCAGAAATATATAATGTATGATATCTATATTGCAAATTCTAGACTTCAATTAGGCCGAAATTTGTGCAAGAAAAAGTGCGAAACTTCAAGAATAACTGCTTAAAAAATGCGCTTTTTTAAAAACTGCGTTATTTAGCAACAAAAAAGGATATTATATTTATTTAAAGGTCATTTAGTTAACAGCTGGACATTATGTTACTAATCATCAGGTGAAAATGTGCTTATTTAGCACTAAATGTGTTACCATCACTGAGAAACATAAAATGGTGTTTTGACATTAACAATCATATAATTGTTACCAGTGTAAGAATTTAGTTGCAATAAATTCCGCAATATATTTCTGGTTCGACTTTTATAATCAGATATTATTTTTATTTTGTGTCACATTTGATAAAATAATTGTAATTGTCAAAATCCATTCATGATTTTATCTACTGAAAAATAACAATCATCTGACCATGCAGTTTATAAGTCTTGAACATACAAGAGGAACTTTTTGACTTAAAACACTTTACATCAGTAATATATGAACAGTTATATCTATATGAATATGAACATCAAAAAGTTTATTGCTTTTACAGTTTTTTGTAAAAATTTAAGTTAGGATGCAATAAAATAGCTGACAAAATACGACGGCAAAACACTACATGTGTATGTAGTATGCTTATATCTATATCAAACCAGGCACTTGCTGCACTGAGCCGGGATGAGTTGTGAGAAAGAAGGAAGGCCTTTTATCCAGCAATGGAACACACACATAGGGTAAGAATTTGGTTTAACCGAAAAACCGGTTAACCGCCGGTTTTGGCAGAGGTTAAAAACCGGTTATAAAGTCCAGAAACCTGTTTTTAACCGACCTGTAAAAAACGATAGTAAAGAGACTAAAATACATTATTTTTATTTAATTCATTTATGATTACTTATTTGTTCTTCTTTGCAAGTTCATATACCTTTAAAAATCTATCATATCTGTATTCAGTTGTAACGCAGGCCGTATGTTTTATTTTCCGACTGGTCAAACTGTTCCGAATTACCATCAGTAATATTTCGATTATTGTTATTTTTCATTCTTCATTTACGTTGATTTTGTTTATCAATAAGCTAAACTATTATTTTAAGTAGGTTTTATTAACATACACTCACGAAAAGTGCAAAAATTGATAAAAATCAATAAAAAGAATAAATTCAAACCATCCTGTTCTTGGCCACATAATAGGCCAGTCATAAAAGCAGCATAATTAGAATATGTAGGTATGTATGTAAACACTTTATTGCACAAAATAAGACAAATTACAGGCTTACAAAACACTGAATATAACATTGATCAAAACATCACTATGATCTAAATGGAAATCCATGGAAGAGGCATGTGTGTCCAGCAATTAACTAAGATATGCTGAGGAGAAGTAGTGGGATACTATTGTTTAAGAAGATTCAAGTTGGTCAGTTTCCATACAAAAATGAATAGGGTCATTGTTTGTTCCCCAACATCAATTATGTTTGAAATGTGTTTTATTTTATAGCTGATTACTTCCGCGAAATGACCTGAGAAAAGCCAAAAAAATATACAATTTTAACAAAAAACATTAAGTTTTAAATGATGGATGATAATAGATGGTGCAGACCTAAAACTCCTAAAAGTCCCAATTGCATGTTAATTCTGGGTATTTGAAACTTCTCATGTCATTTCATGTAGACAAAACGTATCAAGCTAACACATTTTAAACACAATTCATGCAGGGAAAGCACACAATCTTTGTGTTTGTATGAAAAACTGACAACTCTAATCACCTTAAGTTAAAACAAAATTATAAAATTTAATAGTCTTATAATATAAGTTCTTAATTTTTGCTGAAAATTGTTTTAGATACTTTGAATTGTCACATACAACTAAGACTTTGAACATATGTGACGTTCCACGGGAAAAGGTACCTTATGGTTGGTATTGAGTTAAGCACAGATCCTAAATCTGTGTTAAATAAGCTATCTAATACAAAAAGAATCACGACCCTAAGTCCCATAGTGTTTTTTTAAAAAAACATCAAACCTGCACATGCTAAAATTGCACTTTTGAGAAATCGTCAAAAGAAGTTTAAAACTAATTTTAAGTATGTTCCCGTTGGAAGTTATGGAGATGATGATTGATTATGTATCTCAAGGTATTTTTCTTTGGAAATCAGTAATGGTTTTTTTAATGTGACTTCCAGGTCGTGAAAAATCAGCCTTTGATTAGAGCAAGTCGCTTCTGAGAACGAAATTAAAAAAAAAAAAAAATCGGCCTGTTCTTTAACATATTGTAATCTGAACGATTGTATATAGTTAGAGATATTAGATTGCACATTTTGGGATAGAAATAAAATCACATTGTTAACGAAATATTTTTATTTTAATTAAAATGTCATTTTTATTATATGTTTCATCATTCCTATAATATTCACAATTTTCGTATAATGAGTTCTAAATTATATTTAATCAGTCTACACAAGTATCTCAAAAGTGTCATTATTATTCTACTAGTCGTATTTTTTTATTTATAAACGATTGAAGTTACGTAAAAATCACAAATTATTCCCATACATTTGAGAAAAGGTACCTTATGGCGGGCCATAAGCAAAGATTATTGATAATTACAGTATGGCACGATATTTACATTGTTTATTAACAAATCTTGTATCAAGACAGAAAACTGAAGAAAAAAGGTTATTAGAAATTTACTTCAAATCTTGACCAATTAAGAGTAATTCTCAAATGTGACGTCTTACGTGAAAAGGTACCTTATGAGGGTTTCTAGTTACGGAGATATTCAATGTTGTGTAAAAATTGTGTTTTTTTTATTATGTATTTCCATTTAGTAAATTATATGTTACGACACGTCTTTGCCTATCTTTATTTTTGTTATAGGCGAATTAAAGGCTGAATAATATGCTTCTACAGTTTAGTACAAAAGGTACTTTATGGCGGTGTAATTTAAAAATGTTAGAAATACTTGTCGTAACTTGCTCAGTTTTTGTCCTTCATACCGCCGTGCCGTGGTATTATTTTGGCTACACCGCCAGTACCGCCACGCATCTGTCCTACTCTCACCAACACTTTACGTATCGTTCTCTCTCGGTCTTGCTGGCCGCTCGGAGTCTCAGCCGGCCGGCATGAGCAGTATTTGCTTACCTTTTCGTTCGAATAGTGAGAAGTGTTCGTCGTGGATTTTAGCGTGTTTTAAATTAAAAAGATTCTTTTTCTTAAGTGGTCAAAAATTATAGAAACCGCAAAAAAGTCTATTTTTGTAAGTTTTTTGAAAAAATGAATAAAAACCTTTTTCTAAAATGGTCAAAAATGATAGGCATTCGCCAAAAAGTGTTTTTTTATATTTGTAATTTTTTTGAAAAAAAAACAAGGTTTTTCTAAAATGGTCAAAAAGTTTCACGATTCGTCAAAACACTTTTTTATCTGTTTTAAAAAAATGTTTAATAATTAAAAATTAAAAAAAACGAAATACAAATGTATTTATTTTTATTTTTATTTTTTTTTCAATTCCGAATCTGTGGCACCCAGTGGCCCTTTCCTTCCAAATTTTCAGCTTTCTAGGATCATTTCGAAAATTTTTGCTTACCATTATGCAGGCCGCATGCTTGTTTGCCACCGTCGTGGTATAAAAAAGAAATAAGCAAAAGTTGCTAGTAAATTTTATTAATGAATTTTATCAACAGCTTTATCATTTTTGTATGTGATCCGCCATAAGGTACCTTTTCTACTAAACTTTGAACCCAATTTTTATACAGAAAAAATTAACGTACAGCAGTGAAACCAAGCTTCAAATACACGTCTATTCCTATATTTTACAATTTTGCATAAAAGAAAAAAATGATGATTTTGAAGGATTTCACAAAACCGTTCATATCTCCGTAACTAGAAACCCTCATAAGGTACCTTTTCACGTAGGACGTCACATATAACAAATGTTTTATGTCAAACAATCATAGGTCGAACGATATTGTAGATTATTTGGACGAGTTGAAATCAACCATTGACCTCTTCGGAATGGCCTTGTATGTGCAATGATATTTACCCCTTTAATTATTGAATTTGGAATCTCCCGTTTTACTGATTGTAAGTGTAACATTTAGCCATAAGTTCCTATAAAAAATGTATTTTACAACTACTACAATAAGTTAATTGTGTATTACATCACACATCTTGATTGATTTATAACCGCGATTTATCTTCTTTGGATCCCTACTACCTAAATTGTGTTAAAAAACTAGCATTGACTTTATTATACCATTGTTACTTGGTGATAAAGTGTCCCATGTTTTAATTCAGGTCTTGGTCTACTTGTAATGCAAATTTTATCTCAATCTAATCCAAATTAAGCATGACAGTTAAGCCTACTTAGAATGAAGTCTTAAGTTTTGTACGCCTTTGGAAAAAACATAGTTGACCGTAAAAAATTTAACAGCACTGTACTTGTACTGTTATTTATTACCTATATCATAGAAATAAACTATGATTGATTGATTGAAAATCCATTTCATTTGTACACATTATTTAGTAACAAACATCCACCTCTAAACATCCAAATATCTTCACAAACATTGACATTTATAATATAACATTAAGTTTAATTTATTATATAATATGAAATGCACCACACAATTGGTGTTTTAAAATTGAAGCCTTTCTTAAAAGTTTAGAACTAATTATTCCTAAGGGTAGAAACCCAGGGGTCACAAAAGGATAAAATTAACATTCTCATCAGCTAACCTAAGTAGTAAATTTTCTGTGCTAAAGATGCACTGTAATGCCGAAAATGGGTATTTCGTCATAAATAAAACAACTCAAGAAAAAGGGACAGGTTTTCCAGTTTAGACATCATTTTGTAAATTTTTAGGCTAAAGTTACTTTATTCATGGGGAAACACCAGTTTTAAGTGAAAAAGAAAAGTGCTGGGTTTAGTAAATGTTTCTTGCTTAGGACTGCATGAAGAAGGGGCATTCCACAAAAAACATCTACTTTGTCTGCGACGTGACGGCTATAGCAGCTACCTTAAAAACAAATAGAAAGTCCTAAACGACATTATCAATTCAGAAACCAAGTTATAAAATATTAACATACCAAAAATGTACTTCCTAACTTTGTTGGAAGTATGAAAAAAATGGAGTCACATAGCCAACATTATTTTGGAATGCCCCAGAATCAAACTGTACTTAGATGAGAAAATCGAGGATACTTTGATACCCTTTGGACAAAATGATAAGTAAAACATGGATCTGAACTGTAGAGAATGTTTCTGAATGTAGGTCAACATCACTATCCGTTGAAGTACAGAGAAACAGACTATCATAAATCCAACTTTTATAAATGTTCCCATTGGTAATGTTTCAATAGCACTCAATTTTTGGATTGTTTATTTAACAGGAAAATACTACTGACAGAACCAATTTTAAAATGTGAGCACCAATCTTGATGAAGTAAGTATTAACACAGCAAATTTATTATAAACTTAATTTATACCTAAAATCCCGAAATAAAACAATGAGGAGAAAAAATAATGATAACTTTATCGTAACTATAATATTTTTGTAAACAAATATTTTTTAAGAAATTACACAACAAAATACCCCCCACAACACATAACTGATAGGTATTTTTACAAGTACAAAAAGTAGCATGAAAAGAGGTATAATGTGTTAGAATTAACAAATTAATACAGAAAGTATTGTTATCTGATCTGAATATCGTAGTTAGGAACCTGCCATAGTAGATTTCCATCTCTAACCTAACATCTATTTACGTACTTGACACTATTGACAAACAATAACGTGCTAATAAGAATAACTTGGTGTATGTTATCACCTTTCGCCACTCCATAATCAGGATAAATGTACCAGGAACACAGAACTGTGGCACGAGTTCAGCGCTAAATACATCCTTGCACGTAACAGCAAGGTCGACATTTCGACAGCCGAAAAACACAACAACACAAGTTACACAACCCTAAAATTTAACTTAATTAGCGTGTAGATTAAAGTGTACGAAATGAAACGAGCGTTAACACCCGCTCAGCCCATAGGGACACGGCCGCGGCCGTTCGGACGGCCGCAACACCACTCGACCCCATGTCCATTTCGATGTACCACCCTTAACATTACGCGAAATGTAAATAAACCAAAAAAATACACTTACCTCTCATACAATGTCACATTCCGTTCAATTCCACACAAGTTCTATTCCCTTGTGATGAAAATCATCCTGGAAATTGAAGCGCAACATTACTATCCGGCGCGATCGCTTCGCTAGGCAATATCAGTCTTTAATGGCCAGTGTCCACTACTCCAAAAACATATGATACGCCACTCTTGTCCCGCCCCAGGAGCGCCCGGGGCTTTCTTCTTGGCTTATTTCCGATTTTTCACAACGAATCACACGACTAGAATCACTGATATTGCTACACAAATCGAGTCCACTGATCTATGTTCCAGTGACGCAAAGCTCATACATCGTGAAGAGCAGCAGCCATTTTGAAATGTACGGGGGAGTGCAGTCACGGCATGGAACATTCGCAAATTACAGCCGTTCCTGTCTCTTTTTCCACTTTATACGTAACGCGATACTTGAAAAACTTTATGCAGTTTCCATTTTAACACTTTAGGTCACAGAACTTCACTCCATTTTCCCATTGAAACTATCCAAAACAACCTAAGCGACATCCGATAATTCCAGCTTACCCCATTTGCATGACACACATAAAATACCGAAAAAACACTCAAAACACTTAAAAACGTACATAAAATGTGTCGTGCTGAATTTTAAGAAGTTACAGTATCGCATCAATATATCAGTCCAGTAGAAAAATCCCTAAAAAGATTGGTATATAATTTACAAATAGTTAATTCGGTACGAACAATAACAACGGCCGCCATTTGCAATTTTCAACTTGACATGCGCATTGACTCGAACTAGACAAACATGCACGATATAGCTTTTGTAAGGTGGTAATTTTAGATGAAATAAAAATTCTGCCATATGCCTTCAAATATTTATATTAACATTTGTGTGGTCACCTTTAACATTTTTAATCCAAGAAAAAATATCGGGAAAATTGAAGAACTCTATTAAACATTTTAAAACAGTGGCTTACTGTAAATTGGACCGCGCTACAAAGTTACATCGACGGCCTTTCATGCTCCGGTGGAGGTTATACCCCATTGGTGGAAAATATAATCTCTATGTTTTGTAATAAATTCCGAAGTTTCCATTGGCTGCCGCCATGAAACGTGAGGACACGAATCACTTCCTGCGATCACTTTTTTATAGCAGCAATTAAAGTTTAAAAAAAAGAAGTTACATTAAAATAAGTGCAATTAGTACTAAGTTTTATAATTTTACATTTCCGGTATATTACTTATCTGCCTGCGACTCTGATTAATTTATTGATATAGAAAAAAAGAGAGTTTCTACTGAAAACGCTACCTTTTACACGTTCTTTTATAGAGATAATCTCTCAACAACTATTTTAAATTTAAAATCTTATTTCCACGCGAACGCAAGTTTTTCGGATCGTGCGAATAGGAATAGGATAGAAATTAGTTGTTTAATTAATTGAATCATCCCCCTTCACTCCAAATAATACATACATATAAATGTTTTTCCAAGTAACATGAAATAATTAAATACATTTATTTAACCACATCTTTAATTACGAATTTACCAATTAGGTGTACAATAGACAAAATAACACCCACAGCTATCAATAAATCACTGCGATTCAGTCGCTTTGACTTTCTCTAGGAACTGCTTGAAATAAACCTTTCTTGGCCATTTCATCAGCCCAGTCGTCGAATTCCGAAAGTCTGAAAAAGAAAAATAAATACATCACGGAGTTTCCGATAAAAATAATTGAAACAGATTACTTAAGTACATCGCCTGACGCCTGACTACCTGGTTGTCAACCCGTGACCACGGGGGCTGTAAGTTTTGCAAAGTAGGGATGTGAAATACCTAACATTGAATACTTTTTAAATCAATAGTTGCCAGGAAGAGAATACTTTAAGGTATAAGTATAATCATTTAAAAATGTACGAAATACAACCATTTAAAACGTTTTATTTTTAATTTAATATATCGTCCAAACTAAATAGTGCTAGTGTTATAGACAATTTAGAAACTATGATATTAACATTTGTTGCGTAAATCGAAACGTATGCGTCACAATAAAATAAAGGGTCTTCTCACTATTCGTTTACTGAAACTCCATCAAAATTTCTAAATGTTGGTTTTGTAATTTCGTGTATTATTTACTACTCAGTGTGAGAAAGAAATGTGACAATAATTATAAATAGTGAAAATACAAAATCTGGAGCATATAAAACCAAATTTTGTTTCATATTCACGTATGCGTAAGGGCCTTAAAACTATAGAAATGGTTGATGGTATGAATTAAAAGGCCTACTTTTAGAGATTTTATTCCAAATATAAATATTGTTAACTATTATCCAGGACCATAAGTGCTAATAAAACAAAAATGTGTTAACGCCGCTTCCTAAACAGCCGGCAGGTATTTATATTTTTAATTTACGAGTCTAATAACGATACTAAGGTTTTTGTTTTATTCACTTTATTAGGGAAGTAGTCCAGAATTATTACCGCTATCATTATGTGTTAGATATTTAAATTGATTTGATAACCAAGACGCAATTAACGCATAATGCAATTTTAAGTAAATTGAAAATGTGGATCTATCCTAGAGAATGATGTTGTTGGTGATGACAGTTGAATTTTTTTTTGACCCATATAAGACTTGGGAATCGCTGTATATCCAGAGATATGCCCAATAGAGCCCTTCATCAGTGACCAAGGCAATCAGATAATCGGTCAAAGTCAATTAGGCTTTTTCAAGATTGGACTATCATCAGGCATTACTGAAGACAATTGCAGGTACTATATATAACTGACCTGTATAAAATTGAATTAAAAAGGACTGGGTTTTACAGGTCTGTGTGGCCCAGGCTGGGTGGATTTAAAGGTTTCACATAAGCCTGGGATACAGTGGCATTAATATACCCACAGGCCTTTGACTACATGACTATTCTGACAATGGACTTTTTTGGACTAGGCTTCCATACTGCTCAAAAATTTGTTTGTTTTTATTTATCATATGGCGTCAGTGCCACTGGATATTACATAAAAGTACAAATCCGTGCATGGTGTGAAGAACTTGATAACTCAACTTTTTTTAAATAGTGGCTTTCTATGGCATTGGTTTTGTAGGGAAAAAAAATGAGAACTCGATATATACTTAACATTTAGAGATATGGTCCGTGGTAGTATATGAATAACTCTATATTTAGGGTTTTTTATTTAACAAAACGAGATATAGACACATTGAGTCGCAAAAAAGAATGTTCATCCTTATATCAACTTATCCTCAAAAACCGAAATAAAGTACCTAAATTGACAAAACAAGATATCAACGCGACGACTAATGCACTTTTACGTTAACAAATTAATATATTGTTTTATCTACTTATACTCAATTACCGATAAAAAGTACGTAACTTGATATGTCAATGTATACCTTTTCACCTTCATGAACACAGTAAATCATAAGACATATGTCCTAAATTCAAATTTCTTTAAATGTATATTTCAACTTATCAAGTTATTCACACTATGCACGGAATATGGCATCTATTGTTAGCTTAGTAGTACTTACATCCATAAGACGCGTCAAATTAAAAATATGTTCTTTATTGAATAACTTGTTGGAATTCCAAATGTTTCAAGTATACATCTCGAATTGTCAACATGTTGACGAGACAACAGAATGTGGATGATTTCTAGTTATCATGTCATTTCTAAGTAAAATCATCTTATTTTCTATGATATCAGAATTATCAACTTATTCACCAACAACTTATCAACTTATTCCCCATACATTAGTACTAAAATCAGTGAAAACATTGTTTAATTTAATGCATAAACTTTAGTTTTCCTGTGTAACTGAACTATTTAAATTGCTGTAAGGGTAATCTTATTGTGGTTTTTCAAATAAAGTTTTTTTTTTCGTTCTAAGTATCTTATAATTTATAATAGATGCATAGGTATATATCGTTTGAAATAAATAAATGTGTAATAAAAATGTAGAATGTACACAATGGAATTTCTATAATTCAGTACACTTTTGTACTACTTAACTAAAAAAAAAATTAGAATGACTTCTGTTTTCGTGTCACGCGGGAAATACCATACACAATTGCGATAACATATTTTTTATTTTTTTTAAGCCGCCAAATTTCTCCAGCCAGAAATTTTTGGACCGCACCTCGTACGGTATGGTGGCGGATTAGCGCCAGTAAGGGTGTTCTTTCTCTTAGACTAAGTAACATTTCTACCAGTGTCGGACTAGCTAAATAGCGGTGGGCGAGTCGAGTTGTCTGATTCGAATAACTCGAATCAGACTCTACACGAATTGATTCGAATCGAGTTCATTCGCAACTTGAATCAACTCGCATACCTACGCTGACTAGAATTGATACGGACCGGACAAGCGAGCGGATAACAAATGCGAGCTATGCGAGTGCACGTGAGTCAGCGAGTCGCCAACTCGAAACTCAACTCGACGAATATTAATTTTTTTACGAATACGCTGAACACGACTCGCCGATCCGTTTAGCTGCTGCCGCGAAGCAGATCCCACCCGGTTGATGCGAGTCGAGTCAACTCGAGTTAGCGGCCGAGTCAACTCGAGTTTTCCGAGTTGGAATAAAATCGACTCATAACATCGCTATAGCTAAATAGCAAACCAAATAGTGGCGGCGTAATGGGGCGAATTTCCACGGGACAGTGGACCGCATGTCATATGTGCCTGTGGTGGCTGCCGAATGCAAAATCAAATCACCGACTGCTCTGATATGCCCGACTGGCTTAAACCGCCTCTGAAAGTAAAGAGCTGGTTTAGGGCGTATTTTTACTTACGCGGCGCTCTGTTGGGCGTAGATCTGTTCCTCTCCACTCTACCCAGCTCTGCGTAACTGGAAATGCACCTTTAATCCGGTTACCGAGTACAACTTACGCATAAAACTCCTTGTATCTCTCCTCACGTGGCTTCGTATACGTCACATACACGAGAACGCCCGATAAGGCACTGGCGAGCAGGGCCTGTGCGAGACACCTCTTGGTCCGTGCCCAGTGCAGCCCCCTCATGATGGGCTTCACCCGGCACGGGGGCGGCGGAGGGGGCGGGGGGCACACCTCCCGGCAGAGGACCGGCGGGTCTGGGGGGCACGGGAACGGGGGGCATGGTGTCTTTGGCGTCTCGACCATGCTTGAGCTACAAAGCACTACAAAATTTAAAAAATGTATAGAACTCATTTAAAAGTGTAAAGCAAGGACCATTAAAACAAGAGGACTGTCATTCTCCATACTTTGGTAACCCGACCGCTAGGGGATTTCCGGGCAAAAATTAGATGGCGCTTAAAAACTAAACATTTAACGATGTTATAATTGAACAAAGAAACATAGTATAGTAACAATTAGTTCGTAAACAGCTAATAATAAATAAATTCTAACATTTAAATACTGTGTCACGTTTGCAAAGTTGAATAATTGTAAATAATATAATTCTTTTACCAAGCTTATACATAGATGGCGTTGTAAATTCGGGGAACAGCTTTATGTATGGAGAATGACAGTCCTCTTGTTTTAATGGTCTTTGGTGTAAAGAGGTTCTCGAGTGGAGGGAGACCACGAACCGGAAGACGCAACGTAGGTCGGCCCCCCACAAGATGGTTGGATGACTTGGTTAGGGTCGCGGGTCGATGAAGGCAGGGCGTGCGATCGTCCGTTGTGGAAGTCTCTGGGGGAGACCTATGTTCAGCAGTGGACGTATCAAAGTAGAGATGATGATGATGGAGAAAAATGGATCACTCACGTTTGTAAATACCCGACAATTTCTCGACATGTTTCAAGTGAATCCTTAATCATGAGAATTCGCGACCGGCGGCGGCGAATATCGTTGCATTGGGTCGTCGTATTCGGCTAAACGTAAACTATGATTACGAGTGACGCATGCTATTTACAACGTGAGTGAGTGTGAGATCTATTTCAAATTCAGTATATAGGTACCTAGTTTAAAAGTTGCCAGGCAGCGAGCGACGTGCATACAAGCAGGGATGTGCTTTTATGGGCACCGCTCGCCGCCCTGCTGCATGCACGCGTCCAGGGTCCAGATCACGGCCTAAGAATTAAGGAACTGTTTTTTTCCGGCGAATGTCGTTTCACGTTAACGGTGCCGCGCAGTGCTGATGCGACCAAGCCCTTAGAATCTTGTGAAACAAATCGTTATAATCAAAAACAATGTAAGACCATAGGCACCTAAGAATTCCCTATTTAGTATGGGTATGTTTCAGGTAACACACATGAGATATGGCGCAAAGCTCCCACGGAGGGAGCCACCGGCGCAGCCGGGAGCCCGAGCACCTCCGCTACTCCACCACCGACTGGGAGGCCAAGGAGGCCCTAATCCAGCGTGAGCTCGACGAGGCCCGCGCCAGGGCCTCCCAGATGGAGAAGACCATGCGCTGGTGGTCCGACTGCACAGCCAACTGGCGAGACAAGTGGAGCAAGGTACGCAACGAACGAAACAAGGCGAGGGAAGAAGCCAAACAACTGAAGATCAAAGTAGACACTTTAAGCAAAGAACTCGCCATGATCAAAGCCGAGAAAACCAACCTAGGCCAACAGCTAACTGATGTTATAAAAGACAACGAAAAACTTCTAACCATCGGTGAGAGCCGGATAGTCTCAGGCGAACTCACCACTGAAGACGGAGTCGAATTGAGAAGAAAAGGATATGTCTCACCTAACGATCAACCCCGGCAGCGGGCTTCATTAGATTCCCACAAATTCTCTAACGTTGATAATGTCCTGGCCAGCAAATTGAGCGAAATGAGACTGAGGTTAGACGAGACTTCGAAGAGCTTGCAAACGGAGAAGGATCAGAAAGCGTTCCTGCTGGCTAAAGTCGAAACGTTGACCGCTGAGATGCATAACATGAAAATGGAGCTGACACACAACGATAGGACCTTAGGATCGACGGACTCTAGTCACAGTGAGGTGGAGAGGCTGCAAAACGAGCTGCAAGATGAGGTAGCGGCCAAGCAGACGTTAGAAGAGAAGATAGCGGAGTTGAAGATGGAAATTGAGAAGCTGAAATCGGAGAACACGATACAGTGGAGTAAGCGAGAGCTAATGGAGACGGAGAATATAGCAATACTCAGGGAAAATAAGAAGCTTTACAGTCAGGTATGGGACAAATCATTTTAATGATATATAAATATTGATAATGGAAACCGTTGGATATTCACACCCAAGAAATAATTTTCGCTTTAATACATAATAAATAAGATTTAGCACATGTTTATGATTAGTATACCAGCCTTGATCAACTCTTGAATCTTGATAAAAACATTCAGAGTGAGTATTGGTTCCATAGCAATATTAGTAGTTGTTTTAGAAATAATGGAGAAAGATAATTAAAACTAGCAGTTTGTATAGGATTTCTAATAATGTATGGACACCATAGTATTTCAGTCACTCAAAATGTGTGTCTAGTTATGGTAGGAGATAGGAATCAATTTTAGTAAGGCCCATACTTAGAGACCCAGGCGCTCATTCCCAAAATACCAGATTCTCGATATATCAGATTCTCTGTATACCAAATTGCCAAAATAATATATCCGACAAAATCATTTATATCCTTGAGTAACCTGCGATTTTATAATTTAGTGTAACGGGAATGTGGTAAGACAGGAATCTGGTAAATCAAGAATTTGGTATTTTGATAAATCTGGTATTCTTAGTATTAATTAATAAGACAAACTTTTGGGCTTACAATGAAGCTGAGGGCTTACAGCTCTATCGCTGGAGTCCCTACTGGACCGGGCCTAGGCAGAAATCTGACACTGATTTTAGCTAAAGTATTTTTGGATATTTTTCACAGATTTGAGTATTTATTTCAGGTTTGCGAGCTCAGAGAGCAGATTCACAAGCTAAACAGGATCTCAGACGGCAGCGCATACGGATCAACCATCTCCAACGACTACAGTCGACTAGACTCCGACTACTTAAGGAAAGCCAGTGGCAGCCCCCGGTCCCACGAGAGCAAGGGCCGGTCTGACAGCAGCGCCTACGGGTCTAAACTCAACGAATACTCCAGGTTAGACCCAAATCTGTACGAAGATGACAAAAAACACAGCGGCAGCCCCAGATCTCATTCCAGCAATGGCTCCTCCGAAGCCAACTTAGCAAACTACCCGAAAACTTCTGAAGACGAACTAGCTATATTGGAGAGGAGTGAGAATTAAATTGAATTTACCTTTTTTAGAGCTGTTGTGAGCTGACAAACGAAGTTAAAGTGAAGGGTGACAGTAAAAAAAAGAACATGAAAGAAACCTTTTTGCAATTTTTTAAATGTCATACCGCTAAAAGAGGAATTATGAATGTTAAGTTGAACTCGAGTTTCATTGCGGTGGTTTCTTAACTTTGTTAGAAAATTGGGTTAATTGATATGAATTGGTCGGGATTTTATTAAGAAAATACTTTTTAAAAATTGCAAATAGTTTTAATGTTTTAAATGAAAGGGAATTATGTTATAGTGAGAAGTTTCGTCAAAGGTGTACTTGTACAAGCGACGGTTGTAGCCGTTAGGTTAGCAATATTAACTGAGCAATATTTACTTTCTTTATACGAGCATAACATTTTGAACGAAATATGTAGGTAATAACTAATAAACCTATTTATTATGTAAACATTCATTCAACGAAAGGCATTCCAATGCAGCATTTATTAAGCTTCACCATTTGTTCCGGACGCCCGGATATGCTATCCGGTTTTTTATCGACGAATAATACTTTTGAATTTTTTATATTGTGACATGACTAAAATGCCTAGTCACTGAAATAACCAGACATTTTTTGGATGACCGAATTTTAGTAAAATGTTCGGGTTTTTGTTTTACAAGTCATAAAATAATACTCACAAATGCTGCCAAAAGAGCGTATAGGCAAAAAACGTAACAGCCTCCGCAGGCAGCCGTTTGTGTTGGCGGTAACTTGTGTAAGTAGTTACGGCTGCACATAACAAAAAGCACACATGTGAGTGTCAACAACAAAGTTGCGAAGCTATAAAGCTCCTGTTGCAATGGAAAGTCAAACTGTCTACGGACAGGTTACTATACAGTGGAGTTCATCATTATCTGAGCAAAGAACGGATCAAAAATATCTGATATAGTTCTTATGCTTCTGACAATAGGGTCGTGTTCAGATATTTATGGTCCAATCTTTGCTCAGATAATGATGAACTCGACTGTACATGCAACAGGTGCTTTAGTTTTTTAGCTATATAACGTGTAACTCTAAGTACGCAAAACCTGAAAATAGGTTGTTCAGAGTCTCGAGTATAATCGATTCCATCAGAATTAACAGAAGTTTTTTTTTTGATCAATGAATATCTTGTATGAAAAGGGTGTATTTTCAAAAACATAATTTCGCTGTCATGACATATTGGCGAATACTTACTGAGAAGATTCTGCCTTATTAGAATTGGACTTTTGGTTACAATGTAGAATCAGTCAAGTTCTAACAAGTAACCAACGAATGCCAGTCAAGTAAGGAGGAATCTTTTAAATATTGATGGCCAGAGAAATTACGCCAGCGAAAATACACCCAAAAATCAGTTGGGGTCTATGAGGTTTTGCGTACTTGTAGTTACACGTTGTATAAAGTTGTAAAATTACCGGATTTGATTCCGAATGGAGTTATTGCACCGAGAAGAGGCCTAAGTACTTGTAGGATTAGGTATAATTGATTGTATGCTTATACTCTCTTTTGGCAGCGTAAGGCCTCTAATTAAGCATATGTAGCGAAAAAGTGCCAAATGAAAAGTTGAGTGCAAGATACGGTGAAGTAGGAGACGACCTCCCGGCCAGCGGGTTAGTACCGAATCGTCCAGGTAGCAAAATGTCCAATGACGCAAATTGACTAAAAAGCGAAGTGTCCAGTGGTCCAATAAGCATTTTGCCCAATTATCATAACGTCCGTAACACAGAACATCAAAATAACAATTCGTCTGTGTAGCATACATAATGTCCAAATTACATTGTCAAAAAAGCTAATACTACTCGTACAAATAGTAAATTGTCAAATCTTATCGAAAGCAATGAGCCCAAGTAGCAAGCAAAACGTTTTATTACAATTAGTCTATTTTCAGCGTGACATACGTAACATTATACGTTTTGGACGTTTTGATATTTAGGTGGTCGACATTAGGTAATTTGCGTTTTGGACGTTTTAAATATTTGACATTTTACGTACTTAGACGTGTTGTTATGTAGCCGTGTCGCTTTATAGACTATATGTATATATATATTTAGACGACCGCTTTAGCTTAGTTGGTAGTGACCCTGCCTATGAAGCAAGAGGTCCTGGGTTCGAATCCCGGTAAGGGCATTTATTTGTGTGATGAGCACGAATATTTGTTCCTGAGTCATGGATGTTTTCTATGTATTTAAGTATTTGTATGTATGTATCTATTAAATATATCGTCGTCTAGTATCCATAACACAAGCCTTATTGAGCTTACTATGGGACTAGTTCGATTTGTGTAAGATTGTCCTCTAATTTATTTATATTTATTTATTTATTTATTATACTATTTAGGCATCTGTACAAAACGGTCAATTTATATAATCGACATTTCGCTTTGTGGTCAATTTGCGTCACTGGACATTTTGCCATGTAGACGATTCGGTACCAAAGGGTCGCGAGTATAAGTCTATGCCCACTACACTGTTGATACGGTGTGGTTGTACGGTCATGGTATGATTACCATGGTCCATGACCGTACTATGAACGTTTCAGGCCAAATAAATATTCTTTGTATTGAAAAGTATGAGACTGTGCCCACTAACTAGCACGTTCCGTCACCGATTGGCATTTGACATAATCGTAATGACTAGTTTTGGCTAGAGCTGAGTAACTTCCAAAAAAAAATAGGGTAAGCACAACTAAAATTTGATGGATTCTGCTAGGCGGGTTATTTAAAGTCATCGAACGAAGGGCCGCCGATGTTCATCCAGGCACTTAACTAAACTAGCCACGTAAACATTAATCAACTCAAAATAATTCATACGTGTCAATCTTTAAATCTCGTTCGAGATCTCGAAAATATTCATCGAGATTATGACCGAAATTGCAAAAATCCAGATTTCCTGCTGACGAGATTTAATCACGAAAATTTACTCGAGATCACGCGACATCGAGATTGCATCCTAACGTTCACATTTTCTTACATCGCGACTAAATTGTGCGCACAGAAGCGAATCTATTTAATTTAATTCACAAATTAAGAGCATAAGTAGAAGTAGGTCCCATGTTAGTGATTGTTGATGATTGTGATAGTCTAGTACAGTTAGCACAGATTATGTATATTCGGTGTACCAGACGAGCGAACAGTCGGCTACCTACACAGTTAAACTCGTCTGCCATATAAATATATATGGCAGAGGTTTACTTATATTTGCAGCTAACTATCCAGTCATCAGTAAAGAAAACAATGTGTAATACGTGACAGAACTGACTAGTAAGCTGATGGTTCGAGTTTCCTTATCGACGAATATGACAAAATAGCTGTCAGTAAAACTAATTTAGTTAACAACTGTCTACTACTTAACAACTGTCTACTAGTTAACAAGTTGCTTATCAAGAACAACGGTGCAATCCAAAATGAAAAGTAGATTTATTTTGAGTCTTACTACTCAAGGTTAGAATTTAAAACTCAACACGGTTATTATTTTGGATTGGTCCGTTGTTCTTGATAAGCAATGAACTGTGTACCAGTTAGCAACTGTACCAATTAACATTTTTTGTCAATCAGTTAACAACTCTACTAGTTAACAGATGTCTACAAGTTAACAACTGTGTACCAGCTAACAACTGCCTACTAGTTAACAACTGTGTACCAGCTAACAACTGCCTACCAGTTAATCATTGCCTACCAGGTAACCACTGTCTACCAGATAACGACTGTCTACCATCTAATAGCTGTCGACAAGTTGTTAACTAAATAAGCCTAAGGATGATCGATTTAAAGTGTGTAACTTAAGTACGGTATATACGTGATTTTTTTTTAGTTATCGCTGGTCTGGTACATTGTATTTAATTAATATGGCGACGTATATTGATAGTCGGTGACGAATACTGGGATTAATTTATTGAATTAAGAGACCGCTATACCCGCGTATTCTCTCTCGACGCTGTCCCGTTGTGTTAAGTTAAACGGAATATAAGATCGTAGTTGGGTCATTTTGAAACAACATGTTGTTAACAAACACGTTGTGTATGTCGCAGCCAACTTGTTTAATCAGCCGTTTGGTTAAATGCCTAGCATTTTCACTAAATTATGACCCGCCAGCAGGTCGACGAAGCCCCGCTACGCGGGGCTTCTATTTCTGTTCTGAGGGACACAAGCCTAACCTAAAATTTAAATGAAAAGGCTAGGCATTTAACTAAATGGCTAATTAAGCTAGTTGGCGGCGACATGTACACTACTATAAAACTTTTTACTTAGTAATGTATATACAGTAAGATAAAGCATCGCATGTAATAGGCTAGTTTCCTGTAGTAAAAAAAAAAGATTTTACACTTATTATCTTATTAAGCTTCCAAAACTGATCCCAAATAAATCCAGATTCTCTTATTTTCTTGCTTTTAACGATTTTAAAAAGATAAGATATTAAAATAAGGAGACAATTTGACCCTAGCACCCTGTGACGTCATTTATTCATATTTTCTATGAAGGTCCATACTATCGTAGCGTTTTGACACTTCATAAAAAGAAGCTGAGTTGACCTGTTAGGAAACTAGCCTATTAGTTTCTATTTTTTTAAATATCAGTTTAAAAACTAGAGCGTTTTTTTTTATCTTGTACTCGTTTTATTTTTCCAATCACAAATTAAAGTAACAGAAACGAATTACAGATGCCTTATATATCTAACCCCATTATATATACATACAAAGTATCATATTAATGTAGCATGTTTTTAAAATTAGAAGAATGTTACGTTACTATAAATACGTTTTGTATGAAGATACTTGGGTATAGCGTTTTATTAATAAAATGTGTAACAAAATATACGTAAAAATCTATGTATGTGAAAAATGTTTAAGTCGATCATTAGTTCTGAATTCTTTGTATGGATTCCATAATTATGTATACCTTGGTATTTAATACTTTGCAAAGTGCAATAAAATACGTTAAAATTTGATGACATGATGTAAAAATCAAGTCAAGTATAAGAATATGTATACGGTTTTGAATTATATTCTAAAGACCTATATTCCGAAATGTCTACATATTTTTAGACATGACTGTACACAGTGGCGTGGCGTCCCAAGAACTCGGTTCCTACCGGCTTGCCTAATATTAGGCATATGACCTTATTCAACAGCTCTTAAGGAAAATGTACGCCAAATCTGCACCGGCTTGCCCAAGGATATCTTTTACGCCACGCCACTCGCGTTCTTTGGACGCCACGCCACTGCTACTTAGGTGGGTAGACCACGGGCAACAGAGGAACTGGAAAGCCATTCTTGACCCGGAGAGCCGTTGAGATGCGAGTTCGAGGTCCGCCCGAGGAATAAAATTTTTCTTTTAATGAAAACAGGATTGCTATAGTCTTCTTTTAGGTCTTTAAAACAAAAAAACCACGACTCGGGTCGTTCAGATAATCAAAGTAATGATTTGTATCTATGGTACAATATTAGGGATGTAACGATACCGATACCGATATATCGGTATCTACCGATATTTGAAGAACGCGAAAAGAATTTGCTGTATGAAAAAAAACTGCAAAAAGTTATTTCAATTACTGACTTATTTTATGTATTAGTCTATTACCCTGTGCAATGACAATTACTATTTTAATTAAATCATTGGTTCTTTTTAAAAAATAAATTTGAATTTTGAGTTGACAATCTATTTATTTTTACTTTACACTTTCATGGTTGACTCTCTGTTAAATATAGCCAAGTTTTAGGTATAATAAGGACATACAAATATCTGAAGTTCATACTTCATTATTTAGCTAAGATATCGGTATCGCCGATATTTAGGTACTACAATAAGTATCGGTATCGTATCGGCAAAACTATGTATCGTTACATCCCTATACAATACCATTGGCTGAACGACCCGAGTCGTGGTTATTTGTTACTTTTTACCCGACTGCGGCGAAGCCCAAAGGAGGGTAATGTGTTTGACCTGTATGTATGTATGTATGTCCGTTCCTGTGTCCGCTCGTAACTACTCAACGGCACATCCGATTTTGATAAATGATACATCATTGGATTCGGGTCTACCTTATTTCGTATAAAACTAAATGGTATAAAATCAAAACGTATAAATTCAAAACGTATAAAATCACTTCGTATAATCATTCATTTCGGTTAAAATTCCTTTTGTATAACATTTAAAAGCTCTAAATACGAAATCTCTATTCTTCAATATGTCTAACATTCAAAATGTATAAAATCATTATGAATAACATTTAAGATGTATAAAATTATTACGCATAATATTCATTTTGTATAACAATTACTTGATCGCATATTTAAAACGTAGAACATTCAAAATATCTAATCATCACAATGTATACAAAACAGTCGGTCGGGCTCCGCAACTGCTCCGCCGCTGCGGGAAGAGCAGCCCCTTCGCCTTTGCGTATCAAAGCATATACAGGCTGCTCCATATACAGGGCATATACAGGGTATCACTGTTTTATATAGAGGGTGTAACTGTGATAGATACAGAGTGTCACTGTGATAGGTACAGGGTGTCACTGTGTTATATACAGGGTGTCACTATGTTATATACAGGGTGTCACTGTGATAGATACAGGATGTCACTGTGATATATACAGGGTGTCACTGTGATATATACTGGGTGTCACTGTGATATATACATAGTGTCACTATGTTATATACAGGGTGTCACTGTAATGTATACAGGATGTTACTGTGATAGATACAGGATGTCGTCGATAACCTACCTATTTTTGGGAGCCGTTTCGTTTTTAGGGTCATCAAAAAAAATAACCCCTACCTACTTATTTTTGGGAGCCGTTTCGTTTTTAGGGTCATCAAAAAAAATAACCCTAACCTACCTATTTTTGGGAGCCGTTTCGTTTTTAGGGTCATCAAAAAAAATAACCCTATCCTACCTATTTTTGGGAGCCGTTTCGTTTTTAAGGCCATTAAAAAAATAACCCTAACCTACCTATTTTTGGGAGCCGTTTCGTTTTTAGGGTCATCAAAAAAAAATAACCCTAACCTACCTATTTTTGGGAGTTGTTTCGTTTTTAGGGCCATTAAAAAAATAACCCTAACCTACCTATTTCTGGGAGCCGTTTCGTTTTTAGGGTCATCAAAAAAAATAACCCTAACCTACCTATTTTGGGAGCCATTTTGTTTTTAGGGTCATCAAATAAAATAACCCCAACCTACCTATTTTTGGGAGCCGTTTCGTTTTTAGGGTTATCAAAAAAAAATAACCCTAACCTACCTATTTTGGGAGCCGTTTTGTTTTTAGGGTCATCAAAAAAAAATAACCCTAACCTACCTATTTTTGGGAGCGGTTTCGTTTTTAGGGTCATAAAAAAATAACCCTAACCTACCTATTTTGGGAGCCGTTTCGTTTTTAGGGTCATCAAAAGAAAATAACCCTAACCTACCTATTTTTGGGAGTTGTTTCGTTTTTAGGGCCATTAAAAAAATAACCCTAACCTACCTATTTTTGGGAGCCGTTTCGTTTTTAGGGTCATCAAAAAGAATAACCCTAACCTACATATTTTTGGGAGCCGTTTCGTTTTTAGGGTCATCAAAACAAATAACCCTATCCTACCTATTTTTGGGAGCCGTTTCGTTTTTAAGGCCATTAAAAAAAATAACCCTAACCTACCTATTTTTGGGAGCCGTTTCGTTTTTAGGGTCATCAAAAAAATAACCCTCACCTACCTATTTTTGGGAGTTGTTTCGTTTTTAGGGCCATTAAAAAAATAACCCTATCCTACCTATTTTTGGGAGCCGTTTCGTTTTTAGGGTCATCAAAAAAATAACCCTAACCTACCTATTTTGGGAGCCGTTTCGTTTTTAGGGCCATCAAAAAAAATAACCCTAACCTACCTATTTTTGGGAGCCGTTTCGTTTTTAGGGTCATCAAAAAAAAATAACCCTAACCTACCTATTTTGGGAGCCGTTTCGTTTTTAGGGTCATCAAAAAAAATAACCCTCACCTACCTATTTTTGGGAGCTGTTTCGTTTTTAGGGCCATTCATAAACAGCAGTATAATTTGGAAAAGCTTATTGCTTAAAAATGTGAACTTGGAAAAATATATATGACTAGATTATGACTAAGCTGCGATATATTTTGAAATATACATTACACCAAATATTACTTAAAATACATTACAGTGACACCCTGTATATAACACAGTGACACTCTGTATATATCACAGTGAGATCCTGTATCTATCACAGTGACACCCTGTATCTATCACAGTGACACCCTGTATATAACACAATTGCACCCTGTTTATATCACAATTACATTCTATATATATAACAGTGACACTCTGTATATATCACAGTGACATCATGTATCTATCACAGTGACACCCTGTATATCTCAATTAAACTGCTTACAGACATGTTTTCTCTGCTGACAGTGACATCCTTTATCTATCACAGTGACACCCTGTATATAACACAATGGCACCCTGTATATATCACAATGACATTTTGTATATATCACAGTGACATCCTGAATATATTACAGTGAAACCTGGGCCTCATATTTCAATAATATTAAGGGTTTACAAAAATTAGAGCTTTTAACAGTTATACCCCGTGAATGTTATACCTTATAATACTTATAACAAATAACGTTTCGAGCAAATGAATGTTATACCTTATAATACTTATAACAAATAACGTTTCGATCAAATGAATGTTATATCATACGAAATTATACAAGATGACTTTAGAGCATTTGAATTTTATACGAAATGTAATTATACACTTTAATTTTTATGCCATCTGAATTTATACGAAATGAATCATTATCCGAAATGAATTTCGACGAAGTGATTTTATACGGATTGATTTTATACCAAATAAGGGGATACCCATTGGATTCGTCTTGATGGCGCGAGTGTCACTGGGTGTGAAGTTCGTTAAAATAAACAAAATGGCGGATTTTATGCACTTTTAAAGTGCACCGCGGTCGGGTTTTTTTTTAATACCTAAAAGAAGGCCATAGTCCTGTATTTTATACAGACTGCAAAAGGTACCTAGGTAATTTGTATACTCCTACACATTTGTTGATTGGACTATATGGTTACCTATTTATTATTTTACCCAGATATCCTCAAGATAGGACCTACTTTAGTTCGATTTTAACGATTTTGCCCACGTTTCTACGTTCCCTAGGATATCAGAGTCTTGTAAACTAAAACGAGGCATAGAAATTTTAAACAATCGCGAGAACTTAGAAGTGTTCGAAATAATATTTTTGTGTTGTGAGAATCTGGGTCGCCTCTTAACTCTCTATAAGGGATCATCCAAATACTACGCCATATGTATGGGGGAAGAGGGTCTAGCCTTATGTAAGAGCCGTTTTAAAAAAGATGGGAAGATTTAGGAAAATTAATGAAGAGAGAGACATTTAGACATTTGTATAATGATATGACGTATTAGATGGGTGATCCCTAACTCAGTCATGAAACATTTTCTATCAATAACTTATTTTAGTAAACATAACTAGGGCCTAATACCAAAATATTTATATTATAAAATTTATAAATTATTGCTTGCCTTTTGTTGACTATATTTTCTGTCAAATGTATTATTTTGTATTTATTACTAGGGATCGGTCATTTTGATGCAACTTAATAAGGAAGTTGAAGTGAGCGTGCTATTTTTTTTTATATTTATAAGAAAAAAAGTTTAGACAAGTCTTATAAAAACGACTGGTAGCTTTTATGTTAATAGTAGTCTATTTCACACCAAGGACGGTTAAATAAAGAAAGACCTGGGTCTTTCTTTATTTTCGCAGATGACTGGTCCGAACTGTCACCTCACAGTGACATTTTCTGTCCACTGTGCAAGGAGAAAATCCCACTTCCGGACCAGAGGAAAACGTAAAAAGTGTATACATGGTATCGGGCCACAACGATCTGGGCTATTCTTTATTATACCGCCCTAGGTGTGTAAAATACTTTTTAAATGTACTACCTAACACGGGGCTTGTACGAAATATCTTGGCCTCTATTACTTATAATGATTTGCATCAAAAAGTCCGATTCGATTTATTACTAAGGCCTAAAATAATGAAGTTCAAATGAATAAGTGTCCTATACATAAAATGATATTTAAATGTAGAAATAAATGTATTAATAAAGATAATGTGACGATACTGGAGCTTTTTAATGATTTAATTAAGAGCCCTGATCCAAGGAGATTGTTGAATTCTGCCGTCCTAGTGTAAAAGGCGACCTTTTACTATGGAAATTCATAGTTAAAACTTAAAAGTCGCCTTTTAGACTAGGACGGCAGAATTGAGGAGTGTCTTTTCAGAAGGTCTTATTTTTCTATGGTTTTCATAGACAAACCCTTTTGAAAAACACGAAATCATGTAAATTAAGCCATGTCTTTTTAGGGTTCCGTAGCCAAAATGGCAAAAACGGAACCCTTATAGTTTCGTCATGTCCGTCCGTCTGTCTGTCTGTCCGTATGTCACAGGCATTTTACTCAAAAACTTCATGACGTATATTGATGAAATTTGGAATATAGGTGTCTTTTATGAGCCGCTACTTAGTTTGGTATATAAATAATTAAAATAAATATTTTTAGGGGGGCACTCCATACATGTTAAAGACGGTAAAAAAAATTTTTTTCAGCAAATATCAACGTAGTACATAGTTCGACAGCTCTTTAAAAAACACTATAAGGTTCCTAAGTAATGTTTTTGATTAAGTGAATGTATTTGGAAATAATCGCTCCGAAAGTTGTGTAAATTGTGTCCCCCCCCCCCTCTATTTTCTAAACCGTGCGTCCGAAAAATATGAAAAAAATCACAAAGGTAACGCTTAATTAATACTTTCAACGAAAATTATTTTCAACAAGATCGAATTAACCGTTTTTGAGTTATTGCCGATAAACTGCGCTTCTCAACAAAAGGGCGTAATTGCTATGAAGATACGCTCTTTTGTTGTTGTACTTTTTTTTAAATCGTATTTTTTACCTTATAGTTACGGCTATGGAACCCTACACTGAGCATGGTCCGACATGCTCTTGGCCAGTTATTTTTCTATGGTTTTCATTTCAAAGACAAACCCTTTTGAAAAACACGAAATCATGTAAATTAAGCCATGTCTTTTTTTACGTTAAATCAGAAGTTTGATTTTTTTACAGTTTCTCGGGACCATAAACCTGAGTACCAGTGGCGTGGAGGCGTGGCGTCCAAGATATTCTTGGGCAAGCCGATGCAGATTTGGCGTACATTTTCCTTAAGAGCTTTAGAATAAGGTAAATTCCTGATATTAGGCAAGCCGTGTCCGTCAAGATAGCGTACACCGTAAAGATATTCAGAATCTGATGCAGCCAATAAATAGTACCCAAATAGTACCGACGAAATACCTAGGTGAAAAAAATAGTACCCTTAAACTTTTCGAAATATAAGGCCTGTTCACGGTGTACGCTACCGGGCGTCAAGCTGGCGTACACCGTTTGTATCTCTGGAACGGCTTTGTTTTTGGAAACGATTTATATCTCAAAAAATAGTACCCAAATAGTACCCTAGGGCCCTAAAATTTTATTTCTCTAGCTATCGTAAAAGCCGAGATATTCCATGACTTAACGGTGTACAAAATTTCACACCGTCAAGCTGGCGTACCCGGGAATTCCTTATAGAAAGAGCTCACTATATCTCGGCTTCTACGATAGCTAGAGAAATAAAATTTTAGGGCCCTAGGGTACTATTTGGGTACTATTTTTTGAGATATAAATCGTTTCCAAAAACAAAGCCGTTCCAGAGATACAAACGGTGTACGCCAGCTTGACGCCGGTAGCGTACACCGTGAACAGGCCTTATATTTCGAAAAGTTTAAGGGTACTATTTTTTTCACCTAGGTATTTCGTCGGTACTATTTGGGTACTATTTATTGGCTGCATCAGATTCTGAATATCTTTACGGTGTACGCTATCTTGACGGACACCAAGCCGTGTCCGTCAAGATAGCGTACACCGTAAAGATATTCAGAATCTGATGCAGCCAATAAATAGTACCCAAATAGTACCGACGAAATACCTAGGTGAAAAAAATAGTACCCTTAAACTTTTCGAAATATAAGGCCTGTTCACGGTGTACGCTACCGGGCGTCAAGCTGGCGTACACCGTTTGTATCTCTGGAACGGCTTTGTTTTTGGAAACGATTTATATCTCAAAAAATAGTACCCAAATAGTACCCTAGGGCCCTAAAATTTTATTTCTCTAGCTATCGTAAAAGCCGAGATATTCCATGACTTAACGGTGTACAAAATTTCACACCGTCAAGCTGGCGTACCCGGGAATTCCTTATAGAAAGAGCTCACTATATCTCGGCTTCTACGATAGCTAGAGAAATAAAATTTTAGGGCCCTAGGGTACTATTTGGGTACTATTTTTTGAGATATAAATCGTTTCCAAAAACAAAGCCGTTCCAGAGATACAAACGGTGTACGCCAGCTTGACGCCGGTAGCGTACACCGTGAACAGGCCTTATATTTCGAAAAGTTTAAGGGTACTATTTTTTTCACCTAGGTATTTCGTCGGTACTATTTGGGTACTATTTATTGGCTGCATCAGATTCTGAATATCTTTACGGTGTACGCTATCTTGACGGACACGGCAAGCCGGTAGGAATCGAGTTCTTTGGACGCTGCGCTACTGGTGAGTACATGGTTTTAGTTTCAACTCGATACTTCCTTCATCGGCATTACCGCGTTCCCGAGAAAAAGGGTATTGACAGACGGACAACAAAATGATCTTATAAGAGTTCCGTTATTTCCTTTTGAGGCACGGAACCCTCGATAATTTCCCAAATCGGTCCAGCAGTCTTAGAGTAATTGGGGAACATACATCATTAATAAAGTACGTAAATCCGCCATTTTGTTTGCGTGTCACTCGCGTTATCAAGACGAATCTAATGATGTATATTATTTATGAAAATCTGGTGTATCGTTGAGTAGTTTAAACCGGACGTAGGAACGGACATACATACAAGTCGAACCCACAACCCTCCTTTTGGGCCTCCCTGCAGTCGGCTAAAAATTCCTACGAACTGTAAACCTCATTTATTAAAAAACGTAAAAAGCCTATCAGAACTTCGAATTTACATTTCTGATATTTTTAAAATTCTGAGATGATCAAGTTCGATAAGATTTTTATCTCATCATCATCATTTCAGCCAAAAGACGTCCACTGCTGGACATAGGCCTTCCCCAAGGATCTCCACGATTGTCGGCTTTGTGCTGCTATTATCCAGCGGCTTCCCGCGGTTTTCACCAGATCGTCGGTCCACCTTGTGGGAGGCCTGCCAACACTTCGTCTTCCGGTACGTGGTCGCCACTCGAGGACCTTACCACCCACCCCAACGGCCATCAGTTCTGCGAGCAATGTGTTTTTTATCTGAAACCGTTAAATTCGCGGGAATGTTCTATGAAAGGAAATAATCGAGTACATTTATACTAGATCCTTTATTCTCAGTTGAGGATAGACTTACATCTAAGTACATATAAGCTCAAAATTTTATATTACTATCACAACAATAAAATCAGTACCACGACGTGTTGTTCAACCGTTTCCACTTTAATAGGGAGGTCGTATACCGCGATTTTTTGCAGCGACTCACCAGTAGAGATGCAACGAATATTCAAATGGCATAGTATTCGGCCGAATACCGAATAGTAAATTAACACAAAAGTCGAAGGAAAAAAAAGGATGAATAAATATTTTAATAACAAATTATAAACAGTAATCTATATTAAATATTAGTTTAATCATCTTTCACATAAATTCAAACATATATAGAACAGTAGCATAAACAACGAATTAGAAATGAAACTACAAATGAAATAAAATTTTTCATTGGCGCATTTTTAGGGTTCCGTACCAAAATGGTAAAAAAGGAACCCTTATGGTGCGACTCTGTCTGTCCGTTTGTCACAGCAAGATATCTCAGGATCTACTGATGCTATCGACTTGAAATTTGAAATAGTGTTAAAAACCGCTAATTCAAGCCTATTGGATAGAAAAAAAATCTTATACCTTTTTTACTTTGTTTTTAAAGGGGACCGAAATGGGATGTCGAAAATCAAAAGTTGAGCTAATATATCGAGTGGGATATCAAATGAAAGGGCTTAATATGAAGATTTCAAAACCGTTTTTATTTTTTTTATTAGACGTGTAGTTTTTGATTTTAGACCAAAAATGTTTAAAAAAATACCATTCCCCCCCTATTATCTCCGAATTTACTGAACAGAAAAATCTGTAATAATTACCGATTATTAATATTATCCTAAATATTACAGGAAAAATAAAACGGTTTTCCTAACCTGCAGCGTTTTTTAGAAATTCGCAAAAATCGTAAGACAACCTTATTTGCTCTTACTAAACTAACCGCTGCATATGTCGATGTATGGGCACAACAGTTTTACAAGAGCAAAGTTAAGTTTGTCCCCTCATACAATTTTTCTTGAATTATTCACGTATCTACTGACGATTTTGTACGGAACCCTCGGTGCGTGAGTCCGACTCGCACTTGACCGGTTTTATTCTATCATAGGCTGCTTAAGACGAGTAACAAGTTGCAACCTGTACTGTCCTGTACAGAGATTCACGGCGCCGCTCACCCGGGCGTTTGAATTTTAGGTAAAACCTTTGGCCGAATATTCGGCTATTCCGCCGTCGACTCCGCCGAATATTCGGTATTCGGCCAAATCACTATTCGCTGCATCTCTACTCACCAGTCAGTTAACTTTTGTAATTCAAAGAACCACCTGTCAGTGTCAAGTTACTTTAATAGGGCAACACTCACTGTCGAGCATCAACAACACTACTTCTCTTCAAAATTAGCCACCGGCAGCATCCCCATCTTTTTAAACTTCGATTTCAAAATCGGCTTCTTCATTTCCCTTTTCGACAACTTTTTTAGCCTCGGTGACATTCTTAAAGGTTTTTTAAAGATCTCATCATCACTCTTTTGTGCAGCCTCTCCTTTCTTCGGCCTACCCCTTTTCTTCCCTTTCTGCTTATTCTCTTCTTTATCATTAGTGTCATTTTTATCTCCCTTTTGCATTCCGTCTATTTTCGCGATTTCATCTTTAGCCGTCACATTCTCTTTCTTCTTTTCACTTTGCTTCATTTCTTTTCTCTTTGTCGTTTCATTTCTCTTTTTTATTCCTTTTCCCTTCTTCCCCTCATTTAACTTTTTCGTTTCCTTTAATTTATCTCCCTGTGTTATTTTATCTCCTGTCACATTATCTTCCTTTGTCATTTCAATTTCCTTTATCGTTTCATTACTCTTCTTTGCATCGTTTTCTTTCGTTTTATCTGTCTTCTTCATTTCATCAATAATCTCAATTTCAACTAACTTCCCATCGCTTTCAGTAGTTATCAGAGACGGTAACGAATCAATTTCAACGTGTATTAATTGCTCATCAGGTTTTTCTATCTCTCTCAAACTCCCTACAGTTTCTATGCACCAATTATCTTCCATCTCGTCTTCTGTTTCTTCTGATGAAGAACTGGTGGAGTACTTTCTATGTGTTCGTGCTTTTTTGGATTTCGGTTTACGAGGTTCGACGGGTTTCTTTGGCCGCCGCGTGGGCTCCTGTTTCCTGGCAGCGACGGGTTCCGTGGATGTACGAGGCTCCTTCGATTGCTGGATCTCCTTTTTAGGGCTCCTGTAAATAAACAACAATCACCAATGAGTATTTTAATAAGCAATCTACATTTAGGCATAGATAACTTAATACAAAATTAAGATAACCGACTTCAAACGAACCTATTAACATTAACAAATGCATGAGTTACAATCAAGATGGAGGGAACCCCTCAAATATTATTTGCTAGTGTTATAGTGTCAGTGAAGGATATAATATAGTATAGTTTTACCCTAAAAATCAGCCCCCGTGGTCGTCACTTCATTCGGTAATTTTTCAAGGGCTATAGAACTCAAATTCAACGCAAACGAAGTCGTGGGCACAAGCCAGTTACAGGGTTTCTTAAACTGTGCTCCATGGACCCCTTGGGGGTCCGTGATACGAGAGCCGGGGGTCCGTGGCTATGCCTTCAACACAAACTTTCATGTGCCCTTGATTTTCTTTTTCTCTGATTATATTCGGAAAGGGTCCGTAAGGTTTCGAAATAATATAGGGGGTCCGTGACCAAAAAAAGTTTAAGAAACACTGAGCTAGTAGGATATAAAGACAGTGGTAGTCCTCACCTCTGGCAGGCGGAGTTCAGATGTCTGACGGTGCCAACCAGGTTCTTCATCGCTCGCTGCTTCAGCTCCTGAACTGAGTTGACCTGCTCTGCACTGCTTCCTGAAAATGTGGAAAACAAGTGATACACTTGTATAATATACCCGTCGTATGCCGTGTCCCTGATCCGTACCAGGCTCATTCTTGAAAAATGTCCGCTGTTCACACGTATTGTCTAATATTCAGAAGATCCCAATTCTTTAGGCACGAAGCCTCCCCGGGAGAGTTAAATGTGTTCGTGTGACGTAAATAACCACAATTAGTACGAGATTTTCAAGTGCATGCATGAAAATTGAGCGGAAGTCTTATTACAATCACATTTTTGCGAAAAAAATCGATAAAAGGGTCAATTGCAGAAAAAAATGTATCTTTTACTTTTTTGTCTGATCATGGTGGGTCTTATACCATTTTACTCAGAATCACGAGCACTTTTCATATTTTCATTTAGATGAAAGTATTTCAAAATGTTCGCTTTTGTGTTCGTGTTTGTGTATCGTAGTGACAGACAATTTATATACAGGGTGTATAAGCTGGTCTATCAGCTCTTTTCGATTGTACGTTGGTTTTAGGGACACCCTGTATACGCGTGTGTAAAGTGTACAGTCAGCTCCAGAGATAAGTATACCCCCTAACATACTGCGAATGTATGAGGGGGGCTACTTATCTCTGCAGCTGACCTTACGTTGCGCAGATCCCCCAAAAGTCATAGATTGGTATCGAAAAAATGTACTGCCTTCAGTGTTTCTCTAAGGACCCGTCACGCATCTTGTGCTCTTCTCACAACATGAGTATAGTAATTATCCGATCAACTGGGCTAATGTTGTTAACGAATACAATGCCATTGAGAGGTAAACCACAAATTAGGATAACGAGAATATAGTGTCAAAAAAGTATGTATAACTACCTAGAATCTAAAATCTAATGATCTTTTCATTAGATTTTAGATTCTATTTACTAGACAGTAAAGTGTAAATCCAGTTATAGATAACTGCGATCTTAATTTGTTTTGCATTTCACATTCGCCCGACGGTCTGCAAGTGCGTATTCCGTAGAGAAAAGACTTAGAGATACTATGCGCTTTCAACGGATTATCGGTTCTATGTCCGTAATGATAAGGCGGCAAATACTTTCAAACAAAAAATAATAATGCATTTTGCTTTTACAGATTTAACGGGGAGCCAGGTAGACCGCCCGGGTTTACTCGTGTTACGCATTGTTATTTTTTTTTGGTGGTATTGTATTCTATCAATGGCATTGTTCGCTCAATGGCATTGTATTCTTTAACAGCATTAGCTCTCTTGAACGGATAATTTCTATAAGAAGAGGACGTCATGCGTGTCTCGCCCGGTCTCCTGGAATGTGTACAGTCGAGTGCATCATTATCTGAGCAAAGATCGGATCAAAAATATCTGATCTAGTTCTTATGCTTCTGACAATAGGGTCTTGTTCAGATATTTTCGGTCCAATCTTTGCTCAGATAATGATGAACTCGACTGTACAGGATAAGGGGTGATCTAACCTTCGTCGACGACGCCATTGATGACCCTCTTGAGCGAGGAGCCGAGCTCCTCTGGCAGATTATCGTTGCTGTAGCTGAGGACGCGTTTCTGGAGACCTGCGAATAATTATAATTATCATTATCATCATCATCAGTCTATAGACGTCCCACTAGCTTAGGTTCACTCATAAATGAGAGTGAATGGGCTGTAGTACCAGCGTTTCAACGGCTGTCACTTTCCTGTAGGCTTATGATGCTACGCTTTGTCACGTGATAAATAAATGATAAAGCATCCGTCACATTCTGACAAATAGTGTGTGAGAGTGACGGATGCTTTATCATTTATTTATCGCGTGACAAAGCGTAGCATCATAAGCCTACTGGTCGAGTTATGAAACAGTAGCATTGTATAACAGTTGTTACTGTCCTAAGGGAACTCTTTAGCGGGATATAAAGTATCCTATGTTTCAATCCAGGACTTGGTCTACCTGCATGCCAAATTTCAATTCATCCAGACGCTACCCCGTTATTTAATAACAAACATCTTCACAATATTTCACATTTAAAATATTAGTATGATTTCCCCGGAGATTAGGATTACTATTTCTATAACAAGGTATTAGGCAATGTAATACTTTAATCCTGATAAGGGCAAATATTTGTGTGATGAGCACGAGTATTTGTTCCTGAGTGATGTTGTCTATCTATTTAAGTATGTATTTATCTGTATAAGTATGTATATCGTCGTCTAGTACCCATGGTACAAGCATTGCTTAGTTTGGGACTAGCTCGATTTGTGTAAGATTGTCCCCCGATATTTAATTTTAATTATTATCTGTGAAAAGGCAGAGAACAACCCACGTAACCCTATAAAGGACACATACCTGGTATCCTTGCCTTGGCCTGTGAGTACCGCTTGAAGATGCCGGTCATGTCCCTGATGATGTCGAGCTCCTCGTTCTGCCGGAAGTACACGCCCTTGGGCCGCACGCCCGTGCTGTCGATATTGCAGAACCCTGCAACAAATACCTACTTAGAGCCTCCGTACACTGGACCACTAGTGGCAGCCGTTAAACGCGGCCACAAGTGGCCCAGAGCGGCCGCGCATAGGGCCACTAAACGCGGCCACAAGTGGCTCAGAGCGGCCGCGCATAGGGCCACTAAACGCGGCCACAAGTGGCTCAGAGCGGCCGCGCATAGGGCCACTAAACGCGGCCACAAGTGGCTCAGAGCGGCCGCGCATAGGGCCACTAAACGCGGCCACAAGTGGCTCAGAGCGGCCGCGCATAGGGCCACTAAACGCGGCCACAAGTGGCTCAGAGTGGCCGCGCATAGGGCCACTAAACGCGGCCACAAGTGGCTCAGAGCGGCCGCGCATAGGGCCACTAAACGCGGCCACAAGTGGCTCAGAGCGGCGAACACACAGTGGCGAAAGGTCTATTTGGCAGTAGATGTCAAAATCAGGTGGTGTGATTGGTGGATCTTGACGGCTACTGTCAAAAAGACCTTTCGCCACCCTGCTGCCAGCTGGTGGGTTTTTGAAGCAATGAAGCGATTGTCTTTTAGCTAGAATAAGGACTACCACAGTACACCAGATGTCACTTACGATGACATGGGGCTTAAAACATCGATAAGGCTCCATATAGACAGGGTGAGAACTCGTATGCTATTTACAAACTCACATACGAGTTCTCGCCCCGCCTGGTGACTTGGTCTAGTGTCTTCAGTGGAAGTGCGGTTCTGGTAGAACTTTACCTTCCAAATACTTTCTGATGGACCCCTCCAGCCCTCTAGGTCTGACCGCCGCTTGGTACTGCACCGGCCCCCGTATCAGCACACTACCCAGCACGTATAACACGTCGTGCCGTCTGTCCCGTCGCGCCACGCGCTGTATACGCTCGATGGCTGGCAGGTCGTCTGGCACAATGCGGAGTGGAGCGAAGCGGGGGTATGGCTGGAGGTTTAGCAGGGCGTAAACAAGGAACAGGCCGGCTACGGATTCCTGGATAGAAAAAAACTGTAATCTTAGTACAACTATTTTTGTTGACACCAAGATAAACCCTCTATAATGCGTTCAAAACCGCCAATTATGACCAGCATAAAGATAAACGTGTTTTGTTTGAACAATTTTCTTATCCGTGAAAATATTCTAGTAGAGGTCGTCCACAAAGTACGTCACACGATTTTTCAGACTTTTAGACCCCCCCCCCCTTCCCCCAGTTTTAATTAAAACCAAAAACTCACCTCAAAGTTACTTGTATCTAAAACCATATAATATTTGGCTATTTGTAGCAATTCTTCTGACAGTTCTGCAATTTCTGCATTCGTTTTTCTACCTCTGTAAAGAAAAACATGTAATATGTAGAATAAAAAAAACTTTGTATATGCGAAGGCAAAAGGCTTCCTATAACCATCTTTATTTGACACTATAGTAACATAGTGACACTAAGGAATCAATGGTGGATCCAGCGGGGCAGGGCTAGGGGGCTCCAGACTGTGTTTGTTTTTAGTCAACTTCAATAAAAGGAGGTTCACAATTGCATTGTGCTGTTTAATTTACAGACGAGTTGAGTTTTTCGGAACTTATGTATCAAATATTATTAGATATATACCATTAGCTTGAAGACGATGATTTAATTTTCAAAACACTGCGCTAATGACCCTGTCATCCATTAATTCCCAATGAGGAATTGAGAAAACTCTTCATACATTATAGGCACATGTATAGCAATACTATTTTCAATGCATTTGCTGGTGACATTTTATATTGATAGAATATTTCGCCTGGTGACAGTCAAAATTCACTAAAACTTCTGTCACTGCTTTTCAAAAGGTTGTATCTAATTAGTAAATCAATACTGAGATATGAGCTTTCCTTTAAGTAGGTATTTCTTACTTTGTGACTTTTGCTTGTCAGCAGACGATTTAAAGATAGTTGTTTTTTTGAAGTTATGACAGTTTATACTTACTGAAACACAGACGCAAAGTTCAACTCTTTATAATAGATGCAGAATGTCTGGTAGCTGAGGACATCGACGCGGGAGCAGCGGTGGATCAGCTCGTCGCAGTCGTCCGCGAACCCGTCCGCTATGTACACTTGCTGAATACTAAATGGCTTACCTACAGAAATGATCGTTTTTATAGTTTTTCATTACTTTAAAGCTGTGACAATGGCTAACTCTGAATGCTAAAACAAGTAACAGATGTGTCATAATGTTAAAAAAATCTGTTTAAGGCCAATTTTGAAGTAAACATATTTAAATTTAAATATTTGAAAGTGCGAGTTCTAAATATATGAGAAATTGACGGAATAGCTTAATTGATAAATAGATATTCATAATGAACGTAAATAATGAGTAAAAGCAGTGATTTTCCAGTAAAATAACAATCTACAAGTAAGCCAGAAAAGTACGGCTACAATTGCACTTACGAGGCATTTTTTATGTCGTAAGGTAACTTGCATGTAATTAGAACTGTTAATCTTTTATTTTTCTCAATCAAATTAACGTAACAGCGCAAGCATTTAAATTACAACAATGGAAAAACAATAGAAAGGCAAATTTACGACTCTGCTACAGACATTTAAAATTTCGGAATGTCAAAATTATGTTTATGTTGCTAGTAATTTAATAAAAAAAAACTTTATTAACTTATTTATATCCTTTGATAAAACGATAAACATGATTATGTTTCTGTGAAAGGGGGTTTTAGCAACTATCTACCTGTAATAGATGGAAAATTAAAGTGTATAAGCACACAATTAAGGTTTGTTTTATTTGATTTTTAGAATATAAATTACAATAAAAATATAATTTTCGTAACATTTAACTCCCAATTTAGTAGTATATTGATAAATGGCAATACTCAAGGATGCCAAGTCGTTCAAGATCTTTTTAAAAACGCTCTTTATGACTTATAAATAAATAATGTTAAAAACACATAATGCGTTTTTTATTACGGAAGTACACACTCGTCAAGAGCACTTAAGACGGTTATGCCATTTATAGGTGGACATGTATAACTAAATAAGTCCTATAATAAGGTGTCTATAGCTTGGCAACTTCGTTGGTGACACTCACATGTGTGCTTTTTGTTATGTGCAGCCGTACCTATTCACACAAGTTACCGCCAACACGAATGGGGGGCCTCCGGAGGCTGCCTCCGTAGGTCGTCGTTCGTAATGGTTCAGTCGTGAAAGCACCTTACGACCTACTTACGGCGTACTAGTTAGTAGTCTGTGCGGTGCGGAAAGAGAATAGGCGTGGCGAAAAACGAAACTAACCTACCCAGAATGGCAAATATTTTTTTCTTCGGTAGAAAAGCATTACAGAGCCCCCCAATTTTAATCCTATTCTCTTTGCGAACAGACTCTAGCCGCGCGACGAAATCGAAGAGTGAGCCACTCCTGACGCTGGCTCGATGGATGGGTAGGGGCAAGTGCTGTACGTGTGGACGGTTTTACCTGTGGACACTACTCATACAGAGAA
Organism: Eudemis profundana; assembly: GCA_947034925.1. Lineage (NCBI taxonomy): Eukaryota > Metazoa > Arthropoda > Insecta > Lepidoptera > Tortricidae > Eudemis > Eudemis profundana. The sequence continues at coordinate 5,843,481 of OX344814.1, read as the reverse complement.
AACGAATAACCATAGTCAAATACCAATCACTTATTTGAAAAGTATTTTTTTCATATGGCAACACTAGCTAATCGCCATCTTTACTGATTACAGAAACTGTGTGTTTTGAGGCTGCCGAAAGTTTTTGTGACAAAAAGTAATTTTTTACCTTCTTTTAAAGCATGTTTTATGTAAAATCTCTAAATGTTGCGGGTGTCTTTGCAATGGCATATTAATTTATATGATGTAAACGTTATTTCTACAAGATTTCGTTAATCGTAGGTAGCATTTATAGTGACCGGTATGAATTCAAAATAAAAACCGCCGAAATTGTACCTGTGGATACCTCCGTGAATGTACCTGTGGACTGTCCATAGGTACAGTTATACTGAATGTTCCTGTGGACAGTAAAATTAATATACAATATTTTTGTTTGTTTTAGTGCCTCGTAGTAAAGCTGGGAAAAATAGAGACAAGATATGCCTAGACACTCTGACTGCAGCTGTTTGGGAAGTAGAAAATGGAAGTTCAGTAAGGAAAGCCGCAGAGAAGTTTAAAATCCCAAAATCGACAATCTTTAAAAACATAAAATTAAATCACTGTCAAAATATTGGTGAAGAAGGCTTAGAACTCCTAAAAAATGATGTCAGGAGGATATTTAGCGATACTGAGGAGCAACAGATATATGATTACTTAAAAAAGCAGCATTACTACACACAGCATATTCTTCTGCTGACAATGGAGGCATTTTAAAATCCCATAATTATACTTGAGATTTTGCTAAGAATATTAGATTTCAAGAAGAAAAAAAGTAACTGTGATATGCAGAGCAACATATAATTACATGTTGTTTAATTGTATGTTGTTAATTACGTTATTCTAGAAGTTTATTCTGTTTAAAAGTATGTTGTTGATTAATGTCCGTAGGTACGTTACCGTCCATAGGTACGTTTTTGGAGTCCATAGGTACAGACAGTAGATGTACCTATGGACAAAATGAGTGTTTTTTTTAAAATGCTTCTATCCGCCATCTGCGGATAGCTAGCGTAGAAAACATATGTGGACTTTGAAGATTGTTTAATTGTGATTAAAACAAAATAAAGAATTCATTTATAATACGCGTAGTTTTTGTCTAACAACTGATTAAAAGTCAAATTCTGGAAAGTGTCCACAGGTTGAGCACTTTTTTTTGCTGCTTATTTGTCGAGGTCTTTGTCAGGTGGATTTCACTCGTTTTTGGCCGCCCGCGCGGCGGGCGTAGCCGATCGGACCGGAGCTCTAAACGTCACAGTGGCACAATATAATTATTCTGACAGTACGCAAAAGCCGCTAAGAACTTAGGGAACGTGCACGACGATGGTGCTGCCAATCTATGAACTTCCATAGCAAAAAGTCGCCTTTTAGACTAGGACGGCAGATATACCCTCTCATGCTGGGGCCACATTGCATTGACGAAAACGCCGTTGTTAATAACGTTAATTTATCGCGTTGAAGGACGATTAACGTCAGTGTAGCTAGCTACGACTTACTATATTCGACATTGACACTTACATATTATCATTGACAGCTTGATTTGACATGGGTGATAGTTTCCTTTGTTGTCCGCCCGTGTCTCTTTTGTCGTTTAGTGCTGCCACCTATATAAGTTCGTGCACGTTCCCTATTGTGTGGTTTCCAAACTCATTTGGTTAAAAAAAATAGTGAATACTGTCTACTTATATCAAATTGCAGTGATACCTACTTAGCTTGTTTGTGTACAGTGCTAAATTATTTGGGTTCATTATTATACCATGGATACTTGCTTAAACACGAAGTCTTCACATATTAATATAATCTTCAGCGTCGCCCAATATCAAAAAAAGTACTAGTAGTAGGTAAACGTACTGTACTGCGTGAAGTTTAACGTACTGTGGCTGTGGGCGGGGCCTCGGTGCGTTATCATATCTGGTTATATTCTCTAATCTGCGTTTTTGTAAGATTTCCAACTGCTTCCAGTTACATTCTAAGTCAAAACAACTACAATAAATGAAATGACAAGATATCATAACAGTTAATCGTTTATTTAACTACTAAACTAATCCCAAATTACATTTGTGTACGACGACAACTCAATCAAGGCAACATTCCTGAATAAAACGCGTAATATGCTTATAATTATTTAATGTTTTAATCTGATTTTATTGACATCTATAGCATCTCAATATTTTTGTATATGGCAACACCAGGAACCATAGATAACAAAAATGCTCGGCATAGAGATGCATGATTATTGCAGTGAAATAGCTACGTAAAACTAAATTGCGTTTAGAGGGGCGTCTTCTCGATCAATTTGTACCAGTGCCCGCACTCGCAGCGACGGGGTTGACCCTGGAATAACAAATAAAAACAATATTAACCTTTTTTTTTATGCTTGTACACTACTAGCCTCAAGGCTGTAACAATAGTCAGACTGCATGGAGGTAGCCCGCAGATGAACCTCAGCACCATGGGAGTAAAACGTTGGCGTGCTATGCTAGGGTGGATTTTCGCCATACAAATTGGTATGCCATACATTTAGTTTGGCTTACAAATGTTGCGGACGAAAATCCACCCGCCAATATTAGCTATTACACTGTAACGTTAGTCCGCGATTCATAGTAGAGATGGCGCTGTTCAATTCCCAAAAGAGGTACCCAGACATAAGTGCTCCACACTATCCCAGTAATTGGGCTAAAATTCTTTATGATACCTAATAAAACGTCCCTTTTACATTTTAACGCATAATTTCTTACCCGTTAATATCTATAATATCCAATAGTACATTGTGTATCTAGGGCGGTAAGTAAGGAAGACCGGAGAAATTTTGTAAAAGTGTCTATAAATTTTCATCTTCATTTTAGGCACTAAAAATGATTTTGGTCCCGTTGCCATCTTGAATGATAACTAATAGCGATAGATGGCAGAGTGTCAACTGTTGCGTATTCTCGTGTCAAAAACTAGGACGTTTACCTTATATCGCGTAGTTTCTTGGAATCAACACCCACTTGAGTATAGTTTATTATACAACTGAGTAAAGATGACCTTTTCAGACCGCACATCAAGATGCTTAAAATGTATACTTAATGGTACATTGTTAGTTACCTACATATTGAAATAACTTTCAAGATGAATACTTAAATCAATAGGATTTGAACCTTTGGTCACGGTACTAAGGTCTAAATTAAAAATCTATGCATACATATTCCTTATTCATATACGAATAGGCAGAATACCCAAATCCCATCAAAAACATTACATGTAAAAAGATGCAAGTCTCGACAAAAAAGTTTTGAGATGTAATGTTAAACCAAGTCCGTAGTCCGTACCAGGAGGGTGTTCACAGACCTCGATTGCCACCGACTTCTAATATACATAGGCTCGCGGGCCGCCTGTTGCCGACCGCTGCTCTACACATCAGTGGCGTGGCGTAAAAGATATCCTTGGGCAAGCCGGTGCAGATTTGGCTTGCATTTTCCGTAAGAGCAGTAGAATAAGGTAGTCAAATGCCTGATATTAGGCAAGCCGGTAGGAATAGAGTTGTTTGGACGCCACGCCACTGCTACACACATGCTCTACAAATTAACCAAAAAGGCCATTCTATGTTAGTGACCAGGAACCCGTCCTTTCGAGTGTAATAATGTGAAAAGTTTGCCCGAGAATGGCATATTTATTTACCTTATGTATCCAAAGCCAGCTGATGGCTGTGGAGTGTTCTTCGCCTGAAACAAATGAAAACAATCATTATTAACTGTCAGAACAATGGACAATTGTTTGTGTAAAACAGTAACGCTTCCGTCAAGTACATTTAGATGGGTAAAGTCACCGGCAATAACACAAGGTTTTTTTTTAATAACTGGCAATATTTACGTATGAATTGGGTTACGATTTATAGGAAAATATTACAGTCAAAAAAAAATTTATACCACACCTGGCCAAAAAGTCCCTTTCTGGCCAGGTGTAGACATAAAATGATGTACACAACACGGGGGGTAATAAAGAAAGCCCTCGATCGCATATTTACGTCCCTCGCTTACAGCTCGGGCCGCAAACCTCTGCGATCTCGGCCTTTCTTTGTATTACCACCCTAGTTGTGTAATGTACTATTGTGTGTAATATTTTTATTCGTTCGATTATGCCAGTAGACAATCAGGGCGATCGACGTAGTCTAGCTGTCAGTTGTGACAATAACGAGGCTAACGAGGTTTCGACTTAAAGAAGTCTTCGACTAACAGCGGTTTTCATAGGCCCATGTTCGACTTATAGAGGTTAAGGCTTCTGTAGTTTTTGACTTCGAGTTACAGAGGTAAAATAAATAAAAAATCGAGTTATAGAGGTAAAATTTCCAATAGACTAAATACGTATGACCTTCCTGCCATAATTTTTCTTCGAGTTATAGAGGTACCGTAGAATGGGGTGAGTAGGCTTCGCGGGGGGAGTTGGCTTGCGAATCCAGAATTTCATTTTTGAGTAGTTACTTTAATTTTTGGGCTTAGGTTGCTCTCAAAGTAATTTGATTATATTTTTAGACATATTTTTTCTTCTTTTCGCAACATTAAGCTGCCAAATCATACAATTTTGAAACACAAATTCTCTGTCAAAGTTGATGCTCGAAATCGGCGGATTTTTAGTTGAAAAAACTTTGTTTTTAAGTGATGTTTACCAAAATAAGTGTTCATCCACCTTTCGGATATCGTTTATATACTTACATGGCTTATTGGAAACAGAAAAACTTAAGTTATATTCTCTTTATTTATAATGGTTTTAACATAGAAAACGAGGCTATATTGTCAAAATATAAAATTGCTAGGCCTTCTCACCCCAACTACGGGGTGAGCTGGCTTTGCCTACTATTATGAATTTTTCGTTGAAACTATGCAATGAAGCAACAAACTATCATTGACAAACTGAAATTCTTACCTCCGGAACACTTTTTTTGTATATAAATCAATGTGCCACATATAAAAATAAACTTTTATCCAGGTTTGAACTTCGATTTCCAGCCAACTCACCCCGTTTTACGGTATATATTCACAAACTTCGAGATACAGAGGTAATAAAACAAAAGAACGGTTTGTTCGAGATGTAGAGGTAGAGTTCATCTATTTCGAGTTATGGGGGTAAATAATGTACTGAAACGTCTTGGAGGGAGTCATTGGTAACTTCGACTTATGGAGGTTTAATATTTCGAGTTATAGAGGTTTTGGGGCTTGATGGGAAGGGAACGGGCTTTTATTTCGTGGTATAGAGGATTTCGTCTTATCTACGTACGACGTATAGAGGTTCTACGTAGAAACTCAATTCGCTCTTAATGAGGGTGTTTAGAAATCATAAACCCATCAGCTGGCAGCAGGGTGGCGAAAGGTCTTTTTGACAATAGGCGTCAAGATCCACCAATCACACCACTTGATTTTGACATCTACTGCCAAATAGACCTTTCGCCACGCTGCTGCCAGCTGGTGGATTTCTGATTTCTAAATACCCTCATTGGCTAAGAATCGGTAACGTCGTCTTGTTTCATAGAGAAAATATCAGATAAGCGTTTCAAACCTCTAAGAAAAAAAACTTGTTTTCGTTCAGTGATATCCCTTACATAATTTTTTTTTGTTTTAGTATCCCCGTCTTATCCCACAAAAATCTAAATTATTTCTACTACTGACCATCCGTGTGTCTGATTCCAAATGTCGTTATTGGCAAATCGATACCTTTAGACTCGGGCGTAAACGCCGCAGGTTCTAATGGCGTTTACGCCCTTTGAGTCCAAAGGTATCGAAATACACACAGGCCACATACAGGGCGTGATCGCCATAGAAAAAAAATTGCAGATAAGCTTTCAACTAAGTCTAAAGGTGGTTTTCCAACGGCAGGGCGAGACGAGACGCGACGCGGATTGAATTGAAATTTGTATGGAATTTTCAATCCAATCCAATCGCTAGGAGAGGATTGAAAATTTCATACAAATTTCAATTCAATCCGCGTCGCGTCTCGTCTCGCCCTGCCGGTGGAAAACCACCTTAAGCCCTCTTAAGAGGACACTTGAGAATGCGTCACAGTTATAAGGAAAAAGCAGCCATGAAATGCATAGGTATTATCCTTAAGAACACACTTCGGGTTTTTTTGTAGCGTATGAACTTTTGTTATTACAGCTCGCGGCACGAAAGTCTCGTCACTTTTAGGTATTTAAAGAAAGGTAAACAAAAAAACCAAGTAACTCGGGTCGTTCAGCCAATCAAAGTAACGTTTTGTATCTGTGGCACAATACCACTGGCTGAACGACCCGTGACACGTGGTTTTTTTTGTTTACCTTTTTTTAAATACCTAAAAGTACAGAGTATAGCGGTGAACAAAATGTGGAGGGGATCTACACTCCGCTTAGGCACTGAGGCGGAGACCAGCGGAGCGGAGATGTTATTGCTGGTGACACATTTACTGGGGTATATGGTTGATGTTTGATGTGACTCTGTGTATGTATGATTAATTGTTAAATTAATGTAATTGCCGCAGCGAAAGCATTAACTGGTTTATACTATGATTATGTCAAGTTGCTATTTCATGAAAAAAAAAAAGAAATAGTCAATACTCACATATGCATCCAACAATACGGGCATCAAAGCAGGAGGGTACCAGCGTGGGGTTGGCCTTGGTGCCCGCCGCCTTCTTCAGAACCTTCATGTTGAACGGATCATCGTCTCCCGACTGGATGGCGAGGAGCTCCTTCTTCTCCAAGCCGGTTGCATGCTCGATGGGATCCGCCATCACTAGACGAAAAATAATTATTTTGTAGGTTTGCTGATCTTACGATTGGGTTAAGGCTGCCAGTCAAAACAGACACGGACAGAACAGTTCCTCCTACCACTTGTATGTAAAGTAACGCAGCTTTCGTATTGGCTTCAATATGATAAGATAACTTAACATTTATAAAGACTACTTATGAAATTTATAAGAGATTTGCCTAAATCTTTTAACCTGACTGACGCTGTAATGTTTTGTTTCCTGCATAATGTGCAAAGAAGATGTTGGTGGATCAACTTTTTCTTGTACGGCATTGCCATGGTAACGTCCACTGGACAACTTTTTAAAATATGGTTTTCTACAGTTAAAATTCATCAAATGTACATTTTTGGTATAGCTATAAGCCCTACATTTTATGAACCATCTCCTATGCACATCAGTAACATATAAAAGATGAAATTTTAGTGGTTGTTTTCTGTTCAAGTGTTTTGATTAGGAAAGAGTGGAAGAAATTTTTTTAATGCAAAAAAAATATATATTTTCTATGGAGCAGGTCGTTCAAATTACCTGACCCTCCATACAAAAGACAATTTTTTTTATGTCAAATTTTTTTTTCTTATTTTTCCTTATCAGAACACGATACTGAACATGCCCTTAAACGGAAAAACCACTAAAATTTCACCTTGTATTATAACAGATTTTTTAAGAATCTCAGACACTGTTGTCTCCTGGACAATGGGACAAAATAACAAAAAAGAAAAAGTTAACTGACCCATTTAGAAATATGATTATACAATATACAAAAGAAATACATGAGTATGTTAGGTTGGGTTGCACACATTTTATTGACAAATGAAAAGGTCATCTATGAAGGTCGAGCATCAAAACAAAACTGTTTATTAAGTAAATCAATATTATTATTCTGTCAATTCTGCTGGCCAATTTTGCATTGCACTTTGTTGGCCTCAGAAACCGACCTTGCGGGCTCTGTTGGTTTTTGGGGTATTATTCCATTTTTTGTCATGTTGTGAGTGTTAAATTAATATAAGTAGGTCCATGAGACAGAATAATATTTTATTTGGTAGCAAATTAAGGTGTTCATTGTACAGTTATCACCATGTTAAAATTATTGTAAAGTTTCTGATTCAATTGAGATAAAAATGTTAGTAAAATAAATAGTAAAGGTGTAATGCTATTAAGAATCTGGAAACAAAATTATAATCACATAAACAACATGTTATAATTTTATTATTTACATCTATCATTTTACACATCGGAAAAACATGGGAAGTGTACATAAATATTAACAATGTATCTGGTATTATCGCTATTTTGATTAGCTTGATTTTAACGGCCAGCACAGATAAATACAAGATTGTGCCAATTTGAGATAAGACAGGTATTAGTAACCTAAAAAACTATGATTTATTTTAAAAACACCAACTTCTATAATGGCTGCAGATTTACAGGAAATGTTATGAGAAACATGTTTAGGTATATCGTCGGCCGTAGGCTGAATTAAGGTAAGGGACAAAATACGATTTTTCAGGAGAGGCCGACAAAGTTTTTTTTCGGATTAAATCGTAAATAACTTTTATTGTAATTAACCTTTTTTGGGTTTGATTTCACACATAATCTTATATTTAAGTGCTCTATCTGTCTATGTAGTGTGTATTTAAATAATTTAGTTATTTTAGAAAATAGACGTCCCTTACAACAACGTATTTCGTTCGTAATGTCCCTTACATGCCAAAAATGTTGTAGTCTCGTGTCGTCTCGTCTGTTACCTTATATTGACCTAAGCGTTATGTCTAATATATTGATAAAAAAATAGCGTAAGGGATTCGTTGAAATAATGTATGAAAGAAAAAATAGAGTAACGGTATCGTTGCAAAATAATTAGTATACATTTTTGACGTAAGACGTATTTTTGCATTGGAAATTTCATGTAACAGCTATGAAAATGTATTGAAATGTGTATGTATTTTTTGTGTGTCCGTTACATGGAATATCTGTACACTGTAAAAGTCGATTTCAACGGGGTGAAATGACACAAATTTAATTTAATTTTAGTTTTTATTGTAATCAGACTTTAAAAAAATAGATGGCAACCTATAGCATGCAGTATTAGCAATTATTTTTTAGCCAATCATAGTGGCTGCTATGAATAATTAATTTTTCCTTTGTATTTTTACAGGTACTGAGACACTTCATAAAAACAAAAATATTGCTTTCGCTAATCCGCAATATTGTAACGTGTTAAAAAATTAGTGCTAGCTCGTTATAATTACTTGCGTATTTTTTTTTGTATAACGGGATAGCACTTATTGTCTAACACGTTATCATATCGCGGATTAGCAAAGCAATATTTTTGTTTTTATTTACATGGATTTCCGCAAAGTAACATCTGATTTATATAGATAGAGTGTTCGTCTCAATAGTTGTAAGCCTTTTTTTTCTTCATCGTCGCTATTCTTATTTTCGTGACTTGCAAGTCCCCAGTCTTCTGTGGAAACATTTTCTCTGTTATGGGGTCCCAGTCAATAAAATCCGTGTGCTCCATAAGGATTACAAAATAGGGACGAGGATTTTTCCTAGCAGATTCCATGAAACTAGGCCTTTGCGTGTAACTCCAAACAGTCAGTTTTCGCACTTCTCGTTCGATAACTGAGTGCATACTGTCAACTGGCATGTAACTATGACCGGTCAATAGGAAGTTAATTTGGATAGTTTCAATGTTTTTTGATATAGACAAAAAATATTGCAATATTTAGAGGACCGTCCTATTACGATTTTGTCCTGTGCAAGCATCGCAATACAGGATAAGTTTTCTTATTCCTCTGTCATCGACATCTTTCAGATACTTGAAAAGACAGGAACCTATCTCTTTTGCTCCTCGTTTTCCGTCACATTCACCCCAAACATAGCAAAAACCGTTCTGTGTAGAGCTTTTATAAACTGTGAAGTTAAATACAGTGTATTTTCTGCTATAGAATAATTATAAGGCTTTTATGTACTTTTTTTTTATTAAGTTAATACTTTCGGAAATAATCGCTCCGAAAGTTGCATAAATTGTGTCCCCCCTCCCCCCTTTAACTTTTAAACCGTAAATCCAAAAAATATGAAAAAATTCAGAAAGGTAACGCTTAGTAAATACATTCAACGAAAATTATTTTGAATAGTAACGAATAAACTGTTTTGAACCAAAAAGTTTTAAGTGTCATTGATTTACACGGCATTTAAGACCTTTTGGCAGTTGTTTATTACGACGTTTTTTTGTACGGTGGTACGGAACCATTCGTATGTGAGTCCGACTCGCACTTGGCCGGTTTTTTAGTATGTTATTCACTAATTGTAGTAATTGCTGTCTGCATCGGAGCAACCCGTTATTTTGTTTGTCCATATTTATCACTTAGGTTAATCATTGTCAAAAACACGAAGAAAATCCCAACCAAACGACAGATTTTTTTAGATGCCCCCACGCAACTGTTGAGTCCTCTCTTTCGCACACAGAGCGACAATGTAGAATAGAAAGGGATGGGAAATGTGCACGGAACCTAAATATAAATCGAATCAAATTAGTGTAAGGGACACATTGTTTAAAATATAATAATGTAAAATGGGGTTAGGATTATTTATTTCAAAACTCGTGCACATATTTTAAGGTATGGGTATTATTGACTTATGAGACGAAAAATGCATTAGGGTAAAGCTAGTTTCATAAGGTTTTCTTCAAAAATATACCATGTAAAGGTAATTCCTTGATTGCGAAGACCTTTACTTTATTCGAAGTGGGTTGGTGGCAGCAATTACACCATTTTAAGTTACTATATTATAATATTTTTCAGATACGTCGTTTTTGTGGGACAGATTCGATTTTGGACCCACGAAAATCAGTAGTGTAAGGGTCATTTTTTTCAAGCTAGAATTTTTTCATAAATATCATTTGAAAGAGCGTAAAATTCTGAACAAAACTGTATATTCAACTCATCTTGCGTGTTTTGTCCCTTACCTTAATTCAGCCTACGGCCGACGATATACGTTTGTTTTGCCAATTAAAGTTTTATAATCATAAATTAGAAAAATAAATTACAGGAAAATCAATACAACGTGACAGGTTGACATTTTATATAATAGTTTAACAACCATATACAAAATTGAAGTAATGATCGTTCTATTTAAATTAAACTTCTCATTTAGATATTTCCAAAATAATACTTTGTATGGGATTTTGTAATATTTTCAAGATGATTTTGACATTACGTAACTCAATTTTGACAAGTGAGGTTGTGACTTATTCTGAACATTTAGAAGTGGACTTACTTTTGTCGGCATATCCGCGACGAGCGGAGTTCAAGAGAACACCTTTAAGCGCATTTCCACGAATAATTTGTCTACACAGAGAAGCCATTTTGCTTATTTCCACTAGACCGCTTCGCACGATGGCAAGTGGAAGAAATTTTTTTACGAAGAATAGTGCGACCCAAAACCGGAACTTGACAGTTGACGTTAACTGGTAAAGTACGGTTTTATTCATTCTTGAACTTCTATAGGTAGCGTTCTTTTTTAATGTGTTAAAGGTAAAATTCCTATTCTTATTTACTTTCGGCCGGGTTAAGAGTAAATAGTAGAAAAAAATAATTTTCACATGTTAATTTACAATAAACTGAAGGAAATTAGAAATACAATTCAAGGTGTCCCAGAAAACATGGGCCAACTCGAACATGGACATGAAAGATGTCAATAAGGATATTATGATTTTTTTGTTTACTTTAATAAAAGCTCATTTATTGAAACAGCAGAAGCGTTTTTTTCTATTAACTGTAAAATTAACCAAGATGTAAGTCATCACAGATTTATGACTATCTCTTTGCAGCAAAACAGAATATAGCATGAAGTTTATAAGGCCTTGATATGGCCATCGTGTATTTTGACATCACAGTCCATTCCATAGATCTCTCCGTCTAATTGCTGTCTAATTAGTAGTTTAAAATGCTTATATCTCCCGCATTTCCCGGTCAATTATAATTTCACTCTATGTAATCTTACGGTATTTTCATATTTTGATAAGAAATACGACTATAACTAAAATAATGCATATTCTCTATTGGAGAGTTATAATAGAAATAAACGTTTTGACAAGTTGTGAGTACTGGCCACCGCACCGTCGTGGAATCTCTACGGTTGATTTAAAACCGTAATGCAAAATTGTGTATTATGTCAATGTCGTTCTGTTGAAATAATTACAACGAATAAATATGTATTTTATGTGCATTAACGTATTTCCACGTAAATAACCCCATCAAGTGGTAGCAGAGCGTGGTTGTGACGATTAGCTACGTTTGCGGTAAATATATTCGCAACATGGCATCGACGAGTTATCGAAATATAGAACCGTTGAATAAATCGAACTATGACACATGGTGCCTACAAGCTCAAGCCGTCCTAATAAAGGGCGATTATTGGGATATAGTAAGCGGCGAAAAAACATTGTCTCCAACTGCTGATGCGGCGGCAAGGGCGGCGTTCAATAGAGAAGATTTAAAGGCAAGAGCTGAAATTTTACTTTTGCTGTCACCTTCCGAACTGAAACAAATAAAAATTTGTACGTCATCCAAAGCTGTGTGGGACAAATTAAAGGCTATTTACCAAAGCACCGGGCCTGCGAGGAAAGCAACCTTGCTGAAACAATTAGTTCTAAAGCGAATGACAACAGAAGAAGACATCCGTGATCATATCAATAATTTCATGGATATCGTAGACAAACTCGCCGATATGGACATAAAAATACCTCCAGAACTACTCAGCATCATGCTGCTATACAGTCTGCCAACGACGTTTGAAAACTTTAGAATAGCCATCGAGTCAAGAGACACACTGCCCAATCCTGACGACCTTAGAGTCAAAATTCTCGAAGAATACCAGGCCAGGAGTGGTAGTGATCAACCTGACAGCACCGAAGCATACCATTTCAAGAAAAACAAATTGAAGCCGTACTGCAAGAGCTGCAAAAAGAAGGGTCACACTACCGAGGCATGTTGGGGGAAAAAGAAGCATCAAAATGAGAAAACTGACAGAAGCCAGCCGAAGAACTTCAATGTTTGTCTGAGTACCGCAACTTCAAGCACCGATGAAACTCTTTGGTGTTTAGACAGCGGGTGCTCATCGCATATGTGCGGCGACAAGTCTCTGTTCTCTACCATCACCCCTGAAAATGGCAACCTCAAGTTAGCGTCAAACAAATACACTAGCAAAATCGAAGGCAAAGGAATTGTTACAGTTAGCAAAGAAAAAGAAGCCTACAACTTAAACAAAACTCTATTTGTTCCTGATGTATCAGTGAATCTACTGTCCGTAGGCAAGATAGCCGACAGAGGCAATAAAGTCCTCTTCGAAAAAGATAAAGCCTCTATCATCTCCAAAAGCGGCGAAGTAACACTGACAGCACAGAGAAGAGACGGACTGTACTACCTTGATTTTGACAAGAAAGAAACTGCAAACTACACACCACAAGGCAACGGCTGTGACATCATGGAGTGGCATCGAAAACTTGGCCACATAAATGAAAGGGATCTGAAGAAAATGGCTGCAGACGATCTAATGTACGGATTAAACTTTACTGACGATAAGTTAGAAACGTGTGAGACCTGCATCAAAGGAAAACTGTCAAGACTACCCTTTACAAGACATGATGACCTGTATACGACGGAATCGCTAGAAATCATTCATAGCGACGTTTGTGGACCTTTCGAGTGTGAGACATTAGCAGGATCAAGATATTACGTCACATTCATAGACGATTTTACAAGATATTGCCACGTCTATTTCATAAAAAAGAAGAGTGACGTATTCAGCACCTTTAAACAATTTAAAAACGAAGTCGAGACGTTCCACAATAAAAAGATAAAACACCTGCAAACTGACAACGGCACCGAATATCGTAACAAGGAATTTGACGATTTCCTCAAGCTGCACGGCATCCAGAGAAGATTGACTACCGTGTACACCCCGCAACAAAATGGGATCAGCGAGAGGAAGAACAGATCTTTGTTAGATAAAGCCAGATGCTTGCAGATCGAAGCAAACGCATCCAAAAAGCTGTGGGCTGAAGCGGTGTCCACAGTGAACTATCTAATAAATCGTAGCCCTTCGAAAGCATTAAATGGCAACATACCATTCACGAAATGGATAGGCCGAACACCATCTGGTAATCATCTTCACGTTTTCGGCAGGAAGACCTTCGTCCTGAAAAAGAACCGACGAGGCAAGCTGACACAAAAAACCAAAGAAGGCGTATTCATGGGTTACTCATTGACCTCAAAAGGTTACAGAGTGTACATACCCGAAGATGATGACGTGGTGATAAGCAGGGACATCAAGGTCATAGACAAAATGTACTATGAAGAAAAAGATACGGACTATGAGAGCCTTGTAAACGAAGTGGAACACCATAGCACGAACAAACCTGAAAAAGGAAACAAAAACAATAGAAAAGATCAGAATATTAGACAGGAAATAGAAATTGAAATCATAGAGCAGAAAAACGAAATTCCTCAGCATGATCCCGACAATCTTGAAGATGACATAGATGAAGCAGAAGCTTTTGACGATGCATCAGAGATCGTTGAGATACCTGAAAATGGGAGGCCACAAAGAGAAAGACGCCTACCAGGATGGACCAAGGATTTCGTACTTGATGACTCTGAAGAAAATCATTTGCTCATGGAAATATGTTGCCTGTCTGACGGAAATGATAATGAAGACGATGAGTACTGGCATGATGCCATAAAAGCTGAAATAAGAGCACATGTCAAGAACGGGACCTGGAAAATTGAAAAGAAAGGCAAAGATGTGAAAGTCGTTGACTACAAGATGGTTCTCAGAAACAAAGTAGGAGCAGATGACAGCGTGACAAGAAAAGCCAGACTTGTAGCACGAGGTTTTACACAGCGGCCAGGCATCGACTATAACGAGACTTACGCACCTGTTGCTAAGCTAAGCTCAATCAGATCTGTCATTGGCATAGCTATAGAAGAAGGGTTACAGTTAAATCAAATGGACGTTAGAACAGCGTACCTAAATGGTGAACTGGAAGAAAAAATAGTAATGAAGTACCCAGACTATTTAGAAGAATACCTGACAGAAATCATGATTGAAGAAAGCACAAAAGAGGATCTGACTGTCTATAATAAAACTGTAGAGATGCTAAAGGACATCAAAAACATTCCAAAAGAGAAAGCTTGTTGTCTTATCAAAGCACTTTACGGACTCAAGCAGGCAGGGAGGCAGTGGTACAAGAAACTCGACACAGAATTAAAACACATAGGATTCAGAGCATCAGAAGCCGACCCATGTGTATACCTACTAGAGAAAAGAGGAGTAAAACTTATAATTGTAATTTATGTCGACGATTTATTGATTGCCTACTCGTGTCCAAGAAAACTGCAAGAAGTTAAAAACCTACTAAATTCAAAATTCGAATTGAAAGATCTGGGAAAACCCAAGTGGCTCATCGGCATAGATTTAACATACAAAAAGGGTGAAATTAAAATCAACCAACAAAAGTTTATAGAGGAAACTCTTAAGAAGTTCAGGATGGAAGATTGCAAGCCTTCATCTACACCCATGGAGCCAGGCCTCAAACTAGAAAGAGGTATAAAAGATGACAGACAAAATCATGATCTTCCTTATAAGAATCTGATCGGTACACTTATGTATCTGGCAGTGGCAACTCGACCTGATATTATGTTTGCCATAAGCTACCTCTCACAGTTCAATGATTGCTATAAGAAAGAGCACTTCAAGTGTGCAAAAAGAGTACTTAGGTACCTAAAAGCGACTAAAACTGTCGGCTTGACATTCACGAAGACTGGCCAAGACATGTATGGCATGGCAGATGCGGACTGGGGCGCATGTAAGCTTGACCGAAAATCATTCTCAGGCTATTGTTTCAAATACGCTGGAACGGCGATAAGCTGGATGTCGAAGAAACAAAAGAGCGTCGCGCTATCGACTGCAGAAGCAGAATATGTAGCGCTGACGGAAGCTGCTAAGGAAGCGATTCATCTGAAAAGCCTTTTCAAAGATTTAGGAGCAGATTACGAAAGGGTAGTCATCTTAAATGACAACCAAGCAGCCCTGAAATTAAGTCAAAATTCAATGGTGACCTCGAAATCGAAGCACATTGATTTAAAGATGCACTTCATTCGGAACTGCATTCATGAAGGAGCAATAGAAGTAAAGTATCTGCGAACCGAGGATATGGAGGCAGACTTGCTGACCAAAGCTTTAGCTGGTCCGCGGCTCGTGAAGTTGCGGAGCTGCCTGGGACTGTCCTGATGACCATGATAGTGCCGTGAAGAGGAGTGTGAGTACTGGCCACGGCACCGTCGTGGAATCTCTACGGTTGATTTAAAACCGTAATGCAAAATTGTGTATTATGTCAATGTCGTTCTGTTGAAATAATTACAACGAATAAATATGTATTTTATGTGCATTAACGTATTTCCACGTAAATAACCCCATCACAAGTATTGATACGCAAATAATGTGTAAATTCAATTTTCATCCATTTTGTGTAATTTTATTTTCATTTACACTCAAAAGGAGTAAAAAAAATCGTAGTTAAATATTTAAAGAAAGTTTTTAATTCAGATTAAATAGTAAAAACATGAGATTTACATTAGTATGAAAATGTGTCTTGTTAAGGCACGTGTTCTAAAGTTATATCAAATAAACTATATATATATATTATCTACAATGAATAAGTTCATGTGCACTATTTTCTTGCAATTTTGTGGTTTAATTCAGAGCGGAAAAGTCTAAGTACATTTCTTTGTGTTGCTTACAATTTTTTCGCTGCTACGTTATTTATAAAAGTTTTTCTCTGAGCGATGAGACCGTAGAAGAGCTGAAACAGGATAAATAAAATAATATATTACTTCTAGACTAGACAGAAAGAACAAATAAGTAGTTTTTTCGTCTACTGAGCTTCATTTTCATAAATAGGCTAGTTTCCTGGTTTAGTTCTCGGTTATGTGGTTTTATAGAAAATACGAACAAATGACGTCACCGATTCTTATGGTCAAATTGTCTTTTTATTTTAATTTTTTGTTATTTTAAAATCCTAGTTCGAATCGGTAAAGGTAAGAAAATAAATGAGACTGTTTTTTTAGACATGTTTTGGAAACAAAATTTCACAATTAGCTTTATTTTTCCACAGCAAACTACCCTACTCTACCCTATTAAGTATAATATACTTACTGCTAATGAAAATTTTATCTTACGGCGGATTTTTCTTATTTTATTAGAGCACAAGACCAGAGAAGAGACAATACTGTGGTGAAATCAGTTTCTAGTTCGACCACTTCTTTGAATGAAGCATCCTTTGAATGAGTTCAGTCGCACATCTATTTCGCCATCTTCTAGCTGAAACCAATAGTAATTTTGGTGAGATGGCGTAAAAGTATTCTGTAGCTTCAATCAATCAATCAGAGAAGTTAAGAAAAAGAAATAAAAACAATAGAGTAGATGACAGAAAACAATAGACTTAGAAATAATAATTCTTTATCCTTAATGCATTTCAGGATTTAATTGCCAATTCTATAAGACTTATGATTATTTACCGGATCTGTTTGGTAAAGTTCTCTGTAACATGAAGGAGAGACGCATTCTCTTACACAGCGAGTTCGAGCTAGGCCCGCCATATGACTACAAGCACTGCTCTGTTCGCACGCTGTCTCAAATTCCCGGAATGTCATTTCCTGGAAAATCAAATTAAATGGAATATAGGTAAACATTTACAAATTGGTTTAAAATTTAGTAGGAGGCACCATTATAATATATTTCCAAATGTACCGACTGAATTGAGGTGAAAAAAAACTTTCTTTTTCTGAAGCCGTTTAAATTAAAGAAGCTGGCATAGAATATCAACAGTGCACAATGCAAAACTTCCAAATACTTCAAGGTATTTTAAAAGATGTGCTATTTACACATTTACATTATTTACATTAGCGAAGCAGACGCATACATACGTTTTTTGGTGAATCCTTATATTGGTATTCTTTGAAAGTAAAGGTTACTTGAGTTGGTTCAGCGACACTTTTGCAAATTCCATAAAATCCTAAAAATAAATACCATCCGAGTAATACCGATATGCGGTACATTTTTGTCGGTGAATGTCGGTGTCGCATTAAGGTTAAACTTCAGGAAAAAAATCAATAATTCTTGAAACCTGTTGCTTATACTGCTGCGTTTACTTTTTAGATATATTCAATTAAATATTATGAAAAAAGCACATGAAAAAGCTTTATTAAATTTCATGTCTATATGTCAGTTATGAATGTTATGATGAATATAAACGTACTTGACTTTAATATCTTTTCAATTATTTACTTGAACGGATAAAAACGCGGTTTTTACCGATTCGGCTCATTACTAACATTTTCAGCTACCGCTCGAAAACCGAGTACCGTTAGCAAAAATTCATTAGGAGGTTCGTGCGAATGTTCAATTTGATATTCAATTTTATTTTATTTTACTCTATGTATTTACTTTATATAAAACGCGATTCCATAAAGTATCTGTTTGGACTCCCCGCATTTTTGGTGCCGCTGCATACTATCAAATTTTAGAATAAAGATATTTGAACGATCGCTTGGTGTTCCAAGTTAAAAATGAAATCAATACTATTTTGAAATTAATATACTTGTACAATAAACAGTTTATGAAAATAATTGTAGCTTAGCTTCGTAGACATTCTTAGACCTCGTAATTTTATATACGGGTTACATATATATTATTAAATTTGGGAATTTTAAATATGTACATATTTATAAATTATTCCGTCGCAACGAATGTTGCCATATCATTTATTTATTTTGTATTGTACACATTGTATTGCTCTCTTTGTACATCGCTCGCTCGCACATCCACAATAATCTGTCACGTAATTACGAAAGAGCGTAATATAGCGAAAGGTTTCTTATTAGACTTCGAGTTTTTACGCATTTCCGTGTGTTATCCGAACTACTTTTTCCTGAAATTGTGTTAGTTTCTTGTGTAAAAGACTTTCAATGTTCTGTGTTATAGAAAAAGACCTTTGAATGTGTTTCTCCGTGCCCAAGGTGTTTTTTAAGATCAACAGTATTGGATGTTGTAAGTATGTTGTCAATTTACTGTTTAATTTGTCTTTTAAGCCATATCTCTATATGTTGCGTTGGTATAAAGTCACAATTTAGGTTTATACTATCCAATTTTCGTTTGTTAAATACCTTACTTTACTAAATCCTATTATCTGATAAAACTAATTCATTGCCAGATTAAGCTTCCAATCTATTATAATTAATGAAGTGAGCCCACAAAAGACATATAAAGGATGTCTTTTGCTTGTAAATTTTTGATAGGTAGTATTCATTAGTCAAGCAATGGAAAGATTTACTATGTCAGGCTGCTCTATTTCTATGAATACATACCAGTGGCGTGGCGTCCAAAGAACTCGATTCCTACCGGCTTGCCTAATATCAGGCATTTGACCACCTTATTCTACAGCTCTTAAGGAAAATGTACGCCAAATCTGCACCGGCTTGCCCAAGGATGCCGGCTTACGCCACGCCAGCACGCCACTGATACATACACACACATTTCAAACCCTGTTGTAGATGCTTACGTATGTGATATTTATTTATGTTGATACACACATTAGTCTATCAAGGACAAACACTAAATGTACCACTTTTATGTGCTAATAACACTGAATAAAGTTGAAAAGTGGTAGACCACTTTCTTGGCTTAATGTATCTATGCTTCTGCAGTACTTTCTTAAGGGTCTTAGAAAAATCAAATTATACACAGTGTAACATGAGGAAACCGAATAATTTTAACAATGTATTCCTGAGGTCGTAAGAACCAAAAAATGTTATATGAACCCAGGTCGAAATATGATTTTAATTTTTCTTAATGTTTTTTACATAATCAGTTTTCCTTCACCAGTAAAACAAAACCTTAGGATAAGAATGAATTTTCCTTGTCAGACAAATTGTTTCAAAGCAGGATTTACGTAAAAGTGCAATCATAAGGGTGCTTTGTACTGGAGATTTCATTACAACTTGTTTAAACAAAAACGCAAATATCTCAAACACCAAGCTGAATCCAGCAAACATTATACAACATTTTTAACTTCAAATATGGTCATGAATACGCTGTTAAAATTATTCGGTTTCCTCATGTTACACCGTGTATAAGAACAAAATGTATTATTCATACAATTAGAAATAATACTGGTCGGATATAGCCTTTGGACATAATATTAATTGAATACAACGATAAACTAATAGTAATAACGTTTAGCAGTAAAAAATTGCTGCAAATCGAAAAAAGGGGGCAAGGGGGGCGAAGCCCTCCGTAATAAAGAAAAACCCCTAAACCACCACTACTTCAATATGGATGGGTTCGTTAGTCACCTTGCGTTCCTTTTAGAGAGGAAATAGAAGCCGCGAGTAACTGGGCTTTGCGTTCCTTTTAAAGAGGAAATAGAAGCCGCGCGTAACGGGGCTTCGACTTGTTTACAAGCTCGTATTTCAATTTTTTCTTATAAAAGGCTAAGGTTGATTTTCATGGTGATTTAAAGAAAGAAAACAACTTTCGAACGAATTATTGTTCTAGCAAATATGCATTATGTTAATTAATAGATGTATATAATTGTTGTTCTATCAAAAGTTTATTCTATTTCTTGATCAATTTGTGATTTGTTGTTCTATACTGTGAACGTTATACCATTTGTTGTTCAATTGATCATTACACACCCTATCAAAGTACCTAGATTGTAATTTATCTTTTCCTTTGACAATAATAGACGATGAATCATTGTGACGACACAAGTCATGGCGTTACGTAAAATATTCCAATCAGTCATCCATCCATAGATGTAGATATATACGATGACTGCTCATGATTTTGTCCGTTATGGAGAAAACGATCATAACGTCGCATTGTCACACTACCATTGTTAACTAAAGCCTCCCATACCATACTGTCCAGCTATCCCTGTCTGTACCATGGTATAGTACTGTAATTTTTCTTCATACATAAGGTACATCGCGCGCCGTGTACGAACGCAGTACAAGAGAAGATTTAAGAATGCGCAACAATGCTCCGGTATGGATCGCACTCGCACAGACGCGATCGTGCGTCTGTGTAAATACGTGTCGTACGCTCTTAAACGGCCGAAGTTGGACTACTTGTTTGTCTTTGTACTTTATACTTGGTAGAAATAGGTTGAACTGTTTTGTTGAAGTACACATAAAAACATTTAAAATAATCCAGGATCTATGATCTGTAGGTCTGAATAACATTAAAGACTACATGCATATAGAAAAACTAGTAACCTTGTTATTACCATAAAGAACACAGTCCTATTCAAATATAATCAACAGCTACCACTTTTTTCTTCTTACCTCATTTACATTGACCCTAGTCCCAAGTGCAAACTCAGTGCAGCCGTACTGACAATCCTCAACTATAATTTAGGTACTTTAAAATCGACCTTATTTCATGTCACATTAAGTTCAGATTTGTTTAACATAGGTTTCAGACGGATTTACTTTATTAATGGCAAAGGAATTTAAGCTTTCGGCGTTTAGTTATAAAGGTGGATCTCGGGTGTATTTCTTTAGGAAACTAGGCGGCGATGTTGCAATGACACAGACTGTGTGGTTTTCGTTGTTGAAATTGGCGTTTGTTTTAACGTGATGAAGTGCATTTGTATTCGAGGTGGTTCGAATTGCTTACTTCTCGTTACAAACGAATTGGTTGTTAACAATCCAGTTTAACAACATCAAATTTGGTTGAAATTTTTTTAATTCTATAGTTGCGTTTAATGGTCGTGAAGTTGACCGCCCCAAATCGTTTGCCCGCAAATAACATATCTCTATCGTTAGTTCATCGTTAGTTCACGTTAGTTCAGTAGGTAAAATCGTTAGGATCCGATTCCTTCACATATTTTTTTAAAAAACAAAATGGGGCGGCTAGCTTCACGTCTACCACCCCAACTCACTTTTCGCCATTTTTTTGGTGCACATAGCAAGATATACGTTAGTTCACGCTTGTTCACTATAAAATACCGTAAGGATCCGACTCCAACATTTATTTTTATTTTTTTAAAGTGGGGCGGCTAGCTTCACGTCTACCACCCCAACTCACTTTTCGTCATTTTTTTGGTGCACATAGCAAGATATACGTTAGTTCAAGCTTGTTCACTATAAAATACCGTAAGGATCCGACTCCAACATTTTTTTTTATTTTTTTAAAGTGGGGCGGCTGTCTTCACGCTAACCACCCCACCACGAAATCATCTAACCTAACCATCTCTACGCGTCAAGGGACGTTAGTTCACGTTATTTCAGGCATCGATGACGTTAGGATCTCATTACTCCAGTCACAAAAAAATAAAAACGTAAAATTCCATACTAGGTTATAAGCCAGGAGCACTATTACTGTAAAATGTTATCGAATCGGATCCTAACGATTCTGATGGCTGAACCTACATCTACAGACCATACGCTATCGATACAACTAGGTAACTTTCGGGCGTTCTGAGCAGTATAGCAGAAATTCGGTATTTTAGAATATTTTCATACTAGTTTCTAAGGCGGTATTACAAAGTACTGTCAAATGTTATTTTATCGGATCCTAACGATTCCACTAAGCGAACCTACATCTATACACTATAAGCTATCGATACAGATACGTAACTTGCGGGCGTTCTGAGCATTATAGCAGATATTCGGTATTTTAGAATATTTTCATACTAGTTTCTAAGGCGGTATTACAAAGTACTGTCAAATGTTATTTTATCGGATCCTAACGATTCCACTAGGCGAACCTACATCTATACACTATAAGCTATCGATACAGATACGTAACTTGCGGGCGTTCTGAGCAGTAAAGCAGATATTCGGTATTTTAGAAAATTTTCATACTAGCTGCTAAGGCGGTAGTACAAACGGCTGCCAAATGTTATTTTATCGGATCCTAACGATTCTAATGGCTGAACCTACATCTACAGACCATACGCTATCGATATAGCTAAGTAACTTGCGGGCGTTCTAAGTGGTATGGCAGATATTCGTCACTTTATTTTTTTGTACTATTGGGGCGGCTGTCTTCACGGTGACTGTTTCACTGGGAAACCAGTAAGGTACACACCGTTTCTGAATCTTTTCCGCTCTAGGGACGTTAGTTCACGTTAGTTCACGCATCAGCGACGTTAGAATCTCATTAGTCCAGTCAACAAAAATTAAAACGTGAAATTCCATACTAGGTTCTGAGGTGGTAGTGCAAAGTGCTGTCAAATGTTATCGAATCGGATCCTAACGATTCTGATGGCTGAACCTACATCTACAGACCATACGCTATCGATATAGCTAGGTAGCTTGCGGGCGTTCTAAGTGGTATGGCAGATAATCGTCACTTTATTTTTTTGTACTATTGGGGCGGCTGTCTTCACGGTGACTGTTTCACTGGGAAACCAGTAAGGTACACACCGTTTCTGAATCTTTTCTGCTCTAGGGACGTTAGTTCACGTTAGTTCACGCATCAGCGACGTTAGAATCTCATTAGTCCAGTCAACAAAAATTAAAACGTGAAATTCCATACTAGGTTTTGAGGTGGTAGTGCAAAGTGCTGTCAAATGATATCGAATCGGATCCTAACGATTCTGATGGCTGAACCTACATCTACAGACCATACGCTATCGATACAACTAGGTAACTTTCGGGCGTTCTGAGCAGTATAGCAGAAATTCGGTATTTTAGAATATTTTCATACTAGTTTCTAAGGCGGTATTACAAAGTACTGTCAAATGTTATTTTATCGGATCCTAACGATTCCACTAGGCGAACCTACATCTATACACTATAAGCTATCGATACAGATACGTAACTTGCGGGCGTTCTGAGCAGTAAAGAGGATATTCGGTATTTTAGAAAATTTTCATACTAGCTGCTAAGGCGGTAGTACAAACGGCTGCCAAATGGTATTTTATCGGATCCTAACGATTCTAATGGCTGAACCTACATCTACAGACCATACGCTATCGATATAGCTAAGTAACTTGCGGGCGTTCTAAGTGGTATGGCAGATATTCGTCACTTTATTTTTTTGTACTATTGGGGCGGCTGTCTTCACGGTGACTGTTTCACTGGGAAACCAGTAAGGTACACACCGTTTCTGAATCTTTTCCGCTCTAGGGACGTTAGTTCACGTTAGTTCACGCATCAGCGACGTTAGAATCTCATTAGTCCAGTCAACAAAAATTAAAACGTGAAATTCCATACTAGGTTCTGAGGTGGTAGTGCAAAGTGCTGTCAAATGATATCGGATCGGATCCTAACGATTCTGATGGCTGAACCTACATCTACAGGTCATACGCTATCGATACAGCTAGGTATCTTGCGGGCGTTCTGAGCAGTATAGCAGAAATTCGGTATTTTAGAAAATTTTCATACTAGTTTCTAAGGCGGTACTACAAAGTACTGTCACATGTTATTTTATCGGATCCTAACGATTCCACTAGGCGAACCTACATCTATACACTATAAGCTATCGATACAGATACGTAACTTGCGGGCGTTCTGAGCAGTAAAGCAGATATTCGGTATTTTAGAAAATTTTCATACTAGCTGCTAAGGCGGTAGTACAAACGGCTGCCAAATGTTATTTTATCGGATCCTAACGATTCTAATGGCTGAACCTACATCTACAGACCATACGCTATCGATATAGCTAAGTAACTTGCGGGCGTTCTAAGTGGTATGGCAGATATTCGTCACTTTATTTTTTTGTACTATTGGGGCGGCTGTCTTCACGGTGACTGTTTCACTGGGAAACCAGTAAGGTACACACCGTTTCTGAATCTTTTCCGCTCTAGGGACGTTAGTTCACGTTAGTTCACGCATCAGCGACGTTAGAATCTCATTAGTCCAGTCAACAAAAATTAAAACGTGAAATACCATACTAGGTTTTGAGGTGGTAGTGCAAAGTGCTGTCAAATGATATCGGATCGGATCCTAACGATTCTGATGGCTGAACCTACATCTACAGGTCATACGCTATCGATACAGCTAGGTATCTTGCGGGCGTTCTGAGCAGTATAGCAGAAATTCGGTATTTTAGAAAATTTTCATACTAGTTTCTAAGGCGGTATTACAAAGTACTGTCAAATGTTATTTTATCGGATCCTAACGATTCCACTAGGCGAACCTACATCTATACACTATAAGCTATCGATACAGATACGTAACTTGCGGGCGTTCTGAGCAGTAAAGAGGATATTCGGTATTTTAGAAAATTTTCATACTAGCTGCTAAGGCGGTAGTACAAACGGCTGCCAAATGTTATTTTATCGGATCCTAACGATTCTAATGGCTGAACCTACATGTACAGACCATACGCTATCGATATAGCTAAGTAACTTGCGGGCGTTCTAAGTGGTATGGCAGATATTCGTCACTTTATTTTTTTGTACTATTGGGGCGGCTGTCTTCACGGTGACTGTTTCACTGGGAAACCAGTAAGGTACACACCGTTTCTGAATCTTTTCCGCTCTAGGGACGTTAGTTCACGTTAGTTCACGCATCAGCGACGTTAGAATCTCATTAGTCCAGTCAACAAAAATTAAAACGTGAAATTCCATACTAGGTTCTGAGGTGGTAGTGCAAAGTGCTGTCAAATGATATCGGATCGGATCCTAACGATTCTGATGGCTGAACCTACATCTACAGGTCATACGCTATCGATACAGCTAGGTATCTTGCGGGCGTTCTGAGCAGTATAGCAGAAATTCGGTATTTTAGAAAATTTTCATACTAGTTTCTAAGGCGGTACTACAAAGTACTGTCACATGTTATTTTATCGGATCCTAACGATTCCACTAGGCGAACCTACATCTATACACTATAAGCTATCGATACAGATACGTAACTTGCGGGCGTTCTGAGCAGTAAAGCAGATATTCGGTATTTTAGAAAATTTTCATACTAGCTGCTAAGGCGGTAGTACAAACGGCTGCCAAATGTTATTTTATCGGATCCTAACGATTCTAATGGCTGAACCTACATCTACAGACCATACGCTATCGATATAGCTAGGTAGCTTGCGGGCGTTCTAAGTGGTATGGCAGATATTCGTCACTTTATTTTTTTGTACTATTGGGGCGGCTGTCTTCACGGTGACTGTTTCACTGGGAAACCAGTAAGGTACACACCGTTTCTGAATCTTTTCCGCTCTAGGGACGTTAGTTCACGTTAGTTCACGCATCAGCGACGTTAGAATCTCATTAGTCCAGTCAACAAAAATTAAAACGTGAAATTCCATACTAGGTTTTGAGGTGGTAGTGCAAAGTGCTGTCAAATGATATCGGATCGGATCCTAACGATTCTGATGGCTGAACCTACATCTACAGGTCATACGCTATCGATACAGCTAGGTATCTTGCGGGCGTTCTGAGCAGTATAGCAGAAATTCGGTATTTTAGAAAATTTTCATACTAGTTTCTAAGGCGGTATTACAAAGTACTGTCAAATGTTATTTTATCGGATCCTAACGATTCCACTAGGCGAACCTACATCTATACACTATAAGCTATCGATACAGATACGTAACTTGCGGGCGTTCTGAGCAGTAAAGCAGATATTCGGTATTTTAGAAAATTTTCATACTAGCTGCTAAGGCGGTAGTACAAACGGCTGCCAAATGTTATTTTATCGGATCCTAACGATTCTAATGGCTGAACCTACATCTACAGACCATACGCTATCGATATAGCTAAGTAACTTGCGGGCGTTCTAAGTGGTATGGCAGATATTCGTCACTTTATTTTTTTGTACTATTGGGGCGGCTGTCTTCACGGTGACTGTTTCACTGGGAAACCAGTAAGGTACACACCGTTTCTGAATCTTTTCCGCTCTAGGGACGTTAGTTCACGTTAGTTCACGCATCAGCGACGTTAGAATCTCATTAGTCCAGTCAACAAAAATTAAAACGTGAAATTCCATACTAGGTTCTGAGGTGGTAGTGCAAAGTGCTGTCAAATGATATCGGATCGGATCCTAACGATTCTGATGGCTGAACCTACATCTACAGGTCATACGCTATCGATACAGCTAGGTATCTTGCGGGCGTTCTGAGCAGTATAGCAGAAATTCGGTATTTTAGAAAATTTTCATACTAGTTTCTAAGGCGGTACTACAAAGTACTGTCACATGTTATTTTATCGGATCCTAACGATTCCACTAGGCGAACCTACATCTATACACTATAAGCTATCGATACAGATACGTAACTTGCGGGCGTTCTGAGCAGTAAAGCAGATATTCGGTATTTTAGAAAATTTTCATACTAGCTGCTAAGGCGGTAGTACAAACGGCTGCCAAATGTTATTTTATCGGATCCTAACGATTCTAATGGCTGAACCTACATCTACAGACCATACGCTATCGATATAGCTAGGTAGCTTGCGGGCGTTCTAAGTGGTATGGCAGATATTCGTCACTTTATTTTTTTGTACTATTGGGGCGGCTGTCTTCACGGTGACTGTTTCACTGGGAAACCAGTAAGGTACACACCGTTTCTGAATCTTTTCCGCTCTAGGGACGTTAGTTCACGTTAGTTCACGCATCAGCGACGTTAGAATCTCATTAGTCCAGTCAACAAAAATTAAAACGTGAAATTCCATACTAGGTTTTGAGGTGGTAGTGCAAAGTGCTGTCAAATGATATCGGATCGGATCCTAACGATTCTGATGGCTGAACCTACATCTACAGGTCATACGCTATCGATACAGCTAGGTATCTTGCGGGCATTCTGAGCAGTATAGCAGAAATTCGGTATTTTAGAAAATTTTCATACTAGTTTCTAAGGCGTTACTACAAAGAACTGTCAAATGTTATTTTATCGGATCCTAACGATTCCACTAGGCGAACCTACATCTATACACTACAAGCTATCGATACAGATACGTAACTTGCGGGCGTTCTGAGCATTATAGCAGATATTCGGTATTTTAGAAAATTTTCATACTAGCTCCTAAGGCGGTAGTACAAACGGCTGCCAAATGTTATTTTATCGGATCCTAACGATTCTAATGGCTGAACCTACATCTACAGACCATACGCTATCGATATAGCTAAGTAACTTGCGGGCGTTCTAAGTGGTATGGCAGATATTCGTCACTTTATTTTTTTGTACTATTGGGGCGGCTGTCTTCACGGTGACTGTTTCACTGGGAAACCAGTAAGGTACACACCGTTTCTGAATCTTTTCCGCTCTAGGGACGTTAGTTCACGTTAGTTCACGCATCAGTGACGTTAGAATCTCATTAGTCCAGTCAACAAAAATTAAAACGTGAAATTCCATACTAGGTTCTGAGGTGGTAGTGCAAAGTGCTGTCAAATGATATCGGATCGGATCCTAACGATTCTGATGGCTGAACCTACATCTACAGGTCATACGCTATCGATACAGCTAGGTATCTTGCGGGCGTTCTGAGCAGTATAGCAGAAATTCGGTATTTTAGAAAATTTTCATACTAGTTTCTAAGGCGGTATCACAAAGTACGGTAACGGTAACACAAAAGAAAGTTTCATACATTTTAGAACTTTTTCTTGTATTAGGACGGAAAGAGTCCGTTAATATAAGTAGAAATGAAATAAAATTGACAGAAAACTTCACAGACTACTTAGAAGCTTTTTAGACATGCTCACTCTCTTGCTCGATCAGTTTATGTCAACTGGGTAAGGTATGCCTTCAACGATCTTGACGGCCGGCCGGTTAGGCCAGGTGAAGGTTTGTGTATGAACCTTATAATGGGAACATTATAAGGTCGGGTAAAGTTACGGGTGGGTAGGTTTGGATGAGAAAAAAACATGAAAATAATTAATAAAAATAGGTTTATTTTTTTATTAAAAAAAAAATAACTAAAAATGGGAAGGAATCACTCACATTTAACATTTAAAGAAATTATTTATCAAATAGATATCATAAATGAGGAGTGGCTTTTCAAAAAGACTTATTTCTGGATGAAAATCATGGAAAAATAAGCCCGTTTGAAGAGACACTCTTCAGATCTAAGTAATTTCAAAATATGTAATATTAAAATAAAATCACTCTTAATGACGAATACCGATGACGATGTCTTACTTTCAGACTGCTCTCAGAGCCTTATCACACTTACGATTTGTGAGCGAGCTGCGGGCGAGTTTCCATACAAAACCAGTCGCGGCGAACTCGCTGCGAGCTTGCCGCGAGCGACATTTGTATGGAACTTCTCTTCTAACTCGCCCATCTCTCGCTCGCAAATCGCAAGTGTGATAGTAAAGAAAATACAGTAATTATTGTACAGAGTGTTTGATAATGATATGCTGATAAAATCAGACTTATATCCGAGTCAGTATAAGCGAGTGTTTTCCTTTCAGGCTGCTGCCAAATAAAGTTAAGGATTCTGGTTATCCAGGATATCATTTAAAGCAAAGTATAGAGATAAAACTTTATACCTACACATATGTTCTGCAGCGTTCATTTAAAAATAAAAATCGGTGCTTAGGCTGTACAATCAACAACGTCATAAATGTATGTATGTATGTAAACAGTTTATTGCACTTGAAATCATACAGAAACAGTACAAAGATCAATGGTTATGTACAAAGGCAAACTTATCCCTCCAGGGATAAGTTCGTTTTCCTGCTAACCTTACTATTTAATATATTTATGTCGCCACCAACTAAAATGCTAGGCAGTTAACCAAATGGATAATAAAACCAGTTGGCTGCCACATATACGTTACCAAGGTGACTAAATTATCTGAACAGTCTGCAAAGAACGTTGCCGAACAAAATAACGTCACAGATACTAAACACATGAATTTTACATAAGTTATTGGACAAAGTTACATACAAAATTACATTTACATGAATTTCCAAAAGTAACAAAACCGCAAATTTTCAAAATCGGCTGGTCATTATAATTCCAAAAGTTGCTGGACAGTAAACATCCAGAAGTTGCTGGACACTATACGTCCAAAAGTGAGCGGAATAGTTTCGAATTTTAAATAATATCATTGAAAACAGTACCCGACCAGTGACATGTGATACAGTATTTGTCTTTTATCTAAATCCATACCATAATTTCCTTACAATATGTTAAGGAACGATAGATAAGCAAATGGCCTATACAAGGTGTTTCATTGAACGTCATACAACTCATGTTTTTTAAACTCCTCTCCCTGGTGCTAAAACCCTGTACTAGGTCTCGTGTTGTTAAAGTCATCTTAATTAATTAATATCACTGTTTTAATTATTCATATTTTTTTGGTCTCATCGTGGTTACCCTACTTAAAGTTAAAAGAAAAAAGTTTGAATCTAATTTTGTAGTGAAAACTTACCTTTTTACTTAACTAGGTCGATAATTTATGAATAAAATGCATGCATTTCTGACACATTATTGAAGTTATTGGTCATAACAAACAAACAGGTCACGTAAGCGTGACGTCATGAGGGGTGCCCACACTACGAGATTGTAATTTCTTAATTCGTTAGCAAACTAGGAAAAGTTAATTATGACGAATTTTAATAAATCAATTAGTGCATTTTGTTCTCTGCCGAAATTGCTTAGTTTTATTACGTTCAATGAAACACCTTGTATTAAGAAACCCGTACCTATGGATGCATCTTACAATATAGGTAAAGCATACTGTGTCTTAATGTTCACATTAAAGTATCGATAACCGATACTTTAATTTTCTTATTGCACCGTACAAAGTGAAGTTATTAGTACATTACGAGTACACAACTATGAGGGACATAAATATGCGATCGAGGGCTTTCTTTATTACCTCCTGTGTTGTGTACATCATTTTATGTCTACACTTGGCCAGAAAGCGGCTTTTTCCGTACGCGCAGCGTGCGGAATAAGCCACTTTATGGCCAGGTGTGGCATAAAGTTCTTTTTCTACCTAATAAGTGGATATTATATATTTGTTTATTGCAATAACAAAGAAAATTTTGAATAATTAAAAAACCTAGTACCTAAAATCAAATGAAGCGCAGATTAATTGGTGTAAGTTTTATAAAACTGTTATGATTCTTTTAATACAAAAACACTTAAGGAATTTGGAAGCAACGAGAATAGTCAGAATTAAGCGGGTGCTTAATATTGATTCACTTAATGGGTTATATAAGGTGTGAACGCCCGCCTTTACTATGAGGACGAACTGAGGGAAGTAACTGAATCATAATTATTTCACATTACTTATTTCAGCTGTAACAATGGAGTTTAAATATGAATAAAATGTTACACACTTTTCGATGTACTTTTCTATCTCTTATTGGTTTTGGTTTCTTAAAGTTGTTAGTTGGTATATTAGATTTATTATGAAGGTTATTTCAATATTAATGTGAGGAAGGACAGAATAGAGTCGAGTGATAGAACATAAAAGAAGATAGTTATAGTCTCATGAGTCGAGTCGAAGTGTTCAAACGAAGTTAGGTATATTGTTGTGACTTGTCACAATATGCAATACAATGGTTATAGGATTCCTTTTACTCAAGTACGGTGAAGAAAAAAAATAAGGCTATGATTTTTGCTCTTGCAAACGCAATAGAACAGGCCTCGGGTTAGGGAATGCAATCTCGATCTCGCGAATTCTCGAGATTCAATCTTAAGATGGATGAGAGATTTTTTGGACGAGATCTCGAATTGTCAATCTGGGTTCGAGATTGCATTCCCTACCTCGGGTAACGGGGGTGCTGTGGACACCTAACTGTGAGAGTCGCAAAGTATGAAAACGTTAAGCTAGGTTACGTTTCTCCTAATAGTGCAGAAATAACAAAGGCGAAAGCGAGAGAGGGGGAGCCAGAGGGGGACAAAAATGTTGATATTTTTGTACTCTGACGTGAACTAACTGCCCCCGTTCTTGATTAATTTTGTCCTAACTTAATGGATGACTACAAGCCATTAGTGGTCACTTGAGATTTTTCACTGAGCGGAGTAAAGTTGGTTTCATCTAGGTATCATTATTGTGTGGTGATCGAACTAAGTACCTAATGGGAGTTTTAGTTGTTGCTGCGCTTACTCTAGTTTTGCTAAGAAAAGAAGAAAAGCGATTAACCTATGGTTCGTAGAAAAAAGTACTCTGGTAGGTCTTATGAAAACATTATTGGCATTAACAATTTTATTAAAGAGAAAATTCTGCTTTCTGAGCCGGCAAAAACGTACGCGATAAATGCAACTTACGGACCGGCGTAGCGTACCTAAATGTTACTATATATAGGAATATAATAGGTACTCAAGAGAAGAATGGTAACTCCATATAAAAAAAATGTCGCTTCCGGTTCTTGCGTTCATACTACTACTAGCGCCACCGTGTTATAGCATTGAACTAACTTGTCAAAATTATGGCGAGGTTTTTAAATGTTATATTTATATTGGACGTTATAAGAAATTATGTTTGTTTCTATTTAATACCGAATATCCCTTAATATTTGGTATTTAAATAAAAACAAACACAATGTCTCGTCCCCCATAATACACAATGCAAAAGTACAAGTTGCCAATAATTGTTCTAGAGTTGACAGACCTTGGTTACTAAAGTCAAGACATAGCCACGTGTCACCTAAGTGACGGAACAGGTACCCTTGTAACAAAAAAGAAACAGCAACCGTAACAAGCAACCGTACCCAGTAACACTAACAAACAACCGTAGGGAAGAAACACCGCAAGAAACTGAATTGCATACAAGTCGAGTAAATTGTGTATTTTATTTACTCTGCCTGCCTGTCAAACGTTATCGGAAAAGCAATTGTACCTTGTTATAACCGTAGAGAAGAAACACCGCAAAAAACTAAATTGCATAAAGTAGAGTAAATTACGTATTTTATTTACTCTGCCTGCCTGTCAAACGTTATTGGAAAAGCAATTATACCTTGTTATAACCGTAGAGAAGAAACACCGCAAAAAACTACATTGCATATAAGCTAAGTAAATTATGTATTTTATTGACTCTTCCCGTCAAACGTTATCGAAAATGCATTCTTATATGGTTACAACTGTAGAGTAGAAATACCACAAGAAACTATATGTATTCT
The DNA here is from genome assembly GCA_947034925.1 of Eudemis profundana. Taxonomy (NCBI): domain Eukaryota; kingdom Metazoa; phylum Arthropoda; class Insecta; order Lepidoptera; family Tortricidae; genus Eudemis; species Eudemis profundana. Next base: position 5,810,620 of record OX344814.1, on the reverse strand, counting down.
CGAAATACGAGTAACATCGTTTCAATCCGAAAACAGCCACTGCCTAACAAACATTGACGGAAAAACATCGTTTCAATCTGATAACGGTCACTGCTTATCAAACATTGTCGGAAAAACATCGATTCAATCCGAAAACGGTCACTGCCTATCAAATATTGTCGGAAAAACATCGTTTCAATCCGGAAACGTCCACTACCTATCAAAAATTCTCGAAAAAACATCGTTTCAATCCGAAAACGTTCACTGCTTGTCAAATATTCTTGAAAAACATCGTTTCAATCCGTTATCCTGATTAAACCTTGACATACATAAGCACAGAGGGCCATATTTTTGTAGCCGCGGGCACATTTGCTTCCTTGGGATTCAAATCGTCGAATTTCTGCCACTGATGCGTTGAAGTTATGCAATAAGCTACGTAATGGTAGACACTGTAGTGCACAACACCAGATAGACGGAATGTATCTTTTCCAAGACATAATTCCTCCGGCAATTCGTCCAGGCTATACAGCCTAGCTGTACTTGAAGTACGTCTTGGAAAAGATTTCGACGACAAGAATTCCACGTCTACAAAAATATGGCACCCATAGGTCGTGGTGCAGTGCTGGCATTTGTGGACTCTGGTTTCTAGACTCTGTTTTAAAGCTGAAATACCATGTTTGGTAAGGACTCTTGAATCTGGGTCTAAAAGTAATTTAGACATTTTATGACTCACTTCTTCGTCACATGTGATTTCTAATGACACATGTGGCTGGATAATCTTTTTTAACAAAGTGCCGACGTTGCCGAACGCGTCGTACTCTAGTCCCAGTGTGCGTCTTCTGGTTGTTGGCATTTGAAGTTGGCTGGGGTCCAAGACTGCAGCTAGAGTATCGGCGCGTAAGGCATACGTGGCATCACTGGTTCCTTCCAGAACAAGCAACCTGACCGTCTTGATAAATTTGTTTTGACTTTTTGTCATTTGGAGGCGATAACGCTCAAAGAATACATATGAGTTCGCTACCAAATGACAGAGAGAGTCAAAACAACACGTGTTTGTTATTATTAAAACTGTGCCATCTGCTTTCGTGATAGGCTTTCCTGTGCCGTTCTTTAAAACCGCTCGCGTTGTGCGACACGCTTCTAAATTGTTTGCCATGATGGCATCTTCGGCCCCAGGGATTGCGGTCAAATATTTGGTTTTTGTATTAGTGCTGGCTTTACCTCGCCAATTTTCAACAGCATTGAGATCCTCCATTACGGAATCGTTAATGTTCATCTCTTTAGGGCTATCCCTATCAAAGTTTCCGCCTATTCGGCAAGCGCCTTCGATACCTTTGATATGGATAGCCATAAAGGTATCGACTTTTAATGGTCTTGATTCTCCTTTCAAGACGTTGCACTTCAAGTCCGAGAAGTAACTTTCTACTGGACTTGAAGAGCCTCTCTTGAAAGGAGAACCAAAAGCATCAGCCATGAAATTAGACCATAAAGCCATATCTCCGGCCAAACGGCAGAATTCTTTTGCCACTTCTGGCAAATAATATGGATTAGGGCGTCCGTCAGGGTCATCGACGGTCAAAATGGACTCTTTGACAGACTTCACCCATTTATCTGTCATTCCAGACTCCTCATCCATATCATTTGCCAGACATGGCGGGAGAGACTCTGCCGTTGGCTCCGATTCCGCAAGGGGAATCTCGGTGTTACTCATTGCCTTCGCGAGGCGAGATAGGCTTTCTTCCATGGGAAGAACGTTGCCAGCACTATCTCGCTCGCAAGGAGATAGAGCCACCACTAATACATCGCGAAACCATTGTTCAAAATCTTGAAATGTTTGGGCATCTATTAGGATGCCCAAACATCTCAAGTAAAACGTTTTCAACCTATGCTTGCTCTTCTCCGACCAGATGTGCCACCTTGCGGCCGAACTTATAAAGTGGGCAACATCTAGCCGGAGATAACACTTCGGCAAGTTCGTGCTACCTGTGAGATACTTATGGCACTGGTCCTTATAATGTTTCAATTCGGTGCCTGCGAACACCCGTGCCACAGCGCTTTTTAGAGCCGCGGAATTGTCTGTGACTATTTCATTTGGCACGGGTGCTCCGGCTCTGCGCCACTCGTTCAGCCAATATACGAGGCTGTTTGTGTCGTGCTTTTCGGATAACATTTGACACACGGGCAAATTTACTGTGTCTTGGTGGTTGCCTGTTATGGTCGCTATACCCTGATATAGGAAAATGTGGCCTGACATATGCTCCCCCGTTGTATATATTTTTTTTACAAGGGTACCTGTGGCGTCCACAGACAATTTGACGTAATTTCGTCTGCTGTGACGTTTGTACAGTAGCAGTTGCGCTGCAGTGTAATAATGCGCGAAAAATTTATCGATACCAATATCGTGAATACAGCCGGCGTACCTACCAGAGTACTTCAAGTTAACTAAATTTTGTATTGGGTTTTTATCCCCTTTTATGTCCAAGACATCTTCTCTTCCTTCTTGTTTGGCCTTCCTCAGCACCTCGGACGTCCACAGCCTTGGTGGTTTCAGGTCGCCTTGGTCCATAGTGAGAAAGGCCAACTCCCGCCTATATGCGCTAGCACTATTTTTTTGGAGATTAAGCCCTATGTGTTTCCGCACTGACCCTGAGAGCCACCGTGTCTTGTGGTGAGGCACAGATCTCGTGTCCGGTGCACGCCACGAGAGTGATACGCTTTCGCCTTCTACAGGCTTAACAAGTACCACTCCCGTGGCCGATGCACCGCACTCTTTGCACTTAGCGAATATTTTGATATATTCAGTGTCCTCACCACAAGACACTTGACCTCGGGTCATTGTGTACGGGCAAGGTATTTTGTGCGACTCCCACAATTTGGCGACTAAAACATCCGCCCAGCTATTTTGTGGCAGCACCTCCCGCACTCGAGTACCTACCCGGTCTTTCCGTTTGTATACGGCCTGAATAGGCTTGATTTTCCGCCATTCTTCTGTTGAAAACACGACGGAAAAAGTTTTAAGGGGCTGCACGACGGTTTCAACTGGCTCATCTATATCCATGGATACTGATGACCCAGTTGAATCCCCATCTGTAGAGCACGTTGCGTTTACGCCTGCAGGCGGCAAGAATCCTAGGTGACTATTTGAATCGTGCCGGTCTTGCTTAACAAATTGATACAAGTATCTCGGCGTTAGCTTGTTATCTAAAGAGGAAGCCAACTGCTTCCAAACTTCACCCGTTGGTCCCAAAATGTTGCCTTGGGCGTCGGTTATTTCATTTTTGAAAGTAACCAACGCGTTAATAAGTACGGTGTGCGGGACTGCTGGTTTTCTTGGCATCCTAAAAATATGAACCAATTAAAACTTAGTAATAAACATTTTAAAGAAAAGGTTGAGCCACAATCATAAAGCATTTGTTTATGTGATACTCCATCCCTGGCCTGGCCACGCTACAGAAGCGATTTGAATAAAATTTTATAATTTTTTTAAACAATCATCTACATTTGTCAAATTTTCAACAACCATTGTGCAAAATTTTATGGGTATCGCTTATGTGGCATTACCAAGAAGTTCACGTTATAGTTGTTTCCTTAGAGCAACACGAGCCTCGGGCGTAATGGGTCAGAACAATGACGTGACACACTGAACTGTAATACATTGATATAATACCACACTATCTTATGATACAAGTATTTTCCATATTAGACGACAGGGATCATCATTCCACGTGAAAGTAACGAGAGTTACGATTTTATTGCGTGTTTTTTTTACAAATTTAAGTGTCAATATAGCTAGAGATTACAAGTCACACTTCTTTAGAGATACATTTACACTTAAATTTGCATTTTGAGATTAAACACGCAATAAAATCGTGACTCGCGTTAGCTCTTACCAGGGAATGAGCCACAGGATACTGGGATATTAGTTGAGAAGTAGCTACAGGTATTTAATATAATTAAAATTAATTAAATAATAAAAATAATAACTTGTTTTTTCATCTTATGACCCACATCGCAGCGTAGTAACCCAGTTCGAAAAGAATAGCTCCTCGAGCCGTGTTGCTCTAATGTAAAAAGCAGAAACAAAAAAGTAAAATTCTAAACTGTGTTGATACTTGATACATATCAAAATCGCCTAATTTACTAGTCATAGGTTTTGAGGTTCAGATAATAAATTGGATTAAAATGGACTTTAATATGTATATCGCAAGGAACTTATAAAAACAGAGATTGACCAAACGTTATTATTTTAACATATCCCGGGCGTTGATCCCTGACGGATTTGGTCAAATACCAGTTTTTATCATATCCCTGCAACATGTACAATAGTGAAGTTGAGTATGCATTTTATTTTTGTAACAACTTAAGAAAATAAAAACTAAGTACACTAAAGCATGCTTCATCAAACTATACTATGCACTTAACTATAGATTCCAAGGTAAATACTAACTCTGATATTAAAATCTCATAATCCAAAAGCATTTTATCTAAAATAAAATTTAGTTAATTAAGGTGATTCGAGTCGGTCGGTTTTCCATAAAAACACAAGGACACACACATTCACACAAGGCATCATTCGATTCCACGGCATTAATTATAATTGAAATGTAGCTTGATACATTTTGTCTGCGCGAAACACCATGAGAAATCTGAAAAAGTCTTTTGCTTGTATGAAAATCCGACAGACTTTAGTCACCTTCACTTCTTAATGACAGTTTACTATGGTATTTGGAGATTTTAATAAAGAATTCGGAATGAAACTCGGAATTGGGAAATGTTTACGTCTACAGCACATAATTTATACAAAAACTAACTACTTTTTACACTATACAGGGGTCACCAAATAGGACCCGGACCGTTGACCTATTTTGGGCGGTCTTTACGGAAACATGTAACTGGTATTACTAAGTACTACGTAGTACGTAACGTACTCAACAATACAAGTTACTGTTACTAAAAAACGGACCGCGATTTTAAGAATCGAACCGCTAAGGAAATTAATTGGTGGTCCCCTGCACTATATCAATATACGACTACAACATCGGTAAACTACGGTACTTACGGTAAAACATGTTTCATCGAAGTGTATAACATATTTTGCTTGACTTGGCTAGATTTGTCGAAGTACCTATATAAGATACAAGTGTACCTATAACATATCAATACAGGTACGACTACAAGGATCATGGATATAATTTGCATAGTCATAAAGTCTCATAAAAAAATCTAAAAAAGGACTCCATTTTGAGTTTAAAAGCAAAATTATATTATGCCACACCTGGCCATAACGTGGCTTTTTCCGCACGCTGCGCGTAAGGAAAAAGCCGCTTTCTGGCCACGTGTAGACATAAATGATGTACACAACACGGGAGGTAATAAAGAAAGCCCTCGATCGCATATTTACGTCCCTCGCTGGCAGCTCGGGCCGCAAACTTCTGTGATCTCGGACTTTTTTTGTATTACCATCCTAGTTGTGTAATGTACTATTACTTAACATCGTACGTACGTATGACGCTACGCCACTGACAGACAAGACACTAAATATCTACTAACTATAACTAATGGAGATATATCAAACCATGCTGTGATCATTATTTTCACGAATTACATATTTAATCAAAATCAAATAGTCTCCAAGAGTGTCAGCGGTTTCTTAAACAGATTCCGCTTTGAGATTCGTTGTAGTTAAAAACGCGATGAGAGCATGACCTCCTGCCATACCCTGCGTTGAAATATCTGAAATAGGTACAAGACTTTTTTATACGTTACACAGGCAAACTTGTGAAGAAGTTATATCAGATGCTTTCCGGTCTCTCCGAACTGCTGTGACGTGACTGTGATGCCGTGCGGCCTGTTCTGAGTTTTTTCTCGAGCTGCACTCGAGAAGATACGCGCTGTTTAGTGTAGAATAGGAGTAGAAATTACCATGAAGCAGTTATACCACTCGGTGCCCCGTCCCTCTGCCGCGGCCCTTATGTGACTTGCCTGTGATGCCATGCGGTCTGCCCATGGTCCTGAATTGCGCGTCAGGAAAGCAGGTTTGCAGAACTCACCGTGGAGTTATTACTATACGCATCGTCTTTTTCGACAGCGACACTGTAATTGAACTTGCATCCATACCTCCATCATTTGATTAAATTAAGTATCGTAATTAAGTAAGTATTAATTGGTTTTTGGCGACATCTGAGATATAGGTATAATACCTAGTCGTTAATTACAATTTCCACTAATTTAGATAGCAAACTGTAATGGAAGGGTTGTAATTAAATGGATGTTTATGAACATCGTTTTTAGACTGATTATAGAAGAATATCGTGTAAGTACCTATTATATTAAACGTCAGTCAGTCAAGTTTCTGTCGTAAAAATATCGGATTCTTTTTTATATCGTAATCATCAATTTAGCAAACGATGTTTAAAATTGTAGAGAATTATCAATAATAATCATTAACAGTTACGTTTCGTTTTATGATTATACTCCACTACGCATAATCTTAATCTACTAACCTACTTTTACTAGACTACCGACACTACTAAGGCAATTTATATTATTACTTACTTGTATACTTTACTCTTGTTTGGTTTATTATATACACGTTGCCGTCGCTACATCTCTTTTTTTAAAACCTGTAAAATGAAAATAATGTGAGTAATGTAACCTTAAACATTTTTTAAAACAGACGAAATAGTACATCACAAAACTAGGGTGGTAAAATAAAGAAAAGCCGAGATCACAGATGTTTGCGGCCCGAGCTGTAAGCGAGGGACGTAAATATACGATCGAGGGCTTTCTTTATTACCTCCCGTGTTGTGTACATCATTTTATGGCGACACTTGGTCAAAAAGCGGCTTTTTCCGTACGCGTAGCGCTAAAGCCACTTTTTGGCCAGGTGTGGCATAAATATCGTCACCACCATGCCAAACTTACATACCTATCTGTAATTTTTGTGAACTTGGATTTTAGACCTAAACCTGTATATAGGTTTAGGTCTAAAATCCAAGTTCACAAAAATTACAGATATGTAAGTTTGGCATGGTGGCGACGATATCTAATTGCTAACTAATATTACTAATAGCAACTGCGAATCTGCAACTACATTTTCAATACTTACAGGTCGTCAGTCATCAATACCTACTGTCTTTATGGAAAAATAAATTACTAACCATTTTTCTTTCTTTCTTATAGTTATAATACCGGATGTGGCCTGTAATAGGAGCAAATAATTAAAACCAAACTTTTGTTCAATAACTTTTAAAAAATATGTTGTTTTGAGATCGCTGAACAAATGTTTTTCCGTTTGAGGAGCACTAACTACTTTTTAATTATTTGCTCCTAGTACAGACCACATGTTGTATATTGCAATAGTGGTCAATAAGGTCGTAGCAATATACAGGGTGGTTTTCTATAATCTGTACATATTAAAAGGGGTGAAATTCCAACTAATTTTATCGGTAAAAATGACTTTAATTTTTGTTTCTGGGCAAAAAATTTTTTTTACGGATTTTTACTGTTTTCTATGAAATTTCGGGCAGTACATCTGTTTGACGCGGTATAACTTTTGATCTTATTGTTCAAAGCTGTAAGAAAAAAATGTTTTAAGATCAAAATTAAGTGCTAAACGAAAATAAGCATGAAAAAATGGTCACAATATTCACAAACTTTCGAGAAAAACAGTGTTTTCCGTAAAAAAAAAATGAAGCTTGCAACCGTTTTCCGCAATTATAATTTTTTTGGAGGATTTTTTCTTCAAATCGGTTGTTTATTGTTATTGCTACTAAATAGCGTGTCTATTGCCATGATCCTGCAATTTTTTCTTACAATTTGAAGCAATTAGATCAAAAGTTATACCGCGGCAAACAAATGTTCTGCCGAAAATTTCATTGAAAGTTTAAAAATCTGTAAAAAAAAAACGAATGACCACAAACAAAAATTAAAATCAGTTTTACCGATAAAATTGGCTGAAATTTCACCCCTTTTAATATGTACAGATTATAGAAAACCACCCTGTAGTATATGCAATGATTTCAAAAGAAAGGATAGGCGGGTTAGGCTCACAAGGACTAGATTGCATATAGACTAAATAAACAAATGGTCCTACTTGCATCATGTCTCAATAAACAAAATGACTATTGAAATGACATTGCTTTAAGACCAGGTTTTATCATGAACTGGTTGTAAAATGACACATTATGCATTTTGTCTAAATAGCTACTAAGTGCGTCTTGAATTTAAAACGTCTAGGCAGCAAAATGTCGTGGTTGCATGACAAGGGTATATATAACTGTTAATAAATTCCTATTTGTCACTTCCTTGTCATTCGTTAATTTTAGACGTTTTGCAACTAAAACTTTGTACATATTAGGCCTTAGGTGTTTTGTATATTTCGCAGTTATGATTATGAAAACAAGACGTACTTAGTGCAACTAAGTTCATATTATACAGAGTCGTTTTAATAATAGGACGTTTTACATGCTTTGGCATTTTACAACTAAGACCTGATGCAAATTAGACCTTTTACTTGCATGGTCATTCTGAAACCTGGTCCTTATGAGCCCCCACACCATCCGAACAGTTCGGAACTATTTTCCCCGTAACAAAAAATGCAGCAAATCAGTGCCGACTGGCACTGATTTGGCGGTATTTTTACCGCCAAAGCCTTGGAACCGTCTGCGCGCTCGCTTAGCTGTCCTTTGTATACGTCAATAAGTAAACCACTGCTAGAGTTTGTGCGGAAAGAGAATAGGCGTGGAGAAAACCGGAACTAACCTAACCAGTATGGCATTTTTTTTTGCAAATACGGTAGGAAAGCATTAGCGCTCCCAAATCTAAATCCTATTCTCTTTCCGCACAGACTCTAGCATGAAGCCGCAATTCAAAATCGTCCTTATTTACTGCTTTATAGGTACTAACTATAGCTTGGCAACTTCGTTGGTGACACTCACATGTGTGCTTTTTGTTATGTGCAGCCGTAACTACTTCCACAAGTTACCGTCAACACGAACGGCGACCGACGGAGGCAGCCTCCGCAGGCAGACGTTCGTGTTGGCGGTAACTTGTGTATACCTTACCCAGTTTGAAGAGAGCTCATCCACTTACCTGTACTTACAATAGCATTGTATCTATACAATGCTATTATCTACTTTTGTTCTCGAACCGCCAACCAAATACTTACAAAAAAAAAGGTTAGAAGTAGACTGTATGTATATCGAATTTTCAACCTTATTTCTTGTCGAGTAGGTTTGAAATGGAAATGAAATGCAACAAATGTTATGATCGCCATTATTCTGTTAGTGTATTTTGTAGTCTAGTCTATTGTCCAAAAAAATAAAGTAGAAAAATTATATTAACCTTCCAAGGCGTTTATTATCTTCTTTTACTACAAGCTCATTATCATAATTTGTGGTTAACCACTCAATGGTATTGTAGTCTCAAGTAGAAGAGCTCGCTTCAAACTGGGTAAGGTATAAGTAGATACGGCTGCACATAACAAAAAGCACACATGTGAGTGTCACCAACGAAGTTGCCAAGCTATAGTAGTGTAGGTAGGTAGTGCATGTAGTAGGTACATACACTCTACTGCTATGCTATGGCATAACTACTTACTTGCACTGTACTTTTCTCTTGTTTTTCTTTTCCTACACTTTTGCATCCACTTCGTTCTTTACTTCAACGCCTGTAATATAAGTATTATCTTTGTTAGGTATTTTTATTTTTTTCTATACAATTTCTACATTTGGACGTACGAATTTGGACTAACGGCCAAACGAACACGGCTGTTTTGCCATATCTTAAAACACGAATGAGTGAACAGCAGTTTTAAAATTCAAGGTCAACGATAGACTAAAACCTTTATGCCACACCTGGCCATAAATTGGCTTTTTCCGCACGCTGCGCGTAAGGAAAGAGCCGATTTATGGCCAAGTGTAGACATAAAATAATATACTATAATCAATCCATATTACTAATGTTTTGTCATTTGAATAAATATATAAATAATTAAATCCATTATTATGTACAACTTTAATATGGAGTCATCTTTGTAAATGCAAAAAAAAATGCTGTTTGTTTTTCTTTATGCAGACTTAATCCCAACTTTTACATATTAACCGGTTGAGCTATTGTTTGTACCTGGTTTCCTTAGCATCATATACAGATCAGGTGCAAACTTAACGCAACCGAGATATAATAAGATCTTTATAAAAGTGACTACGAATACGAGACCTTGGGAATCCCTATTTTAAAATATGCTGAATTGGAAAATAATAAAAAACGATTATATAATAATTAAATACGTACCTAGTGCATAGAAGAATTCCGTTTATAGTCAAGGTCAAATTTTTGACCGTCGATGCAATGATGGTGTTACGATGCGGGCGGTAACGGTTAGAGCTGAAATTTAAGAAAAACAATTAAAATCAGCGCTCACAATTTCTATAGGTAGGTACCTACTTAATAATAACACAGTATGCGGTGCGGCCAAAATAAGCTCTGGGACATCCCACACGAACCCACCACCATTATGGCCTTATGCCAGCGGCATACCCGAGCGGTAATCGGCCGGCCTGGCCGCTGGTATAGTGTGTAGCAGCTTTACCAGAGGCGCAAAATCTCTTCAGACGCGCCTAAGGACATACTTGACGCCACGCAACTAATTGCCTAATGTTTGAATCACGCTTCGTGGATTATTATTATTATGGGGATTCTTATACTGGATTGGTAGTTACAGACCTGTACCTCAACTACCTCGTCCCTTAATAATAAAAAGAAGAAGAGGAGGAAAAGAAGTAATAAAAAGTTAACATCGGGCTAATAGAAAAAATATCAAACTTACCCCGCTTTGATGTCACTTTTACACACTCTTGAATTAACACAATTTTCAAACACTTAAACTCCATTCGGCACGGGCTCGTGATAGTGCGTGCCGTGGTTTGATTAGCTAAGGTTAAAAGAGTTTTTAAAAGTGTTAAAACGGCGGCAATTCTCCCACTCCCATAAATGTTGGGTGTTGCCAGATTGTTTTCTTTTTTCAAACCTTTAAAAATCTGCGAAACCAATCCTCAAAAAAGTCAGTAAATGACCTCTGTAAACTGTAGCTCTAATACGTATTCTAGCATAATTTGAAGCTGGAAAACAGTTAACAATACAAGGTGAAATTTTAGTGGTTGTTTTCCGTTTAAGGGCATGTTCAGTATCGTGTTCTGATTAGGAAAAAGAAGAAAAAAAAAATTTTGACGTAAAAAAATTGTCTTTTGTATGGAGGGTTCGCTAATTTGAACGATCTGTTCCATAGAATTTTTTTTCGCGTTAAAAATAAATTCTTCCACTTTTTCCTAATCAAAACACGATACTGAACATGCCCTTAAACGGAAAACAACCATTAAAATTTCACCTTGTATAAACCGGCCAAGTACAAGTTGGATCCGTACATGTAAGGTTCCGTACCACCGTCTTGCAAAAATTTACCTGTTTATTGTTATTTCGTTTTTACTATTATGTGTTGGTATAGAGGAAAATAAAACCGGTCAAGTGCGAGTCGGACTCGCGCACCGAGGGTTCCGTACAAATTCGTCAGTAGATACGTGAATAATTCAAGAAAAACTGTTGTATGGTGGGACAAACTTAACTTTGCTCTTGAAAAACTGTTGTCCCCATACATCGACATATGCCGCGGTTAGTTTAGTAGGAGCAAATAAGGTTGTCTTAAGATTTTTGCAAATTTCTCAAAAACGGTGCAAGTTATATTTTTCCTGTAATATATAGGATGACATTAATAATTGGTAATTATTACAGATTTTTCTGTTCAGTAACTTCGAAGATAATAGGGGGGGAATGGTATATTTTTTAACGTTTTTCGCCATAAATCAAAAAATACTTATTTAAAAAAAAATCACAAAAATAGTGTTTTAATCTACAAATCAAGCCCTTTCCTTTGATACCCCACTCGATATAATAACCCTAATTTTAATTTTCAAAGTCTCATTACGGACCCCTTTAGAAAAAAAGTAAAAATGTTACAAGATTTTTTCTTACATCCTATAAGCTCGGATTAGCGGTTCTTAACATTATTCCAAATTTCAAGTCGATAGCATCAGTAGATCCTGAAATATCTTGCTGTGACAGACGGACAGACAGACAGACGGACAGACAGAGTCGCACCATAAGGGTTCCTTTTTTTACCATTTTGGTACGGAACCCTAAAAATACCGGTACCCTTTGGGTGTTTCAACCCTAGAAAGGACTATATTTTAACGTTGACAGGCTTTATAACCATTTTTAGCAAATTTAATTTAACATTTGAGCATTTTTAATTCAAAACTTATATAAATAAAAAAATCCGTAAACGTGTAATTTGGTATCTGCAGGTAAAGAGCGAAAAATGTGTAGATCTCAAGATTTTCCATCTAATCTGGCAACCCAGCGTTAGCCTTAGAGTTAAAAAGCTCTCTCGCTCCAACGCTTTGATAAAAGCGACAATTTCCTGGAAGTCAGCGGTTGGCGCAACGCCACATAGCGGAACAACTTAAAACTATATCGACTGACGAATAGGCGACTAACAAATTATGCAATTAGCCTTTCATATGCAACTCCTATAAACCATAGAAGGTATTTTTATAGAAGTGAAGAGCACCCACTTTCCAGCTTTGTGGAGGCCGAAGCCGAGACAAAAACAAAACAAATGCTTAAAGCAAAGACCGAGTGCCCCGACGTAGTTCTCAATTTCGTAGATAGATGGCAAGCGTATTGTGCTGGGGGCACTAACCGCAATCGGCATGACTCGTGACGTCAATTGTGTTAACAAAGCGCGCCAAACAAAAATAATCGTTTATGCCACACCTGGCCATAAAGTGGCTTTTTCCGCACGCTGCGCGTACGGAAAAAGCCGCTTTCTGGCCAAGTGTAGACATAAAATTATGTACACAACACGGGAGGTAATAAAGAAAGCCCTCGATCGCATATTTACGTCCCTCGCTTGCAGCTCGGGCCGCAAACTTCTGCGATCTCGGCCTTTTTTTGTATTACCATCCTAGTTGTGTAATATACTATAAGCGTGTAGTTTCCCGTAATGATCTTTATGCTATAGGGCATGCAGTACCGGGACCGGTCCCAAGCAGGTAATTTCCCGGTATTGAGCGGTGCCGCCACCGGGATTCCCGGGATTCCCGGGACTCCCGGTACTGAGAGATAATTTATATGTAATTGTTAACCCCAATTAACCATAGCTTCAATTACGACCGCTTTAGCTTAGTTGGTAGTGACCCTGCCTACGAAGCAGGAGGTCCTGGGTTCGAATCCCGGTAAGGGCATTTATTTGTGTGATGAGCACGAATATTTGTTCCTGAGTCAAGGATGTTTTCTATGTATTTAAGTGTTTGTATCTATTAAATATATCGTCGTCTAGTATCCATAACACAAGCCTTATTGAGCTTACTATGGGGCTAGTTCGATTTGTGTAAGATTGTCCCCTAATATTTATTTACTTATTTATTTATAAATTACTTTGGTATGACGGTTATATCGAGGGTGCCTTTCAATGTTTTCATACAAGGTCTCCATGGTCTGATGATGGAGCCGGAAGGTGGCCATAGGAACTTCGTATATAATAAAACGACGGAATCCCATCGTGTTTGGGCTCATTTGTTTCGTCTTGACGAGTAGGTACTTTGAACCGAGATGATATCCAGGGTCTGATGATGGAGCCAGCAGGTGTCTATGGGAACTCCGTAATGAAACGACGCAAACCCATCGTGTTTGGACTCATTTGTTCGTCTTGACGGTACTCTGAACCGAGATAATATCCAGGGTCTGATGATGGAGCCGGAAGGTGTCTATGGGAACTACGTAAAAACACGATGCAACCCCATCGAGTTTGGGCTCATTTGTATCGTCTTGACGAGTACTCTGAACCAAAATGATATCCAGGGTCTGATGATGGAGCCAACATGTGTCTATGGGAACTACGTAAAAACACGATGCAACCCCATCGTGTTTGGGCTCATTTGTATCGTCTTGACGAGTACTCTGAACCAAGATGATATCCAGGGTCTGATGATGGAGCCAACAGGTGTCTATGGGAACTGCGTAAAAAAACGACACAACCCCATCGTGTTTGGACTCATTTGTTTCGTCTACACAAGTACTCTAAACTGAGATGATATCCAGGGTCTGATGATGGAGTCTATGGGAACTCCGTAATAAAACGTCGGAACCCCATCGTGTTTGGGCGGATTTGTCTTGTCTTGACGAGTACTCTGAACCGGAATGACTGGACTAATGAGATTCTAACGTCGCTGATGCGTGAACTAACGTGAACTAACGTCTCTAGAGCGGAAAAGATTCAGAAACGGTGTGTACCTTACTAGTTTCCCAGTGAAACAGTCACCGTGAAGACAGCCGCCCCAATAGTACAAAAAAATAAAGTGATGAATATCTGCCATACCACTTAGAACGCCCGCAAGCTACCTAGCTATATCGATAGCGAATGGTCTGTAGATGTAGGTTCAGCCATTAGAATCGTTAGGATCCGATAAAATAACATTTGGCAGCCGTTTGTACTACCGCCTTAGCAGCTAGTATGAAAATTTTCTAAAATACCGAATATCTGCTTTACTGCTCAGAACGCCCGCAAGTTACGTATCTGTATCGATAGCTTATAGTGTATAGATGTAGGTTCGCCTAGTGGAATCGTTAGGATCCGATAAAATAACATTTGACAGTACTTTGTAATACCGCCTTAGAAACTAGTATGAAAATTTTCTAAAATACCGAATTTCTGCTATACTGCTCAGAACGCCCGCAAGATACCTAGCTGTATCGATAGCGTATGACCTGTAGATGTAGGTTCAGCCATCAGAATCGTTAGGATCCGATCCGATATCATTTGACAGCACTTTGCACTACCACCTCAAAACCTAGTATGGAATTTCACGTTTTAATTTTTGTTGACTGGACTAATGAGATTCTAACGTCGCTGATGCGTGAACTAACGTGAACTAACGTCCCTAGAGCGGAAAAGATTCAGAAACGGTGTGTACCTTACTGGTTTCCCAGTGAAACAGTCACCGTGAAGACAGCCGCCCCAATAGTACAAAAAAATAAAGTGACGAATATCTGCCATACCACTTAGAACGCCCGCAAGTTACTTAGCTATATCGATAGCGTATGGTCTGTAGATGTAGGTTCAGCCATTAGAATCGTTAGGATCCGATAAAATAACATTTGGCAGCCGTTTGTACTACCGCCTTAGCAGCTAGTATGAAAATTTTCTAAAATACCGAATATCTGCTTTACTGCTCAGAACGCCCGCAAGTTACGTATCTGTATCGATAGCTTATAGTGTATAGATGTAGGTTCGCCTAGTGGAATCGTTAGGATCCGATAAAATAACATTTGACAGTACTTTGTAATACCGCCTTAGAAACTAGTATGAAAATATTCTAAAATACCGAATTTCTGCTATACTGCTCAGAACGCCCGAAAGTTACCTAGTTGTATCGATAGCGTATGGTCTGTAGATGTAGGTTCAGCCATCAGAATCGTTAGGATCCGATTCGATAACATTTGACAGCACTTTGCACTACCACCTCAGAACCTAGTATGGAATTTCACGTTTTAATTTTTGTTGACTGGACTAATGAGATTCTAACGTCGCTGATGCGTGAACTAACGTGAACTAACGTCCCTAGAGCGGAAAAGATTCAGAAACGGTGTGTACCTTACTGGTTTCCCAGTGAAACAGTCACCGTGAAGACAGCCGCCCCAATAGTACAAAAAAATAAAGTGACGAATATCTGCCATACCACTTAGAACGCCCGCAAGCTACCTAGCTATATCGATAGCGTATGGTCTGTAGATGTAGGTTCAGCCATTAGAATCGTTAGGATCCGATAAAATAACATTTGGCAGCCGTTTGTACTACCGCCTTAGGAGCTAGTATGAAAATTTTCTAAAATACCGAATATCTGCTATAATGACCAGAACGCCCGCAAGTTACGTATCTGTATCGATAGCTTATAGTGTATAGATGTAGGTTCGCCTAGTGGAATCGTTAGGATCCGATAAAATAACATGTGACAGTACTTTGTAGTACCGCCTTAGAAACTAGTATGAAAATTTTCTAAAATACCGAATTTCTGCTATACTGCTCAGAACGCCCGCAAGATACCTAGCTGTATCGATAGCGTATGACCTGTAGATGTAGGTTCAGCCATCAGAATCGTTAGGATCCGATCCGATATCATTTGACAGCACTTTGCACTACCACCTCAGAACCTAGTATGGAATTTCACGTTTTAATTTTTGTTGACTGGACTAATGAGATTCTAACGTCGCTGATGCGTGAACTAACGTGAACTAACGTCCCTAGAGCGGAAAAGATTCAGAAACGGTGTGTACCTTACTGGTTTCCCAGTGAAACAGTCACCGTGAAGACAGCCGCCCCAATAGTACAAAAAAATAAAGTGACGAATATCTGCCATACCACTTAGAACGCCCGCAAGTTACTTAGCTATATCGATAGCGTATGGTCTGTAGATGTAGGTTCAGCCATTAGAATCGTTAGGATCCGATAAAATAACATTTGGCAGCCGTTTGTACTACCGCCTTAGCAGCTAGTATGAAAATTTTCTAAAATACCGAATATCTGCTTTACTGCTCAGAACGCCCGCAAGTTACGTATCTGTATCGATAGCTTATAGTGTATAGATGTAGGTTCGCCTAGTGGAATCGTTAGGATCCGATAAAATAACATTTGACAGTACTTTGTAATACCGCCTTAGAAACTAGTATGAAAATATTCTAAAATACCGAATTTCTGCTATACTGCTCAGAACGCCCGAAAGTTACCTAGTTGTATCGATAGCGTATGGTCTGTAGATGTAGGTTCAGCCATCAGAATCGTTAGGATCCGATTCGATATCATTTGACAGCACTTTGCACTACCACCTCAGAACCTAGTATGGAATTTCACGTTTTAATTTTTGTTGACTGGACTAATGAGATTCTAACGTCGCTGATGCGTGAACTAACGTGAACTAACGTCCCTAGAGCGGAAAAGATTCAGAAACGGTGTGTACCTTACTGGTTTCCCAGTGAAACAGTCACCGTGAAGACAGCCGCCCCAATAGTACAAAAAAATAAAGTGACGATTATCTGCCATACCACTTAGAACGCCCGCAAGCTACCTAGCTATATCGATAGCGTATGGTCTGTAGATGTAGGTTCAGCCATCAGAATCGTTAGGATCCGATTCGATAACATTTGACAGCACTTTGCACTACCACCTCAGAACCTAGTATGGAATTTCACGTTTTAATTTTTGTTGACTGGACTAATGAGATTCTAACGTCGCTGATGCGTGAACTAACGTGAACTAACGTCCCTAGAGCGGAAAAGATTCAGAAACGGTGTGTACCTTACTGGTTTCCCAGTGAAACAGTCACCGTGAAGACAGCCGCCCCAATAGTACAAAAAAATAAAGTGACGAATATCTGCCATACCACTTAGAACGCCCGCAAGTTACTTAGCTATATCGATAGCGTATGGTCTGTAGATGTAGGTTCAGCCATTAGAATCGTTAGGATCCGATAAAATAGCATTTGGCAGCCGTTTGTACTACCGCCTTAGCAGCTAGTATGAAAATTTTCTAAAATACCGAATATCTGCTTTACTGCTCAGAACGCCCGCAAGTTACGTATCTGTATCGATAGCTTATAGTGTATAGATGTAGGTTCGCCTAGTGGAATCGTTAGGATCCGATAAAATAACATTTGACAGTACTTTGTAATACCGCCTTAGAAACTAGTATGAAAATATTCTAAAATACCGAATATCTGCTATAATGCTCAGAACGCTCGCAAGTTACGTATCTGTATCGATAGCTTATAGTGTATAGATGTAGGTTCGCTTAGTGGAATCGTTAGGATCCGATAAAATAACATTTGACAGTACTTTGTAATACCGCCTTAGAAACCAGTATGAAAATATTCTAAAATACCGAATTTCTGCTATACTGCTCAGAACGCCCGAAAGTTACCTAGTTGTATCGATAGCGTATGGTCTGTAGATGTAGGTTCAGCCATCAGAATCGTTAGGATCCGATTCGATAACATTTTACAGTAATAGTGCTCCTGGCTTATAACCTAGTATGGAATTTTACGTTTTTATTTTTTTGTGACTGGAGTAATGAGATCCTAACGTCATCGATGCCTGAAATAACGTGAACTAACGTCCCTTGACGCGTAGAGATGGTTAGGTTAGATGATTTCGTGGTGGGGTGGTTAGCGTGAAGACAGCCGCCCCACATTAAAAAAATTAAAAAAAATGTTGGAGTCGGATCCTTACGGTATTTTATAGTGAACAAGCTTGAACTAACGTATATCTTGCTATGTGCACCAAAAAAATGACGAAAAGTGAGTTGGGGTGGTAGACGTGAAGCTAGCCGCCCCACTTTAAAAAAATAAAAAAAAATGTTGGAGTCGGATCCTTACGGTATTTTATAGTGAACAAGCGTGAACTAACGTATATCTTGCTATGTGCACCAAAAAAATGGCGAAAAGTGAGTTGGGGTGGTAGACGTGAAGCTAGCCGCCCCATTTTGTTTTTTAAAAAAATATGTGAAGGAATCGGATCCTAACGATTTTACCTACTGAACTAACGTGAACTAACGATGAACTAACGATAGAGATATGTTATTTGCGGGCAAACGATTTGGGGCGGTCAACTTCACGACCATTTGCGTTTATGCAAAACAAAGTCCCAAAAATCGGCCATTGATGCGTCAGTGCAGCCCGATCTAGCATCATTCTAAACCATAGGCCATCTAGGCATGATGAAAACGTCCCCTGCCTGCGTAAAACGACGCGTGATTTGGGGATAGTACAATCGCCAGGAATAGTTTGGGTTTGTTGTTGTTGTCGGCCATTTTAGTTGATTTTATATTTGCAAAATACCTACACTATTAAAACAATTAATGAATGTTACCGAAATATGTGTTTACATGTATTTGCAATAACAGTTCTATATTTCAGTGATAAAAGTTTAAAAAGTAAGTTGGCGTTTCCTTTGAACTAATGATGTAACGAATATTCGTTTTCGCATTCGCGAATATTCGCAAGATTTTCAATATTCGTATTCGCAAAAATCGATGCGAATATATTGCGAATATTTTTGGTGCATTTTAGATCCTAAAATTCATGGAAAAGAAAAAAATATGGCCAAGTCCGAGTCGGATTTCGAAACTATCAATGGTTCATTAAAAACTGTTAGATGAGTACCGAAATAAAATGAATTTTATAACCAATATTCGTATTCGCATTCGCGAATGTTCAAAAACCTTAGAGCATTTACTCTAAATGCTCTAAGATAACAAATAAGAGTAAAACAGAACCAGCGCATTCAAATAAAAAAAAACCCATTACGCCCTAGGGCTTAATAGGTCATTTACGGCCCGCAAAACTTGCGTGTAACAACACCATTTTCGAGCAAGTGTGATGAAAAAGTAATTGCAACATTACTAAAGTAGGTAGGTCCTACTAAGTAATAAGGGGAAAAAACGTTCAATAGTCATTGTTCCCAAATGATTACCTTTTTCCTTGTCGATAACAATAAACCGCAGTTTTAAAATTGTACTTTTTATTATAGTTTTTTTGTGCCTTTTTCCTGGTTATGCGTTTTGTTCACAAAATTACATTTCAGGCGTTTTTAGGGTTCCGTAGCCAAAATGGCAAAAACGGAACCCTTATAGTTTCGTCATGTCCGTCCGTCTGTCTGTCCGTCCGTATGTCACAGGCATGTTACTCAGAAAGTACATGATGGATATTGATGAAATTTGGAATATAGGTGTGTTTTAAGAGCCGCTACTTAGTTTGGTATATAAATAATTAAAATAAATATTTTTATCGGGGCACTCCATACATGTTAAAGACAGTAAAAAAATTTTTTTTCAGCAAATATCAACGTGTGGTACATAGTTCGACAGCTCTTTAAAAAACACTATAAGGTTCCTAAGTAATGTTTTTGATTAAGTGAATGTATTTGGAAATAATCGCTCCGAAAGTTGTGTAAATTGTGTCCCCCCCCCCTCTATTTTCTAAACCGTGCGTCCGAAAAATATGAAAAAAATCACGAAGGTAACGCTTAATTAATACTTTCAAGGAAAATTATTTTCAACAAGATCGAATGTACCGTTTTTGAGTTATTGCCGATAAACTGCGCTTCTCAACAAAAGGACGTAATGCTATAAAGATACGCTCTTTTGTTGTTGTACTTTTTTTACATCGTATTTTTTACCTTATAGTTACGGCTATGGAACCCTACACTGAGCATGGTCCGACATGCTCTTGGCCAGTTATTTCAGCGTTTATTTTATGTCATTAGTGCCCCTCGATGTTTACCGCGAAGGACTATGGAGAGACGACATCATTTCATTGGATCATGTGTAGCCGCGATACCATCTATCGTTTATAATCAGAGCTCGTAATAGGTAGTGCCTATTTACCTAAACTTCGCGGGAAGACATAACTAAGAGTAGTTACAACTAGGGATGTAACGATATCGATACCGATATATCGGTATCGCCGATAATATTCAACCAATATTTGAACAACGCGAAAAGAATTTTCTGTATGAAAAACAATCTGCAGAAAGTAATTTCAATTACTGACTTATTTTATGTATTGGTCTATTACCTTGTGCAATGACAATTACTATGTTAATTAAATCTTTGGTTCTTTTTAAAAAATAAATTTGAATTTTGAGTTGACAATCTATATTTTTCTAATATTTTTACTTTACACTTTCAAGGTTGACTCTCTGTTAAATATAGCCAAGTTTTGGGTATAATAAGGACACACAAATATCTGAAGTTCATACTTCATTACTTAGCTAAGATATCGGTATCGGTATCGCCGATATTTGCTACAATATATCGGTATCGGTATCGTATCGGCAAAACTATGTATCGTTACATCCCTGGTTACAACCAACAAAAATAATTATTTATTTTTATTGAACGCGGGATTTCCTGGGATTAATAAGAACATAAATTCGCACTGGCGGTTAAATTATTAATGAAATACAAGATATATTGAGAACTGAAAAATCGACTTCGTACAAAATTTCTGCATTAGACAATTGTATTTCATTAATAATCTAACCCTGAGCGTGAATTTATATGGATAATGTATTATTATTAAACCAGGGAAATCCCGGGTTCAGTAAAAAGAATTAATTATTTTTGGTGGTTGTAACCACTCTTAGTTACGTTCTCCCGCGAAGTTTAGGTAAACAGGCTCTACCTATTCCGAGCTCTGTTTATAATAAAAGTTAACTGTGATCACAACCGCCTGCTGCTATATTTGCTGGAACACGAATGAAAAAAACCGGCGCGTTCGAAACGCTCTGAAATCGACCAGAGAACATCTGGCTCAAACGTCCGTAGTGCCAAAGTATAAAGACAAACAAGTAGTCCAACTTCGGCAGTTTAGGAGCGCGCGCGATCACGATATCACGTCTGTGTGAGTGCGATCCATACTGAAGCATCCATACCGATTCTTATTTCTTTGCTTGTAAGGTGCATTGGGGTAATTTCGAACGTGGGGTAATTTTGGAAATTAAGAATCCCTACTAAACCATGCAAGTTTTTTGAGGTGCAGGTACCTACAACTAGTAGAAGCAAGATTAGCGTGTCTAGTATAGTTTTAGTCTGTTACAGTAAATATTTGTAACAATGAGTTACGAGATTATCCCATGTTCGAATTTACCCCAAAGCGTCTTAGTGCGTTCGTACACAGCGCGCACACATTTAAGGCGCGGTAGGACCTGGCTCGCATTTCACATACAAACTAGGGTCGGGCGGAATGCAGATTATTGCAGATTATCTTCGATTTCTAACATAAAAGTATACGTTATCAACCCAAACATGAGAGGATGCCCTGCATGACTGTGAAATCATGATTGTCAGGTATTAATTTTGTCAGAAAAGGTAACTGGTAATGAACAAAATGAAAAAAATACTTTATTTTATAGTGTTTTCGCGCTACTTTTCTATCGAGCGAAGTGTTCGCTATCGTGTTCTAAGTGAGAGGAAGCCAGAAGCATACAGTTCTGAATATTATTATATATGTTTTACAGTGACCTACGAATCAAATAAGTGCTCTAAAAATGATTTGGAAACTAGGCTTCCGCGCCCGATTCTCGTCTTACCTCGCCTTAAGCGCGCGATGTACCTTTTGTAGGAAGAAAAATTACTGCTATTATACTGTGCTTCAGATTCGGTAACCTGATGATGTGATTGTTAACACCTGCTATGATATTGTTGAGTCTCGTATCGTATATTATTTTCTTTTTATCAACTGTTATCAGTACAATTTTTCCAATTCAAAACAATGATTTATTTTCATACGTGTCATATTGTCACTGCTTTGCAAAAACCCGTATCTAAAAACGTCCTAGAGAAAAACGTCAAAAGTTACATGCGAACGTCATATACACTTACTGCGTTTTTACCTGGAGTTAGTGTCAGATACGTGTTTTTAGGGTTCCGTAGCCAAAATGGCAAAAAAGGAACCCTTATAGTTTCGTCATGTCCGTCCGTCTATCTGTCCGTATGTCACAGGCATTTTACTCAGAAACTACATGATGGATATTGATGAAATTTGGAATATAGGTGTGTTTTATGAGCCGCTACTTAGTTTGGTATATAAATAATTAAAATAAATATCTTTAGGGGGGGCACTCCATACATGTTAAAGACAGTAAATTTTTTTTTTCAGCAAATATCAACGTGTGGTACATAGTTCGACAGCTCTTTAAAAAACACTATAAGGTTCCTAAGTAATGTTTTTGATTAAGTGAATGTATTTGGAAATAATCGCTCCGAAAGTTGTGTAAATTGTGTCCCCCCCCCCTCTATTTTCTAAACCGTGCGTCCGAAAAATATGAAAAAAATCAAATCATCATCAAAAATCACGCTTAACTAATACTTTCAACGAAAATTATTTTCAACAAGATCAAATTAACCGTTTTTGAGTTATTGCCGATAAACTGCGCTTCTCAACAAAAGGACGTAATTGCTATGAAGATACGCTCTTTTTTTGTTGTACTTTTTTTACGTTTTAGTTACTTTAGTTACGGCTATGGAACCCTACACTGAGCATGGTCTGACATGCTCTTGGCCAGTTTTTTAAAAGTAATTATATGTTTCGGGCGTGTTAGTGTTGCGGGCATTTCGTCGGTCTGATAAAACGCGTCAAGTATAGCGAAGGTTGACAAGGACGGTCAAAATGTCATAGCCAAAGTTACCTCTTTTTACAAGTTTTTATATGTCCGTGAAGATAGCGTACACCGTAAAGATATTCAGAATCTGATGCAGCCAATAAATAGTACCCAAATAGTACCGGCGAAATACCTAGGTGAAAAAAATAGTACCCTTCAACTTTCTGAAATATAACGCCTGTTCACGGTGTACGCTACCGGGCGTCAAGCTGGCGTACACCGTTTGTATCTCTGTACGTCTAGCATAACTGGCCGCGACTTCGTATCTCGCGCGACAGAGCATCACCTGTCACTGTCACACGATATTGTGTGGAAAAAGATAGGTAGCATTTGTCGCGCGACAAAGAGGCGCGTGTCGCAGTTGTGCTAGAGGTACTGGAACGCTAATAGTACCTAGGGCCCTAAAATTTCATGGAAAGTAATTTTTTGGTCAGATGTTATTAAAATTGATCCGCAAAAAAAAATAAGCAGTTAAATCATTTGGGCAGCATACAAAGATTTGGCTGGCAATAAATAAAAATCGGGCGGCAACTCTTGTTCAGCAAATAATTTAAAAATGGTTAACATTTTAACCAATGTGGGATTGTCAGGCACTTGTCACGCCGCCGGCGAATGAGTAAAATGAGGGTGTTTAGAAATCATGGAGCCACCAGCTGGCAGGAGGGTGGCGAAAGGTCTTTTTGACAGTATGCGTCCTGATCCACCAATCACACCACCTGATTTTGGCATCTACTGCCAAATAGACCTTTCGCCACCCTGCTGCCAGCTGGTGGATTTCTGATTTCTAAATACCCTCATTGGACGAGTAACGTTCATTGCGAGCTGGCGGATCGACCTTTCGAGAATGCCTTTCCGCAATGTAATGCTACTCGCCCAATTTTACTTGCTTACTCCTCGGCGATGGGGCAAGTGCCTAACATTGGGATTAAGTCAGATATCTGCCTTACTAGAGATACTGAGTTTATTTATACCGTTTAAAAATTGAAAGGTTCACATAACTATTTAATTTTAAATTTAAACATTCTAGTATTTGAAATGGTCGGTCTATATCTGGAGCCGGGATTTACAATAAGGAATCTTACGGCAATCGATTAAGGCGCAATTTTTAACGTTTATTTATACTTAGTAATGAATAGCAAATGATTTACAGGTCGAAAGTTCATGATTAAACTTGATGATTACGCATTTAATCTATAATTAATTATGTTAATGTGGTAGGTGTTTCGAATTATCACTATCAAGTGATAATGATAAAAGATGCATTGCCAATGCGTTGCCGGTCTCGAAGAAATTTGTTGACACCCTTTTTAAAAAATCCCATATTGTAGCGCAGTGGGAAAATCTTAGCCGGAAGTTCATTCCAGATCCTTATTGTACGCGCTAGAAAGGTTCTAGAGAACCGGCGCGTTGTTGAGTGTAATGATTCAAGGAAATGGGTATACCTGGTAGACGAGCACCTGGAATTCCCGGTACTGCACGCCCTAATTCCGATAGTGTTATGTCTGTAGTGCAGTTGAATTTCATCATTCATCCCATTCAGCGACATCTGGTGAGCTGAGAGCTGGCCTCGTTGTCACGGGTGCGAAAATAGAACTGCCACAGATTAATTTGTTTTGGTCACTGGTGTATTGCACAATGCGCGCGCAGGTCGACGACCCTGGAGCGGTCTGGCAAGAATAACTGACGATGGAAAACTTATCTCTATGCCATACCTGGCCATAAAGTGGCTTTTTCCGCGTACGGAAAAAGCCGCTTTCTGGTCAAGTGTAGACAGAAAATTATGTACACAAAACGGGAGGTAATAAAGAAAGCCCTCAATCGCACATTTACGTCCCTCGCTTGCAGCTCGGGCCGCAAACATCTGCGATCTCGGCCGCGAGTAGCAAACCCGGACTACAAATGAAACCCCGCCCGGACGTTCCCCGGACGCTCTCTAAACTAGGACAAATCCGGGGAAACCCGGACGGATGGCACTAGGCCAGCAACGCCTTATTTCCCGGCCTCTGCAGTAATGTACTATTTCACATCTTCTATTCTGAAATATCTTTTTAGAGTTCCGTACGCAAAGGGTGCCAACAGGACCTTATTATTACTAAGCCCCCGCTGTCCGTCTGTCACAGGGCTGTATGTTTTGAACAGTAATAGGTAGAGACTCGATATTTTCACAGAATGTGTATTTCTATGGCCGCTATAACCAATAACCACAACAATAAAAACTCTTCGTGTGCGAATCCGACTCGACTTGGCCGGTTTTGAAGTCTTAAGCCCAAGCCTCTACCTCTAGTTTTACAATAGGTACTTGAAAGCAGTGACGGTATTAATGATTCAGTCCTCGCTCTTGGAAGTTTGGGACAAAGGCTTAATTTATTTAATTTTATCAGATAGCTTTCGATTGACATTCGATGTTAAATCATAATACATAACGTAATTATGAAAAATTGATTTCACGTACAAAACTAAACGTCTAGTTTACAAGCTTTTGTACTAAACGAGTTACAGGAAAAAAAAGCGGATTGTAAAAAAATCTGCGTTTCTGAATTAAAATCTTGGCCTGTTAAGGCTGCGTTTCCACCAGGGATGTGCGAGGATGCGTAGCGAGAGATGTGTTTGTCATGAACCAATAGAAACAGCTCAGCGGAGCGAGGATAGGTAAATGAAGTGTTTCTATTGGTTCATGACAAACGCATCCCTCGCTACGCATCCTCGCACATCCCTGGTCGAAACGCAGCCTAAACCTGAGTTTTCACTTTCCTATTCTGTGCCACTAACGAATCTCTAATATAAAAAAAAGGTTTGTTAACATTTAGAAATACAAATTACACAAATCATAATCCACGTGGTTGTTAGGTATGTATTGAAAAAATATGCAACATTGGTTATCGATAACTAAATAATTCGATGTGTTCAAAACATTGGTAACTACAATCATTGTGTCACTAACGCTGCAGTTTAAATATTTTTCACAAAAGCATGTTAAAGCTTCGATTGATCAAAAAATATTTTTAATAAAAAAACCCGACCGCGGTGCACTTTAAAAGTGCATAAAATCCGCCATTTTCACGTTATTTTCACGAACTTCATACCCAGTGACACTCGCGCCATCAATACGAATCTAATGATGTATCATTTATCAAAATCGGTTGTACCGTTGAGTAGTTACGAGCGGACATAGGAACGGACATACATACATATATACATACATACAGGTCAAACACATAACCCTCCTTTGGGCTTCGCCGCAGTCGGGTAAATATTTCATTACCATGACGTTTGGCTATCGAAAACCAATCCGTTACGTAGTTTTTTCTATTTTATGTCCTTGTCCAGCAAGTGTCGTTGTCATTGCCCTGCAGAACAAAGGCTCGAATAAATAAATATAGTTTTGATAAAGTTATTCGCGTCGCCACACACTCGGTAGTTGAGATTGAGCGAGTCGCCACGCGTAATCGTCCCTCGATTTATTTGTTTTTAAACCGCGCACGTGCGCTCATCACTAGTTCGCGTGTTCCAAATTCAAAGTTTCGTTTTGAAATTTTTAATTCGATCGAAGTTTATAAAAAACAAAGGTGTGTTCGGATTCCTTTATTTTTGCTGAGGAAAGTTTGTTTAGTGATATTTGTTATCTGTGTTTGTGTTTCTGCAAAGTGTAATGTATTTAAATGCCACAGTGCTCGAAATAGTGTAGGAATTCGCCGTGCAGTGGATTTTTGCCAGAAGCCAACACGAATTCAGTTTTTACGGATATGAATTTATATTGTAAGTTCATTTTAATATGATAATTATAATTTTATTGCTTAATGCGTTTAACTTGTTTACTGAACTCACTTACTCACTATATCGATACCTTTAGACTCAAAGGACGTAAACGACGTAGGTTCTAATGGAGCTTACGCCCTTTGAGTCTAAAGGTATCGATATGACAGTGAATATTGCTAGAACGTGCGATAAGGAGAGTCATAGAGGCATTATGTGGATACACTGTGTGTGTATTGCTTCAAGATAACAAACAGTAAATAGGATTAAACAATAAATTATGGAATTTATTTTCTTTTTGTTTGTTTCCGTTTTTATAAACAAGGATGTAATAAAAAATAAAGACTAATAGTATGCGTTATCATTTTATCGGTGAAATTGCGAACTTCTCGGCGCGTGATCTTCTCTTGAAAGAGTTGTAAAAGAGATCTAGAGATCGCATTTTCAGGTTGATAACACATAAATTTTTGTATCTTTTTAATAAAAATCAGAATATATTGTATCATAAAACAAGCGAATAATAAAAAATTTTTAGTTAATAGTTTTTACGCGGCTTCGACCGCCTTATTCACATTATTATTCCAAGGAAACTTCTTACTGGTATAAAGAGTGGATGAAAATGTTTATCCTTAACATTGATCTTATCGAATGCCATGTAAAATATGTAATTTACATTATAGTACCAAAAGTACCATGGAAACTTCTTGCAAACCATTTAATTGTCTCTTCTGTACCTATCCAGACATTGAAATTTTGCCTAAAACCTAACAACTGGACCAAAATATCTTTAAACACTAGCACAAGTGTGATACGTGACTCTTTGTCGCGCGACAAATGCTACCTATCTCTTTCCACTCAGTAGAGTGTGATAGTGGCAGGTGATGCTCTTCCGCGCGAGAAACGAAGTCGCGGCGTTATGCTAGACAGCCAGGACCCTATCGATTAGTAGAATTCAGTAGTGAGTGTTTATTTTTTCACTTTTAGTCGGTTTGATTCCTTGTTCAGGTAAACTTTCCTCAAAATGTGTGAATATAGTTATTCATCTCAGGAAAATTAAACGAATGTTTACATACTTAAATAGATAGAAAACATCCATGACTCGGGAAACACTCGTGCTCATCACACAAATATTTGCCCTTACCAGGATTTCGACCCTAAATAAATACGAGTTATACTTGATAGGTAATTGATGAAAATTACCGCGCCTGGAAATTACCTATCAATTAATTATTCCCAGTTTGATGACACATGCACCAATTATAGTGTATCTGTTCAATATCAATCAAACTGCGACCTATTTCTTACAATCATTGTCCAAGTGCACCCAGTGCATCTGCACTTCATCAATGTGTACTAGGTAAATAATGTTATCTTTTCCTTAAATCGGTTATAGATTATAATTAAAAAAAAACTTAATTTATAAGCGTCTAGGCTGAGTCGTTTTTTCTAACCTTTTAACTCAACCGTATGTTTGGCCACAAATATTGACGAACTTCGAGATAAAAGCTCGAGGTGTTTTTAATAGTTCTGACATTTGCAAAGACTGATAGCAATTCTTACAAAACACCTACCAAATTGTAACATTTGGGACTGGATGATGGTGGAACCAGGGCTCGGGACCGGTATTTTCAAAAACCCCGTAAGGGCCGATACAGACGGACTGCAACCCAACTGCAACTCCCTACGATTTGTATGGGAACTGCATCACAACTGCGCAGTCGGCGTGCAGTTGTGATGCAGTTCCCATACAAATCGTAGGGAGTTGCAGTTGGGTTGCAGTCCGTCTGTATCGGCCGTAATAGCCCAATATTTTGAATTAGTTCATGCTGGTTATGTAGGGCTCATCTTTATACTTTGGCTCAGTAATGTATTTAAGTAATGACTTCGTATTATTGTGTCCGTCAAGATAGCGTACACCGTAAAGATATTCAGAATCTGATGCAGCCAATAAATAGTACCCAAATAGTACCGACGAAATACCTAGGTGAAAAAAATAGTACCCTTTAACTTTATAAAATATACGGGCCTGTTCACGGTGTACGCTACCGGGCGTCAAGCTGGCGTACACCGTTGTATCTCTGGAACGGCTTTGTTTTTGGAAACACTTTACATCTCAAAATACAGTACCCAAATAGTACCCTAGGGCCATAAAATTTCATTTCTCTAGTTATCGTAGATATAGAGATTATTACATTGTCCGATTAAAATATGAAATAATAAACCAAAGAACGAAAAGAACGGAAAAAATACCGGTATTTTTGTATGGAGATAATACCGGTATCCGACCCCTGGGTGGAACAGGCCATTGTGTAGATGCGGTAAGGTAAGGGCTGAATACACAAAAGGTCCCATTGGGTCGAAGTGTATCCGTAAGGACCCCTATTACCAAGATAAGATAGAATAACATTTGGGACCTAATAATGTGTGTTTACGAATGTTGCAATTCATACATGTTATGGTACATTTTTTAGCCTTACTCACCTAAAATTGGGACATTCTTGGTTGGTTTAATATATGTCAAGATTTGTCTTATCTTGACATAGAGTAAACCAACCCTATCTGTCTACAAGGATTCTGAGAGTGTTGGCAAGTCCAACTATAATTTAGTTTATTTAGATCTACGATTACTTAAAAAAAACACGTATCTGACACTGACTCCAGGTAAAACGCAGTAAGTAAAGTTTTTCGAATGCGTAAGAATGCCCCAGTACGGATCGCACCGTCTGCGCTTCGACCTTGAATACGTTTCGTCTCGCTTGTCTGTGTTATACTTTGCCTATAACTGTATCATCCTATAGTAGCATGTCGCATGTATTTATTTCTGACTTTGCGTAATTAGCCAACGAAATAGAATCAACGGTTAAATCGCTGGAGAATAAACTTTTCCTTCGAAGTCACTTTTCTCAGCGATCAATATAAAATTGCAGCCAGTACGCTGGGTGCACGTGCACTCGCTTGGCAACAAAGCCGTCTGCATATAAAACCAAATGATCGTTTCTTTTATTTACTTTTCCTCACGATTCATGTTGGATATCTGTTTACAAGCTTCATAATTAAACCTTGGTGTTAGGAATAACAAAGCAACCATTTTTTTTTCCTCATACAGTTTTACAAGAAGTTTTGTGGGATTATGCTGAGCCAATGAAAATTATATCATCAATTGTACCGTATTCGTAGAAATAAACATATCAATTCTTTTCTATTACTAGCTTGACTCCGTAAATTTGTTTGTTCTTCAAATTATGCCACAGCTTTTTCAACTACTTCTACTAAACCAGGGTTTCTTAAACTGTGGTCCATGGATCCTTTAGGGGTCCGTGATACGAGAACCGGGGGTCCGTGGCTATGCCTTCAATACAAACCTTCATGTGTCCTTGATTTTCTTTTTCCCTGATTATATTCAGAAAAGGGTCCGTAAGATTTTCGAAATAATATAGCGGGTCCGTGACCTACTCTACTACTACTAAACCGTAGTAAACCGATTCTTATGAAACTTTGCACACAAATTGAGTAAGTAAAGGGCCACGCTGCACCTTTGAAAATCGCGGGCTACACGACATGTCACAGAATTGAGAATATATATAAGCTCTATTTATTTACTGTGACATAGTTGATCACCAGAGATCGGACAAATTTGCGTCATCGCTCCTAAAAAATGTGGACATGACTCAAAAATATAATCAAATACTTAATCATTTAATTAATTTCTTACCTGAGATTTAATTTTGATAGTCAAAAAATACACAGGTTTGTTACAATGTACATTTATTAAAGAAAATAATCAGTATTTACGAGCGATGACTCAAATTTGTCCGATCTCTGGTCAGGGCCGGATTTGGAGGTGTGAAGGCCCTGGGGCAACGAAAGAGTGGAGGAGGCCTATAATGGACTAGTGGAAGTGGAGGCCTCTATTTATTAGGGAAGTATTGTGGAGGCCCGGGGCAGTAGCTCCGCCTGCCCTTCCCCAAATACGGCCCTGTCTCTGGTGATCACGGAGTCGATGACTAGACGAGTAAGAAAACTGTTTAGTCCGTCAGTTAGATTATTAAAAAATATTGTACACGTATTTTTTCTTTTGTTTGACAAACAAAAAATGACGAGGATAGAGTGCTTAGAAGTTTCGAGTGACGTCACTCATAGGTACAATTTCGTCACAAGCCCCCATTCCGGAAGTTTGTTGATCTATAACTTTGTCGATTTTTAATATTTTGATAAACCAAAAAATACGTGTCCCATATTTTTCCATAATCTAACTGACGGACTAAATAGAATTATATAGTTTTAACTCAGTCGTCATCCCCATTGTGAATTGAAGTTGTAGGTATGCCTGTAATAGACCTATAAAAAGTATGTACGGTCCAAAAATATAAAATAATAAGTAATAATGACGCTTTCTTTGTTAACATTCTGGAGAGTAAATTAAGGAGAGGCAGAGGTAGACCGAGTTAACATATTTCAATCAAGTGAAGAAGAAAGTCAGCGTGTCGTATCAGGAGACTAAAAGGCTAGTGGAGAATAGAGTGTCGATTACCAAGATGGATACCGGATGCCAAGCACTGGGGCGTGACGCGGGGGTGCGTGCCGAATGCACCCCCCCCCCGGGCCGAAAAATCAAAAAGTAGACCTTTCCGCCCCGGGTACCCGACTGGCTTATAGGAGTACGCCGCCACACGGTTATAAGGCGTAAACAAGGCTGAACTTTATAACTTTGTGTAATATATACCATAGTCCCCAAAACGGCGTAACTCATTAGGTTTTTCTATTAAGAAAATTCCGTTATCTGTAAGCAGAGCAGCATTGACGTAAGAGGCGATTTGTAATCAATATTTAGTAAACAATCAGAGCAATGGATTACGGCTTTTGTGCAGTCGATGGTAATAAACCTTGTGCAACATTTTTTTCAGACAACATCAGTGCGTAGATTAGATAATAATATGTGACGTTCCACAGCTAAAGGTGTATATTGTCGCTTGCGTCGTATCCGACTCCTCCGTTATAGGACATCAAGATAGAAGGACGCAAGTGACAATATCCATAAGGTATCTTTAGAATAGAAATTAAAATAGAGATAATATATTTCATAGATTAAAACTGGGATTTTGCGGATGAGTATAATAACTTAATAAGAAAAGGTTCTGATCACTCTTGCAGTTAGTCACATAAATACTCTTGATTGGCTAATCGATGAAAGTATTAAACTAACATGCACACACACACACATGCGACGCTCCCGCAAGGCTTCGTTCTTGCAACAAATTGCACAGATCCGAATCCATATAAACCACCTATTGGAAAACTTTACTTTCATCCTAGATATGACGTAAGTTATGCTATCATATTAAAACTGCCTCTGATCTCTAATAGGGACATATTTGTTGCAGTAGTAGGTACCTACGT
The DNA here is from genome assembly GCA_947034925.1 of Eudemis profundana. NCBI lineage: Eukaryota > Metazoa > Arthropoda > Insecta > Lepidoptera > Tortricidae > Eudemis > Eudemis profundana. The sequence continues at coordinate 5,778,223 of OX344814.1, read as the reverse complement.
AACACGCGTTCCGCGAGTTCCCAGAATCATGACTAGACCATAATTAAGATGCGAATAACAAGGCAATGTTTACCATTCCTTCATGGGATGTTTACAAAAACATCCCACTGATATCCTATCCTATCCTTCTAATATTGTAAACTTCAAAGTTTGTGTAGATTTTTGCAGTTTTGGATGTTCGTTACTAAGCAACGCGGTAACCGTAAAGGTGAATGGATTGAGATGAAATATGGCAAGTACAAGTCTTGGATTGAAACATAAGACTTTATATCCCGGTTAGAAGTTCCCTTGGGATTCTTACGGGCATAACGCAGGCCAAGCGGATAGGTGCCAGTTAGGAACATAATAGCAGGTGTCTAAAAAAAATATCACGTAATTGATTGATTAAACGTATCTCAAAACGATTATTTTCACACGTGTAACTACACACTGATAACGGTAATGTGAAACTGATAACGATAATTGAGAAACGGTAATATGCATGCTATCTACTACTCGTAATGATGTGGATTTTACATCATAACAGTTATTTCGGACATTCATGAGAGTGACATATAAATATCCCAAATGAGGACGTCTTAAAAATGGGCGCCTATGGGCGTTGGTGATTGCTTACCATCAGGCGACCCGTCTGCTCGTTTATCCCCTATTTCATAAAAAAAAAGAATACTGGAGAGCAGGAAAATCCTGAAAACGATACAAAATGGGAGAGGAAAAATGTTCGGGCACTTTATATGACATGACGCGTTTATAAATAACATTATGAAAGGAAAGATCATAGGCAAGCGCTGAAAGTTCATGCATGTCGTATGATGTCAAGAAGGTGGCTCTAAGTAGGGTCAGACGGCGAGAGTTGTTTCATTGTCTATATCGACAAGAGATTACTCTTACAATTTATGATTACATTGACCAGTAGCGAAAGGCCACAGTCTACTACTGCCTTAATTTCGTATGAGACCAGGTTTGCCATTTTCCTCTTCGTTTGATTCGTTTTTTGTCAGATTTTGTCGTCCTGTCCTGATGTCTTTAGATGATCCGTTAGAACTTTCTCCAAAAAGAAAATCCCACATTGCTATCAGAAAATACAGATAATCGTCATGATTAAAATTAAAACAGTTGGATGCTCTGCTTTTGTATAATTTGGTCCGGAAGTTATCTGTGGTCGCGGTACATCATTAGTTCTATTATTAGTCACTTGGACAAGCAGTTAAACGGCACAGTAAACCAGTCAGCATTGGTCCACTTACAATTGTTTACAAACAAATAACACGACCTATCAGGAATGTAGGTTAACCACATGGTTAAGCTGCGTACAGACTGAGGGCTAACTAATTGTGAGGTGGAACTCGGGGAACCGTAGAACCCAAAAAGTACCTATGGCATGCAGCAAAGCGGCATTATAATAAAACCACGACCCCATTGAAGCTTCATGACAAGTTGAAGGGCCTGATCATCTTTTCTGATTGGCCGGGTTCGGGCAGGTTGAGCCGGTTCAGCACGTTTGCTTTCATCGACCTCTTTTTTTTAAATGAAATCTCTAACCTAATTTTCTTTGGAAAATGTAAACCCATTTCCATTTGACCACTTCTACGTAACTTTAAATTGTCATTCTGGTTGATTCTGGTCAACTATCGGTGCGTTTTTCTATTTTTTGCAATTCAGACAGGATTGCTTCAGGATCAGATAGTGTGATACAGATTTTCGTAAGTAGACGAAACGCAAGGACATGAGTCTCTTTCGATTGAAACTGGTAGTTTTAAACTACACTTTACTCGCTATTAATAATTAATGCTCAAGTCTCATAGCACGCCCGCCAGTCTGTATAGAGGCCTAGAATGTAGGGCAATTCAACAGAGGCCCTTTGGGGACTCGAGTGGAAAGACACCCGAGGCCCTTGGGCGCCTTTAGTGGCGGGACGTGACCTTTTGCTATTTTAGCCGGTTTTGTGGGACATCAAGTTTTCGTGAACCACGTGAAACTTTGAGTAAAGAAAGAGGTTGGGAGGGCGTTGAAAGTTTTTCGGACTACTCCAAGATCAAGGATGAAGTCGACCAAATATGTAGTTTTCCTTATCATTGCGTAGCGATGTATTTGTATAGTGTATTTTTTCGATTCGTTCGGCGTATACGCTTTCGATGCAAATAAAACATTCTTATTCTTATAATGATAACTCCATCAAGACATTGACTCCACTTTCCATCAGGTCAGACTAAGATCAAATGCGGTGTGCTTTAATCATAAAAAAATCATAATAATAAAGTACCATTGAACACGACACACGACGACATGTTTAGCTAGGACGAAGCTACGGATCCCGGGCTCAAATCCTGGGATGGGCAAATATTTGTGTAACGAGTACGAGTTTTTGTTCTTGTGTCTTGGATGTTTTCTATCTATTTAAGTATATAAGTACATATTTATACTTAAGTAGTCGTCCAGTAGAGTAGGTACAAACAGCAACACACTTAACTGCCCATTAAAGACAGCAGAGAGAAAATGATAACGATTGAAAGAGATATATATATTTGTATTATGTCAACTTCAAATCAAATAACGTTTGCGTATGTGTAATGTGCCTTTGAGCTTTGTCTTTGTAGTTGTTGGGGCAAAGTTTTTTTTTCCATACTGTAAATAAAGGTTTTATTTCAACAAGACAGGTGAATTTGTCAAAATTATGATTTAGCTTTCAGACGAACGTTGGTATGAAATAAACTAATTATATTGCTAATGCCAAAGATTACAGAATACTAGTACAGATACCCAATCTCAAACAAATACGCGTAGCGTCCTAACTCTGCTGGATTGGGATACTACGTTAGTTCCATAGTGTGATCATAGGCGGCAGCACTGAACTGACGGTATCTAGCTCAGCAATCGATCCTACTAATATAATGATGCGTCACTAGATGGCGTTCGTCAAGGTCCGATCGCAGGCATTTTAAAGTAAATGACTATATCACGATATAATATAGTTATACATATAAAGCCTAGCTTACGACTCCACATTCGACGCGCGTGTGTCCTTGAGGGGTTCTTTTGGGTTGTACGTTTGATTTTATAAAACATGCATTATGAAGTCTTTCACACTGGCACAATATAAATATCCTTGCAGTACGCAAACGCCGTTGATGCCGGCCGCCGTCGCGATCGAGAACTGTGCGAATTATCAATAATGTATTTTAAATACATATAACGTATTCGTTTTCCAACTCATTTGATTAAGAAAATCTGTGAATACTATCAACTTATATTGAATTGCAGTGATACCTGCCTTAGTTTGTTTGTGTATAAACAAAGTGCTAAATTATTTGAGTTCATTATTAGACCATTTAATTATTAGACCACGGATGCTTTAACATGAAGTCTTAACATATTAATAATTATAATTTTCGGCGTCGGCCAAGATCGAATAGGGGGAAACGTACTGTACTGCGTGAAGTTTACCGTACCGTGACCATGCTGTGGTTATTGGTGGATGGTTTTAATAAGTGCTTCAGACAATTAAAAAAAAGAGCTTAACAACATTTTTATGTTTATGTGTTTAAGCCCGTTTTAAAATTTACTAGACTACTTACTACGTATTGAAATGGAGGAGTCGGAAGGGTCCGAAAATTCCCACGCTCGAACAATAGGGATTGTTCGAGCGTGGGAATTTTTGCGTATGTACGTCTTGTTTTTTTGTACGTGTGAGAGTGAAATATCTGGTTATATTCCTATAATCTGTGCAGAGGCAGAGGTCTACAACAGTTTGACACAAAGTTCCAATTTATAAAATACCACCTAATATAACATTATTATGATGTTCTTTATTCATTTTCTTCCAGTCTAGTACAGTATAAGTGCAATTATTGTAATATCCATTTAGCTACAAATTACCACAGCAAAGTTGTAAATAGTATACTTCTTGTGACCAAATGTATATTTAAATGTATATTTCGTGTGTAAATTTTATTTAGATTCCGAAGGTGGGAGAAATTTACGCTGGCTCTTTTGTACCTAAGCCGGTTACGTAGCAAAATACTTAAAAACACATGTTATACGATTACGATCATGCTATACGTTTTGCGTACGATCAAAATACATAAAGTAAAATTGCAGAACGTGCGGAATTCATAACATCTTTTATCATAGGATTTAAATATATACGGGCTAAATTCACTACGTCCATAATCTATGTTGCGGAATAGGTATCTATAAAGTTCAAAATAAATAAAGCCTAAAATAAATAAAATTTTATTTTGTATTTTGACAATCTTAATTTTTAATTTATAATTTGACTTATGATGTAATTTTGAAATGCGAAATAAATAAGCTAATCTCATTTTCATTGTACAAACTTAATTAATATTATATAATTAATTAATTAATATAATGATTCGTTGGTCTAATGTTCAATCAGACAATTCAAACTCATTATTCGTGGACAGCAAAATAATCAACAAAGCTAACGATAGCAATAATAAAACAAATAAAGTGTCAGGAGATTCCTCTCTGCAGCCCTAACCACCGGTAGCTTTGGCCCCGCCCCGCTGCCCCCTACCAGGTTAGGTTTTTTATGATGTGTTTATATTTTGTATATACAGGGTGTCCCTAAAACCAACTTTTATACGATCAGGGCTGATAGACCAGCTCATAAGAACCTAGATTAAGCAAATTTGACCTCAGTAAAAATCTCTTAGTTTTCGAGATATTGACGTTTTTGTAAAACTCGTGCTAAGTGATACCCTGACTCGGTGTTTTGAGTGTCATTGCTAAAATATCAAGTATTTTACAAATCTGTTTTTTGCTATGTGTGGCCAAATAACTATGCTATTGAACGTATTTTCTATTTTTGCTAATTTATTCATGCTGTGGACACAGTACAATAACAAAAAAAAATTATTCGATTTTTTTCAAATTTCACCTCCGACTTCGAACTAGCGTGGTGAAAAAAAAATGTACCAACATAACCAGGCACTCAACGTAAAAAAATTGCGCATTTATTGTAGTTTCTAAAATGGTATAAATTTTACTAAACACTGTAATAATTTTTGAAATAATGATATTTTGTTACAAAATTAACTGTCTGCCGCCTTCATCTCATACGATCCGGTTGAACTAAGTTTGCACCTGGCGTGCTTGACATCACATACAAATTAGGTGCAAACTTCACGTAATCGTCAATATCTCGAAAACTAAGAAATATTTATGAGGTCGATTTTACTCAGTCTGGTTTTATATGAGCTGGTTTATCAGCCCTGTTCGCCATTTTGTAAAAGTCGCGAATTTTGATAGCCTGGATCAGTCTTTCGAAAGTCATGACTTCAAATTTCAGTATTTTCTTAATCTGCTTTTTGTTTTAAACATTACTTAATAATTATGCTATCATACCTTATCAAAATAAATTAGATTTTACGTGATTCAAAATATGACCTCGGATTTGAATCGCGTAATACTTAAAACAAATTTACCATGCTAAAATAAAAAAAATTAATGTAGTTTAAAATAGTAAGATTTTACACACTATACACCGTAGTTTTTAAGATAATAGCATTTTAATTCAAAAGGAGGTTATACTACAATATTCCATTGGTTAAATTTCGTACCAGAATTTGAATTTCGAACAGAAAAGGTATGATAGCATAATTATTAAGTAATGTTTAACAAAAAGCAGATTAAGAAAATACTGAAATTTGAAGTCATGACATTCGAAAGACTGATCCAGGCTATCAAAATTCGCGACATTTACAAAATGGCGAACAGGGCTGATAAACCAGCTCATAAAAAACGAGACTGAGTAAAATCGACCTCATAAATATTTCTTAGTTTTCGAGATATTGACGATTACGTGAAGTTTGCACCTAATTTGTATGTGATGTCAAGCACGCCAGGTGCAAACTTAGTTCAACCGGATCGTATGAGATGAAGGCGGCAGACAGTTAATTTTGTAACAAAATATCATTATTTCAAAAATTATTACAGTGTTTAGTAAAATTTATACCATTTTAGAAACTACAATAAATGCGCAATTTTTTTACGTTGAGTGCCTGGTTATGTTGGTACATTTTTTTTTCACCACTCTAGTTCGAAGTCAGAGGTGAAATTTGAAAAAAATCGAATAATTTTTTTTTGTTATTGTACTGTGTCCACAGCATGAATAAATTAGCAAAAATAGAAAATACGTTCAATAGCATAGTTATTTGGCCACACATAGCAAAAAACAGATTTGTAAAATACTTGATATTTTAGCAATGACACTCAAAACACCGAGTCAGGGTATCACTTAGCACGAGTTTTACAAAAACGTCAATATCTCGAAAACTAAGAGATTTTTACCAAGGTCAAATTTTATTAATCTAGGTTCTTATGAGCTGGTCTATCAGCCCCGATCGTATAAAAGTTGGTTTTAGGGACACCCTGTATATGAAGGGTCCACGGAAAGAATATGTCTAGTCACTTTTTTTTGAAAATGAGACTTTAATCTCAAAATGTAGAGCTCGCAATGATCTATAACTTACCACTTGATTACAGGTGGATATCTTAAAATATTATATATTTTTTTCACTTTTAAAGAAATGGTTACCATAGTAATTGTGTTCCCGATGACTTTCAAACTGCTATAACTCAAAAAGTTACTTAAAGTCTGTTTTTTATTTCCGACGACAAATATGACAGCTACAAATGTCAAACGTAAAAATAATGTGGCCAGCTTTTATGAAACAGTGCTGTCCTTTGTTTCGGTTCGTGGTGTAATTATTAATAACCGATATAAAAAAAATTACTATTTACGTTAAAACATATATTTTTAAGTACTTATCGAAAATTTATTACATATAATATCTACATTGTATTCAACCTTTAACCCACTATTGGATAATTAGTGCCTACGTACGTATGTTATTCTGTTGCCTGAAATTATACCGCAGAGAAATAAAGCGGCTTTGGCGTATTTTCAGCTTTGTAAGATAAGTAATGAGTTTTGAATCAAATAAAATGTACCTTTCAATACTAGAAATATGGCGTATTTACAAATATTCTATATCTCCAAAAGGGTGGAATTTTTACCTAAAGTATTGTACCATTTTGGAACTTCGCGGATTATGCACTCATTGTGTTACAGACACTTTAATATCAATAAACATAAGTACCTACCTAAATTTTTGTCGGTAAGTACCGGTTGTATCACATCACTATTTATTATTTGTAAAAAACAGGCAACACATGATATGTCATTTTTGTCCTCGGAAATAAAAAACAGACTTTAAGTGACTAGACATGTTCTTTCCATGGATATGTTGTATTTTGTTTTTTATATATGTGTTATAAAATACCCAACTTAAGAAAATAAAGATACACTGAAACAAATAATACAAGAAAACAGACTTGATTCCGAAAAGATTTTACTGCACATGTTTTAATAAAACAATTGCCGCAGAGCACCCTAATACTACCGAACAACATTACAAAAAAAAACAAAACAACCATACGCGCGCGCCATATTACTTTGACGAAAAGGTTTACAATCTATGATGCTGGCGGTATGCCACTGTGCAAGCGGGAGAGCAATATAATTAATTACGCGCGTGCGATAGAGATACGAAATTTATGTTGCGACTTAGCACCGCCGCTATCTCTCACTAGATGGCGCTAAAAGCATAGCGCCATCTATTGACAGGTAGTGGCTTTACCTGCGTAAAGCCACTACCTGTCAATAGATGGCGATCAACCGAAAGGATTAATTGCACGTAATTCTTAATTTGACACCTAACATGCCATCTATCGAAATTTTTAGGTATTAATTCTAATTTGTTAGCATTGGGAGCCCATCTAATGCTTTTATTGGTGCTTCATATTTTTAATATGATGCACCAATATAATGTAATTTATATTTATTATTCATTCATTTTTTTTCCACGAATTCAATAATATGGCATTAATGTCAATAATGACGTTGGATCAGCCATAAAAGAAAAATTATTGTTTCAAAACTCTTTTGAATAATAGCCAATTTATATTCATAAACACAAAAACACATGCATAACACGACGCCTTCAAGTGTGATTCTCTTTCTTGCAGTATTTCCCATTTTTGAAGTGTATAGTTAACTGTGTTGCTGTTTGTACAATCCAACATACTGTTAATTGTACATTTGTAAACGAATATCAACTTTACTGCAACGTGTTAAAATCTATGGGTGGTCAGTTAACAGTGGCTTCGTTTATATAGGTACTTCCACGAGAGTTGAGGTGAATGATTACATACACAGCTACATGAAGTACTCATTGCAAAAAAAGTGAATGAATGAAATGAATGAGTGAGTAAATAAACACAAGGCTATAGTTTAAACAAACTTTATGGTTTATCTTGCATTTCAATGTTGAACCTGCTATCGGTACGAAAAAAGAACAGTAATTTCAAAATCCCGCTGTCATTACATGAGACAGTGTTGTTGTGTGCGTGCTCTCAACTCTCGTGAAACTAGCTATACCTATGGGTATTACAAGCATTGCTTAGTTTGGGACTAGGCCGATTTGTGTAAGATCCCCACAGTATTGATTTATATTTATTAAACGAGAAGCTCCGCTAACGACAGTCTGCAAAGCCAGAATGGATCTAGACAGGCAGGTGGGAGACATCGCTCGGGTGCCAATTTTACCGAGTGTGGTAATTGTTAAAATTGGCAGGAATTTCGCTCGTTTTGGCAATCGCCGCTGTCTCGGATTCGTTCGCAAGGCTATAATGAAAGTGATATATCTGCCAATAACTAGTTAAACTTTTTGATTTGGACTCGGGCAGCCTTAAAAGCTTGTGGCTGCTTTCAAAATAAAAGTAGGTCTTTGTCATCTTTCTACTAAAGTCAAAGAAGAAGGCGGTGCTTCGTTTGATTCAAATATCTTTGAGTTTATATATTATGAAGGAAACATTTTTGTCTCTTCATTGGTTTTAATGTGGGCAATTTACACCACACTTTTTATGTTACATATATAGATACAGGAAATCAAAGTACACAGAAAAACTAAATGGCACTCGCCTGTGTACAGACCGAGAATCGAACCCGGTACCTCTGGATTTCCGGCCCAGTGACTCAACCATTTCCAGTCACTGGGCCGGAAATCCAGAGCCACCGGGTTCGATTCTCGGTCTGTACACAGGCGAGTGCCATTTAGTTTTTCTGTGTATTTTGATTTCCTGTATGTTGTTGTTGCCTATTCCATATCAATTTGAAAACAAAAATAAACAATTTTTTAAACAATGTTGATATGTAGGTAGGTACAGCCAGAAAACAGTACATTACATAACTAGGGTGGTAATACAAAGAAAGGCCAAGATCGCAGAAGCTTGCGGCCCGAGCTGCAAGCGAGGCACGTAAATATGCGATCGAGGGCTTTCTTTATAACCTCCCGTGTTGTGTACATCATTTTATGTCTACACGTGGCCAGAAAGCGGCTTTTTCCGTACGCGCAGCGTGCGGAAAAAGTCACTTTATGGCCAGGTGTGGCATAAAATACATTTTAAGCATGTCTGGCACTGTGGCGTGGCGTCAAATAAATTCTTAGTAAAGCCGGAGCAGATTTGGATTTTTTTTTCTTCAGAAATAGTACATACTCCGGTCATATGCTTTAAAAAATAGGCAAGCCGGTGAGAATTGAGTTCTATGGACGCCACGTCACTGGGAGAGTTACTTGCAAATTATTGTACAAAATAAACATATTTTATGCCACACCTGACCATAAAGTGGCTTTTTCCGCACACTGCGCGTACGGAAAAAGCCGCTTTCTGGCCAAGTGTAGACATAAAATGATGTACACAACACGGGCGGTAATAAAGACTTTGTTTTACCACCCTAGTTGTGTAATGTACTATATTTGATGCTCTACTCGGCAACATTACATGTCTTTAAATTACTCTTCTACCATATCAATCTAAAGTTGTCGTACAAAACAATTGAGATGAGACCTCGCTTCGCTCGGTCAATCACCACTGATGATTTCCCGGTGGTTTTTTGCCCAGCTTTCCGTTGCTTCATTATTCGTTGATGACACTTTAATAAGATACGACTCCCGCCAACGTTTTTGTCTGTAAAACAAATTAGTGATTGACGGACCACCGTCAAAGACTAGATCATTAACATTCTGTAATACTAGTTGATTATTCTTTAAAAAAAAGTTTGTTGAAAAGAAAATTCGCAAGACACTGATTTAAAATTCAACTATTTTGCATATATAATTTTGAGCTACTTGGACTATAAATTAAACCCCTCGTGCATAAGCCGATAACAATAGTATTATTCACGAGAAAGACGCTTGTTATTACTTTTACGTCACACCTGGCCATAAGTGGCAATTACCAAACGCTACGCGTGCGGAAAATCCCACTTCCTGGCCTGGGCAAGACGTAAAATTTTGTACTTACCCCGAGAGGTGATAAAGAAAGCCTCAGATCGCTTATTTGTCGCCATTGTCTTCGGCTCGGGCGTCAAATACCTGCGATCTGAGGCATTCTTTGTTTTACCGCCCTAGCTAAGTGATGTACTATTCTAAATGTGGTCACGACCAATACATATGATGAAACGGGGCATGCAGAAATGTCTGACACCACTATTACCACAGGTGTAATAGCATAATTTTTTCTTTCTACAAAAAGTACATCACGCGCTTGAATGTGTGTGTGCGCGCCGTGTACGAAGGCACTACAAGCAAAGTTTTAAGAAGAAACAGGAGGGCAGTTTTTCCATACAAACGTAGTCCCCTGTTTCCTCCCTGGATAATGCCAGTAGAGCAATCATTTTTTGTCCAAAAATCTATGGCTACTATTGATATGTTCCTATGTTTTCCTTTTTACGATAAATTGATTCTCGAAAGAGATATTAACCTTCAAAAACCTAAAAAAAATGCCAGATTTTCCGCTGTGTTCACACATCCAGAAAACAAATTTGACTAGATTATTAAAAAAAAAGGAAAACATAGGAACACGGCCAAAGCCTTTCTTTAATGTTCAATGAAAAAATTAGTTAAATAGGTTAAGTTTTGGGGAAGAAATCAGGGGACTACGAAACGTTGATTTCATGAAATTTTAAAAGGTATTTTCGGTCCAAGCTGCAGTTGTCTCTATCGCGCTCTGCGCGGGAGAGGCGGGCAGTGCGGGACAGCGACACATTTTACAGATACCTAATTTTCAATTCTCTCCACCTTACTTTTTCCTCTTAAGAATGCTCCCGTATGGATCGCACTTACACAGACGTACTATCGCGCGCGTCTGTGCGAATACGTGTCGCGCGCTCATAAACGGCCGAAGTGGGACTAATTGTCCGTCTTTATTTATACTTTGATATTACTATAGCAATAAGGTTGTGTCAGATATTTTTGCGTGCCTTGTTTCATCATATGTTACCTATTGCTGGTGCCTGTACTTTTTTTAGACAAAGGGCTCCTGTGGTCTATTTGCAAAATAAATAAATGTATTGAATTTTGAAATCTACTTGACCCATTAACTAGTATAAACAAAGCTAATCGGATCATTGCATTGACATATAGAACTAATCTAGATCTAGGCCGATAGGCCAAGTTTTCCTTGACTAACAACACACGTCTCGCTGAGATAAATACATAATGTACCTACCAGTGGCGTGGCGTTTAATATTATCCTTGGGCAAGCCGGTGCAGATTTGACGTACATTTTCCTTCAGAGCTGTAGAATAAGGTGCTCAAATGCAAATATTAGGCAAGCCGGAAGGAATTTCATACAACATTTTACCGGCAATGTATTTTTTTTTTAAATTTCGATTCCACATTTATTTGGGACACGGCATCACTGCGTTCAGCCATTAAAAAACAATAAACGAAGTTTGCTATATTTTGCAGTTTGTTATGTTCATGTCGACTTTATTTATATAAAATCGACATGAACATAACAAATAATACATTATAAACAATTTCCCATAATTTTAAATTGCAAACTTATCTACAAGAATACACATTCAAAATATATCATCTAAATATTGGCGGTAAAAACGTAAACTGAAACAGTTTTTGGAAAGGATATTGAAAATTTTTTATTCTGTAATAGGGATGATGACTGGGTTAAAAATATGTAATTCTATTTAGTCCGTCAGTTAGATTATGGAAAAATATGGGACACGTATTTTTTGGTTTATCAAAATATTAAAAATCGACAAAGTTATAGATCATCAAACTTCTGGAGTGGGGGCTTGTGACGTCACTCTTGAGTACAATTTGTACTCAAGAGTGACGTCACTCGAAACTTCTAAGCACTCTATCCTCGTCAGTTTTTGTTTGTCAAACAAAACAAAAAATACGTGTACAATATTTTTTCATAATGTAACAGACGGACTAAACAGTTTTTTTTAGTCATCTAGCCTATTCTATTTTTTGTCTACTTTACTTTTAGTGTCTCTAGAAAATAAAGGTTAATTTTTTGTAGTGTTTTTAATTTATTTCATTGCATATATAGATACAAGAAATCAAAGTACATAGAAAAATTAAATTATTAAAATCTAATAAAGAAGCATCATGTTTCTTTCATATATATAGAATTATTTCATTGCATATTTGAGAAAAGCACTATACATACGTCGGCGTGAAATGGGGTTGCCAGCCTCGTAACTTGAATGCACTTCCCAGCCTCTGTAGTAATGTACTATTTAATTATGTAAGTACCTCTTGTAATGTGTTTTTTCTGGTGTGCAATAGAGTATACTTGTATTGTATTGTGGTGTGCAGTGTTGCCAAAACGTACGCTTTACCACGTCTTTACGTGCTTTCTGAAGCGCCAAGTGGGTGCCTCAGAAAGCACGGTATTACTAGGTTTTTTGCTGCACACGTTAATTGCAGAAAAACAAAGCCGTGCTAGAGACATTTAGCACCACTGTACCTCTAGCACAACTGTGACACGCGACTCTTTGTCGCGCGACAAATGCTACCTATCTCTTTCCACTCAATATCGTGTGACAGTGACAGGTGATGCTCTATCGCGCGAGAAACGAAGTCGCGGCCAGTTATGCTAGACGTACTGTTAGTGTAAATGTACGAATATATATGTATAGTAGATGCAGTTACTGCGCATTACCATTCATACCCAAAGACACGTGTCGGCCGTCGGGGTCGGAAAGCGGAGCGGGAAGGAAACGATGTTTTCCGTCCTTGGGCTCAATGGAAGGGCGTGTGCAATGCGATTGTTAATAGTAATTGTGCGCAATCAATAACTGGCGTCTTTGTTAACAAAAATCAATGGTTAACAGTTGAATGGACCAATTTAATATATTCTCGAAATAAATAAATTAAAACGCGTGTAGCGTAGAAAAATCGTTTGATAACTGCTTTAAAATTTGGTTGAAAGTTTTCGCCCAGACAAACATTCATATACATGTATAGGTACATAAATACATACATAGTAATGTATACAAACATGATAAGTTGAAAATTTATAATTAACTGAATTTCAATAACCTATTTTGATAAGAAATGCACTATTGACTATGAACAATACCTATAATATTTGAAGGGTTCCCTCGATTTCTCCAAGATCCCATCATTAAAACTTGGTTTGGTTGCAATGAGACCCCCTTACAAAAGAGAATTTCCAAATCGTCCAGCCGTCTTTGAGTAATCGCGTAATTTACAGACAAAAAAGCATACAGACGAATTAACAACCGTTCTTCTTTTGAAAGTCGGTTAAAAAATCGCGTAAAAACATCCTAAGTAGTTGCTCTCTTTCCTTTGGCGAAATAAGACTAAGGAAAGGAGCATACCGTCCCTAGGTACTTTGAAAAATAACTCGTATCTGAAAACGACACAGACAAAAACGTCAAAAGTTACATACGAACGTCATATACACTTACTGCGTTTTTACCTGGAGTCAGTGTCAGATATGTGTTTTTAGGGTTCCGTAGCCAAAATGGCAAAAACGGAACCCTTATAGTTTCGTCATGTCCGTCCGTCTGTCTGTCTGTCTGTCCGTATGTCACAGGCATTTTACTCAGAAACTACATGATATGGATATTGATGAAATTTGGAATATAGGTGTGTTTTATGAGCCGCTACTTAGTTTGGTATATAAATAATTAAAATAAATATTTTTAGGGGGGGCACTCCATACATGTTAAAGACAGTAAATTTTTTTTTCTTCCAGCAAATATCAACGTGTGGTACATAGTTCGACAGCTCTTTAAAAAACACTATAAAAGGTTCCTAAGTAATGTTTTTGATTAAGTGAATGTATTTGGAAATAATCGCTCCGAAAGTTGTGTAAATTGTGTCCCCCCCCCCTCTATTTTCTAAACCGTGCGTCCGAAAAATATGAAAAAAATCACGAAGGTAACGCTTAATTAATACTTTCAACGAAAATTATTTTCAACAAGATCGAATTAACCGTTTTTGAGTTATTGCCGATAAACTGCGCTTCTCAACAAAAGGACGTTATTGCTATGAAGATACGCTGTTTTGTTGTTGTATTTTTTTACATCGTATTTTTTACCTTATAGTTACGGCTATGGAACCCTACACTGAGCATGGTCCGACATGCTCTTGGCCAGTTTTTTTAAGTAATGACGATACGAGTATATCACAGTCCTTCGTTGCGTGTTATTTATTCATAACAGAGCTATTTACCTATGTGCCAGCTGCTTGGAGACGCTGTGAAGGAAAAAACTTGAGGTTTTTGTCCTCGGCTACAATGCAAGGGCATATATTACGTTCGTTGATGTATGTTTTTAAATTTCTGTAGATATAAATCCCATCTTCCCATCCCAAGTCTTCAAGTTTTTATACACCCTACCATTAAAATATGACATTGAAATTTGCACAAGGTTGTTTGATAAAATTCAAAACCAACCTCTTTGTATATTAATTTTCATCACACTTGCTCGAAAATGGTGTCATTACACGTAGGTTCTGCGGGCCGTAAATGGCCTATTACGCCCTAGGGCGTAATGGTTTTCTTTTTAAATTTGAAACGCTGGTTCTGTTTTACTCTTATTTGTCATGTTCAAAGGAAACGCCAACTTACTTTTTTAACTTTTATCACTGGAATATTTATTTAAAGATAACTGTAATTGCAAATACATATAAACACATATTTCGGTAACATTAATTAAATGTTTAAATAATGTATTTGTTTATTTTGCAAATATAAAATCAACTAAAATGGCCGTTACCGCTATGGTTTCCGAACGTGACTTGACGTTCGCATTGTCTATGGACATATGTGACAAATGTCACTGTCTGTTTTAATATTTTCTTGTCATACTGGGTCGAAAAGTAAGGTTATTTTATTAAGATTTCTTCACAAGTGTGATGAAAAACATTGTGTGTGCCACGGGCGGTAAAGGAATTACAAACTCGTGTTATTAAAGCCCTCGGTTTCACCTCGGGCTTATAACAAACACTCGTTTGTAATTCCTTACTTACCGCCCTAGATACACAATGTACTATTTGATATCAATATATATCAATGTCAATGTGTATGTTTTGTGATCATTATCTATGAGGTAGGGGCGACCACGCATAGGTAAGCGTCGGTGGACTGGACAGCAGTGGCGTGTTGTAAAGATATATCCGTGGGCAAGCTGGTGCAGATTTGGCATACATTTTCCATAAGAGCTGTAGAATAAGGTGATCAAATGCCTGATATTAGGGAAGCCCACAGAAATATATCGAAGTAGAAGAAAAGTGTATGTACCTCGCGTGCAAAAAAAGAAGTGGCAACGACCTACTTTGCATGGCGTTAACTTCAGTTGCTGTCAATATTATTATCAGATTTGAAAACCTGATAATAATGGTATAATTAATTATTCAAATACCACCAAAACATACGGACTGCAACCCAACTGCAACTCCCTACGATTTGTATGGGAACTGCATCACAACTGCACGCCGACGATGCAGTTCCCATACAAATCGTAGGTAGTTGCAGTTGGGTTGCAGTCCGTCTGTATCGGCCCTAAGGGTGCTATTTTACTAGTTGTCAATAAGGTCCTAGAAATACTCTATTGCTATTCAGATGCAAATTAAACTCATCCCTTTTGGCAAGTACCGAAGTGGTACCGTCGGCTGAAAACGTCACATGTGGGCGGAGTAAATAGAAGTATAGTAAAACTATATTCTTGTTTTTAGAATCTTTAATGTGGAAACACCACAGTCTTTTTATTACGATTATAGTTATAAAGATTAAATACATAGAAAAATTTAAACGTAACCCATCTTATATAACGTAACCCAAGGCACAGAATAAGTAATAGTACTTTGTACAGAAGTCCCACTGTCTAACAAAACCCACGTTCGAGTCACAAAAATGCGTCTAACTCATACGTTCTCGCTTTAAGAGGAAACAGTAAGGTGGAGAGAATTGAAAATTAGGTATTTGTAAAATTTGTCGCTGTCCCGCATTGCCCGCCTCTCCCGCGCAGAGCGCGATAGAGACAACTGCAGCTTGGACCGAAAATACCTTTTAAAATTTCATGAAAACACCGTTTCGTAGTCCCCTGATTTCTTCCCCAAAACATAACCTATTTAACGAATTTTTTCATTAAACATTAAAGAAAGGCTTTGGCCGTGTTCGTATGTTTTCCTTTTTTTTAATAATCTAGTCAAATTTGTTTTCTGGATGTGTGAATACAGCGGAAAATCTGGCATTTTTTTTAGGTTTTTGAAGGTTAATATCACTTTTGAGAATCAATTTATCGTAAAAAGGAAAACATAGGAACATATCAATAGTAGCCAAAGATTTTTGGACAAAAAATTATTGCTCTACTGGCATTATCCAGGGAGGAAACAGGGGACTACGTTTGTATGGAAAAACTGCCCTCCTGTTTCCACTTAACTCATAACGCGCGCTCTTTCTGGTCGCCCCGCCCACCGCTAGGGTTGTCGATAAAAATAAAATTATTATTATAGCTTGAATTTCCTAGTGAATTAGAGGTAGTTAAAAAAATATTTGCGTGACGTTATATAACTGTTTTTATACACGTCGTCATATATACTTACATACATACATACACGTCAAGCACATAACCCTCCTTTGGGCATCGCCGCAGTCGGGTAACATACATACTTACGCATACATACCGGTCAAACACATAACCCTCCTTTGGGCTTCATAGGTTTCGTACACCGGCGCTGCCGGGTGTCGGCGCAGCCCTGAGCTTTAGGCTTTAATGCATTAGGCAAGGAAGAATAATAATTATGTCGAAACAAAATCGCGGAGTGAGACATGCCTGCCCAAGGCCGGATTCGAACTCGCGTCTCTGTCTTACCGGAACAACGTATTTTAGTATACATTAGTATTCCAAGTACTGTCCAAATTTACCCATCATAACATTATTAATATTCTTGACCGATCGGATTTATTTACATGTTAATTAGCATACTTACCGCAGGTTCAAAGTCTGTCCTACTGCCCTAGATACAAAAGAGCGTATTTAAGTGTTAAATTATCAACTTATAAGGCTTTCAGTTTGGAGAGCAGCAAAGAAACCGCTAGTGCGAATTAGTGATACTCTAAAAAGAAAATCACGACGTACACGTACAATGCACTCGGGAAAGTTTTAGGCGCTGCTGTAAACCCAAAGAAGAGTGCATGTCGATTGAGTCATAAGAGGAAGGTCTTTTGCAAGTGTGACATTGTGACAAATAAGTTGTATCCTTACATATAGCAGAGAATAAGTAATATTATTACGTTTTGACGACCGGTTTAGCCTAGTGGTTAGTGACTCTGCCTACAAAGCTGACGGTCCTGGGTTCGAATCCCGGTAAGAGCAAATATTATTTGTGTTATGTTATTTGTTTCTGAGTCTTGGATCTTTTCTATGTATTTAAGTATTTGTATTTATTAAATATATCGTCGTCTAGTATCCATACCACAAGTCATATTGAGCTTATTATGGGACTAGTTCGCTTTGTGTAAGATTGTCCCCTAATATTTATTTATTTATTTATTATTATTATTTACAGACGTCTCTCTTTCTAACAAAACGGACGTTCGGGTCCAACTACCGGTCGGATCGCACCGGATCCAACCGTCTCTGGCTATCTCATAACGCGTGCTCTTTCTGGTCACTAGCCAGCCCCTCCGGAGAAACAAAATGTGGTCTTGTGGCCGAAATTTGCCTATAGGTTAAGTCGACGACAGATATGCCCCTATCCTTACCAATAACATAAATGCGAAAGTAGTTCTATTATTTGTGAGAGACAGTATGATTCAAACGAAACACTTGATAGTAAAAACATGTAAGACTTGACAGAACTTCGTGTGTGGTACTCTTAGATGAGATGTCGATAACAAGATGGAGTAGCTTCTGGCGTCTCTATAAAGTCCTCTTTACTTTTTCTCAGTTGGTTTTCTTCTTGTGGGCAATTCCATGAAAATGTAACGGAAGTTGCCATTTCATCGCGTGTTTATTTATTTATGGCGTAAATTTAAGTATAATAATAATCTAGACAAGTATAACTTTACTCCCTAGATATATTGGCACCTGAATTTGTATCATCAATGAAGAAACACGCGAGAAATTGGTAACTTACGTTACTCTCTGTCGTGTAATTACCCATTTGCATCATCATACCTTCCACTCTTTGGCATACTACTACTCTCATAAATGAGAGTTAATGAGGCCGCACGCTGGTTCAGGGCGGATTGGAGAATTTTGCATAGTGGTCTTGCTTATGGGTTGTTCGGTCGGGTCTTTATTCGCGCTCGCGATACTTCTCCATCTCTTAGTAAAATACCGGGAATACTTCATCACAGGACAAATTTTAGAAAGTCTAGCATAGGGTAGAGATCGTCCAGTCAAACGCTTGCCACTATAAACTACGATAATAATAAGTCACAAGTAAGTGTCAAGACCTCTCTCTACAGCCCTAACCACCGGTAGCTTGGGGCTCGTCCCGTTGCCAGCGGCACCCTAGTTTAGGTTTTTTATAACGTGTTTATATTTTACTTTTTATATATGTATTGTAAAAAACGAACCTAGAGAAAATAAAGATATACCAAGATGTTTTTGCATATCTACGTAATAGGACATAAAACACACTGTGTGATAGATAATAGGGGCCCCGAGCTACACCGTAACATACCGTGGCCACAAGGTTAACCAGTTTCGATTACATTGTCCGGTGAGGTTCGCTTGCATAATACTTGTGTAAACTAAAAGGGCACATCTCACTATAAAACCTATATAGAGGTGCGCCCTATGACTTATATGGTAGGTACGTAGGTACAATAAACCAAGAAACTTCTCTACCACTCTTGAATTCTAATACCATATGATAAAGTCGCAAAGTGGTAGACCTTCTCACTCATTTAATCAACACATGATAAATTGAAAAAATAAAAGACCACCACATAAGATTAAATCCGCAGACCGCAGTTAAACACAGTAAAAATATTTTTTTTCAGCAAATATAAACGTGTGGTACATAGTTCGACAGCTCTTTAAAAAACACTATAAGGTTCCTAAGTAATGTTTTTGATTAAGTGAATGTATTTGGAAATAATCGCTCCGAAAGTTGTGTAAATTGTGTCCCCCCCCCTGTATTTTCTAAACCGTGCGTCCGAAAAATATGAAAAAAATCACGAAGGTAACGCTTAATTAAACCTTTCAACGAAAATTATTTTCAACAAGATCGAATTAACCGTTTTTGAGTTATTGCCGATAAACTGCGCTTCTCAACAAAAGGACGTAATTGCTATGAAGATACGCTCTTTTGTTGTTGTACTTTTTTTACATCGTATTTTTTACCTTTACGGCTATGGAACCCTACACTGAGCATGGTCCGACATGCTCTTGGCCAGTTTTTTTTATCACTACTTTGGATAGGTATTTCGTCTGAGTTAGGTATTCAGTTACATAAATTATGTATTGTTATGACATGTTTTTACATGTTTTTGTTAATTATGTATTGTATTATAATTAGTCGTCGCATACATCTGCAATAACTAGCTGTCAGCTGTGAAGTTATCGTTTGTCAGACTGAATTGTGATTAAGTCCCGGTTGATCTAAGTTTGCACCTCATTTATATGATGTATCTTAGCCTCCTGGTGCAAACTTAGCTCAACCGCTAAAACTGCTCTGGAATACGACCGTCAACTGGGTCAGTATGACAGACTGATATTAAACCGTTTTAGAATATGTTTCCTTTGTCCAAACGATATTAGTTTACAAACGAACATGATGGAATACAAAATGGATGTTTCCGGTTCAGTTGACGAGTTACGTTAGGCATTGTTCTTGCGGTTCCGCGTACAAAGTATCGCGATCTTTTTAGGGCTCCGTACCAAAATGGTAAATAACTAAATATTTTTACACGAACTTCATACCCAGTGACACTCGCGCCATCAATACGAATCTAATGATTTATCATTTATCAAAATCGGTTGTACCGTTGTGTAGTTACGAGCGGACCTAGGAACGGACATACATACATACAGGTCAAACACATAACCTTCGCCGTAGTCGGGTAAAAAGTAACCCTTATGGTTCGACTCTACCTGTTTGTCAAATTCACAAAAAACCCAACACAAACTTATTTGCTGTTACTTACTAAACTAACCGTGACCAATGTCGATGTATGGGGACAACAGTTTTTCAACGGCAAAGTTAAGTTTGTCCCATTATACTGTTTATCTTGAACTATTTACTACTACAACTACTTACAAGTTTGTATGGCACTCTCGGTGCGTGAGTCCGACTTCCATTTGACCGGTTCTGGGGGCACGGTAGTGCCTCCGCCAAGTCGAGCAAAACAAAGGCACGGCCGTACCATCCATTTCTCCAAGCCATTCAGGCCATTTTCTACCTCTTGTAATAATGAGCTGGCTAAAGCTAGAACCCTGAATTTCCAGGGATATATAGTGTAAGTGTGACTTAGATATATTCTCAATAACATTCAAGTTGAACTTGTACTTTAAGGCGAGGTGAGACCAGAATCGGGCACGGAAGCCTAGTTTCCAAATCATTTTTAGAGCACTTATTTGACTCTTAGGTCACTGTAAAACATATATAATAATATTCAGAACTGTATCTAGGGCTTCCTCTCACTTAGAACACGATAGCGAACACTTCGCTCGATAGAAAAGTAGCGCGAAAACACTATAAAATAAAGTATTTTTTTCATTTTTTTTCATTTTGTTCATCACCAGTTACCTTTTCTGACAAAATTAATACCTGACAATCATGATTTCACAGTCATGCAGGGCATCCTCTCATGTTTGGGTTGATAACGTATACTTTTATGTTAGAAATCGAAGATAATCTGCAATAATCTGCATTCCGCCCGACCCTAGTTTGTATGTGAAATGCGAGCCAGGTCCTACCGCGCCTTAATTAAGAACTACACGTCAAAGTTTCTTAGTTTTGTCACTGACTCACTGTTTCACTTACTGATGATCATCATAATTCTAAGGTAGGTACTTCTTGCAGACCCACAAACTCCAAATTTTAAACATAGTTTAAGGGCCGATACAGAAGGACTGCAGCCCAACTGCAACTCCCTACGATTTGTATGGGAACTGCATCACAACTGCACGCCGACTGCGCGTCGGTGCAGTCCGTCTGTAGCGGCCCTTAGCCTATCAAGTTCTACAAAACCTAAATATATTGCAATTTCAGTCACAACTGCACACATAATCTAAAGTTTGTAATCCTATACAAATACATGAGATTACAAAGTTACAAACTCCAAATTGACTTGCTTATTTTTAACCGTGGAGGACATGTGGACGAACACATTTTATAGTCCACAAATAAATCATCCTCCACGGTGAAATAATAGGCAAGTCGGTGGAAATCGAGTTCTGTGAACAAACCCCGGTACTGGCTAAAATAACCGACTTGGTTTACTCAATAACATTACATCCCAAAACGTTTTTGTTGTTGTTGGAAAACTGCGTTGCGAGACTTGCATCTTTTTACATGTCATGTTTTTGATGGGATTTATTTTATCTGACTTGTGATTGATCTTAGTAGCGCCAGATGGTAAGCATCTTCGAGGTATAAGATATATAAGATGTATGATGTATCGCCGGTTCAGGAACAGCCTTATCACTCTTGTTTTCAAGAGTCCTAAGCTATAGGAGAGTGAATAGGTTCTTAAAAGGTCACGCGTAAAAAAACGCATAAAAAGGGCGCACGTAATACCCCTGTACGTCTAGCATAACTGGCCGCGACTTCGTTTCTCGCGCGACAGAGCATCACCTGTCACTGTCACACGATACTGAGTGAAAAGATATAGGTAACATTTGTCGCGCGACAAAGAGTCGCGTGTCACAGTTGTGCTAGAGCTACTGGTGTTGCAAGCGTCCATAGGCTGCGGTGACTGCTTAACATCGGGCAGGCCGTACGCTTGTTTGCCACCCTAGTTGTATAAAAAAAAGCTATATTTGTTGGGATTGGAGCAAATTCTATTCCTTGGCGGTCCGCATTAAAAACGATGAAGCAAATCGACAACATTGGGATGAAGTCACTCTCCACGCGTGGATGTCCATTTTTTGTAGGTACCTGAATAATTTTGACCATCGTATATGGTGTGTGTTAGCATAAATACATAAACGATCAGAGCAATTGACATCTAATAACCTCAAATAGGTACCTATGCGTAAAAACTAAATCTATTCGCGGTGTCAGTAACACTACGGCTATACGAATGCGAATACCTCCTTAACACAAGTGTAAAACTTAGAGAAGGATTCGACAAGTTCTTGTAAAAAAAAAAATGTTAATAATAAATGATTTTTGAAATGATTTTGATTTTTATACACATCGCGATAATGCGAAGAATCGTGTTGGCGTCCCTTTCTCTGAGATACAAAAAGAACGAGACATCAATACGAATCTTCGTGTTATCGCGATGTGTAGATTTGTTAGGTGGACTTCCCGATATTTTTATTTTCTTGTATAAAAATTTCCGATCGTCTTTTTGTCCAGTCACTTGATTTCCATACGAACTATTTCCTATGCGTACATTTTACTTCTCGCAAAATTTCTCATTCGCCTTTTTACAAACTAACTATATTTAAAATTTGGAGCTTGTAGGTCTGCTAGAAGTACCTTAGAATTATGATGATCATCAGTCAGTGAATCAGTCGGTCAGTCAGTCAGTGACAAAACTAAGGAACTTTGACATGCAAATAGTTCTTAAACTACACGTTCAAATTGAATGATATTGAGAATATATATATAAGTCTTATTGTGCCCTATATATCCCTGAAATTTCAGGGTTCTCGCTTTAGCCAGTACAAAATTACGGGAGGCTGAAAATGGCCTGAATGGCTTCGAGAAAACGATGATACGGCCGTGCCTTTGTTTTGCTCGACTTGGCGGGGGCACTGCAGTGCCCCCAGATATTAAAAAAAAAATCTACTGTGACAAATCACAACGAAGGAACTTTTGCGACTGAGAATTTTTGCGAAAAGTAATATGTAAGCAAAAGCATAGAACATAATTCGTATGGAAAATTAAGTGACAGGAAAAATGACGATCGGAATTTTTTATACAAGAAAATAAAAATATCGGGAAGTCCACCTAACAAATCTGTGTGTAGTATAAAGAAAAGGCACACCCCCTCATCTGATGGAAGGCTCATCATCCACATCCTGGCCCTCAACTAAGTTGTACTCGTACTGTCTCTTTCTAATCAGTATGTCTGTGAGAGGGACAAATGCTTTACGTCGGTATAAATCAGCTAGAAGGGCTGTTCCGTGTATCTTCGTGACAGTAACACATGTCAATCACTCGCAGCCAATAATAGAAGGTCCCGGTGCGTTCACCTCGGTCTCGTGCCAGCAGTTACGTGACCACGTGTCGTGTTCACATGGAACACGGGTGTATGTTCCAGTATGTCACGTGAGTGCTCTTTTGACATACGGGACCGTCTATAGACTAGACAGACAATATAATGGCTTCAAAGACTGACAGCTAAGGCCAGCTGCGTAGGTGGATAATGATAACAGAATTCCCCAGTGCAAAAAGCAGGCCTTAAAGTACTTGGGAGTTATTAGGAATTTATCGTGGTTAGACACGATATAGATAGGCGTATCTAAAACCTAACTAAAATAAAAGTTTAATTCTTTATAGCATGCTAATTGGTATTGTACTCGTATATTAAACTCGTTTAGGTACCTCGCAAGGGTATGTTGTGTGCAACTTCACACGCAATTCGCTAGTTACGACAAACTACTTTAGTATGCATTTTGTGGCTTTACCTTTTTAATTAAATTAACCTACCCTTTAATCCCGCAGGGATCAGGTTGTGTAAGATTTATGTGATAGCGAATTTCAGTTCAATTAATGATAGAAATAAAGTTGTGTCTCTTTGGTGCCACTT
Organism: Eudemis profundana; assembly: GCA_947034925.1. Lineage (NCBI taxonomy): Eukaryota > Metazoa > Arthropoda > Insecta > Lepidoptera > Tortricidae > Eudemis > Eudemis profundana. The sequence goes on along the minus strand of OX344814.1, from coordinate 5,753,908 downwards.
TTGTAGTTTATAAGAGAAATTGTGGTAAACATTTATACATTTCTGGCCTCTTATTTCATTAATTTACTTAAGCCTAAGCGTGCATGATGATTTCTTCAGTCAATTATGTGAACAATTAAAGTCATCGTGTTAAATTAAAGTTTCATACTACGCTTTAACCAGATTCGTCTTTATTTATGATATGGTAGACTGGTAGTCTATGGATCTGGAGTATCTATGCATGAGTTGTGGGGCGGAGGTGAGGTAGGATAGAGCATAACTGTCACCATTGCATCCTCCGTATCTCACGCACTCCCAGGCTCTCAGTTCTCCTATACCTCTAAGATATGTTTGTTTCACTCGCCACACGTATTAACCGATATATTCTCTGAATTCCAGTAAGACCGAGCGACGGAGTTCGTCGCTGCGTGTAAGATGCGCTCCCTCCTCGCGTACTACGCGGACGCTGTGATGTCGGCGGCGGCGCGCGGCGCGGGCTGCGCTCTCGGCTGCAGCGGGCGCGGGGACTGCATGAACGGCACGTGCCTCTGCGAGATCCGGTACTCCGGGGAGCAATGCGCCGGGCCCAACATGCCGTACCACGCATGTGAGTATAGTCACCGTTTGTCAAATGAGGGTGTTTAGAAATCATAAACCCACCAGCTGGCAGCAGGGTGGCGAAAGGTCTTTTTGATAGTAGCCTTCAAGATCCACCAATCACACCACTTGATTTTGACATCTACTGCCAAATAGTCCGTTCGCCACCCTGCTGCCAGCTGGTGGATTTCTGATTTCTAAAGACCCTCATTGTCACGCCCGTCGCTCCCTCGCGTACTACGCGAAATGTGACGGCTGCAGTCGGCGCGGGGACTGCATGAACGGCACGTGTCTCTGCGAGATCCGGTACTCCGGGGAGCAGTGCGCCGGGCCCAACATGCCGTACCACACATGTGAGCAGTGACCGTTTGTCACGCCCGTCACTCCCTCGCGTACTACGCGAAATGTGACGGCTGCAAAGTACGCGGGGACTGCATGAACGGCACGTGCCTCTGCGAGATCCGGTACTTCGAGGAGCAGTGCCGTACCACGCGTGTGAATATAATCAATGTAGGGTCTTTACTCCGAAACGCTTCATTCAAAGTTTGTATCTTGTCTCGATTACTGAAATGTTCTATAACGAGAGCGAGAGGGACGCCACGATATGATCTTCGGATATGGACCCTGGTATTCAAACTGTTTGTCGCCATCCCTCCTCGCTTACTACTTTGTCGTAAGTGTCGCTGCGAAGATAACTTGTGTCTATTGAGGCACTTGCGTAGATTCTAATGCATTATGTAAACAACGGTATAAAGAAATGTACGTGTCCAGCGACTCGATTATGTTCCAGTGCGAGCCACCCGAGCAAGTAACTTAACAAAACGCCTTTACTTGCTCCAGTTACTTGCACCGTGTACAAGCACCATATACTTACTCCGTTAGCTCAGCAACTCAAAGAGATTCTGTGCCTACAACATGACAGCATGATACTCTTCTCGGTTCTGCACTATGTTTTGCCAATTGAAAACATGAAGTTCGCGCAGATCCTCCTCCCCTAGGTCCGTCCAACGATACCTGCGGCGTCAGATAGGATGTCGACTTTGAACGGTCCAGGGATGCTCTTTATAGTAAGGTGTTAATCGTATTATTCTCGTCTACTACAGACAGACACTAACGTATTATTCTTTCTCTTCCAGGTATCGGCGGCGTGTTCCTCCTAGTGGCGTTCGTGTGCGCGGTACAGCTGACGATATGCATAGTCACGGAGTACAGAAGACTCAAGGCGCCCACCTTCCTTAGAGCCTGCAAGGTTACCACTCAGAAGATGCTTTACCTGGTCGCCTTCCTGGCCTCGCTGATCCGCGGGGCCTATTTCGTGTCACCTGTGAGTATTGTCACCTTATCTTATACCAAAGAGGTGGTGTCGTGACCGCTTTGGGCCATAAATATAGTACCAGCCGCCCTCTTCTCATCTCTGGCGCATGGCAAATGTAGTTGCCCTAGACTCGGGCCTACTTAACCTAAGGGAAAGTCCGCCTTCTGTATCTCAAAGCTTAGCGTCCTACTGGCGTCAGTGTGCGCGGTACAGCTGACGATATGCATCGTCTCTAGATATGTAGAGTAATAGAATACTCAAGGTACACCTTCCTTGGAGTATGTATATGTCAACCAAAGGTTCACTCCGGTATCAGTTGGGCTACGTTTAGCTAACCGACTAATAAAACTGCCATTACACGCACATGAAAGCTTGAACAGATTCAACCAATCCCGCTCATTTATAAAATTAGTTGTGAATACATATTTGGTTACTAAATAACGCGGTATTTAACAACTGTATGGATTGAGATGAAATTTGGCATGCAGATGCAAGTAGACCAAGTAACCCGCTAAAGAATTGCCCTCGGGTAATAACGGGAATAACGCAGGCGAAGCAGCGAGAAATGCTACTATTTAAGATGACGAATCGGAAATTTTGGTGGCAGGGATTTCGATTTTTCTCAGGAATCATAAAACATATGAAAGTAACATTTGATAACCTGATTATTGGGATCATCTACTCCATTTTTTGAGACGCAGAAACACGATTTGCTAACTTTTGTAACAGACTTTTGTATGTCAAAGATACCTCTTTCAAAAGCGGAATTTGCACTGTAGAGGCAAACCAGACCTATTTAAGCCCCTAAATTCTCTGAGTAACATAGTTTTAACCTATACTTTAATATCTGAGACCAGATTCTTGAAAATTAATTGTAGTTTGTAATTGAAACGAAAAAAACCGTTTCTACGTATACGACCTTTTCATATAAGCTAGCACAAGCGCGTATTTGTATGAAATCAGTCTCCCCTCAGTCCGCCGACGGCCGTTGCCAACGACAGGTCTGTGACAGTTGACTGGCCGCGCCGTAAACAAAACCTGTGAGAAATCTTATTTAATAATGGGAAAAAAGCGTGTTGGTTTTTCCAAAAGGAAAAGGAAAGCACTATTACTTGAAAAATGTAACTATATGACTAAGAGAAAGTAAGTAATCGTCATATTTATACCACAAATAAGTCTAGTTTACGCTGCGGGAAAATGACAACAAATGTTGACATTGGAACAGCGGCGTCGTCGAGACTTTCAATTGTACAATTAAATATTATTTTGGTGTACGTAAATAGAAACATTTGTAATATACCCATTGTATTAAATTAAAATAAGGAAAACTATAATAGTGTAAATATACAGGATGGCTCATAAGTCGGTTTTTCTTGAATGCATTAGTGAGTAGCCAATACTTAGTAGGTAATGTATAATACATATCACTCTCTAGTATATTAAATCAATGTTTGCCTCATAAAACCTCAACAGTTTAACCACGTCTGTGATGGATTCGTAAAACAATATGAGAACTATCCGCTTACAAAATGTAAATATGTAAGAAGGGTATACTACTGATACATAGCGAGAGGTCTTAAAACACGATAGCAACATAACCATTATAAGATCACACGAGTATTTAAGGCTTAATTATGTAAAGTTGCATACATCTACTATCTACACATGTTATTATAAACACTCAAAGGCCAACTAGATTGTCATTATATCTAGTATCGATAAAGATGTTTTAATAACTTTTTAAACATTTTTTAACACTGGCACAGACAACGCACTGACCTTAGGTACATATATGGCTAATGCTGGTCATTTTATACTGTTTCCAAACGCATGACAGAGGTTTTTTGACATGGACGTAGATTGAAATATAAATACTCGTATGTCGCAATTTCATTCTGCAAGTCCGATATTTCGTCATCTGTGGGCATTTTGATGGGTAAATCGCCAGTGGGTTCCCCGAGATGATAAAAACAGTCAAATTAGTCCAATACACGATTTAATTAGGTTAGACAATATTACAGGTCGATTGTCCTTAATAAATCTCTAACACTAGGTAATTAGTCCAATTATCAAATTTTTTTTTTTTTTTTTTTTTTTTTTTTTTTTTTTTTTTTTTTTTTTTTTTTTTTTTTTTGTCTGTGTGCTTTGAGTTTGGTCAGCTTTAGCGATCATGTACTCTTGAAACGGAGGCGGTTGCAGCGAGCCCCAAGGGCTCGCTGCCCCAGAAAAAAGAAAGACTTGGGGTACCTGAAGGGAGTCCCCAAGTGCCCGTTTACCCTGAGGGGGGGGGCGGGTAAGTGAAATACATAGATCGTTCAAAGAACGCAAGCTTAAGATAAGTTTATACATTTTAAAAAATGTGATTTGAATGTTTGGTATAGCAGTAGCAAGTAAGTAAAGTATGAAGGGTGGGGGAGAGCGGGAGAGAGAATAGGTTATTGAGGAAGAGTGAGAGAGGTATGGATAGTGTGATAGTAAAGGGGAGGTGCTATAGATAAGAAGTTTGCATTTTTAAGACTAGAGGGCGCCTGCGCTCCAGTTCTAAAAATAGATTAGGGTAAATGTGGCCAGTTTTGATATATTTTAATAATAAGTTTTTTAAGTGTTAGGAATTAAGTTTATACAAAGAGAGAATTGTGCGATTGTAGTAAGTAGATGCCTCTATTGATTATACAGTAAGGGTCCGGTTACATTAGTGAGGTCTTGTTAAAGTTATATAAATCGAGCTTAAAGTAAGTTTATGAATGAATGGTTTATCTGCGCCTAAGAACAGGATTTTCTGCCACGAATCTGCCCTGGCCATGGGTACGTGGCAGGGGGTCAGCCTGGGCCGGCCTTGAAGGTACCAGTCTGGCTGTGCCAGGAGGGTTGATATAGGTAATTGATGGCAGGAAGCCTCCCGATGGCCTCGGGTCGGCGAGCTGAGCTAGTGTAATACGATCAATAGGGTCAGTTAGGACATGTCTTGGTCTTCTTTTAAATTTGCTAACTGGTCTGGTATGGTAGGTTAGTGCCGCCCTTAGAAGGGGGTTTGGCGAGGTTTCGCCTCTTTCAAGTGACTTTTTTGTTTCTTCCCTCATAAGGGCCTCAATTGATGGAATTTTGAGGTCCTTATGTAGGTCCGTTGTTCGAATATAGGGGGGCGCAGCTACAGCGCGGCGCAAGAACTTATTTTGTAAGATTTGGAAGCGGCGGAACCTCGACTTTGGAACGTGAGAGAATGCTGAGGCGCAGTACATGAATACTGGCCTGATGCATGTTTTATATAGGGTGAGCTTATTGCGCGTCGATAGTTTACTTCTACTGTTAATTAAACAATGCAATCTATTCATATAAAATGCCGCCCTGTCCCCGACTATTTTCATATGTTTAATAAAGTTAAGTTTTCTATCTAAAGTAACTCCTAAGTACTTTGTATGGTCGACCCAGGGTATGGGTCGACCATACAAAGTAATATTGGGGTGTCTATTTTTAAGTATGGTGTAATTGGCCCTTCTGGAAAAGAGCACCGCAGCACTCTTGTCCGGATTTACCTCCACGCGCCAGTCGACGCACCAGGAGCCTAGTGCGTCGACCGCCGCCTGGAGGCTTTCTGTGAGCACCTTAGGTTTGGGGGAAGAGTTATAAATGGCTGTGTCGTCAGCAAAGAGGGCATATTTAACGTTGGCTTTCCTAGGAATATCGTTAATGTATAACGAGAATAGTAGGGGAGAGAGAACCGAGCCCTGGGGGACGCCAGCTGTAATGGGGTGACGGGGGGAAAGAGTGCCATCTACGCGGTAGCGAAAACATCTGACTGCCAGGTAGTCCTTTATGAGGAGTACAAGGCGGTCCGGCACCTCCATGTTGTACAGCTTGTACAACAGGCCGTTGTGCCAGACCTTGTCAAATGCTTTCGCCACATCAAGGAAGATAGCACTCGTAGGGACGGAAGCCTTCCACCCCGTCAGCCAGTACAGTATATTTTCTACAAGCCTATGAACTTGTAGAGTACAGGAATGTCCGGCTCTGAAACCAAATTGTTCATTGATAATGAGTTCTCTCTCCCCTACTACTTTCATAAGGCGAGCCAATATTAGTCTTTCGTAAAGTTTTGCTGTGGTATTGAGCAGTGAAATAGGTCTATAGCTGGAAGGGGCGTTTTTCGGTTTTCCCGGTTTTAATATACCAATAACTATGGCCTCCTTCCAGCTATCGGGAAAGTGATTGTTATGTAGTGCCGTATTGAATATTTTTAGTAGAAAGCTTAAGAGAGTGTCGGGGAGCATCCGGAATATTTTATTAGGTAGGCCATCTATGCCTGGCGCCTTGTTGATTTTAAGTGTTTTAATTATTTTTTTAAGCTCAGCAAGAGTGACTGAGTCGAGTGGAGGGTCAGTGGGGGGCAGGGCGGCCCTTCTAACAATTTCATTGTCCACCCTAAGTATATGCTCAGGGTTGATTTGAAGATGACTAGGAGAACACTGAGCCTGCAAGGCTAGGGCAAGGGTCTCAGCCTTCTCGTCATCTGTGGTCGCCGGGCTAGCTAAGTTAGGCGTAATGAGTGGGGGCATGGTACCTGAAGAATCTGATTTAAGTTTTCTGGCAAGCGACCAGTAGGCTCTATGAGAAGGGGAGATTTCCTTGAGTAAGTCGTCCCATTTATCCGATCTATATTTCTTCATTTGTCTTTTCAAATGTTGTTTCACTCTATTCATCGCCCTTCTGTTCTCCTGAGTTGGACAGAGGTCAAAGGCCCTGACCACTTCATTCTTCTGTCTGACTAACTCCTTAAGTTCAGGGGGTAGCCTCCACTTCCTGGTGTCCTCGAGGGGGACCTCTTTGGAGCAGTCGGACAGAAGATCTTGAATACCAGATGTAAAAGTGTGTATGGCCTGATCTGTTTCAGATCTAGATGAAATTGATTGGGGCAGCTCCCTCAGAAGACCCAGGTCTTCCTTTTTGATTTTATCACTAAAACGGTCCCAATTAACTATAAGCCTAGTGGGTGGGTCATCTGAGGTCACTGGGCCCATTTTGAGCAGAACAGGGCGATGGTCAGAGTCGAGCTCAGCCAGAACTTCAATAGCTCTGAAGGTCAAAGTGATGCCTTTTAGAAGAAATATGTCAAGAATGTCAGCCTGGTAGTCATCTTGCCAGGGGTAGTGGGTGGGGTGCAGCGGTGCTATAATGTCAAAGACCAAGGAGTTGTTAAATTCACGGAGCCTAGAGCCATTTGGGTTAGTGGTAGTGCAGTTCCATTGAACATGCTTTGAGTTTAGGTCCCCTGCCAAAATGACAGAGGGACCCAACCCCAAAACATGCTCAATGTCCGATTTTATAAGTTTTTTATCAGGTGGTTGATAAGTTGACGCTATTATGATAGGAGCATGGCCAGACATTTCCAGGTGACAGAGAGAGACTTCCAAATTGGTAAGATTAGGTGGTATGAGAGGCGTGACCTGTAGATAGCTTTTATAGTAAATGATAGTGCCTCCTCCCTGAGTAGGCCTATCATTCCTAATAAGGGAATAGTTGGCAATATTCGGGTCTCTTTGCCCTTGCTTTAGCATAGTTTCTTGTATGAGCAAGATATCGATTTGATGGTCTATAAGAAAGTCCGCTCAATCACTCGTCAACACGCATGTGCGTCCGCGCACGACAAGGGCTCGCCCAATCTCTGCCTCCCGGTCTTTCCTCCCGCAACCCGCGCCCCGAAGTACTTGAGAGTGCTTCTACGAATTCCCGACAAATATGTAAAAATGTAAATATATTGTAAAGGAGAACCGGACAAAACGGTCCCAAGAACCAATAGCGATGTGACATATATCATTAGAAAGGTGTTTCAATATACTACAATAGTTACTATGGGAGCTTATTTCAAATCACTGTGTGAAAAAAGTTATGGCAATATAAAAAAACTTATTTTCATAGACGATTTTAAGCAATAAAAATGAATTATTTTGTATTCCATGACGTTACAGACCACCTGTAAGGGCTCCCCGGCCTCTCAGGTTCCCCCGGCCCCTCCGGCCCTCCAGGCTGCCGCTAGCAGGGCACCGAAGGCACCCCCCGCACCGTTGACGGGACTTGAGCTGGAGGCCAGAAAGGCGAAAGCCCGAAAGGACCGAAGCAAACACGCCACTAAGGCAAGGCATCGGACGCCATGGATACCGATCCATGAACCGTAGTCGGCCCATCTAGGCAAGGGAAGCGTACGCGTTCGATGACGCCTCCTGAAGTCCCGGGGCCATCGCGCGCCTCCCCCTACATCGTCCGAAGCGCCGGCGGTCAAAAAGCCGGCTCCGCGAAGCCCCGAAAACCCCGTCTCTCCCACCTTTCCGGCGTTCGATGCCCCTGGGGCACAAGTTGACGGGGCTCCCTCCTCTCAGACCCCCGGGGATCAGCAATCGTCGTCATTTACCGATCGATATCAGAACCGCAAGGACCACCTATTTTTGCAGCCAAAACAGGAGTGGCCCACTGTCGAAAAAATCATGCGACAGCGCGGCATTCCTTATCTCGAAGCGTCAGATAATAGCTTAAGCATTAAGATCGTAGTCCGGGGTTCGAATAATTACCGCGCCCTCGACGGCTCCTCGACGACCTGGATCTGCGCTATAAGCGGAACCAGTTCGACGATGAGAAGTCTCTGCGCCTTATGATCCGGGGAATTCCGAAGGAGTTCGCCGAATCAGAGGTCAAGGGGGACCTGGTTAGACAGTGGATAGCAGTTCGCGAAGTTCACCGCTGCTATCGCGAAAACGGTGGCAAAAAGTTCGATATTGTCCTCGTCAAAATCGACCCGAATCACCCGTCAGCCAGCACGATTTGGAAGTTGAAGGAGATCTGCTTATTGACGGGTTTCCGGGTCGAAAACACAACTGCCAGTATTACAGTCACAGCCAAACGGGCTGTTTTCTGCGCCCTCGTTGCGTAATATACACGGGCGACCACTTGACCCGCGATTGCAAAAAGCCGAAAGATGTGCCGCCATCTTGCGTGGTTTGCGGTCTTACTGGCCACACTGCCAACTGGCAGGATTGCCTTAAGGCCCCAAAGCAGATTGCTAAGACTAAGGAGGCACAGCCTGGAGCTCTTGATAACCGCAACAAAGGCCGAGTGGCCACCAAGCGCAATTTGCGCAACTTCCCGGCCATTGCATCAGCAAAAGTGGAAATACCCGCCGCCGTCTGCGGCGGGCGCTTCCCCTGCTCCCGCGTCTTCCACGCCCCCCGCGCAATCTGCGCGCCCAGCGTCCTCACCGCCCAGTCTCCAGGCAGCGGCATCTTACGCCGCTATCGCCTCCGCGGCCCGAGCCGCCCCCCTCCCGCTTCTCGCTGCCCTGGTAGACAGGCAAAGTTTTGAGAGGCAAGTGCGTTCGTTCGTATAGTGAACGCCTTGCTGCTCTTAACGGAGCTCTTGCTATCGCGTGCAACATTTCGTGAAGAGCGTGGGCGAGACTTACGGGGACCCGAGAGCGGGCCTCAGTAGAGGCCGGGGTGGCGGAGACGGACGCGGCCGCCTTTGCGGGGACTGGCGGCTTCTTAAATGAATCCGCGGCGGGAGGGTCGGGGTGGGCGGGGGTTGCCTTAGTGGCGTGTTTGCTTCGGGCCTTTCGGGCTTTCGCCTTGGTGGCCTCCAGCTCAAGTCCCGTCAACGGTGCGGGGGGTGCCTTCGGTGCCCTGCTAGCAGCAGCCTGGGGGGCCGGAGTGGCCGGGGGAGCCTGAGGGGCCGGGAAGGCCTGACAGGTGGACTGTAAAGTCATGGAATACGAAACAATTAATTTTTATTGGTTAAAATCGTCTATGAAAATAAGTTTTTTAAATTGCCATATCTTTTTTCACACAGTGATTTGAAATGAGCTCCCATAGTAAATATTGTAGTATATTGAAACACCTTTCTAATGATATATGTCACATCGCTATTGGTTCTTGGACCAGCCTCCATACATTTTTGCCGGTCCTCCTTTAAAATGTAAAAATTGTTCAATATATTGCCCGTAAAAACACCATGCTCGAATTAATTTTTGTTTGTGCTATAATTTGCAGTAGTACCTATCTATACATTACCAGTTCTTAACCAAAGATTAGCATTATTGGAATAATCTTTTGTCCTAATAATTATCCGAGTACAAAAGATTATTCGGATAATTATCAGGACTTATAATTATTCGACTAAACAATAACACGATATTTTTATTGCTGAATTATTTATTCGTGAATAGCATAGAGTCTGGCTAATGAAAGATGAGACTGACATTTATTCCAAACTTTTTAAATGGCGACATTATACAAACGTCAAATGTGTCAAACGTCATTAGATTTCTGAGGATAGTATTCTGTGGTGATTTTGATACTCAATATGCAACATAAGAAAGTAACAGTTTCCGAAAATACTTACTGAATTGTTTTTGCATTTCTTTCCGTGGCTAATGTGGGGAGTAAATATATATCACAAATAAACACTAACACTCTAATAAAAGCTATGTACTTACCAATTTTCACTAAAATCGGAAGAATTAAAAAGGTGACTACAACTCAAAAAACGGCTCAAGTATCATTACCGTTTTTGTCACCCTATAAACAGTGTTGCAACCCGTTGTTTTTTTAAATTTGCCGCTATTTTTTAGTCTCATCTTTCATTAGCCAGACTCTATCCGCGAATGAATCATTCGACCACTTTTCAAATGATCAATTATTTATTCTTTACTAGCATTTACCCGCGTTGTTCCCGTTATAGTGCCAAGGGAACTAATTACCGGCATAGATCCTATGTTTCAATCCAGTACTTGATCTACTTACATGCCAAATTTCAGATCAATCCATTCAGTTGTTACCCCGTATTTAGTAACAGACATCCAAACATCTTCACAAATTTTCACATTTATAATATTAGTAGGATTGTATTCGGAAAATCCACGAAAATTATTTAAAGTTTTTTGATTATTCCATTCAAATAAATAACACAAATAATATTTAGAATTACTCGTTTTTACGGTACATATATTTATCAATTTCACTTTACTTTTTCCCATACAAACAGTACAGAAAACAAGGTAGTGTTTTATTGATTTGAGTAGATCTGTAGAATACATTATCATTACTAAGTTTTGTGTATCGATTTAACAAATAAAAAATTTAAAAATATAGGCAGCGACTCCATTTATTTTCTGTTCACTTTTGACATAAACAATGTAGGCACTTTTCGATAGGTAATATTAATGTAAAGTTTTCAATGTGCGTTTTCAAATTTGACATATAGGGTTATGGAATTGAGTTCTTTTTAGAATGACAGTTTTTATAGACACAGGTTATAAGTGAGCGTTATTAGCATCGATTATAATGTAACTTGAAATGTCATTTTTGCGACTGATTGTGTGTGATATACGGTATACCGCGTAAAAATATAGGGGGGTGAGCGGGTTGCGGGGCGCAAATGCTCCGAAAACGGATTCATTGTTTAGCGATGCGTCACCTTAATAAATGTGCTATGGTGACGACCTTTTACAGCCGATCAGGGCCGAATTTACCTATAGTGCAGGGTGTGCTGCGCACACGGGCGCAGGGTCTTAGGCCCCATTTAGACGGGGTGAAAATAATTCATAATTGCATAAATCATGTGGTATACATAAATAAGGTCTTACATTAGGTTAAGGTTAGGTCCCAAAACATGAACCCTGTTAGGGCACAGCAAATAATTAATTAAAGCTAACATATCACATTTTAAATTCATAATAATAATTAAAAGATTCTCAAGAGACTCTCGCTAGATGGCTGGATCAAGGGTCAGATACAGAAAGCGGTTCTTCTGGACACGGCGCGCATCGTCAGGAGGTTCCTCTCTCTGCAGCCCTAACCACCGGTAGCTTGGGCCCCGCCCCGCTGCCGGCGGCACCCTAGGTTAGGTTTTTTATAATGTGTTTGTATTTTGTAATTTCACTTTGTATTTTACTTTTTATATATATATTGTAAAAAGCCTAATCTAAGAAAATAAAGATATACCTGATTAAAAGATTATATTAATAAATTATTGATATCTAAAAAAAGGAATAAATATTAGATTCATTTATCAAAATAATAAATTCGTATGCGATTTTCATTTCACTGCGGCTATTAATCGATCAACTGTACTCATCGTACCTAGGCCGCTATGTAATCAAACTCCCATACGAGTTGTCGTCCCGTCTGAATGGGGCTTTATGGGGGGGGGGGTGGCGCTGCACGCAACACCGCCAAAGAGCATTCGTCGCTCGCGCCAGTGCTCTCAAAGACTATGCGCTCGTGTTATGCGGACGCTGGGTGCGGTAGCAAAGCAAGGCGTGCTACGAGTGACTCCTTTCGCCTACTAGAGGGCGCCAGGCAGGGTATTGGTTGCACTGGAGCGCCACATGGGCTAAAGCCGTCTCTGCTGTCGATACTGTAGACTACTTATTTGCTTATTGAATATTTTCCTTCCACAGTCAGCATTCCAAGAGGGCTGGGCGACGAGTCTTCTCTCCGCGTACTATCCATTGCTCATGTCAGGCTCGTCCCTGATCGTCTGCTTCTGGGCGGAGGTGAGTCCATAAAATCTAGTCACTAGTGCCTGTGTTAGCTGTAGACCTCACGAGTCTGAACGCCCATGACTCCGCCACTTTCAAAATTTTCCAAAAACTGAATATTCAAAAATAATCTATATAATTATCGATCCTGCTCACCAAATATCACGAGAATCAATTGAGCATGTGTGCATAATTGAAGAGTTCCCTCGATTTCTCCAAAACCCCATCATCAGTTCCTGATCTGGTTGCAATGAAATGCAAAAAAATGATTTGGACGAATTGAAAGACGCCTTTTTTGAAGTTGGTTAATAAATGAATTTAAACGTTCCTTATTACTTGCATAAATATGGTGCTATCATTATTTCGCAATAACGTTACCTTGAACTATTCTTGTTTTAGTATGATAGTGAGATATTACGATCTTAATTGTTATTATGTTGTTCAATAAAATTGTTTAAAATTTGCTTATCATCCAGTCTGATTAAACGTCTATGCGGTATGATATAACTCTTACTTGTATACGTATGTTTAAGGCAGCTGAGTTTATTTTGAATTGACTCGCGCGTGAATGTTATGGTTTTCTATAATCTCGTGACTCGTGAGCATAGATAATATAGTTTATTTCAGCGCCATCTGTGAGTGATACGACGAAACGCTAAGAGTAAAAGCGATATGTCGATACGTTCTGGTGCGCCGCAAGCGCAGAATCGTGATGTTTCCCATGGTTAATAGATGGCGTGGAGTGTAAAAAAATATTTATTAAAATTTAGGTATGTATTTATTACCTGGTGTTTATCGATATCGTTATTTTTTCTCGATATTCGTAACTATATCTAGTATCAATCCTGATCTATAACTAACATAATTGTGAAAACAAATTTAATATACTATTGCAAATCGGAAAAACACATTACAAAAGCAAAACATATTCAAAATAATATAAAAAAAGAAACACTATACAAGATAACAAGTTGAAAATTATTTTAACTGGACCGGCTTAGTTTATAAAGCAATTTGCAGAATAGAAGAAAAAATATATTTAGTGTATATGTATGTTGTTATACGAATACTTCTACAGTTATCGTTATCGGTGTCGTAAAAACTACTTCGAATACAATAAACAGAGTCGAAGGAATTGTTTCCTTGAAAAATGCAGTGAAATCATTCTTATACTTGGCTACATCCATGCTCGCTCGTAATTTGGGTTTATAATGTGGGGTACATTTCGTCCGGATTCACGGCTATCTCTGTCGTCTTGTGATTGGGTTACTGCTGTTATACGTTGTCACGCGTTATGTCTTTTTAAAGGACAGCGGCGAAGACTGTAGACATTATAATTACTTACATTTTGTAACAAATTTTGGATTATGGTTAGCAAAATAAGGATTGATTTGCAAATCAGTCCGCCGCTGTCTGCTGCGTCGCGTGGCCGGCGCTCGTGACTGTCGCTCGCCGTTCGTCGCTGTGAATGCGTCGTAGCTGCTGTACTGTTTCCCACGGACGTTAATCGGAAACGTTCTTGTCAGAACGTATTCCTGTTTCTACGCAGCGTCAATCAATATAGTAGCAACAGCTACAAACGTAATTAGTGAGTTTTGATTGTCATTAGGGAATGCAATACCCAGTCAAATATGAAACCCGGGTATTGCCTGACTCTAAATAAAGCAATTTACCTGGCTTTTCGGGTACCCGCGTTGCATTACCTACGATGAACTTGCCGGCATTGCCAGCCGTGTTAAGTAAGATAAGCAAGCATGTGATGTTTTTTCGCGTTTACTTTAACGCGGCCGATGTTAAATTTTATTTATTATCTTTAAAATAAAACGATACATGCATCATTTTTATTAATTACTAGGTTTTTTTTAACTCGGGTTCTGCGTCAAAATACCCGGGTTTTATCCGACACTAAATAAAGTCGGTTACCCGGGTACCCGGGTTGCATTCCTTAATGTGATCCGATGATGAAGCAAGCAGCGAGAAGGTTTTACGTGAGTCAGTCCTTCGTGTGGCGGCTACTTAAATCGTCGGAATTGCATTATTTTCATTTTCGGCCATTTTATCAATTTTAATTCGTTATCTATCACACCCTAACTACTGCATACTCGTAGAAAAGTTTATTTGCTTAAGATCTGTCAAATTTTCCGCGAAAGCGATGGCACTTGACGTATCGTGATCACGTGATTTTACTTCAATAATTAATGTAGGTGACCATGTATCCAGTGGTTATTAGTTTAAATTATGTTTTAACCTTTAATTAATTAAGCAGTGAGGTATTTGTGTGAGACCTCGCCTAATAAGTTTGATTTTAGCTAGATATTAATATTTGTCTACTCCTGATCACCGATTAAATTTCACCGTGTATAAATGTTATATTTTAAGTCGTTTATAGAATCAGTTTTGTGTTTGTTTACTTTCGTCAAGGTGCAGAGGTGGCGATCAAACTATACCAATTAAATAGAGTAGATAATTATTTTGTTTGACAGTGATCATTAAAATCAACAGATTTTTTAAACGTGTACTTACTAATTAAATAGTAGTTGATTCAATTTATACATAAAATGCCTTACAACACGAAAGTGGTTTTATGAAACGAGCCGAAATCTCGTTACGTTATTGACATGTACACGTACCAGTACTAATTTATTTAAACTATTATACCTACTTAATAATAATATAATAATAAATAAAAAACTTGCAATTACAATATCAGTCTCAGAGTCAGATATAGTGCACATAGTCCACAGACACCCGACGAATGAGCAACGGGCACTCGTTCGCCTGATCTAAACATCTCTAGAGCATAGGTTCTTGAACTTTTTTTGGTCACGGGCTCCCTCCATTATTTCGAAAACCTTACGGACCCTTTCCGAATACAATCAGAGAAAAAGAAAATCAAAGGCACATGAAAGTTTGTGTTGTATGCATAGCCACGGACCCCCGGCTCGCGTATCAGGGACCCCTAAGGGGTCCATGGACCACAGTTTAAGAAACCCTGCTCTAGAGCATATGCTCTCGAATCCTAGTTCTTGGGTTGCATTCTTGCTCGCTGATATTCGTGTGGTATAAACGCTGAGAACGAACTTTTGTTTACACTAAAAAATCAAGAATGAATGCTCTACTCTGGTTCTAGCTCTTTGTTCGTTTGGTCTAAACCCACCTTTACAAAGCTGAAAACACGCCAAACCCGCTTTATTTCTCTGCATTATCATTTCAAGCAACGGAATCACATACGTAGGCACTAATTATCCAATAGTAGGTTAAAGGTTGAATACAATGTAGATATTATATGTAATTAGTTTTCGTTAAGTACCTAAAAATATATGTTTTAACGTAAATAGTAATTTTTATTATATCGGTTATTAATAATTACACCACGAACCGAAACAAAGGACAGCACTGTTTCTTAAAAGCTGGCCACATTATTTTTACGTTTGACATTTGTAGCTGTCATATTTGTCTTCGGAAATAAAAAACAGACTATAGGAAATAAAAACAGAACCGTCGGGCGGCAGCCCTGTGCCTTACGTGTCGCGCGCTCCTAAACGGCGAAGATGAACTACTTGGTTGTCTTTATACTTTGGTCTGCACTGTGCAGACTTTCTGATAAAGACCATCAGTTTCTAACAAAAACACGTGTTAGAAACTAAATTAAAATATCATGCGAACTCTCACGTGTCCCACAAGTCTAGCGATGGCAGTAAATTGCTGCCAATTTTCACCGGGACCTATAATTCTGTGCAATTAAACTTATTATTGCAATAATAATAGTGGGATACAAAAATTATGTCGCGTCATACTCATTAAGTAAACAGGATATGAAACTTAAAGGAGAACGTGGTGTCCTGACTAATAATATAATGGAGTTCCGTCCTTTGCAGACGCTTAAGATGCCTTAGAAAATTTAAAATCTATTTAATATCGATTATCATTATGACAGCTGTTTTGGTGAAGTATTTTTAACTTTTTGTGTAATACACAAATTCAAAAGTCAATCATGTACGTATCGGATCACCTCATATTTTGTAGGTGAACCATCAAACGTAATTTTTCTATACACCGTGGGTACGAGTTACCCGACAAACTTTAACCACGTATTCCTGATGGTATTACCTGTCATTTTACATTAATAGTCTTATGGAACAAAATAAATCAGTAAATTCAGCCCCTCGCTATAAACATCTCCTTACTGGAGGAAAAGTTATCAAATTAATAAATATTAAATAATTAAAATTAATAATTATATTTATAAACTATTAGATTTTAACATTCCTCGACAAGGTTGGCGTGGTAAGGTGAGCGTTTCGAACATCTTAAGGCCTTTAAATACACAATTAAAAAGTATATATTATTGACTAAGATAAAAAAAATTTTTTTTGGAGGCTCTTTATGACTCTTTTAGCTATAACTCAACATTTGCTAAGCGATACCGAAACAAAAAATACGCGTCTCATTATTTTCTTCCAATACTTAATTTTTGCTAATCATTTAAAAATCACTTAGATTTTCGCAGTCCAACTCTGTAAATTTTCCGGCAGTAGAATGTACCTACCACAGAAAATAGTAGAACAATATACACGTCAAAAAGGGTTAATATAAACATGTTAAATAAAATATCCTTCAAGCCCATGTTAAGGTTTTTTTAAATAACAAACTCAATTCTTCGATGCGTGGGAATACCATTGGTGTACCTAAATAATTACATACAGCAGCTGATAATTAGTCGATACGTATGTAGACAATGAAACAACGACACGTTCCACACAACTGCCGAGTGATGAAGAAAAGTCTGTAAAACAACCTATGACTGCTTGAGAATGGACATGATTAACTGCAGAGAAAAGATGACTAATATAATAAATACCTAATGTGGTTTTGATGAGTAGAGAGTGATTTTAATTGTTGGAGTTATTATAAAAATTTCAAGTCTCTAACCTATTACGGTTCAAACAATAGAGCCCTGTGACCCACGGATAGACGGACAGAGGGACAGACGGACAGCGGAGGCATGGTAACTTGCCGGCATTACCGGCCGTGTTAAGTGAGATAAGCAAGCATGTGATGTTTTTTCGCGTTTGCTTTAAGGCGGCCGACGTTAGATTTTATTTATTATCTTTATAATGAAACTATACATGCATAATTTTTTATTAATTCTAGGTTTTACCCGACTCAAAAGTCGGTTACCCGGGTACCCGGGTGGCATTCCCTAGCCACAAAAGTCAACGGTAACGTCGAAAAAACGTCAAAAAGACTCTTTGATTCATAGCAAAAATACACAAAAGCGATGAGCGCATCACATGTCTGGTGTTCTTATGCTATCCTGGTCATTAGATTTCTGAGAATCACAATTGAACATGTTTGTACTAGGCTTCCTGTCAAATAAAGCTTTACTCATGAAGCCTGCGGGTATTTCCCTATAGTTATTGATTTTAAATTATCAATATAACATTAAACGTTTACAGGTCGATTCACAAGAGCTGGCATGAATGAATTGAACGAAAGTAATGTCACTTGAGTGACGGTCTTATACGGGAGGATTCAAATAGTTTGTAAACATGTACATGGGAATTTTTATTTTAAAATCTACAGTTAGGCGAAACTTAAGCTATGTTCAAATACCGTCTAACCTGTCAGTCCGTGACGAAATGTATGGAGTTTGACACTAATCGTCAGTTCTGTGACGACCTGCTAACTGTCAGTTAAGAACGCACTTTAAATAAAAAAGCCCACATAACACTTCTTCATTATTCCAGAAAAAAATAAAAAACCGGTCAAGTGCGAGTCGGACTTGCGCACCGAGGGTTCCGTACAAACTCGTACGTAGATCTGTGAATAGTTCAAGAAAAACTGTATGGCGGTTAGCTTATTAGGAGCAAATATGTATGTATGCGTTACGATTTTATCAAATTTCTAAAGAACGGTGCAAGTTAGGAAAACCGTTATATTTTTCCTGTAATATTTAGGATGATATTAATTGGTAATTATTATAGATTTTTCTGGTCAGTAACTTCAAAGATCATAGCACTTCTCACACAAGTAACGCGAACCACTAATATCGATAAATATTTAATTGAAATAAATAAATAACTAAATAAGTATCGACGGACAATTTATACAAATCGAGCTAGTCCCAAACTAAGCAATGATTGTACTATGGGTACTATTTAACACTAACGTTATAAGACTCAAGTTATCTTTATTCAGTTAATCATAATTCCATCGGTCATCAGTCATTGGGAAGTACGGGGCATATGATTCTTAAGGATAATCGTCAACAATGATGATAGCGAGGTGCTTTTCCTTTTCAATGTACAGTCGAGTTCATCATTATCTGAATAAAGATTAGACCAAAAACATCTGAACAAGAACCTATTGTCAGAAGCATAAGAACTAGATCAGATATTTTTGATCCGTTCTTTGCTCAGATAATGATAACGACAAGAGATATTTTTATAAGCTTTTA
Source organism: Eudemis profundana (assembly GCA_947034925.1). NCBI lineage: Eukaryota > Metazoa > Arthropoda > Insecta > Lepidoptera > Tortricidae > Eudemis > Eudemis profundana. The sequence continues at coordinate 5,735,035 of OX344814.1, read as the reverse complement.
TTTAGTTTTGTCCGTCCAGACGTCTGTCTGTCTGTAATCAAATCTTGCAAATTGAATTTCACTCATTTACTGGTTTCCGATTGAGCTGAAATTTTGCTTCATTTGATTGGTTTTGACATGATACAAAACTTAGGTACAATCGGCAATTCCACGAACTGAGAAACTGTTTTTGTTTAATGTCGGTGAAAAACAACTATATGCAATGATATCGATGCTTGTTATCTATCTATACATGTACAGATACAAGGTATTCGTTTAAAAATATAAGTCCAACTTATCTATAAATTGTTCAAACATGTAGCGACATAGGTCCTTTGATGGAAGAGCATATTTGCATAACCACAGATTAACAAACGCTAGGCAGGCTATATTTGGTTAGGGTTCCTTAGTCATATCGACGCTTGTCCCAAACCCAACGCCGGAGAGTAAGCGAGTAATAACATTGGGCGAGTAGCATAATCTTATTGCGAATTTGGAAATGTCGATCGATCACACTGTGTTACTCTCCCAATTTTTCTCGCTTACTCACCGACGGTAGGATAAGTGTCTTACTGTCTACCCATGTGAGATGGAGGCAAGAAGCGTGCGACCATTATTTGTGGACGTCTTTTGGGGTAGATCAATGTTTAGCAGTGGACATCGCAAAGTTGAAATTATGATTGTTTACCCGCTCTAGCGGCGTGGCGCCATGGTGCCCATCAGCTTGCATATTTCGAAGTATTCAAGCACCATGGAATTACTTGAAAAAGGAAGTATACCAAATTTGCCAATACGTATCGGATATAGCGCATGCGTACTAGTGCCTTATCAAGGAACCTGGCCTACAAGTCATCCCCCTTTATGGTCACGTCATAACCAACACAGTAAAATAGCTGTATTGGCAGAGTGCAAAGCGGGTGGAGGGGGTAGCCTAAACGATCACAGCGCTCGCTACGGCTAAAATTGACATTTTTGTCGCTGACTTTTCTCACTGAAAACAACAATTTTAATATTATTGGCAATAATGTTACTGACTACCATTGTCCAAAATTGTGTAATATAGTAAAATAACACAAGATTTCTTAATATTTTTCAGAATATTTACTTACTTCTTGTTTGACAGCGGTGACAATATTGTCCATAATGGCCGCCTATCACGTGGCGCTGTCGTCGCGCTCGGTCCCAATTTTTAGGGTTCCGTACCAAAATGGTAAAATAGGAACCCTTATGGTGCTACTCTGTGATCTGTCTGTCTGTCCGTCTGTCACAGCCAGATATCTCAGGAACTACTGCTGCTATCGATATGAAATTTGGAATGGTTTTAAAAATCGCTAACCCGACCCTACTTAGACATAAAAAAATCTTGTACCGTTTTTACTTTTTTTTAAAGGGGGCCGTAATGGGAGGTCGAAAATTTAAGGTTGTGCTATTGTATCAAATGGGGTATCAAATGAAAGGGCTTAATTTGTGATTTCCAAAGTCATTTTTATTTTTTTTGTTAATCATGTACTTTTTGATTTATGAACAAAACCGTTCAAAAAAATACCATTCCCCCTATTATCTTCGAAGTTACTGAACAGAATCAGTAATAATTGCAGATTTTTAATATCATCCAAAATATTACAGGAAAAATATAACGGTTTTCCTAAATTGCACCGTTTTTCATAAATTTGCAAAAATCGTAACACGTACTTATTTGCTCCTACTAAACTAACCGCCATACAGCTTTTCTTGAACTATTCACGTATCTACTTACGAGTTTGTACGGAACCCTCGGTACGCGAGTCCAACTCGCACTTAACCGGTTTTTTCTTCCCACAAAAGGTACACCGCGCGGCTTGTATGTGTGCGCGTCGTGAACGAATGCACTTCAAAAGTTTTACGAATGCGTAAGAATGTGCCAGTACGGATCGTACCGTCTACCAACCTTGAATAGGTACAGCGCGCTCCTAAACGGCCGAATAGAGATGTGCCATTCCCGGGAATATTCCCCGTTTGTATGGGGAATATTCCCACCGCGGGAATATTCCCCATACAAGTGGGGAATATTCCCGGGAACGGCACATCTCTACGGCCGAAGAGTCTTCAAAGAAAGAAAGAAAGAAAGTGCATTTATTTATGACAGCAAAGTTACAAAACAGGAAAAAATAAAAAAAAAAAAACGCTGCCACAAAAAGACTAGGTACTTGTCTGTCTTTATACTTTGCTAGAGCCTTATCAACGAACCTGGCCTACAGGTCATCACCCTTTATGGTCACGTCATAACCAGCCTAGATTCATATAGGTCTCTAAGGGCACATGCACTTGGCTTCCTTTCACTACCCACACTAATACACTTACCAACGCCCTTGAGACTCACGAAATAAGGTCCAAATTTGTGTAAACCGTAGTTATATGTAATACAAAGTTAATAATGCGCTTGATAGAGGCGTTGCTGTGTGTAATTTTAATAGAATCTAGTTAGTTGTGGAATTATGCGACGGCATTTGTAGGTTTGTTATAGGTTCGGCATTTTGTCTATTGCGACAGTGGGCCCTTGGTAAAATGTATGGAATGGTGGAATTTTTTGCGTACATTATTGTATAAATGGGCATTTTTATTTTAAAATCTACAGTTAGGCGAAACTTAAGCTATGTTCAAATACCGTCTAACCTGTCAGTCCGTGACGAAATGTATGGAGTTTGACACTAATCGTCAGTTCTGTGACGACCTGCTAACTGTCAGTTAAGAACGCACTTTAAATAAAAAAGCCCAAATAGGGTATTTGATGACAGATCAAATCGGCTTCTTTTATGAAGTGTCAACACGCTCAGATAGTAGGTATGCAGTTTCCAAGAAAAACTGATCTGTGACGTCACTGCTCAACATGATCAAATTGGTGCCTTATTTTTAGTTTTGGTCATTTTAAGGTCGTTGATATCACATCAACGAGTGTAGCTGGTTTTTTCCGGGCAGCTTTGGAAACGTAATTTCATGGTTAGTGTTACTTAATTTATTTTGATTATTGGAAAATACCCTATTATGTCATGTTGGTGCGAACTAAACAACTAACGAAATAGTAGATTATGCACCTGATATATAAGGTGGTAACAAATTAGTTAAGGTACCGGTATTTTAAGAGAATATACTTTACGTTATAAAAATTAACATTGACTACAAATTAAGAAAACTTTTCATATATTTTTTTTGTTTTCAGTTACCGAACAAAATAAATAAATAAATATTCTACCCAAACTTAATCATACTGTTAATTTAACTGACAAGAACATTTTCTGTCAAGTGGACGTTGTTTTCTGTTAAGTGTCCAGTTCATTCATATTGAAAAAATTGTAACCATAAGATAATCAAAGAGGCCTTAATCACTGATTATTGTATCTCTCATTAACAGGGTGCTTTACGTAGCAAACTTACTTGCCTAATTTTCTCCAAAAATATATATTATTTGTTTAATGTTTTATACATAAATAAACTCAGAAAGCTTAGTACTATCAGTCCTAAAAATATCGGTACCTAATTTGTTAGCACATTATATAATGAGAGGCTTTAAAACACGAGTGATTTAATTATGTACAGTATTAGAATTCAGGTCAACTCGATTGCCTTTGTTTTTCAGAGATAATTGAAGTATGAACGTCATAATAACATCGAATTCGATGTTATTATGAAGCAATAAATTTGCGGTTTTCGAACGCATAATAGAGGGTTTATGATGTGTGTCGTTAAACACTATAAATAGGACACTTACGTAGATAAATAAACACATAACTGGTTTCAAACTATAGAAACGAATTTTAAAGTCAAAAATAATTAATGACTTTGAGCACGTCATAATGTTGTCACTGTACATATGTAGTCACTTAAGTATATTCACAATAGATTGATCTTTTAACCGCTTACAGCAAATAAGGTAGGTGCTTTAGTAAAGTATTATTTTATTGACACTTTGTATCGTTACTTTTATACTAGAAGTAATACAGACAGACAGGAAAATATGTCATCACAAGGCTGTAAATCATAGCAGCAGTATAATTTATAACTTATTTTTTATAATCGACTTCAAACAATTCAATTTAATAATCAATAACAAATGCACGAGATCCTATGACAAATACCCAAATCGCTATAGATGTATCTATAATATTTGAAGAGTTCCGTCGGTTTCTTCGATCGAAATGTAATAAGTATGGAAGCGTAACTAACGCTCAAAATCGGCCCCACGACATACGTACCAAAGGGGCGGAGCTAGTACTTAGTCTTGAAAAAAAAAAACTATACCTCTAGCATCAAATAAATTTCTCACGGTATGTAACCAATCACAATTTTTTGTCTTTTAAACTATGTATTTGAAACTGCGCCTTCTCAAACTTGATATATGGGGGCACGGCAGTGCCCCCGCCAAGTCGAGCAAAGCGAAACAAAGAGACGGCCGTACCATCCTTTTCTCGAAGCCATTCAGGCCATTTTCAGCCTCCCGTAATATTGTACTGGCTAAAGCTAGAACCCTGAAATTTCAGGGATATATAGGGCACAATAACACTTATATATATATTCTCAATATCATTCAATTTGAACGTGTAGTTTAAGAACTATTGCATGTCAAAGTTCCTTAGTTTTGTCACTGATTCATTCACTGACTCACTGACTGACTGATGATCATCATAATTCTAAGGTACGTTTAGCAGACCTACAAGCTCCAAATTTTAAACATAGTTAGTTTTTAGCCTATAAAATCCTTAAAAACCTAAATATGTTGTAATTTCAGTCACAACTGCACACATAAGTTTGTAATCCTATAAAAATACATGCGATTACAAAGTTAGTTTTGCAGTTCAAATTGAAAATAATGGATTGTAATGTAATAATTAAAGGAAGACCACTTACAAAAAGAAATGAGATCCCATTATTTAACCGTGGAGGAACACATTTTATAGATCTAATAATAGGCAAGTCGGTGGAAATCGAGTTCTGTTGATACCCCCCGGTACTGACTTGGTTTAACTTTACATCTCAAAACTTTTTTGTTGTAGGAAAACTGCGTTGCGCTTGCGAGACTTGCATCTTTTTACATGTAATGTTTTTTATGGGATTAATGTTTGTCATAAATGACTTTAGACTCTAAAATTGAGTTGGTTATCAGCCCCATTGATTTTAAAAAGTGGGCATTTTGGGGCAAATTTCAACGTAAGTTTTGTTCGGGTTATCGTTCCATACATTATATTATATTTCGATGGTTTCTTCAAAATACCATCATCTCATCCCTATATGGTGCCATTCGGAACACATGGGAGGTATTTCAATATTATTTATTCCCAAAGGCAAATACTATCTGTATTTACATAGGCAAAATTATATTGCTCTCCGCGACAGGTGAATAAGAATAAGAATGATTTATTGCGAACTGTGTTCATAGGTAGATAATAAAAATGTCAACTGTTTCAACAATTGCCTGTTTCAGGCATGCAATACTTAAATAATACAATTTATATTCTAATACACATAGAATTAAAAAAAATCTTTTAACCTGTAAAATGCTTTTTCAGTAAGCCACTTCTTCAATTTAACTTTAAAAGTGTTATCCTCTAGAGCTTTCATATCAGTCGGGTCGAGAGATGATTGAAAACTCGGATTGTCGTTACGAAAGTGTTATTTTTGTATATGGAGCTTGCAATATCGTAAGACTATTTCGTACACATTTTCTTTTTTTGCGTTGCGTTAATTTTACATGATTTTAAAATACGTCTGGATTTCGAATTAGGGCTCGTCCAGAAATCATGTGATCAAATTTGGCCAATTTTTGACCCCCCCTCCCCCTTGGTGATATTTGGTGATTGTAACATTTGTAACGCTAACCGTAGTTTTAAATTACACGTGATCTCTGCTCGGATCCCCCCCCCCCCCCCCATAGACGATCACATGATTTCTGGACGAGCCCCAAGCTCAAAAATCATGTTGAAAATATTGATAAAAACTTTATAAGCTTCAATTGTATTTGACTTCAGATAGACGTCAGCAAAGCTTACTTAGCAACTTCGCCCCGGCCGACTATTTCATGTGATCTGAGGCTTTCTTATTTACTGGCCAAGTTTTTTATACTATTTTTCAGTTCGGAGCCAGAGCCGAAGGCCAGAAAATAAAGTTTGCATAAGTAATTCCCCAATAATCAAACCGAAATGCTCGAATTTAGGGGAATTATTTGCGGTGAGACCAAGATCAAACGCAGCCATCATCCATTAAAAGAATTGCTAAGGGAAGTAAAATCGCATCGCTACCGCTCGTGGCACTAAAGCCTCGCCTTGCCAATTCGGGCGTCCGGCCGCTCTCGGCTAAACGGAAAATTGTAGTACGTATTTCGCAACAACTACCGCGCAGACGCGTGCGCTACGCTTAGTACAGATTCGCCCGCGTTAATTCAAATTTCGAATTTATTTCCAAATTCGAAATTTAGAATTTTAATTAAGAAATAGATCCGATTATTTTGTGCCAGCTATTTGTGGTGCGTTCGGATTTCGGTGATTTGGAAATTTTGATGTGTTCTGTGTGAGTTTAAATATTTTCTTTTACTTTAAATAATACTCATTTTAAATTTTTTGAACATATGCCTAAAATAAAAAATGCCCCTTTATTACATTTCGGCAGTTTATTAATTCATTGATATATTTAAAAAGTATTACTTAAAAGTGACACACTTGACTCAACAATAACAAACAAAAAAAATAAATAAAAAAAATCTAATTGTATTCAATCACAAAATATCTTACGTAACGTAACTGGTTTACAAGGTAAAACTATCACGTAAAATATACACACACTCACTGGAAAAAAGTACCTAAATTAAGAATCACCTTTTTTAGAATCCGTATACCTAAACTAAGTATTCAACAATACATTATGGACTTGGTGTCTGAAATAGACTTAATAAATCTCTAAAAGCCCTAAAAAAGAAAAACCCTAATCATTAAAAAGAACTAAAAACCCGACTGCTGTGCAAAACAATAGTACATTACACAACTAGGGTGGTAAAATAAATAAAGGCCGAGATCGCAGATGTTTGCGGCCCGAGCTGCAAGCGAGGGACGTAAATATGCGATCGGGGCTGTCTTTATTACCTCCCATGTTGTGTAGATCATTTTATGTCGATAATCGGCCAGAAAGCGGCTTTTTCCGTAGGTAGGCGTAGCGTGCGGTGAAAGCCACTTTATAGCCAGGTATCGCATAATATACTTATATTTATGCCACACCTGGCCATAAAGTGACTTTTTAAGCCGCTTTCTGGCCAAGTGTAGACATAAAATGATGTACACAACACGGGAGGTAATAAAGAAAGCCCTCGATCGCATATTTACGTCCCTCGCTTGCAGCTCGGGCTGGCAACATCTGCGATCTCGAGCTTTCTTTGTTTTACCACCCTAGTTGTGTAATGTACTATTTTCTACTCGCCTTTTAAAGCTATTTGTTTTGAAACTCCACTCGAAAGTTTGTGTTACATTTTTGCAAATTTCTTAAAAACGGTGCTAGTTACGAAAATCGTTATATTTTTCCTGTAATATTTAGGATGATATTAATAATTGGTAATTATTACAGATTTTTGTGTTCAGTAACTTCGAAGATAATAGGGGGAATGGTATTTTTTTAAACGTTTTTCGTCCTAAATAAAAAAGTGCATGATTAAGAAAAAAAAAATTGGTATCTACAAATTAAGCCCTTTAATTTTATATCCCATTTGATACATTAGCACAACTTTAATTGGTCTACCTCCCGTTTCGGCCCGGTGTACAAAGAATGTCGTAAATCGGTCAGTGACTTTGTTTTGGATTCGTGCAGCGGATGTGAAGAATTAAAACCTTAAAGGAGGAGTTTAGGTATAAGCTCTGCTTATCTTTTTTTGGACTTTATTTTTATACTCGTGTTTATATCGCAGTCTTAAAATACATTTTAGTAATTATTTATTGACAGAAAAAAATAGTGTCGTGGGAAGTATAGATTTTATCCCTTGAAGTGAGCTAATGCTGTTTAAGAATACAATAGCATTGAGAGGTTAACCGCAGATTAGGATAATGAGAATATAGTTTCAAATAACTGGCCAAGAGCATGTCGGACCATGCTCAGTGTAGGGTTCCATAGCCGTAACTATAAGGTAAAAAATACGATGTAAAAAAAGTACAACAACAAAAGAGCGTATCTTCATAGCAATTACGTCGTTTTGTTGAGAAGCGCAGTTTATCGGCAATAACTCAAAAACGGTACATTCGATCTTGTTGAAAATAATTTTCATTGAAAGTATTAATTAAGCGTGATTTTTTTCATATTTTTCGGACGCACGGTTTAGAAAATAGAGGGGGGGGGGGGGGGGACACAATTTACACAACTTTCTGAGCGATTATTCCCAAATACATTCACTTAATCAAAAACATTACTTAGGAACCTTATAGTGTTTTTTAAAGAGCTGTCGAACTATGTACCACACGTTGATATTTGCTGAAAAAAATTTTTTTTACTGTCTTTAACATGTATGGAGTGCCCCCCCTAAAAATATTCATTTTAGTTGTTTAACTACCAAACTAAGTAGCGGCTCATACAAGACACCTATATTCCAAATTTCATCAATATCCATCATGTAGTTTCTGAGTAAAATGCCTGTGACATACGGACAGACAGACAGACAGACAGACAGACGGACGGACATGACGAAACTATAAGGGTTCCGTTTTTGCCATTTTGGCTACGGATAGTAATCTCAGAATTTTATCAGATTCTTAGTTAATTACAGAGTGAGGCATTCGCGTTGAGAGCATAATTTTAATAATCGCTAGGTAGCGATCGAAATTAAGTAGGCCAAAGGGCTAGATGACTTGGTGGGTAATGAGGGTGTTTAAAAATCATAAATCCACCAGGTGGCAGCAGGGTGGCGAATGGTCTTTTTGACAGTAGGTGTCAAAATCCACCAATCACATCACCTGATTTTGACATCTACTGCCAAATAGACCATTCGCCACCCTGCTGCCACCTGGTGGATTTATGATTTTTAAACACCCTCATTGGCAAGTCTGTAGTTAAGACGAATTATTACAGTAACAAACAATATTTCCGAAATTCCGCGTGAAGGTAAAACTTTACGAGTTTAGAAAAACTGTAATAGAATCTCTTTTTTACATTCAAATTCATTTATTTCGTCATACATAGGTAAGATAAGGTGACAGTTGTGGTAAGATATAGTACAGCTATGATGTGCCTTTTGGCGTGCGAAAGTTTGGCAAGTCGAATTATAACATTACAAGCAGACATCGGATATTCCTGCGCCTATTTACCTAAAGTTGGCGAATTACTGGAAAAAGCTAAGCAAGTATGGAGTCGGCTTCTTAAAAATATATTTTTAAATAATATAAGTTCCGGGATTCCGGCATTGCATAAAACGTTACGAGAATGTAATATATTGCAAAAATGTTTAGGTTTTACTTTTTTTAGGTTAGTTTTGTAAGTACTCAAGTTGATGTATGCGCTTGCCACTTGAAGTAGCTGTATCAATGAATTCAGTAATTTATTCGGTTTACTAAATATATTTAACTCTAGGGACAAGTTTGAGATATTTGTAATATGTACAAGTATAAAAAAATTGTTTTTTAATTAACATATATTTTCATAAAACCTTTAAAAACTACCTATAGTACATTACAATACTATAATAGGTATGTGTTTATGTTAGCCTAATTTCCGAAATCCCGGTAAATTTATTAACAAAAGTAAAAAAAAATTGAGTCCGCCTCCATACCATTCAACTACCTACACCGACGCTGAAGTTTAGGTAAATAGGCGCAGGGATATCCGATGCCTGATTATAAGTTACATTTCGGCATCTCTCGATAGGTATTTAATTTTTAGCCGAGCGAGCGCGAAGCTTCTCCGTTTCAGCTTGGGCAAAAATGCTTTCGTATGTCTGTCGGTCTGTCCGGGTGTCCGGCTGTTCTCCTCTACAGGTCCAATTTCTCATCCGATCCTTGAGAGCAGGTTCAATAATTATACAAATGGTTTTGTTTTTGGATTTTTTATTATTATTATATTGAGTCTATTGTCTCCCACTGCGGAGATACACATGCGAAAAACAAAAATAAAAAATCCGACGTATTGAAAACATCCTCTTTTTTGAAGTCGGTTAAAACAGTAAGCCTTATTTCGAATATTACTCTTAAGGTGGTTTTCCACCGGCAGGGCGAGACGAGACGAGGATTGAATTGAAATTTGTATCAAGTTGCGAGATGCGCGAGCGGCGACGCGCGAGGAGAGGATTGAAAACTTCATACAAATTTCAATTCAATCCTCGTCTCGTCTCGCCCTGCCGGTGGAAAACCACCTTTAGATAAATTGAAAATGTCGATAAAAAGTGTTGCTGCGGCTGTAATGTAAACTATTTTAATCACTGCGTTGTTAGTACTTCTCAAACAATACTGCATTCACAAAAGGACGTGTAATAGGCACATCTAATCGGTTATAGTTACATGAACAATGCAGGTGCATACGCTGTTAAGAGGCCTTAGACATTTTAAACGCACGTCGATTTATTCTATTTTGAGCGACAGCGAAGTATTGATGTTTTTTGACGTCACCGTTGACTTTAAAACTGCTCTGGCGAATAGCATCCAATAGGCATGTATTTTATATATATTACAAGCTTTTATTTATCTGTCCCGGTGTCTGTGTGTCTGTAATCAAATCTTGCGAGTCAAATTTGACCCACTTCCCGGATTCCAATTGAGCTGAAATTCTGCAAAGTTATGTAAATCAGATGACAATGCAATATAATGTAAAAAAGTTTAGTCGGCAATAAAAGGTTGTCTCAAAAAAAAAATATTTTTAAAAAACATTTCCAAAAAATGTTGGCGCTAGCTATGGCTGTGAACAATTTTAATAACAGCGTTGTTAGTAGTTTTCACACAATGCTGCATTCACAAAAGAACGTGTAATAGACATCTAATCGGTTATAGTTACATGAACAATGCAGGTGCATACGCTGTTAAGAGGCCATAGGCACAGAATAAGTTATAGTATTACGTACAGAAGTCTCTCTCTGTAACAAAACTGACGTTCGGGTCCGACCACCGGACGGAACGCACCGGATCCGACCGTCGCTCTCTATCGCATAACGCGTGCTCTCTCTGGTCGCTGATTAAGCGGGGGCAACATTTCGTACAGTTGCCATCCAGATACATCGCAACAATGCACTCACAAACATCTGAACACAACTTTATTGTCAAGGCGTTAAAGTGCATGTTCAGATATTTTTGAGCATTCTGAAGTGTATAGATGTATCTGATGGCGACTGTACTAATAGCCGCACGGCGAAATGGAGTGACTGCCATAGGACCGATATAGACGGATGCAAACTGCGATTTGTATGGGCACTGCATCCCGGCTGCGCACAGATTGCATGCGAACTGCACAGTTTCTATAAGGTTTCAGTTGGGTTGCAGTCCGCCTGTGTCGGTCCTTATACGTTTGAAACACTCATCGATTTAGGCTATTTTACCTATGATTAAAGATATGATTTGTCGTTTTTTCGACGTTACCGTTGTGTTTAAGACTGGTCTGGCTTAGTAGCATCCAGTAAACATGTATTTTATATACTTTTCATTAAGAAATTTTGTGCCAAACATCACTCTAAATTGCCAAAATTCAAGCTGAAATGGCGGTTTTTTTGCTCTTACAGAAATATGGATGTTCGTGAGGATTCCGGGAATCCTGAGGAACATCCATGTTTCCGTATAATGTTTGAAGTCTTATACCCCAAATTGCACGTAAGATCTGAACATTGCACATTAGGATACTTTTTACTCGATTAAGCGAAAAGATACATTTAACTTATTCCACCTCCACGAACGAAGTTGTGGACTGGTTATTAATACTTTTGTTAAAGTTTCGCGTGAAAACGTTTGTTATTTTCTAAGGCCTCTTAAGTTCACTTAGTGCTGAATGCTGACCTAGTCTGTGAATCATCCGACGCTATGTGAAACTATGCTGATACGGGGAAATATTGAAATACATCTACATATGAGGTCTCATTTGCTTGCCACATATGCACCCACAGAGTAAAGTTATCGTCACATATGATGGAAAGATGCATGGAAACATTTGATTGACAACGCCTATATTGAGCAATTAGGTAATAAGTTGGAGGGAAATAATATTGAATGAAGACGTGTTAAATAGAATAAAGGACCCTATTAGCGTTCATAGATAACAAAGAGATAGCTCGTTCTGTTCAATATTATCCAACATTAAGTACTCGTAAGGGAGAGCGAGTTACTATACAGAATTTAGATCTCGTTGGCGCATATCCAATGTAGAGTCTGTTTTGTTGTTCCTCTGTGCAAATTGCATGAGTAGATTTTTATGTTATTCCCTGGTGCTTTGTATTCTATACGTAATACATGGTTATAGGCAAATGGCTGAAGGTATAGGTAAGAACAACGAATACAGTTAAGAGTATGGAACTGCATAAAATGCACACATTATTCCGATTTCTATTGGCCTCTAGGCTCCGTTAATAAGTAGGATCGCGAGTTTGGAGGTCGAATCGTTAATGGATAATGAATAATGAAACACGTCCTTGGGCGTAATTGCTGGTCTTAATTATAATGATGCTCTAGTCTAATTTAACTAGGAGCTACTTGAGTACTGAATCGAATGGATAGGTAGTATTTGTCGAGGGATTAAGAGTCGAAATTTAAAAATTAACAATTACGGTTGTTTATCCGTTTGTTAATAGAATAAAATACAGCCTATTTGACCAAATAGTTTTCGTAATTTTTTTCTTAAATATCGTATCTATCTTATGTAATAAAAATATTAAGATTCAAGGCCACGCCGCCATGACGCCGCCGTGAAATTGGCTGTCGGCGCTGATATCTACGTCAGTGGTGCTACATGAATGAGGATAAAAGTTGTATAAAAAATGTATGAGTACTCTGGTTGCAACTGGGGTCCTAAAGATATAGCCAAGACAAAATTGTTAAAAGAAATCCAATAGGTGGAGTCTAGCAGGGGTGCGTCCCACGAGATATAACTACATAATATATAATTTCATATTAATAACGTTCACAAGATATAATGAATGTTTGCTATAACATCAAATTCAATATTTTTATTAGGAATAACAGTTAATTTAACTAAAACTCATCTAAATATATAAAAGAAGAAACTGACTGATTGACTGACTGACTGACTGACTGACTGACATATCAACGCACAGCCCAAACCGCTGGTCCTAGGAATTCCAAATTTAGCATGTAGCTTCCTCATAAGGTCTATGGGTGCACTAAGAAAGGATTTTTCAAAATTTACCCCCTAAGGGGTTCAAATAGGGGTTCAAAGTTTGTATGGAGAGTCTACGATTTTAGAAGTAAGAGATTTGAAACTTCATGTTTAGACTCTTTATTAGATTACAAGAAAAGTAATTTCACCGTTTTTTGAAATTCATCCCCTAAGGGGTTTAAATGGGGGTTGAAAGTTTGTTTATCAACGCACAGCCCAAACCGCTGGTCCTAGGAATTCCAAATTTAGAACGTAGGTTCCTTATAAGGTTTAGAGGTGCACTAAGAAAGGATTTTTCAAAATTCATCCCCTAAGGGATTTAAATGGGGGTTGAAAGTTTGTATATCAACGTAGCGCCCAAACCGCTGGTCCTAGGAATTCCAAATTTAGCACGTAGGTTCCTTATAAGGTCTAGGGGTGCACTAAGAAAGGAATTTTCAAAATTCACCCCCTTAAGGGGTTCAAATAGGGGTTAAAAGTTTGTATGGAGAGTCTACGATTTTAGAAGTAAGAGGTTTGAAACTTTACGTTTAGACTCTTTATTAGATTACAAGAAAAATGATTTCACCGTTTTTCGAAATTCATCCTCTGAGGGGTTTAAATGGGGGTTGAAAGTTTGTATATCAACGCACCGCCCAAACCGCTGGTACTAGGAATTCCAAATTTAGCACGTAGGTTCCTTATAAAGTCTAATGGTGTACTAAAAAAGGGTTTTTCAAAATTCATCCCCTAAGGGGTTTAAATGGGGGTTGAAAGTTTATATATCAACGTACCGCCCAAACCGCTGGTCCTAGGAATCCCAAATTTAGCACGTAGATTCCTTATAAGGTCTAGGGGTGCACTAAGAAAGGATTTTTCAAAATTTACCCACTAAGAGGTTCAAATAGGGGTTCAAAATTTGTATGGAGAGTACGATTTTAGAATTAAGAGGTTTGAAATCTCAAGTTTAGATTTTCATTACATTACAAGAAAAGTAATTTCACCGTTTTTCGAAATTCATCCTCTGAGGGGTTTAAATGGGGGTTGAAAGTTGGTATATCAACGCACCGCCCAAACCGCTGGTCCTAGGAATTCCAAATTCAGCACGTAGGTTCCTTATAAGGTCTAGGGGTGCACTAAGAAAGGATTTTTCAAAATTCATCCCCTAAGGGGTTTAAATGGGGGTTGAAAGTTTGTATATCAACGCACAGGCCAAACCGCTGGTCCTAGGAATTCCAAATTTAGCACGTAGGATCCTTATAAGGTCTAAATGTGCACTAAGAAAGGATTTTTCAAAATTCATCCCCTAAAGGGTTCAAATAGGGGTTCAAAATTTGTATGGAGAGTCTAAGATTTTAGAAGTAAGAGGTTTGAAACGTCATGTTTAGACTTTTTATTAGATTACAAGAAAAGTGATATCACCGTTTTTCGAAATTCATCCTCTAAGGGGTTTAAATAGGGGTTGAAAGTTTATATAGAGAGATCCGAATAGGTAGAGTATATTTACCTAAACTTCGAAGAACAAAGTCGAAATGTGGAGACTCCCTTACAACAAAATTTTTTTTTGGGACTTAAGTCCCGGAATCTTACTAAGGAAATATATTATTGGTATTCTTTCGCACATTTCTCGAGCATTCTTAGTATAGCTGTCTGTTTCTAATAGTGCTGTCTCTTTCACTCCTTCGAGAAATTTCGCCATATACTGAAGTGTAGTTCAAAGGCCCATAAGGGGTCCTGAAAACGCCTGAAAACGGGTTTCCAGGTTATTACGCCATCTTATAGAGGGTGTTCTGAAACGGACTGAAAACATGTTTCAGGCGCCTGAAAACAATGGCAACTTAGGTGAATTTTCGATCTTCTACTATGTGAAAGAGCCACCGGCGCAAAAGTAATGTGTGTATGTGTGTTGCGCCGATGGTATAGGTTAAAACTTCAAACGTGATTTTCCGTGCTTTAGAAGCGTTTTCAGCATGCTGAAAGGTGATTTCAGGCTGTTTCAGAGGTGGCTCTTTCACATAGTAGAAGATTGAAAATTCACCCAAGTTGCCGTTGTTTTCAGGCGCCTGAAACATGTTTTCAGTCTGTTCCAGGACACCCTCTATCAGATGGCGCAATAACCTGAAAATCCGTTTTCAGGACCCCTTATGGGCCAAATTGAACTACACTTCAGTATATGGCGAAATTTCTCGAAGGAGTGAAAGAGACAGCACTATTAGAAAGAGACAGCTATACTGAGAATGTTCGAGAAATGTGCTAAAGAATACCAATAAGATATTTTTTTAGTAAGATTCCGAGACTTAAGTCCCGGATAAAAATTTTGTTGTAAGGGACTCTCCACTTTTCGACTATGTTCTTCGAAGTTTAGGTAAATATACTCTACCTATTCCGATCTCTGGTTATATTAAATTGTATATTTAAACTTTTAACATTCGAAAATCTTCACACTAATATTATACTTAAATACCTATGAAAGTTTGTGAAGATGTTTGTTACTACATAACGGGGTAACAACTGGATGGATCAAGCAGAAATTTGGCATGTAAGTAGACCAAGTCCTGGATTGAAACAAAGGATACTTTATATCCCGGTAAAGAGTTTCTTTGGGACAATAACGGGAACAACGCGGGCGAAGCCGCGGGAGCTACATTATTTGTAAATCTCTACCGCTATTTTGCCCTTATGATATATTTACTTCATCAAAAGCAAACCTGGAAGAGTACATACCTACGGGTCAAACTGAGAACCTCCTTTTTTGTAGACGATTAAAAATTACGTTTAGTACGCGGGCGAAGCCGCGGGCAACAGCTAGTTTTGTATAAAGTTTTTTTATATAACGTTCAAATATTCTAAATTTAGTTTATATAACATGCATAACGTATATCGATCATAGTATATACTATCTTTTAGTATAATGATTATAAAATATAATAGCGTATGATATACAAAATTGGTTATAACTGCTACTCCTGTAGAAAACAAGAGGTTGCCAGAACAGTAGGTAGGCTTATATTAGGTCAGAACATTTAAGCAACAGTTATGCACGAGTTCTTAGCTACGAAAAGGCTTTAAAAGGGGGGACGGGGGGGCGAAGCCCCCCGCATGGAAAAAAGCAGACAGAAAAAGTAGTTTAGGTTGAGTTAGGTTTAGGTTAGGTTTGAAACTGCGTCCCCCAACGAAAACTAACTGCTGGCAGAAAAACTAGGTTAGGTTATGTTAGGTTTAGGTTAGGTTTGAAACTGCGTCCCTCAGCAATAACGAACTGCTGGCTGAAAACTAGGTTAAGTTAGGTTTAGGTTAGGTTTGAACTGCATCCCCTAACAAAAATAAACTGCTAAAAGAAAAAGTAGGTTACGTTAAGTTAGGTTTAGCATTATGCATTATGGTGTTAGATGTATTGTATAATATACATTACAAAGCTGAGATATTATGAAAGTTATGCATAATGATGGTTATATACAATGATATTATACTTAACAAACGTTATGCTTAATAAAAATAGATAATTTGATATTATACAAAACGTTCGTTATACATCTTGAACCGTATACAAAACAAGCTTATACAATATGAGCGTATATAATATGAATATTATAGTATTAGTTCTTATATCTTTTATAGTCCTTGTTATTGTTGTTGTTGTCTTGTTGTTGTTGTTATTGTTGTAGTCCTTGTGAGTTGTTGTATCATAACGAAACTTCCATGTTTCGTCCTGCGCTTCTTTTTTCAACGATTAAACTAGATACTTTTGATGGAATCTTCTTAATCATTAATAGTACATTGTGTATCAAGGGCGGTAAGGAAGGAACTCGTGTTATTAAAGCCCTCGGCTTCGCCTCGGCCTTGTAACAAACACTCGTTTGTAATTCCTTTACCGCCCGTGGCACACACACACAATGTTTTTCATCACAGTTGTGAGGAAATCTGATTAAAATAACCTTACTTAACCTAAATAAAATTGTAAAACTGACAGTGACATTAGTGACATATATCAAGACGACAAGTCACGTTCGGAAACCATAGCAGTAAAGACCTAAAATGGTTGATTTTATATTTGCAAAATATTGAAATACACTATTTAAACATTTAATTAATGTTACAGAAATATGTCTTTACATGTATTTGCAATAACAGTTCTCTTTGAATAAATATTTCTGTAATAAAAGTTAAAAAAGTAAGTTGAAGTTTTCTTTGAACATGACAAATAAGAGTAAAACAGAACCAGCGTTTCATTTTTAAAAAGAAAACCATTACGCCCTAGGGCGTAATAGGTCATTTACGGCCCGCAAAACCTACGTGTAATGACACCATTTTCGAGCAAGTGTGATGAAAATTATTTTATAGGAACTGACGCATTCCTCTATTTGTCCCCAGGTTTTCCATCTCCGCGACATCCGCTGGGAGCGACCCCGGTTCCTGTCTAAGTCGTTTCTGGCCTTCGTGACCTTCAACCTGATCAGCTACTCGCTGCTGGCGGCAGAAGTGGTCACCACCAACGTCGCTGATACCACCGCTGAGAAGAAGGTAAGGGCTCTCAATATAACTTATCTAAAAAATACTAAACATCAAATCTACGACACCGACACTAATAAATTCGTGGATCATTTTTCGAGGATCTTTTTCCGCTGTCCCTGTCGGCCCCACACGGCATTTTTTGGTTGTTAATTGTTGCATAGCACCTGGCAAGAGTTACACAATTGCCCAAAAGGTATATGCTGCTGAAGCAGGATCTACAGTAAAATTGATAGTATATTTGTAGACAGGTATAAGAATCGAAGAATCACCCTCATCCCATCATCAGACCGGGATTTTGGAAAAAATTTAATCAAACAAGACCAAATTGTCCAAATCAGTTCATAAACGACGTAGTTCTGAAGTAACACAAAAAAATACAATCGACTATAGAAGCTTCTTTTCGTGTCGTCGGTTAAAACGGGCCAAGTGAGTGTGGGACTTGCGCACAGTTGTTAGATTACTGCTTGTTTTCCTTATAACTAATTTTCTTTTTGCTTTTTTCCCAAAAGCGATTATCCTAGTCGCTTTATTTTCTCTGCAGCTTATTTTCACATTGCAGTCGCGTTGCTCCCGTTTTTAGGGTTCCGTTGCCAAAATGGCTAAAAAGGAACCCTTATAGTTTCGTCTTGTCCGTCCGTCCGTCCGTCCGTATGTCACAGGCATTTTACTCAAAAACCACAAGACCTATACTGATGAAATTTGGAATATAGATGTCTTGTAGATGCCGCAACTAAGTTTGGTAGTTAAATAATAAAAATAAAAAAATCTAGGGGGGGCACTCCATACATGTAACAGAAGCTAAAAAATTTTTTTTCACAAAATGTCAACGTGTGGTACATAGTTCGACAGCTCTTTTGAAAACATTTTAAGGTTCTTAAGTAATGTTTTTGATTAAATGAATACCTTTGGAAATCATCGCTCCGAAAGTTGTGAAAATTGTGTCCCCCCCCATCTATCTTCTAAACCGTGTGTCCGAAAAATATGAAAAAAATTACAAAGATAACGCTCAATTAATACTATCAACGAAAATTATTTTCAACAAGATCGGATTAACCGTTTTTGAGTTATTGCCGATAAACTGCGCTTCTCAACAAAAGGACGTAATTGCTATGAAAATACGCTCTTTTGTTGTTGTACTTTTTTTACATCGTATTTTTTACCTTATAGTTACGGCTATGGAAACCCTACACTGAGCATGGTCCTTCATGCTTTT
The DNA here is from genome assembly GCA_947034925.1 of Eudemis profundana. Classification (NCBI taxonomy): domain Eukaryota; kingdom Metazoa; phylum Arthropoda; class Insecta; order Lepidoptera; family Tortricidae; genus Eudemis; species Eudemis profundana. Next base: position 5,716,050 of record OX344814.1, on the reverse strand, counting down.
GGCCAGTTATTTTCGTATATTCCACACAATATGTCTATGTAAGGAAGCACTTTATTTTAGATGCACTACATCTAGTGTACCTATCTAAAGTTTGCCCCGCGATTTTGACCGCGTGAATTGACAGTTTTTTTACCCGGCTGCGGCGAAGCCCAAAAGGATGTGTTCTGTGTATGTGTTTGACCTGTATGTATGTAAGTAAGTATATCCGTTCCTATTTCCGCTCTTTACTACTCAAAGACAAACGCGATTCTGATAAATGATACATCATTAGATTCGTCTTTTGAAAAATCGTAAAAAAACCAAATGGCGGATTTATGCACTTTAATGCGCGGTAGTTTTTGAACCGTAGATGGGTCTTTTTAAGTGTAAATGTGGTTATTTTAAGTTAAAAAACACATTTCTAGGTACACCCTCTAAATTTTTATTTATTTAGAAGACGGCAAAATACACTTGCTACTTCTGTTGGCAAATCCTTAACATTAAGCAAAACTATTTTAGCTTACAGATTCTACGGAACAAATCTTACTTTTTGACGTCTTTGGCGGTCAAAGGGTTAACAAAAAGCGTTACCGGGAATTGTGTCTGTAGCACTCTTCTTATTTCTCTAACTTATTACCAATGCAGATTGGAATGTGTGTAAAAAGTACAATCGCATTCGGTCTACGGAACTGGTCCCACCGCCGGCGAGTAAGCGAGTAAAGTTGGGCGAGTAGCATTACATTGCGGATCTGGAAAGGTCCATTGATTACACTGAGCCTGGTCCGCCCGCAATGAACTGTTACTTGCCGAACTTGACTCAGTTTAATAACTTATACAGGCTGTGGCCTGTAATATGAGCAAAAAAGTTAAACGTAGGTTCTACTCCTCAAACTAGACAACTTTTATTCAGCGACTTTTAAAAATAACTTGTGGTTTGATTTTTAGCACACTTTAAAGTTTATCCGAACACGCAATGTATTGCGTAATTGATTACGTCTGTAGGGTGACAAGATTGACAAGCAATGTCAATTAGACGGATTTTGATGTACATTGAAAATACTAATTACTTTGTATGAAAAAGAGACAATCTAAGGACTACATATTTTTAAAAAGTGTTTGAACAAAAGTTTTATTATTTGAGGAGTAGAATCTACGGTTTAATTTTTTGCTCGTATTACAGGCCAACCCGGTATATGTCACCGTAAGATTGTAAACGACTGTTAGTTTATAATCTAACGCGCGAGATTATAAACTAACGGAAGTCACAATCTTACGGTGACATATATACTGTATATATCTGATAGAGGATGTTGCCAGCCTTTAAATCGCCTGTGGTGTCGACAAGCCGTTTTGATAGCTCTCTAATTTGCTTATGTTATGTTTGCTTGTACGACTCATATTTGTACAACAATATCTCTAAGCTATGGACAATCAATGTAACTTTAACACCAACTTTTACGACGTTTTTAATAACTTTTCAGCGGAATATGACGCCGGTACATGAAGGTCTCTTTCATTCTCGATTGTCAATTTTACGCCCGTCCGATGTTAGGACATTCTTCATCCTTTATTGTCGTGGGCGCTGTGACACCCACGCCACGTCATGCCCCGAGACCAATCGCCTTACGACTTTACTTACAAAGTGCTAGAGAGAACCAAGGATTCATATTCTAAGTACTATAGTCGTATTTAGAATTTGAATATCGGTGTTAGTTAAAAGATTTTGAGTAAATGCTGTCACTTTTCTAGCACGGCACATCTAGACTAGATCGATGCGGTTTACCTATATACATACATCGAAGTCGTGTTAGTTACACCATTTATAACTAGAGAGCGGGTGGACCGATTTTTATGATCTTTTATATTTTAGGTTTGTCGCCCTGAATAACAGAATAACTGCTAAAAAATCGTGTTAACGAGGTTTCGACTTATAGAGGTCTTCGACTTACAGAGGTTTTGATAGACTTGTAGTAGTAGTAGTAGTAGTTTGCTGTACTTTTTGACTTCGAGTTACAGAGGTAAAATAAATAAAAAATCGAGTTATAGAGGTTGAATTTCCTATAGTATAGACGAAATACGTATGACCTACCAGCCATTTACAAATACAAATACAAATACAAATACAAATAACTTTATTTTGCTTGAAACATGGTATAAAAGATGGTCAGACAATAAATATTAAAACACATATTTCACCAGCTTCTGGCATGCAAAATCTTATAGCTAAAAATCAATTTAAAGATATAACCCTTTGTGATCAACATTCAAAAGGTATTCATTAATGGAGTAGAATGCCTTTTGCACAAGCCAAGCTTTGAGTTTTCTTTTAAACATCTGTAAAGGCAACATTTTAATGTCATTATCAAGTTTATTATAAATTTTAATACTCATATTAAATGTGTTTCGGTTATACAAAGCTGTTCTTTTGTGATGTACTACTAGCCTATCAGGGTACCTAGTGTTAAATCTACAAACATCTCTATTTGTCTTAAACAGATCTGGGTTCGATTTTACAAATAAACATATTTCATAAATGTACATACATGGAACCGTCATTAGTTGTAATTCTATGTACAACGGCTTGCAAGATGTCCTAATGTCAACGTTACAGATTGCCCTGATGCATTGCTTTTGAGCTATTAATGCTCTATTTACATGGTGCGAGTTTCCCCATAGGAGAATAGCGTATCTAAGCAGGGAGCTGACATAGCCGTGATATGCCTGAATGGCGGCCTTTTTAGTGCAAGTTTTCCCCAGTCTCCACAAAGCATATGCAAAAGAATTTATTCTACTACACATTTTCTCAATATGGCTTACCCAGGAGCACCTGTCATCTAATAGAATGCCAAGAAATGTTGTTTGACAGGTTTCTTCTACAACTTCGTTGTCTAAAGTTACTCTGAGAGGAAGTTTATTACCATTATGGTTTATGAATTGCATGTATGTCGTTTTCTTTATATTTACATTTAAGTTATTATTTCGCATCCATTTTACAATTTTACATATAGTGTTGTCAGTGGCGTGCATTGAAGGTGGACAATGAGAACGGGTTCTAGTCCAGTCATTTTAAAGGAATATAAAAGAAATAATCGAAACAGACAAAATTTTTTTTTGGTCATTTTGTATGGACTGCCTACCCTACTGCCTACCCAAATTTGTACTGACTGCACGCCACTGAGTGTTGTTTATGTCAATATTAAAATTATTTATGTCAGAGAACGGAATAATAATAGATACATCGTCAGCAAAAAGTATGCAGTCATGTTCCGTTACGTCAGGAAGATCGTTAATATATAGTAAAAAGAGCAGGGGCCCTAGGACACTCCCCTGAGGCACCCCAACTCTATTCACTTTAGTAGAAGAGTTATATACCATCACATTATTATTATCATTTATATTTGACACCTGTACAAACTGCTTTCTGTCACTTATATAACTTCTCAGCCATTCGTACGCAGTGCCCCTGATACCATAGAGCTCACACTTTCTTAAAAGGATTTCATGGGACACAAAATCAAAGGCCTTACTCATGTCAAAGAAGACCGTGGCCACTCGTATGCTTTTATCCAGGTATCCCAAAACTTTGTTTGTTAGAGAAAAAGCAGCCAATGTTGTTGATTTTCCTTTTTGGAACCCGTACTGTTCGGTCTTTATTACTTTAAACTTATCAAGAAAATTTGTTAGACGTTTATGCATTGCCTTTTCAAATATTTTTGATAATATGGGTATCAATGAGATTGGTCTATAGTTCTCTATGTTTTCTTTGCAATGCTTTTTATGTATTGGCTTGATTAGTGATGTTTTTAGGGGCTCTGGAAAGGTACCGCATGTAAAAGACATGTTCACCAAGTAGCTCAGAACGGGTGAGATAAGTGATCTACATATTTTTAAGATACGTGTTTGTACATCGTCGTATCCCGATGAGTTAGTCGTAGAGAGAGAATTTATAATGCTTCGTATTTCGTACTCATCTGTAGCAACCAAGAATATATTGGAGTTATTAGATTTTACCCGTGAGGTGTCAGGCGCTACATTATTAGGTCGGTTAGCATTTGTCATATTTATATAATAGTTGTTAAATTCATTGGCAATGTCAATTGGATTGTATAATATTCTATCATCATTAACTATTTTATTAAGAGTTGTCTGAACATTACCATTTTCCGAGGTACCTTTTATAATGTCCCAAGTAGCCTTACATACATTTTTCGATTGTTCTAGATATTTACCGTTAGCCAATTTCTGAGCCTGGTGAATACATCGCTTTAGGACTCGAGAGTAGTTACGATATTTATTTTTATAGTGGTTGTTTCTCGTTTTAATATTTTTGTAATAAATAAAGCGTAGGTTTCTCTTTGTTTTTAATGATATCTTCAATCCTCTTGTAAACCAGTTAGTGGATTTAGTTTTAACAGTTCGTTTGACTTTTATGACAGGAAAACAAAGGTAGTAAAACAATTTAAAAGTGTCGTAGAATATTTCAAATGCTAAGGTCATATCTCTAGCATTATACACTTCTGACCACGACAGCCTACTAAGACAATCACAAAACTTCTCAATATTTTCAGGACTGTAGTCTCTTTTACAGTAATAAACGTGGCTCATTGCTTTGGGTTTATTTGCGATCGTAAATTCAAGACTTTGAGCAGTATCATGGTCAGATAGTCCTAGACTGTAAACATCACTTTGGGCTTCATGGATATTCGACATTACTTGGTCCAAGCATGAATTTAGACGTGTAGGGCAAAGTACATGCATTCTAAAATTGTTATTTTTTGCTATTCTAGTAAGATGGCTAGATTGTTCAGTGGTTTTTATCGTGTCTATATTCATGTCCCCTGTGATGATTATTTTATGTTTTGTTTTACGCTTTAACCAATTCATGAGTTGTTCCAGTTTTGCAAAGAAATCCGATAGAATCGACGTGGGTGTTCGGTAGATACAGATGATTATACATTTTATAGATATTATCTCCAGTCCACAACATTCAAAGACATAGTCTTCAGATAAATTATCCAAAAAGGGAAGTTTTTGTGTCTGCATACCGGGCTTACAAAATATAGAGACACCCCCACGCTTTTGATGCGACCTGGAATATGACGCTGCCAGTCGAAACCCGGGTATTCGAGCATTACTCTCATTTCCCTTTTTTATGAAAGTTTCGCAGAAACACAATACGTCAAACTGTTTATTGTTACTTTCCGCTAATTCATCTAATGTGAGTGTTAATAACTCTTGCTTACATATAAGGCCAGCGATATTTTGATGAAATACCCGAAAAAGACATCTGTCAGGCACGAAAAAAAGTTTCTGATTTATGTTTACGATTATTTTGTTCCCTAACATTGCCACAGGTGAAATAATCAGTTATATACTTTTGTGCCAGTATTTTAACCTTCCCTAGTTCCCTAACGTTGCCACAGGTGAAATAATCAGTTATATACTTTTGTGTTAGTTTTTTAACAGTACTGGAGGTCCTGGTGCGCTCATTGACACATTTCATACTAATACGCGATGCTTCCTCATTATTATTACTTGTTATTAAAGGCACTTTTTTGCATACTAAATATTTTTTGGCATAATATGTACAGTCTATTACAAAATTTATATTTTTGCACAATTTATACATTGACGTACTTACATTTATAAATTTACAATTTTCGGTATAATTACAGTATAACTGAATAGTGTCATTTAGCTTTCTTTCGTTTAGGTGGTCCCCGCTTTTTACGCCAATAACAATTTTCAAAGGCTGCGGGTGCAACTTAAGAAAAAAATTAAGTTCACTTAATAGCTTGGTTGGGTTGGAGTCATGCTCACCTACATTTATTATAATTATGTCGTCACTTTCAGCATTTAGTGTCTCTGGTAAATTGAGTATGTCCTCACTGCGCGCATGGGGCTTGATAGCAGAAGTAATTTTATATTTGCCATAGTCATTATTGTCCCTTGACTTTAAGAGCGATGTGGCTAATCCTTTACATTGCCTTCCACCCAGAATATATATTTTATTCTCTTTAATAGTGCTTGATTCCAAGTGAGGGCTAGTATCTTCAACAATCGTACCTTTTTGCCTACACTGTCCATCGCTAGATGTCGGAGTGGGAGTTACAAGTGGAGGATTTTGTGTGTCTTTAATAGACGTTTCCCCTCCAAGATCCAAATTTTCACTCTTGGGACTCGTTTGTGATGATTGATGTTTATTCTTACTTGCATTTTTTGCTGGTTTTGTGACTTTCGAGGTAGATGTACATATTTCTTTCAGCTGTTGGATTTTTCGGTTGCATTCAGATAGCTGCTGGTTTAGCTTATCGTTCTCAATTAAGAGTTTAGTGCTATAGCTATCAGCGAATTCCAGTTTTTCCTGCAGTTGTGTTATTTTAGTCTTTAGCTCTTCGACTTCATCTTTATAATTTACCGTCAGATCGGGGCAACTTCTATTCAGTGTGTCATTTCGAAGTAAAGAGCTATCGAATTCGTCGTTGGACAAAGAATCGAATGAATTATGTATTGGCAAATTATATCTCCTTACCGTAACATTATCTACAGAGAAGTTGAGCTGTTGAGGCTCGGTAGGCCCCTGAGGAGGTAGGGTGTCAGATGGAGGTAGGGGCGCCGGAGATGTTTCTTTGGGCTTTTCTCCTCGTTTTTTTACGTCTTGTTTTGACGATGCGGGTTTAGTGACCTTTTTCTTTTATTTCGTGTTATGAAGGATTTCCTCTTATCGAGGTTCCACTGTATTTTGAAGATATCGTTGTATTGTGGTCTACTGTTGCATCTAAACGTAGGTATCCTTGAATTCCTTGATACGCAGTAGATTTTTCTAGAAGCGTTAACTAGTTATAATCCATCTAAATAGCCACTTAAACCTGCACATGGCAGTATTCCGCTATATTTACGCAAAAGGTCGTGTTATAGTAGGAATTTCTTTTAACTTAAGCCCTTTCGTGACCTAAGAACCGTTTTCGAATGAATAATTCAATATAAGTCCCGTGTTACAACTTAATACGTGTTCTAGCCTAGCCATATACAGGAGCATACATGGACCGTGCATTCTAATGATTTTTATTAAGTAACATGTGGGAAATTAGAGGTCAATGTACTGCTTTTTTGGACTGTGAAAGGTTTATGGGAGTCATTAAGTAGTATGCCAATCAAACCAATGATTTCAAAAGTAAGGATAGGCCCATCCGAACAGTTCGGGTGGGTCGATTTTCGGCCGCGACATTTGTATGCCAAACTAAATGTATCGCATACAAATCTCGCGGACGAAAATCCACCCGGGTCTATATTCCCCGTTACAGTAAATGGAGCCTTTTACCACGCAATTAGGCATTTATTTATAATGTCCGGCTGCGCTGTGCGCTGCGCGTCCCACTGCCGCGTTGGTCCTAAAACTGATTTCTAGGACGCGTTGGAACTGTCTGCGCGCTCGTTAGCCCTGTCCTTTATATACGTCAATGAATCAAACTCGCATACGAGTTCTTGCCCCGTCTAAATGGGGCCTAAGTCATCGGAAACGCAAACGCTACAAGGGCATTTTTTAGGGTTCCGTAGCCAAAATAGCTAAAAAGGAACCCTTATAGTTTCGTCATGTCCGTCCGTCCGTCCGTATGTCACAGGGATTTTACTCAAAAACTACAAGACGTATACTGATGAAATTTGGAATATAGATGTCTTGTAGATGCCGCTACTAAGTTTGGTAGTTAAATAATAAAAATAAACAAATCTAGGGGGGGCACCCCATACATGTAACAGAAGCTAAAATTTTTTTTTCAGCAAACATCAACGTAAGGTACATAATTCGATAGTTCTTTTAAAAACATCATTTTATGTGCTTTTTTTTGATTAAGTGAGTACTTTCGGAAATAATCGCTCCGAAAGTTGCATAAATTGTGTCCCCCTTTTTTTTAAACCGTAAATCCAAAAAATGTGAAAAAAATCAGGAAGATAACGCTTAATAAATACATTCAACGAAAATTATTTTGAATAGTAACGAAACAAACCGTTTTGAAGTTATTGCCAAAAAACTTCTCAACCAAAAGGTTTTAAGTGCCATTGATTTATACGGCATTTCTTTTTTGCAGTTGTTTATTACGACTTTTTTTGTACAGTGGTACGGAAACCTTCGTATGCGAGTCCGGTACTTGGCCGGTTTTATTTTATTCACGATAGGTAAGCACTCGACTTTGATCTCAGCTGTTGGTAAGTGAAGATGAAGTCGATGACGGAGCATGCTTACCTAGATAGTGCCTATTCACTCTCGACTTGAAGAGATGCAAGTTATATTTTTCCGGGAAAAGGTCTGCAGGAAGAGAGTTCCACTCCTTAGCTGTCCTAATAAGGAATGTGGAAGCAAAGCGCTTTGTGCGAGTCGTTGGTATATCGACAACGTAAGGGTGAAACCCACTCCATGAAGGTCAACTACCTTCCATCATACTGAACTTCTGTTTGTCCGCAGAGCTTCTACCAGCACGTGTTCAACGGCTGCTACGCGGTGCTGCTCTTCATCGTGGTCATATTCTTCCTCATCTACGGCGTCGAGGTCTACTTCAAGGTATAGTACATTACACAACTAGGGTGGTAAAGCAAAGGAAGGCCGAGATCGCAGATGTTTGCGGCCCGAGCTAGAGGAGAGTGGTGATTACTCCACCGACGAGCGTAGCTCTCAAGTTTGATGCTGATCTTACTAAAAGCTAGCTTAAAATCGGCCCCAAGAGTTTCGTTTATCAATTATCACTACATAGTATAAAACAAAGTCGCTTTCTCTGTCCCTATGTCCCTATGTATGCTTAAATCTTTAAAACTACGCAACGGATTTTGATGCGGTTTTTTTAATAGATAGAGTGATTGAAGAGGAAGGTTTATATGTATAATACATGCATAATATAATAGAGAAACACCGTGCGAAGCCGGGGCGGGTCGCTAGTAATATAATAAATCTAAAATAAGCCGTTGCCACGGCGGCCACCCGTGTTTGGTTAAAATTTAACTACACGCTTGTTCTTTTCGAATTATACGTGTTTTTTTCGCCATTTCTGTTACTATTTGAATTACGATAGACAGAACTCAATATAGTACACCAGAAAATATTTATTAAATAAAAAATGCTGCTTAAATGTGTATCCCGAAAGTACTGAGACTTTTATTTTATTTTCATCACACTTGCTCGAAAATGGTGTCATTACACGTAGGTTCTGCGGGCCGTAAATGGCCTATTACGCCCTAGGGCGTAATGGTTTTCTTTTTAAATTTGAAACGCTTGTTCTGTTACACTCTTATTTGTCATGTTCAAAGGAAACGTCAACTTACTTTTTTAACTTTTATCACTGAAATATTTATTTAAAGATAACTGTTATTGCAAATACATGTAAACACATATTTCGGTAGCATTAATTAAATGTTTAAATAATGTATTTCTTTATTTTGCAAATATAAAATGCCGCTTACCGCTATGGTTTCCGAACGTGACTTGACTTCGCATTGTCTATGGACTTAAATGTCACTAATGTCACTGTCTGTTTTAATATTTTCTTGTCATACTGGGGCGATTAGTAAGGTTATATTATTAAGATTTCCTCACAAGTGTGATGAAAAACATTGTGTGTGCCACGGGCGGTAAAGGAATTACAAACTCGTGTTATTAAAGCCCTCGGTTTCACCTCGGGCTTATAACAAACACTCGTTTGCAATTCCTTACTTACCGCCCTAGATACACAATGTACTATTTCATGTCCCCGTTCCTTGCTCGAATCAAAATACCGGGAAATCCTGGTACTTTCGGTTCCGGTATTTCCTGGGAGCAAACCCTAGAATCGCCTATAGGGAGCGTGTAAGAACTATAGGTGGCAGCACTAAACGACAAAAGAGACACGGGCGGACAATAAAGGAAACTATCGCCCCTGTCAAATCAAGCTGTCAATGTCAATGATAATATGTAAGTGTCAATGTCAAATATAGTAAATCGTAGCTACACTGACGTTAATCGTCCTTCAACGCGATAAATTAACGTTATTAACGGCGTTTTCGTCAATGTGGCCACAGCATGAGAGGGTATATGATTTAGATTGGCGGCACCAGTTGGCAGCACCTTCGTCGTGCACGTTCCCTATAGCCGCCGCTCGCCGCTGCCGCTCCAAGACCAATGTCGTGGCCAGGCGGTTACGAGTACAACAATCGGCAATCACGCGGTTTATAATGTTATTACCTTCCCTTATGCGGTGGTCGTAGCACCTAACTTGTATAATGTCCCATTGTGTACATGTGGTTTGGGACGCGGTAAAATAATATCTAGCTTGATTGGCTGCTAGTCCTTGAGTGTCTACGATGTGTCCATGACACACAGACCGGGAAAAGCTTGTCGTTTAATTGGGTGGAATCGCTGAACTCTACTGTCGAAATTTCGGATTGTAATAACTTTAGGGATGAAAATAAATTATAATAACTAAAGTTAGTCAAAAGTAAGTAAAATCGTAAGGATAGAAAGAGGAACTCTCGCATATTAGGAATTGATTGAAAATTGGCACCGAAATTTTTAAATATCTATTTCCCCATGGCATAAAATTATTCATCTCTTATCTTTAGTATTACGAGATTGTATACACAACATTCTACAACTGGGGCCCATGACAAAAAAAAACTTGACAGCGCGATGTACGATTTCTTTGTTGGGTGAACTGCGCCATCTCTCGGTCGATGCGCGGACGAAGTTGCGGGTACTTTCTAGTAAAAAAAACTCTGATCTAAGTAAGTTTCTCAAATGTAAATGTTTCCATACAGCTTCGCGGCGAATTCCTGAAGGAGACCAAGGTGTGCACGGTCATCTCACCGCGTCCGGGGCCCTCCTCCGCTGCGGATGGCGATGACGCTCAGGAGACGCTCGTCACCAAGCAGGTACTCTACCTACTTACTCAGGGGCGTATTTACCCTAGGGCCATCCGGGCCATGGCCCGGGGCGCCAATCGGCCAGGGGCGCCGTAGCCGCCCCGGGCCGATTGCCTTTTGTTCTGGTTTTGGCGCCATTCAACTGACTTTTACTTCCCATCTTTTTTTAATTTTATCGAAAATACGGTCATAAGTTAATTTTCGTCAATACCTACGGAGCGCGTCTGCTATTAAAAACATACGGCGTGGTAAGTACAATAAGTACATGCTCTGAATAAGGGCCCGGGCGGGGCGCAGAGGGAAGAGGGGGCGTTTTTCAATATTGAAACCTATTTTGCAAAACATTGAATAATCCAGTAACCTTGTCACCTGAAAGTACGGGGTACTTTGCGCCAATCCAGTAGTTCTGATTTTTTACAGACTTGTTTATGATGTTGAATGAATAATCTAAGTTTCTCGAGCGCCAATGCAACTTTGTCAAAAATCGAAAAAAAACCGCGAAAATTTCGGTTTTCAGATTTTGGAGATTATGACCCTAAACTAAAGGACTAGTTTTTGATAGTACCTTCTCAGGATGTTTTAAAAGTACACAAAATTTTCTATAATATGAAATAATAAAATTATCTCTGTAGACACAATAGTTTTCGAGATTATGCTTTTCAAAATTCATAATTTTTTGAACTGCGCTATTTTGGTGAGGACATTGATTTGCTGATCATCCTCACTGCGATCAGCGCCGCCCTTCCAAGAGGGCTAAAATAACTTAATTTATTGATTTTGAATAATTCAATTTACTAATTAACTAATAAACCTTTGTTGTCCTTGCTTTTTTATTAGCTTATCATTAAACATCATCATTCACACTTCTCATTTTCATTTTTAACATCCCATAACATTACGTACAAGGCTTCGATAGTATAACAGGGGTTACGAAGAATCAGGGTCTAAATTCATTCAGAACGACAAAATATTGCAAAAAATGGCGAAGTTCGGAAAAATTGTGAACTTTGAAAGGCTTCATCTCGGAAACTATTGGGTCTACAGAGACAATTCTAGTCTCATAGGTATTGTAGCAAATTTAGTCTCCTTTAAAAATGTCCTGAGAAGGTACTACCAAAAACTAGACCTTCCTTTATTTTTACGGTTTTTTTGATTTTTGACAAAGTTAAGTTCCGCTCTCGAGGCAAAGTATAAAGACGAACAAGTAGTCCAATTTCGGCCGTTTAGGAGCGCGCGACACGTATTCACACAGACGCGCGACAGCTCGCCTGCGTGCGTGCGATCAGAATTTATTAAAAATATTGTATTTTTTATTTCAATAATTTTTTTCCTTGACTTCTGGGGCGCCGAAACGTACATTGGCCCGGGGCGCCAAATTTCAAAATACGCCCCTGTACTTACTACCTGTACTTATACTTGTCAGGACTGCGTTAACCCTTTCAGTGCGGAATGACGCCGCACACCAACCTTCATGACACGCCTGTCGTGCCATCCGCAATCGATTGAAGTCAGGCGACTTCATGGCTTTTGTTGGGCATGATCCAGGCCCGTATTTAGAGATTCAGAGCCCCGAGGCACTTGGTATTGGATTGGAAGGCAAGCCATGCTTTTTGGCTTATATGAAGGGTCTGCGCTGGGGCCTCTTTAGGCTGGCCGGGCCCAGGCCTAGGCGGAAATCTGGCGCTGGCAGGATCTGGATGTGCTCGAGCAGTAAAACAGCGTAGGTTATGTAGTCGCGTATCACATTTTATTGCGTATACGGTATACTTAATCATAAGTAGTCTTTGTAGTTTTAGGTATTTAAAAAATGGTAAACAAAAAACCGGCCAAGTGCGAGTCGGACTCACAAACGAAGGGTTCCGTACCACCGTACAAAAAAACGTCGTAATAAACAACTGACAAAAGGTCTTAAATGCCGTGTAAATCAATGGCACTTAAAACCTTTTGGTTGAGAAGTTTTTCGGCAATAACTTCTTCGGCAATATTTTTTGGATTTACGGTTTAAAAGTTACAGGGGGGGGGGGGGGGGGGACACACAATTTATGCAACTTTCGGAGCGATTATTTCCGAAAGTATTCACTTAATCAAAAAAAGTACATAAAAGCCTTATAATGTTTTTAAAAGAACTATCAAATTATGTACCTCACGTTGATGTTTGCTGAAAAAAAATTTTTTTAGCTTCTGTTACATGTATGTAGTGCTCCCCCCCTAGATTTTTTATTTTTATTATTTAACTACCAAACTTAGTAGCGGCATCTACAAGATATCTACATTCCTTCATCAGTATACGTCTTGTAGTTTTTGAGTTAAATGCCTGTGACATACGGACGGACGGACGGACGGACATGACGAAACTATAAGGGTTCCTTTTTAGCCATTTTGGCTACGGAACCCTAAAAAGCCACGTGACTCTGATCGTTCAGCCAATCAAACCAAGGTTTTGTATCTGTGGCACAATTGACAACCTTTCATTTTTTTGAGCCTTTAATTTTATTGGTTCTCTGTATTTGGTTTGAAAAGACGGATATGCTGATAGTTTATTTGTTTCACCAGGATTTATAATTAATTTATAATTAATATATTAATACTTACTTATTCTAAAAGGGCGTAACTACAGTTCTACGGTAGAATAAACCATTACTTTAGTCTTATCGCGATCGAAAAAAGTAAGCGATCTGACAGTATGCATTGACAATGTCAAATTCAAAATTATGACAGCTTATTTTTTCTGTGGCAAAAGGCACTGGCATTTCATCTATTGTGCCGTAGAACTGGTAAAATGAGAACATATTTTTTATTCATTTGTATTTTTTATATTAAGCGATATAAAAATAGTGTAGTGTTCAGGAGACAAAATGCTTTCGAATCGTATATACATTTTAAAGTGTTCTTAAAATGAAATGTTGTCAATACCATTGGCTGAACGATCCAAGTCACGTGATTTTTTGTTTACCTTTTTTTAAATCCCTAAAAGTACAGACTATAGATCCAAACAGCAAATCCATCTTTTACGATATATTTATAGTACCACCAGATCTGGTCGAAGAGCGTAGTTTTTTTCCTAAATAAAGCGTATAGAATAATCAAAACTGGTTAATTTTCCAACTTTCTAAGGAACTGTTTATTAACGGATATCAAGGTATGTCTTCTGATATGACTGATAGTACATGATGTAAGGATTAAGGAGTTAACGTGATTTAGAAGCATAAAGAAATTCGTTTTTCAGAATTTTTACCTTAGGTTTACGCGAACTAGTTTTTCGCTACTCGACGTCTGATATGCATCTATTTTATGTTTGTGTGAACTTATTTGTTATTGCAACAGACTTATACATATTGATACAGATATAAATTCTTCCGAGCCCAAAATTTATCACACAATTCTGTTTGTCGCTCTGATCTTTGTATCACTTTTGTAGTTATTTATACGTAAGATTACCTTAGAGCCGTTTACATGGTGCAAGAGCTATTTTGCGATTTCGTTACATTACGGGGTCGCATGACTATGTACTTAAGTATTATAAGTAATGGTCGAACAACGACGGCAGTGTACAAACGATGCCACTGTTCACCCATAGACTTTACACACGTTGCAATAAAGTTGACATTTGTTTACAAATGTACATTTAACAGTGTGTTCGTTTGTACCGCAACTCGCACGATATTTCTCGCATCGGCCCTCAACAGTCAGTGAAAATGGATCGAAAAAGATTTTCTAATTTTGATCATTATACAGGGTGTCCAAACGGACATGTCTCGCGGCGGCGCCGTGGACCCGCGCTCGGTGAACCACTCCCAGCTGCACCAGTCGCGGCTCGGGCTGGTCAGCCAGGCGCTGATGCTGATCCTGATCGCGGGCTTCCTCGCCTCGGAGACCCTCAGCGAGCTGTGGAAGACCAAGTGAGTACCTTCCCTGCAATCCTCACAGGACCCCCTCCGTGAACCACTCGCACGCCACGCACCAGTCGCGGCTCGGGCTGGTCAGCCAGGCGCTGATGCTGTCAGCATCAGCGCCTGGCTCGCGATCAGGATCAGGATCAGCATCATGCTGATCCTGATCGCGGGCTTCCTCGCCTTGGAGACCCTCAGCGAGCCGTGGAAGACCAAGTGAGTACCTCCCCTGCAATCCTCACAGGACCCCCTCCGTGAACCACTCGCACGCACCAGTCGCGGCTCGGGCTGGTCAGCCAGGCGCTGATGCTGATCCTGATCGCGGGGTTCCTCGCCTCAGAGACCCTCAGCGAGCCGTGGAAGACCAAGTGAGTACCTCCCCTGCAATCCTCACAGGACCCCCTCCGTGAACCACTCGCACGCACCAGTCGCGGCTTGGGCTGGTCACCTAGGCGCTGATGCTGATCCTGATCGCGGGCTTCCTCGCCTCGGAGACCCTCAGCGAGCTGTGGAAGACCAAGTTGGTATTTAATTAGAAATCGTTACTTTGGTATTTCTATCAGTCCAAAGATATCTTTATACGGGACTTATGTGCATACGTCGTTATCGCGGGTGCAGTAACAAATGAAATAAAGAGCACATATAACAGAATGTCTATTTGGTAGAAACGGACATATTCTGCCTACAGCTATAAGCATCTAAGAAGCTCTTTACATGTGGAGAGTTTTCGCTAGCAAAGGTCTATAAAAATTGAAGGCATGTTTACAAAAACAACATAACTAACATTTTTGGCGGATTTGAGTTATTGGTATCATAGTGGTCGTCTTAGAAGGAGCTACAAGTAGTCCAAAAATATTGACTAAAAATTAAACCAGTTGTCCAAAATCAGTCTTTAAAAATATACCCATTTTACAAAGGTAAATAATAAACCGTCCGAACGAAAAACCAAAGGTGCGACTAAAATGATTAGTCGTAAACGTACATGGCACAGTCGCAAATTTAGTATTTCAGTAAGTACGTTTATTTAGTTTTTAGTAGGTTAGTTTAGTTTTCTTTCGGGGGTTTTATACCTACCCTTTTACAAGAACTACATATCTACATTATTTTTTACAAAAAAGAAATAACTGTATGCGTTCACTTAAAAAACTTGATTTTAAATATGATACATACACACTCTTTTTAGTTGGTTGTATAACTGGCAATTAAGAGCACAAATGTAAAAAAATGGAAATAAAAAAAATATAGATTGCACTAAGCATATAAAGGTTGACGTATCCAGAAGTCGTATCATGTGTACATCTTAAAAATGGGTGGAAATCATTCATCTCCAGAATCGTTGAAAAATATTACCCTTAAGAACATTTTATCTAGCAATAAGTATAGAAATTAATGTTGATAACTTTTAAACGGTATCCCCTTATTTGGTATAAAATCAATCCGTATAAAATCAGTTCGTCGAAATTCATTTCGGATAATGATTCATTTCGTATAAATTCAGATGGCATAAAAATTAAAGTGTATAATTACATTTCGTATAAAATTCAAATGCTCTAAAGTCATCATGTATAATTTCGTATGATATAACATTCATTTGATCGAAACGTTATTTGTTATAAGTATTATAAGGTATAACATTCATTTGCTCGAAACGTTATTTGTTATAAGTATTATAAGGTATAACATTCACGGGGTATAACTGTTAAAAGCTCTAATTTTTGTAAACCCTTAATATTATTGAAATATGAGGCCCAGGTTTCACTGTAATGTATACAGGATGTCACTGTGATATATACAAAATGTCATTGTTATATATACAGGGTGCCATTGTGTTATACATATACAGGGTGTCACTGTGATAGATACAGGATGTCACTGTCAGCAGAGAAAACATGTCTGTAAGCAGTTTAATTGAGATATACAGGGTGTCACTGTGATAGATACAGGATGTCACTGTGATATATACAGAGTGTCACTGTGTTAACTACAAGGTGTCACTGTAATGTATACAGGGTGTCACTGTGATATATATAGAATGTAATTGTGATATAAACAGGGTGCAATTGTGTTATATACAGGGTGTCACTGTGATAGATACAGGGTGTCACTGTGATAGATACAGGATGTCACTGTGATATATACAGAGTGTCACTGTGTTATATACAGGGTGTCACTGTAATGTATTTTAAGTAATATTTGGTGTAATGTATATTTCAAAATATATCGCAGCTTAGTCATAATCTAGTCATATATATTTTTCCAAGTTCACATTTTTAAGCAATAAGCTTTTCCAAATTATACTGCTGTTTATGAATGACCCTAAAAACGAAACAGCTCCCAAAAATAGGTAGGTTAGGGTTATTTTTTTGATGACCTTAAAAACGAAACGGCTCCCAAAAATAGGTAGGATAGGGTTATTTTTTTCGATGACCCTAAAAACGAAACGGCTCCCAAAAATAGGTAGGTTAGGTTTATTTTTTTTGATGACCCTAAAAACGAAACGGCTCCCAAAAATAGGTAGGTTAGGGTTATTTTTTTTTATGACCCTAAAAACAAAACGGCTCCCAAAATAGGTAGGTTAGGGTTATTTTTTTTGATGACCCTAAAAACGAAACGGCTCCCAAAAATAGGTAGGTTAGGGTTATTTTTTTGATGACCCTAAAAACAAAACGGCTCCCAAAATAGGTAGGTTAGGGTTATTTTTTTTGATGACCCTAAAAACGAAACGGCTCCCAAAAATAGGAAGGTTAGGGTTATTTTTTTAATGGCCCTAAAAACGAAACGGCTCCCAAAAATAGGTAGGTTAGGGTTTTTTTTTTTGATGACCCTAAAAACGAAACGGCTCCCAAAAATAGGTAGGTTAGGGTTATTTTTTTTAATGGCCTTAAAAACGAAACGGCTCCCAAAAATAGGTAGGATAGGGTTATTTTTTTCGATGACCCTAAAAACGAAACGGCTCCCAAAAATAGGTAGGTTAGGGTTATTTTTTTAATGGCCCTAAAAACGAAACGGCTCCCAAAAATAGGTAGGTTAGGGTTATTTTTTTTTTGATGACCCTAAAAACGAAACGGCTCCAAAAAATAGGTAGGTTAGGGTTATTTTTTTAATGGCCTTAAAAACGAAACGGCTCCCAAAAATAGGTAGGATAGGGTTATTTTTTTCGATGACCCTAAAAACGAAACGGCTCCCAAAAATAGGTAGGTTAGGGTTATTTCTTTTGATGACCCTAAAAACGAAACGGCTCCCAAAAATAGGTAGGTTAGGGTTATTTTTTTGATGACCCTAAAAACGAAACGGCTCCCAAAAATAGGTAGGTTATCGACGACATCCTGTACATCTGTACACAGTGACATCCTGTATACATTACAGTGACACTCTGTATATAACATAGTGACACCCTGTATATAACACAATGACACCCTGTACCTATCACAGTGACACCCTGTACCTATCACAGTGACACCCTGCATCTATCACAGTTACACCCTGTATATAAAACAGTGACACCCTGTATATATCACAGTGACACCCAGTATATATCACAGTGACACCCTGATTATATCACAGTGACATCCTGTATCTATCATAGTGACACCCTGTGTATAACACAGTGACACCCTGTATATAACACAGTGACACCCTGTATATAACACAGTGACACCCTGTACCTATCACAGTGACACCCTGTATCTATCACAGTTACACCCTGTATATAAAACAGTGACACCCTGTATATGCCCTGTATATGGAGCAGCCTGTATATGCTTTGATACGCAAGGGCGAAGGGGCTGCTCTTCCCGCAGCGGCGGAGCAGTTGCGGAGCCCGACCGACTGTTTTGTATACATTGTGATGATTAGATATTTTGAATGTTCTACGTTTTAAATATGCGATCAAGTAATTGTTATACAAAATGAATATTATGCGTAATAATTTTATACATCTTAAATGTTATGCATAATGATTTTATACATTTTGAATGTTAGACATATTGAAGAATAGAGATTTCGTATTTTTAGAGCTTTTAAATGTTATACAAAATTAATTTTAACCGAAATGAATGATTATACGAAGTGATTTTATACGTTTTGAATTTATACGTTTTGATTTTATACCATTTAGTTTTATACGAAATAAGGTAGACCCCTTTTAAACTCGTACGTGTAGGCATAAATGTTCCTCGAAATGAGTATCGCGTCTGTTATTGCTTGTTTTTCATAATCTTTCTGTACTGTCAAATCGTTTTTGCACCCGCGATAACGACGTATGCTTATGTGTAACTTCAAGGTGACCTTGGCTTAGCGTCCTGGTTCGATCCCAGGCGCTTCGGCCCCCACCTAGTCCGACCCTCTCAAGGTGGTCCGGCTTAGCGACGTGGTTCAATCCCAGGAACGCAACGGCCCCCACCTCGTACGATTTTTGCAACAGTCAGTAAGGCTTGCAAGTTTATAAAAAAAAACGGGACTTATGACATACACACCGACTGTAAAGGAGAAAGGAGCGCCTTAAAAGGCTGCTCCTCCACTCCCACATTATCCGGTGACGGACAAAACCCTATAGGCTTTTGCGAAAAAAAACCTGAAACTTTTCCGATCATTGAAAGAACTACTCAAGTTGTCCGTCCCCATAAGCAGTAGGTACATTTACGAGAGACTCCGGCGATCTTCTGGAGTACTAGAGAATATTTTCACCATGTTGCCCATATTCTTCTTCCATTTTAAACGTGAGATACTGTATGAATAATTAGGGTTCTTATTTCATAATTGCTAAACGAAAAGTGCTATCTATCTGCCTTTATAATTTTTTTTTAATTTTAATAATCATTTATTCAGACGACATAGGTCCACATGTAACAGTTACATTAAAAATTAAAATTATTATTAGTCACCATTAATAACTTAATACATTACATTTAAGAATTACAAAAACTACAAACTAATAAAAATTACCAATCAATCAAACAAATCACAGCTAAATTTAAATTTATTTATTGACATGAACCATCATGCAGTGATTCATGTATGGGCAGTCTAATCTCCCCGCGATCAAATTCAAAATGGTGTTGCGGCTGGCGCTCACTCTGCTGAGCAACGACGCGCACCGCTTGCGCAGAGTGGCAAAGAAGCAGGCGATGCGCGCTTCCGCGAACATGCCTGATGCACTGCAGTGACGCGGCAGCCGCAACATCACTCTGAACGCGTCATTGTACTGGACGCGCAGGGCGCTGAGCGATTTGCGCGTGTAGTGGGCCCACAGACTGCACGTGTACAGTGAGGTGCAGTAGGCTCGGAAGAGGGTAATCTTTACTTCCCTAGTGCAACGCGCGAATAATAAATAATAATAATAATAAATATTAGGGGACAATCTTACACAAATCGAACTAGCCCCATAGTAAGTTCAATAAGGTTTGTGTTATGGATACTAGACGACGATATATTTAATAGATACAAATACTTAAATACATAGAAAATGTCCATGACTCAGGAACAAATATTCGTGCTCATCACACAAATAAATGCCCTTGCCGGGATTCGAACCCAGGACCTCTTGCTTCGTAGGCAGGGTCACTACCAACTAAGCTAAAGCGGTCGTCTTTATAACCGAGTGTTTTTTCTATTTTGGTAACACTTCCGTTTACCTTTACTCAAACCTCTTGTTTCCAGGGTCCCAGTGGTATCCCGTAACTGGCACGACCTGGTCTTCCGTCTGGCGGAGATCGGCGTCGCGCTATGGTTCCCCTGCGTGTTGTGGAACTCCATGGCTCCGGAGCGACTGTGGCTGCTGAACCCTCGCCGCCTGTTGGCGCGCCAGCTCGACGACGCCAAGCTACAGGATTTGTTGGCGCACCATCAAGATGCTAAGGTATGTATATTAGGAAGTTCCACTAAGGGCTATCTATGCTCATTAAGGAGGGTCATCTAGGTGTTAGGTTAGAACCGACAGGAACTCCCGTGGAGAGATCTTGTTGGGGGTCAAATGGTGTCCACGGCCTGTGTGCTATGGAACTCCATGACTCCGGATCGATTGTGGTTGCTTAACCCTCGTCGCTCAAGTTGAGCGATGATTCAAAACTACAGGATTTGCTGGAAAACCATCAAAATGCTAAGGTATTTATCACCACTGGAGTAATCCGCTAATTATTTGGTAGGATAAACGATAGGAACTCTGTGGAGAAGTAATTTTGTGGCAAAGTTCGTGATGATGGGAATTAAGAGATCTTCACAAAATTGCTCGGAGAGTTTTGTACGTAAGTATATCTCGCTGACGGACATTCTAATTCCGCTCTTAGGACGTTGTATCATAGTTTTAGGTAGTATTCGAAAGAAACAACGTGTCCTGCCACGTATAAATTGGCAAAATATATTGATTCCGCGTCCCTGTGTTCAGACACCTATCGTTTCTATTAACTTCATTTGTGTCTTGCGCTGCATTTAATAGAAAGAGATAGGTAATATTCTCGCGCGACTTAGTTATACAGATCTCACAGTAGTCTTAAGCATAAATACAGAAAATATCTCCCTGACCCGACCCGCTCGATAGCATTAAATTAACACTCCTTATCTTTGTTTTCATAAATAATCGCTTGTTGGTGGACGCGTTAAATACTATTATTATCAGTTTAATGGTCACGTTATCTTCAATTGACTGTGGACATCTATTTTATGAACAGTCATATATTCTCTAAGTACAACTGCAATGATAAGAGGCCTTAGAAGTTTGAAATACTCATCGATCTAGCCTAGCGGTCGGCAACCTTTTAGCAGCCAGGGGCCACATAGTAGCTAACAAAATTGACGCGGGCCGCACTTTGTTAATAATTTGTGATTTTATACAATTCGGAATATAGCAACCTTTACATACAAAATTGCCAGGTAGGCTCGCGGGCCGCAAGTGAGCGGTTCACGGACCGCAGGTTGCCGACCGCTGATCTAGCCTATTTTCTCTGATTCAAGACGAGTCTTGATATTTGTTTGTCGTTAACACCTTTGTATTGTAATATTGTCTTCGGTTTCCGCGATTATCATTCATTGTAATAAAACAACTTAAACTGATTAAATGGCGTATATTACTTAATTTATTTTTTTTACTTTTATTAACTTTGTATTGTATATAATTATTGCAGCAGCAACTTGATCAGGACCATCGCGGTCTAATAGCATGCTGCAGTTGATATATTTTTTAAAAAGAAACTGCTGATAAAGTTTCTTGCGGCCTTTCACAGAGCGTGTGTGTGCGTTTCCGAATCGATGGTAAAATCAGTCATGTAAAAGGCCTCTGATGCCTACTTGCAAAACAACTGAATTGAATTAAAGGCGGATCACTCACGCTGTAAAAACACGAGACTTCAACTCGACATGTTTCGAGACTACATACCATGATCGTACTATGAACGTATCAGGCACGGTATGTCAAATGCTGGTCGGTGGCGGAACGTGCTAATGCGCACAGTCTCACACTTTTCAATACAAAGAATATTTATTTTGCCTGACGCGTTCACAGTACAGTCATGCATGGTATGATACAGTGTAGTGGGCACTTGGGCAGAGACCTTTAATATGCAGTAGGTAGAATGACCTGGTGTATGATCTTTTTATATTGATTTTTGTGTCCCTTCGCGACCATAGACGTCACACCACGTCCGAAACGTCGAGGTAAATCATGTTTTACGCGACTAAGTCCCGATAGAAGATAATATTTCATCAAAATTGTCGTTGGTTCATGTTTATTCACGTATAAAATAACATATACTCTTAAGTTAATAAAGTGTATCACCACTGTCGATTGCAGCTATTGTATTTTACTAAAACTACGCCTCTATACGATTCTATTGATAAAGTACAAAACAAGATTATGATGTTTATTCCTTAATGCACTTGCACGTTGTTACATTCAAAATATTATTACTTCCAACCGCACGTATTTATTATACAGTGTACACTTGCTGCCCGAGTCAGTGGTTGATTCACAAATATTGTTTAAAATACACATTGATCTCGTAATGTGACATGTGATAGTCAGATCAGAGCTCGGACAAACAAGATTTCATCGGCAAAACAAAACACTGTTGCACCGGGCTCTGGTGATAGTAGTGAAAAAACGCTAATTCTGTAAAAGTAATAGCCGCATTTAATAGTGATGGAACATGGTTTTTGTCATCCGATTTTGAACTCTCTTTGAGGACAGAGAAAATCATTTTTGTTGCTTATTTGATAGATATACTTGTCTATAAGACAAACCAAATGAGACACATGCCATTTGGAATGTTGGGTTGGGTTGTCGGGTTGTCATTGTTCTTGGAATACCTGCCACGTTAGCAGAAGCGCTTGCGACTTAACCTACCGTCACACACTGAATGGAAAGAGATGGATAACATTTGTCGCATGAGAGGACGACACGGGTACGGGAACGACACGGGTACGGGAACGTCACAGGAACTGGATATGCTACGACCTAGTCCAGACACTTGTGGTTCATTGGTTTTTGGTATAGTTATAAGGAGTACTGTCCGTTTTTGACTGTTTCGTGTGGATTGAAAGCACAAAATGCCACCCATTCGGTTGTCGCGCGACAGATGATGACCTGTCACAAAGGGATATACTATCTAATAGGATACTATACACGGTGGGAACGAGTAACCCGACAAACTTTAACTATAGATTCTAATGACTATGGGAAGTAAAAAAAGTTATATGATGTATAGTCGAAAAACGCTTACTTTCCAAGATATTCATTATTTTTAGAATGCAAAATCATAAGTGTGTAACAAGCCTTAATAAATGTGACTGAGATACTTCTACTTAATTTTTTATTAACTAAACAGCAATTAACCTTATTAGCATTTGATGGTAACCCACGACCCACGCGGAGGCCAAAAAATGTACCTTTTGTTTCCGTTTTAACTTTTTTCTTTCGTTTTTGATATATTATCTTCCTCCAGTAAGGAGATGTTTACAAGGGCTAAATTTACTGATTTATTTTGTTCCATAACGCTATGAATATAAAATGACAAAGTTCGACTTATGTTGATGTAATATTATTTACTTGTAATACCATCAGGGATATGTGGTTAAAATTTGTCGGGCTACTTGTTTCCCACCGTGTATAGTATATACTAGTATATGTCGCGCGACAGAATCGCACGGCACAGTTGTGTTCGAGGCTCTGACCGCCCGTTTTGGTAGCTATTGTCTTTATGTCTAAGGTTTGAGTCTTGTCTGCTTTTGGATCGTCCGGTCTTCAGCTTTGACGCTTCTGTCCTGTCAAGAATTTGCAATCTATGTTTTTTAAGTCACTTATTTTCAAAATGGCCCCCCAGTGGATACTGGTGAGCAAGTTCAGCGCGTTGTCATGGCGACAGAAGGCGTTGCTGGCGGCGGCTGTAGTCAGGCATTGGCATTGGTCGTTTTACCGCGTGTTACTAACGTCTCTGATTCATGCGACCCGCGGAAAACCGTTGGCGCTGCCTTGGAAAACTTTGGTGAGTTAGATTGACAACAGGCTTTTAAATATAGTGCTTCTTATCTGTTTCGGAAGCAGTATCGGTTGAAAAAAATCTTATTTTAAACCGATTCGACTCATGTTCGATGTTAAAACTGCTCTTATACTAAATTTTGAAAAGAAAAATAAAGAAGCTGCGACGTCGCTATTCGGGCGAACTACAGGTTATCAGGGAGTTAAGAGGCGGCCTTATAGTAGAGGATCCCAGTATAGAACGACCTTCACCGAGCTGGTTAATGAATGAAAAGTATTTTATATTGAATTAAATATGTTAATAAATATATTGCAAGTGGGTTGCCTAAAAAAATTCAGTCCAGAATATGATTAATTAAAAATTATTTTTTTTTAACTTTTCACCGTTTTGTTTAATAGACAAATGACATACCAATCAAAAGTATGAAGCCTATAGAATATGCAAACGTTGGGTTGCCTATATTTTTCCCGTCATAACTTTTGGGTTGCCAGGCATAAACTGGTACATCATATTAGTAATTTGCACTGGTCTGGTTAATGAATAAACTTTATGCCAAAATAAAGATTATTTTATTACGAACACGGTGATATAGGGTTGCCTGCGAAAAATCAGTCCTGAATTCCGGTTGCAGAGTTTTAAAAAGTCAAAGCCCTTCAATCCCGGTTGCGTTAAGTTTGCACCTGGTTGGTATGTGATGCCAAGGAAACCAGGTGCAAACTTAGCTCAACCGGTTAATATGAAAAATTTAGAATGAAGTCAGCACGGGTACATCGATATTAGTGATTTGCACTGGTCTGGTTAATGAATAAACTTTATGCCAAAATAAAGACTATTTTATTACGAGTTAAGTTTGCACCTGGTTTCCTTGGCATCACATACCAACCAGGTGCAAACTTAACGCAACCGGGATTGAAGGGCTTTGACTTTTTAAAACTCAACAACCGGAATTCAGGACTGATTTTTCGCAGGCAACTCTATACCACCGTGTTCGTAATAAAATAGTCTTTATTTTTGCGTAAAGTTTATTCATTAACCAGACCAGTGCAAATTACGAATAGTGATGTACCTGTTTATGCCTGACAACCCAACAGCTATGACGGGAAAAATATAGGCAACCTAACGTTTGCATATTCTATAGGCTTCATACTTTTGATTGGTATGTCATTTGTCTATTAAACAAAACGGTGAAAAGTATTTTTTTTATTTTTATTTTTAATTAATTATATTTTGGACTGAATTTTTTTAGGCAACCCACTAGAAATATATTTATTAACATATTTTATTCAATATAAAATACTTTTTATCCATTAACCAGCTCGGTGAAGGTCGTTCTATACTGGGATCTTAGACTTTGCGAGGCCCCTTTTACACACGTTTCTCGCACATTGTTGAACCTAATACTTTTCTACTTGGGTTGTCGCACGAGTGCGCGAGGCTGTTGTAACAGCCAGATTCTTAAAAATTAGCAATCGCTGTGTAGATGAATATTTTTTTATTTAAACTTTATTGCACAATGCAAGAAAGTACAAATGGTAGACTTTATCTACCAGTCAATCATTAGGGTAAACAGAGATATTAAACTGCCGTCCGATATTTAAAACTAGACTAACCTCTATATAACTCCATAAAGGTTAGTCTAGTTTTAGTCATAGGAGCGGTATTTTGGTGGTTTATATTGTAGGTATTCTATTGTAGTTCCGGCCAAGCTCTACAAATTAACCAAAAATGCCATTGTATTAAGGCGGAATCTTCTAAATATTTTTGGCCATTGGAATCCTTCAAGAATCACTCCATTCCCAAAGGCCCTTGCAAGTTATTACTCAGATCAACATTCCCATTGCAGCAGGATGTGGAGACGGACTCGCTGGTGGGCAGCGTGGGCTCCGCCCGCGACTGCTGGATCTGCTACGACGGCGCGCGCGCCGAGCCGCTCATCCGGCCGTGCCGCTGCACCGGCGACGTGTCCGCCGTGCACCACGACTGTCTGCGCCGCTGGCTCGTGGAGGTGACCGACCCACACTACACACACATACACACAGAGCCGCTCATCCGGCCGTGCCGCTGCACCGGCGACGTGTCCGCCGTGCACCACGACTGTCTGCGCCGCTGGCTCGTGGAGGTGACCGACCCACACTACACACACATACACACAGAGCCGCTCATCCGGCCGTGCCGCTGCACCGGCGACGTGTCCGCCGTGCACCACGACTGTCTGCGCCGCTGGCTCGTGGAGGTGACCGACCCACACTACACACACATACACACAGAGCCGCTCATCCGGCCGTGCCGCTGCACCGGCGACGTGTCCGCCGTGCACCACGACTGTCTGCGCCGCTGGCTCGTGGAGGTGACCGACCCACACTACACACACATACACACAGAGCCGCTCATCCGGCCGTGCCGCTGCACCGGCGACGTGTCCGCCGTGCACCACGACTGTCTGCGCCGCTGGCTCGTGGAGGTGACCGACCCACACTACACACACATACACACAGAGCCGCTCATCCGGCCGTGCCGCTGCACCGGCGACGTGTCCGCCGTGCACCACGACTGTCTGCGCCGCTGGCTCGTGGAGGTGACCGACCCACACTACACACACATACACACAGAGCCGCTCATCCGGCCGTGCCGCTGCACCGGCGACGTGTCCGCCGTGCACCACGACTGTCTGCGCCGCTGGCTCGTGGAGGTGACCGACCCACACTACACACACATACACACAGAGCCGCTCATCCGGCCGTGCCGCTGCACCGGCGACGTGTCCGCCGTGCACCACGACTGTCTGCGCCGCTGGCTCGTGGAGGTGACCGACCCACACTACACACACATACACACAGAGCCGCTCATCCGGCCGTGCCGCTGCACCGGCGACGTGTCCGCCGTGCACCACGACTGTCTGCGCCGCTGGCTCGTGGAGGTGACCGACCCACACTACACACACATACACACAGAGCCGCTCATCCGGCCGTGCCGCTGCACCGGCGACGTGTCCGCCGTGCACCACGACTGTCTGCGCCGCTGGCTCGTGGAGGTGACCGACCCACACTACACACACATACACACAGAGCCGCTCATCCGGCCGTGCCGCTGCACCGGCGACGTGTCCGCCGTGCACCACGACTGTCTGCGCCGCTGGCTCGTGGAGGTGACCGACCCACACTACACACACATACACACAGAGCCGCTCATCCGGCCGTGCCGCTGCACCGGCGACGTGTCCGCCGTGCACCACGACTGTCTGCGCCGCTGGCTCGTGGAGGTGACCGACCCACACTACACACACATACACACAGAGCCGCTCATCCGGCCGTGCCGCTGCACCGGCGACGTGTCCGCCGTGCACCACGACTGTCTGCGCCGCTGGCTCGTGGAGGTGACCGACCCACACTACACACACATACACACAGAGCCGCTCATCCGGCCGTGCCGCTGCACCGGCGACGTGTCCGCCGTGCACCACGACTGTCTGCGCCGCTGGCTCGTGGAGGTGACCGACCCACACTACACACACATACACACAGAGCCGCTCATCCGGCCGTGCCGCTGCACCGGCGACGTGTCCGCCGTGCACCACGACTGTCTGCGCCGCTGGCTCGTGGAGGTGACCGACCCACACTACACACACATACACACAGAGCCGCTCATCCGGCCGTGCCGCTGCACCGGCGACGTGTCCGCCGTGCACCACGACTGTCTGCGCCGCTGGCTCGTGGAGGTGACCGACCCACACTACACACACATACACACAGAGCCGCTCATCCGGCCGTGCCGCTGCAAAGGTTGACATTTCATTGATGACTTTTTGTGGGTTGGATCCTTTTCCCTAAACAACGTCCAATAATAAGTTTAATTTTATATTCGCAAGTGTATTGAAAAACGTTGTATGACACTCGTGGGCATTGCTCATTACAGTCTCGGGGATGTACAGGGTTGACAACGTAGCCCCCTCATATAATGTACTATTTTGACACTTATCACTATATTTTACAGACTCGTTGCTCTCTAATCCTGATTGATTCTCTATGTATACTTCTTTCACAAGTAGCAAGTGCTGCTCGTGATATGTGGAACAATTAATATTTATCCTTTATACTGTTTTTGCAGAGTGCCGCGACCCCCGACGGTTTGAAATGCAAAGTGTGCAACACGCCTTACATAGTCCAAGAGACCAGCAGGTAAACATCTTTGTTTCATTGAAAGTAATGAAAAAGAAAAAGCCTTTTTTATCTGCTAATAGAAGTTGTAGTAAAAGCTTTTGTATGTTAGTCTATGGGTTACGATACTGCTGGGGAAAGTTCTCACTTTATTTTCACAAAGACGTTATTGAAGGCCGGCCGTTGTGTGTTAAGTAAAAAACTTAGTAAAAGAAAAAAAAGAAACGTTTCCTAATCGAACCTTTCTTGGCACACCAATCTTAGAGTGACATCATGTAGACATATTTTGACTGTAATAAATCCCGTTCGTTCGGCCTCGCGCGCAGCCCGCTCATAAGCGAGGCCGCAGGCCGAGTTGTCAACGAATGCGTAAAGTTCCATACATGATTTGTGGCTTTTGAGATTACTCATGTTGTTTCGCGCAGACAAACTGAATTATGTTAGAAAATGAGACATTATATCAAAAATATTACTAAAGTCGATTATTTTCGTTTGTATTGTGAACCGAGCGACGCGATTCACTTACGAGGCATTTTTGCGTTCGGTCTCGCCCGATGCCGTTTTTTTAGAACCTGCTGACCTACGAGCCTTACTGGCTCTCTGATAGGAATCCTAACCAAGTGCGGGGCTTACAAACCCGCTAGCAGGTTTTCGCTAGCCGCCACTAGTGGCTTTTCGCTGACCGATCGAAATCAGTGTTAGGACCAGCGGGATTGATTGAAACGGAGTTTTAGCTGGCGTTTCGCTACCTCTAGCCAAGCTGAGTCGGCGTAATGGCGTATGCTTAACGTTGGTCATTGGTGTCCACACCATAAAAATAAAAACCGGCCAAGTGCGAGTCGGACTCGCGCACCGAGGGTTCCGTACAAACTCATAAGTAGATACATGCATAGTTCAAGAAAAACTATCTGGCGATTAGTTTAGTAGGAGCAAATAAGTATGTGTTAAGATTTTTGCAAATTTCTCAAAAACAGTGCAAGTTAGGAAAACCGTTATATTTTTCGTGTAATATATAGGATGACATTAATAATTGGTAATTATTACAGATTTTTCTGTTCAGTAACTTCGAAGATAATAGGGGGGGAACGGTATTTTTTTTAACGTTTTTCGCCATAAATCAAAAACTACTTATTTAAAAAAAATACAAAAATACCGTTTTAATCTACAAATTAAGCCTTTTCATTTGATACCTCACTCAATATAATAGCCCTACTTTCAATTTGCAAAGTCTCATTACGGACCCCTTTAAAAAAAAAGTAAAAAAGTTACTAGAATTTTTTTACATCCTATAAGCTCGGGTTAGCGGTTCTTAACACTATTCCAAATTTCAAGTCGATAGCATCAGTAGATCCTGAGATATCTTGTTGTGACAGACAGACGGACAGACAGACAGACAGACAGACAGACAGACAGAGTCGCACCATAAGGGTTCCTTTTTTACCATTTTGGTACGGAACCCTAAAAAAGACACTGTCTACCCTCTAAGTTCTACCCTAATAAGGATAGTAGGATATAAATTAGTAGGGCAGGTTGTGTGTTAAGATACCGCCTATCCTACTAAATTCTACCCTAGGGTAGGCAGTGTCTTTTTGTCTTTATGGAGTGCACGCCACTAACGTCGGTGACGTTCCAGCATTAACGTATAATAACATAGACGCACAGATTCAAAGAAAAATGTCTATGAATCTAGCGCAAAATGACATTTATAGTTACACTCAAATATACGGTAATAACGTTAATTTATAAGCTGTATCTATATGAAACTGTAATTCAAAAGATAACTTAGTTCCATGACACCTATGTGTCAAATTTGCAAACGAACATTTGAAAACTTTAGTTTATTGGCACCTATCAAAAAGTGACTACGTTAAAATTATAGATACATTGAGCAAATGCATTGAAAAATCAAATACGATCGACTACAGCTAATGCCGGATTTGAACCCGCACCTCTGTCATTCCGGGACAGCGAGTTATCCAATTTCTCCAATTAGCTTCTGACGTCACCGCACGTAAGTTTTGAATGCATTCGTATCGGAGATACTAGCGCCCTCTGTACCATTTTGTTTGAAAGGCTTAGCGCCTTAGCACCACTCTAAGACATGCGCGAACGCAGTGTCCCCTGGCCCCACTCCTATTACAGCAGTGACAAGCCAGCGAGCATTTGCTCAATGTATCTATAATTATAATAAAATTGTGGTGTTTCCACATTAAGCTATGAGGATTCAAAATATTTCCAGTAAATATGATGATTCCTTAAAAATAGTGCTTTGGGCTTAAAATCACTAAATTTCATTTTACCTCATTATCAATATTCCCAGATCTCAAAACTTCATGGCCTCAAAATACCTAAATTGCAGAATGCCTAAATGTTTTTCACAATCAACCGAAACCTTAATATCGCCGATGTTCAAAATACCTTAGGCTCATAATACCTAAACTTCAAAACAGCATTATGGCAAAACAACATATGCTTAAAACAACCAAACCTCAAAATACCTAAATTTATACTGTCAAATAAACACACGTAAAAAAAATTAGGTATTTTAGGAAAGGTAGGTAGGAAAAATGCCTAAATTTAGGTATTTTGAGGTTGAGTTGTTTTGATATTTTGTCATTTCTATCATTCGGTAATTGAAGGATTGTGCATTTCAATCTTCAGGCATTTAGAGAATATGCCGTTTTAAGTCAAAGTCATAATGAATTTCGTTCATTTTAAGAATGTTACAATTTGACATTTAGGTTTTATGAGCTCATGGTAATTTGAAAATAGGGTGTATTGGCAAATAAGGTATTATGAGATTTAGTGATTTTAAGCCCAAAGCAAAATAGTGCATTAAGTGACTACGTTGTTTACGTCAAAAGTGAGCAGCAAATAAATGGAGTCGCTTTTAGTCAAAAAATTCGCGAAGATAATTAAAAAACGATGAAATCACGATGAGTTCACTTGTAATTCTGCTCAATATTGATTCGCCCGTAACTAAGAATCTTTCTTTTTTGTTTTTTGCTCATTTTTTTACGCGACATTTTGTCATTGTTGACAACTGTCGCCGTCTATGATTGAAACTAGACTTGGTCAAAATGAGTTCCCCAAGTCGTTCCGGTATTACTTTTATGCCACACCTGGCCATAAAGTGGCTAAGAAAAAGAAAAAGTCGCTTGCAGCTCGGGCCGCAAACATCTGCGATCTTGGGCTTTCTTTGTATTACCACTAGGGTTTGCAGTACCGGGGAATGTTTTGTATGACAGAACCGGGAATTTCCGGTACTGCCATACTAAAATTTCCCAGTACTGCAAACCCTAATTACCACCCTAGTTGTGTTATGTACTATTGTGGGGCCATTTTTTCCGGCTGATTGTATATCTAGGTATATCGAGCAAAGTGGAGGCATACCGTGGCGATAAATGTGCAAGCCTTCGAGGAATCGAGAAGGGATGAGCTCGATGCAAAGCGCGAGGAGCTAAAGACCCGACCATCAGCGGTCATTAACTATAATTTTGTCGGTGGGGTGCTGACGTGTAGTGAGTGTGGTCGCAAATTCGTTGCAAAAATTGGCTATGTCAGCCACCTGAGAGCTCATGAGCGGCGCTCTCAATTAGCCACATAACGTCGGCTAATATCCAGTCGCTGTGGTCAAAATCGGCCAGGATACGATGATGAGTATAACTTTTATGCCACACCTGGCCATAAAGTGGCTTTTTCCGCACGCTGCGCGTACGGAAAAAGCCGCTTTCTGGCCAAGTGTAGACATAAAATGATGTACACAACACGGGAGGTAATAAAGAAAGCCCTCGATCGCACATTTACGTCCCTCGCTTGCAGCTCGGGCCGCAAACTTCTGCGATCTCGGCCTCTCTTTGTATTACCACCCTAGTTGTGTAATGTACTATTGTGGGGCCATTTTTTCCGGCTGATTGTGTATCTAGGTATGTCATAGATGTGTGCGTTCCAGGGTGGAGTGGGAGCGCGGGTTCACCTGCGTGCACTGGGTGCGCACGGCGCTGGGCGTGGCGTGCATGTGCGGCGCGGGCGCGGCGGCGTGGGTCGCCGTACAGCTGTTCGCGTCGCCCGTCGTGCGCGTGCTCGCCGCCGGCGCCGCCTCGCTCGTCTGCTACGTGTGCGTCAGGTGGGTCGTGACGCCGGTCACGCGCCGGGCCGGAGGGGGAGCGAGGGTTCACGGGTGCTGGGTGCCACGAAGGGTGCATATCTGGCAGTAGCGTCAATAGTAGATTGTGTCACAAGGGAGCAAAATTATGTATTTACGGCGAGGGCGCATATTGAATCCTGAACGAAGCGAAGGATTATACAATAGAATCCCGAGCGTAGTGAGGGATTCTACTGTATAATCCGGAGCGTAGTGAGGGATTCAAGTGTTAACGCCCGAGGTGAAAATAATTTTGCTACCGAGTGACACATACTGCTTTTCACACCGACTATGAGGAAAATTCAAATACAAACGCTACCTACCAAAAAAAACGAAATATATATTTACTCAAAGAGCATCACACATTATTATTAAAAATTAAATGTTAAATTGTCAAATGTATAGTCTATTATTATTTTATAAAACAATTATTATTTTTTACGGACGAGACGAAAATACCACTTCCATATTATATTTATGGCCCTCGCCTGCGGCTCGGACCGCAAACACCTGTGATCTGGGCCATTCCTTATTATACCGCCCTCGGTGTGTAATTTAAGTCTATGGTATGGCATATTCTAAGTGGGTTCAAACTAAAAATACCCTGTTGTCCTTGAACAGAAAAGTGCTACTTTGATCCCTCTTATGAGGGAGCAAAATACTTTTTTCTGAATAGGAGGTGTGAAAAGTATAAAGACAACCAAGTAGTACGACTTCGGCCGTTAGGAGCGCGCGAAACGTATTTACACAGACGCACGACGCGCGTCTGTGTGAGTGAACGCCATACTGTACTGTGGCAGTCTCGCGCAGTCGGCAATGCTTGCCTGTGGTGCGTCCGTACACGGCGCGCACACATGCGCGCTCCCGATGTACCTTTCGTTCGAAGAAAAACTACGTATACCGTGGTAGCGTGGCGTCTAAGGAACTCCTTCCTACCGGCTTGCCTAATATCAGACATTTGAGCACGTTATTCTACAGCTCTTAAGGAAAATGTACGCCAAATCTGCAGCGGCTTGCCCAAGGATATCTTTCACGCCACGCTACTGATGTCCGGCGTCTGCTTCGTGTGTCAACTGATTCTCCTATTCATGCATCATTATCATTTCAACTCGGGGATCTCCTGCTGAATATCTCCCCCGAAGACTACCGTAACAAACGGCCGCACGCTTTTTGGCCCCGTCGACTTCCGGGGACCTTAATCAGGTCGTCAGACTGTCTTATGGAGGGGCCGGCCCAGACTGCATTTTGTGACTTTCTTCTGCCACCGAGATACTACTAACAATAAATATAGACACCATAGGAAATTCGTAGTGACTATTTTTTTATTTGGCATAAATTAAAATGTTACCAGTGAATTTAGATTTTCAATAAAACTTTTTCTTTCAGATTCCTGGGCATGAACACGGTAACGGCCTACCAGAAGGCCAAGATATCCTCGCTCCGCATCCTCACGGAGCCCCTGGACGAGCAGCCGGCAGACCAGCTCGCCACCATCAGCAAAACGGTCACCGTCGAGATCGCCTCCAAAGCGGTCCTCGAGCGAGCGTTGAAAGGCGAGATAAACAAATAAACTATAAACCAGTGTTGATTTTAGTGTCTCGATTGATTGCGATTTACCGTGGTTGACAAACCTAACATATATAAAAGTGGTCGTTGACAACCCTATAAGACGATTGCTAAATTGCTGTGAAGTGCGTAAAGAGTGGTCTGAAGTGCGATTTGGGAACCCTGAAGAATTTACTAATTTGGGAGATTTGCAAAATGTTTGGCAGCCCTGAACTACTGTTACCAAAATCTACTCAGAAAATCGTGTCGGTCAGTGAAAACTACGAGGTTTACCGGTGAAGAACAATTACAAAATCTGTTTGAAATTATATATTAGGTAGGTCATCCCTAAAAAACTGTTTCTAAAAAAATCAAGTGTTAATAAGGGTGCCGCGCGTACTATGTGACATCGTTGCGTAGTGTAAGGCTTGGCACCCTAGTAAAATTGATTCCAAAGTGTTGGCGTGTTGCAAATGTACTAAATTGTTAGTAAATGTGTAAAAAGGATTGATTTGTGAAAACAGTGACCTTCGTGTTAGTGGATTCTAAATACGAAATCCGAATGACGTTATGTGTGGAACATTGCTGTGACAAACCGTACTGTCCGCCATGTTGATTTGTGACGTCACAAATACAGTAAGTACCGGAATATCTTTGAGTAATTCTTGAGAGAAGTAACTGTATTTAGATGTTAGAATTTAACCTTTTAACCATTGTCTGTACCTAGGTAACAATTAAATTTAACCCTTAGATGTATACCGTATCATGCATTATATTTCTGAAATGTCTCAAGTGACCAGTGAGTCCCATAGGCGCTTAGACCAAATAGCCTTTCAAACGTCGATAGCCATGTCGATTAGAGATTTCGGGCGAGTTTGACAAACTCTGAAATTGACGTGCTGATTAGTCTTGTGTCATTTCGGTAGTATCGTTTTTAATACTGTATGCAGCTCAGCTAAGGGTTAAAATATACCTCCCTGCATTATTATAAGGTTATGCAAATTATTTTAGACTAAGGTTAATAGGTTAAACTTGCAACTGAGATGTTTAAGCATATTGAACATCCCTACTCAAGGTATGTTACAAATCGTCACCACTTTGAAAAAACTCGAATCTAAAAACGTAGAGAAGAATGTTAAAAGTTACATACGAACGTCATATACGCTTACTGCGTTTTTAAATAGTGTCAGATACGTGTTTTTTTTTTCAAAGTAATGACCTAATATTTCTCTATTTGGTACAAATACAGTGATTAAGAGTGATATATTATGCAATAATTTCCGTCTAGTTGTGTAACGGACGTAATAAAGCTAATATCTTAAAAATAAAGTATCTAAAATGATACAGCTGAAATAAAACATGTAGTCAAGTAGCAATATTTCAAAATTGTCACGACAATCCTGGCGTAAGAGGTTCTTGGACCAATATTGGTTCAAATATGTCACGAATATAAAAGCATTTTTTGTGCCAACATTGGCCCGGTATGGAAACAATATTACGAATAAAGTTACCTTTTTCGAAGCCATTCCTGTATTTAGTAAACAATCTGTGGTCTCAGGAGCAGCTTGGGTGTTTTACCTTGTCTAACGTCGTTTGACATATTTAAACTGTCATTGTATTATCCCGTTAGTATCAGAACCCTATTATGTAATTAAAACTGATCATCAATTGGACAGAGTTATGCTATACCGAATTCACTCTTCGTATGTTATGTCAAAAATTTGCTTGAAACTTAAAGAAATTTTAACATAAGTTTCAAGGGCTCCGCACTGATCAATGCTTAAGCATACGAAGGGTTAAGTGCATAGGTTTTACATGGCGCTTAATTCAATATTGCATAACACCGTCCAATTGGCTTAAGTATATCGCTGGCTGAATATTACAGGGTTCTATTTCATTTTCAATAATTGAAATTTGAACACCGTCATAGTGACAGTCTAATTTTAACTACTCTGAAAATGTAACAAAGGACACTGTAATTAGGTAAGCCAGCTATATACCATAAATGACAAGGTGCCTAAGATGTAGTTCGCAAAGTAACCTATTAATTTACATTTTGAATGGTTAGCACTCTTAAGCTATTTTTGAGTTTGGTCATAGTAATATTTTGTAAAGGCTAAGAAGGCATTTAAAAAGTATTAATCGTTTGAAATGTCAGTTATGCTGCCAGTGGGGTGCAAAACCGGTTTTTATCGTAGTAAACCGGTTTTTCTCGGTTTTTATCAGAATAAACTGGTTATTATTGGTTTTTACCTTATATCAATTTAAAAATTGAAACGGAGTCCAAAACAGTTCGGTTTTAGCAGAAAATATGTAAATTCAACGATGTTTTGTAAAAAACAATTAAATTGTATTTGTTAGAGGATAAAAATCGGTTATGCTTTCCATATAGCAACACTTTGCACAAAGTTGTCAAAATTAAAGTTTCAGAAATATTAATTTAAATAAATATTCTCTCAAGGTCCGATATTCAGGCAATACAATGCGATGTGACACGCAAGCGTTAAAAATACGCCAATCACATTATCTGTTAGAATATATTAGCCAATCAGATCGACAGATTCAATGTCCTGTCGCGTCACATGAAACTTTAAAACGTGTCATCCCTTTCACTCAATCATGGCTAGTAAGGAGAGTTACAGAGATGTCACGAACTTCGATCTTGGACCTTGAGTTATGTTAAGTAGGCAAGTTACCCATTTGGTACAAATGTAACGAATATATCACAGAAATTCGTAGTATCCTGTATGATTAATGATATTTATGTATTATTCAGTTCGTATATTTAAATCTTTAAATATAATTCGTTAAAGAGGCTGCTAATTATTAGGTAAAATACTAATTTGAATATTTTTAAAATCAAGCGTTTTGGGAATCAAAGTTACGAATAGAAATCTGTCAGTGCCAAAGATTTGAATGTATGATTCGTGTTTGAAAAAGAAAGCTGGAAAACATAATAAAACTGCAAATGTTAAAATTTGTTTTTATGCCTTTTAACCTTTTTAACCGCTGTTCTCTGATATAAAACTACGATTACTGTTAATTTATATTATACCTTCATATCCTTTAACGCCCAAAAATCACGAAGGTCGGGAGTTCAACACCAGACCAACGGCATCACGGTATACTAGGTGTTGCCTGTACTAGGAGCAAATAATTAAAACGTAGATTGTGCTCCTCAAACTGAACAACATTTGTTCAGCGACATTGAAAAATAACTTAATTTTAATTTTTAGTACACTTTAAAGTTTATTTGAAGCCGCAATGTATTGCGATGTTTTTTTTTTATGTTTCTTGCGTGACAAACGACGTCAATTAGATTGATGTCAACGTACATTGAAAATACTATTTAATTTGTATGAAAAACATAAAATCTTAAGATTACATAATTTTTTAAAGTTTTTGAACGAAAGTTTTGTTGTTTGAGTAGAATCTACGTTTTAATTATTTGCTCCTGTTACAGGCAACACCCGGTAGAAATACGCGGTTAAAACGGTTACAAGAATATTTTATTTCACGCTGGGCAGTAAGTGGCATTTCCCATTCAATACGCGGAGAGAAAATCTTGCTTACTGGTCAGGGGAAGCCGTTAAACTATGTAGTATGTACACACCACGGGTGGTAATGAGGAAATCATAATTAATGATCGCATTATAGGCGCATATCTGTCGTTGAGTTGCAGAAAATTAGCCCGCGTTAATCTATAACAGGGTTTCTTAAGGCGAGGTATTTCAATGGGAGACTGAATTGCAGGGGGTGAGGGAGGTTGGTTTGACACCGCCTACTCGGGGCGCTCCCCGCGTCCCGCGTCACACGAGTGTCACAGTACACAGTAAAGAGATATTCCGTACGATAATTTTAATTTTGTTTAATAATTGTATAATTTTATGTAATGCTAGGTAATTTCCAAGAAAATTCCGAGAGTTAGTGGAACGTATTTTAGGCAAATTTATATAAACATATACATACATATTTATGTAAACATGTAAAAGAGCACCGTGGTTAGTTAGAGGTAAAAGTAAAATAAACAATAACAAAAAAAAACCGGTCAAGAGCGAGTCGGACTCGCGCACCGAGGATTCCGTACAAAATCGCTTGTAGATACGTGAATAATTCAAGAAAAACTGTATGGTGGGACAAACTTAACTTTGCTCTTGTAAAACTGTTGTCCCCATACATCTACATATGCCGCGGTTAGTTTAGTAGGAGCAAATAAGGTTGTCTTACGATCTTTGCGAATTTCTAAGAAACGCTGCAAGTTAGGAAAACCGTTTTATTTTTCCTGTAATATTTAGGATAATAATCGGTAATTATTCCAGAAGCGATAGGTTGAACCACTACATTCTTTGGCTTCTTATTTACAATGTTTTTATATACTGTGGGGGTCTAGCAGTGGGAGCATTGAAGTAAAACAGTCACTGGGTAATTTTGTATTATATTGTCCACATATTTACATAATTTACAACTTTAGGTACAAGAATTTATAATTCATCAAACTTCAATGATCTAAAAGTTTGGCTAGTTCGAGAACTAGAAGCTTTCTCCGAGCGGATCTTCATAGCTGCCGGCACATCAAATGATGATGACGCGACGAGCTCTTCGGGTATTATGTTCTCATCATTTAGTGTGATGGGGTCCAGTGAACTAAGAACCGTTTTACGGGTTCCTTTTTTAGTTCTCGTCGTTGCGAAGTCGGGCGCAATGAAATCTGTAGCAGGACTAACAGGTATTGTAGTATCATCTTGCAAAGTTGATTTTCTGATTGCCATCCCACGGGTATGCCGTGGATCAACAATTTCTGGTAGAAGGCAGTTCATGTAAAATCGTACAATTTTAGGCTTCATTTTGGTTTCCCAAAAGTCATCATCTTTCGTGATATGTATGACATGCAAAGGCTCCTTTTCTCCTGACCATATACCCAGCATACAGAGCCGCCGACCAGTTACACGAAGCTGCCCTTGGACTTGAAAATACCAATTACTAGTTTTGTTTATTTTGTTTGTGTTTGTTTTTTTATCATGTCGAAGAATTTGAATTTTATTTTCGTTTATTGCATTTACCAGTCCTTTTTTAAACGCAGTAATTGGACATTTTATTTCGACCAACTCATCTTTACCCACTAAGCCGTCTGGCGTGGCACCTATAAAAGGATATTCCTTATCAATAAAAAGTCCACAAGGCTCAATTGTTACAGACTCCTGTTCCTGCATCTGTTGCAACGCTTGTCGTTCATTTTCAATTCCGTGAGCTATAGCCATGACGTTTGATAAATTCTTTTTATACAGAATATTTTTCACCAAAAGGGACGTGTCTCTCGTCAACTGTCTTTTGCAAATAGGACCAAAATTTGATGCCGTGATAATTTTTTTTCTAATTTCCATCCATTCACTAGAATCTCTTTGTAATACAGTTGATCTTTCAATACCGTCTCTATCTGCAACAAGTTTTTCCAAATTACTAAGAAAGTTTTGCTTCGCTTTCTCGAATTGGTCTGAGGTCATATCTGGAGTTGAACTAGTTGGTCCATAATCATGTTGTAAGTTGGATGGGTTTTGTGTTTTCCTAATTTTTTTCACTGGGTGCTCTTTATTGTACTTTCTTTTTAATGACTTCCTTTTTTCGATTTCTTTTACTTTCCCTGTGGGACTTTTATTTAAAAAAGCCTTTTGCACTGATGATATACTAGATTCATCGTTAAAAGAAACCACAGCAGCTGAACATCTTGCTTTATATCCCCGTCTCATTGCAAAGTTAATCCTTTTGCCTCCGACGAACTTCGCAATAACATTGTTAAACCTCTCCACTGTATTTGTATCCACATTTTCAATAAGGCTCCGGGATTTTGCTGCAGCAGTACCTACAATTGCATTGACTCTGAAAAAGAATGTGGAGTTCTGAATGTCTTTGAAGTGATTGTTTTCATTCCGATTCCTAGTGCAATTATAGTCACTGCACATTCGATGATCGCCATACGCATGAGCCACCGAGTTATTAATGTCATTATACAGCAAAGATATGCATATGTTTCTTGGTTTATCTACAGTGTTATTATGGTACAAAATTGATTTTACGATAGCTTTCCTCATAATCATGATCCGCTCATTATTCAAAGTTTTCCTATGGGAAAGAGCATATTTTGTTTCTTTTGATAAGGCCCGTAATTTTTTGCAAAAATTTCGCAAAATATGATTTCTGCACTCAATTTTTTCCACTGTTACACCTTGATTGCTGTATGGATTTGCATTAAGGATTTTGCAATATGTTGACGAGTCTCCGTCTGCAATAACTCTTGCGTAAATAATACCGTACATATCTAAGGAAGACTTAAAACCTTCAACAATTATATCAGATTCCATGGAGCACGAAGAACCACTATAATTTTTGAAACAAATGTGTTCCGTATGAGCAATACCCTTGTTTTCAGCTCGGGCGCAGACTAAGCAATATTTATTTTTCACTCCTATATACAGAACCTCACCGAACTTTTTACCTATGATTGCAGCTGCACCGGATAAAGCTTTAAAGTTGGTTCCGTATGACCTAGCACACCAAGATCCATCAACGTATACATCGATTAAAGGGTACCCATTTTTCATTCTACCGTCTGTCATTGCTGCTTCTTTTTCCCTTTCCGCCGCAGCCTCCATTGACTTCACTGCAGTTTCTTCCCATTTTTCATAAACCTGATCCTGTATTTGGGAGTAATATTTTGCAGAAAACACAGGAATATCCATTGCAGAAAAAAATTCTTGAAATTGAGTATATCCTATACCGGCTGCCACAATACCGGTGGTAGCTGCAATATTTACATCTACATGCTCTGTACTCTCTGGATTTTCGGAATTGATAATAACCACTTCCCTACAAACTTTGCACTCGAATTTAAATTTTGAAATCAATCCAACCCTCTTCTCACCTACCAGTTGGAAGCTATTTGCTGTGCAATTAAATAAACCATTATGAATTGCCTTGTCTTGTAGTTGAGCAAGAAAGTAGGGCAGGTCAATTACTCTACGTCCACTAAATGGTTCAAACTCAGCAATTTTTGAGACTTCTACCATCAGTTGCTCCTTTTCAGCGCTTTCTGCATCCCTAAAATAGGAAAAAAGGTTATCAAAAAATAAAAGGACTAAATTAAAAATAATAACTAAGAACTTTCGGCTTGATCATCCAAAAAGAACATCAAAATATAGCAATTAATCAGTTTTTTAAGTAACAATGTCGACCGAAGAATATTATTACGAGAGTTTTGTTTATTATATGAATACTCTTATATAGATACTTACTCATTCATACTATTTTGAGATAAACTGCCATCATATTCTGCAAGTGGTTCCTTGTCTGTATTGTGTAATGTCACGCTGAAACAGTAACAGTTAGTAATTTATTACAATTTTCATATGCAGTAAACATAATAAAACATTTTGTACCTATGACTATGATCCACTTACTCATCTACTGTAGTATTGAAATTCACAGGTTGCAATTCTTCTAATAGTGTGGCCACACCAGACACTCGTGGCTGTTTTTTTGAACTAAAATAAAATAGTTAAAAAATAAATTAGTTCATTCATACCTACTTTCAGGAATTTCAAACATGTGGCCTTCTTTTGTTCATTATGATTATTGCCTTCCATTGAAATAGACGAGGGTCAAATGCAAGCCCATTGAAAAAAAAAGACAACGGTCATTATTTTAACACCTTAAGAAATTTAGCGTGGTCGAAACACGTGCTTATCTTTCGTTTATTATTGCTTCGTTACTAGTGACTAAGGCATTGGCATGGACATAAACATTGCAATTGCCGACAAAGTGGTAGAATAAAAACTTGAAAAATATTTTTTTTAGGATACCTCCCCTACATGCACATTCGTGATGATTTTTTTTCTGTCGCCTACCTTATAGTGTGCGATATCATTGGATAGGTCTTTTAAAAATATTGTGGGTTTGTGAAGACAATTTTTGGTGCCCAGGCTATATGGAAAACGTAGGAATATCCTTAGCTTCTAAATTAACAGTAATATTTACGCTCGAATGGCGCAATAAATTACCAGCAACATTAAATGTACATAATATGAAACAACTAAAAGCTCTCTTCTTTGTCCACATTATTGTGTTAGGTAGCTACGGAACCCTACATTGCGCGTGGCCCGACACGCACTTGGCCGGTTTTTAGACCCACCGACCGCCGTATGATGTATCGTACAGCAACAGAGTGCAAAAGAAAATGATGAACTACATACTATTTATTACTACAATTAAATTAACTACATAATATTGGTTTAACTTTAGTAATAGCAAAATATACAATATAACAATAAAAACACGGTGTACATAAGAAATCCTCAGTACATTCACACTAAACTGTTGTCATACTGATATTATATTTAGTCTGTGTCATCAAGTACTCGTGATATGCAACTGCAATGAAAGTAAAGAACAGCCACTCTAAGTAGGACAGTAAGACTCAAATTACAACGGCCTATCGTAAAATGTTGGATAGAACCCTTTTATTCTCACGTCATGGAGTTACCTTTATCAACAAAAAATTATACAATAATGGAAATTTACGTACCGTTTCTTATAGTTCTCTTTTCCTGTTCTTCTTTTAGATTTTAGCACTGATTTGTTCTTTATTTTGTTTTTTTTATTAGCCATTTTCAAATATTTTACCGTTGCACGAACGTATAAACGGGCGGAGAAAATTTGACACAGATCCAACGTCGGCAAGCGCCTGATTGCGACTGGCGGGGTAGCGGGCGGCGTGGCGTGTTGTCGAAGCGCTGGGCAGCGGTCAAGTTTTGGGACAAATATGAATTTAAAAAATAAACAACATCAATTGAAAACCAAAATTTAGCACATTCTCTGTAGTACTTAAAGATAAATATTTCCATACAAAAACTATGTAGAAAATAAAAAAAGAAGCGCTGAACAATTCATTTTAGTTTTTAATTTAGCCTGTTTTCGGGATTTTATATGATCGAGTAAAGTACATCCTATCGTGTAACCAATTAGCACATTCTTTAGACAATATCCTTAGGTATAACGTATATTTTTTGAAAGACTGTCATTTAATGGTAAATATCTAAAACATTGCATCTTGCAACCTTCGATTCAGTCTCCCATTGAAAAAGCTCGCCTTAAACTGTGGTCCATGGACCCCTTAGGGGTCCGTGATACGAGAGCCGGGGGTCCGTGGCTATGCATACAACAGAAACTTTCATGTGCCCTTGATTTTCTTTTTCTCTGATTATATTCGGAAAGGGTCTGTAAGGTTTTCGAAATAATGTAGGGGGTCCGTAACTATAAAAGATTAAGAAACTCCTATTGTTCGCATAACATGTGTGATCTGGGTCAGTCCTTATTTTACCGCTTAAGGTGTATATATACTTTTATTTGGTCGTACATTGCCGTTATTAAACTTAAACATAGTTATTTCAACTAGAGGGAGTGCGAATGTATTATTTGAAAAAAGTCGCCAAATCAAGTTCAAGTAGTTATCAAGTAGTGTCATTTCACTCGCTCTATAAAAACACAGGTCAAGAAAATGTTAAGCATTTTAACACTGAGCGCCACCGACTCGCTTGTCGGGTTCAACGTCTACGCACGATATTAGCTACAAATTAGCGTGCTACAAGCTACGGCGTAGCTCACGTAGCGATGCGTAGCAGTGAATGAGTGTTAATATTTTGTCATATTAAAAAGAAATAATTAAATGGGCTAGACGACAAAAAAACTGTTTAGTCCGTCAGTTAGATTATTAAAAAATATTGTACACGTATTTTTTCTTTTGTTTGACAAACAAAAAATGACGAGGATAGAGTGCTTAGAAGTTTCGAGTGACGTCACTCCTTGGTACAATTTTCACCTAGGAGTGACTTCACAAGCCCCCACTCCAGAAGTTTGATGGTCTATAACTTTGTCGATATTTAATATTTTGATAAACCAAAAAATACGTGTCCCATATTTTTCCATAATCTAACTGACGGACTAAATAGAATTATATAGTTTTAACCCAGTCGTCATCCCTATACAATGTAATGCATTTTACAACGGCAAGGTTTTAAGTACATGCTACACATTTTCATGATTTGGTGCCATTTGAGTCAATGTATCGCGAACTAAGATAGTAGTAAATTACATTCACTTATGAAATATATTTAGAAGATTAGCAAAAATATGTCATGAAAACTGCGCTGAAAATGCGAAAGTTTTTTTGCATTTCCAGCGTCTTTAACCGTCGTCAACACTTACAAATATTTGCAAATACCACTCAAAACGCATGAATTTCGATACGAAATTTAAAATGAGTAAATAAATATTTATTGTATGCAAAATAAAAATTATTATTTAAAAATAGGGATGTAACGATACACAGTTTTGCCGATACGATACCGATACCGATATATAGTAGTTAATATCGGCGATACCGATACCGATACCGATAT
Organism: Eudemis profundana; assembly: GCA_947034925.1. Taxonomy (NCBI): domain Eukaryota; kingdom Metazoa; phylum Arthropoda; class Insecta; order Lepidoptera; family Tortricidae; genus Eudemis; species Eudemis profundana. Next base: position 5,671,539 of record OX344814.1, on the reverse strand, counting down.
CTTAGCTTAATAATGAAGTATGAACTTCAGATATTTTTATGTCCTTATTATAACTAATGGCAATGACTACTGGCTATTTTTACCAGAGAGTCAACCTTGAAAGTGTAAAGTAAAAATAATAAATTGTCAACTCAAAATTCATTTTTTTTTATTAAGAACCAAAGATTTATTTAATACTTATAGTAATTATCATTGCACAAGGTAATATAATAGACCAGTACATAAATTAAGTCAGAAATTGAAATTATTTTTCGCAGATTTTTTTTCATACAGCAAATTCTTCAAATATCGGTTGTATAATATCGGCGATACCGATATATCGGCGATACCGATATATCGGCCGATATATCGGTATCGGTATCGGTATCGTTACATCCCTATTTAAAAATAAAACCAGGCGATTATATCGCTATACATTTCGAGTGTTGAAAGAAAATAATCTGGGAAATAACGCTGCGTTCTTTATGAGTGGTATTTGTGAATGAAAAACGATTACTTGCCATTAATTATAAATTCGCCAAATTGTCGTTCCGCTTGTATCGTCAATTATATACGATAAACATATATTTTTGTGAAAAAAAAAACTATTTTGCTATATAAAGTACTATCGAGATGTAGTTTGCTAGATTGAATCTTCAACTGTTATACGTACATTCATATATTAAGAAAGTACGCGAGGAGGAGAAAAAACAGTTTAACCTTTTAACCTAATAGAGTATTGGACAGCAATCAAAATAAATGAACTCTAACCATCAAATTACGTTTCCAAAACTGCTCGGTTAAAATTAAAATCAATTACACTAATTTTCGTGCCACCAACGATTAAAATCAGAAAAATTAAGAATAAGGCACCATGTTGAGCATGACATCACAAGTCAGTATTTTCATGATATAAAAGTTGACTGTGATCACCACCGCTTGCTGCTATCTTTGCTGGAACATTAATGAAAAAAAAAAAACCGCCGCGGTCGAAGCGCAGTGAAATCGACCCTAAAGTGTAATGTATCAGCGTAATTCTTCCCATTCGTTTTTCGTTCATTTCGTATTTCGTCTCATTTTATATTCGTCACACATTCTCTTATGTATAAAGAATAGTCTTAATAAAGAATGTGTGACGAATATAGAATGAGACGAAAAACGAATGAGACGAATTACGCTGATACCAAGTGTAATGTTTCAGAAACGCGCCGCTATCGGTCTAAAAATCTCAGTGAACCTACTGGATAAGTGGATATGGACATACAGTAAACTTTGTTAATGTTCCCTCATTGCAAAATTTAAATATTGCGGCGATTTTTTTTACAGAGTGAAGGTTAAAAGGTTAAAATGGTAGGTAATGGCTTTGCGTACTATAGTTAATATGAATTTTCATGTAGTACAAACTGAATTAGATGTCTAAGTGGGTCATTCACTGTTACCATTGAGTTGTGCAAATATAATCTTGCGTACCTTAAAGTGTTTTCATAATTATGGCAATTTAAAATGAACAATATAATCGTGATACCGTATTCATTTTTGCCCCTAAGTTCTTTGTAGTTACACTCTTGGCAGCGTGGTCGTGGCTGTCATGTCTTGAGCAGCAAGCTTAACCACACAGCACCATCACAGTATAATACAGTAATTTTTCTTCCTACAAAAAGTACATCGTGCGCTTGAATGTGTGCGCGCCGTGTACGAACGCACTACAAGTAAAGATTTACCAATGCGCACCACTGCTCCACGGAGTATACTCACACAGACGCGCGATCGTGCGTCTGTGTAAATGCGTGTCGCGCGCTCCTAAACGAGACGCCGAAGTCGGACTTGTTTGTCTTTACACTTTGGCACCGTTCTTCTCTGACGGCAGCGCGTCTGGTGTAGAGTTGTGCCGTTCTAGAGAATTCTCGGAAACGTTCTCAGTTTTGTATGGAAAATGTTCTCGAGAACGTTCTCTCCATACAAAACGGAGAACGTTTCCGAGAATGGCACATCTCTAGTCTGGTGCTCTCGTGCAGAGGGCAGTTTTACAGATACGAGATTTGGTCGGTCCACCTCATGGGACACCTACCGCGCGCTCTAGCAGGCGTACGTCACTCCGCGATTTTGTTTCGCGCTAATTATTATTATTCCTTGCCTAATGCATTAGGCAAGCCCAGAGCCGTTTATACTTTTGTTATACAAATAAGACTAATCCCGTCAAGTTTCTTTTTCATTACTGGAGGATGCGAATAATTGGTAAATGATTTATGATAATTTATGAATATTATTAGATTCTAGTGATTTTGTTAATTTTACAATCATTAAATTTTGAAAGAAATAGCTATCTTTTTTCCTTTTAAGTCTTATATTATACAATGTAGAAAGCACTGGGTTGTAATACCTATAGGTAAATAATAATAAAACATCTTTGCTGAGCACCACGGAAAAAAACAATACCTAACCTACTCGAAACTTGAAATACTATATTATTTCGACTATGTATAAAATAAAATGCCATTATTGACGCCATAACTACCTGTAATTTACCATGAAACACAATCTGTGATAAGAAGTTTATTTTTGTCGACAACCCTAGCAGTGGGCGTGGCGGCCAGAAAGAGCGCGCGTTATCAGTTAGAGCAAGAAGGTAGGATTCGGCGCATTTTTGTGACTCGAACGTGGGTTTTGTTAGACAGTGCGAGTTCTGTACAATACTCATTCTGTGGCCCTACTACCTACTGCCTACTTTGCCTGGCACCACATTGGTGGTGGTGTGTGGTTGGTTGACGCAACTTAGGGATTGCCCTAAGTTGCGTCAAAACAATATTTTGATATGTCAGGAAAATACCCAATTGGTTGATTGTGCAACAGTGAACGTATCACTTACCGAACATACGTAGATTAAAAGCAATTACAGTCTGTTCCGTATAGGAATAGACAGAAGATAAAAAAGGTTCTTTATAGTGCCGGTTTTAGGTTGACATTCAATAAATGACATTTCTAAAGTAGATGCTCAAAAATAAAATATTGATGATGCCCATACTTTTTGGTCGGCTGAAAATAAAAAAAGTATCCTTATAAAATACCCAAAGAGCCAGAGATAAGCAACACTCAATATAAATGAGACAGCTCAGAGCTGTCATTATTATATTGTAGTATCAAATAGTTATATCGAATTTGTATGTTTTTAAAATTTAATTGTTTCTGTTATAGTTTGTCATTCCTAAGTATTTGGTGAATAGTTATTTGTAACATTCAATATGAGTGATTCTGCGGGGCAGTGGAAGAGGCGTTCGCTCTAGCGTGTGTTGTCACTCGACCATCGCAAAGGAGAAGAAGTGAAACTTTACAGAAAATGTTTGGAATCTCTTCTTCTGTGTCCCTCTAGAGTCTATTGTTATCCGGTATGAACTATAGTGCTGTTAATTACGCTTCCTAACTATTCCCTGATCTCTGGAATCCTGAAACTTTGACTTTAAAAAGTGACCTTAGAATGAAAAGGTTCTAAGATTGAGTATAATTAAATGTCGTATACTCTCATAGGAGGCTTCTAAATGTTGACGATGGCCGAAACCTTTTCATTTTAAGTTAGCGAGTTAAACATGAAAATGTATTAAAAATATTATAAGGTTGAATCTATTTTTTGTATATATTCTTCTTAAGACCTTACAGTCGTAACTGTGGATGTGAAATACAAATAATTGTAGATGAGTAGGTACCTAAGAGTTGTTTTATTTCCTAGAATATTAAAATCCCCTTCTGGACCGTTGGTTCCACTGCTAGATTCCACGAGTGGGTCCAGCAGAATTTTCAAGTACTCGTGGACCCACAGCATAATTATAGTGGGACTATTAGGATTTGCAAATATTTATATCTCCACTTCTGTTATAAAAGGCCTGGCCTAGGAATTAAATTGTTTGACTGTAAATAATGAGATAAAAAGAACCGCTTGAATTAAGTTGTTATTTTTTTAAATTATTTAAAACCATAGAGGTTTAACCAAGGACCGGATAAATAGCTCGCTAACAAAGAACTGAAGCACCTCTAGTCCGCCGGTTTTTTAACGCTGGTTGGTCAAGTCAATGTGTGCGTGCTGTGGGTAGTAGGAAAAAACTTATTGATGTGTGCGTGTGGCTCGTAAGTACAAAGCAACGGGCTTACTAGAAATACTTCAGTTATCAGTTGGGTTTAAGTCAAATGTGGCCAATGGGGCCACTTGTCCAAAATTATACTGCCTAAAACCAATACTGTTGGTTCCACTACGTAAATGGGTCCACGAGTACTTGGAAATACTGCTGGACCCACTAGTGGAACCTAGTGGAACCAACAATCCGGAAGGTAAAATCCTTTCATCAGGCTGCGTTTCCACGAGAGCTGTGTGGTTTTTAGGGTTCCGTACCAAAATGGTAAAAATGAACCCTTATGGTGCAACTCTGTCTGTCCGTCCGTCTGTCACAGCCAGATATTTCAGGAACTACTGCTGCTATCGATTTGAAATTTGGAATAGTTTTAAAAATCGCTAACGCGAGTCTACCAGACAAAAAAAAATTGAGACAGTTTTTACTTTTTTTTGAAAGGGAGCCGAAATGGGAGGTCGAAAATTTAAAGTTAAGGTATTATATCAAATGAAAGGGGTTGATTTGTAGATTCCAAAACTATTTTTTTTCTTAACAATGTACTTGTTGATTTAGGACGAAAAATGTTCAAAAAAATACCATTCCCCATTATTACCTATCTCCGAAGTTACTGAACAGAAAAATCTATAATAATTACTAATTATTAATATCATCATAAATATTACAGAAAAAATATAACTTTTACCTCTTTTTAGGGTTCCGTAGCCAAAATGGCAAAAACGGAACCCTTATAGTTTCGTCGTGTCCGTCCGTCTGTCTGTCCGTATGTCACAGGCATTTTACTCAAAAACTACATGATGGATATTGATGAAATTTGGAATATAGGTGTCTTGTATGAGCCGCTATACTTAGTTTGGTAGTTAAACAACTAAAATAAATATTTTTAGGGATGGCACTCCATACATGTTACAGAAGCTAAAAAAATAAATTTTCAGCAAATATCAACGTGGTATATAATTCGACAGCTCTTTAAAAAACACAATAAGGTTTCAAAGTAATGTTTTTGATTAAGTGAATATATTTGGAAATAATCGCTCCGAAAGTTGCGTAAATTGTCCCCCCCCCCTCTACCTTCTAAACCGTGTGTCCGAAAAATATGGAAAAAATCAGGAAGGTAACGCCTAATTAATACTTTCCACGAAAATTATTTTCAACAAGGTGGAATTAACCGTTTTTGAGTTATTGCCGATAAACTGCGCTTCTCAACAAAAGGACGTAATTGCTATGAAGATATACGCTCTTTTGTTGTTATACTTTTCTAACATCGTATTTTTTACCTTATAGTTATGGCTATTGAACCCTACACTGAGCATGGTCCGACATGCTCTTGGCCAGTTATTTCAAATTCACTAAACTCGTAATACAACTTTATTTTGCTGTTACTAAACTAACCACGGCCTATGTCGATGTATGGGGACAACAGTTTATCAACAGCAAAGTTAAGTTTTTCCCACCATACAGTTTATCTTGAACCATTCATGTATCTACTTTCGATTTTGCACGAAACCCTCGGTGCGCGAATCCGACTCGCACTTGACCGATTTTTTTCCTCGCATACCGCTTCGCACATCGCACAACTCTGGTGGAGACACAGTCTAAACCTTGTTATTATTTATAATGATTAATGTCTGAACTGACGGACAGAGATAAGGGTTAAGATGGAGCATGTTTATTCCTCTTGTCTTGTAAGTATGACACTGGGCCTATGATGGTCGAAACCACTCTTAGTTTGCTTAGTCTAAACTATTTCTTCTATACAGGGAGTAGGGCTTGCAAATATTCGACTTTTTCAAATATTCGAATATGATTTTGTAGATATTCGAATAATTCGAATATTATTCGAATACTACCAAAAACTATTAAAAAATCGTTTTTCTTAGTATTTTTTGTGAAAAACATGTTAGAAGAGATATTTTTTACGCTGCGATTACCTTAAGACTAATCAAACTTAATTAGTCTTACTCAAAACCTATAAACCGACTAGGTAGATGAGGGAATTGCTTTGTTTGCAATATTTGCACTGTGGCATTCACTGTTATGAAGATGACAGCACGGGTGATGCCTCCTACACCGGCCGCGCCAATATTTCTCGGGATAACGTCATCGAGAGCCGTAACAGACTTGTGTCTGAAATTGAAACTTCCCTAAAAAAAGTTTCAGAATGGGGTCGACTTAATCTAGTCCGTTTTAACCCTACGAAGACACAGGTTTGCACTTTCACCGCTAAAAAGCTTACGTTTGTTTCATCACCTCGTTTTGAGAGCACCCCCACCTAACTGCCACAGCCACTATTAGAATCAGTGAAGTCCAGTTCCGCGGCCATTTAGAGGGTAAGGCTAAATTAGACTCTAAGAAGCTCGGTGTGCTCAACAGATCGAGACAGTATTTCACTCCGGCCCACCGCCTACAGCTTTATAAGGCGCAGGTCCGTCCGTCCACATATGGAATACTGTTCTCATCTGTGGGCTGGGGCTCCCCAGTACCAGCTTCTCCCTCTAGACCGCATTCGGCGGAGACCGAATCGTATCGTCGGCTACCAAGATATTTCAGATGGGCTCAACTCCTTGGCACTGCGTAGAGATGTAGCCTCGCTCTGCATCTTCTATCGTCTGTATAACGGGGAGTGCTCCGAGGAATTGTTCGGATTGATCCCTGCCGCATCTTTCCGCCATCGCCCTACGCGACAATATTTCCATCCTCACCACTTAGATGGTTGGCAGTCCACAATTGTGCGTTTTGCTAGAAACTTCCTGCCTCGCACGACTGAACTGTGGAATAAATTGTCGCCTGCAGTGTTTCCGGACCGTTTTCTCGTTTGCCCCCTATTACATAAAAAAAAATCCTTTGGGGGAGTTATGTCGGACTCACCCCCTCAGAAGGAGAAGACATACTCACTTAAACCACCTGGACCCGATTTAACTGAGACTAGCAATCTGTCTAAGAGTTGGAGTCAAATATTTGCATGTACCCCACACGTGCTCCGTGGCATGGACGTTAATCAGGTGGGGCGAGACGGCCTTTCATGCAACAGAAGCGCCGGCCACATGGAAGCTCCGTAGACACAGTGCACATGCTGGTGCAACGTATCCACAAGCCCTGGTGGGTAGTTAGTTGGCTGAATTCCGCATTCATGCAACCTCTTAACAGGCTGGTTCAGCGTATAACCAGTCCCAAATCATAAAGCTGTCCCGTCGCCGTTTTTTTGTACTTTAACTAAATTGGTAGGTTTATCCTCGTAAAGCCGGTTTCCTAAATTTAGGATATTTTGCTGAAGTAATTTTCGAGGTTATTAAGATGAGAATAGAATTCTAATTTCATATATGCTCCCCTGCTCATCACCCCCTCATGGGCCTCACGAGGATATTAGTTTTAGAAATTTTAACTGACTGGTCCATGCTTCGAGAGATCCCACAGCTGGCGCATACTTCTCCCAAAAAAATGTCCTTGCAATTAAGAAAGTTAATGACGCATGCAAAAAGAAGACCATGCCACAGGCAGCAGCTCAGCCTAGAGAGAATATTCTAGTTTTTAATTTAATCATTGTTTTTTATAGCGTAAAAAGTTACGCTGCGCTATTTTAGGTACCTATATTTAGTTTGAAAAAATGTAATTGATTACTTTATCCTTCTTTATTATGTCCTTTGTTAGCATTTTAATTTAAATTCCATTTAATTTAAATAGGTAGTAAAATTATTCGAATATTCGAATACCTTACCAGGTATTATTCGAATAGTAAAATTAGCCGAATATTCGAATAATTCGAATATTCGAATTGCAAGCCCTAACAGGGAGGAATGAGGATATGAGTGACGGGCGGATAGCGAGGTTACGTGTTTGAAAAGACATCGGGTGTTTGACAAAAGCGGCTCGACTCTACGATTTATGAATAAAAAGGTAAAAAATGCATGGTGATATCGTAATCGTGAACCGCCGTTAGTATTTGGTGACGAAGCTTCCGGAAGGGGACGATTTTTTCATTTCTTAGGATAGACCTATTTAGATTAACGTCGAAAGTAAACTCTCCCTATCATGATATCGCTTATCGCCGGTAAAAGTTATCTGTTTTAGCTGCTTTGCCCTAAGGTTGACTGGTACAAAATTCTCTATTGCATCTCTTCGCCTTTTGTACTTTAAGTTATCTTTCGTGCCATTAAGATTATGTAGGTAACAATGATTTCAAAAGTAAGGATAGTGCGATCCGTACAGTTCGAGTGGGTCGATGTTCGGCCGCGAAATTTGTAATGCCAAACTATGTATGGCATACAAATGTCGCGGACGAAAATCTACCCGGGTCTATATTCCCCGTAACAAAAAAATGGAGCCTTTTACCACGCAATTAGGCATTTTTATAACGTCCAGCTGCGCTGTGCGCTGCGCGTCCCACACTGCCGCGTTGGTCCTATAACTCATTTTTAGGACCAACGCGTTGGAACCGTCTACGTCTGCGCGCTCGTTAGCCCTGTCCTTTATATACGTCAATGGTAGGTAAATAAAGGTTCCGTGCTAGGGGCGTATAATCACCACGTAAAATATTGCAGATGTAAAAAAAAACAAATGATAAGACAAAATCCGAAACAAATACCTTGGTACGCCAAAATTGCAGCAATTTTCTTGTCATAAATAATTTCACGGTACCGTAGCATACATAAAGCAAAGTTAATAAAATAACCGCATTCTTCGATACGTAAACCCAAGTTCACGGTCACGGATAAACCGAGATTGCTCAAGGTATGCAAGTTTTATTTGAACACGGCACGCAAGCTGCAACGTGCAATTCGGCATTGTCAGCAAGTTTAATTGAATTCCGGAGTTCTTACACCAACTTAGAGTTACCTAAAAAACTTTTTTTTTTAATAACAGACTTCTAAACAAAGTATAAAGCACTTCGGCCGATTAGGAGCGCGCCATCCATACCTACCATGGAGCATTCTTACGCATTATTATTTCTTTGCTTGTAGTACGGTCGTATCGTACACGGCGCACAAACAATCAAGCACGCGATGTATCTTTTGTAGGAAAAAAAAAACCAGCCAAGTGCGAGTCGGACTCGCGCACCGAGGGTTCCGTACAAACTCATAAGTAGATACGTGAATAGTTCAACAAAAACTGTATGGCCGTTAGCTTAGTAGGAGCAAATAAGTATGTGTACGATTTTTGAAAATTTCTAAAAAACTATGCAATTTAGGAAAACCGTTTTATTTTTCCTGTAATATTTAGGATGATATTAATAATTGGTAATTATTACAGATTTTTCTGTTCAGTAACTTCGAAGATAATAGGGGGGGAATGGTATTTTTTTTTAACGTTTTTGGTCATAAATCAAAAAGTACAAAATTAAGAAAAAAAAAACAAAAATGGTTTTGGAATCGACAAATTAAGCCCTTTCATTTGATATCCCACTCGATATAATAGCTCTACTTTTGTTTTTCCACAACCCATTTCGGACCCCTTTAAAAAAAAGTAATAAAGGTATAAGATTTTTTTTCTATCCAATAGGCTCGAATCAGCGACTTTTAACACTATTCCAAGTTTCAAGTCGATAGCATCAGTAGATCCTGAGATATCTTGCTGTGACAGACGGACAGACAGACAGACAGAGTCGCACCATAAGGGTTCCTTTTTTACCATATTGGTACGGAACCCTAAAAATACTGCTATAATATACTGTGGTGTCACCGGCTAGATGAGAGTGAATATCATCGGGTAAGCCGGAAAAATTCGCGCTGGGTCAGCGTGGGGTCTACAGCCTATTCACTCTCATCTCAATAAGATCAATAAAATCTCGATAACATTATCCCTTTAAGGGGACTCTTCCATTTAACCTTTGAGCAGTTGAGTGATGATACATGAGAGGTATTGTTTTTAGGGTTCCGTACTAAAATGGTAAATAACTGGCCAAGAGCATGTCGAACCATGCTCAGTGTAGGGTTCCGTAACCTTTACTAAAAGGAAATGCGCTACAAATGAAAATTAGTTAAGACTTAAAACCCGACTACGCCTTCGGCTTTGCAGCCTGAAGCTCGTTCTTCGGGCCCCCGAAAATGAGACTCATATGCGGTTTGCGTGAGATAACCATGTGCCTTTAGCTCAAAGCGGTGCTTGGCCTTCGGCCTCCGTAGGGCTTACTACGGATATAGTGCGCTTGCAGAGGAGCTCGGCCTTCGGCCTCGCAACCTGAAGCTCGCCCTACGGGCTCGCAAAAATGAGATTTATATATGGTTTGCGTAAGGCGACCTGGAACGTTTTGGGGCCTTCAGCTTCACTTTGAATTAGTGCGGCATAAAGGCCAATAAAGGGCACCTGCAGACGGGCCTTCGACCTTTCTGCTTGAAACTTCCTTCACAAGATCAGTCTCAAGTCGTGGTGACCCGAGGAGTCATAGCGGAAGCACCCTTACTGAAAACTATCTTTTAATGGCTATTTTATCAACGTCCATTTAATAAACTTGTTCCGTTCATCGTAGTTAGTATGGCGCTAGTACGAGGGTGGTATGATAAGTAATGAGCCTTGAATCAATGCGGTATGGCTGAATATTAAAAATGTCATTACCTACAGCCGCCATCGTGGACGCGGGAAAATTGACAGTTTCAAATGATTCCGTCAATTAATTCATGAATTATAGCTTTTTAAACAGTATAAGTGGCATTTTTTGTGTAAAATGGAAAAAGAACAATATCGATCAGTGATTCGCTTTCTGTTTTTGAAGGGTAAAACGCGTGATGAAATAAAAAATGAGTTAGATAGCGTGTATGGCGATGTTTCACCTACGATTGCCACATTTAAGCGGTGGTATAACGAGTTCAGAAATGGAAGAACATCTGTGTGTGTTGAGGCCCGCCCAGGACGTCCAATTGAAGTTACCACGGAGGAAACCATCAATAAAGTCCGTGATATGTTGATGAACGATCGAAGACTGAAGTTGAGGGAGGTAGCTGAGGTATGTGGCTTATCACTGGAGCGTGTACAAAATATCGTTCATAAACATTTGGGCATGAGGAAGTTATCGGCCCGATGGGTACCGCGTTTGCTAACTGAAGAAAACAAGCAGAATCGTGTGGCTACTTCCAAAGATTGTTTGGCACTATTAAAACGTAATCCGAAGGACTTCTTTATGCGTTACGTTACCGTGGACGAAACGTGGATCCACCACTATACTTCCGAAACAAAATAACAATCGAAGCAATGGACTTGTCCCGGCGAAAGTGCTCCAAAGAAAGCAAAAACGGTTCCGTCGGCCGGGAAGGTGATGGCGACCGTTTTTTTGGATTCCCAAGGAATTATCCACATAGACTATTTAGCGAAGGGAAAAACGATCACGGGGCAATATTACTCTGATTTATTGTCTCGATTTGATGAAGAATTAAAGAAAAAACGGCCCCGTTTAGCCCGCAATAAAGTGCTGTTTCACCAGGATAATGCTCCGGCCCATTCATCTCACATCGTCAAGGCCAAACTGGATCAATTGGGTTACAAAATACTGCCGCACGCTCCTTATTCCCCGGATTTGGCTCTGTGTGAACTCTACCTGTTCCCAAACATGAAATCTTGGCTCGGAGGCAAACGCTTCATGTCAAATGAAGAGGTCATAGAGGCCACGGATGAGTATTTTGCAGAGTTTCCGAAGACATATTTTTTGGAGGGCTTAAAGAAGTTGGAGACGCGTTGGGAAAAGTGCAAAAACTTGAAAGGGGACTACGTTGAAAAATAAAAATTAAAAAAATAATAAAAAATAAATGTTCATGGGTATGCTCACTACTTATCATACCACCCTCGTAGTCCTTAATTTCCACAATTAATTAAACTATTTACCGCTGGGCTGCGTTACTGATTTTTCACTTTTTTTAGTACCAACATTGGTGCACCAGGAGGTAGGTGTGCTAGAACAATGTAAACGTATCGGCGAAGAGCACGGGCTGTTGAACGTATTTTTTGTTATTATTGAATTGAAATGGAAATACACATGTGTGATATATTTTTGAATGCGATGCGACTTGATAACTTTTTCAATGCTTCACTTTTTATGAGGATCATGGTCCCTAACTTAATTTTGGTTCCAACTAACTAGCTTATCGTCCAAACACGACGAATCTAACGAGACCCCACATGTTTGAATCGGTTCAGTAGTTTTTGAGCTAAGAAGGAACAGACGAACATATATACATGTATGCATACGGCGCTGTAATCATAATCCTCCTTTTCGTTTTGCTATATTTGAGTAAATAATACGATGTGAAAAAGTGCACCAACGAAAGAGCGTAGCTTCATAGTAATTACGTCCTTTTGTTGAGAAGCGCGGTTTTTCGGCCATAACTCAAAAACGGTATATTCGATCATGTTGAAAACAATTTTCGTAGAAAGTATTAATTAAGCGTTACCTTTCTGATTTTTTCCATATTTTTTGGACATACGGTTTAAAAGATAGAAGGGGGGGCACAATTTTTGCAACTTTCGCAGCGATTATTTCTGAAAATATTAACTTAATCAAAAATATTACTTAAGAACTTTAAAGTGTCTTTAAAAGACCTGTCGAACTATGTACCACATGTTGATATTTGATGAAAAAATTTTTTTTTGCTTTCTGTTACATGTATGGAATGCCCCCCCTAGAAATATTTATTTTTAATATTTAACTACCAAACTAAGTAGCGGCTCATACAACACACCTACATTCCAAATTTCATCAACATACGTCATGTAGTTTTTGAGTAAAATGCCTGTGACATACGGACGGACGGACGGACGGACATGACGAAACTATAAGGGTTCCGTTTTTGCCATTTTGGCTACGGAACCCTAAAAAGGAACCCTTATGGTGCGACTCTGTCTGTCTGTCTGTCCATAGGCGGACAGACAGACAGACATCAGATCTCAGGACTGCTGCTATCAATCCTACTTCCCACTAATATTATAAATTATCTGAAGTTTGGATGAGTGGATGTTTGGATGTGTGTTGCCTAATAACAGGGTAACAACTGGATGGATCAAGCTGAAATTTGGCATGTAAGTAGACCAAGTCCTGGATTGAAACATAGGATCCTTTACATCTCGGCAAATAGTTCCTTTGGGACAATAACGGGACAACGCGGGTGAAGCCGCGGGAAGATGCTTGTTTGAAATAGTTTTAAGTAGGTAATAATTTTTTCACACCTCCTATTCAGAAAAAAGTATTTTGCTCCCTCATAAGAGGGATCAAAGTGGTACTTTTCTGTTCAAGGACAACAGGGTATGTTTAGTGTGAACCTACTTAGAATATGCCATACCATAGACATCTTTATTAGTATATTACACACAGAGGGCGGTATAATAAGGAATGGCCCACATCACAGGTGTTTGCGGTCCGAGTCGCAGGCGAGGGCCATAAATATATGGAAGTGGTAAATTCGTCCCGTCCGTAAAAAATAAGAAACGTTTTATAAAATAATAAGAGACTATAAATTTAACATTTCATTTTATTAAAAATGTGTGATGCTCTGTGATCAACTATATATTTCGTTATTTTGGTAGGTAGCGTTTGTATTTGAATTTTCCTCATAGTCGGTGTGAAAAGCAGTATGTGTCACAAGGTAGCAAAATTATTTTCACCACGGGCGTTAACACTTGAATCCCTCACTACGCTCCGGATTCTACTTTAGAATCCCTCGCTACGCTCGGGATTCAATTGAAGAATCCTTCGCTTCGTTCAGGATTCAATGTACGCCCTCGCCGTAAATATATCATTTTGCTCCCTTGTGACACAATCTACTATTTCACACCTCCTGTTCAGAAAAAAGTATTTTGATCCCTCATAAGAGGGATCAAAGTGATACTTTTCTGTTCAAGGACAACAGGGTATTTTTAGTTTGAACCTACTTTGAATATGCCATACCATAGACAGCTTTATTAATATATTACACACAGAGGGCGGTATAATAAGGAATGGCCCAGATCACAGATGTTTGCGGTCCGAGCCGCAGGCGAGGGCCATAAATATAATATGGAAGTGGTAAATTCGTCGCGTCCGTAAAAAATAATACACGTTTTATAAAATACCTAATAAGAGACTATAAATTGAACAATTCAACACTTCATTTTATTAAAAATGTGTGATGCTCTTTGATTAACTATATATTTCGTTATTTTGGTAGGTAGCGTTTGTATTTAAATTTTCCCCATAGTCGGTGTGAAAAGCAGTATGTGTCACAAGGTAGCAAAACTATTTTCACCTCGGGCGTTAACACTTGAATCCCTCACTACGCTCCGGATTCTACTTTAGAATCCTTCGCTTCGTTCAGGATTCAATGTACGCCCTCGCCGTAAATATATCATTTTGCTCCCTTGTGACACAATCTACTATAAAAGTCACAATAGATAGAAGGTACCTTTAACTGCTATGGGTGTATCCCGCAGCTGAGCATCGATTCCTCGCTGGAGCCGCGCCAAGCTCGCATCGCAAGGTCGCGGGATCGATCCCGGGTAGCTTTCAGTCCAACCTAAGCTAGACGAAAAGTGCGAGTTGTTATTATACAAGCATTTGGCTTCGATCTTTTGTTTTATTCAATAACTGACCTCCCATCTAAATTTCCAATCGGATCGATCGAATGCGAGCTCTGGAAAGTGTCCCCTTTCAAATAAAGAAATAATTTTCCAAATCACTCCTACCATTTTCGAAAAAATCCGACGAACTGAAAACGTCCGAACTGAAGCGCCTCCGCGCGAGCTCCGTCGCAGAGGGTGCGTCGCGGCTCCTCTCGTGTTACTCACGGACATCATCAGAAACGTTCTTATCGGAACGGATTCCTGTTTCTTCACAGCGTCAATTAGAATAGTAGCAACCAAGGACCTTAAAATAAGTAGCCGGACGGAGCCTCGCCAACAGGGAACTGAAGCCATTTTTAATAAGCTGGCTGCTTGTACTTACGAGCCGTACGCACTCATCAACTAGTTTTTTACCCGACTGCGGCGAAGCCCAAAGGAGGGTTATGTGTTTGACGTGTATGTATGTATGTAAGTATGTATGTATGTATGTATGTCCGTTCCTATGTCCGCTTGTAACTACTGAACGGCACACCCGATTTTGATAAATGATACATCATTAGATTCGGGTATGAAGTTCGTTAAAATAAACATAATGGCGGTTGTATGCAGTTTCAAAATGCACCGCGGTCGGGTTTTTTTTAAATAAAAATGTGGATATTATTCCTATTGAGAGCAGCACGCCCACATAGGTAGCCGGCTTATTAGACATGCTTCAGTTAGCGAGGCTCTGTCCGGCTATTTATTTTAAAGTCTTTGGTAACAACAGCTACACGGGTATACATGTGTGGCCTGTAACCGGGGCTAATAACTAAAACGAAGATTGTACTCCTCAAACTGAACAACATTTGTTCAGCGACATTTAAAAATAACTTATGTTTTAATTTTTAGTACACTTTAAAGTTTATTTGAAGCCGCAATGTATTGCGATGTTTTTTATGTTTGTAGCGTGACAAGCGACGTCAATCAATTAGACTGATGTTAACGTACATTGAAAATACTATTTAATTTGTATGAAAAAGATAAAATCTTAAGATTAAATAATTTTTAAAAGTTGTTGAACAAAAGTCTTATTGTTTGATGAGTAGAATCTACGTTTTAATTATTCGCCCCGGTTACAGGCCACACTTTGTAATCTGATTCTCGATAGTCCGTAGTTTTATGTACCTAGGTCTCTACTCACAAGTAGGTATATTTTTTGCCGGGAAGAGTAATCTTCTTTTTTGTCGTTATACTCTGGCAGAGTGGTCGTGCCTGTCATGTTTTGAGTATAATTAGGGTTCCGTACCAAAATGGTAAAAAATGAACCCTTAATGGTGCGACTCTGTCTGTCTGTCCGTCCTTCTGTCACAGCAAGATATCTCAGGATCTACTGATGCAATCGACTTGAAATTTAGAAAAGTGTTAAAAATTGCTAACCTAAACCTATTGGACAAAAAAAAATCTTATACCTTTTTTAGTTTTTTTTAAAGGGGACCGAAACGGGATGTCGAAAATCAAAAGTAGATTCTATTGAGTGGTATATATCAAATGAAAGGGCTTAATGTGTAGATTCCAAAACTAGTTTTGTTTTTTTCTTAGACATGTAGTTTTTGATTAAATACAAAAAGCGTTAAAAAAATACCACCCCCCCCCCCCCCCCTATTATCTCCGAAGTTACCGAACAGAAAAATCTGTAATAATTACCGATTATCATCCTAAATATTACAGGAAAAATAAAACGATTTTCCTAACTTGCATCGTTTTTTAGAAATTCGCAATAATTGTAAGACAAATTCATTTGTTCTGTATAGGGACAACAGTTTTTCAAGAGCAAAGTTAGGTTTGTCCCACCATACAGTTTATCTTGAATTATCCACGTATCTACTGACAAGTTTGTACGGAACCCTCGGTGCGCGAGTCTAGCTGACTCGCACTTTCCCGGTTTTTTTTATTTAACCTAGAGTTACTTTTTGCAGGAATCACCAGTTTTCAGCTAAACAGATGCATCTTTTGGTGTTTTTAGGGTATTTCAAAAGGAAAAAACGGAACCCTTAGAAGATCACTTTGTTGTCCGGCTGTATGTCTGTCTGTACGTCTGTTCAGACCCTTTACCTCGGGAACGCGTTGAGTTAAAAAACGTACATTTCGACTCTCTCATCTCAAGGAAACCAAAATTTAAAGGGTACTTTCCGTTGACCTAGAACTATGAAATTTGGCAAGTAATACCGTCTTATACTACAAGTATAGGGAAAAATCAGAAAAATGACTTTACTTTATTTATTATACAGGGTGAATTTAAATCGTGAATCGTAACCACGTTTACCGGTAAAGCTACTTAAGACTAATACAGAGCACTAGTGTTAATTACAATTAAAGACCAGCTTAATTAATTATGAACAAAATGGTGGAGGCGCTTATACCATTAATCGTAATAAAACTGAATTATTTTATGAGTAAATACGATTTAAATAGGCACTTATGTTGACAATGTCGACGATGTTGACATTATTGACAACACGTGCCAAAATTCTATCCAGCCAACTTCAATATTAGGAGGTTGGATATCTAATGTTGAAATTTTCATGACAAGTACGAAACATGAATGTAGGGTGACCACGGGATTTTAAAAATTAGGATAAATCAAATTAAAAGTGGCAAAATAAAAACGTACTTAATTTAGGTTTAAAAGCATTGTAAGTTATTGTTAACTATGTATAGACTACAAAAAAATTATTACGATTCACGATTTAAAATTCACCCTGTATAAGTTTGCATTGTAATTTTCTTTTGGTATTGTATTGCTTTGTATTGTATTGTTTTCGCGATTATCCTGAAATCTATTTGACTCTACTACAGTTACTGTAGAGTGTTACTGTACCAGTATGGACTATTTCTTTGCCATTTTCATAAAAGTTCAGTATTTATAGGCATGCACCTAGGTAGCTACTGATAAGTAAGTGGCATATGTTTTCGTTTCACATCTGTTATCACCTCAAATTAATCACTACAACATTGCACTATTTAACTATCGTACATACATTTTCGAATTGACCTTACGAAAGCACACAAACTATATAGCCAAAAATGTGCGGTCCATTACGCTCTTCATGATGTTAACTTCGCCTTCTGTGTATAAGAATAAAATTCAATTTGGCACAGCCGCAAATTTCCGCGATTTGCGAATTAAAAACCACCACTGCATCGTCTGCAGCCTTCCCTGTCCGAGGTGTCCGAAGGCAGCCGAATCCACGCGGAAGTAGCCGAGGGGAAACAAGATGGCGGAAACTTCCCGCGCATGCTTATCACCCCTTTGGAGACGTGACGTCAACTCAAAATAGGGATGGGGTAGTGGATCGAGTCCGAGTCTGTCGGTTTTTTTGAGTGAATAGCCTGCTTGGTCGACCATGACCATCAACGGCAATCTGTATTTAGTACTTTTTCTGGGCACAGAAGTCTTTACGAATGGTTTTATAAAATGTTGCGAATTTCACTTTACCGGCAAAATACTTTTACTAACATACCTAATATTTATTCGCGTTCACTAAATGCGTTATTACATCGTGGTGGCAATTATTGTATTTTGCTTACAACTTCTTGAGGTGTTAAGTATCTAATTTATTTTTCATCATACTTGCTCGAAAATTGTGTCATTACACGTAGGTTCTGCGGGCCGTAAATGACCTATTACGCCCTAGGGCGTAATGGTTTTCTTTTTAAATTTGAAACGATGGTTTTGTTTTACTCTTATTTGTCGTGTTCAAAGGAAATGCACTTTACTTTTTTAACTTTTATCACTGAAATATTTATTTAAAGAGAACTGTTATTGCAAATACATATAAACACATATTTCTGTTACATTAATTTAATGTTTAAATAGTGTATTTCAGTATTTTGCAAATATAAAATCAACCGTTTTAGGTCTTTACCGTTATGGGTTCCGAACGTGTCTTGACTTTCGCATTGTCTATGGATATGTCACTGTCAGTTTTACCATTTTATTTAGGTTAAGTAAAGATATTTTAATTAGATTTCCTCACAAGTGTGATGAAAAACATTGTGTGTGCCACGGGCGGTAAAGGAATTACAAACTCGTGTTATTAAAGCCCTCGGCTTCGCCTCGGCCTTGTAACAAACACTCGATTGTAATTCCTTACTTACCGCCCTTGATACACAATGTACTATTTATTCAGTGTTTAAGCTATACGTTGTACGGATATTCCACACTTAAGGTCATCGTTACCCAGCCCTTGGCGGAAGGGATAATTAATCTTCCATAATCTTTGTTTGCAGATTTTGACGTTGACTGATTACAATATTTTCGATATTCCTTAAGGGACTTCAAACATACCTACTCTGAGGCTCTAGGTAGTACTCTCATCGATCAAGTCGCTTTGACCGAAAACATTATCAATTGCCATTATCTATTAATAAACGCAATTAACTTGCCGTATATAGGTATTTAAAGTTTATTAGTCTCAATATGTTATTGTATTACATGGTACATATAATTATTCAAGAAAGATAACATAATAGAGATGCGATCATTTAAGACGAACACCGGAGCAAGACGAACACTTGTATGGAAATTTCATACTATCCGTCTTCCCCCGAACCAAATAATTTATGTTCGTTTTACCTTGCATTCATGTAATCAACACTTCGTACTTCGTACTATGTTTTCATTTACTTACATAGGTAAATGTTAATGGGCAGAGTTTTCTTAGAGGAATAATAATATATGTTTTCTTTACTTACCTGAAAAGCAATTTTTAAATGTGTTTTGCGGATATAAACATTAGATAGATGTTAGTATTGGTAATGTGACTGCGACCTTTTGAGGCTCTTGATTGTACTTTACATGATTTTTTTTAATTATTGCTTTTGTTAAGGCAAAAACTGACAACAATTACAAATCAAAAGTTGACTTTTTAAACTATGCAGCAAAACGCTCACTGATTTAGTAACGTCACCATTTATAATGTTCAACTAAACTTCATGGCCATTGTGATGCGTGAAAATTATGTACAGAGTAAATATTTTTTTTACGACGATGAATAATCCGCCACCGAGTAAAGATTAAGTATTTTTTATTTTAATGTTTATGGTGTGGTTATATTTTTTTCTCATAACATCAACTGACATCTAAATATAAAAAAGCATTGGCTTAAGTAGTGACGTCACTGCGCTGATTAGTGTATATATGAAATACGTTTCTAATTTACATACATTTTAATTGTTTTTTTTTTATAATTTGGTTTTGGCATAAACCATTCAGTACTGCAGCTTTGAAAGCTACTCATTACTATTCAAATCTGAACATGATTTCCTTTTATATTTTAGTGCAAGTATGTCTAGTAACGCCTGAAAATACAGCTCTTAATTAATACCAAACGCCTGTTTTTAATAGCCAATTTGCCATAAATAACGTTGTCATTAAGAAGTAATTGGCTGAAAAATAGAGCCGTTTCATCGATATCTAATTTCAGCTTGTCTCATCACTATCGTCTCGATGTCGGTGGCTGCAGTCTACTCGCGAATGTTCGCGCCGCGTCGCGTATGCCTTGCGAATGATATTTCGAAAATCGAACTGCGAAAAAATTGCAACTGGCCAGTGACCATTGACAATCATTCAAAAACCGGAAAAGTACGTGTGATTTTGGCTACACTAATTTACAATGTTTTTTTAATATTTACGTTTTGTTTTTGGCACAAAAGTATGTGTTTTATTTTTATTACACACTGTTTATACATATTTTAGTTATATAAGTAGTTATAGCTTTAATAAAATAGTTTTATGACCGAAAAATAACTCAACGAATGGAATTTTATCACGAAAAATACGGTGATTTTTTTTAGAATTACGCAACGATATTTTCTTCCGCGCTATCGGTCCGAGTTTTTTTTTAATTAACTTTTTTTTATTGGTTCCGCAGTTTGATGGCTTGGGAGTTTAGGATTTTTTAATGTGATGTTGAGGTTAAATGCGGAGGTTCCACATGTACCTGGTTATTGATTGTGCGCGGAGGTGCCGCGAGGATGCGCCGTGTTAGGAAGGTCAGGATCCCTGGTCCTGTGTCACGTGTGTTCGACACGTGTATTTCTAAAATAAACATAAAATTTACATTATTTCTTTTGGATATCGATTGTGTAGGTCATAAGCAGTAAATGTTACTAGGACGCACGATACCTATCTAAAACGAATAAAATCCATTGTATTTAATATTTTCCAAAACGGTTCGATTCCCGGTTTAAGTACAAGTTTTTAAATCTATGTATGCAGTTTTTCTTGTCCCTAAAATCGATGACATGGTTTCTAAGAACAGATCTTCGTATGTCTTATAGTTTCAGACTTTCCCATACTGACTGATCTAAATGGGCCACCTTGTAGTCACTAAAAGATCGGTAAATAAAACTATATCAATAAAAATACTTATTGATTAATATAATCCTAGACCGGACCTAAAAAAACCGGACAAGTGCGAGTCGGACTCGCCGACCGAGGGATTTGTAAAAATACTTTAAATAAAGACTATATTTTTTATGACAACTAAAATATAACTACTTAATAAACTAAACTTTTTTTATGATTTATACAAATGGATAGTTTTTCCCTTTACATGTAGTATAAGACGGTATTACTTGCCAAATTTTCTAGTTCTAGGTCAACGGAAAGTACCCTATAAATTTTGGTTTTTGAGAGTGTCGAAATATATACGTTTTTTGCGGCATAAACAGATATCTTTTTAGGGTTCCGTAGCCAAAATGGCAAAAACGGAACCCTTATAGTTTCGTCATGTCCGTCCGTCTGTCTGTCTGTCTGTCTGTCTGTCTGTCTGTCTGTCTGTCTGTCTGTCTGTCCGTATGTCACAGGCATTTTACTCAAAAACTACATTATGGATATTGATGAAATTTGGAATATAGGTGTCTTTTATGAGCCGCTACTTAGTTTGGTATATAAATAATTAAAATAAATATTTTTAGGGGGGGCACTCCATACATGTTAAAGACAGTAAAAAAAAAATTTTTCAGCAAATATCAACGTGTGGTACATAGTTCGACAGCTCTTTAAAAAACACTATAAGGTTCCTAAGTAATTTTGATTAAGTGAATGTATTTGGAAATAATCGCTCCGAAAGTTGTGTAAATTGTGTCCCCCACCCTCTATTTTCTAAACCGTGCGCCCGAAAAATATGAAAAAAAATCACGAAGGTAACGCTTAATTAATACTTTCAATGAAAATTATTTTCAACAAGATCGAATGTACCGTTTCTGAGTTATTGCCGATAAACTGCGCTTCTCAACAAAAGGACGTAATTGCTATGAAGATACGCTCTTTTGTTGTTGTACTTTTTTTACATCGTATTTTTTACCTTATATTATAGTTACGGCTATGGAACCCTACACTGAGCATGGTCCGACATGCTCTTGGCCAGTTATTTTACGTTAACTTCGAAGTTTATTTTTTTCACAGTTTCAAGGGACCGTAGACATGAGTAAGTAGGTATATGGTTTAATTTTCTATTCGATACCTCCACGCGTTCCCGAGATAATGGTCTTGACAGACGGATAGACGGACAGACAGACAGACGGACAACAAAGTGATCTTATAAGACTTCCGTTTTTTCCGTTGAGGTACGAAACCCTAAAAACAAATTGAAAAGATTAAATCGCGTATATAACTTAATTTTTACGACCCGACGTTTCGAAGTTTTTAAAGCACCGCTTACTTTCTAAGTTCCCTCAGGCATGTGTGTAATCGTCTTTACACATTAGGCTTACCTAGCAACAGCTTTATTTTAATTTCGATTTTTTGAATGTAGGTTGCATAACAGTAATTTTGACAAAAAAAAACATGTTTACCCGCGACTTTGTACGCTGCAAACGCTGAACGACGGCGTAAAGAAGTATACGTGATTTAATCCGTAAAAGTCGTTATAAAAACAACATAGAGGTACCTACAGACGAATTGAGAACCGTCCTTCTACTTCTTTACAAAGTCGATTAAAAATATCTCGTCACGGCTAAATTCATGGAGAAAATAGTGTAAATCGACGAGCGCTTCCAACGTCTAAGGCCTCTTAACTTGAAACTGCGTGTCACTAGCGAGTATACGTCAAATTAAAAAAGGTTTACCATAGACACATACTGTCAGTCATATGTCATATTTGTCTTGTTTAATTTAATTTTGTATTTTATATTTTAAAACTTAGTTATTAAGTTATAATTAAGTCAATAAAATATTTTTACTAAAAAAAACCCGACCGCGGTGCACTTTAAAAGTGCATAAAATCCGCCATTTTGTTTATTTTAACGAACTTCATACCCAGTGACACTCGCGTCATCAAGACGAATCTAATGATGTATCATTTATCAAAATCGGTTGTGCCGTTGAGTAGTTACGAGCGGACACAGAAACGGACGTACACATAACCCTCCTTTGGGCTTCGCCGCAGTCGGGTAAAAAACGCTCATGGCGTCTCTATTTGCGATACTCGCCGCCGCGGCGGCTCGTATCGCAACTCGCGCCATTTGCATTTTTTGAGCCTACTTATAGAACTGTTGCATAAAATACTATTAATATCCTGGCGTTCTTTTTACGTATGGGATTCCGAACGACTCAAATCGTCTTAACCCGCCAATTATGAGCAATGCAATTAATTTCTTCATATGGCCAGAGTTCAATCTCGTTAAAGGTATCTTACACGTGGAAGTCCCACACGTAGGTACAAAAACACGTAATAGGTAGATATACAGGGCGTTCCAAGACTATGCGAAATTAAGGGAAAGTACCTCAAATAAATGTAGATAGGATATTTTGCTGAAAGGAGACTTTATTTTATGTAAAAAAAAATACTCTTTATTGCACACCAAAAAATTACACAGATCCTTAAATAAACAAGGTATTAAAAACGAATGGTAGACAACAGGCGGTCTTATCGCTTGGAAGCGATCTGTTACATACAACCTTCGGGTAGCGACATTTATAACCAGTTTTTTTTTCAGGCCTGATAAATTTCCTTTACTGTCCACATAGTTTCTTTTGACGATTAAGTGCTGCCACCTAGTTCCGGCATGTTCTTATACACTCAAGAGCAAAAGTTTCGGGTCACTGTAATTTAAATAATAGAAATAGGTGTTTTTCAATATTTGATACTTGTTTCATTTACATACTATTATTCTTCATAATACCTGGCTGTATTAGCAATATCCGCTAACCCGTCATAGAAATTATCCAAAAATTGTAATTTATGCGATAGTTCACCCCGAGTCTTTATTTTTCATGGGTTTTTAAGAGTTCGATCTAAACCTGAAATCGCTATTATTTTCAGTGTTATTTCTGCAGATAATATCTAAAATTAATAAATATCAAAACGGGATTCAAAAATTTCACAACCCTGGAGTAGTTTAGGAAAGGAGAACCGGACAAAACGGTCCTAAGAACCAATAGCGACGTGACATATATCATTAGAAAGGTGATTCAATATACTACAATAGTTACTATGGGAGCTCATTTCAAATCACTGTGTGAAAAAAGTTATGGCGATATAAAAAACTTATTTTCATAGACGATTTTAAGCAATAAAAATGAATTATTTCGTATTCCTTGACGTTACAGTCCACCTGTCAGGCCTCCCCGGCCGCTCTGGCTCCCCCAGCCCCTCCGGCCCCCAGGCTGCCGCTAGCAGGGCACCAAAGGCCCTTAAGGCACCCCCCGCACCGTTGACGGGACTTGAGCTGCAGGCCAGCAAGGCGAAAGCCCGAAAGGCCCGAAGCTAACACGCCACTAAGGCAACCGACGCCCACCGCGCCCCTCCGGCCGCGGATTCATTTAAGAAGCCGCCAGTCCCCGTAAAGGCGGCCGCGTCCGTCTCAGCCACCCCGGCCTCTACTGAGGCCCGCTCTCGCTGCCGTTCGGGTCCCCGTAAGTCTCGCCCACCCTCTGCGTGCAGTAAACCGCCGGTGCCCACCTTGCGATCGCCTCCTGCAGCCATTTGCGTAAGAGTGTGTTAGCTGGGGGCAAATATACTGACGCGATCGTTACCGGGTGGTGACCCAATCATGGTGGAAGCTACGGCGGTAGAAAATCGCAGTTCCTTCCGCGGGTCTATCTACCCTATCGTTACTAACCATTTCGTAGCCCGGGATTCGGAAAATTCTGTGTAACGGTTTGTAAAAGGTCTCTTGGACCAATAGAATATCGACCGCGTGTTCCCTAATGAACTCGACTAACTCTTCCTTTTCGCCTCGTAGGCCATTGCCGTTCCAAAAGCCTAAGATAAGCGAGCGTGGTTTGATCTTGAGACTAGTACTATCCATATTAGTTAGAGATCAAACCGCTCTGAGAAGCGACTAACTGTCCTACTTCACGCATGATGAGCGTGGCAAGAGCGCCGTTAAGAGCAGCAAGGCGTTCACTATACGAACGCACTTGCCTTGAGGGCGTTGAGGACGCCGGGCGCGCAAATTGCGCGGAGGGCGTGGAAGACACGGGAGCAGGGGAAGCGCCCGCCGCAGACGGTGGTAGGTATTTCCCCTTTTGCGGGGCTGATGCAATTGCCGGGAAGTTGCGCGAATTGCGCTCGGGGACCACACGGCCTTTGTTGCGGTTGTCAAGAGCTCCAGGCTGTGCCTCCTTAGTCTTAGCAATCTGCTTTGGGGCCTTAAGACAACCCTGCCAGTTGGCAGTGTGGCCAATAAGACCGCAAACTACGCAAGACGGTGGCACATCTTTCGACTTTTTGCAATCGCGGGTCAAGTGGTCGCCCATGCATTTCACGCAACGAGGGCGCAGGAAACAGCCCGTTTGGCTGTGACCGTAATACTGGCAGTTGTGACACTGCCTAGTGTATTCTAGGCGATGCAGTTTTTCGACCGGGAAACCCGTCAGCAAGCAGATCTCCTTCTACTTCCAAATCGTGTGGGCTGACGGGTGATTCGAGTCAATTTTGGCGACGACAAT
This sequence comes from Eudemis profundana, assembly GCA_947034925.1. Classification (NCBI taxonomy): domain Eukaryota; kingdom Metazoa; phylum Arthropoda; class Insecta; order Lepidoptera; family Tortricidae; genus Eudemis; species Eudemis profundana. The sequence goes on along the minus strand of OX344814.1, from coordinate 5,645,991 downwards.
ATCGAACTTTTTGCCATCGTTTTTGCGATAGCAGCGGTGAACTTCGTGAACTGCTATCCCCTGTCTAACCAACCAGGTCCTCCTTGACCTCTGATTCGGCGAACTCCTTCGGAATTCCCCGGATCATAAGACGCAGAGACTTCTCATCGTCAAACTGGTTCCGCTTATAGCCTTAGTGGCGTGTTTGCTTCGGGCCTTTAGGGCTTTCGCCTTGCTGTTCTCCAGCTCAAGTCCCGTCAACGGTGCGGGGGGTGCCTTCGGTATCATGCTAGCGGCAGCCTGGGGGGCCGGAGGGGCTGGAGGAGCCTGAGGGGCCGGGGAGGCCTGACAGGTGGACTGTAACGTCATGGAATACGAAATAATTCATTTTTATTGCTTAAAATCGTCTATAAAAATAAGTTTTTTTATATTGCCATAACTTCTTTCACACAGTGATTTGAAATGAGCTCCCATAGTAACTATTGTAGCATATTGAAACACCTTTCTAATGATATATGTCACGTCGCTATTGGTTCTTGGACCAGCCTCCATACATTTTTGCCGGTTCTCCTTTGGCGGTATTTCACTGACCCGACATTATTGAGCGCGCGTGTAGGTGTAGAAAAGGCTTACAGTTAGTAGTTAGTACATTGTCCGGCTAAATCCCTGCCAGCCGAATCAAATGACACCACCGGCTTAACACATAATCCAGCAGACCGCGGCTCGAATTGGATCATGGAATTACCCAAACTACTAAGCCTTAGCCACAGTATGATAGCAGTGATATTTCTGTCTACAAAAGGTATATCGCGCGCGAATGTGTGCGCGCCGGGTACGAACGTACTACAAGCCCGACGTTCTATCGCGTGTCTGTGTGAATGCATGTCGCGCACTCCTAAACGGCCGATGTTGGACTACTTATTCGTCTTTATACTTTGCCTCAGCGGCACAGTTGGATAGACTATTTTAGTGGTGAGAAAACTTTATGGGGAATGTCACTGTCCGTTTAACAATTGTATTTAGGTTAAGTAAGGTTATCATTAGTTCGATACACAAGTTCACATAAGGACAGGATGACCCGAGTCATCCTTCCCGCTGGTCCGCTGCTCACTCTGAGCAATCAGCGTAAAGTCAAGGTGGCGCTGGCCAAACGACCTGGTTCGACTCCAGGCGTTAAGCCCCCACCTAGCCCGATCATATCGAGGTGGACCGGGACTAAGTGACCTGGTTCGACCCCAGGCACTCCCGGCTCCCACCCAGTCCGACCAACTCAGGGTGGTCTGGCTAGCGACCTGGTTCGACCCCAGGGAACGCCACGGCCAACCACCCGGTCCGACAATCGCTACGCCCAGGATGGGCTGCGAGTTTGTCAGTTTCTAAAAAAAAAAAAAGTAAGGTTATTTTAATAAGATTTCCTCACAAGTGTGATGAAAAACATTGTGTGTGCCACGGGCAGTAAAGTAATTACAAACTCGTGTTATTAAAGCCCTCGGCTTCGACTCGGCCTTGCAACAAACACTCGTTAGTCGTTTGTAATTCCTTACTTACCGCCCTTGATACACAATGAATTAGTACGTACGGTAGCTAATAAAGAAAGCCTCAGATCGCATATTTACCACTCTTGCATTCGGCTCGGGCGTCAAATACGATCGATCTGAGACATTATTTGTTTTGCCGCCCTAGGTTAGTAATGTACTTATAGCAGGGTCTAGCGCTCCATAAGAGCTGGTAACTTAATCCCCCATTATGACAGCAAAGGTATGTCGATATTTGACAGCACAATAGTCATCGATCTGTGACCCAGAAACCGGCATGAAATAGGTGAGGCAGGTTTCATGTCATATGCCGACGATATTACGTAATGCGATTATCCAATCAATCTATAATTTGTGTAATATTGTCGTAGGTTTCCGCGATTATCACTCATTGTAATAATACCTACAGAGGCATAGGCATTACTACAGAGGCCGGGAAGTGAGGGGTTGCCGGCCGAGTACATATAGCTGGCAACCCCATTTCACGCCTAGGTATGTAGGTATATAGTGCTTTTCCCAAATATGCAATGAAATAAATTAAAAACACTCAAAAAAATCAACCTTTATTTTTTAGAGATGCTAAAAGTAATATAAAGTAGACAAAAAAAATAAAGTAAATTTTTAAAACAAAAAATAAAAACCGACTTCCAAAAACCTAAACTAAAAACCAAAAAATAATATGTTAATTACCCCAAAGAAATGGATAATCAACGATTCATATATACATATACAGATATTTATACTTTTTAACCTGTTATTTTTGAAGTTGGTGCCTGCCACGTAAAGCTGGCTGTGTTGAGCTCCTTAGCTGGCACCGACTTCAAAAATAACAGGTTAAAAAGTATAAATATCTGTATATGTATATATGAATCGTTGATTATCCATTTCTTTGGGGTAATTAACATATTATTTTTTGGTTTTTAGACTTTTTAGTTTAGGTTTTTGGAAGTCGGTTTTTATTTTTTGTTTTAAAAATTCACTTTATTTTTTTAAATTTTTAGTGGCGCTGGAAAAATATTATTTTAACCAAATAGACTTAAGTCTATTTAGTTAAAAGAAAAAAATCCAAATCGGTCTAGACGTTTTCAAGTAACCGAGAAACAAACCTACATAAAAATTGCTCTTTGTTTTGAAGTCGGTTAAGACTGGGAACTTATTTCTAATAAGAAATGCACGAGAAAGTAAGAAAAATACCGAAATCGCATATGTGTGCCTATGATATTTGAAGAGTTCCCTCGATTTCTCCAAGATCCCATCATCAGATCCTGATTTGGTTGCAATGGGTCCACCTCGGAGGTAGGAGGAGGACCCTTTTAAACGTTCGCGGGTATTCTACCCAGTATCCAATACCAGGACAAATTATCACAGAAATAGACGCTATCTCCGAAACCTGGAAGGAGTGTTGCCAATCCTTGTTTCTTTGTATTGTCACCCTAGTTATGTAATGTACTATAATATACGCGAATTAAGTTGTTTTATCATCAATTATTTGTGTGTTTGCTTTTAACCGACTTGACAAAGGATGATGTCCTCAGTTCATCGGATTCTTTTTGTACGTTCCCCGATTACTCGAAGACGGCTGAACAGATTATAAAAAAATCTTGTTTTGTTGGAAATACTCTTAACTCCGCGACATATAATATGATTACATGAACGATCCATACTTGGGAAGTAACTATTGGATGTTGACTCCTAATACAATAAATAGGATTACCCCGTCAGCTTGAACTATTCAGCACTCACCCAGTGTGCGCTGGATACCGGTGGCTGGGTGAGGGTTATAGTACATTATGACTGGGGTTGCCATATCGAATGACCCTATTATCGGGAGAAAAAAAAACAATTTTTCGGGATTTTGATCGGGAGAAACAAAAATAAAATCAAATTAAACTAAATATTTAAGAACAACAACATTTAACATTATTGCTACTTCGTACGCTGCCCGATAGAAATGTCTACATAAATAGAGTCTGTGCGAAAATAGAATAGGTGTGGCGAAAAACGGAACTAACCTAACCAGTATGACAAATACGGTAGAAAAGCATTACAGCGCCCCCAAATCTAAATCCTATTCTCTTTCCGCACAGACTCTAAATACTAACAAATAACTGGCCATGAGCATGTCGGACCGTGCTCAGTGTAGGGTTCCATAGCCGTAACTATAAGGTAAAAAATACGATGTAAAAAAAGTACAACAACAAAAGAGCGTATCTTCATAGCAATTACGTCCTTTTGTTGAGAAGCGCAGTTTATCGGCAATAACTCAAAACGGTACATTCGATCTTGTTGAAAATAATTTTCGTTGAAAGTATTTATTAAGCGTTACCTTCGTGATTTTTTTCCATATTTTTCGGACGCACGGTTTAGAAAATAGAGGGGGGGGGGACACAATTTACACAACTTTCGGAGCGATTATTTCCAAATACATTCACTTAATCAAAAACATTACTTAGAAACCTTATAGTGTTTTTTAAAGAGCTGTCGAACTATGTACCACACGTTGACATTTGCTGAAAAAAAAAATTACTGTCTTTAACATGTATGCAGTGCCCTCCCTAAAAATATTTATTTTAATTATTTATATACCAAACTAAGTAGCGGCTCATGAAAGACACCTATATTCCAAATTTCATCAATATCCATCATGTAGTTTTTGAGTAAAATGCCTGTGACATACGGACAGACAGACAGACGGACGGACATGACGAAACTATAAGGGTTCCTTTTTAGCCATTTTGGCTACGGAACCCTAAAAATGGTTTTTGTTGTTAGAAACGTTCCGCTTGACGAAAATTCGGAACTTAAAATTATTGTTTTATAAAGTAAAGTTGTTTTTCGGGAGATTTTTAATTTTGTCGGGAGTCGGGAGGACATTCGAAAATTTGGGAGAATCCCGCCAAATCCCGACCATCTGGCAATCCTAATTACGATATGATACGAGTGGGCTATGTTAGTCATTACAGTCGAGGCTGTGTTGCTCAGCCCGAGCCGCGAGGCGACTATTTTTTCCATCGCTCACAGTATCTGAAAACAACTTAAGACGTATAAGTACTACTTGTTTGCTCCTTTTTAGACAGAGGCGCGAGATTTCCATAAATTGCCCCGTTAAATCTTAACTTCCCTTCGCCCGTGCCATCGCTCCCTCGCGAGGGGTCTCGCGGCCTTGACATGGTTCCTCCGAGGGGAGCTCGTGAAAGACCGCCTAGACTCGCAAAAGGTCCTAAATTTATAACAAAACCATGGCGCTTAATTCGTTTTGTATTATTTATGTCGAAAGGTCGTAAATGGATTAGAGAACTGAATAGTCATACGTCTATTCGTTATAATATATCGAGGCAAGTATTGTCACAGGCATAGAAAGACTTTTAAACCGTTTTTAACGGTCTTACTGTGGCTCTTTTTGCGCATAAACATTATATTTTTGACCTCTGCTCGGTAAGAAAACGTTAGGGGATTTGAGTTCAAAATATGTTGGTCTTTATAATAGCTCGCCTGTGTTTAAGCTTTGGTCTTTGTAATTTTTTTTAAGGGCACGGTAGATACATATATATGGCTTCGTATTTAATGCGTTTTTCATGCTTTTATTTAGTTTCACCTGTGTCTGTCTGACTGTAATCAAATCTCGTAAAGCCGGGTCCAGAAGAGCGTAACGTGTAATGTAAGATTACGTGTAGTTTTCCACATTTGTGGGGAATATTGCCGTCCACACGCAGAGTTCGCGTTACATTACCTACACGTTACACTTATCTGGACCCGGCTTAAGTTATACAGTTGTATTTGACCTACTTTTGGGTTTCCGACTCAGAATGTCAACGCAATATTACATAAGTATTATGACACAATATTGTTTTTAATAAAAACTGTACAAAGTAACTATGATTAAGCTAAAACTAAATAGTATTTATGCAACAGTTGTATAAGTAGGGTCAAAATACGTGAATGGCGTGAGTTGCGATACGAGCCGCCGCGGCGGCGAGCATCGCAAATAGAGATGCCATGAGCGTTATTTGACTGAATTATACAACGTTGCATACAATACTTTTTCTACAACTAGGTTTTAAAATATAATAGAAACATGCATAGTAGTATGCAACAGTTGTATAAGTAGGCTCAAAAAATGCGAATGGCGCGTGTTGCGATTCGAGGGACGAACGACGATTAGTGTCAAACTGCATACATTTCGTCACCTACTGGCAGATTAGACGGTATTTAAACATAGCTTGAGTTTCGCCTAGCCGTAGGTACATTTTAAAATAAAAATTCCCATATACAAAAAATCCTCATAAATAGGTACCTACCTAATACATATTTTTCCTCTTTCCTTAAACTATTTACTATAAAAAATCATAATTTGTCAGTTACATAGTCTAACGTATTCATATTCGTATATTCTTTGAGGGTGTGAAAAGTTGTGTACGCGTGTGTCTTTCACTGAAATATTGCTCGGTAAATTATTGTACTTATGTTTTTACTTTTTATCGACATGGAATGTGGTCCGTTTGAGTTCATTTTGGATTTGGTAATTTTTGGTCAAAATTGTAACTGGTACCAGTTTTTTCTCGGTCGCTACTATTATTTCCTTTACACACCGTAAAACAGTCCTACTTTGCTCCTACAGGGATAACTATGCTCCAAGCCCGAAAACATATTTCTAGCTCTGTTATTTGTTTCTATTACGGTCCCCATTTGATGAGCAAATTTGGTCTAACTTTGCTCCAAGAAACATTTAGGTAGTAATTTAGGAGAAAAGTTTTGCCGCGTCAATGGGTAACTTTGCTCCGAATTTATTGTTTCTATATATTTGACGGAATAGATAGTGGCGTATTTTTCAATTTATAACGCGTTAGGAAATATATTTTTCGTGTTATACAGTGTGTTACCGGTATGCGGGCTTTTATTAAAACTGATAATAATATGCTTCATTAGCAATCGTTTGCAAGTATTAGCAAATCCTAATTATGCGAATTAACTGCACAATTCAATTTCCTAAATCCGCACTTTAAATGTAGTAGGTGTACTACGTAATTATCGTTATTCATATCGCTGATGCACTTGGTACAAGGCGTGTCGTGGTACGGAGGTGAAAAGTTGAGAAAAACAATCCCACAATTAATGCCGTCCTTATCATTACGTTTATGTATGGAGTTTTTTACACAGCTTAAAGAGTTTTTTCTAAAATTTGACATGACAATTACAAAAGTATTGACATTGGCTTGTCAAATTACAAAACAAACATTTATTTGCAAAACTGATATTTTTTGCGTTAAAATGGCTAAAGACACATGTGAATTATCTGACATGATTTGTGCGACACGTGGAAATGTTCCTCAAGCCTTGAGACTTTATCGAGAGTGGTTTCGAAATCAGCGGCATCCACATAATCTTCGTTTGATAACAATGGCTGTCCAGCGAGGTCCAGAGAATGCATGGTCCTATCTGGTTAGTCTGAAAGGGCTATAAACGGAATTGTGCACGTACAACTTGAAGAAAGGATTCTCAATCACTTCAAACAGGTCCAAATGTCTAGTACTCGTATTGCTTTTTAAGTTTTATTACTTAGTGTTGTTTTTCCGTAGTTTTCTTAAGTGTAGCAATCCTGGTATCTCTAATTGTTGAAATAGGTAGATGCAGGCATTTATCTTAATGTCTTCGTTATAAACAAAGAATAAAGAGCTGGCATTTACATCTAATTGTCAATTTAGTACTTTGCTGTACATTGCTTGCAATTAAAATTTTGTTAGAAAATTTATGAAATCGGAATTTTAGTCGATGAATTAAATGAAGGTCATGGTTAGGTTAAGAAAGAACGTTACTTTACCCTACTTTAAAAAAAGCCTGCTTGCTGGTAACGCACTGTATACATATAAAACAAGTATGTCTTAAAATTTAAAATTGACAGATTTATTTCGAATTTTCTAATTTTGGAGCAAAGTAGGACCGTTTTACGGCATATCTTTAGTGTTAGTGTAAAGACTAGGATCCGCACGAATTTGCACGTCTCAAGAATATACAAGGATGTCAGTGTTAGTATTTTTAGCTTAACATTATTAAGCTAAAAAATACTACTTGACAATAATGAATCGTGTACCTAGACCTCATTTTAAGTTAACAAAATTAGGTCTACACGATTCATCATTACGCATTTTGCTTAACATCCTTAAATCTTCTATATCTATCTCTTTTGTATTAAGAATAACTCGATGGGCGTACCATCCATTTCCCGAAGCCATTGAGGCCATTTTCAACCTCCTGTAATTTAGTGCTGGCTAAAGCTAGAACCCTGAATCTTCAGGGATATATAGGGACTAATATGACTTAGATATACCTATTCTCAATAACATTCAATTTGAACTTGTAGTTTAGGTAAGAACACAAACACGCACGTCAAAGTTTTTGCACTGACTCACTCACTCACTGATGATCATCATAAGCTCCGAATTTTAAACATAGTTAGTTTTTAGTCCATAAAGTCATGCAATTTCAGTCACCTTTCAAAGATATACGAATTACGAACTACATAAGTAAGTTTGTAATCCTATACAAATACATGCGATTACTTATCTAGTTTAAATGGGAAATAGAATGGATTGGAATGTTATAAATAAAGGATTCCGATCAAAAACATTACGTCTGCTCGTTTGCCCCCTATTTCATAAAAAAAAAAACATGTAAAAGGTGCAGTGCCAGCTGTTCTTCTACAACAAAAAAGTTTTGAGATGTAATGTTAAACCAAGTCAGTACCGGGGGGTGTGTCCACCGAACTCCAACTCCACCGACTGGCCTATTATTTAACCGTAGAGGAACACATTTTATAGTACTCAAATAAAGAATTCTCTACGGGTAAATAATATAAATTTCTTTTTTAGAGGTACCCTTGCCGGGATATGGGGTGGCAACCCTAGCGCGTTATGTTTGTAAATGCATGCTCTTTCATGCAGTATATGTTTCATAGGAAAAAGAGTGAGAGAAGGTCGTCGTTAGGCGTTATGTTAGGCTATTACAACACATCTTTCATTCAGCCTATGTTGCTGATACCTTTCAGCCACAGATATATAAGGTCCTAATTTATTAGTTGCAGATATTTTCACAGCTGATAGTACTCGGTCTCTGGAGTATATTTAAGCATGAAACATTATAGCTTTTACGATGTCTTTTCGGAGAAAAAGGAAAAACAAATTTGCTACGTAATAACACCCTGTTAATGTGATTACTAAATGAAAACTCATTGAACAGATTCTAGTAGCTCTTTTACGTACCACATAACTGTAACTGTAAATACATGATTGTCAATGTCATGTTATGTTTTGTATGATTATGTAGTGATTGTTGACATGACAGATAGTGTTATTGTGACATGTGATAATGCACATGGTGTTTTTTTTTAGACGAAATTATAATTATTTTTTTTGTTAGGTAAATGAAATCAAAAAAGTTATATGAAAAGATTTCTTAATTTCTATTTAAAGTTAATTATTTTAATGCAAAGTATAATGTCTTAAAATATCTGCAACTAATAAATTAGGACCTTATATCTCGAGGTAGAAGGAAAAAGTGTATGTACCTCGCGTGCTAAAAAGAAGTGGCGGCCACCTACCTACTTTGAATACCGTTAACTTCATTTTCCGTCAATATTATTAGCAGATTTGAAGATCTGATAATAATGGTATAATTAATTGTTCAAATACCATCAAATGAAATGGAAAATTTATGTTTTCCATCACTAAATTGCACTTTTGGCGTCAAACGCCAAGCGAAAAACGTTACACGCTTCTTTGCCATACAAATCGACGAACTGTTTCCTTCTTCTCGATATATTTCTGTGTTTTCAGCCTTACCAAATTCAACATCAATTTTTGATGGCTTACAAATTTAGGTGTCGCAACCTTGGCCCACGGCTTATAAATGTTAAATGAGTCAATTTTAATGTCTTAATGAACATTCTTGTTCTGGGAATCCTTTTGAGGTACGCTTTTTGACTTATGTACAGAAAATGTAGCGAAGATTAGAAATGTAATAACGAACCAAGGACCATTAAAACAAGAGGACTGTCATTCTCCATACTTTGGATCGTAATCCGACCGCTAGGGGATTTCCAGGCAAAAACTAAACGGCGCTAAAAAACTAAACATTTAACGATGTTATAATTGAACAAAGAAACATAGTACAATAACAATTAGTTCGTAAACAGCTAATAATAAATACATTCTAACATTTAAATACTGTGTCATGTTTGCAAAGTTGAATAATTGTAAATAGTATAATTCTTATTACCATGCTTATACATAGATGGCGTTGTAAATTCGGGGAACACCCTACCTGCCTTTAAAGTACAGCGTACACTAGAGGCAGGTAGGGTAGGGGCGGTTATAAAAAAAAAACATTTATTGCAGACTAATGATCCATAGGATGTTAGTGACAATTTAAACTTAGTAACAATGTTAGTAGGCCCAGAAAAAGCATAGGAAAAAAAACTGGTTATAAAGAGTTCGGATCTTTAAAAGACGCATTTTCCCCCATAGACGCAACTATCCCGGTTGACCTCATCAAATGGTATACCAAACATAATTATCATTTTACACTTTATATGCAGTTCATTTATAATGTATCTGTAGATCAACAGTTAATACAAACACAATAATGATGTAAAGATTCTATACATAAAAATACATTTTATTAAAAAAAACCGGTCAAGTGCGAGTCTGACTCGCGCACCGAGGGTTCCGTACAAACTCATAAGTAGATACGCGAATAGTTCAAGAAAAACTGTATGTTTAGTAGAAGCAAATAAGTATATGTTATCATTTTTGCAAATTTCTAAAAAACAGTGCAAGTTAGGAAAACAGTTACCTATATTTTTCCTGTAATATTTAGAACCTGACGTGTAATGATTCTATTTAATAGCAAGGACCATTAAATCAAGAGGACTGTCATTCTTCATACAAAAAGCTGTTCCCCGAATTTACAACGCCATCTATGTATAAGCTTGCTAAAATAATTATAATATTATTTACAATTATTCAACTTTGCAAACGTGACACAGTATTTAAATGTTAGAATTTATTTATTATTAGCTGTTTACGAACTAATTGTTACTATACTATGTTTCTTTGTTCAATTATAACATCGTTAAATGATTAGTGTTTTAGCGCCATCTAGTTTTTGCCCGGAAATCCCCTAGCGTGAAACAGGCCATCGCTTAGTTTTGCTACTCTCCGCTAGATGGATTAATGGATGGAATAAGTTTTTGTAAATCTCTAAAAAAGTGTTAAAGTTAGGAAGACCGTTTTACCGACCTATTTTTCCTGTAATGTTCAGGTTGATATTGATAATTAGTAATTATGACACAATTTTTTGATCAGTAACTTCGGAGATAATAGGGGGGGAATGGTACATAAAAATGTATAAATCAAAAACTACTTATTTAAGAAAAAAATAAAAATGGTGTTATAATCTACAAATTAAGCCCTTTCATTTGATACCCCACTCAATATAATAGCCCTACTTTCAATTTTCAAAGTCCCATTACGGAGCGTTTTTAAAAAACAAAGTAAAAAAGGTACAAGATATTTTTTATGTCCAATAAGCTCGGGTTAGCTACTTTTAACACTATTCCAAATTTCAAATCGATGGCATCAGTAGTTCCTGAGGTATCTGGCTGTGACAGACGGACAGACAGACAGACAGACGGACAGAGTCGCACCATAAGGGTTCCTTTTTTACCATTTTGGTACGGAACCCTAAAAATACTCATTTGGGTTATTCTTCAGAAATATGTCTGCGACTTATTCCTCTGTCTCCATACATTTATTATGAAAAAGAGCCAGAGGAATAAGGTGATCGCAGACATATTTCTGAAGAATAACCCATTTACGAGTTTAGATCAAATAAATATTTACGTTTTTAAATTTTATGTAAAATTATTTCTAAAGCCCGACGTCAAAATATAGAGAGTTTGAGACCTCCGTGTGTCTCTCTGACTGTGGCATTGTAGCGCTTAAACGCATGGACCAATCCGAATAAGATTTTTGTAATTCACTCAAAGACAGTGAATTCGGGTCGTTTTCTATATAATTGTTCATAGAAAGTGACCAGAATTCATTGTTCGTGAGTGTAGAAAGATAGCTGATTCCCTTGAAGTAGCTCATAGCTATGTTAGATAAAGATGAGCTCAGGCAATCCGATGATGTCGGTGATAAATTTGTTATTAAGTATTTCTGTTCGGTAGCTAATATCGCCAGGTACATACTTATGTATCTAAGTAGAAGTATTTATTATCTTAATCGTAATAATTTATCCATCTTGTTTCAGATTCCTGATATTTCAACAACACCAAGCGAAGATGTCAAAGTTAAAAACATAGACAAGATAGCATAAACATAAAATAGGAAAGTTATGCCCTTTGCTTAGTTTAGTGGATAAATAATCCACTCTTATGCACAGAGAAGCAACTTACGTGTTCAGGGATTCACTCAAACTACGACAAAAACTGCTACAACGGACGACGACATATTTTAAAGGGGTAGAATTCGTCAAAAAAGACGCCATACGATTCTTCACTTACGATTACGAAATACACCAAAATACAGTAATATTATGAACATATTTATAGGCAACGGTTATCATTCCAAGAATCTCGTTAAACTAAAACGCTTCATTTGACTCTTTAAACTAGTTACGGACAATAATATTGACTTTTTAATTAGACAACTGGCTGAATATACTCTCATTTAAAAAAACAATCACATCACAAAAACATTTGCCAAGCGCATTCCATTTTCGAATTTCAAAATGGCGGTGAAAGCTGAGCCGATTGGTCCACGCAACGGGCATGAGTTAGCGCCTTTGAATACGAGGGCAGACGGCAGTGAGAGGCCACATGGGGTGACTATAGTACTCCAAGGCTCGAGAGGATCATTGCAACGTGTGCCAGGGGACGCGCCAGAGGAAGACAGGGCGGCGTGGTCTGGGAAACTGCAGTTCTTCTTATCTATCATCGGGTATTCGGTGGGACTTGGGAACATTTGGCGGTTCCCGTACCTGTGCCAGCAGAATGGAGGAGGTAAGACTTTCTTTTCCAAACTTTTTTACACAGCGACTCAGCAGCTGTATTTTTTTATACCTACCTATCAGTGGCGTGGCGTCAAATTTATTCTAAGTAAAGCCGGTGCAGATTTAGATTACTTTTTCTACACGAGTAGTAGGTCATATGCTTTAAAATAGGCAAGCCGGTGGGAATCGGGTTCTATGGACGCCACGCCACGGCTACCTATATATATGTGTAACTCCGGGATATTGGTAAAAGGTACAGATTTTTGACTTTAATAAAGAGATAATTAGGACATAGTTATGCAATAACGTTCCAATCCACAAAACAAAGTATCAACGCAAGCGCAATTTTTTTTGGATTATGGACTTTGATTTCTTTGGTTTCTTTGAAGTGTCTTTAAAATCAAAGTCCATAATCCAAAAAAATTTGCATGTGGAATGGAACGTTATTGCATAACTACATCCTAAGGGAAATTATGTAAATAAATAAATGAAAAATGTAGTCAGTCAATTGGTGTGAATTCTCGTCAAACGCACGGCGACATAAACGAAGCAAATACGGTTAATTAATTGGTTGGCACGCTGGCTCCGTCCCATCTCCACGGTACCACAAACAAAGGTGGCCCGGCAGCCGATGCGGCAGAAGCCCTCAAGCGGCGGAAATACAAGGGCCTCAGTGCCAACTACCATTTTATAGCCTTTGGTTTTGAGACCCTTGGTCCGTGGGGTCCATCAGCACAGACTATTTTTAAATAAATTTCAAAGCGCTTGGTCAACGCCACGGGAGACAAGAGAGCTGGCAGCTCAGCGCATAAGCATCGCGATTCAGCGAGGAAATGCTGCCAGCGCTTTCGGTACAATGCCACAGGGGCCATTTTAGAAATAGGTAGATTTGATTGTTATGGCTCAACAATTAAAGTCCGTGAGTGTACCTTAACGTGTGTTATACTTATTATAATTATACGTATCGGCTGTTAAGTACAAAACGTAACGAAAATGCTATAGTAATTATAGTGAGTCGTAAACCTAGGTAATTGCCTTATTTTCTTATTTAACATCAATTGTTAAGTACACAATTCGGATGATAACACTGAAAAAATAAATGTATGACAACTATGTGCTTAAACGCACTTTTTCGTGCTCAAAATGGCAAAATGCTATTTTTTTTCATACAACTTTGTACAGCGATGGAAGCGATGACGTCATAGGTTCCTCCCGTTTTGTATAGAGCGTTTTCAATGCTCAGTGCGATCTGCTACTTTTGATTACAATTTGTGGCTGTTATACTTATACAAATGTATTAGGTGTCATATAGATATTTGTTCCTCACAAATAGTAGAATCGATTTACGACAGAAAAAAAATCGAGTCAACAGGCGAATTGTAATGGGATTAATGCATGCTCTATTATACGCTCACGCACAATCAATTCGGGTCATTTTCTATGATTGACCGTGAGTTTATTACATTTTCTTCTATTACTGTGTTGTGAGAATGGCCGGGGTAATAACCACCAGGCTGCTTACCTTGTTTTTTTCTTAAATTTGGGGTTTTTGATTTATGATGAAAAACGTTACAAAAATACCATTCCCTCTATTATCTTCGAAGTTACTGAACAGAAAAATCTGTAATAATTACCAATTATTCATGTTATCCTAAATATTACAGGAAAAATATAACGGTTTTCCTACCTTGCACCGTTTTTGAGAAATTTGTAAAAATCGTAACACATACTTATTTGCTCCTACTAAACTAATCGCCATACAGTTTTTCTCGAACTATTAATGTATCTACTTATGAGTTTGTACGAAACCCTCGGCGCGCGGGTCCGACTCACACTTGACCGGTTTTTTTCTCTGTTTATATTCGGAAACGGTCTATAAGATTACGAAATATTGTATAATGGTTCGTGAATTAGAAATTAATTCAGATTCTTGCTCTAGGTTTAATTTACGGCGGCCTGAATTTATCATTTCGTGACGCCCCCTGGGGCAGTGCCGCGGCGTCCTGACGTACAGTTTGGGAACTTGTACGTAATTTATTTATAACTCCGGCAATTTCCACAACACGGTGATTAAAGAAAGATAGAATATTACCTAGATTGTATCATAAATTAAATTAAAATAAAATTCATTTATTTCAAGTATCAAAGCTCATAATTACATTAATTGCATTTAAATTGAACCTAGCCCAAGAGAATAAATTTTAACGGCCATTCTCACGAAGTATGTCTGCGGTCACATAATTACCGCGACGCTGTTTTCATACTAAATGTATGGAAACGCGGTAATTAGACGCAGTCATACTTCGTGAGAATGGCCTAATACCCAGTACCCATGGCCTTACAGTATGAATTTATTTAATAAATAAATTAATATAATAAATAAATTCATACTGTAAGGTCAATAATAATTACATTCATACAATAACAACTTCTAACATTAATAAATTCAATTAAATAAGGTGGGTTGAAGTCAACATGATGTATTTACAGAATGTAGTAAGGAATTCAAACACATACATATATTGAGATAAAAAGGAAGAGGGAAAGCCGCTGGATAATAGCAACACAAAGCCGACAATTGTGGAGATCCTTGGGGAAGGCCTATGTCCAGCAGTGGACGTCTTTTGGCTGAAATGATGATGATGATGAAAATGAAAGAGTGTATGTACCTCTCGTGCTATAATAACTAATTACTAAAAAATATTTTTACTAATAAAAAACCCGACCGCGGTGCACTTTAAAATTTTGTTTATTTTAACGAACTTCATACCCAGTGACACTCGCGCCATCAAGACGAATCTAATGATGTATCATTTATCAAAATCGGTTATGCCGTTGAGTAGTTACGAGCGGACATAGGAACGGACATACATAACATACAGGCCAAACACATAACCCTCCTTTGGGCTTCGGTGCAGTCGGGTAAAAAGAAGGGCTTGGGACCTTCTTTGCTCGCCGTGATCTTCAGTTTATAACAACATTATTGTCAGATTAGCAAAATCTGATAATAATGTTATAATTAATTGTTTAAATATCACCAAATGAAATGGAAAATTTATGTTTCAAAGCCCGTGGTGAAAATAATTTTGCTACCTTGTGACACATTTAGTAGCGTTTTATTTAAATTTCTAATACAACTTTTCTAAAATAACGAAATGAGTTCAATTAAAGTGCATCACACATTAAATTATTAAAAATGATATTTTAAATTGGAACAATGTTGAAATATTAGTACATTTATAGTCTATTAAATAATATAAATCGATTATTATTTTATAACACTGCATTGCTATGGCATATTCTAAGTGGGTTCAGATTTAAAAAAACCGTTGTCCTTGAACAGAAAATTACCACTTTGATGCCTCTTACCAGGGAGGAACAGACCGTTTTCTGAATAGGAGTTGTGAAATAGTATATTAATTACCTAGGGAGGTAAAACAAAGAATGTCTCAGATCGCAGGTATTTGACGCCCGAGCCGAAGGAAAGGGCGATAAATATGCGATCTGAGGATTTCTTTATTAGGTACCTTCCGTGGTAAGTACAAAATGTTACGTCTCCCCCAGGCCAGAAAGAAGAGAAATATTGAAAAATTATATGTCTCGGGCAGGATTCGAACCTGCATCTCCTACGGCTATCCGGGCTAACACAGGCGCGCTACCAACTACGCCACCGATACGTTGCCCAAGTCATGCAATTTTTCAACCAGTCTCCTCCTTTGTGACGTCATCCTGGGTGACGTTCAAATCCTACCCGAGACATAATTTTTCTTTTCTAATAAAATATTTACAAATAAACAATATTCAGTAAAGTAGACAATGCAGATCCGTAGCACTGAGCGTCGTAGACACTGCTACGGCGTAGCTCCGTAGCAAGAAAAATCGATATATACCAGCGCCCAAACGGTCTAAAAATAGATACTACGTTTCAGACCCCTGATGAAGTTTAAAATAACTACACTACATTTCACAATATATCAAGTAACCTATCATCATCAGCCATACGTCCACTGCTGGGCACAGGTCTGTTGCTCAAAGTTAAAAACTAGTAACTATGTTTTGGCAAATTTTAAAGAGGAGCCAAAAACGGTTTGTAATTTCAAAGGCTCAGCCGTGTTCGCTCGTTCCCGCGAAATGTATCGTGAACGTGTATTTATGTATATTGTAGCGAGTCCGGATACGAAAAACCGACGGACAGCAGCCCAACAGGACAGAAGTCGTCGCGCGCTCCTAAATTCCGGAATCTAAGGGCCAGAGTGTGGCTACTTTATTTCGGCCATTTTCACGAAGTATGTCTGCGGTCACCTAATTACCGCGACGCTGTTTTCATACTAAATGTATGGAGACGCGGTAATTAGACGCAGTCATACTTCGTGAGGATGGCCGATTTATTTATTTAAACTTTATTGCACAATACAAGAAAGTATAAACGGCGGACTAAATAAAAAGAGACCTTATAGGTATTTAAATTTTAATTTTATAAATTCATTTCGGACCGTGGAGTCCAGATGCCCACCAACTTACAAAGACGCTGAGCCAAAAGCTCGTTCAGACCACTGGGTACCACAGAGCTGGCTCGTTCCTCACTCAACGGATCAGCATAGCGATCCAAAGGGGGGACGCAGCCAGCGTAATGGGGACCCTGCCGCAGGGGCCCGATCTGGAGGACATCACTTAGTATTAGTTTAGATGACGGCAATTGTATAGATTACTTTTATTTTTATTTTTTTATTACTCATCGTACTTCCATTGTAACGATTTTAATAAATTCATTTCATCGGCCATTCTCACGAAGTATGTCTGCGGTCACCTAATTACCGCGACGCTGTTTTCATACTAAATGTATGGAGACGCGGTAATTAGACGCAGTCATACTTCGTGAGAATGGGCGTCATAACGAATTTGTACAAAATTATGAACTAGATACAGGATATAGAGGATACTAGATATAGGATATACTTTCTTTGCTTATACTTTGGCAAACTTTTGGAACATGATAGATAACTTATTTGTGTTGAAAATTGGTCCTGCCGTCTCCGTGTAATCGGGGAACACAAATAAAAAAAAACCGGTCAAATGCGAGTCGGACTTGCGCACCGAGGGTTCAAGGTTCAAGATAAACTGTATGGTAGGACAAACTTAACGGTTGTCCCCGTACATCGACATATGTCGCGGTTAGTTTAGTAGGAGCAAATCAGTTTGTTTTACGTAACGCTGCAAGTTAGGAAAACAGTTTTATTTTTCCTGTAATATTTAGGATGATATTAATAATCGGTAATTATTACTTTTGATTTTCAACATCCCATTTCGGTCCTGTTTAAAAAAAAGCAAAAAAGGTATAAGATTTTTTTTCTGTCCAATAGGCTCGGAATAGCGATTTTTAACACTATTCCAAATTTCAAGTCGATAGCATCCTGAGATATCTTGCTATGACAGACCGACAGAAGGACAGACAGACAGAGTCGCACCATAAGGGTTCCTTTTTACCATTTCGGTACGGAACCCTAAAAAGATTTCGACGATATGAGAACCTCTTCCTTTTTCTGAATTCGGTAAAATACACAGAAAAGTAATTTCGAACGTAGGTAGCGTGTGCAGCTTCGAAATGAGTTTAAAACTTAAATTTCAAGTTGTCTCGTAGTTTTTAAATTAGTTTTAGTTGCGAAATGTTAAAACAGAAAGTTACATAAGCTCATAGGTTGATGGTTTTGTGTTTTGAAACTCTCATGTTGAGAAATCAGATGTTGAAAATTATGTTCATTATACGTTCAATAATACTTACTTATTAGAATATTAGAATATAAATATAAAATTGAAATTCCTAAAAATGTATGTATACAAATTAAATTTTATATTAAGTTAATTAAATGCTTCTATCAAATTTACAATATACATATTACCATCAGGTAGAGACCTGGCGGAATTATTTTATATTTAGAATTAGGTTAGTTTCATTGTTAGTATAGTTTACATGTGAACAAATTTAGTACATTACATAACTAGGGTGGTAATACAAAGAAAGGCCGAGATCGCAGATGTTTGCGGCCCGAGCTGCAAGGGAGGGACGTAAATATGCGATCGAGGGCTCTCGTTAGTACCGCCCGTGTTCTGTACATAATTTTATGTCTACACTTGGCCAGAAAGCGACTTTTTCCGTACGCGTAGCGCGCGGTAATAGCCACTATATGGCGGCCTTTCTCACGAAGTATGACTGCGTCTAATTACCGCGTCTCCATACATTTAGTATGAAAACAGCGTCGCGGTAATTAGGTGACCGCAGGCATACTTCGTGAGAATGGCCGATGGCTATAATTGCAACGGCAAACGAGCAATTTTCGCCCCCGCTCATTACGAAATGCAAAGGTCGGTGCAGACTCAAATCTGCGAGCTCACTAATGGCATGCACCGACGAAGGTCATGGGGCGTCGCCGCCCACTCTAAAACATGCGGCTATGAATAACTAAAGCTCAGACTTGGAAGATGAAAGACATTTCAGCGACTTTATGAATAGCAGACGTTTCTGCTTCGGGCTCACGACTTAATCGGGGTAGATGTCCTCTCTAGTGGTTGAGATACATTATTAAACACTAGTATTTGTACCCGTGGCTTCGGCTGCGTTACTGCCATTATTTTCCCAAGGGAATTCTTTACCGGAATGTATAATATCCTATGCTTCAATCCAGGACTTGATCTACTTGCGTGCTAAATATCATCTCAATCCATCCAGACGCTACCCCGTTATTTAGTAACAAACCTCTAAATATCTTTTAGACTCGATTCTTGTCCTTGTGATAGTGAAGAGTGCAGCTTTCTATCTGGCCCTTTCTATTTCTCGGTGTCACTGATTAAATTATTTTCACCACAGGCTTTGAAACATAAATTTTCCATTTCATTTGGTGATATTTGAACAATTAATTATAAAATTATTATCAGATTTTGCTAATCTGACAATAATGTTGTTATAAACTGAAGATGACGGCGAGCAAAGAAGGTCCCAAGCCCTTCTTTTTACCCGACTGCACCGAAGCCCAAAGGAGGGTAATGTGTTTGACCTGTATGTATGTATGTATGTCCGTTCCTGTGTCCGCTCGTAACTACTCAACGGCACAACCGATTTTGATAAATGATACATCATTAGATTCGTCTTGATGGCGCGAGTGTCACTGGGTATGAAGTTTGTTAAAATAAACAAAATTTTAAAGTGCACCGCGGTCGGGTTTTTTATTAGTAAAAATATTTTTTCCCAATATCTTCACAAACTTTCACATTTATAATATCACACTAGACGCAGCTCCACGGCGTCAAAGTGTGAACCAAAGACTACAATATTATACTAGGTAAACACAGACTAGTAGTCAAACTTCGTCTGTTTCGGAGCGCGCGATATTCAAGGTCGAGGCGCAGACAGAGCGATCCGTACTGGGTCATTCTTACGCATTTAGGGCTGCCATCCGTCCGTCCGGGTTTCCCCGGATTTGTCCTAGTTTGGAGAGCGTCCGGGGAACGTCCGGGGAATGTTTCAGTTGTAGTCCGGGTTTGCTACTCCGGCTCGCGAGAGCTTAATGCACCCCCCCCCCCCCCTTCGGAAGCGAAAGAAACTACGTTGCTGTTGAGATGTCCGGGTTTTAAGCTTCAAAATCCGGGGATTTACGCTTTTTGTCCTAGGTGTCAAATTTTGGAGATGGCAGCCCTATACGCATTCGTAAAAGTTTACTCGCAGTGCGTTCGTTCACGGCACGCACACAAACAAGTCGCGCGACGTACGTGTACCTTTTGCAGGAAGAAAAATTACTGCAATTATACTTGATACCTTCGTCTGCGTGAATTTCTAAATTTTTCATACAAACTTAAGAGAAAGTTTGAAAAATCCTGACCTATTGTATTTACCTCTACATTCCTTAAAAAACCTGTTTCAAATTTCGCCCCGCTTAGAGTCCGACGCACACAGCGTCGTCCCCGCCAACGGGGACGACCTCCTCGCTACAACAGCACACAAGGACCGCGTCCCGATTTGCCTCTGGATCCAAATATCCTGAATTAACTTCCCTCCGACATTGTTGGGGGGCTCAGCTAAGTTTCTTGCCGGGCGGAGTCTTCTTAGCTGGGCTAGGTTTTAGCGACCCGGTTACTAAAACTCCCATTAGTTCGATTTACACACCCTACATAAGGACAGGTTGATCCGCTTCAACCTCTCCCGCTGGTCCGGTGCTCACTTCGAGCAATCAGCGAAACTTCCGTGGTGATGCGTGGCTAAGCGACCAGGTTCGATCCCAGGGAACGACACAAGCCCCCACCTTGTTCGATTTTTACAACAACCACTAAGGCTCGTAAGTACTGTAGCATTATCGCTACAGGTTTTGTGTCGCTAGTTCGTTTGTTCGCTAGTGTTGGCTAACTTGTAAGTTGGTCGGCCACGTGGTCATAAATGGCGGTGACTGTATAGCGATGCGTAATCTGTCAAATTCGTGCTCTATAAAATCGGTTGTACTCTCGCCGAGATTGGATTACGTCCTTACTTCACTTCAAGTTTTTTTGGCGTGCTGGTGGGTTTCGGTTTTGCTTTTTCAAATTGTGGATTCCAGATTCGTCGAGTTTGAAATTTGGGTGTGAGAACAAACGCTGGGGCTTTTTTTCATTCTCAATCTGGCTTTCATTTGAAAAGCACGTTACGTGGTCTAGCATATTTTTGCAGTTTTGCTTGTTTTTCTAGCCCGTTGGTGGGCTTAGATTATTGCTATTTAAAGTTTCTAAACAACTGTGTTTCATTGTAATTGTGATCGTGTCAAGTTCGCGTTTCATGTGCGTAGCGCGGTTCAGTGCTGTTCCGTATTCTAGAGGTCGAGACGCATAGCCTTGTGGGTTGTGTGTGAACCTCCTACGGCGCTTTAGCGACCCGGTGTGGTCTGTTTGACTGAAGCTGGTCACTCTTCGTGTTCCGGCTCCCACGTGACGGTCCGTTTCGACTAGAAGTACGGCGTACGCTGGCGGTATTCGCGAGCGGCTTTCACGGCTGGTGTTGACGGTCCGGTGGTGGACGCTACTGCGGAACCAAATGAACGAGCGCTGCAGGATGCGAATCTAAAGGACGACGGCGACAAAGTTTTAATAACGACAAGGAGTAATAGTGTTAGCGTTTAGCCAGGTACCTGGTAGTATTTAGTGACATTCGCGTGCTTGTGATCGCCTTTGGACGCTCTGTTATACGTCCGGCGCGGCCAGGCAATTTATTTCTCTTTGCGTTTTCTCAAAATTCAGAAAGGCTCTTACCCGCCAATGTAGTATTCAATTTTTCGGTCATTTTAATTTCTCTTTGCGACACCCTAGGGTTTTCATCAAAATCATCCATCCTCTCATTACTTCACCACTTTCAGCCCTAGGTACCGTCAGTATCCCACGCGTACGTTCGATCTTGGGTTCGCTCGGACGACTTGTTCCCGAAGCTTTGTCCCAACACCGATCGTACCCGCTACGCCTTTATTTTTAGACTACTTGACTTGGTATTTGCCTTTTGCTAATATTACTACTACTAATCGTCCTACCGCGTTCCAGTTAAATAAAACGAAAGTGTTCGTGTTTCTAGTAATTTAATGGTTTCTGGTTATATGACAATTTTATCAATAATACTTGCATGAAGTTGGTCTTGTGCCTTAATAACGCTCTCTGTAACTTGTTTACTTATTCCTTAGGTTAATAACTGTGCCATTACGAACTCTGTACTCCTACTAGATTATTTTCAGGAAAATAAACAAAATTATACGTGTTGTTGTGTGTGATTTATTTCTAGTTTATCCCGAGTTATTTATTTAGTAGCTTGTGTGCCCTGTAGGCTAGTGCCCGTAGTCGATAGGGAATTTCCAAGGTAAGTCGATTAGTGAACAATTTTTTACCTTTCGTACGTTGTTTCCGTGTTTGTTCGCAGGCGTATATTATTACATATATTATCACATATATTATTGTATATTGTCGCTGACGTTCCACAGTGTCAAGTCAATACCATTTAACACGCTAGTCGCTAAGCGACGCGTCGCCCGTGTCACGTTCGTATAGTGTAGGTTAGTTTTGTCAGGCTTAATAACCGACGCCGTAGCGTAGCGGTGTGGGCGTTGGGTCTGCGAGCTCGAGATTGCTGGATCGATCCTCAGCGTGGGTTTTCTTTTTCCTTTTTTTTTCGACGGTTATTTCTAGTTTAAGCCTCGCGGAATCTTATCCCGGTGTCAGCGGTGTTTTATTCCCAAGGTTTCCCGTTTTTTTTCTCTTGTCAATAAAATCGAGATTCCATTTGAATTAAATTTTCAATAGTTTTTGGAAAAATTAACATAAATTAATCGGTTAGGGTTGTCGACCATATTGAATTGAATTGAATTGAATTACAAATTTAATTCAATATTTCCAAACGGGACTTCATAAATAAAACTAAACAAGCCGGGTTGAATGGATTAAACTGTTTATATCTATTTTTATTTTTTATTTTTTTGCCTTTTTATTTTTTTTTCCGACTTTCTTTGACCTTTTTTAATTGAGTTTATTGTAGGTCGATTTAACATTTTCGTTTAGGACTCCGTTCATTCGATTGAACGAGCCGATTCCGTTGATTAACTGAATTGAATTGAATTGAATTGAATTAAAATTTGACTTTGATTTAATTGCGTTTATTTTGGATTATCTAATATTTGCAAATGAGACTTCATAAATTAAATTAAACGTTGCGTTGTTGCTAATCGTTTAGCTATTTGAAATTAAATCAATTCGATAGGGTTGGCAACTTAGACTTCAATTAAAATTAAATTGAGTTTATTTTGGGTCAATTTAATATTTTCAAACAAGACTTCATAAATTAAATTAAATTAACGGAGCTTGAATAGCTGTGGCTATTATTAGGGGTGGCAATCGAGTTTGGATTAAATTAGTTTTGATTGTGAACTGAATTTAAGTTTTTAAATACTTCTTAAATTAAATCGATTTAACCAAGTTTAATTTGAATGGATATCTAACCGGCATCTATAACTTAAATTTTTTGGATGTCCGCGTTTACTTCTAACTTTAATTTTTTTGGATGTTTGCGTTGACTTCTAACTTTAATTTTTTTTGGAAGTTCGTGTTGACGTCTAGTACTTCGTTGAACCTCTAGCTATTTTCTCTTTCTTCTTTTTTCTATTTTCTCGGCTTCTCTGCTTTAGTCTGCTGCTTCTTTTTGTGCGATCGTTTGTTAACTTTGCAGTTATGTCGAATTTCGGCGGCGAAGGTTCTATCTATTTGACGCCACACCTTCCAGCGCGGAGTACGCACCCACCCCATGTTTTCGGTCTAGCTGATGACACGGGGAAGGAGTTCGTCGACAGCGAGCTCCGGCATCATGCGGCATCGACACTTCGTCTGGTGCAAGCGCCGTTGCTTATTTAAATGTGGTGTTGCTCATTTAAATTCTTTCGCTTTTAGGAAGAGGGGATAGCGCGTAAGATCTCTCCATCCTACATGGTTAGGTGGTCTTTGCTTACTTTGTTGCCTTTCAGCGGTTTTTCTCTTTTTCTCTTTTTTGGGTGGATGGCCCTTAACCATTTCTCCCTTTTTTTGAACCGTTGTTGGCTTTGGTAAGATAGGGGAATAGTCGCTTTGTTTTTGGCTATTTTCTCCTTTTTTTGTTTTTAGGTCTTCGTTTTGTCTCCTCTTCGTCAGCGGTTTTTTTTTTCTCCTTTCTGGTGGTTTGGTGTGCTGCGTCTTTCTTCTTTATATCGTGTTTCTTTGCCTTTTCTTGGTCTAATGACCCTTTTTTTCTTCTTCTTCTTCTTGCTTCTTCACTTCTTCTCTTTCTTCTTCTTCTTCTGCTTCTTCTTCTCCCTCTTCCCTTCTTCATTTCTTTCTTTCGTGCACTCCGAATGTCTTGTTGTTCGGCAGTGAGGCGTTGGTAGGTCGGCGGCGCGACGTTGACCAGATTGTGGACCAAAAGGTGGGACTCAGTCGGGCCGGGCGTGCTGAAGATCTCCTCGCCTTGCGTGTGGTGTACGCGAGGGTTCGGATTTGTCGGTTTTGGCTTTTCACTGTAATAATTTTTGTTATTATAGTAACGATGCGAGGTTCAATTTGAAGCGGTGGTCAACTGGATTGATTCATTATTTGTTTCTATGTTGTCGGTCCAATCCTTGTTTTTGCTTTTCGCGATCATTTTGTCTTTTCTAAATTCTAAAAGGCGCATTTGCCCGCCTGTTCTTTTTTTGACCTTTTTGTGACCTTGATTTCCATGGTTTCTCCTTTCATCTTCGCCTCCCGACGGCCTCGGCACAGTGGGGCGTGCCGTTGCTGTGCGGGGTGGTCGGATATATGATATCCTGTGTCTTTCTCTTCCGCCGGCGGCCCATTGGGCCGGGCTGTTGCGCGTGTGGGGGTGGGCGTTTCGGCTGTGGCATGGTTTTTTTGCGTTAGCCGGTGCTCGTAGGTGTTTCTGGCGTGGTCAACTTTGGTTGTGGTTGACATGGCAGATTTGTTGGACAGGTTCCTTCCAACGACTACCTGCGTAGGCACGGCGCGATTCACCGTGTATTTTTTCTTTATGGCTTCGTACCTGTGAAGCAAGCAAGGCCATTAGGAGTTTTGTATCCGCGTTTCGTGCTGTCCGCTCTTACGCGGCGGCGACGCGGCCCAGGTATTTGCGTTCCAGCGTGGTAATTTCGTTTTCCGTTTTTCTATTGTCTTTGTCATGAAGACGCGTCAATGCTACGTGTCATCTCATGCTGCTGGGGAGTTTTTTTGAGTGTAGGGGTTTATCGCGTGCTGACCAACATCCCAACCGTAGCTCATTTATCGTTAGGATAAGTTCGTTAGTTTTGTATGTCTAGTAGGCTATTGTAATAGTGTTAAGGTTTTTTTCCGGAGGAGACTTTGTCCCAGCTGTACGCTGGCGCGCGTTTTAACGCTTACGTTTAGGATTGACGCATGTTGTCGCCGTCTGAAGCTTCTTGCTTGTCGGTCGATTTTCGTACCACCCCGTCGGGGATTGGGTGCTTTCCTGGACAACGATACCTTTACGGACCAATGTATGCCGTATAGCCGTATGGGCTAGCAACCCCGGATTTGTCGATCGATTTTGGACCAACGGTTCCAACCGTGTTCGCTTAGGAAGTCAGCTTCCTTTGCCCCTTAGGTTTAGTTTAGCGGTTAGGTTAGGTTATCGCCTTCCATAGGGTTGTAGGTGTAAGTTAGTGGTTAGGTTTGTGGTCATTCTTGGGGTATTGTCCTTTATAATTGTTGCCTTCGGTTGTTTTCGGCTAATAACCCGCGTCGGTTTGTTAGTCGATTATCGTCTTAGGTGTTTGTGCTAGGGTCTTATTGAGCTGTTGGTTGAGGCGTTGGTTTAGCGATGCCTTAAGTAAGTGTGGTGGACGATGGAGTTTCCTAAGTAATAGGGTTGCGTAGAATTGTTTACTGGCTCGATTACGGAGCTCCTTGTCATCTGGTTGGTCTGTGGGGGTTGACTTCTCGGTTTTTTCTCTTCTCTTGTTTGTTTGTTTTATTTGGGGGATATCTGTAGCATTATCGCTACAGGTTTTGTGTCGCTAGTTCGTTTGTTCGCTAGTGTTGGCTAACTTGTAAGTTGGTCGGCCACGTGGTCATAAATGGCGGTGACTGTATAGCGATGCGTAATCTGTCAAATTCGTGCTCTATAAAATCGGTTGTACTCTCGCCGAGATTGGATTACGTCCTTACTTCACTTCAAGTTTTTTTGGCGTGCTGGTGGGTTTCGGTTTTGCTTTTTCAAATTGTGGATTCCAGATTCGTCGAGTTTGAAATTTGGGTGTGAGAACAAACGCTGGGGCTTTTTTTCATTCTCAATCTGGCTTTCATTTGAAAAGCACGTTACGTGGTCTAGCATATTTTTGCAGTTTTGCTTGTTTTTCTAGCCCGTTGGTGGGCTTAGATTATTGCTATTTAAAGTTTCTAAACAACTGTGTTTCATTGTAATTGTGATCGTGTCAAGTTCGCGTTTCATGTGCGTAGCGCGGTTCAGTGCTGTTCCGTATTCTAGAGGTCGAGACGCATAGCCTTGTGGGTTGTGTGTGAACCTCCTACGGCGCTTTAGCGACCCGGTGTGGTCTGTTTAACTGAAGCTGGTCACTCTTCGTGTTCCGGCTCCCACGTGACGGTCCGTTTCGACTAGAAGTACGGCGTACGCTGGCGGTATTCGCGAGCGGCTTTCACGGCTGGTGTTGACGGTCCGGTGGTGGACGCTACTGCGGAACCAAATGAACCAAATGAATGTTTTCATCAAAATCATCCATCCTCTCATTACTTCACCACTTTCAGCCCTAGGTACCGTCAGTATCCCACGCGTACGTTCGATCTTGGGTTCGCTCGGACGACTTGTTCCCGAAGCTTTGTCCCAACACCGATCGTACCCGCTACGCCTTTATTTTTAGACTACTTGACTTGGTATTTGCCTTTTGCTAATATTACTACTACTAATCGTCCTACCGCGTTCCAGTTAAATAAAACGAAAGTGTTCGTGTTTCTAGTAATTTAATGGTTTCTGGTTATATGACAATTTTATCAATAATACTTGCATGAAGTTGGTCTTGTGCCTTAATAACGCTCTCTGTAACTTGTTTACTTATTCCTTAGGTTAATAACTGTGCCATTACGAACTCTGTACTCCTACTAGATTATTTTCAGGAAAATAAACAAAATTATACGTGTTGTTGTGTGTGATTTATTTCCAGTTTAATTCACTACAGTACCTACTGTCAGCGTCAAATATCTGAATTTGGTGACCCATGATAACGACGCCTGAGACTGGGTAGTCACGGTCTTAATTAGTGAATCATTTCATTTCTATGAACATCAATAATGCAATAAAATCACTTAGCAACCTGTAAATAAATCATAATATTTGCTGTATATGAGATTCGTCCTTAGATGGGTTACGTATTAAAAATCGTGATTACACCGCTTTAACCCTCATTGACCATATCGACGAAATCGCGCTCTCCTTATTTTTCCATCTAGCGTACTTAAATATCCACTTACAGCAGCGTATGTAATAAAATCATACAACCCTAGTCCCTCGTATCGTAACGTACATGACTCATAGTCATAGCCCTTTATGTCTATTACCATAAGGGTCATTACCGGATCGGAATCACGATAACATGGTAGTGAATAGTATGCTTTCAATTTTATTGCCCCTAAAGCTAAAGATACGATATGGCTAAAAATAGTATGTTATGTAATACGTTGTGCAACGTTGTGTTGTTTTTCGTTAAGCTTATGTGGATTTCATCGGTTGTATCATTTCGCGGAACAAATAATGCCATGAGATGCGAATACCTGATATCCTTATAAGATTCTACAGAACTAGCTAGCTGCCAGTGAATGACTAGCACAATTATTTTATTATGCACGACAAATAGGTACTAGCCTCCATAGAATTTAGCGTGAAAGTAGCAGTAGTCGGCCAGTTGACTTAGAGTCCGTCCAAGCTAAGTCTGCAGAGGCGAAAAAGAGGTTTTATTTAGAATAATATACAAATGATAACATCACAGCAAAATCATTATTTAATCTTGACACTTGGCAATCATTTTTCCGTTTAATGAGTACCTATATAATGTATCTACATACCTACTGAAATAAATATCTGGAACAGACTTGCACAAATCGATCCAAGGAAAAAGTGCTAAGAGAAAAAGTCGTCAAAAAATTAGAGCAATCGACCTAACGAGGCATTAGTGATGACATTCATGCATCTGCAACAGTCTTTTTTTTACCCGACTGCGGCGAAGCCCAAAGGAGGGTTATGTGTTTGACCTGTATGTATGTATGTATGTCCGTTCCTGTGTCCGCTCGTAACTACTCAACGGCACATCCGATTTTGATAAATGATACATCATTAGATTCGTCTTGATGGTGCGAGTGTCACTGGGTATGAAGTTCTTTAAAATAAACAAAATGGCGGATTTTATGCAGTTTCAAAGTGCACCGCGGTCGGGTTTTTTTTAGTAAAAATGTGGTTATTCATGGAGCTTTTAGCTGAACTTCGGAATACTTTGCTCGCGCATTTACGATCCAAATGGCAGCGACGTGAATAGAAATGCTGACATTTAAAAAGCTTCTGAAATTGGGATTTTAATTTGCCGAGATAAAGTAAAAAAGCCGATAGGTATGACCCAGATCGCAAAATATATATCGGCGATAACTTCTTGGGCCTCGTAGTTGTAGTCGTTAAGTCGGCCATCTAGTTGTTTTTAATCCTTTAACGCCCAAAAATGACAGAGTTGACGCCTCCTCGGGGCTCAATTTGTCCTAATGATTCTGGTTAAGAAAAAAGGTCTGGACACAGGTGAGTGCCATTTAATTTTTAGGGTTCCGTAGCCAAAATGGCTAAAAAGGAACCCTTATAGTTTCGTCATGTCCAATAATAACTTCAAAACGGTTTTTTCGTTACTATTTAAAATAATTTTCGTTGAATGTATTTATTGAGCGATATTTTCCTGATTTTTTTCATATTTTTTGGATTTACGGTTTAAAAGTTAAAGGGGGGGGGGGGGGGGGGACACAATTTATGCAACTTTAGGGGCGATTATTTCCGAAAGTATTCACTTAATCAAAAAAAAGTACATAAAACCTTCTAATGTTTTTAAAAGAACTATCGAATTATGTACATCACGTTGACGTTTGCTGAAAAATATTTTTTTTAGCTTCTGAATACATTTATGGAGTGCCCCCCCCTAGATTTTTTTATTTTTATTACTTAACTAGCAAACTTAGTAGCGGCATCTACAAGACATCTATATTCCAAATTTCATCAGTATAGGTCTTGTAGTTTTTGAGTAAATGCCTGTGACATACGGACGGACGGACGGACGGACATGACGAAACTATAAGGGTTCCTTTTTAGCCATTTTGGCTACGGAACCCTAAAAAGGAAACTCATGACGGCATAAACTAAATACCCCAATTGCATTGTAATTGAAGTTCATCTTCTGCCTCCGGATCCATTTTAAAGTTAGTATAGAAATGATCATACTAAATAAGCGTTATGAAGTTTAATTTTATTATTTCAAATTTGGCCCAATATTTTAATGTATATTTTTCTGTGTATAGTCAGTTGAACCTCACAAAACAAAATATATCGAAAAAATTAATAAATCACAACATTTTTTTTCTAGTGCTCCATACATTTGGAACTTTTTGAATTGGATTCCGAAGTAATCCGGAGGCAATAAAACTGAAATAAAAAAATAAATAAAAATATGTATCAAACTGTGCTCATTAGAAATTTAAACAAAAGTAAAAATTACCCACCCTTGAACATGTAATCGGTGCAATGTGCGCACTTTAATACATGTTCATACCGATTAACAGCCCAATTAAACTATCGGTCGATAGAAAGTCTGTAGGCTGCGGGCTGTCATGATACGAATTGATAACCTTTTGACCCTGGTGAGGTGCCCAATATACCGCTGGTAATATGTGGAGTCGGGATGGGTGGTTTTAACCAAAAGAACTCGATATACTTGGACATGGCTGTAATCAGCCTTACTCCACTATACTCTAACTACCCTCAGCCTTACTCCATTATACTCTAATTCCCGGAATACCAGATTCCCGATATATCAGATTCACATTTCTCATGATACATCAGGTTACATTAGATTAGATTATAGAATCTTAATGATTTAGGAAATCTGGTATACGGGATATCTGATTATTTGAAAAATCAGGTATTCTTGGAATGCGGTGTTTTGGGCGTGAGAGCCTTTTGGTGAAATGTATGCCCGTCTACAACCAGCTTCCATTTACAGGTGCGTTCCTTATTCCATTCCTCATCATGCTGATACTGGAGGGCATCCCGCTGTTCCTGATCGAGATGGCCATTGGGCAGAAGATGCGGCTGGGCTCATTGGGCGTGTGGAACACCATACACCCCTGGCTGGGCGGCATCGGCATTTCCTCCTGCATCGTGACTCTCTTCGTGGCACTCTACTACAACGTCATCATCACTTGGGTCTTCTTCTATCTCTTCAACAGCATCAGGGTTAGTTACTATTCTTATAGTTATAAGTATCTCCCATTTTAAAAGGGATGTAGCTCTTAGTTTGTCAGTCAAATTGAAACCCTATAATATCCAAATGATACCATAAATCTGCGTCACGCTTCTCTTGGGTCTTCTTCTATCAGTTCAACAGCATCAGGGCGAGTCACTCTCTGTAGTCATGGATATCTCCTATTCTAAGGCGTTAGTATTGGTTTGTCGCTTGGCAGACCAACTGATACCCTGTAGTGTTCAACTGAGACCCAGGACCTAAGCATCTGTCTTGTACTGTCTCTTCAATAGCATCAGGGTGAACTTATCAAGTCTTTACACGTTTTGGTAGAGAGTACGATAAGTCTTCTGTAGCTAAGCTTGAAGCATGTTTCATTCATTGTAGTCATGGACGGACCCCTCCCATTCTAGAGCGTCATTACTGGTTTGTCGCCTGTCAGACCAAATTATACCATGTAGTATTCAACTGAGACCAAGATCTGTTTTCTTCTATCTCTTTAATAGCACCAGGTTGAGTTTCTTAAGTCTACATGTTTTGGAGACAAGTAATACGAGAAGTCTTCTGTAGCTAAGCTTGGAGCGTGGTTCTTCGATTCCAAAACGTGATTGTTGGTTTCTTGTTTGTCAGACCGACTTATATCCTGTAGTATTCAACTAAGACGAGGGGTAAGTCAATCTCTTTAATGTCCCATTTTATTCCCAATTTAACAAATCAGTGTGTCGCTGTTGGTTCATAACTGATACTTTGTAGTGGCAATTAAAACAAAGAGTCTTTTCAGTAAGGTTAGTTTTTTCTACAGTGGTTTAGGACATACCGTGCGTTGTCTGTCAGTCGATACCTTAGATCCAACATACCTTATTTGTCGTATAAAGCTACTGCAAGGTAAACCTGTTTTGTTCCCAGGTTAATATTTGGTTTGCCGTTTCCCTAAATAGATATCATATCCGAGGTCAATGTCAGCGTATTTTGGTCTAGACTTATTGATTGTAAAATCAATAACCAGTCTAAAGTTTGAGTAACTTTAAACCGATCTAGGTTTCGTTGTTAAAGTTAATAATATAGCTATTACAAACAATACATTTTGTCGAATAGATTTTCATGACTCACTATTACAGTACTCACTAAGACTAAGGTGTAGCCAAACTAAACTGTAGAATTTTCAGGACTCTTTAAGGCCTCATCTTGTTAAATAGCTTAGGTTAGGTTTGCGTTATAATAATCCTGAAAAGTTTACGTGTTCAGAATAGGGAATGCAACCGAATAGTGAAAAAACCGAGTATCGGTTTTAACCGTCCGGTTTTAACCGATTTGAAACTCGAATATTACTCGGTTAATAACCGAGTATTTTTTACAGTAAGCAAAGTATTGAATAATGATAGGTTAACGTGGTTTTTATGATTTTTCATCACACTTGCTCGAAAATGGTGAAATGACCTATGGCGCCCTAGGGCGTAATGGTTTTTTTCTTTAAATTTGAAACGCTGGTTCTGTTTTACTCTTATTTGTCATGTTCAAAGGAAACGCCAACTTACTTTTTTAACTTTTATCACTGAAATATTTATTTTAAGATAGCTGTTATTGCAAATACATGTAAACACATATTTCGGTAATATTAATTAAATGTTTAAATAGTGTATTTCAGTATTTTGCAAATATAAAATCGTTTTAGGTCTTTACCGCTATGGTTTCCGAACGTGACTTGACATTCGCATTGTCTATGGACTTATGTCACTAATGTCAATTTCTCTTTTAATATTTTCTGGTCATACTGGGTCGATTAGTAAGGTTGTTTAATTAAGATTTCCTCACAAGTGTGATGTAATAGTACATTGTGTATCTAGGGCGGTAAGTAAGGAATTACAAACGAGTGTTTGTTATAAGCCCGAGGTGAAACCGAGTGCTTTAATAACACGAGTTTGTAATTCCCTTACCGCCCGTGGCACACACAATGTTTTTCATCACACTTGTGAGGAAATCTGATTAATATAACCTTACTAATCGTCCCAGTATGACAAGAAAATATTAAAATAGAAAGTGACATTAGTGATATATGTCCATAGACAATGCGAAATGTCAAGTCTCGTTCGGAAACCATAGCAGTAAAGACCTAAAACGGCCATTTTAGTTGATTTTATATTTGCAAAATACTGAAATACACTATTTAAACATTTAATTAATGTTACCGAAATATGTGTTTACATGTATTTGCAATAACAGCTATCTTAAAATAAATATTTCAGTGATAAAAGTTAAAAAAGTACGTTGGCGTTTCCTTTGAACATGACAAATAAGAGTAAAACAGAACCAGCGTTTCAAATTTAAAAAAAAAAACCATTACGCCCTAGGGCGCCATAGGTCATTTATGGCCCGCAGAACCTACGTGTAATGACACCATTTTCGAGCAAGTGTGATGAAAAACATTGTGTGTGCCACGGGCGGTAAAGGAATTAAAAATTCGTGTTATTAAAGCCTTCGGCTTCACCTCGGGCTTATAACAAACACTCGTTTGTAATTCCGTACTTACCGCCCTAGAAACACAATGTACTATTAATGTTAATACTAAATAAGTAATTTAATGAGTATGTCCTTATCTAGAAAAGGTCACAAAACCAAAAGAGACCGCGAGATAACTCTTATCTTGCCAATACAGCTCATCCCTTTACCTACCCTAATCCAGGTACGTCAGGTACTCAGGTAACTCGATGTTATTTTTCATCGCACTTGCTCGAAAATGGTGTTATTACACGCAAGCTCTGCGGGCCGTAAATGACCTATTACGCCCGAGATTGTAATTTTTTTTAATTTCAATACGCTGGTTCTGTTTTACTCTTATTTGTCATGTTCAAAGGAAACGCGAACTTACTTTTTTAACTTTAATCTCTGTAATGTTTATTTAAAGAGAACTGTTAATGCAAATAAGTCCATGTAAACACATATTTCTGTAACATTAAATAAATGTTTAAATAGTGTATTTGAGTGTCATTTTCAAAATACTGAAACTTATTCAAATTAAAAAAAAACATTACGCCCTAGGGCGTAATAGGTCATATACGGCCAGCAAAACCTACGTGTAACAACACCATTTTCGAGCAAGTGTGATGAAAAATCATAAAAACCACGTTAACCTATCATTATTCAATACTTTGCTTACTGTAAAAAATACTCGGTTATTATTCGAGTATTCGATTCGAATTCGAGTTTAACCGTGGAAAAACCGATACTCGGTTTTCGGTTATGGCTGCATTCCCTAGTTCAGAAAAAAAACATTATGCCAAATGATGAATTATGCGAAATGATGAATTACGCCTTTTAAATGTATGCGATCCAATAGTAAACCAAATATATCGAGGTAGAAGGAAAAAGTGTATGTACCTCGCGTGCTTAGAGTTGTGCCGTTCTCGAGAATTCTCGGAAAGATTTGAAGATTTGATAATAATGGTATAATTAATTGTTCAAATACCACCAAAAGAAATGGAAAATTTATGTTTTCCATCACTAAATTGCACTTTTGGCGTCAAACACCAAGCGAAAAACGTTACACGCTTACTTGCCATACAAATCGACGAACTGATCCTCTATCTCGATATATTTCTGTGGGTACACTCATCGTACAAAACATAAAGTTAAACAAGGCTCACTGTTGATCAATTTAGATATCATTATATGTATTCATTCAATCGAATGTAAATGATGCATAAACGCGCTTCTATGTAAGTAATGAACGACTGACCCATTGTAGGTTTGTACGGAATTGTACATACACACGTTTATGGAAAAGTTCCACTAAGCCCAATGACACAGTAGGTAAATATATTAGCAGTAGCTTAACTAGGCTGTTAATGGCAGTCACGTTTAGGTACGTTCACTTGGAATGAGGGTATTTAGAAATCAGAAATCCACCAGCTGGCAGCTAGACGTCAAAATCAGGTGGTGTGATTGGTGGATCTTGACGCCTACTGTCAAAAAGACCTTTCGCCACCCTGCTGCCAGCTGGTGGTTTATGATTTTTAAACACCCTCATTCTCATGGTGAGTCGTTTTGGTGGTCAAAACACCATTAGTCATGGCATCACACTGAAACTACTTACGAAAAAAGGCCTTTATAGCAATAGCGGATTCAGGATGGTCTAGGAAGGGCATGACCCGTATGACCCCACGCCACTTCCCCACTAAAGGTAGGTTTTATCAAGGTCACGGTTTGTCACGAACGAACTCAGATGCTTGGAGGGGCTTGAGTCCCCTAGGCTGACATGAAACACCACAAAGCTGTGGCAGTGTTTCAACGTACATTCTTCTATACGCCACCAAGTGCCTATCGCGACTAACCGCAATAGAAGAGCCAGCGATCATCATCGAGTTTTCGGGCGTTTGTTTGTATTTGTTTTACTGCTTTAGACTTATACTGTACCACTGACGTCAGGGCCTGAAACTGACTGACCTGTTTAATAGAACTTATTGCCGATTAGGGTTGCTTCTAAATTAGGCTTAATGTTTATATCAATTAGGTCCAAAATGGAAATGAGTGTGGAGTCGCCACTCCCCGGTTGACGTCAAAAGTTCCAGGAAACATTGCCTATTTAACTATTTAACGTTGAAATTAAACTGATAAAGTGTCGGTCTAGTTTTAGTTTTAACTGTGCCTGTGACAGCTTTGTTTGATAGCTTTTGTTGTTCAAGGATTGAACACTGAGTCTATCTACACACAGTACTATTTTTTTCTTACGGGCGTCCACCGCTGGGTATAGGTCCCCATAGATCGCAACAAAAGGGGCAGGCAGAGGCAGAGAGAGGCTGCCGCGAAAAATTAAACTTTTGTCGAATGTTGAAAAACAGATCAATATTATGTGACAATATCTTGTTCTAAGTAACTCCAACTATCGTCTGCAGATCAACCTCCCCTGGGCGACCTGTCCATCAGATAACAGCTCCGCGCAGATCGAGTGCACCAAGGCATCAGCCACCGCTTACTTCTGGTATCGGTCAGCACTCGACGCTTCTCCCAGCATTGAGGAGCCGGGCGCGCCGCGGTGGTGGATCGTGCTGTGCCTGCTGCTGGCCTGGATCGTAGTGTTCTTTATCGTGATGAAGGGCATCCAGAGCAGCGGGAAGGTGAGACAAAAGCACTATCTCTCTCGGTCATAGACACTCTTGCGCAGCAGGCGAGTGATGTCACATCAGTGATGTCTCTGTTCCACACTAAACAGACGTTTGTCTCGACATTGGCTCGACATTGGCACGGATTGGTGTATGAAACGCATCCAGAGCAACGGGAAGGTGAGACAAGAGTAGTATCACTCTCTCTCTAACTAGCTTCGCAGGCCGGTGGTATCTGTCCCGCACGAAGCAGACTTCTGGTATTGGTCGGCCCCGGACGCATCTCCCAGCATCGAGGAGCCCTGCGCACCGCGGTGGTGGATCGTGCTGTGCTTGCTACTGGCCTGGATCGTCGTGTTCTGCATCGTGATGAACGGCATCCAGAGCAACGGGAAGGTGAGACAGGAGTAGTACTTTCTCACTCTCTTAAAAACACACTGGCACTAGCAATTACCTAAGTATATGTATTTCAGACTCGAAAGAAGCACTTGACAGTCAACACGGAACTGCTTGAATCGTCGTGCTCTTTATCATAATGAAGGGGATCCTTTGCAGTCAGAACGTGAAATATGATAAAGA
The DNA here is from genome assembly GCA_947034925.1 of Eudemis profundana. Taxonomy (NCBI): domain Eukaryota; kingdom Metazoa; phylum Arthropoda; class Insecta; order Lepidoptera; family Tortricidae; genus Eudemis; species Eudemis profundana. The sequence goes on along the minus strand of OX344814.1, from coordinate 5,609,727 downwards.
AGGGAGATAAATAATTTCTAACTACCTAAGTCGAAGGTATCGCACTTTATTTTCTCTTGATATTCTATCTCTCAATATCGACCTGCTAATTTCTATAAAGGTTAAAATCCATAACCATCAACAACACAAGACTTAAACAGAATTGCACTCTCCGTACAGATGCCTTAATGAATCTAAGCTACACACACACACACGCACACACCTTGTAACAGGGACTCGTTCCAGCTAAATGATGTCCATCATTTTCAACCCCATCTTTGTTGTTATTTTAGGTGGTGTACTTCACGTCGCTGTTCCCGTACGTGGTGCTCACCATTTTCTTCATCCGAGGCATCACGCTGCCCGGCTCGGCGGACGGCATCGTGCACATGTATAAACCAAAGGTAGGTGTGGGTTATTCTTCAGAAATATGTCTGCGACTTATTCCTCTGTCTCCATGCATTTAGTATGAAAAAGGGCCAGAGGGATAAGGTGACCGCAGACATCTTTCTGAAGAATAACCCGTGTACCACTTTATCTATCTTCTACACTTATACCTCTGACACAATCACTGATCAAATAAAAATAAGATACCATAGAACTGTGTTCCTTCTCCTTTAATCAATAAAAATAAACCTCCAGATATCAAATTTTGCCCCCTCTGACCAGGTTGAAAATAGGCCGCTATTTTGAATGTGGTGAATTAAAAAAACTCAATTTCCAGGATCCTTACCCGACTACGCGACTATTTTGAAAATATACCGTCACATTCAAGTCGCCTCCTCAATAACATCGAGTCATTAATGTCATTTGGTCGAGCACCCTGTTGCTAACTGTAAACGTTTTTCCAGGCGGTTGTTTAATTTCGGGGTGCCGAGTGCGACCTTTCGTTATACTTTTCCATGTTGAAGAAGCGGGAACCGAATAGCACCTCATACTCAGTTTCCAATTTTTTCTAATTTCCGAAAAAAAAATTCAATTAGAAATCAGTGGTGCTATGAAGTTTAAAATACCCACATTTTGTAAAAACCCGACCGCCATTTTGTTTATTTTAACGAAATTCATACCCAGTGACACTCGCGCCATTAAGACGAATCTAATGATGCACCATTTATCAAAATCGGTTGTGCCGTTGAGTATTGAGTAGTTACGAGCGGACAATAGGAACGGACATACATACATATCACATCACATCTTCGCCGCAGTCAGGTAAAAAACTAGTTTTTTTCCCAGTTGGAGATGCTCCTCCTCCCAACAGTCTGGCTGGACGCGGCCACCCAGGTGTTCTACTCGTTCGGCCTCGCCTTCGGCTCGCTCATAGCCTTCGGCTCGTACAACCCGCCCGACAACAACTGCGTCCGTGACGTGCTTCTGGTCTCCGTGTGCAACGCTCTCACCGCGATATACGCGTCGGTGGTCATCTTTAGTATCCTGGGTTTTAAGGCGTATACTATGGCGGAGAAATGCATTGCCGGGTGAGTCATCATCATCATAAGCCTATTGGGATCTCCTTGTTACCTATACAGTTCTCAGTCACAACCGACTGACTGACAACCGACTCAAACGTACCTATTTATTTACAAAAGTAGGTACGAGTTACTGTAGAGAATACCTACCCAAACCGGTATAAACCTGCTTATACCTAATATTTGAAGAGTCTCTTGTCCAAGCACCCGCTATAAGCCTGCTTATACCTAATATTTGAAGAGTCTCTTGGATCAAGCACCCGCTATAAGCCTGCTTATACCTAATATTTGAAGAGTCTCTTGGACCAAGCACCCATTAGATCCTGATCTGGTGCAAATCGGATCACCAGCGGGCAACAGTCTTTCAAAAAAATCTTTATCGGTCCTTCAAGTAATCGGGGAACACGGGGAAACGGGGAACAACGAACACATAACCTCTTTGCGTTTTTGAAGTCGGTAAAATAGTATTAGACTGCCCAGATGGATCTTCACGATATGTCCCTAGACAGCAAGTCACTTTTAAGAAGAAGTCTATAGAAATTATTTAAATATCCATTGGTTTCAGCTCCATCGACATCCTGTCGCACAACAACGTGCCAGGCTTCCATCCCAACACGACGTACGACTACTACAGAGAGCAGTACCCCAACCTCGTGAGAGACAACATCACCACTCGGCTTAACCTGTCCGATTGCAGCATGAGCAAGCAGCTTAATGAGGTATACGCTCTCATAACTTAACTCAAGCAACAGTAATTAATAAACTATTTTTTTTTAAATAAATATTAGAGGACAATCTTACACAAATCGAACTACCTAGTCCGTGTTATGGATACTAGATATATTTAATAAATACAAATACTTAAATACATAGAAAACATCCAAGACTCAGAAAAAAATATCATCACACAAATAATATTTGCTCTTACCGGGATTCGAACCCAGTCAACGTCAGCTTCGTAGGCAGAGTCTTAGTGACTCCTAGTAACCACATGTAGTGACCACTAGGGTAAACCGGTCGTCAGTTTAAACAAGAGAATACTGAGATCTCGTTGTTCTTGTCCGAAATCTAACGAAAATATTCGATAACACATGCACTAGTTACTATAGAAATAACAATAAAACCGGTCAAGTGCGAGTCGGACTCGCGCACCGAGGGTTCCGTACAAACTCAGAAGTAGATACGCGAATAGTTCAAGAAAAACTGTATGTCGATTTGTTTAGTAGAAGCAAATAAGTATATGTTATGATTTTTGCAAATTTCTAAAAAACAGTGCAAGTTAGGAAAACAGTTATATTTTCCCTGTAATATTTAGAACCTGACGTGTAATGATTCTATTTAATAGCAAGGACCATTAAATCAAGAGGACTGTCATTCTCCATACAAAAAGCTGTTTCCCGAATTTATAACGGCATCTATGTATAAGCTTGGTATAATAATTATAATATTATTAACAATTATTTAACTTTGCAAACGTGACACAGTATTTAAATGTATTTAAAATTATTTATTATTAGCTGTTTACGAACTAATTGTTACTATACCATGTTTCTTTGTTCAATTATAACATCGTTAAATGTTTAGTGTTTTAGCGCCATCTAGTTTTGCCCGGAAATCCCCTAGCGTGAAACATGCCATCGCTTAGTTTTGCTACTCGCCGCTAGGGATTTTCTATTTCAAGTTTTTGTAAATTTCTAAAAAAGTATTAAAGTTAGCAAGACCGTTCTATTTTTCCTGTAATATTCAGGTTGATATTTATAATTAGTAATTATGACACATTTTTCTGATCAGTAACTTCGGAGATAATAGGGGGGGAATGGTACATAAAAATGTATAAATCAAAAACTACTTATTCAAGAAAAAAAATAAAAATGGTGTTTTAATCTACAAATTAAGCCCTTTCATTTGATACCCCACTCAATATAATAGCCCTACTTTCAATTTTCAAAGTCCCATTACGGAGCCTTTTAAAAAAAAAGTAAAAAAGGTACAAGATATTTTTTATGTCCAATAGGCTCGGGTTAGCTACTTTTAACACTATTCCAAATTTCAAATCGATAGCATCAGTAGTTCCTGAGATATCTGGCTGTGACAGACGGACAGACAGACAGACAGACAGACAGACAGAGTCGCACCATAAGGGTTCCTTTTTTACCATTTTGGTACGGAACCCTAAAAATACGCAAATCGCTTTAGGCGTGCTTGTAATGTAAGCTTTGAAAAGTTTCCTGATAGCTCCAAGATCCCATCATCAGATCCTGATCTGGTGACAATTAGGTGTCCTAGGAGTTGAAGTCTATCAAACAAAAAAATAATTTTCCAAGTCGAGTCCAGCCGTGTTTGACTAACTGAAAAAGTAAAGGATTATACCAAATTCAACTTCTAAAGGATTGAAAAGGGTGATGAAGACTCGGAAAACGCGGATTTTCACGCAAATGAAGTTCTACCTCACCTAGTTTTGTTTTTATTTCATAACTGATCATTTCTTCTAGGCGGCTGAAGGCACCGGTCTAGCGTTCATAGTGTTCACCCAAGCCATCGTGGAGCTCCCGTTCGCGCCGTTCTGGTCCATCATCTTCTTCCTCATGCTGCTGTCGCTGGGGCTGGGCAGCCAGATCGGCATCATGGAGGGCATGCTGTGCACCATCTTCGATATTGAGTTCTTTAAACGGATTAGCAAGCCTATCATCACTGGTAAGTATCTATAAGACATTTTCCACAATTTTTTGGAATCCGGACTTGGTACTTTATCTTTACCGTTTTTGACTGATTGATAAAGAAAACTTGCCGTGTTCAGTACACACATACTATTGACAGTAATTGAATGGGCAATTTTGAAAATTTATAAAGCTTGTGTCCTTTTCAAAAGAAGGATTTCTCATTCAAGTACTTAGGTTTTTAACAAAGTAAATATAAACATGATTCCACAATAAATACACCAAATATAAACACTTTAACAATCTATCCAAAAGTGCCGCCAGCAGCGGGACATACCCAAGTACCGGCGGTTAGCGCCGCAGAGTGATGAACCTCCTGATAATACGCGCCATGTCTGGAAGTACTAACTTCTGTAGCTGAGTATTCCTAATACATATTGTTTTTAAGATGAACTCTTTTATTTCCCAGGTATAGTGTGCCTGTTTTGCTTCGTGACGGGTCTGATCTTCACGACGGGAGCGGGCGAGTACTGGCTGAAGATGTTCGACTCGTTCGCCGGCACCATCGGCCTCGTCGTCGTCGCCTTACTGGAGATGGTCTCTGTCGTCTACATCTACGGGCACGAGAGGTGAGTCCCACCTTGTGTTGCCAGGTTCAGATTACCAAAAATCGGGACTTTGATGTTCAAATTGGGACAGCACTGATACGAAGCTAGAGGTCCCGGGTTCAAATCCTGGTAAAGGAAAATATTACAAGCCCATAGTACAAGCATTGCTTAGTTTGGGACTAGCTCGATTTGTGTATATTTGTCCCCCAATATAAATTATTTATTTATTTACTGGTGACCGAAAGGCTGGCAGCTTCCTCGCGCAGCGAATAAGCATCGCCATACAGCGGGGATTTTATTAAGATAATTTTTAGTTCTAATATAGTTTCTTTTTAGGGTTCCGTAGCCAAAATGGCTCAAAAAGAACTCTTACAGTTTCGTCATGTCCGTCCGTCCGTATGTCACAGGCATTTTACTCGAAAACTACAAGACGTATACTGATGAAATTTGGAATATAGATATCTTGTAGATGCCGCTACTAAGTTTGGTAGTTAAATAATAAAAATAAAAATATCCAGGGGGGGCACTCCATACATGTAACAGAAGCTAAAAAAAAATTCTTTTAGCAAACATCTACGTGAGGTACACAATTCGATAGTTCTTTTAAACACATTATAAGGCTTTTATGTACTTTTTTTGATTAAGTGAATACTTTCGGAAATAATCGCCCCTAAAGTTGCATAAATTGTGTGCCCCCCCCCTTTAACTTTTAAACCGTAAATCCAAAAAATATGAAAAAAATCAGGAAGGTAACGCTTAATAAATACATTCAACGAAAATTATTTTGAATAGTAAGGAATAAACCGTTTTGAAGTCATTGCCGAAAAACTGCTCAACCAAAAGGCCATTGATTTACACGGCATTCAAGACCTTTTACCAGTTGTTTATTTTTATCTGTAGCACATTTCCTTATAGATACGGCTATGGAACCCTACACTGAGCATGGTCCGACATGCTCTTGACCAGTTATTTAGGTTTAGTTTAATTTTTATCTAAAATTAGTTTAGTAAGTACTTTTATTTTATTTGTTGTTTGCTTATTCTGTATTTTCGGTTTATCCAATAAATCCAGGTATTTGGTAACCGGGATTTTAGTGTTCATAATCAGGACAGCAGACATAAATTGAAGATTTGAAGAAAAAGTATCTGCGACGTGAATTTCTTTGGCCTACCTACACATCCTAGGTAACACCTGGCACGAAAGTAGACCTAAACTCCAAAACTAAAGTATGAGGTGCGGTAGACGTATACGTGTATAGAAATATATACATATGCGGTAATTATATGTTAGCATAAACGACGTATGTAAGTGCGTTTGAGAATAACTTTCGAACCGTTATTCAATTATTCGAGCTTCATGAACCATTGGTTTTGATTATTCTTCAGGTTCTCGAACGACATTTACGAGATGACGGGCTACCGGCCGGGCCTCTACTGGCAGATGACGTGGCGCTACATCGGGCCCTGCATCGTCACCTGCATCCTGCTGTCCTCGCTCATCTTCATGGTCATCTCCCCGCCGACGTACGGGGCCTGGAACGCTGAGGAGGTATGTGACCATAGCATCTGCTAGTAGCCCAGTGGCAAGAGGTCTAATTCACAGCAGATGTCAGAAACTACCAATCGCACCACAAGTCTTTGACTTATTGCTAGCCAGTCACAGAACGATTCCTGAAAACTTTTATCCTCCGATCAACTTTCAACGGACTTCAGTCTCAAGGTATATATGACACTCACTTAGAGTGATCACTCTATTCCGGGAAGTCTCTTCTTGCCAAGTATTGACGGGCTACCGTTGCAACTGACGCGGCGCTACATCGGGCCCTGCATCATCACCTGCATCTTGCTGTCCTCGCTCATCTTCATGATCTCCCCGCCGACGTACAAAGCCTGGAACGTTGAGGAGGTATATTATCATAACATCTGCTGGTGGCCCAGAGCCCCCAGAGGTACAGTATGCCTAATAGCAGTAATTTTTCTTCCGACAAAAGGCACTTCGCGCCGCATGTGTGCGCGCAGTATACGGACGCACTATAAGCCAAATTTTAAGAAGCGTAGCAATGCTCATGTCGGGATCGCACCGTCACTGTATTCGCTCGCTCCCGCGAAATGTATCGTAAACGTGTCTACTGAAGTGTGATCAGACTCCTATAGGGCCGGAGTGTGTCTACTTTTCTTTGCTAGTGGCAAGAGGCCTTATTCACAGCAGATAACAGAAAATAGTACATTACACAACTAGGGAGGTAAAACAAAGAAAGGCCGAGATCGCAGAAGTTTGCGGCCCAAGCTGCAAGCGAGGGACGTAAATATGCGATCGAGGGCTTTCTTTATTACTTCCCGTGTTGTGTACGTCATTTTATGTCTACAATTGGCCAGAAAGCGGCTTTTTCCGTACGCGCAGCGTGCGGAAAAAGGCACTTTATGGCCATGTGTGGCATAAAACATATTGCTAGCTCGTGATAGTATTCCTGAAAACATTCATCCTTCGATCAATTTTCAACGCACTTCAGCCTCAACGTACACTCCTTGGTACAATTTTCACCTAGGAGTGACGTCACAAGCCCCCACTCCAGAAGTTTGATGATCTATAACTTTGTCGGTTTTTAATATTTTATAAACCAAAAAATACGTGTCCCATATTTTTCCATAATCTAACTGACGGACTAAATAGAATGATATAGTTTTGACCCAGTCGTCATCCCTATTGGCAGGGGCGCGTGGTGAAGACGCAGTACCCCGACTGGGTGCTGGTGATCGCGCTGTGCATGGTGCTGGCGGGCGTGCTGCCCATCCCGGCCGTGCTGCTGCTGCGCCGCTTCCAGTGCCTCGCCTTCGACGTCGACATCCACCAGGGCTCCATCCGCCGCATCGAGACCACCGTCTCCACTAAGGAGATGATGAGCGACCAGGACGTGAGTGCACGGGGTTTTTCGGTCTCATCATCATCATATCAGCCGAAATACTGCTGGACATAGGCCTTCCCCAAGGATCTCCACCACTGTCGGCATTGTGCTGCTCGCATCCAGCGGTTTCCCGTGATTTTCACCAAATCGTCGGTCCACCTTGTCGGAGTACGTGGTCGCCACTCCAGAACTTTAACGCCCCAACGGTCATCAGTTTGGGGTTTCGGTCTACTCGACCGTATTTCTCTACTTCGATCCCTCGTGGCTGAGGATCGTGACCGAATGCGACTGCCCTCCGTGCAGTCCGGTTCTTGGTTTTATGGACCGACCGATAGGGCAGTCACTTAGCGGCCCTCTTGATCGCGTCGCACCGACGCGCTGGAACTGTTCCTCTGGTGCTTCGACCATATTTGGCAGTGCAAAAGGCGGCAATTTCGAAATATTTTCAATTGGCAACCATTATAGTTTTTCAATATATTTGGTATCTGTATCGATAACGCCTTTTGACATAGTCACTCTCACTATGATAGTTTTGGCTATTTTTACTATAATATTATGACGTTTGGTTTGGATCGCAAATTCTGAATCTTTCAATACGGGACAAAGCAAACATACCCATATCTTATTAATAATTCGATAGTGACCTTAGAGTACTTAGAGAGAGACCAAAAACTTTCGTCAGGTTTGAAATTTAGAACTAAAAAAATATATTTAATTTGATTATTATTACAAAAGGGATTAGGTACCAGAATATTTCGCTGTATCTTGTTATTGCCAAATAGGGTTAGATTATCTTCTAGTGGGTATTTTTTGGGATACTGGTTCTGACTAACCTGACTATAAGATCATTAAATTAAAAAAAAACCCTGATACAGATCATCATTTTATTGTCATTTTACTCGATTCATTCTAAACTCTTTGTAAAATTATTTTCATCACACTTGCTCGAAAATGGTGTCATTACACGTAGGTTTTGCGGGCCGTAAATGACCTATTACGCCCTAGGGCGTAATGGTTTTCTTTTTAAATTTGAAACGCTGGTTCTGTTTTACTCTTAATTGTCATGATCAAAGGAAACGCCAACTTACTTTTTTAACTTTTATTACTGAAATATTTATTTAAGGAGAACTGTTATTGCAAATACATGTAAACACATATTTCTGTAACATTAATTAAATGTTTAAATAGTGTATTTCAGTATTTTGCAAATATAAAATCAACCATTTTAAGTCTTTACCGCTATGGTTTCCGAACGTGACTTGTCGTCTTGATATACGTCACTAATGTCACTGTCAGTTTTACAATTTTATTTAGGTTAAGTAAGGTTATTTTAATCAGATTTCGTCACAAGTGTGATGAAAAACATTGTGTGTGCCACGGGCGGTAAAGGAATTACAAACTCGTGTTGTTAAAGCCCTCGGCTTCGCCTCGGCCTTGTAACAAACACTCGTTTGTAATTCCTTACTTACCGCCCTTGATACACAATGTACTATTTCATCACACTTGCTCGAAAATGGTGCATTACACGTAGGTTTTGCGGGCCGTAAATGACCTATTACGCCCTAGGGCGTAATGGTTTTCTTTTTAAATTTGAAACGCTTGTTCAGTTTTACTCTTATTTGTCATGGTCAAAGGAAACGCCAACTTACTTTTTTAACTTTTATCACTGAAATATTTATTTAAAGATAACTGTTATTGCAAATACATGTAAACACATATTTCGGTAACATTAATTAAATGTTTAAATAGTGTATTTCAGTATTATGCAAATATAAAATCAACCATTTTAGGTCTTTACCGCTATGGTTTCCGACCGTGACTTGACTTTCGCATTGTCTATGACATATGTCACTTATGTCACTTTGATGTTTTAATATTTTTTTGTCATATTGGGACGATTAGTAAGGTTATATTATTAAGATTTCCTCACAAGTGTGATGAAAAACATTGCGTGTGCCACGGGCGGTAAAGGAATTACAAACCGGTGTTATTAAAGCCCTCGGTTTCACCTCGGGCTTATAACAAACACTTGTTTGTAATTCTTTACTTACCGCCCTTGATACACAATGTACTATAACGTATTTGTAAATATATTGTAGTAATACGCTAATTGTACTAACGATTTGCTTTTCGTTGCTAATGTAAATAACAACCATGGATCGGAGCTTCCAAACTATTATGTCGAATGAATCGGAGGTACAATTTGGGAGGGTCCCAATGCCCCAATGATTTTGCCAGAGGCGTACCTATTCACCCTGGGTTCAATTTAAAGTGTGAGGCGCCTCTTTATAGGCTGGCAAAATGGTCCAAAAACCAATAGAGCTGAAACGACGCAACCCTAATAGCGGCCCTACTAGAATACCGCACTAGCGCGTAGTTCCACAGCCGCGTAATCTAAAAATCATAGACTAACAACATACACACTGGTCGAGTTAGTTTTTGGTCCAGTTACCCTACTGCCCATGGTTCTTTAAAAATACGCCTTTACATGGGCCTCAGATATAGTTACGGCACTTTATATTTGGAAGCTCCGCTGTGTGTGCTAGTGTGTGTGTGCGCTAGGTGTTGTCGCCGGAGTCCGCGCCGCCGGCGCCGGCGCAGCTCTTCGCCGAGGCCGCCACCAGGTTCACCATCGGAGATTTCGACGTGAGTATACTCAGGGTATATGTGGGTCATAGATCTTTTGGTATGATATGGTTTTTCCACGTTTATCGACGCTGAATCGGATTAAGCCGGTCAGAAATAGCTTTATGTCTATACAATAAGGGCGGTAGAGACGCCGATCGGCGATAAAGTTCTGAGAAGATCAGATTTTCTTTTAAATTGGTGCATATGCATATCCTACCGACTGCGCCAGTACAATAGTGGGTACTCTGAAATCCGAAGTTAGAAATTCGGAAGTCCTATCGTTATTAATAGTAGTTTCTACACTCCCGATATTCATATTTAAGTGAGAGATACAATCCGCGATAAACTTGGACAGTTAAATTGGGTGTAATTGACTAGTTTCCGGTACTACTTATTTTGGTCGAACTAATGTTTCTGTTTATTTTTCAAACAGTCCACACACAATTATGCTACGAAAATGCCAGATAAGGAAAACGTTCTAGTGTTTGACACGCTAATGCCCAATTGTTGACACCCTACTGTCACCTCTATTGCTAATGACGTTCAAGAGGGCTGATCTCTACTGGGACAGTGTCAAGCACTCGAAAGTCTAACTTATTTCAATATCAAATAGTTTGTAACATTTAATAATATCGTCATACATCTTTGTTGCGATATATATTGTGCTTTGGATGTTTTTAGGCTTCCGTACCTCCAGAGGAAAAAACGGAACCCTTATAGGATCAGTTTGTTGTCCGTCTGTCCGTCCGTCCGTCTGTCTGTCCGTCTGTCAAGACCCTTTATATCGGGAACGCGTGAAGGCATCGAGTTGAAAATAAAACCAATATACTCAAGGTCCCTTGAAGCTGTGAATAAATCAAACTTCTAAGTTAACGTAAAAAAAAAACTACGCCGCAAAAAACGTAAATTTCGACACTTTCAAGAAAATCAAAATTCAAAGGGTACTTTCTTTTAGACCTAGAACTATGAAATTTGTCAAGTAATACCGTCTTATACTACAAGTATAGGGAAAAGTCTGAAAACTATACATTTTTAATTAAATAATAAAAAAATAGACTTTTATGCCACACCTGGCCATAAAATGATGAACACAACACGGGAGGTAATAAAGAAAGCCCTCGATCGCATATTTACGTCCCTCGCTTGCAGCTCGGGCCGCAAACTTCTGCGATCTCGGCCTTTCTTTGTATTACCACCCTAGTTATGTAATATACTATTCTAAGGGAATCAAACTTTATAGGTTTTGTACCTACAAATTTGTACGGAACCCTCGGTGAGCGAGTCCGGATCGCACTTGTCCGGTTTTTATTTTTATGGTTGATGGGTTTGCGTTTGATCTTGGTCTCACCTGGTGGAAAGTCAAGACAAAGTCTAATATGGAGCACGCTTACCCAGAAGATGCCTATTCACTCTTCCCTTTAAAGACCTCTAGGTCGTAAGTCACAGGAAACACAGACAGATGTTACTGACTTTTTGATGCTGACTGTACGTGGATTTTGTATGCTCGTTTGTATGTTTGTTACGTTATGCGGATATCGCAGGGAGTGGACAGCGCGGACGAGCGGCCGAGCAAGCGCGTCCCTGCCAGCATCGCGCGCGCGCGGCCGAAGAAATAGATGTTGGTTTTGTATGCTATTAGTATTATTTACGCAGGGGCGGCCTTTGGGGGTTGCCGGCGGGGCAACCCGGAGCCTCCCTCTGGCAAGGGCCTCGCGCACTCGTGCGACAACCCACGTAGAAAAATATTAGGTACAAGGTAACAAGCGTAAATCGCTTCGCAAAGTAGGTGCCGGAGCCTCGCTAGCTAAGGTCGCCCCTGCTTACCTAGTTTTATGTGCTTTGCTTTTTGATTTGTGGTGGAGGCGATTTTAAGTTAGACAAACTAGCCAGTGTACATTTTTGGTGTAGATTTATGTTGTATTAATTTTTTTTAATAATCTTTGTTTCCAGGTTTTTTTCAGACTTTTCAAAATACTTTTCGGCCGTTTTTGTTCGTTCGTTTTTGTCCGTTATATTGGACAAACATTTTGATTTGTATCAACAATTATTTTAATTTATATAACCATGTTAAGGTTGCTCGTACGAAATATGAGCGCTTTTGGAACAGTCTGTTTTTTAGGTATTTAAAGAAGTTAAACAAAAACCACGTGACGACTCGCGGTTTTGGCCGTCCGGTATTAAATACCTAAAAGTGCAGACGATAAGTAAAGCCATTTTTCTCAAACATGCAATGAAATGTTGACATTACGTGCCTAATAATAGGCCGCAAAGTACCTCGTTTCGAAACGATGTTTGCTATATTTTGCTGTTTTAAGTATTTATTTAAAATTAACATGAACATAACAAATAACCGAAACAATTTTTAATCGCAATTTTAACTGTACGAATACACATTTACAATATTTCATCTAAATATTCGCGGTAAAGATGTGAACTGAAACAGTTTTTGGAAAGGAAAAATTGTGATTTTGATAGTCACAATCGACAATTTCTTGGGAGTTTTTTTTTAAATTTATTTCATTGCATATTGGAGAAAAGCACTATAGGGAACGTGCACAACGAAGGTGCTGCCAACTGGTGCCGCCAATCTAAATCAAGTACCCTGTCATGCTGGGGCAACATTGACGGAAACGCCGTAATTTATTGCGATGAAGGACGATTAACGTCAGTGTAGCTACGACTTACTATATTTGACATTGACACTTACATATTGTCATTGACATTGACAGCGTGATTTGACAGGGGTGATAGTTTCCTTTATTGTCCACCCGCGTCTCTTTTGTCGTTTAATGCTGCCACCTATAGTTCCTGCACGTTCCCTATACGTACCTCGACGGGAAATGGGGTTGCCAGCCTCGTAACTATCTGCGTTCGCCCGGTATGCCCTTACTTCCCGGCCTCTGCAGTAATGTACTATACCTCCCCAGTCAGATTCAGACGAGGCAATCGACGACCACTACGAGTCCAGCAGCGACGAGGAGGTGCTCAACACGCAGCTCGCCGCCACGGGCCGCCTCGCCATGCGGCCCATCGGCCACAAGCCCACCACATTCAAAATGGCCGTCGTCGAATGACCGTTGCGAACCGGTTTGCACTGGAGTTATCCGGTTTTTGAGGTTTTGTTTACTAGCGCAACTCAAATATAAATTGACAGTGACGTTCGGATCCGGTTGTTTTAGTTATTGTTGATGACAGTTATGCAACATTGTGTGCTTGAGATTTGAGAATGGTATGAATGATTTTTTTTGGGAAATGCTGCTTTAATTGGCGGCCATTCTCACGAAGTATGTCTGCGGTCACCTAATTACAGCGACGCTGTTTTCATACTAAATGTATGGAGACGCGGTAATTAAACGCAGTCATACTTCGAGAGAATGGCCGTTGGATGATCGAGAATGTCCCTGGATCGAGAATGTATCGAAGTTCGTATGTACTTCATAATTGAATAAAATATTATTAAAATAAAGATTTATAAGCGACAATTACTAAACTAATTCTCATCGAGTAACTTCCAGGCGATCTTTTATGTCAATTAATATTTGATTATGCGTATAGTTCCATTATTTAATAACCAATCGATATTTGTTCCTTTTCGTCGTGTTTATTGCTATTTATAAGTGTAGGTTAAGCGTTTTAGCGCCCTGGCGCGTCTTAGTATCGCAGTGATGATTATGCCAATGGTTCTATACAAGTCGTTGATTAGTAAATTGTTGAATTGATTGTGCACACAGGGTTAGTTAAGGAATACGGCACCCGTCATGGGTTTAAAACGGACACATTGTTTAAATATTTTATGTAAACATATACCAAAGATTTTCATCAACTTATATACTTAGGTTACTTTAAATTTCTACAATTTTGAGTTTAGAGAGTTTGGTCCTTTTTAATACTCTTTAAGTATATACTTCCCTATAGGAGCATTAAATAAAATAGGTACCTATAGAAAATCATTCATCGTACAGGTCAAAAATAGATCGGAAGCGTTGCTTGTCGATATACGTACTTTATCAAAAAGTCAGCCCTTTCGTGAGTTATGTCCCTGACAAACCAGGACAGAAGAGATATTGATGTAAAACAGAAATACGAGTACACAAAATAGCAGTCTACCTATTTAGCGTGTATTATAGTTTTCAGCATAGAAAAATAAATATCCCAGTGAACGATAAGAACGTCAAAAATCAATTGAATACGTTAATAAAAGAGCTTGAAAGATAATGGAAAAAAGCAAATTCAATTTACAATAGAATTAAAAACCGTAAACTCCGATATCTATGGTTTAACGCATATTAATTAGGGTCCACATTTTTGAGTGTCTAGTTGTGTACATGGCGTGCCAATTTTGGCTTAGTCATGTGAATTAAGAGCAATAATTGGGTAAATCCACGGTGACTCACGTTACTTCATAGTCACTATTCGTAACAATATTGTCGTATATTTGAAAACTATTTCTATCTATATTGAAAACTTGATAATAATATCACAAGGAACATTACTGCGAATAATTTATCGAAGTACTTTATCTCCATGAAATCATAAAAATAAGAGAAAAGTGGAAAATAACTCTGTGACTCACGCTACATAAAATGGACATGGAGTTTTATGCCTTTTACGTTTATTGATTTCCCTTCGATTTTTGAATGAATTAGTTCTAACAAAATAACAAAACAATTACATAAATAATCAAGCTTCTTTAATTGTTAACCAAATTAAATCACAGAGACACATTTTTTTAAATATAATATAAAAGTTTCCGAACTCACGTTACATCGATTTTATTTTACGTTTTTAGTTGCTTCCGCAAGCAGCACTTACAATGTAGAAAATTATGACAACGGTTGACTTGTTATTGACTTAATGTTATTAATTTTCTTCTCCTACCCTTATTTGTTTATTTTACAATCAACAACATTCCAAATTCAATAGTTTATTTTTTCGTTGCCATGTCCGAGTTACGCGGATTGACCCAATTGGATTTATACTGCATCATATAACTATAGTTAAAAATAGCGTGCATCTGTCTACATGAGAGTGCAATATAGGCCAGGCAGCAGTGGCGTGGCGTTGAAGAGATCCTTGGGCAAGCCGGAGCTTTGACTTCAATTTTCAATAAGAGCACTAGAATTAAGTGCTGAACTGCATAATATTAGGCAAGCCGATGGGAATCGAGTTCTATGGACGCCACGCCACTGCCAGGTAGTGCCATGCGGCTTCGATGCCAAGTGTCCGCGTGCGGATGAATGGACGACGGTTTTCTCATCATTTTTTTTTAAGTTGTACACTTGACTTTTTTTTAGATCTGAGAAATTTAACATCATTTCTACTCAGAATCACGCGTACTATCATCTCTGATAGAAGAAAAAAAGTGTCCCAAATTTTTCATACAAATATCGCTCTTCCGTTCCGATACCGCCATACAAGTGTGTATGGAAAAGTAACGGAATAAATATGGGACACTCTTTTTCTTCTATTAGAGACGATACACGCGTACGCGTTAGTACGCGTGACTCTGAGTAGAAATGATGTAAAATTTCTCAGATCTAAAAAAAGTTGTGTACAACTTTTTTCAAAAAAACGCGTATGTCCGCCATTGTGTGCATTGGACCATAGACTCCGAGTTCACGGAACCATAGAGAGGCTCATTCGCCTGTGTGCACCTAGCCTTGTTAGGTCTATTAGGCTCTAAACTTTAATACTAGTGTTGTCTTAGCGGCATTACAGCACTGACCTAGCTCAGGATGTTGAGTACATAGTCCTTAAAACGATATAGGTACATCACTTATGAACAGCTGGTTGGCAAGATTGGGATTTAAAAACATTTATATACCTATATTTTTAGTTAGATGTGCTTTCAATGGACCGGTCTTTATCAGTTATAAAACCTTGTTTATTTATTTTAAAGACTAAGCCAAATAATAATTAACGCAATTGCGATCGATGTATGTCCAGAGAATTGGAATATGAACTCCTTGAGGTGCCAGCCTATAATGACGTCTTATTTGTTTAACCACCGAATAATTCAACCATCAAAACAAAACATCCCTATACTGGGTGGCGGACTAAGCTATAGCTTGGCAACTTAGTTGGTGACACTCACATGTGTGCTTTTTGTTATGTGCAGCCGTAACTACTTACACAAGTTACCGCCGCCTACCGGCCGTTACCGCCGTTACCGGCTGCCTGCGGAGGCTGCCTTCGTCGGTCACCGTTCCTTTTAGCGGTAACTTGTGTAAGTAGTTACGGCTGCACATAGCAAAAAGAACACACGTGAGTGTCACCAACTAAGTTGCCAAGCTGTAGTCAGAAGGGGGAGGCGTAGCGTAGTAGTATAAGAGGCCCGCAGTCCGCTTTTTCATTGTTTTTCGGAAAATGGAGGGGGGGCATTGCAGCTGGATGGAGAGGCCCCTGCTGGCGCAATTGGAAGCCCCCTTAGTCTGGAGCCGCCCCTTCCATCCCACGCTTAGTCTACCACTGCCTATGCTTGCAGCGATTTAAATCCTCTGGAAGGTTTTTTAGTTTTTCTGGACATTAACTGTTGAAGTCGAAGTTCGGACTATACTGAGACGAAGTTTGTAAATTCTTAAATCGAAATTTGAAGTTCGTACCTAGTTTTAAAAGAGTAAGAAGACGGGCTCTGATTCATGCTTCGAACTTCGTGGTAGCCGTGATCTTTGAATCAAGGTTGCAAGTGCAATAATTTGCTTGAATTAACGAAGAACCTACTGTACCTACCCAAAATAAGTAAAATATTTTTATTAAGTAAACATCCCTAGTCTTGCCAACGAGCCCAATATTTAATTATAAAACATACTATTATATCGAAACAAAACAGGAATGATAAAGTTATCTCTTCGCATTAGAGGTATAGGGTATAGTTGTAGGTTAAGCGAGCGATGCTAGTTCGGTAGGTTAGGTAGAGCGTAGAACGCACATGTTATACTGGGGCGGCAGACTGGGCCTAAGGCAGCGGTAGTTATAGTGGTTGTAGTCAAATATATGTATAGAGAATAACTGCTAATAAATCGGTTACCAAATATCGTCGGGTAAACTTCCATATAAGGTAATGTTTTCGTGGGAAGAAAGAAATCATTCTTCATTTTTAAAGAACATACTAATCATTCAGTCTCTGATATTTGAAGTACCTAATAAGTTACATTAATGAATATAACATATGATCACTTCTTATTTCAAATAAGTTATTTGAGTTTTTTGAAATAAAGACTGTCCGATCGCAGCGATAAACCTCTCGAATTCAGTTTCGGTTACGCCGTAGTTTCGGCTCGATGGCAGCCGAAACTGAGACTAACCCGAAAACTGTTTTTTAGCCGAAACTAGGCCTAAACCGAAACCGAAATTTCGGTCAGACTCTAGCGACAACCAAAACTCATTAATTACCAAACAAATCTTAAAGGAAAATGAATCGTGTTTAAAAAGTAATAAGGTCGACGATCTCTGGGATTTCTTTAGTGTAACTAGTAAGTATTGGTTGTCACCTACGATAAGATATCGTCAAATCGGGGAACTTTGGACACGCGGAGTAACTGAAGACAACACAGAACTAATGTAGGTATTTGAAAGGATGACCACGAGACTGGTATTCCAATATGCAAAGGAAAACGGTAGTATTAAATTGACAGCAGCATTTCGGAAATTGGGGCATATTTTCCTTACTTAATTTTAGCCCTCGTGTAGTAAGTTCCACCTTTTAATGGACCGCTTTTGTTTTTGTTTAGTCAGGAATTATGATTAGTCAGATTTTAATATACACTGTATCACTGAAAATCAGCATCACAATTTGGTCACAAAGGTCAGTACCTACCTACAGCTGGATTCTTGTAATAACACTTTTTTTTACCTACTTCTCAGTAACCTGAGTGAGGTTTACCTTGTCATACATACCTAATACAAGAATGTGCATAGCTGCACTATCGTGTTCATAATAAAAATGCCCTTTAGTATTAAATATATATTGTAAAGTACTAATGATAAATGTAGTGTAAACGGGTAGACCCAGTCTGCTTCTTCGGTTTCGGAAAGTGAAAATCGCTGTAAAAATGATGTAAAGTTTAGATTAGACGCTATTCGGGTCTTCCTCTAAAGAGGACGTTCCAAAACAGGTGTTACCAGCTTAAAAATATTTATTAAGTGATGCAAAGGTTCCAAAGATGTAAATAAGTTGAGATTCTAAACAAATTATTCAGATTTGAAAATATTTTAATGTTTATTAGCATATTATATTCGTTTCAATTTTAAATATCATAAAATAATAGATATTTTGAGATTAAATATTAGCATTGAAATATTTGAAATTGATGGCAGTTAGTATTTTTTTTCGTCGATATACTGTAATTTAGATCTCTTGAAAAATGTTTAAGTAAATATACGGTATTGTTTGTTTTTTGCAGATGTGGTTAAGTATTAATATCGAAACATAAAGAACTCAATTAGTATTATATGTTTTTGATCATTATTGACTTAGGGGGAGGCACGCACGATACATTTATTGCAGGCATTCTTAATAATATAAATTATATATACAATATTTTACATACCGTAAGGTCGGGGTACTTTGGCCAAATGTAGAGCCCACCTTGTAAATCACATATAGACTCAAAGGGCGTAAGCGCCGTAGGTCCTAATGGCGTTTCCGCCCTTTGAGTCTAAAGGTATCGATATCTGAAATCTATAAGGTCTGATAATTAAAATATGAACGATCAGCTAAAACCAACCATATGGCAATGTGCCGTAATTTAAATGCAATAATAAAACCTGAATCGAGTAAATCCCTATGGGCAAAGTTACCCCCCACCCAGGGCGAAAGTACCTACCTTACTGTACTTATCTATATGTAGGTATCAGTAAATTATATTAATAAATTATGTTTTAATGCAATGCTGAGTTGTCTTTATTATAAAACTAACTGAATCTCATCGAACTGAAGTATCGACATTCGACAGTCTCAGTGAAAACCCGTCCCGAAAATACCGGGACTTCCCGGTTCTATTATCGGCCAGTACCGAAAATCTCGGTTCTCCAGAACGGTAGGTACTGTAATGTTACTTATTCTGTAGTATTAGTGCGTGTCTGCCCTCTCTCGGAGTCGCTCAAAGGCGCAAGTCCGCGTCGTTATTTCGGGAACCTCCCGCTAGTCTTAGATACCTACTGATGATATTATTAATAATATTGTACCTAATTACATTTTGAAATGCAGAATAAATTATTGCCACCAGCTTTGAGTGTTTTATTTCTTAAGGATTGAATTTTACCTTCATCACTTCAACTTTGAGACGTCCACTGCTGATAGGTCTTCCCCAGACTTCGAATTTAACCTAATTATCAGTGGTCGGCACTATCAAAATGGCAGAGCGCAAAGCGGGTGGAGGGGGTAGCCTAAACGATCACAGCGCTCGCTACGGCTAAAATTGACATTTTTGTCGCTGACTTTTCTCACTGAAAACAACAATTTTAATATTATTGGCAATAATGTTACTGACTACCATTGTCCAAAATTGTGTAATATAGTAAAATAACACAAGATTTCATTAATATTTTTCACAATATTTACTTACTTCTTGTTTGACAGCGGTGACAATATTGTCCATAAAGGCCGCCTATCACGTGGCGCTGTCGTCGCGCTCGGTCCCAATATGTCTGTACTAAGGGCCGACAGACGCTGCATGATGCCGAGCTCCTGGTATATGGACATTGGTGCGGAACTCCGTCCAAGATATCCCGAAGCCTAGTTTCGTTTTCGGCTAAATGGCAGCCAAAACCGAAACCCATTTTTTAGCCGAAACTAGGGATGTAACAATACACAGTTTTGCCGATACGATACCGATACCGATATATAGTAGTTAATATCGGCGATACCGATACCGATATCTTAGCTAAATAATGAAGTATGAATTTCAGATATTTTTGTCCTTATTATAACTAATGGCATTGACTACTGGGTTATATTTACCAGAGAGTCAACCTTGAAAGTGTAAAGTAAAAATAATAAATTGTCAACTCAAAATTCTTTTTTTTTATTAAGAACCAAAGATTTAATTAACATAGTAATTATCATTGCACAAGGTAATAGAATAGACCAATACATAAATTGAGTCAGAAATTGAAATTACTTTTTGCAGATTTTTTTTTCATACAGCAAATTCTTCAAATATCGGTTGTATAATATCGGCGATACCGATATATCGGCCGATATATCGGTATCGGTATCGGTATCGTTACATCCCTAGCCGAAACCGAAAGTTCGGTCGGACTTTATGTAACCAATGGGAACGCGTGTGAAACACAGCGCAATCAATGAGCGTTCTTATTGGCTGTCAGATGCTGTATCGAGCGCTGGGCCGACGTGTGCAAGCCGTTCAAACGCAACCCGGCAGTTCGGAGAGACAAGATAAAAGTAGTAAGGTGCACTAGAGTAACTTCGAAAGTGGGGTACCTAATTCTGAAAATTAGGAATTGACAACATTTCATTTTAAGAACACTTTAAAATGTATATACGATTCGAAAGCATTTTGTCTCCTGAACACTACACTATTTTTATAAATATATAATAACCACAAAATTAAAAATTTTAAAACAACCGGCTTTCAATAAGCTAATTTCGATAATAAATGCCGAGACTATGTAAAATAACCAACTCGCCGTATGTGTGCCTATAATATTTTAAAAGTTCTCTCAATAACTGTAAGATCCCATCATCAGCTCGTGATTTGGTTGCAATGGGAAAATAATGTTCAGCCATGTTCGAGTAATCGAGTAACAACGTATAAATTGAATGCCGTTTTTCCTTTGCGGAGGTCAGTTAACATAAACACACATGAGACTCTATAAAAATACCCAAATCACCATATGTGTGAGTGTGACTATAATATTTGAAGAGTTCCCTCGATTTCTCCATGATCCCATCATCAGATCCTGATTTGGTTGCAATGAGACCACCTCTGACTTATACCCTTTCAAACAAAAAAAGAATTTTCTAAATCGGTCTAGCCGTCTTCAAGTAATCGAAGAACAAACCTACATAAAATTTTCTCTTTGTTTTGAAGTCGGTTAACTCTAGAAACTCATTTCTAATAAGAAATGCTCGAGAAACTATGAAAAATACCAAAATCCCTCTATGTGTGCCTATAATATTTGAAGAGTTCTCTCGATTTCTCCAAGATCCCATCATCAGATCGTATTCGTCTTTTCAAACCAAATACAGAGAACCAAAAAAATGAAAGGTTGTCAATTTCTACTAAACCATACATGTTTTGTGAGGTGTACGATTAGTACAAGCACTATTGGCCTGTCTAATACAGAGTTAGCGAGTTATTAAGTGAATTTATCTTACGTGAATTAAGAGGAATTCTGCATGTTCGGATTTGCCCCAATGCACCTTAATAAAGAAAATAAACAAATATGTAGTTCAAACAATATATTTTTTATTAATAAATTAAATTCTGCCTATTAAAATTTAAATTCATAATTTAATTTACTTTTCTAGAGCCTGGTTACTGAAAGTTGAGCCAAAACGGTTAAGAGGCATGTACGAGAAAAAAGCCCAATTGACGATACTAAAGGATTTTAACAATGGTTTTAATATGAAAATATCATAACAAACCGAAGACAATATCATTGTCTTTAACGTTAACTGTTGGTTAATGGTACATTTTAACTTAAAATCGCTCATAGATTTTTTTTTAGTAGACGTTAGTGGTTTACTAAAATGTCATAACACGGCCATTCTCACGAAGTATGTCTGCGGTCACCTAATTACCGCGACACTGTTTTCATACTAAGGCGAAGAACACACTGAAATCGCCCGTCGCCGCGATTTTTTCCGTGTAGCTGCGCATAGTAGTTGCGAGTCGCCGCGATTTACGCGCCAGTGTGCGCCGCCCCGCGATTTTTCTATACAAATCGATGATTCTACATACAAATTTGAAAATCGCTGAGTCGCGTGTCGCCGCGATTCGCGCTGCAGTGTGAGATCCGCCTAAATGTATGAAGACGCGGTAATTAGACGCAGTCATACTTCGTGAGAATGGCCGACCACAAAGAATGGGAGAAAGGTATTCGTTCAACTTCCTTCAGCCGTATACGAATCCGGCGGTTCGTAACAAGTTACGATCGATGACTTTTTAGTCCTTTATACGTGTTACGGTCGAGGCATCTTTTTTCCTTATAAAGTATACACTAGGTAGTTTAGGTTTGTTAGGTAGCTTCAGATACGCGAAGCAAACCGCCTAGAAATAGGAGCCCCGCGCGGCGGGCTCCATCGAAACTGTCGAATTACGAAAAAAATGGTTGCAACTGGTTTCGTACAAAGAATAAAAAGTCATCGATCGCAACCGGTTTCGTAAAAGGACTAAAAGGTGTTCTATTGTAACTGGTTACGAACCGCCGGTTTCGTACACGGCCGAAGGGGTTCAACTTTCAGTAATTGTAGTCTAAGAAGGAATGTTATAAGTTACATTTTCTATTCTATCTAACACAAAGTCTTATAAAGCTCTGAATTTGTAGTACCTAGATATAAAGGTTTAATACGCAAAAGGCGCAAAAAGTGCAATTCGCATCTTAGTTTGTTCAGTCAGCAAAATACTGTTTATTCTACAAGTTAAGAGCTTAAGGCACTAGTCCAACCGCCGGCGAGTAAGCGAGTAAAGTTGGGCGAGTAACAGTCCATTGCGGGCTGACCAGGCACAGTGTGATCAACCAACCTTTCCAATTCCGCAATGTAATGCTACTCGCCCAACCTTACTCGTTTACTCACCGGCGGTGGGACCAGTGCCTAATAAGACCTGGGTAAAAGCGTACGAACAGTTTAAAGCCATTTCTAGAGAGACTACTGAAAATAATCAGAAAGGTTTTTGTATAGATATAAAAACAAGAATAGTCAATACAATAGTCGGCCATTCTCACGAAGTATGTCTGCGGTCACCTAATGAGGGTGTTTAGAAATCATGAAGCCACCAGCTGGCAGCAGGGTGGCGAAAGGTCTTTTTGACAGTAGGCGTCCAGATCCACCAATCACACCACTTGATTTTGGCATCTACTGCCAAATAGACCTTTCGCCACCCTGCTGCCAGCTGGTGGATTTCTGATTTCTAAATACCCTCATTACCGCGACGCTGTTTTCATACTAAATGTATGGAGACGCGGTAATTAGACGCAGTCATACTTCGTGAGAATTGCCGTAGTATTACATTTTAAATCATTGATCACTGCGTTGAAAACTATAACGAATATTGCACTAACATCTTACAAGCTAAAATTAATTTAAGTACATTAATACTAGTTGCACCAACGTTCATTAAGTTCGTACGAAATAAGTAGGTAAGTTTATAAATTTACTTGGAATTATTAGTATTTATTATTCACAGCTCAATTTTATTTACGTGGACACAAAGAGTTGGCTGCTTCTTTCACATATTTGAATCAATTTTCTATTAAGAATTTAACTTCGAATTGCAGTCCATCCTTATTTACTTTATTCAAAAACCGTCGTAGACAAAGAATTGGCAAAATTATGTTCAAATTCTTGCCTCAAGTAGGGAATGCAACCCGGGTACCCGAATACCCGGGTAACCGACTTTATTTATAATCGGGTAAAACCCGGGTGTTTTGACTTGGAACCCGGGTTAAAAAACCTAGTAATCAATCAAAATTATGCTTCTATCGTTATATTTTAAAGATAATAAATAAAATTTAACGTCGGCCGCCTTAAAGCAAACGCGAAAGAACACCACACGCTTGCTTATCTAATCAGAGCTCGGAATAGGTAGAGCCTATTTACCTAAACTTCGCGGGAGGACGTAACTAAGAGTGGTTACAACCATCAAAAATAATTATTTTTATTGAACCCGGGATTTCCCTGGTTTAATAATAATACATTATCCATATAAATTCACGCTCAGGGTTAGATTATTAATGAAATACAATTGTCTAATGCAGAAATTTTGTATGAAGTCGATTTTTGAGTTCTCAATATATCTTGTATTTCATTAATAATTCAACCCCGAGTGTCAATTTATGTACAGTATGTATTCTTATTAATCCCAGAAAATCCTGCGTTCAATAAAAATAAATAATTATTTTTGGTGGTTGTAACCACTCTTAGTTACGTCCTCCCGCGAAGTTTAGGTAAAAAGGCACAGGCTATTTCGAGCTCTGCATCTTACTTAACACGCCGGCAATACTTGCAAGTGGGTGAATCAACTTTTTTTTGCTTTATGCAAAGATTGCCCTTTCTCCTTATTTGTTCACCTTTTGCATGTTTTATCATGGTTTAAATGGAACAAGATCTTACATAGATTAGGTAGAAATAAAAATAAAAATCGTTTTTAATTAATAAATAGGGTGACCCAGCGGACGAACCCTTATTTTCATACAAAAGTGGGGGACAGCTAATATGTACGCTGGGTCACTGCTTATAAACAAGTTATAATAAACAAATTATAATAAAAAATATTTGCATTACGTAGCTTTATTATCTGTCTTTTATATGAGCATAAACTTTATTCAAAAAATATCCGAATAAAGATTTCCTTTCAATTTTAGTCGGAGAAGGTGAAATTTTCTTGACAAAGAAAAGTTGATTCATCCAAATTCATTGTAGGTAATGCAACCCAGGTACCCGAAGACCTCAAAACCCGAGTAACTGACTTTATTTAGAGTCGGGTAATACCCAGGTTTCATATTTGACCGGGTAATGCATTCCCTAGCCTCAAGCCATTTTTAGGGTTCCGTACCAAAATGGTAAAAGAACCCTTATTTATGAGGAAATGGCCAAACAAGTTGAAGAAGAAACAGATAGTTACCAGAAGCCCATAAATGAGACATTAGCCCTAATGAACGTTTCTGCAGCTGAGTGTTAGACGCGTATCTAGAGAAGCATTTAACTATTAAAATAGAAATAGTATAGAGGAGTTTCCATTAAGGAAGACTAGCTATTTTGCTAGTACCAATACGCTAGATTCTCACTTAGGGCGCCGGGTCGCACTTTAATACTAAGTATTTAATAATAACTGAGTAAGTAGCAATAACTATAATCTATTTAAAAAAATTGATTGAATGCTGTTAATCCGTATATTAAATTTCCTTGTCTACAAATATTCAATATTAAAACCTATGCCCCTATATTCCTTTTTTAATGATGATTTCGATGACTAAATCAATTTTAATCGAAAATTTCAAAATATTAGGGGCTCAACTAAAAACGTAGTGAGATTTCATAAGAACGCAGTTTAAGATATCATAATACATTTTGGCTAATTAAGAACTAAATAAATTCATAAAGTCTGGTGAATTTTCGCGTATTTACCGCAACCTTTTTTTCACTCTTGAGCAAATATCCTCGAATTCGGAAGTATTCGAAGTTCAATGAGGGCTACCGTTTTGTGCTCACCAGTTGGCGCCACTGTCGAGTAGGGTCCTGCAGTATAGCTGTCCATTTGTTACTACGGGTGCGAAAACGAAGTTTACATTTAGGTAATCGTATGTAATGACTTAAAACCGTACCATAAAAATATCGAGCACACCGTAGTATTGCGTTTAGTTCGGAAAAAAAGAGGACATACGTTTCCGAATGATGAAACTGTCTCAAGCACTGATATTCGTTGACCCGTAACTCATATTTGCCATAAATAATCTCAGATATTGCAAAATATTGATAACATTATTCTGATAACAAATAGACCCTTTTAACCCCACCGCAAACAGTGACATTTGCCATTTCGGAGACCACACGCTACACTAGCGCCTCTGCCGGCGAAATTCATTCGCGGTAGCCCTCATTAGTGCCGTCCTCCCCGTTCTATTATAAGAAAAAAGTATGACATGACAGTTTGGACATCGTTGTTCGAAGTTGACTGCTGTCCCGCTCATTTAAATATTCTTTAACAAGGCGAACGAAATTCGTCCTCTGAGTTTCGACGACAGTTGTAGTTTTTATTTCAGAAATAATCGAAGACAAGGCAGCGGTCAAAATGCTCAAAAATTTACCCAGATATTTCAGTCCACAAGATTTTAAATATCGTATATTACAAGCTATTTCAATGTTATCTTTCATATAAGTAATACTTTTAGATCAGCAATTTAATTTAAACGTTGCAATACATAGTTAAGTACAATTAAAATAACATAAATAAATACTGGTATACAATTTAAACTAATTGAAAATTTGATGAATTCGATGAATTTTTGGCGGGGTGCTTGATACTTGTTTGCAATTTTTTTACGTCTACGAATCCATTTTATTGTGTACGTCACACAGAATCAAATGTAGTTTAAAGAATATTATCCGTGACAATGATTTTTGTATAATACGTTATTTTCTTCTTTTAAATCTTGCTGGATAAAAATCTCGAAAGTCTCGCAACCAAACCAGCAAAGTTGAAAAGTAGGCAATCGTATTTAATCTGTTGAAGTTTCCCGCCAAAAACATGACAGCTTTCAATGTTGCCACACCACGGAAGCATTCGATTTTCGCATGGAGCTCGTTCACAATCGACTCTTTACATCCTAATTGCATTTGAGGCATGAGTTGAATTGGATAATCACCTGTATTTTGAAGATCATATAATTATTCATTCCTTAACCGCCAGAGACGAGAAAAAGTAAATAAGTCGAAATGAACCAGCTCGAAAATCGACCCGGATAAAATACTTATAGAGTCCGAACGCTTACGGTTGGTAGCAAAAAGGGCATAGATTAAAAATATAATGTTACATAGCGTCGCTTCGATTGTTCTTCTGCGTTAGTTTGCTTAAAGTACTAAGTTGTGGGAAGGCAGTTTTATTTTGCACAGGATTGAGTTTAGAAGTCATAAATATAAAGGGCTCGTAAAGAGACGGCCGGTCCATGGAGTTGACCTCAAAATGGCGGAGTTTTTCGCGGGAGCACCAGTTAGCGGCTTTGGAACAGGTGTTCTCAAGACAGTTGACATCGTCGGGGCCTGTGCGGTTGCCTATTACTAGCATCACTACCTGCAACAAAAACACGATAATAGTAAATTGTTCAACTAGGGACTAAAACAAGCCATAATGACACGAGGTGTTTAGCCACCCGAGCGTAGCGAGGGTGACTATAGATCGAGTGTCATTATGGTTGTTTAGTCCCGCGTTAAACACTCTACTTTTCACTTTGAATGCGAGGAAAAAAACGACGTTCTATTACACAAAATTACAATATTTATTGTTCCGTACTTTCGGTATAAAGTTTCACTATACACATTAATTGTTAAAACCTCGTGGCTAAAACACCTCGTGTCATTATGGCTTGTTTTAGTCCCTAGTTGAACAATCTACTATAATCCCTAGAGATTAATAAGGAACTTTAATCCCGATATACAGAGACTAAATGAACATTTTAGGAGCATGAGAAGTGAAAAGTTTTTTTTTATACTAGGGTGGCAAACAAGCATACGGCCTGCCTGATGGAAAGGAGTCACCGCAGCCTATGAACGCTTGCAACACCAGGGGCATTTTACGTGCGTGTTGCTGACCCTTTAAAAACCTATTCAGAACTCTATACGGGAGACTTCCAAGAAAACTGCAAAACTTATTATTATTAAACCTTTATTAACTGAATTAATGTACATTATTTTTATTTCAAACAATGGTATTCTATTTTCTTTCTTCTTCAGTTTACTCTCTGGCAAAAGTCAACTCCGTAGATTCTCACATAAGTCTGTTTTTGAGACTTTACATTTTACAAGTAACTTTAATTTCAATTGTGGCAACACAGAAAATAATATCGCAACATTGATCAAACTGTTTATTTCTTTCGAAACAGTGTTGCCAGTAGGGGCTATATGGATAACCCCTTATACAGATTTATCTGTATCTGTACAGATTTTTAAGAAATTACAGATAACAGATCATCCATTTACTGATCCTCATCCTCTTCTCGCATAAACGCATTATAAAGGAAAATATGCTAAAAAAATTGTAAAGTCTAGTTTGTACATAATTAAACAGTAAGTACTATTTTATTTCAATATATACAAATTAATTTAAGCAATTTAATTTTTAGCACATATTATGCGTTTAAATGCGTTTTTCTTGATACTCTACTAAATATGCATATAAGCGGTTTTGTAGTAAGGGGACGAGATTTAGTGTGTTTTGTACAGATTTTTACAATTTATAAAGTTTTCGTACAGATATCAGACGGCAGTTTGAAGAGATTCGAACATTTTTGTTACTCGGTGGTGTGAATTGTGCGTTTAATTGGTCACTAACAAGAATGGCAGGCAACTTCAACGTAATCGCAATGGCATTGCTCTGAATCCTCGCACTGATGTTGTCAAACTTGGTTTTCAAATGTTAGTGTCTTATGATTGGCGCTTTTATAACCTGACATTATTTCGGCTAATGGAAGTAATTTATAATTATAACCAATAATCGTAACAAATTTCCATTGCACAGATTTTATACAGATTCATACGCTTTGATTTGGCGCCTGCCGCGCGGAATCAGCAAAATTTAAATATGTCCGTATAAATAACCACAATTACGAGGGCTGCTACTTATGTATCCGGAATCCGGGATTTCAACCTTTTTCGACGCTGTATCTAAGCTCCACGGTAAAATTTGAACATTTCTTTAACACTTGCCGCTATATTTTTTTTTCTCATATACGCTAGTCTGTTGTTTTTGGCGGGTTTAAAATGTCATGTCGCGGGAAGAATGGAACTCCCACGTGAAAATTTTCGTTCTAAGATTTATTATGACTTTCGGCGTGGTTTAACGCAACAACGGTGCATAGATCAATTAACTTCGACTTTTAGTAATGAAGCTCCGTCAAAAACCACTGTGTATCACTGGTTTAGTGAGTTCAATCGTGGACGTAGTATGCTCACGGACGAAGTCAAGGAAGGTCGCCCAAAATCGGTCGTTGTTCCACAAAATATTGAAGCTGTGCGAAAACTCATAATGCATGATCGTCATGTCACGTATCGCGAGATAGAGGTGACTCTGGGTATTTGCATGACGAGCATTCATAAAATATTACATGAACATTTAGCTGTAAAAAAAACCTTGTTCGCGTTGGATACCGCACATCTTAACTAAGGATCAAAAAGAGACTCGCGTCGAATGGTGCAGGAAAATGCTGAAAAAATATAACCGTGGTGACTCAAAAGCTGTTCATAATACCTACATAGGTGACGAATCCTGGATCTATGCGTATGATCCCGAAACTAAACAACAATCAACAGTGTGGGTGTTTCAAAATGAGCCGAAAATACGAAAGTAACTCGTGCAAAAAGCACGTTGAAGCAAATGGTGGCTTGCTTTTTTGGTATTAATGGCCATGTAGCTACAGTTCCACTAGAGAATCGTAAAACGGTTAATTCGGAGTGGTACACGGCCATTTGTTTGCCGGAAGTATTTGAAGAAATTCCTAAAAAAACCAGCGACGCAGAATCATTCTTCACCATGACAATGCCAGCTGTCATACATCACGCAAAACAACTCGATTTTTGGAAGATCAAAATATAGAATTAACGGGTCATCCATATACATACAGCCCCGATACATACAGCCCTGATTTGGCACCCAATCCGCGAAGATGCCGTCGACGCGTTCAAAGAACACGTTTTGGAGATACGTCAGTCAAAGTGGAAAAAGTGCTTTAAAAATTGGTTTCTACGTATGCAAAATTGCCTAGATCATCACGGAGAATATTTTGAAAAAAAAAAAACCATATTTATACCTATACATTTATTTATTTTTTCTATTCCGGATACATAAGTAGCAGCCCTCGTAGTACTAGATTTTCAAGTGTCTGCATGAAACTTAAGCGAAAGTCTTATTACAACAAATAAATATTATAAATAATAGGGGACAATCTTACACAAATCGAACTAGCCCCATAGTAAGCTCAATAAGGCTTGTGTTATGGATACTAGACGACAATATATTTAATAGATACAAATACTTAAATACATAGAAAACATCCATGACTCAGGAACAAATATTCGTGCTTATCACACAAATAAATGCCCTTACCGGGATTCGAACCCAGGACCTCTCGCTTCGTAGGCAGGGTCACTACCAAGCTAAAGCGGTCATTGCGGAACATTGTTGCACAAGGACATTTAATTCTCGCGGATTCTGCGCTTATTCCGCGCAGCGGGCGCCACGGACGAAACGCGATTTATGGTTCATGCCTAATACAGATATTGCATGTTGGTACCTGGCAGCACTGGTTAGAATGAACAAAGAATCTGGAATCTAACCTCTTTCTTATCCTTGTTTCTGTCTATATCCTTCTTCAGATACATGAGCACATCAAGCGACTCTGGGCGATTGGTGTCATACACCATTACATAGCCCTCTGCGAAGCCAAGGTAGTGCCGCTGCAGCACCTGGTTGGCTGTCAGTTGCATTGTAGGGGACTGTGGCGGTCCTGAAAAAAGAAATTGGGTTATTTTAAAAGTTACTTTTAAATGCAAGGCACATAGTCAAACAATTCACATAGGAGATTGACGACTTTTGGTACCAATATCGTCATAATTACGTGACAACCAAAATGATACCAAAAACTTAGTTTTATTTTTTTAACCAGTGGGATTTTTTTTATTACTGAATTTAAAATGGGAAATCAGAGATCATTTAAAAAAGAATTTTGCTTTACGTTTTCCGCCACCACCATGAAAAATTTATAATTTCCTTAAAACTGTATTTGACAGACAAAACCTAGAAAGCCAGTGACAGTGGCACCACCGTCTACGCAAATGTATACAAAAATATTAATTCCATAAAATTCCGTGATTCTTTCTTATACAAACTGCATTGTAACTCAGATAAATTAAATTTAGCCGTTTTGTACCCAAGAGAGTAACCTGTTTGTCTCGTTCTTTCTTAAGACTACTAGTACTACTACGACAAAGCTAACGTCACAGAAACGTCTTAATAATGTCTTAATACAATTCATCTATGTAATTCCTTGATCTTAGATGCAAAGAAAATTGACAGGTTGACATTCTGTCTTATTCTAAGTTTAAAAATAAGGTACCTTATAAGACACGCGTGACTTTTTACAATTTTGTGTCAAAGGACGAAAATAATTTTTAATTATATTCGTACTTAGTCCGAGATAACTGTGTAGTAACGTCCTTTCTTGCTCATCATACGCGAAGTTTATAGACACTATTTAAAAAAAAGAAAAACCTGTTCCTGGCAACACTATAGCTGTCAATCAATCGTTTTTTCGCGTTCAACGCGCCCAGACACAATCTTTCTCAAATCTAGTAAAAATATATAATTTTGTTGATTTTAAACTCAATAAAGTGGTGAAGATTAAGCAAACGATGCCTAAACGCAAGCGGGAATATGATATTCGTAAGAAGATCGAGAAGTACGAACGGAGAATAGCTAAGTACCGGAAAACCGAAGGTAAGTGAGGCAATCGGAGATCGTTGATATTTTGCCTCAAATCAAGCATACTAATTGCTAAGACGAGCAAAGGGCATCATTTCCGTGGGAAAGATGTCACTTGTATTAAGGGACAGTCCTCAAAATAACCTCAGTTTACGCATACACGTGTGACGCGTATTGCACTTTATCCGTGGGATAGAGACGAGAGGTGTTTAAATTGTTATTTAAACTATCTTTGTATGCTTTTAGCTCAAGAGGAACTAGACCCCGAAGTGGTCAATGTGGTCGTGGATCACTGTTCAGACGAGGAATACGAGGAAATTGAGAATGTCGAGCCGCGGGCTCTCACACCGGAGCAATCCGTATTGGGCGTGGCCCAAGAGCCAAATGAG
The DNA here is from genome assembly GCA_947034925.1 of Eudemis profundana. NCBI lineage: Eukaryota > Metazoa > Arthropoda > Insecta > Lepidoptera > Tortricidae > Eudemis > Eudemis profundana. Next base: position 5,577,721 of record OX344814.1, on the reverse strand, counting down.
GCTGAGGAGCATACAGAGGGCCAAGACCCTGAGGCTCTGGATGGAGATTTTCTATCAGCTTTAGGTGAGTCCACCAGCGGGGCCAGACTCTATGGTCCGGAGGTCCACAATGAAATCTATAATACCCAATCCAAGATCTTACTGGAGGGTCTAGCCAAGCAGAATAAGCAAGACTTGCTAGAGGCCGTACTGATTCCCAGTAATTGCAAATTGCTAGACGCACCTAAGCTCAATTCAGAACTGACAGCTTTATTAAATGCCCCATCAAGAAGCAGAGACAAGCTGCTGGAGGACAGGCAGCAGGAGCTGGGCCTAGCCATTGGGGGGATTTCAAACATCCTCAATTCCCTTTCAAAGAAGGAAATAGATAAATTTAATATAATAAAACAGCTAACAAATGTTTCAAGAATCCTGTGCCATCTGCACTTTCAGTACACTGAGATACGGAGGAAGCTGGTGAACCCGTTCTTAGACAAAAATTTAGTGGAATCCCTCAAGGAAAACAAACGGGAGGAGTTCTTATACTCTAATTTGGACAACTCGGTCAAGTCTTATTCAGCTATAAAGAGGGCTGCAAATACCATTAAGACCAGACCACAGGCAGCAAGGCAGCATCTACCAAATGCAAAAAACTTTCAGCAGCCCCTCCGGCGCCCATACCCACCCAACCCAGTTCATCCAGCCAGAGGATCCTACCGAGGGGCTCACCGCTTCAATTCTCCTTGCCTACCCTACCGGCCCCAGCAGGAAAACAAGCCACACATGAGGGGACAGAGAGGGCGTGCCAGATATCCCTAAAGGTACCTTTTGCAGGTAGACTTTATTATTATAAGTCATGTTGGTTAGATATAACCCAAGATCCTACTGTACTATCGTGGATAGTAGGGTATCAAATTACATTTTGGAGCCCTCCCTCTCAAAACAATATTCCTTTAAATATGAATCTTAGTCAAAAAGATAAACAAATTATCTCAAAGGAGATTCAGGACTTATTAGATCTTGGAGTAATATCTAAGTGTAAAGATGATTCAAACCAATTTCTATCTAGTGTGTTTACTATTATGAAGAGAGATGGCTCTTACAGATTCATTTTGAATTTAAAGAATTTGAACAAATTTGTAGTCAGTTACCATTTCAAATTGGAGGATATCAGAACAGTGTGTAAATTGCTATCCAAGGATGATTTCATGTGTACAATAGATCTCAAACATGCATACTATATGTGTCCCATTGATGCAGAATACAAGAAGTATTTAAGATTCAAATTTAATGACATTCTATATGAATATAACTGTTTGGCCTTCGGGTTAAGTTCGGCGCCTTATGTCTTTACCAAACTCCTAAAGCCAGTAGTAGGATTTCTAAGGGAAAGAGGTATTAGGTTAGTAATATATTTGGATGATTTGATCTGTTTCGGATCTTCATATAATGAGTGCAGTAATAATGTTAAAATAGTAAAGAATCTCCTGACATGCCTCGGCTTTGTTTTAAATTATGAAAAGAGCAGTCTTATTCCAACTAAGATCACAGAATTTTTAGGTTTCAAAATAAATTCGAATAATATGACTCTCAGTCCCACAGATTTGAAACGTGAGAAGGTATGGTTACTGGTCAATAAGTTTTTAAAGTTGCAAAGGTGTACAATCAGGGAATTTGCTAAGATGTTAGGCACTTTAGTTTCAATATGTATGGCAATATCCTATGGTTTTGTCTATACCAAGAACCTGGAAAGGGATAAATTTAGGGCTTTGGAACGATTGGGGGGTGATTACGACGGTGAGATGACTATAAGTGAAGATGCTAGGATGGATCTCAAATGGTGGCAAAACAACATAAGTAAAGGTCACTGCCATATTAAACAATATAATTTTTCTTTAGAGATATATAGCGATGCTTCATTATCCGGTTGGGGAAGTGTGTGCAATGGAAAGTTTGCTAAGGGTAGTTGGTCTACTGAGGAAAAGGAGAGTCATATCAATTATCTCGAACTGCTAGCTGCTTTTTTTGCATTAAAATGTTTTGCTTCTCATTTAAGTAAGTGTGAAATATTATTAAGAATTGACAATACAACAGCAATTTCATATATAAACAGAATGGGGTCTATACAATTTCCAAAATTAAATAGCCTTGCAAAACAGATCTGGCAATGGTGTGAAGCAAGAGAACTCTGGATATTTGCGTCATATATAAAATCTAAGGATAATGTAGAGGCTGACTATCAGTCCCGTAGTTCAAATGATGACACGGAATGGGAATTATCTCCATCAGTGTTTTGTAGTATTCAAAATTCTCTAGGATCCCCAATGATTGATTTATTTGCTTCACGGCTTAATTACAAATGTGCTAGATATGTCTCATGGCACCGAGATCCCTTTGCGTGGAATATTGATGCCTTTACTATAAGATGGTCAGAGTTCTTCTATGCATTCCCCCCTTTTGCATTAATACTTAAAGTGTTACGGAAAATCATAACGGACAAGGCAACCGGTATAGTGGTATTTCCCGTTTGGCCTACCCAAAATTGGTACCCCTTATTAAGATCACTGATAGTATCAGAAGTTATTACATTTGGACCAGATAAAGATTTATTAATATCTCCTTCCAGATCTGTGCACCCCTTGCACCAGCAACTTACCCTGGGGGCTTGCATATTGTCAGGGAGGCGATGAAGAGAAGAATGTTACCGAATAATGCCATTGAGGTTATGATAGCTTCTTTGTCTAAGAATAGTATTAAGCAATACGACACTTGTCTACGCCAGTGGTGGCAATTTTGTACATCCTCAAAGGAGGACTTTCTATCCGCCTCGGTACCAAAGATATTAACATATTTAATGACTATTTTTGAAAAAGGGGCTTCTTATCAAACTTTAAATTGTCACAGGTCAGCTTTGTCTCTAGTGATAGGAAATAGCATTGGTGCGGATGATAGGATAAAACGCTGGTTCAAGGGTGTTTTTAAGTTGCGACCAAATGTGCCTAAATACACTAGTACCTGGGATCCTGCCACAGTGCTATCCTATATTAGACACTGGTATCCATTAGATTCATTAGACCTGAGAAGGATGACTCTTAGGACGGCCATGCTGTTAGCCTTGACCACCGGTCAAAGGATACAGACTTTGCACTCGATTAAGACAAATAATATAAAAATAACTGAAGAGGGTGTTGAGATTGCCTTAACAGATATACAGAAGACCTCCACCCCTAGTAGCTTTATGTCTAAATTAACACTGCCTAGTTTAAAGAACGACCCCGAGATTTGCCCCGTAAACTCTCTTTTATATTACCTAGAAGTGACCAAGGATCATAGGAAAAACAATGCTGATTTACACTTGTTTCTCACTTTTAAAAAGCCGTATAAGCCAGCTACTACTCAGTCTATAAGCCGATGGTTGAAGGTAGTAATGAAAGAGAGTGGTATCAATGTGTCAATTTTCTCTTCACATTCGACTCGCCATGCTTCATCGTCAAGGGCCTATAGAGCGGGTCTCACCGTAGATAACATTTTAAAGGCTGTGGGATGGTCTAATAGGTCACTCACTTTTGCCAGATATTATAACAGGCCTCTCTCAATCAATGAGCAAACTGATTTTGCCAGGGCGGTCTGTAATTCTGAAAACGCATAAACCAGTATTATTGTCAAAGTCTGATTAGAATATTATTGACAATATCTTATTAGAATATTATTGACCAATTGCCTTATTAGATAATTATTATAGAAGTGATTGGAATGTTATTATTGTCAGTCTGATTAAAATAAGACAATTTTATAAAGGATTGGGTATAGGTACCTATACCTATGTCAGCCTCTAATGTTTATAGCAGGATAAGTGTTACCTAGTAGGTAAGAGCAGTTTTCTCACTGCATCAGAAGATAACTTGGTACCTAGTTAATTACATTATCTTTATGTAAGTTTTTTGTTTTAGAAGTGTTAAAGTTTTGGTTGATTTCTGAGAAATATAATGTTCAGTTCTCCTATGTACATGCTTTATATTTCAAACCTCTAAACATCTACACAGTTATCTCGGACTAAGTACGAATATAATGATAGGATTAAACGAACTTACCTGAAGTGAAGTTCTATCCTGATTATATGAAGTACTTAGTCCGAGATAAGGAAGGTCCCACCCTCCTCAAGTAACCAAGGTTACTCCCTTTGTATATCATCTGTTAATTAGGACTCTAAACGAATTGATTGACAGCTATAGTGTTGCCAGGAACAGGTTTTTCTTTTTTTTAAATAGTGTCTATAAACTTCGCGTATGATGAGCAAGAAAGGACGTTACTACACAGTTATCTCGGACTAAGTACTTCATATAATCAGGATAGAACTTCACTTCAGGTAAGTTCGTTTAATCCTATCATTATTTATTTCATACCAATAACTCGTGATATTTCGCCGATACTTCACTATATGAGACATTGAGTGTAAATGTCATTTTACAATCATTTTTATCTCACGATGTATCAAAATAGTTTAGAAACAAATCTGGATAGGTACAATAAAAAAACCTAAAACATGTCATACGACTAAGTTAAGTCCCGTCAATGTCAAGAATTGACAACATTTCATATTTTCAAAAGATCTTAATTCGAAAACCATTTGGGTAAAACTGTATTTTATGCTCAAAAAAAATATTTTTGGATTTTTTTCCCCATTCATTTTGGAAAAAATCAATTAGTGTGAACCGGAAGTGTGACGTCATTTTCCCTGCATTATCGAGAGAGACCTTAGTGCTCAAACGATTAAAAAGTGTATGGTATCCGGTTGTCATTTTCTGACATACTTGCCGTCTGACGTTTATTTGTTTTGAAAATTGTTACAACTGCTTAACGGCTTTAGAAGTTTAATTTTCTTACCGTTGGTTCATTTGCACGTTTTCGAAGACCTTAAAAGACTTGGCACTTTCCCACTGGACTCCGATAACGCATTCAAACATTATTAAGTTGGCATTATTTTACCGGACACCGATTTTTTTCATATAATGAAGACATCAGAAGGTTTTTCTCAGGCTGATAGCACGAATCTGCCGCGTGTTGAAATTATGATGATGGAGTACACATCGGCAAGTGATAAATATAATCCAGCCCAAATAAGAGGAGCAAAAGCATCGTTGTCTTCCCGAACTTCCTATGTTGACAACGCTGTAACGCCTGACAGTTATTTTTTTAATCGTAATTGTCGCTCTGGATTCTAGTTTTTTTAAATCGTAATTGTCGCTCTGGATTCTAGTTGGGAAAGTGACGTCATTTTCTACATACGCCCTTTTAGAATGAGCTACTTTTCAAACTGCTATTTTTAATTGAAAAATTGAGTTAAAACGAAAAAGAAAAAATACGGGTAGCTTAAAATTCCACCTATTTTCTATCCAGCTAATAAAATGAAGGAGTAGAAAATTTGAAATATTGTCAATTAAAGTTATTAAGTGATTTTGTATTTGGCCGGGTGACACAAAGGTTACTAGATAAGTTCTGCAATAAACAAATATGAAACAAAGAGGTGGAATATCATATATATTTTTTAAAACTATATTTCCATAGACAATGTTTGGCAAGAAAAAAACTTTTATTTTTTATTTTTTTATTAAAAAAATAGGTTTAATATTTAAAGATGACGGCGTGGTCTAGAGACGACTTACGAGTTGTAATTCGTTACAACTTTGAGAGGAGTTTGTCGTTAGATGACTGGCTTAAGGAAATGCAATTTGTATTCAAACAAAACTACCCTCATCATACGACTGTTTACCGTTGGTATTGTGAGTTCAAACATGGAAATTTCGAAGTTTCTGATGCACCAAGATCGGGACGACCCAGTGACATGTGTACCTCAGATAACGTAGCCAAAGTAGAAGAAATGTTAAGAGTTGATCGTCGAATGACCCATAGACAAATAGAAGAAGCCCTGGGCATCAGTGCACCAAGCGTTCACAAAATTTTGTACGAAATTCTCGGAGTAAGAAAAGTTTGCAGTCTATGGGTACCTCACGACCTAACGGAGGAGCGAAAGGACTGTCGTGTATTACGGTATAAAAAAAAGTTAAAAAATTTTGAAAACGGGTCAAGTGCTTATGTTAACAACATCGTAACTGGTGATTAAACTTGGCTATATTATTGTAATGTGCCGTCTAAAAGTAAAAATAAAGTTAGCCTCTTTGAAAATGGGCCTACACCAACACAACCCCGCAAATCAAAATCTGTTAAAAAGACGATGATAGCTGTATTTTTTACTAACCATGGCATAATCGATCGAGTTGTTCTGGACAGTCAGCGTACTGTAACAGCTAACTGGTACACTAATGAATGTTTACCTCAGGTGCTTGATAAACTTAAGGAAATCCGTCCCAACTCCAGACTCGGTACTTGGCATTTTCACCATGATAACGCACCCGCACATTGAGCGACTCTAACAGTGAATTTTTTGAAAACTGCTGGGATAAAAATAGTTGAGCACCCACCATACAGCCCCAACCTAGCACCTTGTGACTTTGCTTTATTTCCTTTTATCAAAGATAAGCTGAAAGGACGGAAATTTACCAGCGACGAGGAACTTTTAAGAGCTTGGGATCATGAGTGTGCTGTACTTCCAGAAAACAAATGGATATTTTTGATGATTGGTTTTTACGCATGACTAAATGTATCAACTGTGACGGAAATTACTTTGAGCGATTGTAAAAAATAAAGTCGTTTTGCAAAACATATCTAGTAACCTTTGTACTTACGTTTTGTTACCCAAAAACTAGCCTCAAAATCCGGAAATCAATCTCAATTTCGTATGGATCCCCGAATACAATTTTAATGGGATTTAGTGATTAGGAAAGGCAGTTTCTTGTTCTTTAAGATACAGTTGGTTTCGTGTTGACGCAATGACTTTTGATTTGGTACGAGGCCCCATAGACGCATCGCCAATGTCCTTTGGGGACTGAATATCTTGGAAAGAGAAAACACTTACTAATGAGTTTTCCTTCTTTGCATGGTTATACATTCAAGTTTTTATTTTGGAAATCCTAAGAAAGAGGGGCGAAAAAGGGGGTTAAATTGTGTACAGAGAATCAAGTTTCTGATGTAAAGAATGTAAGATTAAGTCCATGCAGACAATGTCACGGGCAAAAGCTTGTTTGTTAATAAAGCTCCTCTGTTATATCATTGGGGGGCCATCAGGTTAAAGAGAACTCTACCTATGGTTATATTATATCATAATGTTAAGTAATCATATAAAAATAATGTATATAAAAACCTTTAAACTCGCCTGTAATAGGTGGCTCTAGTCCCGCCGTGTCGTAAAAACACACTCGCTCTTTTGTCCCACGGTCTGTTTCGATGTTAGCTACGTAAATATCCTCTATCGTAGGATAGAAATAAGTTTTTAAATTCACATTTCCGTATATCAACTGTTCAAGGATAGCCGTTTTGCCGACACCTTTCATTCCGCAGATCACTACTTTGCTAGTTTTACCCATTTTCTAAGGAAAACTATGGATAAATAACACAAAAAATGCCAGTAACTGGTCCACGTAATACTTTCACTTTTATGCCATTGTTTTGCAACTACTTGCTTCTTCAAGATTATATTATGATCACAATTGTCCTTAGAGGCGATTTAATGAGTGAAATGTGATGAAGAACTTCTTAAACTTTTAAATATTGGCTAAATAAATAAATAAACATTACAGAAAGATGAGATAAGCTTTGACAGATGATTGACAATGACAATTTGTGTTATTTTGTTTATCGCAGGCACTATCAAGATTTTAGTAAGATCGCTTGAAATGCGTATTGTAGAGAAAATTACACGACTTAAACTGTGACTTGAACATTCTTGACAACAAAAGCTATTTAAGTTAACTTTAAAAACGATAAAGTTTCTTTGACCTTTTTGACACATTAAAAGTACACTTGTCAAGTTGTCATTTCCGTCTCGAATGTCATTTCCAGTGTTGCCAATTTAGCAGTTTCAGTGCTAAATTTTAAATTTAGCATAATTTGGATTGGTTTAACAGATTTTTTTTTATATTTAGCAGTTGGCATAATTTTGTAAATAATAGAAATGTTACCTGTTAGTGACAAACACACAGATAAATTTAAAAACATATAAGTTGGTGATGTGATGACATAAGTTTGTAAAATGACCTTCGATTGCATGGTTGAGAATAATATAACTATCAAGTTTATTATTTATCTTTTGGTGTGCAATGAAGTTGTATTGTTAGCGATTAACACATTGACATTCTTAATTTACTTAAGTTTAGCAATTTTTTTCCTGAAAGTTTAGCATGGACCACAAAAAGAATAATTGTAAAGCTGTAATAATCACAATACATTGTTTTTTTATTTAGCTCATTTTTTAACAGAATTTATCAATTTTTAGCATATTTTCAACAAAATTTTAGCATTAAATGAAATTCAGAGTTGGCAACACTGGTCATTTCACTTGACATTTGACAGTATGGCAGCCACGGGTTTGGATTCAGAAATCATGAAAAGTGATAAATATTCGATACTTTTACCCACCTATAATGAAAGAGAAAACTTGCCCATCATAATATGGCTTATTATGAAATATCTGGACAAATGGTAAGCGCTCTCTTAGGTAAAAGAACATTAATTAAGTAATAAATATCTTAACTGTTTTTGTTTGTTTATCGTGCATTTTTAACGACTTTTTACAGCGGTTATGACTTTGAAGTTATAATAATTGATGATGGAAGTCCTGACGGCACGCTGGATGTGGCTAAACAGCTGCAAAAGCTGTACGGGTCTTCTAAAATAGTACTGAGACCTAGAGAGAAGAAGCTTGGATTGGGAACTGCGTATATGCACGGCATCAAGCACGCTACCGGCAATTTCATCGTCATTATGGACGCTGATCTTAGTCACCATGTAAGTATTTAGTTTTTGAACAACTAATAATATTCATAGTGTACCTTCAGATACCAAACTGTATAAGTTCCTGGTATCTAATAATATCCAGTATATGGACAAATGCATGTCGAAGTCCTGTTGGACATTCCTTCCTATTATATATTATAATAATATACACAATGCCATAACCATACGTCGTTATCGCGGGTGCAGTAACAAATGACATAAAGAGCACATATAACAGAATGTCTATTTGGTAGAAACGGACATATTCTGCCTACAGCTATAAGCATCTAAGAAGCTCTGTACATGTGGAGAGTTTTCGCTAGCAAAGGTCTATAAAAATTGAAGGCATGTTTACAAAAACAACATAAGTCTAAGGAGCTACAAGTCCAAAAATATTGACAAAAAATTACCCCATTTGTCCAAAATCAGTCTTTTATACCCATTTTACAAAGGTAAATAATAAACCGTCCGAACGAAAAACCAAAGGTGCGACTAAAATGATTAGTCGTACACGTACACGGCACAGTCGCAAATTTAGTATTTCAGTAAGTACGTTTAGTTAGTTTTTAGTAGTTTAGGTTAGTTTTCTTTCGGGGGTTTTATACCTACCCTTTTACAAGAACTACATATCTACATTATTTTTTACAAAAAGAAATAACTGTATGCGTTCACTTAAAAAACGTGATTTTAAATATTATACATACACACTCTTTTCAGTAGGTTGTATAACTGGCAATTAAGAGCACAAATGTAGAAAAAAATTGAAATAAAAAAAATATAGATTGCACTAAGCATATAAAGGTTGACGTATCCAGAAGTCGTATCATGTGTACATCTTAAAAATGGGTGGAAATCATTCATAAATATTACCCTTAAGCGTATTGCTAACATTTTATCTAGCAATATAGAAATTAATGTTGATAAATTTTAAACTCGTACGTGTAGGCATAAATGTTCCTCAAAATGAGTAACGTGTCTGTTATTGCTTGTTTTTCATAATCTTTCTGTACTGTCAAATCGTTTTTGCACCCGCGATAACGACGTATGGCCATAACAGTCTGAATGAAAATACATAAAAACAACTGCAAATAAGGTAACTTTATTGATGGAAGACGTCTTAAAACATTAACAGTCCCAATTTAAATTATAAATCTTACGGCTTTGTAATAAGGCTGGCCGTGACCCATATGTGGGGTCATGGGACGGGGAACATATTAACCCTTCGTCTGTGTTGGTAAAGGATCCTGTCTTTACCACCGTCTGCGGCGCGGAGCAAAATTTAGAGACTGTCATCTGTGGTTGTTTAGGATCCTGTCTTTACTACCATCTGTGATTTAGAGACCGATGTTTAGGATCCTGTTTATACCATCATATGCATATGATGAGGATCCGTATCATTGCTACCTCTGCCTATTTTTTTGCGATTATACACCTTATTTTTGAAGTTCGAGGGTCTATTATTCTATTTAATCACATTCCATGCATGCATCAAAAAGCTGTCAGATTATTCTTATTAAAAATATTACCTAGGAATAGATGGCAACAGAGAAATCTTTTAACAAGCAGTGCTGCAGGACTTTAACACTCCTACAAACAGACAAAAAATTTAACAATAACTAGCAACTGACAAGGCCCGCTCTTTTTTTATTGCAGCCTAAGTTTATCCCCAAAATGATTGAGCTCCAAAGACAGCATGACTTTGACGTGGTGTCCGGGACACGCTATAGGGATGGCGGTGGTGTCTATGGCTGGGACTTTAAGAGGAAGCTCATCTCCCGCGGTGCCAACTTTGTCACACAGATGCTGTTGAGGCCGGGTGCTTCGGATTTGACTGGGTCATTTAGGTAAGGGTACAAGCCCCAATGCAAAAGATCTCATCTAGTAAGAGCATTTTCTTGGGCTCTACCATTTTTTAGAAACAGGAAATACCAATTTTATGATGAGTAATAGTACATTGTGTATCTAGGGCGGTAAGTAAGGAATTACAAACGAGTGTTTCTTATAACTACATGATGGATATAGATGAAATTTGGAATATAGGTGTCTTGTATGGGCCGCTACTTAGTTTGGTAGTTAAAGAACTAAAATAGTACATTGTGTATCAAGGGCGGTAAGTAAGGAATTACAAACGAGTGTTTGTTACAAGGCCGAGGCGAAGCCGAGGGCTTTAATAACACGAGTTTGTAATTCCTTTACCGCCCGTGGCACACACAATATTTTTCATCACACTTGTGAGGAAATCTTAATAATATCGTAGTCGAACTTTTATGCATTGGGGATGTATATTTTTGTAAACCAGCAATACTATAACACCTGAAAATTAAATAACCTGAAAATTAATTTAGAAAAAACTAGCGTTATGCAATTCACACAAAAGAAAACTGTACCGAAATTGGATGTTGAATACAAAGGCCAAAGTATAAATCAAACTCACGTTACTAAATTTCTTGGTATCAACATAAATAGTGACTTGAAATGGGAGTCTCACTCTGAACACGTCTGTAAAAAACTTTATACATTGTCATACGCATTGTACAAATTAGCTAAGACATCTGCCCAAGAAACTGTATTGGCGGCCTACCACGGTTTCGTATGCTCGATTTTGAGATTTGGTATAATATTTTGGGGCAACTCTTCCTACAAAGATAGATTACTTAGAGCCCAGAAGCGTTGCATCCGGGCCATCTGCAAGCTTGAACCTACGGAAAGTTGCAAACCATACTTCAAGTCTCTCAAGCTGCTAACATTACCCTGTTTGTACATATATGAATGCTGCAACTTTGTCAAAACAAATCCCTCTCTTTTCCAAGTTGCAGAAACTAATCCTAGAAATAACTTGCGACCCAGGAAACCGTTAGTACACATAGCAAAATGTAATACCGCATTGATGAGACACAACGTTAACGTGATGGCACCAAGACTGTATAATAAACTACCTACAACATTAAAGAATACCGACGCTAAAAAGTTCAAACTATTTCTCTCAAAAATGCTCTTAGAAAAATGTTATTATACAATTAATGATTATTTTAATGACCCTGACCTTGACATCACCAGTAATGCGTAATCTGTAAGAAATTTATATTGTATCAGTTTAGATTTGACTTCGACATTCTCTTATAATAATTTATGTAATTAATAATTGTGTATGAATTAATAATTGTATTTCTTTAGCTTAAGTTAATTTATATTGTATTTCGTATGCCAAATGGCTCGTCATGGAATTGCTGCTTTTTTTATCATTGTGACCTATTTATCACCTGTGATGACGAAAAATAAAGACTATTCTATTCTATTAAATGTTGTCTTTTGCTTGAACCTTGCTCTATGCGTACAGGGTTATTTTTGGACTTCCTTCAAAATTTTATAAGTATTTTTTATTTTATTTTATATAATATCTCTATTTTGGCTGTATAGCTTAGGCCTATCTCGGCTGCCAAAACTTTTCATAAAATATTATTTAAAGTGGTATTAGATAAATGATTTTATTTGAAGCCATTTATTATTAGAACTGAACTACACTATTCCTTTACAGATACATGAAAAAGTTTTTTTTGTTGCAGATTGTACAAGAAAGACATATTACAGAAACTCATTGACAGCTGTGTGTCCAAGGGCTATGTGTTCCAGATGGAAATGATTATCAGGTACCTACCTACTGTCCAAATTCGAAATTAAAATATCGATACCCTAGTTAACACTCGTACTAATTACATAGTTTTTGCCAATGAAATTGCAACTTTAAAATTTGTATATTAACATGCAAATTACGAAACTTTTTTCTCGTAATTAGTGCGAGTGTGAACTAAAGTAAACGCCATAATTAGGTGAACTAGTCTGACAGTTGCACAAGCACAAATGTTGCTTAATGTGACTTAATTTATAACCTAATAAATAAATTAAGATGACACAATAAATTAGTGAAAAGATTTAAGGAGATTCATAGAGTATAGGCATAAAATGATGTACACAACACGGGAGGTAATAAAGAAACCCCTCGATCGCATATTTACGTCCCTCGCTTGCAGCTCGGGCCGCAAACATCTGCGATCTCGGCCTTTCTTTGTGTAATACAAAGAAAGGCCGAGATAGCAGATATTTGTAAACCAGCAAATATATAGAACATACATACTTACATACACACATACATACAGGTCAAACACATAACCCTCCTTTTGGCTTCGCCGCAGTCGGGTAACATACATACATGCATACATACAATAGTACATTGTGTATTTATAGTAGGCGGTAAGTAAGGAATTACAAACGAGTGTTTGTTATAAGCCCGAGGTGAAACCGGGGGCTTTAATAACACGATTTTGTAATTCCTTTACCGCCCGTGGCACACACAATGTTTTTCATCACACTTGTGAGGAAATCTTAATAAAATAACCTTACTAATCGCCCCAGTATGACAAGAAAATATTAAAACAGACAGTGACATTTGTCACATATGTCAATAGACGGTGCGAATGTCAAGTCACGTTCGGAAACCATAGCAGTAACGACCATTTTAGTTGATTTTATATTTGCTAAATAAAGAAATACATTATTTATACATTTAATTAGGCCATTTACGGCCCGCTGAACCTACGTGTAATGACACCATTTTCGAGCAAGTGTGATGAAAACATACATACATACAGGTCAAACACATAACCTTCCATTGGGCTTCGCCGCAGTCGGGTAACATACATACATACATACAGGTCAAACACATAACCCTCCTTTGGGCTTCGCCGCAGTCGGGTAACATACATACATACATACAGGTCAAACACATAACCTTCCATTGGGCTTCGCCGCAATCGGGTAACATACATACTTACGTACATACAATACATACATACCGGTCAAACACATAACCCTCCTTTGGGCTTCATAAGTTTCGCACACAGGCGCTGCCGGGTGTCGGCGCAACTGGGCTTGCGTAATGCATTAGGCAAGTAATAATAATAATGGGCTAGACGACTAAAAAAAAACTGTTTAGTCCGTCAGTTAGATTATTAAAAAATATTGTACACGTATTTTTTCTTTTGTTTGACAAACAAAAAATGACGAGGATAGAGTGCTTAGAAGTTTCGACTGACGTCACGCCTAGGTACAATCTTCACCTAGGAGTGATTTCACAAGCCCCCACTCCAGAAGTTTGATGATGTATAATAACTTTGCTGATCTTTAATATTTTGATAAACCAAAAAATACGTGTCCCATATTTTTCCATAATCTAACTGACGGACTAAATAGAATTATATAGTTTTAACCCAGTCGTCATCCCCATTACCGCGAAACAAAATCGTGGAGTGAGACACGCCTGCTTATGTCGTCATCCCATCTTTTGTGCTTGAAATTGGAGAGGGGCATTCCATGAAAACATCAACTTTTTGTCCCTTACGAAACGCTATGAATCCATCCCCATCTTGAAGCCAAGTTATAATATTACAATACCGACATTCAGCTTGCTAATTTTACATATCAAAAGTATTAAAAAGGTAATGCTCCTTACGAAACGTTTTCGTGGAATGCTCCAATTGACAACCTTTCATTTTTTTGAGCCTTTAATTTTATTGGTTCTCTGTATTTGGTTTGAAAAGACGAATACGCTGATAGTTTATTTGTTTCACCAGGATTTGTAATTAATTTATAATTAATATATTAATATTTACTTATTCTAAAAGGGCGTAACTACAGTTCTACGGTAGAATAAACCATTACTTTAGTCTTATCGCGGTCGAAAAAAAGTAAGCAATCTGATAGTATGCATTGACAATGTCAAATTCAAAATTATGACAGTTTATTTTTTCTGTGGCAAAAGGCACTGGCATTTCATCTATTGTGCCGTAGAACTGGTAAAATGAGAACATATTTTTTATTAATTTGTATTTTTTATATTAAGCGATATAAAAAAAATATAAAAATGGTGTGGGTGCGCCAAAGTTCATATCTGTCTATTTATAAATGACCCTAAAAACGAAACAGCTCCCAAAATAGGTAGGTTAGGGTTATTTTTTTTTATGACCCTAAAAACGAAACGGCTCCCAAAAATAGGTAGGTTAGGGTTATTTTTTTTAATGGCCCTAAAAACGAAACGGCTCCTAAAAATAGGTAGGTTAGGGTTATTTTTTTTGATGATCCTAAAAACGAAACGGCTCCCAAAAATAGGTAGGATAGTGTTATTTTTTTGATGACCCTAAAAATGAAACGGCTCCCAAAAATAGGTAGGTTAGGGTTTTTTTTTTGATGACCCTAAAAACGAAACGGCTCCCAAAAAATAGGTAGGTTAGGGTTATTTTTTTTAATGGCCCTAAAAACGAAACGGCTCCTAAAAATAGGTAGGTTAGGGTTATTTTTTTTGATGATCCTAAAAACGAAACGGCTCCCAAAAATAGGTAGGATAGTGTTATTTTTTTGATGACCCTAAAAATGAAACGGCTCCCAAAAATAGGTAGGTTAGGGTTTTTTTTTTGATGACCCTAAAAACGAAACGGCTCCCAAAAAATATGTAGGTTAGGGTTATTTTTTTTGATGATCCTAAAAACGAAACGGCTCCCAAAAATAGGTAGGATAGTGTTATTTTTTTGATGACCCTAAAAACGAAACGATACACGTTGTGAATAAATAATATAACTTCTAAACATTATAAGCAAAATGATTCTATGAAATAAGTTGAATTATGATTGCATATTATGCGTTACGATACACGTTGATTTCAAATTATATAACTTATAATCATTATGAGCAAAATAATTATATGTAATAACTTTATTAATTAAGTAATTCTTGCTAATAACATTATAGGTACAGATAACATCTAAATAATAACATTATGTGTACAAAAATTCGATTTTTTTATTATTATAGGCAATGTAAGTAGTAGTACTAATAAATATTAAAAAAAATTATGAGCAAAATTTTTCGGAGAAATGATGAGTATAGTCACAAATCGTTATTTGTATAAAAAATCGAAATACCAATTTTATATGAGCCAATATGGACCCAAATGGTGTAGTGTTCAGGAGACAACATGCTTTCGAATCGTATATACATTTTAAAGTGGTCTTAAAATGAAATGTTGTCAATTGCCCTAGATGTAATGTGCAATTATTTTTTGTCAACAGAGCGAGACAGCTAGAGTATAGTATCGGCGAAGTGCCGATAACGTTCGTGGATCGCGTGTACGGCGAGTCCAAGCTCGGCGGCTCTGAGATCGTGCAGTTCGCGCGTGCGCTGCTCTACCTCTTCGCTACCACGTGATTTGGTGGGGGGCGTTGGAGGGGGTCGGGGGGTGTTGGTGCAGTCAAGGGGGGCGATGGAGGGATAGGAGGGTGTTGAAGGGGCGATGGAGCGATAGGAGGATGTTGAAAGGGGGAATGGAGGGGATGTTGGAGGGTAGGGGGCAAATTGGAGGGATAGGGGGATGTTAGAGAAGGTATGGAGGGACGCTGGAGGAGGATGAAAGGGGATGCGACCAAACTGCTACGTTATTCAAAAATTGACATATATAGATAGATGAACTTCAATGGAGGCCATGTAAAAATAGTCATGTTTGTTAAACTACGCCAAGATCCAAGTCTACAGTAAAAATGCAATACTGTTTATTTGAGGTCTATCTGATCAAGGGCAAGGGTCTATTTATAAATGTTCAAAACCATCACGAAGATAAAAAAATGCTGTACTGAAAAGTAACTCCAAATTACCACTTAAAATAACAAAACTTATTGAAAACAGTCCTTATTTAAAAATGACATCATTATCCAAAATAAAACTGGCACACAGTGAAATCAGGTGAGTTCTAGAAACATTAAAATGTTATTTTGTACGGTGAAATATTAATTTATGTGCATAATTTAATGAAATATAATCGAAGTGAGACAATGACGTATATTTTACATTCCATGAGGTAAGGGCGTGACTATTGAGGGAGCGGCGAGCGGAGCGGGCAGCGGGCGAGTCGAGTGAGTTTCGGGAGACTTGTATAATGACAATGCGTGATGAAGTGGGACGCGATATCTCTATATCCGATAACTAATACAACCCAACTGCTATAGGAAATAGATTAGATATTTATATATATATATGAACGGACATACATACTTACATACATACATACATACATACAGGTCAAACACATAACCCTCCTTTGGGCTTCGCCGCAGTCGGGTAAAAAATAAGAAAAACAAAAACTGGCCAAGAGCATGTCGGACCATGCTCAGTGTAGGGTTCCATAGCCGTAACTATAAGGTAAAAAATACGATGTAAAAAAAGTACAACAACAAAAGAGCGTATCTTCATAGCAATTACGTCCTTTTGTTGAGAAGCGCAGTTTATCGGCAATAACTCAAAAACGGTACATTCGATCTTGTTGAAAATAATTTTCGTTGAAAGTATTAATTAAGCGTTACCTTCGTGATTTTTTTCATATTTTTCGAGCGCACGGTTTAGAAAATAGAGGGGGGGGGGGCACAATTTACACAACTTTCGGAGCGATTATTTCCAAATACATTCACTTAATCAAAAACATTACTTAGAAACCTTATAGTGTTTTTTAAAGAGCTGTCGGACTAGTACCACACGTTGATATTTGCTGAAAAAAAAAAATGTTTACTGTCTTTAACATGTATGGAGTGCCCCCCCTAAAAATATTTATTTTAATTATTTATATACCAAACTAAGTAGCGGCTCATAAAAGACACCTATATTCCAAATTTCATCAATATTCATCATGTAGTTTTTGAGTAAAATGCCTGTGACATACGGACAGACAGACAGACAGACGGACGGACATGACGAAACTATAAGGGTTCCGTTTTTGCCATTTTGGCTACGAAACCCTAAAAAATGTGATTTGTGCGTCTTACAGCAGTACTAAAAGTTTCCAGCTCATTGTTCAACTGTTACTCGTACATACTATACCTGAGTATCTGAATAGAGTTTAAAATTCTCACACATATGCATATAATACTTGAGCTCCTCACACTAATTGCTCACACGAGGGATTTGTACCCGGGACTCTTCGTAGCCGATCTCACTCCCATTAGGCTAAACGCTTATGGGTGAATCAACTTTTTTTTGCTTTATGCAAAGATTGCTCTTTCTCCTTATTTGTTCACCTTTTGCATGTTTTAACATGATTTAAATGGAACAAGATCTTGCATCTAGAGATAGATTAGGTCAAAATAAAACTCGTTTTTAACAAATAAATAGGGTGACCCAGCGGACTAACCCTTATTTTCATACAAAAGTGGGGGACAGGTACCTATGTCCGCTGGGTCACTGCTTATAAACAAGTTATAATATTCGAATTATAATAAAAAATATTTGCATTACGTAGCTTTATTATCTGTCTTTTAAATGAGCATACACTTTATTCAAAAAATATCCGAATAAAGATTTCCTTTCAATTTTAGTCCGAGAAGGTGAGATTTTGTTGACAAAGAAAAGTTGATTCACCCTTATGACTCCGCTCCGCTGGCTTCCAGGCCACATTGTGAGAGAATACCTAATTATTTTCTGATCATGTCGTCTCATTCATTTATATCCCGCATGACGAGCTTGAGAGGGACAGCTGATACAAACTTATTATCGAGTAAGCAATACAAATGTACGATAAGTTAACTAATTATGATTGTTAAAATTATTATTAATAAATATTTTTACTTAATACAGCTTTTCATTTTATCGAACCTTCTTTTGGCACTTCATTTCCAAAAAAAAAACAAAAACGTTGGGAAAGTTGAATTCTTACCAATTATTCATAAAAGATGGCGTTTCAATTTCTTCGACAATTATATGGCTACAGAAAACTGTTCAGTAAATTATGGAAATAATGATAAATCATCTTTATTATCTGCCGAAAGACATCCACTGTTGGACATAGGCTCTCAAAGAATGCCACGAGCGGTCAGTGCCAGGTTAAGCCAGCGTATTTCAGAGGCCCTAAGTTTGGCCTGAG
Source organism: Eudemis profundana (assembly GCA_947034925.1). Classification (NCBI taxonomy): domain Eukaryota; kingdom Metazoa; phylum Arthropoda; class Insecta; order Lepidoptera; family Tortricidae; genus Eudemis; species Eudemis profundana. The sequence goes on along the minus strand of OX344814.1, from coordinate 5,558,901 downwards.
ATAGTGAGATAGGGTATCTTTCATATAAAACGATGAATCCAGCGTTGCAAGAATATTGTAGTCACAGAATGAGTAATTAGTACTCTACGTATCGAAGTTCCTCTTTCTAGCAAAATTAACCTTCTGGGCCGGCCACCGGACGAAACGCACTGGATCCGATGTCTCTCTATTGCATAATATGTGCTCTTTCTGGTCGCTGTCTAAGCTCCCCTGGAGGGGCAAAATTTGGTAAATTTGACCTTTACCCTGGGTCCACCTGACAAGTTCAGACTAGGGGCACTTGTTCTGACCCCTGGTACACCTCAGGCAAAGTATAAAGACAACCAAGTAGTTCGTCTTCGCGGTTTAGAAGCGCGTGACACCAGAGCGTGCCTAAGACACAGGGCTGCCGCTCGTCGGTTCTGTAAAATACCTACTTACTACGAACGTAACTTTTATCAGGTTGACCTCGATCGAACGAACGAACGACGTTCGAGATCAACCTAGTAAAAGTTACCTACTTATTTCAATATGAAAGTATCTGATCGCACACATCTGATGTTAATGTTATTAAGTATAATAGTTTAAATAAATTAGTATTGGTATGTGTACATGTAAGTAACGCAACGATATTTCGGCTCGTTTCATAAAACCACTCTCGTGTTTAAGGCATTTTATGTATCTATAGAATCAACTACTATTTAATTGGTACACGTTTAAAAAATCTGTTAATTTTACTCATCACTGTCAAACAAAATAATTATCTACTCTATTTAATTGGCATGGTTTGATCACAAAACTATCAAACATTCTATAAACGACTTAAAATATAACGTTTATATAGGTACTAATAAAATACACACCTTTCGGGATCCTTAGGAATGCAGAAATATGACAATTCTGGATTTTGTGCATTATTCTTCAAACATCCGAACGCACTGCAGTATATACGTCTTCTATACTTTGCTTCGTCCGCAGACATTTTGAACGTTCGACCGCTCGCGATGATTGCTCAGCCCTGACTAAGCACGCGGCGATGCTTGCCTGGGGTGCGTCCGTACACGGCGCGCACACATGCGCGCTCCCGATGTACCTTTTATCGGAACAAAAACTACCGTGTACCGTGCCTCAGGTGTATCAAGGGCGCCGCCATAAATCTTATTACACACAGTTCACTCGAGCGGTGGTCTATTGCTACTTTGAAAAATGTTGTGACCCGTGGTCCACCTGACAACTCCAACCAGGTGAACATGTAATAAATAATAATCTTCGCCCTTTATTGCTGTAGTACCATTGAATTCTACCAACAATGGAACTAGTGACACACTTGTATCTCGCTAGTTCCATCGATGGTACTAGAGACCCATGTTGTTTTTAGTACCATCGTCGGATAATACTAACAGTCCCTACTAGTGAAACACTGTTCTTTTCAAGTACCATTATGAAAAATCGTTTTGCGTCCTTGTACTATTACAATACTATGATAGCGTGGCTTTTGTGATATGTCACATGTTCGATCGAGGGTGTCATCCAATGATACAACAGTAATAAGGTAAACTTGATTTGTTTAATGTATCAGCAGTACCAGTGACATTTATTTGGCGGGCAAACCCTGGAGATTTGAATTTGTATTCATTTTAAAGGTACTAGCGATATACGAGTGCGTCACTAGTTCCATTGATGGTACTATTCAATGGTACTACAGCAACCAACCAAGGGAATCTTCGCTCGGTGCCAGTTTAGTATCAGTAGTATCCGTAGTCCACCCAGGTGATCCACGGGTCTGCGTCAGTATCCGTAGTCCACCCAGGTGTACCAAGGGTCAGAACAAGTGCCCATAGTCCACCCAGGTGAACTTGTCAGGTGAACCCCGGTTAAGGAAGGAAATTTGGTATCCAGTCCTGGTTAAGGATGAGTCAACCCATCCTTAACCAGGAAAAGAACATGGCAAAGAGCTTTCCGCTAATTAAGCATCCGATTCTTTAACCTAAGCTTTACAGAATAACAACCAAGGAAGCAACGAATGCGTCATACCTTTTTTAATGTATGTGATACAACCGTATCCAATCGGCATAGCGAATCGTCACAGAAAAACACTGTATTGACTCAGTTGACTGTCATTACTCACTCCACCACCGACGATCATGTACAAATTAGCTATATTCTTCTTCACAACCGTCTTCGCTAAGTTAGAAAAGCCTAGTTTCGAGTATATCTTATTTGAGCAATTTAATGGTGTTGAGGAGTACCCACGGCTGCCTTTGCAGAAGGTTTCGGCCAGTAACGCTTGGGTTTTGAGCTTGGATAAGGATGTAGAAGCTTTGAAGTTGAGGGAGGCTAGTTTTGAAGAGACGAGGGGAGTGTTTGGCGCCCAAGGAGAAGATGCGTAAGTTTAAATTTTTACTATCATCACTTTGGTCAGGGGTTCCCAATATTTCAGCCCGTGGCGCACTTACAAATTTAGTACTTCGTCACGGCTTGGCACGGCTATTGTTGCTTTACCTAATATAGGTACCCGCGAATATTTGTGGTTTTAGATAATGATAGAGGATCGACTCACGGCGCCCCTCTTTACTTTCGACGGTGCAACAGGGCGCCGCGGCGCACACTTTGGGAACCCCTGACTTAGGTACCCGAAATACCGACCGCATTCCGAGAATGTCAAATTTTTCTAAATACCTACCAGATTCTGGATTTATCACATTCCCCGTATTTCCGGAATATTACATTCTACTTACATAAAAAAGTAGTTTGAAAAATTTAACCGACTTCAAAAACGAAGAAATACTAGTACATTACGCAACTAGGGTAGGGGGAAAGAAAGCCCTCGATCGCATATTTACGTCCTTCGCTTGCAGCTCGGGCCGCAAACATCTGTGATCTCGGCCTTTCTTTGTATTACCTCCCGTGTTGTGTACATCATTTTATGTCTACACTTGTCCAGAAAGGGGCATTTAAGCCACTTTATGGCCAGGTGTGACATAAACGATTTTATTGAGGTAAAAAATATTTTTTGCAATCTGACTTAGGTATAGTTTTTGAGATATGCGCGGACAAATATACAAACATACATTTACGAAATTTAGCACACATGATTAGAAGCTGGTGTAGACTAACGTACATAAAACCTGCAAGTAGGCCCTCAAGGGCTCTTTTACACGTCTGATTCTATTCTTTTCTGTTGGCGCTTCGGGTAATGATCTTCTGGTGAGAAGAAGCGCTGGAAGATGCTGTCCGGTTCCTCTTTTCATGTTTTATTTTATTGATATTCCAGTCCAAGTCACCGTCAGCCCAGGAAAAATGATTTTCTGAAGGAAGAAGCGTCGTCGAGGGCGCCCCCCACTTACAAGAAGACGGTCAAAGGTGACGAAAAAGCCATGATTGCTGAAATCATGAGAGTCATCAACAAATTTGCGTAAGTCGATAAATTTTAACCACTATAGGGAACGTGCACGAACTATAGGTGGCAGCACTAAACGACAAAAGTGACACGGGCGGACAATAAAGGAAACTATCGTCCCTGTCAAATCAAGCTGTCAATGTCAATGATAATATGTAAGTGTCAATGTCAAATATAGTAAGTCGTAGCTACACTGACGTTAATCGTCCTTCAATGCGATAAATTAACGCTATTAACGGCGTTTTCGTCAATGTGGCCCCAGCATGAGAGGGTATATGATTTAGATTGGCGGCACCAGTTGGCAGCACCTTCGTCGTGCACGTTTTCCCAATCCGCAAGCCTTCAACATAAGCCATATATGTCTAACTACGCGTAGTAAACATCAAGTTGCTTATCAACACCACTTGATAAAGTGCGCGACTGTACCTAACGAATTTTTCTGTTTTCCAATTGTAGGCTGTCGACCAACAACGAACCAGACGTGTATTTAGGCGAAGAAGCGGATAGGAGCACGCCTAGTATAAAGGTAATTAGTAAGACTAGTATTCACCCGCGGGATATAAAGTATCCTATGTATCTAAGACTACTGACTTAGTATCCGATTAATCGTTATTTATAGAGTGTGCGAAAAGAGAATAGGGGCTTTTTTATTTAAAGTGCGTTTTTAACTGACAGTTAGCAGGTCGACACAGAAGTGACGATTAGTGTCAAACTGCGTACATTTCGTCACGGACTGACAGGTTAGACGGTATTTGAACATAGCTTAAGTTTCGCCTAACCGTAGATTTTAAAATAAAATTGCCCATAGGCGTGGCGATAAACGGAACTAACCTAACCAGTATGGCATTTTTTTTTTTGCAAATTCGGTAGAGCAAACCTTACAGCATTACAGCCCCCCCCCCCCCATCTAAATCCTATTATCTTTGCGCACAGACTCTAGTAATAAACATCTATACTTCCAAACCTAGCATCTTCACAAACTTTTATATTTGGACATTGGTAGGGTAGACCGGGGACAACTGAAACAATTTATGTTTAATCGCCTGCAACATTTTTATTTTTATATTTAGAAAGGTGTGTAACTAATTTTTATTAAGGAAATTTATGTAGTTTTTAAATAAGATTAGTTTTAAAGGTCTATTGCCCATGGTTATCTTATAATAGGGAATTAAAGAGGAAGTGGGAGAGTGGTTCAATTGACCCCACATGAGTGTCAATTGAAACACTATGCGGGGTCATTTGAAACACCTTAATAAGTTTGGGAAAAATAAATAAAATTTATTATTTATATCTTTATTATTGACTGTCATGTTAAACAAAGAGATCACCAAAAGATCACTATCGTAGTACCAAAATTACAAAATTTATCATCGTTTGAAGATCGCGATTAAAGAAACGGATTTAAAAAAAAAGATACACGACTTCTAGTATTCTTTGTTGCGGTTACCTCTTACATTTAGCATTATCATGGTAGTTTTAATACAACAATAATATTTGCTTATATGGAATAGTGGTAAAAAAACATAAATGTGTCTCATACAAAATGGTTGTTTCAATTATAACCATGTTTCAATCATAACGAGTCTATAGGCCAACAAGATAGACGTACCTACGCCATATAAAATATAAAAACAAAACTTTAACCATAGCCGCATAAAATATATTTTCGAAATAACTATCATAATAATCAACTTGTTGCAGAATTAAAAAAAAAAACATTATTTTACGTTTAACGAACGTAGAAACTTAGGAAATTTACAGATAAAATATATTAACAATAGGTAATTGCTCGTAACTTATACAATAATGAGATATTGATGTCAACGATTCGCCGGGTCAAAGGCAAAACCACCTATCTGCCAATCATTAATTGTAGGAGATAGTTGGCTTTTCCTTTGACCCGGTGAATTATTGGTAAACCATAAATAACAGAAATAAAAACATTATCAGAGAAAGCCACCTATAATGTTAAATGAAATATTTTCTCAAAATCAGAACCCCATTTTATTTATTGTCGGTTACTTGTGGGGACGGTTAAAACATGGGGACGTTTGAAACGTTTCAATCGTCCACAAGCTCGTTGTTTCTATCGTCCCCAAAGCACATATTTAACTTCAAGGTCAAATATTAACCTATTAATAACACTGCATCACTGTTTAATGGCACTTAGAATATTCTATAATTCACACTCAAACCACTTAATAAGTTCGATTTGTCAAACTACACAAGAACACAAAATTATATGAAAATATATGAGAGCACAGATACTTACTTTTATGGTCAAAATTTTTCAACTTCTCCCTGACATGGCCTCGCCAGTCGGGCACTCGAGCGTTACTGGTTCAAACTTGTAAAATGGCCGCCCGCGTGGCGTGAGTATTGCCTCATTGGCGTAGGTATTGTGGTTTTCGAGAAATTTAACTTGTTTCATTCATAACGTGTTTCAATTGTCCCCGGTCTACCCTACTCTGGCAGATGGGCTGGCCGCTAGTATGGGGCGCCACCTGCGTGGATACTCTCGCGCCATCCCATCTTCCAGGCTCCAGAATAAAGGCTGGCGCTGCCGCATCCTCAGCATAAGACCTCAAACGCCGCAAATATGGAAGCATCGGTAGCAGCTATATTTAGCAGTCTATTATTGTTATATATAGGTATACTCTTATATTGATTTGTGTCTCTGATGTCGTTTCGCCTTTAAACAATCCTGCACCAACTAAAATCTCTGTTTTACCCAATGGTTGACTGGTAGAGAATGCCTTAAGGCATTAAGTCCGCCAATTGTAGTTTTTTTTATTGTGCAATAAAGTTTAAATAAATAAATATATATTTGAGGAGTTAGGGGTCGACGTTAGGACCCTGGGGACCAAGTGCGCGCCGCCTATTCAGGGACCTGTCGACGCGTCTGGTGAAGGCCACTAGTGACCAGAGGGCTGGCCAGTGTTTCGCTCAGCGAATCAGCATTGCCTTCCAGCGTGGCCAGCCTTCTGGGCGCACTCCCCGCTGGCAGCGATTTGGAACAAATTTACTATGTTTAGTTTGTATTTCATTAGATTAGATTAGATTAGATTAGATTTATTTATTTCATAATACAAAATTACATGATAAATTATACATGACAATTTATATGAATGCGTATTATGATCGTCAGAAGCAAAAATAATTATAATTCAAATTAATAACAATCAAATTAAATACAATGTCCACAAAATAAATTAAGCAAAATAGAATGAATTAAGTACTATATTGTCCCCAATAATGGATCATTTATAGTAGGGATGCGATACATAGTTTTGCCGATACGATACCGATATATTGTAGTAAATTAATCGGCGATACCGATACCGATATCTTAGCTAAATAATGAAGTACCTATGAACTTCAAATATTTGTATGTCCTTATTATACCTAAAACTTGGCTATATTTAACAGAGGGTCAACGTTGAAAGTGTAAAGTAAAAATACATAAATTGTCAACTCAAAATTAATTTTTTTTATTAAGAACCAAAGATTTAATTAACATAGTAATTATCATTGCACAAGGTAATAAACCAATACATAAATTAAGTCAGTAATTGAAATTACTTTTTGCAGATCTTTTTTTCATACAGCAAATTCTTTTCGCGTTCTTGAAACATCGGTTGTACATAATCGGCGATACCGATATATCGGTATCGTTACATCCCTAACAGAACGTTAGTTAACAGAATTACTGCTTTATTTAAATTTTATTGTTTACAAAATAAAAAAATATAAATATATCTATGATATTTAAGTAACTTTTTTACTTTCGTTGCTAGTGATTTAGGAACTAAGGGTTGATGACAGAGGCGGGTGGTGGTTAGAGTTAAAGCTGATGATTTAAAATAAAACCGTTGAACTTAAAAGTTTTTAAAGTTATTAACTTGTTTTTAGTTATACTTCAAAGGCGCGCAGACAACACTAGTGGTGCGAGCGGAGGGACGGCAATGGCACTACATCATCCGTCCCGCTCTCTTCCCCGAGTGGTTCTACGAAGAGCACCGAGCGGCGCGCGACCAGCGAGGCCAGTTCGTCGCAGTGCCGAGAGATGTCGCTGACGAGTTCTACGCGGCGATGTTTCATGTGTTGACAATGTTCTTGAGCTTCCCCGTTTAAAAATAGAATGGCAGGGGAAGGGGGGACATGACGGATTGACATTTTAAACATAAAAAAAATAAACACCATAAATAAGAAAGCTGTTCTTTTTCTATAATCCTAGTCTTGTCTATCTATAGTCTGTTCTTTTAGTAGTTTTTTTTTGTCTCAAAATATAATTTAGCCGAAAGGAAGTATTTTCTCGCAAATAAAGCGGTCACTGTTTTTTCAAACCAACTGCAAATCGGCGTGCAGTTCTTTTAAATGCAAAAAATCTCCCTTCAAACTGCACTTGCAGCCAGAAAGCACCAAGAGCAAAGTATAAAGACAACCAAGTAGTTCGTCTTCGCCGTTTAGGAGGAGCGCGCGACTCATATTCAAGGACGCGGCACAGGACGTAACTTTTATTGAACATCAGAATAAAGTTTCTAAACTAGGTACGAGCAGATTTAGAATAAAAAACAGCAGACAATGTAGAATAGCGATGCCTACTTCGATTCATAATTATAAAAAACATATTTTGAGTAGTTGGCTAAATATGATTTTCCAACACAGTTACAAACTACATATTATTAAACATTCGTACGCCAAAAGAGTTCATCTGAACTTGAAGTCAGCATTAAATAGTAGATCATGGTGCCTTGAGTCCAACTGTTTCGGTTCGTACCCGTTCGGGCCGGTTTTAAATACACGTGTACCCGGCGGACACGGACAACCCGTGAACACGAAGAAACGTTTCCGGCACCCGGCGGGTTCGTGTAATCCGGGTTCTTAGTACCGCCGGTCTTAAGAACACGGATATCCGTTTCGACGTGTAACACGTGTAGCGGGAGCCCTAGTTGAGACCGAGGAAGTTGAGCTTGTTATCTTGTCCGTCAAGTTCGGAACCGCCAGTGCTGGCATCGGGGTCGCGGTCTACAACGGTGGCGGATGGTGCACAGTGCGGTGATGTCGTTGGCGGGCAGCCGGGTCACTCGGCGGCGCCTGCAGCTCCTGGTGGGTGTGTGGAGCGGGCTGGGGCTGATAGGAATTTGGTTGTGCCTCAGCAGTCGCCTGTGTTGAACCGCCCCGAGCCGCGTTGTACAAGGAATAGAAATCCTTTGTATAAATGTTGACTTTTATAGGGTAAGTTGTATTTCGTTTATTAATTGTTTAGTATTGGAGATGCTGCTTTTAAGTAGGGATGTAACGATACCGATACCGATATATCGGTATCGCCGATATATCGGTATCGGCGATAATATACAACCGATATTTGAAGAACGCGAAAAGAATTTGCTGTATGAAAAAAAACCTGCAAAGAGTAATTTCAATTACTGACTTATTTTATGTATTGGTCTATTACCTTGTGCAATGTCAATTACTATGTTAATTAAATCTTTGGTTCTTTTTAAAAAATAATTTTATAATTATTTATATAATTTCAATTTTGAGTTGACAATCTATTTATTTTTACTTTACACTTTCAAGGTTGACTGTCTGTTCAATATAGCCAAGTTTCAGGTATAATAAGGACATACAAATATCTGAACTTCATACTTCATTATTTAGCTAAGATATCGGTATCGCCGATATTTACTACAATATATCGGTATCGTATCGGCAAGACTATGTATCGTTACATCCCTACTTTTAAGTTATTTGTGTTTTAGTGGTGAGGAATGTAGTATATTGACTCTATGGCTGTTCGGTGTCAATGTCAGTTTGCTTTGGAATTAAGGAATAATGCAACGTCCAAGTTTGGTATTTATTTAATTTATTTCACTAATCATTTATTTATTCTATCATGGTTAAGGCGTTCCTAAAGTATAGATGGCGCCACCGGAGTATGAACCAGAGTAGAGTTGGGCCCTTGTCCCACGGTTAGCGAGTAAGTTCATTGCGCGTCGCGGTACAGTAGCGTTACCAGTTACGGGACGTCCCGTATTTTAGGCATAATTGTAAACGTCCCGCCGGGACAGACTGTCCCGTATTTCAACATTATTCCTAGTATCCCTAGTTCCAACTGGTTTGTAGAGAGGATTTTGTCGCAGATGACTGCCATAATAATACCTGTACACATATTTTTGAAACTTTATGGTGTATACATATTGGTGCGTGAGTGAACCGCTCCTGGCAGTGGTGGCGCCAGTATACCACCGAACTATTTTACACGTTACTAATATTACATTTTTTAATACAAATTACTTGACACAAATTTTACCACTGGAACCTGTTACCCTAATGTAATGAGCAACAATTTAATACGTTTTTTTTTCTCTAAAACCCCGATGAACTATTTCCTTTTATCTCAATACATTTCAGTAGGTTCTCCTTTAAGTCATTTTATGTCGGAATCTATAAGCAAATTGATTATTGATTCTATTCATGCCTATTTATATACAATTTAAGATCTTACCTCCAAATGTCTAATAGAATAGTACATTACATTACTAGGGTGGTAATACAAAGAAAGGCCGAGATCGCAGAAGTTTGCGGCCCGAGCAGCAAGCGAGGGACGTAAATATGCGATCGAGGGCTTTCTTTATTACCTCCCGTGTTGTGTACAGCATTTTATGTCTACACTTTGCCAGAAAGCGGCTTTTTCCGTACGCGCAGCGTGCGGAAAATGTCACTTTATGGCCAGGTGTGGCATAAATCACTTATTGGTGTATATTTTTAATATATCAATATCACTAAAAAATAAATAAATCATTTATAGTTAGGAATAACTAGAGAAAGTGTTTTTAAACCCCTTTAAGAAATTTGCAATCTGGTAAATAGTTAAGACACTATTCTAATCAGTGGCGTGCAATCCATACTCACGGTCAATGCATTCGGGTCATTTTCTAAACAGGGTGAAACATGGGTCGTGAACAAAAATATGTTTTTCTTACTGTCTAACTCTAGCTTAAACATGTAGACGATATGAGGGGCACAAATGTGTACACATTGTTTGTTAATTCGTTATTAAAAAACAGTTGTGTGATTGAAATTTGCGATTATTTTTTTCAAAATAAAATATGTACGATAACAACCAATACCAAGTGTGTTTACATTAAGTGCATAATGTAGGTTCTTGGAATACACAGATGATGTTGTTTGATAGTCTGAGTACTCGAGTGATAAGATAAAATAAGTCTATATAACAGTAATGTAGGTAAGTACTTAAAGCTACAGTCAAGTCCCGGATAGGGTGACCATAAGCTTGGTATTTTTCCTATTTTAAATGAATATCAAAAAGTTTTATTGTTTGCTTTAAGAGTTAATGCAATGAATTTGCCTTAAAATACTGCAATACAAACGGAAATTTCTGTTTACGACCTATGTTTCACCCTGTATAATTGTTCATAGAAAACGACCCGAATTCGTTGTCCGTGAGTGTATTAAGACAAAAAGACACTGCCTACCCTCTTAAGTATTACTTTTAACAATGTTAAATGCAGATTAAACAAAAAAGAACTACAAGCATGTTTTTAATTTACAAAAAGTATAATTTTGGCATTCCATTTATCAATAATTACAAACTTACTATGTTATAATTATCACAAATTGCATTTTAATCGATTTTACAATTTACTAAGACATTATTTGGTGAAGATGCAAAATCAATATTTAGAATAAAACACTATATCAATAGGTATATCTATTTCGTTTTATATGATGATATGGTTGGTTAGTACAATTGTATGTTATAGTCCTTATACTTAATGGCTGGCATATTATGGTCATGTTTATCATCGCTAGCATCAGTCATCTGCATTTATACACTCGTCAGAGAAAGACGGGTATATCTGTAGCAATAAACACGATCATCACAAGCCCGCAGTTTAACAAAGCTGTATATATTATATGAAAGTCAGTGCGGTGCAAAAAAACATAATGCAGTTTTTAACAAGATCTAGCTTACTAAACAAATTTTATTTTGCAATTTTTTAATTAGTACTTACTTATGCGATTTTATACCTTATTTCAAAGCGATTAAGATTGGTTTTCTGAACACCGTTGCCAACGCCAAGCCATATGAGCAAACTTTATGATTTAGTAGGCAGTAGGTGGTGGTACTATACGCAATTAGGAAATTGCCGGTTTTGTTGAGATAAACCGGTTATAACCGGTTTTATTAAAAAAACCGGTCAATCGGGATTTACTGTGACACGGGCTGGATCCTGATTCAAACGGTTGTAAGACCAATATAGTTATAACCAGTATTATAATGACTAAGATCAGATTAAACCGAGTCCATAATGAGAAATGTCAATATTGACCAGTTATTAACACATTCATTCCCAAGAACAGAATTATCGGGTTCATTTTGTATGAAAATTTGGGAGCTTGGAACAAAACCGATTTTACTATGTATGAGGCGTATATGTATGATCTTGTTTGACAATAAAAAAACCGGTTTTAATTTTATATAAATTTGATTCAATGGTAAAAACCGATTTTAGTCTTATAAACCGGACTCAACTTCGAAAACCGGTTATCAAGCTACATAAACCGGTTTTAATGCAACACAAACCGGTTTAATTGGTGAACACCCGGTTTTCAAGTTACTAAAACCGATTTAATTTCGAAAAATCCAGATCTTAAATTACCGAAACCGGATTAATAATGACAAATTTTCCCTTTAAACCTCATTAGAGCGTGATGAAGATCCGTTTCCGGTGCAGCGCGACGCCGACGGCGAGCCACACGAGTATGGCGAACGCGTGCGTGGCGAACAGCTGCGCGTGCGGCACGTGCATGTGTAGGGGGAAGTGACGCTTGAGCAGCTCCGAGCCGAGGTACAGGAACAACGCGTTTTTAATTCGAAATAAACCATATTTAAAGAAAAAAAAACGGTTTTAATTTTACATAAACCGGATTAAAACCTGTCTTGATATTACAGAAACCGATTTCGAAGCATAAAACCGGTTAAAAGCCACACAACCCGGTTTTAATGCTACGTAAACCCCTTTAATTCGGAAAAAGACGGTTTTTGAAGTTACAAATTCCGGTTTTTAGTCACAAAACCCGGTTTTCGAGTAACATATTCCGGTATTTAAGTAATAAAATCCGGTTTAACAATGCCAACTCTTCCCTTTGAACCCCAACCTCATTAGAGCGTGATGAAGATCCGTTTCCGGTGAAGCGCGACGCCGACAGCGAGCCACACGAGCATGGCGAACGCGTGCGTCGCGAGCAGCTGCGCATGCGTGGCCGCCGGCACGTGCATGTGTAGGGGGAAGTGACGCTTGAGCAGCTCCGAGCCGAGATACAGGAACAACGCGTTTTGTCCTGCGGGCAAATATTAATAGTACATACATTACACAACTAGGGTGGTAATATAAAGAAAGGCCGAGATCGCAGATGTTTGCGGCCCGAGCTGCAAGCGAGGGATGTAAATATGCGATCGAGGGCTTTCTTTATTACCTCCCGTGTTGTGTACATCATTTTATGTTTACACTTGGCCAGAAAGTGTCTCTTTCCGTACGCGTAGCGTATTTTAGACATTTTGGACAGTTATTTTTTATTTCATAAATGAAAAGTGCTCATGATTCTGAGTAAAATGGTATAAGACACACCATGATCAGACAAAAAAGTAAAAGGTACATTTTTTTCTGAAATTAACCCTTCTGTGTAATACAGTGCGACAGAAACCATTTGTTAATCGAAACTTACCGATAAAGTACAGCGGACGGCCACACCGCTTCAAATTCAAATTATTTATTGCAGTCTTAACAACTTACCACATAGATGCATCACTGTCTACTAAAGCGCGCTCAAGGTCATCTTGACACAACTATAGGGCTGTCACAAAAGTGAACTCTGTATTTTTTTAAATATATTTTTCTGTGTAATACAGACAACTAGTTAATCGAAACTTACCGGCATAGTAGAGCGGACGTCCGCCCCACTTCATCTTCAGATCCACGAGGAAGTACAGGATCGCTTGAGCCATGAACGCCATGGCAGCCGTGACGAGACAGAAGGACACGCTCCATAGGTTCTTATTGATGGGTGGGTATAGAACTGTTCTTAGAGAACATACAGAGTCTAGAGCCAACACTCAGAACGACTTACCACATAGATGCGTCACTGTCTACTAGAGCGCGCTCAAGGTCATCTTGACACAACTATAGGGCTGTCACAAAAGCGAACTAGGTATTTTTTCTAATATATTTTTCTGTGTAATACAGACAACTAGTTAATCGAAACTTACCGGCATAGTAGAGCGGACGTCCGCCCCACTTCATCTTCAGATCCACGAGGAAGTACAGGATCGCTTGAGCCATGAACGCCATGGCAGCCGTGACGAGACAGAAGGACACGCTCCATAGGTTCTTGTTGATGGGTATGGGGCCGCCATTTTTGGAAAACATGCAGAGGGCGCCACCAGTGACTCCGAAAACCAGGGACCAGAATACCCAGCGCATTATGCGAGCCCTGAAAAGAGAAATGTTTATATTATATGAAACCGTACATTTAACGAAATTTGAAATCTAGTGTCAATGTGTTTGGATTTATGTCTGTGTATCATGTAAATTTAATGACTGCCAGCTTAATTATTTTATGCTACACCTGGCCATAAAGCCGCTTTCTGGCCAACTGTAGACATAAAATGATGTACACAACACGGGAGGTAATAGAGAGAGCCCTCGATCGCATATTTACGTCCCTCGCTTGCAGCTCGGGCCGCAAACTTCTGCGATCTCGGCCTTTCTTTGTATTACCACCCTAGTTATGTAATGTACTATTTCGACGTGAAACATACGTTTCCCATTTTATATTTTAACATTTGGAGATCCTTTACACCTCCAAAACATAATGTTTTGACAACGGAGTTTCCGTTGTTCCTTCCTTACATTTCTATTCATTTTACTAATGTCTACTTATTTTTTAATACACTTGCTCAAAAAGTGGTACTTTTCGTAGTTCTAGTGCTTTTTACTTTCCAGCAAATTTTTAAACACTAAATAACATATTTTTCTACTCCTGTACTGTTATCTGTCTTTTACTTGGTCACGAACACTAATATAAGAACATACATAATATGAGTTCAGAGAAGTCTATACTCTATTCCCCATAACAGCACTAGTGTCGTTATAGTCACTTTACGTTATTGCTAGCAGCCACAGACTTCTAAATCTAGGTTAAACTTAGGTCAAGGATTAAGCGCTCAATTTTAACTTTACGGTAAAAATGCACAACTACCAACTTAACAAACAATTAAATTCCTACAGTTTTTAAGAAAAACAAAACTTTCCGAACTAAATTCATTGATGCCAACATAAAAAAAGTATTTTTAATTTAAGCATATTTTAAATTAAAAAAAAATTTACCATAGACACATACTGTCAGTCAAACGTCATACTTGCCTTGTTTCCAGGTTATGATTAATTTTGTATTTTATAATTCAAAACCTAGTCATAGAAAAAGTATTGTATGCAACGTTGTATAATTAAGTCAAAAAACGCTCATTGCGTCTCTATTTGCGATACTCGTCGCATTCGCGGCTCGTATCGCAACTCACGCAATTCGCATTTTTTGAACCCACTTATACAACTGTTGCATAAAATACTATTATTTGCAAATAAGGAAAGTACAAAGTAATAATAAATATATTTCTTGCTTTTTCATGTTTTAATTTAATTAAATTTTGTATGTTTTTTTCAAACATTTTTTTTTCATTCGGCTGAATGGTGACAGCCGGTGCCATGTTGTTTAATCAATATTTTTTCACCAATGTATTAAAAAACGTCGTTTGATACACGTGCGAAAGTGTCATTTCCACTCGTCTCGAGTATTTACGCTCGCCTGGCGGCTCGGGCCAATACACCTCGGGACTCGTGAAAAATGACATACTTTCCGCACTTATATCAAAATAGTACACAACTAGGGTGGTAATACAAAGAAAGGCCGAGATCACAGATGTTTGCGGCCCGAGCTGCAAGCGAGGGACGTAAATATGCGATCGAGGGCTTTCTTTATTACCTCCCGTGTTGTGTACATCATTTTATGTCTACACTTGGCCAGAAAGCGGCTGTTATCGTACGCGCAGCGTGCGGAAAAAGCCACTTTATGGCCAGGTGTGGCATAAAGTACTATTCTATTTTATCTTAACGCTAACCTGGCGTGGTTGTAAGCCAGCATGATCCTGGTGGCGTGGGCACCAGCCTGCACCACCAGCAATCCTGAGAGGATGCCCAGCAGACCCTCAGGGTCGTGGGGTTGGGTGGTGTGGTACACTGATCGGAATGTGCCACGCTGGTACAGATGGGATTCACCAAATACTTTTCTGTAACAAGTATGACAATTATATCGATTGTCTGACAAAAAAAAAATCGCTTCGCTCGCCGTGGAATTCAAATATAGGGATAGCTAATACACGTCACTTCGCTCGTCGTCGAACCTAAGTATGAGAGATAGGCATATCATTACTTAGATGTATCAATATGAGTTCCCTCTATTTGATATACGTTTTATTTGTTAGAAAGTATTGTTATTTCAAATTTTATTTCACATAATTTTTCTGTACCTTTAACGGGAAATATATTGGAAAATCTTTTACATAAGTCACTTAGAATTAGGTTAGGCTTTTTTTTATAATTATTCTTATAAGTCAATGGTATCTGTAAAATAACAATTATGTATAAAGAAAGAGTTATGGACAAATAAAATTATGCTAAAACACGGAGAACCGTATCCATATACCTCGCTTCGCTCGTTGCACCCAATTATTCAAGGTAAAGTTGTATACTAACTTTTTTTTAGATCGGAGAAGTTTTACATAATTTCTACTCAGAATCACGCTTATCCGTCTTTGATAGAAGAAAAAAAGTGTCCCAAAATTTTCATACAAATATCGCTCTTCCGTTCCGTTACCGCCATACAAGTGTGTATGGAAAAGTAACGGAAAAAACCGGCCGATGCCACGGGTGCAGTTCCTCGGGTCGAGGCCCTCGGCGGACATGTGGAGGCCCCCGGGGCCCGCGTAGCCGCGGCGGCAGCCGGGCGCGGCCACGGTTAGCGTCACGCATATTAATACTAACTAATGCACACCGCCCATCATAATAAGTATGAGAGATATCTGAAACACCTCGCTTCGCTCCTCGTCGAACCTAAGACAGGTTATATTTACCGGTCGATGTAGCCAGCGATGCCGCCGGTGCAGTTCCTCAGGTCGAGGCCCTCCGCGGACATGTGGAGGCCCCCGGGGCCCGCGTAGCCGCGGGGGCAGCCGGGCGCGGCCACGGTTAGCGTTACGCAGATCTGGACAAAGGTTTATAAAACGTTGGCAATACTGTGTTACTCCTTTATCATCAGGTGAACACAATTTCAACACTTTCACAACCAAGGACCTTAAAATAAGTAGTCGGACGGAGCCTCACCAACAGAGAACTTAAGCCATTTTTAATAAGCCGGCTGCTTGTACTTACGAGCCGCTTACTTTAATTATTCTGACTAAAATCTGATTGTTTCTCTTTTTATCACTGAACTTGGCAATCTGAAAAGATTTCTTTAGGAGATCAAATACATATATAAAAAAAAATGTGTATTCTTTTCGGGTACCGAACCAGAGTCCCCATGTTCCCGATTCACACTTGACTGTGCTATAATAGGGTACCTATTTGACAACAATCAAAATAAATTACTTAACTCTAACCAGCAAATTAGGTTTCCAAAACAGCCCGGATAAAATCATTCAAACTTATTTTCGTGCCATCAACGATTTTACAATGACGAAAACTAAAAATAAGGCACCACGTTGATCATGACGTCACAAGTCAGTATTTCATATTAAGCTGCATACTGTCGGAGCGTTTTGACACTTCATAAAAAGAAGCGATTTGAACTGTCATCAAGTAGCCTATTGGATGGACTTGAATAAAGTAACGTACCTGCACTGCTACTAGCGAGAGAGTAGCGAGCCATTGCTGCCAACCTGCCGCGATGTCACGAAACAGAGAACGACCTGTTCACAAACAAATATCCAATATTATAATCTACTATTATAAAGTAAATGTAGTACAGGTCGATTCACAAGAGCTGGCATAAATGGATTAAAAGAAAGTAATGTCACTTGTCGCTGACTTGACCTGTATATCGGCTTCGACATGCTACAATGCCAGAATAGGCTACTTGACAGGTTTCTGAAAAGTCAATCCGATTGTTTAATGATGTCTATTGAGCACTCAGAAAGTGGTAATTTTTAATTCTTTTGTGTATTTTTTCCGAAAAAAGCAAATAAAAATGCACTTTTAAAATTAGCCTCCAAAACGGTTTCTCGGACAATATGGCGTCTATGACGACACATGATAGTAAACCGACAAATGTCAACGAGGATCGCATAACGTTCTACCTTTAAAAATAGGATTGACAGATGCTGTCGATGCTGTTTACTATGGTGTGACGTCATCGGCCAATCCAAACCGTTTTCGATAAAATGGCGACAGATAAAAAATAATCAATTTTCATCTGAGTTTTATAAATAAATTATCCATTTATTTTTAGTAATATTGACGTAAATTGGTTTTAATACTTATAATTAATACATATATCCATAATTCTTCCATTATTTTCACACTGTCAAGTAGCCTATTATCGAATTACTCAGTTTCACAGATAATGTTGCCACAAATATGAAAACTTTGATAGTCACAAGTATCGATGAAATTTTCTCGGGATAACTTTACGTCATACTTTGAACTACATATTTTGAAAACTAAACTTCGTGTATCTGTCGCGGCCAATTGTTAACCAGGCAGTTAACCAAATGGCTAATTAAGCTAGTTGACGGCGACGTATCCATAAATATTTGTTATGATACCTATAAAGCAGCACTGGTTAACTGAGGCAACATTTGCATATGTTGCACTGTCGATCTTGTAATAAGAGAGCACCTAGCTTCGCTCGTCGTTTGAAAGATAACTAATATACTTAGATCCCAAGCCAGAATCGGAGAGAGAGAGGGAGGGAGAGACGCAGGTGCGACAGAGAGGGAGACAGGCTCACCCGGTGTGATGTTCTGGCTGGTCCTCATGAAGGCGCACTCCAAGGCACCGACGGCCAAGTACATGGCGGCTAGACGTTGCAACACGCCCGGGAGCCGAACGTCCACCCACGCCACATCCACCGAGCCCAGCACTACGCCGGCAGCGGCCATTAGAAGGGAGCGGCGGCCCACCTGGTAAAACAATCATTCGATAAGCAATGATTTCAATAGTAAGTATAGGCCCATCCGAACAGTTCGGAACTGTTTTCCCCGTAACAAATAAAAACTAGCCAAGAGCATGTCGGACCATGCTCAGTGTAGGGTTCCATAGCCGTAACTATAAGGTAAAAAATACCATGTAAAAAAAGTACAACAACAAAAGAGCGTATCTTCATAGCAATTACGTCCTTTTGTTGAGAAGCGCAGTTTATCGGCAATAACTCAAAAATGGTACATTCGATCTTGTTGAAAATAAATTTCGTTGAAAGTATTAATTAAGCGTTACCTTCGTGATTTTTTTCATATTTTTCGGACGCACGGTTTAGAAAATAGAGGGGGGGGACTAGATATGAGCGCCGCGCCGGCGCGCCGCCGTCGCCGTGAGTACGCCGCCGAATGAAACACGCGGCGCGCCGCCGTAGCAAATTGAGGCGGCGCTCATATCTAGGGGGGACACAATTTACACAACTTTCGGAGCGATTATTTCCAAATACATTCACTTAATCAAAAACATTACTTAGGAACCTTATAGTGTTTTTTAAAGAGCTGTCGAACTATGCACCACACGTTGATATTTGCTGAAATTTTTTTTTTTACTGTCTTTAACATGTATGTATGGAGTGCCCCCCCTAAAAATATTTATTTTAATTATTTATATACCAAACTAAGTAGCGGCTTATAAAACACACCTATATTCCAAATTTCATCAATATCCATCATGTAGTTTCTGAGTAAAATGCCTGTGACATACGGACAGACAGACAGACAGACAGACAGACGGACGGACGGACATGACGAAACTATAACGGTTCCGTTTTTGTCATTTTGGCTACAGAACCCTAAAAATGCAGCTATAAAGACCAGCCGCGCGGTGCCGACTGGCACGGTATTTATACCGCCAAAGCATTGGAACCGTTTGCGCGCTCGCTTAGCCCTGTCCTTTGTAAACGTCAGTCGATAAGCTGTTGCGATCTTAGTCCAAGATGCGCCAAGGCACAGTATTATAGCAGAAATTTTCTACCGCGCACAATCCGAATGTGGAATGAGCTCCCTGCCGCGGTTTTCCCGGGAGGCTACAGTATGGAGTTCTTCAAGAGAGTGAATAGGTTTAAAGGGTCGGCAACGCGCACGTAATGCCCCTGGTGTTGCAAGCGTCCTTAGGCTGCGGTGACTGCTTACCATCAGGCAGGCCGTACGCTTGTTTGCCACCGTAGTTGTATAAAAATGTACATCGCGCGGCTTGTATGTGTACACGCCGTAAACGAAACGCGCTGGAAGCATATAATTCAGTCGGCCTTCGGCCTCAAGTTGTTCCTGAACTAACCTGCTGTAGGGCTTCGAACCTGGGCAGCGAGGTCCTTGGGTGGGCATTCAGCGATAGAACCAAAGGCTAGCCACAACTGAACGAACCACAAAAACACATCAGCTACCGTTACCAATTCCTTCAGCGCAATAATCGGCCTTTGGCCTCAAGTTGCTCCTGTCTAACCTGCCGTAGGGCTTCAAGCCTGGGCAGCGAGGTCCTCAGCCGCGCGTTGAGCGACAGAACCCAAGCCTGCCCCATGGCTAACGAACCACAAAACCACATTAACTACCATCACACGTTAGCAATTTCTTCTCCCCTACGCTCGGCCTTCGGCCTCACCTTGTACTAACCCGCTGTAGGGCTTCAAAACTAGAAGTCCTTAGACACGCGTTGAGCGACAACACCAGGGCCTGGCCCATGGCGAACGAACCACGAGAACACATCAGCGACCATTTTAGCATTTTACCACGTTAGCAATTCCTTCAGACCAATACTCCGCCTTTGGCCTCAAGTTGTCCCTGTACTGTAGGGCTTCAAGCCGGGGCAGCGAGGTCCTGAGGCGTGCGTTGAGTGATATAACCAAGGCCTGACCCATGGCGAACGACCCACGAGAACACATCAGCTACCATCACATATTAGTAGTACCTTTAGCACCATACTCTGCCTTTGGCCTCAAGCTGTCCCTGTATTAACCTGCTGTAGAGCTTCAAGCCTGAGTAGTGACGTCCTCAGGCGCGCGTTAAGCGACAGAACCAAGGCCCATGGCAAACTGACCACAGGAATACATAAGCTACCATCAGACCTTAGTAATTCCTTTAGCCTAATACTCGGCCTTTGGCCTCACGTTGTCCACTAACCTGCTGTAGGGCTTCAAGCCTGGGCAGCGAAGTCCTCAGGCGCGCGTTGAGCGATAGAACCAAGGCCTGGCCCATGGCGAACGCGAACCATGGGAACACCACGTCGGCAACCGTCAGACCGTTCCATACGGAGTGGGAGAAGACTGCGTACCCACCGCCGCCCGCGTTCACGAAGATCTGTAAAAAAAAATGTAATCATCAGAGGCCGGAATTTTCACGGCAAAACAAAAGACTGTCGCAATCAAATTAGAGTTAGAAACATTTATTTTATCAATATCGATAGTTGTTTAATAGAAGAAAAAACCGGTCAAGTGCTAGTCGGACTCGCGCATCGAGGGTTCCGTACAAACTCGTAAGTAGATACATGAATAGTATAAGAAAAACGGTATGGCGGTTAGTTTAGTAGGAGCAAACAAGTATGAGTTACGATTTTTGCAAATTTCTAAAATAACTGGTCAAGAGCATGTCGGACCATGCTCAGTGTAGGGTTCCATAGCCGTATCTATAAGGAAATGTGCTTGTGCTACAGATAAAAATAAAGCTAAAAATAAACAACTGGCAAAAGGTCTTAAATGCCGTGTAAATCAATGGCACTTAAAACCTTTTGGATGGGAAGTTTTTCAGCAATAACTTCAAAACGGTTTATTCCTTACTATTCAAAATAATTTTCGTTGAATGTATTTATTAAGCGTTACCTTCCTAATTTTTTCATATTTTTTGGATTTACGGTTTAAAAGTTAAAGGGGGGGGGGGGGGACACAATTTATGCAACTTTCGGAGCGATTATTTCCGAAAGTATTCACGTAATCAAAAAAAAGTACATAAAAGCCTTATAATGTTTTTAAAAGAACTATCGAATTAGGTACCTCACGTTGATGTTTGCTGAAAAAAATTTTTTTTAGCTTCTGTTACATGTATGGAGCGCCCCCCCTTGATTTTTTTATTTTTATTATTTAACTACCAAACTTAGTAGCGGCATCTACAAGACATCTATATTCCAAATTTCATCAGTATACGTCTTGTAGTTTTTGAGTAAAATGCCTGTGACATACGGACTGACGGACGGACGGACGGACGGACGGACGGACATGACGAAACTATAAGGGTTCCTTTTTAGCCATTTTGGCTACGGAACCCTAAAGACGGTGCAAGTTAGGAAAACCGTTATACTTTTCTTGTAATATTTAGGATGATATTAATAATTGGTAATGATTACAGATTTTTCTGTTCAGTAACTTGGAAGATAATAGGGGGGGAATGGTTTTTTTTTATTGGTAAATTTTAAATACAAACGCTACCTACCAAAATAACGAAATATATAGTTAATCAAAGAGCATCACACTTTTTTAATAAAATGAAATGTTAAATTGATCAATTTATAGTCTCTTATTATTTTATAAAACGTATATATTTTTTTACGGACGGGACGAATTTACCACTCCATATTATATTTATGAACCTCGCCTGCGGCTCGTGTGTGATATACTAATAAAGCTGTCTATGGTATGGCACATTCTAAGTAGGTTCAAACTAAAAATACCCTGTTGTCCTTGAATAGAAAAGTATCACTTTGATCCATCTTATGAGGGATCAAAATACTTTTTTCTGAATAGGTGTGAAAATAAAATAAAAATGGCGTTGGAATCTACAAATTCAAGCCCGGATAGGAAGAAAAAAAACTGGCCAAGAGCATGTCGGACCATGCTCAGTGTAGGGTTCCATAGCCGTAACTATAAGGTAAAAAATACGATGTAAAAAAAGTACAACAACAAAAGAGCGTATCTTCATAGCAATTACGTCCTTTTGTTGAGAAGCGCAGTTTATCGGCAATAACTCAAAAACGGTTAATTCGATCGTGTTGAAAATAATTTTCGTTGAAAGTATTAAACGTTACCTTCGTGATTTTTTTCATATTTTTCGGACGCACGGTTTAGAAAATAGAGGGGGGGGGGGACACAACTTTCGGAGCGATTATTTCCAAATACATTCACTTAATCAAAAACATTACTTAGGAACCTTATATTGTTTTTTAAAGAGCTGTCGAACTATGTACCACACGTTGATATTTGCTGAAAAATTGTTTTTTTACTGTCTTTAACATGTATGGAGTGCCCCCCCTAAAAATATTTATTTTAATTATTTATATACCAAACTAAGTAGCGGCTCATACAAGACACCTATATTCCAAATTTCATCGATATCCATCATGTAGTTTCTGAGTAAATGCCTGTGACATACGGACAGACAGACAGACGGACGGACATAACGAAACTATAAGGGTTCCTTTTTAGCCATTTTGGCTACGGAACCCTAAAGACGGTGCAAGTTAGGAAAACCGTTATACTTTTCTTGTAATATTTAGGATGATATTAATAATTGGTAATGATTACAGATTTTTCTGTTCAGTAACTTGGAAGATAATAGGGGGGGAATGGTTTTTTTTTATTGGTAAATTTTAAATACAAACGCTACCTACCAAAATAACGAAATATATAGTTAATCAAAGAGCATCACACTTTTTTAATAAAATGAAATGTTAAATTGATCAATTTATAGTCTCTTATTATTTTATAAAACGTATATATTTTTTTACGGACGGGACGAATTTACCACTCCATATTATATTTATGAACCTCGCCTGCGGCTCGTGTGTGATATACTAATAAAGCTGTCTATGGTATGGCACATTCTAAGTAGGTTCAAACTAAAAATACCCTGTTGTCCTTGAATAGAAAAGTATCACTTTGATCCATCTTATGAGGGATCAAAATACTTTTTTCTGAATAGGTGTGAAAATAAAATAAAAATGGCGTTGGAATCTACAAATTCAAGCCCGGATAGGAAGAAAAAAAACTGGCCAAGAGCATGTCGGACCATGCTCAGTGTAGGGTTCCATAGCCGTAACTATAAGGTAAAAAATACGATGTAAAAAAAGTACAACAACAAAAGAGCGTATCTTCATAGCAATTACGTCCTTTTGTTGAGAAGCGCAGTTTATCGGCAATAACTCAAAAACGGTTAATTCGATCGTGTTGAAAATAATTTTCGTTGAAAGTATTAAACGTTACCTTCGTGATTTTTTTCATATTTTTCGGACGCACGGTTTAGAAAATAGAGGGGGGGGGGGGGGGGACACAACTTTCGGAGCGATTATTTCCAAATACATTCACTTAATCAAAAACATTACTTAGGAACCTTATATTGTTTTTTAAAGAGCTGTCGAACTATGTACCACACGTTGATATTTGCTGAAAAATTGTTTTTTTACTGTCTTTAACATGTATGGAGTGCCCCCCCTAAAAATATTTATTTTAATTATTTATATACCAAACTAAGTAGCGGCTCATACAAGACACCTATATTCCAAATTTCATCGATATCCATCATGTAGTTTCTGAGTAAATGCCTGTGACATACGGACAGACAGACAGACGGACGGACATAACGAAACTATAAGGGTTCCTTTTTAGCCATTTTGCCTACGGAACCCTAAAAATTACTGCTGTTATAGTGTGGTGTGCTAGCTCGGCTGTGTCGGTCTTTGTCGACACTGGTCGGCTGTCAGAAAGGAACGTTGAACATCACTCACCATCAGCGCTATAGCGAGGCCGCGGAAGATGTCGAGGGAGCGGAGGCGGGAGCGGGTCGGGGAGCGGGGCACGCTCGCCTCTGTCGTCAGAACACGAGTTTCTGATCCGAGTTCATTGTCCTCTCTGAGAAAAACAAAATTATATGTAGCCTGCAAAATTCTGGCAATTTGTTGAATACTTACGACACATCGTTTTTTTTGGGTTTCGTACCCTTTCAAAAAGTTTTTCTTCTTTCAAAAAGTGGCAAAACTTAGTTATGAAAATATGTCATACATATTTTAAGCACAATTCCGTGATTTTTATCATCAGTCAATCGTCAGTCGATATGCGACAAAAATTATAATAGATTATGATTGATTTAACAACTGCAATTTATCAGTATCACTAGATCCGCTCGCGATTTTGTTTGCGGAGTTGAAATAGTACATTACACAACTAGGGTGGTAATGTAAAGAAAGGCCGAGATCGCAGATATTTGCGGCCCGAGCTGCAAGCGAGGGACGTAAATATGCGATCGAGGGCTTTCTTTATTACCTCCCGTGTTATGTACATCATTTTATGTCTACACTTGGCCAGAAAGCGGCTTTTTCCGTACGCATAGCGTGCGGAAAAAGTCACTTTATGGCCAGGTGTGGCATAATAAGTTAAAAGTCTGATTTTTGCTTCGGCAGAGCTGGGTAAGAAGTATTCTATGAGCAGGGGTCGGACAAAAAGTGCCGATGACGTAAAAATGACGTACCTAATCTTGCAAACAGGATGATGCTTGTGTTTAAACTTCCGTGTGACATGTAGTAACGAAGTAGTATTAATGAAGTAACAAAATAATCGTAAATAAATCTATGGAATTAATAATTATAGGTGGTAGGGTGATGTAGTGAATAAAATAAATTTCACGAAACTTGTTACCATAAGGTACGATTATTTAAAATTGATTAGGATAAATCTGTGGGAACCTCAGATAAATAGGTTTAATACTCGTTACCTTCGTTGGTATATCTTAATTACAGCAAGAGCAGTATACGTTTTTGTCACGTACCTCCAAAAACGGAAAACTGCCACAATATTCGAGTAAAGATGACATTTTACAGCGTTTTTTTATACATTAGTAAATATAAATTATAGCTAAATATAATCGTGAAGATACAATAGCTAAACAATAACGAAGTCAATTTATTGTTCATCTGATTGACAATGTGTCAGTCAAAAAACGTACTTACTCATTTCAAGTGGCGATATCGTTTAATAAAGAGGTTGATAAATGATAAGTGATAATTGTGTATGAAAATCAAAAATATTATTTGAAATCATCCTATAAGTGGTTTGACGTCATCGGCACTTTTTGTCCGACCCCTGTCTATGAGTTAAGTGGGATCATAATCCACCTGTACATGAAATTCGGGCCAGACGTTTGCCCGATGCGCGCAGAAACAAACAGAGCAAGTGCAACACACACTTTCTACGATTTTATTAGAAATGTAGATAGATTAGTCTATCACATAAGTCAACTTTTGGCAACCTATATTTTGTAAATCTTTGTCAGAAGCTTTAATGAGATGAGATTCATGCAAGTATCTCCATTACATTTGAGTTTAGCTGCATTTATAATAATAAGGACTCAGATGTTTGAAACGCTCTTTGATTTACGCTATTTTCTTTATGATTCAATTGATGATTTTCAATTAAAAAAAAAATAGTTTATTTCTGCAACTAGGCCGACAAGGGCTCTTTTACAAGTCTGATTCTAAATATGTATTATTTCTTTTCTTTTGGCGCTTCGGGTAGTGAGTGACCTTCTGCTGATAAGAAGCGCCGGAAAAAACTCACCAGCTTCTCTTTTTTTTTAATGTTTAAATATAACAACAGGTATGACATTATTACATTCGATTTCATTAATACGTTACAATAAACTTAAAACTACATTTTCAGAGATGTAAAATGTCTCTAGGCGTCAAAACAACCAAGACCTCTCCTCTTAAAGCCACTATAAATTTGCTTCGAAAGCTGACCAAGACCGCTTATTTATGGATTCATGATTCTTAATCAGAAGTTCATGCCTCCGTACCCTGTTCCGCCGAGTTGGTATTCGGAAGTGCTGGCGGTGGAGACTTTTCTGTGCAAATTGATATATTTTTAAGTATACAGTATAACCCGCTTAAGACGATTCTGGGGGGACCTAGCAAAAAAAGCGTCTTAAACGTGAAAAAAAAACTAGTAATATTTCCTGTAATTTGGAATAGAAAACACAACAAATATTTTTCATCACACTTGCTCGAAAATGGTGTCATTACACGTAGGTTCTGCGGGCCGTAAATGACCTATTACGCCCTATAGGGCGTAATGGTTTTCTTTTTAAATTTGAAACGATGGTTTTGTTTTACTCTTATTTGTCGTGTTCAAAGGAAATGCCAATTTACTTTTTTAACTTTTATCACTGAAATATTTATTTAAAGAGAACTGTTATTGCAAATACATATAAACAGATATTTCTGTTACATTAATTTAATGTTTGAATAGTGTATTTCAGTATTTTGCAAATATAAAACCAACTGTTTTAGGTCTTTACCGTTATGGTTTCCGAACGTGACTTGATAAGTATTCGCATTGTCTATGGATGTCACTAATGTCACTGTCAGTTTTACAATTTTATTTAGGTTAAGTAAGGTTATTTTAATTAGATTTCCTCACAAGTGTGATGAAAAACATTGTGTGTGCCACGGGCGGTAAAGGAATTACAAACTCGTGTTATTCCTTACTTACCGCCCTTGATACACAATGTACTAATAAATCAAATAGGGTACAAACTTAACATAATTTTACCTAGATGAGATACATCGTCGAGATTTGCCGTTTAAGAAAATGTCATTCAGTTACTGGCCACCAAATTTATTTGCTGATGGATTAGGAGTATTTTTACTCACATTCTCAGTCAGGGCTTCAAATTCATCTGCACAGATGGAGGTGGCGCCAGAATCACGTCCCAATTTTTTTCACTTGCATACATAAGCAATAAAGTGTTTACATACATAAATAAGTTGGTAACATTGTACGACGATGCAAAGTGGGTAATATATATATATATGATTTTAGATGGCGCATTAAGTGGGACGCGAGTCGTATTAACTGTGAAAAATTGTATGAAAACAGGCCCCAAGTTGCGGGGACCGGCGTAGAAGCTGGCGTGTAAGCGAGTAAAGTTGGGCGAGTAGCATTACATTGCGGGTCTGGAAAGGTCGATTGATCGCACTGTGCCTGGTCAGCCCGCAATGAACTGTAGAACTGTGACTGTGTGTGTGAAGCTGGTTCTACTGTAGTTTTAAACGATTATTGAGATAGTGACATTGAGGCGAAAAATCAGTCAAATAAAAAGATTAGAAGACATTAAGTATTGTGTATGTGTCATATACTTATTTATTTATTATGATTTTGAAGTATGATCGACATTGGCGCCGGATACGTAATGCGTCTGTTTGTCGCATCTAGGTCGTGTGCGCGATGAGAAAAAAAAGAAAAAATTAAGATGCTTACCTAGCAAAGTATCTAGCGTACAGCCTCCCAGCGATAATCCTCTTTCCAATTCCCTTGACGACGTACCATAGCGTGGCCATGGACAACAGAATCAGTACAGCGGTCAGGATGGGCAGTGAGGCCGCATCCGGCTCTGCGGTCATGCGGGGCAAGCATTGCTGTTTGGTCACCTCGGTCAGGTTGATGCTGTATTGACCGAACTCGAGGAACTGGAATGAGCCTGGAATGGTAAAAAACAATTGTAGTTTGTAGGACACGTTTATTTAAAAAAAAATAGGGATTTTTGGCATAGTTATGGGTTATCTCTGCCGTCCTATAACTAAAACTAGACTAATCTCTATGGCAGGGGTCGCCAAATGGCGGACCGCGGTCCGCATCCGGACTGCCGACCCATTGTGTGCGGACCGCGAGAACACAGCAACTTGCACTACAGAGGACGTAATTTAATAAAATTGTACCCCCCCGCATTATCTTTGTTGACGTCAATTCAAAAACGGCCAGGCGAAGGTAGAAATACATTTATTATTTCCGTAATTACATTTGTTTAATAAATATTTTTTCCTATTATGGTGTGCGGACCGCGATGGTCATTTCATTTCTTGAAACGGACCCCGAGCGAAACTAATTGGTGTCCCCTGCTCTATGGAATTGTATACAGGTTAGTCTAATTTTAGATATCAGACAACAGATCTGTTAAGGGTCAATTAGAACAAATTGGTTGACCGAGAAGTGTCCAAAAGATATTTTTTTTAAACTATGATATGATAAGTGGGTCTTTTCAGCAAGCTACAATTTTACAACTTTAAACTAGCAAAATTGGTGAAATCAACCAATGTTGCTAATTTAGTATTGAAAATATATATCAGCTTCATGAAACGGGCCACTGCTGTAGGGTTTTTGTATTCAGAATAATGGCAATACTATTTGATTAAGTGCCAATGGATCCCAAACATAGGCACTTAATACTCGTACACCAAATCGGACATCACGCCAAGAAGTTGAACCCATTTCAACCATTTCTGGTTAGCTCTGCCGTCCTAATTCAAAAGGATGCATGTAAAAAAATTAAAATTTAGTTTTTTTGCATACTTGTATAGAAAATATATCAATGCGTCATAATGACATTTCCAAAAAGAAATCTTAGTTCATAAAATGTTCCTAAAAGTCATTAAGAAAATTTAGCATAGCTCCAAAATCATGCCAGTTCCACAACTAAAATTACTTGTTTCTCAAAACGTATAAAACTGAGATGCTTCCTTTTGAATAGGGTATTTGCCTGTAGTCAATATAAATTACTACACGCTAGCCATTAAATCAGCTTTCGAAAATTTGCAAAAATCAACTAAACATCACCTATTTAACGTTTTAAACGATTTTTAAAAGATCAAAACCTTTAAATAAGAAGATGATTTGATGTTTGAGTAAAATGATGTCATTTCACTTTTATTCCATACAAACTTCATACTAGGGATGTAACGATACCGATACCGATATATCGGCCGATATATCGGTATCGCCGATATTATACAACCGATATTTGAAGAATTTGCTGTATGAAAAAAAATCTGCAAAAAGTAATTTCAATTTCTGACTTAATTTATGTATTGGTCTATTCTATTACCTTGTGCAATGATAATTACTATGTTAATTAAATCTTTGGTTCTTAATAAAAAAAAAGAATTTTGAGTTGACAATTTATTATTTTTACTTTACACTTTCAAGGTTGACTCTCTGGTAAATATAGCCAGTAGTCATTGCCATTAGTTATAATAAGGACATAAAAATATCTGGAATTCATACTTCATTATTTAGCTAAGATATCGGTATCGGTATCGGTATCGCCGATATTAACTACTATATATCGGTATCGTATCGGCAAAACTGTGTATCGTTACATCCCTACTTCATACTATCTGAGCGTTTTGACACTTTATAAAAAGTAACTGATTTGATCTGTCAGGAAAGTAGCCTATTAGGATGGCAGAGCTGGACATCTCCAGATATGTTGGATACTTTTTCTCTTACACAGACAAAGTCGCATACATCTTCTAATGCTATTTACTTTAGCATAAAACCCTCTACTCTAATAACACATTCCAGTTACTTAACGTGCATAAGTTTGCATATTAATGATACAACTCATTTTATCATGTGACTAGACTACGTAACGCAATTTGATCTGCCCTTGGCATTAGGCATGCTTTCATTATCTGCTGTTGAATTGACTGCAAATAGCTATGTAGTTTTATCACAATAGGCTTAAAGTATTATCTGAATGTGTTAAAAGACCTTAGGAGATTTTAAATGTTTTGAATTGAGTACTATAAAGGTGTTTCTGAATGGGCAATATTTTTCTGCAATTTATGGCCGGCAAGTGTTGCTATCTTTCTCTTACTTAGTTTGCTAAAGCAAAATGCACATAGTTGCCACAGAAAAATATTGAAATATTGTCCGTTTAGACGCCCCATAATAAAAGCCCTCTTAAAATATGGCGTTCCTGGGATACCAGATTTTTCAAAATACCTGATTCTCGATTTATCAAATTCTTTGTATACTTACCAGATTCCTACATATAATATGATACACACCAAAATAATACATTCTACAAAATCAATTGAGTTTCTTGAGTTAAACCTACGATTCTATAATTAAGTGCAAGGACGTATATAAGGGGGGAGGGGGGTTGGGAGGTTCAAACGTACACACGTACAACCGTGCCCATGAGCACATTACAGCACCCTTTTTGGGAAAAATGGCACAACAAAAAAGGTTTACATCCCAGCATTAACACTTTCAGCACCAGGAACTCACTTGGCGGGCGCTAGGATCGTAGTAACTACGGCCTAGACACGGAGTTTACCACGTTAATGGCTACAACCTATGACCGTGTTTATGAAACTATTAAAGATGATGTGTGACTGTTTCTACTCTAAGGACCCATTAAAACTATAAAAATTAACAATAATGTTAATGAAGCTATTTCATTTCTAATAAACATCTTCTAATTACTACTATAATGTAAACAAATTGATATTAGTCTATAAAACCATTACTCATAAAAAGACAACAAAAAAAGCAGTCTTTATAATAACATTACTTAGCCATTGCAAAATAGTTCTAATGTCAAAGCCATACAGTCTTCATCAGATTATCTTACAAGGAAATGGGTTCTATACTCTTTGTTTACAAAAAGGTGTACATACAGTATAATGTCTATGGCCGATATGTCATTATAGATAGTATGTGTGTGTCATATGAGTCAACCAGAGTTGTGAGGTTACAAGATAAAGGGTGAACATAATTAAATTATAGTGTGCATGCTATTTCTGGTTTGTAATCCAATATTGTGACAAACAGGCAGCTCGAAAGTACTGTGGTTCTCCCATACAATGCTAAAGGTGTTTTTGTTTAATGTATGATTAAGAAGTAGTTAGTGGTTGTTACAAAACTGATGGTTAAGGTCAAAGGGCATTCATAGCCATATCTCTGGTAGGCCTTGCATATGCCCAGTTGTACATTAAGAATTTTCATGGATTACCTTAGATAATCTTAGTTTTGGGCACAATAATAAATATGTATTTACTAACATTTTAAATTTTTAGTAAGGTAGACTTGAAATCACTAATATTACCTAGCTGTTCAAGGCTTAAATTGCCAATATAAATGGATAAAGTAGAGAATAGTGTCATAATTCTTCAATTTTAAAATTAAATAAACAAAACAAATGTGAGTCATCTCTATTTCAATAAAATCAACTTCAATCTTTTCTATAGGGTTGACAGAAGTATTAAACTTATGTTTTTAATTTGATCTACTAGAGCTGGGGAAAATGTATTTTACGACCTAAATGATTTAAGTATATCATTTTATTTGATGAAATGTGAAAAGACACCCACAACTTTGCAATACAGGCATTTCAGTAATTTTAATCAAATGATTGGTATAGACATTTTAATTTTACAAATAACTAATGTAATGGAAATTAGCGGGATAATAACAGGTTATCAGTCTTGATAATATCCTTGCAAATAACAATAAATCAATCGTTATCAATGACAGTTTTGAATAAATTAAGTAGGTATCAACAGACAAAGAATGCACAAGATCAACAAAAAACAATTAGAACAATGGAACTGGTTTCATCGAATAATAAACAGGGTTGTAAACCTGTGCCCGTGTTGTTGCATCAAACTGCATTTGAGAACAATAGCTGCCCACCTACGTAACACGATATCATGAAAGTACTAACCATTGCATATTTGGCCCCTGTCGTTCTCGATGGCATAGCGCACTGGGCTAAACGTCTCCAGCACCAGGGAGCCAGAAATCGGTAGATCCTTCGTTTTCAGCAACTTGCAGCCCTGACATTCTTCGTACTGGCTCCAAAAACTTATCGCTTCCGTCGTAAGAATTTCCAAGCATGCTTGGTCGTAACGCAAAGTTGTGCCATTGCAGCTCCTTATAAAGGCGCCCACGTTCTCGAAGTGGCCCAGCGACATGGCTAATTCCAACACTGCATCGGATTCAGTACGTATTAGCACAAAACAAAGCCACTTTTCTTTGGATAATAGCGAAACAAATACGACGAACGAGCTGTCAAACCAAACTGTGTCATTGAACGAATGGAATGAATCATCAAAGAACGAAACGAAACAAACATCTATAGGTTCATAACACAGTGATGTTCTAAAAACCGGTAATCAGTATTTAAATTTAATTATTTGACATTTTAATAAGTTGTAAAAGCCAAATCGTACATTTTATTATACAATAAGGTTTTCAGAATAATAACTGTTATCTTTTGTAATGCTTCTTCACACCATAGGTAGTAAATTGATCTAGGTTCTTTCCTTTGTGATAATTACCCAGTCAAGTACACCGAGACATGATAGATAAGCAGTAACGAAACGCAATTAACCTTCATACGTCATTGACATGTCAACACGACTTTCCTTATCACTGATAGGACGACAGTTTCGGTCGCGCCGCTCTCTGACCGCCCGTGTACTTTCACTCGCAACCATGGAACCGAAAGTTAGCCTTAAAGATGAACCGGCGTATCAAACTCTTCAAAGTTTTTACTGTCTGAACCATGAGAAAATTAATATTCAACAGTTGTTCCAACAGGACCCACAGCGGTTTGAAAAATTCAGGTAGGATCATGTTTTTTAATTTACTAAACTAAGCTTACACTTTTGTATTTAGCCTTTATATTTTGAAAATATTTTTTGATTATTTCTGAATGAATTGTGGTCGACCTTCAATTTTTGTAGTTGTATAACAATAATTTCCATAGCAATAGTTATACAACTTATATGTAAGTTCTTTGAACGTGGAAGGTCGTTGCTATCAACTCAATGACAAGCTTTTCGTACCCCAAAAATTGACCTTCGTTGTCCTCAATGAATCTGAATTGTAGTGATGAATATAAACGTGTACTTTGTACTTTATATAGAAACTACTGTATAGATAGAAGTATGATCAAAATTCAAAATGTTTGTAATTGGAGGTTCTGCAACTGATTTCATATATTTATTGCTTGTGTAACACTGTCTTTGCAGGCATTGCACAATTTAGAATAATTTGTTAGGAATTTTATAATCTGATTGAGTTAACAAACATAAATGTTTATTTACAAATATGCCAAGATATTAGATACAGATAAACTTGTCTAGACTTTAAATAAGTAATTAAATTCTGTAAGATTTATGTCTTGAAATGGAGTTGTATTTTTTTCACTATCAAATAACAAAACTACCAAACTAAGTAGCGGCTTGTACAAGACACCTACATTCCAATTTCATCAATATACATCAAGTAGTTTTTGAGAAAAGTGCCTGTGACATACGGATAGACGGACGGACATGACGAAACTATAAGGGCTCCGTTTTTGCTATTTTGGCTACGGAACCCTAAAAAGTATTCCCATGTAGGTAATTAAAAAAGTAAATTATTTCTCAAATAAAAATTACTTGTTTCAAATAAAGATTTCCTAATAAAAAAAAATTAAATGCTTTAATTTTTAACAAAATTTTAGAATATTGATTCAAAAACTTCCATGATTTTTACACATCATTGTAACAAGATGGGATTTGATTGCTTAAAACATGATATATTTACCTCGCCGTTTCGGACTTATGTTTTTACGCGATAAAGTCTTGTTTTGTAATATTACATTTTAAGATGGTGGTGTAGGTATTCTGTAGCTGGATGTTGGTTGGAAATTTTACAAAGTCTTGGTTAATTTTATTTATGCTCTCTCTCTGGGGTTGGTCCCTCATGTCTGAGGATCGTGGTCAGCATCAGGGTTGCACCTGGCGCGGATGATCTGCCTCCACCGGTTTCTGTCCAGCGCGTCTCTTTCAACCGTGTAGAATTTGGAGGACGACGAGTCTTTCACTTGATCGGTCCATCTTGTTGGTGAACGACCGCGCGATCTTTTGCCTTCGGTGTTCCCAACCACAATCAGTTTTTCCAAATTTTCGTCGCCTCTGCGCTAGAGGTGTGCGCCGATGGCTAAATCGTCGGCGGCGGCCGCCGGTCAAAAATTGACCGGCGGCGGCGGCGTAATCGGCGTGATCGGCGTGGTAAACACAATAAGTAATTATGCATATTACAGTACATTTCTACACATATAGTGAAACGGTCGGGCTATATGAGCATCATTCGGTCGTTTCAAATAGTAAGAAAAATTACCACGGGTCTTTGTTTTAAAAGCAGTAGTTCCATAAAATGGTCAAGTCATACATACTTATTGACCGAGATATAGGGTTTAATAAGTTAGCGCCTTAAGCTTGTCTTTATGAGATCTGGTAACTTTTTCACTGTAAAAATGAAAGTAGCAGTATTTTGGCTAGCTATTTTATATTCTATGTGTTTGGTGGAATTGCAATTTTTTGTAAGGTCAAGATAATAGTCCCATTATATTCCTCGTCTTCCTTCTCGCTTCGTGTTCCTCATTGCTGAGGGTCCTGAAATTCCCGTGACTTCCGCTTCTTTCTGACGGTGTCTCAGCGTCTGTGTCTGTTCTTGGCATCGTGTAGTGCATCTGCGGCCTATAGGTTGTTTGCCATGAATCTTGCCAATAACAATAAGTTGTTCAAGATTATGGCCTTTTTTCCTGGCTATGTGACCGAAAAACTCTAGTAGTCTGCGTAGATAGATGGTTGATGGTCTGATCTTGATGTTCAATTTGCGTAATATAGATGCATTTGTGCGAAAAGCTGTCCAAGAATTACAAGAAAATTGAAGCATTTTCCTCCAGCACCACATCTCGAAAGCATCAATGCGATCACGGCCAGCCTTTGTCAGAGTCCAAGTCTCAACTCCGTAGCTGAATATGGAGAAGACTAGGGACTAAATTAGTTTTAGTTTAGCGTGAGATGTTGCAATTCTTTCATATATCTTGCAGCAGGGACATTGCACTTTTGGCCATTCCTATGCGCCTCCTAATTTCCACTTCACAAGACCTGGTATTGCTGATGTTCGCGCCCAAACCCAAACACGCTGATGTGACCATACACCGCAGTCCGCAGTTGATGTTTCATTATGAGAGCCTGAATGCCAGGTATTTTGACGCAAAGTAAAACTTTCTTGTTTGGTTCTTGATCTTGACACTTAATGAGCAGAATAGATAACGGAGATCGAAGAAGTCTTCTGTTTTGTAGTAGCACCGTGTTTCTGTAGTATATAGAAGAGTTAGGTTTAGGTTAAGATCAACTTATAATCTCAAGTTAACTCTGCCAAATACGCCGTCTAAGTTTTCCACAGGCTGCAACTGATTTGGTTTTGTGGGAAACTATCTTGGATGTCAAAGTCACGTCGAAAGTGACTTCCTAGATACCTAAAATGCGGTACTTCTTCCAGACCTTATAATGGAGGGCTCCAAACTATTCCTGTGCTATAAAAAGCTGAAATCTGTTCTGTAGCTTCACTGGAAGTATTACCAATAGCTTATACCTTTCAATGTAGATGACTTACGATATTATGAGCTATTATGGTATCTCACTGTATAAGTAACACCCCTTTTATGCTTTTATTGTGTTCTAAAGGTAGTTTTTCCTCCAATAACGGAGAAGATAGATAAATTGGGTCATGGCCATCATAGTATTAGTTCACGCCGATTTCACGCCGGTGGAATGATCGGCGGCGGCGGCGTGGTAAAAATGGCCGGCGGCGTACGCCGCGCCGGTCAGCGCACACCTCTACTCTGCGCATTGTGTGGCCGAAATATGAAAGAATGCGTTGTTGGCATATGGTGGACAAGCGAGTTTTTATACGGAGTTGGTTCAGGATCGATGCATTGGTGCGCTTCGCTGTCCAAGGTATTCTTAGCATTTTATTTATGCTACACCTGGCCATAAAGTGGCTTTTTCCGCTCGCTGCGCGTACGGAAAAAGCCGCTTTCTGGCCAAGTGTAGACAGAAAATGATGTACACAACACGGGAGGTAATAAAGAAAGGCCGAGATCGCAGAAGTTTGCGGCCCGAGCTGCAAGCGAGGGACGTAAATATGCGATCGAGGGCTTTTGTATTACCACCCTAGTTGTGTAATGTACTATTATATTATGACAGTCTCCGGCTGCCCACACCCAAGGATGGAGAGATCCTGGTGGATTACTCCAAGAACCGCGTGGACAACGCTGTGATGGCGCTACTGCTTAACCTGGCCCGCGTCCGGGGTGTGGAGAAGGCCCGAGATGCCATGTTTGCAGGTAAGTCATACTTTTTTCCACCCTATCTTCGATTCCAGCGGTCACCAGTGACATGGCGTCCAAAGAACTCGATTCCCACCGGCTTGCCTAATATCAGGCATTTGACCACCCTATTCTACAGCTCTTAAGGAAAATGTACGCCAAATCTGCACCGGCTTGCCCAAGGATATCTTTTACGCCACGCCACTGGCGGTCACCAAATACCAACTACTTCTTAGGGTTTGATTAACTCTTTTGCTTGTTAGGAATTTGAATTTAGGTTCATATTTTAATGTCATGCGTATTTATTATTATGCAGTGTGAACTAGACCATCGATATTATACACGATGATTTTTAATTGGTGATCAGGTACCAATTTTTCTAACTCAATAACGTATGGCGGTCACGTTAGTTGTAATTAATTACGTGGAAAGAAACTTTTTTCCAAACAAAAAATGTCGAGGATATAATGCTTAGAAGTTTGATGATATACCTTTGTCGATTTTTAATAATTTGAATAAAACAAAAAATAGACATAGACATCATTTATTGGTAATAGATCATAATTATAACAAGTCGTGTTTTCCTTTTTACATTATTCTTATTAGAATACATGACCCATACTTTTCCATAATCTAACTGACGGACTAAATAGAATTATATATTTTTAACCCAGTCGTCATCCCCATTGCAGGTGAAAAGATAAACTTCACCGAGAACCGCGCGGTCCTACACATCGCCCTGCGCAACCGCAAGAACCGACCGATCATGGTCGACGGTGCGGACGTCACTCCTGACGTCAACGCCGTGCTCGACCATATGAAGGAGTTCTCGGGGCAGGTCGTCAGCGGACAGTGGAAGGGGTAAGCCGAACATCATATTAAAAAAATGGCCTTCAAACATTGAATCTATGACGCTAGGAAATGCTGAGCGGTGGCGCCAAGGTAAGTGCCCCCCCCCCCCCCCCCCCCACTCCTCCACTCTGACAGATTGCGGACAAATGCCCAACGGCAGTCCGCGCAAGACATTGTATATAGGCCGGTTCTCCAAATTCCTGACGTCAACGCGGTGCTCGACCATATGAAGGAGTTCTCGGGGCAGGTCGTCAGCGGACAGTGGAAGGGGTAAGCCGAACATCCCACCAATATAATATAAAAACGCCTTCAAACATTGAATCCATGACGCTAGGAAATATCTGAGGCCGGATCTCTTTCCACGAGTGCGCTGAGCGGTGGCGCCATTAGGTAAGTGATCAAGTGGTTTTGATAACTAACTTAATGTTTAGGTACTATGTGTGAGTCCATAGTTATTTATGACAAATATTCATACAGGGTGAAATTTTTTTTAACCGTTCAAATTTTTACAGTGGATTCTTCAGTACTAAAATATTGAGAAACAGCAGCTGAAAGATATCCAAAAAACATACGTTTGTGGATACCGCGGTAGCGCACTGCGCGGGAGACGGCAGGGCGTTTCTCCGGAAATATGTCTGCGGTCAGCTCATTTATCTGGCCCTTTTTCATACTAAATGTATGGAGACAGGACAGGTGAATGAGTCGCAGACATATTTCTGGAGAAATGCCCGGCAACGGTCCCCTCTCCGCGACCTTGACCTCGCCCCCGCGTTGAGTCGCCGAAATAAATTAACGCGTCGATACGCGTAATCCTCACGTTACTAATTATTTTTTCGCAGCACATTTTATGGTGAAAATTTGACCTACATTTTTTTCTTCCGAAATGGCATCTTGATACCTAATGCCTAGGAAAAATTTGGACGGCCAATAATACCACCCATTATATTTCATATTTCACCCATTTCGGATAGGTTACAATCGTTTAAAATTGTGATTGGTTACAAACCGACTGACGTGAGAAATTCGCTACGCCTTTGCAGTTGCACCTGGCCTTCATCCGCGGACCGTTGCTGCACGTCAGAAATGACTCCCTAAGAGTAAAAATATCAAACGCGGTAACCCCCTGAAGTCTGTTAATAGTATTTTATGCAACAGTTGTATAAATGGGTTCAAAAAATGCGAATTGCGTGAGTTGCGATACGAGCCGCGAATGCGGCGAGTATCGCAAATAGAGAGGCAATGAGCGTTTTTTGACTTAATTATACAACGTTGCATACAATACTTTTTCTACGACTAGGTTTTAAATTATAAAATACAAAATTAATCATAACCTGGAAACAAGGCAAATATGACGTTTGACTGACAGTATGTGTCTATGGTAAACTTTTTTTTTTAATTTAAAAAATACTTAAATTAAAAATACTTTTTTTATGTTGGCATCAATGAATTTAGTTCGGAAAGTTTTGTTTTTCTTAAAAACCGTAGGAATTTAATTGTTTGTTAAGTTGGTAGTTGTGCATTTTTACTGTAAAGTTAAAATTGAGCGCTTAATCCTTGACCTAAGTTTAACCTAGATTTAGAAGTCTGTGGCTGCTAGCAATAACGTAAAGTGACTATAACGACACTAGTGCTGTTATGGAGAATAGAGTATAGTTTTCTCTGAACTCATATTATGTATGTTCTTATATTAGTGTTCGTGACCAAGTAAAAGACAGATAACAGTACAAGAGGAGAAAAAATAATAAATGATTTGTGTGTTGTCCAACAGGTACACCGGCAAAGCGATCACCGATGTGGTGAACATCGGCATCGGCGGCTCGGACCTCGGCCCGCTGATGGTCACAGAAGCGCTCAAACCCTACGCCAACCATCTCAAGGTATGTCTCTAGTACCAGGTGGGTACATAATATTTATACAGAGAAATAACTTATTTTTACTAAAAAAAACCCGACCGCGGTGCACTTTAAAAGTGCATAAAATCCGCCACTTTGTTTATTTTAACGAACTTCAACTCAGTGACACTCGCGCCATAAGCCCAAAGGAGGGTTAAGTGTTTGACCTGTATGTATGTATGTCCGTTCCTATGTCCGCTCGTAACTACTCAGCGGCACATCCGATTTTGATAAATGATACATCATTAGATTCGTCTTGATGGCGCGAGTGTCACTGGGTATGAAGTTCGTTAAAATAAACAAAATGACGGATTTTATGCAGTTTCAAAATGCACCGCGGTCGGTTTTTTTTTAAATAAAAATGTGGTTATCTATGACCAAATTTATAGAAAATGGCCCGAATTCATTGATTTTAGTAATACTGCGAACCGATATTATAGATGTACTTTAATGAACACATTAAGATACGGTGTGCTTTAATGTAAACATTAAGATGCAACCACAGGTACGGGTTTCTTAATATAGGTCATTTGCTTATCGTTCCTGAACATATTGTAGGGAAATTATGATATGGATGTAGATAAAATCTGAATTTTAACTAGTCCTAGTCCAGTTAGTTTAGTAGTCCAAGGCCTGTATTAAAATAGAATATTTCATATCCCTCTTTCGGATTCCCTTGGTATAATAACAAGAATAATGCAGGCGAAACCGTTGTTATAGTACATTACACAACTAGGGTGGTAATACAAAGAAAGGCCGAGATCTCAGAAGTTTGCGGCCCGAGCCGCAAGCGAGGGACGTAAATATGCGATCGAGGGCTTTCTTTATTACCTCCCGTGTTGTGTACATCATTTTATGTCTACACTTGGCCAGAAAGCGGCTTTTTCCGTACGCGTAGCGTGCGGAAAAAGTCACTTTATGGCCAGGTTTGGCATAAAAGTATATAAAGTCTCATAGCCAAATCTCTTCCGTCAGGTCCACTTCGTATCCAACATCGACGGCACCCACCTAGCCGAGGTGCTGAAGCGGCTGGACCCAGAGACGGCGCTCTTCATCGTCGCCTCCAAGACCTTCACCACGCAGGAGACCATCACCAACGCCACGTCTGCCAAGAACTGGTTCCTAGACGCCGCTAAGGACGTGAGTAGCTTTAGCTTTCCGACAGATGGCGTTGGGCGATCTTCTAAATCGCGCGATAAAAAAAAATCTAAGCGTATACAATGTGTGGTCTGTAACCGGAGCTAATAATTAAAACGTAGATTCTACTCATCAAACTATAAAACTTTTACATATGTAGATACAAAAATCAAAGTATATAGAAAAAACCGGTCAAGTGCGAGTCGGACTCGCGCACCGAGGGTTCCGTACAAACTCGTCAGTAGATACGTGAATAATTCAAGAAAAACTGTATGGTGGGACAAACTTAACTTTGCTCTTGTAAAACTGTTGTCCCCATACATCGACATATGCCGCGGTTAGTTTAGTAGGAGCAAATAAAGTTGTCTTACGATTTTTGCGAATTTCTAAAAAACGCTGCAAGTTAGGAAAAGCGTTTTATTTTTCCTGTAATATTTAAGACAACATTTATAATTGGTAATTATTACAGATTTTTCTGCTCAGTAACTTCGGAGATAATAGGGGGGGAATGGTATTTTTTTTAACGTTTTTTGTCTTAAATCAAAAACTACATATTTAAGAAAAAATATAAAAACGGTTTTGGAATCTACATACTAAGCCCTTTCATTTGATATCCCACTCGATATATTCGCTTAACTTTTGATTTTCGACGTCCCATTTCGGTCCCCTTTAAAAAAAAAGTAAAACAGGTATAAGATTTTTTTTCTGTCCCATAGGCTCGGGTTGGCGGTTTTTAACACTATTCCAAATTTCAAGTCGATAGCACCAGTAGATCCTGAGATATCTTGCTGTGACAGACGGACAGACAGACAGACAGACAGACAGACAGAGTCGCACCATAAGGGTTCCTTTTTTACCATTTTGGTACGGAACCCTAAAAATTAAATGGCACTCACCTGTGTCCTGTGGATTCCTTCCCAAGAGTCAGTAGGAATTGGTCAAGTCAGGTGCAAAAAAATGAGCCTCGTTCTTGCAACGAATTCATCAAATTAATTGATGTGCAACATCCTTGATATGTATTAACCGGTCTAATAGGTTGGTAACTTGGTTTCGTTTCATTTGCAGCCGTCCGCCGTGGCCAAGCACTTCGTGGCCCTCTCGACCAATGGCGAGAAAGTGACCGCATTCGGGATCGACCCCAAGAACATGTTCGGTTTCTGGGACTGGGTCGGCGGCAGGTGAATATCTACATATTTATTGAATCGAATACTATCTGTATATACAGGTCGATTCACAACCTGTCTGAGAATATATCTTTCTAGAATTATACTGGGTGTTCTTTAAATACTGGCGATGTTTTGTGTATGAAGTTCGTATCAGTTATACATTCAATCTACAAAAAGAAAAGGTCATACCGCATGTGTGTTGGACAGTCTAGTTTACATAGTGCGTAGTGACAATAAACACATACCGCTTTTAGGCATCTTTGGGGCGCATTACCTAAAGATTTTAGTGTAGTTATGCTATGTGATATAAAAGACAGATTTAACTTTTTTGCCAAGGTACTCGCTGTGGTCTGCGATCGGTCTGTCCATCTCTCTGTACGTGGGCTACGACAACTTTGAGAAGCTTCTAGACGGGGCCAGTTACATGGACGAGCATTTCACCACCGCACCATTGGAGAAGAATGTGAGTTACAACGTAAAGTCGCCGTCAATAGAATTTGCTAACTTTGTAAATAAACCGCCATATTGAAATTGTCTCTGAATGATGAATTTACTAGTCATGGGGAAGACTCTTACCTTTACTCTTTTATGTCAAAACATATGGACTATTAAAGTATCGAACGCAAGAAACAGGTATTTTTAATTTGCTTAATCAGAAGACGAATCGTTACTTGAAGATTATGTATCCGCCAGTATTTATCACAAAAGGTGCCGTTATTTCATCCGTAGCTCTATCGATGATGCCGTCTAAATATTTCATTTTATTTTCTTAGGTACAGAGCGTAAGTTATGTAGTGTGTAGCAGCTTTACAATATCACCAACTTTAGTCACAACGCTATCATCATAGACAATTGTAGAATTTAAAAGAAACAAAAACGTCATTCCATTATGTCATAATAACCTATGTATGATAAAATTTTAAACTTTTAATAAAATATCCAAGATTCAATTATTT
This sequence comes from Eudemis profundana, assembly GCA_947034925.1. NCBI lineage: Eukaryota > Metazoa > Arthropoda > Insecta > Lepidoptera > Tortricidae > Eudemis > Eudemis profundana. The sequence goes on along the minus strand of OX344814.1, from coordinate 5,516,257 downwards.
ATTGTATCGTTTTGAATTTTACGGCAACGACCGTTTAAATAGTGTATGGTTTCAGTGGTGTTTGATGACCTGGTGTGAAAGTTCAAGGAGAAACAGCGACAAAACAAAGTTACGCCTTTTGTTTACATAGTTAGCAAATTCTATTGACGGCGACTTCAGTAGAATAATATTATCTTGAAAAGTAAGCGGTTTTCGAGGTCGTTATCCTGCATTTTATACCCTAATTTAGGCATCAAATGGATCTGGGATTGCTTCGCTTTAATGTTAACTAGTAGAGAATGCCTTATGGAATTAAGTTGGCCTTTTGTACCAGAGAACCATAAATTAGACTTCCATCGATTCAGAAAGGCTTCGATTAGAAAATAAACTCCAGTTATTTATTCAAACTTATTCAACACGCACTACAGCAACAACAAAGAGTATTTTGGACCACGTTATTACAAATATGACTGATATAGATATCGATATGGCTTTGGCGGACTCATCGATATCTGACCACAAACAATTAATTCTTGGAATAAAACATAGCAAGGTAAAAACCCGCATTAAGTCGCAATACGAAGCAGTCAACTATGAAACACTACACAAACTGGCAGAGGGCGGATTTAGCAGAATCTGTGAACCAACTTTAGAGAGAGTACACGATTTTATCAAAAACATTATAAAAAATAGTACAATAGTAAAAACAAAAATTATGAACCCTCCAAGGCAAGATTGGATCAATAGAGATATTATAAAAAAGATTAATACAAGAAATGAACTGTGGCAACAACTAAAGAAGAATCCTGACAGTGACGAATTACTGAAAAAATTTAAGAAAGAAAGAAACGAGACTACGGTACTAACAAATAAGACGAAAAATAACTATTACTACGACTCCTTTATGAAATGTAAAAACGACCCTAAACAGATGTGGAGTCTAATCACCTCTCTATCTAACAATAAACGAAAAGCAGACAATCCTCCAGCAAAACTGACTACCTCTACAGGAGTAACCGTGGATGAAAAGGAAATATGTGAAGAATTTAACACATTTTTTGCCACAATTGGTCCACAGCTGGCTAGCAAAATTCCAACACGTTATCACCACAGCACAAGCTCTTATGGTGCGTGCCAAAACGGTACAAATGATAGCGATAAAGTACTTTCATATTTTACACCGACTAATGAAGATGAAATATTACAAATAATCAACAACCTAGATCCTAATTGTAGTGCAGGCATAGATAGAATTACCACCAAATCGATTCAATGTATCAAACAATACTTAATTCCTATACTTACTCAATGTATTAATTGCGGTCTAGAGAACGGTACCTTCCCAGACTCACTAAAAATAGCGAAAGTGACACCAATTTTTAAGTCAGGACTTAAGACGGACCCTGGTAATTACAGACCAGTATCTGTGTTACCGATACTATCCAAAATATACGAGAAGATCATTTATCTCCGCCTAAACAAATATCTGACGCAAATTAAATTCCTCTTCAATAAGCAATATGGGTTCCGTCCGGAATCCAGTACATTATCGGCAGCGATTGACTTAATCAGTAATATAAAATCAAACATAGATGATAAAAAAGTAGCTATTGGGATCTTCATTGATCTCAGAAAAGCGTTTGACACAGTAAGTCATTCACTCCTTCTGACAAAACTCAGAAACATAGGTATTACAGGCATAGCACTAAAAATGTTTGAATCCTATCTAAGAAATCGTTGCCAAATTGTTAGGATAGGAAATGAGCAAAGTACACCTCAGCAAATCACGTGCGGCGTCCCCCAGGGGTCTATACTCGGGCCACTCTTGTTTTTAATATATATAAATAGCATAAGCCAAGTATCTTTGCGAGGAGAGTTAAGTTTATATGCGGATGATACATGTGTATTTTATTTCGGGCATTCGGTAGAGGAAATGAAAGTAACTGTACAAGAAGACCTCAATGCGCTTCATGAATGGTTTCAAAATAATTTACTTACCATAAATACAGCAAAAACGAGCTACGTGATATTCAAGGCTAAAAACAAAAAAATATCCGACGACACCCCACTTACGATTAATAACATACAAATAAAAAAGTCAACAGAAGAAAAATACTTAGGGCTAACATTAGATAGTGAGCTAACGTGGAAACTACATATAAAGAAAATTACGTCGAAACTGTCATCATTACGGGGTTGTCTTTTTAATATAGCACAATGTTTCCCTCGCCAGGTGCGATACACCATTTACAACTCTCTTGTAAAATCTCACTTAAACTATCTCATAGAGATATGGGGCACTGCAAATAAAACCACGCTTAAAAGTCTACAGGTTGCCCAAAATAAAATTATAAAGACTCTTTTTCGGTACGATTTCCTTACGCCTAGCAAGAGAATTTACGCGGAAACCAAAATTATGAATCTCAATCAGCTATATTTCAACAATACATGTACACTTATTAAAAAAATAATTGATAAAAAAATCCACTGTCAAATCAACTTCAAAACTAAGCGTGAAATCGGACTATGTAGGTTACGGAATGCCAATGATCTTTATCTGAAGCCGGTACGAACTAAATTTGGTAAAAAGAACATAGGATTTGAAGGAGTGCAGTTCTACAACAAATTACCTAAATGTATCAAAGAATGCAAAAACATTAATATTTATAAACGTAAGCTACAGGAATACGTAATTGACAATATCTAAATCCGGCCCTGGGAGCACTGCGTCGCAAACAATAGAAGTCGTTGAGAAGGATATCATTGTTTAACTATTGTAGACCTTATTTATAGTTAACTAGGAAATAAATTTGTCCATCTATTGACAACTTTGTTGCTTAGGCGATTCTCTCTTTACCCACCAGAGTTTTTATTGTTAATTTATTATATAATTATAAAGATACGTAATTGCGTATTAGTTGTTACGGTACAGGCTAGATGGCTGTCATTATTATGTTTACAATTACTTAAGTTTTAAATTCATAATTGCGCCTCACGGTGCACACCAATGTAAACTTTGTTTTTTATAGTATGTAAGTTCTCAATTAAGTGAAATGTAAAATTTCTTTTTGAGAAATAAAAAAAAAAAAAAATTTCTTTAACCATAAACTTTATTGTACAAAAGAAAGTTTGATTTTTTATTGTAGCATTAACCACTGCCAACTTATTCCAAATATTTTATTACAAGAGAAAATTGCAAAAATTATATGCCTCGGGTAGGATTCGAACCTGCATCTCCTACGGCTATCCGGGCTAACACAGGCGCGCTACCAATTGCGCCACCGAAACGTTGCCCAAGTCATCCAATTTTTCAACCATTCTCCTTCTTTGTCATGTCATCCTGAGTGGGAGCATTCCATGAAAACATCAACTTTTTGTCCCTTACGAAACGCTATGGCAGCTACCCTAATAAAACGTATTAGCTGCTAAGAAACACTACCAATCTTAAAGCCGAGTTATGATATTTATTACAATGCTAATAATTAGCTTCCTGAATTTATTTCTTGGAAGTATTAAAACGGTGGTGTCCCTTACGAAATATTTTCATGGAATGCTCCAGTGACGTATGTAGCTCCATCTATCGTTGAATAAAAAGAAAAAAGAAAGTTTAAAGGTTATTTAAAAGAAAGTTTATCGTACAAAAGGCGAATTTAATTCCATAAGCCATTCTCTACCAGAGTATGAATCCGCGCGGGCAATAACTGTGCGCCATCTATTGCCTAGCGGAAAAGTTAGTCGTCCGTCTAGTTCACACTAGATGTCACTAGTTCCCGTAATACTAAGTTGTCTTTGTACCAGGTGCCTGTGATTCTGGCGCTGCTCGGCATTTGGTACAGCAACTTCCACGGCGCAGAGACCCACGCCCTTCTGCCCTACGACCAGTACATGCACAGGTAATTATGGGTTTTTAGTAAAAATTAAGCGATTAATATGTAAAAAGTTTTTACATTTTATGTTTTTATTTTTATGATAAAGTACCTTGTTTTTATATAATTGGTAATCAGGAGTAGACAAATATTGAATTTAATCGGTAATCAGGAGTAGACAAATATTAATATCTAGCTAAAATCAAACTTAATAGGCGAGGTCTCACACAAATACCTCACTGTTCAATTAATTAAAGGTTAAAACATAATTTAAACTAATAACCACTGGAACATGGTCACCTACATTAATTATTGAAGTAAAATCACGTGATCACGATACGTCAAGTGCCATCGCTTTCGCGGAAAATTTGACAGATCTTAAGTAAATAAACTATTCTACGAGTATGAGTAGTTAGGGCGTGATAGATAATAAATAATAATAAATAAATAAATAAATAAATATTAGGGGACAATCTTACACAAATCGAACTAGTCCCATAGTAAGCTCAATAAGGCTTGTGTTATGAATACTAGACGACGATATATTTAATAGATACAAATACTTAAATACATAGAAAACATCCATGACTCAGGAACAAATATTCGTGCTCATCACACAAATAAATGCCCTTACCGGGATTCGAACCCAGGACCTCCTGCTTCGTAGGCAGGGTCACTACCAACTAAGCTAAAGCGGTCGTCATAGATAACGAATTAAAATTGATAAAATGGCCGAAAATGAAAAGAATGCAATTCCGACGATTTAAGTAGCCGCCACACGAAGGACTGACTCACATGAAACCTTCTCGCTGCTTGCCTATTGCTCCTACGAGGATCCCGAGCAAAGCATCTTAAAATGCGTCGATCCAGATCGTCAGGACGACGTCGAGGCCGGCCGGGTGCTTGAGCGTGGTTTGGCACTGTGAACTGTCCGAAGTCACGGAGGTTTTAGTTCATGCGGTTTATCAAACTGTGCGTGAGAATTGGTACGTTTGGATGAATTTCGTGGAATAATTCTTGAGTTCATCTTGAGCTGTTTGGTTTGTATTGATAAACGTACCTACAATATTGTAACGCTCGATATTTTGAGCACAAATATGGTCGAGGCATATTTTTTAAATTAATAATTTACCTTTCTCATTCAATATTTGCGATTTCTATTACTTTGTTTACATACATGACAGTGACAAGTTATTACTCATAAATTATCATTGCCATTAATTTTTTAAATAGGTTGTAATCTCACAGATACAGATTAGTAAGGTGACAAGGAATTTAGGATAAAACTGATTTCGAAATAAAAATTATAACAGAAAAAAAAATTGTTTAGATGTAACTAATTACGACATCAACGTGACCGCCATCAATTACTGAGTTAGAAAAATTGGTACCTGATCACCGATTAGATAACATCGTGTATATTTCAAGGTAAAGGCTTCAACGAACTGAAAACTATAAAAATAGGGTGCGTCCCATGAGATATAACTACATATTATATAATTTCATATTAATAACGTACACAAGATATAATGAACGTTTGCTATAACATCAAAATCAATATTTTTATTAGGTATAACAGTTAATTAGACTAATACTCATTTTGTATAAAGTTTTTTTATATAACATTCAAATACTCTAAATTCAGTTTATATAACATGCATAACGTATATCGATCATAGTATATACTATCTTTTAGTATAATGATTATAAAATATAATAGCGTATGATATACAAAATTGGTTACAACTGCTACTCAACAGTGATGACACTTTTTTCGTCTTTGAGCATTTTGATAACAAGATGCTGACTCGAATCGATTACTGAATGTTTTAAAGTTTTTATTTTTACTTGTTGTATTTTATTTTTTAAACATTTATTTTATTTTTTAATAACTTAGTATCAAATTTCTATGTGCCTACTAATATTAATAATATTAAAAACATATTAATGTTAATATTTTTACGTATGAAATTAATTAATTATGGATACTTGATGCCCGAAGTAAAAATCATTTCAATTTATTTCATTTAAGGTTAGAGATGTCAGAAGTTCAGTACTAGTATTCATTGTATTTCACTAGATTCGCGGCTTACTTCCAACAAGGCGATATGGAGAGCAACGGCAAATACGTGACCCGCAGCGGGGAACAAGCCAACTATTCCACGGGGCCCATCGTGTGGGGCGAGCCGGGGACCAACGGCCAACACGCGTTCTACCAGCTCATCCACCAGGGCACCAGGTATGGTACACGTGGCCACATACGGGATCCAGCGAGACCCGGGACCCAGCAAGTGGGGCGTGCCGGGGACCAACGACCAGCACGTGTTCTACCAGCTCATTCACCAGGGCACCAGGTATGGTACACGTGGCCACATACGGGATCCAGCGAGACCCGGGACCCAGCAAGTGGGGCGTGTCGGGGACCAACAGCCAACACGCGTTCTACCAGCTCATCCACCAGGGCACCAGGTATGGTACACGTGGCCACATACGGGATCCAGCGAGACCCGGGACCCAGCAAGTGGGGCGTGCCGGGGACCAACGGCCAGCACGTGTTCTACCAGCTCATTCACCAGGGCACCAGGTATGGTACACGTGGCCACATACGGGATCCAGCGAGACCCGGGACCCAGCAAGTGGGGCGTGCCGGGGACCAACGGCCAACACGCGTTCTACCAGCTCATCCACCAGGGCACCAGGTATGGTACACGTGGCCACATACGGGATCCAGCGAGACCCGGGACCCAGCAAGTGGGGCGTGCCGGGGACCAACGGCCAACACGCGTTCTACCAGCTCATCCACCAGGGCACCAGGTATGGTACACGTGGCCACATACGGGATCCAGCGAGACCCGGGACCCAGCAAGTGGGGCGTGCCGGGGACCAACGGCCAGCACGTGTTCTACCAGCTCATTCACCAGGGCACCAGGTATGGTACACGTGGCCACATACGGGATCCAGCGAGACCCGGGACCCAGCAAGTGGGGCGTGCCGGGGACCAACGGCCAACACGCGTTCTACCAGCTCATCCACCAGGGCACCAGGTATGGTACACGTGGCCACATACGGGATCCAGCGAGACCCGGGACCCAGCAAGTGGGGCGTGCCGGGGACCAACGGCCAACACGCGTTCTACCAGCTCATCCACCAGGGCACCAGGTATGGTACACGTGGCCACATACGGGATCCAGCGAGACCCGGGACCCAGCAAGTGGGGTGTGCCGGGGACCAACGGCCAGCACGTGTTCTACCAGCTCATTCACCAGGGCACCAGGTATGGTACACGTGGCCACATACGGGATCCAGCGAGACCCGGGACCCAGCAAGTGGGGCGTGCCGGGGACCAACGGCCAACACGCGTTCTACCAGCTCATCCACCAGGGCACCAGGTATGGTACACGTGGCCACATACGGGATCCAGCGAGACCCGGGACCCAGCAAGTGGGGCGTGCCGGGGACCAACGGCCAACACGCGTTCTACCAGCTCATCCACCAGGGCACCAGGTATGGTACACGTGGCCACATACGGGATCCAGCGAGACCCGGGACCCAGCAAGTGGGGCGTGCCGGGGACCAACGGCCAGCACGCGTTCTACCAGCTCATTCACCAGGGCACCAGGTATGGTACACGTGACCACATACGGGACCCAGCGTGTCGGCCGAGCCGGGGACCACGGCCAGCACGCCTTCTACCAGCTCACCCACCAGGGCACCAGGTATGGTACACGTGACCACATACGGGACCCAGCGTGTGGGCCGAGCCGGGGACCACGGCCAGCACGCCTTCTACCAGCTCATCCACCAGGGCACCAGGTATGGTACACGTGACCACATACGGGACCCAGCGTGTGGGCCGAGCCGGGGACCACGGCCAGCACGCCTTCTACCAGCTCACCCACCAGGGCACCAGGTATGGTACATGTGACCACATACGGGACCCAGCGTGTGGGCCGAGCCGGGGACCACGGCCAGCACGCCTTCTACCAGCTCACCCACCAGGGCACCAGGTATGGTACATGTGACCACATACGGGACCCAGCGTGTGGGCCGAGCCGGGGACCGCGGCCAGCACGCCTTCTACCAGCTCACCCACCAGGGCACGAGGTATGGTACAGGTGTACCATGGCCAGGTGGCCACACACGGGACCCAGCATGTGTGGCAAGCCGGGGACCAACGGCCTCAAATAGTACTTTTTGATATACTAAGTGCTGACAGTGCAATTTCGCACGAGTCCCGAGGTATTTTGGCCCGAGCCACTAGGCGAGCGTCAAGACTCGCAACGAGCGCTGCTTACGTACCACTTGTTGGAAAATTTCGAATCAAGGATGGAGGTCCTTGATTCGAAATTAGTCGATATTTCAGTAATTAAAAAAAATATATTTAGTTTAATGAATAGGCTAGACGACTAAAAAAAAAACTGTTTAGTCCGTCAGTTAGATTATTAAAAAATATTGTACACGTATTTTTTCTTTTGTTTGACAAACAAAAAATGACGAGTATAGAGTGCTTAGAAGTTTCGAGTGACGTCACTCCTAGGTACAATTTTCACCTAGGAGTGACGTCACAAGCCCCCACTCCAGAAGTTTGATGATCTATAACTTTGTCGATTTTTAATATTTTGATAAACCAAAAAATACGTGTCCCATATTTTTTCATATTCTAACTGACGGACTAAATAGAATTATAATAGTTTTGACTCAGTCGTCATCCCCATTGTCTTAATGTTATAAAATTAACTATCGCATTAACCGCGTAATCAGAGTACAACGATAATTTCTGTTTTCAGATTGATCCCGTGCGACTTCATCGCGCCGGCGCAGACGCACAACCCCATCGCGGGTGGACAGCATCACAAGATCCTACTCGCCAACTTCCTGGCGCAGACCGAGGCTCTCATGAAGGGGAAGACCGCTGAAGAGGTATTGTGTCCTATACAGCCATATAACCTCGAAAGTGTCGCGTACTTCATATTACGAATACAACATAATTTTTTGATATTTTATTGAATGAAAGAAAGTCCTAATTTCAAAAGCACGAATGTTACCCTGGGACTTACGAGGGTAACATACACACACAAACAAACCCACAGACAGCCATATAATATAAGTTCCCGAGTACTGCATTATAGTACGGATTGAACATGAGTTTTAGAGAGTCAAACAAAATATTGAATGAAAGACGGTTCTAATTTCAAGTTATTTCCATTATTATACAAAAGGAACTATATCGGGATATAAAGTATTCTATATTGCATTCCAATCCATTCATTGCTACCGCGTTATTTTGTAACAAACATCCAAACATCTTCACAAACTTTTACATTTATAATACACTCACGGACGATGAATTCGGGTCACTGAAATACCGCCATGTTTCCTAAAATACTCCAGGGTTGTGAAATTATTGAATCCGGTTTTGATCTTTAATTAATTTTAGATATTATCTGCAACAATAACACTGAAAATAATAGCAATTTCAGGTTTAGATCGAAGTCGTAAAAACTCATGAAAAATAATGACGTTAACCGAGTGAAATAGCGCAAAAATCACCGTTTTTGGATAATAATATTTTTATGGTGGGTTAGCGGACACTGCTAATACAGCCAGGTATTGAAAAATAGTATATTTGCAAATGAAACAAGTGTCAAATATTGAAAAACACCTATTTCTGTTGTTTTAATTACGGTGATCTGAATTCTTTGACCGCGAGTAGTAGGATTGAATCCTCATGGATATCGTTTACATGTATGTTTGATTCTCAGGCTAAGGCAGAGCTAGTGAAATCCGGCATGGCGCCCGAAGCGGTGGCCAAAATCCTGCCCCATAAGGTGTTCAAGGGCAACCGACCAACCAACTCCATCGTCGTCCGGAAGGTCACGCCCTTCATCCTTGGAGCACTTATTGGTGAGTACATTATACTAAGTACGGTACAAGATATCAGGTAAAGGGCAATCATCCCACCAACTTCATCTTCGTCCGAAAGGTCACGCCCTTTATCCTTGGAGCGAAACGGTCTTGCAAGGTCAAGGGCAATTGATCTACCTACTCCATCGTGCAAGGTCATTGGTCAGTCTAAATACTTTAGTACTGCGTGGCAGATACCAAGAGACTTCAGAAGTTCAAGATCAACCATTGATTACGTCGTGGAAGGTGATGACCGTCACCGGAGCGTTTATTGGTGAATCCAAAAGAATCAGACATGTGAAAGAGCTCTAGATGCCTACTTGCAGAAATAAATTATTTCATTTCAATCACTAAAGTAAACGCAATTAGGCGAACTAGTTTGACAGATAAAAATGTTGTGTGGCTCACAGAAAATTAAATAGTCATAGGTAAATATCGATAGAATGTTATCGGCAATAGTTTGCACGCATCAGGATAGGTCTAAAAAGACAAAATAAAAAGAATTTATTGTGTCCCGTCACTTAATTTATTAGGTTATAAATTAAGTCAGTCAGTCTTTACTTTTATTATATCGACAAAACATCACTAGCCTAACTCTGGCAACATTTGTGCTTGTGGAACTGTCAAACTAGTTCGCCTAATTATGGCGTTTACTTTATTATACTAAGGAATGCGTACAGAATACAAAAAGGGGCCCATAAGCTCAAACACAGGACAACAAGGTCGCACAGCCTTCATCCAAGCACTTATGCAATTAGTTATTGGTGTGTCCTTATCATTATCACTGGCCTCTATTTTCTATAAAACGATAAGACGAAATAAGAGAAGATTAGATTCGTTATAGTGGTAGGGCGTAGGTAGGGTGGTCCAAAACAAATTTTCTAGAAGGGCGTTTAAAGTTGTATTGAATAAAGGGAACCTTGCGGAGAAGGTAAAACAAAAAAAAGGATTATTTTCAATCACCCTAGTGGTGTAGCATCCATTGCTTCGGTATTAGTTTCAGTCTTTCCTCCTCTTACACTAGATGTCTCTGACCAAAAATACATTAAACCTTTATTTCCAGCCATGTACGAGCACAAGATCTTCACCCAGGGCGTGATTTGGGACATCAACTCCTTCGACCAATGGGGCGTGGAGCTTGGCAAGCAACTCGCCAAGGCAATTGAACCCGAACTGGCGGATTCCAAGCCTGTGACGTCACACGATGGCTCCACCAACGGACTTATCAACTTCTTGAAGCAGAACTTCGCTTAGTTCCGTTAAGTCTTTTAACCCCTTCAGTTCACGTTAGTTTGTACAGTGCGCATCAGCCTGTAGCCTCCAAAGCGCCATATATATTGTAAGGTGGTCTATGTTCTTACATGATCTGTGGATGACTCATTTTAACACGTTCAGTGCCAAGGTCCCTAATTTTCATACAAAATTTACCCGATAGTGGGGTTTTTGGCACTGAATGCGTTAAAATTCGTTTCAGTTAAAATCGTGAAATTGTAGCCGAATAATATAGCTGAAGAATATTATTCTGAGAGCTAGAAGAACGTGAGTCCTGAAATTTTGGTAGCAATTTGGCTTGTCTGTGGTACGAGGCGGCCATGTCTATAATTGTCTATAATTCTCATTTATATAGGCTACACACCTTGCAACTTATCTGCTGACAAGTTGTGATCGGAGTTACGGTAGACAGTATAGGATATAACAATTGGGCTATACACGTTACAATCAGTCCGTTCTATCTCGCGAACGTACTTCATATTGGTAGTAAAATTGCATGGTGTGTAGAGCACTTAAGCGTAGATGTTATTTCAATAAAACGTATTCTTATCTAAGTACTTACTGCCTTTTTAACATTCTTGCTTTTGAAAATCACTATTTTCTGAAAATATTTTGGTTCCTAGAGCACTATTTATTTTTGTTTATACATGTTTGTTTACTAAATATATATTTTGTTTATTATACAACTAAATGAAGTATTAAATACGTAGTTGCTTGATTGAAATAATTAGTCGTGTGTGGTACTTTATAACAGATCTAAAATGTATTTTATTATAGTATAAGATATTTCAAAATGTTTCTTAGATCAATGTAAGTTGATATTTATATGAATAAATAAATAACTGTTTTTAAATGATTCTTTTTATTTTAAGCCCCTAACCTATTTGCGTTTGATGCTATGTCCAATTGTTTATTTAGGTATTGGTGGTGAAATAAAAGAAACTATCATTTACATAACATTATTATTCATTATTTTATAATTAAAATTACAAATTAAATGCAAGTGAGATATAGGGAACGTGCACGACGAAGGTGCTGCCAACTGGGGCCACATTGACGGAAACGCCGTTAATAACGTTAATTTATCGCGTTGAAGGACGATTGACGTTAGTGTAGCTACGACTTACTATATTTGACATTGACACTTACATATTATCATTGACAGCTTGATTTGTGTCCGTCAAGATAGCGTACACCGTAAAGATATTCAGAATCTGATGCAGCCAATAAATAGTACCCAAATAGTACCGACGAAATACCTAGGTGAAAAAAATAGTACCCTTAAACTTTTCGAAATATAAGGCCTGTTCACGGTGTACGCTACCGGGCGTCAAGCTGGCGTACACCGTTTGTATCTCTGGAACGGCTTTGTTTTTGGAAACGATTTATATCTCAAAAAATAGTACCCTAGGGCCCTAAAATTTTATTTCTCTAGCTATCGTAGAAGCCGAGATATTCCATAACTTAACGGTGTACAAAATTTCACACCGTCAAGCTGGCGTACCCGGGAATTCCTTATAGAAAGAGCTCACTATATCTCGGCTTCTACGATAGCTAGAGAAATAAAATTTTAGGGCCCTAGGGTACTATTTGGGTACTATTTTTTGAGATATAAAGCGTTTCCAAAAACAAAGCCGTTCCAGAGATACAAACGGTGTACGCCAGCTTGACGCCGGTAGCGTACACCGTGAACAGGCCTTATATTTCGAAAAGTTTAAGGGTACTATTTTTTTCACCTAGGTATTTCGTCGGTACTATTTGGGTACTATTTATTGGCTGCATCAGATTCTGAATATCTTTACGGTGTACGCTATCTTGACGGACACTTAATAACGTTTATTTATCGCGTTGAAGGACGATTGACGTTAGTGTAGCTACGACTTACTATATTTGACATTGACACTTACATATTATCATTGACAGCTTGATTTGACAGGGGCGATAGTTCCCTTTATTGTCCGCCCGTGTCTCGTTGGTCGTTTAGTGCTGCCACCTATAGTTCGTGCACGTTCCCTATAACGTAACAGTACCAGACCGGCATCGTCAAAATGAGCAACAATTAGCTCAAAACGAATTATACAACATAACTAAGTACAGTCGGCAACAAAAGTAAAAGTATAGTTATTTTGTTGCTTACTGTACTAGTAGTACTAAACCTATCGACAATCATTCCCTATGTCATTCCATCCAGTACAGTGTGAAAAAGACAGGTATAGACAAACAAAAATCACCGGCTTTAAATCAACTTATCAATAGTTGTTCTAGTAGTCAGAAGCATCGTGAATGTTGGATCGAATTCGGAGGTCGCTCTTACGCACACTGTACTGTACTTTTAGGTACCTACTTAAAAAAATAAACAAAAAAAATCGGTTGTCTGTAAAGTCGGTTTACTGACGATAGTCGAACGTGATAACGTTGACCCTGACTTTGACTTTGACTGAAATTGACATTGACTTTGACTGACTTTAACTTTGACTTGGACTTCGACTTTTTTCCCAATAAGCTGCTACAATGACATTGACACGCTAAAATGATGGCTAAGTGGCCAGTGTAAATATCTGCCGTTCCACGAATATAATGTCAAAGATTTGTTTTAATAATTTTTAAACTACGATTAAAGCAGGCGTAAAACGGAACTCCCAAAGCAGCATCCACTATTTAAATTTAAAGATTTTTGCCAAACTCAGCAGTGTCTCTTGTCATTCAATAGAGATTTTGACAGCCGTATCTTAGGGAATAAGGGCTAATTTATTAACAATTTGTAAGAAACTATCGTCTTAACGACTTTAGTGCTGGAATAATATAAAGTACCTATTTGACAGGTAACGGCCCTGCAAGGTAACGGCCCCGCAAGGTAACGGCAAATGACGTCACACTTTTTCGTGCGTGCAGCCGGCTTCATCGAATTATAAGACGTTATCACGTCAAAAAACCACGTGACTCGGGTCGTTCAGCCAATCAATGTAATGTTTTGTGTCTGTGGCACAATGCCACTGTCTGAACGACCCTAGTCACGTGGTTTTTTGTTTCCCTTTTTTTAAGTACCTAATAGTACACAGTATAGATAGGTCTACCGCTTAACTCAGACATAATATACTAACGAGAAAAGGGGAAAGGGAGAATCAACAAAAAAATTATAATTCGAGTGATTTAACTGAGTGAGCGAAACGAACAGTATCTCTGCTTCAGCTTAGGCAATGCTCTCGTGCCGGATGTTTGTTCTCTACGGGTCGCAATTCTCAACCGATTCTCATGAAATTTTGCAAGCGGGTTTCTATAAGTATATTTGAACGATTTTTTTATCAATTCAGTTTTTGGAAAATGTTCACTCGCGAGGTCTACATCTCAGAGAACCAATAGAACATGTTTTACTTAAAACGATTTTTTTTATAAACTACTAATGAATAAAAAATACTGGTTTAATTATTAGTGGTAATTAATTCATGTTCTTTTTTCATATCTGGTTTCAATACTAACATTTATTTTAAATAAATGTTTATTATTGAAACAAGCTTTGAAAAAAAAAAATGTTTATATATACCACTGAGTCGAAATAAATAATAAATTATTTTATGCCACACCTGGCAATAAAGTGACTTTTTCCGCACGCTGGGCGTACGGAAAAAGCCGCTTTCTGGCCAAGTGTGGACATAAAATGATGTACACAACACGGGAGGTAATAAAGAAAGCCCTCGATCACATATTCACGTCCCTCGCTTGCAGCTCGGGCCACAAACTTCTGCGATCTCGGCCTTTCTTTGTATTACCACCCTAGTTGTGTAATGTACTATTAAATTGAATCAGCGTTCCACGTGATCGACAGCAAATGAAATGCGTTTGTCTCCTACTTTGCCTCCCGAAAGGATTCAGTTAAGCGGTAGACCATTTGTTGAACTTACTTATATCATATTTATTTATCAAGGTCATATTTATTTGGGCTTCCGCCCCCTCCCCCCGGTCTTCGCTTTCTTGTTGGCTGCGTTCTTTTTCTCCTCCTCAGCTTTGCGTTTGGGGTTCGGCGTTGTGGAGACCTACGCAAAAAGCCTTTATTTATTCAAAAACAAAAATATCTGGGGGCACGGCAGTTAAGAAGTTAAATGTTATGTATATTTTTATATCTTAAAGTTAAATGTAAAAGTGCAATTAAAATATTTTTGGGTCAAAATTTAAATGTAATACTACGTCTAGTTATGTTACTATTAACTTTAAATTGTTTGCTATGCCCTACCAGGGCCCATATGGGACTGAATGTACTATTATTAAGATCTGTACAACTATGGTTTGCAATAAATGCTATGACTATGACTATGACCCCGCCAAGTCGAGCATAACAAAGGCACGGCCGTACCATCCTTTACTCGAAGCCATTTTCAAACTCCTGTAATTTTGTGCTGGCTAAAGCTAGAACCCTGAATTTTCAGGGATATAAAGGGCTCAATAAGACTTGGGGTGTGTAATGATCTATCGAACAACAAATGGTATAACGTTCACAGTATAGAACAAGATATCACATAATTTCAATATGTAGAACTGATCAAGAAGTAGAATCAACTTTTGATAGATAACAATTAATGTATTTTCCTTTACTAGAGCCACGATTCATATATATATGTCGCGGTGTCGGAGTTCTCCCCACGAAGGAATGTCAAGTTTGTTTATGCTTGAGTGTCTTTGGTTGCGGTACAATGACGTTTATTCAAAATTGAGGGAGTTCTATTATTGGTTGTCAACCTTTTGCATGTCAGAAAATTGGTGAATTGTGCTGAACAAGGAATTGGAGTCAGTGATGGTTGATCTGAGCATTTTGGGCGAAGGAACACGTCCCGCAACCAACCTCACTGCATTTCTTCGTTTATTATGATTAGTTAGTGATACTATCGAGCTCCAACAGATGGAAACCGACACTCGACTGCGGTTTATTGGTAATTTCATGGACATCCTGACGACTCCTACCCCTTGACGCCGACATATATATTATTTATTATATACATCTGTTAACATAATGCATATTTAGTATACTCATCATTTACTAGGACTAGAAAAATCAAACTTTATAAGAATAAATACAGAGGCCTTGTGCAAGTCGACGAAGCCCCGCTACGCGCGGCTTCTATTTCCACGCTGGGGGACGCAAGGTGACTAACGAACCTATCCATATTAAAGTAGTGGTGGTTTGGGGGTTTGTCTTTATTGCGGAGGGCTTCGCCCCCCCCCCCCCCCCCCGTCACCCCACTTTTCGATTTGCAGCAGTTCGTTACTGCTAAACGTTATTAGATTACCGTTATACTTCGTTAATATTATGTCCAAATGCGATATCCGCGTAGTATAATTTCTAATTGTATGGATTATATATTTTGTTCTTATATAATTTGATTATTCTAAGAAAATAGTATTATACCTATAATTCATTATATCAAATGTCCGTTATAGTAAAGTATATTCTACTAAAGGTGTTTCTAATAAATAAATAATATCTCATATGTCGATTCTATGAAAAGTTGTAATATCATTTGAGTAGTATATAATTTGATCGTTATATGGGTTGATAATACAGCGTGGGAGGGACTATACCGACAAACTTTAACTATAGATTCTAACAACTATTAGGAGTAAAAAATGTTATGTGATGTATAGTCGAAAAACGCTTACTTTCCGAGATATTCATTATTTTGTAAATGAAAAATCCCAAGTGTGTAACAAGCCCTAATAAATGTGACTAAGATACCTTTACTATTTTTTTAAAATCCTGTAACTAAACAGGAATTAACCTTCGCAGTATTTGATGGTAAGCGACTATGAGGCCAAAAAATTGACCTTTCGTTTCCATTTTAGCTTTTTTTTTTCTTTTTGATAACTTTTCAGCCAGTAAGGACATGTTTATAATGAGGGGCTTAATTTACTGATTTATTTTGTTCCATAAGACTATTAATGTAAAATGACAATATTCGACCCATGTTGATATAACATTTTTTACTCGTCACACCACCAGGAATTCATGGCTAAAGTATGTCGGTATAGTCCCTCCCACCCTGTATATTAAGTGTTGTTCTATAGAGTGAAACGCACCCTAAAAAACCTACAAATATTGCAATTTCAGTCAAAACTACACACACGCGCCTTCATGAGCTTCTTGGCTCCATTCCGGACCATCTAGTTAAACTGCCATACAATTGCCTGTCCATACAATTGAGAGGATAATATAACTCGATCTCAAGCTATTTTTACCCAACTGCGGCAAAGCCCAAAAGGAGAGTTATATGTTTGACCTATATCCGCTCGTAACTACTCAACGACACACCGGATTTTGATAAATTATACATTATTAGATTCGCCATGATAACGCAAGTGTCACTGGGTCCGTAAAATTTGTAAAAAAAAACAAAATGGCGGATTTATGCACTTTAATGCGCTGTATTTTTTGCACCGCAGTCGGGGTTTTTTATTTGCTGACATTACCGGTCTGTATCCCCTTTATCGAAGACCTACAAGGCTATCATTGGCTGTGTGGGAGACTAGGCCTTGGCTCACACACAGATCTCATTCTCGTAGTGTTTTCATCAGTGGCGTGGCGTCCATAGAACTCGATTCCCATCGGCTTGCCTTATATTAGGCAGTTCAGCACTTAATTCTAGTGCTCTTATAGAAAATAGACTACTTGATGACAGTTCAAATCAGCTTCTTTTTATGAAGTGTCAAAACGCTCCGAAAGTATGCAGTTTAGTATGAATAACTATCTTGTGACGTCATGCTCAACATGGTGGCTTATTTATAGTTTTCGTCATTGTAAAATGTCAAAATAAGTTTGAATGGTGTTATCCGGGCTGTTTTGGGAGCGTAATTTGCTGGTTAGAGTTAATGAATTTATTTAGATTGTTGTCAAATACCCTATTGAAGCCAGAGCTGCTCCGGCTTGCCAAGGATTTTTTCAACGCCACGCCACTGGTTCTCATATTAAATACCTTGAAGAAGCCATCGAGCCGGCCCTGCGTGGTGGTGGACCGTGCCTTCATGAGTTTCTTGGCTCCGTTCCGGACCCTCTCCTCGTTGAACTGCTTGTCTCCGCAGAGGAACTTCACCAGGCCCTCCTCATCAGGGTCGGTCCATTTGATCTGCAAAATTACACACGTTATAAAATATATTAATACAACAATGATAAGTGTCTGACAAAAATGGTATATTTAGCTTTTTATTGATGACTGTACTTTTTTTGTATAATCGCAAACTGCTTGTTTAAACCAATTAAAGGAGCCCAAACACGATGGATTTGTCTTATGTTTAGGTAGTTTCACGAGAGTTGAGGCCACGCACACAACAACACTGTCATGTAACGACAGCGGGATTTTGAAATGACTGTTCTTTTTTCGTACCGATAGCAGGTTCAACAGTGAATTGAAAGATAGACCAAAAGTTTGTTTAAACTATAGCCTTGTGTTTATTTATTCACTCATTCATTTCATTCATTCACTTTTTTGCAATGAGTACTTCACGTAGCTGTGTGTGTGTAATCATTCACCTCAACTGAAACTACCTATAATTCAGATGAACCTCTAGCCAGATATCGGCTCCTTCATCAGATCAGTTCCATGTCATAATAATATTGCATTGTCGTTCAATTTACATATCAGTCCTGTCGGTTTCGGCTAATCGAAAAAAAAATAAAAAAAAGATTCCGCTGAACTGAGAACCTCTCTCAGGGTGACCACTATTTACAACAATCAAAATTCCCTGACTTTTCCCGGTTTTCCAGGCGTTTTTTCAAGTTTTTCCCTGACCATAATCTTAAATGTAATAAGGATAAAATATATAATTAGAATACTTTTTCAATATTTAAACTACGAAGTTGTATAAAAAAAAACGAAGACTTCAACATTTCGAGTATTATGGTACAAAAGCGACGAATTGAGAAATCTAATTTTTTGAAGTTGGTTTAAAAACTTGGGTATAAGTGAAATAAAAATTAACTCGTTGAGTTATAATAACAAAATCTATTGCAACTTGGTAATATGTCTTTCCCATAACGCAGCTTCTTTGGCAGCTCCTTCGAGAATTTCTTGCCTTTTTGCTTCAAGTTCTCTGATTTCAAATTCTGCACTTTTTCTTTTTTCTCTTCTGAACTTAAGTTTTCCTTCTTTTTATTTTGCTCATCCATGTACAAGGAGTGACCTATTTCGAGCCGCGTGGATCATTGAATTTTCGATTTTCTAGTATGTGAAAGAGCCACCTCTGAAACGGCCTGAAATCACTTTTCAGCCTGCTGAAAACGCTTCTAAAACACGGAAATTAAGTTTGAAGTTTATGCCTATAACACCGGCGCAACACTACCCCCTCCTAAGACATGCTCGTCCCACCATCCAGAGACGCGCTGTCCGCATTGTCAACGATCCCATACTTACTGACGGTTTAGAGACTTTGCATCTCTCTGCGTCTTCTACCGTCTGTATAATAGGGAATGTTCCAAGTAACTGTTTGGGTTGGTGCCTACCGCATCATTCTACCATCGCACCACTCGTCATCGGCAGGCGGTTCATCCCCATTTCCTTGAATCATTACACTCAACAACGCGCCGGTTCTCTAGAACCTTTCTAGCGCGTACAATAAGGATCTGGAATGAACTTCCTGCTAAGATTTTCCCACTGCGCTACAATATGGGATTTTTTAAAAAGGGTGTCATCAAATTTCTTCGAGACCGGCAACGCATTGGCAATGCAATCTAGTGGTGCGAATGTCTATAGGTGGCGGTGACCGCTTTCCATCAATCAGGTGGGCCGTCTGCCTGTTTGCCAGTCTATAGCAATAAAAAAAATATATATATGGCGAAATTTCTCGAAGGAGTGAAAGAGACAGCACTATTAGAAAGAGACAGCTATACTGAGAATGTTCGAGAAATATGCGAAAGACTACCAATAATATAAATTTTTAGTAAGATTTCGGGACTTAAGAAAAAAATTAATCGTAAGGGAGTCTCCACTTTTCGACTATGTTCTTCGCAGTTTAGGTAAATGGGCATTTCTCCAGAAATATGTCTGCGACTCATTCATCTGTCTCCATACATTTAGTATGAAAAAGGGCCAGATGAATGAGGTGACCGCAGACATATTTCTGAAGAAATGCCCAAATATACTCTACCTATTCCGATCACTGGTGATATTCGACAGGCGCGAAGAGAGGGCAGCGGGTGACCGTCAAGATGGCGTACACCGTAAAGATATCCAAAATCTGATGCTGACAATAAATAGTACCCAAATAGTACCCACGAAATACCTACCTAATTGACAAAAATAGTACCCTTAAACTTTTCAAAATATAAGGCCTGTTCACGGTGTACGCTACCGGCCCGTCAAGCTAGCGTACATACGCCGCTTGTATCTCTGGAACGGCTTTGTTTACGGAAACGCTTTATATCTCAAAAATAATCTTTTTTTAAGTAAGTATGTATTTCATATGTATTCATACAATATATTCGCAAATCAGTCTTATTTTTTATTCCCTGACTTTCAATAAATTTCCCTGACAATAGGGTACTTTCCTGACAGATCAAATCAGTTACTTTTTATGAATTGTCAAAACGCTCGGATAGTATGAAGTTTCTATGAGAAAAAGCATAATGACGTCATTGTGCTCAAACATCAAATCATCTCCTCATTTATAGCTTTTGGTCTTTTAAAAATCGTTTAAAACGTTAAATAGGTGAATTTTAGTTGATTTTTGCAAATTTTCGAAAGCAGATTTCAAGGCTAGCGTGAAGTAATTTATATTGACTACGGGCAAGTACCCTATTCCCTGACTTTTCCATGACTAGTGAAATTCCCTGACATTTCCCGGTTTTCCAGAAAGTGGCCACCCTGCTCTCTCCTTTTTAGGGTTCCGTACCAAAATGGTAAAAAAGGAAACCCTTATGGTGAGAATCGCTCTGTCTGTCTGTCACAACCAGATATCTAAGGAACTACTGCTGCTATCGATTTTAAATTTGGAATAGTATTAGAAATCGCTAACCCGAGTCTATTGGACATTTTTTGATTTATGATGAACTATTTCTCCGAAATCACTGGATAGAAAAATGTGTAATAATTACCGATTATTAATATCTTCCACATCACACGAAAAATATGATGGCTTTCCTAACTTGCATCGTTTTTTAGAAATTCACAAAAATCGTAACAAAAACTCATTTTGTCAGTTACTAAACTAACCGCGACCTATGTCAATGTATGGGGACAACAGTTTTCTAGCAGCAAAGTTAAGTTTGTATTTTAATATAGTTTGAACTATTTACTACAAGTTTGTACGGAACCCTCGGTGCGACTTGCACTTGACCGGTTTTTTTCAAATGGGTTAAAAAGTGGAATGAATCCCCAATTTGATGTTATAAGTGTTTTCTTGAGACATTTCTCAACGGACGCCCTCTTACTAAACATAAGTGTACTTTTTAAGGAATCAACATTTACTGGAAATATTTTTAATCCTCATAGCTTAATGTGGAAACACGATGCTAAGGCGCTAAGCCTTTCAAACAAAATGGTACAGAGGGCGCTAGTATCTCGATACGAATGCATTGAAACTTTACGTGCGGTGCTGACAGAGGCTAATTGGAGAAATTGGATAACTCGCTGTCCCGGAATGACAGAGATGCGGGTTCAAATCCGGCATTAGCTGTAGTCGATCGTATTTGATTTTTCAATGTATTTGCTCAATGTATCTATAAGTATAAGCGTACTACTGCCCCCATAACGCAAAAGGGCACAACTAACATTTTTTTCGTCACTGACTTATATACATATTCGGAATCAGCGAAATTTACTGATTCCGAATATGTAAAATTCTTGGTGTCGAATAAAAAATTTTAGATGTGCCCTTTTCCGTTATGGCGGCAGACTAGTTAACCTCAATGTCCTTAGGGTCCGTGACCTCTGGCTCCAAGAAGAGTCTCCTGGCGTCCTTGTAGTCCCAGTTCTCTGGCGGCGGGTACTTCGTAGTGTCGATGTTCTTCAGCAACTGTATGGAAAAAAAAAATCCGTTAACTACGTAAAGATAGTATTAGTATTCGTAGTGAGTTTTAGGGTGGTACCTCTCAAATGCCCAGTCCGATCCCCTCAGGGTGGGCCGGCTAGCGACCTGGTTCGACTCCAGGGAACGCCACGGCCGACCAGCCGGTCAAACTATCGCTATGCCCAATAAGGGTCGCGAGTTGGTCAGTCTTAAAAAAAACCCTCCCAAATGCAATGCCTTTAATCCAGCAGTGCTTGTATTTATTTATCTATTTCTCGGATACCGTAGTGTAATGTGTTTCTGTCTTTTTAATGTCATACTACTAATAGAAACATAAGAATTATTTGTTAATTACTAACGCAATATGGACCTTGTCCGAAGTTCAAAATAAATAATGATTGAATTGAATAGGGATGACGACTGGGTTAAAACTATTTAATTCTATTTAGTCCGTCAGTTAGATTATGGAAAAATATGGGACAAGTATTTTTTTAAAATCGACAAAGTCATCATCAAACTTGTGACGTCACTCCTAGGTGAAAATTGTACCTCGAAACTTCTATCCTAGTCATTATTTGTTTGTCAAACAAAAGAAAAAATACGTGTACAATATTTTTTAAGCTAACTGACGGACTAAACAGTTTTTAGGGTTCCGTACCAAAATGGTTAAAAAAGGAACCCTTATGGTGCGACTTTGTCTGTCTGTCCGTCTGTCACAGCCAGATATCTCAGGAACTACTGCAGCTATCGATTTGAAATTTGGAATAGTGTTAAAAGTAGCTAACCCGAGCTTATTGGACATCTTGTACCTTTTTTTAAAGGGCTCCGTAATGGGATTTTGAAAATTGTAAGTAGGGCTATTATATTGAGTGGAGTATCAAATGAAAGGGCTTGATTTGTAGATTAAAACACCGTTTTTTGTTTTTCTTCTTAAATAAGTAGTTTTTGATTTATGATGAAAAACGTTAAAAAAATATAATTCCCCCTAATTATCTTCGAAGTTACTGAAGAGAAAAAATCTGGAATAGTTACCAATTATTAATGTCGTCCTAAATAAGGTGTGTCCACGAAAAAAAGTGGTCGGTGTTATAACGACAAATTAGAAAAAAAGTTAAAAAAAACAACTTAATATGCTATTTACATTAACGTTTTATTAGTGTTCTTCAAAATTAATTATTAACCTCCTGTTCAACAAATTAAGACTGGTAAAATGCCCTGACTTTGCTTCGGACGCCTTTCATCAACCTCTGTACATCTCTTTCGGTCACCTTTTTAGAAGTCGTATCCCACATTCTTTTGAAATGTTGCTCATTTGTAGCAATTTTACCACTATTCTTCAATTTTCTTTTCATTATTGCCCAGAAACGCTCTACAGGCCGGAGTTTTGGGCAGTTTGGTGGATTTGCCAATTTCGGTACAAAAGAGATATTATTTTCAGTATACCATTCTAAAACAGATTTAGCATAATGTGACGTCGCTAAATCAGGCCAGAATATGACAGGCTCCGTGTGGTTTCTTATAAAAGGCAATAAGCGTTTTTTCAAACACTCTTTCGTGTAAATGGCTTGGTTAATGGTGCCCGTAGTAACAAATGATTTGCTTTTTTGACCACATGTACAGATGGCTTGCCACACCAGGAATTTTTTTGCAAATTTATCAAGCTTTTTTGTTGTAAATTTTTTATCGAGATTCCCTCTTTGATTAGCCACATAAAACTGTAAACCTGGTAATTGTTTAAAGTCCGCTTTTACGTATGTTTCGTCGTCCATCAAAATGCAACCAAACTTCGTCAAATATTTTGTATACAATTTTCGAGCCCGGGTTTTGCATACTTTATCTTTTGTAGCATCACGATTAGGAGCAGTAGATGCCTTGTATGATCGTAAGCCTGCACTCTGCTTGATTTTTTGGACATACGATTTCGATACCTTACATTTCCTGGCGACGTCCCGTACAGAAAGGGTTGGATTCTTCTTAAAGTGCTCGATTACTTTTTTTGCCTTTGTTTTATCAACAGGACCGCGTTTTCTACCCGAACCACCTTTTCTCGAAACAGACAATCTCGATTGATAATTAGCCAATACCTTTTGCACGGTTGATTTTGGAACTTCTAATAATTTGGCTAACTTTCCTTGCGATATACCGATATTTTGATTGTAGGTGTACACGATTTTTTTTCGTATATCCAGTTGGCTAGACGACATTTTATAAAGTTACGAATTTATAAATTCAAAACAGCCCCAAAAGAAAACTTAATCTTCCCGCCATCTAACAATCAAAGTGACAGATGTCAGTTATTTTTTTTAATTTTTTTTTTAATTAAATGTTGACCACTTTTTGTGTGGACAAACCTTATAACCGTTTTCTTACTTGCACCGTTTTTCAGAAATTTGCAAAAATCGTAACACACACTTATTTGCTCCTACTAAGCTAACCGCCATACAGTTTTTCTTGAAGTATTCACTTTTCTACTTACGAGTTTGTACGGAACCCTCGATGCACGAGTCCGATTCACATTTGACCGCGTTTTTTTTGTTTGTCAAACAAAAGAAAAAATACGTGTACAATATTTTTTAATAAATTGATGGACTAAACAGTTTTTTAGTCGTCTAGCCCAGGAGTCTCCAAACTAGTTCCAATCCGGCCCGCGAGAAGAAATCAGGTGGGCGTATGATCCGGCCCGCGAAGCATTCCAATACGGCCCGCGGCACAGAATAAGAATAGTAGTACGTACAGAAGTCTCCTCACAGAAGTCGCACAGTAAAAAATACCTACAGATCTATAGATGATGCGAGACACAGAGCACCCCCCCCCCCCCCCCCCCCCCCCCCCACCCAGGACGAAATCCATGTCCATGTGACCCGCGCGACATTTTTAAAGGTGCTGTATAGCCCTCTGGGAAAAAAGTTTGGAGACCCCTGATCTAGCTGTTAACGAGTAACATAAATATCTAGCATAATATAACTAGATAGATAGTTCCAAGCTAAGTGGCGCCATCTGGGCCGCTTCCTATGTTACCAATTAAAGCAGGTTTCCGCTAAGTCCTGATAGGTGTCGACTGTTTGTATGGGTACAGTAGCGACCCCTGTCGGAGCTTTTCCAAACTATCTACCTGGTTCTTTAGCTTTACTAGTTAAGTCGGAAGTTTGTTATGGTAGATCATAATAGATGTCGCTCACACGGGTCTATATATACCTAAGCACCTAGGCCTCTTTCTTCTACTACAAATCTGTTAACACGTACGGTCGTCAATAATTGTAAGCTCTCATTAAATTTAGTATTGTCAAGTTTGCCTTTACTTTTACTCGCCCAGCGGTCTCCACTAGCCCATTGAACTATAAAGTGTGGTACCTCGTCGAGGGAGCGGTGTTGGCGGATGAGGTCGATGGCGCGCTTGGGCCCCACGCCGCGGATGGAGCCGCAGTAGTCGCAGCCCAGCAGGATGCACAGGTCGATGAACTGCGGACGAAAGTACATTACATAACTAGGGTGGTAATACAAAGGCCGAGAACATTGTTATTCAGACCCAGCTTATCCAGCTGTTGGGTAGTCATAGCGTACCATGGTCTACTGTACCATTTTACTGCGATGTGCTAAGGCTGTTCGAGGTGTCGGTTACTTTAATAGGGAATATGCATGAATTTTGTTTATCCCATCTCTTAACTAAATATGAAAATACCGTAAATAAGATGACAGTGAAAATTTAATTAAAATCCACCGAGAAATACGGAAGATATAAACATTTTAAAGCACTAATTAGACAGCGATTAGAGGGAGAGATCCGATATGGACTATGACGTCATAGTACACGCCCGCCATACGAACTCCATACTATATTCTGTTTTGCTAAAAAGAGATACAGATAAATATTTGATGGCTTGTATCTTGGTTATTTTTATAGTTATTTGACAAATATTTTTTTCCTCCTATTTCTTATATGATGTGAGTTTTTATTAAAGTAAACAAAAAATATCATGCATTGCATAATCCCTATTTTTTGCGGCAATCATTTCTAATTCTATCGCGCAAACTCAGAGCCCTTTCTATTGTATTGTAAGGCATGGTTACAATGAATGTTTACCTCATTATGTTTCAACTCGAGCCCCTGCAGCACCCGGTCTAAGTGTATCTCCTGCACGGGCATCTTCCTGGCCTCGGAGAAGGTGAGGTGCCGCAGCAGCACGTTGGCGCCGAACGTCAGCGCGTCCATGTCCTCTGTAGCCACAGCGAACACCTTGCCGGCTTTCACCTGTAAACGTTTAGAGCAATAGGGATGACGACTGGGTTAAAACTATACAGCGTGGGAGGGACTATACCGACAAACTTTAACTATAGATTCTAACAACTATTAGGAGTAAAAAATGTTATGTGATGTATAGTCGAAAAACGCTTACTTTCCGAGATATCCATTATTTTTTAAATACAGTGTAACAAGCCCTAATAAATGTGACTAAGATACCTTTACTATTTTTTAAAATTCTTTAACTAAACAGGAATTAACCTTCGCAGTATTTTATGGTAAGCGACTACGAGGCCAAAAAATTTACAGTAAACGGCCATAAAGAATGCACATCGGCAATCATCGCATTTCCGAATACAAACGAATGCTAATTTCCATGTACATCAATTATTAGATTAATCGTTCATCAGAATTTGAATTTAGAACTAAGTACTTTATTGTTGTTTTGTTTTGATTTCTCGTGGAATATATAGAGCTGTAAAACACGATGTAATTATATTTAATTATTGCTTGTTGGGGAAAAACCGAAAAATAATATACATACATATATATATTCATATATTCACGCCCATATTCTTAAAAGGGGTTGACTGAGCATTAGCAACTGATGTTATACTACTAGCATATTTAAATGTGGGTTTAAAGATCGACAAAAAGTGTAATATTGCGGTGACAAGTTGCTAGGCCATCGCCCACAACACGGTTTAACCCTGTACCCTTAGTCGACTCATGCGACACCAAAAGAAGAAGAAAAAAAGGTTGGAAGAAAAGGTTGGTGTTATTCTAATCCGACACCACACGGGAAACAAAAATTGTAGATAATTTCGCGTGACTGGCAAAGTAACGGCTTAACTTTTTTCCTATAGAAGCCATAGTACAAATAAAATTTTGTAAAAGTTTTAGCAACTCTATATTATATATTGACTTGGATATGCGACTGCACTCTCTCGCATTTGAACCACGACTGACAAAACAAACGTCATGGTGTGTGCGACATAGATATCGCTATACGAAGTCGAAATTAGCCGATTGCCTCTTTCCAAAGATCGATGTGCATTCTTTATGGCCGTTTACTGTACCTTTCGTTTCCATTTTAGCTTTTTTTTTCTTTTTGATAACTTTTCAGCCAGTAAGGACATGTTTATAACGAGGGGCTTAATTTACTGATTTATTTTGTTCCATAAGACTATTAATGTAAAATGACAATATTCGACCCATGTTGATATAACATTATTTACTCGTCACACCACCAGGAATTCATGGTTAAAGTATGTCGGTATAGTCCCTCCCACCCTGTATAATTCTATTTAGTCCGTTATTATGGAAAAATATGGGACACGTATTTTTTGGTTTATCAAAATATTAAAAATAGACAAAGTTATAGATCATCAAATGGGTTGGGGGCTTGTGACGTCACTCCTTGGTGAAAATTAAGATAAGACCGCCTGTTGTCTACCTTTTAAGTTGTTTTAATTATGTAATGTACCTTTTTAATATGTTTTTCTGGTGTGTAATAAACAATATTTGTATTGTATTCTAAGGAGTTCAAAAGACACAGAGAAAAGCAAGATAACTTACAAGCGCAGCACACTGAGCTTCGGCCTCACAGGGAGCCTCCACCACCGGAATACCCATGAGCCTGAGGAGGGAGCGGGCCTCTTCACCGTGCTGCTTGGTCACTTTCACCAGCCGCCTGTTGAACTTCTCTATGGACGCTTGGTCACCTAGTATACAGAATATAAAGGTGAATTTTTCGTCAGCACAAACATTTTTTTTACGTCACACCTGGCTATGGTCTGGCGGGGGACATATAATTTTTGTACTTACCACCATCGAAATATAATGGAAGTGTAACTAACGTGACCCTCAAAATCGGCCAAAAAGTACTTAGTCTTGAAGAAAAAACTATAGCATCAAATGAATTTCTCACGTCAGTACGTTTCCGTGGCGTGGCGTAAAAGATATGCTAGGGTAAGCCGGTGCAGATTTGGCGTACATTTTCCTTAAGAGCTCTAGCATAAGGTGATCAAAAGCCTGTAGGAATCGAGTTGTTTGGACGCCACACTACTGGTAGGTTTGTAACCAACCTCAATTTTTGTCTATTAAACGATATGCAACCTTTTTGAAATTGTGTCTTCTCAAATTTATCATCGATTTTTCAACTATAAGTTGGATTTTGTAGGTAGCGATTAAGGTAGGCTACCTCAATAAAAGCGTTCAAAATCAAAGGTTTTTATTTGGGTTTAAAATTCGATGATAAATACCCCATGAATCAAAGTATCCCAGTCCACGGCATTAATATTTATCATAAATTACTTTAGACTCCAACATAGTAAATATTAAGTTGGTTATCAACCCCACTGATACAAAAGACGTATTGATTTTAAAAAATGGGCGTTATGGGGCCAATTTCAACGTCATTTTTGTTCAGCGTTATTGTTGCATACATTATATTTCGAAGCTTACGACGGGCGGTACAGCCTCAGATCGCATATATGTCGCCCTTGCTTTCGGCTTGGGTATCAAATACTAGCGATCTGAGACATTATCTGTTTTACCGCCCTAGGTAAAAAATAGTACATTACACAACTAGGGTGGTAATACAAAGAAAGGCCGAGATCGCAGAAGTTTGCGGCCCGAGCTGCAAGTGATGGAAAATATGCGATTGAGGGCTTTCTTTATTACCTCCTGTGTTGTGTACATCTCCCTGGACTAATAGTATCCCACTTGTATGCAACCTCTACCCAATTGTTGCCTTTTTTTTCATAACAATAAGGAACAAAGTTCTACCTAGTCAAAATAACAGTCAAAACAATATTTGATTGCTGGATTGGTTTCATTTATTGACCCATAAAGTAAGAAGAAGAAGTAAGAAACATTTATTGCCACACTGAACGTTACAGAACTTACACAGTACATAATAACAAAATACAAAAATTAATGGCTAAAGCATAAAGTCTTAGGCTAAAAGATTTTATGATGCAGTTCCAACCTTTTTAAAGTAAAATATGTGAGATAAATGATCTGAGTTGTGAGATGGTCCGAAGGCATAAAAAAGAAAGCAGGGCCGTCCTGGATTGGAACCACTGTAATGCGATCCCAATGGAAATCCATGCTAGAGACCTATGTCCAGTAACGAACTGACATATTGGAGAACATAGGTTAATTGGTGTAAGGGACATTCTTTACCCTGTTCGTTATTCCAATTGAACCCATCGAGTTGGTTCTCACTGCAGCGTGGCGGTCAAGTCGCACTTCTACCCCGCGGCGAGCAAATTCAAACCCGGACTACAAATGAAACCCCTCCCGGACGCTCTCTAAACTAGCATAAATCCAAGGAAACCTGGACAGACAGAAGCCCTATCTGAAAACAATGGTTACCTGCTTCAGTAGCCTTCTGCAGCTCCTTCTCCGCCTCCTCGCGCCGCTCGGCCCTCTTATTCAGCTGGTGAGACTTCAATTCAGGTGGTTTGCCGTCAAATACGTACACAGGTTTGATTCCGTTTTCCACCAACCGTATTGTACGGTAGAAAGTCCCCATGAGATGGGACGTCGTTTCTCCGTCCACAGACGTCAATTGAGCCCCTGGAGAATGATAAAATATTATTTTGAAACAATGAAACTCATTGATCGTGTCGGCAAAAAACATAGGTTAAAATTATAAAGAAATCCTGTCTTACCTTCGCTTCTCACGGCTATGAGGAACTGATAAAGGCTCATAGAAGCGTCGATAGCGATTTTGCGCCCTGAAAACAGTGTAATTCATAATTTTTTTGACTAAAATTTAAGGTTATTTTCACACTGAACATAAGTTGCACATACCGAAGAAGTTCTTGATTTCCATTTCTTTTACTGCTTGTGGAGCAACATCTGCTATTAATTTCGTTAAGCCGTGAATACCCATTTTGGCCTTAAATAGAACAATTTAAATTATCTTCGCACAACAACAAAACAATATTAATACAACGCTTTTTTTTCCAAATCCTGCTAGATAATTTGGCGGGAATTATTGACATTTCATTTGACGCAATTTCAATAGTGTTGCTATCTATCATACGTGACAAAGTCGACGGAATCGAATCGATAAAATTTACCAATATTATGTTTTCGTTTTGGTAATTACATAGCCGAAATAAGAAAATAATTTTTAAAATTAATTATCTTATGGAAACTTCGGGCATTTTGAATAAACAACAAGAAATGAGAAATACGGAACTGAATCAATACAGACACTCTTGTTTTGACAACAATCAGCTGATAGCTGTTTGTTAGTGGTGTTAGTAGTGGCCGCGAAAGTAGGGCGTTGGATCGTAATCTGTTTTCTTAATTAACTATTAAAAGAAATTAAGTTTAATTTTATAGCAATGGGGAATTATTTCACTGTGAATATGGAAGAGAATTTCAAAAAGAATCAAGAATTTATTCAAACCATCAACAAAATCAAGGTCAGCATGAAGATTATGTTTATTTTACAAGAACTAGGTCAAATAATTAAAAATATGAGTTAAAGCTTAGTTGAGATTTGCTTTGAATTTTATATTTTGCAGATGGAAAGACAAATCCAATTACAGTATCAAATGCAAGAGCGCCAAATGGCAATGCAAATTGCTAAAAATAGAGATACATGCCTTTGGATGACAACGTTTTACATTACTGCAGCTACTGGCTTATTCACGGGGTACGTTATTTTTGTACATGAAGTGGGGCAGTAAGATACGTATTTAAAATATAATTTTCAGATTTATGCAGTAAAGAAAACGCAAAAGTAAAACTGATTAATTATTAATTCTTTTGCAGACTCAGGAGGTATTCGATAATGTAATTCCTTAACATTTACTAATACTTATCCTGCTAATGTGCATGTTTCGTGTATCTTTTTAAATATATCTTATATTTTTTCATGTTTATACTAACTCCTTTAAAATTATAATAACAATCGAATCTCAATGTCTTCTCTGGAAGTGAATTATTAATGGGTAACATCTAATGGGGTAAGAAGGTAATGTGGGGCAAGAGTCTCTACGAGAAAAATATAAATATAAGTTAAAAACATTTTTACTGTATGCGCAAAAGTAATATTACAATCTTCACTTAAGTTTTTTTGATAGGTTTTCAGTAGAGGTACTTTTTCCGCGTAGTGCACTTTTGTCCCTGATTACTCTGATGAGAAAATTTCAAACCCTTCCAGTGATATCATCTATTCCAACCTTCATAATCATATTTGCCTCCCAAACAGTTTCAGGAGAACAAAGAGGCCCTACCTCCTGATGCCACTAATACCCCTAACTTTTGTGACCCTTTACTACTGGGATCTCGCCTATGGAAACAAAGTCCATAGAATCAGAAGTAAGTTATATCGTTTTCTGGCCTATCGAAGATCTCTGCATATCATTCTCCAAACCTTGCCAACCTACTTTCCCTGAGAGTGATTTTTACGGACCCATCAAATGCCTTTTTTTGATGAAATTAAGTCTTTGTAATATTCTATCCACGAGTTAACAGACTGATGACCGTCATAGCATAGCGTAGCTTTGGCATGTTAATGTTATTCAATAACCGAGATCTGCGGGGTCAATGACGCAATTCGTCCCACCGATGTGATAATTGCTTGTGCAGTAAGTTAATTTAGGGCTCATGACGAGATCTTAGGATATTTCTTAGATAAATCATGACTAGATAGAAAACACTTGACTCTCACCAATAAACACAAATATTTTTTTTATGGTTTGCTTTGGATTGATTAGTTAGTCTACGCAATCCGTCCATAACAAACAAAATTGTATTCGCTTTAAACAATAGAGGGCGTAGCATTAATAGCTATGCAGTTAAATTTTAACTTAAGATATTTTTTCAGTTCCTCTCCTTGACACATTTTGCTACATAAAATTTTGTTTTAATCAACAGTGGAAGCTGAACACATCATGACTCACGAAGCAGAGTCACTAGAGTGGCCTTGCGGTCTTCCATCTCCATCTTCCATTGACATCGGCCGTGAAGACGAAGAGGAGAAAAAACGAATCCATCCACCGCTTCTGTAAATTAATGTCAATCTAAATGTTCAGGCATGTGCCTTCAGCTTTGTAGTCTAGAGGACGTTTTTAGAATAAAGTTGGTAAATATTTCGTCTAGGAGCTATTCATAAATCACTTGGGTGTTTTGGGTGCTTTTTTTGCCAAATACAAATTTAAAAGGTCAACCAAGCGGTGCCCTTGAGCTGATTCCAAAGTGTTGGTTGACGGTATAGTACTCTAAAAAAAAATCATAAATTTGCTATAGAACTTATTAATATTGACAAGTCACTCTTTAATTATTACCATCGTTTAGTAGCCAGTCGTAGTAGTGTCACCGTAAGTAAAGTTTACCAATAACAAACGTATTACATTTATGGATGGTTACTAATTGTATTTGATCTTTGATATTTGACTTGATACTTATAAATTAGTGAAAAGGGAGTGTCCGTCAAGATAGCGTACACCGTAAAGATATTCAGAATCTGATGCAGCCAATAAATAGTACCCAAATAGTACCGACGAAATACCTAGGTGAAAAAAATAGTACCCTTAAACTTTTCGAAATATAAGGCCTGTTCAAGGTGTACGCTACCGGCGTCAAGCTGGCGTACACCGTTTGTATCTCTGGAACGGCTTTGTTTTTGGAAACGCTTTATATCTTTAAAAATAGTACCCAAATAGTACCCTAGGGCCCTAAAATTTCATTTCTCTAGCTATCGTAGAAGCCGAGATATTCCATGACTTAACGGTGTACAAAATTTCACACCGTCAAGCTGGCGTACCCGGGAATTTCTTATAGAAAGAGCTCACTATATCTCGGCTTCTACGATAGCTAGAGAAATGAAATTGTAGGGCCCTAGGGTACTATTTGGGTACTATTTTTTGAGATATAAATCGTTTCCAAAAACAAAGCCGTTCCAGAGATACAAACGGTGTACGCCAGCTTGACGCCCGGTAGCGTACACCGTGAACAGGCCTTATATTTCAGAAAGTTTAAGGGTACTATTTTTTTCACCTAGGTATTTCGTCGGTACTATTTGGGTACTATTTATTGGCTGCATCAGATTCTGAATATCTTTACGGTGTACGCTATCTTGACGGACACAAAAGGGATATATCAGGGCCCCGTTTCATGAAGCTACAAGTTACAAGTCTAAACTATTTAGCAACATTGGCCAAGTCAACCAATCAATGCCATTGCTGTATTTGACCAATGTTGGTAGTGTAGACTACTATAGACTTGTAACTTGTAGCTTCGTGAAACGAGGCCCTGGAGGGGTGTCTCTAGCAACCAAGTATACAATTTGCTTAGCAGGGAATTCCCTACTTATATTCATAACTTATTCTGCATTTAACTTTAGGTTAAACTAAAATGATTGTTAGCTTGTATTCAAATGGAAAAAATAATCTTGTCTTGTGCTCAAAATTACGTCATATTATCATCGGGATTTAGGCCTGATTATTATGAGTTTTGAAGTACATAAAAGGAACTAGAATCTCTTTTTTTTAGTGCAGGGGTATCCAAACTTTTTTAGCAAAGGGCCACATTGTTTCTTTGAAAAACTCACACGGGCCTCACGACATGGTCGATCACAGACGTGTCCTGCCTGCTGGCCTGGGGTATTTACTGGAGAGCGAGCTCTAGCGGGCCGGATCTTAGATTCTTCCGCGGGCCGGATCTCGGCTCGGATCAGTTTGGAGACCCTAGAATTAGTGATTTGTTCTGTTATTATACCGTTGCAAAATGAGACACCTCTTCCATTTATTAAGATTGATCCTATTTGGAGTAAAGTTTGTACACTTTTTTAGAATCATTAGAAAATGACTAAGAAGCAAATAAGCACACTTGAAATTGATAAAAGTTTTACTTATGATAATTCTATCCTAAAAGTTTAAAGTTGATTGTGAAGTGTCATCATATAATATTTAGAGATTTAAAACGCGAGAAGTATTTATCTACTACTTTTCTTAAAGCAGATTAAGGTCTCATATTTACTAATTTTTATAAAAAGTAGTAAAATTTAAGTCGAGTTAGTGAATACGTCAGAATAAGTTATTATGACCGCTAGAAACAAGCCTTTTAGAGTCAGCATAAAGTAGATTAAGCAGTAGTATTGTATTGATGAATTGTACGTTAATAATTCATACACTGTGAGTTATTTTTTCTTTTCAGAACTGAAATTATCGCCTAGTCATTATAGGGTATTTTTTAAATTTTTACGCAATACCTATTGAAAGCCTTAAGCAGCTTTACTTAAACGTGTTTTGTACTTGTTATATCTGGTTTTGTATTTATGTACTTAAAGCTAAAAAATGCAGCGGTTTTTCAACTTTAATTTAGGTAGACAAATAAAAATGCTTTTGGTTTTACGTGCCACTGTGATAGATTTAAAATTTGATTTTAGAATGGAGAGGTATATTTAGAATATTAAGTGTTATATATTTAAGTTTTACAATTGTTTTTGTTACTTTTATAGCAGAGTTTTTACAGTAAATACACCCAAGTTTCTGTTGATGTAGAAAACCATATAAATTCGTCCATTGTTTGCGTTAAGTGTCTCCGGTTCAACAGTTTTAAGATAAAAAAGTAGTTCACGGATATATCACAAATTAACATTAAATATGTATTACAATTACTATCTACATAAATCATTCAACGACAAATACTAAAATTAAGTACATATTGTAAAAAGAAAAAATATTACTTACTAATAAATATATATTCACTCATGAAAATCGTTTCTATTTTAGTACCGTCAAATGGGGGAAAATGAGACTGGTGTATTAAATAGGACAAAATGTAGGGTAACCTTTGATCACTTGTCATGGCAACATCGTTAGAAATATTCACGTCAGTTTGCTGTCAACTCAGCCGCAACAACATCGCGTTCACACAGGTAAGGCAAAAAAGTTGTTATTTCTATTACAAATTCTGTAAAAATGCGATCCTGCACGTGCTTCCAAACTGATGTTTTTTTTGGTCTGTAAAACAGTGTCTGCCACGACTTCCGTATTAAATGTTTCACAATAAAAGTCCCAGTAATCTAACCTCACTTTATCACCGATCGTTTGAAATTGACATTACTCCAGTAATGCCAACCATCGCGAAAAAAAAACACAGAAAAGTAAAGGTGCGTTCACATTCGGGAAAATTGGGACGGGGAAAATCTGGAGAAAAAATTTATAGGAAAAGTTATAAACGATGATTTTTTTATATATTTTAATATAATTAGGTTAAGATTGTGATTTCCTACGCAATAACCTAATAAAAGACTGATTAAAAGTAGATCTCCATTGTAAAATTAAGTTTAAAAGTTTCAAAGAAGATTTTTTTGAATTATGTTATTTTTTTTTAATAAACGTGTTCGTTGTGAACAGACCTTTACTAGTGCATTTTTTTAAAACGTTATAAGTGTCCTAAGTTGCTAAATGTGCCGTGTAACTTCGATAAAAGTCACGAAACAGTTGTTGTCTTAAATTACCCCACCTTACAGTCTAAGTTGGGACAGCCATAAAAAAAAATATATAAATAAAACTATTCATATACCTGTTAATATTATATGCAAAACAGAAAATTTAAGTACAGACTGTAAGCTGAGGCCAGCAAACAGATTGCTGACCCTGTTATAACTATGTTTTTTTTGCCCGGGAATTTGAAAATCGTCTCATTTTCCCCCGTTTGACGGTACCTATAAAAAAATAATATTCTATTACACAAAATTATCGTTGTACCTTGGTTTCAATACTATTGTTTAATTTTAACACCTCTATTTACTTAATGTTTTGTTAAACTAACCTTCAATCAATTATTACTACAATTTCATGTAGCACAAAACAATTGTCAGCTACAAATTTGTATGTTTTCCGGAAAAGCTATGTATCGTATGTAAAGTTTTGTGATACAATGAATTGTACACTTGTCGATACAATTTACATATTTGTAAGAATTTTCCACTACAAATTTGTTACTTGTATATTTTGTGGTACGCACACTTGTATTATTACAAACTTGTAACTTGACACTTGTAAAATTGTAATTGTAAGTTTTGTGGGATAGGGCATAGACATCGTTTTAAGGAACGTGAATTACAATTAAAAATTTAAAACATTATCGTAATGCACTAAATGCTAATATTGAAATTGTAATACGACAAGACAGCAATAAATGTTATTGCCCAATGTCTGTGAAGTACGTATTCAATAAATGAAAATAATCGCGTGTAGTCTGCAATAAATGAGCTTCAATAAAGTACACGAAAATACCTACAGTAAGCTATAAGACCTTGCTATAATAATAGAAGATACTTGAGTTGTCTTAAGTATGAACAAATAATAAACTTTTAATGCCAAGGTTATAGGCAAATGCGATAAATATTTCCACAAGTCATTTACTCGTTGTTCATGAAGGCGGCAAAGAAGATTTTCTGTTGTCACCTACGAAATATGACCTTTCGTGTCCTACTTCCAAACAAATTGGTTCACTCTTGACATAAAACACGTCAATTAATCATAGTATCGATTTCGATTATTACAAATTATCGATTACACATAATGTAGCCCTTTACTAGAGTTAGTTGTCAACTGAGGTTGCCATAGCAACTGACAGTTGTTTGGGCGCCGTAAACAAATGAAATTCGGCTGCCAGAATTTTACAACCAAAAATTCACTTTTATTTACGTAGCAAGCAGAAACCGAGTTTTATTGTGAAGTGTAAGATATGATGCGCATAGAAAATTAAAAACCGTTATCTTGTGAGTATTTTGAATTGTTTAACGTTACATTTCCAAATTACAATTTTACATCGGCGAAAATCGATCCTTTCCGGTTGCTTAGTGTATTGTGATCAATAAACATAAAATTATGGTCCTTGTGCTTGCCTTTTCATATGCAAATTGGGATATCGTGATGCTAATTTGAATATTTTATGTCCGTTTTGCACACTGGCTAAATTGTATTAACCAAACATTCACGTAAACCTTTGCATTATAGATCAGAATATCGCAGTGCATGGAATAAGCGTTTATAAATAAAAAAATATAATAAAAAAAAAACCATCATGAATCAAACTCAAATTAAAAAAGAAGAGAAAAAAAAGGACGGCACCATAAACAAACCTGTACAGAAGAAGAGTCCGGATAAAAACATGTCAGAAATAGACGAACACATACTAAAGAGGTTTGAAATAAAGAAGAGGCTTGGGAAAGGTGCTTATGGCATAGTATGGAAGGCCATAGACAAAAAAACCAAAGATACTGTTGCTATTAAGAAGATTTTCGACGCTTTTCGTAATCAAACAGATGCTCAAAGGACTTTTAGAGAAATTATATTTTTACAGTCGTTCAGGAATCACCCTAATATTGTAAAGCTCCATAGTATACACAGGTTGGTACTTTTTCTAGACTCAGACTTTTTGTAGGCTTAACAAAGTAGAGATCGAGCATTGAGTAACCATTTCCACCTACCCTTTTATTGACAGAGCGAGCGAAGCGAATATTTTTCGGCTTTAGCAAAAATGCTTTCTTAGGTTTGCTGTCCGGCAGTTCTCTACAACAAAGTATAAAGACAAACAAGTAGTCCAACTTCGGCCGTTTAGGGGCATTTCTCCAGAAATATGTCTGCGACTCATTCATCTGTCTCCATACATTTAGTATGAAAAAGGGCCAGATGAATGAGGTGACCGCAGACATATTTCTGGAGAAATGCCCTTAGAAGCGCGCGACACGTATTCACACTGCCGCGCGATAGGGATTGTGCACGACGAAGGTGCTGCCAACTGGTGCCGCCAATCTAAATCATATACCCTCTCATGCTGGCCACATTTACGAAAACGCCGGTAATAACGTTAATTTATCGCGTTGAAGGACGATTAACGTCAGTGTAGCTACGACTTACTATATTTGACATTGACACTTATATATTATCATTGACATTGACAGCTTGGTTTGACAGGGGCGATAGTTTCCTTTATTGTCCGCCCGTGTCTCTTTTGTCGTTTAGTGCTGACACCTATAGTTCGTGCACGTTCCCTATAGAACTTCTGTGTGAGTGCGATCCATACTGGAGCATTCTTACGCATTCTTATTTCTTTGCTTGTAGTGCGTTCGGGCACGGCGCGCACACATTCAAGCGCGCGATGTACCTTTTGTAGGAAGAAAAATTACTGCTAAATGTCTACAAGTTGCATTTCTAACAGACTCTCGTGAATTTCGTGAGCAGATTCGATAATTACATTGATTTTTT
Organism: Eudemis profundana; assembly: GCA_947034925.1. Classification (NCBI taxonomy): domain Eukaryota; kingdom Metazoa; phylum Arthropoda; class Insecta; order Lepidoptera; family Tortricidae; genus Eudemis; species Eudemis profundana. The sequence continues at coordinate 5,477,759 of OX344814.1, read as the reverse complement.
GTCGACTAAGTTTTTCGATTTTATATCTCGCGTTCCGTGATTTGGATGTAATTACCCGATAGCGGCGAAGCCCAAAGGAGGGTTATGTGTTTGACCTGTATGTATGTATGTATGTCCGTTCCTATATCCGCTCGTAACTACTCAACGGCACAACCGATTTTGATAAATGGTACATCATTAGATTCGTCTTGATGGCGCGAGTGTCACTGGGTATGAAGTTCGTTAAAATAAACAAAATTGCTGATTTTATGCTCTTTTAAAGTGCACCGCGGTGGGGTTTTTTTAGTAAAAATATTTAGTTATTTTATATCACACGTTATCGGTGACTTACGCGTATGTCTAGTTTGGCTGTGTACCGTATTCCTACGACTCGATTTCTGTTCTCATGAATATTATCTGGAGCAGGACTGCTTTTACTTGGGCAAGGTCAAAAAAAGTTAAAGATTACATTAAATTCGAACTCTTTAAAACTACCTTTATCTATTTTGTGTTTACAGGCAGGTAGGCTAGGAATAGTATTAAAGAGTTCGGATTTAATTCAACTTTTAAGACCCAGCATAGAGTCTGGCTAATGAAAGATGAGACTGACATTTATTCCAAACTTTTTAAATGGCGACATTATACAAACGTCAAATGTGTCAAACGTCATTAGATTTCTGAGGATAGTATGCTGTGGTGATTTTGATACTCAATATGCAACATAAGAAAGTAACAGTTTCCGAAAATACTTACTGACTTGTTTTTGCTTTTCTTTCCGTGGCTAATGTGGGGAGTAAATATATATCATAAATAAACACTAACACTCTAATAAAAGCTATGTACTTACCAATTTTCACTAAAATCGGAAGAATTAAAAAGGTGACAACAACGCAAAAATCGGCTCAAGTATCATTACCGTTTTTGTCACCCTATAAACAGTGTTGCAACCCGTTGTTTTTTTAAATTTGCCGCTATTTTTTAGTCTCATCTTTCATTAGCCAGACTCTAGACGCAATTATAATTAGTCAATATTCCAAAAATAAAACACATGTACACTTTTTTGAAATATGCTCACTTAGGTACGTCTGGGTTGGCGTTTTTATTCACGTTTATAATCACTGTAATAGGTATAGGCAGGACATTCAATTGTACATATTCATACTTCAGTCACAACTTGTTATTATGAATTTATGATAGTCGTTTAAATTAAGTTCGTACCAAATCCCTCTTAGCATTATTACGACGCTTGCGAGAAATCAAGCCTGTGTGCCTATTTTTTTTTTTTTTATACCATGAGTTGACTTTTCGATCGGCGCTAGCGAGTATCGAGCGCTCGATGACAGTCTATCTCTTTCGTACTATTGGCGCGTGCGAGAGAGGTGCACTGACTCTCGATACGTTAAACTCGCTAGCGCCTATCGTACACTCAACTCATGGTAGGCACACTGGAGTTCATATCTGGCGCTGTGCGTCACACTTAGTGTGACATGGTTCTACATTCGTTCGTCCTCTTCTAAAATTAGGACTGTAACGAAATTAATTTAAAATAAAATTTCCAGAGCCTTTAACAACCGCGACATCTACCTCGGGTTCGAATACATGGAGACGGACCTTCACAATGTGATAAAGCGTGGGAACATTCTCAAGGATATTCATAAGCGGTACATCATGTACCAGATGCTGAAAGCCACGAAGTACATACATTCTGGGAACGTGATACACAGGGACCAGAAACCCAGTAATGTGCTTATTGACAGTGCTTGCAGGTGAGTCTCAAATAAGTTCCTGTCGAAAAGTGTTTTTTTGGGACGAGCTTTTATTTCCGATTGTATTTTTTTTGTATAATCGCAAACTGCACGTCACAACTAATCAAATGAACCCGAACACGGTGAATTTATCTTATGTAATTTAGATGATCCTATGGTTGCAATCCGACTCTATCATCAGGTCAGCTCCATGTCATAATAATATTATAATTTACATATTCTTGCAAAATTTTAGCTCAATCGGTTGATATCTGCTTCAAAATTGAGTTGCAAGATTCCAGCCGAACAGTAAACATAGTTACATACATACATTGCACGTTAAATAAAAGCTTGTAAAATACAGAGATATGTAGAAAGCATTTTGTCTACTTTTAAAATAAAGTTTAAACCGTTCACCAAATACGAAAAATATCCTTCATCAAGCCTTACCCCTTTTTTGGGTCGATTTTCTGTATCTGGGTTATTCTTCAGAAATATGTCTGCGGTCACCTTATTCCTCTGGCCCTTTTTCATACTAAATGTATGGAGACAGAGGAATAAATAAGTCGCAGACATATTTCTAAAGAATAACCCATCTCCTAATCAATTATGATTAATGTTTTTGAAAAAAAAAACCTTATCGAACCGACTCTTACTTTTTAGAGTTAAACTGGCAGACTTCGGGCTAGCACGCTCGGTATCTAGCCTCTATTCAGGTGGCGAGGATGGTTCGGATCCATGCTTGACCGACTACGTCGCCACGCGGTGGTACAGAGCGCCGGAGATACTTATAGCTAGCAAGAAGTGAGTATCGAGCATTTGTTTCCTATTGAATGTAGTACTCGTAGAGTTTGAGAAGTTATACATATTCCTATAGCTGTTGACGTGGATCAGTACTGGACCGACTATGTCGCCATTCGTTGGTGCAGGGCGCGGAGATATTAATTTCTAGCAAAAAAACAGTATCGAGCATTTGTTTTCATCTGAATATAGAAGAGTGAGAAGTTATATACTCCTATAGTTCGTAGATTAGTTTTTGACTGATCATGTCGCCAGCGCCACCCGTTAGTATAGGGCGCGGAGTTACTAATAGCTAGCAAAAAGCGAGTATCGAGCGTTTGTTTTCGACAAAATATAGCAGAGTATTTTTTAACAGTCTTGGAAACATAATTTGATGCTTAATGTTAATTTATTTATGTTCATTATTGGAAAATACGCTTACAGTTACACTAAGGGGATTGACATGTGGTCGCTCGGATGCATCCTAGGTGAGATGCTGACTGGCCATCCCTTGTTTCCTGGCACGTCCACGGTTAACCAGGTGGAGCGGATCATGACTGCTTTGCCTCGGCCTACTCAGGAAGGTATGAATGACGCGTGTTTCAACCAGTTATGCAAGGCCGATTCAGCAATTATTCACATTTAGTTAGATAAAACAAATAACCAAGTGGCAGATTAAACCCTTAAGGTATTCTGTAAAAAAATCATTAAATTTAACCAAGGAAATTAAAATAAATAGCCGGACGGAGCCTCGCCAACAGAGAACTGAAGCCATTTCTAGTCCGCCGGCTGCTTGTACTTACGAGCCGCACGCAGCAGCACGCACATTGACCTGACCTACCAGCGTTAAGGTAGCCGGCGGACTAGAGATGCTTCAGTTCATTGTTAGCGAGACTCCGTTCGCCTATTTATTTTAAGGTTCTTGTTTTCAACGGTAATTTGCAGTTGGCGCAAGAGCGGTCATAAAGAGAAAAGTCAATATTCTATTTATCAAGCACGCAGTCGCGTGTGTGTCAATTTACTGTGCTTCTCTCCTTCGGAGAGAGCCACAACTTTCGATTGCCCGAAGTGGCCAATTTTTTAACTAAACGGGACACAGAAAAATAAAATAAAAAGTGGTGTCAATTTTATCCATGGACGAGACGGAGCCAACCGCTTCAACTAGGCAAGCAAGTCTGACAAGCTTGTTACGGTTGCAGAAAGTCGATAGAAGCAAAAAGCAAGATTGTTCGTTGTGCCTTTTGTCCTCAGGCTATATTGATTTCCCCAGATATCGCATCCATCTGCAGCGGCTACGGCTCCGCCCTCATCCGCGAGCAAGCCTCGAGCGGCGGCGGCGCGAGCCTCGCCAACCTGCTGTCCTGCGCCCCGCGGGACGCGGCCGACATGGTGCAGAGACTGCTGCTGTTCAACCCGACAAAGAGGCTGAGCGCGGAAAAGGCGCTGGACCACGAATACGTTGCCAAGTGAGTTCAAAAACAAAAATACAAATTTTTAGTTATATGTATATTATACAGGGTGAATTTTAAATCGTGAATCGTAACCACGTTTACCGGTAAAGCTACTTAAGACTAATACAGAGCACTAGTGTTAATTACAATTAAAGACCCGCTTAATTAATTATTAACAAAAAGGTGGAGGCGTTTATTACCATTAATCGTAATAAAACTGTATTATTTTATGAGTAAATACGATTTTTAAATACCTACTTATGTTGACAATGTCGACGATGTTGAAATTTATTGACAATACGTGCCAAAATTCTATCCAGCCAACTTCAATATTGGAACGATGGTGTGGATGTTGAAATTTTCATGACAAGTACGAAACATGAATGTAGGGTGACAATTAAGGTTCTTTTTAAAAAAAAACAAAAAAAAAAAAAGGTTTAAAAGCATTGTAAGTTATTGTTAACTATGTATAGACTTAAAAAAATATAACTGTTCACGATTTAAAATTCATTCTGTATAACAATACATAGTTTACACTTGCAAATTTGTAGCTTCGTGAAATGAGCCACTGATAACAAGCTCAATCAAATGATGCCTAATTGGGGGTACGGTCATCCCTAGTTCGTGCCACCACATCCGCTCGTCAGCCCTATATTCCTACAATAAAGTCTATAGTATTTTGACTATACTTCAGATTCCATCGTGAACGAGATGAGCCGACGCTACCTTCAGATGTTCTGCTGCCACTACGGGATGACAAACAACTGTCGGTGGACGATTATAGGAACAAGCTTTATAGCATCATGGCGAAGGGGAATTCGCATGCCGCCCCGAAGAAACATACTAGGTACATAGAAGGATTTATTTTATTATTGGCCTTAGTTAACAGTGAATTAAAAAGGACTAACTGTATAATGTACTCAATGCATTAAACCACTTACTGAAAACCTCAGATACCCAACGGTTGTGATTATTCTTAAATCCGTGTATTATTGCTAAATATATTCATTCCCTGACGTATCAAGTCTCAGATATCTGCTTCATGCTCCAAACGTTGATCAAGTTTTATATTTAATTTTTACAGCAGTAAGACCCATCCACTGCCCTCTACAACGAAGCCCTCCAAAAGCTACCACGATGGATCCGAACTCTCCAAATCGTACCCAACCACCAAATCGACCCTCAAACACAGCATATCCGCCGACCAGAAAACTAGACCGAAACCTAAAGAGCGCTCCCTCAAAGAACACCGTTCGGAACAGACCATATCCCGACCGTTGCGAGCCACCAAATTGTTCGAAAATCAAAATGGCTGGACGGATTCTGCGAGCCATGGCGATTATTTCCAGCCAGTGACTCGTCAAAGCCCTTCGGAGACCGGCTATTTGAGTGGAGGGAAGAAAGCCTCCATGGTCCATAGGAGGAATTCGACCTCGTTTTCCACCGTGACTATAGGTGGCGACATGGACTACGGAGGTTATATGAGCAAAACTGTGAATCAAAGGCATGGGGTTATAACTGCTAGTGCGCTGATGGATCTTCGTACGAGCATACGGTAGGTAAGTAATGGCTTTGGGAATATTGATTTGAGAATAATTTCCTAGTATTTTCTTGGATTTTATTAGCACGATGGTTACATTAGAAAAATTGTATCCTCAATTTTGCATTTGTATAAAAATACTTTATGACCTTAAACGTAGATGGAAACGTTTTTTCTTTCTTCCGTGGTATGAATTTCAATGTAGATATTCAGATAAACTTTTGGAACACGTGTACAAATAGGTATGAATTTTAACATTAACCAGATGCTAAATTTTCCGTAAATAAGTATGGAAAAAGTCCTCCAAGATTAATTTATCATTCGTCCATTTAGTTCGAAACAGTCGTTTCTCATGATGTATTTTTTTCAAACGAATGTAATATTATAGGATATACGTAGCATGGAAAACAAATCTCCTAGTATTAAGATCTTAGCACGTTTCTTGTAACATATTTGTTTTAATTATATCCATTTTGTTTGAATTGTTTTTGTTCTGTCAAAATTAGTAAATATTATGACGATTGTTTTGGTTATGTGATAGTTTCTAGTCATAATTTCCATGTTGTTATTAGGTAAATTAAAGCACAACCACTTATGATTATTCGTATAGTTCCTGGTTTCTAAAGTGACCGTATCTACTTAACGTAATACAAAGTCTTTGTATTTTAATTTAGATAATTCGTTAGCAGTCGTGTGCCAGAAGTACGCCCGATTTGCATCATTCGCTGGATTGTCCGCCATTGTTAAGCTTGGCTTATGAAAATTGAGATCTAGGGTATTAATGAGGTGCAGGTGCGAGGTACGATAAGACTAGACTGGTTACCGTTGCCCTTTCCCCGAACTTCATATATACTCGACACTCAATTAAGTAGTAGTATGTTTATTGTGTACCTGGCTTTTTTTTTAAACTGACAAACTCGCAACCCTTATTGGGCATAGCGATTGTTTAACCGGGTGGCCGGCCGTGGCGTTCCCTGGGGTCGAACCAGGTCGGTAGCCGGACCACCCTGAGTGTAATCGGACTGGGTAGGGGGCGGGGGCGCCTGGGGTCGAACCAGGTCGCTTGTCCCGGTCCTTTGTACCTGGGCGAGTTTCCAAGCGTTTTGACCATGCGCTTCGAAAGTCATTATTGTCCCACGATTAAGTATTTACTACAACGGAAAGACAAATCGCGACAGCTTTGGTCAAACGTGACTCAGCCTCGGGATCGTCTTTCGGTTTCATAAAAAGTTAACTCTGCGCATTATATTTTTGGATGATGAGATGACGATGACGAAAATAAAACACTTTTTCTACTCCTGTACTGTTATCTGTCTTTTACTTGGTCACGAACACTAATATAAGAACATACATAATATGAGTTCAGAGAAGTCTATACTCTATTCCCCATAACAGCACTAGTGTCGTTATAGTCACTTTACGTTATTGCTAGCATCCACAGACTTCTAAATCTAGGTTAAACTTAGGTCAAGGATTAAGCGCTCAATTCTAACTTCACGATAAAAATTCACAACTACCAACTTAACAAACAATTAAATTCCTACGATTCATAAGAAAAACAAAACTTTCCGAATTAAATTAATTGATGCCAACATAAAAAAAAGTATTTTAATTATCGTCACATCGTGTCACCAGCCATATCAAAAAAAAGTTTACCATAGACACAACTGTCATGCCGGCTGTACACACTCGGAGAGACCGGACGAAACACGCGTGACGTCCATGTATTTTATATTTTAACCTAGTCGTAGAAAAAGTATTGTATGCAACGTTGTATAATTAAGTCAAAAAACGCTCATTGCGTCTCTATTTGCGATACTCGCCGCATTCGCGGCTCGTATCGCAACTCACGCAATTCGCATTTTTTGAACCATCTTATACAACTGTTGCATAAAATACTACTAAAAACGCCTAATATGGACATCTGCTATTGTGGATACTGCTCTGTCCTCCTCCTCCTCCTATTCTCAACTCCTCCTACTCTCTCCTCCTCCTCCTACTCTCTCCTCCTCCTCCTCCTACTTTCTCCTAAAACGAACAACAACTCCATAGTACAAAAAGCTTTTGTATTCGTTAAGCGGATAGACTCACTTTGTAAACAAAGAAACTATATACCTTCTAGTCTAGATATGATATGCAACGTAGTTTTATGATACTCTAGATGTAAATATGACCATGTGTGCATTGCAACCAAAATAAATTTTAAATAGACCTCTTACCTGAGTTCTCTAACTCAGTCCCTGATATGGATTTTACGTATTAACAAATGAAATCTTACCTACAACAAACAACCACTGCCATGAAAACCTCAACATTAATAAAGTAAAAGATAATTACAGAATTTTCTCTTTAAAATTGTAATATTAGACACTATTTTAGACTATAATGTGTCTTTAATTTTAGCCACTCATGGAGCTGCATAAGGTGTTCCAAGATCGAAAATAAATTCGTTAAACCCTGGCATTGTTTGAAACTAGATATTTTTTTAGATGCTACTCATACTTTGCTAACCTATGTCATTACAGGATGTAAAATTAACAATTACAATAGAAATAGGTTTTAAAGGGTCGGACGCACGTAATGCCCCTGGCATTGTAAAGCTGGGTTCCCACCGCGAGCGGAGCGGACTCATTAATGACCCCGTTTAACTTTCATAGCTGGCGAAGTGCTTGTATGCGGTTTACTGTTGCGAGTGCCACCAGCGATGAAAGTTAAACGGGGTCATTAATAGGGAATATGCATGATATTTTTTATTTACTTTAATAAAAGCTCATTCATATAAAAAACAGTAGGAAAAAAATATTTTTCGAATAACTATAAAAATAACCAAGATATAACACAACAAAGATTTATCTCTATCTCTTTCTCGCAAAACAGAATAGAGTATGGAGATTGTATGGCGGCCGTGTACTATGACGTCATAGTCCATATCGGATCTCTCTCTCTAATCGCTGTCTGATTAGTGGTTTAAAATGTTTATATCTTCCGTGTTTCTCGGTCGATTTCAATTTTATTTTGACTGTATGTCATCTTTTTTACGGTATTTTCATATTTTGTTAAGAAATCTGTTAAAAAAATTCATGCATATTCCCTATAGTCCGCTCCGCTCGCGGTGGGAACCCGGCTTAAGCGTCCATAGGCTGTGTGACTACTTACCATCAGGCCGCTCGTACTCAATATTCACAGAATACCATATTTTCAAAATACCAAATTCTTGATTTATAACATTGTACAAATTCATTTTAGTTTCTTGAGTAACCTACGATTTTATAATCTAGTGTAACGGGAACGTGTTAAGACAGGAATCTGATAAATCGAGAATCTGGTATTTTGGGAATGCGGTTTTTTTTTGCATGAGTGCATCACGCATATAAAAAATATCGAAATTCTCTATGTTGAGTGTCGGTTTACTCTTACTTAAATAAATGCTCGACATGACTCGTATAGGTCGAGCATCTGTTTTGGTGTTTAAAATGACGTAGGTAAATGCTCAACCTTATTCATATTCTGTGTCGAGTCTCTGTTTATATTTATTGAAATACATAAATGCTCAACTTTCACTCATTAAATTGAACTTAGGTTATATTAGCGTTAGTTTATTCTGAATTTTAATATTATGTAGACCATTTAAGATATTGTCAAAACCAAGTATCTTACCTAAGTGCCCTTAACGTGTAATAGTACATTACACAACTAGGGTGGTAAAACAAAGAAAGGCCGAGATGGCAGATCTTTGTGGCCCGAGCTGCAAGCGAGGGACGTAAATATGCGATGGAGGGCCTTCTTTATTACCTCCCGTATGGTGTACATAATTTTATGTCTACACTTGGCCAGAAAGCGGCTTTTTCCGTACGCTTAGCGTGCGGTAAAAGCCACTTTATGGCCAGGTGTGCCATAGAATTACTTATAACTTCCGTGTGATTGTGTGACAAAATAATTTGTTTGCAATATTGTAATTTTCCGTATACTATGACGCAAAGTCTGCTCTAAACGAATGAAATAGCTACTCAAATTGTTGAATAGTCAAGTGTAAAAAGAGAGATGGTTGGATCCGGTGCGTTCTGTCCTGTGGTCGGACCCGAACGACAGTTTTGTTAGAGAGAGAGAGAGACTTCTGTACCTAGTACTATTACTTATTCGGTGGTTCGGACTCAGTGGCGTAGCGACGCAAAACGGCGCCCAGGGCACGCGTCCAAACTGCGCCCCTTTGTTTCTCAGTGACATCCGGGGCGGATAACCCAAGTGAAATTGCGGGGGAGGGGGGTCCATTAAAGACTTATTTTTTTATTGCACCATGTTTGCAAATTTGAATTGATATTAAATTTAGTTTTAGCGCCCTCCTTGTTGGCACCCAGGGCACGTGCCCTGCCTGCACCACCCTCGCTACGCCACTGTTCGGACTCGCCCCATCCGCGTCTCACCCCACGCCTCCCTCACGATTACTCCGTCTAAAGTAAACGGCATAATTAGGCGAACTAGTTTGACAGATAGAAATGTTGCCTGGCTCACAGAAACTTAAATAGTCGTAACTAGGTAAATATCGATAAAATGTTATCGACAATAATATGCACGCATCAGGATAGGTTTTAAAAGACAAAATAAATTCATGAAACGTAATCCTTAAATCTGCTCAAGAATTTATTGTGTCACCTTACTTTATTTTCATCACACTTGGTTATAACACGCGGGCTTATGAACTAGCTCGAGCCGATTTACCTCCCGACGAGTCTGAATTGTAAACCTTACGGCTTTGTAATAGAGGCTTGCCGTGACCCATGTACGGTCAGTTGTCTATGACTCCAAAATTGGTTAATATAGCATGTAAACCATGGTTAACTCGTTTATGACAGGTCGTTCAGCGGTGACAATTTTGTATGTATTTTACATGTAATAAATGATGGGATCCCATTGTTCTTTTATTACTTACTTATTACTAATACCACCCTTAACACGGTCCCTGTCCCGGTGCCCCCAATGTCATGGATGAGTGCAATGAATACCATCGACTGGCACAAAAAAAGTATGGCTCCACTGAGGCGGAGACGAGCGGTGTCGACCAATGACAGTTGAATTGAAATCCACATCTCGTCTCCACTTCGCTTCAATAGAAACAGCAAACACTAAACACTAAGTTGATTGGTCGATCCCTACACGTCTCTCCGCTCTCCGCTCCACTCGTCTCCGCCTCAATGGAGCCGCAGCCTTAGTTATTTATCATTACTTTTTTCATCACACTTGCTCGAAAATGGTGTCATTACACGTAGGTTCTGCGGGCCGTAAATAGCCTATCAAAGAGAAAACCATTACGCCCTAGGGCGTAATGGTTTTCTTTTTAAATTTGAAACGCTGGTTCTGTTTTACTCTTATCTGTCATGTTCAAAGGAAACGCCAACTTACTTTTTTAACTTTTATCACTGAAATATTCATTTAAAGATAACTGTAATAAACACATATTTCGGTAACATTAATTAAATGTTTAAATAATATATTTCTTTATTTTGCTAATATAAAATCAACTAAAATGGCCGTTACCGCTATGGTTTCCGAACGTGACTTGACGTTCGCATTGTCTATGGACATATGTGACAAATGTCACTGTCTGTTTTAATATTTTCTTGTCATACTGGGTCGAAAAGTAAGGTTATTTTATTAAGATTGCCTCACAAGTGTGATGAAAAACATTGTGTGTGCCACGGGCGGTAAAGGAATAACAAACTCGTGTAATTAAAGCCCTCGGTTTCACCTCGGGCTTATAACAAACACTCGTTTGTAATTCCTTACTTACCGCCCTAGATACACAATGTACTATTGGGAACGTTCGAAATCGCGAAAATGTGCGGAAAATGCATTGTTGTACAGTTGTACATATGAGACGTGAGTAAGAAAAGCATGTCACACGTGCCGCAGTCACTCTCGCCGAGTGTGCACACCCGGAGCGAGAGTCACTGGCCACTAATCATAAACTGCAGAATAATCAAATCTGCCACTTCTGTCAGGATTTTATACACTACAAATAATCATAAAAAAAATACAAAATGAAATCAATTTTGCTACTATTTTTATGCGTGGTGACGACGGCCCATTCCGCGGCCCGCAAGGACATTGTGCCGGTGTTCATACTGGACCCTAAACGGAGGGTTTTGGCGCAAAATAAGACCTCTAACGCGAATCTGAAGGTAAGTAAAAGCCAAGGACCTTAAAATATATAGTCGAATGTAGCCTCGCTAACAAACATATAACTGAAGTACCTCTAGTGAGCCGGTGGCTTTGTACTTACAAATCGCACGCACACATCAACAAGCTTAGTAGTGATATCATATCATAGAGTCTGGCTAATGAAAGATGAGACTAAAAAATAGCGGCAAATTTAAAAAAACAACGGGTTGCAACACTGTTTATAGGGTGACAAAAACGGTAATGATACTTGAGCCGATTTTTGAGTTGTTGTCACCTTTTTAATTCTTCCGATTTTAGTGAAAATTGGTAAGTACATAGCTGAGTGTTAGTGTTTATTTATGATATATATTTACTCCCCACATTAGCCACGGAAAGAAAAGCAAAAACAATTCAGTAAGTATTTTCGGAAACTGTTACTTTCTTATGTTGCATATTGAGTATCAAAATCACCACAGCATACTATCCTCAGAAATCTAATGACGTTTGACACATTTGACGTTTGTATAATGTCGCCATTTAAAAAGTTTGGAATAATTGTCAGTCTCATCTTTCATTAGCCAGACTCTATCATATCATTGCACCATGGTAAAAAAGGTTTTACAAAATCAGACGTACCTATCACATGGACCCCGAAAGGGTATGGCAAATGTTTCTTAAAACTAAACACTTAAACTAGACATAGAATATGGGTCATACAGAAAATCGATAAAAAAAGTGTTCATGTTGCATTAAAATTCAGTTTTGACCAATTCAAAGTTTAATGTTTTTTTTATTGAATATTTCTCTTCAAGACAATTCATTTTTGAATATTTTAATAGCAACAACATATGATAACATAAGATAAATATTAATTATTTTGCAAAAAGTCTCCTTCTGTGGACTGTTACACGGTGAGGTATTTTTCTTTAAGTACTCATTAAAATTATGTAATCGTCATTATTCTTTTTAATTTGCATGGATTGCGATGAACAATCCATTCAGTTAGCCACTACTGGTAATAGAAAAAAATATATATGTCTACGTTCGTTAAAAAAGTTAATACTTTACCTGTTATACACTTTTGAATCTTTTCTGTGGGCAAAATAAATCTGTTACAAAAGTCAGACGTGTGATCCTATCCGTATTTTTTTTGCATTGGCAACACCAGCAGTCTTGTTGATACTTTGCCATAGTTTGTTGGATGTGAACACGCATAATACGTTAAAAAAAAAATTTTAATTTGAAAATAGTGATGTAAAAGATCGGTGCGTCTTTCCTGTTCATCGTATATATCGGTAAATGGTAACATGAAAAATTACTTATGCACTGGCCCTTAAATATCATAGGGAGTATTTATTGCATATCTAACTAAACTAAATCTAACCTAAAATTTGATCGAGATAAAATTAATTTTTGAATGTACCGTCTCTTCTGTGGCCATCTTTCCTGTGTCCAATAAGTCCACAGAAGAGATTAATGTCCACAGAAGTGACATATTTATATTTATTTATACTCTTTAGATCAATTTTAGATAAGGGACAAATCATGTGATCATTCTAAAGTATTTCAACTCGACACTCCCAAAGTAAAAGCTATCCTACTACTTTAATAATTGTTTTTGTTATCTTCTGTGGCCAATATGATCTCTTGTATGGTATGTCCACAGAAGAAGATGTCACATCTGTGTAAGTTTAAGAATTTTATTTATGTTTTTATAAATACTATACTTACAGTTATATAATTGTAATGGGCTACAAATGATACACAAAACAATCACTTTATCCCAAATGTTTCAGATTTAGTGTATCGAGCTACATTTGATAGCAACATTTGCTATCTTATATGGACAAATTTGATCTCTCCTGTAGTACGACCACAGATCAAGACGTCAATTCTGTGTACATTTAAGAATTATTTTTTTATTCCTTATTCACTCAAATTAAGCTAAATATATTATTATTATAACAACCAGCATACACTTAAGAAGTATTTCAATCATATTGACTTAACATACATCGTCCTCTACTATATAAGTGAGTTACTTTAGTGATCTTCTGTAGCCATGCTTAATCTCTGCTGTGGACGTACAAGAACAAAAATACCACTTTTCACCTTTAAATTTAGAGACTGATCTGTGTCTGTATTTTTACTGAACAGTTTTGAACATAAGTAAAATAAAATAGTAAATAGTTGAATAAAATAAGTTTGATTAAGATCTGAGTGCTTTTCATTTTTTCAAGTTTCATTTTTCTTATTTCTGTATGACCCATATATTCTCTACAATAATTGGTAACATAAGAATATAAGAATAGCCGCCGAGAATAAACAATAAAGTTAAAACAAAAATAGGACATTAATAATACTAACAATATCAGTAAACAATTCTAACTTTTACAATAACAAAATTATACCTACTTAGATCAAAACACAAAGTCTCACTCATTTAGGTATCGAAGAAGTGTATAAGTCTACTACGAGCACTACGAGTAGCACGCACACATTGACCTGACCAACCAGCGTTAAGCGTCGCTAGTATCGCCACAATAGTAAAACCTGTTACAGTACCTCCATATGCTAGTGGACAAGGATAAAGACACGAGCGAGTACTGGCGCGAGACGGAGATCCTGTCCCTAGTCCGCAATAATGAGGAGGGGATGCACTGAGTCTAGTATAGTCACAGCAATGTTATCTGTTACAGTACCTCCCCTTCATAATGCTAGTGGACAAGGACAGACACACGAGCGAGTACTGGCGCGAAACGGAGATCCTGTCCCTAGTCCGCAATAATGAGGAGGGGATGCACTGAGTCTAGTATAGTCACAGCAATGTTATCTGTTACAGTACCTCCCCTTCATAATGCTAGTGGACAAGGACAGACACACGAGCGAGTACTGGCGCGAAACGGAGATCCTGTCCCTAGTCCGCAATAATGAGGAGGGGATGCACTGAGTCTAGTATAGTCACAGCAATGTTATCTGTTACAGTACCTCCCCTTCATAATGCTAGTGGACAAGGACAGACACACGAGCAAGTACTGGCGCGAGACGGAGATCCTGTCCCTAGTCCGCAATAATGAGGAGGGGATGCACTGAGTCTAGTATAGTCACAGCAATGTTATCTGTTACAGTACCTCCCCTTCATAATGCTAGTGGACAAGGACAGACACACGAGCGAGTACTGGCGCGAAACGGAGATCCTGTCCCTAGTCCGCAATAATGAGGAGGGGATGCACTGAGTCTAGTATAGTCACAGCAATGTTATCTGTTACAGTACCTCCCCTTCATAATGCTAGTGGACAAGGACAGACACACGAGCGAGTACTGACGCGAAACGGAGATCATGTCCCTAGTGCGCTGTTATGAGGAGGGGGTGGACTGAGTCTTGTACTTATAATAGTCACAGCAATGTAATCTGTTACAGTACCTCCCCTTCATAATGGTAGTGGACAAAGACAGAGACACGACCGAGTACTGGCGCGAGACGGAGATCCTGTCTCTGGTCCGCAATAACAGGGAGGGGGACTATGAGCTTAGTATTGTCACAACAATGTAATCTGTTACAGTACCTCCCCTTCATAATGCTAGTGGACAAGGACAGAGACACGAGCGAGTACTGGCGCTTCACGGCGATCCTGTCCCTAGTGCGCAGTAATGAGGAGGGGGTGGATTGAGTCTAGTACTTATATAGTCACAGCAATGTAATCTGTTACAGTACCTCCCCTTCATAATGCTAGTGGACAAAGACAGAAACACGAGCGAGTACTGGGGCGAGATGGAGATCCTGTCTCTGGTCCGCAATAACAGGGGGGGGGGGGGGGGGGGGACTATGAGCTTAGTATCGTCACAAAAATGTTATCTGTTTACAGTACCTCCCCTTCATAATGCTAGTGGACAAAGACAGAGACACGAGCGAGTACTGGCGGGAGACGGAAATCCTGTCCCTAGTGCGCAATAATGAGGAGGGGGTGGACTACGAGCGGTGCGCGACCAGCCCCGTGGGGGGGTCTGTCGTGAAGTTCGCGAGCGCGCGGACTGTGAGACCCATCTGTCGGAACAGTATTGGTAACTATAAGTGTCAGGGCGCGTTTCCACTTACGCGGAGCTGGGATTTCGAGCACTACGATTGGTCAATTGACGGTCCGTGCCTCTGCGCTCCGCCCGCGTAAATAGAAACAGACGTTTAAGGTTAACTGGTGGAATGCATGATACTTGCCTTCTTTACCTAACATTTATTGTAACAAAACAAACAAAAGACTGTTGCAATCAAACTAGTTTTAGAAATATTTTTTATCGATATCGGTACTTGCGTTAAAGTAGAAAAAACTGGACGTCAAAGGAGCAAATTTATAAAACTCATTAATCATTATAATAATTGGTGTGATGTGGGTGTGATATTCAGGTTTGGTAAGATTTTGACGCGTAAAGTTTTGTATTAAATATTTTTTTTATTTGGTTGACCATTTTTTTCTACTATTACACAACTACAGAGATATCGATAAAAAAATCTTTCTGAAACTAGTTTGATTACGACAGTCTTTTGTTTTGCCAAGAAAATTCCGGCCTCTCTGGTAATCAATGTCTCATTAAGTGAAATGTTAAATTTCTTTTGAGAATAAAGTTCTTTAAACCTGAATTTCGGATATAAAATTAAGCTCTCGCGTGTTATGTTCAGATTTCCAGTTGTGCCCCCAGTGCGCCCATTTCAGCAACTCCTCTGAATGCGAGCTGTTTCGGGAATCTTGCAAGTATGTACAAACTTCAAAGGTTATTGGTAGTTTAATACAGTTTACATAATGTAATACTATCAGATGACAAAGCTAGATAACACTGAAGGTGGTTCACGCGACGCGGATTGAATTGAAATTTGTATGAAATTTTCAATCCAATCCAATCCAATCGCTAGGAGAGGATTGAAAATTTCATACAAATTTCAATTCAATCCGCGTCGCGTCTCGTCTCGCCCTGCCGGTGGATAACCACCTTCAGGCTGCGTTTCCGCTAGAGCTGTACGAGGGGGCGGAGCCACAGAATATATATAAGCTAAAGCAGTAAGGAAGCTACAACGCGGGTCGTAGAGATGATAGAGCGGAAGCTACAAACAAAACGATCGAAACGCACGCACACATAGACGCGCGCTTTTACAAGGCCCCTAAGGGAATCTCGCGGTGCCGTCAATCGCGAGTGCTGCATGGAGGCGAGCGGTCGCGCTTTGTTTTGTTACGTGCTCGCGCCCAGACGGCCCGCGATCTTTTCATTTTAAACAACCCTAACGCTCTAATGGAGCGTAGGTATTTATTTTAAAAAGTAAGCGTAGCTTCCATACTGCTCTATTTATATTCTGTGGCGGAGCGGTGTGTGAGGAAAGATCGGCCAATCAACGTGCCTAGCCTCGCTCAGTGCGGCCCGGCATTGGTGGATTTTTTCTTCGCACACCGCTCCGCTGCCTCGCACAGCTCTGGCAAAAAGCAGCCATTAGTATGAGCAAAATGTGTCACTAAAGTGAAAAGAGTGATATGAATCTTTAGCTCTCAAAGATATGTATCACTCTTTTAGCTCAGTAGCTCCGCGGTGTGTCAACGGCTCACTAGTTCTTATAAAGGAGGAGAGACGCGCCCTCAAGAGCGCGTGAAGTTCGGGTTCCTCCAAAGGAGAAGCCCCCACGCACCGATGTGGATAAGGAGGGCTTCACAATGGTGTCGAGGAAGCGCAAGCCGCGCAAGAGTCAGTGTGGTACTGCAGAACCGGTTGGTTCTGGTCTGCGGGTCGCCACACCGAGCAAGGCGCTATATGTATCGCGCCTACATTACACCGCCACGGCTGATGAGGTGGCGGAGTACGTTCGTCAGAAGACCGGCTTCTCGCTGAGGGTGTTCCAGCTGCGTTCGCGCCACTATGTGCACTTCAGCTCGTTTTTGGTGCGCGTGCCGCGGCCGCTGCAAGAGACCATCGCATGTGCTGACTTCTGGCCGAAGGGTGTCGTGTTTCGACGGTTCCGGGGCAACCTGCCGAATCCTACACCGGAGACGACGATGCAACGGGGCCACGCCGTTTCGTCGCCAAAATAGATATATTATTCTTACGTTTCATGACGCATTGGTTTTTTTACTGTAATGTCATGTTAACATGTATTTATAAATAAATAAAAATAAGCACAGTAGCTCCGTGGTGTGTTAACAACCCAGCTCTTATAACTCAGTTGCTCCAAATCCGAATATTTCCGAACGAAAGAGTGAGCAGTAATAGGTATACTCGTACGGTGACAAGACAGGGACGAAAAATTTACGTTGATCTTGTCTTTTCTCGCAGCTCACGGCTCAATAAAGCTACTTGAGAGAGAGTGGACGAGTGAGTTGAAATAAAGATATACTGAGTTGTTTGAATCGGAACTGAACTAGTGAGCTAGACCAATTGATATAGCTCTTTTGAATCACTCATTGGCGAGCTACACATGTCTAGCAGCCAGGCGTCAGCTGTGCGAGGTAATTCGGAAATAACGGAAATAAGTTTTTGAATTGACGTCAACAAAGATAATGCGGGGGCATTTTTATTAAATGACGTCCTCTGTAGTGCAAGTTTGCTGTGTTCTCGCGGTCCGCACAAAATGGGTCGGCGCTCCGGATGCGGACCGCGGTTCGCCATTTGGCGACCCCTGCCATAGAGAGACGGTCGGATCCGGTGCGTTCCGTTCGATGGTCGGATCCGAACGACCGTTACAGAGAGAGTCTTCTGTACGTAGTTCTATTACTTATTCTGTGGTTATGTATTAATTACAGAGAGAGACGCGTGCGGCCATCAGAGTACCACACGTACTGCGATAAAAAGTATGGAAAGTGGCGCTCCTTGTTCATACCTGCCGACTACTCACAATGCCGGTGTTGTGATGAGTGCGTTTTCTACAGAGGTAATTAGTAGACAAAATTATCACTGCTAACATACATAAAATTAAAAATACATTACAAAAAGTACAGGTCAATTCACGAGAGCTGGCGCGGATTTAGTATGAAATAAGCACTTTTTGCATACCAATTCTCACCAGCTTTTATGAATCAACCTGTACACAGTAATTTAAATCGATAGACCACAGGCGGTGTTATCGTTAAAAAGTAATCATGTTCAGACAACCTTGATAACCATCTAACGTACTATATTCATGAAATATATTGTAGACAGCCAATTCGTTTCAGTTCTTGTCACGCGTGCGGTGAGTCACATAATTGAAGCAAACACTCTTAATTGGCCCATCGATGAAAGTACTACACATACACGTACAGTCAAGGAATTTAATTTCCAACCCACCTAAGGTCCAATATCGTATAGCATACTGTCATCATAAGAGCTAGCTAGAGTACGACGTTACTTTGACATATCACACGCATTGTTTTGTGTCAGTAACTAGGTAACAGATTAAGGAGGAACGTTAGAGAAAGTTACCAATTTTAGCCGCTCAGATGGCGTTGTACGTCGTTTGCGTAGTGTTTTTATTATTTTTAGCTAAACCCAACCAAATATTTACTATTTCTATGTCTTGGCGGAACCAGTAAAAAATGATGAGCTTAAATCGCAACCAATTTCAGCTCTACAGTCTTCTTGTGGACAATAAAACAGGTTTTTTAAAAATAATCGCAATTTTCCACATTCTCGCACACACGCGTACCCGTTGACAGTCATTAGTGTCAGTGACTGTCAATAATTATTATTATGACAGTATGACAGGTCATGTTTGTTTACATATTATTTTGGCGCCATTTTAATCTATTTGATAAAGATTTAGACGTTGTTCAGGTGATGTTGAAATAAGAAGTTTTAGTTTCATACTACATATATTGTTAGGTATCCAATATATTTTTATATTTCTGATTTTTTGATTATCTGCACATGTTTGTTACTTCTTTCTTTGCAAATTGACCTCTCACATATGAATAGTTAGTTGTGCATGTAACTTACATGTAACTAGTATACTTACTGACCTAAGTTAGTATACTTTTATAGTATACTTACTTATTAGCCAAGCCAAGAAAAAAACATATTTTATATCGTATATTATTTATTTATTTTCATTGAGAATTGTCGCGTCAAACTTACTTACTCCAAAATGCTAAAATTCCACTACTTACAAGCAACTTTTGTGAATATCTTGCTACTCTGTCATACATTCAGGATCTGTTATTATTGCGCTGTAAAAAAAGTTTGATTCACGGGTTCGATAGAATATTATTCATAGACTTCGGTAGAATACAAAGCCAAGCCTTTCAGCTGCCTCATATCGCTTCTTAATTCTTGAACGCGCTAGGTAGGCGATCTCCAGTCTGGCTGATTCCAGCCGAACATCTCCATGCAGAGCTATAGCTTTTCATAGCAGGGGTGACGGCAACGAACTTCTGATGATGACGCAAATTAGGATTTACTTGGGTAATCCATCTGGTCTCGAGTGTGCGTACGTTTGTTTTCATTATTTTTAGTAAAATGGCAGTACGCTCCGGTGACTACTTCACATCAGGCAGGCTTACCACCCAAGTAGTATGCAAAATGTTGCTCAAGGAAATATTTAACTAACTGTTTTCTATTCAAATAATAAAATAAAATTAATAACAAGGAATATCTTTGCTATTGTATGAAAAATGTTGACAACTTCAAATGTAAATGTGACTGTTGTAGGCAACATATTTTTTTAATCGAGCATGGGAGTGCAGTAATGAAAAAGGTTTTTTTCAAACGATACATTTATGGTCAATGATAGCAAACTCTTTTAGCTTTTAAAACTAATGGACTGCATCGAAAAATCCAATATTTTTTACTAAGAATAAGAGCTCGTATTTATATCCGTACTCAAGTATTTGTACAATTTTTATCTTTACGATAAAAACAGTTACAATGCAATACCACCTCCTTCTTGAACTCAGTTTAGGAAATGAAATTTGTTGATGGAGATAAACTTCGACACCGGCTGACAGCACTTTATTTTTTAATTTTTATTAGCTTAGCGGCCAGAAGTTTTAGGAGTAGGTTTTAAACAATCTAGGCATTCTTTTGACACCCAGAATCAGCTGTTGTTGATAAATGCCGCCCTTTTGTTTACACCGACACGATACTCTACACTCACACAAACAAAAAAAAATTATTAGTTTTCAAATGGATTTATTTAGAATATTTCTCATTTTTTCGGTATTTTTTTCTTATTGGCGGAATCAGAAGTAAAAGTACTATCGAACTAATAATGTTTCAAGTACAGAAAATGATCACGGCTGGAGAAAAACGGGACTGAAATTTGTATGAAAATTCTCTAAAACGTTCAACCTTAACAACGTTGACATGGTTAACTGAAATTTCGAACGTCAAGGCACTACCAAAAAAAGACGACAACCGCGGAATCGAAATTCGAAGAAAGTCCATCTTTCTCGCTCTTGCAATATTCGAATGAAAGGAACGCAGATAACGTAATTTAGATTATCGTCGTTTGTGGTAGACTTTCCGGTGTCTGGATTCGGAATTATTTTAAAATTTTCTCGATTGACACTGACACCAACTGACACGTATTCGTAATTAGATGAGCAACTGACTTCGCAAAGAGGTTATCTGTAATGTGCAGTGACAAATAATACGTATTGACATTTAAATACTATTACTGAAATAGAAATTTCGACCTTAATGCATCCTGAATGCTTAACAACACTTCAATGAAACGGGTGGGAAATTAAATTCCTTGACTGTACATACATGCACATACACGTAGCACGCGCTCCCACTGGCCCTCGTTCTTGCAGCGAATTGCACAGATCCGCAAGGGTTTCTGATTGCTCGACCAATTGTTTCCGAACTTCGAGCTTGGAGACTTCTCGGGGCTCGAATATTTTTATAAAAACGTGATGAGATTTGTTAGAATTTATTGAAATAAAGCAAAATTTTTCGTTAACTGCTTGTTACGACTTAATTCCATAATATCTTAGTTATTATTCTTACTAAGTATTGCATATTGAGGTGGTACGTAGTACCTACTATAATAGGGAATATGCATGAATTTTTTTTAACACATTTCTTAACAAAATCTGAAAATACAGTAAAAAAGATGACATAAGTTAAAATAAAATCGACCGAGAAATACGGAAGATATAAACATTTTAAAGCACTAATCAAACAGCGATTAGACAGAGAGCTCCAATATGGACTATGACGTCATAGTACACGGCCGGCATACAATCTCCATACTATATTCTGTTTTGCTAGAAAGAGATAGAGATAAATTTTTGTTCTCTTATATTTTGGTTGTTTTTATAGTTATTTGAAAAATATTTTTTTTCTACTGCCCAAGTAGCACACAAGCTGTATAAAAGCTTATACAGCTATTATACCTCCAGTTTAGGTGCTATAAGAGCTGTATAAGCTTTTATACAGCTTGTGTGCTACTTGGGTGTTTCTCATACGAATGTGCTTTTATTAAAGTAAATAAAAAATATCATGCATATTCCCTATTCCCAAATTTCGAATTGTCTCATTCTAAAAATAACCTAGATTTATTGTTATAAAATAACTTAAACGGATGAAAACTCGAGCAGAAACGGTTTCTGCTCGAGTTTTCTCGAACTCGAGAAAACTCGAGAAATGTGTCGTCATTCGAAACGAGAAACAAAATGATTAGAACTCGAGAAATCTCGTAATATACGGGATTTCATCCGTTTAAGTTATTTTATAACAATAAATCTAGTTTGTTTTTAGAATGAGACAATTCGAAATTTGGGAATAGGGAATATGCATGATATTTTTTATTTACTTTAATAAAAGCACATTCGTATGAGAACAGAAACCGTAATTGGCATAAGCTCCACGTTTTTATTGACGAAGGGACTGCGGCTATGGATCCTCAAGTTAATACGGAAGTTCCGCAGATGCGGACGCGAAGGCGTATATTCGCAAAATCTCTGGTTTGCACACTATTTTTTAAATAAATGAATGTTTGACAGAACTGGACCAATCCTGTGTACATGACGAATTCGACTTCGAAGCTGAAGAGTTCCTTCCAGTAAATACTATAGGTAAGTAGTTTCAACATGGTGGTAAGTGTCCAGGTAGTGTAGTGGTTAGCACGTTGCCCGGGTAAGGCGGAGAAGCTGGTTCGAATCAGGCCTTGATTACAGAAGGTCACGTAAAAAAAATCGTGACCGTCAAGATGGCGTACACCGTAAAGATATCCAAAATCAGATGCGAAATACCTAGGTAAAAAAATACCTACCTAAGGTAAGCTACCGGGCCGTCAAGCTGGCGTACACCGCTTGTATCTCTGGAACGGCTTTGTTTTCGGAAACGCTTTATATCTCAAAAAATAGTACCCTAATTATATAAAAAGAGCCACAATAGATGCGCCCTTCAATCCCCGTGTTGCGTTAAGTGCAAACTTAGCTCAACCAGTTAATATGAAAAATTAAGGATGAAGTCGGCACGGGTTCCCATACACAGAATGAGCTGATTTTTGGTTTAGGGGCATTTTAGCACATAACAAACATAATTATAGTCTGTTTTTTATTTCCGAAGACAAATATGACAGCTACAAATGTCAAACGTAAAAATAATGTGGCCAGCTTTTAAGAAACAGTGCTGTCCTTTGTTTCGGTTCGTGGTGTAATTATTAATAACCGATATAATAAAAATTACTTTTTACGTTAAAACATATATTTTTAGGTACTTATCGAAAATTAATTACATATAATAACTACATTGTATTCAACCTTTAACCTACTATTGGATAAATAGTGCCTACGTATGTGATTCCGTTGCTTGAAATGATAATGCAGAGAAATAAAGCGGGTTTGGCGTATTTTCAGCTTTGTAAGATAAGTAATGAGTTTCGAATCAAATAAAATGTACCTTTAAATATGAGAAATATGGTGTATTTACAAATATTCTATATCTCCAAAAGGGTGGCATTCTTACCTAAAGTATTGTATCGTTTTGGAACTTCGCGGATTATGCACTCATTATGTTACAGACACTTTAATATCAATAATAAGAACCTTCCTAAATTTTTGTCGGTAAATACCGGTTGTATCACATCACTATTTATGA
Organism: Eudemis profundana; assembly: GCA_947034925.1. Taxonomy (NCBI): domain Eukaryota; kingdom Metazoa; phylum Arthropoda; class Insecta; order Lepidoptera; family Tortricidae; genus Eudemis; species Eudemis profundana. The sequence continues at coordinate 5,454,054 of OX344814.1, read as the reverse complement.
GTTGTAAAAAACAGGCAACACATGAAATGTCATTTTTGTCCTCGGAAATAAAAAACAGACTGTAGAGGGAATGCGTTACTCAGTTTGGATTTTCGCACTAGGGCACTAAAGTTTCATTTGTCTAGCTATCGTAGAAGCCAAGATATTCTATGTCTTAACAGTGTACACAATTTTGCACGGTCTCGATGGCAAAATCAAGGCAAACCCAGGTACGGCAGTTTAAGGGTACAGTCAAGGGCACCAATATGTATACACCACAATGTTTCAAAAATATGTATACAGGTCTTATTATTATGGCAGTAAGGTTTAGGTATGTGTACATATTTTGGAACTTTGTGTGGATATTTATCTTTGCCCTTGACTGTACTATTTTTTTCACCTTTCGTCGGTACTATTTGGGTACAATTTATTGGCAGCATCAGATTTTGGATATCTTTACGGTGTACCTACGCCATCTTGACGGTCACAAAATTTCGGTGTTCTTTCTAACAATCGTTGTATGATTTTTTCAATTGCTTGCAGATTTTAGGGCTGGCTGCAATCCATACTGGGGCCATCCGGACCAGGAGACGATGGCTCTACGATGCGACAAAAACCTTCGTAGATGTATGAATTTATCCCATTTACCCAAGGACCTTAAAATAAATAGCCAGACGTAGTCTCACTAACAGATAATTGCAGCACCTCTAGTAAGCCAGTGGCTTTGTACTTAAGAGCAGCACGCACACATTAAATGAGCGATGCAGCCTACTAGAGTCTGTGCGGAAAGAGAATATGCGTGGCGAAATACGGAACGGAAGTATGGCATTTTTTTGCAAATACGGTAGAAAAGCAATACAGCGCCCCCCCCCCCCATCTAAATCCTATTCTCTTTCCGCACAGACTCTACTACGAGCGGCACGCACACAACCAGCGCTAAGCGACCGGCCAGTGGCGTAGCGACGTAAAACGGCGCCCAGGGCACGCATCCTAACTGCGCCCCTTCGTTTCTATTAATCCAAATTCGCAAACATAACGGCGACATAACAAAATAAAATTCTTGAATGCGCCCCCCCCCCTCCCGCCCCGGCGCAATTTCACATGGATTGTTCTGGGTGCCACTAGTATATGTTTTTGTGTTTGGGCGCCTCTCCATGTTGGCGCCCAGGGCACGTGCCCTGCCTGCACCACCCTCGCTACGCCACTGCGACCGGCTTACTAGATGTGCTTCAGTTATCTGTTAGCAAGGCTACATCCGGCTATTTATTTTAAAGACCTTGCATTTACTTACCTATTATTAACTGACAAGGGCGCAGGCTACATATCCACAAACCATGTATTAAGGTAGACCCAACAAATGCTTATACTTCGCGCGCCATGACTTTTGCGCTTTGCGCATATTACCTCTCAGTTGCACTCGGGCCGTTCAAACTCATTCGCGTGCCCTTTTCCCATTCATTTGGGGTCGGCGCAGCATGTCCTCTTCTTCCATACCTCTCTATCACCCGTCATCTCAGCGTTTACATCCTTCCTAGCCATATCATCTCTCACACGATCCATCCACCTCTTTCTTGGTCTACCTCTTCTTCCAGAACCTTCGACATTCATACTTAACACTCGTCTTGTCACATGACTTTCATCTCTCCTTATTATGTCCTCGTAACTTTTCTACGATTGGCGCTACTTTCAGACTTCCTCTTATATACTCATTCCTGATTCTATCCATTCTCGTCACACCACACATCCAAATCACATTCAAACGCAAAAATCTGACACGCAACGTTCTCATACAAATCGAGGAAATTTTTCCTTCTATGTCGGTATATTTCTATGCTCCTATCCATTGGGGTCTAAAAGTGTAGCATTGTAGAGTGTGCCAGATAAGGCTCACACTTAAGAAAGGCTTAACCATTTCAATCTATCCCGCTGCACGCTGGTTCTCCAGATCAAATAATTCCTTTTGGAAACAAGTAGGGCTCATAGGTTACTTTGAGGTTATTTTACAAATTGATTCTACGAGCGCCTCGGAATGTAAAACAATATTTTGATTAGACTTAATATTAAGTTTTATGAGAATTCTCATTCCGAGTTCCTTGTTTGAACACCTGAAACTAACGTTATTTCGTGACGACTCGTTTAGCTCAGTGGGAGTGCCACCGCCTACGAAGCTAGAGGTCCCGGGTTCAAATCCTGGTAAGGGCAAATATTTGTGTGATGAGGACGAGTATTTGTTCCTGAGTCATGGATGTTTTCTATCTATTTAAATATGTATTTATCTATACACGATGGCATCTAATCGGTAATCAGGTACCAGTTTTTCTAACTCAGTAATTGATAGCGGTCACGTTTATGTCGTAATTAGTTACATCGAAACAATTTTTTTTTCTGTGATAATTTTTATTTCGAAATCAGTTTATCCTAAATTCCTTGTCACCCTACTAATCTGTATCTGTGAGATTACAACCTCTTTAAAAAATTAATGACAATGATAATTTATGAGTAATAACTTGTCACTGTCTTGTATGTAAACAAAGTCATAGAAGTCGCAAATATTGAATGAGAAAAGTAAATTAGCAATTAAAAAAACATGCCTCGACCATATTTGTGCTCAAAATATCGAGCTGAAGATGAACTCAAGAATCATTCCACGAAATTCATCCAGACGTACCAATTCTCACGCACAGTTTGATAAGCCGCATGAACTAAAACCTCTGTGACTTCGGACAGTTCACAGTGCCAAACCACGCTCAAGCACCCGGCCGGCCTCGACGTCGTCCCGACGATCTGGATCGACGCATTTTAAGATACTTTGCTCGGGATCCTCGTAGGAGCAATAGGCAAGCAGCGAAAAGGTTTCATGTGAGTCAGTCCTTCGCGTGGCGGCTACTTAAATCATCGGAATTGCATTCTTTTCATTTTCGGCCATTTTATCAATTTTAATTCGTTATCCATCACGCCCTAACTACTCATACTCGTAGAAAAGTTTATTTACTTAAGATCGTCAAATTTTCCGCGAAAGCGATGGCACTTGACGTATCGTGATCACGTGATTTTACTTCAATAACTAATGTAGGTGACCATGTATCCAGTGGTTATTAGTTTAAATTATCTTTTAACCTTTAATTAATTAAACAGTGAGGTATTTGTGTGAGACCTCGCCTATTAAGTTTGATTTTAGCTAGATATTAATATTTGTCTACTCCTGATTACCGATTAGAATCCGCCGTGTATAAGTATGTATAGGTATCGTCGTCTAATACCCTTAGGCCCTTAGTACAAGCATTGCTTAGTTTGGGACTAGCTCGATTTGCGTAAGATTGTCCCCCAATATTTATTTATTTTATTTTTTCCCCAGGTGTTCCAGTGACGGTTCCATCTCTACCGAAAAATACGTTGAGCATGTGAGTACTTGTGTCTTAGTGCCGTCTACCGCAAATTTATGTAACACTACAAGCTGCACGATTTTCCCGGTTGCATTTTGGTTCGAGCGGTCTAGCACGTCAAAGTTTCACTCTCGTGGTGCTGACGTTTTGCGTACGTAACGCACGTCGTCAGACTGTTAGATGGGTGAATCAACTTTTCTTTGTCAACAAAATGTCACCTTCTCCGACTAAAATTGAAAGGAAATCTTTATTCGGATATTTTTTGAATAAAATGTATGCTCATTTAAAAGACAGATAATAAAGCTACGTAATGCAAATATTTTTTATTATAATTTGTGTATTATAACTTATTTATAAGCAGTGACCCAGCGGACATAGCTGTCCCCCACTCAGAGATGGGCATTATTCGAATAATGTTTTATTTGAATGATCATTCGAATAAAAAATAATTCACGATATTTTTATTCGCGGATGATTTATTCACGAATAAATTATCCGTGAATAATTTATTCGCGGATAAATCATCCGCGAATAAATCATTCCACGACTTTTCAAATGACGGATGATTTATTCGTTATTTTATTCGAATAAATCTAAGAAAAATATTTAAGGTACAACACGAATAATGACTTGTTTTTACTGTACTTATATTGGTTCTAACACATAATGTGTTCCTAAAGGCTCAGGCTTCCTAAAGGCAGTTTAAATAATAAAAGTATGTTTTATATAAGTAACGCAAAAATCTTAGTTCGTTACGTTAGTACAAAAACAGTTTTTCAGTTCTGTTTAGTTATTATTTTTTCGAGAAAAGTCAATATGGTATTCCAATAAATAATTATTCGTCGCAATTCATTCACGAATAAATCATCCGCGAATAAATTATTCCACGAATAATTTATTCGAATACGAATAATCATCCGCCAATTTTATTCGTCATTCGCTAATAATTTGGTTATTTTTATTCGTTATTCGTCATTCGAATAAATTTTGCCCATCTCTGCGCACTTTTGTATGAAAATAAGGGTTCGTCCGCTGGGTCACCTTATTTATTTGTTAAAAACGAGTTTTATTTTTATTTTTACCTAATCTATCTCTAGATGTAAGATCTTGTTCCATTTAAATCATGTTAAAATATGCAAAAAGTGAACAAATAAGGAGAAAGAGCAATCTTTGCTTAAAGCAAAGAAAAGTTGATTCACCCAAATACGGCAGGTCAGAGTTAGCATAGTATAAGCACAAATAACTGGTCAAGAGCATGTCGAACCATGCTCAGTGTAGGGTTCTATAGCCGTATATATAAGGAAATGTGCTACAGATAAAAATAAAGCTAAAAATAAACAACTGGCAAAAGGTCTTAAATGCCGTGTAATTCGATGGCACTTAATACTTTTTGGTCGAGAAGTTTTACGGCAATAACTTCAAAACGGTTTATTCGTTACTATTCAAAATAATTTTCCTTGAATGTATTTATTAAGCGTTACCTTCCTGATTTTTTTAAATTTTTTTGGATTTACGGTTTAAAAGTTAAAGGGGGGGGGGGACACAATTTATGCAACTTTAGGGGCGATTATTTCCGAAAGTATTCACTTAATCAAAAAAAAGTACATAAAAACCTTCGAATGTTTTTAAAAGAACTATCGAATTATGTACATCACGTTGACGTTTGCTGAAAAAAAAATTTTTAGCTTCTGTTACATGTATGTTTAGTTTAGTTTAGTTTATTAATCACAGCATTACAAATTTCATATAAAATCTAAGTTTTAGCATATATTACTTTTCGTAAAGTGGTCGTTTAAAAATACAATAATAATAATAAGTAGGTATAGGTATACTAAACTAAAAACAAGATCATTGAATTAGTATAAACAGTTTAGTACCATGTGGTACACATCAATTAATAATTAAAATAAAATAATATGACTACAATAATAAAATGTCAAAATCAATTCTTACTGGCTAATACAAAATAAAAGAAATTACAAATTAAACAGATGTTGGTACTAAGAAGTACGTATCAATTGTAAAATGTCAAATTCAATCCAATTAAAATAATAATATAATAATAAAGAAAAATAACAATAAAGATATACAGAATAGTAAAAATAAACAATTCACAATTAAAGGGTATTTCAAAATTATCATGTCAGTTTAAATAATACCATCCATATATTCTTTAACCGAGTAAAGGGACTTCGTCAATAAATGGTTCTTCAGTCGACGCCTAAAGGTTTCCTCACTTCGTTCATTTTTTAGTTCAACAGGTAAGTGCTCGTAATAGGTTGGGCCTATCACCCGCGGGTTTTTCGCGTGCAGCGCCGTGCGACGCGGCACGGATCGGAGTTGTCCCGTGCTACGCAGGCGCTTGCCCGGCACTTCCACTCGCTCAAACTCTGATAAGTGCTTCCGTGTGAACATTATGACCTCGAAAAGGTAATGCGAATAATGGGTCATTATTCGGTGTTCGACAAACGGAGTGGAGTGCCCCCCCTAGATTTTTTTATTTTTATTATTTAACTAGCAAACTTAGTAGCGGCTTCTACAAGACATCAATATTCCAAATTTCATCAGTAAACGTCTTGTAGTTTTTGAGTTAAATGCCTGTGACATACGGACGGACGGACGGACGGACGGACATGACGAAACTGTAAGGGTTCCTTTTACGGAACCCTAAAAAAATCGTCTCTAGTACAACCACAGAAATATATCGGGATAGAATGAAAAAGTTCCTCGATTTGTATGAGAATGTTGCGTGTCAGATTTTTGCATTTGACAGTTTGAACGGCCCGAGTGCAACTGAGACGTGATTTGCGCAAAGCGCAAAGTCATGGCACGCGAAGTATAAGCATTTGTTGGGTCTACTTTAATAAGTACATGGTTTGAAGGGAACGTGCACGACGAAGGTGCTGCCAACTGGTGCCGCTAATCTAAATCATATACCCTCTCATGCTGGGGCCACATTGACGAAAACGCCGTTAATAACGTTAATTTATCGCGTTGAAGGACAACTAACGTCAGTGTAGCTACGACTTACTATATTTGACATTGACACTTAGATATTATCATTGACATTGACAGCTTGATTTGACAGGGGCGATAGTTTCCTTTATTGTCCGCCCGTGTCTCTTTTGTCGTTTAGTGCTGCCATCTATAGTTCGTGCACGTTCCCTATAGGCATTGGGTGACTGCGCACAACCTTAACTCTATGGGCAAAGGAGTGTTGATGTGTTTTGGCTTCATTCTCCCATGGCTGATTGCAGCCTTGAAGTTCCTCCATGAGCAACTGTAGTTCAGAGTTATAATTATTCTTCAAAAATATCATTCCACACATATTGGCGAATACTCAAAAGTCCCACTTCCTTTTCATTAGATTGTTTTTTTTTTGTTACAATGTAGACTGACCAACTACAAAGTTACAAAATAATCCATTCATGTTAAATACCACCCATTGGTTGACTGGTAGAGAATGCCTTAAGGCATTAAGTCCGCCATTTGTACTTTCTCGTATTGCGCAATAAAGATTAAATAAATATTTAATAAGTACTTTTTTCAACACACTTGCTCATAAAGTCACTCTTATTTCGTGGTTCTTACGCGTGAAACACAGCTTATTATACACAAGTGCTTTCTACTTTACATTACCGCACGTGCTGTAATTACCGCCAATTGGCCAATGAGAGCACGCCATGTGGCTCGTCGCGCTGATATTAATACCCGCGCAGCGCCGCCACCACCAGTCCGCCACCTCGTGCCTGTCCATCAGCGCGCCCGCACTACGCCGCCACCACACGACGAGGTGACGATATACGAGGATAGATAAAGCACTAAATAAATAAGTACAGAAACAGAAATTCTAAATGATAAGTATTATTTTTTATTCGCAAGTGTGTTGAAAAACGTCGTATGACACTCGTGGGCATTGGTCATTACAGTCTCGGCTATACAGCCCTCGCCTAACGGCTCGGGCTATGCAACACAGCCTCGACTGTAATGAGTCGTATCATAATGTATTATTATGCCACACCTGGCCAATAAAGTGGCTTTTTCCGCACGCTGCGCGTAATAGTAGATTGTTCAACTAGGGACTAAAACAAGCCATAATGACACAAGGTGTTTAGCCACCCGAGCGTAGCGAGGGTGACTATAGATCGAGTGTCATTATGGTTGTTTAGTCCCGCGTTAAACACTCTACTTTTCACTTTGAATGCGAGGAAAAAAACGACGTTCTATTACACAAAATTACAATATTTATTGTTCCGTACTTGCGGTATAAAGTTGCACTATACACATTAATTGTTGAAATATTGTGCTCAAATACGATTAATGAACATTCAAAAAGCAAAGAAAAATTTTTCCGCGGTTCTTTATTTTTTTTTACTTTGTGAAGTCACTCAGGCTTTAAATGCTGGCATTTTTAGCCAACAGCTTCAAACGTGAAAACTACCTATTTTAAAACTAATTGGATAATGCAAAATAAAATTAAGTTACCCCTAATCTAGTTAAATTGATTTATATTCGTAATAATTAATCATTATGACTATATTAAATCGTTATTTTTTTAATATTTTTGCTAAGTTGTCTTTTTAGGTTATTTTCACACCCAAAAATTATCTATACACAATCACTAAAAATGGCGACAATATTCCAACCACAAACACCCCGATTGGCTGTTTAGGGGTTTTCAAAGTCAATTAAAAAAAAATACTTTAATCCCTAGAGATTAATAAGGAACTTTAGTCCCGATATACAGAGACTAAATTAACATTTTAAGAGCATGAGAAGTGAAAAATGATGTACACAACACGTGAGGTAATAAAGAAAGCCCTCGATCGCATATTGACGCCCCTCGCGACGTCTGCGATCTCTTTGTTTTACCTCCCTAGCGGTGTAATGTACTATTTTTCATCAGTCGTCGCAGCTACCGCTACTTGCCCACGGACCCCGACTGCCCGATGTCGTGTCGCGGCTACCCGTGCTCGCCGGGCATGCAGCACGAGCTCGACTGCACCGCGGGCTCCTTCGTGCCCGACAGCTCGCAATGCAACTGCTGCGGCCGCTGCAGCGCTTACTTCCGTTAGTTGACAACCCTTACTAAGCGAGGCGTTCGGACAAGTTAGTTTTGAAAGAGACAATTTGACAGGAGGCAATGGCAACTGCTGCGACCGGTGCAGCGCCTACTTCCGTTAGTTCTTACCTTTTTTGACAACCCTTACCAAGCAAGGCGTTCGGACAAGTTAGTTTTGAAAGAGACAATTTGACAGGAGGCAATCTCTACTGCTGCGGCCGCTGCAGCGCCTACTTACGTTAGTTCTTACCTTTTTTGACAACCTTTACCAAGCGAGGCGTTCGGCGGACAAGTTAGTTTCGAAAGGGACAATTTGACAGGAGGCAATGGCAACTGCTGCGACCGGTGCAGCGCCTACTTCCGTTAGTTCTTACCTTTTTTGACAACCCTTACCAAGCAAGGCGTTCGGACAAGTTAGTTTTGAAAGAGACAATTTGACAGGAGGCAATCTCTACTGCTGCGGCCGCTGCAGCGCCTACTTACGTTAGTTCTTACCTTTTTTGACAACCTTTACCAAGCGAGGCGTTCGGACAAGTTAGTTTCGAAAGGGACAATTTGACAAGAGGCAATGTAACCGCTGCGGCCGCTGCAGTGTTTACTTCTATTAGTACCTGTGCAACCCTGACCATACCCTGTTCACTCCCTAATTTAAGCGCGAACGAGAACCTATAGTAGCGCTCTCGACTGGTCGGGTTTATTCGACAGGTTGCCACGCACTCGTGATACCATGTTTTATTTTCCGACGCAAAATCTGTGTTGTTTATTCTGACGTCTGAAGCCCATCTAGCCTTACCTTTGTGGTTCGCATTAGATCTTTAAACGCGTACTTAGATCGATTTCGTTGCGGTTTATTCATCGAATACCGACTTGCCCGATGTCGTGTCGCGGGCTCATTCGTGCCCGACAGCTACCAGTAACTAACTGCTGTGGCCGCTGCAGCGCTTACTTCCGTCAGTACCGTTTTGACAAGCCCTGAATAGGCCCCGCCCACTGCGCACTTTAGGTGGAACGGCGTTCCTAAAACGGCACTTCCGACCAGTCGGTTCTATCCAGTGAGTCCGTCGACGTTTACAGTAGCCCCCTAGAGTCTGTGCGGAAAGAGAATAGGCGTGGCGAAAAACGGAACTACTAACCTACCCAGTACGGCAAATACGGTAAATATTTTTTTTTCGGTAGAAAAGCATTACAGCGCCCCCCAATTTTAATCCTATTCTCTTTCCGCACAGACTCTACTTGGGTTTTAGTTTAGACATTACTAGCCACCCCTTATTAGCAAATAAATGGTGCAATAATAAAATTCCAAGCATTTTTTTCAATTCCCCTCACAAGGTTCGTTTGATTTTAGAGTTGAATCATAAATGTGCTGAATTTAAGAAGACCGTTCGACTTCTTGACAATGGTAGCAGCGAAATTGAGGTAAGAACCCTATAATCTACCTATTTGTGGGACTGATCTTATTTCCATTGATAATGTAATTTATGCCACACCTGGCCATAAAGTGGCTTTTTCCGCACGCTGCGCGTACGGAAAAAGCCGTTTTCTGGCCAAGTGTAGACATAAAATGATGTACACAACACGGAAGGTAATAAAAAAAGCCCTCGATCGCATATTTACGTCCTTCGCTTGCAGGTCGGACCGCAATCATCTGCAATCACCTTTCTTTGTTTTACCACCCTAGTTGAGTGGACTATTCCAACTCTGCGAGCCGCTTTTGACCATAGGTTTAATTGATTAACGTCAACAACCATGTGTATACACTTTTTTGGGTTTATCAGAAAAAAGAGCATTGTTTCATATTTAGGTGGAAGAAGAGTTTTTAGAGCCAGGGTGCGACGACGGACTGGTGTGCAGACAGGGCTTCTGCCAGGACATTCACACGGTGCTGACACCGGTACAGACCAGGAAACGCAACTCCGAGGGTACACCCATCCCGAATGGTAATAGTACATTACACAACTAGGGTGGTAATACAAAGAAAGGCCGAAATCGCAGATGTTTGAGGCCCGAGCTGCAAGCGAGGGACGTAAATATGCGATAGAGGGCTTTCTTTATTACCTCCCGTGTTGTGTACATCATTTTATGTCTACACTTGGCCAGAAAGTGAATTTTTCTGTACGCGCAGCGTGCGAAAAAAGCCACTTTATGGCCAGATGTGGCATAAAAAAAATCTATGCCCAGTTAAGTATTTGCTTGTGCATTTTATTAATGTCATTTCGTGTGATCATGTCACAATTGTTATAATCAGGGAGCGTACTTTTTGTGCCGATGACAGGCAAATGACGTCAACCTACATACAGGTTGATTTAGTTATATTGATTTACCTTTTCCGTAAATTACCTGTGTCGTTTAAATTAGCATGAATGAATTATATTTTTTACTTTCATTGATTGTGTCAATGCTAGAAGACATTTTGTAAGTAAAAATCTATACGTCTATTTTTTTTAATTTATTTTAACGGGAAATTGGAAATATTAATCGGATACGAGATTTGACATTTCATCTTATCCGAATGTAATATATTTATGCGGTCACTTCTATATCAAAATACGTTTCTGATTTATTTTCCAATTCCCCGGTATAATAAATAAAAATAATACAGGCCGACATATCTTGATTTATAAAAAGGCTTCTACCATTGACACAAACTAAAGAAAGTAGTGATAAAATGAATTCATAGCTTTTACGATACCGGTAATTTCCGGTAACGATAAATCAATCTAAAACCTAAAGTGAATCATGCTGTGTGTAGCTTGACGTCATTTTTACGTCAACCGTACCAAAAGTTACGCTCCCTGGTTATAATGTTTTTGAAAAGAGAAACTGGTGAGTTTCTTCCGGCGCTTCTTCTCACCAGAAGGTCATTACCGAAGCGCCAAAAGAAAAGAATCAGACATGTAAAAGAGCCCTTGAGGTATACTTGCAGAAATAAATGAGTTCGTGTTTAGTAAATCATCGTTTTTGAGGGCCTCAAGAAATTTAAGTGATTAAAGCATAGATTTTAACCTCAAGTTACCACTTTGTCGCTTTTAAAAAGTAGCTGTTTCATTTCATAGATCTGATTTATGAAAAAAGGTTTTATTCGTTAAAATTTTACACACACAGATTTTAATAATTAAAATTTGACACACACAGTTTTGTCCCGCATTCTAATTCTAAAGTTTTCTTCAAATTTCAGCAATTCTGCTAAATCGTCTTATAATTGGCTTAAAATGTGGCATGGCTAATCGAAATCGCCAATAGCATCACAATAGCCGACTCTGAACCGACCAACTGGCCGCATAGAAGCGTGCGGCCATGCGCGGCAAATTCAAATTCAGCAATCAGAAGTCGTTGCATAGTCTCGGCCGCGGCCGAGAATCTCGGCCCTTCTTGGCCGAGAGCCGAGTCCAGTGTCTCGGCGCGATTTTTGGCCGAGATTAGCCGAGACCGAGATCTCGGTGGGACGTTATACCTAACCTACCCTACTAATTTCAACCCTTTAATAGGGTAGAAATTAGAGGGTAAGCAGTATCTTTTTGTCTTTATGGAGAGCACGCCACTATTGGCTCAGGATAATACAATTTAGTATACTTTGTCCGGCGGCTTAAGAGTAAAGAGTCATAAAAATGAGCTAATTGGTTATCTATTATAGAAAGAGTGTAAGTGATTTCTTACGTGTACAAAAAGCTAACGTAATAGTTAGTACTAAGGTACAATGTCAAATGACAGCACAAAAATTGCAAATGCAATAAAAAACATTTGAGGGTAGGGTTGCAACAATCGGGAATTTCCAACTAGTACCTATTACGTTGAATCTGGTTTAGTGGTTTATGTCTGTTTTAATATTTTACCCACTTATTACAGTTTTGACGACCCTATGCAGGTGTGAAGATATCTTTTGTATTTGAAACATAAAAAGCATTTTGAACTTTAATAGAAAGTGTTTAGGTCGAAATTCACTACTTCGTATTACGACTTGTCACCTTTCGAAGTAATGATGCTATTGTAACAAGTTTTATGGCTTTTTACTCTAACGCTGCCGGATAAACTATACGTAGCAGATTTGGCAAGGACGACTTAATTTTGAATGTCTAACCTACCTAATGGCATAATGCGTTCATAACAGAGCCCTGCAAGCGTGAAATGAAGATTTACAAGAAAAAGTTCGGCGCCGAGGGACACTTGCACTACGAGGCGCCGCAATGCACCCCACTGTGGCTCTACGCTCCCGTCCAGGTAATGCAGGTTATCGCAGATCCCTAACTTTGCAACCGGTTGAAGTGGAAATGGGCTGGTCACATATCGATCGTCATTAGGTACTTTAAAAAAAACACGTAACTGACACTGACTCCAGGTAAAAGAGTACTAAGTGTATGAAGTTCCTATGTAACTTTTGACGTTTTTCTCTAGGACGTTTTTAGATACGTGTTTTTTTTTCAAAGTAGTGATTGTTGTGATACTCCACTCTTTTAAATAAAACCACTCGTACCAGGAACTTTAAATGTTTATTGTACACAATTTAGGTTTAAACAACAATTGAATTCGACCGCTCAAGCTAGAATGTCCCGCCAGCCAAGTGTATCCTCTATTTATAACTTTTTGCTGTGACTACATTATCAATTGGCGCGTTTATTATGGGTTACCAGGATGAAAATTAATATTGGCGCACATTATAAATGTTACCATTATACAATTTAAAAATACAACCTAACATGATAATATGTCGCAGAACCGATAACCGCTGGAGTAAGTGTGTTCGGAGTGGAGACCGCGTCTTGGCAAACGTAGCGTGGGACGCCCTCTGCATAAGTGGGGCGGCAGCGACTGGATGCATACAACAGTAGACCAGGCTCTATGGCAGTGGTTCCTAACCTTTAAGCCACATCACCCACAGCCCACAGGCCCCCTCTAGATTTGTATCGTTATCCCTCCAAAAAATAGGCAATACAGACAAGTATATGAAAGAACTCAAAGAAAAACGACTTAATATGAGTATTACTCCTGAGAAGACTTAATTTTACCCCTAAAGGGGTAATTACCCCCAGGTTCGGAACCACTGATCTATGATGTACCTACCTTAGGAGAGGCCTATGTCCAGCAGTTGACTGCAACGGGCTGATGATGATGATGATGAACTTTGTAACCACCTTTAATGGAGTAGACACAGGACAACAACATCACTAGTCCTTTAATAGTCCAATTTCTAGGGTGACTTACCCAAAGGCTGCTAACGGGACCCTATTATTAAGCTTCCGCTGTCCTAGAAATACAAATTCTGAAAATGTCAAGTTTTAATACGGTCAGATACAGCCCTGCGATGTGACAGACATCACACCAGAATGTCAACTTTGTCGACGTGACGACTATGGCACCTTGCTTAAAAACATATAGAAAGTCTTAGAATACACTATCAATTCAAAAGCCCGTTATAAAATATTAATACCAAACAAAGACTTCCTAACTTTGTTAGAAGTATAAAAAGAATGGCGTCACGTGCCCGACATTCTGGTGGAATGCCCCTGTATCTGGGTCATTCTCATTTTTGTGCACATAGTCACTACTAGTGATCCAAAGGACTCGAGCCTTTTAGCCCTTTTTAAAAAGGCTCGGAGCCCTTTTTTAGAGCTGGCTTGAAAAAAAAGGCTTAGTAGGACTCGAGTCTTAAAAAAGCCTCGAGCCCTCTATAGGCTTTAAAAAGGACTCGAGCCTTTTTTAAAAGGCTAGCCTTTTAAAAAGGCTCGAGCCCTTTAAAAAAGCCTAGCCTTTTTAAAAAGACTAGCCTTTTAAAAAGGCTAAAGGACTTTTTAGCCCTTTAGCCCTTTTTTCGAGGCGAGCCTTTTTAAAAAGGGCTAAAAGGCTCGAGTCCTTTGGATCACTAGTCACTACCCTGGATGTCACTACCGTGGCTTTAATCGCTCTTTCTAAACGTTCGACCTAACCGTCATAATATCATGTCATAATAAGTATATGGATGAGTGAATTCATGATAATAGTATTAATTTTTTTTTATTAATTAGAAAGAGTAATAATGCCCATCGTGGCCGTTATTACTCTCTATTACTCAGTGACATCCCCGGAACCTAGTAGTGACTATGTGCACAAAAATGCGAATGACCCATCTACTATAATACTACTATATTAGTAATTAATCCATTTGTTAACTGTTTAGTGTCGTCGCTTTTTGTGCTACTGTGCGCTGGAAGACGGAACCCCCATTGAAGGCATCAAGGTGCCCCGCGTCGAAGTGTCCAACATGAACTGTGGTGAATGATTTTGATATTTGTTTGCAAAACCTGGGGATTTCTCCGGGCATTTCCATAGTGTAGGACCTAGGGAATGCAATACCCGGTCAATTATGAAGCCCGGGTATTACCCGACTCTAAATAAAGTCAGTTATAGGTAGTTTCACGAGAGTTGAGGACACGCACACAACAACACTGTCATGTAATGACAGCGGGATTTTGAAATTACTGTTCTTTTTTCGTACCGATAGCAGGTTCAACAGTGAATTGCAAGATAGACCAAAAAGTTTGTTTAAACTATAGCCTTGTGTTTATTTACTCACTCATTCATTTCATTCATTCACTTTTTTTGCAATGAGTACTTCATGTAGCTGTGTGTGTAATCAATCATTCACCTCAACTCTCGTGAAATTACCTATACCCGGGTTGCATTACCTACAATGAACTTGCCGGAATTGCCGACAGTGTTTAACTTAAGTAAGACAAGCAAGCATGTCATGTTTTTTGCGTGTGCTTTAAGGCGGCCGACGTTCAATTTTATTTAATATCTTTAAAATATAAAACCGGCCAAGTGCGAGTCGGACTCGCGAACTGAGGGTTCCGTACAAGCTCATAAGTAGATACATGAATAGTTCAAGAAAAACTATATGGCGATTAGTTTAGTAGGAGCAAATAAGTATGTGTTAAGATTTTTGCAAATTTCTCAAAAACAGTGCAAGTTAGGAAAACCGTTATATTTTTCCTGTAATATATAGGATGACATTAATAATTGGTAATTATTACAGATTTTTCTGTTCAGTAACTTCGAAGATAATAGGGGGGGAACGGTATTTTTTTTAACGTTTTTCGCCATAAATCAAAAACTACTATTTAAAAATAAATACAAAAAGACTGTTTTAATGTACAAATTAAGCCTTGTCATTTGATAACTCACTCAATATAATAGCCCTTCTTTCAATTTGCAAAGTCTCATTACGGACCCCTTTAAAAAAAAAGTAAAAAAGTTACAAGATTTTTTTTACATCCTATAAGCTCGGGTTAGCGGTTCTTAACACTATTCCAAATTTCAAGTCGATAGCATCAGTAGATCCTGAGATATCTTGCCGTGACAGACGGACAGAGTCGCACCATAAGGGTTCCTTTTTTACCATTTTGGTACGGAACCCTAAAAACGATAAATGCATAATTTTTATTAATAAGTAGGTTTTTTAACCCGGGTTCTGACACACATCAACCAGCGTTAAGCGACCGGTTTAGTAGAGGTGCTTCAGTTATCTGTTATAGTCTGCACTTTTAGTTATTTAAAAAAAGTTAAACAAGAAAACCACGTGACTCGGGTCGTTCAGCCAGTGGTATTGTGCCACAGATACAAAACGCTACTTTGATTGGCTGAACGACCCGAGTCACGTGGTTTTTTGTTTACCTTTTTTTAAATACCTAAAAGTACAGACTATAGGCAGTGTACGTCCGGTTATTCACATTAAGGTCATGGGCTAATATTATAAAATAAACGGTAAAGTGTTGACAGCAACGTTTCTGAAATTGGGCAGTATTTTCCATATCTAATCTAATCTAATCCCCACGAGATAAATTTTACGAAAATCCGTTTTGAGTCTGCGTGGAAAGAGAATAGGATTAATTTTGGGGGGCGCTGTAATGCTTTTCTATCGTATGTACCGTTTTATCTGTTCTGTGGCCATACTGGTTAGGTTAGTTCCGTTTTTCCGCCACGCCTATTCTCTTTCCGCACAGACTCTAGGCGTTTGAGATACTCTAATTTAAAAAACCTTCGACTCGAGGTGTTAATGTAAGGTCAACTGGGGTAACTGCGTCTATGGCGGCCTACCCCCACCACTGTAAAACTCCCTACCCTACCTGCCTGTAGTGCTGTACTTTACAGGCAGGTAGGGTAGGGGCGGTTTTAAAGAGTTCGGATTTAATGGAATCTTTAAAAGACGCATTGGCCCCCATAGACGCATTTATCCTGCTTCACCTAGTTCATGTAGACTTTCGTCATTGATTGATACAGATTGTGCTCGGGAGAAGTGCCGTCTACATTCGGAACTGGAGTGCGACGGTTTCGGGAACTATCGTGACGCCATGTTCGCGCCGCACATCGATGAGTGGAGCGAGCTCGATTACGATGAAGACCGTAAGCGAGTATTAGGGCGTACAATACAGTACGGTTATTTCCACTTTGACACTTAGGCCAGTGGAAATTAACCTTAAAATCGCAAAGTATGATGTATCTGATTTTTTAGGGTTCGGTAGCCAAAATAGCAAAAACGGAACCCTTATAGTTTCGTCATGTCCGTCCGTCTGCCTGTCCGTATGTCACAGGCATTTTACTCAAAAACTACACCATGGATATTGATGAAGTTTGGAATATTGGTGTCTTGTAGGTATGAGCCGCTACTTAGTTTGGTAGTTAAATAACTAAAATAAATATTTTTAGGGGGGGGGGGGGGGGGGGGCACTCCATAAATGTTACAGAAGCTAAAGTTTTTTTTTTTCAGAAAATATTAACGTGTGGTACATAGTTCGACAGCTCTTTCAAAAACATTTTAAGGTTCTTATTAAGTACCGTCAAACCCTCCAACTTTGCCCACCGCCCAATCTTTGCCCATCCATGCCATTTGTCCTTCCTGCAGGAAGGAAATAGTATATTTTCATCCTGGGCAAAGATTGGACGGCGGGCAAAGTTGGAGGGTTTGACGGTAATGTTTTTGATTAAGTAAATACCTTTGGAAATAATCGCACCGAAAGTTGTGAAAATTGTGCCCCCCTCTATCTTCTAAACCGTGTGTCCGAAAAATATAAAAAAAATTACTAAGATAATGCTTAATTAATACTTTCAACGAAAATTATTTTCAACAAGATCGGATTACCGTTTTTGAGTTATTGCCGACAAACTGCGCTTCTCAACAAAAGGACGTAATTGCTATGAAGATACGCTCTTTTGTTGATGTACTTTTTTTACATCGTATTTTTTACCTTATAGTTACGGCTATGGAACCCTACATGAGCATGGTCCGACACGCTTTTGGCCAGTTATTGTTATGTTCTTGGACCAGTTAGGGTAGAGCGAATATTGGAATCGACATTTGAAAAAAGACATACTAAGTTAATATTAACCTTTTCACACCTCCTATTCAGAAAAAAGTATTTTGCTCCCTCATAAGAGGGATCAAAGTAGCACGTTTCTGTTCAAGGACAACAGGGTATTTTTAGTTTAAACCCACTTAGAATATGCCATACCATAGACTTAAATTACACACCGAGGGCGGTATAATAAGGAATGGCCCAGATCACAGGTGTTTGCGGTCCAAGCCGCAGGCGAGGGCCATAAATATAATATGGAAGTGGTATTTTCGTCTCGTCCGTAAAAAATAATAATCGTTTTATAAAATAATAATAGACTATACATTTGACAATATAACATTTAATTTTTAATAATAATGTGTGATGCTCTTTGAGTAACTATATATTTCGTTATTTTGGTAGGTAGCGTTTGTATTTGAATTTTCCTCATAGTCGGTGTGAAAAGCAGTATGTGTCACTCGGTAGCAAAATTATTTTCACCTCGGGCGTTAACACTTGAATCCCTCACTACGCTCCGGATTATACTTTAGTATTAGTAAATACATCATTTTGCTCCCTTGTGACACAATCTACTATTTCGCCGCTACGTAAAACATAAAGGTCGCAAATCAGACGCATAACAGTGTCAAAACCGAAATTGACCTTTATGCTGGTGCATGAAGGTTTATATCGCTCTGCGGTCTGTGACCAATATATGCGTCGTTGGCGTCCAACCTGCGGTGCCAATATTTACGTCGTTGGCGTGGAAAAGGCTAATAATAATTAAAATAACGCCCAAACGCCCAGACTTGTTGGAGCTACTGAAAGTCACAGAAACCTTCAGTAGCGCCATCAAAATGGAGTTTGGTGTAGATAAGTATGCGGTCATGCATGTACAACGAGGGAAAGTCGTAAATTCCCCGAATTTGCAACTTTCCGAGACAATGACTCTCAGGTCTATCTCCGAGGCTGAAACCTACAAGTACCTTGGTATGTCACAGGCCTTGAGTATTGCGGACAGGGACACTATACAGGCGGTGAAGGAGCGCTTCTTCTGTCGCTTGACAAAAGTACTTAACAGTCTTTTGTCTGGCGGCAACAAGGTGCGGGCCTTCAACGCTTGGGTGATGCCCCTGCTCACTTACTCCTTTGGCATACTAAGGTGGACTCAGACTGAGCTGGACGCCCTGGATAGGCGGGTCCGTGTGCTGCTCACTACACACCGCATGCTACACCCACGCTCGTCAGTTATGAGACTGTACATCCCGCGTAAGTGTGGCGGCCGTGGCTTTCTAAACGCCAAGGACCTCCATAACCGCGAGGTGTGCAGCCTCAGGGAGTACTTCCTAAACAACGAGTGTGGGATACATCGCGATGTAGTAGCAGTAGACAGAACCCTTACCCCTCTTTCCTTGGCAAACGAGAACTGGCGTAGACCTAAGGTGCTTAGCACCGACGACCGCAAGGACATATGGAAGAGTAAGGAGCTACACGGGCGGTTCTACAAGGCCCTCACGGGGCCCGATGTAGACCTGCTCGCGTCGGTGAACTGGCTACGCTTCGGTGATCTCTTCGGGGAAACTGAAGGTTTTGTCTGTGCAATTGCGGACGAAGTTATGATGACGAACAACTACCGGAGATATATCCTGAAGGACGGTACGGTCGACATCTGTCGGGAATGCCGCCGCCCCGGAGAATCTATCAGGCATATTATCTCCGGTTGTTCCCATCTGGCTAACGGCGAGTACTTGCACAGACATAATCAAGTAGCCAGGATCATTCACCAGCAACTTGCTGTTCGATATGGTCTTGTGGGGTCTGAGGTGCCGTACTGTACGCACCAATGCCGGTTCTCGAAAATGGTCGTGCCACGCTCTATTGGGATCGATCTATCATCACGGACAGGACTATTGTAGCCAATAAGCCTGATATCTGATAGACCGATCCAAGCGCCGTGCAGTGCTCGTCGACATCACCATCCCCCCATGACGAGAACCTCGTGAAGGCCGAGAAGAACAAGCTCAGCAAGTACCTTGACTTGGCTCACGAGGTTACCGCCATGTGGGATGTTGATTCGACGATCATTGTTCCGATAGTCGTTTCGGCGAACGGACTTATAGCGAAGAGTCTCGATCACCATCTCAAGAGACTCTCGCTAGATGGCTGGATCAAGGGTCAGATACAGAAAGCGGTTCTTCTGGACACGGCGCGCATCGTCAGGAGGTTCCTCTCTCTGCGGCCCTAACCACCGGTAGCCTGGGCCCCGCCCCGCTGCCGGCGGCACCCTAGGTTAGGTTTTTTATAATGTGTTTATATTTTGTAATTTCATTTTGTATTTTACTTTATATATATATACTGTAAAAAGCCTAATCTAAGAAAATAAAGATATACCGGATTAAAATAGTATATATTGTGATTGTGACAGTATTATGCTATACGGGTACGCCTCATGTTGCATAATCTTTTTTGGTCGAATCATCATTTGGCAGAATTCATCATTTGGCATAATGCATTTTTTTCTGAAACTGTAGAATTTTCAGGACTCTTTAAGGCATTATCCTGTTAAATAGGTTAGGTTAGGTTAGGTTTGTAACATAACAATCCCGAAAAGTTTAAATTTTCAGAATAAAATGCATTATGCCAAATGATGAATTCTGCCAAATGATGATTCGACCAAAAAAGATTATGCAACATAATAATAACCCGTTTATAACGAGGGGCTGAATTTACTGATTTATTGTGTTCCATAAGACTACTTATTAATGTGAAATGACAAAATTCGACCTATGTTGATATAACGTTATTTACTTGTAATACCATCAGGAATACGTGGTTACAGTTTGTCGGGTAACTCGTACCCGCGGTGTATAGCGCATAATAAACTGTTAGTTATGATTTGAAAACATTTTTCTTTGTTCTAGGTGATGTCAAAGCAACTTCAGCAAAGGAGTGAAGAAGGGATCAATCAAATACTTGATATGATCATTAAGGTATTATTCCACTTATGACTGAAGACTTGTAACTGCTACAATAAAGAGAGACTTATGCCTCGAGAAATACGACTTATTTTAACTTAAACCCTTTACCTGCTGTACCATGTTAGTGTAAAAAGATGTATTTTGTTAGGAAACACTAAAAATTTGCCTTTTAACTGACTTCATAAAAAGAAGGTTCCCTAGTAGTTTGTATATTTTTTATTACTTAGCGTTAGTACCTCAGTACTTCGTTAACAAGTTTGAAGGTTTTTTTCAGGAGACCGTGCTTCCACTATGGGGTCGCTTCCCCATACTGATTGCACAGTTGGGACTTGTGACATTGTCCGATAGTTTTGTATGGAGACAGTGAACGTGTTAAAAGGGTAAGATCGGTACCATTTTTAAAATCCAGTTGTGATGATTGGCTCTACTAGGTATTGATAGAAGTCCTCAAATATAGATTCACTGTTAGTCGGTTACATCATTTTTTTTGTGTGTAGAAACTCTCAGTAAAAAGTCGCATTTTACACTAGCACGATATTGCTTGCTTCACGCCTGCGCCGTAGGACCTAAACAGCTGACTGTTATGTCAATAGTTTGACAAACTTAACTTTGCCGCCGACGGAAACTTGAACTAACCTCTATCTATACTAATTATCTAACGATTGTGTGATAGTAGCGCCACAGCTAACTGCACGAGTAAAGTTGCCGCAGCTGCAAAAGAAATAAACTTTTTATTTGTGTTGTAATGTCATGAAAGCAGATTCCGGTTTTTTCGTGTTACCGATTTATAACCTTCACCTAGCGCTGAAAGCGTATTTTCGGTCCACCGCTGCGCCCTTGTGACGTCACAACGTGTTCGCGCTTCTAATGTTGCCAGGTGGTTGGAAAATCGGAAGTGTTGGTTTTTCTATTAAACGAGGCAAATACAATTTTGAAAATATACGTATATATACGTATATCGTAAGAAGTGTTCTATAATACAGATTATATTATCATTGTAAAGAAAACTTTACCTGCTACAGAGAACGAAGAGGATTTCAAATACCAAGGGGCACCGTAGTGTTCCCGCCAAGACGATTATAAGATATAATTACAAATTAATGACTGTAATTATAGGTTTCGTATAAAATAATTAACTATGATTTACCAAGATATTAAACGATAGAGCCCGATTTAATAAAGGTCCCCCGAAGCCTGATATTACATTTTAGCCTTTTAAGTTTTAATATTTTTGGTATTTATATTGTGTTACAAGCTTGCAAACGTTTGCTAAGTAGAGCTAAAAATGATGTTTATACCGAGGCCGCTTTCCCGAAATATTTTGGGAATCCTAACAAAAAACTTGGCAACCCACAGCGCATGGGGCAGTCAGTCGATACTGCGCGTAGGGGACGACGCGCTCTCGCGGCAGAAATACCCATCGCACAAATATTTGGTTAAACAGTTAAAAATGCCCAATATAATAAACGAGGTTAAATTAGACTTTAAGGATGTACTCCTCAGGCCTAAGAGGAGCACGCTACGGAGCAGAAACGATGTGAGTTTGTTTTTAATTTTCTTTTTTTTTATTGTGGCTGTAAGATCAAGGTTGGAGTTTTCAGTGTCTGTGATGTAACTTTTTTTAGCGTGAAAATTGGGACCAAGGAAAACTGTGGTCATTATTTTTATTTTATTTTAATCGACTATTTACGGAATGTTTGATTAATTTATGCATGCAAATCGCAAATACATTTCATGTAGAGTAGCATGCGTGCTCGATCACTGTAGAGGAGGTGCCAATATTAGTTATGGTTTTTCGCTCTATTATAAAGTACAATTTTTAGTACCTATGTTATTTTGAAATGGTTCTTATTTGTTTATTTTAATTAGGTAAACTTATTTGAAGTAATATAAACTTAGGTACTTTTATTAACATTTACGGGATTCCTCTCAACGTAGCTCATAATAGTTGGTACTGTAAAGTGGTCCTACTTTGCTCCAAAATTAGAGAATTCGAAATAATTCTGCCAATTTTTTATTTTAAGACAATATAAGAAATAGTACATTATACAACTAGGGTGGTAAAACAAAGAAAGGCCGAGATCGCAATTGTTTGCGGCCCGAGCTGCAAGCGAGGGACGTAAATATGCGTTCGAGGGCTTTCTTTATTTCTTCCCGTGTCGTGTACATAATTTTACTGTGTACACTTCGCCAGAAGTAGCCAGGAGTAGGAGCTAAGTAGGACCAGTTTACGGTACAAGCTTGTAGTTTCATCACAAACTGCAATGTTTGCTACCAAGTAGGTACATACCTACTAACAAGTACACTCTCAGAAGATGACTTTACATGTTGACGACAGCCTAGTTTGATCTTCCACGGTATTCATTATCTGAATTCAGGTTTCCAACGGATATATCACGTCACTCGTTTTCTTTCAGATCATTATATTTTCAGATCTATGTAACAGAACTATTCTCCATATTTTAATCTATCCCCAGTCACACACGCATGCATACAGTGGCAAGTGCTCCACAGAAATATATCGAGGTAGAACTTAGAAGGAAAAAGTGTATGTACAGTAAGATTTATCTAAGGTGTCCGAATGCTTGTTCATTCTCTTTACGAACATTCGGATACCTTAGATAATTCTTACTTTACCTCGCGTGCTAAAAACAAGTGGCGGCTAGGGTTTGCAATTCGAATATTCGAATATTCGCCGGAAATAATATTCGAATATTAAAGTATTAATTATTGGAATAAAACGAATATTTCGAATACTAAAAATGATGGATGTATTAATTAATTTTTCTTTAATAATCGCCAGGGTTCATTATTCTTTACGTAAAGATTAAGCCCACCTGATTAGTTAGACAATAAAACAATATTTTCGTGAAGTATTAAGATCAATCACGAACCGTTAGCAGTTCGTTGCGCAGAATTCGAATGAAGCCTCAAGGGAAACCTTGAGTTTGTCTAATCTGTAATTTAAAAGCTACTAAACCAATAAACTAGGGTTCTGTACCGGTACGCAGTTGCCCCTGGTATCCATGGAGCAGGCCCGCCCAGCACTAGGAACATACAAAGGCGCAAAAAGTGCAGTCTTAGCTCAAGCTATTATTAAAATTGCATTTTTATGTGCCTAATTTAATTACTATTTGCTGGATTTCATAATTTTGTCATTCATCTTAACAAGGAGGTGTCCACTGCTGAATGAATATAAACATCGCCGATAAGTTCGCCTTTGTACACATACCTTTATTTTGTAACCCTGTGCTTTGTATTATTTTGTGCAATAAAGAGTTTACATACATACATACATCGCCTAAAGACTTTAACAATCAAATGGAAGACGTTTATTGCCCCCATCAAATGCCGGTGATCCTAACCTGGACGTCATCTTGTGAGCACGCTGCGTTTCCCGGTTCATGATCTTTATTCGAGAACCTTTAGGTCCCATCGTGCATCGGTTCATCGAGTAATCTAGCTCGAAAAACCGGTGGCTTATGCCAAGCCCATTGTCACTTCAACTTTTTAACTCTTACCGCTTTATCGCTTGGCTTAGTTCTTCTACAGATTTCTGATTTGACTACTTAAAATGACTCCGATCAAGATTATAGTTCTCTCCATAGCACATTGAGCGACTCTGAGGCAGTTCATTATGCTCATAGTGAGAGACTACACTTCTACTTCGTATATCGTCACTGGCTACAGACCAGTGGCGTGGCGTTAAATATATACTTAGTAAAGCCGAAGCAGATTCGGATTACTTTTTCTTCAGGAGTAGTAGATACTCCGGTCATATGCTTCAAAATGGGCAAGCCGGTGGGAATCGCATTCTATGGACGCCACGCCACTGCTACAGACACTGAACAAAGACCTGTCACAACGCAAAGATCATTTTCTGAAATTCCGGGATATCTCGAGAGTCGAGACCAGTGTGTATGTTTGAGCAGTAAGTAAGTATACCGAGTAGAAGAGTGGTTTTTCGCTATGGGCCTTATGAATGGAATGTTACATGTAATGGAAACAGCTATCCTCTCTCTCTCTCTGAGCTCTATTTATTCATCATAGATAACTTGCTCGTTTATTGATTTATTGTGATACTATTTACCTGATTTCAAACGCTCGAAATAAGTTTTTTGGTTGATATTCGAAAATATTCGAATATTCGAACATCGGAAATCTAAGCATTCGTATTATTCAAATACTAAAATTCGACGAATATTGCAAACCCTAGTGGCGGCGACCTGCTTGCACGCCGTTAACTTCAGTTACCGTCAATATTATTATCTTTGAAAATCTGATTTGTATAGGTAATTAATTCTGCCGTCCTATATTTAAAACTAGACTAACCTCTATGGAGTATTGGGGTTAGTCCAGTTTTAGATATCGGACGGCAGAATTGTTCAAATACCACCAAATGAAATGGACAATTAATGTTTTCCATCAATAAATTACACTTTTGGCGTCAAACGCCGAGCGAAAAAACGCTTGGTTACCATACAAATCTCTCGATATATTTCTGTGGTGTACTCTATAAAGACAAAAAGGCACTGCCTACCCTCTATTTTTTTCCCTAGTAACGGTACGAGGGTAGAAATAAGTAAGGTAAGTGGCATCTTAACACGCTATAGGTAGTTTCACGAGAGTTGAGGTGAATGATTACACACCCAGCTACATGAAGTACTCATTGCAAAAAAAGTGCATGAATGAAATGAATGAGTGAGTCAATAAACACAAGGCTATAGTTTAAATTTAAACAAACTTTTTGGTCTATCTTGCAATTCACTATTGAACCTGCTATCGGTACGAAAAAAGAACAGTAATTTCAAAATCCCGCTGTCATTACATGACAGTGTTGTTGTGTGCGTGGCCTCAACTCTCATGAAACTACCTATTGGCTCCGTGCACGACTTCAGCACCGCCTAGCGTCCGCAACCTTAGTGGCTCTGAGGCTCTGAGGTTTTGAAATTTCATTGCGACATTGTAACGAAAATTAATAAAAACTATAGTATTTTATATTCAAAATTACTGTGATACCGTGTTTTGGGTGAACAAAACGTTGAGAAAATTTTAGTCATTGAAATTAAATGAGGTAAGTAAATTTTATTCCAAAAGTGCGTTTTATTTTGGTTGTGTCAGGGTTTGTTTACTTCATGTTTAGTTGTACTTTTACTGTAAAACAAGAAGATAAAGCTACTTTAACGGTTTCCTTAAATAATAGTAAACATATAGAATTGTCCTTGTATCGCTAGTAATAAATTTTTTCTACTCCTGTACTGTTATCTGTCTTTTACTTGGTCACGAACACTAATATAAGAACATACATAATATGAGTTCAGAGAAGTCTATACTCTATTCCCCATAACAGCACTAGTGTCGTTATAGTCACTTTACGTTATTGCTAGCAGCCACAGACTTCTAAATCTAGGTTGAACTTAGGTCAAGGATTAAGCGCTCAATTTTAACTTTACGGTAAAAATGCACAACTACCAACTTAACAAACAATTAAATTCCTACGGTTTTTAAGAAAAACAAAACTTTCCGAACTAAATTCATTGATGCCAACATAAAAAAAGTATTTTTAAATTAAGTATATTTTAAATAAAATAAAAAAAGTTTACCATAGACACATACTGGCAGTCAAACGTCATATTTGCGTTGTTTCCAGGTTATGATTGATTTTGTATTTTATAATTTAAAACCTCGTCGTAGAAAAAGTATTGTATGCAACGTTGTATAATTAAGTCAAAAAACGCTCATTGCGTCTCTGTTTGCGATACTCGCCGCATTCGCGGCTCGTATCGCAACTCACGCAATTCGCATTTTTTGAACCCACTTATACAACTGTTGCATAAAATACTAAAATATCGTTTTCGGATCTAAATAAGTACAATTCTGAAGACCGAATTTGTGATCGTCACCCATATAAAATTTCAGCCACAAACCGTGTCGAAAGGCAGCTATCCATTTCTTGCATTGTTCCAGTTTCTAAGGAGCTTTTGGGAATCGGTAAAACTTGCATTCACTATTTCTGCCAGTATTCTTGCAGTTACAACAACACAACAATTGTTGTGACCCATTTTTGTTGGCGGAATAATGCGATTACTGAAGTTATCTGCTTTGCCCTAAGGTTAACTGTTAGGGAATGCCTTATGGCATTAAGTCCGCCTTTTGTACGATAAGTTTTCTGTTGTGCAATAAAGTTTCAATAAATAAATTACTGAAATTAGGTAGTTACCAGATTGCTTTGATATTGACAGATATGACAGATGACAGCTTACATTATTTCTACAGAAAGCCACTATGAGCGCTGCGATAGATTATGTTACCCCCACCTAGTACTTTGCACCTAGCGAATACCTACCATACTAATCTCTACTCTTCTACCCTTAATAGGCTAAGAATTAGAGGCTAGGCAGTGCCTTTTTGTCTTAATGAGTGCACGTCACTGTACGCATAAAGTAAATACCTATTTTTATAGTGACGTGCCATACCGTCTATTCGACGTCGGTTCCGATTTTCTCGGCTCGCCTTGAAGACGGCCGCGCGTCTGGAAGTAAAACGAAAATAGGTAACCGGTTTTTTCCGCGGCCATCCTTGGTTTTCAGCTGTGACGATTGATCTGTTTATAGATGTAATCATCGATGCAACTTTGCACGTTATCTGTAGTCAGCCAGGGCCGGATTAAGAGATATTGGACCACAGATAAAGTAATGTAGACGTTTGAAAAGGTTTAGATGTTATTTCTTTCGTTCAAGACGAGTCTTGATGTATTTTGGCCTGTTGTGGCTGAATTCTTGACGTGTACCTATTTTTTTTTAATTTAAAAATCTTGTGTCCAACATTACTCTAAATTCAAAATTGAAATAGGCTACTTTCCTGCCTGCCAGATCAAATCAGTTACTTTTTATGAAGTGTCAAAACGCTCAGATAGTATGAAGTTTGTATGGAATAAAAGCGAAATGACGTCATTTTACTTAAACATCAAATCATCTTCTTATTTATAGGTTTTGATCTTTTAAAACGCTAAATAGGTGATGTTTAGTTCAGTTTTGCAAATTTTCGAAAGCTGATTTAATGGCTAGCGTGTAGTAATTAATATTGACTACAGGCAAATACCGTATTGGGTCTTTGATGATTTTGACGAAAGATAAAACTATTTAACTCCTTTTTGATTGGAAAGTGGCCACCGCCGCCTATAGACATTTGCAACACTGGATGCATTATCAATATGTTGCCGGTCTCTGTCGGTGTGTCGGTCTCCCGTCGCTGGAAAAATGTTTTGACCAAATAGACTTAAATCTATTTAGTTAAAAGAAAAAAAATCCAAATCGGTCTATCCGTTTTCAAGTAATCGGGGAACAAACCTACATAAAAATTGCTCTTTGTTTTGAAGTCGGTTAACACTAAAAACTTGTTGCTACTAAGAAATGGACGAGAAACTAAGAAAAATACCAAAATCGCTATATGTGTGCCTATGATATTTGAAGAGTTCCCTCGATTTCTCCAAGATCCCATCATCAGATCCTGATTCGGTTGCAATGGGACCACCTCGGAGTAAAAAAGAATTTTCCAAATAGGTTCAACCATCTTCAAGTAATCGGGGAAGAAACCTAGATACAAATTTACCCTTTGTTTTGAAGTCGGTTAACACTAGAAACTCATTGCTAATAAGAGATGGACGAGAAATTACGAAAAATACTGAAATCGCTATATATGTGTGCCTATAATATTTGAAGAGTTCTCTCGATTTCTCCAAGATTCCATCATCAGATCCTGATTTGGTTACAATGGGACCACCTCGAAAGTCTACCCTTTCAAACAAAAAAAGAATTTTCCAAATCGGTCCAGCCGTCTTCAAGTAATCGGTGAACAAACACACAAAAAAAAAAAACATTCAGACGAATTGAGAACCGTCCTTCTTTTGGAAGTCGGTTAAAAATAAATACTATCTGAGCGTTTTGACACTTCGTATAAAGAAGGTGATAGATCTGTCGTCAAATAGCCCATTGTTACATTGATTGTTACAATATACGTACCACATATCCATAGGTTATCTCATAAATACTAGTTGATGCGACCTGCCATTGTAACATCGTGACACGTTTTAATGACTCAGAGAAAAGATAATCTATGAGACAGACGCGTTAATGTTGTCGAACGAAAGTAGTTTGCCTAGCCGTTTGATAGACGGCCCGATGTTACTCCAGGCACTTAACTAAATGGCGCCGTTTAATGAAAAGGCTAGGCAGCTAACCAAACAGCTAATTAAGCTAGTTGGCCGCGACATACATAAGATAAAGTCGGGCTAGTTACACCACTTATAATTCGAGAATAGGTAGACTGATTTTAATGTTTCTTGATTTTTAGGGTTCCGTAGCCAAAATGGCAAAAACGGAACCCTTATAGTTTCGTCATGTCCGTCCGTCCGTCTTTCCGTCTGTCCGTATGTCACAGGCATTTTACTCAAAAACTACACGATGGATATTGATGAAATTTGGAATATAGGCGTCTTGTATGAGCCGCTACTTAGTTTAGTAGTTAAACAAATAAAATAAATATTTTTAGGGGGGGCACCCCATACATGTTACAGAAGCTTAAAAATTTTTTTTTCAGCCAATATCAACGTGTGGTATATAGTTCGACAGCTCTTTAAAAAACACTATAATGTTTCAAAGTAATGTTTTTGATTAAGTGAATATATGTGACGTTCCGCAGGTAAAGGTACCTTACGGCGGGTAGGCGCTTACGCTGTTATTAACGGCACTCCTATATTCATTTGATTTTACACGACGTAAGTGCCGACCCTCCATAAGGTACCTTTTCCTGCGGAACGTCACATATTTGGAAATAATTGCTCCGAAAGTTGTGTAAATTGTGTGTCCCCCCCTCTATCTTCTAAACCGTGTGTCCGAAGGTAACGCTTAATTAATACTTTCAACGAAAATTATTTTCAACAAGATCGGATTAACCGTTTTTGAGTTATTGCCGATAAACTGCGCTTCTCAACAAAAGGACGTAATTGCTATGAAGATACGCTCTTTTGTTGGTGTACTTTTTTTACATAGTATTTTTTATTTACCTTATAGTTACGGCTATGGAACCCTACACTGAGCATGGTCCGACATGCTCTTGGCCAGTTATTTGTGACGTTCCGCAGGTAAAGGTACCTTACGGCGGGTAGGCGCTTACGCTGTTATTAACGGCACTCCTATATTCATTTGATTTTACACGACGTAAGTGCCGACCCTCCATAAGGTACCTTTTCCTGCGGAACGTCACATTTGTGTTTAGTTTAGTCTCTGCCCGGAATAACAGAATAACATCTCGAATATTCGCAAGATTTTCAATATTCGCATTCGTATTCGCAAAAATCGATGCGAATATATTGCGAATATTTTTGGTGCATTTTACATCCTAAAATTCATGGAAAAGAAATAAATACGGCCAAGTCCGAGTCGGATTTCGAAACTATCAATAAGTAATTAAAAACTCTGTTAGATAAGTACCGAAATAAAATGAAAATAAGATATGTTTAACTTCCACCGGTTCCAATTTTTCTACCACATGCATAATCATTATCTTTAGCTGACGAATTATTCCAACATAAACTTCAATTACTTATTTTATTGCAAAACTGAATTAAATTTAAGATAATCGTAATTGAAAACGATGTATTGAATTTTCATAGTTATTAATTTTGTTTATTTCTAGTATTATAAAATTTATAACCAATATTCGTATTCGCATTCGCATTCGCGAATATCAACGTTGATTATTCGTATTCGCATTCGCGAATGTTCAAAAACCGATATTCGTTACATCCCTAGTTATAAAGTCATTGTTTTGAATGTTCAAATCGTCTCCTTTCTTAGCATTTAAAAATCGAAGGGAATAAAAGTCGCAAATGCAAATTCTCAAAAACCGTATCTAAAACTCAATAACTACGCTTTATATTCCAATAATTTCAATGTTGTAAGTTAGTGAGCCTTGGTTGTCACCCGACGATATAATTATTAGCGTAAAATAATCAGTGTTGACACCAGTCATGTATCATTTCTCACATGTCAGGAAAATACTTGACTTGTGGGAACCCTACACGCGCCGCCACCGGCTAGAGCCAGTTCGCAGGCTAAGATCAAGCTAAACACACTGACATATAAACAAATATATCTGCTTGGGTTTTCTGGCCAACCGTATTTGGCAATGGAAAAAAGGAACACTAATAGAATAGCTATCCTGCTATCCTAGTTCTCATCCTATCCTATCCTAATAGAATAGCTATCCTGCTATCCTAGTCTAGTTCTTATCCTATAGCTTGTGATGCTAGCTACACTTTGTAGATCTATAAATAAAGAAAAACGGTTAAGTGCGAGTCGGACTCGCGCACCGAGGGTTCCGTACAAACTCGTAAGTAGATACAAGTAATTGAAGAAAAACTGTTGGCGGTTAGTTTAGTAGGACTAGGAGCCAAAAAGTAAGTATGTGTTACGATTTTTGCAAATTTCTAAAAAGCAGTGCAGGTTGGAAAACCGTTTTATTTTTTCTGTAATATTTAAGGATGATATTAATAATAGGTAATTATTACAGATTTTTCTGTTCAGTAGCTTCGAAGATAATAATGGGGGACGGTATTTTTTCATTTAGGACGAAAAATGTTCAACAAAAATATTTTTCATCACTTCATCACACTTGCTCGAAAATGGTGTTGTTTTGTTACACGTAGGTTTTGCGGGCCGTAAATGACCTATTACGCCCTAGAGCTTAATGGTTTTCTTTTTAAATTTGAAACGCTGGTTCTGTTTTACTCTTATTTGTCATGTTCAAAGGAAACGCCAATTTACTTTTTTAACTTTTCTTACTGAAATATTTATTTAAAGAGAACTGTTATTGCAAATACATGTAAACACATATTTCTGTAACATTAATTAAATGTTTAAATAGTGTATTTCAGTATTCTGCAAATATAAAATCAACAATTTTAAGTCTTTACCGCTATGGTTTCCGAACGTGACTCGACTTTCGCATTGTCTGTGGATATGTCACTAATGTCACTGCAGTTTTACAATTTTATTTAGGTTAAGTAAGGTTATTTTAATCAGATTTCCTCACAAGTGTGATGAAAAACATTGTGTGTGCCACGGGCGGTAAAGGAATTACAAACGAATGTTTGTTACAAGGCCGAGGCGAAGCCGAAGCCTACCGCCCTTGATACACAATGTACTATTTCGTCCTAAATGAAAAAATACATGGTTAAGAAAAAAAATAGTTTTAGATTCTATAAATTTAGCCCTTTCGTTTGATACCCAACTTAAAAAAAAAAGTAAAAATGCTATTACGATTTTAGGGTTCCGTACCAAAATGGTAAAAAAGGAACCCTTATGGTGCGACTCTGTCTGTCTGTCTGTCCGTCTGTCACAGCCAGATATCTCAGGAACTACTGCTGCTATCGGTTTGAAATTTGGAATAGTGTTAAAAGTAGTTAACCCGAGCTTATTGGAAATAAAAAATATCTTGTACCTTTTTTATTTTTTTTTTAAAGGGCTCCGTAATGGGATTTTGAAAATTGAAAGTAGGGCTTATATATCGAGTGGGGTATTAAATGAAAGAGCTTAATTTGTAGATTAAAATACCGTTTTTATTTTATTTCTTAAATAAATAGTTTTTGATTTATGGCGGAAAAAGTTTAAAAAAATACCATTCCCCCCCTATTATCTCCGAAGTTACTGATCAGAAAAATGTGTCATAATTACCAATTATTAATGTCGTCCTAAATATTACTGGAAAAATATAACGGTTTTCCTCACTTGTACCGTTTTTGAGAAATTTGCAAAAATCATAACACATACTTATTTGCTCCTACTAAACTAATCGCCATACAGTTTTTCTTGAACTATTCATGTATCTACTTATTAGGATTATTATTTTCCGTATATCTTTATTTGCTTAAGTTTATGCAGCTGATTATTATTATTATTAGGAAGATCATTATATTTTCTCTTCCTAACTTGAATACTTTTTTAAAAATTTACAAAAATCTTAACATATTCTACCCTCCCTACGAGAGCCATCTAGCGGAGAGTAGCAAAACTAAGCGATGGTTTATATCAGATTACATAAAAAATGTCTATTAAATACAATGATCACTCATCAGGAATCGGGAAAAAAACATAAAGTAACAATAATTATTAAAAACTCTATAATAGGAGTATGTTAGGAAATTTGACACTAGTAAATACCATAAAAATGAAATACCACTAGCGCCATCTAGGGACACAAATCTAAAATAAAGTGTGCTTCAAAACATGATTCCTTCATGAAAAATGATACATGAGAACTAACTTAGTTAACAAACAATTATTTAAATCAGCCAATAACAAAAAGTAACGTTTAAATTTAAATTACAAGTAAAATTTACGCGCTATTTAGTATCAATAGATGTCGCTGTAGCATACGCTGCATCGCGCTGTTAAGATTTTTCCTGGTTTAATAGGGCTAAAGTGGGTTTAAGGCAGGGTCGCTGTTAGTCGTAAGGTTGGTCTACTAATGAGTTAATACGGAACCCTCGGTGCGCGAGTCCGACTCGCACTTGTTTTTTATATCTAGTAGGCGGGGTAGTGACTTTTAAAACTATTCCAAATCGGCAGCAGCAATAAATAGTTCCTGATATATCTGGCTGTGACAGACGGCCAGACAGCCAGACAGAGTCGCACCATAAGGGTTCCTTTTTTACCATTTTGGTACGGAACCCTAATGATAAAGCACCTGCTTACATAAACTTCAGTCAGAAAATGCACAGACAAAACGTTGTCAAGATAAGTAGGTCCTAATCCTAATCCTATCCTCATTCATCTTATCTCTTATCTGGCAGTCGGATAATAGCTGCCAAATTATATGACGTCATTTTGGCATATTGTGATATTGCAATTATGAAATAACGCTACATTTAACACGTTCGCTGTCTCGTGCCCCCAATGTGGGGTCATGAAGGTTTCAGGAGTCCGTGCTTCCACTATGGGGTCACTTCCCCATACTGATTGCACAGTTGGGACATATGACACTGTCCGATAGTTTTGTATGGGGGCAGTGAACGGTTAAAGAGTACCTCTATCAGTTAATTCATACAAAATTAAACATTTAAAAGCAACCGGCTTTACACCTTTACACGAACCAGCTTGTCTCAAGAGCATAGGTACCAGTGGCGTGGCGCTCACAGAACTCGATTCCTACCGGCTTGCCTAATATTAGGCATTTGAGCACCTTATTCTACAGCTCTTAAGGAAAATGTACGCCAAATCTGCACCGGGTTGCCCAAGGATAGTTATCTTTAACGCCGCGCCACTGATAGGTATAGTAATTGTCCGTTCAACTGGGCTAATGCTGTTAACGAATACAATGCCATTGAGAGGTAAACCACAAATTAGGATAACGAGAATATAGTGTCAAAAAAGTATAACTGCCTTGAAAGATCATTAGATTTTAGATTCTATTTACTAGACAGTAAAGTGTAAATGCAGTTATAGATAACTGCGATCTTAATTTGTTTTGCATTTCACATTCGCCCGACAGTCTGCAAGTGCGTATTCCGTAGAGAAAAGACTTAGAGATACTATGAGCTTTCAACGGATTATCGGTTCTATGACCGTAATGATAAGGCGGCAAATGCTTTCAAACAAAAAAATAATAATGCGTTTTGCTTTTACAGATTCAGCGGGGAGCCAGGTAGACCGCCCGGGTTTACTCGTGTTACGCATTGTTATTTTTTTGTGGTATTGTATTCTCTCAATGGCATTGTTCGCCCAATGGCATTGTATTCGTTAACAGCATTAGCCCAGTTGAACGGACAATTACTATACGTCAGGGCCCAGAGTGGGGCCGGGACTTGCTGTTGGACCAGCGGACCACAGTATAATAGCCGTAATTTTTCTTCTTACAAAAACGACATCACGCGATTGTGTTCGCTGTTTCCATTGACATTGATATTGACGAGATGTGGATTTCAACTAATGTGATTGGTCGATTCTACACGTCTCTCCGCCTCAGTGGAGCCACAGCCTTACTACGCTACAGTTGGTAGAGTCTGTGCGGAAAGAGAACAGGCGTGGCGAAACGCTGGAACTAACCTAACCAGTATGGCAAATACGGTAGAAAAGCATTACAGCGCCCCCAAATCTAAATCCTATTCTCTTTCCGCATAGACTCTACTACATTGTGTCATGGAATTCGATAATGATAGACCGAGCGACCCCGCCTGTCTGGCTCCGGCCTAATGCGAGGTGACGTCACAATTGGCACCAAGACGATGCAATGCGGGGATGAGTTTCCGTCAATACTGGCGGAGGCCGATCAAACGAGGCCACTTTATCTATCTGCGGGCAGGGTAGTGCTCCGCCAAGTCGAGCAAAACAAAGGCACGGCCGTACCAACCTTTTCTCGAAGCCATTCAGGCCATTTTCAACCTCCTGTAATTTTGTGCTGACTATAGCTAGAACTCTGAATTTTCAGGTATATACAATTATACAGGGTGGGAGGGACTATACCGACATATTTTAGCCATGAATTCCTGATGTTGTGACGAGTAAATAATTTTTTATCAACATGGGTCGAATATTGTCATTTTACATTAATAGTCTTATGGAACAAAATAAATCAGTAAATTCAGCCCCTCGTTATAAACATGTCCTTACTGGAGGAAAAATTATCAAAAAGAAAAAAAAAGCTAAAATGGAAACGAAAGGTCAATTTTTTGGCCTCGTAGTCGCTTACCATCAAATACTGCGAAGGTTAATTGCTGTTTAGTTAAAGGATTTAAAAAAAATAGTAAAACTATCTTAGTCACGTTCATTAGGGCTTGTTACACACTTGGGTTTTTTCATTTAAAAAATAATGAATATCTCTGAAAGTAAGCGTTTTTCGACTATACATCACATAACTCTTTTTACTCGTCACACCACCAGGAATTCATGGCTAAAGTATGTCGGTATAGTCCCTCCCACCCTGTACTTATAACGTTATATATCGTTTTTCATAACGTTACCTAGGTCTGCTGCCCACAAAATCAATGTTCCATATTATGAATTTCGCGTTCCCGTACAACGTATTACGTTATGTTGGAGAAAGTGGCCGTATTATAAATAGGTATCTTTATTTATCCGCTCCACGCTTCCTTCGGGCGCGCTGCCAGCGCGCTGGGACAATGTCATTGTACTGCAGGACCTTAACAGAGGGAATGCAGACATCATCAATGTGATCGGTCATTCTCACGAAGTATGACTGCGTCTAATTACCACGTCTCCATACATTGAGTATGAAAACAGCGGCGCGGTAATTAGGTGACCGCAGACATACTTCGTGAGAATGGCCGTGATGATAATTAAAGCTAAGGTTCGTTTAGCCCAGCGGGAGCACAATATAATTGCAGTATTTTTTCTTCCTGCAAAGGGTACATCGCGCGCTTGAATGTGTGCGCCTGTGTACGAACGCACTACAAACAAAGAAATAAGAATGCGTAAGAATGCTCCAGTATGGCCCGCACTCACATAGACGTGCTATCGCGCGTCTGTGTGAATACGTGTCGCGCGTTTCTAAACGGCCGAAGTTGGACTACTTATTCGTCTTTTACGTTACTTTGCTAGAGGTCCCGGGCACAATATAAGTAATAGCAGGTACTACCGGACGGAACGCACCACATCTGATCGTCTCTCTCTATCGCACAGCGCGTGCTCTTTCTGGTCGCTGGCTAAGCCCCCCCAGAGGGACAAAATTTGGTCCTAGAGTAGCCGCGCGGCGAAATCGCGGTGTGAGTCACTACTGCTAGTGTTAAGTAATTTGTATTCCCTACAGGCAAGTGCCCTGTTGGCCTCTGGTTTACTTGTATAGGTAGTTTCACGAGAGTTGAGGCCACGCACACAACAACACTGTCATGTAATGACAGCGAGGTTTTGAAATTACTGTTCTTTTTTCGTATCGATATAGCTTCAACAGTGAATTGCAAGATAGACCGAAAAGTTTCGTTAAACTATAGCCTTGTGTTTATTTACTCACTTATTCATTTCAATTATTCACTTTTTTTGCAATGAGTAGGTACTTCATGTAGCTATGTGTGTAATCATTCACCTCAACTCTCGTGAAACTACCCATATACCTTGGTGGTAATATGGTACGTAATGTTGACAGTAGATAATGCACCGGTTAGAGCGATTAGCATCGATCGGCACGTGTGACGACTCCCACGACTGAGGCATGCGGTTTAGCACATTTTGTAAATACGATTTCGTTGGAGAGCTCAATCGTTCCTGATATGAGGGATCAACCTAGGGTTCCTTCTAAATGAGTCATTCTCATTTTTTGCACACAGTCATTAAAGTCGGACTACGCTAAATTTGCAGAGGTCGAAAAAAAGGTTTTATTAAAATATATATATATATATTATGGCAACATGGGAAAACTACAGCAAGAGGAATTTTTTATCTTGGTACTTGGCAATATTTTTTTCCTTTATTACAAAATGTGTCTACATACTTACTGAAATAGATATCTGGGTCAGTCTTGCACTCATCCCTCTGGTTCCAACCAAACTTAGCGATTTGTTCCATGGTCTTGGATAATTTCTATGTATTTAAATTAGTATTTTATGCAACAGTTGTATAAGAAGGTTCAAAAAATGCGAATTGCGTGAGTTGCGATACGAGGCGCGAATGCGGCGAGTATCGCAAATAGAGACGCAATGAGCGTTTTTTGACTTAATTATACAACGTTGCATACAATACTTTTTCTACGACAGGTTTTAAAATTATAAAATACAAACAAGGCATAACCTGCAAAGAAGGCAAATATGACGTATGACTGTCAGTATGTGTCTATGGTAAACTTTTTATTTTTTAAATGAAGTTGACACGCAGTGAATATATTAAAAATACTTTTGTTTTTATGTTGGCATCAATGAATTTAGTTCAGAAAGTTTTGTTTTTCTTAATAGCCGTAGGATTTTAATTGTTTGTTAAGTTGGTAGTTGTGCATTTTTACCGTAAAGTTAAAATTGAGCGCTTAATCCTTGACCTCAGTTTAACCTAGATTTAGAAGTCTGTGGTTGCTAGCAATAACGTAAAGTGGCTATAACGACACTAGTGCTGTTATGGGGAATAGAGTATAGACTTCTCTGAACTCATATTATATATGTTCTTATATTAGTGTTCGTGACCAAGTAAAAGACAGATAACAGTACAGGAGTAGAAAATAGTATATTATATATACATTGCTTAGTTTGGTTGGGACTCAATCGATTTGTGCAAGTCTTTCCTGAATATTTTTTTTCAGTAGGTTTGTATATGTATACTTATTAAATGGAGAGATATTTACCAAGTATCAAGACGAATTAATCCTCTTTCTTGTGATATTGCCATATTTTTTTTTTTTAAATAAAACCTTCTTTCGACCTCTGCAAACTTAGCGTAGTCCGACTATACCTTGGATGACAACTGTGGCTTTAATTGCTCTTTCTAAACGTTCGACCTAACCGTCATAATATCATGTTTTTATCATAATGTATGAGTAAATTCATGATAGTATTCATTTCTTTTTATCAATTAGAAAGAGTAATAACGCGCGCGGTAGTGACATCTGACACGTTATTTAGCGAGTGACATCAATCCGTTTATTTCATAAACTGCTAACTACTACATAGAGGTTTTATTCCAACACCCTCTCCTAATTTTATGTTTATAAAATACAAGTTATTAATATAAAATTATAAAAATAACATCAACAGATTGAATAAAAACATAGTCCAACTGAGCAGAGGCGTAACGCAGTTAAGTTCTTTTAACCAGGGCGAATTAACTCACCAAAAACGTTCATCCTAAAAGTTCTTAACAAGTTAACATTATACTATTTTTATGTTTCAAGAACTTTACTTTATCTAGAGCCTTGGTTAAAATATCTGCTGTTTGATTTTCGGTTGAACAATAATCTATTTTAAATCCATTGTTAGCATACACCTCATGGATGTAATGATAACGCACATCAATGTGCTTAGACCGTTTGTTAAAGATCCCAGTTTTTATGAGCTGAATTGCGCTCTGATTATCAATTTTGAATGTGACAGGTACTTTAATGTTGAGATCAACCAGCAAGGATTTTAGGAACATTGTCTCCTTACAACATTCGGCCGCTGCAATAAATTCAGCTTCGGTTGATGACAACGCGACGATAGGCTGAGACTGGCGAAGTCCATACAGAGACTTTACTAGATGACAAATTTTGCCTTTTTCGTTGGTAACACCGAGAGGTATTTTCATATAAATGTCTTCGTCTTCTCTTAGTTCGTCATTAAGGAACGCTGTTTTAACGTCAAATGTCATGAAACTGTGATTTCTAGCTGCTGCTATAGCAAACAGAGATTTTATTGCTGATTGAGAGGCCACGGGACTAAATATTTCATCAAACTCAGTATCTTTTTGCTCATTGCCTCTCACTACTAATCTGGCTTTATAAGTTCCATTTTCTTTGACTTTGAATACCCATCTATTAGTAAGTATATTCTTTCCAGAAGCCTTTTCTTTATCTACTAATTTCCAAACTCCGTTCCTTTCCAGTGAATTTAGCTCATCTTGAATCGCTTTTTTCCATTTTTCCTTCTCTGGAGTCTTCATAACTTCATTAAACGTAAGTAGGGCATAATCATTGTACCTTAAGGGGATTTTTACGGATCTACCACTTCTTGTTGCTCTCTCTAGTTGATTTTCTCCTACTTGACTATCTTTAGAGTCAGTCAATGGACTCTCGTAATTGCTTTCTTGTTCTGAATCTACTATTTCTTCACGCTGGCGTTCAGCAGCATTTTCAATTATTTGTATCTCTTCTTGTTCTTCTACTTCTATATTCTGGTTTTCAACTATTTCTTCTGTCGGTTCTACTGACAAGAACGTTTCTTCTGCTTCTTCTCTTAATATCTCGTTATCACAACTTATTGTAGATACTTCTTCGTTCTTTTCTCGCTCAGCTTCTTCTATATATTGTTTTATGTGAAAAAGTACTTCACTCTTATTTTTTAAGGAATTTAAGGGATAGACTTTTGTGTAACTGCTAAAGTCGTCAATTACAGTCAAAAAACATCTTTTTCTGTCCCACGTTTCCACTTCTACAGGACCGCACAAGTCCGTATCAATTATCTCTAGAGGTTTCTGTGCTCTTTTTCTTTCCGTATTAAATGGAAAACTCGTCTGCTTCGCTTTTATGCACACCTCACAACTATCTAGCATTTTTTTTTCTTCGGCCGTCACTTTATCTATTTTTATACCATCTGCTGCTTTCGGTAGGTTTCGTAACGCACCTTGACCAGGATGGCCTAGCTTTTTATGCCACGTTAAGGCAGAATCATTCTCAATCTTCTTACTAAACAGGGCTTCTTCATTACAGCTCACGGCTTTAGGTAGCTCTAGTGTAAATAATCCAGATGATTCTTGTGTTCCTATTATGGTCTTTCCTCCACTGCTGATCTCAACATTATTTCCCTGAAATAAAACTTGACCACCGCGTTTGGTAATCTCTGAAACTGAAAGTAAGTTATGGGAAAGGTCGGGAACACAGAGTACATTTTTAACGCTACAATTTTGACCTATAAAGTCACCTTCGTAAACGGCTTTAAGGTTACAGCCCTTTTGAGCTGTACCGATCTCAGTTTTATTTGTCTTAACGTTAGACAATAGGTTTTTATCGTTCACCAAGTGAACAGTACAACCGGAGTCTACAACAAAGGTCTCTAGATTGCTACTATCATTCTTATTTTTATTGGCTACTAGTGCCACATTGTCTTTCTTTTTAAAGAAACAGTTCTTTTCTTTATGGTTTGTCTTTTTGCAAATCCTACAGCAATTCCTACAGTCTCTGGCCAAGTGGCCTGATTTTTTACAAATGAAACATTCAATACCTGCTTTAGATCTGGAAGAAGATTGCGCCTTTAAGGCTACCTGGTCAAAAGAACTTCCCTGGTTACGCCTCTCTTCTTCTTTGATGAGCCTAATTTTTAAATTTTTAAGATTCCGATCTTCAGTCGACGTTGACTCCCACGCTGTAATAAAATTTTGGTATGTATCGTCAAGGCTGGTTAAAATTTTGGATTCCACCATCGCATCATCTAGATTGACTTTCAATTGTTTTAGTCGATATGTCAAATTTTCGAATTTTGCCAAATTATCTTCCATGGACAAATCGGGTTTTATTTGGGTATTATAGAAGTCTTGGAGTAAGCTCATTTTCTTTCTTTCTTCCGAGCCTTCGAATATGCTGCAAATTTTTTGATACATTTCATGAGCAGTTTTGCAATCAAACAGATGTGTAACATATTTCCGGTTAATAGTTTTTAATATGTATGTTTTCGCTTGAGCATCTTTTTCTTTGAATTTGTTTTCCTCAGTTTTTGTACATTTTCCAGTTATAATTTCTCCTAATCCCTTTGAGTCAAAAAGAATGTCTATTTGAAATTTCCATGTTTGGTAGCTGTCGGTGTCTTGTAGGATGTCAATAAACATATTTTGGTCTGACATATTATTCTCTTTTTTTTACGGTTCTTATTTTTATAATTGCTTCCGGCAATTCACTTTATTTTATGTTTCTACAGAAACCACTTTTTATGCTTTTAAGACATTAAAAACATTTTATTTTCTTTATTTTTAAGGGACGGCTAGCCCATAACCTGACACGTTATTTAGCGAGTGACATCAATCCGTTTATTTCATAAACTGCTAACTACTACATAGAGGTTTTATTCCAACAACATCCACCGTTGTGACTGTGTGCACAAAAATGAGAATGACCCAAATATTTGGCAAAGAAATGGATAGTCAGCGAAATTATTCATATATATGAATAATTTCGTTAATTAACCATTTCTTTGGGCTAATTCACATACATATTATTTTCTGGTTTTTAGTTTAAGTTTTTGGAAGTCAGTTTTTATTTTTTGTTTCAAAAATTAACTTTATTTTTAAAGTTCTAGTGGCGCCTTAGTCTATTTGGTTAAAAAAAGAATTTTCCAAATCCGTCTTGCCGTCTTCAAGTAATCGGGGAACAAACAATAAAAATTACTCTTTGTTTTGATGTCGGTTAAGACTGGAAACTTATTTCTAATAAGAAATGCTACAGAAACTATGCAAAATACCCAAATCGCTATATTTGTGCCTCTAATATTTGAAGAGTTTCCTCGATTTCTCCAAGATCCCATCATCAGATCCTGATTTGGCTGCAATGCTGTTTTTTTGTTCACCTTTTTTTAAATACCTAAAAGTACAAACGAAGACACAGTTAAGTGACCATCAGTAAACCTTAATACATTGTAATAAGGGTGACAAGTGCTCAGTTAGCAGTGTCTTCGATTGTACAGAGTATAACAGTGACATTTATGACATTTATTTACATTTGGACGACCGCTTTAGCTTAGTTGGTAGTGACCCTGCCTACGAAGCAGGAGGTCCTGGGTTCGAATCCCGGTAAGGGCATTTATTTGTGTGATGAGCACGAAGACTTGTTCCTGAGTCGTGGATGTTTTCTATGTATTTAAGTATTTGTATCTATTAAATATATCGTCGTCTAGTATCCATAACACAAGCCTTATTGAGCTTACTATGGGGCTAGTTCGATTTGTGTAAGATTGTCCCCTAATATTTATTTATTATTTATTTCTTTATTATTTCGGAGACCACACGCTACACTAGCGCCTCGCGCGGCGAAA
This sequence comes from Eudemis profundana, assembly GCA_947034925.1. Taxonomy (NCBI): domain Eukaryota; kingdom Metazoa; phylum Arthropoda; class Insecta; order Lepidoptera; family Tortricidae; genus Eudemis; species Eudemis profundana. Next base: position 5,411,641 of record OX344814.1, on the reverse strand, counting down.
TTCATTTGCGGTAGCCCTCAGGAAGTTTGGACTCACGGAATAAATGTTCTGTGTTTGGACTTCATGTGTCAAGCAAGGCCCGGCGCACGGGTATTTTCCACGAAATAAAAGACTACCTATACAGCAAGCGTTATGTCTAGAGCATTTCCGTTCACTAATAGTATGCACTTTGTTCTAATTGCTAGGAGTACTAGGAACACATACACTCAGGAAGTCTGATAACATTGACACATGTTGGATATCTGAGAACACGGAGTGTGCAGTGTGCACGCTTCATTACATTGTAACAGTAGGTAATTTACAGTACACTGTCTTAAGTATTTAAATTCCACCATTTTTCTTTTTCATTATTTGATAAGATGTTGTTTGAAAGTGTATACCTCCGAGGTGGTCCCATAGCAACCATATCAGAATCTGATGACGGGATCTAGGAGAAATTGAGGGAATATTGTCTTCGGTTTCCACTGTAATATGATGAATTAACAGTAACTCTTCGTTGCTGTTTACGACATGTGATGCACTGATTTGGGTTATAGCAAGTAAGCATTATTATATTATAAATAGATGTAACTAGCTTTAAGACTCGTCTTCGTCTTGTACTTGCTCTTACTATAGTTATACGTTACACAATATAACGATGATGATAGCATCATGAAGGAGTATTGCTTCAAACCTCCATAGAACCCACATCACAACCTGTTTATTACATGGCGACCTTGGAAAAAAGATTATGCCGATGGAACAAAACAATTAATGCCTTTGGGGCCGCGACACTCGTCGATTCACCTGCCGAGTCACCTGTCGCCAAGCTTGTCCCTGTCCTGGTCCTTGCTCCTGGTGAACCGGAACTCCACGGGAATCCGCTTGTAGTAAATGGGGGCCGGTTACCTCCTGAGCATCTCCGCCTTGTGTTCTTACTGTTATTCTCTTGGACGTTCTCGGTGCTCCATCCTCCCGCATCGGGGCCGACAGTACGCAATGGATATTTTCCATTTTGCGCATGCGCACCTGCCGTACGTCGCCCCGTATATTGATGGACACATGCAGGGCCACTTCGGTACACACGGTGATCACTCCCAAATTTTTCCCTTTCGCCTTGATCTTGTCGGTCTCCCTGGTGTTGGTGCCGGTGTGTTGGTGGTGCTGGTGGTGGTGGTGGTGCTTCCGGTGGCTTCAGTGGTGGTGTTCATTTTCTTTTCTTTCTTGACTATTTTCCTGTTGATAGTTACTTTTCTTGGTTATATTTTTCTATCTTCTGTCTTGTTTTTATTGTTTGTTTTTTTTCCTTTTGGGTTCTAAGGCTGGGTCGCCATGAGATAATAGGATCAGCGTAGGGTCGAGTAGTGAAACCAACAGTTATAGTTACGAGTAGGAAGAGAGTTTACTGATATTTATACATATACTTACTGCTGTACAAGCATTATTCGTTTATGTAGTGGTAAACTATTGTGTTACTTGTAGTCTTCAACTAAACCACGATTATCACTCATTGTAATAAAACAACTTAAACGGATTAAATCGCGTATACAAGTCTACATAAGTGGGTAAGTGTGTAATAGGTAATGGGCAAGTCGGTGGAAATCGAATTCTGTGGATACACCTCCCCCCAGGTACTGACTTGGTGAGATTAAATAGTCCTCCTCTTGCTGTACTTTCTCCATGTTGCCATATATATATATTTTAATAAAACCTTTTTTCGACCTCTGCAAACTTAGAATAGTCCGACTATAACAAACATTAAAAAAAGAAAACCGACTGAAAGACTTTTTCCTTACTGCGAAGGAATGGCTTTAGAGGACTAACAGGGTGACCACATTTTCCAGGTGGACCTGCACCGAGAGATCACATTCCGCAACTCGGGACAGACGTACCGGGGCGTCCCAGTCATGGCCAGCAATATGGACACCGTCGGCACCTTCGAGATGGCGAGGGAACTCTCCAAGGTTAGCTATCCCTGAAACCACTTTTCTGATGGATCAAATGAGTTGCTTTATTGGGTTACCTACCCATAGGGTACCAATGAAACCCTATTTCTAAGCCTCCGCTAACGTCTGCCCGTCTGTTCGTCTGCCACAGGATGGTTACAGGGCTTATTATCTTTTGAACCGTAATAGGTACGTAGCAGTGGCGTGGCGTAAAAGACATCCTTGGGCAAGCCGGTGCAGATGTGGCGTACATTTTCCTTAAGAGTTATAGAATAAAGTGCTCAAATGCCTGATATTAGGCAAGCCGGTAGGAATCGAGTTCTTTCGACGCCACGCTACTTGTAGGTAGATTTGAGCTTTTTACAGAATATTTTCTATTTTTTGCTAAAGAATCGACTGTAAAAATTTGAACGGTAAAAAAAAAATCATACTGTATTTGTCGCTGACTGTACATATAACATAACCCTGCCTGTGCGAATACGGTTGCGAATGTCCGCGTGCGAATCCTTTAATGACTGGATGTTCAATTTGTTTCAGCACCGCCTCTTCACTTGCATCCACAAATATTACTCAATAGACGAGTGGAAGAAGTTCGCAGAAGAACACACTGAATGTCTGGAACACATGGGTAAATAATTATCTTCATAATTTGATGTTCAAAGTTCAACAGCTCAAATCAGCTTCTTTTTACCCGACTGCGATGAAGCCCAAAGGAGGGTTATGTGTTTGACCTGTATTTGTGTATGTATATATATATATATATGTATGTATGTATGTATGTATGTATGTATGTTATGTATGTATGTCCGTACCTATGTCCGCTCGTAACTACTCAACACAACCGATTTTGATAAATGATTTTATGCACTTTTAAAGTGCACCGCGGTGGGTTTTTTTAGTAAAAATATTTATTTAAAGTGTCAAAAGGCTCAGAAAGTATGCAGTTTATAGTACATACATAAATACATACATACAGGTCAAACATATAACCCTCCTCTGAGCTTCGCCGCAGTCGGGTAAAAAGAAGCTGCATTGTACGGTCATCAAATAACGGATACCAAATAAAATACGGCGGGACTAACTTTTAAACTTACTTCAATTAAAGTTTACAACATCATTTTCTTTACTTTTATCTCGAATCCCACGTATTTTTTATACTAAATTGGTTTGCTCTTGACCCTATTCTATTCTTTTCGAACAATGATAAAAGATGCAATAAGACAAGGGTATCTTAATCTTCTCGGAATGCACTTTTTGCCACTTAAGTAGTAAGTTTTTTTTCTGTACCACACTAGTCATAGTCAAAAAGTAATCTCTGTTATCTTAATTCTTAACATCGGAATCTAAATTCCGAAAACCGTTTTGATTTATGAGTAGGTAAGACGTAAAAAACGTGAGCTGCCATTTTTATTTGACCGACTACAAATAGACCAAAGCTAACTAATTAGCATTTTTTTTATTTTTTAAACTCAATTAGTATAAAATAAGTATATAATAACGGGTCAATGTTACGGTAATTAGTTCGAAAACAGCACGGTAATTATATTAAGTTTGAGAATGGCCGTTTAATCCTATCGAATGGAATTTATTTATATTTAAGGTTTTTTAAACAAGCGTAAGTATGCTTATTTATCCGTACTAAAGCGACAAGCGACAAGCGTACAAACAACGCATTCTCTTCCACTAAGGCCGTTTATTGAGCATGTCATGCTCGCTTAAGGGGCTTTGCTTACGGCGGCGTCGTTGATCGGGTCGCAACCTTCCCTAAAATATGGTTGAGGGAGGCGATGGCTGAGATACGCGTCATGCTCGTGAACGGGTGCCGTTTGTGGGGTCCGGTCTGTTCACGCTTGCATGGGCTATGTTGAATGTGTTAGATAATATATACTAGTGTTTAATAGAACTGACGTGAGAGACTACATCTTGTTCTCAATTGAAGTTAACGTTTTATCTTATAGCTTGAACGCATAGAGTCCGTTTTTGTAAATAATTCACATTAAACCTTAGAGACCATATACATCTCTGAGGAATGTAGATTACATTATATTAAAAAATCTGTTTTGTACTTGCAAATGTCTTGACGCTTAGAGACGACATACATCTCTAAGAAAAAATTGTTTTAATTTTAGTTTTTAAGTTTTGTGAGTCACAGATTTTTTTTTTTTTACATTTCTGTACGTTCGTTTTGTGTAAACCATGTAAATTTAATGATAGTTCTATAGTCTATTTCTCGTTTCCCATTTTGTATTTTGACGTTTGGAGATCCTTTACACCTCCAAAACATGTTTTGACAACGGAGGCCCCTTACATCTCCATTAATTTTAGTATATGCCTTTTTATTTTCTATTTTTCTTAGTAATTTATCTTGTTTTGACGCCTAGAGACCCTTTACATCTCTTAAATTGTAGTTTTATGTTTATTGAAATGTATTTAGTTAAGTAGTTGTTTGTGATATGCAATGTAATGTAATATTGTCACAATTATTGTAATGTGTTTAAAAGAGAAACTGGTGAGTTTCTTCCGGCGCTTCTTCTCACCAGAATGTCATCTGCCGAAGCGCCAAAAGAATCAGACATGTGAAAGAGCCCTTGAGGCCTACTTGCAGAAATAAATTATTTCATTTCATTTCATTTCATTTCATTAAGGCGAGGTGAGACCAGAATCGGGCACGGAAGCCTAGTTTCCAAATCATTTTTAGAGCACTTATTTGACTCTTAGGTCACTGTAAAACATATATAATAATATTCAGAACTGTATCTAGGGCTTCCTCTCACTTAGAACACGATAGCGAACACTTCGCTCGATAGAAAAGTAGCGTGAAAACACTATAAAATAAAGTATTTTTTTCATTTTTTTTCATTTTGTTCATCACCAGTTACCTTTTCCGACAAAATTAATACCTGACAATCATGATTTCACAGTCATGCAGGGCATCCTCTCATGTTTGGGTTGATAACGTATACTTTTATGTTAGAAATCGAAGATAATCTGCAATAATCTGCATTCCGCCCGACCCTAGTTTGTATGTGAAATGCGAGCCAGGTCCTACCGCGCCTTAACATAGATATGCAAAGCGGCCATTCTCACAAAGTATGTCTGCGGTCACCTAATTACCGCGACGCTGTTTTCATACTAAATGTATGGAGACGCGGTAATTAGACGCAGTCATTCTTCGTGAGAATGGCCCAAAGCTGCGTAGGATGTAAGGATATGTAATATCCACCAATAAGGATTGTGTATTGCTGAACTGGCAAAAACGGTTCAGCCACAGGATAAGTAATAGTACCTACTACGTACAGAAGTTTCTCTTTCTAACAAAACTGACGTTCGGGTCCGAGCACCGGACGGAACGCACCACATCCGATCGTCTCTCTCTATCGCATAACGCGTGCTCTATGGTCGCTGGCTAAGGCCCTCCAGAGGGGCAAGATTTGGTACTAGTAGCCGCACGGTGAAATCGCGGAGTGAGGTTCAGCTTAGCTGACGGCCATTCTCACGAAGTATGTCTGCGGTCACCTAATTACCGCGACGCTGTTTTCATACTAAATGTATGGAGACGCGGTAATTAGACGCAGTCATACTTCGTGAGAATGGCCGCTGAGAGTTATAAAGCGGCCATTCTCCAGAAATATGTCTACGTCTAATTCACGCGCCTCCATACATTTAGTATGAAAACAGCGACGCGGTAATTAGGCGACCGCAGACATATTTCTGGAGAATGGCCAAAAAATACACTATCCTTATCGAAGGATATCATACACATCCTTACATACGCAGCCTATTCATATCTCCAGTGGAAAACCTTAATTCTAGATGATTTAGTGTAAATAACTAGGAATTTGATTACAATATTCCTACATCAACCGTACACGTGGAATCCATTACTCCAGTGAATGTCGTTGCGTATGTTTACGTTACATTGAGGATGACAGCCGTTCAGAGAATTGGGGCAATTGTCCGGTCCAGTGATTAGAACCGATTATCTGTAATTCTAGACGTGCAATTAAAGTCACTTTAAGAATAGAATAAGAAACATTTATTGCCACACTGAACACAGAACGTTACAGAACTTACACAGTACAGAATAACAAAGAGAAACAAATACAATTTTACAATGAAATATCTAATAACTAAGTAATACTAATTCCGTGTGACAAAAGGAACGGACTCAGCGTGTGCTGCGACAGCCTTGCGACTACGCAGCGCTGGTTTTCAGTCCGGCCCTTTTCTCATTAATTAGCTAGATCAGTGTTTTTGAAAGTGTGGGTCGCGACCCTCTGGGGGGTCGCTGAGCCTCTAGGAGGGGGTCGCCAGGGTCGAGAAACCTCAGGCAAATAACTAGGAAAATAAAGCACATAAGTGTAACGGAATAAAATACATGTTAGAAAACGTTAAGAATCGGGATCGGGATCGGGATCGGGATCGGGATCGGGATCGGGGATCGGGTCGGGGTCGGGGGGGACCCCCTAGGGTCGCGAAATATTTTCACATACAAAGGGGGTCGTGCCATGAAATAGTTTGAAAAACACTGAGCTAGATAAACTGCCCTCTCATGATTCATATTCATTTGTAGCCGACTTTAATAACCACATTTTTACTAAAAAAAACCCGACCGCGGTGCACTTTGTTAATTTTATCGAACTTCATACCCAGTGACACTCGCACCATCAAGACGAATCTAATGATGTATCATTTATCAAAATCGGATGTGCCGTTGAGTAGTTACGAGCGGACACAGGAACGGACATACATACATACAGGACAAACACATAACCCTTGGGCTTCGCCGCAGTCGGGTAAAAACGATGATGTTCTCAGTTTGTTGGAATATTTTTTATGTATGTTCTCTGATTGCTCAGTTGGAGTGATTGGGACATTTTTAGGGTTCCGTAACTCAAAAGCAAAAACGGAACCCTTATAAGATCACTTTGTTGTCCGTCTATCTATCAAGACCCTTTATCTCGGGAACGCATATAAGTGTCGAGTTGAAATTAAAACCATACACTCAGGTCTACAGTCCCTTGAAGCTGTGAAAAAATCAAACTTCTAAGTTAACGTCAAAAAAGATATGGTCGTTTATGCCGCAAAAAACGTATATTTCGACACTCTCCAAAAAATTAAAATTTATAGGGTACTTTCCTTTGACCTATAACTATGAACTCCGGCCAGTAAATACCGTCTTATACTGCAAGTATAGGGAACGTGCACGACGGAGGTGCTACCAACTGGTGCCGCCAATCTAAATCATATACCCTCTCATGCTGGGGCCACATTGACGAAAACGCCGTTAATAACGTTAATTTATCGCGTTGAAGGACGATTAAAGTCAGTGTAGCTACGACTACTATATTTGACATTGACACTTACATATTATCATTGACATTGACAGCTTGATATGACAGGGGCGATAGTTTCCTTTATTGTCCGCCCGTGTCTCTTTTGTCGTTTAGTGCTGCCACCTATAGTTCGTGCACGTTCCCTATAGGGAAACATCTGAAAACGATACATTTGTAATTAAATCATAAAAAATATAGTCTTTATTTAAAGAAGAGCCCTTAGGGCGTTTCTCCAGAAATATGTCTGCGGCTCATTCATCTGTCTCCATACATTTAGTATGAAAAAGGGCCAGATGAATGAGGTCACCGCAGACATATTTCTGGAGAAATGCCCCTTATTTAAAGAAATAATTAAATTGACTTGTTTCAGCCGCCAGCTCAGGGACAGCTGAAGCGGACTTCGACCGGCTCTCCGAGATCCTGAACACGGTGAAGGATCTGAAGTTTATCTGCCTGGACGTCGCCAACGGCTACTCTCAACACTTCGTGGAGTACTTGAGGAAAGTGCGCGCTGCGTTTCCCAAGCACACTATCATTGTAAGTATTTTTTATAACCAACACCAATCAATAGTATGACCACCGAAGTGACGGGCAGTTTTAAGGGGTTCCGTACCAAAATGGTAAAAAGGGAACCCTTATGGTGCGACTCAGTCTGCCTGGCTGTCTGTCCATCTGTCACAGCTAGATATCTCAGGAACTATGGTGCTATCGGTTTGAAATTTGGAATAATGTAAAAAAATGGCTAACCCGAGCCTATTGGACATCAAAAAATATTTTACCTTTTTTACTTTTTTTCAAGGGGGCCGAAATGGGAGCTCGAAAATTAAAACTATATTACATCGAGTGGGGTATCAAATGAAAGGTCTTGATTTGTAAATTCCAAAACTGTTTTAATTTTTTTCCTATTCGTCTATTCTAAGTATAAGTCTAGGTTATTAAAAAAAGTTAACGTTCAGTTATATTTTTAGTTACCAAAGATTTCGATTCTGATATTGTAGCCCATTCACATTTTTAAACAAAAGTTTTAGAATAATTTGGACTAGGGATGTAACGATACATAGTTTTGCCGATACGATACCGATATATTGTAGTAAATAATTGGCGATATCGATACAGATAGGTACCGCGATATCTTAGCTAAATAATGAAGTATGAACTTCAGATTTTTGTATGTCCTTATTATACCTAAAACTTGGCTATATTTAACAGAGAGTCAACCTTGAAAGTGTAAAGTAAAAATAAATAAATTGTCAACTCAAAATTCATTTTTTTTTATTAAGAAGCAAAGATTTCATTAACATACTGATTATCATTGCTAAGGTAATAGACCAATACATAAATTAAGTCAGTAATTCAAATTACTTTTAGCAGATTTTTTTTCATACAACAAATTCTTTTCGCGCTCTTCAAATATCGGTTGCATGCATATAATCGGCGATACCGATATATCGGTATCGTTACATCCCTAATTTGCACATTATCTTACAGGCTGGTAACGTAGTAACGGGTGAAATGGTGGAAGAACTCATCTTATCTGGTGCTGACATTATAAAGGTAACGAATATAATTAAACATTTGTAATTTGTTATAAGACCTTCGTCCAATGGCGTAGCGACGTAAAACGCCACCCAGGGCACGCATCCAAACGGCGCCCCTTTGTTTCTTGGTGACACCCGGGGCGGATAATCTAGGTAGTTATAATATTAGCAAATTTCGTTTTTGCGCCCCTCCTTGCTGGCGCCCAGGGCACGTGCCCTGCCTGCACCACCCTCGCTACGCCACTGCCTTTGTCCCCAAATATTACACCAATATTTTAACTGGCTAGTATAAGCATGTCTTAATAGTACATTACACAACTAGGGTGGTAATACAAAGAAAGGCCGAGATCGCAGAAGTTTGCGGCCCGAGCTGCAAGCGAGAACGTAAATATGCGATAGAGGGCTTTCTTTATTATCTCCCGTGTTGTGTACATCATTTTATGTCTTTTTCCTACGCGCAGAAAGCGGCTTTTTCCTACGCGTAGCGTGCGGAAAAAGTCACTTTATGGCCAGGTGAGGCATAAAAAGTTCTTATCGTATTATTTTTCGTGTTCTTATGTTACGGTTCCGAAATTTCAGACTACGTGAGTGTTTATTAAAAAAGGTGTTGTTTATTAAATACAAAAGTGACACAAGTTCAGAGGAGAGCCAGAATTATAGCAAAAATTAGTTGTGTTCAAGGACCTTAGAATAAATAGCCGAATGGAGCCTCGCCAACAGAGACCTGAAGCCATTATTAATAAGCCGGCTGCTTGTACATTACGAGCCGCACGCACACATCAACTAGGTTTTTCCTATTGCGAGCAGCACGCACACATAGGTAGCCGGCTTATTAGACATGCTTCAGATCTTTGTTAGCGAAGTTCCGTCCAGCTATTTATTTTGAGGTCCTTGGTTTTGTTTTAAAATCTCTATATTACTGGATCGTCAGAGTATATTATCGCTGGTCATATAATAATACTACTTATATCGAAGGACCAGATAGATCCCTCCAGCGGGTTGGAGATGGCCCGCGGGCCGTACTTTGCTCACCAATTGTCTAATCTAAAGTAAACGCCATAATTAGGTGCATTTTTACCGTAACGTTAAAATTGAGCGCTCAATCCTTGACCTAAGTTTAACCTAGATTTAGAAGTCTGTGGCTGCTAGCAGTATCGTAATGTGACTATAACGACACTAGTGCTGTTATGAGGAATAGAGTATAGACTTTTCTGAATTCATATTTTGTATGTTCTTATATTAGTGTTCGTGACCAAGTAAAAGACAGATAAAAGTACAGGAGTAGAACAATTCATGAAATGTGTAATTTTTTGATATTTTCAAGAATAGGGATGATGACTGGGTTAAAAATATGTAATTCTATTTAGTCCGTCAGTTAGATTATGGAAAAATATGGGACACGTATTTTTTGGTTTATCAAAATATTAAAAATCGACAAAGTTATAGATCATCAAACTTCTGGAGTGGAGGCTTGTGACGTCACTCTTGAGTACAATTTGTACTCAAGAGTGACGTCACTCGAAACTTCTAAGCACTCTATCCTCGTCAGTTTTTGTTTGTCAAACAAAACAAAAAATACGTGTACAATATTTTTTCTTAATGTAACAGACGGACTAAACAGTTTTTTTTAGTCATCTAGCCTATTTACTATACCACCTTACTTTATTTATTATAGGTTATAAATTAAGTCACAGTTATTTTTATTATATTGACAAAACATCACTGGCCTAACTCTGGCAACATTTGTGCTTGTGGAACGTCAAGCTAGTTCGTCTAATTTAGGGATTTAACGATACACAGTTTTGCCGATACGATACCGATACCGATATATAGTAGTTAATATCGGCGGTACCGATACCGATACCGATATCTTAGCTAAATAATGAAGTAAGAACTTCAGATATTTGTATCTCCTTATTATAACTAATGGCAATGACTACTGGCTATATTTACCAGAGAGTCAACCTTGAAAGTGTAAAGTAAAAATAAATAAATTGTCTACTCAAAATTCAATTTTTTTTATTAAGAACCAAAGATTTAATTAACATAGTGATTATCATTGCACAAGGTAATAGACCAATACATAAATTAAGTCAGAAATTGAAATTACATTTTGCACATTTTTTTCATATAGAAAATTCTTTTCGCGCTCTTCAAATATCGATTGTATAATATCGGCGATACCGATATATCGGTATCGGTATCGTTACATCCCTAGTCTAATTATGGCGTTTACTTTAGAGCGCTCGCAGACAGAGCGCGGTCTGGAGTTCCGAGTTCTGCGTTCAGAGTTCTGTGTATTGACCGCTGCCGCCTGCTGTGTGCATTATCGTAAGGGACTCAGTACATTCGAAAGAACGCAGAACTCGGAACTCGGAACTCAGAACGCCAGACCGCGCTCTGTCTGCGCGAACCCTTAGTGTTATTGTTGCTCAGGTGGGCATAGGCCCGGGGTCCGTGTGCACCACCCGGATCAAGACGGGCGTGGGCTACCCGCAGCTCTCCGCCGTCATCGAGTGCGCCGACGCCGCGCACGGACTCAAGGGACACATTATTTCCGTAAGTTTTTATCGCTCATTTCCAAAATACTGCATGCCCAGAATACCAGTTTTTTCCAGACTTTCGATATATCGGATTCTCCGTATACCAGATTCCCAAAATAATACGGCCATTCTCACGAAGTATGACTGCGTCTCATTACCGCGTCTCCATACTTTTAGTATGAAAACAGCGTCGCGGTAATTAGGTGACCGCAGACATACTTCGTGAGAATGGCCGAATACATCCAACAGAGTCATTTAGATCCTTGAGTAACCTACGATTTTATAATCTTGTGTAACGGGAATGTGGTAAGACAAGAATTTGATAAATTGAGAATTTGGCATTTTAAAAATTCTGTTACTCTGGAAATGCGGTATCTTGGGCATGCGCTGTTTTTATTCATGTTATGATGCTTGGAAAATACATTTTTGACAATCAACTCATGTTGCCTTTTGCTCCTATTTCGACCTGTAATCAAGCGAATATGCCGTGGTAGCTAAAATCGGTTGAAGATCCTACGTTTTCTAACTTAACCTAGCCTAATATGATATTGAAGTAGTTTATTCACAAATATTTCTAGACTGAGATGGTTTTTCTATACCATACAACAGATAAATGTGGTAAAATATCTAAGTAAGCCTTAGGGCAAATCCGCTCTAGCGCGGCCAGATATAAGTGGCGGTAGTCTATATGATAGGTGCTAAGAAAGGGGCGGCTGTCACTTTACTACATGGCCTGGGGCTTAGAGGGGCTTAGACTGTAAATCTACCGCTGAATTAGTCAGATAATAAAATTGTTTGTAAATTACTGACACATTATGGACTCTGGGGGCATTTTCCACGACAACGTCTACTTTGTCGGGCACGTGACGGCATGGCAGCTACCTTAAAAACAAATAAAAATTCCTAAATGCTATTATCAATTCAAAACCAAGTTATAAAATATTGACATACCAAAAATGTACTTCCTAACTTTGTTAGAAGTATGAAAAAAATGGCGTCACGTGCCCGACATTCTGGTGGAATGTCCCTTTGTTCGAAACAAATGGTTGGTATAAGTTTGCTTTGAAATTTTTCCGCTGGTGTTCAATAAAATATGATTGTATTCAGGATGGCGGCTGCACATGCCCTGGAGACGTTGCTAAAGCCTTCGGCGCGGGCGCAGACTTCGTGATGGCGGGCGGCATGTTCGCGGGGCATGACCAGTGCGCCGGCGACGTCGTCACCAAGCCGGACGGGAAGAAGGTTAAGCTGTTCTACGGCATGGCGTCCGCCACAGCTATGGAGAAGCATTCTGGTGGTGTGGCGGAGTATAGGTCCTCTGAAGGTAAGATAGATAAATATGGTAAACTTCAATTGACTAATGGTGGTACTCTGTCAACTTATAAGTTACTAGCTTATGCCCGCGACTTCGTCTGCGGTGTAAATTATAATTAGGCAATTAATCTTTATAAATAGTTTCTGATAATTGTTCATAAACTTGGTTGTAATTAAACAAAACCCTCAAATATTGGGCCCAAAACTGCACAATGCATATTTACCGCGAAAATCAATTCTTTAGTCCATTTAAGGATTATTTCCAAAGAATTAAATGCACTTCATAAACCACCTTTTACTTACACAAAAAAAAATCAATCTACTAATTGCTATATGCTACGCATGGAGTTAGAAACCTTTTACTTTAAAAATTGTACGGTTCCTAAACAAACTTTCAACCTCTACCTACTCAACCCGTTTTAGAGATAAATTTTAATGAACGATGAAATCGTTTGAGTTCTATTCAGTTTAAGATACCCTACGTGAAAAATAGTTTCGGTCCCTATACAAAGTTTCAACTCCCATTTAACCCCTTTCGGGGATGAATTTCGAAAAACCGTAAAATTACTTTCCTGTACTCATATTGAAGGGTCTATGTGCGAACTCTCAGATCTCCAACTTTAAAAATCGTTTGGTGCCTATACAAAGTTTCAACCCCCGTTTAACCCCTTTCGGGGATGAATATTCAAAAACCGTGAAATGACTTTCCTGTACTCATATTGAAGGGTCTATGTGCGAACTCTCAGATCTCCAACTTTGAAAATCGTTTGGTCCCTTTACAAAGTTTCAACCCCCGTTTAACCCCTATCGGGGATGAATTTCGAAAAACCGTAAAATTACTTTCCTGTACTTATATTGAAGGGTCTATGTGCGAACTCTCAGATCTCCAACTTTAAAAATCGTTTGGTGCCTATACAAAGTTTCAACCCCCATTTTTCATTCATAATCTAACTGACGAACTAAACACTTTTTTTTAGTCGTCTAGCCCATTCTGGGGGTGTGGCGGAGTCAGGGGCGTATTTACCCTAGGGCCATCCGGGCCATGGCCCGGGGCGCCAACTCGCCTTTTACTTCTTCTGGGGCGGCGAAACTTATTGGCCCGGGGCACCAAATTTCAGAATACGCCCCTGGGCGGAGTATAGGTCTTCTGAAGCTAAGATAGAGATGGTATTTTGTGTTATAACTTATAATTAACGTGGGTGACGGCGCCACCAAGCCGGACGGGAAGAAAGTCAAGCTGTTCTTTGACATGGCTTCCGCCACCGCCATGGAGAAGCACTCTGCGGGTGTGGCGGACTGGTTTCCGCAAATATTACCTACATACTTAAATAAACTGCTCCCGAAATATTCAAAATAAGTGCCAGGTAGGTAAAGTTCAATTTCTTTCTCTCTGACTTTTCAGGTAAAACAGTAGAAATAACGTACCGAGGCGACGTAGGTGCTACTGTCAAAGACATCCTCGGCGGCCTCCGGTCTGCCTGCACCTATGTCGGTGCCGCCAAGATCCGTGAGCTGCCCAGGAGAGCCACCTTCATCCGCTGCAGTCGGCAGGTCAACGACACCTTCTCATAAGCTCTGTGCGCCTAGTACTTGCTCTTTGCCAATTTCGTTCGTTCCGGATTTTAAAATTAGGTTTAATCAATGCTACGCGGTATAGCGTTTTGCCAAATCCACGAGCAGTTGTGGAAAGCGATCTTTATTTATCTGGCTGTAGTCATCAAGTAAACTACATCTTCTAATATGTTTTGTGCGCCTGGTACTTGCTTTTTGCTGATATCTATTTCGATATTCACAGAAACATGTTTGTTTTTATGTGTTTTTTATCAATGTTTTGTGACACAGATTTGTAACATGCCAAATCTACGAGCTGCTCTTGACAGCGATTGTTCGTATCTACTGTAGTGTAGTCGACAGGTTAATGACCACTTCTAATAAGTTCTGTGCGCCTGGTACTTGCTCTTGGGTAATTTTTGTATTTTACTTTATACATAATACGTCATACAATTTATTTTTTATAAAAAATGACCTGCAATTGACCTCAGTAGCGCCTGATTGTAAGCGACTACGAGGTCGAAGATGGCCTCACCGGTTCAGTAGATGCTTGAAGAATTCTAAGTTGTACCAATTTGTCAGGAAACACGGACGCTGGGAGCGAGTTCCATTCCTTGGTGGTACTAACGAAGACACAGCTAAGTGACCATCAGTAGACCTTATTACATTGTAATAAGGGTGACAAGTGGTCAGTTAGCAGTGTCTTCGATTGTACGCATTAAAAACGTTGAAGCAAATCGTTTCGTGCGAATAAATGGAATCAATATGCCAATGGCATTTTTACTAGGTAATTCCAATGATATGATATGATAGAAATTGGCAAAGGCAATAAGTTAGATCTGCTTTTAATTCTTAATGTTAAGTAAATTGAATCAGTGTACTTGTATTTTTTCGATCAAAAATTGTTAAATATGTATTTTATCATTGTCATACCTGTAGATTTAAAATTCAAAATAATTTTAATTGTGCAAGTAGGCCCGGCCCACAAGGGCTCTTTTACATGCCTGATTCTATTCTCTTCTTTTCTTTTGGCGCTTCGCTTTACCTCCTGGTGAGTAGAAGTGCCGGAAGAAACTCACCAGACTTTATAAATGTCTTATTTAAAATACTTTTATTTTGATATTTATCTTCGGTAACCAATACTTACTAGAAAAGAACAAGAAATATTTGATATGAAATATCGACCAAAATAATTATTTTTACATTTCAAATTAATTATGATCAATTTAACATTTGCTTTTAATAAACTTTATTTAGGCAAATTTACCAATATAAGATAAAACTGTTTGAAGATGGTTATAGTATGTGCTAGGGAATGCAACCCGGGTACCCGGGTAACCAACTTTATTTAGAGTCGGGTAAAACCCGGGTATTTTGACTCAGAACTCGGGTTAAAAACCTAGTAATTAATAAAAATTATGCATAAATCGTTTTATTTTAAAGATAATAAATAAAATTGAATGTCGTCCCCCTTTAAAGCAAACGCAAAAACATCACATAGGTACTTGCTTATCTTACTTAACACGGCCGTTAATGCGGACAAGTTCATTATAGGTAATGCAACCCGGATACCCGAAAACCCGGGTAACTGACTTTAATTAGAGTCGGTAAATACTCGGGTTTCATATTTGACCGCGTATTGCATTTCCTAGTATGTACCTATCAAATATTTTGACGCTAACGGCCATTCTCACGAAGTATGACTGCGTCTAATTACTGCGTCTCCATACATTTAGTATGAAAACAGCGTCGCGGTAATTAGGTGACCGCAGACATACTTCGTGAGAATGGCCGCTAAATAGGTAGGGAAAATAGCCTAGAAACGAATGAAGTGCACTTGCTTTTATAAATTAGGTAATCTGAAACAACTAGACAATTGTCTGTAAACGGCCATTCTGACAATGATTACACAAGATAATGGATTGATTGAATCAGGCGTTACTTTGCGGAATTCCATGTTAATTAAAACAAAAATATTGCTTTGCTAATCCGCGACATGATAACGTGTTAGACAATTAGTGCTAGACCGTTATAATTACTTGCGACTTTTTTCATGCATTTACATGCAAAACGAAAAACCATGCAAATAAATATAACAAACCACCACCAAAAATGCAAAACTCGACATTTGTGTTTCGTTCGCCTCTCTAAGAGTCATCCTCAAGAGAAGCTGGAGATGTTGACCGTCCCGCGTCCGCTGACGAAATGACACGTTATCATATCGCGGATATTAGCAAAGCAATATTTTTGTTTTTTTTTTAACAAAATAATGGTTCGAATATTAGATTGAGCTTGCAACATAATTACCGTTGCATTTTTTTGCATTTTTCAATCAATAAGTATAAAATTTATAGCTATAAAAGCAAAAATAAAAATGGTTACGGTAATTAGTTTGAGCTTTTCAACGTACCTAATTATCGAATCATTTTCTTACATTTTACGAACGATACGTATATAATGTGTATAAAATCAAGAATTAAATGGTTACGGTAATTAGGGTGAAAGAGATATGAGAAATTGTCAAAGCCGTTTACAAAGTTTCAATATGAGAACAGGGAAGTGGAAGCTTATTAGTAGATATAGAGTTGTGCCATTCTCGGGAATTCTCGGAAACGTTCTCAGTTTTGTATGGAAAATGTTCTCGAGAACGTTCTCGTTCCATACAAAACGGAAAACGTTTCCGAGAATGGCACATCTCTAAGTAGATATTATACTTCTAATATTCATATTAAAAACGTCCTAGAAGTATATACAAAGTAGGTCTATCCTTACTTGTCTTATTCAATAAGTAATTGTCTAACCATAAGGCGCGCGTTTTGCCAAAAATTACTAATTCCCAGTAAATAAAGTAGGTATAGTAAGAATTATCTAAGGTGTCCGAATATTTGTTCATTCTCTTTAGGAACATTCGGACACCTTAGATAATTCTTACTATAACTCGGTATAGTTTGAACATTTGTTTTCTCATTTAATTTTGGAATGCTTTATTTACCTGTAAGGAAGTTGTTTTCAAAATAAAGCAGTTAAAGATAGATCGGCTTTGATTACACTATTTTTACCGGCAGTTCGATATCTAGATATGTGTACGTACAGTTTTTGGTCCGCATACATATCTGTCGCTGAGTGTACAAAAACGCATTACTGTTATAGTAAAATTTACTTAAATAACTCTTCGATAAGCGAATATTTATCAATTCCTTACATACTAGACCATTCAGATCAATTCTAATTGTAATGATAAAAAATATGAACGTGAAATTATGAATGTGATTTTTAATTTAATTTACTTACGTGCAGAAAAAGCTAGACTTTATTTTTCTAATGTCATTTAATTACAGATAATGGCCATTCTCACGAAGTATGACTGCGTCTAATTACCGCGTCTCCATACATTTAGTATGAACAGCGTCTCGGTAATTAGGTGACCGCAGACATACTTCGTGAGAATGGCCGATAATATTATGTATAGAATGTTTTCAAGGTTTTATAATTACCACTTTTATAAGTTACCACAACGAATAAATGAAATATAAATACCATAATATTACATATTTTAGTTTAATTAACGTATGCACAAAAAATGATACAAATTTAATTTATATCTGAGTACAAGTTACGCAAGTATTTTTAATCTAATTTAGTTTCGAAATCACTTTTATTTTTTAATATTAAGTTGTATTGAAAAGGTGGATTGTATTAAGACGTGATCATAGGTGGCGTATCTTAGAAAAATTTAATAAATATAAATTACTATTATTATTATCGTTAAATATGACCACGTTTTAAGGTGATGTTTTCCTCAAATATAGTTGTTAAACTTATTAAAGAGTTTTATTAATAATTTTCATCATATTTCCTTTTTCAGATGAATGCTCAAAATAAAACTTTATAATGTCATTATTCATTTTTTATTTTCATTTTATGCAGTTATTTCGCTGTATGATTCCGGAGGTCGGCAGTAAATGTCAATTTTAGAATAAATCAGGTACTGAAATTGATTTATTGAAAAGCATGTATGGATACTTCTATTCTTTTTTGTAAAAAAAGTTAACTATACATTTTTCTTACAATCCAGCGTAGTGCACAAAGAATTGCCATTAAGGAGGCAGTAGCAAATATTACAGTCGACTTTGTACGCCCGACCTCTTTGGCAGTCGGTTCTGTGCTGCAGCATCGGCACTAGCTCCACAGATATGGCCCCCGCATCGCACTTCTTATCCGAACAGACCACCGTCTGTCCGTCGGAGAGACACTGGCAATTATTACAGTCCTTGAAATAACTATGCAACGGTTCACAGTATCCATGCATACTACTCAAATCCGTGCTCCCGCTTTTTGAGTTTGAGCATCGACTTTCAGTCTCACACCACTGCCATTTCTCATCATTGGCTGATACACAGGAACATTTCAAACAGTTTAACTCGTAAGTAGTCTGGAGAACGCAGCCCTCTCTGACAGTCCTGGTTAAAGTTTCGTTTTTGCAAGGTCTCACGCTGCATGCGAACATAGATCGACCTTCGTGCTCCAGGCAAATGCAAGTGTTACAACCCTTTCTATATTTCGTTCCAGTTTTGCAAGTATGTAGGTCTATTGGGCGATCCACCAGCTCGAAGTAGCGCTCATCGATGTCCATCAATTGCCTTCTGGTAGATGCTGACACAGTTCCGAGGCAATTTTTAGCAGAACACACCATTCGGCCTGTCTCATCACAGAAGCATAAGTTGCAGTCCACATTGAAGACTTCGTTAGGGGCTACAGACTGACAGTAATGTTCTTCCTTTTTCGTGCAGTTGCCACAAAGGAGTCTGTTGTTTCTCAGACAAGTGCAAGTTTGGCAGCCTAGCTGATACTTTTTATCAGCCTCGCAATCCGCGTAAACATCTAAAACTTCCCTAGTATCTGTAGCTGATCGAGTCTCTAAGACTGGATCGTTATTCTCACACTTTTTCTTAGTGCATAGATTCGAGTCCAATCTTCCCGTACTAGGGCAGAAGCAGACGTTGCATCCTTGTAGGTACAGCTTCGTGGGGGCGCATGTTGAGTCTTTAGAGATTTCGACAGGATGGAAGACTCTAAAAACGTCGCGGCAGGTAGGGTTCGGCCATTCACCGTCTTCGTTGCAGACGCAGAGCATGGAGCCTCTGACGTAGTGGACGTTCGGCTCGCAGGCTGTCTCCGTCGACCGCCAGGCGCCATGCCCTTGCATACCCACGTCGATATCTTTAATGGCGTCTGTAGATGGAAGTAAAAGGGGTAAGTAACAGTGGCGTGGCGTAAAAGATATCCGGTGCAGATTTGGCGTACATTTTCCTTAAGAGCTGTAGAATAAGGTGCTCAAATGCCTGATTTTAGGCAAGCCGGTAGGAATCGATTTCTTTGGCGCCACGCTACTGGTAAGTAAGTAACTCTACGGCAGTGTTGCGAAATAGTACCTACATTGTGTATCTAGGGCGGTAAGGAACGTTTACGTTCACTGTCGGACAATGACACAAGTCCCAACTGTGCAATCAGTATGGGGAAGTTACCCCATAGTGGAAGCACGGACTCCCGAAAAAACCTTCATTACCCCACATTGGGGGACAGGGACAGGGAGCGTGTTAAAATTGTACCTAGTCACGGGGAGCGAGCGAGCAAGTTTTTTAGGGAAATTCGTTGCCAGTGTATTTGTTCCGTAATATTAAGAAAACCAATAAAAACTCCAAGAAACACAATGTTACACAGTCATCGGTAATAATGAAACTGGGCACACTCGGCAAAAAAAGCGTAGGGGGAGCGATAATATTCGCAAGATGGCTTGCGGCAGCTTTCCAGCTCCAGAGTAGCTGAGGATCATGCTCGGTGTGGCATCCTTGGAGATACTTATGTTTAGCAGTGGACTGTAACAGGTTGTTGTTGATGATGATGATAAGTAGGGGAAGTCTATCCTACTATATGGTATGGTGGTCACACGGGTTGGTTGTCACAGCGGCTATAAAATAATACTAAACGAAGGAATACTTGCATCGATCAGTGCTAACGGCGATTCTCACGAAGTATGACTGCGTCTGATTACCGCGTCTCCATACATTTAGTATGAAAACAGCGTCGCGGTAATTAGGTGACCGCAGACATACTTCGTGAGAATGGCCGTTAAAAGATTGCAAGAGCTACCTACCTACCTCTTTCCGTACTTCACCAATCGATGCACTTATTCCTTCGTTTAGTAGGTATTATTTTATGCCGCTATGACAACCAATCCCTGAGACATCCATACTAGGGAATGCAACCCGCGTACCCGGGTACCGACTTTATTTAAATTCGGGTAAGACCCGGGTATTTTAACTCAGAATCCGGGTTAAAAAACCTATTAATAATAAAAATTATGCATGTATCGTTTTATTTTAAAGATAATAAATAAAATCGAATATCGGCCGCCTTTAAAGCTAACGCAAAAAAAACATCACATGCTTGCTTATCTTACTTAACGGCCATTCTCACGAAGTATGACTGCGTCTAATTACCGCGTCTCCATACATTAAGTATGAAAACAGCGTCGCGGTAATTAGGTGACCGCAGACATACTTCGTGAGAATGCCGGCAAGTTTATTGTAGGTAATGCAACTCGGGGCCCGAAAACCCGGGTAACTGACTTTATTTAGAGTCGGGTAATACCTGGGTTTCACATTTGACCGGGTATTGCATTCCCTAATCCATACCCGGTCTTCCCTAATAGAGAGCGTCAGTTAAAAGAAGGAATTACCATTAAAATGGCCGAACACGTCCACATTCTTGCAGTCGCGGGCCTCGCATTTGTAACTCCCAACACTGCAGCGGCACCAGTTGCAATCGTTCAGAATCTTGTCCCCAGTGTTGCATGTTGTTCGTTTAATCGCTTCGCTCTGGTCTACAATACAATAGCCTTTATTGCACCGCAAAAAATACAAAGCTTCTTAAATAAACAAGATATAACTAGGAAAGTAGTAAATATAAACAAGTAAAGTTTTTGAAGTGTATGTTTTTTTTTTACAATTATCATAATATTACACGAGAACCGATTACCTTACCATTTTATACAAAAAGTATTTAAAAAAAAAGTTATGGTAATGAGGTAACTTGAGGAGGATACGGTAATTAGTATAAAAAAATCAATTAATTATAATTTTTAGAACAGCTGATATTGTAGTTACTGTAGAACAGTGGATCCGAACCTGGGGGTAATTACCCCTTTAGGGGTAAAATTAAGTTTTCTCAAGGGTAATACTCATATTAAGTCATTTTTCTTTGTTGTTGCCGTTATACTTGTCTGTATTACCTATTTTTTGGAGGGGTAACGATACAAATCTAGAGGGGGCCTGTGGGTGATGTGGCAATAAAGGTTAGGAACCACTGCTGTAGAACAACGTATACAGTACGTCACAGTATATAGGTTCAAACATGTTCAAAAACTTAACCACGTTCAAAAAAGGACGATGGTCTTAGTTTTTCAGACTCTTTTTCATATGTACTCATACTCGTATTCCCTGGTTACTCGATGACAGCTGGCAGCTCGGACCGCAAATATCTGCGATCTCGGCCTTTCTTTGTTTTAACACCCTAGTTGTGTAATGTACTATTGTTATTTGGTTTGGTTGTATAGGTTCGTTTGAGTCAGTTATTTTAATTTTTTATCAAGTTATTTTCCATAAATACTCGTATTTGTACTTACAAACGGTCGCAGTAGCTGTTGTGAATGCCAAGGAAACTAAACATAGCACGGTTGCCTCCATCGCAACGAAGATAACAACCAAAGAAGCTAAATCACCGCAAAATCAATCATATTTGGTATCGGCTACGTTGCATTCATTAAAATGTTAATTAATTTTGCCTTTCGAATGCTGTAAGTCAAGTCTTATGTATTTTTAATCGACTTAGAAATTGTGAGTAGGCCGGTGTCCAGCTGGGCATTTCAGAAATATGTCTGCGGTCACCTCATTCATCTGGCCCTTTTTCATACTAAATGTATGGAGACAGATGAATGAGTCGTAGACATATTTCTGGAGAAATGCCCAGCTGTGGGACGTCTAGAGATAGCCTGATGATGAGGAGGACTTAAAAAGGAGCAGGTTCTTAGGTTGTTGAAGTCTTTTTAGGGTTACGTACCAAAATGGTAAAAAAGGAACGCTTATGGTGCGACTCTGTCTGTCCGTCTGTCACAGCAAGATATCTCAGGACCTACTCCTGCTATCGACTTGAAATTTGGAATAGTGTTAAAAATCACTAACCCGAGCCTATTGGACAGCAAAATAATCTTATACCTTATTTACTTTTTTTTTAAAGGGGACCGAAGTGGGATGTCGAACATCAAAAGTAGAGCTATTACATTAGGGATATCAAATGGAAGGGCTTAATTTGTAGATTCCAAAACCGTTTTTTTTTCTTAGACATGTAGTTTTTGATTTAAGATAGAAAACGTTAATAACCACATTTTTACTAAAAAAAACCCGACCGCGGTGCAATTTGAAACTGCATAAAATCCGCCATTTTGTTTATTTTAACGAACTTCATACCCAGTGACACTCGCACCATCAAGACGAATCTAATGATGTATCATTTATCAAAATCGGATGTGCCGTTGAGTAGTTACGAGCGGACACAGGAACGGACATACATACATACAGGTCAAACACATAACCCTCCTTTGGGCTTCGCCGCAGTCGGGTAAAAAAAAGACCATTCCTCCCTATTATCTCCGAAGTTACTGAACAAATAAAAAATCTGTAATAATTACCGATTATAGGAAAAATAAAACGGTAGGAATACCGTTTTATTTTTAACCGACTTCCAAAAGAAGGACGGTTCTCAATTCGTCTGTATGTTTTTTTTTTGTGTGTTTGTTCACCGATTACTTGAAGACGGCTGGACCGATTTGGAAAATTCTTTTTTTGTTTGAAAGGGTAGACTTCCGAGGTGGTCGCATTGTAACCAAATCAGGATCTGATGATGGAATCTTGGAGAAATCGAGGGAACTCTTCAAATATTATAGGCACACATATAGCGATTTCAGTATTTTTCGTAATTTCTCGTCCATCGCTTATTAGCAACGAATTTTAGTGTTAACCGACTTCAAAACAAAGGGTAAATTTGTATCTAGGTTTCTTCCCCGATTACTTGAAGATGGTTGAACCTATTTGGAAAGTTCTTTTTTTGTTTTAAAGGGTATACCTCCGAGGTGGTCCCATTGCAACCAAATCAGGATCTGATGATGGAATCTTGGAGAAATCGAGGGAACTCTTCAAATATCATAGGCATACATATAGCGATTTTGGTATTTTTCTTAGTTTCTCGTCCATTTCTTAGTAGCAACAAGTTTTTAGTGTTAAGTGTTAACCGACTTCAAAACAAAGAGCAATTTTATGTAGGTTTGTTTCCCGATTACTTGAAAACGGCTAGACCGATTTGGATTTTTTTTCTTTTAACTAAATAGACTTAAGTCTATTGTTCAAAACAATATTTTTCCAGCGCCACTAAAAATTAAAAAAAATAGTAAATTTTTAAAACTAAGGAGCTCAGCATAGCCAGCTTTGCGTGGCAGTGGCAGGCACCGACTTCAAAAACAACAGGTTAAAAACTATAAATATCTGTATATGTATATATGAATCGTTGATTATCCATTTCTTTGGGGTGATTAACATATTATTTTTTGGTTTTTAGTTTAAGTTTTTGGAAGTCGGTTTTTATTTTTTGTTTTAAAAATTTACTTTTTACTTGAAGCGTTTATTAGAAATTCGCGAAAATCGTAAGACAATCTTATTTGCTCCTACTAAACTAACCGCGACATACAGTTTATCTTGAACTATTTAAGTATCTACTGCCGAGTTTGTACGGAACCCTCGGTGCGCGAGTCCGACTCGCACTGACCGGTTATTATTTTTATATATGCTTCCCGATATGGACTGTTTTGTTAGAAAGGGATACCTGGGGCCCGTTTCACGAAGCTACAAGTTACAAATTACAAGCGGAAGTCTCTTTTCAATACCTTTTGATAGAAAGAGACTTGCGCTTGTAATTTGTAACTTGTAGCTTCGTGAAACGGGCCCCTGGCCGCAGACATACTTCGTGAGAATGGTCGATTACTGCAATAGCAGTATAGTAATAGTATAATAATACTGTGCCTTCGAAGTGGTCCCACTGTCACTGCGTCAGAATCTGATAATGGGAATTCTTATTGTTTAATGCTACTCGTAAGGCTACTGTTTGATGCTAAGTTGCTAACCCTCCGAAGTTCGTAGTTTTAAGGCCAAGATCGAAAGTTTTTTAACACTTATTTAAAGGGCGTTTTAAAAAAAATGTATTTGCAGTTTTTTCTCATAAATAATATACACTTTTCGGGCTTTTCTTACTGAGAATCTTTTGTACTTTCGAACCTCATACAAGAAAAATTGTGTCCCAAAATTTCCATTCCAGATCGGCACGTTTTTGTATGTAAGATTTTTTTATTTCTATGGACGTTACGCAATGGAAACCTATATGCGCAAACAAAAATTGGGACAAAATATTCGTATGGGGAAATCGAGTAAGAAAAACCCGAAAGCTCTATATTCTAAGAAAAAAATCCAACATGTGCATTTAAACGCTAAAAAAATTAAAACGCTCTAAAGCTTTGAAATTGCTTCTCTATGAGTTTCTAGGGGTTTAAGTATGTACAATCCAGAATTTAAATTAGTAACCACATTTATTATTAGTACAAATCATTTTGCCATTATTCAAGCAATGGCAAATATTACATTTGACAGAAGTCACAATGCCTGGTTTACAGTTGGCCCTTGGGTCTAAATATATCGATTTTCTAAACTTTTTAACCTTCCTAAATGCGTCCCTTGGGTCATAATTGAGAAATTTCGGTGGCATCTTTACATGTAAATTGTTTGGTGTTTCCTTTAGAGTGCTTTCAGGATTTTTGATCTTGAAATTCGTCTGTGTCTGTATTTCACTTTCTGTTAAATTAGCTCTAACAATTGGCATATCATTAAACGGTAAATACTTTTGCGAATTTACAAAAGGATTGAAACCATTATCTGGCAATAAGCTCGTAAGTTGCTTTAAGAGTCCAGGTCCGCATAAAGTGAGTTCGTTCTCTCCCAAAGGCATTACTATCTTCTTTTTGATACCAGTACTACATGTCAACTTGTTAATATCAAGGCAGTAGCAAAATTGGCATACTGCCAATGAATACCAGTTCTCGACTTTGCAATTTGCGAACAGATCTGTTGTGTCATGGTCCTTGCTTTTTCTGGTTCTAGCCTTTCCTTTCTCACACTCATTGAGAGTGCAGCGAGTAGTGTCTATTTCTCCTTCATCATTACATTTGCAGACATTACAGTCGATTTTAACGTATCCTTCAGCGTCACATGTCTTTTTCGAAATGGATTTTTTTGGAAGATTCCCAAAGATATGATAACAGTGTGTGTGAGGCCATCGACCTTCTGGTGTACAAATGCAGTCAGTTGAACCCTGATGGTATACTATTTTTGGATGACATTGTTTTGAACTGGTTGGTAAATCTTGTTCGTCTGGAACGAAAAATGCATTACGTTTTATAAAAACCGAGGCAATTTGTATTTATGTATTCTTACTAAAGACACAAAAAAAGAATGTTCAAGAAAAGGACCATTAAAACAAGAGGATTGTCATTCTCCATACAAAAAGCTGTTCCCCGAATTTACAACGCCATTTATGTATAAGCTTGGTAAAAGAATTATATTATTTACAATTATTCAACTTTGCAAACGTGACACAGTATTTAAATGTTAGAATTTATTTATTATTAGCTGTTTACGAACTAATTGTTACTATACTATGCTTCTTTGTTCAATTATAACATCGTTAAATGTTTCGTTTTTTTGCGCCATCTAGTTTTTGCCCAGAAATCCCCTAGCGGTCGGGGTACGATCCAAAGTATGGAGAATCACAGTCCTCTTGTTTTAATGGTCCTTGGTTCAAGATAAAAGTTTTTCTAGTCGAACCACTCTAAAGAACCAAATAAACTGGCCAAGAGCATGTCGGACCATGCTCAGTGTAGGGTTCCATAGCCGTAACTATAAGGTAAAAAATACGATGTAAAAGAAGTACATCAACAAAAGAGCGTATCTTCATAGCAATTACGTCCTTTTGTTGAGAAGCGCAGTTTATCGGCAATAACTCAAAAACGGTTAATCCGATCTTGTTGAAAATAATTTTCGTTGAAAGTATTAATTAAGCGTTATATTTGTAATTTTTTTTAACTTTTTCGGACCCACAGTTTAGAAGATAGAATTTTAAACTGAGAATCAAAATTTGTATGGAAAAGTTGGGACATTTTGGACCACTTTTTTATTTGATAAATGAAAAGTGCTCGTGATTCTGAGTAAAATGGTGTGAATGATCAGACAAAAAAAGCAAAAGGTACATTTTTTCTGCAATTGGCCCTTTAAGGTTTTTGAATGAGCTGTCGAACTATGTAGCACACGTTAGTATTTTCTGAAAAAGAATTGTTTTTAGCTCCTGTAACATGTATGGAGTGCCCATCCTAAAAATATTTATTTTAGTTATTTAACTACCAAACTAAGTAGCGGCTCATACAAGACACCTATATTTCAAATATCATCAATATCCATCGTGTAGGTAGTTTTTGAATAAAATGCCTGTGACATACGGACAGACTAAGAGAAGAAGAAAATAGGAAATGCAAAAAGGATGACTCACAAGTTAGGCATTCTCTGGGCTCACAGTTATATACTCCATTGGACGAACATACGCAGTAGTTACATGTGTTCCGGATTGCGTCACCGTAGTTGCAAGACTCCCAATTTAGGGAATTAGCTGCAATGTAAATATCATATAAAGTACGCTTAGTAATAAATGTAGCTAATCAAGACACATTTTATGTAGCATATAAGTTGTTTAAGAGCTTGCAGAGTAATTATACTTCCAGTTTGAGCGCTATAAGAGCTGTATAACTTGTACAGCTTTAGTGCTATGTACACATGGTATAGCAGAATGTCAAGTCAAGCACAAAGAAAAAGCCTTTGGATACTGCAGTGTACGGGTGTATTTTCAAAAATGTAATTTCGCTGTCATGACACATTGGCGAATACTGAGAAGATTCTGCCTTATTAGAATTGGACTTTTGGTTACAATGTAGAATCAGTCAAGTTCTAACAAGTAACCAACGAATGCAAGTCTAATGAGGAGGAATCTTTTAAATATTGGTGGCCAGAGAAATTACGCCAGAGAAAATACACCCGTACATATTTACTTGAGCCACTTCAAGCATTATATTCCAAACCCACAGCTTTTTCCGTATTATTATACCAGAACTAGAGAAGGGCCAAATATTCGATTCAAGTATATTCGGCTAAAACTCTGTTAAAATGCCGAATATTCGAGCATTAATGGCCGTTTTATTAACTAGACTGCTCTTATCATATTGTCTAAGTATAACATTTAATGATTTTTTCCTCCATATCTCGTTGATTTTACCTGCCTTGTATATTTAACGTAAATATGGCAATATATTAATTTTATTTTTAATAATTCAATATATATAACATAGCATAACTAAAGGAGTATATAGGAGGACCACAACTAAAAAATCTATTTTGAGTGAAAATATTTTTATTTTAACATAATTCATCACACACGCCACGCCTACCTGCAAAATATCAAAACTTCTTCAGGGAATAAGGATTTTTTACAGATTTACCACAGTACTGAGCAGCAGTTTGTTAGCCGCACCATTCAGATTAATAATTGTGCTAAAAAATTACACTTAGGTACTTTTGCCACAATTCTCGCAAGAAAATGAAACTTTTGCAATTAGGTTTCTAAGGCCTCTTAAAATTACCATCTGTGTGGAAACGGATCTTAGGCCGGCTTTACACCTGTAAGTTTTACTTACGTAAGTAAGGACGCAGCTATACGTTAGACTGAGATAGCTGACTGACTATCTCAGTCTAACGTATAGCTGCGTCCTTACTTACGTAAGTAAAACTTACAGGTGTAAAGCCGGCCTTAAATCGGCCATTCTCACGAAGTATGTCTGCGGTCACCTAATTACCGCGACGCTGTTTTCACACTTACTAAATGTATGGAGATGCGGTAATTAGACGCAGTCATACTTCGTCAGAATGGCCGAAATATACTTAGTGGCGTAATGCAACGGTGTCATTCACTCTGACCGTGGTCGGGCTCAGCTAAGTTTTTTGTCGGAGTCTTCTTAGCTGGGCTGGGGCTAGCGAACCAATATACTCGTAATTAAAACTACCATTACCTCGATCACACATTATAAGGACTGGTTGAATTCTACATAAGGACTGGTTGAACCGTTTCAACTAATTCCCGCTGGTGGGTTGCTTACTTTGATCATTCAGCAAAAAGCCACAGTGGATGCGGCTAGCGGACCCGTTTACAGGTTTATACCTGGTCAGCATTCCTACCCAAGAGTTAGTAGGGCCCCGTCAAGTCAGGTACAAAACAAAAGCAACAGTGTCGGGGAGCACAGACGCCACCGACCTCCGACCAGATTTTTATTAATGTATGTTCATCGATTAGTCAAAGACGGCTGAGATGGTTCCATTGTCACCAGGATAGGATCTGATGATGGGATGTTGGAGAAATCGTGAGAACTCCTGAAGTATTATAAGCACAACTATACCAATTTGCCATCAATTTGGGAATGTTTATAGGGGATTCGTTTGAAATCATTTATTATAATTTTTTAATATTGTTTTATTACTTACCTGGTCTACCAGAAGATTGGGCTTGCAGTGATAGCACTTTTCCAATCATTATTGTGACTGCTAGTTTAATATTCAACATGTTTTCGACTAGTGTTTATTCGAATGTTACCGTTTTTAATTAAAGCTAATAAAATGAAAGACTTCACGCTTTATGCACGAAGGAAAAACTGTTTTAATTACAACATTTCAAAACAAAAAGTGAAATTAAATGATCGGCAGCCAGCCTGCCGACCGGTAGACTCTGTGCGGAAAGAGAATAGGTGTGGCGAAAAACGGAACTAACCTAACCAGTATGGCATTTTTTTTGCAAATACGGTAGAAAAGCATTACAGCGCCCCCAAATCTAAATCCTATTCTCTTTCCGCACATACTCTAGCATTGTCACAAAATAATGAATAATACTACGTACAGAAGTTTCTCATTCTAACAAAACTGACGTTCCGGACCGACCATCGGACGGAACGCACCGCATGCGATCGTCTCTCTTTATCGCATAACGCGTGCTCTTACTGGTCCTGGCTAAGCCCCCACCGTAGTGTAGGGGCAAAATTTGGTACTAGTACCTAGCCTCGCGGCGAAATTGGAAAATTGTAACTTGAAGCTTCGTGAAACGGGCCCCTGGTGTCGAAATCTTGTGGTGTAAAAACACTGGAATAAAAAGTGACTTGTATTGATGAGTGTTACATAAGCTTGAAACAGAAATGTCAACTATACGTTCGCCACTGTGAGTTTACTGTAGTTAATTAAAAATACGAGTATGACTTAGTTTAAAATTTTATCTCCCAAGAACGTGGGCTCAACTCCCGCGCACGCGGCGGTGGAGGTACTGAAGCAGTGCTCGCGGACTATGGTGTCGTCCTGCTCGCACTCGCAGATATGGCATTTATCCCTCGCTGTCTCACTCGCCGTATGCTTGTAGCGGGTGTGTTCGTGCGGGGCTAGGTCGATTTTCTCGATCGTGGTGCTGGTTTTTAAGTTATCTGTGACAGAAAGAAATAAAAAAACTGGTCAAGAGCATGTCGGACCATGCTCAGTGTAGGGTTCCATAGCCGTATCTATAAGGAAATGTGCTACAGATAAAAATAAAGCTAAAAATAAACAACTGGCAAAAGGTCTTACTTAAATGCCGTGTAATTCGATGGCACTTAAAACTTTTTGGTCGAGAAGTTTTACGGCAATAACTTCAAAACGGTTTATTCTTACTATTCAAAATAATTTTCGTTGAATGTATTTATTAAGCTCTGATTTTTTTCATATTTTTTGGATTTACGGTTTAAAAGTTAAAGGGGGGGACATAATTTATGCAACTTTAGGGGCGATTATTTCCGAAAGTATTCACTTAATCAAAAAAAGTACATAAAAACCTTGTAATGTTTTTAAAAGAACTATCGAATTATGTACATCACGTTGACTTTTGCTGAAAAAAAAAAATGTTAGCTTCTGTTACATGTATGGAGTGCCCCCCCCCCCCTAGATTTTTTTATTTTTATTATTTAACTAGCAAACTTAGTAGCGGCATCTACAAGACATCTATATTCCAAATTTCATCAGTATACGTCTTGTAGTTTTTGAGTAAACTGCCTGTGACATACGGACGGACGGACGGACGGACGGACATGACGAAACTATAAGGGTTCCTTTTTAGCCATTTTGGCTACGGAACCCTAAAAATAACAAGTTATACTTTGTCAGAAATGAGGCAATCCGTACAGCATTTGGCACTTTTGGACCGTGTATCGGGCCGGGATCTAATTTAGATACGTATTTCACGACCAGCATAAAGATAAATAGTTTTGTTAAAACAAATTTCTTATTAGTGACAATGTTATTTTTACCCGACTGCGGCGAAGCCCAAAGGAGGGTTATGTGTTTGACCTGTATGTATGTATGTCCGTTCCTGTGTCCGCTCGTAACTACTCAACGGCACAACCGATTTTGATAAATGATACATCATTAGATTCGTCTTGATGGCGCGAGTGTCACTGGGTATGAAGTTCGTTAAAATAAACAAAATGGCGGATTGTATGCATTTTTAAAGTGCACCGCGGTCGGGTTTTTTTTTTAGTAAAAATATTTAGTTATTGTTTCATAATGACATCGAATTCGATGTTACATTCAAATTTCGAACATCTCTGAAAAACGATACGTATTTAGTTCTGGTAGTTTATATTGGTCCATTTAGTATATTTAATTTTAATTTAGTTTTATCTTTAGGTAGTTACTGTTTTTATATTTTATCTTTTTGTTCAATAAATAACTACCTACTAAGTATCAAAAAAAAATTAAAAAAAAAACCGTAGAAGAATTAGTTCTTAAAATAGCTGCTGCAGTTAGCAAATTAAAGTGGCAATGGACCGGGCATACAGCTCGAAGAACTGATGCCGCAAAGGTTCTCAAACGGAGACCACGAATTGGAAGACGCAGCGTGGGTCGGGCCCTAAAAGATGGTCTGACGACCAGACCTTATAGGGAACGTGCACAAACTATAGGTGGCAGCACTAAACGACAAAAGAGATACGGGCGGACAATAAAGTAAACTATCGCCTCTGTCAAATCAAGCTGTCAATGACAATATCTAAGTGTCAATGTCAAATATAGTAAGTCGTAGCTACACTGAAGTTAATCGTCCTTCATCGCGATAAATTAACGGCGTTTTCGTCAATGTGCCCCCAGCATGAGAGGAGAGGGAGGGTACATGATTTAGATTGGCGGCACCAGTTGGCAGCACCTTCGACGTGCGCGTTCCCTATACCAAATCTTGTGTATATGCGTCGAATTCAGTGCCACATGCGAAGCAGTGGTACATGCGAAGCTTGCACTTTGTATATGTGTGAATTGCAATTTTCGCTTGGAATAGAGTTACCTATGCAGGGGTTACGGATTCACAGGATCAATTCATTGACGTGTTCTTAGAAAAAAACAATTTAAAACACACAGCTCTGTCCTTGTATACCCAAGGAAATTGAATATTTGGCAGATTAATCATCCTCTCAATTTGTTCATATTAGCTCGTTCGTGGTTCGCCATCACGTCCAATGTCGGAAAATAGTAACCCGCCCAATTTCAGAATTACGTTAACCTTGACATTCATATTCCTCAAGTGTAAGCATAGCTATGTAAGGTAGACAAGTACTTATGTTTAAGGTCCCAAGACCGCTCATCGTACACTGGGTTCTGTTTAGAGGGCGGCAGTATTCGTCCTGGCCCGTGGAAGGACAAATGCATTGTTGGCACCTGAAAGACACATTAGGCTGAATATTCGGCAGAGCTGCACGTGGTAGCGTAGCGGTGCACAAGGAAAAATGCACCATCACGCTTGATTGGTAGACTTTTTCGTCACACACCGCCAGTGCCGGATTAAGCGAGCGCGCGGCCTGTAGCATTTCATCAAAGAGGCGCTTGGTTGGTCTTAGATATGCTTAAATACCGATTGACTGCTAATTTTATACGTGACGAATTACATATAACGAGGAAGGGGGGAATGCTCGGGGCGCGGGGTTCTCCAATGCGCGGGGCCTGTAGCATTTGCTACCTACAGTTGCTATATGGCTAATACGGCACGTAGATCAAATAGTACCCGCATTTGATGGCAGATGGCGTTGCTTAGGAAAGTTGGCATTACCGTCGTGTCAAATAAAAAAAATGAAAACTGGCAATAGTCTATGGTTTAGTTTTTTTTTGGCGGTAAATTTTGTAAGACTTGTTTTGTTTTTCTTACAATATGGAGAAAGAACAATATCGTTCCGTAATTCAATTCTTATTTGTGCATGGAAAAGCATGTGAACAAATAAAACCGTGCCATCTACGGAGGTCTATTGCCATCTATGAGAACCGTGAGATATTGGTTTAATGAATTTAAACGAGGTCGTACATCAGTTTCAAAAAATGCATCTTCATTTCTAACACGGGTACTTTTTGATCCAACCTCGTAACCAAAAATGCCATTCTAAAGAGGCGGAGCGGGATCTTCAGAATATTCGCAAATATGTGTGCATAGGGAATGATCATTTTCAAGAATGACTCTCCAATGCCTCGCACAGCTCTTGTTGATTCAGGCATGGTACAGTAATTAATATCCATTTTTCGATAACTTTGCCGGTACCTAAATCCAGCCGCATGCCTACACCCCGCAATTGTATCGCCTGGCTCTTTGTCACGCGATAAATATTGCCCACCCCCTTCCCATTCAATATTGAGTTCACAAGCATAATCGTGAGTCGTGACACGGTTATGCTTGTGAAGTCAGAATAATTACCGTACTTACTCGTAGATATTTTCCCTAAATTTCATAATCTACACTGACACAGGATGCTTTGTTAATAATAATACCTTATGAATTAGGTGCCATCACTTTTGAGAAAAAGAAGTACCTAATTTTGAAAAAAAAATACCGATTTCAAAAAAATATTTTTGTGAGATCGGTGCCAGCCTGTCGCGACGAGCGCGAAACGGAATGTAAAATAATAACTAGCTAGCAACATCGCCTCTCTACGATTGTCTATGGTGAGCATAGTGATTGTCACTTGTCAATCCTTTTATAGTAATGGCGCGAAGCCCCAAACATGTGCTCTGGACAAGGCGTGTTGGCTGTCGACTTTTCCTGTGTCCTGATCAAGAGCTCCGAAAGCTGAGTATATCTTAGTGTTTCACTTTATTCCTATTATTGTTATTATGTGTAAATGCATCCTTTTAGGTGCGGATTGAGATCGTCTTGCTTGTACGTAAGTAGAGGTTTGGGTAGGTTAGTATTCTTGATCGTGGGTCAAGCTACTGAACCGAGGTCCCGACGGATAGCCGGAGGGGATCCATTGAGGCTCGAGGCAACAGAGTGGCCTCGGGTGCAGTCGACTGCGTAGTAAGTACTTAGAGGAGTTAGTAGTTCCATGACTTAAGTGTCATGTGCGCACCTGATGTGGAAAAAGCTACTAGACTCGGGTTGGCTCATGCGTGAGGCGCTTAACTCTGAAGTGTTAAATCCAACCTGCTCGGTATGACCCTTGCGAGGGCGCTCTGCGAAGTGTATCAAACATACTGAGAGAGATACTTTATAACCAATAAAGTAAGTAAGATAATATGCGTATATCTATGCTAAAATACCTTGCATAGCAGTACAGAGTAAGACGAATATTAGCGTATACTTATCGTGTATACGATTAGAGTGAGATGAATATTAGCGTATACTTATCGTGTATACGATTAGAGTGAGATAAATATTAGCATATACTTATCGTGTATATGATTAGAGAGAGAATAGGAATGATGTGAAGGCTAAGATGGTCAGTATCAGTTTTATATAATTTTAACAGGAGGTCGAAAGATCCCGTTCCTGACGTCATCCAAGTTGCGAAGCAGATCAGAGACAGAGAGAGAGTGGAGAGGCTGAAGGAGCTATCCAGAAAGAACTTCCCTGAAGTACTATAAGGTATGTCTCATAGTTAGTGTCACACAATCGTGACGGCGGTTCTTTCATCCTCAATAGATAGTAACGTAAGGCAGGCATAAAGGCCGTCCCGACACAGCCTTAATATTTGGAACATACATGCATTTACATGTTTAGAAGCTAGTATAGAATAACATATGTAAAAAACTGTGCAATTCTGTCAGTATTACCTACCAACATACATGCGGGTCGAATTGATAACCTCCGTTTTTAAAGTCGACTAAAAATTTAAAAATGTTTTTTTCATCACACTTGCTCGAAAATGGTGCATTACACGTAGGTTTTGCGGGCCGTAAATGAGCTATTACGCCCTAGGGCGTAATGGTTTTCTTTTTAAATTTGAAACGCTGGTTCTGTTTTACTCTTATTTGTCATGTTCAAAGGAAACGCCAACTTACTTTTTTAACTTTTATCACTGAAATATTTATTTAAAGAGAACTGGTATTGCAAATACATGTAAACACATATTTCTGTAACATTAATTAAATGTTTCAATAGTGTATTTCAGTATTTTGCAATTATAAAATCAACCGTTTTAGGTCTGTACCGCTATGGTTTCCGAACGTTGCGCATTGTCTATGGATATGTCACTAATGTCACTGTCAGTTTTACAATTTTATTTAGGTTAAGTAAGGTTAATTTTAATTAGATTTCCTCACAAGTGTGATGAAAAACATTGTGTGTGCCACGGGCGGTAAAGGAATTACAAACTCGTGTTATTAAAGCCCTCGGCTTCGCCTCGGCCTTGTAACAAACACTCGTTTGTGATTCCTTACCTACCGCCCTTGATACACAATGTACTATTACGAAATAAAAAAGATGTTGGTGCAGGTCTTGGTGCTTGATCAAACTGCATGTGAAGAGGACAATCAACGGGAAGCTCAGAGCGATCGGAACAGTCCAGCACACATACTGCACAAGCACTCTGTATAAGTCGTATTTAAGAAACGTTACGGTAAATAGCATGGGGGAAGCACGGCCATTATAATTACCTCGAGTAACGGTTATGAGAAATCTCGGATTTTCTAAGTTTTTCCTTACAACATTTTATTCACATCGTTTAAACGGCTACGCGTTGTATGTCAGTCTTACAAAACGATAGAATATTAGAAGATTTTTCATTTTTATTTTACGAAACGACTGGCGGAGAAGAGTGGGAGGCCTTTGCCCAGTAGTGGAACACCTAGACAGGCCAAAAAATCGGTTGTCTGTAAAGTCGGTTTACTGACAATAGTCGAACGTGATAACGTTGACCTTGACCCTGACTTTGACTTTGACTTTGACTTTGACTTTGACTTTGACTTTGACTTTGACTTTGACTTTGACTTTGACTTTGACTTTGACTTTGACTTTGACTTTGACTTTGACTTTGACTTTGACTTTGACTTTGACTTTGACTTTGACTTTGACTTTGACTTTGACTTTGACTTTGACTTTGACTTTGACTTTGACTTTGACTTTGACTTTGACTTTGACTTTGACTTTGACTTTGACTTTGACTTTGACTTTGACTTTGACTTTGACTTTGACTTTGACTTTGACTTTGACTTTGACTTTGACTTTGACTTTGACTTTGACTTTGACTTTGACTTTGACTTTGACTTTGACTTTGACTTTGACTTTGACTTTGACTTTGACTTTGACTTTGACTTTGACTTTGACTTTGACTTTGACTTTGACTTTGACTTTGACTTTGACTTTGACTTTGACTTTGACTTTGACTTTGACTTTGACTTTGACTTTGACTTTGACTTTGACTTTGACTTTGACTTTGACTTCGACTTCGACTTCGACTTCGACTTCGACTTCGACTTCGACTTCGACTTCGACTTCGACTTCGACTTCGACTTCGACTTCGACTTCGACTTCGACTTCGACTTCGACTTCGACTTCGACTTCGACTTCGACTTCGACTTCGACTTCGACTTCGACTTCGACTTCGACTTCGACTTCGACTTCGACTTCGACTTCGACTTCGACTTCGACTTGAGTACCAGCCGCCCTTTTCTCAGCAGCAGCAGTGATTTTTTGTCACGATTGGCCGCCCCTAATATCTGGCCGCCCTAGGCCCGGGCCTACTAGGCCTTAGGGCAAATCCGCCACTGGTCTCTTGTCATTCAATAGAGATTTTTGACAGCCGTATCTTAGGGAATAAGGGCTATTTTACTAACAATTTGTAAGAAACTATCGTCTTAACGACTTTAGTGCTGGAATAATATAAAGTACCTATTTGACAGGTAACGACCCTGCAAGGTAACGGCCCATGACGTCACACTTTTTCGTGCGTGCAGCCGGCTCCATCGAATTATAAGACGTTATCACGTCAAAAAATTGGTTGTCTGTAAAGTCGGTTTACTGACGATAGTTGAACGTGACAACGTCATAAGAAAATAAACAATTGTCAATGGAACGCCTCAGAGCGAGGTAACGCCCCATACGTCATGTTTTTTCGTGCGTGCAGCCGGCTCCATCGAATTATAAGACGTTGTCACGTCAAAAAAACAAAAATGGAGTCCATAAATTATACCTAATTCATAAGTACCTACGCAAAATATTGCTAGTTATTAAAAAAGCAGCCTATATTCCGCTGTATACTCATTTCCAGTACTTTACCCTTGGATGTAAGTAGATCCTGGTGTGCAGTTTGCACTCATTACCGACATATTGTATACAAAGCACTCGTTCGTCAAAGCCAGCTGCCGTCGGCCGGCGAAAGAGTCGCCAACACCCAATGTCAAGTTGACATCGGCCTCCTAAAAACATTTGAACGTTAGGATTAGAACACAGTACAACAGCAGTAATTTCTCTTCCTACAGAAGGTGCATCGCGCGCTTGAATGTGTGCGCGCCGTGTACGAACGCGCTACAAGCAAAGTTTTAAGAATGCGTAAGAATGTATGGATCGCACTCACACAGGCGTGCTAGCGCGCGTCAGTGTGAATACGTGTCGCGCGCTCCTAAACGCCCAAAGTTGGAGTATTTGTTCGTCTTTATACTTTGGTTAGGGTGCGTCTCCACTGACGCAGAGCTGGGCGGCGCGGGGCGGAACGAACCGTGGGTTGACCAATCACATTGTTAACACCGACGCGGAGTGTAGTGATTGAACACTGTAATTGGTGAACTGGTTCCGCCCAGCTCGGCGTCAGTGGAGAAGCAGCCTTACTACCTGGCCACGACATTGCGCGACCAGCGGTAGCGGCGGCCATAGGTGGGAGCGGGAGGTCGGAGTATTGCTTGCCCTAGTAGGCCACAGGACCTACTAGCCACTCACGTGCTTTTGGCAGCTATAACTAGCTGTCAGCACCCTTATGCCAAGATAGCATAGAGTTGAACGCAAAATATCAAGCACGTGAATGGCTAGGGCAGTGGTGGGCAAAGTACGGCCCGCTGGCCATCTGCGGCCCGCGGGAGGGTTTAATTCGGCCCGCCGGCGGTCCTTCGAATTATAGTAGTACTTATATGGCCCCTGATAAAACAAAATTCTTGCTATAGTTCTGGCCCTCCTCTGAAATTTCTTATATTTTCTGGCCCGCCATGAAAAAACTTTGCCCACCACTGGGCTAGGGCATGCAATACCGGTATTTTGCCGTTGCTGTTGTTCTCTTGTTATAGTTAATTTGAGTGAGCGAGACGGCAGGATATGAACGGCAGGTATTTGGGCAGAACGGCTACTACCCATTTTCATTATTTGCCGTCAAGCATGTTACTGCATTTATTCCAATTTGAAGAGTAATAAATAATTTCAACGATACTTACATCTCCGTCCTTTCTATATTCATTTACTTTGTCTTCCTCAAGCACCATATCGGAGCACGTTGCGTAAGACCTCATACCCATTTCGGGACACACGCAAAACTTATCTCCTTCTATAAACTCCTCCCCAGGAAAACAGAGGTCTAAGTTGCTGGCACTGATTGTTCTATACTCAGGAATATCCCCTACGATGCTGTTGGAAAGTTTAAATATCTTCTTCCAACTCGAGTTCCGGCAGGTATGCTTTGTACAAACTCTGTCGGCTTTGTTACCATCCTGAGGGCAAACGCAGATATTGCATGCGTCACTAAAAAGTCTTACCGGGACGCAAGCATCGTTGCGTAAGAAATTGTCTTCGCAAACGTTCTTCGTACATTTCGCCACGTTTTTCTTGCCATCTCGCGGGCATAGGCAAACGTTACAGTCGACCTCGTAGTATTGTAAAGGATCGCAGTCGAAATTTTCTACGGTAGCTGGTTCTGCTCCGGTGCAAGGGTTTTTCGTACATGCTTTGTCTTTTAATCGGCCATTTTCAGGACAAATGCAGAAATTACAATCATCTTCGCTGATGGCGCCGGGGGTACATCGGTGATTATGTTCGCCTGTACTCGCGTAAGTAGGTTTTTGTTGGGCAGCTTTAACTAATCGTATAGCTTCGCAGTCGTCATATGTACACCATTTAGGGTCAATCGTTCCGTTTTTGGAGCAGAAACAGGAGTTACAATCGAATTCTACAAAAGTACTTGGCTCGCACGAGCTATTGAGGTCAAAATTCAATTTCATCTCTTTGAAAACAAGCTGTGAAGCTGGATTTTGAAAATCAAATCCTTTTTTAGCTGCTACGATGCAGGATTTCTCTTTAGTTTCGCTGTCTGGGCACAGACAATGCTTGCCGTTTTCAGTGTATATAGAATTTGGTGTGCAGGTCAACGCGTCTGAAGTTACGTCAAAAGAAGTCCAGTTAAGAAGCTGTTTGCTATCGGAATCCTTTAAAACTTTTCCAAGTACATCTACTTTGTTTTGATAGGAGCAACCTTTTGTGCAGTATTCGTGATTCGTCGTACCATTGCTAGGACAGAAACATTCCGTACAGAACGGCACCATTTCTCCTGGATTGCAGCTAGTTCTTATCGCATTAAAATGGCTAGTCTGTGTATTAAAGCAGCTAAGCTCTAAGCAAGCTTGTTGGTTAATAGAACCTTCTGGATTGCAATGACAATACAGACATCGTGGTGAGGTAAACTTGTGAGATGTACACGTTTTTGTCTCTGACTCCAGGGATTGCAATGCTTTAAATCTGTATTTACCATCGCAGACCTCATGAGTGCAAGAAGCGTCACTATGTATCCCGTTACTTGGACACATACACACATTACAATCATTTCTGTAGAACGTTTGAGGTGTGCATGTCCGTGTTAACTCTGGCCTTGATTTAGTAGGACATGTTTCTACGCAATTGCTGGCAATGAAGACCCCTTCATCGGAACACAAGCATTGAAGACAAGAGAATAGATATAATACTTTTGGTTTGCAGGAGTTTTTGTTAGTCGTTAAGAGGTCTGATAGCGAAGGGGTTCGAAGGGCCGTGCAGAAAGGGTCTTTGACGCAATGCACGTTGGCTGTCAGGGCTGTTTGAGGACAGACACAGATGTTACAGTCAACGTAGTAGATTCTATACGGAATACACCAGGGTCCTATAGAGTCTATGCCTTTCTTGGGGACTGATTTCGGTTCGTCCGGACAGGACACCATATTGCAGAGGAGTTGCCCGTTCTCCTGGCAGACGCATTGGCTGCACCCGTGCCATACAATCCTTCCAGGTTGGCACACTTGTCTTTGACTGGCCAGTAAGCAGCTAGCGTCAGTCCACTGGCCTTTTCCATCGCAATAGCACATACGGTCATTCAAAATGAACTGCGTATTGGGGACGCACGTGCCTTTAAGTAAAAATGGAAAATAATAAACGGAAAACAAATTAAATAAAGATCGTGAACAAGGAATTTGACTCACGGAAATTACTTCGTGCGAACCGAAGATGAAACAACAAAATTAATAATGTCGCTATCCTGGACATCTTTAATTAAACGCTTTAAAACCTCCCGAAAGCGAAAATTTAACTTAATCAAGGTATTTTACGTTTAAAACATGTGAAGTGAAATAAAAAAGTATTAAAAATGTTAGTTTTTAATTTTGTCCGCAATATAAAACTAGTGCAACCACCTGATAAGGTTTTAGATAATTTAAATTGGGCAGGAAAGAATTAAAAGTGAAATTGGAAAACTTAACGAGCTGTGCATAGTCCGGCGTTTTTAATCATGAGACACGTGACTTATGTCGCTGCACAAACACGCATTAAATCTAATGTCACTTTATTTCGTTTCCAATTATTAGGTTGCCTGGGCCTATGTGTCGCAAGGCTATGAATAAAACCAGAGATTTGACCGAATCCCTCAGGGAGATGATCAACTCCCAGGAGATGTTGAAATAATGACGAGCTGAATTTCGGGGAGGGGAGTATAAAGACGAGCAAGTAGTTTAGGGATATGTCCCTTGCGAAATTCAGTCAATTGATCAAATCCCCAAGCCGATTTAAGTAGGGAAATCAAAAAAATATTGCAATGGTCAGGATCAGACTTTTCCAATTATCAAATCCCGAACTTCCCGCAGCTGTTCGAATTGTCCTGACTCGTTAAATTTATCTTTTCACTAAAAACTATTTAGGGATAGGGATATAATGAAATCACTAGTCTTCGTTACTGAAATGTTATATCGAGATGCCTTGAATGACTTACTTTATCACTCAAAAACTACCTCACAAAGACGTGTGACCATATTTATGGCGGTTTGGATGGTACAGACTATTTGATGCTGACTGTACATAATTGTTAAGATGTAAGCACGTAACATGGAACGCGAGTGACATTGACAGTTAGTAAACGTCATCCGTTTACTAGCTGTCAATTGAAGGCATGTTTACATAAACAACATAACTGCACGGGATGTGATTTTCAGTGATCGGAATAGGTAGAGTATATTTACCTAAACTTCGAAGAACATAGTCGAAAAGTGGAGACTCCCTTACGACCAAATTTTTGGCGAAATTTCTCGAAGGAGTGAGAGAGACAGCACTATTAGAAAGAGACAGCTATACTGAGAATGTTCGAGAAATGTGCGAAAGAATACCAATAATATAGTTTTTTAGTAAGAAGAAAAGAATTTAGTTGTAAGGGAGTCTCCACTTTTCGACTGTTTTTTTTTGTTTGGTATGTGTCCCGTTTGGTCAATATACTGGCCACTTGGGGAAATCTGTGTTTGTGCCCCTCTCCGAAGGACTTTCGACTATGTTCTTCGAAGTTTTATATTTTAGGAATCTGGTATAGGTATGGAGAATCTGATATATCGAGAATCTGGTATTTTAGCGACTAAAGTAATAAACTTGCACTTTCACGACATTTTCGAGTATTTAGTAGACAACCTCTACATCCATCAAATAGAATCTGTGCGGAAAGAGAATAGGATTTAGATTTGGGGGCGCTGTAATGCTTTTCTACCGTATTTGCCATACTGGTTAGGTTAGTTCCGTTTTTCGCCACGCCTATTTTCTCTTTCCGCACAAGATGAGAATTTCATACAAATCTCCCACAACACAACTTAATTATTCGCCACCGAAGTCACCGCCGCGGTAAATTAACACAAGCAATTTTGAAAGGAGAATAACTAACTGAAAAAGTTTTAAGCTAAACAGTTTTACGTTTCATATTATTATATTATAAGATATCCACCTGTAATGAAATGGTAAGTTATGGATAATTGCGAGATTTCGGGATTAAAATCTCATTTTCAAAAAAAGGTGACTAGACATCAGTGGCGTGGCCTAAACTAAAAGATATCCTTGGGCAAGCCGGTGCAGATTTAGCGTACATTTTTCTTAAGAGCTGTATGTACAACGAGGAGATCTATAGCTTGGCAACTTCGTTGGGGACACTCACATGTGTGCTTTTTAATATGTGCAGCCGTAACTACTCACACAAGTTACCGCCAACACGAACGACGATCGACGGAAGCAGCCTCCGGAGGCCCCCGTTCATGTTGGCGGTAACTTGTGTGAGTAGTTACGGCTGCACATAACAAAAAGGGATCCTATTGGATCGCATAAATTTAAAAGGCATAATGCATCATTTGGCATAATTCATCATTCGGCATAATGCATTTTTTTCTTAAACTGTAAAATTTTCAGAACTCTTTAAGGCCTCATCCTGTTAAATAGGTCAGGTTAGGTTAGGTTTGCGTTATAATAATCCTGAAAAAATTACGTGTTCAGAAAAAAAAGCATTATGCCAAATGATGAA
The DNA here is from genome assembly GCA_947034925.1 of Eudemis profundana. NCBI lineage: Eukaryota > Metazoa > Arthropoda > Insecta > Lepidoptera > Tortricidae > Eudemis > Eudemis profundana. The sequence continues at coordinate 5,369,158 of OX344814.1, read as the reverse complement.
TTATGCGAAATGATGCTTTATGCCTTTTAAATTTATGTGATCCAATAGTAAACCTAACAAAAAGCACACATGTGAGTGACACCAACGAAGTTGCCAAGCTATAATGCATAATATTAGCCAAGCCGATAGAAATCGGGTTCTCTGGACGTCACGCTACCACAGTATAATACCTAGCAGTAATTTTTCTTTCTACAAAAGGTACATCGCGCGCTTGAATGATCGCACTCACACAGACGCGCGTCTGTGTGAATACGTGTCGCGCGCTCTTAAACGGCGAAAGTTGGACTACTTGTTCGTCTTTATACTTTGATGCTACTGCTAGACCTGTTCTTTCCGTGGACCCTTCATGCATGCTTCATACATGTGCTAAGTTTCATTACGAATAGTTTCATTAGAAGTAGTTCAAAAGCTGTTGGAAGATTTAAACCAGTGTTTTTCAAACTATTTCATGGCACGACCCCCTTTGTATGTGAAAATATTTCGCGACCCCTTATCCTCCACGATTTCTAACGTTAATTTTATTCCTTTACACTTATGTGCTTTTTTCCTTTTTGTCTGAGGTTTCTGGACCCTCGCGACCCCCTTCTAGAGGCTCCAGGGGGTCGCGACGCACACTTTGAAAAACACTGCTTTAAACAAATAAATAAAATATACGGGGTAAAGCACAGAAATATATCAAAGGTAGAAGGAAGAAGTGTAGTTACCTCGCGTGCTAAAAAGAAGTGGCGGCCACCTACTTTGAATACCGTTAACTTCAGTTTCTGGTCATGGTATAATTAATTGTGCAAATAACTCCAAATGAAATGGAAAATTTATGTTTTCTATCACTAAATTGCACTTTTGGCGTCAAACGCCAAGCGAAAAACGTTACAGTCTTCTTTGCCATACAAATCGACGAACTATTTCCTTATCTCGATATATTTCTGTGGGGTAAAGCTAAATAAACAAAAACAACTGATTAAAAAAAAATATTTTAATCAAAACAAGTACATTTTTAATTGGAAAGCTTTAAGTTTCCAGCCGTCTGCAAAATTAAATAGATTAGGTAAACATAATTAACAATAAAATTTAATCAGTCAAGTATGAAACGTCAATAAAATGGTTCATTAAACAAATATCTTGAATCGTAAATAGTTAGGTACAACCAAACTCATAAAACCGATAAACGATGGTGCTGCCCTCTTTAGACAGAAGGACAAAACTGACATTACTTTCCTAATTATTCAAAGCCCTTTTGTAACCAGTTAACTTCGATAATTAATGACGTAAGTACCTAACCATAAAAGGTATAGCGTTCCATACTAGAATCATAATTAATCGTGCCACCATGGTGAAGACACCCGTTTTGATCGTCGTAATTGTCTCCTGTCTTGCTACTATTGAGGCATTTTTGTGTAAGTACCTACATAAATGGGTAAGAGTATTTTTTCTACTCCTGTAGGTACTGTTATCTGTCTTTTACTTGGTCACGAACACTAATATAATAACATACATAATATGAGAACAGAGAAGTCTATACTCTATTCCCCATAACAGCACTAGTGTCTTTATAGTCACTTTACGTTATTGCTAGCAGCCACAGACTTCTAAATCTAGGTTAAACTTAGGTCAAGAATTAAGCGCTCAATTTTAACTTTACGGTAAAAATGCACAACTACCAACTTAACAAACAATTAAATTCCTACAGTTTTTAAGAAAAACAAAACTTTCCGAACTAAATTAATTGATGCCAACATAAAAAAAAGTATTTTTAATTTAAGTCTATTTTAAATTAAAAAAAAAGTTTACCATAGACACATACTGTCAGTCAAACGTCATATTTGCCTTGTTTCCAGGTTATGATTAATTTTGTATTTTATTTTCAAACCTAGTCGTAGAAAAAGTATTGTATGCAACGTTGTATAATTAAGTCAAAAAACGCTCATTGCGTCTCTATTTGCGATACTCGCCGCATTCGCGGCTCGTATCGCAACTCACGCAATTCGCATTTTTTGAACCCACTTATACAACTGTTGCATAAAATACTATTATGTAACAGTTGTATAAGTAGGTAGGCTCAAAAAATGCGAATGGCGCGAGTTGATTAAAACACCGTTTTTTTTAAGTAAAATCGTAGCAATACTATTATTAAGTTGTGCATTTCTAAAAAAGTACATCAATTTAACAGATCTTAATTGAATCCTATTTTGTTGTATTATAAATTATTGGTTAACTTAACATTAATTTATTATGATTATTTGATTATTAAGCTAAAATTGTTTCAATAGAATTTTGATTATACAAAATAATAAATAAAAGTTTTTTTTATGGATCCATAGCAGAATGTGCAAGTCGCAAAATGTGCAGGCTACGTAAAATGTGCATATCGCAAAAAGTGCAGATCGCAAAATACAAAACGAGTAGCCATAGCAAATGTCCTTCATATTTAAGTAAAATAAAAAAAAACGATCCGCAACATGTTTCGTCAAAAGAAAACCAAACTGTAAACCGCAACACGCTTTATGAAACCACACATCTAACCAATAATAAATACAATTAAAAACAAATGTCAGCCCCCTGTCAGACTGGTACCTGGCGTAAAAGTTCCAAAAAATAGTCAAATAAATACAAATAAAAAAAAATTGTCGGATAAATACAAATAAAAGTAATTGTAAATGTTGTGAGAGCAGGCGAAATGATGTGAAGTATATTTCAGCGCAATCCATACATGAACCGGTAAACAAAGCTTTGACAGAAGTCAAAAACAAGTGCACCCCGGGCAAGTTCTACAAGAGGGGCTGTAAGGTCTGCTACTGCGATGAGAGCAAGAGGCCAGTCTGTGGAGCGGAGAGCGACTGCAAGAAGAATGAAAAACGTACGTAATAGAGTATAATAATTTAAATAATAGGCAAGTCATTGGAAATCGAGTTCTGTTGATACCCCCTGATACTGACTTGGTTTAACTTTACATCTCAAAACTATTTTGTTGTAGGAGAACTGCGTCGCGAGACTTGCATCTTTTTACATGTAATGATTTTGATGGGATTAGTTTATCTTGATTCCATTGGTCATCTCTCCCGTATGGCTATCTTTTTAGGGTTCCGTACCAAAATGGTAAAAAAGGAACCCTTATGGTGCGACTCTGTCTGTCTGTCCGTCTGTCTGTCCGTCTGCCACAGCCAGATATCTCAGGAACCACTGCTGCTATTGATTTGAAATTTAGAATAGTGTTAAAAGTAGCTAACCCGAGCCTATTGGACATAAAAAAAATCTTGTACCTTTTTTACTTTTTTTAAAGGGGTCCGAAATGGAACTTTGAAACTTGATAGTAAGGCTATTATATCGAATGGGGTATCGAACACCAGAGGTGTTACCTATACGTCGCCCATCTTTGAGAGCCCTGTTTACTAATTTCTTGAAGTTTTTGTCATAGCGCTCAGCGAACACCTCATGAAGGCGTTGATTCCAAATCCTGCCATTTTGTGGCAAGAATGAGCGTGTACAGCGACAATGAATTGGGGTTATTTTCTATAATATAAAAGAAGAAACTGACTGATTGACTGACTGACTGACTGACTGACTGACATATCAACGCACAGCCCAAACCGCTGGTCCTAGGAATTCCAAATTTAGCATGTAGGTTCCTTATAAGGTCTAGGGGTGCACTAAGAAAGGATTTTTCAAAATTTACCCCCTAAGGGGTTCAAATAGGGGTTCAAAGTTTGTATGGAGTGTCTACGATTTTAGAAGTAAGAGGTTTGAAACTTTATGTTTAGACTCTTTATTAGATTACAAGAAAAGTAATTTCACCGTTTTTTGAAATTCATCCCCTAAGGGGTTAAAATGGGGGCTGAAAGTTTGTTTATCAACGCACAGCCCAAACCGCTGGTCCTAAGAATTCCAAATTTAGCGCGTAGGTTCCTTATAAGGTCTAAAGGTACACTAAGAAAGGATTTTTCAAAATTCATCCCCTAAGGTGTTTAAATGGGGGTTGAAAGTTTGTATATCAACGTACCGCCCAAACCGCTGGTCCTAGAAATTCCAAATTTAGCACGTAGGATCCTTATAAGGTCTAAATGTGCACTAAGAAAGGATTTTTCGAAATTCATCCCCTAAAGGGTTTAAATGGGGGTTGAAAGTTTGTTTATCAACGCACAGCCCAAACCACTGGTCCTAAGAATTCCAAATTTAGCATGTAGGTTTCTTATAAGGTCTAGGGGTGCACTAAGAAAGGATTTTTCAAAATTTACCCCCTAAGGGGTTCAAATAGGGGTTCAAAGTTTGTATGGAGAGTCTACGATTTTAGAAGTAAGAGGTTTGAAACTTTATGTTTAGACTCTTTTTTAGATTACAAGAAAAGTAATTTCACCGTTTTTCGAAATTCATCCCGTAAGGGGTTAAAATGGGCGTTGAAAGTTTGTTTATCAACGCACAGCCCAAACCACTGGTCCTAAGAATTCCAAATTTAGCATGAAGGTTCCTTATAAGGTCTAGGGGTGCACTAAGAAAGGATTTTTCAATATTCATCCTCTAAGGAGTTCAAATAGGGGTTCAAAATTTGTATGGAGAGTCTACGATTTTAGAAGTAAGAGGTTTGAAACTTTACGTTTAGACTCTTTATTAGATTACAAGAAAAATCATTTCACGGTTTTTCGAAATACATCCTCTGAGGGGTTTAAATGGGGGTTGAACGTTTGTATATCAACGCACCGCCCCAACCGCTGGTCCTAGGAATTCCAATTTTAGCACGTAGGTTCCTTATAAAGTCTAATGGTGTACTAAAAAGGATTTTTTCAAAATTCATCCCCTAAGGGGTTTAAATGGGGGTTGAAAGTTTGTATATCAACGTACCGCCCAAACCGCTGGTCCTAGGAATTCCAAATTTAGCACGTAGGTTCCTTATAAGGTCTAGGGGTGCACTAAGAAAGGATTTTTCAAACTGTACCCACTAAAGGGTTCAAATATGGGTTCAAAATTTGTATGGAGAGTACGATTTTAGAAGTAAGAGGTTTGAAATCTCATGTTTAGATTTTTATTAGATTACAAGAAAAGTAATTTCACCGTTTTTCGAAATTCATCCTCTGAGGGGTTTAAATGGGGGTTGAAAGTTGGTATATCAACGCACCGCCCAAACCGCTGGTCCTAGGAATTCCAAATTCAGCACGTAGGTTTCTTATAAGGTCTAGGGGTGCACTAAGAAAGGATTTTTCAAAATTCATCCCCTAAGGGGTTCAAATAGGGGTTCGATTTGTATGGAGAGTCTAAGATTTTAGAAGTAAGAGGTTTGAAACGTCATGTTTAGACTCTTTATTAGATTACAAGAAAAGTAATTTCACCGATTTTCGAAATTCATCCTCTAAGGGGTTTAAATAGGGGTTGAAAGTTTATATAGAGAGATCCGAATAGACTCCCTTACAACTAATTTTTTTTCCGGGACTTAAGTCCCGGAATCTTACTAAAAAAATATATTATTGGTATCCTTTCGCACATTTCTCGAGCATTCTCAGTATAGCTGTCTGTTTCTAATAGTGCTGTCTCTTTCACTCCTTCGAAAATTTCGCCATAACTATACTGAAGTGTAGTTCAAAGGCCCATAAGGGGTCCTGAAAACGCCTGAAAACGGGTTTTCAGGTTATTACGCCATCTTATAGAGGGTGTTCTGAAACGGACTGAAAACATGTTTCAGGCGCCTGAAAACAACGGCAACTTAGGTGAATTTTCGATCTTCTACTATGTGAAAGAGCCACCGGCGCAAAAGTAATGTGTGTATGTGTGTTGCGCCGATGGTATAGGTTAAAACTTCAAACGTGATTTTCCGTGCTTTAGAAGCGTTTTCAGCAGGCTGAAAGGTGATTTCAGGCCGTTTCAGAGGTGGCTCAGTATACGGCGAAATTTCTCGAAGGAGTGAAAGAGACAGCACTATTAGAAAGAGACAGCTATACTGAGAATGTTCGAGAAATGTGCTAAAGAATACCAATAATATATTTTTTTAGTAAGATTCCGAGACTTAAGTCCCTGATAAAAAATTTGTTGTAAGGGACTCTCCACCTTTCGACTATGTTCTTCGAAGTTTAGGTAAATATACTCTACCTATTCCGATCTCTGGTTATATTAAATTGTATATTTAAACTTTTAACATTCGAAAATCTTCACACAAAAATTTTATAGTTAAATTTGAAAGTTTGTGAAGATGTTTGTTACTAAATAACGGGGTAACAACTGGATGGATCAAGCAGAAATTTGGCATGTAAGTAGACCAAGTCCTGGATTGAAACAAAGGATACTTTATATCCCGGTAAAGAGTTTCTTTGGGACAATAACGGGAACAACGCGGGCGAAGCCGCGGGAAATAGCTAATTTTCTATATAATTCGCCTGTTGACTAGATATTTTTTCTGTCGTAAATCGATCGATAAGTATAACAGCCACAAATTGTAATCAGATCAGCATGATCATTGAAAACGCTCTATAAAAAACGGTAGGAACTTATGACGTCATCCGTTCCGTCACTGTACTAAGTCTGTATGAAAAAAATAGCATTTTGCTATTTTGAGCACAAAAAAGTGCGTTTAAGGGGATTATATTAGGTTTATGCCATTATTGTCTCTTCCTATTGGCGATTCTGCACAAAATAAATTCCACACAACTGAATTTAATCACATGCGTTATACTTCACGATACTATCTAAATAATGATATAGATAAATGAGATATCAAATGATTATTTATATAGTATCGTGAAGTATAACGCATGTGATTAAATTCAGTTGTGTGGAATTCATATTGTGCAGAATCGCTACTAGGAAGAAACAAGATTGCGTAGAAATAACGACTGTGAAGCATTACGCATGTGATTAAATTCAGTTGTGTGGAATTTATTTTGTGCAGAATCCCGTTTAAGCACCTAGTTGTCACACATTTATTTTTAAGCATTCCGAAATTGACTTTAATTTTTTCTTTAAGACGAAAAAAACTTTTTTTTGTAAACTTTGTGGTCTCTTAACTTTATATTTTTTATACATTTTTTGTTTACTTCTTTTGTGTTATGATAATTTAGTATTTTCCAAACCATGTGACTATATTATGTTGTAAAATACAACATTAGTCAACATCCATATTGTTCATAGAAAACAACCACCATAGAAAATTCAGTGTCCGAGAGTGTATTTTAAGCAAGCATTTTATTTCCCAGCTCCAACAGACCCCGACAGCATCCGCAAGTACAGCCGCACGGAGCTCCTGAAGCTCCCAACCCTCACGCACCAGGCCGCAGCCTGCGTCCCTGGCACCTCGTACAGGGTCGACTGCAACTCCTGTCTTTGTTTGGCTAACAAGAACCTCATGTGCAACGACCTGCTCTGTCCCAGCTACGATGACGTTAACAGGATCAAGGCGAAGTCTCTGACTGGTAAGCAAACAGGTTACATTACTACCTTTGGTCATGTTGAGTGCTAACTCCCATCACAAGCTTGCAATGGTTAGCTGAAAGAGATCCCTTACAGGGATAAGCTCGCCTGTACATAACCATTGATTTTTGTATTGCTTCTCTATGATTTTATGTGCAATAAAGTGTATACATAATACATACCAGTGGCGTGGCGTAAAAGATAGGTATCTGTGGGAAACCCGGTGCAGATTTGGCGTACATTTTCCTTAAGAGCTGTAGAATAAGGTGCTCAAATGCGTAATATTAGGCAAGCCGGTAGGAATCGAGTTCTTTGGGCGCCACGACACTGTTACATACATACATACTTGCATACAAACTGTAAATGGTAGAGTCTGTGCGGAAAGAGAATAGGCTTTAGATTGAGGGGCGCTATAATGCTTTTCTGCCGTATGTGCCGAATTTTCTGTTCTGTGGCCATACTGGTTAGGTTAGTTCCGTTTTTCGCCACGCCTTTTCTCTTTCCGCACAGACTCTACTCCTCTTGTTTTAATGGTCCTTGATTTAACTATATTTAATCCCAGGGAAACCGTGTACTACTGAAAATCAGAACCAGGACTGCGTCAAGTGCGCATGCGTCGATTCTGCGCTGAAATGCGAGGCCACGCCCAAATGCGTCCCTAATGAGGGCAGGAGGGGCTTCCGGGCAGAATCCCCGCTAGACCTGGACTATAAGGATCTCATGGATAAAGAGAAACAGTGTACTCCTGGTATGGTGTATAAGTAAGTATTCCGCCATATGTGTAACCGGTTAAATCAGCGTTCTACCCAAGGCCCTTAAAATAAATAGCCGGACGGAGTCTCGCTAACAAAGAACTGAAGCATGTCTAATAAGGCGTGCTGCTCGCAATAGGAAAAAGCTAGTTGATGTGTCATGTGTGCGTGCGGCTCGTAAGTACAAGTAGCTGGCTTATTAGGGTTCCGTAGCCAAAATGGCAAAACGGAACCCTTATAGTTTCGTCATGTCCGTCCGTCTGTCTGTCCGTATGTCACAGGCATTTTACTCAAAAACTACATGATGGATATTGATGAAATTTGGAATATAGGTGTCTTTTATGAGCCGCTACTTAGTTTGGTATATAAATAATTAAAATAAATATTTTTAGGGGGGGCACTCCATACATGTTAAAGACAGTAAAACATTTTTTTTTCAGCAAATATCAACGTGTGGTACATAGTTCGACAGCTCTTTAAAAAACACTATAAGGTTTCTAAGTAATGTTTTTGATTAAGTGAATTTATTTGGAAATAATCGCTCCGAAAGTTGTGTAAATTGTGCCCCCCCCCCTCTATTTTCTAAACCGTGCGTCCGAAAAATATGAAAAAAATCACGAAGGTAACGCTTAATTAATACTTTCAACGAAAATTATTTTCAAAAAGATCGAATGTACCGTTTTTGAGTTATTGCCGATAAACTGCGCTTCTCAACAAAAGGACGTAATTGCTATGAAGATACGCTCTTTTGTTGTTGTACTTTTTTACATCGTATTTTTTACCTTATAGTTACGGCTATGGAACCCTACACTGAGCATGGTCCGACATGCTCTTGGCCAGTTTTTTTTAAAAATGGCTTCAGTTCTCTATTGGCGACGCTCCACCGGGCTATTTATTTTAAGGTCCTTGGTTCTACCTTGGTTCGATCACACACTCTACATTAAGGAAAGGTTGAACCGTTTCAACCAATCCCGCTGCTCCGTCGGTCACATTGAGGGATCAATGAATTGAAGTCACGGTGGTCGTGGCTAGCTAGCCCGCTAGCAGGTTTGTAGAACGAAATGAAATTAAAAAATATTATAAATGTATTCAGAACTTAATTTTTGACCGAGCGAGCGCAGAGCGCGCGCGAAGCATCTCCGTTTCAGCTTTGGCATAAATGCTTTTATACATCTGTCCGGCTGTTCTCTCTGCCGGTTACATTTTTCAACCGATTCCCGTGAATTATTGAGAGCGGGTTCAATTCCATAGATTTTTTGGTCGAGCCTGTTGACAGACTAGCGAGATCTACAGCTTATCAGTATAATGGAAACTATAGGTTTAGAAGTATTTCTTGCATATCTTTGTAACTTTGTAAACAACTGTTTGTATAATAACCCAAAAAAAAAAATTTTAACCGACTTCCAAAAGAAGGACGGTTCTCAATTCGTCTGTATGTTTTTTTTTATTTATTTTTTTGTGTGTTTGTTCACCGATTACTTGAAGACGGCTGGACCGATTTGAAAAATTCTTTTTTTGTTTGAAAGGGTAGACTTCCGAGGTGGTCTCATTGTAACCAAATCAGAATCTGATGATGGAATCTTGGAGAAATCGAGGGAACTCTTTAAATATTATAGGCAGACATATAGCGATTTCAGTATTTTTCGTAATTTCTCGTCCATCTCTTATTAGCAACGAGTTTCTAGTGTTAACCGACTTCAAAACAAAGGGTAAATTTGTATCTAGGTTTCTTCCCCGATTACTTGAAGATGGTTGAACCGATTTGGAAAATCCTTTTTTTGTATTAAAGGGTATACCTCCGAGGTGGTCCCATTGCAACCAAATCAGGATCTGATGATGGGATCTTGGAGAAATCGGGGGACCTCTTCAAATATCATAGGCACACATATAGCTATTTTGGTATTTTTCTTAGTTTCTCGTCCATTTCTTAGTAGCAACAAGTTTTTAGTGTTAACCGATATCAAAACAAAGAGCAATTTTTATGTAGGTTTGTTCCCCGATTACTTGAAAACGGCTAGACCGATTTGGATTTTTTTCTTTTAACTAAATAGACTTAAGTCTATTTGGTCAAAACAATATTTTTCCAGCGCCACTAAAAATTAAATAATTAAGTAAATTTTTAAAACAAAAAATAAAAACCGACTTCCAAAAACTTAAACTAAAAACCAAAAAATAATATGTTAATCACCCCAAAGAAATGGATAATCAACGATTCATATATACATATACAGATATTTATAGTTTTTAACCTGTTGTTTTTGAAGTCGGTGCCAGCTAAGGAGCTCAGCATAGCCAGCTTTGCGTGGCAGTGGCTGGCACCGACTTCAAAAACAACAGGTTAAAAAACTATAAATATCTGTATATGTATATATGAATCGTTGATTATCCATTTCTTTGGGGTGATTAACATATTATTTTTTGGTTTTTAGTTTAAGTTTTTGGAAGTCGGTTTTTATTTTTTGTTTTAAAAACTTACTTTATTCTTCCTACACAAGGTACATCGCGCGCTTGTATGCGTGCGCACTGTAAACGAACGCACTATAAGCAAAGTTTTAAGAGGAAATAGTAAGGTCGAGAGAATTGAAAATTAGGTATTTGTTAAATGTGTCGCTATCCCGCACTGCCCGCCTCTCACCCGCAGAGCGCGATAGGGACAACTGCAGCTTGGACCGAAAATACCTTTTAAAATTTCATGAAAACAACGTTTCGTAGTCCCCAGATTTCTTCCCCAAAACTTAACCCATTTAACTAATTTTTTCATTAAACATTAAAGAAAGGCTTTGGCCGTGTTCCTATGTTTTCCTTTTTTTTAATAATCTAGTCAAATTTGTTTTCTGGATGTGTGAACACAGCGGAAAATCTGGCATTTTTTTTAGGTTTTTGAAGGTTAATATCTCTTTTGAGAATCAATTTATCGTAAAAAGGAAAACATAGGAACATATCAATAGTGGCCATAGATTTTTGGACAAAAAATGATTGCTCTACTGGCATTATCCAGGGAGGAAACAGGGGACTACGTTTGTATGGAAAAACTGCCGTCCTGTTTCCTCTTAAGAATGCGTATGAATAGGTACTGCAGTGCGGAACGCACTGTTCGCACCTCGACCTTAAATAGGTACATATCACGCGCTCCTAAACGTCCGAAGTTTGACTATTTATCTGCCTTTATATTTTGTCTCAGAGCCACTAATTTATGTCGGTTGAAAAGGTACTATACCTATCTTAAGAGGAAATAGGAGGGCAGTTTTTCCATACAAACGTAGTCCCCTGTTTCCTCCCTGGATAATGCCAGTAGAGCAATCATTTTTTGTCCAAAAATCTATGGCTACTATTGATATGTTCCTATGTTTTCCTTTTTACGATAAATTGATTCTCAAAAGAGATATTAACCTTCAAAAACCTAAAAAAATGCCAGATCTTCCGCTGTGTTCACACATCCAGAAAACAAATTTGACTAGATTATTAAAATAAAGGAAAACATAGAAACACGGCCAAAGCCTTTCTTTAATGTTTAATGAAAAAATTAGTTAAATAGGTTAAGTTTTGGGGAAGAAATCAGGGGACTGCGAAACGTTGTTTTCATGAAATTTTAAAAGGTATTTTCGGTCCAAGCTGCAGTTGTCTCTATCGCGCTCTGCGGGAGAGAGGCGGGCAGTGCGGGATAGCGACACATTTTACAAATACCTAATTTTCATTTCTCTCGACCTTACTGTTTCCTCTTAAGTTTAACTTCATCCACAGACGAGACTGCAACAGGTGCTACTGCCAGGAGGATAGAAGCCTCCGTTGTACCCTGATGAGGTGCCTCAAGCACACCGAAGTTAAACGACTGCAGAAGCTTCGCTTGCAGCTTGAGAAGGAAGGCCTTTAAATTCAATATAGGTCTAGCTGTTAGTACACAAACGTCAAATCAACCGAAACAAAAGGAAAATAAACATCAACAGATATGGAATGTTTAATTTCATCGTATCATTGATTGTCATTGATAACTTTTTCCACTGAAACTTTTTAACTAACTTAAACCAGTAACTCCCACCAATAAATGCTTCGGTAATTACATTAAGCTATTTACCTACTAATTACCGTTCCTTCATAATATCTACCTACTATTCGCTTTGTCAACGGATATATACCTATGTAAGAAAGCAATGAATTAAAGAATTCAAATGAATCATGTCTTCTGATTTATCCAACGACGATTATTTCTATACTCTGTACTTTTAAGTATTTAAAAAAAGGTAAACAAAAAAACCACGTGACACGGTTCGTTCAGCCAGTTGTATTGTGCCTCAAATACAAAACATTACTTTGATTGGCTGAACGACCCGAGTCACGTGGTTTCTTGTTTACCTTTTTTAGGGTTCCGTAGCCAAAATGGCTAAAAAGGAACCCTTATAGTTTCGTCATGTCTGTCCGTCCGTCCGTCCGTCCGTAAGTATGTCACAGGCATTTTACTCAAAAACTATAAGACGTATACTGATGAAATTTGGAATAAAGATGTCTTGTAGATGCCGCTACTAAGTTTGGTAGTTAAATAATAAAAATAAAAAAATCTAGGGGGGGGCACTCCATACATGTAACAGAAGCTAAATTTTTTTTTCAGCAAACATAACGTGAGGTACATAATTCGATAGTTCTTTTAAAAACATTATAAGGCTTTTATGTACTTTTTTTTGATTAAGTGAATACTTTCGGAAATAATCGCTCCGAAAGTTGCATAAATTGTGTCCCCCCCCCCCGTTTAACTTTTAAACCGTAAATCCAAAAAATATGAAAAAAATCAGGAAGGTAACGCTTAATAAATACATTCAACGAAAATTATTTTGAATAGTAACGAATAAGCCGTTTTGAAGTTATTGCCGAAAAACATCTCAACCAAAACGTCTTAAGTGCCATTGATTTACACGGCGTTTAAGACTTTTTGCCAGTTGTTTATTTTTAGTTTTATTTCTATCTGTAGCATTTCCTTATAGATACGGCTATGGAACCCTACACTGAGCATGGTCCGACATGCTCTTGGCCAGTTATTTAAATACCTAAAAGTACAGAGTATATGAAGGAGAACTTCACGTGAAGCCATTTATTTTAACTTCATCGGAAATGGAACAGAACAGCAGGTCGTTGAGTTAGCAGCATGAGATAGGAGCACAGAAATATATCGAGGCAGAAGTAAAAGTGTGTGTACCTCGCGTGCTAAAAAGAAGTGGCGGTGACCTACTTTGCACGCCGTTAACTTCAGTTGCCGTCAATATCAATATTAGATTTGAAAATCTGATAATAATTGTGTAATTAATTGTTCAAATACCACCAAATTAAATGGAAAATGTGGCACGTGCAAAGTAGGTCACCGTCACTTTCCATCACTATCTTACTCTTTAGGCGTCAAACGCCAAGCGAAAAAGGTTACTCGCTTGGTTTCCATACAAATCGGCGAACTACCTATTGCGTTCTATCTCGATATGTTTCTATGGCTAGTTTAGCAAAAAATACATAAAGCCTATGAATGAGGTATCTTCCCAACACCTTTCAAATTCGTCTCAATTTTCATCTTCTGATAAATTAGATTAGCCAGATCCGATAACTTAACCCATTCGTCTTCAGACTGTTTTTTAAGCACTGAAAGATGCCGGGTTATAATGTCAGCTTTACGAAAAGTTCTAGTTGGGGAAGAAATAAGCAGTTTTGATCAGAACTTTGATATATGAATGAACCTTTTTGTAGAGAACAGAGAGAGACTTGTTTTAATCTCAGGGAAATTACGTAATTTTATGTTTAAAGCTGAACTGCATTTATAGTTTAAAAAAAAGGAAATAAGCCCTTTTGAAAAGACACTCCTTATATTATTTAGCTTGACCTACTCGAAAACCCATTTGTTTTGCCACTTACGCCTTTTTTTATTTGCGCGCTTTTTAGGGTTCCGTACCAAAATGGTAAAAAAGGAACCCTTATGGTGCGACTCTGTCTGTCTGTCTGTCTGTCCGTCTGTCACAGCCAGATATCTCAGGAACTACTGCTGCTATCGGTTTGAAATTTGGAATAGTGTTAAAAGTAGCTAACCCGAGCTTATTGGACATAAAAAAAATCTTGTACCTTTTTTACTTTTTTTTAAAGGGCTCCGTAATGGGATTTTGAAAATTGAAAGTAAGGCTAATATATCGAGTGGGGTATCAAATGAAACAGCTTAATTTTTAGATTAAAATACCGTTTTTATTTTTTTTCTTAAATAAATAGTTTTTGATTTATGGCGAAAAAAGTTTAAAAAAATACGATTCCCCCCTATTATCTCCTAAGTTACTGATCAGAAAAATGTGTCATAATTACCAATTATTAATGTCGTCCTAAATATTACAGGAAAAATATAACGGTTTTCCTCACTTGCACCGTTTTTGAGAAATTTGCAAAAATCATAACACATACTTATAACATAAAGTAACAATAATTATTAAAAACTCTATAATAGGAGTATGTTAGGAAATTTGACACTAGTAAATACCATAAAAATGAAATACCACTAGCGCCATCTAGGGACAGAAATCTAAAATAAGGTAGCTTGTGGCAGAAATATTAATTTAATACACAAAAGTGTGCTTCAAAACATCATTCCTTCATGAAAAATGATACATGAGAACTAACTTAGTCGACAAACAATTATTTCAATCAGCCAATAACAAAAAGTAACGTTTAAATTTAAATAACAAGTAAAATTTACGCGCTATTTAGTACCAATAGATGTCGCTGTAGCATACGCTGCATCGCGCTGTTAAGATTTTTCCTGGTTTAATAGGGCTAAAGTGGGTTTAAGGCAGGGTTTGCTGTTAGTCGTAAAGTTGGTTTACTTATAAGTTTCAACGGAACCCTCGGTGCGCGAGTCCGAGTTGCACTTGACCGGTTTTTTTTATTTCAGTATAGTGCTGCCAGTATAATTTATTTTGATTATTACCATCCTAAACTATGAATTGTATTTAAATACGTGGAAACGATAGTTTATACTGTTTATAGTAATTTCTTTCATTAAAAAGCTTTATAACACTTAAAAAATTTTTAATGTATTGGTCACACTTTAAAGGACACCTTGAAAAAACCGGTACTGTTACCGTTTTTGTTAGTCACTACGTTATCTTTGACTTCCTTCCTTCACTTCAAGACACACAGTCAGCTGTCGTCTGTCACTACTGTCAAGTCGGCAGTCGATCAGTAAAAAAATAACACAAAATTTAAAGTACAAAACTCAAAGCAGCGTATAGTTTAAATATCAGTGGAACAATATTTTTTGTTGCAAAATGTCACAAGCTCGGTTCACGTCATGTATTCCTTTGCCTCTCGAACACAAAGTGCTTGTAGGAGTTATAGAGAAGGCCAAAGATTGGGCGCTGATGCACGGAGTCGGCATGAGAGACAGGAAAAACTTCACCAAAGACTCTATTCAGGTAAATTGATGTCGCTACTGCCTAAATTGCTCTTTACACGAACTTTTAGTAGTTAAAAAGCTACACTCCATACCAACTTTGTATTTTAAAACGACATGGAAGAAAAGATAGTCTCGCTCCTTTCCCGAAGAGTTTAAGAATAGAAGGCATTTCTTTTAATTATATTACGATGTTAACTCAGAACTAGCAGGCTTTTAAACTGTTGTTGCAAGAGTTTTCGGACATTACCAATTGATTCTTAAGAAAGAGTCCCTTAGGGCTTTATCACCCTTGCGATTTGCGGGCGTTGTATAAAAAAAAAAGTTAGAAGCGAAGTTTCATATGTATGTAGCTCGTGGCGAAATCGCTGCTAATTCACCGCAACTGGTTTTATATGAAAACTCGCCCGCAGCTAGCCTGCAAATGGCAAGTGTAATAACTTGATAAGGCACTTAACAAATCTCATATTTTTGGTCAGCCATCTCTTGTATTTTGGCTCAGAAATCTAACATACCAGAAATCCAGGCCAGAAGTGCAACAATTGTTATAAGTGCTGTTACGGGTGGTGCACCCCAAAATTCTATGTACTCATAATTCTACAATAAAATTCTGAAGCGAATTTATATCTGTTGAAAGATATTTCAACCATAATAATTAATATTATAATTGACTCTTTACATTTATATAGTGTACTTGTACTGTTAAATTCTGTTCTCCATGTCCAGATTGCCCCGTTTGTGTTGCTGCCATCTCCCTTCCCTCGGACGGAGTTCAATAAGGCCATTGAGTTGCAGCAGGTGCTGAATGAGCTTATGCATAAGGTAAGTTTCAACTTAATAAACCTTTGATTATCATCGCCTTTTTGGACAATTCACAACGCTTGTAAGAAACTGGCCTAATTCAATATATTTTACTATTATAAACCCTTTCAAGGTTGAAACTATTTTTTTTTTATTAGGTCCTTTCTTACTAGCTGTGCAAATTATTTGTGTGATCCATATGGGATAGGAGTATTCATCATGAGGATGCCTTCTATTTGAGCATGTTTATTTGTATATTATGTATAGCCAAAAAATAGTTTATGATCCAATAATAAATGAGAAAGTCCTTAGAACATCCTCCGGGAACTGACATAGCTACCAAAGTTAGCAAATTAAAGTGGCATGGCTGGACATATTGCTGAACAACTAATGACTCGCGGGGCGTAAAGGTTCTCGAGTGGAGATTACGACCACAAATCACAGAGTGGGATCGCTCCTGACAAGATGGTCTGACGACCTGGTTAAGGTCGCCGTTCAAGTTTGTGGAAGTTTTTGGTAGGAGACCTAAGTTCAGAAGTGGACGTCACAATGTTAAATTATGGAAAATTATGATTGATTTTGAAACTTCTTAATGTGTATGATTTATTTATTAATTAATTATTATAGCATTAACATCTGCCAATAAATTCAAAATATTTTATTATAACAGATTTTTTTTTTAATCATATACCTTGGGCAGGATTCCATCCTCCGTCTCCAATGGCTCTCTGGCCTCTTCTAATAAAATATTCATAATATGTAATTAATAATGTACGCTTTTGGAATTTACGTAGGAGATCATCCACCATGTGTACATTTTTTTTTTCAGAATGTCTTTAATACAGTGACAATTATTATTTTCTTATACAAATAGATAATACTTATTTAATAGCAAGATGTTATTTTCGTTTTTACGTTTAAGATCATAATTGATTAGTCATTCTTATTCTAATTTATGAATGACAGGAAAAATCATCACCATGGTCATGTCATTTACAATGACTAGTAAAATAAATGAATTGGTTTTCCTAATGCTCAATTTTATAGGTAGTTATTTTTATCATCTTATGAACAATAACTATGGTTAATTAAATAAGTAATTTCCCTAATACATTAGACATTACAATAGGGATGTGAATTAATGTTGAATTTTACCGTAAAATCACATAATAAATAAGTAACCTCCCAGGTGGTCTCATTGCAACCAAATCAAGATCGATTAGGTATGGGATTTTGAAAAAATCCAGGGACTCTTCATATATTATAGGCGCCTTTATGTATGTACAGACATTGGGTATTGTTCATAGTCACTCGTGCATATCCTATCAAAATAGGTGCATTGAAAGTAGCTTTTTTTTACTTTTTGGTTATTTTCTTCTTAATATAGGCAGGACTGACTCACTTCGCGATTCCGTTTCGCGGTAATTATTATTAAATCTCGCCACTCTAGAGTGTAAAAAAGAGCACGCGTTATGTACGCGCTATGCGATAGAGAGAGACGGTCAGATGAGGGTCGGCTCCGACGCGAACGGCAAGGGAGATGGAGTTGTTAGAGAGAGAGGCTTCTGTACGTAGTACTACCTAATTCTTATTCCGTGATATGGGCTGGGGAACATTCCACGAAAACGTTTCCTAAGGGACACCTACCTTTTTAATACTTTTGACATGTAAAATTAGCAAGCTGAATGTCGGTATAGTAATATTATAACTTGACTTTAATATTGGTGTTTCTTAGCAGCTAATAAGTTTTATTAGGGTAGCTACCAGAGCGTTTCGTAAGGATTTTTTTTTTTACTCCTGACTAACTCACAACCATATTGGGCATAGCGATTATCTGACCGGGTGGTCGGCCGTGACGTTCCCTGGGGTCGAACCAGGTCGCTAGCCGGACCACCCCGAGTGGATCGGACTGGGTGGGTGCCGGGGGCGCCTGGGGTCGAACCAGGTCGCTTAGTCCTGGTCCACCTCGATTTGGTTGGGGGCGTTTCGTAAGGGACAAAAGTAGATGTTTTCATGTATTGTTCCTGATTGACTTCGATCACCCAGGTGGCCCACGCTGACGACTTCCTCGAGCACACACTCCAGAACGCCCTGCAAGTGGACGAGTTCACCTCCAACTTGTACGACATATGGGTCAAAGTGCGGAAAGAGGGCATCGCGCAGGTACGTAATAGTACATTACACAACTAGGGTGGTAAAACAAAGAAAGGCCGAGATCGTAGATGTTTACAGCCCGAGCTGCAAGCGAGGGACGTAAATATGCGATCGAGGGCTTTCTTTATTACCTCCCGTGTTGAGTACATCATTTTATGTGTACTTTTGGCTAGAAAGCGGCTTTTTCCGTATATGAAGCGTGCGGTAAAAGCCACTTTATGGCCAGGTGCGGCATAAAATATTTTTGAGAATAACAAAATATGATTGGTTAAGTTTTGAAAGAGGAAACAGGGGACTACGAAATACGGTTTTGGTCCGTTTTGTATGAAAACTTCCCGTGACCGGATTTCCTCTTAATGAAGCTACAACTTACAAGCGTATACTAGCAACATTCATCAAAATCAATAACACCATTAGTTGATTTGACCAATATTCCTAGTTACACCTTTTGAATTTCACCGACGCTAGGGCATTTCTTCAGTAATATGTCTGCGGTCACCTCATTCATCTGGCCCTTTTTCATACTAAATGTATGGAGACAGATGAATGAGCCGCAGACATATTTCTGGAGAATAGCCCGCCAGTTGTAAATAACTGGCCAAGAGCATGTCGGACCATGCTCAGTGTAGGGTTCCATAGCCGTAACTATAAGGTAAAAAATACGATGTAAAAAAAGTACAACAACAAAAGAGCGTATCTTCATAGCAATTACGTCCTTTTGTTGAGAAGCGCAGTTTATCGGCAATAACTCAAAAATGGTTAATTCGATCTTGTTGAAAATAATTTTCGTTGAAAGTATTAATTAAGCGTTACCTTCGTAATTTTTTTCATATTTTTCGGACGCACGGTTTAGAAAATAGAGGGGGGGGGACACAATTTACACAACTTTCGGAGCGATTATTTCCAAATACATTCACTTAATCAAAAACATTACTTAGGAACCTTATAGTGTTTTTTAAAGAGCTATCGAACTATGTACCACACGTTGATATTTGCTGAAAAAAAATTTTTTTACTGTCTTTAACATGTATGGAGTGCCCCCCCTAAAAATATTTATTTTAATTATTTATATACCAAACTAAGTAGCGGCTCATAAAAGACACCTATATTCCAAATTTCATCAATATCCATCATGTAGTTTCTGAGTAAAATGCCTGTGACATACGGACAGACAGACGGACGGACATGACGAAACTATAAGGGTTCCGTTTTTGCCATTTTGGCTACGGAACCCTAAAAAGGGGCAACGCTGTGGAACGCAGTTTCAAATGGTTTTTACCGTTGTAATGTAACCATTTACGTAAACTACGTATTGCAACCTGAGAGTTATTACTTCAATGTCGCTTATTATAGAAATATCAACTCTATGGGGCATTTAATAAGAAATAATTTGCAAAGAACCTCAATTTTGGTAAAACATTCTCTCTCTGCGGAGCATTTTTTTGGACAATATTGGCGAATTTTTCCGTAGTTTAGTGTGAAATCATTGAAGGCTGCATTTCGAAATACAATACGGTCCAATTTTAACTTAATTGTGTTAAGAGTTGTATCACGTCACTGCAGACTGTAAGTGGCCTTTTTCTACCCGCTACGCGGAGAGAAAATGCCACTTCCTGGCCAGGGAAAGACAAACATTTATCACACGGACGATAATGAAGGAAGCCTACAAGAACGTATATTTAAGATCGTATATATACGTTAGACCAGGGTTTCTTAATCTTTTTTTGGTCACGGACCCCCTACATTATTTCGAAAACCTTACAGACCCTTACCGAATATAATCAAAGAAAAAGAAAATCGAGGGCACTTGAAATTCTCTGTTGTATGCATAGCCACGGATCCCCGGCTCTCGTGTCACGGACCCCTAAGGGGTCCATGGACCACAGTTTAAGAAACCCTGAGTTAGACCCATTGATTATATCGAAACCTTTAGACTCAAAGGACGTAAACGCCGTAGGTTCTAATGAAGCTTACGCCCTTTGAGTCTAAAGGTATCGATATGCCCCCTAGCCGGTATCGCTAGGCATGCTGCGTTCGGACATCATGCTCGAGTCCCGCTGCCCACACACGGAGAACCAGTGCGCGAAGCACACACCATACTGTTCGTGGAAACAAGTGGAGATCAACAGCATCGCGTCGGGTTTCGGCCATCTTGGGCCCGTGTCCAGGGAGATACAGAGGTGATACGCGATAATACGAGAACCTGTGGCCCTGTGGGTCATGTTGATTGGGTAACCCACCTAAAAGGGTTAACCCTTAGGTGCATACAGTATCAAAAACGACACAAGTACGAGTTTCACAGTCTGAAATTGACGTTAGATGCTCTCATTTAACGTCAATTTCAGACTTTGTCAAACTCGTCACGAATTCTCAAATGACATGGATTTTCATTTGGGACATTTCAGAAATAAAATGCACGATACGTATCCATCTAAGGATTAAACAATTATTGGGCTTTAACTTTTATTGCAGTGTTTGTTAGCCAAATGTGATGGCCGCGCGAGACGCATTTTTATTATGAGAGGTTGTCACTTAATGGGATCTCGGGGAATTCCTAACTTTATTGACATCCAAAAAAACCCATTGGAATATATAGTACTCATATACCTAAATTCACCATTCATCAGGGTTAGGCTCATAAGGACCAGGTTTCAGAATGACCATGCAAGTAAAAGGCCTAATTTGCATCAGGACATAGTTGTAAAATGCCAAAGCATGTAAAGAGTCCTATTATTAAAACGACTCTGTATACTATGGACTTAGTTCCACTATGTCTTGTTTTCATAACGGCGAAATATACAAAACACCCTAATAGCATATTGACAAAGTAGCAGAATAGGTACATGGATAGTAAAATGACAGGGTAACATAAGGCCGAATATGTACAAAGTCTTAGTTGCAAAACGTCTAAACTTATCGAATGACAAGGAAATGACAAATGGGAATTTATTAACAGTTATAACCTTGTCATTATGCAACTACGACATTTTGCTGCCTAGACGTTTTAAATTCAAGACGTAGTCGCTATTTAGACAAAATGCATATCGTGTCATTTTACAACCAAGTCATAATAAAACCTGGTCTTAGATCAATTAGTCATTCTGCAACTACGGCATTTTGTTATAATGACGTTCGTTTAACTAAGACATATTTATTGCTCAGCAGGTCATTGTTCAAAACAGTCATTTTGTTTATTGAGACATGATGCAATTAGGACGTTTTGTTTACTTAGTCTATATGCAATCTTGTCATTGTGAGCCTAACCCATTCATCAATTAGCAGTAATAAACCTGTTTGTGTTAATGTTTTGTAAATGTCGATCGATCGGAAAATTTGGCTACAAACACCCCAATAAAGGGAAACCCCTGACCCATTTGTATGGGTTGCCTATACTTGAATGGGTTACCATGTCAAGTAGCAGATAAAAGCACACAAAAGGTTTAACAATAACGATACATTCCATCTTGATAAGATTTTTCCGGTTTGTTTCTATCTATTTAACCTGTTCTTTTCGAATACAAAGAGTGTAAAAGAGACAGGGCTAGGTTCTCGTATTGGAAACGGGGAATTTGCGCGGTTGAACTTGTTCGACACTTTTTGGAAATGTGACGTTCCGCGGGTAAAGGTACCTTATGGATATTGTCGCTTGCGTCGTATCAGACTCCGTTACTATAGGACATCAAGATAGAAGGACGCAAGCGACAATATCCATAAGGTAACTTTAGCCGCGGAACGTCACATATTGTATTAGTACCTAAATATAGTAACCGAAGTGAACAATCGGCAAAGTAACGTCTTAAATCATAACATAGATGACTTTTATGTACGAGGAATTGTTCGCTTAGTCTATATTTCATTTCACCCTATATGAATAAAACGTATACTATAGACAACGCGTATGGGGTATTTATCAAATATGATGATGTCATGGCATAATATGCACACTGGCGTCATTTCATGATACAGCATTTTTCTAGTCTTTAAAAGAGTCGAACAAGATTTTTTTTATTATGTAGTATTTCATTTTCTAAGCCAATTCTACTTGGGTGTTGCAATTTTATAATGTTTTAAGTTGTATATTTTTTGTTTGTCAACCTAATCAGGCGCAGCCAAGTAGTCGCAACAAGTAGGTACCTACGATTATTTTTACCCAAATCGGTTTTCCAGTTTAAGTGCTATTTTAATTTGGAAGTTAAAGTAATTTAAATCGTACAGTTGATGTGAACTCAAAAAGAGTATTGATCAATTTCTACAATTAAAAATTTTAATTAAGTAAATATCTGATCGATTTACAATTCCAATATAGCGATTGCTATTAAAAAAAAATCTTAAACTAATCTGCGATCGTCCTTAGTAGCGCCTGATGGTAGGTAAATGAATACGAGGCCGAAGATTCAGTAACATTGATTTCCAACATTGTAAAATTGTGACCCTGGCTGCAACGAGGCTCCATAGTACATTACATAACTAGGGTGGTAATACAAAGAAAGGCCGAGATCGCAGAAGTTTGCGGCCCGAGCTGCAAGCGAGGGACGTAAATATGCGATCGAGGGCTTTCTTTATTACCTCCGTGTTGTGTAAATCATTTTATGTCTACACTTGGCCAGAAAGCGGCTTTTTCCGTACGCGCAGCGTGCGGAAAAAGTCACTTTATGGCCAGGTGTGGCATAAATAATATTATGAGGGCTCTGTTAAATTATACAAATATAAAATGGAGGTGTTAGCATGCTACATTTATTGCGAACGGACATGACATGGGTCTCTTTCTATTACTGCTAGTTTGTAAGAGACAAATCACTACTTAAAAAAAACTCGTATCTGATACTAACTCCAGGTAAAAACGCAATAAGTGTATATGACGTTCGTATGTAACTTTTGACGTTTTTCTCAACGACATTTTTAGATACGAGTTTTTTTTTTCAAAGTATTGACGAAATGCCATACTCTCGTAATATACATGACAACACCTCAACGCCAGCAGCCCGGTCGATTTAAGACTATAATATAAGAGTATTGTAATTAATAAACTATGGATAGCATTCGTTCAAATATAAACTTCGGTTACTGCATATGCATAGCCTTTCGTGCTTAAATATGGGTGAATCAACTTTTCTTTGCTTTATGCAAAGATTGCTCTTTCTCCTTATTTGTTCACCTTTTGCATGTTTTAACATGATTTAAATGGGACAAGATCTTACATCTAGAGATAGATTCGGTAAAAATAAAAATAAAACTCGTTTTTAACAAATAAATAGCGTGACCCAGCGGACGAACCCTTATTTTCATACAAAAGTGGGGGACAGCTATGTCCGCTGGGTCACTGCTTATAAACAAGTTATAATAAAAAATATATGCATCACGTAGCTTTATTATCTGTCTTTTAAATGAGCATACACTTTATTCAAAAAATATCCCAATAAAGGTTTCCTTTCAATTTTAGTCGGAGAAGGTGAAATTTTGTTGACAAAGACAAGTTGATTCACCCATATACAGTCTACTTAACGAAACACAAAGGTTTTCTTTGTGAATAATGATGCCTATAACGCTATTGTTTGCGTATAAAGCCAACGTATTAAGTAGATGAGGATTCCTCCAAAGCGTTGGTTTTCACGTTATCCTTTTACAAATGTCTTTGGTTTTTTTTTCAAATGATTCGAGTCGTGCAAATCTCCATAGAAACGTTTTCGATTCATGTTAACGCCATCAATTTTGGTAAAAGCCCCATTTTTTTTTCAAGTTGCACAGTAACTCTTTTTAGATCTAAGAAATTTTACATCGTTTCTACTCAGAATCACGCGTACTATTGTCTCTGATAGAAGAAAAAAAGTGTCACAATTTTTTTCCGTTACTTTTCCATATACCGTTGTATGGCGGTAACGGAACGGAAGAGCGATATTTGTATGAAAAATTTGGGACACTTTTTTCTTCTATCAGAGACGATAGTATGTACCCGTGATTCTGAGTAGAAATGATGTGAAATTTCTCAGATCTAAACAAAAGTTAGTGTACAAGTTTAAAAAAAATGGCCCAGAAATGTGTTGTATTTGACAGCTACATTGTCTTCGCAAATCAACATGGGAAGTCTCATAAGTGGCGCTGGCTCATCAATGGCCGTTTGCATGGTTTTTGTGCTTTTAGAGATTTTTCACGTTGTTTTATACAGAAAAATGTATTAAGCCTTCAAATGAAAACAAAATTTCCATCAAATTTGATATCGTTAACATGATTGTTGACTCCTTTTTCGTTTGTATGGGCATTCGAGCAACGACTGTCATTTTAAAGTGCAGTAATCGACGTTAATATTTGTTCGTTATGTTATCTATAGGTATACGTTTAAGATAACTCGTGTACAGCTATTTTGTTCGAGTTAAAATTAGATACGCTTGTTTGTACCTTATAGCGCATTATGGTTTTGTAATATTCAAGTAAATTTCTATTTTCAAAATTTCTTTATATTAACAATTTAACAACAATGTTTGTTTTGTTTGTATGCATGTTTGTTCGGGTCGAATCTTGCAAGCTGAATGAGACCACTTCCTCTTTTCCCAGATAGTTGAATTCGATTCATACACTCACATAAGGACAGGTTGATCCGCTTCAACCTTCCCGCTGGTCCGCTGCTCACTTTGAGCAATCAGCGCAACTTCAAGGTGGCCCTGGCCTAGCGACTTGGTTCGACCCCAGGCGCCCCCGGCCCTCCTAGTCCGATCCACTCAAGGTGGTCCGGCTTGCGACCTGGTTCGACCCCAGGGAACGCCACGGCCCCCACCGGGTCCGATTTTTGCAACAGCCAGAAAGGCAGTAAAAAAAAATCGGTACCATCGAGCTGATCTGATGATGGAGGCTGAAAGTGGCCATTGGATCATCTAAATTTCATAATATCAACGCACCGTGCTTGGGCTCATTTGATTAGCTTTACATACAGGTGCAGCCGGCACTAAAAAACTTGTACTATAATTTTACATCTGACAATTTCTGACATTAAATAATAGTTACGTTATGAGGTACCTACATTCACGTGTATTGCTATTTACATATTAACTTTTTTAATTTGGCTCTTTAATGCAACTGTATATATTGTAGTGTATAATATGTAGATTACATTATAGTTATAAGAAAATTGTACCAACTAATTGTACATGTCCCTAGTAACATAATGACTAATGTTTAACAACTTTAACAACTGACAACAAAACTGAAGATAGGTATAGTTATTAAAAAAATCGGGAGCCAATCCCATTACACTAACGCAAATGTGATTGATTCACCACCACTTCAGTACCTAATCAGTATAGTTGTTATACATAATAGTCTAGGAGGATTTGTTCCTGACCCGTCATATTCCTAATTGGTCATATTCCTTATTCGACACTTTCCTAACTGGTCATATCACGTACATTTGCCTGCACAAATTTACTATAGATATCCTCTGTGGTATATGATAAGAACCTCTTTAGACGATTTCATTTGACTGTACAATGACGAGTTAGGAATATGACTAATCAGGAATATGACGAGTTAGGAATATGACCAGTTAGGAAAGTGTCGAATAAGAAATATAACCAATTAGGAATATGACGAATCAGGAACAAATCCTAACAACTATACTGATTACTGAAGTAGACATAATAGTCTAACAACTATACTGATTACTGAAGTGGTTTTAATTGTAGATGATTACACTGCCTTGAATACAAGCTAGAGGTTAGAAGGTTACATTGGACAAAGGTAGTATTATCATTACAAATGCTTAGTATTAAGGGTTTTAGGAAGGCGTTGGCGTAGTATATTTGGTTAAATTAGACATTGCCCACGATAGAATCGCGGGTGGGGGTCGTGAAGCAGTGTTGCCAGATGACGAAATACAAAAAGCGGAATTTTCTCTTAAAAAATGCGGATTTTGAAATGAAAATGCGGAATAAACTGATATTAAACACAAAACAAATATAATTGTAAACAATTATATTTGTTTTGTGTTTAATATCAGTTTCTTCGTACACAAGAAATCTACGCGTAGTCACCACGCGAACAATACTTGTGCTCGTGAGTTTTCGCCAATTTTGCCCCGTTTTCGGGGTAAGTACAAGGTAATTTCTGAGGCCTAGTTTCAGTAGTTCGGTGATTTTAGTCCGGTTCATATATATTTTTTCATCACACTTGCTCGAAAATGGTATCATTACACGTAGGTTTTGCGGGCCGTAAATGACCTATTACGCCCTAGGGCGTAATGGTTTTCTTTTTAAATTTGAAACGCTGGTTCTGTTTTACTCTTATTTGTCATGTTCAAAGAACACGCCAACTTACTATTTTAACTTTTATTACTGAAATATTTATTTAAAGAGAACTGTTATTGCAAATACATGTAAACACATATTTCTGTAACATTAATTATATGTTTCAATTATGTATTTCAGTATTTTGCAAATATAAAATCAACCATTTTAAGTCTTTACCGCTATGGTTTCCGAACGTGACTTGTCGTCTTGATATATGTCAATAATGTCACTGTCAGTTTTACAATTTTATTTAGGTTAAGTAAGGTTATTTTAATCAGATTTCCTCACAAGTGTGATGAAAAACATTGTGTGTGCCACGGGCGGTAAAGGAATTACAAACTCGTGTTATTAAAGCCCTCGGCTTCGCCTCGGCCTTGTAACAAACACTCGTTTGTAATTCCTTACTTACCGCCCTTGATACACAATGTACTAGTTTCAACCGGACTAAAATCACCGAACTACTGAAACTAGGCCATTACTGAGCATATAACAACAGCGCGCGAGTGTGAGTAGTATTTCTGATGCCGATGGCCCGCAAGCTTTCGTCCGTTTCGTTCGTTCCATGTTCTGAATTTACCGCCATTTTTGAGCCCTTGTGGCATGTGTGTAAACATCTTTACACATTAGGCCCATCTGGCAACACTAATATTGAATTTGTATTTTTAAAAGTGGGTAAGTTTGCACAACAGTAATCTTGACAGGGGGAATTTATGATTTTCTCAGTCTACCCGCGACCACGAACGCTGAAAAGGGTTACGAAACGTGGGGACTTAAAATGTAGTAATATACGCGATTTAATCCGTTTAAGTTGTTTTATTTTTTAAATTGTTCGAGCATGTTAAGAAAAGCTGATCCACGTTAGCTTAAAGCGGATTGTGGATCCATTGCCAAAAATGCGGTAAAAAGCGGAAATGCGGGGCATCTGGCAACACTGTCGTGAAATGACGTGTTAGATACATCATTATTGTTCACCAGGTCATTTTGTCCGACCCGACCCGACCATATACCGTGGGCGATGTCTCCTGGCCATATAGATATTTGAATACGCTGTATCTAGAGTGGATATGGATCTTTCTAAGTAGTCGAACACTCTTTGACCGCTTTACTGACATCACCCATTTGTTTATCTACGAGTGCCTGAAGTTTTGTCATCAAACGTAACATTTTGTCGACAGTTTTTTCCTTCCGTGAGATATTCGTACTTTTTTAAGTGGTCATCATATAGTACCTAACCATTAGGTTCGGTTAGTTTTTCTCTATATCAATCTCAAGAAAAAAAACGAATGCAGGAAAAAATGCTTTCAATGAAATGAAACATTCAAGGCAGGGCTCGAAAACCGGTAGGTATTTGCTCCATACAAAAATACCGGTATTCTTTCCGTTCTTTGGTTTATTATTTCGTTTTTTAACCAGACAATCTAATAAGTCGAAATCATGACTTGAATACATTACTGAGCTCTACATAAAAAGCATAAAATAATTCAAAATATTGGGCTATTTCGGGGTTTTTGAAAAATACCGGTTTCGAGCTCTGATTCAAGAAAACGTTTGTCGGCAATTCATGGGCAAAACGATTGTTATCTACACATCATACTAATCCCAAGTACACTTATTTACAGAATTATTTACACCCAATGCCAAAATGTGCCAAAATATTACCTTTCTTATTTACAGGCTAAATTTCGCGGATAACGTAACACAAAGTGATTAATAACGCAAATCGACAAAATTTCATCGCTATAGATTAAGGCACTGATCCCACCGCCTGTGGATAAGCGAGTAAAGTTGGGCGAGTAACAGTCCATTGCAGGCTGATCAGACACAGTGTGATCAAATCCGCAATTTAATGCTATTCGCCCAACTTTACTCACTTAGGGGAGACCGAGGGGTGTTGAAACAATTTTGACATTTTGGGTCGTACAACTACTTCTACGATAGCTAGAGAAATGAAATTGTAGGGTCCTAGGGTACTATTTGGGTACTATTTTTTGAGATATAAAGCGTTTCCAAAAACAAAGCCGTTCCAGAGATACAAACGGTGTACGCCAGCTTGACGCCCGGTAGCGTACACCGTGAAGAGGCCTTATATTTCAGAAAGTTTAAGGGTACTATTTTTTTCACCTAGGTATTTCGTCGGTACTATTTGGGTACTGTTTATTGGCTGCATCAGATTCTGAATATGTTTACAGTGTACTCTATCTTGACGGACACACAGATTCCGCAAAATTGACCTTGTTACAACTCACCTTTGTTTCAAAACCCCTCGGTCTCCCCTACTCGCGGCGGTGGGACCAGTGCCTTAAGCTCCGAATGAAACTGTCCTAGTAGTTGCCATCTCAAATATTAAGTCATGAGCAATAGAGGTGCTAGCAGGGTGTCAACATTGGGCATTAGCGTGTAAAAACACTAGGGCGTGTACTTTATATACAAACAATTAACATAGCTAAAGTATCTTAGATGTGACAGTTAATTTTAGCTTTATTTCACATGGTAAAAAAGGAAACAGCTCCTCCAGCAGATACATTAAGTCGCTTGAAAATCATGATATAAACGTACATATTTAAATTTGTATTGTTTTACCTCTTAAAGGTCATTGGGCATTTTGTTCGGACATATGACCCACGGCGTACACAAACGAAATAGGGCTAGGTATGTAGGTAAATATATCTGCTACTCAGTGGTATGAGTCGCATTCTTGTAAACCATGGGAGAATTGAGAAAAAAAAATTAAAACATTTCTTATCATTTATAGTATTTTGCAATGAATTAAGTCAGAACTATTGGAATTATTTCAAAAATACTTTGAGTAGCTGCTGTTATATTGCTGTAATTATATTGTTTAACATAAAGAGGAACAAAAATAAAATCCATCCCAATGACCAATTGCCGGAATAATGAAATTTTGTCGATTAGCGGTAAATAACCCTTACGTGTTGAAGTTCTCTAGCGAACCATAACAGTTTGGTTAATCCTGTGGACCTTTCGGTTGCCGGAGAAGCTTGGCACCCGTGGTGCCTTGTGCCGGATCCGCCCCTATATTGGCTATACTAAACTCCGATTTCTAATTCAATTCCAAAATTTGTCGCCATTAAAGTGTTTTTGTTTTTACAAAGAGTAAATAAAATTTTATTTGGTAATTTAGGGGTTACATTTTAAAATAAGTCTTTGAACTAACCCACTCACATAAATTTAAGTCATTGGAATAAACATCTTATTAGAATAATTTTGCGAAGATATATTTCTTACAGCTTTGATAATCCTTGTCTTATTACGCTGGCAACTGATTGGTTATTTTTCTGTGGGTGTTGTGAAAAGGGATATAAGTCACATATAACCTAGGAGCAAAAGAGCTTAAGTCATACAATAGAGTCGTGACCTTTTGTTCCTGGTATAAATGTGATTACCCCTTTTCATTAGACCCACAGATTGGCAATGCTACATCGAATTTGACCCTCGTCACTGTGACAGTGAAGTATCTTTGGTAGATTTTTGGAATCGAATTATAAATCAGAGTATAGGCATCCGAAAGGTTTAGGCGCCTGTTCATTTACCTAGCGACTGGACAAGTGATGACGCCATCAACATTTCAGACTCTCAGCCTGGGTCTGTTCCGGTCTGACTACCTGATGCAGCAACCAGACGGGAATAAGATTAAGCAAGTGGAGTTTAACACGATCGCGTCGAGTTTTGGCGCCATCTCGTCGCACCTCCCCGCCATGAATCGGTACAGATGCGCTAGTGGTCGCTGCTTGACGGGTTGGCCAACTTTAGGAAACGAATTTGAATTTTTATTCAGCCACGAATTAATGTAAAGCTTAATTTACATAGGTATTTCCTGTTATGCTAAATTTTACTTGCTAAATTTAACATATACTTCTATTATTATTGCTGTCACTGTCACTTTCTTGAATATAGGTAATTTCACGAAAGTTGAGGCCATGCACACAACAATACTGTCATGTAATGACAGCGGGATTTTGAAATTACTGTTCTTTTTTCGTACCGATAGCAGGTTCAACAGTGAATTGCAAGATAGACCAAAAAGTTTGTTTAAACTATAGCCTTGTGTTTATTACTCACTCATTAATTTCATTCATTCACTTTTTTTGCAATGAGTACTTCATGTAGCTGTGTGTGTAATCATTCACCTCAACTCTCGTGAAATTACCTGCATAAATAACACAAGGCGCTAGCATGCATATTCGATGAATATTAGTAGTATTTGATAGTTAAGTAATTACCTATTATTAGTAAAAAATAGTGCGTGATATTTTATTTTACAGAATTTCGTATTAATATCTTTTTAATTAGTTTTTATTTATGTAGCCATCAATCAGAGGTACCTAATATTTGTCTGTAGATCATTATCGTCAAAAGTATAGTAGCTGCTAATGAGTTGTTCATTATCGTCGCAAAAATATTTTAAACCGTTCAAGTTCGTTTTATAAAGTTGGCCAAAATATAAGGAAGCTGGATACTTTAATGTGTTACTTTGTTATACAAACGTGTGGGTCTGGGTCTCACGGCTTGTGGCCTGGTGAAGCCAGTTCGTATCA
Source organism: Eudemis profundana (assembly GCA_947034925.1). Taxonomy (NCBI): domain Eukaryota; kingdom Metazoa; phylum Arthropoda; class Insecta; order Lepidoptera; family Tortricidae; genus Eudemis; species Eudemis profundana. The sequence goes on along the minus strand of OX344814.1, from coordinate 5,337,831 downwards.
CGTGCTGGTCGTGGATAAATCGTGGACACCCTCAGACATGAGAAAGAGATGGAAACATTATAGACGTTAGACGCGATTACGCGGCAGTCCTTGAGTAAATTTGTGTTGTGTCGCTTTTGTGGTGCTCAATTGTGGACTGTTTTATTTCAGCTGCATTATCATTCGGTGATTCCCTATAGTTAGTGCACTAGCTCAACGACCTGAAGTGGATCTTGGCCTCAGACGTCAGAGAGCGCCATTTGTTCCTATCCAGAGCTACCGTTTGTTACAGCTATATTGTGTGTTGAAACTAACAATCCCACTATCCCATCCCACTAATATTATAAATGCGAAAGTTTGTGAAGATGTTTGGATGTTTGGATAATTTGGATGTTTGTTACCTTACGAGGGTGGTATGATAAGTAATGAGCCTTGAATCAATGCGGTATGGCTGAATATTAAAAATGTCATTGCCTACAGCCGCCATCTTGGACGCGGGAAAATTGAAAGTTTCAAATGATTCCGTCAATTAATTCATGAATTATAGCTTTTTAAAGAGTATAAGTGGCATTTTTTGTGTAAAATGGAAAAAGAACAATATCGATCAGTGATTCGCTTTCTGTTTTTGAAGGGTAAAACGCGTGATGAAATAAAAAATGAGTTAGATAGCGTGTATGGCGATGTTTCACCTTCGATTGCCACAATTAAGCGGTGGTATAACGAGTTCAGAAATGGAAGAACATCTGTGTTTGATGAGGCCCGCCCAGGACGTCCAATTGAAGTTTCCACGGAGGAAACCATCAATAAAGTCCGTGATATGTTGATGAACGATCGTAGACTGAAGTTGAGGGAGGTAGCTGAGGTATGTGGCTTATCACTGGAGCGTGTACAAAATATCGTTCATAAACATTTGGGCATGAGGAAGTTATCTGCCCGATGGGTACCGCGTTTGCTAACTGAAGAAAACAAGCAGAATCGTGTGGCTACTTCCAAAGAGTGTTTGGCACTATTAAAACGTAATCCGAAGGACTTCTTTATGCGTTACGTTACCGTGGACGAAACGTGGATCCACCACTATACTCCCGAAACAAAACAACAATCGAAGCAATGGACTTGTCCGGGCGAAAGTGCTCCAAAGAAAGCAAAAACGGTTCCGTCGGCCGGGAAGGTGATGGCGACCGTTTTTTGGGATTCCCAAGGAATTATCCACATAGACTATTTAGCGAAGGGAAAAACGATCACGGGGCAATATTACTCTGATTTATTGTCTCGATTTGATGAAGAATTAAAGAAAAAACGACCCCGTTTAGCCCGCAAAAAAGTGCTGTTTCACCAGGATAATGCTCCGGCCCATTCATCTTACATCGTCACGGCCAAACTGGATCAATTGGGTTACAAAATACTGCCGCACGCTCCTTATTCCCCGGATTTGGCTCCGTGTGATTTCTTCCTGTTCCCAAACATGAAATCTTGGCTCGGAGGCAAACGCTTCATGTCAAATGAAGAGGTCATAGAGGCCACGGATGAGTATTTTGCAGAGTTTCCGAAGACATATTTTTTGGAGGGCTTAAAGAAGTTGGAGACGCCTTGGGAAAAGTGCAAAAACTTGAAAGGGGACTACGTTGAAAAATAAAAATAATAAAAAATAAATGTTCATGGGTATGCTCACTACTTATCATACCACCCTCGTATAACGGGGTAACAACTGGATGGATGAAGCTGAAATTTGGCATGCAAGTAGACCAAGTCCTGGATTGAAACATAGGATACATTATATCCCGGTAAAGAGTTCCTTTGGGACAATAACGGGAACAACGCGGGCGAAGCCGTGGGAAAATGCTAGTAAGTTATATTCTCAATCTGAGCCCCGTTTCACAAAGCTACAAGTTACAATTTTACAAGTCTAAACTAGCAACATTGGCCAAATCAACCATGGCGTTGCTATATTTGACCGATGTTGCAAGTGTAGACTTGTAAAATTGTAACTTGTAGCTCCGTGAAACGAGGCCCTCGTCCCTGCGAAGGTATCTGGACCGTCAAGCTGGATTTCCTATAAAGTGAACATTAAGGAACGAACCATAAATCGCGTTTCATCGGGAATCCGCGCGTATTCCGCGCCGCCGATGAAACGCGATTTATGGTGTGTGGTCACAATCACATCAGCTATATCCTCTTTGTGTTTCTGTACGTAATAGAGGGAGCGCAAGATTTGCCGTATGTATGTGTTGTATGCTTTACCAAACCGCCTCGACATGCGTGTTTTAACGCTAGACTAAACCCTATGGGTTTTTTGCCTAAAAGGGTTACCCTATAGTATAGTTGCACTATTAGGCATTAAACTCGTGATAACGTCTCTTTCTTTTTCTCTGCTAAAGAAAAAGACGGCAAAATATTTACAGCAAACGAAATCTTTTTATAGGACTGGCTACACCACACCCACATGTGAAGTCGTTGTCTTGTCTAAATGTTTAAGTTTACTGAATAAGGTCACCATTTTCTTTCTTTGGGCACAGATCGATGTTTCCTCAGTGGGTTTCATTTCATTTATCATCATTAAATCTTCGCTGTGATGGGTATGGGTAATATGGGTATCAAGTGATTATGATTATATTATCTTCATTTATAATACCGATATTGCATGATCAAGGCATAGTCTACGATGAAAGAATAAATATTAATTGCATTAAATGGAAAATACTATGGGATCTATTGCTATTGCGAATAATGCCTGCATATTATTTATCAGAGTCACAATCGAGATAACCCTATGGTGACCCAATAATTGGGTTGCCCTTTTAAAAGGGTTAACACATTAATGTATCCACACCTTTACGTTTAAGCAGCGAATCAGTGGACATCTCTCATGTGGCTGTCTCTTTCCCTCTTCAATGCACGCTATACATCCATCTTTTTCACTCAGAACTCGCTTGTATTCATTCTTTTTTTGCACCGTACGCTTGGCTTGGAAGTGTTGTTTTTTATGTGTATTTGGATTAGTTTAAGTGAGATTCTTTTTTATTTGCGTGCATGTTTTAGTGCTTTTTTTGAGTTGGCAACCCTTGAGAGATGTTACCTGAAGGTCTACTCCTAACCTTATCTTTCGAATGATGTTGTCTCTTTCACTCAAATATTGCATAACGGTAGAGTAAGATGGACGACATGATTCGAAATTGGGAGTAGACTGACCACACCCGCACTGTATGTGCCGTGCAATAACATGTACACGCGGAGTCACCGTAACCCAATTTAATGTCAAAATAGCGTCCAAGTGCGGGCCGGACTCGCACATACGTAAAGGGTTCCGTACAACCGTCGAGCAAAAACCGCCAATAAACCTATGGGGACCCCCTTTTTATTTTTTTAATTATTTTGTTTTATTATTTGTTGTTATAGCGGCAACAGAAATAGGTACACATTCTGTCAAAATTTTAAGTGTACCAGTGCCGTGGCGTGAAAGATATCCTTGTGTAAGCCGGTGCAGATTTGGCGTACATTTTCATTAAGTGCTGTAGAATAAGGTGCTCAAATGCCTGATATTAGGCAAGCCGGTAGGAATCGAGTCCTTTGGACGCCACGCTACTGGTCTCTACGTTCAAAAGATACAATCCTGTGGCAGACGGACAGCGAAGGCTTAGTAATAGGATTCCCTTGGCACCCTTTAGAGAAGGTACCCTGTAAAGCTATCAAAAAGCAATACTTACAGCCTACAAAAACAAATCTAAGTAAATTTGGTGTTTATGTAATTCTATTGCCTATGAATTTGATTTATATTATATATTTACCAATAGGTAGTCTATGGTCGTTTTCAATGTTTTTATTGTAAATATGTCTATTGTTTTTCTGTGTAGCTGTCCGAGAGCTGTCATAAAGAAGCTTCAAACTTGTTTGTCTGAACCACTGCTCATGGCAGGAACGATACTTTTTGCGTAACTAAATAGCAAAATATATTATATCGTAACCGTGCTTCTCTTATTTAGAAGCTGCACAAAACGATGTCTATGGTCAAATAAATACAGCCTATATAAGGTCCTAATTTATTAGTTGCAGATATTTTAACACATTATACTTTACATTAAAATAATTAACTTTAAATAGAAATTAAGAAATCTTTTCATATAACTTTTTTGATTTCATTTACTTAACAAAAAAATTAATTATAATTTCGTCTAAAAAAATCACCATGTGCATTATCACAAGTCACAATAACACTATCTGTCATGTCAACAATTGTTTGTCGTAAATGTCGTAACGGATCGGCGGGAAAACTGCAAATGTCATTGTGAAGTGGCCAGTTACAGTTAAGTGGTACGTAAAAGAGCTACTAGAATCTGTTCAATGAGTTTTCATTTAGTAATCACATTAACAGGGTGTTATTACGTAGCAAATTTGTTTTTCCTTTTTCTCCAAAAAAACATCGTAAACGCTATAATGTTTCATGCTTTAATATACTCCAGAGACCGAGTACTATCAGCTGTAAAAATATCTGCAACTAATAAATTAGGACCTTATATACTATTGGATTTTTCTTCAAAAATCTTGAATGTGCACTCTGACTAAAAAATAGGCCTATGTCGTTTCTATATTTCTTTCATACGTTTTACCAATGCGTGCGTGTCTGTTTGCATATTTATTGAATGACATAGTGTAATGTTTGTCATAACTTGGTTTCCTCTAAAACTTGTTGGTTGCAGAAACCATTAGGTTATGTTAGGTTTGTTTTATAACAATCCTGATAAGTTAACGGTTTCAAACACTAATTATGCCAATGATGCGAACATAACACTATGACATTTATATTCAATCCAATATGCACCCTTTTGCTATTTAATTAAGATACATTTTGCAACGTAGGTAAAGTTTTCCTAATTAGACTCCATAGTCCAATTGATGGGGACTGAGCAAGTGATAAAAAAACGCAAATAATTTTAATGTACATGTTATTGCATGACAATAAAATGTTTGATTGTCATTGGTTGTCCAGTCGTTGCTGGGTTGGTTAGGGTACATCTTTCAAACGTTAAATGAACCGACTTCAAAACAATTACGATGATCGATACTAAGACCATATATGCATTGAAAAATTAAACGTGTAGTCAAGGCCCGATATAAGTATTGGTTCAAACGTATTCAAAAATAACCTTGAATGTGCAAAAAATAAAATAAAAACCAAAAGTGATAAATTGCATGTTGTAAATAAATGTTGGTACAACTTATATTTTCATTATGTCAAACTTTGACTTTATTAAAAATCGGTAGAGTTCGGTAGAAATAACAGTATACCCCTTGATTTGAAGTCGGTGAAATATACTTTCATCATTTCCACATAGAACTTGAACATCCTCTCGAACAGAACAACCTCTTATAAGACTTGCTAGACATTGACACATTATTTTATATTCCATCAAAAGTAAACGCCAGAATTAGGCAAACTAGTTTAACGGATAAAATTCATGCCAAGAATTTAATAGTCATAGGCAAGTATCGATAAAATTTTATCGATATAACTTAGCGCCATTCTTTGAACTACATATTTTGAAAACCAAACTTCTTCATTTTTTTTAAATATCGATAGCTGTAGTTGAATTGTGGCAACATTTGTGTTCTAGTTCACCTAATTCTGGCGTTTACGTTAGACTGTTTCAGGACAGCCGTTTGGAATGTCTTTGACTTTCCAATCTACTTGATGTCACGTATGTATCTGTGTATTTTGTTTTGTGCAGATATTAAAGTCTTAGACGATAAAAACGGCACCAATTCAAGTATAAGTGAGATAGAGAATGGATATAATGACAAATGGGTTATATAAGACGTCTTGGTTCACCCTGATGAGATTATGTAGAAATCGTCTTAGCTGGGCTAGGGGTAGCGAACCGACAGCCAAAATTCCCAGCAGCTCGATCACACACTCACGCTCTACATAAGGACGGGTTGAACCTTTTCAACCATTCCCGCTGGTCCATTGCTCGCTTTGAACAATCAGCGAAAAGTCATGATGATGGGGGCATTTGAAGTATGTTTTTGTTACTTACTTTATCAGCGTTAACTGATTACTAGTTTAGGAGAAAAAATATCGACAAGTAAATTTATCGATATAGGATCACCCTATCTGTCATGTGATTGAACCCAAAAAATTCGATGTCCGGACTGATATAATATACCTACTAACAATTTTCTTCTGAAGAACGAAAGTCTATACCTATTTATAATTGACCCATACACTTCATGTATACGGACAGATATTATGTACTTTGACTTGACGCAATCGACTCTGACATAACATATATGCATGTTTATATGAGACTTAGTGTAGTGTAGTTCCATTGCATTCGCTATTAGAACATTTGATTTACGACACTACCTAGGAATGAAGTTTTATTTACATTGTTGATTGTATTGTATCATAACACCATTGGCTTTGTAAACACTGGGGTAAAGTCACCCGGGGTGAAAGCTAAGATTTGTAATTGAAGTTTCTCTCGATCTAATGGTTTTTGTAAAAAAAGCATTCGTTAGACAAATGTTTTTTTATTTTGTTATTTATTGGAGAACAAACAAAAACAAGTGTTCAAAGGTGGTTGATTATTCTAAATACTAAAGTTAGAAATATCCACTTATTTCCTTAACAGCTCTCACTAAGACAAGTTGAGAGAAATTTCAATTACCTTAGCCACAGAATAAGTAATAGTACAGAAGGCGCACTGCCTAACAAAACCCACGTTCGAGTCACAAAAATGCGCCGAATCCTAGGTACCTTCTCGCTCTAACTCATAACGCGCGCTCTGTCTGGTCGCCACGCCCACCGCTAGGGTTGTCGATAAAAATAAAATTATTATTATAGCTTGAATTTCCTAGTGAATTAGAGGTAGTTAAAAAAATATTTGCATGACGTTATACGTTATATAACTGTTTTGATACACATCGTCATACATACTTACATACATACATACCGGTCAAACACATAACCCTCCTTTGGGCTTCGCCGCAGTCGGGTAACATACTTACGTACATACATACATTCTACATACATACCCCTTAGGGCTTCATAGGTTTCGCACACAGGCGCTGCCGGGTATCGGCGCAGCCCTGAGCTTGCCTTAATGCATTAGGCGAGGAATAGAAATAATTAGCGCGAAACAAAATCGCGGAGTGAGACATGTCTGCCCGGGGTGACCTTACAGGGTAAATTTTCATCGTTTCTATCGCGGCGATTATTGTCATTACCGTTCAAGCAATTGACTTTGCAATGGTGGTAAGAGTTGAGTTTTTAAAGGAACGAATGCGGTATCGAGGCAGAGACTGTATCAATAGATCTTGCCACTCGTCATTTCCTTGCACAAATATGTAGAGGTAATGACGTTTTAGTGAGCGGCTAAATTTACCCACAGGCATGTCCATTTGAGGTTTAAAAAAATTTCTACGGGGCGACCGAACTTTGCTCAGAAAAAAACTCGTTTTCCTAGAGATAAGACCGTCTTATCGAACGCGAACAATCGATCTAGCTTTTATTAAAAGCTAGTTCGATTGTTCACCCCTGCAAACCCCCACCATTAAAACATGAGGACTGTCATTCTCCATACAAAAAGCTTCTCCCCGATATTTACAACGCCATCTATGTATAAGCTTGCTATAAGAATTATATTATTTACAATTATTCAACTTTGCAAGCGTGACACAGTATTTAAATGTTAGAATTTATTTATTATTAGCTGTTTACGAACTAATTGTTACTATACTATGTTTCTTTGTTCAATTATAACATCGTTAAATGTTTAGTTTTTTAGTGCCATTTAGTTTTTGCCTGGATATCCCCTTGCGGTCGGGGCACGATCCAAAGTATGGAGAATGAGAGTCCTCTTGTTTTAATGGTCCTTGCCCCCACATAGAAAATGTCAACGAAATCGTTAGAGCCGTATGCGAGATCCCTGAAATATATAAATAAACACCTCGCACCGTTAGAATGAAAGCGACCTAATTGAAAATTTTTGATAGTTTAGTTTCAATCTTAAAACGATTCTAAATGGTTTTATATCAATTGTTAAAATTTTTTAATTAGGTCGCTTTCATTCTAACGGTGCGACCTATTCAATTATTATCAGTTATCAGTTCGTTTATTGTTTTCATAGCTTTGACAATAGTCTTACATTTCTAATAGCTCAACTATGAAACCCTGCAGGAACTGCAACGTGTAATTTATACATTCTTAATTACATATTTAACTCTAGCTATCCTTAAATTCTATAGCAACATCTACTTAATACTTATAACATAACACATAGAAAATTCATCGTTTAATGGTACAGTCAAGTGTAAAATATGGGTGCATACCGCAGAAATAGAAGGACAGAAGGTGTAACGTTTTTCGGTTCGCGTTTGACGCCTAAAGTGTAATTTAGTGATGGAAAACATAAATTTTCCATTGCATTTGATGGTATTTGAGCAATTAGTTATACCATTATTGTCAGATTATTAAATCTGTTGATAATATTATCGGAATCTGAAGTAAATGGTGTGCAAAGTAGGTAGGGCGCCGCCACTTCTTTTTAGCACGCGAGGTATAGTAATTGTCCGTTCAACTGGGCTAATGCTGTTAACGAATACAATGCCATTGAGCGAACAATGCCATTGAGAGAATACAATACCACAAAAAAAAATAACAATGCGTAACACGAGTAAACCCGGGCGGTCTACCTGGCTCCCCGTTGAATCTGTAAAAGCAAAACGCATTATTATTTTTTGACGTGACAACGTCTTATAAATTAGTTTGCCGGGTGACACTTCAAGAAACTGCGTTACGCTCCGCTCACGTTATGCGCTCACAATGAGAGCTAGTGAGAGGCACGCGTCCCTTCCACTCGGGCATGGTTAGTCGTTGTCACGTAAAACTTTCGCCCGTATTACCGACTTTACAGGCAACCAATTTTTTTTTTGTTTGAAAGCATTTGCCGCCTTATCATTACGGTCATAGAACCGATAATCCGTTGAAAGCTCATAGTATCTCTAAGTCTTTTCTCTACGGAATACGCACTTGCAGACCGTCGGGCGAATGTGAAATGCAAAACAAATTAAGATCGCACTTATCTATAACTGCATTTACACTTTACTGTCTAGTAAATAGGTAGAATCTAAAATCTAATGATCTTTCAAGGCAGTTATACTTTTTTGACTCTATATTCTCGTTATCCTAATTTATGGTTTACCTCTCAATGGCATTGTATTCGTTAACAGCATTAGCCCAGTTGAACGGACAATTACTATACATACACCTTTTCCTCCTGCCTCGATATATTTCTGTGCTGCATAGATACTAATGCTTAAAAATATATCTCACTGCAGTAGCAATAAAATCTTCGTACCATATTTATGAAACGATATAATTCGATAAATATTATTGCACTAGTCTGTATTAGATCGATAGTTAGGTACAATAATCTTACGAACAATTTTATACCTAAGCACAATGTCCTAGAGTTTAATATTGAATGGAGGTTTGCGGTTATGATGTTTATACTAAAATATCGATGTTGATATTTAAACTGTCCTTTGTGAATTGATGGACAATGGACACGTGTATCGTAGAGCACAGGTGCATATGCATATACCTACGTATTAAAAGAACGTGACTGATGAAACATTTTTTTTTTTTTAATCTTTCACTATTTTCACTCGTTCGATAATAGTGACATTAAATGTGAACATGCTGGGTTGGTACATAACATATCAAATTTGGATAGTTTTATATAGCACAGTCTAGAAGACATACGTACCATCAGCCGACTGAAACCAAGGACATTCAAATAAATAGCGGGGCGGAGCCTCGCCAACAGAGAATTAAAGCCATTTTAATAAGCCGGCTGCTTGTACTTTACTGCTTGTGCGGAAATTTGCTCGAGATCTCGCGAGATCGAGATTGCATTCCATAGTGTGCGTGTCACTCGTAAGTACAAGGAGACCGGCTTACTAGAGGTGCTTCAGCTATCTGTTAGCGAAGCTACGTGCGGCTATTTATTTTAAGGTCCTTGGCCGCACGGCTACCAATACGAAATTTTGCCCCCGCGAAAGGGCTTAGCCAGCGACCAGAAAGAGCACGCGTTATGCGATAAAGAGAGACGGTCGGGTCCGGTGCGTTCCGTCCAGTGGTTGGGCCCGAACGTCAGTTTTGGTAGAAAGAAAGACTTCTGTACGTAGTACCTACTATTACTTATTGTAATAAACCAACTTAAACGTATTAAATCGCGTATATTATTACTTCATTTTTTACGTCCCGACGCTTCGTAACCCTTTTCAGCGTTCGTGGAAATAATGAAGTAATATACGCGATTCAATCCGATTAAGTTTTATTACAATGAGTGATAATCGCGGAAATCGAAGACAATATTAAGTACCTACTATTACTTAATCTGTGCTTTGATTACTCAACGCGAGTAACGTTGGGCGAGTAGCATTACATTGCGGATCTGGAAAGGTCGGTTGATCACACTGTGCCTGGTCAGCCCGCAATGAACTCTTACTCGCCCAACTTTACTCACTGACTCGCCGGCGGCGGGATCAGTGCCCTATGAACTGTTGTTACTAGTTCGATTCAAATTATATTAGGGGTAACATTTACGGTGAATTTGTGAAGTCTATTGTAGTTTCATCATTCACCACTTAACAACTAGATCATGTAAATTTCAGCTTATTTGTTTTCGTTGGTTGTTTTTTCTTTGTTTTATATGGCATTGGCAGTTTGTAGTGTGGGTTCTTTTAAAAATAGACTTTTGTACGAGTATTTTGTTTTGGTATGTAGCAACAATTAGATAATGTAAAACTTTTTAGCTTAATTTTTGGTTGATTATGGTTATTGTGAGTGTATTTTCTTTTTAAAATAGGTTTTTGCACGAGTATTTTGTTCGGTTTGTAGCATGAATACTTAACAGGTTTTGTGTATTTAAAATAGATAACATTGTATGTTTGAATTAATGCTTTTTAAATTATAATAATATTTGTGTTATTCTCAGCAAAAGGTACCTCTTACCTACATGTCAAACTTCAATAAGTTGTCAGTCAGAAGGTCTTCTAGACTACGGCTGCTCAGGCGCATTAAAAATCAATCTTATTGACTAGGGTTAAATTGGTACCTTTTGCTTAAAAACTTTTATGCCACACTTGGCCATAAAGTGCCATTTTCCGCACGCTACGCGCACGGAAAAAGCCGCTTTCTGGCCAAATGTAGACATAAAATGCTGTACACAACACGGGAGGTAATAAAGAAAGCCCTCGATGGCATATTCTGCGATCTCGGCCTTCCTTCGTATTACCACCATAGTTGTGTAATATACTATTTCCGCTATTTTACTTGTTTATTTCTTTTCCTGACAACTAAAACTTCTTTGTTATTTATTTACAGTTACATTTTACGCCAGTTGGGACATGGAGATCTCATTAAAAACGTGAGTACAAACATAATTAATAATAATCGCCTTTAACTCACCTATTCTAGTATTTTTTCTACTCCTTTACTGTTATCTGTCTTTTACTTGGTCACGAACACTAATATAAGAACATACATAATATGAGTTCAGATAAGTCTATACTCTATTCCCCACAAGAGCACTAGTGTCGTTATAGTCACTTTACGTTATTGCTAGCAGCCACAGACTTCTAAATCTAGGTTAAACTTAGGTCAAGGATTAAGCGCTCAATTTTAACTTTACGGTAAAAATGCACAACTACCAACTTAACAAACAATTAAATTCCTACGGTTTTTAAGAAAAACAAAACTTTCCGAACTAAATTTATTGATGCCATCATAAAAAAAGTATTTTTAATTTAAGTATATTTTAAATTAAAAAAAAAGTTTACCATAGACATACTGTCAGTCAAACGTCATATTTGCCTTGTTTCCAGGTTATGATTATTTTTTTATTTTATAAGTTAAAACCTCGTCGTAGAAAAAGTATTGTATGCAACGTTGTATAATTAAGTCAAAAAACCCTCATTGCGTCTCTATTTGCGATACTCGCCGCATTCGCGGCTCGTATCGCAACTCACGCAATTCGCATTTTTTGAACCCACTTATACAACTGTTGCATAAAATACTATTATGCAATAGTTGTATAAGTAGGGTAAAAAAATGCGAATAGCGTGGGTTGCGATAGGAGCCGCCGCGGTGGCGAGTATCGCAAATAATGACGCCATTAGCGTTTCTTGACTTAATTACACAACGTTGCATACAATACCTTTTCTACGACTAGGTTTTAAAATATAAAATACAAAATTAAACATAGCCCGCAAACAAGGCAAATATGACATATGACTGACAATATAATAGGTATGTGTCTATGGCAAACTTTGTTTTTAATTTGACGTATACTCGCTAGTGACACGCAGTGACGATATTAAAAATATTTTTTTTATGTTCGCATCAAAGAATTTAGCTCTGAAAGTTTGTTTTTCTTAAAAACCGCAGGAATTTATTTGTCTGTTAAGTTGGTAGTTGTGCATTTTTATTGTAAAGTTAGTATTGAACGCGTAATCCTTGACCTAAGTTTAACCTAGATGTAGAAGTCTGTGGGTGCTAGCAGTATCTTTTTGCGACTATAAAGACACAAGTGTTTTTATGGGGAATAGAGTATAGACTTCTCTGTTCTCATATTATGTATGTTCTTATATTAGTGTTCGTGACAAAATAAAAGACAGATAAAAGTACAAGAGTAGAAAAAAAAATCTACGAGTTCCGAGAGTTCCCTCGATTCCTCCAAGATCCCATCATCAGATCCCGAATAGGTGCCAATCAGACCACCTGGGTGGTTGTTTTTTTTTTTTTTTTTTTTTATTTATTTAAGGTTCATCAACGACAGTTTACACCTATACAATTCAGTAACAACATACAATAATTTCGATGAGTAGTGTAACAGTCACTTAAAGATAAACACCTCCTGCATAACAGTGTGAAGATTAAGTTAGATTAAGAGAATACAAGTTAATTATGGCTGAGTATGGTAGCTCTTAAAAATGAGACAAGTTAAAACTAACCAACTAGCTAAACCAATACTAAACAGTGCACCTGTGTAGTGCTGTTAAAAATTTGCGAAGTGGGTCATAGTGGATATCCGTGAGGTCACTGCAGCTGTTTGCGACCTTACATAACCTACAGATTGGTGAATTTCTGCCTGTTGCTGTTCTCCTGAGCGGTGAACATAATATACATAATATTGTGACCTTTCAAACAAAAAACCGGTCAAGTGCGAGTCGGACTCGCTCACCGAGGGTTCCGAGGGTTCCGTAAGTAGATACGTGAATAGTTCAACAAAAACTGTATGGCCGTTAGCTTAGTAGGAGCAAATAAGTATGTGTACGATTTTTGAAAATTTCTAAAAACCGATGCAATTTAGCAAAACCGTTTTATTTTTCCTGTAATATTTAGGATGATATTAATAATTGGTAATTATTACAGATTTTTCTGTTCAGTAACTTCGAAGATAATAGGGGGGGAATGGTATTTTTTTGAACGTTTTTGGTCATAAATCAAAAAGTACAAAATTAAGAAAAAAAACAAAAATGGTTTTGGAATCTACAAATTAAACCCTTTCATTTGATATCCCACTCAATATAATAGCTCTACTTTTCTTTTTCCACATCCCATTTCCGACCCCTTTAAAAAAAAAGTAAAAAAGGTATAAGATTTTTTTTCTATCCAATAGGCTCGAGTCAGCAACTTTTAACACTATTCCAAGTTTCAAGTCGATAGCATCAGTAGATCCTGAGATATCTTGCTGTGACAGACGGACAGACAGACAGACAGACAGACAGACAGACAGAGTCGTACCATAAGGGTTCCTTTTTTACCATTTTGGTACGGAACCCTAAAAAGTGTCACAAACTGCCCTCTGTACGAAAGTACCCGACGCGCAGCCGTCAGAGAAGGATGGCGCCGTATGGTTATGCTGCTCAAGGCATGACAGCCACGACCACTCCCCCAAGAGTGTAACGACAAGGAAGAAGATTTATGATTTTGTATTTGGGCTTGTTTATTTAAAGTGCGTTCTTAACTGACTGTTAGCAGGTCGTCACAGACCTGACAATTAGTGTCAAACTCCATACATTTCGTCACGGACTGACAGGTTAGACGGTATTTGAACATAGCTTTAGTTTCGCCTAACCGTAGATTTTAAAATAAAAATGCCCATTTATCATACATGTATAATATTTGCCTGCAGATGCCTGAAAACAAGGCTCTCTCCGGGCTCTGCTCTGGCATCATCGAGGCGTACGACCTGTTCGGCGCCCCCGGCGCCATCGCGCTGTTCGTGGTCGAGGAGGTCTCGTACAACATCTGCGACCAGCGCTTCCACGAGTTCGAGATATCCGAGACGAGGCCCGACATCGTCGTGAGTAGACTGTACACGTACACGCAGCCGCCACACTGGCTTGTGCACTAAATTTTGTTTCTGATGTAAATCGATTCTATTATTTGTTAGGAACAAATATAATTATACCTTTATGCCACATCTGGCCATAAAGTGACTTTTCCGCACATTGCGCGTACGGAAAAAGCCGCTTTCTGGCATAAAACGCTGTACACAATACGGGAGGTAATAACCTCCCGTATCGTCCCTCGTCTACGGCTCGAGTCGCAAACATCTGCGATCTCGGGCTTTCTTTGTATTACCACCCTAGTTGTGTAATATACTAATAACTACTACACTTGGGTTACTATAACAGCCACCAATTGCAATCAAAAGTAGCCGACCGCACCGAGCGTTGAAAACGCCCCATACAAAACGGATGCCGACGGTGACGAAATCTTGTCCTCGCTGTAAAGTCTGTATGAAAAAATAGCATTTTCTCATTTTGAGCACGAAAAAGTGCGTTGGCACTTGGTTGCCATACATTAATTTTTTCATTGTTATTTAAGCATTTTGAAATTAACTTTATTTTTTCTTTAAGGCATAAAAAAATTCCAATGAATTTTTTCAGATACACAGAAAAACATTGAATGAAATTTACGAAGAAACCAAACTGAACGACAAAAAGCAATTAATACTGTGAGTATCGATCACTTTTATTTATTAATACACATTTTGCGGAATTCCAATTGTTAAGCTGTCTTAAGTTTCTCTATCTCTTTACACTGTTGAAGTTTTAGAAAGAGACGGGTATATTATCCTCTGATCAGAATTTAAAGAGATATCGTCATTACTTTGGAAAAACCTCGTATCTAAAAACGTCTAATGTTACATACGAACGTCATTCTATTTAGTCCGTCAGTTAGATTATGGAAAAATATGGGACACGTATTTTTTGGTTTATCAAAATATTAAAAATCGACCAAGTTATAGATCATCAAACTTCTGGAGTGGGGGCTTGTGACGTCACTCCTAGTTGAAAATTGTAACTAGGAGTGACGTCACTCGAAACTTCTAAGCACTTTATACTCGTCATTTTTTGTTTGTCAAACAAAAGAAAAAATACGTGTACAATATTTTTTAATAATCTAACTGACGGACTAAATAGTTTTTTTAGTCGTCTAGCCCATTAGCTTGTTATTCTTGTCTTGCCTTCGAATAAAGATGGCGCCACAATCGTCAAGTGTTGACCGTTGTTTCAGAGACGGGAAGGTAGTGGCCGTGGTCTACTACCGGTCTGGGTACGAGCCAGCCCAGTACCCCTCCACCCGGGAATGGGACGCCAGGTTGAGGGTCGAACGGTCCACGTAAGTCTATTTTTACCCGACTGCGTGAAGCCCAAAAGGAGGGTTATGTGTTTCACCTGTATGTATGTCCGTTCCTATGTCAGCTCGTAACTACACCTGATTTTGATATATGATAGGTACAAAACTTTATTACAGAAAACCCGTGTAGCCTGGGTTTATTTTTTATTAGAATAATGTTATTAATATCTTGCAATATCAGATTATTTATGGCAAATATATATAATGTCAGTGATTTGAAACAGTTTCATCATTCGGAAACTTATTTCCTCTTTTTTACGAACTAAACGCAATACTGCGGCATGCTCGATATTTTTATGGTGCGGTTTTAAGTCATTAAATACGATTAAAATATAAACTTCGTTTTCATACCTGTAACAACAAACTGACAGCTGTACTTCAGGACCCTACTCTACAGTAGCGCCAACTAGTGAGCATAAAAAAAAACGGTAGCCCTCATTACCTTGATATTTCGACAGTGTCAAATTTCTTCGGTAAATTTAACATTTTTTTGTCCAGAGCCATCAAGTGCCCTTCCATCCAGTACCAGCTGGCGGGCACCAAGAAGGTGCAGCAGGCGCTGGCGGCGCCCGGCGCGCTGGAGCAGTTCCTCGGCGGCGGCGCCAGCTCGGGCCGCGTGCGCGACATCTTCACCGGCCTCTACTCGCTCGACTTCGACGACGGCGGCGAGAAGGCCGTCGAGATGGCGCTCGCTGATGCCGAGAGGTGAGACAACCCTAACATTGTTACTAACACTATAATAGACAACCCTGACTAAAGTTACTACTCGTAAGACTGAGAGACAACCCTAATTAAAGTTACTTAGACTAAGAGACAACCCTAACTGAGTTACTAAGACTATGAGAGACAACCCTAACGTAGTTGCTAAGACTATAATAGACAACCCTGACTAAAGTTACTAAGACTAAGAGACAACCCTAATTAAAGTTACTTAGACTAAGAGACAACCCTAACGGAGTTACTAAGACTATGAGAGACAACCCTAACGTAGTTGCTAAGACTATAATAGACAACCCTAACTAAAGTTACTAAGACTAAGAGACAACACTAATTATGGTTACTTAGACTAAGAGGCAACCCTAACGGAGTTACTAAGACTATGAGAGACAACCCTAAAGTAGTTGCTAAAGCTATAATAGACAACCCTAACTAAAGTTACTAAGACTAAGAGACAACCCTAATAAAAGTTACTTAGAATAAGAGACAACCCTAACGGAGTTACTAAGACTATGAGAGACAACCCTAACGTAGTTACTAAGACTATAATACTGCCGCCATAACGCAAAAGGGCACATCTAACATTGTCTATTATAGACAACTCTAACTAAAGTTACTAAGACACAACCCTAACATAAGTTATTAAGACTATAAGAAACAACCCTAACAAAAGTTAATATGACCATGAGAGATAACCCTAAAGTAGCTACTAACTATAATAGACAACCCTAACTAAAGCTATAAAGTTACTAAGAATATGAGAGACAACTCTAACGTAAGTTAATGAAACTACGGGAGGCAACCCTAACGTCACTAAGAATGTGAGAGACAACCCTAACGTAATATTCGATGGCTGACTTTGGACCGCATGGTGGCGCGAGCACAGAACTCTCTGCGTTTCGTAATCCGTTTACATCCCGCGAGTGCTACATTATTTCTTCTGTTTGACTGTGGAAATTGACTAAAGAACTATTGTGTGATACATCTGCATGTTTATTTTCGAGAAATACCAACGATTATCAAGTTGGCTGTTTATAATGAACCAAGGTCAGAGCCATCTACCTCGGCCGTATTTCCTACAGGTTGTTATTTGTAACTTCCCCACTAGATGTCGTTAATCCTGACGGTGGTTGTAGGTTCGTGCTGAAGCCGCAACGCGAGGGCGGCGGCAACAACTTGTATGGAGAAGACGTGCGCGAGGCGCTACTGCGCATGCGGCACAGTCGGGAGCGAGCCGCGTACATACTTATGGAGAGGATTCTGCCTCCACTGGTAAGTGTTCCCTGCTTTTAGAGCCTCCGCACATTGGGCCACTAAACGCGGCCACAAGTGGCTCAGAGCAGCCGCACATTGGGCTACTAAACACGACCACAAGTGGCTCAGAGCGGCCGCACATTGGACTACTAACGCGGCTACAAGTGGCTCAGAGCGGCCGCACATTGGGCTACTAACGCGGCCACAAGTGGCTCAGGGCGGCCGCACATTGGGCTACTAAGGCGGCCACGAGTGGCTCAGAGCGGCCGCACATTGGGCTACTAACGCGGCCACAAGTGGCTCAGAGCGGCCGCACATTGGGCTACTAAAACGGCCACAAGTGGCTCAGAGCGGCCGCACATTGGGCCACTAAACGCGGCCACAAGTGGCTCAGAGAGGCCGCACATTGGGCTACTAACGCGGCCACAAGTGGCTCAGAGCGGCCGCACATTGGGCTACTAACGCGGCCACAAGTGGCTCAGAGCGGCCGCACATTGGGCTACTAAAACGGCCACAAGTGGCTCAGAGCGGCCGCACATTGGGCCACTAAACGCGGCCACAAGTGGCTCAGAGCGGCCGCACATTGGGCTACTAACGCGGCCACAAGTGGCTCAGAGCGGCCGCACATTGGACTACTAAATAGTACCCAAATATGAGAACAGAATTATGACATTATTTTCGTTAGGATTTCAGTAAGCGATAGCGACCCCTAAAACTTGAATAAAAATGCTAAAAAAAACAGGGATGTTTATTCATGCCCGAGCATGAAATAAAGGGTTGAGGCACAAGAAATAAAAAAATCGTCAAAATATGAATCACCCTAATAAATATGGTCTAGGTAGTTTCACGAGAGTTGAGGTCACGCACACAACAACACTGTCATGTAATGACAGCGAGGTTTTGAAATTACTGTTCTTTTTTCGTATCGATAGCAAGTTCAACGGCGAATTGCCAGATATACCAAAAAGTTTCGTTAAACTATAGCCTTGTGTTTATTTAGTCACTCATTAATTTCATTCATTCACTTTTTTGCAATGAGTACTTCATATAGCTGTGTGTGTAATCATTCACCTCAACTCTCGTGAAACTACCTATACTAAATGGGCGCCAAAAGCGCTAGAGTTTCCGGGGCGCGTCGACGGGTCGCGTGTTTGTTAGTGACGTAGTGTAAGGTGACGTGTGTCCGCAGGTATCGGGGTACGTGGTGCGGCCGGGCGGCGCGATGCCGCCGCCGGTCACCGACCTCGTCTCCGAGCTCGGCATCTTCGGAGTCATCATCGGGTAAACACTTTATACATTATTACATTTATGTTATGTAATAGTACATTACACAACTAGGGCTTTCTTTATTACCTCCCGTGTTGTGTACATTAGTACATTGTGTATCAAGGGCGGTAAGTAAGGAATTACAAACGAGTGTTTGTTACAAGGCCGAGGCGAAGCCGAGGGCTTTAATAACACGAGTTTGTAATTCCTTTGCCGCCCATGGCACACACAATGTTTTTCATCACACTTGTGAGGAAATCTGATTAAAATAACCTTACTTAACCTAAATAAAATTGTAAAACTGACAGTGACATTAGTGTCATATAACAAGACGACAAGTCACGTTCGGAAACCATAGCGGTAAAGACTTTAAATGGTTGATTTTATATTTGCAAAATACTGAAACATTTTATTTAAACATTTAATTAATGTTACAGAAATATGTGTTTACATGTATTTGCAATAACAGATCTCGTTAAATAAATATTTCAGTCATAAAAGTTAAAAAAGTAAGTTGGCGTTTTCTTTGAACATGACAAATAAGAGTAAAACAGAACCAGCGTTTCAAATTTAAAAAGAAAACCATTACGCCCTAGGGCGTAATGGGTCATTTACGGCCCGCAAAACCTACGTGTAATGACACCATTTTCGAGCAAGTGTGATGAAAAATTTTTTA
The DNA here is from genome assembly GCA_947034925.1 of Eudemis profundana. Taxonomy (NCBI): domain Eukaryota; kingdom Metazoa; phylum Arthropoda; class Insecta; order Lepidoptera; family Tortricidae; genus Eudemis; species Eudemis profundana. The sequence goes on along the minus strand of OX344814.1, from coordinate 5,318,227 downwards.
CTCTTATTTGTCATGTTCAAAGGAAACGCCAACATACTTTTTTAACTTTTATCACTGAAATATTTATTTAAAGATAACTGTAATTGCAAATACATATAAGTACATATTTAGGTAACATTAATTAAATGTTTAAATAATGTATTTCTTTATTTTGCAAATATAAAATCAACTAAAATGGCCGTTACCGCTATGGTTTCCGAACGTGACTTGACGTTCGCATTGTCTATGGACATATGTGACAAATGTCATTGTCTGTTTTAATATTTTCTTGTCATACTGGGTCGAAAAGTAAGGTTATTTTATTAAGATTTCCTCACAAGTGTGATGAAAAACATTGTGTGTGCCACGGGCGGTAAAGGAATTACAAACTCGTGTTATTAAAGCCCTCGATTTCACCTCGGGCTTATAACAAACACTCGTTTGTAATTCCTTACTTACCGCCCTAGATACACAATGTACTAATGTCTACACTAGGCCAGAAAGCGACTTTTTTCCGTACGCGCAGCGTGCGGAAAAAGTCACTTTATGGCCAGGTGTGGCATAAAGGCATATTTTTAAGTTTTATCAAACGCAATAACAAAAATATCGTCATAACTTTAAAAAAACACGTATCTGGGTGAATCAACTTTTCTTTGCTTTATGCAAAGATTGCTCTTGCTCCTTATTTGTTCACCTTTTGCATGTTTTAACATGATTTAAATGGAACAAGATCTTTCATGTAGAAATAACCACATTTTTAAAACCCGACCGCGGTGCACTTTGAAACTGCATAAAATCCGCCATTTTGTTTATTTTAACGAACTTCATACCCAGTGATACTCGCGCCATCAAGACGAATCTAATGATGTATCATTTATAAAAATCGGATGTGCCGTTGAGTAGTTACGAGCGGACACAGGAACGGACATACATACATACATACAGGTCAAACACATAATCCTCCTTTGGGCTTCGCCGCAGTCGGGTAAAAAAAATAAAACTCGTTTTTAACAAATAAATAGGGTGACCCAGCGGATGAACCCTTATTTTCATACAAAAGTGGGGGCCAGCTATGTCCGCTAAGTCACTGCTTATAAACAAGTTATAATTAACAAATTATAATAAAAAATATTTGCATTACGTAGCTTTATTATCTGTCTTTTAAATGAGCATACACTTTATTAAAAAAAGTATCCGAATAAAGATTTCCTTTCAATTTTAGTCGGAGAAGGTGAAATTTTGTTGACAAAGAAAAGTTGATTCACCCATCTGATACTACCTGGCTACCTCAGTCAGTAAAAGCAAAACGCATTATTATTATTATGTTTTAAAGCATTTACCGCCTTATCATTACGGTCATAGAACCGATAATCCGTTGAAAGTTCATCAAGGCAGTTATACTTTTCTGAAACTATATTCTCGTTATCCCAATCTGCGGTTAACCTATCAATGGTATTGTATTCTTTAACAGCATTAGCTCACTTCAGGGGATAATAGTATTTTATACAATCGTAATGCCGAGTGGCCTATGTAAGGTACGAGAACTTTAAGAGCTAATTATGTAACTATTGTATACAATACTTTTTCTATGAGTCAACTAAAACAACATACCACACTATTTCAGAAAAAGAGGAAACGTTCTTCTTCATCCGCCATTCCATTAAGTTCGAATAACTTTTTCATCACACTTGCTCGAAAATGGTGTCATTACACGTAGGTTCTGCGGGCCGTAAATGGCCTATTACGCCCTAGGGCGTAATGGTTTTCTTTTTAAATTTGAAACGCTGGTTTTGTTTTACTCTTATTTGTCATGTTCAAAGGAAACGCCAACTTACTTTTTTAACTTTTATCACTGAAATATTTATTTAAAGATAACTGTAATTGCAAATACATATAAACACATATTTCGGTAACATTAATTAAATGTTATCGTACAGCTTTCTTGACTTCTTTGGCAACAAGTTGATAGTTGCTTGCTCTGCAATGTTCGTTACTTCTTCAGGAGTGGAGGTTAAATTGTCGCTCATTTTTATTTGTATTGTAAGTCAAATAAACTATCACAATCACCGTACTTCCACTAAAACTATTCATTCAAAGTTTTATTTAAAGGCCGAAAACAATTGAGCGGCAGCATTGGTTGTAAAGCGGTTTGTGATTGGCTCATTACAGGACTAATTGCACCAATCGCGTGGCAGGAGCGTGTTTAAGTAGAGGCAAATTTGACAGGTGTTACGTTCTGAAACGCATTTAATCATCGAATTTGCATTAAAAGGAGGTTTTTACACAAGGATACACTTTTTTAAATTTGAAAGTTCTATTTTCAAAATTATTATAGTTGTCTAAAGCATATTATAATAAATATTATAGTTGAGTAGAGAGTGTCATAGACTAAATAACATTGAAAAGTTAGCATTTATAGTTTAGTTTATGGGATCCTAATGGAAAGATTAAAGTCGACGAGTAGAAAAAATCTTTAACTTTAACGTTTTTCTCTACGTTTTTAGATACGAGTTTTTTCACAGTAGTGACGATATTTTACCTTATTATTTTCAGTTCAAAAGACAAAATCTACAGCAACAGACAAGTGGGTCACATGCTACGGACGAAACTAGCGGACGCCAACGAGGGGGGAGTTGCGGCAGGGCTCGGCGCGCTCGACTCGCCCTACCTACTCGATCTGTAGCGGGCCAGCTACTCGACTTATGGCTGGCGAGCTACACGACAGTGCTAGCTACTCCATCAGGCCAGCTACTGGACCGGGCAAGCAACTTGACTGGGACATCTACTCGACCGTGTCAGTTACTTGACCGGGACAGCTACTACCCCGGGCCAGTGACTTGACCTAGACAGCTACTGGACAGGACATTCTACTCTTCCGGGTCAGCTACTGGACTGGTAAAGCTACTCAAACAGGCTAGGTACTGGACCGGGCTAGCAACTTGACCGGAACAGCTACTGGACAGGGCATGCTACTCTACTGGGTCAGTTACTGGACTGGGACAGGTCGACCAGGACAGCTACTTAACCGGGGCAGTACTTCTGGGCACAAGCGAAATAAAAACTATTTTTTTTTATTAATTAAATAATCAATTGGAGTATTTTAAGCATTTATACCAAAAATATGTTCCTTTATTACAATGTTGCTACACTTAGACACTGTTATGTTATATTATGCACTCTTTCAGTTTATTCTAGTGTGGCAAGATACTTATGCCATTATTTCTGACGTTTCGCGGCTAAAGGTACCTTATGGATATTGTCGCTTGCGTCCTTCTATCTTGATGTCCTATAGTAACGGAGTCGGATACGACGCAAGCGACAATTCATGAACGTCACATACAGCGGCGCTCAAACAACGGGATTTCGTCAGTCTAACAATAGGGACGCAGCTATTTGGGTGAATCAACTTTTCTTTGTCAACAAAATTTCACCTTCTCCGACTAAAATTGAAAGGAAATCTATATTCGGATATTTTTTTAATTAAGTGTATGCTCGTTTAAAAGACAGATAATAAAGCTACGTAATGCTAATATTTTTTATTATAGCTTGTTTATAAGAAGTGACCCAGCGGACATAGCTGTCCCCCACTTTTGTATGAAAATAAGGGTTCGTCCGCTGGGTGACGCTATTTATTTGTTAAAAACGAGTTTTATTTTTATTTTTACCTAATCTATCTCTAGATGTAAGATCTTGTTCCATTTAAATCATGTTAAAACATGCAAAAGGTGAACAAATAAGGAGAAAGAGCAATATTTGCATAAAGCAAAGTTGATTCACCCATTTGTAAAAAAGAGAGATAAACATGATATCCCTTTTTGACTACTAGCTTTAGTCGACTGACGAAATTGTGCCGTTTGGACGCAGCTGATATGAATTATTTTATTTTTATTGTATAGAACTAATCTCGTAGATTTCAAATATGAATTACATTCCAATGTTTTATTTTTTTAACTATGACTATTGTACACTAACGGACAATGAATTTGGGTCATTGTCTATACAATTGTTCATAGAAAATGACCCTAATTCATTGACCGTAAGTGTATATTACGCTATGGATATGATATAATGTTTCGATTAAAACACCTCGAATTAAGTATAAAGACTAAATTGGGCAAATTACGTAACTTTATTATAATCATCATGGTTCCTCACGTTAATGGTTGCCAAGAGAACTTTAGAATAATTAAGGCTCCGTGGTCTGTAGGCTTATGATGCTACGCTTCGTCGCGCGATAAATAAATGATAAAGCATCCATCATTTTCTGGCAAATAGTGTGTGAGAGTGACGGATGCTTTATTATTTATTTACTATCAGTCTCAGGGCTGTATCTCTTGAACCAGAAAGGGTACACTTGAAATATTTACCGAGTGTGTATTACCATGAAAAGTGGTGTCATAAAAAAGGAATTAAAAATGAAGAAAAAATCGTCCCTGATAAACAAGAATATTTTGCGAAAAAAACATACAGTTGAATTGAGAACGGTCTTTGTTTTAGAATTCGGTTAAAAACTCCGAATGTAAAAGTGCGAAATGTGTCGTCTCGCTCGCACTATTGTTATTGAATATGAATGAGCAGGACGGCAGGATACGAACTTCGGACGAAGCGTCCCGATCTTGTTTCGTTTCTTTACTCATTACTCATGCCATTGTCTCATCTCCGGATGTATAGGTTCGTGATTTGCCCAACACTCACCCGTGGTGCTTTAGACTATAAAAATAATGTTTTTTACGGATTTGACTAATAAACACCAATAATGAAATTAGTAATCGTTTTTTTCCTTCTCCTGTCAAGGTCTACTGACCATGGTCCCATATTCAGCAGACTGCCGCCCAGCTCACTCAAATGTACTACATTATAAAGAGAGATGAAATGTTTATAAGAGAGGGACGGAGTGATACGAACTTCGAAGAGCTTCGCAATATAAGGTTATTAGACCGGGTGGTCCGCGACCTGGTTCGACCCAGGGAACGCCACGGCCGACCACCCGGTCCGACAATCGCTACGCCCGGGTATGGGTTGCGAGTTTGTCAGTTGCAAAAAAAAAAAACTTATTAGACCTTTTGTAGTTATGAGTGCCAATGACATGTAAAAGAGCCCTTGAGGCACAGTATAATAGCAGTAATTTTTAGGGTTCCGTACCAAAATGGTAAAAAAGGAACCCTTATGGTGCGACTCTGTCCGTCTGTCTGTCTGTCTGTCCGTCTGTCACAGCAAGATATCTCAGGATCTACTGATGCTATCGACTTGAAATTTGGAATAGTATTAAAAACCGCCAATCCGAGCCTATGGGACAGAAAAAAATGTTATACCTATTTTACTTTTTTTTTAAAGGGGACCGAAATGGGATGTCGAAAATCAAAAATTAAGCTAATATATCGAGTGGAATATCAAATGTAATATGTAGATTCCAAAACCGTTTTTATTTTTTTTCTTAGATATGTAGTTTTTGATTTAAGACAAAAAACGTTGAAAAAAATACCATTCCCCCCTATTATCTCCGAAATTACTGAACAGAAAAATCTGTAATAATTACCTATTATTAATATTATCCTAAATATTACAGGAAAAATAAAACGGTTTTCCTAACTTGCGGCGTTTTTTAGAAATTCGAAAAAATCGTAAGACAACCTTATTTGCTCCTACTAAACTAACCGCGGCATATGTCGATATATGGGGACAACAGTTTTACAAGAGCAAAGTTAAGTTTGTGCCACCATACAGTTTTTCTTGAATTATTCACGTATCTACTGACGAGTTTGTACGGAACCCTCGGTGCGCGAGTCCGACTCGCACTTGACCGGTTTTTATTCTCCCTACAAAAGGTACATCGCGCGGTTGAATGTGTGCGCGCCGTGTACGAACGCACTACAAGCAAACATTTAAGAATGCGTAAGAATGCTCCAGTATGGATCGCACTTCACATACCTATGATCGCTCGTGTCCAAAATACCGCATTCCCGAAATACCACATTTTTCAAAAAACCAGATTTTCGATACACCAGATTCTCCGTATACAAGATTCCCAAAATTACACACCCAACAAAGTGATTTAGATCCTTGAGTAACTTACGATTTTATAATCTACTGTAACGGGAATGTGGTAAGACAGGAATCTCATAAATCGAAAATCTGTTTTTTTGAAAAATGTGGTATTTCGGGAATGCGGTATTTTGGACACGAGCGCTATGATCAAAGCCTATCCAAGCGAGGGGAGCGACTTCATTCTTTTGTCAATATTCCATTCATTCGCACCAAGGACTTTGCTTCATCAAGGAATAAAATTTACTCCCAGCGTCAGTATTTTTACCCGACTGCGGCGACCCAGGTAGCAAACTGACGTCAGCGACGTATAAGCGACGTCACTCATACGTCATAATGACGTAATGGACGTCGTGGGACGTCGTGATGACGTCAGCTTGCTACTAGGGGAAGCCCGAAGGAAGTTCCTATGTCCGCTCGTAACTACTCAACAGTACAACCGATTTTGATAAATGATGCATCATTAGATTCGTATTGATGGCACGAGTGTCATTGGGCATGAAGTTGGTGAAAATAAACAAAATGGTCGGGTCTTTTTGTAAAAATATTTAGTTTGACAAATATAACTTAACCCTTTGTATGCGGTACAAAAATTAAGCTATAGTACATTACACAACTAGGGTGGTAATACAAAGAAAGGCCGAGATCGCAGAAGTTTGCGGCCCGAGCTGTAAGCGAGGGACGTAAATATGCGATCGAGGGCTTTCTTTATTACCTCCCGTGTTGTGTACAGCATTTTATGTCTACACTTGGCCAGAAAGCGGCTTTTTCCGTATGCGCAGCGTGCGGAAAAAGCCACTTTATGGCCAGGTGTGGCATAAAGTAATTTTTTAACCTTTAAACTTAAATATTATAAGATCCAATCGCTTGGCACGGATCCGTAGCTAGGCCGACGAGAGGGGTTAAGAATAGGTATTCAATATAAGAGTGACTAGGCTTTCACTGAACCGGTTACCACTGGCGTAGCGACGTAAATCGGCGCCCAGGGCACGCATCCAAACTGCGCCCCTTTGTTTCTTGGTGACACCCGGGGCGGATAATCCATGTGAAATTGCGGCCCAGGGGGGGGGGGGAGGTATATCATTCGACTTTTATTTCGCCATGTTTGCGAATTTGGGTATTTTTTGTATAGGTACTTCGTTTTTGCGCCTCCCCTCCTTGTTGGCGCCCAGGGCACGTGCCCTGCCTGCCTGCACCACCCTCGCTACGCCACTGCCAGGTGCTGAGCTCAATCGCAGGTTGGTATTAGGGCCGATACAGACGGACTGCAACCCAACTGCAACTCCCTACGATTTGTATGGGAACTGCATCACAACTGCGCAGTCGGCGTGCAGTTGTGATGCAGTTCCCATACAAATCGTAGGAAGTTGCAGTTGGGTTGCAGTCCGTCTGTATCGGCCCTTACTGCCCTTAAAATGAAGTTTATTGCAGACTTTATTGCACAATACCGGAACGTACAAACGGCGAACCATAAGGCATTTTTTACCAGTTAACCGCTGGGCTGCGGGGGTATACAATAAAAGGACATAAAACTTCAAAAACACCATTAAATAATTTTATTCACCAACTAAACATTCTCTATTTAAACGTATTCTGAGTACTTGGGCAGTTTGTTCCTCATTACCGCAGCCCCGTCCTCCTTGCCGTAGCCGTGCTCGAACTCGAACTTCGGGTGGTTGTAGATTATCTGCAACAAAAAATCCGTTGAAATGATAAAAAAACCGGTCAAGTGCGATTCGGACTCGCGCACCGAGGGTTCCGTACAAAATCGTCAGTAGATACGTGAATAATTCAAGAATAATTGTATGGTGGGACAAACTTAACTTTGCTCTTGTAAAACTGTTGTCCCCATACATCGACATATGCCGCGGTTAGTTTAGTGGGAGCAAATAAGGTTGTCTTACGATTTTTGCGAATTTCTAAAAAACGCTGCAAGTTAGGAAAACCGTTTTATTTTTCCTGTAATATTTAGGATAATATTAATAATAGGTAATTATTACAGATTTTTCTGTTCAGTAACTTCGGAGATAATAGGGGGGGAATGGTATTTTTTTTAACTTTTTTGGTCTTAAATCAAGAACTACACGTCTAATAAAAAAAATAAAAACGGTTTTGAAATCTTCATATTAAGCCCTTTCATTTGATATCCCACTCGATATATTAGCTCAAATTTTTATTTTCGACATCCCATTTCGGTCCCCTTTAAAAAAAAAGTAAAAAAGGCTTAGGATTTTTTTTCTGTTCCATAGGCTCAAATTAGCGGTTTTTAACACTATTCCAAATTTCAAGTCGATAGCATCAGTAGATCCTGAGATATCTTGCTGTGACAGACGGACAGACAGACAGACAGACAAGAGTCACACCATAAGGGTTCCTTTTTTACCATTTTGGTACGGAACCCTAAAAATAGTAGTGATCAACGAATACTATCGAACACATTGTTAACTGTACATTTGTAAACGAATGTCGACTTTATTGCGACGTGTTAGTCTATGGGTGGTCATTATATCTACTATGAAATGTCACTTTTAAAAGGGTATTCGAAACAGTTATCGATAAATTTAATATCGGAAGGAAGTCCCTAGTTAATTGACGTTTTTGCCACAAAACTTCTATGTCTGCATATCACAGAAAAAAGTTGTATAGTTAATTATGTAACATTGACGGTTGTCAGTAACAGTGCCCTCTTGACACACCTCATATATGGTCATTGGACTGACTTTAAATCCCGGGGCCCAGTAGCCGTTTTTGCAACATCCCCTTTTTTTTGTGCTTGAGCATGCTAGCTCTTCTTGGCCGTAGGCATGCCTCGGCAAAACCTCGGCACCACGGGGGTTATTCATCGGCGTGCAAGGACTCTCGAACCGAAGTGGGGAGTGTACCTAGCGAACATGTGATACAGTAGTTCGTCTTGTAGGTAGTGGTTCTAAGCTAAGTTTTTAGTAGGCTGGTGACTACGCCGCGCTGTCTGCCGCTAGATGGCGCTATTCGACCGAAACGGAATTCTACGTCGCGCTACAATATTTTTCATTTATGTAATTTCTCATATAGTTCATACCGGATAACAATAGACTCTAGAAGGACACAGAAGCAGGGATTCCAAACATTTTCTGTAAAGTTGTAATACTTGTAAAATTGCAATAGTTCTAATATTTGTATTATTTAATGTAAAATTGTAAGACAGTTTGTAAACCATAAAACAAACAAATATTCACTTCTTCTTCGTGATGGTCGAGTGACAACGCATGCTAGCGCAAACGCCTCTTCCACTGCCCCACAGAATCTCTCATGTTGAATTGAACGTTACAAATAACTATTCACCAATAGAATTAGGTACTTAGCAGTAAACAATAAACAATTAAAACAACATACGAATTAGACATAACTACTTATTTGATAATGACAGCCCTCATCGAACACAACTTTGACACAACTGTCTCATATGTTGAATGTTGCAATCTCTGGCTCTTTGGGTATTTTATAAGGATACTTTTTTTATTTTCAGCCAACCAAAAAGTATGGACATCATTATTATTTAATATTTGACCAACTCCTTTGAAATGTCATTTATTGAATGTCAACCTAAAACCGGCACTATAAACAACCTTTTTTTTCTGTCTATTCCTTTACGGAACAGACTGTAGAAGAGTTAATTTAAGGGATTATTACACCTTAAAATTTTCTTTTGAATATTTTTTTTTCTAATATAATATGTGATATATTAATATCTGCTTCCGCGTCAACAAAATCACATCTCCACCATCGCTGGTCAGTACGTGTCGCTTCCGTCAGTCGCTAGATGGCTAACCTAAACGAGACTACAGTATTATCGGTATTTTCTGTGATGAGCGAGCACTGACCTTCTCCCTCTCGTAGGCGTCTTCGGGGCCCGTGAGCAGTTCCGGCACGTCGAGGCGCGGGATGCTGAACAGATTCATTAAGTAATGTTTCTGGTTGGTGTAGAGCATGCGCTGGTCTGCCCACTCCACCTCGCGCGGGAGCCTCCAGTCCTTCATTTTAGGCTCCTCGCGTTCAGTATACTGCTCGAAGTTGAGGCGCTCGATATCTTCTACCACCTGAGGACAACAGGATCTTTATCGAAATTCAAGGCTCAAAACGAGTAGGAAGACGGAAACTGATGAAGTAGTCACGTCAAACAATGGCACCACATTTGCCAGCGTGGTTCTAACCTATAAGGCTTCTACCCCATATCCCATTTACCCTTAGGCACGAACCATAAATCACGTTTCGTACGCAGCGGATCTGCGGCCGCCTCGAGATTTCAGTGTCTCCGTGTGACGTAAATAACCACAAGTAGTATTGGGACTTTCAAGTGTCTGTATGAAAATTGAGCGAGTCTTATTACAACCACATTGTTGTGAAAAAAAAACACGATAAAAACCAATAAACACACAGAACGCTCTCAAGGCGCGGCCGAGGCGACGCAGATCCGCCGCTACCTGGACAACGCGTATGAAACGCAATTTAAGGTTTGTGCCTAAAAGTAGTAGGAAGACGAAAGTTGAATATCTCAATATTCAAGAAATATACCAACTAGACCGCTGGGAATAGTGGACAGACCTCAACTGGTCATCCATTACCTAAAGAAGACCCTAGATTGCGCTGATTCCACCCTATCTAATATACTCCTCAGAGCGACCGCACATTGGACCACTAAACGCGACTACAAGTGGCTCAGAGCGACTGCATATTGGGCCACTAAACGCATTACAAGTGGCTCAGAGTTATTATTATTATTATATTATATTATTTAATCAGGCAGGCAGTTGGTGCAACTGACAAGGCCTGTATCCAGTGAGCTAATAACTTATTAGTAGTTTGTTCCAGGCTTTCACCACTCTGTTGCTCAGGAAGTTTTTATGAGGGTTACTATGTGACCGATGAGAGTCCAGCTTTAAGTGATGACCTTTTAGACGGGAGTTGCTATTACGTGTGAAGATTTTGTGAAAGTCTTTGAGGTTGTAATGCCCGGTTAGAATTTTGTATGTTCCAATCAAATCTCCACGTTCCCTTCGATCCTTTAAACTAGTAAGTTACCGCACATTGGGCCACTAAACGCATTACAACTGGCTCAGAGTTACCGCACCATGGGCCACTAGACGCGACCACAAGTGGCTCAGAGCACTCACCACTTCGACCTCGCCGCCGCCGCTCCAGTCGTAGACCAGCAGCTCGGCGTGCGAGGCGATGTCGCGCAGGTACTTGTTCTTGTACTGGCGCTCCATCTCCGTGAGGAAGGCTGGCGTGAGCGCCGCCCCGCGGGTCTCGTGCTGAAGGCCTCGCTTCTTGATCGCTGCTTCCACCTGAAAATAATCAGTTAAACCTTATAATAGGCTAGACGACAAAAAAAACTGTTTACGTCCGTGAGTTAGATTATTAAAAAATATTGTACACGTATTTTTTCTTTTTTTTGAGAAACAAAAAATTTTTTTTTTTCCATGATTATCGGCGATCAGTCACAAGACTATAAGCTGATGTGTTGAGTGGCAGATGATAAACAAAAAATGACGAAGATAAAGTGCTTAGAAGTTTCGAGTTATGTAATGATAAACCAAAAAATACGTGTCCCATGTTTTTCCATAATCTAACTAACGGACTAAATAGAATTATATATTTTTAACCCAATCGTCATCCCTATTAGCAGAGTATAAAGACAGACAAGTAGTCACTCTTTGGACTTTCATTCAACAACTTTTAGGTATGATTATCCAATCCCTTATAAGAGTAAAATAAGACTGGAATTAATCAAATTTTTTTTTTTTCCCCACAAACTGCCCCCTGCACGAGAGCACCAAACGGGCAGCCATCAGAGAAGAATGGCACCACGTGGTTAATCCTGCCATTCAAGACATGACTCAAACATATTTATTCAGGGGATAGGTTGTATATAATACAATACGAAGTAATATGGTAGAAATTAAATAAACAAAAATCGGATACTACAAAATATTCCCGTTCCCGCCAAACTGCCATTCAAGACATGACAACCACAACCATTCTGCCAAGATTGTAACGACAAAGAAGAATAATTGTTTCCCAAATTTTAATTTCATCCAGACGTAGTAAAAAATAGGTGTCTTACCTGAGATACAGCGAGATCCAAATAGACAACCAGATGGGGCCTCATCAGCTCTTCAATGGTGTTGTTCCTCAGCTCATAATATACGGAGCGAACACCCTTGCTGATGTATTTAGATGCATACATCGCCTCCAGAAACACAAAGTCAGAGTACGGAGACCTCTCCAACACCACGCCTTGACCAGTGTTCAGCAGATGAGTTAAAGCGTCAATGTACTGGCTGTACCGCGCAATGTAGGTCATAATCTGGAAGTTTCCAGCCAAACGGTGCTTTGGATTTTCATTAAAATTCTTATGGTCGAACGTCCTGGTATCCTCTGGGACTAGCGAGTCAAACATCCTCAGGTCACATCCGTTCGGTCTGATATAGTGATGGTCCATATTGGCCTCCGGGAAATGCTTCATTCCCAAGTCTTCCGCGAGAGCTGAGGCGAATTTAGTTTTCCCGACCGCTACGGGGCCCTCGACGACAATCACTTTGGAGTTCTCATCGAACCGGTGCGTGGTTCTGTCGAAAAGACTACGGAGCCAAGTGTAGTCTTTATTTTCATAATCGAAGGGTGCTGGCTTCGGTGGCGCCGGGGGCAGGGACTCGCGGAGTGCCTTGCCAGAGATGTTGCGGTGCTGGACGAAGGCGCAGGCTGCTATTTTGCCCCCATGGCTCGGGCTGATGAACTTAATCACTGAGGTTTTTATAAGACCAGCCATACTGGTTTTGAGGTATCGTTTTGTGATGATACCTGTGGTGTAAATAACGTGGTTAATTATAAGCAGCGTGGTACATATAGAATAATAATAAACGTGATTCTCACCTCAAATAATCATAATAAAAATCCACTCGTCTAGTCTAAAACTGTGACATAACACAGCCAAGTTTTATTCGGAATGATGGCAGTGACATTCGCAAACTTAATAATCTTTTCATTGCTATTTGGTTTCCAACACAGCATAGAAACATCACTTACTTATAGAATAAATTACTTAATGTATGGTATATAGCAGTTAGTAGCTTAATTTCATATAATAATGATGATTATTAAATAAAAACCTTGTATCAATAATCTCAATTAACAAGAATTTGAATAGGATGAAAAAGAAAAGAAAAAAGTTAAGCTATTCTAGCTGTTGATATAAACGCCTACTTAAATACTTGCAAATTTAACGGTTAATTACGGTTTTTCACAACACTGTTCCTTTTGACAGCTTCTGTCACTTGCGCACCATGTGAGATCGTGGTTGCAAAATAAATAAATAATATAATTACGTTATTTCTCTTCATAACTAATTTTAAGTGCTACTGTCTCACATAATAATAAGAATGGAGACCGAGAACATAAGTGTCGATGACTTTCTGCCCGCAAAGAATCCAATTAAGCTCAAAAATGTGAAGCGAAGAGCTGTTTCCGAATCGGGGGACGTTATGGAAGTTGAGGAACATAATGGCATCCAAGGGAAAGCTAAACACACGCGCCCCAGAGCAAAGAGATCGAAGAAAAACCAGGAACCTAATGAAACAAAAGTTAGCATGAGAAAAATTGCAGTTCCAGCTCACAGGTATAACCTCTAAAAATAACACTTGCATCTGGTTATTTTTAGAATTTATCAGTATAGTAATGAATAAATGGTAAAAGAGTTTCCTCGTGTGGCCTCAAGCTAATTTTTCCCTCAAAAGTGATTTATAAGTGGAGTTGTTACTTATATGATTTCCTATTCTTTGATAATTGTATTCATTAGTCAGCACTCTTTAAATTCATAGACATATGCACAATAATTTCTTTAACCATAAATGTTTGTTGATTAAATGAATTATAATGTAACAAAGAAAGTAATTAGTTTGGTTACATAAACAAACAACCAACAAAGTGTGTTCTGGCTTATTATATTTTTACCCGACTGCGGCGAAGCCCAAAGGAGGGTTATGTGTTTGACCTGTATGTATGTATGTCCGTTCCTGTGTCCGCTCGTAACTACTCAACGGCACAACTGATTTTGATAAATGATACATCATTAGATTCGTCTTGATGGTGCGAGTGTCACTGGGTATGAATGAAGTTCGTTAAAATAAACAAAATGGCGGATTTTATGCAGTTGCACCGCGGTCGGGTTTTTTTTTAGTAAAAATGTGGTTATTATTAATATTTTGCACCAAAACGTTTTACCGGCTTACCATTGATACATAGACAATAGTTTCATGAGCATATCATTTCATCAAAAGTAAACTCTGAAACCATTCTTTTTCTGGTGTTAAATATAAAAGAAGCCTAACCCAACCTAATGGTATTTACAGGATGACCTTTTAAAAAATTCTAATCAATTAATGGTTTTAGAGAAAACAGTGTTTGACAATATGAAAATTCTATTAAATGAGACATGAATGAAACATTTGTCAACAAAACTACAGGCACCTTCACAGTTTAAGGACTAACAGTTGTCCAAAGCTCATACATTTGACAGGCACAGCTGCCTATGACAGGAACTGCGCTGTCATGCCAGGGTTGTCGCAAATATGTACAAGTATACAGGGTGTTTGGTCCATCGTTTGCCAAATTAAAATGGTGGATGGGTAGGATTGTTTTCTATCCCTTTACGCTCTCTAAAAAAATGTTTGGCTAACGTGTATTTTTTTTGCTTTATTTGTTGTTTTTAAAGAATTTACAGGGCCAATGCGTTTAAATTTGAATTTAAAAAAAAAAGTAAGTGGAAAATAGATATAATGTTTATTGCATTGTGATGTGTAGCGTTTCAGGGTTGTATCAGAGTCAAAATTACAGACATGTTACTGCTAGTTTTTTTTATTGACCCTCAATTGTTTTACAACATGTAAAAATTTAGTCAAAGATCAATTTTGATTTGCAATAAAAAAAACCAAATGAGACCACATTCTTAAAATTGTTTTAAAAAATTCTGTGTGATATGCAACCCTTACAACCAATCTGCTTATAGTTTTACTGATTGCAGATCAAAATTGGAAAAAAAAAAAAAAAAAATTCTGTGCTCTATCCTCTTTCTAATGATGTACAATAATCCCAAAGAACCTTACATGAACTTCATTTTTTCCCCATTTTTGTAACGGACGCAACAGATAAATTAACGATGCCCAAACATTGACGATGTATCTTCTTTGGAATTTCCTTTGTCTTTTCGCGGGTTTTCATGTTTCGGCGACCAGGTTTGCAGGTTGTGAAGATGTAAAACTTATCTTTCGTAAATTTGGACTTGGAGTTGAAGGTTAACTTTCACAAACTTGAGCGAAAGCGATTATGACTGACAAGAAAATGTTCTTGAAAACAACACGTGCAAAGAGGTAAAGACTGATATCTGCTGCATTTATTGTCCTGTGTAAGAGCAGGATAATAAGTGCAGCTGTCTCTCTCTTTTGTGGGTTATGGGTTAAATGTCAACCCAGGCGAGCCGTAGGGCCGGTTCTGGGATCAGATTCGACTTTAGTCATCATTTGACTGTATCTGGTGGCTAACGCATTTGTAATTCTGATACTGTTGTCTTTTGTTGTGATTTTAGTTCCAATAGTGATTTTTATATAAAAGTCATTAACGTACAGGCACACTTAAGTACAACTTAACAACAGTGTTCATTAAACAAACGCGCGGCAGCCCTGAAGGTTAGGTACCGACTAGCTAAGTGCGGCGTTGTGTGCAGCTCGGTCCCAACGCAGCCACGTCTCACCCTGCAGCCCTCGCGCAATTGCTCAACCAAAACCTCTTTGTCGGCCGACTGTATCATCCTTAAACTGTGGCACCGTGTTGTGCTTTACTGTATGTCTGAATATGAGTTAAGAATAGATGAGTTGAAATTTTTTTCACAACCTTTGTGGGTTGGATCATTTTCCTTTCACTATGTCCAATTCATCATCAGATTTCAATATGCCCACAGATACACACCGCTCAAAGAAGCCTGGCTGAAGATCTTTACTCCCATTGTGGAGCACCTGTTCCTGCAAGTGAGGTTCAACACTAAGACGCGCAATGTCGAGATCAAAGTGGGCCCGGAGACAAAAGATGTGGCCAACCTGCAAAAGGCTGCTGACTTTGTTAAGGTAAATGTTTTGATTGAACTTGAACCTAAACCTGCATACCCACCGGTTCTCTGATTCAGCACAAACCGAAACGCATAATTTTATGTGTTCGGTATACCTAATAATATTATGCGAATTTCAGGTATGCCAAAACAGTCCGTATGCTTAGTAACTTGTATGCGTTTTTATTATTATGCCATTTAAGCGGTATGCTCAATCATCGTATGCCTAGACTGTTATGCGTTTTCATAATAGGAGTTATAAATTAGGCCTAGAGTTGTGCCGTTCTCGAGAATGCTCGGAAACGTTCTCAGTTTTGTATGGGAAATGTTCTCGAGAACGTTCTCTCTCCATCCAAAGCGGAGAACGTTTCCGAGAATGGCACATCTCTAATTTAGGGGACACTCTATTTTGCGGCCTATTATAAGCCACGTAATGTCAACATTTCATTGCATGTTTGAGAAAAATCATTTAGATCCTTAAGTAAGTTACGGCGATTTTATAATCTATATAACGGAAATGTGGAATCTGATAAATCGAGAACCTGGTATTTTGAAAAATCTGGTATTTTGGAAATGCGGTATTTTGGACATGAGCGGTTTTTTTCGGAAGCAAAATCAAAAACATATAACAACTAATGACAGCAAAAGTTAAGTTAATATAAAAACAAGCAAAATCTGGTATTTTGGAAATGCGGTATTTTGGACATGAGCGGTTTTTTTCGGAAGCAAAATCAAAAACATATAACAACTAATGACAGCAAAAGTTAAGTTAATATAAAAACAAGCATCTATTTAAAATATTTAACTAAAACTTTACCATTCCAGGCTTTCCTCTATGGATTCGAAGTTGAAGACGCGCTCGCCCTCCTCCGATTAGACGATCTCTTCGTCGAATCGTTTGAAATAAAGGACGTGAAAACTCTACAAGGTGACCACATGGGCCGAGCCATCGGACGTCTGGCCGGCAAGGCAGGCCGGACCAAGTTCACAATAGAAAATGTCACTAAAACCAGAATAGTGCTCGCAGACTCAAAGATACACATCCTTGGTAGTTACCAGAACATTGCTTTGGCGAGAAGAGCCATATGCAACCTCATTATGGGTTCGCCTCCTTCTAAAGTGTACGGAAACTTGAGAAACGTCGCGAATAGGGTAGCACAGAGGATGTAGTTAGTTAAATATTTATCGATTGCAGTCTGTGTTTTATTTCATAAATTACAATAACATTACATAATTAATTACAATTACATTATTTTATCTTCTCTTAAATTAGACTTTCTATTGCATCTATATTATCCAGTTACTAATTTTTCTTCCAAATAATTTAACAAAAAGGTCCAATGTTTGCGATCTTTACTAAGTTTTAAACTGCCGAGCTCTGGGCACCTATTAATTCAACCTATTTTTACCTGATAAAAAAAATTATTATAAATAACTATGATGCGGTCCGCTATGCAAAAAAAAATCTTGGCGCTTCATTTGGAAAACGTTGAGTATGAGTTAGTTACAATTTAGTAACTTATAGTATCGTGGAACACAAGACAGTACCAGGCGCGTATCACAGGCGCTCCATTCCGCGCAGTATACTGAGTCTGCACTGCTTGTAGTCTAAAGTTAAAGGCTTTGGGCTTAAAATCACTAAATCTCATAATACCTTATTTGCCAATACACCCTATTTTCAAATTACCATGAGCTCATAAAACCTAAATGTCAAATTGTAACATTCTTAAAATGAACGAAATTCATTATGACTTTGACTTAAAACGGCATATTCTCTAAATGCCTGAAGATTGAAATGCACAATCCTTCAATTACCGAATGGCAGAAATGACAAAATATCAAAACAACTCAACCTCAAAATACCTAAATTTAGGCATTTTTCCAAAAATACCTAATTTTTTTACGAGTGTTTATTTGATAGTATAAATTTAGGTATTTTGAGGTTTGGTTGTTTTAAGCATATGCTGTTTTGCCATAATGCTGTTTTGAAGTTTAGGTATTATGAGCCTAAGGTATTTTGAACATCGGCGATATTAAGGTTTCGGTTGATTGTGAAAAAAATTTAGGCATTCTGCAATTTAGGTATTTTGAGGCCATGAAGTTTTGAGATCTGGGAATATTGATAATTAGGGATGTAACGATACCGATATATCGGTATCGCCGATATATCGGTATCGCCGATATTATACAACCGATATTTGAAGAATTTGCTGTATGAAAAAAAAACTGCAAAAAGTAATTTCAATTTCTGACTTAATTTATGTATTGGTCTATTCTATTACCTTGTGCAATGATAATTACTATGTTAATTAAATCTTTGGTTTTTAATAAAAAAAAAGAATTTTGAGTTGACAATTTATTATTTTTACTTTACACTTTCAAGGTTGACTCTCTGGTAAATATAACCAGTAGTCATTGCCATTAGTTATAATAAGGACATAAAAATATCTGAAATTCATACTTCATTATTTAGCTAAGATATCGGTATCGGTATCGCCGATATTAACTACTATATATCGGTATCGTATCGGCAAAACTGTGTATCGTTACATGCCTATTGATAATGAGGTAAAATGAAATTTAGTGATTTTAAGCCCAAAGCAGTTAAAGGTAGGAAGGTGTTCTGGGGCGAAGCTACAATAACAACTTGTAGACGCTTTAGTGCTCGTAATTATATATTCTGTACTTCTAGCACAATCGTGACACGTGCAAATGCTACCTAAGTATCTCATCTATGCTTACGAACGAACTATGCCTGAACTCTTCCATTTACGTCACACCTGGCCATAAAGTGGCAATTACTGCACTGCTAGGCGTGTGGAAAATCCCATTCCCTGGCCTGGGGAGACGTAAAATGTTGTACTTGCCACGGGAGGTAATTAAGAAAGCCTTAGATCGCTTATATATCGCCCTCACCTTCGGCTCGGGCGTCAAATGCCTGGGATCTGAGACATTCTTTGTTTTACCGCCCAAGGTAAGTAATGTACTATTGTGTATCTGTTCACTGGTCAGTTACAATAGTAACTTGTATTTGAAGTGCCGCGGCACACGCGACAGTACCAGGCGCGCATCACAGCTGAGGCTGGCGAAGGTCCAGGGCTCCGCGGCGCTCCATTCCGCGCAGTATACTGAGTCTTAACTGCTCGTAGTGTAAAGTCACTGCGAAGCGGTATAAACTAGGGATGTAACGATACACAGTTTTGCCGATACGATACCGATATATAGTAGTTAATATCGGCGATACCGATACCGATATCTTAGCTAAATAATGAAGTATGAATTTCAGATATTTTTATGTCCTTATTATAACTAATGGCAATGACTACTGGTTATATTTACCAGAGAGTCAACCTTCAAAGTGTAAAGTAAAAATAATAAATTGTCAACTCAAAATTCTTTTTTTTTATTTAGTACCAAAGATTTAATTAACATAGTAATTATCATTGCACAAGGTAATAGAATAGACCAATACATAAATTAAGTCAGAAACTGAAATTACTTTTTGCAGATTTTTTTTCATACAGCAAATTCTTCAAATATCGGTTGTATAATATCGGCGATACCGATATATCGGCCGATATATCGGTATCGTTACATCCCTAGTATAAACCATTCTGGGGCGAAGCTACTACAGCAACTTATAGATATTTTACGTTAGTGTTCGTCGTGATATATCTCATTCACTGCCTGTATTTCCTGGTCAGTTACAATAGTAACTTGTATTTGAAGTGTCTTGGCACACGCGACAGTACCAGACGCGCATCACAGCTGAGGCTGGCGAAGGTCCAGGGCTCCGCGGCGCTCCATTCCGCGCAGTATACCGAGTCTTCATGCTGCTCGTATGATTGGAGAACACCGTCCTCTAAACTGGAACAGTGATTATGTCAAAATGGAAGAATCTGTAAACTCGGGGACGAAATTACAAACATTTATGAGGGACGATGCACACTGATTCAGAATCTAGAAAAGTGGAACGTTGCTTAATTCGGCCCAAAAGAAATGCGTTTGATAGGAACGTTAATGAATAAAACCCTATCCAGGAACACTCACACTGGCTTGTCGAGCTGCTCGTGGTACGAGTTGTACCGGACCGTCCATACCCTACGTCACGTCACCAATATAGTGGCGGGCACCAGTAATGCAACACTCACGTTCCCGCTGGTCCGCTGCTCACTCTGAGCAATCAGCGAAAAGTCAAGGTGGCCCTGGCCAAACGTCCTGGTTCGACCCCAGGCGTTCAGGCCCCCACCTAGTCCGACCAAATCAAGGTGGACCGGGACAAACGACCTGGTTCGACCCCAGGCGCCCCCGGCACCCACCCAGTCCGATTCACTCGGGGTGGTCCGGCTAGCGACCTGGTTAGACCCCAGGGAAAGCCACGGCCGACCAACCGGTCAGATAATCGCTATGCCCAATAGGGTTGCGAGTTAGTCAGGCCAAGGACCATTAAAACATGAGGACTGTGATTCTCCATACAAAAAGCTGTTCCCCGATATTTACAACGCCATCTATGTATAAGCTTGGTATAAGAATTATATTATTTATAATTATTCAACTTTGCAAGCGTGACACAGTATTTAAATGTAGAATTTATTTATTATTAGCTGTTTACGAACTAATTGTTACTGTACTATGTTTCTTTTAGGGATGTAACGATACATCATTTTGCCGATACGATACCGATACCGATATCTTAGCTAACAAATGAAGTATGAACTTCAGATTTATTATTTGTATGTCCTTATTACACCTAAGACTTGGCTATATTTAACAGAGAGTCAACCTTGAAGGTGTAAAGTAAAAATTAATAAATTGTCAACACAAAATTATTATTTTTTATTATGAACCAAATATATAGTTAACATAGTTATTATTATTGCACAAGGTAATAGAATAATATATAAATGAGGGTGTTTAGAAATCAAAAACCCACCAGCTGGCAGCAGGGTGGCGAAAGGTCTTTTTGACAGTAGGCGTCAAGATCCACCAATCACACCACCTGATTTTGACATCTACTGCCAAATAGACCTTTCGCCACCCTGCTGCCAGCTGGAGGATTTCTGATTTCTAAATACCCTCATTAAGTCAGTATTTGAAATTACTTTTTGCAGATTTTTTTTTCATACAGCAAATTCTTTTCGAGCTCTTCAAACACCGGTTGTATATAATCGGATCGGTGTCGTTACAACCCTAGTTGCGAGTTAGTCAGGCGTTAAAATAAATGCAAGACTCACACTGGCTTGTCGGCGTCGGCGTCGCGGCACACGCTGGCGGCCGCCGTGAGCAGCGCGCGCGCGTCCGAGCTGCCCGTCAGCAGCAGCTGCTCGTGGTACGAGTTGTACCGGACCGTCCACACCCTACACATTAACTCGTATAAGGGCTTTTTTATTTAAAGTGAGTTCTTAACTGACAGTTAGCAGGTCGTCACAGAACTGACGATTAGTGTCAAACTCCATACATTACATACGGACTGACAGGTTAGACGGTGTTTGAACATAGCTTAAGTTTCGCCTAACTGTAGATTTAAAAATAAAAATGCCCATAAAGTACTGAAAAACTTATAAAATTACCTGTACCCCGTCAAAATATTGAGCATGCCTGTTTTTGTGAAATAACTCTTAAAATAAATATTAATTTGTCATAATAAAAATATACATACACAATAGTACATTACATAACTAAGGTGGCGGCTCGTATCGCAACCCACGCCATTCGCATTTTTTGAACCTACATATACAACTGTTGCATAAAATACTAGAATAGGTTCGTTAATAGTACATTACACAACTGGGGTGGTAAGAAAATAATAGTAGGTAGAAATAATATACACCTAAAATAAAAGCCTCTATTTCTTACATTACACAACTAGGGTGTTAAGAAAATAATAGTAGGTAGAAATAATATACACCTAAAATAAAAGCCCAAAGGAAAAATTAATACATCACACCCTTGGCATGGTTCCGAATATAGTGGCAGCGTGTTCTCGCTGTATCGCTACACTTATACGTTGAGCGAGGCAGCTGCCAGCTCTTCGGTCCCTTGTGACGTCAACCAGCTTTTTGGCCATAGTAAAATTTGTCTCCGTTGTCAAAATATTATGTTTTGGAGGTGTAAACAAAAATGAAATGTGAGTAATAGTATTTTATGCAACAGTTGTATAAGTGGGTTCAAAAAATGCTCATTGCGTCTCTATTTGCGATACTCGCCGCATTCGCGGATCGTATCGCAACTCACGCAATTCGCATTTTTTGACTTAATTATACAACGTTGCATACAATACTTTTTCTACGACGAGGTTTTAAATTATAAAATACAAAATTAATCATAACCTGGAAACAAGGCAAATATGACGTTTGACCGACAGTATGTGTCTATGGTAAACTTTTTTTTTTATTTAAAATATACTTAAATTAAAAATACTTTTTTTATGTTGGCATGAATGAATTTAGTTCGGAAAGTTTTGTTTTACTTAAAAACCGTAGGAATTTAATTGTTTGTTAAGTTGGTAGTTGTGCATTTTTACCGTAAAGTTAAAACTGAGCGCTTAATCCTTGACCTAAGTTTAACCTAGATATAGCAGTCTGTGGCTGCTAGCAGTACCGTTTTGCGACTATAACGACACTATTGCTGTTGTGGGGAATAGAGTATAGACTTCTCTGAACTCATATTATGTATGTTCTTATATTAGTGTTCGTGACCAAGTAAAAGACAGATACAAGTACAGGAGTAGAAAAAAAATGAAATGTGAGTAAATATATAAAAAGCGTTATGTACCAGTGCGAGTGGTCGCTCCGGCTGAATATCGGCTCCTTGCCGTTCCTGTAGTCCCAGATGTTGAGCGCGCCGTCGTCGCCCGCGCTCGCCACGTGGAACTGTCTGCTCACAAACCAAAACCAGGCTGGTATAGTACATTACCAGACATAGAAGTTTTGGTGGCAAAAACGTCAATTAACTAGGCAGGGACTTGATTCCGATATTAAATTTATCGATAACTATTCCAAATACTTATTTTGAAGTGACATTTCATAGTTGATATTAAGTTCACCGAACAAAAAATATATTACCTAACTAAAATTGTGTCCGTCAAGATAGCGTACATCGTAAAGATATTCAGAATCTGATGCAGCCAATAAATAGTACCCAAATAAGACTGACGAAATACCTAGGTGAAAAAAATTGTACCCTTAAACTTTCTGAAATATAAGGCCTGTTCACGGTGTACGCTACCGGGCGTCAAGCTGGCGTACACCGTTTGTATCTCTGGAACGGCTTTGTTTTTGGAAACGCTTTATATCTCAAAAAATAGTACCCAAATAGTACCCTAGGGCCCTACAATTTCATTTCTCTAGCTATCGTAGGCAGGCTTTACATGAAACATGTGATCTGAGGCTTTCTAATTTACTGGCCGTTTTCTGTTCGACGGAGCCAGAGAGCGGCATCTTCGTTTACCGCAGCGGCGGGCAAGGTGACACTTGGGGTAGGCAGATTGAGGTCTCATGTTTATTATTGTTTAGTGTTTATTGTTTTAATCCTATAAATGCATACCATATCGTGCATTTTATTTCTGAAATGTCCCAAGTAAAAATCAAATTCATGTCAACTTCAGACTTTGTGAAGAGTTCAAGTCTGAAGTTGATTTCTACTTGTGTTATTTCAGTATTATAATTAATGATACACCTAAGGGTATGCGCTTAAGGATTAAAATCGTTGATGGCATATTACATAAAGAAGTTTGGTTTTCAGAATAACTACGGTGTATGAAAGTACCTGTTAGGGTTGAAATCCAGGTCTCTAGCTAATTGGCGGTGCGCGTGCTCGATGCTCCAGGCGGGCTTGGCGCCGTCCGTGCGCGTGTCGTAGCACTTTATATGCGTGTCTTGGAGCACCGCGAACTGCAACAACAGTGTATTGATTGAAACTTTCACGATTTCCACTCATTATTATAGCAAAACGGGACTTAATCGCGTAAAAACATGTTATTACTTCGACGTTTCGGGCGTGCCGTGACGGTGTTAAATCATTGATAAAGTCAAAGTTTCATTCTTTAATTTAGGCATAATAAAATGCACCTATGTATGTCTAGATTTACTTCGGGTTCCAATGTTAAACCTCTGCCCCGAGAAGTACCTACCGGCGTAAGAAACTCGACAAGGTATATTTTTTTAAAACCGTCATACAATATCATACTTTTATATCATAATTTAATGACTAATTCACAGTTGTTTTTTGCACAGAATGTGCACTTTAGTGATAGAATGATGGATGAGCAAGTACAATCGCCTGACCGTATCCTTGATGAGGGTCCCACTTGCAAGTTGCCGGTATGGCACGGTTGTCCAAGCGAGTATTATTGGGCTGCTCGTCTTGGTCTCCCGCCTGCTAAAGGGTAGTCACCTGGGCGTGTCCCTGGCGCGGGTTCCCCCACCTGGTCCGACTGACTTACGGTGGTCCGGCCAGCGAACTGATTCGTTCGACCCCAGGGAGCGCCACGGCCCCCACCTGTCCTCTCCTCTGGCAGTATTACTGTCCATGCGAGTACATTACGAGTAGGTTACTCGTGTTGTCTCCGGGCTGCTAAAGGGTAGTCACCTGGGCGTGTCCCTGGTGCGGGTTCCACTTGCCGGCGGTGAACTCGCGGCGCGCGCGGCCGTCAGGCGCCACGTCGTGCACGCACATGCGGGACTCATACACCACGATAACGTGGCTAGGGTCCGGTAGATGGCGCTGTACCGGTCCCGCATCGCGCTGACGGTGTGTTGTCGTAGATTGTATAATACGTGTCGAAGGTTTGTTATGATTGTGCCCTGGCCTAGCGTCCTGGTTCGATCCTAAACGCTTCGGCCCCCACCTAGTCCGACCAGCGACCTGGTTCGACCCCAGGGAGCGCCACGGCCCCCACCTGGTCCGACCTACTCAAGGTTGTCCGGCCAGCGACATGATTCGACCCCAGGGAGCGCCACGACCCCCACCGGGTTCGACCCCAGGGAGCGCCACGACCCCCACCTGGTTCGACCCCAGGGAGCGCTACGGCCCCCACCTGGTTCGACCCCAGGGAACGTCACGGTCCCCACCCTGTCCTCTCATCTGACAGTATTACTGTCCATGCGGGTCCATTAGGAGTCGAGTAGGTTGCTCGTGTTGTCTCCGGGCTGCTAAAGGGTAGTCACCTGGGCGTGTCCCTGGTGCGGGTTCCACTTGCCGGCGGTGAACTCGCGGCGCGCGCGGCCCCCGGGCGCGGCGGCCGCCAGCACGGCGCCGGCCGCCGCGTCGTGCACGCACATGCGGGACTCGTACACCACGCCGACGCGACTGGGGTCCGTGGGGTGCCACTCCGCGCACCGGACCTCCTCCAAGGGTTTCTGGGGGTTCGCATTCGCATAAGAAACTCCAGTCGCCTTAGCTATAACTTTTTCCTTTCCCTAAAAGGAGCATTCCTTTTTAGGGTTCCGTAGCCAAAATGGCAAAAACGGAACCCTTATAGTTTCGTCATGTCCGTCCGTCTGTCTGTCTGTCTGTCTGTCCGTATATCACAGGCATTTTACTCAAAAACTACATGATGGATATTGATGAAATTTGGAATATAGGTGTCTTTTATGAGCCGCTACTTAGTTTGGTATATAAATAATTAAAATAAATATTTTTAGGGGGGCACTCCATACATGTTATCAGTAATTTTATTTTTCAGCAAATAT
The DNA here is from genome assembly GCA_947034925.1 of Eudemis profundana. Taxonomy (NCBI): domain Eukaryota; kingdom Metazoa; phylum Arthropoda; class Insecta; order Lepidoptera; family Tortricidae; genus Eudemis; species Eudemis profundana. Next base: position 5,292,379 of record OX344814.1, on the reverse strand, counting down.
CAACGTGTGGTACATAGTTCGACAGCTCTTTAAAAAACACTATAAGGTTCCTAAGTAATGTTTTTGATTAAGTGAATGTATTTGGAAATAATCGCTCCGAAAGTTCTGTAAATTGTGTCTCCCCCCCCCTCTATTTTCTAAACCGTGCGTCCGAAAAATATGAAAAAAATCACGAAGGTAACGCTTAATTAATACTTTCAACGAAAATTATTTTCAACAAGATCGAATGTACCGTTTTTGAGTTATTGCCGATAAACTGCGCTTCTCATCAAAAGGACGTAATTGCTATGAAGATACGCTCTTTTGTTGTTGTACTTTTTTACATCGTATTTTTTACCTTATAGTTACGGCTATGGAACCCTACACTGAGCATGGTCCGACATGCTCCTGGCCAGTTATTTTTAGAAACTGACAGACTCGCAACCCTTATTGGGCATAGCGATCGTCGGACCGGGTGGTCGGCCGTGGCGTTGTCGGCCGTGGCGTTCCCTGGGGTCGAACTAGGTCGCTAGCCGGACCACTCCGAGTGGGAAGGAGCATTCCACGACAACGTTTCGTAAGGGACACTACCTTTTTAAAATCTTTGACATGTAAAATTAGGTAGGAAGCTGAATGTCGGTATAGTACCCATCTTAAAGCCAAGTTATTTAAGTTAATATTAACTTAAATAACTTGGCTTTAAGATGGGTAACGTTTCTTAGCAGCTAATAAGTTTCATTAGGGTAGCTGCCATAGTGTTTCGTAAGGGACAATAAGTTGATGTTTTTATGGTATGCTCCAAAACGGCTTGGAGATTTATCAAATCTCTGAATTTGGCCAGGGAAATGACCCAGCTCATCATTTTACCATTTCCCCGGAGTTGATTGGTCAAATCCCTGTTTTTATTATATCTCTGCGACATATACATGACATATAAATTCAGACCTAGGAATGTAAGGGGCAAACGCCTGACAGGTACTAGAGGTAGACGATAATTTTTATCGACATTTATGGATATCGATATTTTTGTTTTCGACTTTTCTTACCATATGAAGTTCTTGACAAATAATACTAAAGAAGTCCTTTAAGACTTAGAATATTAAGTTAATAATTTCCATATACTTAAATAAAACACAAAGCTGGGTATGATTACTAGTTTAGGCGGAAAGCATCGAAGAGAGATCGCGCATCGCGGAGAGTATCGATACGCGAACTTTCTACTCGCCTTTCCATTCTGCACCAAAAACTTAAATATGTTAATGCCAAAAATATCGATATTCATAAATTTCGATAAAAAATTTGGTCTACCTCTAGTACCTGTCAGGCGTTTGCCCCTTACATTCCTAGGTCTGCATATAATAAATGTATATAGTACTTAAGTCCTCACCTCTGGTGTGATGGTTTGCAGGTGCACCAGATCCTCAGCATTCCTGCTCTGCAGAGCACTGAGGTCGTCCAAGTCCTTAGGTATTACCTGTCCCGACAGATACAAGAGTATGTCAATCCAAGTATGTACTAAGGCCAGGAAGTATACTCTGGACGTCTTCATTCGAAGTTGGTATTGGAGTGGCGATGCATCATGAAGCTTTCCAACAACGACCACAACCACTCTGTCAAGAGTGATACTGGTGAAGAAGAATTGTGATGTATTCTCTCTCTTAGATACAACGAACTCACGAAGATAAAATAAAGACTTGCATTATAAGCCCGGGTTCTCTAGGAGTTTAGGAGTAAGCAATAAATAATCACTTGACTACCTAACCCACCTGATCTAGGTCAAACCTGAAAACCCAAATCACATTAATTTCTAGCATATTATAACAAACTGTACTAATAATCCTTCTGTGCATGCATCATTAAGAATTGTAGTCCAGATCTGATCTATATTAGCGTTATGTACATTGTGTTAATGACTGTAATTTGTTCTGTGTGCCCAATAAATAAAATGAAAAATAAATAAATAAACAAGACAAAAAGCTAGGGAATAAGCTTGGTGTGCTGTTTTTACTTTATTTTATTAGATATTGTTATGTAACTTCTTATTTATTTATTGATAAGGTAAGGTCATAATAAATGGATATGAGCATGGTACAGTCATGGAAATATACTGACACACCTCAACCGTGGGCAGCTTGTAGATAGACACCCCCATTGCACACTGTGCTGTGATGGGGTCATATGCGTTATGCACTGTTAGTAATGTTGCTGCATCGTGAGGGGAGCACCGCAGTTGCCAGATCTCACCGATCTCATGCCTGAACACCTGAAACAATCATAAATTTTGTATAAAAACTAAAGTAATCCATTAATTATGTTTGTAGATCATCTTCATTTTGTTTGGGTTTGATTATGATCTGAAATGATATGGAATTTATTTGCTTTAAAAATTAAGGTACAACAATTTTGTTGGAATCAGCACATCTCGCCAACATTTGGACATGCAAACTTTACAAACTTATGACTAAAACATTTTATTATTTTAAATTCCATTAATTTATTCTAATATTATACATTAAGAAATTCTTGCATTGAGTAAAATGATTTGTTGACTAGCCATTTGTGTAATGAGGATGTGAATGATTTTATGACAATGTGTATCAATCGGGAAATTGTTGTACATTTTGATTGCCATGGCATAACTGTTTTAGCTGCAGAGCTTAGTTTATAAGTGACTGGCAACGTAAGTTTTTCGGAGTCTGTGGCATTAATTTTACAAATGCTGCTTAATTTGATTAATAGGTCAGGATGTAATCTGGTGAATTTGCAAGCTTCAAGAGCAAAGATAAGGTCAGTATTCCAAGATCTTTGAACAGCAGTCTACATAAAGTTCATGGTGGTAACCTGCAGACAGCTAGGATGCATTTTTTATCACTAACAAACACTCTATTTATGTCACTTGAGTTACCCCAAAGTAACAGACCATATGGTCTGTTAAGTATTGTATTCTATTATCTTAAGATATCTTAAGACTGAGGTTACATCTGATTTTCTTCTTTCCTTTTGCCAAATGCACAATTTAGAATATAATGGGTAGTTCTCTGCGATTTTATTCCGCGATTTTTTTTTCATTACCATCGCCACTATTATTGGCGGTTTTATAAAAGCAATCAGGATCATTATGATAAAAATAGCAGAGGCACGCGACTTCTACAAGATAACCAAAAACGACTCCATAGTTTATACGGAGCTCATCTATAATGTGGCGATGGTAATGATGCGATTGGTGCGACTGTTTAGTCGCAGAGAACTACCCTAATACTTTATTGCTGTCATCTGGTTTTACATGTGTAGGTGCAGGGTTTCAATCACATCATGACGCCTTGTAAGGATACTTTTTTATGTATGAGATCTTTGTATTTATTTTCCTCAAAAAATTCAGTACCTAATACTAAAAAACACTTTACTTTGTTTATTTATCAATTCTCTAGCTTTGTACCTTAGTATGCAGGGCTCCAGTGTCTTCTTCCAGCTCAACAACATGCACCTGGTTAGTCCCGGGCTTAAGGCTTTGCGTACCGATCAGAAAACGGATTGCATCGCTCTCTCCATACTGCGGCGACAGCGCTCGCGTCTGAAAGAATAAACACCGAATTTTACAATTATTTACGGTGATTTACATAGAAAACGATACTTGAAACTCCAATCTGCTTAATTAATGCAGTTATAGTTTTGGAAATAAGCAATAATGCAGCCAAATTGGGTAAATAGAGGTATGCAAAGTTTGCGTACTAAAGAAACGGATAAATGGGTAGTTGCAAGGTGAAGTAGTATACCTGGTGTTCTAGGCCGTATATGATAGAATTCCCTTCATCCATGTTTAGTTTTTTGTTTATTTAAACAGAATTATAATCCTTTGATAGACAAAAACATCGTTTGTTTAGTGTATTTCACTCTCATCGTATTGTGTGGACTGTGGATGACGTGCCGTACTGTGACATTGACAGCTTGGATGTATGACAGCTGACGGGACGGCAGAACGTTCTGAATTAAGAGTATATTATTTTGAGTAGTACAATTTTTACATCATCTCAATTAACATAACCAAACCACTATTTAAGAAAATATGAATAGTCTACCTTAACACTTATTTTACTGTCCCCAGTGACATGTTTAATGTTATGTAGTAGAATTGCACAGGATTTGATTGAAGTGATATAGATTATAGAATTTATACTGACATTTCTGAACGTCTTTTTAGTCAGGGTGCGTTCAAATATATCGCACGTTTTAAACGGCATAAACCGTGTATTTAAGTAAGTGAAATTTGTTTAAGCAAAATCAATATGAAATGACCAATTTTATTTTTTATCTTATGTTGCACACCACTAGATAGTACTGATTTCTTATTCTGTAAGATATACATTTGTGGGTCTAGTGAAAAGGGGATAAGTCACATTTGTATCAGGAACAAAAGGTTGCAACTCTAATGCACAACTTAAGCTCTTTTGCTCCTAGGTTATATGTGACTTGTACCCTTGTTATATGTTATTTCTATGGGTCTAGTGAAAAGGTTGACTAGACCCATAGAAATTGCTCACTTGTGGTATGTGAACGCACGTTAAGTTATAAGCCAATATCATAATCTGAGGCATCATTAATAGTATATTACACAACTAGGGTGGTAATATAAAGAAAGGGCGAGATCGCAGATGTTTGCGGCCCGAGCCGCAGGCGAGGGACGTAAATATGCGATCGAGGGCTTTCTTTATTACCTCCCGTGTTGTGTACATCATTTTATGTCTACACTTGGCCAGAAAGCGGCTTTTTCCGTAGCCGCAGCGTGCGGAACATGCCACTTTATGCCACACCATACCACTTACCACCCTAGTCTAGTTGTGTAATGTACTATTATGGCCAGGTGTGGCATAAACGTTCTTTCGTTTGTTCAATAGACGCCTTTCGGCTTATGGTGCACAAGCACGCAACTAGAATAAAAAAAAACTGTGTTTACAAACAAACACTTCCTTGTAAAATCAACAATAGCTATGAAATGACACATAGCCACAGGCCTACGGAATAGCAATAGGTTTTCCTTGAGTCTATTGTAATAATTACAATTTGCTAATTATAACACTTATTGTGTAACCGCTGGGAAAATAAACCATTGTTGAGCATTAATGTGGTTGCGAAGTAAATTAAATAAATATTAGTTCGTGTTCAAAGTTCTTTCTCATGTTATCCCTCCCCAAACCACATAAGAATCCTTTTTTACCCGACTGCGGCGAAGCCCAAAGGAGGGTTATGTGTTTGACCTGTATGTATGTATGTATGTCCGTTCCTATGTCCGCTCGTAACTACTCAACGGCACAACTGATTTTGATAAATGATACATCATTAGATTCGTCGTGATGGCGCGAGTGTCACTGGGTATGAAGTTCGTTAAAATAAACAAAATGGCGGATTTTATGCACTTTTAAAGTGCACCGCGGTCGGGTTTTTTTAGTTAATTATTGACTTGTAATGTTAGTCATCCATCAGTCAGTAGAGTCTGTGCGGAAAGAGAATAGGATTTAGATTTGGGGGCGCTGTAATGCTTTTCTACCGTATTTGCAAAAAAAAATGCCATACTGGTTAGGTTAGTTCCGTTTTTCGCCACGCCTATTTTCTTTCCGCACAGACCATGCACAGACTTGACAACGTTCGATTGGGTTCAAATTTTGGTATACTTGCGTACCTATTGTCGGTGACAATGCAATACTATGATACCATGGAGCTTATTTAAACCGGAAGGTGACCATAGGATCACTTAAGTTAAACCCATAGTATTTGGGCTCCTTTGATTACTTTTGAAATGCAAAATATGAAAATGTCTCAGAAGAAAATGTGACGTTTAAACGGAGGTGTTGCCATGTTCCGCTGTGCAAAGTTATCGTCGCACTCTATCCAAGGGAATTTTCAGCACCGGTTTGGAAAGCACGCATCAAAATCGTGACGCATGTCACGTCACGTCACTGCGTTTACGGTGCGTGAACGTCTTGTGAGCAGCGGTTTCACTGCACCTTATCATAAGGACTCTGTTATCCTAATGTACCCAAAGTCTTCTCTCTCTTCTCTCTTCTTAGTAGGTACCTACGTAAATAGTTTAGTTAGATCGAATCAGGAACGAGGAGATCCGTAGAAGAACTATGGTTACCGATATAGCTCAACGCATTGCAAACCTTAAGTGGCAATGGGCAGGGCACATTGCTCGCAGAACTGATGGCCGTTGGGGTGGTAAGGTTCTCGAGTGGCGACCACGTACCGGAAGACGAAGTGTTGGCAGGCCTCCCACAAGGTGGACCGACGATCTGGTGAAAACCGCGGGAAGCCGCTGGATAATAGCAGCACAAAGCCGACAATCGTGGAGATCCTTGGGGAAGGCCTATGTCCAGCAGTGGACGTCTTTTGGCTGAAAATGATGATGATGATGAAATAGTTTAGTGACCGACGTATTGGCCTATTTAGCAATCAAAAACAGTGCTTTCTAGACTGAAGGACCCTAGATTGTCCGGAATAGAAAGAAGGGCCATACAGCCACAATACAGGGTGGGAGGGACTATACCGACATACTTTAGCCATGAATTCCTGGTGGTGTGACGAGTAAAAAATGTTATATCAACATGGGTCGAATATTGTCATTTTACATTAATAGTCTTATGGAACAAAATAAATCAGTAAATTAAGCCCCTCGTTATAAACATGTCCTTACTGGCTGAAAAGTTATCAAAAAGAAAAAAAAAGCTAAAATGGAAACGAAAGGTAAATTTTTTGGCCTCGTAGTCGCTTACCATCAAATACTGCGAAGGTTAATTCCTGTTTAGTTAAAGGATTTTAAAAAAATAGTAAAGGTATCTTAGTCACATTTATTAGGGCTTGTTACACACTTGGGATTTTTCATTTACAAAATAATGAATATCTCGGAAAGTAAGCGTTTTTCGACTATACATCACATAACATTTTTTACTCCTAATAGTTGTTAGAATCTACAGTTAAAGTTTGTCGGTATAGTCCCTCCCACGCTGTATAATAACAGTAGTTTTTCTCCCTACAAAAGGTACATCGCGCGGCTTGTATGTGTGCGCGCCGTGAACGAACGCACTACAAGCAAAGTTTTACGAATACGTAACAATACCCCAGTACGGATCGCGCTGTCTGCGACCTTGAATACGTGCCGTGCGCTCCTAAATGGCCGTAGTTTGGCTACTTGTCTGCCTTTATACTTTGATACAGTATAGTCCTTTGGTTTGCGTTGTGTAGGATCTACTTAAAGGAAACAAAGCGATTGTTTGTTAACCCCAAAAACACCAAAATGACCATATTGTAATGAAGACCTGAACCGATTTCCACCAAACATAGCTAAGAACACTCTCGACTGATATACCTTTCAAACAAAAAAAACCGCATTAAAATCGGATCATCCGTTTGGGAGCTACGATGCCACAAGGACATTTACACATTTACACACACAGACACGTCAAACTTATAACACCGCGTCGTTTTTGCGTCGGGGGTTAAAAAGTCGTTAAAACCACCTTGAAACATATACAGGGTGACTGGAAATTCGCCGTATTCCTTGATAGGGGTTTTTCTACAGCTCATTTGCAATGATTTAGGCCCAGTCAACTAGGGGTCAAAACTCCTTGGTTTTCGAGATATTCAAGTTTTTTGGTTTACTTTTTAAATACCCGCCTCTTGACATAAAACTGGTGATTGTGCAATTGTTGTAATGTTTTGGTACTTTTTACTATTGTAATGTAATCAGTAGTTTATTAGCTATTCAAAACATGTTTTTTTTATTTCAAAATTGCGTAGTTTCTACACAATCACCAGTTTTATGTCAAGAGGCGGGTATTTAAAAAGAAAACCAAAAAACTTGAATATCTCGAAAACCAAGGAGTTTTGACCCCTAGTTGACTGGGCCTAAATCCTATCAAGGAATACGGCGAATTTCCAGTCACCCTGTATAAATACAAGAAATCAAAGTACATATAAAAATTAAATGGTACTCGCCTGTGGTCCAGACCGGGAATCGAACCCGGTAGGTACCTCTGGATTTCCGGCCCAGCGCCTTAACCACTTGTCCACCGGAGCACGCAGCAAGCGCCCTCAATTTTATCATCTACTTTGACTTTCGTATCATTCTAGTTCAATAGGTTTTCATACCTATATGTAACTTAAAATGTTGTGTAATTTACCCGCATTAAAAACAAATAAACAAACATCATGTTTCTTTCAGTTGAAAGTTCAATTGATTATTAACTCTATACTCTCAACAAGACAGCCTTGGGACATAAAAAGTTTACTTTGGCCATTACCTATTTCAACAATATTTGCCGAGATGATAATGACGAAAATAACGCTATTAAATGCCGAATATTTACCCGGCACCTCTCTGTCCAATCCGAAACGAAGTAATTCGACAAAGAACCAAAGTTACCGACATAGCTCAGCGAATCAGCAACCTAAAGTGGCAGTGGGCTGGGCATATCTGTCGTAGAGCCAACGACCAATGGGGCAAACGAGCTCTAGAGTGGAGGCCGCGAATCGGAAAACGTAGTGTAGGGCGCCCGTAACAAGGTGGAGTGACGACATACGAAGGGCAGTAGGTGGTGGCTGGAGAGAGAGAGAGTGCCATGGGAGAGGCCTATGTCCAGCAATGGACTGATACAGGCTGATGATGATGACGATGATGACCTCTCTGTAGGGCGACAAACTGTATTGACCCGGGGCGCTAAATTCAAAATACGCCACTAGTGATAGTGGTTGACAGACTCGCGACGTCTACAGCTCATAGAGCCACCAGCAGGTGGATTTCACTCGTTTTTGGCCGGCCGCGCGGTGGGCGTAACCGATCGAAACTCCGGCGTTCTTAACGTCACAGTCGCACAATATAATTATCCTGACAGTAAATAATTATTTATTGCATAAAACATAAAAAACTAATAAACATAAGTAAAGGAAAATACATTTAAAACTAAAACTAAAATTAATAAACTAAATCCTATAATAAAAATAAAAGAAAACATTACAAACTAAGGTTTGGCCCCCTCGGCAGAGTGCCCATCACGCAGGCAGCATTCCCGCGCTGTATCGCTATGGCGAGTCTTTGCGCGAGAAAGCTGCCCGCACGAGGGTCCCCCGTTGCCTCCCTCAGGCGCTTACTAAGGGCCCTGTGCAGACCACGCGCACCCTGACCCCACGGACCGAGTGTCTCGACGCCGAATGCCACAAATTCATATTGGGCGCCGAGACAACTGTATTTTGTAATTTTTAGGCGCTCCCGGGCGTCTGCCGCCGCACCGGCTTTCTTGTGGGTCGCCGGTAGGTAGGATGCCGCGAGCGTATCCGCACAGGTGGCATCCCACACCAACGCCCGGCCCATCCTCCATGGTATCAGCGACATCCCGTCGGGGCGCTTACCGTCATCCCGGATAATTTGCGGTTCGAGAACCGCCGGGACGTCGGCGCTGACGAGCGCCCTTCTCAGGATGTCGTTGAGTGCGGCGTGGCGAGAATGGCGGCCGGCCCCCGAGGAGCATACCAGTCCGTGGTGGCCTAGGCGATCCGCGTTGGCCCCACAGGAGGCGCAGAGATGGTCTACGCAGACTGCTGTGCCTAATCGGAGACCAATCGCGATGCGGAATGTAGTCGGGTCCAGGAATGTGCCGGTGTTGGGTGAAGGATAGGCGTGGAGCCATTGGCCAGACTCTGGTCTGGATACTGCTAAGAGTCTGGCGCGGTCCTTACCTGATGAGTCTGTGATGAGTGAGTTTAGGGTGGAAATGGATGCGATGGTATCCCAGGCCCTCTGGCTCTTTGGTTTGGATGGCAAATTTGGGCTCGGTCCAGCTAGCCAGGCATTCGAAGCTTCAATCGAGCACGCGATCTCCCAGTTTGTAGCCGCCGGGGCTTTGAGGATTTTGCCTGCGAGATCGGAAGTGCTATGGATTGAAGCTAAGAATGCCGGCAAGGCGACACTTGAAATTTGGCGGGTTCCCAAGCCACCGTACCTTATCGGCAGGGAGGCTTGGGTCCAAGCCTGCTCGCTGATGCTTATATTTATTACGGATTCAATTTGGGATTTTAAAAGTGTGTCGAGAGGTCGGACTAGGTCGGGGAATTTCCAGATGGGGCAGCAGCGAAGCAGATACGTAAATTTTGGGACGAATAAGCAGAATTTGAGTATGAACAAGGCGGCATGGCTGCTGATTTTGGTCAGGCGGTGCGCGTGTTCGTTAAATTTGGTAACCGAATGTTTTAGGAGAAAAGGGATGGCCTCGTTGAAGATGGGTGCACCGAGGAGATGCAGATCGTTCTTGGATGTGTGTTTAATGTTCTGGGCAGCATTATTAAAACTTTGGCGGATGTCGGAAGCCAAAGTAGAGTCAACTTTTTCTGAAATGTATAATTCACACTTGTTGAAATTAAGATCTAAACCTATAGCAGAAAATTTGTTTTTAATTTGTATCAAATCTGCCAGTACGGTCTGCGAGTCTCCACCCAGTGTACCGTCGTCAAGATACCACACGTTTAATTTAGAATTTAGGCTATGTATTATCGAATTGATTGCCAAACTGAAAATTGCTGGACCGAGGGGATCACCCTGCTGACATCCCACAGCCGAAAGAATTTCGTTGTTTTTGTGGACTAAATTGGACGGGCCATGGTAGCATTGGAGTAAAAAGTTGTAAATTTCTGGTACGTGTAATTTAATTTCGTTCAGCAGGGTATCCCGGTTAACAGAATTAAAGGCGTTTTTCACATCTAATTTAAGGAGAACCTCGCACATATCGCTTTGGGCAAAGGTGCGTACCGCGTGGACTGCAGCTTCGCAACCTCCGCGGGTGCCGAAACCGACTTGTACGGGTTCGAAAAGGGCCTGAAATTTATTGCGCGTGAGCCGGACACACACTTTGGCTGCTAATCGCCGAAGAGTTGACCCCACAGCTATGGGGCGCACGCTGCCGTCTTTTTTTGTAAGGGCGATGAGGTTAGCCCCATAAATAATCGGCGTTATTTCTAGACATACATCACCTGAAAGCATAAGATTAACCAATCTTGTGAGGTTTACGGTCAGGCGTTCCCCAGATACCCCTGTACCGTAACTGGTAAGGTCTGAAAGGTGTTGGGGTGATATGCCGTCGAGACCAGAAGCCGAACCCTTTGGGAAGGAGGCGAGAGCCGCTACTATATCTCGCTCTGTGGCATGGAGACAAGCCATGGGGTCAGATGGAGGGTCAACGAAAATGGGTGTGAGAGGGCCTGGGGGGTGCTTGGACTGTAGCGCCGCGATGGTCTCCGGTGTGTCGGGTGCGATGGTGTCGTTGGTGAATAGGAGCCGCGTGGCGCCTTTAAGGTCTCCATCGTGTACTTTCTCCTCCACCTTCCTGAACAAGTCATGATTTCCTTTACGGGGTCCAGCTGACACGGTAGAATTTGATAGAGTGGGGCTAATTATATTGTTCCTAATTTTGTGCGTGAGGGAGATGTTAATGTTGTTGTTGTTGACGTGTAGGATTTTGTAGGAGAAAGTTAGTAGCTCATGCCATGATGTCGCATTGTTGTTCCGAACGCATCTGTTGATGGTATCAGATAGGGCATCAGCTACGGAGGCCCTGACGCCACGAGGTATCCGCTTAATTAACGGTGTTGTGTGTTTGAGCTGGCCGAGAAGTGTTTGGATTGGAATGACATTAGGATGATTTGGCGTTGATGATGAGGCGCTGAGATTTTGTGAATTTGACGCAGAAGGCGTGCATACAATACGAACCTGATGTGCACGTGTTTGGTGAATGTGGAGACCTCTGATTGATGTGAAGCTCCTCTGGCAGACCTCACAGGGCTGCATGTGGGTTAGCAACAGGAGCGGGGGGCCACATAATGCGACAGTACAAGAATCGCTATCTAATATCTATAATTAAGTAAAGAAAAGTAAAATTATATGTAAAAGTAGAAACGTTCACAAACACCGAATGTTAAACAGCAATACCCACTGAGAGGACTTAAAAACGTCGAAAAAGAGCACAATTCCTTTTGCGGCGTCCAGCGGGTGGGATATAAGTTATTAGTATTCACGCAACACTATATATATTAATATTCACGCAGCACTAGGAAATAATATATATTTATAAAAACAATGAATGACAGCGCCGTGACACCGGGCGTCTGTCACTGCGTAGTATGGGGGCGCCGCCCCGGGCGCATGCGGGGCCTGCCCCTTCTCGCAGAGGTTGTACTGCTTTCGGGCCGGGATTCTGCGTCCATGAAAATACAGGGGCTCCAAAATATGTAATTTATTGGATATTTTGTAATATTTTACCAGAAAAAAATTATCGGAGAAAAAATTTGACGTGTGCTTAGTCCTGACAGTTGGTTTGTGTACAAATAAAGTGTTAAATTATTTGGGTTCATTATTAGACCATTAAATTATTAGACCATGGATGCTTAAACACGAAGTCTTCACAAATTAATATGATCTTCAGCGTGGGCCGATATCAAAGAAAGTACGAGAAGTACAGGACGATTCAGAAGTGCTGGCACGAATGCATTAAACGAGTGAATGATAATGTTTGTGTGTGGATCTCAAAATGATTAAATAGAGATTGATTCAATAAGCGATAATCATGTTTTAGACTATCTCGTCTCATAACTTCGTAACCCGGTCTGCATAGTGTATTACCTACACAATCGCAACCTTGTTTGCACACTGATGCCTTTAAGCGCGGAAATTGTATCGAAACATCTAAATTTCGTATGAGTATCGCATATTTTCGCCATGATTTTGTAAATTGCGGCGTCAGTGTGAAAACAGTGTATAAATTAAATAAAAAGTCCATGATAGTAAAATATTTGTAGCAAACCGTCAAATTTACCTTTCTGCCATATCTTTTACCTGCTTAGTCTTAATAATGTGCAGATTAAGTATATGTATTTTTTATTTTTTTCTTGAATAATGAAGAAGTGTTATGTACTTGTTTACAAAATATTTGGTGCCTCCCGTATAAGAAAGTCACTCAACAGTGACAAGTGACATTACTTTCGTTCAATCGATTCGTGCCAGCTCTCGTGAATCCGAGCTGTAGGTAAACGTACTGTAGGTACTGCGCGAAGTTCACCGTACTGTGGCTGTGGGCGGGGCCTCGGCGGGCGCCGAACGGGTCTATTGTTTCGCTTGTTTTTAGGGTTCCGTACCAAAATGGTAAATAAGGAACCCTTATTTTGCATGGAAATATCTGGTTATATTCTCTAATCTGTGCCACTAGTGATATTAGGTCAAGTTTACCGGTCACATATGTCGCTACTGATAACGCGGCTGTTCCCACGCCTATCGCAGTTCCGGCAGGACGTCCTGTCCAACCTATGGCATTTTTACGAGAAAACTTACGAAACCAGTAAGTAGCAAATGAATAACTAGTGGCTCTGTGAACTGTACCGCAGTCGTAATTCAAAACAAAAGGACGCATCTCAAAAAATCAAATTTCGTTTTTTTGCATTCTCGTATAGAAAATATATCAATGCATCATGACATTTCCAAAAATAAATCTTAGTTCATAAAATTTTCCTAAAAGTCATTAAGAAAATTTGGCGCACCTCCAAAATCATGCCATTTCCACAACTAAAATTGCTCGTTCCTCAAAACTTATAAAACTGAGATACGTCCTTTTGAATTAGGACGGCTGTGTAGACCTCTTGAGTGGGTCAACCCTCAAAGCTTCGCTATCCTCCTAAGTGTCATAAGGCCCAGCTCCTTCAACTGTTGGGTAGTCATGGCGTACCGTGGGCCTAGTTACCATTAGGACTTTTATTGAATATAATTCAAGACTTATACCTAGAAAGCCCAGGGTCTTTATTTTTCATGAACTTAGAAGTTTGATTTTTTCACATCTTCAAGGGACTGTAGACCTGAGTATAAGGTTTTCTTTTCAACTCGATACCTCCACACGTTCCCGAGATAAAGGGTCTTGACAGACAGACAGACGGACAGACTGACAGTCAGACGGACGAACAGATAGACGGACAACAAAGTGATCCTATAAGGGTTCCGTTTTTCTTTTGAGGTATGGGACCCTAAAAATCGACGAACTGAGTACCCCCCTCCTTTTTTCGCAGTCGATCTAAAGTCAGAACTGAATGAAGACATATTAACAACACACGTTTCTAAGAAACACTATTGTACAGCCTCATGCATGACTAATATTTTGACAACGGAGACTCTTTATATCTCCATTAATTTTAGTATCAATTTATTTTTTATTTGTCTTGTATGGACGCATAGAGACCCTTTACATCTCTATAAATGTAGTTTTTAAGTTAATGTAATGTATTAATGAAATCTCATGTATGAAAAAAGAAACTGGTGAGTTTCTTCCAGCGCTTCTTCTCACCAGAAGGTCATTCATTACCCGAAGCGCCAAAAGAAAAGAAAACGAAAAAAGAAGATAAAAGAATGTAAGGAAGACATGTAAAAGAGCCCTTGAGGGCCTACTTACACAAATAAATCATTTTATTTTATTTAAGTGGAATTGATTCTTCCCCTTGTGTAGGAATATTATTATTTTATTAAAATTCGATGAGCAAGTCACTGCGTGGAAATATCGAGGTGACGCGGGAGTAGGATAAAGTATTCCTACAGAAATATGACGTACAATATTAGTACTTACAATACTATAGCTTGGCAACTTCGTTGGTGACACTCACATGTGTGCTTTTTGTTATGTGCAGCCGTAACTACTTACACAAGTTACCGCCAACACGAACGGCTGTTAGCGGAGGCTGCCTCCGTCGGTCGCACCGTTTTTGAGAAATTTGCAAAAATCCTAATACATACTTATTTGCTCCTACTAAACTAATCGCCATACAGTTTTTCTTGAACTATTCATGTATCTACTTATGAGTTTGTACGGAAGCCTCGGTGCGCGAGTCCGACTCGCACTTGACCGGTTTTTTTAAAGGGGACCGAAATGGGATGTCGAAAATCAAAAGTAGAGCCATATACTAATTTTATAATCTTTACACAACAGTCTAGAGATTGTAACATCTGTATTGCTACTGATAGTACCTAATAATTAATAAGGCTTATAACAAACACTCGTTTGTAATTCCTTATTTACCGCCCTAGATACGCAATGTACTATTAATAATCTAACTGACGGACTGAACAGTTTTTTCATCACACTTGCTCGAAAATGGTGTCATTACACGTAGGTTTTGCGGGCCGTAAATGACCTATTACGCCCTAGGGCGTAATAGTTTTCTTTTTAAATTTGAAACGCTGGTTCTGTTTTACTCTTATTTGTCATGTTCAAAGAAAACGCCAACTTACTTTTTTAACTTTTATTACTGAAATATTTATTTAAAGAGAACTGTTATTGCAAATACATGTAAACACATATTTCTGTAACATTAATTAAATGTTTAAATAGTGTATTTCAGTATTTTGCACATATAAAATCAACCATTTTAAGTCTTTACCGCTATGGTTTCCGAACGTGACTTGTCGTCTCGATATATGTCACTAATGTCAGTGTCAGTTTTACAATTTTATTTAGGTTAAGTAAGGTTATTTTAATCAGATTTCCTCACAAGTGCGATGAAAAACATTGTGTGTGCCACGGGCGGTAAGGGAATTACAAACTCTTGTTATTAAAGCCCTCGGCTTCGCCTCGGCCTTGTAACAAACACTCGTTTGTAATTCCTTACTTACCGCCCTTGATACACAATGTACTATTTTAGTCGTCTAGCCTATTGCTGTAATGGTTTTGAAAAGAGAAACTGGTGAGTTTCTTCCGAAGCCTCTCACCAGAAGTTTATTTATTTACCGACGCGCCAATAGTACATTGTGTATCAAGGGCGGTAAGTAAGGAATTACAAACGAGTGTTTGTTACAAGGCCGAGGCGAAGCCGAGGGCTTTAATAACACGAGTTTGTAATTCCTTTACCGCCCGTGGCACACACAATGTTTTTCATCACACTTGTGAGGAAATCTGATTAAAATAACCTTACTTAACCTAAATAAAATTGTAAAACTGACAGTGACATTAGTGACATATATCAAGACGACAAGTCACGTTCGGAAACCATAGCGGTAAAGACTTAAAATGGTTGATTTTATATTTGCAAAATACTGAAATACACTATTTAAACATTTAATTAATGTTACAGAAATATGTGTTTACATGTATTTGCAATAACAGTTCTCTTTAAATAAATATTTCAGTAATAAAAGTTAAAAAAGTAAGTTGGCGTTTTCTTTGAACATGACAAATAAGAGTAAAACAGAACCAGCGTTTCAAATTTAAAAAGAAAACCATTACGCCCTAGGGCGTAATAGGTCATTTACGGCCCGCAAAACCTACGTGTAATGACACCATTTTCGAGCAAGTGTGATGAAAATTAATTTTATCCACACCTGGCCATAAAGTGACTTTTTCCGCACGCTGCGCGTACGGAAAAAGCCGCTTTCTGGCCACGTGTAGACATAAAATGATGTACACCACACGGAAGGTAATAAAGAAAGCCATCGATCGCATATTTACGTCCCTCGCTTGCAGCTCGGGCCGCAAACATCTGCGATCTCGGCCTTTCTTTGTATTACCACCCTAGTTGTGTAATGTACTATTGAACCCACTTATACAACTGTTGCATAAAATACTATTATGCAACAGTTGTATAAGTGGGTTCAAAAAATGCGAATTGCGTGAGTTGCGATACGAGCCGCGAATGCGGCGAGTATCGCAAATAGAGACGCAATGAGCGTTTTTTGACTTAATTATACAACGTTGCATACAATACTTTTTCTACGACTAGGTTTTAAATTATAAAATACAAAGTTAATCATAACCTGGAAACAAGGCAAATATGACGTTTGATTGACAGTATGTGACTATGGTAAACTTTTTTTTTTAATTTAAAATATACTTAAATTAAAAATACTTTTTTATGTTGACATCAATGAATTTAGTTTGGAAAGTTTTGTTTTTCTTAAAAACCGTAGGAATGTAATTGTTTGTTAAGTTGGTAGTTGTGCATTTTTACCGTAAAGTTAAAATTGAGTGCTTAATCCTTGACCTAAGTTTAACCTAGATTTAGAAGTCTGTGGCTGCTAGCAATAACGTAAAGTGACTATAACGACACTAGTGCTGTTATGGGGAATAGAGTATAGACTTCTCTGAACTCATATTATGTATGTTCTTATATTAGTGTTCGTGACCAAGTAAAAGACAGATAACAGTACAGGAGTAGAAAAAGAAATAAATGAGTTTGATGATATTATTTTTATTTATTTATCCGTATGTCCGCTGGGCCCCGTACGCTGCTACGGCGGCGGTGTTCCAAAGCGGTTTAATGCCGTTTTTATGGTCCCCAAGGAATGTGCTCGTTTAAATTTAGAGTTTGCGTTTCTAAATGCTTGTCTTTGGTAGATGTACTGATGTGCCAATAGAAAGTTTGAAATACCTATTACATGGAAAAATCTCGGTCAATTCACAAAACCTTTTCTTTATTTTATTTATTTATAAAAATACATAGAAGGCTTATAGTTTTCATAAAGCTGAATCATTTATCTGGTAATAAGGAAGGTTAATTCCTATCATCAGAAAAATCAAGCATATTTAATATTTTCATCCATTCCATTCCCAATTGATGCCGTGGAAGCACTCAATGACTTACTTTTAGTGTCCGAGGAAACTAGTTTTTATGGCTTCGATCTCAGTTTCGAAACCGAAACCGAAACTTCCATATAAGGACATGTTTCTGAACAAAAACAGTCAGTAAATTTTTTTAATAACATATTAATCATCCAGTCTCTGATATTTGAAGTAATGTATGTATGTATGTAAGCACTTTATTGCACATAAACAGTACAAAGATCAATGGTTATGTACAAAGGCGAACTTATCCCTGTAAGGGATCTCTTTCAGCTAACCTTTAAGCAAATGAGAGAGAATAACTAATGTCAAGGAAGATAGACAAACCAACAAATGCAATTAATTTATTTACACAAGTGAAGGAAAATAAGGCAAATTTTGAATACACATAAAAACTTAACGTGGATATAGGTACTATTATTAGATATATATTAAAAGTAGACAATGTATTATCTAACTATATATATATATATATATATACATATCATAGTAAATAAATACAGATATACATATGTCTATGTATATACATATATAAATATATACTAAGCGTTCAATCACATTGACAAATTAATAACCCTAGTAATCATGAATACAACATAATAATCACTTCTTAATTTCAAATAAATTGTTTGTGCTTTTTGAAATAACGACTTTCCGTTTCGGCCGAATGGCAGCCGAAACTAGGTAGACCGAAACCGAAAACGAAATTTCGGCCGGACTCAATTCTCTTTACGTTTGTATTGAGAATCGACCGACTCAAATCACCTTAAAATAAATATAAAGCGTATATTAATACATTGTAAGTCCCACACATTTCGTAACCCTTTTCAGCGTTCGTGGTACCCGCGAAAGGTTACGAAAAGTCGGGACTTAAAATGTAGTCATATAGGTACGCGATTTAACCCGTTGTTTTATTACTATGAGTGATAATCGCGGAAACCGAAAACAATATTATAAATATGAAATGTTCCTTTCTGGCTGGCGCTTGCCATCCAGGCTGACCGCTTGTTGCCAGGGCAGCTTTTGGTCCTTTTGCCGAGCCCTACACGGCGAATTTTAACCGGAATGCCATTCTGGACTATATTTAGACTTAGTTTTACTTGGCTTTCTTTTTTCAAGCTAACAATGACCATATTCAAGTTAGTACCCAGTACGTATACAGGGTGTCCCTAAAACCAACTTTTATACGATCAGGGCTGATAGACCAGCTCATAAGAACCTAGATTAAGCAAATCTGACCTTAGTAAAAATCTCTTAGTTTTCGAGATATTGACGTTTTTGTAAAACTCGTGCTAAGTGATACCCTGACTCGGTGTTTTGAGTGTCATTGCTAAAATATCAAGTATTTTACAAATCTGTTTTTTGCTATGTGTGGCCAAATAACTATGCTATTGAACGTATTTTCTATTTTTGCTAATTTATTCATGCTGTGGACACAGTACTATAACAAAAAAAAATTATTCGATTTTTTTCAAATTTCACCTCTGACTTCGAACTAGCGTGGTGAAAAAAAAATGTACCAACATAACCAGGCACTCAACGTAAAAAAATTCGCATTTATTGTAGTTTATAAAATGGTATAAAATTTACTAAACACTGTAATAATTTTTGAAATAATGATATTTTGTTACAAAATTAACTGTCTGCCGCCTTCATCTCATACGATCCGGTTGAACTAAGTTTGCACCTGGCGTGCTTGACATCACATACAAATTAGGTGCAAACTTCACGTAATCGTCAATATCTCGAAAACTAAGAAATTTTTATGAGGTCGATTTTACTCAGTCTCGTTTTTTATGAGCTGGTTTATCAGACCTGTTCGCCATTTTGTAAAAGTCGCGAATTTTGATAGCCTGGATCAGTCTTTCGAATGTCATGACTTCAAATTTCAGTATTTTCTTAATCTGCTTTTTGTTAAACATTACTTAATAATTATGCTATCATACCTTTTCTGTTCGAAATTCAAATTCTGGTACGAAATTTAACCAATGGAATATTGTAGTATAAACTCCTTTTGAATTAAAATGCTATTATCTTAAAAACTACGCTGTCTAGTGTGTAAAATCTTACTATTTTAAACTACATTATTTTTTTTTTATTTTAGCATGGTAAATTTGTTTTAAGTATTACGCTATTCAAATCCGAGGTCATATTTTGAATCACGTAAAATCTAATTTATTTTGATAAGGTATGTTAGCATAATTATTAAGTAATGTTTAAAACAAAAAGCAGATTAAGAAAATACTGAAATTTGAAGTCATGACTTTAGAAAGACTGATCCAGGCTATCAAAATTCGCGACTTTTACAAAATGGCGAACAGGTCGATAAACCAGCTCATAAAAAACGAGACTGAGTAAAATCGACCTCATAAAAATTTCTTAGTTTTCGAGATATTGACGATTACGTGAAGTTTGCACCTAATTTGTATGTGATGTCAAGCACGCCAGGTGCAAACTTAGTTCAACCGGATCGTATGAGATGAAGGCGGCAGACAGTTAATTTTGTAACAAAATATCATTATTTCAAAAATTATTACAGTGTTTAGTAAATTTTATACCATTTTAGAAACTACAATAAATGTGAAATTTTTTTACGTTGAGTGCCTGGTTATGTTGGTACATTTTTTTTTCACCACGCTAGTTCGAAGTCAGAGGTGAAATTTGAAAAAAATCGAATATTTTTTTTTTGTTATTGTACTGTGTCCACAGCATGAATAAATTAGCAAAAATAGAAAATACGTTCAATAGCATAGTTATTTGGCCACACATAGCAAAAAACAGATTTGTAAAATACTTGATATTTTAGCAATGACACTCAAAACACCGAGTCAGGGTATCACTTAGCACGAGTTTTACAAAAACGTCAATATCTCGAAAACTAAGAGATTTTTACTGAGGTCAAATTTGCTTAATCTAGGTTCTTATGAGCTGGTCTATCAGCCCTGATCGTATAAAAGTTGGTTTTAGGGACACCCTGTATATAAATCAGTGGCGTGGCGTTGAAGAAATCCTTGGGCAAGCCGGATGCAGTTTTGGCTTCAATTTTCTTTAAGAGCAAGCCGATGGGAATCGAGTTCTATGGACGCCACGCCACTGATATAAATCCAAACTAATATTATATGGTTGTCTGGAAAATATCACTTTTACCCTTTAAAAAAAAAAAGTAAAACAGTTACAAGATTTTTTTACATACAATAAGCTCGAGTTAGCGGTTCTTAACACTATTCCAAATTTCAAGTCGATAGCATCAGTAAATCCTGAGAAAACTTGCTGTGACAGACAGACAGACAGAGTCGCACCATAGGGGTTTCTTTTTTACCATTTTGGTACGGAACCCTAAAAACGCTGGCCAAATGCCCGTATCTCTTATCATTATCACCGCGTTTTGGCGCCTGGGCATTTCTTCAGAAATATGTCTGCGGTCACCTCATTCATCTGGCCGTTTTTCATACTAAATGTATGGAGACAGATGAATGAGTCGCAGACATATTTCTGAAGAATAGCCCGCCTCCCATGCAGATGTCCGGCTAAAGTAATTCACAATTACAACCTACCGATACGACATCTCAATAGTAAAAAACCGGTCAAGTGCGAGTCCGACTCGCGCACCGAGGGTTCCGGACAAACTCATAAGTAGATACATGAATAGTTCAAGAAAAACTGTATGATATGGCGATTAGTTTAATAGGAGCAAATAAGTATGTGTTACGATTTTCGCAAATTTCTCAAAAACGTTGCATTGCAAGTTAGAAAAACCGTGAGGTATATTATTCCTGTAATATTTAGGATGATATTATTAATTGGTAATTATTTCAGTTTTTTCTGTTCAGTAACTTCGAAGATGAATGGTATTTTTTTAACGTTTTTCGTCATAAATCAAAACCTAATATGTACTTATTTAAGAAAACGAACGGCGTTTTAATCTACAAATCAAGCCCTTTCATTTGATAGCCCATTCGATACCCTACTTTCAATTTTCAAAGTCCCATTACGGACCCCTTTAAAAAAAAAGTAAAACAGTTAGGTACAAGATTTTTTTTGCATCCAATAGGCTCGGGTTAGCTAGTTTTAATACTATTCAAAGCGATAGCAGCAGTCGTTTCTGAGATATCTGGCTGTGACAGACGGACAGACAGACAGAGTCGCACCATAAGGGTTCCTTGTTTACCATTTTGGTACGGAACCCTAAAACAGGGTAACCGACAACAAACCTCTAATCACTTATTACCTCTTGCTTCTAGTATGCGGACGCGCACAATGGTAAGTTTGCGGTCGCTACAGCTAATTTACTACGCTTAATTGTTCCAATCGATGATAAGCTTGGGTTTTCGAAGTGTAAGGTTAGGTTTGCGCGGGTATATGAGCGCCGGCGCAGAGACAGAGTTGCCAACTTAGCACATTTAAGGCTAAATTCAAAATTTTTAGGGTACCGTAGCTCAAAATGAAAAAACGGAACCCTTATAAGATCACTTTGCTGTCCGTCTGTCTGTCTGTCCGTCCGTCCGTCTGTCAAGACCCTTTATCTCGGGAATGCGTGGAGGAATTGAGTTGAAAATAAAACCATAATACTCAGGTCTATGATCCCTTGGGGTACTAGACAGGAAACCTCCCAGAGTGTCTGGATTCTTCTCATTCCTCTTGATCCGGTTGATCCGCAGGAAAGGGAAGCGTCTTGGCCGGTGCACCCCGGGAGCAACGGCAAGTGATTTCTTAGGGGCCTCTAATTGATCACTTGCCGATGCTGCGAATGAGCCTGTCAGGGGGGGGGGGGGGGGTCCCGCACCGGGTTTCCTCTGTTAGAGGACTCTCCAGGTGCGGCACGCGAGGGCGGAGCGTCGGGCACGGGCAGCATCCCTCCGACGTCTCCTTTTGGGGGGCACTGCGGGCAGGCACCGGACGGGTGACCTGTGCCGCTGCGTGGTGGCGGTGGATTAGTCCTCTGCGTCCCGTAAACCCGACCTCGATGGCAACGAGGGCCACGACTGTTGGGAGCGGGACGTAGAGGACTGGCCCACCGCGGTCCGTAAACCTGACTGTCCCCAGCAACGAGGGCTGGCGACGGTCAGGAACGTACGGGCGAGGGTCTGCGGGGTAGGGGCGTTTGTCCTCCCGTGGACGGCTGCGGGGTAGGGGCGTTTGTCCTCCCGTGGTGGTGAGGGAGGGACCGGGACACCGTGTGTCTGGTGCCGGTCCCTGCTTCCCCGGGGGACGGCCAGTTGGTCGGGGGGGAGCTGTTGAGGGAAGGCACACTGGCCATGCTACAGTGTGCCTTTTTCGGAGAGGGTCCGCCCTAGGGCGGAGGTGCTGGTGATGTCGTGGTGGCTTGATAGCGATCCCACGGCATCACCGTGAAGGCACAGGTTGGTAGCATCCCTGGGTTTAGTGGGTAGGCCAATCCCTTCAGGAGCGGAGAGCCCCACATAACCAATAGGTAACATCTGGCTGTCACCCCCGATGGCCTTAGGTTACGTAGTGGTATGCAGTTTTATGCATTTCCCGGGGTCAAAAAAAAAACACACACGGGACACAATTTACACAACTTTCGGAGCGATTATTTCCAAATCCATTCACTTAATCAAAAACATTACTTAGGAACCTTATAGTGTTTTTTAAAGAGCTGTCGAACTATGTACCACACGTTGATATTTGCTGGAAAAAATTTTTTTTACTGTCTTTAACATGTATGGAGTGCCCCCCCTAAACATATTTATTTTAATTATTTATATACCAAACTAAGTAGCGGCTCATAAAATACACCTATATTCTAAATTTCATCAATATCCATCATGTAGTTTCTGAGTAAAATGCCTGTGACATACGGACAGACAGACAGACAGACAGACAGACAGACAGACAGACAGACAGACGGATGGACATGACGAAACTATAAGGGTTCCATTTTTGCCAATTTGGCTACGGAACCCTAAAAAAGAGACTTTGACTTCGATTCCGACACTCTACTCCGATACTCTCCGAACTATGGAATTTGGCAAGTAATACCGTCTTGTACTTTTAGAGATATTGAAATCTGTCTGACGAAATAAAAACTGACCAAATAGGAAACTGACCTACTCGAAATCTGACGAAATAAGAAACTCGTACCCTTGGTAAAATAAAGCCGTATCTGCAAAATGACGACTTTTCAGGGGAAGCGTTTAAAGATTCTGTCAATGAATATTTCTGGATAACTTTGATATGCTTCATGTTATGTTTATAAAATTTTACCAGTGTTCTTACAAAAACGTACTCTATTTAATAAGCAGTAGTTCATTTTAATTATTAAATTATTTTCGGAAAAAGTGGGCAGCATGTGTACTTACGGCTATATTGCACCAAGCTATAGCAAACGTATGTACACATGCGTCCTTATTGCACCCTGTATCCATTTTTCCAATTTTGGTGCGACGTGCGAGCGCGACACATGCTCTCCAGCCGGTAACACTGACGCAACTAACTTCACACTGCGTGTGCGCTCCAGTAACGTCGGGAAACAACGACGCATGTGTAGATACGGCTTTGTTTTATGTTCGCTTAATCCACAGACCACTAAACCTAAAGACGTCGCATAGTCAGGCGACCCCCGCTGCCACTCATACGGTAAATTTACTACAAGATTGAGACACGCCCCCGTTACTAACTTCAGTCTGTTCTCGGAAGTTGCGTAAGTAACATGATTAAAAATGCATTATTGTTGCGTGAAATTGTGTGGCAAAAACACTAAAACATCTGGCGTGCAAAAGGATGGAATTTCATTTTACAGGTAAGCAAATTTCAATAAAATTACTAATTAAATATGCGTATTATCAAATAAAGTTGTAAGACTGCCGTAGTCACTCGTTGATGTCTTTTAACAAAGTCTCTTTCTATCACGCTATGCGAATAATCGCACCTTCCTTGTCTTCCATTACGTGGCATTACTAAGTGCGAACTAGTGATGTCCATAGTATGTGTTGGTTTACTTTCGATATCTGATAACATGAAATATGCAATACATCGCAAGTAATTTAAAAATATCGAAATATTATCCATCATATGGGCAAAGTATTTGCGCGCAGCCGCGTCTAATTATTATTTATATATTTAAAGTGGTAAATTGTCTTTTAAGACTGCAGTGTTACATTATAAATCATTCAAAGCATGTCAACTAAAGTGTGTTCAATTTCTTTAAGGTTTACGAAGTGTCCTAATATAAAGGAAATGTGGATTGATGCTACAAAACAAAGTATCGTATGTTCTCGCCATTTTAAATCAGAATATTTTAGATAGACAAAATCTGGGAACAGGCGACTTTTAAGTCCTAATGCCATTCCTACGCTTCACTTACCAACTGTGATGAGTATATTGATTCTTCGTTATCAGCTGAGTTGTGTAAAGGCAATGTTTACCGTTATAGTATTTCGTTGACACTCAGACTTACAAGAACAATTGTTGCCTCAAGTGCTCACCTAGTCTGCCCTCAAGTGCTCACATAACAAACAATAAATTAGCTAATTTATTGCCGTGACTACGATGCTCAAACTTATTATACAGCAGCACTTAAATCATAGTGGCATTAATTATTACAATTAAGCTCAAATTAATACCAATTTATAATAAAGTTTTATTTTTAAGAATTAACAATATATTTAATGATAATGCCAGTAACAATCCATTGCTGTCAGTATTTAAAAATCATGTCCTACTCAATAGTTTGAAAACAGTGAAGTGTAATAGAGTAGGTATGTAAGTCGGGGGGGGGGGTAATGTTTGAATGAATGGGGTTGTTTTATTAATTTAGCTCTAATCATCGATCATCGTCACATCACTAGCGGCCCCCAGACATTTTGTTTATATTTCTGTGTGACGCCCACTTGACCTTCAATCGGCAAATCACAGTGCGGTAAGCGCTCGTCGCGTCTCCCGCGCCCCTTTAGTTTTGGCAGAATCGGTTTCAATGAAACAATCCTATGAAGCGACGTCTTTAGGTTTAGTGGTCTGTGGCTTAATCACATACGTCTGTTTTCGCTTTGTTTATTTAAGTAACTAATAAAGATAGAAAAAAAATCTGTCTGTTTCGTATAATTTACAGCATTTGTGTAACATTCGCGTAATAAAAGCACTTTGGACGTAAAGTCACATACGGCTTTATTTTACCAAGGGTATTATCAAACCGCGTTGAGAAAGGGATTCGAGTGTACCGTTAGCACAAGTGTACTTAATAAATGATTAAATATAATCATAAACCAATCTTTGATATCTTCATAAGTGCAGACCCTTATAGATAATAGAATTAATAGAGTCTGGCTAATGAAAGATGAGACTGACATTTATTCAAAACTTTTTAAATGGCGACATTATACAAACGTCAAATGTGTCAAACGTCATTAGATTTCTGAGGATAGTATGCCGTGGTGATTTTGATACTCAATATGCAACATAAGAAAGTAACAGTTTCCGAAAATACTTACTGAATTGTTTTTGCTTTTCTTTCCGTGGCTAATGTGGGGAGTAAATATATATCATAAATAAACACTAACACTCTAATAAAAACTATGTACTTACTAATTTTCACAAAAATCGGAAGAATTAAAAAAGTGACAACAAATCAAAAATCGCCCAAGTATCATTACCGTTTTTGTCACCCTATAAACAGTGTTGCAACCCGTTGTTTTTTTAAATTTGCCGCTATTTTTTAGTCTCATCTTTCATTAGCCAGACTCTAGCTAACTATGATTTGCATATTTAAACTCTATTCTCGGTAAATATTGTCATTTGTTTATAAAAAATAGTATTATCATATTTCGGCAATTCGACACGTCGCTTAGTACAATCGAACCAACTGAATCATGACCCACTTGCCTGATAATTCGTGTGAAACTTTCAAACTTGTAAGATCTATCGCGTATAATGCACTTACGACGTTTTAGGTACTAATAAAATTACGTCAATACAGGTCGCAGACCTATGCAATTTTAACCTTTGTTATCATTGCCATAAAACCACATTTCACACATATACAGTCATTGTTTGAATTTCGAGCTAGTTCTCGCTTATTTAACCTAAACTTTTTGATGATGGAAAAAATAAATTTAAAAAATGGGGTGTTCTACAAGTGTGTCATATTATGTCAAGTTGTCAGTCAATGTGAAAAAATAGAAATAAAATGCTTAATAATTTTTAATAATGGCTAATTTAGAAGAACAAAGAGCTCGGATTGTAGTCTTAAGTGAGGAAGGCTATGGCATACGGGAAATATCACGCGAATTGACTATTTCTCGGAATACAGTGAGGACCTGGATCAGACGGCACGCCGAAGAGGGCATCCTCGAGGGCAGACGACGCCATAACCACGGCGTTCGCCGACTCACGAACGAACAAAGAGTGGACATGCAACACCATTACGAAGAACATCCTTTTACTCCCACCCGATATTTTGCGGCACAACATGACGTCTGTCTACAAACTATTAGAAATTATTTGCACGGCACTGGACTGCATTACAGACATTATGCTGAGAAAGTAGCCTTAACGGATGATCATAAAACAGCGAGAAGGAATTTTGCAAACGCTTATTTAGACTACGACTGGACTAACACTATATTTACAGACGAAAAAACATTTCGATCTTCTCAACACGGTCGCTTAACTTTGTGGCGTTACGATAACACCCGGTACACAGAAGATCACGTCGTGCCTAATCAGTTATCCGGTCGAATTTCAGCGAATATGTGGGCGTGGATGGGTATCGGAGGAGTAGGTGAGCTTGTCCATATTTCTACTCGGCAAAACGCAATGAAGTATGTCGATCTATTAGAAGAATCTATGTTACCGACAGTGCGAACAGTTTACCCGCGTGAAGATGTGCCAGTATTTTCCTACGTTCATGACAACTGTCGAGTGCATACTGCCAGGGTAGTCTCAAATTGGTTTGATCTGCATAATGATGAAGTTACTTTGATTCCATGGCCGAGTAGATCCCCAGACCTCAACCCAATAGAAAATTTGTGGGGTTTGATGGTCCAAATGTGGGATAACAGAAATGAGAGAACAAAGGAAGCAATTGAGCAACATTGTAACGAAATTTGGGATTACTTGAGAGACAGCGACATTTGCAGTCGTCTAATAGGGTCAATGCGTGACCGATTACAAGCCGTTATCGATAACCATGGTGCACACACTAGGTTTTAGATACTGAATTTTATAATTTAAATTAGATCTGTTAAAGATTAAATAAAGTTTTTTTTTTCATTTCACAAATTTTATTACTCTTTTTACTTATATAGCTTGAAAGACCAACAATGGCAAGTTTCTGTCCTTAAAATAGTTATAGGAATGACGTGATTGAAACCTGTAATCTAAAGTTTATGCTGGCACTTCACTTGGCCGTATTCGCCCAAACATGACTGCATTATTTTTGATTTTATATTCTAGAGAAATAAATGCGACTAATAGTTGAGCAAATTTAATACGGCCAAGTGAAGTGGCACCATTACGTTCGTAGAAAACTTCCTATACTTACCTACGTAATACAGATAAAGACAGTAACATCATCTCTTCTTTTTCATATACGAGCTTAGTCGATATTGTCCGATTTATTTAACACTGCACTCAGTAAATGTCAGTGTCTAATCAAATGATAACAAGTTCGTTACCAAGGAAATAATTCTTCAAGCTAATTTCGACCTACTTGCATTTAAGGGGTTTAGCAAAATAAGCTTATGGTGGGTCATGATTCAGTTGGTTCGATTGTACATTAACAGCAATCAACTTGTATATGGGTTTCTTTTAAATTCAAAATGAGACTTGTTTTTACTTTTCCATACAAACTAAATCAGAATCGTGTTGATCACAAGTGTGACCTCTCACTTTCACCTCCTTTAGCGTAAATGTAAAATTGCAATTGTGACAGTTTTGACTTTACATCAATGACAACACTTACCAATTGTACATAAATTATAAAATCATACTTAAAATACTTTAAAAACGGTGTTTAAGAAAGTAACTCTATTTGATCTGAAGAACTATCTCTTAATGCTATCGGAAATCAATAAAAACACGCTGTATAATTTGATATTTTTTCCATGCTTTAGAACTTCATTGTACCAAAATTACAATTTAATTTATCTGCATACTCTACCACTGACAATGTCATATCATGCATTAGTTCAAAAATGACATATGAGCTCAATCCCTTTCTAAACGCGGTTTGATAATACGAACTGATGTATTCGGCATCTGACCTACTAGGAAACTGACCACCTCGGAATCTGGAAAAATGGAATCTGACCTACTAGGAATCTGACGAAAATGCTATCTGACCTATATCTGACGTACACTACCGAAAGCTTCTCGGGTTAGCCACTAACCCGGGGTTAACCGTATAAATCTGACAGGTGTTGTATGAATCTGACAAGAGTTAAATAATTAACCTAGGGTTAACCCGAGAACGTGCAAGTGGCCCTAAGGGAATCAACATTTATAGTGTAATTTATTATATGTACCTACAAATTTGTACGGAGCCCTCGGTGGGCGAGGCCGACTCGCAATTGTCTGGTTTTTAGGGTTCCGTACCAAAATGGTAAATAAAAAGGAACCCTTATGGTGCGACTCTTTCTGTCTGTCACAGCCAGATATCTCAGGAACTACTGCTGCTATCGAATTGAAATTTGGAATAATTTTTAAAAGTCGCAAACTCGAGCCTAATGTACATGAAAAAAACTTGTACCTTTTTACTTTTTTTTCAAAGGGAGCCGAAATGGGAGATCAATAATTTAAAGTTGTGCTTTTGTCTCAAATGGGGTATCAAATGAAGGGGCATAATTGTTAAATTCCAAACCATTTTAATTTTTTTTTCATAATAAAAAAAACGTTCAAAAATACCATGCCCTCTATTATCTTTGCAGTTACTGAACACAAAAATCTGTAATAATTACCAATTATTAATATCATCCTAAATATTACAGTCTAAATACAATGGTTTTCCTAACTTGCACCGTTTTTTAGAAATTTGCAAAATACCGCCATACAGTTTTTCTTGAACTATTCACGTATCTACCTACGTCCGACTCGCACTTGACCGGTTTTTTTAAATAGTTATTCTGCTATTCGGGGTGGAGACAACCCCAACAAATGAAAGATCATAAAAATCGGTGCACCCTTTCATGGTGTAACCAAGGACCATTAAAACAAGAGGACTGTCATTCTCCATACAAAAAGCTGTTCCCCGAATTTACAACGCCATCTACGTAAAAGCTTAGTAAAAGAATTATATTATTTACAATTATTCAACTTTGCAAACGTGACACAGTATTTAAATGTTAGAATTTATTTATTACTAGCTGATGCCCGCGACTTCGTCTGCGGTGTAAATTATAATTAGGCAATTAATCTTAATAGGCAATTAATAGTTTCTGATATTTGTTCATAAACTTTGTTGTAATTAAACAAAACCCTCAAATATTGGGCCCAAAACTGCACAATGCACATTTACCGTGAAAATCAATTCTTAAGTCTATTTAAGGATTATTACCAAAAAATTAAATGCACTTAATAAACCGCTTGTTACTTACACAAAAAAACAATCTACTAATTGCTATATGCTATGCATGGAGTTAAAAACCTTTTACTTTAAAAATTGTACGGGTCCCTAAAAAAACTTTCAACCCCTACTTACTCAACCCGTCTTCGAGATAAATTTTAATGAACCGTGAAATCATTTGAGTTCTATTCAGTTTAATCAGTTTTAGATACCCTACTTTAAAAATCATTTGGTCCCTTTATAAAGTTTTGGTCCCCATTTATAACCCTTGGAGATGAATTTCAAAAAATGGTTTAACATTTTTTCTGTACCCTTATTGAAGGATCTATGTACGAAGTGTCAGATTTCCTACTTCAAAAATCCTTTGGACCCTATACAGAGTTTCAACCCCCATTTAAACCCCTTTGGGGATAAATTTCAAAAAACTGCAATCACTTTTCTTTTCTTTTTTAGATGAGTTCAAGATCTACTACAAAAATCGTTTGGTCCCTTTACAAAGTTTCAACCCCCTTTTGATCCCTTTTTAGGGATGAAAAAACGGTAAAACCACATTTCTTTTTTCTTATTAAGGAGTCTATGTACGATGTCCCAGATCGCCAACTTCAAAAATCTTTTGGTCCGTATACAAAGTTTCGACCCTCATTTAAACCCCTTTGGGGATGAATTTCAAAAAAACAGCAATCACTTTTCTTTACTCTTATGGATGAGTCTATGAACGAAGTTCAAGATTTACTACAAAAATCGTTTGGTCCCCATACAAAGTTTCAACCCCCGTTTGACCCCTTTTTAGGAATGAATTTCGAAAAATGGTAAAACTACTTTTCTTTATTCTTATTGAGGAGTTTATGTACGATTTCTCAGAGCTCTAACTTCAAAGTTCAAATTTTCAACCCCCATCTAACCCCTTTTGGGGATGAATTTCAAAAAACCGTGAAATGACTTTCCTGTACTCATATTGTGGAGACTATGTACGATATCTCAGAGCTCCAACTTCAAAAATCGTTTCAAGCCCCATTTAACCCCCGTTGGGGATGAATTTTGAAAAACGGTGAAATTACTTTTTGCAACTAATCTCCTAGTTTAAAAATTGTGTGGTCCCCATTTAAACTTTCAACCCCCGTTTTACCCCTTTTAGGGATGAATTTCGAAAAAGGGTGAAATTACTTTTCTCTACTTATATTGAAGGATCTATGTGCGAACTCTGAGATCTCCAACTTCAAAAATCGTTGGTGCCTATACAAAATTTCAACCCCCGTTTAACCCCTTTTGGGGATGAATTTCGAAAAACCGTGAAATTACTTTCCTACACTCATATTGTGGAGCCTATGTACAATGTCTCAGAGCTCCAACTTCAAAAATCGTTTTAACCCCCATTTAACCCCTGTTGGGGATGAATTTTGAAAAAAGGTAAAACTACTTTCTTAGACCTTTATCGAGGAGTCTATATACGAAGTCTCAGATCTGTAACTTAAAAATAATTTGGTCCCTAAACAATATTTCAACCCCCGTTTTACCCCTTTTAGGGATGAATTTCGAAAAAGGGTTAAATTACTTTTCTTATCTCATATTGAAGGATCTATGTGCGAACTCTCAGATCTCTAACTTTAAAAATCGTTTGGTGCCTATACAAAGTTTCAAACCCCCATTTAACCCCTTTTGGGGATGAATTTAGAAAAACCGTGAAATTACATTCCTGTACTCATATTGATGGGTCTATGTGCAAAGTCTCAGATCTCCGTCTTTAAAAATCGTTTGGTCCCCATTTAAACTTTCAACCCCCGTTTAAGCCCTTATAGGGATGAATTTCGAAAAACCGTGAAATTATTTTTCTGTACTCATATTGAGGAGACTATGTACGATGTCTCAGATCTCCTACTTTAAAAATCGTATGGTCCCCATATAAACTTTCAACCCCCATTTAACCCCCTTTGGGGATGAATTTCAAAAAATCCCTTCTTATCCCTTACTTACGTTATATAACCACCCTACTGTGAAAATTTCAAGTTCCTAACTTCAGTAGTTTCGGCTGTGCGTTGATCAGTAAGTCAGTCAGTCAGTCAGTCAGGACTTCTTCTTTTATATATTTAGATTAGGTAGCTGTTTACAAACTAATTGTTACTATACTATGTTTCTTTGTTCAATTATAACATCGTTAAGTTTAGTTTTTTAGCGCCATCTAGTTTTTGCCCGGAAATCCCCTAGCGGTCGGGTTACAATCCAAAGCCCACACTAAATCCTCTCCACACTAAATCCTCTCGACATCACATAAAAACTTAGCTTAGAACCACTACCCACAAGACGAACTACTGTATCACATGTTCGCTAGGTACACTCCCCACTTCGGTTCGAGAGTCCTTGCACGCCGATGAATAACTCCCGTGGTGCCGAGGTTTTGCCGAGGCATGCCTACCGCCAAGAAGACCGATAGTTGCAACAGCTCAAAGAGCTGGCATTTGTTCAAGCACAAAAAAAAAATACAATCCAAAGCATGGAGAATGATAGTCCTCTTGTTTTAGGGCATTTCTCCAGGAATATGTCTGCGACTCATTCATCTGTCTCCATACATTTAGTATGAAAAAGGGCCAGATGAATGAGGTGACCGCAGACATATTTCTGGAGAAATGCTCTCTGAAATCTGATGATATGATATGATCTTGGAGACATCGAGGGAAATATTCAATTACAGTCAAGTGCACCAGTATGTATATGTCGCTGCCAACTGGTTTAGTTAGCCATTTGGTTAACTGCCTAGAATTTTCGCTAAACTATGACCCGCCAGTAGGTCGACGAAGCCCCGCTGCGCGGGGCTTCTATTTCTTCTCTGAGGAACACAAGCTGACTAACAAACCTAACCTTTTTTTTTTTTTTTTGACCCCGGGAAATGCATAAAACTGCATACCACTACGTAACCTAAGGCTATCGGGGGTGACAACCAGATGTTACGTATTGGTTATGTGGGGCTCTCCGCTCCTGAAGGGATTGGCCTACCCACTAAAACCCAGGGATGCTACCGACACCTGTGCCTTCACGGTGATGGCATGGGAATCTACTAACGCCACGCCATCACCAGCACCTCCGCCCTAGGGCGGACCCTCTCCGAAAAAGGCACACTGTAGCATGGCCAGTGTGCCTTCCCTCACCAGCTCCCCCCCGACCAAATGGCCGTCCCCCGGGGAAGCAGGGACCGGCACCAGACACACGGTGTCCCGGTCCCTCCCTCGCCGCCACGGGAGGACAAACGCCCCTGCCCCGTGACCACGTGTAGTGGGGACGGTATCCGGGAAAACGTCCCTTCAACCAAACCACCACTACACCCCCATCCCTTGTCAGCAGTGAACTCTGCTATTGCAGAGGACACGCCGAGGGACCGTCAGGGTGGAAGGGTTAGCCTCCGGGACCGGATCATAGGCCCTCTGCCTACCGCATCCCTGGCCAACCGAAAGTAAGGCCAAGGGCTAGCAAAGTCAACGCAACGCGTCGACAGTTCTAACCCTTGCCCAGCCCAGATGCTGCCCATTAGCAGCCAATGTCTTGGTCTAGACGAGAGGGGTACCCATTACACAAGACATCGGGAGCAATCGGCAACACCTAGGTTACTCAACCACCCACCCTCGCTGGCCGAGAAGTAGCGATGGGTTGGAAAAGTCTACACAGGACGATTCCAACCCATTGCCGACGGCCGAGTTCTTGCCCTTTTCCGTGGGTTCCAGATCCATGTCCTCCCCCCCCTGCCCGTAGGCCCCCGAGGCCCCTCTCCCACACTCCCCGGATCCTCGGGAAAACTGCAAGCGGTTTGTCAGGTATTAGCCACCAACAAGCAATGGCCATTGCTTGTTGTTGTTTCCAGGGTGCACCGGCCCAAGCAGTACCCTTCCATGCGGATCAAACCGTGATCAAGATGGATTGGTAAAGCTCGAGCACGCGTGGAGGAACCTGACTTGCACCCCTAACAAACCTAACCTAAAATAAGGAGTGTGTTTAATGAAAAGGCTAGTCAGCTAACCAAATAGCTAATTAAGCTACTTAGTTGGCGGTGACATATACACCACAAAGTTACAAAAATATGTATAGAGCTCTTATTATAACGCTGCCGTCCTAGTCTAAAAGGCGACATTTTACTATGGAAGTTCATAGTAAAAAGTCGCCTTTTAGACTAGGACGGCAGAACGGCAGTAAGATTTTTATGCCACACCTGGCCTTAAAGTGGCTTTTTCTGCACGCTGCGCGTACGGAAAAAGCCGCTTTCTGGCCATGTGTAGACATAAAATGATGTACACAACACGGAAGGTAATAAAGAAAGCCCTCGATCGCATATTTACGTCCCTCGCTTGCAGCTATCGGGCCACAAACATCCGCGGTCTCGGCCTTTCTTTGTATTACCATCCTAGTTGTTAATATACTAAGTAATGTTAGGTATACATATTTTGGAACTTTGTGTGGATTTTGTCTTTGCCCTTGATTGTACAGGAACACCTATAGTGATTTGGATATTTTCATAGTAAGTATATAGAATAGATTGCTTTGACGTCGGTTATTTAATTTATGCCACACCTTGACCATAAAGTGGCTTTTACCGCACGCTACGCGTACGGACAAAGCCGTTTTCTGGCCAAGTGTCGACATAAAATTATGTACTCAACACCGGAGGTAATAAAGAAAGCCCCCGATCGCATATTTACGTCCGTCGTCTGCGGCTCGGGCCGCAAACATCTGCGATCTCGGCCTTTCTTTTACCACCTTGTGTAATGTACTATTTCACGCATCACAAGAGAAGCGCTGGTGCAAGGCTCGACCACGCACGACCACAACCAAGAGTGCACTAAGATTTTAATTTTGCTTTAATTATGGCCATAAGTGAATGTCAGAGCTGGCAACACTACAGAGAGGTCTCGGAGGATCAGCAGTAGCCGGTCGGGAGCGCGGACGCACGGTCGCGAGGCGCAGGATACAGTGATGAATAAGTTGGTGCTACTGTCGTGTTTTCTCCTGTGGGCGCGGCATGGAGAGGGGGGTGGTGAGTCTTTATTTTTTCTGTAAAAAAAAAAAACACTTTTTTTGGAGTTAAAAGGGAAGGGTAGCTGTGTATCAACTTAATTGGCTATTGATGTTATTAATGATTTGATTTTCCTTATATTAAACACGCTTTATATACGTACGTATAAGGAAAGTAATTACTAACTAGGTACTTTTACCTAATTTAAGGATGGTATAAGAAATGGATTAGGATCACTATAGACACAATTGCTTGATGTAAATGCAATCAATAAACTTAACCATTTAGAATACTACCTCGAACTAAGGAGGTATGTAATTGTTGGTTTCATATCCAAGGTATATGTCACTCTTAATATAGTTTGAATATTGCGATTCCAAATAATAAAAAATAGCAACTTTAGCACGTTTTGACAACATTTAACTATAAATATATATTTTCTTTTTTCACGAGTTTCAGTTTAGTCTTAGTTTAGTAATCTAATTATTTTAGTTTAGCATACATTTTTAGTATTCTGTGATATCTTGTTATTCTTAGTATGAAATAATATCCGCAACACTCTTCGTTGCTTTTAATAGCTTTGACTAACTTTCTAACAACTTTTACGAAATCATAAGTCAAAACAACCACAAATTCAAATTATTAAAATTCTTGGTTACAATACTTGAGTAGATATAGTAACTTAAGAATACCTACTTAAGTGGTTAAAGTTTGTTAAGGGAATTGGACTTGCGTATATTAGCAATCAATCGAATAATTTATTACATAGATATTTTTTAGTTTTAATTTAGGTTTATTTTCTTAGGTTTAATTTAATTTTTTACATAAGTTTAGATTAGTAAGTATGGATGAACCTATTTTGATAAGAAAGGCATGAGTGACTATGAACAATAATCAAAACACTATACCTATCAGTAACGTGGCGTCGTCCAAAGAACTCGATTCCTACCGGCTTGCCTAATGGCAGACATTTCAGTTCAGTACCTTGTTCTGTTCTACATCTCTTAAAGAAAATGTACACCAAATCTGCACCGGCTTGCCCAAGGATATCTTTGTATGGTGCCTATACTATTTGAAGAGTTCCATTGATTTCTCCAAGATCCCGTCCGTCATCACATCCTGATTTAGTCGCAATGGGACCACCTCGGATACTCTTTCAAGCAAAAAAATAATTTTCCAATCTGTTTAGCCATCTTCGAGTAATCGCGTAACAAACACACAAATAACTGGCCAAGAGCATGTCGGACCATGCTCAGTGTAGGGTTCCATAGCCGTAACTATAAGGTAAAAAATACGATGTAAAAAAAAGTACAACAACAAAAGAGCGTATCTTCATAGCAATTACGTCCTTTTGTTGAGAAGCGCAGTTTATCGGCAATAACTCAAAAACGGTACATTCGATCTTGTTGAAAATAATTTTCGTTGAAAGTATTAATTAAGCGTTACCTTCGTGATTTTTTTCATATTTTTCGGGCGCACGGTTTAAAAAATAGAGGGGGGGGGACACAATTTACACAACTTTCGGAGCGATTATTTCCAAATATATTCACTTAATCAAAAACATTACTTAGGAAACTTATAGTGTTTTTTAAAGAGCTGTCGAACTATGTACCACACGTTGATATTCGCTAAAAAAAAAAATTTTTTACTGTCTTTAACATGTATGGAGTGCCCCCCCTAAAAATATTTATTTTAATTATTTATATACCAAACTAAGTAGCGGCTCATAAAAGACACCTATATTACAAATTTCATCAATATCCATCATGTAGTTTTTGAGTAAAATGCCTGTGACATACGGACAGACAGACAGACAGACAGACAGACAGACAGACAGACAGACGGACGGACATGACGAAACTATAAGGGTTCCGTTTTTGCCATTTTGGCTACGGAACCCTAACAAAGAAACAAGGAAAAAAAACACAAATATTATTTGTCATCTCTAGTCTCATCATCACAGTCATCAGTCAATTGCTCAAATGCTAAATGTTACGTCTAGCATAACTGGCCGCGACTTGGTTACTCTCGCGACAGAGCATCACCTGTCACTGTCACACTATATTGAGTGGAAAGAGATAGGTTAGATTTGTCGCGCGATAAAGAGTCGCATGTCACACTTGTGCTAGAGGTACTGGAAGAGATCTCTTAGGGGTATCAGTTCTGTACCTATTATTTTGTGCATTGAAGTGTTTAGTTTACATATGTACATGTATTCACGTGCATATATGGCCGATAGACCAGACATAGGCCATGTCGTCGGAGTCACGGTATAATAGTAGTAACTAATATTGCTTCCTACAAGGGTGTATTTTCAAAAACGTAATTTCGCTGTCATGACATATTGGCGAATACTGAGAAGATTCTGCCTTATTAGAATTGGACTTTTCGTTACAATGTAGAATCAGTCAAGTTCTAACAAGTAACCAACGAATGGCAGTCTAATGAGGAGGAATTTTTTAAATATTGGTGGCCAGAGAAATTACGCCAGAGAAAATACACCCACAAAAGGTACATGGCGCGGCTTGTACATGTGTGCGCGCCATGAACAAAGGCACTTCAAGCATTGGCGTATCTAGCTTATCGACGCTAGAAAGGAGAAACCCTTTAAGCGACATTTTATACAGGAGGGCGTTTTAAAGTACAATTTTTTGAAAAAAAATCGTTGGTTTTTTTCTAGCCAATTTAGACAGCACGTATAATGTAAAATTGCAAGCTGTAGTAAGCAATAATAACATCATTCTCAAAAACTTACGAATTTCAGAAATAAGTGTCGCTTAAGTGAAATGGTACGTATAATGTTACCTACTGAAAGAAACATTTAAGCGAAGACCGCCTTAAACGACTTTTTATATGAATAGACGATGGGAAGAAAGACCCCTTAAGCGACATTTCCTTTAAATATGAGTGTTTTTAAAAACACTTTAAGCGCCTACGTTTATGAATATATGTAAAGTTAAGATTTAAGCGACATCAAAGTCATCAGATCGCCATGTAACCCGACTCAAACGACGCAGAAAAAAAAGCTGATTTCAACGATATATATAACCCAATTCCGCCCAAAATGTCGCTTAAAGTATTTCTCCTTTCCACCGTCGATATGCTATTTTTCATGGGGAGCCTACATCCTGAGGTGGGCATGCAGTTTAGGCATGATGATTGAGCATACCGCTTAAATGGCATAATAATAATAACTGGCCAAGAGCATGTCGGACCATGCTCAGTGTAGGGTTCCATAGCCGTAACTATAAAGTAAAAAATACGATGTAAAAAAAGTACAACAACAAAAGAGCGTATCTTCATAGCAATTACGTCCTTTTGTTGAGAAGCGCAGTTTATCGGCAATAACTCAAAAACGGTACATTCGATCTTGTTGAAAATAATTTTCGTTGAAATTATTAATTAAGCGTTACTTTCGGGATTTTTTTCATATTTTTCGGACGCACTGTTTAGAAAATAGAGGGGGGGGGACACAATTTACACAACTTTCGGAGCGATTATTTACAAATACATTCACTTAATCAAAAACATTACTTAGTAAACTTATAGTGTTTTTTAAAGAGCTGTCGAACTATGTACCACACGTTGATATTTGCTGAAAAAAAGTTACTGACTTTAACATGTATGGAGTGCCCCCCCTAAAAATATTTATTTTAATTATTTATATACCAAACTAAGTAGCGGCTCATAAAAGACACCTATATTCCAAATTTCATCAATATCCATCATGTAGTTTCTGAGTAAAATGCCTGTGACATACGGACAGACAGACAGACAGACAGACAGACGGACGGACATGACGAAACTATAAGGGTTCCGTTTTTGCCATTTTGGCTACGGAACCCTAAAAACGCATAATTGGCATACCGATTGATTTCGCATATCTGAAATTCGCATAATATTGTTAGGTATACCGAACGCATAAAATTAGCGTGTGTATGCGTTCAGTATAAATTGAGCGATGTTGAAACATTATTCCAAGTTTATACCCGTTGTGCATAGAATCCCAACCTTTTAGATTTTGCTTACTACTAAGTAGTTAATGCTGGCTGAACCGACCTGCTAACAGAAAAGTAGGTTAGGTTAGAAATACGATCCATACTGACCATACAGAAACGAACCGCTTCCAGAAAAGTAGGTCAGGTTAGGTTTGAACTACGACCCCAACAAAAACGAGCTGCTACCAGAAATATAGATTAGGTCGAGAAGGAAATTCCAACGTCCGATTAGGCGTTTTAAAATCTTATTTTTAATATTTATAAAAAAATAATGTTATATACTTAGTCATTTTTATGCGTATTAATGGTATGCGATTTAAAATAAGCGTTTTAAAGTATACATTTTAATGTTATGCGAAAATGTAATTATGCGTAACAAGGGTATGCGTTGTCAAAATAGGAAGGTTTGCGTTTTAATATAGACCCATCTAAAACCTAAACTGAATCATGCTGTACGTAGCTTAACGTCATTTTTACGTCATCGGCGCCTATGACTAACAAGCAAATTTTTAAGAATGCGTAAGACTGCCCCAGTACGGATCGCACTGTCTGCGAGGTCGAGCCTTAAATAAATACTTATCTTGTGCTCCTAAAAGGCCAAAGTTTGACTACTTCTCTGTCTTTATACTTTGTCGGAGTGCGGAACAATATTATAGAGACTTAGGCACCCATAACTAAGTTTAATGTGGTAGTTATATCTTAATAAGTTATTAGTATAGATTCCACTCACGTACTGATGGCCTGATAGGCGATCTATTTTTGGCTTGTCTTGAGCTGTTAGCTATAGCATGGCAACTTCGTTGGTGACACTCCCATGTGTGCTTTTTGTTATGTGCAGCCGTAACTACTTACACAAGTTACCGCCAACACGAACGGCGACCGACGGAGGCTGCCTGCGGAGGAATAATTATACTTTTGATTGACCGATCGAGCGCGAAATGCGGCCAGAGCGTCTCCGTTTCAGCTTCAGCAAAATATAAATATTAATAAATATTGTTGGGGCAATCTTACACAAATCAACCTATTCCTAAACTAAGTTGGTGCTGTCGCGCAGCCGCCGCATCAGGGAGGCAGTACGCTTCCGCAAAATGGCATGAAAGCCGTCTACGTGAGCCTCCGCGAACATACCTGATGCACTGCAGTAGCGCGGCAGTCCCAGCAGCATCCTGAACGCGTTGTTATATTGTACTCTCAAAGTATTGTATGTACTTTGAGAGTACCTCACCCACAGGCTGCACGTGTAGAAGCTCTGGCAGAAGGCCACAAACAATGAAATTTTAACTGCACCGTGCGAACCTGCGGGCAAGCATGTTACAACACTTACAACGCACGGACAACAATATCCTGTATAATTTTAAAAATAAAAGAATGTCGCCTTAAAGTTCTGGCGACAACCTTTTTGTATATAAACTTGTGAATATTTAGTTTATGGCTAAGGAACGTTTGCGCATGCGTATTTCGTTAGAATTCTTCTTGTGTTAAATCTTGAAGGTAAAAGTCACATGCCAGGCCATGAAGGTTCACAGACTCGAAGTGTACACAGAGCCAATAGTTTCTCTGTCACCACAGGCACGTAAGTGGCATTTTCTGCCTATTTCGCAAGATGAAAACACCATTTTTTTTTAAAGCCTGACTAACTCGCTACCCTAGTGGGCGTAGCGATTCTATGAGCTATATGAGGGTGGTCGGCCGTGGCGTTCCCTGGGGTCGAACCAGGACGCTAGCCGGACCACCCCGAGTGGATCGGACTGGGTGGGTCGAACCAGGTCGCCTTGTCCCGGTCTACCTCGATAGGGTCGGACTAGGTGGGGGCCGGAACGCCTGGAGTCGAACCAGGTCGTTTGGCCAGGGCCACCTTGACTTTTCGCTGATTGCTCAGAGTGAGCAGCGGACCAGCGGGAAGGATGAAGCGGATCATTCTGTCCTTATGTGAACGTGTGTATCGAACTAATAGGAGTTTTAGTTGCCGGTTCGCTAAAACCTAGCCCAGCTAAGAAGACTCCGGCAAGAAACTTAACTGAGCCCGAGCAAGGTCGGAGTGAAGTTAAACCAAGACATTCGGGCCCTGGGGCAAGTCGGGACGCGGCCCTTGTGTGCTGTTGTCGCGAGGAGGTCGACCCCGCCGGCGGGGTTGGCAGCGCCCCAGCGGTGGACCGTTTATATAAGCCTAAAAGCATAGCTTGAGGCTTGTGGCCCTGGCATCTCTCAATACGGTCCCCTTCATTGGCCCGGGACGCTTACGCTCTCGGTACTGCCATAGTCTCAATGTATACATGCAATATTTTACGTACAAAGACAACTTTATCGACGCGGCCAAAACACCCAAAAATATATCAACCACTTATTGCACAACTGCGAAGCTGCGAACCACTACCAATATTTATCCGAGCCGACCTTGGCAACAATTTTATCTATATTTAGCCTGAGACACCAAATAATTAAAATCAATTGGGTGTCGCACTCTAAAAAATATCCCGGCGCCGCCGTCTGAAGACTGTCGAGTATCGGGACCGGGCCCGAGGGACCGGGGGGGTATTATGAACTAGTGGACTTGCCCGTAACTTCGTGGAGGTTTTTTTTATACAACTAGGGTGGCAAACAAGCGTACGGCCTGCCTGATGGTAAACAGCCACCGCAGCCTATGGACGCTTGGAACACCAGGGGCATTACGTGCGCGTTGCTGGCCCTTTAAGAACCTATTCACTCCCCTCTTGAAGAACGCCATACTGTAGCCTTCCGGGAAAACCGCGGCAGGGAGCTCATTCCACATTCGAATTGTGCGCGGTAGGAAATTTCTTTGGAACCGCACGGTGCGCGATCATTTCACGCTCAGGTCGCTGTTGTGAGATAATAAGTATCCTATATGTTAACTAGGGTTATAATTATAATCTACCTGTACACCAGATTTCATGGAAATCGGTCGGCTAGTTTTTGCGTGATGTGCGCACTAACATGGTCTTGCTACGATATTATTATATGTTTAGACTCAGCATAGGTTCCCTCCCTACCAGTCCCAGTGGTCCCAGTGGGCGCTGAGGATTCCCAGGAGGGCGGAGGGGCCTTCGAAGAAATTGGGGGGCGTTGATGCTATCCATGGGGGGCACTATCGGTTTTGAAATAAAAACTGAAATCACAGTATCAACTTAGATTTCTACATGATTAATTCGAATATTGTTAATCAATATCAGATTTGAAAATCTGATAACAATATTGACGGCAACTGAAGTTGACGGCTTGCGAAGTAGGTCGTGGCCACTTCTTTTTAGCACACACACTTTTTGGCGCCCGGACCACGAGCTATCCCGCTTGCTTTGCTAGGACATTGTCGGGCTCAGCTATAAGTTTCTTGCCGGCGTCTTCTTGGCTGGGCTAGGTTTTAGCGAACCGGCAACGAAACTAAAACTCCCAAGTTCGATCTATTCACCCTACATATTCACTTTGAGCTGTCAGCGAAATTTCCGTAGTGGTCCGCGGCTATGCGACCTGGTTCGATCCCAGGGAACGCAAGCCTCCACCCTGTTCTATTTTTACAACAGTCACTAAGGCTCGTAAGTACTGTCAGGGTAAAAAAAAGCTTTCTATCAGATTGGAACGACTTGCGGGCCGGATTTTACCTGGGGGCTGTAGTCTAAAGACCTCTGCTCCAAAGGATAGAGACCAATAAGATTCTATATAGGAGTCAAATCTTATTGATCCTCTTAGTCGTTTTGGGAGAGGTCTATTCTAGGCCACAGCGTAATAATTGACGTGTACAACTTCAATCTGAAGTTGCCCGTGAGAACGCCTCAACAAAATGGCCGAATTGAAACCAATTGAGACAAATTGAATGCATTGATGATTAGAAATGAGGCGCCATTGTTTCATTTGTGAATTGTGATCGAACTCGTCGGTCGGGGTTCTTAACCGATGTAACGCAAAAAAGGGGTTCCAATACTAGCTACATTTATTGGAACCCCCTTTTTTGTGAAGTTTGATGAAGGTCCGCATTTCAACCGCTTTCTTCGGTTCCCTCTACTTCGCCAATTTCGCATAATTTTATATGTTCGAATGAATTGTTTCTCCGACTTTTTAATACGGAATTTTTTTTTGTAACTTAAACGAAACACATTTTGGAATGCGGTTTTTTATAAGTTTTTATTAAGTTTGTGTCTGTAATTAAATCTTGCAAGTTAAATTTGACCCAGTTCCCGGTTTCCGATTGAGCTGAAATTTTGCAAGGATAAGTAAATCAGATGTCAATGCACTATTCTTATGATATGGATGGAGCTGATCTGATGATGGAGCCGTATGGTAACCATAGGATCATCTAAATTACACAAGATATGCACCGTGTTTGCGCTCATTTGATTAGTTTCAAAGTGCAGTTTGCGATTATACAAAAAAAGTACAGTCGGCAATAACAGCTTGCCTCAAAAAATATTTTTTGACAAACTTATTTTACCTAAGTCACTTAGATACTTAGAATAGGATATGAGGATGAGGTTAGATGTCTCCTATAATTTTTCAGAAAGGTCAATGGTATCTGTAAATGCAAAAAAGTATTTGAACAAAAATATTGCTTTGCTAATCCGCAATAGTTTTGTTTTAATTAACATGGATTTCCGCAAAGTAACTCCTGATTCGATTAATTAAACTAAGCCAATACAAGGGGCCCCCTCTGTGACCAGTAGAGTTGAGCTAAACTTAGCTGATGGTAGATTTGAAGTCAAGGGAAGGAAGGAGAGGGATAAGAGATGCCGACGACATCCCCTATTATCGTCGACGACATATTGTTAGCAGTACGTGTAACAAGGCTCTTAGGGCCTGCCTAATCAACCACGGCGCGGCGCGTAACTAGATACCGTCCACGTAAAACGGCGCGGTGCTGGAAAAAAAACCGGTCAAGTGCGAGTCAGACTCGCTCACCGAGGGTTCCGTACAAACTCGTAAGTAGATACGTGAATAGTTCAACAAAAACTGTATGGCCGTTAGCTTAGTAGGAGCAAATAAGAATGTGTACGATTTTTGAAAATTTCTAAAAAACGATGCAATTTAGGAAAACCGTTTTATTTTTCCTGTAATATTTAGGATGATATTAATAATTGGTAATTATTACAGATTTTTCTGTTCAGTAACTTCGAAGATAATAGGGGGGGAATGGTTTTTTTTTGAACGTTTTTGGTCATAAATCAAAAAGTACAAAATTAAAAAAAAAAACAAAAATTGTTTTGGAATCTACAAATTAAGCCCTTTCATTTGATATCCCACTCAATATAATAGCTCTACTTTTGTTTTTCCACATCCCATTTCGGACCCCTTTAAAAAAAAAGTAAAAAAGGTATAAGATTTTTTTTCTATCCAATAGGCTCAAATCAGCGACCGTTAACACTATTCCAAGTTTCAAGTCGATAGCATCAGTAGATCCTGAGATATCTTGCTGTGACAGACGGACAGACAGACAGACAGACGGACAGACAGACAGACAGACAGACAGACAGACAGACAGACAGACAGAGTCGCACCATAAGGGTTCCTTTTTTACCATTTTGGTACGGAACCCTAAAAACGCGCTGTAATATCGTGCCGAGTCGTGTAATACACATTCTTATTTCTTTGCTTGTAGTGCGTGCGTACACGGTGCGCACACATTCAAGTGCGCGATGTACCTTTTGTAGAAAGAAATAAAAACCAAAAGCATGTCGGACCATGCTC
Source organism: Eudemis profundana (assembly GCA_947034925.1). Lineage (NCBI taxonomy): Eukaryota > Metazoa > Arthropoda > Insecta > Lepidoptera > Tortricidae > Eudemis > Eudemis profundana. The sequence goes on along the minus strand of OX344814.1, from coordinate 5,247,577 downwards.
AGTGTAGGGTCCCATAGCCGTAACTATAAGGTAAAAAATACGATAAAAAAAAGTACATCAACAAAAGAGCGTATCTTCATAGCAATTACGTCCTTTTGTTGAGAAGCGCAGTTTATCGGCAATAACTCAAAAACGGTTAATTCGATCTTGTTGAATATAATTTTGATTGAAAGTATTAATTAAGCGTTACCTTCGTGATTTTTTTCATATTTTTCGGACACGCGGTTTAGACGATAGAGGGGGGGGGGACACAATTTACACAACTTTCGGAGCAATTATTTCCAAAGGTATTCACTTAATCAAAAACATTACTTTGAAACCTTATAGTGTTTTTTAAAGAGCTGTCGAACTATGTACCACGTTCATATTTGCTAAAAAAATTTTTTTTTGCTTCTGTAACATGTATGGAGTGCCCCCCCCTAGAAATAATTATTTTAGTTGTTTAACTACCAAACTAAGTAGCGGCTCATACAAGACACCTATATTTCAAATTTCATCAATATCCATCATGTAGTTTTTAAGTAAAATGCCTGTGACATACGGACAGACGGACAGACGGACGGACGAACATGACGAAACTATAAGGGTTCCGTTTTTGCCATTTTGGCTACGGAACCCTAAAAACCGGTCAAACAAATGCGAGTCGGACTAGCGCACCGAGGGTTCCGTACAAACTCGTCAGTAGATACGTGAATAATTCAAGATAAACTGTATGGTGGGACAAACTTAACTTTGCTCTTGAAAAACTGTTGTCCCCATACATCGACGTATGTCGCAGTTAGTTCAGGATCAAATAAGTTTGTCTTACGATTTTTGCGATTTCTCAAAAACGCTGCAAGTTAGGAAGACAGTTTTATTTTTTCTGTAATATTTAGGATGATATTAATAATCGGTAATTATTATAGATTTTCTGTTCATTAACTTCGGAGATAATAGGGGGAATGGTATTTTTTTAACGTTTTTAGGGTTCCGTAGCCAAAATGGCGAAAACCGAACCCTTATTTGTCTTTAATCAAAAACTACATGTCTAAGAAAAAAATAAAAACGGGTTTGGAATTTACACACTAAGCCCTTTCATGTGATGTCCCATTCGATATAATAGCTCTATTTTTGATTTTCGACATCCCAATTTCGGTTCGCCTAAAAAAAAAGTTTTTCTGTCAAATAGGCTCGGGTTAGCGATTTTTAACACTATTCCAAATTTCAAGTAGATAGCATCAGTAGATCCTGAGATATCTTGCTGTGACAGACAGACAGACAGATTCGCACCATAAGGGTTCCTTTTTTACCATTTTGGTACGGAACCCTAAAAATACTGTATTATACAGTCACTGAGGGAGCGATGAACATCGTATCAATATTGGAAGAAACAATGTTATTACATATAATATAAGACATAAGTACATATATTATAAATAATAATAAACAAGACGTAATTATATCAGTGAGATCACGTACATTATAATATTTATAATCAAAGTGATAATTCATTCACGAGTGGGTCAATGTCGCGTGGAAAATATTGGGTCTGTTTACTAATTAGGCCCGTGGAAATCGACGCGTTAAAATGGCAATAGTACATTACACAACTAGGGTGGTAAAACAAAAAAAAGGCGTGGATTTAGTTAGCTCATTTTACTGTAAGGAACATTCCTTTATTTTTGAAAGGAAACAAAATTGCATTAAAAAAAATCTAAAAGTTGCTTGTCTCAGCCGGGAATCGAAGCAGCTGAAAATTAAAATATTACTAATCGATAGGATTATTGTTAAGGATAAAATCTCTCTAATAAACATTTGGTCTTACAAGTAAAAAAGATCGTGAAATCTATCATTAATTTTATTTTACCATCAATTCCAATACAAAGGCCAAGAGAATTAAAAAATCTATGAATGCAGTTTTGTGTGTTTTTAAAAATAAAATAATGTTTCCTTTAAAAAAATGAGTAAACTAAAGGATTTAAGGTAGTTCCCCTTCCTGAAGGGGAACCATGCCCTGGCCCATAGATTTTTTCCACCCTGTATAAGGATACAATACCTATGTGTAGATGTACGATATATTGCATATGCGAAGATGTCACGGATGAAGGCTGGGGACAAGCGCGGCTGTTGCTCTCTACGACCTGTTTGTCCGGCTCGCCGCTACACTGCGGGACACACTAACGTGTATAGCAATCAAATTCAATTAATTTATTTTGCAAAAAGACCTCAAGGGAACTTTTATGTAAAACACATTTCATTATGGATCAACTGACAATATCGAAAGATGACGAAAATATCGAAAATAGTAGATTATGATACAAGGAACTAAAATCCAATTGAAGTGACAAATACAATCTGGATGTCAAGTTCCTCGATATTTACTAAATCGATAAAAATAGAGGAGTGGGGGTACTTGAAGAATAAAAAACTATACAATTGAACTAATCTAAACTAAAACAGGATCGATGTCCCCCAGATCGGGCAGGGTCCCCTTAGGCTGGCTGCGTTTAAAAAAAGCATTCTTTTACTTTTAAAAAGGAACAAAATTGCATTCAAGGATTTTCTAGAATTCGCTCGTTCTTTGTATGAGAATTGATGATAAAATAGAATTAATGAGAGATTTCACTATATTTTTTTTCTAATACCAAATGTTTATTAGAGAGGTTGTATCCTGAACAATAATGCTATAGATTAGATTAGTGGAATCAAATAGCGTGTGCTATTTTTTTAATTTTTAGCTGGTTTGATTCCCGGGTGAAATGAGCGAATTTAAGAAAAAAATTGAATGCAGTTTTGTTTCTTTTTAAAAATAAAAGAATGTGCCCTTAAAATAAAATGAGCTATCTCAAGGATTTAAGGCAGTTTTCCTCCAAGACCCATAAAAATGTTCCACAATGTAAATATAACGCCCAAACACCCGCTATCTCGGCCGAAAGTGCACTGCAGCCCTTTCACGTGCGAACTGTTGCCAACCGCCAGTAACGGGACCACGATCCTAATGCCTTTGTTTACGCCAACGCCTTACTTAGAAAGCTGTTTTCTATTCCTTGCGAATACGAGTTTGGAAGACTTTCTATGGTAAACAGTAAACATCTATTTATGTTTATTTATCTATCGTATGCCGCCCCGCTACTTCAAAGCACCGCACAGCTCAGCACTGGTCACTCACTGGAAAACTGGCGAAATTTTATACTAAGTAATAATTTTTCCGATCAAAGAAACTGTTAACACCATGAATCTCAATATCGCGGAATCTCTCTTTCATTTATGACAAGGCTGCCAAAGAAAATCAATGTAATTTACAAATTTTTAGATTAGAATACGGAAGGAACCTATGGCCAGCAAGGACCTTAAAATGAATAGCCGGACGGAGGCTCGCCAACAGAGAACTGAAGCCAGTTCTAATGCGCCGGCTGCTTGTACTTACGAGCCGCACGCACACATCAACTAGTTTGTTCTCAAACATGGCATGAAATGTTGACATTACGTGCCTAAAAATAGGCCACAAAGTACCTCCTATGCGGCTTGACACTTGGCACGGAATGGAATTTCATACTTACATTAACGGCCTAGGCCGGCAATGTATTTTTTTTTAATTTCCATTCCACATTTATTTGGGCCATTAAAAAAACAAAAAACGATTTTTGCTATATTTTGCAGTTTTATTTATTTAAAATTGACATGAACATAACAAATAACACATTATAAACAATTTCCAATTATTATAAATTGCAAACTAAACCACAAGAATACACATTTAAAATATTTCATCTAAATATTCGCGGTAAAAATGTGAACTGAAACAGCTTTTGGCCGAATTTGCATTGTCTATGGATATAATGTCACTAATGTCACTTTCTGACAGCCAGTTTGTGTTATAAAATATTAAGTAAAGTTATTATAGTAAGTTTATTTATTTCATTGCATGTTTGAGAAAAGCACTATACATACCTCGGCGGGAAATGGGGTTGCCGGCCTCGTATCTATCTGGCCTCGCTTCGCTCGGCCAGCTATATGTACTGGGCCGGCAATTCCTTACTTCCCGGCCTCTGCAGTAATGTACTATTTCCTATTGCGAGCAGCACACACAGATAGGTAGTCAGTTCTTTGTTAGTGATGCTTCGTCCGGCTATTTATTTGAAGGTCCTTGATGGCCAGTAAGAATGGAAATAAAATCTACCAAGCAGGTTACGCTGCATATTGTGCTATTACTTCTAGCCTGATCGGGTCCCCTACCTACCCCATACTATCCCATTCATAATGACGAAAGGGTTGCAGCAAACAGCCACTCGAAAAACGAGGCAAAGGTCCCAGAGCTGTTTATCAGCTGAACCCAGAATACGGCTACGCGTCAATAGAAAGTAGTAAAAGATAATTTAGGAACATCAGACGAACCTACCATCTGGCGTGACATCACACCCGGCGATAACCTAACCTACAAAAATAACTTTGCCGTCGTCGAAACCCTGAATTGACGTAAACACGTATAAAATCTGAATTATGGTCGAAGAGTGGTTGTGTTTGTGACAGTAGATATAAGATTGTGAGCGCATGAATGAATGACCTTTGATAAGTGACGTTATAGAAGTTTTTGTGTCGCTCCTGCAGATAGTATTGTGGGTACCAGTGGCGTGACGTCCATAGAACCCGATTCCCACCGGCTTGCCTATTTTTTAAAGCATATGACCGGAGTATATACCTACTCCTGAAGAAAAAGTAATCCAAATCTGCTTGGGGAGTTACCTTTGTTTTATCAAAATAAATGTTTGACAAATTATCACTTTCCAAAAAAAAATTTCGCAGAATTTCATTTCCCAAATAATCGTTTGCCAAATTAACTCTTCACAAATAATTGTTACGCGAACCTAATGTTTGACACATGAATGTTTAGGCAATGCCTCGCTCACCAAATGGTAGTTTGACCAAATTAGTCAAATGTTTTAGTTGGCATAACATACAGGGTGATTGATAATTCGACCTATACCTTGAAGGGGGTTATACTAGAGCTCATTTGCAATAAATTTAGCTCAGTAAACTAGGGGTCTAAATTTGATGGTTATCAAGTTATTTGAGTTTTACGTTTTTTTAGAAAAAGCCCGCTTTTCGGACTAAAAATGATAATTATGAAAAAAGTACTTCCATTTGGCTGGTATAAACTTTGTTTTCTAAAAGCCAATGAACCAATGACTACTTCAAATAAAAATTTGTGTCAAAATTTCAGAATTATCTTAGAAATAAACGGTCATAAAAACCAAAGTCATAATTTTTTTTTTCGATTTTGTTACAACTGATGAGAATTACTTGAAAAAAATGTACGGCACTTGATGTAAAAACTACAGAAATAAGTTCCTCAATTAATAAGCTTTCCAAAAAAGTACAAATGTTGTCAACTTTTTCAAAAATCTTGAAAATAATAATAATAATTCCAGAGCAGGTAGCGGTTTCGCAAAAGGCGTACCTGGCCCGGAGCCGCGTTGTTTGTGTCACCTTTATTTTTCTGAGAGCTTCAATTGACCTGCCTCGGTATCCTATCTTATCTAATTAGGGGTGAGATCTGGGTACATTGCGTTCGGTTCGTGTTCGGGCATGTTCGTGACTAACCGAGGTTTAATTATCTTCATTCAGTAAGTGATCAATCAATTACTTTTGACCTTCTTTCCAACTCGGACGTACTAATTTCTTAAAAAAAATGGCTGCTTATCAAAATGAAGAATACGCGGATATCCTGTACTGTTACGGGTTTTGTGATGGCGGCTCCGCTGCGGCTCGCAGAGAATATCAACGACACTTCCCCAACCGCCGTTTACCTGATGTAAGTGTGTTTGGTGCGACGTATCGACGTATTCGAGAAACTGGATCGGTTCAACGTCGTCAAGCTGATGCTGGAAGACCTCCAGTCCATGATCCGGTTGAAGAGGAACAAATCCTGGAGTGTTTCCGCGCGGATGGCACTACATCAACAAGGATTGTGGCTAACCAGCTTGGGATAACTCAGTGGAAGGTTTGGTTCACATTACATTCAGCACGGCAGTATCCATACCACTACACTCCAGTACACGCTATCGAGGAGGGAGATCCTGCAAGAAGAATCGATTTCTGCAGATTTTTGTTGAATGCTGACATCGAAGACCCGGAGTACCTGAAGAACATTTTGTGGACAGATGAGTCCAACTTCGACCGCGACGGAATAACTAACTACCACAATCTGCATTTTTGGGCCCCCAAACATCAAAACCCACGGAGGTCCAGAGAAGGAGCTCACCAGCACAGATTCTCACTAAATGTCTGGATGGGTATTGTGCACGACAATTTGATCGGGCCATTCTTTCTGCCGGCACGATTAACCGGTGACGCGTACGAGAACTTTTTGAGGGACGAACTACCTATGCTGCTGGAGGATGTGCCGCTTGCCAGAAGGATAGCCATGGTGTATCAACACGATGGCTGCCCAGCTCACTATTATCTGCGTGTGCGACATTGGTTGGATGTGAATTATCCAGAAAAATGGATTGGTCGAGGTGGTCCGATCCCTTGGCCAGCGAGAAGTCCCGACTTAACTCCATGCGACTTCTACATTTGGGGTCACATGAAGGCATTAGTCTACGACAGGCCAATTCGTGATGTAGAAGATTTACGAGAAAAAATTGTAGCAGCTGCCCAAACTATTAAAGAAAGTCTGTCGACGCGGGTTACAGTCAGTGAAGTACGTACAAGACTTCGTGCTTGCATTCGCAACCGAGGCAGGCAATTCGAACAAGATTTGTAGTTGTAATTGTAATTTATTTTAATTATTTATTTATCGTATGGCGAAACATTACCCTGCGTGCTTCTTTTTGTGTTTAGTAATAATTTAATTATTTTAAAATAAAATTTTATTTAGAAACTGGTTATTTTACTGCTTTTGCAATCTTATTCCTACCAACAAGCATTTGATGTAAATAAATTAATATCGTGCTTTCTGCATGAAGAAACACAAAGTAAGCAGACTGGCTTCAGGTCCGGTATGCTTATTTCTGTCAGTCATTAGGTATCATTATTACTTTCAATAATTAACTAATTGGTCACCTCATTACTGAAAAAAATAATTAAGCCTCGGTTAGTTAGTTAATGATTTGTAAAATAATTAGTTAACAACGATACGTCCAATTGGAAAGAAGGTCGAAGGCAGATAATTGATCACTTACTGAATGAAGATAATTAAACCTCGGTTAGTCACGAACATGCCTGAACGCAATCTACCCTGATCTCACCCCTAATAAGGTAAGATAAGATACCGAGGCAGGTCAATTGAAGCCCTCAGAAAAATAAAGGTGACACAAACAACGCGGCTCCGGGCCAGGTACGCCTTTTGCGAAACCGCTACCTGCTCTGGAATTATTATTATTATTTTCAAGATTTTTGAAAAAGTTGCCAACATTTGTACTTTTTTGGAAAGCTTATTAATTGAGGAACTTATTTCTGTAGTTTTTACATCAAGTGCCGTACATTTTTTTCAAGTAATTCTCATCAGTTGTAACAAAATCGAAAAAAAAAATTATGACTTTGGTTTTCATGACCGTTTATTTCTAAGATAATTCTGAAATGTTGACACAAATTTTTATTTGAAGTAGTCATTGGTTCATTGGCTTTTAGAAAACAAAGTTTATACCAGCCAAATGGAAGTACTTTTTTCATAATTATCATTTTTAGTCCGAAAAGCGGGCTTTTTCTAAAAAAACGTAAAACTCAAATAACTTGATAACCATCAAATTTAGACCCCTAGTTTACTGAGCTAAATTTATTGCAAATGAGCTCTAGTATAACCCCTTTCAAAGTATAGGTCGAATTATCAATCACCCTGTATTTTACGCAAAACAAAATTACGAAAATGATTTGTATCGTCAAAATTCAATGAACCTTTTTTTTTTAAGAGGGGAAAATGCGTTACGCATACCAAACAGGGTGCGGGGACGGACCCTGATGGTTATGTGGGACTCCCTTGAACCTAACCTACTGTTCTGGGAGCGGTTCGTTTTAGTTGGGGGACGCAGTTCTAACCTAACCTAATTACCTAATTGAATCTTTTTATTGAGTTTTTTTAATGCCCCCGTCCTCCGTTTACCTTCTGTTTATGTCAGTTTTTAGGGTTCCGTACCAAAATGGTAAAAAAGGAACCCTTATGGTGCGACTCTGTCTGTCTGTCTGTCTGTCTGTCTGTCTGTCTGTCTGTCCGTCTGTCACAGCCAGATATCTCAGGAACTACTGATGCTATCGATTTGAAATTTGGAATAGTGTTAAAAGTAGCTAACCCGAGCCTATTGGACATAAAAAATATCTTGTACCTTTTTTACTTTTTTTTTAAAAGGCTCCGTAATGGGACTTTGAAAATTGAAAGTAGGGCTATTATATTGCGTGGGGTATCAAATGAAAGGGCTTAATTTGTAGATTAAAACAGCATTTTTATTTTTTTTCTTAAATAAGTAGTTTTTGATTTATATATTTTTATGTACCATTCCCCCCCTATTATCTCCGAAGTTACTGATCAGAAAAATGTGTCATAATTACTAATTATAAATATCAACCTGAATATTACAGGAAAAATAGAACGGTCTTGCTAACTTTAATAACTTTTTAGAAATTTACAAAACTTGAAATCCCTAGCGGCGAGTAGCAAAACTAAGCGATGGCATGTTTCACGCTAGGGGATTTCCGGGCAAAACTAGATGGCGCTAAAACACTAAACATTTAACGATGTTATAATTAAACAAAGAAACATAGTATGGTAACAATTAGTTCGTAAACAGCTTATAATAAATAAAATTAAATACATTTAAATACTGTGTCACGTTTGCAAAGTTAAATAATTGTAAATAATATTATAATTATTTTACCAAGCTTATACATAGATGGCGTTGTAAATTCGGGGAACAGCTTTTTGTATGGAGAATGACAGTCCTCTTGATTTAATGGTCCTTGCTATTAAATAGAATCATTACACATCAGGTTCTCAATATTAGAGGCAAAATATAACTGTTTTCCTAACTTGCACTGTTTTTTAGAAATTTGCAAAAATCATAACATATACTTATTTGCTTCTACTAAACAAATCGACATACAGTTTTTCTTGAACTATTCGCGTATCTACTTATGAGTTTGTACGGAACCCTCGGTGCGCGAGTCCGACTCGCACTTGACCGGTTTTTTTTGTTTTTATTGAGGGCCACAGCAGTTCTTCAAAATTCTTGCTGTTGTTCAAAATTATTACTTAAACTTTAACCTTTTTTATGGGATCGTGCCGTTTTACCAATATTATTTTGGTCAAATTTTATTACCTCAAGAAATCCGATTTTTGACTTTTTATGTTTTGACATAACAATTCATTTGACTAAACTTTTATTGACTAATATTTTTTTGCCTTAATAAAGCATTTGCTAAAAGACTAAATGCCGAAATGTCATTTTCCGTATTAATATTATGCTGAATAAAAATTTGACCAAACGAAAATTTGCGTATTGTAATTATGCCAAAGATTGCATTGGCAAAAAAAACAGTTGCTAATATTTGTTTGGGAAATGAAATTTGACCAAAATAATTTTGGCAAAACGGCAGGATCCCCTGCTTGGGCTTTGCTAAGAATAAGTATATTTGACGCCTCGCCACTGATAGGTACAAAACTGTAAACATGGGTATGCCTACCAGAGGAGTGGAATTTCCCATGGTCAATTATAGGCTGTATATATATATTTTTTTTATATAAATTAAAACACTTTATTGCACACCAGAAAAATGCATTACAAGAGGTACATTACATAATCAAAACATAAAAAAATACAATATACAAAAAAAAAACAATCACAATTAAAAAAAACCTTAAACTAAACTAACCTACACCGGACCAGAAACCCCGTCCCCTGCCCTTCCCGACGCAAATGTACCCATAACGCTCGCCGCGTTGCCACGTTGAATCGCAATGGACAACCTTTGCATCAGGAACGACCCGGAGCGAGGATCGAGACCAGCCTCTCGTAAACGCCGCCCAAGTTCCGACAAAAACGATTTAGCTTCCGAACACCAACACCCGGACGTCTCCACAGCGAGAGGAACAAATACGTAGCCGCTCAATATATATATATACATAAAACACCCGGGTTAGAACATCATTTATAACTCGAGAAAGGGTGGACCGATTTATATGATCTTCGATTTTTTGGGTTTGTCTTTGCCCCAAATAACAGAATAATTATTAAAATATCTAAAAATTAAAAATACTGAGGCGGTACGAAGTTCACCCGGACAGCTAGTTTGAAATATTTTAACGTAGAAAGCATGAAGTGCTTGCCTACTTAAAATGTATTCGCTGGGTGCGCGATGGCAGCGCCAACTAGCGGTTACAAATACGGCGGACTTTTTTTTGTGTTTTGTGGCTTTTGCTGCAAGGCACTTTGCCAACTAAAAACGTAAATTTCGCTAGTAAAAAGTGACAGCTGGTCTGCCGAAAGTTCCTTTTTTGGCCATGACGCGCGCTGCGATCGTTTCGTGGTTCCCCCACCTTATACTTCGCACCCAGCGATATTGGACAGTCTCCCATACTGTCCCATTCCCATAGAGAGGCTTGGAGCGAATTCACAAATGATTTAGTCACGTAAAAGTTTGTATCTGTGAAGTTAGCCTCAAGCCTACTAGCAGGTAAATTATTCTTTCCTATTCTATTAATACACTCACGGACAATGAATTCGGGTCATTTTCTATGAACGATTATATAGGTAAACGCAACCTCTCCGGAGTGCCAGACGTTGAGATTTGTGACTGGAAGTGGGTAGACCGAAATAATGGGGAAACAGAGTATTTTCATGAGGAAATCAAATGAACATTTCGCCCGTGCCTCCTAGACCATAGCACAAACACCCGCGATTTGGGAGTTTTGAGACTTTTGAGATTTTATTTTACCGCTCTCAGTAAAATTGGTGTCTAATAATTTATACTATTCTTGCACTGACCTTTTGCATAAGAGGTTGCATGTTTTATATTACTGCAACTTCTACTTTCAATGTTTATTTATCATAGCTGTCACGCGCTGCAAAAAAGTAAGGATGATAGTATTCCTTCTCATCCGGGTGTAAAAATAGTTCTTTCATCAGTTTCAAGTCCAAAGAAACTCTATCCGAGACGAAAGGTCGTCAGTTACAAGGCGATTACTGCTATTTACAGCCTTTTAACATTATGGACGTCTGTTTCCCACAATACAATTGTAATGGCACTAATTGTATGGTATTTAATTGTTGTTGACGATGAGCTAATGCTGGGGATAGAAATAATCTTGTTACAGTGATACCTACTTAACGACACAAGCATGAAGGAAAATCTACAGCTAGAGTCTGTGCAGAAAGAGAATAGGCGTGGCGAAAAACGGAACTAACCTAACCAGTATGGCCACAGAACAGAAAATACGGCACATACGGTAGAAAAGCATTACAGCGCCCCCCAAAATCTCCTAAACGGCCGAAGTTGGACTACTTGTTCGTCTTTATACTTTGACTCAGACGTCTACTTTATTTCCAAGGACCTTAAAATAAATAGCCAGACGGAGGCTCGTCAACAGAGAACTGAAGCCGATGTGCGTGCCGACTGTGTGTACGGCACACGGTCGGACGCCCTTGGGTGGTCTGGCCAGCGACCTGGTTCGAGCCCAGGGACCGCAACGGCCAACCACCCGGCCCGACAATCACCATGCCTGGTTATGGGTTGTGAGTTTGTCAGGTTTAAAAAAAAAAAAAAAGAACTGAAGCCATTTCGAATGCGCCGGCTGCTTGTACGTACGAGCCGCACGCACACATCAAATAGTTTATAGTTTTTTTCTATTGCGTGCAGCACACACAGATAGGTAGCCGGCCGATTAGACGTGCTTCAGTTCTTTGTTAGTGATGTTCTGTCCGGCTATTTATTTGAAGGTCCTTGTGTATTTCATTTGGATCCAAAACCATACCGTACCGTATGGTCCAAAAGTTTGCGTGATCGCGAGCTCCGAACTGCCGATGCAGACTTTTTACCCGACTGCGGCGAAGCCCAAAGGACCTATGTGTTTGACCTGTATGTATATATCATATATATGTATGTCCGTTCCTATGTCCGCTCGTAACTACTCAACGGCACAACCGATTTTGATAAATGATATATCATTAGATTCGTCTTGATGGCGCGAGTGCGACTGGGTATGAAGTTCGTTAGAATAAACAAAATGGCGGATTTTATGCACTTTAACGGTGCACCGCGGTCGGGTTTTTTTTTAGTAAAAATATTTATCGTTCTATTCCATGACTTATCGTTTTCATAGTAAGCCATTGACGTAATTACAAGTCTATGTTGTAAGCATATTATAGGGAACGTGTACGACGAAGGTGCTGCCAACTGGTGCCGCCAATCTAAATCAAATACCCTCTCATGCTGGGGCCACATTGACGAAAACGTCGTTAATAACGTTAATTTATCGCGTTGAATGACGATTAACGTCAGTGTAGCTACAACTTACTATATTTGACATTGTCACTTACATTTTAACATTGACATTGACAGCTTGATTTGACAGGGGCGATAGTTTCCTTTATTGTCCGTCCGTGTCTATTTTGTCGTTTAGTGCTGCCACCTATAGTTCGTGCACGTTCCCTATTAGATATGACAATACCCGGGATCTGTCACAAATAACTAACCACTAGGGACGGGCGGACAATAAAGGAAACTATCACCCCTGTCAAATCAAGCTGTCAATGTCAATGACAATATCTAAGTGTCAATGTCAAATATAGTAGTCGTAGCTACACTGACTTTAATCGTCCTTCATCGCGATAAATTAACGGCGTTTTCGTCAATATGGCCCCAGCATGAGAGGGTACATGATTTAGATTGGCGGCACCAGTTGGCAGCACCTTCGTCGTGCACGTTCCCTATACAGCGGTTCGAAGAATCCCAGTGACCCTCTGACCGTGGCGCTATCAACAATGACTCATTCTACGTTCTGACCCTTTGTCACGTCATTTCGTAGTATGTATTACTAATATCAAACATGACATACCGCAGATAACGTACAGAACAGGCAAAATGTGGGGAGATTAACTGCTTACAACTGTACATTTTTACCCGACTGCGGCGAAGCCCAAAGGAGGGTTATGTGTTTGAACTGTATGTATGTCCGTTCCTATGTCCGCTCGTAACTACTCAGTGGCACAACCGATTTTGATAAATGATACATCATTAGATTCGTATTGGTGGTGCGAGTGTCACTGGGTAAATTTGTGAAAATAAACAAATTGGCGGATTTTATGCACTTTTAAAGTGCACCGCGGTCGGGTTTTTGTCTGTGGGTTTCTAAGGCTTCTCCTAATCTTCTAAAGCCTTTTAGAAGAATTGAAATGTTTTGAATCGAGACTTTGACAAAAGCATTTAATGATATCAACCAACTGATTAAAGTAAATGAAATGATGGTTATGTCTCGATTTTAAGCGGTTGGGTGTCTAATATTTGGTTTTATTGCGAGCAGTGGAAGAGCACTTAAAACCTATTTTAGTTTAAATTTTAGCAATTTAGAGCGATTTACCTCACTAAAACGTCTGTGTTTACCCTAATGGTTCACTGGTAGAGAATGTCTTACGGCGTTAAGGCCCCCATTTGTACTTTCTTGTATTCTGCTATAAGTTTAAATAAGTATGGGCAATGAACATGATCGCAATAATTGAATAAATGAATAAGTAGGTAAATAAACATTTCTTAATGAAAATAAGTATATTATGTCAACTAGATGCTGTTAAACCAGAACAGTAAACTCTAAAGTTACCGCCGAACTAAATATTTTAAAAACCCGACCGCGGTGCACTTTAAAAGTGCATAATATCCGCCATTTTGTTTATTTTAACGAACTTCTTAGTCTTCATACCCAGTGACACTCGCGCTATCAAGACGAATCTAATAATGATGATGATGTATCATTTATCAAAATCGGTTGTGCCGTTGAGTAGTTACCCTCCTTTGGTTACAAAGCTAGTGATGTGAGAACTTCATTTATGCTATAGTTTTTTTCTGCGATACTATGTAGGTTACGTACTAGTTCCGCCCCTCGTATCTCGTGGGGGCGATTTTGTGCGTCAGTTACGCTTCCATATACTCATACATTTCGATGCTATAAGTACTTTAGTCACGTAAACTCTTTAGTATTTTGTTATTCCGCTACCACGTGCTTCCCTAATGTTAATAACCCTCACCTTGCAACCCAAAACGTCAAAACGACCGTTTCACGTCATTCTATTTTGAGTTTTATCTCAGTTCAATAGAATCTAAATTCCTTAAACCGCCGTTGGAGTTATAACAGTTCTTCCTGGTAGTGAATTAGTAAAAACGAATGAATGGTGGTTTATCAGGGGTCAGCGTAGTAAGATAATGTTTAAACAAGAGTGTCTGTGTGTTACTCCGAAACTGTGAAGTTATCGTATCGTACTGATATCGCATTTGATAAGTTTCGTTGTCTGTGGAAGCTGGACTAGTGAGAAATGAACAAAAACAACTTTTGGGATTCTTGGAAAACAGACGGCAGAGGGAGGACCCTCTTTCTCGTTAGGCTGAGTGGGCAAGTGCCAATGTCCGCAGTGAGCCATTAAAAAAAAATTAAGCATTCTTAGAACTTTGTCGTCTTACGAGTGTAATTGACCCAACGAGCGTGAAGCGTCTACGTTTCAGCTTGAGTATATCGGTCTTTCGTATTCCGGCTTTCCAGCTGTTCTGAGCACAGAATAAGCAATAGTAGTATACGTACGTATGCGTAATAGTACTACCAAGGACCATTAAAACAAGAGGACTGTCATTCTCCATACTTTGGATTGTAACCCGACCGCTAGGGGATTTCCGGGCAAAAACTAGATGGCGCTAAAAAACTAACCATTTAACGATGTTATAATTGAACAAAGAAACATAGTATAGTAATAATTAGTTCGTAAACAGCTAATAATAAATAAATTCTAACATTTAAATACTGTGTCACGTTTGCAGAGTTGAATAATTGTAAATAATATAATTCTTATACCAAGCTTATACATAGAGGGCGTTGTAATATCGGGGAACAGGTTTTTGTATGGAGAATGACAGTCTTCTTGTTTTAATGGTCCTTGGTACTACGTACAGAAGTCTCTCACTCTATCCGAAGGTTCGAAAGTAATAACGAGTAGTAAAGTACTAACGATTCTGAGCCAGAAAAACCTCAAAAGTCCATATTTTGAGAAAGTAGCTACCCCGGGATTTATTTTGGAAAGCGGTCATTCACAGTCTGTGTGAGTGCCATCCATACTGGAGCATTCTTAAATCTTTGTTTGTAGTGCGTTCGCTCACGGCGCGCACACATTCAAGCACACAGTGTACCTTTTGTAGGCAGAAAACCGGCCAAGTGCGAGTCGGACTCGCGCACCGAGGGTTCCGTACAAACTCATAAGTAGATACATGAATAGTTCAAGAAAAACTATATGGCGATTAGTTTAGTAGGAGCAAATAAGTATGTGTTAAGATTTTTGCAAATTTCTCAAAAACAGTGCAAGTTAGGAAAACCGTTATATTTTTTCTGTAATATATAGGATGACATTAATAATTGGTAATTATTACAGATTTTTCTGTTCAGTAACTTCGAAGATAATAGGGGGGGAACGGTATTATTTTTAACGTTTTTCGCCATAAATCAAAAACTACTTATTTAAAAAAAAATACAAAAATACTGTTTTAATCTACAAATTAAGCCATTTCATTTGATACCTCACTCAATATAATAGCCCTACTTTCAATTTGCAAAGTCTCATTACGGACCCCTTTAAAAAAAAAGTAAAAAAGTTACAAGATTTTTTTTACATCCTATAAGCTCGGGTTAGCGGTTCTTAACACTATTCCAAATTTCAAGTCGATAGCATCAGTAGATCCTGGGATATCTTGCTGTGACAGACGGACAGACAGACAGACAGACAGACAGACAGACAGAGTCGCACCATAAGGGTTCCTTTTTTACCATTTTGGTACGGAACCCTAAAAATTACTGCTATTATACTGTACTCGCGAGCTCACAGAGCCACTAGTAGTATTGCTGTCCTACTGTACTTTTCGCTCCTTTAGAATTATATAGTGACTCAAAGCATTTTTTTTAATTTTGCTTTACGTCACTGTTTTAGAGGTGTGTGTTGTCTGGAACATAATACATCCAGGGCGTACAGAAGCCAAGTACATTATAGCTAATAAGGAAAACAGTTACTTAGAATAAGCACAATTAGACTCACAAAATGCGAAGATTTCTAAGAACTTCTGATAAGCACACGACAGTTCACTTATGTTGCTTTACAAAAAGGACGTATAGGCTATTGAAAATTCAAACTTACGCTGTTCTTAATAAATATTAGAACAGTGCATAGTTCATTATGAAACGACTGAGGAGTGTTGTACAAAGCAAAAAGACTATCTGTGTGTCTACCGCATCATCTCTCTTCTAACAGCTGGACTGGCTAGATTTTTAGACCTACGATTCAAAATTTAGTACTTACATCATATTCGAAACAAGCTTTTTATAAACTTTCAATGTAAGTATGTTTTAATATAAGCAGTATAGCAAAAAAAGGAGGACAACTAGTTCGCCCAATTATGGCGTTTACTTTATATGGCCAGCCCGACGCTGGCAATATTCACGGGTGATTTTTGAAGGACATCATTCTCCTGGCCTCTAATATTCAGATGATTCCAAACTTATGAAAATGGCATTTTTGGAGCTTGGCCGGGACTACAAAATAACCAAAAATGCCATTCTAAAAAGGCGGGATTTTCTGAGTATTTACAAGTGCACAGGGGAATGATAATTTTCAAGAATAACTCTTAGTGTTTTATTACAATCAGGGTTACCCTCATAATTACGATATTTCCGATACCGTTTTCTACATTCACCGAAACGGCGCAGCGATCGCTCGGGCAATTGTGGCCGTCTAATAATAGGACTGCAATAATTGCCAAGGCCAAAGGGCAAGTGTGGCCGCGCGGTGCCCAGCCCTGCGCGACTAGCGGGACAGGTCCCACGGTAAACTAATCCTTTTTGAAATCTAATGAAAGGTAATGGTGATAATTAACCATACATTATTTTTTTTTAAACCACCGGCTTTCAATAAACTAATTTCGATAATAAATGCCGAGACTCTATGTAAAATAACCAAATCGCCTTATGTGTCACAGCGAAAAGCCTATAGATCACCCCGCCCAAGACATATTTAGAAAGCATAAGATATTAACGTTGCCATGCGTATACATACTACATGCTTGTAAATGTGTTCGTGCTAACTTACATAATTACAAAACCTACGGCCAATGTAACCAAAGGACATCGCGTAGGCAAAATCTCTCAGCCCCCCCGCGACAGCGACTCGCTAAGGCCCGTGCGGCTCTGGACGTGATGGGATGCAACGTATATAACCGTGTTCCCACAGATATAATAAATTCGGCAACCGACACTATAATTATTTACAAAAAAACTTAAGACGCTGTTGTTAGATATGGCGTTCTACAAAATAAATGAGTTTTTACCGAAGGATCGTTGACCCAATCGCTAATTAAGTACACATTAAATTGCCTACTAGGTATAATAAATTTATATAAAATAATATATAAAAGTTAAATAAAAATGTATGATGCATGAAATAACTACTCAATATCATTGTAAAGATATGTTTAAGCACACTGACTTGTAAATGAGATGTACATTTACCAATAAATGATCTGAATCTGAATCTGAATCTGTGCCTATAATATTTTAAAAGTTCCCTCAATAACTGTAAGATCCCATCATCAGCTCGTGATTTGGTTGCAATGGGACAACCTCAGAGGTTTACCCTTCCAAACAAAAAATAATGTTCAGCCATCTTCGAGTAATCGCGTAACAAACGTATAAATTTAATGCCGTTTTTCCTTTGCGGGGGTCAGTTAACGTACGTAACTTACGTCAAATGAAGCTAATCGATAAGTAATGCATGAGACCCTATAAAAATACCCAAATCGCCATATGTGTGCCTATAATATTTGAAGAGTTCCCTTGATTTCTCCAAGATCCCATCTTCAGATCCTGATTTGGTTGCAATGGGACCACCTCTGAAATATACCCTTTCAAACAAAAAAAGAATTTTCAAAATCGGTTCAGCCGGATTATATTAGGTTTATGCCATTGTTGTTTCTTCCTATTCGCGATTCTGCACAAAATAAATTCCACACAGCTGAATTTAATCACATGCATAATGCTTCACAGTCGTTATTTCTACGCAATCTTGTTCAATCAATCATTTATTCATTTGCATTGTACAATTTGACTTACGTTACGAGTACGTCTAAGAGTACGCCCTGTTAGGGCATTGCAATTGCAAATACAGATATAACTTACAAACTAGACATTAGAATTTCTCGTACTTAATAATAGTATAAGATATGGCACACATAACTTAAAAACTAAAACTATTTAGTATATGGTATTATTTGTATGTATATTATGTTAACTTATCGCTAAAGAATTCTTCGATGGAATAATATGCCTTACTAATTAACATTATTTTGAGCTTTTTTATGAATACTTGGTCCTTGGTTTCTCTTTTAATAATATCCGGTATTTTATTATATATGTTGATGGATCTGTAGTAAGGACCGTTTTTGAACATGCTTATTTTTGGCTCCGGAAGGGATAGTTTGTTGTTACGGCGTTCGTTTTTGACATAAGTGTAATAAGAGATATGTTTTCTAACAAATGTAGCTGTTTCTAGGATATATAAAGATGGAAGGGTAAGTATATTATATTTTACAAAATGGGCTTGGCAACTATTTCTTGGTTTTAGATTGGCTATAATACGTAAACACTTCTTTTGCACAACAAATAGGTCATGCGCATCTGAGCTGTGGCCCCATAATAGAATTCCATACTTTAGCCAGGCATATGCAAAAGCATAGTACGCAGTTAGAGCACATTCGGTTTTTTCTTCCTAGTAGCGATTCTGCACAATATGAATTCCACACAACTGAATTTAATCACATGCGTTATACTTCAACGCCGCAGGTTCTAATGGCGTTTACTCCCTTTGAGTCTAAAGGTATCGATATAAGAAGTCTATGGAATTTGTGTGTATGACGCAACCCTCTCCACGCGAGTCTAACTCGCACTTGTCCGGTTTTATTGGAAACGTTTGTCTGAAGTTCCATCTCATGGTCACCCTGGTGAGTTGTGACGTGCCGCACTAATCACTGCACGATTGTAAATGACGGGCATCTTGTTCGAAATTTCAAGTTTGTAATCGTTGCCAGTCGCAGGAGGCGAAAATCGTGCGATCGTCGTTAGGAGTCTTTGGGGGAGACCCGTGTCCCCATATATATATACAAGTGAAATCTTTTACGTGATACAAGATAATTAAACCTCAATCTATCCATGATTTTGAACAACTTTTACTATGAGGTCAACTTTGTAAATGCAAAAAAATACAATTTTCTCGTACATTTTGTTCTACCTATTCATGACCTTTTCTATGAAACAGTTAATATATTTTTCATCACACTTGCTCGAAAATGGTGTCATTACACGTAGGTTTTGCGGGCCGTAAATGACCTATTACGCCCTAGGGCGTAATGGTTTTCTTTTTAAATTTGAAACGCTGTTCTGTTTTACTCTTATTTGTCATTTTCAAAGGAAACGCCAACTTACTTTTTTAACTTTTATTACTGAAATATTTATTTAAAGAGAACTGTTATTGCAAATACATGTAAAAACATATTTCTGTAACATTAATTAAATGTTTAAATATAGTATTTCAGTATTTTGCAAATATAAAATAAACCATTTTTAGTTTTTACCGCTATGGTTTCCGAACGTGACTTGACGTTCGCATTGTCTATGGAATATGTCACTAATATCACTGTCAGTTTTACAATTTTATTTAGGTTAAGTAAGGTTATTTTAATCAGATTTCCTCACAAGTGTGATGAAAAACATTGTGTGTGCCACGGGCGGTAAAGGAATTACAAACTCGTGTTATTAAAGCCCTCGGCTTCGCCTCGGCCTTGTAACAAACACTCGTTTGTAATTCTTTACTTACCGCCCTTGATACACAATGTACTATTGTGCATTTACAAAGTTGACCCCACAATAAAAGTTGTTCAAAATCATGGACAGATTGAGGTTTAATCATCTTGTATCACGTAAAAGATTTCACCTTGTATATATATCGCTACCCTTAGACTTAAAGGGCTTAAGCTCCATTAGAACCTACGGCGTTTACGTCCTTTGAGTCTAAAGGCCTTTACGGGTCATTCTCATTGTTGTGCAAACAGTCACTACTGTGGATGTCACTATCGTGGACGTTATTAGCCTTTCAAATTGATAAAAATAAATTAATACTATCATGATATTATGACGGTTCAGGTACAGTCGAACGTTTAGAAAGAGCAATGAAAGACACGGTAATAACATCCACGTTAATGACTGTGTGGTGTGTGCACAAAAATGAGAATGACCCTTACATTTAGTTTAACCTCTTAAAAAAAGTATCACGCATAAAATTAAAAATTTATGACGTGGCTCTTGGACTGAGAACAAATATTTATTATGTATGTACATACAATTGCAATGGATTTAAAGCTCTAAGATTTATTTTTAATTAAACGCGATTTCAGGTGATTCCATTATCACCGGGCCAAGATGTTGGGAAAGTCGAGGAAACCCCATCTTGACTCATTGCCAACAGGCCAATTTTTTAGATGATTTTTAGTTGTAATTTAGGTTTATTTTCTTAGGCTTAGTTTATTTTTTTTATGCCACACCTGGCCTTAAAGCCGCTTTCTGGCCAAGTGTACACATAAAATGATGTACACAACACGGGAGGTAATAAAGGCCCTCAATCGCATATTTACGTCCCTCGCTTGCAGCTCGGGCCGCAAACTTCGACGATCTCGTTCTTTCTTTGCATTACCATCCTAATTGTGTAATGTACTATTACTTAAGTTTAGATTAGTAAGTCGTTATATTTTATTTGTAATTTAACAAAACAAATTAATGTTAATGTTTATAATTCTTTTCAGCGCTGAAATGTTTACCAGAGGACGATGCCTGCTCTTTAGAACAATCAGAAGAAATAGAACAGCAAGAAACAGGTAAGTCTCACTACTAACATTGATCATCATTATTATCAGCTATACGTCCCACTGCTGGGCAGGCCTACTCAGATAAACGAGAGCCAATGGGCTGTAGTTCCCACCATAGATGCCTGCAGATCGAGGACTTCACATACACCTAGGGTTGCCAGATGGTCGGGATTTGGCGGGATTCTCCCGATTTTTTGTATGTCCTCACCATCCCTTATACCGGTGGGAACGAGTACCCAACACACTCTACCACGTATTACTGTTTAAAATCAATACATCTTATGTATCAGTGATGCTTATTATAATCAACTTAATGTCTACTATGTTTGAGTCTAAAGTCATTTATGACAAATATTAATATTAAGTTTGAGAAGACGCAATTCCAAAAAGCTTGCTTGCATATCACTTAAAGAAAACAAAAAATTGTGTCAACTGGTGGAATGACCCTCATTGGATGAACAGGGGTATTCTAGCATATAGGCCAAAACAATTGCTAACCGCCACTAAATCAAATACACTCGTGTCTTCAGAGATCCGTCGGCCGATCGGCGCGGGCGCCGACGCACCGGCCGAGTGCCTCCCTGGCACCGAGTGGGACAGCAACTGCCACCGTTGCCGCTGCTCCGCCGACGGCGAGGCCGACTGTCTGCGGCAGCCGCAGTGCGACACCATTACTGGTAAGTAGGTAAGCATTCGACTAGCTGTAGTCTCCAGTGAGACAGCGACTGCCACCGTTGCCGCTGCTCCGACGGAGAGGCCGACTGTTTGCGGCAGCCGCAGTGCGATACCATTACTGGTAAGTAAGTAAGCATTCGACTAGCTGTAGTCTCTAGTGAGACAGCGACTGCGACCGTTGCCGCTGCTCCAACGGAGAGGCCGACTGTCTGCGGCAGCCGCAGTGCGACACCATTACTGGTAAGTAGGTAAGCATTCGACTAGCTGTAGTCTCCAGTGAGACAGCGACTGCCACCGTTGGCGCTGCTCCGACGGAGAGGCCGACTGTCTGCGGCAGCCGCAGTGCGACACCAACTGGTAAGTAGGTAAGCATTCGACTAGCTGTAGTCTCTAGTGTGACAAGAGGGATCCCCTTGTTTCCCATAAAGTTATAAGTCATACTGTATTGTTAGTCATAATTATCGAAAGTCATAAAGTATTTGTTTCTCTAAAACGGAAATATTTTAGGATATTTAAAATCGTTAGGTTAGCATATAGAAAACAATAGGTTACGTTAGATTTGCTTTATAACAATTCTGAAAACT
Organism: Eudemis profundana; assembly: GCA_947034925.1. Classification (NCBI taxonomy): domain Eukaryota; kingdom Metazoa; phylum Arthropoda; class Insecta; order Lepidoptera; family Tortricidae; genus Eudemis; species Eudemis profundana. The sequence goes on along the minus strand of OX344814.1, from coordinate 5,225,198 downwards.
TAACGGTTTCGTAAAAAATAAGTTGTATGACTTTTGATAATTATGACCATACAGTATGGCTTTTAAAATTTATGGGAGACAATATAGACCCGGGACAAGAACTCCACTGCGAGGCCGACTGCAGCTGTAAGGCCGACAGTTCCAATAAAGGATACTCATTTGTTTGATGTGTTGTAACCGTGGTAGAAAATGGATATCGCTTTTTACGGTACCGCGTCTTCTTTCATTTCTCTCTTTTCGCTGTATCTCTAGCAAAACTGTGTTCTAGTATTAACATTTAAGATGGAAGAGGACACCTCATATTGAGGTGTTCCCGGAGCGCTATGACATGGGGTACTTCAAGAAGCGAGTACAGAAGACCCTCAAAGATCAGCCACGTATAGGTAACTCCTCTGGAGTTGCAGATATCCATGGGTGACAAAGACTGCTCTGTCCGCTCGTTTGCCACTTCATCACTTGAAAAAACTTCTGAGTATTCGTAAATACCTATGTGTGGAGCTGTGGACAGAGGAAATATCTCAGTAACATAAATAACTCTCATTGCAGAAGAGCCGATCCGCTGCAAGCCGAACAGCACCTTCGAGCGGGAGTGCAACACTTGCGTGTGTCTTGAGAATGGCTACGGACTCTGTACCGTGAAAGCCTGCCAGAGGGTATCAGGTGAGTGTCTGTTTATTTTCTCTCGAATCCTCAAGACCTATAAACCCCTCAACCTGGGGAAGGCAAGGGGAAGGCATTTGGGCTTGATTTTCTTTCAACTGAATGACCCTCACTGCGGGTAATGGGGCGGGGGTGCTTTTGGAGTGCCGCAGCTGGAGACCCCTGGCATAACTTAGAGGCCCTTGCTCACGTTAGCTAATGCAAGGCTTCCGCAGATTATTCTGATGTCATTTAATGCCTGCAGTTTTGCCGACAAATTATTTTCTCACGGTGCCACCTTTTTTCTTTGAAACCGTATATTTTGCATGATTTTTGTGAAGGTTATATAGGTTTGTGTAATATGAAATACCAATCCCAAGAAAAACCGGTTTCAGAAAAAAACGCTTGGGAATAAAGGAAACATTCTGTGAAACGGTTGTCGCCGATCCTTTTTGCAATGCTTAGGATTCCTTATTCATGACATAAAGGTTTCTGATTCAGCCCCGTCGAAAGCCAGCGTGCCAAAAGGCGTGGACTGCGCCCCTGGGACCACCTGGCAGAGCCAGTGCAACGACTGCGTGTGCTCGCCGGAGGGGATACGGTTCTGCACGGAGAAGGCTTGCCCCGGCCAGGAGTCTGGTGAGCATAGAATTCGGTCCAGATTACCATATTATTGATAGCGCTGTCCCTAATGGTCACATTCGGGCCGAGGCGACTAAGCCAAAATATCATATCTTGGACCGGTCGTGCAAAAATCTCACCGTGACGTCGCGCCTCCGTCTGTTTCTGGAGGTGGGATCGTTTTCTTGCAGCGTAACTTGTTTATGTTTTCCCTTTATGCTCTCATCAATAAATGTAAGTTCTTTATTTTTGTGTATAACTATTTCATTACATAGAAGAGATACTTAAATTAAGTTTTCTGTTTGTGTCCTTTACGGATTATATTAGGTTTATGCCATTGTTGTTTCTTCCTATTCGCGATTCTGCACAAAATAAATTCCACACAACTGAATTTAATCACATGCATAATGCTTCACAGTCGTTATTTCTACGCAATCTTGTTTCTTCCTAGTAGCGATTCTGCACAATATGAATTCCACACAACTGAATTTAATCACATGCGTTAGACTTCACGATTCTGTAATTATTATTTTTTTAATCTCATACGTAACCGGGAATCGAACCCGGTCGAAATTGGGGCGGAGAATTTTTTTTTGAAAATTTCGACTAGGAAATAACAAGGTAGTATAGAAGATAGATAGAATAAAAGATAAAGGTAGTATAGTGAAGTATAAAGCATGTGATTAAATTCAGTTGTGTGGAATTCATATTGTGCAGAATCGCTACTAGGAAGAAACAAGATTGCGTAGAAATAACGACTGTGAAGCATTACGCATGTGATTAAATTCAGTTGTGTGGAATTTATTTTGTGCAGAATCGCGAATAGGAAGAAACAACAATGGCATAAACCTAATATAATCCTCCTTTACCTGATATGCTAGCCTGTACATAGTGTGCATGTTCGTTAAATAAGCAGCGGTGTTGCAACAACTTGCCCTGCAACTCCTGCCTGGTATCACTTACTGAAATCAACAGTGCCTACTTGGGTGGACTTTAAGTAGGTAAGAGAATAGGTAGAAAATAATTAGAGAGAAATGTAAAAATATAGTTTGTATGTTTTGGAAACAAAAAACGATGACAGTTTTATTGTATCCAAGTGAACCTTGAAATATTGGCTCAATAAAATCGACATAAAGGTGCATTTCCGCACTTGCGTGAAGCTAGGCATTGCTAAGAGGAACGGGCCGTGAGTTGACCAATCTCCGAGCTCGAAATCGCCTTTCCGCCCAGCTCCACGTAAGTGGAAACGCACCTTAAGGCTATCTTCTGTATAATGTAGATTAGATTTAAATCTTCTCTTCAAGAGGTATGTTCAAAATCCTGTGCCAATGATTGTCATGTCGTATTCCAGAGCCGCCGCAGCGCTGCGCGCCTCAGAGCCAATGGAAGCGCGAGTGCAACATGTGCTGGTGCACCTCCGGCCGGGCTATGTGCACGAAGATGGGCTGCGGGGGCCCTGTCGGTGAGTCCATCATCAGCCTACAGTGGCGTGCACTCCATAAAGACAAAAACGACACTGCACAACAACAAACCTTAATTCTCTTAACACACTACCCTCCTACCCTTAGTAAGGTTGTCTTTATGGAGTGCACGCTCGCTGGTCCGCTGCTCACTTTGAGCAATCAGCGTAACTTCAAAGTGGCCCTGGCCTAGCGTCCTGGTTCGATCCCAGGCGCTTCGGCCCCCACCTAGTCCGACCCTCTCAAGGTGGCCCGGGATTAGCGACCTGGTTCGATCCCAGGCGCCCCCGGCCCCCAACTGGTTCGATTTTTGCAACAGTCAGTAAGACGTGCAAGTTTGTCAGGCTTAAAAAAAATGTCAGCCTATATCCGTCCCACTGCTGGGACTCCTCCTATAATTATGATAATCTAATAGATGAATGATAAAGTGTGGAACTCCCTGTCGGTGTCGGTGTTTTTGAAAAATTATAACCCGAACACTTTTAGGACCGGAGTGCGTAGGCACCTTCTGGATGCGCTCGTTCCATCGTAGGCTGATCAGATTCAAGAGCAACCAGGTTGGGGTAGCATACTCCTTTGATTCCACGGATGTATACTGGTTGCCTCACAATGCTTTTCCATCACCGAAAAGCTATTGGTAAATATCAAAGCATGTTTCGTACATAAGTTCCGAAAACTCATTAGTACGAGCAGGATTCGAACCCACAACCTCTGCTTGAAAGGCGCATATCGGAACCACTCAGTTACGATAGCTTCCCTCCCAATTCCCAAGTGACCTAGGTACCTTTGTTAGGTACCATCTCACTCATTCTGGATGTTATCTTTATTTTTTAATTAGTAATTAATAATCATCCTAATTTTCAGTTGTTATGCATTTCGACGATGAAAAAGAAGTCCCTGAGAGTGGAATTGAAATGTCTGAAGTGGTAAGTACAGTCACATTTAATTTTAGATAGTTTCTTATGAAAAATTGGGGTTCCATTTGGTGTGCGGCATTTTTTTCATATGCAACACAATTTAATGTTTTATAGACAAACGTTTCATTGAATTTCATCTCGTCGGCATTTTTTTCTCTTTAGGGGAGACCTATGATTATCAGAACGGTAGCGGTTTTTTAACACCGATCGATGTACTTATTCCATCGTTTAGTACCAATTTTTTATGGCCACTGTGACAACCAACTCGTAAGACATGCAAACCCGACCTGACAGTAAAAATTCAATTTTTAAAAGACTCCATATAACAACCATTGGGTTAGGTTTATTGTACATCATAAAAAAGCATTAAGCATTGACACGTTTGTCCGTCTCGGCCATTACAACCTTCGCCTGACGGCTCGGGCTGTGCAACACAGCACACAGCCTCGAATGTAATGACCAATGCCCACAAGTGTCATACGTTTTTCAATACACTTCTCATTAAAAAATAATATTGCACCAAGTTCAATCTTCGAGCGTTTCAACCATTTAATTCCCCTGGTCATTAATGTTGTTAATTCCCTGTAGAATCTAATGGCATTTTAGTTATTGTGTGCCCAGGACACGCCAAGTTCTATACCAAAAATGCCATTAAGTTCTACAGGTACTTTACTAATATCTGTGTCCAGGGAGTTTGAAACTCCCGAAAAATGATTCTCCTCATAGACGGTTTAACAAATTCACATTCGATAATATTGCACTTACTTCATCTGTTTTAAAAGCAACATTGGTGATTGGAAGGACACTTAACTGATGATATTATTAACTGTAATTCTGCACCAGGTATGTAATTTTTTATAATAAAATAATAATGAAATACCTGATATAACTACTATATTACATTATAAACGAATTGTGACTCTTTCAGAACAAGTTACCCGAAGTCCCAGATCTTAATAGTAATGTTTTACCTAAAGTTGACGCAAGAGATGATAACACTGAAGATTTAAAAGAAGACCACAACCTCACAACTGATCCAGTTGAAGAAAATCTAACTGACGTAGCTCTGAAAGATTTAAATGATTATGATCATAATGAGGTACACACCCCGATAAAGATTCCAGATCAGGACGTAGCAGATTTTGCTGCAAATGAAAACGACGGTTCAAAAGTCGATAACGATTTAGAGTTACTGGAAGATTTGTTAAGCCATAACATGGATGATCAAAGGGCAGAATCTCAAAAAGGCGTAAATAAAGATTTGGAAGTTTTTGAAACTCCTTACTTTGATTATAATAAAAGAAATGATCATAGAGTTCAAAAGAGATCCGCATGCAAGCCTAATCAGGAGTTTCAGAACGATTGTAATACTTGCAAATGCTCAGCGAGCGGTCAAAGTTACACCTGTACACAGAATGAATGCATGGACAGCGATAAAGAAGAGGTGGAAAAAGATGTAGATAAAGAAGTTGAAGTGTTTATGGAGAATGAGGTATGTGAATTGTATAAAATATATAACTAGGGGTTACTAGGTGTTATGCTTAGAAATATAAATATCAAAATTCTCCAAGTTCACGTAAAATTGTAACGGAATTTGTGTCTTTTCGTAAAAGCTTTAAAACGACATATGTATCCAATTTCGAGAACCGAGGTTCTTTTGATATGATTTTCACTCGATTTCTCCAAAATCTGATGATCAGATCTTGCTGCGGTTGCAATGTAACCAACTGGAAGGTGTACCTCAACCCCAACATCCAAACTTTTGTTAGAAAGAACAAAAGCATGGCTGTTTTGATACTTTTTTTACTAAGTAAATAAAGTGTACACAACAGAATTAATCTAAATTAAATTTCAAACCTCTTCAGGACTCAATGACGAGTGAAATTCTTTAGCGCGCTCGGGTTTCATCTGGTTGTGCTATGCTATGATCCATCCCCGCCTTTGACTTTCTATGTGTCATTCCGCGGGTAAAGGTACAGGTGGTTATGGATATTGTCACTTGCGTCCTTCTATCTTGGTGTCCTATAGTAACGGAGTCGGATACGACGCAAGCGACAGTATCCATAAGGTTACTCACGGAATGTCGCATATACGTGTTTGAATTATTTTAAATGTTGTAAAATTTTAATGAGAAAAAAACTTAGGTATATTACATTATTATCATGATCATTTTCAGGGTGTGGACCACATACAGAAGCATTCCGTGTGCAAGCAAAGTACCACGTTCTACGTGAACTGCAACCCTTGTCACTGCAACGCGGACGGCACCGACTACACCTGCGCCACCAAGCCTTGCCCGCTGCCCGCTGATGTCGAGGTCTTCCACGAGCTCAACGTCAGTATAGTCATCATTATCATAATTTCTACCAGGTTGATTTCACTCGGTTTTTTGCCGCGCGCGTGGTGGGCGTTGCCAATTCGTCCCCCGGAGTTTTAAACGCCAGGGAGCTCCATATGGAGGCGTGGCTTAGGCGCACGCATTGAATGATTCTATTGTTCTTCGATAGCGTGGGAATTTATTTTTTGTATGAAAACGCACGAGAGTGAATTATCTGGTTATATTCTCTAATCTGTGACATCACACAGGAGCTAAGGCTACGACTCCCCGATGATAAATGCTATGCTAGTACCTATAGTCGCAGTAGAGTCGTCGATGGGCCAGTATGGTTTTTTATGCAACTAGGGTGGCAAACAAGCATACGGCCTGCCTGATGGTAAGCAGTCACCGCAGCCTATGGACGCTTGTAACACCAGGGGTATTACGTGCGTGATGCCGACCCTTTAAAAACCTATTCACTATCAAGAGGGCACTCTTAAAGAACTCCATATAGCCTGTGTGTGTGTTTATTATTATCTTGAGACGTCCACTGCTCCCCCAAAGACTTCTACGACGATCGGTCGCACGCTCTGCCTCCATCGACTTCCGAAGCCGTTAACAAGATCCTCAGACCATCGTGTGCCTCAGACTCACACTGCCTCTCCCAGTTCATTGTCTCCATTCGAGAACGGTTACGCCATTGGCCATTGGTTCTTCAATGCCCAGCCTATGGCCACTTTAATTTGCTAACTCCGGCAGCAATGTCGGTCACCTCAGGTCAGATAGCACATTGTTGTTAAGGCCGGAGAGTAACCGGTAGAAGAGAAGTGAGATCGTCTGACCGTCGTTCTTCGTCAACTGCAACCCGTGCAACGCGGACGGCACCGACTACACCTGTGCCGCCAAGCCTTGCCCGCTGCCCGCTCATGTTGAGGTCTTTCACGAGCTGAACGTTATGATACATCGAACTGATTTTGTTTATGGTGCTAGGATGTAGAGGCTGGAACTCCCTATTGGTAAATGCTAGTACAGTCGCAGTATGGCCGTCGTTGGACCAGTATGTTTTATTACTTATCAGAATACTATATCATCATCATTCATCATTTCAACCTTGAAACGTCCACTGCTGAACCTAGCTCTCTGCCAAAGACACAACGAACGGTCGCTTTCTGCCGCCATTGACTTTCGACCTAAGTCGTGTTGTGGGGCGCCAACCCTGGATTGAGCGCGATCGGTGGCCGCGCCCCCGATGGGGGTCGATGCGGCAGGGCAGACTCACACACCGCGATCGCTTATGACTTGGCGATTGTGTCAAAAACGTGACTAAAAAGCAAAGTTAGAGTACTATTCAGAATTTGGCTCAGGCTGAAGTCTAGCATAACACTTTCTTAATTGTTACAGGAAATGAAGCCAATAGTGCCCTACAAAGGAGAAAATGCGAACCGCAAGCCGAATAAGTAGCCGCAAAACTGCACTCAAATAACTAGTTTAGCGTAAACATAGGGTGTAATAATATATTAACCTATTTTTTTATTTATGTTTTTATTTCTCCTAAATATCTTTCAGAGAATGTTAAATAAAATAAAATAAAAATAAAATAATTTATTTGTAAGAAGGCCCTCGAGGGCTCTTTTACATGTCTTTCTTACATTCTTTTATCTTCTTTTTTTCTTTTTCTTTTGTAATTATACGTGTACATATTGACCTTTTATCCAAGTTGTCTAATAGTCAAGGATTCTACAGTCAAAAGCAAAGATAAATATCGCCACAAAGTTCTAAAATATGTCATACATAAACCTTACTGCCATAATAATAAGACCTGTATACATATTTTTGAAACTTTGTAGTGTATACATATTAGTGCCCTTGGCTATACAAATTGATTCGTTCGAATTTCGTATAATGCTGTCCCGAGAGACAATATTTGTGTAAGCAGGACGGGGCGTTTTCCAAAATAAAATTACCGGGGTAGCTACTTTCTCAGAATATGGACTTCTGAGGTTTTTCTGGCTCAGAATTGTTAGTACAAACAGCAACACACTTAACTGCCCATTAAAGACAGAGCAGAGAGAAAATGGTAACGATTGAAAGAGATATATATATTTGTATTATGTCAACTTCAAATCAAATAACGTTTGCGTATGTGTAATGTGCCTTTGAGCTTTGTCATTGTAGTTGTTTGGGCAAAGTTTTTTTTTCCATACTGTAAATAAAGGTTTTATTTCAACAAGACAGGTGAATTTGTCAAAATTATGATTTAGCTTTCAGACGAACGTTGGGATGAAATAAACTAATTATATTGCTAATGCTTTTATTGGTGCTTCATATTTTTGATATGATGCACCAATATAATGTAATTTATATTTATTATTCATTCATTCTTTTCCACGAATTCAATAATATGGCATTAATGTCAATAATGACGTTGGATCAGCGATAAAAGAAAAATTATTGTTTCAAAACTCTTTTCAATAATAGCCAATTTATACTCATAAACACACGCACACATGCATAACACGACGCCTTCAAGTGTGATTCTCTTTCTTGCAGTATTTCCCATTTTTGAAGTGTATAGTTAACTGTGTTGCTGTTTGTACTTTCAAACCTTATATGTAAAAAAAAGTGTCCCAAATTTATTTTCCCATTACGTCACAATTTTGCATTATGTTTGTATGAACGTGGCGTAGTGGAAAGAAAAAAGTCCATACAAATTTTGAGACAATTTTTTTACGTATAACGTTCGAATCAGTGTTGGGCACTCATGACTAATATCGTCAATCAGAATAAAAAATCGTGAGAATAAATCATTTCAGTTTCAATCAGAATAAATTTGAAATGATTAAATCACTTCAGTTTCAATCAGATTAAATTTGAAATGATTAAATCACTTAAGATTTATTCTCACTCAAAAATTTGAGTAAAACTAATTTAATCACCAATCAAATAAATTCAATCATGATTTTTTTAGTTAAAATGAATTCCTCTGATTGATTTATTTATCGAAATTGAAATTGTTATCCCGTCTATAGGCTTAGTAAGTAATGTAGTAGCAATATCTTGTATTTCGTGTTCCACTATTCACTCACTCCTGCACACAGGCATCACATCAGTAAGCTGAACTGAACTGATGATGGAACATGGAAGTGGGCTCGTTTTAATGAGTTCTATGCATTTTTAACCGACTTTCAAATGAAGGACGGTTCTCTATTCGTCTATATGTTTTTATTTTTATTTTATTTTTTATATTTGTTACGCGATTACTCGAAGACGGCTGGACCGATGTGGAAAATTCTTTTTTTGTTTGAAAGGGTATACTTCCGAGGTGGTCCCATTGCAACCAAATCAGGATCTGATGATGAGATCTTGGAGAAACCGAGGGAACTCTTAAAATATTAGAGGCACACATATAGCGATCTTGGTATTTTTCTTAGTTTCTCGTGCATTTCTTATTAGAATTAATGTTAGAAGCAAATTGAACGGAAAACAACATGCAGATGTTTCATTCAATAGAAGTAGAACGTGTTATTTTTAGAAGATTCGTCGGCACTTCTGCCGCCATAACGCAAAAGGGCACATCTAACATTTTTTTCGACACTGAGTTCTATACATATTCGGAATCAGTAAATTTCACTGATTCCGAATATGTATACAACTCAGTGTCAAAAAAAATGTTAGTTGTGCCCTTTTGCGTTATAAATAAATAAAATAAAATAAAAATAAAAATAAAAATCATTTATTTTCAGACAATTATAAGTCCATAGTTTGTTAGTAAGTACAACTACATTCTATGTTAGTTATTTATAATTAAAGTTCACACACACAAAAAGATATGCTGTCATTTTAACCAATATATCAAACTGCACATTTCCTAACATGCAGTTCGATATATCGGCCAAGAATGACGGAGTCGAGCCTGTCGGCTATCATCTTCAGGATACCGTTGGCGCTCCCCCGTATACGATGTACCACAGACGCAGTTTTTTTGCGTATTATGGCATAAAAATCGTCTATACCAGCATCTGCAAACATGCCAGAAGCACTACAGTATCGAGGGAGCCTCAACAGGGCCCTGAATACATTATTATATTGGACCCGCAGGGAGTCGAAGGACCTACACTTAAAACTAGCCCACAGGCCACAGGTGTAATAACTCTGACAGTATGCTCTGAACAAAGTTAGTTTAACTTCAGCACTACAGCGAGCAAACCTGTGCGCTAGCATACCGCCTCGAACCGACAACGCCCTGCGTTCCCTCTCAATGTCCATGTCATCTTTTAAATTCTCCGTCACAATGTGACCAAGGTATTTGAAATGGCTAACACGGTTTAAAGGAGTACCATTTAATCGAATGGGAGGTACATTAGCGGGTCCCTTATTTTTTCCTTTAAACACCATAAGCTCACTCTTTGTCTCATTATATTTTAAGCCATGTTGTACAGCATAGGTCTCACATACCTCCAACATTCTTCGCATACCAGCCACTGACGGGCTCAGCAGCACCATGTCGTCAGCATAGCTAATGTTATTAACACTAACATTATCTATTCTACAGCCTGCATGCATGCTACTGAGCCTATCAATTAGCTGGTTTATATATAAATTAAAAAGTCTAGGTGAAGTCAGACCTCCCTGCCTTACACCACAATTAAGGACATATGGATTAGAAAATGCACTAGCCCATTTTACTACATTTATTTGATTTTGATACCAATGCGCCAATATTCCTATCAATTCTTGGGAAACACCAACATCCTTTAACTTAGCCCACAGTATATCATAAGATACAAGGTCAAATGCCTTAGAAAGATCTAAAAAACAGGCAAAGATGGGTGTCTTCCTTTTTACATAATAATCAACAGTATGTTTCAAGGCTAATATGGCACTTTCCGTTGATAAACCCTCTCTAAAACCAAACTGGGAGTCATGCAACTTGATTCGGCTGTTTAGATACCCATCTAAAATCCTGTCTAATATTTTAGCAGTTACAGTGGCTAGTGAGATTGGCCTATAATTAGTTTTATCTGACAGATCTCCAGTTGAGTTTTTAACAAGAGGTATTACCACGGTTTTAGTAAGATCAGAGGGCAGGTATGTGTGTCCAATACATAAAGTAAACAGCATTGCCAGTAACCTGCTTATGTGTGGGCCAGCATGTTGTAGGTGCTCTATACTGAGGTCATCATGGCCAGGTGATTTCCCTCTTTTCATGTTTTTTATGGCCTCAGAAACCTGTTTGCTAGAAATATAAGTAGGCACTACATTCTGGTTTATCTCAGTACTAACCACACTTTGTGTTGGTTGTAGTGGCGACTGCACCTTAAAATAGTCCTTAAAAACATTTGCTACATTTTTGTGTTCGCTTTGCCCATCAACACTTGCAGGCAAGCCGGCTTTACCATTCAAGTTTTTTGTACTTTTCCAAAACTTGCTAAACTGCTTTGTTGAGTGCTGTGAAGCAAGTATATCAAAACGAATTTGTTCTTGATTATTTTGACAAAATTTCAATCTCGATTTAAAAACTTTGCGACTTAAACTCATCTTTTCAAATACAGTTCCGCTTTTAGGTTTACCGTGAAGTACATACATTTGAAAGTCAAGTCGTGCTTGCCTGTGAGCCTCTGCTACATGTTTGTTCCAGCCTAGTACACATTTGCCCTTTACAACAGTTTTTTGACCTTGTAAGTGGCTGTCCACGGATGCTTGTGTTAGAGAACCAACAATATCTGTATACAATTTGTCAATTATTTTCCTTATGTTATGGCGGCAGACTTGCACTAAAAGGCAACAAACAACTTCCAGGTAAGTAGGATTATCCCATTGTTTTGTCGCCGCGTGACACTAAAAAGAGATTTACTAATGACAGAGACAGCAAATTATTGATAATATCTATACCTAAAATTTACTCAGTATCGTATAGAACTAGTACTTAAAGTATCAAAATAATTATGAATAGAGCACCTACCTACCTATTTACCTACTATTGTTTGCGACTTGTAAACATTGTGCATTGCAGTTTTTCGTTATTTATCGTAATATTAAGGCCTTTTCATTCAAGCATTTCAAATTAAACTTGTATACATAATTTTAGCTCAATCGGTTGAAGATATCTGCTTCAATATAAGTTGCAAGATTCCACCCAAACCAACATAGTTACAACGTACGCATACGAGTACCTACAATGTACATACCTACTCGTCGTAGTTACATATTGCAAGTTATCTATATTGCAAGTTAAATAAAAAATGCAAAAACGAGCGACTACGTAGTTTTATTTAATATAGATTTAACCGTGAAATTTAGTCGATTGAAACTAAAACTAATTTAATTGTTAGTCGACCATTCTCACAACTAATTTAATCGCAACTAAATTAATCGCCATTAAAAATGACGATTGATATTTTGAATCGATCTCTGGTTGTACAATCAATATTTTTTAGTGTTGTACTGAATAATAAAGACATTTTAAATTATACACGTCACGCTTGTTAAAATCACGAAAAGTTAAGGCCTGTTTATAACAAATCAAATGAGCCCAAACTCGCGGGGTTTACTAAAACCCTTCAAAGAGTACCATTACCCAGCACCTGGCTCCATCGTCAGACCACCACCAAAGAGTGTAATGCATACGAGTATAACTCTTTACAACAAATAAAATGAGCCCAAACTTGACAGATTTACTAAAATTACCACTGCCCACGTCCTGGATCCATCACTAGACCATCACCACAGGATTTAATGCATAGGACTCTTTACAACAAATCAAATAAGCCCAAACTCGAGGGGTTTACTAAGACTCTACGAAGGGTTCCACTACCCACCTCCTGGCTGGCTGACCATCGCCGTATAGTGTAATGTATACTATACTATGTATAGAACCCTTTACCACAAGCGAAATGAATCCATACTTGAATTGAAGGTCTTACCAATAGCCATTGAAGAGTTCCACTACCTACCTCCTGGTTCCATTCATCATCAGATAATCTCGAAGCTACCTAATTACTATGCCATAGGTTGTGTGTCATATTTATTCATGGTTAAAAAAAACTGAACATTAAAAGTATGAGAAATAGTTCAAATTACAAGTGCAATCAGTGAACTAAATGTATAAGAAGAATAAAATCAATCTTATTCTAAATATTAATAAGTCAACTAAAACGTTAGTTTAACTAATAGTCTGTCGGAATAAATTAATCAAAATTTGATTTGTCATTTAGAATAAAAATGAAATGATTTAATCATTTTAAATCAAATCAGAATAAAAATGAAATGATTTAATCATTTTAAATCAAATCAGAATAACTTGCTCATGATTTTCAATCTTACTCAAATATTTTGATTGAGAATAAAATTTGGAATTTTATTCTTATTCTTAGTCAACTAAATTTTTGCCCAACTCTGGTTCGAATGTACTAACGATAACGATTCTGAGCCAGAAAAACCTCAAAAGTCCATATTTTGAGAAAGTAGCTACCCCGGTATTTATTTTGGAAAAGGCCCGACGACGCAATGCGGACTTCGAACAAAGATCTACGGAGTAGGCTCTGATTCTATTCAGCGATCAGCTTCATGACAGTCATTTTATCATATTTACCTACGTCACACAGCTAGGCACAGTTCCTGGACGAGGGTGTGATATGAATTCGAGCCAGGATCGGACTGATCATATGATCGAAGTTGTGTTTGCCCTAGCCCTACCCTAGCTCATTCACACCTAGTCCGACCCTCTTAAGGTGGTCCGGGCTCAGCGACCTGGTTCGAAGCCAGGGAACGCCACGGCCCCCACCTGGTCCGATTTTTGCAACAGTCAGTAAGGCTTGCAAGTTTGTCAGGCTTCCAAAAAAAAACACCTAGCTCATTAATATCCCGCCATCTACCCTTATCCCAGGCTTATGGGGAGTCCTTAAGATAATAATGATACTCACGCGTCCAGGCCGAGTCATACCCTCATTTGAATTCACTATCATCAGTCTGAATGATCGCACGCTTGAATCATTTGCTACTGACTAATCTTAACACAATATTATTCTTATAGCACTGATCAGTTGTCACCCAGAACACCTTCATCATTCCATTTATTTTCCACTATTAGGCAGTAAAATCCGTCCCAAACGACAAAAAGAAGGTTTGCGTGGAGAACCGCATGTTCATCATGAACTGCAACACTTGCTGGTGCAACGAGGATGGGACCAGTTACTTCTGCACCCGAAAGGTCTGCGTGCAGGACTCCTCCGACCCTGTCATTGAAGACGGGAAGCCTGAGGTACTTATGATATGCCCATAATTAATTCGCTTAACACTTTCACGGGCCCATCGTCCTGGTTCGATCCCGGGCGCTTTGGCCTACACCTAGTTCGACCCTCACAAGGTGGTTCGGCCAAGCGACCTGGTTCGATCCCAGGGAACGCTACGGCCCCCACCTGGTCCGATTTTTGCAACAGTCAGTAAGACATGCAATTTTGTCAGGCTCCAAAAAAAAAAAAAAATACGACCTACTAGGCGCTCTTATGTTTTACTCAGATGCCGGCCGGTATGGCGTTGCACATTATTGGCGTCACAAACTCACCTAGCGGGCTCGGTCGGTCTCTGGGGTATTGTTTAATTTTTTTGTCTAGTCATTTATTTAAACTTTATTGCACAAAAGAAAACTTATCGTACAAAAGGCGAACTTAATGCCATAAGGTAAGGTTAAGGCCTTAAGGTCATGAAAATGTTAAAGCTGGTCCGAAATCTTCGCTAAAGTAAAAGCAGAACGTTCGACCTGACTGGAGCACATGTCTAAGTAGGACTAGTTTAGTACACAATACTATCAGATTTCCGAAATACCTAACTACCAACTATGGGATTATTTAATAACTTAGTTCCTTTACCGAGACATTATTTGTACAGTTTTTCGGAACTTACGTACAAAAAATTTTTCATCACACTTGCTCGAAAATGGTGTCATTACACGTAGGTTTTGCGGGCCTTAAATGGCCTATTACGCCCTAGGGCGTAATGGTTTTCTTTTTAAATTTGAAACGCTGGTTCTGTTTTACTCTTATTTGTCATGTTCAAAGAAAACGCCAACTTACTTTTTTAACTTTTATTACTGAAATATTTATTTAAAGAGAACTGTTATTGCAAATACATGTAAACACATATTTCTGTAACATTAATTAAATGTTTAAATAGTGTATTTCAGTATTTTGCAAATATAAAATCAACACAAGTGTGATGAAAAACATTGTGTGTGCCACGGGCGGTAAAGGAATTACAAACTCGTGTTATTAAAGCCCTCGGCTTCGCCTCGGCCTTGTAACAAACACTCGTTTGTAATTCCTTACTTACCGCCCTTGATACACAATGTACTAATTATATCAGTGGCGTGGCGTCAAATATATTCTTAGTAAGGCCGGAGCAGATTTGGATTACTTTTTCTTCAGAAGTAGTTGATACTCCGGTCATATGCTTTAAAGTAGGCAAGCCGCTGGGAATCGGGTTCTATGGACGCCACACCACTGGTATATATTAGCTTTTCGGTGAAGTAAAAACATCGTGAGAAAACCTACATCGGATGTATGCTGAGAAATTCAAAAGTGTAGCGAAGTCCCCAATCCGCAGTGGGCTAGTGTGGGGACTACAGCCCATGTTACTCACGTCCATGAGACTAGGCCTGTTCGTATTGTGTTCTCTGAAACTGACGTTGTCAGGACCGCACCCGGAGAGGAACCTATGTACATAGAACAAAAACAAACTTCTAAAAATATTTACAACTAGGCCTGTGCCCAGCAGGGGGACGTACGTATATAGGCTGATGATGATAAAGTCACGAATTCATAACTCCTTCGCTGTCATCAGAACCTTCGCATCATCAAGCGGGACTGCCGACCCGACGAGCTGTTCGAGCTGGACTGCAACATGTGCCGATGCAACGCGGACGGGAAATCCTTCTCCTGCACAAGGCGCGCCTGCATAGACGAAGACGCCAAGGTTTACTGAGATAACATTTGTATATGGGCACTTAAGAACGGCTGCTCATTGGGCTACTAGTAGCGGTCACAAGTAGCGAGCGCGCGCCACTCCCGCTTGTGGCTCGAACGCCCGGTGTGCCGGTGCCATACAATAGTACATTGTGTATCTAGGGCGGTAAGTAAGGAATTGCAAACGAGTGCTTGTTATAAGCCCGAGGTGAAACCGAGGGCTTTAATAACACGAGTTTGTAAGTCCTTTACCGCCCGTGGCACACAAAATGTTTTTCATCACACTTGTGAGGAAATCTTAATAATATAACCTTACTAATCGCCCCAGTATGACAAGAAAATATTAAAACAGACAGTGACATTAGTGACATTTAAGTCCATAGACAATGCGAAGTCAAGTCACGTTCGGAAACCATAGCGGTAAGCGGCATTTTATATTTGCAAAATAAAGAAATACATTATTTAAACATTTAATTAATGTTACCGAAATATGTGTTTACATGTATTTGCAATAACAGTTATCTTTAAATAAATATTTCAGTGATAAAAGTTATAAAAGTAAGTTGGCGTTTCCTTTGAACATGACAAATAAGAGTGAAACAGAACCAGCGTTTCAAATTTAAAAAGAAAACCACTACGCCCTAGGGCGTAATAGGCCATTTACGGCCCGCAGAACCTACGTGTAATGACACCATTTTCGAGCAAGTGTGATGAAAAATGTATAAAAACCCTCGGCCGCAGCTTATGGCAGCCACCTTGTGCACAACTTTCGATTTCCCAAAGTTGTGAAAAAAAAAATGGCTGTGGCCGCCTCTAGTGGCGCAATGTAATAGAAGTTTGGTTGTCAAAATAAATATGTAAGGCTTTCTTTATGGTGAAGGTTCTATCTAGATTACAAGGTTTATTGAGATAAATTGTGACGTTTTAAGGCACATGTATGGCTTAGCTATGGGCAGTCGTGGACTAGACACTTGTCCCAACGCCGGTGAGTAAAATTAGGAGAGTAACATTACATTGCGGATCTGGAAAAGTCGATCAATCACACTGTGACTCGTCAGCCCGCAATGAATTGTTAAATTGGTGGGTCAGTGCCTTGAGGTGGGAGGGGGTGGTCCTCTAAATCGCTAGAATAGAAGAATAGAATACGTTTATTCCGTCATCACAGGTAATAGAAAGATGACAGTAATTAATTATGGTGTATGTACAATGACCATGATGTACCAATTTGGTATACGAACATATTTCTTACAATTAAAATAATAATCAGTTAGGTACTAAAGATATAACATTAATTAGTCTAATTTGTATAGTAAGAAGTTATACTCGTACATAGTTTTAGTTAAAAAATGTCAGTTAGTTCTAGAGCTGCAAGGGTTCATTCAGCTTTGCACAAGTCGTTTGCCTAAGTAACCCAACTGGCTGGTGTTCACTATAAATAGTTGTCAGTAAGGTCCTAACAAAACGCCACTGAATGGTAAGATCAAGTAACCATGTGCCATTTAACCACATTTGAGTCTTATTCCATAGACATTTATGTAGATGGGTCAATTGCAGAAAAAATTTACCTTTTACTTTTTTTGTCTGATCATGGTGTGTCTTATACCATTTTACTCAGAATCACGAGCACTTTTCATTTATGAAATAAAAAAAATTGTGCAAAATGTCCCAAATTTTCCGTACAAATTTTGAATTTCTCAGTTTCGTTACGCCCAAACTAAATATAGGGGAAAATCGTAACGAAACTGAGATTTTATTTTTTCTCAGTTTCGTTACGTATTTCCCCTACCGAAATGTTGTTTACATTATATACATATTTAAAACGGTATCAATATGCTAATAATAACTGTCTTGTCCTTATTAACAAACGGCAAACAGGCACATCTTACCTGAAAACCTCACAAATTGACTGCTATTGGGGATTCGCTGTAAATTTTCTTACTTGATTGCGAAGGTTATAGTAATTTCTAGTCTCTAGATTTATTACATGGTATCGGTTTTAATATCTCTGGTACAATATAAATAAACTGTTTGAATGTGGTTGTGTTTTATTTTCTCGCCTGTCTTTTTATCAAGGTTCACGGTCATTCGCAGGAAATATGTGTCAGCCTAAAACTCCGTGTTAATTCTTATACTTATTCCTATTATTGAAACGTGTCTTTATAACCATGACAGTATTTTGTTTGTATCTTTGTAAATTACACTACAAATAACATATTTGTAAGTTATTACCTACTTTAAAACTTAAAATGGAGTTAATTCTACTGGAGATACTTTTCGTGAGAATGACCAACCACAATTACTTTTATATACCTACATTTAAAAATTCTAAACACTCGCTTCGGTGGTGGAAATGACACAGAAATATAATTCTTACCTATTTTCTACCTACTATAGAATATGTTTTTCTTTGTTTACAGAACCAGACACAATCGAGGAAAATCAGAGCAACGCCACAGGTAATTCTTGTAGTTCGAAATGGTCGCGCACCGTGCGGTTCCAAAGAAATTTCCTACCGCGCACATTCCGACTGTGGAATGAGCTCCCTGCCGCGGTTTTGCCGGAAGGCTACAGTATGGAATGGAGTTCTTCAAGAGGAGAGTGAATAGGTTTTTAAAGGGTCGGCAACACGCACGTAGTGTCCCTGGTGTTACAAGTGTCCATAGGCCACGATCACTGCTTAACATCAGGCAGGCCATATGCTTGTTTGCCACCCTAGTTGTATAAAAAACGTTTTTCAACGATGACTCTGCAGTGGTTCCATGTATTGAATACCCACGGGCGTGTGTAATTAAACATATTTATGGGATTATTTGGTCAAGCCTGAGCAAATTTGCGTTACTTTTTCTTTAAGAGCAGGCAAACCAGTGGGAATCGAGTTGTAACTTTCTTTTTCAAATATTAATATGTAGTGGCATGCCAACCTTAAGCAATACGTTTTTGAAAATGTACGCTATTGGTTCTTGGTACAAAATTGAAATTAGATTAATTCCCGCGATTCACGCTTGACATTTGAGTTATTTAGTTATCCTAGTAACCAGCCCATCGTCAATCAAACAGGGTGGTAGTGAGATCCACCAATACCTTTTTTCGATTCGTAGTCCCAATTCGTTCCATCAATACGTTCTTTAGCTTTGTGCCCATTATCAGTTTATTGTATTTGCAGGAGGCGCCGAAGAACTGCCAGCCAGGTCAAGAGTTTCGGTTGGATTGCAATAAGTGCCTTTGCGACAACGAGGGCCAGAACTTCTCGTGCACCCGCACAGACTGCGCTGCGCTTAACAACAACAACGGGGCCAGGAGAAAGAGAGGTCAGTTCTAGAGCTGCAAGCCAAGACAGGAGCTCCGGCTTTTGACAACGACGGCTAGAACTTCTCGTGCACTCGCATAGACTACGCTGCGCTCAACAACAATAAGGGGCCAGGCGAAAGAGGGGTCAGTTCTAGAGCTGCAAGCTAAGACCGGAGTTCTGGCTGGACTGCAACAAGTGACTCTGCAACAGTTTGGTAAAGAGTTTTGCCTGGAGTGCAGGAGGAGCTAGGAGAAGGAGATGCTAATTTAGGAGTTATCGGCACAAGTATGATATGACTTTTACCTGAAATGCAGCTAGGTCAACAACAAAAGAGCCAAAAGAAACAGAGGTCAATTCTGGGTTACCAGCACCAAATAGCGGTCAGTTAGGTAATTACCTGGACAAAATGTTAGGCCTGCAACCAATGACAACTATAAGGGAACCAGAAGGGAGAGAAGCCAGATCAAAAGTTTCCAGCAATTGCTATTTCCGTCATCTTCGGGTCTTGTCCCAGTGAGCAAAGGTCCATTTCTGTAATTAGGCGTCACATCAAAGCCTGCGAATCGACTTATAAGCCTTTGTTCAGGAATTCCCAAAGCTCGGCCGAATCCATATGACTTTAAGCCTTTCTCCCAGAGTCCCAACGTTTCACATTTTTCGGCCATAATGTTCCCGGATTACTGGAAAAATTAACACGAAAAACGAAAACTTACACTTTTGTTTAATTTCAGATGTGTCACAGAAGGTGTCAGCGGACTGCGTGCCGGGCAGCGTGTTTGACCAGGGCTGCAACGTGTGCCGCTGCACTGAGGACGGCGGACACGCTATCTGCACTCTGCAGCAGTGTGCGCAGAACAAGGAGAACTCTACCGTCTCTGGTGAGTCAGCACAGCCACATAATTCCAGCCCTTTAAACGGAGCAAATTCACCACCTACGGTGCGTTATTTACCTTAGCGTGTCGTTTTGGAGTCCCTTCGTGAGCATGGATGTTAGGGCTCATCTAACACGTAACTAAATCATGTTTTTAGGCGATTAAATTACTGAACGTAACTATATTCTTTCGAAATCAGAGCAGAATCTGAAGTAGGACAAACCTAAAGTAATACTTAATCAAAGTATATATCATGCAGCAATATGACTATTTCAATTATGCTACAATCGAATTAATCTATTTATTCTGTAGTTGATATTGTGATTTAAGTTTTTATTAGCGCCCCCCTTAACGCCCCTCAACACCCCCCAATATCTTCCGAATCCTCAGCGCCCACTGGGGGGCGGTATGAACCACTTTGGGAACCTATGCTCTAACCTCAGAAATATGTATTGTCTCATTAACGTCATAACTAATGATTTGTGTTCACAATTTTACGGATTTCTGTTTGGCCCAGCGGTTAACTGGTAGAGAATGCCTTATGGCATTAAGTTCGCCGTTTGTACTTATGTGTATTGTGCAATAAAGTCTAAATAAATAACTTTCCCTTTCCAGCGACAGAGTCAAGTTTCCGCTGCAACCCAGGCGAGCAGTTCAAGCAGTCGTGCAACGACTGCAGCTGCTCCGCCGACGGCAAGAGCGTGTTCTGCACGCTGATGGTCTGCGACGAGGACCTCACGCCCTAACCCGTAGTATTACGCGAACTCTTGTAGTCCTAGTCTCTAGTACATAGCACAACTGCCGACATACTGCCTATTACATTCAATATACACCGTGTTTTTGTTGATTACCGTTAACTTCGAGGGCACGTCCTACTCCTCTAATTAAATTATTTTCTACAAGAAACTAATTGTAACTCATACCGTTTTTAAAATATTTATAATCTTAATTTAATCATCAACCAGTATAAATAAATGAGCTGTCATAATTCCAACACTGTCATACCTAGTTGACATTAACTTTTGACTAACTCAAAAGTGTCTTTTAAAATGCTCACCATTGCCATCAACTCAATATTAATTTATTTTGAATGAAAAGTACTTAATAAAATATATTTGGATTTAACAAAAACCGATATTTTAGGTAGCTTCGGTTGACGTACGAAGCAACGGGTCGAATTTAACGGAAATAAAAAAAACACGGTGTACTTATATTACAAATGACGGGCGCTTTGTTGCGCGACAAGTGAATCGAAGTAGCACATGAGCTGTATAGGAACTTAATACAGCCTTTATGACGCTCAAGCTGCAGGTATAATGGCTGTATAAATGCTTAAACAGCATTTGTGCTTCTTGGGAACTCGAGCTCAGTTGTGCTAGACCGGCAGGGGTGTAAAAGTCAGATACAGTCAGCTTTTTACACACACGATAATAACAATAAACGCCGCGGAAGAAACGCTAAAAATGTACCCCAGTCCCCAAATAGGGAGTAAAATGTGACCGCATCTGACTTAAGCCGTACCTTGGGTACTCCACTGACTATTATAAGGGATTTGCATCTAGTTTTAACAGTAAACGTTTATTTTCACAAGACACTAGTTTGCTCTTTTAATTACATATTTAAAAAAAGTAAACATAAAAACCACGTGGCTCGGGGCGTTCAGCCAATCCAAGTAATGTTTCGTATCTGTGGTATACCACTGACCGATCGACTAGATTTTTTTGTTTACTTTTCTATTTAAAGAACAGACTATATATGCCTCTATATTACAGCCAATTCATTTTAAATGTTATTATAAAATGAGTTATTCACATTCCTATTCCGTGTTTGTTTTAAATAATAACAAAAGTACAAACTGCGTATGATCAAGTGAATATTGGTGAAAATAAACGATTAATTTTCACATCCATAGGAGATTTGCCGTTAATGTTATTTATAGTACATATTTTTCTATGTAGTACTTATTTAATAAAGGTACGTCAGAAACCGCAGCTTCGTTAGTTTAAATTTGTTTTGTTTTAATTTAACGCAGTTTTAACTATAATTAAACTGTGTTACAGTGGCGAGGTATCAGAAGTGCCTATCTATAAAATGCGGATTTCGATGGACTCGATATTGCTGAATACGGATGCCACTGAAGTTGCGGCGTTTGAAACGCTCGGAGAGTGACTGGGATATTCCAACGCCGCTATTATACAGTTTTTCATTCGATATAGAGGTGATTATTAAGTAACTAATTGAACTTTACTTTCAAACTGTTAAAATATATGTTATCCGTAAGAAATATTTTATCAACGCAAAAATGTCCAAGAATCGGTAATCGGCCATTCTCACGAAGTATGACTGCGTCTAATTACCGCGTCTCCATACATTTAGTATGAAAACAGCGTTCGGTAATTAAGTGACCGCAGACATACTTCGTGAGAATGGCCTTAATACGAAAAACAGCTAAAGGGTGTATTCTATTGATTGGGCGAGGCAGAGTAAGGCGAAAATAGTACATTACACAACTAGGGTGGTAAAACAAAGCAAGGCCGAGATCGAAGATGTTTCCGGCCCCAGCTGCAAGCGAGGGACGTAAATATGCGATGGAGGCTTTCTTTATTGCCTCCCGCGTTGTGTACATAATTTTATGTCCACACTTGGCCAGAAAGCTGCTTTCTCCGTACGCGTAGCGTGCGGTAAAAACCACTTTATGGCCAGGCGTGGCATAAAAACTATAATCTCAATGACATCAATTTCCTTGCCTTGCCTCTTTCCGTCGAATTGGTGGAAAATCACTTTGAAGTCAGTATTAATAATTAAAATGACGTAATTTTTTTTCGTAATTACCAATTCAATACATGGGTGTTTAATATTTTTCATTTGTGTACGAAAAAGTCTTGACGTAGTCCGAGATTGCGAGGTTTAACTTAAGAGAAATTTGTTCTTCGTATAAGTAAGTAATTTAAAATGTGAATTTACACAATCTCAAAACTGGGTTACGTAGTAACTGTTACGTACAAAGGAAAATATTTTTTTTAAGTGATGAAATAATAATTAGAAGATTTCTGAACAAACAATCAAATCAAATCGAACACACACATCTACATCTGTACACTACAATTAATTCCTTAGAAGAGTGTATGTTCAAGGCCTAGATCTAGAATGAATAGACTAGCAGGTAGAGAATGCAACCCGGGTACCCGAAAACCCGGGTATCCTGGCAACCGACTTTATTTGGAGTCAGGTAAAATCCGGGTATTTTGACTCAGAACCCAGGTTGAAAAAAGCCTTAATAAAAATCATGGATGTATCGTTTTAGTTTTAAAGATAATAAAATCTAAAGTCGGCCGCCTTAAAAAACATCACATGCTCGCTTATGTTACCTACTTAACACAGCCGGCAATACCGGCAAGTTGTAGGTAATGCAACCTGGATGCCCGAAAACCCGGGAACTGACTTTATTTAGAGTCGGGTAATACCCGAGTTTGATATTTGACCGGGTATTGCATTCCCTACTAGCAGGATGCTAATTGCGTTATTGTTTTGTTATAATCTGTATTATTCTGGTCATCTGAAGCGGTTAGTTAAAGATACTAGAAGAATGTGTAGGAGCCACAGTGACGCTCCGCACCTTGGATGAAGAAGTTGCTCAGCCTTCGGCCGCGCAGTCGCTCATCCCAGGGCTCAGAGCTAAGAAGGACCTACGGCCGGTGGTGAGATTTCAAATATCCATGGGCCTCAGAAATCACTTACCAGGTGACCTGTGTGCTCGTTTGCCTTTGCCTTGACTTAAAAATAGGTGAGCTAAAAACGCACAGGGCGTTAGAAATGATGTTCATGTAAATGGACTCCGCATTGTGACGCTTCACACCTTTGCCTTCGGCACGCGCGTATTTACAATACAGTAGGTACCAACACTCTTTTGCACACCTCCAATTAAAATACATGTTAAAACAATTACAAGGCGATTAATGTAACGGACAGATAAACCTAAACCGCAGGCGATCATGTGTGATTTGTCTGATATATTGATACACGCATGTGTATGTACTTGCTGAATTTACTTTCACATGTCCAAAAAAAAACGTATAAATGAAGTGGTGAGTGGTTTACATCGGATAAGTGGCTTAATGTCGTACATTTCGTACGCAATATGTATTAGAAAATAATATACTTAAGTTGTGGAATTGCTAGCGAATAAAACGTTTCAATTTACTTTGTTGTTTTTATTTAAGCTAATACAATTTAATTTACGTCACACCTGGCCATAAAGTGGCAATTCCACTTCCTGGCCTGGGGGAGACGTAAATTTGTTTTCATCACACTTGCTCGAAAATGGTGTCATTACACGTAGGTCCTACGGGCCGTAAATAACCTATTACGCCCTAGGGCGTAATGGTTTTCTTTTTAAATTTGAAACGCTGGTTCTGTTTTACTCTTATTTGTCATGTTCAAAGAAAACGCCCACTTACTTTTTTAACTTTTATCACTGAAATATTTATTTAAAGATAACTGTTATTGCAAATACATGTAAACACATATTTCGGTAACATTAATTAAATGTTTAAATAATGTATTTCAGTATTTTGCAAATATAAAATCAACTAAAATGGCCATTTTAGGTCTTTACCGCTATGGTTTCCGAACGTGACTTGAGATTCGCATTGTCTATGCGAACCTCAAGTCACGTACAACACTTTTTCTACGACTAGGTTTTAAAATATAAAATACAAAATTAATCATAAACAAAGCAAATATGACGTATGACTGACAGTATGTGTTTATGGTAAAAAAATTCTTATTTAAAATATACTTAAATTAAAAATACTTTTTTTATGTTGGCATCAATGAATTTAGTTCGGAAAGTTTTGTTTTTCTTAAAAACCGTAGGAATTTAATTGTTTGTTAAGTTGGTAGTTGTGCATTTTTACCGTGAAGTTAAAATTGAGCGCTTAATCCTTGACCTAATTTTGACCTAGATTTAGAAGTCTGTGGCTGCTAGCAATAACGTAAAGTGACTATAACGACACTAGTGCTGTTATGGGGAATAGAGTATAGACTTCTCTGAACTCATATTATTGTATGTTCTTATAATAGTGTTCGTGACCAAGTAAAAGACAGATAACAGTACAGGAGTAGTAGAGTAAATGGTATTAATAGTTTTTAATATTTTTATACATTTAAAATGGAGTTTCCCACCCAACTTTGGAGGCTCATAAAAAAAGTTACACGTTAGGTATCAAACTGAAAACTTGAACATATTTCCTTATTATGCTTATTTTAACAGGATCTTATATAATTTTTTCATCACACTTGCTCGAAAATGGTGACATTACACGTAGGTTCTGCGGGCTGTAAATGACCTATTACGCCCTAGGGCGTAATGGTTTTCTTTTTAAATTTGAAACGATGGTTTTGTTTTACTCTTATTTGTCGTGTTCAAAGGAAATGCCAATTTACTTTTTCACTTTTATCACTGAAATATTTATTTAAAGAGAACTGTTATTGCAAATACATATAAACACATATTTCTGTTACATTAATTTAATGTTTAAATAGTGTATTTCAGTATTTTGCAAATATAAAATCAACCGTTTTAGGTCTTTACCGTTATGGGTTCCGAACGTGTCTTGACTTTCGCATTGTCTATGGATATGTCACTGTCAGTTTTACAATTTTATTCAGGTTAAGTAAGGTTATTTTAATTAGATTTCCTCACAAGTGTGATGAAAAACATTGTGTGTGCCACGGGCGGTAAAGGAATTACAAACTCGTGTTATTAAAGCCCTCGACTTCGTCTCGGCCTTGTAACAAACACTCGTTTGTAATTCCTTACTTACCGCCCTTGATACACAATGTACTATTACAAATTTCAGTTACAGTCAAGTAGCCAATTCACCCATATACGTCAGTAATGTCATATGCAATAAATAAATTGATTGAATTGAATTGCTTAAACTAATTGCGCGAATGTACAGTCAGCTGCAGAAATAGACAAGCGTGTATGGTGGAGTGGATTACTTTTCTCTGTACTTGAGTGTACCTCTCCATGAATCTGTACTGCCTATACCATACCGTGTCTCTACATTTGATAACATTCGAAATTGCTACCAATAAAACGCCCATAAAAATAACAGCCTTAATAGATTTTTAATTAGAAAATCTGGACCATAAAGAGTTACTGGGCGGAAAAGTCGTCAGGTATTATAAAGTTTAAAATACTGATTCAATCATGGCGCATGCGTTAGCCGGGCTAATTTTTCTCTTTTTTTATCTTTTTACTGTGGACGTGGCATTTTGTAAGTACATTGAATAGTTTCGGAAATAGTATATTACTTACCAAGGGCGGTAAAAGATGTCCCAGATCGATTAATATTTAGGGCCAATGCACTGGTACCGTAGTCGCGCCTGTTGGCTGGGTCCTTATGTGTAAGTATACGTCAACACAGCGGCAGCGGTCATATTTCTTTCAACATAAGGTAAATCGCGCCGCTTGCGTTTCTATAAAAATCATTTTAACATTTTTAGAATAGGCTAGAGTTATTAGAAACGAAAAACTACTACTTACAGTGACCGGCACGACTCACTATGGATCGAAAATCGACTCTCCATAGAAATAGGGACTTATTTTTGTAAGTGTATCCTTTTTGATTGAAATCAAATCCACTCATTTTTAGGGTACAAAATGATAATGGGTATATTTGGCTAAAAAACCGAGAAGAAATAATTTTTTCTTAAATTTTGTATGGAGCGTATAGGAAAAAACGGAATATTTCAAAAAGTGCAAAGAAAACCGGAATATACTCCCGCACGAAAATAGTACCAATTATTTGTGCTTTTTTGGCGTACCCAAAATTTCCCGGGAGGTGCACTTTTTTTTTTAAATCATAGAAAAAAAATGTGCTTTAGCCTTCATATTCGACTTAAAATGTATCGTGGGTGTTATTTTTTTTTATTGAAATTGAATCCACTCATCATTTTTGGGTAAAAAATTATTATGGGTATATTTGGATGGGCAAAATTTAAGAAAAAAAATA
The DNA here is from genome assembly GCA_947034925.1 of Eudemis profundana. NCBI lineage: Eukaryota > Metazoa > Arthropoda > Insecta > Lepidoptera > Tortricidae > Eudemis > Eudemis profundana. The sequence goes on along the minus strand of OX344814.1, from coordinate 5,198,102 downwards.
TTTCTCGTCGATTTTTTAGCCAAATATACCCGTAATCATTTTTTACCCTAAAAATGATGAGTGGATTCGATTTCAATCAAAAAAAGTCCTTATTTCTATGGAGAGTCGATTTTCGATCCATAGTGAGACGAGAGAACCAAAATTGTTCATGTATCATTGATGTATATAATATCGACTTGTTGGTTCGAGAGACAGACAGACAACGACCCTTTATTCGGTTTATAGTCTATTTTCGTGCTGGACTATGTATTAATAATAAATAAAGCGATAAGTGTATACTAAAGAAATTTCAGCACAATATCCGAACGAGACAAGAAGAATCCCAGAAATCAAAGAAGGTCAAAAGTGCGTCAAGGGGCAAGTATATAAACTGGACTGCAACACGTGCCACTGCGGCGATCGCTCTTCGTTGATCTGTACCAAAATGGCTTGTTTCAACCCTGCTGACTTGAAGAGCCTGCATTTAAGGAAATCGGGGACAGGGGAAAAAATGGCTTGCACTCCGGGCAAGTTCTATAAGAAGGGTTGTAGGAAATGCTTCTGTACTGACAAGAAAGGGTTGAAATGTAGCTTGGAGAGCAACTGCACTGTGGTTGATAAACGTAAGGATATTGCTACTGTTTGGGTATTTCTCCGGTGATTTCTGGGTCAATTGCAGAAAAAATGTACCGTTTACTTTTTTTGTCTGATCATGGTGTCTCTAATACCATTTAACTCAGAACCACGAGCACTTTTCATTTATGAAATAAAAAAAACTGAGTTTTTATTTTTTCTCAGTTTCGTTACGATTTTCCCCTATATTTAGTTTCGGCGTAACGAAACTGAGAAATTCAAAATTTTTACGGAAAAGTTGGGACATTTTGGCACTACTTTTTGACGTGATTAACGTCTTATAATTCGATGAAGCCGGCTGCACGCACGAAAAAGTGTGACGTCATTTGCCGTTACCTTGCGGGGCCGTTACCTTATCAACTCGAAAAAACAGTAAGCGCCGCAGGATTTCATACATCTTACGCGTTTTTGCGCAAACTAACTTTATCAACTCGAAAAAACAGTAAGCGCCGCAGGATTTCATACATCTTACGCGTTTTTGCGCAAAAGAGGTACTTTATATTATTCCAGCACTAATGTCGTTAAGGCGATAGTTTCTTACAAATTGTTAATAAATTAGGCCTTATTCCCTAAGATACGGCTGTCAAAATCTCTATTGAATGACAAGAGACACTGCTGAGTTTGGCAAAAATCTTTAAATTTAAATTTAGTGGATGCTGCTTTGGCAGTTCCGTTTTATGCCTGCTTTAATCGTAGTTTAAAAATTATTAAAACAAATCTTTGACATTATATTCGTGGAACGGCAGATATTTACACTGGCCACTTAGCCATCATTTTAGCGTGTCAATGTCATTGTAGCAGCTTATTGGGAAAAAAGTCGAAGTCCAAGTCCAAGTCCAAGTCAAAGTCAAAGTCAAAGTCAGTCAAAGTCAAAGTCAGTGAAAGTCAAAGTCAATGTCAATTTCAGTCAAAGTCAAAGTCAGGGTCAACGTTATCACGTTCGACTATCGTCAGTAAACCGACTTTACAGACAACCGATTTTTTTTATTTCATAAATGAGCAGTGCTTAGGAGCACAGTTTATATTCCAATAATTTCAATATCCGGTATAAAGACAGGTTCGGGGTAAAGACTAAATGTACTCAAAATTCATATTAAATTTTCAGCCTACACCAACCCCGAGACTATCCACAAGTACAGTCCTGCAGACTTCTTCAAGCTCCCAGCCCTGCCTCATCAGGGCGTGGAGTGCCAGCCAGGAACCACGTACCGCATCGACTGCAACACCTGCTTCTGTCTCGCAACAGGAAACCTTATGTGCCAGAAGCTGCTCTGTCCCAGTTACGATGACGTGTACAGGCTGAAAGCCAAGGAGACGACAGGTGAGACCACCCTCTGGATGTGTCGACTGTCGACTGCAAAACTTGCTTCTGGCTCGCGACAGGAAACCTTATGTGCCAGAAGCTGCTCTGTCCGAGTTACGATGACGTGTGTACAGCTAGCCAAGGAGACGACAGGTGAGACCACCCTCTGGATGTGTCGACTGCAACACTTGCTTCTATTCTATCTCGCGACAGCGACAGGACACCTCATGTTCCAGAAACTACTCTGATCCAGTTACGATGATGTGTACAGAATTAAAAAAAGCCAAGGAGAGGACAGGTGAGATTAGCCTCTGGAACCACAAACCGAATCGGCTGCAACATTTGCTTCTGTCTCGCGACAGGAAACCTTATATGCCAGCTACTCTGTCCCAGTTACAATGATCTGTACAGGCTTAAAGCCAAGGAGACGACAGGTGAGATTAGTCTCTGGAACCACCATGTATCTGTCTCGCGACAGGAAACCTTATGTGCCAGCTACTCTGTCTCAGTTACAATGATCTGTACAGGCTTAAAGCCAAGGAGACGACAGGTGAGATTAGTCTCTGGAACCACCATGTGTCTGTTTCGTGACAGGAAACCTTATGAGCCAGAAGCTACTCTGATCCAGTTACGATGATGTGTACAGGCTTCAAGCCAAGGAGAGGACAGGTGAGACTAGCTCTTACATTTGAGGTAGACGGCCGGGTGTCTGCCACTGCACCAACCAGTGCCATTATTTTTGTTCCGTTTCCAACAGACCTATGCAAGGTAGTAGAGGAAAAAAAACCGGTCAAGTGCGAGTCGGACTCGTTCAAGAAAAAATTAAATTTGGCATGGTTTTAAAAGTCGCTAACCCGACCCTATATGACATAAAAAAATTGTACCTTTTTTTCCTTTTTTTTAAAGGGGCCGTAATGGGAGATCGAAAATTCCAAGTTGTGCTATTGTATCAAATAGGGTGTCAAATGATGGAGCTTAGTGTGTAAATTCCAAAACCATTTTTAGGGTTCCGTAGCCAAAATGGCAAAAACGGAACCCTTATAGTTTTGTCATGTCCGTCCGTCTGTCTGTCTGTCTGTCCGTATGTCACAGGCATTTTACTCAAAAACTACATGATGGATATTGATGAAATTTGGAACATAGGTGTCTTTTATAAGCCGCTACTTAGTTTGGTATATAAATAATTAAAAAAATATTTTTAGGGGGGGCACTCCATACATGTTAAAGACAGTAAAAAATGTTTTTTTCAGCAAATATCAACGTGGTACATAGTTCGACAGCTCTTTAAAAAACACTATAAGGTTCCTAAGTAATGTTTTTGATTAAGTGAATGTATTTGCAAACAATCACTCCGAAAGTTGTGTAAATTGTGTCCCCCCCCCTCTATTTTCTAAACCGTGCGTCCAAAAAATATGAAAAAAATCACGAAGGTAACGCTTAAGTAATACTTTCAACGAAAATTATTTCCAACAAGATCGAATGTACCATTTTTGAGTTATTGCCGATAAACTGCGCTTCTCAACAAAAGGACATAATTGCTATGAAGATACGCTCTTTTGTTGTTCTACTTATTTACATCGTATTTTTTACCTTATAGTTACGGCTATGGAACCCTACACTGAGCATGGTCCGACATGCTCTTGGCCACTTATTATTTTAGTTCTTAATCATGTACTTTTTGATCTATGACTAAAAACGTTAAAAAAAGTACCATTCCCCCCTATTATCTTCGAAGTTACTGAACAGAAAAATCTGTAATAAAAAACGATTATTAATACCATCCTAAATATTACAGGAAAATATAACGGTTTTCCTAACTTGCACCGTTTTTGAGAAATTTCCAAAATCGTAACACATACTGATTTGCTCCTATACTAAGCTAACCGCCATACAGTTTTTCTTGAACTTTCGTTAGTTTCTACGATTTTGTACGGAACCCTCGGTGCGCGAGTCCAACTCGCCGTTTTTATGTTTCTCCAGCGAGTACGGGAATAAAACTAGGCGAATAATAATACTACATTGCCAATTTGGAAAAGTCTTTCGACCACATAGTACCCCGTCAGCCCACAATTAACTATTAAGTACTAGAGCCAGAGAGAATTTTACTCGCTTACGCGCCAGTGGTTGGACAAGTGCATTAAACACCTTCGTTCTCTTTTTCACTTCCTCTAGGGAAAGCCTGTCAACCCAACGACTCCATATCAGAAGATTGTCTCCACTGCAAATGCGTGGCAGGGGCTTATGCGTGCGAGTCGAACCCCGACTGCAGACATACTGACGGTCGCAGGATGTTACACGGCGAATACCCCTCCGACCACGACAGGAACTTTATCGACCTGGACAAGATGAAGGAAGATTGTTTGGCCGGCATGGTGTATAAGTAAGTGGATCTTTGTAATAAAACAACTTTAACTTGGACAGCATTTCGAATTCGAACCAACGCACCCGTTCTGCGAGAATTCTTTTGCTAAAAAAAAACGCTGGTTGAATGCTGTTCTGTCAAACCTTATACACGTGCAACCTGTGCAGCAAGTACACCAAAAGAGCCTACAGTGCTCTGCGCGTCCAGTATAATAACGTCTTCAGGGGGTTATTGGGGCTGCCCTGGCGCTGCAGCGCGTCGGGGATGTTTGCAGAGCGGAGAACTGACGGTTTCCAAGCCGTGATGCGCAAGCGGGTGGCGTCCCTGAGCGAGCGCGTACGGGGCAGTACAGGTCGCGTCACGTAAAAAGAACGCTGGTGGTCAAGCTGCGCATTAGGCCATTTATCGATCTATTTGGTGGTAGGAGGTGCGACGCGGGGAGGGCGGGTTAATCGAACCGCGCCGCGAGCAAAAGGCTAGTTCAAAAGTAAAACAATAAACATAGTACTTTCGTGCGCGAGTGTAACAATGCGCAAACACACCCCCTCTACTTTCTTCCAGCGTTCTTTTTACGTGACGCGACCTGTACCAACGCGCTTCTGAGGGTGGTAGCTGAGAGGATGGACAGCACTATCCTAGCTCATTGGATGTCTGTACACGTTATGTCTAATTATAATTATACTTTCCACTAACAAACTTAGAATAAGTTTTACTAACACAATATGGATCAATTTCCGAAATAAACGCATTCATTTCATTAAATATAAAAACCCGGCTCTCCACCACATATCGCCAGAAAGAAAGGGCACCACCTTGAACAAGTCATGATCACTGGCAAGGTTGATGGCAGGTAGGTACGAGATGGTCCGAGCAGATCCTCGCAACACTGGACACCAAGTTGCATCATACCCTCCACGGCGTCAACGATAGGACTAAGTGGAGCACTAGTGTTGCGCTGCGCGTAACTATTTGGGCCACTTTTGGCGCTTTTGGCAATTTTCCAAAATGGCGGAGCCACGGAGGTTGACAGACTCGCGATGTCTAGAGCTCACAGAACTACTAATTAGTATTATCACAGGATAAGTAATGGTATGTACAGAAGTCTTTCTCTCTAACAAAACTGCCAACCGTCTCTCTCTCTATCGCATAATGCGTGCTTTTCTGGTCGCTAACTAAGGCACGCCGCGCGGCAAAGTCGCGGAGTGGACCACTCCTATATGGGTCATGTGGGTCATACCTACAGATTTTGTAGTATGCGCTAAGCGTTCGCGTCTTTCCCGTGGACATCACAAAATTAGACATGGGCTTTAAAAGCCTAATTTTCTAGCTGGACCATAGGCAAATAAACTCTTCTACTTCTAGGCCTATATGATAAAAACATAGTGATGTGTATTCGGGTTGTTTTTTCGAAATATGATCTTATGACTCAAATCTCCTTATTGTCTGATTCTCAGGGTCCACTGCAACAAATGCTACTGCCAAGATGACCGATCCCTCAGATGCACCCAGAAGACCTGTCTGAATTTCAACGAGATACAACGCCTGAAGAACCTGCGTGTTGACAAGAACTGAATGCATAAGAAAATGGCGACGTTCGGAATTGCACTTGTCCTGGACCATACATATTATAACTTCAAGGTCTATTTCTGTGGGCTTAGTGAAAAAGAGTTCAAGTCACATTTATGCCAGGAAAAAAAGGTCACAAGTCTATTGTACGACCTAAGCTCTTTTGCACCTAGGTTATATGTGACTTCTACCCCTTTTCACTACACCTACAGATTTAAATTAGAGTGGCATCCGCTACCCCCGTGGGTTGCGGTAACTAAAGCCCCATTTAGACAATGCGAGAAATTCCATGCAAGATTCACTACATTGCAGACTATTGAGGGACAATGAATTCAATTGATCAAACAAATACCGCAATGTAGTCAAACTTGCGTGCAGTTACTCGCATTGTCTAAATGGGGTTTAAGGTCCGACCGAGACAGCTTTTTTAATTCGTCCGAGACCGAGACCGAGATTGAGACTTGGAAAAATAATATTTTCTATCATGTACCTAATCACATTTGTTTTTAATTCACAATATAGGTATACAAATCATGAAAAGAAAATTTGCCACAAGGAAAATAAGCGTTTGGGAACCTCATCTAACAAATCTATAATTGATTGATTAATAAATATGTGCATCCATCTATTATGCAAACATGTTTTTTATAACAGCTCCTCATAACCTGAAGGGTCAACATTTATCGTTAGACAAAAAGTCATAACCGGCATTCGTTTCCTCTTGTGATGGAAATATCGATACCTTTAGACTCAAAGGGCATAAACGCCGCAGGTTCTAATTGCATTTACGCCCTTTGAGTCTAAAGGTATCGATATATGGCAATTTTATTAAACTCATGTTATAGTTACTCATGTGAGTAATCTCATAACGGATTGTCATAAGTAATGTCTCAAGCATCCAAAACTACTTACTTTTATCGTAACCGCGCGGAGTCTCGGTTGGACCGAGATTCTCGGCCCGAATTTGGCCGAGATTAGCCGACACCGAGATCTCGGTCGGACCTTAGCGGTAACACTCAAGCAAAGGATTAGCAGGGGCGCTTATTTCCGGCTGCTATCCTACCATTAGGCTGTGTTTCCACCAGAGTTGTGCGAGGTATTGAATGACCGTATATTATCGACGCGAGCTATTTTTTTTAGCCTCAATGAGCAGAAATTTTCGCTGGCCGGACCACTTTGAGTGGATTGGACTAAGTTTTAAAATGAAGTCGGGAGATTTTCTTCTTTGTCGGGAGTCGGGAGACCAATACAAAAAATCGGGAGAATCGCGCGTAGCGGAGTGGTGTGCGAGGAAAAAATCCAATCCAAATGCCGGGTTGCGAGCGAGGCTAAGCACGTTGATTGTTGGATTTTTGCACACCGCTCGCACCTACCCTCGGCGGTAGCGGATACCGCTCTCTGATGTGAATAGGCCGTTCTAAGGTGATTCCGACTGTTAACTTAGTCTGTAGAAAGAAACTAAGTTTCTGATAATACTGTCGACTCTCTACTTGACGCACTTAACTTAATTGTAAGCTAGCAATGAATTAAAGAATTCAACAAACAACGTCGTCTTAATACAATCCCATCCAAAACCTTTAATAAGTTTCTGGCAAAAAAAAAAGTTTTATTTCCGACTGTACCTTATTTGTATAATCGCAAACTGCATGTCAAAACCAATCAAATGACCCTAACATTAAAGGAAATAAAACTAGGCTCCTTTAGAAGAGCGCGGTAGCTAGCAGGGCTGCCGACCGGGAGTTTTTTTCGCATCCGATCACACTACAGTAGATTCTGTGCGGAAAGAGAATAGGCGTGGCGAAAAACGGAACTAACCTAACCAGTATCGCATTTTTTTTGCAAATACGGTAGAAAAGCATTACAGCGCCCCCAAATCTAAATCCTAGTCTCTTTCCGCACAGACTCTATCCACGTTTACGATATATTTCGCAGGACGGTGTCATCCCGAATTCCCGACTGAGGCATTGCCACGCATTGCTAACAGTTTGCATGTAGTATGTTCGTACTCGGCGCGCACACATTCAAGCGGTGCGTTGTACGAGTACCTTTTGTCGGGAGAAAAATTACTGCTATTACTATTATACAGTGCCGACACGGGTGGGTTCATCTCATGTAATTGATATGATCCTGTAGCCACCTTCCGCCTCCATCATCAGATCAGCTTGATGGTACCGTGACATTGAATTGTGATTATAAAACTAAACCAATAGACCATAAATATTCAACGGTATAGTTGAATTGAAATACAGAATGATTCAGAAGACGTATGCAGAATCAAGTCTACGGATTCAATTGATTATATTAGTGCCTTTTCACACGTCCCGGTTGCCGGGTAGCCAGTGGCGAAGTGTATGGCCATGTACGTTAGCTTACGCCGGTACGTATGAAAGCTAACGTACATGGCCAGACGTGTGAAAAGGCACTTAAGCTACTGCTTTTTTCGTGATTTACAAATGTTAGCTTGATAAGCTGTTACAATACAACTATCGGAGTGCGTGGTGGTAGGCATGCCTCAGCAAAACCTCAGCACCGCCACCATGGGAGTTATTCAACGGCGTGCAACGGCACTCAAACCGAAGTGAGAACTGAGTAGCGAACATGTGATACAGCAGTTTGTCTTGTCAGTAGTAGTCCACTGTTTCAAACAGATCACGTTCAGTCATAGTATGCAGTGTTTAGAGAGACTATGAAACTAAAAACAGAGCAGAACAAACAGAAATAAAACCGGCCAAGTGCGAATCAGATTCACGCACGAAAAGTCGAATAAAAAACGCCAAACTAACACGTTTCTTGTATGGGGGCCACCTTATGGGGCCTTATTTAGTAGTTAGCATGTAGTTAGTGACAAAAGTATATATGTATATTTTTTTCTATTAAATAGGGGGCAAACGAGCAGACGGGTCGCCTGATGGTAAGCAATCACCGTCGCCACATAGACACCTGCAACACCAAAAGAGTCACAAGTGCGTTGCCGGCCTTTCAGGTGGGAGTACGCTCTTTTCTTGATTTAGGTAACTAAAATTTTAAGCACCATAAATGCCAATATTAGTTTTAGATTGCAAAATTAATGGCCCAACCACTATAAAATGGCTTTTAATGGGTAGATAGGAAGGTATCAAAATAACATTTCTTGTCCAAACATGGCAAGAATAGTCGTTCTGCTCGTTTTTGTTATTTGCTGTCTTTGTGTTATCGAGGCCAACGAAAGTAAGTAAAATATTGACTAACTTGAGTAAAAATTAAACTACACGAAGATAAACCTAAATCCCCCCTAAATTAGAACTAAAAATTATCTTAACATTTGGGTCCCCTTTTTAGGGTTCCGTAGCCAAAATGGCTAAAAAGGAACCCTTATAGTTTCGTCATGTCCGTCCGTCCGTCCGTCCGTATGTCGCAGGCATTTTACTCAAAAACTACAAGACCTATACTGATGAAATTTGGAATATAGATGTCTTGTAGATGCCGCAACTAAGTTTGGTAGTTAAATAATAAAAATAAAAAAATCTAGGGGGGGCACTCCATACGTGTAACAGAAGCTAAAAAAATTTTTTTCACAAAATGTCAACGTGTGGTACATAGTTCGACAGCTCTTTTGAAAACATTTTAAGGTTCTTAAGTAATGTTTTTGATTAAGTCAATACCTTTGGAAATAATCGCTCCGAAAGTTGTGACAATTGTGTTCCCCCCCTCTATCTTCTAAACCGTGTGTCCGAAAAATATAAAAAAAATTACAAAGATAACGCTCAATTAATACTTTCAACGAAAATTATTTTCAACAAGATCGGATTAACCGTTTTTAAGTTATTGCCGATAAACTGCGCTTCTCAACAAAAGGACGTAATTGCTATGAAGATACGTTTTTTTATTGTTGTACTTTTTTTACATCGTATTTTTTACCTTATAGTTACGGCTATGGAACCCTACACTGAGCATGGTCCGACATGCTCTTGGCCAGTTATTTTTCATAACCTTGTGCGTCTGTAGGGCACCTGTATGGGCCCTCCAACAGAAAGTAAATTGATATGGGCCCCCTTGGCATGGTGCCGAATATGCTGGCAGCGTTCCCTCGCTGTACCGCAATGCTTATTCGCTTATTTGATGTTGACAAATCAATACCTAGTCTTCTAGCAGAAGTCGTCGTCAACGTCGGCAGAAGACTTCTGCCGCTTTAGAGAATTAGGTACACTAGCGGACTTTAATTGTTGAGCCATTTAGGGTTCACCTTATAATAGCCGTGTCATAGATTGTGTATTACACGACCAAATTAGACTGATCCCTAAATGCCTTAACAATTAAAGTCCGTGACCGTTTATCTATCTAGCTATCAGTGGCGTGGCGTCTAAAGAACTCGATTCCTACCGGCTTGCCTAATATCAGGCATTTGACCACCTTATTCTACAGCTCTTAAGGAAAATGAACGCCAAATCTGCACCGGCTTGCCCAAGAATATATTTTACGCCACGCCACTGCTAGCTATCAACTTAGTTCGATACACACGTTCACATAAGGACAGGTTGATCCGCTTCATCCTTCCCGCTGGTCCGCAGCTCACTTTGAGCAATCAGCGAAACGTCAAGGTGGCCCCGACCTGGTTCGACTCCAGGAGTTCAGTCGAGGTGGACCGGAACAAGGCGACCTGGTTCGACCCCAGGAACCTCCGGCACCCACCCAGTCTGATTCACTCAGGGTGGTCCGGCTAGCGACCTGGTTCGACCCCAGGGAACGCCACGGCCGACCACCCGGTCATATGATTGCTACGCCCACTAGGGTTGCAAGTTAGTCAGGCTTTAAAAAAACTATCTAGCTCTAGACTCGTGGTAAAAATTGTCACGAGCAGAGCTAAACGTTCAGTTTCATGCAGAGTCGCTTGGGGATACTTGCAATATTTTCAACAAAATGAACTAGGTTTTTTGTTATTTTCAATGGAAATGTAGCAAACAAATTAGAAATGCTAAATTACTGAATGGCCGTCTGAAACCGGCACTCTGAAGGACCTATTTTTAACCGACTTTCAAAAGAAGGACGGTTCTCAATTCGTCTGTAGATAACTACTTATATTTTTTTTGTATGTTTGTTACGCGATTACTTGAAAACGGTTGAACCGATTTCGATTTTTTTTTGTTTGAAAAAGTATACCTCCGACGTGGTTCCATACTGACCAAATTGGGGTCACATTGATATCCTTTTTTTTTAATCAGTAGGGTAGTTTGCGTAATGAACATACAACATTCTAAAACTTGTTAACTAAATAAACCTAATATAACCTATGGGGACCTAAATGATATGCAAAAATATTCCAGTACCCCTATATCGCCTCCTGTGGGTAGAGTGCCCATAAGGCTGGCTGCGTTGCCTCGCTGGATGGCAATGTCTATCCGCTGAGCGAGGAACGAGCCAGACCTATGATCACTAATGTATTCCTGATGTTCAATGTGACAGAAAAAACACGACCGGAAAAAGCACCGGGGGCCAGAAAGCATGCTCTACCTGGTGCGGATGCCTGCGAACCAGGACAGATCTCACCAGGGTCGGGCTGCTCGAGGTGTTACTGCGACTCGGATAGAAACAAGATATGCGGTGCTCCGGATGCTTGCATGCTGAGCAGTAAACGTACGTACTACTCCTAGTCTATTTTTGAAGTGGACGTTTTTTCGACATAAATTGCACCGACGAGTAATATCGACACCGTAAGGTAGGGTTTTTATAAGTACTTGCTTAAGGCCGGCTTTACACCTGTAAGTTTTACTTACGTAAGTAAGGACGCAGCTATACGTTAGACTGCGATAGTCAGTCAGCTATCTCAGTCTAACGTATAGCTGCGTCCTTACTTACGTAAGTAAAACTTACAGGTGTAAAGCCGGCCTAAATACTAATATCTCAATATACTGCTTTACATCATAGAATAGTACATTACATAACTAGGGTGGTAATACAAAAAAAGGCCGAGATTGCAGAAGTTTGTGGCCCGAGCTGCAAGCGAGGGACGTAAATATGCGATCGAGGGCTTTCTTTATTACCTCCCGTGTTTTGTACATCATTTTATGTGTACACTTGGCCAGAAAGCGGCTTTTTCCGTACGCGCAGCGTGCGGAAAAAGTCACTTTATGGCCAGGTATGGCATAATATTTCTTAGAAAGGGTGTTATCAAGTTCTTCGAGACCGGCAACGCATCTAAGAGTTGCAAATGTCTATATGAGACTGCGGCGGTGACCACTTTCCATCGAGGTCGACCGTTTACCTGTTTGTCTGTCTTAGATCTTTCCGACAACAGCCGTCAAAATCTGGTGGATTTTACTAGTACACATTTCCTACTGGTCCCCTATTCCGTCTACACCTACAGTCTTACAGCAGCAATGTACATGCATAGCACATTCACCAAGGAATTCTGTAGGTACCTTTACCTTGATTTCCAGCGCCTTCGGACGAGGAACTCATCCATATCTTCAGCAAAGGAGACCTGAGCTCACTCCCTGTCCTCGCTAACCAGGGGGAAGAGTGCACGCCAGGAGAAGCGTACCGAGTTGATTGTAACCGCTGTGTGTGCCTTGAAACCAGAAGTATCCTCTGCCAAAACCGCCTGTGCGCTAGCTTCCCTGATGTCAACAGGATCAAAGCTAAACAAATGTCAGGTTTGTTTTTCGTTTCATAATATTTAGATAGATAGATAATAAACTTTATTCATCCACAAACATACATGACATAGAAAGCACAAATACCTAGATGATGAGAAATTCTAAACAGAATATTCTAGAGATCACATTATAAGATAGAAAATAGAATAGGCGCTGACTCAGCATGATGCTGCGGGGTACACAGCCCTGATCTTCCGCCAGAACCTATATTTCGTTCGTAGTTTCAAAAACTCATTGATAGGAGCCAAGATTCGAACCCACAACCCCTGCTTGAAAGGCGCACGGCGCACTCGGCTAACATTAAGCGATAAGACCGCCTGTTTCAGCGACAGAGGAATTATTCCGAGGTGAAATGCTTCATTAATCGGACTATTAGTCCCATGTGTACTTTGATATGGTTATACAATAATACTCCACTGTAAATAAAATTATGAAGATACGGTGAAAAATGTGAAAGACGATAATGATGACAAACTTTGGAGAATCAAAATGAAAAGCTTACTACTTGAATCTCGTGATATGTATCATCTCCGAAGTTTGCCGATCTACTGAGGTGCGGGGTGAAGTGTTAATTTTTTTCTTTAGAAAATAATTTTAATAAACGTAACTAAAAATAATAAAAATAAATAAAAAAAAATATTGCTGAAATAAATCTAATAAAATTGTGACATGACCTAGTCTCGAACTCGATTCAATAACGCGCCGCACCGGGTATAAATCTCGTCACTGCCGACTACGCTATCTCTAGTATTGAACATGCTGTTGAATTAGAGCATCAGTATCAGCATATGACTTTTGATTAGATTATGGAATTACGTTTTAGGTTTAGTTTTCGGCGATCATTTACTAAGTAGGTACTTGTAGCAATCTAAGAAAATAAGTAGGTACAAAATATGTCCTAATAATTGAGAAGATCAATTCGAAGCATAAAGAAATAAGCATATTATGCGCTGATAGAAAATCAGTAGGTATCTCTAACCAAGGTCACGCGACCATTCTTTTCGTACACCGCCGGCTGTGGGTAGGTAGGTATTTATCGCAACGCACGAAGTTATGCGCCACGCACGTAGTTTGGTAGGTACCTACATATTATAATTTTAATATTTAGGTATATGGATAAATAATAGTACATTACACAACTAGGGTGGTAATACAAAGAAAGGCCGAGATCGCAGATGTTTGCGGCCCGAACTGCAAGCGAGGGAATGCAAAAATGCCAAAACATAAATAATAAACATGTTTTCATATTATTAATAAGTAAAAAAAAGTGACCATCTCGAGGATTCGAACTATAGACTAATACTTTGGCCGAGGTGCATTACGCGCCCGCTCATTGAGCCGTTCGGCTATAAAAACAGTGTGCCCGCGCTCGAAAATAGGAAGTTCTTTCTACACCTTCAGAATGGCCCACTAGTCGCGACGCGGCCGCTGGGAGAAACGAACACAGGTCCGACCTCTGTAAAGCCTCACCGGCGAATGGGCGTTACTTTTTTTTTTTTTTTTGATAACCTGACATGCCTGTAGGGCAACCTCGTTGGGGCCCTCCAACAGGATGATCCTAACTGCACGAGGGGGGCTAGTCCCCCGCGGGTGCGGATATACTATGTTGAGTTTAAATAACGAATCTAACGATAATTATATGTAAGTGTGCTGAATCTATTTTTAGCCTAACTGTTTGCAAACAAGTGTACAGGTGATTTGTATAGTTTAAATCCTAATAGTGAATGTTTTTAGTGTTACCTAGGGGGGCGTCCCCGCCGTCGCGAGCACCTCTGTATGAGGGTCGTGTCGTCCAGTAACGTCGCTTCGTCAAAATCGGGCGGCGTGAACGCGGCGTCCCATTCTTTGATGGTAGCCGTGATCACGTCGTCCGGGTCTGTCAGTGCATGTCGGGGTCGCCGGATAAACCGGGGGTTGCGTAGTCGTTTTTCCCGCGGCGGCGGGGGCGTTAGCGAGTCAGTGGGGTCATTCTCAGTAATAGTGTACAAACTGTTTTGTGATTGCGGTTGGGCTGCGTCCTCCGTGGGGTCCTCCAGGAACTCCGGGATATCTGTGGGGTAACTGATTTTCCTTACCAATGGGTTCGGGTGATGTGGAATGTTGTCAACAAACTTCCTAGTGCAGGAGGCGAAATATGCCTTAATTGTAGGCATTTTTGTGTCATAATGTACCGAGAGATTTGTCTGATACCCTGGTGCGTAAGTGATGCGTCTTAGTAGTTTGTTTTGTAGTATCTGGAGGGGTTTGAGGGCGGAGGGGGCCGCGTGGAGGAAGACGGGACAGGCGTAGGAGAGTATAGGGCGTATACATGTTTTGTATAGTAAGAGTTTACATTGGAATGACATTTTACTCTTTTGGTTCAACATCGTTCCCAGCCGAGATTGAACGAAAAGTGCCTTAGAACGGGTGTTCTTAAGGTGGGCGCGAAATGTCATTCGGACGTCCAAAGTGACGCCTAGGTATTTTACTTGTTTAGTCCATGGGATAGGGGTACCTGAGAGTGAAACTTGCTTTGTTTTTTTGTCCAGGATCATGTTATTTTTATGAAAGAGAATGGCCGCACTCTTGTCGGCGTTTACCTCGATTCTCCAAAGGGTGAACCAACGATCGAGATCGTTGATTGCCATTTGGAGGTCGCGGGAAATTATATCAAGTCTATTATGGGTTGTGTAAAGTGCTGTGTCGTCAGCGAACAAAGCAATTTCCACGGTCGGGATTTCTTTGGGAATGTCGTTTGTGTAAATGGTGTATAGGATAGGCGAGAGTGTGGAGCCCTGGGGGACTCCTGCGTGTACGGGATGGGGTACTGAGAGTGTTGTATCTACTCTGTAACGAAAAGTCCTGTTTGTGAGAAAGTCGCGGATCAAACGCACGAGTCGGTCGGGCATGCCAGCCTGATATAACTTGTATATCAAGCCGGAATGCCAGACTTTGTCGAACGCCTTGGCGACGTCCAGAAAAATAGCACCAGTAGTGAGTCCACCTAGACGGGAGAAGCCGTCCAAGACATGTTCCGTGATTCGTAGCACTTGGTGCACGCACGAGTGCCTGGCTCGGAAGCCAAACTGCTCGTTGATGGTAAATGCGGCACCATCCACGAAATCACGTATCCGTCTGAGGACGACCCTCTCGTATAGTTTCCCGAGGGAACTAAGGAGACTAATGGGTCTATAACTAGACGCCTGGGTCCGCGGTTTTCCGGGCTTCGGAATTCCAATAACAATGGCTTCCTTCCAGAGTGGAGGGAAGTAGGAGAGGCTGAGGGCCGAATTAAAAATGCGTACTAACAGTACTGCAACCTCCTCTGTACATAATTTAAGTAATTGGTTTGAAATTCCGTCGCCCCCAGGGGCTTTTCTTTTGTGTAAATGGCGAAGGAGAAAAATTAGTTCCTCTATAGTGACGGGGTCAATAGGGGCGGGGTCTTGGAGCTGGCCCAGCCTTGTGTTTATGTCATTTTCTATACGATTAATGTGGTCGGGGTCGGTCTGTTTGAGGCTGGGTGAGCATTGTAGCTCTAGGCTAGCGGCTAGGCATTCGGCCTTTTCGTCGTCATCGAAGGCAGGCGGAAGGCCGCCTGGACGTTCTAGGGGGGGGGAGGTATATGTTATTTCTGTTTTAAGAGATCTAGCCAGCTTCCAATATGTTAGGTGGCCGGGCTTGAGCTCTTTCAACATAGTACTAAAGTCATTCGCCCGATACTCGGTTAGTCGCCTTTTGGTCTCGCTTTGCAAGGCCCAAAGGCGACGCCGGTTATCGGGGGAGGGGAAGCGGGCGGCGTCTTTCATAGCTACATTTTTCTTCCTTAATAGCTCCTTTAGCTCGGGCGTTAGCGGCCTTCGCTTGGTGGGATCGTTGGGGACCTCCTTGGAGGCGGCCTCAACGGTTCCACGTAAAAAGCTAATAAGTAGAGAAATGGCTATGTCTATGTCGTCGGTTGTTGTCATGGTTTCGGGAATTTTATCGAGTAGGGAGGATGCCTTGGAGAGGCCTTTTTTGACCTTCTCCCAGTCCACTATGGTCCTGGTTTCCGGTTCGTTAGCGGGATCTGGGCCTAGTCGCAAAATGACTGGCCTGTGGTCGGAATCTAGTTCGTGTACCACTTCTATAGAACGCATCCGTAAAGATACGTTCTTTAGAAGTGATAAGTCGAGTATGTCGGGTCTGTGGTTAACATTACCTGGGAAGTGGGTAGGTTCAAGGGGCGCTATTAGGTCGAATGCTAGGCCGTTCCCCAGTAGGTGGAAGAGGCGGTTGCCATTGGGGTTTGTAGCTACACAGTTCCAAGACACATGTTTTGAGTTGAGATCGCCAGCTAGAATGACAGAAGGTCCAAGGCTGGCGATTTTGTCTAGGTCCTCTTTAAGGAGTTCCCTAAGAGGTGAGAGGTAGGTACTTACTATGTGAAGGGGGAGGTGTCCGTCTACCGTGAGGCGGCAGACCGATACCTCCATGTTGGTCAGTGTTGGCGGGTCGATGCCTGTGCAGTGTATGCGGGACTTGTAGAAGATGAGTGTACCACCACCGTGGCGGTCTGGTCTGTCATTACGTACCATGGTATAGCCGGGTAGTCTGTAGACCTTACTGTGCGGTTTATAAAACGTTTCCTGCACTAGGAATAAGTCGATGTCGTGATCGACTAGAAACTGCTGTACCTGGTCCTTTGAGCCTGCCAGGCCGTTCGCGTTGTAGGTCGCTAAATGAATGAAATTAGGTTTTATTTTGAGTCCTTGACGCATTATTGGTGGTACTGCATGGGGCCCCTGGGCGTTACTTTTAATAAGGGACGCATTTATAGTTCACGCGCATCACAGAAAGAGAACGCCATAAACAGTACGTGCCTGGGTTTTTTGGCGTAAGCGCCAGATATAAAAATACGATTAAATCAAAGATATTATTATGTTTTATTAACATTTTTTTTAATCACTTAAAAGATAAAGGCATGAATGACATTTTTACATAATTTTACCGTTTATTAATCGATTGTTTGTTCATACTACACAAAAAACGGAATTTGAAGACGCATTTTCGGATCTCTTATCTATCGAAGAAATTTTAAGCAAACATGTTTCCACCGTAATCACTGAATAGGTTATATAGTCAAAAAACATATATCTGAAAAGCAGCCCATTTCATAATGTAGATTTTACAAAAATCTCACTAAAAAATAGCTTAAATTTTCGATGACGAGCCTTAAATTGTTCTAATTATGTAAGTACCTCTTGTAATGTGTTTTTCTGGTGTGCAATAAAGTATACTTGTATTGTATTGTATTGTATTGCTTTTGACGTGATAACGTCTTATAATTCTATGGAGCCGGCTGCACGCACGAAAAAGTGTGACGTCATGGGCCGTTACCTTGCAGGGCGGCTGGTACTCAAGTCAAAGTCAAAGTCAAAAGTCAAAAGTCAAAGTCAAAGTCAAAGTCAAAGTCAAAGTCAAAGTCAATGTCAATGTCAAAGTCAAAGTCAAAGTCAAAGTCAAAGTCAAAGTCAAAGTCAAAGTCAAAGTCAGGGTCAAGGTCAACGTTATCACGTTCGACTATCGTCAGTAAACCGACTTTACAGACAACCGATTTTTTCATAGAATCTGCACTACTAGCAGTTATTATTCTGCTCACAACGCCCGCGAACTATCCGTGAGATAGCGCTGTTTACTGTCCAAGGAAAGGAAATATTCATACATCGCGTTGTCAACATTTTTAGGGTTCCGTACCCAAAGGGTGCCAGTGGAACCCTATTCCTAAGCCTCCGCTGTCTGTCTGTGCGTCACGGTCCTAGCTTTTGAACTGTAATAGGTAGAGACTTGAAATTTTCACAGAATGTGTATTTCTATTGCCACTATAACAACAAATAATAAAAACAAAATAAAATGGGGTCTCCATACATGAAACCCAATCACTAATCCTCAGAAGACGAAAAATAAAAGCTCAGTAAGGGTTCCCTAACTTTGCAGTGCCCAACAGGGTTCACATAATCTGTAGCTTTAGTTAACATCTGTACCTACTTTTGTGAAATCGCAATAATAGTACATTATTTACCTAGGGAGGTAATAGTAGATTGTGTCACAAGGGAGCAAAATGATAAATTTACGGCGAGGGCGTACATTGAATTGGATTCAAGTGTTAACGCCCGTGGTGAAAATAATTTTGCTACCTTGTGACACATACTACTTTTCACACCGACTATGAGGAAAATTTAAATACAAACGCTACCTACCAAAATAACGAAATATATAGTTAGTCTAAGAGCATCATACATTTTTAATAAAATGAAATGTTAAATTTATAGTCTCTTATTATTTTATAAAACGTTTATTATTTTTTACGGACGGGACGAATTTACCACTTCCATATTATATTTATGGCCCTAGCCTGCGGCTCGGACCGCAAACACCTGTGATCTGGGCCATTCCTTATTATACCGCCCTCTGTGTGTAATATATTCATAATGCTGTCTATGGTATGGCATATTCTAAGTAGGTTCAAACTAAAAATACCCTGTTGTCCTTGAACAGAAAAGTATCACTTTGATCCCTCTTATGAGGGATCAAAATACTTTTTTCTGAATAGGAGGTGTGAAAAACAAAGAATGTCTCAGATCGCAGGTATTTGATGCCCGAATGCAAGGGCGATAAATATGTGATCTGGAGCTGTCTTTATTACCTCCCGTGGTAAGTACAGAATACGTCTCTCCCAAGCTAGGAAGTGGGATAGTAATTGCCCCTTTATGGCCAGGTGTGACGTAAATGATTGAGTATTGAACCTTCCCAGGAAAACCATGTGAGGGCAACGACGTATTAGAGTCAGACTGCGTCCAGTGCTCGTGCAGTAACAGCACATACGCGTGCGAAGCCAAAGAGGACTGTATTCCTGCCAAACTCGTCCAACAAAAGCTGCCGAGTCAACCTGGCAAAAAGCACAGGATACCTGGAATAAAGGCAATTTTACCTGGTTTAAGGCCGAACAGACCCATAATACCACCAATTATACCAGGTATAAGGCCAACAAAACCCAGTAAAAGACCGGAAAGCAAAGGACAACAAGTGCTCAAAGGAAACCAGGATGCTGAGACTGCTTCGGGTGCCTGCGTCCCGGGAAAATTCTATCCAGGGCCTGGCTGCTCACGGTGTTATTGCAATAGGAATGGGAAAAAGATCTGTGGTTCTCGGGGTACCTGCATGCTCAACGATAAACGTACGTAGCTTATTGACACACTTTTATTTTTACAAGCTTGTGTTTAGTTTCATCTAGGGATGTAACGATACATAATTTTGCCAATACGATACACTGATTATTATATAGTCCAGTCATTATATCCAAAAAACCGACCCTACCCGTGAATAATTAGTTCTTGGATTTTTTTTCGTAGGTCCCTCGGGGGGTCACTGGGAGAGTAAATTCAAAAAGTAGACTGAATCAGGCTCCTGCGTATTTTCGAAAAACGGTTTTTCTTGAATAACTGGGCCATTTTTGATTTAACAGTAAAACCGTGAGGACAAAAATTGTAGGAAATTTGATTCTCTACAAGTTTGGTCCTCACAATTTTTCTTATAGGATCAATATTTTGGGGGAAAAGGGGGGGAACCAAAATTGTTCAGAATTTGATTCTCTACAAGTTTAGTCCGCTTCATTTATGCCGTAAAGTTGAAAAAAACGAGATGATGAAAATATTTTGAATTTGTCGCTTCTTTTTAATTTAATATCCAAAATATCGATCCTATAAGAAAAATTGTGAGGATTAAACTTGTAGAGAATCAAATTTCCTACAATTTTTGTCCTCACGGTTTTACTGTAAAATCAAAAATGGCCCAGTTATTCAAGAAATACCGTTTTTCGAAAATACGCAGGAGCCTGATTCAGTCTAATTTTTGAATTTACACTCCCAGTGACCCCCCCGAGGGACATACGAAAAAAAATCCAAGAACTAATTATTCACGGGTCAAAATCTATAATGACTGAACTAATAGGAAGAACTATTATATAATCTGTGCTAATAGTAAATAATCGGCGATACCGATACCGATATCGATGGCTAAATGATAATTAATAAAGTATGCACCTCAGACATTTGTATATCCTCTATACACCTAAAACTTGGATATATTTAACAGAGACTCAACCTTGAAGGTGTAAAGTAAAAATAAATAAATTGTCAACTTTTGAGTTGACGTTGAAGAAATGTAGATATGGAAGTCTGTAGACATCGGAGTCTGTAGGTAATCTAATAGAATATAGAATTGGGAACAAACCTTCAATTGTACAACTGTATACATTATGGGGCACTACAGAACACTGTGCCCTAATTTCTTTAAAAAAAAGTCTTCTCGCGGTAGTAGCATACAGGTGAGATAGTGGCTTATAGGGAACGTGGACGAACTATAGGTGGCAGCACTAAACGACAAAAGAGACACGGGTGGACAATAAAGGAAACTATCACCCCTGTCAAATCAAGCTGTCAATGTCAATGACAATATGTAAGTGTCAATGTAAAATATAGTAAGTCGTAGCTACACTGACGTTAATCGTCCTTCATCGCAATAAATTACGGCGTTTCCGTCAATGTTGCCCCAGCATGAGAGGGTACTTGATTTAGCATAATATTGTATAATTTAATTCTTTATTTATAATTTAATGTGTCGACTCACAAAAATATTTGCACGCTTGCTTGCAAGCAAAATACACTGAACGTAATTTGTACCTACCACCTATTATTGTGACTGTATTTTTGCAAATAAATGTATTTGATTTGATTTGATTGATTTAGATTGGCGACACCAGTTGGCAGCACCTTCGTCGTGCACGTTCCGTATTGAGACATTGGACCTCGTAGTATAAATATTATACTATAGTCATATAATACTATCAAAAATAAGGATATCAAGTCATCCTAAGTAAATGAATTTTATATTATTTATTTCCAGCCCCATCGAAAGATGAGCTCATCCATACATTCAGCACAGCAGACCTAAGCACACTCCCTATCCTCGCTAACCAGGGGGCCGAGTGCAAGCCAGGGGAAGCGTACCGAATCGACTGCAACCGCTGTCTATGCCTCGAGACCAGAAGCGTCCTGTGCGAAACCCTACTGTGCCCCAGCTATGACGATGTCAATAGAATCAAGGCTAAAGAAATGTCAGGTATGTCGTTATGCTTTCGTGTGATCCGATGTCCAACTGTTCTCGTTTACAGGTCTCATTTCTGAACCGGATCTCATATTTTGTGAGCTAGTTGGATAATTATAGATTCCGAATTTTGTTTTTTTTTTTATGGCGAAGTCATAGGGTTTGATAGACTCTAGACGTCTATGACCTATGACCGATCTCTTTGGAGATCAGCAATGTGTGGTCGCGATCCTCAGCAATGAGGGAGCAATGAAGAAGAAGTGTCGAAACCTCTAGACCAGGGTCTCCAAACTTTTTTCGCAGGGGGCCATACAGCATCTTAGAAAATGTCGCGCGGGCCACACGGCACGGTCGACCCTGGATTTACGTATATAATCTTTTTGGCCACCGGCGTCCTGGAGGAGGGGGTGCTCTGTGTCTGTACAATACATTCACACACGATCTGCTGCTGCACGATGCTGCGCTCTCGCCTCGCGGTCTGACCCAAAGCTCTTGCACTTTCTTTCCGCAACGACTGTAGTTGTAGTTCGTTGTCGGACCGTTTACGGTGCCTCTTTTGATCAGCTGATTGATTACACCTTAAGAGGAAACAGGAGGGCAGTTTTTCCATACAAACGTAGTCCCCTGTTTCCTCCCTGGATAATGCCAAAAATCTATGGCTACTATTGATATGTTTCTATGTTTTCCTTTTTACGATAAATTGATTCTCAAAAGAGATATTAACCTTCAAAAACCTAAAAAAATGCCAGATTTTCCGCTGTGTTCACACATCCAGAAAACAAATTTGACTAGATTATTAAAAAAAAAAACCGGTCAAGTGCGAGTCGGACTCGCGCACCGAGGGTTCCGTACAAACTCATAAGTAGATACGCGAATAGTTCAAGAATAAAAACTGTATGTTGATTTGTTTAGTAGAAGCAAATAAGTATATGTTATGATTTTTGCAAATTTCTAAAAAACAGTGCAAGTTAGGAAAACAGTTATATTTTTCCTGTAATAATTAAAACCTGACGTGTAATGATTCTATTTAATAGCAAGGACCATTAAATCAAGAGGACTGTCATTCTCCATACAAAAAGCTGTTCCCCGAATTTACAATGACATCTATGTAATAAAACAAAATAAAAAAAATCAGCCATCTATTTATAAGCTATTGGTAAAATAATTATAGTATTATTTACAATTATTCAACTTTGCAAACGTGACACAGTATTTAAATGTTAGAATTTATTTATTATTAGCTGTTTACGAACTAATTGTTACTATACTATGTTTCTTTGTTCAATTATAACGTCGTTAAATGTTTAGTGTTTTAGCGCCATCTAGTTTTTGCCCGAAAATCCCCTAGCGTGAAACAGGCCATCGCTTAGTTTTGCTACTCTCCGCTAGATGGATTAATGGATGGATTAAGTTTTTGTAAATTTCTAAAAAATTATTAAAGTTAGGAAGACCGTTCTATTTTTCCTGTAATGTTCAAGCTGATATTGATAATTAGTAATTATGACACATTTTTCTGATCAGTAACTTCGGAGATAATAGGGGGGGAATGGTACATAAAAATGTATAAATCAAAAACTACTTATTTCAGAAAAAAAATAAAAATGGTGTTTTAATCTACAAATTAAGCCCTTTCATTTGATACCCCACTCAATATAATAGCCCTACTTTCAATTTTCAAAGTCCCATTACGGAGCCTTTTAAAAAAAAGTAAAAAAGGTACAAGATATTTTTTATGTCCAATAAGCTCGGGTTAGCTACTTTTAACACTATTCCAAATTTCAAATCGATAGCATCAGTAGTTCCTGAGATATCTGGCTGTGACAGACGGACAGACAGACAGACAGACAGAGTCGCACCATAAGGGTTCCTTTTTTACCATTTTGGTACGGAACCCTAAAAAGGAAAACATAGGAACACGGCCAAAGCCTTTCTTTAATGTTTAATGAAAAAATTAGTTAAATAGGTTAAGTTTTGGGGAAGAAATCAGGGGACTACGAAACGTTGTTTTCATGAAATTTTAAAAGGTATTTTCGGTCCAAGCTGCAGTTGTCTCTATCGCGCTCTGCGCGGGAGAGGCGGGCAGTGCGGGACAGCGACATATTTTACAAATACCTAATTTTCAATTCTCTCCACCTTACTGTTTCCTCTTAAGCACGGTATACGGTAGTTTTTCTCCGAACAAAAGGTACATAGGGAGCGCGCATGTGTGCGCGCCGTGTACGGACGGACCACAAGCAAGCATTTGCGACTGCGCGCGACTGCCACAATATGGCGTTCACTCACACAGAGGCGAGTCGTGCGTCTGGGTAAATACGTGTCGCGCGCTCCTAACGGCCGAAGTCGTACTACTTGGCAGAGTTGGGCAAAAATTTAGTTGACTAAGAATAAGAATAAAATTCCAAATTTTATTCTCAATCAAAATATTTGAGTAAGATTGAAAATCATGAGCAAGTTATTCTGATTTGATTTAAAATGATTAAATCATTTCATTTTTATTCTGATTTGATTTAAAATGATTAAATCATTTCATTTTTATTCTAAATGACAAATCAAATTTTGATTAATTTATTCCGACACACTATTAGTTAAACTAAAGTTTTAGTTGACTTATTAATATTTAGAATAAGATTGATTTTATTCTTCTTATACATTTAGTTCACTGATTGCACTTGTAATTTGAACTATTTCTCATACTTTTAATGTTCAGTTTTTTTAACCATGAATAAATATGACACACAACCTATGGCATAGTAATTAGGTAGCTTCGAGATTATCTGATGATGAATGGAACCAGGAGGTAGGTAGTGGAACTCTTCAATGGCTATTGGTAAGACCTTCAATTCAAGTATGGATTCATTTCGCTTGTGGTAAAGGGTTCTATACATAGTACAGTATACATTACACTATACGGCGATGGTCAGCCAGCCAGGAGGTGGGTAGTGGAACCCTTCGTAGAGTCTTAGTAAACCCCTCGAGTTTGGGCTTATTTGATTTGTTGTAAAGAGTCCTATGCATTAAATCCTGTGGTGATGGTCTAGTGATGGATCCAGGACGTGGGCAGTGGTAATTTTAGTAAATCTGTCAAGTTTGGGCTCATTTTATTTGTTGTAAAGAGTTATACTCGTATGCATTACACTCTATGGTGGTGGTCTGACGATGGAGCCAGGTGCTGGGTAATGGTACTCTTTGAAGGGTTTTAGTAAACCCCGCGAGTTTGGGCTCATTTGATTTGTTATAAACAGGCCTTAACTTTTCGTGATTTTAACAAGCGTGACGTGTATAATTTAAAATGTCTTTATTATTTAGTACAACACTAAAAAATATTGATTGTACAACCAGAGATCGATTCAAAATATCAATCGTCATTTTTTAATGGCGATTAATTTAGTTGCGATTAAATTAGTAGTGAGAATGGTCGACTAACAATTAAATTAGTTTTAGTTTCAATCGACTAAATTTCACGGTTAAATCTATATTAAATAAAACTACGTAGTAACTCGTTTTTGCATTTTTTAATTAACTTGCAATATAGATAACTTGCAATATGTAACTACGACGAGTAGGTATGTACATTGTAGGTACTCGTATGCGTACGTTGTAACTATGTTGGTTTGGGTGGAATCTTGCAACTTATATTGAAGCAGATATCTTCAACCGATTGAGCTAAAATTATGTATACAAGTTTAATTTGAAACGCTTGAATGAAAATGCAATATAATGGGCCTTAATATTACGATAAATAACGAAAAACTGCAATGCACAATGTTTACAAGTCGCAAACAATAGTAGGTAAATAGGTAGGTAGGTGCTCTATTCATAATTATTTAGATACTTTCAGTACTAGTTCTATACGATACTGAGTAAATCTTAGATATAGATATTATCAATATTTTGCTGTCTCTGTCATTAGTAAATCTCTTTTTAGTGTCACGCGGCGACAAAACAATGGGATAATCCTACTTACCTGGAAGTTGTTTGTTGCATTTTGGTGCAAGTCTGCCGCCATAACGCAAAAGGGCATAACTAACATTTTTTTTGACACTGAGTTGTATACATATTCGGAATCAGTGAAATTTACTGATTCCGAATATGTATAGAACTCAGTGTCGCAAAAAATTTAAGATGTGCCCTTTTGCGTTATGGCGGCAGAAGTGCCGACGAATCTTCTAAAAATAACACGTTCTACTTCTATTGAATGAAACATCTGCATGTTGTTTTCCGTTCAATTTGCTTCTAACATTATTTGCCGAAAAATAGTCAACTAATAAGTCGATTAAAAAGTTTAGTTGACCGAAATCAATCGGCAGCTAATTTAGTTGCGACTAAACTAGTTGCACTTTATACAACTAAGATTGATCAGTCGTCGTTTTCAATCGTCCGTCGCAATTAATTCTGTTAATCTCAATCGTTAGTCGATTACATTTTGCCCATCTCTGTGTACAACTTAGTTTTTAGAGAAGAAATAAAGTAGTTTTTCTTACAATTATGAAGGAGGTAACATTTTTCCAAATCGGTCTAGCTGTTTTAAATTAATCGGGGAACAAACCTACATAAAAATTGCTCTTTGTTTTGAAGTCGGTTAAGACTGGAAACTTATTTCTAATAAGAAATGCACGAGAAACTAAGAAAAATACCAAGATCGCTATATGTGTGCCTCTAATATTTTAAGAGTTCCCTCGGTTTCTCCAAGATCTCATCATCAGATCCTGATTTGATTGCAATGGGACCACCTCGAAAGTATACCCTTTCAAACAAAAAAAGAATTTTCCACATCGGTCCAGCCGTCTTCGAGTAATCGCGTAGCAAATATAAAAAATAAAATAAAAATAAAAACATATAGACGAATAGAGAACCGTCCTTCATTTGAAAGTCGGTTAAAAATGCATAGAACTCATTAAAACGAGCCCACTTCCATGTTCCATCATCAGTTCAGTTCAGCTTGCTGATGTGATGCCTGTGTGCAAGAGTGAGTGAATAATGGAACACGAAATACAAGATATTGCTACTACATTACTTACTAAGCCTATAGACGGGATAACAATTTCAATTTCGATAAATAAATCAATCAGAGGAATTCATTTTAACTAAAAAAATCATGATTGAATTTATTTGATTAGTGATTAAATTAGTTTTACTCAAATTTTTGAGTGAGAATAAATCTTAAGTGATTTAATCATTTCAAATTTAATCTGATTGAAACTGAAGTGATTTAATCATTTCAAATGTATTCTGATTGAAACTGAAATGATTTATTCTCACGATTTTTTATTCTGATTGACGATATTAGTCATGAGTGCCCAACACTGCTACTTGGTTGTCTTTATACTTTGCCGTAGGCCTGTCACCTAATCTCAAACTCCTCAGGACACCCATGTGAAGATGACGCCGCAATAGACAACAACTGCGTCCAATGTTCCTGCACCGAAGGAAAATACGCATGCGAGGCCAAACCGGACTGCGTTCCTTCTAGAAACGTCCAGCTGAAGCTACCATTGAAATATGGCGATGGGACCGGGAGGCACGGGTGTAGACCCGGGAAACGATATCGACATAAGTAAGTCTGTGGTGATACCGCCATATAGTAACAAAGATATACATGTCGCAGCCAACTGGTTTAATCAGCCATTTGGTTAAATGCCTATTTTCACAAAATTATGACCCGCCAGCAGGTCGACGAAGCCCCGCTACGCGGGGCTTCTATTTCTGCTCTGAGGGACACAGGCTAACTAAAAAACCTAACCTAAAATTTAAATGAAAAGGCTAGGCAGTTAACTAAATGGCTAAATAAGCTAGTTGGCGGTGACATCACACGAACATACTTAATAGCAAAAGTTCGTGTAAAAACATACTAAAAATATTTATTTTATTTTTTATTTTATTTTATTTATTTTATTTCCATAAATTAACACATTACAGTCAAGCTACACGTGTTAACAGGAGACAGGAACAACAGTTAATAATATAAGTACAGGAATTACTGTGCTTGATAGCCTATGCTACATGATGGAGCTTGGTGTAGTTATGGACTCCAGGTACCGGCTGGCAACTGCAAGAAATCTAGGTTCAGAACTGTAAAAAATATCAAGTTCACTGTCACTGTCTAGTATACTGTTGAGAAGTGTTAGTGCTCTGTGTAGAGGTGTGTGGGTCAGCGCCCGCGTGCGCGCCGCCGGGACAGCAAAGAGTGCAGGCCGGCGCCGGAGCTGGACGGAGGTGACAGACTGTCCCCTCAGTGGAATGAGGGAAAGCAACGAAGGGTTACTAATTTGCCCGCGGATCAAACGGAAGATGTATTTCACAAGGGATATGTTCCTTCGACTTTCGAGGGTGGTATAGTTAACCATTCCCAGGATATATAAAGTGGGGTACATACGGGGGTAATACCCGTAAAGTTTGTGGAAAAGGAAGCGTACAAAGGTTTTTTGCACCTTCTCTAACAAAAGTGTGTGTTGTTTTTCATGGGGGTTCCATATAATGGAGTTCATCTCAAGACGGCTCCGAACATATGCATTAAATAATATTCTAAGAGCGTTTTGTGAATTAAAAGATTTAGATTGGCGGATCACAAAGCCTAAACATTTACTTGCAGTTTTACAAGTAGCAATAATATGGTCATTAAAAGTAAGGTATGGATCAAAAAGTGTGCCAAGATCTCGAGCTGATGATATACGTCCGAGAAACGTGCCCTCTATCTTATAATCAAATTGTAACTTTTTTTCAACACGGGTGTATGACATGATTGAACATTTTTCTTCATTGAGAGTCAATTTATTTCTCTTACTCCATTCGCAGACACTGTCGATGTCCTGTTGCAACTTAGTACAATCGAAATGATCACCTACGGGCTTTAATAGTTTTAGATCATCAGCAAATATTAAGCATGTGGAGTATTTTATGGATGATGGTAAGTCGTTAATTAAAATGAGAAATAGGAGAGGACCAAGGTTACTGCCTTGCCCTATTCCAGATAACACAGGATAAAGATTAGACCTACTTTGACCATATTGGACGTATTGTTGTCGTCCTGATAAGTAACTAGCCAATAATGACAAAAGTGAACATGAGAACCCGGCTAAGGCCAGTTTTACAAGTAATGTATCGATATTAACTGTGTCGAACGCTTTGCGGTAATCGAAATAGGCCACATCGACTTGCTTTTTAATGTCAAGATTGTTGGCGATTAATGTGGTTGCGTTTATAAGATTAGACGCCGTCGATCGTTTTGGTAGGAAACCATGCTGTTCATCACAAAACCATCCGTCAAGCTGGTTATAAATGCAGGAATAGATGACACTTTCAAAGATCTTACCGAATATAGATAGCACAGCGATTGGCCTGTAGTTTTTAACATCTGATTTTGAACCGGATTTGTGTATTGGTAGTACTTTAGTTGTTTTCCAGCAGGACGGAAACGTATGAGTTTTTAGAGAAAGGTTAATAATAAAGTGTAAGGGTCGCACAAATACTTCTCGACAGTCTTTAATCACAAACTGAGGGATACCGTCCGGGCCTTGTGTGTGTTTTGAAGATAAGCGATTGATTGCTTTACGGATATCATCTTCACTAATATAATCAATAGTGACGCGACGATGTGTCTCTTGAACACCAGAGGCACTGCCAGAAGTTAAAGCGGCCGACACATCAAGGGTAGGAGGTGTCGTCAGATACACACTTTTGAAAAAGGCAGCAAAAGCACTACAAACTTCTTGTGAAGATAATTCTCCAAAAGTAGCGGGTTGGTAAGATTTCCGATTTTGCTTTACAAATGACCAAAACGAGGATGGTTCGTTAACTATATTCAGTTGTAGTTGCTCAAGGAATATTTCGTGGCATTCCTGGGACTTAGCAAGTACCAGTTTTCTGTAGTAGGAAAATAATCCGTAATATAGTTGGTTTCCTGATTGTTTGTAAGTTTTATGGTACATGTTTTTTAAATTGTTCAGGTAGATAACTTCAGCTGTAAACCAATTCGGATAACGTTTTCGATTATTGTTGTTTACTTTTGGTGGGACGGTGTCTGAGATGGCTTCATCTAACAATGAGTAGAAACATTTGGCAGAATCATCAACAGTGCCGCAAGTGTACAGCGGGGACCACACGGTATTAGATAATTTTTGGTAGAGCATGGAAAAATTTGCCTTTCTGTAATTACGTGTATGAGGGAAACTAGTGAGATCAGTTTCTTCAACATCCGAACGACTCGGGGTGTTAGTGAATAAAGTGGTGCATGACATGGAAATATCTAGAGGTAGGTGATGTTTCTCAGAGGATACGAGACCAGCAACAGCTTCCGTGACTGATATCTTAGTGACAGCTCGATTAGTTAACACCAGATCCAACATGCGACCTAAGCTATTCACAATAGTATTTTGTTGGCTTAAATTACAAGAAGATAACAGCAGTTCAAAGTCTTTACGAACAGTACTTGTAGTAGAATATAAATTGAAATCACCTAGTATAACTGTAGATACAGAGTGTTCAGAAATAATGCGTTTAATACAGTTGTGCGATACGTTTAATTATAAATAATGCGTTTAATCTAGGTTAAACTTAGGTCAAGGATTAAGCGCTCAATTTTAACTTTACGGTAAAAATGCACAACTACCAACTTAACAAACAATTAAATTCCTACGGTTTTTAAGAAAAACAAAACTTTCCGAACTAAATTCATTGATGCCAATATAAAAAAAAAGTATTTTTAATTTAAGTATATTTTAAATTAAAAAAAAAAGTTTACCATAGACACATACGTCAGTCAAACGTCATATTTGCCTTGTTTCCAGGTTATGATTAATTTTGTATTTTATAATTTAAAACCTAGTCGTAGAAAAAGTATTGTATGCAACGTTGTATAATTAAGTCAAAAAACGCTCATTGCGTCTTTATTTGCGATACTCGCCGCATTCGCAGCTCGTATCGCAACTCACGCAATTCGCATTTTTTGAACCCACTTATACAACTGTTGCATAAAATACTATAAACCTCCTACAGGTTTCTGTAATTGTAAGAGTGTGTGAATTTAATTAACTTAAATAAATAAAAAAAAACGTACCTACGCTGGAAGCAGTGGACATATCAACATCAACTATGGATAGATGGCGCTCACATCAACGTCCATACAAAGAGCGTCATCTCCATACTTGACCCCAGGCGTTCTGGCCCCCACCTAGTCCGACCCTCTCAAGGTGGACCGGGACAAGCGACCTGGTTCGACCCCAGGCGCACCCGGCCCCCACCTAGTCTGATCCACTCATGGTGGTCCGGCCAGCGACCTGGTTCGACCCCAGGGAACGCCTCGGCCCCCACCGGGTTCGATTTTTGCCACATCCAGTAAGGATCGCAAGTAAGTCAAGCTAAAATAACTGGCCAAGAGCATGTCGGACCATGCTCATTGTAGGGTTCCATTGCCGTAACTATAAGGTAAAAATACGATGTAAAAAAGTACAACAACAAAAGAGCGTATCTTCATAGCAATTACGTCCTTTTGTTGAGAAGCGCAGTTTATCGGCAATAACTCAAAAACGGTACATTCGATCTTATTGAAAATAATTTTCGTTGAAAGTATTAATTAAGCGTTACCTTCGTGATTTTTTTCATATTTTTCGGACGCACGGTTTAGAAAATAGAGGGGGGGGGGACACAATTTACATAACTTTCGGAGCGATTATTTCCAAATACATTCACTTAATCAAAAACATTACTTAGGAACCTTATAGTGTTTTTTAAAGAGCTGTCGAACCATGTACCACACGTTGATAATTGCTGAAAAAAAAATTGTTACTGTCTTTAACATATATGGAGTGCCCCCCCTAAAAATATTTATTTTAATTATTTATATACCAAACTAAGTAGCGGCTCATAAAAGACACCTATATTCCAAATTTCATCAATATCCATCATGTAGTTTTTGAGTAAAATGCCTGTGACATACGGACAGACAGACAGACAGACGGACGGACATGACGAAACTATAAGGGTTCCGTTTTTGCCATTTTGGCTACGGAACCCTAAAAACATTTCTACATCGCGCTATCGAAGTTTCTAAACACACTTTCTATATAAGGTCCTAATTTATTAGTTGCAGATATTTTTACAGCTGATAGTACTCGGTCTCTGGAGTATATTAAAGCATGAAACATTATAGCTTTTATGATGTTTTTTTGGAGAAAAAGGAAAAACAAATTTACTACGTAATAACACCCTGTTAATGTGATTACTAAATGAAAACTCATTGAACAGATTCTAGTAGCTCTTTTACGTACCACTTAACTGTAACTGTCCACTTCACGTCGATAAATCCCATCCTAATGACATTTGCAGTTTTCCCGCCGAACCGTTACGATATTTACGACAAACAATTGTTGACATGACAGATAGTGTTATTGTGACATGTGATAATGCACATGGTGACTTTTTTTTTATGAAATTATAATTTTTTTTTGTTAGGTACCGTAAGGTCGGGGTACTTTCGCCCTGGGGGGTAACTTTGGCCATAGGGATTAATTGGGTCCAGGTTTGATTATTGCATTTAAATTACGGCACTTTGCCATGTGGTTGGTTTTAGCTGGCCGTTCCTGTTTATTATCAGACCCTATAGATTTGAGATATGTGATTTACAAGGAGGGTAAAGTTACCCTACATTTGGCCAAAGTACCCCGACCTTACGGTAAATGAAATCAAAAAAGTTATATGAAAAGATTTCTTAATTTCTATTTAAAGTTAATTATTTTAATGTAAAGTATAATGTGTTAAAATATCTGCAACTAATAAATTAGGACCTTATATACGAGTATGACACTTCCAACCATCTTCCTTCGGACTTCGGTCCCCAGGCACAACAGCCGCCTGGAGGATCGTCCTTTCTTTCACAAGTCTAAGATCCCTCAGACTACAGTTTAGACGGGCTGTTAATCAGCATGAACATAATATATGAAAACACGCACCTCAACTAACATTTTGGTGTCAGTTAAGGCGAGGTAAGACGAGAATCGGGCGCGGAAGCCTAGTTTCCAAATCATTTTTAGGGCACTTATTTGACTCGTAGGTCAATGTAAAACATATATAATAATATTCAGAACTGTATCTAGGGCTTCCTCTCACTTAGAACACGATAGCGAACACTTCGCTCGATAGAAAAGTAGCGCGAAAACACTATAAAATAAAGTATTTTTTTCATTTTGTTCATTACCAGTTACCTTTTCTGACAAAATTAATACCTGACAATCATGATTTCACAGTCATGCAGGGCATCCTCTCATGTTTGGGTTGATAACGTATACTTTTATGTTAGAAATCGAAGATAATCTGCAATAATCTGCATTCCGCCCGACCCTAGTTGTATGTGAAATGCGAGCCAGGTCCTACCGGGCCTTAAGGTTTTAAGTATTTTAACTTTATCCTGTTTAACTGATTGTGAGTTATAACTAGGTATCTCAGTTGTAATGTAACTAATAGCGATATAAAGGAGAACCAAAAAAAATTGCTAATAAAGTGGTATTAGAAGTATTAGAACTTTAATGAACGATGTTAAACAGTCTTTAGATTAGAGTTAGAATAGTGTTAGTCGAAGCAAGTATAGTTAAGAGTTATAGCTTTAACCTGTTTGTAGCACTTAAACCCTTACAAGAGTGCTCGCTGACACTCGTTAACCCTTATTTTTGTTTAGTGGTTGCCGTAGAGAGTCTTATAAACCTTTAGGTATTATATTGACTTTTAAGGTGCAGGCAGAGGTTGTAAAACAGAGTTTTCCAAGAGTGTAGTAAGTCTATTACTACCCGATTATTACACCTATTTCCTTTTATTTTAGGAACATTTAATATTATTGTAGCCGTCGTTAATATAATGTGAACTAAGTATGTAAATAATGTAGTCATAGGTAGGTAGGTACTTAAAATATAATTTAGTTTTAGATGCTACACTATCGTATTAGGTTAAAATACCTGTAAAGGTAGATGTAAGTTCTTTTAAATAAATAAAACTAAATAAATAATATCTCATGCAGAATCAAAGGGACACGCTGCAAGTGCTCGTCTCATGGCAAACTGCAATGCCATAAGCCGAAGCGAAAGCACCCGAAAGTCCCGAAACAACCAATGAATGTGAAAGAAACTGGCTTCTCCGAACCCGACAACGAAAAGAAGTGCACACCGGGAATTATTTATATGTAAGTAATAGAGTCTGTGCGGAAAGAGAATAGGATTTAGATTTGGGGGCGCTGTAATGCTTTTCTACTGTATTTGCAAAAAAAAAACCATACTGGTTAGGTTAGTTCCATTTTTCGCCACGCCTATTCTCTTTCCGCATAGACTCTACCGTTATACCAAGGACCTTTACCTTTGATGCCGTTTGGTAACCAAGTTTTGTAACCGGCTACAAAATGGGAATCCGAAATTCCCTGTTCGTAGCCGGTTACGTAATGGGTCTGCGTCGTGCCGATTGGTAACCAAGTTTTGTAACTGGCTACAAAATGGGAATCCAAAATTCCCTGTTTGTAGCCGGTTACGTAATGGGCCTGCGTAGTGCCGATTGGTAACCTGCTGGTAAAAAGCTGGTTACCAACCGCGGCTACGAATCGGTAATGGGAAACTCCCATTTTGTAACCAGTTAAAACACGGGATTTTTTTTCCCGTTTCGAAGCTGGTTACCAGCCGCGGTTAAGAATCGGTAATGGAAAAGTCCCATTTTGAAGCCAGCCTATGTGTGCGTGCTGCTCGCAATAGGAAAAAACTAGTTGATGTGTGCGTGCGGCTCGTAATTAGGTACAAGCAGCCGGCTTATTAATAGTATATTACACAACTAGGGTGGTAATATAAAGGCTTTCTTTATTACCTCCCGTGTTGAGTACATCATTTTATGTCTACACTTAGCCAGAAAGCGACTTTTTCCGAACGCGCAACGTGCGGAAAAAGCCACTTTATTGCCAGGTGTGGCATAAAAATGGTTTCAGGGATCTGTTGACGAGGCTCCGTCCGGCTATTTATTTTAAGGTGCTTGCGTTATACAGTTTAGGTCCCAAGAGGTTAAGTAGGTTTATTTAGTAATTAAATTGTAAATAAAGTGTTGTTTTATCTTAAATTCATCTGTAAACTTATCGTAATCGCACCGTATGGTAGTGTTGACCTTACGTGGTTTTCTTGTACCATGTAATTACTATAATATCTCACGCAGAGTCAAAGGAAAGCAACGTAAATGCTTGAATAATGGCAAACTGCAAACCAATGAACCAGATACCCCGAAACTGCCAGTCATTGACGAAGATTGGCTGAAGCCCAACAGCAAAACTAGGTGCACCCCGGGAGTTCTGTATACGTAAGTAGAACCGTTTTTACCTCGGCAATTGCAAAGCTGCGGGTATTGATTATTTTATTAGCTAAGCCGGGTCGGGTGATGTTGGCGCCGCCTGCTCTAGCAGGCCGGCCTCGCCGGCACCCGCACCGCGCCACCGCCGCGCTGCTCACGCCCCGCATGCCCCGCACGCCACGAACGCCGCGCACACTCGTGCGCACGTCGACTCCTGTGCCCGCGCCGCCGCCGCCCGCACCTCAACTCGCGCCGTCGGATGGTGGCGGCGCGGGCCCGCGACGCCGCGGAGGACGATCTTGTACGCCGACGAGATGGGCGTCGGGCTCGGCGTATTGATGGCCAAGCGTCTGAGACAGAAAGTCACCAACAACAGTCTACCGGGTGCCTCCGTCGATCATCTCTCCTCCGTCACGTTCGACCGCGATACTACGCTGGTCATTTTGCTGGGAAATAGTCTCGATGTAGAATCATTGTTTGTGCGTTGCCTTTCTCGGAAAAAAATACAGAAAAAGCGACAAAAAAATTAATTACCTACTTCAATTCATTTCTGTATAAGTTGTCGTTGTATAATAGTACGATTTCGTATTTCGATACGAATAAATTTATTAAGCGCTTCGTCCTGACCCGCAGACGTACCCACCTCCCGGGTAGGTACTTACGCGACTGTGCTAAACTATTAGCAACTAGCTTATGCCCGCGACTTCGTCTGCGGTGTAAATTATAATTAGGCCATTAATCTTTATAAATAGTTTCTGAGATTTGTTCATAAACTTGGTTGTCATTAAACAAAACCCTCAAATATTGGGCCCAAATCTGCACAATGCACATTTACCGCGAAAATCAATTCTGTAGTCCATTTAGGGATTATTTCTAAAAAATTAAATGCACTTCATAAACCACCTGTTACATACACAAAAAAACAATTCACTAATTGCTATATATGCTATGCATGGAGTGTGAAACCTTTTACTTAAAAAATTGAACGGTCCCTATACAAACTTTCAACCCCCATCTACTCAACCCGTTGTCGTGACAAATTTTAATGAACGATGAAATCATTTGAGTTCTATTCAGTTTAATCAGTTTTAGATACCATACTTTAAAAATCGTTTGGTCCCTTTGCAAAGTTTTAACCCCCATTTAACCCCTTTTGGAGATGAATTTCAAAAAGTGGTTTAACGTTTTTTTCTGTACCCTTATTGAAGGATCTATGTACGAAGTATCAGATCTCCTTCTTCAAAAATCCTTTGGATCCTCCTGACTGACTGACTTACTGGCTCATCAACGCACAGCCGAAACTACTGAAGCTAGGAACTTGAAATTTTCACAGTAGGGTGGTTGTATAACGTAAGTAAGGGATAAGAAGGGATTTTTCGAAATTCATCCCCAAAGGGGGTTAAATGGGGGTTGAAAGTTTATATGGGAACCACACGATTTTTAAAGTTGGAGGTCTGAGAGTTCGCACATAGACCCTTTAATATGAGTACAGGAAAGTCATTTTATGGTTTTTCGAAGTTCATCCCCGAAAGGGGTTAAATGGGGGTTGAAACTTTGTATAGTGACCAAACTATTTTTAAAGTTGGAGATCTGAGAGTTCGCACATAGACCCTTCAATATGAGTAGAGAAAAGATATTTTACCCTTTTTCGAAATTCATCCCTAAACGAGGTTAAATGGGGGTTGAAATATTGTATAGGGACCAAATTGTTTTTAAGTAACAGATCTGAGACTTCGTATATAGACTCTTCAATAAAGGTAAAAAAAAGAATTTTAGCATTTTTCGAAATTCATCACCAAAAAGGGGTAAAATGGGGGTTGAAACGAATTTTGAAGTTGGAGCTCTGAGACATCGTACTTCCTCAATATGAGTACAGGAAAGTAATTTCACGGTTTTTCGAAATTCATACCCAAAGGGGATTAAATGGGGGTTGAAACTTTTTATAGGGACTAAACGATTTTTGAAGTTGGAGCTCTGAGACATCGTACTTCCTCAATATGAGTACAGGAAAGTAATTTCACGGTTTTTCGAAATTCATCCCCAAAGGGGATTAAATGGGGGTTGAAACTTTTTATAGGGACTAAACGATTTTTGAAGTTAGAGATCTGAGACATCGTATATAGACTCCTTAATAAGAACAAAGAAATGTGGTTTTACCGTTTTTTTCATCCCTAAAAGGGGATCAAACGGGGGTTGAAACTTTGTAAAGGGACCAAACGATTTTTGTAGTAGATCTTGAACTTATCCAAAAGAGAAAAGAAAAATGATTGCAGTTTTTTGAAATTTATATCCAAAGGGGTTTAAATGGGGGTTAAAACTCTGTATAGGGTCCAAAGGATTTAAGAAGTAGAAAATCTGATACTTCGTACATAGATCCTTCAATAAGTGTACAGAAAAAAAGTTAAACCATTTTTTGAAATTCATCTTCAAAAGGGGTTAAATGGGGGTTAAAACTTTATAAATGGACCAAATGATTTTTAAAGTGGGGTCTAAAACTGATTAAACTGAATAGAACTCAAGTGATTTTATCGTTCATTAAAATTTAAAGCTTGTTTAGGGACCGTACAATTTTTGAAGTAAAAGGTTTCTAACTCCATGCATAGCATATAGCAATTAGTAGATTGTTTTTTTGTGTAAGTAACAGGTGCATTTATTTTTTTGGAAATAATCCTTAAATGCACTAAAGAATTGATTTTCGCGGTAAATGGGCATTGTGCAGTTTTGGGCCCAATATTTGAGGGTTTTGTTTAATTACAACCAAGTTTATGAACAAATATCAGAAACTATTTATAAAGATTAATTGCCTAATAATAATTTACACCGCTGACGAAGTCGCGGGCATAAGCTAGTGATGCAATAAATGTAGTTCACCAAAATAGAGGTACAGGTTTCACAAGTAAGGAACATGAGATCAGTTTGTTTATAGACTGTAACTATGAAATTTGGCAAGTAATACCGTCTTATACTACAAGTATAGGGAAAAATCTGAAAACGGCCGGCACCGGTCTTAAAAAAATCTTTTATTTCTTTCTCTTTTGAAGTCGGTTTAATGTGTTAAAATTACTTTTTGTTTGCTTTTGCAGCGACAAAGACGATTGCAATCTGTGCTCATGCAACGTGCACAAAAAATTAGTTTGTACGTTGATCTATTGTCTACCGTATTCCGGCGAAAATTGACAAACATAAAATGAGATTAAGTAATTAAATAAGTTTCTGTGAAAAAATCATGCCTTTTATTATGCTAAATGTACATTTTTACAAGCTCTTAGTTTGACCTATCCCGGTGTCTGTATGTTAGGGAATGCAACTCGGGTACCCGGGTAACCGACTTTATTTAGAGTCGGGTAAAACCCGGGTGTTTTGACTCAAAACTAAAATTAAAGATAATAATAAATAAAATCTAACGTCGGTCGGCTTGGAGCAAACGCAAAGAAACATCAAATGCTACGCCGGCAAGTTCATTGTAGGTAATGCAACCCGGGTACCCGAAAACTCGAAGAGTCGGGTAATACCCGGGTTTCGTATTTGACCGGGTATTGCATTCCCTACCGTATGTGTGCCTGTCTGTACACAGATCTTGCTAGTTAAAGGCCGAGCCACACCGGCTGCGTAGGTACACGTCTGCGTGCGCGTGGCGTACGCGTTGTATAGTATGAACGTTTTTCAAAATGGCGGCTAGTCACGCTCAAAGTCAAGGAGCTGCAGCGTACAGTGCGTGCACACGCAGCCGGTGTGGCTCGGCCTTAAAGACCCTCTTTCCGATTACTTACGTGTGTGAGCGAAGGCCCCCCACATAGAGCCTATCACACTTGCGATGCGATGCAATGCGAGCGAAGTTCCATACAAATGTCGCTCGCGGCGAACACGCCGCAAGTTCGCCGCGAATGGTTTTGTTTGGAAACTCGCCCGCAGCTCGTCCGTAAATCGGAAGTGTGATAAGGCCCTTAGTACGAGCCTGACTCCTGTTGAAGTTCTATAAAGTGAAACTGATTTGATTTAGTCGGCGTCTTCGTTGCTGAAGGTCGTGTCTAGTTTGAAATTTGATGCACCAAGCTTTTCCAAGCGTCTCTGTCCTCGGCGGTCTTCATGGCTTTAGGTATTGGCAGGCCAGTGAGCTTCTTGATTAGGTCTGACCAACGGGTACGTGATCGACCGCGTGGTCTTTTTAAGTCTACCTGCCCAACTACCATCAGCTTCTCCAAGTTGTCTGGGTTCCTGCGAGCAACATGTCCGAAGTAGTTTAGTATCCGCTGGGAGCAGATAGTGGACAGCCTTGTTGTTGTTCCGAGCTCCTTGAGAATGGACACGTTGGTGCGGCGTGCGGTCCAAGGAATTCGCAACATACGCTGCCAATTATAATATTAGCCCTTTCTTTTTGTCGAAATGTCCAGGATTCGGCACCGTAGGAGAAAATAGAGAAGATCAGCGCAAAGTGAAACTACTCGTGTTATTAAAGCCCTCGGCTTCGTCTCGGGCTTCTAACAGATACTCCTTTGTAATTCCTTCCTTACCGCCACACAATGTACTATTAATTAAATTACTTTCAAGAATGATTTTGATTTTTTGCGCGCCTCCGGCTGCAGAATCTTGCCGTCCAATATCTAAAACTAGACTAACCCCTATGCAACTCCATAGGGGTTAGTCCAGTTTTAGTCATAGGACGGCAAATGTGGCGCTACATGGTAGAGTGTAGGAATCTTCAAACTTTTTTAGCAAAGGGCCATATTATGCCCACACGACATGGTCGAGTTAATCTTTTTTCTCAGACCATGGGCTCTTCGGCGGGCCGGGTCTGGCCCACGGGCCGTATATTGGAAACCCCTGGTCTAGAGCCGCCTCTGCGCTGCTGAAGTCGGGATGTAGAGAAATGAAACAGTTTTTTTTTTATTGGAAGTCAAGGTTTACGTATATTCCTATATCATAAGCTAGGCCTGAACCCCGGTCGCTCTTCATCCGCATGTTGACGTAGGAGAAGCCAACGCCGCCGGCCGTGATGTTGATAGATGCGTGGCTTTGAAGCGTGTCCAGAGCTTGGATACCCTGAAACACCCATAATAGTACATTACATAACTAGGGTGGTAATACAAAGAAAGCCCGAGATCGCAGATGTTTGCGGCCCGAGCTGCAAGCGAGGGACGTACCTAAATATGCGATCGAGGGCTTTCTTTATTATACCTCCCGTGTTGTGTACATACATTGTTAACCGACTTCCAAAAGAAGGACGGTTCTCAATTCGTCTGTATGTTTTTTTTTATTTTTTTTTTGTGTGTTTGTTCACCGATTACTTGAAGACGGCTGGACCGATTTGGAAAATTCCTTTTTTGTTTGAAAGGGTAGACTTTCGAAGTGGTCCCATTGCAACCAAGTCAGGATCTGATGATGGAATCTTGGAGAAATCGAGGGAACTCTTCAAATATTATAGGCACACATATAGCGATTTCGGTATTTTTCGTAATTTCTCGTCCATCTCTTATTAGCAACAAGTTTTTAGTGTTAACCGACTTCAAAACAAAGAGTTAATTTGTGTCTAGGTTTCTGCCCCGATTACTTGAAGACGGCTGAACCTATTTGGAAAATTCTTTTTTTGTTTAAAAGGGTATACCTCCGAGGTGGACCCATTGCAACCAAATCAGGATCTGATGATGGGATCTTGGAGAAATCGAGGGAACTCTTCAAATATCATAAGCACACATATGCGATTTTGGTATTTTTCTTACTTTCTCGTGCATTTCTTATTAGAAATAGTTCCCAGTCTTAACGGACTTCAAAACAAAGAGCAATTTTTATGTAGGCTTTATCCTCGGTTATTTTATGTCTATACTTGGCCAGAAAGCGGCTTTTTCCCTACAGCCTGCGGAAAAAGTCACTTTATGGCCAGGTGTGGCATAAACGTACATTACTGCAGAGGCCGGGAAGTAAGGGGTTGGCGGCCGAGTACACATAGAAACCCCTTTTCACGCCGAGGTATGTATAGTGCTTTTCTCAAATATGCAATTAAATAATTTAAATAACGCTACGTGTGTCAGCACCTTCGCCGCTTCCCACGTCGGCCGCACTGCTCGCACGGCTGGAGCTGCGGCCGAATTTCAGGCGGCAATGAAGCGGCAGAAGTATGCCCCTTTGGGGCAGGGGTACCATTTTGTCCCATTGGCGGTCGAAACGGCGGGTTGCTGGGGGCAGGACGCGAGACGGCTTGTGCAGGACATAGGCCGTCGACTTAGGCAGAGGGGTGAAGAACCCCGCTCCGAATCGTTTCTGAGGCAAAGGCTTTCCTTGGCGATCCAGCGCGGAAATGCCGCAAGTGTTATGGGCACCTTTGCGCCAGAAACGACTAGGAGCGTGGGTTTATTTGACTGAATTTCTTTTGTGTTTATTCGTTTTCATGAATAAATTTATTCAATACTATTTTGTAAAAAAAAAAAAAAAATTAATAACACTCCAAAAAAATAAACTTTATTTTCTAGAGACATTAAAAGTAAAGTAGACACAAAATAGAATTACTGGATGAAAAATTTTCAGTTTCCTTTCCTAAGACAGTCAGCACACATTTTTACCGCGAATATTTAGATGAAACATTTTAAATGTGTATTCTTGTAGTTAATTAAGTTTACAATTTAAAATTATTGGAAATTGTTTTAATGTGTTATTTGTTATGTTCATGTCAATTTTATATAAATAAAACTACAAAATATAGCACACATCGTTTCTTGTTTTTAGGGTTCCGTACCAAAATGGTAAAAAAGGAACCCTTATGGTGCGACTCTGTCTGTCTGTCCGTCTGTCACAGCAAGATATCTCAGGATCTACTGATCCTATCGACTTGAAATTTGGAATAGTGTCAAAAGTCGCTAACTTGACCCTATTGGATAGAAAAGAAATCTTATACCTTTTTTACTTTTTTTTAAAAGGGTCCGAAATGGGATGTGGAAAAACAAAAGCAGAGCTATTATATCGTATGGGATATCAAATAAAAGGGCTTCATTTGTAGATTCCAAAACCATTTTTAATTTTTTTTTAATTTTGTACTTTTTGATTTATGACCAAAAACGTTTAAAAAAATACCATTCCCCCTATTATCTTCGAAGTTACTGAACAGAAAAATCTGTAATAATTACCAATTATTAACATCATCCTAAATATTACAGGAAAAATAAAACGGTTTTCCTAAATTGCATCGTTTTTTAGAAATTTTCAAAAATCGTAACACATACTTATTTGCTCCTACTAAGCTAACCGCCATACAGTT
Organism: Eudemis profundana; assembly: GCA_947034925.1. Classification (NCBI taxonomy): domain Eukaryota; kingdom Metazoa; phylum Arthropoda; class Insecta; order Lepidoptera; family Tortricidae; genus Eudemis; species Eudemis profundana. The sequence continues at coordinate 5,155,959 of OX344814.1, read as the reverse complement.
TTTCTTGAACTATTCACATATCTACTTACGAGTTTGTACGGAACGCTCGGTGCGCGAGTCCGACTCGCACTTGACCGGTTTTATTTTAATGGCTGAACGCCGTAATGCTGTGCCACAAATAAATGTGAAATGGAAATTAAAAAAAAACACGTTGTAGGTCTAGGCCGGCAATGTTGTATGAAATTCCATTAAAGGCCTCTCGCCTAGCCGCACCGGAAACGAGGTACTTTGCGGCCTATTATGAGGCACGCAGTGTCAATATTTCATTGCATGTTTGAGAAAACTTCATTAATTCGGTTGCACACAGTCCTACGTACATTCCGTGTCAAAAGTCAAAGCAATAGAACATATAGATAAGGGCCCGTGTTCCAATTGTTGCCTCAATTCTCATAATGTCTATTTAAGATTCTATAGAAGGAACTGTAATTGCATGCAGTTTTTTTCCCTGCAAAGAGTAATTCGGGCATCCTATATTCTTTTGACCGGAACTGGTGTACTATACTCTGTCCTCTTAGGTACCTATTTAAATAAAAGTAAACAAAAAAACCACGTGACTCGGCTCGTTCAGCCAGTAGTATTGCACTAAAAAACCGGTCAAGTGCGAGTCGGACTCGCGCACCGAGGGTTCCGTACAAACTCATAAGTAGATACGCGAATAGTTCTAGAAAAACTGTATGTCGATTTGTTTAGTAGAAGCAAATAAGTATATGTTATGATTTTTGCAAATTTCTAAAAAACAGTGCAAGTTAGGAAAACAGATTTTCCCTGTAATATTTAGAACCTGACGTGTAATGATTCTATTTAATAGCAAGGACCATTAAATCAAGAGGACTGTCATTCTCCATACAAAAAGCTGTTCCCCGAATTTACAACGCCATCTATGTATAAGCTTGGTAAAATAATTATAATATTATTTACAATTATTTAACTTTGCAAACGTGACACAGTATTTAAATGTATTTAAATTTATTTATTATTAGCTGTTTATGAACTAATTGTTACTATACTATGTTTCTTTGTTCAATTATAACATCGTTAAATGTTTAGTGTTTTAACGCCATCTAGTTTTGCCCGGAAATCCCCTAGCGTGAAACATGCCATCGCTTAGTTTTGCTACTCGCCGCTAGGGATTCCAAGTTTTGTAAATTTCTAAAAAGGTATTAAAGTTAGCAAGACCGTTCTATTTTTCCTGTAATATTCAGGTTGATATTTATAATTAGTAATTATGACACATTTTTCTGATCAGTAACTTCGGAGATAATAGGGGGGGAATGGTACATAAAAATGTATAAATCAAAAACTACTTATTTAAGAAAAAAAATAAAAATGGTGTTTTAATCTACAAATTAAGCCCTTTCATTTGATACCCCACTCAATATAATAGCCCTACTTTCAATTTTCAAAGTCCCATTACGGAGCCTTTTAAAAAAAAAGTAAAAAAGGTACAAGATATTTTTTATGTCCAATAAGCTCGGGTTAGCTACTTTTAACACTATTCCAAATTTCAAATGGATAGCATCAGTAGTTCCTGAGATATCTGGCTGTGACAGACGGACAGACAGACAGACAGACAGAGTCGCACCATAAGGGTTCCTTTTTTACCATTTTGGTACGGAACCCTAAAAACTAAACATTTAACGATGTTATAATTGAACAAAGAAACATAGTTCAGTAACAATTAGTTCGTAAACAGCTAATAATAAATATTCTAACATTTAAATACTGTGTCACGCTTGCAAAGTTGAATAATTGTAAATAATATAATTCTTATACCAAGCTAATACATAGATGGCGTTGTAATATCGGGGAACAGCTTTTTGTATGGAGAATGACAGTCCTCTTGTTTTAATGGTCCTTGGTGGGGACTTACAATTTTACAAGTCTAAACTAAACTAGAATCATTGGTCAAAGTAAGAAGACTTCGAAACTCGGCACGCGACATTGTCAAGTTATTTAAATTTGGGATTTTGGATCCCGGGGCAGGCAAGATTGGCGGACTAGAAATGGTTTCAGTTCTCCATTGACGAGGCTCCATCCGGCTATTTATTTTAAGGTCCTTGGCTGAAAATAAATACCTTAAAGCGTTTCAGAAAACCCAATTTAACCCTTAACACGACTGCGTTAGGAGACCGAAATCATCTCTTAAGAGTCCTTCATTCGGTGCGTCCCAGCGGTGAACGTGTTCAAGGACTGGAACACTCACCTGAATCTTTTTATGCTCCGGGCCACTGTAGAAATAATACTTCACTCGTTTCATAAACGGTATAGCGTTGTACTCGACTAGCTCATGTTTCGCCAGCATCACTCTATCCGCCACATTTCCAACCACAAAGTGCGTTGCACGGACATTGCAGACTACGACAAATAAAATTAAAACGGTGATGAATCTCATGGTGGCGTGTGTGTGTCTTGCGGACTTGGGCAGTAATGATAACAAGGTCGGTGGCTATCTGAGGTCAACTCGGGCTTGTGCGAGTGGAATGAGATGATTTAGAGATCCGTAGATTATTATCTCTCTTTAATAATTATTCATGTGGCCCGTTTCTCGTGGCTATAAGATACCACTTAAGACTTAAAGGACATATTTCTGGAGAATAGCCCTAAACTAGCAACATCACAAAAAGTTCAGATCAAGCAGTGTTTGATAGACGATCCAGTTAGGGTTGCCAAATGGTCGGGAATTGGCGGGATTCTCCCGATTTTTTGTATGTCCTCCCGACTCCCGACAAAGAAGAAAATCTCCCGACAAACAAGTTCATTTTAAAACTTACTCCGATCCACTCAGAGTGGTCCGGCCAGCGAAAATTTCTGATCTTTCAGGCTAAAAATGAAAGCTCGCGCATCGAGCGCACTGGGCATCTCCCGACCAAAGTCTCAAAATCCCGACGTATTGTTTCCTGTTCCCGATAATAGGGTAATTCAATCTGGCAACCCTAGATCCAGTAGTCGGACGGCTACGGTAGTTCTCCCACGAGTACTATCAAACATTGTTCATGGGATGCTCTTATCCCACTAATATTATAATTGCGAAAGTTTGTGAAGATGTGTGGATGTTTGGATATTTGAATGTTTGGATGTTTGTTACCTTATAACGGGGTAACGACTGGATGGATCAAGCTGAAATTTGGCATGCAAGTAGACGAAGTCCTGGATTGAAATTTATTTTACATTATATTCCGGTAAAGAGCTCCTTTGGGACAATATCGGGAACAACGCGGGCGAAGCCGCGGGAAAATGCTAAAGTTATAAGTCATACTGTATTGTTAGTCATAATTATCGAAAGTCATAAAGTGTTTGTTTCTCTAAAACGGTAATATTTTTAGGATATTTTAAAACGTTAGCATATAAAAAACAATAGGTTAGTTTAGGTTTGTTTTATAACAATTCTGAAAACTTAACGGTTTCGTAGAAAATAGGTTGTATGACTTTCGATAATTATGGCTAATAATAGCGTATGACTTTAAAAAACTATGGGAGACAATACTTTCTCGGGCGCGACGTGGTCCCTCGCATCTGCTGACCGAGTGTAGAAATCCTTTAAATTCCCATCACACTCCCGTGTTCCGCTTTAGATACAAAAACTCTGTGACTTTAGCGGAGAACTCGGAGGCGCTAAAGTCTGTGCGGAAAGAGAATAGGATTTAGATTTGGGGGCGCTGTAATGCTTTTCTACCGTATTTGCCATACTGGTTAGGTTAGTTCCGTTTTTCGCCACGCCTATTCTCTTTCCGCACAGACTCTAATAGGAAAGTCGCCCGTGTCAAAGTATAAAGTCGAACGAGTAGTCCAACTTCGGCCGTTTAGAAGTGCGCGACACGTACTCACACAGACGCGCGATAGCACGTCTGTGTGAATGCGACCCATAGGTACTGGAGTATTCTTACGCAGGGGCGTATTTGCCCTAAAGCCATCCGGGCTTCGGCACTGAATGTGTTAACTTTGATTATATTGTACGGAATCCTAAAATAATGATGATGGTTTCTTGCCTTATTTAGTAAACACTTTTCAAAGACATTTCCTGTTACATACTCAGTACCAATCAATTCCTATAACCCAACCAAGATCTATAATTAATCGTATCCGTAGTATTTATCAGTGACATTAGGTATTCATAAATTAGCCAGACTATATGTGACATTCCGAAGCACTAGGTATTAACCGCCGCTTGTCGATAAAAGCGAAATTAGCTTGCATCTTTATACCAGTAACCGGTGGATAATGTCCTTGTAGCAAATGGCAAAGTAGTACCTTTTGCTTGTGAACATCGCGAATGTTTTTATTTGTTAAGTTCTCAAGAATCGGTGAGTCACGATATGAAACTGTGTCAATAAGCTAAGTAGTAAACTAGAAACGACATTAAATACCTACTTAGTAATTACATAAGTATTTTTATGCCACACCTGGCCATTAAGTTGCTTTTTCCGCACGCTGCGCGTACGAAAAAAGCCGCTTTCTGGCCAAGTGTAGACATAAAATGGTGTACACAACACGGGAGGTAATAAAGAAAGCCCTCGATCGCACATTTACGTCCCTCGCTTGCAGCTCGGGCCGCAAACATCTGCGATCTCGGCCTTTCTTTATATTACCACCCTAGTTGTGTAATGTACTAATATTTACTTATGAAAATCAAAAAAATATTGATACAATCTCGATCGGGAAAACGAGTTTGAGCAGTACAGGCCCATTTATTAATTACGTAAGGACGATTTTGGCCATTGCGATCCCTCCTACCCCAATGTAAGGACACATAAGATTTCGCGAACTCTCCCTTCTCACGTAAGAATTTATCTGGATAAAACTATGGAAAATTTCACTCACATCACTCTGTTAAAAATTGCAGATTTCGATTTATAAAGTACTATGTAAGAATAGCGTTTACCCCCCTCCCCCATGGTAAGGGCATGTAGAGATTTTGGAAACCTCCCTTCCCCCTAGGGACTGTTACGTAATTAATGAAAGGGGTCACTCAATACGGCAAAGTGTAAATAGTACATTACATAACTAGGGTGGTAATACAAAGAAAGGCCGAGATCGCAGAAGTTTGCGGCCCGAGCTGCAAGCGAGGGACGTAAATATGCGATCGGGGGCTTTTTTTATTACCTTCCGTGTTGTGTACATCATTTTATGTCTACACTTGGCCAGAAAGCGGCTTTTTCCGTACGCGCGGCGTGCGGAAAAAGTCACTTTAGGGCCAGGTGTGGCGAAAAATATGTATAGGTACGATTTTGAATCTATTCCACAAACGAAAGTTCCGAAATGTATACAAAAGTACTTGAAATTCGGTTAATCAACTGTTTCTTGTTTGTTATTCTGTCCCGTTGACCAAGAGACAACAGTGAATGACTTTCTTAAAAAAACTGTAATAATATATGCTACTAAATTAAAACAAAAATATTGCTTTGCTAAACCGCGATATGATTACGTGTTAGATATTTAGTGCTAGTCCGTTATAAATTTATAATTACTTGCGTATTTCTTCCACCAAAAATATAAAACTTTTTTAAGTTTTAAAAATATAAAACTTTTTTAAGTTTTAAAAATATAAAACTTTTTTAAATTTTAAAAATATAAAACTTTTTTAAGTTTGTATTTTTAGTGGTGGTTTGTTATATTTAGTAGGCCGGCACTGGACCAGATGCGAGCTACACATTCGGCCCGGTAGCCGCTTCCCGCCCGGTGATACCTACTTAACTATACTAGCGATATGGGACTAACCGATCGTTTGCTTACAAGCAGAATGTAAGTACTGACTGATAATTAATCAGATATGGTTAATCTCAGTGACGATCGTATCTCGAACTATATTGTTTGGCGCAAGTCCACTACAAGTCCAACGCTTTACTAGCCTATAAAGCTAAGTTTGCACATCGTCGTTATGGCATTGCGTACAACCGACGCACAAACTTAAATTTACCGGGTTATAGTAATGTCATACGAGAAAATTCGTTCCTGTTTTCAACTTCTAAAATTTTCTAATGCTTGGAATTTAGTCCCTTTCCATAATTTCGTCATTAAATAAATCATAAAGCCATAAAAATATTATTATTACCGTAAATAGTAAAAAAAAAGGTTTAATAGTATGCTCGTTTAAACACGTTTGACAGTTTTGCAACACTTCAACTTTTTCGAATCTGTGGAAGAAGTCTTCGTCGACTCCATTTGACAGGTCAGAGTCCAACTTTTCTGAAGTTTATAGTAACTTTTAGGGCATTATTATAGTATTTTTAGTTGTTTTGTATCGTTCCAGAGCTATCCCAAATTAGCTGTGAGATCCCGTAGGAATCCACGCAGCCATGGCATCCCACATAGCGAAAACGTTGTTGAAAACTCCCCATGCCAGCTCGACGATCAAATTTGGTAATTTATTTCAATTATTTTCAATTACAAACCCTTAATTTTTGTATAAAATCTGCAGGTACTCTACTACTTAACATCTGGATGTAAATTGTTAGTTTTTGAAGGTATGCTTAGGTTATTTTGAGGAAGTGAATATTTTGAAACAGACCTAAACTTTGGACCTTTTCTTGATTGGCACTTGGACAAATTATTTTTAATAGAATATTTCATACGTATCGTGCGACCGCTACCGTACGTTCAGGGCAGTAACGTAGGTCATAACCTTTTCACAATGCAAATTAGTCAAGATTTCATGTTTGTGTTGTTTAATGTTGATTGGGTTGAAATAAAACAACCTATGACGCAAAAAACCTATGAAATTAAAGTGCATATTGAGTTCGGTTCCTTTCAGAAGGATTTGTTTTATCAAATTTAGTATATGATGCTGTTACAAAGCTTTTCTAGTAGTAAATGTTTATTTAAATTTTTGGTTATGTTTTGTTTGTATAAATAAGATAAGACCTACAGTTTTACAAGGTTTATATGATTATTTATGTGGTTGTGCATCCTGAATTCAATGTGTAAGTGTTCATTTATTTACAATCTTTTAAAAAAATTGGTCATCAAAAACTGTTTTATCTTATTGCATTTTGTTCTGTTGAACATTTACCATTTTCAACTTTTCTTCATTAGATATATCATCTATATCATTAAATTTATATTTATTAGTCTGAAGTGTGTAATCGTAAATGTGTTAATAATTTTAATCACAGAATAGCACTGTTTTGGGAGCCATGGTCTCCGAACAGTAATAAAAACCATGCCGAAGCGGTTTCAGTACTGCTGAATATCAAATGTGTTTATAGCAGATGTAGAAATTACTACTGGCCACATGCAATGAGTAACTTGCACCCACTCTTTTTTTATCTCATTTTTTCATATGCCCCATTTCACAACATACCAGTGGCGTGGCGTTCAAAGAACTGGATTCCTACCAGCTTGCCTAATATCAGGCATTGGACCACCTTATTTTACAGCTCTTAAGGAAAATGTACACTAAATCTGCATCGGCTTGTCCAAGGATATCTTTTACGCCACGCCACTGCAACATACATATAGGTCTTACCAGTCAGTGTTTACCCAACCTAGAGCCTTGTGAATTTTTTTTAGACAGGTGCTTGCTGACTTAATCCAATACTGGATCTATGTTTGGTTAGATATTAATAAACTCTATTTTGAATCCAGTAAATCTTATTTCTATTCTCACCAGACACTGCTAGGCGTGCCCTGAGCGTTGGGGCAGCGCTGCAGCAGAAGAAGACCCTGCCCGATCGCACCGGCAAAAATGTGGTGCTTGTGGACGGAGTCCGCACCCCCTTCCTCGTCTCATTCACCGACTACTCCAAAATGATGCCCCATGAACTTGCGAGACACGCTCTGCTGTGAGTACCCATTCTACTTAATGTCACAATAAAAAAAAATTTGAATAAAAATTTTGCTAGGCTAGTTAGGAAGGTATGGTTTAAGAGCCTTTACAAACCCATTATGTGACCATTCCAGTACCCAAAAGCTACTAGGGAAACACACTCAGTGTAAACATCATAATAAACATACATGTATCGTCAACCATAAGTTCAATTGCCATACAATGAACCTACATTCGATGTTATTGTAAGATTTGTGAGTGCTTGTGATTATACATATATTCTCCATTAAATATGATAACAAATTTCACCTTTAGGGGTCTCCTGCAAAAGACCGGTATCGATAAGGAGCTGATAGACTACATCATCTACGGCACAGTTATCCAGGAGGTGAAGACATCCAACATCGGTCGCGAGGCCGCCCTAGCCGCCGGCTTCAGCGACCGCACCCCCGCCCACACCGTGACCATGGCCTGCATATCGTCCAACCAGGCCATCACTACTGGTGAGTATGACATTGGTCACGCTAGCCGCCGGCTTCAGCAACCGCACCCCCGCCCACACCGTGACCATGGCCTGCATATCGTCCAACCAGGCCATCACTACTGGTGAGTATGACATTGGTCACGCTAGCCGCCGGCTTCAGCAACCGCACCCCCGCCCACACCGTGACCATGGCCTGCATATCGTCCAACCAGGCCATCACTACTGGTGAGTATGACATTGGTCACGCTAGCCGCCGGCTTCAGCAACCGCACCCCCGCCCACACCGTGACCATGGCCTGCATATCGTCCAACCAGGCCATCACTACTGGTGAGTATGACATTGGTCACGCTAGCCGCCGGCTTCAGCAACCGCACCCCCGCCCACACCGTGACCATGGCCTGCATATCGTCCAACCAGGCCATCACTACTGGTGAGTATGACATTGGTCACGCTAGCCGCCGGCTTCAGCAACCGCACCCCCGCCCACACCGTGACCATGGCCTGCATATCGTCCAACCAGGCCATCACTACTGGTGAGTATGACATTGGTCACGCTAGCCGCCGGCTTCAGCAACCGCACCCCCGACCACACCGTGACCATGGCCTGCATATCGTCCAACCAGGCCATCACTACTGGTGAGTATGACATTGGTCACGCTAGCCGCCGGCTTCAGCAACCGCACCCCCGACCACACCGTGACCATGGCCTGCATATCGTCCAACCAGGCCATCACTACTGGTGAGTATGACATTGGTCACGCTAGCCGCCGGCTTCAGCAACCGCACCCCCGACCACACCGTGACCATGGCCTGCATATCGTCCAACCAGGCCATCACTACTGGTGAGTATGACATTGGTCACGCTAGCCGCCGGCTTCAGCGACCGCACCCCCGCCCACACCGTGACCATGGCCTGCATATCGTCCAACCAGGCCATCACTACTGGTGAGTATGACATTGGTCACGCTAGCCGCCGGCTTCAGCAACCGCACCCCCGACCACACCGTGACCATGGCCTGCATATCGTCCAACCAGGCCATCACTACTGGTGAGTATGACATTGGTCACGCTAGCCGCCGGCTTCAGCAACCGCACCCCCGACCACACCGTGACCATGGCCTGCATATCGTCCAACCAGGCCATCACTACTGGTGAGTATGACATTGGTCACGCTAGCCGCCGGCTTCAGCGACCGCACCCCCGCCCACACCGTGACCATGGCCTGCATATCGTCCAACCAGGCCATCACTACTGGTGAGTATGACATTGGTCACGCTAGCCGCCGGCTTCAGCAACCGCACCCCCGCCCACACCGTGACCATGGCCTGCATATCGTCCAACCAGGCTATCACTACTGGTGAGTATGACATTGGTCACGCTAGCCGCCGGCTTCAGCAACCGCAATCCCACCCACAGCATAACCATGAGCTGAGTGTGAGCTGTTTCATATTGAGTGTTGCTTATCTCAGGCTCTTTGGGTATTTTTATAAGGATTTTCTGCCAACCAAAAAGTATGGACATTATCAATATTTTATTTTTGAGCATCTACTTTAGAAATGTCATGAATTGAATGCCAATTTAAAACCGGCACTGTAAAGAACCTTTTTCTTCTGTCTGATCCTATACGGAACATCACCATTCTGATTTTGATTGGTCTAGTTTATACAATATTAAAAGTTCATTTAATTCAAATTCAAATATGGTTTATTTGCAGAAAAAGGGTTAGTTACAGGTCTTAGGTTAAGTTAATGATATTCCACCTTTTCCAGCTGTGTTCAGACAGCAGACAGCATACAAATATTTAATCTTAAATAATTAATAATATACCTAAAAAAAGGTTTACGTCACACTTTGCTTAAAAACTATAAATTCTTTATACGATTTTAAGCTAACATGGTCATTCACATAATAACTAAACCCACACATGGTAAATATCCCGTCGTTAATAGTAGTTATTATATAAATTCTTTAATATTATAGAAACAGTTTTCAAGAAGCCAATTTCGTAAGGTTCGTTTAAATTCTGTACCTTCAAGATCTCTTATTTCCATAGGCAAGTTATTAAAGATTACAATACACATATTAAAGCAATTTCTTTTGTATATATATCTGTCTTACATATATTTTTTTTATTTTTATTATCAGTTTATTACGCTTATAAAGAAATTAACAATCACTTTAATATAAATGTATATTCAAATTAAAAAGTTAGAGCCTATTGTGTACAAGTATAAATTTGACGCATTTTGTAACTTAGGATGGCCACTGCTAAATTGCTAATACATTATACAATAAATAAAATAAATGGTAATGGTTTAGCACTTCTAGTACCACACAGATTATCCTCATTTTTTAGGGTTCCGTAGCCAAAATGGCAAAAACGGAACCCTTATAGTTTCGTCATGTCCGTCCGTCTGTCTGTCTGTCTGTCTGTCTGTCTGTCCGTATGTCACAGGCATTTTACTCAGAAACTACATGATGGATATTGATGAAATTTGGAATATAGGTGTCTTTTATGAGCCGCTGCTTAGTTTGGTATATAAATAATTAAAATAAATATTTTTAGGGGGGGCACTCCATACATGTTAAAGACAGTAAAAAAAATTTTTTTCAGCAAGTATCAACGTGTGGTACATAGTTCGACAGCTCTTTAAAAAACACTATAAGGTTCCTAAGTAATGTTTTTGATTAAGTGAATGTATTTGGAAATAATCGCTCCGAAAGTTGTGTAAATTGTGTCCCCCCCCCCCCTCTATTTTCTAAACCGTGCGTCCGAAAAATATGAAAAAAATCACGAAGGTAACGCTTAATTAATACTTTCAACGAAAATTATTTTCATCAAAATCGAATTAACCGTTTTTGAGTTATTGCCGATAAACTGCGCTTCTCAACAAAAGGACGTAATTGCTATGAAGATACGCTCTTTTGTTGTTGTACTTTTTTTACATCGTATTTTTTACCTTATAGTTACGGCTATGGAACCCTACACTGAGCATGGTCCGACATGCTCTTGGCCAGTTTTTTGTAAAATAAAAATTCATGCGGCACACATTTTAATTTAAAGTTGTGAAATCATATGGAATGGCCCAATGCTGCTCGCCCAACTTTACTCGCTTACTCGCCGGCGGTGGGATAGGAGATACGTATTTTTCTTATATAATTCGAGAGCTAATTCCATACTGTACATAGTTAATAATACCTACTGGACTCTGTTCCCAATTCTGCAGTCCATTAATTGCAATCATATATATTGAGACGTCTTCCTGTGTACCTATAGGTATTTGGCTCGAACCCATGGGCAATAGCGAGTTACATAATTGAAAACTGAAATTGGCAGCAATCTTGATGTTGCTAAGCATAAATTTGCTACAAGAGTATTTCTAAATACGTATAAGTAATAATATAAATTAAATTTGTCAGTTTGTCTATCTCCTTTGATGTTAGTTATTCTCTTTTGCTCAAAGGTTAGCTGAGAGATCCCTTACAGGGATAAGTTCGCCTTTGTACATAGCCTTTGTTTTTTTACTCTTTCTGTATGATTTTGTGTGCAATAAAGTGTTTACATACATACATAGCATAGCACACATATAGCGTTGTGGGTATTGTTCAAAGTCACTTATGCAAACTGGAACTCCCTTCCCGCCTATGCGTGTGGCGTAATATATGAATGACCTCTACGACAAATCCTCCGTGTTTGGGCTTCGGCATTAGGCTACTTGATGACAGTTCAAATCAGCTTCTTTTTATGAAGTGTCAAAACGCTCCGAAAGTATGCAGTTTAGTATGAAATACTATCTTGTGACGTGCTTGTGACGTCATGCTCAACATGGTGCCTTATTTTTAGTTTTCGTCATTGTAAAATCGTTGATGGCACGAAAATAAGTTTGAATGATTTTATCCGGGCTGTTTTGGAAGCGTAATTTGCTGGTTAGAGTTAATGAATTTATTTTGATTGTTGTCAAATACCCTTTTGATTAGTTTTGACAAGGAGACTGCGATTATACAGAAACAAAGTACAGTCGGCAATAAAAACTTGTCTAAAAAAAAAAACATTCTTTGATAGAGACTTAACTTATTTGGGTGAATCAACTTTTCTTTGTCAACAAAATTTCACCTTCTCCAACTAAAATTGAAAGGAAATCTTTATTCGGATATTTTTTGAATAAAGTTTATGCTCGTTTAAAAGACAGATAATAAAGCTACGTAATGCAAATATTGTTTATTACAATTTGTTTGTTATAACTTGTTTATAAGCAGTGACCCAGCGGACATAGCTGCCCCCCACTTTTGTATGAAAATAAGGGTTCGTCCGCTGGGTCACCCTATTTATTTGTTAAAAACGAGTTTTATTTTTATTTTTACCTAATCTATCTCTAATGTAAGATCTTGTTCCATTTAAATCATCTTAAAACATGCAAAAGGCGAAAAATAAGGAGAAAGAGCAATCTTTGCATGAAGCAAAGAAAAGTTGATTCACCCATTTAATATCGTGGTTATTTTTCCAGGCATCGGCATGATAGCGGCCGGCGCTTACGACATCATCGTGGCCGGCGGCGTGGAGTTCATGTCCGACGTGCCCATCCGGCACTCGCGCAAGATGCGCTCGCTGCTGCTGCGCGTCAACCGCGCCAAGACTCCCGCGCAGCGCCTCTCGCTGCTGGCCTCCATCCGCCCCGACTTCTTCGCGCCCGAGGTAACTTGTGTAGTGGTGCCGTCCGGCACTCGCGCAAGATGCGCTCGCTGCTGCTGCGCGTCAACCGCGCCAAGACTCCCGCGCAGCGCCTCTCGCTGCTGGCCTCCATCCGCCCCGACTTCTTCGCGCCCGAGGTAACTTGTGTAGTGGTGCCGTCCGGCACTCGCGCAAGATGCGCTCGCTGCTGCTGCGCGTCAACCGCGCCAAGACTCCCGCGCAGCGCCTCTCGCTGCTGGCCTCCATCCGCCCCGACTTCTTCGCGCCCGAGGTAACTTGTGTAGTGGTGCCGTCCGGCACTCGCGCAAGATGCGCTCGCTGCTGCTGCGCGTCAACCGCGCCAAGACTCCCGCGCAGCGCCTCTCGCTGCTGGCCTCCATCCGCCCCGACTTCTTCGCGCCCGAGGTAACTTGTGTAGTGGTGCCGTCCGGCACTCGCGCAAGATGCGCTCGCTGCTGCTGCGCGTCAACCGCGCCAAGACTCCCGCGCAGCGCCTCTCGCTGCTGGCCTCCATCCGCCCCGACTTCTTCGCGCCCGAGGTAACTTGTGTAGTGGTGCCGTCCGGCACTCGCGCAAGATGCGCTCGCTGCTGCTGCGCGTCAACCGCGCCAAGACTCCCGCGCAGCGCCTCTCGCTGCTGGCCTCCATCCGCCCCGACTTCTTCGCGCCCGAGGTAACTTGTGTAGTGGTGCCGTCCGGCACTCGCGCAAGATGCGCTCGCTGCTGCTGCGCGTCAACCGCGCCAAGACTCCCGCGCAGCGCCTCTCGCTGCTGGCCTCCATCCGCCCCGACTTCTTCGCGCCCGAGGTAACTTGTGTAGTGGTGCCGTCCGGCACTCGCGCAAGATGCGCTCGCTGCTGCTGCGCGTCAACCGCGCCAAGACTCCCGCGCAGCGCCTCTCGCTGCTGGCCTCCATCCGCCCCGACTTCTTCGCGCCCGAGGTAACTTGTGTAGTGGTGCCGTCCGGCACTCGCGCAAGATGCGCTCGCTGCTGCTGCGCGTCAACCGCGCCAAGACTCCCGCGCAGCGCCTCTCGCTGCTGGCCTCCATCCGCCCCGACTTCTTCGCGCCCGAGGTAACTTGTGTAGTGGTGCCGTCCGGCACTCGCGCAAGATGCGCTCGCTGCTGCTGCGCGTCAACCGCGCCAAGACTCCCGCGCAGCGCCTCTCGCTGCTGGCCTCCATCCGCCCCGACTTCTTCGCGCCCGAGGTAACTTGTGTAGTGGTGCCGTCCGGCACTCGCGCAAGATGCGCTCGCTGCTGCTGCGCGTCAACCGCGCCAAGACTCCCGCGCAGCGCCTCTCGCTGCTGGCCTCCATCCGCCCCGACTTCTTCGCGCCCGAGGTAACTTGTATAGTAGAATCCGGAGCGTAACGGAGCGGATTCGAGTGTTAACGCCCGTGGTGAAAATAATTTTGCTACCTTGTGATGTGACACATACTGCTTTTCACACCAATTATGAGGTAAATTCAAATAAAACGCTACCTACCAAAATAAACAAATATATATCAAAGTGCATCGCACATTATTATTAAAAATTAAATGCGAAATTTATAGTGTATTACTATTTTATAAAACGATTATTATTATTATTTACGTCACGTATGGCATAACCTAAGTGGGTTCAAACTAAAAATAAACAATAAATTATTTTAAACTAAAATAATTACAATAATATGTGTAATATAGGTACTCTTCCAGATTAAACGAGACTATATTATTTTCCTTTTAACGTATTGTATAAATTCCATCCAATCAAAATTATTGAACGATATCGTCTATCCCAGTTGCCAGCGGTAGCGGAGTTCTCCTCCGGCGAGACGATGGGCCACAGCGCGGACCGGCTGGCGGCCGCGTTCGGCGCGTCCCGCCAGGAGCAGGACGACTACGCGCTGCGCTCCCACAAGGCGGCCGCCGACGCCCAGGCCAAGGGCTACTTCACCGACCTGATCCCCGTCAAGGGTGAGTCACATCTAGACACATGTGTCCCAGTCCCCTCCGGCGGACCATGGGCCACAGCGCGGACCGGCTGGCGGCCGCGTTCGGCGCGTCCCGCCAGGAGCAGGACGACTACGCGCTGCGCTCCCACAAGGCGGCCGCCGACGCCCAGGCCAAGGGCTACTTCACCGACCTGATCCCCGTCAAGGGTGAGTCACATCTAGACACATGTGTCCCAGTCCCCTCCGGCGGACCATGGGCCACAGCGCGGACCGGCTGGCGGCCGCGTTCGGCGCGTCCCGCCAGGAGCAGGACGACTACGCGCTGCGCTCCCACAAGGCGGCCGCCGACGCCCAGGCCAAGGGCTACTTCACCGACCTCATCCCCGTCAAGGGTGAGTCACATCTAGACACATGTGTCCCAGTCCCCTCCGGCGGACCATGGGCCACAGCGCGGACCGGCTGGCGGCTGCGTTCGGCGCGTCCCGCGAGGAGCAGGACGACTACGCGCTGCGCTCCCACAAGGCGGCCGCCGACGCCCAGGCCAAGGGCTACTTCACCGACCTCATCCCCGTCAAGGGTGAGTCACATCTAGACACATGTGTCCCAGTCCCCTCCGGCGGACCATGGGCCACAGCGCGGACCGGCTGGCGGCCGCGTTCGGCGCGTCCCGCCAGGAGCAGGACGACTACGCGCTGCGCTCCCACAAGGCGGCCGCCGACGCCCAGGCCAAGGGCTACTTCACCGACCTGATCCCCGTCAAGGGTGAGTCACATCTAGACACATGTGTCCCAGTCCCCTCCGGCGGACCATGGGCCACAGCGCGGACCGGCTGGCGGCCGCGTTCGGCGCGTCCCGCCAGGAGCAGGACGACTACGCGCTGCGCTCCCACAAGGCGGCCGCCGACGCCCAGGCCAAGGGCTACTTCACCGACCTGATCCCCGTCAAGGGTGAGTCACATCTAGACACATGTGTCCCAGTCCCCTCCGGCGGACCATGGGCCACAGCGCGGACCGGCTGGCGGCCGCGTTCGGCGCGTCCCGCCAGGAGCAGGACGACTACGCGCTGCGCTCCCACAAGGCGGCCGCCGACGCCCAGGCCAAGGGCTACTTCACCGACCTGATCCCCGTCAAGGGTGAGTCACATCTAGACACATGTGTCCCAGTCCCCTCCGGCGGACCATGGGCCACAGCGCGGACCGGCT
This sequence comes from Eudemis profundana, assembly GCA_947034925.1. Lineage (NCBI taxonomy): Eukaryota > Metazoa > Arthropoda > Insecta > Lepidoptera > Tortricidae > Eudemis > Eudemis profundana. Next base: position 5,139,882 of record OX344814.1, on the reverse strand, counting down.
GGCGGCCGCGTTCGGCGCGTCCCGCCAGGAGCAGGACGACTACGCGCTGCGCTCCCACAAGGCGGCCGCCGACGCCCAGGCCAAGGGCTACTTCACCGACCTGATCCCCGTCAAGGGTGAGTCACATCTAGACACATGTGTCCCAGTCCCCTCCGGCGGACCATGGGCCACAGCGCGGACCGGCTGGCGGCCGCGTTCGGCGCGTCCCGCCAGGAGCAGGACGACTACGCGCTGCGCTCCCACAAGGCGGCCGCCGACGCCCAGGCCAAGGGCTACTTCACCGACCTGATCCCCGTCAAGGGTGAGTCACATCTAGACACATGTGTCCCAGTCCCCTCCGGCGGACCATGGGCCACAGCGCAGACCGGCTGGCGGCCGCGTTCGGCGCGTCCCGCCAGGAGCAGGACGACTACGCGCTGCGCTCCCACAAGGCGGCCGCCGACGCCCAGGCCAAGGGCTACTTCACCGACCTCATCCCCGTCAAGGGTGAGTCACATCTAGACACATGTGTCCCAGTCCCCTCCGGCGGACCATGGGCCACAGCGCAGACCGGCTGGCGGCCGCGTTCGGCGCGTCCCGCCAGGAGCAGGACGACTACGCGCTGCGCTCCCACAAGGCGGCCGCCGACGCCCAGGCCAAGGGCTACTTCACCGACCTGATCCCCGTCAAGGGTGAGTCACATCTAGACACATGTGTCCCAGTCCCCTCCGGCGGACCATGGGCCACAGCGCGGACCGGCTGGCGGCCGCGTTCGGCGCGTCCCGCCAGGAGCAGGACGACTACGCGCTGCGCTCCCACAAGGCGGCCGCCGACGCCCAGGCCAAGGGCTACTTCACCGACCTGATCCCCGTCAAGGGTGAGTCACATCTAGACACATGTGTCCCAGTCCCCTCCGGCGGACCATGGGCCACAGCGCGGACCGGCTGGCGGCCGCGTTCGGCGCGTCCCGCCAGGAGCAGGACGACTACGCGCTGCGCTCCCACAAGGCGGCCGCCGACGCCCAGGCCAAGGGCTACTTCACCGACCTGATCCCCGTCAAGGGTGAGTCACATCTAGACACATGTGTCCCAGTCCCCTCCGGCGGACCATGGGCCACAGCGCAGACCGGCTGGCGGCCGCGTTCGGCGCGTCCCGCCAGGAGCAGGACGACTACGCGCTGCGCTCCCACAAGGCGGCCGCCGACGCCCAGGCCAAGGGCTACTTCACCGACCTCATCCCCGTCAAGGGTGAGTCACATCTAGACACATGTGTCCCAGTCCCCTCCGGCGGACCATGGGCCACAGCGCAGACCGGCTGGCGGCCGCGTTCGGCGCGTCCCGCCAGGAGCAGGACGACTACGCGCTGCGCTCCCACAAGGCGGCCGCCGACGCCCAGGCCAAGGGCTACTTCACCGACCTGATCCCCGTCAAGGGTGAGTCACATCTAGACACATGTGTCCCAGTCCCCTCCGGCGGACCATGGGCCACAGCGCGGACCGGCTGGCGGCCGCGTTCGGCGCGTCCCGCCAGGAGCAGGACGACTACGCGCTGCGCTCCCACAAGGCGGCCGCCGACGCCCAGGCCAAGGGCTACTTCACCGACCTGATCCCCGTCAAGGGTGAGTCACATCTAGACACATGTGTCCCAGTCCCCTCTGGCGGACCATGGGCCACAGCGCAGACCGGCTGGCGGCCGCGTTCGGCGCGTCCCGCCAGGAGCAGGACGAAACTGTTTTTGATAGGAATTAACCTAAACACCTACCAAAAACAGAATGGTGCGGGAAGTCAAAGTAGATGGCAAATTTGAAGGCGTTTTCTGAGTGTACGGTGGACGAATGGTTGAGTCACTGGGCCGGAAATCCAGAGGTACCAGGTTCGATTCCCGGTCTGTACACAGGCGAGTGCCATTTAATTTTTCTATGTACTTTGATTTCTTGTTTCTATATATGTAACATAGAAATGTGGTGTAAATTACCCGCATTAAAAAACCAATAAAGAGACAAAAATGTTTCTTTCATGTAAAAATAAATATACATGTATGTTTGTTCCAGTGGACGGCAAGGACGGACTAGTGGACAAGGACAACGGCATCCGCGTGTCCACGCCCGAGCAGCTCGCCAAGCTGCGCCCCGCCTTCGTCAAGCCGCACGGCACCGTCACCGCCGCCAACGCCTCCTTCCTGGTTAGTAGCATGTATAGGGAATCGCAGCACTAACGACAAAAGAGACACGGGTGGACAATAAAGGAAACTATCACCCCTGTCAAATCAAGCTGTCAATGTCAGTGACAATATGTAAGGGTCAATGTCAAATATAGAACTATGGTTACCGATATAGCTCAACGCATTGCAAACCTTAAGTGGCAATGGGCAGGGCACATTGCTCGCAGAACTGATGGCCGTTGGGGTGGTTAAGTTCCTCGAGTGGCGACCACGTACCGGAAGACGAAGTGTTAGCAGGCCTCCCACAAGGTGGACCGACGATCTGGTGAAAACCGCAGGAAGCCGCTGGATAATAGCAGCACAAAGCCGACAATCGTGGAGATCCTTGGGGAAGGCCTATGTCCAGCAGTGGACGTCTTTTGGCTGAAAATGATGATGATGTATGTCAAATATAGTCGTAGCTACACTGACGTTAGTCGTCCTTCATCGCAATAAATTACGGCGTTACCGTCAATGTTGCCCAAGCATGAGAGGGTATATGATTTAGATTGGCGGCACCAGTTGGCAGCACCTTCGTCGTGCACGTTCCCTAAAGGGAAGGTACCCAACTGTCGAGCTCCGATCTGATTTATTTTGATATATGTTAGAGAGTAGTCTAAAATAATAGACACGTATTTTTTTTAGCTGCCTATCTCAACCTATTGGGACAAACTGACCTCCAACCAAAGTACTGAAAAGTGACTAAACCCTCCAAATTCTACAGAAAAAATTTTTAAACAAAATAAATAAAAAAATTAAAAAAGAATAAAAACAAAAATATATTATTATATAGTTAATTACTGGTTCGATATTATGTTTGAGAACATGAAAAAATAATAAGCACGTGTTTCGTTATATAGTCTCAAAGTCATATTTTCCTTGAAAAAAACACCCTGCAAAGTTTGAGCCCTTTGAGGGTGTTTTTGGTTGAGTTGCGTTTGGAAATGCAGGTTCGAATCCTGCCCGTGAATAAGGAAAATTTATTTGCAGAAATGTAGTGGTTTATACAGTTGGAGATGTCTTTTGAACGCGTACATTTCGTTTAAAGAAGCATCCACAGATACTGATAAACTACAGCTACTTAGGATCTAAACATTATTAATAAATTATATGTCATATATTTCAATTGTTGGTTTCAATCAAACCTTAAACACGATAAAGTTAATATTCATGACTCTGACAATATAATATTGTGTTTTTTTTTTCAGACGGACGGTGCCTCAGCCTGCCTGGTGATGCCCGAGGCCAAGGCTAAGGAGCTGGGCTTCAAGCCAAAGGCCTACCTTCGTGACTTCACTTACGTCGCTCAGGTACAGACAAAATGAAACTAGAAGTACATTAATTTGTTGATTTAAGGTGATTAGAGTCTGTCAGTTTTCTATATAAACGTAAAGAAGGACATCGTTTGCTTCCACGGCATCAATTATGTTTGAATTCTGTTTTATTCTTTAGCTTGCAGTGGCGTGGCGTCCAAAGAACTCGATTCCTACCGGGTTGCCTAATATCAGGCATTTGACCACCTTATTCTACTGTTCTTAAGGAAAATGTACAGTCAGCATCGCCCAGAGTAGCCAAATTTATCTTAACACGCCTTTGGTGCTATAGGAATAAGGTCGTTGTTAAGATATATTTGGCTACTCTGGGCGACAATAGATATCTGATGCTGACTGTACGCCAAATCTGCACCGGCTTGCCCAAGGATATCTTTTATGCCACGCCACTGTTCGCTTGATACATTTTGTCTGGCTGACCTCAAAGGCCAAATTGCACCTTCATTCTGTTTTTTCTTGGGACTTAGTTCTTGGTACAAAAGAAATAAAAAACCGGCCAAGTGCGAGTCGGACTCGCGCACCGAGGGTTCCGTACAAACTCATAAGTAGATACATGAATAGTTCAAGAAAAACTATATGGCGATTAGCTTAGTAGGAGCAAATAAGTATGTGTTAAGATTTTTGCAAATTTCTCAAAAACAGTGCAAGTTAGGAAAACCGTTATATTTTTCGTGTAATATATAGGATGACATTAATAATTGGTAATTATTACAGATTTTTCTGTTCAGTAACTTCGAAGATAATAGGGGGGGAACGGTATTTTTTTTAACGCTTTTCGCCATAAATCAAAAACTACTTATTTAAAAAAAAATACAAAAATACTGTTTTAATCTACAAATTGAGCCCTTTCATTTGATACCTCACTCGATATAATAGCCCTACTTTCAATTTGCAAAGTCTCATTACGGACCCCTTTAAAAAAAAAGTAAAAAAGTTACAAGATTTTTTTTACATCCTATAAGCTCGGGTTAGCGGTTTTTAACACTATTCCAAATTTCAAGTCGATAGCATCAGTAGATCCTGAGATATCTTGCTGTGACAGACGGACAGACAGACAGACAGACAGACAGACAGACAGACAGACAGACAGACAGACAGACAGAGTCGCACCATAAGGGTTCCTTTTTTACCATTTTGGTACGGAACCCTAAAAAGGTCTTACGCAACGATACATTTTGAGGACATCACATGTGATCGATTTTTATAGCTTGATGCATTGTTTCTGCGCACAACAACACCCCAAAAAAACACATATTAAATATGTGTTTTTTTGGGGTGTTGTATCATGTGTGGCATCAATGGGCAAATTTTGCCCATTGATGCCTCAGCGTCATCTATTATCATCAAACTAATTAAATAAATAAATATCGGGGGACAATCTCAAAAGTTACTCAAAATATATCTTATTTCTAATCAACAAAAGAACCAAATTTAATAAGATAGAAATTTTATTCATATATGTATATAATTTAAGTACTTTTGAACCAAAAAACGTGTGACGGCATTTGACGTCTCTTTGGCGGTCATAGGGTTGATACCTTTCCATCTGTTTCCATAATTAGGGAATATGCATTAATTTTTTTCAACACATTTCTTAACAAAATTTGAAAATACCGTAAAAAAGATGACATAAAATCAAAATAAAGTTAAACTCGACCGAGAAATACGGAAGATATAAACATTTTAAAGCACTAATCAGACAGCGATTAGACAGAGAGATCCGATATGGACTATGACGTCATAGTACACGGCCGCCATACAATCTCCATACTATATTCTGTTTTGCTAGAAAGAGATAGAGATAAATCTTTGTTGTCTTATATCTTGGCTATTTTTAGAGTTATTCGAAAAATATTTTTTCCTGCTGTTTCTTATATGAATGAACTTTTATTAAAGTAAATAAAAAAATATCTTGCATATTCCCTATTTCCCATAGATTTGTTCTCTTTAAATCGTGTCCTCTTTAATTTAGCTCCGTTATGTCCGTATTTGCCCAGGACCCCGTAGACCAGCTGCTGCTGGGCCCGGCGTACGGCATCCCCAAGATCCTGGACAAAGCCGGCCTCACCATGAAGGACGTCGACTCCTGGGAGATCCACGAGGCCTTCGCCGTAAGTACTGAGCCAGGTGCACTTCACTCGATTTTGGCCTCCCGCGCGGTGGGCGTAGCCGATCAGGTCGCCGGCAACCAAGACGTCACAGTTTCACAATATAATTATCGTGACAGTACGCAAACGCCGTTGATGCCGGCCGAACGCCGCTAGCGAAAACTATGCGAGAACGTATTGTACTGTGCGTTTCCGTGCTGTGGCTGTGGCGGTGGGAATTCCCGCGCTCGCGTCAAAACAACAGGCTTAGAAGTTAGACACGAGCGTGGAAATTCTTGTTTTTTTTTTTATGGAAACGCGCGACACTGAAATGTCTGTTTATATTATCTAATCTGTGATCGAGCCCGTAAACCAGCGGTCGGCAACCTGCGGCCCGCGAACCGCTCACTTGCGGCCCGCGAGCCTCCCTGGCTATTTTGTATGTAAAGGTCGCTATATTCAGAATTGTATAAAATCACAAATTATTAACTAAGTGCGGCCCGCGTCATTTTCTTTAGCTACTATGTGGCGTTGCCGACCGCTGGGTCTAGCCTATTGTCTCCTTATTTTTTTTTTGACATTTTGTATTCTTGAATGGCAAGAATATAAGTGAATCTGGATATATTTAGGATCAGTTTTGGAAGCTGAATTTGATAATTAGCGTTGAATTATTCGATAGAGACCATTTTAGAAATAATAATAGCTATCACGTCACCTTACACATATTGTTACTTTTCAGGGACAAATCTTGGCTAACTTAAAGGCGATGGACTCCGATTGGTTTGGTCAGACTTACCTCAAGAGGCAAGGCAAGGTACGCACAAAATAGGCTAATTGATATTTATTTTATACAGTAAATAAACGCTCAAATAATAACATCGAAATAAAATTTATGCCACACCTGGCCTGGTACGGAAAAAGCCGCTTTCTGGCCAAGTGTAGACATAAAATGATGTACACAACACGGGAGGTAATAAACAAAGCCCTCGATCGCATATTTACGTCCCTCGCTTGCAGCTCGGGCCGCAAACTTCTGCGATCCTTCCTTTGTATTACCACCCTAGTTGTGTAATGTACTATTAATTACTTTTTTATCTCGTGTCTCGCCAGCGTGGTGATTGATTGTTTGATGTCGGTTGTTTTTTTTGCAATAGGTCGGATCTCCGGACATGTCGAAGTGGAACAACTGGGGGGGCTCACTGTCCATCGGCCACCCCTTCGCTGCCACCGGCGTAAGTACCGAGCATTTCTCCTATTTAGGCAGTTCTTGCTACAGGGTAGGACAAAGTTTCCAGTTTTTCCTTTTGACCAGAAAACCTAAAGGTTGTAAGGACTCGACGGTAGATGATGCTACATACGCCACCCAGGATTACGTCACAAATAGAAAGAAAGAAAGAACATACATTTATTCATGACACCACAAGATAAAAACCACAAAAAAATTATTATAAATTAAACTTAGGATACGCTGCCACAAAAGGGCCCCACCTCAGCAAAATGCCGACCTTAGAGCCAGCGCTGGTCTTCCGGTGGAACCAGTACCTCTAGCACAACTGTGACACGCGACTCTTTGTCAGGCGACAAAAGCTACCTATCTCTTTCCATTCAATATAGTGTGACAGTGACAGGTGATGCTCTGTCGCGCGAGACACGAAATCGCGGCCAGTCATGCTAGACGTACAGGTAGGGGCGACGTCATGCAGAGAAACTCGCATGACCGGTCCAGGACAGACAGTAGTTTTTACTATTATTTATTTTGTGGTAAATGTGGTAATACGTTAAAGTATCTTGAATTGGTCGGCTAGGTCCACTTAAGTGAACGCTACCATTCATGTAATGACAGCCAATGATGCCAACCGACCAAATCAAACCTCACTTCACTGGTTGAAAAATTGGATGTCTTGGGCATCGCTTCGGTGGCGCAATTGGAAGCGCGCCTGTGTTGGCCCGGAGAGCCGTAAGGGACGCAGGTTCGAATCCTGCCCTAGGGATACAATTTTTCAATTATTCTCTTTTAATAATATATTTAAGCCTAAAATAGTATATCACAAGAAAACGCAGCAGACGCAAAAGATTTTCTCAATTAAATTTCATAATTAATTTTACCGCTCTAGTTGCGTAATGTGTTGTTTTCCGACAGGTGCGGCTAGCCATGCACACGGCCAACCGGTTGGTGCGCGAGGACGGGCAGATCGGCGTCATCAGCGCATGCGCCGCCGGCGGGCAGGGCGTCGCCATGATACTCGAGAGGCACCCCGACGCCACTGCCGAGTAGACTTCCATGGAGGACTATCATAACTACCCTATAGACGAGTACTAACCGCTCTGATATGTTTTGTAGGGCCCGAAGGCGCCATAGAGTGAATATATTTGATACAGACTAATGACTTAAATCGGAACTACTAGCGCCATCTAGTGCCCTGTAACGTAACTACAAAATCGTTAATCTTAACACTGCAATACCATCTGATGAAAAATTACATCGTTTTGAGCGCATTATATCTAGTGAAGCAGTCCTGATGTCAACTTCTCATATCCCATTCGCGCTCTGCTAAATACCAAGAGATATCAGATATGATTAGCTTGGAACTACTAGCGCCATCTAATGCCACTAAACTATAAAATCTTTAAGCATACAACACCATCTAATAGAAAGTCACTTTTTTAAGCGCATTGAATGAAGTAGCCCTGATATAAAATGCTCTCTTTCCGTTTGCGCTCTACTCAATAGCAAGAGAGGAGTAGTCGGAAGTGTTCTTCGTTAGTTTTAACAATAATAAGCTAGCTTGGAACTACTAGCGCCATCTAGTAGAAACCCAGTGAATTACTATGCTTAATTGAAAGCTCGCAGTATAGCCCTGATGTCAAATGCTGCTCGTCCCGTTTGCGCTCTACTAAATAGTAAGGGATGGATAGCTGTCTGAAGACATGATTTCGCCAGTTAGCCCTTCACAAGTCACAGGTTACTTTTAGGGTATTAGAAATAGTCTTCGTCTATCAGGTCTGCAGTAGGTGCGAATCGTCTAGCAACTAAAACTCGAAGCAAACTTCGAGATGGTAGCTTATTTACGAAGCATCTAAATATAAAAAAAAAAAGATTTTGTAATGTCTAATCAGGGGGGAGACCTATGCATGATTGATTATGTTTGATTTCATTTAATTGGTAGTCTGAACTAGTCTGAAGTACATTCTATGTTTTCAGATTTAATGTATGACAGTTTGGAAATGTTTTATTAATTGGTATTGTCTTCGAATCAACTATAAAATATTTAAGATTTTTATATTTATTTCAACATAGGATAAGAGTAAATTTTAAAATATCATTGGCGAATAGCCCTACCCGTGTCCTACATGTAATCCGTGAGAAATGTGTATGTAATCGATTATTTTAATAAAGAACTGTTAGTAAATTTATGTTTTTTTATTTATTTATAAACCTTGTGAAACCCGCCTCGAAACGAACCTATGAAATAACAGATGCATGAATTATAAAATGAAAAATACCCAAATCACTTTAAATATACCTATACTACTTGAACAGTTCCCACGATTTCTCTAAGAACCCATATTCAGATCGATATCTAGTAATTGACAAGGAAATAGATAAAGTAAACAAAGCATCACCATCATTGGTAGCTGAATATTTATAGAAATAATATTCAGCTACCAATACAATTTTTCTGACTCTTCCAACTGAACTTAAAAATAGCATCCTTTTTTCTCTTACCATGCACAAAAAACAATCTATTAAAGCTAGCAAAGGTAAATAGCAATTTTAGCCATTAGGGCAATAACGAAATACATGTAAGTTAAAATTTGAGATTCGTATTATCTCTCTCACTCTAATATTGTACATATAACAGAGGAGCGATAAGGACCGCACGTTCTTAATTTAGAAGTTTGTCCGCCTAATTGACTAATATAGTGTATTTTAAGGTTGAATACTGTTTATTAAAAAACAACATTCAGACGAATAAAGAACCGTCCTTCTTTTTTTGAAAGCCGGGACGACTTTCACGCTTATAGGTCTGTGCGGAAAGAGAATAGGATTTAGATTTGGGGGCGCTGTAATGCTTTTCTACCGTATTTGCCATACTGGTTAGGTTAGTTCCGTTTTTCACCACGCCTATTCTCTTTCGGGCATGGCGAAAAACGGAACTAACCTAACCAGTATGGCAAATACGGTAGAATAGTACATTACACAACTAGGGTGGTAATACAAAGAAAGGCCGAGATCGCAGAAGTTTGGCCCGAGCTGCAAGCGAGGGACGTAAATATGCGATCGAGGGCTTTCTTTATTACCCCCCGTGTTGTGTAGATCATTTTATGTCTACACTTGGCCAGAAAGCGGCTTTATCCGTACGCGCAGCGTGCGGAAAAAGCCACTTTATGGCCAGGTGTGGCATAAAAGCATTACAGCGCCCTCAAATCTAAATCCCATTCTCTTTCCGCACAGACTCTAGGGGCCCGTTTCACGAAGATACAAGTTACAAATTACAAGCGGAAGTCTCTTTCAATCAAAAGGTATTGAAAAGAGACTTCCGCTTGTAATTTGTAACCAATTGTAACTTGTAGCTTTGTGAAACGGGCCCTAGGTATTAGTAAACTTTTTGTTGATTGATTGAAGTCCTTGCGTGCATGCAATTAAAAAAAACTGATCGTGTGTGGCATGCTTTATTTTTATTACATAGTTTTTTATAACTTATGAAAAATTCTAATATCATTATATATTATATTTTTTGTCATGTATACTTTATACATTTATATAATAGTATTCAATTTAAAGTCTATTAAACTGAATATCATAGAGTAAGATCGGATAATGCATGGCCTCCTAAACGAACCATAAACAAATCACTGTGGCGTCTTTGTCGAGCGGATGTTGTTTATGATCACTCGACATTTTCCTTTGGAAAATAATTTTGTGGTTGCAATTGCTTATAATATAATGTTTTCGTTTATATCGTGAAAAAATATAGATTGTATCAACAATTAACTATGGCTATATCGTAGTAGAAACTTGGTGAAACCTTAATATAAATGTTTTGTGCAAAGGACGCTTGGCAGTTCTCTTTCCACCAATATAGCGGGAAATCTGTGTCGTGACGCGCACTAACGTTAATGAATCCCTGTGGGAACTCTAAATAGAATCAACAGCTTGTTATGTGGTCATTTACACTTTGACAGTGGTTCCGTGTCTTATTTAGCAATTGACAATGTCGGACGAAATGGCGGTTAGTGATAACCCAAGTGGAGAAGAAGCTGTCGTAAATGGAGCCGAGGTGTTGGCAGCGAGTGCCGAGGATGCGGCGTCGGAGGCCCTGGAGCCTACGAGCGCGCCTGCGGATCCGGATCACGAAGAACCCGTGCGAATCAAGACAGGTAACTTAACACTTTCACATAACCTAGCTATCATTTTTGATGACGTATTTTTGCTATTTGTATACCAATATTGTACGATAAAGGGGCGAAAATAAGGACTTCTGCCTGTTTTTATCACTAACGTTTGGTTAATTTATGTATCCTATAGGTTTATTTTTGAGTAAAACCCATATTGGTAGATACTGTGTAGCGGTGAAAGCTTTGATCAGAGAAGAGTATTACATTCACTTGAAGTTGTATAACCATTACATTGAGTTGCTATATAAACTTACTAAAATAACATACAATGGTTTGTTCTTAGCTTCGGGATTTGAAACAATATGCTGATACAGCTTTCGGGTTCCTCACTTTTAGTCCATTATTATAAAAGTCACCTCTAACACAAAAAGATATACCGTTTTGTCATATAATTTTTTCTCTTGGAAAATAATAATTGATCAAATACTAAATTTGTTGTGATCTGTTCACTTACATATTTGACGGGAACTCAGACATTCTAACTTACCTTGGTATGCCACCTACCTATGGAATGCAGCATAATAGGTGTAAAAGTAGTTGATTGTATCTGGAACACTACTGGAAGTCAAATGCTACACTCACCGGGGTCACTCTGAGAAGTTGTTGACAACATTAAGGGTCTGCTAGGCTTTCTTGTAGGTTGGTGACAAAAGATGAAGAGTGTCTTTTCAAAAAGGCTTATTTCTCTATGAAAACCATATAAAAGTAAGTCATTTTGAAAAGACACTCCTCATCTGTCGTAGAGTTGCAGAAAATTTGCCTGCGTTAACCTATCTGGAACTCTATGCTGCATTCTTAAACTCAGTTGTGGGACCTCGAAATTTGTTGGACTTGGCTGGTCACATCTGCCTTATGCTGCGCAAAATAGGCGCATAATTCGTTGAATTGTGGAAAATTAGCCCGCGTTAACCTATAATCTGCCTTATGCTGAACAACTGCTGTTACAAGATGACCCCTGAAACTCCAAATGGAGAAATGCCAGACCTGGTTGGTGATGGTGGGATTCCCAAGAATGACGCTTATCGACGTTCTGTCCATTAACATGTAAATGTGTAAAAATTAACTCATAGCAGGTATACGTCACTCCACGATTTTGTTTCGCTGTAATTATTATATGGTAGTATTGCATTTTTTTCGGTAAGGTCAAGGTAATAGTCCCATTATATTCCTCCACCTCCACGTGTCATGTTCCTCATTGCTGAGGGTCGAGAAGTCCCCGTAGAATCAGACTGACTTCAGACTTCTCTCTGACGGTGTCTGCTTGTATCAGTCAACTAGCGTGAGCTTCTCCCAACAGTCACTCGGTATACCTACCACATGCTGTTTGCATGACTGGCATTTGAGGATGTCTTTATGGCGCACGCTTGCTTCCATTTCCAGCAGATATTTTTGAGTAGAACACCGCTTTAAGCAGTCTGCTATTATCCATGCATGCTTCATTATGAGGGCCTCAATGCCAGGCATCTTGGCATCTTGACGCAATTTGCTTGGGGTTTGATCTTGTAATTTAATGAGCAGAATAGACAGCGGAGGTGGAAAGAGTCTTCCGTTTTGTAGCAGCACCGTGTTTCTGTACCATATAGAAGCTTCATATCAACCCATAATCTCAAGTTAACTCTGCCTAGTGGTGGGCGTGGTGACCAGAAAGAGCGCGCATTATGAGTTAGAGCGAGAAGGTAGGATTCGGCGCGTTTTTGTGACTCGAACGTGGGTATTGTTAGACAGAGCGAGTTCTGTACAAAGTACTATTACTTATTCTGTGTTCATAGACAAGATGTAGCTGTGCAAGGTTGCAGAGCAGTGTGCGAGGATAAAATCCACTAATGTCGGGCTGCACTGAGCGAGACTAGACAATTTGATTGGTAGATTTTTCCTAACACAGCTCAGGTAGATATGCAGCCTAACACTGAAAAAATGTTCCTAAAGGGTTTTAGGCAGACTTCATGAGCCAGTTGGGCCATTTTTACCCGACTGCGGCGAAGCCCAAAGGAGGGTTATGTGTTTGACCTGTATGTATGTTTGTATGTATGTCCGTTCCTGTGTCCGCTCGTAACTACTCAACGACACATCCGATTTTGATAAATGATACATCATTAGATTCGTCTTGATGGTGCGAGTGTCACTGGTATCAAGTTCGTTAAAATAAACAAAATGGCGGATTTTATGCAGTTTCAAAGTGCACCGCGGTCGGGTTTTTTTTAGAAAAATGTGGTTATTTTTTAAGTTGTACACTAACTTTTTTTTAGATCTGAGATATGTTACATCATTTCTACTCAGAATCACGCGTACTATCGTCTCTGATAGAAGAAAAAAGTGTAGCTTCCCTTGTATTGCCCAATTTCGACGTTTGAAATCAGCAGAATGTTGGGTCGTAGAAATAATAAAAAAAATTGTGAGAGGATCAGAGGGGAATCCTAAAACAAAAAACATTATATTAGGGACAACACAGACAAGAGACAAGATGAAAACTTTTTGTTCCTTCCTTTCAATCCTTTGAAGTCACTTTAATTTGTAACAATATTTGCGATATTTATAGAGCCCGAAAGTACAGAAGATCCCGAGCCTATGGAGGAGGATGACAAGCGGGGTGTAAAGCGCAGGGCATCGGCAGCCTTCACCAATGAAGGCACTGAGGACTTCAAGGGCTTCGTAAAGAGCGAATTGGATGACTCTATAGTGGAATATCAGCGAGTACTGGGTAAGTTTGTTAAATAGTCGAAGTGTAGACATCTATTTATACTGTAGTTGATATTGTACTTCAAGCTTTTATTCTCAAAATTGATAGCGCACCCTGGATAGCATCATGAACCCCCAATTGTTTCCGAGGTGCTGGGAATCCTCACCGCCCACTCGGGTGGTTGGGACCACTTTGGGAACATATGTCAATGTTCTTTATTCTTAAATTTAGGCATATTAAATTGCATCTGTCATAGATTCTATGAATTTCAAGATTTACCACCGGTTCCAATGTGAAACTTCTGCCCGAAAAGAGCAATAGAACATGAGTTACAATTTCTGCTGAATTAAAAGGATGAATACGATTATTCTATTTATTCCTTCTAAATTGAATTTGCTCGACTTGGCGGAGGCACTGCCGTGCCCCCAGATATAGGGTTTTGTGAGCTATTGGGACTTATATAATAAAGCCATTTACCTAGTCGTTTTGTCAGTCTCTTCGCGACCATGAAATGAAATAATTTATCTCCGCAAGTAGGCCTCAAGGGCTCTTTCTTTTGGCACTTCGGTAAATGACATTCTGGTGAAAAGAAGCGCCGGCAGAAACTCACGAGTTTCTCTTTTCAAAAAAAATTTGCATTACAGTAATTGTGAAAATATTACATGCAATTTCATTAATACAATGCATCAAACAAATACTTAACTACATTACATATATGACAATAAACATAAAACTAAATTTTTTACAGATAGCTAGGCGTCACAACAAGATAAATTAAAAAGAAAAATAAAGAGTAAAGAATAAAGACGTTAGAATGAACGTTACGACATAGGAAACTTAGAACTAAATTAATCACGTTCTTATACAATTAAGTTTCAATTATGAGTAAAAATCTTGAAAGTTTAAAGGAGTAACTCAATAAAAAAACCCGACGGTGCGTTTATGCAACCAAATGAGAAAACCTGATGCTACCGGTACCGACTCGTCACAGTGGATAATACGCAGCGCCATGCTTCGGTGTGGTTGATTCTTAAATTAATGTAGATATACTAAGGAACGTAACTGTAGACAAGTTTACTAGTACATTTTTAAAGATAGATCTTTCTGTTCAGAAAATCTGGAGGCAGAGGTGGCTGCGGCTAGTAAAACCGCAGTGCCTCTCCGGACCGTGATGGGGACACCTACAGCCCCGGCCAGACCCAGCAAGCGGGCCAGGCAGGACACAGGTGAGTAAATGTTGAGAGAAATAAAAAATACATCTAATGTAACAACACTATAATAATAAATAATAAAATAAAAATGGTTTATTTCTGACCAGGTTTAATTCATGTAAATTTTAGTAACATTGAAACCTTATAGTTATGTTAGTATACAGTAGGACTATATATTTAGAAATATATAAAACGGTTTCTTCATTAAGACACACAAAAACAGTAGTTACATCAGATACATAGTATATTATGATTAGGGCTGTAACGATACACAGTTTTGCCGATACGATACCGATACCGATATATAGTAGTTAATATCGGCGATACCGATACCGATATCTTAGCTTAATAATGAAGTATGAACTTCAGATATTTTTATGTCCTTGTTATAACTAATGGCAATGACTACTGGCTATATTTACCAGAGAGTCAACCTTGAAAGTGTAAAGTAAAAATAATAAATTGTCAACTCAAAATTCATTTTTTTTTATTAAGAACCAAAGATTTAATTAACATAGTAATTATCATTGCACAAGGTAATAGAATAGACCAGTACATAAATTAAGTCAAAAATTGAAATTATTATTTTTAGATTTTTTTTCATACAGCAAATTCTTCAAATATCGGTTGTATAATATCGGCGATACCGATATATCGGCGATACCGTTATATCGACCGATATATCGGTATCGTTACATCCCTAATTATGATACAGATAAAGGATGACAAATATTGTTTTCCATGTTGTAATTGGTAAACAAGCTGATGGTAGAAAGTGGTCATCGTCATCATCATCGTCGAATGTATCCATCATTCAATACCGGAGACCTCTCTTGTGTCCTTTGACTCCAGCGAACTCGCTTTTCGAAATACCCTATGTTATAGCCATAAGTCGGAAACATCTCAAAAGGGAGCTCGTTCGGTCGATTTGTCGTGTATTCACACCCTGGATGTAATTTTATTTTTCAGACGGATCGAGACCATCATCTGCCCAGTCCACCAGGTCTGACGGTGAAGGAGTTGTTTCTTCCACTGAGGTACTTTTATTTTCCATTTTTTTATATTTAATTTAATAGCCCGCTAGGATAGCTCGCCCTAGATGCGAAATGTATTTGCCGATGTCGATGTTTGGCATCAGACACGCACGGAGAATTGTAAAAATAATGTAGATTTTCGTAGGAAGACCAGACGAGAGTTCTGAAATAATATACATTTATGTTAGGGACAGTAAAGACAAGACAGTTATTTTAGGATCTTCTATGGAATAAAACCGTTACTAGTGAATGATAAACAGCACAGCGTATCTAGTGTATCAATAGTGAAATATTTATAGTATTTTTTCTACTCCTGTACTGTTATCTGTCTTTTACTTGGTCACGAACACTAATATAAGAAGATACATAATATGAGTTCAGAGAAGTCTATACTCTATTCCCCATAACAGCACTAGTGTCGTTATAGTCACTTTACGTTATTGCTAGCATCCACAGACTTCTAAATCTAGGTTAAACTTAGGTCAAGGATTAAGCGCTTCATTCTAACTTCACGATAAAAATTCACAACTACCAACTTAACAAACAATTAAATTCCTACGATTCATAAGAAAAACAAAACTTTCCGAATTAAATTAATTGATGCCAACATAAAAAAAAGTATTTTAAGTATCGTCACATCGTGTCACCAGCCATATCAAAAAAAAGTTTACCATAGACACAACTGTCATGCCGGCTGTACACACTCGGAGAGACCGGACGAGATACGCGTGACGTCCATGTATTTTAATTTTAACCTAGTCGTAGAAAAAGTATTGTATGCAACGTTGTATAATTAAGTCAAAAAACGCTCATTGCTCAAATAAAGACGCAATGAGCATTTTTTGACTTAATTATACAACGTTGCATACAATACTTTTTCTACGACGAGGTTTTAAATTATAAAATACAAAATTAATCATAACCTGGAAACAAGGCAAATATGACGTTTGACTGACAGTATGTGTCTATGGTAAACTTTTTTTTTAATTTAAAATATTCTTAAATTAAAAATACTTTTTTTATGTTGGCATCAATGAATTTAGTTCGGAAAGTTTTGTTTTTCTTAAAATTAATTGTTTGTTAAGTTGGTAGTTGTGCATTTTTACCGTAAAGTTAAAATTGAGCGCTTAATCCTTGACCTAAGTTCAACCTAGATTTAGAAGTCTGTGGCTGCTAGCAATAACGTAAAGTGACTATAACGACACTAGTGCTGTTATGGGGAATAGAGTATAGACTTCTCTGAACTCATATTATGTATGTTCTTATATTAGTGTTCGTGACCAAGTAAAAGACAGATAACAGTACAGGAGTAGAAAAATGATTTTAAATCTGCTTGTCCAACAGTCACCCGCAGTCAAGGGCCGCCGGGCGACCACAGAGATGTCATCCCCCCTCCTACGGGTGCCGCTCGAGAGGGGCTGGAAGCGTGAGCTCGTGTACCGCGCCGCGCTCGACCAGCACTCGCGGCGCAACGCCGACATATACTACTACACGCCGCAGGGCAAGAAGCTGCGCTCCACTAGAGAGGTGAGCGCACACAGTGCCAGTGTCCCCCCCCGCCGCGGGCCCCGCTCTAGAGGGGCTGATAGTTTTTGTTTGGGCGATGCCGATATATCGATCTGCCGATTATATCGGTACCGTAATCGTTACATCCCAACTTATGGCGTTTGTACTTTCCTGTATTGTGTAATAAAGTATAAATAAATAAATATGTGTTTATGGTTGAATCAGATATCCAAAGGGGTCCGTAAGGGTTACTTGGTAACTGAATTGAATTGAAGTATGTTAGCAGCCTTAATTAATATTATCATTATATTACAGGTAGCGGAATACCTCTCTGGAACCGGGCTAACGTTAGAGAACTTCTCTTTTTTCAAGGAACCACTGGGTGTAGACGACCCTGATAAAGAAATCATTCGGTAAGTTTCGACCATACACAAGATCAAAATCGAGAATGACTAAAACAACACATTTTTACTAAAAAAACCGGTCAAGTGCGAGTCGGACTCGCGCACCGAGGGTTCCGTACAAATTCGTCAGTAGATACGTGAATAATTCAAGAAAAACTGTATGGTGGGACAAACTTAACTTTGCTCTTGTAAAACTGTTGTCCCCATACATCGACATATGCCGCGGTTAGTTTAGTAGGAGCAAATAAGGTTGTCTTACGATTTTTGCGAATTTCTAAAAAACGCTGCAAGTTAGGAAAACCGTTTTATTTTTCCTGTAATATGTAGGATAATATTAATAATCGGTAATTATTACAGATTTTTCTGTTCAGTATCTTCGGAGATAATAGGGGGGAATGGTATTTTTTTTAACCTTTTTTGTCTACAATCAAAAACTACATGTCTAAGAAAAAAAATAAAAACGGTTTTGGAATCTACATATTAAGCCCTTTCATTTGATACCCCACTCGATATATTAGCTCAACCTTTGATTTACGACATCCCATTTCGGTGCCCTTTAAAAAAAAGTAAAAAAGATATAAGATTTTTTTGCTGTCCCATAGGCTTGGATTAGCAGTTTTTAACACTATTCCCAATTTCAAGTCGATAGCATCAGTAGATCCTGAGATATCTTGCTGTGACAGACGGACAGACAGACAGAGTCGCACCATAAGGGTTCCTTTTTTACCATTTTAGTACGGAACCCTAAAAACCGACTGCGGTGCAAAACATACCGCGCATTAAAGTGCATAAATCGGCCATTCTTTTTTTTTCGAATTTTATGTACTTTGTGGTACATAAAATTCGATCATTACATGCGATCTGAGTAATGGTCGAATTCATTGACATCTACACACTTACGGGAACAAAAATATCTGAACACGACCCTATTGTCAGGAGCATAAAAGCGTGTTCATATATTTTGTTGTCTTATATGTGTAGATGTAAATGAACTCGACTGTACTATTATTTTATTATTTATTTTATTTACATGGAGAACCAATAGCTTAAACTATATTTTAAAATAAAATAAAATAAAATAATTTATTTCTGTAAGTAGGCCCTCAAGGGCTCTTTTACATGTCTTACATTCTTTGTCTTCTTTTCTTTTTGGCGCTTCGGGTAATGACCTTCTGGTGAGAAGAAGCGCCGGAAGAAACTCACCAGTTTCTCTTTTAATAATTTAATATACATTACATTACCTTAAAAACTACATTTATAGAGATGTAAAGGGTCTCTCTATGCGTCCAAACAATACAAATAAAAAAAAATAGAAAATAAATTGATACTAGAATTAATGGAGATGTAAAGAGTCTCCGTTGTCAAAATATTATGTTTTGGAGGTGTAAAGGATCTCCAAACGTCAAAATACAAATTGAAAATACTTATTTACTAAATTAAGTCCATTTTTTCTTAGAGATGTAAATGGTCTCTAAGTGTCAAAACAATTGGCAAGTACAAAAACAGAAAAAGACAACTAATCAAACATTGTTTTTAAAATATATCTATTTCCAGTCGCAGTTAATCCCACGGTGTTTCATCATTCATGTAGTCTTGTGTGCTGTAATAAGCCTTAGACATGAGTTTACGCTTTACACAATTCTTAAATTTGTTAATAGATAATTCAGTTATATTCCTTGGCAGCTTATTATAAAACCTTACACAATTACCCATGAATGATGTTTTTATTTTATGGAGCCGAGTGGTGGGCACTGCGAGCTTATGTTTATTCCTAGTATTAATATTATGTATGTCACAGTTCTTCTTAAAATTCATGATATTTTTATGTACATACATAATATTCTCATAGATGTATTGACAATGCAATGTCATTACATTAATTTCCTTAAACTTATCTCTAAGTGAGTCTCGATAATTCATCTTATATATCGCTCGAATAGCCCTCTTCTGCAGAACAAATATAGTATTAAGCTCTGAAGCACTAGCACTGCCCCACAGCAGAATACCATACGACATAATACTGTGGAAGTAACTAAAATATACTAATCGAGCTGTTTTTATGTCTGTTAATTGTCGGATCTTGTTGACTGCAAACGCTGCAGAACTTAGTCTATTCGAGAGATTACCAATATGGGGACCCCACTGGAGTTTAGAATCCAATGTTATACCAAGAAAGACTGTACTATCAACTAGTTCCAATTCCTCATCCTTCACAATGACACTTGCTTGCTCGCGATTTACGTTACGCGTGACAAAGTTTATACATTTAGTCTTTCTTTCATTTAACAGTAAATTGTTAACATTGAACCAATTCACTACTTTAGATATAGCATTGTTTACATCATTGTAAGCTTGCTGCTGTCGCTTGACTTTGAAGATAAGTGAGGTGTCGTCTGCAAACAATACTATATCATGGTGGGTCTTAACGAGGTATGGCAAGTCATTTATGTAAATAAGGAACAGGAATGGTCCCAATATTGATCCCTGCGGTACACCCATCGAGACCAATGACCCCGGTGAGTGCTGTCCATTCACGTCAACCCTTTGAATTCTACCTTGTAAGTATGACTTAAATAAATTCAGTGCCGATTCTCTGACTCCATAGTAGTGCAGCTTCCCGATCAATGTTTCATGACATACGCAGTCAAATGCCTTGGATAAATCACAGAAAATACCTAAAGCATCACATGACTCCTCCCAGGCATCGAAAATATGTTTAATTAGCTCGACACCAGCGTCGGTTGTCGAGCGACCCCGAGTAAAACCAAATTGCTTATTATGCATTAAGTTATTTGTATTAAAATGTTTCATTAATTGGGACAAAACTAATTTCTCAAAAATTTTACTAAAAGTTGGTAGCACAGATATTGGTCTAAAGTTAGTGGGGTCAGTAGTGCTACCTGTTTTGAATAAAGGTGTTATTTTACTATATTTCATTAGATCAGGAAACTCACCGCAATCAACACAGTTATTAAACACGACTACCAAGTCAGGCGCTATGATTTCTATTAGGGATTTAACAGCATGGACAGAGACTCCCCAAAGGTCACTAGTTTTTTTGACATTAATTGATTTAAACGCCTTTACTACATCTGAAGTACTAACATGTTCAAAATGAAAGTCTTTACTACATTCTGGGGCGTTATCTTTTAACAGTGTAACGGCAGCCGAAGGTGATGAATTTAAATGCTTAGTTGTGGATACTGGTATCTCGGTAAAAAACTTTTCAAATTCTGTTGCTACTTCTAAATTGGAATCTACAATTTTGCCATCAATTTTTAGTTTAAGATCGTTTACTGAGTGCTTCGATCGACCAGTCTCCACATTAATTACTTTCCAGGTTGTTTTAATAATATCAGAACTATTTCTTATTTTCTGGCTTAAGTAATTACGCTTAGCTAAATGACAATCTATCTTAAATTTCTTCGAATATTGTTTCACATGCTCTTTAAATTCATCACTCGTATTGAACCGCCGTTCTTCATACAAGGCATACAATTCCTGTCTACGTTTATGTAAGTCCACAGTAGCCCACTCACTAAAAACTGGTGCACCACTAACCACGACCGATTTAGAAGTAAATATTGCGTTATAATGTTCCATAAAGGTGTGAAAGAATGAATTGTACATGTCGCTAGGAGTCGTGTCGGAAGATAAAAAGGGTAGCGCCTGAACTAGACTATGTTTCATTCGTTCGACACGGTCCGTAGTTACTGGTACAAAAGTAATTTGTTTTCTCAAGATATTATTCCTTAATGACTCAAATACAATTAATTGACCTAAATGATCTGATTCCAAATTGCTGATTATACGTTTGGTATTAGGAAGAATATCAGTGAAAATGTTATCAATACAGGTGGCGCTAGTAGCAGTCACTCTTGTTGGCTCCATAAATATGTGTTTGAGATTACACGATTTGAAAAGATTCAACAGTCTGACACTTAATGTTGAATTTTCCAAAATATTTACATTGAAGTCGCCGCATATAAGTAATTTCTTACTAGAAGTAGCAATTATTTTATGAAGCACAGATTCCATTACGTTTTCAAAAAGTTCGAAATCACTTAATGGCGGCCTATAGACACAAACAACAATAAATTGATCTAATTCTACGGCACTTAGTTCTATGGTCCGTTCAACAGACAAGGATACAATATCCTTGCGTTCCTTAAATTTTAATTGTCTATTTAATATGATTAATGACCCACCATGTATGGAACTTAGTCTGGTGAACGAACTACCCACCTGGTGAATCTTAAATTGAGGCATTAGTTCATTATTTTCTAACCAATGTTCGGTTATACATAGAATATCTATATTGTAATCGTTCAAAAAAAGTTCAATTTGCAAGTCTTTTCCTCTAATGCACTGAATGTTTTGATGAACCAGGTGGATATGATTTTTATGTTTGCAGCATTTTTCAATAGATTTATTTAGAACTAAATTGCCAGAGACAGAGTCCTCCTTTGTCTTAAGATTTAATTTAAATTGTTGGTTAAAACTGGAACCAACTCCAAGTTCAAACTACTGGACTGCTCAATAGGAGCAGAACCTGCCAAATTCTTGGCAGAAATGTCGAATAAATATGATAGCGACAAAGCTATTTGTCTTTTATAATAATTAGAAAGGTAAAACTTACCTTTAGTCAAAAATACTTTACTAACATATTTGTTTGTGTCTATTATGCTAAACTTACTACTATATGTACAAAAATTATACAAATATATATTTAAGTTATATCTAGCATCATTTTCTGTTTTTGGCACTTGATTACAATAAGGGAATGTGAACATAATAATTTCTTTCACTGTAAGACTGTTTAACTTTTCTAGGAATTTAATTAAATTATTTTTGTTCGCATTGCCCCGGTTGCCTATAAGAATAAGCAGTGTTGTCTTAGAATGAATATTATTATCATTCAAAATTTGTTTAGAGAAATTATCAAGGCTACTATAAGGCAGACAATTGCTGATTGCGCTAAGTCCCTTTAAATAGAAGTTCAAGTAATTGCCCATATTACTTCCAATCTCATCACAGTACATAATAACATTAGGTTTAGGTGTGCTTATTTGTGTAGAGAGGACGGAGCAATTATTTATTTGTTGTTGAGGAGGTAAACTGCCACACAGGTCCGGGCTAGGTACACCAGCAGACAAACGACCACTCACTTGTTGACATACACATGACTGGCCATTTGTCAGTGACTCAAACCGCTCTGAATTATGTTTAATTTGTGATATCAAATCATCCATGGCTAATGAATATTCAGTAATAATGTTTTTTGAACTCTCATTCATTTCATGTAATGATTTTATTGAATCCTCCAAACTCTGAATTTTTAATTGTAAAACCTGTGTGTCAGTTTCATATTTTGACTGACTATGTTGTAACTGAGCAGAACACAGTTCCAATTCATCTACCATATTTACATTAATTTTACTAAATCTCAATTTCCTAAAAAACAATTTATTATGTTTTGATAACTTTTGCGTTTTTTTAATGATTCTGTTCAGTTTAACATATTTCTTTAGTTTTTTACCGCTGCACTTTATTAATGTGGTAGATTCATTAGTTAAGTCTATAGTAACTACAGGGTTTTTAATTGCAGCGGTAACCAACTTGGGGTCGGGCCCGACTAGTTCCTCGAATAAGCTCTGAGTGTGCACCGCTGTAGCGTTGTCCTGGGCCTCCTGTAGCTCGTAGATTTGCTCATGAGCATCATGCAGTGCTCTCTCCAGTGAGTCGATATCCTTCAGGGCCCGCTCATACGCTGCAGCACACTCAGTAAACCTGTCCACCGTCTCCTGTAGCCGGGCCCGCTCAGAATTTACAACATTATAATCACTTTCTAAAGAACATAATTCCTTTTTTAACTTATCATTGCTAACAAGTACTTCTAGAAGCTCCTTCTCACTGTCCTCTCTCTCACCAAGCAACTGTGCACACAACTCCTTGGATGTTTTTAACTCAAGTAGGGTAAGTTTTAGCTTATCAACCTCTTGCTGGCGAGCTGCAGCGGCTGCTCTGCGAGTAAGCATTATTAATGTTATGATTCTTTAATAAGTACAAACAAGGAATTGCTCACTAAAGCTTGGCGATGTTTAGTACTTACTTACATGAAATCTTGACGTTTCACTGTGCCTATACTGTGTTCTAAATTTTTACAACAATTTACTCTTTATTACAACACAATTGGTATTGACTAGTAAGTAAAAACCAGCAGATAAGATCGTAAGATGAACACAGATTTCGAATTGATAACCTATAACGGTTACAAATTCGAGATATTACAAGGCACTTGTAAACATCACTAAATCACTTCACTTATTATGTATATGTAAACAATTAAAATAAATTACTTATTTCACACCTAATGGGCTTAATATTACACGAAAAATTATTAAATTTGTAATAAATACGAGGGACAAAACGGAATCAGCTGCTTATTCGTTGACAGCTTAATAGTAACTTAACTGGTAATAAAGAGCCAATTACAGGATCTCACTTATAGTTTCACTCGTAGTTTTGTTTGTTATCAAACAGCCTATTTGTATGTTTGTGTAGTGACGCGAAGTTGATGCGGCGAGTGGAGTCGCCGGTTGCTCAGACGGCGCCCGCGGCGGAGGGCAAACGCACGCCGAAGCCCAAAGCGCCGAAGGGCGCCAGCCCGGAGCCACAGACCCCGAAATCGCCGCCCACTAAAATCAAGGTACCTTCAGTCAGAGTATAGGGAACGTGCACGACGAAGGTGCTGCCAACTGGTGCCGCCAATCTAAATCATATACCCTCTCATGCTGGGGCCACATTGACGAAAACGCCGTTAATAACGTTAATTTATCGCGTTGAAGGACGATTAACGTCATTGTAGCTACGACTTACTATATTTGACATTGACAGCTTGATTTGACAGGGGCGATAGTTTCCTTTATTGTCCGCCCGTGTCTCTTTTGTCGTTTAGTGCTGCCACCTATAGTTCGTGCACGTTCCCTATAAGGAAACAAAAGTAGGCACACTCCGGCCCTTTAGGAGCGCGCGGTTGTGTAGTAACTCGCGACCCTTATTGGGCATAGCGATTATTTGACCCGGGTGGTCGGCCGTGGCGTTACCTGGGGTCGAACCAGATCGCTAGCCGGACCACCCTGAGTGGATCGGACTGGACTGAATGCAGTTTTATTTCTTTTTAAAAATAAAGGTCCTTTCAGTAAAATGAGCTAACTAAAGGATTTAAGGTAGTTCCCCTCCAGGGCCCATAGATTTTTTTCCACCCTGTATAGTAGTAGTTTTTCTTCGTACAAAAGGTACATAGCGCGCTTGAATGTGTGCGCGCCGTGTACGAACACACTACAAGCAAATATTTAAAAATGCGTAAGAATGTGGGTCTGTGTGAATACGTGTCGCGCGCTCATAAACAGCCGAAGTTGGACGACTTGTTCATATTTATATTTTGACGGAAGGACTGATTGCGACGACTTTGATCAAACAACTCGGGCCCCAGGATTTCGCTTTCATCACAGTTAGCACTATGCATCGTCTTTTTTAACAATATTCACTGAGACAATAATGACTATAGCTTGGCAACTTCGTTGGTGACAGTCACATGTGTGTTTTTTGTTATGTGCAGCCGTAACTACTTACACAAGTTACCGCCAACACGAACGGCGACCGACGGGGGCAGCCGTTCGTGTTGGCAGTAGCTTGTGTAAGTATTTACGGCTGCACATAACAAAAAGCACACATGTGAGTGTCACCAACGAAGTTGCCAAGCTATAAAATAAAACGCTGAATATTGGCCCTTTTACGTATATCTGGGATACTACTAACTGATTCCTTCCCCTTAGGTGAAATCGATGCAGCCCCGCCTCAGCCGCACGCCGTCTACGCCGGCCGCAAAGAAACCGGCGCCCGCGCCCGCCACAGACAACAACAACACACAAGCGTGGAGGAAAAACAGGTATCTATGCCCGCCTGGAACACGGGGAAGGCTAAGGTCCTACCTTTATTTCGTCTGCTGACAAGCAAAAGTCACTAAGTAACAAATACCCACTTAAAGCAAAGCTCGTATCTCAGTATTGATTTACTAATTAGATACGACCTTTTGAAGAGCAGTGACAGAAGTTTTAGTGAATTTTGATTGTCACCAGGCGATTTGTTTTTCTTTACCAAAAAGTATGCTACCTCCAGTGGCATGCACAAAGACAAAAAGTCACTGCCTACCTGCTAGTGCTAATTTATTCCATACTAAAGATAGGAGGGTAGAGATTAGTAGGCTAGGGAGTATCGTAACACACTACCTACCCTACTGCCCTTTTAAAGGGTAAACATTAGAGCAGTGATTCCGAACCTGGGGGTAATTACCCCTCCAGGGGTAAAATTAAGTTTAATCAGCGGCAATATGCACGAATATGTAGTTACGTCGTTTTTCTTTGAGTAGTTTCTTATAAGCTTGTTGGTATTTCGGGTAGACCTAGAGACAAGGGATAGCAAGTACACATCTCGATGGGGGTGTGGGTGATATGGTAATAAAGGTTGGCAACCACTGAATTAGAGGATAGGCAGTAACTATGTCTTTATAGAGTGCACGCCACTGGCTGCCTCCTGATATCAGTTTTGGTTTTAGAAAGGTTTATAGAAAATACTCAGGTAAAAAACACAGGTCTATGGGTAAAAAACTTAACTAAAGCACCTGTTACACGTATTAGTAACCTGTCCGTATAGACAGTATGTATGTATGTATGTAAACACTTTATTGCACATAAAATCATACAGAAGCAGTACAAAAATCAATGGTTATGTACAAAGGCGAGCTTATCCCTGTAAGGGATCTCTTCCAGCTAACCTTTGAGCAGATGAGAAAGAATAACTAATACCACAGAAGATAGACAAACTAACAAACTTGATTCATTTACTTACACAAAGAAAATAGGGCAAGTTTTGAATACACATAAAAACCCAACATAAATACATGACCAATTAATACATATCAGGTATAACCTAACTACATATATAAACATATACTACTAAATAAATAAATAGATATACATACCAGTTTTACGTTTCATTTTAGAAAAAGGACATAAGTTCCATATAAATTTCGTACCGTGCAACAGGTGCTTTAGTTATACTCTGTACTTTTAGGTACTTAAAAAAAGGTAAACATAAAAACCACGTGACTCGGGTCGTTCAGCCAATCAAAGTAAGGTGTTGTATCTGTGGCACAATACCACTGGCTGAACGACCCTAGTCACGTGGTTTTTTGTTTACCTTTTTTTAAGTACCTAAAAGTACACAGTATAAATTTTTTACCTATACTGTGGTTTTGACATTCTAGAACAAAGCAGCTATTAAGTACATGCTGGTGGTCAATAATGTCTAAAATTGCCCTTTAACTTTAGCCCCTTAGCCCTCCCCGTACCCTGGATATAAACGAAATTGAAACGTTTAGATTCTATATATGCCTGAAGTCAGCCTGTGACATATCTTACGCGCGAGAACGGTAATTAACTGAAAAAGCCACAGTCACGTCACACTGTGCCTGGTCAGCCGGCAATTAACTTTTACTCGCCCAACTTAACTCGCTTACTCGCCGGCGGTCGGACCAGTGCCTTAGTAGAAAGGAAATTAGAGGCTAGATAGTGTCCTTTTGCCTTTATGAAGTGCAAAACAACTGTACGTCTGGCATAACTGGCCGCGATTTCGTTTCTCGCGCGACAGAGCATTACCTGTTACTGTCATACGATATTGAGTGGAAAGAGATATGTAGGATTTGTCGCGCGACAAAGAGTCGCGTGTCATAGTTGTGTTAGAGGTATTGATTACATGCTGTGTCGCGCGCGAGTTATGTCGGGCCGTATTGTGCTGGTTTTGTCTTATTTTCGAAGATGTTTATTTTAATGTATAGTTTGATCGTCCCAGTGTTATTGCATATACTGTGGCTTTTAAAAGGTTGATTTGGGTATGTGCTAATAATGTAATATCTTGTACTGATCTATGTTCTACATAACGTTATGCAAAAAATTAAAGTTTGATACATTTCCTACGAGTTTAGGTACAAATTTTATTTTATTCTATAAGGTCGGGCGGTGGTATTTCGATTTAAGGGCATTTGCTTATGACAATAACAATTATACCTATTCATAAATAATAGCTTAATTCGACATACATTCACGGAAAATGAATTCGGGACATTTTCTATGAACAGTCATATTAGTCATATAGAATATAACGCGAATTCATTGTCATTGTGTATTTTAACACTTTTATGACTAACGACCCGCCTAGTAGGCGTTCGTAACTTTTGCGCAGATGCCGGCCGATTTTGCGTTGCACACTATTGGTCTCAAACCCGCCTAGCGGGCTGTTGGTTTCTGGGGCATTGTTAAATTGTTTTGTCTGGTCATGACAGTGTTAATGAACGTTTGGTAACAATTGTTGGATTTGTACTTATTCGAAATACCTCCGCCCTACTTCAGTTATTGGTCCGTTATACGACTCACATGCACGAAATTTGTACCAGTCGTGCGATCCATTTGTTTTTTAAGGTATTTAACGTATATAATGTTTAACTTGTGATATAATCATCAACCGTATGCTCAACGTAAGGGGCAACAATTCTAGATAGTGAAAATGCGGTAAAATTGCCTCTTTCATAGAGAGATTAACTTCAATCACAGAAAAATTGTGTAGAATCATATCAAACATGCTTCGGTACAATTTGTCTGTTAGGCCACTTTTTCCAGACAACCCGATAGGTATTTGTGAAATGCATTGTGTTCATAAAAGCCCATTTCTATCGGCTTCCCTAAGACAGTTGGGGACCTTATTCAGCTACTCATTCAAAGCCAAGCTTGGTCCGGCTTGACCAAACAGTGAATTTTTATACAAGGGACTAAAATGAACGATATTGACACAAAGTGACAGAATGTTTGACTCACTATAACTAAATACTATAAGTTAAAAATAACTAAATTTCATGGGACGTAAAATGGATCGCACGACCCCACACCTGTTATGTCCCGGAGGGTTGATTGACATAGCGCAATGAGCCCTCCTCGGCGGGTACTGAATGCGCGCGAGTGTAGTATCGTCGGGCAGAACGGCGCCGGCGCCTGCCCCCATTGCCCCCGCGGCCCCAGCTGCCCCTGTGGCCCCCGCTACAGTAGCCCCTGTGCCCGCGGCACCGGTGGTGCCCTCGCCGGCGCCGCCGCCCCCGCTCCACAGCCGCCCGCCCGTATCGCCGGTTGAAGCGAAGATTGACAAGCCGGACATGGTGAGTATGATGATATTGTGCGCAGTGTCATTATAGTATATTAGGGCATTTCTCCAGAAATATGTCTGCGACTCATTCATTTGTCTCCATACATTTAGTATGAAAAAGGGCCAGATGAATGAGGTGACCGCAGACATATTTCTGGAGAAATGCCCATTACACAACTAGGGTGGTAATACAAAGAAAGGCCGAGGTTGCAGATGTTTGCGGCCCGAGTTGCAAGCGAGGGTCGTAAATATGCGATCGAGGGCTTTCTTTATTACCTCTCGTGTTGTGTACATTATTTTATGTCTACACTTGGCCAGAAGGCGGCTTTTTCCGTACGCGTAGCGTGCGGAAAAAGTCACTTTATGGCTAGGTGTGGCATAAACACAAGCATATCGCCATAACCAAGCGTGTAAGATTTTGCGGTTAACGTTTGGCAAGAGTGTAATTTTGTGATAGAAATCATAAATTTCCGATTTTATATGGCGGTTTTTGAACAATTAATTATACAATTATTAATTATTTTTTTAAATCTGATACTAATATTGATGGCGACTTTAGCACGCGAGTATTTCTATGGTCATGGTCATTAATTGGGCACGAAATATATGAAGCATTTCGTACGCAGCGCCCCGTGCGTATTCCCGCGTATCAAGCGATGATGTGTTTTCATGTAGACGCTTGTAAATTTCATAGAAAGCGTAGTTATTTACGTCACAGCGAAACATTGAAATCTCGCGGTGGACGCGCTTTTCATGTGTTGTGGCGTTATTTTTTCTAGTGGCAAAAATACTTCCACTACCTTCACTTGCATAGGTAGTTTCACGAGAGTTGAGGCCACGCACACAACAACACTGCTATGTAATGACAACGGGATTTTGAAATTACTGTTCTTTTTTCGTACCGATAGCAGGTTCAACAGTGAATTGCAAGATATACCAAAAAGTTTGTTTAAACTATATCCTTGTGTTTATTTACTCACTCATTCATTTCATTCATTCTATTTTTGCAATGAGTACTTCATGTAGCTGTGTGTGTAATCATTCACCTCAACTCTCGTGAAACAATATATATGAATGTTCAATAACCTTGTCAATCCATTTCAAGTCAAGGTGGCCCTCTGGCCAACGACCTGGTTCGACTCCAGGCGTTCAGGCTCCCGCCTAACCCGATACTTTCGAGGTAGGCCGGACAAGGTGACCTGGTTCGACCCCAGGCACCCCCGGTACTCACCCAGCCCGACCTGTGTGTCGACTGTGTGTGTCACACAGTCGACACCCGTGGGTGGTTCGGCTAGCGACCTGGTTCGACCTCAGGGAACGCCACGGCTGATCACCCGGTCCGACAATCGCTATGCCCGGGAACGGGTTTAGGGTTGCCAGATGGTCGGGAATTAGCGGGATTCTCCCGATTTCTTGTATGTCCTCCCGACTCCCGACAAAGAAGAAAATCTCCCGACAAACGACTTCATTTTAAAACTTAGTCCGATCCACTAAAGGTGGTCCTGCCAGCGAAAATCTTTCAGGCTAAAAAAAGAGCTCGCGGGGCATCTCCCGACCAAAGTCTCAAAATCCCGACATATTGTTTCCTGCTCCCGATAATAGGGTAATTCAGTCTTGCAACCCTAAATGGGTTGCAAGTTTGTCAGTTGCTAAAAAAAAAACAATCCATTTGTTGCACAGACGTCCCCGCGCCAGTTGCTCCAGCCGTGCTCCATGACGTGCGGCCGCGGCGTGCCGTCGCTCGCGTGCGGCGCGTGCCTGTGTCTCTACCACCCCGCCTGCGTCGGCCACTTGACTCCGCGCCCGCCTGACACGTTCTTCTGCAAGGTACTGTCAACTTAGCTCATCTTTTAATATACAGGTCGATTCACAAGAGCTGCCACGAATGGATTGAACGAAAGTAATTTCAAGGATGCAAATATTTTGTAAACAAGTACATACTTCTCCATTATTCAAGAAATAGTACATTACACAACTAGGGTGGTAATACAAAGAAAGGCCGAGATCGCAGATGTTTGCAGCCCGAGCTGCAAGCGAAGGCCGTAAATATGCGATCGAGGGCTTTCTTTATTACATCCCGTGTTGTGTACATCATTTTATGTCTACACTTGGCCAGAAAGCGGCTTTTTACGTTACATTAACCGAACTTCGGATCTATGCAATATATGTTACTTATCTTACATACATTATCATATTCCTGTACAAGCGAGTTGTACATACCTAGCAACTTTATGTGTATACAGCACAATAATAAATTCTTGTTCTTAACAACTGTGTGACTCTTTGTTGCGATTCAAATACTTATCCCTTTCAAATCAGTATATTGTAAGAAACCCAAAGTATGCGCTTACCCAGCCAAGGTGGTAATGGACTGAACGGCCGTGCTAGTCTCCTATATTTTTCATAGAATATTCCAAAGTGATGACCGTGAGTGGTAAATCCTAACCTGAAGTGACCGATTTGCTAGAGCTAGTAAAGCATTTAAGATAGAGTTCAAGTGAAAAAAAAAACAAGCTGTAACTGGAGAAAAAACTCAAAGATCATTTTTGGAGAAGATTAGTGGTACGCTGAAATAGACTAATACTAATGATATTATTTTCCTTTCAGAACTGTCGCAAATCAAGCTCCCCGACATCAGAGCCGCCGCCGCTGACGCACAAGACCGGCGCGATGCCGGGCGCGCTGCCGGCGCCGGCGCCGCGCCGCCTGCCGCTGCCCGTGCCCGTGCCTGTGCCCGTGCCGAGGCCCAGGCCGGACAAACGAGTGCTGCTCAGGATGAAGGTAACATATAGTGCCGACTGCTTCTGGTAGCCTGGTAACCCTGAGAAGGATTGGGAGCAGCCGCTCGGTGTTGCTCTTGCCAAGGCCCAGGCCGGACAAGCACGTGCTGCTCAGGGTAACTGCACACTACTCCTGATAGCCTAGTACCTCTTAGAAGGATTGGGAGCTATTGGTCGCGCGATTACATGCTATGCGTTGACGTAAGTTATAGTACAGACCGCTTCTGATATCCTAGTACTCCTGAGAAGGATTGATGATACTTTTCAGATAGATTAGCACATATTATTGCAAGATTGTATGGAACGCTACGAACGTTGCCCATCTCTTTTTCTTATTAATATAATGTGAGAGAGACAGCAGGTCCATAGAACTAAAAGAGAACAAGACAGTATTAGTAGTAGTGCAAAAGAGACAACACGACAAGCAAAGTTGCTGTCAGTAGCTCATCAGAGCTGTCACAAATCAAGCTCCCCGAAAAGAAGCCCGCGGTCCAGATCGGACAAACGCGTGCTGCCCAGGATGATGGTTACATATGGTACCGACCGGATAGCATGGTACCCCTGAGAAGGATTTGGAGCAGTCGCTCTGTGCTGCTCGTGCCAAGGCCCACTGCACTGCTCAGAATTGATATAGGTTAACGTGATTCTGCTGCCCTAGTACTCTCCATTTAAGTGTTTCAAGAAGAGAATAAGGCATCTGAGTATAGAACAAAAGAGACGGAAAATAAAATAGAATAAGATACATTTATTGCCACACTGAACACAGAACAGTTACAAAACTTACAGAATAACAATGAGAACCGTATACAGACAATTTTACAATAAAATATATAATAACTAATACTAATTCCGTGTGGCAAAAGGAACGGACTCAGCGTGTGCTGCGACAGCCTTGCTATAATAGTTATAATAAGACGCCGTCATGTCTCAATCCATAGCCCAGTATTTAGTCCTTATTTCCACCACCATAGTTCTTGCATCTGGCGGGGGCTGTCTCTGCGTGCGTCCCAGGACACGGGCAGGGACAGCATCCGCTCAGTGTACCCACTACTTTTCATTAAAGTGTCGAAAGTGCCTCTACGCGTTGGCTTCGGCCCCGCGTGCACCTCCCAAAGGTCTGCGACACCATTGTCCCGTGAACGGGAAAGACATAATAATAACAGTTCTCTTTCAGGGCCTGTACATTTCCCACCTTGTACGTTAGTATAACTTTACTGTGTTATCCAACAGGTGGCGGGCGGCGGCCCAGACGGCGAGCGTGTGTGGGCGGTGGCACCCCCGCGCGCCGCGCTGCGCCCCACTCTCCCCCAATCGCTGGCCGTGCTCAACGGGAGAAGATTTATCGTGGTGCCACGGGCGCTAGTTCAGCCCACCACGCAACCGTCAGTACAACTCATTCATATACTAATATTCTTTATTGTGCACCAAATCAAAAGATCATACAACTTAAATCTAAAACAGCATATGAAATGGTAAATAATAGGCGACAGACAACCTTAGAGTAGTAGAATTAGCCATATTACTAAGTTCGGATTCCGTCGGCCACCTACGAAACCGAAGCACGGAATAATAGGCTAGATGACTAAAAAAAACTGTTTAGTCCGTCTGTTACATTATGAAAAAATATTGTACACGTATTTTTTGTTTTGTTTGACAAACAAAAACTGACGAGGATAGAGTGCTTAGAAGTTTCGAGTGACGTCACTCTTGAGTACAAATTGTACTCAAGAGTGACGTCACAAGCCCCCACTCCAGAAGTTTGATGTTCTATAACTTTGTCGATTTTTAATATTTTGATAAACCAAAAAATACGTGTCCCATATTTTTCCATAATCTAACTGACGGACTAAATAGAATTACATATTTTTAACCCAGTCATCATCGCTATTAAAAGTACTACATACAGAAGTTTCTCCTTCTAACAAAACTGACGTTTGGGTCGTCGAGTGGAGCGGACCGCATCGCATCCGACCGTCTCTCTCTATCGCATAACGAGGCCCATTTCTGATCGCTGGCTAAGCCCCTCCGGAGGGACACAATTCGGTACTAAAGTAAAATCCACAGACCTACGGACTAAATTGACAAGTAAGTATGAACAAATGTTGCCACAGTTTGGCCAGTGTCGTTCTCATCGATATTAAAATTATTGTTACATCGCAGGTTTAAGGTCCACCCAGATGGGACAATCAAATTGGCAATTTGATCCGCTAATCTATATACCAACTTTTTCCAGTGATTTCGAAAGATCAAAAGGTCTGTAGACCCCTAATTAGAGATAAAAGTTTAATGTCAAACCAGCAATAATGTACATGAAAATTATATATTTATGATTGTTTATTGAATACATACATTCAATTAAATGAATTAATAAAATTATTGTTCTTTATTTTCAAATTCCCAACAATGTGGTCCATCTTTTTAACAAGAAAAAGCGGGTATCTTCAGAAATAGTTGACCACTGTTTACAAACTACTTTTATGTATCTAACGATATTGGTTGTCATTGCTATTACGAGTGTTTATTGAAATTGTTACGTGTTATTATGGATTCGCATTTGAAATCATTATTTGAAACTAATATACTTATTTTTGATTTAAACTAGTCTGTTATTTGTACTTTACAACTTCTCGATATATTGTTATCGTTATACCCTTCACTATTTTTATTTTGCTGTTCCTGGTATCATTTTACCTGTCAGACATTTGTCAATTTAGTCCGTAGGTCTGTGGATTTTACTTTAATAGCCGCGCGGCGAAATCGCGGTGTAAGCCATTCCTGACCAGAGTTTCAAAACTTGGCTTATCCGGAGCTTTTTGTTCTTGTACATAACTTCGGTTCTGATCAATTTTTTTTTCTTTGTACTTAACTGCTTACCAAGTATTTTTTACCTGTACGTACTTTTCCGTGTGTAACTAATAAACCGCTTTTACACGGAAGAATTCAACCACCTTGCACTACATCGCTTCGTGCGTTATTTATTAACATTTAATGATCATTCGTCTGTTTTGTTTCAGATAACGACGGCTGGTCCTCAATACCGGCACAAGCGCCGCGCTAGCTGTATAAACAGTGATAATCACAATTATATTTAAACTGATGCCTAAAAGAAGACGCGGTCGCGGTATATTCAGCTGAATCTACGATTTTTCCGAGCTGGGGTAGACATGTGATGTGGCGTCCCTTTTCCGGCGCTGAGATAAATTATTTCAAAAATCTCACAAAAGTATATAATTTGGCGCTTCCTGAAATTGCTGACCGAGGCAGGTGCACCGGTTTGCCCCAAACAACTCAAAAAAGTACACATTCACGAATACTAATTATAATTTAATAACTCGACTCTTAACACCCTTCGCCCTACAATCGCATTACGATACTAAAATCAAAACAAAACTAACTCGTCGGTTCTTGTTGCTGTTTGTCAGGCGTAAGCGCTCGGCCGACGAATCACAAAAACGTAACTAGACTCCTTAAGGCGTAAGGGGTAAGGGCGAAAATACATAGCACGCCGCCGATAAGTTGTTCCTGTACCAATTTGTTCACCATACATAGGTTGCGTTAAGTTTGCGCCTGGTTGGTATGTGATGCCAAGGAAACTAGGTGCAAACTTAGCTCAACCGGTTAATATGAAAAATTTAGGATGAAGTCGGCACGGGTTCCCATACACAGAATGAGCTGATTTTTGGTTTAGGGGCATTTTAGCACATAACAAACATAATTAGAGGGTATAGCTGTCCACTTCTTTTGTATGAAAATAAGGATTCGTCCCCTGGGTCACCCTATTTATTTATTAAAAACTAGTTTTATTTTTAACCTAATCTATCTCTACATGTAAGATCTTGTTCCATTTAAATCAAGTTAAAACATGCAAAAGGTGAACAAATAAGGAGAAAGGGCAATCTTTGCATAAAACAAAAAAAAGTTGATTAACCGTACTACAATCGAGGTCACCGCTAGATCCATGTGCCGCGATTCGTACGTCTTGTTATTATTTTTTTATCTAATCGATGGCTAAAATTTGTCAGCCTACGGTGAATAAATTAAATGTTTTCGTTATTAAGTAATGTATAAATTATTATCGTAGTAGATCGCCATTATTAAGACCATGATAAACAGTGCAACCTTGGGTGCTATTTGGGGTATATGACTTCAAACGTTATACAAAAACATGGATGTTACTCGGAAATCGGAATTCTGGGCATCAATATTATTGTAGATGCATTTTTTGTTTGTTATATGAGCGTTTTCCAAAAAAAATACCGGGGTAGCTAGTTTCTCAAAACATGGACTTTTGGGGTTTTTCTGGCTCAGAATCTCAGAATCATCAAATTCGAACCTTATACGTAAAAAAAAGTGTCCCAAAATTTGTATGGGATTTTTGTCTTTCTACTACGTCACGTTCATAGAAACACTATGCCAAATGGTGACGTAATGGAAAAAAAATTGGGACACTTTTTTTTACGTATAAGGTTTGAAAGTACTAACGATTCTGAGCCAAAAAAAACCTCACAAGTCCATATTTTGAGAAAGTAGCTGCCCCGGTATTTTTTTTTGGAAAACGCTCATATGCGTCTAGTGATAATCCATTCCCAGAATAGGGTATTTGACAACAATCAAAATAAATCCATTAACTCTAACAAGCAAAATTACGCTTCCAAAACAGCTCGGATAAAATCATTCAAAGTAATTTTCGTGCCATCAACGATTTTACAATGACGAAAACTAAAAATAAGGCACCATGTTGAGCATGTCGTCACAAGATAGTATTTCATACTAAACTGCATACTTTCGGAGCGTTTTGACATTTCATAAAAAGAAGCTGATTTGAACTGTCATCAAGTAGCCTATCCTGAGGAACATCCATGTTTTCTTATAACGTTTGAAGTCATATACCCCAAATAGCACCCAAGATCCGAAAACTGATTGATAAATAACAAAAAAGTAGTTATTAATGCAATAAATTGTAAACTGCCTTACATTGGTGACCAAATACCTCATCGTAAGCAATATTTTACAACTAATGCCTATATTGTTAACGTGTTATATAGTAAGCATATTCGTAAACTACAGGTCGATTCACAAGAGCTGGCACGAATGTATTGAATGAAAGTAATGTCACTTGTTATTGTTGAATGACGTTCTTATACGAGAGGCTCAAAAAAATGTTGTAAACAAGTACATATCACATCTTCGTCCTTCAAGAAAAAAAAAATACATAGTCTGCAAGCAACGTAAATTTGACAGTTCGCTACAAATATTTTACTATCATGAAGTTTTTATTTAATTTATACCCTGTTTTCATACTGACGCCGCAATCTGCGGCTGATGACAAAAATATGCAAAACTCATAAGAAATGTTTCGCTGCATTTCCCACGGTTCACGGCGTCAGTCAAGGTTGCGATTATATAGGTAGGGTTTTTTGTTCATAAAAAGCACAAATCAGACTGCATTACGAAGTTACGAGACAAGATTGTCTAAAACACGTTTGTCGCTTATTGAATCAACCTGTATTTTAAAATTTTGTGATGCACACATAGACATTATCATTCACTCATTCGTGCCAGCTCTTGTGAATCGACCTGTACATTAAAGCGTCCAGTCGGTCGGGTTTTCATACAAACAGGTGTCAGAGGGTGATCGTTTGCTTGCGGCACCAATGGGGATGACGACTGGTTTAAAAATATATAAGTCTAATTAGTCCGTCAGTTAGATTATGGAAAATATGGGACACGTATTTTTTGGTTTATCAAAATATTCAAAATCGACAAAGATCATCAAACTTCCGGAGTGGGGGCTTGTGACGTCACTCCTAGGTGAAAATTGTACCTAGGAGTGACGTCACTCGAAACTTCTAAGCATTCTATCGTCTTCATTTTTTGATTGTCAAAAGAAAAAATACGTGTACAATATTTTTTAACAATCTAACTGACGGACTAAACAGTTCTTTTTTGTCGTGTAGCCCATTATGTTTAAAGCAAGGACCATTAAAACAAGACGACTGTCATTCTCCATACAAAAAGCTGTTCCCCGAATTTACAACGCCATCTATGTGTAAGCTTGATAAAAACATTATATTATATACAATTATTCAACTTTACAAACGTGACACAGTATTTAAATGTTAGAATTTATTTATTATTACCTGTTTACGAACTAATTGTTACTATACTATGTTTCTTTGTTCAATTATAACATCGTTAAATGTTTAGTTTTTTAGCGACCTCTAATTTTTGCCCGGAAATCCCCTAGCGGTCGAGTTACAATCCAAAGTATGGAGAATGACAGTCCTCTTGTTTTAATGGTCCTTGATTTAAAGTGTGTTTTATTTTAAACTTGAGAACTCTCAAAGAGTCAAAAAGATATAGACTCACAGACAATGAATTCGGGTCACTTTCTATACATACATGAGAAAACGACACGAATCCGTGAGTGTATAGCTTCAGCTATGGAGGGTAGAGGTAAGGGGCGCCATTTCAGTATCGAAAAGTGTCCGTCGAAATGTGCTAAACAGGCGCTAATGTCGCAGATGTGTTAAAAGAGGTTATATTTACAAAATTATTTCGGACTACGTAAATAGTTGAGCTTTTAATATACTTGGTATATTGCCGCTTAACTGAATACCTACTTTAGTCATCAAAATTATTAAACCGTATCTCTACCCTCCATATCAGCGCACTTCACTCCGTCTACAACTGCTAAATAGGGTATTTGACAACAATCAAAATAAATTCATTAACTCTAACCAGCAAATTACGCTTCCAAAACAGCCCGGATAAAATCATTCAAACTTATTTTCGTGCCATCAACGATTTTACAATGACGAAAACTAAAAATAAGGCACCATGTTGAGCATGACGTCACAAGCACGTCACAAGATAGTATTTCATACTAAACTGCATACTTTCGGAGCGTTTTGACACTTCATAAAAAGAAGCTGATTTGAACTGTCATCAAGTAGCCTATTCAGTTCATACCACCCTCTAAGCCAGCGCTACTGTGTGTAGATTTATGCATTTCGATTTTCAAACTCTTATTTACTCCATTCGGATGGAAACCTTTTTTAATGATCCCTATATAAGGTGTCGCTGCTTACCTCTACCTTCCATAATAGGGTATTTGACAACAATCAAAATAAATTAATTAACTCTAACCAGCAAATTACGCTTCCAAAACAGCCCGGATAAAATCATTCAAACTTATTTTCGTGCCATCAAAGATTTTACAATGACGAAAACTAAAAATAAGGCACCATGTTGAGCATGACGTCACAAGATAGTATTTCATACTAAACTACATACTTTCGGAGCGTTTTGACACTTCATAAAAAGAAGCTGATTTGAACTGTCATCAAGTAGCCTATTTCAGCAAAAAACGTTTAGTTCAAATAAAGCCATTAGATGGCGCTGACCTTTCCGTTTTTTTTAACTTTTCATGGCATTTAGCGCAAACAAAATGTAGCTATAAAAACATACAAACATACATACATATATACATACGGTGCTAAAATAAAACTCGTGTTAAACGTAATTGATGCCGTGGAAGCAAACGATGACCCTCTTTATGTTTGTATGGCCAATAGACAGACTCGAATCACTTTAGTACAGGGGTCTTCAACCTTCGCCAAATCAACGGTCAAGAATGTTATTTTTTTGCATAGTGGGCCGCATCATACGTATTTATAGCGAATTTTTTTAATTAGGTAAACATTTGCCAACGTTCTATTGTTATACAAAAAATCTTACTCTATTAACGATTGACTATTTAGTTTTGGTTTTACAGACACAATTTTATTATTAACGGTGATGAAAAAAGAACTGGCTAAGCTGATGGCGGGCTGCCGATGAGTGGACCGCGGGTTGAAGACCCTTGCTTTAATATATTAGTGTGTATTTCAATTTTATGCGAATTAGCCCAATTATGAAGCAAAGATCAAAACCTAGTAGGCGAATTTAAACTATTGTATAGAGGTTAATTTGTATAGTTTATCACTTCTATAGGTGTACACATAGGCTGCTGCCCACATGTATCGTCGCGGAATTGGCTAAAGCCGGTCAGAAAACAACTTTTATGCCACACCTGGCCATAAAGTGACTTTTTCCGCACGCTGCGCGTACGGAAAAAGCCGCTTTCTAGCCAAGTGTAGACATAAAATGATGTACACAACACGGGGGGTAATAAAGAAAGCCCTCGATCGCATATTTACGTCCCTCGCTTGCAGCTCGGGCCGCAAAATTCTGCGATCTCGGCCTTTCTTTGTATTACCACCCTAGTTATGTAATGTACTATTTCCATGCAATAAATACACGAAAAAACGTGGGCGCTGGACACAAAACTTTCTTCGCGTCGATAAATGTGGGGAGACTCTTAGGCTTTTAAAAAGTCATCTCTGTTCGTATTCGAAAAAGGCCTTCACTTACAAAAAGTGTAAGGTCTAATTTAGGAGGGTATTTTTACAAGCATTTCAACCGCCCTGCCTTTTATTGCTGGAGCCATACGATATTATCATACTGCGGTAAAAAAAGTTGATTATTATGCTCCGCTCATGCCCAAAATACCAGATTTTCCATTTATCAGATTCCTGTCTTACCACATTCCCGTTACACTAGATTATAAAATCGTAAGTTACTCAAGGATCTAAATGATTTTGTTGGATGTATTATTTTGGGAATCTAGTATACTGAGAATCTGATATATCGAGAATCTGGTATTTTAGGCATGTGGTATTTTGGGAATGAGCGTTATGCTCTATCCTATAGTGTTGTATATAAACTTTACTCTCAAATACTTTTCGAAATCGAAAATCATTTGAATTGTGCTAACGCCTTTTAATAATGAAATTCATCATAAAATAGTTGTTTTTAAGATACTTGACCCCGTCTCATTGACAGTCCTACAAAGATTATTTAAAAAAAAAGTTTTAGGTACAATCGAACACACTGTTAACTGCACATTTGTAAGCGATTGTCAACTTTATTGCAACGTGTTTAAATCTATGGGTAGTCAGTTAACAGTGGCTTCGTTTGTACTGCCTGTGGTTCTAGCCGGATCGAAAATCATCAAAATATGTTATCATTTTCTTATTTTTTCAGGAGTCGATAATCATAATGTTTCTTTACAGGTCACTTATTTATTTTGTACATAATGCTTTAATTCTGTAGAGGAAATGTATCAAACTAATAAATATCAAAGTTCACTTATTTTTGTTTGCTATAGCGACCTTTATGGAGATCAAAAGGTAATGTATATTACTTAGCAGTGGCGTGGCGTAAAAGATATCCTTGGGCAAGCCGGTGCAGATTTGGCGTACATTTTCCTTAAGAGCTGCCGGCAAGCCGGTAGGAATCGAGGTGTTTGAACGCCACGCTACTATAACTTATAACAGTACAAGATATTACTGAAAGATGGTAGCTATCGCGCGATAAATAAATGATAGTACAACGTTACGAGTTACTAAGTAGAAATAACATAACATTAGCACAAAATTGCGCGATAGTAAAAACTGGCAAGAATGTTGAAAAATGCACAATTGAGGAGTGTCTTTTCAAAGCTTATTATTGTATGGTTTTCATATCGAAATAAGCCCTTTTGAAAAAACACTCCTCAATTCTATTGTTCTAGTGAAAAGGTCACAAGTAGGGAATGCAATTACCGGTAATTTACCGAACTTTAGTATGAAAAGACGGTAAATTTACTGGTAATTGCGTTCCCTAGTCACAAGTCTATTGTATGACTTACGCCCCTTTGTACCTAGTATAAAAGTGACGTGTACCCCTTTTTACTAGATCCACAGAATTATGCTGGCAGAGCCAGTTAAGTGAATAGTATAATAACATAAACATCGTATCCGTAGTGACACGAAACCGGTGTTGCGGGGTCGAGTGGCGAACGGCGCGACGCCGGCGGAGGCCTCCCCCCGCCGCCGCGGCCGGCCCAAGGTCGAGGACACGGACCACTTCACTGCGTTCTACCATAAGGCGCAGGAGCGGAAATACAACGTCGTCGTACAGGTATAACACAACTCCCTGTACATATCCCTTACAGCAAGGACCATTAAAACGAGGACTGTCATTCTCCATACTTTGGATTGTAACCCGACCGCTAGGGGATTTCCGGGCAAAAACTAGATGGCGCTAAAAAACTAAACATTTAACGATGTTATAATTGAACAAAGAAACATAGTATAGTAACAATTAGTTCGTAAACAGCTAATAATAAATAAATACTAACATTTAAATACTGTGTCACGTTTGCAAAGTTGAATAATTGTAAATAATATAATTCTTTTACCAAGCTTATACATAGATGGCGTTGTAAATTCGGGGAACAGCTTTTTGTATG
This sequence comes from Eudemis profundana, assembly GCA_947034925.1. NCBI lineage: Eukaryota > Metazoa > Arthropoda > Insecta > Lepidoptera > Tortricidae > Eudemis > Eudemis profundana. Next base: position 5,097,686 of record OX344814.1, on the reverse strand, counting down.
GACAATCTCAGTCCTCTTGTTTTAATGGTCCTTGCTTACAGGTATAATTTCGCTTTTATACAAGGTGAAATCTTTTACGTGATACAAGATAATATATCAGAATAAAGTGTTAAGTCGCGCCTCTTTTTTTGTACTGTAATTGAAATTTATTTCTTGTACTTACTAATATCAGCATTTTGGAAATGCTCACAGTGAAAGACGAAATCACTAAAATCAAGACAACATACAGTAAACGGCTACAAGCCCATCCCAATACCCTTGCACGACAGCTCACAATATTCAGCTATGTTAAACGCCTTAAAAGAAAAGATATCCTATAGTGAAGGGAATTATGAGTAGATGTTCTCGCTGGAGGACAAACTCTGAATGAGAGAAGCATGCAACACATATGCAGCGAAGCATATGATACAGCGAAGAAAAAAACTAATATCAGAACTATTGACCAGTTTCAACAACTTGAACTCCGTAAGCTTAGAGCATATCCACATTAGCATAATGATTGACTGCCTTGCCATGACTAAACACTGTATCTGATATAGAAAATCCGTAGGGTCATTCCGCGTAAATGTAACGCGAGTCACGGTTTCATCGCGCGTGTTTTTTTTTTTTCATTAAATATATCTAGGGATGATAAGTAACATTTCTTTAGAGATCTATTAACACTTTAATTTGCATCATGATGATTTAAAACTTAATGAAAATTGTGACTCACGTTACCTCTTACCGTGCAATGACCCCATACATATTTTCAGTGTTTTGCCATGGCACGGCAGTTGAGGTCATTGATCCCTTGTTGCACCCGTTCACTGACCATGAAATATCAATGAAATGCGTTGTTTGTCCTCAGATCTTCCAATACCTGGGCATGCGGGACCTGGCGCACTGCGCGCGCGTCTGCCGGCTGTGGCGCGAGCTCGCCGCCACGCCGCAGCTCTGGCGGCACGTTAGGATGAAGAACTCACACGTAAGCTCCTCGTGTTGCCTATGTTGTGAATGAGAGTAAATACGCCCGTAGGATAGGGTAAGTACGAGATGGGTCGACGAAGTCACGAATATTGCCTCACATAATTGCCAACTCGTGGCGGGAGACTGGACAAAATAGCGAAAACTGGGGGAGGATTTTACTCGCAAAGAGATCCATCAACCATAGGTGTTAATGGCGTTCAGGGCGACAGCCATTGTAATGGGTGGCCGTCTGGTTGCATAACAACTATTGTCATACTATCGATTGTCATAACACTTTAAACATAAAGTTGCTAATTTTTTTTGGCAATAATTGTACTATGGCATAATTCTTCCCTGTCATAATTATGCGGAGCCATAATTGGTTTAATCATAATGTAGAATGTCATACATTTATTTAATCATTTTAAAAGTCAAATTTCTATGAAAATGTGAGTTTTAAATTCAGGTGTTGCCATATACCCCACTGCAGAGTTATCGTAATCGCACTCTAACATATGAAGATTGCAAGTGAAATAAGAGGACCCAGGCGGCCAATCTGTTCCTAAAATGTATTAGAAATATGCGTCCATTTCAAACGAGTGTTTCTGTATGGTATACTTATGTCTTTGGTAGGTGAGCGACTGGGGAGGATTGTTCGCGGCGCTCCGGCGGCACGGCACGCGGCGGCTCGACCTGCGCAAGATGCTGCTCCCGCAGAACGACGCCGCCTTCTGGGACCAGTTCACCGAACACGTGCAACAGCTCGACCAACTAGAGAGGTACACAGCACGGGTGTAGTGTAGCGGCGGTCGGTATTGTGCAAGAGAGGACAATAGAGAGATCTCTCACCAGGCGGGTGTTGTGCCTGGGAACCGAAGTCCGAAGGAAGCTGGTTCGAAGTGGTATATGTAGTGTGAGCGTTATTAACACTTCTATAGTGCTATGCAGGGTGTCGTTTGTATGGGTGTTGATGTAAGCGCCATCTGTAGTGGAATTGCTGTAACTGTCTTCTTCCAACGAGTGTCAATAGATGGCAGTGCTGCTCCCGCAGAACGACGCTGCCTTCTGGGAGCAGTTCACCGAACACGTGCAACAGCTCGACCAACTAGAGAGTTACAAACAGCACAGGGATGTAGTGCAGGCGGGTGTTGTGCCTGGGGACCAAAGTCCGAAGGAAGCTGATTGGAAGTGGTATATGTAGTAGTGTTAGCGTTATAAACGCTTCTATAGTGCGATGCAGGACAGTATGGGGAAGGTGTCGTTTGTATAGGTGTTGATGTAAGCGCCACCTGTAGTGGAATTGCTGTAACTGTCTTCTGCCAACGAGTGTCGCTAGGTGGCAGTGGCTAAATAATACAGTATGCACCTCAGACATGTGTATGTCCTCATTATTCGCTAGGTGCAAAGTACTAGGTGGGGGTAACATACTCTAACGCAGCGCGCGTCATGGCCAAAAAAGGAACTTTCAGCAGACCAGCTGTCACTTTTTACTAGCGAAATTTACGTTTTTAGTTGGCAAAGTGCCTTGCAGCAAAAGCCAAAAACACACAAAAAAAAAGTCCGCGGTATTTGTAACCGCTAGTTGGCGCTGTCATCGCGCACCCAGCGAATAGGTACCTAAAACTTGGCTATATTTAACAGAGACTCAAACTTGAAAGTGTAAAGTAAAAATAAATAAATTGTCAACTCAAAATTCATAGAAAATATTTATTATGAAACAAAGAGATAATTAACAAAGTAATTATCATTGCACGAGGTAATAAACCGCTATATAAATTAAGTCGGTAATTAAAATTACTTTTTGCAGAAATTTTGTTCGAACAGCATTTTTTTTCGCGCTCTTCAAATATCGGTTGTATATAATCGATCGATATCGGAATCGTTACATCCCTACTTTGTACTACTAACCTAACCTAAACCTTCCTTCTCCAGGATAGAGATGTGCCGCTGCCCGGCGAGCGCAGTAGAAGCCGTGTGCCGCGGCGTCACGAACCTCAAATCGCTGTCCGCTCTCGCCATCCGCTCCGCCCTGCTCGACCCCGCCCCCCTCGGCGCGCTGCCGCAACTGCACGAGTTGCGGCTCAAGAGCATGGCGGGGCTGTCGCTCACGAGGGACCTGCAGCCGCTTGCGGCCCTCACCAGGCTCACGCATCTCTCGCTCACCTCCATCAAGGTATGTGTCCCTAGTACACAAGTCCCACATGTATAGTAGCCATCAAACTCTGCTCGGCCCCGCCCCGCTCGGCGTGCTGCTGCAACTGAACTGGAATCTATGAACGTTTATATGAACTTTTCAGTCGCTATGACTTACGTATGACATTATTGTTGAATAATTTTTACTCGGAAAAAGAGAACTGTTAGTTTGTATGTTTTTATGATTTTTATTCACATACCATCCTTCTGAAATTTCATAGGAATAAACGCTGAAGATTTGCCCTAATAGACCCAGGGTAGTTTTCTATAGAATAGGCTTGTGTCCTAAATTTTGTAACTGATGTAAATGGATTCTACAGTTTATGAGGAGCAAATATATACCTATAACTACTACAATTGGATTACTATAACAGCCACAAATTGCAATCAAAAGTAGCCGACCGCACCGAGCGTTGAAAACGGCTCATACAAAATGGCGGCACCCTGTGACGTCATCTCTTGTCCTCACTGTACTAAGTCTGTATGAAAAAAATAGCATTTTGCCATTTTGAGCACGAAAAAGTGCGTTTAAGCACATAGTTGTTATACATTTATTTTTTCAGTGTTATTTAAGCATTCCGAAATTGACTTTAATTTTTTTGTAAGACGATAAAAAAATATCGATTTTTTTAAAAACTTTGTGGTCTCATAACTTTATATTTTTTATATATTTTTTGTTTATTTCTTCTATGTTATGATAATTTAGTATTTTCCAATCCATGTGACTATATTATGTTGTAAAATTCAACATTAGGCAACATCCCCATTGTTCATAGAAAGTGACCCGAATTCATTGTCCGTGAGTGTATCACCCTATACTGGCAGCTGATCGATAACAATGGTACATTACATAACTAGGGTGGTAAAACAAAGAAAGGCCGAGATCGCAGATGTTTGCGGCCCGAGCCGCAAACGAGGGACGTAAATATGCGATCGAGGGCTTCCTTTATTACCTCCCGTGTTGTGTACACAATTTTATGTCTACACTTGGCCAGAAAGCGGCTTTCTCCGTACGCGCAGCGCGCGTGGCGCGTATTATAACAGCATGTTTATTTCCAGGAACTAGGTTGGTGCGCGTGCGACGTCGTCGGCCAACTCCCCCAGCTGGAATCCCTCGAGCTCGGCGAGTGCAGCTTCCGCGCCGAGTTCGCGCTCGTGCTGGGCAAGCTGTCGCGGCTGCGGCGGCTGCGCCTGGAGCGCGGCACCGCGCAGTGCGCCGCGCCCGCGCTGCTGCGCGCGCTCGCTCTACTGCCGCAACTCACCAGCTTGGAGCTCGTCAACTTCGACGTCAAGGTGTGTGTGGGTGTAGCACAAGGGTCTCTACACTCCTTTGGTACAGGTCGCGTCACGTAAAAAGAACGCTGGAAGAAAGTGGAGGGGGTGTGTTTGCGCATTGGTACACTCGCGCACGAAAGTACTATGTTTATTGTTTTATTTTTAAACAAGCCTTTCGCTCGCGGCTCGGTTCAATTAAAAAGTATATTATTTTCTATTATTTATTTACTAATACACAGTTGGTATGACGCTTAATAGTAAAACATCGTCCCCCATAACTGTTTATACAGTTTGACAGTGGGATCCTTGAGTATTAGTTGATATATCATTAAATGGAAGTTTCTGTGTAGAATGGAATAAAACAAAGAGTATACATCATAAATCATTTTTCTATGTAAAACCATTTTGTTATAAACAGAACACTTTTGTGCGCGACAGTATTTTGAAAACGAACGTGACGTGAACACAGTGCGGAAAGCAAAGGTCGACTGACGAACCAATAGCGCCCCGGCAATGATGCCGCGCGGCACCCGCCCTCCCCGCGCCGCACCTCATACCACCAAATAGACCGATAAATGGCCTAATGCGCAGCTTCACCACCGGCGTTCTTTTTACGTGACGCGACCTGTATAGGTAGTTCCACGAGAGTTCAGGTGAATGATTACACACAGCTACATGAAGTACTCATTGCAAAAAAAGTTAATGAATGAAATGAATGAGTGAATAAATAAACACAAGGCTATAGTTTAACGAAACTTTTTGGTCTATCTTGCAATTGACCGTTGAACTTGCTATCGATACGAAAAAAGAACAGTAATTTCAAAACCTCGCTGTCATTACATGACAGCGTTGTGTGCGTGGCCTCAACTCTCGTGAAACTGCCTATACCGTTTGGTAACTAAAAGTTCGTAACCAGCTTCGAATCGGGACTTTTCCATTACCAGGACTTTCCCAAAAAAATCCCGTGTTGTGACTGGTTACAAAATGGGACTTTCCCATTACCGATTCGCAACCGCGGTTGGTAACCAGCTTCTTACCAGCTGGTTACTAATCGGCACTACGCAGACCCATCACGTAACCGGTTACAAACGGGGAATTTCGGATTCCCATTTTGTAGCTAGTTACAAAATTTGGTTACCAAACGCCACCAAAGGTCTACACTACGGCCGGTCCAATCCGGCCCGCGGAAGAGCCCATGCTCCGACCCGCGAGGGCTCTCTTCAATGCAACATTCCCAAAAACGCCAGCGGCCGAGAAAAAAGTCCGTAGTCGACTGTCGTGTGGCCCGTAAAAAAGTTTGGAGATCCCTGGTGTATGTAGCACGTCACTGATGATACATTACACTGTGCCGTATATACAAGCTGCCGCGGTTCCGAAAAATGTGTACATTACAGTTGCTTGGCACTGTACAATACTCGCCTTGTGCCGAACACTGTATTAGTATTCCGACACGTGAACTCTTAGAAACTTAATATCTACAAGGGTTAAAGTAAAGGTCCAATAGAAATCGATACTCTGCGATTCGCTGGTTTCTTCTTTCATCGACACAGTTTGGGGTCTATAGTCCGTCAAGCGTCAGAAGACCAGCTCCAAGCTGCAGACGGCGCACGCGCGAAACAATTCCTCAGGATTCCAACACTTCCAACACAAAAAGGGGGTTCTATCACTCCAAATTACAGTCCTCCAACAAATTACTCCAAATACAAATTGTACCAAGAGAACATAAACTCGCTCGCACCCAATCCGTTGCAAAAAGGTTATAACACAGAATGTCAAATTGACAGCTAGCAGGTGCTGTCATATGAAAAGTTTTAACGTTCTGTTCCGAAACGCGTCGGACTTAAAAGAGAGGACCGTCTGGCTACAAGCTTAATAAGTAAGCATTGCTCTAAGTTAGCGGTAGATAGGGAACGTGCACGGCGAAGGTGCTGCCAACTGGTGCCGCCAATCTAAATCAAGTACTCTCTCATGCTGGGGCAACATTGACGGAAACGCCGTAATTTATTGCGATGAAGGACGATTAACGTCAGTGTAGCTACGACTTACTATATTTGACATCGACACTTACATATTGTCATTGACATTGACAAGCTGTCAATGACAATATGTAAGTCGTAGCTACACTGACGTTAATCGTCCTTCATCGACGTTTCCGTGAATGTTGCCCCAGCATGAGAGGGTACTTGATTAAGATTAGCGGCACCAGTTGGCAGCACCTTCGCCGTGCACGTTCCCTATATCACTCTTTCATATCGGATCACACTTCACGTTTGTGTTTGCTAACTAATTTATGAAAAATATAATCAATCCAGGTCGGGTTCGACGACGCGCTGGCAGAGTGCAAGAACATACAGAGGCTGCTCATCATACCGACATACGTGTCTCAATCCGCCACCACCAACAAGCAGGTGCGTACATGCTTTCCTTATAGTTTGCCCCGAACAGACATCGCGGTTTTCTCTTTTCCATCCCCCCAAAATTTTTAGAAGCCATCGAAGCTAATAGTGTAGTCATAAAACCGAAAAAAGCTCTCCATTATGACTTTAGAAGAAGGTAATATTACTTTTTTGGCAATAGGTCATTTTCCTTAATTTAATAACTGAACCGAATTTGTCATGACGTCAAGATGGCGGCCTATATGGCGCCGAAGTCCGAAATTACGTTTTAGAGCGTCCTTTTGACATGGGAAAGTGATAAGTAATTGTAGCCAAAATGGGAAAATGATTTTGAAAGTAATCTAGCCACCCGTTTCAAAAGCATATTGTATTTTTTTTTATTTCGTATTTGCTTGTGACAGTTTTTGATCAGTACGCCATTACGGCACGTTCAAAAACCGGACGCCTTGTTCATAATAGATCTATATAAATTATTTAGTCGTTTTTTCTGCCTGAAACACTGGACCCCCTAGTTCAGGCATGTTTTATGCTTCGTATTTTTGTGTGTGTGTTGTCTATAAGTCATATTTTGTAATTATTCGTGAATAAATTATTATTGTTATTCTTTCAGGTGCTAAGCGGCGTGCTGAGACTCAAAGACACCCTCACGCACCTAATGTGGGGCGTCACCATAGAGCTGCTCCGCGTCACAGAGCTGTTCATCGACCAGTGCCAGCAGGGCACCGAGCGCCGCCGCGACGTCGGCGAGTGCATACCCGTGCTCAAGCCCGTGCCCGGGTGCCGCCTGCAGCCCGAGGCCGAGGCCGAGGCCAAGCAGGAGCAGCGCACACCTCCGCAGGTACCGTGCGTGTGTGTGTGTGTGTGTAGCGACGTCGGCGAGTGCATACCCGTGCTCAAGCCCGTGCCCGGGTGCCGCCTGCAGCCCGAGGCCGAGGCCGAGGCCAAGCAGGAGCAGCGCACACCTCCGCAGGTACCGTGCGTGTGTGTGTGTGTGTGTAGCGACGTCGGCGAGTGCATACCCGTGCTCAAGCCCGTGCCCGGGTGCCGCCTGCAGCCCGAGGCCGAGGCCGAGGCTAAGCAGGAGCAGCGCACACCTCCGCAGGTACCGTGCGTGTGTGTGTGTGTGTGTGTGTGTAGCGACGTCGGCGAGTGCATACCCGTGCTCAAGCCCGTGCCCGGGTGCCGCCTGCAGCCCGAGGCCGAGGCCAAGCAGGAGCAGCGCACACCTCCGCAGGTACCGTGCGTGTGTGTGTGTGTGTAACGACGTCGGCGAGTGCATACCCGTGCTCAAGCCCGTGCCCGGGTGCCGCCTGCAGCCCGAGGCCGAGGCCGAGGCCAAGCAGGAGCAGCGCACACCTCCGCAGGTACCGTGCGTGTGTGTGTGTGTGTGTGTGTGTGTGTAGCGACGTCGGCGAGTGCATACCCGTGCTCAAGCCCGTGCCCGGGTGCCGCCTGCAGCCCGAGGCCGAGGCCAAGCAGGAGCAGCGCACACCTCCGCAGGTACCGTGCGTGTGTGTGTGTGTGTAACGACGTCGGCGAGTGCATACCCGTGCTCAAGCCCGTGCCCGGGTGCCGCCTGCAGCCCGAGGCCGAGGCCGAGGCCAAGCAGGAGCAGCGCACACCTCCGCAGGTACCGTGCGTGTGTGTGTGTGTGTGTGTGTGTGTGTGTAGCGACGTCGGCGAGTGCATACCCGTGCTCAAGCCCGTGCCCGGGTGCCGCCTGCAGCCCGAGGCCGAGGCCAAGCAGGAGCAGCGCACACCTCCGCAGGTACCGTGCGTGTGTGTGTGTGTGTAACGACGTCGGCGAGTGCATACCCGTGCTCAAGCCCGTGCCCGGGTGCCGCCTGCAGCCCGAGGCCGAGGCCGAGGCCAAGCAGGAGCAGCGCACACCTCCGCAGGTACCGTGTGTGCGTGTGCGCACAGATTAAATAGCTTAAAACACTTGCCCAACTTCAAGCAAGCACTACTCTCTCATTAGCACGTTTTACACGGCCTGGGAGGTAACGTGACAATAGGGTATTTGACAACAATCAAAATTAATTCATTAACCCTAACCAGCAAATTACGCTTCCAAAACAGCCCGGATAAAATCATTCAAACTTATTTTCGTGCCATCAACGATTTTACAATGATGAAAACTAAAAATAAGGCACCATGTTGAGCATGACGTCACAAGATAGTATTTCATACTAAACTGCATACTTTCGGAGCGTTTTGACAGTTCAAAAAAAGAAGCTGATTTGAACTGTCATCAAGTAGCCTATTTAAGTTAACAGGAAAAAAATCAAGGAGATCCATTCAGTAATTTTAGTGGTGGAACAAATTCGGAGTATTTAATTTGTATTAAACTATAGAGGAAAGGAAATGGGGAGCATATTCACTCTATCAAATGTCTCTCTATCCTGAAATTAAAGTGCAGTTAAGGGCAATAGTTAGTGGGCCGAGCCAACCAAGCCAAAGTATGTCATATTACATCATCCTACCCGTCATGTGATTATCTCGTCATGACGTCGCCTCTGTCTAGTTCCACCGGAAGACCAGCGCTGGCTCTTGGGTCGGCAATTTGCTGAAGTGGGACCATTTTGTGGCAGCATTCAACTTATTTTTTTATGTGTTTTTCTTATCGCTGTATCTTTATTTTGTGTTGCTGTCATGAATAAATGCATTTTCTTTCTTTCAATAAAACTTTTATTCAATGCAGGGCTCGAAACCGACATTTTGCAAAAACCCCGAAATAGCCCAATATTTTGCATTATTTTATGCTTCTTATGTAGAGCTCAGTAATGTATTTAAGTCATGATTTCGTATTACTAAATTGTCTGGTTAAAAACGAAATAATAAACCAAAGAACGATAAGAACGGAAACAATACCGGTATTTTTGTATGGAGCAGTATTTTTGTATAAAACAGTTCCCGCACTATGCATTTCGTGTTTGTAATATTAGTTTACATATAAGAATATTGCGTTATCAGGTGGAGATACTCCCGCTGCCCACACTGCAGCGGCTGCTGTCCGCGCAGCTGCCGAACACGAAGCTGAAACTCCTGCGCATCCCGTTCCACGCCACCTGGCGGCAGTCGCTCGCAGACTTCCAGTAGCACGAGCGCGCCGCCGGCGGCGTCTATCGCCCCGAGCGATTCACCCTACACTAGCTACTAGTAGGTACGAGTCTCCGAGGGCCTCGCCTATGCTCGACCCCTAACACTACAGACTTTACCGAGAACTTACACACTGGCTACTAGTAGGTACGAGTCCCCGAGGGCCTCGCCAAGGCTCGACCCCTAAGACTACAGACTTTATCTGCCGATATTTTAGTCGGGTTGTTAATCAGTATGAACTAGGGCGTGCAGTACCGGGGGATATTAGTATGGCAGTACCGGGAATTATTTCCCGGTACTGCACGCCCTATGAACATATGATCGGTGTAATTTGCGCTCTTTTATGCATGTTCATACTGATTAACAGCCCGATCAAACTATCGGCCGATATAAATTCTGTAGTCTGCGGGAAGTCTCAACTCACTGATCTATTGGTCACAGTCTCTACTACAAAGATGATGATGATGATGATGATGATGATAACGATGAAATATTACAAAAATAGGCAAATCGTATTCTATTAACGAATAAAAAGTTTGAAGAGAGTACGCATTCTTCAAACTTTGTTTGTAGTGCGTTCGTACACTGCGCGCACACATTCAAGCGAGCGATGTACCTTTTTAGGAAGAAAAGTTACTGCTATTATACTTAGCCGTAGCCGCCACTAGTGGCCTAATGTGCGGGCGCTCTAAGAGTGAGTCAAGGGTCTAGTGCGTCTAAATGTGTATAAAACTGTCGGGTTATTCCCACCTGTTACCACCAAATTGATTTAGTGGTTACAGCTGGGAATTTTTTTCCCATCTGTTACAACTAAAACCATACATTTAGTGGTAAAAAGTGGGAAAATAATTCCTAGCTGTTACAACTAAATCAATTTGGTGGTAACAGGTGGGAATAACCCAAACTGTCCTCTGTTACGATTGGGTTGAGAGCAATATATGAACGAGTGAGTTCGAAGGTCGAACCCAAGGCGAGGCCCTCGAAAATACGAGTAATATTACACTTCTGGCAGATACATAATACAGTGCTTTTTAAGATTACTGTAATTAGCGGAGAAATAAAAAAAAGTGCAACCGCGGGCGAGACTCATAATCATTGATCTGATTGGTCCATATGCCACCGGAGGCACACGGCGTATTCTGATAGGTCAATTGTCACTATAAACAAGCGAACAATATTTACGTCATCTTGGGCCATAGGACAATTCCACGACAGACTGTAACGTAAGTTACCAATTCTTCGCGTGTTTTCTAATTGACGGTGCAAATTCTGGTGTCTATATATCTAGGGATTCAAGTTATACTTATCTACCAACCTTAGTAAATTAAAAATATTGATCAGGAATCGATTAATGCGTTTGTCCAAGAGGGTTTACTGGACCGAATCGATAGATAATCGTAATGTTGCCAGTAAAAGAAGTTGAATTTATGCTGAAGAATGCGTATCGTTACCAGAACAAAAAAATGGGTGTTACAGATTAATACTTAAATTAATGCCATAAATAAACACGCGATGAAATGGTGACTTCTTTTACATTTTCATGGAATTAACCCATACCATTTACCACACAGAACGTGAAGAGAAGATCCGCTTTCTGGTCCTTTGCAGACGTAAGCTTACACCGCGGACGGTAATAAAGAAAGCCCGTATCGGATTTTGGTGGGCCGAGCCGCGTGAGGGCTGCAAACACCTGCGATCTGCTCGGCTAGCACATCTAGCACAAGCATGACCTGCCACTTTCGCACTACATTGAAATAGGCTTGTGTCCTGATTTTTGTTAAATAGTCCGTCAGTTAGATTATCAAAAAATATTGCACACTAAATATGTTTCTTTTGCGAATTATAAAAAATAAAGAGGATATAGCCCGTCAAAGTCCCGCGTGACGTCACGACGTGACTCAATTTTACCACGTGGTAGCGTGGTAGCCATCTTGGTAATTTTGTGTTTGATTGACTTAACAAAAAAAAATGTGTTCAATGTTTTTTGACAATGTAAATTACGGACTAATTATAATTTTTTTTAGCCAAGAAACAAGCCTTTTGTGCCAGAATGCGCTCTTTATTTTACTGTCCAAGGTGTATTATCCTATACACACATAGAAAGCTACTTTCAATCACTGTACAAAAACTTGCAATAAACTTATTCGATAGCCCTTTTACTTCGGCAATATTGAGTTAATTTTGTCCACATATCCAAATTTCTTCAAAATCCCAGTACTATATAAAATCTCTCGTCCCAAAACTTGTTTAGAAATGTGCAAGAATCGGAAATAGGTACGAATAGGAAATGTGGACGAAACAGGAATACGGACAGAATAGAATAGTACATTACACAACTAGGGTGGTAATACAAAGAAAGGCCGAGATCGCAGAAGTTTGCGGCCCGAGCTGTAAGCGAGGGACGTAAATATGCGATGGAGGGTTTTCTTTATTACCTCCCGCGTTGTGTACATCATGTTATGTCTACACTTGGCCAGAAAGCGGCTTTTTCCGTACGCGCAGCGTGCGGAAAAAGCCACTTTATGGCCAGGTGTGGCATAAATAAACGAAATGGCTTGTGGACTAAATGAAAGCAAACTAGAAATTAACCTGTCTCGTACTCTGACTTTATATTTCATTTTTCACGTAGAATAACGTAGTGGTAATAGTCCGATAACACCAAACTGTACAACAGTACGGGTAGCATGAAATAGCCGTGACATTTCTCGCGCGGCATGTAACAGCCAATAACGGCCTAGTTTCATTAGTTCGGTGATTTTAATCCGGTTCATATATATTTGTTTGAACCGGACTAAAATCACCGAACTACAGAAACTAGGCCCCAATAACACAACGCGATGTAAAGACCGCGGCAAATAGTCCGTAGCATCCAAATCGCCATATATATCGTAACACGTTTTTATTACTATATTTTTTCAAAATAAAATGACCATCGCGGTCCGTTTCTTAGTAATCGAGGTGGACCGGGACAAGGTGACCTGGTTCGATCCCAGGCGCCCCCGGCACCCACCCAGTCCGACCCAACTCGGGGTGGTCCGGCTAGCGACCTGGTTCGACCCCAGGGAACGCCATGGCCGACCACCCGGTCCGACAATAAGCTTGTCAGCTCCTAAAAAAAATGTTTCTTAGTAAATTAGTAGTACTTAAATCCGCACAAAATAGGTCGGCGGTCCGCCATATGGTGACCCCTGCTATATGTTACGATATATATGGCGCTTTGGATGCTACAGACTATTTGACGCGGACTGTACGCATGTTCTTATTGGCTGTTACATGATGTTGCGGCCATTTTGTCCTTACCGTTCTGTAGACTTTGTAAAAACAATAACTAGGCTCAATTAGTATTTGAATGTTATTAATTCAAGAGAGGTTTTATTAGCAAATTAATCAATAATAACAAGAAAACAATGAAATTTTACCGTCTATCGACCTATATTGTACGCGAAGTGATGTAAAAATAAGTATAGTTACTAATTGGTATCCAAATATCTCAACAGTGATTGTAGATCCTACCAAAATGCCAAAAATGGCATCGTCAGTAATTAAACCAAAACTGTACTACGTTTAGATCTCATTTCTAAATTGTGGTTTAAGAAATTGCATAATATGTGCAAATATCAATTACCTTTGGTGGAACGAAGATAGTCTCGGTTTTAGTCTTTGTTTACTTAACAAAATACAATGATTTTGTACATGTACAATGTCATTGTAGTATCAGCTTGCCATAGTCAAAGGGACATACTCGGACTCCTAAACGGTGCAATTGTAAATACAATACAATCTTCATTCGGGACATTCTGTTAGAGCTTGCGTAACAGCGCACTTACTGTCATAGGAGGCTATGTCACTCGATTGTATTGACGTTGGTCAAATCTAGGTGTTTAAACTGTGCCTTTGCTGTCACTACAATGACTAACAATGTTTTCATGCATACACAAAATCATTGTATTGTTTAAAGTAGAGGTATTTTTTAAATTGAAACTTATCTATGAAAATTACAGATATTTTGTTTAACCAAAGGGTACTCTTAGCGAGTAATAATTTTAACAAAAACAAATGTTTGGTAAACGATATATTTGAATTAAATAAAGTTGTTTATGCCACACCTGGCCATAAAGTGACTTTTTCCGTACGCGCAGCGCCGCTTTCTGGCCAAGTGTAGACATAAAATGATGTACACAACACGGGAGGTAATAAAGAAAGCCCTCGATCGCATATTTACGTCCCTCGCTTGCAGCTCGGGCCGCAAACTTCTGCGATCTCGGCCTTTCTTTGTATTACCACCCTAGTTATGTAATGTACTATTAGAGTTAATGGTTTGTTCTAAAATTAAGAGTGTACATATAACAGTAGTATAGCGAAACGAGTGCCTACATTGTTTGTGGCCAAGCATTGTACGAAAACATTGTGTTTATTATTAATTTGAAACGTATAATTTTAAAATATATGCCTTGATATATAAATAGTTGATAGCGATTATGTGGAAAGATTATGTTATAACATATTTTATTATATTATAGATTATCATGTATGCGATGCGAAGTACAAGATGCAGTGACGACGGTTGTCGGTTATTTTTCTAAGCATTGCGCTGCAGATTGTGAAAGCTGAGAGATCTCTGTTTCTGGCGTGTTCTTTTCTTGGTATTGTTAAACAAGGTACAGTCGAGTTGATTTACATCTACTCATATAAGAGAACAAAAATATCTGAACACGCTTTTATGCTCCTGATGACTGTTCAGATATTTTTGTTGCCGTAAGTGTGTAGATGTAAATGAACTCGACTGTACATATCACGGCACATAAGTTTAAGTATCGGAATTTAACTAATAATAGTTTAATTACCTACAAACATAATTGATGGCGTTGAAGCGAATGATGACCCTTCTTTTGTATGTATGGAAATACCGACCGACTCGAATCACCTGAAGTAGTGTGATTCAATTCGCAAGTTTGGTACTGTGAAGTTAACCTCGAGCCGTTAGCTGAATTCTGAGACGCAAATCGTCACTAGTTTGAAAAAAGTCGTATCTAAATACGTCCTAGAGAAAAACGTCAAAAATTACATGCGAACGTCATATACACTTACTGCGTTTTTCCTGGAGTTAGTGTCAGATACGTGTTTTTTTAAGTAATGACGAAAAGTATGTGGCGCGATCTGCATGTTTTTCCAGTGACCGATGACGTCATCGGAACAGCGCTACGTCGTAAACATACTGAAGTTCATATATAGAGACCGGATTTGAAGTAACGATCTCAATATTAATATGGATATGACTGGTATAATTTATTATTTTTTCTACGCACAAAAATAATGTAACTTATGGCAACAAAAAATTAAAAACCTTTTTGGAAGCTTTTGTAAATATTGGGCAAAAATTATGGTGATAATAAATAAAAACATCGTTTGTTAATTTTTGAAATAGTATATTTTTTTAAGTTCTTCTTTAATATTTCTTCTGCACAATGTACAGTAAAAATTAAGACCTTATATAACCAACATGACATGTATTTAACAAATTGCACTAGTCATATCCATATTAATATTGAGATCGCTACTTCAAATCCGGTCTCTATTCATACATATACAATAACATCATGTGCCGTAGTGTTGTACAAACTCTGTAATCTTGTTTTGTACGATGCTTATTTTAATTCTTCAATGGTTTGACATTTCTATGAACAATTAAAAACTGTAATACTGTTTACAGTATCCATCCTTTGTAGTCTTATTTTGTAAATAACTTTCTCAAAATGCTTTGTTAACTAAAACTAACATTTGCTGGTAATAATGAAGCTAACCAAAAAAAATGAACAGTAATGTTCAAATTGCTGTGTCCAGTTTTTTTTTTAATAAAATAGCGCGTAGTGCAGGGGTTCCCAAACTTATTTATATTCCGACTCCTTTGGCGGGTTGTTAACTTTTTGCGACGCCCTTGTAACCCAAGATAAGTGCGGGTCGTTCTAGGTTTAACTTACAGCGACATGAATTACTCGTGTCGCGACGCCCCTGGGACAGTGTCGCGACTCCTCGGGGCGTCGCGACGCACAGTTTGGGAAACCCTGGCGTAGTGGATTGAAAGATATGTACTAAATAAGAAAGGATGGATCGACTTCAGGTGCAGTTTTCATCTATGGGTCGATTTTAAGAGCGTTTCAACCGCGGCGGTTTTTTTTTCATTCCTAATTACTTTTGTCAGCACTCGATAGTCCTTCGCGGTAAAAATCGAGTGATAATAATGAAATGGTGAGGAAACGCTGGGATTACGCCTGATATCGACCGGAATGATGGCAAACATTTTGCCATCACTCATTAAATCTTTAATCGCGGTTCCTCTAATTTACACGCACGACTTGTATTTTTTGTGTGGCAATATAATCTATTGAAAGGCGAAAATCAGTTTATTCATTCTTACAGTTGCACAAACGTCAATTAGGTCATAGTCCCATTAGGACGAATCCTGATCTGGAAATACAAAGTAACACGCCAAGGCGAGATTAAATTTATTGCAGTTTTGTGCAACTGACTCGCAAAATGCGCTTCGCCTAAAATGTCCTTAATAAATTGGCGGTAATGTCAAAATGTTGAAGTGGATGTAAGGATAAGTTAGTTCACCAAATGTGGAAGAATGAATGGATTAGTTTTTAAAAAACGTGAGTTTTGCCTCTACATAGACAAACTTGTGTTTAAGTGGAATTTGTGGATTGTGAAGTGCCAATTAAGTCCATAGGCGATAGGCGAGTGAATGAGAGGATATATCTTTGTCTCGCTTCTGTATAAGCGAGGTAGCTATATAACTTGTCATACAAAATCTAATCTTATCCCCTTAAATACAAGTCCACGCCTTAGTTAACTAAATTGTATATTTATTATATGCTTCAAACACAATTGCAATGTTAATTTCATATACATAGAGCGTGCAAAACCGGGAATTTTTTGTATGGCGGCACCGGGGATCCCCGGCTCTCATACGAAAATTTCCCGGTTCCGCAAGCCCTACATTTACACCAATGGATAGTTTTATAGATTTCCAAGTTCGGCATGACCCAAAAGCATAGCTTTTCAAATTGTAATTTAGGCTGTAAAGTCTATTTTGTTTTTTTTATCTATTTTGATGGCTTGTATTGATTGGAGTACGATTTCAACCTCGTATCGAACATTATTATTTTATGAATTATGCGATAAAGCCTTTGTCTCTACCGGATTTCCAATTCAATTCAAATATTCGTTACCATTAAAATTATATACTTTTCAATAGTATTTATTGGTGAAAAATAAAACTTAAATATAAAAGCTTACCCATTTAAATAATTCGAACAAATATATAGTTGGAGTCTGTGGATTAAATATTCTTACACTGGTAACCCTTGTCTTATTACACTGGGCCTATAATTCGGAATATCTTCGTTCGAAATTCGGATCGTGATATCCCGCTCGCCATCTTGTTATAGTATAGGGACCGTGCACGAACTATAGGTGGCAGCACTGTCAATGTCAAATATAGCGCAGAACCTTTAGATTGGCAGCACCTTCGCCGTGCACGGTCCCTATATTTGTGTGAGCGGGATGGCAGGACACGAACTTGTCTGATTATATGTAAAATGTCACATCGACAGTGACTTGTCTTCAAGTGACGTATCTTTGGAAGATTTTTTGGGATTGAATTAGAAATCAGATATAAATGGAAAGGCAGATATTTGTCGCATTTTGTAAGATACGGGGTTGACACGGTCGAATGTGATCGCAATGTGTATAAATGTGGACGGCGTTCGTTTTAAGTAGGCTATTGTAGAATAAAGACAACTATGCGGTAAGCATGGGCGGCTGGTAATAAATGGTTGCCGTGAAAGTTTGTTTCATTTTCAACACCCACCCACAATAGGCTACTGACAGTGTGAAAAATAATGGAAGAATTATGGATATATGTATTAATTATAAGTATTAAAACCAATTTACGTCAATATTACTAAACATAAATGGATAATTTATTTATAAATCTCGGATGAAAATTGATTATTTTTATCTGTCGCCATTTTATCGAAAACGGTTTGGATTGGCCGATGACGTCACACCATAGTAAACAGCATCGACAGCATCTGTCAATCCTATTTTTAAAGGTAGAACGTTATGCGATCCTCGTTGACATTTGTCGGTTTACTATCATGTGTCGTCATAGACGCCATATTGTCCGAGAAACCGTTTTAGCGGCTAATTTAAAAGTGCATTTTTATTTGCTTTTTTCGGAAAAAATACACAAAAGAATTAAAAATTACCACTTTCTGAGTGCTCAATAGACATCATTAAACAATCGGATTGACTTTTCAAAAACCTGTCAAGTAGCCTATTGAAAATCTTCAATACGAAAGGTACAAAAAACAAAGCCTTAGTCAACGTATACGACGAACAAGTAGACCAACTTCGGCCATTTAGGAGCGCGCGATACGTATTCACACAGACGCGCGATAGGACGTCTGTGAGAGTGCGATCCATACTGAAGCATCTTGAAACTTTGGTTGTAGTGCGTTCGTACACGGCGCGCACACATTGAAGCCTTTTGTAGGAAGAAAAGTTACTGCTATTATACTTTGCCTTATACTCCTCGCTAGGCTTGTGTCGGTCAGGACCGAAGAACTAAAAGGAATGAAATCCCATCTCGGACCGATAAGAAATCGTTCTTCTTAAGCGCTCTAAATCGGTCTTCGGTCCTTTAGTTCAGTAGTCGATACGTCGGTACAAACCGGTTAGGAGCGAATGATCGAATGAGTCAAAATCAAATATTCAATAGCTAGCTCCTTTCTTTCCTTCAGATATCGAATTTGCTCCTGAACTAAAGGAACTAAAAGACCGAACTAGTTCCTTTGACCGAGATCGGAGCGCTCTTTTCAAAGAACGAGCGGGCACAACCCTACTCCTCGCGCCGAAACATGATCCCTATGACAGTTCTTTCTCCATACTACTTGTGTAATGGCGTCACTGTCATTTTTAAACGGTTTGTAGACATTATTCAGAAGTTCATTTACATATAAAATCAAATTACAGTAATTATAATATGAAACAAATAAGTTTTGTTTATCATTTTCGGAATCAGATGTACAAATACAAGTGGAAAGAGTGAACTGTCATAGGGATCCCACCAAAAACATTCTGTAAAAAACTAGCCAAGTCTCGATGGAGCTGCTTGTTTATCTCTAAAAAGTAATGAAATCTAGACAAAGTCTTGCCAAGTCTAAGGTTCTTTACTGCGATTTCTTTATTTTTATAGTTAATGTTGTGTGACTTGGCCGTTGAACATTCTTACACGTAATGTTATATCTGTTGTAACTACCTATGTTTGTCAAGCGAGGGCTATTAAGCCCATACTGGTATTGGTAATTGGACACTAGTGTCTCATTTTAGGCTGTTGTTGATTGTGCCCACTAACGTATAATTTAATTACGTAAACGCAAATTGACTTGTACCCACTAACGTATAAAGGGGTTGGGTCCGGAACGCCTTACTTGCATTTAGCCTTGGTATTCCAAACGTCTCAGTTGTACACTGGCCAAGTATGCAAAATGACTTGTTTATCTAATCCCATGATTACAAAATGGTCCAAGTTTCAAAAAGACTTAGGGAGCAAAACGCCTAGGTCGTGAAATGCACAAGTAGGCAGAATGTCTCAATTGTATAAAGTCTTGGTTGTGATAAGGACTACGTAATCAAAAGATCTTGTTTGTTTAATGTGTTAGTTATAAAATGAGGAAGTGGATGAATCGTCATTATTGCTAAATGACTACGTTATATTTATGTAAAATTAGTAACTGCAGATTAACATTAATATCTGCTTAATTATCAATATAAGTGGCCTGTAATCGAATTTGAAGTACTATGAAGGTGATAATAAAATAATGTTATGTCATTATACAACCTGGACAAATTGCTACTTAAGACATTTTTTTATACTTTATGATTTAACTACATAGTCTTTATACTATAAAGACATTCTACAATATTGGACGTAAAAATTATTCAGACCATATACCTATTAAAACATTATGACGTTAAGACGTTTTGCAGTCAAGTCATTCAGTCTACTATGTCTTATAACAGTGAGGGCGTTTTACAGACCAAGACATTTTACTCCCCGGACAAAAATACAACTAAGGTGCTCTGCTCTCTAAGGCTAAATGCAAGTAAGGCGTTCCGGACCCAACCCGTATAAAGAATGTTCAACAGCCAAGTCACACAACATTAACTATAGTAATAAAGAAATCGCACTCTCTCTCGACTCGACTTGGCACGACTTTGTCTAGATTTCATTACTTTTTAGAGATAAACAAGCAGTTCCATCGAGACTTGCATAGTTTTTTACAGAATGTTTTTGGTGGGATTTCACTTCTTTTTGTAGAAACGTGGTCACATTGATTTATTTTATTAAATTTTGTTTTTGACACAGTTTTTTTTCTTGTTATTTTTGGTTGGGCTCCTGTGTTTTCTAATCAGGGTCACCAGGTACTCCAGATCTTCGATTATCCTAGTTTTTATAGTTTTCCCTTTATGTGGTCATTAAACCCTAACTCTGTACCAAATTTCAGCTCTCTGAGTTTATGGGAAGTACTAGTTCTATTCTGATGATCATGAGTGAGTGTCATAAATGCGAAACTTTGCTTTCGCTTAACTTCGGAGCTAAATGACCTACAGACTTGAAATTTTGGATTTTAAGTATGTGATTATAGCTTACTGGATGACGAAAATTTCTGCGTTCTGGTCTTATCCAGAGGTTCTCAAATAGGGGCCTGAAAATGCAGCGAAATGGTTCCAGTAAAGGATGGTACGGCAGTGTTTGCTTCGCGCTCGACTTGGCGGGAGCACTCCGTGCCCCCAGATCATGATTTGGCGCGAGGAGTTTAGTGTCTTATTACACTAGCGATTTGCGGGCGAGTTTCCATACAAACCATACGCGAGCGACATTTTTATGGAACTTCGCTTCTAACTCGCCCGGAAAGCCCTTAGGGCACAGACCACCTTCACTAGACGGAGCATGCCATACGACACAAGCTCACCACACAAATGGGCGATTAAATATTGGTAGTTATTACTAGTACAAGGCGTGTTTCACATCTTTTTCATCATTTTGTTTCGACATTGTCGTCGGATTGAACAGAAATATTTATTTCACATTTGGTGCACACGCAAGACAGAAAACATGGTTGCAACTGAACGAGCGGCCGGTCGCGTAATGCTATACAAGTGCCCATATCTGATGTGAGCGCGCGCCGCCCAACATGCTCCGTCTAGTGGAGGTAGTGCCTTAGGGTGAAGCCAGACGATCGTAATTTTGTGAGTTGCGTAATTTCAGCTGCAGAAATTCTGAACAATCCATTTTGACAACCCATTTTGTGTCGACGTGTGAACCAAACAGGAGTTTTGTATGAAACCGAATGTAGCAGAAATTACGCGACTCACGATTCAAAAAATTACGCTCGTCTAGCTTCACCCTTAGACCGAAGATTTAAAGCGTTTACCTATCAGTGCCGTGGTATTAAAGTTTAACAGAGAGCATACAGGGTAAGACGATGTAGCGATTTTGACGATACGTCGAATAAAAGTTACAAATCACACGCCATACCAACAGTGTCAAAAATTATAGTTTATGCCACACCTGGCCATAAAGTGACTTTTTCCGCACGCTACGCGTACGGAAAAAACCGCTTTCTGGCCAAGTGTAGCCATAAAATGATGTGCACAACACGGGAGGTAATAAAGAAAGCCCTCGATCGCATATTTACGTCCCTCGCTTGCAGCTCGGGTCGCAAACCTCTGCGATCTCGGCCTTTCTTTGTATTACCACCCTAGTTATGTAATGTACCTATCAGTGACGTGGTATTTAAGTTAACAGAGAGCATACAGGGTAAGACGATGCAGCGAAGCCTTACATTCATATTCTGGCAGATGGGAACACCCAAATACTCCGAATTATTTTATTCCGAATTTACTTATTCCGAATTTCAAAACTCCGAATTTCATAAATCCTAAAAAATAAAATTCCGATTATTGAAAAACACGATATTTATTATACCGAATTTCAAAAATCAGATTTTTCTATATTCCGACATTTATTTCTCCGAAAAATTAAAAGCTCGATGTACCCTTTGTCCGTAAAACGGAATTCCGATTTTCATTTGTCCGAAATTTCGTTACTAATTCGGAATTTTGTCATTCGGAGTTTTGAAATTTGTAAACTCTTAATATTATTGAAATATGAGGCGCAGGTTTTAAAGTCTGAAGAAAGTCAGGACTTTTTTGACAAAATTTGATAATTATTTTTATAGTTTTGCCTTAAAAAATACGCTACGTTCAAATAATAATAATGGCTGAGATAATATTGTATTTTATATGCATTGGAGAATATGTAACAAAACCCGAATCGGAGCACCCTACTATCCACGTGGTCTTGTCTGCTCTACCCCTAGAGTGTATATAGAAAGCCGGAGGCGCGGAGGGGGAGTAGCCCTCGCCCGCTGTAGCAAAGCATTATTTAGTCAAAATTTTTATTTTTCGATATTTTGGAATTCGGAGTTTTGATAATCGGAATTCGTACTTTTGATGTATCGGATTATTATAGATTCGGACTTTTCATTGTTCGGTGTATGGAATCTCGGACTTTTGAAAATCGTAATTCTTACAGTTAGACGTTTTGTAATTTCGGAATTTTAAAAGTCGGAGTTATGAAAAATCGGGATTTTAATAATAGGAATTTTAATCCATTCGGAATTTTAAAAATCGGTATTTTGATATTCGTGATTGTGAATATCGGAATTAAGTTTTTCGCATTTATGTAGTGTACCCTCTGGCAGATAGTGGGGTTCCTGGCATTGAATGTGTTAACTATTTTGACGCTGCGTCGAACATAACAGTTACAAATCAGACCATGCCAACAGTGTCAAAAGTTATAGTTTATGCTGGTGCATGTAAGCCTATATCGCTCTACGTTTTGTGACGGACTAATCCGTCGTCGGCGTTGAACCTGCGTTGCGGATATATCCGTCGTAAAATAAAACAAGGTGTTCGACTTCAAACGTATTAAAATTAGGGATGTTACGATACCGATATATCGGTATCGCCGATTTGTATACAACCGATATTTGAAGAGCGCGAAAAGAATATGCTGTATGAAAAAAATCTGCAAAAAGTCATTTCAATTACTGAGTTATTTAACGTATTGGTCTATTACCTTGTGCAATGACAATTACTATGTTAATTAAATCTTTGGTACTTAATAAAATAAAAAAAATGAATTTTGAGTTGACAATCTATTTATTTCTACTTTACACTTTAAAGGTTGACTCTTTGTTAAATATAGCCAAGTTTTAGGTATAATAAGGACATACAAATATCTGAAGTTCATACTTCATTATTTAGCTAAGATATCGGTGTCGGTATCGCCGATATTTACTACAATATATCGGTATCGTATCGGCAAAACTATGTATCGTTACATCCCTAATTAAAATAGGCTACAAGCCGATGGGAATCTACTACCGCTACCTATTACGGTTCTAAACATACAACCTTCTGACAGGGTTCGGTTGGCACTACTTGGGAACGCTATTGGCACATAACATCGCAAATAAAATATTCATCTCGCCTCTTACTGTCAAATATTCGTTTATTTAAACTTTATTGCACAAAAGAAAACGTACCGTATGGTCACGGACTTTAATTGTTAAGCCATTTAGGGTTCAGACTAATTTTGTCGTGTCGTGTCACAATCTATGATACGACTATTGTAAGGTGAACCCTAAATGGCTCAACAATTAAAGTCCGTGAGTGTACAATAGGCGAACTTAATGCCATAAAGCATTATTTTGGGCGGAAAGTATGAGTTGACAATATTCACGTCACTTTGGATTTCAACAAGACGAGTATTTTATTAGCAACGCCCAGAAAATGAAACCACAAATTACATCAAACTATTTATTTCTTCCTACGGCCCTGCTTCGCCGCGGCCGGTTTCCCGAACGCTTTTCCCTGCGGCTTTTTAGGGCCTTTACCTTTAGGCCCCGGCCCTTTGCCCTTCCCCGGCCCTTTGCCCTTCTGCCCCGGCTTAGCTCCAGGCCCCTTGCCTTTGGTCTTAGGTCCTATAGGCATGCCCTTCTGGACTCTGTTCGCGTCGTAGCGTAGCCTCTTGGTAGTGGCCCGGGAGGTGTCGGTCAGGTCGGTAGCGAAGTTGCTCTGTTTCCGCTTGGACGATTGTTTGCGGGGGCGCGGCCGGGCGTCAGAGTCCTCCACGGTGCGGATGCGGTTTTGTTTCTTGTTGCGTTTGGCCATACGGGATTGGAGGAGGGCCACCTGAAAATAGATATATTTAGAATAGGATTTATTAGTGAGAATAAGGTTAAAAAATATCAATTACTTATTTCAAATGTCACCACTGCTGAGTGTTGCTAAACGGCGATAGTTGTAATTGTTATTTTTTTTTATAAATAAATAGGTAATAAATAAATGAATATTTGGGGACAAGGGGAAAATCTTACAAAAATCGAACTAAAGTCAACGCCATAATCAGACGAACTAGTTTGACAGTTCCACAAGCATAAATGTTGCCAGAGTTAGGCCAGTGATGTTTTGTCGATAAAATAAAAATAAAGACTATGACTGTGACTTAATTTATAACCTAATAAATTAAGTGAGGTGACACAATAAATTCTTGAAAAGATTTAAGGATTACACGTTTCATGAATTTTGTCTTTTTAGACCTATCCTGATGCGTGCAAACTATTGTCGATAACATTTTATCGATATATTTACCTATGACTTATTTAATTTTCTGTGAGCCAGGCAACATTTTTATTTGTCAAACTAGTTCGTCTGATTATGGCGTTGACTTTAGTGTAGTCTGGTCTAGTAAGCTCAATAAGGCTCGTGTTATGGATACTAGACGTCGATACATTTAATAAATACAAATACTTAAATACATACAAAACATCCAAGACTCAGAAACAAATATCATCACATGATCACACAGATAAAAAACGTTGAATGTTTAACGTTAAAAGTTTGGTTCTTGTAAAAATGTTGTTTCCTGCATGTGTGCGCTGCAGGTTGTAAGATGTGCGTATTGCTAAAGTTTATGTTTCTTACTTTAAATCTACATGTGAGTTCCTGTAATTGGCTCTGTATTTCTACTGAAGTTTCTACTTGCATTGTAATAGCTGTTGGTTCTCCTGAATAAAATAAATAAATAATATTTGCTCTTACCGGGATACGAACCCAGGACCGTCAGCTTCGTAGGCAGAATCACTAACCACTAGGCTAAACCGGTCGTCAAAATCGGTAAATTGTCAATTCGCGCAATTACTGTCATCAAAAATCCTATTTTATTAATATTATCAATATGAAACTTTGTGTTTATTACTAACACGGCAACAAATTTGGCGAAATTCGACTAAGGGACTGTGCACACGGCGTCTTTTTTTTTTCAATTCGTATTGAGACTTGATTCCGCGATTTTTTTACAAATCACACATAGGGTGATGGCACCAATCATGGACACGTTTAGCACAGTAGAATTACAATACCTTCTCCATTTCCCTCTGCACGCGCTCCTCGGCGGAGTCCTGGGGCTTCCCCCTGGGCTTGTCCTTGTCCCCGCGGCCGCCTGGGGCGGCGGGCCCGGCCCGGCGCCCGCGCTTCCGTCCCGACTCGTAGTCGGAATCGTCATCCGAGTCGCGCTTGCGCTTCTTGCCCTTCGCTTTCTGCTTATCTGATTGAATACACAGCGGAGGCGATATAATTTCAGGCAAGCCACACCTAGATGTATACATAAAAAACTTATACATAATAATAAATAATAAAAATATTTATTTATCACCTCACAAATGATAAATCAGTTACAGCACAAGTAGAATATTAATTAAGGTTTTTCGGAGATCCTTTGTGAGAGACTGGAGTCTGAGCTAGGTTTACACCTGTATTACAGATCACCAGGTTCTCGGATTAGTTACATTTTGTAACTCGAGAACGGGTGGACAGATTTTTATGATCTTTGATTTTTTTTGGGTTTGTCTCTGCCCCGAATAACAGAATAACTATTAAAACATCTAAAAAATTCAAAATTCTGAGGCGGAACGAAGTTCGACGGGACAGCTAGTACTTAAATAAGTAGATAGAAAACATCGGAACAAAGAAAACAACCAACCTTTCCCTTGATGCTGTGTGAGAGCTAGCCGTTCCTTTTCTTCTCTCTTCTCCCTGGGAGTCTGGAACCAGTCGTGCTGCCGCGAGGAATCCTGAGGGCCCTCCTTCTTGATGGAGCCCTCTAGCTTGGCTGTTTGCTTCTCCATTTTATTTAGTTGGCGTTCCGCGTATTCTTCGTCGAGGATTGCAGCTGCAAAACGAAATAAAATTATAAACGTAGAATGAAGACATGGCGCAAGCACGAACAGTGAACATCAGTATTACACCGACTTGTTTAAGATTGACCGAGAAATGTTGCCAAGAATACTTAATGTATGTTACGGCTAAGTATCGATAAAAAATGGGGCTAAAAACTACTAATTGCGTACCGCAGATATCGCCACAGCTCGCCCATTTTCATATCGAAAATCCTGAAACTTTCGAAGTCCGGCCACAATTCTGAAGTCAAAAATCCAGAAGTCTCGGAACAAATCCTGAGACATGGTTACCATACCACTTGGCGACGATGTGTGGTGATGTCGGGTGGGACTTGTGGCGCCTTGTCGTGCCACGGTGGCAAACAAGTCGTCGATCACTGCTGATGATGTAAGACTGTCTTTACTCACCGATCTAGGGCCCGAGCCTCGCGAGCCGCTCGCGGTACTTGGCGACGATGTCGGGCGGCACCTGTCGCGACTTGACCGGCCGCTTGGCTCGCTTCACTATGGCTTCACTCACCGATCTCGGGCTCGAGCCTCGCGAGCCGCTCGCGGTACTTGGCGACGATGTCGGGCGGCACCTGTCGCGACTTGACCGGCCGCTTGGCTCGCTTCACTATGGCTTCACTCACCGATCTCGGGCTCGAGCCTCGCGAGCCGCTCGCGGTACTTGGCGAGGATGTCGGGCGGCACCTGTCGCGACTTGACCGGCCGCTTGGCTCGCTTCACTATGGCTTCACTCACCGATCTCGGGCTCGAGCCTCGCGAGCCGCTCGCGGTACTTGGCGACGATGTCGGGCGGCACCTGTCGCGACTTGACCGGCCGCTTGGCTCGCTTCACTATGTCTTCACTCACCGATCTCGGGCTCGAACCTCGCGAGCCGCTCGCGGTACTTGGCGACGATGTCGGGCGGCACCTGTCGCGACTGGGTCGCCTATGCAGTCGTCGCAGAAGCAGTATAAGCCTAATTTTATATTGGCATATACTAATGTTGCATAACCAAGTTTCGCATACATTTAATACGCATAACGTTATTTCGTCGAAATATATTTATGCATAAAATGTGAATTCCGATTGTCGAATAAGCATAAAATTAGGTAAGCATAATCTGAACATGCAGAATACAAGCTACGCATAATACAGTTGTTTGTTTTTATATTTTGTTTTAGTAACTTATAAATTGAAAATAAGTAAACTATTTATGAATTTATATTTTGTTTATAGTACTTTCAACCTAAACTACTTTTCTGGCAGCAGTTCGTTTTTGTTGGGAGATGCAGTTCAAACCTAACCTAAACCTAACTTAACCTAACCTACTTTTTCTGTCAGCAGCTCGTTTTTGTTAGGGGATGCAGTTCAAACCTAACTTAACCTATCCTACTTTTTCTGCCAGCAGTTCGTTTTTGTTGGGGGACGCAGTTCAAACCTAACCTAACCTACTTTTTCTGTCTAATTTTTTTTTCATGCGGGGGGCTTCGCCCCCCGAGCCCCCCTCGTGGGGGGCTCCGCCCCCCCGTCCCCCCTTTTTTGGCTTTTCCATAGCTAAGAACTCGTGCAAAATTCTAGTTGCTTAAATGTTTTAACCTAATCTAATCCCCTTTCCTGTCAATTATTTATTTTGTAAGGAAGTAGCTACTTTTCTAGCAGTATTTCGTTTTCGTTGGGGTCACAGTTCCGAAGTAACCTGCCTAATTTTCTGGCAGCAGTACGGTACTGTTAGAGTTAAGAATATCATAACTTGAAATAAAACGACATGGTTTCGGACCAATTTTCGGACTATCAAAATTATGCCAAATAACAAATATGTTAAAAAAAAATATTCGTAAAAAAATTCGACCACGACAATATTATGCTATTATAACTTTCGGACAAACAATCATTCGGAAAATTGTGGATTATGCCAAATACACTTTCTGCAAGAATAATATTCGTCAAAAATAAATTATGCGAAGTCTGTTATGCAAAATTCGATTCGGACAAAAAAAAATCTGCGAAATAGATGGCACCCGTCGCGACTTGACCGGCCGCTTGGCTCGCTTCACTATGTCTTCACTCACCGATCTCGGGCTCGAGCCTCGCGAGCCGCTCGCGGTACTTGGCGACGATGTCGGGCGGCACCTGTCGCGACTTGACCGGCCGCTTGGCTCGCTTCACTATGTCTTCACTCACCGATCTCTGGCTCGAGCCTCGCGAGCCGCTCGCGGTACTTGGCGACGATGTCGGGCGGCACCTGTCGCGACTTGACCGGCCGCTTGGCTCGCTTCACTATGTCTTCACTCACCGATCTCTGGCTCGAGCCTCGCGAGCCGCTCGCGGTACTTGGCGACGATGTCGGGCGGCACCTGTCGCGACTTGACCGGCCGCTTGGCTCGCTTCACTATGTCTTCACTCACCGATCTCGGGCTCGAGCCTCGCGAGCCGCTCGCGGTACTTGGCGACGATGTCGGGCGGCACCTGTCGCGACTTGACTGGCCGCTTGGCTCGCTTCACTATGTCTTCACTCACCGATCTCTGGCTCGAGCCTCGCGAGCCGCTCGCGGTACTTGGCGACGATGTCGGGCGGCACCTGTCGCGACTTGACCGGCCGCTTGGCTCGCTTCACTATGGCTTCACTCACCGATCTCTGGCTCGAGCCTCGCGAGCCGCTCGCGGTACTTGGCGACGATGTCGGGCGGCACCTGTCGCGACTTGACCGGCCGCTTGGCTCGCTTCACTATGTCTTCACTCACCGATCTCTGGCTCGAGCCTCGCGAGCCGCTCGCGGTACTTGGCGACGATGTCGGGCGGCACCTGTCGCGACTTGACCGGCCGCTTGGCTCGCTTCACTATGGCCTTCACGAGGTTGCGCTCGGCCTCGCCCGCGAGCGACACTGACACGCCGGCTCGCCCGGCACGCGCCGTTCTGCCCACCTACAAATAAAAATTTAAAAAAGTTTGACGGGGGCCTATCTGGACACTTCGAAAACTTCCACTATGTATATAGCGCCACCTATCGGCACACTTGGAAAACTTCCCCTATGTATACAGCGCCACCTATCGCCACTATGAGTAAACATGATACTTACCCTATGTATATAGTGTTCGAGCGTGGCGGGCAGCGTGAAGTTGAGCACGGTCTTGACGCCGGGTATGTCCAGCCCTCGAGCGGCCACGTCCGTCGCCACCAGCACGTCCACCAGCTCGTCCCTGAACCGCTTCAGCGAGTCCAGGCGTTGCGGCTGGTTCAGGGCTCCGTGGAGTTCTGCTACCTGTGATAATAATGGAATTAGAGTATCTGTTACTATTACTAGCAATGCAGAACAGGCGCATCCAGATGGGTGTTTTTCAAAATAAATATCGAGTGGCCATTTTTTCAAAACATGGACTTTTGGAGTTTTTGGAGTTTTGACGACCGCTTTAGCTTAGTTGGTAGTGACCGTGCCTATGAAGCAAGAGGTCCTGGGTTCGAATCCCGGTAAGGGCATTTATTTGTGTGATGAGCACGAATATTTGTTCCTGAGTCATGGATGTTTTCTATGTATTTAAGTATTTGTATCTATTAAATATATCGTCGTCTAGTATCCATAACACAAGCCTTATTGAGCTTACTATGGGGCTAGTTCGATTTGTGTAAGATTGTCCCCTAATATTTATTATTATTATTTTATTACTGGCTCAGAATCTTTAGTACTTTGGGGCCATTCATTTAATACGTAAGACAATTTTTGCCAGTTTTTGACCCCCTCCCCCCTTATGTAATAATTTTACGTTTGGGCTGTTTTAATTTATATTTTTCAAAGAATCATTTTTGTAGGGACGTTTATTTGCAGATACGCATTTTTATGATCTTACGTAAGAACGATCAAAACTCCCTCCCACCCCCCTGTAAGAAAAAATAAGACACGGTTGACCCCCCTCCCTCCCTAAATCGTCTTACGTAATAAATGAATGGCCCCTTTCGAACTTTATACGTGAAAAAATGTGTAACAAATTTATTTTTCCATTACGTCACCTTTTTGTACCTAATGTTAGTATGAAAGTGGCGGACACGAGACGGACGTGCTCTTGAGATCACTCCGGACCCCATTACCGCTCTTAAAACCCGGCAGTCGAGTATCGACAAAAAAGCGAACCATCAACAGATGTTTGCGAACCCGCACCTCAGCGTCCTACTAGCACCGCGTGTAAATTACGAAACTCGCTAAGACAAACCACGCGTGATTCCTAACGAAGTGCCGACTCCGTATAGGACATTATTCAAGTGTTCAGTGCGTTTATGTTAGACAGCCTATGTGTGATTGTGGTCTTGTGTGTGTACGGTCCGGAGCTCCGTTAGAGGTCCTACAGCACCCTGCCGGCGGTACGTGCAGTACCAAACCGACGCGAGGAGTCTACACTTTGCTGCTCGGTTTCGACCTAATCCGGTGAGATCTATCCATTATAACAGCTTTCTGCTACCCACGCGACTGAATCTGCACTAGCATCCGAGGCCCTCTCCAAGTAGATAAGCCACACTACCTCAACGAATACGCTCCAGACAACACGCGGAACCTGCGACACGGTAAATAAACTAAACCACCGGTTTCACAACGGATAGCTCATATCTCATCTAGCTCTGCCGTCCACACCAGCCCAATCACGTTAACCTGATAACCGTGTAATCTCAATGCCCTATAATACAATACGCACTGAACACTTCAACCCAAGCAAGCTTCAATAGGTGGCAAACAGTCAATACTAACCCTAGAAACAAGCAGACCATTTGTAATCTGCATCTCTCGCTAGCCCTAGACACTAGATCTTACTAAATAGGCAAAACGATTAAACATAATAGGCACCTCAGGTAGACACCTTGAATCACCTAAAAGACAAAGCGTAACTCATTAACAAACCCCTCACTCCAGGCAGTATCGCGAACGAGTACCACTCATCAAGCCCAATATCCATGTATTTTAGCAATATCAACACTTGTAATTAATATCTAGAACGAATAACTCCAGAGGCCTTGAAACCCATAACGCGCACAAAAAATCACCGCCCTTCGAACAAAAAGATAGCTGTGGCCAGCCACATCTGTTAGCAATCGTTTCGCGACGCCACCAGAAAGTTGAAGCTTATTACACAAATACACCCGACGCTACCCGCGGATATCCCCCACAACTACCTGACGGCAAACTAACACCGTACCTCCGGCATAATAAAACAATCAAAATCGGAGTAAAAATCTTGTCTTAAAACAATATCATAAAAGTACCAAACATCTTAGTGTACAAGATACAACCTTTTTCTGTCTCCTCGGGACACAAAAGGGCGCCACAGAGCGTCGCGCATTTGGCGTGCACATTAACTGGAATTCCGTTAAAATAGCGACGTTAAAATAAACAAAGACATCAACTACAACTCAGATATTGCATCACGGACCACAACAATAGATAACTACCTAACCTAAACATATTTAAAAAGAACCCAGACCGCAGACATGATAAGCAATGCCGGATCCGCCCCCGCCCCCAGTAAAATAAAGGACCTTCTAGAAGGAAAAACCATAACAAAAATAATAAAATGCCTTCGACTGTGCTACCACGGACCACGGACACATCCTGAGACGCCCATTAACGGGACACATCCTGAGATGCCCGAAAACACTTAAAGTGGGTCGGCCATGCTTTACCTGGAAAGACACCCTAGAGCAGGATATGCTATACTACAACAGGAGCCCCTCAGACTGGATGGAGTCTGCAGCAAACAAGGAAGATCATATCTCAGCAGCCCGAGAAATCTACCAACTACCTGAAACGGACAGCGAATCAGAGGAAGAAGTTCAACAAATGGCCTCCAATGCACCCCAAGCGACAATATCTTCAACAGACCAACCATGAACCCGCTACGCAAAGATGCCAACGAGAGCACGCGCTGCAACTCATCAACGCTCATCCCCGATGCTCTATCCTGTCTCTCCCATTTTCCAATATTGGCTAAAGGTTGCATAATCGGTTGATTGTGGTCGACCGGCTGCGGCTAGTCGGCCTTCCCCTCCCATCCCAGAGCGTGTCACTCCCTACAAAATCTGTGCCCCCTGGTGTATCCGGCTAGTCCGGGTCAGGCAACGTCCTGGCTGGGTGTGGTACCTATGTTCATGTTCATGTTCAATGTTAGTATGAAAGTGGCGTAATGGAAAAATATTTTTTTATACAGTACCTTGACCCCCAGCAGGCCGAGCGCCACGTGCAGGCGGTGCGCCTGCCGCTTGGTCTGCACGAACACCACGGCGCGGTCGCGGAACGTGCGGCACACCAGCGCGCACAGCAACGCCTCGCGGTCTGACTCCCGCTCCGCCCGGATCCTGCCGCAAGTTTACTGACTTCAAACTCAAACTCAAACAAAAACAAAAACCGCTTTCTGTCCAAGTGTAGACATAAAATGATGTACACAACACGGGAGGTAATAAAGAAAGCCCTCGATCGCATATTTACGTCCCTCGCTTGCAGCTCGGGCCGCAAACTTCTGCGAACTCGGCCTTTCTTTGTATTACCACCCTAGTTATGTAATGTACTATTTTGATATAAGTGCGGAAAGTATGTCATTTTTCACGAGTCCCGAGGTGTTTTGGCCCGAGCCGCCAGGCGAGGGTAAATACTCGGGACGAGTGGAAATGACACTTCCGCACGTGTATCAAACGACGTTTTTTAATACATTTGCGAAAAAATATCGATGAAACTGTCACCATTCAGCCTAATAAAAAAAATATTTTGAAAAGAAAGATACAGAATTAAATTAAATTTTTAATTTAATTGAAAAAGCAAGAAATATATTTATTATTACTTTGTACTTTACTTATTTGCAAATAAATGTGTTATTTAGTGTTAAAAAATTAGCTGGAAAGTAACTTTGCGCACGATTTACAGCTACGAAAAATACCACTTTTTGAGCAAGTGTATACAAAAAACGATTTTCTGAGACAAGCTTTAATCGCAAACTACACGCCAAAAGAAATAAAATGAGCTTTGATCTCGACACGGTGTAATTTAGATAATCCTATCCTACCACCCGGCTTCATCATCAGATCAGCTTCGTGTTAAAAGAATATTCCATTGTCATCTGATTTACATGATTCTTGCAAAATTTCAGCTCAATCGACTTATATTACTTTTCGGTAGATGGCGCTACAAGGCTCCTTAAGGCGTATAGAAAATGAAACGACTGATCGAAAATTCGATGGCAAATGGCCAGAGAGGCGAGAATGTGTGTGGTCGAGTCCCACCCAAAACCTAACATTTCAATTTTGTTTTTTTATTCTTTAATTTTATTTAACCATCTAACATAGTATGTATCATAACCTGAGACGATGGTGCCGAATAAAAAGTTACATAACTTTTCGGTAGATGGCGCTACAAGCCTCTCTAAGGCGTACAGAAAATGAAGAAACTGATCCAAAAATTCGATAGCAACTGCCCAAAGTCTCCAAAACGCTGTGGCTATGTGGGTTCGAGTCCCGACTGACCTCTTTTTTTTTAATAATTTTGTTTTTTTACGTTTAACAGAGTATCCTAACCTGACGAACTCCTGGCGAAGGTTAAAGGCCACACCTTTGTTGGAGTCCAGAAACAGCTTGACCGGCTTCTGCAGGGACACGGCGGCCAGGTCTTTGACCTCGTCGCTCATGGTGGCTGAGAACAGCATGGTTTGCTGTGTCTCAATGCGACTTGAGACGACGGTGACTTGACTTTGCGGTAGATGGCGCTACAGAAAATGAAGCGTTCGAGTCCCGACCGAGCTCTATTTTTTTTTACTTTTTTTTCTTTTGTGTCCTACGGCGGCCTTGACCTCGTCGCTCATAGTGGCTGAGAACAGCATGGTTTGCTGTGTCTCAACGTAACTTGAGACAAAGATAACTCACAAAAAGTTACACGACTTTGCGGTAGATGGCGCTACTAGCATCTCTAAGGTCAATAGTAAATACCCAGAGTCATGGAAGAAACAGCATAGTTTGTTGTCTTAACGAGACTTGAGACGATGGTGACTTATAAAAGTTACAATACTTTGCGGTAAATGGCGCTACGAGGCTCCTTAACGCGTATAGAAATTGAAGTGACCTGAGACGATGGTGCCGAATAAAAAGTTACATAACTTTTCGGTAGATGGCGCTAGAAGCCTTTCTAAGACGTACAGAAAATGAAGCAACTGATCCAAAAATTCAATGCCAAGTGCTCTCATGGCCCCGAGTCTCCAGAGAGCCGTGGCTATGTGAGTTCGAGTCCCGACTGAGCTCTATTTCTTTTTTGTTTTTTCTTACCTGACGAACTCCTGGCGAAGGTTAAAGGCCACTTCCTTGTTGGAGTCCAGGAACAGCTTGACCGGCTTCTGCAGGGACACGGCGGCCAGGTCCTTGACCTCGTCGCTCATGGTGGCCGAGAACAGCATGGTTTGCCGCTTCGGGGAGCACTGGCGGATGATCTCCTTCATCTGCTCTGCGAAGTACTCGTCCAGCATCCTGGAAAGATTTGAAACCAGTAGTGGCAGGAGTCGCACTCCGCGATTTCGCCGCGTGGCCTTGAGGCCCTTGTAGGGGGCATTAGCCAGCGACCAGAAAGAGCACGCGTTATGCGATAGAGAGAGACGGTCGGATGCGGTTCCGTGCGGTGTTTGCGGTACCGGGAAATTTTTGTATGAGAGAACCGAGAATTCCCGGTGCTGCCATACTGAAATTTCCCGGTACTGCAAACCCTAGTGCGTGTCCGTTAAGATAGCGTACACCGTAAAGATATTCAGAATCTGATGCAGCCAATAAATAGTACCCAAATAGTACCGACGAAATACCTAGATGAAAAAAATAGTACCCTTAAACTTTCTGAAATATAAGGCCTGTTCACGGTGTACGCTACCGGGCGTCAAGCTGGCGTACACCGTTTGTATCTCTGGAACGGCTTTGTTTTTGGAAACGCTTTATATCTCAAAAAATAGTACCCAAATAGTACCCTAGGGCCCTAAAATCATCATTCATTTCTCTAGCTATCGTAGAAACCATTCCATGACTTAACGGTGTACAAAATTTCACACCGTCAAGCTGGCGTACCCGGGAATTTCTTATAGAAGGAGCTCACTATATATCGGCTTCTACGATAGCTAGAGAAATTAAATTTTATGGCCATAGGGTATTATTTGGCTACTATTTTTTGAGATATTATTACTATTTTTTAAGTATTTGTAACAGTTGGTGTATACAGGGTGTAGCTTACCTATCGGCCTCATCCAACACCAACACTTCAATAGAGTGTAGCGTGAATGAGGGAGTGTTCCGTATGTGGTCTATGAGCCGGCCGGGCGTGGCGATGACCACGTCGGGGTTCCGTCGCAGCACGCTCTCCTGGTATTTGACGTCGAGACCGCCCACAGACAGACCGACGGTCACGGATGTGAATTGCGAGAGCTGACGAGTAACGGTGTGCACCTGAAATTAAATGTCGTACTGGATCATCGTCATTTTAGCGCTTTACGGCGTTTCCCGAGGTTCACATTTGACAGAGATCTCAGATTTAGCAACAATGGTGCTTCGTATGGAGATCAAATTTAATTTTAATTACCGCTGTACTCTATATGAAACAGTGTTTCATGATTGAATTTGGCGATTGCAAAACTGACTTGATAATTTTTTTTAAGCAAAACGAAAGTTTTACTAACTTTTTGGACAGCTGACGCTTTACCTATATTTCTATGCCAATTTTATAAAAAAAAATTAAAAAAAAACAAATAGGTGCCGTTCCATTATTGGGTAAAGATTTTCTCACACTGCCCAAGTTAAAACAAACACAATGTGTACATAGGCACCAACATAGGCATACCTGGGCACCAAGCTCTCTGGGGCATACACGTAACATTGTTTTGTGGCTAAATTGTTACTTTAACACGAGTTAAATATACCTATGGCAATTTCCTATAAGCACCTTTGACCTAAAAGAGTTGAGTTTGAGTTAAAAGAAACGTACTGTATAAATAAACATACCTGGGCCCCAAGCTCTCTGGTGGGCACCAACACTAAACTAATGTAAAACATACCTGCCAGCCTTTGATTTGGTATTTTCTCACACTGCCCAAGTTAAAAGAAACACTCCGTATATATAGGCAAACATACCTGGGCACCAAGCTCTCTAGTGGGCACCAACACGAGCACCCTGG
The DNA here is from genome assembly GCA_947034925.1 of Eudemis profundana. Classification (NCBI taxonomy): domain Eukaryota; kingdom Metazoa; phylum Arthropoda; class Insecta; order Lepidoptera; family Tortricidae; genus Eudemis; species Eudemis profundana. Next base: position 5,061,249 of record OX344814.1, on the reverse strand, counting down.
TGACGCGGTCGCCGCCCGTGGTCTTGTATAACAGTCGTTCTAGTATGGGTAGCATGTAGGCCGCCGTTTTGCCTGTGCCCGTCGCGGCGCAAGCGCATATGTCCTTGCCTAGAAGAAAGATACATTAAAAATGGCGACGAGGATATGAATACTGCTTTTTTTACACGACTGCCCATAAAAAGGAGTGTTATTATGATCTGTCTTTTAATTAGGATGGTACTTTGTCAAAACTAATCAAATAAGCCTGAAGACGTTGAATTATCTAGTGTAATTTAGGTGATCCTATGGCTACCATCCGGTTCTATCATCAGGTCAGATGTCATAATAATGTACCTATTCTGATTTACGTATCTTTACAAAATTTCAGCTCAATCGAAATTCGGGAAGTTGGTCAAATTTGACTCGCAAGATTTGATTGACACAGACGCCGGGATACGTGAAACTAATTTAAATCTTGTAAAAAAGAACATTACCCAGCAGAGCCACCGGTATGGTAGCCGCCTGGATCGGAGTAGGGTGCACATAGTTGAGCGCCCCGATAGCCTTCAGCAGCGGGCGGGAAAGGTTCATCATGTAGAATGACGCTTGCTCATCATATGGCGGGGGCTCCTCAAAGAAGTCAGAGTCGTACTCGATGCGGGCACCTTGTTCTATGTCGTCTTCTTTGATTTGCTGTTGGTAAATATAATATTACGATAGTCGCTATAGTATTACGATAGTTGTAATATTACGATAGTTGCTATAGTATTACGATAGTTGTAATATTACGATAGTTGCTGTTGTTAGTTGTAGTTATAATATTACGATCGTTGCTGTTGGTAAATATAGTGTTACGAAGTTAGGAGCTCGAGCACTTTTCTGGCTGTAATTATTTCAAAATAGTGCATACATCATCCATCATTTCAAATTGGAGACATCTGGTGCTGAGCAGAGGTCTCCTCCAAAGACTTCCACAAGGAACGGGCTCACACTTTTGACTAGGGATGTTACGGAGGCGGTTTTAACGGAACCAAAGTCGAAATCGGAGTTTTTTATTTAGTTTAACGAAAGCGGAACCGAATTAAGAAGATGGTGGAAGCAGGGAGGAGACAAATTAATGACTAATCGCCTTAGTAAGCACGTGGGGTGATTCCCAAGAGATGGGTCGGAACTAGGGTTGCCAAATGGTCGGGAATTGGAGGGATTCCCCCGATTTTTTGTATGTTCTCCTGACTCCCGACAAAGAAGAAAATCTCCCGACAAACTTCATTTTAAAACTAAGTCCGATCCACTCAAGGTGGTCCGGCCAGCGAAAACTTCTGGTCTTTCAGGCTAAAAAAAAAAGCTCGCGCGTCGAGCGCGCGGGGCATCTCCCGACCAAAGTCTCAAAATGCCGACATATTGTTTCCTGCTCCCGATAATACGATAATTCAATCTGGCAACCCTAGTCGGAACACGTATGTACCAGTAAGCAGAGGAGTATAATCTCCGATAAAATTAAAACGGAAACGAAACCAAAATCAGAGGTCTAAGTTCAATTGGATCTTTCGGTTTATCGGAACCGGAGCTAAAGCTCCGCAACATCCCTACTTTTAGCCTTCATGGACTCACGCTGAGTCTTCCGTCATATAATGCCGCGTCCAGAGTGGCAACACAACATGTAATGCAACATGCAATGAAAGAATTTGCCATCCACACTGATGCAATTTATCATGAAATGTAAAACACTTTGCAACAAATTCCCATACACTGGACGCCTTGCACGCGCGAACCTGCGTTTTTTATGCGCACGCTATGTGTGGCACAGTCGCCATCAGATATATCTGAGCTGTCAGTGTACTCATAAATATCTGAACACGGCTCTATTTTCATAGCATTAGAGCCGTGTTCAGATATTTATGAGTACACTGACAGCTCAGATAAATCTGATGGCGACTGCACAAGCGTGGACGGACAGGTACGCGGGGGAGATTCGTGGTGAATGCGCGGTTCGTACGCGGGGTACGTCCATTCTTGCAACGAACATATGATGAAAGGCAGCAGTGGCGTGGCGTAAAAGGTATCCTTGGGCAAGCCGGTGCAGATTTGGCGTACATTTTCCTTTAGAGCTGTAGAATAAGCTACTCAAATGCCTGATAATAGGCAAGCCGGTAGGAATCGAGTTCTTTGGCCAGCCACACTACTGAAAGGCAGTATGTTGCATTAAATGTTGCGTTCCACCAGTCTAGACCTCTGGACGCGGCATCAGCCACTACTTAGTAGGGCGACAACCTTGGGTGAACCATAAAAATACTCTTTAAGTGTATTTACCTGTTTCAACTTTTGCTTTTTACCGAGTTTCTTTTCCTTTGTCTTGATCTCATCTTTCTTAAGTTCATCATCAGATATTTGTAGCTCATCAACATCGCTATCTGGAAAACACAGAGTATGTTATTGTGGTACAGTATCCTCCAATTGTTATTATGAAAAAAGGTTCCAATTTCAAACACACAAAGGCACTCTAGGCGGCAGCAGGGTTTTACATGTACCGCACTATGTAAAAGGTTTGATGACTCTTTTGGTGTTGCAGGTGTCTATGGGCGACGGTGATTGCTTACCATCAGGCGACCCGTCTGCTCGTTTGCCCCCTATTTCATAAAAAAAAAAGACTGAGCAAATCAGCATCTATTTATAAACTGTTAAAAAGTTTAGATCAGCGGTGTTCAAACTTTTTCCATGGCAAATAATCTTGTTTTATCGCTGGCCATATACTACTTATTTCTAAGGATGCAAGGATCGTAAGTTATCCGGATACCCGGCCGTCGCGACCGCCGGATATCCGGGTATCGGGCCAAAACTTTTTTACCTAAAATACCTAAATGCAGCAAATTCGACAGCGCGCGGGCGCGATGAGCGGTGCAGGTTGTAACGTGTTTCTAGTTGCATGTTGTAGGCAATTTTTGATAGAAAAGTGAAATTTATTCACACTCAGTGAACATTGAAGGCAGCACTTTATAATTTACGATAGTTATAGTAGTTCATAGTTTGATATTTATGGTACTCAAATTTTCTCCTTATATTAGGTACTAAATTACTATCCGGTATCCGGCAGGATACTACACAACTATCCGGTATTCGGCCGGATAATAAAATGTGGCCGGATAGGCCAGATACCGGATATCCATTGCATCTCTACTTATTTCAAAGGACAGGTGGGCCGTACTTTGCTCACCACTGGCTCAATATGCATTTTCCAAAAAAGCTAACTTCAGACGTCACTGCTTAACATGATCAAATTGGCGACTTTTGTTTTAATTTTTGTCATTTTGAAATTGTTGGTGGCACGAAAATGAGTGTCCCTGGATTTTTTCTCAGCAGTTTTAGAATCATAATTTGACAGTTAGCCTTGATTTATTTATTTTGAGGGGGTACTGGAAAGTATCATTAATAGATTGACTCGGAGTGGTCTTGGGGTGTCCAAACCTTTTCCGTCAATACCATAAAAGTAGAGATATTACCTTTGCTATTAACATCAGAGTCCGTATCAATATCCCCAGCTGCACCGGTCACTTTGGCCTGCGCTCGCCGCCTCTCTATCTTCTCGTCTATGGTACGCTTTACATTTCTACGCACATATTTTTGTAAATCATCCCAGGTGTTCTGAAAAAAAAAATTAAAAGAAAAATAAAACACTATAATTTTAGAAACGCATCGCCGCAAAAGGGGCAATGGGGGTTTGAAGTATTATAGCAGCAGAATTTATTAGAAAACTATTATTATTTACCTTGTTATATTCTTCCACTGACGAAACGAATTGAAATTTCGGGTTGAAATCGGCTTTCTTCTTTACTTTTTGCTTTGAGGGCTGATACTAAAAAAAAAAAATATTTTAGGGGTATATATAGGCAATAAAATCGTTTTAAATTAATGAAAACTAAACAAATAACACGGCATGTTATACCTCAACTTCCACATCGGATTCCTCGGAGAAATCCTCCACTTCTTCACCATCATTAATGGTTTTAATAAACCCTGGAAATCCTGCAACTTCCATGTCGAATTATAAATGATTACACTATCATTGTAGTGAGTTTGAAATTATTTTAACCAACACTGGACAAAGACACAACTGGTTTTGAGGTTATCTATCAAACTCACATGTCTGTCACAAATTGACAAACACAGCTAACATAATGAACAGATAAGATGAATGTATCGAATATGTATCGAAATCAAAATATTCGTTTAGATTTCGGGAGTTTCACCTTCAAATTTCATTGTTTTTCCTCAATTTTCTATGAAAGTCTAGTTTCAGCTATTGGCAATAAATAAAATTATATCTGTTCCGTATGAATCTGTGTATTGTATACTGGCGAATTGAGTCGGAGAGAAACTAAAATTTCCCACAAAAAAAATTATTTGCAAATTCAGAATAATCAAATGGATATAAAATGATAAACTAAAAAAAATGTATTAATTTTTTCGTATTAAATCATATTGACATGGGAATCATGAGGTTAATGTGAAGTTAATAGTTTCATTTCTGAACTGAAAGAATATTTCTGCTAGGTGCTGTCATCGCGGGTGATGTGTGTGCTGTGCAGAAAATTTAATTATTTCGTTAAAAATCCGTAATAATGGCAGATCAACTACTAATTCACGATGATATTAAGCTGTAAGTCATATTATTTAATTACCACCCAAATGAAAATCGGTATTAATAGGTATTTTTCAAAAATCGGTTCACATCTGTCATAGATTCTTGTTTTCGTCCAAATCTTATAAAATCGTATAATATTCCTTGTAAAGGCACGATTACTTTTTTATTTGAAGCTTTATTACTATTTTAAGAAAGTCTTTAACCCATAAAATTTTTATTAGCTCCGTAAATACCGTTACAAAATGGGAGATGCTAATGCTACACCAGTGTATTTTTCCACCAATTATTTGTAAATTAAAGCTCATATATGATTTTTACGGTATCTTGACTCGATAATTAACATTAATCTTTCGTTGTAATAAACGAATTTAAGCATATCAAGTCACTTAGCTATATAATTTAATTTTACATCCCAACATTTCGTAATCCTTTTCAACGTTCGTAGTCACGAGTGGACGCACCACCACGTCTACCCGAGTCTACGAACGCTTTAAAAGGTTAAATAACGCAGAAACGATTTAATCCGTTAAACATATTTTTTACGGTGAGTGGACTTGTGAAAATTAAAAACAATATAATTATTGTTTCAGCTACACTACATCAGACAAGTTCTACCTGGAACCCACCATAAACCCCACAGAGATTCTGGTCATCGACAGAGTGTCTGGAGAAGCCTCTGTTAAAGGTACATTATTTGCCTACTTAGACTTAATCATTTATTTTTGCAAGTAGCAGAGGCGTAGCAAGGGTGGTGTAGGCAGGGCACGTGCCCTGGTCGTCAGTAAGAGAGGAAGCGAAAATACGAAATTCAGTAACTACCTATTAAAAAAAATACAATCCAAATCTGCAAATATGGCAAAATAAAGTCTTGACTGATAGACATGGATATCATCTCCGCTAACAAAGGGGCGCAGTTTGCGCCGTTTTACGTCGTTTTACGTCGCTACGCCACTGGCAAGTAGGCCTCTTTTACAGGTATGATTCTATTGGTGCTTTGGAAAATAACCTTCTGGTGAGAAGTGTCGGCAGAAAATCACAAGTTTCTCTTTTCAAAAAAATTAAGAATTACAACAATTGTGACTTGATTACATGAAATTACATTAATAAAATGCAACAACGAAATAACACCTATATTTTATGTATATAGTCTCTGGATCCATTACATTACAGTAAACCTAAAACTTTTTAGAGATATTAGGTACATTACATTGCTAATGTAAAAGTAGTTGACTGACTTTGTGATCAAAGTAGCCACTCTGCATCAGGGCATTTTTATTTTAAAATCTACGGTTAGGCGAAACTTAAGCTATGTTCAAATACCGTCTAACCTGTCAGTCCGTGACGAAATGTATGGAGTTTGACACTAATCGTCAGTTCTGTGACGACCTGCTAACTGTCAGTTAAGAATGCACTTTAAATAAAAAAGCCCATCAGTGGAAGCAGTGTGATTGGTCAACTCAGTCTCTTTCCCTATACTTCGTCACACCTCTACATCACTGGTAACGCACCCTAAAAAAGTGGACCATTCCTGCCCTAGTATACTGCCTGCCCATTTTGTCATGATTGAGCGTTTTCCAAAAAAAATACCGGGGTAGCTACTTCCTCAAAATATGGACTTTTGAGGTTTTTCTGGCTCAGAATCGTTAGTACTTTCGAACCTTATACGTAAAAAAAAGTGTCCCAAAATTTGTATGGATTTTTTTTTCTCCACTACGTCACGTTCATACAAACACAGTACAAAATAGTGACGTAATGGGAAAATACATTTGGGACACTTTTTTTTACGTATAAGGTTCGAAAGTACTAACGATTCTGAGCTAGAAAAACCTCAAGTCCATATTTTGAGAAAGTAGCTACCCCTTTTTTTTGGAAAACGCTCGATTATGTTATAAATTCTTTGTCGACCAGCTTATGGCACAGTGAAGATTCCGATCCCGGAGAGCGCATACAAACCGGTCTGCGGCTTCCTGGGCTCCATCAAGCTTATATCCGGCCTGTATTTGGTGGTTGCCAAATATAGGATATTGGTAAGATGCAGTGTTTTGTAAGATTGATAGGGTCAATTGATTTTAAAGAGGATGAGACTGCTCTAATGACTTTAGTGACATATTTACTTTAAATTTTTCTTTTTTTTCTTCCGTTCTTGAAGTTAGTTAAATAATTTTAAATCTTTAATGTGCAAAAAGTCTTGTTACGATTATATTATAAGTATGTAAATTTATCTATGCTAAAAACACCTGTTGATTATCTAGAATATCTAATCTTTATATTTTGCGATGAAGAGTATTCATATTTTCTTTGTAATGAAAATCTAACAAAATAGGATAGGTGCAGGTAATGATAAATAACAAAAATGTTTAATTTGGTTTTTGTTTATGATAGAAATAATAATATTTTTTATCAATAGGTTCATTTAACATACAATTAGTTGATTCGGATACATAGTTTTTTATGTTATTTTATTGCAAATTTTCCATAGGCCTGATTCCACGCACCTACCTTATTTTTTCTAATTAGTATGGAATATGCGACTTGTAAATGTATTATTTCAGATTGGAAAGCTTAATGGACATGACATCTACCAACTGGCTGGTACGGATATCATACCGTACGCGCGCTCCACCACGCATCTTACTAATAAACAGGTGAGCCCCACAGATAGCTTTGACTAAGGCCGGCTTTACACCTGTAAGTTTTACTTACGTAAGTAAGGACGCAGCTATACGTTAGACTGAGATAGTCAGTGACTATCTCAGTCTAACGTATAGCTGCGTCCTTACTTACGTAAGTAAAACTTACAGGTGTAAAGCCGGCCTAAGATAAGCGAGTTCGCATACGATACTTCGAAACTACTCCATGCGGCCACTTTCAAGCTAGTAATTGGCAAAATTAAAATAAAAACAAGAATCACGTTTTGTCGTTGTTATGTGCGTTTAATAGGGAATATGCATGATTTTTTCTTATCACCTTTCTTAACAAAATATGAAAATACCGTTAAAACGATGACATAAAATGAAAATAAAATAAAAATCGGCCGAGAAATACGGAAGTTATAAACATTTTAAAGCACTAATTAGTCAGCGATTAGACGGAGAGATCCGATATGGACTATGACGTCATAGTACACGTCCACCATTCAAACTCCATACTAAATTCTGTTTTGCTAGAAAGAGATGGAGATAAATCTTTGATAACTTATATCTTGGTTATTTTTATAGTTATTCGAAAAATATTTTTTTCCTACTGTTTCTTATATGAATGATCTTTTATTAAAGTAAACAAAAAATATCATGCATATTCCCTATTATAGTGCTTAAATATCCTGGAAGGAAAGTAACAAATTATCCCCGCATTTTCCTAAAGATATCTATCTGCTTTAGGAAAATGCAAGACGCTTTTCCAAGGTGAAATTTTAATGGTTGTTTTCCGTTTAAAGTCATGTTCAGAATCGTCTTCTGATTAGGAAAAAGTGGAAGAATTTTTTTTTACGCGAAAAAAAAAAAATTCTATGGAGCAGGTCGTTCAAATTAACCGACCCTCTAGCCTCTATACCAGCGGTCGGCAACCTTTTAGCAGCCATGGGCCACATAGTAGCTAACGCAATTGACGCTGGCCGCACTTTGTTAATAATTTGTGATTTTATACGATTCTGAATATAACAACCTTTAAATACAAAATAGCCAGGAAGGCACGCGGGCCGCAAGTGAGCTGTTCGCGGGCCGCGGGTTGCCGACCGCTGCTCTATACAAAAGACAATTTTTTTTAAGTCAATTTTTTTTTTCTTTTTCCTAATCAGAACACGATACTGAACATGCCCTTAAACGGAAAACAACCACTAAAATTTCACCTTGTATAAAACATATTAGGAGATTTAATCATGAATGTGACGGTGAATGGTCGTCTTATTCAGACGAAAATACTAAAATGAACATTTAATTTCAGATAGAGGACAACAATACGTATGAGCGCATGGTCCGGGCTGCGTTGGACGCGCCGGGAATGTATTTCTCCTACGGCTATGACATCACTCACACGCTGCAGCGGTTGCATTCCGTCGCGGCTGACTTCCACTCGGTATGTATCTGTCATACACAGACATACATACATACATAGACTACATAACAAAATTTGTATGAGCGCATGGTCAAAGCGGCGTTAGACGTGTCGGGAATGTATTTCTCCTACGGCTATGACATCACACACACGCTGCAGCGGTTACATTCCGTCGCGGCTGACTTCCACTCGGTATGGATCCGTGATACATATGACTACATAACAAAATTTGTATGAGTGCATAGTCAAAGCGGCGTTAGACGTGTCGGGAATGCATTTCTCCTACGGCTATGACATCACACACACGCTGCAGCGGTTACGTTCCGTCGCGGCTCACTTCCACTCGGTATGGTTCCGTGATACATATGACTACATAACAAAATTTGTATGAGTGCATAGTCAAAGCGGCGTTAGACGTGTCGGGAATGCATTTCTCCTACGGCTATGACATCACACACACGCTGCAGCGGTTACATTCCGTCGCGGCTCACTTCCACTCGGTATGGATCCGTGATACGTATGACTACATAACAAAATAAGTATGAGGGCATGGTCCGAGCGACGTTAGACGTGTCGGGAATGTATTTCTCCTACGGGTATGACATCACACACACACTGCAGGGGTAGCAATCTGTCGCGGCTGCCACTAGTGACATCTAGGGTAAAATAGCTGTCTGAAAAAAAAGGTTTTTTTTTTGGGGTTTTTTCAAAATAATTCGCCTGTTGACTCGATTTTTTTTCTGTCGTAAATCGATTCTACTATTTGTGAGGAACAAATATCTATATGACACCTAATACATTTGTATAAGTATAACAGCCACAAATTGTAATCAAAAGTAGCAGATCGATGACGACATCGCTTCTATCGCTGTACTAAGTTGTATGAAAAAAATAGCATTTTGCCATTTTGAGCACGAAAAAGTGCGTTTAAGCACATAGTTGTAATACATTTATTTTTTCAGTGTTATTTAAGCATTCCGAAATTGACTTTAATTTTTCTTTAAGACAATACGTTGAGACAACTTTGTGGTCTCATAACTTTATATTTTTTATACATTTTTGGTTTATTTCTTTTGTGTTATGATAATTTAGTATTTTTCACTGTGACACGTGACTATATTATGTTGTAAAATTCAACATTAGTCAACATCCGAATTGTAATCTTGTTGTTTGGACTAAAGATATTGCTGCTGTTCTCAAGGTGTTGTTGTTGTTCAGATGTCGATGGCGAGCCGCGCCGACGGCCGGTTCCTGTGGAACGGGCACCTGCTCCGCGACTACTCGCACGTGCAGTTCGCGAGGTTCGCACTGCCGCTTATCCAGGGCTGTATCCTTTAAAACTTTAACTTTTTGTCCTGGTTCGGCCAATTTGGAGATGGCAGCCCGAGGCACAGGCCTACTCTCATAGATGAGAGTGAGTGGGCTGTAGCCCACACGCTGGCCCTGTGCAAGTGGGTACAACACTTCTACAGTCAACTAAAAAGTGTATGTGATAGTAACCACCTGCACAGATTAGAGAATATAACCAGATATTTCACTATCGCGCGTTTCCATAAAATAAAACAAAAGTTCCTACGCTATCAAACAACAATAGAATCATTCGACGCGTGCGCCTAGACCACGCCTCCATATAGCTCTCTGGCGTTTCGAATTCCGGAGTTCGAATTGGCAACGCCCACCACGCGCGTGGCGAAATAATGAGTTAAATGTATATTATTACAGTTAATTTGTATCATCGACTTTGTAGACCTTTAAATAAATAAAAAAACCATGTGTGACACTAGAATTCCTTAGCATAGACAGTTGTGGCGATCAACAAGGTGACAGTGAACGGGCACCGGCTGTCGTGGGCGGTGGTGTCGCGGCGCAGCGTCGCGCGCGCCGGCACCAGGCTGTTCATGCGCGGCGTCGACGCGGAGGTGAGTACTGGTGACGATAGTTGCCACGGGCACTGTGGCAGTCGCGGCGACCGACAAGGTGACAGTGCACGGGCACCGGCTGTCGTGGGCGGTGGTGTCGCGGCGCAGCGTCGCGCGCGCCGGCACCAGGCTGTTCATGCGCGGCGTCGACGCGGAGGTGAGTACTGGTGACGATAGTTGCCACGGGCACTGTGGCAGTCGCGGCGACCGACAAGGTGACAGTGCACGGGCACCGGCTGTCGTGGGCGGTGGTGTCGCGGCGCAGCGTCGCGCGCGCCGGCACCAGGCTGTTCATGCGCGGCGTCGACGCGGAGGTGAGTACTGGTGACGATAGTTACCACGGGCACTGTGGCAGTCGCGGCGACCGACAAGGTGACAGTGCACGGGCACCGGCTGTCGTGGGCGGTGGTGTCGCGGCGCAGCGTCGCGCGCGCCGGCACCAGGCTGTTCATGCGCGGCGTCGACGCGGAGGTGAGTACTGGTGACGATAGTTACCACGGGCACTGTGGCAGTCGCGGCGACCGACAAGGTGACAGTGCACGGGCACCGGCTGTCGTGGGCGGTGGTGTCGCGGCGCAGCGTCGCGCGCGCCGGCACCAGGCTGTTCATGCGCGGCGTCGACGCGGAGGTGAGTACTGGTGACGATAGTTACCACGGGCACTGTGGCAGTCGCGGCGACCGACAAGGTGACAGTGAACGGGCACGGGCTGTCGTGGGCGGTGGTGTCGTGCCGGTAGTTTATACAACTTGCACATAAACGGTGGGAATGAATAACCCGACAAACTTTAACTATTGATGCTAACGACTATTGGAAGTAAAAAAAGTGATATGATGTATAGTCGAAAAACGCTATTTTTTTCAAGGTATTCATTATTTTTAAAATGAAAACTCCCAAGTGTGTAACAACCCCTAGTAAATGTGACTAAGATACTTCTACTACATTTTTTATTCTGCTAGCTAAAGAGCAATTAATATTTCACAGCATTTGATGGTAATTAAATACAAGACCATAAAATTGACCTTTTGTTCCCATTTTAACTTGTTTTTCCTTTTTGATATCTTTTCCTCCAGTGAGGACATGTTTGCAAGGAAGGGCTGAATTTACTGATTTATACTGAGTCTTGTGGTTTTTTTCGTTACCTTTTTTAAATACATATAACAACAGAATATAAGTTTTAGTAATTAGACTTCTATGAATATTGGTAGCTAAATCGCCTTTAAAAAAAGTTACATTTCCCAGGGTCACGTGGCAAACTATGTAGAAACAGAGCAGATAATCGAACGAGGAGGCGAGAAGTCCTCGTTCGTCCAGACTCGGGGGTCCATACCTCTCTTCTGGTCCCAGTATCCGGACATCAGATACAAGCCGCCTTGCACCCTGGCCCATGAAGACCACGTGGCAGCCTATAGCAAGCATGTGAAGGAACAGCAGCAGTTGTATGGAAGCCAAGTTCTGATTAATTTGGTGAGTAATCTTAGGAAAAGAATGAGACCAAGGTTAGATCCCTGAGGTACACCTTATATGTGACTAGGTTAGACGCCTTCAAGTACAAACATCACTGTACCCTGGCCGATGAGGACCACGTGGCGGCTTATAGCAAGCATGTGAATGAACAGCAGCAGTTGTATGGGAGTCAAGTCCTTATTAATTTGGTAAGTAATCTTTGGTTTGTGGTAGGATTACCGCAAGGGAAGAATGGAGTCTTTCATTTCTATCAGGAATAGATTGAGACCAAGGTTGGTTCCCTGAGGTACGCTTTAGGTTCTAGGTTAGATGCCTTCAAATACAAGCATCACTGTACCCTGGCCGATGAGGACCACGTGGCAGCTTATAGCAAGCATGTGAAGGAACAGCAGCAGTTGTATGGACGCCCAGTCCTGATTAATTTGGTGAGTAATCTTTGGTTTGAGGTAGGAGTACCGCAAGGGCAGAATGGAGCCTTTCATTTCTATCAGGAATAGCATGAGACCAAGGTTGGATCCCTGAGTTACACCTTACGGTGATTGGTTAGGCGCCTATAAGAATAAGTCTCCCTGCACCTTGGCCCATAAAGACTGCGTTTCGGCGTATAGCATATGAAGGAACAGTACCAGTTGTATGGCAGCCAGGTTTTTATTAATTTGGTAAGTGATCCTTGAAAAAGGAATAGAGGCCCTTTATTTACATCAGAAATAGAATGTGACCTAGGCTAGTGCCCTGTGGTACGCCTGACGCTAATCAATAAAACCCTAATACAAGACGACCGCTTTAGCTTAGTTGGTAGTGACCCTGCCTACGAAGCTGGAGGTCCTGGGTTCGAATCCCGGTAAGGGCATGTATTTGTGTGATGAGCACGAATATTTGTTCCTGAGTCATGGATGTTTTCTATGTATTTAAGTATTTGTATCTATTAAATATATCGTCGTCTAGTATCCATAACACAAGCCTTATTGAGCTTACTATGGGGCTAGTTCGATTTGTGTAAGATTGTCCCCTAGTATTTATTTATTTAAGTAAAATGCAAGCCGCTACGGATTTCGGTACACGTAGCGGTGTACAGCGCGCTTGTCAAAGAACAGCAGTAGATGGTCCTACGTCGACCATGCCTACCTATCTGTCCTACGTCTACCAGTAGATGGACTTGAAGATTGAAGAACCATTACGTCCCACTTATTCCAGAACTTCCATTTCAACGAACGTTTAGTATAGTAAATAATAATATAACAAATATCTCACACTCTGGAACGGTCGAATCAAAGATTATATAATAAGTAATGAACAACTCGCCGTGACGTCGCCCGTCTGGTTCCGCCGGAAGACCAGCGCCGGCTCTGGAGTTGGCATTATGCTGAGGTGGGACCTTTTTGTGGCAGAGAGATTTTTTTTTGTGTTTTCTTGTTTTTTATTTTCTTTCTATACCCTGTCTACGTTAACGAGCTAGTACTAGAAATCTCAAGCGGCACGTAATTGGTCAGCGATAAGGGCGATGCATGTGCACCGGTTGGGATTACCTACATGGCGGTGAAAGGTTAGTCATCATCTGTCATTGTACGGTGCGGACGCGTTATATTGCTCTCCTTTTCATTGTTTTCGGCTTCTTCTGAGACTCAGCTTGTTTACTGGACTAAAACAGTGCTTACTTCGAGAAAGACTTGTGTTTTAACGCATTTAGTATCATTATATAAAAAAATGAATATAGTTACTTCTTTAATATTTTAAAAACAAATCATAAAATCATTAGATTTTTAAAAAGAAATAATCCGTGCGACGGCATGGAAGCCGAGCCTGCGAGCGGGATGCTAATGTTTACGCCCACTGCCCTTTTTTGTCCCTTTTATCTGCATACAATAGTGCGAAAGAGAGGTCCCTATACTAGCTCGTTATCGTAGACAGGCTATAGTCTTATCTTTAACTCCCCAACAGATCGACCATTGCGGCAAAGAAGAGGCGTTAGAGCGGGGCTACCGAGCGGCGGTCGCAGCGGCCGCGCTGCCCGGCGTTCGCTACGAGCCCTTCGACTTTCATACCGAATGTCGCGGCATGCGGTACGATAGACTCAACGTGTTGGTCGACCGGATAGCCCACGAACAGGTACTGAATTCATACCCTACCAGGAGTGGCTCACTCCGCGATTTCGCCGCACCTACTAGTATCAAATTTTGCACCGTAGGCTTAGCCAGCGACCAGAAAGAGCACGTTATTCGATAGAGAGGCTTTGATATAAAAAATGCTGTTCTGGTGTATATATTACCTCGCTGAGTGCCTTACGCCGTTTCTTCTCGGAATAGAGTTTACTTTACCGAGCTTGCTTTTGGTTTTTAACATCCTATATCGTCGGGGATAGTGCAATACCGCGTAAGTAGCACATGGAGATAAGGTTACAATTTCTAACAAAGTTGCTTGAAACTGAACCTTATCTACATATGCTAATTGACAACATTTCATATTTTCAAAAGATCTTAATTCGAAAACCATTTGGGTAAAACTGTATTTTATGCTCAAAAAAAATATTTTTGGATTTTTTTTCCCATTCATTTTGGAAAAAATCGTCAATTAGTGTGAACCGGAAGTGTGACGTCATTTTCCCTGCATTATCGAGAGAGACCTTAGTGCTGAAACGATTAAAAAGTGTATGGTATCCGGTTGTCATTTTCTGACATACTTGCCGTCTGACGTTTATTTGTTTTGAAAATTGTTACAACTGCTTAGCGGCTTTAGAAGTTTAATTTTCTTACCGTTGGTTAATTTGCACGTTTTCGAAGACCTTAAAAGACTTGGCACTTTCCCACTGGACTCCGATAACGCATTCAAACATTATTAACTTGGCATTCTTTTACCGGACACCGATTTTTTTCATATAATGAAGACATCAGAAGGTTTTTCTCAGGCTGATAGCATGAATCTGCCGCGTGTTGAAATTATGATGATGATGTAGTACACATCGGCAAGTGATGAATATAATCCAGCCCAAATAAGAGGAGCAAAAGCATCGTTGTATTCCCGAACTTCCTATGTTGACAACGCTGTAACGCCTGACAGTTATTTTTTTAATCGTAATTGACAACATTTCATATTTTCAAAAGATCTTAATTCGAAAACCATTTGGGTAAAACTGTATTTTATGCTCAAAAAAAATATTTTTGGATTTTTTTTCCCATTCATTTTGGAAAAAAATCGTCAATTAGTGTGAACCGGAAGTGTGACGTCATTTTCCCTGCATTATCGAGAGAGACCTTAGTGCTGAAACGATTAAAAAGTGTATGGTATCCGGTTGTCATTTTCTGACATACTTGCCGTCTGACGTTTATTTGTTTTGAAAATTGTTACAACTGCTTAGTGGCTTTAGAAGTTTAATTTTCTTACCGTTGGTTAATTTGCACGTTTTCGAAGACCTTAAAAGACTTGGCACTTTCCCACTGGACTCCGATAACGCATTCAAACATTATTAACTTGGCATTCTTTTACCGGACACCGATTTTTTTCATATAATGAAGACATCAGAAGGTTTTTCTCAGGCTGATAGCACGAATCTGCCGCGTGTTGAAATTATGATGATGGAGTACACATCGGCAAGTGATAAATATAATCCAGCCCAAATAAGAGGAGCAAAAGCATCGTTGTCTTCCCGAACTTCCTATGTTGACAACGCTGTAACGCCTGACAGTTATTTTTTTAATCGTAATTGTCGCTCTGGATTCTAGTTTTTTTAAATCGTAATTGTCGCTCTGGATTCTAGTTGGGAAAGTGACGTCATTTTCTACATACGCCCTTTTAGAATGAGCTACTTTTCAAACTGCTATTTTTAATTGAAAAATTGAGTTAAATCGAAAAAGATAAAATACGGGTAGCTTAAAATTCCACCTATTTTCTATCCAGCTCATAAAATGAAGGAGTAGAAAATTTGAAATATTGTCAATTGTCGCTCTGGATTCTAGTTTTTTTAAATCGTAATTGTCGCTCTGGATTCTAGTTGGGAAAGTGACGTCATTTTCTACATACGCCCTTTTAGAATGAGCTACTTTTCAAACTGCTATTTTTAATTGAAAAATTGAGTTAAAACGAAAAAGAAAAAATACGGGTAGCTTAAAATTCCACCTATTTTCTATCCAGCTCATAAAATGAAGGAGTAGAAAATTTGAAATATTGTCAATTACGCGGTATTGCAGTATCCCCGACGATATGTCTTATACTATATCTAATTTGAAGAATAGAGATCTATGACTTTATGCTTGCAGTGTCAATGTCTTGTGACAAAACAGGCACGTTGTTTCACACTAACCAAACCTAATTTCGCAGACAGAATTCGGCTACTTCATGTCGCGAGGTGGCAGTGTGTTGCTACGGCAAAGCGGCGTGTTCCGAACAAACTGCGTGGACTGCCTCGACCGGACCAACGTGGTCCAGAGCTTGTTGGCCAAGCGGCAGCTGGCCGCGGCGCTGCGGCTACTGGCTGTGACTCCGCCGGACGAGTGTCCGGAGCTAGACACGCTGTTCAACAATGTGAGTGTATACAAGTCTGGTCTGACCGGACCAACGTGGTCCAGAGCCTGTTGGCCAAGCGGCAGCTGGCCGCGGCGCTGCGGCTACTCGCCGTGACTCCGCCGGACGAGTGTCCGGAGCTAGACTCTTCACGTATTTGCTTCTAAAGAAAAGGAATGTTGAACTAGTAACATACATCCTAAGGGGGAGGGGTCCGGTATTTAAAGTTACACCCTTTCCCCCTTAGGACTCAATTACCAATAACATTCTTTATTTTGCGCTCGTTTTCATCTGGTTACGCTATGATCCTCACCCCCCTAGAATTTCTATATCTACGTGCTTGCAACACACTTTGCAGTTAGTCGGCGACCGATTGTTATAACATGTTGGTGATATATTTATTTGTGTGCATTTGTAGTATAAAAACCTATTGTACTAACATCTAAAATTCGTCCCCAGATATGGGCGGACCATGCAGACATGATCTCCACCCAATACTCCGGCACCGGAGCCCTGAAGACCGACTTCACTCGCACCGGCAAGCGCACGCGGCTGGGCCTCATACGGGACGGCATCAACTCGCTCACGAGATACTTTAAGAACAACTTTAGCGATGGATTCCGACAGGTAAATATGTGCTTTATGGCGTATATGTAGGGTACAATTTTGCTTGACGAAAATAGAAATGTAGTGTTGTACTTATGTGTTTATACAGGGTGTCCGTAAAACCAATGTACATACGATAAGGGCTGATAGACTAGCTCATAAGACACCAGTACGTCTAGCATAACTGGCCGCGACTACGTTTCTCGCGCGACAGAGCATCACCTGTCACTGTCACACGATATTGAGTGAAAAGAGATAGGTAGTGTTAGTCGCGCGACAAAGAGTCGCGTGTCACAGTTGTGCTAGAGGTACAGATTAAGTGAATTCGACCTCAGTAAAAATCTCTTAGTTTTCGAGATATTGACGTTTTTGCAAAATTCGTGCTACGACTCAGTGTTTTGAGTGTCATGACTAAAGTATTTTTCAAATATGTTTTTTTGCTATGGGTTGCCAAATAACTATGCTATTGAACGCAATTCCTATTTTTTCCTATTTTTTCTAAAATGGTATAACATTTTCTAAATAGGTACTGTAATAATTTTTGAGATAATGATATTTTGTTGTAAAATTATGTTATATTTGCCTACCAACTGTATTATGTTTGTCTACCAACTGTCTCCTGACTTCATCTAAAATTTGTTATACGATCCGGTTAAACTAAATTTGCACTTGGCGTGCTTGACGTCATTTACTAATTAGGTGCAAACTTAACGTAATCGTCAAAACTAAGAGATTTTTACTGAGGCCAAATTTACTTAATCTGGTGTCTTAGGACCTGATCTATCAGCCCTTTTCGTATGTACGTTGGTTTTAGGGACACTCTGTATGTTAAAAAAAAATCATAGCAGGAAATAATGGATATTCAATGGCCTGGGGAACAGTTGCTGTTAAATTTTGGCTTTAACGGAAACATTTAGGTCCCGTAAGCACAGTTTAGTTCTGAAACAATATTGATAATAGGGATGACGATTGGGTTAAAACTATATAATTCTATGTAGTCCGTCAATTAGATTATGGAAAAATATGGGACACGTATTTTTTGGTTTATCAAAATATTAAAAATCGGCAAAGTCATCATCAAACTTCTGGAGTGGGGGCTTGTGACGTCACTCCTAGGTGAAAATTGTACCAAGGAGTGACGTCACTCGAAACTTCTAAGCACTATCTATCCTCGTCATTTTTAGGGTTCCGTAGCCACAATGGCTAAAAAGGAACCCTTATAGTTTCGTCATGTCTGTCCGTCCGTCCGTCCGTCCGTCCGTCCGTATGTCACAGGCATTTTACTCAAAAACTACAAGACCTATACTGATGAAATTTGGAATATAGATGTCTTGTAGATGCCGCAACTAAGTTTGGTAGTTAAATAATAAAAATAAAGAAATCTAGGGGGGGCACTCCATACATGTAACAGAAGCTAAAAAATTTTTTTTTCACAAAATGTCAACGTGTGGTACATAGTTCGACAGCTCTTTTGAAAACATTTTAAGTTTCTTAAGTAATGTTTGTGATTAAGTGAATACCTTTGGAAATAATCGCTCCGAAAGTTGTGAAAATTGTGTCCCCCCCTCTATCTTCTAAACCGTGTGTCCGAAAAATATAAAAAAAATTACAAAGATAACGCTAAATTAATACTTTCAACGAAAATTATTTTCAACAAGATCGGATTAACCGTTTTTGAGTTATTGGCGATAAACTGCGCTTCTCAACAAAAGGACGTAATTGCTATGAAGATACGCTCTTTTGTTGTTGTACTTTTTTTACATCGTATTTTTTACCTTATAGTTACGGCTATGGAACCCTACACTGAGCATGGTCCGACATGCTCTTGGCCAGTTATTTGTGTGTGGAACAAAAGAAAAAATACGTGTACAATCGAAGACACTGCTAATTGACCACTTGTCACCCTTATTACAATGTATTAAGGTCTACTGATTGTCACTTAACTGTGTCTTCGTTTGTACAATATTTTTTAATAATCTAACTGAGACAGTTTTTAGGGTTCCGTACCAAAATGGTAAAAAAGGAACCCTTATGGTGCGACTCTGTCTGTCTGTCTGTCTGTCTGTCTGTCTGTCTGTCTGTCTGTCCGTCTGTCACAGCAAGATATCTCAGGATCTACTGATGCTATCGACTTGAAATTTGGAATAGTGTTAAAAACCGCTAACCCAAGCCTATGGGACAGAAAAAAAATCTTATACCTTTTTTACTTTTTTTTTAAAGGGGACCGAAATGGGATGTCATAAATCAAAAGTGGAGCTAATATATCGAGTGGGATATCAAATGAAAGGGCTTAATATGTAGATTCCAAAACAGTTTTTATTTTTTTTCTTAGACATGTAATTTTTAATTGAAGACTAAAACCGTTAAAAAAAATACCGTTCCCCCCCTATTATCTCCGAAGATACTGAACAGAAAAATCTACAATAATTACCGATTATTAATATTATCCTAAATATTATAGGAAAAATAAAACGGTTTTCCTAACTTGCAGCATTTTTTAGAAATTCGCAAAAATCGTAAGACAACCTTATTTGCTCCTACTGAACTAACCGCGGCATATGTCGATGTATGGGGACAACAGTTTCACAAGAGCAAAGTTAAGTTTGTCCTACCATACAGTTTTTCTTGAATTATTCACATATCTACTGACGAGTGTGTACGGAACCCTCGGTGCGCGAGTCCGACTCGCACTTGACTGGTTTTTTTTGTCGTCTAGCCCATTGTTCTTATTTTTCAGGATTCCATTGATTTACTGCTGGGCAAATACGTGGTCTATGACGGAGAGGGCAACACGTCGCTGTGCCCGCTGCGAAGGGACCGCGGCTGGAAGTATATCACTGTGAGTGAACAAATCTATTACAGGTCGATTCACAAGAGCTGGCACGAATGGATTGAATGAGTGAATGACAATGTTTATGTGTGCATCACAAAATGATTAAATTACAGGTTGATTCAATAAGCGACAAACGTGTTTTTAGACTATCTCGTCTCATATCTTCGTAACCCAGTCTGCATCGTGTATTTTATGAGCACCAAAAAAATCTCTACCTACACAATCGCAACCTTGTTTGCAACACTGACGCCGTGAAGCGCGGAAATCGCATCGAAACATCTAAATTACTACGTATGCGTTTCGCATATTTTCGCTATGATTTCGTAAATTGCGGTGTCAGTCTGAAAACAGGGTATAAATCAAATAAAAACTCTATGATAGAATATTTTTAGCGAACCATCAAACTTACTTTTCTGAACTTCTAGTGTTAAATTATACTTTTTATTCCGGGTGTGGCCTGTAATACGAGCAAAAAATTAAACCGTAGATTCTACTCCTCAAATAATAAAACCACTTTTTAAAAATATTTAGTCCTTAGATTGTCTCTTTTTCATACAAAGGAATTAGTATTTTCAATGTACATCAAAATCCGTCTAATTGACATTGCTTGTCAATCTTTTCACCCTACAGACGTAATCAATTTCGCAATACATTGCGTGTTCGGGTAAACTTTAAAGTGTGCTAAAAATCAAACCACAAGTTATTTTTAAAAGTTGCTGAATAAAAGTTGTCTAGTTTGAGGAGTAGAACCTACGTTTAACTTTTTTGCTCATATTACAGGCCACACCCGGTATATAAAATGATGTACACAACACGGGAGGTAATAAAGAAAGGGCCGAGATCGCAGATGTTAGCGGCATAAGCTGCAAGCGATTTACGTCCATCCTGTTGTGTAATGTACTATTTTTGTGTTTTACCACCCTAGTTGTGTAATGTACTATTTTTCTCCAGTTCCCATCGGTGCTGCTGGTGGCGATGTCCATGTTCTGCTGCAGCGCGGTCCTGCCGCAGCGGTACACCAGCGAGGTCCTCTTCTGCCTCATGTTCTGGGGCGCATGCGTGGGTGCCACCCTCGTCTACATTGTCAGGTAAGTCTCAACACAATGAGGTTGTTTCGTCATAGTTCTACCAGCTGGCAGCACTGTGAATACGCTCGGCGCGTATGATAATCCAAATGGTAGAAAGAAGAATTGGTACCGACCATCATTTAGATTTAATTGCACAAAAGAAAAGTTATCGTACGAAGAGCGAACTTAATGCTAAATGATTATTCAAGATAAAATTACTCTAATAATCTTGGTCTTACAAGTAAGAAAGATCGTGAAATCTTTCATTTATTTAATCTTACCGTCAATTCCATTACAAAAGCCAATAAAATAAAAAAAATCTTTGAGTGTAGTATTGTTTCTTTTTGAAAATAGCGGAATGTTTTCTTTAACTAAAGGATTTAAGGTAGTTCCCCTCCAAGGCCCCTAGGATTTTTTCCATCCAGTATAAGGTTAACCCTTAAATGCATGATGTACGATGCAGCGTACATAAACAAAAAATAATTCATTTTGAAAACTAGACATATTTATTTTGTTCTTAAGATTAATTCTGCATGGAAAATCAACGTACTTTCATATTTATGCCTCATTTTTGGCAAAATTGTATTTAAAAAAGTTATTAGATTTTTTGACCAAAATGGCGGCAATTTTGAAAAAGTTATATTATATCAGTGTGCGCACGAGCGCGGTATCGAGCGGGCGCGTATGTCGGTGCGCACCGTGCGTGCATTTCGAAATGTCTTCAAAGACTGTTAAGTGTGCGAATTGTAACATTGTTATAAGTGAATTGTTAGCCTATGTGCAAAATAAATCCGGACTCATGGACAATGAAAGTATGCTACGGATCTGTCTATCGGCTTTTAACGAAGAAGAAATAAGTGAGGCGAAAAAAATGTTGTTTGACTCTATGCATGACAATACGAGAAAGAATGTATCAAGGAGAAAAGAAGGAAAAATGCAACGGGAGTTAGAAGATATTATGCTTGTGTTCAGGGAGGTTGACCGCGAGCTGCTGCCTACCTTCGTGGCCAGAGACCTGAACAAACTGCCGGCGGTTACGTTTGATTTTTTGGATGCATCGTCAATATTAAAAGATCTAGTGAGATTAAAGCACGAAGTTCAAGAAATTAAATGTACTTACGCTACAATTAAACAAGTAGAGGATCTTGAAAATAAATGGTGTCATGATAAATATGCATCTCTTTTGAACGGACAGGCAAACGTAAATATCAGGAGAGGAGCTTGTTTGTTAAATAGCGGTCCAATGGGATTTGTTTCGCTTAGCGGTGGATCAGTGTCAGAACAGCACGGGAGCAATGACCGAGAAGAGTCGTCGACCTTGAAACCACATGCGACAGCGCACATCAGGTGGCCGGAGAGGGATTTGTCGTCTGCGTCGCACGTGAGTGATATTCAAATACTATCTCGCTCTCAAGAGTCACCCGGCCGCGCCGTAGTGGAACCGGTTCGGACGGCAAAGGAAATATCACAGCAAGATAGTGGAGAGGGCAACTCTCTCGTAATCGGGTGCAATACGGTCGATAATCGTTCGCTACAGTATGGAGTCAATGACAGTAATGAGCGGCTCGAGTTAAATAAACAAATTAACGATGAGCAATCTAAAAAGCTGTCCTTTGCGGAGATGGTAAATAATGGAGATTCCTGGAAAAAGCCTTTGGTTGATGAGGAATGGAAGGAGGTCCAGAGGAAAAAACTTAAAAATAGGTTTATAGGGTGTAAAGGTAATGCCGCGTCTGACACAAATGTGAAATTTAAAGCGGCGGAAAACAAAGTGCCGTTATATATTTATAACGTGCACAAAGATGTATCGGAGGGTGATATTAAAGACTACATATATCAAAAAACAAAGGAAAGAATTTCTCTAGTGAAGATAAGAATGAGAAAACAAAAGGATTACCATTCTTATAAACTATTTGTCTCGAATGATAAGCTTAATATATTTTTAGATGACGCATTATGGCCTAAAGGAGTTTATTACAGGCGCTTTATTTCTATGAAGGAGCGACAAGAGGGAATGCATGAGCAAAATAGTGAGGAAGGAGTTTGTAAAAACAACAAGCAAAATGAAGGATAAACGGATAAGTACAAGTAGATTAATAAGCTTTAACTGTAAATCCCTTAAAAGGTCTATCGAAGGAGTGAGGGCGTTGTGTGAAGTAGGGGATATTTTAGCCCTACAGGAAACGTGGCTTTTGAAGGACGATTTGCCGCTACTTGGGACTGTACATGATGACTTTGCTTATGCGGGATCCTCTGCTGTTGATACCAGCGCCGGCGTCCTCACAGGGCGTCCACACGGAGGCGTGGCGTTATTGTGGAGGAAATCTGCATTTGTAGATGTAACGGTCCTAAAGTGTAATAGTGTGAGAGTGGCGGCCATTAAGATAAATACGTTAGAGTCCTCAGTCATGGTGTTCAGTGTGTACATGCCGGTTAACGCTCCTGAAAATTTGCCGGTATTCACGGAGTGTTTAGGAGAGATGTGCGCTATTAGTGCGGAAAACACGGACGTGGAAGCAATCTACATCTTAGGGGACTTTAATGCACACCCAAATGAGCTGTTTTGTTGTGAATTATTACAGTTTTGCGAGTCACAGAATTGGTTTTGTGTGGATCTGGACGTGCTGGGCGTGGAGTCTAATACGTTTACTTTCACCAGTGAAGCACATGGATGTAGCAGATGGTTGGACCATTGCATTGTTACGCAGGCAGCGAAGGCTACGGTTAGCAACGTAACGGTAATGTATGACATGTATTGGTCTGACCATTTGCCGCTCATCATTGAATGTGATTTGAGAAAATTGAATATTAAATGTAGTCCTATTGTACAGCTCAACCAGGGGGTAGTGTGGGGGGAGAGGCAGGAGTCTCAGGTTGAGAAGTATCATGCACTATGCCAGGATAAACTCAAACTTCTCGACTTTCCAGCAGAACTAACGTCTTGTGCGGATAGGTTATGTAATGTTCACGATCATAGAATAGTTTTAGATAATATGTATAATTACATAATCAACACATTAACGGAGGCTGCCAGAGGGTCGAGCAGGGTGAGTAGGGCGAAAGGGAAGGCCATTGCGGGTTGGAATAAGCATATTGCTGGCGCTCACAGGCTCGCAAGAGACAAGTTTCTTGTCTGGATGTCAGCCAACAAACCAAAACAGGGTCCAGTATACGATGAAATGTGCGAATCCAGAAGGATTTTTAAATCTAAGCTCAAATGGTGTCAGGATAGGCAAGAACAGATTAAATGTGATATTCTTGCCTCAAACCGAGCAGCAAATAATTTTAGAGCCTTCTGGAAAAACACGAATAAGTTAAATGTACGATCTGGCGTGCCTGTGAGCGTTGGGGGAGCGTATGATAAGAAGGACATCGCTAATAATTTCAAGCGTGTATTTGCTGTAAACCCAATCTTGCAAACAGCTTCGGATTACTTGGGCTATACTGAGACTGAAAGTACGGTGAGTTTTACAGCTAAACAAGTTAAAGATGTAATTAATAACATGCAGAGGGGCAAATCACCAGGGTACGACGGTCTTAGTATAGAACATATTAAATATGCCGGGGTACACTTGCCACGAGTCCTGGCTTCGTTCTATACACTCTGCCTGAGACACGCGTATCTTCCTAAACAGCTAACCAGGACCGTGGTAGTACCACTAGTCAAAAATAAGACTGGCGATCTATCAGACCTAGGGAACTACAGACCTATCTCGTTAGCAACGATACTTGCTAAAGTGCTTGATAGTCTGCTTAACGCACAACTTTGCAAACATATTAAGTTGCACGACGCCCAATTCGGCTTTAGGTCTGGCTTGTCAACGGAGAGTGCAATTTTGTGCCTTAAGCAGGCTGTCAGGTACTATAAGGACAGAAACACGCCGATTTATGCGTGCTTTTTGGACTTATCCAAAGCATTTGACCTGGTTGTTTATAACAAAATGTGGGAGAAATTAGCTAAAACCGGTTTTCCTAACGAATGCATTAACTTGTTAAAACACTGGTATAGCAACCAGGTCAATTGCGTGAGATGGGCTGGGGTAGAGTCGGAAGAATACAGACTGAAATGTGGGGTTAGACAGGGGGGGCTATCCTCGCCTATATTGTTCAATTTATATATGAACGAGCTGATCGAGGGACTCAGTAACACGCATGTCGGTTGCCATATTGGCGGAGCGTGTTTCAATAACATAAGTTACGCGGACGACATGGTGTTGCTGGCTCCCTCGGCAGACGCGTTGAGGCAATTGCTAGCAATGTGTGAGAGGTACGCTGAGCAGCATGGTCTTAGGTATAATACGCTAAAAAGTGAGTTGGTAATTTTTAAGGCCCGCAAATACAATCCCACAACGGTGCCTAGGATCATGCTGTGCGGTGAGCCGATAAAAAGAGTAGATAGAGTCAAGTATCTAGGTCACATGTTAACTGAGGACTTGACTGATGACGTGGACATGGAGAGGGAGAGGAGAGCAATGGCTGTACGAGGCAATATGCTTGCCCGCAGATTTGCACGGTGTAACAAACAAGTTAAGTTGACGCTTTTCAAAGCTTACTGTCAAACGTTTTACACGTGTAGTCTGTGGGTAAGATTTACGCTTAGAGCATATAACACCTTGCGAGTACAGTACAACAACGTTTTGAGGATGCTGTTGAGGCTGCCGAAGCATTGTAGTGCGTCCGGCATGTTTGCGGAGGCGCGTACGGACGACTTTTTCGCAATTAGGCGAAAAAGAGTAGTCTCACTACTCAGTCGAGTGCGAAAGAGTCACAATGGTCTCCTCAAGGCGTTGGCAGAGCGACTGGACTGTCCACTTTTGAAATATTGGGTGGAAGTGGCCATTGGTAGGATCAAGTAGAATAAATCTGTTCTATTTGATCCTATTAATGGCTCACTCATTTCTTATATTGTAATTTTGTATTTTTCCAGTGTATACTAACATAGAATAAGGTTTCAATGTTACTAACATTTATATGGATCAATCCTGGTCTGAAATAAATCATTTTATTATTTATTATTTATTATTATTATATTTAAGGTTAAGTGTGTTTAACGGTTTTTAACAAAATAAGTAATAATTTTTTAGTATAATGTTGTAGCACATATCATAACGATTAAAAGTTTACTAAATTTAATAAAGTTCTCAGTTTATGTAAACATTATTTGATCATGTAGGATCTAGCCTACATTTGATTATTAGTGCAAAAATAACCCAAAAAATTGCTATAGATTTTTTTAAATATTTTTCTAGTGTTTATTACACCGTCAAGGGGCCATTCATTTATTAGGTAAGACGGTTTTAGGGGGGAACCCCCCGGTCAACCATGTCTTATTTTTTCTTACAGGGGGATGGGAGGGGGATTTGATCGATCTTACGTAAGATCATAAAAATGCGCAAAATAATCTTACGTAAGATCGATCAAAACCCTCTCCCACCCCACTGTAAGAAAAAATAAGACATGGTTGACCGGGGGGTCCCGCCCTCAAACCGTCTTACGTAATAAATGAATGGCCCGGGTTACTATTATGTTGCATAATCTTTTTTGGTCGAATCATCATTTGGCAGAATTCATCATTTGGCATAATGCATTTTATTCTGAAACTTTAAACTTTTCGGGATTGTTATAAAACAAACCTAACCTAACCTAACCTATTTAACATGATAATGCCCTAAAGAGTCCTGAAAATTCTACAGTTTCAGAATAAAATGCATTATGCCTAATGATGAATTCTGCCAAATGATGATTCGACCAAAAAAGATTATGCAACATGAGGTGCACCCGAATGGCCCCTTAGGTATCCACATATTTTTTTTTAGTAACAACTATAATAACTAGAGATGCAGCGAATAGTAATTTGGCCGAATACCGAATACCGAATATTCGGCGGAGTCGACGGCCGAATAGCCGAATATTCGGCGGCCGAATATTCGGCCAATGGTTTTACCTAAAATGAAGTAAATTCGAACGCCCGGGTGAGCGGCGCCGTGAATCTCTGTACAGGTTGCAACTTGTTACTCGTCGTAGGCAGCCTATGATAGAAAAATGCGCCATTGAAAAATTTAATTTCATTTGTAAGTAGTTTAATTTATAATTCGTTGTTTATGCTACTGTTCTATATATGTTTGAAATTGATGTGAAAGATGATTAACCTAATATTTAATATTGATTACTGTTTATAATTTGTTATTAATAGTACATTACACAACTAGGGTGGTAATACAAAGGAAGGCCGAGATCGCAGAAGTTTGCGGCCCGAGCTGCAAGCGAGGGACGTAAATATGCGATCGAGGGCTTTCTTTATTATCTCCCGTGTTGTGTACATCATTTTATGTCTACACTTGGCCAGAAAGCGGCTTTTTCCGTACGCGCAGCGTGCGGAAAAAGCCACTTTATGGCCAGGTGTGGCATAAAATATTTATTCATCCTTCTTTTTCCTTCGACTTTGTGTTAATTTACTATTCGGTATTCGGCCGAATACTATGCCATTATTCGGCTTCGGCCGAATAGTCAAAATGTGGCCGAATAGGCCGAATACCGAATAGTGGCCGAATATTCGCTGCATCTCTAATAATAACCACATTTTTACAAAAAAAAACCCGACCGCGGTGCACTTTGAAACTGCATAAAATCCGCCATTTTGTTTATTTTAACGAACTTCATACCCAGTGACACTCGCACCATCAAGACGAATCTAATGATGTATCATTTATCAAAATCGGATGTGCCGTTGAGTAGTTACGAGCGGACACAGGAACGGACATACATACATACAGGTCAAACACATAACCTCCTTTGGGCTTCGCCGTAGTCGGGTAAAAAATCATGCATTTAAGGGTTAAAGTGTCCCGAACTAACGGTAAGTATGTATTCCAGACACGGTGCGGAGTTCGTGGACTGGCCGCGCCTCGACGCCGGCGGTCTGGCGGCGGCGCGCGCGCGGCCGCGGTTATGATCGCCGACCCGCCGCTCGTAGTGCTCGTCGTCTAGCCACCCACACACCGGGAACAAACGCGTCAAGGTGTTGCCACCTCTATTTATCGGTTCACTATTGGATCGCATAAATTTAAAAGGCATAATTCATCATTTCGCATAATTCATCATTTGGCATAATGCTTTTTTTTTCTGAACACGTAAACTTTTCAGGATTATTATAACGCAAACCTAACCTAACCTATTTAACAGGATGAGGCCTTAAAGAGTCCTAAAAATTCTACAGTTTAAGAAAAAAATGCATTATGCCGAATGATGAATTATGCCAAATGATGAATTATGCCTTTTAAATTTATGCGATCCAATAGGTTCCCCTATTTATCTCTCATACACCAGCCGAGCGTTTTAAAAAAAAGTGTACATGATATTATCTACGGTTTCGGTATCATTTGAGTGATAATCGACTCATTTTAATAAAACAATCAGATTTAATCGCGTATATTACTGACGCTTAGGGATTGCAAACCGGATTGATTTTCAATCCCGGATTTTACAGCCAATCCGGCCGGACCGGATCCGGTAAACAAATTAATAGGCACTATTTGCTGCCTAAGTGCCTATGGTTATTTGTTCAGACTAAATAATCATTGATTAATTCAGCAATAAGCAAAACTTATAAAGATTTATAACCAATATCTATTGTGACTGTATTAAACTAGTTTCTTAGTTCTATCGTGGATAAAAAAAAATTGATTAATTGATACTTGAAAGCCTCGTTTAATGGAGTCACAAATAGATATTATTTTTGGCTATAATAATATCATTTTACATAATTTTGTTATTGATGGATTAATCAATTATTATTTAGTCTGAAAGAATGGCCATAGGAAACAAATAGTATTAACTTATTTTGCTTTACCGGATCCGGTCCGGATTCGGTGATTTTTACCGGATCCGGTAGCTACCAAAAACCTCCGGATCCGACTGGATTACCGGATCCGGTCCGGCGGATTGCAATCCCTACTGCGTCAAATCAATACATTGTGACGCAAAGGTATGTTAGACGGTATTTCATATTCAAATACCGTTGAATTGTACATTTTTTTTAAAACGCTCATACACAACAATCCTATTAGGTTAAATATTAGCAATAGGGAATATGCATGAATTTTTTTTAACAGATTTCTTAACAAAATTTGAAAATACCGTAAAAAAGATGACGTACAGTCAAAATAAAATTGAAATCGACCGAGAAATACGGAAGATATAAACATTTTAAAGTACTAATCAGACAGTGATTAGAGAGAGAGATCCGATATGGACTATGACGTCATAGTACACGGCCGCCATACAATCTCCATACTATATTCTGTTTTGCGAGAAAAAGATAGAGATAAATCTTTGTTGTGTTATATCTTGGTTATTTTTATAGTTATTCGAAAATTATTTTTTTTCTACTGTTTTTTATATGAATGAGGTTGTATTAAAGTAAATAAAAAATATGATGCATATTCCCTATTGCGCCAGCACCTTTTGTCGCTATTTGTAAATAAGATAAACTGTAATGTTGTTAACACAGAAATATATCGAGGTAGAAGGAAAATGTGTTTGTGCCACACCTGGCCATAAAGTGGCTTTTTCCGCACGCTGCGCGTACGGAAAAAGCCGCTTTCTGGCCAAGTGTAGACATAAAATTATGTACACAACACGGGAGGTAATAAAGAAAGCCCTCGATCGCATACTTACAACCCTCGCTTGCAGCTCGGGCCGCAAACATCTGCGATCTCGGCCTTTCTTTGTATTACCACCCTAGTTGTGTAATGTACTAATGTACCTCGCATGCTAAAAGGAAGTGGCGGCGGCCTACTATGCACGCCGTTAACTTCAGTTGCCGTCAATATTGTTATCAGATTTGAAAATCTGATAATAATGGTATAATTAATTGTTCGAATACCACCAAATGGTATGGAAAATTTATGTTTTCCATCACTAAATTACACTTATGGCGTCAAACGCTAAGCGAAACGTTACACGCTTGGTTCCCATTCAAATCGACAAACTATTCATATTCATTTATTGCAGTACCATGTTTACAATAAGGTGTTACAAATATTTTAAGTACAATGGCTACCCTGTTAGGGTGTGGCAATGTCTTAGGTGCTAATCTTAAAAGCTAGATTTCTTCCAAACGTAATAGGTAATCAGCTAAGTCACATTTCTTAAATTATGCAATAATTAGATTCATAACATTACAAAAAATAATAAAAAATAATTACAAATAAAACAAATTTAATTAATCATTATTAGAGAATTACATATTAATTACAATAACTCGTACCTATGCCTTGCGTGTGGGTATGCTATTAAATTGAGTCATCAGTCATAAATTCCTGTACCGAATAATAGGCCTTATTTATAAGAAATTGTTTCAGCTTATTGTGATAAACGCTATATTTTTCTTCGGTTTTTATGTCATTCGGTAACTTATTATATATTTTTTCTACTCCTGTACTGTTATCTGTCTTTTACTTGGTCACGAACACTAATATAAGAACATGCATAATATGAGTTCAGAGAAGTCTATACTCTATTCCCCATAACAGCACTAGTGTCGTTATAGTCACTTTACGTTATTGCTAGCATCCACAGATTCCTAAATTTAGGTTAAACTTAGGTCAAGGATTAAGCGGTCAATTTTAACTTTACGGTAAAAATGCACAACTACCAACTTAACAAACAATTAAATTCCTACGGTTTTTAAGAAAAACAAAACTTTCCGAACTAAATTCATTGATGCCAACATAAAAAAAGTATTTTTAATTTAAGTATATTTTAAATTTAAAAAAAAAGGTTTACCATAGACACATACTGTCAGTCAAACGTCATATTTGCCTTGTTTCCAGGTTATGATTAATTTTGTATTTCAATAATTTAAAACCTAGTCGTAGAAAAAGTATTGTATGCAACGTTGTATAATTAAGTCAAAAAACGCTCATTGCGTCTCTATTTGCGATACTCGCCGCGTTCGCGGCTCGTATCGCAACTCACGCAATTCGCATTTTTTGAACCCACTTATACAACTGTTGCATAAAATACTATTATGCATCTGTAATATGGACCACATTTGTACATTTTCAACTTTGGGGTTGGAAGTACTATTTCCTTTTATCTCGATACATTTCTGTGGTTGTCAACTCGTACAATTAATGCCATCGATAATAAAAAAAAAATACAAAATAACATTCAAAATAAAATATAAATCACATCTGAATAAACCACTGAATTTTTTTCACAGATTAATTAGTTTTTTGTTATTATTTTCCATTTCACAAATATTTTTTCCGGTGGCAATTTGCACAAGTTGACAGTCGGTTTATTTACAAATCGTTCCTTTACTTTCTCAACCACGTATCTAATCAAATACTTTGATAAAAAAAAGCACCTGAGTAACTAGTAGAAAAGTGCGATTCTCCTATGAATTATTCGATTAAATACGTGGTTAAAAAAGTAAAGGAACGAAATGGCAACAAGAAATTTGTGTCTATCGGCAAGCAGCTATGCGTTTTTGACCTCATTATTCAGTAACATCTAGTTTCTTTGATCAAATCGACTATTCACATGTAAGTACAGTCAAGGGTAATAAAAATATTCAATATTTTCGAAATAAGTACGTCCTCACAATATAAAACTATTTTAATGTATACTAAATAGACCTGGATTCGGCCGGTATAACTCTACCTCATCTAAGACTTACGACATGTTAGAATAGTACATTACTCAACTAGGGTGGTAAAACAAAGAAACTCCGAGATCGCAGATGTTTGCGGCCCTAGCTGCAGGCGAGGGGCGTAAATATGCGATCGAGGGCTTTATTACCTCATGGGTAATAAAGCCTCTATAAGCCCTATATGTGTAGCAGGAGCGTGGCGTCCAAAGAACTCGATTCCTACCGGCTTGCCTAATATCAGGCATTTGAGCACCTTATTCTACAGCTCTTAAGGAAAATGTACGCCAAATCTGCACCGGCTTGCCCAAGGATATTTTTTACGCTACGCCACTGATGTGTAGGTACCAGTGGCGTGGCGTAAAAGATATCCTAGGGCAAGCCGGTGCAGATTTGGCGTACATTTTCCTTAACAGCTCTAGAATAAGGTGGTCAAAAGCCTGATATTAGGCAAGCCGGTAGGAATCGAGTTGTTTGGACGCTACGCCACTGGTAGGTAAATCATTTTATGTCTACAGTTGGCCAGAAAGCGGCTTTTTTCACAAAACAATAGTCACAGCCTGTGCTAGCGTAGATCGAACGCTTTCGTTTTATGGTAAAACTAGATACGGTAGGGTTTACCAACGATCGGATCTGGGCCTAACAGTGAACATGTACAAACTCACCAAAATATCTTCCAAAACGTTTAAAATATATTTGTGTAATTTATCATTCCATAAGTATTGTCCGAGAACTATACGTAAATGTAATTGTCCATAGACTATCAATAGTCAAAGGCCCCATTTACACGGGGCGAGAACTCGTATGCGAGTTTGATTACATTGCGGGCTAACTAGGTACGATGAGTACAGTAGATAGATTAATCGGCGCAATGTTCTCACTCCGTCTAAATGGGGCCGAAGCATACAGTCGCTCGGCGAAGACATTTAAATGTTACGTCACTTTATTGCAATTATTATTCATTCTGGCAATTATTATTGATTCTGACAATTATGATTGATTCTGACGATGATTATAGATTATAGCGTAAATTTAGATCAACTACAGGTAGGAGTGTTTCGCAATCCTATTTGTTCTGCGTACAAAGGAACCGGGGATTAACAAGCTACTTTACTTAAATTTGTTTAATTTTATAACTTGAGACATCATGTCTGTGTTAAACTACGTGAGATTCTCATAAGGCCAGAAACAGGTAGTTCATTATTTACATAGGGCGATAGAACAATGCCTCAGATAGCAGGTATTTGAAGCCCAAGCCGAAGGCAAAAGCGATAAAGGGGCATTTCTCCAGAAATATGTCTGCGGTCACCTCATTCATCTGGCCCTTTTTCATACTAAATGTATGGAGACAGATGAATGAGTCGCAGACATATTTCTAGAGAAATGCTCAAAGATGCGATCTGAGCTTTATTTATTACCGCCCGTGATAAGTACAAAATTTTACGTCTCCCCCAGGTCAGGAAGTGGGATTTTCCGCCACTTTATACCCAGGTGTGACGTAAAATATATTTTGTTTTTGAGTAGTTCAAAGTATAGTTTCCTATTATCCTAATAGATGGTCCTGACCAAGGGCCATTAAAACAAGAGGACTGTCATTCTCCATACTTTGGATTGTAACCCGACCGCTAGGGGATTTCCGGGCAAAAACTAGATGGCGCTAAAAAACTAAACATTTAACGATGTTTTAATTGAACAAAGAAACATAGTATAGTAACAATTAGTTCGTAAACAGCTAATAATACATAAATTCTAACATTTCAATACTGTGTCAAGTTTGCAAAGTTGAATAATTGTAAATAATATAATTATTTTACCAAGCTTATACATAGATGGCGTTGTAAATTCGGGGAACAGCTTTTTGTATGGAGAATCACAGTCCTCTTGTTTTAATGGTCCTTTGTCCTGACTCATCAATGGTTTATGTTGTGAAAAGGTTTAATACTAATTTTCGACCTCTCAACTTTAGAAGGATGCGAAACACTTGTATTTTTTTTTTGACATCCCACTCAACGGGGACTTCGTATGGTGACCAATCCTGATATTTGGCTGTTGCATACATAATTCCAGATTTTAACTTAGTAGTTTAATTTTTTCCGTCAAGTATCGGGGGGATTATCTTCGGGATCAATTACCCCGTTGATGGGGCCGTCGTGCCTATAATACTGCCTTCCCAATACCACACGTTCAAAGTTTCAGATTGTCGATTTTGCATTTCTAAAGATGTTTGCCATTTTTTTTATAGCGCGATCTCCTGGCAATTATATGTTACTAGAATTTACCCGCGGATTCACCCGCGTTGTTCCCGTTACTGCCGTTTTACCAGGCTATAAAGTATCCTATGTTTCAATCCAGGACTTGGTCTACTTGCATACTAAATTTCAGCTCAATCCATTCAGCCGTTACCCCGTTACTTAGTAATAAACATCCAAACATCTTCACGAACTTTCTCGGTTATAATAATTATCTAGTGAAAAGTACAAGTCGCATATAACCCAGGTGCAAAAGAGCTTAAGTCATAGAATAGAGTTGTGACCTTTTGTACCTGGTATAAATGTGACTTGTACCCATTTTCACTAGACCCACAGTATTAGTGTGATCACGGACGCTTACAAGTGGGACAAACAAAAAAATATCCCAATTTTTTTTTTCAAAGTAGAAATAACAAAATTGGCAGAAAGCTTCACAATAAAGAAAATGGCATTTTTTTTTTATATATTCATTTAACAGATTTCCATAATAATACATTCTACAAAATCAATTCGTTTCTTGAGTGACCTTCGATTTTATAATCTAGTGAATGTGGTAAGATGGGAAATATATAAGTTGGGAAACTGGTATTTTGGGCGCGAGGGGATGAAGCTATATGGTGTGTGGTGGCTTACGAGGACTGGGGTCGGCGTTTTGTTATTGCACCGCTTTCGGATGACATTGCTTATAAAATTTAAAAATATATTGTTTGTAGGTTTTATACAGTATGTTCCTTTTTATGTTTTGCTAAGCTGTGAAAGTGTTATTTTATATAAGTACTTTTTATCTAATTTCAAGCAACAGGACCTACACAACTAATTTCCGAAATATCATGCTTAGTTATATATTTTCCTTTTCTATGTATTTTTTCGTGAATTTTATATTAATTTAATATGATGGTTTAATATAACAAAACTATATTTGTATGGGAACAAGGGAAGGCAAGTTGTTATGTTTAGTATGTGGGGTATCAATACTGAAATAGTTCTTTTAGTTGTTGATTAAAATTTTTGTTTAGCAATGTTATTCGCAAAGGGTTTTTTCGTAATTATAATTGTTCTATTTTTTCACAAACTTGTGATTATTTAACTTAGTTATAATTTTAGGAGGTAATTTTATGGAAAGGATGTAAGTATATAATTAAAGTGTTTGAATCATACATGTTGTTTTCTTTGTCTGTTATCTGAAACCGGAAACTTAACTCTTCATCTGGACACTGTTAAAACAGTGGATTGCAGACTTAATTTATCAAGTTCAGTAGTCATCATCATCAAAGTCCTGTGACCCATGGAACATTACGAACAAGCTTCTAAGTCCGCTAAAGAAAAAGTAAGATGTTTAAAAAAATGTGGGACATGACGCTGCTTATAATGAACAACGGCCCAATCCAAAATAATTCTGCGTTGAACTTTAAATTCTAACATTGAGTAGTAAGACTCAAAATAAATCTTACTTTTCTAATTTGCGCCGTTGTTCATGATAAGCAGCGTATATTGAGAGGACATTAGAATCCAGTCCATTTTATTGGATCAACTGGAAGGTATACCTACCCGTTCAAACAAATATAAAGTACATATACATCTTCGAGTAGGTAATAGGGGAAAATGCAAAAAAAAAATAAAAAAAAATTGACGTAATGAGAACGTTATCCTTTTTTGAAGTCTGCTTAAAGCAAGCAACAGTAGGTAATGCCGCGGCTACATTATCGGAATCCGGCCAAGGTTCGTGTTGGTGTACAGCTTTCTCTGACATATAAAAAGAACGACACGCCAACACGAACCTTCGCCGAATCCCGATAATGTAGTTGCGGCATAATATTTCAAGACAAGTGCTGTGCTGTTGCTTGCATACAATAAAACTGTGCAAAAAACAAAACGCAGCGCAGACTAGATATGACGTTTCATTTTGACAGCCATAATCACTCCGTTCCGTTCTGTGTAGATAAACGTCGCGAAAATTATCAGACGAGTGTTTCGTGTCGTAATTATTATAGTTAAATGTATCGAACACGGTGATCCGATAATCTAGTTGAATTAACTTAAATAAAACCCAAATCTAGTCCTTACAATTGTGTAGTTTAAGAACAATGGTGTGACGAGTTTTTTTCGCAAGTAACGAAGGCGCCAGAATGTCTGACGAGCCAGAAGCTAGGATGTGGGACGAAGGCACCTCAAGATACGATTCGGGAGACCATGGCGTTTATTTCGAATCGGCCTTTGCCTCATCTGAGCATCTGGACAGAGCGCCCCTGCTCTCTGAGGTAAGCGTTAAAAAAAATTAAAAAGTTTAATTTAGTATTTAAAAAATGATCAGAGAAACTTGGTATATTCCCTGATGGCTCAAATGAAAAATGAATGATACTCTTTCCATTGCATTTTCTATTTTTATATTATTTTTAATTTTCTATTCTCTAGTATCTCTGTGAAGTGAACTGTTTTTACTTTTATTGAAATACTTAGCTGTGAACTTCTGGTAAAGTAATATGATTTGAAATGGTTTCTTTTTTATCTAATTGAGTGATCAGGATATAAATATTTACAACATGTAATTATTGGCATATACTTTATCAAGATATGTTATCACATCTATATCTATACATATAGTCATATAATAAAATAAGTAAGACTGTGGTTGTACATTAACTCCTCATATGTGGTGTAAAAATTTGTTATTGAAAAATGGAGCTTGACCTTAAAACAAAAGGATCCGTGTCTAAGCAGATGAGGGGTTAAAGATATTACTAAAAATTTTACTAGGTAGTCTAAAAAAAAGTAATAATAGGTAGTCTAAATCAATTTGTGTAATTTTAGCATTTTTGTTCTTTGTTTTTCTTGCATCACAAAAAACTACCAAACCAATTTCCATGAAATTTAGTGTACAGGAAGACTACAAACCTAGTTATCATATAGTATAAAAGGGGAGGAAAAAAAACAGTTATTTCACCTTTGCAAATGAAGTTGTAGACATTCTCTAGTTTCTAATAACTGCCTATCTAATCATAATTTACGTACAGTCCAATTAGATTTATAACAAATTATCAGGCAATATAAATTAGTCTCACTAGTCATTGAGCTGATCAGATATACTAAGATTAGCGTAATAGTCCGATAGCTTACATAAAACCTTCAATGGCAAGGTATCCATCCGTAGAACCCAATTAGCTTTTGCTTGCATCACCCGACTATCGGGTTCATTTTGTATGAAAATTTGAAAGCATAGTACTGAATATGTTAACATGTTCCACGTCCCAGTGCCAGAGTCTGTACTTCCACTATGGAATCACTTTCACTTCCCAACTGTGCAATCAGTATGGTTGCACAGTTGGGGACTTGTGACATTGTCCGATAGTTTTTGGGGACAGTGAATGTGTTAAGAGACCCTACACGTTTACCTTACAAATGCTCATTTGAAAGTATATTTTACAAAAATCAATAAGTAGACCATAACAGTGCTGTGCTGCTCACGTAATAATAGGGCGGAATAATAAAAAGAAACTTATCTGCTTCATATTTGCTTTTATCAGCTACCATATAGCATAATTGAATATTTAACTAAACACCAAATATTCCGATGGAACAGAGACCTAACTCCATATGGTGATTACAGCAATTCCTGCCTTTTTTATTACAAGTACAATGTTATCTGGGTCATATTGGGTAAGCCCAGCTGATAAAGCATAGTAGGCTTATCTACAAATGTGTTCGTTTTTAGACCATAATATTTTGTATTTTGTATAGTATTTATAAACATCTAAAATAAATAAATAAATATTGGAGAATAATCTGACACATATCAAGCTAGTCTCAAACTAAGCAATGCTGCCGCACAGAGCCTAAATTATCGAAAGTAATAGTACATTGTGTAATTGTGTATCAAGGGCGGTAAGTAAGGAATTACAAACGAGTGTTTGTTACAAGGCCGAGGCGAAGCCGAGGGCTTTAGTAACACGAGTTTGTAATTCCTTTACCGCCCGTGGCACACACAATGTTTTTCATCACACTTGTGAGGAAATCTAATTAAAATAACCTTACTTAAGCTAAATAAAATTGTAAAACTGACATTAGTGACATATATCAAGACGACAAGTCACGTTCGGAAACCATAGCGGTAAAGACTTAAAATGGTTGATTTTATATTTGCAAAATAAAGAAATACATTATTCAAACATTTAATTAATGTTACAGAAATATGTGTTTACATGTATTTGCAATAACAGTTCTCTTTAAATAAATATTTCAGTAATAAAAGTTAAAAAAGTATGTTGGCGTTTCCTTTGAACATGACAAATAAGAGTAAAACAGAACCAGCGTTTCAAATTTAAAAAGAAAACCATTACGCCCTAGGGCGTAATAGGTCATTTACGGCCCGCAAAACCTACGTGTAATGACACCATTTTCGAGCAAGTGTGATGAAAATTTATATGTTTCTCTTCAAACTTAGGTACTGTTCTTTAGGCTCTGCATGACAGAATGCTTGTACTATGGGTACTAGATGACGATATTCATACTAAAAATAGAAAGAAAACATAACATAATATTTATGCATAATGGTTGTCTAGTACCTATATTGTAAGCATTTATGCAATTATTGTTGTATTAAAGGTGCACCCTGTACTGTATAAAACAATAACCACATTTTTACTAAAAAAAACCCGACCGCGGTGCACTTTGAAACTGCATAAAATCCGCCATTAAGTTTATTTTAACGAACTTCATACCCAGTGACACTCGCACCATCAAGACGAATCTAATGATGTATCATTTATCAAAATCGGATGCGGCGTTGAGTAGTTACGAGAGGACGAGTATTTCGCGCGCTCAAGGTTTTTGAGCTATAGCTTCTATATTTATTGACAGATTTTCAAGATTTAAACTACATTATAAAGCTTAGTAAATTGTTTATATTTTTGTAGTACATTTGCATAACTTAATGTTTTTAGTTTTGCTGTAAAACCTAAATTTCCGTATTTTTCTTTTGACATTGAAATTATTGTGTGATTAATTCCTAAAGTATAACATTTATTAAAATCAAATGTAAAGGTCATTTATAGTACATCTAATTACCTTTCATTTGATATCTCTTAAGTGGATGTGAGATGTGTAGTTTTGTCACAATGAAACACGGGAGCGGCTAGATGAATGACATCATATTCGGTGACCTTGACCTTTCAGAGACTGTCTCCCGGCAGTTTTGGGGTCCAGAGATCATGCTTAATAACATACTAAAATTTGGTGCTGGTATCCGGAAGTAATTTTTTTTTCCATAACTCGGCGCACTACGGGAGTTTTTTCGCGCGCTCAAGGTTTTTGAGCTATAGCTTCTATATTTATTGACACATTTTCAAGATTTAAACTATGTTATGAAGCTTAATAAATTGCTTTTGTTTTTGTAGTACATTTGCATAACCTAGTGTTTTTAGTTTTGCTGTAAAACCTAAATTTCCGTATATATTTTTTTGAGATTGAAATCATTGTGTGAATAATTCCTAAAGTATAACATTTATGAAGTTCAAATGTAAAAGTCATTTATAGTACATTTAATTACCTTTCATTTGATACCTCTTATGTGGATGTGAGATGTGTAGTTTTGTCACAATTAAACATTCATAAGAACGCGGGAGCGGCTAGATGAATGACGTCATATTCGGTGACCTTGACCTTTCAGAGACTGTGTCCCGGCAGTTTTGGGGTTCAGAGACCATGCCTAACAACATACTAAAATTTGGTGCTGGTATCCGAATGTGAACTTTTCCCATAGAAGCATGTCCGTAACTCGGGGCACTACTAAAACTTGGCTATATTTAACAGAGAGTCAACCTTGAAAAG
Source organism: Eudemis profundana (assembly GCA_947034925.1). Classification (NCBI taxonomy): domain Eukaryota; kingdom Metazoa; phylum Arthropoda; class Insecta; order Lepidoptera; family Tortricidae; genus Eudemis; species Eudemis profundana. The sequence goes on along the minus strand of OX344814.1, from coordinate 5,021,468 downwards.
GTAAAGTAAAAATAAATAGATTGTCAACTCAAAATTCAAATTTATTTTTTAAAAAGAACCAAAGATTTAATTAACATAGTAATTGTCATTGCACAAGGTAATAGACCAATACATAAAATAAGTCAGTAATGAAATTACTTTTTGCAGATTTTTTTCATACAGCAAATTCTTTTCGCGTTCTTCAAATATCGGTTGTATATTATCGGTTATACCGATATATCGGTATCGTTACATCCCTAAACGTGTTCTCTGTTTTCAAAGCGTATTACACTTTTGTTAGGATAAAGAGATAACTTTTTGTTCGCGAAAACCGACCTGTACCTCTAGCACAACTGTGACACGCAACTCTTTCTCGCGCGACAAATGCTACCTATCTCTATCCACTCAATATCGTGCGACAGTGACAGGTGATGCTCTGTCGCGCGAGAAACGAAGTCGCGGCCAGTTATGCTAGACGTACTGCGCTCAGTGAAAATGGGATATATTTAAGCTTTATAGAAATAGCATCGTTCACTCAACCGCGCTGAAAAGGGAGTATCTTTTATGTAAATGTTGTACACGGTGATTTTTAGGGTTCCGCACCTCAAAAGGAAAAAGTGGAACCCTTATAAGATCACTTTGTTGTCCGTCTGTCTATCAAGATCCTTTATCTCGGGAATGTGTGGAGACTGTGGAGGTATCGAGTTGAAAATAAAACCATATACTCATGTCTACGGTCGTTTAAAGCTGTGAAAAAATTCAAACTTCTAAGTTAACGTGAAAAGAAGATAGGTACGGCCGTTTATGCCGCAAAAAAACGTAAATTCGACACTCGATTAACACTCAAGGAAACCAAAATTCAAAGTTTGACCTAGAATATGCAATTTGGCAAGTAATACCGTCGTATACTAACAAAATAGTTATAATTGAATATTTATTAACCTGACCTGTATGAATGAGTATGTTAATTTGGACAGTGCATTTAAATTTTTACCTCTAAAATTACTAACAAATATATCATTTACGAGCAAATTTTCTCTAGGTGATAATTACTATTAATGAAATTTTCAATTTTAATGGCAACACAGTGGTAGATTTGTTGGAATTTAATTATAAATCGTATTATACAAGTATAGGGAAAAATCTGAAAACTAAATATTTTTATCTAAACAAACATTTTTATCTAAATCATTAAAAAATAGACTTTACTAAAGGAATCATAATTTATAGGGTACTTTAATATATGTACAATCGAAGACACTGCTAACTGACCACTTGTCACCCTTATTACAATGTATTAAGGTCTACTGATGGTCACTTAACTGTGTCTTCGTTTGTACCTACAACGGAACTCGCTGGGTGAGTCCGACTCGCACTTGTCCGGTTTTTGAGTACATTGCGGCGTGTAAAGTACGTAGTGTAGTGTGCTTGTCTGGTAATTTTAGTGCTTCAGCGTTTTCGTAATGAGCTTCAAGTTTCAACCGCTCCAGTGGGTATATGGACGAATATGGTGAAATACAAGGGCTTTTTACCCGACTGCGGCGAAGCCCAAAGGAGGGTTATGTGTTTGACCTGTATGTATGTCCGTTCCTATGTCCGCTCGTAACTACTCAACGGCACAACCGATTTTGATAAATGATACATCATTAGATTCGTCTTGATGGCGCGAGTGTCACTAGATATGAAGGGAAAGTAAATTTTTGGTCAGCCGTTATTAAAATTGATCCGCAAAAAAAAATAAGCAGTTAAATCATTTGGACAGCATACAAAGATTTGGCTGGCAATAAATAAAATCGGGCGGCAACTCTTGTTCAGCAAACAGTTTAAAAACGGTTAACATTTTAACCAATATTAATCTGCTTTTTTTATCATTTGGCTGCCTAATAAACAGTCGAGCTGCAAAATAATTACTTGGGTAGCAAGATTTTACAATTGGTCAGCAGAGAGTTTAATTGAGATATACAGGGTGTCACTGTGATATATACTGGGTGTCACTGTGATATATATATATATATATAGGGTGTCACTGTGTTATATACAGGGTGTCACTGTGATAGATACAGGATGTCACTGTGATATATACAGGGTGTCACTGTGTTATATACAGGGTGTCACTGTAATGTATACATGGTGTCACTGTGTTATATACAGGGTGTCACTGTAATGTATACAGGATGTTGCTGTGATATATACAATATGTCATTGTGATATATACAGGGTGCCATTGTGTTATATACAGGGTGTCACTGTGATAGATACAGGATGTCACTGTCAGCAGAGAAAACATGTCTGTAAGCAGTTTAATTGAGATATACAGGGTGTCACTGTGATATATACTGGGTGTCATTGTGATATATACAGGGTGTCACTGTGTTATATACAGGGTGTCACTGTGATAGATACAGGATGTCACTGTGATATATACAGGGTGTCACTGTGTTATATACAGGGTGTCACTGTAATGTATACGGGGTGTCACTCTAAAAACGAAACAGCTCCCAAAAATAGGTAGATTAGGGTTATTTTTTTTTGATGACCCTAAAACGAAACGGCTCCCAAAAATAGGTAGGTTAGGGTTATTTTTTTTGATGACCCTAAAAACGAAACGGCTCCCAAAATAGGTAGGTTAGGGTTATTTTTTTTTTGATGACCTTAAAAACGAAACGGCTCCCAAAAATAGGTAGGTTAGGGTTATTTTTTTTTGATGACCCTAAAAACGAAACGGCTCTCGAAAATAGGTAGGTTAGGGTTATTTTTTTTGCTGACCCTAAAAACGAAACGATACACGTTGTGAATAAATAATATAACTTCTAAACATTATGAGATGTATAAAAAATCGAAATACCAATTTTATATGAGCCCATCACAGTGACACCCTGTATACATTACAGTGACACTCTGTATATAACACAGTCACACTATGTATATATCACAGTGACACCCTGTATATATCACAGTGACATCTTGTATCTATCACAGTGACACCCTGTATATATCACAGTATCACTCTGTATCTATCACAGTGACACCCTGTATATATCACAGTTACATCCTGTATCTATCACAGTTACACCCTGTATATAACACAGTGACACCCTGTATATATCACAGTGACACCCTGTATATATCACAGTGACACCTGCTACTTGACAGCTGACAATTACCGAATGACAAAATGCGCACACGATTGGCGGCAGAATAGTTGCGCCCAGTTAGGTTTTATTGCCCCCTTTTTTTTGATGAACAAAATGAAATATTTTGCTTACCTACTGATTGCTTACCAAAATTTGATTTACCGTAGATCGCTTAATGCAGCTCAAATATTTAATTTGCTGACCAAAATAATTTAGAGCAGATCAGTATATCATTAATTGCAGCCTGATTTATAAATGTTTGCTTACCATAAGTTGCTTACCAACTAGCTATTTTGGCTGACCAAATACATATTTCTGCTGACCAAAATATGAATATTTTGCTGATCGATTAAATGATACCCGATATGAAGTTCGTTAAAATAAACAAAATGGCGGATTTTATGCACTTTTAAAGTGCACCGTGGTCGGGTTTTTTTAACCGACTTCCAAAAGAAGGACGGTTCTCAATTCGTCTGTATGTTTTTTTTTTTATTTTTTTTTGTGTTTGTTCACCGATTACTTGAAGACGGCTGGACCGATTTGGAAAATTCTTTTTTTGTTTGAAAGGGTAGACTTCCGAGGTGGTCCCATTGTAACCAAATCAGGATCTGATGATGGAATCTTGGAGAAATCGAGGGAACTCTTCAAATATTATAGGCACACATATAGCGATTTCAGTATTTTTCGTAATTTCTCGTCCATCTCTTATTAGCAACGAGTTTTTAGTGTTAACCGACTTCAAAACAAAGGGTTAATTTGTATCTAGGTTTCTTCCCCGACTACTTGAAGATGGCTGAACCTATTTGGAAAATTCTTTTTTTGTTTTAAAGGGTATACCTCCGAGGTGGTCCCATTGTAACCAAATCAGGATCTGATGATGGGATCTTGGAGAAATCGAGGGAACTCTTTAAATATCATAGGCACACATATAGCGATTTTGGTATTTTTCTTAGTTTCTCGTCCATTTCTTATTAGCAACAAGTTTTTAACCGACTTCAAAACAAAGAGCAATTTTTATGTAGGTTTGTTCCCCGATTACTTGAAAACGGCTAGACCGATTTGGATTTTTTTTCTTTTAACTAAATAGACTTAAGTCTATTTGGTCAAAACAATGTTTCCAGCGCCACTAAAAATTAAAAAATAAAGTAAATTTTTAAAACAAAAAATAAAAACCGACTTCCAAAAACTTAAACTAAAAACCAAAAAATAATATGTTAATCACCCCAAATAAATGGATAATCAACGATTCATATATACATATACAGATATTTATAGTTTTTAACCTGTTATTTTTGAAGTCAGTGCCAGCTAAGGAGCTCAGCATAGCCAGCTTTGCGTGGCAGTGGCAGGCACCGACTTCAAAAATAACAGGTTAAAAACTATAAATATCTGTATATGTATATATGAATCGTTGATTATCCATTTCTTTGGGGTGATTAACATATTATTTTTTGGTTTTTAGTTTAAGTTTTTGGAAGTCGGTTTTTATTTTTTGTTTTAAAAATTTATTTCGTAAAAATGTTTTATTTAAAGTCCGTTCTTAACTGACAGAGTCACAGAACTGACGATTAGTGACAAACTCCATACATTTCGTCGCGGACTGACAGGTTAGACGGTATTTGAACATAGCTAAAGTTTCGCCTAACCGTAGATTTTAAAATAAAAATGCCCATAAATCAACTTAAAAATACATACGATTTTGCACGAAAAAGGGCGCGTATTTTTAAAAAAATTTCACAATTTGTCGACGTTTTAAACGCACCCTGGATAGCGCTTTTCTAAAATAACATAACCGTGCCAAAAGGTCCTATCGGCTATGTAAACCCAGTTACGTTCAGTCATTTATAGCGCGGTCTCGTTCAGCCGTAACGGACTTAGTCGGTCGGATAATTAAATGGTACCCTTTAGGCCAATGTCGGATATTTGGAGGTTAATTTATACAGTCACCTGGAATATCCCACGAGCAAGTCAGACACAGATACAGGTTGAATTTTAAATCGTGAATTGGAATATTTTTTTCAGTCTATACGTGACAAACGTGGGGGGTCAGAGGGACTTTAAATTTAATATATCCTTATTTGTTTTAAATAGGTACTTAGTTTGCTTTTTTATTTAATTGTCAATAACGTCAACATTGTTTTTACTTGTAAGAAAATATTTTTTTTGCGAGTATAAAATAAGTTTTTTGCGTGTTCTGAAACCAAGCCACGTCTGTGTTATTCATAGGTCTACTGTAAAAAATGTAATTGTGGCAGGTGATGTACATTACTAATTTAGATTGTTAAGTGTAGGTACACTAAGGTGTTATGAATATGCAGCAATGTGCCTCGTGTCATTTGCACTTGCGATTTCTCCCGAAAAATGTCGAGTGTCAAAGTCCAAATAACGTACTGTAAGCCAACTAACAAGAGCCGCTAAGGTCTCGTAGGCAATGTTAGGCGTTAAAAAAACCGGTCAAGTGGGAGTCGGACTCGCGCACCGAGGGTTCCGTACAAACTCATAAGTAGATACGTGAATAGTTTAAGAAAAACTGTATGGCGGCTAGTTTAGTAGGAGCAAATAAGTATGGGTTAGGATTTTTGCAAATTTATAAAAAATGGTGCAAGTTAGGAAAACCGTTATATTTTTCCTGTAATATTTAGGATTATATTCATAATTGGTAATTATTACAGATTTTTCTGTTCCGTAACTACGAAGATAATAGGGGGGATGGTATTTTTTTTTAACGTTCTTGGTGATAAATCAAAAAATACATGATTAAGAAAAAAAATTAAAATGGCTTTGGAATCTACAAATTAAGCCCTTTCATTTGATACCCCACTTGATACAATAACACAACTTTAAATTTTCGACCTTCCATTACGGGCCGTAATTTACGGCCCCTTTTTAAAATAACTGGCCAAGAGCATGTCGGACCATGCTCAGTGTAGGGTTCCATAGCCGTAACTATAAGGTAAAAAATACGATGTAAAAAAAGTACAACAACAAAAGAGCGTATCTTCATAGCAATTACGTCCTTTTGTTGAGAAGCGCAGTTTTTCGGCAATAACTCAAAAACGGTACATTCGATCTTGTTGAAAATAATTTTCGTTGAAAGTATTAATTAAGCGTTACCTTCGTGATTTTTTTCATATTTTTCGGACGCATGGTTTAGAAAATAGTGGGGGGGACACAATTTTCACAACTTTCGGAGCGATTATTTCCAAAGGTATTCACTTAATCACAAACATTACTTAAGAACCTTAAAATGTTTTCAAAAGAGCTGTCGAACTATGTAACTTACGTTGATATTTGCTGAAAAAAAATTTTTTACTGTGTTTAACATGTATGGAGTGCCTGCCCCCCCTAAAAATATTTATTTTAATTTTGCCATTTTGGCTACGGAACCCTAAAAAGTACAAGATTTTTTAATGTCAAATAGGGTTGGGTTAGCGACTTTTAAAACCATTCCAAATTTCATATCGATAGCAGCAGTAGTTCCTGAGATATCTGGCTGTGACAGACAGACAGAGTCGCACCATAAGGGTTCCTTTTTTACCATTTTGGTACGGAACCCTAAAAGATGTATAATGTACATTGTCGCTCCAATGCAAATGAGCTCCACTGTACGTATTTATTTAGCGGAACAAAGAGCCAAATTGAATGTTATCAGCGGGGCGCTTTATCGCGCTGTCGGCTTTGTCAACCGTTCAATTCGAATCTATGTAATTAGATAAATCTTGTCGCTTCCCTTTTTAGGATTCCGCGCCTTAATAATAGGCTGTTTGATTGATGGGAGTTCAAATCGGCTTCTTTTTATGATGTGACAAAACGCTCAGAAAGTTTGCTGTTTAGTATGAAATACGGACGCCATGCTCAATATGGTGTCTTATTTTTAGTATTTCTTATCTTAAAATCGTTGATGGCAGGGCTCGAAACCGGTTCGAAAAACCCCAAAATAGCCCAATATTTTGAATTATTTTATGCTTTTTATGTAGGGCTTAATCTTGAATTTAAGCAATGATTTCGTATTATTAAATTGACCTATTAAAAAATGAAATAATAAACCAGAGAACGAAAAGAACGGAAAAATACCAGTATTTTTGTATGGAAAAAATATTGGTATCCGACTCCTGGTTGGTGGCACGAATATGAGTTTAATTGATTTTATCCGGGCAGTTTTGGAAACGTAATTGGATGGTGAGAGTTAATGAATTGATTTTGACTGTTGTCAAATATCCGATTCAAAAGAAAAAAACATGAATTCCATAAAAACACAGTAATCATGTATACGAGCAGGTGTAATAAAAAAATGCTGTACATATTCGGATAGTGGCTGGCAGTGCCGGCTTTATTAAAAGAGAACGTGCAGATACTAGGTACAGCACTAAATCGACAAGAGAGGCTATCTTATCTTAGCTAGCTTTTTTATCTGGAAAATAAAACTGAATGTAGCTAGAGGCACTTATCTTATCTTGGTAATAGGGGTCCTTGCGGATACACTTCGACCCAATGGGATCTTTTGTGTAATTACCCCTTACCGCATCTACGCCATGGCCTGTTCCACCATCTCCATAAATCGGATGATGGACCCCATTGGTAGTGCCTGGAATTCATCTGGCTCTGGGTAGCCAGTGCCAAATTCCTTCATTCTAGTTCTGGCGAGGGCATGACATTCGCACAGTATGTGTTTCATTGTCTCTGTTTCCTCGCCGCACATTCTGCATTCAGCATTGTCTGATAGTCCCATCTTGGTCAGGAGTCCTTTGACCCCGAAGTGACCTGTAAACACCCCCGCTATGATTTTGAGCTGTCTTCTGCTGTACTTTCTTTGTTTATTTGTCCAGCATGTGTTGACTCTTTCCATAAAGAGCTTCGAGTGCCTCAGTGTTCTTCCAAGCTAGAGGCACTAATAGATGATATTGTATTGGACAGTGTGAAAATGCTCTAAAACCGATCATTATTTGAACCTACCCTCAAAAACAAAACACTCGCGACAACGCTCCTTTATTGGAAATATGAACCAACGACCAACAGATCTAACCACCATTCTCGAGCAATTACAATTGGAGTTCTAATACGTGGAACATAAAGTTCATATTCCATCTATCTCTAACTTTCATTGCGACTTTTTTTAATCTCTAGTCGTAGCGTTGACCGCCATTCTGATCTCAATTGTCATATTCATATTGCATCTAACGAAGTAGTGTTGAAAACGAGCCAAAATGAAACAAATAACGGTGAGTACTTACGTAAGCCCAGGTTCAAATCCAATCTATCCCTAAAAGGTCTTAAAAACAATGTGTGCCCCGCGCTTTTCGACTTTTTAACTTGGCAAAGTTTTTTTTTAATTTCGCAAGTACAAAGGTTTTGTAGGTTAGGCCGGCTTCAATTTTCGTGCGCATTATTTTTTATTGGGCTTTAAAGGCTTTTGTTTGCGGCCAGGCTTAAGAAAGAAGCTGCATTTGTTTTTTAATTGCTGTGTTTAAATTTGAGACTTTGGTCTTGGTGGTCGATAAAAAGTAACGGTCCTGGTTTAAATGTGGAATGTCATATTTTTAAGTGAATTCTTCAGGCTATTCAGCTTCAAGCTGGAATTACCCGAATTGTATAGTATAGTCTCAGTCTACGCATATTGAGACGGCAGACGAAGATGTTTACACAGAGCAATTGTGCGGGGGCAAGGTGCGATGCGGTTTATTATCTAACTAGAGGACTCGCTTACTTCGTAGTGTTGATTTTGCTTCGCCGTAGTCGTAATTTGAATGTCATAATAACGTCGAATTCGATGTTATAAAGTCATAATAACATCGAACTCCATGTTATTATAACATTCAAATTACCAAAATCTCTGAAAAACAAAGCGATTTGATTTAAATTTTAAACTCAAATCTAATATCAGTCGAAATGACGTTTTATTTGAAATGATATGTAGAGTCCGACCTAAATTTCGGTTTCGAAACCGAAACTGAATTTGAGGGGTAACACACAGATAGTTTATTTGAAATAAGAAGTTATAATATGTTATATTAATGATTACTCTAAATATCAGAGACTGAATGATTAATATGTTATTTAAAATTGAAGACTATGATTGTAATTTTTTTATCTTCTCACGAAAACATGACCATATATGGTAGTTTCGGTTTCAGTTCTGGTTTCGGCCGAACCTGAGATCAAAGCCGAAATTCGGTTTCGGCGGTGAAAACTATTCTAAAATAATGTCGGCTACGTGACGCCATTTTTTTCATACTTCCAACAAAGTTAGGAAGTACATTTTTGGTATGTCAATATTTTATAACTTGGTTTCTGAATTGATAATGTCATTTAGGACTTTCTATTTGTTTTTAAGGTAGCTGCCATAGCCGTCACGTCGCCGACAAATTAGACGTTTTCGTGGAATGTCCGGGTTTCGGTCGGACACTAATGATATGTAATTTGCAAACAATTTTGACAAATTTCGCGCGTAACTTCATATCGAACGATATGTTAGAGGCCCACTCTAGTTAGATCATCATTTCGCCCTTGACTACGCACAAGGAGTAAAATAGTACATTACTGCAGAGGCCGGGAAGTAAGGAATTGCCGGCCGAGTACATATAGCTGGCCGAGCGAAGCGAGACCAGATAGTTACGAGGCCGGCAACCCCATTTCCCGCCGAGGTATGTATAGTGCTTTTCTCAAACATGCAATGAAATAAATAAACTTACTATAATAACCTTACTTAATATTTTATAACACAAACTGGCTGTCAGAAAGTGACATTAGTGACATTATATCCATAGACAATGCAAGTTCGGCCAAAAGCTGTTTCAGTTCACATTTTTACCGCGAATATTTAGATGAAATATTTTAAATGTGTATTCTTGTGGTTTAGTTTGCAATTTATAATAATTGGAAATTGTTTATAATGTGTTATTTGTTATGTTCATGTCAATTTTAAATAAATAAAACTGCAAAATATAGCAAAAATCGTTTTTTATTTTTTTAATGGCTGAATGCCGTGATGCTGTGGCCCAAATAAATGTGGAATGGAAATTAAAAAAAAATACATTGCCGGCCCAGGCCGGCAATATAAGTATGAAATTCCATTCCGTGCCAAGTGTCAAGCCGCATAGGAAACGAGGTACTTTGTGGCCTATTTTTAGGCACGTAATGTCAACATTTCATGCCATGTTTGAGAAATAGTACATTACATATCGAGGCCAGTAGAGTAAGAAATGCCTCAGATCTCATGGAATTAGTGTGATCTGAGGCTTTCTTATTTACTGGCCAAGGTTTGTATACTATTTTTCTGTTCGACGGAGCCAGAAAGCGGCATCTTGAAATCGGCAATGTAACGCTTGCCGGCCGGAGGGCAGAAAAATAAATTCCTTAGAAGACGTCCTTTGTGTACTGCGAAGTATAGATTATTTTGTTTAGTATCCCAGTGCAAACGGGCGCAGATGTCTGGCGCCAGCATCTATTTTCGTCTAAGACTATTGATAAAAACTTAAGTGACTTGATTGATTCTATTGCGTAGACACAACGCGGCGGGAATGTAATATTTTCGCCGAATTGGCAAAAAGAAGGAGGTTTAATTTAATGTAAATCCTATCTTACTAATATTATAAATGTGAAAGTTTGTGAAGATACTCGGATGAATGTTCGGAGGCAGTGGTGGACTAAGCGTGGGACTAGGGCTTCCAATCCCGCACCCTATCTTTAATCTCAGTACCTGCGAGATTGCACATTTTCGATCCCACGGGATCCCGCATAGAAATTAATGATATCAATTATACGATGAAATAATCAAGTATTTAAACTTTTATTAGAGTTTACCTTTTAAACATTAAATATTACACATAAAAAAATAACATTGCACTTCTATTAGTTTTATTGTCACCAAAATTAAAATCATCTAAGGAACTCAATTATAATTCAAGACACATTATTAAAATATTAAATTTATGTATGTATGTAAACACTTTATTGCACATAAAATCAAATAGAAACAATACAAAAAATAATGGATATGTACAAAGGCGAACTTATCCCTATAAGGGATCTCTTCCAGTTAACCGTTGAGTTGAGCAAACGAGAAAGAATAACTAACATCAAAGAAGATAGACAAACTATCATGCTAACACACTTACACACAGAAAAGACCAAGTTTTATTATTATTTATTAGTATTTCTTATTTGCTTGTATCAATAATTTGTTGAAAACGTTTGTCCCGCAAATCCCGCGGGATCCCGCGCTCATAATCCAGCGGGATCCCGCGCTCGTAATCCCGCTATGAGCGGGACTGAAAAAAGGCGCGGGATCCCGGAATACCGAGATCTCGGAATACCGGGATTGGAAGCCCTACGTGGGACAGTATAATCGCAGTAATTTTTCTTCCTACAAAAGGTACATCGATCGCTTGAATGTGTGCGCGCCGTGTACGATCGCACTACAAGCAAAGTTTTAGCAATGCGTATTAAGGTTGAACGTTTCAGAGAATTTTCATACAAATTTCAGTCCCGTTTTTCTCCAGCCGTGATCATTTTCTGTATTTGAAACATTATTAGTTCGATAGTACTTTTCATTCTGATTCCGCCAATAAGAAAAAAATACCGAAAAAATGAGAAATATTCTAAATAAATCCATTTGAAAACTAATAAAATTTCGATCAAACCGTTGTTTGTGTGAGTGTAGAGTATCGTGTCGGTGTAAACAAAAGGGCGGCATTTATCAACAACAGCTGATTCTAGGTGTCAAAAGAATGCCTAGATTGTATAAAACCTACTCCTAAAACTTCTGGCCGCTAAGCTAATAAAAATTTAAAAATAAAGTGCTGTCAGTCGGTGTCGAAGTTTATCTCCATCAACAAATTTCATTTCCTAAACTGATTTCAAGATGAAGGTGGTAGTATTACATTGTAACCGTTTTTATCGTATAGATAAAATTTTTACAAATAATTGTGTTATTTTTTTTCTATGGATATAAATACGAGCTCTTATTCTTAGTAAAAAATATTGGATTTTTCAATGCAGTCCATTAGTTTTAAAAGCTAAAAGAGTTTGCTATCATTGACCATAAATGTATCGTTTGAAAAAAACCTTTTTCGTTACTGCACTCCCATGCTCGATTAAAAAAATATGTTGCCTACAACAGTCACATTTATATTTGAAGTTGTCAAAATTTTTCATACAATAGCAAAGATATTCCTTGTTATTAATTTTATTATTTGAATAGAAAACAATTAGTTAAATATTTCCTTGATCAACATTTTGCATACTACTTGAGTGGTAAGCCTGCCTGATGTGAAGTAGTCACCGGAGCGTACTGCCATTTTACTAAAAATAATGAAAACAAACGTACGCACACTCAAGACCAGATGGATTACCCAAGTAAATCCTAATTTGCGTCATCATCAGAAGTTCGTTGCCGTCACCCCTGCTATGAAAAGCTATAGCTCTGCATGGAGATGTTCGGCTGGAATCAGCCAGACTGGAGATCGCCTACCTAGCGCGTTCAAGAATTAAGAAGCAATATGAGGCAGCTGAAAGGCTTGGCTTTGTATTCTACCGAAGTCTATGAATAATATTCTATCGAACCCGTGAATCAAACTTTTTTTACAGCGCACTAATAACAGATCCTAAATGTATGACAGGGTAGCAAGATATTCACAAAAGTTGCTTGTAGTGGAATTTTAGCATTTTGGAGTAAGTAAGTTTGACGCGACAATTCTCAATGAAAATAAATAAATAAAATACGATATAAAATATGTTTTTTTCTTGGCTTGGCTAATAAGTAAATATACTATAAAAGTATACTAACTTAGGTCAGTAAGTATACTAGTTACATGTAAGTTACATGCACAACTAACTATTCATATATGAGAGGTCAATTTACAAAGAAAGAAGTAACAAACATGTGCAGAAATATAAAAATATATTGGATACCTAACAATATAATATGTAGTATGAAACTAAAACTATATTTCAACATCACCTGAACGTCTAAATCTTTATCAAATAGATTAAAATGGCGCCAACATAAAATGTAAACATTCATGACCTGTCATACTGTCATAATAATAATTATTGACAGTCACTGACACTAATGCCTGTCAACGGGTACGCGTGTGTGCGAGAATGTGGAAAATTGCGATTATTTAAAAAAAATCTGTTTTATTGTCCACAAGAAGACTGTAGAGCTGAAATTGGTTGCGATTTAAGCTCATCATTTTTTACTGGTTCCGCCAAGACATAGAAATAGTAAATATTTGGTTGGGTTTAGCTAAAAATAATAAAAACACTACGCAAACGACGTACAACGCCATCTGAGCGGCTAAAATTGGTAAGTTTCTCTAACGTTCCTCCTTAATGCTCCAGTATGTATCGCACTCACACAGACGTGCTATCGCGCGTCTGTGTGAATACGTGTCGCGCGCTCCTAAACGGCAGAAGTTGGACTACTTGTTCGTCTTTATACTTTGGTGGAAGCCCTCTTCCGCCATCATAGGAGGACCTCCAAAAGGAGCGGCCCCTGCTGGAGGAGCAGCCTGAATGCCGATGCCGAATGACCGTGAACTTCATATACCACTACACCGCCCCGGGCCTCGACTGGCTTACTCCTCCACTGTTTGGAGGTTGGGATGTTTGTTACTAAATAACTCGGTAAAGTCTGAATGGATTGAGCTGAAATTTGACATGCAAATAGCCCTTTCCGGCCGGGAAATTGATTGTATGAAAATGTCCGGCTGTTGTGACAGCTCACAGCACTAGGGCATGCAGTACCGGGAAATTCCCGGGAATTCCCGGTACTGCCATACTAAAATTTCCCGGTACTGCATACCCTACACAGCACCCGTTCAACAAAACAACCTTATTCGAGTGCGGCGCTAATGTTTGCAAGATAGATCGATATCGTCCCAGTCACGGAAAAAGGACTTGCGCGTACACAGAATGGTTCCAAGTTGATTGCACGATTGTATAGATTCGACCGGAAACGGATAGAGGTTGGGGTAGATTAAGACCTGAGTTGAACTAACTAAAACTAACTTTGTGGCTCAGCGACCCAAAGCGAGTCTTGACCTCCGGCACGAGTTTTCGCCACTTTTCTCGATCCTGCACCGTTTCCCGCTAGTTGCTGGCTTGAAGTTCACGCAGATCCGATTCGACGACGTCGATCCAGCGATATTCGGTCCGGCCAATCGGCCTTCATCCTATTGGCCGTACCAAATACACCCCCTTAACGCCTCGATCTTCGCCCATTCTCTCTACGTGACCGAACCAACGGAGATGGTGGGCTTTTGTGTCCCCAATGATGTAGCGAGTGGCTAAAATACCTAGGTTGAAATTGAAACATACGATATTTTATATCCGGGAAAAGAGTTCCCTTGGGATAGTAACGACAATACAGCAGGAGAAGTCGCGGGTATATACTAGTGGGTAGATAAGGTAAACGTGATAAGCGTCATACGGTAATCTTCAATAGTCACCCCGCTGTCACCTCTATCTCATGATTTAATATTCAACATGGCAACTACCGGGGCAGTGTCAAGTACTCGACGTCTACCTTACTTGAAACAAATAAAATAATTAAATACTACTTACAATTATCTCAAGTATTATTGTACTTGACCACAAAATTAAAAAAACGTATGCCTACATTTGAAGAGTACCCTCGATTCATGTAAGATCCTGATTAAGTTGCAATGGGACCACCTGGGTGTCGTTTTCAAACAAAAAAAAATCGATTCATCCGTTTTCGAGTAATTGCGTAACAAACACAAAAAAATATATATACTCCCAGAAAAATGTTCGTTTTATGATTTGCGATTTTTATGTTAACCTCTTCTGTTTTTTCCCTACATATTATTTAACTTGTTAAAATAAAGTCAATATTGCGTGGTTTTGAAGTGCTCCGTTCACTATTTACATTTTCTTAAAAAGAAAGACGAGTTAGACGCTAGTCGTGTAGCTGTGGGTAAATATTATGAAAACTTGGATCCTCACCGGGATCCCCTTATTTCCAATAAAGTAAATGTCATAGTGTATTGTTTGTCATAATTATCGAAAGTCATACTACAGTTTTGTATGGAAAACAATAGGTTAGGTTTGTTTTATAACAATTCTGAAAAAACTTAACGGTTTCATAGAAAAAAGTTGATATGACTTTCGATAATTATGACTAACCTGTAGTGTTATGACTTTTAAAAATTATGGAAGACAATATAGATCGTCTTCATCATTTGATGCATGCAGTCACCACACTCAGGCGCAAAAAGACGGGACAGCTTTGATAAAATTACTATACGGAGTGGAGTGTAAGCGTTTTGAAGTCTTGTCTATCTTAAACAAACTTTGAAACAAGGTGTCAACTTGAAAACTAACTACTGATGATAATGATATTATTGTTGGACGACCGTTTTAACCTTACATACAGAATAACTGGTTTTTGGTGGTTTAAAAAGGTGTATATGGAGTTCCCAACCTGGTCTGGGCCAGCGTACTATAGCCCTTTCATTCTCATGAGAGAAGGCCTGAGCTCAGCAGTGGGACGTATGTTAGTTGATGATGATGATGAACTGATTTGGCCTGATAGTAAAATACCCATTTTGTTTCAGGAGACATACACTGACATCCCGGTGACGGGGAGTAGTCCCCCGCACTGCCACTGGAACGCCCAGGCTGAGCCCCGCAGCGCCGTGCCACAACTGCTGCTGGCGCTAGTACTGTGCGGGCTGTTCATGGTTAGTGCACACTACAGGAGACACCCCGGTGCAGGCGGAGTCACATGCTGCCACTGGTGCGCGCAGGAGCTCCACCGTGCCACAACTGTTCGCGCTTGTACTGGGCGGCCTGTTCCCGAAAAGGAGGTTTCATACCATGAAGAATGCTTGTGTTATCGTCCAGAGAGGGCAGTCCATATGGCCCTTGACTGCCTTATGTGGGACATTAGAGTTAGTCCCGACTCCCGATCCTAAATAATGTAGAAACGACAGAGAAGAAGATACGCTAATGTATTAATTGTTTCATTCAACAGATAGCAGAGGTGATAGGCGGGTTCCTAGCGGGCAGTCTGTCCGTGATGTGCGACGCAGCTCACATGCTGAGCGATTGTGGTGGCTTCGCGCTTGCTCTCCTCGCTTTCCACTGCGCTAAACGGCAGCCGGATATGCATATGTCTTATGGATACAAGCGCGCCGGTAGGTGTATTGTGATAACGATTGGAAACGATGAAATACAAAAAAGATTTTATTGAGAATAGGGTCAAAAGTTGAAAACGCTGGTTCCCAATAGTTCGGGAGACTCGCGGAGAGTCACTTTTGCTTTAAAATACAATTGATGCAATACGATAAAGTTCCAATATTCAGCTTTTTTTACAAAGTGACAAGCAAGATTAAGACCCGACTAGGCGTAACTACGCGACAGCAATCCGAAACGACGCGACCCTACTATTTACTTTTCTTATTCGCAAGTGTGTTGAAAAACGTCGTATGCCACCCGTGGACATTGATCATTACAGTCTCGGCTTTTACGGCCCTTGCCTCACGGCTCGGCACGGCTATAAAACTCCTTCTCAATCAGCCACTTTGTCACATTTTTGATATCCCTAAGATTATTTTGTTTGTAACTGCCAGGTAACTCGTTGTACGTTTGCAGAGGTCCTCGGCGCGATGGTATCAGTCCTCCTCATCTGGATCCTGACTGGCGTGT
This sequence comes from Eudemis profundana, assembly GCA_947034925.1. Classification (NCBI taxonomy): domain Eukaryota; kingdom Metazoa; phylum Arthropoda; class Insecta; order Lepidoptera; family Tortricidae; genus Eudemis; species Eudemis profundana. Next base: position 5,004,684 of record OX344814.1, on the reverse strand, counting down.
TCGTGTACGTGGCGGCGGTGCGTCTCCACTCACGGGACTTCGACATCGAGCCCGACGCCATGATGATCGTGTCAGGCTGTGGCGTGGCATTCAACGTTGTGCTCGCCGTTGTGCTTCACGGATGCTCTGGCATCGGTGAGTGTGTGGAAGAGACGACAATAGAGAGATCTCTCACCAGTACGTTTAGCATAACTGACCGCGACTTCGTATCTCGCGCGACAGAGCATCACTTGTCACTGTCACACTATATAGAGTGGAAAGGATAGGTAGCATTTGTCACGCGACAAAGAGTCGCGTGTCACAGTTGTGCTAGAGGTACAGGCGGGTGTTATGCCTGGGGACCGAAGTCCGAAGGAAGATGGTTGGAAGTGCCATATATAGAAAGTGTGTTTAGAAACTTCGATAGCGCGATGTAGAACTGTATGGAGACGACGCTCTTTGGACGTTGATGTGAGCGCCATCTATCCATCGTCCATGTTGATTGTACACTGCTTCCAGCGTAAGTCACTAGGTGGCGGTGTCGCCACAAGTGTACAACCTTTTAGTTAGGTTCGTTAGATAACTTGTGTAGCGGAGATAGAAGCTCCGCGAAGCGGGGCTTCGTCGACTCGCCTTCGAACCGGCCGGCTGCTCCGGCATTGGTGAGTGTACAACCTCTTAGTTAGGTTCGTTAGGTAACTTCTGTAGCAGAGATAGAAGCTCCGCAAAGCGGGGTTTCGTCGACTCGCCTTTGAATCGCCTCGGTGAGTAGGTAGGTAGGTAGCTGTGGCGTGGCGTCCAGCCAACTCGATTCCTACCGGCTTGCCTAATATCAGGCTTTTGTCCACCTTAGTCTAGAACTCTTAAGGAAAATGTACGCCAAATCTGCACCGGCTTGCCCTAGGATATCTTTTACGCCACGCCAGTGGAGGAAGTTGATCTTAATAAAAACAAAATGTATGGAACTCACTGTGGTACACTCGCCATCGTGTTGCCTTCAACGTCGTGCTGGCCGTTTTGCTGCACGGATGCTCTGGCATCGCTGAGTGCATGTAGCCTACGCTCTCGCTAGGCCTCGTTCACGTGCCGTCAGTGTTGCGTTGGTCATATGTGCTAAAGTTTGGTCGTTTGACACAACCTTGATGCACACCCGTAGAGTGACACAACCATGAAGTAATGGGCTAGACGACGAAAAAAAACTGTTTAGTCCATCAGTTAGATTATTAAAAAATATTTTACACGTATTTTTTCTTTTGTTTGACAAACAAAAAATGACGAAGATAGAGTGCTTAGAAGTTTCGAGTGACGTCACTCCTAGGTACAATTTTCACCTAGGAGTGACGTCACAAGCCCCCACTCCAGAAGTTTGATGAGCTTTAACTTTGTCGATTTTTAATATTTTGATAAACCAAAAAATACGTGTCCCATATTTTTCCATAATCTAACTGACGGACTAAATAGAATTATATATTTTTAACCCAGTCGTCATCCCCATTGCGATTCTGAGCGTGCGTCATTAGCGATCACTTTCGCTCACAAGCAGTTAATAGTACATTACTTATCTAGGGCGGTAAAACAAAGAATGTCTCAGATCGAAGGAATTTGACTGTTAAATATGCGATCTGAAGCTTTCTTTATTACCTCCCGTGGTAAGTACAAAATTAAACGTCTCCCCCAGGCCAGGAAGTGGGATTTTCTGCACGCGTAGCGTAATTGCCACTTTATGGCCAGGTGTAACGTAATTACTTTTTTTTTTTTTTTTTTTTTTCATTGTATAATTTGATTTTGTAAATTGTTTATTCCATTTAACTATCCCTGTTTTGACATATTCTTTGTGCTTATTTTATTTTGACATTTAATGTGTATCTTGACCTTGCTAATTGATGTTTTAATTTGTTTTTATTATTTATTTTTATTTTTTCATTGTATAATTTGATTTATTCCATTTAATTGACGATCTCGCTTTAAATTCTTATAACTTGACATGCAATGCAACTTATAATGTAATTTTAAAACGAGAAATAAATAATCTAATCTAATCTATTAATGCCGTTTTAGTTTTTTTTTGCATGGCAATCTTGTTTTGTAGGAGAACGCGTGAGAGTAAAATATATGGTTATTTTATCTAATCTGTGGAGTCGCCCCTCGTATCCCTCTATACACCTTAACATAATGTATGTATGTGTGCAGCGCACCACCACTCACACGGTGGCGCGGCGTGCACACACGACGCGCACACGCACACACACACGCCGCGGCCGCGCTTCGGCGCGTTCCGGCGGCAGAAGCAAAATGGCGCCCTCGTCAACGGGGACTACGGGATGAAGGATCTGGCCAGCGAGGAGTCGCATGTCGTTAATGATAGCAACAGGTAACTAAACAATAATCACCCCAAAAAATTGCGATACGTATATCAGGTACAGTCAGCGTCGAATAGTCTGTAACGTTCAAAGCGCATACAGGGTGGGCAAATAACAGGTATACACTTTACATATATAGATACAATTTACATATGTAATTGTTTGTTATTTTACATATGTAATTTACCCGTATTAAAAAAACAATGAAAAGACAAAATGTTTCTTTCATATATAGTAGGTATACACTTTGTTTTTGAAATTTTATTATTTTTTTATTTCATATCACACGTTTGCTCATTGCAAAAAAAGTGAATGAGTGAGTAAATAAACACAAGGCTATAGTTTAAACAAACTTTATGCCACACCTGGCCATAAAGTGACTTTTTCCGCACGCTGCGCGTACGGAAAAAGCCGCTTTCTAGCCAAATGTAAACATAAAATGATGTACACAACACGGGAGGTAATAAAGAAAGCCCTCGATCGCATATTTACGTCCCCCGCTTGCAGCTCGGGCCGCAAACATCTGCGATCTCGGCCTTTCTTTGTATTACCACCCTAGTTGTGTAATGTTAGTACATTTTGGTCTATCTTGCAATTCACTGTCGAACCTGCTGTCGGTACGAAAAAGAACAGTAATTTCAAAACCCCGCTGTCATTACATGACAGTGTTTTTGTGTGCGTGGCCTCAACTCTCGTAAAAATACCTATACTATTTTACCTGATTAAGTCCCGTTCTGTTATAATAATGAGTGAAAATCTTTAACATTTAAATCAATAATTAGCATATTATCTTGTATAATAAATAATAATAAATAAATAAATATTAGGGGACAATCTTACACAAATCGAACTAGCCCCATAGTAAGCTCAATAAGGCTTGTGTTATGGATACTAGACGACGATATATTTAATAGATACAAATACTTAAATATATAGAAAACATCCATGACTCAGGAACAAATATTCGTGCTCATCACACAAATACATGCCCTTACCGGGATTCGAAACCAGGACCTCCAGCTTCGTAGGCAGGGTCACTACCAACTAAGCTAAAGCGGTCGTCATAATGTTGCAGGAACATAAACCTCCGGGCGGCCCTCATACACGTCCTTGGAGACTTGATCCAGAGTTGCGGCGTGCTGCTCGCCTCAGTACTCATCAAGTTTTACGTGAGTATATTGTGGGTCTAGTAAAAACGGGTACAAGTCACATTTATACCAGGTACAAAAGGTCACAACTCTATTGTAGGACTTAAGCTCTTTTGCTCCTGGGTTAAATGTGACTTGTACCAGTTGTGGGGTTTTCACTAGACCCACATTTATTATTTTTAATAGGGTAATTGATGACAGTTCAAATTAGCTTCTTTTTATGAAGTGTCAAAACGCTCAGAAAGTATGCAGTTTACTATAAAATAGTGACTTGTGACGTCATGCTCAACATGATGCCTTATTTTTAGTTTTCGTCATTTTGAAATCGTTGGTGGCACGAAAATGGGTTTATTTGATTTTATACCGGCTGTTTTGGCACGGTATTTAGAGTTAGTTAGTTTATTTTGACTGACGACAAATAGGTCCACTTGTGGTCGAGAGTTTAGTGGCCCAATGTGAAGTCGCTCTGAGCCACTTGTGGTCGCGTTTAGTGGCCCAATGTGAAGTCGCTCTGAGCCACTTGTGGGTGCGTTTAGTGGCCCAATGTGAAGTCGCTTGTCGCCACTTGTGGGTGCGTTTAGTGGCCCAATGTGAAGTCGCTCTGAGCCACTTGTGGGTGCGTTTAGTGGCCCAATGTGAAGTCGCTTGTCGCCACTTGTGGGTGCGTTTAGTGGCCCAATGCCTAACCTAACTAATGTTAGTCGCAGCCGGAAGCTAAGATAGTGGATCCGATCTGCACGTTCGCGTTTAGCGTGCTCGTGCTGCTGACGTCGGCACGCGGCAGTTTTCAGAATTTATAAATCAATCCTAACCTAACCTATTGTTTTTTATATGCTGACGTTTTAAAATATCCTAAAAAGATTACCGTTTTAGAGAAACAAATGCTTTATGAGTATGACTCTCGATAATTATGACTAACAATACAGTATGTCATTACACGTAGGTTCTGCGGGCCGTAAATGACCTATAACGCCCAAGGGCGTACTGGTTTTCTTTTTAAATTTGAAATGCTGGTTCTGTTTTACTCTTATTTGTCATGTTCGAGGGAAACGCCAACTTACTTTTTTAACTTTTATCACTGAAATATTTATTTAAAGATAACTGTTATTGCAAATACATGTAAACACATATTTCTGTAACATTAATTAAATGTTTAAATATAGTATTTCAGTATTTTGCAAATATAAAATAATCCATTTTTAGTATTTACCGCTATGGTTTCCGAACGTGACTTGACGTTCGCATTGTCTATGGAATATGTCACTAATGTCACTGTCAGTTTTACAATTTTATTTAGGTTAAGTAAGGTTATTTTAATCAGATTTCCTCACAAGTGTGATGAAAAACATTGTGTGTGCCACGGGCGGTAAAGGAATTACAAACTCGTGTTATTAAAGCCCTCGGCTTCGCCTCGGCCTTGTAACAAACACTCGTTTGTAATTCCTTACTTACCGCCCTTGATACACAATGTACTATTTCATCACACTTGCTCGAAAATGGTGTCATTACACGTAGGTTCTGCGGGCCGTAAATGACCTATTACGCCCTAGGGCGTTCTGGCTTTCTTTTTAAATTTGACACGCTGGTTCTTGTTACTCGTATTTGTCATGTTCAAAGGAAACGCCAACTTACTTTTTTAACTTTTATCACTGAAATATTTATTTAAAGATAACTGTTATTGCAAATATACATGTAAACACATATTTCGGTAATATTAATTAAATGGTGGTCTTTCTTTACCGCTATGGTTTCCGAACGTGACTTGACATTCGCATTGTCTATAGAAATATGTCACTAATGTCACTGTCTGTTTTAATATTTTCTTGTCATACTGGGGCGATTAGTAAGGTTATATTATTTATGCCACACCTGGCCATAAAGTGGCTTTTTCCGCACGCTACGCGTTCGGAAAAAGTCGCTTTCTGGCCAAGTGTAGACATAAAATGGTGTACACAACACGGGAGGTAATAAAGAAAGCCCTCGATCGCATATTTACGTCCCTCGCTTGTAGCTCGGGCCGCAAACTTCTGCGATCTCGGCCTTTATTTTTATTACCACCCTAGTTGTGTAATGTACTATAAGATACCACGGGCGGTAAAGGAATTACGTTTTCGTTGTAACTAATGTTTGTTATAGCCGGAAGCGAAGATAGTGGATCCGATCTGCACGTTCGTGTTTAGCGTGCTCGTGCTGCTGACGTCGGCGCGCGTGGTGCGCGACGCGCTCGCCATGCTGATGCAGGCCGTGCCCAAGGACTTCCGGTCAGTTCTCATAATGTCGTCATTACTTTAAAAATAACTGGCCAAGAGCATGTCGGACCATGCTCAGTGTAGGGTTCCATAGCCGTAACTATAAGGTAAATAAAAAATACGATGTAAAAAAAGTACAATAACAAAAGAGCGTATCTTCATAGCAATTACGTCCTTTTGTTGAGAAGCGCAGTTTATCGGCAATAACTCAAAAACGGTACATTCGATCTTGTTGAAAATAATTTTCGTTGAAAGTATTAATTAAGCGTTACCTTCGTGATTTTTTTCATATTTTTCGGACGCATGGTTTCGAAAATAGAGGGGGGGGGGACACAATTTACACAACTTTCGGAGCGATTATTTCCAAATACATTCACTTAATCAAAAACATTACTTAGGAACCTTATAGTGTTTTTTAAAGAGCTGTCGAACTATGTACCACACGTTGATATTTGCTGAAAAAACATTTTTTTACTGTCTTTAACATGTATGGAGTGCCCCCCCTAAACATATTTATTTTAATTATTTATATACCAAACTAAGTAGCGGCTCATAAAATACACCTATATTCCAAATTTCATCAATATCCATCGTGTATTTTCTGAGTAAAATGCCTGTGACATACGAACAGACAGACAGACGGACGGACATGACGAAACTATAAGGGTTCCGTTTTTGCCATTTTGGCTACGGAACCCTAAAAACACGTATCTGATACTGATTCCAGGAAAAATCGCAGTAAGTGTATATGAAGTTCGTATGTAACTTCGACGTTTTTAGATACGACTTTTTTTTTTCAAAGTAGTGACGTTATGGTACTTTTTGATGTAAGTGCGGAAAGTATGTAGTAAGTAGGACAATACCCGGAACGAGTGGAAATGACACTTCCGCACGTGTAATAAACTATGTTTTTTAATAAATGCGAAACAATGGAAACATGGCACAGGCTTTCACCATTTAGCCAAATCAAAAGAAATTATTTTGTGTAGAAACATACAGAATTAATTTATATTTAAACATGAAAAAGCAAGAAATACGCTGCTGCTTCTTTATTTATACTTTATTTATTTGCGAATAAATTTGTTATTTAGTGTTCAAAAAATAGCTGACAAGTAAAAAAGGCACTAGAGCCCAAAATACAACTTTCCGCACGCAGCTACAAAAAAAAACCACTTTTTGAGAAAATTAACCGACTTGATAAAAGGAGGTTCTCAGTGCGTAAGTGTTTTATGTATGTTCCCCGCTTACTTAAGGACAGCTTTTTTATGTAATAAGCAGCAAGCGAAACAAGTAGACGACCTACCTGATGGAAAGCAGTCAACGTCGCCCATGAGTATGACCTATATGTTGCCAACTTTGAGGACACTGTTCATTCACTTCTTGAAGTACCCCATCTTTTAGCGCCCCGGAAACACCTCAGGAGGGTTAGGGCGCATAACGTCCCACTCGCAAAATGTCCCTTGGTCCCTTTCGCAGAACGTCCCTTTTATAAATGTCCCGTTCTTAAAATGGCCCTTCCGCATAATATCCCGTTCTCAAAATGTCCCTTGACATAAAATACGTCCCTTTCGCAGAACGTCCCTTTCGCAAAATGTCCCGTTCTCAATACGTTCCTTTCGCAAAATGTCCCGTTCACAAAACGTTCCTTTCGCAAAATGTCCCGTTCGCAAAACGTACCTTTTGCAAAATTGGCTGTTAATCGCTTAGTTTTTAACCGACTTCAAAAAGTAGATTATCAGTTTGACTCGTATCTCGTATGTAAAGTATTTCTAGCATTTACCCTCAGCTTTGCCCGCGTTGTTCCCGTTACTATCCCAAGAGAACTATTTACCGGGATGCAAAGTACCCTATGTTTCGATCCAGGACTTGGTCTACTTGAATGCAAAATTTAGCTCAATCCATCCGGTTGTTACCCTGTCGTATTTAGAGATGTGCCATTCCCGGGAATATTCCCCGTATTTTTTTTTTGAGAATATTCCCGGGAACGGCCCATCTCTAGTTGTATTTGTATTTAGTAACAAACATATTGCCCATTTCCCTCTCTCTCACTTGAATACGCAAGAAGACTCTCTATTTATACAAGTATTTTGCAGGCGGGACATTTTGCGAATGTGACATTTGGCAGACGGGACGTTTTGCGAAAGGGCCATTATGCAGTCGGGACATTCAGCGATAGGGGCTTTTACAGAAGGGACATTTTGCGAAAGGGGTGGGACGTTTTGAGAAAGGGACGTTTTGCGAATGGGGTATTTTGCACAAGGGGCCATTTGCAAAGAAGACGTTTTGCGCATGGGACGTAATTTTGGTGGAGGGACATTTTGCGAGTGGGACCTTATGCGCCCTAACCCTCAGGAGGAAGTTCATTCCACATCCTGCCAGTTCGCGGCAGGATCAATTTGGGAAATCTTAACTTCCCAAATCGATATTACACAAAATAAATATAGGAATATTAGATCTATCTCAATCCAACAGATGGCGCTAGTAGTCTCACTCTGTTTTAATAACACTCTATAAGCTGGTAAAGTAATATTTACGTCACACCTGGCCGTGAAGTCGCAATTACCGCAAGCTACCTACGCGTGCGGAAAATCCCACTTCCTGACCTGTACCTCTAGCACAACTGTGACACGCGACTCTTTCTCGCGCGACTAATGCTACCTATCTCTATCCACTCAATATCGTGCGACAGTGACAGGTGATGCTCTGTCGCGCGAGAAACGAAGTCGCGGCCAGTTATGCTAGACGTACTGGAGGAGCCGTATAATTTTGTACTTAGTTACTTACCACGGGCGGTAATAAAATTTACGCATATTTATCGTCCTGGCCTTCGTATCGGGTGTCAAATACCCGCGAACTGAGACATTCTTTGTTTTACCGCCCTAGGTGAGTAATGTACTATTATCGTATATGTTGCAGATATCGTGAGTTCGTGCAAGCGCTATCAGCTCTGGGCGGCGTGAGACACGTCCATTCCGTCCACGCGTGGGCTCTCTCTTCACACCACATCATTGTGTCGGCCCACGTTGCTATAGGTAGGTCACAGACCACCTCCACTAGACGGAGCATGCCATACGACACGAGCTCACCACGCATATGTGCGATTAAATATCGGTAGATATTACTAGTACAACGCGTGTTCCACATCTTTTTTATCATTTTATGTTTTGAGATTGTCGTCGGATTGAACAGAAATATTTATTTCACGTTTGGTGCACACACAAGTCAGAAACATGGTCGCAACTGAAAGAGCGGCTGGTCGCGTAATGTCGTAATGCTATACGATGGACCATATCTGATGTGAACGCGCGCCGCCTAACATGCTCCGTCTAGTGGAGGTAGTCTGTGAGGTAGGTATTACTTTATGGGCATTTATATATTAATTGCTCTATTAACTATAGGTAATTTCACGAGACTTGAGGCCACGCACACAACAACACTGTCATGTAATGACAGCGAGGTTTTGAAATTACTGTTCTTTTTTCGTACCGATAGCAAGTTCAACAGTGAAGTTTGGTTAAACTTAGCCTTGTGTTTATTTAATCAGTCATTCATTTCATTCATTCACTTTTTTTGCAATGAGTACTTCATGTAGCTGTGTGCGTAATCATTCACCTCAACTCTCGTGAAACTACTTATAGCAGTTTACAGGTCGTCGGAAAAGTGACGATTAGTGTCAAACTGCATATATTTCGTCACCAACTGACAGGTTACACGGTATTTAAACATAGCTTAAGTTTTGCCTAACCGTAAATTTTAAAATGAAAATGCCCTTATACCATGTTTTACAGGCGCGTCCATTAAAATGTCCCAAAGAAAGCCAGATAAATCTTACTACTTTGGTGACTCATAGCGCCATCTAGCAGTGAATAGCCGAAGTTTCTTTTGCAATTAACTAGTTTTGCGTTAAAACTGTTTCAGGTGTCAGAATACATTATTATTAAAATGCCAAAAGAAAAGAAAATAATCAGACATGTAAAAGAGCCCTTGAGGCCTACTTACGGAAATAAATGAGTTTGAGTTTGTTCAAATCAGCTTCTTTTTATGAAGTGTCAAAACGCTCAGAAAGTATGCAGTTTAGTATGAAATACTGACTGGTGACGTCATGCTTAATATGGTGCCTTATTTTTATTTTTTGCCATTTTAATATCGTTGGTTACACTAAAATGAGTAATTGATATTATTCGAGCAGTTTTGGATACCTAATTTGATGGTTAAAGTTAATTTATTTATTTATGCCACACCTGGCCATAAAGTGGCTTTTTAGCCAAGTGTAGACATAAAATGATGTACACAACACGGGAGGTAATAAAGAAAGCCCCCGATCGCATATTTACGTCCCTCGCCTGCATCTTGGGCCACAAACATCTGCGATCTCGGCCTCTCTTTTACCACCCTAGTTGTGTAATGTACTATTTGATTGTTGTCAAACACCCTATTTCGGTGACCAGTAGCGCCATCTATCGGTGAATAGCGAAACTTATTATTTCCAGATGATCTCACGGACCCAGAGCCGGTGTTGCACGCGTGCCAGCAGCTCGCACAGGAGTATAACGCTCGCGCGGGCACGTTCCAAGTGGAGCGGTACAGTAGTGTGGCCGGGTGCGCCGCGTGCCGCCAGCCCGGGCACGTGCCCTGACACCTGACCACGCTGACGCACTAGCCGCGCCAGGTAACCAACCTTACCTTATTAGTGTATCGCCTGAGAGCGCTTTCACATTATACGACACGATATCGGTATTGGACACCGATGGCCGATATCGTGTGATGTCCTCACATATCTCCGATAAAATCGTGTCGGATCGGCCATTTTGCGGGCTCTGTGCGAACAATGCCAGCCTATAATAAAAAACCTTTATTCGCTGTATCTATTATATTTGAGACGCAAAAAGAGATCTGTCCACAGACAGTATTGGATACATCTCATACATCCCATTGTGCAAGCCAGATACTCAGATACACCAGTCCTTACGCACACAGAGACAATATAGATACACGTATAGCACACACACAAATATATTGTCCGATAGTTCACGGGCGTCTGATAGTGCCGTCAACATATCGGTGTCGGCTCCGATATCGGATCGGACAATGTGAAAGGCAGGTACATTTTTAATATATTTTCCTCTTTTCATTTCCTCATGACTGAGGGTCGCGACTACATGAGGTCGTTGCTCGATGCACCAAAGCTCTCCACTACACACGGTTTTCTGCCTTCCGGATCGACGCCTGTGGAGTTCCCTGACATGCTTCCTTTACGGCATCGGCCCATCGGGTCGGTGATCTTCCACGTCCCCTTTTTCCTTCCACATGGCCAACCACAATGAGCTTTTCCAAACAATCTGGCTTGCGTCTAGCCACGTGCCCGAAGTACTGCAGGATCCGCTGGAAGCAGATGGTCGATAAGCGGCACTTGATCTTCAATTCAGCCAAGATTGATGCATTAGTGCGACGCGCCGTCCAGGGGATTCCTAACATTTTGCGCCAGCACCACATTTCACTTGCCCCGATATCTAATCGGTGTCCTATAACGATATCGTGTCATATAATTTACGCTCACATACATTTGTTTATGTTTAACATTAACGCTGCACGCCCCACGAGGGTCGTACACTTAACAGTTATGAAAACGGATCAAGGGGGCTTAGGGGCCGTCGCTCCCTACTCGAAAGCAAATAATGGAAGCATTATAGATATATGTATTAATTATAAGTATTAAAACCAATTTACGTCAATATTACTAAAAATAAATGGATAATTTATTTATAAAACTCGGATGAAAATTAATTATTTTTTATCTGTCGCCATTTTATCGAAAACGGTTTGGATTGGCCGATGACGTCACACCATAGTAAACAGCATCTGTCAATCCTATTTTTAAAGGTAGAACGTTATGCGATCCTCGTTGACATTTGTCGGTTTACTATCATGTGACGTCATAGACGCCATATTGTCCGAGAAACCGTTTTGGCGGCTAATTTTAAAAGTGCATTTTTATTTGCTTTATTCGGAAAAAATACACAAAAGAATTAAAAATTACCACTTTCTGAGTGCTCAATAGACATCATTAAACAATCGGATTGACTTTTCAGAAACCTGTCAAGTAGCCTATTGTGTATGCTTTGTTAGTGCGTAATGTCTAAGATCCTCTCGGTGTATTCAATTAATTTCGTAACGTGCATGTTAGCGCGCATAAATTAAACCTAAAGCTAAAAGTGTCTGGAATTTTGTAGTATAAATCAAACATGTGGTAACTTTGATCTAAATAGAAACTCCATAGAACTCGTTTTTTTATTTCAGAGTTCCACGGATAACTCAACTTGAACACCAGAAGTCAGAAACGGCAACAGATAGGTATAATAAGTGATATAAGTATTAGTTTCTTTAGCTAATATTATGAACAGTTAACAAATTCGTATAGAGATGGCGCTGGCGTCCCACGATATTTATTTTAATTGTCTCGAAAATAATAGCAACAAGACGAAGATTGAAATTGAAGTGACGTAATTATAAGTATTGTTATGATTTAAATTATTTTTTGTACATAGAGGTCTTTCATAGGAGTTGTAAATTAGTTACCCAATTTGCCGCTAGATGGCGCTGTAACGAGAGCTACATCGCGCTGTTATAGTACATTACACAACTAGGGTGGTAATATAAAGAAAGGCCTCGATCGCATATTTACGTCCCTCGCTTGCAGCTCGGGCCGCAAACTTCTGCGATCTCGGCCTTTCTGTATTACCTCCCGTGTTGTGTACATCATTTTATGTCTAAACTTGGCCAGAAAGCGGCTTTTTCCGGACGCGCAGCGTGCGGAAAAAGCCACTTTATGGCCAGGTGTGGCATAAAGATTTTTCCACGTTTGGTGGGGTCGCCGCCATACTTATAAATCTTTCGCCTTTTAATAAAGATTTCCGTGGAGGGGAACACTCAAAGGGACAGCTTCCTTTTGGAATTTTGGAAGGACTTCGGTCCCCAGGGAGGGGCCCGTTTCACGAAGTTACAAATTACAAGCGGATAGAGATGGGGAAAAGCGTGATATTTGTATCGCCGTGACTGTCGTTCCGATTCCAAGAAAATCACTGTGAAAAATCGCCGTGATTTTGTCACGCCTATCACTCACATCACAACATCTATGGTTCGGTTATGTAAGTGACGTAATAGACGCAGATGCGTTGCCGAATAAGCGCGACTGACGCCGTCGCAGCGCTGCCAACGGAACGAAGATCGCGCTCGGTTTTTGAACGTTTTCGTGACGTGAGTGACTGAGATAGTTACGAGGATGAAGTAACAACCTATGTGATTTTGGAACGTCGTTCCGGCGCGGTCAGTCACGGCGATATCTATAAGCGGCTGATCACTGTGATTTTTTCATCGTGACGTTATTTATCACCCATCTCTAGCCTTCGTGAAACGGGCCCCAGGTATCAACAATACAAACTCTTCATACCTTGAAGAACTATCCAACATATTGCAGTACGAAAATTCCACAATCTGAATAGTTGTGTTGTTTCGGGATTCCAAAATTCCAAAAGTAACTCAATTTTTGATGCCCTGCGAAAGCAGGGTTAATTTTACCTTATTTAAGTCTCTACTCTAACTTTCCGATACGATATATTACATTGTTACGAGGTTAGCGACAATATACCTACTATTTACTAAACATTATCTCCTCACATGTAATATTGTAATGGTAAATGTTTATTCACAATCGTTTTACAAGGAATAGGGTGGTTGATCTGGGTGTCGGATGCTGACCGAAGCCCTAAAACCCTCACACCATACTTAGGTACAGAATTAATTATTAAGCATAATATTATGATCTCAAAATATGATGGTGGCCCCATACAAAATAGTTTTTTCATCACACTTGCTCGGAAATGGTGTCATTACACGTAGGTTTTGCGGGCCGTAAATGACCTATTACGCCCTAGGGCGTAATGGTTTTCTTTTTAAATTCGAAACGCTAGTTCTGTTTTACGCTTATTTGTCATTTTCAAAGGAAACGCCAACTTACTTTTTTAACTTTTATTACTGAAATATTTATTTAAAGAGAACTGTTATTGCAAATACATGTAAAAACATAATATTTCTGTAACATTAATTAAATGTTTAAATATAGTATTTCAGTATTTTGCAAATATAAAATAAACCATTTTTAGTCTTTACCGCTATGGTTTCCGAACGTGACTTGACGTTCGCATTGTCTATGGAATATGTCACTAATGTCACTGTCAGTTTTACAATTTTATTTAGGTTAAGTAAGGTTATTTTAATCAGATTTCCTCACAAGTGTGATGAAAAACATTGTGTGTGCCACGGGCGGTAAAGGAATTACAAACTCGTGTTATTAAAGCCATCGGCTTCGCCTCGGCCTTGTAACAAACACTCGTTTGTAATTCTTTACTTACCGCCCTTGATACACAATGTACTATTACATTAATAGTTCGTTGTGCCAACGATTTTAGGCTTTACATTTACATACATTTGAAAAAAAGCTTTCCAGTACGCTATAGATCGGATTTTTAATTAGTGTATTGAAGTTGCGACAAATATCGCTAATTAAACTTTATTTCATAAAGTATAATGAGAAGATATGTAACTAATGGTGATGAATTGATGATATAAATAAGGGAATAAATGCGACTTCGACAGCTTGCTTGAATAGATGCTCTTAAACCACAGAGCAATAGGGAACGTGCACGACGAAGGTGCTGCCAACTGGTGCCGCCAATAAAAATCATATAACCTTTCATGCTGGGGCCACATTGACGAAAACGCCGTTAATAACGTTAATTTATCGCGTTGAAGGACGATTAACGTCAGTAGCTACGACTTACTATATTTGACATTGACACTTACATATTATCATTGACATTGACAGCTTGATTTAACAGGGGCGATAGGTTCCTTTATTGTCCGCCCGTGTCTCTTTTGTCGTTTAGTGCTGCCACCTATAGTTCGTGCACGTTCCCTATAATTACACCGGATATGCCCTTAACTGTCATCATATCGACTCTAATTAAAAATCTAACTAGCTTAGTGCGCTTGGAAAGTTCACCAATCGGAATACTCATCTTTATCAGTCTTCAAATAAAAAGTGGTTCTCAATTCGACTATATTTCGCGTGTATGTTAGGTACTCAATTATGAATCTATTTTAATGACTTTTTCATTAAGTCTGTTGTGATATCGCTCAGCGCAATTCCAGAAGGCTAGCACAGGTCGGCTGCCACCTATCATGAGTGCTACTCGGGGCACGATGTAGGGATTTGATATCGATAAATAAAATATCGATATATTAATTAATGGATTTTATATGTACATGTGCGCATTAAAATCCTCTACTACTATAAAGAGGTTCAATATTCTGTAAATTATGCTGCCCAAAAACTCATGGAATAGTGGATATCTTGATATACAAATACGTGAAGCAAAGTTAATTGGTTCTGAATGATTTTTTTAATTTGTTTATTGTATTTATTTTAAATTGTATATAGAATAAATGATATTTATTACAATACCATCTTCATATTCTTGATCTTGACAGTAACATCGATATATTTTTTGTCGATAAAATATTTTGCTACGTCACTTTAGTACCCGGAGTTACCACACGTATGGTGACTGATGATATCCAATGATTGCGCATCTGTAACGTCTGCGCGTTTTCATTGACTGTCACTATGCTGTGTCACGCGTGAGATAGGCGGAATTGTTGTGCTAGTCGTGCTGCTATCGGTGGGTTATCGTCGTACAGTTTTGGTGAAAAAAATATGAAATTTCAGTCAATTTCGAGGGCACATTTGGACTTTCCTTAGACAAAAGATAGAAGTATTATTTGGAATTGATATTGCTTTTTTTATATTAAATTACCGATTATTAGTAGTGAAGCGTACAGTCATTGTATATTTTGTTTGAACTGTAAAATTGATATATTTTTTTAGTTAAAACTTAATTTATTTTTGTATTTTTAATATTTTGACGTTGTCGCAGTTTTGTATTGTTATATAAGCAAAATCCAATTAGCTAAGAGGCGGTAAAAAGGAAAGCGAGTGTAGTTATAAAAAATAGACCCCCGCAATAATTAATCAAAACGACGATGCGTCTTTCAAGCAGAGGTTGTGGATTCGAAACAGGGCTCAGTTTTTCGGAACTTATGTACAGAGGCGGGTCTAGCCCATGTAGCGCCCGTGTGCAATCAATACCCTGACTCCCTCTGGTAGGTGAAAAGAGCCACTCGGGCGCAAGGTCTTTGTTCGCGCTGGCACTGCGCTGCTTATAGGTAAAAAACTTTACTAAAGCACCTGTTGCATGTAGTAGTGCATGGAATTTATATGAACTTATGTTCTTTTTATACAATGGAACATCAAACTGTCTATACGGACCGGTTACTTTGCTATATCAATGTTTAATTTAATTTCAAAGTGTATTTTGGTATTACATACATAAATATTTCGTGATTTATTCACAAAACGAACAATAAACACACACATGCTTCAGAGCTACTTTCAAAGTAGCATAATAATTTAGATAATAACACTGCATTCATTTAAAACTATATACATGCAACAGGTGCTTTAGTTAAGTTTTTTACCTATAAGCAGCGCACACGGAACTACGGCCCATTCATTCTCATCTAGTACGCCTGTGCCCAACAGCGTATATACAGGGTGATTTGAAATTCGACGTATTCCTTGAAAGGGGTTATTCTATAGCTTATTTGCAATGATTTAAGTCCAATCAACCAGGGGTCAAAACTCAATGGTTATCAAGTTATTTGAGTTTTAACTTTTTTTTTAAAGCCGCCTTTCGATCTAAAACTGTTAATTGTGATTTTGTTTATTATTTATTATATAACAGTTTAAGTTTTGTAATTTGTACGCGAAGTGACATAATGTTTTTTAAGTAATGACTCGAAGAATTACAAAATTTTGAACAAAATCTAAAAACTTTTGACTTCAAATCCTTTTATTCGTAAAAATTTTAAAAAGGTTTTGGTTGTCTTTTGGATTTTACTTAATCAGCCGTTTATTGACTATTAGATTTTGGATTTTGTCATTCCTAATTTAAGTAGTTTTTTCACAATTAACAGGTTTAAAAAAAAAGTTAAAACTCTAATAACTTGATAACCATTGAGTTTTGACCCTTGGTTAATTGGACTTAAATCATTGCAAATAAGCTATAGAATAACCTCTTTCAAGGAATACGTCGAATTTCAAATCACCCTGTATAGAATGATGCTACTTGATGAAATAAATGTACGATTCGGATCCGTCTCTTAGCTGTCGGACGATTAGACAATTGTAACCATAGTTGGTAAGATATAATGAGCTTCTTGTATAATAACGTTAAATATTAGGATTAAAAATATATTTATGTATACAGGTTTTTGTTAAGCGCATGAATTAAATAGTACTGTAGATAAATTGAAATTCTTTCGCAAAAATTTGTAAATAATATGAAGCGTTTTCGTGTACCTTGTCCAGGATTGGACTTTACGAAAATACCATAGGACAACAGTAGTTAAGTAGTTAAAAACTAGATGGCGTTAGCGGTACCAAGGATGATACACGTTGACACAGGTTTGGTCGACGAAATTACAACATAAACCTAGTTTTATATGTTTTAGCTAAAATTATATTGAAACAATATTCTTTTTGGTGTTGCTTATTTCTATTCTTCAATTTCGTTGCAAGCTTTCCACATGTAACTTTTTTAAGATTATTTTTATCTCAGTACTTACAAATCGTCACTACGTCTGAAAACGTCGTAGAGAAAAATGACAAAATTTGCACACGAACGTCATATATACTTACTCCGTTTTAACCTAGAGTCAGTTTCAGATAAGAGTTTTGTTTTTTCAAAGTAATAACGAATTTTTTAAGACAGTTAGCGCCATCTAGTTCTGTACTTAGCTAATTAATGTTTTACATTTTAATTATTTTGTCGACTTTATATTGATGTAGACTTAATGTGTATAGTTTTATCGCAGTCGATATAGCGTCGATAAAATATTTATAATTGTTCCTTTGTGCTATAAAACTAGATTGAGAAAGACTGTTGTAATACCGGTAAAGGGCATTTCTTCAGAAATATGTCTCCGGTCACCTCATTCATCTGGCCATTTTTCATACTAAATGTATGGAGACAGATGAATGGGTCGCAGACATATTTCTGAAGAATAGCCCTAAAATATGTGGATTTCTGACAGAGTAGGATTTTGGACATTTTGACAGTTTTCAGTACTTCTTTAGCAGTTAAATCACTAGTTAACATCGCAATTTGTAAGATTATTACATTAGTCTGCCCTGTACACAAAATAACGTGAATTTTCTTACCCCTGGACCCCACTTTTGCAAATATTATGTCTCATTATTTATAATATGGGCTCTTTTATTTAAAATGTAACTAAACCAAACCGTAAACTAGAGAAACTAAACTGTAAACTAGTTAAGAGGACGTCACAAAACTGACGATTAGTGTCAAACTCCATATATTTCTTCATCAACTGACAAGTTAGACGGTATTTAAACATAGCTTAAGACTCGTCTAACCGTACATTTAAAAAAAATGCTCATATGTATGTATGTAGATAAAGCACTGTAGATACTGTATAATTAGACATTAAAACTGTTTTGTTTTCGACTCGTTTCATAAAACCACATTCGTGTTTTAAGGCCCCTTATTATGTATCAGTTGCATAAACTACGATTACTTATTATAAATATTATTATAAAGGTCTAACGCTATTATAAAACTTGTTTTTCTGTATTTCTATAAAATGTAACTATTTATTTAAATACATAACTACATAGTGTAAAACAAAGTCGCTTTCTCTGTCCCAATGTATGCTTAAATCTTTAAAACCACGCAACGTATTTTGATGCGGTTTTTTTTAATAGATAGAGTGATTGAAAAGGAAGGTTTATATGTATAATACATGCATAATATAATAGAGAAACACCGTGCGAAGCCGGGGCGGGTCGCGAGTATAATATATGTATACAGTATGTTACGCATCAGTGTGCTGTGTTGTATTTTTCTTTTGTATGATTGTATTGTACGTGGGGAGCAGGAGTAAAATAGTGTTCGTGTAGAGGGCAGTAGTATTAGACAATTATTGGAATTTTATGCTCAAATGTGTATAACTAGGTGTTGTAGCGTAGACATTTTGTATTTGTGATTTTTGGTGCATTCCTGTTACATATATATAAGGTTAGATATAGTGAAATAGTACATTCCTTTATAGCAAACCCTGATCGTGTATTATGCGATTTCGACTAATTATGTTTTTAGTAAACCTTACTCAGATTGACGGACTAAGTGTGTTTATGCTTCAAGTAAATACTGTTTTAGCCTTTAAATTCATTAGCTTCTAACAACCAATGGAAATGCGTATATGAAATGCAGTGTAATGTACGCCTTTTTCATTGGCTGTTACTGTATCCCGAGATGTATTCTGCCGTCATACGGAGAGGGCGCACCTGACATTTTTTTTTTCAAAAATTGAGTTACATATATATTTAGATTTGTCTCTTTTTACTGATCCTAAACATATACCAGGTGTTGCCTGTACTAGGAGCAAATAATTAAAATGTAGATTGTACTCCTCAAACTGAACAACATTTGTTCAGCGACATTTAAAAATAACTTATGTTTTAATTTTTAGTACACTTTTAAGTTTATTTGAAACCGCAATGTATTGCGATGTTTTTTATGTTTGTAGCGTGACCAGCGACGTCAATTAGACTGATGTTAACGAGCATAAGTTGTTGAACGAAAGTTTTATTGTTTTATGAGTAGAATCTACGTTTTAATTATTTGCTCCTGTTACAGGCAACACCTGGTATGTAACTTCATTTTGAAAAATGTCAGATGCGCCCTTTTTATGTATGACGACAGTATTTGACAAGAAGATTATTAAAGATTGTGACTGTAGGTACAAGACATCAATTTTTGCGATCTTGCTAAACGTCGAGGATGCATAGTTATGCATTTAAAGGTTAAATTATGGACTAAGTTTATGCTAGTCGAAATTGTACTCGTTTTTAATAGCTTAGCACGCAGGGCGAATTGTCAGAAACCATTTTAGTAGCATTTAGCAATAAAAAAAAGGTAGGGAAAAGGATCTAATCCACAAAGAGTCATCAGTGAAATGTCAACCTTTTATTTAAGCATTTAAAGTATAAAATTCTAAAAAAAAATCGTACGGGTTGGAGCATTTTCCTTAAACCACGTCCAATTTATTCATAAAATATTTCAGTTGTTCTTCGTTAACAGCTGCTACAGAAAGGCCGAGATCGCAGATGTTTGCGGCCCGAGCTGCAAGCGGGCGACGTAAATATGCGATCGAGGGCTTTCTTTATTACCTACCTCCCGTGTTGTATACATCATTTTATGTCAACACTTGGCCAGAAAGCGGCTTTTTCCGTACGCGTAGCGTGCGTAATCTAATTTTATATGCTGACAATTCGCTCATAGTTTCCCTTCAACTTTCACAGAAAATAATGGACAAAATATATAACTCGTTGAGATTTGAATAGCTAGCGTAAGTTAGTGTATAAGAGAAAATGTCAACCACCAGTTAGTAAAACAATTATTAAAATTAAGGCTATTTATTCTGAAGTATTAGACCACGGGAGGGATCAGAGGTTTGACTTCTTATAATGTTACGAGAAAAGTTTCGTAATTAGCACGTTAGCACACGAGTCTTAAAGTTGCAATTTCCTTGGCTAAAAATGTAATTAGCACCAGCGTGAACCAGACCATCGCTGCCGAGCTGCCGTGTCATGGCAAAAAAACGTAACTATGTATGGATTTTCTATACCTTTTGCCTTGAGACGGCAGATCAATATGGCGCTCCAAGACTTCTGCGCTTATTTATAACTCCCTAGGATTTCAATTCGAAAAATAATTTCCATTTGCATCGCATTTAGGTACTGTACTACCTTAAAGTACGTGTAATTCAATTATCATCCTGCAGTGGTTTAAGCTGTACTTTGTCTGTCAGTACTTTAGTTTTCTGTAACATTAATCTGCAGCGAGTAGTGAAGCATTGGTCGCGAATGAACATGATTTATTTATCTTGACGTTTCGGCCATATCGCAATATACGATGTTTGTAACAGTCATCCATCGGCGAAGGGAGGAGGGAAATAGATTATATTTTACGCGATTTAGTCTGACTATGAAGGGTATACGGAAAGGACGTGTCTAGCAGTGGCGTGGCGTCCATAGAACTCGATTCCCATCGGCTTGCCTAACATCAGCCAGTTCAGCACTTAATTCTAGTGCTCTTAAAGAAAATTTAAGCCAAAGCTGCTCCGGCTTGCTCAAGGATTTCTTCAACGCCACGCCACTAGTGTCTAGTCACCTTTTTTTGAAAATGAGATTTGAATCTCGAAATTAACTATAACTTACCACATAATTACAGGTTAATATCTTAATTTTTTTTTCATTTTTTAAAAGATGGTTACCATAGTAATTGTTCACGGTGACTAACTTTCAAACCGCTATAACTCAAAAAGGTACTACGTAACTAGACGTGTTCTTTCCGTTTACTCTTCATATAGTGGGCTGCAAAGTTAATCTTTAGGATGTTCAAAATACATTGTCCCGCTTAAGTACGAATAAACTAGCCGCATAAGTTCGTAGACAGAGACATAAAAGAGATGAGAAAAATATTATTTTGGATTATAACATTTCGGAAAATATTCTTCGGGATTTTTTTTAATGCTAATATTGGTAGTGATATCAATTGACTGTTGTGCTATTTTGTTGCTTGTAGTAGATACTGTAAACGTGCTACGCGTTTGGGCTTTTGTAAGAAGTCAAATTACTGATTAGTGCCTCTTCTGTGACTTTTGTGGTTGTGTACAGTCGGCCCTATATCTAGATTATATTGTGGTTGACTGTAGCAGAGCTGAATTCGAGTTGCCAAATTGTAACCAAAAAAAAGTATTTTTATAAATGATTTTGTGGATAAATATATGTATTGAGATGAGTGTTAATTTATTTGTAATATTATTTTTGTTATGTATTGCATTTTCCGTCCCCGTTCGTTTTTTCTGTTGTATTATGTAATGGTGAAAATAAATTATTATTCTTAATGTGTGGTTTTTCCTTACACTGCCTGAGAAAAAGTTCATTTATTGGTGCGTAAATTATTTTATGCCATACCTGGCCATAAAGTGGCTTTTTCCGCACGCTGCGCGTACGGAATAAGCCGCTTTCTGGCCAAGTGTAGACATAAAATGATGTACACAACACGGGATGTAATAAAGAAAGCCCTCGACCGCATATTTACGTGCCTCGCTTGCAGCTCGGGCCGCAAACTTCTGCGATCTCGGCCTTTCTTTGTATTACCACCCTAGTTGTGTAATGTACTATTTATGCCACACCTACTACGCGTACGGAAAAAGGCTTTCTGGGCAAGTGTAGACATACAATGATGTACACATACACAACACTGGTGTTTTTATCATATCCCTAAACAGTTTTAGTGAAAAGATAAAATAAACGAACCAGAACAATATGATCGGTAGCTAATCCTATTTCCTTAAGAATTGTGTTGATCTAGGTTTTGCCTTGATATCCCCTTGCGGTTGGGGTACGATCCAAAGTATGGAGAATGACAGTCCTCTTGTTTTAATGATTCTCGCTTAGGTGTTTCGTCGGTACTGTTTGGGTACTATTTATTGGCAGCATCAGATGCTGGATGGACTTTACGGTGTACCCCATCTTGACGGTCGTCACCTTCTAGTTTACTATAAAAAGAAATAACTAAAATAAGGTTCTGTAAAAAAATGAGACAAGCTTTTATTGCTGACTGTACTTTTTTGAATAATAAACTGCACGTCAAAAACTAATCACATGAGCCCAAACACGGTGAATTTATCTTGTGTAATTTAGATGATCCTATGGGTACTGTTCAGAACGCAGCCAAACTGACGTCATCGACGGCCGTTGGCGGTCCTAAATCTGAAGATAGGCGGTTATCGGAAATAACCGCCAGTTAAAACTGCCATCCAAATATCGCGGAACGGACAACACCAATTTTTTTCTAAAGATCTGTAATTTAATTGCTTTGCAGTAAAATATTGTAATTATATAAAAAAATACAGTCTTCATTGAAGAGTCACCTAGGTTATTCCCGGATACCTGCACTAAAAAGGAACCAAATAGGTACCATCCGGCTCCATCATCAGATCGGCTTCCTGTCATTATAATATTGCATTGTCATCTGGTTTACATATCTTTGCAAAATTTCAGCTCAATCGGAATCCAGGAAGTGGGTTATTTGACTACATACACACCGGGACAGGTGAAAGTAAATAAAAGCTTGTAAAAAATAAAATAAAACACGGTTTAACTACATACTTGTATTCATCTGAAGGCGTTATATTTCAACATGTACATAAGTTAACATATTTTATCGTACGTACATCTAGAGTAACTCTAACATTTGTACAGTGTAATATCACAACAGCAAAATAATGTACCATTAAAGCTATCTTAGTACTATCATAGGAGAACGAAAACGAGTATCTTAAGAGGAAACAGTAAGGTCGAGAGAATTGAAAATTAGGTATTTGTAAAATGTGTCGCTGTCCCGCACTGCCCGCCTCTCCCCCGCAGAGCGCGATAGAGACAACTGCAGCTTGGACCGAAAATACCTTTTAAAATTTCATGAAAACAACGTTTCGTAGTCCCCTGATTTCTTCCCCGAAACTTAACCTATATAACTAATTTTTTCATTAAACATTAAAGAAAGGCTTTGGCCGTGTTCCTATGTTTTCCTTTTTTTTAATAATCTAGTCAAATTTGTTTTCTGGATGTGTGAACACAGCGGAAAATCTGGCATTTTTTTTAGGTTTTTGGAGGTTAATATCTTTTTTGAGAATCAATTTATCGTAAAAAGGAAAACATAGGAACATATCAATAGTAGCCATAGATTTTTGGACAAAAAATTATTGCTCTACTGGCATTATCCAGGGAGGAAACAGGGGACTACGTTTGTATGGAAAAACTGCCCTCCTGTTTCCTCTTAAGAGACTCCTAGATGCTACTAGGTTGCTAGTACAGAAATATATCGCGGTAAAAGGAAAAAGTGTATGCACCTCGCGTGTTAAAAAGAAGTGGCGTCGACCTACTTTGCACGCCGTTAACTTCAGTCGCCGTCAATATTAATATCAGATTTGAAAATCTAATAATACCTAATGGTATAATTAATTGTTCAAATACCACCTAATGAAATGAAAAATGTATGTTTTCCATCACTAAATTACACTTTTGGCGTCGAACGCCAAGCGAAAAACGTTACACGCTTGGTTCTTATACAAATCCACGAAGTATTTCCTTTCTAGAGTCTGTGCGGAAAGAGAATAGGATTTAGATGGGAGGGGCGCTGTAATGCTTTTCTACCGTATTTTCTACCGTATAAAAAATGCCATACTGGTTAGGTTAGTTCAGTTTTTCGCCACGCCTATTCTCTTTCCGCACAGACTCTATCTCGATATATTTCTGTGGTTGATAGACTGCGTTTCTACCAGAGCTGTGCGAGGAAAAAACCACCGATCAACGTGTCTGTGCGGAAAGAGAATAGGATTAAAATTGGGGGGCGCTGTAATGCTTTTCTACCGAAGAAAAAAATATTTGCCGTATTTGCCATACTGGGTAGGTTAGTTCCGTTTTTCGCCACGGCTATTCTCTTTCCGCACAGACTCTAGCCTCGCTTAGCGCGGCCCGGCATTGCTGGACGTTTTCCTCGCACCCCTCCGGTGGAAACGCAGGCTTAACCTTTTCGACGCTACGTCGAACATAAAAGTTACAAATCAGACGCCATATCATAACAGTGTCATAACCAAAATCGAACTTTATGACGGTGCATGTAGGTCTATATCGCTCTGCGCGGGATTAATCCGTCGTTGTTTTTTTTAAATATCCACATTCGGTTCGGGTAACGGGTTACAAAAACCTGTGATCTGTGGCTTACTTTTACCCGTGGTGTGTACATAACTTTAAGTCCTCCCCTGGGCAGTAAGAGGGATTTTCACTCCACGTAGCGAACAGAAAAAAACCACTTACGGCTTGGGATGACGCAATAAATATTACTCTATACAATTTGGCCCGTTTAGTGATACCACAAGAATAATATTTATTTGTGCTTATTATTATTTGGCTACAAAAACTGGAAACAAAAAAAACGAATCTTAAACATCGGGCGTCTATTACTGCTTATCATTTTAGTCGTCTGTAGTAAAATTCTGTAATCAATGTAAAAAACAATCAAGCAAAGCGAATCATATAAACGGGTAAATGGCTTTCAAATTATGCTCTAATCGCAATTTGTTTATTAACTACTTATTATTATCTTAAAATATCGCGTTTATCACTACACAGAAATAATTAAAAAAAACATTTCAGTAACTTAGACAAAAGACATGTAAATATGTGTCAAAACTATAAAACATAGTTACGGAACATATTTATGTATATGAAAAATTGAAAATATAAATCTAACAAAAATATTAAAGATTAATATATATTTGTATTGCTTCAACTTGTCATTTCCCGCAAAATTACCTACTTAATCTAATAATGGAATGATTATTATTTTTCTCAACTTAATGTATACAAATTGTACTATGAATAATAATTATCACATCCTACATGATAGGCCAAGAGCTAGCAACAAAGAAAACCACAATAATGTTATGTTTTCTATTCAGTACAACGGGACAAAATACAAAAGCGATATTGCTTCGGGTGTTAGCTTGTACAGATAAAATTAGACATTATATTGCTTTTAAATAACAAAAAAAAATATCTTAATCGCATATAGCTTGGCAACTTTGTTGGTGACACTCACATATGTGCTTTTATGCCACACCTGGCCATAAAGTGACTTTTTCCGCACGCGGCGCGTACTGAAAAAGCCGCTTTCTGGCCAAGTGTAGACATAGAATGATGTACACAACACGGGAGGTAATAAAGAAAGCCCTTGATCGCATATTTACGTCCCTCGCTTGCAGCTCGGGCCGCAAATTTCTGCGATCTCGGCCTTTCTTTGTATTACGACCCTAGTTTTGTAATGTACTATTTGTTATGTGCAGCCGTAACTACTCACACAAGTTACCGCCAACACGAACGACGACCGACGGAAGCAGTCTCCGGAGGCCCCCGTTCGTGTTGGCGGTAACTTGCGTGAGAAGTTACGGCTGCACATAACAATACGCACACATGTGAGTGTCACCAACGAAGTTGCCAAGCTATAGATATAATGCGCGACAGAAGTAACTAGCTCTTGGTCTATACGTATCATCATATTTATAATAGGCTAGATGACTAAAAAAAACTGTTTAGTCCGTCTGTTACATTATGAAAAAATATTGTACACGTATTTTTTGTTTTGTTTGACAAACAAAAACTGACGAGGATAGAGTGCTTAGAAGTTTCGAGTGACGTCACTCTTGAGTACAAATTGTACTCAAGAGTGACGTCACAAGACCCTACTCCAGAAGTTTGATGATCTATAACTTTGTCGATTTTTAATATTTTGATAAACCAAAAAATGCGTGTCCCATATTTTTCCATAATCTAACTGACGGACTAAATAGAATTACATATTTTTAACCCAGTCATCATCCTTAGCGCCCCCTATGTGGGGTCATGAAGGTTTTTTTCAGGAGTCCGTGTTTCCACTATGGGGTCACTTCCCCATACTGATTGCATAGTAGGGACTATTATCCGATAGTTTTGTATGGAGACAGTGAACAAGTTAATAAACAAAAAAACGAGGGTTACACAGTCGAGTATATTTACATCAAAGTAAAAATTTTTTTTTGTCATGATTGACGCTCCGAAGTAAATTGATTCGACTGTACTAAAGTTGAAATATGTGGCATAAGATGCATTTCATTTTAGCCCCCAGGGTAGGTCAGCCATGTTTAGCGTTTAGCTAACAAGTGACAAACAAGCATGCTGTCTACTTGACTGAAGGTAGAAACTGCAATTATAATGTCTGAAACTTTTAAAGCAAAATATTATAAATGGCGTGGCCTGTTCCATCCTGAGTACTAAGGGCCGATACAGACGGACTGCAACCCAACTGCAACTCCCTACGATTTGTATGGGAACTGCATCACAACTGCACGCCGACTGCTCAGTTGTTGCAGTCCGTCTGTATCGGCCCTTAGATGGTTATTAACAAGTAAAAAGTAATTCGATACCTTTAGACTCAAAGGACGTAAACGCCGTAGGTTCTAATGGAGCTTACGCCTTTTGAGGCTAAAGGTATCGGTATTATAAATTAAGCTAACATTTTATGAAAAGCGATAATATAAACGATATACATTTTATAATAGTTTTGTGACAACGTTCATGTTGAGCTCTCTAGTAATTTCTAAGAGATCTTTCAAATTAAAATCTAATTTGTGAATAAGTTATAATACTGCGTAATTTGCTATGTGGTTGAACATAAGAATAAAATAAGCTATATGTTATATTATTAAGCGTATGTCTTGTCAAATGACAGCCAAAAGTCAGAATATAAAATTAAAAATCAAAATCAGAATAATGTGGCTGTTATCCAATGACATTGTTTCAACTAAATAAATGTTTGAGTAAAATATAAACACACAAAATATCAATTATGAGAACCATAAATAATTATTATTGTAATTACCTATATAGGCAAGATTAGGCGACAACGCGCTTATATTACAACATACATTATTACAACACACTTAAAATACATTATTGCATTTCAATTGTTTCCTATTAATTTAAAGCATACTATTATTATTACAAATCGAGTCTTAATCAATATATTTTATTTACCTCGTCGGTCGAGGCACATGATCTCAAAGAGTCTTATGAAGAACATGGTGTTAAAAATCATACAAGTTATTCCGTTATTTCAGCATTTCTAAAAAAAATACCATTTTGTTTATTGCGCGGATTTGTGCCACTTTTATGTCATTTCTATATCTGTTCTTTTAGTTATTTAAAAAAAGGTAAACAAAAAACCACGTGACTCGGGTCATTCAGCCAGTGGTGTTGTGCCACAGATACAAAACGTTACTTTGATTGGCTGAATGACCCGAGTCACGTGGTGTTTTTGTTTACCTTTTTTTTAAAATACCTAAAAGTACTGACTATACTTTGAAGTACGCGCTCTTACAATCCCAAAGAGCTCGTAATTTTAAGTAGAAATAACATAAAATGGCAGAAAACTACACAATAAAAAATATTTTTTTTTAGACTTTCGAAACTGACATCTATCATTTGGTGTAAGAGTTGACCATTTTAGATTATCAAAAAACTTACTAATTTATTACACACTGAGGGCAGTAAATAAATATTGTACCAGACCATAGGTGTTTTTATTACTGACCGTGATGTGTACATAGAGTTGTGCCATTCTCGGGAATTCTCGGAAACGTTCTCAGTTTTGTATGGGAAATGTTCTCGAGAACGTTCTCGTTCCATACAAAACGGAGAACGTTTCCGAGAATGGCACATCTCTATGTGTACATAATTTTCCATCTTCCCTTGGCGAGGAAGTGGAATTTCTTATCCGCGTAGCCGGCGAAAAATCGTCACATACGGTCTGGAGTTCGTTTTTTTACCCTTTGACCGCCATACCCTGTACCAAATCGCTGCCACCCTGACGCCAAGACCAAAAAACCCAATTTAAAAAGAATGGAAATTAATTTAAAAAGGTATGTATCTTAAAGTACAAACGAAGCCAGTTTTAACAGACCACTCATAGACTGTGGCGGTCAAAAGGTTAAATATACGTACCTATTTATTATTAAGTACCCATTTACGTAATACTGTTTTCTACTAAAGAAACATTATGCAATCTTCATAAACTTTACATAAGATCATTAGATTATAGAAGCGTAACCGAAATGCTATTGGCATGGCAATTATTATTAATACTATATAATTATGCTCTATGTAGGCGCATATGAGCTAGTTTTATTAATAGTACATTGTGCATTGAGGGTAGTAAGAAACTCGAGTCATTAAAAGCCCTGCGCCTACGGCGTCGGGCTCCTAATAGACTCTCGTTAGTAAGTTAACTAACGTACATACATTATTATAAATAATATGGACTGTGCACGGTCTTGCTTAACTTTATACATGCCTGATAAAATACATTTTCGTCATTCGTACTGATATGTACATTACATAAGGTTAAAAAGCCTTAAAATTGTACTTAAGCGTTTATTTATTTATTTTGTGGTGTTTCTCGCAAAACCGTAACTAAAGTATACAGGGTGGGAGGGACTATACCGACATACTTTAGCCATGAATTCCTGGTGGTGTGACGAGTAAAAAATGTTATATCAACATGGGTCGAATATTGTCATTTTACATTAATAGTCTTATGGAACAAAATAAATCAGTAAATTAAGCCCCTCGTTATAAACATGTCCTTACTAGCTGAAAAGTTATCAAAAAGAAAAAAAAAGCTAAAATGGAAACGAAAGGTCAATTTTTTGGCCTCGTAGTCGCTTACCATCAAATACTGCGAAGGTTAATTCCTGTTTAGTTAAAGGATTTTAAAAAAATAGTTAAGGTATCTTAGTCACATTTATTAGGGCTTGTTACACACTTGGGATTTTTCATTTACAAAATAATGAATATCTCGCAAAGTAAGCGTTTTTCGACTATACATCACATAACATTTTTTACTCCTAATAGTTGTTAGAATCTATAGTTAAAGTTTGTCGGTATAGTCCCTCCCACGCTGTATATTAACTTAAAATGATGTACACAACACGGGAGGTAATAAAGAAAGCCCTCGATCGCATATTTACGTACATCGCTTGCAGCTTGGGCCGCAAACATCTGCGATCTCGGGCTTTCTTTGTATTACCACCCTAGTTGTGTAATACTATTGTAAGGCTAATAATGTGCAACGTGAAATCGGCCGGCACCTGAGCAAAAGTTACGATCTAGGCAGGTTGTTGGTCGTGTTAATATAGACCGGTAACCTGTTTTAGGACCGACCATATCGAAGTTTGTTGCCAAAGTTTAAGAATTTACTAACCTTATAATTTTAGGCAAGAATAAAGCTGACTGTATTTATCCTAGACTCTGTTGAAAGAACTCGATTCCTTCCGGCTTGTCTAATAGCAGGCATTTGAGCACCTTATTCTACAGCTTTTAAGGAAAATGTACGCCAAATCTGCACCGGCTTGCCCAAGGATATCTTTTACGGTACGCCACTGTTGTACACTTATAGATTTCGCATTTAGTCCATATTTCCACCACCCAGTAGAGTTAGATTCCATCAATCAACAATAGCCCTTGCATCTGGCGGGGTCTGTCTCTGCGTGCGTCCCATGACACGGACAGAGACAGCATCCGCTGGGTGTACACTTTGCCTTTCATTAAATTGTCGAAAGGGCCTCTACGCGTTGGCTTCGGCTCCGCGCACGGGTCCCAAAGGTCCGGGACACCATTGTCCCGTGAACGGGAGAGAATACTAATACTATACATCTGATGTAATGCTCTAACACTATTTGTTATTTTATTGCAAAAACTTTATATACTAATATCATTGTCTTTTAAGTTATAACTAATGAGAGATACACTATTCCACAGAAATGCTTTTTCATCTATAATGCCGTAAGGTTAAAAATTGTATTTATTGCTCGTATATTACTACAGATTCAAAAATAATAAATTAAACTTCGCTGATATTGCGAATGGTTCTTGATATTTCTTCGTTATTGCTTAGTTAGAGGCCTGAATATCGAGCTTATAAATGCTAGAGTTGCATTGTCACCTTTATATTACCGGATGTTGATATGACATAACATAAACAATGGTCATAGAGTTTTCTACCTTATTTTTAAGACAGTAGGGCTTACTATCGCGCTTATAGATAGATAAGACGCTTCAGCTACAGATTCGCCTCTATATCGCGAGATGTTGACATGACACAATTTGTAACAGCGTCACCACAATAGTCACAGCATTTCGTACCTTATCACTAAGGCGGTAGGGTTCAGTATCGGGCCTCGGGGGACTGGGGCGAGCGGGGCTGGCGAGTAGCCACCCCGGCGAGTCGCTCGCACACGGCTTCCAGTTGAGCGTCTAGCATGAGAGACGCGATCTGGTCATCTGTTAGCATCTCCACGCTGGAACAAGAGAGATTTTATAATGGCAGTAAGATTCAGAGACCGTCAACGTTTAATTCCATTTAATTATTTGCATTTTAACATACTGAATACATATCTGTTATGTGTACTGTAGCTAGTTGTAATGAAAACCATTAGACATTTAAAAGAGCCCTCGAGGCGTACTTGCAGAAATAAATGATTTTGAGTTTGGGGGGCACTGCTACATCATTATCATCATACCCGTGTAAGCTGTCCATGATAGATTGCATGTTGTGCGTTCGGTCACCGCAGATGACCCAGGTCTACATCTTCGACCAGCTACAGGTAGGTACATATTCTCGTGAAATTTTGTGAACAGGTTCAATAGGGAATATGCATGATTTTTTTTTAACAGATTTCTTAACAAAATTTGAAAATACCGTAAAAAAGATGACATACAGTCAAAATAAAATTGAAATCGACCGAGAAATACGGAAGATATAAACATTTTAAAGTACTAATCAGACAGCGATTAGAGAGAGAGATCCGATATGGACTATGACGTCATAGTACATGGCCGCCATACAATCTCCATACTATATTCTGTTTTGCGAGAAAGAGATAGAGATAAATCTTTGTTGTGTTATATCTTGGTTATTTTTATAGTTATTCGAAAATTATTTTTTTCCTACTGTTTTTTATATGAATGAGGTTGTATTAAAGTAAATAAAAAATATGATGCATATTCCCTATTATTTATTATACAATTTTTTGTCGATCAAGTTTTTTGATTTTTTTCAAAACGGCGGAGTTTTGACTCTGCCGGGTTTGACGGACTCATGATAGTACGGGCAAATTACCATTAAGTGTTGAACTAAGTCGAACAGTCGCGGATTCTTGTGGAATCGTTAGATGGCATGTATAGAAGGTTATCACTAGTTTGCACCGTTTCTGGAATATACGGAAGTCTTTTAAAAATTAGGTATAAAGTTTGAAGGGCCGTAAATTTGGATTTGATGAAAAAGTACTTGTTGTAAGTTTATCTACGTATAGAGACTGTCTTAGTGCAATATGGGTTTTAATTTAAACTACGTACATAGTAGGGAACACTGCGAATTTGTTTTTTTTAGTTTGCGGCTCGGGGGAAATTTACACACTCGGTGCAAACTTACATAAGGCTTCTATAGGTATTATAAACACCTAATTAATTTTGCACGCCTCCGCGAATTACGGATCATCTCTTTTACATTTATTTGTAAATTGTACTTCGGGGCAAATTTTCACAGTCGTGCAAATTTTACTATGATATCTATTATATGTTTACTACATTCGCCGCAAAAGAAAAAAAGAAATTTCTTACCGGAAGTACAGAATAATAAACCTGGATGTTTAGCTCCCGCACGCATGGGGCGACACGAGGCGAGTGTG
Organism: Eudemis profundana; assembly: GCA_947034925.1. Classification (NCBI taxonomy): domain Eukaryota; kingdom Metazoa; phylum Arthropoda; class Insecta; order Lepidoptera; family Tortricidae; genus Eudemis; species Eudemis profundana. The sequence goes on along the minus strand of OX344814.1, from coordinate 4,972,401 downwards.
AGGCAGGGGCAGGGCGCGGGAAGGGGCTATCGCAGCGAACTCGCGCACGATCAATTATCTCTATTATGTATATCTATAATAGCTATCTATTATACCTCGAGTGTGGTATCATTTTCTGATAAATCAGGCATGAAGAATTATTTTTTGTGATATTCAATGTACAGTTTTATAGAAAAATAGTAAAATATTGATGTAAATATCATTATCGGTTCTATTTTACTATAATATCTGGGCAGTTCTCCTCAAAACATTATTCTTGACCAAAAAAAAGTCTTTTTTACAAACCCCGCGATAGAGCGTCTTTATTAAGCCAGATACATACATGAAAAACATAACGTTTTATCATAAAGGCACGGAACAAAACCCATTAATTTTCATTACATTTACTTTTTTGTTTAAAATGGTGTTGCTCATAATGACTCCTTATGATAATAATGACGTTTTTGCAGAAAATAATGACGGCTCGTTGCCAACAATGATTTTTACCTGAGAATTAAGTCAAATGTATATTGATTTAAGTGTTTTTTCATATGGTTTATGATGTGGACGAAAGAAGACGAAATAAAATTCGAATACATCGGCACTGGAAATTTCAAATTTCTTAAGGGACATTTTGTCGTAAGTACACTAAATACACCATTAACACTTCAAATAAAAAAGTTACGAGATGATTAAAATTTGTCGTAACATCCTAAAATTTAAAGTTGACCCATACAACATAGTGTCCATACGGTCACTTTGTTATAGGGGTCAATTTAGTATAAGTACAAAATTTATATTTTCATACATTTTATGGTTACTTATTTATGTGCTACATTTTTTAAGTCCCCTTTAAATTCGTTTAAGTTGTTTTATTACAATGAGTGATTATCGCAGAAATCGAAGACAATATTATAAATTTATTCTTTACTTAAACAGTTACGACAATACTGATTATCTCGTAGGGTTATTTGGAACTCTAAGAATTATAATTTTTATGTGCAAGTAGCCGAGTTTTGAACATATTACACCACAACCAGGCTTTGGTATTCCAAAAAGCCCCAGGAATACATACCTGTTTCAGTCAAAAAGTAAAAAAACATAGCTAATAGTTTACTATTATTAAACCGCGCTTATAATACGATTGAGCACATATGTCGTTTTTTAATTAATATTTGAAATGACATTGTCAATGGTTGTGTGCATGTAAATGAAAATACTTATTTATTTCAGTACAAAAAAGTTCTAAAACTTGGAAAAAAATCATTAATTAGATCACCTACTTAAATAAAATAGAAAAAATGTAATAATTCAACACAAAACATAACACTATCGTCTTCAGTGCTATCTGTATCATCACCTGGCATAAAGAAAATAAAATAGATAATTAGTGTGCTAAATACGTTCGGTCACAATTGTATAACATGAAAATGATGTGGAAAATAATGAGAGATTTGTCAAATACTGTCGACTATAATATATTTTATTAAAACACACACACACACAGCATTTACCAAGAAGTAAGTTCTAAATGTATTACAGTGAAACCTGGATAACTGGGACCTGGATAAGTGAGAAACCTCCATAGCTGAAACTCATGCTGAGGTCCCGGCACCTAAATCACTGAATTACCTCTGTTAGTGGGACACAACAGACCTCTATGCCTAAGATTAGTTCTTTCGATTTTATCGTCTTATTTACCTCTGTAAGTGAGACGACATAAAAATGACCTCTGTTAGTGGGACACAACAGACCTCTATATCTGGGATTACCTAGTTCATTCGATTTTATCGTCTTATTTACCTCTATAATTGGGATTTCTTTTAATTTTATAGGTATTGATCTCTGTAACTGAGACGACAATTTTTTTTCTCTCCGACTCGGAATATGTTGCAGATAAATTTCCGTTTTTTTACTAGTTTTTAGCCTACCCACGAATTGCGCACGTGGTAATTGTGCCTAAATTACCTCAAGTTTTAGTTTGTTTTTTCTATAGTCCGGATGTTTAGGTAATTGATAAATGATGAATGCTGAAACGAAGGTTTAAATTAAATTGAAATATGCAGAAAAGAGGGCTTAAATCTTTATCACTGCGTGAAAAAATAAGTTAATACCTATCCTTTACGCCGATACGCGATGAAATCTGTGTCGTTTATAAAAAACATGTTTAATTATATTATTTTTAATACCTATTCTGATACTAAACAACTCATGTACAAACGAAGACAGTTAAGTGACCATCAGTAGACCTTAATACATTGTAATAAGGGTGACAAGTGGTCAGTTAGCAGTGTCTTCGATTTCACATGTGTATACATACATAGATATTGTTTATTTTATTTAGTAGTCGCACCTCTATAACTGAAATAACCTCTATTCTTACCTTCTATTAATAGAACCCTCTGTAAATGAGACAGATATTTATTTATACCTGGATCTGAGACTGGGTAAGCGGAATGTACTCTTTAAGTGAGACAAATTTGCGGGTCTCTTGAGGTCCCAGTTATCCAGGTTACACTGTATCTATAAGTGTCTGCACTGCACTTAAATTAAGAAGATATTACAATTTGACTTATAATTATATTTATTTATTGTATGTACTTTTGTACAAACGGTACTTCGGAATCGTATTCTTATCGCGGTTTGATAATATTAAATATGATTCATTTTTTCTTCATCATTATTCAATCACTCTCAGTCACTCACTCACATGTTCGAAACTATAAAATACACGTCTATTATCTAGGAATTCATATACTAAAATCATTATTGGTAACAATCGTCATTATACGCCTAACACATTGTCATTATTAGCAACACGCGTCATTGGGGTATCTGACAATGTTGCCGAAAATAATGTTGCCAATAATGACAAATTCTAGAAAATGCGGCTTTACAAAATAATTAGGTATATTATAACAAGACAAGATGGCACTAAATAGTCCCATGTGTACTTTGATATGGTTATACAATAATACTCCACTGTAAATAAATTATGAAGATACGGTGAAAAATGAGAAAGACCATAATGATGACAAACTTTAGAGAATCAAAATTAAATACTACTCGAATCTCGCGACGTGTATCATCTCCGAAGTTTGCCGATCGCCCGAGGTGCGGGGTGAAGTGTTACTTTTTGAAAATGTTTTTGATGAAAAACAATCTTTATTTATTTTAAGTGTAATACTGATGTGCAGTACTTAAAACATTCCTTATAGTTATTTTTTTATAACATCAAAAATTGGAAGAAATAGGAATGGGACACGCCTATTATTGCCATTTTAGACACAATTTTCTCAATATTTATCTTTTTTTTGGGTGATTCAAGCTTAAAGCGGTTTTTGCATCCACTGCCTTACCTGCCTTATCTAAGTAACGAAATAAAATACTTCGGCTTTGGAATTCTTTAGTAGTCTGGATTACCATAGCGAGACATTGACCCTCTTAAATATTCGCCCATCTATTATGAATTCATACATTCGCCGGTTAAAGAAAAAAAAAATCTTACTGGATCTGGCAAAAACAGTACGGAATGGTTAGCGGCGAGGAGAGGCTGCTCCGCTCCACTCCACCCCCCTCGCGCGCCGACGCGCCATTCCGTACCGTAATTTTGCTAAACTTGTATTATGTACTTCCGCTAAGAAATTTCTTTTTTTCTTAACCGGCGAATGTAGTAAATTCATAATAGATATTATAGTAAAATTTGCACGACTGTTCAAATTTCCCCCGAAGTAGAGGGATAAGAAAATTTGGAAAAGGGCTTTCCGTGTGACGCACCCAGGTGCAAACCTGGTAATATATTTGGACCATTTTTGTGATAATTCTGCCAACTTGCACCGACTGTTCCATTTTCCCCGGAGCCGCAATAAAATAGATAAGATTTTTTTTTTTAATCATTTTTTTTAGTATGTTCCGTAAGTCGGATTAAGAAAATACTTGGTGCGAATGTAGATCATAACGGTTTAAAGTGTATGTCAAATTGCACCGACTGTTTCTATTATCCCCACGAAGTTACGAATATTTAAAGATTTTCACCCCATTTCACCCCCTTCCGGTGGGTGAATTTGCTAAGGGTTATATTGGAGGTGATTTTCAAGCCACACAAAATAATTTAGAAAAGTTTCCATGACTGTTTTTAATTACTTCCGCACTTTTGTAAAAAATCGCCTAATTTGACTATACTATGATACCTGTGCAGGCTGTCGGTCTCGGTGTGTCGGTCGTTGACCCTAGCCGACTGTACACCTACATCATCATACCATACCTGTGCTGGCTGTCCGTGTCGGAGTGTGGGTCGTCGACCCTAGCCGATTGTACACTTATGTCATCATCATCATACCTGTGCAAACTGTCAGTATCGGAGTGCCTGTCGTCCGATAGTTGCGAGTGTCGGTCGGAGGCGGGGCTGCGGCGCGGGGGCGACGCGCGCCGCGGGGTGCGCGGGGCGGAGGTCGAGCCCCGCTCGCCGAATAGCGACAACCCTGTATGCAGGGTGGAACTAAATTACGGGGACCTTAGGAAGCGCATTTAATATGATAAATACAGTAAGCCGAAGTGCTCTACCACTTTTGAACTCTAATACCGCTCAATTAAATCGAAAAGTGGTAGACCCACAGAAATATATCGAGTTAAGGTGGATTTAGACCAAACGAATTCTAACACATTCTAACCCCACTCTACCAAATTCTTTGTGTGTACACAAAGAATTTGATAGAGTGGGGTTAGAATGTGTTAGAATTCGTTTGGTCTAAATCCACCTATAGAAGAACATAGATCGTCGATTTGTATGGGAACCAAGCGTATAAACATACATTTTCAATTTCATTTGGTAGAGTCTGTGCGGAAAGAGAATAGGATTAATTTTGGGGGCGCTGTAATGCTTTTCTACCGTATGTGCCGTATTTTCTGTTCTGTGGCCATACTGGTTAGGTTAGTTCCGTTTTTCGCCACGCCTATTCCTTCCCGCATAGAGAACAGCTAGTTTACACAGCGTAGCGCGCACAAGTAGGCTTGTGTCGGTCAGGACCGAAGAACTAAAAGGAATGAAATCCCACCTCGGACCGATAAGAACTAGTTCTTCTTAAGCGCTCTAAATCGGTCTTCGGTCCTTTAATTCAGTAGTCGATACGTCGGTACAAATCGGTTGGGAGTGAATGATCGAATGAGTCAAAATCAAATATTCAATAGCTAGCTCCTTTCTTTCCTTCAGATCTCGAATTTGCTCCTGAACTAAAAGACCGAACTAGTTCCTTTGACCGATTGACCGAGATCGGAGCGCTCTTTTCAAAGAACGAGCGGCCACAACTCTACGCACAAGTCTAAGTTAAGGAAAGTTATAACTTATAATTAACCCTGCTTTCGCAGGGCGTCAAAAATTGAGTTAGACTCATTTGAGTGTTCCCCTCCACGGAAATCTTTAGTAAAAGGCGAAAGATTTATTCGTTTTGAAGGGAAACCAGAGTAACGATAAGTAAGTATGGCGGCGACCCAACCAAACGCGGAAAAATCTTAACAGCGCGATGCAGCGCTCGATACAGCGACATCTACCGGTAGATAGGGTAACTAATTTACAACATTATGAACGACTTATGTACAAAAATAATTTAAATCATAGCAATACTTATAATTACGTCACTTCAATTTCAAGAAGCCTCCAAGGTGAGCAATTCAGGCAAGCTGCGGTTACCAACGATCGCAGCTTAATTTTACAATACTTAGTCGATTTTTATGGGAAATAGAAATATTTATTTACAAGAGTACGTTACAATTTTTAGGTTTTTAAAATAAGTATAGTATCAGTACACCAAATCAATCGTGCGAAAATCGCTGGGTTTAAATCGTGCAAAGTCGAAAGCGAATCGTGTGAGGAATCAAGCGTGTAACGTTTTTCTCTTGGCGTTTGACGCCACTAGTGTAATTTAATGATAGAAAACATAAATTTTCCATTTAATTTGGATAATTAATTATACCATGATTATCAGCTTTTCAAATCTGATAATAATACTACTTATGTTTAGCACGCGAGGTAAACAGGGTGTTTGGCAGATGGATGGACAAACTTACACAGGGGATAGGTGGGACCATTTGCTATGTGGTCCACCCAAAAAAATTTTTTTTAGGCCCTATGATTTTTTTTTAAATTTTCTTCAATTTACTTCGTGTGCACCAAATTATTAAATTTGTAAGACTCTAGTATCAGTTTAGATAAAAATAAAATAAAGATAAAGTCCGTTTCATAATTTTTGAAAAAGTTATGGAGGTTTTAAGTTTTGAAAACTGAAAATTTTGAAATATAAAAAAAAAAATTAAAAAAAAATCATAAGGCCCAGGTGAAAGTTTTGGGGTGGGCCACGTAGCAAATGGTCCTACCTATCCCCTGTGTAAGTTTGTCCATCCAGCTGCCAAACACCCTGTATACACTTTTCCTTGTATCTCGATATATTTATGTGGGTAGACCACTTTATTGGCATAAAATATGTCTATAGAATGCATGCACTATTAAGTTTTCATTATAACAGTTTTTTTTTTCAGAAAAATACCTTAAAAACGGGTTAAAAAAATTGCAAAGACATCGCGTTACATAAACCAAAGAAGTTGGGTAAAAATAAATAAATATACTTTTCAACACACTTGCTCATAAAGTCGCCCTTATTTGGTGGTTCTTATGCGCGGAACGCAGCTTATTACACACAAGTGCTTTTTACTTTACATTATCGCACAAGTGTTGTAATTACTGCCAATTGGCCAATGAGAGCACGTCGTCGTGGCACTCGGCGTGCGGATATTATCCCCGCGCAGCGCCGACACCACACGACGAGGTGACGATAGACGAGGATAGATAAACCACTAAATAAATATGTACAAAGCAGAAATTCTAAATGATAAGTATTATTTTTTATTCGCAAGTGTGTTGAAAAACGTCGTATGACTCTTGGACATTGGTCATTACAGTCTCGGCTATACAGCCCTCGCCTGACGGCTCGGGCTATGCAACACAGCCTCGACTGTAATGACCAACTTCGCCCACTCGTATCATAATGTACTAATATGCCACACCTGGCCATAAAGTGGCTTTTTCCGCACGCTGCGCTTATGGAAAAAGCCGCTTTCTGGCCAAGTGTAGACATAAAATGATGTACACAAAACGGGAGGTAATAAAGAAAGCCCTCGATGGCATATTTACGTCCCTCGCTTGCAGCTCGGGCCGCAAACTTCTGCGATCTCGGCCTTTCTTTGTATTACCACCCTAGTTGTCTAATGTACTATCATAGTGCACCGGGAGAGCATTGCAAAAGTCATAAAAGTGACCTGCTAACCTTGGAACATCTCCTTGACCTTCTCCCCGGTATCATGGAAGAGTGCATCAAGGGACTGTCGCCTGCCCTTTTCCAACTCGGCGCGCAGCGCCGCGCTGCGATCCACGGAACTTCTGCAAACAAATCACTTATTTGTTAATAATCACTCACTTGCTTTGGGATTTTAAAAATGGCAGCCTAAATTGTTTCGCCTTTTATGACAAATGCCGGCGCGATGTCGAGTTTAATTCAAAAATTCATAATTTGGCTTCTACTAAACCATTTGGTAAGATTTTTTTACACTAAAAAGCCAAAGAAACAAAGAATTTAATTTTGTTACTCATTATATGAGTTATTATAGTAAAAATAATTATAAAAAATGCGTAAAGTTGACGCATTGATAAAGTTGACGACTTCGAGGAGAATTGTATTTTTAATAAAAAATCTAAAGCGATAACCCTGTTTGTTTTTAAATACATTAAAAAGTAGATTAAATTACCTTTCTTTTGATACCAAATACTGTACAAGTGTTCGTATAAAATTCTATGGTAAACATCACTTCATTTAAAATAGACACGCAAGAAAAACGGAAATACGGAACGAAACCGTTCGCCAGGTTTAGTATTTATTTATGGATAATTTAGAAGTGTAATAACTAAAATATTGTCGTAGTTAGAACAAACAACTAATAATCTTAAATTCAGATTGTACTTATTTGGCAACTAGCATGTTAATTGCGGTTATAAAGTCAAAACAACAACAAACACAATGTACGTACCTCCCGAACTTTCGTTGGGCCGATCAAAAACATGATAGAAATAACTTAAAATCACGTCATCACCTTAAATTAACACATTATAAATCACAGTTTGTAACCACAACACAACATTACACAATTAGAAACCTTAAATACACATTTTTACACAGATTTTATAATAAATAAACACGCCGGTATACATTTTTCGCAACACGTGACTGGTTCGCGCTCGTACTGACGAACAAAACAAAACAAAGATGGCTGCTACATCGGCAGCCCAGCCGTTAAGGTCGCGGCACAGTGCGCGCAACACAGAATTTACCTATGCAGTACTTTAAAAATTGAGCATACGTTATTTTCAGTAATAACTTCTATAAATAATTGTTTGGTGAATAAAACTTTGTAAAAGCAAAAGTTTTGTCTACTTTTGATTAAATTTACTTTTCTGTTTGTACTTGCTAGACATTATTAAATTTATTTTTAAGTAAATGTAGAACTAAAAGGTAATTCAATTACTATATTGTGAGATTGGTGCTTTTTGATTGTTGTGTATGGTGCTGGCTACTAGGTAATAAGATACGATTGAACGTGGTCTGTTTTGAATTGTTTCTAAATGGTAAAAAAATAACATACAACGCAGTGTGAATGCTGACGTGAATGTAAAAACGTGTAATAAATGATTTAATAAAAACATTTGTTATGACGAATTTTTTTCAACGTCAACCCAGTCCGAGAGGAACATTTAAAGATATGTTCGTGATTTTGACTTGAGAAAAAAGTATGAATCCAACAATAAATACATATATGTACATACGTTGTTTGTAAAATAATTGTATACTGCGTAATAAGTGCATAATTTTTGACCGACTACGCAATTTTTTTTGTATTATGTAATTTTTAGACAGGCATATATTGATTGTGCAATAAGGTCAAATAAAATCTTCCTAGTGTATCTATCTATTCTAAGCAGGTTGAAAAAATTAAATGTAACTCGAAGGGCAACTTCAACCACGTTACACATTTTAGGTAATTGCCCTTCATTTGACGTGCGTTTCTTCAAAGTTCCATGGAATGTTAGTATCAGATTAATTGAGAACTAGATCTTAGCGCAGCGTCGTCGCGCCACCGTAACAAATTGCGGATTGTTTTCTCGCTCGCACCCGTAGCCCGCCCGCATTTGTTCACTCAGTCGCGTCGAGTATTTAGGCGGCGTCGTCGTTTTTATCAACTTCAATTGATGTTTATAACGCAAGTGAAAGATATACATAACAACTATAAACAATCTTCCACGACACACATACACAATTTTAGGTGCGAAATTGAAAAAAAACAATTACGGTGGTTTATGTCCTCCGTTCGTTTATTAGAATAAAATATAGGTTATCTTGGTATAAAAATGTGGTTTTCTGCATTTCTTCTTACAAATCAGGCTAAAATAAAAATATTAAGATCCAAAGCCACGCCGCTGCCGCGAAATTTGCCGTCAGCGCTCATATCTATTGAGAACTAGGGTTTAAATTGATGGGCGTGAGGTGAGAGTGATATTTAAACCTGTCTAGTTATTGCTGTTCTTCGCCCCTCATGCATCCCTTGACCTCCACTCTAGGTATTGGCTGTGAATATAAAGTTGTAACATGTGACAGCTCGTCATAAAAAAAGTGTGGTGTAGAATAAAACAGCAATGGACATAATTCAAAAAGTTTATTAATGTCGGCCATAATGAGCACCAAATTGATCAATACTAAATAATAAGATAATATAAATAAAGTGTTGACAGCGCTTTTGTTCCAGCATACACAATGATTTGGCTAGTTTTTACCAAGAAACCATTCTTTTATATTATTGTAGTACATTACTCAACTAAAGTGGTAATAGTATATTATGCCACACCTGGCCATAGAATGGCTTTTTCTGCACGCTGCGCGCACGAAAAAAGCCGCTTTCTGGCCAAGTGGAGACATAAAATGATGTACACAACACGGGAGGTAATAAAGAAAGCCCTCGATCGCATATTTACGCCCCTCGCTTGCAGCTCGGGCCGCAAACTTCTGCGATCTCGGCCTATCTTTGTATTACCACCCTAGTTGTGTAATGTACTATTACACAACTAGGGTGGTAATACAAAGAAACTCCGAGATTGCAAAAGTTTTGTAAATATGCGATGCGATCGAGGGCTTTCTTTATTACCTCCCGTGTTGTGTACATAATTTTATTGGCTAGAAAGTGGCTTTTTCCGTACGCGTAGTGTGCGGTAAGAGCTACGTTTTGGCCAGGTGTGGCATAAATATACCTTACAATGAAATAACTTAACATGCCTTCGTTGCAGACTCTATACTTTTTTTTACAATCGCATACTGCGCACTGCGCGTCAAAACGAATCAAATGAGCCCGAGCATGGCGGATTTATTTTGCGTAATGTGGATTATTCTATCTATGGCTGTCATATTATTTCATCAGCAGATCAGCTTCGTGTCATATCGCATTGTCTGATTTACATGTCCTTGGAAAGTTTGCTTCAGTTTAATGAAAACCGGGAAGTGGTCAAATTTAACTTGCAAGATTTGATTACACAAAGGCAGACAGACACCGAGGCAGGTGAAACTAAACAAAAGTTGGTTAAAACATTAAGTAGCGTATAACATAAAAAAAGATAAGTTCGTTGAACCAAGGTTGAGGTGATCGGTCTATTTTCCATACAAACCAAAAGAGGGTGATTGTTTATTTTATTTCTACGGCATTAATTATATTTCAAATGTATAGTATTATATTTTATGGTTTAATACATGTGGGGGCACGGCAGTGCCCCCGCCAAGTCGAGCAAAACAAAGGCACGGCCGTATATAATCCTTTTCTGGAAGCCATTCAAGCCATTTTCAACCTCCTGTAATTTTGTGCTGGCTAAAGCTAGAACCCCGAATTTTCAGGTATATATAGGGCACAATAAGACTTAAGTATATCCTCAAAAACATTCCATTTGAACGTGTAGTTTAAGAACTATTGCACGTCAAAGTTCCTTAGTTTTGTCACTGACTCACTGACTGACTGACTAATGATCATCGTAATTCTAAGGAACTTCTAGCAGACTTACAAGCTCCAAATTTTAAACATAGTGAGGGTTTAGCCAATCAAGTCCTATAAAACCTAAAAATATTGCAATTTCAGTTACAACTGCACACGTAAGTTTGTAATCCTATACAAATACATGTGATTACAAAGATAGTTTTGTAGTTCAAATCGGAAATAGAATGGATTGAAATGAAATAAATAAACGTAGACCACTTACAAAAAGAAATAAGATCCCATCAAAAACATTACATGTAAAAAGATGCGAGTCTCGCAACGCAGTTCTTCTACAACAAAAAAGTTTTGAGCTGTAATGTTAAGCCAAGTCAGTACTGGGGGGGTGTCCACAGAACTCAATTTTCACCGACTTGCCTATTTACTTAAACTGAGAGAGCAACTCATTTTACAAGAATCCTCCTCGGGTAAATAACAGGCAAGTCTGTGGAAATTGAGTTCAGTGGACACGGACTGACTTGGTTTAACATTACATCTCAAAACTTTTCTGTTGTAGGAGAACTGAGTTGCGAGAGTTGCATCTTTTTACGTGTAATGTTTTTGATGGGTTTTATTTTCTAAGCTGAAATATCTGAAGCTGATACATATAATTTCAACAAAAAAACTTAGTTCAAATGGTGCTGATAAATGGCGCTGACCTTGAGGGGCCAATTGCATGTTAATTATGGTTTTTAGAGATTTTTTATGTCATTTCGCACGTACAAATTATATGAATCTGCGAAATCTATAAAATAAAACTTACTTTAAAAATAATTAATGGGTTCAGTTCAAGAGGTCAACGTTTTATTTTGCCATGGTATGCAAAGTTTTACTTTTATAAAGACTTACTTAGCAAAATGCCTAGGTCGTGAAATGTATAAGTAGGCAGAATGACTTATTTGCATAAGGTTTTAAATGTATAAGGGCTATCTTAGTTACAAAATGCCCAAATCTGTAAAACGTCAGGTTTAAAACGACTAGGTTATACGGATAGTGTATGCAATATATCCACAATAGATGGATTTAAAAATATGAACTCGTTAACTATCTAATTTGTCAAATAATCTATTGTTGGAAGTAAGGATAAGGATTTTATGCCACACCTGGTCATAAAGTGGCTTTTAAAGCCGCTTTCTGGCCAAGTGTAGGCTTAAAATAATGTACACAACACGGGAGGTAATAAAGAAAGCCCTCGATTGCATGTTTACTTTTGAATAATAGCGACCTTTACATACAAAATAGCCCCGCCGATGCCGAAAGTACTAATATTTCGTATGGTACTCCTCGAAACATACATCTAAGCAAAGTGATACTTTACATAGCTTGCATATATATTTCGAGCGAGACTGCTTACACCATACGCATCGACTACTCTTCGACGCTCATTGGCCGACGAAATGATTGTCCTGGAGTATCGCTTCAACATAATTTGTTTTTCCTCGTCATATGGTCAACTGAAAAAAAAAAACAAAAATGAAAAGGATTTTTTACAAACAATAACATACGATCACCAGTTGAATTGAATAAGTAACCTGGAACTAGGACCCGGAACAGGAGATGGGGGATGTTCAGGTGGAGCTTGTTTCTCTTGAGGAAAGGAGTTCCCTTGGTTCAACTTTTCCTCTTCCTCGCCCTCGTCCTTGCCCTCGTCCACGACCGCGTCCACGACTGCGTCCGGTTTCTTTGTTTTTTGATTTTGCTGGTCTGCTCAAACAATGTAAAATATCCTAGATAAGCGTAAAATTAATGCACAAATAAAAACACATCATACATACAGATGTATGATGTGTTTTTATTTGTGCAGGGAACAGTCCCTCAGCCAAAATATTTTTTAAATTAAGAAGTATACAAATCGTAGATGAAGACGCATTCCATTAAGTTTTGCTATTTTATTCAGACAGAATTGGTAGTAAACGAGTATATAACCATATTTGAAGACGTTAGTTAGATTTTAGTGTGTATTTTTGTAATATTAAAAGTTATCAACTAAGTAGCCCAAGATGCAATTTCATTCAACTTACGTTATTGTATAGTTTCTTATTTATTATAAAATGTATTTTATGAAGTGTTAAAAAGTAAAAGTATTTCAATCAAAAGTATTTTCTATCTACCAAATATGTATTTATCAAATACAAAGCCACCAGTTAACTAAAAACAAAAAAGTGTCTCCTCTTATCTTTCCAAAATATACTCATTGAACATTCGGAATGGATACACACATACAATAAAATATCTATTAAAATAACCGAAACACCAAAATTAATGATAGATAACATTGTTCAAATATCAGTAAGTACAAAAAAACAAATATCTCAAACGCGCTCACAGCGCGTCTGGTGTGCCGCATGCCTTACAAGTCTTACAACCTTGAAGCGATATGTATGAATGAATTGTTTCGCTGGTGGCTAGCGCTACCACACCCGTACTTACAATTTACTGTCACTTGTTTCTTTCGCTAATCCTGTGTAATAAGTCCTGTATTGATTGATTTTATGGTTTAAGTAAAAAACTTAATACTCAAGCTATTTAATTACTATAAGTTAGAAAAGAATTATTCGAAAGTCTTTAAAATATGAGCCATTTAATTCACAAGTTACTGGAAAAAAATCTGTTAAATTACTTTCAAGTGAAGATGTGATTCATAATTATGAGTTTGGCACTAAAATATTGTTACAATCTGCTAGATGGATAAACACTGAATCGTTTGATATATAACTTTAATAATAAAATAGTAATTTGAGTACTTACGGCATTTTCTAAACACTCCGCACTTTCACAAAATCTGACTTGAACTTCACTTTGACAACACCTTGTAAAGTAACACTGTTTAAAAATATTTTCAGTCTACTATGTTGGCTGCCCTTTTTTTTCTGTGTTGCCATGTTATTTCTCTATGATTTGAACAGAGTTTGAACGTCGTCTAAAGCACGCTTTACAGATTAAAAATAAAATATTGTACAAACGTCGCCTGGTAGCTCCGGCTACCAAAATCAAATCGTAGGTGCGCAAAGTTGGCAGCTCTAGCTACCGAAAGCAAGTGAGTGGATATTAAGCCTAATTAAATATTCATAAAATATTTTATTAGCCTTCTACGAAAGCTAGAGCAATGAAATTTCATGGCCCTAAGGTACTATTTTGAGATATAAAGCGTTTCCGAAAACAAAGCCGTTCCAGAGATACAAGCGGTGTACGCCAGCATGACGCCCGGTAGCGTACACCGTGAACAGGCCTTATGTTTCGAAAAGTTTAAGGTTACTATTTTTTTCACCTAGGTATTTCGTCGATACTAATTGGGTACTATTTATTGGCTGCATCAAACTCTGGATATCTTTACGGTGTACGCCATCATGACGGTCACTATCTCCTACGGCTATCCGGGCCAACACAGGCGCGCTACTACACCACCAAAACGTTGCCCAAGTCATCCAATTTTTCAACCAGTGTCCTCCTTTGTGACGTCATCCTGGGTGACTGGGTTTGAAATTAAAAATATTCATTACTGAAATCTAGCAACTAATGTAACAAAATGGTTTGCATCTGAAGAGTTAATCCACAATACATATTTTTCATTTAGGACATGAACCCCAGTGTATTTTTTTGTTTTGTTTTTTAACACTATGGTGGCAAATACATACGCTTATTTGCCATTGCCATTAAGCAGTCACCATAGCCTAAGGATATTTGTAACGTCAGGAGCATTCGTACAATGGAGCACACTGTTAACTGTATTTGCATTTGCAAACGAATGTAAACTTTATTGCAACGTATTAAAGTCTATGGCTGGTCAGTTAACAGTAGCCACAGTTAACTGACCACCCATAGACTTTAACACATTGCAATAAAGTTGATATTCGTTTACAAATGTACAGTAAACAGTGTGTTCAATTGTACATTAAATAAATAAATTATTATAAATAACCTAATACTCCTGACATTCAACTGTCGTAATTTTTCTGCAGCTTGTTCAGTTTAGGGTTTCCCGTGCTGCCCCGTTATAGACACACACTGTATAAAAGACTGACCGGATGATGCGTCGGGGCGAAGCGGCCGAGACTTTGGCCTCGACGGGACTCGGTGGTGACGGCTGCTCGGGCGAGGAACGAGGCCGAAGCGAGCACTTCTCGAAACTCACCTGACAACAAAATAGTACATATACACGGTGGGAAACTTGTAACCGACAAATAAAAAATGTTATATCAAAAAGTGTGATAGTGTTAGTTAACACTTAAGTGAGGAGTTAAGGAGGTGAGTGGTTACTCACCTCCTCAGGGCTTGAATAGTCTCAACCCAGGTGTCATCTGGCTGCCACAGCAAGGTTTGTATACCCAGTAGGCCGTTATATTAGGTGCCGTGACCAGGATACAACCTAATTAGCCACTCACCTCCTCTGGGCTTGAATAGTCCAGGTCTATCTCAGTCCAGGTGTCGTCAGGCTGCCGGTCGGACCGCTCGGCGTTTCGCCGCAGCCACTCCCGTACAGAAGTGTCAGTACTATGGGAACAGAGCTCTTCTAATGCTCCGCCTGATAATGTGTCGCTTGCTATATCCGTGATGGTGGATGCTCGGTCCATTTCTATTGCTAAAAAAAAAAACAATTCTATATACTTGTTTTGTAACATTGAATGAGATTGCTTTTGGTTTTAATCAAGTTATGAATATAAATGAAAACGTATTTTATTTTAGAAGAAACTGATATATAACACTTTTAGAGACCAACTTAGGGACACGGTATGAAGACAAGCAGGCATAGCGTTTGATTATAAGAACCCGTAGAAATATTATCGGACTGACCGGCCAAAACGAGTTGTTTTTATTTGTTAAAGTGGGATATATATCTTTTTTTTTTCTTTAATTTATTTAGGATTACCATTAATTAGATTTAAGCACAAAATAGATGTATTATCTGTAATACATCTATTTTGTGCTTAAATCTAATTATTAAACTCTTTTTTTGATGCTTATCCAATTACAGGTAACCACATCTTACACAGGTGTCTTGCTATACCTACCCTATAACATGCAAATAGGGGTTGAAAGAAAAACCTATACATGTATACCCATATGCAAGTACATATATACACGTGCATACACGGGTGTATATGCACGTAAACACATGCACACACACACGCTCACACATCTAGGTGAGACGTAAATCTAAAATATAAAGAAACAAAAAAAAAGAAGTAGTGTAGAATAACATATAAAGCCTATGTGAGTCATATTTGGCCTTGGCTTTTCTCTCAAACGATATATTTTTTTTAGAGCTGTGTCATAGGTAGAGGTGTGCCGTTGCCGGGAATATTCCCCAGACAATGGGGGAATACTCCAGGGAACGGCATATCTCTAGTCATAGAGAATTCCTTTTTTAAATTTACCTACCATTTCTTGCAGACTGCCGCCTGGAGCGATGCTTGTGGATCTCATCAGAGATCCTCTCCAAGTTTCTCAATGCTGAAGCGTACTGTTGCTTTACTTCGCACACTTGTTCTTCCAAAGTTTGGATGCGCGCCTTTTGTGCTTCTAAAGCGGCGTTGATACGTGCTTTCTCTTCGAAATAAGGCCTGAAGAGTCAATGTAGTAGGATTGACTATCAAGAATCATCTTTCAATAAAGATTATAAGAAGAGCTAACACACGGAGGTTTTGTAAAAAAAAAACAATAGTGATCTCCGTGGGCTTGCGGTGAAGTTAACAAGAGACAAAGAATACTGTTGAACTTCTTAAATTAATAAAATAAATACTATCGTCTTAGTATTATGTGATATTAATAACTTTAGCTCGTCTTATATTCCTCCAATTATACACACCATATAAATGTGGGTTCTTTTTAGAATCAGTAATACAACAATAAATATGGAGATAGATCCTCTTAAAGTTTTAGAAATTAAGTCATTTTAATACAATAGTTAGATTTAGTAGGCTCTAGGCTCTTTACCATTACAGTTTTAATTAACATACTCATAGAAATACTAAAAATACTGGCAAAGATTATACGCGTTCTTAAGATGATTGTTTACTAAATTGCTAATCTAATTCAAAGGCAATACCATGCATAAAAGGCGCTTTTTTACAAGATAACTACAGTTGCGTCTTTTCGCCACTAGAGGGCAGAAAATAGAACCGCGCAACGTTTCAAACATAATTCCTCGTAAGTAATGTATTGGTGACTAGGTCTATACTTCGAATGTCTTCGTACGAAGTTGGTTTCGTGACGTCCCTCTCGCACTCTTGTTATAGAATATTTGAGTAAGCGGGACAGCGTTATACGAACTTCAAATTAAGACATTCGGAGTGTAGAGCCTGGTGGTTTTATCGTACGTAAGTTAC
Organism: Eudemis profundana; assembly: GCA_947034925.1. NCBI lineage: Eukaryota > Metazoa > Arthropoda > Insecta > Lepidoptera > Tortricidae > Eudemis > Eudemis profundana. Next base: position 4,954,987 of record OX344814.1, on the reverse strand, counting down.
GATTAAAGACATATTTCCAATCTATCTTTAGAAAAAAAAATGTTACGATTTTGGATAACTGATTGAAACGTTGCGGTTTTAGATAAAGTGATTTAAGTAACTTGGCATGAAATTAAAACATGGGAAAAACAACAAAAATAACTGGCGTTAAAAATATCCACCGGGCGGTTATTGCCACTTTATGGCCAGGTGTGACGTCAAAGGTTTTTTCTTCGCTCCTTCCATGTTTCCGTCTTATCCCAAGTTAGCTACAGCATGCACAAGGTAAGTAAAGTGAGGTACCGTGAGTGCAACGGCGGCGGCGGCGGCGGCGACCACTACACAAGCAGAAACAGCGCTATGTACAAACCGTGCCAAACTGCCCGGCACATATTGACCGAGTACCTCTAGCACAAATGAGACGCGAACATTACTACCTATCTCTCTCCATTCAATATAGTGTGACAGTGACAGGTCTCTGTCGCGCGACATGCGATGACGCTGCCTGTTGTGCAGGTTATACAGGTATTACATGAGTTATGCTTTTGTCTGGTTATGAATGAAAAACATCTGGTGCTGAATACCGACTAATTGGCAGGTGTTGTAATTCGAAGAGACCGAATTCTATTTGGGCATTTCAACAGAAATATGTCTGCGGTCACCTCATTCATCTGGCCCTTTTTCATACTAAATGTATGGAGACAGATGAATGAGTCGCAGACATATTTCTAGAGAAATGCCCATTTACGTAACATAAAGGCTCTGTATATGAAGATATTGTTCGACTCTTGTTAACATGACCGTCAAACAGTTTAAAATTACAAATTGGCTTATTCCTCTTGTCATCATATTCATCGTTTTCTGTTTGCCAACTGTGTTAAAGTTTACTGTTTTTTTGTTATTTATGTCTGTTTTAGCAAACGATTATATAATTCTATCCATCGAGATTCAAAATCTGTCGAATAAATAAGTTCATTTAATGGTTAATCCAGTCCTAAACTTTTATACTAAGAAGCGGCTTGCAGTTATCTTATTAAGAACAACATTATATTGGTACAAAAGCATTTACGTTAACCAGATTCGGCCTCTTTTCTTTGAAATGTCTATACTTGTTATGATTGCAACAAACACTTTACACTGTTAAAGATGCAGTAGATTTATAAAATTAGCAGAGTTAATAATGGGTCAAAGTGTGCCGGGTTTTTAATAACTACATGTGTTCAGACTACGAAATAGTGGTAGCGATGACAAGGTACTATGGCATAAGCAGGGGCTCAACTACGGAAGTCTTCGTTTGAAGTTCGTCTCTCCCGCACTCTCTTTATGAAACACTTGAGAGAGCGAGACGCAGGATACAAACTTCGAATGAAGCTTTCGGAAGTATAGACCCAGTGTTGTAAGTATATTGTACAACTTGAGCTGTAAATTTGGCCCGGATCGCAGGTGTCGGCGGTCCGAGCCGTATATCGTCGGGGATAGTGCAATACCGCGTAAGTAGCACATGTAGATAAGGTTCATTTTCAAGCAAATTTGTTAGAAATTGAAACCTTATCTACATGTGCTACTTACGCGGTATTGCACTATCCCCGACGATATATTAAACTGTTTTATGAAGCCTGTACATGTACAACTTGTCATCAAAGTAATGGAAGATATACATTATATACTGTGGATCCGAAGCATCCGAAAGATTATGACTACTGTCTCAAATTGTGTTTTTTTTTATATCTCAAAATTTAAGCATGATAATTTAACCGTATATTCAATAAATCTCTTGTTTATTCTTTCTGTTGCGTCAGATCCATAATATTATTTTCTGCATTCATATTTACAAAGAAGTTTGCTACAAGAGGATATCTTTCAATAGTAATGGGCCATGGATTTTAAACATGTAGAATTTACAAAATATGCTATGAGCTATCGTATTGGTAAACTTAGTTACCACACTCTATTCTAAGACTTTTTTATAAATTCTACATTTGAAGCCTTTCGGAAAGCGCAGCATTTATTGTGAAAGAGGTGTCTAGACTCGCCCTTATATGTGCTTTACTTTAGTGTATACTAGGCTTAATTTACCTGTCAAATGTCTATGCCAATTGTTTATGGTCACCTTGCTAGGCGCGAAACCGCTTCTGTCATTGTGTGTTTTTGACTCGTATCGTTAGTGTTACTTTCGAAGTAAAAACTAATAATTTTGGTGTTTCTTGAGGAAATAACGTTGGATTCCTTTAAATAAACCACTAAAGTGCTAGTGTGCGTTGCATTTGTCACGTGTGTGGGTTTTTGACGTGATAACGTCTTATAATTCGATGGAGCCGGCTGCACGCACGAAAAAGTGTGACGTCATTTGCCGTTACCTTGCGGGGCCGTTACCTGTCAAATAGGTACTTTAAATTATTCCAGCACTTAAGTCGTTAAGACGATAGTTTCTTACAAATTGTTAATAAATTAGCCCTTATTCCCTAAGATACGGCTGTCAAAATCTCTATTGAATGACAAGAGACACTGCTGAGTTTGGCAAAAATCTTTAAATTTAAATAGTGGATGCTGCTTTGGCAGTTCCGTTTTACGCCTGCTTTAATCGTAGTTTAAAAATTATTAAAACAAATCTTTGACATTATATTCGTGGAACGGCAGATATTTACACTGGCCACTTAGCCATCATTTTAGCGTGTCAATGTCATTGTAGCAGTTTATTGGGAAAAAAGTCGAAGTCGAAGTCCAAGTCCAAGTCAAAGTCAAAGTCAAAGTCAAAGTCAAAGTCAGGGTCAAGGTCAACGTTATCACGTTCGACTATCGTCAGTAAACCGACTTTACAGACAACCGATTTTTTTTTGTGAGCAAAATGGACTCCAGTGATGAAACACCAGCCGAACCACGTAATGATTCCGCGGACGGCTCAGCTTCGACACAGTCCAGCTCCGATGACTCGTCTTCAGAAGACGAGGGCTCGTCTTCGCGGCCCCCAAACAAGCGAGGTAAAGGCGAAGATCCGCGGATCGACGCCCTGATGAATCAGGTGGGTTTTCTGACTTCCTTTATTCAGGGACCGCTTCGAACGCTTCGAGCGGGAAAATTGAACCTACTATACCCGTGCCGGAGGTTAATACTGAGACGCCTTTTTTAAGGGCTCCGACCGAGCCCCCAAAGGTTCTTGACCTAGGCGATATTGAAACTCAGTTCGAGTTAGTTATCAAAGGAGCGGATCCTTCGAGACTAAAACAACTACAACAATTACAGCAATTTGATAGTCCGGCTTGGAAAACTATAAAGTACAAGAAACCTTTGGAGTCTCATTTGGCCTCACCGGGTTTCACAGAACTGAAGGCCAATGATGAACTCACTTATTTCCATCCTAATAAGGATTACCTAGCAGGTACAGAGAGGATCATGGCAGCTTTATCAAATGCTCTTTTAGAGCAGAGAGCTCTGCTCAGGTCGGGCCTGCAGGCAGTAGTTGATTGGGTGGTGAAGTCCCCGGAGGACATTAATGCCACATCACTAATTGGAAAATTCGAGGGTCTGTTTGGCTCATCTTCATCTTATTCCAAGAACTGTGAGTCTCTTCTACAAATAGTTTGCGGAAAAAGGGCGGAGTGTATTGAGGTACGCAGACAGGCAATTGTAAAGGATATCCCGAATAAAAATATAAAAGCAGCCTTGCTAGATATTCCCCCTAGTGATGAACATCTGTTTCAGAAGGTTAAATTGTTGAATTTTATTCAAGCTCAGGGTGGCCCACAAACCTGGCTTCAACCACCAACTATTAAAAAGGATACAGAAAAAAATCTTAAAAGAAAGGACCCAGAACCAGGACCTTCTGGTGTCAAACCAAAAAAATTTAAGACCTTTCATAACAAGAATAAAACATATAAAGGAAAAGGCAAAGGCAAATCCAGTTCCTTTCGTTCCACAGGAAGTGGAAATGACCAAAAGTGACAAACTACCTTTCATTGGGGGTTGCCTGGCTCAGTACCGGGAGAGGTGGTTGGAGTTGGGGGCCAGCAATTTCATTTTGAATGCAATAACAGCTTCCCGTATTCCATTTATTCAAAAACCCCCATTAACGCGAACAATACTACCAGACTTTGCAACCAAGCCTTCTGTACAGATGTCCAAACAGATTCAAGAACTAAAGTCCCTAAAAATTCTGGAAAGACCTCAGACAGTCTCAGGCAGTTTTTTCTCAAAGATGTTCCTTGTACCAAAGAAAGATGGAGGTGTGAGGCCTATCTTCGATCTGAGAGGTCTCAACAATTATGTGGGTACAAAAACTTTTCACCTCATATCTCATACCATAGTACCGGAGTTCTTGCAACCTCAGGATTGGCTCGTGAAAATAGACCTCTCTCAGGCCTATTTTCATGTGCCAATATCCGAAGCACACAGACCCTTCCTCCGCTTGATTTACAAGGGAGAAGTTCTTCAGATGACTTCGTTACCCTTCGGCCTTGCCTCTGCCCCCCGGCTTTTTGCTGGCATAACTTGCTGGGTTGCGGAAACCCTACGCAAAAGAGGGATGCGCGTGCTGGTTTATCTAGACGACTTCCTTCTGGTCCATCAGGACCGCTCCAGGCTAGCACAACAGGCCTCGGAAGCCGTTCAGCTACTGGAGTACTTGGGGTGGCAGGTGAATCATCAAAAGTCAATTCTTTTACCCACAAAAGAACTCGAGTTTTTGGGTCTTCTCTGGAAATCAGAAACAAACGAAATGTGCCTACCAGTAGCAAAACAATTAACCATCAAGGAGTCTTTGCGCAAAATGATCACACAGAAAACATGTCAAATACGTCAGTTACAGCGTCTGCTGGGCCTGTTAAATTTTGCCTGCTTCGTAATTCAACGAGGTCGCCTTCATTGCCGGCGTCTGCAGATTTTTCTTCGGCAATTCTCCCATCAGAATCTGAAGAAAAAGCTCCAGATTCCAAAGTTAGCATTACAAGACCTTCAGTGGTGGCTCACAACTACGGAGACCACATCACCCATACACAAGATGAAAGTGTCACAATATCTAACAACAGACGCTTCAAATGTTGGTTGGGGTGCTCATATGGGAGAGACAACAATGGCAGGCTCATGGAATCAAAGACAGAAGGTATGGCACAGCAACAAGAAGGAAATGTTTGCAGTCTTCTCAGCCGTAAGAGTTCAGAGCGAACATCTGAGGAACTCTCACATAATGTTGCAAACAGACAACAGGACCTTGGTGGCATACATACGGAAAGAAGGAGGCACTCGGTCGATAGGTCTACTGGCATTGACGTTCCAACTCTTAAAACTGATCGATCAGTTCAACATAATTCTGTCAGCACAATATCTTCCGGGAAGATACAACTCCATCGCGGACCGCCTGTCTCGGGGCAGAGCGTTACCCGAGTGGCATCTGACAACCGAGGCGACCGCAGAGGTCTTCAATCGGTGGGGCAAGCCAGAAATAGACCTATTTGCCTCAAACCGCTCGGCGGTGGTAACCAGATACGTCTCAATCGATGCGAGGGACTCCTACGCAGAATTTACAGACGCCTTCAGTCAGGACTGGGACTACAGCCTGGCATGGGTCTTTCCACCACCCTGCCTCATCCCCAGAGTACTGACTCATCTAAACCGAGCACGGGGCATGTACCTAGTGGTAGCCCCAGACTGGACTCAACCGTATTGGAGAGCAGATCTCCAATCCCGTGCACTAGAACATCCAGTACAGATTCAGAATCTCCGGAAGGTCTTAGTGGATCTGACAACAGGCCTACCTCCACCAGAAGTCCATCGACTGGACATGAAAGTTTGGATGGTTGGGGGTGGGCTGCAAAGCTAGAGACCTGGTCGAAGGAACAGAAGGATCTTTTGGCGAAAAGCTGGAGGAAATCTACTTTGCAGACATATAGGGCTCCACTGAAAAGATGGTTTGAATGGTGCTCCGAGAGCACTGTAGATATAAAATCACCTCAAACGCAGGACATTGCTAGATTTTTAGCCCACACTCATTTAAAAGAAGGGCTATCATATGGCACAATGTTAGTGCACAAATCTGCAATAGCTACCTATTATGGACAAAATGAGGCTATATCGTCAGACTTTCTAGTTAGACACACTCTTAAAGCTATCGCTAATTCTAAACCAGCTTCCTTCAAATCCCCTATCTGGGATCCCAAGATAGTATTTAAGTGGCTCCAAGAAAACCCTCCGAATATGACTTTATATGATGTCTCTCGTAGAGCAGCTACAATTATGTTATTGGCTTCAGGACGAAGACTGCATGATTTAACACTCTTAAGTGTTAATAATGATAATTTTGTCAATTTTGGAAATTCAATACAACTTTGGCCTGTTTTTGGTTCAAAAACTGACAACAAATCTTAACGGCAGTCGGGTTGGAACTTACTTAAACACCCTTGTGAGAACATATGCCCTGTGAAATCTTTAAATGACCTTATTGAATTAACCAAAGATAGAAGATCAGGCACTGACATTCATAGTTTATTTATTACTATTAAGGGAACAGCCAAGCCTGCAACAAAGGCAATTATTGGAGGATGGGTGAAATCCGTACTTCGTGAGGCTGGAATAGATTCCACTCCAGGAAGCTGTCGTTCAGCAGTGGCTTCCCTAGCCTGGTTGGAAAATAGACCAATTGAAGAAATACTAGCCAAGGGCAATTGGAAGGGAATTAACACCTTTCAAAAGCATTATTGCAGAGAAATAAATAAAGCGCAGAATCGGGCTAGTGATGATTTATTTGATAATTTCTCTTGTATTTAGTTACAAATATTTGTTTGTTTTTTAAGTTTTAGTGATTTACTACTTATTGATCTCTTGTTATGAGGAGTTGATGAAACATAACAATATGCTATTTGTTTTAATTAAGAAATATACATTTCATTCTTTCAAGACTGTTTATATTTCTGATATATCTACAACTCAGAATTATTAAAATTTGATTTTATTTCTGAGAATGTCAACATTGTGTGTTTTTGTTTATGTCACCAGCAGATAACAGACACGTCTTCCACAATAAATGCTGCGCTTTCCGAAAGGCTTCAAATATAACCGTTTTACATAACAATAAAACGGGTATTTTAAGCCGAAAGGAAAGCGCAGCATTATAAGAAGTTCTTCCTGGTGAAGACTACAATGACAGAAGCGGTTTCGCGCCTAGCAAGGTGACCATAAACAATTGGCATAGACATTTGACAGGTAAATTAAGCCTAGTATACACTAAAGTAAAGCACATATAAGGGCGAGTCTAGACACCTCTTTCACAATAAATGCTGCGCTTTCCTTTCGGCTTAAAATACCCGTTTTATTGTTATGTAAAACGGTTATATTATTAAATGTTTGTATTAAACGACCCTAAAGCAAATCGAAATAGTGAATGAAGAATTTGTCAAAATAGCGTTGTCATCAAGTTTACATTCCTCATACATACGTTAAATGTATCTTCATATTGAAAGTCGTGTGGTATTGAAAGTATAACCATGCTGGTATATCATGGCTAGCACAAGATAACCGCCGAATGTAACGGCCAATGGGAACGTGCATCTATAAACAGGTCGATTTTAGAGCGTTTCGACCGCGGCGGTTTTTTTCGTTCGTGTTCAAGCAAATATAGCAGCAAGCGGTGGTGATCACAGTTAACTTTTATTATAAACGATAGACGGTATCGAGACACATGATTTAATCAAAAGTGGTCGTCACTCGATTACTTATTTGCGGTAAAAATCGAGGTGCCACTAATGAAATAAGAAAAACGTTGGAATAACGCCTGAAATCGACCCTAACGCAGCGCAACTTACGCACGTTCTTATTGGCTTAATGTCAGCAAAGATATTTGGAATGGCATACAATCTATACCACTGGACAAGGAATGTGTTAAGTTTTATTTTATTTCGGAAAGCGAAGAAAGGCGGGTGCGCTACAATCGTGAAGATACTGCAACCTGCTACTAATATGCGACCAAGATGCGACCGTCTGTAACCAGCCCTAGAACTGCCATTCCCACAGAAATATATCGAGATAAAAGGTAAATAGTTCGTCGATTTGTATGAGAACCAAGCGTGTAGCGCTTGACGCCAAAAGTGTAATTTAGTGATGGAAAACATGCATTTTTAGGGTTCCGTAGCCAAAATGGCTAAAAAGGAACCCTTATAGTTTCGTCATGTCCGTCCGTCCGTCCGTATGTCACAGGCATTTTACTCAAAAACTACAAGACGTATACTGATGAAATTTGGAATATAGATGTCTTGTAGATGCCGCTACTAAGTTTGCTAGTTAAATAATAAAAATAAAAAAATATAGGGGGGGGGCCTCCATACATGTAACAGAAGCTAAAAAATTTTTTTTTCAGCAAACGTCAACGTGATGTACATAATTCGATAGTTCTTTTAAAAACATTAGAAGGTTTTTATGTACTTTTTTTTTATTAAGTGAATAATTTCGGAAATAATCGCCCCTAAAGTTGCATAAATTGTACCGTTTTGAAGTTATTGCCGTAAAACTTCTCGACCAAAAGGTATTAAGTGCCATCGAATTACACGGCATTTAAGACCTTTTGCCAGTTGTTTATTTTTAGCTTTATTTTTATCTGTAGCACATTTCCTTATAGATACGGCTATGGAACCCTACACTGAGCATGGTCCGACATGCTCTTGACCAGTTATTCATTTCATTTGGTGGTATTTGATCAATTGATCATACTCGTACCATTATTATCAGATTTTCAAATCTGATAAGAATATTGACGAAAACTGAAGTTGACGGCGTCCAAAGTAGGTCATCGTGACTTCTTTTTAGCACGCGAGGTACATACACTTTTCCTTTTACCTCGATCTATTTCTGTGGCCATTGCTTTTGGGTTTCCTAATTTGGAAAGAGTTTGGGTGGCCGTCCAAAAGGTTTAAAATTAAACTTTTTCTGTTTTTTTTAGGTATTTATGTCCATTTTTTATTTTATCTTTGCTTTGAATATTGAACGGTAGAGGCTTAACGGAGCTGGGCTGGCATAGTCAGTGTTGGATTATATACTTTACGCAGTTAAGCAGAAAGTTCAGTTTTATGCCTAACAGTTTTTCAGCATTAGTGTAAGGCCTGCGTGTCGTGTCCGGCGGGGCGCCTATGGGTTTTGTGCAGCATGCACCCAGGACGCTCACATATATTTATTTATCTTTAACATTTCGCATTTTAAATCTCAAAACTTTTTTGCTGTAAAAGAACTGCGTTGCGAGAGTTGCATATTATTTTTACATGTAATGTTTTTGATGGGATACATAATATAAGGTATAATAAACCCTGCCTTCGCAGGGTGTCAAAAATAGAGTTAGACTCATTTGAGTGTTCCCCTCCACGGAAATCTTTAGTAAAAGGCGAAAGATTTATTCGTTTTGAAGGGAAACCAGAGTAACGGTAAGCAAGTATGGCGGCGACCCAACCAAACGCGGAAAAATCTTAACAGCGCGATGTAGCGCCCGATACAGCGCCATCTAGCGGCAAATTGGGTAACTAAGTTACAACTTCTATGAAAGACTTTTATATACAAAAGTAATTTAAATCATAACAATACTTACAAGAGGCCTTCAAGGTGAGCAACTCAGGCTCGCAATATAGCTAGGGTTACCAACAATCGCACCTTAGTTTCGAAACTCGTCAAGACCGCAAGTAAGTGTAAGTTGCACAGTACCTCGACTTGGCGATGTGCCGCTTCAAGGAATTCTGCAGTTGCTGAACGAGTGCGGCGGCGGCGCGGTGCGCGGCCGACTTCGTCCGCTGGGTCACCGTCGCTGACGCGCGCTCCATTTCAGCCTGAGGACACAGGCAGAGTGTGACATGACAACCGTTCGTTGTGACGATACATATACCTAAAGCAATGTCTGTGACCTCTGTATCACCAAATTTTACATTCATATGTCCATGTCTTGGACTTGGAGTATAATTTCTCACTGCATTACGTCCCCAAGTACAACCTATGATGTCCTTTTGTTCTGCAGAGAAACTAGAACATTTGAGGTGAGATGGTGTTAGGACTTGGTCCGCTGGGTCACCGTCGTTGACGCGCGCTCCATTTCCGCCTGAGGATACAGGCCGAGTTATACGGTGTAGGTGCTCCTAGGATGAAGGCGCTCCGTATGTGGGCAGGTCTTAAGGGCATTTGAAATGTTTTTAATCCAGATTATGACAAAAGTATTGATCATTTCAGCCAAGGCTAAGTAATGGAATATAATTGAGGAAAGGTGATTTCAGCTTGGCAATTTAGAGTTTTTTTCACGCTAGGGGATTTCCGGGCAAAAACTAGATGGCGCTAAAAAACTAAACATTTAACGATGTTATAATTGAACAATAGTACATTGTGTATCAAGGGCGGTAGGTAAGGAATTACAAACGAGTGTTTGTTACAAGGCCGAGGCGAAGCCGAGGGCTTTAATAACACGAGTTTGTAATTCCTTTACCGCCCGTGGCACACACAATGTTTTTCATCACACTTGTGAGGAAATCTAATTAAAATTAACCTTACTTAACCTAAATAAAATTGTAAAACTGACAGTGACATTAGTGACATATCCATAGACAATGCGCAACGTTCGGAAACCATAGCGGTACAGACCTAAAACGGTTGATTTTATAATTGCAAAATACTGAAATACACTATTGAAACATTTAATTAATGTTACAGAAATTTGTGTTTACATGTATTTGCAATACCAGTTCTCTTTAAATAAATATTTCAGTGATAAAAGTTAAAAAAGTAAGTTGGCGTTTCCTTTGAACATGACAAATAAGAGTAAAACAGAACCAGCGTTTCAAATTTAAAAAGAAAACCATTACGCCCTAGGGCGTAATAGCTCATTTACGGCCCGCAAAACCTACGTGTAATGCACCATTTTCGAGCAAGTGTGATGAAAAGAAACATAGTATAGTAACAATGAGGGTATTCAGAAATCAGAAACCCACCAGCTGGCAGCAGGATGGCGAAAGGTCTTTTTGACAGTAGGCGTCAAGATCCACCAATCACACCACTTGATTTTGACATCTACTGCCAAATAGACCTTTCGCCACCCTGCTGCCACCTGGTGGGTTTATGATTTCTAAACACCCTCATTAGTTCGTAAACAGTTAATAATAAATAAATTCTAACATTTAAATACTGTGTCACGATTGCAAAGTTGAATAATTGTAAATAATATAATTCTTTTACCAATGGCGTTGTAAATTTGGGTAACAGCTTTTTGTATGGAGAATGACAGTCCTCTTGTTTTGATGGTCCTTGCCTCGGGTAAGCCGGTGCAGATTTTCCCTAAGAGCTGTAGAGTAAGGTGCTTGAATGCCTGATATTAGACAAGCCGGTAGGAATCGGGTTCTTCGGACGCCACGCTACTGCTGTCTACTATACTATGTGACGTCACTCGGTTACCTGGTTGACGCGGTGCGTGGCGTGGTTGAGCATCTCCTGCCAGGCGGGGTCGAGGGTGACGCCGCCCTCAGCGCCCTCGGCAAGTCTCGCCAAGCCCTGCTCAGCGAGGAACACCATCTCTCTCGCCGCCGCGTGCGCGCTATTGGCCTTGTCATATGTGATAGTGGCCGCTTGCAGATCTTGTGAAGTCTGCAATTAAATGTAACCCCCAATAAACAAAATGGCCATGTGCGAGTTGGATTTCACACAAAGGGTTTCCTTGAGCAAGAAACACTACTACAGGGGGCCCCCTTTTGTTTTTGATTTCATTCTGTTTTTAATAGTTGTTGTTATTGCAGCAACAGAAATACACCTTTTGTGAAAAGTTCAAAATCTGAAATAAATTCGTTATTTATTTTTTTATTTATCAATACATGTTAACATGACATTACAGTAAAAAAACCAATGCGTCATGAAACGTAGAAATAAAATATCTATTTAGGCGACGAAACGGCGTGGCCCCGTTGCATCGTCGCCTCCGGTGTAGGATTCGGCAGGTTGCCCCGGAACCGTTGGAACACGACACCCTTCGGCCAGAAGTCAGCACTTGCGATGGTTTCTTGCAGCGGCCGCCGCACGCGCACCACAAACGAGCTGAACTGCACATAGTGGCATGAACACCCTCAGCGAGAAGCCGGTGTAATGTAGGCGGGATACATATAGCGCCTTGCTCGGTGTGGCGACCCGCAGACCAGAACCAACCGGTTCTGCAGTACCACACTGACTCTTGCGCGGCTTGCGCTTCCTCGTCACCTTTCCTCGTCACCGTTATTGTCTTTCTCTATCCTACCCTTCCTACCCTATTGTAGACCAGCTACTCTTTAGTTACTTTTCGTAAATTAAATTATTGCCACCATTTTAGTATAAAAAAAAAATCTACTAACAATGTTAGCTCTAAACCGTGCTTCATAGTAAGGCCGGGCTTTATGGACACTGGTGCCAAGTTTCTTTGTCAGCTGCTGTATCCGCAGATGCCCCTCCGCCAACAGCCTCCGGAATGCGAGCCGAGCCTCATCTAGTTCAACTTCTAGCCGGTTGATCTCATCGGTTGCTGTGTTTAGGCGTTCTAGTTCGATCTGTAAAGCAAATGGTTAAATTATTATAAGCCTTTTTAATATAATTACGAGTGCGGTTCTCTATTAGTGTGTGGTACAACACTTACACAACCAGACAAAATATTGAACAAGACCAACAGAGCCCGCTAGGTGGGTTTGTGAGGCCAATAAAGTGCAACGTAAAATCAGCTGGCATCTGAGCCAAAAGTTATGAGTGCCTACTAGGCAGGTTGGTCATGAAAGTGTTAAGAATATTTAAAAATATTTTCCTTCCTTTATTTTATTTTTTAATAATGGTGCACATACTCTGTATAGACTGCAGGATGTGATTGACAATCCCGATATTAATTAAAATTTCATTGTAGTCATAAATTAAAATTTAATTTCACAGAAATTTAATTTTATAGATTTGTGTGAAAGAATGTAGTTGTAAATATAAAAAAATTCGATAACACATTTTTATTACTCCTCAAACATTTATTATTTGAATCTTATAAGAAAGTATATGATAAATAACATCCATTTATGTGTTTTAATTAAGGATTTCAACTAACTGTTGATAAACAAAACGATTGCTGTTTTATTATCAATTAAATACAATGACTAAACTATAGCCCCAACTACACCTTCAATAAAGAAAATACTTTCCCACGCTCATGCTTACGTAAAACAAATATAGAGTCTGACATTATTATAGAATTGTTAAAATTGACTCCTTCCGCAGGCCCTCCGGGACCTAACCGCTCCGTCCTGACTCCGTAACACTTGGCTAAACTCAGTAGTATCGATTATCAGTACCTGTACTCTAGGGTCCAACGTTTCTGAGCATTCGGCAGCGCTATCGTTCATTTTTCTCTCAAACTATATACATTTTAACCAAAGTTACATTCAAAACGGACAGTTTTTAATACAATTTAGGTTTGTTTTCTGAATTATCGTACGACATTTGCTATACAGAGCAAATTTTCGTATCATAAATCTCAGCAACGAAAAAAATTGTCACTGACTGGGTTGAACGTCAACGTGACAGCTAATTTTTTATCGAGTTATGTTTAACAGGACGTTTTTAATCATAGCTGAAAGAGCGTGAAAATCTCATAAAATCAAGTAGCGTTTTCCTCGTCATTTCTCATTTATTTTAAATAATATTCAATTCTATGCTCTAAATTACAATCACATAAAACTAAGATTGATTAGAACATGACTAATTTAATCATATATCACATAGTTCAAAAATATTTCAAACATTTCAGATCGAATGCATCCACTATCTACTTATCTACATCCGTCGTTAAAAAAAAACAAAGATTTGTCATCGCATTCTTGACGTGAGCGTATAAAGTGGGCTCGTAATTTTCTAACGAGAAAAAATGGTACTTTCTTATTTTTTAAAGATTATTAATGGCGTAGCTTATGGAGTGTTGTGTTTATAATGTGTGTTTGCTTTGCAGGCTACCGAAGTAGAGGAAACAATCAAGCGGATTCAAGCCCATAAGGGAGTTATGGGAGTAATCATTGTAAACCATGAAGGTTTGGTCGATTTTCTCACGTTACCATAGTTTCCTTTGATTTGTAATACGTTTTTTGCCTTAGTTTTTACCGAATAATTCATACTTCACTAGACGTTGTGCTTGGTAAAGATGTTTTTTTTTCAATTCCAGGTATTCCCATTAAAAGTTCTTTGGATAACGCCACCTCGGTGTTGTATTCTGGTCTTATTGGACAGCTTACGGAGAAAGCTAAAAACGTTGTCAGGGAAATGGTAAGGATCAAACAAATCTTAACATCTATTAAAGATAAACCTGTTCTTAGGTATTTTTAATAGTAACCAATTTTTTACCCACGAAAAGTTTGTTTAAATACTAATCAGTGTTTTCTTGTTATTCAAAAAACACTTTTCAGAAATGAGCAAAGTGATGTTCAATGTGTTATATTTTATAACTATTTATGGGGAAATAGCAATTGTTGACAAAGAAAATGCATCATCAGCTTTGAAGAGTTAGACAGTAGCAATAGCAACACAGTAATAGCACAGAATATAAATAGAGCAGTATGGAAGCTACGCTACGCTTACTTTTTGAAATAAATACCTACGCTCCATTAGAGCGTTAGGGTTGTTTAAAATGAAAAGATCGCGGGCTGTCTGGGCACGCACACGTAACAAAAACAAAGCGCGCCCGCTTGCCGCCATGCAGCACTCGCGACTGCTGGCACCGCGAGATTCCCTTAGGGGCCTTGTAAAAGCGCGCGTCTATGTGTGCGTGCGTTTCGATCGTTTTGTTTGTAGCTTCCTTACTGCTTTAGCTTATATATATTCTGTGGTAATAGTATAAGATTATTAATATCTTCATATAAGCTTGGGTAACCTTGGGCAGGAGTGGTTCACTCCACAATTTTGCCGCTCGACTACTAGAACCAAATTTTGCCCCTTCAGAGGGACTTAGCCAGTGACTAGATTGAGCATGCGTTATGTGATAGAGAGACAGTCTGATCCGGTGCGTTGCGTCCTGTGGTTGGACCCGAACACCAATTTTGTTAGAAAGAGAAACTTCTATATACATATAGTACTCTTACTTCTGTGCCTTGGGACACTTTCTCCTAGCATAGTAGGAATTTATGTCGCTTGTGTCCAAAATACCGCATTCCCGAATAGTAGCTAACGAAGTTGACGCGGGCCGCACTTTGTTCATAATTTGTGACTATACGATTCTTAATATAACAACCTTTACATACAAAATAGCCAGGGAGGCTCGCGGGCCGCAAATGAGCTGTTCGCGGGCCGCGGGTTGCCGACCGCTGCACTAGATTATAAGATCGTAAGTTACTCAAGCATCTAAATCACTTTGTTGGGTGTGTTATTTTGGGAATCTTGTATATGGAAAATCTGGTGTATCGAGAATCTGGTATTTTAGGAATGCGGTATTTAGGGAATGAGCGATTTATGTTGCCATGCCAATAATAAATCAAGCAGGTATTTATTCCTACTTGCATGCCTATATTGGTATTACACTTATTGACTGCTCACTTAGTGGACATGGCATTTGCCCGGTCAAGCCTTTCTCTAGGTATCCATTTTCTTAATTTAATCCCATATTTTTAGTATTCAAGGCTCATTTGAGACCATTTGCAGCTTGATAATATGTTTATGAAAATACTTACTTTCCAGGATTCCTCCAACGACTTGACATTCCTGCGCGTGAGGAGTAAACGTCATGAGATCTTAATTGCTCCAGACCGTGAATTCATACTCATCGTCATACAAAACACATCAGACTAGTCATAAGTTATAAGGATAATATGCTAATAATTGCAAAACATTAGGCCGGATTTACGCCTGTAATGTAAGTTTTACTTACGTAAATAAGGATGCAGCTATATGTTAGACTAAGATAGTCAGTCTATAACGTATCTTATCTAACATTCCTTACTTACGAAAGTAAAAGTTACAGTATAAATCCAGCCTTATGATTTATATAGAAGCAAAGTAAGCAACAATTTGAAAATATATTGGACTAGCTGCTTGTTTCATGAGAGTAGCGCATTTATTAAAGAAAGTGTATGTGTATTTTTTTCTTAATATTATTTACTTTTCGGGTTTTTCTTGATCTGTATCGTTTGTACTTTCGAACATGAAAAAATGTGTCCCAAAATTTCAAGGTTTTCCATATAAATAACAACTCTTCTAGATAAATGGAAATGGATGTTGCAGTCTTTGCTTCTATAACAAATGAAACTTCTGCAAAGATAGTGTTTTGTCATTGTATCTCAATGTGTCGGATCAAAAAGGTATCAATCACCGCTTGTCGAAGACAATTTGTTTTACACCTTTAACAAGTACCGGTAGTCTGTTAATGAGTCTTTATGGCAGGCGGCCAATTGTGGTACCTTTTTCTAGGAAACTTCACATGAAAAAGGTCGTTAATTTGCAACCCTTACTAGAAGCACTGATCTGTTGAATAGGATGCCAGATATGACAAGCACCATTTGTAACTTACGTTCACTGTCCCCATGCAAAACTATCGAACAATGTCACAAGTCCCAACTGTGCAATCAGTATGGGGAAGTGACCCCATAGTGGAAGCACGGACTCCTGAAGAAAACCTTCATGACACCACACTGGGCGCACCGGGACAGGGAAGTGTAGTCGCATTCGGTATCAGAATGATTCTAAACAAGTAGAAATCAACTCTGTCAATTTCAAACCTTGTCATACTGGTCGCGAAATCTCAAATTGACTCTGATTTGCTTTTAACGTGAGACATTTCACAAATAAAACGCACGTTCGGTATGCATCTAAGGGTTAATTGCATATTTATATACTGGCTTGTTATGTATAATCCCTTTTCATAGACCTTATAAATGAAGTAGATAAGATCTATGTAAAACGGAGAACTAAGTTTCTTTGTCCATTATGGTATTTTAACACATTCACTGTCACCATACAAAACTATCGGACAATGTCACAAGTCCCAACTGTGCAATCAGTATGGGAAAGTCACATTGGGGGCACTGGGACAGAGACCATGTTAGTATGCTAATTGCATGCAGTACTAATAACACTAATACTTACTACAGTAATAGTTGAACTTGTAAAACTTGTTCTCAATTCACATAAATGAAATCAGTTATTAATTTTGGGCAAGTATCAGGACTTGATACGTTCATTTTTTTTAAATAGAACGATGTTTCTTTTAGTGGTATATTGACCCGAATCTAAAATAATCATCGAAATATAACGTATGGAACGATAACGCACAACAAAAATGACGCTAAAATTTGCCTCATAACGCTGACTTTTTAAAATCAATACGTTTTGTGTATCAGAGGGCCTGATAACCAACTTAATGTTTATTATGTTTGAGTCTAAAGTCATTTATGACAAATATTAATATCAAGTTTAAGAAGGCGCAATTTCAAAAGTTGCATATTGTTTAAGTAAAAAAATTGTGGTTGGTTACAAACTTACTGTCGTGAGAAATTCATTTGATGCTATACTTTTTTCTTAGACTAAGAACTACCTCCGGCCCTTTGGTACGTATTTCATGGGGCCGATTTTGGGCGTCCGTTACTCTTTCATACTAATTATATTATATTTCATTGAAAATAATAGAATTAAGACAAAGGAGCATTCTATGAAAATATTTCGTAAGGGACACCACCGTTTTAATACTTCCGAGAAATAAATTCAGGAAGCTAATTATCGGCATTGTATATCATAACTCAGCTTTAAGATTCGTAGTGTTTCTTAGCAGCTAAGAAGTTTTATTAGGGTAGCTGCCATAGCGTTTCGTAAGGGACAAAAAGTTGATGTTTTCATGGAATGCTCCCAAAGCATATTGTCGTAAACCTAATCAATAAACTGGTTAATCACTATGGATCATAGTTACTATTATAGCGCAAGAAGGCTGCAACATGTAACAGCCAATCAGAATGCGTGTATTTTGCGTTGCGTTATAGATGCGCGTTCCCATTGGTCGGCCCCATCTTGGGGCTAGCCGTGGTGGTCAATATTGCATTCAACAGCAGCTGAAAAATATGGGATCTGTATTCAGCAATATCCTTGTAAATAAACTTTACAGTCTGTAAGTCAGAGTAAAATCACGGCTAATAACATGGAAAAATCCATTTTATTTTAAGCATCTATACATAGAATTTAAGTGTAACGAAATTATTTTTATTTATTTACAGTCAGGTTTAATATCTGTGGTAGAATTTTTGTAGTAATATTTGTCAGGTCTATAGGAGATTTTTAGGTGCATGAAGCGAGCTCAATATCGCCTTAAGGCTAATGAGGGCACCCGCGAATGAATTTCGCCGCTAGGGTAGGTAGCGTGTGTTCTCTGAAATGTCACTGTTTGTGGAGGGCTACACGGGTTTATTTGTTATTAGAATGTTATCAATATTTTGCAATATCCGAGATTATTTATGGCAATAATGAGTTACGGGTCAACGAATGTTAGTGCTATGATACAGTTTCATCATTCAGAAACTTATTTCCTCTTTTTTTCGATCTAAACGCAATACTGCGGCATGCTCGATATTTTTATGGTACGGTTTTAGAGCACTGAATACGATTGAAATGTAAACTTCGTTTTTACACCCGTAATAACAAACTGATAGCTATACTTAGGGCTGCCATCTCCAAAATTTGACACCTAGGACAAAACGCGTAAATCCCCGGATTTTGGAGCTTAAAACCCGGACATCTCAACAATAATGCAGTTTTTTCGCTTCGGGGGAAGGGGGAGGGGGGTGCATTAGCTCTCGCGAGCCGGAGTAGCAAACCCGGACTACAAATGAAACGTTCCCCGGACGCCCTCCAAACTAGGACAAATCCGGGGAAACCCGGACGGATGGCAGCCCTAGCTATACTTCAGGACCGTACTCGACAGTGGCGCCAACTAGTGAGCACAAAAACGGTAGCCCTCATTACACACTTACACGCAGACGAAGGCTGGACGTGGCTGTTACGGTGAAAAAAAAATGAACTCCTTATGTACTAGTTTTTATTTTAGAGTGTCTTCTAAAGTGCTTATTTTTCTATGACATCCAGACAGAAATAGGTCGAGTGGTAGTTTTGAAATCAATATACCATAAAATATATATTTTTTTGAAGTCTTTAACTGACCTTTGTATCAGCAGTTACTTTAGTCCAGCTAATAATCTGGCTCGTCTTATGAGCAAAAATTTAAAAAGATGAACTATTCGCTCATGGCAAATTTCCTATAGACCTGTCAAAATGAGCCATGTAAGCTTTTAATTAAATTGAGATGTGTCTGCACAGAATAATGTATGTTAATATAAAAAGTAAATAAAACTTTTTTTAAACTAACTGTATGTTATTTGTAATGGGAAGAGCTCAAAATAAAGTTACTAGATTGTTGCATTGTACAGGCGATTCACAAGAGCTGGCACAAATACAGGTTGATTCAATAAGCGATAATCGTGTTTTAAGAAAATCTCAGTCTCATAACTTCGTAACTGTCTGCATTTTGCATTATATGAACAAAACAAATCCCTACCTACACAATCGCGACCTTGTTTGCACACTGACGCTGCGAAGCGCGGAAATTGCAGTGAAATATCTAAATTTCGTATGATTTTCGCATATATTCGCCATGATTTCGTAGATCGCGGCGTCCGTCAGTGTGTAAACTATTTGTAGCGGACCGTCAAATTTACCTTTCTGCCATATCTTTTACCTGCTTTGTCTGAATAATGTGCAGATTATATGTATATTTTTATTTTATTGTTATGCTCTGTCAAAAGAAAAGATGGGTCGACGACATTGTAAAAATAGCGGGAAGAAACTGGATGAGCACCGCACAAAACAGACAAACGTGGGAGAAGATGGAGGAGGCTTTTACCCTTAAAGGGGCCATACAATGAACAGTTTATATTTATTTATAAAATTGTAACTAAAAAAAGTATGGATAATAAAGCTATAATAAAAATGCTCTTGTTTACATGTTTGGAGCCTAGCTTATAAGAACGCAATGATAAGTGACATTACTTTCGTTCATTCCATTCGTGCCAGCTTTTGTGAATCGACCTATACTTATCTTGGGTTTTATAAAAGAAATGAAATTCATTTTCAGATAGACATATTTATTGAATCCTCGTAATACATACCCAGATATGTTCATGCAAAACTTCTATACACAGGACCCGCGTCGTGGGTTCTGTGAGAGTGGCCCAGTGTGAAGAGATTCTATATAAGTCAACCCTAGAGTTGTGCGGTTCTCGAGAATTCTCGGAAACGTTCTCAGTTTTGTATGGGAAATGTTCTCGAGAACGTTCTCTCTCCATACTAAACGGAGAACGTTTCCGAGAATGGCACATCTCTAGTCAACCCATGT
This sequence comes from Eudemis profundana, assembly GCA_947034925.1. NCBI lineage: Eukaryota > Metazoa > Arthropoda > Insecta > Lepidoptera > Tortricidae > Eudemis > Eudemis profundana. The sequence continues at coordinate 4,934,658 of OX344814.1, read as the reverse complement.
GGTGGGTTCTTTGGAAGTAAACCAGTTTGTAGTGGCTTCTTTGAATAAACCCGCGTGGCAAGTTCTTTGTAAGTGTTGCTCTCTCCACGTTTCGTGCTTTCTTATCAAGGGCATGGGGTATTTCAGACGTGTGATGAAACGGTCTGCTGGTTATTCGTCGAAAGCCATTTTCCAACGCTTAATAAGAGCGTAATTGTAGTAAGGAAGTTCTTAAATCCACTTCAGGTTGATTCTTCATAACTTTAATATACCGACATGTCTTTGTCACGTGACGATACCATGTTCAATTTTGATGAAATTTTCAGAGTTAATTATGATGTACTATCGGCACAATAGAAGTCACAAATAAGCATCAAAAGCCAATTATAACGTCCCACAGCTTGCATTTATAGTAGGGCGAGAACCCAGATTAGTCTGCCTTCAGAGCGGCGATCTAACACTTAGTTGTTGTATGGTAGAATGACAAGGTAAGCAGATAGCGTAACTGTTATGAAATTCATTACTCTAGTCTAGAAAAAAAATCCAAATGAAGGCACTGTGCGAGATTAGGCAAGAGTATATTTGTTTGCAACAGCCGTTTCGGTTTTTTTTTACCGTGCCTTGAGCCATGAGCTCGGCCAGCTCTTTTATAGCAGTCCTAACAAAGTGGGGGCTTACAATCGTGCAAACATTTTTGCCAACCGCGGCCACTAGTGACTTCGCTCTGGGCCATGAACTACAAGGTAACATAACCTCCTTTCTTCGGGCAGTCGTGTAAATATACACCCCTGCATCAGTCGTTAGGATTTGATACTTATTTGTGAAAAAATAATTAAGAATTACCTTACGTACTTACCCAGGAGGTTCTAAATTCATTTGAGTCGGTGGCTCGTTCAGTTTGTTTTTGTTATTCATATTTTAAGTAGCTGCTTTTTTCCCAGGTTTGCTTTCAGGATCAAGGTTTGTAATGCTATTGAGTTTGGATGCGTGTAACCCAATAATTTGACGTCATTTCTGTCTTACAAGTGCATTTTTAAAGGAATATTACAATTAAACTATTATTGTAATTTTGTACTATTTTCTTTCAAATAATATCGGTATTTTCTTTTCAAATAATGTTAGAAATGTCCAATTTATTTGCACAAATGCAATGTATATTTCTTATAATTTACGTTAAATCAAAATCATTCCGAAGAATAGTTTTCATCTATTATATATGTCTAAACCAGATTTTGAAGCAAAATAATGAAGCGGCATTTTTATTAACTAGAAAATGGGGTTAATGTGTCTGGTTCATTGCAATAATCTAGTAGCTTTGCATAGTAGTTTTGTTTTACATACCTATTGTTAAATTAAGTAACATGTCCAAAAATAGAAATTGAACATCTGTTAATGATCTGACTTTGATGGATCTTAGGTTCTCCACAATAAAATAAACATTTTATAATACAATTTTATGTAAAAGATATAAATAATCTCTAATAAGAGTCATAATGGGTATTACAAACCCCAAATTAATATTTAAAGCGATATTTTTCTCTAATAAGATAATAAATTTCCAAGTGTGGAGTTAGTTCGATTGAGAACAACATAATATATTAAATTTTTAATGGAAATATATTGCGAACCAATTAAAAATCTTTGTTTTACGTTTTTAATTTATTTATTCATAGTCACACAAGAATTGTAGTACATTTATTTAAGTCTATCATTAGTTCAACATGTTTTAATAACCCTACGCGGAGTTCTTTGATTTTAGTGTTACATTTTAAGGACAGAGGCCTTTTTATGTTTACTACACTACAGGTGCTGTTTTTGAAAGGCTACATCAAAACATGTTGAAATTATCAATTTCTAAGCTTATTTTTAGAAACAATCTCTTACTTATTACATAAGTGATGCATATTTGCGATTTTTTGTTCAAAAACTACATGAAACATTAATATTTTAGAAGTTTAACCTATTACCATGAAGTCAATGCACAGTTTTAAAAGCAGCATGCGTTCTTGTGCGCCGTTTTCATTAGTTTCCTTTTAAAAATAAACATAAAAGTGATTTTAATTTTAATGAAATATAATTGCTATCCACAATTCTTATAGCATTATTTAGGTTAAATAAAATATATCTGACAGTATTTTTATTGATTTGCTGTGGCAATATTTTACCAAACAATACATAATTCTGTAAAAGAATGTTTTAAGTTTTGGCTCATTAAACAATTAATATTATATGTAACGTACGTTAACTAATTATGTACTTGCAAGTTGAAGGTTACACACGGTTTTGCGAGTCCAGATTTTTGGGTCAGTTTTGGTGTCTTGATTTTAGCTTGTCATATTATTTTGTGTTGATTTAGATCCAGTTTTGCATACTCACGGGCATACTTACTGCGGGCGCTTTTTTGGAGCGGGCCTGAAAACCGACGAGTTTATTATTGACTTATAATAAAACTTGACAGTAGCCAAACGAAAATGTAAAAAGCAATGCAAAATAATGATTAAGAAGCGTTTCTGACAATTTACAAGCGAAATAAATATAATGTGTGGCAAGTGCGGGGTACATTTTCACTCAAGGTTCCGATCATAGTAAATACAAAACTAATCCATGTATTTATCTCTTGGAATCCGGACTAAATTTATAATAAAAAGTTTGTCTGCATCTGTTAGAAAGAAGGCGATTTTGAAAAACACATTTTAGGAAACGGACACGAGCCTGGGCCGAGGTTCCACACATCCGAGATTAGGGTCATTCTCAAAAAATGATGTCCGTACTTAGGGCTTTATAAAACAAAGTGTTAACTTTAATTTTTGTGTAACGAAAGTTAACCATATAAATTGAGTTTCGTTACACAAAGGAAGAAGATTAAGAGGTTGTTTTATAAAGCCCTAACTACGGACATAATTTTTTGAGAATGACCCATTATCGATGTACTTTTGTAGTAGGCAATTAACTTCGAGAGGATGCTCTTACTAGAACTTACTTACGAGGCGAGGGAAGACAACTGAAGCCTAACAAACTCGCAGAAGGCTCGTCAAATCGGATTGTACTGTTAGACGACCCAACCGGACCAATTTTTACTATATCCAAGTATGTTTAAGCTCACCCGAGGGCTGACGCTCCCCCGAGGGCCTGTGCCTCGGGGGAGCGTCAGCCATGCGAGGCCGAAGGCCGAGCGTCCGCGTAGCACCGAAGGTGCGGAGCGTCACAGTGCCGCTCCCACTTACGCGAGCCCACCCTGATCCTTACTACTCCCTAAGTGTCATGGATCTACCGCTACGAAGCAGCTAAGTATGGAGGGAACGTCGTGAGTATATGTCCCGCACCGCCGCACTAGAACAGTCTACCAACAGTTACTTGGGCGCGCGCGCGTAGGGCGAGGGCCGCGCGTGCTGCTGGTAGCGCTGCTGCGGGCGGCGCGTGCCCACGTCACGCGACGACTTGAACTCGCGAGGCTCGTCCTTGTAGCCGCCGCCGTAGCCGTCGTCCTCGTAGTAGCGGTCGTGGCCGCCGCCGTAGTAGAAGTCGTCCGGCGCAGCGCGCGGGGGACCACGCACCTGTGTGTAATGTTTCTTATAATTATAACATGATATGATAACGCGAAAATAGGCTAGACGACAAAAAAAAACTGTTTAGTCCGTCAGTTAGATTATTAATAGTACATTGTGCACCGAGGGTAGTAAGAAGGGAATTACTAACGAGAGTCTATTAGAAGCCCGACGCCGTAGGCGGAGGGCTTTTAATGACTCGAGTTTGTAATCTTCTTACTGCCCGTGATACACACAATGTTTTTCATCACATTTGCGAGGAAAAAAAAAATAAAACAAAAATGAAATAAACTAAACGCACCCGCTAAGAGACAACTTCAACTATCAACTTTTTCAATATAGTCTTCCACAGATAATGCTAAGAACTGCGTTTAGTTTTTAAACTTGACAGGCAATGTCGCCAGATTGTACCGATTTTCAAAATAAAATTTTAAACTAAATTAATTTAATTGCTTTAAAATAATCGCAAAAACTACGGAAATAATAGTAAAATATACCATATAAGTTTTATTTTACACTAAAATTGGTTTTGTAGCCAAGTTTCGAAGATGTGAAATAGCCTTGGCTGATTCGAAACCTCCTTAGTCTGAAATGACGTACGACTTTTAAAACTAAACTCATAACTCCCGAGGGAGTTATAGATTTTCATACAGTTTTTCCTCCCGTGGGAGTTATAGATATTTGTAACCCACGGGGGGTAAATCGGCTCGAGTTGGTCTATAAGCGCGCGTGTTATAACACCCTTTACGAGCAAGTGTGATGAAAAAGATATTGTACACGTATTTTTTCTTTTGTATGACAAACAAAAAATGACGAAAATAGAGTGCTTAGAAGTTTCCAGTGACGTCACTCCTTGGTACAATTTTCACCTAGGAGTCACGTCACAAGCCCCCACTCCAGAAGTTTGATAATCTATAACTTTGTCGATTTTTAATATTTTGAAAACCAAAAAATACGTGTCCCATATTTTTCCATAATCTAACTGACGGACTAAATAGAATTATATATTTTTAACCCAGTCGTCTTCCCTAATCGTGTTGAAGTTGTTTTGAATTTATTTTCTCATACTTTAAAACGACATTAAAGATGCAAGTACTCGCCAAACTGTTACGTTTAATGGCGAGACGCGCTTTGGTTTATCTGGTAAACCTAATTCATCTACTGCTATGTTTAAACAATAAAACAGGTATAGAACCATTAATATGTTTAAAGAGTTTCAAGTAGGTAGGTAGATAGACTATAAGATCGAGAAAGAGATCATGCTGCCTTGACTTTATTACATTTATACTTAATTTAGGTGTTTGTCATAATAAATCAATCTCATTAAATATTTTTGATACGAGACAATTTGAGTGAGAAAGAGACGCCAATACGAATCTTCGCGTTACCGGGATGTGTGTAGTCGTAATAGAGTGTATATTTGGAGATTTTTTTTTTTGCGAGCACCTAAAAAATGTTGGTTTATTATGCAAGCTTCGGAGGTCACTAAAGCTGAGTGAAAAATGGTATTTGTGGTCAAATATTTGGGACACCACTGGTTCAACTATTAAAGCAAACATTTATAACAACCGCCTTGAAACAAACCCGGTTTTCAAAGGACGAAAATATGTAATCAAAGAGATTAAAGTTTTCTAGTTTTGCTTAGTGCATTTGCCGAATATTAGCGCGTAGCACAAACACACTTAATAGGCTACTTGATGACAGTTCAAATCAGCTTCTTTTTATGAAGTGTCAAAACGCTCCGAAAATATGCAGTTTAGTATGAAATACAATCTTGTGACGTCATGCTTAATAGAGGTGTGCGCCGCGCCGGCGCGCCGCCGCCGCCGGCTTTTTTGGCCACGCCGCCGCCGCCGATTTCTGATCGGCGTGAAATCGGCGTGGATAAAAATTTATTGCAAAAGCAGATTTTCGTACCAAATATCAAATCTAACCTTATTTAACACTTTGTTCTAGCAGTTCATGGCATATACTCTGTTGAAATCTAGGTTCATCCCATTTTTGGATAACGTTTTTTTTTATTATCCTCTCGTAGGATTTCAAAAGACGGCAGAGGTGGCAGAGGCTAGTTAAAATGCTCTAGATCATCATTAACATCTCAATCAGGAGACATTAATTGATGAACATAGGTCTGCCCTAAACAATTCCGAACGAACAGTCGCAACGCACACGTTTTCTCTTGATCGAATGCCGACGAACTTAAACATGTCCTCAGATCATTTTGTGGAGGCCAACCCACGCTCCATCTTCCTTCAGATTCGTGGTCTCCCTTTGGGAACCTTTCCATCCCATCGGTCATTGTTGCTCGAGCTATATGCCCAGTCCATTACCACCTCATCTTGCTAGAGTTATGTCACCTTAGTAGGTTCTTTGGAAACGGAACGAAACGGACTTACTAATTTGGTAACGTAAACTCCAAGCATAGCTCTCTCTATGGAACGTTGAGTGACTCGACCCTATTTATGAAGGTGAAAGACTATACGTCTACTGGATATCTCGTCACTAGTCAAAAACTATTCTTGAGACATTGAGACATGGTGAGAGAGAAGAACTGGAGTGTATGTTTCAGTTACATATGTTTATTCGTAGTTCTCGTCGTAGACAACTTCAAGGTTAACTGCCCCAAGACCGACTGGGATCAAGGAGTTCGACATAACTTTCGTCTTATAAACACAGGGGTCGTTGAGCATATTTTTTATTATTTTTAGTTCGGCCCATTTCTAAGCATTTGGCAATATTTGAGTTCAGGAAGATATTGGGCAACAGAGGAACTAAAGTGTCCATCAAAGTGAATGGCAAGTTATTTGTAGCTGGTAGTCCAGCCAGTTTGAGCTCTGCCCTTTTTAATCATTTTATTCGCTGGTTTATTAACCTAGTTTACTATACTTTTGTTAGAGCTACTGAGAGCTGTGGTTTGCTTATGTCTGCTGCTACTTATATGTTTTTCCAGTACAGAACCGTATTAGAGATTCGGCCTCGAGGTACCTTGGTCACGCGCTCTTATGGAGAATATGGAATTACATGGAAGCTTTCGAAAGATGACAGTAAAGTCCCAAAAATCGAAAAAAAACAAGCCTTTTTGTGGTACTTAATCTAATTTTGGTCTGTTTGGGTAACGTTGGAAAAACTTAAGTTCATCCTCGCGACGCATTAGATCCTGTAACTATAGGCGTTTGGCCAGTGAACTTCTCTCATACAGGCAGTGATGACCTGTGTGAACCTAAGTTGCTTCGTAGAAATGAGGAAATCCGTATAAGCACTATTTAATTGATGTAGCTCCGAATAACCAAGTGGTAATGCCATACCATATAGCTCGAATAAATAATGTCTGAAAAGGCCTAAAACCTCTCGAATAGGCCGAAGATGTGCCATGTAGAACCAAGATGAAGCATGGGTCACTTTCCCTCAGTAGATGGCTTTGGCATCGTAACGTTATGATCACTAGTGCCAAAAAGGCAAAAAACGCAAATTTTAACCATTTTATTTCATTTTTTTTTGTAAAAATATAGGTTTATAACATTAAATCAGAGTTTAAGGTGATGTACGGCGATATTTTAAATAACTGTGTCCCTGAATTACGGTTTTTCGCTGTGTGAAATCATGTTTCAATCACGCCGATTTCACGCCGAAAATACGCCGCCGCCGCCGATTTTTGGCCAAACGCCGCCGCCGACAATTTTTTGATCGGCGCACATGTCTAATGCTTAACATGGTGCCTTATTTTTAGTTTTCGTCTTTGTAAAATCGCTGATGGCACGAAAATAAGTTTGAATGATTTTATCCGGGCTGTTTTGGAAGCGTAATTTGCTGGTTAGAGTTAATTAATTTATTTTGATTGTTGTCAAATACCCTATTGAACACCATAAGTAGGTTAATTTAAACTGTCACGAATTTCACTCACTGACTGTCCCTTCACGAGCATGGACGTTACAATACGTCCAAAACGCGGAGGCAAATATTATATTTTTACAAGATTATGTCCTGTTTTGTTATAATAATGAAATGGTAGAATGTTTAGCTACTCCTAGATGGCTCACTTTCCATCAGCCTTCGTTTCCCAGTCTAAGGTAACAATGAAAAAAAAAAAAACTCACCGGTGGTTCCGGCGCAGCGTAAGGATCATCGTATCCGTAGTTAGACTCCATGGCGGAGCGGGCGCGATCCAAAATACTGATGACCTTGGTTTTGGGCGGCATGCCGCGCCCGTGGCCGTGGCCCATGGGGGGCGCGTGCGGGGCGTGCGGCATGCGCGGGGGCGCGCGGGGGGGCGCCCGCGGCGGCCCGGGGGGGCCTGGCCGGCCGGGCGGGCCTGTGGACAATGTTAGAGTTGAGGCTGCTGTTCCACACATTGTTATTTTGAGTGAATCACATGACCTCTTTGAGGCTCGTGGTAAATTTATCGGGGATGGGCCCTCCAAAATCGTGTAATAAATGTTAGGCTCTTTGCAGGGGTCATCTATGAAATACCTCACACTAATTTCGTGATTTTTATAGACCCCTCCCCCGTTCGTGTCATATATTTTGCAATTTCACATCTACAAATTATTAAATTCAAACAGCAGTTCCGAAATTAGTTTTATTTCCATTTAAATTATCTGCTTATGCCACACCTGGCCATAAAGTGGCTTTCTGGCCAGGTGTGGCATAATATACTATAATATAATCAACATCGTCACGCGTGACACTAGTAGAGTGTGAACTCGCTAACAAAACATTTTAAACCTTATGCCCAAATTTGGAATTTTAACACTTAGATGTACTATACTATACTTTGAAGTGTGAAGTCACGAAACTTAGGACCCCTCCTACCCCTTGTCACACAATGTCACACTTCGGCGACTCCCTCCCTCCCCCTTATCGTGTGACGTACTTTATGGATGACCCCGTATCCGCAAATGGCTTCAAGCCGGAAACGCGTGGCATTTTACCCGCGGTGACAACCCTATTTGTTACGCCACCTGTACCTCTAGCACAACTGTGACACGCGACTCTTTCTCGCGCGACAAATGCTACCTATCTCTATCCACTCAATATCGTGCGACAGTGACAGGTGATGCTCTGTCGCGCGAGAAACGAAGTCGCGGCCAGTTATGCTAGACGTACTGGTCCCCTAGAACAGCAGTAGAGCGGGATTTGTACGAGGAGACAGCATTAGGGCATGATACAGTAAGAGGCTGGTATACATATTGTTTGTCGAAAATTTCTCACGCTGCAACCATAGGCAAACTTTCATACTGAAATGATTTTTATGCCACACCTGGCCATAAAGTGGCTTTTTCCTTCTGGCCAAGTGTAGACATATGATGTACACGTAATAAAGAAAGCCCTCGATCGCATATTTACGTCCCTCGCTTGCAGCTCGGACCGTAAACTTCTGCGATCTCACCCTTTGTATTACCATCCTAGTTGTGTAATGTACTATACTCATAAACATATCCAAATATAGCGGAGGGCGCGCGTCCAGCGGGCGGCCGAGGCATCCCGGGCGCCGCGTACGAAACGCGATTAATGCCTTAACCTTACGCTACGTAAAACATAAAAGTCGCAAATGAGACGCTATGATATAACAGTGTTAAACCCGAAATTGAACTTTATGCTGTTGCATGAAGGTTTATATCGCTCTGCGGTCTATGACCAATATATGCGTCGTTGGCGTGGAAAAGGTTAACCACGTCGTCAGACCATCTTGTGGGGGGCCACCCACGTGCGTCTTCCGGTTGGTCTCTATTCGAGCATCTTTATGCCCCTTTATGATCGGTCGAGCTATTCCCCGCCCATTGCCACTTTGGTTTGGTAACTGTCAGCTACGCTGGTCACCCTAGTTTTGAATTGATCACGTAAAGCTCCGAGCATAGCTCTCTCCATAGTAAGCCGTTTCGTATGTCATCACTGGCGACACACAGCTAACTGACTGCTCATTTACGATCTAGTCTTTGGCAGTTAAATCGGTAAATACTAATTTCATACATTCTTTCATTCCTTCCATCAGCCAGGCATCTAGGTATCTTCTGGGCAAGTCTGCCACCTAGCCTTCAGTTTTCATCAGGTGAGACGGACAAACACAAATCACCCTTCGTTAAACCCAAACTGCCATATTGCGGTTGGCTGGCAGTTGCTATGCAGTCCGTCTGTTGGCCGCTAGTGTGTCGTCACACTTACTGGGAACAGGCCCCTGGTAGGAGAGGGAGCGGGGTGTGACCGTGCAGCTGTACTGGACGTCGGGCCTCCCAGGGCCCGGGGGAGGCCAGGGCGCTCCCATACCTGCCGACAACCGGCCCCGCTTTATGCTAAGTTTATTTTCTCACCGGGCCCCGGGATCCGGGCTGTGCTCCCGGCTTGTTTAGTGGTTGATTTTTCTTTAATGGATGGGATTGTTTTCAATCTACGGTTGATTTCAATAGTGAGTAGGGATTGCAATTGCTTATTTTTAGAATGGAAAAAAACTCGAGTTTTGTTTTTCCATACAAATAATAACCGAGTTGCATTCCCAAACAGTGAGGTATGAGCTTATCAATCTAACACATTGTCTGATGAACTTTTAAATTATAGATGAGAATTCACAATTGGTAGTTCAATAAAAAGCAAATTAAAATGCTTCTGAATCCAAGTTTTTATAATGCTTTTTAATCTACTCTGAACACTTAAATTGTAGTATGCCAGAATTACATATACCATCATTTATTGCTTGCCGATTCTTCAGAAAATAAAATCACATTATTTCAAATAGAAATGTCCTTTCCTATATTCAAAAAAAAGTGTTTTCTGATAGAATTAAAACATTACTAATTATCTCATATGAAATTCTGGAATACATAACATTGAAACCATGCATACGAACCTCGTTGGCCGAGATCCCTCATCTGATCCTGTCGGATGCCGTCATTTATGTCAGGTAGGAGGTACTTCTTCACTTCAGCGAGAGCGTACGCGATGCGCGCATGCGCTTCAGCGGGTGGAGCCAGCGCAGAGATCTCTACGTGGAGCTCGTCGGTTAAGTGAGCGTACTTTGGGTCTAGGGAGGTCCGGAGCTCCTCTTCCTTTTGTCTAGGGAAGAACGTTTTGTTATAGATACTTTGAATAATTAACTTATTAATCTTATAAATCAAAGGCAAGTATGGGCAAAAACCACCTATCTCAAGAAGATTTTGCTTATATTTTAGTCAAGTTTATAGTTCAGCACTATCTGCTGATTGTGTCGAAATTGTATACTTGGAGCTTTCCATGAAAATATTTCGTAAGGGACACCACCGTTTTAATACTTCCGAGAAATAAATTCAGGAAGCGAATTATGAGCATTGTAATATCATAACTCGGCTTTAAGATTGGTAGTGTTTTTTAGCAGCTAATATGTTTTATTAGAGTAGCTGTTTGGTGATGTTTTCTTGGAATGCTCCATTTGTACTGAGTATTTGGCAGTTTTAGAACTCCATAAAATACAATTTGAAAATATCTCCATTTGGTACTTTCTGGAAGCATTTTGCTAAAATAAATTTAGAAAACAAACTGTCTTGTGAGGCTGCTCACTCTGTGTGGATCCTCATAATGTTTAAAGTTGCAGTTCCTAAACTTCAACACAACAGAATAAAAAGGAGTGATTCTTTGGTGGGACCCCAGTAGAAAGATCTATGTTTATTGAGTTGAAAAGTCTGCTTCACCTTTAGGGTTGCCAGATTGAATTACCCTATTATCGGGAGCAGGAAACAATATGTCGGGATTTTGTGACTTTGATCGGGAGATGCCAGGCGCGCTAGACGCGCGACCTAGCCTGCAGGAGCAGAAATTTTCGCTGGCCGGACCACCTTGAGTGGATCGGAGTAAGTTTTAAAATGACGTGGTTTGTCGGGAGATTTTCTTCTTTGTCGGGAGTCGCTAGGACATACAAGAAATCGGGAGAATCCCGCCAATTCCCGACCATCTGGCAACCCTATTCACCTTAGTTGTAGCATTCTGATATTTGTTAACTCTATGAAATCTTCAAAAAAAGATTGGATGAAAAACAGATATGATTGTCAGTTTAGAGTGTACCTATATCAGAGCAGTTTTATTTACCTGTCCCTCATAGAGCCTCGTCCAAGAACGGCCATCTTGCACATGGTCTCCTCCTGTAAATGCTTCATGGTGTTTCCCTTGGGGCCCAGCAGTTTGCCCACAAAGTTGAACTGCAAGATTGAAATAATTCACAATGATTAAATACCTGCTTTTTAGGCAATTTTAATTCTCAATGTAAGAGGTTCTTGATCTGCTGTCTGATATCTAAAACTGGACTAACCCCTATACAACTCCATAGAGGTTACTCCAGTTTTAGACGTAGGACGGCAGATATGTTTGAAGCCTTGCTGTAAATGTAGAATTTATTTTTTAATAGCCGAAATCCATGGAATGGTTTTTAACATCAATTTGTAGGAATCAATTGAGTATATTCGAAGATATCAGGGTTTTTATATTTACAACATGGTGATTCCTATAAACCTTAACTGTTAGGTTTAACCTTAAAATAACACGCGTATTTTGACTACAGTGATGATGCGTGGTAAATACATGAAGTTATATGGCTATGATATCAAATAATACATACCTTGGGGTGCTCTTTAAGAGGCACCAACACCTTAACAGTGACTTTGACTGGCTTCTCATGGTAGACATCGACATATTTGAAGTCCCGAGGCGGCACCCGACCAGACGCCTGCACCTTGGTAACCTCTGCAAACAAACAATTCGTCAAAATCAGAATTGTTTTTATTTATTTCTCACCCGAAAGAATTTTATTGGTTTTATTGCATGCTGACGCTACATTCGCTTATCTATAATTATGCAGATTTTTAATAGCATTATGAATAAGATCGCAAACTTTGCAATTAAGAGGGGTCATGGCTGTTTAAAAAAATCGTAAGCATTGAAAATATTACTCACCCTGGTCGATGAGTTTCGTGGCGTACGGGAACTTCGCAGTGTTTAGCTTAATTTTTTCACTTAACAGTTCTCTCATGTACTCCCCGGCTTTATCGTTTACCTTCGCTCCGTCGTCGCCATCTTGGTCGGCGTCGACTTGCATGTCTTGGTTCGAATTGCGTTTAAAATCACTGCTGTTATAACCGTTCTTATCGGTCATCGTTTAATGAACGCAATAAAGATGAAAACTTATTATTTTATTAGATGTAGAAATTTAATCACGGCGCAATCCGATCATTTGCCGTACGTCAAATGATGCGACGCGCGCGTCAAGAAAAGCAAGAAAGCGATTTTTGAAATGTTGCCAGTTTTAATTTTAAATGCCTGTATTTTAAATTACATCTTTATTTTCGGCTATTCACTACCAGTCGTGCTCATCATTTCGTAATTCGCCTGTTCACTCGATTTTTTTTCTGTCGTAAATCGATTCTACTATTTGTGAGGAACAAATATCTGGGGGCACGGCAGTGCCCCCGCCAAGTCGAGCAAAACAAAGGCACGGCCGTACCATCCTTTTCTCGATCTATATGACACCTAATACATTTGTATAAGTATAACAGCCACAAATTGTAATCAAAAACCTAGTCCGACCAAACTCAGGGTGGTCCGGCTAGCGATCTGGTCCGACCCCAGGGAACGCCACGGCCGACCACCCGGTCCGACAATCGCTACACCCGTGTATGGGTTGCGAGTTTGTCAGTCTCTAAAAAAAAAAATGTAATCAAAAGTAACAGATCGCACTGAGCATTGAAAACGCTCTATACAAAACAAACGGGAGGAACCTATGACGTCATCGGTTCCATCGCTGTACTAAGTTGTATATTGTATAAAAAAAAAATAGCATTTTGCCATTTTGAGCACGAAAAAGTGCGTTTAAGCACATAGTTGTCATACATTTATTTTTTCAGTGATATTTAAGCATTCCGAAATTGACTTTAATTTTTCTTTAATGCCGCGTCCACACCAAGCCAACGAAGGTCGACGAAGGGGCTTCGCCGGCCTTCGTTGGCTTGGTGTGGACGGTTTAGCAAACGCCAACGAGCGTTCGATCATCGTTCGTTGGCGCGACGTATTGATGCCACATCCACACCAAGCCAACGATTGGCTACCGCACGTTAATTGGGTGCGTTCAATGCGTTCTTTGGATGCACCTTCAATAATCAACGAATGTGAGGCATCAGTCGAATCAAATCAATAAAAAAAAACATGTCGTTGCTACCTTTTATTTACCTAGAAGTCTGGCTAATGAAAGATGAGACTAAAAAATAGCGGCAAATTTAAAAAAACAACGGGTTGCAACACTGTTTATAGGGTGACAAAAACGGTAATGATACTTGAGCCGATTTTTGAGTTGTTGTCACCTTTTCAATTCTTCCAATTTTAGTGAAAATTGGTACAGTAGAAATTCTTTTTCTAGAGCGAATTCACTTAGCTTTGTACCTGACGAACAATACTCATTATCTGCATTGTTAACTGTGGCCACAACTTCGACTTCGAGATGTAAGGCATTATAGTGCACATAATTTTTACACTAAATTAGTCTTTAAGTCGAGCAAAATAAGGTTTACTCTTAAACAAAGAGAACACAGATGTTGGTCACTTCGTAAGTGAAAGAGCAGTGAAGTACGTATGGATGCTTAGAAAGACGAACGATGTATTCTCTTTGTTTAAGTGTAAACCTTAATTCGTTTGACTTAAAGACTAATTTAGTGTAAAAGCTATTTGCACTTATAATGCCTTACATTTCGAAGTGGTAGTGGTGGCCACAGTTAACAATGCAGACAATGAGTATTGTTCGTCAGGTACACAGCTAAGTGAATTCGCTCTAGAAAAAGAATTTCTACTGTAAGTACATAGCTTTTATTAGAGTGTTAGTGTTTATTTATGATATATATTTACTCCCCACATTAGCCACGGAAAGAAAAGCAAAAACAATTCAGTAAGTATTTTCGGAAACTGTTACTTTCTTATGTTGCATATTGAGTATCAAAATCACCACAGCATACTATCCTCAGAAATCTAATGACGTTTGACACATTTGACGTTTGTATAATGTCGCCATTTAAAAAGTTTGGAACAAATGTCAGTCTCATCTCATCTTTCATTAGCCAGACTCTACCTCTCTTTGTTTTTCTACATTGGTTATGTTTTGAGTACAAAATATCTTTTTAGGTTAAGGAGCAAACGAAGCGTCGAAATCCCATACAAACGTAGTTTCGTTTTAATTTTAAAACGGTACAACCGAACTTCACCAAACTTTGTTCACATAAATAAGCCAATGCATCATATCTATGATTTTAATTAGGTTTGGTAAGAAAATATTTACCAAAAACGAAATAAGAGCGAATTTAATTTCAGCCATTTTTTGCGTAAAATACGCATCACTTGCAGCCAGTTAGAACATACTGTAGTGAATAAACTATAAATAAATCACACACAATAACACGTATAATTTTATTTTATTTATCCTGAACAGAAACAAGTAAGAGTACAGAGTTCGTAATTATGTTAAAAAAGCAAGCAAGTTACAGAGCGCGTTAATAAGGCACAAGACCAACTTCACACTAGTTTTATTGATAACATTGTCTTAAAACCGGAAACCATTAAATAATTAGAAACACGAACACCTTAGTTTTATTTGACTCACGAGCTGAGACGCGGAAGGACGATCAGTAGTAGTAATATTAGCAAAAGGCAAATACCAAGTCAAAGTAGTCAATAAACAAGGCCTAGCGAGTACGATCGGTGTTGGGACAAAGCTTCGGAAACAGATCGTCCGGGCAATCCCAAGATCGAACGTACGCGTGGAGTACTGACGGTACCTAGGGCTGAAAGTGGTGATGTAATGGGAGGATGGGTGATTTTTATGGGGGCCCTAGGGTGTCGCAAAGTGAAAAAAAAATGACCGAAAAATTAAATACTACACTGGCGGGTAAAAGCCTTTCTGAATTTTGAGAGAATTGAATTTGAGGTATTTGACTGGCCGCGCATGGACAACACAAATAAGCCCTGCGCCGGGCGTATATTAAAGCGTCCCAAAGACGATCACAAACACGCGAATGTCTCTAATACTACAGGGTACCTGGCTAACACTAATAATTGTTATCGTTGTTAATCCTTCGTCACGACCGACATTAAATTCGCCTTAGGCTTGCTGGTGTAGCTATCCTCCTGAGGCACCTTACAGCAGCGTCCACCACCGGACCGTAGCCAACCGCCGAGATGGCCGCTCGCGAGGACCGCCTGCGTATACCAATTCTCCAGGTCAGATCGGAGCGTTATGTAGGAGCTAAAACAACGAGACACAATAAACACACCACTCCCCACGACTATTCGAAATGCTACACAAGGAATACCGCCACTAGTATACGTACCCGGAACATTTGAGAGATGACCGGCTTTTCTTTAAATAGACCACACCGGGTCACTAAAACCGTGGAAGGTTCACACACCACGCACAAGGCCGTGCGTCTCGTCCACTAGCGCACGGGACAACACTGGACCGAGCTGCGCTCATGAAACGCGAACTCGTAACGAACAGAAATGGTATTGTTCACGGTTATTTCGAAAGTAAAACACTGCAATAATATTAGCACGCCAACGGGCTAGGAAAACAAGCAAAACTGCAAAAATATGCAAGGCTAGGTAACGTGCTTTCCAAACGAAAGCCAGATTGAGAATGAAAAAGGCTCCGGCGTTTGTTCACAAACCCAAATTTCAAACCCTGCGAATTTAGAAATCAAAATTCAAAAAAAATCAGCCAGCATGGTGAATACCTCAGAAACAAACCAGTTGAACACACTCCACGAGAACATAAAGTTTTATTTCATTCTTCGTTAATTGCTTCACTGCCACCTATACACAAATGGCCGAACTAGAAGAACCGCGACTGACGCTAGCAAAAACGGGCCCCACTCTAGTGCTTATTGCACCCAACAGATGTCCCAGAAAAACAAACAGACGACATGCGACAAAGCAAAAGCAAAGCGAAGCATTCTTTTAATAGTGTACTTTGAAAATAAACCAACATTATATGAATAAATTTAATATTATGGAAATAAAGAAAACGCTGCAAGTTAGGAAAACCGTTTTATTTTTCCTGTAATATTTAGGATAACATTAATAATTGGTAATTATTACAAATTTTTCGGTTCAGTAACTTCGGAGATAATAGGGGGGAATGGTATTTTTTTCAACGTTTTTTATCTTAAATCAAAAACAACATGTCAAAGAAAAAAAATATATAAATACTTATTAAGCCCTTTCATTTGATATCCCACTCGATATATTAGCTCAACTTTTGATTTTCGACATCCCATTTCGGTCCCCTTTAAAAAAAAGTAAAACAGGTATAAGATTTTTTTTCTGTCCCATAGACTCGGATTAGCGGTTTTTAACAAACACTATTCCAAATTTCAAGTCGATAGCATCAGTAGATCCTGAGATATCTTGCTGTGACAGACGGACAGACAGACAGACAGAGTCGCACCATAAGGGTTCCTTTTTTACCATTTTGGTACGGAACCCTAAAAATTACCAAAATGGTTCGATAAGTAGCTAAATTTCGGGCCGTTCGCTGCAGCTTCTCTCTCGTTAGCGGGGTGCGGGTATAGAGCGGGGTCGGGGACGGACGTCTAGCATGGACAGTCTCAGCCTTCGTTTCATTGTTTTCGTTTCTTTTGTTCGATCGTTATCTTTAGCTATCAAGTGCAAGTCCAGATGGTCTTATGGACAGGACAGGACACAATTATTGAAATAAAAGTGTCCAGCGGTAGCAGCAAACATGACGCCTGGGGAAGCCATAATACATAAAAAAATTACTTTCTGCACTCTCAACGACACAGAATCACGCCAAATTACGTTAAAAAGAAATCACAATTACTTTTATCAAGTTCAAGGACAATTAAATATTACAAAGAGAAAATATTGTTATTTCGTAGTATGGACTCCCAGCGGTATTTATTGTTCGAAAGAGTTCAACGCGATGATATATTTTGGGAATGTAATTTAAATAAACTACAATGTTTTTATGGGTACGTATCAAAATATATAAAGTCAAAAAATATACGGTTGAAATTGATAAAGTCGAAATGTAGATATTCAAAATATATAACGGGTCTAAATGTATAAAGTTGTTTGATATAAGTTCGAAACTCATAAATCCTAAATTCATAATGGTCATAATGTATAATGGTCAAAATGTATATCGGTTGAATTTCATAATGGTTACAATTCCTAAGCTTGAAATTCATAATGGTCAAAATATATAATGGGCTTTGGAACAAGAGCCTCACAGGTATATAGGTTAATTATAGCGTCACCTCAGAGCCTTTAAATCCTGAAAAGAACAAGTTTTTAAGGAATAAATACTTAGTTTTTCTAGTACACCGCTATTTATAGACACAGATAGATTTGTACAATTGAATTAATTGTATAACGCCTTTCATCCCCTAAACGTAAGTCCTGGATTTCGACCATTATTCCTTATAAAAATTATATCATTAGACTTTATATATTTTGAACTTATGGGTTGTAAACACATAACGTGACTTGACTTTCGCATTGTCTATGGATACAATATGTCACTAATGTCACTGTCAGCTGTCTGTTTTACAATTTCATTTAGGTTAAGTAAGGTTATTTTAATTAATATTTCCTCACAAGTGTGATGAAAAACATTGTGTGTGCCACGGGCGGTAAAGGAATTACAAACTCGTGTTATTAAAGCCCTCGGTTCCACCTCGGGCTTATAACAAACACACGTTTGCAATTCCTTACTTACCGCCCTAGATACACAATGTACTATTATGTCCTTATTATAACTAATGGCAATGACTACTGGCTATATTTACCAGAGAGTCAACCTTGAAAGTGTAGGTAAAGTAAAAATAAATAAATTGTCAACTCACAATTATTTTTTTTTATTAAGAACCAAACATTTAATTAACATAGTAATTATCATTGCACTAGGTAATAGACCAATACATAAATTAAGTCAGAAATTGAAATTACTTTTTGCAGATTTTTTTTCATACAGCAAATTCTTTTCGCGCTCTTCAAATATCGGTTGTATAATATCGGCAATACCAATATATCGGTATCGGTATCGTTACATTCCTAGTCAAATACAAATTGTTTATTTCAATAATAAAATATCAACATTTTACATTTATGCTGACCCCCACTCTAGGCATTGCCTGTCCTGTATCTTATATCGTTCTATCTCGATGTCTCTCTGTGCTCCAAACAAACTTTCACATTTATTTTATAATATTAGTACAACTGTGGGTCTAGTGAAAAGGGACAAGTCACATTTAACCTAGGAGCAAAAGAGCTTAAGTCATACTATAGAGTTGTGACCTTTTGGTCCTGGTATAAATTTGATTACTACAACAGATATTGTAACCCCTTCTCTAACGTACAGTCTAAATCAAATTAAAATAAAAACAAAAATAATCCCCCACACTTAAGATACTGGTTTTTCCTGTGTCATCGGCAAAGCTGCGTGCTGACGTCATGCGAAAGATTCGATCGCGTCGCGGTAAAACCTCGTAAAGGAGGTCATAGCTTTGCATAAAATGCAAAGGTGTCGCCCGCCTAACCAATCGCGCAAATTGATGGGTAATGTGTTAAATGAACATGAAACTATTTATGGTACCTAGCAGTGGCGTGGCGTAAGCCGGCATCCTTAGGCAAGCCGGTGCAGATTTGACGTACATTTTCCTTAAGAGCTGTAGAATAAGGTGGTCAAATGCTTGATATTAGGCAAGCCGGTAGGAGTCGAGTTCTTTGGACGCCACGCCACTGGTACCTAGCAAACAAAACTTTGTTCAGTCCATTTGTGAATGTAAGTTTGGAACCTTAGGCATTTGTCTCACCGCCAGCGAGTAAAATAGGGCGAGTAACAGTTCATTGCGGGCTGATGAGGTACAGTGTCATGGATCGATCTTTTCAGATCTGTAATGTAATGCTACTCGTCCAATTTTACTCGCTTACTCGCCGCTGTAAAAAGGAGGATTCTCTATTCGACTCGTTTTTACTTGTGTACAGTAATTAGGCATGTGTGAACTAATTTGCGTATATTGTAAACTAGCGACCCGCCCCGGCTTTGCACGGGCGTAATAATACTAAATGCAAGTATTAATTATACATATAAACATTCCTCTTGAATCACTCTATCTATTAAAAAAAACTGCATCAAAATCCGTTGTGTAGTTTTAAAGATCTAAGCATACATAGGGACAGACAAACAGCGGGAAGCGACTTTGGTTTATACTATGTAGTGAGTGATGATGAAAGCAAGTTATAGCACTAAACCAGCAGTCGGCAACCTTTTAGCAGCCAAGGGCCACATAGTTGCTAACGAAATTGCCGCGGGCCGCACTTTGTTAATAATTTGTGACTTAATATGATTCTGAATATAACGACCTTTACATACAAAATAGCCAGGGAGTCAGGGAGGCTCGCGGGCCGCAAGTGAACTGTTCGCGGGCCGCTGGTTGCCGACCGCTGCACTAAACTAAAGCACCTGTTGCATGTAGTACTGTACGGAATTTATAATGGAACTTATGTCCTTTTTCTAAAATGGAACGTCAAACTGTCTATATGGATTTAGTTAAGTTTTTTACCTATACTTTCACAGAACATTCTAGAGCGCCTATTAATTTGTCACGGCAAATGTATTAACCGGTTAAGTTAACATTGCACCTTGTTTGTATGTGGCGTCCTTTACAATAGGTGCAAAGTTAGATCAACCAGGTAGCGTGGACTCATGCGTTCATCAATATCGTCCTTTCCCTACCGCTTTTCTCGTTTCTTTCGGATGTACGATTTTGGTTGTGATCCCAGATTTGGGAGCGTTCCAAATTAAGTAGAACTTCCAGGTACCTAGAGTAACAGACAGACAGAAAATCGGAGTGCACCATAAAGGTTCCTTTTTTACCATTTCGGTACGTAACCCTAAAAATGTTAGAAAAACTGGTAGATAGTGACCGTGGGGTTCAAATTCATATAGTCATCCGTAGGTTCAAATGGCGTAAGGGACAGGCAAATCAATATGCCTTAATAATTGAACCCGGTCGACAATATGGTGAAATAAGTACAAAACTTTAAAAATAGCCGAATTTCAATAAATCTATTTTGATATGAAATGCACGAGTGACTATGAACAATACCAAAAACGCTATAATTATGTGTACCTGTAATATTTGAAGAGTTCCGTTGATTTCTCCAAGATCCCATCTTTAGATCCTGATTTGGTTGCAACGAGACTACCCCAGAGTTATCCCCCTTCAAACAAAAAATTTTTTTTTCTATTCAGTCCAGTCGTCTTCAATTACTCGCATAAAAAATACAGACGAATTGAGACCCGTTATTTGTTTAGAAGTCGGTTAAAAGAGATGGCACGATCTTGAGGCACGCAACCTGGGCGACTCAGCAACACGTATAATTTATGTTTTGGTATGCGCACGCGCCTGTTATGTCGGGTATTCCCGCGTAGTGTCGAAACGAGTTCGATCAACCAATTATATTTTTTTAGTCCCATAAAATTGGTAAAAACACAATTTGCGTGCCGTCGATTCGTACAATATTTTTTTTCTCAAACATGCAAAAAAATGTACCACCTATCAGTGGCGTGGCGCGAAATGTATTTTTAGTAAAGCCGGAGCAGATTTGGATTACTTTTTCTTCATAAGTAGTAGATACTCCGATCATATGCTTTAAAAAATAGGCAAGCCGGTGGGAATCGGGTTCTATGGACGCCACGCCGCTGCTACCTATCTATTGACCCATTATGTTTATAATTATAAGTTATAAGATAAGTTTGAATACTTTGTTTGCAGTTTTCGACCTTCTGTTTGTTGTGAAAACATACAAAAACTATTATTAACTGCAAGTAATTTAAGGTAAATTCTAAAATTAAATCTAAAATTAATAAACTAAACCCTACAATAAAAGTAAAAGAAAAAATTATAGAGGGATATCAGACTAGTTTTTCAAAATTAGCTCAGTATACTTACTTGATGTGAAAATGACTGGTCCTGCTTTGTCGCACGGCACGCAAACTAAAGTCTGTGCGGAAAGAGAATGGGATTTAGATTTGAGGGCGCTGTAATGCTTTTCTATCGTATTTGCCATACTGGTTAGGTTAGTTCCGTTTTTCGCCACGCTTATTCTCTTTCCGCACAGACTCTAGCCTCGTTGAAGTCATCCCCATACATCACCTGCCTACACGTTAGGGTGGTCCAAAAAAAATCGAAAGAATCATCGCTGTGTGCGTCGGACTCGGTCAGACGCACACAGCGATCCTTGCCGGCGGGGTCGACCTCCTCTCGACAACAGCACACAAACCCAGTTGCCCCAGGACCCGAATGTCCTGGATTAACTTCACTCCGACCTTGCTCGGGCTCAGCTAAGTTTCTTGCCGGAGTCTTCTTAGCTGGCCTAGGTTTAGCGAACCGGCAACTAAAAGTCTCATTCGTTCGATTCATACACCCACATAAGGACAGGTTGATTCGCTTCAACCTTCCCGCTGGTCCGCTGCTCACTTTGAGTAATCAGCGTAACTTCAAGGTGGCCCTGGCTTAGCGTCTTGGTTCGATCCCAGGCGCTTCGGGCCCCACCTAGTCCGACCCTCTCAAGGTGGGCCCGGACTAGCGACCTGGTTCGATCCCAGACGCCCCCGGATCCCACCTAGTCCGACCCACTCAAGGTGGTCCGGCCAGCGACCTAGCTCGACCCCAGGGAACGCCACGGCCCCACGGCCGCTTTTTCCACAAGGTTCGCTATATTTAGGGGTCGATAGGATTTTAAGATTTTTACAATATTATATTCCTGCCTGTACTTTCGTGAAAAATAATGACGAATGAGGTACAAAGTAAAAGTCTAGATTTCGCTCGCAATAATTTTGAAATTCGCTGTAAGCAGGTAATTGGTGACTTTCTTCATTAATTACTGTTAATAAATAATTAATAATTGTTAGATTTTAGTCAAATCTTTTTTTGATCAAAGATTTTAATCAAAGTTAAAGTAAAACAAAAGACAGCCATTTTTTCGGGCCACCTTACCACACGTCTAATAATGCAACTTTCGTATTCCTAAATGCAATAATGATCGAACTTGTTCCTATGTTATTTGTAAAAACCTGTTGTTATGTATTATAATCGTTTTGGGGAAATCAACTGTGAGGACTCAGTCGGACATGAGACCACACAGTCACCGCACGCGGTTGAGGTAAATTATTAAATAAGTCTAAAGACGATAGTCATGCGGTAAATAAGGAAATACAAAGTGTTGTAAGGATTTAGTGCCACATTTGGATTGAAAATGAAGACAAAAGGTGAGTTTTAGTTATAAACTTTATTATAAGTAGTTACTTCGTTGCACCGCTCACAAGCTATTTGCTCAGTTTAACTGGCAGAGAATGCCTTATGGCATTAAGTTCGCCTTTGTACGATAAGTTTTCTTTTGTGCAATAAAGTTTGAATAAATAAATATTGGACTAGCGTTTTTCCGTCACTTCGTCTCCCAACAATCAGAGTACTAGGTATATTTATATCGGTATATGTATATCCCTTGTTTGGGAATTGTTTAACGCCCCATACAAAGTTCTACCCCACTTGATACCTCCTTAAGGGATGATTTTTGGGATAAAAGTTATGTCCTTCTCCTTCCCATGGTCTCAGACTATATTCATACCATTTTTCATCTAAATCGGTGTAGCGGATAGTATGAATAGGTGACAAACAGAGTGACTTTCGAAATTTATGTTAGGGTTTGGATGGAATAAATATGGACAAACTTATACTAATACTCGAAGGCATTGAGTAGGTATAATGTAAGATTACGGGTAAATAAAACGCACGAAATGCTAGCTGATTCAGAGGGTGGATTTTTGTCCGCGACATTTGTATGCCAAACCAAATGTATGGCATACAAATTTGTATGGCTAAAAAACTCAACCCGAAGATTTTGAGACGAGTACCTAGGTACATGCACAATAAGGTAAACGTCCAAATGCTCGACATGCTAATGCCTAATAGTTTATTGCTAATAAAATGACTTAACATTCCAGATGACAACTACTGGGTCAGTGCCGAGCACTTGAACGTTTACCTTAATGTACCTATACTTAGTGATCCGTCTTGGATTACGTAAATAAAGCCACAGGCCACAGGAGTTTAGATCAGCAGGACCAAGGAGGATTTAGCACAAATTGAAAGAGTATGCCGAAAGGAGGTGTTTTAGCAGTTGAGACAAAAATAAGATCACGACTAAACAGGATGACAGCTCAATAAAAATAATTTGTTTAAAAAACACGTTAAGGCTTACAATCTTTCAGCCATAAAAGTTTAGAGCTTTATGTTGACCGAAATCTGGAAGAGTTAAGTCTTAAAAACGTACTCTGCAAGAGGCTTAATGTGCATTAGTGCTATTGAACATTTGTCTAACTAAGCACAAACGATTAAATATAAATCCAATTAGCTGCATACCATTAACAACACAATTATGATACGGACAACTTACTTATTCATTTTGTGATTCATAGCTTTATATTTATTCCTATTTGAAAGTATTTTTATAAACATTTACCTGTTTAGCAGCAGAAGACGCCATCCTACATTACATTTTTACAAGCTTTTTATTGCAATGTTTCTGTTTCTGTGTGTTTGTTCGGGTCAAATCTTGCAACTGAATTTTAAAGCAGTTAAATATCTTCAACGATTGGGCTGAAATTTTGCATGCATGATGGCGAAAAGATGCTTAAACACAATCTCCAAAATATTATAGGTATACCTACACACAGTCTCCAGCTGCTTTTAATACTGTTTCAAATTTCAAATCGATAGCAGCAGTATTTTCTGAGATATCTGGCTGTGACAGACGGACAGACAGACAGAGTCGCACCATAAGGGATCCTTGTTTACCCTTTTTTTTTTTAACCTGACAAACTCACAGCCCATAACCGGGCATGGTGATTGTCGGGCCGGGTGGTTGGCCGTTGCGGTCACTGGGGTCGAACCAGGTCGCTGGCCAGACCACCCAAAGGCGTCCGACCGTGTGCCGTACACACAGTCGGCACGCACGTCGGGCTGGGTAAGTGCCGGGGGGTGCCTGGGGTCGAACCAGGTCACCAGTCCCGGCCTACCACGATAGGTGTCGGACTAGGTGGGGGCCTGTTCGCCTGGGGTCGAACCAGGACGATGGCCAGGGCCACCTTTGACTTTTCGCTGATTGCTCAGAGTGAGCAGCGGACCAGCGGGAGCCCATTTCGGTACGGAATACTTAAATAGGGTGAACTAAAAACTGAGTAAAATCAGCATAATATTTTAACACTGCATTAAACAATTATGGCATCAGTTAGGTATCTATATTTTCCTGTCCCTTTGCATTGTTTATAACTTGTTGTGGTCGCGTGTAAACATCTATTAAACAGGAATTAAGTGTATTTCTTAAAATCTTGACCTTGCGCAGTTGGCATTAGCTGTCTGTAACATCCAAAGCGCCAGATATACTTGTCTTTGTGCGTATAGTAATAAAGATGTGTTGTATATGACACTGTGGATGTGCATGAAGAATTTGTGTACGTCTTTATTTTTAGGTGGTTTAACATGTTCACTGTCCCCATATAAAACTATCGGAGAATGTCACTAGTCCCAACTGTGCAATCAGTATGAGGAAGTGACCTCATAGCAGCCATAGTGGAAGCACAGACACCTGAAAAATACCTTCATGACCCCACAATGGGGGCACCGCGACAGGGAACGTGTTAAGGCGGTTTTGACCCTAAGCTTTTTAACCCCCGACTCATACTAAAGCATACTAACGTTGCAGTGTCACACGGTTATAGAGGTACTTTGTAAGGGAAATCATGAATTTTTCTTAAACTTGCTTGCGTTTATTCTAACGGTTAACCATAACGCCTAGCTATAAATTTTATGGGCAATTTAATGGTATTAATAATTTTCAATATTTTTAAAATGGACTTTTTCACCCATCTTTCAAGGTTCATAACACAAGTTACACTTTAGGTATCGAAATCAACATATTTTTTTATTTTGCTTATTTTAATAGGATCTTAAATGTTTAACACATTTCGGGGTACATGTCTACTAGAGTCTGTGCGGAAAGAGAATAGGATTTAGATTGGGGGGGGGGGGGGGGGGGGGGGGGGCTGTAATGCTTTTCTACTGTATGTGCCGTATTTTCTGTTCTGTGGCCATACTGGTTAGGTTTGTTCCGTATTTCGCCACGCCTATTCTCTTTCCGCACAGACTCTACAGGGGGACATTTTAGTCCTGAAGAACATCGAAGTCTGTCGGTGGTGATGGTGTCCTTAATCGTAAGATGGTGACGGGATTTTATCTGAACATTGGACAACCAACACTGCCTGTCTCCAGGGCTCGACAACCCTGCACTGGACGTCACTGATGTCACTGCAGCTCAAACTGCTACGCCCTCAGCAGTTCGGAATTCTGAACGGAACTCTGGCAGTGAACATTATGTGGGTATGTTCAGAACCGTCGTATAGTTAGTTAATGGTGTTTGTACACGGCGCATGTAGGTAGCTGGAGCTGTACGGGGTGCGAGCTACTTCTGCGAGGTGGGCGTGTACAAACGAAGACACAGTTAAGTGACCATCAGTAGACCTTAATACATTGTAATAAGGGAGACATGGTGCAAAACAAAATGCAAATAGCTGGAGCGAGTAAAAGTATTTCGTCAGATTATTTATTTGGATGGCTCGCACGGTACAGGTCGATTCACAAGAGCTGGCACAAATGGATTGAACGGAAGTAATGTTATACTTGTCACTGTTGATTGACATTCTTATACGGGAGGTTCCAAATATTTTGTAAACAAGTACATAACACTTCTTTATTATTGAAGAAATAAATAAAAAATACATATAATCTGCACTTGTTAAGACAAAACAGGTTAAAGATATGGCAGAAAGGTAAATTGGATGGTTCGTTACAAATATTTTACTAGAGTCTGGCTAATGAAAGATGAGACTAAAAAATAGCGGCAAATTTAAAAAAACAACGGGTTGCAACACTGTTTATAGGGTGACAAAAATGGTAATGATACTTGAGCCGATTTTTGAGTTGTCACCTTTTTAATTCTTCCGATTTTAGTGAAAATTGGTAAGTACACAGCTTTTATTAGAGTGTTAGTGTTTATTTATGATATATATTTACTCCCCACATTAGCCACGGAAAGAAAAGCAAAAACAATTCAGTAAGTATTTTCGGAAACTGTTACTTTCTTATATTGCATATTGAGTATCAAAATCACCACAGCATACTATCCTCAGAAATCTAATGACGTTTGACACATTTGACGTTTGTATAATGTCGCCATTTAAAAAGTTTGGAATAAATGTCAGTCTCATCTTTCATTAGCCAGACTCTATCATGGAGTTTATATTAGAGATGCAGCGAATAGTAATTTGGCCGAATACCGAATACCGAATATTCGGCGGAGTCGACGGCCGAATAGCCGAATATTCGGCGGCCGAATATTCGGCCAATGGTTTTACCTAAAATGAAGTAAATTCGAACGCCCGGGTGAGCGGCGCCGTGAATCTCTGTACAGGTTGCAACTTGTTACTCGTCGTAGGCAGCCTATGATAGAAAAATGCGCCATTGAAAAATTTAATTTCATTTGTAGTTTAATTTCTAATTCGTTGTTTATGCTACTGTTCTATATATGTTTGAAATTAATGTGAAAGATGATTAACCTAATATTTAATATTGATTACTGTTTATAATTTGTTATTAATAGTACATTACACAACTAGGGTGGTAATACAAAGAAAGGCCGAGATCGCAGAAGTTTGCGGCCCGAGCTGCAAGCGAGGGACGTAAATATGCGATCGAGGGCTTTCTTTATTATCTCCCGTGTTGTGTACATCATTTTATGTCTACACTTGGCCAGAAAGCGGCTTTTTCCGTACGCGCAGCGTGCGGAAAAAGCCACTTTATGGCCAGGTGTGGCATAAAATATTTATAAATCCTTCTGTTTCCTTCGACTTTGTGTTAATTTACTATTCGGTATTCGGCCGAATACTATGCCATTATTCGGCTTAGGCCGAATAGTCAAAATGTGGCCGAATAGGCCGAATACCGAATAGTGGCCGAATATTCGCTGCATCTCTAGTTTATATACCTTGTTTTAACACTGACGCCGCAATCTACGAAATCTTGGCGATAATATACAAAACTCATATGTAATTTAAAGGTTTGATGCAATTTCCGCGCTTCACGGCGTCAGTGTGTAAACAAGGTTGCGATTGTATACGTAGAGATTTTTGTTGTTGTTCATAAAATACATAATGCGGACTGGGTTACAAAGTTATGAGACGAGATTGTCTAAAAAATACGATTATGGCTTATTGAATCAACCTGTATTTAATAATTTTGTGATGCACACATGGACATTATCATTCACTCGTTCAATCCATTCGTGCCAGCTCTTGTGAATCGACCTGTACTGCCCCTAGCAGAACTGGCACCACGGTCAATATTCTATTGTAGAGCCCATCACTTTCCTCTGGATTCAGTGCGCTCTTGCTATAAATACACCATTGTGACACAATCTGCTATGGTCTACCAGATATGGAGTTTGGGTTTGCAGTGGAGTCGGACGGACTCCCGCTCCTGAACCTCTCGCAGACGACGTCGGAAGACAGCCTGTATGCCGTGCCCGGACCCCCGCCTCCGGTCAAGCTGATCACTCCGATGAACGCTATACAGTGAGTATAATCAGTATAATAGATACAGATACAAGAAATCGAAATACATAGAAAATTTTACCTTTTCGCTGCTACGTAAAACATAAAAGTCGCTAATCAGACGCCATAACATAACAGTGTCAAAACTGAAATTGAGCTTTATGCTGGTGCATGAAGGTTTATATCGCTCTGCGGTCTGTGATCAATATATGCGTCGTTGGCATCCAACCTGCGGTACCAATATATACGTCGTTGGCGTGGAAAAGGTTAAATTGCACTCACGCATGGTCCACACCAATAAACAAACCCAGTACCTCCGAATTTCTGGCCTCAAACATTCGACCATTGGAGCAGTTAGCAAGTACTTTCAATATTGTTCTATTTATTTGAATATTTTCATTAACACAAATATACTTAATATTTCAGCTACCAGCACATTGAAGCGCAGCTGTTGCTGGCGGTCAAGTGGAATCATGTCGAAGAAGTGGAAAAGTAAGTATACACCTATTGAATCGCTCACGAAGATTCTAACAACACAACGAAGCTTTTAATATTTTTTTTAAGTTATGCCCCTGCCAAATAATCGGATTTCGGCCACAGGATAAACCACCAATGAAAGGTCTTATTAGCTATTTACTACCTACCTTTCTTGATACCATATGTGCTTTATGCCTTGGAAATAGCTAGATTTCCGAAGCGCTGGTAGATTCAGATTTGTTGAAGTTCCTGTTGCTAGGCTAGGGCATGCAATACTGGTGTACTTGTATGGGTCAATACCGGGTTCTCAGTATTAGCCATACAAAAAATACCGGTATACCTGTTGCCTATTCGTAGAATAAACGTTCCGAGTTTGGGTCGTATTGTTCTGTTTTAACAAAGGATTAATGCCTTCTTCGATTAATCGGGAACAAACATTCAAAAAAGATTTAGACGAACTAAGAAACTCCTCCTTTGTTAGAACAGAACAATACAACCCAAGGCAAACGAAGCAAGGCCGAGGACTTTTCCATTTTAAAGTAATGCTGTTTGGTTTAGTCAATACTTCGCAGACGCAGCAAAGGTTGATGAACATATTGTTTATGGGACCAATTTGAAAAATTCTTTCTTTGTTTGAAAGGGTATATACAACTTCCAGCCATTCCATTGCATCTGATGATGAGATCTTGAAAGTGCCGTTTCGAGTATGAGTAGTATTTTTCAGTTTTAGATTTCTGGAAATGCCCGTATAGCCTTTTTGCGCAATAAAGTTTTGACTTAGTTTCATACCTGTTCCTTTTTTTCAGATTGCTGGAAAAGGGTTTCGACCCCAATGCATTGTACACCATGTCCTGGTACGAGGCCGAAGCCCAGATGCAGTATATCCCGACGGACCACCATGAGGAGGAGCGGTATCGGTTCAACATGCTGCCGACTTGGGTAACTTGAACCGACAGACGAACCGTGCCATTTGAGTTGTGTCAGCCATCAGTCGATGTGAGAGGGAGTAACCTTTAACAGCGTTCTTACTCTCAAATGAAGCATGCCCTTGTATGCCTTTTCATCGGTATAAAAGATAAGGTAGCCACTACGACGGACAGCCAAGGAGCTGGCTCTAGATAGGGCCAGATGAAGAGTACGTACCATACACCGAGAATACACGTAACTCTTTAAATAATAGGATACCTAAATTCTATATTTGCTGAATGCCGTATTTCTATTCTAGCCAGCGAACGAGAAGCCAGTCTGGACGGCGTTACACTCCGCATCCGCGCGCGGGCACGTGGCCTGCGTCCGCGCATTGCTGGCGCACGGCGCGGCGCCCGACGGCGCGGGGAACACACGCCGCACCGCGCTAGATGTCGCTGGCTCCGCCTTCTACTACGATCACCACGTGCATAGGGACCAGTGAGTATAGAACCCCGACTGTACATCTGTGACGAAACCGCCCGAGCCACCCATGTGATACCTTTCTCATGACGTGAGTAAGAACAGGGAGTAAATTCGTGTCTCACTCGATCTTGAGTATGTAGCGTATAGGTAAGTTGAAAAAAAAAATCTGTGATGAATAAGGTATAATCAAAACCATGTGCAACTATTGACGAATCAGCACGTCTAATGTCTGTGTTCTTTGTGGAGAGCCTGTACACGTGAAGTCTTCAGCTCCACAAATATCGTATAACGGTTGGCGTATCCCGTCCGCTGGGTCCCAAGCAAGTTCAGCAAAACTTCGTTTCTTTTAAGGATCCCAGTATCGCTAAATCAATCTCTTAGAATAATTTCAATCATATCTCTATTCCAGCTTAGCTGAGACGATCAGCGTCCTCCTCGAGGCCGGAGGCACCTTCCACACGATGCGGGGCGACGGCTTTGACAACCTGAATACTCCGTTGCACACAGCAACATTGCTAGAGAGCGCCGACGGCATCAGGGCGCTTTTGGATGCTGGTGCTTCTGTGGCGTGTATCAACAGTGTCGGCTACACGCCGCTGCATCTGTGTCTGAGGAACAAGTTCGAGGAGCTGCTCGAGGTGGGCAACACTTGAAGCTAAAGATTTCTAGAGGATTCGATGACCTGAACACGCCGCTTTATACGACATCAGATCTCTCCTGGACGTCAGTGCCTCTGTGGCGTTTCACCACGGCCACGTTTCTCAAAAACAAAGTCTTTGTCTTTTACACATGCTTGCGCCACGTTGTTTTAATCTTGCACTGTTTCTGACCAGTCACTGGGTTATCACGTGGGATTTAAGTACTCGTATTAAAATCGTTATTTTATGTGTCCTTTAAAGGTAATATTGGACGCTCTCAAGCTAAAAGTATCCAGATATCACTGAATGTGCTTGTACACTTTTCAGCATGTTAAGTTATACTACCATACTACCTACTATATAATACCTCTTGAAAAACTGAAGTCTTGAAATTTAATTTTTTCTTCATTTCTACTGCTTTCATTAATAGATCCTGCTATACTACAACTGCGACGATTCAGAGTCATCACTACGTGTAAACGTAGTGGATAAACGAGGGTACTCTGTTCTGAAGACAGCAGTGGAACTCAAGTGGCTGCCAGGCGTATGCCTTGCTCTAGAAGCCGGTGCCGACGCCACAAGCTCCTTCGACCATCTTGAGGATCAGACGCGGAAAGAGGTGAACCAAATTATCTTGAATCTTTTGGCGATGGATTCTTCGAGTCATATTCCTCTGTCCACAAATATATTGGCGATTTCCCTGTAGATCCTGCCTCAATAGCATATACTTTTTGGGTAATTGTGTAAAACTTGCCAAGTTCTATACAACAATCAGAGATGCCGTGCGCCTCAGGCGGGACCTACAGGGGATTCGCCAATATTTGTGGATAGAGAAACAAGATCCTGATCAAGATTTGTGGATAGAGATGTCTCTTTGTCAATAAACGTCAATGTTTTCTGGTGGATTGGTGGATTTTGTCTCCTGTCCCTGTAGCTCAACTAAGACGCATGAATCTCTGTCGCGCGAAAAATTCTACCTAGGTATCCCTTTTTATTCAATACAAAGCGAAAGCGACAGGCCTCTGTCGAGCGACATCGCATCTCAGCTCAGAGCTAGCATAAGACAGTCGTGACTCATGACATATCTCGCACGCGAAATGTAACTGCCAATGGAACGCGCATCTATAACGCAGCGCAATGTACGCATTCTCATTGGCTGTAGCACTACT
Organism: Eudemis profundana; assembly: GCA_947034925.1. Classification (NCBI taxonomy): domain Eukaryota; kingdom Metazoa; phylum Arthropoda; class Insecta; order Lepidoptera; family Tortricidae; genus Eudemis; species Eudemis profundana. The sequence goes on along the minus strand of OX344814.1, from coordinate 4,902,773 downwards.
AATCCCGGGATTCTTTTCCCAATGCCCCCCGTACAATTAGGAGAGTCTTTTTGGAGGCCCTGAAATACAGGGCCTACACTGTTTTTTTCATCACCCTGATAGCCTGTAGGCCCTACAGGCTATTAGGGTAATGAAAAAAAAACCCAATGCCGGGGATCCCGGTATTTGCCATACAAGCCGTAGCTGTTTACATGCTGTATATCACGTGTTATAACCATCTTCCATCACCATCCATAAAACTTAGCGGTGCCAGCTGGTGGAACAACCATTTCAGAAAAACATCCTTAAACTGAAAACGATATTATCCTGAAATATAAATTTAACGGCATTATTTATTTACTTTCACTGTTGTAATTACAGATGAAAACGACTCTCATCCATTTGGCAGTGCAAGGCCGGAACACGACGATTCTAGAAAAAGTCCTGACTATAGCGGAACAGGAGAATCTCATAGACTGCCTCAACAGTGAGGGCGATACTCCTCTCTGCGTAGCAATTAGGAATGGACATATAGAATGTGCCAAGTCACTGCTTCACCGTGGTGCTGGTATAGAAAACATGTCGGCTGATAATAGCAATGCTCTCCATGTAGCTGCTGCGTATGGACGAACAGCTATCATGAAATATCTCCTCGAATCCGTTGGCGATTCCAAATATCTCTTCGACAATTATAACAAAGACGGTTTACTGCCTATTCATTTGGCTGCAAGAAATAATAACCCCGAGTGCGTGCAAATACTTCTTAAAAGCGGAAACTGTCAGAGATTGAGGACTCAAATGCCTGATGAAAGCTTCTCAACGGCGCTGCATCTTGCTGCGCGAGGAGACTACGTGGATGTCGCTAGGGCGATCATAAAGAAGGACCCTCGAGCAATTGAAGACGTGAATAATCGCGGCTTCACACCGCTTCATGAAGCGGCATACCATTGCAGCAACAAGATAATGCTGTTCTTATTACACGAAACGGATGCCGTGTTATCCAGCTATACCACTGGAGTCAACGATAAAAACTCAACCATTAAGATCATAACAGCTCAACTACCAAACCCGGGGGATTTTTTCGAAACTGTTTTCGACTCTTTCACTCATTACGATACTAATAAGGAGGGCGAGACTGAGATATCAGTAAAGTACGGATTCCTAACATCAAGAAGTCATAATATGACTCAGATACAAGTTGTTGAAGAGTTGGTAAGATGTGGTCACAGGAAGATTCTATTGCATCCATTGATGGAAAGTTTGCTTCATTTAAAGTGGAAGACTCTATTGCCGTTCTTTTACGTGATGTTGGCTATATACGGCATGTTTGTGCTTACGTTGAATATCTACGTTGTAACATACTTCTACTATTGTGACACCAATCAAATCAAACCGCTGGTATTCGAACATGCGTACTGGGCGTTCTTTGGTTTCATCTACATCATGATCGGACTTATGCTTACTCTAGTAAGTATCTCTGTATTTATGATCCCCTTCTCTCTTTCTTTTCTTAGAATGTAAGTCAGGAAATACGATAAACGTGAGAATTGTTTTCGAGCAAATTTTCTATTACTTACATTTTGCTCCCTTTTTTGCCTCGTCGCTGCCTCGTACCTACTCAGGTATTAAGTATCAGTGCCGATATTTAATTATATATTTTTCCTTCCAGGAAATGTTCTTCCTAGCAGTGAACAAGTACCGCCACTTCCTAAACTTCGAGACGTGGATCAGACTCCTCTGCATGGCGTTGGCCGGTGTACTGCCGTTGGCGATGAAGCTGGCGCGACCATCAGATGACTGGCCGCGCCACGTGGCCACCGCGGCACTGTTACTCGCCTGGCTAGAGATGCTATTCCTGCTGTCTCGGTTCCCCAACTGGGGTTACTATGTGCTTATGTTTGGGGAAGTTGCGAGAAACATCTTTAAGGTTAGTATCAACATTCCGAAATCCTTCCTAAAGCTCTAGACGGTGTCTCCTGCATGGCGCTGGCTGGTGTGGCTCCATTAGCCATGAGGCCGGTGCGACCTTCAGAGGACTGGCCGCGCCACGTGGTGACCACGGCGCTGCTGCTGGTGTGGCTGCCAGATGCTGTTTCTGCTGTCCCGGTTCCCCAACTAGGGATACTATATGCAAATATTGGGGGAAGTCGCGAGCAATATCTTTAAGGTTTGTATTAAAACTCTTAAATCTCGAGACGCGGATCAACTTTATATGGCGCTGAATGCTTACGAGGCCATCAGAGGAGCCAGAGGAGTGTCTCTGCAACATGCAAAGAGCCCCAAAAACAAATGATCAGTCAAAAGAAGTCAGAAAGCTTTTAGCTATAAAAAATCTCTGTAGAATGAAACTGAACACTTGCGACTACAAGATCTTCCCTGAAATACCTAAATACTATACAAAAATAAACAGACTGAAAAGAAGCTTTTAGTAGGCTAAAAGTGCTAATTTTTACTAACTGCAATTTATTTGCCTTTCAGATATTACTCACGTTCGTGTTCCTAGTCCTCGGCTTCTCGCTGAGCTTCATGATCCAGTACCGATCTCAGGACCCCTTCCAGAACCCGTGGAAGGCCTTCGTCAAGACCGCCGTCATGATGACCCAGGAGTTTGAGTACGATGACCTTTTCGACGATGAACATGAAAAGATTCTCGGCAGTTCCACTGAAGTCACCAGGTTCCTTTTCGGGCTGTTCTTGATGTTCGTTGGTATAGTGCTTATGAATTTTATGGTAGGTGTTGCCGTTAGTAATGTAAGCGAACTTAATGTCGCTGGTAACACGAAAAGACTTGAGAAACAAGTGGAACTCTTAATCACATTAGACTATCTTGTATATGGGCTGGTCAGCAAAGTCTTTCCGATCAGTACTTACTACAAAAGATACCATTATAGCATCAACAATTTCCCAAATAAGGAAAAGTTATGGCGCATCCGATACTACTTTGACTTCGACGACTCCATGTCTCACGATGACGTATACATTCCTTTACATCTCCGCCACGCTATAATAAAGAAAGCTATGGAGCAGAATAAGAATGTAAAAGTGGAAAATAATAAAGACACTGTCGGTAAGAAAATAGACGTTTTATACGATGCTTTAGTAGATAAAGCTAACGATGATGCCGCAGAAGAGAAAGAGACTAAGACAAAGCTTGATGGAGTTATGGAGATGTTGGAGGAATTGTCTAATGATATGGCGAATTTGAAGGAGCAGATACGGGGGTTGAAGGAAATGTCATCAAGAAACGGAACAAGGCCTTCAAGTGCTAGATTGAGTCGAAGGTCGAAACGGGACAGTTCCAGGTCCCGTTCTCATCAGCGACCGGTGAACATGACTCGTAATGAAGATTTGTATGAGTCGATGTACAATGTGATACTGGATTTGAAAGAGCAGATGGAGAAACAGAATCCAGCCAATCTATAACAGCACATTACACAACTAGGGTGGTAAAACAAAGAAAGGCTGAGATCGTAGATGTTTGCGGCCCGAGCTGCAAGCGAGGGACGTATGCGATCGAGGGCTTTCTTTATTACCTCCCGTGTTGTGTGCATCATTCTGTCTACACTTGGCCAGAAAGCGGCTTTTTCCGAACGCGTAGTGTGCGGTAAAACTGGTAAAAGCCACTTTATGGCCAGGTGTAGCATAAACAGGATATTACAGCCGTCCTATATCTGAACTGAACCCCGGCTTACTGTTATGGAGTTGTATATAACTTAGTTGGGTTTTAGACATAGTACGGCAAATTAGAATGCCTTAATATTTTAGTCCTCATTAATACTCGTATATTAAAAAGTAAATACGTTTGCCACACCTTGCCATTGAAGAGTCAGATGTTAGATTTTAAAACTTTTTGTTTTAAGGTAGAAGGAATGCCTACCCCTTGTCAGTCTGTCTACCTAATAGCCTTCCAACTTGCTTATTTTAGGATTGTAAATAGTTCAATTGACGATGAACTTAATAACTACGTATCCCCTCTAAGTTGTAAAGATACGAGTCTACCGCCTGTGTCAGATCTGTCAGATGCCCCGTGATGAATGCATTTCGTACTTTAGAAATAATAGTGTATTATACACCAAGGGCTGTAAAATAAAGGATGTCAGTTCGCAGGTACCCGTGAACTGTAGGTGAGCCCATAAATATGTGATCTCTGACACTTTCGTTATGTGCAGTCGAGTTCACTTACATATCTACACACTCACGGGAACAAAAATATCTGAACACGACCCTATTGTCGTCGTAGCATAAAAGCTTGTCAGATATTTGTGTTCTCTTATATGTGTAGAAGTAAATGAACTCGACTGTACTATCGACTGTGGTGTTTATATGATTTTATATCTTTCCCCTGGCCAGGAAGTGAGATTTTCTCTTCACGTAGGTACTAGGCAGAAATGGTCATTTTCGGCGTAGGGTGACGTAAGCAATATGATACTTAGTGTGTAAGTAAAATGTATTTTAATTATTTTAATACAAAAATCATTCTACGTCCGTTGTTTCATTTATCAGACCATGAGTACACTATCAGATTACGAATCGAATAATCTTTGTATGTACCATTCATGGAAATATGAAATCATTCATATCCTCTTCAACCAACCAGTGCGCGACTACGATGTAAAAAAAGTACAACAACAATAGAGCGTATCTTCATAGCAATTACGTCCTTTTGTTGACAAGCGCAGTTTATCGGCAATAACTCAAAAACGGTTAACCCGATCTTCTTGAAAATAATTTTCGTTGAAAGTATTAATTGAGCGTTATCTTTGAATTTTTTTTTATATTTTTCGGACACACGGTTTAGAAGATAGAGATTTCACAACTTTCGGAGCGATTATTTCCAAAGGTATTCACTTAATCAAAAACATTACTTAAGAACCTTAAAATGTTTTCAAAAAAGCTGTCGAACGATAGACCACACGTTGACATATTGTGAAAAAAAAAAAAAATTTAACTTCTGTTACATGTATGGAGTGCCCCCCTTAGATATTTTTATTATTTAACTACCAAACTTAGTTGCGGCATCTACAAGACATCTATATTCCAAATTTCATCAGTATAGGTCTTGTAGGTAGTTTTTGAGTAAAATGCCTGTGACATACGGACGGACGGACGGACATGACGAAACTAAGTATAAGGGTTCCTTTTTAGCCATTTTGGCTACGGAACCCTAAAAAGCACACATGTGAGTGTCACCAACGAAGTTGCCAAGCTATAGTGTGGCCACGACTTCACATTGACATTTCCAGTATTTTTTTCAGGGCTGATAAGTTTCCTTTACTGTCCGCATAGTGTCTCTTTTGTCGATTTAGTGCTGCCACCTGTTCCTGTACGTTCCCTATAGCTGCTGGTGCCTGAAATACTACAGTTATGACAATGCTAGGCAGTGGCTGCATATTTCAGCCGTTTGGGATACAGACGTTGGAGCCGCGGGGATCCAGTGCGTTCGCACTGTACCTATTAACAAATTGCACACAGACTTTATCGGGTATCTGGCGACCAGTAGGCTTATGATGCTACGCTTTGTCACGCGATAAATAAATGATACCTAAAGCATCCGTCACGTTCTAACAAATACTGTGTGAGAGTGATGGATGCCTTATCACGTATTTATTGCGTGACAAAGCGTAGCATCATAAGCCTGTAGAGGGCTGGCTCCTTCTTAGCTCAAAGAATCGGCATTGCCGTTCAGCGTGGTAATGCCGCCAGCCTTCTGAGCACCCTGCCGCCCGGGAGAGACATGGGGGAGTTGTTTTATATTTAGGGTGTACTTTAATTTTAGATGTTTTTAAATAAATTATACTACCCTATTTACGAACTAACTGACACTGCTTAAAATTACATTAAACGCCTGGTTTATTAATACGGGTCTTAGTCACGTTGGAAAGATAAACAAACAAATCTTATCTTCGCTTAAGGATACGGCTTATCTGTCGATAAGATGGTCTTAATATAGAGCTATGAAACTAGCGAAATTTTACACGTGCAAAATTAATATGGGACAAAATTTTTTCTTAAATTAGAGTTAAGATGAATGACTAATAAGCTGGTAATGTCACTGACAAAAGGTTATCAGATTACATATAGAGCCAAATTGCTAACTGAGCATTTTATTTAAATAATTAAATATAATTTTAACCATTAAATTGGCAGAAAGTTGCACGGTAAAAAAATGATTGTGCAATTTTCTACTAAATTTTATGTTATTTCTGTTTAGAATTACGGGCATTATCGAAAAGCCGGCAATATTGAGTTAGACTGACGAACAAACAAGGGACTTATAATATTCTGTGTCCTCTTTTTCCTCTTGAGGTACAGAATCCTTAGGACAACCAAGCTTTTTTTTAAACCAAGTTTTTAATACTTTATGCCACACCTGGCCGCTTTCTGGCCAAGTGTAGACATAAAATGATGTAAACAACACGGGAGGTAATAAAGAAAGCCCTCGATCGCATAATTACGTCCCCCGCTTGCAGCTCGGGCCGCAAACATCTGCGATCTCGGCCTTTCTTTGTATTACCATCCTAGTTGTGTAATGTACTATTGCCCCTTTTTCACCTGCCTAGTTATACTGTGATGAAGTCATGTCTAAAAGTAAATAAGGCTGTGCCGAAAATGAGCAAACGTCGATAAGGAATCAATCGCTTAACGGAATCGAAGCGTGTCGGAACTGTCGCCTTAGATAGGCCTTAGTAAATGTTGTGAGTGTATAACTATGTGGATTTGAAATGCCTATGAGAGGTAAGTTATAATTTTCTAGCGTTTCTGGGCTATTCTTGAACAATACAGGGTGTTTCATTGAACGTAATACAAATTAAGCAATTAGCCTGTTGAGTCGATTTTTTTCTGTCCTAAATCGATTCTACTATTTCTGAGGAACAAATATCTATATGACACCTAATACATTGGTATAAGTATAACAGCCACAAATTGTAATCAAAAGTAGCAGATCGGGCTGAGCATTGAAAACGCTCTATACAAAACGGTATGACATTATGACGTCATCCGTTGCATCGCTGTAATAAGTCTGTATGAAAAAAAATAGCATTTTGCCATTTTGAGCACGAAGAAGTGCGTTTAAGCACATAGTTGTGATACATTTATTTTTTCAGTATTGTTTAAGCATTCCGAAATTGACTTTAATTTTTCTTAAAGACGATAAAAAAAATATCGTTTTTTTTTAAACTTTGTGGTCTCATAACTTTATATTTTGTATACATTTTTTGTTTATTTCTTTTGTGTTATGATAATTTAGTATTTTTCAATCCATGTGACTATATTATGTTGTAACATTCAACATTATTCAACATCCCATAAGGAGCGACAACAAAATGCACAAATTGATTTATTAAAATACGTCATAATTAACTTTTCCTAGTTTGCTAACAGAATTAAGAAATTACAATCTCTTCGTGTGGGCACTCCTCATGACGTCACGCTTACGTGACCTGTTTGTTTGCTATGACCAATAACTTCAATAATCTATTAGAATGCATGCATTTTATTCATAAATGATCGGCCTAGATACGCAAACAGGTAAGTTTTCACTACAAAATTAAATTCAAACTTTTTTCTCTTAACCGGTACGGTAACCACGATGAGACCAAAAAATTATGAATAATTAAAACAGTGATATTAATTAATTAAAATGACTTTAACAACACGAGACCTAGCACAGGGTTTTAGCACCAGGGAGAGGAGTTTAAAAACCATGAGTTGTATTACCTTCAATGAAACACCTTGTACGTTCCAATGTCCACACATATTGGATTATTGGCAAATACTCAGAAGATCCCTCCTCATTAGAACTAAAGGTGATATCAGACGTTATAATTTTGACGCCAATGTCTGTCTGTCTGTCTGTGGCACTGTAAAAGTGTAAGCAGGTTTCCTTGCGGATGTTCTTAGCTATGTTTGGTAAAAATCGGTCCAGCAGTTTGAAGACTATCAGTTCTTTTCCAAAATGATGTAGGCATCTTCGGCATACAATGGAATTTTAGTACCTACAAAAATAACTTTTGAAACATATGAAATAAAACTAAAATTAAAAAAAAACTCCGACTAAATAAAGCATAAAAGGCCAATAGAAAGGTAGATACAATATATTTTTTTCATCGCACTTGCTCGAAAATGGTGTCATTACACGTAGGTTCTGCGGGCCGTAAATGACCTATTACGCCCTAGGGCGTAATGGTTTTCTTTTTAAATTGGAAACGCTGGTTATGTTTTACTCTTATTTGTCATTTTCAAAGGAAACGCCAACTTACTTTTTTAACTTTTATCACTGAAATATTTATTTAAAGAGAACTGTTATTGCAAATACATGTAAACACATATTTCTGTAACATTAATTAAATGTTTAAATATAGTATTTCAGTATTTTGCAAATATAAAATAAACCATTTTTAGTCTTTGCCGCTATGGTTTCCGAACGTGACTTGACGTTCCCATTGTCTATGGAATATGTCACTAATGTCACTGTCAGTTTTACAATTTTATTTAGGTTAAGTGAGGTTATTTTAATCAGATTTCCTCACAAGTGTGATGAAAAACATTGTGTGTGCCACGGGCGGTAAAGGAATTACAAACTCGTGTTATTAAAGCCCTCGGCTTCGCCTCGGCCTTGTAACAAACACTCGTTTGTAATTCCTTACTTACCGCCCTTGATGCACAATGTACTATTTACTGTTTAGGGCATAGGTTCCCAAAGTGGTCTGTACCGCCCCCCCAGTGGGCGCTGCGGATTCCCAGGGGGACGGTAGGGCTTTGGAAGAAATTAGGCGGCGTTGATGCTATTCAGGGGGGCGCTATAGCTTTTGAAAACGAAAATAAAAGTGTTATTCTTCAGAAATATGTCTGCGATCCTTATTCCTCTGGCCCTTTTTCATACTAAATGTATATGGAGACAGAGGAATAAGTCGCAGACATATTTCTGAAGAATATCCGATAACCAGTCAAGTGCGAGTCGGACTCGCGCACCGAGGGCACCGTACAAACTCATAAGTAGATAGTTCAAGAAAAACTGTATGGCAATTAGTTTACTAGGAGCAAATAAGTATGTGTTACTGTGGATTTTTTTTATTTTTATTATTTAACTACCAAACTTAGTTGCGGCATCTACAAGACATCTATATTCCAAATTTCATCAGTATAGGTCTTGTAGTTTTTGAGTAAAATGCCTGTGATATACGGACGGACGGACGGACGGACGGACGGACATGACGAAACTATAAGGGTTCCTTTTTAGCCATTTTGGCTATGGAACCCTAAAAAGGGCGCGTGTGGGAATTCCCTGGACAGTCGTAATGCTAAGTTAAACTTTATGCAAAGAGAAATAAGATTCTTATTTTGTGAACACTTAGTGTAAGTCAATATTATATTGCATACAAGCAAAGTATGTAAATATGTAAACACTTTTGCACTAAATAAGACAAGGTACAGTACAGGCAAGGACCATTAAAACAAGAGGACTAGCTAGACTGTCATTCTCCATACTTTGGATCGTACCCCGACCGCAAGGGGATATCCAGGCAAAAACTAGATGGCGCTAAAAAACTAAACATAGGTAGTAACAATTAGTTCTTAAACAGCCAATAATAAATAAATTCTAACATTTAAATACTGTGTCACGCTTGGAAAGTTGAATAATTGTAAATAATATAATTCTTATAGGTACCAAGCTTATACATAGATGGCGTTGTAAATATCGGGGAACAGCTTTTTGTATGGAGAATGACAGTCCTCATGTTTTAATGGTCCTTGGAACAGGGTTGTAAAATAAAGGCACATGTACAAAGGCGTAAGGTATACGTATAAAATGTATACGTGACCTAAATTTTAACGCACTAGTGACAAAAATACTCATTATGGCCGATGTTATGGCTATTTACCACAGTAAAGCGTTTGCAGCCAGTATCTTAAATGTCACACTACAAGCTGCAATTCCACAGTACCTACAATGCGGCGGGTAATTTAGTACACCATACTGGATTCGATGTTTTTGAATTTGGAACCTTCTTGCTCTTCATATAACAAATTGATTTGAAGAGAAGTTGGTTCCTATAACTTAGTATTATAAACTAGTCGTGTTACAGTACTAAGTGAAGTAAGTAAGCAAGTTAAAGTACTGTTTACAATACCTTAACTAGTGCTTATGTTTAGTTTTCCATAGCTAACTTAACCTTGGCAGAGATGACTCGTCAATTGTTGAGAAATGACCGTATTGTATACTTAACAATACAAAGTTATCTTTGCATCTGAGAGAGGCGCTAGCAGTTGATAAGTAGGCTCAAGGATGTATACAACTTATTTTTTTATTTATTTAGCCACCGGCATCCATAAGTTTGTGCCGTCATGGTTGTGTTTAGTTCCTTATCACCTGCGAACTCGTTCGGACGTTTAAAATAAGTGAACTAAGTTCTTTGACCCCGTATTTCGATATGGTTTTTTTCAGTGTGATCTTTAAGCCCTAGAATTTAAAGTTGCTTTTATAATAGCTGATACATTTGTTTGGTTTAGCTATCGGGAAGTAATACGAATGGTGAATCCGTTTTCCTCTTGCAATTGTTTTTCGTCAATTTGAAACTAAATACTGGTACATTTTTAGTGCTACTGAGACGAAAAGGCTGGAACTAGCCTTTTTAGCTATTCCGTCTCTTTAAAAACAGAATTCATTCCGGTCATGTTCGTGGGATACAATTCAAAATTGTATATTCGTTTTGGACTTAATCGTCCCTAAATTCAGTTATAAATAGTGAAGGAACAGTGAATTATTTTGAAGTTATGATTACTTGTGAGCTTTTCGAATTTGTGAATATTTTAATTAGTGTGTAATTCATAAATGTGCACTAAAGGCGTATTTTCATCGTTCTTTTCACAAGGTAGGTACTAAATTCGGTGTGTCTGATGGATTTAGTAGCGAGATGCCTACTATCGCACTTCGTCTATCTTATATTTTTTACTTGCAGTATATAGCATAATGACAATATTTTGAAAAGTCCATACATATCATCGCATTATGCCGAAAATCGCGATCTGTCGAACATTATTCTAAATAGACCAAAGAGTCGCATAATGACGACTTTCGTTCTCACCAATGTTTTTGTTATTTGTTTTGCCTACAAAATGTACAGTCAAAAACAAAACACGAATTGTATGAACATAATAACGGTTTTATTTAATGAATTCTAATAGTAAATAATTAAATAAATATCATATTTTTAAGGCTAACCAGTAACCAAACACTCCTTTCCAATTAACACAAAATTATACTTCATACCAACAAAGTCAACGTTTCATTCCTTAACCGTGGTACCATCAGATTGTACCATCAATGGTACTATGGCAAAAAATGTTTGCCGTGGTTCCATTATGTCAATGGCACTACGGCTAATATTATTTTTTATTAGCCGTGGTACTGAAAAATGGAGAATTTGGTATTTACCTAACAGTCATGAGGGTAATGGTTAATTTAAGACCATTTATAACAGCAAGTAAAACAATGCAACTCCACAATCATCATCATCATCATCAGCCTGCGGCAGTCCACTGCTGGACGTAGGCCTCTCCCAAGACGCGCCACTTTGCTCGATCATCAGCTACACTCATCCAGTTGCTGCCAGCCGCCCTGCGCAGATCGTCACTCCATCTAGCCGGGGGGCGTCCCACATTGCGTTTACCTGTTCGCGGTCTCCACTGCAGTACTCTCTTGCTCCAGCGATTGTCAGTTCTGCGGCAGATGTGGCCAGCCCACTGCCACTTCAGCTTGCTTGCTCGAGTAACTATGTCGGTAACTTTGGTTCTCTGACGGATTACCTCGTTACGGATTATATCCCTCAGAGAGACCCCACAATACATTTTTTTAATTATTTACGCCTAGTATGGATGACACTGTTGTGTGTATTAAAAGAATTGCACTCCGCATAACTCTGACAATGTCCTCCGTATGAGCTAGACTAAAGTGCTCGCAGACATTTGGTGACTCCGTCAGTTCTTCCCACGTGCCAGCTTCTAAATGTTCGCCGCACACACGGGTATTTTGTGGGATGTAAAAGTTCATGTCACATAGCATTTTTACCCTTACCATGTCGGGTATGCACAACAATGGTGTGTTTGAACATCCATTAAATATACATCGAACTGTATCTTCGTAGGCTCGAATAAGACTCATGTTTATATCCGACTGAGCCTCTGTTCATATAACGGAAACAACCTGAATGAAGAACTTTAGCTAATACTAGCTATTACTGACAGATATAAACTTTTTCGATATTACTGACAGTCAAAAACTGGCATTCGCCAGTGATTTTAAATCAACAAAAAGGTCCATTCGTATTGCATTCATAAAGTATTTAACCGCTTACCGCATGAATTATTAAACGTCATGCTCCCCAGCAGGACCACCTTGGCTTTGATGAATTTAAACATATAGGAAAAATTCTATATAAAATCTATATAATTCTACTACCAATAAAAAAAATTCTATGTGAATAGTTTCGCCGTAAATTTGATTGCAAGGTGGTCCTGCTGGGGACCATACTCCCCAGCAGGACCACCATTATATCTCTTTTGCTGCTTATGATACAGGCACGTAAATGACATCAAATAATTCTATAACAATTCTATACTGACCTAGCTTACGACATTCTTCAATTTATTTTGGATATACGAACTTACGATGCCACAAACTTTTATGTAAGTAATTATCGCTGCGCCTGAATTTAATATCTTAGCAAACACACAAATGTGTGGAATGAATTACTTTCAGGCGTTTGTTCACATATGCGCAGTCGCCAATGCCATTATAATATCGAACCGAATAAGGTGCTCATAAATATTTTAACGTGACTCTATGGTCAAAGCGTTAGAGTGCATGTTCAGATATAAGCCCCCTGAACAATTATATTTGATGGTCACTGTGCAACACATATATGAACGACTTTTTAGCTTTAGGTTTAAAATGTATCATTTCTATCATTTTTCCTTATTTTTTCTTATTCTAAAGAGATACGACGACTTACAGCCTCCAAGAACTTCGGCGTCGTAAGAGATAAAACTGCTTGAGATTCATTATTTGCACGAATAAAACACAACTAGGGTGGTAAAACAAAGAAAGGCCGAGATCGCAGAGCTTTGCGGCCCGAGCTGCAGGCGAGGGACGCAAATACGCGATCGAGGGCTTTCTTTATTAGGTACCTACCTCCCGTGTTGTGTACATTATTTTATGTCTACACTTGGCCAGAAAGCGGCTTTTTCCGTACGCGTAGCGTAGCAACACGGGAGGTACAGTCAAGGAATTTAATTTCCTACCCGTTTCATTGAAATGTTGTTAAGCATTCACAATGCTGCCGTCCTAGTCTAAAAGGCGACTTTTTGCTATAGAAGTTCATAGTAAAAAGTCGCCTTTTAGACTAGGACGGCAGAATGCATTAAGGTCCAAAGGAGGATGGTCAAATTGGCCTATTGACCAATAAGGACAAGCGATATGTCACTGGATAGCTTATTCAACGTCCTAAAACTTTTACTATGGCAAGTAATCCCAAATCTTTGTGTGAAAAAAGTTATTGCTGCATAAAAAGTTTAATGACTTGAAACTTTACTGCGTACCTTTTTTGATACTAAGTTCCTATATCGCTTTAGACTATAAAGGTTTTCTTACTGTAGATGATTTTGTGTCATGTTTTGGGTGCCATGGGTTCATCATTCTACCACGGATACATTTTCGGAGTTCCAATAATCGAATTTGCAATTTTATATGAACTTTGGCGCACCCAATTGTTCAGGGGGCTTATATCTGAACATGCACTCTAACGCTTTGACCATAGAGTCACGTTAAAATATTTATGAGCACCTTATTCGGTTCGATATTATAATGGCATTGGCGACTGCGCATATGTGAACAAACGCCTGAAAGTAATTCATTCCACACATTTGTGTGTTTGCTAAGATATTGAATTCAGGCGCAGCGATAATTACTTACATAAAAGTTTGTGGCATCGTAAGTTCGTATATTCAAAATAAATTGAAGAATGTCGTAAGCTAGGTCAGTATAGAATTGTTATAGAATTATTTGATGTCATTTACGTGCCTGTATCATAAGCAGCAAAAGAGATATAATGGTGGTCCTGCTGGGGAGTATGCTCCCCAGCAGGACCACCTTGCAATCAAATTTACGGCGAAACTATTGACATAGAATTTTTTTTATTGGTAGTAGAATTATATAGATTTTATATAGAATTTTTCCTATATGTTTAAATTCATCAAAGCCAAGGTGGTCCTGCTCGGGAGCATGACGTATTATTAAACCAAATATGATCGACCCTGATTTCACTCCAATGCATATGAAGCCTAATATGGCACTTTCAAAAACTAGATGAAATGCAGCCTTCAGGCAACCTAATATTTATAAAAAATCGTGATTAAATGGCATTTTTTGCCATAGTACCATTGATGGTACAATCTGATGGTACCACGGGTAAGGAACGCAACGTTTTAATTCATTATTAACCTTGAGAATGATTAAAAAACAAGTGGTTTACTTATCCTCATTAAAAAAACCGAACTTTGCTTAGTCTACGTAAACAAACTCCCATTTCAAGATGTTGATCAAGAAAATCCTGAACAATTTTTTTTATGCGATCATTTGTTATTTTTTCTTTTTTAATTTGTTTTTTAGTTTTCGGGAAATGGATCTGGCTCTTTCGTATATCGTGATCGTATTTTATGCTTTCATTTTTTATACTTTTAATGAATGGGAATAGGTTTGGCTTTTTCCGTTTAATTATTTTATTTAAGCGTGAATGCCAGCCCTCCACTGCATTTATAGTACGGTGAGGATTATCAAAGCAGCTTACAGCATGAATTAATTTCGGATCCATCCACTGTTTTATAAAGTAGTTTACGAAGTCGTTCCAGCCCTCTACATTAGACAGAACCTCAAACTGTATACTGAGGAAACCCTCAGGCATCAAAGTTGCTGGTAAATGTGCCAGTGCTACAAAAAGAGCAATTGTTTTATTATTAAACAAATGCAATTGCTTAGCCTTTTTGTGAAGAGCTTGGGCATAATGAAAAAAACATCCTTTTATGTTTGCGGTAGGGAATGTGATTTGAAGTGCATTCATCGCCGCCATTTCATAATCTGTTTGAATTATTTCTGGATTCATATCCGGAATGCATGCCTTTATCATTCCAAACAGCCTTTCATATGTATATTGCTCCTTATTAGGTAATAGACAATATATTAATGGAGTAATGTGAGCCGTAGTTAGCCCGTGAACGGTGTACAGCTGTTTGAAAGGTGGCGGTACACTCTTAAATGTCCCATCCGCAAAGAAATGTCTTACATTTTTTATTGTTTCTCGAGCCTCTGTACTACAGAATATTAAAATTTTATCTGCGTTGCCATCGTCACAGAGCAAGAAGTCTTTATTTAAGCTTTCACTTAAGACGACATCTTCCAATTTTTTGAAAACTGTCGCGTGTACATCAAGATGCGACTTTCTGGCTCTGTAAAGTGCATCTTTTACCGATTCATAATTTGGCAATATATCATCGTATTCAGGATCGGATTTGTATGGTAACATCACGCGTTCATATATTTGGGGTATGGGACCCAAGTCATCGCAAACGGCTTGTTTTAAATTCGCCTTAATCACCACCACTTTGTAGGCATACAAATCGGATTGGCATGTATGGTCACTTATTCTTGTAATAGTTTCGTCATCTTCCATCCAAGTGACGGATCCTGAGCATCGTCTATTAGTGCATCGCCAAATACTAGAGCCATTTTTATTTGATTTTTGGCGTGTGTGACTATGTCCGTTTCTCCACAATGACCAGGAACCCTGTTACAAACATATATGTATGCTTATAACGGTTGGCATTTTATCGATCGTCTATAGGAGTGGTAGATGACAATATCCCTCGATAAAATGCAACCACAATAAGCCGGATTGATTTGATAATAATTTTAATCAAAAAATTTAACCAGATACTATTGTAATCAAGTTAAACGCCGAAAAGAATAGCTACATAATATACGTACCTTGGTATTTTTTATTAACACGATGTCACTGTTAGTGATGTATTTTATATAGTTATTATTCATTTTTTTCGGTAGGTAAATAATAACTGTAATCTTAAAAAGATACTGTAATTAAACGACATAAGTCATCGTACCATACATGACGTTCTTATTTTATTTTATGTAATATGATTAACCTTCTTGCACTTACCAAGGAGATAAGCAATGATTTTAAATAAAGACATATGTAATGTATACTTAACTTATATCACGACATTATTAAGTAGGTACTTACTTTAAAAATAGTCCAATTTTAAGACCTTTTTAACACGACTGTACTAAAAGTAGCATCATGATATTCCTGAAACGATTTTTCATAAAAAATGGCAAGCTGCGATATATCAGTCACAAAAATAAAAAAGTAGGCATAGTGCGATAACGTGCTTAGAGGTTTTATAAAATGGGCGGTATGCTACCAATTGTATGAAAAGGTAAAAAAGTCAACTAAGTGCGATAGTAGGCATCTCGCTACTAAATCGTCTGATGTTTGTAATCCAGTAGCAATCTGTGGTAGCAATTTATGTGATTATTGCAAAGTGAAGTGTTGTATAGATTCTCGAACAGAATCACACTTCCTACGTGCTTCCTACTAATATTATAAGTAACCATGTTTAGTAAATATTGTTTGTTGTTTCTTGCGCCATATCACCAAAGGTTGTCTGGGAAAGATCGCTTCCTAGCGATAAGACCGCCTGTTGACTACCATTAGTTTTTAGTATCTTGTTTATTTAAGGATCTCTGTAATTTTTTGGTGTGCAATACAGAGTATTGTATTGTAAACATGAAAGTTTGTGAAGATGTTTGGAGATTTAAATGTTTGGATGTTCAGACGTTCAGATGTTTGTTACTAAATAGGAAACGTGCACGACGAGTCTATACTCTATTCCCCATAACAGCACTAGTGTCGTTATAGTCACTTTACGTTATTGCTAGCAGACACAGACTTCTAAATCTAGGTTAAACTTAGGTCAAGGATTAAGCGCTCAATTTTAACTTTACGGTAAAAATGCACAACTACCAACTTAACAAACAATTAAATTCCTACGTTTTTTAAGAAAAACAAAACTTTTCGAACTAAATTCATTGATGCCAACATAAAAAGAGTATTTTTAATTTAAGTATATTTTAAATAAAAAAAAAAGTTTACCATAGACACATACTGTCAGTCAAACGTCATATCATATTTGCCTTGTTTAGTAGGTTATGATTAATTTTGTATTTTAATAATTTAAAACCTAGTCGTAGAAAAAGTATTGTATGCAACGTTGTATAATTAAGTCAAAAAACGCTCATTGCGTCTCTATTTGCGATACTCGCCGCATTCGCGGCTCGTATCGCAACTCACGCAATTCGCATTTTTTGAACCCACTTATACAACTGTTGCATAAAATACTATAACCCTTTGGAGCCTAATAGCACCCAAAATAGGTCTACCAAAAAGGTCGCAATATAGTCGCAATGCTGTCGCTGGTCGTAATCCCCTCGCACGCGTAGACACGTTTCTGCATCGCTACTATCGCGATTCGGCATCGATACAGCCGCGATACAGTATCGTTACAGTTGCAATGCAATAGTACATTGTGTATCAAGGGCGGTAAGTAAGGAATTACAAACGAGTGTATGTTACAAGGCCGAGGCAAAGCCGAGGGCTTTAATAACACGAGTTTCACGAGTCCGACTCGCACTTGACCGGTTTTTATTTAAAAAAAACCCGACCGCGGTGCACTTTCAAAGTACATAAAATCCGCCATTTTGTTTATTTTAACGAACTTCATATCCAGTGACACTCGCACCATCAAGACGAATCTAATGATGTATCATTTATCAAAATCGGATGTGCCGTTGAGTAGTTACGAGCGGACATAGGAACGGACATACATACATACTTACATACATACAGGTCAAACACATAACCCTCCTTTGGTCTTCGCCGCAGTCGGTTAAAAAGAAGACAGGTGAGTGTCACCAACGAAGTTGCCAAGCTATACTTGATTGTCTTTATACTTTGCTAAAGGTGTCGTGTGCTGTCAAGCCTACCCTAACAACACCTAAAGGTGTCAGAGAGCACCGAGCGATATAGTGTAGTATGGTAATAGATAATTAACAGTAACAATAATTTACTGCTACATAAACGCATATTACTTGTATCATATTGCTTGTATCGCTCATTCCCAAAATACCGCATTCCTAAAATACCAGATTTTTAAAATACCAGATTCTCGATATATCAAATTCTCCGTATACCAGATTCCCAAAATAATACATCCAACAAAGTTATTTAGATCCTTCAGTAACTTACGATTTTCTAACGTAGTGTAACGGGAATGTGGTAAGACAGGAATCTGATAAATCGAGAATCTGGTATTTTGAAAAATCTGGTATTTCAGGAATGCGGTATTTTGAGCACGACCGGCTTGTATCAGCGTTAACCCAACTTGTATAAATATACGAGCGTTTATAATAAAAGCCTCTTTGAACTAACATAAACCGGTGGTCTCACTTCTCTCCACGACACTACCTCACAACCTTGTGTGATACTATACAGCACGACCACGGACGATTTTGTTATTTCTTTTGCGGTACATATTCACGAAAAAAAATGTACTATTTTGTACTAATCATTAAAAAATTTGTACTCATACGGTTTCGGAGTTGTGAGATAGAGGTTGTGGTCGTGCTAGGTAGATGCTACCTGGCACGACCACACTGAGATCGAGGTTAGTTTGATAGTCGAAATAAATGTACTGAAATTGTACTATTTTGTACCGAGTATAAAATAATTGTAACGCTTGCCAATTTTAAAAAAATTACCTTTTTGGTTCGCGGAGTACAGCAGACGGAAATGAAAGCGGTACAAATTCACGAAAAAAAATGTACTTTTATGTACTCTTCATTAAAAAGTAATAACTCATACGGTTTCGGCAGTGTGACACAAAAGGTGGGGGTCGTGCTAGGTAGATGCTACCTGGCACGACCACACTGCCATTGAGGTTAGTTTGATAGTGAAAATAAATGTACTAAAATTGTACTATTTTGTACCGTACATAAAATAATTATACCTCTTTTCTGTAAAAAAAAAATGTCCCTCAATGGTTCGCGGAGTACAGCCGACGCAAAAGAATGAGGTACAAATTCATGAAAAAAAATGTACTTTTAGGTACTTGTAATCAAAAAGTAATTACTTATACAGTTTCGGCAGTGTGACACTAAAGGTTGGTTAAGGTTGGGTCGTGCTAGGTAGATAGATGGTTCCTGGCTCGAATGCGCTGATATCGAGGTGAGTTTGATGGTCAAAATAAATGTATTCTATTTGTACAGTTGATATTTATTATATTTCCACTTGTTTAGATAATCTTGAAAAATCGTAGTACAGATATTTTATCAATTTTCAGTTGCTTACATATTATTGAGAAGCTTGCTCAGATGAATATGGCAGGTAAAATGTGTATATTGTGAAATAATACGAGGCGATAACTTCAGTACTTTTATTGAACCGTACGTTGCTAGGTCTACAACAGAAGTGATCATTTGTCCTTCCGCCAGAGCGAGACAGACTCAATTCGATTAAATTTGAATATTTAATAGTTCCAAAGGCTGCCAGTCTGTCATACAAGGCGGTAAGGTTTGCATAGCATGGTACAAACCTTACAATATATTATTGATTGATAAATCTGTTCAGATGAATATGTCCCGGTCCATGTACATTTATTATTGAAGCCTAGGAAATGCTCATATATTTATGAACTCGACTTTACTATTTAGCACTTTGCATTAAATAATAGTAATTCTTCGCAGTTAAGAAAAAAATACTTCAATGGTTCGCGGAATCGACCGACGCTAAAAAAAGATGTAAAAATTTATGAAAAAAAGTATTTTTATGCACTCTTCATTACAAAAACCAATATTCATACGATTTCGGCATAGTGACAAAAGATTGTGGTCACTGTGCTAGGTAGATGGTTCTTGGCACAACCACACTTTCATAGAGTTTAATCGAATGACCAGAATAATACAAAATAAATGTGCTCAAATTGTGGCTACAGTCTACACTAGGTACTATAGGACATCAAATGTAACAGTGTTATGGCAAAAACCTCTGCAATTACTAAAAATAGGTCAAGTGCGAGTCAGACTCGCGCACCGAGGGTTCCGTACAAACTCGTTAGTAGATAAGTGAATAGTTCAAGAAGAACTGAATGGCGATTAGTTTAGTAGGAGCAAATTAATATGAGTTTTGATTTTTACAAATAAAAAAAAAACGGTGCAAATTAGGAAAACCGATTTACTTTTCCTGTAATGTTTAGGATGATATTAATAATCAGTAATTATTACAGATTTTTCTGCTCACTTCGGAGATAATAGTGGGGAATGTCTTTTTTTAACTATTTTTGTCTTAAATAAAAAACCACATGCTGAAGAAAAAAAAATAAAAACGGTTTTAGAATCTACCTATACACATTAAGCCCTTTCATTTGATATCCCACTCGATATAATAGCTCTACTTTTGAATTTCGACATAACATTTCAGTCCCCTTTAAAAAAAAAAAGGTATAAGGTTTGGTTTCATCCAATAGGCTCGGGTTAGCAATTTTTAACACTATTCCAAATATCAAGTCGATAGCATCAGTATATCCTGAGATATCTTGCTGTGACAGACGAACAGACTGCCAGAGTTTACCATTTTACCAATATATTTATTTTGACCATCAAACTCACCTCGATATCAGCGTATTCGAGCCAGGAACCATCTATATACCTAGCACGACCCAACCTAAACCAACCTTTAGTGTCACACTGCCGATACTGTATGAGTAATTACTTTTTGATTACAAGTACCTAAAAGTACATTTTTTTTCATGAATTTGTACCTCATTCTTTTGCGTCGGCTGTACTCCGCGAACCATTGAGGGACATTTTTTTTTACAGAAAAGAGGTACAATTATTTTATGTACGGTACAAAATAGTACAATTTTAGTACATTTATTTTCACTATCAAACTAACCTCAATGGCAGTGTGGTCGTGCCAGGTAGCATCTACCTAGCACGACCCCCACCTTTTGTGTCACACTGCCGAAACCGTATGAGTTATTACTTTTTAATGACGAGTACATAAAAGTACATTTTTTTTCGTGAATTTGTACCGCTTTCATTTCCGTCTGCTGTACTCCGCGAACCAAAAAGGTAATTTTTTTTAAATTGGCAAGCGGTACCATTATTTTATACTCGGTACAAAATAGTACAATTTCAGTACATTTATTTCGACTATCAAACTAACCTCGATCTCAGTGTGGTCGTGCCAGGTAGCATCTACCTAGCACGACCACAACCTCTATCTCACAACTCCGAAACCGTACGAGTACAAATTTTTTAATGATTAGTACAAAATAGTACATTTTTTTTCGTGAATATGTACCGCAAAAGAAATAACAAAATCGTCCGTGGTCGTGCTGTATAGTATCACACACAACCTTCAACCTACAATAGACCTACATGCAACAGCATAAAGTTCAATTTTGGTTTTGACAGAGCTATGACTTGCATCTTTTATGTGCGAAGCAGCGTCGGAAAGGATATTCGCTTCAATAAAAAGCTTTGGGCTTAAAATCACTAAATTTCATTTTACCTCATTATCAATATTCCCAGATCTCAAAACTTCATGGCCTCAAAATACCTAAATTGCAGAATGCCTAAATTTTTTTTACAATCAACCGAAACCTTAATATCGCCGATGTTCAAAATACCTTAGGCTCATAATACACCTAAACTTCAAAACAGCATTATGGCAAAACAACATATGCTTAAAACAACCAAACCTCAAAATACCTAAATGTATACTATCAAATAAACACTCGTAAAAAAAAATAGGTATTTTTGGAAAAATGCCTAAATTTAGGTATTTTGAGGTTGAGTTGTTTTGATATTTTGTCATTTCTGCCATTCGGTAATTGAAGGATTGTGCATTTCAATCTTCAGGCATTTAGAGAATATGCCGTTTTAAGTCAAAGTCATAATGAATTTCGTTCCATTTTAAGAATGTTGCAATTTGACATTTAGGTTTTATGAGCTCATGGCAATTTGAAAATAGGGTGTATTGGCAAATAACGCCGTTTTCTCGTGGTCCCACTGATTTGTCCCATCAGTGGGACCACGAGGAAGACTTATTTCTCGTAGTCCCATTAATAAAATTTCACTTCCTGTATAATATCATGTACGCATTAGAACCTCTTCGTATTAACAAACTTTATCTAATGCTGAGTGAAGTGGAAGATGATAAATTATAAAATATATGACAAATAAGTACTCAAAATGACAAGCAGTTTCTCAGTATTAATAAGAAGTACCTACCTACTTATGAAATTTTGTAATTGATAATTTAAACTGAAATAAAATTCATTCATGGCTGACGGTAGCGACGAAATTGTTTTCGTTAAACGAAAACGTGGAACAGTCATGTTATTAGAAGGTCGGCAATATTATCGGCATAGGGGATATAAAAATGAAGACGTAATTTGGAAATGTACTCAGGCCAAAAAAGTGAAATGTCGTGGGTCTGTGACTCTCAAGGTAAAATAATTATATAAGTATACCTATAATATATAATTCGTTTCTAGAAATTTAATTTAATTAAATCCTGACTGTAACACAAACTCAGAACGGAAATTAAACTACGGCAATATCTATGATGAAGGTAAAATAATTTAGCAATTGGTTTCTTAAATGAAATTTTGTTCGTAGAACTAGTACGAGTTTTCATAGTTCCTAAACAGTCTTTATTGAGTTTTAGTCCTGCTGCTGTGTGTCTGTGTTTGTGTGTATTGTAGAGACTGGCCATCTCTACTGTATGTTTATAAAAATTATTTAAATATTCAAATTCAATGAAACACCTTGTATGTTTCTCTTCAATAAATCCACCCCATGCACCCTTACAGTATGTATCATTGTATGCGTGCGTGGAGAAGTGAGCGGTTGTGATTATTATAAACTGAATGTATGTACCTATATTGAAGTAGAATATTGCTGCATTTCAGGGTAAACAAATTATAAAACAAAAAAAACATTCATGTGAAATACGACATGCCAAGAACAAAATTGACGAGAAGCTTTACAAAATGAAGGAAGAAGCCCGTACAACCGACATACCAATCCCGCAAATATACAAAAAGGGCATGACTGATTTGAAAAACGACGGTATTCATTTCGTTACTAAATTGCCTGATCTTAAAAGTGTCCAAACTGCCATGTACACTAGACGGCTTCGTACAAATTTCAAAAATGTTGAACAAGTGACCATACCAGCCCAGTTCTCAGATTTTGTGCTTGCTGACTACTACTATAACAATAATCGGATTGTCGTGTTCTGTTCCACTGAGAATCGTAAAATAATGAAAAACATTGATGAGTTTTTCATTGATGGCACATTTCAGAGCTGCCCGGATCCCTTTACGCAACTAGTATCCATTCACGGTGATATTTCGAAGTCAGCATCGGAAACGCACGTTATTCCACTTGTTTACGCGTTAATGACAAATAAAAGTCAGGAATCTTACACGGCTTTATTGCAAATGATTAAATCCGAAATAAGAAACTGGTCGCCAATTAAATTTCACTTAGACTTCGAAATAGCTACCGCCAATGCGTTGCTGGCTATATTTCCAGAAATAAAATTAAAAAAATGTTATTACCATTTAACAAAAAGTATCTGGAAAAAATCCAAAGAATTGAAAATGAATTCAAAACATGAACGACGTGTTGTTGGTCTATTTACTGCGTTGGCGTTGCTACCCATGGATCATATGTCAAATGGCATTAAATATATAAAAGATGAAAGCCCAAACACTTCAAAAATTAGGCTTTTTGAAAAGTATATGAGGCAAACATGGCTAAAAAATGATGAGTTTATATTACAATGGAATGTGTTTGGTGAAAGACACCGAACGAATAACATCATTGAGAGTTGGCACTCTAGGTTAAACAAGGACATGAAGAAACGTCTACCAAAGTCTATTCTTCGCCTGTTAAATATTTTGGTTAAAAGGGAAAACCAAGAATCTGAAACGACAGAAAGACGAAAGGAATTTATCAGACGGGATGACATAATAATGAATAACCAATTGCAACTGGTCCACGGAGAGATCACAGTGGGACATTTCTTAGAAAAACTTAGATAAATCCATGCACCCTTGTAACTTAATTTCAAATAAGGATGTTATTAATTCAGTTGTATTATACAGGGTGATTGGAAATTCGACCTATCCCTTGAAAGGGGTTATTTTAGAGCTTATTTGCAATGATTTAAGTCCAATCAACCGGGGGTCAAAACTCAATGGTTATCAAGTTATTTGACTTTTAACTTAATTTTTTTAAAACCCGCCTTTCGATCTAAAACTGCTTATTGTGAAAAAACTACTTAAATTAGTAATGAAAAAGAGCCATCATCTAATAGCCAATAAATGGTTAATTACGAAAAATCCAAAAACATGCCAAAAACTTTGAAAATGTTACCAATAAAAGAATTTAAAGTCAAAAGTTTTTGGATTTTGTTCAAAATTTTGTAATTCTTTGAGGCATTACTTAAAAAAAAATTATGACACTTCGCGTAAAAATTACTAAAATTAGTTCCTCAGTTCATAAGCTTTCTAAAAAGGTAGAATTGTTGACATTTTTTGCATAACTTTTTAAAATAACATTAATAATAAGAGAGGTGGTAGAGAATTTCGCCTAGCGTACCGGACCCTTCAATCAGTTTGTTTGTGTCACTTTACTTTCTCCGTGGGCTTTGTTTGTCTTCGGTTTCTTATTTTATCTCATCTTCTTAGGTTAGAAGTCACTAAAAGTAACCTTCCGTGATATTTCGGTTAGTAATTTATCTGTAAGTTCCCGGTTGCCTTAAGTTTGCACCTGGTTTCCTTGGTGTAACTTACAAATTAGGTGCAAACTTAACGCAACCGGGAACTGATTGATAAATTACTTATTGAAATATCACCGAAGGCAACTTTTAGTGATTCCAATCCTAAGAAGATGAAATAAAATAAAAAACCGAAGACAAACAAAACCCACGGATAAACTAAAGTGACACAAACAAACTGATTAAGGGTCCGGTACGCTAGGTGATATTCCCTACCCCCTCTCTTATTAATAATGTTATTTTAAAAAGTTATGCAAAAACTGTCAACAATTCTACCTTTTTAGAAACTTTATGAACTGAGGAACTAATTTTAGTAATTTTTACGCGAAGTGTCGTAATTTTTTTTTAAGCAATGCCTCAAAGAATTACAAAATTTTGAACAAAATCCAAAAACTTTTGACTTTAAATTCTTTTATTGGTAACATTTTCAAAGTTTTTGGCATGTTTTTGGATTTTTCGTAATTAACCATTTATTGGCTATTAGATGATGGCTCTTTTTCATTACTAATTTAAGTAGTTTTTTCACAATAAGCAGTTTTAGATCGAAAGGCGGGTTTTAAAAAAAATAAGTTAAAAGTCAAATAACTTGATAACCATTGAGTTTTGACCCCCGGTTGATTGGACTTAAATTATTGCAAATAAGCTCTAGAATAACCCCTTTCATGGAATAGGTCGAATTTCCAATCACCCTGTATATATTAAGTTTGTTACCTTTGAACTTTATTTATTGTTGTGCTTGTACCTACGGTCTTGTAACATTAGTTGTTGAAGAATATTATTCCCTTTATTCCATCCAGTCCTACTAGTAGTTCGGTAGGTAGTCGAACTATTTGGACTTTTGATCAATGCTATGTTAACAGCATTTCCAGAAATAACAACTAAAGGCTGTTACTATCATTTTAGAAATAGCACTTGGAGAAAGGGAAAATGCTTATAAAGAACTAGCTCACCCGGCAAACTTCGTACCGCCATTTTTTTTTGCTATAAACCTTTTCTGGCGTCCTCAAAACACAATACCGAAGTTTCATCACAATCCGATCAGTGGTTTAGGAGCGTATCGAGGACAAACATACATACATTGATTTTTATTTATCCATACTACCTAATATTAATAATGCGAAAGTAACTAATCAGTTGCAAATCTAGTGGTTCTTAATCTAATCTGAGATTAATTCATGTCAGACCTCTCGTAAGAGATACTCGTGGTCCAACCGCTATGTCTACAAAACCTTCGTATTAAGTACTTATACTTTAATTACTGACGTATTTTGTCAGTTTCCAATGAAATAGGTATAACTGCTTGCTTTGTGTTGTCAAATATAATAACTTTAGGTACTGCTAATAAAATGTCTGGGATCATAAATGATAATGGAGCTCGGTTACTGCGGACGACCGAAACTGAAGGCTGTGTATTTCCAGGATGCCATCAAAACGACATCGGGGAAGTGCCAAATGTATTAAAAGTAAATTTCTTGTGCAAGTTGAATTTTCTTATTTCAAGTGAGACGCAAGTTTGCAGTCATCATTGTCTTGCTGGAGAAGAAGAGTGGACACCTATTTTCGAGTTGCCGACCAACCGCACAGATTTTAATGAGAGCCATGCGAAAGACATCATAGACCTTCTCAGGTTTTCGCTTGACATGGTGAAAAATGTGGTATACACCATGTCGTGCGATGTTATAGAAAGATAGTTCGCGTTTAGCTCCGTACAGTTTTCTTTCGTAGCCAAAATGGCACCCTGGCTCGACACAAACTTGGTGGGTTATTGTTCGTTTTATATATTACATTTATTTTAATTTTCATTGTGCAAGGAGTATGCCTATGTAATTGTTTATTTTCAATATAATTAAATTAAATGTTGTTTTGTTGTAGCCATATAAGTGTTTTATTAATGTTTACGGATTGGCAAATAAATTAAAGTATAAGTTATAGATGATAATTATAGTACTTAACTTAGAAATAAACGTACCAATGCTCCACGCCTCAATAGTTGCTGGTGCACAAGACAAAAAAGTGCCAAATACGGCGTTTGATGATCAAAAGGATTCCTTTGGCAGAGTGAACCCTCTGAACCCTTAGACCATATATTAAGGAGAGCCATCTTGATTTTTGATGCAGGAAGGGTGGGGGGGGGGGGGTGTTATTGTCAATAATATGTTTTAATTTTTCTGGCCATGTGTAGGCATAAAATGATATACACAACACGGGAGGTAATAAAAAAGCCCTCAATCGCATATTTACGTCCCTCGCTTGCAGCTCGGGCCGCTAACACCTGCGATCTCGGCCTTTCTTTGTATTACCACCCTAGTTGTGTAATGTACTATTCTGTTCCTGTGACCTTGGCAACAGGCCTTGGCTCGGAGCAGCTCAAGGCCATTGCCCTGCCGCGCGCCCGTCTGTCCCCTGCCCATCATTCCTTTTCTTTCTCAATCATTTCAATTTCAATTTTCGTTTATTTTCGTTTTTTTTTCCTTTTTTCGTTAAAAAAAAGTTCAAATTAAACATCAGGATTCAATTTGGCGTCCTTGACTCATACGAAAATGATACCAAACTTGCCCTAATAGCAAAATTAATTTATTGTGATTTTTCCCCTTCTTAAATCCATCTTTGAGTTCCAAGGACCCACTCTGCAAAAGGAAATCTTTTGATCACAAAACGCCGCGGAATCATGCCAGCACCAGCAACTACAATGCCCCAGGGACGTTTACCTTATTGTACAAATAATATTCATCAGAACTAAAATATAGTATCTTGAAAATATTTTTTTAAAACACATGTTTTACACGTCGTAAATAAACGACTTCAGCACTCGGTTGTACTTTCTGTCATTTCTGTACTGTCATGAATTTTATACAGGAGGTTCAAGATTCTTTAAATTGAACTGAATGGGACTACGAGAAATAAGTCTTCCTCGTGGTCCCACTGATGGGACAAATCAGTGGGACCACGAGAAAACGGCGGCAAATAAGGTATTATGAGATTTAGTGATTTTAAGCCCAAAGCAATAAAAACATCAAAAATATCGCATGTTACCGAATCGCCTATGTAATAGCTAAATGCCAGGGACGCATATTGATCAAGAAGTGAAATGTCAGGCGTCTTATTCGCAATCTTTTAACTAATTAATATAACATCCATAATGCAGAACATCAAAATAACCATTAGTCTGTACTCTGTAGCATAATGTTTCAACTACATAATGTCAAACAATCTGATACTAGAAATAGGCTATGTTTCGGCCAAATAAGTTATTTTCTGGTATAGCCAGTGTTTTGACATACCTAATTGGCAAACCTAATCTGACTCTCATGTTAGTGTTTTATAATGGTCCAAAAAGTGGGTTAAGGGAAAAATGAAGTACCGATGCCAAATAATAGATTATCTGGGGGCACGGCAGTGTCCCCGGCAAGTCGAGCATAACAAAGGCACGGCCGTACCATCCTTTTCTCGAAGCCTTCAGCCCATTTTCATCCTCCCGTAATTTTGTACTGGCTAAAGCTAGAAACCTGAATTTTCAGGGATATATAGGGCACAATAAGACAATCAATATCATTCAATTTGAACGTGTAGTTTAAGAACTATTGCACGTCAAAGTTCCTTAGTTTTGTCACTGACTGACTGACTCACTGACTGATTCACTGACTGACTCACTGACTGATGATCATCATAATTCTAAGGTACTTCTAGCAGACCTACAAGCTCCAAATTTTAAACATAGTTTTTAGCCTATCAATAAGTCATACAAAACCTAAAAATATTGCAATTTCAGTCACAACTGCACACATAAGTTTGTAATCCTATACAAATACATGCGATTAGTTGTGTAGTTCAAATTGGAAATAGAATGGATTGGAATGTAATAAATAAAGGAAGACCACTTACAAAAAGTTATGAGATCCTATCAAAAACATTATATATAAAAAGATGCAAGTCTTGCAACGCACTTCTTATACATACAACAAAAAAGTTTTGAGATATAATGTTAAACCAAGTCAGTATCTGGGGGGTATCAACAGAACTCGATTTCCACCGACTTAACCGCGGAGGAATATATTTTACAGTTAGTACTAATAATAGGCAAGTCGGTGGAAATCGAGTTCTGTTGATACCCCCCTGTACTGTACTGACTTGGTTTAACATTAGGTACATCTCAATTTTTTTTGTTGTAGGAGAACTGCGTTGCGAGACTTGTATCTTTTTACATCTAATGTTTTTGATGGGATTAATTTATTTAAAAAATAGCATTATGCCCTAAGTTTGCACTCCAATATGGAAGTATTTTTATCTGTTTCACTTACAATAGTTTTATTTTCATTGCAGACGTCGAACGCGGCGTCGCTGACAAGGATGCAACGCCGCTTCGCCCTCTGCTATCCCGCCGCTCCCATGGCCCTAGTGGCCAGGGGAGCCCTAATAGCCAGGGCCACCAAACCGCCCAGGGGAGCCCTAATAGCCAGAGCCACCAAACCACCCAAGGCAGCCCTAATCAGCAGAGTAATCAAAATACCCAGGGTAACCCGCAATTAGCGGCACAGATGAGACCGCCACGGCCTTCTCCGTAAGTAAAACACTTTTTCTACCGCTGGGATCGTTGGCATTTAAATTATCTGGGGGCACGGCAGTACCCACTAACGTATAAAGAATGTTCAACGGCGAAGTTATACAACATTAACTATAATAATAAAGAAATCGCAGTAATGAAACTTAGACTTGGCACGACTTTGTCTAGATTTCATTACTTTTTAGCGCTCGTGCTCAAAATACCGCATTCCTGAAATACCAGATTTTTCAAAATACCAGATTCTCGATTTATCAGATTCCTGTCTTACCACATTCCCGTTACACTACGTTAGAAAATCGTAAGTTACTCAAGGATCTAAATAACTTTCTTGGATGTATTATTTTGGGAATCTGGTATACGGAGAATTTGATGTATCGAGAATCTGGTATTTTCAAAATCTGGTATTTTAGGAATGCGGTATTTTGGGAATGAGCGCTTTTTAGAGATAAACAAGCAGCTCCATCGAGACTTGGCTAGTTTTTTACAGAATGTTTTTGGTGGGATTGTCATTTTTTTTTCTCAATAAACAAACCTGCTGTGTATGCCCGATAATCAACTGGATTAAGGTGAGTCAAAATACCTAAACTTCACGCGTATTAGTATTTTGACAATATTTTGACTTACCCTAAACATGTCATTGCCAATGATTTTCTACAGAACCTTTTCTATGGTACAGTCGAGTTCATTTACATGTACACACTTACGGGAACAAAAATATCTGAACACGATGCTATTGTCAGGAGCATAAAAGCGTGTTCAGATATTTTTGTTCTCTTATACGTGTAGATCTATGTAAATGAACTTAATGAACTCGACTGTAGATTCCATTACATTAATATTGTCTTCAGTTTCCGCGATTATCACTCATAGTAATAAAACAACTTAAACGGATTAAATCGCGTCTACCTGCGACCACGAACGCTGAAAAGGGTTACGAAACGTCGGGACTTAAAATGTAGTAATATATGCGATTTAATCCGTTTAAGTTGTTTTATTACATTGACCGTTTACCAGTGACGGGTAGTTTGCTTGTAGACCCATATTTTGCGCTTAGCTACAGTTAATAATCATAACTCCCATTCTCATTCGTTTCAGGAAACCGCCCCTAACGGTGGCAATCCCGCCGGAGCTCGAGTCGCAGGCCAGCACGCCGACACCAACGCCCCAGACCAACGAGTTCCCGAAGAAATGGCGCCGCAGCGACCGCCGCCTCCGCCGGCTCAACACGGAGCTACTCGAAGCTATCGAGGCACACGATATAGAGGAGCTCGAAAGGTACAGTCTTAGAGAAATAATGCTATATACCTATGTATTGTAGGGCGGCAAAACTTATTTCTGTTGTTGACTGCACAGTTCAATTCTCCTTCGTTATCTTAAGTAAGTTCTTAGCCTCAATAAATATGCACCTTTCAGGCGAAAACTATCACATAGTTATTACCTTGTATAGGCCTCACGCTCCTATTATAGTAAGGCTTGCATTTGGAGAGCAAATTTTTGGCAGTAATAACAAGCAAAAGAACAGACGTTGCATTCTGATAGCTTAAGAAGATTAGAGATGTTACAAAAAAACAGATGCGCAAACTAATAGAACTCTTAAATTTCCAGGCTCCTCCAAAAAGGTGCCAACCCGAACGCAACATGCCGGCTAGGGCTGGTATCAGCGTGCCACATGGCCGCGTCGGCCGGCGGCGACGCGCTGTCGCTGCTGCTGCAGCACGGCGCCGAGAAGCACCGCCTGGACAAGCTGGGCCGCACGCCGCTGCACCTCGCCACGTACGCCGGAAACTCGCGCCAGCTCGCCATCTTGCTCGATTTTCCTGAAGGTAACTAGATTCTGAGGAGTTTCCAAAAGAGAAACGGACATCTACGGCCTTCTTTGCCACTCGCAGCTCCACTTCCATGAAGGTAACAAAGATTCTAAGGCGTTTTCCGACAGAGAGTTTCCTATTAAAAGCTTTCCAACGTGCTGAGCCCTCCTAAAGGTAACTACTGTCCTGAGGAGTTTTCTAAAAAGACAGAGTGCTATCTCTTGAAGAGTTTCCATTGTGCTATGCCAATCAGACGTATCGTGCTGGACTTCCTTTATTGTAACTAAGGTTTTGAAGAGTTTTAATGAAAGAAAGGACAGAGTTCTCTCTTCTGAGTTCTCCAACAAGCTCAAGTAGGACTTGACTCGTGTCAGGCTCCGCTATCACGGCGCTACCCCAACGCAACATGCCTGCTAGGGCTGGTAACAGCTAGCAGTAAGCTAGGCCGCACGCCACTGCACCTCGCCACGTACGCCGGCAACTCGCGCCAGCTCGCCATCATGCTCGACTTCCCTAAAGGTAAAGGGCTCTGAGGAGTTTCCGAAAAAGAGACGGTGTGCTCCGTCACTCCCAGCTCTACTTTCATGAAGGTAAGTGGCGTTCTGAGGAGTTTTCCAAGAGGAAGGATAGAATGCTCTCTTCTGAGGAGAAGTTTTTTCAAGAAATGAACAAGTAAACCACTTGAAGACTGGTAACGCATAGTCAGCTGAGTTTTGGGTTTCCAAGAGAGAGAGAGAGAAAGAGAGAGAGAGAGATCCCTTTTGTTGCACTTTGACGTGTTTGACACGTTTGACGATTCTGCCAGAAGCTAATAAGTACAGTACCTCAAGTTGAGAACCATCGACCGGTCCACATTTTTCATAGCTTTTCTTGCTATTTTACTGATGCCTAAGAAGCGAAGTTATTCCACTTAGTTTAATTTGAAATAACATATGCTCGACTTGGCTCAGATTAGGTCCACTTGTATAGCTCTTCCTAATTTGAAAAATAAATACAGCCTAGGGAGCGAAGTGGTTAAGTACTAGATAGTAAGGTTTATAAGAAGGTTCGATAAGGTATTCCGCGGTGTACAACTGAGATAGTTTGATTACATTTTACCTCGACAGATGGCTCAACGTGTCTCTGTTTATAGAATGTCCAGTGTATCTATTGGACAATAGAGGTCGTACTGGGTACGGCCTTTCTAGGTGACAGTAGGTATTATGATGTTTAACATGTAATGTTTAGTAAAGTACAGATGGTGCTTAGCTACGTAAGAATAAAAGCTAGATCGCGCGTTAGAGATTTTTCTCGATTTATATAAGAAGGCTAGGAACCATTTTGTTACAATTGTGCACAGCCGTTTGCCGAGTCATTTACTCTGGTTATTTTGTTTTAATAATACAATTTAAGGTTTAAAATTGTATTATTAAAACAAAATAACCAGAGTAAATGACTCGGCAAACGGCTGTGCACTATTGTAACCCTTATCAGCCGAAAAAGTCGAGTCGTTGAAGGCCCTAACTGTGACCCCTCGTTTGAGACAAAAATGTCACCAAAGTTAAACAAGAAAAGCAAACATTTAAGTTTTCCTCATAACAACAATGAGATGAAACTCTGGATCTGGAACCACCACCGCTTCGGATTTTTTGGAGACCATCCTCAGCACCACCAGCTCGTCAAGGACATCCTGAAACGAAACAATGCAGTGTGACGAGGCCCCAAATGGTAAAATTACAAATCAAATTCACTCTATGTCAGTTTCTTTTCTATGACGGTTGTCCTGAATTTCAGCTCCATCGATAGTATGATGGCACATGCTGGCTTACAATAATTTTGGTTTAACACTGTGTATCACATAGTAAAACTTTCGCTGAGCGTACAATCGAACACACTGTTAACTGTACATTTGTAAACGGATGTAATTTTTAACCGACTTTCTAAAGAAGTACGGTTCTCAATTCCTCTGTATGTTTTTTTTGTATGTTTTTAACACGTTACGCGATTACTCGAAGACGGCTGGACCGGTTAGGGAAATAGTTTTTTTGTTTAAAAGGGAGTAGTCCTCCAGAGTGGTCTAACCAAACCAAGATCACATGATGGGATCTTGGAGAAATCGAGGGGACTCTTCGAATCTTATAAGCTTTGGGCTTAAAATCACTAAATCTCATAATACCTTATTTGCCAATACACCCTATTTTCAAATTACCATGAGCTCATAAAACCTAAATGTCAAATTGTAACATTCTTAAAATGAACGAAATTCATTATGACTTTGACTTAAAACGGCATATTCTCTAAATGCCTGAAGATTGAAATGCACAATCCTTCAATTACCGAATGACAGAAATGACAAAATATCAAAACAACTCAACCTCAAAATACCTAAATTTAGGCATTTTTCCTACCTACCTTTCCTAAAATACCTAATTTTTTTTTACGTGTGTTTATTTGATAGTATAAATTTAGGTATTTTGAGGTTTGGTTGTTTTAAGCATATGTTGTTTTGCCATAATGCTGTTTTGAAGTTTAGGTATTATGAGCCTAAGGTATTTTGAACATCGGCGATATTAAGGTTTCGGTTGATTGTGAAAAAAATTTAGGCATTCTGCAATTTAGGTATTTTGAGGCCATGAAGTTTTGAGATCTCGGAATATTGATAATGAGGTAAAATGAAATTTAGTGATTTTAAGCCCAAAGCTCTTATAAGCACATATACGGCGATTTGGGTATTGTTCATAGTCACACGTGCATCTCATATCAAAACAGGCTCACTGAAAGTCGATTATTTAAAAAAAAAAAGTGATTTTTATTGCAAAGTGTTAAAGTCTATGGGCAGTCAGTTAACAGTGGCTTCGTTTGTAAGTGAGCAAAATCGGAACGGATTTGGGTTATTGTTTTTTCAAAAGCAGAAAAATAAGACGCAAATAGTCGGACGACCGTTCGTCAAAGGTTCATCTATGGACGACGACTTGTCTACATTCGGAGGAGATTCACCTGTTGACTTGATGGGGCCCTTGAGTCGCTGGTTAAATATGCTCTGCTTTCAAGCAAATAAGCGCCTAGGGCAAGATTTGGTGACAGGATGAACAATACACACATCTTATCCGTCTACGGCCATTCTCATGAAGTATGTCTGCGGTCACCTAATTACCGCGACGCTGTTTTCATACTAAATGTATGGAGACGCGGTAATTAGACGCAGTCATACTTCGTGAGAATGGCCGTTTACAGACTGCATCCTTTTGAGGTTGAAGATTCCCTAGCTATGAGGTTCGCCAAAGATTGATATCGACTTACAATATCCTTGAGAGCATTTTGCGCGTAATGCGAGAGGCTTCTCATGTGAGTAGAGTATGTAGCTGCCGTTAAGCTGTCCAGGGTTGTGGTCTCGGGAAACCCTGAAAAACGCTCGTCTTGAAACGGTTTCCCTTATTTTGGCATAATTTTATTTGACCGAATGTGTTCGTCCGATTATATCAAACAATAGTTTACAAATATCATTGACCTTTCAGAAAAAATATATACAAAATCTATTCTTAATTAGTTACGTAAAAGATTTTCTGAAATTATTTTCATTTAAGCTAGAGGAAAATAATTCAAATTTAAAATTCGGATGAACAATACACTCGGACAAGTACATTTACGCTAAATAGAGGAAACCCTCTTTAAGGGTCATTATTCGAGCGTTTCACCCGCCTCACTTTCGCGGACACATTATTGTCGAAGTTCCCTCAGATTTTAGTCTCATATCGAGCTATTTGGTACATATCCGGGACTACTAACAAATACCTTAAAATTACATTAAAAGCTGCCGGAATCTCAACAATAACGTATCCACGAAAGTGAGGCGGGTGAAACGCTCAAATAATGACCCTTAAATATCGCGACAGTCCAAACTTATAAGTTCATATATGAAAAGAATAGTACATTACATAACAAGGGTGGTAATACAAAGAAAGGCCGAGATCGCAGAAGTTTGCGGCCCGAGCTGCAAGCGAGGGACGCAAATATGCGATCGAGGGCTTTCTTTAGTATCTCCCGTGTTGTGTACATAATTTTATGTCTACACTTGGCCAGAAAGTCACTTTATGGCCAGGTGTGGCATAAATGCCAGTTTCACTTGAGGATACGGACGGAGTGATGGAAGTAGTTTCGAATGACACTAAGCGAGTCAAGATGGAGTGTTAACATATAATGTCAATATAGATCGTAGATGTTGTGAAATCCAGTACTTATTTTCCATGAGGGTCTTAACAATTGCGTACTTGACTGTAACCGAAATTTATAAAACTTAAGATCCTGTTGAAATAAGCAAAATAAGGAAATAAATAAGTTAAAGTTTTGAGTTTGATACCTAACGTGTTTTTTTTTATGAGCCTGTAGGAAAGTCCATTTTAAAAGTACAAAAATAACAAAAACTGTAATATCATTGCATAACCCATACAATTTATGGTAACTTTTGTTTTGCACCGTTACGATAAACGCAAGTTTTTAATATAGATAGCTGCAGAACAAAATTCTTGATTCAGTATTCAATTGAATTTTTTTCAATTTCAATTAAATGTCAAAATAAGTCAAATAGCTAATTGAATCCCTCACTATGTTTATGGCTCAATGTACGCCCTCGTCGTGACTCCTTTGTGACAAAATCTTCTAAGATTACCTTCACAATTGACAATTATGGTTCCAACGACGTTTGCGTTTTCATTGATACGGACCATGGTGTCAGTGGCTAGAGGACCCTAGAAAATAACATGATATTATTTGCTTTAATACTACGATATGATATTCTATGTACTGCTATATATGTAATACACATACGCATGAAATGAGGAGTGTCTTTTCAAAAGGGCTTATTTTTCAATGAAAATCATACAAAAATAAACCCTTTTGAAAAGACATTCCTCAAATAGTAAGGATCTCACTCGCCTACTCTCGTAAATAAGAGTAATGAGCCTTTTTTCTGTTATATTATACATACATATACATTACCATAAAATTCAGAGCGATTTCCATCTTGGTAACGGTTAAAAGCTTTATTAAATACAACACTAATATTAAAAGCAATTTTAATGTCAAAGTAAATGATTTATGTATGACAGAAATAAATTTAAAATTTTATTGGTTGTCGCTAATCCTCTGCCAGTGTTGACGGATTGTACATTTACTCTGTTAAGGTCGTATGCACATCAACATAATCTTCTCTATTTCGTTATTTATTAGTTGTATGTATAGCCTAACATGTTCCGGTTATGGGTCTTAACACGTTCCTTGTCCGGGTGTCCCCAATGGGTCATGAAAGTTTTTTTCAGGAGTCTGAGCTTCCAATGGTCACTTCCCCGTACTGATTGCACAGTTGGGACTTGTGACATTGTCCGATAGTAGTGTATAGCTAGTGATTGTAGTCTACCGATGCACCGGCAATAGGTCATAGGTGAACAGCAGATACTTGTCGTCGTTGCCAGAAGACTGCTAGACCAATTTGGAAAATTCTTTTCTTTTCGAAGATTCTTTCGTTTGGAAGAGTGTACCTCCCTGCTGGTCCTATTGTCACCAAGTCAGAATCTGATAATGGAATCATGGAGATATCGAGGGAACTCTTCTAATATTTATAGGCACACCTACTTGCAATTTGGTTTTTATTTTAATAGTAATCTTTAAACAGATTCATTTGAAGTGAATTGTTTTTAAATGTTTTTTAGGTTTCCGTACCTCAAAAGGAAAACACGCAATCCTTATAGGATCACTCGTGTGTCTGTCTGACACAGCCAATATGCTCCGAAAGTTCTGGACAGGTTGAGTTGAAATTTGGTAGGCACATTAAGGTCGATTTCCAAAAACGGACGTGTAACGGAAATATATGAATTTTACACATGGGGGCCACTTTTGGGGGTAAACTAGAAAATTAAAAAAAAAGCCGACAATAGGCGAGTCTCTATTTGTGTGTATGACGGAATCCTCTCCCACGCGAGTCTAACTCGCACTTGTCCGGTTTTTTTCATTGAGTATTAATTAATGTTACGTTAGTTAATCTGAACCCATTTTTACTTCATCATCATTTCAGCCAAAAGACGTCCACTGCTGGACATAGGCCTGCCCCAAGGATCTCCACGATTGTCGGCTTTGTGCTGCTATTATCCAGCGGCTTCCCGCGGTTTTCACCAGATCGTCGGTCCACCTTGTGGGAGGCCTGCCAACACTTCGTCTTCCGGTCTTCATTTTTACTTAATTCCCTAATATTCCAGAAATGCAGCAGCGTGTGGAAAGCGACATGTCATCAGGCACGGAGGAAGACGTGAAGAAACTCTGCCAGGTCGCCAGACAGATGGTGAACGTGCGCTGCGACCTTGAGGAGGTGCACATCATAGTGCCCAAGACCTGGAAGGACAACATTGACCACGATTGCAAGGATATAAGGGGATCGGTGAGTTGACTTTAAAAAAAAACCGGACAAGTGCAAGTCGCCCCACTCGCCCACCTACGAGGGTTCCGTACAAATTTGTAGGTACATATGTTAAAGTACCCTATACATTTTGATTCCCTTAGTAAAGTCTATTTTTAGGGTTCCGTACCAAAATGGTAAAAAAGGAACCCTTATGGTGCGACTCTGTCTGTCTGTCTGTCTGTCCGTCTGTCACAGCAAGATATCTCAGGATCTACTGATACTATCGACTTGAAATTTGGAATAGTGTTAAGAACC
Source organism: Eudemis profundana (assembly GCA_947034925.1). Lineage (NCBI taxonomy): Eukaryota > Metazoa > Arthropoda > Insecta > Lepidoptera > Tortricidae > Eudemis > Eudemis profundana. The sequence continues at coordinate 4,864,760 of OX344814.1, read as the reverse complement.
ACTAACCCGAGCTTATGGGATGTAAAAACAATCTTGTAACTTTTTTACTTTTTTTTAAAGGGGTCTGTAATGAGACTTTGAAAATTGAAAGTCGGGCTATTATATCGAGTGGGGTATCAATTGAAAGAGCTTGATTTGTAGATTAAAAAACCTTTTTTGTATTTTTTTTAAATAAGTAGTTTTTGATTTATGGCGAAAAACGTTAAAAAAAATACCATTCACCCCTAGTATCTTCGAAGTTACTGAACAAAAAAATCTGTAATAATTATCAATTATTAATGTCGTCCTATATATTACAGGAAAAATATAATGGTTTTCCTAACTTTCACCGTTTTCGAGAAATTTGCAAAAATCTTAACACATACTTATTCGCTCCTACTAAACTAATCGCCATATAGTTTTTCTTGAACTATTCATGTATCTACTTATGAGTTTGTACGGAACCCTCGGTGCGCGAGTCCGACTCGCACTTGACAGGTTTTTTTGTGATTTAATTACAAATGTATAGTTTTCAGAGTTTTCCCTATACTTGTAGTATAAGACGGTATTACTTGCCACATAGTTCTAGGTCAACGGGAAGTACCCTTTGAATTTGGCGCAATTCGTAGCGCGCCTGTGTAGGCCCGGAAAGCCGTTGGAGACCCAGGTTCCAATCCTGCCCGAGGAACATAATTTTTCAACTTTTTTAATAACATATTTAATATGTGGGTTTTCATCCCCAGCTGCCCCTCTTCCAACCTGGCTGGACGCCTCTCCACGTAGCCAGCTCCTGCGCACGACGGCACTGCACGCGGCTGCTGCTCGCCGCCGGCGCAGACCCCAACATCCGTGACGTCATGGGCCGGACGCCGCTCGACGTCGCCGGCTCCGCGTTCTACTTCGATCAGGACGTACAAGAGGACCAGTGAGTTACATGTGTACCTCTATTATGAGAGTTTTTTATTATAATTTATTTGTCACTCGCTGTCTCCTCGGCTCTATTGTTAAACTATACCTCAAAATTAGATAGACGGGTAATACAATTGTATCATGATCGTGTTTTTCAGCTTCGTCGACGTCATAAAGCTGCTCTTAAAGGCCAAAAGCCGGTTCCACACGATGCGCAGCGAGAAAGGAGTCGGCCATGTGGATACGCCCTTACATACAGCAGTCATGCTGGACAGCAAAGAAGCCATCGAGTTATTGCTGGACGCGGGAGCGGAGGTGTCGTGTCTCAACAGCTCTGGACTTACTCCGTTACATCTGTGCATTAAGAATGAGCTGGAAGACGCTTTACAGGTGAGAGTTAAGAATGTCCCTTCTCTCTCAATATACAGGAGTCGTCCATGTAGACCCGCCCCTACACACAGCAGTCATGCTGGACAACAAGGAAGCCATCGAGTTACTGCTGGACGCGAGAGCGGAGGTGTCGTGTCTCAACAGATTCGTGTTATGGGAGTCTGCTTAATAGTTCTCAGTAACTCGTCTGAGTTTTGATTCTAACATTGCAGGCATAGCTTTACGATTCAATGTTTACAGGTGTTAGCCAACTACGAGTACAAGAACGCGGACCCCATGTCCGTCATGGTGGACGTGAAAGATGGGGAGGGGCACACGGTGCTGCAGGCGGCTATAGAGGCGGAGTGGGTGCCGGGAGTCTGTGTAGCCCTGGAGGCTGGGGCTGACGTCACTCTTAAGGTTAGCATACACAGTTAGGTAACTGCGAGTACAACACTCATTTATGACGTATAAATTATAATAGACTTGAAGGTCGTGAAACAATAGGGTATTTGACAACAATCAAAATAAATTCATTAACTCTAACCAGCAAATTACGCTTCCAAAATAGTCCGGATAAAATCATTCAGACTTATTTTCGAGCGATCAACGATTTTACAATGATGAAAACTAAAAATAAGGCACCATGTTGAGCATGACGTCACATGATGGTATTTCATACTAAACTGCATACATTCGGAGCGTTTTGACGCTTCATAAAAAGAAGCTGATTTGAACTGTCATCAAGTAGCCTATTATTTATTTTATGCCACACCTGGTCATAAAGTGACTTTTTCCGCACGCTGCGCGTACGGGAAAAGCCGCATTCTGGCCAAGTGTAGACATAAAATGATGTACACAACACGGGAGGCAATAAAGAAAGCCCTCGATCGCATATTTACGTCCCTCGCTTGCAGCTCGGGCCGCAAACTTCTGCGATCTCGGCCTTTTTTTGTATTACCACCCTAGTTGTGTAATGTAAGTACTATTGTTTAAAGCCGTCTGAAAAGTAAAATCACCTATCAGTTGGTTAACCCAAGTATCAAAATGGAATAACTCATAGGCTTTCAATAGGGTATTTGACAACAATCAAAATAAATTCATTAACTCTAACCAGCAAATTACGCTTCCAAAACAGCCCGGATAAAATCATTCAAACTTATTTTCGTGCCATCAACGATTTTACAATGACGAAAACTAAAAATAAGGCACCGTGTTGAGCATGACGTCACAAGATAGTATTTCATACTAAACTGCATACTTTCGGAGCGTTTTGACACTTCATAAAAAGAAGCTGATTTGAAATGTCATCAAGTAGCCTATTATACCAGCTCGTTCTATACTCTAAAATCTTTCTCTCTCTCTTGGCAAATCGAGAACTGGTTCGAGTATCTATAATTTCTGATAAATTATTTTGGCATTGTGAAGCAAGGATTGTTCATGTTTAATTATTGTTAAAAAAAATATTTAACAAAGAATACTTTAAAATTTATTGTCAAGCCAATTTTAATAAAATATGACTTTTATTTTAGGCCAACGACGGAGAAACCCCAGTGCATTCAGCAGCCACCCTTGGAAACATCGAGGTTCTCAGCGAGATCCTCAGTCTCGCCAAACAGAGGAAGTTCATCGACAGTCAAAACGACGAAGGAGAGACCCCATTGTTCAAAGCGATCACCAACGGCCATATTGAATGTGTCCGCGCTTTGCTAAAAGATGGCGCTGCCATCGACATAACCTTACCAGGAGGTGTTAATGTACTCCACGTGGCGGCCGACTACGGACATTTAGACATATTGAAATGCCTTCTTGAATATGATCTGTGCTATCAAATGTTGAATGAACTAACGGCAGGGGATAGGAGAGGCATGGGACCAATACACTTCGCAGTTTCTGGTAACCATCATGAATGCGTCAAGTTTCTTCTTGAAAAGAACGCCGATATCAGACTCCGAACTACCTGTAGCCCGCATAAATCGTCCACTCCTTTGCACATTGCCGCAGCTAAGAACCATTCAGAATCCGCTAAAGTGATACTAAGTTTTGACAAGACTACGATACACGAGGTTAACAGTATGGGTTGGTTTCCGCTGCACACTGCAGCGCACCACAGTAGTCGAGAAGTAATCCCTTTGCTGCTGAAAGATGGCGCTAATCTATCCGGTTACACAGACGGCCCTAAGAAGTTCAGAAGAACAGCCATTGATATGATTATGAACAACGTATCTAAACCCACTGAGTATTTAGAAGAAGTATTAGACACTTATATAACTACGACCACACAGAATATGCAGGAGACTGATTGCGTTGTGACTGTCGACTATGCTGTACTTATACCAAATGTTTGTGAGATGGAGCAGATGAAAGTTATAGAAGCACTACTAAAAACTGGTAACAGATATGGACAGAGAAGATTACTAGTCCACCCGTTGGTGGAAAGCTTTCTCTTCTTAAAATGGAAGGTGTTGCTGCCTTTCTTCTACACGATTATAGCGTTTTATTCGTTCTTCGTGTTCTCCCTGTCAACGTTTGTGGTATCTGTGTTCTGGTACAAGGACATGGAATATGATCCGCCGGTTTGGCTCGATCCGCATATATGGGGATATATTGTTTATGCGGCCGTGTGTCTCGTTTTGTTACAGGTATGATTTTTAGACTTTCTGGTTAAACATTTTAGCAAAAGAATTTTGTTTCAAATGATGCTAATAGATGGTCACCTTTAATGATCACTTGCACGTCAATTCTGTTTTTTTTGCCACTTCTTATGTTGTTTCGCGCAAACAAAATGTATCTAGCTATAAAATGACACACGTTTCAACCATGGTTGATGTCTTTTATAGAGAATCAACAGACTCAAATCACCTTTTCTCATTTATAATTAATTGGAGGCACGGCAGTACATCCTACAAGTCGAACAAATAACGGGCGAGCCGTACATACCATCCTTCTCTCGAACAACACAGGGAACCTACTGTATCTTAGTCGTGGATAGAAATGAAAGCTTGAAATTTCAATTACCCACCAAGAATACTTACTGTTCCTTTAATCTTTAAGTTTGTACCTATTATTGATTACGAGCTATTCAGCTAGTCAAATTTTTCAGTATTTCGTCACTTACAATCATCAAAATTTGGATCATTAAATTGGAATTTAATGTGGTTGATAAAAATATTATTACTTCTAGAGTAGTCTATCACTGTCTGTGACTTGTCACGTCAGTTCTTCAGTCTTTAAGATTTCTCTCAGCTAATTCTAGCGTCAATTTGGCTAATCAAAAAATCGGAAGACTACCTCATCAACATAGGTGTGAGTGATTGGGCAGTAATTCCCACGCTAGCCCAGTGCGGGCATGGCAGACTACATATATTCTTCTTTTTTAGGAACTCCTCTACATGAACGTCAAAAGCAGCCGGTACTTCCTCCAGCTCGAAACCTGGGTAAAGTTCGGATCCATCGGACTGGCCACTCTTCTTCCACCTGCAGTCATCATCACGACCTGGATGGACAACGACTGGCCACGCCACGTAGCCACCACGGCTCTGCTGTTATCCTGGTTGGAACTGATGTTCTTGCTGTCTCGGTTTCCTAATTGGGGATACTATGTGCTTATGTTTGGAAAGGTCGCGTCTAATATTGTGAAGGTATGTTGATTTTGGAGTTATTTTCATAGTATTACCGCTAACAATAAGGATCTGCCGGCCGGCAAAGTAGGATGCTGGTTCGAATCCAGCATTGACAATTGCATCCGGTATTGTTATTTTTCAATGTATTTTGATGTATCAATAATCGTAATAATAGCCTAGTTTCAGGCTACTAGTGTAAAATGCAGTTAGAAATCATATCGTACCCTTGGTTAAATAACGTCGCATGTGACTTTACGTCCAAAGTTTTTTTATTGCTCTAAAGTCATACAAATCATACGAACTACATGATACACACAGATCCTGAAAATTTGTTATTTTGCAGATACGACGTTATTTGACCAAGGGTACGATATTTATGATTACGGCCAACGAATTGACTTTTGCTTCGGAAATACACGTACCTATCTTCTCAGCTAGACAAAACTATTTTCCTAATATCACCATTACTACATTACAGTCAATCATGCATTATATTAGTCAATAAGTCTATAATATAGTATATTCTTTCAAGGATGACAGATTCGGATCTCGATTAGTCTACTTACTATAACGAGAACTCCAATTCTCGTTGTTAAAATACTTTTACCTAAATGCTATTCCTCTTTCAAGTCTATCATTAAGAAAAAAATCTTTAATTTCAGATTCTTCTCACATTTGGATTCCTGATCATCGGATTCGCTTTGAGTTTTATGATCCAATTCCGTTCGGATGAGCCTTTTGAAAATCCCTGGTCAGCGCTGGTCAAAACTATGGTCATGATGACGTCAGAGTTTGACTACGAAGCATTATTCGATGACGATCACGCAAAAACACTGTCCTCTTCAGCACCTATAGTAAGATTAATGTTCGTTATATTCGTAGTCCTAGCAGCTATAGTTCTCATGAACCTAATGGTAGGTGTAGCTGTTAATGACATTAATGATTTAGAAGTCTTAGGGAATATAAGTAGACTTGCGAAGCAAGTAGAATTCTTAGGCACGTTAGATGTGCTAGTTTACAATAGGTTTTTTCAAACAGTGTTGCCAAGAAGAATGAACAACAGTCTTAAGAATAAAAGGAAGGTAACGGGCACAATCTGTCTGTGCCCTGGTAAACCAAGGTGGCGTCATTATAAAGTACTGCCCTCCCGACTCAGAGACGCCATTTTAGATAGAGCTCAAGCTCAAGAAAAGCAGAAGGAGTTCGAGTTAGATTTCAAAATGTTCAGACAAAAGATGGATGAAATGTACGAAGTAATTATAGAGAAGCAGAAAAAGAGAGAAGCAGCCGCAGTGGAAGATAGACCAGGAAAAGTGAGATTGAGGTTTGAGGAAATAACGAAGCATTTGAAGAATTTGGACGAGGGTGTGGTTGAAGTTAAAGATCAAATCGCTGAGCGGGAGAAAACAGAAGCCTCTGTAAAGGAGCTCAACGTGAAAATGGACCAAATGTCCCTAGATATAGAGAATATCAAACAGTTTTTACTTAGATTAGAAAGTAAGTTAGGTAAATAAATAATATTTTTCGAACCGATGTAATTATATGGAATATTTTGATTATTTAGAATTGAATGTGGAAACAACAATATTTATTTAATTACGATTAGTATTATAAAGACCAAATACATGCAAAAATTAAACGTGACATACTGTAGTCCAAGCCAAATTAGAACCAGTAGGCTTATGATGCTACGCTTTGTCACGCGATAAATAAATGATAAAGCATATGTCACTCTCACACACTATTTGTCAGAACGTGACGGATGCTTTATCATTTATTTATCACGCGACAAAGCGTAGCATCATAAGCCTACAGCTTCTTTCTTGCTGGGACAGTAAGCTAACTACTACCCAACCTGGGCACTTACCAGCCACGTTGAAATTTTCGATGTATTTGTAACAGCGTTGTAGTATCTATTTTCGTTTAGAACTTTGGATCTTTTTTTCGTTTAGAAGGTTTCCTGCCTTTTTCGTACTGCAAGGTTAATAAAAACAATGAACAAGTATATACAGATGGTTTAATTTACGGTTTAAATTAGCATAGTTATCTACTCTTAATATTCATACAATACGTTGGATACTCCATTTCGGGAAATTAATAGTAACTATGCTTAAATTGTACCTCTATTTTGTAATTTTAGAAGTATCTAAGACCTTCATGGTAATAAAGCAACTTAAACGGATTAAATCGCGCACATTAGGTACTTAATTTTTACGTCTCGACGTTTGGTAACCCTTTTCAGCGTTCAAAACATAAGTTTACGCTGAAAAGGGTTACGAAACGTCGGAACGAAAAAATGAAGTAATACGTGATTTAATCCGTTTAAGTTGTTTCATTACAATCAGTGATAATCGCGGATACCGAAGACATTATCTAAGATCTTCTCATATTTTACTCTTTCTTTTTTCCGCTCTCCGATCCTTTCTTCTCCTTCTGTTTGATCTTCTTCCTCTCCCGCTGGACGACGATAATGCTGAACTCCCGGTGTGGTGCCACCAACACCTCTTCTTTAACAGTCCTTATACGGAACACTAGGGCCTCGTCGAAGGCGTCCTGCAAAACAGTAGTTTAGCTTCAAATAAAACCCAGACACATACTAAGTTGCGAGGATATCTTAGGGTTTAGTTTTGACACCACAAAAAAAAATTATAGTACAGAAATCATCTACAAAGGTGGACTAAGACCGCCACAGAGTGGATTCCGCAAGGCGGACGACTCATGACATATTCCTTCTTCGCGATGGATGACACCCGGTGCGGCGCGGCCCAGCAACGCTCCTGATGAAGTATTTATCTATGCAAAGGAAACCATAATTAATTGACGAACCAACTCCATGAGCATGTGTTTAACCATAACACTTAGACACCGCATGCCCGCGGCGTAACGAGTAGCGTTTGCCACCGTTATGTTCGTCAGGATCGGCGCACCTGGAACCAGTCATGACCTTTTGTAAGTAAAAGTTTGTGTAAATTAGCCTCTATACAGGCTTATTATTCTTGTCTTCCACCATCTGTCGACGCGGAATCTTCGCTCATATTGTTTGGATTGGACAGCGATAAGGAACGTGCACGAACTATAGGTGGCAGCACTAAACGAGAAAACAGACACCGACGGACAATAAAGGAAACTATCGCCCCTGTCAAATCAAGCTGTCAATGTCAATGATAATATGTAAGTGTCAATGTCAAATATAGTAAGTCGTAACTACACTGACGTTAATCGTCCTTCAACGCGATAAATTAACGTTATTAACGGTGTTTTCGTCAATGTGGCCCCAGCATGAGAGGGTATATGATTTAGATTGGCGGCACTAGTTAGCAGCACCTTCGTGCACGTTCCCTATAGGTACCTGGGACGCCGTCCTTATACATACGAGTAAGTCAATGACAAACTATTATGAATTACCTTCTTTATTCGCCATGACGACCGTGTCCACGGTCTCGTCCTCCATGATCCTGTCCACCACTGGGTTGGTTTGGTTTATAAGTGCAGTCTGTAAAACATTAGTTTTATTCAACTTGAGGATCTTAAAATAAATAGCCGGACAGAGCCACGCTAACAAAGAACTGAAGCATGTCTAATAAGCCGGCTACCTATCAAGTACGAGTCGGACTCGCGCACCGAGGGTTCCGCACAAACTCATAAGTATATACATGAATAGTTCAAGAAAAACTGTATGGCGATTAGTTTAGTTGGTGCTAATAAGTAGGTATGTGTTAAGATTTTTGCAAATTTCTCAAAAACGGTGCAAGTTAGGAAAACCGTTATATTTTCCTGTAATATTTAGGACGACATTAATAATTGGTAATTATATCAGATTTTTCTGTTCAGTAACTTCGAAGATAATAGGGGGAATGGTATTTTTTTTACCGTTTTTCGCCATAAATCAAAAACTACATATTTAAAAAAAAGAACGGTGTTTTAATCTACAAATTAAGTTCTTTCATTTGATACCCCACTAGATATAATAGCCCTACTTTCAATTTTCAAAGTCTCATTACGGACCCCTGTAAAAGAAAGTACAAGCAGTTGTTGGCGAGGCTCCGTCCAGCTATTGATTTTAAGGTCCTTGATTCAACTTGATTCATTCATTTGTATGTTGGCCTCCAGGGTGTTTTACAAACTTCAAAAATAAAAGTAAATTCTCAGTTCGAAAACGGCTGGACCGATTTGGAAAATTCTTTTTTGTTTGAAATTGTATAAATACATTGGCACAGATCAGGATGTGATGATGGGATTTTGGAGAAAGTGACGGAGCTGTTCAAATATTATAGAAACTCATGCATTTATGTTTTCCATATCACCTTAAGTTACTATAATTATGTGATTCTAATTACCGTATGGACTAAAAACGCATCTTTGTCGTCCTTCAGTAAATTGTTTAGGATCTTCATTGTGTTAGGTTTTTCTGAGAAAGCCTGGCTTGGCAGTCACTTTGATTAAGTTGTGTATCCAGTAGGCCATGAATGACTATCGGCTCGATTAAAATGCTTAACATTTTTTTTTGCCCTATTTTTCCTGCGTAAGTACTTAAGATCAATCATAGGCGCTTATAATTATCAGATTATTTTAAAAGCATACTCTTGCCAAGGGCCTCAAAATCACTGTTAAACAATGTTATTAGGTTATAAATTAATAGGTATTACGGTCATGGACTTTCATTGTTAGGCCATTTAGTCTAATTTTGTCGTGTAATACATAATTTATGACACGACTATTGTAAGGTGAACTCTCAACGGCTCAACAATTAAAATCCGTGAGTGTACATTAACTTTTTTTGTATGGGCTGGTTAATCGTGTTAGTACATTGTGTATCTAGGGCGGTAAGTAAGGAATTACAAATGAGTGTTTGTTATAAGCCCGAGGTGAAGCCGAGGGCTTTAATGACACGAGTTTGTAATTCCTGTACCGCCCGTGGTACACACAATGTTTTTCATCACACTTGTGAGGAAATCTTAATAATATAACCTTACTAATCGTCCCAGTATGACAAGAAAATATTAAAACATCAAAGTGACATATGTCCATAGAGAATGCAAAGGTCAAGTCACGTTCGGAAACCATAGCGGTAAAGACCTAAAATGGTTGATTTTATATTTGCAAAATACTGAAATAAACTATTTAAACATTTAATTAATGTTACCGAAATATGTGTTTACATGCATTTGCAATAACAGTTAGCTTTAAATAAATATTTCAGTGATAAAAGTTCAAAAAGTAAGTTGGCGTTTCCTTTGACCATGACAAATAAGAGTAAAACAGAACCAGCGTTTCAAATTTAAAAAGAAAACCATTACGCCCTAGGGCGTAATAGGTCATTTATGGCCCGCAAAACCGACGTGTATTGCACCATTTTCGAGCAAGTGTGATGAAAAATTATATTTATATATTTTTTTTTATGATTATGGATTTTTCTTACTGATATATTAGGAAACCATGACCATAGTGAAACATATGTCAGTTTCCAGCTTAACTTTAATATTATTTACTAGATTTATTAATATTGTTTGCATATTTTGATAATTGAAATTATTTACCATAATTTAGACGTATTTATATGATAATTAAGTAACAAAACAATGCCGTCGCTTTTCAAACAAAGCAAACGAAAGGATATACCAGAGGTAACTTGCGAAGATTTAGAAAAGCCTACCACTTTATTATACCATAGGATGTTCACAAAGAAATCATCATTCCGTATCAGATGTCCAATGGTCTTTCCAATGGGTTTTCAGCCTCTTTGTTCCTTCACCATGCTCAGAACCTCTTTCTTACAAGGAAAGGTACCCAATTGTCCGGCTTCGATTTGATTTATTTTGATATACGTTAGAGAGTAGTCTAAAATAATAGACACGGTAGACACGTATTTTTTTTTAGCTGCCCAATCACAACCTATTGGGACAAACTGACCTCCAAAGTATTGAAAAGTGACTAAACCCTCCAACTTCTACAGGAAAAAAAATTCAAGCACGTTGCTACTTAAATCCGATCTGATTTATTTTGATATATGTTATAATATAGGGCCAGGTGGGCCGTCTGCCTGCTTGCCAGTCTATAGCAATAAAAAAAAAACAGATCGGAGCCGGACAGTTAGGTACCTTTCCTTATTAGTCTTTCTTTCCGTCCAGCGAATTCTTTCCATCCTCCTCCAGCACCTTTGAGATGTACTGGCTGTGGTGTCACATTTAGGCAATGACCTTAAAATAAATAGCCGGAAGTAGCTTCGCTAATAGATAATTGAAGCACCTTTAGCGAGGTAGCTTTGTACTTACGAGTCACAAGCACACAGAATCAAGCGTAGCATACGAGCAGCACGCACACATTGACATTGGTAAAATATGTATACTGACATAGTTATATGCAAATACTAACAAACTATGGATCTTGTTGTCTGATTAAATAAATGATATTATTATTATTGACCTGACCAACCAGAGCATTAAACAACCGGCTACTTCAGTTATTTGTAAGCGAGGCTACGTCCGGCTATAGGGAACGTGCACGAACGTGCATAGGTGGCAGCACTAAACGACAAAAGAGACACGGGCGGACAGTAAAGGAAACTATCGCCCCTGTCAAATCAAGCTGTCAATGTCAATGATAATAATCGCCAGTGTGACAAGGCCCTTATAGTTCACTGATTAAATTTCGCATCTGGAGGCAGACCCGTCTTTCCCAGTGGGCACTTTGGGTAAGTGCCCAGGGCCCCACCATCGATAGGGGTAGGGATCTAACAAAATAGTGTTCTGTCAAAGTCATAGGGGCTCATTATCCTAATATGCCCAGGGCCTCCATTAGGTTAAAGACAGCCCTGTCTGGAGGTGAATAAATGAAATGTTAATTCTTTGCTATTGTATTGTTAATGTATTAAACGGGGTCATAATCAAACTATACTCATAATTTCATGGAAATCGGTCTGGTGGTTTTTACGTGATGTGCGCTTCAACAGATGAACATGTCAAAAAATTTAGTAATTTCATTTACGTTTTATTGCTTAATGAATGATAAATACAAACACCACACCGGGAATGCAATCTCGAACCGAGATTGGCGATTCGAGATCTCGTGAGATCAACATTGCAATCCCTAAAACACCTACATGTGTCCAGATAGAACACAAAGTAGGTGAAGTTATCAACCTACATGTCAGGTAGGGTTAGCAAAGATTTCGAACTATAATCAAGGACCATTAAAACAAGAGGACTGTCATTCTCCATACAAAAAGTTGTTCCCCGAATTTACAACGACATCTATGTATAAGCTTGGTAAAAGAATTATATTATTTACAATTATTCAACTTTGCAAACGTCATACAGTATTTAAATGTTAGAATTGATGTATTATTTATTAGCTGTTTACGAACTAATAGTTACTATACTATGTTTCTTTGTTCAATTATAACATCGTTAAATGTTTAGTTTTTTAGCGCCATCTAGTTTTTGCCCGGAAATCCCCTAGCGGTCGGGTTACAATCCAAAGTATGGAGAATGACAGTCCTCTTGTTTTAATGGTCCTTGCTATAATGATGTCATTGTATAAAAGGTGTTGTAATTGCAGAACTTCTCAGAGGAGACAGCAAACACTGTGTGTCGTATCGATGAGAACCATCACGTTATCGGCGTCCTGTATTTGGAGAGGAGTAAGTTTTGAACTTCGAACATAGGAAAATAACGGGCCCTCGCATCTCCACCATAATGTAAGGTCTAGCTTGGGGTTGATTTAATAAAAGACAACATGTGAATTTAGATTTATGTTGACCGAGATATAATAGTGACGGCGCTCAGATGAGAATGGATACTTAGGATAATAACAATAAATAAATTAATTAATTTGAATTTATTTAATGAATATAAATTTTATTTAATCTCTTTCTCTCTCTCTCTCTCTTCCATAGGAATGTGAATATACTTGAATATTTAATTAATGACGGCTACTGCATCATAAATTATACAAGGTGCCCATGAGCATTGCTAGAGATTTTAACCACGAATTCCTGAGGCTATAAGGAGTAATAAATGTTATATGAACCTAGGTCGAATTATGATTTTTAATTTTTTTATTATTTCATACATAATAATTGCTTAATAATTCTAATCTAGTGGAAACGTGCCTTTACGACGAGCTGGCAACGACGGTTATTGCTATCTGACTTTGACAGTCAAATTAGATGGTTAAGTCTCGCAACGTCGCAATCATAAAGGTGTTTCATACTGGAGATTTCATTACAACATTTTTACACAAAAATGGAAATATCTCTAAAACCGAGCCGAATTTAGCAAACGTTAATTAACATTTTTAACTTAAAATATGGTCTGGAATATCCTTTTAAAATTCCTCACAATGCTCATGGACACCTTGTATAAGTGTACCTATAATGTAATTATGATGACTTCTTACAATAATCGGAGTGCCCTCACAGGGTTGTGTTGAAACATATTAGTTTTTAAGGCCTTTTTGTACACAAAAAGCAATGAATAGATGAATACGAATACCATCTTGATAGTAGGTACCGTAATATTGCATTGTCATCCCAACTGAACGTGAATTAAAATTTAAGCTCAGTCGGTTCAGGATAACTGATACGACCCTAACAAACAGATAGTTACAAACATTACAAGTTAAGTTAAAAAGCTTGTTAATAGTGCCCCGAGTTACGGAAAAAAAGTTCACATCCGGATACCAGCACCAAATTTTAGTATGTTGTTAGGCATGGTCTCTGGACCCCAAAACTGCCGGGAGACAGTCTCTGAAAGGTCAAGGTCACCGAATATGACGTCATTCATCTAGCCGCTCCCGCGTTCTTAAGAATGTTTAATTGTGACAAAACTACACATCTCACATCCACATAAGTGATATCAAATGAAAGGTAATTAAATATGCTATAAATGACTTTTACATTTGAATTTAATAAATGTTATACTTTAGGAATTATTCACACAATAATTTTAATATCGTAAAAAGCAATACGGAAATTCAAGTTTTACAGCAAAACTAAAAACATTTAAGCAATGCAAATGTACTACAAAAACAAAAGCAATTTATTAAGCTTCATAACACAGTTTATATCTTGAAAATCTGTCAATAAATATAGAAGCTATAGCTCAAAAACCTTGAGCGCGCGAAAAATCTCCCGTAGTGCGCCGAGTTATGGAAAAAAAAAATTACTTCCGGATACCAGCACCAAATTTTAGTATGTTATTAGGCATGGTCTCTGGACCCCAAAACTGCCGGGAGACAGTCTCTGAAAGGTCAAGGTCACCGAATATGACGTCATTCATCTAGCCGCTCCCGTGTTTAATTGTGACAAAACTACACATCTCACATTCACTTAAGAGATATCAAATGAAAGGAAATTAGATGTACTATAAATGACTTTTACATTTGATTTTATTAAATGTTATACTTTAGGAATTATTCACACAATCATTTCAATGTCAAAAGAAAAATACGGAAATTTAGGTTTTACTGCAAAACTAAAAACATTAAGTTATGCAAATGTACTACAAAAATATAAACAATTTACTAGGCTTCATAACATAGTTTAAATCTTGAAAATCTGTCAATAAATATGGAAGCTATAGCTCAAAAACCTTGAGCGCGCGAAATACTCCCGTAGTGTCCCGAGTTATGGAAAAAAAAATACTTCCGGATACCAGCACCAAATTTTAGTATGTTATTAGGCATGGTCTCTGGACCCCAAAACTGCCGGGAGACAGTCTCTGAAAGGTCAAGGTCACCGAATATGAAGTCATTCATCTAGCCGCTCCCGCGTTCTTAAGAATGTTTAATTGTGACAAAACTACACATCTCACATCCACATAACTGATATCAAATTAAAAGTAATTAAATGTGCTATAAATGACTTTCACTTTTAATTTCACTTTCAATTTTAGTTTGTTTAGTTTTTATTGTAGTTGCTTTTAAATTTAATAAATGTTATACTTCAGAAATTATTCACACAATAATTTCAATGTCAAAAAAAATACGGAAATTAAGGTTTTACAGCAAAACTAAAAACACTAAGTTATGAAAATGTACTACACAAAACAAAAGCAATTATAGTACATTTAATTACCTTTCATTTGATATCTCTTATGTGGATGTGAGATGTGTAGTTTTGTCACAGTTAAACATTCTTAAGAACGCGGGAGCGGCTAGATGAATGACTTCATATTCGGTGACCTTGACCTTTCAGAGACTGTCTCCCGGCAGTTTTGGAGTCCAGAGTATATGTCTAATATCATACTAAAATTTGGTGCTGGTATCCGGAAGTAATTTTTTTTTCCATAACTCGGGGCACTACGGGAGTATTTCGCGCGCTCAAGGTTTTTGAGCTATAGCTTCTATATTTATTGACAAATTTTCAAGATTTAAACTATGTTATGAAGCCTAGTAAATTGTTTATATTTTTGTAGTACATTTGCATAACTTAATGTTTTTAGTTTTGCAGTAAAACCTGAATTTCCGTATTTTTCTTTTGACATTGAAATGATTGTGTGAATAATTCCTAAAGTATAACATTTAATAAAATCAAATGTAAAAGTCATTTATAGTACATCTAATTTCCTTTCATTTGATATCTCTTAAGTGAATGTGAGATGTGTAGTTTTGTCACAATGAAACACGGGAGCGGCTAGATGAATGACGTCATATTCGGTGACCTTGACCTTTCAGAGACTGTCTCCCGGCAGTTTTGGGGTCCAGAGACCATGCCTAATAACATACTAAAATTTGGTGCTGGTATCCGGAAGTAATTTTTTTTTCCATAACTCGGCGCACTACGGGAGATGTTTCGCGCGCTCAAGGTTTTTGAGCTATAGCTTCTATATTTATTGACAGATTTTCAAGATTTAAACTGTGTTATGAAGCTTAATAAATTGCTTTTGTTTTTGTAGTACATTTGCATAGCTTAAATGTTTTTAGTTTTGCTGTAAAACTTGAATTTCCGTATTGCTTTTTACGATATTAAAATTATTGTGTGAATAATTCCTAAAGTATAACATTTATTAAATTCAAATGTAAAAGTCATTTATAGCATATTTAATTACCTTTCATTTGATATCACTTATGTGGATGTGAGATGTGTAGTTTTGTCACAATTAAACATTCTTAAGAACGCGGGAGCGGCTAGATGAATGACGTCATATTCGGTGACCTTGACCTTTCAGAGACTGTCTCCCGGCAGTTTTGGGGTCCAGAGACCATGCCTAACAACATACTAAAATTTGGTGCTGGTATCCGGATGTGAACTTTTCCCATAGAAGCATGTCCGTAACTCGGCGCACTATAAGTTAATAAGAGAGGCAAAGATAATGATTTTTGTCTAGAATTAATGTATGAGGAAAATAAACTCAACCACAGACACTCATCATACTGAATTAGAAGAGCAATTCAAATAAGGAAAAATAAGTCTCAGCTGCTCAATTGGGCGTACAATAGTTAAACAGTGTATCAAACTCTAAGCAGTAAGTAAATCGAGACCATACAAAGGCCATACGGATTTCAAATAAACGTCTTTCCTGTGGATGATACAACGATAGTTAACAGCTCGAGAAATTAAACATTAATAGTACATTACACAAGGGTAGTAAAACAAAGAAAGACCGAGATCGCAGATATTTGCGGTCCGAGCTGCAATGTTGTGTACATAATTTTATGTCTACACTAGGCCAGAAAGCGGCCTTTTTCCGTACGCGTAGCGTGGCATAAAATTAAAGAAAGAGAGAAAAATGAGTTATGTTCATTATTTTGGGGCTGTATTTACCTTATTTACGGGATCTCGCAAATACCGGGAACGCACGGGAAATACACTGTTCAGTCCCGTAGATACCGAGATTGAACACAGTCACAGAATAAATAATAGTACTACGTACAGAAGTTTCCCTTTTTAACAAAACTGATGTTCGGGTCCGACAACCGGACGGAACGCACCGGATCTATCGCATAACGCGAGCTTTTTCTGCTTGTTGGGTAAGCTCCATTAGGTACAGTCGAGTTCATTTACATCTACACACTTACGGGAACTAAAATATCTGAACGCGACCCTATTGTCAGGAGCATAAAAGCGTGTTCAGATGTTTTTGTTCTCTTATAGGTATGTGTAGATGTAAATGTGACGTTCCGCAGGAAAAGGTACCTTATGGAGGGTTGGCACTTACGTCGTGTAGCATCAAATTAATATAGGAGTGCCGTTAATAACAGCGTAAGCGCCTACCCGCCATAAGGTACCTTTACCTGCGGAACGTCACAAATGAACTAGCCGAGCGGCGAAATTGCGGAGTGGGCCACTCCTAACATAGGCTGCGAGATTGGAAGCCTAGCTCTATACTCTGTACTTTTAGGTACTTAAAAAAAGGTAAATAAAAAAACCACGTGACTCGGGTCGTTCAGCAAATCAAAGTAATGTTTTGTATCTGTGGCACAATACCACTGGCTGAATGGCCCGTGTCACGTGGTTTTTTTGTTTACCTTTTTTTAAATACCTTAAAGTACAGAGTATAGATTTAAATCGGTTAAGCCGCTTATGAGATATACAGGTATTAATTTTTTTAATTTAATTTTTTTTCTTTGTGGTCTCGAAACTAATACATTTCTATTCTAAAGAACTTAAGTTAGGTATCCTCTCAACGTAAATTGGGTCTGGATATTATTTGAAGCTAAAAAACTGTTTTGGAGGACCCCTAAAAGTACAGAGTATAGTTGAGTTACTGCTTTAGTAACATTTACTGTGAAAGTATCCAATATCCATACAGCACGATTTTGAGGCCTCGGCAAGTATTGTAAAAAAAAAACACTTGACAAGCCTTCATGTTGAAGTCATATCAACTAGATACAATCACCGGCAATAATTCTATCTTACGATGGCATAGGGTTGCCTATGCAAAAAATGGCAATTAGCGATTAGCAGGTTAAATTTTTTAATCTAATTTGCAGCCGGGTTTTCGTTTAGGGCCGTCTTGGGCTTTCATGAAAAAAAATTTGACCACTGTATGTAGTTCGGCTTTTTTTTTAACCGGGGCATTCCACCAGAATTTCGGGCACGTGACGCCATTTTTTTCATACTTCTAACAAAGTTAGGAAGTACATTTTTGGTATGTCAATATTTTATAATTTGGTTTCTGAATTGATAATGTCATTTATGACTTTTTATTTGTTTTTAAGGTAACTGCCATAGCCGTCACGTGCCCGACAAAGTAGACGTTTTCGTGGAATGCCCCAACCGAGTAAAAAAAACTAGGATAGAGTCTGTGCGGAACTACTAACCTAACCTAACCTAACCAGTATGGCCACAGAACAGAAAATACGGCACATACGGTGGAAAAGCATTACAGCGCCCCCCAAAATTAATCCTATTCTCTTTCCGCACAGACTCTATCAATTCGACTCGTATGTATGTAATAATGTCAGATTTACGCAGTTTTTATATATGTTACTCTTGCCATGCCAAATTTCGTAAGTGTATGTATGTATGTTTGTCCGCGCATCGGTAAATCGGCATCGCAAAAACTATACTTAAGTCGGATTGCAAATTGCAGTTGGACTAGGTATAGTCAAACTTAGGAAACTGTGCAAGTTTCATCAAAATCGGTTCCTTAGTTTTTGAGATCGAGTGTTATGTGTGTATCAGTCACTAGAAAAGTGTAGTACTGTTAAGTGTAATTCGTTTAATACTGAAAAAAAAAAGAAGAAATAAAGAAGTAATTTAGTTGTAAAGCCTTAATATCATATTAAGGCTTTACATACTAGACTGGCACCGACCTCAAGAAAATAGTTGGCATAAAACTTTTATTTCTGCCTTTTTTGAAGTCGGTTCTTTTATTGGTCTAGGTCAGGCCGTGTCTGTGCAACATAAATTTCTAAATGATGAAACTATTCTTGTTTCAGATCTCCTGGTAATGTGCACAGTCCACGAGAGTTTGGGGCAAGTGCTGGCTGCTAAGCTGCCCATCTTCACGGGTCTGGTACAGAGTGCCATCTGTGAAATTGTAAGTAGAGCCTCCGCATACTGGGCCACTGGTGGCGGCTGCAGCCCGCCTGGGAGAGACATAAAATTTTGCACTTAACAGTGGCGTGGCGTCAAAGGAGCTCGATTTCTACCGGCTTACCTATTATGAGGCATTTGAGTACCTTATTGTATGTATGTATGTAAACACTTTATTGCACATAAAATTACACAGAAACAGTACAAAGATCAATGGTTATGTACAAAGGCGAACTTATCCCTGTAAGGGATCTCTTCCAGCTAACCTTTGAGCAAATGAGAGAGAATAACTAATGTCAAGGAAGATAGACAAACCAACAAATGCAATTAATTTATTTACACAAGTAAAGGAAAATAAGGCAAATTTTGAATACACATAAAAACTTAACGTGGATATAGGTACTATTATTAGATATACATATATTAAAAATAGACAATATATTATCTAACTATATAGTTAGATAATATATTGTTAGTGTATAGTTGTAGTATCTATGTAGTTAGATAATATATTGTCTATTTTTAATATATATATATACTAAGTGTTCAATCACATTGACAAAAAATAACCCTTTTCTGAGTTAGCAGTCTGAGAGCCATAGCTTTTTTAACTGTTCCTTAAATGATGCAACAGACTGTGCACCTTATTCTACAGCTCTTAAGGAAAATGTACGCCAAATCTGCACCGGCTTGCCCAAGGATATCTTTTACGCCACGCCACTAGTACTTACTTATATCTGAAAATCAGCGCTCGGCTTCAGCCTAGCACATGCTGAGACTGGTACCCATTACCAAACATAGTTAAGGTTTTTTCGTTTATATACGGATATCTACTAAATGTTAAGTTAGTAAAATAAGTTTCTATCGTTTTGTAATGTACTTTTAATTATGTTTTTGGTAATAAATGTTTTTGAATTTGAATTTATATAGTAAAAGCCGGTGACCGGGAGTGAAGTCCTGCTTCGCCTTGGTGGTTTACTGGAGTTGAATTGGACGAGCTTCCATCGACCCCAATCTGAGACTTCCTCCAGGGTAGCGTCGACTTCAGACACAAGTCTGGTTCAGACTCAACTCAACTCTCAAGCATATAGGAAGTGTTTACACCAAAGGGTGCTATCAATTGGTGCCGCCAATCCGAATCTTGCACTCTATTATGCTGGGGCTACATTAACGGGAAGCGCCGTTAATATCGCGATGATCGACGATTAATGTTAGTGTGGCCACGACATATACGTGACATAGATAGGGCCGCCATCCGTCCGGGTTTCCCCGGATTTGTCCAAGTTTAGAGAGCGTCCGGGCGGGGTTTTATCCGTTGTCTGGGATTGCTACTCGCAGTCGTGGAGAGCGAATGGACCCCCCCCCCATCTCCACAGAAAAAAACTGCGTTGCTGTCGGTGTCCGGGTTTTCAGCTACAAAATCCGGGGATTTAGGCTTTTTGTCCTAGATGTCAAATTTTGGAGATGGCAGCCCTATCTATAGTCGATCGATTTAACCCATTGAGTGCCAAATCCGTAATATTACGTAGGTAGGTGGTACATAATGGATATTACGCATTGGCGTAACATATGTTGTTAAACATATAATATTATCTTGTTTATAAAATTCCATGACGGGTTATTCGTGATAAATATTATGTTATTCGTGATTATTTATAGTCTTAATTTTATAGCGGTAGCATTCACCAATTCAAATTATATGTGAAGATAAAAACCGGACAAGTGCGAGGCGGACTCGCCCACATGTAAATTAGTACATTGTGTATCTAGGGCGGTAAGTAAGGAATTACAAACGAGTGTTTGTTATAAGGCCGAGGTGAAACCGAGGGCTTTAATAACACGGGTTTGTAATTCCTTTACCGACCGTGGCACACACAATTTTTTTCATCACACTTGTGAGGAAATCTTAATAACCTTACTAATCGACCCAGTATGACAAAAAAATATTAAAACAGAAAGTGACATTAGTGACAATATGTCCATAGACAATGCGAATGTCAAGTCAAACGGCCATTTTAGTTGATTTTATATTTGCAAAATACTGAATTACACTATTTAAACATTTAATTAATGTTAACGAAATATGTGTTTACATGTCCCTATTTGCAATAACAGTTATCTTTAAATAAATATTTCAGTGATAAAAGTTAAAAAAGTAAGTTGGCGTTTCCTTTGAACATGACAAATAAGAGTAAAACAAAGCCAGCGTCTCAAATTTAAAAAGAAAACCATTAAGTAATAGGTCATTTACGGCCCGAAGAACCTACGTGTAATGACACCATTTTCGAGCAAGTGTGATAAAAAATAATTTTCATATTTAAAAAAAAAACATGCAAACGAATTGAGAACCGTCCTTCTTTATAGAAAGTCGGTTAAAAACTGCAAGAGTGACTCTAAATCGCGATATGCTTTCGTTGGTATTTGAAGAGTTCCTTCTTTGGATATCGGATTTGGGTATTAATTTATATTACTGGTGTATTGTTATTGAATTGGTTCGTGTGAAGTCAAAGTTTTAAACTGAATATTGTACTCATTATTAAAGTTTTCAAATATTATTGTTGCAGGATGTGTTGGACACGGTGCTCGCATACCGGATCGAGACCAAAAGCACGGAGCTGCTGGTGGCCCCGGCGGAACACCATGCGGCCTGCGTCATTCACAAGAAGAGGTCAGCCAAGCCCAAACAACACTGACAAACAACACCCTATGCCCAATACAGACTAGCTACTAAATGCGATCGCATTGAGACCAGAAGTACGGAGTGGTTGGTTATAAGGGGCGAGTCAAGTCCAAATTACACTGAAAATCCTTTACGCTATAGACTCCCTACTGGCCGTATTGAAACCAAGAGCACAGAGCTGCTGGTGGCCTCGGCGGAACACCATGCGACCTGCGTCATCCATAAGAAGAGGTCAGCCCAGCCCAAACAACACTGAAACAAACAACACCCTATGCTCAATATAGAGTAGCTACCAAATGCGACTGCACTGAGACCAGAAGTACGGCGTGGCCGGTTAGAACAGGCGAGCCAAGCCCAAACTACACTGAAGATCCTTTACGCTATAAACTCCCTACTGGCTTTATTGAAACCAAAGAGCACACAGCTGCTGCCCTTCGGACCACCATGCGGCCTGCGGTATCCATAAGAAGAGATCGGCCAAGTCCTAACCACACTGAAGACGCTTTGCTTTATAGACTACTAATGGCCGGTGAGACAACGAGAACGGAGCTACTGGAGGCTCCGAAGATCACACGGCCTGCGTCATACACAAGAAGAGATCGGCTAAGTTCAAACAATCCTGATAACCCTTGGCGCTATAGATACCTACTAGATGAGATCTTACGGAGTTGCTGTGACCCTGGCGGAACAAGACATCCAAAATCCACAGCATCCACAAAAAAAGATCAACTAAGTCTAACTACACTGAAGACCCCTTTCTCTACAGACCACCATCATGCACTCCCTCCATCGCAAGCTCCGTTAGTGTTCACCACTAGCTATTGAAGGATCTGAGTCCACATATTGGCAAATTCTCTATAGATTCCTCTTCACTAGCATATCATTTTTGGTAATTGTATCACGAGTCAAATTCTATACAAAACTAAAAATGCAGAGCCTGAATCTACAGAAAATATGCTAATATTTATGGAAAAAAAAATCATATTCTTGAAGAATGACCCTTCTACAGTACATCCCTCAAAAACAAAAATATGGTCTTCGAGTGAAATAACTCAGATAAAAATATTTTTATAAAAAAACAAGGCTTTTAATGAATAGTAGCTACTTCTAATAACAAAACAAAAGCCGAAATTGGACTATCTAGCATTTGTCATCAGACAGTTCCAGCCTCCACCAGAGATCAGATCGATGATGCCACAGTACTGAATTGTCACCGTACTTACATATATATGCAGGAAGATCGTATGGCATAGGTTATGTAAACAACATTCAGTTCCATTTGTGATGCAGACATTCATGTGCGTCGATGACCACTTCCCATCAGGTGGTTCAACTGCTCATTTGCCAATCTATTTATCGATCTATACATATAGTAAAATCGTAGAAAGACTATGTTTTTACATGTTTTTTTTTTCGAAAACAGTTACTGGTGTGTGATTTGTTCTCTCTTTATCTGATTGTCTGTTTGTTGGGCCGATTTTCATGAAATATACAGGTAGAATATGATCTCGGTTAACACAAAGGATATTTTTTATCCGCCTAAGCCGAAGCAAAAAAAAAAACAATTAACTTATTTCACCTCTGCGAATGAAGTCACAAGCGGGACTATACTAGTTAAAATAAAATGTACGGTTTGCGACTTATCACGTACAAATATAAGACGGCAATTGCTTCTTATTGAGTCATAATAGTACATTGTGTATTAAGGGATGTAAGAAGGGGATTATTAACGAGAGTCTAATAGGAGCCCGACACCGAAGGTGGAGGGCTTTCAATTACTCGAGTTTGTAACCCGCTTACTGACCGTGGTACACACAATGTTTTTCATGACATTTATGAGGAAAAAAATAAATAAAACAAAAAATAACTGTCCATGCTCAGTGTAGGTAGCATTTCGTAACCGTTACTAAAAGGAAATGCACTACAAATGAAAATATAGTTAAACATTAAAATCTGACTACGAAAAAGATTTAAACAAGATTCTAGCTTGCCTTCGGCTTTGCAGTCTGTAGCCCGTTCTTCGGGCTCCCGAAAACGAGACTTCAATACGGTTTGCGTGAGATAACCAGGGACGCTTTGTGCCTTCGGCCCAAAGCGGTGCTTGGCATTCAGCCTCTATTGGACTTACCTACTGCGGAAATAGTGTGCTTGCAGAGGAGCTCGGCCTTTGCCCTCCGGAGTGTTACGTCAAAGTCGTAAAATGTCCAGTCTCGAAATTGCGTCCAGATCGTAAGAAGTCTATATCTTACAGCGTCTAAGTCGTATCACGTCTAAGTCTCCGACGGTCCAAATCGTGAAATCTCTAAGTCGTAAAATGTCAAGTCTTTACTTATGTCGAAGTCTCGGGCGGTCCAAATCGTGAAATGTCCAAGTTGTAAATATAGATATCGCCGCCAACTAGCTTAATTAGCCATTTGGTTTACTGCCTAGCCTTTTCA
The DNA here is from genome assembly GCA_947034925.1 of Eudemis profundana. Lineage (NCBI taxonomy): Eukaryota > Metazoa > Arthropoda > Insecta > Lepidoptera > Tortricidae > Eudemis > Eudemis profundana. The sequence goes on along the minus strand of OX344814.1, from coordinate 4,840,781 downwards.
TTAAACGGCGCGATTTAGTTAAATGCCTGGATGAACATCGGGCCGTCTTGGCCTTTCTATCAAACGGCTAGGCAAACTACTTTCGTTCGACAACATTAAAAAACCCGCCTACAAGTACGTCAAGTTTTAGTTGTATAAATCTATTCTGTCCTATAACCTGATCTCACATGGGGATTCGTCACATTCGTCAGACAAACATGCGAAGCGACTATAGGCAACGTATCCAAGTTACTAGAATTGGTATACTATGACTTGATCCCTTACAGGGATAAGTTCGCCTTTGTACATAACCATTGATTTTTGTACTGCTTATGTACCTATGATTTCATGTGCAATAAAGTGTTTACATACATACATACTTGGAGTATGATGATTTTACGATCTTGACATTCTGCTACCTGGTTATTTTACGATCTTGACATTTTGCTACCTGGTTATTTTACGATCTTGACATTCTACTACCTGGTTATTTTACCAACTTGACATTTTCCTACTAGGTTATTTTACGACCTGGACACCTGGACATTTTACGACTTTGACGTAACACTCCGGAGGGGGCCTTTGGCCTCGCAATATGAAGCTCGCCCCACGGGCTCGCAAAAATGATATATGGTTTGCGTAAAACGACCTGGAACGCTTCGAGCCTGCAGCTTCACTTTGAATTAGTGCGGCATAAAAGGCACCTGTAGACGGACCTTCGACCATCCGGATTGAAAAATGTGATGAAAACTCATAAACTTCACTTAATCCTATTCGGGAATTATCTTACTTGTCTTCTACATATAAAAGACGAGCAATGTGACCACTATTCACAACTGGGTCTAATATGTACGTACAGTCAGCTGCAGAGAAGAGGAACCTTTTTGTCATACTTTTGTAGTAAGGCAAGGGGTATCTTTCCTCTGCAGCTCACTGTACTTCCTATCAAACCGGTTTTTAATGGTACCAGTACAGAGTAAAAACGAAGATGTAATCTAAAACCCGCCTACCAAAGAGATTAAAATAACGACGCTATATGTTATGTGTCACCTGGCTCTTGGGATTAGGTACTGCAGCCTTGACGAAAAGTATTGAGCACTGCACTCGATTTTGTTTTTATACATCGAAACATTTGGTCGAGAATCTCGAGATTATTATTTTTGTCTTATAAGAATTTGAAAATCCTAAAGAAGCTTTTGTTTTAATAAAAGGACAAGTGGGAGTCGGACTCGCCCACCGAAGGTTCCGTACAAATTTGTAGGTACATATAATAATAAGGTACATATAATAAAGGGGTAGGGGTAGGGGGTAGGTACATTTAATAAAGTACCCTATTTTTGATTCCCTTAGTAAAGTCTATTCTTTTATGATTTAATTAAAAATGTATAGTTTTCAGATTTTTTTTCCTTGAGGGTGTCGAAATATGTATACATTTTTTGCGGCATAAACGGCCAACATCTTTTTTTGCGTTAGCCTAGAAATTTGATTTTTTCACAGCTTCAAGGGATCTCGATACCTCCTCCTCCAAAACAAAGGCACGGCCGCACTATCCTTTTCTCGAAGCCATTCAGGCCATTTTCAGCCTCCCGTAATTTTGTACTGGCTAAAGCTAGAACCCTGAAATTTCAAGGATATATAGGGCACAATAAGACTTATATATATTCTCAATGTCATTCATCAACAGAACTCGATTTTCACCGACTTGCCTATTATTTAACCGTGGAGGAACACATTTTATAGATCTAATAATAGGCAAGTCGGTGGAAATCGAGTTCTGTTGATAACCGCCCCGGCACTGATTTGGTTTAACATTACATCTCAAAACTTTTTTGTGAGAACTGCGTTGCGAGACTTGCATCTTTTTACATGTAATGTTTTTGATGGGATTATCATGTTAGAGGCTGTGCGGAAAGAGAATAGGCGCGGCGAAAAACGGAACTAACCTGACCAGTATGGCATTACGGTAGAAAAGCATTACAGCGCCCCCAAATCTAAATCCTATTCTCTTTCCGCCCAGACTCTATGATGTTATGTATGTTGATTTTATTAACCAGAGTAAAGATTTATCCTAGCAAGGTAAACCAAAGTGGAATGGAACATTATCAAGGCTAAGAACCAAGCTAGTTTGAGAACTTACCAACTTACCAATGGCATTGATAAAGTAGAAATGATGTGGACACTCCAAGCAATGTTAGGTAATGTTGCCGCAAATGAAACTTTGTATATTATGAAATATACATATAATAATGATTTTACACTCAGATTGCATAGGCGTGCATTAATATTGTCAGTTAAATTCGATTCTTAACTTAACAGACTTCACAAAAGTAGGAGGGTTTCAATTTATGCATAATCGCAAACTGAATGATCAATGGCATTAGCCTAAGCAAGGTGGGTTTATCTTATTTTTTCTACTCCTGTACTATCTGTCTTTGGTCACGAATATAAGAACATACATAATATGAGTTCAGAGAAGTCTATACTCTATTCCCCTTAAAAGCACTAGTGTTGTAAAAATCGCTAAAAATACTGCCAGCCACAGACTTCTAAATCTAGGTTAAACTTAGGTCAAGGATTACGCGTTCAATACTAACTTTACAATAAAAATACATAACTACCAACTTAACAGACAACTAAATTCCTGCGGTTTTTAAGAAAAACAAAACTTTCCGAACTAAATTAATTGAAGCCAACATAAAAAAAATATTTTTAATATTGTCACTGCGTGTCACTAGTGAGTATACATCAAATTAAAAAAAAATTACCATAGACACATACTGTCAGTCAAATGTCATATTTGCCTTGTTTGCGCGCTATGTTTAATTTTATATTTTAAAACCTAGTCGTAGAAAAAGTATTGTATTGTATGCAACGTTGTATAATTCAGTCAAAAAAATGCTCATGGCGTCTCTATATGCGATACTCGCCGCCGCGGCGGCTCGTATCGCAACTCACACCATTCGCATTGTTTGAGCCTACTTATACAACTGTTGCATAAAATACTTATAATTTAGGAGTTCTATTATATCACAGAATAAGTATAATAATTACGGATGGATGCAGATTACGTACAGAAGTCTCTCTCTAACAAAAGTGACGTACGGTGCCGACCATGGTCGGAACGCACCGGATGCAATCGTCTCTCTCTATCGCATAACGCGTGCTCTTTCTGATCGCTGGCTAAGCCCCTCCGCGGGGGCAAAATTTGGTACTATAGCTTGGCAACTTCGTTGGTGACACTCCCATGTGTGCTTTTTGTTATGTGCAGCCGTAACTACTTACACAAGTTACCCGACGACCGACCCAGCCGGACTGGAGGCAGCCTCCGTCGGTCGCCGTTCGTGTTGGCGGTAACTTGTGTAAGTAGTTACGGCTGCACATAACAAAAAGCACACATGGGAGTGTCACCAACGAAGTTGCCAAGCTATTGTAGCCGCGCGGTGACGCGGTGAGCCACTCCTGGTACCATGGCCACCGTCCGACTCCATCATCAGAATAGTCTCAATGGCACCATACCTATTATTGCATTGTCATTGTCACCAAAGATACACAAGTAGGTATACAGTATTAGAATTCAATAGGACGTCAGGAAGTGGTTCTAATTTCTCTTCCAAGATTTGACTCACACAAATATACATATAAGTACTGAAACGGCGAGTTAAATATCAACTTGTAAAAATATTTCTTCTAGTTATTGGGTGGCTTATACATAAAAAATAATATTGCAACAAACTGTTTTTTTAAAGTTGGTTCATCTACACCAAACTTGCCGAAGTCAGACGTACTTACCAAGGTTAAACTTGTCAGAAATATCAGGCCTTCATTTTCATGGAGATTAAAAATAGGTACCTATAAATAACTTAGTAAATAGCAAAAGAAAGAAATGAGACAAAAAAGTAAATATACTAAGACTTGGGTCTATGCGAGATCTCAACTCTTGTTGTGGAATAGTTGCCAGGCTCATCTTATTTGCATTAAATAGACAGAGATACGAGCGTCGGTGACACTTCCTTATCGAGTATCTGCGGAAAATAGACACCGAGTGAATGAGGACAGGAGGAGAACCTACTCAAGGTATGTAATTTATTTCTGAAAATAGTAAACCTTGGTGAGTAATACATAATTATACTATTCCCATGACAGTACAATAAAGGCCACATTTCGACCGTGCTCCCAATATTATTTTCTTCATATTAAGCAAGCATTCGACTTTGTACTCACCAGTTTGTAAGCGAAGATGAAGTCGACAATGTAGCATATTTAACTAGATGGCGCCTCCGTTTGACAGCTTATGCAGCCGTTACTAGCACTAATTTAAAGATTCAAAAGCTTGCATAAGCTCTTGAACAGTCTGCGGTACGCTCTCTTATCGACTTGATGAGAACTATATAATCGTGGTTATAACCACGATTATAGTTTTTTTATGAAAAGAATGAGAAGTGGAAGTTTTAGAGAAAAGAGTCCGTCTTCCCATGCCTTCTAAGTTCTTACTAAGTAGAGTTAGTGAGGCTTAAGAAGCGAGCTACATACCCTGTAATGAACTACCATTGGACAGGCAGTGTGTCGGACTGACGATTATAGTCGAGATGAAGTTTACCAGCCGGGCTCTAGCCTGCCTCTGGTTATACTGCGCACTGCGGATGCCGATGCGGATTCTCAAATTAATGTGGAAGTTCCGCAGGTGCGGATGCGGATGCCAAAATTCGCAAGATGTCAGCCACAATGTAGCTACACAATTTCACGGTTAAATATACGGGATCAATATAAATGAAACTGTTTAAAAATTAACTTTCCGTTGATTTTTTTCGATACTTAACCGGGTGCGCTCTCGGTCGGTCGTACCGCTGTCTATATTTACTCTCAATGTTTTTATAGGATTGAACTTTAGATATATACAAGCCGGTTAGTGGGGAGGTCAGTTGCGCGGAGGCAAGGCTGTGGCGCAGGTGTACAACATGCAGTTATATTTGTGTGTGGCGCTGTGCGCCGTTGGTAAGTTATATTACTATCACATATTCCTATCCTATTATACCTTGGCAACTTCGTTGGTGACACTCCCATGTGTACTTTTTGTTATGTGCAGCCGTAACTACTTACACAAGTTACCGCCAACACGAACGGCGACCGACGGAGGCTGCCTCCGGTCCGGCTGGGTCGGTCGTCGGGTAACTTGTGTAAGTAGTTACGGTTGCACATAACAAAAAGCACACATGGGAGTGTCACCAACGAAGTTGCTAAGCTATAATCTTACTAATCCAACTATACAATTAATATTATAAATGAGAAAGTTTGTGAAGATGTTTGGATTTTTGTTACTAAATAACGGGGTAACCACTGGATGGATTGAGCTGAAATTTGGCGTGCAAGTAGACCAATTCCTGGATTGAGACATAGGATACTTTATATCCCGGTGAATAGTTCCCTTGGGACAGTAGCGGGAACAACGCGGGCATACATATAACAGTGGACCCGTTCGCGACTTCGGTCGCGTACGTGAAATAAGTAAAATGTCTGTCTTTTGCTCCGACTTAATCGGATAAAAAGTATTCTATGTGCTAACTGGGGTCATAATCCAAATCCGGGGTCATAACATACCAAATTTTGTGCAAATCGGTCCGGTAGTTTTTGGGTCAATTGCAGAATAAATCGTAACGAAACTGAGAAAAAATAAAATCTCAGTTTCGTTACGATTTTCCCCTATCTTTAGTTTGGGCGTAACGAAACTGAGAAATTCAAAATTTGTACGGAAAAGTTGGGACATTTTGCACTACTTTTTTTTAATTTCATTTATGAAATATAGGTAAGGGATATAAAGTGTCCTATGGTTCAATCCAGGACTTGGTCTACTTGCATGCTGAATTTCAGCTCAATCCGTTTAGTTGTTACCCAACAAGCACGTTAGCGTTAAGATAAGCTGTATATCGCTGGTATATAGGTTCCATTCGAGTATTAAAGTGTGAAGACTAGCCTGTACAGTGGAGTTATAGCATGCTCTAACTCACATATAACCAAGAAAGAGGCCCACGGTTTTACAGGTAAAAGTTATACAAAGCCTGCAGAGCAGTGGTTTGGTCTTTAAGGCCGCCGGTAAACGACCTGAAAAGGTACCCGATAATACGCCTGCAATTACTCTTAATGGCGTTTCCTTACAAAAAGTATTTAATTTTAAATATCTAGGGCATTATCTAACCGACGACCTCAAAGATCAATTAGATATTGAAAGAGAACGCAGGGCACTGGCGGTGACAAGTAACATGTTGGCCTGCAGGTTTGCCCGTTGCTCGGAAGAAGTGAAGATCACGCTATTTAAAGCGTACTGTCAGAGCTTCTATACGAGCAGCCTGTGGTTTAATTGTACATAAAAATCGTTCAGTGCCCTAAAAGTCAGTATAATAATGGTTACCGGGCGTTGTGTGGGCAGCCCCGCTTCTGCAGTGCATCACAAATGGGCTGAACGAGTAGTATGCCATACAACATTATGCCAACCATTCTCGGCCAAAAAAATTAAAGACAATCAACGTTATGCAATACGACAGGCACCCTCCTGAGATATCTGGCTGTGACAGACGGACAGACAGACAGATAGAGTAGCACCATAAGGGTTAAGTGTTTAGCTAAATTTTATTAACAGGAAGTAAACACGAATAAATATTAAAACAACCTTGGTATGTAATTATAATTAATTTATATCAATTTAAACATCAGACAAACATCTCGTTCCCATACGCATAAATTAACGCTTATTATAAACTGTAGAAAAACTGGATCCCATCGAAAACATTACGTGTAAAAAGATGCAAGTCTCGCAACGCAGTTCTCCTACAACAAAAAAGTTTTGAGATGTAAAGTTAAACCAAGACCGTTACCGGGGGGCCGAAAAATGTCTCCGTGAAAAAATAAAAACCGGTCAAGTGCGAGTCGGACTCGCGCACCGAGGGTTCCGTATAAACTCATAAGTAGACCAACCTTACGACTAACATCAACTCTGCCTTAAACCCACCTTAGCCCTATTAAACCAGGAAAAATCTTAACAGCGCGATGCAGCGTATGCTACAGCGACATCTATTGATACTAAATAGCGCGTAAATTTTACTTGTAATTTAAATTTAAACGTTACTGTTTGTTATTGGCTGATTGAAATAATTGTTTGTTAACTAAGTTAGTTCTCATTAGTGTCCGACCGAAGATTCGGTTTCGGTTTCAGTTTCGGCCAGTTTCGGCCAAAAATCATGTTTCGGCCAGAGTTTCGGTTTCGGCCAAAAAGCAGCCGAACCATTCGGCCGGGCCGAAACTTACAACATCGTACTTTCGGGTCGCGTTCGGGTAACGAAGGGTGCGCTTGGCACGGCTGACAATATGGCGTCGCTCGCCTAACTCCGCCGGCCACTGAATCAGTGCTCTTTGCTCGTGTAGTGACAGTGACGCTTGTGTTTGTTCCCCGAATAATCATCCTCCTGCCCTTATCCCATTTAATTGGGGTCGCCGCAGCATGTTTTTTTCCTTCCATACCTCTCTATCACCCGTCATCTCGTCACTCACTTCCTTTTTTATTCATATCGTCTCTCACGCAGTCCATCCACATTCGTACTTTATACCCTTCTAGTCACATGGTTATCATCCCTCCGCATAACATGTCCATACCATCGTAGTCGATTTGCCATTATAGCATTTCTTTTAATTTAATATAGACATGTATGACTTTCCCGTACACGAGACAATAGTGTCCCGGCCCTTTGGGAGGCGTGCGCGGAGCCGAAGCCAACGCGTAGAGGCCCTTTCGACAATTTAATGAAAGGCAACGTGTACACCCAGCGGATTCTGTCCCTGCCCGTGTCACGAGACGCACGCAGAGACAGCCCCCGCCAGATGCAAGGACTATTGTTGATTGATGGAATCTAACTTTACTGGGTTATGGTGGTGGAATTATGGACTAGCTACTGGGCTATGGATTGAGACATGACGGCGCCTGTCAGGAAAAGTGTCTCATGGCTTTCGCGGCACTGACAGACCGTGACTTGCCCTCCGCTGATGGGCCCCTGTTAAATAGCGACATTATGAGCAATGGCCCAGGGGCAACACCGCTGCCGAGGGCTGCAGGGTGTCGAGAGGTGTGCTGCGCTTTCTCCGAGGGTACCCGCGGCGTTATGCCCTTTAACACTTCGACGCCTGGAGCATATAGCTCTCGCGACTGATATTATTATGATTATCATATTTTAATAATAAGCTTTTTTTTTATTATACACCGTGGGTACGAGTAACCCGACAAACTTTAACTATAGATTCTAACAACTATTAGGAGTAAAAAATGTTATATGATGTATAGTCGAAAAACGCTTACTTTCCGAGATATTCATTATTTTTTAAATAAAAACTCCCAAGTGTGTAACAAGCCCTAATAAATGTGACTAAGATAGTTGTACTATTTTTTTTTAATTCTTTAACTAAACAGCAATTATCCTTCGCAGTATTTGATGGTAAGCGACTACGAGGCCAAAAAATTGACCTTTCGGTTCAATTTTAGCTTTTTTTTTCTTTTTGATAACTTTTCCTCCAGTAAGGACATGTTTATAACGAGGGGCTGATTTTACTGATTTATTTTGTTCCATAAGACTATTAATGTAAAATGACAATATTCGACCCATGTTGATATAACATTATTTACTCGTCACACCACCAGGAATTCATGGTTAAAGTATGTCGGTATAGTCCCTCCCACCCTGTATACCATTTACTATTACCAATTCGCTGTCTCAGTATTACAGTTAATGTAACATTTAAAATTTTTCACTTTTTAGGGAAGTTAAATTTTAACCCAGTGTCACTATAGCAATGTTGAAATTTCATTCGATAAAATTTGAACGTAATATTAGGCCGGCAAGATGTTTAATTAATCTAGTATTTGGAAAGAACGGCCCACTGACATTTTTATTCAACGTTTTAATCACGTTTATAAAAGGTTCGGTTTCGGTTTCGGCAAAAAAGTTTCGGTCGGACACTAGGTTCTCATGTATCATTTTTCATGAAGGAATCATGTTTTGAAGCACACTTTTGTGTATTAAATTAATATTGCTGCCACAAGCTACCTTATTTTAGATTTGTGTCCCTAGATGGCGCTAGTGGTATTTCATTTTTATGGTATTTACTAGTGTCAAATTTCCTAACATACTCCTATTATAGAGTTTTTAATAATTATTGTTACTTTATGTTTTTTTTCCCGATTCCTGATGAGTGATCATTGTATTTAATAGACATTTTTTATGTAATCTGAAATAAACCATCGCTTAGTTTTGCTACTCTCCGCTAGATGGCTCTCGTAGGGAGGGTAGAAATAATATATATTTTAAGAAGTTTGTAAATTTAAAAAAAAATATTCAAGTTAGGAAGAGAAAATATAACGGTCTTCCTAATAATAATAATAATCCTAATAAGTAGATACATGAAAAGTTCAAGAAAAACTGTATGGCAATTAGTTTAGTAGGAGCAAATAAGTATGTGTTATGATTTTTCCAAATTTCTCAAAAACGGTGCAAGTGAGGAAAACCGTTATATTTTTCCTGTAATATTTAGAATGACATTAATAATTGGTAATTATGACACATTTTTCTGATCAGTAACTTCGGAGATAATAGGGGGGGAATGGTATTTTTTTAACTTTTTTCGCCATAAATCAAAAACTATTTATTTAAGAAAAAGAAAAAAAAGCGGTATTTTAATCTACAAATTAAGTTCTTTCATTTGATACCCCACTCGATATATTAGCCCTACTTTCAATTTTTAAAATCCCATTACATCATCATCTGAGGCGCTACAGCCCTGGGTGGGCCTTGGCCTGGTCGAGTATCTTCCTCCACTCCAGTCTATTCTTGGCTTTTTCTCTCCAGCCGTTAACAGCGATCGCTTTAAGGTCTTTCTCAACGCCATCCAACCATCGAAGTTTCGGCCTGCCGCGGTTACGACGGCCGTCCGGTTTGCCATCAAGTAACTTTAATGGGGCTCTAGTTACATCCATTCGCGCTAAGTGTCCAGCCCAACGCAAGCGGCCCAGCTTGATAGTTTTGATCACATTCGGCTCCCCGAAGAGGTCGTAGAGCTCGTGGTTGTACCGCGTTCGCCATTGTCCATCTTCCAACACTGCACCAAAAATCCTCCGAAAGATCTTCCTTTCAAACACTAATAGGCTATGCTCATCTTGTTTACTAAGTACCCAGCTTTCTGAGCCATAAGTTAATATTGGTCTTAGTAAGGTGCTATATAGAGTAAGTTTCAACGTCCTCGACAGTATTTTTGAGCGGAAGTGCTTGATCAGACCAAAATAACTTGCGTTGGCAGCCATTATTCTCTTGCGTCCCAAAAATCCCATTACGGAGCCCTTTAAAAAAACAGTAAAAAAGGTACAAGATTTTTTTATGTCCAATAAGCTCGGGTTAGCTACTTTTAACACTATTCCAGATTTCAAACCGATAGCAGCAGTAGTTCCTGAGATATCTGGCTGTGACAGACGGACAGACAGACAGATAGACAGACAGACAGACAGACAGACAGAGTCGCACCATAAGGGTTCCTTTTTTACCATTTTGGTACGGAACCCTAAAAAGACGATCGTAAATGCTGTACTTACATTCGAAAAAGGTTTCTAACCGGCCAGTACAGCGCCAAGGAGGTTTGCCGCGTTACACAGTCAATGACAAAACTAAGGAACTTTGACATGCAATAGTTCTTAAACTACACATTCTAATTCAATGATATTGAGAATATATACAAGGTGAAATTTTAGTGGTTGTTTTCCGTTTAAGGGCATGTTCAGTATCGTGTTCTGATTAGAAAAAAGATAAAAAAAAAAAAAAATTGTGTTGTATGGAGGGTCTGCTAATTTGAACGACCTGCTCCATAGAAAATATTTATTTTTCGCGTTAAAAAAATTTCTTCCACTTTTTTCTAATCAGAACACGATACTGAAGATGCCCTTAAACGGAAAACAACCACTAAAATTTCACCTTGTAGATTACAGGAAAACCTATAAGAAGTCTGTGCAATAAAGTATAATTGTGTTGTATTGTTTTGAACGTGCGGAACCCTCTCCATGCGAATCTAACTCGCACTTGTCCGGTTTTTTAAACTCTTAGTTCTATCTCACCTTCTTGTGGTAACTTTTCCGAACATATTTCGTCTAAAAACTTTGGTTTATAGGAGCGGTGAGCGGCGGAACGGGCGCGGACTCCAAGATAGGGAAGATCGTTCGGGCAGAATTACTGGGCAACCGGCACCGACGCTCACCGGGGCTCTTCGGCAGTTTTGGAGGTAAGATAGATGAAGAGAGACGAAGCGTTCTCAACGCTTGAAAAGAGCGGTGGAATGTCTGTCAGGTCGAGCACAGAGGTAGTCAGAGAAGACGGTGCCGTTAGAACTAGTGAGCACGGTGGATTGGCATCGACGCTTGCTTCGGCTCTTCTGCACTGGAAGTAATATCGATGAGAATGTTTGACAGGAGCGGTCGAATGCTTATCAGGTCTGGCACGGAAGTAGCCAAGGAGGACGGTACCGTCAGGACTGGGCGGCACGCTGAGTCAGCACAGATGCTTGCTGCGGCAGTTTTGAAGGCAAGAGGGATGATTAAGGAGCTGGCCACATTACCACGGGGCCGCAAAGTCAACGTAAAATAGCCGAGTCGTACACCCACCCAGATGGTTGGTTCCTACGATATCGTAGGAACTCTTGGTTATGTCCTTCGGCGAACGGTGTAATAGCGAACAGTCTCGGCCGACAGAATTAAGAAGCTCTTGCTATATGTCGACAAAACCTTCTCACAAGTATATTTTTTGACTGAAACTTATTTTTAGGGTCATTATTTGAGCGTTTCGCGCGCGTCACGTACGTGGGTGGGTTATTCTTCAGAAATATGTCTGCGATTTATTCCTCTGTCTCCATACATTTAGTATGAAAAAGGGCCAGAGCAATAAGGTGACCGCAGACATATTTCTGAAGAATAACCCGGGTACATTTTTATCGAAGTTCCTGCAGATTTTAACGATATTCTAAATTTTTTTTAAGCAGTCCCGGTTTTGTCCTAATAGATATAAGACTCGATATAAGACTAAAATCTCAGGGAACTTCGACAAAAACGTGTCCACGAAAATGCTCAAATAATGACCGTTTAATAGGATTGTTTTTTTGACAGACCAAGTGAGCAGTTCAGTCAGTCAATTTACGCAAAACGCCGGGAACACTTTCAGTGAAGTCAAGACTAAGATTCCTGGCGTAGACAAAGTACCAATTACTAACCCTTTTGGTAATGTTTTTGGTAAGTTTGACGTCATTTTTGGCATGTGGCAAATGTAAGAGCGGCTGCACATTTGGGCCACTAGTGGCCGCCACTGGGTATTCTTCAGAAATGCGGTCACCTTATTCCTTTGGCCCTTTTTACCCGACTGCGGCGAAGCCCAAAGGAGGGTTACGTGTTTGGGCTGTATGTATGTAAGTAAGTATGTATGTATATATGTATGTCCGTTCCTATGTCTGCTCGTAACTACTCAACGGCACATCCGATTTTGATAAATGATACATCATTAGATTCGTCTTGATGGTGCAAGTGTCACTGGGTATGAAGTTCGTTAAAATAAACAAAATGGCGGATTTTATGCAGTTTCAAAGTGCACCGCGGTCGGGTTTTTTTTTATAAAAATTCATACTAAATGTATGGAGGCAGAGGAATAAGTCGCAGACATATTTCTGAAGAATAACCCCACTGAACGTGTCCACAAGTAGCGAGCGCGCGCCACCCCCGCAGCTTGTTGTGGCTACTCGAACGCCTGGCATGCGCTGAATGCCATACAAATGTATGAAACAGCCCCTTAATCTTCGTACATAACTGAGTTACATTACTAACAAGGCATAAAGAAAAAATATTCGTCGCACAAAAAATCAAGAAACCTACCGTCTTTGCACATTACCAGATACAATGACAATTATGTACTAGGAAGTATAGTTCCTTCCTAGATGACCCGGTTTTGTACAAAGAAATTATTGTCCTTACTACAAAACCAAGGGGGTATCCAAGTAAGCCATAAATAAAAACCTGCCGAGCCACTGCCGCGGTTCAGGAGCATTCACATTTCACATATCTTAAAAAATTAAAAAGTAAAAGATGAACACACATTAATAAGTTATTTATAAATACACTGGTCGAATAACCTCCTTAGATTTGTATTTGTACAAGGAACAGCTGTTTTTTTATGGGGTTATGTAGGAAGAATGTATACTTCCTCGGACATAACTGTCATTTGTATCTAGTAATGTGCAAAGAACGAGACTTTCTTGGTACATTACCCGGTTTTATACGAAGAATATTTTTTCTTTATACATTGCTAGTAATGTAACTCAGTTATGTACGAAGAATAAGGGGAAATAGCACCCCCGCCCCCAGCTTGTGGCGGCCTTCATCTCTTATACACCGTGCCCCCGAATAACCCGAAAAACTTTAACTATAGATTCTAACAACTATTAGGAGTAAAAAAAGTTATATGATGTATAGTCGAAAAACGGTTACTTTCCTAGATATTAATTATTTTTTTAAATGAAAACTCGCAAGTGTGCAAAAAGCCATTATAAATGTGACTAAGACACTTTTACAATTTTTTTAAAATCTTTTAACTAAACTGCAATTAACCTTCGCAGTATTTGATGGTAAGCGACTACAAGTCCAAAAAATTGACCTTTTAGCTTTTTTTCCTTTTAGATATCTTTTCCTCAAGTAAGGACATGTTTATAAGGAGGGGCTCAATTTACTGATTTATTTTGTTCCATAAGACTATTAATGTAAAATTTATGTCAAAATTGGACCTATGTTGATATAACGTTATTTACTTGTAATACCATCAGGAATACGTGGTTAAAATTTTTCGGGTTATTCGGGGGCAGGGTGTATAAAACGAAGTATGTTTTGCTGACTACCGCATGCTCTTAATTAAAAGGGTTATATTGTACTGGCCAATTTATTTTCAAAATTCAGTTCCGATAGTCGGATCCTTGAGAAATTGATGGGATTCTTCAAATAATTTAAGAACAATGTATAGCATGATTGTTATTTTATATAGTAACTCGCGCCTTTGCATGTATAGTCGGTTAGTAGGTCAATATTTGAAGAAGTTTGTTTTGTTTTAAGTTATGTTATCACCATTCACCATGAAGTTATGTGTGGTTATGTTGTGTCTTACCTGGTTAAAGTTTAGTGACAGCTAAAATTTTATAGTAAGTATAGTAAATTTATTTAATTTAGTTTTAGTTTATGTATTGTGTTGTTACTGAATAAATATGTGGCAATTTTATGTGATGTTTATAAAAAATAAATAATTATTATACGTACTTATCTGAAGTACATTAAGTCTATGTATATTTAATTTTAATTCTTAAAACATTATGTTTATTTGATTTATATTAGTATTTTATGCAACAGTTGTATAAGAAGGTTCAAAAAATGCGAATTGCGTGAGTTGCGATACGAGCCGCGAAAGCGGAGAGTATCGCAAATAGAGACGCAATGAGCGCTTTTTGACTTAATTATACAACGTTGCATACAATACTTTTTCTACGACTAGGTTTTTTAAAATATAAAATACAAACAAGGCATAACCTGCAAACAAGGCAAATATGACGTATGACTGACAGTATGTGTCTATGGTAAACTTTTTTTAAATTTTAAATTGACACGCAGTGAATATATTAAAAATACTTTTTTTTTATGTTTGCATCAATGAATTTAGTTCGGAAAGTTTTGTTTTTCTTAAAAGCCGTAGGAATTTAATTGTTTGTTAAGTTGGTAGTTAGTTGTGCATTTTTATCGTAAAGTTAGAATTGAGCGCTTAATCCTTGACCTAAGTTTAACCTAGATTTAGAAGTCTGTGGCTGCTAGCAATAACGTAAAGTGACTATAACGACACTAGTGCTGTTATGGGGAATAGAGTATAGACTTCTCTGAACTCATATTATGTATGTTCTTATATTAGAGTTCGTGACCAAGTAAAACACAGATAAAAGTACAGGAGTACAAAAACAATAAAATTTACTCTATAGTACAATATTAATAAAACCAAAAAAACCCTAAAATAAATGTGTTCCTAAAACAAACATCATAAAAATTAATAGTTGTTTATGCAACTGATACTTACATAATGAGTAACGTAGGTACGGAGGTGCGGTGGTGGTAAAAGTAGAACAGAGAGAAAATGGAGTCGCCTGGGTATATTTTATGATTGAATGAATAACGATTAAATGATTGATTTCTTTAAAACATACACTTTTAATTTAAAATAGTGCCATCGTTTTTTGAATGATAATATTGAATTGTTTTTCATATTATTTCTCAAGTTGATTAAGTCGATTATAATAATAATAACGAAATCATGTAAATTGACGCGTGTAACTTGTAATGTATTTTATATTGTGAACGACGACCGGTTTAGCCTAGTGGTTAGTGACGAAGCTGACGGTCCTGGGTTCGAAACCCGGTAAGAGCAAATATTATTTTGTGTGATGATATTTGTTTTTGAGTCTTGGATGTTTTCTATATATTTCAGTATTTGTTTCTATTACATATATCGTCGTCTAGTATTCATAACACAAGCTTTATTGAGGTTACTATGGGACTAATTCAATTTGTGTAAGATTGTCCCCTAATATTTATATTTATTTATATAACTTTTCTGACATAGAATTTGATTTTATAAGTGTCATATAAAATTTGAATTTATTCATTCAATCATAAAAAAGTTTGTAGATAATAACGACTCCATTTTCGTCTTTGTTCTACTTTTACCACCGCATGTCCGTACGCTAATAATGATTAATGAGTGTTTTAAGGTTTAATTATGTACATTTGCATACACTACCTAACTATGTATGTAGTTTTTGTTTATAGTATATTAATATAATATAAGTGTTATCTTCTACGTAGGTGGGTATTTCTCCAGAAATATGTCTGCGGTCACCTCATTCATCTGGCCCTTTTTCATACTAATTGTATGGAGACAGATGAATGAGTCGCAGACATATTTCTGGAGAAATGCTCAGGTACTGTTTTTATATTATCTCCTATAAACAATAGATACACCTTTACCGGTCCCGGTGTTTCAATTTTGTTTTATTTTTTATGTACTGTTTTATATTTATTTTATTACCAAATAGCTGTCCCGGCGAACTTCGTTTCGCCTCAGAATTTTTAATTTTAATAGTTATTCTGTTATTCGGGGCAAAGGCAAACCCAACTAAACAAAGATCATAAAAATCGGTCCACCCGTTCTCGAATTCTCTCGGGTTCGAGTTATAATGGCGTAACTAACCCGAATTTGTTTTAGTATATATAGAAAATAATAAGTTAATCAAACTGCCGCATAATTTTTAATATTATAAATATCCTTTATCCTTTTTCTGATTACATTTGTTTTGTTCACAGACAAAGTAGGCAGCTCAGTTGGTCAATTTTCCCAAAAGGTCGGCAGCACCTTCGATGAAGTCCAGTCTAAGATACCTGCCGTACAAAACGTGATTCCATTTACTGATCCCCGTTTTGATAAAATTTTTGGTAAGTACTGAATTCTACCCTACTATCCTATCATATCGTGTTAATAAATAACAATAATAATCAAATTATTATTATTATAAGAGTCTCGATCACCATCTCAAGAGACTCTCGCTTGATGGCTGGATCAAGGGTCAAATGCAGAAGGCGGTACTTCTGGACACGGCGCGCATAGTCAGGAGGTTCCTCTCTCTGCGGCCCTAACCACCGGTAGCTTGGGCGCCGCCCCACTGCCGGCGGCACCCTAGGTTAGGTTTTTTATAATGTGTTTATATTTTGTAATTTCATTTTGTATGTTACTTTTTATATATATTGTAAAAAACCTAACTTAAGAAAATAAAGATATACAGAATGGGACGGAAGAAAAGGTGAAAAAAAGGGATTTGGAGGCAAACCTGGTTCTTTCTTTGCCCCGCGCGTGCTTGATGTAATTGGACGCGACGACGTACACTCTTTTTAACTTCTTCTGCCCCAGGGCGTATGATCGGCGATATAATCGCGCTGATTTGCTTGTTTTGTCCACTCGCGGTATTTTATGTCGATGGGAGCGTGTGCTCGACCCGACGCGCGCAGTAGTAGAGAGAGTTGTCATGATTTTTATTTTCCTACCCCCCAATTCAGGTATGCGAATGTATGGACATAGGATGGGATAAAAGGGGTAGTTTTACCTAACTAGTGATGGGATGAATCGGCATTTGCCATACCGCCTCCCGAAGAGCAGATGTGCTCTTGAAAATATCTGAAATCTCTTGCACAGATTTAAAAAATTAAGGAAAAAATGGATCACTGAGTGTTGACATTTGCAATGGAGCTTACATAACTAGACTAAAATATTTGAAACTTAACTAATTGTATAACATGGCTTGATTGTTTAGTAGTTATAAGGGTTTAATTTTTATTCAGCGGACACAACTTAACCACTGGGCGCATGAATGTACCAGTGGAGGTTTTGATTTCTACAACCCTAACGATCCCGTCTGATCCGGGGCATATTTTTGACACACGGGCCCTGCGCCATTGCAGAGGAGTAGTGTTGGGTTCGATGAGAAGCACCAGCTCTCCGACTTGTATATTGGGTGTGGGAGTGAGCCATTTGTGTCGCTGCTGCAAGGTATGTAGGTATTCGCTATGCCACCGTTTCCACACATGTTGTGTTATCTGCTGCAGCAGCTGCCAACGACTCAGACGACTAACAGGAGCTTGCTCAACGTTGTGCTCGGGAACGCAAATAAGCGGTCGACCAATTAAAAAATGTCCTGGGGTCAGAACGTCAAAGTCGTTGGGGTCGCTGCTAAGCGGACACAGCGGCCTTGAATTGATAATGGCTTCGACCTTGGTGAAGACGGTAGTTAGCTCTTCGAAGGTGAGAACGCGCTCACCAATGATACGTGTAAGCAAAGTTTTAGCGGACTTCACTGCGTTCTCCCATAAGCCGCCGAGATGCGGGCCAGAGGGAGGATTGAAGTGCCATGTGATCTGCTGTGGTGCAAGTTTTTGCTGGAGCTGAGTTTCATCGAAGTTTTGGTAAATTTGTTTCAGATGATTACGAGCACCTACAAAATTTGTGCCACAGTCCGAAAATATGTCTGACGGCAAACCCCGTCTCGAAACGAAACGGTCCAAACACGCCAGGAAAGCGTCAGTGGATAACGCAGACACGACCTCTAGGTGTACTGCCTTGGTAGCAAAGCAGATTAAGACGCAGAGATACGCCTTGTAAGTCTTGGGCGTACGCATATGCGATGCTCTGACTGTGAAAGGGCCAGCGAAATCAACACCGACTTTCTCAAAAGGTCTAGCCTGCGTGACTCGACTAGCAGGAAGATTTCCCATGAACGGGGTTAACGGTTTCGCCTTAAGCCTGTAACACCGTTGACATTTGAAAATCCTATGCCGGACAACTCTGCGTGCTGATAATATCCAGAACCGGCGGTGAATCACAGTTAATAGCGTATCGGCACCTGCATGGCCGTGAACCAGATGATAATGGTCAATCAAAAGATGAGTCAGATGATGCGAGTGAGGAAGCAGTAAAGGATGCTTATGGGCGTAAGTTAGCCTGGAGTTCACGAGGCGTCCTCCCACTCTAAGTAGACCATTATCGTCGATAAAAGGATTGAGGCGAATTATCCTAGTCTTGGGTGCGCGCTTCTCGCACAACGCTTTGATGGTGTCGTGAAAAGCTGCGGATTGAGTGAGTTTTACGATAACCAGCAGGGCGGTATTTAACTCGCTGACAGTTAAATAGCCTTTGATTTCCTGTGTAGGCTTTCGCATGTTGTTTATAAAGCGCAAACACCAACCGACGGTAGTTTGGAGCTTTGAGAACGAACTAAAACGCGCGATAAGCCAGGGTTCCTCGACGGAGCTGCAGGCGTTGCCGGCAGCCGGAGGTTCATTAGGTTGCTCGACAGCTTGCGCAGTGAGCGCAGCAGCTGGAGAATAATCGTAGAGTTGTTCGACGGTTCGGGCAGAATGCGCTGCAACCGGAACAACATCTTTTAACCATTCAGGTCCCCACCACAGATTGTGATTCAACAGCTCTGAAGGGAGCAGTCCTCTGCTTGCTGAATCCGCAGGGTTCAGATCCGAAGGTACGTGCATCCATGGAACATCTGGGACCATACCCTGTATCTGGGATACACGATTGCCTTCGTACGTCTGCAATCTATGCGGCGCCGTTTGCACCCAGCTCAGAACGATGCTGGAATCGCACCAAGCTGTGGTAGAGTCAATTTTAATTTTTGCCGTTAAAATCTTTAGGACGTGCTCAAGCAGTCGCGCCAGAAGTACAGCACCGCAAAGCTCCATCCTGGGAATCGTCAGCTTCTGTTTAACCGGGGCTACCCGCGACCTCGACATGATCAGATGCACGCTCACTTCAGCCTCAGTTCTGACAAGGAGATATACGCAGGCAGCGTAGCCGCGCTCAGAGGCGTCGCTGAAACCATGAATATGACATTCATATGGCTGGTCAGCAAGCACGAACCTACGGATGCGGACTCGATGTAGAGCTTGGAAATCGTTGACGAATTTTGACCAATACACTTGAAAATCAGCAGGAATCGGATCGTCCCAGCTGAGATCAATGAGCCACAGATTCTGCATGAACGATTTTGCGGCGAACGTGACTGGAGTTATAAAACCGCATGGGTCGTACAATCGGGCTATATCCGATAGGATTCCTCGCTTGGTTGTTGTACGTGACATCTGGGCCACACGATATAAAAAGTTATCATCGGAAGGATTCCACTCGATGCCGAGTATTTTGAAGATGTTATCACCCGACTCCTCAAAGCGATATGGAGTCTCACGATGATCCAATGGAAACTCACTTAAAATCTCGCTTTTGTTGCTAGACCATTTCCTCAAATGGAAGCATCCTTGACCGAGCACGTCGACGAGTTGATGTTGTAAAGCCTTGGCGCTCTCTATAGTGTCCGATCCACTTACGACGTCGTCGACAAACGTGTCCTCCCGCAGGACGCGCGAGGCTTCGGGGTAGAGTTCGGAATTTAAGTTCGCTAACTCGTGAACGACCCTAATAGCCTGGAACGCGGAGCTGGAGACTCCGTATGTGACAGTAGTGAGTTCGAATTCTTGCAACGGCTGATCTGGGGACTCGCGCCAGAATATTGTTTGATAGCGCCAATCTTCCGGATGCAAGCGCACATTGCGGTACATTTGTTTAATGTCGCATGTGAATACGACGGGGTGCAACCTGAATCTTAATATTACGTCCTGGACATTTTGTTGCAGCTTAGGACCCGACATCAAATTTTGATTGAGCGAAACCCCAGTAGAGCTGGGTAGAGAGGCGTCAAAGACCGCGCGCAATCTCGTGGTGCTGCTCTCCTTCAGGACTCCATGATGCGGGATGTAGCACCTCTCAGCCTCAGTATCAGATGACCTAAGTTGCATATGACCAGAATTTTTATAATCGCGCATGAACTCTACATAGAGTTCGCGTAGGCGTGGCTCTTTCACAAGCTTTCGCTCTAAATTGTGAAAGCGCTTTAAAGCAGCGGGGCGCGTTTCACCCAGCTGTTTGTGCTCTACCTTGAAAGGCAAACGAACAATGAATTTTCCATTGATATCGCGGCTGTGGGTATCAACAAAATGTTTCTCACAGGCAATGTCTTCAGGATCTAAAATAGGTATCACCGGAGCCTCTTCATCAGTCCAAAATCGATTTAAAGCAAGTTCTAGCCGAGAGTTGCTTGATACTAAGTGGGTGTGTTGATACCCTCTAGAAGTAACAGGCGAAGGTCCCATCACAACCCAACCAAATATTGTCGAGTGTGCAGTAGGCAATCCTTCTCCGAGCTTGCGCTTGTCTCCTGTGAATATTTCATCGAACAGGTCAACTCCTATCAATAAATCAATGCGTCCGGGAATGTGAAATGTACTATCAGCCAAAGTTAAATCCTTACAACTGTTTGGTACTAGAGAATTTACTTGAGTTGCTGGTTGATAGCCAGTGATGCGCTTCATCACAATAGCCTCTGTTGATAGGCCATGATGTTGTGAGTCCACAAGCGAGGTAATGTGACAATCCACTTTTCCACAAGTGGCCTGCCGTTGCTCACCTACACCAACCACATCACAGGATCGGCGGCGCTGAAGCCGCAGCTGCTGAGCCAGGTACTCAGTCATGAGAGAAATCTGAGCACCGGGATCAATCAATGAGCGAACCACATGAACATGACCACTTGCGTCCTGGACTCCGACAAGAGCAGTACCTAGCAGTCCCGTAGACATGGGCTCTACATTGAGTAGGATCGGTTTGCCATCAGCATCATAAGATGGCTGTGATGACAACATGTGTGTATTCATTATGTTGTTTAAACTTTGATTTGTGCTACCTGTTGGTATGTTATCGTTGCAAGCTTGCATATCAGCTTTAGGCGAGACAATGGCCCTGGTGGTACTGCTTGTCGCTTCAGCTGTATGCAGTTTTGTATGATGCTTGCCCCCGCAGACCAGACAATGTGATTTCGACATACACTTTGAGACATGATGGGGACGCAAACAATTATAACATAAATTCTTGCTCTTGATGTATGACTTTTTGTCATCAATAGAATTGAATTTTTGACAATGGTAAATAGGATGACTTCCACCACAGCAGATACAGGCTGGCTGTTGAGCCACATGTAAGGAAGTGGGAACATCGCTTGAAGTCCCTTTTGGAAGGACATTTTGAGTTTGGGAAGCTTCTAAAACCCTTAAATGATTTTCAAGAAAATCCAACAAGTTCTCAAAGTCGGGTAATTCATTTACTTTAAGAGTAAATTCAAATTTTGTACGCAGCTCTGTAGGCATTTTTCTTGACACAAGATGGAATAGTAAGAAACTCCATGAAACCGTATCAAACCCGAGCGCTTTGAGAGCTTGTGTATTCTCTTTAAGTGTGTTTACAAACTTCCGCAGGTTTTTGTGTATCAGTGTATGACAACTAGCAGAAAGTAAGAGCTCTAAGTGTTTTGACGCAATCAATCTCTTATTTTCATATCGCTCCTGCAGTAAAGAATAAGCAATCTTGTAATTCTCATTTGATATAGGAAGATGCCGCACCAAACTCAAAGGTTCACATTCGAGTACCGTTAACAAGTAATGAAACTTTTGTACAACACTTAACTCTGCATTGTTGTGTATCAAACTATTGTAAATAGCTATGAAATTGGGCCATTCCGTGTGTGTACCCTTGAATTTAGCCAACTCGATTTTAGGTAGATGGAAACGAGTGCTTTCCATACCATTTGATTTGTCGATTTGAGTTTGTGTTGTAGAATGAGGAAACAAGTCTTCATACATCGTTTTTATAGAGTAAAATTTCTCGTAAAATGCACTATATTTTGCTTCTATATCCGATTTATCCTTAACCTCAACTACAGTCATAATCACGGAGAAAGCCTCATCCATTTGATCTCGCATACGATCTGCGTCAGCATAACGCACTTTAAAAGCCCTTAATTGTTCCGGTGTCTGATTTACATTTGTTAAGCTGGAAGCCATGTCATACAATTGACTAACGAAACTATTCGAAATATTAAATTTCACGACTGAAACTTGAGATTCCATTGTATTTTGGTACAATTAATACGATAAGTTAGGTTAAGTATTGGATGTAAATAAAACGATACAGATAAGATTACTATGCAAGTGTCAAACTCGAGAGATGTATTTTTCTATGTAATTTATTCAGATGCTTGAAAATTGGCCAACACAATTAATTAATTTCGTTAGTGTGGCCAACCTTGAAAATTGAATGAATTGACAGACTATGTTGAGAAGAAATCTCAAACGAAAATATTGCTTGTCTGTGGCAGACAATAATGACTTGCGAATTAATATGAAATGTAATATGGAATGTTGAATTTAATTTTGAAAAACTATTATGTTTAGATCAAAATATACAGATATCCGGTTCGAAGGACCAAAAATGGGACGGAAGAAAAGGTGAAAAAAAGGGATTTGGAGGCAAACCTGGTTCTTTCTTTGCCCCGCGCGTGCTTGATGTAATTGGACGCGACGACGTACACTCTTTTTAACTTCTTCTGCCCCAGGGCGTATGATCGGCGATATAATCGCGCTGATTTGCTTGTTTTGTCCACTCGCGGTATTTTATGTCGATGGGAGCGTGTGCTCGACCCGACGCGCGCAGTAGTAGAGAGAGTTGTCATGATTTTTATTTTCCTACCCCCCAATTCAGGTATGCGAATGTATGGACATAGGATGGGATAAAAGGGGTAGTTTTACCTAACTAGTGATGGGATGAATCGGCATTTGCCACAGAATAATAATTATCCCAAACGAAAATAACTGTACTAAACCTGAGACTAAAGCTAAAACTACCTATTAAACTATGTCTAAAAAGCGGGGGGCCTTTTTCGGCATGGTACCAAAGAGTGACGGATGCTTTATCATTTATTTATTGCGTGACAAAGCGTAGCATCATTAGACTACTGAGGTGTCGACCAGCCATTTTAAAAGCTCCTTGAATAGCTCCTTATCCTACTAATGTTATAAATGTGAACGTTTGTGAAGATATTTGGATATTTAGAGGTTGGGACGTATGGAGGTTTGAAATATAAAGATTTCGATTTGATTGTAATGAATGAGGCATCTAAAAATACGCAGCATTGTCATAAAGTAAAAAAAAAGTGTTATAATAGTAATTTATGCAACAGTTGTATAAGTAGACTCAAAAAATGCGAATGGCGCGATTTGCGATACGAGCCGCCGCAGCGGCGAGTATCGCAAATAGAGACGCAATGAGCGTTTTTTGACTTAATTATACAACGTTAAATACAATACTTTTTCTACGACTAGGTTTTAAAATATAAAATACAAATAAATAATAACCTGCAAAGAAGGCAAATATGACGTATGACTGACAGTATGTGTCTATGGTAAACTTTTTTTTTTAAATGAAATTGACACGCAGTGAATATATTAAAAATACTTTTGTTTTTATGTTGGCATCAATGAATTTAGAGAAAGTTTTGTTTTTCTTAAAAACCGTAGGAATTTAATTGTTTGTTAAGTTGGTAGTTGTGAATTTTTATCGTGAAGTTAGAATTGAGCGCTTAATCCTTGACCAAAGTTTAACCTAGATTTAGAAGTCTGTGGCTGCTAGCACTATCGTAATGTGACTATAACGACACTAGTGCTGTTATGGGGAATAGAGTACGGCCATTCTCACGAAGTATGTCTGCGGTCACCTAATTACCGCGATGCTGTTTTCATACTTAATGTATGGAGACGCGGTAATTAGACGCAGTCATACTTCGTGAGAATGGCCGAGTATAGACTTCTCTGAACTCATATTATGTATGTTCTTATATTAGTGTTCGTGACCAAGTAAAATACAGATAAAAGTACAGGAGTAGAAAAATAGATTTTATAATAACTCTTTCCGTTTCTTTTACAGCGACTTCAGATGAAATGGTCAAAAGCTTCCAAAAACAGTCAAAAAAGTCTTCATCAATACTACCACCAGTTCTAACCGACGGCTTCAAACTGCCTGAGACACTGGGGATCCCGCTGTTTGGGTCCCCATCAAGCTCCGCCCCGGCTAGCACTGGGCCAGCGCCGCCACGCCCCCAGTTCGACCGCTCTATGCATCTGAAAGTGGACCTTGTTGTGCCCCTGGCCGGGTACACTGAGGCCTATGAGATTGAGTACGTATCCCGACCTACCCCTTAGAACGGTAATTTTGGAGAAATAGAGGACGAGAGAGTCAATATTCAGCCTTTCTGCCGTGACGTCAAGGCAAAGTCTGATTTTTACCCGACTTTGGCGAAGCCCAAAAGGAGGGTTATGTGTTTGACCTGTATGTATGTATGTCCGTTGCTATGTCCACTCGTAACAACTCAATGGCACAACCGATTTTGATAAATGCTACATCAATAGATTCGTCTTGAGGGCCCGAGTGTCACTGGGTATGAAGTTAAAATAAACAAAATTACAGAATTTTTTATACTTTTAAAGTGCACTGCGGTCAGATTTTTCTAAGTAAAAATTTGGTTATATCAATTTTTTTGCCACGCGTCATTCCTGAAGAAGAAGAATGATATTATATTGAGCGGCTAAAACGCTCCATGGCGATAAATGTATCGTGTTAAAGGCTGGGAGGCTTTATCATTCAGTCTGTACATGCAATACGTTTTTTCCATGTTTCTTTTGGGGAACACTTTTAACATGATAGCAGATTTTAGTAGATCAGGTTGTTGCAACGGAGCAATGCCATACAACCCCAAATGTTTCTTTTGTTACACAATTTTCGGTGACCCAATCGGATTGACTGCCATGCTCAAAGATGATGTCTATTGCAGATGGCATGCTCAATCTGACACAATGCGTAAAACGATGGAAGGTGGTACCACCATCTACCGCTCACCGCAGGCGGACGGACGAGTGCAGTTTCTTGAGGTAAGACCAAACTAACTGCGGGTAGTATTTGATGGATCAACCTCCTGCTAAAGGGGATTACAGTTTTTATGCCCGTGGTGTTTAAAATTCACATTGCTATTAAAATATTTTATTTGTAATATATTTTAAGTACGATCTATTTATCTACGATTCAAAAATAATCCCTAGGTAGTTTTTGTAATCTTTTGTTTTGGTGCACAATAAAGAATATTGTATTGTATTTATTGTATTGTATTGTATTGTAGGTACATGCTTCGTCAACTTCTAACGTATAGGTACAAAATAATATCTCCACATTGCATTAAGTAAACTTACCCACTACATCGCTTTTGACTGGCTTCAAAAAAGGAGGAACGTTCATCGGAATATTTTTACTATGTATGTTCCTCGATTATTCGGAGACGGCTGGACCGATTTGGAAAAATATTTTTTGGTTACGAATATAATTTATGTACCGCTATTCTGAAATGATGTGATTTTTCACGGGACTCCAACAATGCATCCGCATTATATTAAAACTCAATGTACCCAGAACAGTCGGATGATTCCAAAGTTATCGTATGTACGTATTAATTACAGATTCGCATAGAAAATTCGGGTGACAAAAAAGCTCGTCAGTGCACGCGATCCAAGAGTCCCGCACAAGTAGCCAAAAAGGCCTTCCCCGGCCTGCCTGACATGAGCGAGTTCGTCTTTGTTGGTAAGCTTTTGAATCATATATTGGAAGTAAATTATATGTCTTGACTTCTTGCCACAGACTATAGTTCACTCTTTTAGTGCAAGCATACAAGTTTATAGAATAAAATACGGTCTTATGGCCATTTGAGGTCTTGGCTAAGATTTGTTAATAAGGTTGTCAGGATTGGTTCTAGGAGGAGTGAACGGGTACAGACCCGTGCTCCTTGCTGTTCTACTTGGGTGGAACACAAAATGCTAATCAGGAGGTATAGGATGCTAACCGGTAAACCAAGTAAAAAGGTCGCAGGAAGGCGCATTTTGGGCGCATCAAGCTGTCTAAAGTTTGTTCTGAAAAATAGATCAGGGTTAAAAATTATAACTAACTACAAATATTTCAAAACGGAGACATAGCACGCACACCGCGTCGGTGATGGCGAGATGACTTGAACTCATTTCTAAAGGATTGGCCAGACGAAGCTCAAAACTGAGGCCAAGGAACGAAAGAAGACCTTTGCCCAGCAGTGCGTGTGTCCTACTGCTGGGCTCATAAAATTATGTAATTAAAATTTTATTCTATTCGAGGAGAGCAGGGAATTGGAGATCACTTCTAGCTAGGACTTCCAATTACGGGATTTTTTTATGGATAATACCGTGATCCCAGGACCACAAATAAACCAATCTCGGGATTGGAAGGCCTACTTCTAGTCGATCCGTTCTCCACAGATTTAGCGTATAGAAAGAAGAAAGAAAATAGATTTGATTATGACAGCACAAGATAAAAACAACAAAAAGATTTTAAGGAGCATGGTCGTTGAACGATCACGCCGCTCAAAAAGAAAATGTTATAAAGTAAAAATTGCCACAAAACGGTCCCAAAAAGCCAGCCCTGGTCTTCCGGTGGAACCAAGCGGGGTCGACGTTATGCCGAGAAAGTGGCATGACCGGTCCAGGACACTTTCACTCAGGTTACTTTCTGTAAAATAGTTCATCATTTTCATCATTTCAACCTTGAGACGTCTACTGCTGAACGTAGGTCTCCCACAAAAACTTCTACAACGAACGGTTGCACGTTATTTGCCTCCATCGACTTCCGATGACCTTAACCAGGTTGCCGTTAAGGGTCTTGTTCTTGTTGGAGGCATCTTTTATCTGTAGAATATACATACTTAACTTTAATGTTGACTATTTCAGGTAACGAAACAATGGAGCTATGGAGAAAAGTGGTAAAAGGCAAACCAGGCGAAGGAAATGCGGTGCGCGGGGAGGTAATCACTGTAACCCACGAAATGCTGGTGTCTAGAGAGAAGAAGGATGCCCCCGTCCCAGTCAGGTCAGGACAATTCACACGTTAATTCTTCAGCGTGATGGATAGTTTGCCCCACAACTCGTCAGACGCTCATCGTCTGACGAGTTGTGGGGCATTTGTCTGGTTGTGGATTTAAATATTTATTTAAACTTTATTGCACAAAAGAAAACTTAACACCAGCAGAGGGATAAGTATTCTCATTCACTGGTTCCCGATTATGCCATGCTTCAGTTCTACACAATCGGATCCGTTTCGCTCCGATTCACTCACCACCGCGTCAGTAGTGTAACAATGTGTGTCGGATAATGGGAAATGAAGGATTTTGGGGTGTACTCACGGGAGATACCAACGGCTCCGGGTGCGCAGCTTCTCGGGAGCAGTCCGGGGTTCTGGGGAGGGTTGTCGCTCGTTCTTCACCCACGAAATCCACACAACACAATTCGTTCACCTTGGTCTCGTCACGCGCGCGTTTATGCTCGGAATCGGAATCGTAATGGCGCCGGCGCGGCCGTTATCGAGTACCGGGAAGTTGGGGGTAGGTTTATTACAAGGAAGAGGGTAGCGGAGAGCCACACATTGTTACATCCCCCCCCACTAATCTTGAACGATATGGTTTTAGTTGTGAAATATTTGCCTTTTTAATTATATCAGAATTCGGCTTAAGCAATACTGCTTGACCCTGTTTTAAGCTTTTTATTATAAACGGGCCGGACCACCTGGGGCTGAACGCGGCATATACACCCCGATCGACATTGGTGCTCGGAAAGTTTTTTACTAGAACGCTCTGGTTGATTTGAAAATCATTAGGTCGCCTATTTTTGTTAAAATAACGTTTCTGACGCTCGTGTGCTTTTGATAAATTTAGTGCAACCTCATTCGAATCACATCCGTCAACCTGGTCGTTAATGTCATCCAACACCTGATCTAGTTCCCACCTATTTTCCAACGGGTTCCTAATCTCTCTGCCCATGAATACGCGCGCCGGAGTCCTCGCAGAGCTTTCGTGGACTGATGAATTTAGTGCTAACTGAAAATTTGGAAGCAATGTATCCCAATTCGACTTAACTTTTCTGCAATATATATTTAGCATCATGCTTAAATTACGATTAACGCGTTCCACGGCGTTAGCCATTGGATAATATGGTGATATTTTTATATCCTTTATCCCCCATACACGGCACATTTCCTTATAAACATGGGCGGTGAAATGAGTCCCGTTATCAGAGGCCAGTCTGCACGTGGGTCCATAACGCCCCCAGACGTGGCGCTCGAGCGCCCGGACGGTGTTGGCGGCGGTTGCCGCGCGTACGGCTATTAATTCAACCCATTTTGAGAAAGCATCCATTACCACCAAAATATATTTATTTCCGCTTTTAGATGTGGGTAACGGACCTTTGTAATCAATATAAGCGGTCTGCCATACCTCTCCAGGTATTTCAGACGACATTAACCCGGCTGGCTTCCTATTTGAGGGCTTGGAAGTTTGACACAGTAAACAAGAATTTACGTAATCTCTCACATCTTGATATATGATAGTGATTTCCACCAAAATATTTTTTTAATTCTATTCACTGTTTTAGTGATGCCTAAATGGCCCGATACTTCCTGATCGTGGTAATAGTTTAAAATTGTATTTTTTATGTGTTTCGGAAGAACTATACGCCATTTATTTCCTTTACCTACGAGTGTACATAATAGATCGTTTTTAATTTTATACCTCGGTAATTTACTCCCATTCTTAATCCGTATTATCAATTCGTTGCAAAATTCGTCGTTTATCTGATGATGCTGTAATGAACGTGTAGTCACGGGATCGTCTCGGAGCGCGGAGCATTGGACCTCTTCCGTGGGGTCATACATCCTACTTAGACTATCGGCCACATTATTGTTGGATCCCTTGATATGCTTAATATCCATTTTGAACCTCGAAAGTAACAAAATCCATCGACCTAATTTCCCTATTTGTTTGGGATGCTGGAAAAGCCAGGATAATGCGGCGTTATCCGTCTGTAGTTCGAAAGGTGCGACTTCTAAATACTGTTTGAACTTAGTCACTCCAAATACGGCGGCCGCGCACTCAAGCTCATAGACGGTGAGCCGACGCTCAGGTGGGGTGAGGAGGCGGCTTGCAAAGCACACCGGCGCCAGCGTACCGTCCACCTCCTGCTGCAGGACCGCCCCCAACGCGTGCCCGGAAGCGTCAGTTTGCAAGATAAATTTTTTATCGAAATCTGGGAATCTCAAGACATTCGGTGAAACTAATTCTTGTTTCAGACGCCTGAACGCTTCGTCTTGAGCGGTTCCCCACGTGAACTGCACGTCTTTCTTCTTGAGGTAGTTTAACGGTTCCGCGATTTCGGCATGTTGTGGGATAAATTTGGCATAGAAACTTGTCATACCCAGAAAGGTCTTTAACTGTTTAAGATTCTTCGGCCGAGGATAATCTATGATTGCGCTGACTTTATCTGTGTCCACGGACAAACCATTTGGACTAATGTTGTACCCCAGAAAACGGACCGATTCCTGGCATAATTTAATTTTTTTCGGGTTTACCGTGAGTCCAGCTTTACCTAATCTAGTCAGAACCTCATCCAAATGTCGAAAGTGTGACTCTTTGTCTTTCGAAAAAACGCAAATATCGTCCACGAACGGAATTATGTACTTATATTTAATATCCCCGAAAACTAAATCGACCACTCTGTTAAGTGCCTGTGGACTGACACAAAGACCAAATGGAACGTATTTATATTGGTATAAACCAAACGGCGTGATAAAGGCTGTTACGCTTTTTGCCTCTTCTGCGAGCGGGATCTGATTAAACGAACTATTTAAGTCGATTATAGAAAAATATTTAGCTCCGCCTAAATACTGAAACACTGACTCAATAGAGGGCATCGGATAACTGTCGTAAATAATTTTTTTATTAATTGCTCTGTAATCACAACAGAGACGTTTCCCGCCACTCGCTTTATCGATTAAAAAGGCCGGCGACGCGTATGGTGACATTGATTTTTCGATAATGCCTTTCTCTAACAACTGGGCTATATGACTTTCCATCTCTGCAGCCTTTGGCGGTGATAATGGGTAGAATCGGGAACGAACCGGAATATTATCGGTAAGTTTTATTTCGTAACTTAAAATATTTGTCTTTCCCAATCTCTCCGTAACGACGTCCTGATGCTTATCGAATAATTGTTTAACATTCTCCGAACCCGGGTTGTCTACGTTCAGATTATTTAAGGAATTTCCCTTAGCATCCGCGCAACCGATTAAGCTAATTTTTGTCTCTTTACCAAACTGAAAATAGACCGTCGAGTCGTAAACGTTTAAAACCAGTTTAGTCTTATTGATAAAATCGCATCCCAAAATTACCGGTGTAATTAGTGTAGGAGCAACGATAAAGTCAAATTTCCACGTAAATCTTTTAATTGAAATTAACACCGTTAGCATTTCGTTGGCTATGAAACTTTCTCGGCCCGCCGTAGTGCATAAGATATTGCAACCAGTGGAGTATACTTTTCGTCTATCTCTTAATTTATCTGCTAACTGTTTATCTATAAACGATCTAGAAGCGCCAGAATCAATAAGTGCGGACGATAATATATTACCTACAACTATTTCGATGCATGGTTTACTGATAAACTTGTTTTTACTAACACGACTTACTTTACCGTCAGTATCGGTAGTCGCGAGAGTAAGCTGACGGTGGTTACAACTACTTACTCTCTGCGACCGTTTCCCGCGTCATTACTATAATGTTGCGTTCTCCTACGACGTTGTTCGCAATCTCGACCGAAATGCCCATAGCCATTGCACTCAAAACAGCGCGGTCCCCGCGATAATGCAGTAGCCATCGCTCCCGTTCTAGTATTCGCTACGGCCGGCCGCGAGGTCGATGCGTACGCGCGTCCGTCTCTTTCCGGCTCCCGCGCGACGTCACCCGAACGCAGATAAGTCGAATGTGAAACGCGCGACTCGGACGGTACGTAATTGGCCCGATATTTATCACACAAGGTAACGTTGCCACGCTGATCATTATTATGGGTATATGATACCTGGGAATGCAAACAATCCCGTAAAATTGCACCTTCAATCTCACTGCTTATCTGTGTCAATTGGGAAATATTTTTGATATCAGTAGGATTACTTCTTAGATAATAATAGGTTTTTGGTGATATTCTACTCAAAATGGTTTGAATCATAGCCTCTTCCGACCAACCTAAATTGAGTGCCTTCGCAACTGCATCTATGGAATGCGCGAATTCTAATAGTGTTTCGCACTCGCCCTGATAGCGGAGGCACATCTCATTTTTTAAGGTTTCGATATGCACCGGCGACAAAATTTCTTTTAACATAAGCGACTTAACGCCTTCCCAATCAACCATCGACGAGGCTCTCTGGAACCACCAATTTGCGAGAAAACCAGAAGTTCTGGTCATAATCCACGTAACATATTCTATATCTGAAACTAGTTTTAGACGCACTAATTTGTCGATTTCAATGATAAACTTAATTAACTGTTTCGCGATCTTGCCGTCACAAAGTGGTATTTCCAACAACATTTTTTGCATCAATTTAGATCTACTCTTATCTACGGATGCAGCCTCGGTAGCATTTAGAGGTAGTAACGGAATATCTTTTTTTGAAACGTCTACCGCGGTAGGCACACTTGTCGATCGTGAATGTGCCGATGAGCTAGTTTCCAAAGAGACGATTCGGCCCTGTAAATCGCTTATTTGCGTGCTTTGCGCTTCAAACTGATCTCTTAGCAATGTTAAAGTCGGATTTATACTTTCTAGATTTAGACTTCTGAAATACTTGTACATTTCGGCTACCCGAGTAACGGTTTTTTCTTCGGAATCTGACATCGTAACTTTTAATGAAAACTTAACAAAACCTAATAATAAATGGGGCTTTAGCGCCTCCACCAAATTTGTAACAATGTGTGTCGGATAATGGGAAATGAAGGATTTTGGGGTGTACTCACGGGAGATACCAACGGCTCCGGGTGCGCAGCTTCTCGGGAGCAGTCCGGGGTTCTGGGGAGGGTTGTCGCTCGTTCTTCACCCACGAAATCCACACAACACAATTCGTTCACCTTGGTCTCGTCACGCGCGCGTTTATCCTCGGAATCGGAATCGTAATGGCGCCGGCGCGGCCGTTATCGAGTACCGGGAAGTTGGGGGTAGGTTTATTACAAGGAAGAGGGTAGCGGAGAGCCACACATTGTTACAGTAGAAGAGCACCTTAAGGATATAATGAGGCCATATTACAGAGCAATCTGAATTATAACTGTGATAATTGTAACTTTAAACGAACGATCGTAAATGAAACCAATAAGCAAAATATACAAGTTAAATTAATTTCCAGGTCGAAATTTATACATCATAAGGCCCATATAAGACTGAATGTAATATTCATTAAGATCTGTACAACTATGGTTTGCAATAAATGCTATGACTATATCTAATGTCACAACATTTTCTCTCAACAGATACTCTGTAGTAACGGACAGTTCGATCCTCGGACCAAAAAGCGACATCTATATCCAGAACTACAAAATGCTGGCCGCACCCACTGCGGCCATATCCCCAGACACCGCAAAGTGTGACAAAATCGAAGATGCCGATAAGCAAAGGAGGAAGAGAGCTGGCACGAGCCTCTTCGGCAGCGTCACGGATTTAGTTTCCAAGTTTAATCCTATACAAGATTTCTCGCTTCCGTTTGGGGATACGAATATAGGAGAGGTTTTTAATAGGTAAGTTTGTCTTTTAACTTTTGTCTTTATCTCTTTCTCTTTCCGTATCTCCCTCGAGCGTCATTCTTTCAGTCTTATTCCTCTGTCTACAAATATACTATCGATTTTCCTGTAGATCCTGCCTCAGCAGCATATACTTTTTGGGCTTTTTGGGTTTACTAAATTTTGTTTCTGATGCAAATCGATTCTTCTATTTGTGAGGAACAAATATATTATAACTACTACACTTGAATTACTATAACAGCCACCAATTGCAATCTAAAATAGCCGACCGCACCGAGCGTTGAAAACGCCTGATACAAAACGGACGCTGACGGTGACAATATCTGTGGTCAGACAAATAAGATCCTCGAAAAATTACTCTCGAATAGTAAAGAAATCGATTAGCAGCTCAAACGTTCAGTTCAAATTCAAAATTGAAATAATTTTTTTTCTTTGCAGCTACAAAGACCAGTTCAAACGGAGCTACCTAGACCCCGCTGAAGAAGCGGTTCGAAAGAACTTGTTAACTCAATCGTCCCGGTTCATTGAGGCTGGTAACCGAGCTTCATCCAGCTTTAAGATGGGCGTCAACTTCCTTGCCGACAGGTATGGTGCACTGTTTTAACCCGACCTCATCAATAAAAGTTCACAGTACGCCAGAATTTCCAACTGACTTTAAAAAAGGGGGAGGTTCTCAGTTGGTTGTTTTTTTTTTCTTGTATGTTAATTTGGAAAAATCTTCTTCCACTATCACACATAACACGATCTGATGATGGGATTTTGTAGAAATCAAGGGGATTCTTCAAATAATACACACCATATAAGATTTTTTTTCAATTTTTTTTTTATTGTGACTCGTACATTTGTAATCAACAACGCTTGTTTGAAGTCGTTTATTTAAAATAAATGTAATAAATAAAGTTTCTTTTGCTAAGTAAAATATTTTGAAATTTTCCAGGTTGGATGAAGAGATCCAACAGCTCTTCGGAATCAAGGAACCCGAGGGACTTATTGAAGAAGGCTTGGTGGGATTCCCTTACTCAGAAAACGCTGTGAAGGACATCTCTAATAAGTTACCTGATGAGTTTGACTGGCGGCCACTAGGAGCTATTTCGCCTGTACGCTGTAAGTTTTATCCAGAAAAGAATGGTACGGCCGTGCCTTTGTTTTGCTCGACTTGTTTTGACGACAGATTGGGAACGTGTGGTGGCAGCATTAAATCGACAAAAGAGGCACTATGCGGACAGTAAAGGAGCCCATCATATCAGGCCTGAAAAAATGTAATTCTGGTTAAAAATGTAAATGTCATTATACTAAGTCGTGGGTACACTAAGGTTAAGATCAAAACGGGACTGAATAATTTCACAACCCTGGAGTATTTTAGGAAATATGGCGGTATTTCACTGACCCGAAATGTTCGACTGCGAGTGCGAGTGTAGGTATGTTAGAAATAGACACGCCAACACGAATATTCGCGTTATCGCGAAGGTGTAGTAGCCGTAGCGTAACATAATCTAATGTTACAGATCAAGGAACGACATGCGCGTCATGCTGGGCGTTCGCCGTGGCAGGCTCAACAGAGGGCGCGCTCTTCAAGAAGACCAACACTCTGGTGCCTCTCAGCCCGCAGTGCCTTGTCGACTGTGGGAAAGAGTAAGTGCCTGATGGGTTATTCTTCAGAAATATGTCTGCGGTCACCTCATTCCTCTGGCCCCTTTTCATACTAAATGTATGGAGACAGAAGAATGAGTCGCAGACATATTTCTTAAGAATAACCCTCATAAAAGAGTCCTCCTCCTCGCGTCGAGTTCCTCATTGCTGAGGGTCGTGAACTTTCCGTGGAATCAGCTTCTCTCTGACGGTGTTTCGCCATCTGTGCCTGTTCTTGGCAACGTGTATTGCGACGGGCAGCTGGGTGTCCAGAGTGGTACGGATATGATCTGCCCATCTAGTCCGTATGCCAACAAAGCGCTCATGCCCAAAATACCGCATTAAAGATGCCCAAGATCCGGTAATGGTGGCGGTCTTTAGGGGAAGCATATGTCCAGCAGTGGACGTCTTTTGGCCACAGCGGACATCTTAGTACCTACATCACCTAATGCAAGTTTTTTTTATTTGTTTGTTTGCTATGCGCAGGTTCGGAACCAACGGCTGCAAACCGACGTGGCCTAGCTTCGCGTATGACTACGTCCAGAACAAAGGCCTGTCCGCCTGGGACGAGTACACTGACTACGAAGCCAAGGTACCTTTTCCCGTGAAGAAAACTAGCGAATCAGCTCTCACATTACCAGCGCCGGATTTGGAGATGTGAAGGCCCTGGAGCAACGAACGAGCGGAGGCCCCTAACGGACTAGTGGACTAGTGGACTAGTGGACAGCATATTATTTAGTAACACCACACCACCTTAAATACTTACATTTCGCCTCATTCAACCATTGAAGTAGTTGATGACCTCGATTAAAACAGTTTTAACGGAGTAACTATGATAAAACGTTTATCTAGTTAGAGCTACTTCAAATTTAGATTAGTACCTAGTGAATTCTAGCTGTACAGTCAGCATCAAATAGTCTGTAGCATCCAAACAGACACAAGACGTGTTACGATATATCGTCGACCGTAGGCTCAATTAGGGTAAGGAATAGGCAAATAGAATACGTTTATTTCGTCATCACATCACAGGTAACAGAAAGGTGACAGTAACGCATTATATGTACAATGACCATGATGTACCAAAACAATGTCCGTTACGTTAATTGAGCCTACGGTCGACGATATATCGTAACACGTCTTGTGTCTACTATAGCAGCGGTCGGCAACCTGCGGCCCGCATGCGGTGCGGAAACCGCTCGCTTGTGGGAACTGTGCGAGGTGGCTGAGTTTTTCTTCGCCCACCGCTCCGCTAAATCGCACAGGTCGCGTGGAAACTAGTTAGTAGGTGGTAGCGTTAGTACGGCTTTTGCTTGTAGCATATAGATGATGTACTGTAATATTTCCAGGTCCTGGATTGCAAAGACAAGAGCATCCCGCCCGTGACGCACATCGGCGGACATGTCAATGTCACTGCAAACAGCGTGCCAGCCCTCAAGGTATATAACAGCTTGTCCATTAATTACACGATGCTCGAGAGAGGGACGGGGGTTCAGAGAAATCTCGAATCGTGTATTTTTAGGGTTCCGTACCAAAATGGTAAAAAAGGAACCCTTATGGTGCGACTCTGTCTATCTGCCTGTTCGTCGAACTACTGCTGCTATAAAAGTCGCTAACCCGAGCCTACTAGATGTAACAAAAATCTTATACCTTTTTTACTCTTTTTTAAAGGGTGCTGAAATGGGAGGTCGAGAATTTTAAGTTGTGTTATTATATCAAGTGGGGTATCAAATGAAAGGGCTTACTTTGTAGATGCCAATACTATTTTTTATATAGGACGAAAAACGTTCAAAATATACCATTACCTAAAAATACCCTATTATCTTCGAAGTTACTGACCAGAAAAATCTGTAATATTACCAATTATTATTATCATCCTAAATATATTACAGGAAAAATATAAAGGTCTTCCTAACTTGCATCGTTTTTTAAAAATTTGCAAAAATCGTTAAACATACTTATTTGCTCCTACTAAACTAACCGCCATAAGTACAGTTTTTCTTGAACTATTCACGTATCTACTTACGAGTTTGGACGGAACCCTCAGTGCGCGAGTACGACTCGCACTTGACTGGTTTTTTAGGGTTCCGTAGCCAAAATGGCAAAAACGGAACCCTTATAGTTTCGTCATGTCCGTCCGTCTGTCTGTCTGTCTGTCTGTCTGTCTGTCCGTATGTCACAGGCATTTTACTCAAAAACTACATGATGGATATTGATGAAATTTGGAATATAGGTGTCTTTTATGAGCCGCTACTTAGTTTGGTATATAAATAATTAAAATAAATATTTTTAGGGGGGGCACTCCATACATGTTAAAGACAGTAAAAAAAATTTTTTTCAGCAAATGTCAACGTGTGGTACATAGTTCGACAGCTCTTTAAAAAACACTATAAGGTTCCTAAGTAATGTTTTTGATTAAGTGAGTGTATTTGGAAATAATCGCTCCGAAAGTTGTGTAAATTGTGTCCCCCCCCCTCTATTTTCTAAACCGTGCGCCCGAAAAATATGAAAAAATCACGAAGGTAACGCTTAATTAATACTTTCAACGAAAATTATTTTCAACAAGATCGAATGTACCGTTTTTGAGTTATTGCCGATAAACTGCGCTTCTCAACAAAAGGACGTAATTGCTATGAAGATACGCTCTTTTGTTGTTGTACTTTTTTTACATCGTATTTTTTACCTTATATTATAGTTACGGCTATGGAACCCTACACTGAGCATGGTCCGACATGCTCTTGGCCAGTTATTTTTATTTTATGACTCGAACTCAACTTCTCCTTGAGCTGTTGTAGATTGACACCTTATCTTAGCCTACTTCTGTATGTCTTATAAATAAATAAAATAAATAAATAAATAAATATTAGGGGACAATCTTACACAAATCGAACTAGCCCCATAGTAAGCTCAATAAGGCTTGTGTTATGGATACTAGACGACGATATATTTAATAGATACAAATACTTAAATACATAGAAAACATCCATGACTCAGGAACAAATATTCGTGCTCATCGCACAAATAAATGCCCTTACCGGGATTCGAACCCAGGACCTCCTGCTTCGTAGGCAGGGTCACTACCAACTAAGCTAAAGCGGTCGTCGTCATGTCTTACTTAAAAAATTTCCTTATGATACAAAGATGTACCTACATGGAAACATTTTATAGCGCTTACCCATGGTCCGGCTGTGACGTGACGAGCCCTATCGTGGACCATGGCTTCTCTTGTCGAGTGGCTGCCCTTTCGATAAGAGAAGCAATACGGGCCGATACAGACTGCATACCAGCTACGATTTGTATGGGAACTGTGGGCTGCACGCCGACTGCACATTTTTTTTCATCACACTTGCTCGAAAATGGTGTCATTACACGTAGGTTCTGCGGGCCGTAAATGACCTATTACGCCCTAGGGCGTAATGGTTTTCTTTTTAAATTTGAAACGATGGTTTTGTATTACTCTTATTTGTCGTGTTCAAAGGAAATGCCAATTTACTTTTTTAACTTTTATCACTGAAATATTTATTTAAAGAGAACTGTTATTGCAAATACATATAAACACATATTTCTGTTACATTAATTTATTGTTTAAATAGTGTATTTCAGTATTTTGCAAATATAAAATCAACCGTTTTAGGTCTTTACCGTTATGGGTTCCGAACGTGTCTTGACTTTCGCATTGTCTATGGATAAGTCACTAATGTCACTGTCAGTTTTACTATTTTATTTAGGTTAAGTAAGGTTATATTAATTAGATTTCCTCACAAGTGTGATGAAAAACATTGTGTGTGCCACGGGCGGTAAAGGAATTACAAACTCGAGTTATTAAAGCCCTCAGCTTCGCCTCGGCCTTGTAACAAACACTCGTTTGTAATTCCTTACTTACCGCCCTTGATACACAATGTACTAATACAAGTTGTATCTCGATTTCAGTCCATCTATGTCGATCGGCGCTTAGTGAATGTTTACAATTTTGCCACCTACCTTGTCTTCTGTAAATATTTTGCTAAAACTTGATCTTTGTTGTTTAGGTGGCGATCAAGAACCACGCACCCACCGTGGTGATTGTGGACGCTATGGCGAAGAGTTTCATCTACTACGAAAGCGGAGTCCTGAACGACAAGCGATGGTGAGTTCATAGTTATATATTCTGAAACAATACACGATCATTTTTAATCGGTGATCAGGGTAGAAAAATATGAATATCTAGCTAAAGTTAAACTTAATAGGCGAGGTCTCACGCAATTACCCTACTGTTTAATTAATTAAATGTTGAAACATAATTTAAATTAATAACCACTGGATACATGGTCATCTTACATTAATTATTCAACGAAGGTCACGTTATCACGAAACCCCAAGTGCCATCGCTTTGGCGGGAAATTGGATAGACAGAAAATGACAAGTTATTACTCCTAAATTATCATTGCCATTAAATTTTTGAAGAGGTTGTAACCTTACAGATACAGATTAGTAGGGTAACAACTAACAAGGAATTTAGGCTAATATGGATTTCAAAATAAAAATTATCACAGAAAAAAGTTTGATTCCATGGGATTAATTACGACTTCAACGTGACCGCCATCAATTACTGAGTTCGAAAAATTGGTACCTGATCACCGATTAAAAATCATCGTGTATACAGAGAGGACCCACCGTAGGTTTGTTCGTGGAGGTGTACTAAGTTAAATGTCTCTTATTTGCTTCGGCGTAGTCGGATAAAAGTATTCTATGTGTTAACAACACAATTTACTTGTACACCAAATTTCATGGAAATCGATCATGAGGATTTGTTCACGTGCACAGCTGAGATTTTTGGTAAATTGATATCAGCGGTTATTGAAATTAAATTAAATTAAATATCACTTTATTTCAGACACTGGGCCCATAATGTGTTAGTAACAATTATCTTAAATTCTAATGTTGATATAATGAAATGCAATCAGAAGCGGCTTTGCCCGCGTGTAATTCGATTAGTGATAAAAATATCGAGATCGGCGGTCATAGAAAAGCAGTCAGACGCGAAATCTTTTCTTTTTAAGGATCTATTCATGTCTTTCCCGCCTTACTCTTACCTTCCTTTCCAGCGGCCAAAGCAAGCCCAGACTGAACCACGCAGTCCTCGCCGTGGGCTGGAGCTCCGAGAACGGCACCCACTTCATCCTGAAGAACAGCTGGACTGACAAATGGGGCGACCAGGGCTACATCCGCATCGCGCCTGACGTGTGCGCCTTATTGGAACGGCCCACCTACTCGCTGATCCAGCCTGCTCACATAGACAAGGCGGCTTTGCGTTCGGCTGCGGGCACAGACTAAAATCTAGATTAAGGACTTTATATATCGATGAAGAAAAGAAGAGAACACGTAGGTTTATACGGGATAGTCTGACATGCGCCTGTTAAAGGCGTGATAAAAGAAAAATAATAAAAATATATTTTAAAAAATCAAGCTTTTTTAATAGAAAACACTCATTATAACCAAACAGATGATTCGAGTCAAATCAGCTCGTTGGTGCCATATTGCATTGTGATCGAACTTTTATAAGTTTATCATCATATTTCACCGGAAATTTTGATCCCTCATAGCTTAATGTGGCCTCAATTTTCAATGTATCTTTAAATTGCATAAGTTTGCCGAATTTTTAGTTGAATCGGATAATGGCATGTGGTTCAAAAATGGTTGCACATGTTGAAACTCGAAGACTGCATAATAAAAGCTTGTAAAAATCATAAAGGTGCCTTTTAGATTTCTGTCTTCTCTTCTTCTTCGTTACGCTCTTAGCAGAGTGGTTGTGGTCATCTGGATTGAGGGCTATTGTTACTCGCATTATGATGTCTCGTCCAATTCGTGGCCCTTCTGATACATTTATATAATGTTATCCACAGCAGACTTAGTTGTAGTAATTGCATGAGTGACCTGCCATGTATTTTAGTGGCTTTTTCTTTTCCGTGAACCACCAGGATTTTAGATTTAAGAGGATTAAATTGTGAAAAAGGGCATGCAGTTCACTGAAGCGCAGTTATAATTATAAATAAGCTATCATTGTTTGAGAATTGATTGATTGGTTCCAGTTCCATCTCAGCACATTTATCGAAAATGCCTTGATTGTAAGTTCTATTTTCAGTGTGTAATGTGAAATCAGTACAAAAATAAATTGTATGTAAGAAAATGATGTTTTACTTACTCAGACCTTTATATTTCCTATTTAGCTAAATTAAGTGTGGTTGTGTGTTGGATAGAGAAATCAGACTGGGGCATAGCACAAAACTCCAGCTAGCACAAGATGGCCGCGACCTGTATTGCGCATGACCGGCATGACACTGTATGTAATGTACAGTCACCACACAGGAATGTTACGCCACTGGCCACTGTTGTTAACGGACTTCCAAAAGAAGGACGGTTCTCAATTGACAACCTTTCATTTTTTTGAGCCTTTAATTTTATTGGTTCTCTGTATTTGGTTTGAAAAGACGCTGATTGATAGTTTATTTGTTTCACCAGGATTTGTAATTAATTTATAATTAATATTTTAATACTTACTTATTCTAAAAGGGCGCAACTACAGTTCTACGGTAGGATAAACCATTACTTTAGTCTTATCGCGATCGAAAAAAAGTAAGCGATCTGACAGTATGCATTGATTGACAATGTCAAATTCAAAATTATGACAGCTTATTTTTTCTGTGGCAAAAGGCACTGGCATTTCATCTATTGTGCCGTAGAACTGGTTAAATGAGAACATATTTTTTATATTAAGCGATATAAAAAATTATAAAAATAGTGTAGTGTTCAGGAGACAAAATGCTTTCGAATCGTATATACATTTATGCCACACCTGGCCATAAAGTGGCTTTTTCCGCACGCTGCGCGCACGGAAAAAGCCGCTTTCTGGCCAAGTGTAGACATAAAATGATGAACACAACACGGGAGGTAATAAAGAAAGCCCTCGCTCGCATATTTACGTCCCTCGCTTGCAGCTCGGGCCGCAAACTTCTGCGATCTCGGCCTTTCTTTGTATTACCACCCTAGTTGTGTAATGTACTATTTAAAGTGTTTTTAAATGAAATGTTGTCAATTCGTCTGAATGCTTTTTTTTGTGTGTTTGTTCACCGATTACTTGAAGACGGCTGGACCAATTTGGAAAATTCTTTTTTGTTTGGAAGGGTAGACTCCCGAGGTGGTCCCATTGCAACCAAATCAGGATCTCATGATGGGGTCTTGGAGATATCGAGGGAACTCTTCAAATATCATAGGCACACATACAGGGTGTCCCTAAAACCAACTTTTATACGATCAGGGCTGATAGACCAGCTCATAAGAACCTAGATTAAGCAAATTTGACCTCAGTAAAAATCTCTTAGTTTTCGAGATATTGACGTTTTTGTAAAACTCGTGCTAAGTGATACCCTGACTCGGTGTTTTGAGTGGGTTGTACGTTGTTTTGCCTAACAACTTTTTGCCTATTTTCGTTTTGCCTAATTTCATTTTGACTAATATTGTTTTGCATAATTATTCATTTTGCCTAATTTTTATTTGAGTGAAACTCGTTTTGTATAATCCTTATTTTACCTAAATTTATTTCGTCTAATATTGTTTTGTCTAATTTTTAGTTAGTATAATCTACATTTATATAATGTTTGTTTAACATAATTATTTTTTGTCTAACATACATTTTGCATAATTTTGTTTGTTCTATACTTATTTCGTATAATGTTTCATTTAACCTAACCTAACCTACTTTTCTGACCGCAATTCGTTTTTGTTGGAGGACGCAGTTCAAACCTAACCTAACCTACTTTTCTGACAGCAGTTCGGTTTTGTTAGGGGACGCAGTTCAAACCTAACCTAACCTACTTTTCTGACAGCAGTTCGGTTTTGTTGGGGGACGCAGTTCGAACCCTAACCTAACCTAACCTAATTGAACTTATGGTTTGAGTTTTTTTTAATGCGGGGGGCTTCGCCCCCCGAGCCCCCCTTGTGGGGGGCTCCGCCCCCCCGTCCCCCCTTTTCGTTCTACGCCCTAATAATTTACCCAAGCAGAGTGGCTTTATGGGCTGCTGTAAAAATATTATTTATGGTTTTGTATAATATTATTAGTATTAGACGCAGTTCAAACCTTACCTAACCTACTTTTCTGACAGCAGTTCGTTTTTGTTGGGGGACGCAGTTCAAACCTAACCTAACCTACTTTTCTGACAGCAGTTTGTTTTTGTTGGGGGACGCAGTTCTAACCTAACCTAACCTACTTTTTGCTTAATGTAACCTTTGTATTGAGTTTTTAGACAAAAAAAATTTAGTTAAAATGATATTCGGCTATATAATTATTAGTTAAAATAAGAATCGACAAAGTGAGTTTTAGATAAAATAATATTCGACAAAACAAGAGTTATGCAAATGATAATTTAGGTAAAACGAGTTTCGACAAAACAATAATTATGAAAAATGAATTTATACATATTGACTTTAGACAAAAAATTCATTATAGTAAAAGTTGTTAGACAAACTGAAATTAGACAAAAAATTTTTAGACAAGTCAAGGGAATACCTTTTGAGTGTCATTGCTAAAATATCAAGTATTTTACAAATCTGTTTTTTGCTATGTGTGGCCAAATAACTATGCTATTGAACGTATTTTCTATTTTTGCTAATTTATTCATGCTGTGGACACAGTACAATAACAAAAAAAAATTATTCGATTTTTTTCAAATTTTACCTCTGAATTCGAACTAGCGTGGTGAAAAAAAAATGTACCAACATAACCAGGCACTCAACGTAAAAAAATTGCGCATTTATTGTAGTTTCTAAAATGGTATAAAATTTACTAAACACTGTAATAATTTTTGAAATAATGATATTTTGTTACAAAATTAACTGTCTGCCGCCTTCATCTCATACGATCCGGTTGAACTAAGTTTGCACCTGGCGTGCTTGACATCACATACAAATTTGGTGCAAACTTCACGTAATCGTCAATATCTCGAAAACTAAGAAATTTTTATGAGGTCGATTTTACTCAGTCTCGTTTATTATGAGCTGGTTTATCAGCCCTGTTCGCCATTTTGTAAAAGTCGCGAATTTTGATAGCCTGGATCAGTCTTTCGAATGTCATGACTTCAAATTTCAGTATTTTCTTAATCTGCTTTTTGTTAAACATTACTTAATAATTATGCTATCATACCTTTTCTGTTCGAAATTCAAATTCTGGTACGAAATTTAACCAATGGAATATTGTAGTATAACCTCCTTTTGAATTAAAATGCTATTATCTTAAAAACTACGGTGTCTTGTGTGTAAAATCTTACTATTTTAAACTACATTATTTTTTTTTATTTTAGCATGGTAAATTTGTTTTAAGTATTACGCGATTCAAATCCGAGGTCATATTTTGAATCACGTAAAATCTAATTTATTTTGATAAGGTATGATAGCATAATTATTAAGTAATGTTTAAAACAAAAAGCAGATTAAGAAAATACTGAAATTTGAAGTCATGACTTTCGAAAGACTGATCCAGGCTATCAAAATTCGCGACTTTTACAAAATGGCGAACAGAGCTGATAAACCAGCTCATAAAAAACGAGACTGAGTAAAATTGACCTTATAAAAATTTCTTAGTTTTCGAGATATTGACGATTACGTGAAGTTTGCACCTAATTTGTATGTGATGTCAAGCACGCCAGGTGCAAACTTAGTTCAACCGGATCGTATGAGATGAAGGCGGCAGACAGTTAATTTTGTAACAAAATATCATTATTTCAAAAATTATTACAGTGTTTAGTAAATTTTATACCATTTTAGAAACTACAATAAATGCGCAATTTTTTTACGTTGAGTGCCTGGTTATGTTGGTACATTTTTTTTTCACCACGCTAGTTCGAAGTCAGAGGTGAAATTTGAAAAAAATCGAATAATTTTTTTTTGTTATTGTACTGTGTCCACAGCATGAATAAATTAGCAAAAATAGAAAATACGTTCAATAGCATAGTTATTTGGCCACACATA
Source organism: Eudemis profundana (assembly GCA_947034925.1). Taxonomy (NCBI): domain Eukaryota; kingdom Metazoa; phylum Arthropoda; class Insecta; order Lepidoptera; family Tortricidae; genus Eudemis; species Eudemis profundana. Next base: position 4,795,925 of record OX344814.1, on the reverse strand, counting down.
GCAAAAAACAGATTTGTAAAATACTTGATATTTTAGCAATGACACTCAAAACACCGAGTCAGGGTATCATTTAGCACGAGTTTTACAAAAACGTCAATATCTCGAAAACTAAGATATTTTTACTGAGGTCAAATTTGCTTAATCTAGGTTCTTATGAGCTGGTCTATCAGCCCTGATCGTATAAAAGTTGGTTTTAGGGACACCCTGTATAGCGATTTGGGTATTTTTCTTAGTTTCTCGTGCATTTCTTATTAGAAAAAAGTTTCCAGTCTTAACCGACTTCAAAATAAAGAACAATTTTTATGTAGGTTTGTTCCCCGATTAGGTACGGCTATTTGATTGAAAACGGCTAGACCGATTTGGATTTTTTTTCTTTTAACTAAATAGACTTAGTCTGTTTGGTTAAAACAATATTTTTCCAGCCCCAACAAAAAAAAACCGGTCAAGTGCGAGTCGGACTCGCGCACCGAGGGTTCCGTACAAACTCGTCAGTAGATACGTGAATAATTCAAGAAAAAATGTATGGTGGGACAAACTTAACTTTGCTCTTGTGAAACTGTTGTCCCCATACATCGACATATGCCGCGGTTAGTTTAGTAGGAGCAAATCAGGTTGTCTTACTATTTTTGCGGATTTCTAAAAAACGCTGCAAGTTAGGAAAACCGTTTTATTTTTCGTGTAATATTTAGGATAATATTAATAATCGGTAATTATTGCAGATTTTTCTGTTCAGTATCTTCGGAGATAATAGGGGGGGAACGGTATTTTTTTTAACGGTTTTTGTCTTCAATCAAAAACTACATGTCTAAGAAAAAAAATAAAAATTGTTTTGGAATCTACATATTAAGCCCTTTCATTTGATATCCCACTCGATATATTAGCTCAACTTTTGATTTATGACATCCCATTTCGGTCCCCTTTAAAAAAAAAGTAAAATAGGTATAAGATTTTTTTTCTGTCCCATAGGCTCGGATTAGCGGTTTTTAACACTATTCCAAATTTCAAGTCGATAGCATTAGTAGATCCTGAGATAACTTGCTGTGACAGACGGACAGACAGACAGACAGACAGACAGACAGACAGACAGACAGACAGAGTCGCACCATAAGGGTTCCTTTTTTACCATTTTGGTACGGAACCCTAAAAAAGGACCTAAATTTTGAAAACAAAAAATAAAAACCGACTTCCAAAAACTTAAACTAAAAAGCAGAAAATAATATGGTAATTACCTCAAAGAAATGTATAATCCACGATTCATATATACATATACAGATATTTATAGTTTTTAACCTCTTATTTTTGAAGTCGGTGCCCTGCCAGCTAAGGAGCTCAACATAGCCAGCTTTGCGTGGTAGTGGCAGGCACCGACTTTAAAAATAACAGGTTAATAAATATCTGTATATGTATATATGAATCGTTGATTATCCATTTCTTTGAGGTAATTAACATATTATTTTCTGGTTTTTAGTTTAAGTTTTTAATTTAGCCATGTAATGCAAATCGAGCATACTTCGGGCACACGGCTGCTAATGAATTATGAACACTAAAAGATAACTAAGAACTACATTAAGACTAAATTAAGAACAGTGACAAGTGCCGTAACATACCCTTGTGGTGACTGTACGATTCTCATTGACCGGGCTGCGCTGGAGCGCGCCGAAGCTTCATACTAAATTATATGGATTGAGCCGGGTGCAAAAATCAACTTTAATAACTATATTGACGCATAATTTCCGTAAGCCATTAGTTTGAGTATTACCGCACCGGCATCAGAGAAGCTACCTTTGGTGAATCCAAAAAACCTTAATCGATCTCTAGAAGTTGAACACGCCTTTGTATGTCGAAGACCTCTATAAGTTGAAAACTCGTTCACTTGATTTCTTTTGTTTTCCTTTGTGTTTCGACTTACTTGTCGAAGTTCCGCTGTATATGAATAGTAGTTATATGTCTGAGCCGACCGGTGCGCGTGCGTCAGTTGATCAACTCACCTACTACATGATGGGCGCGATGCAAGTTTGGCTGGCTTTGGCGTTATGCGCTATCGGTAAGTATTTTTTTATAGTGACTGGCTCTTAAACCAGCTCTTTTTTGTTAATGTTATTCAGTTACTAATAGCTATCGATTTTATGCACTGGTCTTGATCTACACATTTAGTTTAATAACAAAAATACCACACCTTACTCGCTTACATACTTTTGTAAAAAACCAGTTACTATACATATAATAATGTAATGTATTATGTGTGTATTTTATATTTGATAAAGAGAAACGTTGTCAGTCCGCCAGTGGTATTGTAGTACAGCTACAAATGATTACTTAATTTAATTAGCAGAATAACCACGTTCACGAGGTTGTTTTTTCTTAAATACCTAAAAGTATCGCTTATAGAAGGGCAGATATTTACAATTTACCTTAACTTAGGTACTTATAATCAACATTGTTATATTTTCTAAGCCCCTCCAGAAACCTGAAAAAAATATTTTCGTAATCTATGGATGGTCCCTTATATGTATATGTTTTCACTCAATTCCATTCGAATGTGGGCCAATTTAAAATTTTATATAGTCATTTAGTACTGTACGGAACCGATCATGCCTTAGGCGGATCTCACACTGCAGCGCGAATCGCGGCGACACGCGACTCAGCGATTTTCAACTTTGTATGTAGAATCATCGATTTGTATAGAACAATCGCGCGGTATGGCACACTGGCGTGTAAATCGCGGCGACTCCCAGCGACTCGCTGCGAATCGCCGCGACTCGCAGCTACACGGAAAAAATCGCGGCGAGTATCGCTCGATAGGCGAAGAACACACTGAAATCGCCCGTCGCCGCGATTTTTTCGTACTATGCGCAGCTACACGGAAAAAATCGCCGCGATTTACGCACCAGTGTGCGCCACCCCGCGATTTTTCTATACAAATCGATGATTCTACATACAAAGTTGAAAATCGCTGAGTCGCGTGTCGCCGCGATTTTCGCTGCAGTGTGAGATCCGCCTTAAAGCGAGTCGCGCCTGCGATGTCGCCGGCGAGTCGCGTCGTCACGTCGCGACTCGCCCGTCACGGCGACGGGCGATTTCAGTGTGTTTTTCGCCTCATGTAGGTACTTACTTCGCAGGCTCATCGACTCGAAGTTTACATTGACCTTTGGTGCAGTATTTTTTATTATTTTTTTAAACAAATAAACACAGCTCGCTCAAAAAAAGTATAAAGACGTCTGTGTGAGTGCGATCCATACCGAATTCTTACGCATTCTTAAAACTTTGCGTGTAGTGCGTTCGACCGTTCGTACACGGCGCGCACACATTCAAGCACATGATGTACCTTTTGTAGCAAGAAAAATTACGTGCTATTTATTATACTGTGTGTGTCTAGCGGTGACCATGATTGCGCAGTAGCAAAATATAACGGATCGTAGGTAAAGTATAAAGGCCAAAAACAGACATATACATAGTAGAGATGGGCTGACTAGTCGCCGACTAGTCGGGAATGCGACTACTCGGCATTATTCGTAGTCGGCCGATTAGTCGGCGACTAGTCGGCAAAAAATGCCGAATATTCGGCACTATTGCCCAGCGGAGAATATAGGACACAGAAATTAAACCATATTTTTGTTAATAATTATTTTATATTTTTACGTACTTTACTCAAACACAAAAAAATAACTGGCCAAGAGCATGTCGGACCATGCTCAGTGTAGGGTTCCATAGCCGTAACTATAAGGTAAAAAATACGATGTAAAAAAAGTACAACAACAAAAGAGCGTATCTTCATAGCAATTACGTCCTTTTGTTGAGAAGCGCAGTTTATCGGCAATAACTCAAAAACGGTACATTCGATCTTGTTGAAAATAATTTTCGTTGAAAGTATTAATTAAGCGTTACCTTCGTGATTTTTTTCATATTTTTCGGACGCACGGTTTAGAAAATAGAGGGGGGGGGGGACACAATTTACACAACTTTCGGAGCGATTATTTCCAAATACATTCACTTAATCAAAAACATTACTTAGGAACCTTATAGTGTTTTTTAAAGAGCTGTCAAACTATGTACCACACGTTGATATTTGCTGAAAAAAAAAATTTACTGTCTTTAACATGTATGGAGTGCCCCCCCTAAAAATATTTATTTTAATTATTTATATACCAAACTAAGTAGCGGCTCATAAAAGACACCTATATTCCAAATTTCATCAATATCCATCATGTAGTTTCTGAGTAAAATGCCTGTGACATACGGACAGACGGACAGACAGACGGACGGACATGACGAAACTATAAGGGTTCCGTTTTTGCCATTTTGGCTACGGAACCCTAAAAACAACTTAATTAAAAAGTGATCAAAACTCGAACTAGGGAGACGAAGCGAACCGAGCGTTTCCGATTGCACCCGAACATAGCTAATAACTATGATCGGCAATGCCGACTAGTCGGCCGATTAATCGGCAAATTGAGAACCGATCAGTCGGCCGACTAGCTAGTCGGCATTATCCGTAGTCGGCCCATCTCTAATACATAGTTTCTCTTCGCCGCGATACCTATTCAAGATCGAGGCACAGACGGTGCAATCCGTACTGCAGCGTTCTTAAAACTCTGCTTGTAGTGCATTCGTTCACGACGCGCACACATACAGTCAAGGGCACCAATATGTATACACCACAAAGTTTCAAAAATATGTATACAGCTCTTATTAGTATGGCAGTAAGGTTTATGTATACATATTTTGGAACTTTGTGTGGATATTTATCTTTGCCCTTGACTGTACAAGCCGCGCGATGTACCTTTTGTAGTAAGAAACATTACTGCTATTATACTGTGGTTCCGTTGGCTAACAAAGAATCTTTTCATCACACTTGCTCGAAAATGGTGTCATTACACGTAGGTTTTGCGGGCCGTAAATGACCTGTTACGCCCTAGGGCGTAATGGTTTGCTTTTTAAATTTGAAACGCTGGTTTTGTTTTACTCTTATTTGTCATTTTCAAAGGAAACGCCAACTTACTTTTTTAACTTTTATTACTGAAATATTTATTTAAAGAGAACTGTTATTGCAAATACATGTAAACACATATTTCTGTAACATTAATTAAATGTTTAAATAGTGCATTTCAGTATTTTGCAAAAATAAAATCAACCATTACCGCTATGGTTTGCGAACGTGACGTGAATTCGCATTGTCTATGGATAATGTCACTAATGTCACTGTCAGTTTTACAATTTTATTTAGGTTAAGTAAGGTTATTTTAATCAGATTTCCTCACAAGTGTGATGAAAAACATTGTGTGTGCCACGGGCGGTAAAGGAATTACAAACTCATGTTATTAAAGCCCTCGGCTTCGCCTCGGCCTTATAACAAACACTCGTTTGTAATTCCTTACTTACCGCCCTTGATACACAATGTACTATTACACTTTCATGCCATAGAGATGTTTGTGCAATTTTGCGCGCAATTGTGCGCGCCCTCTACGGACGCACTATAAGCAAAGATTTAAGAACGCTCCAGTATGGATCGCACTCACACAGGCGCGCCATCGCGCGTCTGTGTGAATACGTGTTGCGCGCTCCTAAACGACCGAAGTTGGACTACTTGTCCATCTTTATACTTTGACTGAACTCTATAAGTAGATGTAAAAAATAAGGAAAATATCAACTCTATAAGTAGATGTAAAAAATAAGGAAAATATCAACTCTATAAGTAGATGTAAAAAATAAGGAAAATATCAACTCTATAAGCAGATGTAAAAAATAAGGAAAATATCAACTCTATAAGTAGATATAAAAAATAAGGAAAATATCAAGTCTATAAGTAGATATAAAAAATAAGGAAAATATCAAGTCTATAAGTAGATGTAAATAACTAAATATTTGTACTAAAAAAGACCCGACCGCGGTGCACTTTAAAAGTGCATAAAATCCGCTATTTTGTTTATTTTAACGAACTTCATACCCAGTGACACTCGCGCCATCGAGTCGAATCTAATGATGTATCATTTATCAAAATCGGTTGTGCCGTTGAGTAGTTACGAGCGGACACAGGAACGGACATACAGGTCAAACACATAACCCTCCTTTGGGCTTCGCCGTAGTCGGGTAAAAATAAGGAAAATATCAACTCTACAAGTAGATGTAAAAAATAAGGAAAATATCAAAAGTCACGAGTTGATAGCCAGCTTGTTTGCTGTGTCAGTAATTAATTAGGCATATTATTGCAAACAGACGAGGAAAAATGATAGGACATTCTGGAAGGAAAGATAGAGGGAAAAAGATGAAGAGGAAGACCTAGACGCAGTTACATGGACCAAGTGAAGGAAAAAGTTGATGTCGTGTCTTATCAAAATGTTAAGAAGCTGGCGTACGTCAGGCAAGATTCGAAGCTACTCCACCGACAAGAGTGTAACTCTTAAATTAATGATGATGATGATAAAAAACTGAATTCAACTGTTTAGGGGTCATTCAAAGATTACGTCATACTCATAGACTCGTAGTTTCTAGCCATATGTAACGTCCTAGATTTCTGTAAAAAAACTCAAAAGATTTGTTCTGGAAATAGGCCACAGGGCCAGTTTTACGGAGCTCAGGACGACTTCGTCCACAGTCCCATTTCGTCACCTTCTTAAATCGTCCTCATTGCATAATTATGGTCTACTGTTCTAATTCGCCAACATTCCTATATCGTCACTTTCCTACGTGGGCCACAGTACCTACTAGGTAGTCAACATTTATATTTCAACCACAGTGCCAACCCGTCAGAGTCTTTTTTTGACTACAGTGCTAACTCGTCACCATTCCTTTTTAGACCAAGGTGCCGACTCGTCAACATTATTAGATCGATTAAATATCAACACAGTGTGTCTATCAAAACTAGTCTAAACCTACCAGCGCTTTGGAAATTGACAATTGAAGAAAATAAACGCCTCAAGAAACTCTTGAAGAGATGAGAAAAAGCATGACAGAATGAAAAATAGGCGTGCTGTAATTTTTAGGGGGCCCCCTTACCAAATTCTTTGAGAACAAATGATCTGAAGTGAAAGTTAACTTAATTTTTGTGCAAGTAAACTGCAGTTAAATATATTCATATTTATATCCCAAACACGTTTTAAGTTGCAGTAGCAGAGTCGCTTTCGGAGGTGTACGTCAGATTCCGTTTTCGTCAGATGCACTTGTAGGTCAGATTCCGTTTTCGTCAGATGCCGTGTTGGTCAGATTCTGTTTTCGCCAGATGCCTTGTTGGTCAGATTCCGTTTTCGCCAGATGCTTTGTTGGTCAAATTCCGTTTTCGCCAGATGCCTTGTAGGTCAGATTCCTTTTTCGTCAGAAGCCTTGTAGGTCAGATTCCGTTTTCGTCAGATGCCTTGTAGGTCAGATTCCGATTTCGTCAGATGCCTTGTTGGTCAGATTCCGTTTTCGTCAGATGCCTTGTAGGTCAGATTCCGTTTTCGTCAGATGACTTGTAGGTCAGATTCCGTTTTCGTCGGATGCCTTGTAGGTCCGATTCCGTTTTCGTCAGATACCTTGTAGGTCAGATTCCGACTTAGTTTCCTAGTAGGTCCCGACTTAGTCCGATTCTGTCTGATTCCGAGTAAGTCAGATTCATATATCTTTTTATTTATTTCATGGAACGTCAATTATTGAGTCTGCTGTGGTACTCGACTTGGCACGCTATTGCAGTTATATTTTTATGCCACACCTGGCCATAAAGTGGTTTTTCCGCACGCTGCGCGTACGGAAAAATCCGCTTTCTGGCCAAGTGTAGGCATAAAATGATTTACACAACACGGGAGGTAATAAAGAAAGCCCTCGATCGCATATTTACGTCCCTCGCTTGCAGCTCGGGCCGCAAACTTCTGCGATCTCGGCGGCTTTTCTTTGTATTACCACCCTAGTTTAATTAGTTTAGTAGTCTTTGTAATGTACTATTGTAAAGTTCGAGTCACATCATTATAAATAAATAATGATCCCAAACGAGGTACTAGGATATCGAACTTCATAGGCGTTATATTTGCATTTAACCTTTTCGTACACTAAAATGCGAAAGAATGGTTCGAAATGTTCGAATAAAGGTAGATTTTTTGGAGTGTTTTTAATTGATTGTTTTGCATATTTGAGAAAGGATATACATACCTCGGCGTGAAAAGGGGTTGCCGGCCTCGTAACTATCTGGCCTTGCTTTCGCTCGGTCTGGCCCTAACTTAATTTTGGTTCCAAGTTCCAACTGATCATACGCGACGCGTTCGTATCGGTTCAGTCATTTTTAAGTTACGAGGGAACAGACGTACATACATACATTTATGTATACATACGGCACTAAAATTATAATCCTTTTAGAACGGTTAATCCGATCTTGTTGAAAATAATTTTCGTGGAAAGAATCAATAAAGCGTTTTTTCATATCTTCCGGACACACGGTTTAGAAGATAGAGGGTGGGACACAATTTTCACAACTTTCGGAGCGGTTATTTCCAAAGATATTCACTTAATCAAAAACATTACTTAGGAACCTTAAAATGTTTTGAAAAGAAATGTCGATATAAATTTGCTGGAAATATATTTTTTTAATTTCTGTTACGTGTATGGAGTGCCCCCCCCCCCCCCAAGAATATTTATTTTAGTTGTTTTACTACTAAACTAAGTATCGGCTCATACAATACACCTATATCTAAATTTTATCAATATCCATGATGTCGTTTTTTAAATAAAGTGCCTGTGACATACGGACAGACGGACGGACGGACAGACAGACGAAACTATAAGGGTTCCGTTTTTGCTATTTTGGCTACGGAACCCTAAAAACCCAGTAAAAACTCTATTCAACCAACGAACCCTATTGACCCTGTTTTATGGTATTATATATATATTTTTTTTATTAGAATATTCAGTTATGTATGTGCTTTAAGAAAATGGTTCAGAATGTAAGTTGACGTCTGGCTTCTGTTGTCGCGTGACAGATCACTGCCAGTCTCACTCTACTAGGAATCTTAAAAGTTGGAATCCGACCCACTAAGAATATAACAAAATGTGAATCTGACCTACTAGGAGTCTGTCTGGCAAAAACGAAACCTGACCTATTGTAAATCCAGCAAATAAGAGTCTGACGCACTAGGAAACTGACTAAGTCAGAATCTGACGAAAAGGGAATCGGACCTACAAGGCATCCGACGAAAACGGAATCGGACCTACAAGGCATCCGACGAAAACGGAATCTGACCTACAAGGAATCTGACGAAAAAGGAATCTGACCTACAAGGCATCCGACGAAAACGGAATCTGACCTATAAGGAATCTGACGAAAATGGAATCTGACCTATAAGGAATCTGACGAAAACGGAATCTGACCTACAAAGCATCTGGCGAAAACGGAATCTGACCTACAAGGCATCTGGCGAAAACAGAATCTGACCAACAAGGCATCTGGCGAAAACGGAATCTGACCAACAAGGCATCTGACGAAAACGGAATCTGACGTACACCTCCGAAAGCGCAGAGTCGACGCCTGAGGATGAACCAATTCCATTCTCCGAGGGACGAGGCCAGATATTTGGTATGTTTGGTGTATGTTGTACATTCTCGTTAGCTGTTCTATGCAGCAAACAATTTTCTATCCAAAAAATGCATTTTTTCCTGTAAACTGATGTTTTACACAAAAAAAACTATCTTTGAGTAGTGCCCGAGTTATGGAAAAAACGTTCGCTGCTGGATGGAGCACCAGCTCTTAGTATGTTCTTAAAATGTTCTTGGATATCCAAAACTGGCGGGAGATAGTCTCTGAGAGACTAAAAATATGTGACATTCGCAACCAAACGGTAGACCAGGTACCACTTTGCTTTTAGGTAGTACTACTACCTACTGGTTTATAGACGCAAACAATTTCGATGTTACATAGGTACCAGTGGCGTGACGTCCATAGAACTCTAATCCCATCGGCTTGCCTAATGCAGTTCAACACTTAATTCGAGTGCTCTTAAAGAAAAGTGAAGCCTAAGCTGCTCCAAGGATTTCTTCAACGCCACCCTACTGATAGATACATAGGTACTTATTAGTAAGCGGTGATCCTTTAGCTAGGTAACGACATGTTCAACTTCAAAGCAACAGAACATAATAAAAATCTGATCTGACCTTGATTTGTTACACTTTGCAATGTTCACAGGGACATCCGATGAATTAATCCAGAGCTATCGCCAGCAAACACCCAGAGCACCAGAATTGCCAGCCGTGATTCCGGCAGACCGGTGGCTTCATGACCGATTCCCGCCCCTTGAGGAGTTCACAAACCCTGAGTCATCACTCTATGTACACCTGGAACCCACATCTGACTCAACACCACGACCGAATCCCGTTCCAACGAGGCCGGAAGCTTCTTTGGAAACCACTAAGTCTGAAGGACTGGACTCCACAAACTTGGGATCGTCATTATTGAATGACCACACTGCAATGACAGAGCCAGACTGGGAGCATCCAGATCCAGATACTCCTTGGGAAGCTTTCTTTTCTGAGACAGAGCCGACACGACCAGATTTCAACCGATCTTGGCACCTTCATGTGGATCTCACTGTTCCCCGCTCAGAAGACACTGAAGCTTATGACGTGGAGTACGTATATCAACCAATTCGGCCGTGCTTGTCTAAAACTAGACTTTTAGACTGGCATGGCAGAATGTCAGCCTAGACATAACAAAAAATGATTTTTAGGGTTCTGTACCTAAAAAGGAAAAAACGAAACCCTTATAAGATCACTTCGTTGTCCGTCTGTCTATCCGTTTGTCAAGACCCTTTATCTCGGGCACGCGTGGAGGTATCGAGATGAATCAGATGATATAAAACCATATACTCAGATTACTCAGGTTTTCGGTCCCTTGCAGCTGTGAAAAAATCAAACTTCTTAGTTAACGTAAACAAGTGCGAGTCGGACTCGCGCACCGAGGGTTTCGTACAAACTCGTAAGTAGATACATGAAGAGTTCAAGAAAAACTATATGGCGATTAATTTAGTTGGAGCAAATAAGTATGTGTTAAGATTTTTGCAAGTTTCTCAAAAACGGTGCAAGTTAGGAAAACCGTTATATTTTTCCTGTAATATTTAAGATGACATCAATAATAAGGGTTCGTAATGGGACTTTGAAAATTGAAAGTAGGGCTATTACAGTGGGGTATCAAATAAAAGGGCTCGATTTGTAGATTAAAACTTTTCTTTTTTTTTAATAAGTAGTTTTTGATTTATGGCGAAAAACGTTAAAAAAAATACCATTCCCCCTATTATTTTCGAAGTTACTGAACAAAAAATCTGTTATAGTTACCAATTATTAACATAATCCTAAATATTACAGGAAAAATATAACGGTTTTCCTAACTTACATCGTTTTTTAGAAATTCGCAAAAATCGTAACACATACTAAACACTAAACTAACCGATATACCTACAGTTTTTCTTGAACTATTCACGTATCTATTTACGAGTTTATACGGAACCCTCGGTGCGCGAGTACGATCGCACTTGACCGGTTTTTAAGACTATTGACTGCTTTTGCTTAAAAATACAAACTTGTATATTGCAGATGGCATGCAGAATCGCAAACGGCGCGCACAGTGGTAGAAAACTCTACGACCATCTACCGAACGCCATTGCCTGACGGTCATGTACAATTTTTTGAGGTGAAAAATCATCAAATTATTATCTTTTTTTTATTCTAACTGCATGAATCCTGCTAAGATTTTCCCACTGCGCTACAATATGGGGTTTTTCAAAAAGGGTGTCATCCAATTTCTTCGAGACCGGCAACGCATTGGCAATGCATCTAGTGTTGCAAATGTCTATAGGCGGCGGTGACCGCTTTCCATCAGGTGGGCCGTCTGCCTGTTTGCCAGTCTATAGCAATAAAAAAAATGAATGTCCCACTGCTGGGCAAAGGCCTCTCCCCTAGATTTCCACGTCTCCGTGTCGACTGCTTCTTCTGGCTAGTTAAGGAAAGCGTCCAGGTCACCCCGCTATCTCTGTCTGGGTCTGGCTCGTCTGCGTTATCTGTTTTTAACCCGACGCAAAAAGAGGGGTGTTATAAGTTTGACGCCGTTATCTATCTGTCGATGTGTCTGCCCATCTAGCTCTCGAACGGATGGACCGATTTCGATGCCGTTTTTTTACGTGAAAGCAGGTTTCCTTGTGGTGTTTTTAGCTATGTTTGGTAAAAATCGATCCAGCAGGTTGACTATCAGCTCTTTTTCAAAATGATGTAAGGCAGTTTAGGCTGTGCGTTCCGTCCGGTGGTCGGACCCGAACGTCAGTTTTGTTTGAAAGAAAAACTTTTGTACGTACAAGTCGATTCACAAGGGCTGGCGCGGATTTTGTATGAAGTAAGCACTGACTGCATACAAAATCCGCGCCAGCTAGGGCTTCCAATCACGCAGCCTATCTTTAATCTCGGTACCTGCGGGATCCCACGGGATCGAAAATGTGCGGGATTGCACATTTTCGATCCCGTGGGATCCCGGTATTTGCGGGATCCCGCATAGAAATTAATAATATCAATTATAAGGTAAATGAACAGCGAAATAATCAACATATTTAAACTTTTATTAGAGTTTACCTTTTAAATTTTAAATATTACACATAAAAAAATAACATTGCACTTCTATTAGTTCTACTGAGACCAATTAAAATCAACCTGTGTTAAACAAACTCTAAGGAACTCAATTATAATTTAAGACAAATTATTAAAATATTAAATTTATGTATGTATGTAAGTAAACACTTTATTGCACATAAAATCAAATAGAAACAATACAATAAAATAATGGATCTGAACAAAGGCGAACTTATCCCTATAAGGGATCTCTTCCAGTTAACCTTTGAGCTGAGCAAACGAGAAAGAATAACTTACATCAAAGAAGATAGACAAACTATCATGCTAACTTACTTACACAAAGAAAAGGCCAGGTTTTACTCCTATTATTTATTATTTGCTTGTATCAATATTTTGTTGAAAATATTTGTCCCGCAGTCCCGAGAATCCCGCGGGATCCCGCGCTCGTAATCCCGCTATGAGCGGGACTGAAGAAAGTCGCGGGATCCCGGAATACCGAGATCTCGGAATACCGGGATTGGAAGCCCTAGCGCCAGCTCTTGTGAATCGACCTGTAGTACTTATTCTGTGATTTAGATCAAAATGAACGGCGTGGTGCGACGCTGCAAGCTGTCTCCTCCGCTGTCGCCGACATCGCCAGCAGTCACGGCCTTTCCTCGTCTCCCTGATATGGGCGATTACCACTTTGCTGGTAAGCAAATCCATACTCCATACTGTGTACTATACTATACTTATACTATATCTTACTTACTTTACCAATATTGTAAATTCGAAGGTAAACTCTGTCTCTCTGTTTGTTAACTTTTCACGCTTATACCGCTGAACCGTTCGTGATTTTGGTATGCAGATAGTTTGAGATTCGGAATGGACATAAAATAGATACTTTTCATCCCGGAAGCGGGTGAAATGGAGGTGAAAGGTTCTATGGGGGTGGCATAATAAATGATATGAGTGAATGATGAAGATAGCTAGTAAAAAAGGTTATGTAAGCACCCTACTACTCCTCTTTAACTCTCCAACTACATCTAAATCCCTCGACATTGCACCAGGTTACATGGCAGAGGAAGGCCACCCGCAGGTGGAACACTGGCAGCACGTGCAGGTCGGCGGGCCAGGGGAGCTCGGCGCAGCCAAGGGAGAGTCCCTCAACATCACCCATGATATGTTCATCTTCAGAGATGGTGCGGACGCCGTGCCACTTAGGTCAGTCGCAAATGTTGGATCACTGTATGCTTCTCTGTACCTTGTATAACTTTTAAGTTTTAGGGGTGAATATTTCAGCGACTTGACCGCGCGATTCAACGTCATTATTATTTCGCGATTATTAGGGCCGATACAGACGGACTACAACCCAACTGCAACTCCCTACGATTATGGGAACTGCATCACAACTGCACGCCGACTGCGCAGGTGTGATGCAGTTCCCATACAAATTGTTGGGTTGCAGTCCGTCTGTATCGGCCCTTATAGTCGGCCTACGCTAAGTTTGCAGAGGTCGAAAAAAGGTTTTATTAAAAAATATATACAGAGTGGCCCAAACCTTGAAGTCATCAATTTTTTTTAGATTCCTCACGTCGTGGGCTATCAGAATATACCCCATGTATGTTAGGTAGCCGATTTTTTGTAGTTTTCGAGTTATTCATTTTTTAAGGTTTTTTTTTCAATAATTCTTCGGGTGTGCACTTCAAGTCATGTAACTTTTTTTTGGTAAGTTATTTTTGCGTGTTTTTTTTGTGATATTATCCTTATTAATTGTACTTTCTCCCATAAAATATTCAGCTTCCTAATGAATTTATGTAATTTTAAAAACTTCACGAGACATTGAAACCAGTTTTTTAAATTTTAAATCTAGTGCGAAAATTTAACTGCGACTTACTTGAACACAAAACTTTCACTTTTGATGTTGTTTTGTGTAACTTAACTAAAAGTTAGGAAGCTGAATATTTTATGGGAGAAAGTACAATTAATAAGGATATTATCACAAAAAAAACACGCAAAAATAACCTACCAAAAAAAAGTTACATGACTTGAAGTGCACACCCGAAGAATTATTGAAAAAAAACCTTAAAAAATTAATAACTCGAAAACTACAAAAAATCGGCTAACATACATGGGGTATATTCTGATAGCCTACGACGTGAGGAATCTAAAAAAAAAATTATGACTTCAAGGTTTGGGCCACCCTGTATATGGTAACATGGAGAAACTACAGCAAGAGGATTATTTAATTCTTTTCTTTTTAGCACGCAGCGCAGGTACATACACTTTTTCCTTCTGCCTCGAGATATATCTGTGGTCAATTCTCTTTTCAGATACACGGTGGTGGGTCACAGCTCAGTTCTCGGCCGAGAGAGCGATACCTTCATACACCGGTACCGCCTCCTACCCGCGCCTACCGCGCCCATCCTGCCCGACCCTACCCGAGAGTGTGACGTTGACCTCACAGAGCAGTCAGGTACGGAGGATAAGGAGCGGCAGCGAAGATATGCCGGAACTGTTGTCGGGTAGCTTCAGATAAGGTGTCCGAGTGCTTGACATTGTCCCAGTACTTGCCATTATGGAGGATAGGATGAGGAGAATCGTCTCTCTGTATCGAAAAGTTTCCGTCGAAATATCCCACTAATATTATAAATGTGTAAAGTTTGTGATAATGTTTGGATGTTTTGTTACCTAATAACGGGGTAACAACTCGATGGATCAACCTGAAATTTGGCATGTAAGTAGACCAAGTCCTGGATTGAAACATAGGATACTTTATACCCCGGTAAACAGTTCCTTTGGGACAATAACGGGAACAACGCGAAGCCGCGGGAAAATGCTAGTGCTAAATAGCGGTGGTGCCACGGTCGCGCTTCTTTTGCAGATGGGTAAAGTTTGCTATATCGCCGCTTTGTTAAAAACCTACTTTAGTCACCAAAAATATTAAATCTTACATTGTACCATATCAGCGCACTTCACTCCGTCTAGAACTGCTAAAAGTGCTAAATTAATTTAATACTTTCCTGCAACGCTTTTTAACTGATTCCTCATACCGACAAGATTGTTCTCCATACCTCTAACCTTCGTAGATGGTGGTCGGCAATATCGGTGCAAAATTTTAACAAAACTTGCCAAGCGGACATAATACAGTGCTTACAGCCATGAAAATATTAATATCTTTTCACACCTCCTATTCAGAAAAAAGTATTTTGCTCCCTCATGAGAGGGATCAAAGTGATACTTTTCTGTTCAAGGACAACAGGGTATTTTTAGTTTGAACCTACTTAGAATATGCCATATCATAGACAGCTTTATTAGTATATTACACACAGAGGGCGGTATAATAAGGAATGGCGCAGATCACAGGTGTTTGCGGTCCGAGCCGCAGGCGAGGGCCATAAATATAATATGAAAGTGGTAAATTCGTCCCGTTCGTAAAAAAATATAAACGTTTTATAAAATAATAAGAGACTATAAATTTAACATTTCATTTTATTAAAAATGTGTGATGCTCATCGATTAACTATATATTTCGTTATTTTGATAGGTAGCGTTTGTATTTGAATTTTCCTCATAGTCGGTGTCAAAAGCAGTATGTGTCACAAGGTAGCAAAATTATTTTCACCACGGGCGTTAACACTTGAATCCCTCACTACGCTCCGGATTCTACTTTAGAATTCAATTGTAGAATCCTTCGCTTCGTTCAGGATTCAATGTACGCCCTCGCCGTAAATATATCATTTTGCTCCCTTGTGACACAATCTACTATTATAGGTACTTAAGTATTTGGAAACCCGAGATTCCGATATAGAGGTAAATGTAACACTGATCTGCCAATAATATTCTTATTACCTTGGTTGTAAGTTCTCCTTTATGTCAGCTTTACAAGTTTTGTTACAGTTTTGCACCGATAGTGCCGATCACTGGTCATTAACAATTGAGGTGACAGCGGGCGTCAACTATTGGGCTTATTGGGCACTCTGGCCTTACACTTAGCCACTTATTGTATAATAGTCTAAGTTCTTTATTATTCAATTTAAGCATATTAAAATGCACCTAAAAAAAATTGTATGGAATGAAACGAGGTATAATAGTTTTAACTTTCATATTTCGTACCCTTGGTAAAATAAAGCCGTATGTGACTTTACGTCCAAAGTGCTTTTATTACGCGAATGTTACACAAATGCTGTAAATTATACGAAACAAAAAGATTTAAACGCTTCCCCTGAAAAGTCGTCATTTTGCAGATGCGGTTTTATTTTACCAAGGGTACGATTTGTGTAACATTCGCGTAATAAAAGCACTTAATACGTAAAGTCACATACGGCTTTATTTTACCAAGGGTACGATTTGTGTAACATTCGCGTAATAAAAGCACTTAATACGTAAAGTCACATACGGCTTTATTTTACCAAGGGTACGATTTGTGAAGGTTGTTCGCACTGTGTGGGGTTCGTGGGGTCGCGGTCGGGAGTCCGGTCCCCGGCGCATGCGCAGGTGCGCTCTCCGGGGACCGCGAGACACAGCTCGGCGCAGCCGCCGTTGTTCGATGAACACGCTTTGGTGCCTGATCCAGGAAAAACATGCGTCAATGGTGGTTCGCTAGCACCCATCTATTTAAAATGTCATAAAATTAATATGTCTCACATAACTACACATGTGTGGGTAGTAGGTATACGAGTACATGTGTACACTTAAGATATTTTGAGGTGTCGTTTCGTCTGCGTAGAATTAAAGTTTTATATTCTTTACTTGAGAAATTATTTGTCCCCAACTTGAACCCTCATTTTCACCCTTTCAAGGAACGTTTTCTAGTGATTTTGCTAGTGTTCGTGGCGTAGCTAGGGGGGCGGGAGGTGCAGTCCGCACCGGGTGACACCTACTTGCCCCCCCCCCCCCTTCCAACCCCAAAAAAACCAAACAAAAGCGGCATACGGGGTGCCAACATACATATCCGCCCCAGGTGTCACCCACCACTGGTTACGGACTAAGTATACCAATAAAAATGTACAAGTTTACAAGACTGCCGTTTGGACTAATCGCTGCGCCCGCTCCTAGCTCACGCTTAAGGAAAACTTAAAAACAAAATACATGCCTACTGTTGCCAAGAACCAGTTTACAACTAATGAGTTCAACGATATGGACCTACGCAAAGCTTGTTCTTGGATCAAGGAAAATCATCAATAATTCGCAGATAACCAAGCCAGTCGCCAAACAAAAAAAAAACAATCGACAAACAGATTATAAAAACAGTATGTTTCAAATAAGTATTTTTTACAAGCTTTTATTTAGTTTCACCTGCCTCGGTGTCTTTATTAAAATCTTGCAAGTTAAATTTGACCCACTTCCTGGTTTCTGAAATTCTCTGTTTAAGTTGTTTTAGTTATTTAATGTAAGTAGCTCTTGTAATTTGATTTAGACACTTTCCGTGTTGAGTGGAAATTTAGTCAGGTTCTAATCTTTGCCGATATTTCGCTGATCCTCCCTCACAACATCATTTTTCTCCACGACCGCGTACGACGGTCGCTCGGTAACCGAGAACACGTCTGTGAGCATGCGCATGTACCCATTCTCCCTCCACCCCGTGCCCCAGCTGTTCTTGAAGAAGTGCGATCCCGAATCTAACAAACACCACCGAAAGTATCCTTTTATCCAGGCACAGATTAACCAAGTCAATACCTAATAAATAAAAAAAAAAACAAAAAAATGGAAATAGAAGTATTTGTATTTTCGTCCTAATTGCGCACATGCCTTTTCTTTTTATTTAAATAAAACCATGTATCGTCAGAATCTCCAGCCAGTTCTTAGGTCAGCAGAATGCGCAGATCCTTTGGTAATTTTGAGAATAGTCAGTCCAGTTCTAATCCTGGGCGATATTTCGCAGGTCCCCCCTCGCGATATCATCTTTCTCCACGACCGCGTACGACGGTCGCTCGATGACCGAGCACACGCTTGTGAGCATGCGCATGTACCCCTTTTTCCCCCATCCCGTGCCCCAGCTGTTCTTGATGATGAAATGGGACCCGCCGGCCGTGCCCCAGCCAACTGCTAGCACTGCGTGAGTTAGCCCCCGGCTGAAAATAAATTATCATCATTTATTTAAGAACTGGGGAGCTAAAGTAGAAGCGTGAGGACTACAGGCCATTAACTCTCGTCTAGGAGAGTAGGCCTTTGCCCAGCAGTGGGACGTATATTAGGCTGATGATGTATTTAAGAACTAGAGCACTCCCCCGCGACTTCATTCGGGCAGGTGAAATAAGTATTTTTTTTTTGCTTTGGATTATTCGGGTGAAAAATGGTATTTCTTAACCGGGGTCAAAAATACTCCAAATTACATGGAAATCGGTCTGCTAGTTTTTGCGTGATGCGTGTACAAACAAACAACTATGCAAAAATTAAACTATTTAAATTTACCTGACGCATGACGGCACCAGTAATGGACAAGAAGCAATTATGTTTTTTTTTTTCCGTAAAACCCACATTTTAAATGACGGACACCCCGGATGAATGTTCGGCTATAAGCCATTAAATGTTTGCTGTCCATTACTAGTTGGGTTATTCTTCAGAAACATGTCTGCGGTCACTTCATTCCTCTGGCCCTTTTTCATACTAAATGTATGGAGACAGAGGAATGAGTCGCAGACATATATCTGAAGAATAACCCAGTTACTAATTTAGGTACTTAACATGGCCATGATTGGTGCCGCCATCCTACTTTTTATTGCTTATTTGTAAACACTCAACACTCCCCTTGGTTTGGAAAAAAAGTTACTTCAATGCTACCCCACTACTACCTCCCTATACACCCATGAAAGACCCACCCACTTACCAGCTCATATCATGGTAGATTCCTTCTTCATAACTTGTAAAAGAGGTTAAATCCATTTGCGCTCCCACTATCACGACCGTTGGGGCGTTTCTATAGATCGCCACCTAAAATAATATATACAGGGTGGATTCTAATCGGTAATCAGGAGTAGACAAATATTAATATCTAGCTAAAATCAAACTTAATAGGCGAGGTCTCACACAAATACCTCACTGTTTAATTAATTAAAGGTTAAAACATAATTTAAACTAATAACCACTGGATACATGGTCACCTACATTAATTATTGAAGTAAAATCACGTGATCACGATACGTCAAGTGCCATCGCTTTCGCGGAAAATTTGACAGATCTTAAGTAAATAAACTTTTCTGCGAGTATGAGCAGTTAGGGCGTGATAGATAACGAATTAAAATTGATAAAATGGCCGAAAATGAAAAGAATGCAATTGCGACGATTTAAGTAGCCGCTACACGAAGGACTGACTCATGTGAAATCTTCTCGCTGCTTGCCTATTGCTCCTACGAGGATCCCGAGCAAAGTATCTTAAAATGCGTCATCCAGATCGTCAGGACGACGTCGAGGCCGGCCGGGTGCTTGAGCGTGGTTTGGCACTGTGAACTGTCCGAAGTCACAGAGGTTTTAGTTCATGCGGTTCAAACTGTGCGTGAGAATTGGTACGTTTGGATGAATTTCGTGGAATAATTCTTGAGTTCATCTTGAGCTGTTTGGTTTGTATTGATAAACGTACCTACAATATTGTAACGCTCGATATTTTGAGCACAAATATGGTCGAGGCATGTTTTTTTAATTACTAATTTACTTTTCTCATTCAATATTTGCGACTTCTATGACTTTGTTTACATACATGACAGTGACAAGTAGGGATGTAACGATACACAGTTTTGCCGATACGATACCGATACCGATATATAGTAGTTAATATTGGCGATACCGATACCGATACCGATATCTTAGCTTAATAATGAAGTATGAACTTCAGATATTTTTATGTCCTTATTATAACTAATGGCAATGACTACTGACTTTATTTACCAGAGAGTCAACCTTGAAAGTGTAAAGTAAAAATAATAAATTGTCAACTCAAAATTATTATTTTTTTATTAAGAACCAAAGATTTAATTAACATAGTAATTATCATTGCACAAGGTAATAGAATAGACCAGTACATAAATTAAGTCAGAAATTGAAATTATTTTTTGCAGATTTTTTTTCATACAGCAAATTCTTCAAATATCGGTTGTATAATATCGGCGATACCGATATATCGGCGATACCGATATATCGGCCGATATATCGGTATCGGTATCGGTATCGTTACATCCCTAGTGACAAGTTATTACTCATAAATTATCATTGTCATTAATTTTTTAAAGAGGTTGTAATCTCACAGATACAGATTAGTAGGGTGACAAGGAATTTAGGATAAAACTGATTTCGAAATAAAAATTATCACAGAAAAAAATTGTTTAGATGTAACTAATTACGACATCAACGTGACCGCTATCAATTACTGAGTTAGAAAAACTGGTACCTGATTACCGATTAGATGCCATCGTGTATAACAAGCATAAACAGAGCGGCGCAAAAAAAATAAATTTAGTAACTAGATATCTATTAAAAAAATACAATCCAAATTCGTAAACATGGCGAAATAAAGTCTTAAATGCAAAGGGGCGCAGATTGGATGTGTGCCCTGGGCTGGGCGCCGTTTTACGTTGCTACGCCCCTAATCATGCATAGTATAATGAACGGCATTAATACACTGGTGCCGTTTTTTGGCCTTCGGCTCGTTTCATAATAATAGATATGCTGAAATTACGCTTTCTTTGTGAACTTCCTGGGGGAAAATTGACGGCAGGAGAGGCAGAGGTAGACCAAAATTAACATATTTCAATTAAGCGAAAAAGAAAGTCAGCGCCGCGCCGTGTCGTATCAGGAGACCAAATAGCTGGTGGACAAAGAGCAGATTGGCGATTACTCCATTGTCCAAGTCTTAAGTTTAATGATGATGTACCACACCCTCCATCGCATTAACGAAAAGTTTGCCTTTCGCGATTATTGCAGGATATGTCACGACCTCCCGTTCTATTAAAGAAACGGAACAGAGTTTGATATTTACACAACCCATGCTCTCTAGGTTAGGTGTGCTACCATAAGCGTGCGGCGCCTGCGTGCACCGATTGTTCGTCGTGTCGTGTATTTGTTTATGTCACCGCCAACTAGCTTAATTAGCCATTTAGTTAACTGCCTAGCCTTTTCATTTAAATTTTAGGTTAGGTTTGTTAGTTAGCTTGTGTCCCTCAGAGCAGAAATAGAAGCCCCGGGCAGCGGGGCTTCGTCGACCTGTGCCCTGTTTATCAAAACTTACAAGTCTACAAGTTCACAAGTTACAACTTACAAGGAAATTGTTACAAGTTCCTGTAAATTGCGTTTATCAAAAATAATCTACAAGGCTTGTAAAATTTCACACTTGTAAATTCTACTTGTAAGTTCTATAATCAAAATATTATGCGGCCATAACGTTTTCCTGCCATATTCTGTATTTTGTTTTTTTTTAATACGGTCTACTTAAACGCATGGCTGAAAGGTATATTGTCTGTGTGATTTTTTCACACCTGACATCGTTATGACTATGCAATAAACATTTTGATTGATTGCTTAATACGAACGAGACGAAAAAAATACGATCTTAAATGACTGCTACTCATTAGTAGAATTCCCGCCTATTTTAAAATTTATATTTGTCCCGTGGATATTTAAAAAAATGTCTAGAAATGATCACAAAATTACAGTTCTCCAACAAATAAGTACGTGACAAAAAAGATATTTTGTTCGGGGCATTTAGCGACAAATTGTCGAAAGATAAAAACGGAAGAGTGGAAATAGTAGATTATTCATTCACTTTTTTTGCAATGAGTACTTCATGTAGCTGTGTGTGTAATCATTCACCTCAACTCTCCTGTCAATACCTATAGTTTATGTGACTGTTATAATTTTACATGTTGTTTCTGTACTAACGGAATCAAAATATATACATATATTTTGATTCCCTTAGTAGTTTTTTTTAACATTTCATAAAAGTTTTTAGATTTTTTTTAGATATATTTTGATTCCCTTAGTAGTTTTTTTAACATTTCATAAAAATACACGTAGTGTATTTGTATTACTTGCCAAATTTCATAGTTCTAGGCATTGAGGTATAAAGTACTACGTACTAGAGGCGACACCACGAACGTAAACTGTGTGCCGGCCGGCAGCGCGGCGCGCATGCGGGTGGGGATAACTTGCCATAGAATATGACTTGACCAACAGACACGCAACACCATACTTAAAGTAGTGAAATGAAAATAAATTGTTAAAATTTTGTCATATACTTTAAATTATCTTTAAAGAAAATTAGTTCTCGTATCCTCGCCACGATTTTTTTGTACAAATTCAATCCGTGATACTCTTTTGTCATGTCCATGTCGAGGAAACCTTAAAAAATGATAGAAAATACTTATTTACTAGGTGACACCCCGCGGCTGATTGAGATGCGACAATAATATGAATAATTAGTAATTAGTAGGTACTTGAAAAAAATATTTCTGTTTTATACTAAGAACAGAAAACATTTGAAAGTACATCCATAAAATGACACCATTCACGACTTCAAAATCACCATGTATAATTAGTAAATATGAATAATTAATAATTAGTAAGTACTTGAAATAAATTTTTCTTTTTTGAATATGTATTCAAAACTGAAAACATTTCAATTATAAGTACCATGAGTTCGAGATTGAGTATTAAGTACCTAAAGTCACGTCTGCGCGGTTCATCTATAATTTCGGTTGACAAAATGGCGGCCATTGCTTCGCGTCGGACAAGAGCGTGCCCATAATTAAAATATTTTCTAAAACAATGTTAAAACAAAATAATTTGTTTACTAACCGATGAAATATAACACCTTGATTTTTTTTCGACTTCCTCGAATGATTGGAGCAATCCCTTAAGGCGCAGGAAGGCATTTTTAAGTAGTATTTATTTACGCGTAGGGGCAACCACCTCACACCAAGCGCAGCGGCTGACTGAGACGTTGTGGTTCAGTGGACCTCAACGCATGGCGCAAATTCTTGGTTCGCGATGTCGTCTCTAGTACGTAGTACTTTATACCTCAATGGTTCTAGGTCAACGGAACGTGCCCTTATAATGTTGGTTTCCTTGAGAGTATCGAAATTTACGTTTTTTGCGATATAAACAGCCGTATCTTTTTTTCACGTTAACTTAGAAGTTTGATTTTTTCACAGCCTCAAGGAACCGTAGACTGAGTATATGGTTTTATTTCAGATCGATACCTCCACGCGTTCCTGGAATAAAGGGTTTTGACAGACAGACGGACGGATAAACGGACTTTTATTTTTTTGAAGCCTGACAAACTAACAAGTCTTACTGACTGTTGCAAAAATTGGACCAGGTGGGGGCCGTGGCGTTCCCTGGGGTCGAACCAGGTCGCTTGGCCGAACCACCTTGAGAGGGTCAGACTAGGTGGAGCCGGGGGCGCCTAGGATCGAACCAGGTCGCTAATCCCGGTCCACCTTGAGAGGGTCGGACTAGGTGGGGGCCGGGGGCGACGGGGATCGAACCAGGACGCTAGGCCAGGGCCACCTTGAAGTTTCGCTGATTGCTCAGAGCAGCGGACCAGCGGAGGACAGACGGACAACAAAGTAATCCTATAAGGGTTCAGTTTTTTTTCCTTTTGAGGTACGGAACACTAATAAATAAAAATAACTTTTATTATTTCTCATTTTTAGTTTTATTATAACATCGGTAAAACAATGGCAGTGCTATTACAAAAACTCGTTAGAAACTTATTTACTAATAAATAACTTTGTGATCAAAATGGTTAAGTCGTTTGATACAAATATCAACTTACATTTATTCTTATATCAACATCAACACAGAGTTAATACAATAGCATAAAGTATGTTCTTCCCGTGACTGATGACGTCATTGGCGCAGCCAAGCATATTGAGACTCATACAGCACTGCTCTTTGACTCAGAAACCTTCGAGAATGTTCGAAATGAGCACACGATCTCTATAATTCAGAGCAGCCGCCGATAAACTCAGAACTGCAATGATGATCGCCAACCTCCGGTAGGAGACGGCACGTAAAGAAGAGAGTACCATTCTATGTCGGGAATAACAGAACTTGTTTTATTGTACAAACAGCAACACACTTAACTGCCCATTAAAGACAGAGCAGAGAGAAAATTATAACGATTGAAAGAGATATATATATATTTGTATTATGTCAACTTCAAATCAAATAACGTTTGCGTATGTGTATTGCCTTTGAGCTTTGTGATTGTAGTTGTTTGGGTTTGGGCAAAGTTTTTTTTTCCATACTGTAAATAAAGGTTTTATTTCAACAAGACAGGTGAATTTGTCAAAATTATGATTTAGCTTTCAGACGAACGTTGGGATGAAATAAACTAATTATATTGCTAATGCTTTTATTGGTGCTTCTTATTTGTGATATGATGCACCAATATAATGTAATTTATATTTATTATTCATTCATTCTTTTCCACGAATTCAATAATATGGCATTAATGTCAATAATGACGTTGGATCAGCCATAAAAGAAAAATTATAGTTTCTAAACTCTTTTGAATAATAGCCAATTTATACTCATAAACACACGCACACATGCATAACACGAAGCCTTCAAGTGTGATTCTCTTTCTTGCAGTATTTCCCATTTTTGAAGTGTATAGTTAACTGTGTTGCTGTTTGTACAAAGACATAGATTCATTAAGATCATTCCACGTTACGTTGTAACGCGAGTCACGGTTTTAGTGCGTGTTGAATCATCTTAATTAGGGATGTAACGATACACAGTTTTGCCGATACGATACCGATACCGATATATAGTAGTTAATATCGGCGATACCGATACCGATATCTTAGCTAAATAATGATGTATGAACTTCAGATATTTGTATGTCCTTATTATAACTAATGGCAATGACTACCTACAGCTATATTGTAAGACACTTGACAGTGTAAAGTAAAAATAAATAAATTGTCAACTCAAAATTCATTTTTTTTTATTAAGAACCAAAGATTTAATTAACATAGTAATTATCATTGCACAAGGTAATAGACCAATACATAAATTAAGTCAGAAATTGAAATTACTTTTTGCAGATTTTTTTTCATACAGCAAATTCTTTTCGCGCTTTTCTAATATCGGTTGTATAATATCGGCGATACCGATATATCGGTATCGGTATCGTTATATCCCTAATCTTAATGCAAATTTAAGTGTTCAGTAATTTATCCCTAAAGAAGTGTTACTTATCATCCCTAGAAATATTGACACTTAAATTTGTATCTTTAATGAAAAAACACGCAATGAAATCGTGACTCGCGTTACTTTTACGTGGAATGACCCATTACAGTTTTACGTATCCAAAATGACATCTTATACTGAATAGCAGATTTCATCTAATCAGTCAGACGAGAAGAGTTTCGGATGTATACAAAATATAATCGAGAACATAAGCTGTATTATCTAAATGAAACTGGCAAAAAACTCTTATCGAAAAACTATTGTTAATTC
The DNA here is from genome assembly GCA_947034925.1 of Eudemis profundana. Classification (NCBI taxonomy): domain Eukaryota; kingdom Metazoa; phylum Arthropoda; class Insecta; order Lepidoptera; family Tortricidae; genus Eudemis; species Eudemis profundana. The sequence continues at coordinate 4,769,918 of OX344814.1, read as the reverse complement.
GGCCTATATAGTAAAAGTCCTTCTGTTCTGAAGTCAAAAATAAAGTTAACAATTATCATAATTTGGCTTCGAATATTAGTAAAACTAGACATCCTTGACGCTGGCCGCCGCTGCGCGGAGCTCCTCCCTATCTATATTGGGGATCTCGATCAGGGGGTAAGAGGGTCGCTCCAACACAGCGCACGCGTCGGGCGCAATGCGGATGTACCCCGACTCCCCCCATTTGGCCGACCAGGTGTTTTTGATGATGAAGTGGGGGCCGTCTTTGGTGCCCCAGCCCACGGCGAGCACGGCGTGGTTCAGTTTGGGCTTATTTTGGCCGCTGGAATGGAAGATGGAGTTCGTTAGGCACGGTAAGGTCAATCACTGTTGCTAGATAACAGTGGCGTGGTGTAAACGATATCCCATCAAAAACATTACATGTAAAAATATGCAAGTCTCTTAACGCAGCAGCACAAAATTACAGGCGGTTGAAAATGGCCTGAATGGCGTCGAGAAAAGGATGGTACGGCCGTGCCTTTGTTTTGCTCGACTTGACGGGGGCACTGCCATGCCTCCATATCCTGGGGCAAGCCGAATCAGATTTAGTGTACATTATCCTTAAGAACTGTAGAATAAGGTGCTCAAATGCTTGATATTAGGCAAGCCGGTAGTAATCGAGTTCTTTGGATGCCACGCTACTGACTAGGTTACCAATGAGGACTACCAAGTTAGTACAACTGAGCGCGTATTGGTAAAGAGAGTAGAGGTAAGGAGGACAATCTTATATGATCGATCAGTTTCCAGCTAAAAGCACTAAATATAGTTCAAAATCTTCCGAGAATGGCGCTAGGAGAGAATAAATATAGTAGTTGTAGACGTAGTAAAGTGTGCTGATATAAAGAGTAATATAATGACATTCTGAGATATTCACCATCGTTTGTCCTTCAGTACTCCCGACTCGTAGAAGATGAAACTTTGTGCTTTCGCGTCCACAATCACAACGTTGGGTGCATGGTTTTTGATCGCCACCTGAATCAATAATAGCCCATTAAGTTCCACAAAATAAGATGAATCCGATGTAAGGCATGCCTGACTTTAAACAGTTTAAAAAACATATTGAAGACAGTTACTGTCTTCAATATGTTAAACATTTATTAGTAGATGGTGTCACAAGGGAGCAAAATGATGTATTTACGGCGAGGGCGTATATTGAATCCCGAACGAAGCAAAGGATTGTACAATAGAATCCCGAGCGTAGCGAGGAATTTTAAAGTATAATCCGGAGCGTAGTGAGGGATTCAAGTGTTAACGCCCGTGGTGAAAATAATTTTGCTACCTTGTAACACATACTTTTCACACCGACTACGAGAAAAAATTCAAACGCAAACACTATCTACCAAAATAACGAAATATACAGTGAATAGGGCGTGAAAGTTTAATTTACATGCCTCGGGCAGGATTTGAACCTGCATCCAACGGTTCTCCGGGCCAACACAAGCGCACTACCGCTTTAGCTTAGTTGGTACGGTTGGCACTTATTTGTGTGATGAGCACGAATATTTGTTCCTGAGTCATGGTTGTTTTCTATGTATTTAAGTATTTGTATGTATTAAATATATCGTCGTCTAGTATCCATAACACAAGCCTTATTGAGCTTACTATGGGGCTAGTTCGATTTGTGTAAGATTGTCCCCTAATATTTATTTATTTTACTACCAACTGGGCCACCGAAGCCAATAAAGCTAGAATAAATAGGTCACCGTACCTTGAGAGCAGCCTCGTCATTGGCTGTGACGTTGACGTGTCCGCTGATGTGCGTGACGGGCGGCACGCTCTGGTCTTTGCACTCCAGGACCTGGTGACATCAAACAACATTAGCATAGTATAATAGCAGTACTATATCTTCCTAAAAAGGTACATCGCACGGCTTGTATGTGTGCGCGCCGTGAACGAAGGCACTACAAGCAAAGTTTTACGAATGCGTAAGTGCTCCAGTACCGATTATGCCATCTGCACCATGACCTTGAATAGGTAACGCGCGTTATTCCTGTTAATGTCGCAAGGGAACTCTTTACCGGGGTATTCAGTATCCTATGTTTCAATCCAGGACTTGGTCCACTTGCATGCCAAACTTCAGCTCAATCCATCCAGTCGTTGCCCCGTTATTTAGTAACAAACATCCAAACCTCCAAACATCTTCACTAATTTTCACATTCCACTTAATATTAAATGTGAAAGTTTGTGAAGATGTTTGGATGTTTGTTACCTAATAACGGGATAGCAACTGGATGGATCAAGCTGAAATTTGGCATGTAAGTAGACCATTTCCTGGATTGAAACATAGGGTACTTTATATCCCGGTAAAGAGTTCCTTTGGGACAATAACGGGCGAAGCCGCGGGAAGATGCTAGTTTATAATATAATATTAATAGGACAGTAGGATTAGGAAATGGACCGCAATTATTCGCGTGCTATAATTTTCACGCGTGCCAATGGTTAGCAATCTGCTGTTTAGGCTGTGTTGTGAACTGTTGGTGTTATCGTGGTACCTTGGCCTGGTAGTCCGTGTACTCGTCCCAGGCGGGCAGCCCGCGGTCCTTCACGTAGTCGTAGGCGAAGCTGGGCCACGTGCCGTTACACCCGTTCGCTTTGTACCTGTAACAATTTTATGTTCAATACCAGTGACACAGATTAAAGAATATAACCAGATATTTTACTCTCGCACCTTTTCATAGAACAAAATGAAATTTACCTCCCTTTAAAATCAATAGAATCATTAGAGGCGTGCACCTAGGCCACGCCTTCATATGGTGCTCTCTGGCATTTCAATTCAAACTCCGGAGTTGGGATTGGCAACGCCCACCAAGCGCGCGGCGGAAGGTCGACTGAAATCCACCTACCAATAGCTTTGAGCTGTTGACCCCATGGCGCCACCATTTTGAAAATTTTCCAAAAACTGAATCGACAAAAAAATGCATATCGAACCTGCTCACACAATGTCTCAAACGGAGAAATGCGACATATAGAAGAGAACAGCCAGATATCCGAACAGATATATAAGAAAGAATTTTTTTTATGTAACAAGTGGTAAACGAGCAGACGAGCTGCCTGATGGAAAGCAGTCATCGCCGCCCATAAATATCTGCAACATATTATCTATAAGTGGCGTGGCGTTGAAGAAATCCTTGGCCAAGCCGGAGCAGCATTGGCTTCGATTTTCTTTAAGAACACTAGAAGTAAGTGCTGAACTGGCTAATATTAGGCAAGCCGATGGGAATCGAGTTCTATGGTCGCCACGCCTCTGTCATCTATACCTACTGCTGATAGTCTCTGAGAGCCCAGTTCACTCCTTTCTTCAAGTACCCCATGTCATAGCGCTCATGCGTTTTACTAAAGCTAAAATATTTACGATTTCACAAGAACGCTTTGTCGGGCATAATTATTGGGTACTATTAAATGTTTCAGAACCACTTACGGTCTTCCACAATCGACGAGGCACTGCGGGCTAAGCGGCACTAGTTTGTTGGTCTTCTTGAAGAGCGCGCCCTCTGTCGAGCCTGCCACGGCAAATGCCCAGCATGACATGCATGTGTCCTGATCTGTAGATAAGTGGGTTATTGTACAGTGCGATTGATTCTACCAAAGAATACTTAAGGAAAAAAGTAGGCAAACATCAGGAGTGCGCGGTAGCTACCTATCAGTGGCGAGGCGTTAAATATATTCTTAGTAAAGCCGGAGCATATTTGGATTACTTTTTCTTCAGGAGTAGTAGATACTCCGTTCATATGCTTTAAAATAGGCAAGCCGATGGGAATCGGGTTGTATGGACGCCACGCCACTGCTACAAGGAGGCGCAGGACTGCCGTCCGTGGGTATTTTCTCATCCCAACACACTACAGTGGGCATACACGTTTACGATACACTCCGCGGGAGCGAGCACACGCGATGACGGCGTCATCCCGACTGAGGCATTGCATAAAGTTGCTTGTAGTGCGTTCGTATATGGCGCGCACACATACAAGCGGCGCAATGTACCTATTTTCGAAAGAAAAATGTCTGCTACTGTGCCTACGGCTACGATATCGCAGTTGGGCGGTGCCCATAGGCGGAAATTAAGACCACAGTCCGACCTTTCCCTATCGCTCGGTACAACGTCGCTATCGTTGTAGTCGAACAAACCTACACGATCTTTTAGCTGTTAACTGGTCAGATAGAATGGTATAAACACGCCTAAAGCTATAGTCTAATCTTTATACAGAATCGTTAATTATATATGCAATCTACGTTTATAAAAAAAATAGGTAAAAAAACTTTTTAAGTTAAACGGTTTTATCCTGGGCTTATCTTATGTTAAAAAATGTACCAAAAAGTAGAAAATAAATTTGGGACACAAAACTGGATCTTTTCGAGATTTTGATATCTGTTAGGTGGAAAATCGTCCAATAAGCGGAATAACTAATAATCTGGGACTTAACATACTAAATAAAAACGTGGGGCGCAATTTTTAAATAATATTCCTTTGGACGGGCTTTCAAATATATGAGTTTTCCTACTTACATAATTAATAACACCCGCATCATGCCTTGCCTGGATTTATAACACACAGGTAATAGATACATTAAACTCAAACTCAAACTCATTTATTTCTGTAAGTTAAGCCTCAAGGGCTCTAGCAAAGTACCTATGTTCTAAAACCATTTCAAAGTATCAAGCAGTTACTGCAAACCGTATCAACGTAATCCGGCAGTTTTCATGTTTATACGGACAGACAAACAGATGCGGGCGGATATATTGTTTCATAATATGTAGAGATATAGATAGATGCAAATACAATGCGCCCCACGTTTTTATTTAGTATGTTAAGTCCCAGATTATTAGTTATTCCGCTTATTGGACGATTTTCCACCTAACAGATATCAAAATCTCGAAAAGATCCAGTTTTGTGTCCTAAATTTATTTTCTACTTTTTGGTACATTTTTTAACATAAGATAAGCCCAGGATAAACCGTTTAACTTAAAAAGTTTTTTTACCTATTTTTATTTTCTAGTTTTTAGTTTAATATTCATCTTTTCACTAAAAATCGTTGCGCAAACTATTCCTTATTTTGAACTATCCTCATTTCATTTTTGTGAGCACGAAGAAAGTCAGGAGCTAAACAGAAGAATGTTTCAAACATTAGGTACTAGTAACCCTCTCTAGTTTGGTTGGACTCATTTGGTTGGCATTAATGACTCCAATACTTTATACATACTTAGGGTCGAGGAACTGATGTTTGAATTAGAAAGCGAAAGTTACTAATCATTAATCAATTTTAAAGGTAAAGTCTCGTCTAATTTTTGCGAGTACCAATGACGAGTTTCAGGGTGCAAACCCGATGATTGCACGTTCAATACTGCGGAGCTGAAGAGTAACATTCTGCGTATCACCAACTACGCATATTATCCCAATGTAGCTCGCACCTACGCTAGCATAAGGACCGAGTTAAAGGCATTTGGGTGATTGTATATAGGTACCTGAATGGGCTCGCCTTGCCACACTGTGACGATATACGCCTACGGTTTGGGGTTTACTAGTAACAGTTCAAATTTTTATTTTCCGTTTTCTCACACCGTCATCAGGCCCTTGGCACTAAGTATAACGTACCAGACTTGTCAATACAAACCGAATTACACAAAACTCGTTGGCATTAAGTAACGTCAAAATACTTCCATTTTCAACAAACAGTTGAAGATTTCCACATTTTACCTCCTGATTCCATCAGCCGACCGTGAATATCAACCAAAAAACCTAAACTCGAAAGGGTTAATAGTAACGGTTGAGGACTTCGACTGTCCACCTCGTGACTCATCATCTTTGCCTTCGTTAGCAAGCGTAATTTGGACTCATCAATACCAGCCAAATGAGCCTGAATTCGAAGGGGTTACTAAAAACGGTTGACGAGTTAAACTCTCTAGCTCCTGACTCTATCATCAGACCCTCGTCACCATGTATGTATAACGTATTGGGCCCGTCAATACCAAACGACCAACCGTTTGGTTCAAGAGGTTAGGTACTATAAACGGTTGAAGATTATCTGCTCTTCATATCCTGACTCCATCTTCAGACCCTCGGCACCAACTTTAACGTATAGGGCTCGTGAATACTAATTAAATGAGACCAAACTTTAAGGGCTTGTTAGCAACGGCTGAAGAGTTCCACTCTCTACCTCCTGACTCCAGCATCAGACCGTCGCCATCAAATATAACGCATTAAGCTCAACAGTACCAAGCGAATGAGCCCACACTTGGAGGAGTAACTAGTAACGGTTGAAGAATTCCACTCTCTAACCTCCTGACTCCATCATAAGATCCTCGCCATCAAGTTTAACGTAACGTGCTCGTCAATACCAACCAAATAAGACCAAAGTCAAAGGGGTTACTGGTAACGGTTAAAGAGTTCCACTCTGTACATCCTGACTCCATCATCAGACCCTCGTCACCAGGTTTAACGAATTGGGCTCGTCAATACCAAGCGAATGAGCCCACGCTCGATGGAGTTAGTAGTAAAGGTTGAAGAGTTCCACTCTCTACCTCTACCTCCTGATTCCATCATGAGATCCTCGCCATCAAGTTTAACGTAACGAGCTCGTCAATACCAACCAAATAAGACCAAAGTCGAAGAGATTACTGGTAACGGTTAAAGAGTTCCACTCTGTACATCCTGACTCCATCATCAGACCCTCGTCACCAGGTTTAACAAATCGGGCTCGTCAATACCAAGCGAATGAGCCCACGCTCGATGGAGTTAGTAGTAACGGTTGAAGAGTTCCACTCTCTACCTCCTGACTCCATCATCAGACCCTCGTCACCAAGTTTAACGAATCGGGCTCATCAATACCAAGCGAATGAGCTCACGCTCGATGGAGTTAGTAGTAACGGTTGAAGAGTTCCACTCTCCAGCTCCTGACTCCATCATCAGACCACCTTGAATTTACCATAATGTTGTATTGTCACGGAAACAGAATCTGTGTGCAAAGTTTCATAAAAATCGGTTTAGTAGAAGTAGTTGAAAAAGCTGCCGCAAGATTTGACCCAAACAAACCTGACACAAACACGGTAAGCTAAATAAAACCGTTTAATAAAAAAAATAGGTAAAAAAACTTTTTAAGTTAAACGGTTTTATCTTATGTTAAAAATTGTACCAAAAAGTAAAAAATAAATTTAGGACACAAAACTGGATCTTTTCGAGATTTTAACATCTGTTAGGTGGAAAATCGTCCAATAAGCGGAATAACTAATAATCTGGGACTTAACATACTAAATAAAAACGTGGGGCGCAATCTTTTAATAATATTCCTTTGGACGGGCTTTGTCTAAATACATGAGTTTTCCTATTTACATAATTAATAACACCCGCATCATGCCTTGCCTGGATTATTACACACAGGTAATAGACACATTAAGCAAAGTAACTGTTCTAAAACCATCTCAAAGTATCAAGCAGTTAGTGCAAACCGCATCAACGTAGTCCAGCAGTTGTCATGTTTATACGGACAGACAAACAGATGCGGGCGGATATATTGTTTCATAATATGTAGAGATATAGATAGATGCAAATACAATGCGCCCCACGTTTTTATTTAGTATGTTAAGTCCCAGATTATTAGTTATTCCGCTTATTGGACGATTTTCCACCTAACAGATGTTAAAATCTCGAAAAGATCCAGTTTTGTGTCCTAAATTTATTTTTTACTTTTTGGTACAATTTTTAACATAAGATAAAACCGTTTAACTTAAAAAGTTTTTTTACCTATTTTTATTTTCTAGTTTTTAGTTTAATATTCAACTTTTGACTAAAAACCATTGCGCAAACTATTCTTTATTTTGAACTATCCTCATTTCATTTTTGTGAGCCCGAAGAAAGGAGCTGAACAGGAGAATTTTTCAAACATTAGGTACTAGTAACCCTCTCTAGTTTGGTTGGACTCATTTGGTTGTCATTGATGACTCCAATACTTTATACTTGGGGTCGAGGAACTGATGATTGAATTAGAAAGCGAAAGCTACTAATCAATTTTAAAGGTAAAGTCTCATCTCATTCTTGCGATTACCAATGACGAGTTTCAGGGTGCAAAACCGATGATTACACGTTCAATACTGCGGAGCTGCAGAGTAACTTTCTGCGTATCACGAACTACGCATATTATCCCAATGTAGCTCGCACCTACGTAAGCATAAGGACCGAGTTAAAGGCATTTGGGTGTTTCTAAATACGTGAATGGGCTCGCCTTGCCACACTGTGACGATATACGCCTACGGTTTGGGGTTACTAGTAACAGTTAAATATTTTTACTTTCCGTTTTCTCACACCGTCATCAGGCCCTTGGCACTAAGTATAACGTACCAGACTAATTGTCAATACAAACCGAATTACACAAAACTCGTTGGTATTAAGTAACATCAAAATACTTCAATTTTCAACATACAGTTGAAGATTTCCACATTTTACCTCCTGATTCCATCAGCCGACCGTCAATATCAACCAAAAAACCTAAACTCGAAAGGGTTAATAGTAACGGTTGAGGATTTCGACTTTCCACCTCGTGACTCATCATCATTGCCTTCGTTAGCAAGCGTAATTTGGACTCATCAATACCAGCCAAATGAGGCTGTATTCGAAGGGGTTACTAAAAACGGTTGACGAGTTAAACTCTCTAGCTCCTGACTCTATCATCAGACCCTCGTCACCAGGTTTAACGAATCGTGCTCGTCAATACCAAGCGAATGAGCCCACGCTCGATGGAGTTAGTAGTAACGGTTGAAGAGTTCCACTCTCTACCTCCTGACTCCATCATAAGACCCTCGTCACCAGGTTTAACGAATCGTACTCGTCAATACCAAGCGAATGAGCCCACGCTCGATGGAGTTAGTAGTAACGGTTGAAGAGTTCCACTCTCTACCTCCTGACTCCATCATCAGACCCTCGTCACCAGGTTTAACAAATCGGACTCGTCAATACCAAGCGAATGAGCCCACGCTCGATGGAGTTAGTAGTAACGGTTGAAGAGTTCCACTCTCTACCTCCTGACTCCATCATGAGACCCTCGTCACCAGGCTTAACGAATCGTGCTCGTCAATACCAAGCGAATGAGCCCACGCTCGATGGAGTTAGTAGTAACGGTTGAAGAGTTCCACTATCCAGGTCCTGACTCCATCATCAGACCCTCGTCACCAGGTTTAACGAATCGTGCTCGTCAATACCAAGCGAATGAGCCCACGCTCGATGGAGTTAGTAGTAACGGTTGAAGAGTTCCACTATCCAGGTCCTGAGTCCATCATCAGACCCTCGTCACCAGGTTTAACGAATCGTGCTCGTCAATACCAAGCGAATGAGCCCACGCTCGATGGAGTTAGTAGTAACGGTTGAAGAGTTCCACTCTCTACCTCCTGACTCCATCATCAGACCCTCGTCACCAGGTTTAACGAATCGTGCTCGTCAATACCAAGCGAATGAGCCCACGCTCGATGGAGTTAATAGTAACGGTTGAAGAGTTCCACTCTCCAGGTCCTGACTCCATCATCAGACCACCTTGAATTTATCATAATGTTGTATTGTCACGGAAACAGAATCTGTGTGCAAAGTTTCATAAAAATCGGTTTAGTAGAAGTAGTTGAAAAAGCTGCTGCAAGATTTGACCCAAACAAACCTGACACAAACACGGTAAGCTAAATAAAACCGTTTAATAATAATAATAAAAATAGGTAAAAAAACTTTTTAAGTTAAACGGTTTTATCTTATGTTAAAAAATGTACCAAAAAGTACAAAATAAATTTAGGACACAAAACTGGATCTTTTCGAGATTTTGACATCTGTTAGGTGGAAAATCGTCCAATAAGCGGAATAATTAATAATCTGGGACTTAACATACTAAATAAAAACGTGGGGCGCAATTTTTAAATAATATTCCTTTGGACGGGCTTTCAAATATGAGTTTTCCTATTTACATAATTAATAACAGCCGCAGCCTTGCCTGGATTATTACACACAGGTAATAGACACATTAAGCAAAGTAACTGTTCTAAAACCATCTCAAAGTATCAAGCAGTTAGTGCAAACCGCATCAACGTAGTCCAGCAGTTTTCATGTTTATACGAACAGACAAACAGATGCGGGCGGATATATTGTTTCATAATATGTAGAGATATAGATAGATGCAAATACAATGCGCCCCACGTTTTTATTTAGTATGTTAAGTCCCAGATTATTAATTATTCCGCTTATTGGACGATTTTCCACCTAACAGATGTCAAAATCTCGAAAAGATCCAGTTTTGTGTCCTAAATTTATTTTGTACTTTTTGGTACATTTTTTAACATAAGATAAAACCGTTTAACTTAAAAAGTTTTTTTACCTATTTTTATTTTCTAGTTTTTAGTTTAATATTCAACTTTTGACTAAAAACCATTGCGCAAACTATTCCTTATTTTGAACTATCCTCATTTCATATTTGTGAGCCCGAAGAAAGTCAGGAGCTGAACAGGAGAATTTTTCAAACATTAGGTACTAGCAACCCTCTCTAGTTTGGTTGGACTAATTTGGTTGGCATTGATGACTCCAATACTTTATACTTGGGGTCGAGGAACTGATGATTGAATTAGAAAGCGAAAGCTACTAATCAATTTTAAAGCTAAAGTCTCATCTCATTTTTGCGAGTACCAATGACGAGTTTCAGGGTGCAAAACCGATGATTGCACGTTCAATACTGCGGAGCTGCAGAGTAACTTTCTGCGTATCACCAACTACGCATATTATAGAGATGTGCCATTCTCGGAAACGTTCTCCGTTTAGTATGGAGAGAGAACGTTCTCGAGAACATTTCCCATACAAAACTGAGAACGTTTCCGAGAATTCTCGAGAACGGCACAACTCTAATATTATCCCAATGTACCTCGCACCTACGCAAGCATAAGGACCGAGTTAAAGGCATTTGGGTGTTTGTAAATACGTGAATGGGCTCGCCTTGCCACACTGTGACGATATTCGCCTACGGTTTGGGGTTACTAGTAACAGTTTAATATTTTTACTTTCCGTTTTCTCACACCGTCATCAGGCCCTTGGCACTAAGTATAACGTACCAGACTAATTGTCAATACAAACCGAATTACACAAAACTCGTTGGGATTAAGTAACGTCAAAATACTTCCATTTTCAACATACAGTTGAAGATTTCCATATTTTACCTCCTGATTCCACCAGCCGACCGTCATTATCAACCAAAAAACCTAAACTCGAAAGGGTTAATAGTAACGGTTGAGGATTTCGAATGTCCACCTCGTGACTCATCATCATTGCTTTCGTTAGCAAGCGTAATTTGGATTCATCAATACCAGCCAAATGAGCCTGAATTCGAAGGGGTTACTAAAAACGGTTGACGAGTTAAACTCTCTAGCTCCTGACTCTATCATCAGACCCTCGTCACCATGTATAACGTATTGGGCCCGTCAATACCAAACGACCAACCGTTTGGTTGAAGAGGTTAGGTACTATAAGCGGTTGAACATTATCTGCTCTTCATATCCTGACTCCATCTTCAGACCCTCGACACCAACTTTAACGTATAGGGCTCGTGAATACTAATTAAATGAGACCAAACTTTAAGGGCTTGTTAGCAACGGCTGAAGAGTTCCACTCTCTACCTCCTGACTCCATCATCAGACCCTCGTCACCAGGTTTAACGAATCGGGCTCGTCAATACCAAGCGAATGAGCCCACGCTCGATGGAGTTAGTAGTAACGGTTGAAGAGTTCCACTCTCTACCTCCTGACTCCATCATCAGACCCTCGTCACCAGGCTTAACGAATCGGGCTCGTCAATACCAAGCAAATGAGCCCACGCTCGATGGAGTTAGTAGTAACGGTTGAAGAGTTCCACTCTCCAGCTCCTGACTCCATCATCAGACCACCTTGAATTTATCATAATGTTGTATTGTCACGGAAACAGAATCTGTGTGCAAAGTTTCATAAAAATCGGTTTAGTAGAAGTAGTTGAAAAAGCTGCCGCAAGATTTGACCCAAACAAACCTGACACAAACACGGTAAGTTAAATAAAACCGTTTAAAAAAAATACTTACAGCGAACGGGAGACACGGCCCCAAGCGGACGCCAATCAAACTCATCGCCCAACTTATCGGAGATCTGCTTCAACTCGTCTCCAGAGTACGGGAAGGGTATCAAGCCAGCCTCAACAGCGCCTTCTGGCAGTGGCTGGACCCCAAACAGCTGATCCAACTCATCATCCAGCCTGTCGGCCAGGAAGTTGGTGGCCATTTTGAAGCCGGAGGCTAGACGGTTGCCGGCGTTGATGAAACGGGAGGACTTGACGAGCAGGTTCTTGCGAAGGGCTTCTTCGGCCGGGTCCAGGTATTTGCGCTTGAACTGGTCTTTGAATCTGGGAGTTAAGGAGTTACATATGTTATTGTGTAGAAAACAAACGAATAAGTACGTAGGGTAAAAGAAAAAAACCGGACAAGTGCGATTCGGACTCGCCCACCGAGGATTCTCTGCCAATTTCTAGGTACATATTAATATTAAAGTACCCTATAAATTCTATTTCCTTTAGTGAAGTCAATTTTTCCCTCTTAGCCGATTGCCTCTTTCCAAAGATCGATGTGCATTCTTTATCGCCGTTTACTGTACTCTTTGAATTCTGGTTTCCTTGAGAGTGACTAAATTTACGTTTTTTGCGGGAAACGGCCGTCACTTTTTTTCTCGTTGACTTAGAAGCTTGAAGGGACCTTCAAGTTGCTTCAAGGGACCATAGACTTGAGTAGGTATATGGTTTTAATTTCAACACGATACCCAAGCGTTCCCGAGATAAAGAGTCTTGACAGACGGACAACAGAGTGATCCTATAAGGGTTCCGTTTTTTCCTTTTGAGGTACGGAACCCTAAAAACAAATAATACTTACTTATGCAATATGGAGTCGTATTTAGTATCTCTAGTGGGTCCCGCAAACTCCCTCATCGGGTCGAACCTCGAGGCCACCTTCGAGAACAATCCCTTAACGTCTCTTCGCTCACGATCCTTGTCGTCTTCATGGAGTTCGTCGAAGAGGTCGCACTCCTGGTCAGTGTCGGGCAGGACGGCGGCGGCGGGCGCAGTGAGGAGGTCGTAGCGGTGGGTGTAGGAGTCACTGGCTGGGCCGAGGACGGAGCTGTCCGTCACCACGGTGTATCTGGAGGTAGGAGTTGATTTGAAGCTGTGTTGCTAAGTGTATAGTCTGATGATGTTGGATTATCTTCGTGTAATAGGGCATTTCTATTTTTCGTTGTACCCAATTAAGAAACCGTGGAGGAACACAGTTTTATAGTTCTCAAATAAAGAATCCTCCACGGGTAAATAATAGTCAAGTCGGTGAGAACGAGATCTGTGGACACCCTCCCGGTACTGACTTGGTTTAACATTACATCTCAATTTTTTTTGTTGTGAAGAATGGTGTTGCGAGACTTGCATCTTTTTACATGAAAAATTTTTGATTGGATAAACTTTTCTGGTAAGACTACTGACCTGAACGGCACCGCGAGACCCCTGTCCCTTATGATGAGCAGCTCATGCGTGAAGGTGAGGGACTCTCCCTTCGCCGCGCCGCCTTCTCCAGGCCCGCCGGCCACCACGCGCCGCCATCGCTCCACCAGCGACCGGCCATCTGCTGACGTGTAGCCTGGAACAGAACAGCTCGTGAAAATGCCGCTAAATTTAGTAGAAACACACTATAATAGCCACACGATTGCGTTATGGGGCAACCGTGTGGGAAACGTCCGGATACCGCTGGAGTGATGAATTCCAGAAAGACCTAAGTGCCCTCAAAGTGCCCGGAGGCGTGTGTACCTGATGTGGCACAAAATAGAGAAGAGTGGCGATCTCTTGTGTCTGAGGCCAAGATCCTTTTTGGGTCGCTGAGCCAACGCAGTAAGTAAGTAAGTACAGTTTACAGTATAATTGATAACGTATCGCGCGCTTCTAGACGGCTGATATTTGACTACTTGTCTGTATTTATACTTTGGTAGAAGACTCAACGATTCGAAGACACTACCTCTGTCTTAGTGGTCTTATCTGACTGAATATCGTGAGTGTTGTCCGTCTTATTTTGTTGAAAAGGACGACTTGCAGCCATTTCACATAGCTAGCTATCCAACCGTCACAAATGTGACGTCAGGATTAAGACGAATTAGTTACGGAATGTTTTAAGCGCTCGGACGAGTATACGCGGGTCAGTGAAATACCCCCATATTTCGTACCCTTGGTCAAATAACGTCGTATCTGCATAATGACAAATTTTCAGGATCTGTGTGTATCATGTAGTTCGGTATGATTTGTATGACTTTAGAGCAATAAAAAAACTTTGGACGTAAAGTCACATGCGACGTTATTTGACCAAGGGTACGATTTCCTAGAATACTCCAAAATGAAATTCTGCCTAGTGAAATTATTGAATCCCGTTTTGATCTAATTAATTTTAGATATTATCTGCAAAAATAACACTGAAAATAATAGCAATTTCAGGTTTAGATCGAACTCATCGATTTTCCTATGAAACTATTCGATTAGATGCGTGCTTGAGAAAGTAATGGAACGAAATCACATTCATCATGCCTATTCCATAGCTTACCTGTGAACTCGAACTGGTCCAACTCAGGCAGGCCAGGGAACGCCTTGTCGGCTGGCGTCGCCGGCATCAGGGGAGACAGCGTGCAGCGCCGCACCTCCTTGTCGCCGGAGCGGTCTCGTTGCACCTGCAGTTATAAAGTAAACCTGATTATAATACCGTAAAAACTTAATCCATGGCGCACTTCGACGACACGTTTATCTTAGTGGGAGTGATACCGCCCACGAAGCTAGAGGTTTCAAATCCTGGTAAGGGCAAATATTTGTGTGATGACCACGAGTATTTGTTCCTGAGTCTTCGATGTACATATTCTATTAGGGTGCACCTCATGTTGCATAATCTTTTTTGGTCGAATCATCATTTGGCAGAATTCATCATTTGGCATAATGCATTTTATTCTGAAACTGTAGAATTTTCAGGACTCTTTAAGGCATGATCCTGTTAAATAGGTTAGGTTAGGTTTGTTTTATAACAATCCCGAAAAGTTTAAAGTTTCAGAATAAAATGCATTATGCCAAATGATGAATTCTGCCAAATGATGATTCGACCAAAAAAGATTATGCAACATAATAGTAACCCTATTTAAGTATATATTTACCTTTAAAAGTATGTAGGTATATCGTCGACTGGTGTCAAGCATTGCTTAGTTTGGGGCAAGGTCGATTTGTATAAGACTTTCCCCAGAATATTTATTTATTATGTTATTTATTTAGTCATAGAATAAATATTATTATTTTTAGATAGATAGTTTAGGAAGCTTATTAAAACAAGAAATGGGAGTCAAAATAGATGACATACTTGGAAGCATTCACAACTCCACACTCCACTGGTCGAATGGTCGAGACGCTGAACCGGAAATCTAGAGCTACCAGGTCCGATTCCTGGTGTATTCTTATCACATTTCTATGTTACTACATTGAAAATAAACAAAGAAACATCATGTTTCTTTCATACAATCGAACACACTGTTAACTGTATATTTGTAAACGAATGTCAACTTTATTGCAACGTGTTAAAGTTAACAGTGGCTGTTTGTACCATAATCTATTCTGCTTAGATGCAGCTTTGTTGTTATTACTATAAATATATTGCTATTCATTAAAAGATAACGCTACCTCTCTTTAAAGCAACCAATCAAGAACATCAGTCAGCAGAGACATGATCCCCATCGTAAGGAGCCGAATTAATTTTAATTGAAAATTTAAATAGTTGGCATCACCTCAAGGAACTGCACACGGCCATCGGCCAGCGGAGCGCGGTAGATGACGGTGCTACCATCCTCCACCACCGTCTTCGCCGTATTGGATTCCGCGTGCCATCTGCAATATACACGGAAATTGTGTCAGGAATTGGGTAAGAAATACACTGGGTGTATTCTGCGCTGCGTGGCTAGCACTAGATGGCCGTGATATATCTCAAGATGTATTTATTTATGACAACCCAAAAGGTAGACAGTAAGTAAGTTAGAAAAGAAAAAGAAAACACAAAGAAATCTCGCTGCTACAAAAATGTCCACCTCAGCATGATGCCAATTATAGAGCCGGCGCCAGTCATCCGGTGGAACCAACCAAACAGGGGCGACGTCATGGCGTGTTATTCCCTCGACCGGTCCAGAATATGAGATATTTTGAACATATGCCTGACACATCGTAACACAGCATAACGCAGGGCAAAGGAAAGCGTGTTCTCATTGTCTGTTATATTGCAATAGTACATTGTGTATCTAGGGCGGTAAGTAAGGAATTACAAACGAGTGTTTGTTATAAGCCCGAGGTGAAACCGAGGGCTTTAATAACACGAGTTCGTAATTCCTTTACCGCCCGTGGCACACACAATGTTTTTCATCACACTTGTGAGGAAATCTTAATAAAATAACCTTACTTTTCGACCCAGTATGACAAGAAAATATTAAAACAGACAGTGACATTTCTCAGATATGTCCATAGACAATGCGAACGTCAAGTCACGTTCGGAAACCATAGCGGTAACGGCCATTTTAGTTGATTTTATATTTGCAAAATAAAGAAATACCTTATTTAAACATTTAATTAATGTTACCGAAATATGTGTTTATATGTATTTGCAATTACAGTTATCTTTAAATGAATATTTCAGTGATAAAAGTTAAAAAAAGTAAGTTGGCGTTTTCTTTGAACATGACAAATAAGAGTAAAACAGAACCAGCGTTTCAAATTTAAAAAGAAAACCATTACGCCCTAGGGCGTAATAGGCCATTTACGGCCCGCAGAACCTACGTGTAATGACACCATTTTCGAGCAAGTGTGATGAAAAATAAATTATTGCAAATTAAATACGTACTGTATATCATATGCCTCGGTATAATCAGAGCTGGGAGCCGTGAAGTCCACTCGTAGCCGCAGGGACCGGTTGAAGTCCGGGTGAGGGGGCGACGGCGCGGGGATCGGGGGGGCGTGGACAGAGGACGAGGGTTTGTGGACGGGGATGCGGTCAGGTAGGACCAGGTCGGGGATGACGGCGGGGAGTTCAGGCGCCACTGGAGACTGCCGGCGGAAGCTTTGGATCATCTGCTCCGTTGTGTCTGTAAAGTAAATAATTAACGCAAAATTAAACACTTTAAAATAATCAGTTTCCAACTAGGCTATCCAATGAACAAATGTAAGAATTACTATAAAAATTCCTTCGGTTTCCTCAAGACCCTATCATCAGATACTAACCTGGTGGTAATGGAATCGCCTGGAATATATATACCCTTTCCAAGAAAAGAAAAAATAATTTTCCTATAAGACTCAGCTGTCTTCCAATAATCGGACAAAAATAAAGATAAAAAAATTCCGACGAATTTAAAATGTCTCCTTTTTTGAAGACGGTCAAAAGTAAGCTCTATCGTCATTTACCATGAAGTCAGATGTGACGAAGGAAATCCCTGGCCAGACTAAGATGTGATACTTGGTAATATGATATTGTATACCTAATAGAAATCGCAGTAGCATTACCTACATTAATATATTGCAGACATGGTTGGTCCTATTGCAGGAAGTATAACTTACCAAATATTTCTAGGTTCGCGTAAAACGCTGATTCATCTTCAGGCGCTGGTACGACGACCTCTGGTTGGTAGCTGACAACAGGCTCTTCAGGTGTCAGAGGCGCTTGTACCTCCTCATTATATCCGAGGCTATTAATACTAGCCGCAAGGTTCAATTTCAAACCGTCTTGAGGGATTGGAATCTTTACAACTGGAGGAATGACGATTTTGGGAGAGGTGTGTATCGTAACAGCTGCGTGTGACGGTTGCTCTGCTTGATGCTGGGGTTGTCCGTAGATTTGCACTTTTGGTGGCCCATGAGAGGACGGCATATTTACGACTGGAACAGGAACAATCTTAGGCGAAGTGTGAATCTTCACAGATGCACGTGAAGGTTGCTCTGGCTGAGATTCAGGTTGCTGATGGACTTGCTCAATTGGTTGCTCCTGTGGTTGGTCGGGTTCCGGGTTGCTAGTGCTTTGAACTTGAGCGAATTGCTGGCGGGTGGCCACGTAGGGAGGTGGATTTGGTGGAGGTACTGGGCTAGGCTCCGCTGGTTTTTCAGCAGGCACTTCGACGTGGTGGTTGGCGTCACAGGATCCTGTTTGAATTTTTTTTTGTGATCAACAATGTGATAATGAAAAAAAAATGCGAAAACTATCATTATGTAAGTAGGTGAAGAATATTTAAAAATATGATCGAAATGAAAATGATTTCGTCTGCAGAAGAGAAATATGAGCCGTGATTTGAGAGAAAAATAGTATTTGTTGGGCAATAGAAAGGCAACATTCAACCCTGCCATTCAATCATAGTCACGTTTACCTTCATAAAATTCACCTCTATCCGTCACTTCCACACTTAGGTAAAAGTATAGCTACATAATAAATAGTAAAAGTGAATAATTAACGAACCTGGAGCATTGACGTACACAGGTACGGGCACCACCAGAACAGGAAGTGTGATGCCGCCTGCACCTCCTGAAACACTCTTACTGTTTAATAACTGGGCGCGTGACGTCAGTTACAGAGATAAAGAACCCCCCCCCCCCCCATCCCCCTTCTACACAATGTATTTCAAGTCTGTAGCTGATTACCACAACATGTTTTTGAAAAAATGAACTGGCTGAAAATCTACAGAACTTGCAACATGCTGCTGCATCGAGATAGAAGGAAACGGTTCGTCGATTTGTATGGGAAGCGAAATGTAACGATTTTTCCTTGGCGTTTGACGCCAAAAGTGTAATCTAGTATCAAATTTTCCATTTCATTTGGTGGTGTTTGAACAAATAATTGTATCATTTTCGAGTAATCAGTGAACATACATAGACGAAACAAAGATTCCGTCAAACCGAGAATCCCCCCTTTTTGGAAGTCGGTTAAAAATTGCCAGGTATGTAGAGCGCATGCGAAATAAAATAAACTAGCCTTTTCCCAGCAGTCGAACGCTCTTATATGTCTATGTAATATATATATCGGCTCAGGAAAAAAAAATACCTAGTTGGATCGGCAGCTGTACAGGCAGGATGGGCACTTTGATGTTATTCTTGCTGTTCGACCGATCTGTCAACAAACACAACATTCATTGTATATTACGCACCTAGGGCGGTTATAGTACATTACACAACTGGAGTGATAATAAAAAGAAAGGCCGAGATCGCAGATGTTTCTTTATTATCATCCCGTGTTGTGTACATCATTTTATGTCTACACTTGGCCAGAAAGCGGCGCGTAGCGTGCGGAAAAAGCCACTTTAAGGCCAGGTGTGGCATAAAATAAAGGATGATCCAGATCGCAGGTGATCGCAGGGGTGGCACAAACATGCGATCTGGGGCTTTCTTTCTTACTGCCCGTGGTGTATACATATACAATAAGCTGTTTTAGTGTACCCGAGATCTATTAAAATAAGCAAAATAAAGAAATATGTTGAAGCTTAATACCTAACGTGTAAGTTTTTTTAGCTGGGTGGGAAAGTCCATTTTAAGAGTATGTGATTATTAAAAACTAGTAATACCATTAAATAACGGTGTTCAGTCATTCCACAAAAAACGTTTCACAAATATTCATTTTAAAAATAACGTTTGGCAAATAAACTAATGACAATTTAGTCAATTCGCAAAATTACGTTTTACAAATCGTTCATTACACAAATTATTTACTTGAAAAAAGCTCATATTTAAAATCTTTATTTAACAAATTATTCGTTTAATATTCACGGCTTTTGACAAAATAACGTTTGGTAAATGAACGTTTAATAAAATGCAAAGTTTTACCTAGCGAAGATATGACGCGATGGGAATATGGGTTATTTGCGTATTACAAATCTAATAATATTGACTGCAACCCTTCCGATATACGACCAATGAAGATATTTCCAGAGTCACCATTAGGTACGACGACGAGCGAAGCGAGGAGGAGTGTTAGGTATCTTGCGACCACAATACAACCATATTTCTAGCTTTAAAAGTAGGACGACCTCATAAACACTATGATTGTAAGTATTTTCTGTACCGAAATCACCGCTGAGTCATCTCAAACCAGGGTTTAATTTAAAATAATGTACATAATTATATTGTACAACGTGTATTTCAATGTAATATAATAAGTACTTGCCTGTATATTATTTGCCCCTAATAAAAATTGCATACATAGGTACAGTATTAATCAAACAATAATTTAACAATCAAAGTTTCGTGAAATAACTACTTTGAAAAATGATTTATTTGTGAATAGAACATTTGTTAAATGATTATTTAACATTCAATATATTTGCAAAGTGTTACAATTGCGAAATGTATATTTCTCAAATAATCATTTATAAAATGAGGATTTTGTTAACTGGTCTGGTATATTTGTGAAATGAATAAGAGTAGTTTGTGAATTGTGAAATGACGGTAAACCTTAAATAACCCATATTGTACAATTTATGATAACTTTTGGTATCAAACCGTTACGAATTTACGATAAACGCAAGTTTTAACATAGCTGCAGAAGAAAGTTCTTGATTTCGCCAAACAAAGTCGGTACCTATGGTGACGTAACGTTACAGAAGGTTTTAGTATAAAGCGTTTTTGGGGCACGTTTTAGGAACAGTCTAAAAATATGATTTTGACACTGTTGTAACTTGGTGATTTTTTATGAAATTGAAGTAGTTTTTTCACTAATTCTATTATTTAGTGGTCTTTCTATAATATATCATAGAAAAAAGTTGTCAAATAGCCAATATATATGTCATATCATAGCCTCTATTAAAATTAACATTTAAAATGTTCTAAGGCCTAGGTATCTAAAAACTACTAGTAAACTAAAACTAGCTACAAATTAAACTAAACCTAAAAAGCTAAGACTAACGTGTATTACAAAATATCCAAAGTTTTGGGCCCCCTTGGCATAGTGCCGAATATGCTGGCAGCGTTTTCTCGCCTGTTAATTATTTAAAAAATACATTGGCTAGTTAGGGTTCCGTACCAAAATGGTAAAAAAGGAACCCTTATGGTGCTGTCTGTCTGTCTGTCCGTCTGTCACAGCCAGATATCTCAGGAACTAGTGCTGCTATCGGTTTGAAATTTAGAATAGTGTTAAAAGTAGCTAACCCGAGCTTATTGGACATAAAAAAATCTTGTACCTTTTTTACTTTTTTTTAAAGGGCTCCGTAATGGGATTTTGAAAATTGAAAGTAGGGCTAATATATCGAGTGGGGTATCAAATGAAAGAACTTAATTTGTAGATTAATATACCGTTTATTTTTTTCTTAAATAAATAGTTTTTGATTTATGGCGAAAAAAGTTTAAAAAAATACCATACCCCCCTATTATCTCCGAAGTTACTGATCAGAAAAATGTGTCATAATTACCAATTATTAATGGCGTCCTAAATATTACAGGAAAAATATAACGGTTTTCCTCACTTGCACCGTTTTTGAGAAATTTGCAAAAATCATAACACATACTTATTTGCTCCTACTAAACTAATCGCCATACAGTTTTTCTTGAACTATTCATGTATCTACTTATTAGGATTATTATTATGTATGTCTTTCCCGTACACGAGACAATAGTGTCCCGGCCCTTTGGGAGGCGTGCGCGGAGCCGAAGCCAACGCGTAGAGGCCCTTTCGACAATTTAATGAAAGGCAACGTGTACACCCAGCGGATTCTGTCCCTGCCCGTGTCACGAGACGCACGCAGAGACAGCCCCCGCCAGATGCAAGGACTATTGTTGATTGATGGAATCTAACTTTACTGGGTTATGGTGGTGGAATTATGGACTAGCTACTGGGCTATGGATTGAGACATGACGGCGCCTGTCAGGAAAAGTGTCTCATGGCTTTCGCGGCACTGACAGACCGTGACTTGCCCTCCGCTGATGGGCCCCTGTTAAATAGCGACATTATGAGCAATGGCCCAGGGGCAACACCGCTGCCGAGGGCTGCAGGGTGTCGAGAGGTGTGCTGCGCTTTCTCCGAGGGTACTCGCGGCGTTATGCCCTTTAACACTTCCACGCCTGGAGCATATAGCTCTCGCGACTCCACTCTGGACGGCAGGTTAAGGCAAGCCAGAGGCGGAGGTCCTTTCACTAAATCCCATGACCCTCCCTAAGGACCCCCCGGAGCACTCGGGTACGTGGGGTCGCTACTCCCCAACAGCTCGCCACAAGCTGCCCTGCGTTATTATTATTATTAGGAAGACCGTTATATTTTCTCTTCCTAATTTGAATAGTTTTTTAAAAATTTACAAACTTCTTAAAATATATATTACTTCTACCCTCCCTACGAGAGCCATCTAGCGGAGAGTAGCAAAACTAAGCGATGGTTTATTTCAGATTACATAAAAAATGTCTATTAAATACAATGATTACTCATCAGGAATCGGGAAAAAAACATAAACAATAATTATTAAAAACTCTATAATAGGAGTATGTTAGGAAATTTGACACTAGTAAATACCATAAAAATTAAATACCACTAGCGTCATCTAGGGACACAAATCTAAAATATGGTAGCTTGTGGCAGCAATATTAATTTAATACACAAAAGTGTGCTTCAAAACATGATTCCTTCATAAAAAATGATACATGAGAACTAACTTAGTTGACAAACAATTATTTCAATCAGCCAATAACAAACAGTAACGTTTAAATTTAAATTACAAGTAAAATTTACGCGCAATTTAGTATCAATAGATGTCGCTGTAGCATACGCTGCATCGCGCTGTTAAGATTTTTCTTGGTTTAATAGGGCTAAGGTGGGTTTAAGGCAGGGATGCTATATGTCGAACACTTTTTCACGGTATTACTAGTTTGAATTGTTGATACCTGGGGTGGTCGCCATGCTGACCAGACTCGGTAATCCATAGTCAAAAAAAAAAGGCAGGGTTGCTGTTAGTCTACTTATGAATTTATACGGAACCCTCGGTGCGCGAGTCCGACTCGCACTTGACCGGTTTTTTTAGGGTTCCGTAGCCAAAATGGCTAAAAAGGAACCCTTATATAGTCTGTTTTTTATTTCCGAGGACAAAAATGACATTTCATGTGTTGCCTGTTTTTTACAACTCATAAATAGTGATGTGATACAACCGGTATTTACCGACAAAAATTTAGGTAGGTTCTTATGTTTATTGATATTAAAGTGTCTGTAACACAATGAGTGCATAATCCGCGAAGTTCCAAAACGATACAATACTTTAGGTAAGAATGCCACCCTTTTGGAGATATAGAATATTTGTAAATACACCATATTTCTCATATTTAAAGGTACATTTTATTTGATTCGAAACTCATTACTTATCTTACAAAGCTGAAAATACGCCAAACCCGCTTTATTTCTCTGCATTATCACTTCAAGCAACGGAATCACATACGTAGGCACTATTTATCCAATAGTAGGTTAAAGGTTGAATACAATGTAGTTATTATATGTAATTAATTTTCGATAAGTACCTAAAAATATATGTTTTAACGTAAAAAGTAATTTTTATTATATCGGTTATTAATAATTACACCACGAACCGAAACAAAGGACAGCACTGTTTCTTAAAAGCTGGCCACATTATTTTTACGTTTGACATTTGTAGCTGTCATATTTGTCTTCGGAAATAAAAAACAGACTATAGTTTCGTCATGTCTGTCCGTCCGTCCGTATGTCACAGGCATTTTACTCAAAAACTACAAGACCTATACTGATGAAATTTGGAATATAGATGTCTTGTAGATGCCGCAGCTAAATTTGGTAGTTAAATAATAAAAATAAAAAAATCTAGGGGGGGCACTCCATACATGTAACAGAAGCTAAAAAAAATTTTTTTCAGAAAATGTCAACGTGTGGTACATAGTTCGACAGCTCTTTTGAAAACATTGTAAGGTTTTTAAGTAATGTTTTTGATTAAGTGAATACCTTTGGAAATAATCGCTCCGAAAGTTGTGAAAATTGTGTCCCCCCCCTCTATCTTCTATACCGTGTGTCCGAAAAATATAAAAAAAATTACAAAGATAACGCTCAATAAATACTTTCAAAGAAAATTATTTTCAACAAGATCGGATTAACCGTTTTTGAGTTATTGCCGATAAACTGCGCTTCTCAACAAAAGGACGTAATTGCTATGAAGATACGCTCTTTTGTTGTTGTACTTTTTTTACCTTATAGTTACGGCTATGGAAAACTACACTGAGCATGGTCCGACATGCTCTTGGCCAGTTTTTATTTGACGATCAAAATATTTCTATAAATAATTCACACCTTTCACATGCGTGTATGTGTTTTACGAAGTATGATGTAACAAATCCACCTAAACTTTGTTTACACGTTATGTCAACATTAGCATAAGCATAATGGATTGATATAATTTTGTTATGTAACGACGTTAATTGAAAATTGACCTTTACCTACTGACCAATAAAGAAATATTATTGCGGTTTGCAATATTTGCTTTTGTTTTGTTAACTTTTGGAGGCGTTTAAGGGTTCTCTTCTTGTAACGTCTGGAGCTCGATGGCCGCGATTTTTCTTCTTCGTTAGGCATTATAATTTATGCTGATTAAATTGATACATGTGAAACGACAAACCCTTAGGAAAACAAGGCTTTAATCAGCATAAAACGATACATATGAAAATACAATATAATAGTGACAGACAGCTATGATAAGACAGCACATGTCAGTGGGACACATTCTTTCATGTATAAAGTTCGAAGTCAAGAAAAGTCGATATTCTGATAGATAAAGTATGCTCGAGATTTTTTAGACGCACCATCGTGTTATTTGGTAGGTAACAAACATCGCATCTTCACAAACTTTCACATTTATTATATTAGTAGAATACTACCTTCTACTCCAACGCTGCAGGCTTCGAGTGATCTAATATTGGACCACACGCGATCCATATTAGGTAAAGGTCAGAAACCTGTCAATCAGTCTGATTTTAGAAATCGGTCTTCTGCCTATCATAACGGACTGGCTTAATAACGGCAATTGATTATCCATTTCTCTTTAAAATTATTTAGTTATCTATAGTTATTTATATATATATATATATAAAAGGCAAAGTCCTGACTGACTCATCAACGCACAGCCGAAACTACTGAAGCGAAGAACTTGAAACTTTTACAGTAGAATGGTCATACGACGTAGTTGAGAGATAAGAACGGATTTTTCAAAATTCATCCCCTAAGGGGTTCAAAATTTGTATGGAGAGACTACGATTTTTTAAGTAAGAGGTTTGAAACTTCGTGCTAAATTTCTTCATTAGAATAAAATAAAAGTGATTTCACCGTTTTTTCAAAATCATCCCCTGAGGGGTTAAAATGGGAGTTGAAAGTTTGTATGGAGAGTCTGCGATTTTTAAAGTAAGAGGTTTCAAACTTCGTGCTTAGATTCTTCATTAGAATAAAAGAAAAGTGGTTTCACTGTTTTTCGAAATTCATCCCCTGAGGGGTTAAAATGGGGGTTGAAAATTTGTATCGGGATTCTACGATCTTTTTAAGTAAATGATTTGAAACTTCATGCTTAGATTCTTCATTAGAATGAAAGAAAAGTGGTTTCACCATTTTTTGAAACTCATCTCCTGAAGGGTTAAAATGGGGGTTGAAAGTTTGTATGGGGAGTCTGCGATGTTTAAAGTAACAGGGTTGAACGATCACATTTAGACTCTTTATTAGAATAAAAGAAAACTGATTTCACCATTTTTCGAAATTCATCCTCGAAAGGGTTTAAATAGGGGTTGAAAAATTATATCGGGATTTTACGATCTTTTTACGTAAGAGGTATGAAACTTCATGTTTAAATTTAGGGATGTAACGATACACAGTTTTGCCGATACGATACCGATACCGATATATAGTAGTTAATATCGGCGATACCGATATCTTAGCTAAGTAATGAAGTTTTTTTTTAATCTTTATTTTTAGGGAGCTTTTGTCAGACTGACTATGCCAGCTGTAATGAAGTATGAACTACAGATATTTGTATGTCCTTATTATACCTAACTAATGGCAATGACTACTGGCTATATTTACCAGAGTCAACCTTGAAAGTGTAAAGTAAAAATAAATAAATTGTCAACTCAAAATTCAATTTTTTTTATTAAGAACCAAAGATTTAATTAACATTGTAATTATCATTGCACATGGTAATAGACGTATACATTAATTAAGTCAGAAATTGAAATTACTTTTTGCAGATTTTTTTTTCATACAGCAAATTCTTTTCGCGCTCTTCAAATATCGGTTGTATAATATCGGCGATACCGATGTATCGGCTGATATATCGGTATCGGTATCGTTACATCCCTATTTAAATTTTTCATTGTTTTAAATGAAGAGTGTTTTCACCGTCTTTTGAAATTCATCCCCGAAAAGCTTAAATAGGGTTTGAGAGTTTGTATCGGGAATATATGATTTTTACATTAGGAGATCTAAGACATCATAGATAGACTTTTTATAATGAGCCAAGAAAAGCCATTATTACCGGTTTCCGAAATTCATCTAATTTAAGAATTAAAATAAATAGAGGTTGAAAGTTTGAAACACAGAACAAAAACTTATAGATCTAGAAACTTTACATGTGCAGAGGTTCTTATTTCCCTTGAGGGGTTTAAAAGGGTTGAATATTTGCATGGGAAGGTTTGAAACTTTATGTATAGACTGTTTATTAAATTTAAAGAAAAGTGATTCCACAGTTTTTCAAAATTCATTTCCTAAGGGACTAAAGTCGAAGTTGAAATTTGTATACTTGGGACATGATTTTTGAAGTAGGAGATCTGTGACTTGATATGTAAACTCTTCATTATATGTCAAGAAAAGTAGCTTTGCCGGTTTTTTAAATTCATACCCAATTAAATAGAGTTAAATTGGGGTGGAAAATTTTAATTTGGACAGTCATTGTATAGAGAATGGTTCTTACAGTTAGAGGACCAATGTTACATAAAAAATTACAAAAAAATTATAAATTTACTAAAATCCAAGAAAATATATCCACACATTCTTAAAAAGTCGTTCTCTTAACTTATCACGTTTCTACAATAAAATAAACGTGAATTCACCGTTTTTCGAAACTCATCCCCAGGGGGACAAAAGGGGTTGCTACTTAGGGGGTAGTTACTGTTTCGCGCACGGCCAGTTTTACGTGGTTTTGGTAATGTAGAAAGCGGTACTACTATTAGCCTGCGGTAAAATAGGTATGTGTACTTTTAACCACCCACATGGGGATTCGAATTTCAAGCGGACGAAGTCGCGGGCAACAGCTAGTCCTTATATATTTTTTTATATAAGTAATACTCGCTAACACAAAGCGGTTGGTCGACGCCACGGGGGACACGAGGGCTGGCAGCTTCCTCTCCTCACTTAACGCATAAGCATCGCGTTTCAGCAAGGAATTGTTGCCAGCGTTTTCGGCACAATGCCACAGGGGCCCATTTTAGAATTAGGTTTTTAGCAATAGGTAGTTTTGATTGTTTTTTACTCTAAGGTTTTATTTTTACATTTAGGTTACTTCCTTGATAATTGTTTGACTTTGAATAAAATAAATTTTAGCAGTTAATACTCGCTTATAATTGTTTTTTTAAGAAACGTCGAAAACGAGGTTGACGAAATTTGGTACATAGATTTTTTATAGCCTATTTTTGTCCCACTTCTTGGCAAAGATCTCCCCTCTCCTTTCCCTCTCTATCTACTCGCAAAAAGCCAAAAAAATTATAATACATGGCGCTGGCCGCTGACCTTAGCAGATTGCACGTTAATACAAGTTTATTGAGACATCTTGTGTCAATTCGCGCTGACAAATCTACCTATAAAATGATACACATTTCACAAGATTCGGATTAGCGGCACGAGTTGACAGCAGCTTCGTTGTGCACGTTCTCTATAAGACATTGGCACTGTATAATGCACGCACTACAAGCAAAGTTATAAGAATGCGCAAGAATGCTGCAGTGCCTGCTGTACGGATCGCACCATGCCTCGACCTTGAATAGGTCGCACACTCCTAAGCGGCTGAAGAGAAACGACTTGTCTGTCTTTACACTTTGACGTTGGTGTGTAGCTAGGGTTGCCAGATGGTCGGGAATTGGCGGGATTCTCCCGATTTTTTGTATGTCCCGACTCCCGACAAAGAAGAAAATCTCCCGACAAACGACTTCATTTTAAAACTTAGTCCGATCCACTCAAGGTGGTCCTGCCAGCGAAAATTTGTGCTACTTCAGGCTAAAAAAAAGCTCGCGCGTAGAGCGCGCGGGGCATCTCCCGACCAAAGTCTCAAAGTACCGACATATTGTTTCCTGCTCCCGATAATAGGGTAATTCAATCTGGCAACCCTATGTGTAGCAGTGGCGTGGCGTAAAAGATATCCTTGGGCAAGCCGGTGCAGATTTGGCGTATATTTTTCTTAAGAGCTAGAATATGGTGCTCAAATGCCTGATATTAGGCAAGCTGGTAGGAATCGAGTTCTTTGGACGCCACGCTACTGGTGTGTAGTTACCTGCGACGATGTTAAGGAACAGCTCTGTCGCCGACGACCTCCGATGTCTGTTGCCCGTTGCCTCTGTTGTTCCTGTTGTCCCTGTCGTTCCTGTTGTCCCTGTCGTTCCTGTTGTCCCTTTCGCCCCTGTCGCCGCCCCGCTCACGACTCCTGTGAACACACCACAGTACGACAGTATAATAACCGTAATTTTTCTTCCGACAAGAGGTGCATCGCCGCGCTTGAACTGGCCTAGCGTCCAGTACCTCTAGCACAACTGTGACACGCGACTCTTTGTCGCGCGACAAATGCTACCTATCTCTTTCCACTCAATATCGTGTGACAGTGACAGGTGATGCTCTGTCGCGCGAGAAACGAAGTCGCGGCCAGTTATGCTAGACGCACTGGTCCGATCCCAGGCGCTTCGGCGCCCACCTAGTCCGACCCTCTCAAGGTGGTCCGGGACTATCGACCTGTTTCGATCCCAGGCGCCCACCTAGTCCGACTCTCTCAAGGTGGTCTGGGACTACCGCCCTGATTCGATCCCAGGCGCCCCCGGCCCCCAACTAGTCCGACCCTCTCAAGGTGGTCCGGGACTAGCGACCTGGTTCGATCCCAGGCGCTTTGGCGCCCACCTAGTCCGACCCTCTCAAGGTGGTCCGGCCAAGTGACCTGGTTCGATCCCAGGGAACGCCACGGCACCACCTGGTTTGATTTTTACAAAAGTCAGTAAAACTTGCAAGTTTGTCAGGCTTAAAAAAAAAGCGCCGCTTGAATGTGTGCGCGCCGTGTACGGACGCACTACAAGCAACGTTTAAGAATGCCCCAGTACGGATCGCACTGTCTGCGCCTCGACCTTGAATACGTATCGCGCGCTCCTAAACGGCCGAAGTTTGACTATTTGTATGCACTTATAGTCATGAACGGCTAAAGCGATTTAGATTAAAGATATCTGAGGTTCTACCGCTAGAAAACCTGCTTTCAAGTAAAAAAAACCGCATCCAAATCGGTTCACCCGTTTAAAAGCTATGACAGACATACACACTACTGTTGCGGTCCGCAACGTGTTTCCGTTTACGGGCATACAAATTACGTCATAACCGTCTTCTAGATGTGTGAAGTGTTCGTTCATTGAACTTAATGAGTATATTTGGGCCCCTCAATCACTGTCTCATTAAAGCACACTTGACCACACGTGCTTTTAGTTTTCGATTTTCGCAATTGCAAGAAACATGTACCTACCTAAATAGCTGTTACAGCAAGCACACTGAAGTGGGTACCGCGTGGAACCAACGTGCGTAACCGATGTATATATAATACATAAATATTATTATCATCATAAACTTAAGAGTAAGGAGGCGCCCATTGTTTACGTGACGTTTCGTTAGACGGGGGACCGAATCTTATCTAATTTTAATTTTGGGAAGTGGGGAGGTCTCGGCGAATATCTCGATTTTTTCAGCAAGCAAGCAACAGTGTAAAATTGGGGAAAAAATAAATTGTTATGAATATAAAATTAAATTAAGTCTTTAATAAAAACACTAAGTTTTTTTAATATTTCTAATGCATTAACACATTTAGAAAAACCTCACGTGAGATTAGGGGATGGAGGAAGAGGTTAAGCCAAATCTCATGACATCTAACCGGAGGTTAAGGGAAGTCAGGATATGGCCAAAAACATCTCACATAAATAATGGACTCCCCCTACGCAAGCGGGCATGCACCCGGGCAGTCGATCAAATTTAACTTGTAAAATTCGATTACAGACAGACAAAAACGGGCACAAGTGAAACTACATAAAAGTAAAAATGTTTTAGAATACTACATAGTATGTAGTATTCTAAAACATTTTGTATGTAGTACATACTACTTCATTCGCTCGACGCCATGTTGTTACCATACATTACTACATACTACATTACATTTTAGTACATTACTTACCTAGTCGGTCAAACAAAGAATGCCTCAGATCGCAGGTATTTGACGCCCGAGCCGAAGGCAAGGGCGATAGATTAGGTACGGTAATTGCCACTTGATGGCCAGGTGTGACGTAAAAAATATAACATCAATAATTCATGGTAATTTTATGCGTTATGGAATGTCGCCTACATCCGAGATCAAAGGCCAAGGCCGAGCCTTCTCCGAGAGGCTTTGCCAAACTCGAACAACCACTGCGGCATCTTCATAGATACGCGGGAATCGGGATGCGAGAACCCTTATTCAAAGGTATACCTAAGTACATAACTTTATTAGTCTGAATGTTTCCGAATTTTTAATACGCATAACTTTCCTCTAAGTGCCTTATCATACTTGCGAACACCAGTAGCGACATTTGTATGGAACTTCGCTTCTAACTCGCCTGCAAATCGCATGTGCGCGTAAAACTACGCAGAAAAAAACATCAAAAAGCTGCCACCAAATAGGTAATAAATAGTACAAACGACACAGTTACGTGACCATCAGTAGACCTTAATACATTGTAATAAGGGTGACAAGCGGTCAGTTAGCAGTGTCCTCGATTGTACTGCCGACACAAGTAGCTATTTCTAACAAAACTGACGTTCGGGTCCGACCACCGGACGGAACGCATTGGATCCGACCGTCTCCCTCTGTCGCATAACGCGTGCTCTTTCTGGTCACTGGCCCCTCGGGAGGGGCAAAAGGCACCGGTAACGGTGCCGGGTCCGCCGCATGGCGAAATCGCGGAGTAAGCGGCCTAGTTTCAGTAGTTCGGTGATTTTAGTCCGGTTCATATATATTTGTTTGAACCGGACTAAAATCACCGAACTAATGAAACTAGGCCGAGTAAGCCACTCCTGCCTAAGGCTGCGTTTCCACCAGAGCAGTGCGAGGTAGCAGAGCGGTGGCGTCCTGAGCTCATAGAGTTAGCTCCCGTTCAAGCACAAAAAAAAACGTCCTGCTAAAGGCCGGATTTACACCTGTGAGTTTTACTTACGTAAGTAAGGACGCAGCTATACTTTAGACCAGCGGTCGGCAACTGCTTAGCAGCCAAGGGCCACATAGTAGCTAAGGAACTTGACGCAGGCAGCACTTTGCTAATAATTTGTGATTTTAGACTATTCGGAACATAGTGACCGCAATACAAACTGGAATATAGGGCCGCAAGTGAGCGGTTCACAGGCCGCATGCGGCCCGCGGGCCGCAGGTTGCCGACCGCTGCTTTAGACTGACTATCTCAGCTGTAGCTGTGTCCTTACTTACGTAAGTAAAACTTACAGGTGTAAATCCATGAGTTAAGCGAGAGAAGACAGAAATATTTGCAAAGTTATGCAGAACGATACAATTCAAATTACGTAGTGATCACGCTTGGCATTCGTACAACTCGTTAGAATTGTCTCATAAAAACCTAAGTCGTTTATTTATTGCTTGTCGTTATGCCATACCATACCGGCCGTGGATCCCCATCGGCGGTTTACGTAATAATATATTCATATATGCCCGAAGTTCTCTTACGAGAAGATAATGCTTAGAAGTAATGGATTATTTTAAATCAACTGTCATGTAGATCAAAATATAAAATAAAAAACCGGTCAAGTGCGAGTCGGACTCGCACACCGAGGGTTCCGTACAAACTCGTGAGTAGATACGTGAATAGTTCAAGAAAAACTGTATAGCGATTAGTTTGGTAGGAGCAAATAAGTATGTGTTACGATTTTTTGCGAATTTCTAAAAAATTATGCTAGTTAGGAAAACCGTTAAATTTTTCCTGTAGTATTTAGGATGATATAAATAATTGGTAATTGTTACAGATTTTTGTGGTCAGTAACTTCGAAGATAATAGGGAGGGAAATGGTATTTTTTTTTATCGTTTTTCATCCTACATCAAAAAGTACATGATTAAGAAAAAATAATAATAGTTTTGGAACAAATTAAGCCCTTTCCTTTGATAGCCCCCTTGAAACAAAAGCACAACTTATAATATAGACCTTCCATTTCTGCCCCCTTTAAAAAAGTAAAAAAGCTATAAGATTTTTTAATATTCAGTAGGCTCAGGTTAGCGACTTTTTTAAAACTATTCCAAATTTCAAATCGATAGTAGCAAAGTTCCTGAGATATCTAACTGTGACAGACGGACAGACAGACAGACAGAGTCGCACCATAAGGGTACTTTTTTACCATTTTGGTAAGGAACCCTAAAAAGAAAGATAAATCCAGTTTATGCTTATTTTTGCGCTTACGACTATTTACTTACAGTGGCCACTTATAAGTAAAAATAGGTTAGCAATGGTGACTTAACTGAATTTACATATAGCACTTTCTTTATCAATTTCCAACATCAGGGCGTTTCTCCAGAAATATGTCTGCGACTCATTCATCTGTCTCCATACATTTAATATGAAAAAAGGCCAGATGAATGAGGTGACCGCAGACATATTTTTGGAGAAATGTCCATCAAATGTAGTTCGAACGGCCGTCAGTTCGTTTGTAAACTTGGGGGAAGATACTTAGGGCCGATACAGACTGTGGCGTGCAGTTGTGATGCAGTTCCCATACAAATCGCAGCTGGCATGCAGTCCGTCTGTATCGGCCCATTGGATTCCGTTATTAAAAGAATCAATTTCTATTCCGTGACTGTCAAAAAAAAAATTACGTACCGAGCGCGCACAGCGCTAACACACTCACTAGCCTCATGGTCTATGGACGCAGGCCTGACACACACTGGCCGGCGCGCGCAGCTTGCCAGGGCTTGCCCCCACTCGGCCTGATCTTCCAAACTTTGCTATTGAACTTGAGGACGCGATACCTAAATGTATATGTCTACAATAAGGCGGCGAACTTCACGTGAGGCCAAAACGGGAAATTTCTTAGCCTGGGTGCTGTAAGTTTCCCTCTTGACAAGTTTCATACGGTCACCCCCACACCACCGCTTGGTTTTAAAATATTAATATTATTATATTATATTATTTAATCAGGCAGGCAGTTTGGATGACTGTTAAGACCTTTGTCCAGTGAGATAACTTATATACGTGCTTAGGTGAAAATTATGCTTGTCTAATCTGTTCTTAAATTGGTTGACATTAGATGCCGAAACTACATCTTCTGGTAGTTTGTTCCAGGCTTTCACCACTGTATTGCTCAGAAAGTATTTATAAGGATTACTATGTGACCGATGAGAGTCCAGCTTGATGTGATGACCTTTCTCCTTTTGCATGTTTTAACATGATTCAAATGGAACAAGATCTTACATCTAGAGATAGATTAAGTAAAAATTAAAAAAAACTCGTTTTCAACAAATAAATAGGGTGACCCAGCGGACGAACCCTTATTTTCGTACAAAAGTGGGTGACAGCTATGTCCGCTGGGTCACTGCTTATAAACAAGTTATAATAAACAAATTATAATGAAAAAATATTTGCATTACGTAGCTTTATTATGTATTTTAAATGAGCATACACTTTATTCAAAAAATATCGGAATAAAGATTTCCTTTAAATTTTTGTCGGAGAAGCTGGAATTTTGTTGACAAAGAAAAGTTGATTCACCCATTTGAGGTTGTACTTAATGCCCGGTTAGAGTTTTGTATGTTTCGATTAGATCTCCACGTTCCCTTCGGTCTTTCAAAGTACCTAGTAAGTTTCAGCATCTTCAGTCTCTCTTCATTTGGCTTGTTTTTTATTTTCTTAAGTGTAAATATCCGCCAAATTCTAAATTATCCAGAATCACACCAAAACATACGCACTAGCCAAGGGTGCGAGAACACGGGACATGTTGGCCAATATTTAAATGCGGGACAGAAGCATGGAGTTCCCATTCGACTTAAGTTCTAAAATGTTTATTTATATTTTTGGTCACGTCTAAAAGTGAACAGTCAGACACTTATCACTGTTCTTAATTAAGTTGTGTAATCAATATTCGCTAGCAGTCGTGTGCCCGAAGTCCACCCGATTTGCATTACGCGGCTAAATTAAGAACAGTGGTGTAACATGCCCTTGTGGCGAATATACCTCAAAAGCATACGGTAGTTTTTCTCCGAACAAAAGGTACATCAGGAGCGCGCATGTGTGCGCGCCGTGTACGGACGCACCACAGGCAGGCATTCGCCCATGCGCGGCCCTGCCACAGTATGGAGTGCACTGACACAGACGCGCGATCGTGCGTCTGTCTAAATACGTGTCGCTCGTCGCGGCCGATGTCGTACTACTTGGTTGTCTTTATACTTTGTTAAAAGGCCCTTTTCCCATTAAGGGTGAGCTTCCACTCACACGGAGCGCAGCAGAGGTGACAATATTGGTCAACAGTCTCGGCCATTACTCGACGGCTCGGACTGTGCAATACCTATAGCCTCGACTGTACTGACCAAAGTAGCTCACTTGTATCATAATGTACATACTAATTACGAGTATTATTCGTTATTCAAAACGTCACAACCATATTATACCTACCTAATATTAGTTCATGGCAAGCCACTTAAATGTCAACTCACCTACTCAGAATCCGATCTGAGTCAAAACATTTACAATTTACATATTTGTTATTAATTATTCACAAACAAGTGTCTCATCTTGTGATCAAAAGTTTAGAAGGTCAGGCAATGAATATTCTGTGTATTTTAATTATTTACCTAATTCGCGAAATTAATCGATCATTAATCTAATCCGCGTATGTACAGTCGAGGGCAAAGATCCACACATATTTCCAAAATATGTATAGGTACATAAACCTTATATTAATTTTAAAGATTAAAAGTCTTGTACAGTCAAGAGCACCAAACCAATATGTATATCTACACCGCAAAGTTTCAAAATATGTATACAGGTCTTATTATTATGGCAGTAAGGTTTATGTATACATATTTTGGAACTTTGTGTGGACATTTGCCCTTGATTGTACATAGGTACCTACTATTGTTTTGTGCAATACAATGGAAGGAGAGTGAATGGGCTGTACTTAGTAGCTACGCTGACGCAGTGCGGATTAGTGACTTCACATACCTTTGAGTTTCTTCGCAGATGCATGCAGGTTTTCACACGCTGTTTTTCCTTCACCGGAATGCTAAACATATTTACAAACATAGGTCCCGAAAAACTCATAGGTACAAGCCAGAATTCGAACCACGACCGATTGAAAGGCCATGACGTGATCATGTTCGCACCACCCACCCGACTACAATGGCTCCTAACCTAATGGGTGAATCAACTTTTCTTTGTCAACAAAATGTCACCTTCTCCGACTAAAATTGAAAGGAAATCTTTATTCGGATATTTTTTGAATAAAATTTATGCTCATTTAAAAAACAGATAATAAAGCTACGTCACTCAAATATTTTTTATT
This sequence comes from Eudemis profundana, assembly GCA_947034925.1. Lineage (NCBI taxonomy): Eukaryota > Metazoa > Arthropoda > Insecta > Lepidoptera > Tortricidae > Eudemis > Eudemis profundana. The sequence continues at coordinate 4,734,053 of OX344814.1, read as the reverse complement.
ATAATGTGTTTATTATAACTTGTTTATAAGCAGTGACCCAGGGGACATAGCTGTCCCTCACTTTTGTATGAAAATAAGAAATCGTCCGCTGGGTCACCTTATTTATTTATTAAAAACGAATTTTATTTTTATTTTTACCTTAATCTATCTCTAGATGTAAGATCTTGTTTCGATTAAATTATGTTAAAACATGCAAAAGGTGAACAAATAAGGAGAAAGGGCAATCTTTGCAAAAAAAAGTTGATTCACCCAGATATATACAACCATACCACAGAATAAGTAGTAGTACTACGTTCGTACAGAAGTTTCTCTTTCTAACAAAACTGACGTTCGGTTCCGACCTCTGGGAACCTATTACGAACTCTTAAATCCAGGCTGCTTATGAATTGCCTGGCTTTAATCGTATTACGAACGCTTAAATCCATCATGGTTTTACGCTCGCTGGCTATGACGTCACTTGAGACGATCAGCTTTAAGTGGCTGGAAATAACCGTATTACGAGGTGCCATTTGACATTTCGTTGTCTATGGTTTTAGTGAGTTGACTGGAAAATAAACGTCAATTTAGCAATTCAAAAAAAGCTCCTCTAGAGTAACTTTATCTGACTGGATTTGGTTGTGATTATATACTCTGGCTGTTTTAAGAAATTTAAGACTAGTATAATTGACCCGCAATTAAGGTAAGCTATTTTTTTCTGAGTTAAAATGTATTGCTTGCTACTTAAAGCACCTAACGTTTAATTTTTATTTTGTAGATGGCAGATGAATATGAATTATTCGAATTCTTCGAGTTAGACAATGCCATAGCTGCTGAAGCTAAGGAACGTCGGAGATTGTTGCGGATCCAAAGCGATCCCTTTGGTCTAGAAGATGTCCAATTTATGCAAAGGTATCGACTGTCCAAGGAGCTGGCGAGGAATCTCTGCGACGAGCTTCGTCCGCACATGACTCAACCTACCAAGGCGACGGATTTAACGGTTGAAACTAAGGTACGTAGATAACTTGCAGAGAGTGTGGTGATTGAATGGAGTGCCATCCATATAAAAAATAGTTTAATGCGTAATAGCTATTCAGAATTGTTGTTTTCCATATAAAGTATATAAAGTAGGTATCATTTTTGAGCCTCTTTCAACCTTTTCCAATTATTAAAATCTATTTGACCGACATACATGAAATTTTGCATATCAAGTGAGACTCTCATTTTGTTACTTAGTTCATAATTTCAATGAATCATCAGTCTTATTAACCTCTAAAAACCATTATTTGTGTAACTCAGTCCCTTGAGAGGCTTTAAAAGCTTTCAACACTTACAATCAAACATCAAGCTAAAATTAAGATAAGATAAGATGGCATTTATTGCTCTTGTACTTCAATCAGTGAGCAAAAATTTTCAATAGTTTTGTTATAGTCTGCATTTAAAATGTTCTAATGTCCTTTTTTTGTTACATTGGTATTGTGTCCGACTGCTGGACAAAGGCCTCCCACTCGTCTCTCTTCTCTGTCCCTAGCTATCTTCGGTCTAAGGTTTGACTTGGCCCATTTATTACTTGTGTGTGTGTGTGTTAACTTATTTCTCATGTGTTATATCATTATATCAGTTGTTGGTACCATTGACACATACCTAGTAAATATATATTTTTTCTTGCTCATCAATTTATGAAAGAATTATTTTGTTACAGATTCTAACAGCTTTATCATTTTATGCTACTGGATCATATCAACGACCAACTGGTGATATAGCTGCACACTCAATTGCTCAGCCTACTGTGTCTACTGTAATTGAGGAAGTTACAGCTTGCCTGAATTTGCCACACATACGGGAAAAATACATAAGATTCCCACAAAATGCACAGGAACGTGGAATAATAGTACGCAAGTTAGTATTAAAAGCTTAACCCTATACATAACTGACTTTTCAGTAGTAAGTAGTACAGTGGGAGAAAAAATGATCTTTGTATGATACTGGTTTTGAACATGGCCTTATTTTACAAGCTTTTGTTTTAACTGGCAATGTATGTATATGTAGGTTTGTTTGGATGGAATCTTGCAACTCAATTTTGAAGCAGATAGCTTAAACTGATTGAGCTGAAATTTTGCAAGCATATGTTAATCAGAGGACAATTCAAAATCTGGGGGTGTGGCTGTGCCCCCGCTAAGTCAAGCAAAACAAAGGTGTACGGTCGGCCTCAAAAGTTGCTCAAAGGTTATTAAATCTATAAAATGTCTTCCTCCACAGTTAAATTCGCGTTAAACTCAAAATCGACTGAACTGATTTTTATATAGGATGCACCAATGAATTTCATGACAAAGGTTTATGTGTATACTTAGTTAAAGCAGTGTAAAAAAAATAAGTCATCATCATATCAGCCGAATGACGTAGGCCATAAGCCTTAGGTGGACATAGGCCTTCCCCAAGGATCGCCACTACTGTCGGCATTGTGCTGCTCGCATCCAGCCAAGTTGAAATTAAGAAATAAGACGTAAATAAATGACTTTTGGAATTTTTGTCTGTTTATCGGTTTGTTTGTGCGCGCATAGCGCAAAAACAACTTCCGATTTAACTGAAAGTTGGTGCACAGGTAGATTATGTATATGTTATGACCGCAGTTAACACATAGGATACTTTTTACCTGACTAAGCCAATGCAAAAGGAGGCATTCAACTTATTTTACATGTATGTTATTTTTAACCAGCTTTTAAAAGAAGGACAGTTCTCTATTCGTCTGAATTTTTTTGTGTGTTTGTTCACCGATTAGTCGAAGACGGTTGAACTGATTTTGAAAATTCTTTTTTTCTTTGAAAGGGTATATTTCAGAGGTGGTCCCATTGCAACCAAATCAGGATCTGATGATGGGATGGAACTCTTCAAGTATTATAGGCACACAATTTTGGTATTTTTCATAGTTTTTCGAGCATTTCTTATTAGAAATGAGTTTCTAGTGTTAACCGACTTCAAAACAAAGAGAAAAAATTATGTAAGTTTGTTCCCCAATCACTTGAAGACGGCTAGACCAATTTGCAAAATTATTTTTTTTATTTAAATTGGTAGTGGTATTCTTTTTTGTTTGGAAGGGCCACCTCTAAGGTTGTCCCATTGCAACCAAATCACGATCTGATGGTGGGATCTTAGAGTTATTGAGGGATCTTTTCAAATATTATAGGCACACATACAACGATTTGGTTATTTTAGATAGTCTCAGCATTTCTTATAGAAATTAGTTTATTGAAAGAGCCGGTTGTTTTAATTTTTTTAATTCTGTGGTTATATTCTTTACAATCTCATTTCTGTTAGATAATGTGATGCTACCTTGTAATACTGATATTGTTCGTAAACAACCAGAAAGTGTTTCCACAGAAATATAAAACTTTTTCCTATGATATGATCATCAATTTAAAATCAAAATAAGCTCCATGTGCTCACAGAATTCATTTCTTTTACATTAAATGCAAATTTCGTAACTAAGCGACTTCAAAAAAGGAGGTTAATATCAATTCGATCCGTATGTATGTAATATTATCAGAATCGCACAGTTTGTAGGGTTCCGTACCTCAAAAGGAAAAACGGAACCCTTATAGGATCACTCGTGTGTCTGTCTGTCTGTCTGTCACAGCCAATTTGCTCCGAAAGTACTGGTCCGATTGAGTTGAAAGGGTCTGGCCGGTCTGCTATAGTAAAATCGCCCCTGGCTCAATGTGAAAACTGAATATGCACGTTTATTTGCCTTATTATCAAATATAATTTTACTGAATATTAAGCCTTAAATACTTACGATTAGCGAAATAATTAAAAAAAAAAAAAAACAGTTTTTAATTTATTTTGGCTAAATTACTTTATCGATTCAGACGTCCTTCGGATATTTTATACATATATTTAAGATATGTTTATAAAAAAAAAATGAAAGTCCTAGCTTCTTTTAAAGTCAACATTTTTGTCTGTATAAGTTTTTCGTTTTTTTTTTTTTTTACTTGCAAGTTAGCGACACCTACCATACTTTGATATAATATACACAATTTAATAATCTATTACATATATTTTTTTCAAAAATATTAGTTCGGATCAACAAAGTGGAAAAAGGCAATTTGTATAGGAGTGTTATTCAAATCGGATCCGTAAACGTAAACAGAAAACGTAAGTTGTTCTACCGTGTTTAGGGTTGCCAGATGGTATCCAAAAGGAGGACATGTCCTCCTTTTCTACAGAAAATCCTCCTTTTTAGACCCATCAGTCCTCCTTTATCAAATTATCATCTGGCAACCCTAACCGTGATCGAAATTCAAAGACTCACATTTTGAATTTCGAACACGACGAGCTTCGTATTTAAATCCTGCTTATTATTTTAATTTTAGAATGCACCTATGTGGAGTACACGGCACGTAGTTCTTAAAAAAATTGGCGGGAACGAGAAAAATGTTTGCATCGGATAATGCAAAACTAGTTATAAATAAAAATACAGTTATAAAACGATTGTTTCAAAAACGTGTCCCGACATTATACAAAATAGTGTACGATTTAATTATTGACAAAATGACCAGATGGACAGAAGATTATTTGGAAAATAGTTACCAATCCCTGCCAAACAACGTAAGCCTCATAATTCATATTTTCTATACATTTTTTTGTGAATTGATGTAGAAGTAATCAATCTACATAATAAATGATAATTTTCAGTTGGATGTTGTCAAATGCAAAGTATTTGAGCAAGTAAACCTGCCGAAATATATGCAGGTCGCTTTGTTTCGTAGCTGCCTACCCGACTATGAAGTACTTCTGGAGGAGGAAGAAATTGAACTATTAAAAAAATGCTTAACATGTGGCACAAGTCGTGAAGAAAATAATACAGTTACATTAAGTGATTTGTACTGTAGTTTTTGTGCGGGAAGACTATTCTACAGATATAAGCACATTTAAACTGCAATACTAGAGTATTCAATATTAATTGTAATTAGATAAATATTGATAAGATACCTAATCTTTATCGTAATCGTTTGTAATAGACAAAACATAGGTAAGTGATTAATTAAAGTATGTCAGCGTCCAATGAATCTATTCGTAATTGCAGTAGTTGCAAAAAACAATTTTGTAAAACAAAAGGTGTAAAAAAGACTTTATTGTCTTCTGCCGATGTAAAATTCTATTCGGATTCTTTGCTACAGACTTTTGAACATGGTGATATTTTATGTTCATGTTGCCGCACGAAAGCCTATCGTACTAAACCACCAATTGTGCCCTTAAGTTCAAACTTACATCAAGGGACTATTCTCAGTGATTCAAGCAGTGAAAATGAACTCGTCGCATTTAATGTTAGTAGTAGATGCTCAGTTGAGAGGATAGAGTTACCACTACAACGGACACTGTCTACTCACAGGTACTGCTTCATATGTCATTCTAAATCAAACAACTTACAAACCGTACCTAAAAAGGCGAGATTACTAGTTTACTCCAAAAGAAATATTTATATTCCAACCGAAAATAGATGTTGCTCATCACATTTGATTAATGGTCAATTCTATGAAGATGATTTAAAGCTGATCGAAGTCTATTCAACCACAGCGGCCGTAAATGTTAAAGAGATAGCAGAGTTATTTGGTTGTTTAGTCACTGAAACACAGCTGCCATTAATTCAGAAAATAGTAAATAAATCTGTCTCCGATGACCATTTTGCTCTTTTAACGGGATTTACTTGGGAACATGTTAATATTATTCAAAACGAATTGCACTCTTTACAAACAAAATGTGACATTATACAAGCTGTTGTGATTTTTTTAATAAAACTACGTACAGGCAATAGTAACAGAATAATCGGTACTTTACTGCAGCTTTCTAGATATCAAATAGTGTCAGAATATGTGGCGAACGTTATAGATTCCTTTGAAAGAGACATTCTTCCATTTCAATTTGGTCACAATGCATTTAGTCGCCAATGGCTTATTAACAATCATACAACAGAACTAGCAAAAAAACTTTTTGATGTGGAGAATGTTTTGATACTCATTTTTGATGGTACCTATATATACCACCAAAAAAGTTCCAATAATGAGTATCAACGCAAATCGTATTCCGGTCAGAAAAAAACACATTTATGCAAGCCGTTCACAATAAGTACAACAGATGGTTTTATAGTCGACATGTTAGGACCTTTCCATGCTACTGAGAACGATGCAAGCATTATGCGAAAAGTCATACCCAGTTTGAAAAATCTTATTAGACCTGGCGACATATTTGTCTTGGATAGAGGCTTCCGGGATGTAGTAGGTTTTTTAGAATCTAAAGGTTACCGAGTAATGATGCCCGCTCTCAAAGGCCAACGTAAACAGCTGACCACCGAAGAGGCCAATGAGTCCCGGTATGTTACAAAAGTTCGCTGGGTCGTGGAAGCAGTTCATGGTGCCTTAAAACAAAAATATAAACTACTTGACCAGACATTTGATAACAAAATGCTTGATAAAATACAAAGCTTGTGCCGCATAGCTTCATATTTTTTGAACCGTTTTGGAAAATCTTTAACTTCGGACAAAAATATGACCACCGCTATTTTCGAGAGAATGAGCATACAAAAGAGCAATCCAAATGTGTTAGCTGCGATAGTGGAAGAAAAAGGTTTATTGCGAAAAAAACTTCCTTTCCAAAGCATTTCAGCTAATGACGTTTCAGATTTTCCGCAATTAACGGAGTACGATATGAAAATTTTGTTTACAGGCAGTTATCAATACGGCCAAGCCATTTCATACTTAGCCGAAGTTTTGGATGAAACAGGGAACTTAAATATGGCATATGTAAAAGACCAAACAAATATTTTAAAAATATCTATACAATCACGTCACATATCAAAGAAACAATACAAATGTTTTATAATGTATAATCCAGATAAAAGTGGTATAGATGCAATTGAAAATTATTGCTGCGAATGTGCAAATGGATTAAGGACGGTGGGCTGTTGTTCACACATTTCAGCTATTGTATATTATCTGTCATATGGCAGATATTTATCAAAAATACCGCGTCCTAATTTGAAACTTAGCTCCTTATTTAATAACGACGGTTTAAATATTGCTATAGAAAGTGACAGTGATAACGATTAGGGTCTGTTAGATAGTAAGCTTACTGCAACCATCCTGAGTGATTGTTATTTTATATTCTATAAATAAACTTGTGTTTACGTGTTCGCTGTTCATTTTTAGTTATTTATAATATAATTGTGCTAAAAACTCAAAGAGCGTTTTTCTTACATGTATGTATATGAGTAATAAACATAACGTTCACTGAAAATATATGGAGAAAAATGTAGTACCACATATTACCTATCTCTTCTCTGTTTACAATATATATAAAAAGATATACGAGTAACGTGTAAAATAAAAAGCTAGCCAAATGATTTCAAAGTGGTTTTCACGGAGTTTCAAAGGGAATTTTGTGACGTAAGTTTTCATTTCTAGAGCGATTGTTTAGATTCCGTTTCTAGCATCCTAGGAATAAATGGGGTATGACAATCTTAAGTATCAGAGCAATTCGCTTTAAGTATTTAAAGTTTCCAAAAATGAAAGTATTTTTTGCAGAATTAGCTATTTCCATTATTTGAAGAAGTTGCCGTTCATGGGTGTTCTTTTTTCCGCCCTTTTAGACAAATTGCTTTTTTCCACTTTGTTGATCCGAACTAATATTTTTGAAAAAAATATATGTAATAGATTATTAAATTGTGTATATTATATCAAAGTATGGTAGGTGTCGCTAACTTGCAAGTAAAAAAAAAAAAAAACGAAAAACTTATACAGACAAAAATGTTGACTTTAAAAGAAGCTAGGACTTTCATTTTTTTTTTATAAACATATCTTAAATATATGTATAAAATATCCGAAGGACGTCTGAATCGATAAAGTAATTTAGCCAAAATAAATTAAAAACTGTTTTTTTTTTTTTTTAATTATTTCGCTAATCGTAAGTATTTAAGGCTTAATATTCAGTAAAATTATATTTGATAATAAGGCAAATAAACGTGCATATTCAGTTTTCACATTGAGCCAGGGGCGATTTTACTATAGCAGACCGGCCAGACCCTTTGGTACATATATTAAGGTTAATGACCCAAACACGGACATGTTACGTAAATATATATGAATTTTAATCATGTGGGCCACATATGGGGGGTCAACTAGAAAATTAAAAAACAAAAGTTTGCGAACTATATCGTGTGACATATGAAATGAAAGGGCTCACTGTGAGAATCTCAAATATATATATTTTTTAATTTTTTTATATTACAGGAAAACCTATAAGAAGTCTGTGCAATAAAGTATAATTGTTTTGAACGTACGGAACCCTCTCCACGCGAGTCTAACTCGCACTTTTCCGGTAATGTTAGTCTATGCCAGCTTCTAAGCATGTGTGCCATATGTATTACGTAAATGCATATAAATTTGCATGTTTGTCCGCGCCTATCTCAAAAACTTTAAGACGGTTTGCAAAAAAATATTTTTTTGTTGGACTAGTTATAGTCCAACTTAGGGAACTGTGCAAGTTTCATCAAAATTGGTTCGGTAGTTTTTGAGAGAGCGAGTTAAGTGTGTATTGTAGAGACTGGCTGCACAGTATCAGTCACTAGGAAAACGTGTCGTTGGCTTAACGGAGTAATCCAATTTACAACTGAAATTAAGAAAATATAGAAATAAAAAAGTAAATATAAATAATTAAACCGGCTTAACCGACCGATTGTATTTGGAATAAACGTAGTCCTTTGGTAGTAGTACCTATGCGGTACCAGGCATGTCACACATGTAATTATTATTCTTCCTTGCCTATGCCTAATGTATTAGGCAAGTTCGGCTGCGCCGACACCCGGCAGCGCCTGAGCAGTGCCGTAAATGCCACCGGTGCCCAGGCAGGCATAAGGCGTAAACTCTGGGGGGCGCAAGAATGGCCAAACAAGGCAGGACCCTAGGGTACCTATAATATCTAAAAAAACCAAGGGCGCAGTTATAGAAGCTCGCACAGGGCGCAGAAAAGGCTATTTACGACACTGCGCCTGTGTGCGAAACCTATGAAGCCCAAAGGAGGGTTATGTGTTTGAACAGTATGTACGTATTTATGTATGTACGTAAGTGTGTAAATAACCCGATTGCGGCGAAGCCCAAAGGAGGGTTATGTGTTTGACCGGTATGTATGTATGTTACCCGACTGCGGCGAAACCCAAAGGAGGGTTATGTGTTTGACCTGTATGAAGTATGTATGACGTGTATCAAAACAGTTATATAACGTCACGCAAATATATTTTTTAACTACCTTCTAATTCACTAGGAAATTCAAGTTATAATAATAATAATTTTATTTTTGTCGACAACCCTAGCGGTGAGCGTGGTGACCGGAAAGAAGGCGCGTTATGAGTTTTTGTGACTCGAACGTGGGTTTTGTTAAACAGTGCGACTTCTGTACAAAGTACTATTACTTATTCTGTGGTGGCACCAACCTCAAAAAAACTTTTATATTCTCTTTTTTGAAGTCAGTTTAATTATTTAAAATTACTTTTTTATTCAAGACATCTAGACAATTTAAGTCATTAAACCTGTAACTAGACATTGATTTATATGGCCAGTTATTAAGTAGGTTTAACCTACTTTCAAAAGAAGGACGGTTCTCAATTCCTGTATATGTTTTTTTGTTTGTTTGTTTGTTAAGCGATTGCTCGAAAACTGAATCGATGTGGAAAATGGATTTTTGTTTAAAAGGGTCTATATCCGAGGTGGTACCAATGCAACCAAATCAGGATCTGATGATCGGATCTTAGAGAAATCGAGGGATTGGCACACACAGCGATTTGGGTACTGTCCATAGTCACTCGTGCGTTTCTCATTAAAAGAGGTTCTCAATTCGACCCATATGTATGTAATATTGTCAGAATTGCACAGTTTTTATGTATGTTAGGCTATACCAGCTTTTAAAAATTTTTTTAAATGGCTTGCGCGTTGTCCCCTTGCTGGCCAAAGGCCTCTCCCTGTGTTTTCCACAACTCTCTATTTGATGCCTCCTCCGGCCTGTTCTTAAGGAATTCGTCCAAGTCGTCGCGCCTTCTCCGTCTAGGCTTGCCCTGCTGCGTCGTCCGTCTTGTTGCTTCTAAATATGTGTGCCTAATTTCATAAGGTATTTGAAATAAACGATGGATTTTGGATTTATATTTGTATGTATGTCCGCGCATATCTCAAAAACTATAAGTCGGATTTCAAGAATTCCTTTTGACTGACTATCAAAAGTGGTTCTCCACTCGTCGGTATGTTTTTTTTGTTTGTTTGTTACGCGATTACTCGAAAACGGCTGAACCTATTCCGATTTATTATTTGTTTGAAGGGTAACCTCCGAGGTGGTCTTATTGCAACCATATCAAAATCTGATGATGGGATCTCGGAGAAATCGAGGGAAATCTTCAAATATTATGGGCACACATGTAGCGATTTGGGTATTATCCATAGTCACTGGTACGTTTCTTATGGAAGTACGATCATTGAAAGACGATTATTTTAATTTTTAATATTCAAAAGAAGGACGGTTGTCAATTCGTCTGTATGTTTTTTTTTTGTGTTTGTTCACCGATTACTAGAAGACGGCTGAACCGATTTGGAATGTTCTTTTCTGAGGCGGTATCATTGCAACCAAATCAAGATCTGATGATGGAATCTTGGAGTAATCGAGGGAATCTTCAAATTCGTTTTGGGTATTGTTCACAGTCACTTGTGCATTTATTATCAAAATAGTTTCATTGACAGTCGGTTATTTACTTTAAAAAGTTGTGGGTATAATTATGTATGTTATAATAGCTGTCCCGACGAACTTTGTCCTGCCTCATTTTTAGGGTTCCTTACCTCAATAGGAAAAAACGGAACCCTTATATTGTCACTTTGTTGTCCGTCTGTCCGTCCGTCCGTCTGTCTGTCCGTTTGTCAAGAGCAAGACTTTATCTCGGGAACGCGTAGAGATATCGAGTTTATAATAAACTCAGGTCTACGGTCTCTTGAAGCTGTTAACAAATCAATCTTCTAAGTTAACGTAAAAAAATAATATTGTTTATGCCGCAAAAAATGTACATTTTGACACTCGCAAGGAAACCGAAATTCAAAGGATACGTTCCGTTGACGTAGAACAGCGGTCGGCAAACCTGTGGCCCGCGAGCCTCCCTGGCCATTTTGTATGTATAAGGTCGTTATATTCAGAATCGTATAAAGTCACAAATTATTAACACAGTGCGGCCCGCGTCAATATCGTTTGCTACTATGTGGCCCTTGGCTGCCAAAAGGTTGCCGACAGCTGACCTAGAACTATGAAATTTGGCAAGTAATACCGTCTTATTATACAAGTTAAGGGAAAAATCTGAAAACCAATACATGTTTAACTTTACTAAAGAAATTAAAATTTATAGGGTACTTTAATATATGTGCACTCAGCTCCAGAGATAAGTAGCCCCCCTGTCATACATTCGTAGTATGTACATATCGTCGCCACCATGCCAAATTTTTGTGAACTTGGTTTTTGGAAGTCAGTTTTTATTTTTTGGTTTATAAATTTACTTTTTTTTTTAAATTTTTAGTGGCGCTGGAAAAATATTGTTTTAACTAAATAGACTTATGTCTATTTAGTTAAAAGAAAAAAAATCCAAATCGGTCTAGCCGTCTTCAAGTAGTCGGGGAATAAACCTACATAAAAAATGCTCTTTGTTTTGAGGTCGGTTAAGACTGGAAACTTATTTCTAATAAGAAATGCACGCACAAATCGCTATATGTGTGCCTATGATATTTGAAGAGTTCCCTCGATTTATCCAAGATCCCATCATCAGATCCTTATTTGGTTGCAATAGGACCACCTCGGAGGTTATACCCTTTAAAACCATAAAAGAATTTTCCAAATCGGTTCAGCCGTCTTCGAGTAATCGGTGAACAAACACACAAAAAAACATACAGACGAATTGAGAACCGTCCTTCTTTTGGAAGTCTGTTAATTATAAATATATTGTATATTTCCAGATTTTACGCTGAGTTTGGTATACCTGGGGTACTGGGCGCAATTGACTGCACTCATGTGGCTATTGTGCGACCTTCGGAGCACGAAGAGCGATATTTTTGTCGGAAGCAATACCATTCCCTCAATGTTCAAATAGTAAGTCATGATTTTACATACAAGAAATCAAAGCACATAGAAGAAATAAATGGCACTCACCTATGGTCCAGACCAGTGACCGTGAGTGGTGCTGGTGGTGTGAGTGGTATGGTGGGATACCTACATGTGTAAAACGTGTTCTTATAAATAAATAAATATTAGGGGACAATCTTACACAAATCGAACGAATCGAATCATAGATGGCGTTTAGGTTAAAACCCTATTAAACCAGAATGATACAAAAGTCAAAGTAGATAGCAAAATTGAGCGCACTTGCTGGGTGCTCCGGTGGTCGAGTGGTTGTGAAGCTGGACCGGAAATCCAGAGGTACCGGGTTCGATTCCCGGTCTGGACCATAGGTGAGTGCCATATAATTTTTCTATGTACTCTGATTTCTTGTATCTATATATATATATAACTTAAAATGTGGTCTAATTTACCCGCATTAGGGTTTATACATATAGTACGTCACACCCATGAGCCTATGAGGGGAGGGGGGAGGGGTGTAGCCAAATGTGACAGCCTATACTAACAAGGTCAAATATGTTAGGTAAAAGTGTGATATGGGGGGTGGCTTAAAAGTCTATGATTCGGTTGTCGATGCCTAGCTGTTATGCCCAAGCCATATTTTAAAGAATATGATTATGATTATAATTTTCGTTATCTTCTTGAAGACGCTTGAAAGTCTTGTACAAATTCGACCCCCTCTTCCCCAGAAATGTTCTTACGCTTACGTAATAAATGAATGGTGCCTGTTAAATTTTTGAAGCGATTAAGAAATCCCATTGTAAGAGCCAATTTTTAAAGTTTGAATGATCACGAGTTGCTTAAGATTAAGGATATATGTGCTGTTCCCGGGAATATTTCCCTTAGAACTTGGGAATATTACTTACGTTCATATGTAGGCAATTCGTTAGAAATCTGATAGTATGTACGACATGCCACGGCTAGGTACTTAGATGTTGTTACTAGTGAGCGAGTCTTTAATTGGAGTCGGGAGACGAGTTGCGATGCGGGCACAGCGGCTTTATTAGAGGAAAATAGTTCCTTCTTTTCCCCGAAATATTTTGAAACCTGAAAATATTTTCAGATATGCGCTGCAGACAAATATATAATGAGTGTTGATGCGAGTTTTGGAGGGGCTACGCATGACTCGTTTATATGGGGCGATCATCCACTCAATACCCACCTGAAGAACATCAGTCAGCGGGAGACCATTTGGTTTCTTGGTATGTTATAATGATTTGGATACTGATAACATTTAGCCTGTTTATAAGTAGCATTAAATTAATGAAATTTAACATAATTTGGTAGCATTCACGATATAGTTTGTGAAGTAACTAAATAGTTAGTGATATAACTATGAATATATAATTATGTTACCGCAAATCTGTTTAATTCAGGCATTCTATACAATACTTAGGTAATGTGTAGAATACCTGGCGCGTCTTGGCAATGTATAAAATACGAGGGCTGTTCCGAAAGTTTCTAGCTACTCCGTTTCTATTCAGGCGATATTATTTTTAATAGTACCTACCAATAGACAATTGTTAGGTGGACTACCCGATATTTTTAATTTCTTGTATAGTCCGTACAGTCGCCTCTAATGCTATGAAAATAGAGCCGTGTTCAGATATTTATGAGTACACTGACAGCTCAGATATATCTGATGACGACTGTACAAACTCTTAAGACCAAATGCTGTCAAACGAACGCAAGCCAAAAACTACCTTATGCTCTGATTATAAGGTAGCTTTTGGCTTGCGTTTGTTTGACAGCATTTAATCTTAAAGTTTGTACGGACTATATAAACAATTCCGATCGTCTTTTTTTCCAGTCACTTTTAATTTTCCAAACGAACTATTTACTGTGGTTATATTTTAACTACTTTTAGCAACATTTCTCAGTCGCGATAGTTCCTTCGTTGTGAATTTTCATGGTAGATTTTTTTTAAATATAATATTTTTCTAATGTCTTATTTTACTAATATGCAACCTTTCCATACATGTTATTCAAATCAGTCCGCCTCGCCTGTCGGCTCGTTTTATAAACCCACACTCGTATACAGTATGTAAAAAACCAAAAACATATATTTAAACCTGTGAAAGTTTAGGAGAGAAACAAGGTTATGGTAGGTAACTTGTTGAGATATACACTTTTTAAAATTTGGTAAAAAATAATGATAGATCTGGCCAAGTGTAGACATAACCCTCGCTTGCAGCTCGGGCCGCAAACTTCTGCGATCTCGGCCTTTCTTTGTATTACTACCCTAGTTATGTAATGTACTATTTTGTCATGACATTAACATAACATTCCATAGGATGATACGAGAAGTGTTAACCGACTTAGTAAAAGGTACCTACAACTTGTCCATTTTAATAAAATTATAAATCTAAAGATAATCGATAAATACTTACTTACAAAAAATGCGAAATAGTATTAAGCTCGACTTGGCCATCAACGGGTTTAATGCTATGGTTCTCGTAGGGTTACGTACTGTATTTTCATTATGTAACAGTAACATAAACTACTATTAATCACCTATAAGCAGGTTATACTGTTTTATTTCCTTGCAAATGTTTATGAAATAAGTAGCCAAGGTATGGAGCCTGACATCTGTATATGCTGTAAAAAAAGGTGGTCAAGTGCGAGTCGGGCTCGCACACCAAGGGCTGGAACGTCCGCCTAAAACTGGCACTATAAGGCCTTTGTTTTCTTCTGTCTATTCCTATACGGAACAGACTAAGTAGGTAGTTTTTAATGAAACAATTTTTCAATCAACTACTTTTTATTATTAAATCATCACAACCAAAATTAACTATAAATAAATAACTATCTACTAAAATTATCTAATTTAGTACATCGTGAGCAAACCGGCATACATCTGCGAAGAATTCAAAAGGTGTATGTGAAGTCCCGAATCCGCGGCGGGCTAGCGTGGGGACTTCACATACACCTTTCGAACTACATCCATACAATCAGTCTAGTCTATGAGAGTAGGCCTGTGCTCTAATGAAGTAGTACATTTAGCTATAGAGATAAGTAACGCCCCTATCTTACTTTAGTCTGTCGGTTTATTATTTTTGTAGCTGACTGTATGTACAGTATTTCTATCTTCCTTTAATCACAGCCAAAGTCCCAACCGAAACAATGTTATAAGGTTGTCAAACTAGTAGTAATTAAAATAATTCACAATAATGAAACCACCAAAATCATTTATTTCTGCAAGTAGGGCCCTCAAGGACTCTTTTACATGTCTGATTCTATTCTTTTCTTTTGGCGCTTCGGGTAATGACCATCTGGTGAGAAGAAGCGCCGTAAGAAACTCACCAGTTTCTCTTTCCAAAAATATTAAGTAATACTGCAATTATGACATTATTACCTGAGATTTCATTAATAAAATGCAACAAGCAAATAACTGATATACATTACATTAAACTTAAAACTACATTTTGTAAAGGGTCTCTAGGCGTCAACACAAGACAAATAAAATAATAGATAATAAATAGACATAGTAAAATTTATGGAGATGTAAGGAGTCTCCGTTGTCACAATATTATATTTTGGAGGTGTAAAGGACCTCCATAAATTATACATTTAAAGTAAAGGCCCAGAAGCGTTTCAACCGTCCTTTCCGTTGTGTTACAAAACTTTCATTTATAACTGGTTTAATTAGCGATTTGGTTAACTGCTGTCGGCGGCGACAGATATAGGTATAGATAAAATATTGGCGGATCTCCTTATTATCATTTAAATTTAAAGCATTTTGTTATCGCTTATATGAATAGAAGCACAACGGAAAGGACGGTTGAAACGTTTCTGGGTCATAAATGGTCCTTAAGTGTCAAAACATTGACATGTACAAGAACAGAAAAACACAATTAATTAATCTAATAACATTATTTTAAAATATAATTATGGGCCGAAACTGAGATCAAAGCCGAAATTCAGTTTCGGTTTCGGCCGTGAAAACAAGTTTCGGTCGGACACTAATTATTTATTTTCAGTCACAGTTAAACCCACGGTGGTTCATCATACATGTGTGCTGTAATAAGCTTTAGAAATAAATTTGCAATTTACACAATAATTTGTGCCACCCGCTTTTATATGTATGCATAGAATCAACAAAAGTATATAACATAAAAGCCTTTATTTCCTTTAAATACTGTTAATAGACATCTTAACAAAACTATTGGGTTCTTCATTTTTGAACGTAGGCCTCCTGCCATTGAACTCAGTAAAATAAAGAAATATACTATTCAGTCTAAGAAAGAAAGTTGGAATTCTTATGAAGACTTTATTCTATAGTTTTATTGTTATGCTATCATCACTATCGAATCAATCTGATAAGTAGTAATTTTAAAATAAAAATGATCTAATCAAGCAGTAGTCTGTTACAGATTTAAGCAACCATAGAAATATGTACCTACGTACAGTCGCAGAGTAAAAATCAGTGCCTATAGTAAGAAAGGGAATAAATAAGTCGGCTATGAGCCAAATGCAAAGAGGTGTCTAAGACACTTGCGGTCTTTTGTTCCTCGTTTAAATGTCCATTGACGTTCCGCGACTATACGATACAAGTACTTCCATCCTTTAATAACAACCAAAAGTAACAAAGTAAATATTTCTCATTTTTTATATTTAGGCATAGAATCAACAAAAGTATATAAAATAAATAAAAAAGTATATAAAAAAAGTCTTTATTCCCGTTAAATGTTAACTTAAAATCTTATAAATATACTACCTGTCCCAGCTAACTTGTTTCCGCCTCAGAATCAATAAAATTTGTTTTAATTTGCTTACTAAACTGAATTAAATTTAAGAATTATACCTAAAGTGTAACTTGTTTTATGAGTCTTCAAAGTTGAGTGAATAGCCTTGAGTGAATAACATTGAATAGCCAATAAAAATGTTAGTTATGAAACAGTTACGATAAACACAAGTTGAACATAGCTGCAGGACAAATACTTGATCTCCCTGTAGAAAGTATGACCGTGTGACTTCACATCGCTACTAACTATGCTTCAGTATGAAGCGTTCTGAGGCTTTTTGTGGGACAGACTAAAAATGTGATTTGAACATCGTTTTATCTCTGTGAGCTTCAAGAATATTGAAGTGGTTTCTTCACAAACATTTCTATTATTTAGAGGTTTTTCTATAATATAACATAGAAAAAGTTGTAAAATAGCCTATTATTCAGAAAATCCGTTTTTTTATGAAAACTCGGTCAGGACGCTATCTGCCAGGTCTAATTGTGTTTTAAAACCATTCAGGGACCCGCTCAAATATACACACAAAATTTAATCCAAATCGGTCCAGCCGTTTAGGAGGATTTAGGTAACAAACAGCGGATTGATACATATCATAATATATAAAAAAAGATGAAGGAAATGAAACATCTAGCCTATTCGGTTTCTCATTTTTGAGCGAAGGCCTCCATTTTGTGCCATTTAACTCGGTCGAAGTATACTGTTTAAAAATGCTGTAGATTGATATCTTCAGAACGTTGGAATTCTTCTGATGCGTTTATTGTAGGTTGGATCCTTAGTGTCTTAACTTAGTTTAATTTTCAGAAAATGTCTGAGAAACTAGCGCTAGTTAATTTTTTACTGTAAAAGCTACAAATTACTACTCGATTTTATTTAGGAAATTATGTTTACTCGTATAAAAACAATTCTTTACGTATATTTCCATTCACAGGCGATTCGGGTTACCCTCAACGGAAGACAATGATGACGCCTATCACCAATGCCGAGCCGAGAACACCCGAGGCACCTGCAATGCCGTGCGAGAACTATAGCGGAAGGATTATTATAGATTAAAAACTCGCTTTCGCTGTCTGCTAGTACATAGGGTCCTACATTACGATCCTCGCAAGGCCGGCTCTATTGTAAACGCATGTGTAATATTACACAACATTTGCAATAGAGCTAACCTGCCATTTGTGCCAGCGGACGATGACCGCTTGGAGGATCTCATCTCGACGCTCGTCTTCAACCCGTTGGGCCGCCTCACCTGCTCGCGTGCTCCGCAGCGCGGCGTGGCCGAGCACGCGGACGACGAGGACGCGCCGGGCGTCGCCGCGCCGGCTGGGCGTCGAAGCGAGGCAGCGATTAGTTACGCGTCTCTGGCACGATCGGCATCACCACCGAGCCTGAAAATATATAACGATATAAGTTTTTCGAGATTATTTTTTTTGGCACCTTAGTCATTAATTTAACGTTAAATATTCGGCTCGGTACCGAATCGTAATGTAATGTAGATAATCCGGGTCCATCTTCGGATTAACTGTATGATAAGGTGCATTGGGGTGATTTCGAACATGGGATAGTTCCCAAAATTAAGAATTAAGCGCTAACAATGTATTAGACACGCCAATAGTGCTCTGACTAATTGTTTGCCCCAAAAAACAAACATAGTAATAAAACAACTTAAGGGCATTTTTATCTTAAAATGTACGGTTAGGCGAAACTTAAGCTATGGTCAAATACCGTCTAACCTGTCAGTCCGTAACGAAATGTATGGAGTTTGACACTAACCGTCAGTTCTGTAACGACCTGCTAACTGTCAGTTAAGAACGCACTTTAAATAAAAAAGCCCTTAAACGGATTAAATCGCGTATATACGCGTTTAATCCGTTTAAGTTGTTTTATTACTATGAGTGATAATCGCGGAAACCGAAGACAATATTAAAACAAACATAGTTAATTAAAAAATCCTAATTTTCAGAATTACCTCACGTTCGAAATTACCCCAATGCACCTTACCTGATTATGTATTGTCATTGTCACCAAAGATTTATGAAAGTATGCCAGGGCTTTAATTTGGCGAGTGTGTAACGACCTATGTAAAAATCAGCCTTGTGATTATCATGTGAATGGGGACCCTCATTTTGCAACTTGACGTCCGTCTGGCAGGGCTTTAGCAACGTCATACGGTTTAGGCAACATTATTTCAAGTTTACAAATACAAAAAAAAGCTGAAATAAATACAAAAGCTCCGAAGTGCCAGTTTGTGGCTGGAAGTGAACCTAAATAATGAAGAGATAGAGAGAGGTGATTTTCATAAAAAAAAAAAACAAACTTTTCTACCGTATCTACTTCTTAGACTAGTTAGGCTGCCATCTCCAATGTTCGATTTTTTAATTGTATCTGTCGACAAAAACAACCTTATGGTTGTTTAATGAGCGTTATAGAATTAATCTTCTTACTAAAAAACAACTTACTAAAAGATTCGAACAACGTTATTATAGTAAATGAGGGTAGACTCTGATGTACTTTTTTGTTAGTCTACGAAATCACCGTTTTCGAGTATATGTAATACAGTCATTACAGTCTGATTACATGTACAATAGACAAAAACTCAAAACTTACTTGTAAGGAGTCCTTTTATTAGAATAAAAAAAATATCAGAAAGAATTACGAATTCAAACTGAGGTGCATAGACAACCGATAAGCAATTCCTTTTGGCGACTTAGGTCTATCAGGAAAAATGACTAGATATAAAAAATGACTAGAACGTGACATTGTCAAGAAAGAAAATTGGAGAGATGTATTATTAACTAAGTATAAAAATGCCGATATCAAAAAAAAGTCGAAGATGATTAATTACCTAAGTATAAAAATGCCGACATTTAAAATAGTCCAAGGTGATTATTGCATGATACTTTGCATGGGGACCTTTGTTTTACTATATATGTATGTTTATTGTAACAAGTATATGTGTATGTCTATTATTGAAATTATATATATATATATTATACTTACTCTTATATAGATTTGTGACTCGAATGCCATTTCGGTTATAAACAATCTTGCACCAATTAAAGTCTCTGTTTTACCCGGTGGTTGACTGGTAGAGAATGCCTTAAGGCATTAAGTCCGCCGTTTGTACTTTTTTATTATTGTGCAATAAAGTTTAAATAAATAAATAAATTATTACCTAAGTAAGTATATGATGACTTATATCAGTTTACTTCACATTAAAATAGATTGTGTATCTTCCTATCTCTAAAGAGCTAAATAGTCTAGAAACTTCCACTACTCAGGAACATGCCCTCCTGTAATTATCGAAAAGAAAATCATAATTATTATTTAGAACATTTTGTAAGAGATTGTTGACATTTTTATACTTAAACTTTCTGGATCATAATCTTGTCAAAATAATATGTTTACATTGTTAAATATTGGCATTTCTATACTTATACTTTCTGGGCTATAGACATTTTTACATATTGACATTTGTAAATATCGTAATTTCTATATCTCGGCATAAATAGCCTTGGACAATTTAATTTTATAAAATCGTCATTTTTATACCTAGTCATTTTTCCTGATAGACCTAAGTCGCCAAAAGGAAGCAATTGGCAAGTTTCGGGTACTCTCGCAAAATGCTACTGCGTTACTATTGACGCTATTTAACAAGCTTCATATATTATGTATATGTACAGAGATGTACAGGGTGTTACATTGAATGTATATAAAACAAAATCGGGTTAGTTGCACCATTTATAACTCGAGAACGGGTGGACCGATTTTTGAGATTTTAGGTTTGTCTGTGTCCCTAATGACAGAATAACTATTAACCTCTAGTATGCCGCGTATATTTTTTTCTAATAGTTTTCTCGTACGCGGATCCACGTTCCGGCATACAATAGGTTAAAACATCTAAAAAACTAAAATTTCTGAGGCGGAACGAAGTTCGCCGGGACAGCTAGTAGGTTATAAAATTAGGTGGCTAGAGAATACAAAAAAACATTCCATTTCGGGCCCAAAAAAATAGTACATTACATAACTAGGGTGGTAATACAAAGAAAGGCCGAGATCGCAGAAGTTTGCGGCCCGAGCTGCAAGCACAGCGTGCATACGGAAACAGCCGCTTTCTGGCCAAGTGTAGACATAAAATGATGTACATAACACGGGAGGTAATAAAGAAAGCCCTCGATCGCATATTTACGTCCCTCGCTTGCAGCTCGGGCCGCAAACTTCTGCGATCTCGGCCTTTCTTTGTATTACCACCCTAGTTGTGTAATGTACTATTATTATGCCCAGTAGATTTAGGTTAGCGATATTTAAATTTAACATTATTCCAAATTGATAGAGCAGCAATAGCTCCTGAGATGTCTGGCTGCGACAGACAGAGGCACACCATAAGGGTCCCTTTTTACCATTTTGGTACGAAACCCTAAAAACCAGAAAAGTAAAAACTCGCATGGAGAGGGTTCCGTATGTTAAGAATTTTCCTATTGTTACTTTAAATACAAAATATAAGAAGTATATTGTATTATGTCATAATACAATATACTTCTTATATTTTTTTTTAATCAATAGGTAAATGACTATTTTTGTACTATTTTTCAAATTTTTAGGCCTAGTCATTAGGGAGATAAGGGGTAATGGTACATTTTCGCATATATTTTATTTTATTCCAAATAACCTGTTCGATTTCTTGTCCTTTTGAGGCACGGAACCCTAACATTTATCATAATTTGGGTACCTAGGTACATTTTTCACACAATGTGTATCTTTATTGCCGCTATAACAACAAAGAATAAAAATAAAAGAGTCCTCATACAAGAAACGTGTTTTTTCGAGTGGTACAGAGGTACAGATTAGTATAGTACGGAACCCTTCGTGTGGGAATCCGACTCGCACTTGGCGGTTTTTTCATCTGTAGTGCATTTTGTGTGTCGGCTATGGAACCTAACCCGAAGTAAAGCATGGTCTAACCTGATCTTTGCCGATGTCAAGTTTATGAATAAAATATATATATTTTTGATCATTGACTATTAAATAACCGGGCATTTAAGTTAACAATTCGACATAGTTCCAATTTTTAATAATAATGTGTGACGCACTTTGATTAAACTTATTTCGTTATTTTGGTAGCGTTTTATTTGAATTTTCCTCGTAGTTGGAGTGAAAAGCAGTATGTGTTACAAGGTAACAATAGAATCCTTCACTACATTCAGGATTCAATGTGGCGTACTCGCCGTAAATATATGTATTATAATTTTACTCCCCAGTAATACGATCTACTATTATGCAGTAAAAAAGCAATTTTACAAGAATTAAAAACAGTATAATTATTACCTCCTGTCAATTCTCTCCATGGTATCAGAGATCCTAATGAGGCTGTCGCGGATAGAAGCAAGGATCTCCCTTAGTTCCCATTGCCCCTCCAGCCTCTCCTGATTGTTCTCCAACAACAACCGCCGAGCGCTACGGGCATCAAGCCGATCAGCATCTGCCATGCGACGCCTGGTACGCCTGCGACGCACTGGTCCCTGTGCAGGTGGCGGCGGTGTTGGTGGTCGTGGTGGTGGTGTTGGTGGTGGTGGTGTTGCGGCTACGATCCTATAAGGCTCGGACCCAACAGGAGACAGAGGTGCATCCTCCGGAACAATAATATATTCCATTTCCACATCCTCTTCAGGTGGGTCTGCTTCCTGTTGCTGGAAAATTTTAACAGTATTATATAAATATACATATACATATATAATATATATATAGTCAGTTTGTCAAATATTTTGTGTATCTTAATCTGTGCTGGATTACCCACCATTTCAGGGAAAGGATCCACGCGTACACCTGATATACCACTACCAAATCCAGCCCCTAAAAGGTTGAGAAATCTATTCTCTATATCCTGCAGCACAGGAGCATTGGACGGGCCACCACCCGTACGGCTCATAGCTGCACGCATTGAAGAGACCTTCTTCTTCAGTTTTGCCTTGTAGTCAACCCAATACTAAAATAAGTTAAAAAAGTTATATTAAAATTATCTACCTAAAGGTGGGTTTAGACCAAACGAGCGAATGCACATTCTAATCCCACTTTACCAAATTCTTTGTGTACACACAAGAGAAGTGTGTACACACAAAGAATTTGGTACAGTGGGGTTAGAATGTGCATTCGCTCGTTTGGTCTAAACCCACCTTAACACGTTGGCTGCTATGAGCATCACCGATGGGATCACATACTACAAATATACCGATATTTGTAGTATGTTGGGTAGCCAACATCTTAATATACTCTTTGCATTCTCATTAATTTTTAAAAAGTTTTTACAAGTTTCCAAGTCCCGCCGTACATAATATAAATTACACCCTGTAAAGGTGGGTAGCTGTGTCTGACAAAAAATAGATAGTAAGATCTTATAATATAATACATATTATAGATCCATGTGACATTTAACATGTTCATGACCAACAACCCACCTAGTAGGCGCTCGCAGCTTATGCTCAGATGCCGGCCGATTTTGCATTGCACATTATTGGCCTCACAAACCCACCTTGCGAGCTCTGTCGGTTTCTGGGGTGTTGTTTAATTTTTTATCTGGTTGTGATAGTGTTAAATGTGTCTATGTTCCTTAGACTGTGATAAGAGTCAATAACAATACTTACACTAGGCCACTCCTTCCACGATTTGGTGGCACCTTCTCCCATACTATTTAGGGCTTCTGCCACCTCTTGCCACAGCCTTCGGGAATGGTCACGTGCATGGGCCGACTTGTTATGGCCCAAAGCGATGTCGCGATGAGCATTCAAATGCTCCCAGAGCACGTTGAGTTGGTTGAGGGTAACGCGGCGCTTAGGGTCTTTACCTCTGCGAAAATATTGAACATCGGTTTAAGTTCCCAGTTGTTAGGTATTCTAGGCGATAATGTAAAAAGGGAGATTATAATGCTGTTTTCTAACAGAACGTTAAATTGGTACAATTAAATTTGTGTAAATTTACACTTACGCCATTCTCCGCAACACTACTATTAACACAAATGAATTGTTGGTTATTAAACGAACAAATGTAAAAAAAAGGAATGTAGAAGTATAACTGGCTGCTAACGATTCTCGCTGCACTTGCACTGACTTGCACTAACGAACATTCAAATCGAATTATAATAACCGCGTCTTAGTGCCACTTTCTGTCAAAACAAACTTCATTAATCATAGACAAGCGTTTACTAAAGAACGTTCGAAACATTTGTTCATTTTCTTTTTCTGCAATAAAT
Source organism: Eudemis profundana (assembly GCA_947034925.1). Classification (NCBI taxonomy): domain Eukaryota; kingdom Metazoa; phylum Arthropoda; class Insecta; order Lepidoptera; family Tortricidae; genus Eudemis; species Eudemis profundana. The sequence continues at coordinate 4,709,912 of OX344814.1, read as the reverse complement.
TATATCAAGAACTAACAATCATTTAAATAGCACATTCTAATCATCAAATGTATAATCAATTTATTCATATCTTTGCATAGGCACACAATAATTTTGATAGATTAGATTTGAAATAAAAAACCGGTATTGAATCGATAAAAATCCTTGATATAGTTTTCAAACGCTCCTTCAAACCACTAACCGGCCAGCAAAAAGAGGATCCAGTCAGTTTCTGCATGGATTTAGGTACCTAGTAATACGATTAAATCCAGTCACCTAATCCGGCCAGAGTTGCCCGGAAACTGAATTGCCTGGCAATTGGCTGGATTTTATAAAGTTCGTAATAGGTTCCCAGGAGGTTGAAAATGGCCTGGATGGCTTCGAGAAAAGGATGATACGGCCGTTAGCTCGACGTGGCGGGGCCGCTGCCGTACTCGTAAAATTGCGGTCACAGAGGGAAGCCCTATCAAAAAAACCGGTCAAGTGCGAGTTGGACTCGCGCACCGAGGGTTCCGTATAAACTCATAAGTACTAACCTTACGACTAACAGCAACCCTGCCTGCCTTTAACCCACTTTACCCCTATTAAACCAGAAAAAATCTTAACAGCGCGATGCAGCGTATGCTACAGCGACATCTATTGATACTGAATAGAACGTAAATTTTACTTGTAATTTAAATTTAAACGTTACTTTTTGTTATTGGCTTATTGAAATAATTGTTTGTCAACTAAGTTAGTTCTCATGTATCATTTTTCATGAAGGAATCATGTTTTGAAGGACACTTTATTTTAGATTTGTGTCCCTAGATGGCGCTAGTGGTATTTCATTTTTATGGTATTTACTAGTGTCAAATTTCCTAACATACTCCTATTATAGAGTTTTTAATAATGATTGTTACTTTATGTTTTTTTCCCGATTCCTGATGAGTTATCATTGTATTTAATATACTTTTTTTATGTAATCTGATCTGATTTGTTTTGCTACTCTCCGCTAGATGGCTCTCGTAGGGAGGGTACAAGTAATATGTTAAGATTTTTGTAAATTTTTAAAAAAGTGTTCCAGTTAGGAAGAGAAAATATAACGGTCTTCCTAATAATAATAATAATCCTAATAAGTAGATACATGAATAGTTCAAGAAAAACTGTATGGCGATTAGTTTAGTAGGAGCAAATAAGTATGTGTTATGATTTTTGCAAATTTCTCAAAAACGGTGCAAGTGAGGAAAACCGTTATATTTTTCCTGTAATATTTAGGACGACATTAATAATTGGTAATTATGACACATTTTTCTGATCAGTAACTTCGGAGATAATAGGGGGGGAATGGTATTTTCTTAAACTTTTTTCGCCATAAATCAAAAACTATTTATTTAAGAAAAAAATAAAAACGGTATTTTAATCTACAAATTAAGCTCTTTCATTTGATACCCCACTCGATATATTAGCCCTACTTTCAATTTTCAAAATCCCATTACGGAGCCCTTTAAAAAAAAGTAAAAAAGTTACAAGATTTTTTTTATGTCCAATAAGCTCGGGTTCGCTACTTTTAATACTATTCCAAATTTCAAACCGATAGCAGCAGTAGTTCCTGAGATATCTGGCTGTGACAGACGGACAGGCAGACAGACAGACAGACAGACAGACAGAGTCGCACCATAAGGGTTCCTTTTTTACCATTTTGGTACGGAACCCTAAAAACAAAACTTTTTGTTGTAGAAGAACTGCGTTGCGAGACTTGCATCTTTTTACATGTAATGTTTATGGTGGGATAATATTTATTGCGTTATGGTGACTTTGCTTTGCATTTATTTTTACACGTTTTCTCAAAATTAGCGTGACAAAGGCGTTTACATTACACCGTCACACTTTTTAGTATGCTATTGTTGGTAGGTAAGAAAAAAATCGGCAAAATGCGAGTCTGATTCGCACACGTAGAGTTCCGTACATAATCGAAAAAAACGCAAAGAAAACACGTTTCATGTATGGCATTACCCTTAGTATTGTTTGTTCATTAATATAGCAAAAATACTTAATAGAAATACATATTCTGCGAAAATTTCAAGTCTCCCAGTTACGGTTCAAAAGATACAGCCCTATGGCAGCCAGACAAAAACACGTTTCTTGTATAGGGACCACCTTTTATTTTTAGGTAATATCATTTTATTTTTATTATTTATTGTTATAGCGGCAACAGAAATACACATTTTGTGACATTTTTAAGATTTACCTATTATGGTTCAAAACATAGTCGTGACAGACCTGATTTTCATCATCAGCCTATATCGATACTTTTAGACTCAAAGGGCGTAAACGCCGCAGGTTATAATGGCGTTTACGCCCTTTGAGTCTAAAGGTATCGATATACGTCCCACTGCTGGGCAGTCCGCTGCTCACTTTGAGCAATCAGCGAAAAGTGAAGGTGGCCCTGGCCAAACGTCCTGGTTCGACCCCAGGCGTTCAGGCCAGTCCAACCCTATCGAGGTGGACCGGGATAAGCTACCTGGTTCGACCCCAGGCGCTCCCGGCATCCACCCAGTCCGATCCACTCAGGGTGGTCCAGCTAGCGACCTGGTTCGACCCCAGGGAACGCCACTGCCGACCACCGGGTCAAATGATCGCTATGCCCAATAAGGGTTGCGAGTAGAGATGCAACAGATAGTGGTTTGGCCGGATACCGGATATCCGGTCGTCGCGACCGCCGGATATCCGGTATCCGGCCAAAAGTTTTTTACCTAAAATACCTAAATGGAGTAAATTCGACGGCGCGCGCAATGAGTTGTTGTCGAGTCTTTGAAAACACAAGCTGATTTAATGGGGATCCTGGATTTGGTACGTGTTGTGGGATTAAAATATAAAAAATCGTTATCAGTTTTTTTTACTTTGTAATGTTTAAAATTATTTGTGAGATTAAACTGACCTTAATAATGATTACTTTGTGGTTTGATATTTATGTTACTCAAATTTTCTCCTTATATTACCTAAGTACTAAATTACTATCCTACGCAACTATCCGGTATTCGGCCGGATAGTAAAAAGTGGCCGGATAGGCCGGATACCGGATAGTGACCGGATATCCGTTGCATCTCTAGTTGCGAGTTAGTCAGTTTAAAAAAAAAAGCTGCTGGGCACTGGCCTGCTCTTATAGATGAGATTGAATGGCCTGTAGTCCCTATGCTAACCCACTGCGGACTAGGCACTTCGCTTTAGAGCTTCCAATCCCAGGATTTCTTGTATGGCCAATACCGGGATCCCGGGATTGTCCATACAAATAATCCCGGGACTGGAAGCCCTACTTCGCATACACTTTTATATTTCTTTGTGGTTGTATGCAGGTTTCCTCACGATGCTTTCCTTCACTGAAACACTATGGTATATCTAATAACATTTCGTACATAAGTTCCGAAAAACTTGCAAGCCAGGGTTTCGAAGCCACAACCTCTGCTTGAAAGGGACATGTTCAAACCACTCGGCTGTCATAGCTGACAGACTTGATTTTGTTTTTAGACATTTACATAGGAGTTAGGGAGTATTAAGACAACAAAAAATATTCTTGGTTCTTAATTATTTTATATTATTCTAGTTACATTAGGCAGTCTAATAGATAAATGTTCCTGGTGTTAAGCGGTCTTACTTTCATCGAAATTTGATTCCGCATTTAATATTACTGTAGACCTTATTGCAATAAAATAAGTCAATGATGATTAATTTGTACAAATATGCTGTTTTATAATTTCATTTTGAAACCCATCATTCAACATGACATTTAGTCCAAAATAAAGTTACTAAATAGGTATAGGTAAAAAACTTAAGAAGTTCCCTGTCCTGGCACCCTCAATGTGGGGTCATGAAGGTTTGTTTCAGGAGTCCGTGCTTCCACTATGGGGTCACTTGCCCATACTGATTGCGCAGTTGGGACTTGTGATATTGTCCAATACTTTTGTATGGGGACAGTGATTGTGATAACTAAAGCACTTGTTGCTTTATATAGAACTTATGTCGAAATGTCTATACAGACAGGATACTACTACATGCAACTGATGCTTAAGTTTTTTACCTTAACTATATGTTGATAACAAATGAACATAGTAACAACGGCAAATGCAACTGTGTCAAAGAGTCAGAAAATCAAAGGTAATTAAGGTATTATAATTGCGTTAGACCTGTAAAGACTATTGATACATTCTCATGGGCTTTTTATAAAATATCTACATTAGAAAGTTTTCTGAACTTCCAACTCTGGTATGGTACTATAGAACTCAATCAATATACTGATTAACTTATTAAATACTAGATTCATATCTGTATGTTGTTCCCTAGTAACATCTTTACAAAATTCACACTAAAAATAAAATTACAAATACAAAACATTTCAAGTAAGGAGCTATCACAAAATGTTTTGGCAAATAGTCTATCACAAATGTGCTACCGACGATTGTTGTTCCGCTGATGTCCGCGTCCTCTCACATAAGTCTTGTGTCCGCCAATTTTGTTGTCTGATTGGAACGGCTTGTTGTTGCTGTTAGAGTTGTTAACGGCGGGCGCGGCGCGGGGAGCGGGGGCTGAGGCGGGGGGAGCGGTTGAGAGGGGCGATGGAGGCGGTGTAGGCTGGGGCTCGCTCATATTAACTTGTTCATTAAACAACATACAAAACTCCCCCACTTTCTGTATATCGCCGGATTTACCAGCGTACAAGGTCAGCGCGCCTCTCCATAGAGCCGCGTAGCCTCGGGTGAGACGCACGATGTCTCCAGGCATGAGCAAAGCTCCTGGCTCGTCCCACACGGATAGGTTAACAGCGGCGCCCGCATCGGCGACCCTGAGAGTCCTGACCTCCCTCGCTTCTTTGGTGAGCGTCGGCCCGCCTACTTCCAGCACTATGAAGACTGCGTTGATGTTTTTCAGGCCTGGTTTTAAGTCTTTAATGGCCACATAGTCGGTGCTACCCATTGCGGATATCGAACGCTGATTGCGGGTTCCAGGAAAATATACACGGTGTAGTTGTTTGTGTAACTGTTGCAGGATATTAAAAAAACAGAAAATTTTATCTGAAATGTGGCGAATAACACCAAAACTAATACGCTAGCGAATGAAAATTGCGACAGATAGACAAGTGAAGTGACAAATCAAATGTGACACTGACATTGACGTTTTGGTCCTCAGTTTATTTCAGGTACAATTTTTAACGCGGGTAATATGTGATTAATGTGGTATTACAATCTGAAATAAACATAATTTCATATTATATATAGCACAAAATTAAAAGACATGATCTAAAAGAAGAATGTTAGTATTAACTTTCTTCTATTCTGTTCATTCTAAATAGCAATATTTTGGAAGTACAATAGCTTTACCTGTCACGAAGGCTGTTTACTGCTACTACTTGAGCCTATATTTAGTTGTGACAAGTGAAAAAAAACTAATAACAACATAACCTCAAAATTACATTTCTGTGTAACCGACGATTTTGAACATAATTTTTTTAAGTTATCGCCGTAAGGTAAGCAAATGTGCAGTTCGCCTAAAAATAACTAATCACGGAACTTAACATCACTTCTAATATGTGTAACAAAACTATACTTAATTATTACCAAAGTGAGAACATTGCTTGTTAATTTCTGTATGTTTCACTTTTTTTTCTGTAAAACAAATAAAGCATTTGCCTTTGCAGCATAGTGCAAGATGTTCAACCAGCTAGGTGCAGCTGGGGGCAACCCCAACAAGGATTTGGAGGTGGCATCACCGCCGGAAGACACAGTATCGTCACTCGAGTTTTCTCCGCCGTCAGTTCCTCAAACATTCCTCATTGCTGGCTCTTGGGACTGCCGGGTATGTAACAAAACGTTATTACATGAACAAATAAGTAAAAGTATTAGGGGACAATCTTACTCAAATCAACCTAATCCCAAACTAAGCCATGCTTATACTATGGGTACTAGACGATTATATACATACTTCTATAGATAAATACATACATAAATAGATAGATAACGTCCATGACGCAGGAACAAATATTTGTGCTCATCACAAATATTTGCACATACTAAGATTTGAACCCGGAACCTCTAGCTTCATAGGTGGTGTCACTCCCACTAAGCCGAACGTGTCGTCGTTACGCTTTCTAATCTAATGTAGTTAGACATGCATTTCGAAGGACAAGAGGTTAGTTTTCTCTATCGCTGGAGATGTAAACATAAATTATAGTAAAAGTTTTTTTTTTTCAAGGTGAGATGTTGGGAGGTGGAGGCATCAGGAAAAACGGTGCCAAAAGCAGCACAGGCCATGGATGGCCCTGTGCTTGATGTTGCGTGGCATGATGTAAGTACACATTTAATTTTTTGACATAAACCCCATTATCTCCACTTATGAGATACCACGGTCACAGTGGGGTCTATGCAGACCCAGTGGCGGAGTAAGACTCAATTTTGATGTGGGTCAAAGATGTTTCGTGAGGCCCTCTGATGGCGATGAAGCCACTGACACAGTTTTTCGAGGCCGAAGCCCCCTTGAACCGCGAGGCCGTTGGCGGCGGTCGCCTACGCCTAATGCCGCCTCTGTGCAGACCCCATTGGGACAAAACACACATTCTAACACTAATGACAACCCATCTTTGCAAGTTTCATAAGAATCACTTTATTAGAAATAGTTCATATAAAAGACAATTTCACAATCGATTAATTGCTTCACATGAGAGAACACCAATCATAAAAATGCCCACCTGAAGCACAAGTAATAAACGTGCAACCACTTTAAGCTTAGAAAAAGATGGTATAGCATTCCATTTATAAGTAATTTTACCTCATTATTATAACAAAACGGGACTTCATCGCGTAAATATATGCTATTACATTGACGTTTCGGACGTGCCGTGACGTCCATGGTCGCGAAGGGACGAGTGGAGTATAAATAACATAATAATGAGTAAAAATCGTGAAAGTCCAAATCAATATTTAATTTTACCACCTCTCAAAATTCTGCAGACTATTTCGCACGCAACTACGACATATGTATACACCGTGCCCACGAATAACCCGTCAAAACTTTAACTATAGATTCCAACAACTATTAAGAGTAAAAAAAGCTATATGATGTATAGTCTAAAATTGGTTACTTTCCGAGATATTAATTATTTTTTAAATGAAAACGCCCAAGTGTGTAACACGCCCTTATAAATGTGACTAAGATACTTTTACATTCGTTTTAATTTTTTTTTAACTAAACAGCAATTCACCTTCACAGTATTTGATGGTAAGCGACTATGAGTCCGAAAAAAATTACCTTTTGTTTCCATTTTAGCTTTTTTTCCATTTTGATATCTTTTCCTCAATTAAGGACATGTTTATGAAGAGGGGCTCAATTTACTGATTTATTTTGTTCCATAAAACTATTAATGTAAAATGACAAAATTCGACCTATGTTGATATAACCGTCGTCGCGCGCGCACCGCTGTTGTCGCGCGTATCAGACTGCAGTGTCTCTGCGTCGCGAAATTATTGTGACAATGGCATCAGAAGTAATTAAATGTACCGGTTGTAATCTAGTTATTAGTGAAGTTTTGGCTTTCGTGAGGAATAAACTTGACGTTATGAGTGAGAACAGTTTAAGTCAAATATGTGTGTCGGCATTTACGTCGGATGAAATACGTGGTGCCAAGAAATTATTATATGAATCCATTCCGTCGGAAGAGCGAATCAAATTGCGAAAAGGCGACGGAAAAACAAATCGAGACATGGACGACATAATTACGCTTATGAAACGAACGGATCCTGATTTAATACCGGTATTTGTGGCACGCGATCTTCAAAAACTGCCTCCTATAACTTTCGACCATATCGATGTGACGCGACTCCTTAAGGATATTTTAATTCTAAAGAACGAGGTACAAACAGTGCAAGATCGCTATGTCTCTCTTGATACGTTTCAGATGTTAAAAAAAGAGGTGGATGACTTAAAATTATCTTCGTCACCTGCCTATCGTAATGACTACAACAATGTAAATACCCGGCGAGGGAACTACATAAGTCGACACTACAATTATGATAGTGGGCCCATGGGGTTGAGAGATATTCCCGGATTTAACACAAAAAATTGTAGTTCCTTGGTAAATAGTCCCGAACAACCGCTTGAAACATCAAGAAAATATCGCGACATATCTACCTTCAGCGTGAGTCACAGTAACGGACGAGCGGCGGCCGACGATAATGGAAACTCAATACCGCGTATGTCAAAGCATCGATCCGATACAATAACCCCGATGACTAATGAGGATGCAACTGTGCGGGCAAAATCACCGATGTCCCACGACGCGAGTGCGCTTGCAAATGTGACTATGTTGCAGACCAGTTTAACAACCGCGCGGGCAGGTTTGCGAATGTGTACTCAGTCGCAGCAAACAGATGATGCGCGCGCAAAAGAAACGATGTCACACGCTGACTTAACCAATGCGCAATCAAATGCACAAATGTGCGCTACCGTATCGCATCTTGATTCTCAAGCGACTGTTGCTGAAAAACTTATGGGAACAGGGCAGTGGAAGTCTGAAAACCCTTCTGAGGAGTGGACACTAGTGCAGCGAAGGCGGGTGAGAAATAGGATCGAGGGAAAAATGGGAACTGCAATTACAGAAGTTACTGGAAAATTCAAAGCGGCCGACACTAAGATACCGTTGTTTTTATATAATGTTGACAAGTTCACTAAGGAGGAGGATATATCTGCGCATGTGTTTAGCAAGGCACGAATTAATGTAACATTGCATAAATTAAATTTAAAAATTGACAGAGGCTATAATGCATTCAAAGTGCTCGTGCCCAAAAGCAAGTTGACCACCTTTCTCAGTGAAGACTTCTGGCCGGAAGGAATTCTGTTTAGGCGTTTTGTTAATTTTTCAAAAATGCCGAAAAATAGAGGTAATGGGTTAGATGATCAAAATAATCAATTGAATGGATAGTACAACAACTAATGACTGCAGATTTATATCATTTAACTGTAAAGGTTTTTCTCGATCGGTGGAATGTGTTCGGGCACTCTGTGAATCAGCTGAGATCGTCGCACTTCAAGAAACGTGGTTATTGGAGCACGATATACCTAAACTGGGAACAGTTGACCCTAACTTTGCCTACTACGGTAATACAGCAGTGGACCTATCGGCGGGCGTTCTGCGTGGTCGTCCTCACGGGGGTGTGGCGCTCCTGTGGCGTAAAAACCGGTTTCCGTGCGTTTCCACTATACAGTGCAAAAGTGTTAGGCTCGTGGCCTTAAAAATTGTTACGGATGTTAGATCCATCATAGTGTTTTCCGTGTACATGCCTACTGACGAGAGTGATAACCTAATTGAATTCACTGACTGTTTGAGTGAAATGTATGCGATCATAGATAGTGAACAGGTTGACTTGATCTATTTGTTAGGTGATTTTAATGCTCATCCTAGTACAACTTTCTACAACGAATTGAATAGTTTTTGTTCAGAGCGACAATTGTATATAGTCGACTCAGAACTCTTGCCTTCGGACTCGTATACATACGTAAGTGACAGCCACGGGTGTACAAGATGGCTTGACCACTGCGTGACATCTGCAGCGGCCAGGCAAACAGTCGTGTCTGCCAAAATATACTATGATGTATACTGGTCCGATCATTTCCCCATAGAGCTTTTATGTAATTTAAATATAAATGTTGCAAAAATTAATGATAGTGACGCTAAAAATGATAATGATAAATTGAAAGGAGTACTATGGGGGGAGCGGGTACCATCACAAATTAAAGAATATTTAAATATATGTAATAATAAGTTAAGGCTTATTGATTTTCCTAGAGAATTAGAATCATGTTGTGATAAGGTATGTGATAACAACTGTCATAGAAAAATCATTGATGCACTGTACAATTCCATTACGGGGGCAATCATAGAGGCTTCGGTTGGTAGTTGTGGCAGAGACCGGCCCAGGGGACGTGGCTACGTCACGGGGTGGAATAAACATGTCCGGGGGGCTCACCAGAAGGCGAGGCTTTGTTTTCAGGAATGGTGTGCGCACGGTAAGCCTAAATCTGGTCACTTGTATGACGAAATGTGCACGTCTAGGAAAGAATTCAAAGCCAAACTGAAGTTCTGTCAGAACAACAAAGACCAAATTAAAATGGACATAATTGCCTCACACCACAAAGCGAAAAACTTCATACAATTTTGGAAATCCACCAATAAGATAAGCCCGCGGGTGAGCCTACCGGCAAGTGTCGATGGTATTAGTGACCCAAGTGATGTTGCCAACCTTTTTAGGGATCACTTTAAAGTGGAAGCGCAGCCGACTGCCAAGTTTAAGACGGTGCTCGATACTGGGAACGGCGAGGATGACGGCCCGATCAGAATAACACCATCACAGGTGTCTAAGGTGATCCGACATATGACCAGAGGTAAGTCACCCGGGCACGACGGTCTCAGTATCGAGCACCTGCAACATGCGGGTGCTCATCTCCCCAGAGTTCTTGCTATGCTGTATACGTTTTGCATACGCCACAACTACTTACCAGACAACCTCATGAAAACTATTGTGGTACCTATCATAAAAAACAAAACTGGGGATGCCTCCGACAAGTCTAACTACAGGCCTATCTCACTGGCCACGATTTTGGCAAAGGTGCTGGATAGTGTGCTTAACACATATTTGAATAAACATGTCAACCTGCATGACGCCCAGTTCGGCTTTCGACCGGGACTATCCACTGAAGCAGCAGTTCTATGTCTTAAGCACACTGTCCGGTACTATACTGAGAGGAACACGCCAGTATACGCATGCTTCTTGGACTTGTCGAAGGCATTTGACCTGGTGTCGTACCAAGTGCTGTGGAATAAGTTAAGAAGGGGCACAAGTTTACCTTCTGAAGTCATTAGAATATTCAAGTACTGGTATGACAATCAATTAAATGTAGTTCGTTGGGTGGGGGAATACTCTGAGGCCTTCAAGATGGAATGTGGAGTTCGACAGGGGGGATTAACGTCTCCCACGTTATTCAACGTGTATGTCAATGGTCTGATTGAGGAGCTCAGCAGCGCGGGTGTCGGTTGCTCGGTGGATGGCTGTTTTGTTAACAACATAAGCTACGCAGACGACATGGTGCTGCTGAGCCCCTCAGTTAACGGCCTTAGGAAGTTGCTTTCTATTTGTGAAAGGTATGCTGTGACCCACGGACTAAAATATAATGTAAAGAAGAGTGAGGTACTACTGTTCAAGTCTGGCACGAAAACATATCCCATTCCGCCAATAATTCTCAGTGGTTCTCCTCTTCCCATAGCTACAAAATTTAAATACTTGGGTCACTGGGTCACAGATACTCTTAAAGATGATGTTGATATGGAAAGGGAGCGCAGAGCACTGTCGGTAAGGTGTAACATGTTGTCCCGCAGGTTTGCGCGTTGTTCTACTGAGGTGAAAATAACCCTGTTTAAGTCGTACTGTCAAACCCTATACACGTGCAACCTGTGGAGCGACTACACCAAAAGAGCCTACAGTGCTCTGCGCGTCCAGTATAACAACGCCTTCAGGGGGTTGTTGGGGCTGCCCTGGCGCTGCAGCGCGTCGGGGATGTTTGCAGCGCGGAGAACTGACGGTTTCCAAGCCGTGATGCGCAAGCGGGTGGCGTCCCTGAGCGAGCGCGTGCGGGGCAGCACCAACGCGCTTCTGAGGGTGGTAGCTGAGAGGATGGACAGCCCTATCCTAGCTCACTGGATGTCTGTGCACGTTAGGTCTAATTATAATTATACTTTCTACTAACAAATTTAGAATAAGTCTTACTAACACAATATGGATCAATTTCCGAAATAAATGCTTTCATTTCATTTCATTTCATTTCATAACGTTATTTACATGTAATACCATTACGAATACGTGGTTAAATTTTTCCGGTTTATCGGGGGCACGGTGTATAAGACTAATCCTGTACAGTCGCCATCAGATATATCTGAGCTGTCAGTGTACTCATAAATATCTGAACACGGCTCTAATGCTATGAAAATAGAGCCGTGTTCAGATATTTATGAGTACACTGACAGCTCAGATATATCTGATGGCGACTGTACAATATGCTCTAAGACTTAAGTGGATTAAATCACGTATATTTACTTAATTTTTTCGTCCCGTTTCGTAACCTTTTGTAGCGTTCGTGTTCACGGATAGACTGAGAAAATCATAAATCAGTACCCACAACCTCATCGCTGAAAAGGGTTACGAAACATCGTGACGCAAAAATGAAGTAATATACGCGTTTTAATCTGTTTATTTTATTACAGTCGCCATCAGATATATCTGAGCTGTCAGTGTACTCATAAATATCTGAACACGGCTCTATTTTCATAGCATTAGAGCCGTGTTCAGATATTTATGAGTACACTGACAGCTCAGATATATCTGATGGCGACTGTACAATAAGTGATAATCGCGGAAAGTCGGAAACCAAAGACAATATTATTTTACATTTTGTAAATTGTATTCCAGGATGGATCAAAGGTGTTCATGGCTTCTACAGACAAGAGTGTCAAATGCTGGGATTTAGCTGCCAATCAGACAATGCAGGTACATTAAGACACATATTTTGGGAATAATTTTTAGCAGCTTGATATCTGATTGAACATAAATCCTACTAATTATTATAAATCGCTCCATAGCACGTCTGTCGTCTGTGTAAGTGCGATACATACTGGAGCATTCTTACGCATTCTTATTTCTTTGCTTGTAGTGCGTTCGTACACGGCGCGCACACATTCAAGCGCGCGATGTATCATTTGTAGGAAGAAAAATGACTGTTATTATACTGTGTTGCAACCATAGATGTATGATATACCTAGATACTGTAAGGTTTGTACCATGCTATGCAAACCTGCCTTTGGAACTATTAAATATTCAAATTTAATCGAATCGAGTCTGTCTCGCTCTAGCGGAAGGACAAATGATCACTTCTATTGTAGACCTAGCAACGTACGGTTGAATAAAAGTACTGAAGTTATCGCCTCGTATCAATCCCCGAACTTCCCGAAGATTTCACAATACACAATCAGGCGGAAAAAATGGCCCCACAAAAGTGCTAGCCGATCGGCTTGGCTAGCTCATTTTGACTTAGTCTGGTTTCAACCATAGACGGCGACAGTTGTCAAAAATGGCTAGATGTAGCGTAAAAAAATGCGTTAATAGCAGCAAAAACACAAGAAAGAAAGATGGGATATATTTCTTAGTTAAGGGCGAATTAATATTAAGCAGAATTACAAGTGAACTCATCGTGATTTCATAGTTTTTTAATTATCTTCGCGAATCTTTTACCAAAAAGCGACTCCATTTATTTGCTGCTCACTTTTGACGTTTCACTTTTGGATAGGTGCCAATAAACTAAAGTTTTCAAATGTTCGTTTGCAAATTTGACACATAGGTGTCATGGAACTAAGTTATCTTTTGAATGACAGTTTCATATAGATACAGCTTATAAATTAACGTTATTAGCGTATATTTGAGTGTAGCTACAAATGTCATTTTGGGCCAGATTCATAGACATTTTTCTTTAAAACTGTGCGTCTATGTTATTATACGTTAATGGTTGCAACCAAGGACAATTAAAACAAGAGGACTGTCATTCTCCATACTTTGGATCGTACCCCGACCGCAAGGGGATATCCAGGCAAAAACTAGATGGCGCTAAAAAACTAAACATTTAACGATGTTATAATTGAATAAAGAAACATAGTGTAGTAACAATTAGTTCGTAAACAGCTAATCTATATTAATAATTTAGCCGGGCCCTACGGTAGACCTGAACGAAAAGCGTCTCAAAAATTAAAGCGTAAAAAAATAACACTTTCGAATCGACAACTTATATCCGCAAAATTCGTATAACGGAGAAATAAGCGTATAAAGATGTAAAATAATACGAATAACGCCAAAAACAGTCGGCCATGTTTCTTTGCTGCGTTCGGAAACTGATATTTATTTATTTATTTATTAATACATGTTAACATGACATTACAGTAAAAAAACCAATGCGTCATGAAACGTAAGAATAAAATAACTATTTAGGCGACGAAACGGCGTGGCCCCGTTGCATCGTCGTCTCTGGTGTAGGATTCGGCAGGTTGCCCCGAAACCGTCGAAACACGACACCCTTCGGCCAGAAGTCAGCACTTGCGATGGTTTCCTGCAGCGGCCGCGGCACGCGCACCACAAACGAGCTGAAGTGCACATAGTGGCGCGAACGCAGCTGGAACACCCTCAGCGAGAAGCCGGTCTTCTGACGAACGTACTCCGCCACCTCATCAGCCGTGGCGGTGTAATGTAGGCGCGATACATATAGCGCCTTGCCCGGTGTGGCGACCCGCAGACCAGAACCGACCGGTTCTGCAGTACCACACTGACTCTTGCGCGGGTTGCGCTTCCTCGACACCATTGTGAAGCCCTCCTTATCCACATCGGTGCGCGGGGGCTTCTCCTTTGGAGGAACCCGAACTTCACGCGCTCTTGAGGGCGCGTCTCTCCGATTGGCTGCGACAGACCGACCGGCTACGGCATCAGCATAGCGATGACGTGATTTAGACGAAGGGGCGGGGGGAGGCCCGGCGCGGAGGGGGCACGCGGGCAGTGGAACGGCATGCGCAGTGTCAGCAACATGCAAACTGACCGAGTCGACACTTGACGCCCGGTCATTACTCTTGGAATTTGACGTCACTGGTGACCGAGTTTCTGGGGCACTATTACGCAAACGCAAAAAATATAGTTTAAGGAAGCGCGCGTAACGTGTGACTTTGACCGCGACGTAAGTTTACGGTGTTTTTTAATTAGAAAAATCGTGCGATATCCTTACGAATATTATTTCAAAGAAAACGATCTTTTAACAGGAAAATATTATGCATCTTGCTTTATTTTTTAAAACGTACCTAATAAATTACTGACATAAGTGAAAATTGCTCAATATTATTGTCTCATTGCTCAATGAAAACGAACCAACGTCAGGCGAAAATGACAGTTAAAATTCTAAGCTTAAAAAACAAGGAATAGGCAGTTTTGATGCACTTTTGTATTTAATCCTTCTGAAGTGGTGACTTGAGCGAAACTCGGTATTGTAGCTTTTTAAGTTTAATTTTTTAACTTTTATCTCACCTGTTGGTAAGACATGGACTATGATGTTATAGTACGTTTTTTGATTTTTTGAATCTTTGATGGTATCTTGGTTATTTTTATACTTATTCGAAAAATACTTTTTGCCTCCTGTTTCTTATATGAAAGAGCTTTCGTTAAAGTAAACAAGAAATATTATGCATATTCCCTAATGTTTTTTTATTTTGTCTTGGAGGTGGGAATGTTCAAATATATACTAATTCTTTCGAAAATTCCTTTTCTATTGAGGGCAAAATAGTGGATGGAAGTTAATTTTACCCCCATAATATAGAGGATAGAGGTAAGGATAACTATCTTATACGGGGAATCAGTTAAGTATGTAGGTCACATGTTTTTTTATTAAATTAACAATTTTCACTAATGAATTAACAAAAGTCAAATAATTTTTGGCGCTTTGCTGCAACATTTACCCACCTGTGATAGTAGCGCCATCTTAATTTTTACCTCTCGCGGGCACTTCTACATACACAGGAACCGTTCCATAAAATAAACTAAACATAAACTCCATAAGATGATTCTATACTTTTTGAAGAAGGTCTAAATTGAAAGAGGAGTGACACGAACTGACCGGGTCTGGAACACCACACTGCGCATACAAAACCGCGTTGCTGATGCAGGGTCCAAACCCGCCAGGTTGAAGATGGACTGTGCCTGGGCTAGCCACATCTGCCACACACATAGGTTGACTAAACTGACGCTAAGTGGCTGCCACAAATTGGATGACGAGGATGGGGCCGGCCGCGGCGAAGATAGTGGGATGATTTAGATGTATTTCTTCCGCCGGGTCCCGGCCAGAGTTTGCCCGGGACCGGGACAGTGGCGCAGCAAGACCTAAATTTGCTGTGGACAAAAGATATTTCGCGAGGCCCTTTGCTGTTCCATGAAGACGGTTAATGGTATTATTAACTGGTGACGAAGCTCTTTTTGCTGTGCTGCCGTCGAGGCGCGAGGGCCCTTGGACCGCGTGGCGTTGGCGGTGGCCCACGTCGCCTACGTCTAACGCCGCCTCTGGACCGGGGCTGATGTTGATGTTGATGTTGTGTGGGGACGCCCAGCCGGTGTCAGGCGGGCTGTCGATCACTTGGTGTGTTCATTCAGCCCAGTTCCCCGTTGTTGGAGCCAGCGGTTACTGTCCCGGCGGTGCTCCCACACAGCGCTCCACTTCGAAAGTCTGGACCGGGGCGATTCTAATTTAAAGGGGAGAGCTGTGCTCACTAACGGGAAATATAGTGTAACAACAATAATTTAATTTGGATAATTTAAACCAAAAACGACTTCAACATTATTTTAATGTTTGGAACTCAGCCATCAGTTCAACATCCTCCTTTTTGTAATGTCTGTTAAAAATAAGAAAATATTTCTAAGGAAGTAAAACGGGGGTTTGTGATTTTTTACATTTTTCCCGGGCGAAGCCGGGTTCACAGCTAGTAATAAATAAATTCTAACATTTAAATACTGTGTCACGTTTGCAAAGTTGAATAATTGTAAATAATATAGTTCTTACACCAAGCTTATACATAGATGGCGCTGTAAATTCGGGGAACAGCTTTTTGTATGGAGAATGACAGTCCTCTTGTTTTAATGGTCCTTGGTTGCAACCATGTGTACCAGTGATGGTATCGCTGCTGTAGGTGGCGGCGCACGACGCACCGGTCAAAACCTGCCACTGGATCAAGGCGCCTACTTACACGTGTCTCATGACTGCCTCCTGGGACAAGACTTTGAAGGTAAGCTTTCAGATGGTTTAGATGAGCGCCGACGGCCAATAGGCTACTTTCCTGACAGACCAAATCAGTTACTGTTTATGAAGTGTCAAAACGCTCAGACAGTATGAAGTTAGTATGGAAAAAAAGTGAAATGACGTCATTTTACTCAAACATCAAATCATCTTCTTATTTATAGTTTTTGATCTTTTAAAAATCATTTAAAACGCTAAATAGTTAATGTAAACATTAACTAAAATTTTTATGGGACCCCATACAATATTTATGAAGAAACACCACCACTACCAAAATGCAGAATCAAAAGATGACTTGTTTATTTTGTTTGTTAAATATTTGTATGCCATACCAAGTGTAGACATAAAATGATTTACACAACACGGGAGGTAATGAAGAAAGCCCTCGATCGCATATTTACGTCCCTCGCTTGCAGCTCGGGCCGCAAACTTCTGCGATTTCGGCCTTTCTTTGTATTACCACCCTAGTTGTGTAATGTACTATTAATTTAGTAGTTTTCTCAGACGCGAGGGAACAGAATGCTAATAAAGTCCTCTGCCATTGAGGCAACACATGAACTGAATAAGGTACTTAAAATAAATAGCCGGACTTATCCTCGCTAACAAAGGACTGAAGCACCTCTAGTCCGCCGGTTTCTTTGACGCTGGTTGGTCAGGTCAATGTGTGCGTGCTGCGGTTTGCAAAACTTGTTGATGTGTGCGTGCGGCTCGTAAGTACAAAGCAACAGGCCCACTACAAATGCTTCAGTTGTCTGTCGGCGGGGCTCCGTCCGGCTGATTATTTTAAGGTCCTTGCTTAAATATACCGGGTGTGGCCTGTAATACGAGCAAAAAATTAAACCGTAGATTCTATTCCTCAAATAATAAGACTTTTGTTCGACCACTTTTTAAAAATATGAAGTCCTTAGATTGGCTCTTTTTCATACAAAGTAATTAGTATTTTCAATGTACAACATCAAAATCCGTCTAATTGACATTGCTTGTCAATCTTGTCACCCTACAGTCGTAATCAATTTCGCAAAAAAAAAAACAAAAAAATCAAACCACAAGTTATTTTTATAAAGGTGCTTCTAAACGGGCAATATTTTTCTGCAACTTGTGGCCCGGCAACTATGTGCATCTTAGTTTAGCATACGAAGTAAGAGAGAGATAGCAAGCTTTGCCGGCCATAAATTGCAGGAAAATATTGCCCGTTTAGAGGCACCTTAAGTCGCTGAATAAAAGTTGTCTAGTTTGAGGATTAGAACCTACGTTTAACTTTTTTGCTCATATTAAAGGCCACAGCCTGTATACAGTTCGTATACATTTTATTGAAAATGTCTATTTGACAGTTCTGGGACACGCGCAGCGCGCAGCCCATCATGAGCATGAACCTCCCCGAGCGGTCCTACTGCGCAGATGTGGTGAGTACAATACATACAATGAGGGTGTTTAAAAATCATAAATCCACCAGGTGGCAGCAGGGTGGCGAATGGTCTATTTGGCAGTAGATGTCAAAATCAGGTGATGTGATTGGTGGATTTTGACACCTACTGTCAAAAAGACCATTCGCCACCCTGCTGCCACCTGGTGGATTTATGATTTTTAAACACCCTCATTAGCCTGTTGACTCGATTTTTTTTCTGTCCTAAATCGATTCTACTATTTCTGAGGAACAAATATCTATATGACACCTAATACATTGGTATAAGTATAACAGCCACAAATTGTAATCAAAAGTAGCAGATCGGACTGAGCATTGAAAACGCTCCATACAAAACGGTAGGACATTATGACGTCATCCGTTGCATCGCTGTACTAAGTCTGTATGGAAAAAATAGCATTTTGCCATTTTGAGCACGAAGAAGTGCGTTTAAGCACATAGTTGTGATACATTTATTTTTTCAGTGTTATTTAAGCATTCCGAAATTGACTTTAATTTTTCTTAAAGACGATAAAAAAAATATGGTTTTTTTTTTTAAACTTTGTGGTCTCATAACTTTATATTTTTTATACATTTTTTGTTTATTTCTTTTGTGTTATGATAATTTAGTATTTTGCAATCCATGTGACTATATTATGTTGTAACATTCAACATTATTCAACATCCCAATTATTGTTGGTAATGTACTATTATAGATATACGTATTGATCAGCCTTCTTTTAAGCTTTTTTAAATCGTCTTTACCTATTGTACCTATTTTGTTTACATCTGGCATGTGTATCATATGTACAGGTCGATTTACAAGAGCTGGCACGAATGGATTGAACGAAAGTAATGTCACTTGTTACGGTTGAGTGACGTTATTATACGGGAGGATCTAAATATTTTGTAAACAAGTACATAACTTCTTCATTATTCAAGAAAAAAAATAAAAAATACATATTATCTGCACATTATTAAGACTAAGCAGGCAAGATATGGCGTAAAGGTAAATGTGATGGTTCGCTACAAATATTTTACTGTCATGGTGCTTTTATTTAATTTATACCCTGTTTTCACACTGACGCCGCAATCTACGAAATCATGGCGAAAATATGCGAAACTCATACGAAATTTAGATGTTTCGATGCAATTACCGCGCTTCATGGCATCAGCGTACAAATAAGGATGCGATTGTGTAGGTAGGGATTTTTTTTGTACGTAAAATACACAATGCAGACTGGGTTACGAAGTTATGACACGAGATAGTCTAAAAACATGATGATCGCTTATTGAATCAACCTGTATTTAATCATTTTGTGACGCACACATAAACATTATCATTCACTCGTTCAATCCATTCGTGCCAGTGTGAATCGACCTGTACTACCAGCTTAACTTTTAACACTGTGGTCTTTGACAAAACCCGAGTGATTTTCTTGTATTTTTACCCGACTGCGGCGAAGCCCAAAGGAGGGTTATGTGTTTGACCTGTATGTATGTATGTATGTATGTCCGTTCCTGTGTCCGCTCGTAACTACTCAACGGCACATCCGATTTTGGATAAATGATACATCATTAGATTCGTCTTGATGGTGCGAGTGTCACTGGGTATGAAGTTCGTTAAAATAAACAAAATGGCGGATTTTATGCAGTTTCAAAGTGCACCGCGGTCGGGTTTTTTTTATTAGTAGTAGTACCTACTAGTGACCTTAGGGTGCAGTGGCGTGGCGTAAAGATATATCCTTGGTCAAGCCGGTGCAGATTTGGCATACATTTTCCATAAGAGCTGTAATAAGGTGCTCAAATGCCTAATATTAGGCAAGCCGGTAGGCTGTTAGGGTGTATAATTTGTACCGCCAGTTGAACTACATGGTAGTACTACTGTCTCAGAGGGGATTAAATGAGTTCTTATTATGTTTTCAGGACTACCCAATGGCGGTAGTAGGCACCGCCGACCGCGCCATCTGCCTCTACTCCCTCGAAGGCAAACCAGCAGAGTTCAAGCGGGTGGAATCCCCCCTCAAACACCAGCACCGTTGCATCGCCATATTTAAGGATAAAAAGACCAAGCAGCCGGCGGGCTTCGCGCTCGGCTCCGTGGAGGGCAGGGTCGCTATACAATACGTGAATCCGACCAATCCGAAGGACAACTTCACGTTCAAGTGCCACCGGTCTGCTGGGACCACTGGAGGATACCAGGTGACTTAGCAAATAATGTAATAGGCTGTTTGATGACAGTTCAGTTCAATTCAATTTTTGATTTTAATGGCTACTGTCCAGTGGGAAAATTCTGCCAGCGTCAAGGTTGGAAGCTACAAGTGATCGGTATCGGTAGTGAAACGTCCCAACGGTGCTGACTAGAGATGCAACTAGGGCTGCCATCTCCAAAATTTGACACCTAGGACAAAAAGCGGGGGGGTGCTCTCGCGAGCCGGAGTAGCAAACCCGGACTACAAATGAAATGTTCCCCGGACGTTCCCCGGGCGCTCTCCAAACTAGGACAAATCCGGGGAAACCCGGACGGAAGCAGCCCTAGATGCAACGAATATTCGGCCACTATTCGGTATTCGGCCACATTTTGACTATTCGGACGAATACCGAATAATGGCATAGTATTCGGCCGAATACCGAATAATGGCATAGTATTCGGCCGAATACCGAATAGTAAATTAACACAAAGTCGAAGGAAAAAGAACGATGAATAAATATTTTAATAACAAATTATAACAGTAATCTATATTCAATATTCGTTTAATCATCTTTTACATGAATTTCAAACATATATAGAACAGTAGCATAAACAACGAATTAGAAATGAGACTACAAATGAAATAAAAATTTTCATTCGCGCATTTTTCTATTCGACGCCTACGAAGAGTAATAAGTTGCAACCTGTCCTGTACAGAGATTCACGGCGCCGCTCACCGGGGCGTTCGAATTTACTTCATTTTAGGTAAAACCGTTGGCCGAATATTCGGCTATTCGGCCGTCGACTCGGCCGAATATTCGGCTATTCGGTCGTCGACTCCGCCGAATATTCGGTATTCGGCCAAATCACTATTCACTGCGTCTCTAGTGCTGACAGATGATCGGTTGGGATATCTAAAAATAAACACAAAACAATAGCCTAAAAACAATTACATGATTAGAATTCTCTTAACAAGTTTTTTTTTATTACCCACATTATGCCGTAAGGAGTTGTAACTTAATATTAAAATCGTTAATAAATTTTGCCAAGACATAACCATGACAGTTCAGATCAGCTTCTTTTTATGAAGTTTCAAATCGCTCAAAAAGTATGCGTTAATTTATTTTGATTGTTGGCAAATACCCTATAGCATAAAAGTAGTTATGATAAGTTTTAGTCCTAAAAAACTAAAAGACAATGTTTTATTGCCGACTGAACCTTATAATGATCCCCATGTCAGAATCTGATGATAGAATCTTAGAGACATCGAGGTACTCTTTCAATATTATTGGCACTCTTATTTTTATATTTATTTTTACGATTTTGATTATATTTATTGTATCTCGTGCATTTAATAGGTTCGTTTAATTGAAATCTGTTTTTTCGTTTATCTTTATTAAGGCCTATTTGGCCTGTAGATCGTGCAGATCTCCCTCGACAACATCGCTCCAGCGATACCTGGGACGACCGACAGCCCGTCGTCCTGTAGATCCCAAATAAGCCTAATTTTGTATCCATTATTCCAGGATATCTACGCAGTGAACGACATAGCGTTCCACCCAGTCCACGGGACTTTAGCCACCGTGGGTTCCGATGGCTCCTTCTCATTCTGGGACAAGGATGCCCGCACCAAACTCAAGTCTTCAGAATTACTTGATCAGCCGCTGACAAGGGCAGCCTTCAACCATAATGGGCAGATCTTCGCGTATGCTGTCGGCTATGATTGGTCCAAGGTAATTATTTGGTTGTACAGGTCGATTCACAAGAGCTGGTACGAATGGATTGAACGAGTGAATGACAATGTTTATGTGTGCGTCACATAATGATTAAATACAGGTTGATTCAATAAGCGATAATCGTGTTTTTAGACTATCTGGTACCATAATTTCGTAACCCAGTCTGCATTGTGTACTTCATGAACAACAAAAAAATCTCTACCTACACAATCGCAACCTTGTTTGCACACTAACGCCGCGAAGCGCGGAAATTGCATCGAAACATCTAAGTTACGAATGAGTTTCGCATATTTTCGCCATGATTTCGTAGATTGCGGCGTCAGTGTGAAAACAGGGTATAAATTAAATAAAATCTCCATGATAGTAAAATATTTGTAGCGAACCATCAAATTTACCTTTCCGCCATATCTTGCCTGCTTAGTCTTAATAATGTGCAGATAATATGTATTTTTTATTTTTTTTTCTTGAATAATGAAGAAGTTGTGTACTTGTTTACAAAATATTTAGATCCTCCCGTATAATAACGTCACTCAACAGTAACAAGTGACATTACTTTCGTTCAATCCATTCGTCCCAGCTCTTGTAAATCGACCTGTACATATGATACACATGCCAGATGTAAACAAAATACAATAGGTAGGTCCATGATAGTAAAATATTTGTAGCGAACCGTCAAATTTACCTTTCTGCCATATCATTTACCTGCTTAGTCTTAATAATAATGTGCCGATTCCTATTTTTTACTTGACGAATGCATAAGTGGTATGTACTTGTTTACAAAATATTATGATCATTCCGTATAAGAACGTCACTCAACAGTGGCAAGTAACATTACTTTCGTTCAATCCATTCGTGCCAGCTCTTGTGAATCGACCTGTATGTGCTAGTGGAGTCGGTGTGAACCTCTGTGTGGTTGGTTAAACCAGTGTGTTGTCGGAAGAATCACTGTGTAATCCAGAGGTTCCCAAAGTGGGCGATGACGCCCCCTAGTGGGCGGTGAAGGCATCAAGGGGGGCGGTAAGAGAGCCAGGAAAAATATTTAGTAGTGGTTTTTCGTTAACCAATAAAATTGGGGGGCGTTTAATTTTTTTATTTCTTTAAAGTGGGCGGTAGACAAAATCAGTTTGAGAACCTCTGGTGTAATCGGTTAAACCCCTGTGGGTTCGAATGAACTACTACGGGGTCGGTTAGACCACTATGGAATCGGAAGAACCATTGTGGCATCGGTTGCACCACTGTGGCATCGGTAACACCACTGTGGGGTCAGATTAATTACTGTGGGGTCGGTAAAAACACTGTGGAGTCGGGAGAACCACTGTAGCATCGGTTGAACCACTGAAGTCGGAAAAACCATTGTGGCATCGGTTGATCCACTGTGGGGTTACATGAACGACTGTGAGGTCAGATGAACCACTATGGGCCGGATGAACCACTGAGGTCGGTTTAGACATTTTACAGTCGAGTGAACCACTATGAAATGAAGTGAGATGAGCCACTGGGATCAGATGAACCACTATTTGATCGGATGAACCACTGTGGACTCGGGTGAACCACTATTTGATCGGATGAACCACTGTGGACTCGGGTGAACCACTATGGAATCAGATGCACCACTGTATGGACCTTAATAGACATTGATAGTTTTGATTTAAGAGCATGATTTTTTAAAGCCCCAGGAGACCGTAGTTTGTATTTGATATTAGATATTGTCAATAGGCTAGACGACTAAAAACACTGTTTAGTCCGTCAGTTAGATTATCAAAAAATATTGGACACGTATTTTTTTTTTTGACAAACAAAAAAGACGAGGATACAGTGCTTAGAAGTTTCGAGTGACACTCTATGGTACAATTTTCACCTAGGAGTGACGTCACACGCCCCCACTCCGGAAGTTTGATGATGATGAATGATGATCTATGACTTTGACGATTTTTAATATTTTGATAAACCAAAAAATATGTGTCCCATATTTTTCCATAATCTAACTTACGGACTAAATAGAATAATATATTTTTAACCCAATCTTCATCCCTATTCCCAAAGTATAAAGACAACCAAGTAGTACGACTTCGGCCGTTTATGAGCGCGCGACACGTATTTACACAGACGCACGATCGGACGTCTGTGCGAGTGCAGTCCATACTGTGGCATTGGTGCGCATTGGTAAACTCATCGTGCCCAAACACAGGAGGGTGGGGTTTCGTGGAAGCTTCCGTTACCGCGCTTCGAAGGTATGGAATGACCTACCGCCCCCACTCCGCACCAACAAGTCGGTACCAACCTTCAAAGGTAATTTGCGAAAAGTATTATTTAAGAAACAATTAGATGAATCCTAATTTTAATTTTGAACGGGTATCGGAATTATAAAGTCTTATCCCACAGGATACTTGGTTGTTCATGTTGAATAGTTAAGTATTAAAATAAGTTTTTTTTTTTGTTTTTGTAGAATTTAAAAAAAAACTGTTCGACTGTATCTACCCTATTTTTTTATGGGAAATTATAAGTCAAGCCGCAGATTTATTTCTTGGCCACGTGCTCAAACTTCTCATTTTATAACTAAGCAACGGGAAAATGAGATAGCCTCTAATAAATTAATTCGTCTCTTTTACAACGCCAACTAAATATTCTTTAGAAAGCGTCAAACAAAGATCAACAATTATCTTAACTTGCCTTCTTGTTTATATATTGCCACCTAATTTACTAACTCAGCCATGGATTTTACATTTCATCACCATTTTACGTTTTACGGCTTCAACACAAAGTCCTCAAAAAAATATAATTCAAGCTTCCATTGACAACATCATTTATTATAACTTAGCATGTAAAATAATACATCATATTCTGTTATCGAGAAAATAGCCACTTCAAAATTTGGCGCGAGTGCGCGAGACGACAGTGACCGGCCATTTGCACCAATCAGAGAGCGCCATTCATGTACCGACGAGTTAGTCACCAGGGTTGCCAGACGTACGAGGTTCCTTGTACAAATACGAGATTTGTGGTCTGCTGTACGAGGTACGAGGACACTATTAGGCTCGTACGAAATTGTACGAGGTTTTGGGTTAGGAAGCTTTTTTACCATTTCCACATACAAAATTTCGTTAGACTCTGTGCGGAAAGAGAATAGGATTTAGATTGGGGGGCGCTGTAATGCTTTTCTAGGTATTCCCTTGACTTGTCTAATTTTTTTTTGTCTAATTTCAGTTTTTCTAACAACTTTTACTATAATGAATTTTTTGTCTAAAGTCAATATGTATAAATTCATTTTTCATAATTATTGTTTTGTCGAAACTCGTTTTACCTAAATTATCATTTGCATAACTCTTGTTTTGTCGAATATTATTTTATCTAAAACTCACTTTGTCGATTCTTATTTTAACTAATCATTATATAGCCGAATATCTTTTTAACTAAATTTTTTTTGTCTAAAATAAGCGTGTTTTGTATGGGTAATTTTTCTCTAAATTTGATAATTACCAAGATAAATGACGGATTGTAAAATGTAAAATTTTCAATGATGGAATATTATGTATACGATATTAGCCTGCGAAAATCCGAATCTAGGGCTCTCGCTGGTTAGGACGCGTGCCGACACAGCGCGCCCTAGAGTGTTTTTATAAAGCCGGAGGCGTGGAGGGAGAGCAGCCCTCGCCCGCCATGACGAAGCGCGGGAACGAGTGAGGCGAGCGGCTGAGGCTGGTCGCCGAAGGCGACCAACAAGCCGAAGCTGCGGAGCCGAGCGGAGTGACCGTACGCCGTCATGCAAGGGCGGAAGGGCTGCTGTTCCCGCAGCGCCGGAGATACGGAAAGTCACTATTGACATTAAAAACGAGCTGCTACCAGAAAACTGTGGTGTGCGGATGTGTTATGCGCTCCGATTTAAAGTCATTCGTTGTGTAATGGACTAATTTTATGTCTCTCCTCAACAGTTTCTAGGTAATATTAGTGGCCAAAATTTACTATTAGATGACAATTTTAGCTAAATTTTGACGATTAATTAATGTGGGTTGAGTTATATTTTAAGCGTACTGAGTTAAAAAATTAGAAGCTAATAGCATATCTTTTTTGATGGCATATATTAAGATTTTAGATGTCTACTGCTTGAATGCATGTTACAAGTTTAGATGCTAAAAAATAACCACCATGCTGAGTTGTATTTAGAGTGGCCTACATAGAAGATAAGTAGTGGCTAAGATAGTATAATTCAGACGCTCAGTAATTGTGGCTGACTTAGTAATTTAGATGGCAATGTAGATTTTTAGAGGCGAATAATGCTATTAAAAAGAAGTCTGTTTAATTAGCACCCTTTTTTATTTTTCTGTTTAATCGCAATTCGCAAACTGCATGTCAAAACCTACTCGTATTAATAATTCAGAAAAAAACTTGTATGTGCCATCAGATTAGATTTAATGTAAAAGACGAATGTTTCCTCCTAAATAGCAAGGCAAATTGCCCGAGTAAGGTGCAGGCCGAAAAACAGCGCTGTGCAGCCCAACACGCTCAGCAGCAGCATACGCTGAGCCTGAGCCTGTTGCCACAGTACCGACTTGTTTCTTTAAGTTTAAGCTAGCTTTGATATTTAATACGATGTAATTGTTTGTTTGTGTTTCTTGTGGCAATAAATCATTTTTAATTTAATTTAATTTAAATGTTGGCTTGTGGTGCGTCCGTACACGGCGCGCACACATGCGCGCGCCCGATGTACCTTTTGTTGAAAGAAAAACTACCGTATACCGTGACTGCGGGGTCGGTTAAATCACTGTAGAGTCGGAAGAACCACTGTGGCATCGATTACACCACATGTGAGGTCGGTTGAACCACTGTGAAGTCGGGAAAACCACTGTACCATCGGTTGATCAACTGTGGCGTCGAAAAAACCGCTGTGGCATCGATTTCCATCGACTTGCCTATTATTTACCCGTGGAGAAATCTTTATTTGAGTACTATAAAATGTGTTCCTCCACGGTTACATAATAGGTAAGTCGGTGGAAATCGAGTTCTGTTGACACCCCCCGGTACTGACTTTTTTACCCGACTGCGGCGAAGCCCAAAGGAGGGTTATGTGTTTGACCTGTATGTATGTATGTATGTCCGTTCCTGTGTCCGCTCTTAACTACTCAACGGCACATCCGATTTTGATAAATGATACATCATTAGATTCGTCTTGATGGTGCGAGTGTCACTGGGTATGAAGTTCGTTAAAATAAACAAAATGGCGGATTTTATGCAGTTTCAAAGTGCACCGCGGTCGGGTTTTTTTACCCGACTGCGGCGAAGCCCAAAGGAAGGTTATGTGTTTGACCTGTATGTATGTATGTCCGTTCCTGTGTCCGCTCGTAACTACTCAACGGCACATCCGATTTTGATAAATGATACATCATTAGATTCGTCTTGATGGTGCGAGTGTCACTGGGTATGAAGTTCGTTAAAATAAACAAAATGGCGGATTTTATGCAGTTTCAAAGTGCACCGCGGTCGGGTTTTTTTTAGTAAAAATGTGGTTATTTAACATTACATCTCAAAACTTTTTTGCTGTATGAGATTTGATATTACATATTGTCAATTGCTTGCCAGGGCCACGAGCACTTCAACCCGTCGAAGAAGACGTTCATCTACCTCCGAGCCTGCTACGAGGACCTGAAGCCCCGCACCAACTGATTCCCACCCCCTCCGAGGACTTCGTGAACCAACCGCCTTCGAGACACGATCCAGTGTCCGAATTACACTTTACATCCTACTAGCATTTACCCGCGACTTCGCCCGCGCTATTCCCGTTAATGTCCCCAGGGAACTTTACCGGGATATAAAGGATCTATGTTTCAATCCAGGACTTGGTCTAGTTGCATGCCAAAATTCAACTCAATCTATCCAGTTAAACCGTTATTTAGTAACAAACATCTCAACCTCCAAACATCTTCACAAACTTTCACATTTATAATACTAGCATTTTCCCGCGGCTTCGCCCGCGTTGTTCCCGTTATTGTCCCAAAGGAACTACCGGGATATAAAGTATGCTATGTTTCAATCCAGGACTTGGTCTACTTACATGCTAAATTTCAGCTTGATCCATCCAGTTGTCACCCCGTTATTAGGTAACAAACGTCCAAACATCTTCACAAACTTTCACATTTATAATATTAGTGGGATTAGTAGGACTAAACGACGCGTGTCAAAAAACTACCAATTACTTTCTGTGTCTAAACTACCAATTTTGGTGTTGCTGGTGTCTATGGGCGACGGCGATTGCTTACCATGAGGCGACCCGACTGCTCGTTTGCCCCCTATATCATAAAAAAAGTCTATCTAGCAACACCCACTGAGTGAGTGAACTCAAAAATTACTGAGCCTATTTAGACGTAGTTTTCACTGCAGTGATTGATGTAGCTGGATTTCTAGTATATAAGTATGTCTGTGTGAAGCATGGCAGGTCGCTAGCGTCACAGAATATAAATAGAGCAGTATGGAAGCTACGCTTACTTTTTGAAATAAATACCTACGCTCCATTAGAGTGTTAGGGTTGTTTAAAATGAAAAGATCGCGGGCTGTCTGGGCGCGCGCACGTAACAAACGCAAAGCGCGGCCACTCGCCTCTATGCGCACTCGCGACTGACGGCACCGCGAGATTCCCTTAGGGGCCTTGTAAAAGCGCGCGTCTATGTGTGCGTGCGTTTCGATCGTTTTGTTTGTAGCTTCCTTACTGCTTTAGCTTATATATATTCTGTGCTAGCGTGGAAGCAAATATAACCAAAGGTTATGTTATGGGGAACTAAGGACTTTTAATCGTTTTGATTCGGAAAGTTTGATGAGCGTGGCGATGCATGGGTTAAAAAGTTAAATTAAGCTTAAGAGTACAACCAATCATAACTGAAAGTCTCTCCAAAGTGATTTTGCTCACATCTTAAATAAGTGTATAGATAGACGCACCACACACAAACTGGTTTTCGCCGTTGGTTATTGTGTCACCGCCACAGAATAAGAATTGTAGCTTGGCAACTTCGTTGGTGACACTCACATGTGTGCTTTTTGTTATGTGCAGCCGTAACTACTTACACAAGTTATCGCCAACACGAACGGCTGCCTGCGGAGGCTGCCTCCGTCGGTCACCGGTCCTTCCGGTGCATTCGGCACTAAACTCAAAACCTATTCTCAAAAAGAACGAAACTCGAAATACACTTTTCTCGATACGACTCATTTTCAAATGGAATGAATCTCATAAAACCTGATTTCCGAAACGAACCAATCCCAAAATACCCCTGAAAAAATGAGTCGTATCGAGAAAAGTTTATTTAGAGTTTCGTGCTTTTTGAGAATAGGTCTTTCAGATATTAAGTCGTATTAAGTATTGGTGTATTTTGAGTTTAGTGCCGAATGCACCGGAAGAGTACAGAAGCCTCTCGCTAACAAAACTGCCGTTCGCGTCGGATCAGCGGACGGAGTTGACCCGCATCAGACCGTCTCTCTCTATCTCATAACGCGTGCTCTTTTTTCCGCTTCCAATAGGCAAGATTTACGGCGCAACCGAATCGCAGAGTGAGTCAGTCCTGTCCCCGCCTAGCCTTTTGAACGCTCAAGGGCGAAGCAATACGCCGTGCCGCTGACGCCACAGGGGTAAAATAAAGATGGGTAAAGAAATAATGCCAACATAAAAGTGGGCTGTTTTTCAATAGGTTTTCATAAAAAAAACGTTGACGGCCAGGGCCGTCATTGGCGTGACAGTCACGATTTTCCGTTGACGGCTGTGGCCGTCTGTGGCGGTCAAAGGGCTAGATATGAGAGCGAACACGCAAATAGTGTTGCTATAAATATTTTCTCTCAAATATTGAAACATCACGACTAGAGGTGTCCGTCAAGATAGCGTACACCGTAAAGATATTTAGAATCTGATGCAGCCAATAAATAGTACCCAAATATTACCGACGAAATACCTAGGTGAAAAATTTAGTACTCTTAAACTTTTCGAAATATAAGGCCTGTTCACGGTGTACGCTACCGGGCGTCAAGCTGGCGTACACCGCTTGTATCTCTGGAACGGCTTTGTTTTTGGAAACGGTTTATATCTCAAAAAAATAGTACCCAAATAGTACCCTAGTCCCCTAAAATTTCATTTCTCTAGCTATCGTAGAAGCCGAGATATTCCACGACTTAACGGTGTACAAAATTTCACACCTTCAAGCTGGCGTACCCGGGAATTTCTTAAAGAAAGAGCTGACTATATCATTTCTCTAGTTATCGTAGTGGTACTATTTGGGTACTATTTTTTGAGATATAAATCGTTTCCAAAAACAAAGACGTTCCAGAGATACAAACGGTGTACGCCAGCTTGACGCCCGGTAGCGTACACCGTGAACAGGCCTTATATTTGAGAAAGTTCAAGGGTACTATTTTTTTTCACCTAGGTATTTCGTCGGTACTATTTATTGGCTGCATCAGATCCTGAATATCTTAACGGTGTACGCTATCTTGACGGACACGACTAGAGGCGTTCAGGTTAAGGCACATGTCACACCGCCACGTAAAATGAGGGTTACCGCGAATGAATTTCGCCGCTAGAGGCGCCAGTGTAGCGCGAGGTTTCCGAAATGTTAAATGTCACTGTGGGGGGCTACAGGTCGCGTCACGTAAAGGTGGATTTAGACCAAACGAACATAGAGCTAGAACTAGGGTAGAGCATTCATTCTTGATCTTTTTGTGTAAACAAAAGTTCGTTCTCAGCGTTTATACCACACGAACATCAGCGAGCAAGAATGCAACCCAAGAACTAGGATTCGAGAGCATATGCTCTAGAGATGTTTAGATCAGGCGAACGAGTGCCCGTTGCTCATTCGTCGGGTGTCTGTGGACTATGTGCACTATGTCTGACTCTGAGACTGATATTGTAATTGCAAGTTTTTCATTTATCATCCTGACTCAATTGTGTTTTTATAATTTACAAAAGTCGGATCCCACAGACACCTGGCATTTTGGTAAGCTTCTATCATTAGAAGACATTTTTCTTGAGACCAATCTATAATTACAACGATAGGTCAAGTCCCTCGAGCACTAGAAAGCTTTGAAGAGACCGCTCCCCGAAGCGAGCAGGTCCGAACACGAGCGAACGCGCTTGGCGACTGTTCGTACGCTCGTCCGTCGTTTACATCAAGCGAGCGAGCATTCCACGAGCATTCTTAGAATCTTCGCAAAATAAGGAAGAACAACGAAAGAATGCTCTGTGTCTGTTTACACACAACGAATTTGGTAGAGTGGGGGTAGAATGAGCATTCTCTCGTTTGGTCTAAACCCACCTTAAAAAGAACGCAGGAAGAAAGTAGAGGGGGTGTGTTTGCGCATTGTTACACACGCGCACGAAAGTACTATGTTTATTGTTTTACTTTTGAACTAGCCTTTTGCTCGCGTCGCGGTTCGATTAACCCGCCCTCCCCGCGTTGCACCTCATACTACCAAATAGATCGATAAATGGCCTAATGCGCAGCTTGACAACCAGCGTTCTTTTTACGTGACGCGACCTTTACACGGGTTTATTTGCTATTAAAACAGTTATTCATATTTTGCAATATCTGAGAGTATTTATGGCAAATATGAGTTACTGGTCAACGAATGTCAGTGCTTTGTGACAGTTTCAGCATTCGGATACTTATGTCCTCTTTTTTCCAAACTAAAAGCGGGCTTGCTCGATATTTTTATGGTACGATTTTAAGGCATTAAATACGATTGAAATGTAAACTTCGTTTTCACACCTCTAATAAACTTCAGGACCCTACTCGACAGTGGCGCCAACTGGTGAGCACAAAAGCGGTAGCCCTCATCAGGCGAGTTTTATTACATTTCGGATCTGGAAAGGTCCATCGATCACACTGTGACGTCAGCCTGCTACTCGCCTAATTTTACTCGCTTACTCACCGACGGTGGGTTAAATGCCTATGATTGGTTTTACTCTACAATGAATAACTGTTTTCGTTGTGATCGACTAAGATTAGTCAGTGGTGTAAAATAAACTGTAATTTTATTATATTTTGTAGGGCAAAATAAAATGTTAATAAATATGTTAACATGAACTTTATTTTTATTTTATTCTGATATTCAAGTTATCAATTTAATGTTGTAACATAAATGTTTTGTTTAATAAAATGAAATCTCATTAGTAGCAAATGGCATTTTGAACCTTCGTCATGACAACTCGAGTAGTTTATGCAATAATAGCTGTCCCGGTGAACTTCGTTCTGCCTCAGAAATTGAAATTTTTAAATGTTTTAATAGTTATTCGGGGCAGAGACAAACCCAAAATATCAAAAATCATAAAAATCGGTCCACCCGTTCTCGAGTTATAAATGGCGTAACTAACCCGACTTTGTTTTATGTATATACATGATACTAGAGAGTGGTGTGTGATACTTCACTTTTTTCCCAACTAAAATCATATCTTTAGCATATGACATGTATATATGCATAAAAGCCTAGGCAGCTAAGCTTAATACAGTATTTTCCTATGCCCACATTAACATAATCAGGATCAATTAAACAACAAATTAAATAAACTAACATAACTTTACTAGCACGGCATTCATTTGGTCCTAGTGGTGGCCGTCTCCCTCATGATCATGACCATGACCCCCTCCTAACATCTTGTCAGCGCCCGCTGTGATGAGAGCCAGCCCCAGGCCGATGGGGAAGCCACGGAAGAACACTTTCCTGGCGCGGCTCCATTTGCTGCCGAAGCCAGGGTGGTATCGCCAGGCCTCGTTTCTGGAAAGAAAAGGGGTGTTATGGTTGCTGAATTACCAAAGCGGCGGCTGAAGAGATTCAAATCCGTGACAAAATACAAAGAGTGTTCAAGAATAAAGTGTTTGCTAGTCTCTAAGGACTTTCCACAGGTTAGGCTCATAAGGACTAAATTGCATATAGACTAAGTAAACAAAATGACTGTTGTCACTTCCTTGTCATTCAATCATTGTAGATGTTTTGCAACGAACACTTTATACATATTCGGCCTAATGTTAGCCTGTCATTTTACTATACATGTATTCTGCTACTTTGTCAATTTGCTATTAGGGTATTTTGTATATTTTGCCATTATGAAACAAGACATAGTGCAACTAAGTCCATATTGTACAGTTGTGGATGTTTTATATGCTTTGGCATTTTACAACTAAGACCTGATGCAAATTAGGCTTTTTACTAGCATGGTCATTCTGAAACCAGGTCCTTATGAGCCTAACCCCTTTCCACTAGACTACAACACTAGTGCTAAGTTGAACTCTAAAAGTCTAATATAAATCTTTTATAATACTGCATTAAATATGTCCGAAGTAGTCCTAGTAAATTTTAGGCGAAACAGCACTTATTCAGATGCAGGACGATGTTGCTCAATGCAGAATACAAAATAAGTATGCCAAATCGACTTATCCATTTACTCTCACGTTTTTAGTATTATTAGTTGGGTTTTCAACATTCCATTACGATTCCTAGAACAGTTTAAAATAATCAGACCTGATCCAAGGGTCCTTAAGTCCACGCTGGGCGAGGGCCTTCTCCAGCTCCTCGAGCTGCGGAATTCCCTTCACCTGGAACTGCTTGTAGTCAGGGACCACATAAGGCGCGTGTCCGTGCCCGTGACCACCCATCCTCCTTGAAAAATGCAAATTATTCAAACAAAAATATACGACTAACCTATATTGATTATATAATTTTATTTCCACCAATTTAACTTTAGCAATGTAGTATATTATCGGTAGTATAGTTTTTAAAAAATAAACGCTATTAGAACTCACTTTTAAATAAATATAGGATACAAAATAAGGGCACAAATCACTGGCGAATATTTAGAAATTTGACAGACGTTTTCAAGTAAAATATTTAGAAATTTGACAGCTGCCGAAAGTGTTGCCGGCACCTAAGTTAGGCCGGCCTTACACAGTCTGAATCCGAATCTGAATTCATACTCTGAATTCAGAGTCTGAATTCCGGAGGCCGGCCTTACACAGTCTGAATGAAGAAATTCATAATCTGAAAAAATCAGAATGTGTGTGGATAATAGTTAAATTGTATGCAATTCCGTGCGTTCTGAATTCTGAGTATGAATTCAGATTCGGATTTAGACTGTGTTTGACCGGCCTTAGATTTTATTCTAATATTCGACATAAGGCTGGAAATCATCTGGAAATACACGTCAGATTTCGAGTCTGATAGTTCCGACTATCCGTTCATAAGTACTTACCTCTATACGATTTAAAGAATGTATTTTAACGTTTATCGGGAATGATACGAAATAATTACTAATACTTTACATACTGCCAACGTGTTTATTATTATTTTTAGAATAACATGATCGCACAACTTTTGATAAGATTCAGTGTTACATAAACGCACATTAGACCGTTTTTTTATAATGTTATTTCAAATTTCAATATATTTTTATCGTGTGTCCTAATGAAGAAGCAATAAATAATATAAATATTTATTTCATCAAGTACCTTAAAACAGTATTTTCTGTTGCTAAATAAATTTAGCTACTCCAACTAAAAATCATGACATCATGACATTATTTTCATACAGCAACACTCGTGTTTGTGTTTTTATCTGCAACTGCACCTGCAGCTATATTCAGTTGCATCATTGGTTCACGGCTGGTTGCTGCGTGCCGACCGCTGCGGCCCGAGCTTTCGTGACGGACAAAAGCTTTTACTCAAAATTCATGAAGAGAAATGAAATAATAAATAAAAACTGTATCTAAACTACATCAGCTGATATTGTGACGGTGTACGTTTGCGATCGGTCAGTTTTGGCTCGTATTCGCAGGGATCAATGAAGTGAACTAGTGTGTAAACAAGGAGTGATATTTATAGTGCTTGAGTTGCTGGAGTTTGTTACGTTTTTAGATATGTGTATTAATTAGTGAGATGAAGTATCTTGCGGTGTTATCGCTGCTGGCGGGCGCTGCCGCCGTCCTGCCGGGCCAACCGCCGCGCCCGGGTAAGTTCTTTTTTTTATCGGCTGCTGAAGATTAAGCCTTTGCCAGCGCGTGAAATGGAAAAAAAAACGTTTAAATTGTTACATTTAAAACACTAGCCTACTTATTACTTTTACCGGGTATGATAAATAAGATTCCCGAAGGAAAATCGGCGAATGCTTTTCGCCTTTATATCTTTTTCGCAGACTTAATAAACAAAATGATCTACTTACAACAAACATGCTCGGTTCTTAAATATTTTATTCTGACAAAATTCGTATGAAAAATGTTACTTTGTTGTGGAAAAAATCTGCTAGCCAGGTAGGTACCCCGACTTCAGGGGAAAGCAAAACCTAAAAACTTCTTCAGCTAAACACTATGCTACCTTCTATTCAAGTCTTCAGGATCTCACAATGAGCGTACTGGGATCCTCGCCTTGTGTTTGAGTCATCCTGGGCGACACGTGTTGGCCTCTTTCCCTAGGGTCTTGCAACTCTGATAAAGCCTCCTTTTAGGACAGGGATGGCAGACTACAAACCAATTCTTGACCAGAGCTACAGAGGTGTACTGGTTCAGGCCGAGTATTGTCAGTCAGTGCTGTAAATAGCGTTTTCTGCACCCTTTGCAAGCTTCTATAACTGCACACTTGTTTTTTTGTTAGATATTATAGGTACCCTAGGGTCCTGCCTCATCTGGCCATTCTTGTGCCCC
The DNA here is from genome assembly GCA_947034925.1 of Eudemis profundana. NCBI lineage: Eukaryota > Metazoa > Arthropoda > Insecta > Lepidoptera > Tortricidae > Eudemis > Eudemis profundana. The sequence continues at coordinate 4,674,069 of OX344814.1, read as the reverse complement.
CCAGACTCTACGCCCTGTGCCTGGGCACCGGTGGCACTGCCATATTTACAGCACTGTTGTCAGTTAGGCCCTATTTAGACGAGGCGAGAACTCATATGCAAATTGCGGCAGGCGATTAATCAATCACCTGAACTCATTGTACCTACCTAGGTAGCCATATTTATTTGGTGCTGTTTCTGGTGCCTCAAAGATGTGATGCCCTAAGCAATTGCTTAATTTGCTTATGGGTTACACTGCTGCTGGGCAAGTTTCACATTGGAACTGGTGGTAAATCTTCAAAGGTGCGTTTTCATATGCCTAAATTAAAGAACAAAGAACTTGAATGTCTTGATGCTATTTTGGCTACTCCTGCAAGAAAATAGAATTTTAGATTTCTGCCATACATCAGGGGCGCGGCTTTTTTGTTGTAGGAGAACTGCGTTGCGAGACTTGCATCTTTTTACATGTAATGTTTTTGATGGTTTGTTTTTACTGCTCCTACTGGCCAAATAGGTATTAATGATAGATAAGACTGCTTATTGTTTACCACTGTTTTTGTATAAGTTTGTATTGTAATTTATTTTCTGGTCTGTAATAAAGTAGGATTAATTGATTGAATGATTGTTTATGAGACCAGTATGTCAGCAGCTTCTATAACTGCACCCTTGAAAAAGATCCTGGTTTGGTCTTTTCTGGGTCTCCGCCCTGTGCCGGGGCACTACTGGCACTGCCCTAGTTAGGTTAGGTTAGAATGACTGCATTTTAAAACTTAGTCATCCACTCAAGGTGGACTCCGGCCAGCGAAAATTTCAGCTCTTTCAGGCTAAAAGAAAGCTCGCGTCGAGCGCGCGGGGTAGCTCCCTACCAAAGTCTCAAAATCCCGACATATTGTTTATTTCTCACGATAATAGAGTCATTCGATCTAGCAACCCTATGACCCTATGTAGGCAGCAGCTTTAACAATTGAAAAGCTCAGGGTCAGGCGCAGGCGTATATAGGGGGGAGGCCTGGTGGGCCATGCCCATCCCAGTATGGTCTAGTGCCCACCCCAGGATATAGGGTCACTGATTCGGAACTCAACGATGGACACCTAAATAATGGCATGTCAGGAGACAGCCCCCCCTCTGAAAAATAACCCTAGATACGCCAATGGGGCCAGGGCTGACAAAAACCTTGCAGACCATATTTGTATCCGACTCAATCCGTCAGATTTCCTATGCTTGCTCTCCCCACCCTAGAACGTAGGTACACCCTAGAACTTTAGTGTATCAAGCTATAAATTAATAGTAAATTACACAACTAGGGTGGTAATACAAAGAAAGGCCGAGATCGCAGAAGTTTGCGGCCCGAGCTGCAAGCGAGGGATGTAAATATGCGATCGAGGGCTTTCTTTATTACCTCCTGTGTACATCATTTTATGTCTACACTTGGCCAGAAAGCGACTTTTTCCGTACGCGCGGCGTGCGGAAAAAGCCACTTTATGGCCAGGTGTGGCATAAAACACATTTTAAACGTAATTGATAGTGTGGAAGTAAATGATGACCTTCTTTGTGTTTGTATAAAAAACTGACCAACTCAAATCACCTCAAATCAATATTCTTCTCCATAGATTGTAGGCCAATTGTTAATTGAAGTTGACATACCTACTCATATAGACCAGCTAATTTAAATCATGTCTATATTCTTAGGTGGAAAACGTTATAAGTACCGTTATGTTCTACGACACATAGACTATTTTAGCTCATAGCACTAAAATTGACTTTATAGATAATGCAGCTGGACGCTATCTTAACTATGCCTATTAAAATGTTTGTTACAACGCCATTACAATGTAAACAGGACGTAAGTGACATAGTTTTTGTGCTGAAATATGCCCTTTTGTGGTAGTTAATGGATCATTGTGAGATGATGGTAAAGACCTTACTGAGACAGATTACGCGGTTTATCGTTTGTTTGGGTTGCATTTACTTAAAAATATGAGATATATTAAAGCTAAACAAGTCACAGGCATTTTACTCAAAAACTACACGATGGATATTGATGAAATTTGGAATATAGGTGTCTTGTATGAGCCGCTACTTAGTTTGGTAGTTAAATAACTAAAAACCAACTTGCCAGGGACCTGGTTAATACAAACATTGAAGCGTCGAGGCTGAAAAGATGGCAAATACTGCAGCTAGATCTGAGACACTAGTGATATAGATCTTTTTTTTCAATGGGGAGAGTGTTTACTGGAATACCTCTCGAAACACAAAATCGAAATACAAAACATCTGATTATGACTGGAATAGTCGATTGCAGATTAAATAACTACAAAAAAAAAAAAAAAAAAATAACTAAAATAAATATTTTTAGGGGGGGCACTCCATACATGTTACAGAACCTAAAAAAAATGTTTTTCAGAAAATATCAACGTGTGCTACATAGTTCGACAGCTCTTTAAAAAACACTGTAAGGTTCTTAAGTAATGTTTTTGATTAAGTGAATACCTTTGGAAATAATAGCTCTGAAAGTTGTGAAAATTGTGTCCCCCCCCCTCTATCTTCTAAACCGTGTGTCCGAAAAATATAAAAAAAATTGCAAAGATAACGCTTAATTAATACTTTCAACGAAAATTATTTTTAACAAGATCGGATCAACCGTTTATGAGTTATTGCCGATAAACTGCGCTTCTCAACAAAAGGACGTAATTGCTATGAAGATACGCTCTTTTGTTGTTGTAATTTTTTACATCGTATTTTTTACCTTATAGTTATTTCCCTTATAGTTACGGCTATGGAACCCTACACTGAGCATGGTCCGACATGCTCTTGGCCAGTTATTTTGTAATGAGTACTTCATGTAGCTCACCTCAACTCTCGATAAACTACCTATACAGGGTGTCCCTAAAACCAACTTTTATACGATCAGGGCTGATAGACCAGCTCATAAGAACCCAGATTAAGCAAATTTGACCTTAGTAAAAATCTCTTAGTTTTCGAGATATTGACGTTTTTGTAAAACTCGTGCTAAGTGATACCCTGACTCGGTGTTTTGAGTGTCATTGCTAAAATATCAAGTATTTTACAAATCTGTTTTTTGCTATGTGTGGCCAAATAACTATGCTATTGAACGTATTTTCTATTTTTGCTAATTTATTCATGCTGTGGACACAGTACAATAACAAAAAAAAATTATTCGATTTTTTTCAAATTTCACCTCTGACTTCGAACTAGCGTGGTGAAAAAAAAATGTACCAACATAACCAGGCACTCAACGTAAAAAAATTGCGCATTTATTGTAGTTTCCAAAATGGTATAAAATTTACTAAACACTGTAATAATTTTTGAAATAATGATATTTTGTTACAAAATTAACTGTCTGCCGCCTTCATCTCATACGATCCGGTTGAACTAAGTTTGCACCTGGCGTGCTTGACATCACATACAAATTAGGTGCAAACTTCACGTAATCGTCAATATCTCGAAAACTAAGAAATTTTTATGAGGTCGATTTTACTCAGTCTCGTTTTTTATGAGCTGGTTTATCAGCCCTGTTCGCCATTTTGTAAAAGTCGCGAATTTTGATAGCCTGGATCAGTCTTTCGAATGTCATGACTTCAAATTTCAGTATTTTCTTAATCTGCTTTTTGTTAAACATTACTTAATAATTATGCTATCATACCTTTTCTGTTCGAAATTCAAATTCTGGTACGAAATTTAACCAATGGAATATTGTAGTATCCTTTTGAATTAAAATGCTATTATCTTAAAAACTACGGTGTCTAGTGTGTAAAATCTTACTAGGTATTTTAAACTACATTATTTTTTTTATTTTAGCATGGTAAATTTGTTTTAAGTATTACGCGATTCAAATCCGAGGTCATATTTTGAATCACGTAAAATCTAATTTATTTTGATAAGGTATGATAGCATAATTATTAAGTAATGTTTAAAACAAAAAGGAGATTAAGAAAATACTGAAATTTGAAGTCATGACTTTCGAAAGACTGATCCAGGCTATCAAAATTCGCGACTTTTACAAAATGGCGAACAGGGCTGATAAACCAGCTCATAAAAAACGAGACTGAGTAAAATTGACCTCATAAAAATTTCTTAGTTTTCGAGATATTGACGATTACGTGAAGTTTGCACCTAATTTGTATGTGATGTCAAGCACGCCAGGTGCAAACTTAGTTCAACCGGATCGTATGAGATGAAGGCGGCAGACAGTTAATTTTGTAACAAAATATCATTATTTCAAAAATTATTACAGTGTTTAGTAAATTTTATACCATTTTAGAAACTACAATAAATGCGCAATTTTTTTACGTTGAGTGCCTGGTTATGTTGGTACATTTTTTTTTCACCACGCTAGTTCGAAGTCAGAGATGAAATTTGAAAAAAATCGAATATTTTTTTTTTGTTATTGTACTGTGTTCACAGCATGAATAAATTAGCAAAAATAGAAAATACGTTCAATAGCATAGTTATTAGGCCACACATAGCAAAAAACAGATTTGTAAAATACTTGATATTTTAGCAATGACACTCAAAACACCGAGTCAGGGTATCACTTAGCACGAGTTTTACAAAAACGTCAATATCTCGAAAACTAAGAGATTTTTACTAAGGTCAAATTTGCTTAATCTGGGTTCTTATGAGCTGGTCTATCAGCCCTGATCGTATAAAAGTTGGTTTTAGGGACACCCTGTATATACTTCACAGTATAATAGCAGTATTTTTTCTTCTTACAAAAGGTACATCGCGCGGCTTGTATCTGTGCGCGCCGTGAAAGAACGCGCTACAAGCAAAGATTTAAGAATGCGTAAGGCGAGGAACACACTGAAGTCGCCCGTCGCCGCGATTTTTTCCGTGTAGCTGCGCATAGTAGTTGCGAGTCGCCGCGATTTACGCGCCAGTGTTCGCCACCCCGCGATTTTTCTATACAAATCGATGATTCTACATACAAAGTTGAAAATCACTGAGTCGCGTGTCGCCGCGATTTTCGCTGCAGTGTGAGATCCGCCTAAGAATGCCCCAGTGCGGATCCGGGCGGACCCTGCACAAGGTCCTACCACCAGCCGCAGCAGAGTAATGCTACTCGGCCAATTTTACTGTGACAAGTGCCTTATCGGGATTGAACCCGGAACCACTAGCTTCGCAGCCGCTCTACGTCGCAGACTTGTATTGAATACTAAGGAAAGCGCTCATACATTTATTAAATTAATATAACTATGAATTATACATTCAGTAGCGGTAGATAACACCAGGCGGTGTTGATAACCTACTGATTAATATACACTGGTATTACTGTTCGCTATATCTACGAGTATAGAGAGAGCTGCCAATTCCACATTTATTACGTAAACATCAAATTGAGTGAAAAGTTAATATAACTAGGTAGAGTTGTGCCGTTCTCGAGAATTCTCGGAAACGTTCTCAGTTTTGTACGGGAAATGTTCTCGAGAACGTTCTCTCTCCATACTAAACGGAGAACTTTTCCGAGGATGGCACATCTCTAACTAGGGTTGCCATCTCCGAAATTTTACACCTAGGACAAAAAGCGTAAATCCCCGGATTTTGGAGCTTGAAACCTGGATATCTCAACAGCAACGCCGATTTTTTTTTCGCTTCCAGGGCGGGGGGGGGGGGGGGGGGTGGCGGCATTAGCTCTCGCGAGCCGGAGTAGCAAACCCGGACTAAATATGAAACTTTCCCCGGACGTTCCCCGGACGCTCTCCAAACTAGGACAAATCCGGGGGAACCCGGACAGATGTAAGCAAAACTTAGTAGTGCCTACTAGGCGGGTTGTTAGTCATAAAAGTGTTAAAAGTAGAAAATATTCCGACTAACTGAAACCCTCCTCCTTTGGAGTCGGTTTATGAAATAACCATCGTTGCAGCAGCAAAAACCCCGAAATAGAATATAATATTTTGAATTATTTTATGCTTTTTATGTAGAGCTCAGTAATGTATTTAAATCATGACTTCGTATTATTAGATTGTCTGGTTAAAAAACGAAATAATACACCAAAGAACGATAAGAACGGAAAGAATACCGGAATTTTTGTATGGAGCAAATACCGGTTTCCGAGGCCTGCCATACGGCATTGCAGTCGCATCGTAACCGTCCTGAGCTATAAATTATGGCCGACGCCGCGTCAGCTTCGCGCCTTGGCTTTGAATAAATAACTCGCTGAACGCGGAAAAGGTCTAAGGTCTTAAACTAAACAGCCGTTAAACACGACATCCAGTGTCCAGTGGGGCAGGGAGCGAACTGTTCGTGCCGCTGTTTTTTTTATGTCCTTTTGTATCAAATCGATTAAACTTAACGTGATTCGAGTCGGTTTTCCCATACAATCATAAAGAGGGTCATCGTTGGCTTCCACAGCATAAGATATATTTGAATTGTGTTTTATTTTATAGTTTTACATATTTATATTTCAATCTACGTTCATGTGAAAAATCCTCTGTCATGCGTTTGGAAATCATTTTATATGACCACCATTAGCCATATATGTAAGATCAGTGCGTTATCTGTGCCAGTATTATAAAAATGTCTAAAAAGTCATTAAAACATCGTTATCGATACCTTTTATAGCTTGATATATTATTTCTGCGCGAAATGACATTCAAACTCGTAAAAAGCTAAAAAATATACATAAAAAACGTTTTCATCACACTTGCTCGAAAATTATGTTATTACACGTATGTTCTGCGGGCCGTAAATGACCTATTACGCCCTAGGGCGTAATGGTTTTCTTTTTAAATTTGAAACGCTGGTTCTGTTTTACTCTTATTTGTCATGTTCAAAGGAAACGCCAACTTACTTTTTTAACTTTTATCACTGAAATATTTATTTAAAGATAACTGTTATTGCAAATACATGTAAACACATATTTCGGTAAATAATGTATTTCAGTATTTTGCAAATATAAAATCAACTAAAATGGCTGTTTTAGGTCTTTACCGCTATGGTTTTCGAACGTGACTTGACATTCGCATTGTCTATGGACATAATTATCATGACATTATGTCACTGTCTGTCTGTTAATATTTTCTTGTCATACTGGGGCGATTTGTAAGGTTATATTATTAAGATTTCCTCACAAGTGTGATGAAAAACATTGTGTGTGCCACGGGCGGTAAAGGAATTACCGCCCTAGATACACAATGTACTATTGGTTTCAAATGATGACAATAGATGGCACTGTCCTGTATACGGAAAATTGCACGTCAATTCTGTTTGTCTGTTTATTTGATTAAAATCGTTCGAAAGCTTTTTCGACTTTTTGCACTATACCGACTGTTATAAAACTTTGTACTTACACATTATTGAGTTTCCGTGATAATACAACATTATTACAGTCCCTTCTTTGTACATAACCGTTGATTTTTGTACTGTTTCTGTACAATTTTGTGTTCAATAAATGTTTACATTTAAAAACATATAAAAGAAGAAACTGACTGACTGACTGACTGACATATCAACGCACAGCCCAAACCGCTGGCCCTATTAATTCCAAATTTGGCACGTAGGTTCCTTATAAGGTCTAGGGGTGCACTAAGAAAGGATTTTTCAAAATTCACCCCCTAAGGGGTTTAAATAGGGGTTCAAAATTTGTATGGAGAGTCTACGATTTTTGAAGTAAGCGGTTTGAAACTGCATGTTTAGATTGTTCGTTAAAATAAATAAAAAGTAGTTACACCGTTTTTTGAGATTCCTCTTTTAAAGGGTTGAAATGGGGGTTTTCAACGGTCTGTGACGGGACTACGATATCCCATTAAAGAGTTCCCTTGGCAGAGTAACGGGAACAACGCGGGCGAAGCCGCGGGAAAATGCTAGTACATACATACATACATACAAAACAATCTACCCGTGGCGCAGGGTCACTATTTTCCTCTAAACGCCTCCTTTGCGGGCAGTGCTCGATTGAATTACGCATCTATTCCACCGTCGCTAACGCGGTTATAGCCTTTCAGAGGTAAATCGTGTTCGCCGTGGGAATTGACTTAAGGGGCCGTTATACACCGTTCTTTGAGACCGTTCTATCACGCCCAATAGGCTTCTTGGGTACTAACTGTGTTGTTACTTATCACCGCGACACCTGCCCCGGGCGCCAGTTCCAGGGGGCGCCAAATTCATATACTTTTGTGAGATTTTTGAAATAATTTTCTCACCGCCGGAGAAAAGAGGGCGCCACGTCCAATTTCTGCCCCAGCTCGGAGCCCGTTGAATCGGGGCTGTTACTTATAGACTTATATACCTTTTCACACCTATTCAGAAAAAAGTATGTTGCTCCCTCATAAGAGGGATCAAAGTGATACTTTTCTGTTCAAGGATAACAGGGTATTTTTAGTTTGAACCCACTTAGAATATGCCATACCATAGACAGCTTTATTAGTATATTACACACAGAGGGCGCTATAATAAGGAATGGCGCAGATCACAGGTGTTTTCGGTGTTTTCATAAATATAATATGGAAGTGGTAAATTCGTCCCGTCCGTAAAAAAATATAAACCTTTTATAAAATAATAAGAGACTATAAATTTAACAATTTAACATTTCATTTTATTAAAAATGTGTTATGCTCTTTGACTAACTATATATTTCGTTATTTTGGTACGTAGCGTTTGTATTTGAATTTTCCTCATAGTCGGTGTGAAAAGCAGTATGTGTCACAAGGTAGCAAAATTATTTTCACCCCGGGCGTTAACACTTGAATCCCTCACTACGCTCCGGATTCTACTTTAGAATCCCTCGCTATGCTCGGGATTCAATTGTAGAATCCTTCGCTTCGCTCAGGATTCAATGTATGCCCTCGCCGTAAATATATCATTTTGCTCCCTTGTGACACAATCTACTGTTACCTACTCTAGGAACAGTCGAAAGTAGACTCACGAGTTAATACAAAAAGAGGATCCAAAAGAGTCCACTAGGAGGTCTGAAATAGGATTCTACTGGGTACACTATAATGGACCGACCACACTAAAGCTTAACGCTCCGTATACGCTGTGTGTGACGCGTCGTAAGTGCCACGTTTTCTAGATTTTGTTGCGTAAATTCAGTCAGCGTATTTTGACCAGCGGATAAGTCAGTTAAAGCAACGTGGCTTCAGAGGTGACCCTAGCCCATGTAGCGCCCGTGTGCAATCCATACCCTGGCGCCCTCTAGTAGGCAAAAGGAGCCGCTCGTTGCACGCCTTGCTTTGCTAAGGTCTCTGCCCACCAGTGACGTGGCGTCCAAAGAACTCGATTCCTACCGGCTTGCCTAGTATCAGTCATTTCAGCACCGTATTCTACAGCTCTTAAGGGAAACTTACGCCAAATCTGCACCGGCTTGCCCAGGGATATCTTTTACGCCACGCCACTGCTGCCCACTACACAGTATCATATCATGACCGTACTATGACCTATGTTTCACAAATAAAGTAATTTGAATTTGGATTTTGAATTTGAACGTATCAGACACGGTATGACAAATGCCAGTCGGTGAAGGAACGTGCTAGTGGGCATAGTCTCATACTATTCAATACAAAGAATATTTATTTTGCCTCAAATGTTCACGGTACGGTCATGGTATGATACGGTGTAATGGGCAGAGACCATCATCACCAACATATAGCAGGGGGGGGGGGGGGGGTCTTCGGATTGTCCCGGTAATGACATGCCTGCCTGAATCTGGCAACCCTAGTCCTGAGTCTCTGTCATCCAACAAATCACCCATTTATTTAAACTTTATTGCATAATACAAGAAAGTACAAATGGCGGACTTAATGCCGTAAGGCATTCTCCAGTCAACCATCACCCATCTCATCCCAGTCACCCATCGCTCCTGTCATGAGCTATCTTTTAGAAGTGACCTCACGAAAGCCGATCGTTGTATGACTTCATTAGGTAGCGTATTAATATTAACACCTATAGGGCTAGCATTAGACGGCCGCGACTAGGGATTTCAGTGCCGGTTTTTTTATTGCCTAATCCCGGGATCCCGGTATTGGCCATCTAGATTTTCAGGGTCTGTGGACACGTCCCTATTAACCCTGGACGTCCCGCAAAATGTCCCGATTTTGTTAATAGCTTATGGTGTCCTGATTTGTACATAAGTCTCGATGTTTATTGTGTACTAAGTTCATATTTTTAAGCGACTTTCAAAAGAAGGACGGTTTTCAATTCGTCCGTATGTTTTTGGTAAACTAGACCCGGCAACCGCCAAACGGGGCTACATGGCGTCGTATCTCGAGAGAAGCGGTGGCGCAGTACTCTACTCGGCCATTATTATTATTATTAATCGTATGGCATATCACACGTCGAATACAGTTTATAAATTCAATTTGAGATTCATTAGCCATTTGATGGCGTCGTCGTTGAGATTGATCAGGTCTACGGCGGGGCCCCCTGTGTACCGCGTTAGAGAACAGTCTTCAATAATGTGCGGTATGGTTTGCACTTCGGCACCGCAGTCGCAAGCAGGAGAAGCGACCCACCCGCAGCAATGCCTATATTGGGCGCAGCGACCGTGGCCAGTGCGGAGTCTGTTAAGGGTACACCAAACTCGTCTAGGTAGATCGGCCCCGCTAATTTTGTCCGCCATTCTCACGAAGCACGGCGCGCACACATACAAGCGCGCGATGTACCTTTTGTAGGAAAAATAATTACTGTATTATACTGTGTCTCTGCCAAGTGTGCATGACAAAGGGCCTTATCACACTTGCGATTTGCGGACGAGCTGCGCCAGTCCAAACCAGAAACCAGTCGCGGCGAACACGCCGTGAGTTCGCCGCGACGTTTGTATGGAACTTCGCTTCTAACTCGCCCGCAAGTGTGATAAGGCTCTAAGAAGAGACACCCGACAACATTCGACTGTTGCATGCGCCATCGTTCTCAAGACATATCGCGGTTGTCTCGTGCTAGTCCTGCTAAACATTAACTGCATACAGAATGTCAACGCGCTTAGCATCGATAACAAAACCGATTTAATCAAGCACACGTCGTCGACCTTACGTCACGGGCAAAAGTTCGATTATTGTTTGACGAGTGAGCTTGTTTTCATAGTTCTATATGAAGATAGTTATGAATTATAGATTAATTCACTGACGATGTAATTAAAGACCTTAGGCCTTAGAATAGTTGGCACAGAGGCCTATCAATGTTTTTGTATGTCTATACCTCAGCTCTGTGTTATGCCAACATGCCAACTGCCAACATGTCAACTGGGGCCCGTTTCACGAAGCTACAAGTTACAAATTACAAGCGGAAGTCTCTTTTCAATACCTTTCGATAGAAAGAGACTTCCGCTTGTAATTTGTAACTTGTAGCTTCGTAAAACGGGCCCCTGGTTAGGTCTCTCAATTGGATATTTTAAAATGTGCGGTAAGGCGAAACTTAAGCTATGTTTAAATACCGTCTAACCTGTCAGTTGGTGACGAAATATATGGAGTTTGACACTAATCGTCAGTTTTGTGACGACCTGTTAACTACTATACTTAAGAGGACATTTTAAATAAAAAAAATCCATATTTCTATATTTTGTGTGTACCTACTTTTGACATTCGAAACATGATATACGTACGTACAAACACTAAACATATACCTAGTATACATCATCAACATCAAAATCAGGTAACTATGTGGAAACTATTATAAATTATAAGCTGTTAGGTATGTAGATTATAGAGTCTGTGCGGAAAGAGAATAGGATTTAGATTGGGGGGCGCTGCAATGCTTTTCTACCGTATATGCCGTATTTTCTGTTCTGTGGCCATACTGGTTAGGTTAGTTCCGTTTTTCGCCACGCCTATTCTCTTTCCGCACAGACTCTCGGGGGGATGTTTCTCGGAGTTTTTCATATAGCCACAGGTCTCACCACGCCGTATTCTTAGACGAATTTCTGTGAAAGTAATATTTTTACGATAAATATTTTGTTGCTGATACGTACTATCTCAACCACGCCAACAACAACAGTTTCATATCGAAGTCGACAAAACACGAGTCGAAATTTGGCCAGACATAACATGAAGTACCTACACCACGGGAGGTAAATAAAGAAAGCTATCAGCAAACATCTGCGATCTCGCCCTATCTTTGTTTTACCGCCCTAGTTGTGTAATGTACTATTACGTCACACCTGGCCATAAAGAGGCCACCAAATCCCACTTCCGGGCCTGGGGATCGCATATTTATCGCCCTTGCCTTGAGCTCGGGCGTGCGATCTGAGACATTCTTTGTTTTACCTCCCTAAGTAAGTAATGTACTATAATCCCTAGCAGTAGCTCATTTTTGCCCCCGTCAATCCGGGGTATGTTCATATGTGGTAGGTAACGTGAGCCGGACGCAGCGGCGCGTGCGCCGGCGCCGCGATTACATGAAATGTGTAACTAATACCTAATACTTGTACCTAACCTAGGCTATAATTAATCCAGAAACTCTTGTAACTGTATCCATTCTCCTATCTTGATCTGTGAGGTTACGATTATTAATATATGAAGATATAAATGTAGTGAAAAATTGGGGTTTATAACCAAAATTACGTTGGTTTGGTTTTAATGTAACGGGAGTTACGGAGGTCAGAAATCAGAATATGTGTCATTCCGCGGGTAAAGGTACCTTATGGACGTTGTCGCTTGCGTCGTATCTGACTTGGTTACTATAGGATATCAAGATAGAAGGGCACAAGCGACAACGTCCACAAGGTACCTACCTGTAGCCGCGGAACGTCACATATAGTCGCTCCAACCACAGTAAATAAATAGAGCAGTATGGAAACTAGGCTTATTTTTTGAAATAAATACCTACGCTCCAATAGAGCGTTAGGGTTGTCGATTTAATTTTTGTAAAATTGAAGTTTTTTGTTTAGTTAGCGCTATAATCTCAGCTAGTAAGGCCTATTTTAAAGTAACTAGCTACACTTAATTAAGAGTATTAGGGTTGGCACCCTTAATTTCTGTAAAACAATCCGGCCCGCGGGAAGAAATCGGGAGGGCCTATGATCCAGCCCGCGAGGCATTCTATTCTAATCCGGCCCGCGGCACAGAATAAGAATAGTACAGAAGTCTCCTCACAGGATTATACGTAACTCCAAGTCGACCATGTCATGTGGCCCGCGCGACATTTTTAAAGGTGCTGTATGGTATGGCCCTCCGGGACAAAAGTTTGGAGGCTCCCGGGTATAGCCACTAGTGGCCGCGACTAGTGGCTTGACTGAGCTGAGCAACTAGAGTCTGTGCGGAAAGTGAACAAGCGTGGCGAAAAACGGAACTAACCTAACCAGTATGGCAAATACGGCAAATATTTTTTTCTACGGTAGAAAAGCATTACAGCAGCCCCAAATCTAAATCCTATTCTATTTCCGCACAGACTCTAGTGTTCGCGTTTTGTGGTCACGCGACTAGTGGCCTAATGTCAGGGCACCCTGAACTAAACCAATTTTTCATCACACTTGCTCGAAAATGGTGCATTACACGTAGGTTTTGCGGGCCGTAAATGACCTATTACGCCCTAGGGCGTAATGGTTTTCTTTTTAAATTTGAAACGCTGGTTCTGTTTTACTCTTATTTGTCATGGCCAAAGGAAACGCCAACTTATTTTTTTAACTTTTATCACTGAAATATTTATTTAAAGATAACTGTTATTGCAAATACATGTAAACACATATGTCGGTAACATTAATTAAATGTTTAAATAGTGTATTTCAGTATTTTGCAAATATAAAATCAACCATTTTAGGTCTTTACCGCTATGGTTTCCGAACGTCACTAATGTAACTTTGATGTTTTAATATTTTCTTGTCATACTGGGACGATTAGTAAGGTAATAAGGTTATATTATTAAGATTTCCTCACAAGTGTGATGAAAAACATTTTTCATCACACTTGCTCGAAAATGGTGTCATTACACGTAGGTTCTGCGGGCCGTAAATGGCCTATTACGCCCTAGGGCGTAATGGTTTTCTTTTTAAATTTGAAACACTGGTTCTGTTTTACTCTTATTTGTCATGTTCAAAGGAAACGCCAACTTCCTTTTTTAACTTTTATCACTGAAATATTCATTTAAAGATAACTGTAATTGCAAATACATATAAACACATATTTCGGTAACATTAATTAAATGTTTAAATAATGTATTTCTTTATTTTGCAAATATAAAATCAACTAAAATGGCCGTTACCGCTATGGCTTCCGAACGTGACTTGACGTTTGCATTGTCTATGGACATAATGTGACAAATGTCACTGTCTGTTTTAATATTTTCTTGTCATACTGGGTCGAAAAGTAAGGTTATTTTATTAAGATTTCCTCACAAGTGTGATGAAAAACATTGTGTGTGCCACGGGCGGTAAAGGAATTACAAACTCGTGTTATTAAAGCCCTCGGTTTCACCTCGGGCTTATAACAACTCGTTTGTAATTCCTTACTTACCGCCCTAGATACACAATGTACTAGTGTGTGCCACGGGCGGTAAAGGAATTACAAACTCGTGTTATTAAAGCCCTCGGTTTCACCTCGGGCTTATAACAAACACTCGTTTGTATTTCCTTACTTACCGCCCTAGATACACAATGTACTATTACATGTAGTCTAATAGAGCCCTTATCACTGATCGGCGATCAATTTCGACTTTAATATCACATGATTGGATCGTTATGTTATTAGGGCCGGGTTTCATGTATTCAAATAAGATCGTTATAGGTATTTAATCACCAGATATCGTGGGCTAACCGGCTCTCAATGTGGCCTAGGTGTTAAACTACGTCTTTCGTAACTGTCCAGCAATAATGATATACTATGATGCGGGTGTATTAAACGTTGTAGAAATAAGATCTATGACGTCTAGGTTAGTCTGCACATGAACTGCCAGCAAAATTGTAGTTTGACTGTAGTATTCGTGAGGTTGGCATACCTGCAATCCGCTGCTATACATATTTTTGATACAGTAGGCTTATGATGCTACGCTTTGTTGCGCGATAAATAAATGATAAAGCATCCGTCACTCTCGCACACTATTAGTCTACAGCAGTGGCGTGGCGTCCATAGAACTCGATTCCCATCGGCTTGCCTAATATTAGGCAGTTCAGCACTTTATCACAGAATATATATAAGCTAAAGCAGTAAGGAAGCTATAAACAAAACGATCGAAACGCACGCACACATAAATGCGTGCTTTTACAAGGCCCCTAAGGGAATCTCGCGGTGCCGTCAGTCGCGAGTGCGCATGGAGGCGAGTGGCTGCGCTTTGCGTTTGTTACGTGCGCGCGCCCAGACAGCCCGCGATCTTTTCATTTTAAACAACCCTAACGCTCTAATGGAGCGTAGGTATTTATTTCAAAAAGTAAGCGTAGCTTCCATACTGCTCTATTTATATTCTGTGACTTTATTCTAGTGCTCTTAAAGAAAATGGAAAAACTGCTCCGGCTTGCCCAAAGATTTCTTCAACGCTACGCCACTGGTCTACAGATATAGGTATCTGTAGGCGGAGGATGCGCCGTGAACGGAAACGGAACGCACTACAAAGATTCGGATTACGGTTACGGATCACACCGTCTGCGCCTCGACCTTGAATAGGTAAAGGTATCACGCGCTCCTAAACGGCCAAAGAGTGTCTACTTGTCTGTCTTTATATTCTACCCCGGCTCGCATTAAGTTACAGTCGAGTTCATTTACATCTACAGTTACACATATCGATACCTTTAGACTCAAAGGGCGTAAACGCCATTAAAACCTACGGCGTTTACGCCCTTTGAGTCTAAAGGTATCGATATAGGCGAACAAAAATATCTGAACTTGCTTTTATGCTCGTGACAATAGGGTCGTGTTCAGATATTTTTGTTCCCGTGAGTGTGTAGATGTAAATGAACTCGACTGCTCCTATTCTGCCGTCCTAGTCTAAAAGGCGATTTTTGCTATTAATAGCAGAAATAATAAAACAATGATATGAGAGATACCAATTATAATCCAGCTTCCATATTTCACAATATTCTCCGTTTTTCTCAATTAAACCCATCCCATTACATTTTATCATCCACACTCGCGCGTACGCACCTGTCAAACTGACGTCTTCTGTTCGTTCCGAAATGGTCCATACACAAACACCCTCTAATCTATTAACGCACTTTTGGTGTAAAAAGACGAATATTATTTTAAACAAAGTAAGTTATTTTGGAACAAAATTAGTGAAAGTTGCAAATGCTAACACTATGGAAGTTCATAGTAAAAAAGTCGCCTTTTAGACTAGGACGGCAGTATTGCAGTATGCGGTGAATAGGTACTACAGATGCACCCACGTCACGACCAGTTGAACGACTCGCGCTCTGAGAAAGGTCATTACTGGAAACCATAAAACGAGCTGTTTACTCGTATTTCTACGCTTTAAGGCCCCATCACACTGGCGACTTTCGAGCGGGCGCGAGCGGCGCGATTCAACGAGCGAGCCGCGTCAACGCAACGTGATCGGCGACAGTGCAATTCGATCGCCGCGGGTAGGTACACGGGTATTGTTTGTATCGACAATACCACGTCCACGATCCCGGTAATGGAAACATTGGTGCGCAACGAGGCGCAGCGTTCAATCTGCGGTTTGATTTGTGCAGGGTACAATTAAACAAGCTGAGCTTCCCGTAAGGGTCCTTTTCCATCTAAGAGTATGCCCTATGAGAGGATGTGAAAGCAATGGCTTTCCACCAGTGCTATGTAGAGTCCGACCGAAATTTCGGTTTCGGCCTAGTTTCGGCAAAATAACGGGTTTCGGCTGCCATCCGGCGCAAACTACGGCCGAAACCCAAACTGAATTAGAGCGGTTTAGCACTGCAATCGGACAGTCTTTATTTAAAAAAAAAACACTGCTAATTATTCAAAATAGGAAGTTATAATATGTTATATTAATGAATACTCTAAATACCAGAGACTAAATGATTAATATGTTATTTAAAAATGAAGACTGACTGATTATGATTGTAATTTTCTTTATCTTCCCATGGCCTTATATGGAAGTTTCGGTATCGATTCTGTTTTCGGCCGAAACTGAGATCAAAGCCGAAATTCGGTATCGGTGGTGAAAACTACATTCGGTCGGATACTAGTGCTATGATATGCGGAGGGCATATTATTTTTATTCTGTTACACTTTTGAGCTTGTTTTTTTTTCTTTTTGCCTGAGTTTTCTCGACCCTCGCAACTCTTCTAGAGGCTCTGCGACCCTCCATTGGGTCGCGACCCACACTTTGAAAATACCGGATTAGTGTATCATGGCGTTTGCGTGGTGTAGTGGTGTGAGTGACCGCAAGGCTAGTGTAATAGGGCCTTACTTTCCCACGAGAATCTCAGGGAGGCTGACAAATACCGCGGATATATTGGATATGTTTTTTTATCTAGAACTATATCATGGGTACAACGGTAATTTTGACACAGAAAAAAACTTGTTTTTCTCAGTCTACCAGCGACCACAAACGCTGAATAGGGTTACTAAACTTCGGGACGTAAAAATGCAGTAATATACTCGATTTAATCCGTTGAACTTGTTTTACTACCAAATATTCAGATATACGGCAAAAAATACATAAACTTTCGAGCAATATAGATAAAACTGGCGGATCTTCTTATTTTCATTCAAATTTAAAGCATTTGCTATTTCTGAATATTTGGTAGCACACCGGCAAGGACCGTTGAAACGCTCCTAAGCCTTACCCATTTATGAGCTCCCTGAAGTGTATAGAAGTATCTGACGGCGACTGTTCATTTGGCGAAGTTAATTGCTTGAACGGTAATGAAATGATAATAAACGGTCGTAACGTAACGTTGAACATTTACCCTGTCAGATTCGCACTTGACCGGTTTTTTTGAAGTTAGCAAACTACATCTAAAGCGGAGCGGCTTATCGAAGGACGTTTGATGTTCAGACCGGTTTGCCGGTTTTTTAAACCCTTATTTTTGTGCGCTAATAGGAGGCCGCACGCGAAGCGTTACAGCCAAGCCAACGAAGACATGTGCCATTTTGGACCTTAGTCAAAGCGGAGAGTCACCGTTTCATGTTGGGCAATAATGGTTTCGTTTGTTTGTCTGTTTGCCTAGCTGTCTGTCTGTTCTCCTCTACTGGTCACTAGTTTTGCCCCTCTGGAGGGGCCTAGGCAGTGACAAGAAAGAGAGAAAGAGCACGCGTTATGCGATAGAGAGACAATCGGATGCGGTGCGTTCTGTCCGGTGGTCGGACCCGAACGACAGTTTTGTTAGAAAGATAAACTTCTGTACTTAGTACTATTACTTATTCTGTTAGTGTTAGTATATTTGTATGGGTCAGTTAAATAAAAGCTTGTAAAAACCCAACTACTTTTGGTTCGGTATGGAGAGTATGTTATCTATAAAACCAAAGGTATCCTGCGCGAACCGGCGCAGGTACTTCGTTAAATGACAGATATCCTGTCGGATCATAGATTGGTCGATTATAAAACCTGTCTTAAGGTCGACTGCGGTTCGACGGACGAATTGCCTCATTGGACATCGTTTTAATAGTAGTTTATGAAACTGATATATAATGAGAAGTCTTCAGAACTTTTTCAATGCTTAAAATTAATAAAAATTACTTGCCTTCTCAGTTCTAGGTCAACGGAAAGTACCCTATGAATTTTGGTTTTGGTCGCAAAAAACGTAAATTTCGACACCCACAAGTAAACCAAAATTCATAGGGTACTTGCCGTTGACCTAGAACTATGAAATTTGGTAATTAATACCGTCTTATTCTACAAGTATAGGAAATAATCTGAAAACTATAATTAGGGTTCCGTACCAAAATGGTAAAAAAAGGAACCCTTATGGTGCGACTCTGTCTGTCTGTCTGTCTATCCGTCTGTCACAGCAAGATATCTCAGGATCTACTGATGCTATCGACTTGAAACTTACAACGTTACAGCTTACCAATCGTTCCTGATGTTTTCTCGAGTTACAAAAATTGATAGCATTCATTTGGAGGACGAGAAGGATCTCAACTCACCATACCCGCCTATTCAAAATAAGTAAGATAACCATTTTTAGGGTTCCGTACCGAAATGGTAAAAAAGGAACCCTTATGGTGCGACTCTGTCTGTCTGTCTGTCCGTCTGTCACAGTAAGATATCTCAGGATCTACTGATCCTATCGACTTGAAAGGAGATTGACCAACTTTGTATGGGAGTTGGACCAAGTGCTGCCCAGACTAAAGACACAGTGCATTATGCTCCTTAGGCTTACACTAGACTGTATACTAAAGCGCTTTAAGATCTATCCCAGGAGTCATGAAAAAAAAACTTTTTGATTGGCACTAAAAATTAATTATTTCTTACATTAAAAGTAACAGATTTTACTGTAATCTCGTCGTCTAATTGTCGTCATTGTCATCGATAGGTTATAGGTTAACGCGGGCTTATTTTCCGCAACTCGACGACAAACATGCGCCTATTTTGCGTGATGGGTTGATGGCACTACTCTTGCCAACCCAGCTCTACCAGAAAGCCTAGCAGACCCTTGACGTTGCCGACGACTTCTGGGAGTGACCTCGGTGTTCCGATGTGGTGTGCCCGGTACTTGTCCACCCCCGGGTATTGGAGAATGACGTGGGCGGCTGTCTCTTCCACCTCCATGCAGGCTCTGCACAGAGGGCTGTCAGTAACACACCCTAGAGTAAACAAGTGTTTGTTTAGTAGGACTTGTCCAGTGATAGCTCCGGTTAGAAGATGGAGCTATGGCCTCTTTAGCTGGCGTAGCTTCCGCGACAATCCGGGGTTGATTGCCGGGAGGGCCTCTCTGGTTTGCTTGCAGGTACCCAGGTTAGACCCGCAATGTTGCTGTTCTACCTTCGTACCGACCCCGCAGTCCCTGGAACCGCACGTACACCGAACCCAGCATGAAGCCGAGTCGGCGCTCGTGGTCCACGAGAGCCTGCACCAACGTCGCTGGTGTGCCTGACGCACCTTTTTTAATATTATTTTACCTTTTTATACGTTTTTGTATTTTTATAGACTTTTGTTTTTATATGACATTGTTACTTTTGGCAGTCCATTAAAAGACCATATCCGAACCAGCTCTGTTTAATTCCAAGAGTTATAACTGGTATGCTGACGATAGCAAACATTTCCGCTTCCTGCCATTCTACTCTGTGGAGTAGCCAGCGGTCAATCTCCGCCCACCGGTTCTGGTACCGAAGAGTCCGCGCAACCGGGCGGAAGTCTTCCCAGAGCCCAGGGAACTCGATGCCGCATCGTACTCGTCGTGGCACCTCGCTCTGCCGCTTCACGACGTCGACGACCTTCTCCCCCGTAGAGAGGGTAACGGTCGCCACGCTGCGCTTGAGCCATGTCAAAGTGGCCTGGTCCTCGCACCACAGCCTCAGGACTCCGTTCGTGGTGATCGGCTTACCTCGGAACAGCGGGCCGGACGTCTGGCTGTTGCATGGCTGCGAGGCCTCCTGCATGAGCAGCGCCTACAGCTGTTGCTGGACCTCATCCAACAGCTTCTGTGTGAGGTTCCCCGTAGTCGTTGTCGTGATAGCAACCAACAGTTCTGCCTTAACAGCGTCCGCGTAAGCTGTCCCCGTCGACTCGATCCTCTGCCTCTTGGGGTCGCCTCTTGTAGAGATCGGCTCATCCAGGCGGACCCGTTTGGCCGAGGGTCTGGTCTCCGGGTTACTGCTCTTTGCGGTCCTGTCTTCTGCTCCTGTCCCTGAAGGTGTGGCAGGACCTACTACTGGGAGCCCAGCGGCTGTCTGCACCATCCTGTTGGGAGCAGCTGGCTGTTGCCGAAGCATTGGAGCCGTCGTGTGTTCCTGCGCCTCCCGTCGCCGCCTGGACTTTCTGCGCTGCTTCTTATTTTTGTTTTTCCAGTCCCCGTCATTGGGTCCAGGCTCGTCCCGCTTGGCGGGTCTCACCTTTCGCCTCTTGGGCCCTTCACAGATAGTCCAGCCAGCGTCGAGTTGCGAGGATGTGTCGTCTGTGTCAAGTTCCTCCACAGGCGTCTGCTCCGGAGCAGTGGATTGCTCCACCGCCGAAACGACCTCCTGGGGCTCACCCGGTATGTCTAAAATGGGCTCAGTACGGCCTTTCGCCTGCGCCGAGCCTGTCTTTGTCGTCCACGCGCTAAGTTTCGAAGCCGCCAGTTTCCCAGCCGCTTTTCTGCCTCGCACGGACTGTCTTTTGTGTGAGGGCACTGTGAAAACAGCACCGTCAGCGCCACGGTGTGTCTTGCGTGGGGGCACTGTAGATACAGCACCGCCACGGTGTGTGGTGTTGCCTCCTCGGATCGCTGACGTGACTTCGAAGGCACGTGTGGTCGAGGGCGGCACTGTAGATACAGCACCGTCCCGCGGGTGTGAGTGTTGTGTGGAGGTGGAGGGCACAGCGTCAGCCGCACCGACACTTCCGTGTGTGTGTGAAGTGTTTGGGGTGTTGGATCTTGTGGAGTCCATGTTGTGTATGTTGTGTTCTTCATCTCTCGAGCTTCCACCCACCGTGTAATCGCTCCCAAACAAAAAACTAAAAGTTCAAAGTAAAGCCGAAAGCGCTCGCTCGCTAAAAACCCTTAAAAACAAAAATTCATGTAGTTTTTTTTCTCCTGGACCGATTTTAAAAATATATGTATTTTCTAATAGAGGATAACGCAAGGAACTCGTTAGAGGTATTTTCATCTCTGGGCAACATTTGGTCCAAACCTGGTCAATCTCCTTTGGAATAGTGTTAAAAGTCGCTTACTCGAGCCTATTGGATAGAAAAAAAATCTTATACCTTTTTTACTTTTTTTTAAAGGGGTCCGAAATGGGATGTGGAAAAACCAAAGAGCTATTATATCGAGTGGGATATCAAATGAAAGGGCTTAATTTGTAGATTCCAAAACCATTTTTGTTTTTTTTTCTTAATTTTGTACTTTTTGATTTATGACCAAAAACGTTAAAAAAATACCATTCCAAAATATGTACGTATGTAAATATGTATGTATGAACAGAAAAATCTGTAATAATTACCAATTATTAATATCATCCTAAATATTACAGGAAAAATAAAACGGTTTTCCTATATTGCATCGTTTTTTAGAAATTTTCAAAAATCGTACACATACTTATTTGCTCCTACTAAGCTATCCACCATACAGTTTTACTTGAACTATTCACGTATCTACTTACAAGTTTGTACGGTACCCTCGGTGCGCAAGTCCGACTCGCACTTGACCGGTTTTTTTTAATTGAATCATTAAAAAGACTACTAACGGAATCAAAATTTATAAGGTACTTTAATATACGTACATACATACCTATAAATTTGTACGGAACCCTCGGTGGACGAGTCCGACTCGCACTTGTTTTTTTCGTTTATACCCGGTTCAGTTGCATCCAGTGTTAATGACGTCACAAACCACGTCGTGGGAACATATGGGTGCGCAGGCGCAGGAGTTACTTGAGCTCGTTTCCTGCGTCCCCTCACCGCCAATTGCTACTCGTATCGTCGGTATTACAATGTCAATAGCGTCAGAGAAACAAAGGCGGTTTATTAACCGATGCAATAAAGTAGGGTTCTGGATTAGTACAATCGAACACACTGTTAACTGTACGTTTCTAATCGAATGGCAACTATTGCAACGTATTAAAGTATTTGAGTGGTCAGTTATTGTGCACTCTTTCAAACAAAAAAAGATTTTTCCTAATCGGTCTTACTGTCTTCGCGTAATTCGAGAAAATTGATTTAAATAAGTTTCTGTAAATAAATGTTTTTTTGAGACAAGCTTTTATTGTCGACTACTTTTTTGTATAAAATCAGTGGTCAGTTATTGTGCAAACTTTCAAACAAAAAAAGATTTTTTCTAATAAGTCTAGCTGTCTTCGAATAATCGGGGAAAGTAGATCAAAATAAGTTTTTGTAAAAAAATGTTTTTATGAGACAAGGTTTTATTTGTTGCCGATTACTTTTTTTGTATAATGGCAAACTGCACCTCATAACTAATCAAATGAACCCAAACACGATGATATAAAATACTCAAATATTTCTCTAACAACGATCAATCAATCGTCTTTGTATCCGATAATGCTTCGTATTAGTACATTGTGTATCAAGGGCGGTAAGTATAATACATTGTGTATCAAGGGCAGTAAGTAAGGAATTACAAACGAGTGTTTGTTACAAGCCCGAGGCGAAGCCAAGGGCTTTAACAACACGAGTTTGTAATTCCTTTACCGCCCGTGGCACACACAATGTTTTTCATCACACTTGTGAGGAAATCTGATTAAAATAACCTTACTTAACCTAAATAAAATTGTAAAACTGACAGTGACATTAGTGACATTATCCATAGACAATGCGACTTCACGTCACGTTCGGAAACCATAGCGGTAAAGACTTAAAATGGTTGATTTTATTTTTGCAAAATACTGAAATGCACTATTTAAACATTTAATTAATGTTACAGAAATATGTGTTTACATGTATTTGCAATAACAGTTCTCTTTAAATAAATATTTCAGTAATAAAAGTTAAAAAAGTACGTTGGCGTTTCCTTTGAACATGACAAATAAGAGTAAAACAGAACCAGCGTTTCAAATTTAAAAAGGAAACCATTACGCCCTAGGGCGTAATAGGTCATTTACGGCCCGCAAAACCTACGTGTAATGACACCATTTTCGAGCAAGTGTGATGAAAATTCCTTTACCGCCCGTGGCACACACAATGTTTTACACTCTTATAAAACATCTGAAGAATCTCTTCTATCCAAGATATGTTGTCTATTTTACAAGTAGGTACCTACTTGTAAAATGTGAGAACTTTTAAACTCACTCAGTTACTTAAATTTTTTATCTACAAAGGAAAGTGCGCCGCTCAAATGTCGCATGATAGATAATCCACAAGTTAAAACACGACGCCGCGGTCGGGTGGTGTGACCTCAAGATAAGAGCGTCCGGTCAGCGATCCCCACTTTGAGGGGGTTCGGACAGGCCAGCAGGAATTACATGGGCGAATCAACTTTTTTTTGCTTTATGCAAAGATTGCCCTTTGTCCTTATTTGTTCACCTTTTGCATGTCGTAACATGATTTAAGTGGAACAAGATCTTACATCTAGAGATAGATTAGGTAAAAATAAAAATAAAATTCGTTTTTAACAAATAAATAGTGTGACCCAGCGCACGAAACCTTATTTTCATACAAAAGCTTTATTATCTGTCTTTGAAATGAGCATATATTTTATTCAAAAAATATCCGACTAAAGTCCGAATCCTTTTTTTAGTCGGAGAATGTGAAATTTTGTTGACAAAGAAAAGTGGATTCAGCCACCTACACGACTTGATTCCACCATCGCCGTTTCATCAACGGACATCCAGGCGTGGGGAGCGATTTCATCCGTTTGTTGTCGATATTGCATCTATTAGCACGAAGGGATTCGCGTCATCGTTTTTAATGCGTACTACCAAGGAATGGAATTCGCTCCCAGCGTCTGCATTTGTATGTAGGTAAACACTTTATTGCACAAAAAAAGACCAAGTACAGGGTTACAAAATAAAGGTATGTGTACAAAGGCGAACTTATCCCTTTTAGGAATCTCTTCCAGTTAACCTTTGAGCATTATTTGAGGGTTTTTCCTGACAAATACAACTTAGGACTCTTCAAGACACGAGGAAATAAATAGGCATCTACTGCACCGGCGAGCTACATTTTCGGCATCGTAATCGCTTACCACCAGGCGCCACTGAGGTAAATCCCAGTTATTAAAAACAGTTTATAGGGGACTAGCTTAGGCTGCGTGTCCACTGACTTGGTAGAGACGCCGTTCCTCCGCTCCGTCCAGCTCTGCGTCAGAGCACAGGGACTGCATAACCGAAAAATGAAGGTAGCGTTTTAAAGCGGTATGACGTCATACCGTTTGTTTCGGTATGATTTCGGTAGCGCAACCGAAATGAAACGGTATCGAAATTGAACGGTACCGTAATTTTTTTTCGGTAACCTTAACCGTTTTAAAAAGGTACCGTTTGAGGTTTATGTGTGTGCGCCGAGCGTCGTCGCGTCGTCAAGTTTCAATCGCGTCGTCTTTAGCCTTGAGCATCATTATCATTTCAACGTTAAGACGTTCACTACTAAACATAGGTCTTCCCCGAAGACTTTAATTTGTTTTATTTTTGTATTTTTTACCTTATTTGTTTTTAGTTTGAGTTGATTAGGTATTTCTTGTTTGTTTTTTATCTTTGGTTTGTTTTACTTTGTATTTTTTACCTTTTTTGTTTTAAGTTTGCGTTGATTGTAATTTTTTGTTTTTTTTTCTTTTATTTGTTTTTTTACCTTATTTTTGTTTTAAGTTTGTGTGGATTAGGTGTTTTTGTCTTTATTATCTTTAATTTGTGTTATTTTTGTATTTTATTGTTTTTTTTACCTATTTTTGTTGTAAGTTTGCGTTGATTGTTATTTTTTGTTTTTTTTTTCTTTTATTTGTTTTTTTTATCTTATTCTTGTTTTTAGTTAGTGTTGATTAGGTATTTTATGCTTTTTTATGTTAGATGTACTGGATTTACTTTGTATTTTCTACCTGTTTTTGTTTTTAGTTTGTGTTGATTAGGTACTTTTTATATTTATTATCTTAAATTTGTTTTTTTTGTACCTTGTTTGTTTTAATTTTGAGTTACTGTTTTCTTTCATTTGGTGTTTTTAATTTTTTTGTTATATTTTAAAATTTTCTACCTTTTGGTTTTTAGTTTGTGTTGATTATTATTTTTTGTTTTTTTTTACCTTTTATTTGTTTTCTTTTGTATTGTTTTTTTTATACCTTAGTTTTGTTTTTAGTTTCTGCTGATTAGGTATTTTTTGTTTGTTTGTTTATTTATTTTATTTTTATTAGTATTTGTATTAGTAGTTAAGTTTGCGTTGATTGCTATTTTTTCTTTTATTTGTTTTTTTACCTTATATTTGTTTTTAGTTTGTGATGATTAGGTATTTTCTATTTTTTTACTTTAATTTGTTTTTAAAAAATACCTAAACAACATATACTAAAATAATTAAAGACAAAAACAATTAATAACAATCAACACAAACTAAAAACAAATAAAGTAAATAATACAAAATAATACAAAATAAAAACAAAAAAATTAAAGAAATAAAAAATAAATGAAAAATAACAATAATCACAAACTAAAAACAAAAAAGGTAAAAAACAGAAATAAAACAAATTATGGAAGTTATGAAGATGATGATTGATTATGTATCTCAAGCTGTTATTCTTTGGAAATCAGTAATGGTTTTTTTAATGTGACTTCCAGGTCGTGAAAAATCAGCCTTTGATTAGAGGAAGTCGCTCATGAGAACGAAATTTAAAAAAAAATCGGCCTGTTCTTTAATATATTGTAATCTGAATCATTGTATATAATGTAGTTGAAGATATTTGAATTTACATTTTGGGATAGAAATACAATCACATAGTTAACGAAATATTTTTATTTTTATTAAAATGTCATTTTTATTATATTTTTCATCATCCCTATAATATTCACAATTTTCGTATAGTGAGTTCTAAATCATATTTAATAAGTCTACACAAGTATCACAAAAGTGTCATTATTATTCTACAAGTCTTATTTTTTTATTTATAAACCATTGAAGTTACGTAAAAATCACAAATTTACTCCCATACATTTGAGAAAAGGGACCTTATGACCAGCCATGAGCAAAAATTATTGATAATTACAGTATGGCACGATATTTAAATTATTTATTCACTAATCTTGTATTAAAACAGAAAACTAAAGAAAAAAGGTTATTAGAAATTTACTTCAAATCTTGATCAATTAAGAGTAATTCTCAAATAACGTTGTTGAATTTAAGTGATTAGTCATAAGGTCCCTTTTCCCACATGTATGGGATATTATGACCAATCACAGGTAAAACTTATTGATAATTACAGTATGGCACGCACGATATTAACATTATTTATTTACTAAACTTGTATTAAAACAGAATACCGAAGAAAAAAGGTTTTTGGAAATTTACTTCAAATCTTGGTCAATTAAGAGTTATTCTCATAATTATAATACTATGTTGAATAATTCACACCATGGTGTTATGATGACCTATGCTTTGTGATGCTATCATATAAAATACGCTAAAATAAATGTGTTTTGTATGGACGACTTTTCTATAAAACCAAAAATTACCGAGTTTTATAAAAAAAATCATAATGGTAGGATAGGATTCGCCAAAAAAAATTTTTGTTTTTGTTGATCTTTTGAAAAAAAATTAAAAATTATAGGCATTCGCCAGAAAGTGTTTTTTTTTAATTTTTGTGAACAAAAATCAAGGTTTTTCTAAAATGGTCAAAAAGTTTTACGATTCGCCAAAAACACGTTTTCATGTTTAAAAAAAATGTTTATAAATCTTTTTCTGAAAAGGTTTTTAAACATGACAAAGTGATCTAAAATTGTAGAAACATCCAAAAAAAACTAAAAAAAAAATAAAAAACTTTTTCTAAAATGTTCAAAAATGATAGGCATTCGCCAGTGGTTTTTTTTGTGTAATTTTTGAAAAAAAAAACAAGGTTTTTCTAAAATGGTCAAAAAGTTATACGATATGCCAAAAACACTTTTTAAAAAATGTTTAAAAACTTTTTCCTAAATAAGCTTTAAAAAACGACATACAAATGTATTTATTTTTATTTTCAATTTTTTTTAATTCCGAATCTGTGGCCTCCAAACCCTTTCCTTCCAAATTTTCAACTTTCTGGGATCATTTTGAAAATTTTGCTTACCATTATGAAGGCCGCGTGCTTGTTTGCCACCGTCGTGGTATAAAAAAGAAATACAAATAAGCAAAAGTTGCAAGTAAATTTTATTAAACAATTTTATCAATAGATTTATCATTTTTGTATGAAGTCTGCCATAAGGACCCTTTTCTCCTAAACTTTGAACCCAATTCTTATATAGAAAAAATTAACGTACAGCAGTGAAACGAAGCTACAAATACACGTCTATTCCTATATTTTACAATTTTGCATAAAAGAAAAAAATGATGATTTTGAAGGATTTCACAAAAACGTCCATATCTCCGTAACTAGAAACTGCCATAAGGTCCCTTTTCTTATGGAAAGCCACAATATGCGAGCGAAAAATTTCGGTACTGAAAAAATATAGGTTGGGTACCGTAATAATAAAGGTATAAGTACCGCTTTCAACATTAGCGGTACGTACCGGTATAAAGCGGTACAGTAACAAAATATTTCAACCGGTATAGTCTACCTTTATATCATTACGGTACCGATATTCTATAGCGGTACCGTACCGCTTATATCGTAACGAAAACGGTCCCTGAGCAAGGACCATTAAAACGAGGACTGTCATTCTCCATACTTTGGATCGTAACCCGACCGCTAGGCGATTTCCAGGCAAAAACTGGATGGCGCTTAAAAACTAAACTTTTAACGATGTTATAATTGAACAAAGAAACATAGTATAGTAACAATTAGTTCGTAAACAGCTAATAATAAATAAATTCTAACATTTAAATACTGTGTCTCGTTTGCAAAGTTGAATAATTGTAAATAATATAATTCTTATACCAAGCTTATACATAGATGGCGTTGTAAATTCGGGGATCAGCTTTTTGTATGGAGAATGACAGTCCTCTTGTTTTAATGGTCCTTGGTCAGAGTAACGCGCCCTTAGACTGTGTTTCCGTCGTCGGAGCTGTGCGAGCAAGCTAAGCGGTAACCGAAGAAAAAATCCGCCTACCAACGTGCATAGTCAGTAGAGCAAATATTACGTAAGAATGGCTTTTACTCCCCTTTTTTGAAAATCTGCCCTCCGCCCCGGGAGCCTTACGTAATTAATGAATGGCCCCTTAGACTGTACTAGTAGCTTGTGAGGACCATGATACGTGGCAATATATCTAGATGACATAACATAATTGACTACAGGAATCTAAGAGGGGAGTTGAATGCGGTGTCATGCCCGCATGTACTCACGCGCAGAACATGTGTGCTAGCAAACGTAAACATTTGGTATTCATTCAGCTCTAATAACCGAACTACACTGATACTCATGTCGAAATATACAGTGTTAGATAGTTTCAAGTTATTTGTAATCTGTAAAAGTTGTTTCATACATAAAATATATTAAAACCGGTTAATTGCGAGTCGGACTCGCGCACCGATGGTTCCGTACAAACTCGTCAGTAGATACGTGAATAATTCAAGATTTACTGTATGGTGGCACAAACTTAACTTTACTCTTGAAAAACTGTTGTCCCCATACATCGACATATGTCGTGGTTAGTTCAATAGGAGCAAATAAGTTTGACTTACGATTTTTGCGAATTTCTAAAAAACGCTGCAAGTTAGGATAACCGTTTTATTTTTCCTGTAATAAATAAATGATATTAATAATCGGTAATTATTACACATTTTTCTTTTCAGTAACTTCGGAGAATATAGGGGAATGGTATTTTTTTAAACGTTTTTTGTCTCTTTTTTTCTCTTTTGTAAATCAAAATCTACATGTGTAAGAAAAAAAATTAAAACGGTTTTGGAATCTACACACTAAGTCCTTTCATTTGATACCTCACTAGATATAATAGCTCTACTTTTGATTTTCGACATCCCATTTCGGTCCCCTTTAAAAAAAAGTAAAAAAAAGGTATAAGATTTTTTTTCTGTCCAATAGGCTCGGGTTAGCGGTTTTTAACACTATTCTAAATTTCAAGTCGATAGCATCAGTAGTAGATCCTGAAATATCTTGCTGTGACAGACGGACAGGGTTAGGTTATGCGTAACGGATTTTCCCCTCTTAAAAAAAAACCATTTTGGTACGGAACCCTAAAAAGCATACCTAAAGTGTAATACTTTTTTTAAGGATAACTTTAATCTATTCGATTAAAAATGCAAGTGGTATTAATAAAACAACTTAAACGGATTAAATCGCGTGTAAATATTACTACATTTTTAAGTCTCGACGTTTCGTGGTCGCGGGTTCCCTGTCAAAATTACTGTTGTGCAAACCTACCCACTTTAAAAAATACAAATTCACAGCTCAGTATTGTTTGTATAGTTGTACTGATAAACAAATCAACATTGTACATCCTGAAAAAGTGCACATGCGACCTTGACATATAACCTTATTGATAGGCAAGGATACAATGTATGAATGCAGATAATTTAACTTAGTACAAAATAAAAATAATAACCTAGTTCATACGAATCTTGAAATGCACGAGTTGCTATAGAAGGCATCACAATAGTACATTACACCACTAGGGTGGTAATACAAAGAAAGGCCGAGATCGCAGAAGTTTGCGGCCCGAGCTGTAAGCGAGGGACGTCAATATGCGATCGAGGGCTTTCTTTATTAACTCCCGTGTTGTGTACATCATTTTATGTCCCAATTACTCGAAGACAGCAAGACCGATTAGGAAATAGTACATTACACAACTAGGGTGGTAATACAAAGAAAGAAAAGAGATCGCAGAAGTTTGCGGCCCGAGCTGCAAGCGAGGGACGTCAATATGCGATCGAGGGCTTTCTTTATTACCTCCCGTGTTGTGTACATCATTTTATGTCTACACGTGGGCAGAAAGCGGCTTTTTCCGTACACGCAGCGCACGGAAAATCCACTTTATGGCCAGGTGTAGCATAAAATTGTTTTTCTCAAACATGGCATGAAATGTTGACATTACGTGCCTAAAAATAGGCCACAAGTACCTCGTTTCCTATGCGGCTTGACACTTGGCACGGAATGGAATTTCATACTTACATTGCCGGCCTTGTATTTTTCTTAAATTTCCATTCCACATTTATTTGGGCCCCAGCATCACGGCATTCAGCCATTAAAAAAACAAAAAACGATTTTTGCTATATTTTGCAGTTTTATTTATTTAAAATTGACATGAACATAACAAATAACACATTATAAACAATCTCCAATTATTATAAATTGCAAACTAAACCACAAGAATACACATTTAAAATATTTCATCTAAAAATTCGCGGTAAAAATGTGAACTGAAACAGCTTTTGCGAACTTGCATTGTCTATGGATATAATGTCACTAATGTCACTTTCTGACAGCCACTTTGTTTGTGTTATAAAATATTAAGTGAGGTTATTATAGTAAGTTTATTTATTTCATTGCATGTTTGAGAAAAGCATTATACATACCTCGGCGGGAAATGGGGTTGCCGGCCTCGTAACTATCTGGCCTCGCTTCGCTCGGCCAGCTATATGTACTCGGCTGGCAATTCCTTACTTCCCGGCCTCTGCAGTAATGTACTATTACTCTAAATAAAAATATTAGAGCACCTGTATTAAACAGTATATACACTTTTTATCTCAATCATTTTTTTTCTAAAAAAATGTAGAGCCTAACAAAATTCTCTTACTAGACGTATTTAAATATTTATCCAAGAAGGTAGTCTTGAAGTCTAACAATATTTCATTTACAACTGCCGACTTCGGTAACCTTGACCTTTTTGCATAATTTCGCCGTATTTTCAGCAGCGCTGCCGTCACATGACAAAACAACGTAACTGTGTATGGATTTCCTATACCAGATACGCTGTTTTGCCACGACACGGCAGCGCAGCGATCTAAAATACGCACAAACATACGTCTCTTAAACATACGTTACTTAAAAGTGACCTTTTGTGGCCTTTTGCGTGGAAACGTCATAATTATATAAAAGTCAATTGAAATATGGAAAAGAAAAACGAATTGCGGTAGGCGTATGATGCTACGCTTTGTCGCGCGATAAATAAATGATAATGCTTCCGTCACGTTCTGACAAATAGTGTGTGAGAGAGACGGATGCTATATCATTTATTTATCGCGTGACAAAGCGTAGCATCATAAGCCTACAGTAAAACAATACAATACATTCGTCGCCTACTCTAAATTTGTATCCCGATGCCAAAAATGTTTATTTTTTGGAATTTATTGTGTCCATATTTATCCCTTAGTTGCATCCCGTATCGTGCCTTTTATTTCTCACATGAGAAATAAATCAACGTCAATTTGAGATTTCGTGACCAGTAAGTACGAGTACCTTTAGCACAACTGTGACACGCGACTCTTTGTCGCGCGACAAATGCTACCTATCTCTTTCCACTCAATATCGTGTGACAGTGACAGGTGATGCTCTGTCGCGCGAGAAACGAAGTCGCGGCCAGTTATGCTAGACGTACAGTTTGACAAGGTTTGAAGTGTCATTTCATTAGTATTATTATTTTTGATACCGTTATGCACCTAAGGGTTAAGGCTTTTAGAGTACCTACATATTTTCTTTAAAATTAGCATCCGATTGTCCACAGTCTGAAACATGCCGAGTTACTTTCTTCGAGGGAACTCAGAACATTATCGTGTACGGTGCGATAATATGGTCCTCCTCACGCTGTACCCATAACAGACTAGGGGCGATATAGGTTTTTGACCACTTTCCCTGTGGTCTTGCAACTTCCTTTTACTCGCCTTTTATCACTGGCTGTTTGTTACTCTACCTATAGTATTCCCTTATTAGCACAAAATGAAAGTCCTCGTCTTTCCAGGTATACCGGGCGAGGAGTTATCATTCCCGTCGCTCAGTCCCGAGGACGGCGTCACCGCCTGCGGACCGGGCCAGTTCCTGTGCCGCGATGGCTCCCGCTGCGTGCCCGCTGCGTGGCGCTGCGATGGGCGCGACCACTGCCCCGACGGATCTGACGAGCTCCACTGCCGTACGTAGTCTCACCGTAGCTAGTTCCTTACCGGGCGAGTTATCAATCCCCCCGCTCAGTGCTGAGGACGGCGTCACCGCCTGCGGACAGGGCCAGTTCCTGTGCCGCGACGGCTCCCGCTGCGTGCCCGCTGCGTGGCGCTGCGATGGGCGCGACCACTGCCCCGACGGATCTGACGAGCTCCACTGCCGTACGTAGTCTCACAGTAGCTAGTTGCTTACCGGGCGAGTTATCAATCCCGCCGCTCAGTGCCGAGGACGGCGTCACCGCCTGTGGGCCGGGTCAGTTTCTGTGTCGCGACGGCTCCCGCTGCGTGGCGCTGTGGTGGGTGCGACCACTGCCCCGATGGATCTGACGAGCTCCACTGCCGTACGTAGTCTCACAGTAGCTAGTTGCTTACCGGGCGAGTTATCTATCCCGCCGCTCAGTGCCGAGGACGGCGTCACCGCCTGTGGGCCGGGTCAGGTTCTGTGCCGCGACGGCTCCCGCTGCGTGCCCGCTGCGTGGTGCTGCGATGGGCGCGACCACTGCCCCGACGGATCTGACGAGCTCCACTGCCGTACGTAGTCTCATAGTAGCTAGTTGCTTACCGGGCGAGTTATCAATCCCGCCGCTCAGTGCCGAGGACGGCGTCACCGCCTGTGGGCCGGGTCAGTTTCTGTACCGCGACGGCTCCCGCTGCGTGGCGCTGCGATGGGTGCGACCACTGCCCCGACGGCTCTGTCGATTTCCACTGCGAACTTAACCTCACAGTATACCTAGTTACTTCCCTTCTGCTTGAGGAGTTAGGTATCATCTATCTATCTACGGTACGTTTTTTTTTTTTATGAAGTAAGGGGCAAACGAGCAGACGGGTCGCCTGATGGAAAGCAATCACCGTCGCCCATAGACACCTGCAACACCAAAAGAGTCACAGGTGCGTTACCCGGCCTTTCAGGTGGGAGTACGCTCTTTTCTTGAAGGTTTGGTTTGGTAGCATGTATTGGTATTAGGAGGTAAATCAAAGATGTGTCTCACAGTCGCACAGCGTACGCAGAACCTAATCCCTATCCTTTTTTCTGTTTTAAGGCATTAGTACTGTACTTAAAGAAAAAGTGCCTACGGCAATTTCCTCAGACGTCTTAATGCCGGTCAAGCAATTTAGAAACAAAGTTGTAAAGATTATGTAGCTAGAATGAATAACATTAAAAGGTCTATATTTTTAATTCCAGCGCGTCTAAGCATGTTTGTGCCCTCGAACGCCACGGACGCGCCGCAGTGCGGCGCCGGGCAGTTCCGCTGCGTCACGACCGGCCGCTGCATCCCGGCCGCGTGGCGGTGCGACGGCGACGCGGACTGCGGGCCCCGGGACGACTCCGACGAGGACCCGTTCACGTGTACGTTATCTGGCAGTCTTGGTGCTGAGAGTGACAGACTATGTTTGTCCACAGGATTCGAATGGTCATGACTGTCATGAGTCGAGGTGGTATTCGCCAGCAGGACTCTACCCTGTGTCCTACTCTACTCTATAGTATGCCCCTCTACCCCAGGAATGCAGAACAGCCCAACAAAGTCGCACTGTCAATTGTGCCACCTACTTGCAATTGTGTTGAAGCGGTACCCAAGTCATCCAATTTGTTTCAACCATTTTTTATTTTTTTATGTGTGATAGACAAGCATTTGACCTCGATCGCTCCTGATGCTAAGTGACGATGAATCCTAAGATGCAGCATATTTGTCTAGAAGATGCCTATTCACTCTCAACTTGAAGAGATCCAAGTCATATTTTTCTGGGAAAAGATGGGCGGGAAGAGAGTTCCACTCTTTTGCGGTCCTTATAAAGAAGCCTTGCCTCATTTTTACGCCATCCTGGGTGGTGTTTGTAGCATCTACCGACAAGCTAGTCTAACTTATATGTGTACTCCTTAAAGAAATGGTCTAAATGGCTTTATTTTTCGTTAACAGGCCAGAAGGAGTTCAAGTGTCCGAACAACACGGCGCGGTGCGCGACGCCGCTCGGCGGCGTGTTCGAGTGCGTCGCGATCCGCGCGTTCTGCGATGCGGCGCGCGACTGCCGCGACGGCAGCGACGAGTGGGACATCTGCGACAACTGTGAGTGCCAATCCATCTCTTTCTATTCAGTAGTCATTAGAGAGACGGGAGATAGCAACATCAAGGTGACATGTGCTTTTCTGAAACTTCCAAGATTCGTTGTTACGCGGCTGCGGACAACGAACAGCAGTACAATCGGTGCCCTCACTTAAGTATCCAGGCGCGCATACATAAATGTACATGCGTCTAGATATAGACATTTCATTTCCGGGACAATCCGAGGGTTACCAATTCGGTTGTCAGGAAAATTACGAAAATAGTTAAATATCTTAGTAAAACGCTTTACTTGTAATATTTTACAAACACTATTATGTCTATGGTAAAAAGAAACTTACCTACCTACATGACTGCGATGTATGCAGCATATTTTTGAAACGTTAAAACTTCAATTGAGCACCGCTTTCGGCTTTTGCCTATACTTATTCATGAAATAAAACATTGGTCAAAAATCGACATACTTATACAATGTTCATTTGGTATGAAAACAATATTGGCTCTTATCATCATAATAAAAAACAAAAATTGATATCGCTTGCTAGCTCATTTTTACAGAGCAACCTAATAATTTAAACTTTGGTAAAAAATCACCATAAGTAACACTAGTATGTAGTAGGTATTCGAAATCCGGGACTATAAAGTGTAATTCCTGGACACGGGACAAGAACGGTAATTCCGAGACAATCCCGAATTTCCCGGCCATCTGGCAACCCTAGTGAGTGCCAATCCATCTCTTTCTATTAACTAGTCATTATAGAGACGGGAGATAGCAACATCAAGGTGACATGTGCTTTTCTGAAAATTCCGAGATTCGTTGTTACGCGGCCGCGGACAATAAACAGTAGTACATTGTTGTAAAGGCCCGAAAGCAAGCAACAGGCCCTCGAATAATATCGTCTGCTGACAAGCAAAAGTCACTAAGTAACAAATACCTACTTAAAATAAAGCTCGTATCTCAGTATTGATTTACTAATTAGATACGACCTTTTGAAGAGCAGTGACAGAAGTTTTAGTGAATTTTGCTTGTCAGCAGATCAGCAGACGATATGAGTTCATCTATTGCACTCTCAGCCTTTTAACATAGTGCTTTTCACGCCTAATACGACGAAATAACACCTCTCTAACCGTCTAAAAAGTTGACGTGTGTGTGTCGGCGTTTGATTGCATCGTTGGCTCGCTGCCTTGCTGTCTCACCTCGCCGTTTTGCGCCCCCAAATCCCAATACCGACCATCTACTGCCATCTTTCCGAGGAGTGACGTGAAAACTATTTCATGCCACACCTGGTCAAAAAGTGGCTTTTAGCACACGCTACGCATACGGAAAAAGCCGCGTTCTGGCCAAGTGTAAACATAAAATGATGTACACAACACGGGAGGTAATAAAGAAAGCCCTCGATCGCACATCTGCGATCTCGGCCTTTCTGTGTTTTACCACCCTTTTTTTCTTTTTTTTGACCCCGGGAAATGCATAAAACTGCATACCACTACGTAACCTAAGGCCATCGGGGGTGACAGCCAGATGTTACGTATTGGTTATGTGGGGCTCTCCGCTCCTGAAGGGATTGGCCTACCCACTAAAACCCAGGGATGCTACCGACCTGTGCCTTCACG
This sequence comes from Eudemis profundana, assembly GCA_947034925.1. Taxonomy (NCBI): domain Eukaryota; kingdom Metazoa; phylum Arthropoda; class Insecta; order Lepidoptera; family Tortricidae; genus Eudemis; species Eudemis profundana. Next base: position 4,637,740 of record OX344814.1, on the reverse strand, counting down.
GTGATGCCGTGGGATCGCTATCAAGCCACCACGACATCACCAGCACCTCCCCCCCCCCCGACCAAATGGCCGTCCCCCGGGGAAGCAGGGACCGGCACCAGACACACGGTGTCCCGGTCCCTCCCTCGCCGCCACGGGAGGACAAACGCCCCTGCCCCGCAGCCGTCCACGGGAGGACAAACGCCCCTACCCCGCAGACACTCCCGCCTAATTCTATTCTGTTACATTCTTGACTGCTAATTTGTTTCGTTTTTTCAGTCACGAAGGCACAATGTGAGCCGCTAAAATGTGCCGAAGGCTGTCGACCCACGCATGAAGGACTAGCTTGCTACTGCCGAGACGGGTACCAGCCTATTAATGGAAAATGCGAAGGTAAGTCTTTAAATAAGGGTGATACAATGTCTAGTGTGTAGAACAGCGACATCTAATGTAAAATAGAAGAACTTGTTTTGTCTTGCGTTTGGGCTTTTTTATGTAAAATGTCCTCTTAAGGCTGATGCTCCATTGAGGCGAAGATGAGCGGAGCGGAGCGGAGACGTGTAGGATCGGCCAATCACATTAGTTGAAATCCACATCTCGTCAATGTTAATGGAAACAGCGAACACTAATGTGATTGGTTGATCCCTATACATCTCCTCTCCGCTCCGCTCGTCTCCGCCTCAGTGCAGCCGCAGCCTTACTAGCAGGTAACAGGTCGTCACGAAACTGACGGTTAGTGTCAAACACATATATTTCGTCACCAACTGACAGGTTAAACGGTATTTAAACAAAGTTCAAGTTTTGCCTAGCTATATTTTAAAATAAAAATGCCCTTTTATGGAATAGTTGTATTTCCGCAGACCTGGACGAGTGCCAGCAGGAAGCGGTATGCGCGCAGTGGTGCCGCAACACAGCGGGCTCCTACAATTGCGCGTGCGCACCCGGCTACACGCTTCAGTCTGACGGACACTCGTGCGCCGCTATCAATGGTATCAAACCAAGGGATTCATACAATAATTTCCTACAGGCACCGCGCTGGCATCATCCGGCACTACATTCTAGTTATTATCCTGCAGGCTTATGATGTTTGGCTTTGTCGATTGATAATAATATTCATACTCATTTATTCATAAAATATTTTTCAATTTCACATGTCAAGAAAAAATACAAAGATTAGTAAAATTATATAAAGTAAAATTTAAAAACAAATAATAAAACGATAATAATTATGTTGAAATTAATTCCTTACAATCTAAGGAATTAATTTCAACTATGAATGTAGGGCTTACATTGACAATTACACTAATAATATTATTATAACACAAATAAATTATGAAGCATCCGTCAATCTAACACTTACATTCTTGTCAGAACATGACGGGTGTTTTATTATCATTTATTTTTCACGCATGACAAATCCTACTATCATACTATTTACTAGTGGTAAATTCTGTCCATCTGACAGAATATTGGGTGAAGGGTTACCTCACGCTCTTGAGGTTGGGGTAACCCCACGTGATGTAAGGCTCCGCCATGCATCTTGTTGCCGGTGACCTCTTTCGGCTGGACGAACACGCTGTTGTCGCTGCCTCAGCCCAGAATGTGAAATGTCAGAAATGTTTTCTCTCCCGATGGGTAACGTATATTTAGGTTTGAGACTGATACGACCCAATTTGACGACACGTTTAGCTCAGTGGGAGTGCCACCGCCTTCGAAGCTAGAGGTCCCGGGTTCAAATCCTTGTAATACTCGTGCTCATCACACAAATATTTGTTCCTGTGTCATGGATGTTTTCTATCTATTTAAGTATACATTTATCTATATAAGTATGTTTTTCTACTCCTGTACTGTTATCTGTCTTTTACTTGGTCACGAACACACATATTTGCCTTATTTGCAGGTTATGCTTTTAATTTTGTATTTTATAATAAAAAACTTGGTCGTAGAAAAAGTATTGTATGCAACGTTGTATAATTAAGTCAAAAAACGCTCATTGCGTCTCTATTTGCGATACTCGCCGCATTCGCGGCTCGTATCGCAACTCACGCAATTCGCATTTTTTGAACCCACTTATACAACTGTTGCATAAAATACTAATATCGTCGTTTAGTACTCATAGTACAAGCATTGCTTAGGTCGATTTGTGTAAGATTTTCCCCCGATATTTATTTTTATTTAATGCTGGGCCCGTGCCTACTCCCATAATAAATGAGAGTGAATGGGCTGTAGTCCCTATGCTGGCCCAGTGCGTGTTGAGGACTTCACATACGTATTTGTATTTCATCACCACTCTATGCGTGTTTCCTCAGGATGAATCTTTAGTCCTTCTAATTATTATTAATGTGCGAAAAATGCAACCCACAGTACGATAAACAGTTACGAAAATTATCACTTTTTGAGTGTATTAAAATAGTAGATTGTTCAACTAGGGACTAAAACAAGTCATAATGACACGAGGTGTTTAGCCGCCCGAGCGTAGCGAGGGTGACTATAGATCGAGTGTCATTATGGTTGTTTAGTCCCGCGTTAAACACTCTACTTTTCACTTTGAATGCGAGGAAAAAAACGACGTTCTATTACACAAAATTACAATATTTATTGTTCCGTACTTTCGGTATAAAGTTGCACTATACACATTAATTGTTGAAATATTGTGCTCAATACGATTAATGAACATTCAAAAAGCAAAGAAAAAAATTTCCGCGATTCTTTATTTTTTTTTACTTAGTGAAGTCACTCAGGCTTTAAATGCTGGCATTTTTAGCCAACAGGTTCAAACGTGAAAACTACCTATTTTAAAACTAATTGGATCATGCAAAATAAAATTAAGTTACCCCTAATCTAGTTAAATTGATTTATATTCGTAATAATTAATCATTATTACTATATTAAATCGTTATTTTTTAAATATTTTTGCACAGTTGTCTTTTTAGGTTATTTTCACACCCAAAAATTGTCTATACACAATCACTAAAAATGGCGACAATATTCCAGCCACAAACTCCCCGATTGGCTGTTTAGGGGTTTTCAAAGTCAAGTAAAAAAAAAATTACTTTAATTTCTAGAGATTAATAAGGAACTTTAGTCCCGATATACAGAGACTAAATTAACATTTTAAGAGCATGAGAAGTGAAATAGTACATTACATAACTAGGGTGGTAATACAAAGAAAGGCCGAGATCGCAGAAGTTTGCGGCCCGAGCTGAAAGCGAGGGACGTAAATATGCGATCGAGGGCTTTCTTTATTACCTCCCGTGTTGTGTACATCATTTTATGTCTACACTTGGCCAGAAAGCGGCTTTTTCCGTACGCGCAGCGTGCGTAAAAAGTCACTTTATGGCCAGGTGTGGCATAATAGTATTTTATGCAACAGTTGTATAAGAAGGTTCAAAAAATGCGAATTGCGTGAGTTGCGATACGAGCCGCGAATGCGGCGAGTATCGCAAATAGAGACGCAATGAGCGTTTTTTGACTTAATTATACAACGTTGCATACAATACTTTTTCTACGACAGGTTTTAAAATTATAAAATACAAACAAGGCATAACCTGCAAAGAAGGCAAATATGACGTATGACTGTCAGTATGTGTCTATGGTAAACTTTTTATTTTTTAAATGAAGTTGACACGCAGTGAATATATTAAAAATACTTTTGTTTTTATGTTGGCATCAAAGAATTTAGTTCAGAAAGTTTTGTTTTTCTTAAAAGCCGTAGGATTTTAATTGTTTGTTAAGTTGGTAGTTGTGCATTTTTACGGTAAAGTTAAAATTGAGCGCTTAATCTTTGACCTCAGTTTAACCTAGATTTAGAAGTCTGTGGTTGCTAGCAATAACGTAAAGTGGCTATAACGACACTAGTGCTGTTATGGGGAATAGAGTATAGACTTCTCTGAACTCATATTATATATGTTCTTATATTAGTGTTCGTGACCAAGTAAAAGACAGATAACAGTACAGGAGTAGAAAAATATAATTATTTGCAGAGCCAGCAGACGAGGCGGCGTCGTTATTAGTGGTCACACAGCGCGGGATATCGCGGGTGTGGCCCGATGGAAGTCCGCCGCCGAAGAAGGGCAACCTCACGCTCTCAGCGCTGCAAGTCAAGGCTATGGACTTCGACTACTCCAACAAGTAAGACTTGACATCGATGGTGGGAACTCGTCCGTGTCAGTATTATTGTGGTGCTACATACAGTCGCCATCAGATATATCTGAGCCGTCAGTGTACTCATAAATATCTAATGCTATGAAAATAGAGCCGTGTTCAGATATTTATGAGTACACTGACGGCTCAGATATATCTGATGGCGACTGTACAATTGGTTTCTAAATTAACAGATTTTTGGACCCTAACATGAACTAGAAACCCTTGACAGGTTGTCCTAAGATTCTCACATATTTTCACATTTTTCAGAAAAAACCTTTTCTTCCCTCATATGAGGGATCAAAGCGGTACTTCTTTGTTCAATTACTTTAGTATCCTTTCTTATTATGCAGACAGTTCACACATATATTTGCTCAATGCATATTTTCCTAATAATTCGTGTGAAAAGCAGTATGTGTAGAACACGGAAGCAAAATTATTTTATTCTCGGCCATTAACACTTCAATCCCTCGTTGTTCGCTTTGCATTATCCAAGAAAAATCTTAACGGTGGTCCAAGCAAGCGAACGACGCGATCTCTCGGACAGTTCAGACTAGGAAACCTCATAGAATAAAATGTGTATGTTCCCAGATCGTTCTGCTACATCCACCACAACATCAGTCGCTCGGGTGTGGTCTGCGTGTCTGCTGATGATTTCTCTAAAAAGTGGCAGCCTGAGCCGCCCACGCTGTTCCCTTCAGTTGACTGTAAGCTTACTTTTTCATATAATTCATATTACATTTCTGTACAGTCAGAAGCAGAGATATTTGTCATGCATACGTAGTCCTAAGTAACACCTGTATAATCTAGACGGCTAAAGTAAATCAGTATCAATCAGTTCAAATTTTGCTACTAAAATGTCCTTTTTGGCGACCGTGACAGGACTATAGGAACAGAGGACAAAAGCGATATATCTCTCCAGCCAGGCGGGGTTGTATAGTACAACCTAAGGTCGAATTTCATACAGCAAAATGTATACCTTAACACGTTAACCTTAACCTGTCCCGGTGCCTCCAATGTGGGGTCATGAAGGTTTTTTTGAGGAGTCCGTGCTTCCACTATGGGGTCACTTCCTCATACTGATTGCACGGTTGGCACTTGTGACATTGTCCAATAGTTTTGTATGGGGACAGTGCACGTGTTAAGTGTCAATTATTATAACAAAACGGGACTTAATCGCGTAAAAACATGATATTACCTCGACGTTTCGGACGTGCCGTGACGTCCATGGTCGCGAAGGGACTGGCGAGGCGGGTGTCAACATCTTCTAGCCGCGCGGGTTTTCCGAACTACCCGCACTTGGTCTTGATTAATACTTTGCATATTAGGGTTGTCACTCGGCCGACACACAACACTAACAACATCAGGCGATTTGCCGGAAGACACTTGATGATATTGACACATGCTGATGACTGGATTCCACGACGAAGAAAGCTTAAACCCATCTTCCCGATTGAAATTGGGGTGTTTTTTGATTTCAACCGCTTCACGGACAATTCTACTATAGTAATTGCGTTCTGTAGACAGGATCTTGGTATTATGAAACTCCATCCAGTGGTTTGATCCAGACTCCAACACATGCTTCGCTATAGCCGATTTGTCTACTTGGAGTTTTCTAACAGCCGCGATGTGTTCTTTGACCCTTTCCGCTATGGTGCGCTTGGTCTGCCCAATATAAGAACTCCCGCAACTGCAACCAACCCTGTAAACACCCGGCGATTGTAAAGGAATAACATCCTTGGGTGATCTTACATGCCTCGTGACCTTGGATAACGGTTTGTACACAGTTTTAATCGAGTACCTTTCTAGTAGTCATGTTTTTACGCGATTAAGTCCCGTTCTGTTATAATAATGAGTGAAAATCGTGAAAGTGTCAATTGTTTATAGGTTACTAAGTGACCTTATTGCATTGGGTATGCTAAGAACATTTCATGGGAAATAGGTGACAAATTAAAGATCGTGACTGTATCTGGGGACCGAAGTATAGTCAGAGAGTTGATAGGAAGTTGTATTTATGTAATCGACGTGGAAAACTTTGATAGCGCGATGTAATCTCATCTAGAAAACTTTCATGTATAAGGCTGCGGCTCCATTGAGACGGATACGAGCGGATCGGAGAGGAGACTTGTAGGATCGACCGATCACGTTAGTTGAAATCCACATCTCGTCAATTTCAATGGAAACATAGAAGATTAATGTGATTGGTCGATCCATATCTCCTCTCCGCTCCGCTCGTCTCCGCCTCAGTGGAGCCGCAGCCTTAGCTTGGGAAAAAACTGGCCTCAGTTGAAAATACGCCTTGTTCCAGCGGTAAACTTCATGGCCCTCGACTGGATATCCGGCGCCTGGTACCTCGTGGACGGGTCCGCGGGCGCCATGTTCGTGTGCTCCCGGGACATGGCGCACTGCCGGCTGCTGCAGGACTCGCTGGCCAAGCTGCGCGGGCTGGCGCTCGACCCCACGCCGCCCGACCACACCCACAACACCCAGCCGCACGGGTCAGTATACACGCAGCACAGATTGTGTACATAGGTGACACAACAGTTACATGTAGACGGGTAGCTAACAGCTGCAGACATAAGGCGAAGAACACACTGAAATCGCCCGTCGCCGCGATTTTTTCCGTGTAGCTGCGCATAGTAGTTGCGAGTCGCCGCCAGTGTGCGCCGCCCCGCGATTTTTCTATACAAATCGATGATTCTACATACAAAGTTGAAAATCGCTGAGTCGCGTGTCGCCGCGATTTTCGCTGCAGTGTGAGATCCGCCTAAGTAAATCAACCGGTCAAGTGCGAGTCGGACTCGCGCACCGACACGTTCTATCCTCCTATACCTTTTTCCTTTTTGATTTAGGACGAAAAACTTTCAAAAAATACCATTCCCACCCCTATTATCTTCGAAGTTACTGAACAGAAAAATCTGTAATAACTACCAATTATTAATATCATCCTAAATATTACAGGAAAAATATAACGGTTTTCCTAACGTGCATCATTTTTAGGGTTCCGTAGCCAAAATGGCTAAAAAGGAACCCTTATAGTTTCGTCATGTCCGTCCGTCCGTCCGTCCGTCCGTATGTCACAGGCATTTTACTCAAAAACTACAAGACCTATACTGATGAAATTTGGAATATAGATGTCTTGTAGATGCCGCAACTAAGTTTGGTAGTTAAATAATAAAAATAAAAAAATCTAGGGGGGACACTCCATACATGTAACAGAAGTTAAAAAATTTTAATAATTTTTTTCACAAAATGTCAACGTGTGGTACATAGTTCGACAGCTCTTTTGAAAACATTTTAAGGTTCTTAAGTAATGTTTTTGATTAAGTGAATACCTTTGGAAATAATCGCTCCGAAAGTTGTGAAAATTGTGTCCCCCCCCTCTCTATCTTCTAAACCGTGTGTCCGAAAAATATAAAAAAAATTACAAAGATAACGCTCAATTAATACTTTCAACGAAAATTATTTTCAACAAGATCGGATTAACCGTTTTTGAGTTATTGCCGATAAACTGCGCTTCTCAACAAAAGGACGTAATTTCTATGAAGATACGCTCTTTTGTTGTTGTACTTTTTTTACATCGTATTTTTTACCTTATAGTTACGGCTATGGAACCCTACACTGAGCAAGGTCCGACATGCTCTTGGCCAGTTATTCAAAATTCGTAAAAATCGTAACGCAAATTTATTTGCTGCTACTAAACTAACCGCGACCTATATCGATGTATGGGGACAACAGATTCTTAACGGCATAGTTAAGTTTGTCCCACCATACAGTTTATCTCGAACTATTCACGTATATAGATACGAGTTTGTATGGCACCCTTGGTGCGCGAGTCCGACTCGCACTTGACCAGTTTTTTATAATATTGCTTAATTACTATTGTGACGTAGCGGGACAGCTACTGGTCCATTTCCCTCGATCCTGACGGGATCTGGAGGATTTCCTTGCCTAGCTCAGTCTAAGAGGATCTGGGAAGGCGATAAGTTAAACCACTGGTTACAATCAGGGGTCGGACAAAAAGTGCGGATGACGTCAAACCACTTATAGGATGATTTCAAATAGTATTTTTGATTTTCATACACAATTATCACTTATCATTTATCAACTTCTTTATTAAACGATATCGCCACTTGAAATGAGTAAGTACGTTTTTGACTGACACATTGACAGATTGACAGATGAACAATAAATTGACTTCGTTATTGTTTAGCTATTGTATCTTCACGATTATATTTAGCTAAAATTTATATTTACTAATGTATAAAAAACGCTGTAAAAAAACATCAAACCATCTTTTTTATTTTTACTAATCTTACCTACTGTTCCCACCTTTGAGTATTAAACCTATTTATCTGAGGTTCCCACAGATTTGTCCTAATTTATTTTAAATAATCGTACCTTATGGTAACAAGTTTCGTAAAATTTATTTTTTCTACTCGTCGATTTTAATCTTTCCATTAGGATCCCATAGACTAAACTATAAATGCTAACTTTTCAATGTTATTTAGTCTATGACACTCTCTACTCAACTATAATATTTATTATAATATGCTTTAGACAACTATACTAATTTTGAAAATAGAACTTTCAAATTTAAAAAAGTGTATCCTTGTGTAAAAACCTCCTTTTAATGCAAATTCGATGATTAAATGCGTTTCAGAACGTAACACCTGTCAAATTTGCCTCTACTTAAACACGCTCCTGCCACGCGATTAGTGCAATTAGTCCTGTAATGAGCCAATCACAAACCGCTTTACAACCAATGCTGCCGCTCAATTGTTTTCGGCCTTTAAATAAAACTTTGAATGAATAGTTTTAGTGGAAGTACGGTGATTGTGATAGTTTATTTGTTTGCTTGATGTTGTTTTAGTTGACTCATAGAAAAAGTATTGTATACAATAGTTACATAATTAGCTCTTAAAGTTCTCGTACCTTATATAGGCCACCCGGCAAGCCTCGTGGCCTAAACACGGTACTCGACTTTAAGAGCCTTCATTATGTTACGATTGTATAAAATACTATTATTCACTACATCACCCTACCACCTGTATTATTAATTCCATGGATTTATTTAAGATTATTTTGTTACCTCATTAATACTACTTCGTTACTACATGTCACATGGAAGTTTAAACACACATTTTTACGTCATCCGCACTTTTTGTCCGACCCCTGGTTACAATACAATATCAAACGGAGGGCTTCTATGCCTGTTTATTTATAACTAATTTAACGTAAGAGTTCACTTTCTTAACGCGGACGTGATCTAGGCGTCCTAGATGAGGATCGCCCTAGTTAGGGTTCTATCGGGGTACGCGCGTAGGCCAATAGGGATAAATCGCTCCCTTGGTAATTAGCGGTTGTAATTTGGCGGCGCAGGGTTCGATCTAGTTATCGGCGGTTTTATCCTGCCCCAAGCTGATGCGGTATGCCCAAACCGCTCGGAAAGCAGGATAAGGGACTCCCTTCTGAGCTCCAGACGCGGTAAGCCCACGCCGCTCTTTGAAGAGGTCCCGACTTTAGGTAGGAAGCTTTAGTTACCCAAGGAGCTGAAAGACGCGGTACGCCCACGCCGCTCCAGATAACCAATGCTTATCCCCCAAGTCTAGGTTCTAGATCGAAACGCTTACGGTATACGCGGTAAGACGGGAAGACTCTTCCAGAGCTGAGGAGACGCGGTATGCCCACGCCGCTCACGGAACAGTCCTACGGTCCTTAATAGCTGAGTATTGCGATTACTCGTGAACGGAGCCGCGTATGCGACTAGCCCACTGGAGTAATGATAAGACACCGCTCGGAAAGCTGTTGTGTAATCTTCTCACGTTCCCCTTGTAGCGGGGACGTGGGGTGACCATATAAGGGCGTGGGCCCTCTGTGGCTGCTTCTAGCGCGCAGTACGACTGTACTGCGGTCTGTGTTTGTTTAGATTGCCGCTTGAGCGCGGCAGGTGTTTGTTTTATGTGTTCGCCTGGGTCTGGGGAACTTCCGGGTTGGTTGGCCCTCTTCATTTCTTCTTTGTCTTCTCCTGGACTACAATTGTTGTCTTCGGCTGTCGGCGTTGGCCATCAGTGGCTTTGGGGCAGTGGTGGCCTTTCTGTGGCTTGGTGGGCTCCTGGGTCCTGTCGATGCTCAGGGACTGCATAGCTCTCTGGGTAGAGCTCGTGATCTTCTATCCGGTGGCCTGGCGTGGAGCGGCGCGATCCCATGGAGCGAGGGTTCGACCGCATTGTCCGCTCTGACGAACATGGTCTTGGCTAGACGGCTTATGAAGGCGTCCAGTCCTTGCCAGTTGAGGTCTCTGTGAATCGTGGCGTTCCGCACGTAGCCGCTCGGAAAGCAAGAGCGCGGGGTCTTATATAGAGACGCGGGTGTGAGGTGCGGCGCGGAGCGGAGCTCGCCTCTATACCGGACGGCCGCTTGGCTCCAATGACGTCAGGCGATGACGTCGCGCTGTGACGTTGCACCCGCTGCTGTGGCTCGATGCAGGTCGTTATACTATTACCCAATTCCGTAAACACATGTTCCATTCAGTAACATTGAGTTACTGTTAATTCCTCACATTACACTACTCAATACACAACACAAGCACACAACACACACAAGCTACATTATACAAGTGCTTACTTAGCTATTTGTTCCAGTTTCATATTCTGGTCGGTATGGGGCGGGTCGCCCGCGCGGGTCGTCCGCACAGAGCTGTGGGGCGGCGACCCGGTCGACCTGGTCTCCGAGCGGCTGGTCTACCCCACGGCGTTGACGCTCGACCTGACCAACAAGTGGATATACTGGGTCGACGCCTACATGGATAGCGTGGAGCGCAGCAATTATGATGGCGGGAATAGAGTCACCGTGTTTAGAGGATACGAGGTAAGTGGTAGTTGGAAAATCCGTAAAGAGTACGAGGAAGCCTGGGCGTCCGCGGTATCACCGTTATTTCTCTGTGTACGCTGTGTATCACTGAGAATCACTGAGAGTCTAAAGAAATGGCGCTGAAACTTGTAGCAAAAATTACGAATTTCATAGTACGAAGTGTACAGTAGGGGCTTATTAGGGTTCCGTAGCCAAAATGGCAAAAACGGAACCCTTATAGTTTCGTCATGTCCGTCCGTCTGTCTGTCTGTCCGTATGTCACAGGCATTTTACTTAGAAACTACATGATGGATATTGATGAAATTTGGAATATAGGTGTGTTTTATGAGCCGCTACTTAGTTTGGTATATAAATAATTAAAATAAATAAAGACAGTAAAAAAATTTTTTTTCAGCAAATATCAACGTGTGGTACATAGTTCGACAGCTCTTTAAAAAACACTATAAGGTTCCTAAGTAATGTTTTTGATTAAGTGAATGTATTTGGAAATAATCGCTCCGAAAGTTGTGTAAATTGTGTCCCCCCCCCCCCCCTCTATTTTCTAAACTGTGCGTCCGAAAAATATGAAAAAAATCACGAAGGTAACGCTTAATTAATACTTTCAACGAAAATTATTTTCAACAAGATCAAATTAACCGTTTTTGAGTTATAGCCGATAAACTGCGCTTCTCAACAAAAGGACGTAATTGCTATGAAGATACGCTCTTTTGTTGTTGTACTTTTTTTACATCGTATTTTTTACCTTATAGTTACGGCTATGGAACCCTACACTGAGCATGGTCCGACATGCTCTTGGCCAGTTATTTTAAGCTGATATAAGTACTTGCAAGTCTTACTGACCGTTTCAAAAATCGGACCAGGTGGGGGCTGTGGCGTTCCCTGGGGTCGAACCAGGTCACTGACCGGACCACCTTGAGAGGGTCGGACTAGGTGGGGGCCGAAGCGTCTGAGATCGAATCAGTTCGCTTGTCGGGCCACCTTGAAGTTGCGCTGATTGCTCAAAGTAAGCAGCGGACCAGTGGAGACACTAGGGGCACCAGGGTCTACTGCCTAGGGCGGCAAAAATTGGCTTTTTTAATCTATTTTGTATAGATTTTAAGTAACGGGGAGGATTTTTACGGTGCCCAGCGCGGCACTAGGGAAAAATCCGATCGTGCCTATGAACATTGTCTAACTATTTCTATTTTCCTTGCAGTCTGAACGAGTATCCCTAATATCCAACTTCCAAGCCTCCCTTTACCTCCCGCTATGGGCCAACCAGAGCGTGCTGATGACGTCACGGTACGCACGTACACACGCGCACACCCCCGTGGGCACGCACACACAGAAGACTGTACCCCTGTCGGCGAGAGTTACCGCCGCGTTGGTGTACCATAGACAACGGCAGCCTGTCGGTGAGTGCGATTTTAGACTTTATTTTGTAGATCATAGGGTTGACTTCTGTATAGATGTGTACAGATGTGTGAAAGTGTGTAGGATTTAAATTAAAACTTAACTTCTTCGACCATATTATGCGATTACTAGAATTTTGGTTGTGGTGAAAAAAATCACCCAACTTGCCTGCCTTAGGTTCGACGACGAGCGAAGCGAGATTCTATCAAAGAAGCCGTGTACGCAGCTACTTAGATTGAAGGATAAAGCTTCTGTAGTGTTAAGAGACCCCCGCCCCCTCCCTTTCTGGCGGGCACAGATGTGTCGCTGTCGCTAAACATGCTAGTGTGGGGAAGAGACCCTCGATGAGTTACCGCACAGAAGACAACATTGAGAGCTAGTCTACCGACAAAGGTACTAGCACTTGCTGATGGTAATCACGCGAAATAGGCGCATATTTGTCGTCGAGTTGCGGAAAATAAGCTCGCGTTAACTTATTACCACTTGCTGATGGTCGTGTCTGTTTCCCAGTGACGCACCCGTGTCAGACGCACAACGGCGGCTGCACGCACATATGCGTGACTGCGTGGCGCGGAACGACGCCGCGTGCGCACTGCCTGTGCCGCCACGGCTACCGGCTGACGCACCAACACCCGCACCAGTCCCCCGCCTGCCATAGTGAGTACAGTCTGTGGTATCGGTAGTGTCACGCCCCGTGTACACGGCATTTTTTTTTAATACTGACTAACTCGCAACCCTTATTGGGCATAGCGATAATTAGACCCGGTGGTCAGCCGTGGGGTCGAACCAGGTCGCTAGCCGGACCACCCTGAGTGGATCAGACTGGGTGGGTGCCGAGGCGCCTGGGGTCGAACCAGCTTGGTGCATACGGCGGCTGCACGCCCTTAAGCGCGCCACTGTGAGTCATCAATAACTGTCAAAGTGCCTTTATCTTCCGCTCGACTTTTAATCACGCCGCCTTAATAGGAACCGGAATCGAACCAGCGCTTCGGTTTGGCCGATCCAGCGTCCTAGACCTAGTATTTTTGACGCATTTCTCCAACAGTGCCGTAATCAGCCTTTTATGCGCCCGGTGCGAGCTTCTATAACTGCGCCTTTGAAAAAGGTTCTGATCTGGTAATTTTTGGGCCCCTCCAGGGTGCACACTTTACGGCACTCTTCTCCAAATATGTAGTAGCAACTATGCGTTACAATCTCGATCTCTTAAATACTTGTAATGTTTTAGGGGTGGAGCAAGACAGCTACCTGCTGGTAGCCCGCGGCTCCCCGCCCATAGTGCAAGCGATGGCGACCGCGCACCCGCAGTGGGAGACGGCCGCGCCCGCCGCCGCCGCGCGCCCCACCGCCGCCGACGTGCACGACCAGTACATGTACTTCTCCGACGTGCACCGGTACGTACACGCACACAAACACACAAGAGAGAGAGAGAGAGACACACTATTTCATTTTCATCACACTTGCTCGTAAAGGGTGTTATAACACGCGCGCTTATAGACCAACTCGAGCCGATTTACCCCCCGTGGGTTACAAATATCTATAACTCCCACGGGAGGAAAAACTGTATGAAAATCTATAACTCCCTCGGGAGTTATGAGTTTAGTTTTAAAAGTCGTACGTCATTTCAGACTAAGGAGGTTTCGAATCAGCCAAGGCTATTTCACATCTTCAAAACTTGGCTACAAAACCTATTTTAGTGTAAAATAAAACTTATATGGTATATTTTACTATTATTTCCGTAGTTTTTGCGATTATTTTAATGCAATTAAATTAATTTAGTTTTAAAATTTTATTTTGAAAATCGGTACAATCTGGCGACATTGCCTGTCAAGTTTAAAAACTAAACGCAGTTCTTAGCATTATCTGTGGAAGACTATATTGAAAAAGTTGACAGTTGAAGTTGTCTCTTAGCGGGTGCGTTTAGTTTATTTCATTTTTATGTTTTATTTTTTTTTTCCTCGCAAATGTGATGAAAAACATTGTGTGTATCACGGGCAGTAAGAAGATTACAAACTCGAGTCATTAAAAGCCCTCCGCCTACGGCGTCGGGCTTCTAATAGACTCTCGTTAGTAATCCCCTTCTTACTACCCTCGGTGCACAATGTACTATTACCATAGACTCCGCCCGCGCCTTCCTTATAGTCTAAGATCCGAGTATACAACGACCTTCACCGAACTGGTTAATGGATGAAAAGTATTTTATATTAAATTACATATGTTAATAAATATATTGCAAGTGGGTTGCCTAAAAAAAATCAGTCCAGAATATGATTAATTAAAAATTTAAGTTTAATTTGCACCTGGTTGGTATGTGATGCTAAGGAAACGAGGTGCAAACTTAGCTCAACCGGTTAGTATGAGAACGTTAGGATGAAGTCGGCACGAGTCGGGTAGGGGGGGTTCACAGAATGAGCAGATTTTTGGTTAAGAGGCATTTTAGCACATAGCAAGCCGCGCCGCTCCGTGTGTTCTTCACCTACGTGCGACAGAGAGGTCCCAGCGAACCATCCCATGCGATAGAAGAGTGTTATGTGCTAAAATGCCCCTAAACCCAAGAATCTGCTCGTTCTGTGAACGGGAACCCGTGCCAACTGCATCCTAACGTTAATTCCTATTAAAACAGAATGGTGCGGGAAGTCAAAGTAGATAGCAAATTCGAAGGCGTTTTCTGAGTGTACGGTGGACGAATGGTTGAGTCACTGGGCCGGAAATCCAGAGGTACCAGGTTCGATTCCCGGTCTGTACACAGGCGAGTGCCATTTAATTTTTCTATGTACTTTGATTTCTTGTATCTATATATGTAACATATTTAATTTAATATAAAATACTTTTCATCCATTAACCAGCTGGGATCCTCTACTATTACTGTCAGATAGACAGTAATAGTAGAGGATCCCAGCTATACGGGTATAGGTTAGTTTAACCGTATACCTGTGTGCATAACGTTCCTTTACTTTCTCAACCACGAAAAAGCACCCGTGTTACGAGTAGAAAAGTGCGATTTTCCTATGAAACTGTTCGTATAGATACGTGCTTGAGTAAATAATGGAACGATAAGTCATCATCCTCAGCCTATACGTGTACGTCCTATTGGACCCATAAGTAATGAAACGGAGTCGATTAGGGCACAGAAACGGGCTACGAAAGTATAGTGTAGTTGGCAGAAAAATCCGCATCAAACGAATCTGCGACAGTCGTTCGCACGGTTCAGCCAATGTTACAGCACTATCTAACGATTACGTGATATCTTACGTTTTCCTTTAAGGTATGAGATAGTACGTCAAAAACTGGACGGGACGGGACGAGAGGTGTTCATAGAGGATGACGTGGACAATTGCGAAGGACTTGCTATTGATTGGATGGGTAAGTTTTTACGAGCTATTATTTTTATTTAGTTTCGTCTGTCCCGGCGCCTGTCTGTCGGCAATCTAATTTTACTAGTTAAATTTGACCCACTTTCTGGTTCCCGATTGAGCTGAAACTTTCCGCTTTCACTTTCCTGGAGTTACGAAATATTTCCCTGTAAGTAGATTGGGATTACTATTTTAGGTTATTTTGTAGAATCTCTAGAAAATAACAGAAAATGGTAATCCGAGCCAGAGTACTAGTAAAAAATGCGACCAGTGACCTTGACAGTGAAGGCGATCCAAACGCTGGCAGAACTACCCAAATCTTGCATGTATAATATGTAATATGGATGAGAAAGCAATAACATCATGCTATGGAGTCAGAAGGTGGGCAGAGGTGGTTTAGCAAACACTTTATCTTAAAAATAAAATAATTGACGGTTTTTTTTTATATCAGGTGCCAATATATACTGGACGGACGACGCGCTCGGGCAGATATCAGTCGCGCGGCTCTCGGCGCCGACGCAGCGCAAGGTGCTCGTCCGGGAGCCGCTCTACCACCCGCGGAGCATCGCTCTGGATCCACGGAACGGGTAAAGCTACTATAGTACATTACACAACTAGGGTGGTAATACAAAGAAAGGCTGAGATCGCAAAAGTTTGTGGCCCGAGCTGCAAGCGAGGGTGTTGTGTACATAATTTTATGTCTACACTTGGCCAGAAAGCGGCTTTTTCCGTACGCGCAGCGTGCGGAAAAAGCCACTTTATGGCCAGGTGTGGCATAAACTATATAACGCGCCCAAACAAAAGGGGGTTAAAAACATGAGGGTAATTATTTGCGAACATCATACCATAACGAGAGGTTCGTTTGTACTACCTCTCTTGTCTCATCACTCAACTGCTGAAAGGTTACATATTATTTATTTTGTAACCCTGTACTTTGTCTTATTTTTTGCAATACAGTGTTTACATACCGACAATGCCCAAAATACCGCATTACCAAAATACCAGATTCTCGATTTATCAGATTCTATCTTACCACATTCCTGTAACACTAGGTTATAAAATCGTAGGTTACTCAAGGACTTAAATGATTTGGTTGGATGTAATATTTTCGGAATCTGGTATAAATACGGAGAAACTAGAATTTTGGGAATGAGCGATACATACATACCCTTGGTCACAAATACAAAGTTTTCTCCTCACTAGAATGGCATTTTTGAACTTGGTTTGCAAAATGCCAAGCACGAAAATGTGTTTAGATTTCTTTCGATAAATTTAGAAACGTAATTTGATAGTTAGCATTGTTGTTATTGGAAAATACATTGTTGTTATTTTGTCGACAGCGTGATGTACTGGTCGGTGTGGGCGAGTTCGTCGACCCCCACCGGCAGCATAGAGACAGCGAACATGGACGGCTCCGCGCGGCGCACACTAGTGTCGGACGGGCTGCACTGGCCCAACGGGCTCGTCATACTGTCGGACGAGCGAGTGCTGTACTGGTGAGTCTGCTTCCACAAACAGTAGGAGTATAGGGAACGTGCATGACGAAGGTGCTGCCAACTGGTGCCGCCAATCTAAATCATATACCCTCTCATGCTGGGGCCACATTAACGAAAACGCCGTTAATAACGTTAATTTATCGCGTTGAAGGACGATTAACGTCAATGTAGCTACGACTTACTATAGTTGACATTGACGCTTACATATTATCATTGACATTGACAGCTTGATTTGACAGGGGCGATAGTTTCATTTATTGTCCGCCTGTGTCTCTTTTGTCGTTTAGTGCTGCCACCTATAGTTCGTGCACGTTCCCTATACAGCCAGTTACATGGACCAAGTCGATTAAAATGTAAGGGCTCGGCGCCATATTGGCTGCCATCTTGGATATCTCAATTCCATGCGAAATTTCGCTCAAGTAATAGGCATACTCGGATCGTGACATCAAAATAGGGGAAAACTGTTGTCAGAACGTGATATGATTTGCTGCCAAACTCATGATAGAACAGAACCTTTTTCGTGTTTCTATTGAATTATTTAAACTGAATCCTATTTAGATTTTATCCATTAATTTAGTGCACTAAATAAAATAATATACTAATTGCAGAGTTCATTCCAAATAGACTATACAACTGATATACTAATGTGTATGTGTGTGTCAGATTAATTAATGGCAGAATGTTAATTTTTTTGTTTTGTTTACAGGTGTGACACATTCCTGAATAAAATCGAGAGTCTGGACCTGACGACGAACAAGAGGAATACCCTACTCTCAGCCCCCCTCGTGGACTTGCAGAAACCTTACGGATTGGCTTTGATTGACGGTATGAACTAATTGTTCTGAAACATGTCGTTTTCAGGCAAACGTACTAGTTTCCTAGCCAATAAGGTACTTTTTTTTTTACCCCGGGAAATGCATAAAACTGCATACCACTACGTAACCTAAGGCCATCGGGGGTGACAGCCAGATGTTACGTATTGGTTATGTCGGGCTCTCCGCTCCTGAAGGGATTGGCCTACCCACTAAAACCCAGGGATGCTACCAACCTGTGCCTTCACGGTGATGCCGTGGGATCGCTATCAAGCCACCACGACATCACCAGCACCTCCGCCCTAGGGCGGACCCTCTCCGAAAAAGGCACACTGTAGCATGGCTAGTGTGCCTTCCCTCACGATCTCCCCCCCGACCAAATGGCCGTCCCCCGGGAAGCAGGGACAGACACCAGACACACGGTGTCCCGGTCCCTCCCTCGCCGCCACGGGAGGACAAACGCCCCTACCCCGCAGACCCTCGCCTGTCCGTTCCTGACCGTCGCCAGCCCTCGTTGCTGGGGACAGTCAGGTTTACGGACCGCGGTGGGCCAGTCCTCTACGTCCCGCTCCCAACAGTCGTGGCCCTCGTTGCCATCGAGGTCGGGTTTACGGGACACAGAGGACTAGTCCACCGCCACCACGCAGCGGCACAGGTCACCCGTCTGGTGCCTGCCCGCAGTGCCCCCCAAAAGGAGACGTCGGAGGGATGCTGCCCGTGCCCGACGCTCCGCCCTCGCGTGCCGCACGTGAAGAGTCCTCTAACAGAGGAAACCCGGTGCGGGACCCCCCAACCCCCCCTGACAGGCTCATTCGCAGCATCGGAAAGTGATCAATAGGGGCCCCTAAGAAATCACTTTCCGTTGCTCCCGGGGTGCACCGGCCAAGACGCTTCCCTTTCCTGCGGATCAACCGGATCAAGAGGAATGAGAAGAATCCAGACACTCTGGGAGGTTTCCTGTCTAGCACCCCAGACAATAAGGTCCTAGCAATTCGCCTTTGGTATGAAGATGCAATCGAAAATCTGTCTTATCAACAAGCTGCAAAGTATGTTTTGCCTAAAAACGTCACAAATTTGGTCATTTAAATCTTTAAAGAATGGTGTGTCTCCTGTACTGTTCCGAATGCGATTTTTTTCTTGTGTTTTATTTTTTCTCTCATGTTTTGTAACTTTTTGCTGTCACAAATAAATGTATTTTCATCACACTTGCTCGTAAAGGGTGTTATAACACGCGCGCTTATAGACCAACTCGAGCCGATTTACCTCCCGTGGGCTACAAATATCCATAACTCCCACGGGAGGAAAAACTGTATGAAAATCTATAACTCCCTCGGGAGTTATGAGTTTAGTTTTAAAAGTCGTACGTCATTTCAGACTAAGGAGGTTTCAAATCAGCCAAGGCTTATTTCACATCTTCAAAACTTGGCTACAAACCCAATTTTTGTGTGCATAAAACTTATATGGTATTTTATTTTCTGTTCTGTGTATTTTACTATTAATAATAATATAACGTTTATTTCCAGATGTCACAGATCCATAGTTTGTTAGTACACACTTAAAAATTATGTTAGTACCATTACATTCAATTGTGCAATACTTAAGTTAAATTAGACAGTAGGCAATAAAATAATAAATGTATACAATTAAAAATTTAAATGAGATCAATATTCGATAATTATTAAATTAAATGGCTATATTGAAATTGCAATGTCACACGAATTAAATTAGATTGGTTGCTATTATTTCAGTAGTTTTTGCAATTATTTTAATGCAATTAAATTAATTTAATTTAGTTAAAAATTTTATTTTGGAATACGGTACAATCAGGCGATATTGCCCATCAAGTTTAAAAACTAAACGCAGTTCTTAGCATTATCTGTGGAAGACTATATTGAAAAAGTTGACAGTTGAAGTTGTCTCTTAGCGGGTGCGTTTAGTTTATTTCATTTTTATGTCTTATTTTTTTTTCCTCGCAAATGTGATGAAAAACATTGTGTGTATCACGGGCAGTAAGAAGATTACAAACTCGAGTCATTAAAAGCCCTCCGCCTACGGCGTCGGGCTCCTAATAGACTCTCGTTAGTAATCCTCTTCTTACTACCCTCGGTGCACAATGTACTATTTCTTTCTTTCTTATAAGCTGATAATGTGATCATATTAATCCTTATCCCCAGGTGACATCGTATGGAGCGAGCACGGCACCGGCAACATCCGCCGCGTGAGCGCCGAGGGCCCCGGCGCCCGGCGCTCCGGGCCCGAGGGGCCCGTGACGACGCTGCGCCGGTTACCGCCGCCGCTATACGACATCAGACACGTCGACGCCAACGAGCGGCTCGGTACGTATACCGTCACGATACCACAGATACAGTATAGTACATTACACAACTAGGGTGATAAAAGAAAGAAAGGCCGAGATCGCAGATGTTTGCGGCCCGAGCTGCAAGCGAGGGACGTAATTATGCGATCGAGGACTTTCTTTATTATCTCCCGTTTTGTGTACATCATTTTATGTCTACACTTGGCCAGAAAGCGGCTTTTTCCGTACGCGTAGCGTGCGGAAAAAGCCACTTTATGGCCAGGTGTGGCATAATAACCCTTTATGCCACACCTGGCCATAAAGTGGCTTTTTCCGCACGCTGCACGTATGGAAAAAGCCGCTTTCTGGCCAAGTGTAGACATAAAATGATGTACAAAACACGGGAAGTAATAAAGAAAGCCCTCGATCGCATATTTACGTCCCTCGCTTGCAGCTCGGGCCGCAAATTTCTGCGATCTCTGCCTTTCTTTGTATTACCACCCTAGTTGTGTAATGTACTATTATGCCACACCTGGCCATAAAGTGGCTTTTTCCGCACGCTGCGCGTACGGAAAAAGCCGCTTTCTGGCCAAGTGTAGACATAAAATTATGTACACAACACGGGAGGTAATAAAGAAAGCCCTCGATCGCATATTTACGTCCCTCGCTTGCAGCTCGGGCCGCAAACATCTGCGATCTCGGGCTTTCTTTGTATTACCACCCTAGTTGTGTAATGTACTATTGTATGTGTCGCAGCCAACTGGTTTAGTTAGCTATTTGGTTAACTGCCTAGCATTTTCACTAAACTGGGCAGGGCTTCTATTTCTGCTCTGAGGCACAAGCTGACTAACAAACCTAACCTAAAATAAGGAGTGTGTTTAATGTAAAGGCTAGGCAGCTTACCAAATGGCTAACTAAACCAGTTGGCGGCGGCATATGTATGATTAAAAATATCACGAATTCAGTCACAATGTTATGTAAAAAAATATGCAAAAAGATGGTCAAGATCGTAACCAAACACAGACAAGGGGTTAAATGCAAAAGAGGAAAGCGATTCCCAGGACGATTCTTGCCAATGGCGACTCGGTACTATCTGACGCCGTCGCATAGATGATTTTCATGCCATCATGCGCAAGCGAGTCGCCTCCCTGATGCGGCGGGTGCGCGGCAGCGCTTAGTTGCGGTGGGGAAGGCATAGTCCCATATTCTGCCACTGGACGAGGTCACATGATACGCGAGTGGCTTATGAAAAATGTATGAGTACTAGTACTATGAAAAAGTTTTTAACTTTTTTTTTTTGTTTGTCTGTGTCTCGTTTGGTCAATATTGACCACTTTGGTAAAACTGAATTTGTGCCCCTCTCCGAAGGTACACTCCACACACACACCACACACGCCACAGGTAGACTCTTAACTTTGCAACGTGCCCTGGGCCCTGAAGGGACGTGCCCAGGGACTGGGTGTTGCGAGTGCAAAGTTTTTAACAAAACATCGTTCGTTACAAAAACGTTTCCTTCCAGGTCGCAACACGTGCTCGGACGACAATGGCGGCTGCTCCGAGCTGTGCCTGGCCACGCCCACCGGCCACACGTGCGCGTGCGCGACGGGCCGCGCGCCGGTGCCGACGCGGCCGCGGCTGTGCGCGGCCGCCGCGGAGGCCGCGCCGCCCTGCGCGCCGCAGCGGTTCCACTGCGGCCGGGGGTACGTACAGTAGCACGACACGTGTGGTTGCCGCGCGAGCTGTGCCCGGTCACGCCCACTACGTCGTACAGTAGCTGGACTGACTCACTTCGCGATTGGGCTCGTCGAGAAATAATGCAATCAAATTTGGCCTATTTTTTACCCCCCCCTTGGTGATATTTGGTGATTGTAACGCTACCCCCCCCCATTCAAGACCAAGTGTAATTTTTTTGAAATTTATTGTTGATAAATGATATTTGGGTAAATACGCTTACAAAATATTGTTGAGTAATTTCATTGCTTTTGGCTTTCCCGTTATGTAAAAAAATTACACGTGATGTCTTCTTACTACTAATTCTTATTCTGTGACAAATAGCACAACACGTGTGGTGACACTCACGCATTCCGCCCGGCCACTTCCACCGGCCATAGTGTAGACTTTAGGCGTATACTATACGTATACCCATGCAGCACATAAGCGATATTACTAAGGCTACACACATCGCGATAACGCGAAGATTGGCATGAGCATCTCTTTCTCTGACATACAAAAAGAACGAGACATCAACAAGGATCTTCGCGCTATCGCGATGTGTGTAGCCGTAGCATATAAAACAATATCAGAGTTTATATTAGTGCTATAATCCATGTTTGTAATCCATCTATGTTTGGCCGTTTTTCGTCCGAAATACCTAACTGCATCTATACTATTTTTTTTATGTCACCCTCATAGTTTAGTTACAATAAATCGAGTTAAGAACCCAGTCGCGTTTGCTTTCAAAATCACCTGCAGTCAAAAGTGAACCTTATTGCATTAAGAACAGGCTGTATGAGCTGTTATATTGCGTGTTACTTGGGTAGTGTGGTAACTGTGCCTCCATTAATCGACTTATTGTTACAGACGCTGTATCGATAAACTGTACGTTTGCGACGGCGACTCGGACTGCCCCGACGGTTCAGACGAGGACAGCTCCCCAACAGGACCTTGCGGTAACTATTATTTTATACAAGTCGATACATGTAAAAATCGTTTAATTTCAAGTTAATTAGTAATGGATGTTGAGTCTTTTCTAAACAGAACTTAACTTGAAATTGGTATACCAAATATCGAGAGGTTAGGTTAGGCTAGATTTCTATATTTGCATTTGCGTTGCATCAATGGAGGCGTAATGAAATGCTGTCCGCTGTGTCCCCCCCCCCAGTTCTTGGTACCCGGGGTGGTCTGCCCCTTCGAGATGATACCAAGTTTATCCATTCTATATGTATACAACAGACATAATTGTCATTTTGTGACCGCAACCATTTATATTAAAATCCCTAAGGGCCTGCGCTTTCTTACCTGCTCGCCTGCTTGTGTATATTGAAAAACAGTATGAGTACCATATGATGCCATAGTTTTGCCCAACAGCCGCGGGCGAAAGTCGCAACAAAGCGGAGGCCTTTAGAGTGCTCTCCTCTGGAATTAATAAACTGTCAATATAGCAACAGGGATTGATATCAACACAAATCATATTCCCGTCGGTTGCAGGAAAATAATGCCTTTGCGTGTGTTACAGCGAATGTGTCCTGCCCCGACAGTCAGAGTTTCAAGTGCGACTCCAATCGTTGCATACCGAAGAACTGGATTTGTGATGGACAGAAAGGTAATTTTTAACCGATTTTCAAAAGAAGGACGGTTCTCAATTCGTCTGTACGGTTTTTTGTGACTTTGTTCATTTGGAAAATTCTTTTTTTAATGGAAAGGGTATATATACCTCTGAGGTGGTCCCGGCGCAGTTATATAGCTTAATCCTTAGATACATACCGTGTCGTGCATATTTTTAAAATGTTTTACGTGAAAATCAAATCCATGTCAATTTGAGATTTCTTGACCCATTTGACAAGGTTTGAAATCGACGTTAAGTTGTCTTCTACTAGTGTCATTTCAGTGGTATAATTTTAGATACCGTATGCACCTGACGGTTAAACTTTTAACAAAATTTTGTGTATTATTCTTAAGCTACCAGGGTTAATAATGCACTAATCGAAGATACAGAGAAGTTATTGATAGTCTTGAAGTGATTCTTGTTTTAATTTTTGTAACTTATGTAATTGTTTATTTTTCTGTAATCAATAAGCATACGAAATGTTACTAGTTATTAAGTTTCAATTGTATGTACATTTTTATTTAGTAATTAGAAATTATTTAGTAGATTTTTCTGCCTGAAACACAGGACCCCCTAGTTCAGGCACGTTTTATTCTTCCCATTTTTGTGTATTATACTATAAGTCACATTTGTAAATTATTCGTCAATCCATTATTATTATTATTCTCCGTATATCTTTATTTGCTTAAGTTAGGTTTTTTACAATATATATATAAAAAGTAAAATACAAAATGAAATTACAAAACATAAACACATTATAAAAAACCTAACCTAGAGTGCCGCCGGCAGCGGGGCGGGGCCCAAGCTACCGGTGGTTAGGGCCGCAGAGAGAGGAACCTCCTGACGATGCGCGCCGTGTCCAGAAGTACCGCTTTCTGTATCTGACCCTTGATCCAACCATCTAGCGAGAGTCTCTTGAGATGGTGATCGAGACTCTTCGCTATAAGCCCGTTCGCCGAAACGACTATCGGAACAATGATCGTCGAATCAACATCCCACATGGCGGTAACCTCGTGAGCCAAGTCAAGGTACTTGCTGAGCTTGTCCTTCTCGGCCTTCACGAGGTTTTCGTCATGGGGGATGGTGATGTCGACGAGCACTGCACGGCGCTTGGATCGATCTATCAGCACGATATCAGGCTTATTGGCTACAATAGTCCTGTCCGTGATGATAGATCGATCCCAATAGAGCGTGGCGCGACCATTTTCGAGAACCGGCGTTGGTACGTACTTATAGTACGGCACCTCAGACCCCACAAGACCATATCGAACAGCAAGTTGCTGGTGAATGATCCTGGCTACTTGATTATGTCTGTGCAAGTACTCGCCGTTAGCTAGATGGGAACAACCGGAGATAATATGCCTGATAGACTCTCCGGGACGGCGGCATGCCCGACAGATGTCGACCGTACCGTCCTTCAGGATATATCTCCGGTAGTTGTTCGTCATCATAACTTCGTCCGCAATTGCACAGACAAAACCTTCAGTTTCCCCGAAGAGATCACCGAAGCGTAGCCAGTTCACCGACGCGAGCAGGTCTACATCGGGCCCCGTGAGGGCCTTGTAGAACCGCCCGTGTAGCTCCTTACTCTTCCATATGTCCTTGCGGTCGTCGGTGCTAAGCACCTTAGGTCTACGCCAGTTCTCGTTTGCCAAGGAAAGAGGAGTAAGGCTTCTGTCTACTGCTACTACATCGCGATGTATCCCACACTCGTTGTTTAGGAAGTACTCCCTGAGGCTGCACACCTCGCGGTTATGGAGGTCCTTGGCGTTTAAAAAGCCACGGCCGCCACACTTACGCGGGATGTACAGTCTCATAACTGACGAGCGTGGGTGTAGCATGCGGTGTGTAGTGAGCAGCACACGGACCCGCCTATCCAGGGCGTCCAGCTCAGTCTGAGTCCACCTTAGTATGCCAAAGGAGTAAGTGAGCAGGGGCATCACCCAAGCGTTGAAGGCCCGCACCTTGTTGCCGCCAGACAAAAGACTGTTAAGTACTTTTGTCAAGCGACAGAAGAAGCGCTCCTTCACCGCCTGTATAGTGTCCCTGTCCGCAATACTCAAGGCCTGTGTCGGCGCATAAGCAGAACCGGTGGGACCCCTGCCTCCCACACCGCCGCGGGAGGGCGGTCCTCCATTCCAATTTAGAGATCGTGGTCGACGCACGCGTCCCTCTTAAGATTTTATACTATTTTTGTAAACGTACTACCAAATTATATTCATAAAAAGTATTTCTGGAGTTATAATTGAAGACCCCAACATCGTATGGCGACCGTCACAGCACTCAAGCATTACGTGGATACGTAATATAACGGACCTAACCTGCATATGCTACGCCCGGACGTCGCGACGTGGAACTCGCGGACCGGACCCGGCAACAGCTGCTGATCAAGGATAAATCAGGGGAGTGCTCGTTCCTTTTATACCTAATCCAATTCCCTTCCAGATGGTTTCAACGACCGCAATTTGGTGTGTTTAATTAAGTACGTAAAAATAGCATCGTGAATGCAGGACGCTTGCGCATATATAAAAAAAAGTTATGGCATTTCTATAAAATATATTACAAATAATAATTAATGTGCTATCATTCTTCCTATTGCAATTTCATTCTCTTCTTGTACGCACTAGCTTCAGCTTCAAGGCCATTTGCACTAATTTAACAATTGAATCTCAATTTTATTTAAACTACACATTAAGAAGTTAGTTATAGTGCTTAATAGTTAAATTAAATTCATTCTCAAACAAATAAAATAAATAAATAGCATAGGTGTTTTACGCATTCGCCGAATAACTATTCCAGATTGTAAACTGGTTCCCACTGGGCGCTGGCCGTTATCGCTATTGCTATTCGAGAACAAAGAGTGCTTCTTATACAACACGTGGCGAGAATCTGAACTGCAGGTTTGCCGGATAATAACGGTATTTATAAACCTTTATTTTATAGTTGCAATTTTAGTATCGCGTAATTATGTCTGACACGGAGTTGAAAGCGTTGTTGAGAAGACGCAGTGCCCTTAAAGGGAAAGTAACCAATTTTGGCAATAAATTAAAGGAATTTCATAATTATAAGGAAGTTACAAGTAGTCATGTTAGCGAATTGAGTTTGAGATTATCGCGATTCGAAATTGTTTTCAATGAGTTTGAAGTCTTACAGGATAAAATTGAGTTGTTAACTGATGACTGCAATCAGCTGTCCGAGAACGTAGATATTGAAAACAGTTTTTTTGAGCTGATTAATTCAACGCAACAATTTATTGCGTTACATAAACAAAGGTGGAGTGAATCGGAAGACAGACCTCTCAATTCTGGTTGTCTTGTAAACGTAAAATTGCCTCAGATACAACTGCCGACTTTTGACGGCAGCTATAATAAATGGATAGAATTTAAGGATACATTTAAGTCTATAGTGCATGAAAATTCATCGTTAAATGAAATAAATAAATTTCATTATTTGCGCACCTCGCTTGAGGGCAGTGCCGCTATTGTTATTAAATCTTTGGAAATATCGGCGGCGAATTATAACACCGCCTGGCAACTGATTTGTGAGAGGTTTGATAATAAAAGGCAGTTGATTAGTAACCATTTACGTGCGTTATTAAACAGTGAGCAATTAACAAAAGAATCTCATATATGTTTAAGAAATATGATCGATCATATCGCCAAAAATCTGAGAGCTCTGCAGAGCCTCGGCGAGCCTACTGAGTCATGGGACACTCTGATTGTTTTTATTTTTTCCTCCAAGCTTGACCCGGTCTCTATAAGAAAATGGGAGGAACATAGAAACAACCTGAGTGAGTCCCCGAAGTTAATTGAGTTTAGCGATTTTCTCCGCAGCAGGGCAGATGTATTGGAGTCATTGTCCCGAAGCAGCAGCCACACTGAAAAACATGAAAAGAATATACCTAAAAAGGTAGATAAATATCAAAAATCGTTTGTCGCTTCTGCTTCAAATACAGTGGCTACCAACTTACCACAAATGTGCTGTGGGATATGTCATGGTGAACACCGCATATTTAATTGCAGTAAATTTCTTGCCATGACACCTGAAACTAGAGGTGCCGAAATATATAAATTAAATGTGTGTCCTAATTGCTTTCGCGGTGGTCATCGTGCCTATCAATGTCGCGCATTCCCGTGTAAAACATGTGGGCGCAAACATAATGTATTATTACATCGCCCGTATGATAATAATAATAATAAACCTAGTACTTCAGCGACTAATGCCTCACAGTCCAGTATCGGCAAAGTAAACAATGCTTGTCCAGTTTCCTTATCTTCTTGTACGGCCACACAGGTGTTGCTATCGACAGCAATGGTACAAATTGTAGATATACAAACAAATAAATGTCACACTGTGAGAGCTCTACTCGACTGTGGGAGCGAATCATCCTTTATAACTAAATCGCTGCACGACAAATTAAACCTTTCTAGCCAAAAGATTGATCCGATTGATGTAACCGGGATAAATAATATCTCATTTACTGCATTACAAAGATGCAAAATAAAAATACAATCGCAAAATAAAGATGTAAACAAAAATGTATACTGTTTTGTAATTGAGCACATTGCAAGTAACTTACCTTCAAGCGAAGTGGATATTTCCACTTTCGAGATTCCTAAAAACGTGAAGCTGGCCGACCCGGCTTTTTATCAACCCAGTCAAGTAGATCTATTACTCGGAGCGGACGTTTTTTGGGATCTCGTCGTAGAAGGTCAACTGAAAATAGGCAAAAATAAGCCAACATTACAGAATTCGCATTTCGGATGGCTTGTTGTGGGTCCAACCTCATGTCTAAGTAACACAGAGGCCTGCAATAAAATTCATTGTAATTTTAGTCGCGAAATCAGCGCTCAAATTGAGAAATTCTGGAAAATAGAAGAATTACCAAAGGAAGAAAAATGGACAAAAGAAGAAGAAGCGTGTGAAGCTCACTTCATCAAAAATACTTACCAATTACCTGACGGCAGGTTTTGCGTGAGTTTGCCGTTAAAACACAACCCTGAAAAATTGGGAAATTCATTAAATATAGCGTTAAATCGATTGAAATCATTAGAAAGAAGATTTACACGGCAACCTCACGTAAAGGAACAATATTGTAAGTTTATACAAGAATATGAAGATCTGGGCCACTTGACGGAAGTAGAGAAACCAGACAAGGCAAATTATTTACCTCACCATCCTGTGTTGCGCGACAAAAGCGCCACGACAAAATGTCGTGTCGTGTTTGACGCTGCAAGTAAGACTTCGTCTAATTTGTCGCTTAACGATATTTTAATGGTTGGGCCCACGATACAAGACGACATTTTCTCAATTCTTCTCCGGTTCCGACAGCACCAATATGTGTTAATCGGAGACATTGAAAAAATGTACCGTCAGATATTAATAAAGGAAAACGAAAGATACTTACAAGTTATCCTGTGGCGAGAAAATAGCTACGATCCTGTAAAATACTTGCGTCTAAATACGGTCACTTACGGCACGTCATCAGCACCGTTTTTAAGCATACGTTGTTTATTAGAAATCGCAAACTCATGTGAGGATCCAGTCATACAAAATATAATAAAACATGACATGTACGTTGACGATTTAGTGACCGGCAGTGACAATTCGGAGCAACTTAAATATATATTAAGCTCCGTAACTCAAGCGTTATCAAACGCAAAAATGAATTTACGCAAAATTAAGTCTAATTGCACCTCACTGTTTAATGATGATATAAACTTTAAGGAACAAACAAATGTCGAATTTAATAACGAAACTACAACTTTAGGGTTAAAATGGAATCCGTCGTCTGATAAGTTACTAATTAATTGTTCTAAACAAATAAGCGCAGACTCACCCTGCACCAAACGCACGATTTTGTCCACGATTGCGAGTATATTTGATGTTTTGGGCTTGTTAAGCGTTTGTACAATAACGTTTAAAATATTATTACAAAAACTGTGGTGTTTGAAATTAAACTGGGATGACGAGGTGCCCAATGATATAAAATTAATGTGGGACAAAAACGTGCGAGGCTTAAATACTTTATGTGCATTCCAAATAGATCGCTGCGTACTGTGCCCTCATGCAACAAAGATCGAAGTTCACTGTTTTTCTGACGCGTCATTAGCTGCCTATTCCGCATGTGTATACCTGCGCGCCGTAAGCGATAAGGGAATAACAGTACGGCTCGGTTGTGCGAAGGCCAAGGTCGCGCCGCTTAAGGAATTAACTATTCCCCGACTCGAATTATGTGGGGCATTGTTAGCCAGTAGATTATGCGATAAGGTCTTAAAATCACTGAAATGCGAGATCGATAAAGTGCATTATTGGACTGACTCTAAAATCGTTCTAGCATGGTTAAATATTTATAAAACGAATAAAATGAAATTAAAGACATTTGTAGCACATCGAGTAGCCGAGATAAGCGAGTTATGTAACGGCATAGACTGGAAGTACGTCCCTTCTGCCTCGAACCCTGCCGATTTAGCTTCGCGCGGTTTGACACCCGAGCAATTGGCGTCAGCGCGTTTGTGGTGGGAGGGGCCTGATTTTTTGCGTGATGAGGAGTGCAAGTGGCCGTCTCAGAGTACCAAATTAATGTCGGACGTTCCCGAAACAAAACAAGCAGTTACGGCAATGAAGGTCGTAACAAAAGAATGCGGCGACTTAGTTACGATAGAAAACTATTCTAATTTTAATAGTTTGAGACGGACAGTTGCATTTATTACACGATTTATAAATAATTGTAAACATCCGATGAACAGGTTTATAGGGCCTTTGAGCGTATTTGAGATACAGTCTGCCGAATCTATACTGGCAAAAATATCGCAATTTAAATCATTTCCAGACGAAATAAATTCTTTAAAATGTAACATCCCAATAAAAAAGAAATCTAAACTTTTGTCTTTAGATCCGTTCATGGATGAAAACAATGTAATGCGAGTAGGCGGCAGGCTACAAAATTCAACATACGAATATGAGAAAAAACACCAAATTATTTTAGATAGGCGAAATCATTTTTGTAAACTAGTATTTCAATATTTTCATGTTGAATTGAAACATGCAGGGCCACGACTACTGCTGTCAAGTGTTTACGATCAATACTGGGTTATCGGAGGGAGACAATTAGCGAGACAAGTATATAAAAATTGTGTAACTTGTAAACGATTGAGAGCAGTCGTCGCTAGTCAAATTATGGGACAACTTCCATCCCAGCGGGTGACGCCTGGTTATCCGTTTGAGGTGTCAGGTTGCGACTATGCGGGCCCCTTCTATATCCTAAATAGAAAAGGTCGAGGAGCACGGCTCATTAAAGCATTTTTATGCATTTTCTGTTGTTTCAAAACTAAGGCCGTTCACCTCGAACTTGCAAGTGATTTAAGCAGTCAATGTTACATTCTAGCGCTAAGACGCTTTATAGCCCGACGAGGAAAACCTCGTGAAATATTTTCAGATAACGGTAGTAATTTTGTAAGGGCTAGTAAGGAGATAGGTCAACTAATTTCAGCAAGTCGCAACTCTGTGTCAGAAACATTCGCAAACGACGGCATACAGTTCAGATTTTCACCTGTTTATGCTCCTAACTTTAATGGCTTGCACGAAGCCGCGGTCAAGGCGGCGAAATATCATATAAAACGAATTGTAGGCACCATGCACTTCACGTATGAAGAGCTTACGACCATATTCGCGCAAGTTGAGGCCATCCTCAACTCGCGCCCTTTATCTCCTCTCTCTACCGATCCTCACGACCTGTCCCCATTGTCCCCAGGGCACTTCCTCATCGGAAGACCGATGACGTCATTGCCGGCGCCTAGAATTGAGGAAGATAACCCGAGCCGACTACAACGATATGCTCGAATAGAAAAGGTTCGCCAAGATTTCTGGGCAAGATGGAGCCAGGAGTACGTAGCTGAACTGCAACAAAGGACTAAGTGGAGAGTCAGACAGCCAAACCTAAAGATCGGGCAACTGGTACTCATCAAACAAGGCCAGACAACCCCACTTACATGGCCCCTCGGGCGCATCACACACCTGCACACGGGACCTGACGGGCTCTGCCGGGTTGCAGATATTCACACCAGCAAGGGCCCTGTCCGACGCGCCATTTCCTGCATCTGCCCCTTGCTGGACGAGACTGCGGACCAGCCATCCTCACCATGTTGAAAGCCGGACCTTTCAAGGCGCGGGAGCATGTCGGCGCATAAGCAGAACCGGTGGGACCCCTGCCTCCCACACCGCCGCGGGAGGGCGGTCCTCCATTCCAATTTAGAGATCGTGGTCGACGCACGCGTCCCTCTTAAGATTTTATACTATTTTTGTAAACGTACTACCAAATTATATTCATAAAAAGTATTTCTGGAGTTATAATTGAAGACCCCAACAGCCTGTGACATACCAAGGTACTTGTAGGTTTCAGCCTCGGAGATAGACCTGAGAGTCATTGTCTCGGAAAGTTGCAAATTCGGGGAATTTACGATTTTCCCTCGTTGTACATGCATGACCGCACACTTATCTACACCAAACTCCATTTTGATG
This sequence comes from Eudemis profundana, assembly GCA_947034925.1. Classification (NCBI taxonomy): domain Eukaryota; kingdom Metazoa; phylum Arthropoda; class Insecta; order Lepidoptera; family Tortricidae; genus Eudemis; species Eudemis profundana. The sequence continues at coordinate 4,605,554 of OX344814.1, read as the reverse complement.
GCGCTACTGAAGGTTTCTGTGACCTTCAGTAACTCCAGCAAGTCTGGGCGTTTGGGTGCAAATAGCTTGAGGTCGTCCATGTACAGCAGATGAGAAATGACCTCACCCCCTCTCCGAAGCCGACAGCCCAGTCCTGACTCCTTCAGCAGAGTGCTGAGTGGGTTCAGGGCCAGGCAGAACCACAGGGGACTCAGACTGTCACCCTGGAAAATACCTCTCTCAATCCTTATAAAGTCATGCGGACCAGGGGGGCCATCTCTACCGCCTGGTTGACGAAGGACTGTGGTCCACTGCCTCATACATGCGCCTAAGAAGGATTTTAAAGCTGTATTGATTTTATACAGCTCCAAGATCCTCTCCAGCCATGAATGAGGCACCGAATCATAGGCCTTCTTGTAGTCAATCCAAGCAGCCGAGAGAGACCCCCTGTCCCGCCGGACTTGTTGGCAAATGGCCGTGTCGATGAGGAGGAGCTCTTTAGTACCACGTGACCCAACCCTACATCCATTTTGAGAGAAGGCCATAACGTTGTTCGCAACAATGTGCGAGTTGATTTTTGATCTCAGAATGGATGTAAGGAGCTTGTACAGCGTGGGCAAGCACGTGATGGGTCGATAATTCTTCGCTTCCGCGGTACTACCGGACTTGTAGAGCAGGAAGGTAACACCTGTTGTTAGGAAAGATGGTAGGGAGCCGAGCTCAAGGGCTTGTTGGAATTGTGTTGCCAAGCGTTCATGTGCGCATCGAAACCACTTGATCCAGAAATTGTGTAACCCATCCGGCCCAGGACTTTTCCAGTTCTGGGTCGCACGAGCCGCACAACTCACGTCATCGGGGCTGATGGTAACAGCCCCCATGGTTTCGATGGGCTCACATTCTCGCTCAACAACAGTCATCCACTCGCCCTCGGTGTGCACGACTGGCGCCGACCAGATACTACGCCAGAAATTAATCATGGCGGTAGGATCCGGTAGTTGCCCGTCGGCCACACGTTGATCGGCTCCCTCCCACTTTCGGTATACCTTCCTTTGGTCACTCTGAAAGAGACGATTCTGCTGGTATCGATCCACACGCTCTCTATAGCGGCGAATACGGCTTGCCCATGCATAGACTTTCTGCTTCAGGAAGTCTATGCGCTCCGTGACACATGCCATGTAGTCGCGGGGTCTGATATCAGTCCCCGCGAAGGCTTGTGTCACGAAACGCATAACACGGGGGCGGTTGTTACCCCCCCTGAAGCAGATCAGCTTTGCAATGAGAGTCCTAAACGTGCTGATACGCCGCTCGATCCGTACTTGCCAGGCGGGGACACCCCCGGCGGTCCGCGGCGCTCGGTCAGCGTCCGGGAACTTGACGCGAGCGACGCGGCACGCCGCGATGGCCCCACAATACATGATCGAGTGGGTATCAGCAAGATCTTCGCTAGCCCGCATATACGGGTCTAGCAAAGCGTTTAGGGCTGCCACTAGCGCTAGATTACGTCTATTCGTGGGCAGGCGAGGTAACCGCGGCCTAGAGTCTGCCGTGGATCGGTACTGCTCAATCGCCTCTTCCAGAGCCCTCCTCAATTGCTCATTGGCCTGGGTACTTACACTACTCACGCCGTCCTCCTCGTCGGCAGGGGGATCCCCCCGCGGCGCCCCCGGCGCCAGGTCGGGTGCTGGCACCGGGACCGGCGATGTAGCGGGCGGATTCCGAGTCGAAGTGGAGGCCGCGCGAGTAGCAAGCACTTCCAGGCGCAATCGATCAAGTGTCGCGTCATCCAGCCGCTTCAGCCGCTGGATGGCGCGCACCTGATCCGATAACCGTTGCGCAGACACGTCGATGGTCGGTTCAAGAGTCTGAAACAGAAGCAACATCCGGTCACGGTACGCTGTCAGGCTAGTACCTCCCTCTGTGGCCCCATAGTAGGCGCGCATGCAGTTCTCATTCATACTCTGAGTCCATCGCATGCGTCGCACTACACCACCGGTAGCGAGGGCCGTGGGCGGGGCAGGATGCCCCACAGGCCCCAAGCGTGCCGGCAGCGGTGGCCGTCCCCTTCGCGCAGGTGGTCGTGGCGGTGGAGGCGGCGGCCCGCGCTCGTCGTCGCTCGACCCACTAGTGTCGGCCGCGGTCGCGAACTCGTCGCCGGACGAGGTCGGTGAGGAGCTGGACGAGGCGGGCGGGGATGGTGGGCGTGCTGCAGTTTCCGCTCTGTTTCGACGTCTTGTTATCATATTTTTTTACTCGTTTTAGTGTTTATTTAAAGCGTTGCGCTGTCATGACCGGCTGTCACTGTTCACATGAAATGTAAATCGTATTTAGTCCATTTCCGTTTTCCGTAGGGAGCGGTGCGGTTTTTCCATGGCATTTTTGATTTTCATGAAGTGATAAACATCGGTTTAAACTACTAAAAACATATAAAAACATTTTTCGGAAAAAAATTGTAAAAAAGACGTCTGTCGTTGTCAGCGGTAATTTTTTTTTTTTTTTTTTTTTTTTTTTTTTTATTATTATTATTATTGATGTGTTTTGGGCCTTTTATGTGCCGCTTCGACCATTGCTGATCTATTGTGGCAGCCCTTTTGTTAGATTTCACTGCAAAGGCCCGTTGAATCTAAGAAATTCCAGATTCTTTGGGCAGTGAGTAGTTGTATCTCTTCCGGTAACAGAATATGTCGCCCTAGATGGATACTTCGTTTGCGCATGAGTGGTCCGCATGAGCAGAGGATGTGCATGGCAGTCTCCTCTGACTCTTGGCAGAACCTGCACGCTGGATCCTGTTTCATACCCATTTGAAACAGATGTTTGTTCAGTTTGCAGTGGCCAGTGAGGATTCTGGTCACTGAGCAAGTTTTAAATCTTTTGAGTGATAATAGCTCTGTAGATTTCTTGCTGTTGAACCCTTCAATTTGGGTTTTCGAGTGCCTTTGTCCTTTTACAGACTTCCACAGCTCGATTGCCCTACCTTTGTACAGGTTGTGTAGCAGAGAGTATGCTTTTTGTTTTGTGGTGCCGCAAAACGGTTCCGGGCCGACATGGGGTGTGTCGGCCTCTTTCCTTGCAAGTTCGTCTGCTTGGTCGTTTCCGTGTATATCGGAGTGCCCTGGTACCCATCTAAGTGTAACTTTGTTGGATGTGGCCAGGGTGTTCAGGTTGTCCTTACAGTTCTGGACAAGTTTGGAATTTGACTCTAGTGAATCTAGTGCCAACAGAGCAGCTTGGCTGTCCGAGTTGATGTAGATGTGTCGATGTCTTAGGTTCTTTTCGAGGATGATTTCTGCACATTTGTTAATGGCGAAAACCTCCGCTTGAAAGATTGAGGCCTCTTTCCCCATGCTGACGCTTATCCTGAGTTTTGGCCTTTGTCCATAGACTCCACATCCTACGTCATCACCTTTTTTAGAGCCATCTGTGAACCAGATTAGGCTGCCCTCTTCGAAGGACGTGTGTTCATCTGCCCATTCGTCCCTAGAGGGTATTTCCACTGAGTATATTTTTGTGAAGTTACATACAGCATTCATATCATCAGTGGGCATGCATAGGATGTTGTTTTCAAACACTGAGACCTTAAGTTTGGTCAGTGCTTGTGAACGCCATGTAGTCCTCGTTTGGGTGCAGATTCTATAGATACACTGCTCCGCCTCTTTCTGCACTTGTAGGTGCAGTGGTATTAGGTTCAGCAGTGCATCCAAGGCTGCCCCCGGTGTAGAGGATAGGGCTCCCGTTGCGGTTATGCAAGCGGTGCGTTGTAGGCTGCTTAATTTTTGGATAGTTGTCTTTTGGTTGGTTTTATTACACCAGACGGCTGAGGCGTATGTGATAATAGGCCTCACGACCGCTGTGTAAAGCCACATAGCAATGTTGGGTTTTAAGCCCCATCTTGCTCCTGCCATTCGACAACAAGTCCATAGAGCCATCTTCGCTTTTTGGATTATATTTTCCAAGTGTGTGTTCCAAGTTAACTTTTGGTCTAGTGTGACCCCTAGATACTTGACTTCGTTTGAGAAGGGTATAATATGCCCGTTAAGCTTTAGGGTTCCAAGCTTTTCAAGTTTACGTTTCTTGGTAAAGGGCACTATTATGGTTTTACTGGCGTTTATAGTCAGTTCGTTTTCTTTACACCATTTGATGATGGTGTTAAGAGCTCCTTGCATTAGGCTTGAAATGGTGTGGAGGCACGGGCCCCTGACTACGACCACAAGGTCGTCGGCGTATCCCTGAGTATCGTAGTCGTGGCCAGCCAACAATACAAGAAGTTGGTCCACAGCTAGGGTCCATAGGAGTGGGGAGAGTACACCTCCTTGTGGACAGCCTCTTGTGGTGTGAAATTCGTGGGTTACAGAGTTTAGGGTTAGCGTCGCTATCCTATTGGATAGCATACTCTGTACCCATCTAATAGTGGTTTCGTCAACGCCCTTCGACTCCATCCCCTTGAGGATGGTTCCTGTGGGTGTGTTATCGAAAGCGCCTTCCACGTCAAGAAAAGCACATAGAGCAGTTTGCTTATCCTCTAAGGTATTCTGCACCTTGTCGACCAGATCCAGTAGGGCAGTTTCTGTGGATTTCCCTTTTTGGTAAGCATGTTGGTTGGAGCTGAGTGGTCTAGCCACCAGGTACCGAGCTCTAATGTGCTGATCTATTATCCTTTCCATCGTTTTAAGGAGGAAGGATGTAAGACTAATGGGTCTGAAGGATTTAGGCTGAGAGTAGTCCTTTTTCCCTGCTTTTGGTATGAATTGTACCTTGACCCGAGTCCATTGATCTGGTATCGTGCACCAGGCAAAGCTTGCGCGAAAAATTTTTACCAGATGCGGGAGGAGTAGATCTTGTCCCTGCTGTAGTAGGGCAGGGAAGATTCCATCCATACCCGCTGATTTAAATGGTTTGAATTTCTTCAGAGCCCATTTAATTTGGTTTGGCCTGAATATATATGTGGCCAAGTTCCAGTCAGTGTTGCCTGCTCTGTGGGGTTTTTCACTCCCTCCGGGCCTTAACTGACTGTTGTTGGTTGTGAACGAACCGGGGAAGTGGACAACTCTGAGAAGCTCCAGCGTTTCCACCTCTGTGGTCGTGTAGGTGTTATCCGGCTTCTTCAGAAGACCTAGATAGTTAGTTGGTGTCTTGGCGAGTATTTTGTGTATTCTCGCCCCTTTGTGGGTTTGGGCAATGTGTTCGCAGAATCTACGCCAAGACGCTCTTCTGGCTTTTCTGATCTGTTTGTTATATTCAGTCAACGCTCTCCCGTACCGTTGCCACTCGCACGGTTTGGTCGAGTGATTGAATATGCGACGTGTGGAGACCCGTAGTCTTTCGAGCTTTTTGTTCCACCACGCCGTTGGGTTGTTTGTGGTTGATTCCTTCAGCGGGCAGTTCTGCTCATAGGCTTTAATGACGTCGTGCGTCAAGAGCTCTACCGCTATGTTGAGTGAATCAGGTGTTTTTATGACTTTTGGGACGTCCTTTAGATATTCCTCAAGGTTGTCTTTATAGGCAGCCCAGGAAGTGTCTTTTGGATTCCTACGCACTAGTGGTATTGAGTCTAGTGATCCTTTAACACCAAAAATGATATGTTTGTGGTCCGACATTGGGTTTTCGCGACTCACATGCCAGTCAGCAAGGCAGCTAGCCACCTTTGGAGTTGCGAATGTTATATCTAATACTTCTTGTCTTGCTCTGGTTACGAAGGTTGGAGTACGACCGTTGTTCAACAGATGTAGACCGTTAGTAAAGATAAAGTTGGAGAGTAACTCACCTCTTTTGTTGATGCCAGAGCTGCCCCAGATGGTGTGGTGGGCGTTGGCGTCGCATCCCACTATCAGTTCCGACTTTTGTGTGTGGGCGTAAGCCACCACTTTAGTCAGTTCTTCGGTGGGGTCGGTCTTCTCTCCGGGCAGGTAGGCTGAGCATACGAGTACTTTCAGTGTTCCCCGCCCTTTAAGATCGATGTAAGCAACAACTATGTCGTCACTGCAGAGTTCTGTAACAGGTAAAAAGTTAATGTTTTTGTTGAACACAATGCAGGCTCTTGGTTTAGTTCCTTTTTCGTGTACCAAAATCTTACCTGCCTGGTTTAGTCCGGCGACCTTACCGCTGGCGTTCAACCAAGGTTCTTGTAGGAGGGCGATGACCAGGCCATTTTCGCCGATGATTTTCTCAGCAACCGCTGAGGCTGCGATGGCGTGGTGAAGATTGGCCTGCAGGAATGTCGCCCCCCTACTTCTTTTTGCGTCACTAGTTGGGGTGACGTTGGGCATTTCCACGCCCCTGTCTTCCCCCACGAGCTTGTCCCCTACCCCTGGAGCGGCCAGCGCCCCTGTTTGTCCCCCTGCCAGGAGGAAACCGCTGCCGCGACGATGTTGAGGGAGGCTGGGGAGGGATCGTTCTTGCAGGGCCCGGGCGGACCATGCGAGAGGGTGTTGTGGTGGGGAGGGAAGGGATAACCGGCCTCGATGGTCCAGGGAGAACCTGTGAGCCGGTTGGGAGAGGGGGGGATGTTGTGGCGGTCGGTATTGGGGTGAGGGACGATTCAGTCCCGGGCTGTTGGGCCTTGTGCAGGCCCTTTAGCCGGAACTGTACCTCTCGGAAACCAAGGTTTGCCCTTAGGTGCGTCCTTTGGAGGGCCTCAACCGACAGGTCGTCAATGGATAGGGTCAGTGTGACCCCGCCCTTTTCGACCTTTGTGTTGATGGTCTTCCAAAGTTCGGTGCGTAGTCCCCGGTTTTGCGCACGCAAGAGAGGCAGACATTGGCTGACCTTGTTGGCGTCCGCCTCGGGGATGAACACCACCCCAATGTTTGGCCTGGGTAGCTCATGTTCAGGGATGACCCTGAGGTTGGCTTCAGGCCATGGTTTGAGGGATGGCGTTGCGGTTTCAAGCCAGGTCTTGGATTGTTGGTCGCTGCATGTGATGAGCAACCAACCTGGCTTGCGGGAGTAGCCCTTGAACTTTGGTCCTTCGCCAATCTCCATGGTTGATATCCTCTGCAGGATGGAATTGCAGAGGGACTCGAGTTGAGCGTCCGTCATCGGACTCGAGTCCTTGATACCAACCCGGATCTGGCTCAGGACCTCGCTGTAGGCTGGTGGGGGATGGGTCTGGGTTGGGGGTGTCTCACTCACCCTTGGGGCCTTGGGTATGTTCCCCTGCGGTGACTCCTCCTCCGAGCGGGGCCGTTTGGTCGGCTTTTGCTCAGGCTTGGGTTGTGAGTTCCCGAACTTGTAACCCATCTGTTTTAGCTCTGCAAAGCTCTTTTTGCACAGTTGCGCCGCCTCTGCAGGCGGCACCCCCAGTCCTTTAAGAGCTTTGAGGCGGTGTTTTTCTGAGCCTCGCAATCGCTTGGTCGGCCTTTTGTTGGGGTTGTGAGAAGCATCAGTCGGTAAGTTTGGTCCGTGTTCGGACCTTTCTACCGTGCTGGTGCTCTGCACCACCTCCATCGGTTGCTCCGACGTTTGAGCGGATTCCTCCGCATCTACCGTCAGTGGCAGAAGTTCCTGGACTAGGTCGTCCAGGGTTTCTATATTTTTTTTGTTTAGTTCCTCCGTTTTTGTTCCCACGAGAAGCTAGGGAAATAAAGGTCCATTCCAGCAGAGCCCCGCTTGCTGGAATAAGGCTATTTACACCTCGAGGTCGCCCGGTATCGAGGGCCCACCGTTCACGACTGAGCATCCCCTCAGCCACGCATCTATCGGCACGGTACGGATGACACCTTAGATTGGGGATTTTTGGAGTCGAGGTTTACTCCTCCAGGAGTTGGGAAGGGGTGGTGGTTAGGGAAAGGGATAGGTTAGGAATGAGTGGTTCCACTGCAGATACCTGCACTGGAGTCCAGGGTGAGGAAGGGTGGTGGTGAGGATGAGGTCAGTGGGATCATGGGAAATAGGGCTAGGGATACCCGAAGGGTGGGACTGCCACTACGGGTATTTGCCCCTCATACTTGGCCGCCTAAGGTCCGGGGTAGATGGTAAGTATGCGGCGCCCGTTTGACCAAAGGCGTTTCCAGGGTGCACGACCCACGAGCTGATTGCAGGTGGGCTCGTCCCAGCTCCGTAAGTCGGCAGAGACTGGGACGACGTGGACGTGTATGAGGCACTTGGAGTTGTGTGCCAATAGCTCAGCGCCGCATACCTGAGCGTACTCACTACTCCCCCACACCCCCCATTATTATTATGCCACACATGCCAAGTGTAGACATAAAATGATGTACACAACACGGGAGGTAATAAAAAAAAGCCCTCGATCGCATATTTACGTAAACATCGGCGATCTCGGCCTTTCTTTGTTATACTACCCTAGTTGTGTAATGTACTAATTATCTATATATATAAAAGAAGATGTCCTGACTGACTGACTGACTTACTGGCTCATCAACGCACAGCCGAAACTACTGAAGCTAGAAACTTGAAATTTTCACAGGGGTGGTTGTATAACGTAAGTAAGGGATAAGAAGGGATTCTTCGAAATTCATCCCCAAAGGGGGTTAAATGGGGGTTGAAAGTTTATATGGGGACCACACGATTTTTAAAGTTGGAGATCTGAGACTTCGAACATAGACTCTTCAATATAAGTTGAAAAAAGTAATTTCACCGTTTTTCGAAATTCATCCCTAAAAGGGGCTAAACGGGGGTTGAAACTTTGTATAGGCACCAAACGAATTTTAAAGTTGGAGATCTGAGACTTCGGACATAGGCCCTTCAATATGAGTACAGGAAAGTAATTTCACGGATTTTTGAAATTCATCCCCGAAAGGGGTTAAATGGGGGTTGAAACTTTGTATAGGCAAGGCACCAAACGATTTTTGAAGTTAGAGATCTGAGACTTCGTACATAGACCCTTCAGTAAGTGTAAAGAAAAGTCATTTCACCGGTTTTCAAAATTCATCCCCAAAAGGGGTTAAATGGGGGTTGAAACTTTGTAAAGGGACCAAACGATTTTTAAAGCTGGCGATCTGAAAGTTCGCACATAGACCCTTCAATATGAGCACAGGAAAGTAATTTCACGGTTTTTCGAAATTCATCCCCGAAAGGGGTTGAATGGGGGTTGAAACATTGTAAAGGGACCAAACGATTTTTAAAGTTGGAGTTCTGAGAGTTCGCACACAGACCCTTCAATATGAGTACAGGAGAGTAATTTCACGGTTTTTCGAAATTCATCCCTGAAATGGGTTAAATGGGGGTTGAAACTTTGTATAGTGACCAAACGATTTTTAAAGTTGGAGATCTGAGACTTTGTAAATAGACCCTTTAGTATAAGTAGAGAAAAGTGGGTTTATCGTTTTTCAAAAATCATTTCCCAAAGGAGCTAAATGGGGGTTGAAACTTTGTATAGAGACCAAACGATTTTTGAAGTTGGAGATCTGAGACTTCGTACATAGATCCTTCAATATGAGTAAAGAAAATATATTTTACCCTTTTTCGAAATTCATCCCTAAAAGAGGTTAAAATATTTTATAGGGACCAAATTATTTTTAAGTTACACATCTGAGACTTCAATAAAAGTCGAAGAAAGTACTTTTACCGTTTTTCGAAATTCATCCCCAACAGGGGTTAAATCGGTGTTGATACGATTTTTGAAGTTAGAGCTCTGAGACATCGTACATAGTCTTCTCAATATGATTACAGAAAAGTAATTTCACGGTTTATTGAAATTCATCCCCAAAAGGGGTTAAGTGGGGGTTGAATCTTTGTACAGGGACCAAACGATTTTTGAATTTGAAGCTCTGAGACATCGTACATACACTCCTCAATAAGAATAAAGAAAAGAGGTTTTACCGTTTTCCGAAATTCATCGCTAAAAAGGGGTCAAACGGGGGTTGAAACTTTGTATGGGGACCAAACGGTATTTGTAGTAGATCTTAAACATCTTACATAGAGTCATTCATAAGAGTAAAGAAAAGTGATTGCTGTTTTTTGGAATTCATCCCCAAAGGGGTTTCAATTGGGGTTGAATCTTTCTACAGAGGCCGAACGATTTTTGAGTTGAAGCTCTGAGACATCGTGCATAGACTCCTTAATAAGAACAAAGAAATGTGGGTTTACCGTATTTTATCCCTAAAAAGGGATCAAACGGAGGTTGAAACTTTGTAAAGGGACCGAACAATTTTTGTAGTAGATCTAGAACTCATCCAAAAGAGAAAAGAAAAATGACTGGAGTTTTTTGAAATTTATCCCCAAAGGGGTTTAAATAGGGGTTGAAACTCTGTATAGGGTCCAAAGGATTATTGAAGTTGGAAATCTGATACTTCGTACATAGACCCTTTAATAAGGGTACAGAAAAAGAGTTAAATCATTTTTTGAAATTCATCTTCAAAAGGGGTTAAATGGGGGTTAAAACTTTATAAAGGGACAAAATGATTTTTAAAGTAGGGTATCTAAAACTGATTAAACTTAACAGAACTCAAATGATTTCATCGTTCATTAAAATTTATCACGAAAACGGGTTGAGTAGGTAGGGGTTGAAAGTTTGACTAGGGAGGGACCGTACAATTTTTAAAGTAAAAGGTTTCTAACTCCATGCATAGCATATAGCAATTAGTAGATTGCTTTTTTTCTGTAAGTAACAGGTGTTTTATGAAGTGCATTAATTTTTTTGGAAATAATCCTTAAATGGACTAAAGAATTGATTTTCGCGATAAATCTGCATTGTGCAGTTTTGGGCCCAATATTTGAGGGTTTTGTTTAATTACAACCAAGTTTATGAACAAATATCAGAAACTATTTATAATGATTAAGTGCCTAATTATAATTTACGCCGCAGACGAAGTCGCGGGCATCAGCTAGTTATATTATAATCTCGTGTCTAGACTGCCACGACGGGTCGGACGAGTCATCGGAGGCCTGCGCCACGCACGGCTGCGGGCCCGACCAGTTCCTCTGCTCGGAGTCGCGGCGCTGCATCCCCGCGGCGTGGCGCTGCGACGGCGCGCCCGACTGCGGCCGGAAGGACCGCTCGGACGAGGCCGACTGTCGCGTCACAGGTGACATACACTCCAGTGGCGTGGCGTAAAAGATATCCCTGGGCAAGCTGGTGCAGATTTAGCGTACATTTTCCTTAGGAGTTGTAGAATAAGGTGCAAATGCCTGATATTAGGCAAGCCGGTAGGAATCGAGTTCTTTGGACGCCACGCCACTGATAAACTCGCAAATCGTCGACGGTTGCAGTCGACATAGGGAACGTGCACGACGAAGGTGCTGCCAATCTAAATCATATACTCTCATGTTGGGGCCACATTGACGAAAACGCCGTTACTAACATTAATTTATCGAGTTGAAGGACGATTAACGTCAGTATAGCTACGACTTACTATGTTTGACATTGACACTTACATATTATATCGAGAAATACATCGAGGTAGAAGGAAAAAGGGTTATTGTAAGGCGGCTTTTTAAATAATAATATGGTTATTTCTTTATCCTATTTATTTCGTGTGTACGGTACTAGATTTACATTAAGACTAAAACAATTTCTTATAAAATAGAGCGAGACAGACTGTATTCCTTTAAATTCAAATTATGAAATGTTCTCCAAAAATCGCCAGTCTGTCTCGGTGACAATGTGAGGTAGCATATCAAGATGCAATCCTCACAGTATGTACAGTCAAGAAATTTAATTTCCTACCCGTTTCATTGAAATGCGTGCTAAAAAGAAGTGGTGGCGACCTACTTTGCACGCCGTAAACTGCAGTTTCCGTCAATATTATTATCAGGTTTGAAAATCTGATACTAATGGTATAGACCGGAACCAGCGATCTGGTTCGGTCCCTGGCGCCCCCGGCCCCCACCTAGTATGATCCACTCAAGGTGGTCCGGCCGGCGACCTGTTTCGACCCCAAGGAACGCCACGGCCCTTGCGCTTGCAAGTTCAAGGCTTCAAAAAAAAGCTCATACTTATCAATTATTAGTCCGTTGATTACTTTCATAGGTATAACCAAGGACCATTAATCTTTGGTCTGTGTTTGATAAGGATCCTGATCACATCTTTAGGCAGTCTTTTTGCATTTTTTTATAGATTTTTTGCTCAATACGGCAAATGAGGCTTGAATCCGCGATTTTTTACCAATCACGCAGACGAAAAGTTAAAACAAGAGGACTGTCATTCTCCATACAAAAAGCTGTTCCCCGAATTTACAACGCCATCTATGTATAAGCTTGGTATAAGAATTATATTATTTACAATTATTCAACTTTGCAAACGTGACACAGTATTTAAATGTTAGAATTTATTTATTATTAGCTGTTTACAAACTAATCGTTACTATACTATGTTTCTTTGTTCAATAATAAGATCGTTAAATGTTTTTTAGCGCCATCTAGTTTTTGCCCGGAAATCTCCTAGCGGTCGGGTTACGATCCAAAATATGGAGAATGACAGTCCTCTTGTTTTAATGGTCCTTGGTATAACAAAGATCTTACACCGTGTTGCACACCCACTAGTATCATGATTTACTATAAATGACCTTTAGAGAACGCTGAGTGCCACCCGCTGATGTTCCGGTGCCCCAACGGCGGGTGCGTGCCGTGGGAGTACTACTGCGACGGGCGCGCCGACTGCGCCGACGGCGGCGACGAGCAGCGCTGCCGCGACGTGCCCGCGCCCAAGCCGCGCCCCCAAGCGCCCAGCTCCACCCAAGCGCCGTGAGCACATAATAGTACATTACACAACTAGGGTGGTAATAAAAAGAAAGGCCGAGATCGCAGATGTTTGCGGGCCGAGCTGCAAGCGAGGAACGTAAATATGCGATCGAGGGCTTTCTTTATTACCTCCAGTGTTGTGTACATCATTTTATGTCTACACTTGGCTAGAAAGCGGGTTTTTCCGTACGCGCAGCGTGCGGAAAAAGCCACTTTATGGCCAGGTGTGGCATAAAATTAATAGCATACAGGGTGGCCCATTTAGATCGGTCAGTATGGGAAAGTCTGAAACTATAAAACATACGAAGGTCTTTTCTTAGGAACCATGCCATCGATTTTAGGGACGAGAAAAACTGCATACATAGGTTTGAAAAATAAAACTTGTACTTTAACCGGGAATCGAACCCGGTCGTTTTGGAACATAAAACTTAATTGAATTAAAGATATTAAACACAATGTGTTTCGTACGGAACCCGGATGTCCCGGACGAAATTTAACCCCGATACGGAGTGCAAACGAAACTACAATGACAACCGGTACTTACCTATTCGAGCGCTGAGGCGGGCTTTTTCGGTCAAGTAAATCACAGTCAGGTCAGTCACAGTCAGAGTCTCGTCAAGGTTCAGCTACTCGTTGCTGAAGCACCAGCCCCGGGTCGCCACGCGGCGAAACAAGCACCGGTCCAGACGCCAAAATTTGCGGATTCGCGTTGCGAATATTGTCTCGCACTCCAAAACACAAAATTGTTCGTGTACACCAAATTCACAAACCAAAACCACTAATTCGGCACACAAAAGTAATCCGATCGCCTGAGAGCGTTACTTTGCCGAGTTCCGGATACGTTATGTCAGCGACATGACCGTCGAAAAAAAACGCGTTGCGTTTTCAGGTTATAATTATTTGACATTGACAAGTGGGCGCGTTCCGATTCACGTCGGGACGTAACAAACACCCGCCTCGGACAGGCCTCTAAGCCGGTCCGCTATACTAATGGAAGTCGCGACAAGGTTGCTACCGCTCGCTTGAGAACCGAGTCCCCCACCATGACCTCGGCAAACCGGGGCGTCTGGTCCTTACCAGGAAACAAGTTAACAATGCGCCCCCGGCGCCAACGCAGTGGCGGTAGGTTAGCCTCCTTAACTAGCACTAAGTCACCAACCTTGGGGGGACTGGTTTTGTCAGTCCACTTGAGGCGCTGCTGCAGGACATGCAAATATTCTAATGACCATCTGGCCCAAAAGTTCTGAGACATTTGTTGCAGCATTTGGTAGCGCGACAAGCGAGAGCTCTTTACTTCCCTGAGGGGGTGCTCTGGCAACGCTGCAAGTGGCTGACCAATAAGGAAATGACCTGGAGTCAACGCCTCCAAGTCATTTGGATCGGAGCTGAGCGGACACAACGGACGGGAATTGAGCACCGCCTCAATTCTACAAAACAACGTCGCTAGCTCCTCAAAGGTCAAAATAGTTTGACCAACAACCTTGTACATATGTGCCTTGGCTTGTTTTACACAGGCCTCCCAGATTCCACCCCAGTGGGGGCAGCCTGGCGGATCGAACGTCCAGGTGATACCCCGACGGGAGAGGTCTGTTTCAATTTCAATCTTATTATCTAACAAAAATTTTACAACATCTTGTAAATATCGGTCGGCGCCCTTGTAGTTGGTGCCACAATCTGACCGGATCAGAGACGGAAGTCCCCTACGTGAGACAAACCTATCCAAAGCAGCAATAAAGGCCTCCGTCGAAAGATCACTAACAAGCTCAAGATGCGCGGCCTTGGTGGACAGACATACGAAAACGCACAGATACGCCTTTACCGTCTTCGCGTTGCGGAGTTGCGAAGTTTTCACCAAGAAGGGTCCAGCGAAGTCCGTTCCAACCCTGGAGTAGGGTCTAGCCTCAGTGACCCGGTCCGGTGGTAGGTCACCCATCTGAGGCTGCATCGTGGCTGCCTTGAGTCTGAAACAAGGCAAGCACCGAAACACGATGCCCCGCACGAGTCTTCGGTTGTTCAAGATCCAAAACTCCCGCTGTAGAATGCCCAGAAGCGCATTGCAGCTGGCATGGGAGTTCTTAAGGTGGCGATCGGTCACCAACAAGTCCACCAAGTGCCCCTTCTTGGGCAACAATATGGTGTGGCGCGCCGAATACGACAAATTCGCATTACGAAGCCGTCCTCCAACCCGGAGTACTCCTGACTCGTCCACAAACGGGTTGAGGCGAGCTATCGCCTTCTGCAGTTTGGGTCGCCCTTTCCGTAAGGTCTTCAACACATCCCCAAAGTGTTCTTCCTGTACAACCCGAATCCAATGAAGTAGGGAGGTACTCCGCTCTTCACTGGTGAGAACACTACCGCGTGACCGGTTGTCAGGGTGGCGACAGTTGTGTAAGAATCGCTTGACCCAAGCGGTCACTCCAACAAGCTTGTCGAGGGAGCTATACCGTTCTAGCAACCAAGCGGTGTCTGGCGCTGGAGCTGTCTCGACAAGGTGGACCTTCAAGCCAGAAGATGGGGTCCCAATCACACAACTGGCAGGCCAGTGTGTCTCCTTTTCCAATAACCAATTTGGTTTCCACCACAGTGAATGGGCAACAAGCTCAGGTGCTGAACAGCCCCTGGATGCCACGTCAGCTGGATTCATTTCACCTGGCACGTGTCTCCAAACCAATGCAATCTCAGAGTTCTGGATCTGCGAGACACGGTTGGCCACAAATACCTCCAAGCTATGGACTGACGACTTCAGCCAGCACAAAACAATCTGACTGTCCGTCCATGCGTAGGCACCCTCCGCAAGGTCCACGGTGTCCTTCAGGGTGGAGGCCACATGGTTCATCAGGCGCACAAGAAGAGCGGCACCCGCCAATTCCAACTTCGGAATTGTCCAACGCGTCCGGGCCACCTTGCTCTTCGCCATGACCAAGCGTACGTCGACCGCTCCGGCGGAGCTGACCGTTCTCAAGTAGACGGCAGCTGCAAATCCTCGCTCGGAGGCGTCGCAAAACCCGTGAAGGGTAGCCCTGCATTTGCCTGCAGGCAACAGCTTACGCGGCAGTTCGACCTTATTGATCTCCGTGAGCGTGGAGAAGTAGGTCTCCCAATCGCTCAGCAAGTCCCCGGAGAGCGGATCATCCCAGCCCATTGGGACTATCCACAGGCGCTGCATAAACGCCTTGGCCGTGAAGATGACCGGTGCGATCCATCCGTTTGGATCGTACGTTCTGGCCACCGTAGACAGAACAAGCCGCTTTGTCCAGACCTTCGGGGAATCCAGTTCCACCCGATAGGTAAACACATCTTGGACCGGTCGATACTGCACGCCCAGGACCGATAACATGTGTGGGTTCTCGGCGTTTTCGAAGAGGTGCGGGTCTTGCTGGTGCTCCTCAGGGAGCCCGGCCAACAGTGCCGGTGAGTTGGACAACCATTTCCGCAACTCGTAGCCACCAGTCCGCAAGAGTTCAACCAACTCGTTCCGTAGAACCAAAGCTTCTTCGACGCTATTTGCCCCGGTGCACACGTCATCAACAAACAGGTCCCGTTCCAAAATGGCGGACGCTCGAGGGAACCTCAGTCGCTCTCGGGCCGCCAATTCAATCAAAGTACGGATTGAGATGTACGGGCTGCTCTTCAGGCCGTACGTGTTCGTATTCAGCTCGTACACCAACATCGGTTCATCAGGGCTCTCGCGCCACAATATCAGCTGATACCGACGGTCTTCAGGATGGATCACAGTCTGCCGGAACATCATCCGGATGTCAGCGACGAACACTACCTGATGCTTCCGAAAGTTCGTTAGGATGTCCGTTATGTCCTTGTGCAGCTTCGGACCTGCATGCAAACACTGGTTCAAGGACACGCCCGTCGAGGTGGCCGCGGAGCCATCGAAGACCACCCGAATCTTGGAATCCGGGGACTTCAAGACGGCGTGGTGAGGCAGGAAGTAGTGTTCAACCGTACGCCAGTCCAGGTTAGACACCGACATATGTCCTAACCCCTCGTACTCCCTCATGAAGTCCACATACTTCTGCCGGAAGAGCGGGTCTCTTCTCATGCGGCGCTCCATCGAGACCAGCCGCTTCTCAGCCAATGCGCGAGAAGCACCCAAGGGTGGCCGATGAGTAAGCAAGGGAAGTCGAGTTATGAACCGACCAGAGCGGAGGCGGCCAGTGTTATTCTGGTAAAACAACTCGCACTCCTGTTGCTCCGGACTAATCCGCGGCGCGGTCGGCGGTTCTTCAATCTCCCAGAATCGTTGCACGGCTTCTGAGAGTGCAGTTCCAACCAAGCAGCTCTCCTCAGCAGGAGGCGGAGGAACTGCCAACACCTGACCCATCACAGCATGTCCAAACTTGGTGTCCAAGGCCACTAGGCCACCAGGCTGTAAGGTCCGTTTGCTGGTGAGCAAGACCCTCCCTAGGACGTCCGCACCCAGCAGCACGTCGATCTGGCTAGGGGTGTCGAAGCCAGCATCAGCCAAATCCAAACCAGCTGTCAAGTCGCGCACCTCCGGCGGCAGCCGCACTTGGGGGAGTCGCCCGACCACTTCATCCAGCACCAATGCGGAAGCTGTAATCCTCGCATGGGAAGTGGGACTCTGCCCAAACGTGAAAGTAACCTGTCCGGCCAGGTTTGACACTTCTACATTACCTACACCACGCACAGTGTCCGGGTGGGGTGTCATATCCAAGCCCAACCGTTGCACCAACCGACTGGATACCAAGCAGCCTTGTGCGCCCGTGTCCAGGAGAGCACGTGCACAGACTGATCCTTCGCCAGGACCCCACACACAAATCAAGGCCGTGGGCAACAACACGGTCTTGTGGGTGTTGGCGGTGGTGGGTGCATGGGCGGCGTACCCCTATTCGGAGCGCCGGGTGGCCTCCGGGTCCGGTTGGTAGGGGCGCTCAAACCGAGCGAGTGGGTCCCACGCCGCTTCTTACGCCCGCCGCCCTTTGCGCGCTGTCTGCGGCACCCGGTATGCCTGGGGGCGGCCGAACACCGGCAGCCTCGCCTCTAGGCGGGGCCGCTCCGCAAGCGGTGGCGACATTCGCGGCGCCGATCGCGGCGGCGACGATCGCGGCGGCGACAATCGCGGCGGCGACAATCGCGGCGCCGACGATCGCGGCGCCTGACGAGGTGGAGGTGAGCGCGGGCACCCGCCCGTAGGGCCCTCCCTAGGGCGCTCGGGCGTGTGCGCAACCGCCGCGTAACTCTGGTGGGGGGGGGGGAAATTGCCACCACGACGGCCCTTCTCCTCCGCGTCCGAGCACCCCTGGCCAGTCTGGGACTGACTCCGAACAGGGGGCGCGGAGGAGCCCTGCGCCGGCTGTGAGCCCCCATTCCGGTCCATGCATAGGATGGGGTGGTGCTTCTCACCGCACCAGCTGCACGCTTGGGGGTGGGGACATTCCCTAACAAGGTGCTTACCCAAACAAATGAAGCACCACCGTCGCTTCTTCGCGATACCACGTCGCCCCAGTATCCTCTGCTCCATGAACCGCTTGCATACGGTCACCTGGTGGCCCGGGTTGTGGCAAAATATGCAGCACTCAGGCTCCGCAACCGCTACGTTGTACTGCCGCGGACCGGGTGGCCGCTGTCCCGACTTACCTCCGTGTCCCCTCGGAGAATCCATCCTCATCTGAGGCCGGGGCACCCCAGATGGTCTCGGAGGAGAGGGCAAGTCCGACGTGTCTGCCCGTCGACACTCGGTCTCTAAAAACTCCACAAGGTCTGTGAAGGCCGGGAGGTGCTGAGCGCTATCTCCGCCGTACCGGTGTTCGAACCGGGCCCGGACATCGTCCGGCAACCGGTGCAGCAGGAAGCTCAGCAACATGTAGGACCACTTGTCCACGGGGAGGCCCAACTTCTCCAGTCCCTTCGTTGCGCTGAGGACCGGGTTCAACATCTGGGTTCGGATGCCGGAGACCTGTGCTATGCGGGGAATCGACCAGATTTTGGCCATGTATGAATCCGCTAGCCGTCGCACATTTTGATACCTAGCCCTTAATAATGTGCGCGCGGTCTCATAATTGTCGTCGGTGACCGACAAGTGCGCGACCAGGTCGCGCGGTTCACCCACGAGCGCAGCCATCAATTGGGCCAGCTTCAAGGACGCAGGCAGGTCAGTCCGGGCATGTACCAGGCTGTCAAACAAGTCCATGAAGCTGGTCCACTGGTCCAGTTCCCCCCGGAATACGGGAATGTGGATGGCAGGTAAGCGCGCTGCCAGTGCCGGATTGGGACTCCCCACTGGTTTACCCTCAATGGGTACGGCAGCTGTCCGAGCTCTAAGCAGCTCCGTAGCCCGCTGGGTAATCCTATCCGCTAGATCCAGGCACTGGTCATAATCAGCCTCCGCCGGCTTACCTTCCTCCTCGCCGACCTCTTCCAGGTATTTTCCCAGACGGGACTCCACCTCCTGTACACGCATCGGCACCTGCTCGTACCGAGACAGCAACGCGTCTTCCCGGTCCGGTCTGTCCACCAAAGCCGCCGCCGAGGCAAACCAACGGAGTGCCGCCTGTATTGCCGCCTTGTGTCCGGCCATCTCACTCGATATTTAATCTATAAATATATAATTAATCTCTATAAGCTTCCAAAAAACTTGATTACAAGTTTGAAACAGTTTCACAATATACTATTATGTACTTTACAATGAGTTGCAATTGATACCCGAGAGCAATATTTCCAAAATCTCCAATATTTGTATGATACATCCAACAATATGATTATTATACTTAGCTATATGCTACTAACCATCCTCCAAATATAGTCCGTTTGCTAGAATGTACCTAATTTAACTAATACTCTCCACACAAATTATTGGGTCTCGGGGCTAATCAATTTATTAGAAAAAATCACTTAACTAACAGGAATTTCGGTACAATTTCTAGCCGAATTACTTGTATATGCTAGGGAACCACTTTCAGACAATCAATAATCAATACAAGTGATCGAAATTGTAACTTTTGTTCCGTAATTCTAACCTCAAAAACGTACACGTGTTTCAACCAAGTGCCAAAAAATTACCAAAAAAATGCGATTTCTTTGCCGTGAATCGCAAAATCAAACCACGCTCTGCTACCAAATTTGTTTCGTACGGAACCCGGATGTCCCGGACGAAATTTAACCCCGATACGGAGTGCAAACGAAACTACAATGACAACCGGTACTTACCTATTCGAGCGCTGAGGCGGGCTTTTTCGGTCAAGTAAATCACAGTCAGGTCAGTCACAGTCAGAGTCTCGTCAAGGTTCAGCTACTCGTTGCTGAAGCACCAGCCCCGGGTCGCCACGCGGCGAAACAAGCACCGGTCCAGACGCCAAAATTTGCGGATTCGCGTTGCGAATACTGTCTCGCACTCCAAAACACAAAATTGTTCGTGTACACCAAATTCACAAACCAAAACCACTAATTCGGCACACAAAAGTAATCCGATCGCCTGAGAGCGTTACTTTGCCGAGTTCCGGATACGTTATGTCAGCGACATGACCGTCGAAAAAAAACGCGTTGCGTTTTCAGGTTATAATTATTTGACATTGACAAGTGGGCGCGTTCCGATTCACGTCGGGACGTAACACAATGGATTTTATTCGTTTTAGATATCGTGCTTCCTAATAACATTTACTGCTTATGACCTACACAATCGATATCCAAATAGAAATAATGTAAGTATTATTTTTCAAAACGACCGGGTTCGATTTCCGGTTAAAGTAACAGTTTTTTTTCCAAATCTATGTATGCAGTTTTTCTTGTCCTGAAAATCGATGACATGGTTCCTAAGAACAGATCTTCGTATGTCTTCTAGTTTCAGATTTTCCCATACTGACCGATCTAAATGGGCCACCCTGTATAATATTATTAATATAATATAAGGAAAACGTTCGATGTCGCCCCAGATACCGCTGGAATGACAGTCTACTAAAACTGGCGTGAAATGACGCAAATCTTGAGTCAGAAAGCAAGCTCCTCTTTCGGCACTTGAGGTTATTTTAAAATGTTCTAACTCCAATTATATAGTTAGAGACGTCAAGTTTATTTTTACCAGTTGTCAAAAGGTTTAATTAATTCAACTTACTCTTCTGGACAGGTATCACGACGACTCGAGTAAGAACAGCGTTTGCGAAGAACACGAATTCCAGTGTGCTAACAGGGAATGTATACGAATGGTAAGCTTTCTACTCCATATCTATCCGCCTATTGTTTACCAATGTTTTTGTATAAGTTTGCATTGTAATTTATCTTTTGGTGTGCAATAAAGTATGATTGTATTGTATTGTATTGTATATCTTAACTAAAAAGTACCGCTTATCATTTTGGGCAACACACCCACATGGGACAATGCTTTGTACCTCGATCAGTGCCGCTTATCGATTCTAGCGCGGTTATTTTTTTATTACTTTTGAAGTAATCAGAGTTGAGCTTTAAAGGGAAAATAAAACGAAATTCTCATTTTAACAATAGTCGTTCCTGTGCATCAATAACAACGGAAACGAATCATATTTCATTGAGCGCTTGAAACGCTGAAATACCCACCCTTTAAATAACTAACTTCCTCACGTGATCAGGAGTAGTCACATCTTGCCCCGCCGGAGGGGCTTAGCCAGCGCCCAAAAAGAGCACGCGTTATTAGATAAAGAGACATGATCGGATGCGGTGCGTGCCGTCCGGCGGTAGGAGCCGAACGCCAGTTTTGCGAGAAAGAGAAACTTATGTACAGTCGGTTACCTCACTTATGTATCCAGGCGCACGTACATTTATGTATGCGTGTACGTACTATGCTGTGACGTGATTGAAACATCTAACTTCAAAGGAATTCCGCTGCGACTACCGCGCGGACTGCCTCGACAATTCCGACGAGGCCGACTGCGAGGCCTACCGCTCCACCACGCGGGCGCCCACCACCCAGGCGCCGGACGAGTGCCTCGCGCCCGCGCTACGGTGTGATAATGGCTCCCGATGCGTGCCGCTGCTGCAGCTGTGCGACGGCAGCTATGATTGTGCTGATGGGGCGGACGAGGCTGATCGCTGCGGTGAGTAGTCCAACCCTCGGACCCGATCGGGATGATATCTATTCGAAATTCTATGAAAATAACGCTATTTGACACTGTCTCGCGAGAGAGATGCAGCTTGAACGAACCGATAATAGTGCCTCTTAAATTAAAGCTTGTGAGGTGTTCCTATTATTCTCATCTGAAGCGTTAACTCTTGATTTCTTTGCTATGATCCGAATTCCATTGTAGAATCCTTCACATCGTTTTGCTCCTTTGTGACCCAATCTATTGTTCCATCTTGGGTGATCACATGAATTCCTTGCTACATCCAGGATTGAATCTACATTTTCGTCATAAACACTTATACTTAGTTCTCTTGTGAGACGATCTACTATTTTTGTTCAGGTGAACCGATGTGCTTGGCCGCGGCGTGCACGCATGATTGCCACCCGACCCCGTCTGGTGCCGTGTGCTCGTGCCCCGCAAAGTTACATTTGCAAAGAGACGGCGTCAGCTGCGACGAGCGCCACGTTTGCACCGAGTGGGGAGTGTGCAGTCAGGTACGGTTACCTACTATATTGGTTTATTGACCGAAGAATCCTGGGCACGGTCGCCAGATTCTAACCTACCACCCCTCCTCCATTAGAGCCACTGTACGCGTTCAGAATGTAGCGTACAAACTTTAAAATATCTTGACTGCCACCTACCGCCGTCTGGCGCCATGTGTTAGATCCGCGACTTTACATTTGTAAAAGGACGATGGCAGCTGCGACGTCTGCATCGAGTGGGGAGTGTGCAGTCAGGTTCGTTTACATGCTATGTTGGATGAATGTTCAAAGAATCCTGGGCACGGCCCCCAGATTGTAATCCACTACTCCCCTTCCTAGGACCTCTTTAAGTATCTCGAAGGTATATCAGTTCTTATCAAAGCGAAAATCGATAAATTGCATATTTGAGCAGGGTTTGACGATGCAGAACTGATTTAAATGCCAAGTATCCGAGTGATCGAGTTTCTCAGTCAGTAGCTTAATTTTTTGCACGTTTCTTTTCTGTTTTACAGACCTGCAAGCCACAGAAGAATCGCCACAAGTGCACTTGCTACGAGGGTTACAAGCTTGCTGATGATGGATTCACGTGCAAAAGTACAGGTATGAAATATAATAAGCACGTCCAATTGACCACATAACCCTTAACCATTCTCGAAGGCTTTTTATATTATGTGCTTTATGACTATCCATTATACGGAATTCTAGTACGTTCTAATGTCTGTAATGCTATTAGTACTTAGCTTACTTTTTTTTTTCAGAAAAAGCAACACCGCTTCTGGTATTCAGCAATCGCCACGAGGTCCGAGCGGTTGAGTTGCCATCATTGACTTCTCGTGCGCTCATATCATCACTCAAGAATACAGTGGCTTTAGACTGGAAGCGGACGGGAGACCAGGTCACGCTATATTGGACGGACGTCGTGGACGACCATATCTACTCAGGCACGGTGCAGGGGATAGGTGAGACAGCATTACATCCCTCTCTGTCCAACACCACGCAATCAAGGACTGGGTTTAAATTGGACACAACTTCCACCCTACCTACCTAAGGACTTCGGTCCCCAGGCACCCACCAAAAGAGAGATTATATTGCTCTCTCTTGTACAAGCTTTTTAGGGTTCCGTAGCCAAAATGGCTAAAAAGGAACCCTTATAGTTTCGTCATGTCCGTCCGTCCGTCCGTCCGTATGTCACAGGCATTTTACTCAAAAACTACAAGACCTATACTGATGAAATTTGGAATATAGATGTCTTGTAGATGCCGCAACTAAGTTTGGTAGTTAAATAATAAAAATAAAAAAATCTAGGGGGGGCACTCCATACATGTAACAGAAGCTCAAAAATTTTTTTTTCACAAAATGTCAACGTGTGGTACATAGTTCGACAGCTCTTTTGAAAACATTTTAAGGTTCTTAAGTAATGTTTTTGATTAAGTGAATACCTTTGGAAATAATCGCTCCGAAAGTTGTGAAAATTGTGTCTTCCCCCTCTATCTTCTAAACCGCGTGTCCGAAAAATATAAAAAAAATTACAAAGATAACGCTCAATTAATACTTTCAACGAAAGTTATTTTCAACAAGATCAGATTAACCGTTTTTGAGTTATTGCCGATAAAGTGCGCTTTTCAACAAAAGGACGTAATTGCTATGAAGATACGCTGTTTTGTTATTGTACTTTTTTCACATCGTATTTTTTACCTTATAGTTACGGCTATGGAACCCTATACTGAGCATGGTCCGACATGCTCTTGGCCAGTTTTTTCTAATATTAATTTTTGATTAAAACTTACCTTTTTCTACAGCGTTAAGCGACATAAGGGTGGTGATTGAACAAGGAGTATCAACAGCAGAAGGCTTAGCTGTGGACTGGGTTGGCAACAACCTCTACTGGGTAGAAGGGACCCTGCGGCAAATAGAGGTATATAAGCTACGGTTTTAATGTGAAAAAATCCAATCATTTGTATCAGTAATCGTAATTTCTCATAATGTTATTTATTCTATTATTAGGTAGCCCGTTTGGACGGGCGTCATCGTCGAACGCTCGTCTCTGGAGACATGGAGAGTCCACGTGCAATCGCAGTGGATCCCAAACTTGGTAAGTCTAATTACAGACCCTAGAGTTTTGAGGTTATGACGGCTCTACACGGCTCCACTATAAACAACCTCACACATACTCTTATGTTAGTCTGATAATCTCAACTCTTCCGGTCGTAGGTTTTCTCAACATGCATGGAAATGGGTCAAAAATCCAACGTTTAAATCGGAAAATGCTACCCAATCATGCAAACTACCACCATAGCCGCATCGAAGCGGAACCGATAAAGTACCGCATGTAAAAAGCTGTAAAATTAAAAATCGTAATCTGCTTGACTAAAATTTGGAAAATTGTCTATATTTACGGAGTATTTGGGTCATAAATCGAGCGTTTAAACCGCCTCACTTCTGTGGACACATTTTTGTCGAGATCCCTGCAAATTTTTGTGGCGTTTTAAGGCGAGGTGAGACCAGAATCGGGCACGGAAGCCTAGTTTCCAAATCATTTTTAGAGCACTTATTTGACTCTTAGGTCACTGTAAAACATATATAATAATATTCAGAACTGTATCTAGGGCTTCCTCTCACTTAGAACACGATAGCGAACACTTCGCTCGATAGAAAAGTAGCGCGAAAACACTATAAAATAAAGTATTTTTTTCATTTTTTTTCATTTTGTTCATCACCAGTTACCTTTTCTGACAAAATTAATACCTGACAATCATGATTTCACAGTCATGCAGGGCATCCTCTCATGTTTGGGTTGATAACGTATACTTTTATGTTAGAAATCGAAGATAATCTGCAATAATCTGCATTCCGCCCGACCCTAGTTTGTATGTGAAATGCGAGCCAGGTCCTACCGCGCCTTAATCTATTTGGTAGTGATCCCGGACTTCTAATAAATAATAGTCTGATATCCCATTAAAATCAGCAGGAATTTCGACACAAATGTGTCCACAGAAGTGAGGCGGTTTAAACGCTCGATTTATGACTCAAATACTCCGTAAATGTAGGCCATTTTCCAAATTTTAGTCAAGCAGATTATAATTTTTAATTTTACATTTTTTTACATGCGGCACTTTATCGGCTTTGCTTCGATACGGCTGTGGTGCTAGTTTGCATGATTGGGTAGCTTTTTCCGAGACTGATTGTACCATCTGCTCTATCAGGTTATCTGTTTTGGAGCGACTGGGAGCAATCCGCTCCCCGCATAGAGCGCTGCAGTATGGCCGGCAACAACCGGACAACGGTCGTGAAGGTCGACGAGATCGCGGACGGGGCGTGGCCAAACGGCATCACGCTCGACCACGGCGCTCAACGACTGTACTGGATAGACGCTAAGTATGTGTGATGGAGATCTCCTTGTTACCCATAAAGTTATCGAGTCATACTGTATTGTTAGACATGCAGTATTAGTTTGACTAAAACAGTTATATTTTCAGGATATTTTAAAACAACTGGAGTCTCATGACGTTTTTTGTAATAACTCGTGTTTTTATTGGCATTTTTGTGTCAATCTCACGATAGCATGTAAGTGCGGGCTTGTGCTCGTTTCACAAAGTGACATATCTTGTGATTCAAGCGAATTTTGTGTAGTCACCTTGGCTACACACTTGGTACCTATGGTTCTTCGCCTATTCCGCTGTGAGTTTATTACCATCAGTGTTCACATCGTGGGTGCAATTTACGTTATACAGAAACATGCATATTCCTCGGGATCCTGGGAATGGATATTATAGTAGATGCATTATTTTTGTTATATGCTCTATAATGTTTGAAGTTTGCACCCAAGATCCGAACACTGTTTATTACAAACCAAAACAGTGCTCTGCCAGTCGCTTGGCATTTAAATTACCCTTTGTATTATTTTGATAGATCCGACTCAATCCACACAACGCTCTACGACGGAACCAACTACCAACTAGTGCTCCGAGGCCACGCGATGCTGTCCCACCCCTTCGCGGTGACGCTGTTCGAGTCCCACGTGTACTGGACTGACTGGCGCAGCAACAGCGTGGTCAGGGCCAACAAGTGGAACGGCAGCGACGTGGCAGTAGTTCAGAGGACCATGATGCAGCCCTTCGATATCAAGGTAATGCTTGTTTACTACTGTTTTTATATAAGTTTGCATTTTAATTTTTCTTTTGGTGTGCAATAAAGTATGATTGTATTGTAATGAAGCCACCTGCGTCGCGGTGATGCTGTTCGAGTGCCACGTCTACTGGGTGGGTCAAGTAGCAACTGTCCATTATTGTTTGGTAGATATAGATGCCCAGTGGATTCAATGGCTATCTGGAACTTGTACAATACAGATGCTGGATTCTTTTATCAAAGGCTGTGAATTAGCGTTAAACAAAATTGAAACATCTTTGTAACCATTCGGTGGTTTACACAGCTTTAAAGCCACACACCTATGGCGTGATCGTATGCCTACATACTATGGCAGTCTTCAGATGATTGTCATTTTCTTGTTTATTCCTATTCGTAATATTCTTTGGTGTGTGTTTGAATTTCAATGTGTGCAATACTTGAGGTGTTGTGGTTTGTTCTACATCCCAGGTTATTCACCCGAGCCGGCAACCAGCGTTAGCAGAGAACCCGTGTGGCGTCAACAACGGCAACTGCACGCATCTGTGTCTCATCGACGGACCGAATGTACGCGTGTGTGCGTGCCCTCACGTCATGCGATTGGCCAGTGACAACATTACTTGTGAAAGTACGTGTGAGAATTTAATCAATTTCCGACTGGTAGTGCAAGTCACTAACGCAACCGTAGATCCGCGATCAACAGCCTTTTATTGTTATTATAATATAACACAATTTCGTCTACAGTACACGAGAAAGTGGTGGTGGTGGGGCGAGCGGGCTCCATACGCGGGTTGGACCTGGACGCGCCGGCGCAGCCCGTGATCCCCGCGGTGTGGGGCGCGCAGCTCGCCGCGCCGCGCGCCCTCGCCGCGCTCACCTCGGAGCGGCTGCTGTACTGGAGCGACGCCGAGGTAACAACAGATCACTTTCCGAGTATAGGGATGATCACTAGGTTAAAACCATATAATAGGGATGATGACAGTAATTAAAAACTACTAAAATACTATATTTATTGAATAAAACTTGAAGCTTGGAATATAAAATACGCATTGTTTTTTTTATTATAAGTGTGATTAATATTTATTTGTATAAAATAAAACTACAAAATAAGGCAATCCGCCATGATATCTTGAACACCAATCAGAGCGCATGACGTCACGCTTGAGTAAACGCATTCGCAACACGCACGAGCGTCTTGTGTTTTTATTATTTTTGTTTAAATACCGAGTACTATTTGAGTGTGAATATTATTAATTCGAATATAAAATAACACGAATCATGGATCAAGGATTTACTAAGGCAAACAGCGCTAATTTGCCTAGAATCGACATAATAATGCTGGGAAAGTTTATGTCATCAAATAAAGACTTTTGTTCAGCAGAATTTAGAAATGTTACAACTTCTATGTAAGTATATTAATAATAATTAAAAACTTTATAATTTGAGTTATAAAATAATTCCCTAAAATATACTTTTGACGATGTATTTCTTATCAAGTTATTTTTAAGGTTATGTTATTGAAATATTTTTACCTAACCTACCTAACCTAACCTAACCTCGAAATAGATTGTTTATATTTTTACATTTAGACCTCGTACAGAATATTATTACCAAATACTATATACTAGAATCTACAAAAGTATGTAAAAACTTACGTCAAAGTGATCTTCACAAAAATAAAGGTGAGTACTGGGCAATATTCCTTTTGAATCTCGCCTTGCAAGTTTAAGCCACTTGTTTCGTATTGTTTTATTTTGAGGAACGAACACAAATAGCTTATTAGGAGTTTTTATGGATGTATTCTCACACTGGGGGACCCCACACCACCTATACACTTTCGAATTCATATTTAATAACACAAAATAACTAAATTCTTGCACGAGCGCAGCGCGTTTACGTTTTGATTACTCAAACGTGACGTCACAAGCGACGCCATGACACTAACAAGCGTTTTAGGGGGAAATTTAAATTATTATTTTAAAATTGCATTTTTTCCTACTAAACTTTTAATTTCTGCAGAAATATCTTATTCATTGTAAATAGTATATATTTCTGGACATTATAGGTCCATTTTTCAATTATTGTCATCATCCCTATTCTATTTAGTCCGTCAGTTAGATATTGGAAAAATATGGTACACGTATTTTATGGTTTATGAAAATATTAAAAATCGAAAAAGTTATAGATCATAAAAATTCTGGAGTGGGGGGTTGTGACGTCACTCCTAGGTAAAAATTGTACCGAGAAGTGACGTCACTCGGAACTTCTAAGCACTGTATTCTCGTTATTTTTTTGTTTGCCAAAAAAAAGAAAAAGACGTGTAAAATATTTTTAAATAATCTAACTGACGGTTAAACAGTTTTTTTTGTCGTCTAGCCCATTGGCTATATGCGCAGAGCCATCTTGTGTTCGTAATGAGCGGGCTCCTTGCGCGGGTTGGACCTGGACGCGCCGGCGCAGCCCGTCGGTTTACTATTGGATCGCATAAATTTAAAAGGCATAATGCATCATTTGGCATAATGCTTTTTTTTCTGAACACGTAATTTTTTCAGGATTATTATAACGCAAACCTAACCTAGCCTGACCTATTTAACAGGATGAGGCCTTAAAGAGTCCTGAAAATTCCACAGTTTAAGAAAAAATGCATTATGCCGAATGATGAATTATGCCAAATGATGCATTATGCCTTTTAAATTTATGCGATCCAATAGGTTCCCCAGCCCGTCATCCCCGCGGTGTGGGGCGCGCAGTTCGCCGCGCCGCTCATTCCCAAAATACCGCATACCCAAAATACCAGATTCTCGATATATCACATTCTCCGTATACCAGATTCCCAAAATAATACATCCAACAAAATCATTTAGATCCTTGAGTAACCTACGGTTTTATAACCGCTCACTTGCAGCCTGCAAGTCTCCATGTCTATTTTCTATGTAAAGGTCGATATATTTAGAATTGTATAAAATCACCAGTTATTAACATTGTGCGGTCCGTGTCAATTTTGTTAGCTATTATGTGACCCTTCCCTGCTAAAAGGATGTCGACCGCTGATTTAGTGTAAAGGGAATGTAATAAGACAGGAATCTGATACTTTGAGAATCTGGTTTTTGGGGCATGAGCGGTCACAGACATGAC
This sequence comes from Eudemis profundana, assembly GCA_947034925.1. Taxonomy (NCBI): domain Eukaryota; kingdom Metazoa; phylum Arthropoda; class Insecta; order Lepidoptera; family Tortricidae; genus Eudemis; species Eudemis profundana. Next base: position 4,576,138 of record OX344814.1, on the reverse strand, counting down.
TTTCCATTTCAGACGAACGAAATAAAACGCACTCGCCTCACCGGAGGTACCGCCGAGACCATTGTCGAGACGAGTGGAGCGGGGCCGGGCGGGGCGCTGGGGCTGGACTGGGCCGCCAAGATACTGTACTACGCGGGGCGCGGGGCGCTCTGGGCGTGCGGGCCGCTGGGCGAGCGGGCCGCGCCGCTGTGCGCCGTCGCCAATGTCACCGCCATCGCTGTGGACGTGCGCAGGTGACACGCCTATACTTATGCTACCCTATGCTGATACTAAAATATACAGCCTGTAAATTTAATACGGGCGAATATTGAAACGGTGTTCAGCATAGGACCTAAGAAGCATATTTAGATAACTGTTGCTTAAAACTACAATGAAAATATTTACCATACAAAATAATTCGGGCCGCAATATGTATATCGTCTTCAAGTAATCCATAGAACAAGCATTGCTTAGTTTGGGACTAGCTCGATTTGTGTAAGATTGTCACCTGATATTTTTTTATTGTTTGACAGGGGCAAATTATACTGGGCAGTGTCGAGCATAGGCGACGGCACCGGCGCGCGGATAGAGGGCGCGGCGAGCGACTGCTCCGACCGACGCGTCATCGTTGATGCCAAGCGCGATCCGCTTTTAGCTGGAGTCATTAGTGAGTAGCACCTAGAAAATTATCTGCCACAGACATTGATTACAAAGTGTTCCTACAAATTACGCCATGAAAATGAAATATAGAAAAATAGACCACCCCCCCGCTTTACGTAGACATTCAAACGTAAATCTGCAATCTTATTGAACATTTTACAACGCCTTTGGACTTATCGTTCCTGGATAATCGACTAGTCAGGCAACCGCTCCTAGTAATTAACTACGTATTCAATTGGGACTCTAAAACTAAGAGATTTTTACTGAGGTCAAATGTACTCAATCTGGGGCCTGTTTCATATACGTGACAATCTGACAAATTGTCAGTTTTTGACAAAAAAGTCGTATTGTCACAAGAAATTCTGTTTTATAAACGTGACAAATATGTCCAATTGCGACAGGTAAATAGTTGACAAAATTGTCATTGTAAAATACGTTTCATAAAAGTCTACCATTGTCAGTTACAAATTGTCGGTTTCTAAGAAAATTATCACTGACTTTTTTGTCATGGTAATCGACATAATTATCGTTGTTTGTGACAAAATTGTCACTGCATAGATTTTGTGAAAATGATAACGTAGGTAAATGGTAGCGGTAGGAGGGTAGCAATAGAAACATTTGTTATATTCGTACTAATTATTATAAATGTAAAAGTTTGTGAAAATGTTTAGATGTTTATTGCTAAACGTGGTAAAAATTGAATGGATTAAATTATAATTAAATTTGGCATGTAGGTAAGTAGATTAGTTGCACATGCAAGTAATTATACCTATATTCACTCTCCTTAGATAGTTTGGCATTGACAACGTGGGAAATGGACAGCAAAACTATCTTAGGCCTTATATATGATTTGAATGACAAGTAAACAAATGGAAGGAAATCGAAGAGTAGTTGAAAGGGTTGGGTATATTCAACAAAAAAAAAAAATTGCGTGATACAACATGGCTAAACTGAAGGAAAAGGAAGTTCAACAACATCAAAAAAACATTTTATTCTTCCCCTAAGTGTAAGTTAAATTAATATACATCATCACTGCTACTAAGAACTTCTATCTGTTGATGATAGCACCATGTTTCAAATGACTAGTAAGTTAGGCGCAACCGCTGACATTGGGTGAGGTCGCCTGTCAAAAATCGACGACAAGTCTACAATGATGTCCAATTGTAATTACAATTTAGTGTTTCATAAAACAAATATGTCAAGATTTTCTCGAAAAATTGTCACCTTTCGCCTGTCAAGAGAACATTTTTATGAAACAGAAATATGTCGAAATGTCGCGACAAGTTGACTTATTTGTAATTTTTCCACCATGACTTATTTGTCATTGGTAATGTTTATGAAACAAATAATTGTCAAATTGACAAATTGTCACCTGTCACCTGTCGCCTGTCATTGTCACGTTTATGAAACAGGCCCCTGGTGTTTTATGACATCTCATATCAGCCCTTTTCGTATGTAAGTTGATTTTAGGGACACCAGGTATATGTTTTCGAACTGTGCTTCTGGTACAGATTGTGCCACTACTGTCTTTTATTTGCTCTGCAGGTTTGACAGTGGAGCCAGTGAGCGGATGGCTGTACTGGGTCAATCTTGCGTCGGCGTCTATTCAGTATTTGGACGTTAAAACCGGCGAATACTTTACTGTAAGTACCTATCTATTTCTAGTGGATTGAATCCTTTTATGTATACATTTTTTAAATCTTATTCCCAAGATTTAAGGCCTGACTAAAAACGCAAAGCTTCGGTGATGGTCGGTCCGTCATATCACCTATTTTAATAAGAATAACTCTTTAGAGGGACTCGCCTGTGTGTAAACCCACTGCATGCTCATTTAGTATAGTGGTTTTCCTATACAAATTCTTATATATTTGGGGGGTCGATTTCTGAGCGTTTCGACCGCCGCGTTTTTTTTTTCATTCGTGTTCCAGTAAATCACTCAAAAGTTGTCGTCACTCGATAGTCCTTCGCTGTAAAAATCGAGTGACACTAATCCCTGAAAAATCCCTGAAATCGACACTCTTACAAGCCACTGAAACGTCAACAGTATCGATTACCTGATTACCTCTCAATAGGTGGAGTTAGCGACGGGCGCGCGTCCTCTAGCTATGGACATTCACTTCGAGCGACTGCTGTGGGCCGACGGTGACGGCGGCCTGCGGGCGTGTCCGCTGCCTCGCGACCGGAGCCGTGCCGCACACAGCTGCGTACAGTCGGAGCTGCTCCGGGCCAACACTGGTGAGTGTCGGGCCAACACTAGTCCTCCAGCCACGGGCGTCCGCCTGCAGCGCCCGTTGTGGGCCGACGGCGGCCTGCGGGCGTGTCCGCTATCTCGCTATGGTTGAGAAGGAACTGACCCTACGGAAATATATCATGTTTTTTAATATTTATGTATTGCGATTAACTCCCGTTTTGATATAATGATGTTTACAAACTTGTGTTCTGTCTTCACCATCGTTGTAACGCACTTTTCTCCCTCCAGAGGGCGTGCTGTCCCTCCGCGTGTATGACGCAGCCGTACAGAACGACACGCGCGGCGCATGCGCGCTGCGCGCCCGCAACGACACTTGCGCGCATCTCTGCCTGCCGATATCGGAGACGCGCAGTCGTTGCGTTTGCGCTGCCGGGTACTATGTCAACGGGACGCAGTGTCATCGTGAGTATAAAATCTCTGTTATTTCTTTTGGAAGCGGATTCTTACATCGTGGCTCTGAAGATTCGAAGGCACCTGGCACCAAAAGGATATTGACATAAACTCATCTGCTTCCCTAGTATCCAGTTATCGCAGGAGTCGAAGCGTTTATGACTTTCTGCTACGATAAGTTAGAAAGAGACTGGTACGGTCTTGTGTAACCTACCTAACCTGTCGTAACTTTGGTTTTATTGTCATTGGCTGAGTACAGTAAGCCAAGTAATCGGTGTACCCCTTTTCAACTTTATTGAGTGGTATTAGAGTTTAAAAGTGGTAGACCACTTTCTTGGTTTACTGTACCAGTCTCTCTCTGAGAATGTTGTCCGAGAGTGAGTACCACCATCCTACCGGATATATCTGCCTTTAGGGCTTCCGCATATTAGGTCACTAGTGGCAGCCACAGCCCGGCCACAAACTGCGGGCGAGTTTTTTTATACATTTTGTATGGCACCGGCGCACACCGGGCGTTCGAGTTGCCGCGTTTAGTGGCCCGATGTGCGGCCGCTCTTAAGGAGCCCCGAGACGGTCAAATGGTTTGATTCAAACCTTACGTGTTTGATGTCGGTTTGAACGGTTGTTAAACGGCACTGTGCAGTTTGGTCCGGTACGCCGCCGCAATTAGACTTGTGTTACACTACGAAATCCACCACAAAACTAAGCCGAGTTTGTTCAAACGCGTCGGAACACGACCAAACGGCACGTCAAACACAAAAAAAATATGAAATTTCATCAAACGGGCATCAAACCCGTATATACATTTGTAAACGATCAAAATGGTTTGAGGAGCATTCCATGAAAATATTTTGTAAGGGACTCCACCGTTCTAATACTTCCGAGAAATAAATTTAGGAAGCCGAGTTATGATACTACGATGCTGATAATTCAGCATCGTAGTATCATAACTCGGCTTTAAGATTGGTAGTGTTTCTTAGCGGCTAATAAGTTTTATTAGGGTAGTTGCCATAGCGTTTCGTAAGGGACAAGGAGTTGATGTTTTCATGGAATGCTCCTTGAGTCAAACCAAAATCTACGTGTTTGAGTCAAATCGTTCGACCGTCTCGGGGGCGCTTTAGACTAATTCTCTTATGTTTGTGTACAGCGGAGGACGAGATCCTAGTATACTCTCTAAGCTGGGAGATACGGGCACTGTCGCTGACGTCTCCTGCGCGCACCGTGCTACCCCCCGTCGCACAGCCGGCCCTCTGCACCGCCCTCGACTATCGCGCAGGTAAGATCTGTACTGTACCTCTACAAATGTGACACGCACGACAAGAAGTCCCCGACAAATGCTACATATCTTTTTCTACTCAATATAGTGTGACAGTGACAGGTTATGCTACGACGTCGTGGCCAGTTGTGCTAGACAGCCAGGTTTAGCCTTTAGTCGCTGATAAACGTTTCATTAAATGTTTCATCGAAAAAAAAGAAACGATTTTTTTCTTGGTGTAAAACAAACCTAACCTGAGTTAGGTTAGTTACTTTTATGATGATCTTTCAGAAATCGCGAAATAAGATCAACATTATTCCTATGGCATATATTTGTTGACTTATGCGAGTACCATGTAAGGTTGATTATTGTGACTTTTTCAAAGTTGCTACTCTGAAAAAGTCGCAGTCACAAAGTCTCCCGGAGAATGAATACTTCCACTTATAATAATGCTCAAGACGAGATCCCTTACAGGGATCAATTCGCCTTTGCATATAACCATCGATTTTGTATTGTTTCTGTATTTTATGTGAAATAAAGTGTTTACTTTTACGTACGCACAAGGCAAACTCTGATAAGGTTTTTTCTATTAAACAATTGCCCATAACGTTGATTTTTTCTTATTTTGATGTAGATGGAGACTGGATATACTGGGCGGACTCGGAAAGCGGGACGGTGGCGCGAGCGCGGCGCGACGGCACCGAGCGAGCCGCACTCATCTCGCAACCCGAACCGTTCGACGCGCAGCCTGTGGATTGGCTCTCTGGTGAGGAATAAAGGAAAAAATTTCATTCTTACTTTTTAAATCAGTGTTGGCCAAAGTACGGCCCCTCTCTGGCCCGCAGGAGAGTTTAATCCGGCCCGCCAACGGTCCTTCGATAGAAGTAGTATATCGACCGCGACAAAACAATTTTTTTTTGGTAAAATTCTGGCCCTGCTCTGATATTTCTTAAATTTCCTGGTCCACCATGAAATATGTTTGCCCACCATTGTTTTAAATGCTTGGCATCTCGAGAACAAGCGGCAAGATGTGGAATGAGATACGTCAAGAAACGAGTAAACAGGGCACTCAATGGTCTTCAACGCCTCTGGTGTTGCAGATACCCAAGGGCAACGATGACTGCTTTCTATCAGGTGGCTCGTCTGCTTGGTTGCAACTTATTACTTAAACAAAAGAAAATCTAACTCGATTCTTAACGCCTCTGTCGAATGCATAACTTAAGATGAAGCAAGGTACTTACGGCATAGAATTCATAAGATTACCTAATAGTGTAAAGGAGCACATGAGAATGTGGAGGCTTCTGCCCAAAATAATGGCACTTATATAATGCTAAAAAATACGAATCCTGGTCACGGCATCGAAATTGTAACTAACACCCTTTAAATGATATATTCTCTGTACAGGGCTTGCTATGGACTGGGTAGCCGGCAACATCTACTGGTCGGACCCTCGCCGCAACCTGGTGGAAGTAGCACGAGCCAATGGCGACCACCGCTACGTTCTCATCGATACCGACCCGCTGGCTGTTACAAGTATGTATTCTATTGTGATACGCAGATTTGAGTTATAGGCATGTCAGCAAATTTTGAACTTTAGTTAGCACAAAATTAATGCTAAACGCGCGAAGTTGATGTTAAACAAGGAGTATTAATTCGTTATGTTTTCTGTACAGCATTGGCGGTTGACGCGATCCGCGGCTGGCTGTTCCTCTCCGGCGGCGGCTGGATCCAGCGCTCGCGGCTCGACGGCTCGCAGCGCGAGCTACTGTACAACGGCACCGCCGTCGCTGACATAGCTGTTGACACCGAGGTACAGTACATAGCATAGCATATATCAGGCATAGTCTCCAGAAGGAGAGACTTACAATACTATTATTGATACAAAGACTAAATACATTTCAAAGTTAAAAATTACTTACTGTCAAGGTCGGATTCGACTATTACACCATCTGGCTACTTATTAGCCGCATGGAAATTTTCAGTGTATATATAACAGTACTGGTAACCTGTGTATCTTTTTTCGTTCATCTTGACTGGACTTCTCTTGTTGTTTCGCGCAGACAAAATGCATCATTGCAACTAAATTCGATGTTATTCAGGCGACTATTTACCTTCGTTTCGTTTTCATGTACGGAGCGACTCGAATAACCTTAAGCTGTTGTTTGGCAGAACGAGATGGTATACTGGGCGGACACTTGGGACGTGAGCATATGGCGCATGCGCTACGACGGGCGCGGGCGGGTGTGCGTGGCGCGCGGCGCGCCGCTGCGGCACCCCGCCGCCGTCGCGCTGCACCGCCGGCGACTCTACTGGATAGACACGTGAGTGTGTCCACTCAGATTATCTCCTTTAGGCCCACGTCTACAGATTTGCTATTCTACGGATTCTCACGTCTTCAGATTCCCGATTTTACAGATTATCATGTCTACAGATTCCCAAGTCTACAAATTCTTATGTCTACAGATTCCCATATTTACAAATTCACGTCTAACTAACCCACACAAACATAAAACAAACAAAAAACAAACAAAACATTTAGAAACTTATGTCTAGGGACTAAAGTTAAAAATCGTATACGCACTGTCTTAATAGTAAGGCTGCGGCTCCACTGACGCGGAGACGAGCGGAGTGGAGAATAGACGTGTAGGGATCGACCAATCAAATTAGTGTTCGCTGTTTCCATTGAAGCGGAGTGGAGACGAGATGTGGATTTCAACAAATGTGATCGTTCAATCCTACACGTCTCCCTCAAGATGCACTTTGTCGCAAAGTTGTGTTTCTTCGTTAATAAATGGCTATGTTGTGAGGGGAACCTTGTTTACTACTTAGAAATAGAATCGATCTGTACTGACACGTGGAACGTGAGCCAGTTTACGGTGCATGCGCGATAATAGACCCGGATTCCGGCATGAATATCTTAACCATTTTATTTATTTGCAGTATGCTGAACCGAGGCAGCATTCTTTCCGCGCCGCTCACAAACCTCAGCGACTATAAAGTGCTCCTTGACAATGCCGGCGACAGCCTGAAGGATCTATTCGTAAAGTTTTTTTTATATTATTTAAAAAGCAATATAAGAAAAAATGGTCAGTCTGGTCACGGCACCATAAACAAATCGTTATCTTTGCCACGGATCTAAGTGTAATGCACTACCCTGTCAAAGCAAAAGATAAGTAGATACGAGCAGAGAGTCGCTCTATATCTATTTTGTACGGCTAGCACAGGTTGGCCGCGTCCTATCTCGCACGCAGCATAGTAATAGCCAATGGGAATCTGTGTCGCAGCGCAATGTACGTGTGTTATCATTGACATTACTATGCCATGTCGCGAGATATGTCGCGGCTCTCTTGTGCTGGTACGATACACGATTAAACACACTGAAGGTTTTTAACCCTCACTCAAAAAGAGGGGTGTTATTTAACTCCTACCGTATCGTACATTTTAATTTTGAAATGTCTCACTCACGTGAGAATTAAACCCACGTCAATTTGAGATTGTGGCGTTCAAAGAATTCGATTCCTACCGCCTTGCCTAATATCAGGCATTTGAGCAGCTTATTCTACAGCTGTTAAGGAAAATGTATGCCAAATCTGGATCGGCTTGCCCAAGGATATCTTATATCTGTCCCTTGTTGCAGATTTGGTCGAAAGCGGCCCAAACCTTGCCCTCGGTCGGGTCCGGTTTGGCGGTTAACCCTTGCAACATAAACAATGGCGGCTGCGCGGCGCTGTGTCTGTGGGACGGCGCGGCCGCGCACTGCGCCTGCCCCCACGGCGACGTCGCTGCCCTGGGCAAGAATTGCACACGTGAGTATTCTGGTATAAGATTGGGGTTTCCAAAAAAAATAACAGATGGCCACACTGCACCGTTTCATTGGAGAGCGAGCTGGAATAAGTAAGAGTCACCACCACCACCACTAAAGAATAGTACATTACACAACTAGGGTGGTAATACAAAGAAAGGCCGAAATCGCCGAAGTTTGCGGCCCGAGCTGCAAGCGAGGGACGTAAATATGCGTTCGAGGGCTTTCTTTATTACCTCCCGTGTTGTGTACATCATTTTATGTCTACACTTGGCCAGAAAGCGGCTTTTTCCGTACGCGCGGCGTGCGGAAAAAGCCACTTGGCCACTTGACCAGAAAGTATTTTTTTCCGTACGCGTAGCGTAAGTGTAGACATAAAATGATGTACACAACACGGGAGGTAATAAATAAAGACCTCGATCGCATATTTACGTCCCTCGCTTGCACCTCGGGCCGCAAACATCTGCGATCTCGGAATTTCTTTGTTTTACCACCCTAGTTGTATAATGTACTGTTAACAAAGGGCAACACTGCATCTTTTCATTGGAGTGCGATCTGGAATAAGTTATAGTCACCACCAGACGCGCCAGAGGATGAGTCCCGACTAGGTGGTCTGATACTATAAGAAATGCTTGTGGTACCAGAGGGCAGCCCATATGGCCCTTGACGTGTGGAGGGTCCATTACAGGCGGTCAAGGCACCGAATCGAACCGTCTCTCTCTATCGCATAACGTCTGCGCTTTCTGGTCGTTGGCTAAGCCCTTCCGGTGGGGCAAAATTGGAACGTAGTAGCAAGCGCGACGAAATCGCGAAGTGAGCCTGATTCTAGAAAAAAATGTTTAAAAAGTTTTCTCTCTAGAAAGAAAAAAAGAAGAAAAATGCATCTTTGTTACTAAGCAACTTTATTTCTTTTGTTACAGCTTACCAATCGTTCCTGATGTTTTCTCGAGTTACAAAAATTGATAGCATTCATTTGGAGGACGAGAAGGATCTCAACTCGCCATACCCGCCTATTCAAAATAAGTAAGTTAACCATTTTTTAGTAGCAATAACTCAGTGTATATTTAAGTGTCTATTTGTATATTTATCGAAGTATTTTTATAAGAAAGAAAACCTATTACTCGTAAGTTAAACCCAAACCAAGTAACTAGTGTTAGTACCGGTCATGTCGATGATCCATTTCAAAACAACATTGTTTATTGGTTTATACACAATCCTTGGTCCTGTTTTTGGCCTAGTGTCAGTGCTTCGGTGTATTAGTCAGGTGCCTTAGATTTCAGTCATCAAACTGCTGGAACTAGGCCCTTTTTGATGTAAATATTTTTTTGTATTCAAAGTAAATTTTCTTGCATCATTGGAAATCTTTTTTGGCATTTTTGTGGTTAAATTGTTTAAAATTGCGAAATGTTTTCTTAGTTTACATCGGTGTCATTCTTTCTGATCTGATGGCATTTACATAAATCAAACCAATTTGTAACTTATGTCATAGTAAAATTTCTGTGACTTTTAAACGGAGGTGTTACCATGTTCCGCTCTGCAAAGTCATTAGAAGTCGCACTCTAGCAAGAGACGATCAAAGCTTCTAATTCTCGTCAGCAAAAAAGTTTGTATTTTTAACATTGACTTATTTCCTCTAGGGATCTCATCCGAATAGCGATAAGCCTGGCGTACTGGTACGACGAGATGCGGCTGTTCTACTCTGACATACAACGCGGCGCCATCGGCTCCGTGCACTTCAACGGTACTGGGCAACGGACGCTGCTCACGAGTGAGTGACACACGAGATAATTAATATAGCTCTAACACGTACAATCGAACCAACTGAATCATGACCCACTTTGCTGACAATTCGTTTGAAACTTTCCAACTTGTAAGGTCTATCGACACACTTAGAACGTTTTAGATCCTAGCAAAACTACGTCAATATAGGTCGGAGACAATTTTAACCTTTGTTATCATTGCAATAGAAACACATTTTACAGTCAATGTTTGAATCTCGAGCTAGCTCTCGCTTAGATAACCTTAACTTTTTGATGATGGAAAAATAATATTTCATAAATACAATGTTCTAAATGTGCGTCAAATGTCAAGTTATCAGTTGTCAGTCAATGTGAAAGAATAGAAACTAAATTGTAAAATGCTTAATCATTTTAAATGATGGCCAATTTAAAAGAACAGAGAGCTCGGATTATAGTCTCAAGTCAGGAAGGCTATGGCATACGAAAAAAATCACGCGAATAGAATATATCTCGGAATACAGTGACAGTGCACTCCATAAATGTCAGTGTCTAGTCTAATAAAATGATAACAAGTTCCTCACCATGGAAATCTATCTTTAAGCAAATTTCGACCTACTTGCATTTAGGAGTTTTAGCAAAATGAGCTTATGGTGGGTCATGATTCAGTTGGTTCGATTGTACATACATTCAGGTCACCTAAAGTCATTCATACACTGATCAAGCCTGGCCACAGAATAAGTTGTAGCACTACGTACAGAAGTTTCTCTGTCTAACAAAACTGACGTTTGAGTCCAACCTCCGGACGGTATGCACCGCATCCAATAGTCTCCAGCGTATATCGCTCTTTCCGGTTGCTGGCTATAAGCTCCTTCGGATGGGCAACATTTGGTACTATAGCTTGGCAATTTCGACCGACGGAGGCAGCTTCTGCAGGCAGCCGTTCGTGTTGGCGGTAACTTGTGTAAGTAGTTACGGCTGCACATAACAAAAAGCACACGTGTGAGTGTCACCAACGAAGTTGCCAAGCTATAGTAGCCGCGCGGCGAAATCGCCGAGTGAGCCAATCCTGGCCTGGCGTACAAGTTACGACTAGGGCGTGGAGTACCCGGAAATTTTAATATGGCAGTACCGGGAATTCCCGGTGCTGTCATACTAAAATTTCCCGGTACTGCACGCCCTAGTTACGACGAGATGCGCCTGTTCTACTCTAACATACAAAGCAGAAAAGAAGACACAATAAATGTCACAATTTATAAACATTTTTACATCATAAAAATCTAGCTGCCCACATTGTCAAGCTTCCCCTAAGGGAGTCGTTGACTATTGGACGACGGGAGTCGGTGCTCAGTCGTTTGAAAGAGTAGACGTGAAGCATGGTGTATTGGCGAGCCGATTGAAATCAACTCTCATGTTAGTTAACACGATAGCCCATCCCCAAATAATAATTCTATTCATACATCACAGTTTTCAGGAGTTTCTTTTAACGTCCAAGTTACTTTAACATTGTGCATGACCTAAATACTAAGGAGTGTACGATTTATAGAAATGGGCGCAGTAGAAGGAATGGTGTTCGAATCCAGAACGAAGACTCTGTACTGGACGTGCAACAGCGCGGCGGTGCGGCGCGCGCACGTGCCCTCGCTCGACGCTCGCGCGGACAACGACACTGCGCAGGCGCTAGTTCAGACCGTTATACAGCTGGCGCCTGGCGACCGGCCGAGGGGCATCGACGTCGATCCTTGCGAGTCGTGAGTCTGCATCACTTAATCCCTAGTTACTGTAGTAGCCAACGGCTTATAGAAATCAGAAGTGGGATTGTCTACTTCCTGATTGTTATTGGTTGTCTCTAATTTGACTTGTTTTATTGTATTGTAATACAATAAAACTTTATAACACACCTTAAGAAAATTACAATGCGAAAGAATTTAAAAATTCGTATATAATAGGCAGTTTTATCACTAGAGTTGTACCGCCTATTGTTATAGACAACCTTTGCGTCAGATTCTTATTTCTTTATATAACTTTTAATCTTTTGTTTCAGCCGACTATACTGGACGAACTGGAACGATTCGAACCCCCGTATCCAGCGCGCCTACAGCAGCGGCCACGAACTCCAGACCATTATATCCAAGGACATCCTGATGCCCAACGGCCTGGCCATAGAGCACTCCACCAGGGTCCTTTACTGGGCTGACGCGAGACTGGACAAGATAGAGCGCTCGCTGCTCGACGGCTCCCATAGACACGTGAGTTGTAGACCTATGTTAAAATCCTTTCTACCTCTGCCTCTCACTTTTACCCTCTAGAATGTTAACAAATACTGCATCATATTGCATCAGATCTCCAATCATTATTCCTCTCCAGCTACGAATTGTTTTCAGCAAACTGTCGGTCTTACTTTTCCGGCCAGCTTAATCCTTTCCGTCTTCTTCCAACGCCCAAATTTCATTTCAAAAGCTTTCAGCTTTTATTGATCCCTCAGTGTCAGTGTCCACGTGTCAGTGCCAGCGATCTGATGACGCGTTTGTATTTCAGATCGTCGTCCGATCAGGTGCGGAGCACCCGTTCGATGTTGCCGCGTGCGGTGGCTATGTGTACTGGTCTGACTGGGTGGGACGCGGCATACTGCGGGCGGACGCCCGCGGCGGCGGGGCGCGCGCGCTGCGCAAGGACCTGCCGCGCCCCATGGGGCTCGTGTGTGTCACACCGACGCATCAGACATGTAAGTACCTTCTAGATCATGGTACAATCAGGTCGGGAGCACCTGTTCGACGTGGGGCTACGTGTACTGGTCTGACTGGGTGGGGCGCGCCATGCAACCAGCCGCGCCCCATGGGACTCGTCTCGAATTCGCCTGTTGACTCGATTTTTTTTTGTCGTAAATCGTTTCTACTATTTGTGAGGCACAAATATCTATATGACACCTAATACATTTGTATAAGTATAACAGCCACAAATTGTAATCAAAAGTAGCAGATCGCACTGAGCATTGAAAACGCTCTATACAAAACGGAAGGAACCTATGACGTCATCCGTTCCGTCGCTGTACTAAGTCTGTATGAAAAAAAAATAGCATTTTGCCATTTTGAGCACGAAAAAGTGCGTTTAAACACATAGTTGTCATACATTTATTTTTTCAGTGTTATTTAAGCATTCCGAAATTGACTTTAATCTTTTTTAAGACGATAAAAAAATATCGTTTTTTTTTTTCAAACTTTGTGGTCTCTCTCGTAACTTTATATTTTTTGTACATTTTTGTTTATTTCTTTTGTGTTATGATAATTTAGTATTTTCCAATCCATATGACTATATAATGTTGTAAAATTCAACATTATTCAACATCCCTATTGTTTATAGGTGTAACAGTCGACTATCTCTGCCCGAGTCGGAAGACATAAAATTTGTATCCTGGCGATAAGTCGCTAAACTTAAATATAATCTCCTCAGGTTCCCCCGACCCTTGCTCAGTCCTCAACGGCGGCTGCGCCGAGCTCTGCACGGTGTCCGCCGGCGGCGTCGTCTGCGCCTGCCACGCGGGCCGGGAATTGAACCCGGACCGGAGCTCCTGCCGCCCCACGGCCACCCACTGCGAGGAGGGGCAGTTCGCCTGTGCCGAAGGACTGTGCATACCCGAGGAGCTGGTGTGCGACGGGGTCCCCAACTGCGGGTCGCAGGACGCGAGCGACGAAGACTTGTACTACTGCAGTAAGTGTGCTACTATTTCTGGAAAATTACATATATGAGTCATTCTACAGTAAGCGGTAACGTGAGTCGCAATTTTCATTAAGTTTTAAATCATTATGATGATGCAAAGTGTTAATATATCTCTAAAGAAATGTTACTTATCATCCCTAGATATATTAACACCAAAATTTTGTATCTTTAATGAAAAAAAAACACGCGATGAGATCGTGACTCGCACTACATTTACGCGGAATGCCCTATGACGATAATTTAAAACTTCTTATCGACCATCTTGAAGTCCAATAGCAACGTCATTTACTAAATCGGCGTTTCTGCGCGAAATACAACAAAGACAGAGGCACCCGTGACGTAAAAAAAAGATTCCGACGAACTGACAACCTCCTCCTTTTTTAAAAATCGGTTAATGATAAGTGTTCCTGTGACGTGTGCATCATGCCTCATGTGGATATCATCTGATTTTCGGTGCTGTGCTGGGAGTTGAATCCCAGCAGTAAGTGTCTATTTCTAGGAACTGACATCCAAGGCGATTTTCAGGATTCGTGTAGACAACTTTGAAGTCCAAAAGCAACGTGATTTCCTAAATTAGCGCTCCTGAGGGAAACAAGAAAACGACTCCCAAGATGACTACCTATTTAAAAAAAAGACGGCTGTCTTGAAATCTAAAATAAAACCGGCTTCTTGAGAACATTTCGGAATCCAAAGTCTAAAAGACTGCTGTGACAATTCTCTAGCACTATACTCGTAGTAGCATCTCTAAACTTTCTTATCGGTAGATCTAAAAAACTACTCCAATCGGTATATTCAGAAAAAGTCTCTCTAAACCTTAATGAAAACGACCCTCGTGAAGAATCGACTCGTGTGATCCATCCGCTCATTACCAAAATACAGCATTCTCAGAATACCAGATTTTTAAAATACCAAATTGTCGATATCGTCGACACTAGGCCGAATTACTGTAAGGGACATTGTTTTGCCTGTCCCTTACCGTAATTCAGCCTACGGTCGACCATATATCGGCAGATACTCTGTATACCAAATTCCCAAAATAATACATCCAACCACATCATTTAGGTCCTTCAGTAACCTACGATTTTATAATCTAGTGTAACGGGAATGTGGTAAGAAAGACAGAAGTATAGTAAATCGAGAATCTGGAGAAATCTATTTTAAAAAAAAAAGTATTTTATGGAATGCGGTGCTTTGGGTGTGAGCGGATCTGTCGCCGCCAACTAGCTTACATAGCTATTCGGTTAGCTGCCTAGCCTTTTCATTAAACACACTCTTTATTTAAGGTTAGGTTTGTTAGTCCGTTTATGTCTATCAGAACAGATATAGGAGCCCCGCGCAGCGGGGCTTCGTCGACCTGCTGGCGGGTCATTTAGTGAAAATTCTAGGCAGTTAACCAAATGGCTAAACCAGTTGGCTGCGACAGATCCATCATCCGTCACATCACTGATGGTATGTTGCAGCGTCCCGCTCTTGCCCCGTGGACATGACGTCATGCGGCGCGGGCGGGCGCTGCGTGCGCGCCGCCACCTCGTGCGACGGCGTCGACGACTGCGACGACGGCGCCGACGAGCGCGCCTGCGACTGCCCCCCGCAGCAATACAGGCGAGTACCGAGTGCCCCAGTGACCTGGGGCCGATACATCTGTGTGTGTAGACGTATATATGACGTCATGCGACGCCGACGAGCGCGCCTGCGAGTGCCCCCCGCAGCAATACAGGCGAGTACCGACTGCCCGAGTGACTGCCCAGGCTCTAATACATCTGGACAGGTTCGTGTCCAGCAGTGCAGGCGAGTCCAGCTACTTGCTCTAGTTCCATAAGGTGGTATGCGTGAAACGAGGGAGTACAATCGACAACACAACTGACCATCCGTAAACCTTATTACTATGGGACAAGGCCTATTAATGGTCACTTAACAGTATCATCGTTTGTACGGCAAGGCTCGAATCGTCACCGTCACCCCCAGCCCGCACTTCACGCACGTATGTACCTGGATTCTTAATGAAGTTGTATGTCTATAGGTTTGTGTCTCGAAGGATTTCGTGAAAGTCTCCCGCTGTGTGGAAACGTGAATAAAGAAACAATTCAGAGTTTAAGCGTCACATAACCGACCTTACACATACGCGTCGAAACTGGTTTATGCCGGGTCCGCGCCGAGACGCTCTCAACAATTAGAGTGTCCGCATATTGGGCCACTCGTGGCGGCCACAATCCGGTCATTTTGTATGGCACCGGCGCACATCGGTCGTTCCAGTGGCGGCGTTTGGGACTTCGGGCCGCAAACTGCGTGAGTGGCGCGCGCTTGTTATTTGTCGCCGCGTTTAGTAGCCACCACTAGTGGGCCAATGTGTGGCCGCTCTAATTGTTGAGAGCGTCTCGGCGCGGACCCGGCATAAACCAGTTTCGGACACATAGATTAACACATTATTTTTCCGTGACAGATGCGACGACGGCATGTGCGTGCCTCTGTCCTCCCGCTGCGACGGGCTGGTGGACTGCGCGGACAGCTCGGACGAGGCCGGGTGCCCGCGGGCCACTTGCGATGCCCTCGGCCCGGGGGCCATGCCGTGCGGCGCGGGCGGCTGCTACCTACCCGAGTGGCGCTGCGACGGCGCCCAGGATTGCCCTGACGGCGCTGACGAGCAGGGCTGCGAGCCTGGTGAGAAAAAATTTATCATCACAACCATTATGGTTCAGTGCCGTAAAAAGATTACTGGCCTCTGAAATTAGAGCACGCCACAAGTGGCCATCACGGATTGGGTGGATTTCAGAGCGTTTCAACCGACGTCATCATCAATGACATCTTTTAAAAATTACGTAATATTTGATCAAAACATGAAAAAAGTAAGCACTATTTTTGGATGTTATCAAAATAATGGGATACATTCTTATAGTGAGCCGTTGAAATTTTGGGTTTGGTGATGACGGCGGTTGAAACACTTTGAAATCCACCCGATTACAGGCGGTCAAGACCCGATCCTGCGCGATTTTTCGGCAGTTTTCAGCTAGAACATGAAGCTCGTAAAATGCTTGCAGAGTTTGCTCTACTCTAGAGCCGACGAATTCTTGAATGATTACCACGCTCCAGAAAACGTAGCGTGGGTGGAACGGCCCTCCACAATGTTGACTTACGACCTGGTTATGGTCGCTGGAATTCGATGGACACAAAAAGCGTGCCACATTCGTTGAGTGAGATATTGAGCAGTGGAAGTCTCCTAGTTGAGATGATGATGATGAAAGAATGTCCTGGAACTCATTTAGTAACCGTAGAAAAACTTAGTGCGATTTTATTAAAGATGATCAAAATTTGTGATATTTTTGAATAGTATTAAAATAACACTTCTATTACAGGACATATTGACACCACTACACCACAGACATCGTGCGGCATCGACCAGTTCACGTGCGGCAGTGCGGCAGGCGAGGGCGTGGAGTGCATACCCTTGACGTGGCGATGCGACGGCAGCGTCGATTGTAGCGACGGGTCTGATGAGACACTACACTGCGGTACATTTGTTTTATTTAGAAACGAACGGTCATTTGCAGATACATATAAATATGTACTTAAAGTCATTAAACAATTTAGACCTACAAGCTACAGTTCCCTTGGTTGATATAATAAAGAACGAGTGATAATTGTTAGTGCATGTATTGATTATAAGCTAGGTCGAGTTTTCGATATCCAGTTAACACCATCTGTTACTTAACTCTGTCCCAATTATTTGGTGCTTATCTATTTATATGTATAAAATAGCGACGGCTTTTTTTTTAACTTACTAAGTCGACTCTTTTTGGCGAATTCGATAATGTACCTATACGCCTTATCGGTCTTCGTTTCTCTTCGACTCCACGTCGAGCCCACTGCCACTCTAGCTTGGTAACTCTGATGATAGAGACCAAGAACCAAAGGACCAGTGGCTAGGCCCCCCGCAAAGCGGTCTGAAGATTGATTACGGATGCCTCTGGGTTGATTTGATAATAAAGGATTATACGGTTTCAACCATCAATTCCGCAATGAGGGATTTTAGAAATCGCAATTCCACCAGATGGCAGTGGTATACCTTTTTGACAACAGGTGTCAAAATCTTTTGGTGGAATTATGATTTCTAAAGATCCTTATTCGTCAATACATTTTTTTGTCTAGGTCACAAGAACGTAACGAAATGCACACCCGATCAGTTCTCCTGCGGTAACAAGTGCGTGCCGCTGAGCGCGCGCTGCGACGGCGTGTCGGATTGCGCACGAGCCGAAGACGAGGCCGACTGCGCCTGCGCCGTTACCGCCTTCCGGTGCGCCGCGGACAAGCTCTGTCTACACGAGGTTAGTAGCTGACAGACAGACGAACAGACAGATAGAGTCGCACCATAAGGGTTCCTTGTTTAGCATTTTCGTACGGAACCCTAAAAATGAAGATGAGCTTTAGGTTTCTACTGGCGGCCACTAAACGCGTCCACAAGTAGCGAGCGCGCGCCACTCCGGCAGCTTGCGGCCCAAACGCGGCCACTCGAACGTCCGGTGTGCGCCGATGCCATACAAAATGTATGAAAAAACTCGCCCACTGCCTATGGCGGCCACCAGTGGCCGAGCTGTTGCCCTTAGTGCAGGCGTTCCCAAAGTGTGCGCCGCGGCTCCCTGGTGCCATAGAAAGTACAGAGGGGCGCCGCCCCGAGTCGATCCTCTATCATTAATATCATTATGCCACACCTGGCCATAAAGTGGCTTTTTCCGCCCGCTGCGCGTACGGAAAAAGCCGCTTTCTGGCCAAGTGTAGATGTAAAATGATGTACACAACACGGGAGGTAATAAAGAAAGCCCTTGATCGCATATTTACGTCCCTCGCTTGCAGCTCGGGCCGCAAACTTGTGCGATCTCGGCCTTTCTTTATATTACCACCCTAGTTGTGTAATGTACTATTGAAATGAAATGAAATGAAATGAAATGAAATGAAATGAAATGAAATGATATGAAATGAAATGAAATGATATTTTATTGCCAGACTACAGGTGACATAGATAAGATGTTACAGTCATTCTTGGTACCTTTTCCGTAGCCTACCACATTTATGGTGTACAATATTATTTTTATTTTCATATGAGTATGCTAATCGTATTATACAAATTAAATTTTACCTTTATTATTAAAAAAGTCAGTTACACAATAGAACATATTTTTCAATAGCCATTTGCTAAGCACATTTTTGAATTTATAGTCATCGAGGGTCTTAAAGCTATCCGGAATGTTATTAAATATTTTAACTGCCATGGTATAGATACTTTTTCTGTAAAAAGCTGATTGTGATCGGTGTGTATTTATAAGTTTCTTGCTATTTCTTAAATTATGTTTATTTGCTTCATTCGTCTGAAAAAGATCGGGGTTCTTTTTCACAAACATTGCAACTTCTTTAATGTACAAGCAAGGCAGTGTTAATATTTCATATTTAGCAAACAGAGGTCTACACGAATCCCTTTGCGTTGCGCCACATAGTGCTCGCACACAGCGTTTTTGCATTTTGAATGCTTTTAGCCAGTCGGTGGAATTTCCCCAGAACATTAAACCATAAGTTAAGCTCGACTGGACGTAACCAAAGTAAGTCATGATTCCTGCATTTAGTGATGAGTTTTGTACCAATCTGCGTATTGGATATATAAATTTAGAGAGCTTTGAGCATAATTCATCTATATGTTGTTTCCAATTGCAGTTCTTATCAAGTACTAGACCTAAAAACTTCGTAGTTTCGCTTTCTGTAATTATGTCAGATTTATGTGAAATATTTATAGGCAGGGCTGGCCTACGGCTAGTGTGGAATTGTATAAAGTGCGTTTTCGAAAGGTTTATATTTAGATCGTTGTTAGTCATCCAATCAATTATATCGTTGAGAGTGTTATTAATATCGCGTTCGTATTCTTCTGTAGTGTTCAGACATTTTATCAACGCACTGCTATCGTCAGCGAAGAGTACTACTTGATTTTTAGTTTGCCTAGGCAGATCGTTTATGTAGAACAGAAACAACAGAGGGCCTAATATACTTCCTTGAGGTACGCCTCTTCCATTAACTCTATAATTGGATCTTCGAGTTTTAACAGTGTTGCTTTTTGAGCAAAAGTAATTTATTTCAGTGCATTGTAGTCTGTTGGAGAGATAACTTTTGATCCAGTCAAGTGCTTGCCCACGTACCCCGTAACGATCCAACTTGTCGAGAAGTATATTGTGGCTGATACTATTATCTAAAACAACAAACATTCGCGGGAACTAGGGTAGGGCGCCGTGTCAAAGTACTAAACTTGTAAGTGCGCCACGGGCTGAAAAAGATTGGGAACCTTAGTGTAAGGCCCTCTTGGGTCGCGTCCAGCGTTTTGTCTGGCGGGGCGGGCAGCGTTTATGGGTTTTGTGCACTCAGGACATACATTTGTTTATGTTTAAAGGTGGGTTTAGACCAAACGAATTCTAACACATTGTGTACACACAAAGAATTTGGTAGAGTGGGGTTAGAATGTGTTAGAATTCGTTTGGTCTAAACCCACCTTAACATGAACGCCGTTCGTCCCGCCCCGACGAGAGCGTCCACGAGGGTGGTCGTACACTTATTCAAGCTTGCTTTACGACTACATTATCTTACCAGGGCTTATACTGCGACGGCGACGTGGACTGCTCGGACGGCTCGGACGAGCCCCCCGGCTGCGCGCCCTCGGCGCCCCCGACGCCCCCGCCCCCCGCGCCCTGCGTGGAGCCCGGCGCCCTGTACTGCGCCGGCCGCTGCCTGCCCGCGGAGTTCGTGTGCGACGGCCGCGACCATTGCGTGGACGGCGGGGGCGAGGGCGCGGGGAGCGACGAGGATCCTTTTATGTGCTGTGAGTATTTCAAGACGACGCCAAAGTATATAACAGACAGGTAGTCAAACTTCACCCGTTTAATAGGAAAGGTGCACGAACACCACTAAACGACAGCAGGCTAGGTGGCAGCACTAAACGACAAAAGAGACACGGGCGGACAATAAAGGAAACTATCGCCCCCGTCAAATCAAGCTGTCAATGTCAATGATTTGGGGAAATTGTTTTACCACCCTAGTTGTGTAATGTACTATTTTTTGTCACAGCTTCATACTCCCGCGCCACAGCTCAAGACGCGGCCCTGGGCGTGGCCATGACCTCCCGCTCGGGCTGCGCCGCGGGCGAGTGGCAGTGCGCCAACAAGGCGTGCGTGCCGCGCGCCGCGCTCTGCGACGGCCAGGACCACTGCGGCGACTTCAGCGACGAGCGCAGATGCAGTGAGTGTATATCCTGTATACAAGTGTACATACGGCGCGGCCATGACCTCCCGCTCGGGCTGCGCCGCGGGCGAGTGGCAGTGCGCCAACAAGGCGTGCGTGCCGCGCGCCGCGCTCTGCGACGGCCAGGACCACTGCGGCGACTTCAGCGACGAGCGCAGATGCAGTGAGTGTATATCCTGTATACAAGTGTACATTAGGGTGTCCCAGATTTTGCGAAAATCCAAACTGAGTAACGCATACCCTCTAATTATGTTTTTTATGTGCTAAAATGCCCCTAAACCAAAAATTAGCTAGTTCTGTGTATGGTGTCTTTCTTGTCTTTTTGGGACACCCTAGTGTACATACAAGCCGCGGCCCAGGGCGCGACTGTGGCCTCGCGCTCGGCCTGCGCCGCGGGCGAGTCCGCGACCTCTCGATCCGCACTTGCATCGCGTGAAATTGACCCCAAAAAATTGTGATTATTGCAGGATATCTTTTCACAGATAAGACTCGGCGTTAGGCCGTTGTTTCCTTACATATCACCGTTCTGTTTCCTTTTGTACTGAAAACTTTGTACTCTATATTTTATAGTTTTTATGCCCCACGTGGCCAAAAAGCCGCTTTCTAGCCAAGTGTAGACATAAAATGCTGTACACAACACGGGAGGTAATAAAGAAAGCCTTTCTTTGTATTACCACCCTAGTTCTGTAATGTACTATAATAATGACGTCTATTTGTGCAGACATAAACGAATGTTCTATTCGCAACGGCGGCTGCGCCCACAACTGCACGGACCTGCCCGTGGGCTACTCGTGCTGGTGCCGCGCGGGCTGGCGCCGCGTGGCGCTCGCCTGCCGCGACGTAGACGAGTGCGCCGAGCACGCCTGCGACCACCACTGCAGGTGCCCTACACACGCACACGCGCGCGCACACACACACACACACACACACACACACACACACACACACACACAGACTCAGACTCACACACAGATGCACACACAAACACACACACGCACACACACACAAACACACACACGCACACACACACACACACACACACACACACACACACATGCACGCACGCAGGCACATATACACTTGGACACAATCTGATACACACAGAGATACATAGAGAAACACAACACGACCGGCATACAGAAACTTCACCGACCTCTCGCATTACTTATATCGATACCTTTAGACTCAAAGGGCGTAAACGCCATTAGAACCTGCGGCGTTTACGCCCTTTGAGCCTAAAGGTATCGATATACACACCTACTGTAGTGCTGGCAAGCTTCCTAACATTTACACATACATTGCACGTTTGCGCTTGTGTGCGTCATTTTTAAATCAATCTAAAAATATGTGGATGTTATGGTTACTGATGTATTATTAATTTACAAAATATTTATAGGAACACGGTTGGCAGCTTCGTCTGCAAGTGCGACACGGGGTACAGACTCATGGAGGACGGTGTCAGTTGTGCACCGATTTCCAGTAAGTATGCATAGAATGCATACTTTAATAAAAGACTAGACCTCCCGACAAATCATTAGGTGTAAACAGCCGAAATCAACATGTTTTGAGTGAATTGAAACCAACCTGTATTTGGAACACTTATTGCTACAATTGGCAGTAACCATCATCATTTATTCCCCAGACGAGCCAGCATCCCTAATCTTCACGAACCGCTACTACATCCGACGGGTCACGCTGGACTCGTCCCACACCAGCTCCCTGATCATCCATGACCTCACCAACGCTGTGGCACTCGACATGGAGTGGGAGAAGCGATGTCTGTACTGGAGTGATGTGGCTAGACTTGGCAGCTCCATAAAGCGGGCGTGTCGGGAGCCTGGACAAAACTCCTCGCATTATCAGGTGAGTACTTACCAAGTTAAACTGGCTACCCTAGGTCATAGAGAATCTCGCATGATGAGGCGTGTCCTTGAATGACCAACAACACCTAAACGGGAGTTATATTGCTAGCCTAGAGGGTTCTATATGAGCGTGGCGAACCTGGACCGAATTCTGGATCGTATTTTAAGTTAAGTTATTGTAATACCCCTACGGGGCATCATGTACCCTCCCAAGATATGCTGTAACACCTAGCGAAGTATAAAATTGTACATGAAAACAATGAATAAACAATGAATAAACAAACAAGAATTCTTCGCATTATCAGGTGAGTCCTTAAAGCCCTTGAGGGCTTACTTGCAGAAATAAATAATTTGAATTTACAAAAAGAACTTCAAGTTTACCAGCGTAGCATATGGAAAAGGGATGTCTACTGAAGTGACGTGGCTAGGCTAGGCAGTTTAATTAAGCGAGCGTGTCGGGAGCCTGGACAGAAAGCATTATAAAGTGAGTTTTTAAATTAATGAAGATCTTTGCACTGATCACCCTTAGACATAAAGAATCTTGCATTATGAGGTGTAACCTTGAATTGCCATTAAAACACCTCGACGCGAGCGACATTGCTAGCCTGGGTGGCTCTATAAGAGCGTGGCGAACTCCTCGCACTATCAGGTGAGTTTTTAAATGACCAAAAAAGACCTTCCATCTGATTGCTCAAGGATATGCAGGAGCTATGTCTATTGGAGTGGTGTTAGGCTTGGCAGCTCCATAAAGCGAGCGTGTCGGGACAGAACTCCTCGCATTATCAGGTGAGTCCTTTAATGACCAAAGACCTTCGAACTAAATACTCTAAGACATGAAGGGGCGATGTCTACTGGAATGCCGTCGATAGGCTAGGCAGCAACAGCAATTCATGACCGTCTTTGGGTTTGTTTAGAGAACCGACCGACTCGAATCACCATAAATAGTTTTGTAACGAAGGGTCTCGTTCTTTTTATATGTCAGAGAAAGAGACACCAACACGAACCTTTGCCGAATCCCGATGATGTAGCCGTAGCGTAACAAGTCCAATTTTTTTTCAGCTCCTTCACGGCGCGACCCTCCAGAACCCAGACGGACTCGCGGTGGACTGGGTCGCCGGCAACGTGTACTGGTGCGACAAGGGCACGGACACGCTGGAGGTGTCGCGCACGGACGGCACGCACCGCCGCGTGCTCATACGCACGGGGCTCAAGGAGCCGAGGGCGCTCGCGCTGCACCCCGCCCGGGGGTAGGTGTTACCCAGATCTAAATAGTGCTGTCATCATTATTTCCAATATCCTTTTTCGCTTTCCTGTAATTTAATAATTTTGATTGAGTCAGAAGTGGCTCACTCCGTGATTTTGCCACGAGGCGTTGAGGCCTCCGCAAAGGGGCCTTAGCCAGCGAGCAGATTTTTGTTTTTTAATCTGACAGGACTTACTAGCCTTGCTGGCTGTTGTAAAAAGGTGGGGGCCGTGGCGTTCCCTGGGATCGAACCTAGTCGCTTGGCCCGGACCACCTTGAGAGGGTCGGATTAGGTGGGGGCTCAGAAAGAGAACGCGTTGGTACAGAGAGACGGTCGGATCCGGTGCGTTCCATCCGGTGGTCGAATCCGAAAGACAGTTTTATTAAACTCAAACTCAAACTCATTTATTTCTGTAAGTAGGCCTCAAGGGCTCTTTTACATGTCTGATTCTTTTCTTTTGGCGCTTCGGTAGATGACCTTCTGGTGAGAAGAAGCGCCTGAAGAAACTCACCAGTTTCTCTTTTAAAAACAACATTACAACAATTGTGACATTATTACATAAGATGACAATATTTATAAAATGCAACAAGCATATAACTGGGCACAGTTTTTTTTACATTTTACCGAGAGACGTATATAATCTCCGGATCCATTACATTACAAAACTTAAAACTACATTTTTAGAGATGTAAAGGGTCTCTAGGCGTCAAAACACGATAAAAAATATAGAAAATAGGCAAACATAGACTAAAATTTATGGAGATGTAAGGAGTCTCCGTTGTCAAAACATTATGTTTTGGAGGTGTAAAGGAACTCCAATTAGATAGAGACTTCTGTACGTTGTACTATTACTTATTCTGTGATCCAATGTCTAATAATGCACGAGTCTTTCTCACTCTCCATTCCCTTCCAGCACCATCTACTGGTCAGACTGGGGCAGCCACGCCCACATCGGGCGCGCCGGCATGGACGGCTCCTCCCCTACCGTCATCATCAGTGCCGGGCTCGGCTGGCCCAACGCTCTGGTCATCGCACATGCGTCCAGCGAGCTGTACTTCGCTGACGCCAGAGAGGACTACATAGCTGTCGCCGACTTGGACGGGAGCCACGTCAGAGTGCTGTTCTCTAGAGGTGAGGGTGTCCACTCGTGACTGATCATCATCAGTGCCGGGTTCGGCTGGCCCAAGGCTCTGGTCGTCGCACACGCGTCCAGCGAGCTGTACTTCGCTGACGCCAGAGAGGATTATATAGCTGTCGCCAACTTGGACGGGAGGACGTCAGAGTGCTGTGGTCACGCTCTGGTCATCGCACACGCCTCCAGCGAGCTGTACCCTTGTGATACTATTTCGACCGATAACTTGGTCAGGTTAAGTTTTGACCAATGCCGATAACCTTGACCGATGACCTTGTCATTCCGATGAGTTTTGTCCTTACGATCTTTTTATGCCAATAAGTTCTTTACTAGCGACCTTGTCATTTTGTTAATTGCCCGATGACCTAGCCATGCTTATAAACGATAGACTGATGACCTTGTCATGCCGAAAAATTCTTAAAGGACGACCTTGTCATACCCATTAGTTCTTGACCAACGACCTTTTCCAATTCGTACCCGTTTTTTATCAATTGCGATTGAGTTTCACTCTCAAGTCCTCAATAACATAATTTTACACGATCCACTACTAGCCTATAGTTCATACCGGTTAACAATAGACTCTAGAGGGACACAGAAGCAGGGATTCCAAACATTTTCTGTAAAGTTGTAATAATATTTATATGATGTAAAATTGTAAGACAGTTTGTCAAAACATAGAATAAACTTTCACTTCGTCTTCTTGGCGATGGTCGAGTGACAACGGACGTTAGAGCAAACGCCTCTTCCACTGCCCCACAGAATCACTCATATTGAATGTTAAAAATAACTATTTACCAATTACTTAGGAATGACAAATAATAATAGAAACAGTATACAATTAAAAAAAAATACAAATTGGATATAACAATTTGATAGTACAATATAATAATGACAGCTCTGAGCTGTCTCATTTATTGAGTGTTGCTTATCTCTGGCTCTTTAGGTATTTTATAAGGGCACTTTTTTATTTTCAGCCAACCAAAAAGTATGGACATCACCAATATTTTATTTTTGAGCATCTACTTTAGAAATGTCATTTATTGAATGTCAACCTAAAACCGGCACTATAAAGTACCTATTTTTTCTTCTGTCTATTTCTATACGAAACAGACTGTAATTCTCTCACGAATTCTACTACAAATAAACTTTCTTCTACGAATGCATATCAATATTGACATTGTTTAACTCAGATCGTATGCCATGGCTCCGCCTGCACCACGTATTCGCGCTGACTGTCTGGGAGGGCCGCGTGTACTGGAGCGACTGGGAGACGAGGGCCATAGAGAGCTGTCGCCGCCGCCCCAACCCGCACTATAAGGTAAATCACGGTTGTTTTATGAGAAAAAATTTCTATTGAGTTTGTTGCGCTCGCCCTGATTTCCACATCTAGTGCCCATATTGCATGACACAAATGAAAATCACCGCAACCGTTCGTTTTGTTTATTCAGCCAAACGCAACAGAAGACCCCAGTTCTGGAGGAGCGTACGAATGCAAAACGATCGCGCACACCGTCCACAAACCCATGGACCTGCGAGTGCACCATCCGGCCAGGCAGCCGCCGTCGCCAGGTCGGTTATATAAAAAACAAATGGGCATTTCTCCGGCGATTTCCGTGGAATTGATTTCGGTGGGATTATTAATGTCCATGTCCTGGGAGATTTGCATGACATTTAGCCGTCGAGTAATCGAGGTTGTCTACCAAGTTTTCGATATGTCGTGCCAATCTCACTAGACTTAATGATCCTATCGATGTCAATGCCAAGTGTATGATCGAGTTACTGGGAGTTTTAGTTGCCGGTTCGTTACCCGTAGCCCAGCTAGAACGTCGATGAAACGAATACATGGCACCGGTTTTTACCATCCAGTCAAATCAAAAGAAACTATTTTGGAAAGAAACATACAGAATTTAATTTAATGTAAACATGAATAGTGCTCGAATGTTAGTTGAAAAGTAAAAAGCACTAGTGCGCAAAATACAACTATCCGCAAGATATACAGCTACGAAAATAGAAATAAATACAAAAATAGAAGTTTTAAATAGTAAATATTGTTTTTTTATTCGCAAGTGTGTTGAAAAATGTCGTATGACACTCGGGGGTATTGGTTGTTACAGTCTCGGCTATTACAGCACTCGCCTGACGGCTCGGGCTGTGAAACACAGCCCCATAGCTCGTATCAAAATGTATTTTTTTTAACAGAATTGACAGCCCTCTGCGCGAAACTGAACTGCACCGGCCTCTGCCTCCTCACCCCCGCGACCAACACGACCCCGGCCGGCGCGCGCTGCGAGTGCCCCGAGCACTTCGTGCTGGGCGCGGACGGCCGCAGCTGCTCGCCCAACTGCACCAGCGCGCAGTTCGTGTGCCGGACCGCGCTCAAGTGCATCCCCTTCTGGTGGCGCTGCGACACCCAGGTCGGTCCCTCGCGGGCTCCGGCCACCGCCGTGCCGGCCCGGAGGGGTTGGTCGCAGACAGTCTAGAACAGTGGTCTTGAATCTCTTCCAAATCAAGGGCCAAGAATGATTTTTTTCTGCGTAAAACGTTTTTTTTTTAATGGGGTACAAAATTACCCACATTATATCTGGATACAAACAATCAGGTAATCAATTAATTAGGTTTACTATTATTCAACTTATAAACGATTTTACAAACACAATTTTACTAAATTTAACATGATGAAAAAAAAACTGGCTAAGCTGTTGGCGGGCCGCCGATGAAACCTACTTAGCCCGCGGGTTGGAGACCCCTGGTCTAGAACGCTATGAAGTAGCGAACGTCGAACTACTGAAATGTAGACAATAATAAAGTTAGTCATACATATATAGACTGTCTGAGATCAACCCGTCCGGAGCAGCTCATATAGTGAGCGAGGTGATGGGTCAGCTGCGGCATCGCGTCGACGAGAAGAACACATCAGCTTTGTATGCTACCAACTGCTCTTTTACCAAATATAAGAAAGTGGGAAAAAGAAATTGGCCAGTTAACTGTTCTGCGCGGTCTACTAGTAAAAATACTACTTTTTGCAGTTTTTTTTTCATACAACAAATTCTTTTTGCGCTCTTCAAATATCGGTTGTATATTACGATACCGATATATCGGCATCGTTACATCCCTAATTGTAAGAATGTTTGCCTTGAGCAGGACGACTGCGGCGACGGGTCCGACGAGCCGGCGTCGTGCCCGTCGTTCCGCTGCTCGCCGGGCCAGTTCCAGTGCGGCAACGGCGGCCGCTGCCTGCACCCCGCGCTCATCTGCGACGCCACCGCACACTGCGCCGACGGCAGCGACGAGAGGGACTGCGACACGGTATACTTGACCCCCCCACCCCACCCAATTTCTCTTACGACCCAGTACGGTCAGCTGTCAGCGGGTCACAAAAAGGAACCCCTCTGTCATATATTCGTAGGATGGCATACCTTTTGTTTGCAGCTAACTGTACTTTTCTAAATATTTTTATGCCACACCTGGCCATGAAAAAGAAAAACCGCTTTCTGGCCAAGTGTAGACATAAAATGATGTACACAACACGGGAGGTAATAAAGAAAGCCCTCGATCGCATATTTACGTCCCTCGCTTGCAGCTCGGGCCGCAAACTTCTGCGATCTGGGCCTTTGTATTACCACCCTAGTTGTGTAATGTACTATTTACGTGAGTCACATGGAACAGGTCAGGTTCGGTTTCTTGTATAATTAGTCAGAAAAGACAGTGGTACCATCTGTAAAATAACAATTATGTGTAATGAGCAGAGATCGGACAAATTTGCGTCATCGCTCCTAAAAAATGTGGACATGACTTCAAAATATAATCAAATAATTAATTTCTTACCTGAGATTTAATTTTGATAGTCAAAAAATACACAGGTTTGTTACAATGTACTAAAGAAAATAATCAGTATATACGAGCGATGACGCAAATTTGTCCGATCTCTGGTAATGAGTATTCGGCCAAATAAATTATGCTAAAACAAGGGTACACCACCAATTTAAGGTCTCCAGAAGTCGGTGGAGGCCAAAACCGAGCGACCATTCGTTGTGCAAGTCTTTGAGGGAGACTTATGTTTAGAACTGGATGGCTTTCGGTTGAAATAATAGGGATGACGACTGGGTTAAAAGTATATAATTCTATTTAGTCCGTCAGTTAGATTATGGAAAAATATGGGACACGTATTTTTTGGTTTATCAAAATATTAAAAGTCGACAAAGTTATAGGTCATCAAACTTCTGGAGTGGGGGCTTGTGACGTCACTCCTAGGTGAAAATTGTACTTAGGCGTGACGTCACTCGAAACTTCTAAGCACTCTGTCCTCGTCATTTTTTGTTTGTCAAACAAAAGAAAAAATACGTGTACAATATTTTTTAATAATCTAACTGACGGACTAAACAGTTTTTTTTAGTCGTCTAGCCCAGCGATCGGCAACATGCGGCCCGCGGGCCGCATGCGGCGCGTGTACCGCTCACTTGCGGACCTATATTCCGGTTAATATATTCCGAATAGTCTAAAATCACAAATTATTAACAAAGTGCGGTCCGCGTCACGTTCCTTAGCTACTATGTGGCCCTTGGCTGCTAAGCGGTTGCCGACCGCTGGTGTAGCCCATCGTTACACCCGCTCTCATATTTCCAGTTCACGTGCCTGTCGTCCCAGTTCAAGTGCACTGGCAACGCCACGTCGGGCGTGGCGGCGCGCTGCGTGCCGGGCGCGGCGCGCTGCGACGGCGCGCGCGACTGCCCCGCGGGCGACGACGAGGCCGACTGTCCCCCGCGCTCCTGCAAACCGGACCATGTGAGTACACTACACTTCTGCCTCCAGTCAGTCCGTGTCTTCTCACACTCCCCTTTTGGTGGGGGCGTGGGGTGGCCATTCCGGGGCGTGTGCCCCCTGTGGCTGTGTCTTTCGCGCAGTATCCTCAATACTGCGGGCTTGGTTTTAATGTATTTTGTAGCCGCTAGTGTGCGGCGGTTTGTTGATTGTGTGTGCGTTCGTCTGGGTCTGGGGAACTTCCGGGTTTGGGCCCTCTTGTTTCTTCGTCAGACTTCTTCTCCCTGACTGGGTGGTTCTTTGGCTTCTGCCTCCAGTCAGGAAAGGGGTTATTCATATAGTACGTCACACCCATGCGGGTGGGGGGGGGGGGGGATCTAGCCAAATGTGAGAGGCTACACCAGGGGTTCCCAAACTGTGCGCCGTAGAAAGTAAAGAGGGGCGCCGGGAGTCGATCCTCTACCATTATTTAAAACCACAAATATTCGCGAGTACCTCAACAATATCAATTTTGAGCGAACTAGGGTAGGGCGCCGTGAAGAAGTACTAAATTTGTAAGTGCCTCTTCCCGGAAAAATATAACTTGGATCTCTTCAAGCCGAGAGTGAATAGGCACTATCTAGGCAAGCATGCTCTATCATCGACTTTATCTTCACTTACCAACAGATGAGATCAAAGTCAAATGCTTACCTATCGTGAATAAAAAAAAAAAAAAAAGTGCGACACGGGCTGAAAAAGATTGGGAACATCTGGGCTACACTAATAAGGCCAAATATGTTAGGAAAAAGTGTGACATGGAGGAGGAGGGGGGGGGGGGGGGTCTAAAGTCTGAAAAATCGTGTGACGTACTTTGTGGATGACCCCAAAGGCTCACTCCACGATTGTTGGAACTGTTGCACGAGGCTACTAGTACGAAACCCTGCCCCTCCGAAGAGCCAGCGACCAAAAAGAGCACGCGTTATACGATAGAGAGAGACGGTCGTATGCGGGTCAGCTCCGTATGGTCGTTGGACGCGAACGACAGTTTTGTTAGGGAGGGAGACTTCTGTATAGACTAATAAACTACACTTTAAACCACAATTATTTTTTTAAAAGTTATAGCGAATTTAAAAATCACATACATTAGCCACAAATTTTCAACCACACTCATTTTTTTTTTTTTCACGTCCTTTTTATTCGGCCGTTTTACAACTGGCCAGTATATTGTGAAGTGAAAGAGGTGTATATCTACAAAACGATTATACGAGGGTGGTATGATAAGTAATGAGCCTTGAACCAATGCGGTATGGCTGAACATTAAAAATGTCATTGCCTACAGCCGCCATCTTGGACGCGGGAAAATTGAAAGTTTCAAATGATTCCGTCAATTCATTCATGAATTATAGCTTTTTAAACAGTATAAGTGGCATTTTTTGTGTAAAATGGAAAAAGAACAATATCGATCAGTGATTCGCTTTCTGTTTTTGAAGGGTAAAACGCGTGATGAAATAAAAAATGAGTTAGATAGCGTGTATGGCGATGTTTCACCTTCGATTGCCACAATTAAGCGGTGGTATAACGAGTTCAGAAATGGAAGAACATCTGTGTTTGATGAGGCCCGCCCAGGACGTCCAATTGAAGTTACCACGGAGGAAACCATCAATAAAGTCCGTGATATGTTGATGAACGATCGTAGACTGAAGTTGAGGGAGGTAGCTGAGGTATGTGGCTTATCACTGGAGCGTGTACAAAATATCGTTCATAAACATTTGGGCATGAGGAAGTTATCGGCCCGATGGGTACCGCGTTTGCTAACTGAAGAAAACAAGCAGAATCGTGTGGCTACTTCCAAAGAGTGTTTGGCACTATTAAAACGTAATCCGAAGGACTTCTTTATGCGTTACGTTACCGTGGACGAAACGTGGATCCACCACTATACTCCCGAAACAAAACAACAATCGAAGCAATGGACTTGTCCGGGCGAAAGTGCTCCAAAGAAAGCAAAAACGGTTCCGTCGGCCGGGAAGGTGATGGCGACCGTTTTTTGGGATTCCCAAGGCATTATCCACATAGACTATTTAGCGAAGGGAAAAACGATCACGGGGCAATATTACTCTGATTTATTGTCTCGATTTGATGAAGAATTAAAGAAAAAACGGCCCCGTTTAGCCCGCAAAAAAGTGCTGTTTCTCCAGGATAATGCTCCGGCCCATTCATCTCACATCGTCAAGGCTAAACTGGATCAATTGGGTTACAAAATACTGCCGCACGCTCCTTATTCCCCGGATTTGGCTCCGTGTGATTTCTTCCTGTTCCCAAACATGAAATCTTGGCTCGGAGGCAAACGCTTCATGTCAAATGAAGAGGTCATAGAGGCCACGGATGAGTATTTTGCAGAGTTTCCGAAGACATATTTTTTGGAGGGCTTAAAGAAGTTGGAGACGCGTTGGGAAAAGTGCAAAAACTTTAAAGGGGACTACGTTGAAAAATAAAAATAAAAAAATAATAAAAAATAAATGTTCATGGGTATGCTCACTACTTATCATACCACCCTCGTACTTATTAAGCGCCACACCTGGCCGCTTTCTGGCTAAGTAACGACATAAAGTAATGTATTTTTTTTTTGGATCTGACTAACTCTCGACTCGACCCCTCCTGGGAGTAGCGATAGTCGGACCGGGTGGTTGGCCGTGGCGTTCCCTGGGGTCGAACCAGGTCGCTAGCCAGACCACCCTTGGGTGTTCGACTGTGTGCCACACACAGTCGACACGCAATTCGGGCTGGGTTAGTACCGGGGGTGCCTGGAGTCGAACCAGGTCACCTTGCCCGGCCTACCACGATAGTATCGGACTAGGTGGGGGCCTGAACGCCTGGGGTCGAACCGGGTCGTCGGCCAGGGAAAAAGTAATGTACACAACACGGGAGCTTATAAAGTAAGCCCTCGATCGCATATTTTACGTCCCTCGCTACCTATAGGGCCGCGAACATCTGCGATCTCGGCCTTTCTTTGTTTTACCACCCTAGTTGTGTGTGTAATGTACTATTACCGTTTTTCCCATGGATGTATAAAATAGAAGGATACCGCGCGGTCTAAGACGCGGGTGAAGCCAAGCAATGGCCGCCGAAGTGAGCATGTGTGCGTTGACGGCCCAATGGCAGCCGACCGGCGCATTGCCGGCGCATCATGAGTGCTTCACTTATCTGTTCGCGACGCTACGTCCATTTATTTTTAAGGTCCTTGGTTTTCCCCCCCAGTTCATGTGCGGCGACGGATCGTGCGTGCCGGAGGTGTGGGTGTGCGACGCGGACGCGGACTGCGCGGACGGCGCGGACGAGGGCGCGCACTGCGCGCGGCGCTCGTGCCCGCCGCGCCACTTCCGCTGCGCGTCCGGCCGCTGCATACCGCGCGACTGGCTGTGCGATGCCGAGGTACGAGCGTTCAACACTAGGAAGCCCAGAAAGCGAATCTCCATACATACTTTGAAGCCTAGTCGGCACGGGTCCCCATCATCACAGAGAACTGAAATTTTATATACCATAATATTTTAGTAGTTACAACTTTTTTATGGGGTATGCATTACAAAAAAAAATTAAAAAATATGTTGCCCATACAACAAAAATATTTTTCTCAAACATGGCATGAAATGTTGACATTACGTGCCTAAAAATAGGCCACAAAGTACCTCGTTTCCTATGCGGCGTGACACTTGGCACGGAATGGAATTTCATACTTACATTACCGGCCTAGGCCGGCAATGTATTTTTTTTTTTAATTTCCATTCCACATTTATTTGGGCCCCAGAATCACGGCATTCAGCCATTAAAAAAATAAAAAACGATTTTTGCTATATTTTGCAGTTTTATTTATTTAAAATTGACATGAACATAACAAATAACACATTATAAACAATTTCCAATTATTATAAATTGCAAACTAAACCACAAGAATACACATTTAAAATATTTCATGTAAATATTCGCGGTAAAAATGTGAACTGAAACAGCTTTTGGCCGAATTTGCATTGTCTATGGATATAATGTCACTAATGTCACTTTCTGACAGCCAGTTTGTTTGTGTTATAAAATATTAAGTAAGGTTATTATAGTAAGTTTATTTATTTCATTGCATGTTTCAGAAAAGCACTATACATACCTCGGCGGGAAATGGGGTTGCCGGCCTAGTAACTATCTGGTCTCTATTCGCTCGGCCAGCTATATGTACTCGGCCGACAATTCCTTACTTCCCGGCCTCTGCAGTAATGTACTATTTATGCCACACCTGGCCATAAAGTGGCTTTTTCCGCACGCTGCGCGTACGGAAAAAGCCGCTTTCTGGCCAAGTGTAGACATAAAATGATGTACACAACACGGGAGGTAATAAAGAAAACCCTCGATCGCATATTTACGTCCCTCGCTTGCAGCTCGGGCCGCGATCTCGGCCTTTCTTTGTATTACCATAGTTGTGTGATGTACTATTTTTTACTTATTTTGTAATGGACACTCTAATTTATCTATACATGGGCATCTCGCCGAGCGTTTCAAGTGCGGTGGGAGCGATATTGTTGAAGTTCTGCGAGATTTGGAAAGCATTTTCAGTTATGTCGTAGAAAGCCAGACGTCTACCACATATACGATATCGCTCT
The DNA here is from genome assembly GCA_947034925.1 of Eudemis profundana. Classification (NCBI taxonomy): domain Eukaryota; kingdom Metazoa; phylum Arthropoda; class Insecta; order Lepidoptera; family Tortricidae; genus Eudemis; species Eudemis profundana. Next base: position 4,541,464 of record OX344814.1, on the reverse strand, counting down.
CATCAAAGTCTCGGCGTTACATTAAAAACTTTTCCGAAAAAGTAACCAGGGAGTGTTAATAATAAGGAATAAAGAGATATTTAGTTTATTTCACTTCTACGAACGAAGTTGCAGGCCCCTAGTACTTAGTTTTAGTTAGCAATAGACGATCTAACATATTTGAAAAGAGACTCCCTAATGATTGCGGATCACCAATGGCCGATGGAGCATACAGGTTTTCAAATGAACACTACGAGCCGGATACGCAGCGTGGATCAACCCCCACAAGATGTTCTGACGACCTGGTTAAGGTCGCTGGAAGTCGATGGAGTCAAACAGCGTGCAACCGTTCATTATGGAGAGATCTCTCTCCAGGCGGGTGTTGTGCCTGGGACCGAACTCCGAAGGAAGTTGGTTGGAAGTGGTATATGTAGTGTTAGCGTTATAAACACTTCGATAGTGTGATGCAGAACTATATGGGAATGTAAGCGCCATCTGTCGTGGAATTGCTGTAACTGTCTTCTTCTCCCAACGAATGTCGCTAGGTGGCAGTATCGCCACAGGTCTTCGGGAGAAACTTATGTTCAGCTGTGGAAGTCTCAAGACTAAAATGATGATGATGATGATGATGATGATGATGATGAATAATTGCAGGCCGACTGCCCACTCCGCGAGGACGAAGCCGACTGCGGCTCGGGCGGCGCCCGGCCCGGGTGCGAGGCGACGTACTTCCGCTGCGCCGACGGGCGCTGCATCCCGGGCCGCTGGCGCTGCGACTTCGAGGACGACTGCGGGGACTTCAGCGACGAGATACACTGCGAGCCCAGGAACTGCTCCGAGAGCGAGTTCAGGTGAGACGAGAGTGGAAGCGGGTGTTTGACGGATATTTATATGCTCCGCCTTCGGCCTCGCGCTATTGACTCCCGAGACAGTCGTTATGATTGCGAATGTCTGTTAGGTAGCTACAACTCGGCCTTCGGCCTCGTACTGTTGATACTCGGTCTCTTCAGGTTGACGCGAATTCAGGTAAGACTAGTTGTGGAAACAGGTACTTTACCGGTATTTCTCTGATATTTCTATTTTCGACCTTATTTCTAAGAAGTAAGGTAGAAAAGTGTAAACATATTTCTGACGTCGACTGTACAGTACAGAAACTAGTGCCGGTTTGTATACTCTGCCTTCGGCCTTGCGCTAGCGACTCCCCCTCTGACAGTCGCAATGATGGCGGATGTCTGTACCGGAACCGCGCGATAGATACTGAAATGCGCGTTGTCTATTATACTGTCGATTTTTCGGGATAACATCGCTGGGATATTGTCTTCATTTTAGAAGTCGCTAGTTAGGTTTGATGACCCATTAAAGTTGTGATAACGTAGTGAGTTAATGAAGTGTGATTATTGACAGATGTGCCAACGGCGAGTGCATACGCGGCGCCCTGCGGTGCTCCGGCGCGGCGGAGTGCGCGGACGGCTCGGACGAGGCGGGCTGCGCGCCCGCCTGCGCCGCGCGCGCGCGCCGCTGCCGCACCGCGCCCGACTGCGTGCTGCGGTACGTTACTATACACCGAGTACATTTTTTCCTTTTTTAGGGTTCCGTAACAAAATGGTAAAAAAGGAACCCTTATGGTGCGACTCTGTCTGTCTGTCTGTCTGTCCGTCTGTCACAGCAAGATATCTCAGGATCTACTGATGCTATCGACTTGAAATTTGGAATAGTGTTAAAAACCGCTAATTTGAGCCTATGGAACAGAAAAAAAATCCTATACCCTTTTTACTTTTTTTTTAAAGGGGACCGAAATGGGATGTCGAAAGTCAAAAGTTAAGCTAATATATCGAGTGGGATATCAAATGAAAGGGTTATGAAGATTTCAAAACCGTTTTTATTTTTTTTTCTTAGACGTGTAGTTTTTTATTTAAGACCAAAAACGTTTAAAAAAAATACCATTCCCCCCCTATTATCTCCGAAGTTACTGAACAGAAAAATCTGTAATAATTACCGATTATTAATATTATCCAAAATATTACAGGAAAAATAAAACGGTTTTCCTAACTTGCAGCGTTTTTTAGAAATTCGCAAAAATCATAAGACAACCTTATTTGCTCCTACTAAACTAACCGCGGCATATGTCGATGTATGGGGACAACAGTTTTACAAGAGCAAAGTTAAGTTTGTCCCACCATACAATTTTTCTTGAATTATTCACGTATCTACTGACGATTTTGTACGGAACCCTCGGTGCGTGAGTCCGATTCGCACTTGACCGGTTTTTTTAAAGGGGGCCGTAATGGGCGGAAAATTTAAAGTTGTACTATTGTATCATTCGAAAACCATTTTTATTTTTTTTGTTAATTATTTACTTTCTGATTTATGAACAAAAACGATCAAAAAAATACCATTCCCCCCTATTATCTTCGAAATTACTGAACAGAAAAATCTGTAATAATTACCAATTATGAATATCATCCTAAATATTACAGGAAAAATATAACGGTTTTCCTAAATTGCACCGTTTTTAGTAATTTATAAAAATCGTAATATTACTTATTTGCTCCTACTTAGCTAACCGCCATACAGTTTTTCTTGAACTCGCATATCTACTTATGAGTCTGCGGAACCCTCGGTGACCGAGTCCGACTCGCACTTGACCGGTTTTTTTTATAATTTGCTAATAGCTTGATCTACCTATAGTGGCCAGTAGCTATGGGTCTGAAGACTCTACCTCTAGCTCTAGTGACTTAGTAGGGCATGGTGACAGCCTGAGGTGGTAATAGTGGCTGGAGAACCGGGATCTCCCCTAAGGGTCTCACTCGGGTGAGCGTCTAGTCTAAGTTGGGCCTACACACCTCTTCTGTAAGAGCCGTTGCGCATTGGGCTAATAGCAGGGGCATTCCACGGAAACGTCTACTTTGTCGGGCAGGTGACGGCTATGGCAGCTACCTTAAAAACAAATAAAAAGTACTAAATGACATTATCAATTCAGAAACCAAGTTATAAAATATTGACATACCAAAAATGTACTTCCTAACTTTGTTGGCAGTATGAAAAAAATGGCGTCACGTGCCCGACATTCTTTTGGAATGCCCCAGCAGCGTTCACAGCTCGGCCACTGATGGTCGCCACAACCTACGGGCGAGGTATTTCATGCATATTGCACGACACCGGCGCACACTGGGTGTTCGAATGGCGGCCGCTCTGAGCTACTTGTGGTCGCGTTAGTAGTCCAATGTGCAGAGGCCTTAAGAGGAAACAGGAGGGCAGTTTTTCCATACAAACGTAGTCCCCTGTTTCCTCCCTGGTTAATGCCAGTAGAGCAATAAATATTTTTTTGTCCAAAAATCTATGGCTACTATTGATATGTTCCTATGTTTTCCTTTTTACGATAAATTGATGCTCAAAAGAGACATTAACCTTCAAAAACCTAAAAAAAATGCCAGATTTTCCGCTGTGTTCACACATCCAGAAAACAAATTTGACTAGATTATTAAAAAAAAAGAAAACATAGGAACACGGCCAAAGCCTTTCTTTAATGTTTAATGAAAAAATTTGTTCAATAGGTTAAGTTTTGGGGAAGAAATCAGGGGACTACGAAACGTTGTTTTCATGAAATTTTAAAAGGTAGTATCGGTCCAAGCTGCAGTTGTCTCTATCGCGCTCTGCGGGAGAGAGGCGGGCAGTGCGGGACAGCGACACATTTTACAAATACCTAATTTTCAATTCTCTCGGCCTTACTGTTTCCACTTAAGATATAACGTTTATTGTGGCTCTTACATTATGTTACATAGCTTATGTAAGAAAGGAGAGTGTGCGCGTGTTACGCTACACAATACGTAAGTGTGCAATTTTATTGATAACGTGGATTCTATGCGTGAGGTGTCGTATGGTGTGGACTTTTCTACACAAAGTGATTGTACAGACGTCAGACAGCGCCTTAGGATTATTGTTTTCACGACCGACCCGTCAGCGAGGCCGTATTAATGTGCGAGTTTAGCAATCCTGACAAAGTATATCATATATCAGGTTCTGCCAAGAGTCGGAGAGGACTGCCATGCTCATGCGGACCACTCATACGCAAACGCAGTATCCATCTAGGGCGACACATTCTGTTTCCGGATGAGATACAACAACTCACTGCCCAAAAAATCTGGAATTTCCTAGTCTCAACGGGCCTCTGCAGTGAAATATCACAACACAAGGGCACAACACAACACAAAGCACACACAAGGGCTGCCACAATAGATCAGAAATGGTCGAAGCGGCACAAAAAAGGCCTAAAAGGCCTTTAATATGATGAATTAACAGTAACTCTTTGTTATTGTTTACAACATGTGACGCACGGATTTGGGTTATAGCAAATAGATTTAACTAACTTTAATACTCGTCTTTGTCCATTGGCTTTTGGCTCGTACTCATGATTACTTCAAACTCTCATAGACCCTGCTTCATCTACTTTATTACAGGCCCAAAACTCACAATAATAGATACATAAAAAGTATATGATTGTTCCAGTGAATGGTGGTGCGACGGCTCAGTGGACTGCGCGGACGGTTCCGACGAGGAGTCGTGCGCGGCGACGCCAGTGGAGCCCTGCGGGGCTCGCCTGGCGTGCGCCGGCGCCGCGTGCGCGCCGCCCGCGTGGCGCTGCGACGGTCGCGTCGACTGCGTGGGCGCAGAGGACGAGGCGGGCTGTGATAGGCACGCTTGCCGCCCGCCCATGTTCAGGTGAGGGTTAACTGGTTATAGCTGAGCAAAAATCAAAAACCGAAATCTTATACGGTCTGTGCCCAGCACCTCCACCATGATTTTACGATCTGCGCCTACCGTCATTCTATGTTTAGGTGAGAGTTAAAAAGGCCTATCTTAATACGAATCTCATAGATACATGCGGTTTTTTGGCTTATGAAGCACCCCCACAACGAACTTTGCCAAGCACCTCCACCATGATTTTATACAATCTGTGCCCAGCATCTCCACCAACACATCTTCTGTCGTATTCATCGCATTCTGTCATCATAATTAGCAGAAAGACGTCTATTGTTGGTCATGAGCGTCTTTTAGAATATTTTCGTAATGTTTCCGATTTTGTACAGATGCGACAATGACTCGTGTTTGCCGCCGAGTTTGGTCTGCGACGGGTACCGCGACTGCGCCGACGGCACGGACGAGAACGCCATTTTGTGTACGTATTAACTATATCTTCAAAATTATAGAAAAAAAATAAAAGGGCAGAGGGGATAGATTTATTGTATGCATAATAGGCATGTTCAAAACCAGGCTTGGGGGCCCGGTTTCGTTTTATTCCCCGTTATCAGGGCGTACAAACTTATATCTATATGACGTGGTTATAAGATCTAATACTCACCAACTCGCTGGCTTCTTCCTTGCAGCAACTCAGTCAAGTCTTGCGTCTTATAGTCCGTCAAGTGAGGTCAATCAAGTCTATAGCTTGGCAACTTGGTTGGTGACACTCACATGTGTGCTTTTAGTTATGTGCCGCCGTAACTACTTACACAAGTTACCGCCAACACAAACGGCGACCGACGGAGGCTGCCTGCGGAGGTCGCCGTTCATGTTGTCACCAACGAAGTTGCCAAGCTATAGTCGAAGTAGCCAACTCCAAGCTGGTCGGCAGAAGGGACCGGCGGCGCCCAGGCGGAACAAAACCGCTCGGCCCTCGCTCCGCGAGTCTAGCACTTTGTTGAGAATTTTTCCATACGAATTACTCGCGCTACGGTGCACGATAAAAAAACCGAATCGCCTTCATGCGTTCTTCATCGTGTTGGAAGAAATTGTGATAAGCTATCTGTGACTCATCGGGGTTCATACATTTACCTGTCGATTTGACATTTCACTTGTGAAGTGACATTAAAGGTTAAGGCTGTTATACACACGGTCCGTGCGTTCTGTTCAACGATCGGACTTCCCAATCTCACCTGATGTGGTGTTAAGTAATAATGAACATAATATGCGACAAGATGGAGCATGTGTGCCTAGCCATTATTGCACATTATATCACACCACACTATATCACACTAATATTATAAATGTGAAAGTTAGTGAAGATGTTTGGATGTTTGACACCGACTTGAGTCGTATATGTTGTGAATGTTAATATTTTGTTGTACTCAAGGACTTTAAAATAAATAGCCGGACAGAGCCTCGCCAACAGATAACTGAAGCTTTTGTAGTAGGCCGGTTGCTTTGTACTTACGTACCGCACGCACACATCTACAAGTTTTTTCCTACCAACCGCAGCACGCACACACTTACCGAACCAACCAGCGTTAAAGAAACCGGCGGACTAGAGGTGCTTCAGTTCTTTGTAAGCGAGGTTATGTACTACTATTTATTTTAAGGTACAGTCGAGTTCATTAATTGTGGGCATTTTTATTTTAAAATCTACGGCTAGGCGAAACTTCTAACCTGTCAGTCCGTGACGAAATGTATGGAGTTTGACACTAATCGTCAGTTCTGTGATGACCTGCTAAATGTCAGTTAAGAACGCACTTTAAATAAAAAAACCCATGTACACTTTTCCACTCTATTCCTTTGTAATAAGGTTCAAAAATGTGTACGTATTAGTGAACTTGACTGTACTTACGTTCTGTATTATAGGTAGCAGACGTTCGTCAGACTCACTCTGTGACGACGATGAAGAAATGTGCGGCGACGGACGCTGCGTGCCGTCCACCGCCTCTTGTGAGACTGGTCAGTACCACATTATCACAGTACAACCAGTTTATCTTCATAGAAACTTACATCACGCGCACATGTAACATGTGTGCGTGACACAGCGAGCCAATAGGACCGCATCGCGGCACGCTTATAGATAAAGACTATGTATATATGTATGTAAACACTTTATTGCACATAAAATCATACAGAAGCATTACAAAAATCAATGGTTATGTACAAAGGCGAACTTATCCCTGTAAGGGATCTCTTCCAGCTAACCAGTTTCCGTCGGGTTGTTGAGCAAATGAGAAAGAATAACTAATACCACAGAAGATAGACAAACTAACAAACTTAATTCATTTACTGCAGACGAGGGTCGTTGCGCTCTTTGCAGAGCGATCGTGATTAACTGCTATTATTACTCGGCGCAGATATTGCTCGCTGTTTGATGCGCCGCCATCCCTCTCGATTATACTGTGTGTGACAATACTCAATTTTTAGGGTTCTCAATTCTTACACCTTTTTTACTTTTTTTTAAATAGGACCGAAATGGGATGTCGGAAATCAAAAGTTGAGCTAATATATTGAGTGGGATATCAAATGAAAGGGCTTAATATGTAGATTCCAAAACCGTTTTGTTTTTTTTTTCTTAGACATGTAGTTTTTGATTTAAAACAAAAAACGTTACGCAAAAATCGTAAGACAACCTTATTTGCTCCTACTAAACTAACCGCGGCATATGTCGATGTACGGGGACAACAGTTTTACAAGAGCAAAGTTAAGTTTGTCCCACCATATAGTTATTCTTGAATTATTCACGTATCTACTAACGAGTATGTACGGAACCCTCGGTTCGCGAGTCTGACTCACACTTGACCGGATTTTTGATCTAAGATCAGATTTGTGTGATCAAGCTACCTGTAAAATAAACATGCCTTCACTTTTATTACTCGGCTGTAATTATTTTAACTAAACTGATAAATATAAATGTTCTCGCAGGTGAAGAGGGCCCTTGCACTTGGCGGTCGTGTTCGCAGGTGTGCATACCGAAACATGCACACAACTACACTTGCAAGTAAGTACCTAACGAAATAAGGCGTCAGATAAAAACTTTACATGTACAGTCAAGGAATTTAATTTCCAACCCACCTAAGGTCCAATATCGTATAGCATACTGTCATCATAAGAGCTAGCTAGAGTACGACGTTACTTTGACATATCACACGCATTGTTTTGTGTCAGTAACTAGGTAACAGATTAACAACGTTGACATGGTGAACTGAAATTTGGAACGTCACGGCACTACCAAAAAAAGACGACAACCGCGGAATCGAAATTCGAAGAAAGTCCATCTTTCTCGCTCTTGCAATATTAGAATGAAAGGAACGCAGATAACGAAATTTAGACTATCGACGTTTGCGGTAGACTTTCCGGAATCTGGATTCGGAATTATTTAAAAATTTTCTCGATTGACACTGACACCAACTGACACGTATTCGTAATTAGATGAGCAAATGACTTCGCAAAGAGGTTATCTGTAATGTGCAGTGACAAATAATACGTATTGACATTTACATACTGTTACTGAAATAGAAATTTCGACCTTAATGCATCGTGAATGCTTAACAACATTTCAATGAAACGGGTGGGAAATTAAATTCCTTGACTGTATGTATGTATTTAAACTCTTTATTGCACAAAATAATACAAAGCACAGGGATACAAAATAAATGTGTATACAGACGAACTTATGCCTTTAAGGGATCTCCTCCAGTTAACCTTTGAGAAGTTGAGTGATGAGACAAGAGAGGTGGTAGACAAACAACAATATGTATATTTACTTGGATGAAATGGTGAACACTAATATCAGAATGTGTCATAACTGTCATAACGGGAGAAATTAAACATAATTTACGGTGAGAGCATAATAATACAGTGTGTAAGTCTAATGCGGGCGAATCTCTTAACGGTGGTTAGTATAGGACAAAGTGAAGGTAATTAGATAACATTTACTTAAAGTTGCAACAATAATTTTGTCAATAATCAAAATAATTCAGCCCGCAATGTAATGCAAACACACTCACGTTAAACGCTCGTTGACAGTTACGTTGACATTTCGGTACCGCCGTACCGCAACCATGTTTACAGTACATTGCTGCTGAGAAATTAAAAAAAAATAAATTATGGGGTCGTAATGAACTGCAACTTAAAAAAAACCTTTTACTTCATGATTACACTAATGAATACTATGTCCGATTTAATTTATCGCCCGTATTACGTATGACTTACACACTGTATATTGAATCCAGAGCGCAGAGAGAGATTTGTGCTGAAAAAGAGGTTTGTGATCTGCCATATAAGTTTGTATACCAGGGTGATTACTTCTCGCCTTGCAGCTAGTTTAAAAAATAGAGGGTTACTAGAATTAATTTTATATGTTATTGTAATATGTACACATTTTTTGTTTAGGTGCGTAGAAGGCTACAAGCATCGACAGTTGCCAGACAATACTTGGACTTGTGAAGCGATTGGTAAGTTTTCATCATACCATTTTAAATGACATATACTTAGATTCCCTTGAAAGTACAATATTTTTGCAATTTTCGTGGTGTGTATTTTTTACAGAAAAATATGCGTTTTAGTAGTTTTATCAGTGGTGTCAAACTCTTCGGTAGATTTGGCTTATTAGTTTTGGTATTAAAATGTGAAGAATTCTGTGGGAATCGGATACTACTTATGGACGCAAACCCCCTGAGTATTATATTTATTACTAGAGGTCGCCCCGCGACTTGGTCCGCGTGAATTTTTGGCTTTTTCATACAAATTTTTATCCCACGTCATTTAGGGGTTGACTTTTGAAAAATACTTTTTTTGTGTATCTCTATGTCTTCTAAATAACATGTGTTTTTGTCTGTCGTCTATTTATTTTCTATTATTTTAATTGTCTTGTTTTGACGCCTAGATACCCTTTACATCTCTAAAAATGTAGTTTTAAGTTGATTGTAATGTATTAATGAAATCTCATGTATTAATGTCACATTGTTGTACTTAATATTTGTGAAGAGAGAAACTGGTGAGTTTCTTCCGGCGCTTCTTCTCACCAGAAGGTCATTACCTGAAGCGCCAAAAGAAAAGATAAGAATCAGACATGTAAAAGAGTCCTTGAGGACCTACTTGCAGAAATAAATGATTTTGAATTTATGAATTTCATCCCGCCATGTACAGCGGTTCGGGCTGTAGGTTTTATGTTTGGGTTATAGATTATATTAATCTTTACGTCACACGTGGCCATAAAGTGGCAATAACCGCTTGCTACGCGTGCGGAAAATTCCACTTCATGGCCTGAGGGAGACGTAAAATTTTTTTCATCACACTTGCTCAAAAATGGTGTCATTACACTTAGGTTTTGCGGGCCGTAAATGACCTATTACGCCCTAGGGCGTAATGGTTTTCTTTTTAAATTTGAAACGCCGGTTCTGTTTTACTCTTATTTGTCATGTTCAAAGGAAACGCCAACGTACTTTTTAAACTTTTATTACTGAAATATTTATTTAAAGAGAACTGTTATTGCCAATAATGTAAACACATATTTCTGTAACATTAATTAAATGTTTAAATAGTGCATTTCGGTATTTTGCAAAAATAAAATCAACCATTTTAAGTCTTTACCGCTATGGTTTCCGAACGTGGCAAGTCACGTTCGGAATCCATAGCTAACCATATAGATTCACATTGTCTATGGACAATGTCACTAATGTCACTGTCAGTTTTACCATTTTATTTAGGTTAAGTAAGGTTATTTTAATCAGATTTCCTCACAAGTGTGATGAAAAACATTGTGTGTGCCACGGGCGGTAAAGAAATTACAAACTCGTGTTATTAAAGCCCTCGGCTTCGCCTCGGCCTTGTAACAAACACTCGTTTGTAATTCCTTACTTACCGCCCTTGATACACAATGTACTAGTACTCACCACGGGCGGTAATAAAGAACGCCTCAGATCGCATATTTATCGCCCTTGCCTTCGGCTCGGGCGTCAAATACCTGCGATCTGAGACATTCTTTATTTTTCCGCCCTAAGTAAGTAATGTACTGTACTATTGTGACATGCAGGTGAGAAGGCACAGGCAATCGTCGCTGTGAACGGGTCCCTCCGCGCGTGGGAGCTCACGAAGAGGGAGAAGGACTCGCGTGTGCTGTACGTCGCGAGAGAGGACGATAGGTTTGTCATGCTTCACATATATTGTCCCTGTAATGTCATTATGTGGAGTTTCAGCATATAGCAAGCCTTAGTCCATATAGCATATAGTAAGCTCGTCCAGAAATCATGTGATCGTCTATGTGGGGGTGGGGGGATCAGAATCAGGTGGATGGGGGGGGTCAGAATCAGGTGGATGGGGAGAGGGGGGATGGGGAGAGGGGGGGATGGGGAGAGGTAGCGCTAGGCTAGGTTAGTAAAGGGAGTCGCCAGGACACATTTTACACAACAGTCGGCTATTTGTTGCAGAGGGGGAGGAATCTCCGCAACGTACACTTAGTTACACATCTTATATACATAAACAGAGTCGGGTTAGTTACACCATTTATCGATTTATTTAGAGAACGGTTGGACCGATTTTTATGATTTTTTGGGTTTGTCTGTGCCCTGAATAACTATTAATCCATCTAAAAAATACAAAATTCTGTGGCGAAACGAAGTTCCCCGGGACAGCTAGTTCTTATATAAATAATAATGTGTACTATACTAACACATAACACAGGAAACAACAAATTTCAAGATCAACTTGACCAACAGTAAGTAGACTTTTTCCGAAAGGAAATGGTACATTACACAACTAGGGTGGTAAAACAAAGAAAGGCCGAGATCGCAGATATTTGCGGCCCGAGCTGCAAGCGAGGGACGTAAATATGCGATCGAGGGCTTTCTTTATTACCTTCCGTGTTTTGTACACTCGGCCAGAAAGCGGCTTTTTCCGTACGCGTAGCGTAAGGTAAAGCCACTTTATGGCCAGGTGTCGCATAAATATTTTTTTTACTATCAATCGCTTTTTTAATACAAGTAACACGTATCAGGCATTAATTTTGCACCTGGTTCCTATGGCAAACAAACCAGATGCAAAAACTTGTTATATTTCATAGCCTATCAAAATTTTGAACATACAGATCCAAGTACTAATTAAATCCAATGTTTCAGCACTGAAATAACATCGATAACCACCGCCCTGGTGAACAACTCCTGGATCGCGTGGTGGGCCGACACCGCGGGCCGCCTGTCGACGTTCGACGTGACGTCGGCGCTGCAGGCCGACGCGGCCAGTGTCGTGCGTCCGCCCGTCAGAGTCATAGTACGTCTACCCACCAGTCCTCGCTTACTTTTGAGAATAAGACAAGCCTAACCGCTTTCGGAACATTTTCTATCCCAAAACCATAAGGGGGTCGAAACAATTTATTTCCTTGACATTTCTTGTGATGTACGCTTTCACGAGTACTTGTGATGATAAATAACTTCGACCACAACTTTTTCGGTGACACAATAGGTTAGTTTCGTGGGTGAAAAAACAACGACGAGGATAGCTTGCTTAGAAGTTTCGAGTGACGTCAGCGTCACTCTTTGGTACAATTTTCACCTAGGAGTGACGTCACAAGTCCCCACTCCGGAAGTTTGATGATTTATACCTCTGTCGATTTTTAACAATTTGATAAATCAAAAAATACGTGTCTCATTAACTGACGGACTAAATGAAATGGTATATTTTATACCCCTCATCATCCCTATTGTACACTTCTATTCCGTTCTGCGGTTTGAAACAATCCCATATTTTAATTTAATCGTATGGCACATATCGTAAGAACAGATCGAATACAAATTATAAATTAAGATTAAGATCTATTAGCCACTTAATGGCTTCGTCACTGAGAGAGATCAGGTCTTCATCCCATATTCCAGGTGCAAGACACGTCTATAATCCGCGGCGTGGCGTTCGACTGGGTGTCCCAACGTCTGTACTACACGGCCGTCAGCACGGGCGGGGACGGCTCGGGCCACAGCAGGGACACGGTGGGCGCGGTGTACGTGTGCGCGCCGGACGGACGGCGCCGGGTGACGCTCGCGCGCCGCCGCGCCGCCGAGCCGGACGACCTCGTCATACACAACAAGACCAGGTCAGTGGGGATGTAGATTTTTTTGAAATTTTTGAGCTTCCATTTCAGCCACCTTAAAAAAATTAAAAAATGTTATAAGATTTTTTTATATCTAGTAGGCTCGGGTTAGCGACTTTTAAAACTATGATATGTGATTGAAACTGAAACTGAGATATCTGACTGTGACAGACGGACAGACAGACGGACGGAGTCGCATCATAAGGGTTCCTTTTTTACTATTTTTGTACGGAACCCCCGCTTGAAGGGATGGGATCAGCTGGTTGACACCTACTGTCGTTAAAATGTTTCTCTGTATGTATTTCTGTCTCACTCCGGTCACTTCCAGAAGTCAGTATCATCAACGGCCTGCTGAATCTTCTGGTAGAGTTGGGTTGGCAAGGGTAGCGCTTGTAACCCATCACGCAAAATATTACTCTCACTGGAAGGAGGATTTTAAGAAATCTTGTCATCAGTAGATTTTGATCTTTTTAGGGTTCCGTAGCCAAAATGGCAGAAACGGAACCCTTATAGTTTCGTCATGTCCGTCCGTCTGTCTGTCTGTCTGTCCGTATGTCACAGGCATTTTACTCAAATACTACATGATGGATATTGATGAAATTTGGAATATCGGTGTCTTTTATGAGCCGCTACTTAGTTTGGTATATAAATAATTAAAATAAATATTTTTAGGGGGGGCACTCCATACATGTTAAAGACAGTAAAAAATTTTTTTTTCAGCAAATATCAACGTGTGGTACATAGTTCGACAGCTCTTTAAAAAACACCATAAGGTTCCTAAGTAATGTTTTTGATTAAGTGAATGTATTTGGAAATAATCGCTCCGAAAGTTGTGTAAATTGTGTCCCCCCCCTCTATTTTCTAAACCGTGCGTCCGAAAAATATGAAAAAAATCACGAAGGTAACGCTTAATTAATAATTTCAACGAAAATTATTTTCAACAAGATCGAATGTACCGTTTTTGAATTATTGCCGATAAACTGCGCTTCTCAACAAAAGGACGTAATTGCTATGAAGATACGCTCTTTTGTTGTTGTACTTTTTTTTACATCGTATTTTTTACCTTATAGTTACGGCTATGAACCCTACACTGAGCATGGTCCGACATGCTCTTGGCCAGTTATTTTATAAATAATTGGCGACGGCTGACATAATAATTTCTATTAACTCTGGAACTTAATCCGACTGATGATCAAGCGGGTCATACCGAGACGCTTCATTGGTATGTATTTATAATGTCATAAAAAAAGTCCTGAACAATAATTCTAAATTTAATAGGAACACTTATGAAATACCGTTGGTGCAGTGAACAGTCCGAAAGTGAATGTCTTAAATACATATCATCCGCGGGTTTATATATAGCCTTGATGACAGTGTTAAAATCATCTAAAACTTCACAGCCATGAGCTACGTGATAAACTAGATTATAGTTAGCTTTTGCTTTTTTAAAGGAAGTTCTCTAGTCGGTTGTATTTTTTATGTTAGTTCTGAACTCCGTCGTTTTTGAACCGATGTGAAAAATCCAATTTTTAATTTATATATTATATTGAAAAGTTTAATTTACAATACAAAGAATAACAAGATCATAGAAAACGTAAAATAACTTAAAATTTTTAATTGAAATTACTATAATTCTTATTCCAAATTTTATGTTAATCTTCTTTCTTTAACAGTCGCCTGAATCAATAATCTTTTCAACAGGCAAATAATCTGGTCAGACCGGGGCTCGACGCCGGGCATCAGGGTCGCCGGCCTGGACGGCGGGAACCCCCGCTGGCTGGTCAAGCGCCGCGTCCGGCGCGTGACAGCCCTGGCCCTCTCCACCGACCGACTGTACTTCGTCGACGCATACTACGACACACTGGAGAGTGTGAAGCTAGACGGCAGCGCTAGGGTTGTGCTCGCGACGTTTGCCAAACGGCCGGTTAGGGCGCCCAATGCGCCGCACATCGGTATTGATGAGGTCGGTAAGTAACAAAACAGATGACGTCGTCTAGCTTAAGCTATATAATCATACATTCAGGGACCGGAAAACAGCTTCGTTCGCTTAAGCTCTTCCTAGGGCTTAAGCCGTCTGATTGTTAATCGTTTGTTTCGGTTAACAACTGATTGAATTAACTCATAAACAGGTTAAGCCGGTGACCGAGTTAAGCGTAGCCGACCAAACATGTTTTAAAACAGGTTATTTTTTAAGAGGTTCTGAAGTTGTTTTGAAGGGGTTATTAACAGGTTAAAAAGGGGTTTTTGAAGCAGTTGTTATTTTGTTTAGTGTGTGTTCCCTGTATAAGACACGTTTCGCTTAGCTGTGCATTGTCCACGAAGAGAACTATGAAATTGTCGGTGGAATATCGGTTTGGTTTAGTGATCCGAAGGACTCGAGCCTTTTAGTCCGAAATGTTTAGCCTCGCAGCCCTTTTTTAGAGCTGGGCTGATAGAAAAGGCTTAGTAGAGTTCGTGAATTTAATAAGGCTCGAGTCTTAAAAAAGGCTCAAATATTATAGGCACACATATAGCGATTTAGGTATTTTTCATAGTTTCTCGAGCATTTCTTATCAGAAATGAGTTTCTAGAGTTAACCAACTTCAAAACAAAGAGAAAACTTTATGTAGGTTTGTTCTTCGATTACTTACTTTATACAAGCTATCCCCTGAATAAATGATTTAAGTACTTACTTGAAGACGGCTAGACCGATTTAGAAAATTCTTTTTTTGTTTGAAAGGGTAAACGTCAGAGGTAGTTCCATTGCAACCAAATCACGAGCTGATGATGGGATCTTACAGTTATTAGGGGAACTTTTAATAGTATATTACATAACTAGGGCTTTCTTTATTACCTCCCGTGTTGTGTACATCATTTTATGTCTACACTTGGCCAGAAAGCGACTTTTTCCGAACGCGTAGCGTGCGGAAAAAGCCACTGGCCAGGTGTGGCATAAAATATTATAGGCACTCATACGGCGATTTTGTTATAGAGTCTCGGCATTTATTATCGAAATTAGTATATAATAAAAACCGGTTGTTTTAATTTTGTGGTTAATTATTAAGTCTATTAAGAGCTGAAGCCTTTTATATCCTCGAGCCTTTTTAAAGACCTAAGACCTTATTAATTTTTAACATTTATGAATGTAGTCGCAGTCTGGGCCTGCGCACGATGGGAATATTGGGAATCTCAACTAATTGGTTGTTAATTAATTCATAAATAATGCGAAAGTAATTCTGTCTGGCTGTGTATCTGTCTGCCTGTTTGTTTCCTTTTCACGTTTAAATCGTAATCGTGTAACCTACTAACAAAAATATGGATTCAAATCTGAAATAAACATTATTCATTCATTCATTCATTCATTCATTCAAATCGCGGGACCGATTGTGATGATTTTGATGAAATGTTTTATGCAATGAACCCCCGGTCGGTCAGTTATATCTTCATTATCATTATTTTTTATTTTCATTCAACATCATCATCATCAATTTTATTCTCATTTATAATCATCACCATCGTTTTCGTTCTCATTCATCATCATCATCATTATTAGTCTCATTAATCATCATCATTATCATTTTTATTCACATTGATTATCATCATCATCATCATCATCATCATCATCATCATTTTTATTCTGATTAATAATTATCATCAACATTTTTATTCTCATTAATCATCATCATCGTCATTTTAAGTCTCATTTATCATCATCATCATAATCATCATTTTTATAATCATGAATCATCATCATGATTATCATAATTATAATTATTCTCATTGATCATCATCATCATCATACTTATTCTCATTCATCATCATCATCATAATCATCATCATCATGTTTATAATCATGCATCATCATCATGACTATCATAATTATTTTCAATCTCATTGATCATCATCATCATCATCATCATCATTATCAATTTTATTCTCATTGATCATTCTCACCATCGTTTTCATTCTCATTCATGGGTTAGTTAGGGTCATAAGGACTAGGTTGTAGAATGACCATGTCGGCAAAACGTCGTAGTTGTATAATACCTTAGTAAACACAATTAGTAGAGTTAGTTAGCCGCATCATTGTGCGCATCGGGTTACAATCATTAAATTTTTACCACAGGTAGAGTGTACCGCGGTGACTATTTTTCGATGTGGAGGGAAGTCAGATTCGTCCCCTGTGCGCGGGGAGAACGGGATAAATGGGCCAAATACACCTCTTTCATTTTTTTTTTCACTGATCAGTTAAGGCTACTAGGGCTTGTGTGGTATCGTTTTCGTGTAAAACAAATCCCATCAAAAACATTCTGTAAAAAAACTAGCCAAGTCTCGATGGAGTTGCTTGTTTATCTCTAAAAAGTAATGAAATCTAGACAAAGTCGTGCCAAAGTCAGTACCGGGGGGGTATCAACAGAACTCGATTTCCACCGACTTGCCTATTATTTAACCATGGAGGAACACATTTTATAGATCTAATCGTATAGCGCCGCAATAATATTGGAGCAACGTTAATAATAGCGTAAGCGCCAACCGTCATAAGGTACCTTTTGATTTGGATCGTCACATTTTATGGAGCCGCGTGGTGGGCACTGCGAGCTTATGTTTATTTCTAGTATTAATATTATGTATGTCACAGTTCTTCTTAAAATTCATGATATTCTTACCTATGTACATACATAATATTGTCATAGATGTATTGATTGACAATGCAATGCGTTACATTAATGTCCTTAAACTTATCTCTAAGTGAGTCTCGATAATTCATCTTATATATCGCTCGCTCGAATAGCCCTCTTCTGCAGAACAAATATAGTATTAAGCTCTGAAGCACTAGCACTGCCCCACAGTAGAATTCCATACGACATAATACAAAGGACTATTTACATGGTTATACATATAAATATGAACCAAATAAGGCTTAAAAGATACATTTAAACCCACCCACTAACGTATAAAGAATGTTCTACGGCCAAGTCACACAACATTAACTATAATAATAAAGAAAGCGCAGTAAGAAACCTTAGATTTGGCACAATTTCATTACTTTTAGGGTTCCGTACCAAAATGGTAAAAAAGGAACCCTTATGGTGCGACTCTGTCTGTCTGTCTGTATGTCTGTCCGTCTGTCACAGCAAGATATCTCAGGATCTACTGATCCTATCGACTTGAAATTTGCAATAGTGTTAAAAGTCGCAAACTCGACCCTATTGCATAGAAAAAAAATCTTATACCTTTTTTACTTTTTTTTAAAGGGGTCCGAAATGGGATGTGGAAAAACAAAAGTAGAGCTATTATATCGAATGGGATATCCAATGAAAGGGCTTAATTTGTAGATTCCAAAACTATTTTTAACTCTTTTTTAAATTTTTTACTTTTTGATTTATGACCAAAAACGTTCAAAAAAATACCATTCCCCCCCTATTATCTTCGAAGTTACTGAACAGAAAAATCTGTAATAATTACCAATTATTAATATCATCCTAAAGATTACAGGAAAAATAAAACGGTTTTCCTAAATTGCATCGTTTTTTAGAAATTTTCAAAAATCGTACACATACTTATTTGCTCCTACTAAGCTAACCGCCATACAGTTTTTCTTGAACTATTCACGTATCTACTTACGAATTTGTACGGAACCCTCGGTGCGCGAGTCCGACTTGCACTTGACCGGTTTTTTTAGAGATAAACAAGCAGCTCCATCGAGACTTGGCTAGTTTTTTACAGAATGTTTTTGGTGGGATCTCTTTTACACGAAAACGATACCACACAAGCGCTAGTAGCCTAAAGTGATTCGTGAAAAAAAAAAACGAAAAAATGGTGTACTTGGTCACATTCACCCCGCTCTCTCCACGCACAGAGAACGAATCTGACTTCCCTCCATATCGAAAAATAATCACCGAAAAACACTCTATCTGTAGTAGAAATTTCATGGTTGTAATCTCATGCGCACAATTATGTGACTTAGTAACTCTACTACCGGTAGCTTAAGCCCCGTCTCTCTGCTGACGGCACCCTAGGTTAGGTTTTTTTATGGTGTGTTATTGTCAAAATATTATTTATTTTTATTGTTAAAGATTATTTACATGGTAACACATGAAAATTTTTACCTTATAGGACCCCAGAAAACAATTTGATGTAATATTGTGTACCGAGGGCCCAACATGTATATATATTTTTTTTAAATAGATTAACTGTGCTATTTTTTAAAATGGTAAATGTCAAAAAATTCAAACAAATATTATTATCTGAATTAAAAAAAATGTTGTGGTTTTTACTTTTTCGACGATTTTCAGCTATTTTTATATGAAACTATACCTAAATAATGTAAAAAATGAATTTCTGATATCTGGAGGCACGGCAGTGCCCCCCAAAGACTACAATATTATACTAGGTTATAGACAGGCAACTCGGCCAAATTTCTAATCATCGTACTTGTGCTGCCATCTATCCTTCATTACACGTCAACAAATCTACACACACATATACACCCACACCCACACACATACATACACGCATACACACATATATAGCTACGTATATATAGGTAATTATAGTTTGGCATGGTATGACACATCTTAGAAGTTACGTTGAAATAAGTTTCTAATTACAATCACCAAGTTTAAATAAAATGCGCCCAATAAAGCAAATTAATTTAAATTTAGTGACCTCAACTAAAAACTTATTTCTACGTAACTTCTAAAACGTGCCACACTGCATAGTTTGAAAGAGGATTACTAAAGAGCAGTGTAAATAAAAACACCAGTTTCCGTTTTTTAGTTTTACTTATACCTACTTATTTCAAAGGTGAATTTATCTTCGCATTCGTTTTTAAATTGACAAGAAAATGTACTTATCATCTTTCCCTTAAAAGTCAGATCCACAACTGTGCTTCGATATTTTAATTTTTTCTGGATTGCTAGCAGGATACCGAAATCTATGCAATTGGATCCCTGAAAAAGAAAAAGTATTAAAGATGATATCAACGCCGAAATACGCAAACCTATTTAGTACCACGAAACATTTATTATAGAATTGGTAAAAGGTTCACTTTGTTGGATATTCATAGGCGATTTCAATTCCGTGATTACCGTGTCTAAATTATAGTAGACCAGTAAGCTTATGATGCTACGTTTTGTCACGCGATAAATAAATGATAAAGCATCCGTCACGTTCTAACTAATAGTGTGCGAGAGTGACGGATGTTTTATCAGTGATAAACTATCACTTATTTATCGCGTGACAAAACGTATCATCATAAGCTTACAGCTTTGATAAAAACCCATAACATTATAATTACCTTCTCCGTCACGAACTTTGCGGCCGGGTAGTCAGAAAATTCTGACCGACATTTTGTTTAAAACAAAACTTAACACAGCAAAAGGGTAACAGCACATACAACGGGGGAATTAATGCTCAACTCGACGTTGAAATGAAATAAATAATGGAAAATACTGCACTCGATAAAATTCGGGACATTTTTTATTTGATTGATGTCAAGCAGCACCGATTTCTTTTTTTTGGGAATGTTATGGCCAACCAGCACCGCCTTGACAGACTATTGTTGCCATGTAACAAACAATAAATAATATCATGAGTGGTTAATTTTAATCAATTGAAATTTAAATTAAAATATATTTTTAGATTCACACGATTTTTATATGTATTATCTGGTATATATCATGTTTATTTAATTACATTCACATCATTACGTATGTTAAAAGAAGGCCAAGTGGTACGTGTAATGTAAGGTAGATGGCAATCAAAGCAAAGCGGTTCACTTTTTTTCTATTGAGTTACCGGGGCATGGTGCCCCCGCCAAGTCGAGCAAAACAAAGGCACGGCCGTACCATCCTTTTCTCGAAGCCATTCAGGCCATTTTCTGCCTCCCGTAATATTGTACTGGCTAAAGCTAGAACCCTGAAATTTCAGGGATATACACACAATATAGGCACAATAAGACTTATATATATTCTCAATATCATTCAATTTGAACGTGTAGTTTAAGAACATGTCAAATTTCCTTAGTTTTGTCACTGATTCATTCACTGACTGACTGATGATCATCATAATTCTAAGATACTTCTAGCAGACCTACAAGCTCCAAATTTTACATATAGTTAGTTTTTAGCCTATCAAGTCCTTAAAAACCTAAATATGTTGTAATCTCAGTCACAACTGCACATATAATATATTGTAATCCTATACAAATACATGCGATTACAAAGTTAGTTTTGCAGTTCAAATTGAAAAGAATGGATTGGAATGTAATAATTAAAGGAAGACCACTTACAAAAAGAAATGAGATCCCATCAAAAACATTACATTACATGTAAAAATATGCAAGTCTCGCAACGCAGTTCTCCTACAAGGAGAGAGGAACACATTTTATAGATCTAATAATAGGCAAGTCGGTGGAAATCGAGTTCTGTTGATATCCCCCCGGTACTGACTTGGTTTAACTTTATATGTATCTCAAAACTTTTTTGTTGTAGGAGAACTGCGTTGCGAGACTTGCATCTTTTTAGATGTAATGTTTTTGATGGGATTTGTTTTACACGAAAACGATACCACATAAGCCCTAGTAGCCTTAATTGATCAGTGGAAAAAAATGAAAAAGAGGTGTATTTGGCCCATTTACCCCGCTCTCCCCGCGCACAGGGGACGAATCTGACTTTCTCCACATCGAAAAATAATCACCGCGGTACACTCTATCGGAAAAAAATGTCATGCTTGTAACCCGATGCGCACAATGATTAAGACTTTTGCCTTACATAAAACATACTATAGCTTGGCAACTTCGTTGGTGACACTCACCTGTGTGCTTTTTGCTCTCTGTAGCCGTAACTACTGATACAAGTTACCGCCACCACGAACGGCGACCGACCGAGCCTGCCTCCGGAGGCCTCCATTCGTGTTGGCGGTAACTTGTGTAAGTAGTTACGGCTACACAGAGCAAAAAGCACACAGGTGAGTATCACCAACGAAGTTGCCAAGCTATACTTACCAAAGTATAATGTTAAACCGTAGTTTGTAATACATAGAGGTACTATCTAAGCTTATCCCTTAATTCTTAGCAATCCTTAATGTGTTAGAAAAAAGTAATTTTAAATGGTATTCGTGTTGTTTATTTCTATGGAAGAAACAAAAAACCTTTAATATTTTCCGTGGATTTATCCCAGTAAAATAACGAATAAATCATTCATCAATTCAAGTGGTCGAATAATTTATTCGCGAATATCCGCGAATAAAAGTCATATCATAAATTATATCACAATAAATACTACGTACATGCAGCACAATAAATTCTTATACTTTTTTCGCACAATTTCTAACTTCACTGTCCGCTGTTTGCAATGGAAGTGACGAAATTCATAAGTAAAAAAACAATTGCAATAAATGTATGTTCAGACACTTCAGGCGATTATAAAATCTATAATTTAAACTGTTAGGTGCAAATTTGTTTGACGCAAAAATGGTGTCGATGTTAACAAAAGATTTACATCTGTGCCGTTTCTCGGCAGCGATTGTCGGACGCCAAAGAAAAATGAGCTGTATTGTATTGTATCTGTATAAAACTAAAGAACAAATTAGTTTGAATTCAATGCCCACAAAAAACAACCCTGGAAGTTGTTATTAATGTTGTGAGTTATTAACTCGAGTTATTTCACAGAGCGTATTAGCTCCTCCATTCAAAATGAAACTAACTACTATGACGGTTAAGATCAATTTCGTTTGCGCTACGTCCGGAACCGGTTCCCAGTAACAACCTTACGGGAGTTATTATTGGGTGTTTTGTGTTAACCGAATTACTTCTTAACTGTGTAAGTTATTAAGCCGGTGATACTCTTAACAGAATAAGACGGTTTCTCAAAACCAACGCGTTAAAAACCCGAGTTAAAACCTCGATAACGGTAAGAGGTTCCGGTCCCTGCATACATTATCTGGAGTTCCTCAACGACCTGGCATGTTAAATGACGCGTCCGACGCGTGACAGCCTTGGCTCTCCATCGACCGACTGTATTTCGTGGACGCATACTACGACACACTGGAGAGTGTGAAGCTAGACGGCAGCGCTAGGGTTGTGCTCGCGACTGTAGAGTTCCCAACACTACGGTGTGTGGAACATCGCTAGCGACGACTGTCAATTCACTTAGATTCTAATGGCGGACGATTAAATTCGGAGTCTATTGTCGGGAGCTAATCTGTGTGAGATATTGAATAAAACAAGTGTTTTAAATACGAAGTTTAATTTAGAACTGTACAATATTTATGGCGACAGGATGTTATTAGTGCAGCGGTGATTGAAGTGAGTAAAACATTCGCCGTGTGCTTCAAGGACACACGCGTGGCGTGGTGTAGAAAACGAAATAAATATGTTCCAAGACTATGTTACGGGGGCTTCGGGTCCCAAATTTAACCCTTATGAAGAGGCTAATACAGTGCCAGAGAGGTGGCGCCTATGGAAACGCAATTTCCAATATTACGTAGATAGCCAAGTCGGGCTCAATGACCGGCAAAAAATTGCCAGGTTATTGCATCAGGCGGGTACAGAGGTACAAGAAATATACGAAAACATCAAAGATGAAACGGTAGAAGGTGGTACGGAATATGATAAATGTTTAATAAGGTTGGATTCATACTTCCAACCCGAAGTAAACATAAATTTCGAAAAGCAAAAATTTAGAAACATCGAGAAACAGGAAAGTGAAAAACCTATACATGTACTTAATGGGTAAACAGTTTAAGATTATATCAGACCACAAACCATTGGAGATCATTTATTCATCAAATTCTAAACCAAGTGCTCGTATTCAACGCTGGGTTCTGAGACTTCAACCTTTCACATTCAAGGTCATATACAAACCTGGTAAAAGCAACATTGCTGATGCAGTTTCAAGACTTCTAGATACAACAAGCAAGAAAGACATAAAAAGTACTGAAGATGAAGAAGACAAATTGTTACTGGCTATTGTACAATCTTCAGTAAAAGCGGTCACGGTAGAGGAAGTAAAAGAAGCTACCTTGAAAGACGAAGAACTTATGAAACTGAAAGAAGCTATAGAGAAGGATGTCTGGACTAAGGAGTTAAGGACATATGAGCTGATTAAAACCGAATTATGCACCATTGAAGACATTGTTCTTAGAGGAACAAGGCTTGTCATTCCAAAAGAATTAATACCACGGATACTGGAAATAGGACATGAAGGACACCTCTCTACAAATTCTATGAAGGCTAAATTAAGGTGCAAATTGTGGTGGAAAGGCATGGATCGAGACATAGAGTATTGGTGTGACACCTGCGAGGGTTGCCGGTTGGTGAGAAAGGATGTTGTTCCAGAACCTATCATGCCTACATCATTACCAACAAAGGTTTGGCAACTGGTCGGAATAGATTTCCTGGGACCGCTTCCATCTGGGCATTACCTTCTGTGTGTTGTAGATTACTATAGCAGATATTTTGAAGTGGAAGTACTAAAGCAGCAAACAGCTGAAATAACAATACAGACCTTGGAAAAAATCATATGTAGGGAAGGCATAATGGATGAAATTGTATGTGATAATGGTCCTGCCTTTATTGACCAAAAATTCAAAGAGTTCCTTGACACTAACGGAATTCGTCTGAGACATACTACTCCCTTATGGCCACAAGCAAACGGTGAAGTCGAAAGACAAAACAGGAATATTTTAAGAAGGCTGCGAATTGCGCAGGCGTTAAAACAAGATTGGAAGAGGGAACTATTAGTTTACTTGTCTGCCTACCGCTCTACACCACATAGCACCACTGGATTGCCTCCGGGCAATGTTTTCAGAGGAAGAAACATAAGAACTAAAATACCGGAAATGGCACATAACATCTCCTTAGAAGATGAAGAAATGAGAGACAGGGACAGGTTGAAGAAAGATAAATTTAAACATTATGCTGACAAACGAAGACATACAATAGAGTCTGAGATCCAACCTGGTGACAAAGTCTTGGTGAAACAAAGAAGAGAGAACAAATTAAGTACTCCATTTTCTCCAACTGAGCATACAGTAATCTGGAAGAGCGGAAACTCTATAGCAGCTCAGTCTCCAGATGGTAAAATAGTGAGAAGGAACACTACTCACTTTCAGCCCATAAGAGATAGAGACCTGAGCCGATTTGCTGTGGATAAGACAACGCCAGAGCAGGTAACAAAAGAAATTCAGAAGGAAAGAAAGAAGAAACAGGGGACTTTACCGGATGTGACAAATGATACTTCACCAGATATGACAAATGAAAAGTTACCTGAGGAGACTGCTGACCAAGACAGTGTGACTGACTATGACAGTAAATCTTTACCCAAACGACAAAGACAAACTCCATCCAAGTATAGAGATTTTGTTCTTAGTCTCATTTTAGAGTGTATGAATAAATAATCTTGAATCTTGTATTTTACCGTAGGACATACTCAGTATGTATTGAAAAATGTGTTTTCAATGATGCCAAGGATAAATCAAGATCATAGAAGCTCTGTTCTGCTTCTAACAATTAAGTATGATTATTTCTGCTTGCATTATGCAAAATATGTTTGATAGTTGTATAACTTTCATATTACTATGTGATTTGCCTCAACACTGTTAACAGGTTAATGCTTAAGGTATGTTTAATAAGTATGTTTGTAGTACTTCATAAATTCTTTATCTTTATTAAGAAAGAAAGAGATTGTAGAGTTCCCAACACTACGGTGTGTGGAACATCCCTAGCGACGACTGTCAATTCACTTAGATTCTAATGGCGGACGATTAAATTCGGAGTCTATTGTCGGGAGCTAATCTGTGTGAGATATTGAATAAAACAAGTGTTTTAAATACGAAGTTTAATTTAGAACTGTACAGCGACGTTTGCCAAACGGCCGGTTAGGGCGCTCAACGCGCCGCACATCGGTATTGATGAGGTCGGTAAGTAACAAAACAGATGGGTTCACCTTGTTTTGGCATAATTTTATTTGTCCGAATGCTCTATTTGCCCGAATACTATTCACGCATAATTGTTATTTTACAGATAATATTGACTTTTCAGAATAATTATAAAAGAAACCTAACCTAACTTAATATGTTCTAAGTGGCTGATGTAAAAGATTTTGCAAAACATTTTCCGTTAAAGCTAGAGAAAAATTATGCAAAATAAAATTCGGGCTAACAATACATTCGGACAAATAAAACGTATGCCAAATAAAAGGAACCCAAACAGATGACGTCGTCTAGCTTAAGCTATATAATTATATATTATCTGGAGTTCCTAAACGACCTGGCAAGTGGTCATTATGACACCTGGGCCCCGTTTCACGAAG
This sequence comes from Eudemis profundana, assembly GCA_947034925.1. NCBI lineage: Eukaryota > Metazoa > Arthropoda > Insecta > Lepidoptera > Tortricidae > Eudemis > Eudemis profundana. Next base: position 4,515,361 of record OX344814.1, on the reverse strand, counting down.
CTAGAAGTTACAATTGTACAAGTCTAAACTAGCAATATTGGTCAAATCAACCATTGGCGTTGTTGTATTTGACCAATGTTGCTAGTTTAGACTTGTAAAATTGTAACTTGTAGCTTCGAGAAACGGAGCTCTGATCTATCGGACACAGGTGCATTGTAACTTTCGGACCTTTCGTTATCAGACACGGGGACATAACATTCGGACTTTTCGACGATGGACATATAGCCTGTCTGACATATAGCCCCCTAAACCGTGTACTATGTATGCTCTCCCACGCACAGTTACGCCCTACCGCTGCTGCATCAGTCGAAAGTTTTTTAATGCCAAACCATTTCTCACAGATGGCAACTCATCCTACGTCCCGTACCCGGTCCCGACGGAAGCCTGCGGCCGGCTGGCCGTGTGGGAGGAGTGGGCGTGGTGCGCGGGGCGGCGCGGGCTGGCGCGGCTGCCGCGGCGGCCGGCGGCGCCCGCCGCGGCGCCGCGCGCGCTGCTGCCCGTGTCCGCGCTGGCCGTGGTGCACCCGCTGCTGTGTCCGCCCCAGGGTCAGTACGGACCGAAAATGGGGATGTTGACTAATGTTGAATTTTACAATAATATTATAGTCACTTGTACACACACAAGAAATAAACAAAAACTATATAAAAGTTATAAGGTTATGAGACCACAAAGTTTTAAAAAATTTCGATATTTTTTTATCGTCTTAAAGAAAAATTAAAGTTAATTTCAGAATGTTTCAATAACACTGAAAAAATAAATGTATTACAACTATGTGCATAAACGCACTTTTTCGTGCTCAAAATGGCAAAATACTATTTTTTTCATACAGAGTTAGTACAGCGAGGACAAGAGATGACGTCACAGGGTGCGTGCGTTTTCTATGGGCCGTTTTCAACGCTTGGTGCGGTCGGCTACTTTAGATTGCAATTTGTGGCTGTTATAGTAATCCAAGTGTAGTAGTTATAGGTATATATTTGTTCCTTATAAATAGTAGAATCGATTTACATTAGAGACAAAATTTAGGACACAAGCCTATTACAGAGCATCTCTTTATAACGTACACGGTCACAGAACTGGAAATGCTTTGAGGGTACTTCAAATTTCAGGAGGCATAACATGCCAGTATAAAAGTACCAACGTAAAGTATGCGGCTTATTATCAAGGGAAAACTTAATCTTATATTCTTAACATGAGTGATTATAAATTAAGCCTCGCATCTCAACACACATTATAGCTCACTTAGAATTATCCTTATTTGTAATAGCTAATAGCGTTTACCCGCGGCTTCGCCCGCGTTATTCCCGTTACTGTCCCAAGGGAACTTTTTACCGGGATATAAAGTATCCTATGTTTCAATCCAGGACTTGCTCTACTTGCATGCCAAATTTCAGCTCAATATATCCAGTCGTTACCCCGTTATTTAGTAACAAACATCGATATATCTTCATAAAGTTTCGCATTTATAATATTAGTGGGATTGTAACCTTCTGTTTTCGTCACAGCCGATCCCTGCGTGCTCCCGAGCGGCGCCGGCGCGTGCCACCCCAGCGCGCTGTGCGTGCGCAGCGCGAGCGCCGACTTCGCCTGCCTCTGCCCCGACGGCCTCACCGCCGTCAACGATACTGCTGAGCCCGTGAGTCCTGCTTGAGCCTTCCTTATTCTCTAACAGTATTACAATTGACTGTAGATATACAGGAACCTACTTACGCTGAAAAACTGTAGGCATAAAACTAAACTTTCTGGTAACCCTTGACGGTCTGATAACACTTTCTGCTTAACTGCCGTGAAGTATACATGTAATAAAAATTACATTAACTTGCCTTTGGTCTGTTTATGCAAAACTATGGTCAACGAGTTGGTCGGTTTCCCATACAAACAAAGCGTGTTGTTTGCTTCCACGGCATCAATTATGTTTAAAAATGTTTTATTTTATAGTTTGATGCGTATAATCTGCGCGAAATGACATGAAAAGGCTAAAAAAAAATCACAAATAATGTGCAATTGGGACTTTGAGGCTAGCGCCATCCTATCATCTGAAACGAAACGATTTATGTGAAAATTATACTGTTTTTTGGCTTTTTGAAAGTTCTCATGTCATTTCGCGCAAATAAAATGTATAAATAAGGCTATAAAATTAATCACATGTCAAACATAATTGATGCCGTAGAAGCAAACAATAACCCTCTTTATGTTTGTACGAAAACCTCGAATCACTTTAACGTTCTCCTTTGTATATCACAGAAGGATCGCGAGTGCATCATCACCCCCGCCGCGACGCCCGCTCCCCCCGCCTGCCCCCTGGAGTGTGGGCCCGGCGCCTGCGCCGTCTCGGCGTCCGGCGCCGCGTTCTGCCGCTGCGGCCCACTGTACAGCGGCCCGCGCTGCCAGCACTACCGCTGCGGCGCGCACTGCCACCGCCAGGGCAAGTGTCTGCTGGACAAGGACGGCGCCACCCTCCGGGTATGTGGAGTGCGTCCCCCCCATCCCCCCCATCCCCCCCACGCCCCCCGGCACCTGGTCTGCCGCTGCGGCCCACTGTACAGCGGCCCGCGCTGCCAGCACTACCGCTGCGGCGCGCACTGCCACCGCCAGGGCAAGTGTCTGCTGGACAAGGACGGCGCCACCCTCCGGGTATGTGGAGTGCGTCCCCCCCATCCCCCCCACGCCCCCCGGCACCTGGTCTGCCGCTGCGGCCCACTGTACAGCGGCCCGCGCTGCCAGCACTACCGCTGCGGCGCGCACTGCCACCGCCAGGGCAAGTGTCTGCTGGACAAGGACGGCGCCACCCTCCGGGTATGTGGAGTGCGTCCCCCCCATCCCCCCCACGCCCCCCGGCACCTGGTCTGCCGCTGCGGCCCACTGTACAGCGGCCCGCGCTGCCAGCACTACCGCTGCGGCGCGCACTGCCACCGCCAGGGCAAGTGTCTGCTGGACAAGGACGGCGCCACCCTCCGGGTATGTGGAGTGCGTCCCCCCCATCCCCCCCACGCCCCCCGGCACCTGGTCTGCCGCTGCGGCCCACTGTACAGCGGCCCGCGCTGCCAGCACTACCGCTGCGGCGCGCACTGCCACCGCCAGGGCAAGTGTCTGCTGGACAAGGACGGCGCCACCCTCCGGGTATGTGGAGTGCGTCCCCCCCATCCCCCCCACGCCCCCCGGCACCTGGTCTGCCGCTGCGGCCCACTGTACAGCGGCCCGCGCTGCCAGCACTACCGCTGCGGCGCGCACTGCCACCGCCAGGGCAAGTGTCTGCTGGACAAGGACGGCGCCACCCTCCGGGTATGTGGAGTGCGTCCCCCCCATCCCCCCCACGCCCCCCGGCACCTGGTCTGCCGCTGCGGCCCACTGTACAGCGGCCCGCGCTGCCAGCACTACCGCTGCGGCGCGCACTGCCACCGCCAGGGCAAGTGTCTGCTGGACAAGGACGGTGCCACCCTCCGGGTATGTGGAGTGCGTCCCCCCCATCCCCGCCACGCCCCCCGGCACCTGGTCTGCCGCTGCGGCCCACTGTACAGCGGCCCGCGCTGCCAGCACTACCGCTGCGGCGCGCACTGCCACCGCCAGGGCAAGTGTCTGCTGGACAAGGACGGTGCCACCCTCCGGGTATGTGGAGTGCGTCCCCCCCATCCCCGCCACGCCCCCCGGCACCTGGTCTGCCGCTGCGGCCCAATGTACAGCGGCCCGCGCTGCCAGCACTACCGCTGCGGCGCGCACTGCCACCGCCAGGGCAAGTGTCTGCTGGACAAGGACGGCGCCACCCTCCGGGTAATTCAAATTCAAATTCAAATTCAAATTGTTTATTTTCATAATAGGATTTTACAACCACTTTATGACGTCAAATTACATTAACCATAAACACAATATTGCAAGCTACATTTTAAAATTATAATAAAAATTAGAAGAATTATCACAGTTAAGAATAAGAGTTTTTGATGTAAATCCATGGGAATAAGCTGAATCTGTCAGCTTATTCCCATGCATTTACATCGTCCAAGTACTCATTTATATTGTAGTAACCCTTTTTACACAATTTCTCTTTTGTTTTTAATTTAAATGTGTGTAAAGGCAATGTTTGCATATTTTCTGGAACCTTGTTATAACAACGTACACACTGGCCTATGAACGATTTACTTATTTTACGGAGCCTGCTGAATGTTTGTATAAATCGTTTTTGTTCCTAAAATTTCTCTTCTGCACATCACCTTTTTTTTCAAATAGATGTTTGTTTTTCTGTACGTAAATCAAGTTTTCATAAATGTACTGAGATGTAAAAGTTAGAATGCCAGATTTACCAAATTTATCCCTTAAAGACGTTCTGGCTTTTAAATTATAGATAGCCCTAACTGCCCGCTTTTGCAAGATAAAGATGTTGCCAGCATCTGCAGCATGCCCCCATAAAAGAATGCCATATGACATTAGACTGTGAAAATAGCTAAAGTAGACCAGTCGAGCCGTTTCCACGTCTGTAAGTCCTCTTATTTTTTTAACTGCGTATGCGGCTGAGCTGAGTCGGTTTGACAAGGTGCTGATGTGAGGTCCCCATTGCAGTTTGGCGTCTAGCGTAAGCCCCAAAAATACGGTTGATTCCACAGGATCCAATCTATCATTTCTCATTTTGATGCCCATCGATACTGATCTGACATTAGGTAGAACAAATTTGACGCATTTTGTTTTTTTTTCATTCAAAAGAAGGTTATTTGCTGTAAACCAATGTACGATGTCAGATATAGCAGCGTTAACATCGACGTAATCTAACTTATTTCTAGGAATTTTAAAGATTAACGAGGTGTCATCAGCAAATAAAAGTATCTCGTGTTTGTTTCTTACAAGAGAAGGCAGGTCATTTATATAAATGAGAAATAGAAATGGACCTAATATGGAACCCTGCGGGACGCCCATTTTTATCGTAGTGCCAGATGATCTCATACCATTTACATCCACCTTTTGAATTCTATCATTCAAATAGGAGTCCAGAAGTTTAAGTTCTGTGCCTCTTACACCATAATGGCACAGTTTCCTGATCAGGGTCTCATGATGAACACAGTCAAAGGCTTTGGACAAGTCACAGAAGATCCCCAAAGCATCCTGTGACTCCTCCCAAGCATTGAAAACGTGTTTTATAAGCTGTACACCGGCATCCGTCGTTGAACGACCACGGGTAAAGCCGAATTGTGAACTGTGCAATAGTTTAGTTTGGTTGAAGTACGTCAGTAATTGCTGTAATATAAGTTTTTCAAATATTTTACTGAGTGCCGGTAGAATTGAGATCGGTCGATAATTAGTAGGGTCGGATTTACTTCCAGATTTGAACAGGGGTATGACTTTACTGCACTTCATCTGATCTGGAAACGTGCCACTATCGATACAACTATTAAATATATGTGACAAACAAGGGGCAATACAATCTATTATTGAACTAACAATATTCATAGAAAGCCCGTCGATATCTGCTGACTTCTTCATTTGGATAGATTTAAAGGCTTTGCATATATCCGAGGGTAAAACATAATTAAACTTAAAATTAGTAGTACATTCATCAATATTAGCTTTTAATAATCCTTCAGCGACCGCAGGAGATGAATTTAGGGACTCGGTAGTTAAAATTGGAATATCGGCAAAGAAATTTTCGAATGCGTTGGCTACTTGTAGATCTGAATTCAGAACTTGATTACCTACTTTTAATTGGTAACTAGTAGTCTGAGATCTATTTTTTCCGGTTTCATTATTTATAATTTGCCAGGTAGTCTTCGAGACGTGCTGGCTACTTTTAATTTTGTTCCTCAAAAAATTTGATTTAGCTGCTGCGCAAACCCGTTTAAACAACTGCGAATACTTCCTAACATAATCAGCAAATGCTTTAGATGTATTATATGTTCTTTCATCATAAAGTTCATATAACTTTTGCCTGCTTTTGTAAACTCCTACGGTCGCCCAGTCATTGAACATAATTTTATTTCCACACTTTTTCTGTTTGGACTTAAATATATTGTTATACTCAGAGCGGATAATATTAAACAATGAACCATATAGAATATTAGGGTCACTACAATACGGTATGTCAGATATTTGTTCTATCATGTTGTTCCTGAAGGCAGTAAGCCGTGCTTCATTTACATGTATACACGTTTTAACGGTTGTATGTATCTTATTATTTGTATCATTATGAAACACTGCTAGCTGCCCGGTGTGGTCCGAACTCAATCCGTTTATAATAGATTTTTTGGTGGGTTGCATACTTGAGAAGACATTATCAATGCACGTAGATGTGCTATCAGTAATTCTGGTGGGCTCCAAAAACAGATTTACAAGATTATAGCTTAAAAATAGAGATTTAATTCTACGACACTCAGAAGTGTCACGTAATAAATTTACATTAAAATCACCACAAATTACAATACATTTATTAGCATTAGCGATTTTACGTAAAGCTTCATCCATCTGCTTCTCAAATAAGTCAAATGATGAGCCCGGGGGTCTGTACACACTGAAAACGATATATTGTTTCGTTTCCATACAAGCTAACTCGATAGTTTGCTCGATAGATAGACTTACAATATCTATTCGTTCCTTATACTGTATGCTTTTGTTAATGAATATTAAAGATCCACCCCGAATAGCGTTTACTCTGGCAAATGAACTTGCGATTTCGTGATTATTAAAACCAAAAATGAGCTGATGTTTTTTGAGCCAGTGCTCTGTAACACATAATATGTCAATTTTATGAAAGTTCATAAAAAGCTCAATTTCTAGTTCCTTGGCCATCATTCCCTGGATGTTCTGATGGACGATTCTTAAATCATACTCGCTATAACTACTAACAGGAAGAGAAGTGACATTTGGTTGAACTACGGTCTGTTTACTTCCTACAATAGGACCCGCATACGAAGAAGATTGCCTGGAGTCGTTGGTGACGTCGAGAGAAATATGTCGAGTGCAAACAGTAACAGGCGCTAAAGTTTTATTCCTGGATGATCTCCTCGTGGAAAATCCAGCCCCGGCTCGAGTTTGCTGGTATAACTTTCGAAACCTGTGTCGATAAAAGTCAGTGGGGAGGTTTCCTTAAAATTGCGTATTGCACCTGCAATCATCTTTGTAAGCGAGTGCTTCGAAATAGTTCGAGTTCGTTTTGGCGTCTGCGCAATACTTGTATACTCATGTGCTTGATAGATTTCCATGTACTTTATGTTTTTATTTGCACTGGCGATGTGATGTAGTTTTTGATTGAGTACAAATATTGCATGATCGTTTGAGTTGTCGTATTCAACAGCCGAGATTAATAATTTATATTGTTGGTGGTTTTGTCTTTCGATTATCTTTCCAAGACGTGCAAGGTACGATTGATGAGAGTCTTTTATAGTGTTGTAGTCACTTAGCAGAAGCACAACAAAGTCATTTTTACCCAAATGTTTGGTCATATTTTCGAATTCTTTTAATATCTCTGAGTGTGGTGCATGTGGGTAGCAATAATTAGTCGAAGATAAAGACAGGTTTTCCTTTGCCAGATGTACTCCTAATTTGCAGCCAACTTTGTCCGAGAACAAGATAATTCTGCCTTCATGCAGATTGTCTCTGAGCAATGTATTATTTGCTTTAAGTCGTTGATTTTGATTTAAATCAGGCTTAGTGCGAAAATGATCTGAAGGTGCCGTTTTAGTGTGGAATGCTATGTCGTGTGCCGCTTCTAAATTAATATATGGTATGTGGAGTGCGTCCCCCCCATCCCCCCCACGCCCCCCGGCACCTGGTCTGCCGCTGCGGCCCACTGTACAGCGGCCCGCGCTGCCAGCACTACCGCTGCGGCGCGCACTGCCACCGCCAGGGCAAGTGTCTGCTGGACAAGGACGGTGCCACCCTCCGGGTATGTGGAGTGCGTCCCCCCCATCCCCGCCACGCCCCCCGGCACCTGGTCTGCCGCTGCGGCCCAATGTACAGCGGCCCGCGCTGCCAGCACTACCGCTGCGGCGCGCACTGCCACCGCCAGGGCAAGTGTCTGCTGGACAAGGACGGCGCCACCCTCCGGGTATGTGGAGTGTGTTGTCTCACGTCCCCCTTGGAGAGCGAGCACGGCACCTGGTCATTGTGAAGAAAGGGAAAGTGTCAAAACAATACTTCAGGGCATGGCAGCATCAACGCATAACTGTCCTCTGAAACTCCCACTACCCACTTTGCAAACATTTTGAAATAAAGCGTAGCTCTGATGTTAAGCCCGCCGCGCTTCTGAACGGAACGTTAAAACTTTTCATATGACAGCATCTGCGCTGTCAGTTTTGACATTAGGTTGTTAACTTTTGGAGCGAACTTGGGCCGCGTGCAGACGAGAATTGTACCCCTTGTTTAATTTAATTCTGGATTATTTATTTATTGGAGCTCTGTAATTTAAGGTGATAGAAGCCCCCCTTTGTACGTGCTGGTGCACAACATTTTGAACCAATTGCGCATGGTCCTGATATTAATTTTGTCCACAGTGCCAATGCTTCGCCGGCTACACCGGCGACCGCTGCGAGACGGAGCTCCTACCCGCCGTATCCGCGTGCGCGTCCTGGCAGTGCGACAACGGGGGCACGTGCCGCGAGGCGCGCGGGCTGGCGCGGTGCGTGTGCGCCGCTGGATATACTGGTACGTTAAACATGACCCGCAGAGGCCGCAGAAGGGTTGATTCACTCCGCGCTTTAACCACGAAGCTACGGCCCAAGCGCCCGTTGCTAAACATAGCGACAATACTTTGAAAAATACTCGTATCTGAAAACGTTCTTACCTGGAGTCAGTATCAGATACGTGTTTTTTTAAAGTACTGTCTATAGGGTTCCTCCAAGGACTTTCACAGCGAACGGTTTTTGTCTCTATTGACTTTCGTCTTATACAGCCCTTATAACGCTCAAACTGAATGTATAATGGCAGTATAAGCGCTTGTACAGGTTGTACTATATAAACGGATAATTAAGTAGGGATGTGTACAGTCTCACTACTGTACATTTTTCCGTTTACGTTGCGACCTACTTTAGGCCGCGCTTCGATGTAACAATTATGAAGTAAAAGACTACTTAGTGCAAACATAACTGTCATACGATAAACATCAAGTGAAGGAACGGCCAATTAATTTAACTATTTTGTACGAAAAGACAATAAACCAGTTTCATAACTATAACTACAACTTCTTCGTTCTACCATCGCACTCCAACACAACACTCAAGTGTAAGGGCTAACTGGCTCATACAGGATGGTCCACTCCGCGCTTTAACCTTTTCGCGGGTCACTTACTATTGACATGCCATGTTACTGGTGCGGCGCCGTTGACTTGTGCACCTACAAGTTTGTGAACTTTTTTGTTTTGTACAGGGAAACTTCTGGTTGAAAATCATCTTTCTTATAATTAACAATATTTAACATATAACTTACGATCATTGCAAAACCACTGTTTTTTTTATGTAAGTAAATACAATTGAATCTTGGTGCATGTGTCTCGTGTGAGATATCAAATTTAAAAAACCGGTCAAGTGCGAGTCGAACTCGCGCACCGAGGGTTCCGTACAAACTCGTAAGTAGATACATGAATAATTCAAGAAAAACTGTATGGTGGTTAGCTTAGTTGGAGCAAATAAGTATGTATACGATTTTTGAAAATTTTCTAACAAACGATGCAAGTTAGGAAAACCGTTATATTTTTCCTGTAATATTCAGGATGATATTAATAATTGGTAATTATTACAGATTTTTCTGTTCAGTAAAAATATATTTGTGCAAAAAACAGTGAAGTTATAGAAATTCAATAGGAAAAAACCTTATACAGGGTCCCACTGTGAGCAATGTGACGGCGACATCAACGGCAACTGCGGCCCCGGCAACATATGCGAGCTGACCCCCGCGGGGCGCAAGTGCAGCCCCTATTTGTGCCAGGGGCTCTGCCAGAACCAGGTAAGTCATGGAGGCGGCTAAACTCCGACCGAGACGTGGATCTCGGCTAATCTCGAACAAATTCGCGACGAGATTGTCGGCCTAACCGAGACTCCACACCACACAGACACAATAAAACCCAGATTTTTTAAAACCCTGTATACCAGATGCCCGAAATAATACATTCTACAAAATAACTCGCAACCCTTATTGGGCATAGCGATTGTTTGACCGGGTGGTCGGCCGTGGCGTTCCCTGGGGTCGAACCAGGTCGCTAGCCGGCCCACCCTGAGTGGATCGGACTGGGTCGGGGCCGGGGGCGCCTGGAGTCGAACCAGAAAGCAACCTACGATTTTGTAATCTAGTGTAACGGGAATGTGATAAGACAGGAATCTGTTATATATCGAGAATCTGGTACTTTGGGCATGAGCGCAATAAAAGTCGTATTATATTGTAATTTTTCCTCAGGGCACCTGCGTAGTGTCCTCTGGTCGAGTGTCCTGCGCGTGCCCCTCGCAGTGGTCGGGCGACCGCTGCGAGCGCCGCGCCTGCGTCGACGCGGCCTGCGCAACGCACGATACACACGACAATGACGGTTAGTGTTATGAAAAACTAGCATTTAGCCGCGGCTTCGCTTGCGTTAATCCCGTTGTTGTCTGGTAACTCTTTAACGATATATAAAGTATCCTAAGTTTCAAGTAAATCAGATATTATTTAGTGCCGTCCAAAATCAAAATACTTCCAAATTAATTGAATGCATGCTTTATATTTGGGTAAATAAATGGCTTTATTATTATTCTGTATATCTTTATTTTCTCAGGTTAGGAATTTTACAATACATACCTATATAAAACGTAAAATACAATTATTATTTATGTGTAACTTTATTCGCTTAGGTTAGGCTTTTTACAATATATATATAAAAAGTAACATACAAAATGAAGTTACAAAATATAAACACATTATAAAAAACCTAACCTAGGGTGCCGCCGGCAGCGGGGCGGGGCCCAAGCTACCGGTGGTTAGGGCCGCAGAGAGAGGAACCTCCTGACGATGCGCGCCGTGTCCAGAAGTACCGCCTTCTGTATCTGGCCCTTGATCCAGCCATCTAGCGAGAGTCTCTCAATTATTATTATTATTATGTTTCAATCCAGGGTGCAATATTGTGTACTGTACTTGCATGCCTAATTTCATCTTGATTCATTCAGTTGCTACCGTGTTATTTAGTAACAAAACCCATACTTTCAAATCCCACTAATATTATAAAAGCGAAAGTTTGTGAAGATGTTTGGATGTTTGTTACCTAATAACGGGATAGCAACTGGATGGATCAAGCTGAAATTTGGCATGCAAGTAGACCAAGTCCTGGATTGAAACATACTTTATATCCCGGTAAAGAGTTCCTTTGGGACAATAACGGGAACAACGCGGGCGAAGCCACGGGAAAATGCTAGTAAATAATATTAGGATAGGAAAGGAAGTAGTATTGTCACTGGCGAGCTAGGAGATGACTCAAGGGACGATTTTTTTGTTAAAGCAATTTCCAGGACACCTATAAAAGGCTGATCAAAAACATGTTAAGTTCGGCTTACTCCGGAATTTCTATAGAACAAATTTTTATGATTTTCAATAAATCAAATCAATCATTTAGTGGTAAAATAATCGGACGAATATACATATATAACCGTATATAAATTTACTTATTTTATCGCGTAGGATTGTGGATTTTCCTATTTTCATAAACTGTCACTAGGTGCAGCGCACGGAGCCACGTTTGACGAGAATGACGTTGCTGATCGATTCAAGAATGACGACAGGAATATCGGCGGAGACGACCACGACTACAGGCCGCATGGCAGTGAGTACATTTTTATTTTTTACTAGAAACATCATCCGCGGATGGGCCAAGAGATGGCGCTACTCACTTGCGAAATCTACTTTGCGCTATTAAGATTTTTCTTGGTTTAATGACTACGAAGAATATGAAAATTCAGTTACTATTTTATAATACTGGCAATGTTAAGGGGAATGTAGATATCCGTCCAAGATAAGTGCGTAAAATATTATACACGACAGATTTTTAATCAATAATCTGGGCAAAATTAAAGAAATAAATAAAAACTTGCATTGACTCGCCACGTACGACACATTATTACACGACGAGCATGGACTGATGTTTGATGAGAATGACGTTGCTGATCGAATCAAGAATGACGACAGAAATATCGACGGTGACGATCATGACTATAAACCGCATGGCAGTGAGTATATCTTGTTATTTACTGAATTAAGATTGAAATTACAGGAAAGGAATATTCGAGATTCAATAGACGTTTACAGCAAAGTTTAAAGATAATTAATCAATAATTAAAAAAGGATCACTTAAGTTGTAAATAGCTGACAATTTCTCTACATATTTCGAACGCATCCAGCACCCTTAGAGCACGGTTTTGCGATAGAGAGAGACTGTCGGACGCGGTGCGTTCCGTTCGGTGGTCGGACCCGAACATCATTTTTGGTAGGAAAACAAACTTCTGTTGGTAGTAGTTAGTGTTACTTATACTGTGCTAAAACTGCTAGAATTTCAAAAATACAGCCAGCGAGAAAATCGTCACTTTTTCAAAAACAAATGTAAATAGTAGTTAGACAACTGGTTTAGTTTGAAGAAAAGAATATCAAGCCTTTAATAAATAAAACAGATTATACGTGAAATAGTGTCGAAAATTAAAAATATATACATGTATGGCAGATTTCAAGAGAATAATATTTTAATTTAGATTTTATACACAGTGACCTCTCCGGTTGAATAATGACGAGAGCTGTTCAAATAATGCTGTGGCTTGGTTCTCTTCAACGTTCGAGTAACCGGGTGATTCTACATATTCGTCGAATGTATTTCGATTAGTTGCTTTTAGGATGCAGAAAAAAAATTAAACTTATATTATTTATTTCTATTTGACATACAGTTTTTCTCGGAAAACTTTAACGAATCCTTATTTATGTGTTTTTTTAAATAACTTGCTAATTTGGCAGCAAGATTGACGTGTCATTGTCAGTCATATAGTTTCATGAAATTCCGCAATAAGGCTGAATCTTATGTGTTTTTTGTCAGCCTTTAAAATTTAATAGAATTTCTACCTCTGGGGGCACGGCAGTGCCTCCGCCAAGTTTAGCAAAACAAAGGCACGGCCGTACCAACCTTTTCTCGAAGCCATTCAGGCCATTTTCAACCTCCTGTAATTTTGTGCTGGCTAAAGCTAGAACCCTGAATTTTCAGCGATACTTAAATATATTATCTATAAATATATTACATATATAGAAAATATAGATACAAATAAATAAAAAATAATTAAAGTGTAAATTGCCCACATTAAAACCAATGAAGAGACAAAAATGATTTCTTCATAATATATAAAGTATAAATATATTCTCAATAACATTCAATTTGAACTTGTAGTTTAAGAACTATTGCACGTCAAAGTTCCTTAATTTTGTCAATGACTCACTGACTGATGATCATCATGATTCTAAGGTACTTCTAGCAGACCCACAAGCTCCAAATTTGAAACATTTTTAGCTGTTAGCCTATCATGTCATGCAAAACCTAAAAATATTGCAATTTCAATACGAACTGCATAGCTAAGTTAGTAATCCTACACAAATATTTGCGATTACAAATTGGACATAGAATGGATTGGAGTGTTATAAATAAAGGAAGACCACTTACAAAAAGAAATGAGATATTGACACGAGTAAATTGGAAAAATTAAATTGATACGATTATATATTAAAATGGAATTTAAAGTACGAGCAAACATTTTGACATATTACATTTTTGAACTAATAAATACTGCCATGTAAAAAAAAGAGTAGACCGAGAAAAAGCGATCGCTATTTTTGGACAGGTTTTCTCATTGATCGTCCAAGGAGACATAATACCTGCTACCTGATGCTACTGCATGTGCAATTTTTTTTTAAATATAAAAAAAATGCCTTGAAAACGTGAAAATGATATATTTCTGGCCGGTACTGTATCTCGCCTAATTAAATAGGTGTAAACATTTTGAAAGCTTGCATGATGAATCAGCATTGCCATCCAGCGTGGCAATGCGGCCAGTCTTCAGGGCACACTCCCCATTGGCAGGGATTTGGAACAAATTTACTATGTTTGTATTTAATTTATAGTTTTAGTTAATAGTGTAATTGTTTTATTTAAATTTTATTGTTTACTAAACGAGTTACTTGGTCAGCTTAAATATATTTCATAATCTTATACGTTTTTAATCATGCTTCGTATTAATCGTCGTCGCGTCAAAATAATAAAATTGTGTAGTTTCACCCAGGTACATACACGGAACTTAATACGTATGTATGAGGAAAACGTCAATTACTATTCATAAAAACCAGCTGTATTCGGGGATTCCGGCTGAGTTCTTCACCTTTGCAAAAAGTCCATTATGAATGCAAGGTGTTATTAACCTTGCTAGGTAGATATTTACACAGATAAGTCACTGCTGTTCTATCTACCAGTATATACAATTTCATGGATTTTATACAGACATAAATTTCAATTTCGTTCCCTTTACGCTTCATTGTTTTTAACGTTCCTGAATTACTTTCTTGGGAAAGTCTTTAATATACAAATGGTCTTTACATACATATAACAAGATTGCAATCTTATTATATGTTTAGATCAGGGGTCGCATACCGGCATAATCTCCATACAAAAATACCGGTATTGTTTGTATTCTTTTGTTTCTTATTTAATTTTTTAATCGGACAATCTAATAATCTAATAGGTCCTGGGTTCGAATCCCGGTAAGGGCATTTATTTGTGTGATGAGCACGAATATTTGTTCCTGAGTCGTGGATGTTTTCTATGTATTTAAGTATTTGTATCTATTAAATATATCGTCGTCTAGTATCCATAACACAAGCCTTATTGAGCTTACTATGGGGATAGTTCGATTTGTGTAAGATTGTCCCCTAATATTTATTTATTTTATTTATTTAATAATACGAATTCATTACTTAAATACCTACTTACATTCATAGTAATAAAACAACTTAAACGGATTAAATCGCTTATATTACTACATTTTAAGTCCCGACGTTTCGTAACCCTATGAGTGATAATCGCGGAAACCGAAGACAATATTACCTACTTACATTATTGAGCACTATATAAAAAGCATAAAATAATTAAAAACATTTCGGGGTTTTTGTAATTTTTTTTTTGTATTGTATTGTTTTATTGATACTACCGTTGATTATTCACGTAAATCTCATTAAACACGTACATAACAAAACCGTCCTGAGTCACGGTGACGCGAAACTAGAACAAACGCAAACCGGTCGTGAAGGCTGGTTTACCCTTGAACTGCGTAACGTCTTCGTTGTCATATACGCATTCGTCCCATTGCCGGCGACTAAGCGATTAAAGTTGGGCGAGTAACAATAGGCTTGTGTACTAAATTTTGTTTTCGATGTAAATCCATATATAACTACTGCACTTGAATTACTGCTGTAAGATATTTAGTAAATAAGTATTCTCAATTTGTATTTTGACGTTTGGAGATCCTTTACACCTCCAAAACATAATATTTTGACAACGGAGACTCTTTACATCTCCATTAATTTTAGTATGAATTTATTTTTTATTTGACTTGTATGGACGCATAGAGAGACCCTTTACATCTCTATAAATGTAGTTTTTAAGTTAATGTAATGCATTAATGAAATCTCATGTATGAAAAGAAAGAAAGAAGAAGGTCATTACCCGAAGCGCCAAAAGAAAAGAAAAGGAAAAAAAGAAGATAAAATAATGTAAGAAAGACATGTAAAAGAGCCCTTGAGGGCCTACTTACAGAAATAAATTATTTTATTTTTTATTTATTTATTTAATAAATAGTTAGAGAAATCCTAAATAGTTGGAAAAAATATACAATCAGCTGTTTATGGTCTGCCATCAATAAAGGCACAATAATAGCAGTAATTTTTATTCCTACAAAAGGTCCATCGCGTGGCTTATATGTATGTGTGCGCGCCGTGAACGAACGCACTACAAGGAAACTTTTAAGAATGCGTAAGAATGCCCCGGCACGGATCACACCGTCTGCGCCTCGACTTTGAATACGTATATGCGCGCTTCTAAACGGCCGAAATTTGAATACTTGTCTGTCTTTGTACATTGATAATGGTCCGTTCCGCTCGCGGGTAGTTAGACCATAGCCTTAGCGCAGCTAATTTTATATTTTTACGAAACTAATTTAATTGTATAAGCAAAATAATTAGCGTTAGTTTACTTAATATGTTATATAAGTAAGTCTACGTTTTTTTCGCGGTATTTGTAAGAAAAGGCGTGGATTTTCCTTGAGAATTCATAGTCCACCTTTATACAGTAAATAGTTGTGTAATGTTATCTTATCTTTAGGTGAAATATAGTAATAGCACATAACACAACTAGGATGGTAAAACAAAGAAAGGCCGAGATCACAGATGTTTGCGGCCCGAGCTGCAAGCGAGGGACGTAAATATGCCATCGAGAGCCTTCTTTATTACCTCCCGTGCTATAATAATCCTCATTTGACCAATGAGAGCACGCCGTGAGGCTTGGCCGGCTGATATTATACCCGCTCCGCGCAGCGCCGACACCGTGTACCTGTATATCGGCGCGCGCCCGCACTACACCACCCGACGAGGTGTTGTTAGATAACCCACAAAATATATATACAAAATCAGAAGATCTAAATGATAAGTATTATTAGTATATTTCTAAGTGTGTTGAAAAAATTTGCTATTATCTTGGGATTTAACATTTGAATCCCTCGCTACGCTCAGTTTCTATTGTAGTGCTTCGTTCTGTACGTGCTCGCCGTAAATACATCATTTTACTCTCGAGTATAACTATTGACTATTTACCTCATAAGGCACTGGTTTAGTTGGCTGGTCAGTTTTCAATCAGGTTTCAACATCAGTTAAGAAATCCCCGGGGGTTAAGGAAAATACGTTACGTCGGAAGACGATTCGAGACGAACGGGAATTCCAACGGTAGCGCTAATAAATTTGCGGAATTCTAATAAAAATTGCATAAACAATGGATATTGTCCTTTGATTATTGATTTTTACCCGACTGCGGCGAAGCCCAAAGCAGGGTTATGTGTTTGACCTGTATGTATGTATGTCCGTTCCTGTGTCCGCTCGTAACTACTCAACGGCACATCCGATTTTGATAAATGATACATCATTAGATTCGTCTTGATGGTGCGAGTGTCACTGGGTATGAAGTTCGTTAAAATAAACAAGATCGCGGATTTTATGCAGTTTCAAAGTGCACCGCGGTCGGGTTTTTTTTTTAGTAAAAATGTGGTTATTTATTAGCATTTTAAATATTTTTTTTCGAAAATAGTGAGGCCTCGCTGTTTTATGTCAAAAAAGAAATAAAATTGGTTAAGTATAGTTTTATATCGTTTGTAGGTATTACATCGATACCTTTAGACTCAAAGGGCGTAAACGCCGCAGGTTCTAAAGGCATTTACGCCCTTTAAAGGTATCAACATATTCTGAATTATACCTACCCCTACCCTATCTGCCTGAAAAGTACAGGGTATACTACAGGCAGGTAGGGTAGGGGTTGTTTTAAAGAGAACGAACTTAATGGAATCTTTAAAAGACGCATTTGCCCCCATAGACGCAATTACTGCGGTTGGCCTCAACACAAATCATACGTCAATGATATAGGCCCGTAATATTTGAAGAGTATTTTTGTGTAAATTCTGCATTTGATGATTGAAAAGATTCGTGTGTAGTTGGTTATTTTAAAGATACCCTTATGTCGTCGATATTCCACTAGTTCGTACAAAACGCTTTGCGTCTAACTTCCTTATAAGGACCGCAAAGGAGTGGAACTCTCTTCCCGCCCATCTTTTTCCAGAAAAATATGACTTGGATCTCTTCAAGTTGAGAGTGAATAGGCATATTTTAGACAAGCATGATAAACCATGACATGATTGATCTTAGGCTTAATCGTCACTTAATATCGGGTGCGATCGAGGTCAAATGCTTGTCTATGGGTCATTATTTGAGCGTTTCACCCGCCTCACTTTTGTGGACACATTATTGTTGAGATTCCGGCAGATTTTAATGTACTTTTAAGGTATTTGTTAATAGTCCCAGATATTTACCAAATAGCTCGATATGAGACTAAAATCTCAGGGAACTTCGACAATAATGTGTCCACGAAATTGAGGCGGGTGAAACGTTCAAATAATGACCGCTATCATATATTAAAAAAAAGATTAAAATAAAAAGCATGTGATCCCGGACCCGTGCAGATCGACAAACTTATTTCCATGCAAAGTTTTTTTAGGGATGTAACGATACACAGTTTTGCCGATACGATACCGATACCGATATATAGTAGTTAATATCGGCGATACCGATACCGATACCGATATCTTAGCTTAATAATGAAGTATGAACTTCAGATATTTTTATGTCCTTATTATAACTAATGGCAATGACTACTGGCTATATTTACCAGAGAGTCAACCTTGAAAGTGTAAAGTAAAAATAATAAATGTCAACTCAAAATTATTATTTTTTTATTAAGAACCAAAGATTTAATTAACATAGTAATTATCATTGCACGAGGTAATAGAATAGACCAGTACATAAATTAAGTCAGAAATTGAAATTATTTTTTGCAGATTTTTTTTCATACAGCAAATTCTTCAAATATCGGTTGTATAATATCGGCGATACCGATATATCGGTATCGTTACATCCCTATTTTTTACCGCTCTTGGTAACTTATGTTCAATAGACAGGTTTATTGTATTCATAAGGAAATCAGTCAAGTTCGTTAAACCGACAGTCCGTCTAACCTTGCCGCTGTAAAAAATGCAGCATCAACAACTGTCCGTCTAAAAAGGTGTTTTTTTGGCATTCAAGCTCTAGTACAGTCAGCATTAAATAGTCTGTAGCATCCAAAGCGCCATTACCTATAGTCTGTACTTTTAGGCATTTAAACAAAAGGTAAGCAAAAAAACCACGTGACTCGGGTCATTCAGCCAATCGAAGTAACGTTTTGTATCTGTGGCACAATACCACTGGCTGAACGACTCGAGTCACGTGGCTTTTTTGTTTACGTTTTTTTAAATACCGAAAAGTACAGAATATATATATCGTCACACATATTTATGCCTATAGTAATAAAGACGTGTTGCTATATACATGGTGTCCCTAAAACCAACGTACATGCTAAAAGTGCTGATAGACCAGCTCTTAAGACACCCGATTAAGAAAATTTTACCTCAGTAAAAATCTCTTAGTTTTCGAGATGTTGACGTTTTTGCAAAATTCGCGCTAAGTGTGTGAAGCGGTGTTTTGAGGGTCATGAGTTCATGACTAAAATATCAATTATTTTGAAATCTGTTTTTGCTAAGCGTTGCTAAATAACTATGCTATTGAACGCAATTCTTATTTTTGTTAATTTTGTCATGCTGTGGCCACAGTAAAATGACCAAAATAATTTTTAGATTTTTCCAAATTTCTGTCATCTCATATTGACGTTTTTGCAAAACTCGTGCTAGTTTTGCAAAAATATCACTATCCTGAAAACTGGGAGATGTTTCCTGAGGTCAAATTAATTAATCTGGAGATATTGATGAAATTTAGAATATAGGAGTGTTGTATGGGCCGCTACTTAGTTTGGTAGTTAAAGAACTAAAATAAATATTTTTAGGGGGGGCACTCCATAATGTTACAGAAGCTAAAAAAAATGTTTTTCAGAAAATATCAACGTGTTGTATGTACATAGTTCGACAGCTCTTTCAAAAACATTTTAAGTTTCTTAAATAATATTTTTGATTAAGTCAATACCTTTGGAAATAAGCGCTCCGAAAGTTGTGTCCCCCCCCCCCCCCCTCTATCTTCTAAGCCGTGTGTCCGATAAAAACAATTACAAAGATAACGCTTAATTAATACTTTCAACGAAAATTATTTTCAACATTTCGGATTAACCTTTTTTGAGTTATTGCCGATAAACTGCGCTTCTAAACAAAAGGACGTAATTGCTATGAAGATACGCTCTTTTGTTGTTGTACTTTTTTTTACATCGTAATTTTTATTTACCTTATAGTTACGGCTATGGAACCCTACACTGAGCATGGTCCGACATGCTCTTGGCCAGTTATTGTATGTACGTTGGTTTTAGGGACAACCTGTATATGGCGCTTTGGATGCTACAGAATATTTGAAGCTGACTGTACATACTCGTATGAGTTTTTGTTATGAACCTGTTTTATTATTATTATTAAATGTTACATGACATATGTGCATACTGGTCAGACGCCCTTGGCGGTTGAATGTCATTCTAAAATGAAGTAAATAGAATGGTGGAATTTTAGGGTACCGTACTTCAAAAAAACGGAATAATGGTTCGTCCTGTTGTTTGTCAAGAAAAGTTTCTCACAATAAAGAGTGCAAGTAGAATCACTCCGACTTCATCCGAGTACAGCTAGGTCTCTTGTCTGAGTCTTCTTAGCTGGGCTAGGGTTAGCGCACCGACGACTAAGAATCCCACTTGCTCGATCAGATAAGTGTCCATTTGGAAGTCTAATGGTGCAAAATTGTAGCTCCTTCCTTGGTCAAAAGATAAATGTCATTTTTTGAGATTAGTTGACTAGTTCAATCATACTAGAGGTTTGGAAGTTTGTTATTAAATTACGCGGCAACACGTGAATGGATGGTGATGGAATTTGGCATGCAACTAGACCAAGGTGTGGATTGAAACGGGTCGCCTATTTTTGGCATAATTTCATTTGTCCGAATGTTCTATTTGCCCGAATACTATCCCACTAATATTATAAATGCGAAAGTTTGTGAAGATGTTTGGATGTTTGGATATTTGGATATTTGGATGTTTGGATGTTTGTTACCTTATAACGAGGTAACAACTGGATGGATCAAGCTGAAATTTGGCATGCAAGTAGACCAAGTCCTGGATTGAAACATAGGATACATTATATCCCGGTAAAGAGTTCCTTTGGGACAATAACGGGAACAACGCGGGCGAAGCCGCGGGAAAATGCTAGTTTACGCATAATTGTTATTTTAAAGATAATTTTGACTTTTCAGAATAACAATGAAAGAAACCTAACCTAACCTAATATGTTCTAAATGGCTGATGTAAAAGATTTTGCAAAATATTTTCCGTTAAAGCTAGGGAAAAATTATGCGAAATAAAATTCGGGCTAAACAATACATTCGGACAAATAAAATCATGCCAAATAAAGGGCACCCGATTGAAACATACGATACTTTTTATCCCGGTAAAGAGTTCCCTTGGGATGGTAACGGGAAGAACGCAGGAGAAGCCGCAATAAATGCTAGTCATCAAATATTAGGCATTTGAGCATGTTATGCTATATACTCGTAAGGAAAATGTTAGCTTACCTAGGTATATCTGCTCCGATTTGCCCAAATATATATTTGGCGCCACCCCACTTGTTAAGTATTGTCGTAAAATGAGAAGACCCAAAAGTTATTAGTGAATTAGTTTATTCTTCAATTTAGTTTATTTGTCGTTATTCAATTTATACGGAACCCGCAGACGCGACCTAGACTCGCGCCTGTCGTGTCTTTTTTGAACACGCAGTAGTAAATTATGGTTTTTTTGCTTGACTGGACTTGTTTGTCATTCGGAGGAGCAACATAGCAACACCGAAGCGAATACTGTTTTACCTGTATTTCAAGTGTGAATGTCATATTGAATTCGACTGTAGTGTGCTCTATACAATCTGTGTAATATTATTTTATAACCGACTGTACAAAAGGGACTATTTGTTATTTCCGCCGTTTATGATCCGATTTGAAAATTCCATCATATCACATCACATCACACTAATATAATAAATGTGTAAGTTTGTGAAGATCTTTGGATGTTTAGATGTTTGGATGCTTAGATGTTTGGAGGTTTGGATGTTTAGATGTTTGATTAATTTGGATGTTTGTTACTAAATAACGGGGTAACAAACTGCAAACGCCGATGCGCGCCCCTTGTTGACTCATAGACCCCTTTTTCAACCATACATCGTAACATAATTATTTGTTTAGTCTGACGCCACCTACTCGAACAAGATATGTAAATCTCGAGACGTGTGAACTCGCGGACAGTACGCCGGTCCGATCTGGTCGTGCGCACGCGCACTCGACACGGCGAAGAAAGCGCGAAAATATTGTATATTCGAAAATAGTTCTTGTTATTTTCCGATTCAGCCAGTAACTTTGTTGCAATTGTTTTATTTTTTAATGGTCTTTAAAAAATAAGTGCGCAGTTCGATCGTAGTTTTTCCTCGTAACCTGTTTTTATGTACAGTAAAATGTTAACAGACATACAAAATAAGTGTATTAAAGACATTTCTTGTGATAAGTGTAGCGTAAAAAAATAAGTGTGTGATTCTTAAAGTGACTATAAGGAAAACCTATTATGATTTATTTGCTCCAAAGGTTGACTGGTAGAAGTGTGAAGTCGTTATGACAGTTAAGTGTAGGTTTACAGTGTTTATGTGTGTCGGTGTGTAAACATGGGAAATAAAAGGAGGCGGCGGGATACTGGTACGTATATTTTTTAGTAGCTTTATAAGTCACATAAAACTTATCTAGAATAACTTAGTACTCTATTTTTTCTTTTCATAGTATAAATCAAATCAAATAATTTATTTCTGCAAGTAGGCCTCAAGGGCTCTTTTACATGTCTGATTCTTTTGGCGCTTCGGCAAATGACCTTCTGGTGAGAAGAAGCGCCGGAAGAAACTCACCAGTGACATGAGTACGGATAAGATACAGAAAAGGTTTGAGCGTTAACGGCTTTCCCGTTAATGCGGCTCCAGCATGATAAAGTACAAGATTCGGATTTGCGGCACCAGTTGGCAGCAGCTTCGTTGTTCACGTTCCCTATATCTCTATGAATCACAAATTTAAAATTAAAACCAGAATATAGTCTTAGACTAAAAAAAGGTAACGATGAGCAAATTTGTTATCTTTTTTATTTATTTATGCTACACAGCAATAACTACATAAGTAACAGTAGGTAACTAAACTTAACATTAACATGTAGGAATACTAGACTACCTATTATCCTTCGCCTCGCAAAATGTCGAACACTCCCGACCCACAGCCGCTCATCGCCACGCTAGCAGATCACACTCCGGTGCTGACCAGTAGCGCATTCAGTAAGGTCAGGACACGAAGGATCGGCGAGTTTCTTTGCGCCACCGTACGCGCCGTAGGCACAGCTTACAGGCGCCGCAAATATCAGTACTCGTACTGAACCAAAGAACAGCCTAATGTGCCTTTCAAACGTCTGAGCCTTTTTAACCTTACAACTAAATAATACAATAAAAATATGACCTATGACCACATAAGGACATTTGCGAAACGAAATGCATAAAATGTTAAAATTCATTGAAAACTTGGTAGTTTGATGCAATAGATCGTAAATTATGCGAGTTATTTCCCATACATAATCCACGCGTTAACATTTACGCAGGTCATGGCTTAAGCTGGCCACTCACACACCTGCCGCAGGGGCAATACCGGTCGTACGGCGGTCGGAGCAATTTCGGCTGTTCTCTACACACAAACCTGCCGTTCAGTGTGTAAGTGATAGTCCCGCTGAACGCACGTCCATGAGAATGGCTCCTGTATTGTCGAAATACCAAAGGATTGGTATAGCCTTGGCACTTTCTGTGGTGCTACGGGAAAAAAAAGAAAGAGATACTGGGTGGCTCTTTGTCCATTGTGACACGTGCACTCCGCTCGGTTGTCGCCAATAAACTGACTGAAATTGCCCCAATCGTACTACACATGCGGCAACCTAGCAGGACGGTAGATACAACCTAGGGAGCAAGGAAGGTCTTGCGCTCCTGCCGCCCTGCCGCAGGCCCAATTTAAAAATTGCCCCTGCTTGCTTATACACATCACAATTAAGGGTCCCATTCCAATATTGCCCCTGCGGCAGGTGTGTGAGTGGCCAGCTTTAAGAGGAAACACCCAGAAAACGAATTTGACTAGATTATTAAAAAAAAAGAAAACATAGGAACACGGCCAAAGCATTTCTTTAATGTTTAATGAAAAAATTAGTTAAATAGGTTAAGTATTGGGGAAGAAATCAGGGGACTACGAAACGTTGTTTTCATGAAATTTTAAAAGGTATTTTCGGTCCAAGCTGCAGTTGTCTCTATCGCGCTCTGCAGGTGAGAGGCGGGCAGTGCGGGACAGCGACACATTTTACAAATACCTAATTTTCAATTCTCTCGACCTTACTGTTTCCTCTTAATCTTAGACTGCGTTTCTACCAGAGGTGTGCGAGGCAGCGGAGCGGTGAGCGAGGAAAAATCCACCAATGCCGGGCCGCGCTGAGCGAGACTGGGCACGTTTATTGGTCGATTTTTCTCGCACACCGCTCCGCTACATCGTGCAAATTAAGGTACTGCGAGTCGCCAGCTGCATCAAACATGGGTTGAGAATCCCTGTAAAAGAACTTCGATTTTGTTTGAAACGTGTTTTATTGCAAGCTTTTATTTAGTTTCACTCGTCCCGGTGTCTGTCTGTTTGTAATCAAATCTTGCAGGTTAAATTTGACCCACTACCCGATAGACTGAGCTGAAATTGTGCAAGCATGTATATCATCATACGACATATATATTGTACTTAATTTTTTCTCATGTAAGTGAATTCTATTATTTTTATGAGAAATAACGATCCTTTAACCATATATCGGATGACAATGCAATATTATTTTGATATGAAGCTGATGTTATTTTAATTTTAAGCATTGAAAAAGTGCGTAACCAAAAGGACGTAATTTAACTCCACGCTAACGATTCCTTAATCGGTTACAAGGAAAAATATAAATACCCTATAACATGCCGCGAACGAGATATGTCACAGCCAACTTGCCACCATGCACCAACAGCCATGCATCAAGAATCAGGCTTTCAAAGTTTCTAACTTTGTTGATGTCCATAAGAAAAACGCAAACATTAACTCATACTAAAAAATCAAGTACCTAATCGGAGAACATAGTTTGAAAAATGCTTCAAAAGAACTGAGAACCTTCCTATTTCTTCAAATCTGTTAAATAATTCTGAGAAAAATGCCTTCGTGGAAATGATATGTCGATGTAAAGAGACATTCTATGAAACATTGGTCGGCGATCGAAAGGTAAACCAAAAAATCTGTATAACCTGTCCATATGCGTCATTATGATTGACTGATATTTAATGACAGGTGTTAGAGTTAACGACAAGTTGATTGCGGTCGTGACTCGCGACGGAGGCGTCTAAATATCTATTGTGGTTTCCGCGTTGCCAGCCTAATCTTAGACATCGATAAAAACTAACGAATCTAAGCTGGACGCTGTCTGAATTATTATTACAACGAATAATAGTAATTTATGGGCATTTTTATTTTAAAACGTACGATTAGGCAAAACTTAAGCTATGTTTCAATACCGTCAAATCTGTCAGTTGGTGACGAAATATATTATTGAGTTTGACACTAATCGTCCGTTTTAACAGCTACTTAAGAGGACATTTTAAATAAAAAAGCCCTTATGCATCTGATATGAAACTAAGATCACACGAGTGTTTAAGGCTTAAAATTGTGAACAGTTACATAACTACATTACTTTACACACATATTATAATCTAAATCCTTTATGATGTGTCGGAAACCATAAGAATGACCGACACCGCCATGACCGACTACATTTTAAATTGCGGCCAACTAAATTTTCATTATAGTATCGAAATCGATGTTAGAATGACTTTTCTTACATTATTATAACACTGGCACATAAACACTAATGTTACATTACGGGTTGCAATAATGGTGGTGAATGGTTTATACTTTGAATAGATGGAATGAGAACAATATTTTCTCCTCAGAACATTCGAAGTCTCCGTTCTGCACGCCCGGCGGCTGCGCGAACGGCGGCCGCTGCGTGCCCACGGCGTCCGGCCCGCGGTGCGAGTGCAAGGGGACGTATGGGGGCCCCTTCTGTGCCCACTATGTGGGCCACGGCCACGCGTGCGTCACCGCTGCCTGCCGCGCGCCCGCGCTCTGCGTTTGGACTCCTGTTGGTGAGTCACTGTCTCACGACTGCTTTATCAGTGCAAGGGGACGTATGCATGCATGCGTTACCGCCGACTGCCGCGCGCCGGCGTTCTGCGTCTGGACTCTCGTGGGTAAGCCACTGTAACACTGTTAGTGCAAGGAGACGTATGCGGGCCCTTTCTGTGCTCATTATGTGAGTCACGTTTAGGCATGCGGCACCGCCGCGTGCTACGCCTGTGCTGTTCGTCTGGACCCCTCTCGATGGGTTGCTGTCCCTTGACAGCATTTTTAATTCGAAGGGACTTATGGGGCCGCATGCGGCGCGCCCGCGCTATTCATTTGGACCAATGATATTTTATAAGAAGATACGTTATACGCATACTCGCCAGCTGAGAAATATGCTTCCAAGAAAGCAGCAGCACACATTGGTACCTCACTGTACGGTGTACATACTCACACATATTAACAGATTGCATAAAAGAGATGGCATAGTTACAATAATGCAAAAAAAAGAGACAGCTAGCTTTTTGTTACTTGCGCGATTAATTTTTAAACGTAACCGAGTGAACCCATCGGCTAGATTCGGATTGACTCGGAGCCTGCTCGGCGCTCGCAGATTAAGCACGCAGAAGGTTGGTTATCCTTGTCACTCTCATTGTCAAAGACGTAAGTTTGTCTCTTTCATTCAAATGACCTCTATGGTAGTAAGATGGCGTCGTATTTGAAAAATAAAATAATAAAAATGATAAAATTAAATTATTTCAGCGTACTTACAGGTGATATGTGATCCCTTGCGCTTTGTTGCACTTTTTGCTATGATTGGTGCACTTTCTGATCACACACGACGGCATTTTTTTTGTGAATCTTGTAAATATTCACCCTTGACATCGTCGTGCGTTTCGTTGACCGACCCGCGAGTGACTACCCACTACAAAAAGGGCACCAATACATTTATCGTGGTTTCAGTGCTTCACTTTTGGAGTGCTTGTAACCTATCTACTTATAAAATATCATTGATTTGGACTCGTTCGTGAGCCACTGTTACTCTACTGCGTTTTCAGTTCAAGGTTACGTATGGAGACCCCATAGATACTATGTGGGTCACGCTTGCGTCGCGTTGTCTTTACAATTCGGCACTGGAACTCAATGGTTCCAAAGATAGATTAATTATTCGGAGCTCATGCTTGTGTGTCGATATGAAGGGATGTTTATAAAAACAACACGGCTGACTAAACTGGTTGACACCGACTGTCATCAAATGTGTTTCTCTATAAGGATCAACCACTCTAGTCGGTTATGTTGTTTTTATAAACATCCCTTCAAATGTTTCGTCGACCGTTGGCTTAATTTGGAGTTCAATTCGAATGTTGACTAATGTTGAATTTTACAACATAATATAGTCACATGGATTGGAAAATACTAAGTTATCATAACACAAAAGAAATAAACCAAAAATGTATAAAAAATATAAAGTCTAGTCTATAAAGTGTCTATGGGCGACGGTGATTGATTGCTTACCATCAGGCGACCCGTCTGCTCGTTTGCCCCCTATTTCATAAAAAAAAAGTTATGAAACCACAAAGTTTAAAAAAAACCGGATATTTTTTTTATCGTCTTAAAGAAAAATTAAAGTCAATTTCGGAATGCTTAAATAACACTGAATAAATAAATGTATGACAACATAACAATGTGCTTCAAAGCACTTTCGTGCTCAAAATGGCAAAATGCTATTTTTTTTTCATACAACTTAGTACAGCGATGGAACCGATGACGTCACAGGTTCCTCCCTCTTTGTATAGAGCGTTTTCAATGCTCAGTGCGATCTGCTACTTTTGATTACAATTTGTGGCTGTTATACGTACTTATACAAATGTATAAGGTGTCATATGGATATTTGTTCCTCACAAATAGTAGAATCGATTTACGACAGAAAAAAATCGAGTCAACAGGCGAATTAAATTTCTCCTTTTTCAGATAACCCCGACCTCCCCGGGCGCGCGTTCTGCGCGTGCATAGAGGGCGCGAGCTGCACGCCGCCGCGCGAGCCCTCGGCGGCGCCGGCGCCCGGCTCGGGCGGCGCGTGGGCCGGCGCTATCACCGCGCTGCTGTTGCTGCTGGCCGCCGTCGCCGGGGCGCTCTACGTGCTGCGGCGCCGGAGACAGTGAGTACCACACCCACAAATATCTCCAGTAGGCTTATGCTACGCTTTGTCGCGCGATAACGTTGACAAACCGAAGGTTACCAGAAACGCTGGAAAGCTTAAAGAATCATTTTACAGACTGGCAAAAACAAGAAACTCATTCCTGGGAAATTCTGCCGTCCTAGTCCAAAAGGCGACTTTTTGCTATGGAAGTTCATAGTAAAAAGTCGCCTTTTTGACTAGGACGGCAGAATTGTGTTCTATTCTATAATAAAATTCCAATAACAATTACAGAGCTCACAGACTCTAAATTTAGATCTGTCGTAAAAGAATAACTAATTGCTCGGGCATATTATGAAATAATAGTACTTTTTGATATAAGTGCGGAAAGTATGTCATTTTTCACGAGTCCCGAGGTGTTTTGGCCCATGACGGCGTTTGACGTTTTATACACTTAAATAACTTCGGTTTCACAATAGGGATGACGACTGGGTAAAAACTATATATTTCTATTTAGTCCGTCAGTTAGCTTATGGAAAAATATGGGACACGTATTTTTTGATTTATCAAAATATTAAAAATCGACAAAGTTATAGATCATTAAACTTCTGGAGTGGGGGTTTAGGTGAAAATTGTACCTAGGAGTGACGTCACTCGAAAGTTCTAAGCGCTCTATCCTCGTCATTTTTTATTTGTCAAACAAAAGAAAAAATACGTGTACAATATTTTTTATAATCTATCTGACGGACTAATTAGTTTTTTTTGTCGTCTAGCCCATTAAATTCTCCGCTCTGTTGCAGCGGTGCGTTTGTGCACGCGCGGTTGTCGGATAACGTGGAGATCAGCAACCCGATGTACCTGGCCGACGACGAGCCGCCGCGCCGAGACCTGCTGCCGCCACCTAGAGAGGTCAGTACTGTACAGAATTCGGCTTGTGTCGAACACTGTATTTGTATTAGTTGTAAGTTTTGGGCCTTGAATGTGTTCGACCATTGCTGATCTATTGTGGCAGCCCTTTTTTTATATTTCACTGCAGAGGCCGGTTGAGTCTAGGAAATTCCAGATTCTTTGGACAGTGAGTAGTTGTATCTCATCCGGAAACAGAATGTGTCGCCCTAGATGGATACTGCGTTTGCGCATGACTGGTCCGCATGAGCAAAGGATGTGCATGGCAGTCTCCTCAGACTATAATCCCGTATTAGTATCCCGGTACGGGAACTCTTCAAAACTTAATATCTACAAGGGTTAAAAATAAAAGTTAGAAACAATACTCACCGACTCGCTGGCTTCTTCTCTGCACCAACACGGTCAGAGTCTGGGGTCTATAGTCCGTCAAGGGACAGAAGACCAGCTCCAAATGCAGATGTCGCACACGCGAAACAATTCGTCAGCATTCCAACACTTCGTGCATTAGCAAGTACAAAAAAGTAATTCTATCACTTAAAATTACAGGGCTGAAATAAATTATTCCAAATTCGAATTGTACAAAAGGAACAAAACTCGCTCCTCGCGGCCACAATTCGTTGCAAAATGGTTATGACTGTCAAATTGACACTAAGCAGGTGCTGTCATATGAAAAGTTTTAACGTTTCGTTCTGAAACGAGTCGGACTTAACATACTTGATGATAGGGTATGATATACATATTAATAGACATTATATACATGGTACACATTATAAATTATACATATTATATACATTATAGACATTGTTGGCTAATGTACAGGCTTCGGATATTCCTGCGCCTATTTACCTAAAGTTGGCGAATTCCCGGAAAAAACTAAGCAAGTATGGAGTCGACTTCTTAAAAATATATTTTTAAATAATATAAGTTCCGGGATTCCGGGATTGCATAGGTTTTACTTTTTTTTGGTTAGTTTTGTAAGTACTCAAGTTGATGTATGCGCTTGCCACATGAAGTAGCTGTAGCAGTATCAATGAATTCAGTAATTTATTCGGTGTACCAAAATACATTTAACTTTAAGAACAAGTTTGAGATATTTGTAAATAATTTCCGAAATCCCGGTAAATTTACTAACAAAAGTAAAAAAATAAATTGAATCCGCCTCCATACCATTCAAATACCTACGCCGACGCCGAAGTTTAGGTAAATAGGCGCAGGAATATCCGATGCCTGCGCTAATGTAACGTTGGTATTTTATCATGAGTCGGCAATAATACATTACACAACTAGGGTGGTAATACAAAGAAAGGCCGAGATCGCAGAAAGATTTGCGGTCCGAGCGGCAAGCGAGGGACGTAAATATGCGATCGAGGGCTTTCTTTGTTACCTCCCATGTTGTGTACATCATTTTATGTCTACACTTGGCCAGAAAGCGGCTTTTTCCGTACGCACAGCGTGCGGAAAAAGCCACTTTATGGCCAGGTGTGGCATAAATAAATTTTATTACTTGGCAGAACGGCGGCAACCACTTCGCGAACCCAGTATACGAGAGCATGTACGCGCCGACCAACCCGCCCGAGGAGCAGAACTTGCTGGCCGACGCGTCCGACAGCTCGCCCGCCGAGCGCGCCGCGCTACTGTAAACACTACATCACGTGCGGTGTTCAAATTTTGACAGGTACTATAGCTTGGCAACTTCGTTGGTGACACTCATATGCAGTGCCGGGTTAGCCATATAGCAAGAGTAGCAAATGCTACGGGCCCCGCGCGTTGGGGGGCCCCGCGCCCACTCGCAAAAGGGGAGCCCCCCCTCGTAAATGCTACGGGCCCCGCGCCCACTCACAAAAGGGGACCCCCCCCCCCCTCGTAAATGCTACGGGCCCGCGCCCACTCGCAAAAGGGGACCCCCCCCCCTCGTAAATGCTACGGGCCCCGCGCATTGGGCGGCCCCGCGCCCACTCGCAAAAGGGGACCCCCCCCCCCTCGTAAATGCTACGGGCCCCGCGCATTCGCGCATTGGGCGGCCCCGCGCCCACTCGCAAAAGGGGACCCCCCCCCCTCGTAAATGCTACGGGCCCCGCGCATTGGGCGGCCCCGCGCCCACTCGCAAAAGGGGACCCCCCCCCCCCTCGTAAATGCTACGGGCCCCGCGCATTCGCGCATTGGGCGGCCCCGCGCCCACTCGCAAAAGGGGACCCCCCCCCCTCGTAAATGCTACGGGCCCCGCGCATTGGGCGGCCCCGCGCCCACTCGCGAAAGCACCCCCCCCCCCCCCCTCGTTATAATTCGTAGCGCCTCTTTGAAGAAATGCTACAGGCCCCGCGCTGGCTTAATCCGGCACTGCTCATATATGTGCTTTTTGT
Organism: Eudemis profundana; assembly: GCA_947034925.1. Classification (NCBI taxonomy): domain Eukaryota; kingdom Metazoa; phylum Arthropoda; class Insecta; order Lepidoptera; family Tortricidae; genus Eudemis; species Eudemis profundana. The sequence continues at coordinate 4,483,942 of OX344814.1, read as the reverse complement.
TATGTGCAACCGTAACTACTCACACAAGTTACCAACAACACGAACGACGACCGACGGAAGCAGCCTCCGAAGGCCCCCGTTCGTGTTGGCGGTAACTTATGTAAAAAGCACACATGTGAGTGTCACCAACGAAGTTGCCAAGCTATAATCGCTCATATCCAAAATACCGCGTTCCCATAATACGAGATTTTTCCAGATTGTATCAGATTCCTATCTTATATCCTATAATATATACCCGTTACACTAGAACAGCGGTCGGCAACCTTTTAGCAGCCAAGGACCACATAGTAGCTAACGAAATTGACGCGGGTCGCACTCTGTTAATAATTGGTGATTTTATTACAATGCTGAATATATCGACCTTTACATACAAAACAGCCAGGGAGGCTCGCGAGCCGCAAGTGAGTGGTTCCCGGGCCGTAGGTTACCGACCGCTGCACTAGATTATAAAATCGTAAGTTTCTCAAGACACTAAATGATTATGTAGAATGTATTATTTTGGAAATCTGGTATACTTGGAATCTGATAAATCGAGAATCTGGTATTTTGAAAAATCTGGTGTTCTGGGAATGCCAAAAGAAAAGAAAAGATAAGAAAAAAAGAAGATAAAATAATGTAAGAAAGACATGTAAAAGAGCCCTTGAGGCCTACTTACAGAAATAAATTATTTTATTTTTATTTATTTATAATGCGGTAATTTATGCTATTTTTAACCGACTTCATAAAGAGGAGGTTGTCAATTCGATTGTATTTGTTACCTCAGACCTCCGTCATTTATAAAACTGGTAGGAACAATTTTTAGGGTTCTTAACCAAAGGGTGTCAACGGACCCCTATTACTAAGCTTCCGCGGTTCGTCTGTCCGGCTATTTGGCACTGGGGTATATCTTTTAAACCGTAGAAGATAAACTTCATTTATATACAGAAAGTGTAATACACAATGTGTATTTCTATTTTATATTCCCGCTAAAACAACAAATAATAAAAACAGTCAGTAATTTTTTAGCAATTACCATAATATTTACGTTAATATTTTTTTGGGAACTAAAATGTATTGTTCATCCAACAGATCTACATGACGGGTGGCGCCGCCAAGCGGGATAAATTTCAAGACGAACCTGTCATCGTGGGCCTATTTTTTTATTATAATTTGAAGGATTTTTTAGTTCCTGTGAATGAAGGATGGTACCGAGGGTTAATTTGGATATAATTTATCATGCATTTGTATGAACCAAAGCGACACTGAGAAATTTGAATTCTATACTATGACCAAATAGTAAATTTAGATAAAGTAATGTGACAGATTTTTCACGTCATTGTAGTATCATATGCACAACATATATATGGAAATGTCTGCCACACATTCAATTTCGTAGCTCAATCTAAATGATCATAAAATTGGATCTATATCATCTCCCATTTTAAAAATACTGTATTGTAGTCATAATTATCGAAAGTCATACAACCTATTATCTATAAAACAGTTAAGTTCAGGAATTATTATACAACAAACCTAACCTAACCTATTGTTTTCCATACGCTAGCGTTTTAAAATATCCTGAAAATATTAATGTTTTAGAAAAACCAAATGCTGTATGACTTTCGATAATTATAACTTTATGGGTAACGATAGAAAATTAGATGCGTGGCAGTCTACGAAACATTAACCTTTTGATGTTATTGCTGATGAACTCAACATTTAATTCGGTCGAGATTCTGACGCAATGTCAGTTGCGTCTTTTAATTAAGTTTGTGTAATGTACTTGAAATCTTGGTTAGTGAGGTAATAGTTTAAGTGAAACGGTAAACGTTTAATAACTTTAATGTCCGGACATCTCTAATATCAATTATGTTCATTTCTGCATCAAAAACATAAATAAGACATAAAATAAAACTGAACACAAACTTTAGAGTGAATCATCTGATGGTCCATTAAAGTTAATGAACGTTCGTGCTGCAGATTAAAATTAAATTCATGGATGTGATGTATCTATAATTGTACATATCCTTTTCTTGCCTCTATTTTGTTTAGTACAATTTTAGTTTTAGGCGAATTTAATTTTCACTGCTCGTGATAATGCTACGCCTACGATGATCGCATATATCGCGGGATAAATGAGTCACCTTCGCAGTTACTCACTTGTCGAAACGTGGCTTTATTCGTGGGTTTATCGATAGATATCGAACAAAGCAATTCAATTAAGTTAAGTTAGATAAGCACGAAATTTCCTAATTTATCTCGATATTTATATATGGATGATTTGTTTTACTTATGTCAATGAGACTCTGAAATCAGGGGCACGACTGTATACATACATATTAATGAAATTGAATGTGCAGCGTGAAAAATAAAAGGGCGACCAAAATCCTCAATATACGACTATTGGTATAGGGCGTTAGAGGACTTTGGCCGCCCACTTATTTACCACTATACCAAGAATCCTAATTTAGGTTCCAAGAAATTAGTAACACATTCTATTTAGAATTAAAAAAAAACACCTATCATGTAAAAGCATATAGGTAAAAAACTTAATTAAAGCCTCCGTTGAATGTAGTGTACGGAGTTTGTATGGAACTTATGACCTTTTTCTTAAATGAAACGTCAAACTGTCTATACGGACATGTTTTCTACATATAAGCGTATTATTTAAGTTTTTTACTTATAATATAGTTAATTTTACGTTAGTTAATACTCAAATTTTGTAATAGACAATGAATTGGTACCTCCTATTGGAGTTGTATGTACTGTTCTGTTTTAGCTCAATAGGATCTCTAGATTAATTGGTCAGTCGATAGCAGCACATTTATCAGACATTAAGATTTGCTGATAAAAATAGTAGGTATTTATTTAAAAAAAACAACATCGGTAGAATTTTTGTGTGATCTCATCGTGTTTCTGAGCGTTTTTTTTTTCAAAAAAAGTATACAATTCAACGGTACTTCAATAGTGTTTAAATACCGTCTAGCTTCCCGCAGTGACACGAAAATGACTAGACACTAACTTTTAAGTTCGTTCTGATGAAAACTGAAAAACACTCTTCAATAATTTTCATAAACAAATATAATAAATAGACTTACAAGTCCAGAGGAGAGTAATTTTGTATCTTTAAAATAATTAGTTAAATTTAATTTTACTGTTTACTAAATAAATGATACTTATGGATCTAAATACTAATAAAACATCTAGGATTCAAGTACCTACCTCCTAAAAAAATTAGTTTAATAGATAAAGGCAGCCTAATTGAGCATGTAGTCAAGTAGAGACCTAAATCAGTCTAGAGATCCTCACTATTATTATGAATCTCACGAGTATTTTAATCGAAATTGCAATTTATTTCTTAAATGTGATAATACTGGAGTCGCCGGCATTTTTTTTATACTTTTAATTTTTCATTGATTAGTTCTCATACATTTTATTATTTCCAACAAGAAAAAACAACGAGAATCTCGATCTTCCGCCTACGTATTTTATTGTTAACTACAATATATCACAATTTTCTTTCGAATTTTACATTTTTTTTCTACTTTAATTTCTTAATTCTTTCCATTGTAATACTCCTAGGCGACTCTAATAAATCGAGCAAATATATTTTTAAGATTAATACTAATATTAAGTATATCGTGCCATATCAAATTAATATCATTTTCGTTATACACTTGCTATACACGTACTATTTTGGACATTTTTATTTTTTATATTCTGTATTATTTTTATAATTTACGGCCAGTACCTACAAGTTTTATTGCAATTTTTTGTTAATTTTGTAAAATGGCTTCTTAATGGCGAAAATTGGTTGTCAATTGACATAGGCTTTCTGATATTTATAATGGGTTAAAAAAGCGAAATTATGAAAAATTAAATATAGCGTAACTTGCCATTCTGATTATTGGCTTGTAATTAAATCAATTTACAAAAAAATGGACGTCCGCGGCTGATGGATAGACAGAACTAAATGTCATATCACAACCACGTTTGTCAAGCAAATTTCACTACTAAGGTGCTATTGAGGCAGCTAGCTTGGTCAAAAAGGTCAGCAATCAACCCAATGTGAACGAATACAATTAATTTTTATTCCTCTGCGAGTTCAGTTATTGTAAACATCTGACATTGGCGAAACTTTTTGGCAAATACATGCTAATGGCATCACAAATGACTCGCCAAAATATGTTAAACGCCATAATTTCTGTGGCAGCTAAAGATTATCCAAATTAAAGTTCGTGAAAGCTTAAATCCTTATTAAAACGTCTACGCAACACATTTCTAACATCGAAATTCTATTGTGACTGAAAACGTAATTTTTCGTAACAGAATAACTAATATTTTATTTAGGAGTAAGTAAATCAACATTTTAGACAAAAAATGTTTTTACTAAATAAGAACACTTATTTGGATAGTCTATAAATAACAGTGGTGGGTAAAGTACGCCCGCGAGGGGTTTAACACGATCACTGTCCTCATACAAAACTATCGCACAATGTCACAAGTCCCAAAGTTAATAGAAGCTTTGTTTACGCCTAAAGCAATGTTTCCAATGCCAATTAATTTATGTAATATTGTGATAAGCCACGAACCCTCATTCATCATGACGCGCAAATGAGCTTATTGTATGTTAGTTAGTAATTTATATTAGGAATTATTACCTAAAACACTTTGATATGAGTATCATTCATTCTCATGACTAGTTACAACGATTGTGTAACTCTTAAAACATTGAGTAATTTTAATCATGATTTTAGTCCTACTCAACATTTCGGATAGCTAATCTATTCGTGTTTCTGTAGCTGTTAGAGCGGGCCCGATATTTATGAGCGCTTTGTCCTTTCATTGCAGCGTCTTTTTAATTATATTTTCAACCTTTTCTTACGTCACTTGAGATGAAAACTATGTCATACAAACTGCTCACTATTCTATGGACTGACTAGAATTTATTTAATTAAATCAAAACCCATTAAAATGAGCGTTTACTGTATTTGTACATGTTAATTTGTTATATTCTTCCATATCTACGAGACTCCAATTTTTCTAATGTTGACTGGAAGAGATCCCAGTCAAGTTCACCCTTGACTGTGTCGACTTACCATGCATATATTTTGCTATTCTTCTATATTTTTATTTTACCAGAATTTTTGGCACTGTTTAAATTCACGGAAGCATAAAATATAGTATCTTTTGGATCTTAAAATTAAAGGATAAAATCCATTATAATCGTATTTTCCCAATTATTAATGTTTTTGGAGTTACACAATAATAGTCTTCAGTTATTGGTAGCGTCCTGACTGACTTAGCCCCAATAGGTTTATAATACTCTAATTCGACTCGCGATGGCCAAAACGTATATTTTTAAATAAATAAGTAAATATAAGCACTTAGAATAGATATCTGAGAAATAAAAAATTATTGACGGAGAAATGTATTTTATTTCATGTGTCCTTATAAAAATTTAGTTTAGTGCGCACAGCGAACTATCATGATTCATGAGTACAGTATAACCCAGTAGTTTAACTTCAAAGAAAGATACATCCTGCGATATTATTGTGGGTTTTGTAATTAAACGAAACCAAAAAAGTAGACTAAAATTATAAACGTAGAATTAAACTGCTGGGTTATACAGGGTTATTTTTTTTTGCCTCCACCGATTTCCGGCGACCTTGTTGTTATGGTATCTATCATAAAATAACACAGTCTTAATTAACCACCTTTTTATAATCTGTTTAAACAATTACAACAATTCAAATAACGTAACGTATTTACACAGACGCATGATCGCGCGTCTGTGTGAGTGCACTCCATACTGTGGCAGGGGCGCGCATGGACAAATGCTTGCCTGTACGGCGCGCACACATGCGCGCTCCCGATGTACCTTTTGTCGGAATAAAAACTACTGCTTATACTGTGGTCCTGCTATTTATTGTGAGGTCCTTGGTGTTAAGTAGTTTGATGAATCAGTAGAAATCATCAAAGTTGACGGGTTTACTGGTGGAGTTCTTGACTTGGTCCTGGGAGAGGTACATCTCGGCGATTTGTTGCGCCGATGTCGCCTGCTCCGGCGTTTTGTCGTCGCGGACTCTGACGAATCTGTTGGCGATAATGTTGATATGAGTTTTCAATTACTGCAGTAAAATTGATAATTAATAGGTATGATGATGTATGAGATAATGTATTAGGATAACTGGTCTCTTTTGTATGGAACAAATACGGTATCCGAGCCCTGATTAGTTGTCGTAGTCGCACTGTAAGCGAGTTGTTTGACGATTGCATGGCACAAAGGGAAATATCTTGCTAAGTAGTGAAGTTGATGCACTAACCGGCGCGGGCGAAAGCGACAGGTCCGCGCAGCGCACCTCCCACACGCACACACACACACACGCACGCACACACACACACACACACACACACACACACTAACCTCGGGAACCGCAGCGACACGCCGCGTTCGGGGTCGACGAGCCCCACGGCGGCGCGGTGCGCGGGCGACAGCGACAGGTCCGCGCAGCGCACCTCCCACACGCACGCGGGCGCGAACCACGCGTCTGGCGCGTGTGATGGGTCATATCTGAAATAAGGAATATCACATTAATACAGTGGGGCATACTTGAAGTGTGCCGATCTTCTACTAGTACGTACCGCCTACCTTTTACTAGGATCCTACTAAAATTCTACTACGCCTTCTAAAAAGTATTTGACGACTTCACATTTTTATTCTATCACGACTGGAAATAGCTAGCTTCGCCCGCTCAGTTGTCTCAGCATCTTCAGCCAGGAGACATCCAATGCTGAACGACCTAGCTATACTCTAAACTAAAGAACGCCACCATGATCGACTTTTAGCTCAAGCGGACTCTGGCAACCTTCACCAGGTTATCAGCTTACCTTATGGAGCCGAAACTGCGGCTTACTTTGCGTGATTACCACATAAGAACTCTTCGGCCCCAGTTACCATCGGTTCTACGAATAATGTACTCTGCCTGTTGATACTTCAGTTTGGTAATTTTTGAGTTAATTTTTGACACATGTCGCCAACGTCTTTTAGGGTCTTCGTAAGTGTGCAGGTCTTTAACAGTGCTATTCTTGTGATACCTGGATGTTTCACCAAGTTTTGCGAACAATGTGCTCTGTCTATTCGTCGCTTGCCATAACGATACTTTTAGACTCAAAGGGCGTAAACGCCGTAGGTGCTAATGTCGTTTACGCCCTTTGAGTCTAGAGGTGTAGATATACGTTTTGTAATTTTTGAGCAAACCTTTGACCTACGTCGCCAACGTCTTCTGGGATTTTGGTGGGTAACTGCAGATCTTCATAGGTGCCTTGGGATACCTGGAAGCTCCACTCAGCCTCACCTGTAGTAAACTCCTGGGCGCGTCTGCGACATGCTCCTCCAGCGATTTGGTGAGTGTCTGCAAGTTTTCAACGGTGCTGATCCTGATATACCTGTAATTCCTGGGCGCCTCGATGACGTGCTTCATTAGTGACTTGGTAAGGGTCTGCAAGTCTTCAACGGTGCTGATCCTGATATACCTGGAAGCTCCACTCCGCCTCACCTGTAGTAACTCCTGGGCGCCTCTATGACGTGTTCCTCCAGGGCCCTGGCGAGGGTCTGCAGGTCGTCATCGGAGAAGCCGGTGCCGATCTTGCCGCGGCCAAGGTAGCCGATCACCACGTCTATAGTGACACCTATGCCTCCTAAGTAGTCTTTGACGATTTCATATTTTCACTATCACGACTGGAAATAGCTAGCTTCGCCCGCTCAGTTGTCTCAGCATCTTCAGCCGTGAGACATCCAATGCTGAACGACCTACCCATACTCTAAAAAACGCCACCATGATCTGACTTCTAGCGGACTCTGGCGACCTTTAGCAGATCATCAGCCCAACTTATGGAGACGCTGCTTCGTATCTCGTTGCGTCATCATCTTATGGCTGCGTCCCATCTTGAGTGATCACTACAAGAACCAGTCCAGTGGCCGTCGATTCTACAAGCAATGTGCTCTGCCTATTGTCAACTTAAGTTTTGTAACTTTTGAGCCAGCTGTTGACCTACATCGCCGTTGTCTTCTAGGGCCCTGGTCTACTGCAGGGCTTCAGTGGTATCTCGAGATACCAGGGAACTTCACTCAGTTGTCTCACCTATAGTCACTCTAGGGTGTCTCCGTGACATGTTCCTCCAGGGTTTTGGCCCACCAAGGTCTTGAGGTGTCGATTTTGGAAACTGTAATACTTAGCTTCTTGTAGGCGTATGATGCTACGCTTTGTCACGCGATAAATAAGTGATAAAGCATCCGTCACGTTCTGACAAGTAGTGTGTGAGAGAGACGGATGCTCATTTATTTATCGCGTGACAAAGCGTAGCATCATAAGCTTATTGGTTAGTCTGCCGGTCATCGAAGGTATCATCCTGATATACCTGGAAGTTCAACTCCACCTCACCTGTAATAACTCCTGGGCGCCTCTATGACGTGTTCCTCTAGCGCCTTGGCGAGGGTCTGCAGGTCGTCATCGGAGAAGCCGGTGCCGATCTTGCAGAGCGCCTGGTACTCGTCGCTGGCGGCGTCGTGGCAGGCCAGCAGGAAGCCGCCGTACACGCCGCGCCGCTTGCCGCGCCCGAGGTAGCCCCCGATCACCACCACGTCTATGGTGTCGCCTACGCCTTCTAGGTAGTCTTTTTTTAGCTGCAAGAAATCATTGATGATATATGATATATCGGTATTTACGGGATCCCGCATAGACATTAATGATATCAATTATAAGGTGAATGAAACAACGAAATAATCGACGTATTTAAACTTCTATTAGAGTTTACCTTTTAAGCATTATATATTACACATAAAAAAATAACATTGCACTTCTATTAGTTCTATTGAGAACAAAATTTAAATCAATCTATGTTAAACAAACTGTAAGGAACTCAATTATAATTTAAGACAAATTATTAAAATATGAAATCTATGTAATGTATGTATGTAAACACTTTATTGCACATAAAATCAAATAGAAACAATACAAAAAATAATGGATCTGTACAAAGGCGAACTTATCCCTATAAGGGATCTCTTCCAGTTAACCTTTGAATTGAGCAAACGGGAAAGAATAACTAACATCAAAGAAGATCCACAAACTATCATACTAACTTACTTACACAAAGAAAAGGCCAATTTTATTATTATTTATTATTTACTTGTATCAATATTTTGTTGAAAATGTTTGTCCCGCAGTCCCGCAAATCTCGCGGGATCCCGCGCTCGTAATCCCGCTATGTACGGGACTGAAAAAAGGCGCGGGATCCCGGTATACCGAGATCTCGGAATACCGGGATTGGAAGCCCTAGTCACAAGGGAGCACCAACTTAAAGAAGAAGAACTAAAAGGCGTAAAAGATACCCTTGGGCAAGCCGGTGCAGATTTGGCCTTAAGAGCTGTAGAATAAGGTAATTGCCTGATATTAAGCAAGCCGTTAAGAATCGAGTTCTTTGGACGCCACGCTGCTAGTCTATGAAATCAAGATAATGGCCGAAATACAATAAACAATACTCATATCCTTGAGTAGAAAACTATCACTTTCTATTATAATAGGCTTATTCCTGAATAGGTGTATAAATATATAATCAAAGGCATCCTTAGTAACTCGTCGTTTTTGACAACGGAGGCCCCTTACATCTCCATAAATTTTAGTATATGCCTTTTTATTTTCTATTTTTCTTAGTAATTTATCTTGTTTTGACGCCTAGAGACCCTTTACATCTCTAAAATTGTAGTTTTATGTTTATTGAAATGTATTTAGTCAAGTAGTTGTTTGTGATATGCAATGTAATATTGTCACAATTATTGTAATGTTTTTAAAAGAGAAACTGGTGAGTTTCTTCCGGCGCTTCTTCTCACCAGAATGTCATCTGCCGAAGCGCCAAAAGAATCAGACATGTGAAAGAGCCCTTGAGGCCTACTTGCAGAAATAAATTATTTCATTTCATTTCGTAGAATAGAGTGGATAGCTTAGTAATAGACGCTGATTAGAAAAGGAATGAATTTTTGAGATACGCTTGATTTGTTTATGAATACACTTACTAGGACCTGGCGGCCATGTTTCGTAGGTGATCTGTATATAATAAAATAGTACATTGCATGCCGAGGCCAGTAAAATAAGAAATATCTCAGATCACATGTAATTGTCGGCCAAGGCGAAGCCGAGGACGACAAACATGTGATCTGAGGCTTTCTTATTTACTGGCCAAGGTTTGTATACGATTTTTCTGTTCGACGAAGCCAGAAAGCGGCAGCTTCGTTTAGCGCCACGGCCGGCAATGTGACGCTTTCCGGCCGGAAGACAGAAAACACTTCCTAACCTTCAGCCAGTTGTGGCTCCTCCTGGCGATGTCGTATCTGGCGTGATCTCCCTCCAGAGTCTTCACCATGAGCCCCTCGCAGCTGCCCTTCACCGCGTCGTCCAGGAACTGTTGCACTTCGTCCATCGAACTGCAGTCTTTGGATGTAGCGAACTGCCATTCACCTGAAGAAATATGTTGGTGTCAAGCTACAAAGATCACACTAAGGGCATCTCGGAAGAAAAGTTTTAAAGTACTGATTAATTTCTGCGCGTTTCTAGGCAATAGGGATGACGACTGGGTTAAAAATATATAATACTATTTAGTCCGTTAGTCCCTTTTTCGATTATGGAAAATTATGGGACACGTATTTTTTGGTTTATCAAAATATTAAAAATCGACAAAGTTATACATCATCAAACTTCTGGAGTGGGGGCTTGTGACGTCACTCTAGGTGAAAATTGTACCAAGGAGTGACGTCACTCAAAACTTCAAAAGAAAAATTACGTGTACAATATTTTTTAATAGGGTGCCCTTTATTTGGCATAATTTTATTTGTCCGAATGTATTGTTTAGCCCGAATTTTATTTCGCATAATTTTTCTCTAGCTTTAAAAAATATTTTGCAAAATCTTTTACATCAGCCATTTAGAACATATTAGGTTAGGTTAGGTTTCTTTTATAGTTATTCTGAAAAGTCAATATTATCTGTAAAATAACAATTATGCGTAAATAGTATTCGGGCAAATAGAACATTCGGACAAATAAAATTATGCCAAAAATAGGTGACCCCTTTTAATAATCTGACGGGCTAAGCAGTTTTTTTTGTCGTCTAGCCTATTCGCCAGAGGCAGAGATGGGGAGAAGCGTGATATTTGTATCGCCGTGACTTTCGTTCCGATTGCAAGAAAATCACTGTGAAAAATCGTTTTTTCAGTGATATACAACGACCACGACAAAATTGTCACGCCTATAGTGACATCACGATATCTATGGTTCGGTTATCCAAGTGACGCAATGGACGCAGATGCGTTGCCGAAAACGTGCGCGTTGAACGTTTTCGTGGTGTGAGTGACTGAGATAGTTACCAGTAGGCTTATGATGCAACGCTTTGTCACGCGATAAATAAATGATAAAGCATCCGTCACTCTCACACACTATTTGTCAGAACGTGACGGATGCTTTATCATTTTATTTACAGGGACCGTACTTTTCGTGCCGATGACGTAAAAATGACGTCATGCTACATAAAGCATGATTCACTTTACGTTTTAGATGGGTTTGTCGTTACCGGAATTTACCGGTATCGTAAAAGCTAAGAATTAATTTTATCACTACTTTCATTAGTTGGTATTATTGGTTGAAGCCATTTTATAAATAAAGATGTATCCGCCTGTGTTATCTTATTTATTGAAACGGGAAATTGAAAAATAAATCAGAAACGCATTTTGATATAGAATGGACCGCATGAATATAATACATTCGGATAAGTATAGTGCCCAATCGCATATCCGATTAATATTTCCAACTTTCCGTTAAAATAAAGAAAAAAAAACAGACGTATACATTTTTTCATCACACTTGCTCGAAAATGGTGTCATTACACGTAGGTTTTGCGGGCCGTAAATGACCTATTACGCCCTAGGGCGTAATGGTTTTCTTTTTAAATTTGAAACGCTGGTTCTGTTTTACTCTTATTTGTCATGTTCAAAGGAAATGCCAAACTTTTTTAACTTTTATTAGTGAAATATTTATTTAAAGAGAACTGTTATTGCCAATAATGTAAACACATATTTCTGTAACATTCATTAAATGTTTAAATAGTGCATTTCAGTATTTTGCAAAAATAAAATCAACCATTTTAAGTCTTTACCGCTATGCTTTCCGAACGTGACTTGAGATTCGCATTGTCTATGGATGATGTCACTAATGTCACTGTCAGTTTTACCATTTTATTTAGGTTAAGTAAGGTTATTTTAATCAGATTTCCTCACAAGTGTGATGAAAAACACTGTGTGCCACGGGCGGTAAAGGAATTACAAACTCGTGTTATTAAAGCCCTCGGCTTCGCCTCGGCCTTGTAACAAACACTCGTTTGTAATTCCTTACTTACCGCCCTTGATACACAATGTACTATTACTTACAAAATGTGTTCTACCATTGACACCTATCAATGAAAGAAAAAAAATAATAATTCATAACTTAAACAATACCGGTAATTTACAGTAACTGTAAATCAATATAAAACCTTAATTGAATCAGCCTGTATGTAGGTTGACGTAATTTGCCTGTCATCGGCACGCAAAGCACGATTTCTGTGAACTCTCATCTGTGACTTTTAAGTAACGTACCTTCCACTACATTGAAGTTGTCCCTCAGCAGTTGTCTTCTCTCTTCCAAAGGTTGCCGCACGAGGGCGCGACCATTGAGGTAGAGGAGGTCGAAAACGAACACACACACTTGGACTTTGATGTCGGATGCTGAGGCATCCTTGCGTTTACGGGTTGATAGGATCTGTGGAAAAAAAAAATTTTTACTAAAAAAAATCCGCCATTTTGATTATTTTAACGAACTTCATACCCAGTGACACTCGCGCCACCAAAACGAATCCAATGATGTATCATTTATCAAAATCGGTTGTGCCGTTGAGTAGTTACGAGCGGACACAGGAACTGACATTCATACATACATACATACATACAGGTCAAACACAACCCTCCTTTGGGCTTCGCCGCAGTCGGGTAATTAGTGGTTTTCAAAGTTCCCTATTTTACAACAAGATTAATTTGTTTTTAGATTTTATTTTACTGTTTTGGTGGCGTTATTTATATGTATACTGATGCCAAATATGGTGGCTGGTGGCCAAGGACATTGAAAAGCACATGCAAAGATGCTTTGGCGAAAGTACAAAGAACATCATGCATGGCTATAACAGGGGCGTTTCGAACCACGCCAACGGCAGCATTGGAGGTACTTCTAGACCTACCCCCGCTGCACATAGTGATACAGTCAGAAGCGCGCAAATCGTTGCATAGACTAAAAACAATGGGTCTGTGGAGCTATGCGGCGCCTAAGACTATACACACAAGCATGGAAATAAACAATTTCCTTGACCGAGTAACGGCCATGAGCTGCGACAAAATGCAGCCAAGGTACGTATTCCAAAAGAACGTCAAGGTTGAAGTTCCCACAAGGGCCGAATGGGCCGAAGGTCGTGAACCACCAATCTCGGATGGTAAAGACAGCATATGGTACACAGACGGATCCAAAATGGGATCCGGTACGGGAGCAGGCATTCATGCCCAGGACTTTAGTCTCAGCATCAGCATGGGGGGTTATGCAACTGTCTTCCAAGCGGAAACATTTGCCATAATCGCTTGTGCCCAGGAGAATATAGACAGGCAAACCAAGGGGAAGCACATCTATATACTCAGCGACAGTCAAGCGGCACTTAAAGCGCTGACGGCGCCAAAAGTGGACTCCAGACTGGTGTACAATGGCATCCAAGTTTTAAATAAGCTTGGAAGGGACAACAAGGTGCAACTGATATGGATCCCAGGGCACGAAGGCTTCGTCGGCAATGAAAATGCAGATGAGCTGGCACGAAAGGGCTCGGAAAATAATTTCGTAGGGCCGGAACCATGTGTGGGACTCTCACAGGGCACCATAACAACTGCCATCAAGGACCATGCCAAACACCAGCACCAACAGGAATGGAATGGCATTGCGGGCCTGAGGCATTCGAAGCTCTTCATGGAAAGAGTCAACTCAAGCTGGTCCAACAAAATGTGGAAGTACAGCAGAAGGCAACTCAAGCTCATAACTGGGGTGTTCACAGGTCACTTCGGGGTCAAAGGACTCCTGGCCAAGTTGGGACTTTTTGACAACACAGATTGTAGACTGTGTGGCGAGGAGGCAGAGACAATGAAACACATATTGTGTGAATGTCATGCTCTCGCCAGACAAAGAATGAATGAATTTGGCACGGGCTATCCGGAGCCAAATGAATTCCAGGCACTACCACTGGGTTCCATCACCCGATTTATGGAGGTGGTGGAGCAAGCCATTGCGTAGATGCGGTATGGGGTAATTACACAAAAGATCCCATTGGGTCGAAGTGTATCCGAAAGGACCCCTAATACCAAGATAAGATAAGATAAGATGCCAAATATGACCTTTCTAGTTCTAGCCTTGGAACTGGACAGACAGGCGAACGGATATGTCGAAACTTTAAGGCACGAACCATATGTGGGTCAATTGCAGAAAAAATGTACCTTTTACTTTTTTTGTCTGATCATGGTGTCTATTTGTCAATTAGTTTATTTCAGTGTAGGCCATTGAATGTAAAGTCAATAAATACACTATGTACTGCTTAAGTAAGTTTCAGTTATCAACAACTATAATTATTCATTCTCAAATAGCTAAGTATGTTATATGTTTTTATTACGTTACACATTCATGGTGTCTTATTTTACTGAACTGAGATTTTATTTTTTCTCAGTTTCGTTACGATTTTCCCCTTTATTTAGTTTGGGCGTAACGAAACTGAGAAATTCAAAATTTGTACGGAAAAGTTGGGACATTTTGTACTACTTTTTTATTTCATAAATGAAAAGTGCTCGTGATTCTGAGTAAAATGGTATAAGCCACACCATGATCAGACAAAAAAAGTAAAAGGTACATTTTTTACTGCAATTGACCCATGTATGAAGTGCCTAAGAGTCCTAGATCATAAACGGCCGATTACATGTTTCTGATGATTTTTACCCGACTGCGGCGAAGCCCAAAGGAGAATTATGTGTTTGACCCGTATGTATGTATTTATGTCCGTTCCTATGTCCGCTCGTAACTACTCAACGGCACATCCGATTTTGATAAATGATACATCATTAGATTCGTCTTGATGGTGCGAGTGTCACTGGCTGAAGTTCGATAAAATAAACAAAATGACGGATTTTATGTAATTTCAAAGTGCAGCGCGGTCGGGTTTTTTTTAAATAAAAATGTGGTTATTTGGGAGTAGTGTTGTTTCGTGCAGACAAAATGTATCAAGCTATAAACACATTTCTACCGAAAACAGCGAGTCGATTTACCTATATGGTTCAAACAATTACCTGGAATGGTAGTATCTGCTTGTTGACCGTGTCATATGCTACAGCTTCACAGTCTAACACGCAACTCGACACTTCCGGTTTCAGTAGTGATGGTAGTCGCTGGAGAATGTCCGGGTATTTCCTTTAAACAATAACACAACGTGTTTGCCGGTAAAATAGAAAGATGGGTCTGAGTAGATGTAGTAGATTGCTCAGTAGTCTAACTCCGTTTAGGAGAATTACACAGAAGTGGCGTGGCGTAAAAGATATCCTTGGGCAAGCCGGTGCAGATTTGGCGTACATTTTCCTTAAGAGTTGTAGAATAAGTTGCTCAAATGCCTGATACTAGGCAAGCCGGTAGCAATCGAGTTCTTTCGACGCCACGCTACTGTTACACAGGAAAGATCGTGTGTACCCCAACCGTACCAGCACTAACAGAAGAAGAAAGAAGAAGACAAAAAGTACATTTATTCATGGCAGCACAAAATAAAAATACAGCAATAAGAAAAAAATATATAAAGTAAAAGTTGAATGCTGCCACAAAATGGTGGGACCTCAGAACCACCACTTTACGAGCAAGTGTGTTGAAATAGTACATTACACAACTACGGTGGTAATACAAAGAAAGGCCGAGATCGGAGATGATTGCGGCCCGAGCTGAAAGCGAGGGATGTACTATTATAAAGTGACTTTTACCGCACGCTACGCGTACGGCAAAAGCTGCTTTCTGGCAAAGTGTCGACATAAAATGATGTACACAACACGGGAGGTAATAAAGGAAGCCCTCGATCGCATATTTACGCCCCTTACCTGCAGCTCGGGCCGCAAACATCTGCGATCTCGGCCTTTCTTTGTTTTACCACCCTAGTTGTGTAATGTACAATTGATAGACTTACGTAGTATTATTTTCCTGGTTTCTGCTAAATATAGAAGCGTTTGCCAGGTCAGCAGTTTCTTTTCCGTCGCTTTCTGTCTTCGGCACGTGTATTTGAGCGCGCTCGCCATCGTATTTATATTCACAGGTGAATCTCGTGCCTTCGAATCTGTGAACAAAGAATAGGGATGACGACTGGGTTAAAAATATATAATTCTATTTAGTCCGTCAGTTAGATTATGGAAAAATATAGGACACGTATTTTTTGGTTTATCAAAATATTTAAAATCAACAAAGTTAAAGATCATCTAACTTCTGGAGTGGGGGGCTTGTGACGTCAATCCTAGGTGAAAATTGTACCTAGGAGTGACGTCACTCCAAACTTCTAAGCACTCTTTCCTCGTCATTTTTTGTTTGTCAAACAAAAGAGAAAATACGTGTACAATATTTTTTAATAATCTAACTGATTGGCTAAACAGTTTTTTTTTGTCGTCTAGCCTATTACTTGTCAAGTGATATGTCAAAGTAACGTTGTAGGTACTCTACCTACAACGTTACTTTGACATATCACACGCATTGTTTTGTGTCAGTAACTAGGTAACAGACCAACAACGTTGACATGGTGAACTGAAATTTGGAACGTCAAGGCACTGCCAACAAAGGACGACAACCACGGAATCGAAATTCGAAGAAAGTCCATCTTTCTCGCTCTTGCAATATTCGAATGAAAGGAACCTAGCGAAACGAAATTTAGACTATCGACGTTTGCGGTAGACTTTCGGGAGTCTGGATTCGGAATTATTTCAAAATTTTCTCGATTGTCACTGACACCAACTGACACGTATTCGTAATTAGATGAGCAAATGACTTCGCAAAGAGGTTATCTGTAATGTGCAGTGACAAATAATACGTATTGACATTTAAGTACTATTACTGAAATAGAAATTTCGACCTTAATGCATCGTGAATGCTTAACAACATTTCAATGAAACGGGTAGGAAATTAAATTCCTTGACTGTACAGCAGAATGGGCATGTTGGACAATTTGAAATGGTGCTTTTCTCGAAGATGACACAGAAAAACATCGTCATCATCATCATTACTGCCTTAGTCCTTTTGTTCCGGTCTACTTTGACCAAAACCCTAGATTAGTTTAAACATGTTGTCCCTAAAACCGACGTACATGCGAAAAGGGCTGATAGACCAGCTCATAAGACACCAGATTAAGTAAATTTGACCTCAGTAAAAATCTCTTAGTTTTCGAGATATTGGGTCTCTTATTTCCTATGCAGCTATTGCAGTCCGAGTGAACACTAATAAGTCGTTTATGCCACATCTGGCCATAAAGTGACTTTTTCCGCACGCTGCGCATACGGAAAAAGCCGCTTTCTGGCTAAGTGTAGACATAAAATTATGTACACAACACGGGAGGTAATAAAGAAAGTCCTCGATCGCATATTTACGTCCCTCGCTTGCAGCTCGGGCCGCAAACTTCTGCAATCTCGGCCTTTCTTTGTATTACCACCCTAGTTATGTAATGTACTATAAAAATGCTTATACAACCGATGTGAACCTTGTGTGAAATCATATAATGCAGCTTTGTGCTACTTGAGTTTGGCTCCTTGAGAACGTAAAATAGAAGTAAGGTTTATCGTGGCTTCTATTTAACTCTTAGTTGGAATACTCGCAGTATATGTAGCTCCCTTATATAGCGTAAAATAGAAGCCCCGCGAATCGGGGCTTCATGAACTGACTTACTATGTAATGTAGCTGTTTTAATGTATTTTTCTGGTGGGCAATAAATATTTGTCTTGTATCTTACCTGTTAAGCACCTCATGCACCCCCTTTGTAGGGTGCGCCAACATGGGCTTAAGCGGGTCTAGATATGTTCGTTAATGACTTGTTAAGAGATAGAAGCTCCGCGAAACGGGGCACCATTGACTATCTATAGACATTAGCTTACTAATTGTCAAAATCACTCTTATTTCCGTCTGGATACGTTTTATGGTGACTTTGGCCCCTACAGAGCGTAAAGTAGAAGCCCCGAGAAGCGGAGTTTACCACGGCTTTTATTTAGCTCGTGAACACTCGCAATATGTTTAGCTCCCTTATATAGCGTAAAATAGAAGCCCCGCGAATCGGGGCTTCATGAACTGTTACTATGTAATGTAGCTGTTTTAATGTATTTTTCTGGTGGGCATTAAATATTTGTATTGTATCTTACCGGTTAAGCACTTCATGCACCCCCTTTGTAGGGTGTGCCAACATGGGTTTAAGCGGGATACCCGGAGTTAGCTTGCAGTGCTGTGGCAGGGCTTTTACTCCGTGTTCCAATAACACGGGGATGATCATCTCATAGTAGGGACACTCTCAATATGTGTAGTCCCTTATAGAGCAGAGAATAGAAGCCCGGCGTATCAGAGATTGGCAGGACGAAAATAGGAGCCTCGCAAAGCGGCGCTTTGTGCACTTACTAATAGCTTACCAGTTGAGCTCCCTGTCGATTCAAAATCACTCATATGTCCATCTAGATATGTTCGTTAATGACTTGTTAAGAGATAGAAGCTCCGCGAAACGGGGCACCATTGACTATCTATAGACATTAGCTTACTAATTGCCAAAATCACTCTTATTTCCGTTTGGATACGTTTTATGGTGACCTTGGCTCCTTTAGAACGTAAAATAGAAGCCCCGTGAATCGGGGCTCATTGAACTTACTAACTTACCGGTTAAGCACCTCGTGCACCCCTTTAGTGGGGTGCGCCAGCATGGGCTTTAGCGGGATACCCGGAGTTAGCTTGCAGTGCTGTGGCAGGGCTTTAACGCCGTGTTCCAATAACACGGGGATGATCATCTCGTAGTTGGGACACTCGCAGTATGTGGTTTTGATTATGAGGGCGTGTTCATCCACTATTGCCTGGAAGAAATAAATACACAATAAACAATAGTTAATTTTGTTTCAAAAGCAGTGGTTACAACCAGTCAAGGTTGAGGTTTCCCTGTAGCTATATATAAACCTGCGTTGGGAGGTCTCGCTCTTCCAAAAACAGAACGTGTAACAGTCTACTAGACTAAATTAACAGGTTTTAAGTATTATGTCCTCACTTAAACAAAGTTTATTTTAATGTTACTGTTAATACAGCATTACTTAAACATATAATTTAATACGTGGAAAAATTAAAGGTAGAGGACTAGTTATAGCTTACTGATAAATTGATATGACTGTATATGCTATAGGTGGGTACATATCTATCTCCATTATGTCGGCGCCGGTGCCGATACCTCAAACACAACTGTGATACGCGACTCTCTGTCGCTACAAACGATACCTATCTCTTTCCACTAAATACAGTGTGTGTATAGTGTGACAGTGACAGGTAATGCTCTGTAGCGCTAGAACCGAAATCGCGGCTAGTTATACTAGACAGTATGTGAGGTAAAGACACGAGTAAGTTAAAAGTACCAATGAACTTGAAAATGCAGACCATATCTGTACATATTATAGAAAACTTATGATATGCATTGCCTTCGGCTCGTTTCATAAAACCAATGCCTCTCATTATGCACCAATCACATTTTTTTTTTATGTTATAAGTGGCAAACGAGCAGACGAGCTGCCTGATGGAAAGCAGTCAACGTCGCCCATGTATATCACATAAATGACTTATAGGAACGAACCTTGAACTCCGCGGCCGACAGTCCAGTACTAGCGTCCAGTATGTCAGTACCGGGTGGACTCGTGGCCGTTGCCTGTGCCAAGGCTTGCAATACTGACTGTTCGGCCAAACCAATGCGAAGTTTGCCTTCCAATGACCTGGAACACATGACAATAGGGGTGACGACTGGGTTAAAAATATATCATTCTATTTAGTCCGTCAGTTAGATTATGGAAAAATATGGGACACGTATTTTTTGGTTTATCAAAATATTAAAAATCGACAAAGTTATAGATCATCAAACTCCGGGGGCTTGTGACGTCACTCCTAGGTGAAAATTGTACCAAGGAGTGACGTCACTCGAAACTTCTAAGCGCTGTATCTGCAGTTGATCAAACAAGTACCGAAATGTAGTGAAACTTGTATGCAATAGGGGTTAATATTAATATCAAAAGACCAAAAGTACATTATATTTAATTAAATGTCTGCTATTATAGTTATAGTTACCGTATTAAGTATCTTGATTCTGAAAAGCGACACGCGACGTACAATGACTGAATCTTGCCTATTTTCTTGTTCACTGATGCTTGACCTGTAACATTAAGCGTATTAATATTATATTGACACTTAGTCTGTAAAATGTTATATTGGACTACAAACCCTGTTGAAAAACTGAATTCTACTGACTGTACGTAAATATCTTAAAGCAGTGATATCTGAAGATGCTATAAGTCTATACTTCATCCCAGCAATATTTTACCGATCACTTGGAGTCTTTATAAGAAAATTGCTAATTTGGATTGGATCCTACCGACTGCGCCAAGTAACTAAGTTCTAAATCTTTCGTAAGATACCAGTATTTAACCAGCCATTGTAACGATTTCTTTCAGTGCATTAAATACAGCCCGAGTCTTGAGCGGTGGTGGAGTGAGCGTGGTTGGTTTGGATCCTACTGACTGCGCCAGTAACCATTGGCGACGAGTAAAGTTTTAGACTTTATCCTCCTGCCGCCCACCATACATGCAAAATTGACATTGAAATTTGAACTTGACATGGAATAGAGTTGAATTTATTATTTTTTAGTTTGACAAGAAACAAAACAAATGCAACTTAATTCCTTTTATTAAGATTTTAATTACACTCAACTATGTATGTCCTTTTTATAGGCCTCTGGGCGGCAGGAGGTTAAAAAACGCGAAAACGTTTCTAGAAAATCTTACTAAGAATCTTACCAGTCATTCCAGCGATCTCTTTAAGCGCATTGAACACAGCCCTCGTTTTCAACGGCGGTGGAGTAAACATGGTCCTCTGAGTGGACCGAGCTTGTTCGGCAACCGCCCCTAAATCACCGGTCTTCTGTGCCGCTGCTTTCATCTGGGCGAGGGTGCGCCCGGTGCATTGGCCGATGGCTTTCATTAGGTAGGTTTCTGCTATGCCTAGAGATAGTCAAAAAGGGTTCATGGTGGTATCAAACATAGGTGTTAAGGCGGAAAACAGACAAAGCTAATGAACGAATCAAAAACTACCAAAGGGTGCAAACGGACCTCTTTTACTAAGTCAGTCCGTCTCAACTTTTGAATCGTAATAGGTAGACTTGAAATTTTTACAGAATGTGTGTTTTTATTGCTGCTATAAAATAAAAACAAAAAAAAAATTAAAAAGAAAAGGGGGCTCCCATACAAGAAACGTGATTTTAATAATGGTAATAGGTAGATGCTCGATGTATTCACAGAATGTGTAACAAATACTAAACAATAATAAAAACAAAATAAAAAGGACAAAATACAATAAACGTGTTTTGGGCGTGTTTTTGCTCGACGGTGGTACACCTTCGTGTGCGAACCTGACTCAGACTTGGCAGGTTTTTATGTTTTGTTTTTTTTAACTGAGCTGAGACTGACCGCAGTACCAATCACAAAAAAGTTCTACAAAAAAAACCCACACTTACCAAGCTCTAAACTATGGTACGCTGGCGCTATCTGATTCAAACACAGATATACACTTGGCAGCAAGTCCTCCGGAGTCAACACAATCACAGATCTAAAGTAGTTACTCAGGATCTCAACTATTTTCAGCCGGGCTGATATGGCTTCTATAGCTTCTAGCGTCTTGGCCAGTGCTAGGTATGGGACGGGCTGTTTAGCCGCCCAGCAGGCGTCTTTGATGGGGTGGTATTTCGGTTTTGAGGGGCTGTATTCTGTCTCTGCAAAAATGAATAAAAATTCAAGGTGTTGATATAATTTTTTATAGCCTTATCATATCGGTGTAATATATGGGTATTTAAAAAAAAGGAACATGTGTTTTTTTTCTCAGAATATAGACTTTTTGGGCTTTTCTTGCTCCTTTGTACTTTCGAACCTCATACAAGAAAAATTAGACTCTCATTGTTCGAGTAAGACATAACAAAAATAAATTCAAACTAATTATCCATACCTGGAACCAAACCTTCATTTTCTGTCTTAACACTAACTTCTTTCTTGATTTCTTTGCTTCCTTTTTCTGGTGTTTTGTCCTTTCCATTCTCCTTAAGTGGAGATTTCTCTTTTTTTACTGTTACCTGATTTTCAAGCGATGGTGCTTTATCTTTTTTTGTCGCCTTTTTAACACCATTTTCTGCAAAAAAAGTTTATAATATTAAGTCTTTATAAATAATTGGTAATAACAGTCATCAAGACAAATACAGGATGAAACGCCACACACATTAACACCGAAGACCACGCAATTTCCATACTAAGGAGTGGTGTCAGATAATTTTGCATGGCACATTTCGTGATATAAGTATGACTGTACGTGTACCTATTTCCCTAACAACACAAAGATGATTGAATCCTATATTATCAAACCGCAATAGGGTATTTTCCTGACGGATCAAATCAGTTACTTTTTATGAAGTGTCAAAACGCTCAGATAGCATGAAGTTTGTATGGAAAAAAGTGAAATGACGTCATTTTATTCAAACATCAAATCTTCTTATTTATAGTTTTTGATCTTTTAAAAATCGTTTAAAACGCTAAATATGCGATGTTTAGTTAATTTTAGCATATTTTCGAAGGCTGATGTAAAGGCTATCGTGTAGTAATTTATAATTATATTGACTAAAGGCAAATACCCTATTAGAATTTTGTAAGTCAATCTATGATATCTGCATAGTTTAGTCTCTCTAGCATTGACAATGTCATTTACTGTATTTATTCAAATATGACATATGTGCTCCATCGTATTCTAATCGCGGTTTGATACCTTGCCCCATTTTAAATCGTGCTTTTGCGTTATCATCCAATTGAAGAAAAACCATTTTGGAGCCAAAAAATATGAGGCATACTATCTTTAAAATGCAATAAGGTGCTGATATATTATATACGTGAACTGAGTACAATATTACCATCTGATATCCTAGGTAAATAAGATGTAGGGAGAAATATTACCATTAAAATTCAAATTTAATATAAAATGAGGTATGTTCCGAAAAGCATCAAAATGAGATCAATCTCTCATGCCCAAAATACCAGATTTTTCAGGATACCAGATTCTCGATTTATCAGATTCCTGTCTTATCAGTTATCACATTTCCGTTACACTAGATTATAAAATCGTAGGTTACTCAAGGATCTAAATGATTTTGTTGGATATATTATTTTGGGAATCTGGTATACATAATATGGTGGAGAATCTGATATTTTGAGAATGTGGTATTTTGGGAATGAGCGAGATCAACGGGCTTCTTTATTTAAAGTGCGTTCTTAACTGACAGTTAACAGGTCGTCACAGAACTGACGATTAGTGTCAAACTCCATACATTTCGTCACAGACTCACAGGTTAGACGGTATTTGAACATAGCTTAAGTTTCTCCTAACCATACATTTTAAAATAAAAATGCCCCAATACATACCATTTTTGGTCTCCTTCTTTCCTTTAGCCTTCTTGCTCTTGGGTGACTGGTAAGTCTTGACATTTTCACTCTTTTCAACTTTCATTTCATTTTTCACAGGTGACTGCACAGGAGATGCCTCTGATGACTTCTCTGGTGATTTTGCTGGTGATTTCTTTGATGATTTTGCTGGTTCAGATTCACTTTCAGAGCTTTCTATTCGCTGCCTTTTTACTTTCTTTTTCTAGTAAAACGAAAAATGTTGATATAGTGGTATAATGCTTTGCCCGAATAAGGTCCATTATGGGTTAATTTAATGTAGGAACATATATGTTTATTGTATACATAATTGATGTCCTCCAAACCGTAAGTACCATTTACCGCAGGCTACATAGGTAGAGTATAAATCCCACTACACTGCAAGCGAAAGACATGAAAATATGTATCTATGAAGGACAGTAGTAAAGGTATCCGCTAGCTAGTTTTCGATAACTCAACAACTGAAATGTCTCTGTTTTGCATGAAGGGCAGGAGTAAAGAAAGGTCCATTCATTTCTTACTTTACTATTCTTAGTATGTAACATACTATTCATTGAAGTCTTAAGGTCACTGCACACTAGGGCATGCAATACCGGTTATACTTGTATGGGCTAATACCGAAAACCGGTTTTTCAATATTGGCCCATACAAGTATAACCGGTATTGCATGCCCTACTGCACACTACACTATATCATACCATGATTGTACTAAGAATGTGTCAGGAAATAAATATTCTTTGTAGAGATGCAGCGAATATTCGGCCACTATTCGGTATTCGGCCTATTCGGCCACATTTTGACTATTCGGCCGAAGCCGAATAATGGCATAGTATTCGGCCGAATACCGAATAGTAAATTAACACAAAGTCGAAGGAAAAAGAAGGATGAATAAATATTTGCTGCGCGTACGGAAAAAGCCGCTTTCTGGCCAAGTGTAGACATAAAATGATGTACACAACACGGGAGATAATAAAGAAAGCCCTCGATCGCATATTTACGTCCCTCGCTTGCAGCTCGGGCCGCAAACTTCTGCGATCTCGGCCTTTCTTTGTATTACCACCCTAGTTGTGTAATGTACTATTAATAACAAATTATAAACAGTAATCAATATTAAATATTAGGTTAATCATCTTTCACATCAATTTCAAACATATATAGAACAGTAGCATAAACAGCGAATTAGAAATTAAACTACAAATGAAATTAAATTTTTCAATGGCGGATTTTTCTATCATAGGCTGCCTACGACGAGTAACAAGTTGCAACCTGTACAGAGATTCACGGCGCCGCTCACTCGGGCGTTCGAATTTACTTCATTTTAGGTAAAACCATTGGCCGAATATTCGGCCGCCGAATATTCGGCTATTCGGCCGTCGACTCCGCCGAATATTCGGTATTCGGTATTCGGCCAAATTACTATTCGCTGCATCTCTAATTCTTTGTATTGAAAAGTATGAGTCTATGCCTACTAGCATGTTCCGTTACCGACCAGCATTTGTCATACTGTGTCTGATACATTAATAGTATGGTCATGGTATGATACGGTGTAGTGGGCAGATACCTTTAGACATAAACATCTGCTGCTTATATGAATTTTATAACACCACAGAATAAGTAATAGTATTATGTACAGAAGTTTCTCTTACTAACAAAACTGTCCCAACCACTAGATGGAACACATCGGATCCCACTGTATCTCTCTAACACATAATGCATGCTCTTTATGGTTGCTGGCTATCATCATCAGCCTGCGGCAGTCCACTGCAGGACGTAGGTCTCTCCCAAGACAGGCCACATTGCTCGATCATCAGCCCAATTGCTGCTAGCGGCCCTGTGCAGATTGTCGCTCCATCTAACCGGGGGGCATCGGGGGGCTAAGCTACCAATATTTGGTATAGCCGTGCGTTGAAATCACAGAGTGAGCCACGCCTGATAACACATACAAAATAAATGCTTACAGTCACTGATGTAGGTGGAGACTCTTTCTTTGGAGACTGGGACTCGCTACTGCTACTGTCCAAGCGCTGTCTTTTGGATGATCTTTTAGTACTATTTCCATTTTTCTCTGGCGATTCCTCCTTAGTTTCAATATCATCAATGGATGTGTCCTGTAACATAGTGTAATACAGGGTCAATTAAAACTTGTAACATAAAATATCTCTAACTCTCATAATCGGTATCTATCTATAGGAATTCAAATTGGTCTATTTTTATTATAGTTACAATATTCGATTTTCAATTTAACATCTGACAAAAAAAATTTAGTGCATATTTATTCAAAAAATTGTGTATAACAACCTTATTGAACGTATTAAGGAATTATAAAAAAAATAATGCAATGTGTAACTTACATTATCCGGTTTTTCTTTCTTCACTTCAGGGCTTTTCTTAGGTGTGATTTTAAAGAACGACGTTATACTCTTCTGAGCCATTGTTCTTATTTGTAAAACTTCAATATTAGGAAAATATAGGCTTAGACGCCTGGAATTCACAAGACAGTTAACTGTAGGATTTACGAATCTATTCACACCGATTACAACTATTCTACACGGCCTAAACAATTTATAAAGGCAATTCATAAGTTAATATTGCACTTAAGTTTGAATTAAATGCATTTTTCAATTAGTAACACGATAAAATCTGTAACGATTGAACCATTTATTTATTCATAACCAAACTTTTAATTGTCAAAATGTAAACAACATTGAAGTAATTTCATGCGCTAATATATGCCCCATGCGCTTCTAATAAGAACTAATTTGCTACGATGTCTATTTGACACAAAACAAAGGGCGCGAAATCGAATACACGCATCCATTTTTACGCAAGTACGAAAAATACAGATAAGTAATTTATATGTTCTTTTCATGTTTTTACTGGCAGCACTAAAGCTTAACCACTCTGCAACCGCTTTTTACTAGCAAATATTTTTGTGTGCTGGCAATACTAGGCAATGCTTCCTTTTTAATCAAGCTATGTACTATTTCATCAAAATCTCCACAAATTCCAAAATGTTCCACAATATTAATGCTTATAAGTATTTGAAATTATTTAACTTTGAAAACATAAGTTGAAATTACAATTTGAAATCATTTTTGCAAAATGAAGAATTATGACGATTAAGAAAAGGACTTATTTTGCTAAGATGGCGCCCTCTAGTAGTTGAACTGTCAACCTAACGCGTGTCGTCCATGTTCCGAGTGTGGTGTGACTTATTTTTATTTTGTGTTAATTTTCAATGCACTATTATAAATGTGAAATGCTACAGCATGTGTCATCCCATATAGTGGAACCTTGCTCCGGCTGAATGGATCCCGCCGTCGCGTGGTATCAGCCCGAGCAGGAAGGACCCGCGAAGCGCCTGTGGCTTCGTATCTGGGAAACTCAAAGTGAAATAGACAAAATGAATTTGAAAAACTTAGAAAACTCTAATCCTAATGTGAATAAAGCGCAAGACTTTATACCAATAAATGATGTGAATGGTGAGAGTAGGAATAATAATTATTTTAATCCAGCGCGGAGGAAAGTTAACGATAACCGCGCATCGACATTTAACCTGAACAAAAACCACGATGCTCTCATAGGTGAATACGGCGGGTGTCCGTGGCGGATACCCAATTACAAATACAAGCCCGGGATATTGGGGTAAGTAAACGTGTTTGTGGTTAATTACTCTTAGGTGTATTTAAACGGTTAGATCATTTTCTCGTCATGCCGTCAGCGTGCCAGCACGTTGCTTCTGGTTTTCAGCCCTGAAAATCAAAGGTTACTGTCCCAAAAAACCCATTAATTCCTTATTTCTTGTCTGGTAATGACATCTCAGCTAGTGTTGCTAGATGACCTAGTCTGGGGTTTATCACTAGAAAATTCTACTATGACCCAAAAAGAGTACCTAAATAAATATATAAACATTGTGTAATTTGTTTATGTGTAGTTTACTGTGCTAGTATGTTTGTTTACCAGGTTTGAGTCATGACAACAATAAAAGTTAATTTACCCATTCCTGTGTTTCATGAGTAAGACTGGGACTGCTTGTGGATTTTAATTGTTTTAGATGTATCACAAATTGCAAAATGCATTGTAATAAGATTCTGATTAATACCAATCTCTGCCATACATAACCATCCACCAGATCATAGGTTCCCAAAGTGGTCCGTACCGCCCCCTGAGGCACTGTAGATTCCCAGGAGGTCCTGGAGGTAAGGGCCTTGGAAGAAATTGGGGGTATTGAGGCTATCTGGGGGGCTCTATCGCTTTTGAAAAACACGATATCAGCTACAGTACACACTATTCCTGGCGTTGGTACTATCATCACGCGTCGTTTTACGCCAGCAGGGGTTTTTCTAGGCTGCGTTAGCCCGACTGCACCCCATCCCTTGAAAAAATATCACAACAAAACAATATGGTTGTTTTTTTTTTGTTGTGGGGGCACTGAAACATTTTGTAATGCCTAAGTGGACGGTAAGCCAAAAAAGTTTGAGAACCTATGCACCAAATAGTCTATAGTCATTTTAGTGCTGCTATACTTACTGTTCCACCTAAATTATAAACTGTGATATGCAATAAATATTTGATTTTGAAGTCACTGTCTATAGTCATGAGTGACTGACTAATAGTAATATGAATGACAATCTATAGTCATTTGAATGAAAAAGGTGCTGATTAATGATACTTAATATGGGCATCATGGTTTTTATTTGACATCTTGTCTATTGCAGTAATTTTCTTGTATGGGACTCTCTTGCCTCCTATAAGATCCTATTTAAGAATAGATTAAGTTTGTATCCTAGTTTATATGTAATTTTAAAAGGCATTACATATTGTTTTTGTCAAAATATGTAAGGGACTGTTATCTTTACAGAACTGTTATAAAAAAAATAACAGGTTAAAAACTAAAAATATCTGTATATGTATATAAGAATCGTTGATTATCCATTTCTTTAGGATAATTAACATATTATTTTTTGGTTTTTAGTTTAAGTTTTTGGGAGTCGGTTTTTATTTTTTGTTTATAAATTTACTTTATTTTTAAATTTTTAGTGGCATTGGAAAAATATTGTTTTAACCAAATAGACTTAAGTCTATTTAGTTAAAAGAAAATAAAATCCAAATCGGTGTAGCCGTTTTCAAGTAACCAAGCAACAAACCTACATAAAAATTGCTCTTTGTTTTGAAGTCAGTTAAGACTGGAAACTTATTTCTAATAAGAGATGCATGAGAAACTAAGTAAAATACCAAAATCGCTATATGCGTGCCTATGATATTTCAAGAGTTCCCTCGATTTATCCAAGATCCCATCATCAGATCCTTATTTGGTTGCAATGGATCCACCTCGGAAGTATACACTTTAAAACAAAAAAAGAATTTTCCAAATAGGTTCAGCCGTCTTCAGGTAATCGGGGGAGAAACCTAGATACAAATTTACTCTTTATTTTGAAGTCGGTTAACACTAGAAACTTGTTGCTAATAAGAGATGGACGAGAAATTACGAAAAATACAGAAATCGCTATATGTGTGCCTATAAAATTTGAAGAGTTCCCTCGATTTCTGCAAGATTCCATTATCATATCCTGATTTGGTTGCAATGGGACTACCTCGGAAGTGTACCTTTTCAAACAAAAAAAGAATTTTCCAAATCGGTCCAGCCGTCTTCAAGTAATCGGTGAACAAAAAGACGAAAAAAAAACATTCAGACGAATTGAGAACCATCCTTCTTTTGGAAGTCGGTTAACAAACTAAACCCAGCCTATTGGTTTTCAGACAACTCTTTAAAGTATCCTGAAATTATTCATGCTTAGAAAAAAAATATCACTTTCCATTATTATGACCAGAGACCTGTCATAGGAACTTCTCATTTATCGACTATCTATACACATGCATATCGATAAGTACAGAATGCAATAGTCAAAATGAATGCTACGTCCGGGGTGCCTGTATGGTAAAGTCCAGCCCTGGGTTTAGTGATAAGCATGCCTTGATATCACCTTTGTTCCTTTGAAATCTCAACTCTTGAAAAAGAAATGGTGCTTCCAAAGTTATTTGCTTAAATGGTAATGACAATAAACCCTGCACTACTGCAGGGTTTATTGTCATTAATAATGTCATTAATAAATGCTGAAAATTTATCTGGTTAGCTGGCTGGCATTCCAGTGCTTTAAATTTGAGGAAACTTTAAACTGGACATGTTTTTTTTAAAACATCCACAACTAGTTAAAAAATTTAACAATACCCCAGAAATAGGCAGAGCCTGGCACATAGCACTGCTAGGCTCTGCCTATTACCTTATTATTATTATCACCTAGTGCTATCTGCTAATAGCACTAGGTGAGTTTGTAAGGCCAATTCGGACGGAGTGCGACGAACACAGCGTCGACCCCGCCGGACCTCCTCGCGACAACAGCACACAAGGGTCGCGTCCCGATTTGCCCCAGTACCCGAATGTCCTGGTTTAAGTTCACTCTGACCTTGCTCGGGCTCAGCTAAGTTTCTTGCCGGAGTCTTCTTAGCTGGGCTAGGTTTAGCGAACCGGCAAATAAAATTCCCATTAGTTCGATACGTTCACATAAGGCCAGGTTGGACCGGGACAAGGCGACCTGGTTCGACTCCAGGCGCCCCCGGCACCTACCAAGTCCGATCCACTTGGGGTGGTCCGGCTAGCGACCTGGTTCGACCCCAGGGACCGCCACGGCCGACCACCCGATCATACAATCGCTACGCCCACTAGGGTTGCGAGTTAGAATTAGCCTGTTGACTCGATTTTTTTTCTGTCCTAAATCTGGCGAAGGATGGAGGGTATTAGCTGGACGGAAAAGCAAACGAATGATGATGTGCTGAAACTAATAGGCGAAAAGAGAATGTTAATGAAGAATATTGAGAATAGAAGAGGAAATATGTTGGGGCACCTGATACGCCACGACAACTATATAAAAACTATAATTGAAGGCAAAATAGAAGGAAAAAGAGGCAGAGGAAGACCGAGGCGTGCGTTTGTGGATCAAGCTAAAGAGAAAATCAATGTGACGTCGTATCAGGAGCTCAAGATGGTAGCAGAAGAAAGAACGGAATGGCGATTACTCCACCGACAAGAGCAAGTCTCTTAAATTTATGATGATGAAATCGATTCTACTATTTCTGAGGAACAAATATCTATATGACACCTAATACATTGGTATAAGTATAACAGCCACAAATTGTAATCAAAAGTAGCAGATCGGACTGAGCATTGAAAACGCTCTATACAAAACGGTAGGAATTTATGACGTCATCCGTTGCATAGCACGTTAACTACGATATTACTTGGTCCGACCATTTTCCTCTCATGCTAGAATGTGATTTAGATCTGTTGACACCTAG
The DNA here is from genome assembly GCA_947034925.1 of Eudemis profundana. NCBI lineage: Eukaryota > Metazoa > Arthropoda > Insecta > Lepidoptera > Tortricidae > Eudemis > Eudemis profundana. The sequence continues at coordinate 4,452,747 of OX344814.1, read as the reverse complement.
GGTAATGAACTCTGTTAGTATGCCGAATCGTCATATAGTATGGGGGGAGAGACGGCCGGAGCAGGTAGATTGTTACACTAAAGAATGTCATATAGGGTTAAAATCTATTGACTTTCCTATGGAGCTCAGACAATGCGCAGATAATTACTGTAGTGTAGTCGGGCATAAGGATGTTATTGATAGTTTGTACAAAAATATTGTGTCTGTCCTACGTGTGGCCGCAAGGGTCAGTAGCCAGAAAAGGAAGCGCAAACCAAAAAACCAGGTAATAGGATGGAACAAATATGTTAAAGATGCTCATAGGCTAGCCAGGCAGAAGTTTCAAGAATGGACGCGTAATGGTAGACCTGTGTGTGGCAATTTATTTAATGAGATGTGTGACAGTAGAAAGATCTTCAAATCCCGCCTTAAGTGGTGCCAAGATCATCAGCATCAAGCTAAAATGAACGTCATCGCGTCACATCATTCCAGAAAAGACTTCCGTTCGTTTTGGAAGGCTACGAATGATATGAAGTCTCGACCTGGCTGTCCTGTGAGCATGGATGGTAGGAATGACCCTAAAGACATTGCTAACCTCTTTAAAGAAAAATTCTTTGTAAAAACTCCTTCAGGGCCAACACAAGTGGGGATGGACGATGCTGAGGTAACCCATAAACGCGTTGAACCGAGTTATACTGCTAAGGAGGTGGCTAAAGCAATTAAGTCGATGTCCCGCGGCAAATCTCCAGGTCATGATGGGCTCAGCATCGAGCATCTCCAATATGCTGGACCTCACATCTCGAGAGTGTTGGCAATGTTTTACACACTGTGTGTCAGACATTGCTACTTGCCTGAAGATTTGTTAAAAACTATTGTTATACCGGTAATTAAAAATAAAACTGGAGATTTGTCAGACTCTAGTAACTATAGGCCAATATCTCTGGCGACCATTATAGCGAAGGTATTTGATAGTATGCTTAATGCGCAGTTGAACAAATACGTATGTCTCAATCACAACCAGTTCGGTTTTCGTCCCGGGTTGTCCACCGAGAGCGCCATTTTGTGCCTTAAGCATACTGTCAAATATTACGTAGATAGGAAAACACCAGTTTACGCTTCCTTTCTAGACCTGTCTAGGGCTTTTGACCTGGTTTCGTATGATATTTTATGGAAAAAACTCGAAGCCCAGGAACTGCCTTCGGAAACCATTAGAATACTCAAGTATTGGTATGAAAACCAGGTCAATAGCGTTAGATGGTCAGGTATTTTGTCAGATCCGTACAGGCTGGAGTGTGGAGTGAGACAGGGGGGGTTGTCATCGCCCACACTCTTTAACCTGTATATAAATGGACTTCTTGAAGCGCTGGGCAAAATGCATGTCGGTTGTCATATTGATTCGATATGCGTGAATAATATAAGCTATGCTGACGACATGGTTTTGCTCAGCGCGTCGGCCTGTGGATTACGGCAACTTCTGAAGGTGTGTGAGGAGTATGCTGCTCACCATGGGCTTAAATATAATGTAGCCAAAAGCCAATATATGGTGTTCGAGCCTACCTGCAACCGGATATTTGAGGTTCCTCCCATTAATCTTAATGGTAGTCCGCTGGAAAGGGTAAGGAGCTTCAAATATCTAGGTCATATTGTCACTTCCGATCTGAAGGACAATACAGATATTGAGCGGGAACGGAGAGCCCTGTCGGTGAGAGCAAATATGATTGCCCGTAAGTTTGCGCGCTGTACTAGGGAGGTGAAACTGACATTGTTTCGGGCCTATTGTACCTCCCTATACACGTGCAGCTTATGGAGAGACTATACACAGCGGGCCTACGGGGCTCTCCGAGTCCAATACAATAACGCGTTCCGGGTGTTGGTGGGGCTGCCCCGCTTCTGCAGCGCATCAGGGATGTTCGCGGAAGCACGCATCGACTGTTTTTATGCGACATTGCGCAAAAGATGCACATCCCTGGTGCGCCGGGTGCGGGCCAGCCCCAACCCCATCCTGCGCTCGATAGCGGACAGGTTTGACTGTCCGTATATGAGGCACTGCAGCGAGTTGCATGTTTCATGCAGTGCATATGTTATGTAATTGTTGTGTTTCTCTCTTTTTTGTGTTTCATGTGTATACTAACATTAGAAATAAGTTGTTACTAACAAATAATATGGGTCCAGTTACTCGAAATAAATGATTTATTTATTTATTATTATTATAGCTGTACTAAGTACAGACTTAGTCTCGGCTATTTTTTTCATACAGATGAAAAAAATAGCATTTTGCCATATTGAGCACGAAGAAGTGCGTTTAAGCACATAGTTGTCATACATTTATTTTTTCAGTGTCATTTAAGCATTCCGAAATTGACTTTAATTTTTCTTAAAGACGATAAAAAAAATATCGTTTTTTTTTAAACTTTGTGGTCTCATAACTTTATATTTTTTATACATTTTTTGTTTATTTCTTTTGTGTTATGATAATTTAGTATTTTGCAATCCATGTGACTATATTATGTTGTAACATTCAACATTATTCAACATCCCAATTACCTACCGCCTAAGTAATGTACTATTCCATAATGAAATGAAAGAATACCCAACCAAGATGTTGTTTTAGAAAAATCGAAAATACTAAGATTCTGACTCTGGCCATATCCTGAGACATGGTAACAGAAATCTCCCAACTTAGGTGATAAATAAATTCTTTCATTCACTCAAGGAACTATTAAGAACTAATACAAATACAACCATTTATTTTTTTCACCAGTCACCTGTTATATGCCAGTTAGCACGCTTTTGTGCAACTCCAGGCGAAAAACCAACTTATCACGTTGACAATAATGCCTTATTTAGTTCAGCGTGCACTTGTGAAATGCAAATGCAGTTCATAATATAGGTGTTCTGAGATCTTTAGGTGAAAGGCGTCCTTGTTAAGGCCGTTCGCTGACACGGCGTTCGGTAGAAACAAGGCATTAAGTGCCTGCCATATTCATATATTTGTAATATTTTGATCGGCCGGAATTCCAGTCCATTGGTTGGCATTTGAGTTATGATGAAGGTAAACTTGATTGGAAGTGATATGCTCGCTCCAGTTTTATAATTGTGTCGTATTAATTATGCTTGTTATAATAAGCTTATATTCTTTGTCGGAATGATGGAGAGGTAACTATAGAATAGGTGTTCATGAACCTCTCGGTCGGTTTTTATTTTCTACTAGCTTCTGTTCTCGACTTTTCTCGAGATTGGGTGTTTCGAGATGTAAACCGTGGAGGAACATATTTCATAGTTCTCAAATAAAGAATCCTCCATGGGTAAATACTAGGCAAGTCAGTAGAAATCTAGTTCTTTGGACACCCCCCGCCCCCGGTACTGACTTGGTTTAACATTAGATCTCAAAACTTTTTTGTTGTAGAAGAGCTGCGTTGCGAATCTTGCATCTTTTTACCCGACTGCGGCGAAGTCCAAAGGAGGGTTATGTGTTTGACCTGTATGTATGTATGTATGTCCGTTCCTGTGTCCGCTCGTAACTACTCAACGGCACATCCGATTTTGATAAATGATACATCATTAGATTCGTCTTGATGGCGCGAGTGTCACTGGGTATGAAGTTCGTTAAAATAAACAAAATGGCGGATTTTATGCAGTTTCAAAGTGCACCGCGGTCGGGTTTTTTTTAGTAAAAATGTGGTTATTCATGTAATGCTTTTGATGGGATTATTATGACATGAAGCTGATTTGATGATAGAGTCGGACTCGGATGGTAGTCATATCATATCATCTAAATGACACAAGATATTTACGCCGTGTTTGGGCGCATTTGATTAGTATTAATGTCGGCGATAAAAGAAGAAAAAACATGTTTTTGTCAGTACATAAACTTATTTTTAAATATAAAAATATGTTCGAATTCGGTTAGGCATAGGTTCCCAAAGTGGCCCGTACCGCCCCCCCAGTGGGCGATGCGGATTCCCAGGGGGGGGGGGGGGGGAATTGAGGGGTGTTGATGCTATCCAGGGGCGCGCTATCGCTTTTGAAAACAAAAAAACTTAAATCACAATATCAACTACTTTACAAACTAAACTATTCCTGGCGATTATAAAAAAAAATTAAAAATGGCTTGTCCGAAAGGCATTTTATGACATTTCGGGATTCTATGATTTCACATTCTGAAATCAATCATTACTGTCGAATGATTATTTGAATATTATTAGTGTAAGTAACTGTCAGTGTGAGAAATTTATTGGAACATAATTATTATCTTTTTATTATTGTAATTTAATTTAATTAATCTTATTGTAATATTTTTTTGACATGTGAAATCGAAAAACACGAATTTTACGAATAAATGAGTATACTACCCCAAATCAAAATCACGCGTCGTCCAGCCTCCCGATTGTACCCCCCCCGTCGTTGAAAAAAATTTCACAGCAATATGGTTGTTTTTTTCGTCGGTCGTGAGGGACGCTGAAAGTTTTCATCATGCCCAAAAAAAAGTTTGGGAGCCTATCGACTAACTGCTTTTAGCGACCTAATGACACCAAAATCGTTGATAGGACACTACTCTATTGTAAATGATCAACCCGTCCTCATAACTAACCGTAGCGTCTGATCAACAATGTCTAGCGTTTCTCAACTCAGATCTAAATAAGACAACGCATATAGCGTACTATATTTAAAGTCCGACCACTTACTGTTGCATATTTTTAGCACGTAACGCTACGCCAAACTGAACCTAATTTCCTTGTAACTAAGGATGAATATGATTTGAATGTGCGTTTGTCTGAGCACGTGTGTATTGCGCAACACATACTGTAAACAAACGGTGATATGATAGGAGTGACCTTGAACTTTTCGATGACACTTCCTGATGTTTTGAAACACTAATTTGGATCTGTCTGGAGTGGGGTAGTCGAAATATCGCTCGACTTGTATGTTTGTTTTAAGACAATATGTCCTTAAAATACATCTTAGCTCTAAAACAAAAAAAAAGAAACTTGTGAGTTTCTTCCGGCGCTTCTTCTCACCAGAAGGTCATTACCCGAAGCGCCAAAAGAAAAGAATACAAGACATGTAAAAGAGCCCTTGCGGGCGCAGAAATAAATTATTTTATTTTAAACCTTCGACAGTGAATGAACACAAGGTAACTGTCCAGACCGGCTGATGACGAAAGAAGAAGTCAATAGTACATTACACAACTAGGGTGGTAATACAAAGAAAGGCCGAGATCGCAGAAGTTTGCGGCCCGAGCTGCAAGCGAGGGACGTAAATATGCGATCGAGGGTTTTCTTTATTACCTCCCGTGTTGTGTACATCATTTTATGTCTACACTTGGCCAGAAAGCGGCTTTTTCCGTACGCGCAGCGTGCGGAAAAAGTCACTTTATGGCTGGCCATATATATGGGCCATAGATATGGGTGTGGCATAAAGTTCTTTATTATTTAGTCAGTAGAATGTGTAGAATGTCAAGATTTACCCCTCCAATGTGAAATTTCTGCTTCGAGAAGAATCGGCGTAAGAAACTCTTCGGGGTATATTTTTTATGCCACACCTGGCCTATAAAGTGGCTTTTTCCGCACGCTAAAAAGTCGCTTTCTGACCAAGTGTAGGTAGACATAAAATGATGTACACAACACGGGAGGTAATAAAGAAAGCCCTCGATCGCATATTTACGTCCCTCTCTTGCAGCTCGGGCCGCAAACTTCTGCGATCTTGGCCTTTCTTTGTATTTACCACCCTAGTTGTGTAATGTATGTACTATTTCAAAACAGTCATACAATGTCATATCATACTCTTATGTCATAGTTGAATGACTACTTCATAGTCTTTTGACTACTAAAAGTGCTCCCGAGGCTTATGAGCGGGATAAAAGTTCATTTTTTCCTGTCAACTTTTCTTTTCATTTCATTTATTCAATAACAATTACAATTGTGTTTGAAATTCTTATACTAAACTACCTAATCTAAAGAAATATAAATTGCAATATGAATACACTCCACAATATAAATAAATAACAGTAATAATGTCAGCTAAAATTAAATTCGTTTCATAATAAATAGTTTGGATACATTTTAAATCATGAGATTAGAGCATAAAGTAAAAAAAAATATAATAAAAAAATAAAAAAAAAACATACAGACGAATTGAGAACCGTCCTTCTTTTGGAAATCGGTTAATAAAGGAATAATACCTACATTATTTTTGGTTTTGCACGTAAGGCGAAGAACAGACTGAAATCGCCCGTCGCCGCGATTTTTTCGTACTATGCGCAGCTACACGGAAAAAATCGCCGCGATTTACGCGCCAGTGTGCGCCACCCTGCGATTTTTCTATACAAATCGATGATTCTACATACAAAGTTGAAAATCGCTGAGTCGCGTGTCGCCGCGATTTTCGCTGCAGTGCGAGATCCGCCTAATAGTCTATTGAGTTCTGTTCCTATCCTACATTCAAACACCTATTAAATTTTGCGTTCCGACTTTGCCGTTGAGTATCACCTGAGCTGTCGTATTTATAGCTACAATACACAGTGTAAACAAGAAGTATAGTAAAATACTCATTCAAATAGTACTCTCAGGCTAGCACAACAGATCAACATCGCTTGTTACGGGACACATCATTCGTCTCTCTTACTGGAAAGAGATACGTGATATCTGTTGAGTTTGAGTAACAAGGAATCGCGCATTGAGTTTGTTTGTCGTCGCCGACACTCTTTTTCTCTTTCAATCTACGGTGGCGAAGAGAAACGGACAGGCGACGTCGTCGATGGTATATCAGAAGTGAAAATACCCACTTGTTGTAACTCGTGAGATTAAGGGTGCGTTTCCACTACGCGGCACTAGGTTGATTGGAGAGAAACAGAGCGTGAATTGACCAATCACAAAACTCGAAATCTCCACTCTTCTCCGCTCCGCCCAGCTCCGCATATGTGGAAACGTACCCTTAGTCGTGCGGGGACGCAAGGCCTGTAGCATTTCGTCACTACTTTAAAAAAACTATCTAAAAACGTCGTAGATAACAACGTCAACAGTTACACCACATCATATACACTTGCTGCGTTTTAACCTGGAGTCAGTGTCTGATACGTGTTTTTTTCCAAAGTAATGAAGATTTGCTACGCCAGCTTGCTAAGCGATTAATCCCATACTGATTCTTCCAAAGAAAATGTTTATAGACACTATCAAGTAACCCAGTAACCCTTCTCTGTACAGGCTACACGAAGAGATCGAGCACTTCTACACATACATGTCTCCGACGGAAACGGAACACCTGGTCCGCTCAACAGTGGTCAACAGGATCCGCGGCGCCATATTGACGCTGTGGCCTCAGGCTCGTGTCGAGGTGTTCGGCTCCTTCCGCACTGGCCTCTACCTGCCTACTAGCGACATTGATCTGGTCGTTATAGGTGAGTCTATCCCCCAGTGTACTTGAGATAGGATCCGTGGTGCCATGTTGGTTGACGCTGTGGCCTCAGCCTCGCGTCGAGGTGTTCGGCTCATTCCGCACTGGCCTCTACCTGCCTACTAGCGACATTGACCTGGTCGTTATTGGTGAGTCTATCCCCCAGAGTACTTGGGACAGGATCCGTGGTGCCGTGATGACGCTGAGGCCTCAGGCTCGCGTCGAGGTGTTCGGCTCATTCCGCACTGGCCTCTAACTGCCTACTAGCGACATTGACCTGGTCGTTATAGGTGAGTCTATCCTGTAGTTAGTGTGCCGGACGGACGGTGAACAGGATCTGTGGCTAGAGGGTCAAAATCAAATAATTTATTTCAGAATTAGAAATTCCATATAACGATTAGTAACAAAGAATCCTACCCTATGTTAGTATAAAAATGCGATAACTACAACACAAAAACATTCAGTTGGACGCCCTGTGCAACCTGTCCCAGTATGACAGGAAGGGACCGTCCAGGCGCGCCGCCACCGTCTGCAGGAGGCTGTTACTCATCAAGGGAATCCATATTTGGAGTTGTAAGAAAGCAGTAGGGTGGATTTCATCGACTTAAATTTCACCATACAAAAAATTGGTTTCTAAAAAAACTCATGGAAATGCATATTATTCTATCATAAATGGTTAAGGAGACTTTGATTATTAATATCTGTATAATTAGCCAATCATTTGATGCATAGTTTCGGAGTTATGAGCTCCTAAAAATGCAAACTTGTTATGGTGATGACGACGAAGCTATGGTAATGATTTTATGAGGTATGGTGATGATGTTATGTTTAGGGTAATGACGATTTATAGGTAATAGGATAAAAAAACAGCCGGTAAGCAAAGAAACAAACATTTATGGATTTCAACAACACTTAAATTCAATTAAAATACACAGTCAAAATTTACACAAAGTCTGAGTACAATAATATCTGACTAGTCAAGTAAGCCGCCCGCGTCATTCCTGGCGCAAAGGTGCCCAACACACTTGCCGCATTACCGCGTTGAATCGCGATGGACAACCTTTGTACCAAGAATGACCCGGAACGAGGGTCAAGACCCCTCTCATGCAAACGCCGCTCAATCTTTGCGACAAAGGCCTTAGCGTCAGACCCCCAACACCCGGTCGTCTCTACCGCAAACGGGACAAACATATAACCCGTAAGTACCGAATACTTATCGCGCTTTCTACAAGCCTCCACCTCAACGGCTGCTCCTGCAGACCTGGTGGTACGAGCAAGATGCGAGGCAGCAAAAGTGCTGACGCATGTAACGTCCCACAGTAGGCACTTACCTCTCTACCAGGGTACCAAGGTCATTCCAGCAGGTCTCTTGCCATCCGTCTGGATAACACCGGGAGGCTCCAATAAACACGGAACATTTGCCGATACCAACGCCCTCCGGTTGATGTCGTTGAGGACATGGTGGCGAAGAAATCTTCCAGCACAACGACAGCAACTCAAGGCATGGTGACCGTTACCCTCAACCATGGTGCCGTAGATGCATAAATAAGGTCCACAAACATCGCAGCCCAGGCGGAGAGCCACAGCTACCCTTAACGAGTCGTTTTCAAGGAGGGTACCCAGGTGTGGAGAGGGAAGCGCGTGCAGCCATGCCCCGGACTCGGGCCTCGTTACAGCGTTCAGTCTCGCTCTCTCCACATCGGAAGCACCCTCTAACAGGCCGTCCATAACCCGCTTCACCCCTACGTCATCCCATGCCCGCTGACGTTCCAGTTTTTTCCGGTAGGACCGAACCTGGGTTGAGAGCCGTCCAAGCTGTCTGGGCTTCAGACGCGTACGGAATGGCTGCCTTGCCAACACCCAGCGCGAATATTTCGGAAACGAGCTTTTTGACTCCGCCAGCCGATGCTAAAAAAGCCGGCAGACTCACATCCCGTGCGCGCCGTACGCCCAGTCCACCGTTCCGGATAGGGAGAGAAGCTTGGTCCCACTGGCCCGCACCGAGAGACACATTGAGCAGACACTCCACTGATTCCTTCAAAACAGAATCGAAGGGGTCAATATGCTCGGGGCACAGCCAAGTAGGCACAGTGCGCAAGACTAACGGAGCACATACGCAGTATGAAAAAACAGGAGAGCATTCTTCAGTGGCGGAACATTCGCTAAATTCGGATACGACGCACTATATCAGTTTTGATAAGGTTTCCGTATTAGCGAGAGAAAAGTTGTTTATCCTTCGCAAAGTTCGTGAGGCCATCGAGATTAGTCGTCGCCCGAATTTCAATCGGGATAGTGGATGGTCAGTTCGCCATAGTTGGAAGACAGTTTTGCGTAGTGCGCCCGTGGTTAATGGTGACGCGCCCTTAGAATTTGATGTGGTCAGTGTTGTTTGCAACCGTACGGTTGATATTGACAATGTGGGTAGTTCTTCGCCTATTCCCCCTGCGCCCGCGCAGGCGCGAAGACTACGGGTGGGTTACCAGAGCGGCGGCCCGTAGTCTTCGCTGCGCCGCTGTCGCAATTTCTCCTGTAGAAGGGCGTCGAGATCACCCGAAACATGCCGAGTGAATTTCGACAATTGATGACGTGGTAGGTACAAGGTATTAATTAAACAAATGCTTAATTTATATTGAAACCATGACAGGAAAATGTATTATAAAGTCCAATTTTATGCCGTCCTTTGATAGAGAACTACGCGATATCCGTTAGGTACATTGTTTGGAGAACATTTACTTATATGACAGTGTTAACAACATTGATATAACTCGATAAATAAAAAGAATCGTCATCACCATACATACGGGATCATCACCATACATGGTGTAAGCACCGGTGATGACGGATATGGTGATGACGATATGCATTCTTATTGTAGATTATTCTAGAACGCCTAATATTATTTGAATGGACGGTGGCAGATCAGTATCTCCATTTCATGTCACATATTTGTAGAGAAATAATTTAAAAATTATACAAATACTTACTTTAAATAATTCGCAATATGGTAATGACTGGAATTCGTGACAATTGACTTCCTCGGATACACTTTTGTCGTTAATTTTGCTCAGTGCGCGCATGCAGCAACATGCACTCTCTGTCGTGATTGGGACTGAACTAAGGAAGCAGGAGAGGGTATACGCACTGTATTTCACCGTTCTTAGACAAAACTGTGTTGACTTTGACACTACATTTAGGGTGATGACGAAAATTCGTACTAAAAGTTTAAATATTTTTATTTATACTTAGTTGTTGAAAGAATAATTCAATATTTTTGTATATATAAGAATACAGTATGGAGAGATTATAAATAAATAAAAAATCGGATTCGTACGTTGCGTATTTGAAAATTTTCACAAGAAACATGAAGGTTTGAATTTTTTTGCTACATGGTAATGATTTTTGACATATGTTTTGTTGTATTATAAAAAAACTATTAAACTGTCGGTGAATTTTATTGAAGCGCCATTTAGATAAAAGTACTAGTCAACAAATGTAAAAGTTTCGATACTCTAACCTTAGTACTTTTTTTTTATAAAGACCGACATGTACCGCTACGCTGATATTTGAAATCCACCCAGTAATCTCATTTAGAACTTCAATGGTGGAATAGTAAGTACCTTTATCTTGAGCTAATTTATTAAGTTAGTGAGGAACAGACGCCAATTCTATAGTCTTAATTCGTCTCTTAAATATTTACATTACGAAAGCGGTGCATGTATAAATAAATCCGGTGAAATCTAATGAGCTGTGAAATTTCGCAATATTTTCTTACTGCGTAAACGAAATACATCAACACATCATGATCCATGAATGAAACCAACGAAATCAGCAAAATAACTACGTCACACCTACGTTCGTTATCTTATTCAATTCAAAAAGGGCTTATAAAATTGTTCACGTCATCACTCGTGTGCTGCTTTTGATATAGCTGACCAGTATAGTTGGAAGTAGTTATGCAATAACGTTCCATTCCACATGAAAAATTTATTGGATTATGGACTTTGTTTTTAAAGCCAGAAGGTTGATACTTTGTTTTGAGGATTGGAACGTTATTGCATTACTACGTCCAGTTGATAGCTTGACCATGTGAGTTGGTCTCTCCCACTGTACATTTAAGTCCATCGGAGAGTTACTCTTGCGCCTGGTCGGGTTATAGGCACTATAGGGTTGCCGAATATTTGTAAACAGGCTGGTTATATTAAAATAATTTCGATATGTTTATTTTTCTTGAAGTTTCAGTTAATAATAGTTCTTCTCAAATGATCCTCGTCTCATGGGCACTTGTGTAGACCCCTCCACCAAACTCCTTTTGTAAGTCGCAGTAGCGGACTAAGCCAGTCAGGGGCCCGGGGCGGCGTAGGTAGAAAGGTGGCCTTTACATCCCCCTCCGACCCATTATTCCAACACTGAAAAGTCTAATCATATCGTAGTCACGCATAGAGGCCCAATACCACTCCAACACGCCCAGGATCCACATTAAGCCATAGACGGTTCTGGTTAGAGGTATAGTTTTTGCTCAAGTTGTATTTTGCACAGCTGATACGTCGACAACCCTAGCCTCAGTACATGCACACGCCATCATCTAATCAGTTGACTCACGCGCAGGAAACGTTCTCGTAAATCGCACCGGAAGTTCGGAACTTTACGTAACCGGCATTCCTTCGTGAGAATACTAATGAAAATAGATACAACTGTTTATTAGACAACTTTACCTGTATGCCTAAATACAAAAATAATAATGGATATACTACAGGTACCTTTGTTGCACTACATTGAAACACTGTATTCCAAAATGTTGGAATTTTCCTGCCCTGATGTTGTCTCTAAAGAATTGGCCAATAATGCGTCACAATGTGTGAAAGATCAAACAGTAACGTCATAATTGGTATCATCATAATTTTAAAAGTACTCGTAAACACTAAAGCGAAACTCGGGTTTTTTGTCCTTTTCACTATGTGAAATCGGATATAGGTACCAGATTTTGATGCAAGCGGCGATGCGATTATTTTCTCTATAAATAATGTATACATAGTTAATAAAGATCAAATGTCTACCACGAACTTCATGCGTGAGTGAATCGGAATGGTGAATGGAATGAATGAATTGAAAGGGTCGCCCTGGATTCCGGTCGGGGTTTCCCGTGCGGCGAGCCCATTCGACGCCATACGTCGTCGGCCCACGTGTCGTATGTAGGTAATCATCATCAATCATCATTATTACCATCCGATTATATCTACTTCTAGGTTTAACTTTATTGGAAGCCATCTATCTAATATCTAGCAGCCATGGACGTCCACTGCTGGACATAGGTCTCCACTATAGATCGCCACAGAGTGCGGTCCTGTGCATACCGCATCCACCGATTCCCAGCTACTCTCACGATGGCGTCATCGAGTCTGGGGCCGTTTTATTCTGCGCTTACCTATGCGTAGTCGCCTCCAGGACTTTACTGCTCCAGCGGTTATCCGTGCTCTGGGCTAAATGGTTAGAAGCAATATTAACTTTTTATATAGTATTTTTCCAATGTTTCTTTATGGTTAACGCGACGCGTTTGCCTTGGGCCTGTGCACACCGTACTTAGAAACGAGCGTCGACGGCGTTTAAAAAGACGCCGTGTGCACAGGCCCTTTGAGTCTTAGATGCTGCCACACAGTAGGAAAAATCATGACCTCTAGCTTGTCTTGGGCGCTAGTAGCTGTGTTGGTTCGCAGGTTTTTTCTGCGAATCAAGCATTATAATATTATGACACTTTGATATTTCTGCTTCCAAGTAACTACGTCACATTTTGTTCAACTCGTGCGCGACCAATAAAACGTCATTATGACGTCCTATATGCTCACTGACTCACTGCTACATCGGCCCATCCTATATGCATTTTATAAATGAAATTTCATGTAACCGTGTCATAATTAAATACTTCATGTTTTTGAAAAGAGAAACTGGTGAGTTTCTTCCGGCGCTTCTTCTCACCAGAAGCTCATTTTCCGTAGGCGTAAAAGAGAGTTTGTTTTTTTCGTTGTAGCCAATTAAGAAATTGTTAGCATTAGTTCAATTTCGTTCTTTTGGTTACGTACTTTTTCAATCCTTACACGCAAACAGTTCTTAACTTTTTGTTTTGTTTATATTGTTAGACTTGCCCTGTTTGTTACGTATTTTCTTTAATTGTAATTATTAAAAAAGTGTGTAACAAGGCCAAAATTTCACTCACGGTCCACACACGCTCCACACGTGCAAGAATAGTACATTACGTAACTAGGGTGGTAATACAAAGAAAGGCCGAGATCGCAGAAGTTTGCGGCCCGAGCTGAAAGCGAGGTTTATTACCTCCCGTGTTGTGTACATTATTTTATGTCTACACTTATCCAGAAAACGGCTTTTTCCGTACGCGCAGCGTGCGGAAAAAGTCACTTGATGGCCTGGTGTGGCATAAAATATATAAATGCCCAAAAACGACAGTCTCAGATATTGTTATCTAAAATCTCACGTATCATGATAAGACATATATTATATCATGCTAATATAGCGTCTATATCAAGTGGATGATTGAAATGATTCATCTCAAAGAATAGCCGCAGAAAAATTGCGTTTCGATAGGCACGCTCCAAGCGATGATGTCATTCTACGTCATTATATTTGTTTTCGGTTTTTACGATAGCTTTTATCACTACCGGGCGTATACATGTTAGTGGAATTTGCATTGTTTATTGTGTGAGAGTGTAGGCATTTCACGTTAGGCGTGTTACCGTGTCAGATTATTAAGGTTTGTGTGCTGTATTACGTTTGTGTTTAAACAGCAGTCGGTGTTTTATTTATTACTAGAGGATCCGCTCGCAATTTCGTTCGCGGATAACTGAAATTTATCTCTTATATGGTAACCAGGTTCATAATCTACCAGTACACCAAAATTCATGGAAGTTGCTCCGTAAGGGGCCATTCATTTATTAAAACCATCTTACGTAATAAATGAATGGCCCTAGGCTTTTGCGTGACGCGCGCGCGAAGTAAAACACATAACACTATACAAGTATACATACACATACGTAGGTAGCAGAATCCTGGCCGATTTTACAATAAAGCCACTAACTCTGAAATAGGTCATATATCCAGTAAAAAAACAGTGTTTCTGAAACCTTTTAGATCCGCGTTGCCTGCTCTGATTGACGTTATTTAATTAGAGAACACGAAGCCGAAGAACAAGCGACACTGAGCCGTATTTCGGTGGTATAAGGACTATACACGTGAATAATTACTGTGGTATCGTTGCTGGGTAATTACTTTGTTATGTAATATTAACGATGCTGTTACTTTACGACCGGTCTGTTTGTACTTTTTTCTGCATATTGTCTGTATATTAGTTCTGGCGGCAACCTTAAGGACGCAACGACGGACTGCTATGGCCCTTTTGGTTTAAAAATTCCGAGGTAACCACTTTCGCTCGTGTCCAAAATATCGCATTCCTGAAATACCAGATTTTCGATTGATGAGATTCCTGTCTTACCACATTCCCGTTATACTAGATTATAAAATCGTAAGTTACTCAAGGATCTAAATCACTTTGTTGGGTGTGTTATTTTGGGAATCTTGTATACGGAGAATCTGGTGTATCGAGAATCGGGTATTTTAAAAATCTGGTATTTTAGGAATGCGGTATTTTGGGGATGAGCGGCTACTTTATCAGATTATGGACTTTTCAGGTTTTTCTGGCTCAGAATCTATGTACTTTCGAACCTTATTTTCATATTTACGCATTTTGGACGTAAAATTGCAACACACGATCAACTGTGTTCTGGGCAATTCTTCATTTAACTGCCCCAGGTATGTAATATATTATTACGTCTGACCCTGGTCATGGACCCAAAATTAGGTACCTACTAGTAGCCGCCCGGCGAAATCGCGGAGTGAGCCACTCCTGACTGGGGATGAAACTTTATACCGGGTGTTGCCTGTAACAGGAGCAAATAAAATCGTAGATTCTTCTCATCAAACAATAACACTTTCGTTTAACAACTTTTAATACTTATGTCACCTTTAGATTTTATCTTTTTCATACAAATTAAATAGTATTTTCAATGTACGTTAACATCAGTCTAATTGACGTCGCTTGTCACGCTAGAAATATAAAAAAACATCACAATACATTGCGGTTTCAAATAAACTTTAAAAAATTAAAACATAAGTTATTTTTAAATGTCGCTGAACACATATTGTTCAGTTTGAGGAGTACAATCTACGTTTTAATTATTTGCTCCTAGTAAAGGCAACACCTGGTATAAAAAGGGCATCTGATACGTGTATGATTATGTTTCATAACGAAAATGTAGTAAAGATGTCATGTTCGGCAAGAATCTGGGCGGGGACGCACCCCGAATACTGAGCGGGCAAAGAACTCATAAATAAGAAAATTCCCTGAATCGCCGGCTTAGCACTAGGCGGCCGAATTCTGAGCTGTGTGTGACGTCATTCTTGGAAACTATACAGTACACCTAGGTATACAAGTCTAACATTCGCAACCAACGTAGTCGATAGGGTAGCGAAAATTTTATACGGACATAGTGCCCACAGAGCGGGTTCCGGGTTTGAAAGTGTTAATAGACATAACTAAGTATAGGTAGTTCCACGAGAGTTGAGGTCACGCACACAACAACACTGTCATGTAATGACAGCGGGATTTTGAAGTGACTGTTCTCTTTTCGTACCGATAGCAGGTTCAACAGTGAATTGCAAGACAGACCAAAAAGTTTGTTTAAACTATAGCCTTATAGCCTTGTGTTTATTTACTCACTCATTCATTCACTTTTTTTTTGCAATGAGTAGGTAGGTACTTTATATAGCTGTGTGTGTAACCATTCACCTCAACTCTCGTGAAACTACCTATAACTCTCAACTATGTTAAAATAACCGAAATCAATCCATTCAATTAACCATTAGAAGGGTTAGTATGACAATACCCAAATCGCTGTTGGTATGCCTATATTTTTAAAGAGTTCCCTCGATTTTTCCAAAACTTGTAATAAGGGGTCATTCACATTATGTCACACTCACAAGATTATTCAGAATTTTAGACTTTGTCCCCCCTATGTCCATACTACATATTTCCATATTTTTGACATAGGCACTTTAAGATTATTTTTAACAGTTATTGTTAATTATTTTTGCCCGTTCGCCCCTAGTGCCCCCCTCCCCCCAGAAAAAAATACCTCCGCCTTTGCGGGGGACATACAAAAATAATACGTTGGCACCCTTTGGGTACGGACCCCTAAAAGATTTCGACGGATTGAGCACCTCTTTTTTGAAGTCTCAAAATTAATTCATGCTTACTTGAAATGTACCTATTCTAGAATAAACTTCCGCATTGAAGTGTGACGTTGGAGCTATCTCCAGATAAGATAAATAGCCGACCATGTCCAGATTAGCATAATCTCGTTCGCGGTGGCGAATCGGAAATTTGGTGGTTTGTTTATTTTTGGCTGATCGTTGCTGTCTGGAACGTTGTAAATGGCCAGTTCACATTATTCCAGTAGCATTCCAGTCCAGCAATCCAATCCAGTGCTGGAATTGGAATGCTACTGGAATAATGTAAACCGACACTAGAATGCACTGGAATGTGCCCATTCCAGTGAGCATTCCAGTCCAGTGACTGGAGAGACCGTCAACTTTTCATTCCAGCTCACCCAATCCAGCGCCACTGGAATAGTGTAAACCGTCAATCCGGTGCTGGATTGAACGTGATATAGTGAATACGCGTGGTTGTTTTTGGTATCAGTCTTTAACAACTCTTAAAAGACTGGAATAATGTAAACGATATGCTCCAGTCCCCAACTGGACTGGATTAGCCCGCTGGATCACTGGACTGGAATAATGTGAACTGGCCATAAACCAGTGGTGGGCCAAAGTACGCCCGTAACAATAGTAAGTACATTAATTACCTAGGGAGGTAAAACAAAGAATGTCTCAGATCGCAGGTATTTGACGCCGGAGCCGAAGGCAAGGGCGATAAATATGCGATCTGAGGCTTTCTTTGTTACCTCCCGTGGTAAGTACAAAATTTTACGTCTCCCCCAGGCCAGGAAGTGGAATTTTCCGCACGCGTAGCGGGCGGTAATTGCCACTTTACGACCAGGTGTGACGTAAACTATCCTATATGTTAACCGGGATTACCCGTATATCAAATTTCATGCAAATCGATCCGTTAGTTTTAGCACAAACAAACAGACAAAAAATCCAAAAACTATTTATTAAATATTTACTGTACACGCACAGTATTTCTATGATGTTATTGTATGTGTAGATAATCCCGCAGTTTTTGGGTTTATTTGATTGGTGAGATGCAATTAGTGTTTATAAACGTAATACAAAAAGGTGCATGAATAAGCTTGTCTCAAAAATATTGTTTTTTAATACACTTGTTCAAAAAGTGGTACTTTTCGTAGCACGTAAATCGTGCACAAAGTTGTATTTTGCGCACTAGTGCTTTTTACTTTTCAGTTAATTTTTGAACACTAAATTACACATTTATGGAGCACTAGCGACCCGCCCCGGCTTCGCACGGTGTTTCTCTATTATATTATGCATGTATTATACATATAAACCTCCCTCTTCAATCACTCTATCTATTAAAAAAACCGCATCAAAATCCTTTGCGTAGTTTTAAAGATTTAAGCATACATAGGGACAGAGAAAGCGACTTTGTTTTATACTATACATATAGTGATTCTATGAAAATATTTTGTAAGGGACACCACCGTTTTAATACTTCGGAGAAATAAATTCAGGAAGCTAATTAATATTGTAATATCATAACTCGGCTTTAAGATTGGTAGTGTTTCTTAGCAGCTAATACGTTTTATTAGGGTAGCTATCATAGCGTTTCGTAAGGGACAAACAGTTGATGTTATCATGGAATGCTCCTTATTTTCAAATAAGTAAAGTACAGAGTAATAATAAATATATTTCTTGCTTTTTCATGTTGAAATTTAATTAAATTCTGTATGTTTCTTTTCAAAATAATTTCTTTTGATTAGGCTGAATGGTGACAGCCGATGCCATATTTTTGTTTCATCGACATTTTTTTGCAAATGTATTAAAAAACGTCGTTTGATACACGTGCGGAAGTGTCATTTCCACTCGTCCCGAGTATTTACCCTCGCCTGGCGGCTCGGGCCAATACACCTCGGGACTCGTGAATAATGACATACTTTCCGCACTTACATCAAAAAGTCCTATTTTACAGAAACTTATTTTGTATAATTATCAGATGCATGAGACATAATGTGCTGTAATATTTCGGCCGATAACAAAATTACTGTAAATGCCGTAATCTTACGCTTTCTGTTTATTATCTCACTATCTGGTACAACTGCGTAGTTTTCGGTGACATTACTTGCTAATTGCGTTTCTTTGAATCGGCTCGATAACGTAACTTTCCCAATGAATAATCTCCTTCAGCCGTTTAATTTTACATTTATCTTCAACCGACTTCACAAAAGGAGGAGGTTATCTAGCCGGTTTTTTTTTTAAAGGTGTCTTACCTTAGAACTCCGGCGTTTACGAACGGATTTAATTTTTTTATTTTTATTTAAAACCTTTCTTATTCTTACAGATTAGTCCCATTTTTTTAAATCCACTTCTGATTATGAGATCCATCAAAAAAGCAACATGTATAGCAATTTCAGTATATTTTATATCTCGTGCATTTGCGAATGTCATAGAATAAATACTAATAGTCCTACGAACCTAAAGAACTATCTCTTTCTAAAAAAACTGACGTTCTGGTCCGACCACCGGACGGAACGCACCGCTTCCGACCGTCTCTTTCTATCGTATATCACGTGCTCTTTCTAGTCGCTGGCTAAGCCCCTCCGCGGGTGCAAAATTTGGTACTAGTTAGCCTCGCGGCGTGAGCCACTTCTGATAGTGTCTGAATAATTCAATGTTTACGATCGGTTATTTATTTTATGCCACACCTGGCCATAAAGTGGCTTTTACCGCACGCTTCGCGTACGGAAGAAGCCGCTTTCTGCCCAAGTGTAGACATAACATGATGTACTCAAGACGGGAGGTAATAAAGAAAGCCCTCGATCGCATATTTACGTCCCTCGCTTGCAGCTCGGGCCGCAAACATCTGCGATCTCGGCCTTTCTTTGTATTACCACCCTAGTTGTGTAATATACTATTACGTCACACCTGGCCATAAAGCGCCAATTACCGCTCGCTACGCGTGCGGAAAATCCCACTTCATGGCCTGGGGGATATGTAATAGTACATTGTGTATCAAGGGCGGTAGGTAAGGAATTACAAACGAGTGTTTGTTACATGGCCGAGGCGAAGCCGAGGGCTTTAATAACACGAGTTTGTAATTCCTTTACCGCCCGTGGCACACACAATGTTTTTCATCACACTTGTGAGGAAATCTAATTAAAATTAACCTTACTTAACCTAATAGTACATTGTGTATCAAGGGCGGTAGGTAAGGAATTACAAACGAGTGTTTGTTACAAGGCCGAGGCGAAGCCGAGGGCTTTAATAACACGAGTTTGTAATTCCTTTACCGCCCGTGGCACACACAATGTTTTTCATCACACTTGTGAGGAAATCTAATTAAAATTAACCTTACTTAACCTAAATAAAATTGTAAAACTGACAGTGACATTAGTGACATATCCATAGACAATGCGAAACGTTCGGAAACCATAGCGGTACAGACCTAAAACGGTTGATTTTATAATTGCAAAATACTGAAATACACTATTGAAACATTTAATTAATGTTACAGAAATATGTGTTTACATGTATTTGCAATAACAGTTCTCTTTAATTAAATATTTCAGTGATAAAAGTTAAAAAAGTAAGTTGGCGTTTCCTTTGAACATGACAAATAAGAGTAAAACAGAACCAGCGTTTCAAATTTAAAAAGAAAACCATTACGCCCTAGGGCGTAATAGGTCATTTACGGCCCGCAAAACCTACGTGTAATGCACCATTTTCGAGCAAGTGTGATGAAAATAAAATTGTAAAACTGACAGTGACATTAGTGACATATCCATAGACAATGCGCAACGTTCGGAAACCATAGCGGTACAGACCTAAAACGTTTGATTTTATAATTGCAAAATACTGAAATACACTATTGAAACATTTAATTAATGTTACAGAAATATGTGTTTACATGTATTTGCAATACCAGTTCTCTTTAAATAAATATTTCAGTGATAAAAGTTAAAAAAGTAAGTTAGCGTTTCCTTTGAACATGACAAATAAGAGTAAAACAGAACCAGCGTTTCAAATTTAAAAAGAAAACCATTACGCCCTAGGGCGTAATAGCTCATTTACGGCCCGCAAAACCTACGTGTAATGCACCATTTTCGAGCAAGTGTGATGAAAATAAAATTGTAAAACTGACAGTGACATTAGTGACATATCCATAGACAATGCGCAACGTTCGGAAACCATAGCGGTACAGACCTAAAACGTTTGATTTTATAATTGCAAAATACTGAAATACACTATTGAAACATTTAATTAATGTTACAGAAATATGTGTTTACATGTATTTGCAATACCAGTTCTCTTTAAATAAATATTTCAGTGATAAAAGTTAAAAAAGTAAGTTAGCGTTTCCTTTGAACATGACAAATAAGAGTAAAACAGAACCAGCGTTTCAAATTTAAAAAGAAAACCATTACGCCCTAGGGCGTAATAGCTCATTTACGGCCCGCAAAACCTACGTGTAATGCACCATTTTCGAGCAAGTGTGATGAAAAATGTTGTACTTACTACGGGCGGTTATAAAGAGACCCTCAAATCGCTAATTTACCGCCCTTGCCTACCTAATCCGACCCTCTCACATAGTCCGACCCTCTCAAGGTGGTCCGGGCCAAGCGACCTGGTTCGATCCCAGGGGCGCCACGGCCCCCACCTGGTCCGATTTTTGCAACAGTCAGTAAGGCTTGCAAGTTTGGCTTAAAAAAAAAATCGCCCTTGCCTTCGACGTCAAATACCTGCGATCTGGGACATTCTTTGTTTTACCGTCCTAGGTAAACCATGGAACCATGTGTGGGTCTCTCACAGGGGACCATAACAGCAGCCATCAAGGACCACGCCAAGCATCAACACCAACTAGAGTGGAAGAACACGGCAGGCCTGAGGCATTCGAAGCTCTTTATGGAAAGGGTTAACACGCGCTGGACCAACAAACTAAGGAAGTACAGCAGAAGACAGCTCAGAACCATAACGGGGGTGTTTACAGGTCACTTTGGGGTCAAAGGACTCCTGACTAAGCTGGGATTATCAGACAATGCTGAATGCAGAATGTGCGGCGAGGAAACAGAGACAATGAAACACATATTGTGCGAATGTCATGCCCTCGCCAGAACCAGAATGAATGAATTTGGCAATGGTTACCCAGGGCCAGAGGAATTCCAGGCACTACCAATGGGATCCATCATCCGATTTATGGAGATGGTGGAACAGGCCATGGCGTAGATGCGGTAAGGGGTAATTACACAAAAGATCCCATTGGGTCGAAGTGTATCCGCAAGGACCCCTATTACCAAGATAAGATAAGATACCGTCCTAGGTAGGTAATGTAGTATACCGGGTGTGGCCTGTAATACGAGCAAAAAATTAAACCGTAGGTTCTACTCCTCAAACTAGACAACTTTTATTCAGCGACTTTTAAAAATAACTTGTGGTTTGATTTTTAGCACACTTTAATGTTTATCCGAACACGCAATGTATTGCGAAATTGATTATGTCTGTAGGGTGACAAGATTGACAAGCAATGTCAATTAGACGGATTTTGAAGTACATTGAAAATACTAATTACTTTGTATGAAAAAGAGACAATCTAATGACTACATATTTTTAAAAAGTGGTTGAACAAAAGTTTTATTATTTGAGGAATAGAATCTACGGTTTAATTTTTTGCTCGTATTACAGGCCACACCCGGTAGAAAAAGTATGTTACTTGAGTAACTAATTATTATTACCTACGAACGTCACTTTCATAAATCATTATTGCAAAGAAAAGGCTAATAAAAAGCGTGTTATCGCGGTAAAATGCTTGTATTTAATCAGCTGGCCGATATTTTTATTGTAACTCGATTGTATTGGCTTTGGTGACACTTACACATCGTCTTATGGAAAAATTGATAGCATAATCACCTCTGTGACTGTGACACGCGAATCTTTGTCGCGCGACATATGCTACTTATCTCTTTCCACTGATTCTAGCGTGACAGTGACAGGTCATGCTCTGTCGCGCGAGAAACGAAGTCGCGGCTAGTTATGCTAGCAACGGACTAAGGGCCCGGAACCCCTTACCTTTATCGAGGTTTTAAGACTATTACTGACACAAGTATAGGCCTAATAATCCGTGCGTTTGTCTAGCATGCGCTGACGCCACAAATGTCGCAGTCGCACGTCTATTAATACGCGCGGCCTCGCTCTTTATTGCGATTCGACAATCGGCTTTGTTTGACTGCCCGTCTAGATTTGTTTGCAGGTCGACGACCTTTGGAAATTTGCAATCATTTACTAGCGCTTCCTCCCGTACCTGATGGGGTATTCTTCAGAAATATGTCTGCGACTCATTCATATGTGTCCATACATTTAGTATGAAAAAGGGCCAGATGAATGAGGTGACCGCAGACATATTTCTGAAGAAATGCCCACCTAATCATGCGTGTGATCCGACGATACGAGATTTTTTTGTGATTGCTTCCAGCTTTATTAAGTTTGGTTGCGTTTGACTGCCTGCTTACCTTGGTAGCTCCTGTGACTGGTGATGTGGTGGTTCTCAATATTCTCCAGTTCCAATATTTAATTGAGGCAGCTCGTCTGCTCGTTTGCCACTTATAACATAAAAAAAAAAAAAAAAAAAAAATTTCGGAGTATTCCTCATAGGTACAACTCGGAAGTATTTCCGGAACAGCACATCTATGGATAGCTGCCGTTATTGTTTTCTGTGAGGTAAACGGATAGCCAATAAACATAGCTGAGAACCACTGCAATGAAACCAGCTATCTAATTAAAATAATTCTAATGAAGCCACAGATCACAGATACTACACGCAGATTACAGATACTGAGTTTAGCTTATTTATTCTCAGCATTACTAATTTCATATCTTAGGTAGATATGTTAATTATACATTAATTTAATAATTGGAAAGTATAAGTATACATTAGTATACGTAACTTCCAGTAGCATGGCGTCCAAAGAACTCGATTCCTACCGGCTTGCCTAATATCACGCATTTCAGCATCTTATTCTACAGCTCTTAAGGAAAATGTACCTACGCCAAATCTGCACCGGCTTGCCCAAGGATATATTTTACGCCACGCCACTGGTACCTTTCTTACCTTCGTACCTTCAACTACTTATCTAGTCCATAGATGTAAGCCAGTGGTGGGCAAAGTACGGCCCGCGGGCCGTACTTTGCCCACGGTGGGTTTAATCCGGCCCGCCGGCGGTCCTTCGAATTATAGTAGTACTTATATGGCCCCTGATGAAACGAAATTTTTGCTATAATTCTGGCCCTCCTCTGAAATTTCTTATATATTCTGGCCCGCCATGAAAAAACTTTGCCCACCACTGATCTAAGCTGAACATTTCAAACTTACAAAACTACTCTGCGTCAGGAGTTAGTACATTTTAACATTAAATTTGGCGCGATAGAAGCCAAATGTTAATTCCAAAATCGATATCCCCTCAATCAAAACCCCGAGCCCCGAAACTTTTACCTTTGCTACCTTTCTTCAATTATTCATTTCCGTGTAACAAATTCTTACAACCGGAAAAAGTAATTTTCCACTCTAGTTAATCTCCATAGAGCCGGCGCTACGGGGGCCCGAATTCCCGTCTCTTTCGGATACATATATAAAGAGTGAGAGGGGATCATAGTCTGGGAAATATTTGGTCGAGTTTTGTATGGGATTCTTCATCATAATACTGCTCGTAAGTCTCCGCGTACGTGTACAAATTAACCATAGTCTTACAGACATTTTAATTTTTTTTTCGTCGTCGTTCTCTTCATTGCTTAATATCGGGTTCAGTTTGAAATACCTTCAACGAGCTCTTCACTATTTTTTGGCATTGCGTTCCCGTTTTCGGCTTTTCTCAAGGCAGCGGTGAAGGAAGACCAGTTACAGATTTCACTTGGTCCGTCCATCGAGTGATATCGTCCGCGTGGTCTTGTTCTCCACTTTTCTTATAACCATTTTCTTTATTCCGTGGATATCCCGCAGAAATATATCGAAGTAGACGAAATAACCACATTTTTACTAAAAAAAACCCGACTGCGGTGCACTTTGAAACTGCATAAAATCCGCCATTTTGTTTATTTTAACGAACTTCATACCCAGTGACACTCGCACCATCAAGACGAATGTAATGATGTATCATTGATCAAAATCGGATGTGCCGTTGAGTAGTTACGAGCGGACACAGGAACGGACATACATACATACATACAGGTCAAACACATAACCCTCCTTTGGGCTTCGCCGCAGTCGGGTAAAAAGTGTATGTACCCCGCGTGCTGAAAAGAAGTGGCGACGATCTACTTTGCAGGCCGTCAACTTCAATTTCCGTCTATATTATTATCAGATTTGAAAATCTGATAATAATAGTAATAAAACAACTTAAACGGATTAAATCGCGTATATTACTACATTTTAAGTCCCTTCTCTAAGGAAGGGGTGTCTAACGGACTTAAAATGTAGTAATATACGCGATTTAATCCGTATAAGTTGTTTTATTACTATGAGTGATTGATAATCGCGGAAACCGAAGACAATATTATCTGATAATAATGGTATAATTAATTGTTCAAATACCACCAAATGAAATGGAAAATGTATGTTTTCTATCATGAAATTACACTTTTGGCGTCAAACGCCAAGCGAAAAACGTTACACGCTTGGTTCCCATACAAATCGACGAACTATTTGATTCTATCTCGATAATACAGTACGTAAACCTACGAGAACCAAAGCATTAAACCCGTTGATGGCCAAGTGTAGCTTAATACTATTTTTCTCAAACATGGCATGAAATGTTGACATTACGTGCCTAAAAATAGGCCACAAAGTACCTCGTTTCCGATGCGGCTTGACACTTGGCACGGAATGGAATTTCATACTTACATTGCCGGTTGGCTATATTTTGCAGTTTTATTTATTTAAAATTGACATGAACATAACAAATAACACATTATAAACAATTTCCAATTATTATAAATTGCAAACTAAACCACAAGAATACACATTTAAAATATTTCATCTAAATATTCGCGGTAAAAATGTGAACTGAAACAGCTTTTTTTTTTGCATTGTCTATGGATATAATGTCACTAATGTCACTTTCTGACAGCCAGTTTGTGTTATCAAATATTAAGTAAGGTTATTATAGTAAGTTTATTTATTTTATTGCATGTTTGAGAAAAGCACTATACATACCTCGGCGGGAAATGGGGTTGCCGGCCTCGTAACTATCTGGCCTCGCTTCGCTCGGCCAGCTATATGTACTCGGCCGGCAATTCCTTACTTCCCGGCCTCTGCAGTAATGTACTATGGCACTTTCTCTTAGTGTTTATCGATGATCTTTAGATTTATAGCTTTATTTAAATGAGCAAGTTGTACCTTTTACTAAGTCGGTTAACACTTCTCCTATCATCCTGTGGAATGTTATGTAAAACATCACTTAGTTTTTCACTATTATTGCACGTCAGTAGTGCTATTTAAAAAAAACACGTTTCTTTAGTCATGGACATGAATAAACAATAAGTATTATGTGTATTTCCGTAACTACAATGCCGTTGAATTTCATTGCTCAGGAGGTCGTACCATTCTATGCGCAGCAACTGGTCGCAGAAGCCGACCAAGCTACTGGAAAATCTAAAAAAAAAAATCAGGAGGTCGTAGACATGACTGTCATCTACGGTGAATGCAGTAATAATGGTAGGGCAGCTTTTCCACTGTATGCGAAAGATTCCCGCCACGAAGACAGCCTAAAAGTGCACGTATAATTGTAAAGGCGTGCTCGGCGAAAACCAAATTTGATGCGAAATGTTCATCAAAATAACCATCCGTCATAAGTAGGTAGCGGTGGAAGAGCTACGTCGTATTTATCGTTAAGTGTACACGGAAATTTTTACTTAAACGGATTCTAGCTGTTTTGATGTTGACCTTGACTTGTCAGATGATAGATTGTAAACAATGAACACAGGATGTAACACAATTTTAATTGATTTATCATTATTTTTAACCAAATTTTAAAAAGTGTCTATATCTCAATAAGTTATAAAGATAAAGATAAATTTATTTTGTTAAACATAGGTACATTACAGAGATGTAAGGATAAGTGGTATGTCTCACTATGCTTTACCCACAGGTGTACAAAATTGGCATGAATGGTGTTGTAGGTCTACCATAACCTTGTTTCTCACCTAAATTTTCACGGGTTTGAATGTATGTTTTTCGTTAGTTAACATACTGTATTTCTATGGGATATCTTCTCGCCACATGTTCAAAGTAGGTTAAGATTCTTTTACGAGACCACGTACTTGCTTTTTTGAGACATTTTAATTAAACGTAACACATATTGCCTATTTGCGAAGTGTACTCGTCTGGTTGTACAATAAACGACCGCGGAGCGTGCCGTGGTAAAAAAAAGCCTTACTTTAAGTTTTAGTCATTTTAAAATCGTTGATGGCAGGAAAATGAGGGGAATCATTTGATGTTTATCGTTAATGTATTTTTATTACTGAAATATCCTATTTTCAAACCCAATTCCTCAAGCATCACACGACCTTGACGACCTTTTCTGACGACCGCTTTAGCTTAGTTGGTAGTGACCGTGCCTACGAAGCAGGAGGTCCTGGTTTCGAATCCCGGTAAGGGCATTTATTTGTCCCTGAGTCCTGGATGTTTTCTATGTATTTAAGTACTTGTATCTATTAAATATATCGTCGTCCAGTATCCATAACACAAGCCTTATTGAGCTTACTATGGGGCTAGTTCGATTTGTGTAAGATTGTCCCATAATATTTATTATTATCACAATTTTTCTTCAGGTCAATGGGAGAAGCTGCCGCTATGGACGCTGGAGCGCGAGCTCGTCGGCCAGGATATCGCAGAAAAGGAGAGCATCAAGGTGCTAGAGAAAGCGACCGTTCCTATTGTCAAGATGACCGACAAATACTCAGATGTTAAGGTGCGTCATTCAAATGTAGGGTTTGCAAACCGGACTGATTTTCAATCGGGCAGGATCCGGTCGGACCGGATCCGGTATAGCAAAATAAATTAATGGGTACTATTTGTTTCCTACTGTCATTCTTTCAGACTAAATAAAACGAATGATCGTAGGAAACAAATAGTATTAGTTTTTTTTTGCTTTACCGGATCCGGTTCGAAAATCGCCGGGTCCGGTCCGAATCCGATGATTTTTGTCGGATCCGGTAATTACTAAAAATCATCGGATCCGGCCGGATTACCGGACCCGCCGGACCAGATTGCGACCCCTAAAATAATCTTAAGTTCTTTCTGTTGCCACAGAAGGTTCTGGATCCATTTTAAGAGCAGCCGCACATTGGACCACTATTCTCTGTACTTTTAGGTATTTAAAAAAAGGTAACCAAAAAAACACGTGACTCGGGTCGTTCAGCCAATCAAAGTAACGTTTTGTGTCTGTGGCACAACACCACTGGTTGAACGACCCGTGTCACGTGGTTTTTTTGTTTACCTTTTTTTAAGTACCTAAAAGTACAGAGTATAAAGTCGCCGTCAATAGAATTTGCTAACTATGTAAACAAAAGGCGTAACTTTGTTTTGTCACTGTTTCTCCTTGAATTTTCACACCATCTCATCAAACACCACTGAAACCATACACTATTTAAACGGTCGTTGCCGTAAAATACAAAACCATACAATAAATAATTGAATCTAGGATATTTCATTAAAAAATTAAAATAGTTTCATACATAGGTTATTATGTCATAATGGAATGACGTTTTTGTTTCTCTTAAATTCTACAATTGTCTATGACGATAGCGTTGTGACTAAAGTTGGTGATATTGTAAAGCTGCTACACACTACCTAACTTACGCTCTGTACCTAAGAAAATAAAATGAAATATTTAGACGGCATCATCGATAGAGCTACGGATGCAATAACGGCACCTTTTGTGATAAATACTGGTGGATACATAATCTTCAAGTAACGATTCGTCTTCTGATTAAGCAAATTAAAAATACCTGTTTCTTGCGTTCGATACTTTAAAAGTCCATATGTTTTGACATAAAAGAGTAAAGTAAGAGTCTTCCCCATCACTGGTAAATTCATCATTCAGAGACAATTTCAATATGGCGGTTTATTTACAAAGTTAGCAAATTCTATTGACGGCGACTTTAGTGGTGGCCACTCCCGCAGCTTGTGGGCCGAATGCGGTCACTCGAACGCACGGCGTGCGCCGGTGCCATGTAATATGTATGAAAAAACTCTGCCGCTTGTGGCGGCCACCATTAAAATTGTGTGATCCAGATCGCAGGTTTTTGTGGCCAGAGTCTGACGGGGCCCATATAATGCAATCAGGGGCTTTTAACCGTCCTGGATGCGATATATACTATTTTTGCCTCCAACTGACAAACGAGCATACAGTCCACCGGATGGAAAGCCCAAACTGTAACCGTATAAACACATTGCAACATTTGCAAAGTTAAAGGTTACATTAAAATAAACTATGTTTTTAGTGTTGTATGTATATGTTTTCTTCATCAGGTGGACATATCATTTAACATGAGCAGCGGAGTCAAGAGTGCCGAGCTTATCAAACAGTTTAAGGTCAGTAAGGTTATGTCGCAGCAACGGTCAGAGCCCAAAGTGTATTAGTACAAAAAACTACTTTAATGTTATGAAGAGAAGGCTCAAAATTAGATGATAAAATGTTATGGCGGGGGGCTAGGTTGATTGCGGTCTATTCTATTACATAGATAAGAATATTATTATGGATTCTCTCTGATCGATCCGTGGTTCGATAATTACAGTTGCAGTGTATCTGTTACGTAAAAATTGATTGTAATTTCTTTGAAAGCTTGTAATTCTGCTACGTATTTTGAAAATAACTTTTGTCCCTTTTAGGTGTATCCAAAAGAAATTGTCCGATAGCGAGTTTGATAGACTTTAAAAAATTTAAGGGCATTTTTTTAGGGTTCCGTAGCCAAAATGGCTAAAAAGGAACCCTTATAGTTTCGTCATGTCCGTCCGTCCGTCCGTCCGTCCGTCCGTCCGTCCGTCCGTCCGTCCGTATGTCACAGGCATTTTACTCAAAAACTACAACACCTATACTGATGAAATTTGGTATATAGATGTCTTGTAGATGCCGCAACTAAGTTTGGTAGTTAAATAATAAAAATAAAAAAATCTAGGGGGGGCACTCCATACATGTAACAGAAACTAAATAATTTTTTTTTCACAAAATGTCAACGTGTGTTACATAGTTCGACAGCTCTTTTGAAAACATTTTAAGGTTCTTAAGTAATGTTTGTGATTAAGTGAATACCTTTGGAAATAATCGCTCCGAAAGTTGTGAAAATTGTGTCCCCCCCCCTCTATCTTCTAAACCGTGTGTCCGAAAAATATAAAAAAAATTACAAAGATAACGCTCAATTAATACTTTCAACGAAAATTATTTTCAACAAGATCGGATTAACCGTTTTTGAGTTATTGCCGATAAACTGCGCTTCTCAACAAAAGGACGTAATTGCTATGAAGATACGCTCTTTTGTTGTTGTACTTTTTTTACATCGTATTTTTTACCTTATAGTTACGGCTATGGAACCCTACACTGAGCATGGTCCGACATGCTCTTGGCCAGTTATTTTTTAATATATGGCTAGGTGAAACTTAAGCTATGTTTAAATACCGTCAAACCCGTCAGTAGGTGAATTGGATGCAGTT
The DNA here is from genome assembly GCA_947034925.1 of Eudemis profundana. Lineage (NCBI taxonomy): Eukaryota > Metazoa > Arthropoda > Insecta > Lepidoptera > Tortricidae > Eudemis > Eudemis profundana. The sequence continues at coordinate 4,422,422 of OX344814.1, read as the reverse complement.
TGGCACTAATCGCCAGTTTTGTGACTGCTAGTTAAGAGGTCATTTTAAAAGAAAATAATGAATTGAATCAAGCGTTACTTTGCGGAAATCCATGTTAATTCAAACAAAAATCTGTGGGTCTAGTGAAAAGGGGTACAAGTTACATTTATACCAGGACCAAAAGGTCACAACTCTGTTGTATGGCTTAAGCCCTTTTGCTCCTAGGTTAAATGCCATTTATTCACTAGAGCCACGGAAATATAGCTTTGCTAATCCGCGACATGATAACGTGTTAGTCAATTAGTGCTGGCCCGTTATACTGACTTGCGTATTTTATGCAAAATAAATAATCCAAAAAAGAAAATATTTTTAGCCGAACTCAAAGTGTATATTAAAATCAGTTCGTTTAGAGTGCGTTTCCACTTATTCGGAGCTAGGTGGAGCGAAACGGAACGGATGAAATATTCGCCCAATGGAGAGGACCGCGGAAGTGGAAACGCATAGGTACCTACTTAAAATTGAAAAAGATTACCATATACAACATGATGGGCTTACAAATTGGACTGTGCCAAATAATTTAACCACTGACTCTATCAACATCATTATATCAAAATGACCGTTTATCTTTGTATTTTAATGTCTTTTAAACCCTTTTAAAGTACGAGATCTCCAGATACGAGTCTCGTAGATATGTACAGGTATACCAGCTGTGTGCACAGCTGTTTGTGTTTGCGTCGTCACCTTGAGCGATGTTTGCACAAAATCAATTATTGCATACAAAACAATATAATTATGCTGCAGACTTGCATGCGTATGTAGATTGTTTGTCGAACTGTTGATTGCATTAAGATATAGGATAGTTGGGAATATGGGGCATCAAGCGGTTTAGTTGCTCAATTAAATTTAACTACATATAGAATTTAACGGTTTAACGACTTCACGACCAACAACCCGCCTATCGGGCGCTCGTAACGTTTGCTCAAATGCAGGCCGGTTTTGCGCCCGCTAGGAGGGCGCCCGCTAGAAGGGCACACACCCTCCTAGCGGGCTCTATCGGTTTCTGGAGTATTGTTAAATTTTTAGTTTGTTTGTGAAAGTGTTTAAGACGAGTGACAATTTTTTTTTGTAAAGCTTCTTTCTGAACTGCCACGGTGGAGCTAACTGGAAAACCGCCGTGTTGGCTCGGTGAGCCGTGGAGATGCTGGTTCGAATCCCGCTTGAGGGATTTAATTTTCAAATCAATAAAATAGAAACAATAAGACAGTAATTAAATTTGTTAGTTTGTCTATCTTCTTTGATGTTAGTTATTATTATTTATTTGCTTAAGAATTAGCTGGAAGAGATCACAGGGATAAGTTCGCCTTTGTACATAACCATTGATTTTTGTATTTACATACATACTTCGTTAGTAGACGTTTGGGTCTCAACAAAAATTCATACGATTCACGTTCGAATCTCAAAATCCATTTGGCCTCAAGTGCTTCTGACAAATTTCGTAGGAATGAAAATAGTTCGCCCCGAAGAGTGTCTCTGTGAGTCTTCTTTCCTCCTTGCGAATTTATTAGACTCTTTGTTGAGGACAAATTAACTGAAGGAACTGCTGTTCAAATGAACTGAACTTTGATCCCCTCACTAATATTCTCCCATTTAAAACATTTTTAATAAAAGCGAAAATTAAAAATATAAATTAGACTAATTTGACGGTTGATAGTACCTAACGCCTTTTGTAACGCCTCCCAGGATGGGGTAAAAAATGAGGCAACTGGTTGAAAAATTGGATGACTTTGGTATCGCCTCGGTGGCACAATTGGTAGTGCGCCTGTGTTGGCCCGGAGAACCGTTGGAGACGCAGGTTCGAGTCCTGCCCTAGGCATACATTGTTTAGAATTCGTTCGCAGACGTTAATGCTATAATAAAAAATAGTACATTACACAATTAGGGTGATAATACAAAGAAAGGCCGAGGTCGCAGATGTTTGCGGCCCGAGCTGCAAGCGAGGGACGTAAATATGCGATCGAGAACTTTCTTTATTACCTCCCGTGTTGTGTACATCATTTTATGTCTACACTTGGCTAGAAACCGAAAAGCCACTTTATGGCCAGGTGGTGCTTAAAATAGTATGCCGAGTGGCCTATGTAAGGTACGAGAACTTTAATAGCTAATTATGTAACTATTGTATACAATACTTTTTCTATGAGTCAACTAAAACAACATACCACACTATTTCAGAAAAAGAGGAAACGTTCTTCTTCATCCGCCATCCCATTAAGTTCGAATAACTTTTATCGTACAGCTTTCTTGACTTCTTTGGCAACAAGTTGATAGTTGCTTGCTCTGCAATGTTCGTTACTTCTTCAGGAGTGGAGGTTAAATTGTCGCTCATTTTTATTTGTATTGTAAGTCAAATAAACTATCACAATCACCGTACTTCCACTAAAACTATTCATTCAAAGTTTTATTTAAAGGCCGAAAACAATTGAGCGGCAGCATTGGTTGTAAAGCGGTTTGTGATTGGCTCATTACAGGACTAATTGCACCAATCGCGTGGCAGGAGCGTGTTTAAGTAGAGGCAAATTTGACAGGTATTACGTTCTGAAACGCATTTAATCATCGAATTTGCATTAAAAGGAGGTTTTTACACAAGGATACACTTTTTTTAAATTTGAAAGTTCTATTTTCAAAATTATTATAGTTGTCTAAAGCATATTATAATAAATATTATAGTTGAGTAGAGAGTGTCATAGACTAAATAACATTGAAAAGTTAGCATTTATAGTTTAGTTTATGGGATCCTAATGGAAAGATTAAAGTCGACGAGTATATTTATGCCACACCTGGCCATAAAGTGACTTTTTCCGCACGCTGCGCGTACGGAAAAAGCCGCTTAGAGGTAATAAAGAAAGCCCTCGATCGCATATTTCTGTCCCTCGCTTGCAGCTCGGGCCGCAAACTTCTGCGATCTCGGCCTTTCTTTGTATTACCACCCTAGTTATGTAATGTACTATTTTGATAGTCCCTTTTTCCTGATATACAGTGAATCCTAGTTCAGGCATAGGTTCAACTCATTAATTGTAGGTACCTATATCTTAGTCTTTAGATGTCATCGTTGTATAATACGTTGTTTAATAAATTTATTCTATTCTATTCATTGACGTATACAAAGGACAGGGCGAGCGAGCGCGCAGACGGTTTCAACGCTTTGGCGGTAAAAATACCGCCAAATCAGTGCCAGTCGGCAGTGCGACACGCGTGCACTGCGCAGCTGGTCTTTATAGCTGCATTTTTTTGTTACGGGGAAAATTGTTCCGAAATGTTCCGATGGGCCTATCCTTACTTTTGAAATCATTGATTCTATTCTATATATTCTCCCATTTACTTACAGGAGAAATACCCCGTCCTAACACGACTAGTCATGGTACTGAAGCAGTTCCTACTCCAACGGGACCTGAACGAGGTCTTCACCGGCGGCATATCTTCCTATTCTCTCATACTCATGTGCATAAGCTTCCTACAACTCCACCCCCGCCCGGAACGATTGCGACAACCCCACAACTTGGGGGTGTTACTAATAGAATTCTTCGAGCTATATGGAAGGAAGTTTAACTACGTGAAGACGGCGATTAGAGTGAAGAATGGCGGGTCGTACGTGTCGAAGGATGAGATACAGAAGGACATGAATGATGGTCATAGGCCGTCGTTGTTGTGTATAGAGGATCCGTTGACGCCTGGGAATGATATCGGGCGGTCTAGTTACGGCGCGATACAAGTTAAACAGGTTAGTTTTTACGTATAATTTACTTCTTTAAATTTGCCTTACTATATAATTATCGTGCACATTATTTGAAGGGTACACGGAAAGAACATGTCTAGTCACTTTTTTTTGAAAATGAGATTTTAATCTCAAAACGTAGAGCTCCCATTAAACTATAACTTACCACTTGATTACAGGTGAATATCTTAAAATAACATATATATTTTTCACTTTTAAAGAGATGGTTGCCATACTAGTTGTTCCCGACGACTAACTTTCAAACCGCTATAACTCAAAAAGTCACTTAGGTGACTAGACATGTTCTTTCCGTGTACCCTTCATTTGTTGTAAGTAGGTAATGTTATTGTTGTTTATTCAGACTCAAGAGCTGTTAAAAAAATCCCTTCCAATAAATAGCCCAGTCGTGGGCAAAGTACGGCCCGCGGGCCATCTCCGGCCCGCGGGCGATCCTTCGAAATAAGTACATACTACTATAGTTCTGGCCCGCCATGAAAAAGCTTTGCCCACCACTGCAATAGCCCATACTATTTTATGTGGCAGTTTTGTGACGAACTTTATAGTTTTAGGTAAATGAATTGGTAACCCGTTTACTGGCGAAAGAGGGTACTTAGGTCTATCAAATAAAGCTAACTTAGGTCTAGTAAAAGTTTCACGATTTTTCAGATATATGACTTTTTATTTTTCTCAAATTTGACACTCTCTTCTAGTTTTTTTGGCTGTACTCTTTCTTTTTTTAATTTTTCGTTTATTATTTAATACCAAAATAATTTCGAAGCACGCAAGCCTCTCACTCTTGCCTTAATAAACATCCAGGTCGTAAGTCACCAGAAACACAGACATCGCAGATACAGAGAGTTTACTTATAATATCTCATTCTTACAGGCCTTTGACAGAAATCATAATAACAGAAAGTTCACTCGTAACATTCCATTCTTTCAGGCCTTCGACTACGGCTACATAATCCTCCAGCAAGCCGTCGCTCCCCACAACGTGCTGCTAGCCCGGCACAGCGCACTGGGCCGCATCGTGCGCGTGACCGACCACGTGTTGCAGTACCGGCGATGGGTGCGCGACACGTTCGAGCCGTTCTTCTTCCCGCACCGACCCGCGCCCGCGCCTGCGCCGCTGTCCAGCGAGCCGTCGCCGCCGCAGAGCGACAGCGAGCCGGTGAGTGACGTCACAACACCGGCGATGGGTGCGCGACACGTTCGAGCCTGGCGAGTGACATCACAATACCGGCGATGGGTGCGTGATACGTTCGAGCCGTTCTTCTTCCCGCACCGGCCCGCGCCCGCGCCTGCGCCGCTGTCCAGCGAGCCGTCGCCGCCGCAGAGCGACAGCGAGCCGGTGAGTGACGTCACAACACCGGCGATGGGTGCGCGACACGTTCGAGCCTGGCGAGTGACATCACAATACCGGCGATGGGTGCGTGATACGTTCGAGCCGTTCTTCTTCCCGCACCGGCCCGCGCCGCTGTCCAGCGAGCCCGGCGAGTGACGTCACAATACCGGCGATGGGTGCGTGATACGTTCGAGCCGTTCTTCTTCCCGCACCGGCCCGCGCCGCTGTCCAGCGAGCCCGGCGAGTGACGTCACAATACCGGCGATGGGTGCGTGATACGTTCGAGCCGTTCTTCTTCCCGCACCGGCCCGCGCCGCTGTCCAGCGAGCCCGGCGAGTGACGTCACAATACCGGCGATGGGTGCGTGATACGTTCGAGCCGTTCTTCTTCCCGCACCGGCCCGCGCCCGCCCCCGCGCTGCTGTCCAGCGAGCCCGGCGAGTGACGTCACAATACCGGCGATGGGTGCGTGACACGTTCGAGCCGTTCTTCTTCCCGCACCGGCCCGCGCCCGCCCCCGCGCCGCTGTCCAGCGAGCCGTCGCCGCCGCAGAGCGACAGCGAGCCGGTGAATGACGTCACAACACCAGCGATGGGTGCGCGACACGTTCGAGCCGTTTTTAAACCCGCCCGCCCCCGCGCCGCTGTCCAGCGAGCCCGGCGTGTGACGTCACAATACCGGCGATGGGTGCGTGAACGTTCGAGCCGTTCTTCCCGCACCGGCCCGTGCCCACCCCCGCGCCGTTGTCCAGCGAGCCCGGCGAGTGACGTCACAATACCGGTGATGGGTGCGTGATACGTTCGAGCCGTTCTTCTTCCCGCACCGGCCCGCGCCCGTCCCCGCGGTGCTGTCCAGCGAGCCGTCGCCGCCGCACGGCGACAGCGAGCCGGTGAGTGACGTCACAATACCGGCGATGGTCGCGTGACCCGTTCTTATTATACACGTACCGACACCGTACCCGTCGTATTCGACACCATACGATATGATACGGTACAATATGATGTGTTTAATGAGTTACTAATTTAATAATACTTACTTTACTCGCGAGCCAAGGCACCTAGACCAGATAAAAACAGCAATTTTTACCCATTGTCAAATTAAATTAATTGTAAGTAACTGTGCATAATTATGTCACAGTAATTAATTGTTGCACTGCGCTACAGCTGCTGTATTCTATGTCCCCCATCTAACCACTAGCTTCGGTACGAGATATCGTCATTACTTTAAAAAGAGCTCTTATCTAAAAATGTCCTAGAGAAAAACGTCAAAAGTTACATGCGAACGTCATATACACTTACTGCGTTTTTACCTGAAGTTAGTGTCAGATACGTGTTTTTTTTTAAAGTAATGACGATATTCTCCTAATGTCAATGTTTTTTGAACCTTGACTTATGTCCGCGACTACGATATGCGTTTTTCGGCTGATAATGATGAACTGACTTTTTTTTTGTACAGGAGTGGTCGGACAGCTCCCCCCGCGCGGCGTCCCCTCCCCCCTCGCCGGGCGCGCGCACGTCGCCGCCGCCGCTGTCGGCGCTGCAGTGCTCGTCGCCGACGCCGCGCCGCGTCTCCGCGCACCAGAGCCTCATCATACACCACATCACTAGCAACTCCGACTTCAACAACATACCCTCAGGTGCGCGGTAGATAGGTCCTGTTACCCCCCTTCACGCCCCTCCAAGCGGGGGGCTTCTCCCCATCAATGTTATCATACATCACTAACAACCCCGACTTCAACAACATACCCTCAGGTGCGCATCCCCTCGTCAGAGTCTCGTCATATCACGAGCAATTCTGTCTTCAATGACATACCCTCAGGTACGCAGTAGATAGCTCCCGTTCTCCCCCTCCACCCCCCCACCCTCCTGTCAGAGTCTCATCATACACCACACCACTAGCAACTCCTTCTTCAACAACATACCCTCAGGTACGCAGTAGATAGTTCCCGTTATCCCCCTCCACACCCCCCCCGTCGGAGTCTCATCATACACCACATCACTAGCAACTCCGACTTCAACAACATACCCTCAGGTGCGTACAGACAGTTCCCCTCATCCCCTCCACACCCCTTTAAGCGGGGGGCTTCCCCCGTCAGAGTCTCATACATCATATCGCTAGCAATTCTGTCTTCAACAACATCCTCTTAGGTACGCAGTAGACAATCCCTCCCTCCGCACCCCCTTTACCTCTTCCTACTAATGTCGACACGGCACATAGACCCTTCACCAACTAGGTGCTCATCCTTCCATTACAACGTTCCACTGCAAGCAATACAGACATCTAAGTAACAAAAAGCTGTGGAAAAATAAATCTTATTCTTTTTTTGTTGATAAATGCGTGCCATCTCGATGTTATCTAATCACGTAATCCAATTTTCTTTGTTTAAATATGACATGATAAAAATCTTAAACTTCCTAAAATGTTAATAATATTCGTTTCTTTTTTCAGGAGTAATGCAACAACGCTACGCAACCGACGCCGCGCCGAAGAACCGCAACCGCTCGTTCTCCTCCAAGCAGCGTCGGTACTCCTCCCCGCCCGCAGCGGCCCCGCAGCGTTACCGCACCGACACGCGCACGAACAAGAAACGCAGACAATTCGCGCAGCAGCCGCAGCGATGATATACGATCAAAAAGGTGATCTAGACTGATACGGCGATAGCTTTGGATGGTAGGGAATTGGGATTTTAAAACAGTCAAGATACAGTCTACACGGAGAAATAGTCAAAAATATGTGAACAGCGACGTTCATGTCAAAGGTGTGAGAGCGCTCAGATATTCTTGTCTGCGTGTAGATATTTAAGTTGTCGACTGTACTTAGGTAAAAATAAGCCTCTAAAGAACCTCTGTATGGGCAAAGCCACGTCCTTATTTTATGCCTTACGGCAAGAAGTAGTAAATTTAAAATAGCTGAAAAGAACGAACCTCATCGTTCGAATACGCTTATTATATTTTGGACATTATTAGTTCTAAATTCGATATTTCTATGAATTTTATGTCAGCGCATTAACATGCCCGGAATTTCCTTGGACAAAAGACTGTCGCAATCACAATAGTTCTTGAAACATTTTTTATCGATATCGATAATTGTATATCAATTAAAAAATATTTTTTAATCATATTTTACTTGAGGTTAGAATAAAATTATACTTAATACAGAGACTGACGCAATTTCTTCTTCGAAATCCACTTTAGTACACACGGCAGCATATGATATAAGTTTGTGCAAGTGATGGGAGTAGGTAATCATTAATTTCTTTTTAATCATTATAAAGCCATTTATGTATACAAAATGAACGTTGAATGACAAAATGAATGAGCAAAGGACCATGCGTCAAAATGGACCCAAAACCAACAGAGCTGAGAGTTGTGTCATTAAATAGGTCTTTACATGTACTTCATTTCATTATATGGGCACCAAGTTCAATGCCATTGCAAAACTGAGATATTCAAATTCAAAATATTATGAGCAGCGCTAAGTGAAGCGGGCGCGAGTGCCATATTTTTGCCGCCGCGTGCGCCCGCTCCGTGCACCCGCGTCAGCTAGCGTAGGCGTACTGGCGTAGCAGGTGTTTCACATAGAAACTAAAATAGGAACATCTCAGTTTTGCAATGGAATTGAACTTGGTGCCCATAGAATGAAGTGAAGTACATGTAAAAACCTTTTAAAGACATAACCCTCAGCTCTGTTGGTTTTGGGTCCACTTCCCATACAAAGTTGCCCATGGTCCTTTATATAACTCATTGTAATCGGTGCGATGTTCAGGTTTTTATGATTTTGACACGTAAAATTTAGTATTAATTTTCTTTATTTTGAAAACCGATTTTTTTCTATTATTACACAACTATCAATATCGATAAAAAAAATATTCTAAAACTAGTGTGATTGCGACAGTCTTTCGTTTTGCCAAGGAAATGACTGTTATTTTCCGGCTAACCAACAACATAGTTTTTCATTTATAACGACATTAACAACTGTCTTTTTATTACTAATACAATGATATCGTCCATTGTAGACTTGCAGTAACAATTGACAATGTTATTGTTCAGATACATTTTTGTGTTACGTTGTGGTGACAATGTTTCTCTATAACTCAACTATACAATGATTTTGTTCAGTACAATGTTTTTATTTTGGCCATGGTAACTAATATCAACTGTACAGAAGCATAATATTAGTTCTAATATTAACGGTTCCCGATACAAATCCAAAGTTAACTGACGTCTTGTTAGTCTTATTTCGCCGCGTGTGCCGCAATTGTGGCTAGCATAATACATTGTACAGTGTAAATAAATATTATAGTATTTGGTCCATTATCTATGCGACATGGTAGCGACGCGACACGCAAGCAACAAAAAGGCCCTTTGGGCAAAGAATGTTATTGTTATTAACACTTCCATTTTGTTATAGTCATGTCTTGTATCAGTCTTATAAAAAGTAGGTACTATTTTTTGTATATTTTCGGGGGCAATAAATAGTATATGATAGATTAGGGGGCATATTTCTCCGTTTTAAAAAATCGAATCTACTTAACGTTGTACAAAGTCTTTGTACGTGAACAAAGTCATTGTCTGTAGGAGAAGCCGCGCAGTGTTATTTAGCATTACGACAACATCGGCAGTGCTATTGTTCAGGTACAGTCATTTGCAGAGTAAAGTAACCCCTTTTCGTACTACGAATGTATGGCAGGGGGTTCTTTTTTTCTGAATTAACACAAAAAAAAAATCGGCTAAAATAAAAAAAAATATATAATAACCTAATAAATTACAATCAAATATAAAACGGAAAAATAACTAATATCTACATATATGTTGTACATCGTTAGGTGACAACCAAGACTCACTAAACATAAACTAAACAAATCACCGAGATAGTCAACCTTATTGCTCTTCCAACACGGTTTATTTTCCTTTGAGATTTTTTTTAGTAATTAATGCGTTTTGTTTGTCACCCGAAAATATGATTCAGGCCATCGTAGGTAACTATAAAATTGTGTATTACGTGTGTCCACGTTTTGCACAATTTTCTCGTAAAAATAAGTGTTTAGTGAATTTGCTGCTTTCAAGTCGCGTGGCTGCTGTTTCGCGAGAAAGGACCTAAATCCACGTACAGACTTATTTTCTTCGACGGTCGGGTACGCAACGCGACGTATTGGAAAATATAGGGCGTCTCGCGGCTTTGCCACATGGGGGGAAAGTACCTTGAATATTGTAAATGGAACATTTTACTGAAAGCAGACATTATTTTATTTTTAAAAGTAAATAATACTGCATTAAAAGTTTTTTTAAATTACTCGTTTTGTATGAGAATTAATTTTCTTAAGATTTAAATCATTTATTTTACGCTATTCCTTTTTTTGAGATATTATGTTACTTAAGGGAAATTATTTCTTTTTGTCCTCTCTTTCGATTGTCATCATAAAAATACGGGGTGTTATTTTTTCACACTTGGGTCAGTTCGATTCCCCGACGAAGCAGGTAATTTTTAGAAAATCTTTGAATGCAGTATGACTTACTTTAAAAAATAAAATAAAGTTCCGTTTCAGCAAAACATCTTATCTACATATTTGAAGTACTTTCCCTCCATGTGGCATAGCCGTGGGACGCCCTGTATAGCAGCAAGCGGCGGTGATCACAGTTGACTTTTATTTAAAACGATAGACGGTATCTAGGCGACACATGATTTAACCAAAAGTCGTCACTCGATGGTGCTTCGCGGTAAAAATCGAGTGACACTAAGGCAAGAAAAAAAACTATAAAACACCTGAAATCGACCCTTTGATGCTACATTTTATAATTCTATTAGTGTATAAAACACTTAACCGGTATTTCGAGAAATACCATCAAAGAACACTAGTGGAATTGACTCGCTGTATTGTCTATCTGTTGTTTATGAAAGTAAGGATGAAGCCAGAGGAGCGTAATTTTGTGAGTTGTGATCTGCGTAATTTCAGCTACGTAAACAGGCTACTTTCCTGACGGATAAAACCAGTTACTTTTTATGAAGTGTCAAAACGCTCAGATAGTATGAAGTTTGTGTGGAATAAAAGTGAAATGACGTCATTTACTCAAACATCAAATCATCTTCTTATTTATAGGTTTTGATCTTTTAAATATCGTTTAAAACGCTAAATAGGTGATGTTTAGTTCATTTTTGCAAATTTTCGAAAGCTGATTTAATGGCTAGCGTGTAGTAATTTATATTGACTACAGGCAAATGCCCTATCTTCAACAATACATTTTGACGACTCATTTGCGTCGCCGTGTGAACCAAAAAGGAGTTTAGTATGAAACCGAATGTAGCAGAAATTACGCGACTCACAACTCAAAAAATCACGCTTTCTGGCCTCACCAAGAGTCTGTATGAATATCGAATTAAATCTTCCATTCTGTCGTTGCGTTGCGTAGCCGGCCATCGGAGTATATTGACGCTTACCGTTCGCTATTGGATACCAATTAATAATAATCTCTATTACCTTAATCTGTGTCTCCACCTGACCTATGCGACGCAGAGCGGTATGCGAGAAAAAAATCCACCAATCAAAGTGCCTATAGTCGGAATACGCTAAGTTTTCAGAGGTCGAAAAAATAGTTTTATTTAAAAAAGTACATATGGCAACATCACAAGAAATAGGATTAATTAGACTTGATACTTGCCAAATGTATTTCCGTTTAATAAGTATAGTCTGATCGCCGACTTAAGAGTAAAGAGTCATAAAAATGAGCTAATTAGTTATCTATTATAAGTAGAAAGAGTGTAAGTGATTTCTTACGTATACAAAAAGCTAACGTAATAGTTAGTACTAAGGTACAATATCAAATGACAGCGCAAAAATTGCAAATGCAATAAAAAGCATTGGAGGGGTAGGGTTGCAACAATCGGGAATTTTCAACTAGTACCTATTCCGTTGAATCTGGTTTAGTGGTTTATGTTTTAATATTTTACCCACTTATTACAGTTTTGACGACCCTCTGCGGGTGTGAAGATATATTTCGTATTTGAAACATAAAAAGCATTTTGAACTTTAATAGAAAGTGTTTAGGTCGAAATTCACTACTTCGTGTTACGACTTGTCACCTTTCGAAGTAATAATGCTATTTTAACAAGTTTTATGGCTTTTTACTCTAACGGCGCCGGATAGACTATACCTTGCTCTAATCTCGCTCAGCGGGGCTCGGCATTGGTGTTTTTTTTTCCTCGCACACCGGTCCGCATCGCACAGCTCAAGTGGAAACACAGCCTAATGGTAACTTTTCTCTGTACCTACTTGCTCTAAAGCGTTTTTCTGGGTCGATATTCAGCGTTAACCGCAGCGTTTTGTCATTACCGTTCAAGCAAATGCCTGCAAGGAATGACGATCACAGTTGAGGTTTCAATGGAACCAAAATTGTATCCAGGCAGAGTGATTCTATGAATAGGGAACGTGCACGACGAAGGTGCTGCCAACTGGTGCCGCCAATCTAAATCATATACCCTCTCATGCTGGGGCCACAATGACGAAAACGCCGTTAATAACGTTAATTTATCGCGTTGAAGGACGATTAACGTCAGTGTAGCTACGACTTACTATATTTGACATTGACACTTACATATTATCATTGACATTGACAGCTTGATTTGACAGGGGCGACAGTTTCCTTTATTGTCCGCCCGTGTTTCTTTTGTCGTTTAGTGCTGCCACCTATACAGGGTGTCCCTAAAACCAACCTTGATACGAAAAGGGCTGATAGACCAGCTCATAAGAACCTAGATTAAGCAAATTTGACCTTAGTAAAAATCTCTTAGTTTTCGAGATATTGACGTTTTTGTAAAACTCGTGCTAAGTGATACCCTGACTCGGTGTTTTGAGTGTCATTGCTAAAATATCAAGTATTTTTCAAATCTGTTTTTTGCTATGTATTGCCAAATAACTATGCTATTGAACGTATTTTCTATTTTTGCTAATTTGCTGTATATAGTTCGTGCACGTTCCCTATAGTTCTTGCCGCTCGTCATTGCCAAAGTATAAAGATAGACCTCTCAGGTCAGGGCAGGTCTATGTAGCCGTTTAGAAGCACGCGATACCTATTCAAGCTCGAAGCGCATACGGTGCGATCGGTACAGCATTCTTACGCATTCTGAAAACGTTGCTTGTAGTGCGTTCGTTTACGGCGCGCACACATTCAAACCGCGCGGCGTAGCTTTTGTAGAAAAACTTGCTGCTGTTATACTGTGTCATTGCATTGCCTTGCACCAGTGCGAATGCCCAATAACAAAACCTAATAAGTGCTACAACAAAAAGCTTAACAACATTTTTATGTGTATGTTTTTACGCCCTTTTTAAAATTTGATCTGGAGCACTTACTAGGTTTTGATATGGGGCAGCCGATGTGGCATGCACACCATAAATACAAAAAGATACTGTTTACCCTCTAATCCACTGGTTCCTAACCTTTATTATCATATCACCCACATTCTCATCGGGATTTGTATTATTACCCCTCCAAAAAAATTGGTATTATAAGCTTATAAGAAACTGTTCAAAGTAAAACGGCTTAACATTTATGCGTATTACCCCTGAGAAAACTTCTTTTTACCCCTGGAGGGGTACCCCCGGGTTCGGAACCACTGCTCTAATCTCTTCCCTATTAAGTGTAGGAGGGCAGAAATGAGTAAAGTGGGCGGTATCTTAATCCGCTACTTACCCTACTCAATTCTGTAGGATAGAAATGAGTAGGGTGGGTAGCGGATTAAGATACCGCCCACTTTACTCTTAGTAGGGTAGGAATTAGAGAGAAGGCAATCTCTTTTTGTCTTTATATCTGCACTCCACGGCACTGCCTTGCACTAGTATATATATAACGGCAAGGACCATTAAAACGAGGACTGTCATTCTCCATACAAAAAGCTGTTCCCCGAATTTACAACGCCATCTATGTATAAGCTTGGTAAAAGCATTATATTATTTACAATTATTCAACTTTGCAAACGTGACACAGTATTTAAATGTTAGAATTTATTTATTATTAGCTGTTTACGAACTAATTGTTACTATATTATGTTTCTTTGTTCAATTATAACATCGTTAAATGTTTAGTTTTTTAACGCCATCTAGTTTTTGCCCGGAAATCCCCTTGCGGTCGGGTTACAATCCAAAGTATGGAGAATGACAGTCCTCTTGTTTTAATGGTCCTTGATAACGGTAATGACATTTTATCAAGCTGCTACAACGTTTGAATATACAGCCTTCTGTACCGCGAGTTCGTTCAACTTTGCCTACATATCGTCAATAATTTGAAAAAAGCTCGTATCTGAAAACGTCGTAGAGAAAAATAGTACATTACACAAATAGGGTGGTAAAACAAAGAAAGGCCGATCGCCCCGAGCTGCAAGCGAGGGACGTAAATATGCGATCGAGGGCTTTCTTTATTACCTCCCGTGTTGTGTACATAATTTTATGTCTACACTTGGTCAGAAAGCGGCTTTTTCCGTACGCGTAGCGTGCGGTGAAAGCCACTTTATGGCCAGGTGTGGCATAAAGTAAAAAGTTACATACGAACTTCGTATACACTTACTGCGTTTGTTTTACCTGAAGTCAGTAGCAGATACGTGTTTTTTTTTAAGTACTGACGATATGCAGTACTGCTTGAGTAATAGTAGACTGAGTCACAAGGTAGCAAAATTGTATATTTACGGCGTACATTGACCTGAATGTAGCGAGGGATTCTAAAGTAGGAACCAGAGCGTAGCGTGGGATTCAAGTGTTAACGCCCAAAGTGAAAATTATGTATTTGCGGCGTGACATACTGCTTATCACGCCAATGAAAAGCATACATATTGCCTAAATATATATCATACAATGAACTATGTCCGATCTGTCTGCAAAATTAAGACGATTACAAGAAATAAAAAAAAAAGACATACTAATATAATTGAACAAAAAAGTAGCACTTTAATTCCTCCTGCGCAGGAAGAAAATGTTTTTTTTTTAAATACTCGTGTGAGGTGAGAAAAGAAAAATTATATGGGACATTCTCAAAAAAAGATGATAAAGAAAGCCTCAGATCGATTCTTCTAAGACATTCTTTGATTTTCGGACTTGAGCAGTGACCTAAAATGGCAAAGTTGAATACGAAAACTTTTTATTGCAATTTTTCTACACTTACGTATAAAAAAATTTAACTATTTAAACCGCAACTATGAAATGACCTATACGCTTCTAAAAAAGTGCGATTGTATAACTAAACAAATTTATTGTTACATAGCGCTGTGACTATAATAATAGTTTTTAGTATATAGATATATCTGTGCTGATTTTGTAAGGGCGTTTGTATGTAATTTTAGCGCACTCATCGTTGTTGGGCATTTCTCCAAAAATATGTCTGCGGTCACATCATTCATCTGGCCCTTTTTAATACTAAATGTATGGAGACAGATGAATGAGTCGCAGACATATTTCTGGAGAAATGCCCTGTTATACGATATTGTAGTATTGAGGACTTCTTTTATTCTATTGCCACCAAAATTATTGTCTCAAAAAATAGTGCCCAAATAGTACCCTAGGGCTCTAAAATTTCATTTCTCTAGCTATCGTAGAAGCTGAGATATTCCAATTATACCTGATTTCGAAGTATTAGAAGTCTTTTTATGTGAAATTCCCGGGTACGCCAGCTTGACGGTGTGAAATTTTGTACACCGTTAAGTCATGGAATATCTCGGCTTCTACGATACCTAGAGAAATGAAATTTTAGGGCCTTAGGGTACTATTTTTTGAGATATAAACCGTTTCCGAAAACAAAGCCGTTCCAGAGATACAAACGGTGTACGCCAGCTTGACGCCCGGTAGCGTACTCCGTGAACGGGCCTTATATTTCGAAAAGTTCAAGGCTACTATTTTTTTTATCAAGGTATTTCGTCGCTACTATTTGGGTACTATTTATTGGCAGCATTAGATTCTTGATATCTTTACGGTGTACGCCATTTTGACGGTCACCTAAAACGTGGTAGTATACTGTGTTTGTGACTTTCAAATTGTAATGGATTAATATCGGTTTGGGCCCAGATTCGGCAATAAAAACCAGTTTCGGCTGCCATCCAGTGCTGCGATCGGACAGTCTTTATTTCAAAAACCACAGGTAATTTATTTGAAATAAGAAGTTATAATTAATGATCACTCTAAATGTCACAGACTAAATGATTAATATGTCATTTAAAAATGAAGACTGACTGATTATGAGTGTAATTTTTTTCGAAAACATGACCTTATATGGAAGTTACGGTTCTGGTTTCGGCCGAAACTGAGAAAGCTGAAATTCGGTTACATATCTGATGTATTACGATTTCAAAGTCACCCATATACTTACCACGTCTAGTTTGGTATGAGCAATGAAATGGTGTATTAAAAGCAATATCCCACTAGCCACTAGCTCTTTTAGGTGCGAAAGAGACGGATGCTATCGCTTGTCAGTCATAGATCAAATAACTGGGTGTGATCTAAATAAGGAGAACAGGCTGTTGCAAGGACCTTAAAATAATAACTGGAGCAGCTCTAGCGAACCGGTCGCTTAGCGCTGATTGGTCAGGTCAATGTGTGCGTGCTGCTTGTAGTACGACAACATAAATACATCGAGGTAGAAGGAAAACGTGTATGTACAGTCAAGGAATTTGATTTATGTACCATTTCGTACAGTCGCTATCAGATATATCTGAGCTGTCAGTGTACTCATAAATATCTGAACACGGCTCTCATGCTATGAATATAGAGCCGTGTTCAGATATTTATGAGTACACTGACAGCTCAGATATATCTGATGGCGACTGTACCTTGTCATAGTGACATTGATGGGTCAATTGCAGAAAAAATGTACCTTTTACTTTTTTGTCTGATCATGGCGTGCCTTATACCATTTTACTCAGAATCACGAGCACTTTTCATTTATGAAATAAAAAAAAGTAGTGCAAAATGTTCCAACTTTTCCGTACAAATTTTGAATTTCTCAGTTACGTTACGCCCAAACTAAATATAGGGGAAAATAGTAACGAAATTGAGATTTTATTGACGTGACAACGTCTTATAATTCGATGGAGCCGACTGCACGCACGAAGAAACATGACGTATGCGGCGTTACCTCGCTCTGAGGCGTTCCATGTCAATTGTTTATTTTCTTATGACGTTGTCACGTTCAACTGTCGTCAGTAAACCGACTTTACAGACCCACTGTTACTTTCACTGGACCCACTGTTACTTTCACTGGACCCACAGTTATAAGTTAGCTAGGCTACGTCCGGCTATTTATTTTAAGGTCCTTGGGCTGTTGTATTTCTTTTTGTTATTATTTATTTATCACGAAATCCGTAACAGCTAAAACATCATGGTTACATATCTTTGAAATTTAAAATGATTATTTTCATGCGTTAGCCACAGTATGATAGGAGTGATTTTAGTACGGATCGCACTGTCTGCGCCTCGACCTTGAATGTGTATCGCGCGCTGGCCTTTGCCTACTTGTTGGTCTTTATACAGTAGAACCCGCTAAAGACGATTCTGAGGGGACCTAGCAGAAGAGGGCATTTCTCCAGAAATGTCTGCGGTCACCTCATTCATCTGGCCCTTTTTCATACTAAATGTATGGAGACAGATGAATGAGTCGCAGACATATTTCTGGAGAAATGCCCAAGAACGTCTTAAACGGGATATCGTATTAAACGGGAAAAAGGTATGAAAACAGGCCACACGGACCGGTGTAATGGCGTATAATGCGGGAAATCGTATTAAGCGGGTCCTACTGTACTTTGACTTAGTCCAGCAGTTATTTGGTCCATGCTGACTAGGGCTATTAATACCGGAATTTTTAGCATGGCCAATATCGCGCATTTCTCCAGAAATATGTCTGCGACTCGTTCATGTCTCCATACATTTAGTATGAAAAAGAGCCAGATGAATGAGGTGACCGCAGACATATTTCTGGAGAAATGCTCGATATCGGTATTGGTCTTATAGGTAGTCTGAGCCCTGATGCTAACGCTTTAATGTAAGTCAGAAACAAATCTATTGCCTTAAGTAGTTCTGTGTTTTAGACATAAGATATGTTTTTGAAAGGTTTATTCGATATTTTAACCGGTGTTTTTCCTTCCGGTGCATTCTACACAAATTTTAAAATACCCCGATATTTAATAGGACCTAATATCTAAAAAACGTATACAAAACATTATTACCTCGACGTCTCGGACGTGCCGTGACGTCCACGATGCCCTTGGAATCCCTGGAGGGGGGTCCCGCGACCATGGACGTCAAGTCCCGTTTTGTTATAATAGGTATTTTACATATTAGCTCCTATTAAGTATTGGGGTATTTTGAATTTAGTGTTTTTGTTGTAACTTGTGTGTCGTTGAGCGGCAAAAGGCACCAATTTATTGTTAATTTGTAAAATGGTACTTCTTGCCTGAGAACAATCCATCTGATTCTTGTAATGGCAAAAAACCCGGTTAATAGTCGCATTTTTTCCGTTGCCTAGTTTATTCAATCTATTATGAAAAGGGTCAAAATAATCTTTCGTTTAATATTTGTCTTATATGAATTGCCGTAAGAGAATAGTCCAATCAATGACGACTTTATGTGCAATAATTCTCGGCTTAAACTGCAGACCTTGGATACTAAAACTATTGATACATTGGGAAAAGTATCGATTTGAAAAAAATGGATATACTGAAGGGACTTGTGTAATGAAAACGAGTCTTATTGATTGGTTTAAAAAAGTGAGTATATTTGACTCCACATAATACCGAGTTGCACAAGTGTTCATTAAGTTTAAAGTCATATATACCCTAAAGAGATATTAGTCTTGTCCTAGCGCCTTTTTCCAGGTACGCTTTGACTAATAGGGTATTACCGCTAACGAATATTTGTGCAATGCTGTGTTCGTGGTTTAAAGCGCAGCCTTATGTTTAACGGCCATTCTCACGAAGTATGACTGCGTCTAATTACCGCGTCTCCACACATTTAGTATGAAAACAGCGTCGCGGTAATTAGGTGACCGCAGACATACTTCGTGAGAATGGCCGTTAAATAACACTGCCTGTCGAGTGACGAGACCCGGGTTCGGTTCCCGGGCGACAATGAATAGAAAACCCCAATTGGTTGGAAATAACAAAAAAATGCATTTAGTCCATTAAGACTGCTTCATTTGGTATCATCTTTAAAAAAATGATTAAAAAATGTAATCTAGTACTTAACGGTAAATACGTGTGCACTAAGCTTTTTAGGGTACCTACTTTTTGTTTGTACTCTATGAATGTCAGAAAAGGTCCCCTTTTGGCTAAAAAAATATTTTTTGCCACACCTGACCATAAAGTGGCTTAACGCACGCTACGCGTACAGAAAAAGCAGCTTTCTGGCCAAGTGTAGTCATAAAATCATCTAGACAACACGGGAGGTAATAAAGAAAGCCCTCGATCGCAAATTTACGTCCCTCGCTTGCAGCTCGGGCCGCAAACATCTGCGATCTTGGCCTCTTTGTATTACCACCCTAGTTGTGTAATGTACTATTAACATATTCAAAATGTCAACCACAGGGTAATGTAACTTTGCCCACCTGCTAGCGCAACTGGCCGTTACTTAACTCATGTGTAACTTTCGCTATACAGGGTGTTACATTGAACGTAATAAACAACAAACTGAGCAATTCCGGCTCAGTTAACGACAGACAATAAAATGTACGAATAGAATGATTAAAATACGTCGTAATTAACCTTTGCTAGTTTGCTAACAGAATAAAGAAATTAAAATTTCGTATTGTGGTCACCCATCATGACGACAAGCTTACCTGACCTATTTGTTTGTGACAAATAACTTCAATAAGGCTTCAGAATGCATTTTATTCATAAATTATCGGCTTAGATAACATAAAAGGTAAGTGTTCCCAACAAAATTAGATTCAAACTTTTTTTGTCTTAACTCTCTAGGTAGGGTAACCACGAGAAGACCAAAAAACATGAATACTTAATTAAAACGGTGATATTTATTAATTATGATGACTAACAACACGAGACCTAGCAGAGGGTTTTAGCATCAGGGAGAAGAGTTTTAGAAAAAACATGAGTTGTATTACGTTCAATGTAACACCTTGTATATTTAATGGAAGAATTTGTCGCATGACATGCGCGGTACAGTTGTGCTAGACGTACAGTTCTTAACTTACTCGTAGTTCAGTAAACAAACATTTACAACTCGTTAACTAAGTAACTTTGTCATTTAATACAATGTATATGCATAAAGGAAAATCTAAAATGATAAGTTAATTCATAATTATGTCTTAGATGGAAATGTAAGGGGCAAGTTATTATGTTTTCAAACTGTTATAATCCAGTTATCTGAAGGGGACTTTTAAAAACGGACGGTATAAATATGATTCTTACCTAAGGGCTCTTGCACATACACACGATACGATATCGCGTCGTGTTACGACACGGCATTGTTTCACGATGCGACGTGTCTTGGAAAACATTCGATCAAAAAACAACATTGTCAGTGTTGAAATATTAAAAATTAAAATATAATTTTCCGCGTTACGACGTCGCGTCGTGAAACGGTGCTGTGTCGTAGCATGATGCGATATCGTATCGTATTTATTTGTAATAGCCCTAATGCATAGCATCGAAAAGCATCTTACTGACTATAGAAATTGAACCTTATTCCTTATAATTAAAGTTCAGATTTGCATACAATCGTCACCTGCCGGATAGAAATGTCCGCGACTTTATCGCGCCACAGAGCATTATCTGCCACTTTCACACTATATTGATCGGAAAGAGACGGGTAGTCTGTCGCGCGTTAGTTCTGCTAGAGGTATATACCTACAGTAAGCCAAGAAAGTGGTCTAGTGGTCATTCACAAGAGCTGGCACGAATGGATTGAATGAGTGAATGATCATTTTTATATGTGCATCACAAAATGATTAAACACAGATTGATTCAATAAGTGATAATCGTGTTTCAATCTCGTCTCATAACTTCGTAACCCAGTCTGCGTTGTGCATTTTACGAACACAAAAATCCCTACCAACACAATCGCAACCTTGTTTTCACACTGACGCTGTGAAGCGCGGAAATTGCAGCGAAACATCTTAATTGAGTTTCGTATATTTTCGCCATGATTTCGTAAATTGCGGCGTCATGGTTTTTTTTTAAAGTCTGACTAACTTGCAACCCTAGTGAGCGTAACAATAATATGAGCGGTTGGTCGGCCGTAGCGTTCCCTGGGGTCGAACCAGGTCGCTAGCCGGACCGCCCGAGTGAATCTGACTGGGTGGGTGCCGGGGGCGCCTGGGGTCGAATCAGGTCGCCTTGTCCCGGTCCACCTCGATAGGGTCGGACTAGGTGGGGGCCTGAACGCCTGGAGTCGAACCAGGTCGTTTGGCCAGGGCCACCTTGAGCTCGATAGGGTCGGACTAGGTGGGGGCCTGAACGCCTGGAATCGAGCCAGGTCGGCAGCGTCATGGTGAAAACAGGGTATAAATTAAATAAAAACAATAATAGTATAAGATAGCGGACCATAAAATTTACCTTTCTTTCATATCTTTTATATGTATTTTTTAGTTTTTTCTTGAATAATGAAGTATGTACTTCTTTACAAAATAGAGCCTCCCATATAAGAACGGCACTCAACAGTGACAAGTGACATTACTTTCGTTCAATCCATTCGTGCCAGTTCTTGTGAATCGATCTGTACGCGTGCGATATGGATATGTTGTCTAAATGCAAAATTGAACTTTAATGGTATAAAAATAAGTTCGACTTTCCTTTATCATCATTATGCTTTACGTTAGGTGAGAATTTTCTTTAAAAAACATGAAATTTGCAATCGTATACTCATCGGCCATGAAGTATTAGCCTTAGTTAACGTATTATATGAATTGTTTTTGTTTTTTAAATGTGTAGTATCACGTATAGATGTGTGATGTGCCTGTTATTGTCTTGCCAACGTCTGACAAATACGATTGTAACTTCACAAAGCGGGAAGCAAATTGTTCTGCTTTTGAAAAAGAGACCGCGTAGCTTTCATTTGTGTCGCTCTTCGCGTAGCGATGAACTGACGCTAATGGCAAAGTCGTATTGAGACTATGGTAAGAGATTGTTCTTTATATCATGTTCTGTAGACACTTAATGCCTGGTTTACATAACAGATTAGTGCATGTACACACTTCACTTAGGGCAGTAAAATGAACGGCCTAGATCGCAGGAGTTTGCCGTAAATATGCAATATAGGGCTTTCTTTTTTACCGCCCACGGGGTTTACAAAATTTTACATCATACCGGGTCATAAGTACGATACGATACGACGTGTAGGTGTAGGTACGATATAACACCCAAAACGGGGTATTACTAGACAAACGCTTGCGATCTGGAACATTTTTATTTTACCGCCGGGCGGTAAATACTACTTACGGCCCGGTATGACGTCACATGCAATTACTGAGCTTGTGTAACCTAAGCTAGGCATTACGATACATTTTTTTTATCCTTAACTGCACGCGTTTCAGCGAGCTAATACTATATCTAGCCCTAGTACAATTGACTGTATTTTTAAGCCATGTCTGAACTCAGTAGCAAGTCGTTGACTATAATTTCTAGTTTGATAACAGAAATGAATTGTATTTAAATCTAAAATATCATTTGGCATCATTTTGTTATGGATTTCGCTTTTGAAGTAAACCAAAATACGGTTGAGAAAAATTACTTATGAGGGGTCACACACAATATGGGTGATACGAGAAAGGTATAAAGATATAAAAAGTTAAATACTAGTTATAGTCATCATCTAGCAGGAGTCGAAAATAACGGGGGTGTTTACAGGTCACTTCGGGGTCAAAGGACTCCTGACCAAGATGGGACTATCAGACAATGCTGAATGCAGAATGTGCGGCGAGGAAGCAGAGACAATGGAACACATACTGTGCGAATGTCATGCCCTCGCCAGAACTAGAATGAAGGAATTTGGCACTGGCTACCCAGAACCAGATGAATTCCAGGCACTACCAATGGGATCCATCATCCGATTTATGGAGATGGTGGAACAGACCATGGCGTAGATGCGGTAAGGGGTAATTACACAAAAGATCCCATTGGGTCGAAGTGTATCCGCAAGGACCCCTATTACCAAGATAAGATAAGATAAGGAGTCGAAAATATGACGTCTTTCAAAAAAAAAAATTGCAGGAACTAAATATGCCGTTTAAAAGTTACTAATAAGTTAAAATTCGACATTTTTAACCTACCATTACGAACAATTGAGTTCTGGATTCACGTTTTAATTATTCACTGCTACATATAGTAACTTAAGCTACAAAATAACGTGCAGACAATATTCTAGGTTTTCTTAATATCCAGCGAAAAAGTACTTTAATTTACAAAAAAGAGTATGGAGTATGGCGTACATCGAATAGAGATTCGATCATTCTTTACCATAATCAAACTGTTTAATGAAGAGTCTAAAACACTGGGCCACTCTCAATAGTGCAAAGTATATACGATTTTTAGGGAGGGTGAATAACGCCACCTCTTGGACAAAGTATAAAGACAGACAGGTAGTTTTTCTTCGGCCACTTAGGAGCGCGAGATACCTATTCAAGGTCGAGGCGCATACGGTGCGATCCGTACTGCAGCATTCTTACGCATTCTAAAACGTTGCTTGCGGCGCGCGCCCATACAAGCCGCGCAATGTACCTTTTGTAGGAAGACAAATTACTGTTATTATATTATACTATGTCTTAGACCTTCCTTCTAGGGATGTAACGATACCGATATATCGGTATCGCCGATAATATAAGGTCCTAATTTATTAGTTGCAGATATTTTAACACATCATACTTTACATTAAAATAACTAACTTTAAATAGAAATTAAGAAATCTTTTCATATAACTTTTTTGATTTCATTTACCTAACAAAAAAATTAATTATAATTTCGTCTAAAAAAAAATCACCATGTGCATTAATCACATGTCACAATAATACTATCTGTCATGTCAACAGTCGTTTGTCGTCAATGTCGTAACGGTTCGGCGGGAAAAATGCAAATGTCATTAGGATGGGATTTATCGACGTGAAATGGCCAGTTATACAATTAAGTGGTACGTAAAAGAGCTACTAGAATCTATTCAATGAGTTTTCATTTAGTAATCACATTAACAGGGTGTTATTACGTAGCAAATTTGTTTTTCCTTTTTCTCCAAAAAAACCTCGTAAAAGCTATAATGTTTCATGCTTTAATATACTCCAGAGACCGAGTACTATCAGCTGTAAAAATATCTGCAACTAATAAATTAGGACCTTATATACAACCGATATTTCAACTATTTCAAGAGCGTGAAAAGAATTTGCTGTATGAAAAAAAAAATTGCAAAAAGTAATTTCAATTACTGACTTAATTTGTATATTGGTCTTTTACCTTGTGCAATAATAATTACTATGTTAATTATATATTTGGTTCATAATAAAAAAAAAGTTCTTGTGTTGACAATTTATTTATTTTTACTTTACACCTTCAAGGTTGACTCTCTGTTAAATATAGCCAAGTTTTAGGTATAATAAGGACATACAAATAATAAATCTGAAGTTTATACTTCATTAGTTAGCTAAGATATCGGTATCGCCGATAATTTACTACAAATATCGGTATCGTATCGGCAAAATTGTGTATCGTTACATCCCTACTTCCTTCCTTACAGCACTAGGGTAGGAAAGGGCTTTTAGTCGCCGAAACTATCGATTGCCATGACTCTTCCGCCTCCTAATGCCGCTTTGTGCCGACAAAGCATTTTAACAACACCATTAATCAACCTCTAACGAGCTCCAGGTGGGGCGTTGACCTCACTGCCCGCATTACGCAGTTGAGCTATTTGCACCTAGTTTGTATGGAAAGTAATGGACATTAGGTGCAAGCTTAGCTCAATTCCGAGTTACTTTAGATACCGCGAAAAAATTAGACAATAGTGGCAACCGGCCCTCATGAATCGCGGTTGAGTTAGTTTGCACCTAGTTTGTATGGAAAGTAATGGGTGTTAGGTACAATGTTAGCTTGATCGTATGTTAGTTTAGATATTGTGAAAAACAGGAATAGAGGTTATGATTGGCGCGTTGAGCTTCAGTTGGAGCGTTGACCTAACCGCCCTCGTCACGAATCCCCTTTATTGCTGTAGTACCATTGAATTGTACCATCAATGGAACTAGTGACACACTTGTATCCCGCTAGTTCCATCGATGGTACTAGAGACACATGTTGTTTTTAGTACCATTGTCCGATAATACTAACAGTACTGTTCTTTTCAAGTAGATACCATTAGGAAAAATCGTTTTGCGTCCTTGTACTATTACAATACTATGATAGCGTGGCTTTTGTGATGTCACATGTTTGATCGAGGGTGTCATCCAATGTTACAACAGTAATAAGGTAAATTCGATTTATTTAGTGTATCAGCAGTACCAGTGACATTTATTTGGCGGGCAAACCCTGGAGATTTGAATTTGTATTCAGGTACTAGCGATATACGAGTGTGTCACTAGTTCCATTGATGGTACTATTCAATGGTACTACAGCAACAAAGGGCACGAATCGCGGTTGAGTTAGTTTGCACTTCGTATGTAAGCACAATGATGGACTTTATGTGCACATCGTCCGTGTAGATACATCTGTTACAGACTGATAAAAAAAATCACTATCATGTGACAAACAAGCACGCAGCCCGCCAGCTGGAATGAAACTACAGCTATTTAACATACCCCGAGGTTTAAAAGGCAAAGTCTTCGTACATCAAACGGGCTTCATAAAAGGCGAAGTGCATTTTTATTACGTATGCACTTCAGTAGTCCATTAACGTACAAGGGCAAGGTCTATGACTTTTATATTATCTCTCTAATAGGTATCGAAGGCATTCTCAGTGCTGGATTAGACCTATAGCAAGAGTAGCAAATGCTGCGGGCCCCGCGCTTTGGGGAGCCCCGCGCCCACTCGCAAAAGGCGCCCCCCTCGTTATGTCACGTATAAAATTACCGGTCAGTCGGAATTAAGCATACCTGAGATCAACCAAGCGCCTCTTTGAAGAAATGCTACAGGGCCCGTGCTGGCTTAATCCGCCACTGATCTCTCCGAGGTCGCTTCTTCATGACTGAGGATCGTCATCGGTGGTTTTTTTTTTTTTAGAAACTGACTAACTCGCAACCCATTCCCGAGCATAGCGATTGATCGGCCGTGGCGTTCCCTGGGGTCGAACCAGGTCGCTAGCCGGACCACCCACGGGTGTGTCACACACAGTCAACACACAAGTCGGGCTGGGTGAGTGCCGGGGGTGCCTAGGGTCGGTGGATGTGGATGGTCAACACTAGGGCATGCAATACGGGATCATTCTCAATACCGTCAAGATAAGTCGTGGCTACACTAACGTAAATCATCTTTTACTGCGATAATTAACGGCGTTTCCGTTAATATGGCCCCAGCATTATAGAGTACAAGATTCAGATTTGCGGCACCAGTTGGCAACACCATCGTTGTGCACGTTCTCGTAAGCGACTATGTGTAGCAAACGAATGCTTATCCTTTGGGAACGTTAAATTTCCAGGCCTTCAAAATTCAAGAGACATTTATTTTAAAATTACCTAAAAAATCCATATGTGAAATTTGCTAAATTCAACTAGTAAGACATCCCCTGGAGTAAGTTAACAAAACCCATATTTTCCTACGAAAAGCAAACACCCTTTCGGTGGTTGGAGGGTTGACATTTTCAATACGAATTACGGCTGTGGTGCACCGAAGGGTTAAAATTCCGTTTTGGGAAATTAAATGTACTTTATTCGCTGGATAAGATAAGGGTTAACGGTATAGTTCAGCAAGTTTAATGCTTTCTGGATATTATAGCAGTAAGGGGTTGTCCATATATTAAGCTGCACGCCAAATGTGAAGCATTTATCAAAAAGATGGAATAATAAGAAAAAAGTGCAATATTGGGTCTAAAAATCTGAAATACGTGTGACGCAATATTTAGACGACCCCTAAATAATGTGGTCATTATTTTACCTGGTTAAGTTAAATTTGCACCTAGTTTCCATGCGACATCATACACAAGGTGCAAACTTGGTAGTAAGCTAAAATTGCACTATGTGTTATATTGAAGCGTAAAACTCTTAGCGAAGTTTGGTGACATTAGTTTTGACTAAAATCTAACTATAATCTAAAAACTAAGGTCAACTGGGTGTAAACCCAATATTAATTATCACACAAAAGTTGGACGTTCATTGGTAGTGACTGAAGTCCGAATGTCATTCATATTTAACAATAATTACCTTCCAAACCACAAAATGCATTTTTCTCTATTAAAAAAGATTTCTTAGTAAATAAAGCAAATTGAGATAACATTTTGATTTTGGACATCACTTTCTAAATTACTTTATTTGTGAGTAAATTAAATAGCTTTCAGATAATAATGCGCTTTGGAGGAGGATGTTGTTGTATAAATAAAGCAAGACAGGGCTCTAAATGCGGTTTAGATGGGATATACGGGGCCATCTATAAATTACGTCATACACATGGGTGGAGGGAAGTGACTTGTAAAAAGGCCTGACAATGAAGACTGGGGGATTTAAAATCCCAAAATTACAGTGACGTAATTTATGGATGACCCCTATTTAGTAATTTTAATAATTCTGACTTGACTTTAGTGAGTTTTTATTATTTGTGTACAAAAAATGGTACGTTTTTTGCGAGATCCTAACGCAGTAACAAGGTGATGCCATTACAAAAAAAAAACAAAAAATGATAAAACTAACTTATGATATTATAAAGAGTGCAACTAAAAGTTAATGTATGCATAGATATAAGGTACTGTAGGTATGTATAATAGATTTTTTATTGTATATCTATGTACTGAAAGTGTGTTTAGTCGCATTATATACCTACACGTAGTTGTACATAATACAGTTAAGTGACTGTACATACAACAATTGTACATAGCCTGTAAATACACTCGAGATATATATTTAATATTAATATAAATTTGATTCAAAGAAAAGTTTTAAAAAATAAATTGAGAAAAAAATACAAAAAAATAAAATAAAGACATACAGTGAGTATGAAGTGGAAAAAGCAATGATGTCTTTTATTTTACGCCTAGTCCTTTAGTTACATACAATTTAACCATCTGAATCTGAATTATTAGGGCATGCAGAAAGCTCTGTACGATCTACTCATGATACAGCTACAACGTATCCAACCGGGGCACTGTCCAAAAACATCACGTGATTAATGAACGCGCTCTAACGATTAAAATCGTGTACCTAACTATCATCTATGGCCCCGGTTGCTTTGTACCTACTTACGAGCTACACGCACACATCAACAAGCGTTGTAGCCTACTACGAGCAGCACGCATACATTGACCCGACCAACCAGCGTTAAGCGACCGGCTAGTAAAGGTGCTTCAGTTATCTGTTAGCGATTTTTTAGGGTTCCGTACCAAAATGGTAAGAAAGGAACCCCCATGGTGCGACTCTGTCTGTCCGTCTGTCACAGCAAGATATCTCAGGATCTACTGATGCTATCGACTTGAAATTTGGAATAGTGTTAAAAACCGCTAACCCGACCCTATTGGACGGACAAAAATCCTATGCCTTTTTTACTTTTTTTTTTAAAGAGGTTCGTAATGGGACTTTGAAAATAGAGCTATTATATCGAGCAGGGTATCAAATAAAAGAGCTTAATTTGTAGAATAAAATACCATTTTTATTTTTTTTTCTTAAATAAGTCGTTTTTGATTTATTACGAAAAACGTCAAAAAAATACCATTCCCCCTATTATCTTCGAAGTTACAGAACAGAAAAATCTGTAATAATTACCAATTATTAACGTCATCCTAAATATTACAGGAAAAATATAACGGTTTTCCTAACTTGCACCGTTTTTGAGAAATTTGCAAAAATCGTAATACATACTTATTTACTTCTACTAAACTAATCACCATAGATATTTTCTTGAACTATTCATGTATCTACTTATGAGTTTGTACGGAACCCTCGGTGCGCGAGTTCGACTCGCACTTGACCGGTTTTTTTTAAAGCCTGACTAACTTGCAACCCTCGTGGGCTTAGCAATCGGGTGGGCGGCCGTGGCGTTCCCTGGGGTCGAACCAGGCCGCTAGCCGGACCACCCCGATCTGTTAGCGAGCCTACGTCCGGCTATTTATTTTAAGTCTAGTGACACGAAAATTGCGCTCGGCGATGTTGGAGGAAGGGAGAGAGGCAGCGCGCTGGTGGTGGTTCACGCTTGGCACGTGTTCCCTCGCCGGCGAGTAAGCGAGTAACAGTTTATTGCGGGCTGACGAGGTACAATGTGGACGATCAACATTTCCCAATCCGTAATAATAAAATAATTGTACATTACACAACTAGGGTAAAACAAAGAAAGTATCGTAGATGTTTGTAAGCGAGGGACCTAAATAATGCGATCCGCACGCTACGCGTACGGAAAAAGTCGCTTTCTGGCCAAATGTAGACAAATTTATGTACATACACAACACGAGAGGTAAAGAAGAAAGCCCTCGACCATATACCTATATTTACGTCCATCGCTTGCAGCTCGGGCCGCAAACATCTGCGATCTCGGCTTTTATTTTACCACCCTAGTTGTGTAATGTACTATTATGCCACACCTGGCCATAAAGTGGCTTTTACCGATGTTCGCAGCATTGCTTGTCCCACTTTCTCGCATATTATACCTTGTAGCAGTGGCGTGGCGTAAAAGATATCCTTGGGCAAGCCGGTGCAGATTTGGAGTACATTTTCCTAAAGAGCTGTAAAATAAAGTGCTCAAATGCCTGATATTAGGCAAGCCGACAGGAATCGAGTTCTTTGGACGCCACGTTACTGCCTTGTAGTTACTGTACCTTACGTATACAGTTAAAACTAAGTTTACATTTCATTTCCATCGCTTTAGTGGACCAAATTGTTGTTCGACAACCGTTTACCATAAGCACGCTGTCTTAAAACTCTTTAAAATGCACAGACAGACTTAAACTAGTTGCAAGATCCTACAAACGTCTAAGCACAGTATAAATAACTAAAGCAGTCAAACAATGCTATAACAAACGCCCAGAAACGGCGCACTAACACAGATTTACCAAGTAATACTTATCGTAGGGTTTCGTTGGAAGCCAGCTGTTTACGTTTGTTGCTTGGAGACTGAAGAGAGATACAGATACCTAAGCATGAGCGAGAGAGTGCAACAAATTGCGTGTTGTTTTTTTTCCTGGAGAATTTGCCAACCAGGAACTCAATTTTTGGGTTATGTGGGGTTTCTAGTTTCTAAAAACTCCACAGTCAGGATTATTAGTTAGTAGAATTCACGACGTGCCGCACTGCGTGACGTACGAATAAGAATTATTTTTTGATTCGCACCGCTAACTATTGGCTGGATTTCTCTTTCGGCGTCTGTGGATTCTGTTATTTATTACGACCCAAGGACCTTAAAATAAATAGCCGGACGTAGCATAGCTAACAAAGAACTGAAGTTCCTTTAGTAAGCCACTGGTTGGTCAGGTCAATGTGCGCGTGCTGCGGGTAGTAGGAAAAAAACTAGTTGATGTGTGCGTGCGGCTCGTAAATACACGCAGCCGGCTTACTAGATAGAAATGGCTTCAGTTTTCCGTCGGCGATGTTACGTCCGGCTATTTATTTTAAGGTCCTTATTACGACCTATATGCATCATTTCGGTGCTCAACGTGCAACGTGCTCCATCGTGGACCTTATGTCCAATTTAAATCAAGCCATCAATAACTAAATATTTTTACTAAAAAAAAAACCCGACGGCGGTGCACTTTAAAAGTGGATAAACTCCGCCACTTTGTTTATTTTAACGAAGTTCATACCAAGTGACACTCGCGCCATCAAGACGAATCTTAATGATGTATCATTTATCAAAATCGGTTGTGCCGTTGAGTAGTTACGAGCGGACATAGGAACGGACATACATACGTACATACAGGTCAAACACATAACCCTCCTATGGGCTTCGCCGCAGTCGAGTAAAAAGGCTCACCACGAGGAACTCTCGACAACAAGAGGAGACCGAGTATGGTGGTCTCATGGGTTGGTTGTCACAGCGTAAAAGAATATTAAACGAAGGAATAAGTACCTACTTACATCGTTCGGTCTTAAAAGATCGCAAGAGCTACCTATACCTCTTTCCGTAGTTTACCAATTGATGCACCTATTCCCTTAGTATTCTTTTATGGCTGTGACAACCAGCCCGTGAGACAACCAGTGGCGTAACTATATCATCTGGGGCCCGTGGCAAATTCCTTTGATGGGGGCCCTATCCTTAAGCTTTATTATTTTAACGTTATACTTACGCCAGGGCCCTCTTGGGTCGGGGGCCCGTGGCATTTTGCCAGCCCTGCCACCCTGTAGTTACGCCACTGGAGACAACGATAGCCGTTCTCCCCTAACCTGCTTTGGTCGCCTTATATTATACCAACGAAGGTAGAAAAAAACGTAGACGGGCATTTCTCCAGAAATATGTCTGCGACTCATTCATCTGTCTCCATACATTTAGTATGAAAAAGGGCCAGATGAATGAGGTGACCGCAGACATATTTCTGGAGAAATGCCCAGACCTATTGAGTCTCACGGCGGCGCCTCGAAATGTAAAACTGGAGATATTTCTAATATTTTCACTGTGTCCTAAGCTAGGGTAATCTACGAACTGCTTGGGAGCTTCAAGTTGGAACTATGGCTTATCTGTTCTTAGTTGCAGCAGGAATACTGAATATCTTAATCAGATTTAATCCAAGCATGAGGGGATGCTCTACGAGTCGAGCCTTCTTCTTCAATCGGACTACTACTGAGGGTTACCATCCACACAAGTAAGTAGGTATAGAAAGTCTAAGGGGGGGCGGGGGGGAGGGGGGTCATAGCACAACCAAATAGATACAGAAATACACAATTTAAACGTTTAAATAATGTTACCGAAATATGTGTGTACATGTATTTGCAATAACAGTTATCTTTTAATAAATATTTCAGTGATAAAAGTTAAAAAAGTAAGTTGGCGTTTCCTTTGAAAATGACAAATAAGAGGAAAACAAAACCAGTGTTTCAAATTTAAAAAGAAAACCATTACGCCCTAGGGCGGAATGGGTCATTTACGGCCCGCAGAACCTACGTGTAATGACGCCATTTTCGAGCAAGTGTGATGAAAAATTTTGTACTTACCACGGGAAGTAATAAAGAAAGCCTCCGATCGCATATTTATAGCCGTTGCCTTCGGCTCGGGCTTCAAATACCTGCAATTTGAGACATATATTCTTTTCTCAAACATGGCATGAAATGTTGACATTACGTGCCTAAAAATAGGCCACATAGGTAGTACCTCATTTCCTATGCGGCTTGACACTTGGCACGGAATGGAATTTCATACTTACATTGCATTCAGCCATTAAAAAAACAAAAAACGATTTTTGCTATATTTTGCAGTTTTATTTATTTAAAATTGACATGATCATAACAAATAACACATTATAAACAATTTCCAATTATTATAAATTGCAAACTAAACCACAAGAATACACATTTAAAATATTTCATCTAAATATTCGCGGTAAAAATGTGAACTGAAACAGCTTTTGGCCGAACTTGCATTGTCTATGGATATAATGTCACTAATGTCAGTTTCTGACAGCCAGTTTGTTTGTGTTATAAAATATTAAGTAAGGTTATTATAGTAAGTTTATTTATTTCATTGCATGTTTGAGAAAAGCACTATACATACCTCGGCGGGAAATGGGGTTGCCGGCCTCGTAACTATCTGGCCTCGCTTCGCTCGGCCAGCTATATGTACTCGGCCGGCAATTCCTTACTTCCCGGCCTCTGCAGTAATATACTATTGTTTTAGCTATCTAGGTAAGTAATGTACTATTTACGTGTTTTATTTCATTTAAAACTTGTATACCTCTAAAAACACCCTTTAGTTGCACGTGTAAACAAGACACCAGCCATGTTTTACTTACCCGTTAAATAGGGCAAGTATTTTTACCCAAGGGGGGTAAGGGGGTGATTCTTGTCACGCAACCAGCAGACAACGGCGAACTTTCTGAAGTTTTATGTCAACCTCTATGTGTATTTATACTTAGAAATGTGGTATTGTCCTATTTGCTTAGTTTGTCATCAATAATATTCTTTGTAATCTTTATTTACTTAAGATAGATTCGGTTTTTAGCGTTCCGTACCGCAAAAGGAAAAAAACGGAACCTTTATAAGATCACTTTGTTGTCCGTCTGTCTGTCTGTCCGTCTGTCATGACCCTTTATCTCGAGAACGCGTGAAGGTATCGAGTTGAAACTAGAACCATATACCCAGGTCCATGGTCCCTTGAAGCAGTAAAAAAAACTTAAAAGTTAACGTAAAAAAAAAAAGATAACGCGCGCGCGCTTATGAAATATCATTGGCTTCTAATGGGATATTTTTCTATTATTAGGCTTATCAGACGGGACATTCAACGTTCTAACATGCACCATAAATTTAAACATAGACAAACCATTATTTAAAGGCGTTATTTTACAACGAAAAAAAATGCGGACAGCGTCGCGCGGGTGAAAAATTTGATTGACCCTCGAATCACCTCGTTGGTTTTCCATACAAACATAAAGTGGGTCATCGGTGGCTTCCCCGCAGCACATCATCAGCCTATATACCTATAAATTATGGCTGTGGAAATAGGGCCTACTAACAATACTGTAGTGTAATACGCACCTATCTATCTATACATATCAACACACCTATAGATGTGTACTTATACGTATACACCGTGGGCCCGTACAAACAGCAACACAGTTAACTATACACTTCAAAAATGGGAAATACTGCAAGAAAGAGAATCACACTTGAAGTCGTCGTGTTATGCATGTGTGCGTGTGTTTATGAGTATAAATTGGCTATTATTCAAAAGAGTTTTGAAACAATAATTTTCTTTTATGGCTGATCCAACGTCATTATTAACATTAATGCCATATTATTGAATTCATGGAAAATAATGAATGAATAATAAATAAAAAATATAAAGCACCAATCAAAGCATTAGCAATATAATTAGTTTATTTCATCCCAACGTTCGTCTGAAAGCTAAATAATAATTTTGACAAATTCACCTGTCTTGTTGAAATAAAACCTTTATTTACAGTATGGAAAAAAAAAACTTTGCCCAAACAACTACAATGACAAAGCTCAAAGGCAGATTACACATACGCAAACGTTATTTGATTTGAAGTTGACATAATACAAATATATATATCAATCGTTATCATTTTCTCTCTGCTCTGTCTTTAATGGGCAGTTAAGTGTGTTGCTGTTTGTACAACCCGACCAACTTTAACCACGTATTCCTGATGGTATTACAAGTCAAGTAAATAACGTTATAGGTATCAACATAGGTCGAATTTTGTCATTTTACATTAATTTAATAGTCTTATGGAACAAAATAAATCAATAAATTCAGTCCCTCGTTATAAACATGTCCTTACTGGAGGAAAAGTTATTAAAAACGAAAATAAAGCTAAAATGGAAACGAAAGGTCAATATTTTGGCTTTGTAATCGCTTCCCATCTAATACTACGAAGGTTAATTGCTGTTTAGTTAAAGGATTTTAAAAAATTAGTAAAAGTATCTTAGTCACATTTATTAGGGCCTGTTACACACTTGTGAGTTTTTATTTTAAAAATTATGAATATCTCGGAAAGTAAGCGTTAATCGTCTATACGTCACATAACTTTTTTTACTTCTAATAGTTGTTAGAATCTTTGGTTAAAGTTGGTCGGGTTATACGGTCCCACGGTGTATATACAAACCTTCCAACTAGAAAGTATAGATGGCGTTAGTTATGCCGTTACCCACTTGAGGGGCGAAGTTTGTTCTCTATTTCAGTATATACAAAGGTACTCTGTGCTATATACAGTACGTATCTGATCGTAAAGCAAAGCTGTAAGCTGGCCAACGTCGATATGAAGTATAGTGTAATGGCATCACAGACCACCTCCACTAGACGGAGCATGCCATACGACACGAGCTCACCACGCATATGTGCGATTAAATATCGGTAGATATTACTAGTACAACGCGTGTTTCACATCTTTTTTATCATTTTATGTCTTGAGATTGTCGTCGGATTGAACAGAAATATTTATTTCACGTTTGGTGCACACACAAGTCAGAAACATGGTCGCAACTGAAAGAGCGGCTGGTCGCGTAATGTCGTAATGCTATACGATTGACCATATCTGATGTGAGCGCGCGCCGCCCAACATGCTCCGTCTAGTGGAGGTAGTCTGTGAATGGCATAGTTTGTATCACGGTTGCAGCAGAGATTTTTTTAGATTGAATAAAAAAAATTGTTAAGTACCTGGTATTTGCAGATAATTTTGAAACAGCCTGTGGATATAAATAATCGAAACGTCATTGTCTTATCGTAAACCAACTAAATGTAACAAACATGTCATCACAACGTTCTTCAGATTATCGCATTTCAACTTTGATGTCGTTAATTTCGGTTTTCGTTAAAGCATAAATACGTGTACTTACTAATTAAAAAAAAAATACTTAGAAATCTCGTCACAATAATTATTTATTAGTTTATTACAATCTATGACATTTAGAATACGTCAATGCAATCATGACAAGTAAGTAAGTAATAAATCATTTTTGGTGCCTGTAAAAAGGTTGAGTAAGGCTATAAATTAAATTTTTCTCGTCCAACCTCAAACCTAAATTTAAATCTGTCTCTATCGTTCTTGTCATTTATAAGATTTTAAACAAATAATACAGGAGGTTATACTAAATTATATGGACCCGGTGTAATGTATATGTCTAGTTTTATCAAAATTGTCACGATTTGTCCTTTCGTTATAGGTAGTAAATAATCGTCGGACAACAATGATTGTCAAACCGCGCGGTCAAAACGCTTGGAGAATCGCCCGCCGTTGTCATATTTACGATCTAAAAATTGCGTGGTACATTTCTTTGCTTTACGATCAGATACGTACTGTATGTCCCACTGCTGGGCACAGACCTACTCTCATAGACGAGAGTGAATGGGCTGTAGTCCCCACGCTAGCCCACTGCGGATTGCGGACTTCACTTAGACCTTTGAATTCCACCGACTGTGTCGAATGTGTCGCTCCACGGTTAAATAATAGGCAAGTCGGTGGAAATCGAGTTCTGTGGACACTCCCCCGGTACCTTAACACGTTCCCTGTCACGGTGTCCCCGGTGTACTGATTGCACATTTGGGACTTGTGACATTGACAGTGAACGAGTTAACACAATGGTGGAAAAGTAGCCTAAAAAATATCGCGTATCATCACTGCAACCATGTTCAGTGTGTCAAAGCCTTTACAGTTACTTATGTATATGTAATATCAAGCAGGATTACACTTACATCAACTGACGGATTACTGAAGTGTAATCTTCCAGATGCATAATGTTGTATGCATTAAGGTTACTTCAAAGCTCTGTTCATCCAATTAAAATCACATTTTCTCACATCACCAATGAATCAACGTGAACAACGAACAAATTTACAAACACCACTAATTGTACCTTAACACTAATAGACATAAAGTTTAAATTAGATTTTCAGGTACGTATAACTAACGTGGCAAAATGCATCGTAAAATTTAAACGGTAAAAGTCAAATAAATCACACATTTCAATCTCAACCTTATGCCTCAGGAATAAAGGTTGAAATTAAGGTGCGCAGTGGAATCAAAATGGCCGCTTTCGTTTCAAAAGGATTTTATGTGATACGGAGGGTAGTTCGCGCATGCGCGTCGCCGCGTAAACACCACGGAACGGCAGTAGCACGGCGGTTTTCGCCGTAGTCGGGTGTGCGTGCCGTCGCTCCGTCGAACGCGAGTGTGTTGTGACCAAATACATTGTCAAACGGAGGATTTTCCAGTGATTTTTAAGGTTAGTACCGCTATTTTATGAGTTTTTTGAATGGTAAAGTGTGGTTATAGTCAGTGTGTGCGTTCGGTATAGGTATTTATGTGTGTAGCATAGTACAAACATGTGTATTATTGTAGGATGGTACACATAATACATAGCGCAATGGATTGTAAGTTGTGCACGGTGAGTCATAAGACGGTCTGAGTTACAACTTGCCAAGGGTTACCATATCGTACTATTATTCGTAGGATTTCAGGATTTTTCAGCTAACGGAAAAAAATATGATGGGATTTTGAAAAATCTCAGTATCTTCCATTTTTTGATAAGATTTTTATATTCACAAACTTACAATCAAAATAAAAGATAAGGTAATCTTCGGGCTATATCACAACATAATGTAATTAATATTTTCATGGTTCACTCTTGACCACAAATCTCAGGACGTTTTTGAGAAATTCGGACTATTTCTCTGGATTTTTTTTCATCTGGTGGTTACCAGATAAATATGCCTTTTAATGGAATATTAAACTGCTAGCTTCGTTATATTAAAATCTATAAAAAAGACGTGTAAAGAGTAATAATATACTTTTTTATTTATGCTATGAATGAGGGCCTCTACTTTTACATTTACTTAATTGTCATTAACTAAGTAAATATGTGACTATAGGTATATAATATTGAGATTTAAAAGAATAGGGATGATGACTGGGTTAAAAATATGTAATTCTATTTAATCCGTCAGTTAGATTATGGAAAAATATGGGACACGTATTTTTTGGTTTATCAAAATATTAAAAATCGACAAAGTTATAGATCATCAAACTTCTGGAGTGGGGGCTTGTGACGTCACTCTTGAGTACAATTTGAACTCAAGAGTGACGTCACTCGAAACTTCTAAGCACTCTATCCTCGTCAGTTTTTGTTTGTCAAACAAAACAAAAAATACGTGTACAATATTTTTTCATAATGTAACAGACGGACTAAACAGTTTTTTTTAGTCATCTAGCCTATTAATGACAGTTAGAATCCTAGAAACATTGTGAAACAAAAGAAAAGGTATCTGGTGTCTGTAAAATATGTGTGTGTTTTTGTTTTTGACCATCATGTCATGACATGAATATTTGTAACTGTCTCTGTTCTACAAATTTAGACTGTTATTTTGTCGTGAAATAAATGATCTATATAATAACAATTATGGGTAAAAAGTATTCAGACGAATACAACATTCCGGCTAAAAATAATGTGTATGTATTGTGAGGTTTGTAGCCTGGTATACAAACCTCAGCGTCTGCGTGACAGACTGGCAGCTTTTGGAACTAGCTACTATTTCAAATATATTAGAATTTAGTCTGTCTCGCTCTAGTTTAGCAAGATATGTTTTAGTCTTAAGGCGCGGTAGGACCTGGCTCGCATTTCACATACAAACTAGGGTCGGGCGGAATGCAGATTATTGCAGATTATCTTCGATTTCTAAAATAAAAGTATACGTTATCAACCCAAACATGAGAGGATGCCCTGCATGACTGTGAAATCATGATTGTCAGGTATTAATTTTGTCAGAAAAGGTAACTGGTGATGAACAAAATGAAAAAAAAATAAAAAAATACTTTATTTTATAGTGTTTTCGCGCTACTTTTCTATCGAGCGAAGCGTTCGCTATCGTGTTCTAAGTGAGAGGAAGCCCTAGATACAGTTCTGAATATTATTATATATGTTTTACAGTGACCTAAGAGTCAAATAAGTGCTCTAAAAATGATTTGGAAACTAGGCTTCCGTGCCCGATTCTGGTCTCACCTCGCCTTAAGTTAGCTCTAGTACCGAGCACTTGAAATAAAAGTACATTATCAAAGTTATTCCCTTTATAATTTCCTGGTCCACCGCCACATGGTGGAGGTGCGGGGCAATATATTCGAATATATTTGAAATTCTAGATAGTTCCAAAAGCTGCCAGTCTGTCACGCAGACGCTGAGGTTTGTATACCAGGGTACAAACCTCACAGTATCTACCTATCTATTGGGCTTTAGTTTTTTTAGTCGGGGGTTTTTAAATTTTTAACTAAAGTTTTATTTCATGCTTTTTAAATGTTATTTTTGTACTAAAATTCAATTTTATGCCGAAAATGCCTCGCATCGTTTTGGAAAAGAGCTGATACAATTCAAACGATTGGCTCGATTTTTACCAAACATAGCTAAGAACACCCGCAAGAAAACCTGCTTTCACGTAAAAACCGTAAACCGCATCGAAATCGGTGCATCCGTTCGAGAGCTTCGATGCCACAGATAGACACACCGACAGTCAGACAGATTTTGCGTAGGGGGTTAATAAAATTATACTTACT
This sequence comes from Eudemis profundana, assembly GCA_947034925.1. Classification (NCBI taxonomy): domain Eukaryota; kingdom Metazoa; phylum Arthropoda; class Insecta; order Lepidoptera; family Tortricidae; genus Eudemis; species Eudemis profundana. The sequence goes on along the minus strand of OX344814.1, from coordinate 4,383,040 downwards.
AAAACAAGAGGATCCGATTCTATCATGTAGGTAGACTCTACATTTTTCTAAGTGTGGGTTGTAGGCTCTGCATTGTAGAGCCTACAACCCATTTGTATTGATAAAAAGCTGTACGTGATCCACACTGTTCTTAAAGTGGTTTTCCACTGCCAGGGCGAGACGAGACGAGACGAGGATTGAATTGAAATTTGTATGAAGTTTTCAATCCTCTCCTCGCGTATCGCCGCTCGCGCATCGCGCAACTTGATACAAATTTCAATGTGAACCTTTATGGCTGTGGGGTTAGTCCAGTTTTAGATATCGGATGGCAGTGCGCGCAGTGTCCAGAAGTACCGCCTTCTGTATCTGACCCGTGATCCAGCCATCTAACGAGAGTCTCTTGAGATGGTGATCGAGACTCTTCGCTATAAGCCCGTTCGCCGAAAGGACTATCGGAACAATGATCGTCGAATCAACATCCCACGTGGCGGTAACCTCGTGAGCCAAGTCTAGGTACTTACTCTCGGAGTTTGTTTTTCAGCCTTCACGAGGTTCTCGTCGTGGGTAATGGTGAATAGATCGATCCCAATAGAGCGGAGCGTTATTATCTGGGGGCACGGCAGTGCCCCCGCCAAGTCGAGCAAAACAAAGGCACAGCCGTACCATCCTTTTCTCGAAGCCATTCAGGCCATTTTCAGCCTCCCGTAATTTTGTACTAGCTAAAGCTAGAACCCTGAAAGCTCAGGGATATATAGGGCTCAATAAGACTTATATATATTCTCAATATCATTCAATTTGAACGTGTAGTTTAAGAACTATTGCATGTCAAAGTTCCTTAGTTTTGTCACTGACTGACTCACTGACTCACTGATCATCATAATTCTAAGGTACTTCTAGCAGACCTACAAGCTCCAAATTTTAAACATAGTTAGTTTTTAGCCTATAAAGTCCTTAAAAACCTAAATATGTTGTAATTTCAGTAACAACTGCACAGATAAGTTTGTAATCCTAAACAAATACATGCGATTACAAAGTTATTTAAATTAGTCTTGCAGTTCAAATTGAATGGATTGGAATGTAATAATTAAAGGAAGACCACTTACAAAAAGAAATGAGATCCCATCAAAAACATTACATGTAAAAAGATGCAAGTCTCGCAACGCAGTTCTCCTACAACAAAAAAGTTTTGAGATGTAAAGTTAAACCAAGTCAGTACCGGGAGGGTATCAACAGAACTCGATTTCCACCGACTTGCCTGTTATTTAACCGTGGAGGAACACATTTTATAGATCTAATAATAGGCAAGTCTACTTTGAGACAGGTTTACTTTGAGAAAAACTAGGGATTAAACTAAACATAACGCTTTGTATCAGACATAGGTACACGCCAGTAACTGTCAAAAAGCTATCAAATAACTGAAGCCAATTAAAAATCCGACTTTAGAGTACCTACGAAGCTTGTTATAATGAAACTCATTCTAAAACCAATGTTGCCATCCTAAACGTAATAATTCCAGAGACAACGAGTCCCAAAGGTAACACTGAGTAAAAGTAACTTCCAAATTGCCATTTAAAAAAATCCTTGCCCTTTTTAAAAAAGGGAATCACAATAGAGATAATTTGTACGCGTCGGGCATGAAATAAAATCTCTTAGGTGCGAAATTTGAATAAGATAGTAATCTTTTAGGCAAACAATAGCGAATCTTAGTATAATTATTACCTCTGGGGCTGTGGGAATGGCTTATTTCAAAGCTTTTAAGCGAATTGTAGAAGGTCCAGTTGGATTTGTATGGATTTTTTGTCTAATTAGGTTTCGTGAAGGAAAACGCAAAGTAAAGTGTTATTTTTTGTGGCTAACACAACCTAACCTATCATCTGGGGGCACGGCAGTGCCCCCACTAAGTCGAGCAAAAAAAGGCACGGCCTTACCATCCTTTGCTCGAAGTCATTCATGCCATTTTCAGCCTCCCGTAATTTTGTACTGGCTAAAGCTAGAACCCTGACTAGGGTTTGCTATTCGAATATTCGAAATATTCGAATATTCGCCGGAAATAATATTCGAATATTAAAGTATTAATTATTCGAATAAAACGAATATTTCGAATACTAGAAATGATGGATGAATTCATATTTTTTTCTTTTAAAATTGCCAGGATTCATTATTCTTTACGTAAAGATTAAGCCCACCTGATTAGTTAGACAATAAAACAATATTTTCGTGAAGTATTAAGATCAATCTCAAACCGTTAGCAGTTCGTGGCGTAGAATTCGAAAGAGGCCTCAGGGAAAACCTTGACTTTGTCTAATCCGTAATTTAAAAGCTACTACACAAACTAGGGTTCTGTACCAGTATACTCGTAACAAACGCAGTTACCCATGGTATCCATGGAGCAGGCCCACGGCCCAGCACTAGGAACATACAAAGGCGCAAATAGTGCAGTCTTAGCTCAAGCTATTATTAAAATTGCATTTTTGTGCCTAATTTAATTACTATTTGCTGGGTTTCGTAGTTTTGTCATTCATTTTAACACGGAGGTGTCCACTGCTGAATATAAACATCGCCTAAAGACATTAACAATCAAATTGACGACGTTTATTGCCCCCATCAACTGCTGGTGATCCTAACCTGGACGTCATCTTGTGAACACGCTGCGTTTTCCGGTTCATGATCTTCATTCGAGAACCTTTAGGTCCCATCGCGCATCGGTTTATCGAGTAATCTAGCTCGAAAAATCGGTGGCTTATGCCAAGCCCATTGTCATTTCAACTTTTTAACTCTGACCGCTTTATTGCTCACCTTAGTTCTTCTACAGATTTCTGATTTGACTACTTAAAAGGACTCCGATAAAGATTATAGTTCTCTCCATAGCACGTTGAGCGACTCTGAGGCAGTTCATTATTGTTATTGTTGAAAGTTTTGGGCCTTTTATATGCCGCTTCGACCATTGCTGATCTATTGTGGCAGCCCTTTTGTTATATTTCACTGCATAGGCCCGTTGAGTCTAGGAAATTCCAGATTCTTTGGGCAGTGAGTAGTTGTATCTCATCCGGAAACAAAATGTGTCGCCCTAGATCAGTGGTTCCGAACCTAGGGGTAATTACCCCTTTAGGGGTAAAATTAAGTTTTCTCTGGGGTAATAATCATATTAAGTCGTTTTTCTTTGAGTACATTCATATACTTGTCTGTATTACCTATTTTTTGGAGGGGTAATGATACAAATCTAGAGGGGGCCTGTGGGTGATGTGGCAATAAAGGTAAGGAACCACTGCCCTAGATGGATACTGCGTTTGCGCATGAGTGGTCCGCATGAGCAAAGGATGTGCATGGCAGTCTTCTCTGACTCTTGGCAGAACCTGCACGCTGGATCTTGTTTCATACCCATTTGAAACAGATGTTTGTTCAGTTTGCAGTGGCCAGTGAGGATTCTGGTCACTGAGCAAATTTTAAATCTTTTGAGTGATAATAACTCTGTAGATTGTTTGCTGCTGAACCCTTCAATAAGGGTTTTCGAGTGCTGTTGTTCTTTTACGGACTTCCAGTTTTCGATTGCCCCACCTTTGTAAAGGTTGTGTAGCAGAGAGTAGGCTTTTTGCTTGGTGGTACCACAAAACGGTTCCGGGCCGACGTGGGGTTTATCGGCTCCTTTCCTTGCAAGTTCGTCTGCTTGTTCGTTTCCGTGTATATCGGAGTGACCTGGTACCCATCTAAGTGTAACTTTGTTGGATATGGCCAGAGTGTTCAGGTTGTCCTTACAGTTTTGGTCAAACTCAAGTGAATCTAGAGCCATCAGAGCAGCTTGGCTGTCCGAGTTGATGTAGATGCAACGGTGTCTAGGGTTTTTTTTTTCAAGGATGAGTTCCGCACATTTGTTGATGATGAAACCTCCGTTTGGAAGATCCTCAGGCCTCTTTACCCATGCTGACGCGTACCCTGAGTTTTGGCCTTTGTCCATAGACTCCACATCCTACGTCATCACCTTTTTTTGAGCCATCCGTGAACCATATTAGGCTGCCCTCTTCGAAGGACGTTTGTTCATTTGCCCATTCGTCCCTAGAGGGTATTTCCACCGAGTATATTTTTGTGAACTTACATACAACATTCATATCATCAGTGGGTTTGCTTGGTCAGTGTTTGTGAGCGCCATGTGGTCCTCGTTTCATTATGCTCACAGTGAGAGACTACGCTTCTACTTCGTATATCGTCACTGGCTACAAACCAGTAGCACTACTCCTGAAGAAAAAGTAATCCAAATCTGCTCCTCATACTCCGGTCATATGCTTCAAAATGGGCAAGCCGGTGGGAATCGGAATCTGAAATTCCGGAATATCTCGAGACCAGTGTGTTAGTTTGACCAGTAAGTAAGTATACCGAGTAGAAGAGTGGTTTTTCGCTATGGGTCTTATGAATGGAATGTAACATGTAATGGAAACAGCTATCCTGTCTCTTTGAACTCTGTTTATTCATCGTAGATAACTTGTTAGTTTATTGTGATACTATTTACGTGATTTCAAACGCTCGAAATAAGTTTTTTGGTTAATATTCGAAAATATTCGAATTATTCGAATATACGAATATTGGAAATCTAAGTATTCGTATTATTCGAATACTAAAATTCGACGAATATTGCAAACCCTAACCCTGACTTTTCAGGGATATATAGGGCACAATAAGACTTAAAATGTATTCTCAATATCATTCAATTTGAACGTGTAGTTTAAGAACTATTGCACGTCAAAGTTCCTTAGTTTTGTCACTGTCGTCACTGACCGACTGACTGACTGATTGACTGATTCACTGACTGATGATCATCATAATTCTAAGGTACTTCTAGCAGACCTACAAGCTCCAAATTTTAAACATAGTTTTTAGCCTATCAATTCCTACAAAACCTAAATATATTGTAATTTCAGTGACAAATGCACACATAAGTTTGTAATCATATACAAATACATGCAATTACAAAGTTATTTTTGCAGTTAACATTGGAGGACCCCTTACAAAAAGACATGAGATCCCATCAAAAACATTACATGTAAAAAGATGCAAGTTTCACAACGCAGTCCTTTTACCTCAAAAAAGTTTTGAGATGTAACGTTAGACCAAGTCAGTACCGGGGGGGATGTCCACAGAACTCGATTCCCACCGACTTGCCTATTATTTAACCGTGGAGGAACATTTAATACTTCTCAAATAAAGAATCCTCCCTCCATTTTCTATGTAAATAGGTACGTACTTTGATTTCTTGAGGTATCTATATGTTCCTCGAACAAAGCGCACTGGTTTTCTTTTGAGTTTTCAGCTTCACGGACTCTGATCCGTCTCGTTGATGGTCTTGTGGAAATATAATAAATAAATGATCGCCCTAAACTTACCCCCTTGGGCCTTTGGTCGTGGTCTTCTTTTCGTTTTCCTTTTATATTGAATATATTATTCGCCCGCACGCGAACTTTTTCCGATGACAAATCCGAAGTGACATATCTCTTCTTTTTTCCGTACCTACTCTCATCCATAGCGCACAGAGACCGCAAAGAGACCGTAATGCCAATCCCACCCCAAGGCGAAATATATATAATAATAATGAATGAAATAAAATAAATACTATATAATTCGACACTGGAAATTTCAAATGTCGTAAGGGACATTTTGTCGTAAGTACACTAAATATACCATTGGAATCAGTATTTTTTTCTCTATCGGTCTGTTCTATTGAAATTTTGGTAACACTTCAAATTAAAAAAGTTAGAGATGATTAAAGTTTGTCGTAACTTCCTAAAATTTAAAGTTGACCCATACAACATAGTGCCCATACGGTCACTTTGTTGTATGGGTCAATTTAGTATACAAATTTATATTTTCATACATTTTATGGTTACTTGCTTCATTTACCTGGAAACCATAAATATGACTTACAACAGAAACTCGCAATGTACAAATACGCTTTTGGTAGTTACGACTATATGATAATATTATTAATTGACTTTACTATAAAACAATTTGCAATGTGCAGTACTATTTTGGTAGTTACAATATAATGATAATTATTGTTCTGGGGCGTAAGGGATTTTTGCCCAAAGAATGGGTTTTTTCCGATTTGTAACGGACATTTTCTTCTTAAAGTTACTGCGTAAGAGACACTATTTCCTAAACTATTGAGGATATAGGTTTCCAATAATTAGTTCGATGTAGATAAAGATATTTGAAAATTATAAATCTGAGAATCATCCTAATCGGTTAAGAATTGATTTTTTTTAATAATTGAATTTAGTTTTCTGGCTCTCTTGAAAAGTAGACCTTTGTCCCTTACGACATTTGAAATTTTCAGTGTATGTAAAAGTTATTAGTTATTTTTCGTTCAAGTCAGCACTAAATTTCGCTTCGATAGATAAATACGACAGTGAGATAAATAAATAATTTAACTCAATTGACCCATACAACAAAGTAACCGTATGGGCACTATGTTGTATGGGTCAACTTTAAATTTTAGGAAGTTACGACAAATTTTAATCATCTCATAACTTTTTTATTTAAACGGTTACCAACATTTCAGTACAACAGACCGATAGAGAAAAAAAATACTGATTCCAATGGTATATTTAGTGTACCTACTTACGACAAACCGTCCCTTACGACACTTGAAATTTCCTGTGTTTTTTTTTTTCAAGTCAACACTAAATTTCGCGTCGATAGATAAATATGATAGTGAGATAAATAAATAATCATAGAGATAATCGATCAGTGGCGTTCTTTTCTTCCCGTTTTCTTGTCCTGCTTAGAATGGCGTCCCAAATTCAGCATTCTCCCGGGATTCCGAGCAACAGCGCCGGGGGTCCCACGGGTATTCCGCAAACAATACGGTACGCCGAGCGATTAGGGTGGCCAGGTGAGGAATGGGAAAATGCGGGGCAAAAAAGTCTTATTTTCATTAAATATTTAGGATTCATAAAATAAGATTGAGTAAAAGGAGACAAGGCTTTTATTGCCGACTGTACCTTTTATTTAGTCACAAACTGCATGTCAAAACCTGTGTGTGGGTGAGCTGAGACACGGTGGATGTACCTCATGTTATTCATGTTACAGGTGTCGGATGTTATGGTGTTGTTTTATGCCTTCCGGCTCCATCATCAGATTTGTTCTTCATCATAATATTATTGAATTGTCATGCAATTTACATTTACGCATCCCGAAAATTTGTCTAAATGTCCACATTCCCAATTGCCAATTTATCAATAAATTTTTACTTCGTCGACGACCCCAACTCGTCCAGATTACTTTCTAGTTTGTTCATGGGTGGATATTACGATGACATATTTGTATTTTTAAAAATTACTTAATTTTCGATGACATAATGAAAAAAAGTATTGTACCATTTTCGGATTTTATCAAAATAATGGGACACATTCTTGGGTGGATTTCAGAGCGTTTCAACCGCCGTCATCACCAATTCCGAAATTTCGACGATTCTCTTTTGTACCTATACAATACCTTTTTCATGATTTGATCAAAAATTAAGTAATTTTTAAAAATATGTCATCATAATATCGGGGTTGGTGATGACGGCGTTTGAAACGCTGTGAAATCCACCCTGTTAAGGAGAATCGTCGAAATTTCGGGATTGGTGATGACGGCAGTTGAAACGCTTTGAAATCCACCCTCATAACCTCTACTCGTTCCCACAGTAATATAGAGGTTGAAGGAAAAAGTGTGTAGTTACCTCGCGTGCTAAAAAGAAGTGGCGGCGACCTACTTTGAATGCCGTTAACTTCAGTTTCCGTCAATATTATTAGCAGATTTGAAGATCTGATAATAATGGTATAATTAATTGTTCAAATAACACCAAATGAAATGGAAAATTTATGTTTTCTATCACTGAATTGCACTATTGGCGTCAAACGCCAAGCGAAAAACGTTACACGCTGAGTTGCCATACAAATCGACGAACTTTTTCCTTATATCTCGTTATATTTCTGTGATATTTCCAGTCAGTGCCGGATTAACATAGATGTATGATATACCTAGATACACAATCAGCCGGAAAAAATGGCCCCACAAAACTGCTAGCCGATCGGCTTGGCTAGCTCATTTTGACTTAGTCTGGTTTCAACCATAGACGGCGACAGTTGTCAAAAATGGCTAAATGTAGCGTAAAAAAACTATAAGGGTTCCGTTTTTGCCATTTTGGCTACGGAACCCTAAAAATGCGTTAATAGCAGCAAAAAAACAAGAAAGAAAGATGGGATATACTTCTTAGTTAAGGGCGAATTAATATTAAGCAGAATTACAAGTGAACTTATCGTAATTTCATAGTTTTTTAATTATCTTCGCAAATATTTTACCAAAAAGCGACTCCATTTATTTGCTGCTCACTTTTGACGTTTCAATTTTTGATAGGTGCCAATAAACTAAAGTTTTCAAATGTTCGTTTGCAAAGGACATTGGGTACTTTTTTCCCCACTTTTGCCCTACTAGCGGACACAAACGAAACCAATTAAAGATTTTAGATAATGTTACGGGCTTTACCACTGTGTATTTTTTATTCCCAAAAGTAATGGGAAAGCTGAGAAAATGAGATTTTTATACCGGACTTCTTGCTGGAGATCGGCGTCGTTAAGTTTCTTTATTCTATGCCCAAATTGACAAATGCGTCGTGATTAGTGTTCGAAGTTCAAACTTCAAGTGCAACATTCGTTTGCAAGCGACAAAACACTAGCTGTCTCTTTCTTATGTATTATTTTGATAAAGCTTTCTCTTTTACGCAATTTGTAATTGTAAAGAATAAAACAATGTGTGAAGATCAACGATCACCGTACCTGAATTATTAATGTAATTATATTTCGGTATTCCCATACGCCACAATAATGCCCCTTTGCTTAGCAAAACTAGAAGTTAAAAGCTTTCAATAGGGTATTTGACAACAATCAAAATAAATTCATTAACTCTAACCAGCAAATTACGCTTCCAAAACAGCCCGGATAAAATCATTCAAACTTATTTTCGTGCCACCAACGATTTTACAACGACGAAAACTAAAAATAAGGCACCATATTGAGCATGACGTCACAAGATAGTATTTCATACTAAACTACATACATTCGGAGCGTTTTGACACTTCATAAAAAGAAGCTGATTTGAACTGTCATCAAGTAGCCTATTGAGGTATGTTTCAGCTTTGTCCGCCGTGGGGAATTTTTCCATAGTAAAGTACCCAATGTCCTTTGACACATAGGTGTCATGGAACTAAGTTATCTTTTGAATGACAGTTTCATATAGATACAGCTTATAAATTAACGTTATTAGCGTATATTTGAGTGTAACTACAAATGTCATTTTGCGCCAGATTCATAGACATTTTTCTTTGAAACTGTGCGTCTATGTTATTATACGTCAATGCGGATTAACCATGTCAGGCCCCCTAGGCAATGTAAGTCTGTAGCCTCCTTTTCAGCCGTTCGAAGATCATCACCTCTCCATGAAACATTTTCAAATTTTGCCCCTAGCTGATGCGGGGCCCCTAGGCAGTTGCCTACTCTGCCTACAGGTTACTCCGGCCCCGTTCCCAGTTCATTCATATTCCCAGTTCAACACCATTCCCAAATTGGATCCGACCGGGAAACAGCCGGGAATTCAACGCTAACAATACGGCGCCAAGCGATGTTCTCGCATCAACAATTATATAAACGGAATAAAGAATTACAAGCGCTTTACTGTTTGACGGCAGTAAGTAGGTACAAATACAAACATAGACACAGAATAGTAATAGTACCTACTGCATGCTGAAGTTTCTCTTTCTAGCAAAACCACAGAATAAGTATTGTACCGCACATGTCTCATTGCGTACATAGGCAATATTCTTGCATTATTTTAAATTTACCTGGTTACCCAAGATACAGGTTGAGCCTAGTTTGGGAACCCGTGTTTAAGACTTGCAACTATAAGTACTGTTTTGTACATGCACCTCCTACAGTTATATATTTCCCTTATGTATGTGTACTATGTGTGTGCAAATAAAGTTAATTTTTATTTTACTTTACTTTAAGTATAAGTACCTACCAGTAGCGTGGCGTCTAAACTCTAAAGAACTCTATTCCTACCGGCTTGCCTAATATCAGGCATTTGAGCACCTTATTCTACAGCTCATAAGGGAAATGTACGCGAAATATGCATCGGCTTGCCCAAGGATATATTTTACGCCACGCCACTGGTACCTACTACATAAAGAAGCTTCTCTCTCTAACAAAACCGTCGTAAAAAACCGGGCCGACGACCGAACGGAGCTCACCTGCATCCGACCGTCTCTTTCTATCGCATAACGCGCACTAACGCGTGCTCGTTCTGGTCGCTTAGGTACTTAGTGCCTTATCACCAGTGGTCGGATTAGGTAGTGCCATTTCGCGGAACTTCGTTGCGTAAGCTTAATATGGATGTACCTTTTAACCCCGGGATTTCATATGAAAAGTTTAAAGTTTATTTTTGCGTGTTCTTTAAATTTTGCACAGTAAATATTCGAGTCCCCGAATCCCAAGTTTTATCCATGTTCTGTTCAATGTTTAAGGTCATTCACCCGAAATGGCACTACCTAATCCGAACACTGCTTTCACACTTGCGATATCCGAGCGAGTAAGAAGCGAAGTTCCATACAAATGTCGCTCACGACTGGTTTTGTATGGAAAGCTTTCGTTTGTTTATAGAAGCACCTGAGTAGGTCACGTTTATTTTTTCAATGTAGGTATTTGTTCTTTGCATCAATAATAATTACGAGTATTATATTGTTTTCGTACTGAACAATAATATCCGCCGTGTCGGTGATCCGTTGGGACGCACTAATGTGTTCTGAATTGTTTTACTCCTCTTACACGGTGTTCCATTGAATAACTGCGAATCTGCGAGTCCTCGCGTTGCGAATATAAAAGGACTTGATTTATGCAATACTAGCATTTATTCGGAACTTTTCCTGCTTTATTCTCAAGAGGAATTAGCGGGATATAAATTTGAGATTGGCGGGTCGAGATCTCGTGCAAAAAATCTGATTCGAGATTGGGTATTTTGAGATCTCGACCGTTAGACTTTCGAGATCGAGATTTGACAAAGTTATTAAAAATTAGTAATTTTCATCAAATTGCCTCAGAATTCAGTGAATTCTTGAATAGAGCGGAACGACTTACAAAAAATTCTATACGTGGTTGTTTTGAGTACGTAATTTAAATCATGTGAGCAAGTCGGAAATAGATTTGGGTGAATCAACTTTTCTTTGTCAACAAAATTTCACCTTCTCCGACTAAAATTTATAGGAAATCTTTATTCGGATAATTTTTTAATAAAGTGTATGTTCATTTAAAAAACAGATAATAAAGCTACGTAATGCAAATATTTTTTATTGTAATTTGTTTATTATAACTTGTTTATAAGCAGTCACCCAGCGGACATAGCTGTCCCCCACTTTTGTATGAAAATAAGGGTACGTCTGCTGGGTCACCCTATTTATTTGTTAAAAACGAGTTTTATTTCTATTTTTACCTAATCTATCTCTAGATGTAAAGATCTTGTTCCATTTAAATCATGTTAAAACACGCAAAAGGTGCAATGAACAAATAAGGAGAAAGAACAATCTTTGCATAAAGCAAAAAATATATAATCGAGATTTTATGCTGACGAGATTGAATCTCAGAAATTTGCTCGTGATCTCGCGAGATCGAGATTGCATTCCCTACTACGTTGTAAAAAGTGTAGCACGGAGTGACGTGATCCTTTTTGAACTGGTGACTCGTTCAAGTTCTAGTCCTCGCAGCTCCCGCCAAAGAAATAAATCACACCCCAAATTTCTGAATGCCTGGCATCCTAAAAATATTCATTACGCCCATTTTTCCACAAACTTGGCTATGGAATGAGCTCACAGTAATGTTTTCATTGCGTTATGACCGTTATGAGTCATACCTTATGACATGGCGTCTAAGGGTTCGTTTCTACCAAGGACCATTAAAACAAGAGGACTGTCATTCTCCATACTTTGGATTGTAACCCGACCGCTAGGGGATTTCCGGGCAAAAACTAGATGGCGCTAAAAAAAACTAAACATTTAACGATGTTATAATAGGCTACTTGATGACAGTTCAAATCAGCTTCTTTTTATGAAGTGTCAAAACGCTCCGAAAGTATGCAGTTTAGTATGAAATACTATCTTGTGACGTGCTTGTGACGTCATGCTCAACATGGTGCCTTATTTTTAGTTTTCGTCATTGTAAAATCGTTGATGGCACGAAAATAAGTTTGAATGATTTTATCCGGGCTGTTTTGGAAGCGTAATTTGCTGGTTAGAGTTAATGAATTTATTTTGATTGTTGTCAAATACCCTATTGAACAAAGAAACATAGTATAGTAACAATTAGTTCGTAAACAGCTAATAATAAATAAATTATAACATTTAAATAAGTACTAAGTCGAGTTTGCAAAGTTGAATAATTGTAAATAATATACTATTTAAATTAATATATATTTACCTAGGCATAATTTTAGACCAGAGACTGTCATGGCATAATCATATTGAACACCTAAATGGGCGCATTAGAAAGCTGATCTGGGTTTTCAAAATGCTCAGGCATGTGGCCTCCATTAAACTACTAAAGCAACTGTACACTGCTCTAGCACAATCGATCATGTCCTACTGCATTTCTAGTTGGGGTGGTGCCAGCAAAACAAAATTCCTAGAAGTAGAGAGAGCCCAAAGATGCTTACTGAAGGTTACATTCTCTAAACCATTCCTGTATCCCACCACCAAGCCTTCAAGGATTGTGATCTATTATCTACGCGGAAACTCTACATTGTAAGTTGTATTGTAAAACTGCATAAAACCCTTACGTATGATCCTAACACCCAAAATCGTAGAAGAAAGCACAATGTCGCTCCTGTTCCTGTTTGCAGATCATATTATGCCAGTAAACAATTTGCTACACAATCAGCCCGATTATATAATCGTGTAAATAAAACGATCTGTATTTACCCGCTTCAAACCTACCATTGTAAACTTATGTTAATTGATTGATTAAAAAACCTAACTTATGATGAAACAGAAGGACTCTTATCCTACAAAACATAATTTAGTAACGATCATTGCAAATACGATGTAATCAATGAATCTTAAACTCTTAGATTTATAATATAAAATTCATAATGATAACCAGCTCAACACTTGTATTTCCAAATTAAATTACTCTAAGTTAAATCTGTACTTACCTTAATGTTTACTTTATAAGTATTTGTAAGATCTTATAACACCATGTTATGCATAAAATAAATGAAATGAAATGAAAAGCGGTGAAAGGGTTAAACTGGTCCGTACAGAACGTACCCGTTAAGTAGCGACCAGCAGCCAAAAATGCAAATTCGGGTAACAGACGCCGATGTAAAAAGTGTACTCAAAATGCACCTCCAGGTTTTAATACTACACTTTGAAAAAAATTATCCAGTCGTTGTTGATTCTTAGTGGTCTACCCTGGCGGAGCTCGAATGAGTGACCCGGGGCGGATATCTTTGTTGCTACTCCATAAGCCGCTTTTTTTGGTTTTTGCGGCCGGGGAAGGGCCAGAGGGCAGCTGGGGGCGGGGGGTACATTCAGCGATTCCATGTTATGACCTCCCCCTTCCCTCCACTGGCGCTAAATCTCCACTCCAGTCGTTGGAGACAATGTGATTGATCAACCCACAGGAGTCGCTCACTCCGCGATTTTATTCAGATATAAAGATACAATTATAAGTTAGAAAACCTAAATTCAATTAGGCTGCGGCTGCGGCTCCATTGAGACGGAGGCGAGCAGAGAAGAGACATGTAGGATCGATCAATCCACATCCTGTCAATGTCAATGGAAACAGCGAACATCCTTATCTCCGCTCCGCTCGTCTCCGCTTCAGTGGAGGCGCAGCCTTATATTAGATACGAGAGTGGCGACGAATGTGAATTACCTATAGAAAGCATTTATAATATACTACAAAAGGCAACCCGAAGTCTGTATTATCAATTTATCGACGTAGACTATCGAGTTTTACATAAATTAGTAGCGAATATGAATCCATTTACCAGCTCATCGGTTCTAAATGGAAACAGCCATGAATTTTATTTCATAAAAACAAAAATTGCTCTTTCAACCGACTTTGAAAGGTAAATTGGATTGCGTTTTAAAAGCTTTTATTTGGTTTCACTTGTTTAATCAAATTTTATGCCCATTTTTATCTACCAATAGAACTGAGATTTGTTTTGTCAACTCAGTACCGTGGCGGCAATATAACCTGATTTCTATCGGTTTACCTAGTTTTTAGTTAGTTTTGCTCCGGTTTGCCCTGAAGAAGTTTGGCACTACGCCATATAATATATGGTATTTGTATTATAGTATAAAATTTGTACTATTAAATGACAAAAAAATACACCTGATCCCGAAACATCCTGATCCTGATCCTTAGGCCAAAACTTCATTTCTGGGCATTTCTCCAGAATGGAGCATGTCTGCGGTCACCTCATTCATCTGTCCCTTTTTCATACTAAATGTATGGAGACAGATGAATCAGTAGCAGACATATTTCTGGAGAAATGCCCTTCTATTGCGATTATTGATACAAAGACCAAATACACTGAGAAAACTTATAATCCCATCAAAAACATTACATGTAAAAAAATTGGTTGCCTGTAAAGTCGGTATACGGGCGAAAGTTTTACGTGACAACGACTAACCATGCCCGAGTGGAAGGGACGCGTGCCTCTCACTCGCTCTCATTGTGAGCGCATAACGTGAGCGGAGCGTAACGCAGTTTCTTGAAGTGTCACCCGGCAAACCAATTTATAAGACGTTGTCACGTCAAAAGATGCAGGTCTCGCAAATTTTGAGATGTAATGTTAAACCAAGTCAGTACCGGGGGGTGCACAGAACTCGAGTCCCACCGACTTGCCTATTATTTACCCGTGGGGGGAGGATTTTTATTTGAAATAGCATTTTATGCTCGGGAAAATAAATCAGCAAAACGACAATCAATTTGGCGTCTGGGGCCAATCCCCCATACTAACACGGTTATACCCTTTGACCGGGTATTGCATATAGGATATATCCTAGTTTGAGCGCGTGAATACGTACGTATGGCCGAGGCGCAGACAGTGCGATCCCTATAGGAGCATTCTTACGCATTCGTAAAACTTTGCATCTCTCTGCGTCTTCTACCGTTTGTATAATGGGGAATGTTCCAAGGAACTGTTTGGGTTGGTGCCTACCGCATCATTCTACCATCGCACTACTCGTCATCGGCAGGCGGTTCATCCCCATTTCCTTGAATCATTACAATCATCAACGCGCCGGTTCTCTAGAACCTTTCTAGCGCGTACAATAAGGATCTGGAATGAACTTCCTGCTAAGATTTTCCCACTGCGCTACAATATGGGATTTTTTAAAAAGGGTGTCATCAAATTTCTTCGAGACCGGCAACGCATTGGCAATGCATCTAGTGTTGCAAATGTCTATAGGCGGCGGTGACCGCTTTCCATCAGGTGGGCCGTCTGCCTGTTTGCCAGTCTATAGCAATAAAAAAAAAAAAAAAACTATGTGCACACTTACAAGCTCGCGGTGTTCCTTTTATAGGAAGAAAAATTACTGCCTGGTCACTTACAAGCCATGTTGAAATTTTCTTGCACTTTCTTGCAAACTTGCTGGTTGGTCGGTTAATATAAATTTCCAATTCGCTAGTTATACCATTTTCTCAGGTTACCTTTAATCTTTACAACGTTTCTCGCGCACGACTTACGTAAGCGTACAGTCGGCGACAAATCATACGCACGCTATTTATACACGGTAGGTAGTACTTAACCTATTGAATATAATATATTCAATACAAGGTTTTGCCCGTGCCTTCTTATGTGTAATCTGTTTAATCGCTTCAAGGGATGTTTGCTATTTATTATTAATTTTATTAACTTTCATACAGTCTTATACCATTTCATACTTTTCCGGAATAAATAGTGTTCTATGTCCATTCCTAGACTTCGAACTATCTGCCTACAAATTTTCATAACAATCATTTGCTTCTTAACCCTTTGAACGCCAGAAACGCCTAAAGGCGCCGAGTGTTAGCGTGCCTATCACGCCAACAACGCCTAAAGGTGTCGCAGACCTCGGAACGATATAAACCAACATGCAGCAGTGATACATATCTTTGGGAGCTAAAGATTCATATCAGGCTTTTCTCTAAACGGAATGTGGCTAAAAAAATGGTATAGTTGTTGTAGCTGACTGTACATTGCATCTGCACTGCTGGCGACCGGCCAACTACGGTTTGCGCAAAAACTGGCGAAAACCGGGCAAACTTGCGAGCTATTTGTAATTGAACGGCGGGGGATTCTTCCTACTCAATTTGGAGCGAATTTTGCTGGTTTCAGCTGTTAAGTTAAAAGTAAAGTAAAAACACTGTAACAATACAAGCAAAAAAACTGTGTACCGTAGTGACCCCTAAGTTCGCCTAGGGTGCCTATCTTTGCCTAGTTGATTTTCCTAAACTTGCTTTACGACAAGCTACACTTAAAACTATATCAAGTAAATGTAGGTATAAGTACTGAATATTGAATAGTTTTATGTGCAAGTTTTCTTAGAAGATTTTTAGGAAAATCAACTAGGCAAAGATAGGCACCCTAGGCGAACTTAGGGGTCACTACGGTACTTAGTTATTGAGTTATGATATTATTTTGCCCCAAAATGACATTCATTAGATTGAACATTTATAAGACAATAATAAAATAATAAATGTTTACAGTAGAAACTCATAAAAAAGTACTATGGGGGGTTTAAAGGCCAAATTCCGGTCAATCTAAAAAAAGAGTTAAAATTATTTAAAAAACAATTTGGGCCCCAATCTTCACTGAAATTGTATTTTCTAAATAGGTGTACCTACTTGGCCCTTAAGTTTGGCTAACCTTCTACTAAACACCCTGTACTTTGAATCTTCGTTTCTTTGTGGATACTTCATTGGCCTAGCTTACTATACTATTAGGTACTGATAGTACGGGGTGTTTCACACCCTATAAGCCGCGGGGTGTTGCAATATCCGTATAACTTCGGAACAAGGCTACGGGACGACAGGCTTAATTGCCCTTTGTACACCTGACCCTGCTCGCCGCTCCATTCCGGAACTTTACATACGTGGCAGACCTAATTGAAGTTTGGAACATTCCTATGGGGTGTATTTTCTCTGGCGTAATTTCTCTGGCCACCAATATTTAAAAGATTCCTCCTCACTAGACTGGCGTTCGTTGGTTACTTGTTAGAACTTGACTGATTCTACATTGTAACCAAAAGTCCAATTCTAATAAGGCAAAATCTTCTTAGTATTCACTTTCTCAATATGTCATGACAGCGAAAAAACTTTTTTGAAAATACACCCATAATATACAATAGGGTATAGGCGCGATCTTTTAATATTTGACCCATAAAAATCCGGTCAAGTGCGAGTCGGACTCGTGCACCAAACCCGCACAAACTCGTAAGATATACGTGAATAGTTCCAGAAAAGCTGCATGGTGATTCTGATTATTTAACCGTGGAGGAACACATTTTATAGATCTAATAATAGGCAAGTCGGTGGAAATCGAGTTCTATTGATACGCCTCCGGTACTGACTTGGTTTAACTTTACATCTCAAAACTTTTTTGCTGTAGGTAGGAGAACTGCGTTGCGAGACTTGCTTCTTTATACGTGTAATGTTTTTTATTTAAAAAAACACAACGAAAGAATCTAACTTCTCTAGAAGTTAATAGTAGAAAAAAACACTATTTTTTTCAAATAAAACAGTACCTGCGGAGAACCCAAAAAGGGGCTTTATGAGTGTTTTAGCCCTCCCAAACTTTAGCCAAATTCTAGTAATATGTATTCTCGTTGCGTCTAGGGCATTTCCAAGGCGACACGTCTTAAACGACTTCAAAGGCCGTTGTCCTTAACTTAGGAGTGTTTATTCTGAGAAATTAGGCAACGTCTTGTAATTCTTCATTGTTTTGTAAAATTTTAATGAAACAAAAAATATACTCTATACACAGTATAATACCAGTAATTTTTCTTCTTACAAAAGGTACATCGCGCGCTTGAATGTGTGCGCGCCGTGTACGAACGCACTACAAGCAAATAAATAAGAATGCGTAAGAATGGTCCAGTATGGATCGCATTCACACACGTGCTATCGCGCGTGTCTGTCTGAATTAGGGCTGCCATCCGTCCGGGGTTTCATGTGTAGTCCGGGTTTCCTACTCGCGGCCCGCGAGAGCATTAGCACTCCCCCCCCCCCCCCCCGGGCGAAAAAAACCTACTTTGCTATTGGCGTGTCCGGGTTTTGAGCTCCAAAATCCGGGGATTTACGCTTTTTGTCCTAGGTGTCAAATTTTGGAGATGGCAGCCCTAGTCTGAATACGTGTTGCGCTGTCCTAAACATCCGAAGTTGGACTACTCGTTCATTTAATTAGAGAGCGTGCTCTCGCGGGCCGGGGCTCTTTCGGGGGCCTGATTTGGGAGCTATTCTTCAGAAATGTCTGCGGTCACCTCATTCATCTGGCCCTTTTTCATACTAAATGTATGGAGACAGATGAATGAGCTGCAGACATATTTCTGAAGAATAGCCCTTGGAGAGTCCTGCTCTATGCCAACAGATCTTTAGTGTCTGAACAGGCTTAGCACTAAATGGGACTTTTTTACGTATTTTATGGCCAGGTGTGGCATAATAGTACATTACACAACTAGGGTGGTAATACAAAGAAAGGCCGAGATCGCAGAAGTTTGCGGCCCGAGCTGCAAGCGAGGGACGTAAATATGCGATCGAGGGCTTTCTTTATTACCTCCCGTCTTGTGTACATCATTTTATGTCTACACTTGGCCAGAAAGCGGCTTTTCCGTACGCGTAGCGTGCGGTAAAAGCTCCTTTATGGCCAGGTGTGGCATAAATAAAATAAAATAAAATGTATTTGAGAGATTTGGGTATTATAGTTGGTAACTCTTGCTTTTTTATTGAATAGCTGAATTGAAGTTATAGTGATTATTTGATTTTTTTAATAATACAAAAGTATTTTTGCATAATATAAAAAAACGGCAAATAATATAACGCTGCCAAATCTTTTAGAACAATCGCTGTGGCTTCGGATGTTGTTTATTGATTGCCCATTGTCTGGTGACGCCCATGTGCCGTAAATTAACCCTTTGAATTGAACTGCGAACGGGTTAACAATAGCATAAGTTTCGGGGATCCATGATTTAGATTTCATTAGTTCGTACAATACTTTAATTATAGAGAACGTGCACGACGAAGGTGCTGCCAACTGGTGCCGCCAATAAGTCTTGTAAACTCATGCTGGGGCAGCATTGACGGAAACGCCGTTAATTTATCGCGATGAAGGACGATTAACGTCAGTGTAGCTACGACTCTATATCTGACATTGACACTAATAAAGAGGTGATTCTAAAAAATGAAACCGACTTCAAAAAAGGAAAAAAATAACAGTTTTATGCCAACTATTTTTTCATCTAATACTTTTTAGGGCCTTGTTTTTTAATATAATAATTTTTGGTGTTATTTATTTTATTCCAAATATTTCTCTTCTCTTTTTCATTTGCATCAACATAAATTGTTGTTTATCATATGCCTATGTCGTTATAATATAAAAGCAAAAAATATATTTTATGTAAAAAAATATCACAAACCTTTATCGAATTATCTAAAAATACAGTCCATTTTTTCTTGAAAACCGCAAACCCGAGGGTAAAAGTAAGTAAAAATAATTGTGAATCAAGGTCAGTCAAGCTATATTTAAGAGAGGTTGTTCAGGTCACAGGGTCAGTCGAAAATAACAAACGTTAGTCGTTCGTCTCCATTCATCAATGAACATGTCTATTGTATTTATTCATTTACGAAAATAATTGCAAAACCCAATAAAACAGACTGCGCACTCTAAAAAAATGGGTTGCTCCTAACAAGATCGTGATAGTTATAATCAAGGCTCAAGCATCTTGATTCCATACGAGCCTAAGAAGACGTTAGATGCACCAACTAAGATGATATTGATTGTTTATCATGGTTCAATTAATAAGTTTTGATTTGATTCAACAAACATAGGTATAAGGTAACTAATTAAACATGATTGAATCATACAAAGAAAAAAAATGATAGAAACAAGGAATATATTTGTGAAAATTATCAAGATTCTAGCTAGATTATTGTTTTAATCACTAATGAACTTGTTGTTAAAACAATCTTTCGTTGACATGTTTAATATCTTGTTTGTTTTATTTAATTTTACGCCAACAAAGAGAAAATCTCTCTTGGCTCAGTTTTTTTAGAGTGTGGTGTGAAAAATATCTATTTTTGTACTCGTCTTTTAAGCTCTTTAATTACGAGCAATGGGTATAATAGAGCAATAGTAATTGTAGATTGCGGTTCTGGAAAGGTCGTTCAATCACACATACCTAGTCAGTCGCTCAATTTTACTCGCTCATTCGCCGGCGGTGGGTCAAGTGCCATAGGATGATGATAGGAAAAGGTTGAAGCAAAGGCACCAGTGCCAGCGCCCAAGTTTACTCGATTACTCGCCGGCGGTGGGACCAGTGCCAAAAGCTAGTGAGTAAAAAAGTTTAGTAAGTTTAATTTTAGGCATTTAATTTACAATTGAAATAAGCTAGGCTACAATACAATGTACACTTGGGAGCAATAAAACTGGGGGCGTTTTGTATGTCATTTCTGTACAGTCCCCTGCAGTAATGAATGATGAAACGATGCATGGAAATATCTGACACCGAGACTGACACTCGCTCCTATAGGATTAATGAGTCAGATATTTCTTTGTGCCCCATTTGATCATGATTTGCTTATTGATTAAATGTGACTGTACAGAAGGTCACAGATAACATATACCACAAGTTATAATATAATATGTACTCATCGGCAATAATACGTGATGAAAGCATGCAAAAATATCTGACATTACTCTATTAAGCAAATTCTGTCATGTTTTTGTGTAACCCCTTTCGTGTAACCACTCTGGCTATAAAGTTCATACATATTTTTGGAATTTAAAATATTGTAGGACTTGACTGTACAGGTTGTACCCATTTTCCGGGTGTGCAAACGTCTCCTATCAACGCCTCTCCTTTCTTACACTTCTTTTGGGCACATCGTCCTTTAATCTTCTTAAAACCATTCGGACATTCCATATCTGGTTGATTCTTCGGAGTATCAAGATACCAATACTCGTAATCTTCTTCCTCTTCTATGCATTCATCATTAAAATTGACGTTAATGTTAACTTCGTAAACGTTTTCAGGGCTGTCTCTTCTTCGAGTTGTTTTTTCTTCTTTTTTCTCTTCTGCCTGGATTTTAGGCGCTTGAGTGCTTTGTGGTATGGCTTGCCACCCTATGTTGACTTGGGGTAAGCTTACCACATGAGGAGAAAATTCCTGATGACTGTCAGATATTGTAGCTATGGTACTGCTGACGACATTCAAACTTTGCTCGTATAATGATCGTGCAATCACATCTTTATCTTCAATTATTGCTTTATGTTTTTCAATATCTTCAATCTTCTCTGTAGCAGTCTTTTCGGTGTTTCTTTCTTCTTTTTCAATCTCGACAGTTTTTTCTTCTTTCTCGATGATAGTATCGCTAGCTTTTTCTGTAACGTCTATTTTTCTTGGAAAGTTTCTTTTAAATGTCCGTGCTGGTGACGCGGTCACAGCCATAAGGCATAGCGATAAATATAGAATGCGCATCGCGTCTATCTTGTCTCTGGGTTTCAATGTATGTGTGGACGGAGGACGGGAGATTCTATATTTAAAGGATACAGGTGACCTTTAGAGCCAGTTCGGCTGCAAAAAATCGAGCATGGCGGTATGGGAATATTAAATGAATTTTATAGTTAATTGGGTCATTATTCCGATGATATGGGAATTGGTTACGAGAATAAAGGCTTGTGAAAATAAAGTACAACATAGGACCAGGACGAATTAGGCTCATCGACAACACGGCCCAAAAAAGAGTTTTTTTTGGTGCCCTAATTTTTTTTCTTATTACTTTGGTGTTTTGTTTCTCTTTACTCCAGATTACCGTACCGGCGCGTACCAGATCAGCTCTTTGTTTTTGTAGGCAAATCTAGACCAAACGTTTTCTAATACAAACTCAAACCTCATTTATTTCTGCAAGTAGGCCTCAAGGGCTCTTTTACAGCTACAGACTGTAGCAGTACAAAATTGGCGATTTTTCAAAACCTAGACCTGATCTTGAAAAAGTCTCTAGGCCAGTCATTACCAAATTCTTTTAAATGCATATTCATTTTAAGTCTGCTAATGTAACCTATTTTCTTTATGATTTAAGATGTGCCTTGATACTTATAGTGCCTTTATCACACTTGCGATTTGCGGACGAGTTAGAAACGAAGTTCTATACAAATGTCGCTGTTCGCCGCGACTGGTTTTGCATGGAAACTCACCCGCAGCTTGCCCGCAAACCGCAAATGTTATAAGACGCTTAGTCCTAAGCTATTGTGTTTTCATAGTAAACAGTCTATACGAGTATGCATTTTATATCAATATTGTTTGAAATATAAGTCCAAATTGCCAAATCGCTGGAATCATGTTATTCAAGTCATATTCCAGTGTACGCAATGCAATTAATTATTAGCCCTATTTTTACGACTGCATCAAGCCTGACTTGAACAATCAAGAACTGGATCTTTTTAGTTAACAACAATAACTAGTTAAGCTCAGTTAGGTTAAGCTCAATATGGATAAAATAAAACAAGATGACCACAGGAGAGGATGCTACCGCGCCGCAAAAACTGGACCAAAACCCATCTTCATTCCTATATAGGTACAATATATATTTAATACTAGCATTTGCCCTTGCTTGGACTGCGTTATTCCCGTTAATGTCGTCAGAGGGAGCTTCCTACAAAAAATACCTTAACTGTCAAATGAACATTTGAAGTAAATAATTGCTAATTAGCCTTGCCAGTATATGGGGTGGCAACCGTAGCCGATTATCTTTTTTTCCCTCATATTATATACAAATGTGCCTTTGCCTAGTAGTTATAATATCAGTAAATTTTTATTCCTAAAAAATGTACATCGCGCGGCTTGTATGCGCGCGCGCTGTGAACGAACGCACTACAAGAAAAGTTTTACGAATGTGTAAGAATACCCCAGTACGGATCGCACCGTCTGCGCCTCGACGTTGAATAGATATCACACGTTCCTAAACGGCTGAAGCGTGACTACTTGTCTGTCTTTATATTTTGGCCCAACAGTGGGACGTAGGAAAATAGGCTATCAAATAAATATTTTTACTAAAAAAAACCCGACCGCGGTGCACTTTAAAAGTGCTTAAAATCCTATTTTTTAATTTAACAAACTTCATACCCAGTGACACTCGCACCATCAAGACGAATCTAATGATGTATCATTTATCAAAATCGGTCGTGCCGTTGAGTAGTTACGAGCGGACATAGGAACGGACATACATACAGGTCAAACACATAACCCTACTTTGGGCTTCGCCACAGTCGGGTAAATAGTAAGTACATTATGATACGAGTGGGCGAAGTTGGTCATTACAGTCGAGGCTGAGTTGCATAGCCCGAGCCGTCAGGCGAGGGCTGTATAGCCGAGACTGTAACGACCAATGCCCACGAGTGTCATACGACGTTTTTCAACACACTTGCGAATAAAAAATAATAGTTATCATTTAGAATTTCTGTTTTGTACATATTTATTTAGTGGTTTATCTATCCTCGTCTACCGTCACCTCGTCGTGTGGTGTCGGTATAGTGCAGACGCGCTCATGAACACGCTGCGAGGGGGTAATATACAAGCGCCGAGTCCCACGACGACGTGCACTCATTGGTCAATTGGCAGTAATTACAGCACTTGTGCAGTAATGTAAAGTAAAAAGCACTTGTGTGTAATAAGCTGCGTTCCGCGCATAAGAACCACCAAATAAGAGCGACTTTATGAGCAAGTGTGTTGAAAAAATATATGTATACTTTTACGTGATACAAGATAATTAGACCTCAATCTATGCATGATGTCCGACCGAAGATTCGGTTTCGGTTTCGGCCAGTTTCGGCCAAAAATCATGTTTCGGCCAGAGTTTCGGTTTCGGCCAAAAAGCAGCCGAACCTTTCGGCCGGGCCGAAACTTACAACATCGTACTTTCGGGTCGCGTTCGGGTAACGTAGGGTGCGCTTGGCACGGCTGACAATATGGCGTCGCTCGCCTAACTCCGCCGGCCACTGAATCAGTGCTCTTTGCTCGTGTAGTGACAGTGACGCTTGTGTTTGTTCCCCGAATAATCATCCTCCTGCCCTTATCCCATTTAATTGGGGTCGCCGCAGCATGTTTTTTTCCTTCCATACCTCTCTATCACCCGGCATCTCGTCACTCACTTCCTTTCTATTCATATCGTCTCTCACGCAGTCCATCCACATTCGTACTTTATACCCTTCTAGTCACATGGTTATCATCCCTCCGCATAACATGTCCATACCACCGTAGTCGATTTGCCATTATAGCATTTCTTTTAATTTAATATAGACATGTATGACTTTCCTGTACAAGAGACAATAGTGTCCCGGCCCTTTGGGAGGCGTGCGCGGAGCCGAAGCCAACGCGTAGAGGCCCGTTCGACAATTTAATGAAAGGCAACGTGTACACCCAGCGGATGCTCTCCCTGCCCGTGTCACGGGACGCACGCAGAGACAGCCCCCGCCAGATGCAAGGGCTATTGTTGATTGATGGAATCTAAATTTACGTGGTTATGGTGGTGGAATTATGGACTAGATACTGGGCTATGGGTTGAGACATGACGGCGCCTGTCAGGAAAAGTGTCTCATGGCTTTCGCGGCACTGACAGACCGTGACTTGCCCTCCGCTGATGGGCCCCTGTATGATATTATTATGATTATCATATTTTAATAATAAACTTTTTTTTTTATTATATACCATTTACTATTACCAATTCGCTGTCTCAGTATTACAGTTAATGTAACATTTAAAATTTTTCACTTTTTAGGGAAGTTAAATTTTAACCCAGTGTCACTATAGCAATGTTGAAATTTCATTCGATAAAATTTGAACGTAATATTAGGCCGGCAAGATGTTTCATTAATCTAGTATTTGGAAAGAACGGCCCACTGACATTTTTATTCAACGTTTTAATCACGTTTATAAAAGGTTCGGTTTCGGCCGAAACTAAAATCAAACCGAACCTTCGGTTTCGGTTTCGGCAAAAAAACATGTTTCGGTCGGACACTTGATTGTGAACAACTTTTACAATGAGGTCAACTTTATAAAAGCAAAAAAAAATTAACTGTTTCATTAAAAAAGGACATGAATAGGTAGACCAAACTGTATGAGAGAGTTGTATTTTTTATTGCATTTACAAAGTTGACCCCATAGTGAAAGTTATTCAAAATCATGGATAGATTGAAGTTTAATTATCTTGTATAATGTAAAATATTTCACCGTGTATACAAAATTGTTTTCATTAGGAAAAAAGATGGGGGAAGCCGAAGTTAGGCCGTATTTTAGACTATTAGTAATTTGGACGTGAAAATATGACACCCATTCAGCCATCTTACCTTGACACGTTTCTGTTTGTCCGTAGACCAAAATACGAACCCTTTCATACAAAGTTCTTTCAGCCGTAAAAAATAAGTTTGATGAGAAAACTTGGCAGTTTCGCGATGTGACGGACCGCCGGACGTGACGCAATTAGGTTGTACAGTCGGCTGCAATAGTACAGTCTGATGCAAAGCTGCCTCTAGTTAACAAGTTTCTGCCTTTAAGGCGCGGTAGGACCTGGCTCGCATTTCACATACAAACTAGGGTCGGGCGGAATGCAGATTATTGCAGATTATCTTCGATTTCTAACATAAAAGTATACGTTATCAACCCAAACATGAGAGGATGCCCTGCATGACTGTGATATCATGATTGTCAGGTATTAATTTTGTCAGAAAAGGTAACTGGTGATGAACAAAATGAAAAAAAATGAAAAAAAATACTTTATTTTATAGTGTTTTCGCGCTACTTTTCTATCGAGCGAAGTGTTCGCTATCGTGTTCTAAGTGAGAGGAAGCCCTAGATACAGTTCTGAATATTATTATATATGTTTTACAGTGACCTAAGAGTCAAATAAGTGCTCTAAAAATGATTTGGAAACTAGGCTTCCGTGCCCGATTCTGGTCTCACCTCGCCTTAATGTACACCTGTTTATTAAATAATAGTGTTGTCTGAATAAAGCAACCTTAAGATAAGCGGCCTAGTGTTTGACACGCTAATGCTAAATAGTTGACACTAAGGCATGTAATACCGGATATTGAGATTCGGTATTGATACTCAATACCGGAATTCCGGTTTCGGCATAGGTGTTGGGGATTTAAAAAAAAATAATTAATTAATAGATTTTAAGGAAAATCCATTGACGCCTATAAAGGACAGGGTTAACGAGCGCGTAGACGGTACCAACGCGTTGGTCCTAAAAATCAGTTTTAGCGCGCAGCGCAGCGCCGGACGTTTATAAATAGTATTTTATGCAACAGTTGTATAAGAAGGTTCAAAAAATGCGAATTGCGTGAGTTGCGATACGAGCCGCGAATGCGGCGAGTATCGCAAATAGAGACGCAATGAGCGTTTTTTGACTTAATTATACAACGTTGCATACAATACTTTTTCTACGACTAGGTTAAAATATAAAATACATGGACGTCACGCGTGTCTCGTCCGGTCTCTCCGAGTGTGTACAGCCGGCATGACAGTTGTGTCTATGGTAAACTTTTTTTTGATATGGCTGGTGACACGATGTGACGATAATTAAAATACTTTTTTTTTATGTTGGCATCAATTAATTTAATTCGGAAACTTTTGTTTTTCTTATGAATCGTAGGAATTTAATTGTTTGTTAAGTTGGTAGTTGTGAATTTTTATCGTGAAGTTAGAATTGAGCGCTTAATCCTTGACCTAAGTTAAACCTAGATTTAGAAGTCTGTGGATGCTAGCAATAACGTAAAGTGACTATAACGACACTAGTGCTGTTATGGGGCATAGAGTATAGACTTCTCTGAACTCATATTATGTATGTTCTTATATTAGTGTTCGTGACCAAGTAAAAGACAGATAACAGTACAGGAGTAGAAAAAATGCCTAATTGCGTGGTAAAAGGCTCTATTTACTGTTACGGGAAACATAGACCCGGATGGATTTTCGTCCGCGACGTATGTATGCCATACTTTAGTTTGGCATACAAATGTCGCAGCCGAAAATCGACCCACCCGAACTCTACAGATCGCCCTATCCTTACTTTTGAAATCATTGGGAAAATCATTTTAAGTAATTGTCTTTTCTACGATCTCACTTGTATCATAAAATAAACAGTAATAAGGGTCTGCCCCGCTGTTGCAGTGCGTCCGGCATGTTCGTGGCTCCTGCTTAGACCTAGAAGCTTCAAGGCTTAAAGGCTCGAGTTTTCGGGATAGTCTCAACTCGAGACTTATATTTAGGTTCTACTCAAACCTCAAATTCGCAACAGTAACTCCAGCTGACTGTACCACGGCACCCTAAAACTTTTTCGTGGGTGTTTATTTGCACCATTTACGAGTTTTTATTTAACTTTCCTGGTTTTTGTGGGTCTTGGTAAAAAGATTTTCTTTTTTTCGTGTTTGGATTGACTTAACATTTCTATTTGTAGGAAAATTAGCTAAAGTTTAAATTACTAATATATTGAATCACTACGACACTAGAAACACAAGTTAGATAGAGACTGTGCGGAAAGAGAATAGGATTTAGATTTGGAGGCGCTGTAATGCTTTTCTACCGTATTTGCTGTATTTGCCATACTGGTTAGGTTAGTTCCGTTTTCCGCCGCGCCTATTCTCTTTCCGCACAGACTCTACTAGCATGTTTTCTAAGTAAAATTAGTGTGATGTGATGTGAAGTGTAATATATTTTTCGGGCCTGATAAGTTTCCATTACTGTCCGCATAGTGTCTTTATTGTCGATTTTGTGCTGCCACCTATAGTTCCTGCACGTTTCCTATATTTGGTTTCATTATGTATAAGCAAGGACCATTAAAACAAGAGGACTGTCATTCTCCATACTTTGGATTGTAGCCCGACCGCTAGGGGATTTCCGGGCAAAAACTAGATGGCGCTAAAAAACTAAACATTTAACGATATTATAATTGAACAAAGAAACATAGTATAGTAACAATTAGTTCGTAAACTCCTAATAATAAATAAATTCTAACATTTAAATACTGTGTCGCGCTTGCAAAGTTGAATAATTAATAATATAATTCTTTTACCAAGTTTATACATAGATGGCGTTGTAAATTCGGGGAACAGCTTTTTGTATGGAGAATGACAGTCCTCTTGTTTTAATGGTCCTTGGTATAAGTTACATATAGTTGAATACAAGAGCAAAGAAACGCAAAGGGATAAGCTAGGGCGTCTATAAATAAGGCTACTATTAACCTTGAGCGTTGAAACCTGGATAATTAACGCATAAATGGATGCCAGCGGGTTGTTTTGTGCTGAATCGCTTAATCGTCCTTATTTATTTATAACATCGGACATTGACTGGAGGTCAGTGCCACGGTGTACATTGTCAGCAGTATTTTGATTAGCAGTATTTGTATTTGTCTTTATTGCGATAAACAGTTACGCTATGCAACAATTTTTATACATAGAAACAAGTCACTTAAAATGCTGTTAAATTACGGTTCATTCACCGGCAATAATATCTGACACGACCTTATTGCGATAGTGGTAGAGAGGTGTCGCATATTAAATTTGTGTATGCCCTGTTTCATCATGTGTTATTGCTAGTAACAATATTTATAGTTTCTAGTTCACTAAAATACTAAAAGTACAGGACAAGAAATGTGAGAAACAGATACTCAGTAAGCATAAAACAGATAATAATAAATATCGGGGGACAATCTTACACAAATCAAGCTAGTCCCAAACTAAGCAATGCTTGTACTAATGGATACTAGGCGGCGATGTAAATACTTATATAAATAAATATTAGGGGACAATCTTACACAAATCGAACTAGCCCCATAGTAAGCTCAATAAGGCTTGTGTTATGGATACTAGACGACGATATATTTAATAGATACAAATACTTAAATACATAGAAAACATCCATGACTCAGGAACAAATATTCGTGCTCATCACACAAATAAATGCCCTTGCCGGGATTCGAACCCAGGACCTCTTGCTTCGTAGGCAGGGTCACTACCAACTAAGCTAAAGCGGTCGTCAAAATAAATACATACTTAAATACATAATAAACATCCATGGCTCAGGAACAAATACCTGTGCTTATCACACAAATATTTGCCCTTACTAGGATTTGAACCCGGGACCTTTAGCTTCGTATGCGGTGTCACTCCCACTGACACCGGGTAGCCGAGTTCGGGTATGCACCTTTCAAACGGAAGTTTTGGGTGAGAATTCTCACATGTTTTGACATGTTCTACATCGTACTCGAAGTTTTCTAAGTGGTTTTCATAAATGCAACTCTCGATCAACTCCCGTTTGGCTTCGTTTCCTAGGAACAATACCCGCTGAGAGAGAGATCTCTCTATTCTCCTATCTTCCCATAGGTGTTTCAAGCTATATTCCTCCATTACCACTTCAACTTGCGAAGTCTAGCAGCTATGTCGGTAACCTCGCGCCAAATAATAAGCAAACTTACCATGTAGGCGATACACAGGAAGTTTGCAAACTTATAAAATTATATTATGGTAGTAAATTCGCTAGTGCTATTAAAATGCAAGTTAGCGTACTGATAATGATCCCAACTGTGCAGTGGCCAATATATAAGGCTTACTAGACATGTGTCCCACACACGTCCTCCGTGAGACCCATCGTACTACTACCAGTGTCACTATGCGTTATTTAATAATACTAACCTGCGTTATCATATGCGCGGCAGCGTTACCAACCAAAAAGGAAGAAATAGAAGAATATATAGAAGACAAATCAAGCGGCAGAGATATCATTGATATAAATGAAGAAGATGATGGAACGGACGCATTTGAAGGAAGAGATATCATTCCAGGCAAGGCTAATAGTCACAGAACGATTCACATACACACGCCTAATCCACCTAATATAAATATTATGCCCACTAAATATCAGATCGCTGCAAACATGCCATATCCTAACATGCCGAATCCCACACCATTTGACAGACCAATGCAATACGATAAAAGCAGCAAAGCAAAGAACAGACCGAAGAACGTTGTAAACATTTATGTATATTTCTCTAATAATACGAGTACAATGGAAACAATAGAGAAGGGAATGAATACAACGAAGAAAGAAGATATAGAAAACAAGACAAAAGTACCAGTTATACAGGAGACATCGAATAAGTATATGATGTTTAGCTCGGTGAGCCAAAAGACGCCTGCAAGTCCAACAGTATCGATACCAAATAAGCAAAAGGTACCAACATTAATAACAGTGTGTCCGAAAGGGCATGTGAAGATTTTGGGAGCCTGCGTTGAGTACGATCAAGACTAAATTGGAAAAAGAAATCAGGAAGTAAAAAAAAGAAAATTAAAAAAGTATTAAAACTACTTTAGAAATAGTCCTAGACGTGTAAGGTTGTAATAAAATTGTAGCAATTTATCGTTTTTTTTTTTTATTATAGAATATATTTTTTGACGTGACAACGTCTTATAAATTGGTTTGCCGGGTGACACTTCAAGAAACTGCGTTACGCTCCGCTCACGTTATGCGCTCACAATGAGAGCGAGTGAGAGGCACGCGTCCCTTCCACTCGGGCATGGTTAGTCGTTGTCACGTAAAACTTTCGCCCGTATACCGACTTTACAGGCAACCAATTTTTTGTTATTTTTTATTGTAGCATTAACGACTGCCAACGAATTCTACATATTTTATTAGAAGAGTAGAGTTTCGATAGCGTAGTTGGTAATGCGCCTGTGTTGGCCCGGATAGCCGAGGAGATGCAGGTTCCAATCCTACCCGAGACGTATATTTTTTTCTCTTCTAATAAAATATTTAAGTATAATTCGTTGTGTTCCATTGATTTGGCTATTTTCCAGATTGAATGAAAAAACCTTACAAGAAACAAGAAAAACTGTATGGCGGTTAGTTTAGTAGGAGCAAATAAGTATGTGTTACAATTTTTGCAAATTTCTCCGAAAACGGTGCAAGTTAGGAAAACCGTTATATTTTTTCATGTAATATTTAGGATGACATTAATAATTGGTAGTTATTACAGTTTTTTTTTGTTCAGTAACATCGAAGATAATAGGGGGGTAATGGTATTTTTTTGAACTTTTTTCATCATAAATCAAAAACTACTTATTTAAGAAAATAAAAAAACAACGGTATTTTAATTTAAAAATGAAGCTCTTTCATTTGATACCCCATTCGATATAATAGCTCTACTTTCAATTTTCAAAGTCCCATTACGGACCCCTTTAAAAAAAAGTAAAACAGTTACAAGATTTTTTTTCATCCAATAGGCTCGGGTTAGCTACTTTTAATACTATTTCAAATTTCGAATCGATAGCAGCAGTAGTTTCTGAGATATCTGGCTGTGACAGACAGACAGAGTCGCACCATAAGGGTGTTTCCCATTTTGGTACGGAACTCTAAAAACAACACTTCTCTATTTAGACACATTTTTTTACAAGCTTTTATTTAGTTTCACCTGTCCCGGTGTGTCTGTAATCAAATCTTGCAAGTTAAATTTGACCCAGTTCCCGGTTTCCAAGTTGAAATTTTGTAAAGATATGTAAATAAGATGATAATGCAATATTGTACAAAAAGGTATAGTCGGCAATAAAAGCTCGTCTCAAAATAGTACATTACACAAATAGGGTGGTAAAACAAAGAAAGGCCGAGATCGCAGATGTTTGCGGCCCGAGATGCAAGCGAGGGACGTAAATATGCGATCGAGGGCTTTCTTTATTACCTCCCGTGTTGTGTACATCATTTTATGTCTAAACTTGGCCAGAAAACGGCTTTTTCCGTACGCGCAGCGTGCGGCAAAAGTCACTTTATGGCCAGGTGTGGCACATTTTTTTATAAAAATATTATTTTAAGGATTACTTTTTAACCTTCTTTCTATAGATTTGTGCATAAGAATTTAAAACAAAATGTTTAAATAGCCACAAGAGAGGGTTAAAGTGCTATTGCGGGTGCAACCAAATCGGCCCACCTCTCCGGATCATAGTATAAAAACAGAATTTTCTTTTAATTGACAAATATTTAAAATGTTTTGCCTATTTATATTAAAAAATAATAAACAATCAACTATAGAAACATAAAAAAGTATTAAAAACAAAAACTATCAATGAATTATTCACTGTTAAAACGATCGCGGGTGCTACATCGTATGATTCGCAGTTGGTCCGAAACCTTAGAATGCTAAGGTTTTCAAGCGCGTTAACATCCTTAAAATGAAGTTAAGTCCATAACTTCTTAAATTGATCACTTCTTCTTTAAATTGATCACTTCTGATTATAGCCTGAATGGCTGATTGCAGAAAGAATAATAATATAAAAAAAAAAAAAAAATTTAAGACCTCACCCTACACGATTGTAAAAAAAGTAACAAATATTGGGACTTGCAAATTGATGTCAAGGTTCGTCTCTAGCGGAATCGCCCAGAGCTTACTTACAACGAGGTATTGTAGCTTTGCATGGTGTCGTGTTGCCATGACAACTCATACTAATTACCGTTACTCTTGTTACTTTACAAACAAGTACTCGTTCCACCACCGGTGAGTCAATTTTCGTAGCTCAAAATCGACAGTGGAAATTTAAAATGTCGTAAGGAACATTCTGTCGTAAGTACACTAAGTTGTATTTTATTTATTTATCATTAAATAACTGGTCAAGAGCATGTCGGATCATGCTCAGTGTAGGGTTCCATAGCCGTATCTATAAGGAAATGTGCTACAGATAAAAAAAAACAACTGACAAAAAGTCTTAAATGCCGTGTAAATCAATGGCACTTAAAACCTTTTGGTTGGGAAGTTTTTCAGCAATAACTTCAAAACGGTTTATTCCTTACTATTCAAAATAATTTTCGTTGAATGTATTTATGACGCGTTACCTTCCTGTTTTTGAGTAAAATGCCTGTAACATACGGACGGACGGACGGACATGACGAAACTATAAGGGTTCCTTTTTAGCCATTTTGGCTAAGGAACCCTAAAAATGTGTCAAACTCACTTTAAATTACCCAAATTCCAGTTAAAATAAGGTTTTTTTGCTCTTGTATGCTCTCATACGAATAAAAACAAAATTTGTTAGAAAGATAAACTTCTGTACGTAGTGCTATTACTTATTCTGTGGCTGACTGTACTTTTTTTTCTGGGAATGGAAACGCATTAGAATACGATCATGAGAAAATCTAGGTAACTGATTGGTTAGGTATCACAGTTTTTTGTGACTACCTCTAAGAAAAAATATATAACCAAAGTGTTATGACGGTAAAGAACCCTTAGTGCGCGAGTTTTGCACTCGTTACAGCATTTTTATTGTACTATATAATTCACGTAGCACATATGTAATACAAGTCTCATCATTATAGGCAATAATTAGAGTTTTTAAGTCACCGCAAATAGCGAGCGCAAGATCTCCAGCAAAAACTCGTTTTATAATAAACTATGCAGTTTGTACTGTCATGGCGTAGATGAGTTCTTCATTATAATTCAAGTGTTTTGCAGTTTTATTTAAAGCATCAGCAAACAGGCTTTGAAGGCTGCTTTATAAAAGGGATACTGGATAAGTATCCCGCATATCTGTGATAGCCCTTAGAGACTGCTAAGATAATGCGACGTTTAATTGTGTTAACCTGTTTAATAATATGGGTGGCAGCGTTGCCAATAGAAGACAAACAAGATTCAAATAAACTACCTGAAGATATCATCAATATAGGACATAATTACAAAGAAATGAAAGATCCAGAAATATCGCCAGAGAAAGAACAAGTTGCAGAGAAAAAAGAAATGGAAGTTGAATCTGAAAATTTATATGGAGCAAAAGATTCGGAACTTGAAAGTAATACTAGCAAAGAAATAGATGCAAAAGATAATCAGCCAGCAGAAAGTAGAGTAAATGAAAACGTGAAGGAAGAAATTAATGCAGAGCGGCGCAGTACCGTTCATATTTATCCAGCAAAACCGAAAATTGACCTTATCCCAACAAAATATCACGTTACTGCTGATGGACGTCCAGTAGAGCCTCTCTTAAAACCGAAACCAGTTCCTTTTTTCACAATGCCTGGATATGGGCAATGGCCATATTTAATACCTGGACAAAATCCAGAACAAGGTTACTCGTATCATGATAATGATGGTTCTAAAAATGAAGTGAACATTTATGTGTACATGCCTAATAAAAATATGAGCAGCGGAAGTATGTCTGTGAATACGTCTGATAACTCTTAAAACTAAAATGTTTTAAAAATAATCACTTACGTCATAAAAATAACGTTATCACGAAAAATGCCTTTATTAAAGCGAAAACTGAAAAATTAAATGCCTCGAACAGAACTTGAACCCGTATATCCGCAGTTCTCTGCGCCATAACTGACGGCCTTCTTTTTGGCGTCATCGATACTTTCGCACGAGTCATCGAATTTTTCAATCAGTTGCTTCACCTTTTTATACGACTTTCCAGTTTGTAACGCCATCTACCTTAAGGTTATGTAACTTATACGGCCGTCTCAAACTGCATTGAGAAAATACGAACAATGTACTACACTTCTTAAACTAGTTTGCAGTTTATAAATAGCCTGGTCACTGCTTCGGTCAGCTTTATAAAGCATACCCGATATCATTCTTTCTTTAATAGACTTGTAGCTGTCTGACAACAATATGCGGTGCTTAATACTGACTTTCATTTTAATATTATCTACAACTTTATCTCTTCGGGATGAGAAATATTTAAATAAAGGCGTCGAGAATACGAAAATGGTTATCAAAGAAACGAAGGATAATTTAAAATTGAAAAATGAGGCTAAAGATGATATAACGAAGTTAATGGAGGCAACAAGAGAGGCTTTGGAGAAATCGGTACATGAAACAGGAGAAGATATAGAGAAGACAATAGTAGTTACAAAAGAGGCTATAGAGGCATCAAAAGAAGATATAGAAGTAATAAAAGAAGAACTAGAGCGTTTTAAAAAGAAAGAAGCAGCAAATGTGGCAGGAGATTTAAAAGAAAAGCGGGGTCATACACATTCAACGCATCAAAAAATCAAGCAGCATATTTTGGGTAATAGGAGACATAATCTTCAAAAGCGCAAGCCTTGTGTACCAAGACAGGAAACACCTAGAAAGTTGGAGTTCACAGAAGAAAGCAAGAAGAATGGTGCTCGATCAAGAGTAGTGAATGTGTATGTTCACTTCCCATCCACAGAAGAGCATTTCTAAAAAATGCATTTCCCTTCATTGTGAAGTTTTTTAGCGATTTTTTGTTATTTCTAATAAGAATTAGTTACGAGTTTTTTCCATCCCAATGAAAGAAAAAAAGTGTCCCAGTTTTCCACACATTAATGAAACATTCCTTTGTGTTCCGTTATAAGTACAGTCCAGCTTATTTAAAAAAAATGTCAATTTTTTTTAGACATGTTTAAAAAAAATAAATCTGTAGTGAATAACGTTTACATAATTATAATTGGGTATCATTTAATCGATCAGCAAAATATTCATATTTTGGTCAGCAGAAATATGTATTTGGTCAGCCAAAATAGCTAGTTGGTAAGCAACTTATGGTAAGCAAACATTTATAAATCAGGCTGCAATTAATGATATACTGATCTGCTCTAAATTATTTTGGTCAGCAAATTAAATATTTGAGCTGCATTAAGCGATCTACGGTAAATCAAATTTTGGTAAGCAATCAGTAGGTAAGCAAAATATTTCATTTTGTTCATCAAAAAAAAGGGGGCAATAAAACCTAACTGGGCGCAACTATTCTGCCGCCAATCGTGTGCGCATTTTGTCATTCGGTAATTGTCAGCTGTCAAGTAGCAGGTGTCACTGTGATATATACAGGGTGTCACTGTGATATATACAGGGTGTCACTGTGTTATATACAGGGTGTAACTGTGATAGATACAGGATGTAACTGTGATATATACAGGGTGTCACTGTGATAGATACAGAGTGATACTGTGATATATACAGGGTGTCACTGTGATAGATACAGAGTGATACTGTGATATATACAGGGTGTCACTGTGATAGATACAGAGTGATACTGTGATATATACAGGGTGTCACTGTGATATATACAGGGTGTCACTGTGTTATATACAGGGTGTAACTGTGATAGATACTGGATGTAACTGTGATATATACAGGGTGTCACTGTGATAGATACAGAGTGATACTGTGATATATACAGGGTGTCACTGTGATAGATACAGGACAGGATGTCACTGTGATATATACATAGTGTCACTGTGTTATATACAGGGTGTCACTGTAATGTATACAGGGTGTCACTGTGATGGGCTCATATAAAATTGGTATTTCGATTTTTTATACATCTCATAATGTTTAGAAGTTATATTATTTATTCACAACGTGTATCGTTTCGTTTTTAGGGTCAGCAAAAAAAAATAACCCTAACCTACCTATTTTTGAGAGCCGTTTCGTTTTTAGGGTCATCAAAAAGAAAATAACCCTAACCTACCTATTTTTGGGAGCCGTTTCGTTTTTAGGGTCATCAAAAAAATAACCCTAACCTACCTATTTTTGGGAGCCGTTTCGTTTTAGGGTCATCAAAAAAAAAATAACCCTAACCTACCTATTTTTGGGAGCTGTTTCGTTTTTAGAGTGACACCCTGTATACATTACAGTGACACCCTGTATATAACACAGTGACACCCTGTATATATCACAGTGACATCCTGTATCTATCACAGTGACACCCTGTATATAACATAGTGACACCCTGTATATATCACAGTGACACCCAGTATATATCACAGTGACACCCTGTATATTTTAATTAAACTGCTTACAGACATGTTTTCTCTGCTGACAGTGACATCCTGTATCTATCACAGTGACACCCTGTATATAACACAATGGCACCCTGTATATATCACAATGACATTCTGTATATATCACAGTAACATCCTGTATACATTACAGTGACACCCTGTATACATATAACACTGTATATAACACAATGGCACCCTGTATATATCACAATGACATTCTGTATATATCACAGTAACATCCTGTATACATTACAGTGACACCCTGTATACATATAACACAGTGACACCCTGTATATATCACAGTGACATCCTGTATCTATCACAGTGACACCCTGTATACACTACAGTGACACCCTGTATATAACACAGTGACACCCTGTATATATCACAGTGACATCCTGTATCTATCACAGCGACACCCTGTATATATCACAGTGACACCCAGTATATATCACAGTGACACCCTGTATATCTCAATTAAACTCTCTGCTGACCAATTGTAAAATCTTGCTACCCAAGTAATTATTTTGCAGCTCGACTGTTTATTAGGCAGCCAAATGATAAAAAAAGCAGATTAATATTGGTTAAAATGCTAACCGTTTTTAAACTGTTTGCTGAACAAGAGTTGCCGCCCAATTTTATTTATTGCCAGCCAAATCTTTGTATGCTGCCCAAATGATTTAACTGCTTATTTTTTTTTGCGGATCAATTTTAATAACGGCTGACCAAAAATTTACTTTCCATTATAATTTTAAACAGCAAGAGCAATATTTTGTGTTTTTCTAATCCCTATACAGATCTAAAGTGGTAAAATAAAGAATGTCTCGGATCACGGCTGTTTGTGGCTGGAGCCGAAGGCGAGGCGTTATGTAATTAATGTACAGTCGAGTTCATTTACATCTACGCATATAAGAGAACAAAAATATCTGAACACGCTTTTATGCTACTGACAATAGGGTCGTGTTCAGATATTTTTGTTTCCGTGAGTGTGTAGATGTAGTTAAATGAACTCGACTGTACAGTGGCCGCGTATGACATACGATGCAACAGGGCATGAGCAAGAGTGTCAGATATTTTTGTATGTAGCATAATGAATTCCAAGTGTATGTATTTATTACTAAATAAAAATATATACCCTTTTTAACCGACGTTACAAAAAGGGTTGTTTTTAAGTTTGTTACCCAAGATTCCAAGAACTCTGGCATTAATAAACCAATTTGAAAAAATATTTTTTTAGGGCTCCGTACCTCAAAAGGAAAGAACCCTAATAAGATCACTTTGTTGTCCGTCTGTCTGTCTGTCCGCCTGTCAAGACCCTTTAACTAGGGAACGCGTGGAGGTATCGAGTTGAAAATAAAACCATATACTCCCCCTTGGTCCCTTGGGGTCCCTTGAAACTAACGTGGAAAAAAGATACGGCCATTTATGCCGCAAAAAAAGGTAAATTTCGACACTCTCAAAAAACCAAAATTAAAAGGGTACTTTCCGTTGACCTAGAACTATGAAATTTGGCAAGTAATACTGTCTTATACTAACAAAAAAAAAAAGATAATGAAAAATCGTTTATTGGTCACAATCAGTGTTTACAATTAGAAAGGGTTGGGACCTTCTAGTAAGTATGAGAATACTTCTGACAGAAGATCCCGCTCTTCCAGCATCAAGTTTAGTGGTATAACCAATACAATAGGGGTTAAAAGAAGGTAAGTTAACAATTAACAAGTAGAGGGAAAAATCTGAAAACTGTACATTTTTAATAAAATCATTAAAAGATAGACTTTACTAAAGGAATCAAAATTTATAAGGTACTTTATTATATGTACCTACAAATTTGTACGGAACGCTCGGTGGGCGAGTGCGACTCGCACTTGTCCGGTTTTTTATCGACGGATTCAATTGCTTACTATAATACCGTGCATTTCGGTAGTATGCGTCAAATCCGAAAGTTCTGATTTTTTGCAGACTTGTTTATGATGTTGGCCTAATGAATAATCCAAGCTCGTGACCTCGAGCACCGAACGCAACTTTGTCAATAATCGAAAAAACCGCGAAAAAATGTTTTTTTTTATTGATTTTAGGCCAACATCATAAACAAGTCTGCAAACATTCAGAACTACCGGAATTTGACGCATACTGCCCCATACATTCAGGCGACAAAGTTACTGGATTAAATAGGGAACGTGCACGACGAAGGTGCTGCCAACTGGTGCCGCCAATCTAAATCATATACCCTCTCATGCTGGGGCCACATTGACGGAAACGCCGTTAATAACATTAATTTATCGCGTTGAAGGACGATTAACGTCAGTGTAGCTACGACTTACTATATTTGACATTGACACTTACATATTATCATTGACATTGACAGCATGATTTGACAGGGGCGAAAGTTTTCTTTATTGTCCGCCCGTGTCTCTTTTGTCGTTTAGTGCTGCCACCTATAGTTCGTGCACGTTCCCTATAGCAAAAAATTGTCCTCCTGACCTGTCAAAAATATGCATCAGAATTTTTTTTTGCGTTTCGCCCGGGCTTTCGCTTGTGCATAAATTGAGTTCTGCTATTTTATATTTCACCTTTGCCGCGTTTTCGAGAGTAAATAAATTACGTTTCGACGGAGTGGTGCAAATAAAAACGGTCAAGCGCGAGTCGTAAGTGCTCGATGTTTACGGACTTTCAAAAGAACGGTTCTGAATCAGTCTGTATGTTTTTGGTTTTTCGTATGTTTGTTACGTGATTATTCGATGGCTGGAACGATTTGGAAAATTGTTGCTTTTATTTGTAAAAATACCGCCAAATCAGTGCCAGTCGGCACGGACGGCGGCGTGCACTGCGCAGCTGGTCTATTAGCTGCATTCTTTGTTAGGGGAAAATTGTTCCGAACTGATCGGATGGGCCTATCCTTACTTTTGAAATCATTGGTTGGAGCGATCCGATTGGCTGAATTCCGATTGGTTGATTGGCGTTTGCATGGTGGCACTTATTAGGGTTGCCAGTGCCACTAATGATTAAACGTCTTTGGGCCAAAATTATTTTTAGTGACTAAAATGAAGATGAAACCTTAATCCTTATAGACACTTTAACAAAATTGCAGAAGTCTCGTAATATTTTTAGTGCAGTTTTATGTTAGTTCTCAATCAGGGGCCCGTTTCACGAAGCTACAAGTTACAAATTACAAGCGGAAGTCTCTTTCTATCAAAAGGTATTGAAAAGAGACTTCCGCTTGTAATTTGTAACTTGTAGCTTCGTGAAACGGGCCCCAGGTATCAATGTTTCTTACGAATTATTTCGATATTTTGTTCTTTTTATAGCAAAGGTATCAAATTTCTTACTCAAATCACCACTGCGTTACCAGTCCTTGTATCGCCACCAATTTAGTGTTCACTGCGTTATCGTTACCAAACAAAATGTTTTTTTTTTTTAATATTCATAGCCATATTTTGACAGAAGTTATCATTCAGGGTGAGCGTATGCTATTCTGAAAATAATATGTTTTTTGTATACTAACGGGTAAGAAATTATGCGTTAAAATGTAAGAGGGACGTTTTATGAGGCATAAAAAAATGGTATTTATTATTTACTAGGGTGTCCGCAACTATAAGCACTAAAACTATCTTATATGTATATTAACCGGGGTCATAATCTACCTGTATACTAAACTTTATGGAAATCGGTCCGGAAGTTTTTGTATGTTACACTGTGTTACACTGTGTAACATACAAAAACTTCCGGATTTTTTTAGTAAAGTTTACTAAAAAAAATGTATTTAAAAAAAAATTATAATGTGTATTGTACTCGCTATAGGTAGACTTTAACTTTTAGCTAAAATTCATCGTAATGTTAGGCACTTGAAACTGTTTCTTAAGTAAAAAAAAATAAAACTTGATTTATGTAATGCAAAATTGTCAATTCGCACGACAGTTCACCACTCGCACCACAGTCTCTCTCTGCACTATATGCTACCACATAAATGTACATTTTTTGTATTTCTATTTCCACTTTTATTTTAATACTGTAAAAAAATACAATCACTTTATCTGACTTGTTGGCAACCCTGATCCGAACTCGTCCAATCAGCGGCCTGGAAATATTAACGAACCAAATTCGAACATACAGATTTTTATTTCAATTTTGTACGACCGAGTGATCCGTACACCAATCAACGTAGGATTCAGACACGGATACAAACTTTATAAATAGGGCCCTGTAAATTGCCTCCAACTTCGTATTTTAGGCTGAAAAGAGTCGCATAACCCTACTTTTTTAGCATAGTACCGTACTTAGTTGGGTATCATACCAGGTGTTGCTTGTACTAGGAGCCAATAATTAAAGCGTAGATTGTACTGCTCAAACTGAACAACATTTGTTCAGCGACATTTGAAAATAACTCGTGTTTTAACTTTTAGTATACTTTAAAGTTAATTTGAAACCGTAATATGTATATTGCGATGTTTGTTATGTTCGTTGCGTGACAAGCGACGTCAATTAGACTTATGTTAACGTACATTGAAAATACTATTTAAGTGTATGAAACAGATAAAATCTAAAGATTACATAATTTTTATAAGTTGTTGGACGAAATTGTTATTGTTTTATGAGTAGAAATCTACTTTTTAATTATTTGCTCCAGTTACAGACAACACCCGGTATACCATCCACACTATAATATTAAGATTTGCCGCCTTTGTAATATTAAGATTGCAAATGTCCATGGGCCTCATAACTCACTTACCATCAGGTGACCTGTGTGCTCGTTTGCATTTCCCATGACAAAATAGTACATTACGCAACTAGGGTGGTAAAACAAGGAAAGGCCGAGATCGCAGATATTTGTGGCTCGAGCTGCAAGCGAGGGTCGTAAATATGCGATCGAGGGATTTCTTTATTACCTCTCGTGTTGTGTACATCATTTTATGTGTACACTTAGCCAGAAAGCGGCTTTTTCCGTAAGTGTAGCGTGCGGAAAAAGCCACTTTATGCCCAGGTGTGGCATAAGAACTATAACTACCTTATAATTAATTAAAATCGGTTGAACCGTTTTGCGGTCGGGCATTCTCTGACATTGGATTGCATTATACAGTGTGCTTTTTTAATAAAAATGAAGTGCTTAAGAGAAGAAAATAATGAAATTCATATTTTTACGTTTTACTTGCAATGTTGGTATGTAACTATGTGTGTTCGGGTGGAATCTTGCAACTGTTTTTAGGGTTCCGTACCAAAATGGTAAAAAAGGAACCCTTATGGTGCGACTCTGTCTGTCTGTCTGTCTGTCTGTCTGTCCGTCTGTCACAGCAAGATATCTCAGGATCTACTGATGCTATCGACTTGAAATTTGGAGTAGTGTTAAGAACCGCTAACCCGAGCTTATGGGATGTAAAAAAAGTGTTGTAACTTTTTTACTTTTTTTTAAAGGGGTCCGTAATGAGACTTTGAAAATTGAAATTAGGGCTATTATATTGAGTGGGGTATCAAATGAAAGGGCTTGATTTGTAGATTAAAACACTATTTTTGTATTTTTTTTTTAAATAAGTAGTGTTTGATTTATGGCGAAAAACGTTAAAAAAAATACCATTCCCCCCCTATTATCTTCGAAGTTACTGAACAGAAAAATCTGTAATAATTACCAATTATTAATGTCGTTCTATATATTACAGGAAAAATAAAACGGTTTTCCTAACTTGCACCGTTTTTGAGAAATTTGCAAAAATCTTATCACATACTTATTT
The DNA here is from genome assembly GCA_947034925.1 of Eudemis profundana. Taxonomy (NCBI): domain Eukaryota; kingdom Metazoa; phylum Arthropoda; class Insecta; order Lepidoptera; family Tortricidae; genus Eudemis; species Eudemis profundana. The sequence continues at coordinate 4,340,290 of OX344814.1, read as the reverse complement.
GCTCCTACTAAACTAATCGCCATATAGTTTTTCTTGAATTATTCATGTATCTACTTATGAGTTTGTACGGAACCCTCGGTGCGCGAGTCCGACTCGCACTTGGCCGGTTTTTTTGTTTGTGTTTGGGTTCATTTGATTAGTTGTGATGTGACAAGTAATATGTGGGTGATGGATGCTTTCTCACTTATTTATAGGCCTATGATGCTACGCTTTGTCGCGCGATACACTATTTGTCAGAACGTGGAGGATGCTTTATAATTTATTTATCGCGCAACAAAATAATTGCTATTGATTAAAAAAGGAACCGTGTTTATTTATGAGTATTTGCTGGCAAATTCCATGTTAAGCGACTGTAAATACAGGAGAAAGATGTTTGTACTAGGGATGTAACGATACATAATTTTGCCGATACGATACCGATACCGATATTTGTAGTAAATTATCGGCGATACCGATACCGATACCGATATCTTAGCTAACTAATGAAGTATGAACTTCAGATTTATTATTTGTATGTCCTTATTATACCTAAAACTTGGCTATATTTTACAGAGAGTCAACTATGAAGGTGTAAACTGCAGCGGTCGGCAACCTTTTAGCAGCCAAGGGCCACATAGTAGCTAACGAAATTGACGCGGGCCGCACTTTGTTAATAATTTGTGACTTTATACGATTCTGAATATAACGACCTTTAGATACAAAATAGCCAGGGAGGCTCGCGGGCCGCAAATGAGCTGTTCGCGGGCCGCATTTGGCCCGCGGGCCGCGGGTTGCCGACCGCTGGTGTAAAGTAAAAATAAATAAATTGTCAACACATTTTTTTTTTATTATTAACAAAATATATAATTAACATAGTAATTATTATTGCACAAGGTTATAGACCAATATATAAATTAAGTCAGTAATTGGAATTACTTTTTGCAGATATTTTTTCATACAGCAAATTCTTTTTGCGCTCTTCAACGGTTGTATATAATCGGCGATACCGATATATCGGTATCGGTATCGTTACATCCCTAGTTTGTACGTCCAAGTACGTCGTTTAAAAATACCCCGCGTTCTTTACCTATCCACTGAGTAAACAGAAGAACTTCTAATTTGCGAACTTTTCTTTTCCAACTTTTTGGCGAGTTCTGAGCTCAATATTCCGAGGTTTTGTTTAACTTGCGGTGTTTTTAGGGTTCCATAGCCAAAGGGTGCCCACGGAACCCTATTACTAAGCCTCCGCTGTCCGTCTGTCACATGGCTGTATCTTTAAGTATTATTATTGTGACCTGAAAATTCAGGGTTCTAGCTTTAGCCAGCACAAAATTACAGTAGGCTGAAAATGGCCTGAATGGCTTCGAGAAAAGGATGGTACGATAGTGCCTTTGTTTTGCTCGATTTGGCGGAGGCACTGCCGTGCCCCCAGATTAAAAATAAAAGGGGGCCCCATACAAGTAACGTGTTTTAGCGTTTTTTTCTCGACGGTGTTACGGAACTCTTCGTTTGCGAATCCGACTCGCTCTTGGCCGGTTTTTGAGTTTATTTCTTCAAGTTCGTTTGGGAGCATTCCATGAAAATATTTCGTAAGGGACATCACCGTTTTAATACTTCCGAGAAATAAATTCGGGAAGCTAATTATGGGCATTGTAATATCATAACTCGGTTTTAAGATTGGAAGTGTTTCTTAGCAGCTAATACGTTTTATTAGGGTAGCTGCCATAGCGTTTCGTAAGGGACAAAAAGTTGATGTTTTCATGGAATGCTCCTTTGACATAGTGACGAAGCGACCGGGATGTGTTCTTTCAACGTCACGTAATTATTTGTTTTTAAATGACTTCACAAACGGAGGAGTTTCTTTAGTCGTTTGTATAATTTATCATGTAATGCTGTATTATGAAATAAATAAATCCATCTATCTATTTTATTTAACGTTTGTTACTCCAGTAGGCGTATGATGGTACGCTTTATCGTGCGTGTGTCACGTTCTGACAAATAGTGTGTGAGAATGACGGATGCTTTAAGATTTATTTATCGCGCGACTTAGTTCGTTCCGTTAGTACAAAAACAGTCTTTCAGTTCTGTTTAGTTATTATTTTTTCGAGAAAAGTTAATATGGTATTCGAATAAATAATTATTCGTGGCAATTCACTCGCGAATAAATCATCCTCGAATAAATTATTCCACGAATAATTTATTCGAATACGAATAATCATCCGCCAATTTTATTCGTCATTCGCGAATAATTTGGTTATTCTTATTCGTTATTCGTCATTCGAATAAATTTTGCCCATCTCTGAGCGTCTTAAGCCTACAGGACTCCTTTGTTTATTTACCGATTCAAAAAATCTTTTAACCGAAAATTAATTGCAGATTGAAATAATAGACAACATCGATGACTCAGAAACAATCAGGGCTCATCACAGATTTGGCTTGCCAGGGTTTGAACCTGTGACCTCTTGCTGCGTAGGCAGCAGTGGCGCGGCGTCCAAAGAACTCGATTCCTACCGGCTTGCCTAATATCAGGCAATTGAGCACCTTATTCTAGAGCTCTTAAGGAAAATGTACGCCAAATCTGCACCGGCTTGCCCAAGGATATCTTTTACGCCACGCCACTGGTAGGCAGTATCAGTTCCACTAGTAGCTTCGATTCGCAAATTCGATTTAGTCATGACTAAAAGTATTATCAAATCGAATTAATCAATTATAACTTATCGACCGTAGTCAGAGGTAAAACTGCCAATTAAGAGGAAACAGGAGGGCAGTTTTTCCATACAAATGTAGTCCCCTGTTTCCTCCCTGGATAATGCCAGTAGAGCAATCATTTTTCGTCCAAAAATCTATGGCTACTATTGATATGTACCTATGTTTCCCTTTTTACGATAAATTGATTCTCAAAAGAGATATTAACCTTCAAAAACCTAAAAAAATGCCAGATTTTCCGCTGTGTTCACACATCCAGAAAACAAATTTGACTAGATTATTAAAAAAAAGGAAAACATAGGAACACGGCCAAAGCCTTTCTTTAATGTTTAATGAAAAAATTAGTTAAATAGGTTAAGTTTTGGGGAAGAAATCAGGGGACTACGAATCGTTGTTATCATGAAATTTTAAAAGGTATTTTCGGTCCGAGCTGCAGTTGTCTCTATCGCGCTCTGCGGGGAGAGGCGGGCAGTGCGGGATAGCGACACATTTTAGAAATACCTAATTTTCAATTCTCTCGACCTTACTGTTTCCTCTCGCTGCTAAGTGTTTCTAAAGATTCATCATCTATTTTTATCAAAACTTACTTTTTTAAGCTAACATGGTCATTCAAATAATAACTACTATTAACGACGGGATATTTACCATGTATGTTTGTTTTTAAAACAAACATACATAGTAAATATCATAGTATATACATAGTAAATATTAATAGAGTCTGTGCGGAAAGAGAATACGAGTATGATTAATTTTGGGGGGCGCTGTAATGCTTTTCTACCGTATGTGCCGTATTTTCTGTTCTGTGGCCATACTGGTTAGGTTAGTCCCGTTTTTCGCCACGCCTATTCTCTTTCCGCAAAGACTCTAGTAGTTATTATAAAACTTACTTTTGTTAGTTGTCTTGTACTTGAGCGAAAATAAATATCGGAGTACAATATTACACAAATCGAGCTAGGTAGTCCCAAACTAAGCAATGCTTGTACTATGGGTACTAGACGACGATATACATACTTATATAGATAAATACATACTTAAATAGATAGAAAACACCCATGACTCAGGATCATCACACAAATATTTTCCCTTACCAGGATTTGAACCCGGGACCTTTAGCTTCGTAGGCGGTGGCATCCCCACTGAGCTAAACGTGTCGTCAAATGAAAAACAAGTTGTTTGAAAAATATTTTATTTATATATAACACATACAGGTTTAATTCTGGTGGTGAACTAGTGTCGCATGCTTTACTTTCCAGCATCTATCCGACCCTTAAATCCTCCACTCCACCAACTTTCCTATCCATTTAAGGATTTTTTTTTATCAAAATGGAGTTATTACTGGAAAATATTTTTTGCATCATCTATCTGTAGCCCTTCCAAAGACAAATTAGACTTTAGGTACAACCGTGTTGATCTGATGCTTTCAGAAAATACTTATCTACGCGATGTACTTACGACTTACTTTACTAGTGAATAGCGCCAACAATCCAAAGTTCTAGGCAGATTCTAGTTTAACAGGATAGACAAAAATAAAAACCATACAAAGTAACTAAAATTAGATTCAAATTTAATATACTAAAACTAGAAAACCAATAAATCAAATGAGCTCGAATACGATGGTTATCTAAAGTAACTGATTTAGATGATTCTATGGCCATTAAAATGAAATAAACTAAAACTAAAATAAACTTAAATATGGCTACTGCGGCATGGTATCGAAGATGCTGGCAGCATTTCCTCGTAGGTTGTGAAACTATGCGTTGAGCGAGAAGCTGCCAGCTATTCGGTCCTCGTGGTTTCTCTGAGTCTCTTCGACAACTCCTTGAAGTGACTCAGAGCGCCATATAAAGAAACTGTGGGATTCCCGATTCCTCTCGTTTGATTCTGCGACCTCCCAAATTGTCCGACTTTATAAGAATGTCCATAATAAGGAACATTACCAGCAGGGTACGGATTTTGTCCTGGTATCAGGCCATATCTCTGTCCATCAACGAGACGCCTCCCGTCCTTCAATAATCCAGGATCTTGTGGTAAGGCTGATGCCTCTAATATTAAGAATAGGATAATAAGTGAATACATGTTTGATGCTTCGAAGCGAGTGGAGTTAGGTTCAGTGATTGTACTTTTATATGTGGCCGTGTTAGGCCGTTGTGCGGATTCCAGTCTTTGAGAACTGGAATTTTATAAATAGACAAATGGAATAGTGTGTACATCTGTGTTCAGCAGCTTGGATTAAACAGTATATTGCATACCAAGGGCGGTAAATCTTACTATCCTACTAATACTCTCCCGCTCATGCCCAAAATACCGCATTTCCAGAATACCAGCTTCTTTTAAATACCAGATTCTCGATTTATCAAGATTTCTGTCTTACCACTTACTCAAGGATCTAAATGATTTTGTGGAATGTATTATTTTGAGCGACCTTGAGCCTTCTTATGAGGCACATTATAAACGACCATGTCTCTGTTCCTTAAGTTATCACTGGCAACACACACTGGTCAAAGACCGCGGGAAGCCGCTGGATAATAGCAGCACAAAGTCGACAATCGTGGAGATTCTTGGGGAAGGCCTATGTCCAGCAGTGGACGTCTTTCGGCTGAAATGATGATGATTATTTTGACAATCTGGTATACAGGGAATCTGATATATCGAGAATGTGGTATGTTGAAAAATTTCGTATCCTAGGAATGCGGTATTTTATGCACGAGGGTACTTTCCGATAAATAGCGATATTTATCTATACATCGTATGGAAAAAGATTTCTACTAAGCCATATTTATAAGAGAAATCTTCAAAGTAAATACGAGACTAAAGCTTCGAATCTTTGATTCATAAAGGCAAAACTCAAGGGATTTGCACGCAGACAATATTTGGGGAAAGTTCGGTATAAATCCTTCATCGGATTTGTAAGTCTAATATTGCACCTTTGATGTCGTTGTGCACTAAGGTGAGGTCAAACTACTCATTGAAATACGTAGACGCACCATAACTGCAGTAACACAGTATACACGATGCCATAGATAGTATAATAGCAGTAGGTAATTTTTCTTCCTGCAAAAGGTACCTACCTACATCGCGCGTCTTATATGTGTGCGCGCCGTGAACGAACGCACTACAAGCAAAGTTTCACGAATGCGTGAGAATGCTGTAGTACGGATCGCATCGTATGCGCCTCGACCTTGGATAGGTATTGCGGTACAAAATACGCATGGATACGTGAATACTACGTATTTTAAGCACCTTTTTGAAAGGTGCGCGTCAAAAACGTGATGTTCATACATCACTGCGTTTACAGTGCGTCAACGTCTTTTTAGCAGCGGTGTGCACAGCTTGCATTAAAAACGTGACGTATGAGGTACGTCACTGCGTATCATCATCAGCCCGTTGCAGTCCAATGCTGAACATTGGCCTCTCCCAAGGTACGCCGCAGAGCCCGGTCTACTGCTTTATGCATTCAGTCGCTGCTGGCCCCCTTAAGGTGATTTTCTACTGGCAGGGCGAGACGAGACGAGGATTGAATTGTTTGTATGAAGTTTTCAATCCTCTCCTCGCGCATCGCCGCTCGCGCATCGCGCAACTTGATATAAATTTCAATTCAATCCTCGTCTCGTCTCGATTCGCCCTGCCGGTGGAAAACCACCTTTATGCGAGTCGTCCCGCCAGAGGGCGTCCTACACTACGTTTGCCAAGACGCGGCCTGCACTCCAGAACACGTTTACCTACTCCAGCGATTATCGCGACATATGTGACTAGCCCATTGCCACTTCAACCTACTAACTTCACTCACTGCGTATACGGAGTGTCAACATCTTTTGAGCAACGGTTTGGTAGCAGCTTTATACGCTACAGAAGCGCTAAATTTGCGCTATAATTATGCTTTAACCCTATACATTTACATAAATTACAACACACTATCGCATTACCTTAGTTTATAGGGAAAGTTCCGTTATCTGATGATTACTGTGGAGCTTCACGCCGCTGAAACACAACAGGGCGGAACCGACACATACTTAGTACAAGAAACTGTTATTTTACGACCGAACGGTGCAACCGTCGTTAAAATAACTGGACATTAAAGTTGTGGAAATTTTGCTCGTTAAGTTAGAGTTACTAATTTAGTTACAGTTTGTTCCGTATAGGTATAGACAGAAGAGAAAAAAGGTTCTTTATAGTGCCGGTTTTAGGTTGACATTCAATAAATGACATTTCTAAAGTAGGTGCTCAAAAATAAAATATTGTTGATGTCCATACTTTTTGGTTGGCTGAAAATAAAAAAAGTGTCCTTATAAAATACCCAAAGAGCCAGAGATGAGCAACACAACACTCAATATATGAGACAGCTCAGAACTGTCATTATTATATTGTGCTTTCAAATAGTTAAGTATATCGAATTTGTATGTTGTTTTAATTTGCATACTGCTTCTCTTATAGTTTGTTATTCCTAAGTAATTAGCGAATATTTATTTGTAACGTTCAATAGAGTGATTCTGTGGGGCAGTGGAAGAGGCGTTTGCTCTAGCGTGCGTTGTCACTCGACCATCGCGAAGAAGAAGTGAAAGTTTATTGTATGGTTTGACAAAGTGTCTTACAATTTTACATCAAATAAATATTATTACAAATTTACAGAAAATGTTTGGAATCCCTGCTTCTGTGTCCCTCTAGAGTCTATTGTTATCTGGTACGAACTATAGGTATACAGGTTTACTGAATAGTGGGTCCCACAAGACGGTTACCGGAATAGACGCAGACCGAATAAGAGATGGCGGGACGACTTGGACATATTTCGCAAGGAGTAACGGGAGGATGCACTGAATATTTAGAGAATAGACATAAAGACATGTGTAGCTTGCGAGTGAGTGATTCAAAAGAGCTATATCAGATGGTCTAGCTCACCGGCTCATAGCTCAGTTCCGATTCAAACAACTCAGTATAGTTATCTTTCAACTCACTCGTTCAATCAAGTTGCTCTATTGTGCTTGTAGATGGTGTGAAGATCAAGGTGTACAAAATTAATTCCGTTTTGGGCCAAGGTTCTTGGCCGTTTAGCACTTGAACCCTCACTACTCACAGGATTCAATTTCGCCCTCGCATTAAATATATCATTTTCCCTTATGTTTCATTTACAATCTATTAACTAAGCGGAATGTTCCCTTGTGTTACAATCTATTAATTAAGCGTAATACGTAAATCGTATTGTATCATAACATAATCCAAATCATTAGAAGATATCTAAGATCTGCTATAAATATTCATGAATTATGATTTATGATGAACGTATTACTTAATAAACTTATTGTAAAAACAATGATGTAACAAAGTAATGGACACAAATTCTAAGAAACTAAGAATAGTATTGTACCGGTGTTGTTTTGCTTCCTCGTTATAATATTATTTATCTTACCTCAATTACTTGTTGCTATACGGAAAACCGCAACATTTAGACAGACAAACAGAAGATGTTTGGATATCAACGGAGTTAATATCCATGGTTAGTTTACATAGTGTCAGCTGCTGACTATACAGTAGACAGCTACTCGGATTGTCTACTCGTATGCCAGTGGCTCGGCTCGCTTCACGATGATAGTAGTTAACTAGTTCTGCAAGTTGCGTCGTTGTCCATCGGCAAAACATAGCGGATAATATATATTTTTTTATCACACTTGCTCTAAAATCGTGTTTTACACGTCGGTTTTGCGGCCCGTAAATGACCTATTACGCGCTAAGGCGTAATGGTTTTCTTTTTAAATTTGAAACGATGGTTTTGTTTTACTCTTATTTGTCGTGTTCAAAGGAAATGCCAATTTACTTTTTTAACTTTTATCACTGAGATATTTGTTTAAAGAGAACTGTTATTGCAAATACATATAAACACATATTTCTGTTACATTAATTTAATGTTTAGATAGTGTATTTCAGTATTTTGCAAATATAAAATCAACCGTTTTAGGTCTTTACCGTTATGGGTTCCGAACGTGTCTTGACTTTCGCATTGTCTATGGATATGTCACTAATGTCACTGTCAGGTTTACAATTTTATTTAGGTTATTTTAATTAGATTTCCTCACAAGTGTGATGAAAAACATTGTGTGTGCCACGGGCGGTAAAGGAATTACAAACTCGTGTTATTAAAGCTCTCGGCTTCGCCTCGGCCATGTAACAAACACTCGTTTGTAATTCCTTACTTACCGCCCTTGATACACAATGTACTATTACACCTGTGTAAGTTTTCTGATTTATCCATGTTTCACAAATAAAACACTTTGACTTTGTCGAATGTTGGCGCCACTGTCGAGTATGGTCCTAAAGTATAGCTGCCAGTTTGTTATTACGGGTGTAAAAACGAAGTTTACATTTTAATATTTATAAAGCCTTAAACCGTACCATAAAAATATCAAGAATTGCGTTTAGTTCGGAAAAAAAGAGGACAAAAGTTTCCGAATGATGAAACTGTCTCAAAGGACATTATTCGTTGACCCGAAACTCATATTTGCCATAACTAATCTCAGATATTGCAAAATATTGCTAAAATTATACTACCGTGTAAAAAAAACATTGCCCGGCCATTGTACGGAAAATTTGGAACATTTTGGACAACTTTTTTTATTTCATAAATGAAATGAAAGTGCTCATGATTCTGAGTAAAATGGTTTAAAACACACCATGATCAGACAAAAAAAGTAAAAGGTAAATTTTTTCTGCAATTGACCCTACTGCGTTAACGGTACGTCAACGTCTTTTGAGCAACAGTTTGGCCGCATCTTTATTGCAGTATCAATAAACCTCTAACTTCTACGAGATTAAGGGAGTCTTACTATTCAAAAGCAGTTTGTGTCTTCAATTTTCAACGCTGTAAAGTGTACATGCCTTTATTACTAGTCTAACTTAGATAACTGAGTTTATAAAGTTTCTGTCTGATTGTAAAACATAGTTGCGTGGCTTCGGTTTCTGTGATAAGCGGGGCGTTGAGCGTAGCGATCAGCGTTTTTAATCTTCATATTTCGAGATTATGCAAATTAAACTCTTCAAACTTAGGTCAACTGAACCTATGACAAACGCTGTTAGATTTCATATATTAGCAATTGTGTACATTAGTGTACGGCCTACATGAACGCCGCACGCCCCGCCTTGCTCGAGCGTCCATTCAGGTTGTACCGTAAGACATTTTAAACGTTGGAAATTTGAACGTAGAACAGGTCGGATTTAGGAATTTCGTATGTATTTTAATTTTCGAAATATTTACTACGCACCCACGAAATGCAAACAAAAAGTAACCTAAAACTAATTAAAAATAAAAACAATTACAAAAAGAAGGGTTATTCCCATTTCCCACCTGTTACCTGGTGGTAACCAAATGGATTTAGTGGTAACAAGTGGGAAAAAAAATGGTGGTAACAGCTGGGAATACCCCCAAAAAGAATACTCCGTCTAGCAGGTATAGTCCCCAAGCTGGCAGTGTTGACTCTCTGAATTGTAGGCACAATCTACAGGGAATTTGCCAATAAGTGCGAACAGGGAATGATATTTTTGAAGAGTGACCCCATTCAGACGGAGCGAGAACTCGTATGCGAGTTTGATTATATTGCGGGCTACCCAGGTACGATGTACAGTTGATGTATTAATCGCCACAGTAAAATCAAAATCGTATATGAGTTCTGGTTACAGCTCGCAGATGAGTACTCGGCTTAAATGGGGCCTTACCCTTTGGTAGGGTTTGCAGTACCGGGAAACATTTGTATGAGAGAACCGGGAATTCCCGGTACTGCCTAAGCGGAAACTTTCCGCTTTCTTCTGTAGTGTGAAGTAGACTTTAGTGGCTAAGATTGTAACATAGTTGTAACTAGTAATAAACCTCAAGTTCACCAGACATTGTTGGTCTATTGTTTTTGCGATAAAATGTTGTTGGTGAAAATATATCAGTACTTACTTGCTACTACTGAGAGGGCGAGGACGAATCCGACTTCTGAGTGCACTTAAGGGCCATTCTCATTTTTGTGCACACATTCACAATCCAACGGGACAACGCGCTCAAAAAGATTGCAACTCAGACTGTAATTACTTTTTAGGTATTATTAATACGTTGTGTGTGGTTGTTGTTTTATTTTTTTATAATGCAATTTACGTTTTGCTTTGTTAATGGTTCTTAAATATAATTTAGTTTTTTTATTATACTTGCTTAAAGATCAGTAAATGACAAAATAACAATCAATCACAAAGGCTTAGTAACCACCTCAAACGCAATTCAGGTTTTTTTAAGAAAAATAGATAGGTATAAAAACTATTCATTAGCACAGCGGTGCAGAATAATAGTTTTAATGATTTCCGAGTATTTTAGTAAATGTTTTTATTAAGTGGGTAAAAAAGGGTTAAAAATGCTTCCAAATGTTTTGTAACGAATATAAACATTAACTAAGGACAGTCGAAGTCGAAAACGCATTGCTATAGGGAATTATGTAAACTAGCCGACTGGCCACAAAGCTGAAATCATTGAAAAACCGCAAATCGATATAAAGCGCAAACTTTAGTAGGTACAGTTAGCGGTAATAATAGGGAACGTGCACGAACTATAGGTGGCAGCACTAAACGACAAAAGAGACACGGGCGGACAATAAAGGAAACCCATGTCAAATCAAGCTGTCAATGTCAATGACGATATCTAAGTGTCAATGTCAAATATAGCAAGTCGTAGCTACACACGTTAATCGTCTTTCATTGCGATAAATTAAAGGCGTTTCTGTCAATGTGGCCCCAGCATTAGAGGGTACTTGATTTACATTGGCGGCACCAGTTGGCAGCACCTTCGTCGCGCACGTTCCCTGATGTATGCAAAAGCTTGAACACAGAAATATATAGAGAAGGAAATAGTTCGTCAATTTGTATGAGAACCAAGCGTGTAACGTTTTTCGCTTGGCGTTTGGCGCCGAAAGTGTAATTTAGTGATGGACAACATGAATTTTCCATTTCATTTAGTGGTAGGTATTTGATGCCATTATTATCAGATTTTGAAATCTGATGAAAATATTCACGGACACTGAAGTTGACAGCGTCCAAAATAGGTCACCGTCACTTCTTGAACCGATCATATTTCTACAGAAATAGAGTACCTACTTAATGTCAGATATTTTTGGGTGAATATTCGAGGTAAGTCGCCATAATTTTGATCAAACTAGACTCAGCCTCGGGCCTCATAGAAAAAGCTGGTCAAGTGCGAGTCGGACTCGTCGGTTCCGTAAAAACTTGTAGTATATATTTAACACACATTTCATGTCTTTGTAATTATTGGTTTACACTTTGTTACCTGGCCTAATAAAAAAAAAGTGTTCAAGATAAACTGCATTTAGAGACAAACTTAATTTTGAATAGAAAGGGGTAGGTAGGATTTGTCACGTGACAAAGACGTATAAAGACTAAGAAGTAGTCCAAGCGCGCGACACGTATTCATAGAGACGCGCGATAGTACGTATGTGTGAGTGCGATCCATACGGGAGCATTCTTACGCATTCTTAAAACGTTGCTTGTAGTGCGTTCGTCGGCGCGCTCACATTCAAGCGGGCGATGTACCTTTCGTAGGAAAAAAAACCGGTCAAGTGCGAGTCGGACTCGCGCACCGAGGGTTCCGTATAAACTAATAAGTAGACCAACCTTACGACTAACAGCAACCCTGCCTTTAACCCGCTTTAGCTCTATTCAACCAGGAAAAATCTTAACAGCGCAATGCAGCGTATGCTACAGCGACATCTATTGATACTAAATAGCGCGTAAATTTTACTTGTAATTTAAATTTAAACGTTACTTTTTGTTATTGGCTGATTGAAATAATTGTTTGTCAACTAAGTTAGTTCTCATGTATCATTTTTAGCCACAAGCTACCTTATTTTAGATTTGTGTCCCTAGATGGCGCTAGTGGTATTTCATTTTTATGGTATTTACTAGTGTCAAATTTCCTAACATACTCCTATTATAGTTTTTAATAATTATTGTTACTTTATGTTTTTTTCCCGATTCCTGATGAGTGATCATTGTATTTAATAGACATTTTTTATATAATCTGAAATAAATCATCGCTTAGTTTTGCTACTCTCCGCTAGATGGCTCTCGTAGGGAGGGTAGAACTAATATGTTAAGATTTTTGTAAATTTTTAAAAAGTATTCAAGTTAGGAAGAGAAAATATAACGGTCTTCCTAATAATAATAATAATCCTAATAAGTAGATACATGAATAGTTCAAGAAAAACTGTATGGCGATTAGTTTAGTAGGAGCAAATAAGTATGTGTTATGATTTTTGCAAATTTCTCAAAAACGGTGCAAGTGAGGAAAACCGTTATATTTTTCCTGTAATATTTAGGACGACATTAAGAATTGGTAATTATGACACCTTTTTCTGATCAGTAACTTCGGAGATAATAGGGGGGGAATGGTATTTTTTTAAACTTTTTTCGCCATAAATCAAAAACTATTTATTTAAGAAAAAAAATAAAAATGGTATTTTAATCTACAAATTAAGCTCTTTCATTTGATACCCCACTCGATATATAAGCCTTACTTTCAATTTTGAAAATCCCATTACGGAGCCCTTTAAAAAAAAAGTAAAAAAGGTACAAGATTTTTTTTATGTCCAATAAGCTCGGGTTAGCTACTTTTAACACTATTCCAAATTTCAAACGGATAGCAGCAGTAGTTTCTGAGATATCTGGCTGTGACAGACGGACAGACAGACAGACAGACAGACAGACAGAGTCGCACCATAAGGGTTCCTTTTTTACCATTTTGGTACGGAACCCTAAAAATACTGCTATTCGGCCATTCTCACGACCCGACGACTCTGACTGCGTCTAATTACCGCGTCTCCATACATTTAGTATGAAAACAGCGTCGCGGTAATTAGGTGACCGCAGACATACTTCGTGAGAATGGCCGTATTATACTAATAAATAAATAAATAAATATTAGGGGACAATCTTACACAAATCGAACTAGCCCCATAGTAAGCTCAATAAGGCTTGTGTTATGGATACTAGACGACGATATATTTAATAGATACATACATACAAATACTTATATACATAGAAAACATCCATGACTCAGGAACAAATATTCGTGCTCATCACACAAATAAATGCCCTTACCGGGATTCGAACCCAGGACCTCTTGCTTCATAGGCAGGGTCACTACCAACTAAGCTAAAGCGGTCGTCAAATGAAGTGCTAGAAGTCTTGACAGTTCTAAAAATAGTTTCACCTACAAGTAACGGTACGCTAGGTAATGTTAACTTGATTGCAATAAAACATTGAATTGAATTGGTTAATTCACAAATTCAACGTCAATCATGTGCCTAATATAACTAGACCCGTGTACTAGTAATACCTGTTCGTAATGGGGGATCTAAATATGTCGGTCCGCTCGTCGCTTCGATTTTGACCGACCATAGCAGCATGATCTCTGATAAGTGATAACAAACTGTTAATAGTCGTACAGGCATTATCATTAATAATTACATTAGCGTCAAGTAATGACATCTCTTTTGATAGTGTCCATTGTGTAGTTCCCAATTACTACATTGTCAAATGTGAAGTCATTACCTAATTGAACTAATTTTATAGCGGTTCAGACATGTCTGTGAAGTTAGCATATCAAGTTCCAGCAGATCACAAACAAGTTGGAGTTCTATTCGCTTGCCACATAGTTCTATAGACACTATTAAACATTTAATGAATGTTACCGAAATATGTGTTACCATGTATTTGCAATAACAGTTATCTTTAAATAAATATTTTAGTGATAAAAGTTAAAAAAGTAAGTTGGCGTTTCCTTTGAACATGACAAATAAGAGTAAAACCGAACCAGCGTTTCAAATTTAAAAAGAAAACCATTACGCCCTAGGGCGTAATAGGTCATTTACGGCCCGCAGAACCTACGTGTAATGACACCATTTTCGAGCAAGTGTGATGAAAATAATTTTTCATCACACTTGCTCGAAAATGGTGTCATTACACGTAGGTTTTGCGGGCCGTAAATGACCTATTACGCCCTAGGGCGTAATGGTTTTCTTTTTAAATTTGAAACGCTGGTTCTGTTTTACTCTTATTTGTCATGTTCAAAGGAAACGCCATCGTACTTTTTTAACTTTTATTACTGAAATATTTATTTAAAGAGAACTGTTATTGCAAATACATGTAAACACATATTTCTGTAACATTAATTAAATGTTTAAATAGTGCATTTCAGTATTTTGCAAAAATAAAATCAACCATTTTAAGTCTTTACCGCTATGGTTTCCGAACGTGACGTGAAGTCGCATTGTCTATGGATAATGTCACTAATGTCACTGTCAGTTTTACAATTTTATTTAGGTTAAGTAAGGTTATTTTAATCTGATTTCCTCACAAGTGTGATGAAAAACATTGTGTGTGCCACGGGCGGTAAAGGAATTACAAACTCGTGTTGTTAAAGCCCTTGGCTTCGCCTCGGGCTTGTAACAAACACTCGTTTGTAATTCCTTACTTACCGCCCTTGATACACAATGTACTATTATTAAATAAGTAAGATTGTAATTTTTTTTTGATGCTGACATACTTGCAAGTCTTATTGACTGTTGCAAAAATCGGACCAGGTGGAGGGCGTGGCGTTCCCTGGGATCGAACCAGGTCGCTTGGCCCGGGGCACCTTGAGAGGGTCGGACTAGGTGGGGGCCGGGATTGGGATTGAACCAGGTCGCTTGGCACGGACCACCTTGAAAGGGTCGAACTAGGTGGGGTCCGAAGCGCCTGGGATCGAACCAGGTCGCTTGGCGGGCCACCTTGAAGTTACGTTGATTGCTCAAAGTGAGCAGCGGACCAGGAGCATTCCGAGAAACCAATTCAGTAAGCTAATTATCAGCATTGTAATATCATAACTCGGCTTTAAGATTGGTAGTGTTTCTTAGCAGCTAATACGTTTTATTAGGGTAGCTGCCATAGCGTTTCGTAAGGGACAAAAAGTTGATGTGTTCATGGAATGCTCCACCAGCGGGAAGGTTGAAGCGGATCTGCCTATCCTATGCCTATTATGTTGAGTGTGTAAATAATGGGAGTTTTAGTGGTCGGTTCGCTTTTTTTTCTAGTGGGCGTGTCGATAGTATGACCGGGTCGGCCGTGGCGTTCCCTGGGGTCGAACCAGGTCGCTAGCCGGACCACCCCGAGTGAATCGGACTGGCGACCGGTTCGCTAAAACCTAGCCCAGATAAGAAGACTCCGGCAAGCAGTGGCATAGCGAGGGTGGTGCAGGCAGGGCACGTGTCCTGGGCGTGAAACATGGTGCAATAAAAAATATGGGTTATCCGCCCCAGATGTCCATAAGGAATGTAGGTAATTACATATTACTGATGGTGTTACCGCCATTACGTTCGCGGCAATAATAATATTAAACACGAGATTGTCCGCGAATTTGTGAATTGGCCTAAAGAGCACCTAATTATTTTTTATGAGATAAAACATGCTTTGTTGCTGTTAGCAAAAACAGCTGGTTTTTGTCAAACCACGGTCGTGTTTTTCCACCGTCCGGTGTAATAAAAACGTGGCGGCTTCCCGTAGCAAGCAATTATATTATTTTATGCCACACCTGGCCATAAAGTGGCTTATTCCGCACGCTGCGCGTACGGAAAAAACCGTTTTCTGTCCAAGTGTAGACATAAAATTATGTACACAAAACGGGAGGTAATAAAGAAAGCCCTCGATCGCATATTTACGTCCCTCGCTTGCAGCTCGGGCCGCAAACTTCTGAGATCTCGGCCTTTCTTTGCATTACCACCCTAGTTATGTAATACACCCTAGTGATGCGCGAATAAACAAACAGAAACAAAGAGACAAACCGACACAGGCATACTATTCCAATCCAATTATTTCTGTGCTTCTACGATTTTATTAATATTAAACCGCGCTTAGAATACGATTGAGCACAAATGTCGTTTGCGGAATAATACTTGAAATGACATTGTCAATGGTAGAGTGTGCAGATAAATGGAAATACTTACTCGTATTTCAGTACAAAAAAGTTCTAAGGCTTGGGAAAAAAACATAAGTTATATTACCTACTTAAATAATGTAATAATTATATTCAGGGGCACCATTTAACATTATTCCTTCATAACACTATAGTCTTCAGAGATGTATGTATCATCACGTCGTAAAAATGAAATAAAATAGATACCTAATTAAACAAATAGCGGTTAATATGTCACGATTCGATAACATGAAAATTATCTAGAAAACAATGACAGATTTCTCAAATACTGTCGACTATAATATTTTTTTATGCCACAACTGGCCATGAAGTGGCTTTTTCCGCACGCTGCGCGTACGGAAAAGGCAGCTTTCTGGCCAAGTGTCGACATAAAATGATGCACACAACACGGGCGGTAATAAAGAAAGCTCTCGATCGCATAATTACGCCCCTCGCTTGCAGCTCGGGCCGCAAACATCTGCGATCTCGGGCTTTCTTTGTATTACCACCCTAGTTGGGTAATGTACTATTATAAAACACGCACACAGCATTTACCAAGAATAGGTAGAGTTGTAATATGTAGGTAGTGAATAATTACGTTGTAAATCTATTATCTATAGTGTCTGTGCTTAAACTATGAAGATTATAATAGGTTGACTTATAATTATATTTATTCATTGTATGTACATTTGTGCAAACGGTACTTCGGAATCGTATTCTAATCAAATAAATAAAAAATGAATAAATATCGGGGGTCAATCTTACACAAATCGATCTAGTCCCAAACTAAGCAATGCTTGTACTATGGGTACTAGACGACGATCATCATCATCATTTCAGCCATAGGACGTCCACTGCTGGACATAGGCCGCCCTCATAGATTTCCAATTAGTTCGGTTGGAAGCAACCTGCATCCACCGTGAGCCAGCAGCCTTAACCAGATCATCTGACGACGATATACATACTTATATAGATCACGGTTTGATATATGTGTATAGAGAGTATAGATAGATAGATCTTGACTGTATCTATACCTATATTTACCTAAGCAGCTCGACCGTACGCAAAACATGTGCATTAGAAGCTCCATTAGAAGACTGGTCTAATGGGTTCTATAAATATTGTATGTAAATTAATTCAATATCTATTTTAAGATGCGTAGATGTTATTTACGTCATTCGTTAGTAAGTAGCATTTATTGTCGCAGAACAGAAAATCCCCAGAGCTTCCATCACATTCACCCCGTGCCTTTTCCCGTGACTTTTTGACCGAGCGAGCGAAGCAAGCGAAGCTTCTACGTTTGGGGTCATCCATGAAGTACGTCACACTAATTTCGTGATTTCTTTGACCTCTTCCCCGTCCTTGTCACAGTTGGTCACATTTGTGAGACCCTCCCTCCCTAGCGTGCTGTCACATATTTTGTAATATTACATCTAGAATTTATAAAATTAAAACAGCAGTTCCGAAATTAGTTTTATTTGCATTTAAATTATTTTTTAATATAATTAACATCAACGCGCGTGACACTAGTAGAGCGAGTGTGAACTGCCTCTGAAACATTTTAAGCCTTATGCCCAAATTTGGCATTTTAACATTTTGAAACATTAGATTTTGAAGTGTGTCGTCACGAAATTTAGGACCCCCTCCCTCCCCTTGTCACTCAATGTTACAAAATGTATGTAATACGTAAATATAGGAATACTAAAACTGTACAAAAACATTAACAATAACATATATTTACACTGAAGTTATAATATGGAATTGCTTATTATATACTTTACAAGACATCAGTGGCGTAGCGAGGGTGGTACAGGCAGGGCACGTGCCCTGGGCGCCAACGCGGGGCGCAGTTTAGATGGGTGCCCTGGGCGCCGCGCGCCGTTTTACGTCGCTACACCACTGCCAGACATAATTTTAATAATACTCTAATGATCTAATCTAAACATAATATCGATACCTTTAGACTCAAAGGGCGTAAACGCCGTAGGTGCTAATGGCGTTTACGCCCTTTGAGTCTAAAGATATCGATATATTCTCATTTATCAATACAGTTATCAAATTATCATATACAATGAAAATTTACATACCACGTTTTATTCATTTTTGGCCAGGTTTGAACTGGCATTGCATCGAGGAGAAGTTTCCAAAGTTGCAAAATTTTTTTTAGCGAATCATGAAAACATGTCAAGATCGTTTTAGATGCACGCCTTATTAGACATTTCTTCTTCCTGTCTAATTAACATGTAATGTATAATACTATTAATTATACATTTTTGAATTATTCCTACAAGAAACTTTCAGAATGGAAACTTGCTTTCAATTTTTGAGATAGTTTCCGGAAACTTCTGAGAACTTTTCTGCATTTTTGAGAATGTTCTGCAACTTGTATATTGCTAGTTTGAATCGACATTCTGTCCCTGTGCTGGGGTGCATACTTTCTACCAATTAAGCTACTAGATCAACTATTGTAAGGCCATTAGCAACTGAGCATCGGGGCAATAAATCATTTTTCTCAAACATGGCATGAAATGTTGACATTACGTGCCTAAAAATAGGCCACAAGGTACCTCGTTTTCTATGCGGCTTGACACTTGGCACGGAATGGAATTTCATACTTACATTGCCGGCCTAGGCCGGCAATGTAAGTACTTATTTGCTTGTAAATAAGATGTCTAGCAATAGGATATTTTTAAGCTTTAGTTTGGTAAAATTAAAAAGATACTATAGTTCAAGCCTTAATGAATTCAAACAGTGGTTCTAATTCTGGTTGAAAAATACAAAAAAAATTAAAGCTATGTGTTTATTTATTTATTTGGACTTTATTGCACGATAGATGCTTCGGCGACCAGCCTCAGCCGCTACGACTCACATTGTGCCTGTGCTTGTTGTACAGCGGGCGAGGGCTGCTCCCCCTCCGCGTCTCCGGCTTTCTATATACACTCTAGGGGTAGGGCAGACAAGACCACGTGGATAGTGGGGTGCTCCGATTCGGGTTTTGTTACCTATGTATTCTCCAATGCATATAAAATACAATATTGTCTCAGCCATTTTTATTATTTGAACGTATTTTTACGGCACAACTATAAAAATAATTATCCAATTTTGTCAAAAAAGTCCTGACTTCCTTCAAACTTTAAAACCTGGGCCTCATATTTCAATAATATTAAGGGTTTACAAAAAATTAGAGCTTTTAAGTTATACACCGTGAATGTTATACCTTGTAATACTTATAACAAATAACGTTTCGAGCAAATGAATGTTATATCATACGAAATTATAGAAAATGACTTTAGAGCATTTGAATTTTATACGTAATGTAATTATACGTGTTAATTTTTATGCCATCTGAATTTATACGAAATGAATCATTATCTTAAATAAATTTCGACGAAGTGATTTTATACGCATTGATTTTATATCAAATAAGGGGATACCTAGTTGATCTAGTAGCTTAATTGGTACAAAGTATGCACCTCGTCACAGGGACAGAATGTCGGTTCAAACAAGCAATGTACAAGTTGCAGAACATTCTCGAAAATGCAGAAAAGTTCTCGGAAGTTACCGGAAACTTTCTTAGGAATTGAAAGCAAGTTTCCATTCCGAAGTTTTCCTGTGGGAATTTTTCAAAATAGTATCATTTAATTACTAATAGTGATTCTGTCAAATTCATCATCGTTACGGCACAATAAAACAGGATGTGTTCTCCCCGTGAAAGTTGGTGACATTGACAAACATTACCATGACGTCGCAGACAAGTTTACTCTCGGCAATAACTTACCCTATTTTATTGTGTCGTGTAATGACAAAGATATAATTACTACCATGACCGAATGGACGTTATGGTTCAGCAGTATTTAAGGCAATTCCGGAGTATATAGCCATACAGGGGAGATGTCCAATGGAAAAAATATTAATTTAATAAACAAATGGTACTAGAGTGCGACTACGATAACTTTGCAGAGCGGAGCATGGCAACATCTCCATTTAAATGTCACATTTCCATGGCCTTCACACTGGGGCCAATATTCAGCGTTTTTACGGCGTTTTATTTTCGTCATTATTGTCTCAGTAAATATTGTTCAAAAAAACGATGCCTAGAGTTAACTTTTTATGAAACCGAAAAACAGTCCCGAGTTTAAGTCTAGTTTTATCAAAATTGTCACGATTTGTCCTTTCGTTATAGTAAATAATCGGCGGACAACAATGATTGTCAAACCGCGCGGTCAAAACGCTAGGAGAATCGCCCACTGGCGATTTGCGAGCGAGTTGTGAGCGTGTTTTCGTACAGATTTCGATCGCGGCGAACACGCCACGACAAGTTTTGTATGAAAATACGCCCTTAGAAGCTTGCGATGCCTATTCAAGATCGAGGCACAGTGCTGCAATCCGTCGGTTGTTTCGCATCCGAACACACTGCAGTATTAGTACATTGTGTATCAAGGGCGGTAATTCCTTTACCGCCCGTGGCACACACAATGTTTTTCATCACACTTGTGAGGAAATCTGATTAAAATAACCTTGCTTAACCTAAATAAAATTGTAAAACAGACAGTGAAATTAGTGACATATATCCATAGACAATGCGAATGTCAAGTCACGTTCGGAAACCATAGCGGTAAAGACCCAAAATGGTTGATTTTATATTCGCAAAATACTGAAATACACTATTTAAACATTTAATTAATGTTACAGAAATATGTGTTTACATGTATTTGCAATAACAGTTCTCTTTAAATAAATATTTCAGTGATAAAAGTTAAAAAACGTAAGTTGGCGTTTCCTTTGAAAATGACAAATAAGAATAAAACAGAACCCGCGCTTCAAGTTTATATGGTTTTATTTTTAAATTTGAAACGATGGTTTTGTTTTACTCTCATTTGTCGTGTTCAAAGGAAATGCCAATTTACTTTTTTAACTTTTATCACTTAATATTTATTTAAAGAGACACACAAATATTTATTTAAAGAGAACTGTTATTGCAAATACATATAAACACATATTTCTGTTACATTACTTTAATGTTTATTATTAAAATCAACCGTTTTAGGTCTTTACCGTTATGGGTTCCGAACGTGTCTTGACTTTCGTATTGTCTATGGATATGTCACTAATGTCACTGTCAGTTTTACAATTTTATTTAGGAGTAAGGTTATTTTAATTAGATTTCCTCACAAGTGTGATGAAAAACATTGTGTGTGCCACGGGCGGTAAAGGAATTACAAACTCGTGTTATTAAAGCCCTCGGCTTCGCCTCGGCCTTGTAACAAACACTCGTTTGTAATTCCTTACTTACCGCCCTTGATACACAATGTACTATTACGTTTTGTCGGAAAAAATATTACAGCTATACAGCGTGTAAGTCTAATACGGGCGATAAATTAAATCGGACATAGTATTCATTAGTGTAAACATGAAGTAAAAGGTTTTTTTAAGTTGCAGTTCATTACGACCCCATAATTAATTTTTTTTTAATTTCTCAGCAGCAATGTACTGTAAACATGGTTGCGGTACGGCGGTACCGAAATGTCAACGTAACTGTCAACGAGCGTTTAACGTGAGTGTGTTTGCATTACATTGCGGGCTGAATTATTTTGTATGGACAAAATTATTGTTGCAACTTTAAGTAAATGTTATCTAATTACCTTCACTTTGTCCTATACTAACCACCGTAAAGAGATTCGCCCGTATTAGACTTACACACTGTATGTGGCACTAACTTTCTTTTTAGTTTGGTTCGTTTAAACATTTTATCATGATAAACCTCTGTTTAACACGTTCAATGTCCCCATACAAAACTATCGATCAATGTCACAAGTCCCAACTGTGCAACCAGGGAACGTGCTAAACGGATCAAACTAAATTAAAAGTGGTGCCATTTCATTTGTTTCTATCTTTTTTCCATTGGCCATCTCTCTCGTATGGCTTCTTCCCTGGATTTACCCGTTTGAAAGGCTACAGTAGGTTTTAGAACCATATTACACCCATTTTCAATTCATGAACCAGATTTCTTGGGACTTTGAGTCAAACGTCCTTGTTTCAGTCGGAAAATTCTTACACCTATTTTTAAATACATATCTTAATCTTCTTCGACGCATCTTCCCATGACTCTCACCATCCCTGTCGCACACTTGTCACCGGAAAAAGATGCTCTGTCATCTAAAGTGACATTTGCAACCATGGTCGTTGTTTCTTGTACTCCCCATACCCAATCGTCTTTATTTAGAGTTCTATTTTCTTTTTCTTTTTCACGGTTTGCAGAAGGGTTTGGCGTGACTTCATTTTCGATTGTTGTTTTTGGGGCATAGTTTTCTGGGATTGTTATTGTAGATTTGAGTCCATTTTGATATCCTCTGCGGTTGTTTCTGTTTTGATTATGGCTATTTTCATTTTGATTTGTATTGTTATTCATATTATTTAGAAACGTAACTATATCCATGCTATTTTGTGTTTCAGTTGAATTTTCATAGCGAGTTTCTTTGAGCGTCTTTTTATTGTGATCGTCAAGTACCATTTCATCTTGTTGTCGTCGAGCATGTAAGATATTTTCATTGAATTTGTTACTCCTATTGTTGTTAGTCTCTCTGTTAGAATATTCATTGTTGACGTTAAAACTTTGTCGTGGTAAGTTTAAATTGCTTTGCCTATGTCTGTTTTCATTGTGCTGCTTATCAAAAGCTAAATTGACATTCATACTTCCTGTTCTGCCGTGAGAGGGTCCTTGATTTCCATAGTCTACATCCCGAGCCATATCGTTTCTGTAATTTCTGTCATTAGCGAATGTTTCTCTATTATTAGGTGGACTAAATTGTCCGTGGTTATTCAAGTTGACGTGATAATTTTGATTGTGACTATTGATATTATCTTGTGCATGTCTTTGATTGGTTTCTGTAGGAGGATTAACAAATTGTCTATCAAATCTTCCATGCCGTTGTGCTTCATAATTGTAGCCATCTTGAGATATGTCTCTTGCAGAAACTGTCACCAGAATTACTAAAATAACAAAATACATTTTGTCTGCTGTTATCACATAGTTCACATTAGGAATAATTGTTTTCACTTGATTTGAAACTTTACTGTCTGGTAATGTCGTTAATTTCTTAGTTTGTTAACAGCAGAGAATTTAACATTTTAGCGATCACAGCTCATCAATGTATATAAAAGTTTCAGTTAACACTTTATTAGAGCAACATTTATGCCACTTTTATTAATCTGTGTTTCAACATATAACTTCACCATAAACAGTTCAAAAGTCAAATAAGCTGCTTCTATAACTTAAATTACACTTTATTTTCGACAAGCGTAAGTCAGAGTAGTTAATATACCCTGTTTTGCAATAAAACAACAACCGGCGCGCGCGCAGGGACCGGTCATACTGCGCATACCACCTGGTATTAATGATGTAGTGATTATTATACTTAGAAGCGACACTGCTCTGCGTCATGAGTCATGTGGGGTTGTGGAAACGTTCTGACTGGCAAAGGTCAGGTTTCTGATGCTAATGGTTTTTTTTTTATTTAGAAACTTAAGGTTAGGTTAGGTTTAAGGTTGTCTGGAAGAGATCGCTCTTTAGCGATAAGACCGCCTATTGTTTACTACTGTTTTTATATAGTTTGCAATGTAATTTTCTTTTGGTGTGCAATAAATTATGATTGTATTGTATTTAGAACGTAAGATTAGAGTGGGTCGGTTTTCCATACAAATATAAAGAGGGTCATTGTTTGCTTCCACGGCATCAATTACGTTTGAATTGTGTTTTATTGTATATCGTGATACATATTGTTTATAAAATCAAAAAAATACACAAACAAGATGCGTTAAACTATAAAATAAACACATTTCAAGCACGATTGATGTCGTGGAAGCAAATAAAGACCCTCTTTGTATTTGTATGGAGAACTGACCGACTCAAATCACCATGTTTTTTTGTTTTTTCCTCATTTCTCTTGACCTAGCACGATTCCAAAGTCCTGACTCTTGGATATCACTGGCTATTTTACTCGTAGTCGCCACCAATAGGCTTTCATCCTATTTGTTACGTGTTCAATATTTTTTGATAATCTATAATGGACTATATTATAGATTATCAAAAAATATTAAACTCGTATTTTTTCTTTTGTGAATTAAGCCAAAAATAACGAAGATATAGCCCGTTACGGATGGCGTGACGTCACGACGTGGTTCGATTTTTACCACGTAGTAGCGTCACGAGCTCGAACTACCGAAATGGAACTCGTTTTATCTTGATCATTTCTTGTCTGATTAACAAAATAAAAAATACGTATATAATATTCTAAATTAATGACTATTTGAAAATCATGTTTTTTAACCCATTAAACAAGCCTATAATATGTATGGAATCGGAGCACGCAAAAATATCAGACTCGTCGTGTCAAATATCTATAGGCCTGTTTCATCAAATACTATCGTCAATGACCTACGGTAAATAACTGGAAACATAATTAGGGCGGGTTGCACACCGCAATACAGTGTCAGACGGACAAGTCATACTTTCTAGACTATTGAAGGGTATATGATGACAAATCATGATGAGTGGAAACAATTTTGTGGCAGTATTATTTCGAGCACAGAAATACATCGGGATAGAATCCAATAGTTCGTCGATTTGTATGGGAACCAAGCGTGTAACGTCGCTTGGCGTTTAATGCCAAAAGTGAAATTTAGTGATGGAAAACATTTTCGATTTCATTTAGTGGTATTTGAACAATTAATTACCTATACCATTATTATCAGATTTTCAAATCTGATAATAATTATAGCTTGGCAATTTCCTACGTGACACTCCCATGGTCCGCGGGCGACGGGGGCGGGGCTGTTTTTAAGTGCGCGCGCAGCGGGGACCGCCTGACAAGAGCCATGCATTGGTAACTCAATAGAAAAGAACCGGGCAGTTTGCTTTGACTGCCATCTACCTTACATTACAAAAACCACTTGAGCTTTTTTTAATATACGTAATTATGTGAATGTAATTAAATAAACAATATATACACCTTCCCCACGAATAACCCGACCAATTTTAACTATAGATTCTAACAACTATTAGAAGTATAAAAAGTTATGTGACGGTGTATATGTATATTTCTTGACCTGTAATGAAGGATAGATGGCAGCACAAGTACGATGCTTAGAAATTTGGCCCAGTTGCCTCTCTATAACCTAGTATAATGGTGTAGTCTTTGCGTTCCTCGCCCCCCGCACGGACCATGGGAGTGTCACGTAGGAAATTGCCAAGCTATAATAATATTGACGGAAACTGAAGTTGACGGCGTGCACAGTAGGTCGTCGCCACTTCTTTTTAGCACGAGAGGTACATACACTTTTCCTTCTACCTCGTTATATTTCTGTAATTTAGAGTCATTTGAATGATCTTTTAATCAAGCAAGTCGATGGCTAAAGTGACTCACTCCGCGATTTCGCCACGCGGCTACTAGTACCAAGTACAAAGTATAAAGACAACCAAGTAGTACGACTTCGGCCGTTTAGGAGCGCGCGACACGCACGACGCACGTCTGTGTGAGTGAACGCCATACTGTGGCAGGCCCGCGCAGGTCCAAATGCTTGCCTGTGGTGCGTCCGTACACGGCGCGCACACATGCGCGCTCCCGATGTACATTTTGTAGGAAGAAGAACTACCAACCGTGCCTCCGGAGAGCCACAGAATATAAATAGAGCAGTATGGAAGCTACGCTTACTTTTTGAAATAAATACCTACACTCCATTAGAGCGTTAGGGTTGTTTAAAATGAAAAGATCGCGGGCTGTCTGGGCGCGCGCACGTAACAAACGAAAAGCGCGGCCACTCGCCTCCATGCGCACTCGCGACTGACGGCACCGCGAGATTCCCTTAGGGGCCTTGTAAAAGCGCGCGTCTATGTGTGCGTGCGTTTCGATCGTTTTGTTTGTAGCTTCCTTACTGCTTTAGCTTATACATATTCTGTGGGAGAGCTCAGCCAGCGGCTAGAAAGAGCACGCGTAATGCGATAGCGATAGACGGTCGGATGTCGTACGTTCCGTCCGATGGTCGGACCCGAACGTCAGTTTTGTGACAGAATAAGTATTAGTCTACGTACAGAAGCTTCTCGCTCTAACAAAACTGTCATTCGGCTCCAACGACCGGACGGACCTCACCTGCATCCGACCGTCTCTCTCTATAGCATAACGCGTACTAACGAGTGCTCTTGCTGGTTCCTGGCTATTACCACGCAAAGTGGCAAAAGTCAGTCCCGAAAAGTCAAGGTGGCCCTGGCGAAACGACCTGGGTCGACTGCAGGCGTTCTGGCCCCCACCTAGTCCGACCCTATCGAGGTGGACCGGGACAAGGTGACCTGGTTCGACCCCAGGCGCCCCAGGCACCCACCCAGTCCGACCCTCTCGGGGTGATCCGGCTAGCGACCTGGTTCTACCCCAGGGAACGCCACGGCCGACCACCCGGTCCGACAATCGCTATGCACATGAGCGTTTTCCAAAAAAAATACCGGGGTAGCTACTTTCTCAAAATATGGACTTTTAAGGTTTTTCTGGCTCAGAATCGTTAGTACATTCGAACCTTATACGTAAAAAAAAGTGTCCCAAAATGTGTATGGGATTTTTGTCTTTCCACTACGTCACGTTCATACAAACACTATGCAAAATGGTGACGTAATGGAAAAAAAAATTGGGACGCTTTTTTTTACGTATAAGGTTCGAAAGTACTAACGATTCTGAGCCAAAAAAACCTCACAAGTCCATATTTTGAGAAAGTAGCTACCCCGGTATTTTTTTGGAAAACGCTCCCATAAGGGTTGCGAGTTTGTCAGTTTCAAAAAAAAAGAGAAAAAAGTCGGTCCTGGTTTTGTTAGAAAGAGAAACTTCTGTTCGTAGTACTATGACTCATTCTGTGGCCAGACAAAGCAAATACATAATCATACTGATAACTAAGTAAATAATTATTTGTTCATTAACTAATTATTTCGTCCCGAACAGTGACCCCGCGACTTTGATAAGTTATACTTATCTAATAATAGTACATTACTACAGAGGCCGGGAAGTGAGGGGTTGCCGGCCGAGTACATATACATATAGATAGTTACGAAGCCGGCAACCCCATTTATCGCCGAGGTATGTATAGTGCCTTTCTCAAGTATACAATGAAATAAATTAAAAACACTGCAAAAAATCTAACTTTATAAAATAAATAAAATAAAATAATTTTTCTGTAAGTAGGCCCTCAAGAGCTCTTTTAAATGTCTTTCTTACATTCTTTTATCTTCTTTTTTCCTTTTCTTTTCTTTTGGCGCTTCGGGTAATGACCTTCTGGTGAGAAGAAGCGCCGGAAGAAACTCACCAGTTTCTCTTTTCATACATGAGATTTCATTAATACATTACATTAACTTAAAAACTACATTTATCGAGATGTAAAGGGTCTCTCTGTGCGTCCATACAAGACAAATAAAAAATAAATTGATACTAAAATTAATGGAGATGTAAAGAGTCTCAGTTGTCAAAATATTATGTTTTGGAGGTGTAAAGGATCTCCAAACGTCAAAATACAAATTGAGAATACTTATTTACGAAATATCTTACAGAAATGTAAACATTTTCTTGAGACACTAAAAGTAGACAAAAAATAGAATTATAGAATGAAAATTTTTCGATTTCCTTTCCAAAAACTGTTTCAGTAGGAATACATTTTTACCGTGAATATTTAGGTGCCCACGGAATCCTATTACTAAGCCTCCGCTGTCTGTCCGTCTGTCCGTGAGTCACAGGGCTTTAGCTTTGGAACCGTAATAGGTAGAGACTTGAAATTTATGAATATGTATTTCTATTCCTGCTAGAACAACAAGTAATAAAAACAAAATAAAGTTTAAAATAAAGTGGGGACCCTATAGAAGAAACGTATTTTTTGGCGTATTTTTGCTTGATTTTATTAATAGTAAAAGATACTTGATATGTTTTCAGAATAGGGAATATGCATGATATTTTTAATTTACTTTAATAAATGCTCATTCATATAAAAAACCGTAGGAAAAAAATATTTTTCGAATAACTATAAAAATAACCAAGATATAACACAACAAAGATTTATCTGTATCTCTTTCTCGTAAAACAGAATATAGTATGGAGATTGTATGGCGGCCGTGTACTATGACGTCATAGTCCATATCGGATCTCTCTCTCTAATCGCTGTCTGATTAGTGCTTTAAAATGTTTATATCTTCCGTGTTTCTCGGTCGATTTCAATTTTATTTTGACTGTATGTCATCTTTTTTACGGTATTTTCATATTTTGTTAACAAAAATCTATTAAAAAAAATTCATGCATATTCCCTGTCTGTATTTCTATTGCCGCTATAACAATCCCACTAATATTATAATATTAAAAATGTGAAAGTTTGTGAAGATGTTTGGATGTTTGTTACCTAATAATGAGGTAACAACTGGATGGATCTGAAATTTGGCATGCAAGTAGACCAAGTCCTGGATAGAAACATAGGATACCTTATATCCCGGTAAAGAGTTACTTTGGGACAGTAACGGGAACGGGCGAAGCCGCGGGAAAATGCTAGTAAATAATAAAAACAAAATAAAGTTAAAAAATATAAAGGACCCCGTACAATAATAGTACATTGTGTAGGGCGGTAAGTAAAGAATTACAAACGAGTGTTTGTTACAAGGACGAGGCGAAGCCGAGGGCTTTAATAACACGAGTTTGTAATTCCTTTACCGCCCGTGGCACACACATTGTTTTTCATGACACTTGTGAGGAAATCTGATTAAAATAACCTTACTTAACCTAAATAAAATTGTAAAACTGACAGTGAAATTAGTGACATATTCCATAGACAATGCGAACGTCAAGTCACGTTCGGAAACCATAGCGGTAAAGACTAAAAATGGTTTATTTTATATTTGCAAAATACGAAATACTATATTTAAACATTTAATTAATGTTACAGAAATATGTGTTTACATGTATTTACAATAACAGTTCTCTTTAAATAAATATTTCAGTAAAATATAAAAGAAGAAACTGACTGATTGACTGACTGACTGACTGACTGACTGACTGACTGACATATCAACGCACAGCCCAAACCGCTGGTCCTAGGAATTCCAAATTTAGCATGTAGGTTCCTTATAAGGTCAAAGGGTGCACTAAGAAAGGATTTTTCAAAATTTACCCCCTAAGGGGTTCAAATAGGGGTTCAAAGTTTGTATGGAGAGTCTACGATTTTAGAAGTAAGAGATTTGAAACTTCATGTTTAGACTCTTTATTAGATTACAAGAAAAGTAATTTCACCGTTTTTCGAAATTCATCCCCTAAGGGGTTTAAATGGGGGTTCAAAGTTTGTTTATCAACGCACAGCCCAAACCGCTGGTCCTAGGAATTCCAAATTTAGCACGTAGGTTTCTTATAAGGTCTAGAGGTGCACTAAGAAACGATTTTTCAAAATTCATCCCCTAAGGGGTTTAAATGGGGGTTGAAAGTGTGTTTATCAACGCACAGCCCAAACCGCTGGTCCTAGGAATTCCAAATTTAGCGCGTAGGTTCCTTATAAGGTCTAAAGGTAGGATTTTTCTAAATTCATCCCCTAAGGGGTTTAAATGGGGGTTGAAAGTTTGTTTATCAACGCACAGCCCAAACCACTGGTCCTAAGAATTCCAAATTTAGCATGTAGGTTTCTTATAAGGTCTAGGGGTGCACTAAGAAAGGATTTTTCAAAATTTACCCCCTAAGGGGTTCAAATAGGGGTTCAAAGTTTGTATGGAGAGTCTACAATTTTAGAAGTAAGAGGTTTGAAACTTTATGTTTAGACTCTTTATTAGATTACAAGAAAAGTAATTTCACCGTTTTTCGAAATTCATCCCCTAAGGGGTTAAAATGGGGGTTGAAAGTGTGTTTATCAACGCACAGCCCAAACCGCTGGTCCTAGGAATTCCAAATTTAGCGCGTAGGTTCCTTATAAGGTCTAAATGTAGGATTTTTCTAAATTCATCCCCTAAGGGGTTTAAATGGGGGTTGAAAGTTTGTTTATCAACGCACAGCCCAAACCACTGGTCCCAAGAATTCCAAATTTAGCATGTAGGTTCCTTTTAAGGTCTAGGGGTGCACTAAGAAAGGATTTTTCAAAATTCATCCCCTAAGAGGTTCAAATAGGGGTTCAAAGTTTGTATGGAGAGTCTACGATTTTAGCAGTAAGAGGTTTGAAACTTTATGTTTAGATTCTTTATTAGATTACAAGAAAAATAATTTCACCGTTTTTCGAAATTCATCCTCTGAGGGGTTTAAATGGGGGTTGAAAGTTTGTATATCAACGCACCGCCCAAACCGCTGGTCCTAGGAATTCCAATTTTAGCACGTAGGTTCCTTATAAAGTCTAATGGTGGACTAAAAAAGGATTTTTCAAAATTCATCCCCTAAGGGGTTTAAATGGGGGTTGAATGTTGGTATATCAACGCACCGCCCAAACCGCTGGTCCTAGGAATTCCGAATTCAGCACGTAGGTTTCTTATAAGGTCTAGGGGTGCACTAAGAAAGGATTTTTCAAAATTCATCCCCTAAGGGGTTTAAATGGGGGTTGAAAGTTTGTATATCAACGCACCGCCCAAACCGCTGGTCCTAGGAATTCCAATTTTAGCACGTAGGTTCCTTATAAAGTCTTATGGTGGACTAAAAAATGTTTTCTCAAAATTCATCCCCTAAGGGGTTTAAATGGGGGTTGAAAGTTGGTATATCAACGCACCGCCCAAACCGCTGGTCCTAGGAATTCCGAATTCAGCACGTAGGTTTCTTATAAGGTCTAGGGGTGCACTAAGAAAGGATTTTTCAAAATTCTTCCCCTAAGGGGTTTAAATGGGGGTTGAAAGTTTGTATATCAACGCACAGGCCAAACCGCTGGTCCTAGGAATTCCAAATTTAGCACGTAGGATCCTTATAAGGCCTAAATGTGCACTATGAAAGGATTTTAAAAAATTCATCCCCTAATGGGTTCAAATAGGGGTTCGAAATTTGTATGGAGAGTCTAAGATTTTAGAAGTAAGAGGTTTGAAACTTTATGTTTAGACTCTTTATTAGATTACAAGAAAAGTAATTTCACCGTTTTTCGAAATTCATTCTCTAAGGGGTTTAAATAGGGGTTGAAAGTTTATATAGAGAGATCCGAATAGGTAGAGTATATTTACCTAAACTTAGAAGAACAAAGTCGAAAAGTGGAGACTCCCTTACAACTAATTTTTTTTCCGGGACTTAAGTCCCGGAATCTTACTAAAAAAAATATATTATTGGTATTCTTTCGCACATTTCTCGAGCATTCTCAGTATAGCTGTCTGTTTCTAATAGTGCTGTCTCTTTCACTCCTTCGAAAATTTCGCCATAACTATACTGAAGTGTAGTTCAAAGGCCCATAAGGGGTCCTGAAAACGCCTGAAAACGGGTTTTCAGGTTATTATGCGATCTTATAGAGGGTGTTCTGAAACGGACTGAAAACATGTTTCAGGCGCCTGAAAACAACGGCAACTTAGGTGAATTTTCGATCTTTTACTATGTGAAAGAGCCACCGGCGCAAAAGTAATGTGTGTATGTGTGTTGCGCCGATGGTATAGGTTAAAACTTCAAACGTGATTTTCCGTGCTTTAGAAGCGTTTTCAGCAGGCTGAAAGGTGATTTCAGGCCGTTTCAGAGGTGGCTCTTTCACATAGTAGAAGATTGAAAATTCACCCAAGTTGCCGTTGTTTTCAGGCGCCTGAAACATGTTTTCAGTCTGTTCCAGGACACCCTCTATCAGATGGCGCAATAACCTGAAAATCCGTTTTCAGGACCCCTTATGGGTCTTTGAACTACACTTCTGTATATGGCGAAATTTCTCGAAGGAGTGAAAGAGACAGCACTATTAGAAAGAGACAGCTATACTGAGAATGTTCGAGAAATGTGCTAACGAATACCAGTAATATATTTTTTTAGTAAGATTCCGAGACTTAAGTCCTGGATAAAAATTTTGTTGTAAGGGACTCTCCACTTTTCGACTATGTTCTTCGAAGTTTAGGTAAATATACTCTACCTATTCCGATCTCTGGTTATATTAAATTGTATATTTAAACTTTTAACATTCGAAAATCTTCACACTAATATTATAGTTAAATGTGAAAGTTTGTGAAGATGTTTGTTACTAAATAACGGGGTAACAACTGGATGGATCAAGCAGAAATTTGGCATGTAAGTAGACCAAGTCCTGGATTGAAACAAAGGATACTTTATATCCCGGTAAAGAGTTTCTTTGGGACAATAACGGGAACAACGCGGGCGAAGCCGCGGGAAATAGCTAGTTTCAGTAATAAAAGTTAAAAAAGTAAGTTGGCGTTTCCTTTGAAAATGACAAATTAGAGTAAAACAGAACCAGCGTTTCAAATTTAAAAAGAAAACCATTACGCTCTAAGGCGTAATAGGTCATTTACGGCCCGCAAAACCTACGTGTAACGACACCATTTTCGAGCAAGTGTGATGAAAAAAACAAGAACGGTCAAGGGTTCTTCAGAAATATGTCTGCGGTCACCTTATTCCTCTGGCCCTTTTTCATACTAAATGTATGGAAACAGAGGAATAAGTCGCAGACATATTTCTGAAGAATAACCCTAAAAGATTAAGTATTTGGGACCTTTATTTCCATTAAATCTCTATGAGCTATTTCACTTTTAGGCATAAATACATAACTTCACGGTTAATCTAATGATGCAATCAGAGCAACCAACCTTGATCAGTGACGCATCGCATTTCATTTATACCAAAAACATTGCTCTACGAATATAGTCCTTATATACATCACATACGTACTTTAATTATTCCGTGTACCAAACTTATTCTTTACTTGTCGTTCCTGTTAAAAATTTTGACGGGAATTTAGTCCGTATTTGAATGAAGTACGGGTGATTTTCGAATGAACTTCTCATAACAGAAAGGAGTTTTGGAAAGTAACTGGTTATGTTATTGAATTGAATGTTAATTTCGGAGGCAATTGTTACCCGACAGTATTAGATGTCGGTGTCGGATGTGATATGTGATATTGTATGACATGACGTGTAATTTCCCGAAAGTGGGAGGCGATGTGACTTTTGATGGGTTCATATCATTTGTTGCTAATTGAATTGAGATGGTAATGATGGAAGATAATTTAACGAAATGAAGTTTTTGTTTTACTATGAAGGTACCTACTTAAATCAAGGTTTTGTTTTGCCTATAAAGGTACAAATATGAGACATTCTGAGCTTAGAGCGATTTCATCCATAATCCTATTTCACCTTCTGACTGCTATTTTACAACCTGTCCTCATGTCATATGGTCCACTGTTCTGATTCGTCAACATTCTTATATCATCACTTTCCTATTTTGTCCCTTTCTTATATGATCCATAGTGCTAACTCAACCATATTCCTATATCGACCACAGTGCTAACTCGTTCATATTCCTAGTAGAATTTACACGCGGCTTCGCCCGCGTTGTTCCCGTTTTATGTTGCCAAAGGAACTCTTAAACGGGATATAAAGTACCCTATATTTCAATCCAGAACTTGGTGTACTAGCATGCCAATTTCGGCTTGATCCATCCAGTTTTACCCCGTTATTTAGTAAAAAATGTCAGTGTGAGTGTGATGTGATTTTGACCACGGTGCCAACTCATCTACATTTCCATTTCGACCACAGTGCCAACTCGTTCTTCATACAACAAAGAAAGCTTTAATTAGCAAACTAACCGTAATACATCATCATCAGCCTGTATCAGTCCACTGCTGGACATAGGCCTCTCCCATGGTACGCCACTGAGCTGAATCTTCAGCTCTTCTTCTCCAGTCACCACCTACTGTCCTTCGAATGTTGTCACTCCACATTGGTACAGGGCGCCCTACACTACGTTTTCCGATTCGCGGCCTCCACTCTAGAACTCGTCTGTCCCGGCAGTGGTCGTCGGCTCTACGACAGATATGCCCAGCATACAGCCACTTTTGGTTGCTGATTCGTTGAGCTATGGCGGTAACTTTGGTTCTCGTAATACGATGAAATGCGACTGTGGACGAAGTCGCCCTGAGGTGCCCTGTACCTCTAGCACAACTGTGACACGCGACTCTTTGCCGCGCGACAAATGCTACCTATATCTTTCCACTCAATATCGTGTGACAGTGACAGGTGATGCTCTGTCGCGTGAAAAACGAAGTCGCGGCCAGTTATGCTAGACGTACTGAGCCACGTTCTGTGACATAAGGTACCTATCAGGTTTCTTTTGAATTCACATGACGGAAAACACACAATTTTAGAATTTGCAATAAAAGGACGTGGGTTTTTTTGCCTTATACCGGCAAACACGCAGACGGCCCACCTGCTATCCCACCTGACGGAAAATTATCACCGCCGTCTGTAGACATTTGCAACACGAGGAACACATTTTATAGTTCTCAAACAAAGAATCCTCCCCGGTTAAATAATAGGCAAGTCAGTGGAAATCGAGTTCTGTGGACACCCCCCCGGCACTGACTTGGTTTAACATTACATCTCAACACTTTTTTGTTGTAGAAGAACTGCGTTGCGAGACTTGCATCTTTTTACGTGTAATGTTTTTGATGGGATTATCTTAAGAACGATAATTACCAGAGCCCGGAATTTTCTTGGCAAAACAAAACACTGTCGCTGTCAAACTAGTTTAATGATTTTTTTTAATCAATATCGATAATTGTGTAGAAAAAAGCGATACACCAAATAAAAAAATATTTAATACAATTTTTTACGAGAGGTTTGTATAAAATATATCGTTCAATTTCTTCTTCAAAATCCATGTCAGTACACACAGCAGCACATGATATTTTATTTGATTTGTGATAGAGATAATCATTGATTTCTCAATATTCTTTCTGTTTCGTTTATAACCATATTACATAGTTGTTATCTAGGTAAATTAAAGTTTGGTTAGTAAAAAACATTAACAAGCAATTACTCTTGCTTATAAATAAAAGCTGGAATTTGAAGCTCTAGTTTTGCAGGCGTTGTATATTTACAGGCAACTACACATATTTAACTACGCGCTTTTATCAATATTGGAACTTTCAGTGTTTAATTAGTACTAGGACAACAGACTTCAATTTATATTAAACAATTTGAATAGAATTTGTAAATATTGGCACATACAACTAATGAGTTTTTGTAAAAATCATTGAATAGATTTAACTTAAATCACAGATTAGAGAATAAAAAACAGATATTTCAGTGTCGCGCGATCCCATACAGAAAACAAGAATTCCCTCGCTCGTGTCGAACCCTATTGTTTTGACGCGAGCGTGGGAATTCCCACCGCCACCGCCACAGCCAGAGCACGAAAACTTCGCACGTACTTTAAAGCACTGCTTTGGTTAGGTTAGTGTAGTAAGTACTCAAAGTCCCATTACGGAGCCCTTTAAAAAAAAGTAAAGAAGGTACAAGATTTTTTTATATCAAATAGGCTCGGGTTAGCTACTTTTAACACTATTCCAAATTTCAAATCGATAGCAGCAGTAGTTCCTGAGATATCTGGCTGTGCCAGACGGACAGACAGACAGACAGAGTCGCACCAAAAGGGTTCCTTTTATACCATTTTGGTACGGAACCCTAAAAATACTGCTATTATACTGTGCCATTATGAAGTAAATTAAATATTATGATTATAAAAATGTTTCTACATCCAGTTCTCGAATTCCCAAGCTTTTCACATGTTATATTGTTTAAACAAACATCGCGTGGGACGAATTTTATTAGCTCCGGGCGAAATTGAAGAACAACAATGCTTGTTTTCAGTAAGTGCTACACCTGTGTTACACAGAGAGGTCACTTTGTAAATTTATTCATTCGTACAATCACATCTACATTATTTTCTGTTTTACCTCATAACTTTATTATCTACTAGCATTTACCCGCGGCTTCGGCCGCTTTGTTCCCGTTACTGTCCCAAGGGAACTCTTTAACGGGATATAAAGTATCCTATGTTTCAATCCAGGACTTGGTCTATTTGCATGCCAAATTTCAGCTCAATCCATTCAGATGTTACCCCGTTATTTAGTAACAAATATCTAAAAATCCAAATATCCCAACATCTAAACTAAACATCCAAACATCTTCACAAAAGCATATCGCGCGGCTTGTATGTGTGCGTGCCGTAAATGAACGCCCTACGAGCAAAGTTTTACGAATGCATAACAATGCGCCACTAAGGATCGCCTTGACTTTGAATACGTATCGCGCGCTCAACTATAGCTAGATCACTTCGTTGGTAACACTCACCTAGCAATGCACCGATGAGAAGTTTCCAAAGTTGCGAAACTTTCAACGTGAGAATTTCTCGGTAACTTCTGAGAATGTTCTCGAGAACGAGAATTTATCTCCTGACGTGTGCTTCTTTATTTATTTATTTGTTTTGACAATAATTATGTATACAAAATACACTAAATTTATGTAAAATACAATAAAAATAAAAAAATTGCTATAATTAACACGAAAATACATAAACCAGCGTAAGTTCACCTTTGTATAAGAAGAGTTACTATGGCAGAAGAGGTCAGATTAAATTTGTTTTTTTATTTTAACTGGTGCAAATGGCACCTAAAAAAATAAGAATAGAATTAAAAATACAAAATGATAGTTTAAGCGTTTCATTATAAAGATATTACAAAGATACCTACATAACCAGTCACATATTATTTATTTATTATTTGTTTATTTATTTATTAATACATGTTAACATGACACCACCATCTACTCTTTTTCATCGTCAGAGTCATCAAAACTGGGCAAACTGATATTTCCCAAACTATCTTCACCACGTATTTTTCTCAAAGTCCAGTATCTTACAATACGTCATCGTGATTACAATTTATCTAAATACGAAATATACTACTGGTGATGGAAATATATCTGTTTGCAACATTCTCTTATAAATATGATAAATGTATTTCTGAATTATAGAAAGCTGACCGATGGCGGAATTATTAAAAAAAATAGTTATAATACAAAAATCTTAAAAAAAAAAAACAAAAAATATTACATTGTTGGGGCTCGAACTCGCGTCCGGTGAAACATAATCAACTACGGTTCCGACTCATCTACACGAGTCTTACTAGTACGGGTCTGTCAGTCACAATACTGGTGCTGGATATATATCTGTTTGCAACTTTCGCTGTGAAATGTTCTCGGAAATTTAATGAGAATAAACAATAAATAAATAATAAATAAATAAATATTAGGGGACAATCTTACACAAATCGAACTAGCCCCATAGTAAGCTCAATAAGGCTTGTGTTATGGATACTAGACGACGATATATTTAATAGAAACTAAGCAACTTATTGGTAACTTATCACTTATCAACAAAATAATTAACTTTATCACACTACAACATGTACATAAACAATATGGAGTATTTATTATGCACATTTAAACTTTATTGTAAGAACATTTTCTTTTCTAATCAATAAGTTACATGTTGCAAGAATGTTCTCAGAACATTCCCGAGAATGTTTCCACGTTTTGAGAATGTTCTGCAACTTGTACATTGCTACACTCACCTGTGTTTGCCTGTGTGCTTTTTGTTCTGTGCAGCCGTAACTACTTAGACGACGGCGCGTCGGCGTGCAGTTGTGATGCAGTTCCCATACAAATCGTAGGGAGTTGCAGTTGGGTTGCAGTCCGTCTGTATCGGCCCTTACACAAGTTACCGTCAACATGAACGGGGGCCTCCGGAGGCTGCCTCCGTCGGTCGCCGTTCGTGTTGGCGGTCATTTGTGTAAGTAGTTACGGCTGCACAGAACAAAAAGCACACAGGAGAGTGTCACCAACGAAGTTGCCAAGCTATAGGAGTGACTAGGTAGGTAGGTACTTGTCTGTCTTTGTACTTTGACTTGGCGTCGGCACTGCTGTGCCCCCAGATTATGAACCCTTTGAATTGAAACGTTGTTTCTTGATAACAGGTGCGAATAATGTTTTCAGTTATGTTATTGCTAAAATAAACAACGAAGGTACGCGAATATTACTAGCTTTATAACGAAATTGAAGTGCAAAAATGTCTACTGTACAATATCAGGATTCGGAGAGGGCCATATCTGACTACCTGTGCTATACACAGCCGGGCCGCTTTGTAATTGGGTGAATCAACTTTTTTTTGCTTTATGCAAAGATTGCCCTATCTCCTTATTTGTTCACTTTTTGCATGTTTTAACATGATTTAAATAGACCAAGATCTTACATCTAGAGATAGATTAGGTACAAATAAAAATAAAACCTGTTTTTAACAAATAAATAGCGTGACCCAGCGGACGAACCCTTATTTTCATACAAAAGTGGGGGACAGCTATGTCACTGCTTATAAACAAGTTATAATAAACAAATTATAATAAAAAATATTTGTATTACGTATCTTTATTGTCTGTCTTTTAAATGAGCATACATTTTATTCAAAAAATATCAGAACAAAGATTTCCTTTCAATTTTAGTCGGAGAAGGTGAAATTTTATTGACACAGAAAAGTTGATTCACCCAATTAGTTCATCCATTCGCAAATGAAAAAAGATCGATAAATAAATGATAAAGTATCTGTCACGTTTTGATAAATATGTATGTAATAATTTATTTATCAATCAACAAAGCCGCTAGCCACCATAATACATCATATACTTACTGAAAATACCTAAATATTAAACAAAATAAAAATAGCCGACTTCAAACGAACCTGTATGACAAGAAATGCACAAGATAATATGATAAAAAATACTCTAAACACAAGAGTTCCCTCGATTTCTTCAAGATCACACCATCAGACCTTTTCAAACAAAAAAAGAATTTTCCATATCGGTCCAGCAGTCTTCGAAAAATCGCGTAAAACATATATAAAAAAACACAATTTGGGAACCGTCCTTTTGGAAGTCTGTAAAAAAGAGAGATCATATGTATAAAACTTAATATACTTATTTCACTGAAAATGTTGTTTCATTCTCGTAACACGTGAGAAGTTTATTTGATTAAATCGTGTTATTGTTGAAAACAGAGGTACATTCCGCTGCGAATTTTATTAGCTTTGCAGCGAAATTGAAGAGCAACAATGTTTGTACGCGTCAGATTTCGAAGTGGACTGTACAGATTAAAAAACAGAGCGAGATCATTCTGGCGAGAATAATAAAGGAAAGTAAATTTTTGGTCAGCCGTTATTAAAATTGATCCGCAAAAAAAATAAGCAGTTAAATCATTTGGGCAGCATACAAAGATTTGGCTGGCAATAAATAAAATTAGGCGGCAACTCTTGTTCAGCAAACAGTTTAAAAACGGTTAGCATTTTAACCAATATTAATCTGCTTTTTTTATCATTTGGCTGCCTAATAAACAGTCGAGCTGCAAAATAATTACTTGGGTAGCAA
Organism: Eudemis profundana; assembly: GCA_947034925.1. Lineage (NCBI taxonomy): Eukaryota > Metazoa > Arthropoda > Insecta > Lepidoptera > Tortricidae > Eudemis > Eudemis profundana. The sequence continues at coordinate 4,300,218 of OX344814.1, read as the reverse complement.
GATTTTACAATTGGTCAGCAGAGAGTTTAATTGAGATATACAGGGTGTCACTGTGATATATAATGGGTGTCACTGTGATATATACAAGGTGTCACCGTGTTATATACAGGGTGTCGCTGTGATAGATACAGGATGTCATTGTGATATATACAGGGTGTCACTGTGTTATATACAGGGTGTCACTGTAATGTATACAGGGTGTCACTGTGATAGATACAGGATGTCATTGTGATATATACAGGGTGCCATTGTGTTATATACAGGGTGTCACTGTGATAGATACAGGATGTCACTGTCAGCAGAGAAAACATGTCTTTAAGCAGTTTAATTGAAATATACAGGGTGTCACTGTGATATATACTGGGTGTCACTGTGATATATACAGGGTGTCACTATGTTATATACAGGGTGTCACTGTGATAGATACAGGATGTCACTGTGATATATACAGGGTGTCACTGTGTTATATACAGGGTGTCACTGTAATGTATACAGGGTGTCACTCTCAAAACGAAACAGCTCCCAAAAATAGGTAGGTTAGGGTTATTTTTTTTTATGACCCTAAAACGAAACGGCTCCCAAAAATAGGTAGGTTAGGGTTATTTTTTTTGATGACCCTAAAAACGAAACGGCTCCCAAAAATAGGTAGGTTAGGGTTATTTTCTTTTTGATGACCCTAAAAACGAAACGGCTCTCAAAAATAGGTAGGTTAGGGTTATTTTTTTTGCTGACCCTAAAAACGAAACGATACACGTTGTGAATAAATAATATAACTTCTAAACATTATGAGATGTATAAAAAATCGAAATACCAATTTTATATGAGCCCATCACAGTGACACCCTGTATACATTACAGTGACACCCTGTATATAACACAGTGACACTATGTATATATCACAGTGACACCCTGTATATATCACAGTATCACTCTGTATCTATCACAGTGACACCCTGTATATATCACAGTTACATCCTGTATCTATCACAGTTACACCCTGTATATAACACAGTGACACCCTGTATATATCACAGTGACACCCTGTATATATCACAGTGACACCTGCTACTTGACAGCTGACAATTACCGAATGACAAAATGCGCACACGATTGGCGGCAGAATAGTTGCGCCCAGTTAGGTTTTATTGCCCCCTTTTTTTTGATGAACAAAATGAAATATTTTGCTTACCTACTGATTGCTTACCAAAATTTGATTGACCGTAGATCGCTTAATGCAGCTCAAATATTTAATTTGCTGACCAAAATAATTTAGAGCAGATCAGTATATCATTAATTGCAGCCTGATTTATAAATGTTTGCTTACCATAAGTTGCTTACCAACTAGCTATTTTGGCTGACCAAATACATATTTCTGCTGACTAAAATATGAATATTTTGCTGATCGATTAAATGATACCCAATAATAAATAAGTTGACTTGCCTGTTATTGTTTATTAAGTACAAACACATATAGATAATACAATAAAACAAGAAAAACAAGATAACATTTAAAATACCTAAAACTAAATAGAACTAAAAACTATATTAAAGTACCTAAATTAAGCTAATCTACTTTATCGAAATCTTAACAGTGACTAGCAGTAAATTTGGCATTAGAGAATCGAAAAAGATTACCTTAATGCACGTCGTAAGATATACAGTATGTAAGTCTAATACGGGCGAATATTGAAACGGTGGTAAGCACAGGAACTTTTGCTTAAAACTACAATGGAAATATTTACCATACAAAATAATTCGGCCCGCAATGTAACGCAACACATTTAAGTTGACAGAAACGCTAGTTGACAGTTACTTTAAAAAAGCTCGTATCTCGCAATGTCATAACAAGCATGTATGCAATGTATGCGGTACATTGCTGCTCAGTAAATTTTCAAAAATTAATTACGAGGTCAGTATTAAGTAAAATTTAAAAAATCATATTAATTAATGATAACACTACTAAACGCTATATCTGGTTTAATTGTTTGCTCGTATTAGACTTCCACGCTGTATTACAAGGAAACATTACATACTGTAAGACGACAATAAATTATTAGATTGATAAAAAAACATTTCTAAGAATATCAAACATCGAGTTTTCATTAAGGTTTTTTTTAGAGTCAAATTGTAATTAACTGAAAACCGTCTAACTTTAACCGACTTTACAACCGGGAGGCTCTCTAGTCGGTTGTATATTTTAAATTTAGTTATCTCAGTACGTCTAGCATAACTGGCCGCGACTTCGTTTCTCGCGCGACAGAGCATCACCTGTCACTGTCACACGATATTGAATGGAAAGAGATAGGTAGCATTTGTCGCGCGACAAAAAGTCGCGTGTTACAGTTTTGCTAGAGGTACTGTACTCTGTCATTAATAACCGACTTCAAAATATATTTTTCATCACACTTGCTCGAAAATGGTGTCATTACACGTAGGTTTTGCGGGCCGTAAATGACCTATTACGCCCTAGAGCGTAATGGTTTTCTTTTTAAATTTGAAACGCTGGTTCTGTTTTACTCTAATTTGTCATTTTCAAAGGAAACGCCAACTTACTTTTTTAACTTTTATTACTGAAATATTTATTTAAAGAGAACTGTTATTGTAAATACATGTAAACACATATTTCTGTAACATTAATTAAATGTTTAAATATAGTATTTCAGTATTTTGCAAATATAAAATAAACCATTTCCACCGCCACCAACCGCTATGGTTTCCGAACGTGACTTGACGTTCGCATTGTCTATGGAATATGTCACTAATGTCACTGTCAGTTTTACAATTTTATTTAGGTTAAGTAAGGTTATTTTAATCAGATTTCCTCACAAGTGTGATGAAAAACATTGTGTGTGCCACGGGCGGTAAAGGAATTACAAACTCGTGTTATTAAAGCCCTCGGCTTCGCCTCGGCCTTGTAACAAACACTCGTTTGCAATTCTTTACTTACCGCCCTTGATACACAATGTACTATTGTTTGTTTGAATACTTCTAAATTGGTCTAATTTCTTTTCAAAATGAAAATACTCTAAATTATTCGGCTTCATCACATTTGCGATTTGCGGGCTTGTTAGAAGCGAAGCTCCATACAAATGTTCGCGAGTTCACCGCGACCGGTTTTGTATGGAAATCCGCCCGCAGCTCGCCCGCAAAACGCAAGTGTGATAAGGCACTCAATCACTTCACATTCTCCAAACTCTATTCAAATTGAACAAGGTACATCGTAGTGGCACATCTGTATCTAGATAAGCTGTGTTCGTGCAGCGCAAACAGTTGATGAACAACCGACATCTGGCTCTCCCGCCACAGATATCAAAGGGACAGACGAGTAAAAAAATATTGCATTTTTTTTAACGGAACCCTTATAGGATCACTCGTGTGTCACTGTCTGTCACAGCCAATTTGCTCCGAAAGTACTACACCGATTGAGTTGAAATAAAGTATAATTCTGTTGTTTTATGTTTTGAACGTACGGAACCCTCGCCACGCGAGTCTAACTCGCACTTGGCCGTTTTTTACTATCGGTTCTTTGCCTTTTCACCGAATTATTTTTTCCCAAATGTTTCATTTTCTAACTCACGATTTTCTCTGAAACCATATTTTTTTCGGAGCTTTCACAAAACAAACCTAACCTACTGTATTCTATAAAACCCAATGATGTCGAAAGTAAGGATAGGGCGATCCGTACAGTTCGGGTGGGTCGATTTTCGGCCGCGACATTTGTATGCGAAACTAAATGTATGGCATATACAAATGTCGCGGACGCAAATCCACCCGGGTCTATATTCCCCGTAACAGTAAATGGAGCCTTTTACCCCGCAATTAGGCATTTTTATAACGTCCGGCTGCGCTGTGCGCTGCGCGTCCCACTGCCGCGTTGGTCCTAAAACTGATTTTTAGGACCAACGCGTTGGAAACGGCTGCGCACTCGTTAGCCATGTCCTTTATATACGTCAATGATAAAACCATAAGAAACACTGAGGGAAAAAAATGGTTTCGGAGAAAATCGAACAGTTGGGAAGTGAAACAGTTGGTAAATGAAACATTTGAGAAAAATAATTCAGCGAAAACCCAGGGTACTAAGTATTTACTATCAGATCTTTTGATAGTATATTATAAGTTGTATGTTAGGACTGCAGTTCCTCTCAGTGCTTGTCTGTTTTAAAAAAGCTCTTAGAGTAACATGGGTGTAGTTCGAGATTTCACTATTTTTGGCTCGATATAATTGTAGGTACAAGTTTTACAGAATCTGCGGTGATTTGTCGAGTTTTATACAATACAATACTCTTTATTGCACACCAAAAAATATAGAGATCCTTAAATGAACAAGATACTAAAAACGAATGATAGTCAACAGGCGGTCTTATCGCTAGGAAGCGATCTCTTCCAGACAACCTTTGGGTACCTTATTAGACATATATTATCAAAGACTTACTAGATATATCGATGAGCATTTCAACCGTCTAAACTTGTAAAGCTTCTGAAAATGCTACATTAATCCTTCCAGTGAAATTTTACTTCCGTTACCTAAACTCAATGTGGGTCGCGGACACAATGGCACGTGCCACCCGGTATCGCGGCATATCCGGATGTTCCCCGTCCGGGTATGTCCGGATATACGCGGAGTTATAAACGCGAATTCTGTTCGGGAAAAAACGCGTGTCACGGCGATTTCTGATGGGTATAAGTCGTGTACGATGCACAAGTTGGAGGAAGTAGGTCATAAGCCAAACGTATCTAGTTAAGTAGTACTGAACTCTATCGCCATCACAAAAGGTCGATTTTCTGATGCCACAGCTGCCGTGGTCAGTATTTGATGCACATTTTCAAGTACGACCTAAGTCAAATGCACCCAACCAAACAGTAGTCAAATGCATCGCCATCACTAAAAGGTCTCTGCCCACTACACATCGTATGACAAATGCCGGTCTGTGACGGAACGTGAACGGGCATAGTCTCATACTTTTCAATACCAAGAATTTTGCCTGAAACGTTCATAGTATGGTCATGGTATGATACGATATAATGGGCAGAGACCTTAACGGTTGATTTTCTATTGCTACAAATGAGGGTGCCGTGACCAGGATAAGATGCACAAGTTGAAGAAAGTAGATCATAAGGCAATACCTAGCACTAATCAAGTAGTAATCAATACTATTACCATCACTTAAGGTCGATTTTCTCTTGCCACTGATAATGGCGTTATGAGTAGAATAAGATACACAGGATGACCCAAGTAGGTCATAAGCTACACTCACCTAATCAAGTAGTAAAGAGCTCTAACACCATCACTTAAGATGCACAAGTTGAAGGAAGAAGGTCATAAGCCGCAAGCACCCGCTTCAGTAGTAATTGACTCTAACACCATCACTTAAAGGTCAACTTATAGGTGCCACTGACAGAGGTACCATGAGTAGGATAAGATAAATAGGTTGTACGAAGTAGGTCATAAACCACACGCACCTAATCAAGTAGTAATAAGCTCTAACACACTCGCTTAAGATCGATTTTCTGTTGCCACAGATGAGGGTGCCGTGACCACGGACGGGCTGCTCAGCGCCCTGGCCCGCCTGCGTCGCACCCCTCATCCCCACCCGCACTCCCCTATCCCCGCACGTACCGTAAGTATTATTAGTTAATAGATTATTCTAGAGATAGTACTTACATCACGTAAAATAGAAGCATATCAATCGTCAAATGGCGATAAAAATAGTCCCCGTAAATCTAGATAGTACTTATTTATTAATTAATTTAAATCAGGAGAACCAACAGATACAACAATACAAATAGAAACTTAGGTAAATAGAAGTTCATAAAGAGCCAATTACAGGAACTAATATGTAGAATAATGATGTATATTGCTCTCCACTTAACACTTTTTCAACTGCATTACTTGACTTTTATAATAAAACTAGCGACCCGTCCCGGCTTCGCACGGTGTTTCTCTATAATATTATTGATGTATTATATATATAAACCTTCTTTCCGTTGCGTAGTTTTAAAGATTTAAGCATACATAGGGACATAGGGACAGAGAAAGCGACTTACTTTTATACTATGTAGTGATATAGATTTAATACGTTGTAAACTGTTCTAGTCACTTAAAATCGATACTGTAGTGCTTCTGGCATGTTTGTAGATATGCTGGCATAGACGATTTTTATGCCATTATACGCAAAAAAACTACGGCTGTAGCACCTACATCGTATACGGGTGAGCGACAACGGTATCCAAGATGATAGCCGACAGGCTCGACTCCGTCATTCTTGGACGATATATCGAACTGCACGTTTGGAAATGTGCACTTTGATATATTGGTTAAAATTAGGGATGTAACGATACCGATACCGATATATCGGTATCGCCGATTATATACAACCGATATTTGAAGAGCGCGAAAAGAATTTGTTGTATGAAAAAAAAAACTGCAAAAAGTAATTTCAATTACTGACTTAATTTATATATTGGTATATTACCTTGTGCAATAATAATTACTATGTTAATTATATATTTGGTTCATAATAAAAGAAAATAATTTTGTGTTGACAATTTATTTATTTTTACTTTACACCTTCAAGGTTGACTTATGCTAAATATAGCCAAGTTTTAGGTATAATAAGGACATAGAAATAATAAATCTGAAGTTCATACTTCATTACATTAGTTAGCTAGCTGTATCGGTATCGTATCGGCAAAATTATGTATCGTTACATCCCTAGTTAAAATTACATCATAATTTTGTGTGTGTGAACGTTAATTATAACTAACATAGAATGTAGTTTTAATTTGTTAGTACTAAACTATCAAACTATGGACTTGTCTGAGAATAAATAATTTACATTTTTATTATTTAAAATTAAAGCTGAAAGTAAACAAAATAAAACTATAAAAAGAAAACTGACTTTTTGTATGTCTAAACTTAATATTTTCTATAATCATACATTCATAGGAGGAAATAAAAGGCACTTTGTATGAGGAATCAATAATTTATAGAATTAAAAACGGATCACTCACTTGTACAAAAGACGAGACATCCACTCGACATGTTTCGAGAGCGTTCGGCATTCCCTTAATCATGAGTAGTATTCGCGAACGCTGCCCGGCAATTATGTTGGAGTGTCACGGTAGTTTACTAAAACAAAATCAATAATTTGTCAAGTAAGGGATATAATAGTAGATTGTGTCACAAGGGAGCAAAATGATGTATTTACGGCGAGGGCGTATATTGAATCCGGAGCGTAGTGAGGGATTCAAGTGTTAACGCCCGTGGTGAAATAATTTTGCTATCATGTGACACATACTGCTTTTCACACCGACTATGAGGAAAATTGAAATACTAACGCTACCTACCAAAATAACGAAATATATAGTTAATCAAAGAGCATCACACATTATTATTAAAAATTTAAATGTTGAATTTACAGTCTATTATTATTATCTTATAAAACGATTATTATTTTTTACGGACGGGACGAAAATACCACTTCGATATTATATTTATGGTCCTCGCCTGCGGCTCGGACCGCAAACACCTGTGATCTGGGCCATTCCTTATTATACCGCCCTCTGTGTGTAATATACTAATAAAGCTGTCTATGGTATGGCATACTCTAAGTGGGTTCAAACTAAAAATATCTGTAGTCCTTGAACAGAAAAGTACCACTTTGATCCCTCTTATGAGGGAGCAAAATACTTTTTTTCTGAATAGGAGGTGTGAAAAACCCTTATCCTATACAGACGGAGTTGCGGGCAAAAGCTTGCTACAGATCATAGTATGTTCCTATTTATTTATTGACTAAGCCTTGGCCGCACAGGTATATAATTTGCGTAACTAAGTACATTTGAGTCATAATAACGTGTTGTTATGATAATAATATGTTGATCGGATCAGCATAATAATGCATAATTCATACTCATCAGTAACATTAAGCTTATAATAACTCACGTATTATTATATCAGAATATAACATTGATAATATGTATAGAGACTCGATAGTTATAGTTAACCGATGAACAATAAAGAATTCAACCCACTACTACTACAAGAACTAATTTATTTGGTAAAATACGTATTTGTGAATAATTTGGATTGGGGAAAAACCGCCCGGGTAATATGTTTTTCAGCGACAAGACCAAGCAGAAAATAAAGTAGTTTTGGAGAAATATTCGATTGTTAACACATACGATGGGGAATAAACTAAATGGGAATAACTGGCCAAGAGCATGTCGGACCATGCTCAGTGTAGGGTTCCATAGCCGTAACTATAAGGTAAAAAAAATACGATGTAAAAAAAGTACAACAACAAAAGAGCGTATCTTCATAGCAATTACGTCCTTTTGTTGAGAAGCGCAGTTTATCGGCCAATAACTCAAAAACGGTACATTCGATCTTGTTGAAAATAATTTTCGTTGAAAGTATTAATTGAGCGTTATCTCTGTAATTTTTTTTTATATTTTTCGGACACACTGTTAAGAAGATAGAGGGGGGCGGGGACACAATTTTCACAACTTTCGGAGCGATTATTTCCAAAGGTATTCACTTAATCAAAAACATTACTTAAGAACCTTAAAATGTTTTCAAAAGAGCTGTCGAACTATGTACCACACGTTGACATTTTCTAAAAAAAAATTTTTCAGCTTCTGTTACATGTATGGAGTGCCCCCCCTAGATTTTTTTATTTTTATTATTTAACTACCAAACTTAGTAGCGGCATCTACAAGACATCTATATTCCAAATTTCATCAGTATACGTCTTGTAGTTTTTGAGTAAAATACCTGTGACATACGGACGGACGGACGGACATGACGAAACTATAAGGGTTCCTTTTTAGCCATTTTGGCTACGGAACCCTAAAAACTACCGGCACGACATCTGGTGAACTGCTAATACTTATTTAATCCTCGTTTGTAATTTTGCGGTCTCGATACATGATGAAGCATATCATGAAAACGTCATTTCCCTTTTTAAATAAATACGTCCAACAAACGAACGAATAAAATGACAAGTAAAGAGTATTATTATGCGGTTTTTACGATCTTTTAGCCGCAAAACCGCAATAAGCCTGCAGCTATGCGGAAATTAAACGCCTGTACAAAATGCTACTGCAATATCACTCGCAGATCATTTAATCTCTTGCTATTCGAAGCTTCAGGCGTTATAGCAAGGGCAGAACACTTGTTTTTAGTAGCAAAGAAACTGAATTATACTTTTATTTGTATTGAAAATACTTTTATGCCACACCTGGCCATAAAGTGACAGCCACGTATAGACATAAAATGATGTACACATCACGGGAGGTAATAAAGAAAGCCCTAGATCGCATATTTACGCCCCTCGCTTTCAGCTCGGGCCGCAAATTTCTGCAATCTCGGCCTTTCTTTGTATTACCACCCTAGTTTTGTAATGTACTATTATTTTACGCCTTTTATGCCACACCTGTACGTCTAGCATAACTGGCCGCGTCTTCGTTTCTCGCGCGACAGAGCATCACCTGTCACTGTCGCACGATATTGAGTGGATAGAGATAGGTAGCATTTGTCGCGCGAGAAAGAGTCGCGTGTCACAGTTGTGCTAGAGGTACTGGCCATATACGAAAAATACGGAAAAAGTCGCTTTCTGGCAAAGTGTAGGTAGACATAAAATTATGTACACAAAACGGGAGGTAATAAAGAAAGCCCTCGATCGCATATTTACGTCCCTCGCTTGCAGCTCGGGCCGCAAACATCTGCGATCTCGGCCTTTCTTTATATTACCACCCTAGTTGTGTAATGTACTATTTTATTTTTACTTAATAAAGTGAATCGAAACCACGTTTGCCGATGAAGGTGCTTAACTCACGGCGAACACAACATTAATTTTATTGTGAATATCACTAATAACGATTTGGATATTTATTTTTATAATAACTCTTGCATTTTTTAGGGTTCCGTCCCTTAAAAGGAAAAAACGGAACCCTTAAAGGATCACGTTGTTGTCCGTCTGTCCGTCCGTCTGCTGTCCGTCTGTCAAGATCCTTTATCTCGAGAACGTGTCCGAAAATAAAACCATATACTCAGGTCTACGATCCCTTGAATTGAAGCTGTGAAAAAAATAAACATCTAAGATAACGTGAAAAAAAGATATGGCCGCTTATGCCGCAAAAAACGTAAATTTTGACACTCACTAACCAACCAGGAAACCAAAATTCAAAGGGTACTTTCCGTTGACCTAGAACTATGAAAATTGGCAAGTAATACCGTCTTATTTATACTACAAGTATAGCGAAAAAACTGAAAACTATTTATACAATTGTAATTAAAACATAAAAAAATATGCCAGATTTTCCGCTGTGTTCACACATCCAGAAAACAAATTTGACTAGATTATTAAAAAAAAAACGGTCAAGTGCGAGTCGGACTCGCGCACCGAGGGTTCCGTACAAACTCATAAGTCGATACGCAAATAGTACCTACAAGAAAAACTGTATGTCGATTAGTTTAGTAGGAGCAAATAAGTATATGTTATGATTTTTGCAAATTTGTAAAAAACAGTGCAAGTTAGGAAAACAATTATATTTTTCCTGTAAGCTTAGAACCTGACGAGTAATGATTAAATCAAGAGGACTGTCATTCTCCGTTCCCCGAATTCACAACGCCATCTATGTATAAGCTTGGTAAAATAATTATTTACAATTATTCAACTTTGCAAACGTGACACAGTAAATAAATGTTAGAATTTATTTATTATTAGCTGTTTACGATGTTACTATACTATGTTTCTATGTTCAATTATAACATCTTTAAATGTTTAGTTTTTTAGCGCCATCTAGTTTTTGCCTGGAAATCCCCTAGCGTGAAACAGGGCATCGCTTAGTTTTGCTACTCGCCGCTAGAGATTTTAAGTTTTTGTAAATTTCTAAAAAAGTATTAAAGTTAGCAAGACCGTTCTATTTTTCCTGTAATATTCAGGTTGATATCTATAATTAGTAATTATGACACATTTTTCTGATCAGTACCTTCGGAGATAATAGGGGGGGAATGGTACATAAAAATGTATAAATCAAAAACTACTTATTTAAGAGAAAAAATAAAAATGGTGTTTTAATCTACAAATTAAGCCCTTTCATTTGATACCCCACTCAATATAATAGCCCTACTTTCAATTTTCAAAGTCCCATTACGGTGCCTTTTAAAAAAAAAGTAAAAAAGGTACAAGATATTTTTTATGGCCAATAGGCTCGGGTTAGCTACTTTTAACACTATTCCAAATTTCAAATCGATAGCAGCAGTAGTTCCTGAGATATCTGGCTGTGACAGACGGACAGACAGACAGACAGACAGACAGACAGACAGATAGACAGACAGACAGAGTCGCACCATAAGGGTTCCTTTTTTACCATTTTGGTACGGAACCCTAAAAATATAATCATTATATAAAGTAAGCAAAATTAAGTATAATAAATAACATAGCAGGTCTAGGTACCTACTAATTGCTACTGAAGTACTCAGTGCGCGATTTTGACTCGCCCTTGGCTGTTTCGTCAATATGTGTTTGAGTTAAACGATTTCGTATTTAAATTAATTTTTCAGAACACGTACAAAATTGAGGTTCTCAGATATAGGAGAATCGAGAGATTGTTCGATTAGGTTCAAGCACAAGATATCAGCCCCTAAATTAGTATAAGTAACCTTTGTTTAATTAATTATTATTATTATACAGATCTTTGTTATTTGGCACTTACAGTTTTTATTAACTAAATTCTGGATATCGAAAAACATGTTTTTCTACCACTTGATTCCGAAGCCTGGAGCCGGCTTGTATGTCCAAGTTAAATAAAGCCTTTCGTAACACAAGGTCGTATGTGTTTACAGGTAAGGGCTGATAGGCTCTTTTAAGTAGAGTTTTGGAAGGGACTGAGGTAAACACTTGGGACAAATAAGGTTTGGTTTTGGAGATTTGGGGTTAGTACACGTGTAACTCCTTTATATACAGTAGGGTAATCTATTTCTGTGGGTCTAATGTCAAAATACCAGGACCAAAAGGTCACAACTCTATAGTATGACTTAGGCTCTTTTGCTCCTAGGTTAATTGCGACTTATACCCCTTTTCACTAGAGCCACAGATTTATGTCACAGAATAAGTAATGGTACTCTACGTAGTTACTGAAGTATCTCTTTCAAACAAAACTGAAGTTCGGGTCGACCACCGGTCTCTCTCTATCGCATAACGCGTGCTCTTTCTGGTCGCAGGCTAAGCCCCTCCGGACGGGCAAAGTCGACGCGCAATAGCACGTCTGTGTTAGTGCGATTCATACTGAGGCAAGAACGCTTTCTTAAAACTCTGCTTGTAGTGCGTTGGTTTTTTTCTGTCCAATAGGGTCGAGTTAGCGACTTTTAAAACTATTCCAAATTTCATATCGATACCAGCAGTAGTTCCTGAGATATCTGGTTGTGACAGACGGACAGACAGACAGAGTCGCACCATAAGGGTTCCTTTTTTTACCATTTTGGTACGGAACCCTAAAAATTACTGCTATTATATTGTGGTTCGGTAGTTGGACTCGAACGACAGTTTTGTTAGAGAAAGACACTTCTGTACGTCATACTACACTCACGGACAATGAATTCCGGTCATTTTCTATATAATTGTTCATAGAAAATGACCCGAATTCATTGTCCGTGAGCGTATTACTTATTCTGTGGTATAGTCCGTTAGGGCCTCCGCTAGCTGACGCGGATTACTCGGAACGGACGCCCGTCTAATAAGAAATTGTATGAACAGCGCTAAGCGGTCACGGGTCCATATTTTTGCCCGCCCGCCGCGTGCGTTCGCTCCGTGCACCCGCGTCAGCTAGCGTAGGCCCTTAAGCTGCATTTCCACTGGAGCTGTGCGAGGTAGCTAAGTAGGGCTTCCAATCCCGGAATTTTTCGTATGGCCAATACCGGGATCCCGGGATTGCCCATTCTATTTAATCCCGGGATTGAAAGCAATATAGCTAAGCGCGGCATTGGTGGATTTTTGCCTCGAACACTGCTTAGCTACCTCGCACAGCGCCGGTGGAAAGTGGAAACGCAGCCTTAAGCAGCTTACCAGCCTGGCATGATATCGGCACCGCGACTTGGCACCACGCGGGACCTTGGCAAACGGCGCGGGCGGCCGGCCAAATGCAGTTTTGAGCTTGGCATTATTTGATTCTTACCAAGGACCATTAAAACATGAGGACTGACATTCTCCATACAAAAAGCTGTTCCCCGATATTTACAATGCCATCTATGTATAAGCTTGGTATAAGAATTATATTATGTATTTACAATTATTCAACTTTGCAAGCGTGACACAGTATTTAAATTTTAGAATTTATTTATTATTAGCTGTATACGAACTAATTGTTACTGTACTATGTTTATTTGTTCAATTATAACATCGTTAAATGTTTAGTTTTTTAGTGCCATCTAGTTTTTGCCTGGATATCCCCTTGCGGTCGGGGCACGATCCAAAGTATAGAGAATGTCCTAGTAGAATCCTCCACTTTTGTGGATGTCTGCCTTAAAATACCACATTTTCCAAAATTATCTTACCAAATTCCCGTTACACTTACGATTGCGCTTATTTTGTTTTTTTTTACGATAAAATCGTCGATTACCTACTCAAAAAATTATAATTTTGGAGAAATGGTATTTTGAACATGTGGTATTCCGGAAAAGCGGTATTTAGGGCAGGAAATCACACGATATAGAGAATTCATAATAATATGAAGAATTTTTCGAACGATTAGAAAGAGCAATTAAATCCACGTTAATGATACGCACGGAAATGACTGTGCACAAAAAACAGAATGACTTTAATGTAATAGAACGCAGATTATTCTTCTTGTACTAGGAAGGATAATCTGCAATAATCTAATAATAAAAAGAGCGTACTCCCACCTGAAAGGCCGGCAACGCACCTGTGACTCTTTTGGTGTTGCAGGTGTCTATGGGCGACGGTGATTGCTTACCATCAGGCGACCCGTCTGCTCGTTAGCCCCCTATTTCATAAAAAAAAGCAAATAACAAATTGAACAATATAATTATTTTGAAAAATAAATAGCAATTCATGTAGGTATATCAATTATAGAGAACGATTGCAGAGGGAAGTTAGGGTCCGACTCTGGGCAAGCGCACCGGAAACGACCGTCTTTTTATATCGCATAACGCGTGCTCTGTTTGGTCGCTGGCTAAAGCGCTTATTACACTTGGCTAAATTAGGTTTCTAAATCATTTAGCGTCCTAAATTTAGCCAAGTGTAATAATAATAAGCCCTTAAGCCCCTTCGCGGGGGCAAAATTTGGTTCTATTAGTCAGGTTGCGAAATCACGGAGTGAACCACTCCTGATAAGGTTAACAAAAGGGTTAAAAGGCCACTCACTTTAACCTTTTTAAAAAGCAAAGTGCTGTTAAAGCATAGACTTCTCGATTATTGTTCTTTAGGCTTAACTTCATCTTCGGTCGCAATAACCGAACTTCGATATTGCTTATAATGGAAAGCTTCGTTAAACAAACTTTTAGGATAATAGTAAAAAGCTCGGGTTTGACTAAGCGAGCTTTCAATACCTGATACACAGAAAAGATAAATTCAGTGCATCGACTTCTTTCAGGTAAAATGTCAACTAGACTACTATGGACAACAGTGTCGTAATCTTTTTTCGGACATTGACCACCTACAATATTTCGAAAAACTTATGGACCCTCTCCAAATATAATCAGAGAAATAGAAAATCAAGTGCACATTAAAGTGTATGTCATATGCGTAACCACGAACCCCCGGTTCTTGTATCTCGGATCCCTAAGGGGTCCATAGACTACAGTTTAAGAAACCCTGTACTGTATTATGGATCAGACTAGTACAGGATCGAGCAATGTGGCGTGAAAGTGATGAGCTTTTCTCAGCAGTGGGTGGAATTAGGCTGAAATAATGGTGATGAAAATGTGAACCGCAGATTTTTTACATTTATGTATTGTCATTATTTTATTCTAAATTATCTAAATGTACTTTTTTGAAATGATAGTAACTGAAGAGTTTATTGCGGCGTTTCTTCCCTTCAGATGTCACTTTCCGAAACGGTGGTAGATGTATGGTCTATTTGCACAATAAATGACTTGAATTAAATGACTAGTTTCGACTCGAAGGCAGTCGAAATCGAAACTCGTTTTTTAGCCGAAACTAGGCTGAAACCGATAGCGAAATTTCGGTCGAAACGGAATTCGAAAGGTTTCGCGCTGCGATTGGACAGACAGGGCAGGGAGATGATGATGCCAATACAATACTAAATGTACCTATTGACATCATCATCTCCCTGCCCTTATTCCACTTTACGTGGGGTCGGCACAACATATTTTTTGCTTCCATTCTCTTCTATCATTCGTCATCTCAGCACTCACTCCTTTCTTCATTCATCGCTTTTTTGGCCTACCAACTGCTCTCCGTCCCTCGACATTCATCCTTAACATGACTTTATCTATATGACTTTCATCCCTCCTCATTACATGCCCATACCAAGCTAACCTACGGCTACGCATCTTTTCCGTCACCGGTGCCACTTTCAAACGTCCCCTTATATACTCATTTCTGATCCAATCCTCTCTCGTCACTCCACACATCCATCTCAGCATTCTCATCTCAGCTGCATGTACTCTCCTTTCATCCGTCTCTTTCATTGCCCAACATTCTGATCCATTTAATTTATTTTTTATTTGTCTTGTATGGACGCATAGAGAGACCCTCTACATCTCTATAAATGTAGTTTTAAGTTAATGTAATGTATTAATGAAATCTCATGTATGAAAAGAGAAACTGGTGAGTTTCTTCCGGCGCTTCTTCTCACCAGAAGGTCATTACCCGAAGCGCCAAAAGAAAAGAAAAGGAAAAAAAGGAGATAAAAGAATGTAAGAAAGACATGTAAAAGAGCCCTTGAGGGCCTACTTACAGAAATAAATTATTTTATTTTATTTTATTTTTTATTTCATACATTATATTGTATTGTATTTATTTCAAAAAGCACAAATAATTTATTTGAAATAATAAATGATCATATCCATCCATTATTATAACTTATTACTTCAACTGAACGATTAGCATGTTCTTTAAAAATGATGGCTGACTGTTATGGTTTTGTTTCTTCCCACGAAAACATGACCTTATATGGAAGTTTCTGTTTTGGCCTTAAAACTAGTTTCGGTTGGACACTATTTCTGTGGGTCTAAAGTGAAAAGGGGTACAAGTCGCATTCAACCTAGGTGCAAAAGAGCGTAAGTCATACCATAGAGCAGCGGTCGGCAACCTTTTAGCAGCCAAGGGCCACATAGTAGGTAACGAAATTGACGCGGGCCGCACTTTGTGAATAATTTGTGACTTAATACGATTCTGAACATAACGATCTTTACGTACAAAATAGCCAGGGAGGCTCGCGGGCCGCAAGTGAGGGGTTCGCGGGCCGCATGCGGGTTGCCGACCGCTGCCATAGAGTTGTGATCTCTTGTACCTGGTATAAATATGACTTGTCTTTTCATGGGACCCACAGATTTTGACTTTGAAGGAATCTTCTGAGTATTCGTGGCCAGGCGAATGATGTTTACTTTATTGCTTCAGACTGGCAAACAGGCAGACGGCGCACCTGATGGAAAGTGGTCACCGCGGGCTAAAGACATTTGCAACACTAGATGCATTGCCAATGCGTTTGATGACACCCTTTTTAAAAAATCCCACATTCTAACGCAGTGGGTATACTCGTATCTTAGAAGAATGCCTCCAAGGATAACTCAATAATATCTGACACCACTCTATTCTTATAGCAACCTGTCAGATATTAATGCCTATCCCGTTTCATCCTATGTTATAGCCAGTGACACGTTACTACTCAAGCTGCAAGTCAAAGCTCTGTCCTAGCATTTTCTCTGCGCGCGATACCTGAGGCAAATTACAATATTTAAAAGTTATTGTTTCAGCGCCCTCTGTTCGAAAGCTCATTCCAACTAATACAAAAGTTTCGTCATTAGAAAAAGATTAAAAGCAAATTGTGAGATAAAAGCTTTTTGGTCAATTACTCATTACAGTCATTACCACGTAAATTAATTGTGTAATGTTGTTTTTCGTTGGGGGAGTTAACAAAACAAGTCTTAAAATAGAAATAAGTTTATGTTATAGTACATTACACAACTAGGGTGGTAAAACAATTAAAGGCCGAGATCGCAAATGTTTGCGGCCCGAGCTGCAAGCGAGGGACGTAAATATGCGATCGAGGGCTTTCTTTATTACCTCCCGTGTTGTGTACATCATTTTATGATTTTTATGTCTGCACTTAGTCAGAAAGCGGCTTAGGAAAAAGCCATTTTATGGCCAGGTGTGGCATAAATAGATGAATAAACTGTTTTTCATCACACTTGTGAGGAAATCTAAATAAACAAACTCGACACATGAGAAGAAAATTTTAAAACAGAAAGTGACATATATCCATAGATAATGCGAATGTCAAGTCACGTTCGGAAACCATAGCGGTAAAGACCTAAAACGGCCATTTTAGTAGATTTTATATTTGCAAAATACTGAAATACGCAATTTAAGCATTTAATTAATGTTACTATGTGTTTACATGTATTTGGAATAACAGTTCTCTTTATATGAATATTTCAGTGATAAAAGTTAAAAAAGTATAGCTTATACATAGTAGGTAGTACTACTTGTGATGGTGTGATCTGCCTTCGGTTATCCCAACTGCAATCAGTTTTTCTAGATTTTACATCTCTGTTTCGATAGCTACGTTATAATTTTTGGGTATATTGTGTACGTGCATTTATACCAACCCGCAACTCTGTCCGTAAGGGTTAAACAGTCACAGCCTTCCATAACCTGTCGATAATTTTGACTACCCGTACCTTACCATTAAAGGCCACGCCATTGCGTTTGACAGGCTGACACGTTGACAGCCGATCCGTGTTTGGCTCCCGTGGGACCGAAAACTTGTTTGACAGCTGTCAACGGCAGATTTCCGTGAAGTAATTTAGTTTGGGGAAGGCAAGCCGGTAGGAATCAAGGTGGTTAACTTGGAATTTATTATTATTCGAACTAAAACATATTTAGGGTTTTTTTGAAGCCAAGTTCCGTATGGAGAGGCTAGATTACAGCGTCAACCTTCAAATTATCATAACCTACTTTTCAATGTTAGTTCCCCGTCTGCATTGCAACCCCATAGTTTAGATCAGGGGTCGTCAATCTTTTCTAACGATAAGTATTTATAACGACTTTATATAATCAGGTAAAAATTGGCGCACAATTTATTCTTATATAAAATATCGGGTCATCAAGCAAGCTTCGTATACTTGGATTATAATTTACGCAGTTAAGTAGAAAGTATATACTTAATCCAAGTATAAGAAACTTGCCTCTGGTCTCTTTCTGCATAACAATGGTAAATTGTAGGGATGTTTACAAAAACAACATAACTGACTAGGATGGTTGATGTTGATACTTATAAACATTTTTTTTAATGATAGTAGGTCAACCAGCTTTGTTAGTTATATGTTGTTTTTGTAAATATCCCTTCAATGAATTAGGTATAATATTACTCAATTTATAAACGGTTGACTGAGTTTTGATTTTACAAACATAATTTTACTATTCAACAACGATGAAAAATAACTGGCCAAGAGCATGTCGGACCATGCTCAGTGTAGGGTTCCATAGCCGTAACTATAAGGTAAAAAGTACGATGTAAAAAAAGTACAACAACAAAAGAGCGTATCTTCATAGCAATTACGTCCTTTTGTTGAGAAGCGCAGTTTATCGGCAATAACTCGAAAACCGTTAATTCGATCTTGTTGAAAATAATTTTCGTTGAAAGTATTAATTCAGCGTTACCTTCGTGATTTTTTCATATTTTTCGGACGCACGGTTTAGAAAATAGAGGGGGGGGGGGGGGGCACAATTTACACAACTTTCGGAGCGATTATTTCCAAATACATTCACTTAATCAAAAACATTACTTAGGAACCTTATAGTGTTTTTAAAGAGCTGTCGAACTATGTACCACACGTTGATATTTGCTGAAAAAAAATTTTTTTACTGTCTTTAACATGTATGGAGTGCCCCCCCTAAAAATATTTATTTTAATTATTTATATACCAAACTAAGTAGCGGCTCATAAAACACACCTATATTCCAAATTTCATCAATATCCATCATGTAGTTTCTGAGTAAAATGCCTGTGACATACGGACAGACAGACAGACAGACAGACGGACGGACATGACGAAACTATAAGGGTTCCGTTTTTGCCATTTTGGCTACGGAACCCTAAAAACTGCCTAAACCAGGGCTCGGATTTTTGGCTTCGGATTTGTATTTTCTCCGTACAAAAATACCGGTATTTTTTCCGTTCTTTTCGTTCTTCGGTTTAGTATTTCATTTAATTTTATAATATGATATAATTACTTAAATACATGATTGAGCCCTAGTTATACACCGTGGGAGGGACTATACCGACAAACTGTAACTATAGATTCTAACAACTATTAGGAGTAAAAAAAGTTATGTGATGTATAGTCGAAAAACGCTTACTTTCAGAGATATTCATTATTTTTGAAATGAAAACTCCCAAGTGTGTAACAAGCCCTAATAAATGTGACTAAGATAGTTTTACTAATTTTTTTAAATCCTTTAACTAAACGGCAATTAACCTTCGCAGTATTTGATGGTAAGCGACTACGAGGCTAAAAAATTGATCTTTCGTTTCCATTTTGGCTTTATTTTCTTTTTGATAACTTTTCCTCCAGTAAGGACATGTTTATAACGAGGGGCTGAATTTACTGATTTATTTTGTTCCATAAGACTGTTAATGTAAAATGAAAATGACAATATTCGACCCATGTTGATATAACATTATTTACTCGTCACACCACCAGGAATTCATGGCTAAACTATGTCGGTATAGTCCCTCCCACCCTGTATAAAAAGCATAAAATAATTCAACATAATTGAGCCCGGGCTAAACTACACGAGGGCCGCCGATGAAACCACAGCAAGTGGCCCGCGGGCCGCGGGTTGAAGACCCCTGGTCTAGATGGGGGCAAGATAGGGCCGACCTTGCCCCCCTGGCCCCGTGACCGAGACTTATCGCTAAACCCACTTGCAAAGGTTCAAAGATTTAGCAACGGAAAGACATTATTTCAGTACATATTCAGCGTTGCATTATTTATAGAATAGAATAGAAAATCTTTATTTCAGGTAAAACCCATATAAATTGTTAATTATAGTATTTTATGCAACAGTTGTATAAGTGGGTTCAAAAAATGCGAATTGCGTGAGTTGCGATACGAGCCGCGAATGCGGCGAGTATCGCAAATAGAGACGCAATGAGCATTTTTTGACTTAATTATACAAAGTTGCATACAATACTTTTTCTACGACGAGGATTTAAAATATAAAATACAAAATTAATCATAACCTGGAAACAAGGCAAATATGACGTTTGACGGACAGTATCTGTCTATGGTAAACTTTTTTTTTAATTTAAAATATACTTAAATTAAAAATACTTTTTTATGTTGGCATCAATGAATTTAGTTCGGAAAGTTATGTTTTTCTTAAATTTAATTGTTTGTTAAGTTGGTAGTAGTGCATTTTTACCGTTACCGTACCGTAGTTAAAATTGAGCGCTTAATCCTTGACCTAAGTTTAACCTAGATTTAGAAGTCTGTGGCTGCTAGCAATAACTTAAAGTGACTATAACGACACTAGTGCTGTTATGGGGAATAGAGTATAGACTTCTCTGAACTCATATTATGTATGTTCTTATATTAGTGTTTGTGACCAAGTAAAAGACAGATAACAGTACAGGAGTAGAAAAATTATATTAACTTACAAACTATTATTAGCAGACATAGAACTTTTGGTGGCAGAAACGTCAATTAACTAGAGACTTCCTTCGGATATTCATTTTATCGATATCTGTTTCAAATACTTATTTTTAACACCCGACGCAAAAACGACGGGGTGTTATAAGTTTGACGTGTCTCTGTGTGTAAATGTGTAAATGTCCTTGTGGCATCGTAGCTCCCAAACGGATGATCCGATTTTAATGCGGTTTTTTTTGTTTGAAAGGTATATCAGTCGAGAGTGTTCTTAGCTATGTTTGGTGGAAATCGGTTCAGGTCTTCAAGGTCATCAGGTCGTTTGTTATGTTTGGTCGGGGGTTTTTTAAATTTTTAATTTAGGTTAGGTTATGAAGTGACATTTCATTGTAGATATTAAGTTCACCGGATAATATAGAAATTAACTAAAATGCTGATCACTACCCATCAATGTTATATAATAATAATATTAAATTCAAGTATACTTTGAGGGACTCTAATTCAAAAAAACATAAATTTTAACAATATTTTTTTACTATGAACGTGTTTCTTACACATAAACTTCTTTTAATGCTATTAAATCGATTTCCATACACAATAAAGTGAAACAAGTAGTGCCTTGCAACAAAAGCCAATTTTGGTAAATCGTATGACATTGTGCAGCATAATAGTTCTTTACACTGTATTTAATAGATATGCACATTGCGTATTCATATTATAAGTTATGTCATAGTCATAACTGTCAGAGGAAAGTACATTTATCGATAAATTAAAATCGTTGGGAAGTCCCTAAGACAATTTTATTCGTGCCACAAAACGTTCTATTCTGATTATTAGTGATAGGTACTTCCTACCTAACCTACTTAATAACTTAATACTCTAGACTTATTTAATTACTCCAAACCTGCCGGATACACTTGTTTATTATGCAAGGGGGGTTGTAGGTACCTGCACATTCTGTGCACTTTCAACTTATACTCATGCTTGTACACACTGGACACTTACATACAGACACATACATACACATGTTTTGAGATGTAAAGGTAAGCCAAGTCAGTACCGAGGGGGTATCAACAGAACTCGATTTCCACCGACTTGCCTATTATTTAACCGTGGAGGAACACATTTTATAGATCTAATAATAGGCAAGTCGGTGGAAATCGAGTTCTGTTGATACCCCCCCGGTACTGACTTGGTTTAACTTTATATCTCAAAACTTTTTGTTGTAGGAGAACTGCGTTGCGAGACTTGCATCTTTTCACATGTAATGTTTTTGATGGGATGTATATGTCCATATATAATGTACATATATAGTTTATTATTTTAACCAACTTCATGTACAATTTGGTTGTAAATTAAATGCCGCACCTATAATGTCTCTGTTTACCCTAATGGTTGACTGGTAGAGAATGCCTTACGGCATTAAGTCCGCCACTTGTTCTTTCTTGTATTGTTCAATAAAGTTTAAATACATAAATAAACATTGTCGAGGCACCGCACCATCTCGGATCCAACAGTATCCTAAAAGCATTGTTATAGTGAATTTTGACGACCACTTTAGCTTAGTTGGTAGTGACCCTGCCTGCGAAGCACTAGGTCCTGGGTTCGAATCCCGGTAAGGGCATTTATTTGTGTGATGAGCACGAATATTTGTTCCTGAGTCATGGATGTTTTCTATGTATTTAAGCATTTGTATCTATTAAATATATCGTCATCTAGTATCCATAACACAAGCCTTATTGAGCTTACTATGGGGCTAGTTCGATGTGTGTAAGATTGTCCCCTAATATTTATTTAATATTTATTTAGTGAATACGTAGGGCGTTATAAGGTCGTTTAGTGTACTTTACCCACAGGCAGCTCGTATAAATAGATTGGCTTTAAATAGCGCGATTTTAAGTTTTTAGAGTTACTTTTTAGTCAGGGGGTTTTTTGTAATTTTAAGTTTTATGTCATGCTTTTTAAATTTTGTACTACGTGCCATTTGTACAACATTATTATTATTACGTAATCATCTCCGACCTTTTCCATTTCATAAACGGCTAACCTGATTTTGCTAGTGAAAAGTCATAATTTTGATAGATACGTTATTTATGCCACACCAGGCCATAAAGTGGCTTTTTCCGCACGCTACGCGCACGGAAAAAGCCGCTTTCTGGCCAAATGTAGACATAAAATGCTGTACACAACACGGGAGGTAATAAAGAAAGCTCTCGATCGCATATTTATTTAACATATGCGATCTCGGCCTTTCTTTGTATTAACACCCTAGTTGTGTAATATACTATTTTGTTGACGTGGGACGTCAGATAATTACTCATGAGCTTATCTACCAGCTGTCATTTCATTCTGACACTATTAAATATGATTTATTGCGTTATTCCGACCAATATGGATTAAGCAATTAATTCTACGGGAAGTGGGATGTTTACAAAAAGGGCTAAGGCTGGGGTTCCTAATCTTTTTCAGCCCGTGGCGCACTTACAAGTTTAGTACTTTGTCACGGCGCCCTACCCTAGTTGCTCAAAATAGGTATTGATAGGTACCCGCGAATATTTGTGGTTTTAGATAATGATCGACTCACGGCGTCCCTATTTACTCTCTACGGCGCACCAGAGCGCCGCGGCGTACACTTTGGGAACCCCTAGACTAAGGTAATCGTGCTATTGTAAGTTAAGGCCCGGTAGGACCTGGCTCGCATTTCACATACAACTACGGTCGGACGGAATGCAGATTATTGCAGATTATCTTCGATTTCTAACATAACAGTATACGTTATCAACCCAAACATGAGAGGATGCCCTGCATGACTGTGAAATCATGATTGTCAGGTATTAATTTTGTCAGAAAAGGTAACTGGTAATGAACAAAATGAAAAAAATACTTTATTTAATAGTGTTTTCGCGCTACATTTCTATCGAGCGAAGTATTCGCTATCGTGTTCTAGGTGAGAGGAAGCCCTAGATACAGTTCTGAATATTATTATATATGTTTTACAGTGACCTACGAGTCAAATAAGTGCTCTAAAAATGATTTGGAAACTAGGCTTCCGCGCCCGATTCTCGTCTTACCTCGCCTTTTCGTCCTATAGGGAACGTGCACAACGAAGGTGCTGCCAACTGGTGCCGCTAATCCGAATCCGGTACTCCATCATGCTAGGGTAGGGTTGCTAGATCGAATGACCCTATGTATCGGGAGAAAAAAACAATATTTCGGGATTTTGGGACTTTGGTCGGGAGATGCTCCCCCCCTCCCCCCGCGCTCGCGGAGCGTAGAAACATTGCGTCGGAGCGGCAAAGTTTAGCTTGACGAAAATTCGGAACTTAAACTTATTGTTTTATAGGTAAAATTAAGTTGTTTATCGGGAGCTTTTTTCTTTATCTGGAGTCGGGAGGACATACAAAAATTCCGGAGAATCTCTCCAAATCCCGATTATCTGGCAACCCTAAGAGGCTGGGCTCGTTATTACCTATCGCGACTGATTTGCACCTTTAGCCTGGGAGCTCATATGCAGGACCCTCTTTAGAGTAAACTAGCCACGCGCGGACGCTGTCAGAACTTGTTCTATTTATCGCCAATTGGGCCGCTACGTAGAGCAGCGAGATTCATAAATACACCGTCAATAACGTCCGCAATATAAAATTAACTAGGGTTGTGGTGTAATTCAGAAATTCGTAATATGTACTCGGCCGGCACCCCTTACTTCCCGGCCTATGCAATAGGGCATTCCTCCAGAAATACGTCTGCGGTCACCTCATTCATCTGGCCCTTTTTCATACTAAATGTATGGAGACAGATGAATGAGTCGCAGACATATTTCTGGAGAAATGCCCAATAATGTACTATTGACCCGTGTACTAGTGATAAAAGTCAAAATATCGATACCTTTAGACTCAAAGGGCGTAAACGCCATTAAAACCTACGGCGTTTACGCCCTTTGAGTCTAAAGGAATCGATATGTCGGTTCGCTCATCGCTTCGTCTTTGAAGAACCACAGCAGCATGCCCTGCGATTATGAATTGTTATTTTTTGTCCACAGCTTCAATTATATTAAGGTTTTTCTCGAGTTACCCAACTTTCCATACAGTAAAAAGGTGAATTATTTACTTTGACGACATCGATTTTGGTTGAAATGTGAAAAAATGACTGTTCCTGCGAATACAACACGAAAAGTCTCAAAATGCCAAAAAATATACATCAGAGTAATTAAAGAATTATTTTATTTATTTATTGCATAAACCAATACTTACATTAGGACTTAAACCTAGGTATAGGTACCCTGGAAGGGTGTAAAGTCTGTGCGGAAAGAGAATAGGCGTGGCGAAAAACGGAACTAACCTAACCAGTACCTTTGGCAAATACGGCAAATACAGTAGAAAAGCATTAAAGCGCCCTCAAATCTAAATCCTATTCTCTTTCCGCACATACTCTAGGGTGATTTCGAATGATGATGTCGCATCAATGCCCGATTGGCAATGGCATTTTTTTAACTACCTACAAGTTTCAACGAAATTTGATGTCCTAAAATTTTTGTTTTGTAGCTTCTTTTCGCTTGTAGCGAAACAGGCGAGTGACTTGATTTACCTTAAGCCGAGATTACCGGCGAATGTCTGAAAGACACTAAACCCAACTTAGTTGATTAACATAAGCTCCACGATTTAGTTGGGGAGTTTAGTATACGGCAGATTGCGAGTTGGAATAGGTATATTAACTGCTTGTATTTATAGGTCGTTCCACGAGAGTTGTGGTGAATGATTACACACACAGCTACATGAAGTACTCATTGCAAAAAAAGTGAATGAATTAAATGAATGGGTGAGTAAATAAACACAGGCTATATAGTTTAAACAAACTTTTTGGTTTATCTTGCAATTCACTGTTGAACCGGCTATCGGTACGAAAAAAGAACAGTGATTTCAAAATCCCGCTGTCATTACATGACAGTGTTGTTGTGTGCGGGGGCTCAACTCTCGTGAAACTACCTGTGTGCCTACCATGAGTTGAGTGCACGATCGGCGCTAGCGAGTTTCTCGTATCGAGAGTCAGTGCACCTCTCTCGCACGCGCTAATAGTACGAAATATATAGACTGTCATCGAGCGCTCGATACTCGCTAGCGCCGATCGAAAAGTCAACTCATGGTAGGCACACTGTACCCGTAGCTTTTCCTTCCTTATTCCCGTTACTTTCCCAAGGGAACTTCCTACCGGGATATAAAGTATCCTATGTTTCAATCCCGGCCATGATTGAGTTGTATGCTAAATTTCATCTGCGTGTTACCGGATTATTAAGTAACAAACATCGAAACCTCCAAACGTCTATACATATTCACAAACTTTCACATCTATTATAGTCAAGGGCACCAATATGTATATGTCGCCGCCAACTAGCTTAATTAGCCATTTGGTTAACTGCCTAGCCTATTCATTAAACTTTTAGGTTAGGTTTGTTAGTCCGCTTGTGTTTCTCAGAGCAGAAATAGAAGCCCCGCGCAGCAGAGCTTCGTAGTCCTGTTGGCGGGACATAATTTAGCGAAAATGCTAAGCAGTTAACCTAATGGCTGATTAAACCAGTTGGCTGCGACATGTACCACGAAGTTTCAAAAATATGTATACATGTCTTATTATTATGGTAACAATGTTATGTATACATATTTTGGAACTTTGTGTGGATATTTATCTTTGCCCTTGACTGTATAGTGGCTGACTACGCGATTTCGCCGCGGGTCTACTAGTAACCACCAAATTTTACCCCTCCCTCCGGAGGAGCTTAGCCAGCGACTAGAAAGAGCGCAGTGCGATAGAGAGAGACGATCGTATGCCGCGCGTTCCGTCCGGTGGTCGGACCCAAACGTCAGTTTTGTTAAAAAGAAAAAAGAATGAGAATTAAAATAACTTCTGTACGTAGTAGGTATTACTATTACTAGTATTTACCCGCAGCTTCGCCCGCGTTGTTCCCGTTACTGTCCCAAGGAAACGATTGACCGGGATATAAAGAATCCTAAGTTTCAATCCAGGACTTGGTCTACTTGCACGCCAAATTTCAGCACAATCCATCCAGTCGTTACCACGTTATTTAGTAACAAACATCCAAATCTCTAAACATACAAACATCTTCACAAATTTTCGCATTGGTCCCATTTATTAATGAACAATTTAAAAGTACATAAGCATCAATACCTAATACAAAATAAAACCCTTAAAGAACGTTGAAATAGAAGCATAGTTAAAATTAAATGTACTATGAATTAAAACTTTCGCATTTATAATATTAGTGGGGTTCATAATAGACCTGTACGCCAAACATGGAAATCGGTTCATTTGTAAAACTTTATGGTAAACAAACATTTCTACTTTATTCTCGTTTTAATAAGGGTATCATTTAATCGATCAGCAAAATATTCATATTTTGGTCAGCAGAAATTTGTATTTGGTCAGCCAAAATAGCTAGTTGGTAAGCAACTTATGGTTAGCAAACATTTATAAATCAGGCTGCAATTAATGATATATTGAACTGCTCTAAATTATTTTGGTCAACAAATTAAATATTTGAGCTGCATTAAGCGATCTACGGTTAATCAAATTTTGGTAAGCAATCAGTAGGTAAGCAAAATATTTCATTTTGTTCATCAAAAAAAAAGGGGGCAATAAAACCTAACTGGTCATTCACAAAATGGGCGCAACTATTCTGTCGCCAATCGTGTGCGTATTTTGTCATACGGTAATTGTCAGCTGTCAAGTAGCAGGTGTCACTGTAATATATACAGGGTGTCACTGTGATATATACTGGGTGTCACTGTGATATATACAGGTTGTCACTGTGTTATATACAGGGTGTAACTGTGATAGATACAGGATGTCACTGTGATATATACAGGGTGTCAGTGTGATAGATACAGGGTGTCACTGTGTTATATACAGGGTGTCACTGTGATAGATACAGGATGTCACTGTGATATATACAGGGTGTCACTGTGATATATAATCAAAAAATATAACCCTAACCTACCTATTTTTGGGAGCCGTTTCGTTTTTAGGGTCATCAAAAAAAAATAACCCTAACCTACCTATATTTGGGAGCCGTTTCGTTTTTAACGTCATCAAAAAAAAATAACCCTAACCTACCTATTTTTGGGAACCGTTTCGTTTTTAGGGTCATCAAAAAAAAATAACCCTAACCTACCTTTTTTTGAGTGCCGTTTCGTTTTTAGGGTCATCAAAAAAAAATAACCCTAACCTACCTATTTTTAGGAGCCGTTTCGTTTTTAGGGCCATTAAAAAAATAACCCTAACCTACCTATTTTTGGGAGCCGTTTCGTTTTTAGGGTCATCAAAAAAAATATATACAGGTTGTCCCATAACTGACACGTCACAGTGACACCCTGTATATCTCAATTAAATTGCTTACAGACATGTTTTCTCTGCTGACAGTGACATCCTGTATCTATCACAGTGACACCCTGTATATAACACAATGGCACACTTTATATATCACAATGACATTCTGTATATATCACAGTGACATCCTGTATACATTACAGTGACACCCTGTATATAAATAACACAGTGACATCCTGTATTTATAACAGTGACACCTAGTATATATCACAGTGACACCCTGTATATCTCAATTAAACTCTCTGCTGACCAATTGTAAAATCTTGCTGCCCAAGTTATTATTTTGCAACTCGACTGGTTATTAGGCAGCCAAATTATAAAAAAAGCAGATTAATATTGGTTAAAATGTTAACCGTTTTTAAATTGTTTGCTGAACAAGAGTTGCCGCCCGATTTTTATTTATTGCCAGCCAAAGCTTTGTATGCTGCCCAAATGATTTAACTGCTTATTTTTTTTTGCGGATCAATTTTAATAACGGCTGACCAAAAAATTACTTTTCTTTTAATAATAACTTGTGACGTTCTGACAGTGCAGATAATGTTGCAAACTGACTCGCAGGATTATTAGTATCAGTACTTAAACTACACGGTTCAACGGAGACTCATTTCAGCTATTTTCACAACTTCTGTTCATCTTTGCATGCAAATTCAGAGAGCTGCTTTAAAATAAGTTAGGTATTTCTAGCATTTGGTAATACGTCGAGTAACGTGGGACTTTTAAAAATAAGGAATTCCCCCTAAACCATGCTAGTTTTTTGAGGTCTACAAGTAGTCGTAGTAGTATCAGTGTGTCTAGTATAGTCTTAAGAGGAAACAGGAGGGCAGTTTTTCCATACAAACGTAGTCCTCTGTTTCCTCCCTGGATAATGCCAGTAGAGCAATAATTTTTTGTCCAAAAACCTATAGCTACTATTGATATGTTCCTATGTTTTCTTTTTTACGATAAATTGATTCTCAAAAGAGATAATAACCTTCAAAAACCTAAAAAAAATGCCAGATTTTCCGCTGTGTTCACACATCCAGAAAACAAATTTGACTAGATTATTAAAAAAAAGGAAAACATAGAAACACGGCCAAAGCCTTTCTTTAATGTTTAATGAAAAAATTAGTTAAATAGGTTAAGTTTTGGGGAAGAAATCAGGGGACTACAAAACGTTGTTTTCATGAATTTTTAAAAGGTATTTTCGGTCCAAGCTGCAGTTGTCTCTATCGCGCTCTGCGCGGGAGAGGCGGGCAGTGCGGGACAGCGACACATTTTACAAATACCTAATTTTCAATTCTCTCCACCTTACTGTTTCCTCTTAACCCGTTACAGTAAATATATGTTGAGCAAATTATGAGAAATTCGTAAGTTTTGGGATAAACCCGTGTTAGGATTTATCCCAATGCACCTTACTATTTTACTGTTTTCTACATTGCACACTGCGCGGTACAGTACTTCGTTCTTGCACCTTGAATTAAAGTCATTACACGACCCTAAAGTATACTACCTAACTGACACTATATTCATTTAATCACTTCCCTAGTTCCCCCTTAGCGCTAGGAACCTCAAGTCCAGTTGAAATTATAGTACATTACTGAAGAGGCCGGGAAGTAAGGAACTGCCGGCCGAGTACATATAGCTAGTACATATAGATATTTACGAGGCCGGCAACCCCATTTCCCGCCGAGGTATGTATAGTACTTTTCTCAAACATGCAATGAAATAAATAAACTTACTATAATAACCTTACTTAATATTTTATAACACAAACAAACTGGCTGTCAGAAAGTGACATTAGTGACATTATATCCATAGACAATGCAAATTCGGCCAAAAGCTGTTTCAGTTCACATTTTTACCGCGAAAATTTAGATGAAATATTTTAAATGTGTATTCTTGTGGTTTAGTTTGCAATTTATAATAATTGGAAATTGTTTATAATGTGTTATTTGTTATGTTTATGTCAATTTTAAATAAATAAATCTGCAAAATATAGCAAAAATCGTTTTTTGTTTTTTTAATGGCTGAATGCCGTGATGCTGGGGCCCTAATAAATGTGGAATGGAAATTTTAAAAAAATACATTGCCGGCCTATAGGCCGGCAATGTAAGTATGAAATTCCATTCCGTGCGAAGTATCAAGCCGCATAGGAAACGAGGTACTTTGTGGCCTATTTTAAGGCACGTAATGTCAACATTTCATGCCATGTTTGAGAAAAAGTCATTACGACACTAAAGTATGCTAATTGACACTATAATTCACTTAATCACTTCCCTAACTCCCCTTCAGCGCTAGGAACCTCAAGTCCAGTTGAAATTAAATCAGTTCCCCCTGATTACCCGATAGAGCTCCCGATCTTTTAATTCAAGACACTAATTTAATTGCTTATTGGAAAATAATCAAGACATTGAGCTCCTTGCTTCTTATTATAAAGCCACGTGGCTCGTTTAGCTTATTCAGGCTTAGGCAAAACTTGATTATGAATAAGAATAAAATCCGGAATGTTGTTCCAGTGATGTTTGGATATTTGTTACTAAATAACAGGGTAACAACTGGATGGATCGCGTTGAAATTTGGCATGCAAGTAGACCTGTGGAAGAGAGGACAATAGAGAGATCTCTCTCCAGGCGGGTGTTGTGCCTGGGGACCAAAGTCCGAAGGAAGATGGTTAGAAGTGATATATATTGGAATTGGGTTTAGAAACTTCGATAGCGGGTTGTAGAACTGTATGGAGATGACAGTCTTTGTATGGGCGTTAATGTAAGCGCCATCTGTCGTGGAATTGATGCAACTGTCTTCTTCTTCCAAAGAATGTCGCTAGGTGGCAGTGTCGCCACAGACCATAGGCTTATGATGCTACGCTTTGTCGTGCGATAAATAAATGATAAAGCATCCGTCACTCTCACACACTATTTGTCAGAACGTGACGGATGCTTTATCATTTATTTATCGCGCGACAAGTCCCTGATTGACACAGGATACTTTATACCCCGGTAAATAGTTCCCTTGGGACAGTAACGGGAACAACGCGGGCGAAGCCGCGATTTAATGCTAGTATATAATATATGAACGATTATAAATTAAATCATGAGTTCGTTATTCTGATTAAAATTGAAATGATTAAATCATTAAAACTTTAATCGCAATGACTAAAACGCTGAGTAATTTATTAAAATACTATTTTTTTTAGTTGGTGAAATGATACCAACAAGTATAATTTAGGTACTTGTACAATTTTATTTCAGTGATAGTAATTGATAAGAGTGACATGAACTCCGAAATGCAAGTTGTTATTTCAGGTAGGTACATAAATGATTCCCTGTGTAGAATTAATAATAATTATACGAATTGCCTCCAATCGTTTTAACATCAGAAATATTATTATCTCTTTAATTATCGGTAATAAACTATCTGAATAACGGTAATAAAACAAACAAAAGTAAAGAATAAACTATAAACTAAAACCTAAATATACCTACAAACGAGTTAAGCTATATACAAAAAAGGAAAATTACAAAAAGAATACCCCTTCAAGCAATTCCGTCTGCGGCATGGTCCCCATTACGCTGGCGGCATTACCTCTCTGGATTGCAAGTGCAATTCTTTGAGAGAGGTAAGCGCCAGCTCTGGGATCTCCCGAGGCGTGGACCAGCCGCGGCGACAGGGTCCTCATGAAGGTCTTCATGTCGGCCGACCAGGGTCCCAGGGTCTCAACCGCAAGCGCCGCAAACTACATAATATTATTTACTTAGAGAAAATTACAGTCCAGTTAATTTGCATCTACACACTTACGGGAGCAAAAATATCAGAACACGACCCTATTGTCAGGAGCATAAAAGCGTGTTCAGATATTTTTGTTCTCCCCTTCCAGTTAAAAAAGATGATTAAACTTATTTAATAGGGTATTTGACAACAATCAAAATAAATTCATTAACTCTAACCAGCAAATTTCGCTTCTAAAACAGCCCGGATAAAATCATTCAAACTTATTTTCGTGCCATCAACGATTTTACAATGACGAAAACTATAAAGTAAATTTTTAAAACAAAAAATAAAAACCGACTTCCAAAAACTTAAACTAAAAACCAAAAAATAATATGTTAATTACCCCAAAGAAATGGATAATCAACGATTCATATATACATATACAGATATTTATACTTTTTAACCTGTTATTTTTGAAGTTGGTGCCTGCCACGTAAAGCTGGCTGTGTTGAGCTCCTTAGCTGGCACCGACTTCAAAAATAACAGGTTAAAAAGTATAAATATCTGTATATGTATATATGAATCGTTGATTATCCATTTCTTTGGGGTAATTAACATATTATTTTTTGGTTTTTAGTTTAAGTTTTTGGAAGTCGGTTTTTATTTTTTGTTTTAAAAATTTACTTTATTTTTAAATTTTTAGTGGCGCTGGAAAAATATTATTTTAACCAAATAGACTTAAGTCTATTTAGTTAAAAGAAAAAAAATCCAAATCGGTCTAGACGTTTTCAAGTAACCGAGGAACAAGCCTACATAAAAATTGCTCTTTGTTTTGAAGTCGGTTAAGACTGGGAACTTATTTCTAATAAGAAATGCACGAGAAAGTAAGAAAAATACCAAAATCTCATATGTGTGCCTATGATATTTGAAGAGTTCCCTCGATTTCTCCAAGATCCCATCATCAGATCATGATTTGGTTGCAATGGGTCCACCTCGGAGGTATACCCTTTTAAACAAAAAAAGAATTTTCCAAATAGGTTCAGCCGTCTTCAAGTAATCGGGGAAGAAACCTAGTTACAAATTTACTCTTTGTTTTGAAGTCGGTTAACACTAAAAACTTGTTGCTAATAAGAGATGGACAAGAAATTACGAAAAATACCGAAATCGCTATATGTGTGCCTATAATATTTGAAGAGTTCCCTCGATTTCTCCAAGATTCCATCATCAGATCCTGACTTGGTTGCAATGGGACCACCTCGAAAGTCTACCCTTTCAAACAAAAAAGGAATTTTCCAAATCGGTCTAGCCGTCTTCAAGTAATCGGTGAACAAACACACAAAAAAAAAATAAAAAAAAAAAAAATAAAAAACATACAGACGAATTGAGAACCGTCCTTCTTTTGGAAGTCGGTTAAAAAATAAGGCACCATGTTGAGCATGACGTCACAAGCACGTCACAAGATAGTATTTCATACTAAACTGCATACTTTCGGAGCGTTTTGACACTTCATAAAAAGAAGCTGATTTGAACTGTCATCAAGTAGCCTATTGGTGATTAAGTTATGTGTAATAATTATTGAAAGGTAAGAATTAATTTCAAATTCAAATACCATGCCAAGGGGGCCGAATTTTTTAGATATATTTTAATTTTAGGTAGGTATGTTTTAATTTTTACTTTAGGTTTTTATTTTAGGGGTATATTGTTTCTACTTTAGGGTTTTACTTTAGTATTTAGTTTTTAATTTAATTTGTAAGTTTGAAGTTTATTGTAAATTATATTAGTTATTTCTATTAAATAAAGATATACTTTGTTAATACAATTTAATCAATTTCAAATTTAATTTGATTAAATATAGGAACTAAAAGAGACCAATCAAAAGAAAAAAAAACCTAAAACGAATTAATAAACAATTATAAAAAGAATACCCCGTCCAGTAAGTCTGCCTGCGGCATAGTCCCCATCACGCTGGTGCGTTACCTCTCTGTATCGGGAACGTGCACGAACTATAGGTGGCAGCACTAAACGACAAAAGAGTCACGGAAGGGCAATAAACGTAACTATCGCCCCTGTCAAATCAAGCTGTCAATGTCAATGATAATATGTAAGTGTCAATGTCAAATATAGTAAGTCGTAGCTACATTGACGTTAATCGTCCTTCAACGCGATAAATTAACGTTTTCGTTAATGTGGCCCCAGCATGAGAGGGTATATGATTTAGATTGGCGGCACCAGTTGGCAGCACCCTCGTCGTGCACGTTCCCTATCCAGAGAGCGATTTTTTGAGACAGGTAAGCGCCAGACCTGGGGACCCTGGGGTCCCCGAGTCGATAAGTCGTTTCGACAGGGCTCTCACAAATGTTTTCGTGTCAGCTGGCCAGGGGCCCAGTTTGATTCAGACAAAATTGATTTAGTCTGACGAACTATTAATCAAATAGATGATTTTTTTTAACGGAGCTAGTCAGTCTGACAAAGGCTCCCTAAAAATAAAGATTAAAAAAATAGATGATTTTAATCACGAGTGGCTAAACTAGTTGAAGGGTTCAATTATATAAGGAAACAGATAGAGGCAAAGTTCTGAATTCGCCAGAATCACTGAATAATAACCTGGATTAAAATATTAAACCAGGGGTCGGCAAGTAGTTTTAAGTGGGGTCCGGATATTATTAAAAAAAAAAATTCGAGGTCCAGAAAAAAAAAACTGATGATTAGGTATAAGTAATATCTTTTATTTTTCTTTCAAATAAAGACTTAATTATGAAGTTATTATATCATATTACATAGTTATAAGTTAATGCGAAAAATTGCACCGACGGTCTTGAGCAAGTTTTTTATAATTTGGTTCACGAAGGTAACAGCAAATGCGAAGTGTGTCTTCAAGATGGGCGTCCGTTAGTCTTGAACGATATTTGTTCTTTACAAAATTCATTTTTGAGAAAGATGACTCGCATAAATATGTCGAGCCAAACATAGTCAGAAACATGAACTTTTCAGAAACAAACACATTTACCCCAAAACTCTTCACTGGATGCATTTTTATACATTCGCAATTATTTAACTATATCTGGATTATATGGCGGTCCGCGGTTCGACCTTCCGCGGTCCGGATACGGACCGCGGTCCGCCTGTTGCGGACCCTTGTATTAAACCTTCATCGGTATGAAACAATGGCAAATTAATCATTCCAATTTCCAAATTATTGAGCCATGAAATCCGTGATAAGGCTGCAGAATAATTCAGAAATCGTGTTTTTAGGTGTACAAGAAAGATAGAAAATACATTTATTTATGACAGAAAAGTTACAAAACATAGGAAAAAATAAAAACAAAAAAAAACACAAAAAAAAATAAAAACCTCGCTGCCCCAAAAAGGTCCCACCTCAGCGTAATGTCAACTCCAGAGCTGGCGCTGCTCTTCCAGTGGAACCTGACACCACACACAGTGTACAGTGAACTAGCTTTTGTCAGGAGTCGCCCACTCCACTTTTTCGTCTCGCGGCTACTACAGTGAAACCTCGATAAGTCAAACAAAGGAAACGCTAAAAAAATCGCGCTAACGAGGTCTCGACGCAAATGCAAGTATAAGGCGTTCCGGACCCAACCCGTCTCGACTTATAGAGGTCTTCGACTTACAGAGGTTTTCATGGGTCTATGTTCGACTTATAGAGGTTAAGAGTTTTGTAATTTTTGACTTCGAGTTATAGAGGTAAAATAAAGAAATATTCGAGATATAGAGTTAAAATTTCCTACGTGTATGACCTACCTGCCATAATTTTTCTTCAAGTTACAGAGGTATATTCACAAACTTCGAGATAAATAACGGTTTCTTCGAGATATAGAGGTGGAGTTCATCTATTTTGTGTTAAAGAGTGTCTTATAGGGACTTATAGAGAAAATGTCTTATAGGGAGTCATTGGTAACTTCGACTTATGGAGGTATAATATTTCGAGTTATGGAGGTTTTGGGAGAAGGAAGGGGACGGGATTTCATTTCGTGGTATAGAGGGTTTCGTCTTATCGAGGTTTGACATATCGAGATTCGAGGTTCACTGTAGTACGGTACCAAATTTAGCCTTTCCGGAGGAGCTTAGCCAACGACCAGAAAGAGCACGCCTTATGCGATAGAGAGAGATAATCGGATGGGGCGCGTTCCGTCCGGTGATCGGACCCGAACGTCAGTTTTGTTATGAGAGAGTGACTTCTGTACGTATAGTTCATTCTGTGGTTCGTTCAAAGACAAATAAAATACTTCGAGCCACTATTTAAATTGTTATTGAATCGGTTATCCGCAAGTTCCACAACTTAATTAAATTTATGTAAAAATATGTTACATATTGAACGAATGAATCGGTACAGTCACCAATTATTAAACATTCAAATTGGAGTAATTGAATAAACATTTGTGAATGCTGTGACTTAAGCTGAAGCTCACTGTAGTTATGATTTAAAAACGACGACGGGTTTTAAATAAAAAATCGTACAAATTTAAAATGAAACTTTAACGGTCACTGATGGAATTATTATTAAAAAATTGATTGAATCAGGCGGTACTTTGCGGAAATCCATGTTAATTAAGTATAACAAAAATATTGCTTTGTTAATCCGCGATATGATAACGTGATAGTTAATTAGTGCTTCGCCTTCGGCTCGTTTCATAAAATCACACTCGTGTATTAATGTCTCTCATTATGCACCAGTCATATAAATAGCTATTTCCGGAGCGGTGCCTTAATGACGTTTTGCTGAGGTAAAAAACACAAAAAAGATTTCTTTTATGTCTAGTAGGCTCGGGTTAGCGACTTTGAAAACGATTCTAAACTTCAAATCGATAGCAGCAGTAGTTCTTGAGATATCTGACTGTGACAGATGAACATACAGACGGATAGACAGAGTCGCACCATAAGGGTTCCTTTTACCATTTTGGTACGGATCCTACTAACCGATCTTAAAGCGTTCTATTTTCACCCGACTGCGGCGAAGCCCAAAGGAGGGTTATATGTTTGACCTGTATTTATGTATGTATGTCCGTTCCTATGTCCGCTCGTAACTAATCAAAGACACAACCGATTTTGATAAATGATACATCATTAGATTCGTCTTGATGTCGCGAGTGTCACTGGGTATGACGTTCGTTAAAATAAACAAAATGGAATTTTATGCACTTTTAAAGTGCACCGCGGTCGGGTATTTTGTACCCTTGGTAAAATAAAGCCGTATGTGACTTTACGTTTTAAGTGATTTGATTATGCAAATGTTACACAAATGCTGTAAATTATACGAAACAAAAATATTTAAGGCGAGGTGAGACCAGAATCGGGCACGGAAGCCTAGTTTCCAAATCATTTTTAGAGCACTTATTTGACTCTTAGGTCACTGTAAAACATATATAATAATATTCAGAACTGTATCTAGGGCTTCCTCTCACTTAGAACACGATAGCGAACACTTCGCTCGATAGAAAAGTAGCGCGAAAACACTATAAAATAAAGTATTTTTTTCATTTTTTTTCATTTTGTTCATCACCAGTTACCTTTTCTGACAAAATTAATACCTGACAATCATGATTTCACAGTCATGCAGGGCATCCTCTCATGTTTGGGTTGATAACGTATACTTTTATGTTAGAAATCGAAGATAATCTGCAATAATCTGCATTCCGCCCGACCCTAGTTTGTATGTGAAATGCGAGCCAGGTCCTACCGCGCCTTAAACGCTTCCCCTAAAAAGCCGTCATTTTGCAGATGCGGCTTTATTTTACCAAGGGTACGATTTGTGTAACATTCGCGTAATAAAAGCACTTAATACGTAAAGTCACATACGGCTTTATTTTACCAAGGGTACGATTTTTTTAGTAAAAATATTTAGTTATTTCTAATCTGTTATAAGAAATGTTATATGTCGGCCATCTTGTTTAGCGAAATCCGTCAAACATGGCGGTAATTGGTCTGTGAATTTCCCAGTAATTGATAGTCCCACCGGGCGCCCGGGAAATTGAAAATTCCCTCTTTTGAAGGAAGGAGCAAATTAATTACGATCTGGATTTGTCCCGATTCCTAGTATTTTGTTTTGGGCCAACAGTTGTATTTAGCCTCAACAATGCGCAATATTCAGCCCGGATACTTCAAGAATTCGGTCTCGGTTTTAGAGAGTTTCGACCGCGGCGGATTTTACAATATCGCAGCGGTGGTGATCATCATGATGCAAATTAAAGTGTTAATATATCGCTAAAGAAGTGTTACTTATCATCCCTGGATATATTAACACTAAAATTAGTATCTTTATTGAAAAAAAAAACACGTAATGAAATCGTGACTCGTGTTACATTTACGTGGAATGACCCGTTCGTTTACTTTTATTGTAAATGATAAACGGTATCACACGGTCACGGTCATCGGTAACGGCTACACATGATTTAATCAAAAGTTGTCGTCACTCGATGGTCTTCGCGGTAAAAATCGAGAGACACCAATGAAAAAAAACGCTGGGAAAACTCCTAAAATCGACCCGGGGTTACATAGTATAGGTATAATCATAACAATTTTTTAACGTAACTGACTTCAGACTAGTCTATTCAATCAACAAATGCAAGAGCTATTATAAAACGTGGCGGTTCACTGTTTAAAATTCATCTGTAGGCTTATAATGCTACGCTTTGTCGCGCGATAAATAAATGATAAAGCATCCGTCACTCTCACACACTATTTGTCAGAACGCGACGGATGCTTTATTAGGGTTCCGTACCAAAATGGTAAAAAAAGGAATCCTGTATCATTTATTTATCGCGCGATAAAGCGTAGTATCATATCATATCATATCATATCAATTTATTCATAATATACAATATTATATGTCAATATTACATGTACGGAGTAGAAGCGTGGTTTTTTCGTGTCCATCAAAATAGCGTACACCGTAAAGATATTCAGAATCTGATGCAGCCAATAAATAGTACCAACGAAATACCTAGGTGAAAAAAAATAGTACCCTTAAACTTTTTGAAGTATAAGGCCTGTTCACGGTGTACGCTACCGGGTGTCAAGCTGGCGTACACCGTTTGTATCTCTGGAACGGCTTTGTTTTTGGAAACGCTTTATATCTCAAAAAATAGTACCCAAATAGTACCATGGGGCCCTAAAATTTCATTTCTCTAGCTATCGTAGAAGCCGAGATATTGCATGACTTAACGGTGTACAAAATTTTACACTGTCAAGCTGGCATACCCGGGAATTTCTTATAGAAAGAGCTCACTATATAGGATGCTAATATTATAAATATGGTATAATTTACCCACATTATAATAGGTACATTACAGCTGAAATAGCCGAGGCTGTAATGACCAATGCCCACAAGTGTCATACGACGTTTTTCAACACACTTGCGAATAAAAAATAATAGTTATCATTTAGAAATTCTGTTTTTGTATTTATTTTGTGGGTTATCCAACCTCGTCGTGTGGTGTTGGTGTAGTACAATATCCGCGCGCCAATTCCCACGGCGTGCTCTCATTGGTCAATTGGCGGTAATTACAGCACTAGTGCGGTAATGTAAAGTAAAAAGCACTTGTGTGTAATAAGCTGCGTTTTGCGCGTAAGAACCATGAAATGAGCAAACTTTATGAGCAAGTGTGTTGAAAACAAATAAAGAAACGCCATATTCCTTTCACATAATGGGTTCGTCAAAAATCATATCATACCTTTCAAAGGTCGGGAATAAATGAAACTAGAGCCTGCGGTCTCTTTGTTACTGGTTTAATGAAGTTAATTGGCGCCCCGTCAAATATTTTCATGTCTAATTAGGAAGTTTCACGGGTTCCTTCCGAAATTCTATGTAGGTATACTGAAATTTGATCAAATTGTAGGCAAAGATTTTGTGAAACAAAAATACAATACTATATGAAAGAAACATGGTGTTTCTTTATTAGTTTTTAATGCGGGTAAATTACACCACATTTTAAGTTACATATATAGATACAAGAAATCAAAGTAGGTACATAGAAAAATTTAATGGCACACACCTATGGTCCAGACCGGGAATCGAACCCTCTGGATTTCCGGCCCAGTTTCATCCACTCGACCACCGGAGCACCCAGCAAGTGCCCTCAATTTTGGCATCTACTTTGACTTTTTTATTATTGTGGTTTTAATAGATTTTTAACCTAAACGTGATCTATGGGTTCGATTCCCGGTCTGGACCATAGGTGAGTGCCATTTAATTTTTATTATGTCCTTACTTTGATTTCGTGTATCTATATATGTAAAAATACAATAGTGTTTTTAGGGTTTCGTACCCAAAGGGTGCCAACGGACCCTACTATTATTAATACTCTGCTTTCTGTGTGTCCGTCCCTCCGTCAGTCACAGGGCTTCAATTTTTGTCGGAAGAAATTTTACTGCTATCATATTACAGTGTTTCTGCGGTCGCTCACATAGCCAATAGTATGCTCTACAATATTGGAATCAGAGATGGGCATAATTTATTCGAATGACGAATAAAAATAACCAAATTATTCACGAATGTCGAATAAAATTGGCGGATGATTATTCTTATTCGAATAAATTATTCGTGGAATAATTTATTCGCGGATGATTTATTCGCGAATGAATTGCCACGAATAATTATTTATTGGAATACCATATTGACTTTTCTCGAAAAAATAATAACTAAACAGAACTGAAAGACTGATTTTATACTAACGGAACGAACTAAGATTTTTGCCTTACTTATATAAAACAAACTTTTATTATTTGAACTGCTTTTAGGAAGCCTGAGCCTTTAGGAACATATTATGTGTTAGAACTAGAACAAATATAAGTACCTGCAGTAAAAACAAGT
Source organism: Eudemis profundana (assembly GCA_947034925.1). Taxonomy (NCBI): domain Eukaryota; kingdom Metazoa; phylum Arthropoda; class Insecta; order Lepidoptera; family Tortricidae; genus Eudemis; species Eudemis profundana. Next base: position 4,259,450 of record OX344814.1, on the reverse strand, counting down.
CATTATTCGTGTTGTACCTTAAATATTTATCTTGGATTTATTCGAATAAAATAACGAATAAATCATCCATCAATTGTAAAGTCGTGGAAATGATTTATTCGCGGATGATTTATCCGCGAATAAACATATCGTGAATTATTTTTTATTCGAATGATCATTCAAATAAAACATAATTCGAATAATCCCCATCTCTGATTGGAATATAGAGCTGTTTCAAATTATCCTGCTTAATTAAAAAGTTTGCACGGGAAGCTTTGAAGTTGCAAACAATCCAAGTTTCCGGACTGCATTGATGGACTTTAAATATTTATGAATATTTATAAAAGCCCCTGTTATTTCCGAACGGTAGCCAAGATAATGGGCGATTTATACGCTTACATAATGTTTATTTGCTAACGAACGGCCATGCAAAATTGATTTGTATGTTTGGGTGATAAAGTCGTTATTAAATCTGTAGATCTGTAGCTATTAATTGGATTTAAAATGGAGTTTAAAGCATATACACAAACTCCTGTTTTAGCCTGTAGACGTATAATGACGTATATGTGATCACCATGGGTAATGGGTATGGCGTACAAATGTTTTCATCACACTTGCTCGTAAAGGGTGTTATAACACGCGGGCTTATAGACCAGCTCGAGCTGTTTTACTTCCCGTGGGTTATAAAAATCTATAACTCCCACGGGAAGAAAAACTGTATGAAAATCTATAACTCCCGAGGGAGTTATGAGTTTAGTTTTAAAATATAGAACCTACCCGTACGGCATTTCAGACTAAGGAGGTTTCTTATCAGCCAAGGATTATTTCACATCTTCAGAACTTGGCTACAAAACCAATTTTAGTGTATACAAAGATTATATGGTATGTTTAACTATTATTTCAGTATTTTTTGCAATTATTTTGATGCAATTAAAATAATTTAGTTTAAAATTTTATTTTGAAAATCGGTACAATCTGGCGGTACTGCCTGTCAAGTTTGAAAACTAAACGCAGTTCTTAGCATTATCTGCGGAAGACTATATGAAAAAGTTGACAGTATATAATTTTATTTTTGTCTTATTTTATTTTCCTCGCAAATGTGATGAAAAACATTGTGTGTACCACGGGCAGTAAGGGGATTACAAACTCGAGTCATTAAAAGCCCTCCGCCTACGGCGTCGGGCTCCTAATAGACTCTCGTTAGTAATTTCCTTCTTACTACCCTCGGTGCACAATGTACTATTATATCCTACACTATCATGCAATAATATCGAGCCGATTGACGAGAAATCTATTTGAAACCAACTTTATATAAATATTATTCATTTTGTAATGACACTATACAGTGCCTGAGATACAGGGAATCCTAGTTCAGGCTTAGGTTCAACTCTCTAATTGTATATCTTAGTCTTTAAATGTTATTGTTGTATAATACGTTGTTTAATAGATTTATTCTTACTTTATATGAAAGAAACATGTTGTTTCTTCATTGGTTTTTTAATGCGGGTAAATTACACCACATTTTTATGTTACATACGAGTATATTTTATGTTAAAGTCCTATTGAAATATAATGATACGGAAGTCAAGGTAGATGGCAGAATCGAGGGTATTTACTGGGTTTTACGGTGGACTAGTGGTTGAGTCGCTGGACCGGAAATCCAAAGGTACCGGGTTCGATTCCCGGTCTGTTCACAGGTGAGCGCCATTTAATTTTTCTATGTACTTCGATTTCTTGTATCTTGTAAAATCGGTTTTTGTATGCGGTGTTGAGACATATAAAAAATCCTTAGGACTACTATTGGTCTTTGAATATTAAACGTGTAGTTTTCATATCGTATATAACTGTAACAATCTTTTATAGTAAAAATAAATAGAAAATTTATTCTTATTTATACATTCGTCCCAATGCTATCCGGTACCTCTATTACGGAAGACATTTGGAATATCTGCCTGTCCAAACGATTTCCTCGAAGCGAATACTCTCAGCGTGTTCAGATATTGATCTGATTACGCCGTACGAAGTCGAGCTGCTATGGAGTTCTAAGTTCATTTATTTAACCCGATTTTATACATCACCAAGAGTAGGGTGACGGCCCCAATCGTGGAAAATTACATGGACAATGTCCGAAATTAAATACTGGATAGAGCCATATAAGGAACTAAACTATATCATAAATATAAAAAAATATAGACTCGAAATTATCAGAGAACAGAAAAATATACCAGTAGGCTTATGATGCTACGCTTTGTCACCCGATAAATAAATGATAAAGCATCCGTCACTCTCACACACTATTTGTCAGAACGTGACGGATGTTTTATCATTTATTTATCACGTGACAAAGCGTAGCATCATAAGCCTACAGGCCATGCACGGCCAGATTTTATCGTGTACAGTCTTTACCCAAGGACCTTAAAATAAATAGCCGGACGGAGTCTCGCCAACAGAGAACTGAAGCCATTTCTAATACACCGGCTGCTTGTACTTACGAGCCGCACGCACACATCAACTGATTTTTAGGGTTCCGTAGCCAAAATGGCAAAAACGGAACCCTTATAGTTTCGTCATGTCCGTCCATCTGTCTGTCTGTCTGTCTGTCTGTCTGTCCGTATGTCACAGGCATTTTACTCAGAAACTACATGATGGATATTGATGAAATTTAGAATATAGGTGTGTTTTATGAGCCGCTACTTAGTTTGGTATATAAATAATTAAAATAAATATTTTTAGGGGTGGCACTCCATACATGTTAAAGACACTTTTGTTGTTGTATTTTTTTACATCGTATTTTTTACCTTATAGTTACGGCTATGGAACCCTACACTGAGCATGGTCCGACATGCTCTTGGCCAGTGGTTTTTAACAACTACACAGATTCCAATGGAGATGAAGCTTTAGCCATATCTAACGCGTAAAACATAAGCACAAGTTATTTGAAAAGTTTTTAATTTAAAAATACCATCATACATAAGCTAATACTACTGGAATGCCAGGAACGGTTACCATTATAAAGCAATGTGTACCGTATTACTATTGTATTAAAGTCGGTTTTGGTATGCGGTGTTGAAACATATAAAAATTCCTTAGGACTACTATTGGCCTTTGGAGATTAAACGTGCAGTTATCATATCGTATATAACTGTAACAATCTTTTATAGTAAAAATAAATAGAAAATTTATTCTTATTTATACATTCGTCCCAATGCTATCCGGTACCTCTATTAAGGAAGACATTTGGAATATCCAAAAAAAAAATAAAAAAAACCGACTCCTACTCGCACATCGAGGGTTCCGTACAAATAAATGTAATAAAGACTTTATTTTTTTTATGATTTAATTACAAATGTACCAATAGTTTTCAGATTTTTACCTATATTCACTTTACTTGCCAAATTTAACACTTCTAGAACAACGGAAAGTACCCTATAAATTGTGGGTTCCTTTGGAGTGTCGAAATATAAGTTTTTTGCGGCATAAACGGCCGTATCTTTTTTTCACGTTAGCTTAGAAATCTGGGGGCACGGCAGTGCCCCCGCCAAGTCGAGCAAAACAAAGGCACGGCCGTACGATCCTTTTCTCGAAGCCATTCAGGCCATTTTCAGCCTCCCGTAATTTTGTACTGGCTAAAGCTAGAACCCTGAAATTTCAGGGATATATAGGGCACAATAAGACTTATATATATTCTCAATATCATTCAATTTGAACGTGTTGTTTAAGAACCATTGCATGTCAAAGTTCCTTAGTTTTGTCACTGACTCACTGATTCACTTATTCACTGACTCACTGATCATCATAATTCTAAGGTACTTCTAGCAGACCTACAAGCTCCAAATTTTAAACATAGTTAGTTTTTAGCCTATCTAGTCCTTAAAAACCTAAATATGTTCTAATTTCAGGCACAACTGCACACATAAGTAATCCTTGTAATCCTATACAAATACATGCGATTACAAAGTTAGTTTTGCAGTTCAAATTGAAAAGAATGTATTGGAATGTAATAATTAAAGGAAGACCACTTACAAAAAGAAATGATATCCCATCAAAAATATTACATGTAAACAGATGCAAGTCTCGCAACGCAGTTCTCCTACAGCAAAAAAGTTTTGAGATGTAAAGTTAAACCAAGTCAGTACCGGGGGGGTATCAAAAGAACTCGATTTCCACCAACTTGCCTATTATTCAACCGTGGAGGAACACATTTTATAGATCTAATAATAGGCAAGTCGGTGGAAATTGAGTTCTGTGGATACCCCCCCGGTACTGACTTGGTTTAACTTTACATCTCAAAACTTTTTTGTTGTAGGAGAACTGCGTTGCGAGACTTGCATCTTTTTACATGTAATGTTTTTGATGGGATTTCATTTTTTCACATCTTCAAGGGGCCGTAGACCTGAGTATATGGTTTTATTATCAACCCGATACCTCCACGAGTTCCTGAGATAAAGGGTCTTGACAGACGGACAGACAGACAGACAGACGGACAACAAAGTGATCTTATAAGGGTTCTGTTTTTTCCTTTTAAGGTACGGAACACTAAAAAAACGACAAAAAAGGTGCATTTTGAGGGTACTAACTTGTTGGCATAGAATAAGTAGGTACAGAAGTTTCTGAAGTTTCTGTACTACGTACTGTTAGCCGCATTTCTGAACGCGGCCTAAGTTGTAGAGGGCGCTGTCAAGCCTCCTAGCACAGATTATATAATAGTTCTTCGAACAGATACGACACTCTCCCGCAATACAATAGAAAAGAACATTCTGGAATCATAACGTCCGAAGTGCGGTCGTCGACCCCGCGCGGCGTAAAATCAGTGCTAGGGCTGTCGACCGATACCCGAATAAATTATTTCACAAATAGATTGAATTAAAAAACAATTATATTTTTTTTTATTTACAGATGTTGCACTTTAACGTAATTATGTATAAATTTTTCCCCTACTCTAAAATTTCTATTGTTAAATTTTAAAATAGAGAAAATTCGAAATCGTATAAATACGCGATTGAAGTGCAGTGCAACGCGGTCCATGCGAGCGCTTTTGTTTTTTTTTTGTTCGTGAACAGGCTCAAGGAGCTGTCTAAACTATCGGACCTACTTTGTAGCGGTAGGCTGCACGCATGCGAGCGCGTGGCAACCAATGGAGTTTTGTACCGCCGGCAGTAGGTAAGTGACGTCACTCAAGGTCGCGCTCGGCGAAAAACGAGTGTCGGACCCCTGCTCCTAGCCTCCGTCGGCCCGAATGGCGTCTCGATAGGATAATCAATTACTGGATCGATTGTGTTTTACTATAAATATATGGTTTCCGACTTCCAAGTAAGTAGTGATTTTTCTGTTAATAGTACAGAAGTTTCTCTTTCTAACAAAACTGACCTTCGGGTCCGACAACCGGACGGAACGCACCGCATCCGATCTCTTTATCGCATAACGCGTGCTCTTTCTGATCGCTGGCTAAGGGCCGATACAGACGGACTGCAACCCAATTGCAACTCCCTACGAACCCAACTGCAACTCCCTACGATTTGTATGGGAACTGCATCACAACTGCACGCCAACTGCGCGTCGGCGTGCAGTTGTGATGCAGTTCCCATACAAATCGTAGGGAGTTGCAGTTGGGTTGCAGTCCGTCTGTATCGGCCCTTAGCGCCTCCTGAGAGGCATAATTTGGTACTAGTAGCGCGCGACGAAATCGTGGGCATTTCATTCATCTGGCCCTTTTTCATACTAAATGTATGGAGACAGATGAATGAGTCGCAGACATATTTCTGGAAAAATGCCCTAGAGTGAGCCACAGTTGTTATTGGCTAAATAAGGCAAGAAAAACTTGTCTTTACTGGTTAATCTTTGGAGCAATAGCTGAGAGATCACCTTACAATTGACAACCTTTCATTTATTTGAGCCTTTAATTTTATTGGTTCACTGTATTTGGTTTGAAAAGACGAATACGCTGATAGTTTATTTGTTTCACCAGGATTTGTAATTAATTTATAATTAATATATTAATATTTACTTATTCTAAAAGGGCGTAACGACAGTTCTACGTTAGAATGAACCATTACTTTAGTCTTATTATCGCGATCGAAAAAAAGTAAGCGATCTCACAGTATGCATTGACAATGTCAAATTCAAAATTATGACAGCTTATTTTTTCTGTGGCAAAAGGCACTGGCATTTCATCTATTGTGGCGTAGAACTGGTAAAATGAGAACATATTTTTTATTCATTTGTATTTTTTATATTAAGCGATATAAAAAAATTATAAAAATAGTGTAGTGTTCAGGAGACAAAATGCTTTCGAATCGTATATACATTTTAAAGTGTTCTTAAAATAAAATGTTGTCAATTTTCTATCAAGGAAAACATCGCCGTATATCAAAATAACCGCAACCCTTACTCGAGCGGTTCCTTGCGGACTCGAACCGGTCAACCGGTTAATGCGGTTAACCTGTTCAGTGGAGCTGGGATAGTGATGAACCGGATTTCTGCTACAAAAACTTATAAACCGGCCTAAGTATGATAGTTACCAGGCGGATTACGCCAGCGCGGGGCCTGTAGCATTTTTTCAAAGACAGGTGGTTGATCTCAGATATGCTTAATACCGACGGATCGGTAATTTTATACGTGACGAAATGACATAACGAGTGGGGAGGGTCCCCTTTTATGGGTGGGCGCGGGGTCCCCAATGCGCGGGCGCCCGTAGCATTTGCTACTCTTGCTTCGTGGCTAATCCGGCACTAATGGTTGCATTTATAGTGACACCTACAAGCTTGTTGTCGCACCCTTAGTAATAAACAGTCCTAACTAAAAAAAATACTATTTATTTTCAATCTTAAAACGAATTCGAATGTTGCAGATATCCGACGTCTGCTCGTTTGCCACTTAAGGTGGTTTTAATAATAATAATAATAATAATAATATAACGTTTATTTCCAGATGTCACAGATCCATAGTTTGTTAGTACACACTTAAAAATTATGTTAGTACCATTACATTCAATTGTGCAATACTTAAGTTAAATTAGACAGTAGGCAATAAAATAATAAATGTATACAATTAAAAATTTAAATGAGATCAATATTCGATAATTATTAAATTAAATGGCTATATTGAAATTGCAATGTCACATGAATTAAATTAGATTGGTTAAAAAATGGTAACAAACAGTAAAAAAAAAAAAAAAAAAAAAAAAAATAGAATAAAAATAGCAATAATAATAATGATCACAGTATTAATTAATATATTAAAGTGCGAGCCACTGGAATAATTTGCCTAATCCAGTAGATAAGTATTGGGCAATCATACTTGTCAGCAATTACACTCAGAATGGAGTTGGTGCTTTGCCTCACTCGCCCAAGTAGAGAGACGATCTTCTTGCGCATGATAGCTTGGAAGCCGTCCGTGCGCCTCTCGCAGAACATACCTGACGCACTACACCTTCTTGGTAAGCCCAACAACATTCTGAATGCATTGTTGTACTGAACTCTGAGAGCGCTATAAGTTCGCTTTGTATACCGTGTCCACAGGCTGCTCGAGTAAAAAGATTGACAATAAGCTTTGAACAGCGTTACTTTTACTTCACTAGAGCATCGAGCAAACCTGCGGACCAGCATGTTACTGCGAACCGCCAGCGCCCTGCGTTCTCGTTCAATATCTTGGTCATCACTTAAATCACTAGTGATAATGTGACCAAGATACTTAAACTTATTCACGCGCGATAAGGGAGTACCGTTTAACAAAATAGGAGGAACGTGATAAGGCTTCACTCCTCCCGCCGCAAACACCATAACCTCGCTTTTTTTGACATTGTACAGTAGGCCGTGGGATCTGGCATACGTCTCACAAACGTTCAACAGTTTCGCAAGCGCGCTAACAGACGGCGCCAGCAACACCATGTCGTCGGCGTAACTGATGTTATTGACAGCTACGCCATCTATATAACACCCCGCATGCATGCTGCTGAGGCCGACTATTAACTCGTTTACATACAGGTTGAACAATTTGGGAGACGTTAACCCACCCTGCCTAACTCCACACTCTAGCCTGTACTCGCTGGAGAGCGCATCAGCCCATCTCACCTCGGATTGAATTGAAATTTGTATGAAATTTTCAATCCAATCCAATCGCTAGGAGAGGATTGAAAATTTCAAAAAAAAATTAATTAAATCCGCGTCGCGTCTCGTCTCGCCCTGCCGGTGGAAAACCACCTTTATAACATAGAAAAAAAAATGGTTTTAACTCAATTTTAGAATAATTTTGAATTAGGCCGGTTTATTACTAACGGTGTGTTCTGCCGTCCTAGTCTAAAAGGCGACTTTTTGCTATGGAAGTTCATAGTAAAAAGTCGCCTTTTAGACTAGGACGGCAGCGTTGTAATGTGACTGGTGATAATATATTGTCATTTTTGTATTGCGTCATAAACGCTATCATCATAAGGCCCTTGAGATCACCTGGCAATTTTCTATTAAAGAAAACTCCACCGTATATCGAATAACCGCAACCGTTCTTACTCGAGCGGTTCCTTTGACGGACTCGAACCGGTCAACCGGTTAATGCGGTTAATCGGTTCAGTGGAGCGGGGATAGTGATGCACCGGATTTCTGCAGGGTTCTGGAGAAATTAATAAATTCGAGGTAGTAATACGCATGTTACAGAAATTCAAGCATTAGGTGTTTGAAACGTTCGCCGATTTAGGTTATCTTCTCTACGATGCAGGGCGATTCTTTATATTTATTTAGAGTTTTTTTAGTCGATGAATGTAGACAATGAGAAACAACCACTTCAGTCCTTTTAAACCTTAACTTTTTAGGGTTCCGAACCCAAATAGTACCCTGTTACTACTTAAGACTTCGCTATCCGTCTATCGGTCTGTCTGTCTGTCCGTCTGGCACAGGGCTGTATATTTCGAAGCGTAATAGGTAGGTAGATTTGAAATTTTCACAGTGTGTATTTTCATTGCCGCTATAACAACAAATAATAATAAAAACAAAATTAAATTAAAAATAAAATAAGATGTACACCTCTGGTGTTGCAGATATCCATGGGCGACGTTGATGGCTTTCCATGAGGCAGCTCGTCTGCTCGTTTGCCACTAATAGACTAAAAAAAACTTGTTGAAATTTTTGTTTGTTTGTTGCAATCACGCAATAACCACATTTTTACTAAAAAAAACCCGACCGCGGTGCACTTTGAAACTGCATAAAATCCACCATTTTGTTTATTTTAACGAACTTCATACCCAGTGACACTGGCACCATCAAGACGAATCTAATGATGTATCATTTATCAAAATCGGATGTGCCGTTGAGTAGTTACGAGCGGACACAGGAACGGACATACATACATACACACATACAGGTCAAACACATAACCCTCCTTTGGGCTTCTCCGCAGACGGGTAAAAACTAATGGACCGATTTCCATGAAATTTTGAATACAGGTAGATTGGGTTAGGATATCGGTTAACACATAGGATACTTTTTACCCGCCTAAGTCGAAGCGTAATAACCACATTTTTACTAAAAAAAACCCGACCGCGGTGCACTTTGAAACTGCATAAAATCCGCCATTTTGTTTATTTTAACGAACTTCATACCCAGTGACACTCGCACCATCAAGACGAATCTAATGATGTATCATTTATCAAAATCGGATGTGCCGTTGAGTAGTTACGAGCGGACACAGGAACGGACATACATACATACAGGTCAAACACATAACCCTCCTTTGGGCTTCGCCGCAGTCGGGTAAAAAGACATTTCACTTTTTTCGCCTCCGCGAACGATATCGCGAGCGGATTCACTAGTAAGCAATACAATGAAAGATTATAGAATCAGAATTTTAGGCCTACGGGCAGGTGCACTTCACTCGATTTTGGCCTCCCGCGGTGGGCGTAGCCGATCCGGTCGGCGGCAACTGAAACGTCACTGTGGCACAATATAATTATCGTGACAGTACGCAAACGCCGTTGATGCCGGCCGAACGCGTACTGTGCGAAGTTTTCGTGCTGTGGCTGCAGCGGTGGGAATTCTTGATTTTTGTATGGAAACGCGCGACAATGAAATAGAGTCTGTGCGGAAAGAGAACAGGCGTGGCGAAAAACGGAACTAACCTACCCAGTATGGCAATTTTTTTTTTATTGCTATTGACTGGCAAACAGGCAGACGGCCCACCTGATGGAAAGCGGTCACCGCCGCCTATAGACATTTGCAACACTAGATGCATTGCCAATGCGTTGCCGAATGCGTTGGTATGGCAAATACGGCAAATATTCTTTTCTTGGGTAGAAAAGCATTACAGCGCCCCCCAATTTTAATCCTATTCTCTTTCCGCACAGACTCTATCAATTTATATTCTCTAATCTGTGCGAAGGGGTCATCCATAGGGGGTCTAGCCAAATGTGAGAGCCTATGTTAAAAATATGGAATATGTTAGGAAAAAGTGTGACATGGGGGGAAGGGAGGGTATAAAAATCTGAAAAATCGTGTGTCGTAATTTGTGGACGACCCCTAATTGCTTTGTCTCTTATTTGGATTTATGCTTAAAAAATCCAGATACCGAATTAACATTAATCTCATGATAAAAGCTTTTGATAATGCCCTAAAAACACTAGCCTCCCAACGACTCTTAAAGATACCTCATTAAAGCGTTACGTATACGATTTAAATCACTCAGACCGTCTTAAGAGGGTCCGGGATTACGGCCTGAGGGCGGGGTCCAAGGGAGGAGCGGGGGAGTGTTTGTCGGGACTTTGTATTGTACCTAAAAAGGGCAGAGACCCTGTTAGTCTGAGCCATAAGTCTACAATATGTGTTTATCCATCTTACTGCAACATACAATTATAGCATGTGTTTATCCCGTGGTAAACAAGAAGTCTGGCCGGCCGGTCTTGGCCGTTGTCACTGTTTGCGCGCGAAGATGACAATACTTTGAAACTAATCACTTAAGTATATTTGAACATACTTGCAACTGAATTACTGTGATTTAAAACATGTTTAAGAGTCAATGGTTTAGTTCGCGCACACCATAATATCCATCCAAACATTACCGAGCCGAACGCGCCGCAGTTCATTTTGTTGTCAACTGTCAAACGTTTACAGCTGTCACTGCGTCTAGTGCTCCGAACTCTTTACAGTATTAAAACATGTTTCCGTTATTGTTTACCATTTTGAATTGGATTTTGATTATCAATTTATCCACAATCCACGCTCCGTTATACAATACAGGGCGACTCATTTAGATCGGTCAGTATGGGAAAGTCTGAAATACGAAGATGTGTTCTTAGGAACCATGTCATCGATTTTGTATAGTAAGAAACCACCGACCACCACCGTGTCCGCTGAGTCTAGGGCCGCCCCATGCTGTATCGAATAGTAATTATAATTATGTACCTAAAATTGTAAAACACTTCGTGCCCGCGAAAATCAGCTTTCTATTCAATCTAACAACTATATAAACTTCATTACACATATCGCAAAATTTGAAATTAATTAGGTATCAATGTATAAACCATTGTGAACAATTTCAACCTTCTTGCACAGCCAATAAGGTCTCTATTAGCATACTTCGTTACTGCACCAACTTCTAGAAAATAGAAGTTGGTGCAGTAACGAAGTCGATCGCTCGGAAGCTGTCACTTACACCGCGACTCCGGCGTCACTTCTTTCACACAATTAGCTGTTAATGAGGAACTTTGATCAAAGACAATCCTGTTTACCACGCTGGATCGCTTTTCTTAGCTTTTCCACGTAAAATGGTGGAATAAAATGAGATAGTTTCAGACGTAAAAAGATGAAAACTTTATTCATAACAGTGGAGCTGCTTGTTGAAATAAAATAAATGTCTCCTTTTTGCTTCGACTTGGGTAAAAGGTGTCATATCGTCATTACTTAAAAAAACAAGTATCTGATACTGACTCCAGGTAAAAACGCACTAAGTGTATATGAAGTTCGCATGTAACATTTGACGTTTTTTTTTACGACATTTTGAGATACGAGTTTTTACCCGACTGCGGCGAAGCCCGATGTATGTATGTCCATGCCTATGTCCGCTCGTAACTACTCAACAGCACAACCGATTTTGATAAATGACACATCAGTAGATTCGTCTTGATGGCGCGAGTGTTAAAATAACAAAACGGCGGATTATATGCACATTTAAAGTGCACCGTGGTCGGGTTTTTTTTGTAAAAATATTTAGTTATTTCAAAGTAATGATGATACATTTGTTAACCGGGGTCGATGATCTACCTGTACGCCCAATTTCGTGGAAATTGGTCCCGTACTTTTTGCGTGATGCGCGCAATTGTCATATATCTCGAACACTATTTTATTTGCGTATTATCCCTTGTAATTTTTTTGGAAACATCTTTAATGTACAAAGTCTTGTTTTCCAACATTTTCATGACATGACCCCTTTACTGTTGTTGCTGGCCCTAATTAAGTTGCGTAAAATTTTTGAGCTGTTTTTACCCGACTGCGGCGAAGCCCAAAGGAGGGTTATGTGTTTGACCTGTATGTATGTATGTCCGTTCCTGTGTCCGCTCGTAACTACTCAACAGCACAACCGATTTTGTGCATTTTTAAAGTGCACCGCGGTCGGGTTTTTTTTTGTAAAAATATTTTTGTATTTTTTCCTTTCCTGCCCGAGGCTTCACGGCACGCGTTACCGCCCCCCCCCCCCCCCCTCTAAGGGCCCCGTGACCCCCCCGGGGGTCGTGAGTCCGGTGGTCGGACCCGAACGTCAGTTTTGTTAGAAAGAGAAACATCTGCACGTAGTACTATTGTTATAATTATAAAGATATTATAGTTGTAACAAAATAGTAGTGTTGGTAGCGCCATCTCTCGGTGTCCTACTGTAAGTGTACAGTTCGAAACGTTTGAAATTAACGTCAGTCTGTTTCCAACTGTCATCCTAGTTTTATTTACTCTTATTTATTCTGTGGCTCTATGGTATGTTAATCAAAAATCCAGTAAAGCTTTTATGCAAAATTTGAAATTGTTATCAACGTGAACCATTCATTCGAATTTAAAATGAACTCAGCGTGTCAACGTCACGCACAATGTCCAAATCAGAGTAAATTAATTATAATACGGCCAAATCGAGTTGTTTGTGTAATTGCTTCAGGCGGTATGTGTTTGGGTACAGTCACTTCACCGAAGTTAGTTAAAATTTATGTGATTTATGGCTACATATTTTCATCTGAAAATTTGTCTTTTTTTTTATTTTGAACTCTGAAAACGGTGTCGGCCATAATGTGATGTGATGTCATAGGCGTAATCTAACTTCATGTCGAATCTTATACGAGTGAAACTCGCCATGTAGCTTTTCTTTGCTGTGACATTGACATCAGTGACTTGGTGGTTTTTTGAGGTTGTGATCGTAATCGTTTCGTTTTGATTGATTGATTACTATTAGCATTCCCCATAAACGCTGGATAAATGTCAAATGTTGGTTTTCGGTTTGAATGACGTCACACCACAGATAATCTAAAGATTAACATAGCTAGCATCGTTTTCCGTTTCCGTTAGTCAGATAATAATTAATAATATAAGACAAACTTTAAAAAGGGGTCAAGTATTAATTTTAAATATTTTATTAGACGAGAAAAACAATATGCGTCACCTCACCCACCCAATAGGAGTAAATTGGAGTAAATTAATTATAATACGGCCAAATCGAGTTGTTTGCTTGTATAATTGCTTCTGGGTTGGCTGCGTCTTGGCAAGATTAATATTTTATACTTGCAGATTGGTCCCATTTGTTTCAATATCAGTTTTAATGATGTGATTAATGAGGAACTGAGGAAACCCCTATTGTAAGCACGTGTATAGCAAATTTAGTATTTTTGTAGTATCTCCTGAATTTGCTAGCGTTGTAGGTAGATTCAATGTTTGAAATCGGTTATATACAACTAGCACACAAGCTTCTTAGGTATATAGCTTTTGTACAGCTTAAATGCTCTAGAGGAGCCGTTCAAGCGCTGTATAGTTCTCTCTAAGATTTACAGTAGCATATTTGGAAACCTTTCAACAGGTAAGCGGTAGAAGAGCCGTTTAGTAGCAAGTTATATTTCTTAAGGTGATAAAAAAGGATCTGAAATAAGAAGTGCAATTGAGTTAGTGGCGTATTTTATACCACCGTGAGACGTACTAGAATCTGTGCGGAAAGAGAATAGGATTTAGATTTGGGGGCGCTGTAATGCTTTTTTACAGTATTTGCAAAAAAAAAAATGCCAAATGGTTAGGTTAGTTCCGTTTTTCGCCACGCCTATTCTCTTTCCGCACAGACTCTACAATACTTTTTTAATACACTTGCTCAAAAAGTGGTACATTTCGTAGCAGTAAATCAAAGTTGTATTTTGCGCGCTAGTGATTTTTACTTTTCAGCTTATTTTTGAACACTAAATAACACATTAATTGGTAAATAAGTAAACTACAAAGTAAAAATAAATAAATTTCGTGCTATTCATGTTTAAATTGAATTAAAATCTGTGTGTTTCTTCCCAAAATAGTTTCTTTTGATTTGGCTGAATTGTGACAACCGGTGCCATGTTTTCGATTCATTGTAATTTTTTCGCAAATGTATTAAAAAACGTCGTTTGATACACGTACGGAAGTGTGCCGATAAGTAACTCGTCCCGAGTATTGTCCCTCGCCTCACGGCTCGGGCGCATACACCTCGGGACTCGTGAGAAATGACATACTTTCCGCACTTATATAAAAAAAAAACTATTGTAGGAAAAGGAGTTACAAAAGAGTTATAAGTTGCTATAAAAGAGTTACGTAACACTTTAAAAACGCTATAGCGGCTTAAGTGGCGCTAGTGCGCTACTATAGCACTTATTGATGGAACCTATGCCTTTATGAAAAGCCTCTGTCCGGCCACTGTACAACTAGTTACCACAATCTTTTTTTTTCCATCAAACATCAACATGTGGTACATGGTCCGACAGGTCTTTTAAAATCACTTTAAGGTTCTTAAGTAATATTTTTGATTATGTGAATACTTTTGGAAATAATCGCTCCGAAAGTTGCAAAATTGTGTCCCCCCCCCCCTCTATCTTTTAAACTCTATGTTCAAAAAGTATGAAAAAAAACAGGAAGGTAAAGTTCAATTAATTCTTTCAAGGAAAATTATTTTCAACACGATCGAATATACCGTTTTTGAGTTATTGCTGATAAACTGCGCTTCTCAACAATAGGACGTAATTGCTATGAAGATACGCTCTTTTGTTGTTGTACTTTTTTTACATCGTATTTTTTATTTCCCTTATAGTTACGGCTATGGAACCCTACACTGAGCATGGTCCGACATGCTCTTGGCCAGTTATTTTTCATTACAGGTACTTCTATTTTTATAAAGGCACAATCATTACTCACATGTAATAATACTAATAATATAATGTTGTCTCAAACCTAAGGCGTACAGTATTTGTGTAAGGAAATTACTCGAGAAGGTTCAAATGCGATGTACCCTCTTAATAATAGTACCTTAGTACCTTGATGTAAAACAGTATGATAACGTGACATTAGAATATATAACATTATGTAGATACAAGAAATCGAAGTCTACAGAAAAATTAAATGGTACTCACTTATGGTCCAGACTGGGAATCGAACCAGGTACCTCTGGATTTCCGGCCCA
The DNA here is from genome assembly GCA_947034925.1 of Eudemis profundana. Lineage (NCBI taxonomy): Eukaryota > Metazoa > Arthropoda > Insecta > Lepidoptera > Tortricidae > Eudemis > Eudemis profundana. The sequence continues at coordinate 4,243,835 of OX344814.1, read as the reverse complement.
GCGTCTTTACCACTTGGACCACCGGAGCACCCAGCGAGTGCCCTCAATTTTGCCATTTACTGTGACTGTATCATTCTGGTTTAATATGATTTTAACCTAAACGCCATCTATGAGAACGTGTATCTCTATATATCTATGTGTATGTCTATGGACCATAGATGGATATTATTTAATTTTTCTGTGTACCTACTTTGATTTCTTGTGTCTACATATGTAACATAAAAATGTGTTGTAATTTACCCGCATTAAAAAAACTAATATAGAAAAATCATGTTTCTTTCATATATTAGAATATTATGTCCTAATGTTTGACACGCTTATGCCCAATAGTAGCTATCCTGCTGTGACCTCTATTGCTAATGACCCAACATTCAAGATGACAACTACTGGGACAATGTCAAGCACACGGTCAACATTAGGTAAAGTTAGGCCGATATTAGGCCGACATAGCCAAACGGATAAGCTTGTTGAAAAGGCAATGGGCAGGGCATATAGCACGTAGAATAGATGGCCGTTGGGGCCGAAAGGTTCTCGAATGGAGACCACGAATCGGCAAGCGCAGCGTCGGACGTCCACCAACAAGATGGACAGATGATTGGCTCACGGTGGAAGCAGGTTGCTTCCAACCGAACTAATTGGAAATCTATGGGGGAGTCCTATGTCCAGCAGTGGACGTACAGTCGAGTTCATCATTATCTGAGCAAAGAACGGATCAAAAAGACCTATAGGAATAGGGTCTTGTTCAGATATTTTAAGTCCAATTTTTGCTCAGATAATGATGAACTCGACTGTACTGGACGTCCTATGAATGAAATGATGATGATGATGAGGCCAATATTCAGCATTTTTACAGCGTTTTATTTTGCTTATTGTTGTTTCAGTGAGTCTAGCACAGAAATATATTGAGGTAGAAGGAAAAATGAAATGGGGTAATGAAAGTGAATGATTAACCCCCTTTTCATTTATATAGAGAACCGGGCTAGTTTAAATATAATTTGAGATGGCCCATAAATCTATGAATGCCTTGAATTGAATCCACTGCTAGTATGTTCACTATGTGCACTCCCCGCACTGTGCCGCTGCGGGCCCGGTAAGTAAACACATTGCCGGGATCCGAGTCTAATTGCGCCTCGCTCAACATTCAGCGTATTCAGTGTTTGAGACCTGAGCCGCGGGCAAGAATTTTACAGACGCGTGCTAGGACTTTTTATTACCGCCCGGGTGTTTATATACTCACGCTTGCGCTGCGGGCCTAAAATGATTTTTACCGCTTGGGGTAATGGAAGTAAATTATTAACCCGCTTTTCATTTATATAGAGAACCGGGCTAGTTTAAATATAATTTGAGATGGCCCATAAATCTATAAATACCTGAAATCCACTGCTAGTATGTTCACTGTGTGCACTCCCCGCACTGTGCCGCTGCGGGCCCGGTAAGTAAACACACTGCCGGGATCCGAGTCTAATTGCGCCTCGCTCAACATTCAGCGTATTCAGTGTTTGAGACCTGAGCCGCGGGCAAGAATTTTACAGACGCGTGCTAGGACTTTTTATTACCGCCCGGGTGTTTATATACTCACGCTTGCGCTGCGGGCCTAAAATGATTTTTACCGCTTGGGGTAATGGAAGTAAATTATTAACCCGCTTTTCATTTATATAGAGAACCGGGCTAGTTTAAATATAATTTGAGATGGCCCATAAATCTATAAATACCTGAAATCCACTGCTAGTATGTTCACTGTGTGCACTCCCCGCACTGTGCCGCTGCGGGCCCGGTAAGTAAACACACTGCCGGGATCCGAGTCTAATTGCGCCTCGCTCAACATTCAGCGTATTCAGTGTTTGAGACCTGAGCCGCGGGCAAGAATTTTACAGACGCGTGCTAGGACTTTTTATTACCGCCCGGGTGTTTATATACTCACGCTTGCGCTGCGGGCCTAAAATGATTTTTACCGCTTGGGGTAATGGAAGTAAATTATTAACCCGCTTTTCATTTATATAGAGAACCGGGCTAGTTTAAATATAATTTGAGATGGCCCATAAATCTATAAATACCTGAAATCCACTGCTAGTATGTTCACTGTGTGCATTCCCCGCACTGTGCCGCCATAGAATAAGTACCTATCTGTGCCGCTGCGGGCCCGGTAAGTAAACACACTGCCGGGATCCGTGACTGATTGCGCCTCGCTCAACATTCTAATTCGGCGTATTGAAAGAATAACTCTAATCCACTGCCTGTACTAGCGTGACGCCTTTTGACGAATATTCTATCGGTTGGCTAACAAATTGGGTTAGTTTGGACGTAATTAAAGTAATTTATGGTAGATCGGATATTTTTATATTATCAAATGGATTACAGAATAAGATGCTTAGAACATTATTAGGAACTAAGGCTATATGAACAAATCGACCTCAGGTTCCATCAACACTGCTAGTGGGTCGATTTCAGGCGTTTTTCAAGCGTTTTTTTTATTTCATTAGTGTCCCCCGTTTTTACCACGAAGTGCTATCGGATGACGACAACTTTTGATTAAGTCATGTGTAGCCTCGATACCGTCTATCATTTATAATAAAACTTAACTGTGATCACCGCCGCTTGTTGCTATATTTGTTGGAACACGAATGACCGCCGCGGTGGAAGCGCTATGAAATCGACTCTAGTATGTTCACTGTGTGCACTCACCGCACTGTGCCGCTGCGGGCCCGGTAAGTAAACACACTGCCGGGATCCGAGTCTGATTGCGCCCCGCTCAGCATTCAGCGTATTCAGGCCTTAATGATACAGACTCGGAATCGTATCCAACTTAAAGCTCTTAAGACTCTTAAGGTTATTCGAGTTCGTTTCCCGTACGAAGGACAAGCGGTTTACGAGTAATAATTAATGTTTATTTGGGCACAAACTGTACATACAATGTCACAATAGTACATTGTGTATCAAGGGCGGTAAGTTATTAAAGCCCTCGGCTTCGCCTCGGCCTTGTAACAAACACTCGTTTGTAATTCCTTTACCGCCCGTGGCACACACAATGTTTTTCATCACACTTGTGAGGAAATCTGATTAAAATAACCTTACTTAACCTAAATAAAATTGTAAAACTGACAGTGACATTAGTGACATATATCGATACCTTTAGACTCAAAGGGCGTAAACGCCGCAGGTTCTAATGGAGTTTACGCCCTTTGAGTCTAAAGGTATCGATATCAAGACGACAAGTCACGTTCGGAAACCATAGCGGTAAAGACTTAAATTGGTTGATTTTATATTTGCAAAATACTGAAATACACTATTTAAACATTTAATTAATGTTACAGAAATATGTGTTTACATGTATTTGCAATAACAGTTCTCTTTAAATAAATATTTCAGTAATAAAAGTTAAAAAAGTAAGTTGGCGTGTTCTTTGAACATGACAAATAAGAGTAAAACAGAACCAGCGTTTCAAATTTAAAAAGAAAACCATTACGCCCTAGGGCGTAATAGGTCATTTACGGCCCGCAAAACCTACGTGTAATGACACCATTTTCGAGCAAGTGTGATGAAAAATAAATAACTACGTACAGAAGTTTCTCTTTACAAAACCGACGTTCGGGCCCGATCACCGGACGCGACGTACCGCATCCGACCGTAGAGAGAGCTCTATCGCATAAAGTGGGCTCTATCTGGTCGCTGGCTAAGCCCCTCCGGCGGGGCAACATTTGGTACTATAATCTGTACTTCTAGGTATTTAAAAAAAGGTAAACAAAAAATCCACGTGACTCGGGTCGTTCAGCCAATGGTATTGTGCCATTTGTGCCACAGATACAAAACGTTGTTTTGATTGCCTGAACGACCCGAGTCACGTGGTTTTATTGTTTACCTTTTTTTAAATACCTAAAAGTACAGACTAGAGCCGCGCGGTGAAAGCGCGAAGTGAGCCACTCCTGAAATTGTTCCCAATAAAAGCATAATCACATGTATCCATATCCAATAATCCAAGTGTAGTAGTTACAGGTATATATTTGTTCCTCACAAATAGTAGAATCGATTTACATCAGAAACAAAATATATTGCACAAGCCTAATTATGTTTGAAATGTTTTATTTTATAGCTCTTTTGGTTTGTATGGCAAACTGATCGACTCAAATCACATTAAGAGATCCGTAAAACCTATGAATGCCCCAAATCTACTGCTACGATGTTTGCTGACTCGGAATCGAAGTTCAAGCTATTAAGACGGCTAGGGACTGTTAAGTCCCGTTGAATATACAGATATTTTGAGAGTGGCACTTCGGTAAATAGATTACTGGATAATTGTTATGTTGCGGTGATTACTGGTATTTGCAGTGCGCGACGTAAATTTACTGACTCAACAGTGTGATGATGTGTACTGGCTGCTTAGTATATCTAATTGAATTTTTAGCCGATTCTCGATTATTTGAAGACAGTTGGACTGAATTCAATTCTTTTAGTAAAAAATAGACAAATATTTATTATGTACTCAGGAGATGCTGGAGATGTTGACAGTCCGTTGATGGCATATCGCGAATTAGCAAAGAAATATTTTTGTTTTTACTGACATGGATATCCGCAAAGTAACGCCTGATTCAATCAATTACTTAAAATTAAAAAGATACCTAAGGCCCTCTCGTCTGGGTACCTAGATTACTATAGGCCTTTGCGCGAGGGTTGCCTGTTGCCTCCCTCAGGAAAAAGTATAAGGGCCTCCGATAGCTGACGCGTATTACCCGGAACGGGCGTCTAATATGAAATTGTATGAACAGCGCTAAGTGAAGCGGGCGCGGGTCCATACTTTTGCCCGCCCGCCGCGGCGGGCGTCCGCGCCAGCTAGCGGAAGCCCTAAAGCAAGAAGTGTAGCCACACTCCGGCCCTTTAGGAGCTCGCGATAGCTGTTAGGTTAGGTCAGGTTCGCATCGCTAAACATTCCTTAAAGTTTGCTTGTAGTGCGTTTGTACACGGCGCGCACACAAGCAAGCGACGCGATGTACTTTTTCTCCTACTGAGCGACCTGTGCAGGCCACGCGCGCCCCCACCGACCGAGTGTTTTTACGCCGATTGCTATTGTGGTCTTATGTTATTGTATTGTACTTGTTTCAGGCGGATGGGCGTCACCAGTCTCCCAAAATCCAGCCGCCTCGACCCTCCCCTGAACGCGCCGCAGGTAAGATAAAAAATTGTTTCGCAATTCGGTACTTGACTGTAGCCGAAATTTGTTAAAATTATGTAAAATCCTGTTAAAATGAGCAAAATATGTTGAAGTTTTGAGTTCGATACCTAAAGTGTTTAATGAGCCTGCAAAGCTGGGTTGGTGGAAAGTCCATTTAAAAAGTATAAAATGAATATTAAACATTATTAATACCGTTGAATAGGTCATTAAATGTTTTGTAACTTTTGTATAGCGACCCGATTGAATCGAATCACCTTAAGCAAAACTTTACCAATACAGTATTAGTATTTACTTCAAATCGCTTCAAAGTTTGTATCAAGCCGCCTCGCTTACTTATTTACATTACATACCAGAAGAGCGAGAAGTTCGATATAATTAATTTCAACTTGGGAATAGACATAAAGAAAGCAATAATAAAGTAATGTATTCAGCCTGTAGTTGACTCTAAACGGTTCTAATCCTTTTGAAGTCGAGACTGAACATTAAATGAGTTTAGTAACTAGGTACTTTGAAATCATATCCATCGCCATCCTGTTAACCGCTCTATCCCGTTATCCCGGCTTCCTATATTTTACAATATTATCCCAAAAACCCCGCAAAGGGATACGTAATGGCGGATGTAATAATCCTACCGACTGCGCCAACTCAACACTTAGTAACTGATATTGGCCTTATTTATAGAGAGATATTATTGGTGGTGAAACTCGTAATTTGGAAAAAGTATTTTGCCCTTGATGAATACACAGTTCTTAACCATTTTGGAATACACATCTTACTCTTCTGGCTCACCCTTAGCGAGGCTACGACCAGCTATTTATTATTAAGTCCTTGGTATTGATGTAAGGAGATGAGGAATGGCAAGAATTATTGATAAGATTTGTCTCGATAACTCAAATCTTTACTCTATTCTTCGCAAAATTATTTGCTTGAACAGCAACGCCGATCCCTGCGGTAGCAACGATGGAAATTACTTCCATATACCTGGTTTTGATTGGCAGCAAAATCTCAGCCTTCAACGATAACAGGAATATACTAAATTGAGGCGGCAAATGAGCTTTATAAACATATTCGCGTTCATATTGCTAAGGGTGTAGCGTGAAATATACAGCCCTCCGTATTACTACATTGGAGTGACGAGTGTCGTGGGAAAATTTACGAATAAATCAAGGTCTGTCTGAGAAGAATATTATGTAATACTGTATTTTATGTGCCAGCTATAGAAAAAAAACAGTCTTTTACTCACTCTTTCTTGGGTGTGCAGATTATCGTCCTTAAACTGCGTCAGTGATTTCGGTCAGTTATGGGTCATTCTCATTTTTGTGCACACAGTGTCATTACCGTGGATGTCACTACCGTGGCTTTAATTGCTGTTTCTAAACGTTCGACCTAACCGTCATAATATCATGAATTCTTTTTATCATATGGATGAGTGAATTAATGATAGTATTAATTTTTTTAATCAATGAGAAGAGTTATAACACCCACGGCTCTGACATCTACGGCACTGACTGTGTGCATAAAAATGAGAATTACCCTTATAAAGGAGATTTTAAAAACCATTTATGAGGATGGATGTAGTGCTTACCCGTGTACGAAATTTACGACAAGCTGCGACAGTTATCGTCAGCATGTTGAGGACCGTCGGCGACACCCGACGACACGCATTGTTGGCAGTCAACGACACGCCAACAAGCGCTGCAACAGCTATTGTTGGTGTGTCGTTGAGCCAAGCTTCGCGGGTATTGCCGACAGTCGTCGACGCTCCGACGACAGACGTCACACTCACACCCTGATGTGGAGTGTGGGCGTGCGAATTCTTAGAGTATCCCTTTCGCCAGGTACCGACGAAAGCATGACAGTGGCCCGCGGTGATGGCTCCCCCGAGCGGCTGGGCGGCGCGCTCCGCCGGCTGCACTACAAGGCGACCAGGCGAGCCCACTCGGCCGCCGCGGTGGCCCGCCACGCCAGCACTCCCCCCAAGGTTAGTGGCGTCTAGAAATTATGCGTATTCATAAAAAAGTGTAGCTTCATGTGTTTTTTCTTAGAATACTAACTTTTTGGGTATTTCTTACTCAAAATCGTTTATACTTTCGAACCTAATGTAAGAAAAATGGTGTCTCAAAATTTCTATTCCACTTCGTCACGTTTTTGTATGGAGGATTCTTTTTATTTCTATGGACGTGACACACTGGAAACATAGTATTCCTTACAAACATATTAGAACATAAATTTTCGTGTATTAGGTTCTAAAGTACAAAGGATCTCGAGCAAGAAAAACCAAAAAGTATATTTTTGTCAGCAACGTATTACCTAAGTAATTATTGCATTGAAAATGTTAAAGTTCAATTGATTATTATTTTATCGTTGTTACTGTGTGTGAGCCGCGCGCAGGTGTTCGTATAGGATAGGTCATAATGTGACTTAGCGCCGGTATCAATAAACGCGGTTCCAATCTTTGCTTTACAACCATAGACCTGGCATCGGTTTTAATACTAAGGGCACCCTACAAGCAGGCAGGGGTTCCTATCTCCTTTGGAACTCCTTCAGTTTTCCTAGTTTTAAAACATGCAGGGCAGTTGCTTCGTACCACGCCAGGAGCGCCACAGCCATAGCAGCTGAACTTATAGTCGTGACTCGAAGATTGTGATGACTTCGGTGCCGGTACAGACACTGCTGCAGGTGCAGGTATAGGTGCATCGAACGTTTCAAATCAGTGGGGTGGAGCAGCAGGCACGTTTGGGCGCCAGATTTATATAAAAAAAAATATAAATATGAAATAATTGCTCAGAAATATATGCAAAACAGCTCGTTGGATTTAGCCTTGTCTAAAGGAAAGGTTCTTTCAAAAAGTACCTGTTCTTTCAAAGCCCCACGTTGGGCGCCAGCTTTTCATATTTTGTGTATGAGTGATTCTTTCTATTCTAATCCTAGGGATTCTTAAGTAACAAAGTGTGATAGTTTGGCATGAGTATAACATCTTAACAGGCTATAATTACTCTAGAGTCCCAATGTTTCTAGAGAGAGTGAAAGGTTAGTAGTAGGGTAGTTAAGAAAACTAAACATACATATTTTTTTCATCGTATTTACCACTAGAATCATATTACATACAGTACAAACTATTATGAACGTGGACGCATATTATTGTAAAGCGTTAAATAAATAGTGTTTGGTTTACTTGGTATTTCTGTTCATGTAGCCCTATAGTTTCCTGTAAATTTAATCTATCAGCGTTCCCATGCCAACATTCATTAACGCTGATACGCAAACCAGCGTTCTATAAACAGTATCCTATTCAGTTTCAATTACGCGCTAGAACACCCAACGAGCACTTCAACGAGTGAATTTGACCCAAATCTAACCTACACTCATTACCGGTAGTGACGGGGATGACCGATCGGCCTCGGGAGGCCGAAATGTGCTGTTACTAGTCGATATTGGGCCATCAGTCGTGCCAATCGATCAAAACAAGCCTGTTAATCAGAGAAGGGATAAGATTATTTGTAGAAGAGCATATTATGTAAAATATTTTGAGGTACTCAATAGGCTATTTTACTGAACCTGAAATTCAGTAAAATTATATAAAATCCTGTTAAAATAAGCAAAACAAGCTCTTTTTAACCGACTTCCAAAAGAAGGACGGTTCTCAATTCGTCTGTATGTTAATTTTTTTTGTGTGTTTGTTCACCGATTTCTTGAAGACGGCTGAACCGATTTGGAAAATTTATTTTTTGTTTGAAAGGGTAGACTTTCGAGGTGGTCCCATTGCAACCAAGTCAGGATCTGATGATGGAATTTTGGAGAAATCGAGGGAACTCTTCAAATATTATAGGCACACATATAGCGATTTCGGTATTTTTCGTAATTTCTCGTCCATCTCTTATTAGCAACAAGTTTTTAGTGTTAACCGACTTCAGAACAAAGAGTAAATTTGTATCTAGGTTTCTTCCCCGATTACTTGAAGACGGCTGAACCTATTTGGAAAATTCTTTTTTTTGTTTAAAAGGGTATACCTCCGAGGTGGACCCATTGCAACCAAATCAGGATCTGATGATGGGATCTTGGAGAAATCGAGGGAACTCTTCAAATATCATAGGCACACATATGCGATATTGGTATTTTTCTTACTTTCTCGTGCATTTCTTATTAGAAATAAGTTCCCAGTCTTAACCGACTTCAAAACAAAGAGCAATTTTTATGTAGGCTTGTTCCTCGGTTACTTGAAAACGTCTAGAACGATTTGGATTTTTGTTCTTTTAACTAAATAGACTGAAGTCTATTTGGTTAAAATAATATTTTTCCAGCGCCACTAAAAATTTAAAAATAAAGTAAATTTTTAAAACAAAAAATAAAAACCGACTTCCAAAAACTTAAACTAAAAACCAAAAAATAATATGTTAACTACCCCAAAGAAATGGATAATCAACGATTCATATATACATATACAGATATTTATACTTTTTAACCTGTTATTTTTGAAGTCGGTGGCAGCTAAGGAGCTCAACACAGCCAGCTTTACGTGGCAGGCACCAACTTCAAAAATAACAGGTTAAAAAGTATAAATATCTGTATATGTATATATGAATCGTTGATTATCCATTTCTTTGGGGTAATTAACATATTATTTTTTGGTTTTTAGTTAAAGTTTTTGGAAGTCGGTTTTTATTTTTTGTTTTAAAAATTTACTTTATTTACGTATAAGGTTCGAAAGTACTAACGATTCTGAGCCAGAAAAACCTCAAAAGTCCATATTTTGAGAAAGTAGCTATCCCGGTATTTATTTTGGAAAACGCCCTAAAACCTAAACGGACTATATCTTCATCATTTTTTGTTTCATTGGCGAAAGAAAAATTCCTGCCCATTTACGAAGAAATTATTTTTAATAATCACTTTTAATTAGCTAAGCGAGCCACGTGCCTCTATAACAAGAGCGGGAAGCTCAATATCCTGATTATTTTCCAATAATCCTTGATTTAAGAGGAAGCCGGGAGCTGATTCAATTTCAAATGGACTTGAGGTTCCTACGCAGTGGGGGAGTTAGGGAAGTGATTAAGTGAAAAGTGTAAGTGAATTATAGTGTCAGTTAGTGCACTTTAGTGTTGTGCAATAACTTAATAGATACAAGAAATTAAAGTACATAGAAAAATTAATGGCACTCACCTGTGTCCAGACCGGGAATTGAACCCGGTACCTCTGGATTTCCGGCCCAGCGACTCAACCACTCGTCCACCGGAGCACCCAGCAAGCGCCCCCAATTTTGCCATCTACTTTGACTTCTGTATTATTCTGATTTTTAATAGGATTTTAACCTAAACACCATCTATGAGAACTTGTATTACACAGGTATCTCACCCCAATGCGCAACTTTACAGCTACGACGATCGAGCGAGAGATGGCATTAATGTTAATACTTTATATGAAAAAACATTTTGTCTCTTCATTGGTTTTTTTTTATTTTTTAATGCGGGATAATTACACCACATTTTTATGTTAGATATTCGCTGGGTGCGCGATGGCAGCGCCAACTAGCGGTTACAAATACCGCGGACTTTTTTTTTGTGTTTTGTGGCTTTTGCTGCAAGGCACTTTGCCAGCTAAAAACGTAAATTTCGCTGGTAAAAAGTGACAGCTGGTCTGCTGAAAGTTCCTTTTTTGGCCATGACGCGCGCTGCGATAGATTATGTTACCCCCACCTAGTACTTTGCACCTAGCGAATATAGATACAAGAAATCAAAGTACTTAAAAAAATGTTTCTTTCATATGAAGTAAAATTATACATTTTAAAATAACCGGCTCCAAACTGATTTTCCGATTAACAAAATGCAAAGGTGACTATAAAAATACCCAAATAGCCAAGGTGTCCCCACAGAAATATATCGAGGTACAAGGAAAAAGTGTTTATGCCACACCTGGCCATAAAGTGACTTTTTCCGCACGCTGCGCGTACGGAAAAAGCCGCTTTCTGGCCAAGTATAGACATAAAATGATGTACACAACACGGGAGGTAATGAAGAAAGCCCTCGATCCCATATTTACGTCCCTCGCTTTCAGCTCGGGCCGCAAACTTCTGCGATCTCGGCCTTTCTTTGTATTACCACCCTAGTTGTGTAATGTACTATTTCATCACACTTGCTCGTAAAGGGTGTTATAACACGCGGGCTTATAGACCAGCTCGAGCCGATTTACCTCCCGTGGGTTATAAAAATCTATAACTCCCACGGGAGGAAAAACTGTGTGAAAATATATTAAATTAAATTAATTAAATTAAAATTAAAATCATTTATTTCATGTAACCAGGACACATAATATGTTAGTAGGCAGATAGAAGTTTTTAAGACTAAAGAGTTAGTAGGTACAATTAATGAATTATAACATATTATTAGTATTTTACTTATTACAAAAGACTAGGGCAGACTGCACCATTCGCGGCACCCCCTGCTATAGCTCGCCAGTAGGTATACTGGGAACACCGACACAAAGGCCGCGTAAACCTACCAAACTACAGCACTCGTAGGAGAGTGTAGTCCTCCACAGTGCGACAAATATCTACAGTCTGTCCTGCCCGCTAACATTTTCAGAATGGTGTTGGGACTGTCGCGCACCCGGCGCACCAGGGATGTGGCACGCTTTCGCATCGTTGTGTAAAAACAACCGATACGGGCCTCCGCAAACATCCCTGATGCGCTACAGAAGCGAGGCAGTCCCATCAGCACCCGGAACGCGTTGTTGTACTGTACCCGAAGGGCCCCATAGGCCCGCTGCGTATAGTTCGCCCACAGGCTGCAGGTATAGAGGGGAGTACAAAAAGCTCTAAACAACGTGGCTTTCACCTCTGTGGAGCATCCTGCAAACCTACGCGCGATCATATTGGCCCGCACCGACAGGGCCCTTCGCTCCCTTTCCAAGTCCAAATTATCCTTGAGATCGGCCGCAACCACATGTCCTAGGTATTTAAATTGTTCCACCCTATCAAGAGGGGTACCGTTAAGATTGATGGCAGGGACCTCAGCCATTCTGACGCGACCAATCTCAAAGATCATATACTGACTTTTGGTCGCATTGTATTTCAAACCATGCTTTACGGCGTAGGTTTCACATATACTGAGTAGTTTGCGTACTCCACATACCGACGCGCTCAGCAACACCATGTCGTCCGCATAACTTAGATTATTAACACATAAACCATCTACATGACAGCCGACATGGGTGTTGCTGAGCTCCTCGATTAGCCCATTTACGTATAGATTGAATAGAGTCGGTGAGCTCAGCCCCCCCTGCCTCACCCCACACTCCAATCTATACTCATCAGACATTCCGTTTGCCCATTTAACGCTGTTGACCTGGTTTCCATACCAGTACCTGAACAGTCGTACTGTTATTGGTGGCATACTTGTGTCCTCCAGCTTTTTCCATAGTATATCGTAGGAAACCAGGTCAAAAGCTTTTGACAAGTCTAGGAAACAGGCAACTACTGGAGTATTTCTCTTAACATAGTATTGGACAGTATTCTTAAGACACAGTATCGCAGCTTCTGTGGAAAGCTGCGGACGGAATCCAAATTGATTATCATGCAATTCCACATATCTGCTTAACTGTGCATTAAGCAGACTGTCCAACACCTTCGCTATAACAGTTGCAAGCGATATAGGCCTATAGTTATTTTTATCTGCCAGGTCTCCTGTTTTATTTTTGACGACAGGCACAACGATTGTCCGCATTAAAGCATATATAACTCCCGTGGGAGTTATGAGTTTAGTTTTAAAATATAGGACCTACCCGTACGTCATTTCAGACTAAGGAGGTTTCAAATCAGCCAAGGCTTATTTATTTTAGTATATATAAAACTTATATGGTATATTTTACTATTATTTCAGTAATTTTTGCAATTATTTTAATGCAATTAAATTAATCTACTTTAAAATTTTATTATGAAAATCGGTACAATCTGGCGGCATTGCCTGTCAAGTTTAAAAACTAAACGCAGTTCTTAGCATTATCTGTGGAAGACTATATTGAAAAAGTTGACAGTTGAAGTGGTCTCTTAGCGGGTGCGTTTAGTTTGATTTGATTTTTATGTTTTATTTTTTTTCCTCGCAAATAAGATGAAAAACATTGTGTGTATCACGGGCAGTAAGGGGATTACCAACTCGAGTCATTAAAAGCCCTCCGCCTACGGCGTCGGGCTCCTAATAGACTCTCGTTAGTAATTCCCTTCTTACTATAGTAATTGTCCGTTCAACTGGGCTAATGCTGTTAACGAATACAATGCCATTGAGAGGTAAACCACAAATTAGGATAACGAGAATATAGTGTCAAAAAAGTATAACTGCCTTGAAAGATCATTAGATTTTAGATTCTATTTACTAGACAGTAAAGTGTAAATGCAGTTATAGATAAGTGCGATCTTAATTTGTTTTGCATTTCACATTCGCCCGACGGTCTGCAAGTGCGTATTCCGTAGAGAAAAGACTTAGAGATACTATGAGCTTTCAACGGATTATCGGTTCTATGACCGTAATGATAAGGCGGCAAATGCTTTCAAACAAAAAAATAATAATGCGTTTTGCTTTTACAGATTCAACGGGGAGCCAGGTAGACCGCCCGGGTTTACTCGTGTTACGCATTGTTATTTTTTTTTGTGGTATTGTATTCTCTCAATGGCATTGTTCGCTCAATGGCATTGTATTCGTTAACAGCATTAGCCCAGTTGAACGGACAATTACTATACCCTCGGTGCACAATGTACTATTTCGACACACTTGCTCATAAAGTCGCTCTTATTTGGTGGTTCTTATGTGCGGAACGCAGCTTATTACACACAAGTGCTTTTTACTTTACATTACCGCACAAGTGTTGTAATTACTGCCAATTGACCAATGAGAGCACGTCGTCGTGGGACTCGGCGTGTGGATATTATCCCCGCGCAGCGTGTTCATGAGCGTGCGCCTGCACTACACCGACACCACACGACGAGGTGACGATAGACGAAGATAGATAAACCATATGTACAAAACAGAAATTTTAAATGATAAGTATTATTTTTTATTCGCAAGTGTGTTGAAAAACGTCGTATGACACTCGTGGGCATTGGTCATTACAGTCTCGGCTATACAGCCCTCGCCTGACGGCTCGGGCTATGCAACACAGCCTCGACTGTAATGACCAACTTCGCCCACTCGTATCATAATGTACTAATAATGTTCCTCGCCTGCTAAAAAGAAGTGACGGTGACCTACTTTGCCCGCCGTTAACTTCAGTTTCCGTCAATATCATTATCAGATTTTGAAATCTGATAATAATTGTATAATTAATTGTTCAAATATCACCAAATGAAATGGAAAATTTTTGTTTTCCATCGCTAAATGACACTTTTCGCGTCAAACGCCAAGCTAAAAACGTTACAAGCCTGGCCCTTTTTAGGGTTCCGTACCAAAATGGTAAAAAAGGAACCCTTATGGTGCGACTCTGTCTGTCTGTCTGTCTGTCTGTCTGTCTGTCTGTCTGTCCGTCTGTCACAGCCAGATATCTCAGGAACTACTGATGCTATCGATTTTAAATTTGGAATAGTGTTAAAAGTAGCTAACCCGAGCCTATTGGACATAAAAAATATCTTGTACCTTTTTTACTTTTTTTTTAAAAGGCTCCGTAATGGGACTTTGAAAATTGAAAGTAGGGCTATCATATTGAGTGGGGTATCAAATGAAAGGGCTTAATTTGTAGATTAAAACACCATTTTTATTTTTTTTCTTAAATAAGTAGTTTTTAATTTATACATTTTTATGTACCATTCCCCCCCTATTATTTCCGAAGTTACTGATCAGAAAAATGTATCATAATTACGGATTATCAATATCAACCTGAACATTACAGGAAAAATAGAACGGTCTTCCTAACTTTAATACTTTTTTAGAAATTTACAAAAACTTAATCCATCCATTAATCCATCTAGCGGAGAGTAGCAAAACTAAGCGATGGCCTTTTTCACGCTAGGGGATTTCCGGAAAAAAAACTAGATGGCGCTAAAACACTAAACATTTAACGATGTTATAATTGAACAAAGAAACATAGTATAGTAACAATTAGTTCGTAAACAGCTAATAATAAATAAATTTATATACTGTGTCACGTTTGCAAAGTTAAATAATTGTAAATAATATTATAATTATTTTACCAAGCTTATACATAGATGGCGTTGTAAATTCGGGGAACAGCATTTTGTATGGAGAATAACAGTCCTCTTGATTTAATGGTCCTTGCTATTAAATAGAATCATTACACGTCAGGTTCTAAATATTACAGGGAAAATATAACTGTTTTCCTAACTTGCACTGATTTTTAGAAATTTGCAAAAATCATAACATATACTTATTTCCTTCTACTAAACAAATCGACATACAGTTTTTCTTGAACTATTCGCGTATCTAGTTATGAGTTTGTACGGAACCCTCGGTGCGCGAGTCCGACTCGCACTTGACCGGTTTTTTTTAAGTAGCCTGCGCGGTGTCCCACTGCTGAGCAATTTGGAAGTCGAGGAAACTATAACACTAATTATCTAACCCACCTATTCATTGTTGTTAAAAAATACTTATGATACAGTCTGTAAAATCTATGAATGCCCCAAATGCATAGCTCAAACGTCCATTGAAAGCCACTGCAAAACTTATTTTGCTGAATAAATACGATACAATTTTGCACATCGAATATAAACGCAGTGCTTTAGAAAATTGCTTTCAATTATTGAACTCGATGAAACGGAATTGAACAAAAAGCCAAAACAAAGAATGGTACCCTAGTTTCCGATTGAAATTGCGACTTAAATAATAGTTTGGGAATTTGTAGCGAAATACTGTATTTGCTTTAGTTGAAATTTATGTTTTGATGAAATGATTTTACCGTATTGAGAGTAAACTGGGACCACAGTTACATATCGTATCTTATCTTGGTAATAAGGGTCGTTTCGGATACATGTTGACCCAATGGGATGTTTTGTGTATATTTACCTAAACTTCGAAGAACATAGTCGAAAAGTGGGAGTGGGAGTTGTAAGGGAGTCCCCTTACAACTAAATTTTTCTTATTAAAAATTTTACTAAAAATTTATATTATTGGTGTTCTTTCGCACATTTCTCGAATATTTTAGTATAGCTGTATCTTTCTAATAGTGCTGTCTCTTTCACTCCTTCGAAAAATTTCGCCATATACTGAAGTGTAGTTCAAAAGCCCATAATGGGTCCTGAAAACGCCTGAAAACGGCTTTGCAGGTTATTGCGCCATCTGATAGAGGGTGTCCTGAAACGGACTGAAAACATGTTTGAGGCGCCTGAAAACAACGGCAACTTGGGTGAATTTTCGATCTTCTACTATATGAAAGAGCCACGTCTGAAGTTTTGACCTATACCACCGGCCCGGTGGTATAGGTCAAAACTTCAAACGTGATTTTCCGTGCTTTAGAAGCGTTTTCAGCAGGCTGAAAGGTGATTTCAGGCCGTTTAGTCGTGATCGCAGTCGCAATTTAGTCGTAAGGGAGTCTCCACTTTTCGACTATGTTCTGCGAAGTTTAGGTAAATATACTCTACCAATTCAGATCACTGGTGATTAATTACCTCTTACAGCATGTACACTGTGGCTTGTTTCAGCCCCGGGACTGGGTCATTCTCATTTTTGTGCACATAGTCACTACCGTGACGTTATTAGTCTTTCTAATAGGCTACTTGACAGTGTGAAAAATAATGGAAGAATTATGGATATATGTATTAATTATGAGTATTAAAACCAATTTACGATATTTAATATAAAACTCGGATGAAAATTGATTATTTTTTTATCTGTCGCCATTTTATCGAAAACGGTTTGGATTGGCCGATGACGTCACACCATAGTAAACAGCATCGACAGCATCTGTCAATCCTATTTTTAAAGGTAGAACGTTATGCGATCCTCGTTGACATTTGTCGGTTTACTATCATGTGTCGTCATAGACGCCATATTGTCCGAGAAACCGTTTTGGCGGCTAATTTTAAAAGTGCATTTTTATTTGCTTTTTTCGGAAAAATACACAAAAGAATTAAAAATCACCACTTTCTGAGTGCTCAATAGACATCATTAAACAATCGGATTGACTTTTCAGAAACCTGTCAAGTAGCCTATTGATAAAAAAAATTAATACTGTCATGAATTCACTCATTCATATGATAAAAAGAATTCATGATAATATTATGGTCGAACGTTTAGATAGAAAGAGCAATTAAAGCCATGGCAGTGACACCCACGTTAATGACTGTGTGTACAATAATGAGAATGACCCACAGAAATATATCGAGCTATATATAGTTCGTCGATTTTCATGGCAAAGAAGCGTGTAACGTTTTGCGCTTGGCGTTTGACGCCAAAAGTGCAATTTAGTGATGGAAAACATACATTTTCCATTTCATTTGGTGGTGTTTGAACAATTAATTATACCATTATTATCAGATCTTCAAATCTGCTAATAATATTGACGGAAACTGAAGTTAACGGCATTCAAAGTAGGTGGCCGCCACTTCTTTTTAGCACGCGAGGTACATACACCTTTTCCTTCTGCCTCGATTTATTTCATTCCACCAGAATGTCGGGCACGTGACGCCATTTTCTTCATACTTCTAAAAAAGTTAGGAAGTACATTTTTGGTATGTCAATATTTTATAACTTTTTTCTGAATTGATAATGTCATTTAGGACTTTCTATTTGTTCTTAAGCCATAGCCGTCACGTCGCCGACAAAGTAGACGTTTTCGTGGAACGCCCCGGTACGAGTTTTCCGAGCCGGGACAGAAATTGGATGTGGCACCCCCTCTTCTCTGGCACTGAGATAAATTATCTCAAAAACCTCTCAAAAGTGTATTAATTTGGCGCCCCCTGAGACTGTCGCCCAGAGCAGGTGCGCCGGGATTTCGGGTCGTTCTTAGTTCTACCAGAAACTGAAACTTTCATATAAGGTCATGTGTTCATGGGAAGACGCAAACTCATAACAGTCAGGATATCGCCCAATGTTAAGCGCCCCCGAGACGGTCAAACGGTTTGACTCAAACACGTAGATTTTGGTCGTTTTGATCATTTTGATCGTTTACAAAGGTGGTTTGAACGGTTTGTCAAACATATACGGGTTTGAAGCCCGTTTGATGAAATTTCATACGTGCCGTTTGATCGTGTTCCGTGCGTTTGAACAAACTCGGCTTAGTTTGTGGTGGATTTCGTAGTGTGACACAAGTCTAATCACGGCGGCGTACCGAACCAAACTGCGCAGTGCCGTTGGACAACCGTTCAAACCGACATCAAACGATTTCATCAAACATGTAAGGTTTGAATCAAACCATTTGACCGTCTCGGGGGCGCTTTACTCGCCGGCGTTCGGCTGCACACTTACACTACGCCGCTTATGTTATACTAGCGTTTTCCCGCGGCTTCGCCCGCGTTGTTCCCGTTATTGTCCCAAAGGAACTCTTTACCAAGATATAAAGTTTCCTATGTTTCAATCCTGGACTTGGCCTACTTGCATACCAAATTTCAGCTCAATCCATTCAGTTATTACTGAGTTTTTAGTAACAAACATCCAAATATCCAAACCTTTAAACATCAAAACATCCGCACCACTAAACATCTAAACCTCCAAAGATCCTTACAAACTTACACATGTATAATATTATTATTATTTCACTTACTTATGTCATTCATAACTTTTAAGGGTAGCACAATTTTTGTTTTTTTTTTTTTCTAAAACACAATTCCAATGATTAAAATGGAGTTTTCTTACACTGCACAATTTAAAAACAAAGTGTCTAGATTATTTTGATTACAAAATTAAAATAACTTCTCTTAAAGATGTATTAAAAGTTAAAACGATCTTTATCCTACATCCATTGTATTCCAATGATTATACCTAATAAAACTAAGCGTTAAATCTAAAAGCGTATTAATTCTACCGGATAATTAATTTGTCTTCTTTCCATCTAAACTGTTTCAATTGTTACCAAAACTTGGCTGACAAAGGGCGGCCATTTTGGAAACTTTGCTAAACTTGGCGATTCATGAATACATCTCTAAAAAGACTTATGTCTTCTTTAACTTTTTCTCTAATCGTAACCTTAAGTTAATCGGCTTTAGGTTTATTTTTAAATAATTATAATATTGATAATAGGCAGTTATGGAAAGAAAAACAAACTTTGGAACTTCACGATTACAAGTGAATTGTGTTTTTAATTACGCCTATAAATATATTACGGGGGACGTAGATTAAGAAATAAAAGGGAAATTAATTTTAAAATGGTTTATGCTTTTTTGTAGCTTGGTATTCTGCATATGTCTAGACCCTGCAACTAGATCAGGGTCTGATCTTGGAGAAATTGAGGGAACTCTTTACATAACGCACTGTTACAACAAGGTATATTTTATGAGTAAGTACTTCTTAAAAAGTTTATGTACATCAATTAACGGATGCTTAATGGATTATTTCGTTTTTAATATTTTTGATGATTATTTGTTATTGGTTGATGTTTGATTGATTCATTTGGCTCATTAGGGAAAAACATTTCCAATACAGTCTTAATTCTTTCTTATTGTTTATCATTAAAAAAACTGGTACCAAAAAAGGAAAATTAACGACTTTTGTGAAAGTTAACGAGTCCAAACAAAATTATGTAGAAATGCACTTATAATCATACGTGTGCTGACTCGGGGCACGTTGTAGGGATTTGATATCAATAAATAAAATATCGATATATTGGTTAATAGATTTTATATGTACATGTGCGCATTAAAATCGTCTACTACTATAAAGAGATTCAATATTATGTCAAATATGCTGTCCTAAACAAAAACACGTGAATATTGTATTAACTCGTGGATTACTGAATATACTGACATACAAATACGTGAAGCAAAGTTAGTTGGCTCTAAATATTTTTATTAATTTGTTTATTGTATTTTAAAGAGTATTATAGAATGAATGATACTTATTAATGTAGAATAACATCTTAAATAAAAACAAAAATATTGCTTTGCTAATCCGCGATATGATAACGTGTAAGATAATTAGTGCTAGTCCGTTATAATTACTTGCGTATCTCTTCATGCACTTACATGTAAAACGAAAAAACATGCAAATAAATATAGCAAACCATAACAAAAAATACAAAACTCGACACGTGTTTCGCCTTTCTACGAGGCATCCTCAGGAGCTGCTGGAGATGTTGACCGTCCGGCGACCACTGACAAAATAGACTTCCGCAAAGTAATGCCTAATTCAATCGATTATTTGAAAAAATCTTGATATTCTTGATCTTAACAGTAACATTGGTATAGTTTATCCGGCAGCGTTAGAGTAAAAAGCCATAAAACTTGTTACAATAGCATCATTACTTCGAAAGGTGACAAGTCGTAATACGAAGTAGTGAATTTCGACCTAAACACTTTCTATTAAAGTTCAAAATGCTTTTTATGTTTCAAATACAAAAAATATCTTCACACCTGCATAGGGTCGTCAAAACTGTAATAAGTGGGTAAAATATTAAAACAAACATAAACCACTAAACCAGATTCAACGGAATAGGTACTAGTTGGAAATTCCCGATTGTTGCAACCCTACCCTCCAATGTTTTTTATTGCATTTGCAATTTTTGTGCTGTCATTTGACATTGTACCTTAGTACTAACTATTACGTTAGCTTTTTGTATACGCAAGAAATCACTTACACTCTTTCTATAATAGATAACAATTAGCTCATTTTTATGACTCTTTACTCTTAAGCCGCCGGGCAAACTATATAAGTATTTCTTTGTCGATAAAATATTTTGCTACATCACTTTAGTATGCATGCTCCAAGTTAGCATAAGTATGCTTATAATATAATACCGGGTGTTGAGACTCTTCAACTAAAGTCTCTTAATCTAATGGTGAGTTTCAAGTTGTTAACCCTATTATATAAAGTCAAATTGGCCAATAACAATGTCGGACGACAACAATAGACTACAGAGCGTCCCAATCCATTTCATTAGAGTAACATCCTGCCCCTTCCCGCGGCGTCATTTCCTGCGCAGCTTATTTCCGGTTCCGGTGGAGCTAATATAAGTTGCACGATTTTTGTGTCAAGCCTTTTTTTACCATATCGTTTTAGTTTAAAGATATTTTTCCTAAACAAATGCTACTTTGAAACAACTCTCTAATCTTATACATTTAGAGAAGCATATTCACGAGATATTAATAGTAACTTAAAATAAGTTTCTGTCCAAAAAATGTTTTCTTGAGGCAAGCTTTTATTGCCGACTGTACGTTTTTACCCGACTGCGGCGAAGCCCAAAGGAGGGTAATGTGTTTGACCTGTATGTATGTATGTATGTCCGTTCCTGTGTCCGCTCGTAACTAATCAACAGCACAACCGATTTTGATAAATGATACATCATTGAATAATCGCAAACAGCACGTCAAAATTAACCAAATGAGCCTAAACACGTGAATGTATAATAATAATAATAAATATTAGGGGACAATCTTACACAAATCGAACTAGCCCCATAGTAAGCTCAATAAGGCTTGTGTTATGGATACTAGACGACGATATATTTAATAGATACAAATACTTAAATACATAGAAAACATCCATGACTCAGGGACAAATATTCGTGCTCATCACACAAATAAATGCCCTTACCGGGATTCGAACCCAGGACCTCTTGCTTCGTAGGCAGGGTCACTACCAACTAAGCTAAAGGGGTCGTCAAATCTGTGTATTTGACGACCCCAAATAGAGACGCAATGAGCGTTTTTTGACTTAATTATAAAACGTTGCAAACAATACTTTTTTTACGACTAGGTTTTTTAAAATATAAAATACAATCAAGGCATAACCTGCAAAAAGCAAATATGACGTTTGACTGACAGTATGTGTCTATGGTAAACTTTTATTTTTTTTAAATTGACACGCAGTGAATATATTAAAAATACTTATTTTTATGTTGGCATCAATGAATTTAGTTCGGAAAGTTTTGTTTTTCTTAAAAGCCGTAGGAATTTAATTGTTTGTTAAGTTAGTAGTTGTGCATTTTTATCGTAAAGTTAGAATTGAGCGCTTAATCCTTGACCTAAGTTTAACCTAGATTTAGAAGTCTGTGGCTGCTAGCAATAACGTAAAGTGACTATAGCGACACTAGTGCTGTTATGGAGAATAGAGTATAGACTTCTCTGAACTCATATTATGTATGTTCTTATATTAGTGTTCGTGACCAAGTAAAACACAGATAAAAGTACAGGAGTAGAAAAATAGGTTTATTTTTCGGAATAGGAGGCGTAAAAGTAAATTAGAACGTTTTTGCAAAACTTTACGTAACACTCTTGGCGTTAATTGGTTAAACAAAAGCTGGTTTAAAAAATGTTGCCACTCAGCGTCATGCCACTAAGTGTCGCTGGGGTTTGTGCTAGCTTTACTAGATGAGTCTAAGGCTGCGTTTACCGGAGCTGTGCGAGGTAGTCGAGTGGTGTGTGAGGAAAAATCCACCAATCCACGTGCCTAGCCTCGCTCTGCGCGGCCCGGCATTGTGGCCCGGCGGTGGAAACGTAGTCTAAAAACTGCCAATTGTCACTTCAAATGTGTCTCTATGGAGTGTTTCAAAATGGCTATGGTACATAGGCAACACCATACTACGACGAATTTGTCAATTACACAACAAAGACACATTAAAGAAACCAATGAGGTTTTAAAACCGTGAAGCGTTGAAATATAATGTTCCATACATTATAATAATTATTTCGATGCTTCCGGGGTTTCCGGATAACGCCTAACATAACAGACGTTGAAATTTGCCCCATAACACCCACGTCTTAAAATCAATACGTCTTATGTATCAAGTTGTGTTGATAACCAACTGAATGTCTATTATGTTTGAGCCTAAACTCTAGTCATTTATGACAAACATTCATATAAAGTTTGAGTAGACGATATTTTTCACACAGGTTGAATATCGTTTATAAGATAAAAATCTGTGATTGGTTACTGACGTGAGAAATTCGTTTCACGAGTTTTTTCTTCAGCACTAAGTACTAGCTTTGCCCCCGTAGTCCATGGAAACGATTTTGAGCATCAGTTACGCTTCCATACTTATTATATCGTCGACCGTAGGCTGAATTACGGTAAGGGACATTGTTTTGCCTGTCCCTTACCGTAATTCAGCCTACGGTCGACGATATTTCGTTGCCGCGAAGCAGATTGTAGACTGCGCCACTGTTTGTCACTGTCCAAGTACCTAAGCAAAATGTCTAGCTTGTAGGTACAGCAACCTATGCTGAACATCATCATAAAATTTGACCAACAACTAAAACAAGACTCATAATGGGACTCGGTGCCTACAACGCGTAGCTTTACACTTTGATAAGATATGGCAGTATACTATGGGGTTATCTGGTCCGGCTTAACAGATATGTTGACAGTTCGCGAGCTTCATGGGAGTCAGTTAACTCCACCTACAAACAAATTGTGTATTTATTTTATCCCAGAGGATTTCGCTTTGGGAATTGAACCGAATTTCCTTTTCCCGGGGCCGGAGATTAAAACTGCTCTTACAAGTGTTCCCGGAATATGGTATAGATAGATTATGTTACAGAAAGTTCATTCTACAAACGAAACTATCTGTTAACTGACCTTTAGGACGTTGCAATAATGTTGGCATTCGTTTATTGTGTATAATTAACAATGTCTTAGATGAAATATTAATCCATTTATCAATCTTCGATCTATATATATATATATATATATAATTTCAGTAGTAATCTAATTACGCTGTTAAGCACACGTTTTCCTAATGACTGATACACACATAACTCTCTATTTCAAAAACTACTGAACCGATTTTGATAAAACTTGCAAAGTTCCCTAAGTTAGACTATTATAGTCTAACTTAGGGAACTTTGCAATTTTAGTTGGACTAGGTATAATACCTAGTCCAACTACATTTTTTGCAATACAACTTATAGTTTTTGAGATATGCGCGGACAAACATACAAATATACATACATGTACACTTCCGAAATTTGGCACACACGTTTAGAAGCTGGTATAGAGTATATAACATATTTAAAAACTGCAATTCTGACAATATTACATACATACGGATCTGATTGATAAATCAAAACAAACAATCAATTTATTGATGTACAAACTTTAAAAAAAATGCACAAAAGGTGCTTTATAATGTAATTGTTTAGTGTGTAAAAGAAAATCACAAGATGCAAAAAGGTACACGCAATCTGTATTTTAACTACTCTGTGGCGGCGGATAAAGGTCAAAATTGGGTAAACAGAAAAAAGGCTTCGTCAAAACATGATTGGTCGATCTAATTACGCGCCGGTATTGGTGGGGCGATTAATTACGAAAAATTGCGTAATTAGTTCTGATGAAAGTGATAATGAGAATATAGATTATAGTGAACGTGCACAACGAAGGTGCTGCCAACTGGTGCCGGAAATCCGAATTTTGTGCTCTATCATGCTGGCGCCACATTAACAGGAAACCCCGTTAATATCGCGATGATGGGCGATTAACGTTAGTGTGGACACGACTATACATGACATTGACATTTTTTTACACAACTAGGGTGGCAAACAAGCATACAACCCGCCTGATGGTAAGCAGTCACAGCAGCCTATGGACGCTTGCAACACCAGGGGCATTACGTGCGTGTTGCCGACCCTTTAATAGTACATTGTGTATCAAGGGCGGTAAGTAAGGAATTACAAACGAGTGTTTGTTACAAGGCCGAGGCGAAGCCGAGGGCTTTAACAACACGAGTTTGTAATTCCTTTACCGCCCGTGGCACACACAATGTTTTTCATCACACTTGTGAGGAAATCTGATTAAAATAACCTTACTTAACCTAAATAAAATTGTAAAACTGACAGTGACATTAGTGACATATCCATAGACAATGCGAATCTCAAGTCACGTTCGCAAACCATAGCGGTAAAGACTTAAAATGGTTGATTTTATATTTTAAAAATACTGAAATACACTATTTAAACATTTAATTAATGTTACAGAAATATGGGTTTACATGTATTTGCAATAACAGTTCTCTTTAAATAAATATTTCAGTGATAAAAGTTAAAAAAGTAAGTTGGCGTTTCCTGTGAACATGACAAATAAGAGTAAAACAGAACCAGCGTTTCAAATTTAAAAAGAAAACCATTACGCCCTAGGGCGTAATAGCTCATTTACGGCCCGCAAAACCTACGTGTAAAGACATTATTTTCGAGCAAGTGTGATGAAAAAACCTATTTACTCACTTCTGAAGTACTGTAGCCTTCCGGGAGATGACCCGTATTTTTTTCAGGCTTGATAAGTTTCCCTCACTATCCGCAGGGGTCTCCAAACTTTTTTCCCAGAGGGCCATATAACACCTTTGAAAATGTCGCGCGGGCCACATGACATGGTCGACTTGGAGTTACGGGGGGTGCTCTGTGTCTCACATCATCTGTAGGTACTTTACTGTGCGGGCAGAAGGTTTTCGTACGTAGCTATTCATATTCTGTGCCGCAGGCCCGATTAGGGCCTACGCTAGCTGACGCGAGTGCACGGAGCGGCGCGGCGTGCGGCCAAAAATATGCCACCCGCGCCCGCTTCACTTAGCGCTGTTCATACAATAGGCTACTTGACAGTGTGAAAAATAATGGAAGAATTATGGATATATGTATTAATTATAAGTATTAAAACCAATTTACGTTAATATTACTAAAAATAGATGGATAATTTATTTATAAAACTCGGATGAAAATTGATTATTTTTTATCTGTCGCCATTTTATCGAAAACGGTTTGCATTGGCCGATGACGTCACACCATAGTAAACGGCATCGATAGCATCTGTCAATCCTATTTTTAAAGGTAGAACGTTATGCGATCCTCGTTGACATTTGTCGGTTTACTATCATGTGTCGTCATAGACGCCATAGGTATTGTCCGAGAAACCGTTTTGGCGGCTAATTTTAAAAGTGCTTTTGTATTTGCTTTTTTCGGAAAAAATACACATAAGAATTAAAAATTACCACTTTCTGAGTGCTCAATAGACATCATTAAACAATCGGATTGACTTTTCAGAAACCTGTCAAGTAGCCTATTTCTTATTAGACGGGCGTCCGTTCCGGGTAATCCGCGTCAGTTAGCGGAGGCCCTTAGAATGCCTCGCGGGCCGGATCATAGGCCCTCCCGCTTTTTTCCCGTGGGCCGGATCGGAATGGCTCGCGGGCTGGATCCGGCCCGCGGGCCGTAGTTTGGCCCCAGGCATAGTGTATCTTTGGTCGATATAGTGCTGCCACCTATAGTTTCTGCACGTTCCCTGGAAACGCCGATTTCGTTACTACATAAGTAATAATGCGTTCGATTCAGCGCCACTCAAAACACATGACTCATGATCTCAGATTTTTGCTCTTGTAAATATCTATCTACACAATCTATATCGAACACGTAGGTAGGTATAAGTTATTTTATTTGGTCTAATACAATAGTACATTGTGTATCTAGGGCGGTAAGTAAGGAATTACAAACGAGTGTTTCTTATAAGCCCGAGGTGAAACCGAGGGCTTTAATAACACGAGTTTGTAATTCCTTTACCGCCCGTGGCACACACAATGTTTTTCATCACACTTGTGAGGAAATCTTAATAAAATAACCTTACTTTTCGACCCAGTATGACAAGAAAATACTAAAACAGACAGTGACATTTGTCACATATGTCCACAGATAATGCGAACGTCAAGTCACGTTCGGAAACCATAGCGGTAACGGCCATTTTAGTTGATTTTATATTTGCAAAATAAAGAAATACATTATTTAAACATTTAATTAATGTTAGCGAAATAAGTGTTTATATGTATTTGCAATTACAGTTATCTTTAAATAAATATTTCAGTGATAAAAGTTAAAAAAGTAAGTTGGCGTTTCCTTTGAACATGACAAATAAGAGTAAAACAGAACTAGCGTTTCAAATTTAAAAAGAAAACCATTACGCCCTAGGGCGTAATAGGCCATTTACGGCCCGCAAAACCTACGTGTAATGACACCATTTTCGAGCAAGTGTGATGAAAAAATTATTTCACGATACTCACGATATCACATCAAGCCACGACGTTAAGTGCAAAAAACAATAAGTCTCTTTTACCGCAAAGGTAGTTATACCCTTTTGCAAATATTACACAACTCCCAAAGCCAGTTACACGTAAAAATCACGCAAGTACTAAAACCTTACAAAGAACCAAATCGAAAATTGAGTATACAAAAATAACTACGGAAAAGTCATATTTGAGTAACATTTTTCGAGCTGATCTCGACTTCAATTCCATGCTCCAAGATTCAATTTTGTATGAATCATTATATTGAGATAGACCGTTAGGGTCGGAGTTCACGATAGGGTGACCAAGCGATGACAGCGGTCGGGACAAATTGAGACAAAGTTACTTTTTTCTGACGCAGCGGGCGATAAAAATGAGATTTATTTTTTTGCCGCCCGATGGAATATTTATGGTTTGCGGATATCATCTTGGTCTTTATTTGTATTAGGTTACGTTAGGGGCTCATCGATAATATTATTTTTCATCACACTTGCTGTAAGTTTTGCGGGCCGTAAATTACCTATTACGCCCTAGGGCGTAATGGTTTTCTTTTTAAATTTGAAACGCTGGTTCTGTTTTACTCTTATTTGTCATGTTCAAAGAAAACCCCAACTTACTTTTTTAACTTTTATTACTGAAATATTTATTTAAAGAGAACTGTTACCTACTGCAAATACATGTAAACACATATTTCTGTAACATTAATTAAATGTTTAAATAGTGTATTTCAGTATTTTGCAAATATAAAATCAACCATTTTAAGTCTTTACCGCTATGGTTTCCGAACGTGACTTGTCGTCTTGATATTTATGTCACTAATGTCACTGTCAGTTTTACAATTGTATTTAGGTTAATTAAGGTTATTTTAAACAGATTTCCTCACAAGTGTGATGAAAAACATTGTGTGTGCCACGGGCGGTAAAGGAATCACAAACGAGTGTTATTAAAGCCTTCGGTTTCACCTCGGGCTTATAACAAACACTCGTTTGTAATTCCTCACTTACCGCCCTAGATACACAATGTACTTGCCTTCCACACACATTGGTGAAAGTTCAGAAGGTCCCACCTCATTAGAATGGCATTTTTGATTACCGTAAACTATGTATGGTCCAATGCAATTAACTATGGTTCAAACTTTGGCGGATCTATAGTTGAAAATAGTGTGCAACCACAGACATATCTGTGGGTCCAGTGAAAAGGGGTAAAAGTCACATTTAACCTAGGAGCAAAAGAGCTTAAGTCATACTATAGATTAGATTATTTATTTCTCGTTTTAAAATTACATTATAAGTTGCATTGCATGTCAAGTTATAAGAATTTAAAGCGAGATCGTCAATTAAATGGAATAAATAAAAATAAATAATAAAAACTAAATAAAACATCAATTAGCAAGGTCAAGATACACATTAAATGTCAAAATAAATTAAGCACAAAGAATATGTCAAAACAGGGATAGTTAAATGGAATAAACAATTTACAAAATCAAATTATACAATGAAAATAAAAATAAAAAATAATAATACTAAAACAAAATAAAAAATCAATTAACAAGGTCAAAATACACATTAAATGTCAAAATAAATTGGGCACAAAGAATAAGTTAAAACAGGAATAGTCAAAAAATACAGAATGTCATATATCATTAAAATTTAAAAATAAAAATAAAATGAGCAATAATAGTAATATAACAGTGCAGGAAAAATAAATGTCAATTATAGAGTTGTGACCTTTTGGTCCTGGTATAAATTTGACTTGTATCCCTTTTCACTGGACCTACAGATATATTGAGATAGAAGGAAATAAATAGTTCGCCAGGTGGGTGAGCGTTTTCCAAAATAAATCCCGGGGTAGCTACTTTCTCAAAACATGGACTTTTGAGGGTTTTCTGGCTCAGAATCGTTAAGTAGTACTTTCGAACCATATACGTAAAAGAAAGTGTCCCAAAATTTGTATGGATTTTTTTTCTTCCACTACGTCACGTCCATACAAACATAATGCAAAATAGTGACGTAGTGGGCAAATTAATTTGGGACATTATTTTGGAAAACACCCGGGTCCAACTTTAAGGGCTTCGTCACGCTTACCAACAAAAGTAATCCGCAACAGGCTTCGTCGTTTATCACTAAGCTTACGTTAAAAAGGATCACCCCGAATCGTAGCTGGCTCAAAAGTGCGCATTACGCTGGCAGCGTTGCCACGCTGCACATTTATTTATTTATTTATTAAAACATAGTGGGACAAATCGGTCATTTCGATCTCGATAATGGTTTGGACGAAAGTTGTAGTTTAGATATAATAGGGTATTTGACAACAATAAAAATAAATTCATGAACTCTAACCAGCAAATTACGCTCCCAAAACAGCCCGGATAAAATCATTCAAACTTATTTTCGTGCCACCGACGATTTTACAATGACGAACACTAAAAATAAGGCACCATGTTGAGCATGACGTCACAAGTCCGTATTTCATACTAAACTGCATACTTTCGGAGCGTTTTGACACTTCATATAAAGAAGCTGATTTGAACTGTCATCAAGTAGCCTATTTTGATAGCTCTACATTCTATGATGAAATTAATTCTTACCCCTGTACCAAACACCCTGTATGTTACTTATTACGCTGTATATATATATTATAACTAGCTGATCATAGCCTAAAATGCCATCTAAGATGGCTTCGTTTAACCTGAAATCACGCACGAAGGCAG
The DNA here is from genome assembly GCA_947034925.1 of Eudemis profundana. NCBI lineage: Eukaryota > Metazoa > Arthropoda > Insecta > Lepidoptera > Tortricidae > Eudemis > Eudemis profundana. Next base: position 4,213,842 of record OX344814.1, on the reverse strand, counting down.
CGTAATAAAATACACGATTTAAATTCAACCCAACTCCACGCCATTGATTCTAGCTGACTCACTCTTTTCACAAAGGTGGTACTTTTTAGAGATCCGTAACAGAAAGAATAAAGAAAAAACGCACGAGTTAGCATGAAAGATACCCAAATTGCTGTTATGCGTGCCTATGAATAATATTTGAACAGTTCCCTTGATTCTCTAAAAACCCCCTGATTTGTTTGCAATAGGGATGCCGACTGTGTTAAAACTATATAATTCTATTTAGTCCGTCAGTTAGATTATGGAAAAATATGGGACACGTATTTTTTGGTTTATCAAAATAATTAAAATCGACAAAGTTATAGATCATCAAACTTCTGGAGTGGGGGCTTGTGACTTCACTCCTAGGTGAAAATTGTACCAATGAGTGACGTCACTCGAAACTTCTAAGCACTCTATCCCCGTCATTTTTTGTTTGTCAAACAAAAGAAAAAATACGTGTACAATATTTTTTAATAATCTAACTGACGGACTAAACAGTTTTCTTAGTCGTCTAGCCCATTAGAGAATGTAATACCCGGTCAAATTTAAAACCCGGGTATTACCCAACTCTAAATTAAGAGGGAACAGCAAGGTCGAGAAAATTGAAAATTAGGTATTTGTAAAATGTGTCGCTATCCCGCACTGCCTGCCTCTCACCCGCAGGGCGCGATAGAGACAACTGCAGCTTGGACCGAAAATACCTTTTAAAATTTCATGAAAACAACGTTTCGTAGTCCCCTGATTTATTCCCCAAAACTTAACCTATTTAACTATTTTTTTACATCAAACATTAAAGAAAGGCTTTGGCCGTGTTCCTATGTTTTCCTTTTTTTTTTAATAATCTAGTCAAATTTGTTTTCTGGATGTGTGAACACAGCGGAAAATCTGGCATTTTTTTTAGGTTTTTGAAGGTTAATATCTCTATTGAGAATCAATTTATCGTAAAAAGGAAAACATAGGAACATATCAATAGTAGCCATAAATTTTTGGACAAAAAATGATTGCTCTACTGGCATTGTCCAGGGAGGAAACAGGGGACTACGTTTGTATGGAAAAACTGCCCTCCTCCTTCCTCTTAAGTCGGTTGCCCGGGTACCCGGGTTTTCGGATATTCGAGTTGCATTACCTACAATTAACGTGCCGGTCGTGTTAAGTAAAATAAGCAAGCATGTGGTGTTTTTTCGCGTTTGCTTTAAGGCTTTATTTATTATCTTTGAAATACTTTAAAATAAAACTGAACGCTCATATTTTTTACCCGGGTTTGAGTCAATATACCCGGGTCTTATCCGACTCTAAATAAAGTTGGTTACCCGGGTACCCGGGTTTTTGGGTACCCTATTTGCAATCCCCTTTACACACCTTAATAAACACAGAAAAGGTATTTTTTCAAATCGGTCCCGCTGTTTTTAGATAACCGCCGCGTTATAAACGTACAAAACAAAACATATGGACGAATCGACAACCGTAATTTGTTTTTTCATACAAACACAACCTAGCTCTCATTTTAATTAAACCAATATAATAAAGTTTAGTTTGGAATTTAGTTTTAAGTTCGAATGTTCCCGCGGTCCAAAGTATGGCGTTTGATAGGTTTCTTGTTGTGTGACCGCGCCACATCTGGCCACCCAAAGTTTAGTTAGAGAATCGTGACAGATGAAGCTACTGTAAAATTAAACATAAGCAAACCACCCTCATTCTCTTGTTTATTTAACACGTTCGCTGCGTTATTAGGCCTATAGGCGTAATACGTGGCCTCCCACTCGGTGCGGGAGCAAAATCTGGTGTATTCGCGTTCGTGCGAAGCGTATATCTCGTAGATTATTTGGAGTATGAATGAGACAAATATACCTTTGTAAATAGCTATTAAAGGGCTACTAGTTCCGACTAGAAAAATTGTATTACGCCTTTAGACCTAATACCGCACTAAAGAAAAAAGTAGTAATTACTTGCGGCTATTAGGTTTAAAGACCTAATATGGAATAATAGGCAATTCAACCTAGCATCGCACTGATTTTAGTATTGTTTTTAGTTAGTGTTGTGCTGGCAGTCGTTTGTTTATGACATAATTTAAGACCAGGTTGCGAAAAAATGACGTTGAAGAAAAAACACACCTTTGAAAAACGGGGACCGCAAAGAAAAATTTGTGTTGGGTGTTATAAAAAGCTCCGTGCGACATTGAACAGCCGAGACGCCCAAAGAAAATCAAAAAAAATTAAATCTTTTTGTGTTCAGTGCCAAAAAGGATATTGTGTAAAATGCTTCTATGATTAACATTTGTAAAAGTTTATCTAGGTATAAGAATGTAAAATTTTTTTTAAACCTTTAATTAATAAAGCAAACTTGATTTTTTTACTTATCGACTACATTTTTTCCCATCACTAAAATAAAACTTAAATGTCCCATTGATCTGGTGCGGTATTAGGTCGATCAACCTAATGTTTATTTTGACGTTTTTTTCAAAAATGACAGTTGTAAACCTCAGGCGAAGCCAGTTGGGCAAATATATACTCTATTACAACAGCATAGACTCAAAATTTGTACGATTTCGTTTATTTTCACACAGATAACACAGGTTGAATCAAGTTCATACTCACTAGGCCTTTTAACATAATACCGCACCAGCGGAAAGTGTACGTCTTAGGTGTTCCGACCTAATAACGCACTGAGGTAAAAACAAGTAAGATTATTACCGCAGCGAACGTGTTAAGGATCTGTGTAATTTTAGGATTCCGTACCCAAAGGGTTCCGACGGCGCCCTATTATAGCTTGGCAACTTCGTTGGTGACACTCACCTGAGTGCTTTTTGTTCTGTGCAGCCGTAACTACTTACACAAGTTACCGCCAACACGAACGGCGACCGACGGATGCAGCCTCCGGAGGCCCCCGTTCGTGTTGGCCTCTGCTGTCCGTCTGCCCGTCTGTCCGTCTGTCACAGGGCTCTATCTTTTGAACGGTAGAGAATGTTATAGCGGTATAACAACAAATAATAAAAACAAAATAAAGTTAAAAGTAAAAGAGGGTTCCCATACAAGAAACGTGTTTTTGGCGTCGATTTGCTCGACGGTTCGTGTGCGAATCCGACTCGTACTTGGCCGGCTTTTATTTTGAAATCCCCCTTATTACCCCTGAAGCGGTATTGAACCCTTAAATCTAAGGAAAACTTCGCTTCGCCGTGTTCTACCGCTTGTATAATGGGCTGTGTTCTGAGAAATTGTTCGACATGATGCCTACGGCCACCTTCTACCACCGCACCGCTCGCCATCGGTATTCATTCACACACGTTGGAACCAAAATGGTCGCGCGCCGTGGCGGTTCCAAAGAAATTTCCTACCGCGCACAATCCGAATGTGGATTGAGCTCCCTGCCGCGGTTTTCCCGGAAGGCTACAGTATGGAGTTCTTCAAGAGGTGAGTGAATAGGTTCTTAAAGAGTCGGCAACGCGCACGTAATGCCCCTGGTGTTGCAAGCGTCCATAGGCTGCGGTGACTGCTTACCATCAGGCAGGCCGTACGCTTGTTTGCCACCATAGTTGTATAAAAAAAATATATATTTTCAGTACCTATTTCACATTTTCAGTATTTTTATAATATCTCACGAATTTGCTAGCTTTTTCAGAAAAGGTATTTAGACAGACGGTAAAAACGGTTTAATACCAATGAACCCGTCAAACGGGGGAGCTTGCGACACGTAGAGTAACTGTAATGTAGCCAGCTGTTTTTATAAAGAACGAATGTAGGTCGTTGAAGTAACTACCACGGGACGGTAGTCCAATATGCAAAGATTAGAAACAGTATAGTGTGCAGCAGCATTTCTGAAATTGCCATTTTCCTTGTCTGTACTAATGTTACGGAAGGTTTGCTAAAGAGCCATGGATTGCAGCATCCTAGGTATGAAAAGGACGAATCGAAAACACTACGTTGCACTCCAAAACACGCAAAGTGGGTCTGCCGCATGCACACAAAAAATTGTGTAGCCACTAGGTAATTGGATGCCGGATTTTAGACAACGCAGACGAGGCAGACCCAGGCGGAGATGGCGGGTCGACCTGGACGCTATCCTTAATACCAGAAGAAATGGGGCATTCCACCAGAATGTCGGGTACGTGATGCCTTTTTTTTTCATACTAGCAGTAGCAACAAAGTTAGGAAGTACATTTTTGGTATGGCAATAATTTATAACTTGGTTTCTGAATTGATAATGTCATTTAGGAATTTTTATTTGTTTTTAAGGTAGCTGCCATAGCCGTCACGTGCCCGACAAAGTAGACGTTTTGGTGGAATGCCCCAGATAACCGAGGAGACGTGGGAATCTAGGAGAGAGGCATCTGCCCAACAGTGGGACCCTAATATAGGCTAATAAAAACATGTTACCTCACATCCTAAGTTCCGCCGTCTGACGGAACCCTTTTCTTTAAAATGGTTCGCCTCTAACAGTTTTTTTTTATAAGCAAGGTTTCCTTTATTTAGCCGAGTAGCGCGGGTACGAAACCGCCCGCTTTACATAAACGCTCAAGTCCCGCGGGTGATTTGAGGCCCGGATAGTTTTCAGTAAGGGTACAGACGGCAGCAAAAACACCTAACGTTTTTTCACGTAAACATTTTTTTTTAAGCCTGACTAACTTGCAACCCTAGTGAGCGTAGCAATCATATGACCGGGCCGTCGGCCGTGGCGTTCCCTGAGGTCGAACCAGGTCGCTAGCCGGACCACCCCGAGTGAATCGGACTGGATTTTTAGGGTTCCGTACCAAAATGGTAAAAAAGGAACCCTTATGGTGCGACTCTGTCTGTCTGTCTGTCTGTCTGTCTGTCTGTCTGTCTGTCTGTCCGTCTGTCACAGCCAGATATCTCAGGAACTACTGCTGCTATCGGTTTGAAATTTGGAATAGTGTTAAAAGTCGCTAACCCGAGCTTATTGGACATAAAAAAAATCTTGTACCTTTTTTACTTTTTTTTTAAAGGGCTCCGTAATGGGATTTTCAAAATTGAAAGTAGGGCTTATATATCGAGTGGGGTATCAAATGAAAGAGCTTAATTTGTAGATTAAAATGCCATTTTTTTTTTTTTTTTTAAATAAATAGTTTTTGATTTATGGCGAAAAAAGTTTAAGAAAATACCATTCCCCCCCTATTATCTCCGAAGTTACTGATCAGAAAAATGTGTCATAATTACCAATTATTAATGTCGTCTTAAATATTACAGGAAAAATATAACGGTTTTCCTCACTTGCACCGTTTTTGAGAAATTTGCAAAAATCATAACATAACACATACTTATTTGCTCCTACTAAACTAATCGCCATACAGTTTTTCTTGAACTATTCATGTATCTACTTATTAGGATTATTATTATTATTAGGAAGACCGTTATATTTTCTCTTCCTAACTTGAATACTTTTTAAAAATTTACAAAAATCTTAACATATTAGTTCTACCCTCCCTACGAGAGCCATCTAGCGGAGAGTAGCAAAACTAAGCGATGATTTATTTCAGATTATATAAAAAATGTCTATTAAATACAATGATCACTCATCAGGCATCGGGAAAAAAACATAAAGTAACAATAATTATTAAAAACTCTATAATAGGAGTATAAAAATGAAATACCACTAGCGCCATCTAGGGACACAAATCTAAAATAAGGTAGCTTGTGGCTAAAAATGATACATGAGAACTAACTTAGTTGACAAACAATTATTTCAATCAGCCAATAACAAAAAGTAACGTTTAAGGGTGGATTTCAGAGCGTTTCAACCGCCGTCATCACCAATCCCGATATTATGATGACATCTTTTTAAAAATTACATAATTTTTGATCAAAACGTGAAAATAGTAGGTACTATTTTCTGATTTTATCAAAAGAATGGGATACATTCTTAAAGTGAATCGTCGAAATTTCGGGATTGGTGATGACGGCATTTGAAACGCTGTGAAATCCACCCTTAAATTTAAATTACAAGTAAAATTTACGCGCTATTTAGTATCAATAGATGTCGCTGTAGCATACGCTGCATCGCGCTGTTAAGATTTTTCCAGGTTGAATAGAGCTAAAGCGGGTTTAAGGCAGGGTTGCTGTTAGTCGTAAGGTTGGTCTACTTATTAGTTTATACGGAACCCTCGGTGCGCGAGTCCGACTCGCACTTGACCGGTTTTTTTTTATAATTGTTTTAACCTTAATATAAAGGCAAGTGTCAGAGTACGCGTCAATGATACTCGGGATATGCTTGAAGACTGGTGGGCCTAGTGAAAAGGGCTACAAATCACACTTATACCAGGTACAAAAGGGCACAACTGTATTGTATGACTTAAGCTCTTTTGTACCTAGGTTAAATGCGACTTATACCCCTTTTCACGGGTTTATTCTGTAATAATTCAAGGTGTTGGTAGATAATAATAACAATACGAGATCCGTATAGGAATAATGAACGTTTAATTATAGGATTACATGCCTTTTTATACTGGCTTACATATGATTTATTACACAATAATTAAATAATAGTATTTTATGCAACAGTTGTATAAGTGGGTTCAAAAAATGCGAATTGCGTAAGTTGCGATACGAGCCGCGAATGCGGCGAGTATCGCAAATAGAGACGCAATGAGCATTTTTTGACTTAATTATACAACGTTGCATACAATACTTTTTCTACGACGAGGTTTTAAATTATAAAATACAAAATTAATCATAACCTGGAAACAAGGCAAATATGACGTTTGACTGACCGTTTGTGTCTATGGTAAACTTTTTTTTTTAATTTAAAATATACCTAAATTAAAAATACTTTTTTATGTTGGCATCAATGAATTAAGTTCGGAAAGTTTTGTTTTTCTTTAATTTAATTGTTTGTTAAGTTGGTAGTTGTGCATTTTTACCGTAAAGTTAAAATTGAGCGCTTAATCCTTGACCTAAGTTTAACCTAGATTTATAAGTCTGTGGCTGCTAGCAATAACGTAAAGTGACTATAACGATACTAGTGCTGTTATGGGGAATAGAGTATAGACTTCTCTGAACTCATATTATGTATGTTCTTATATTAGTGTTCGTGACCAAGTAAAAGACAGATAACAGTACAGGAGTAGAAAAAGAAATACAAAGGATTTACATTAATGTCAAGGCTACTCTACATATAAGGAGTGATGCCTCTAATATGAAATTAATTATTACATTGTAATATTTGTAATACATTCCAATCTTCAGCTGTACCTATGTGTCAGTTGGGACTACACCACAACGCACTACCTACCAACATTTTCCTTCTTAATAAAAATAGGTATTGAGACACGATTTATACCATGAACATGCATAAAGTATTTTATGTAAATATGAAATTAACAAACCTTTGCTATTTTTACATAGATTAAATAGTAAAGAAATGACTAATTTTAAATCAAAGTATATAAATGTAAACAAGTTTTTGCTAATGAATGGTAATTTAAGACATGCATTTTATTAAATACCTAGCTTATAAGGACACGTCATTACATAATTTCATTATTTTACACTGTAAGCCTGGTTCTCTCTTTCTTACAGTAATTATCAATATTAATCTACAATGCGCTTATATACACTTCTTTTTATAGATTTTCTATGAGTTTAAGTAGGTAAGATATTACACAATATAATATAGGCTTAATAACCTCATATGCCATGATGTATATGTTGCCGCCAACTAGCTTAATTAGCTATTTGGTTAGCTGCCTAGCCTTTTCATTAAACAGACTCCTTATTTTCGGTTAGGTTTGTTAGTCGGCATGTGTCCCTCAGAGCAGAAATAGAAGCCCCGCGCAGCGGGGCTTCGTCGACCTGCTGGCGGGTCATAGTAGACTGACGATGAAGGACGATTAACGTCAGTATAGCTACGACTTACTTTATTTAATATTGACACTTAGATGTCATTGACATTGACAGCTTGATTTGACAGGCATGATAGTTTCCTTTATTGTACGCCCGTGTCTCTTTTGTCGTTTAGTGCTGCCACCTATAGTTCGTGCACGTTCCCTATATTACACACTTATGACGGTTGTACATTTAGTAATCCAAAACCTACCAAATAAAGCCCCATTTAGGCGGGACGAGAACTCGTATGCGATTTTCATTTCATTGCGGCGATTAATGGATCAACTGTACTCCTCGTACCTAGGTAACCCGCAATGTAATCAAACTCGCATGCGAGTTCTATCCCATCTATATGAGGCCTAACGTAAACGTAACGTAATATTTTGATAATAAGGCAAGAACACACAACCTTCGTTTCTCGTTTTTCGTTCTTCGTTTTTTTCACGGTGGGTAGGCAAACAAATAAAACGTAATATTTTGAGTGCTCTATATTTATTTTGCAATATTACAATAATTTACAAGTTATAATTGCAAATTTAACTTACATGAATTAAGTTAGTCCTCACTGCCGCCCACAGTTATTTTCAACACTTATTTTCACCTACTAAGCAAATTAGTACTAAAGTCCAAAGGTCACTTTTTAAATCTTTTGTGTGCAAAACCGTTCAACACTCAAAACCTAAGATGGACCGCTTGCATCAGATTCAGGAGAGCATGAATGAGCTAAGGCACACATTCTTTTCCCAAATGGCCGCTTTTGAGAGCTCCGTTGGTTCCCGTAGTACTGAAAGCCCGTCACTAGAGAGCGACTACAAGTCTTTCAAAGCTCTGATCTGGAAGGCTGTTGGGGGTCTGCAGAAGCAGATGGAGCTTGTGCTGGCAGCTCTGGAGGAACAAGAAACCAGGTCCCGAGCAGGCATCCTGCTACTGCATGGCATTAAGGAAGCAGAGAACGAGGATGTGATGGTGATGGCTTCAACAGTTTTTCAGCAAGTGTTGCAGGTCCAGTCTGTCACGGCTCAATCCTTCATTGCCTGCCATCGCCTAGGTAGGATCAAGGACTCTAAACCAAGACCAATTTTGGTGAAGTTTGTGTGTCTGCAAACTAGGGATGCGGTCTGGAGGGCGAAGAAGAAGTTTAAGGGCTCGGGGAAAACACTGTCCGAATTTCTAACAGCGTCACGGCATGCAGTGTTTGTGGAGGCCCGGCGAATCTTCGGAGTCCGGGGCAGTTGGACGAGCGACGGCCGGGTCGTGGTGCAGTACCGCGACGGGTCGCGCCGCAAGGTGACGACCCTCGCGGAGCTGCGCTCGCTGCCTGCGCCGCCGGTAACCACCGAAACCCCTGCTAAGGAGCCGCCGGCAATCCTTACTGAGGCCCCTGTTAGAGCCCCCGATGTAGCCTCCGCTGGTGCTTCGAAAGAATCTGCGTCGGCGCCACAGGCGCCGGTCGGACCGGCGCTGCGTGCCCGCAATCCTAGAAACCCCGTCCCAGCTGGATCTCGGTAGCTGTGTTCTGTGATTGATGTGTCCTTCTCTTTGTGTTTCATGTAGCGTGTGTTTTTATTCATTTCTCGGAATACCTTCATACTGGTAGCGATAATTCGTAGACGATATCACGGGTGAGTAAATATTAACTGTCGTCTGCATGACGTATGTCATGTCAGCCTATCTCACCTATCTGTCAGCACATCTGTCAGCGACCCGGATGACGTTTGCGTCTTGTTGCTGCTAGGAGTGAAATGTATTTTTCTGAGTAAAACATTATTTTATTATTTCCTATTCTAGCTTTGTGTAAATGAATATCTAAAATAATGATTTTATTACTTTTGCTTTTAGTTACTTGTCTGTGTTAACTGCTGGCGAGCAAACGAGGATGTCTTGGTGGTCCTGCAGTTTAGTTTAATAATATTTCGCGTACACATATTTATTAGGTATTTTATACATATATATATATATATTGGTATTTATATTTATTTATTATAGTGATCACTCGCATCGATCATGTCGGATGTTTTTAACGCGAGTTTAGAAAGTGAGTTTTTCTCGCTGTCCTCTAGCAATTACGATTCCTTTAGTGATGCATCAGACATACCTGATTTGTGTGACCGGTTGCAATGTGCATTTGCCTCGTCCAAGAAGCACTTTAACGTTGTACATATCAATGCACAGAGTGTCCCGGCTCACTATTCAGAGCTACTTTCAACTTTTAGTTCCTGCAACATTGATGCAATACTTATTTCGGAATCTTGGCTTAAACCTTCCCTACCCTCACCTCTTTATCCTCTCCCAGGGTATCGTTTGATTCGCAATGACAGAACCGGCACTAGTGATGGAGGCTCGAGTACTATTCGCGGTGGTGGTGTTGCCATTTATGTAAAAAGTGATCTGACTTGTCGAGTGGTCGCTCAGTCACCTACTATTTATTCGAACTCTCCCGAGTATCTCTTTTTGGATATTTCTCTCCATCACACCAAAGTCCTTCTTGGCGTTTTTTATAGCCCAACCAGCCACATCAATTATTTTGACACTCTAGAGAGCACTTTAGTGGACCTCAGTCCGCAGTTTGATCACCGAATAATTATGGGCGATTTCAACACGTGTCTCATTAAAAAAGATACCCGATCCCTCAAGCTTCAGTCGCTCGCGACTTCCTTAAACCTCAGCATATTACCGTTAGGCCCAACTCATTTTCCACACAACGGACCTCCGTCACTTTTAGACCTCATCCTAACTTCTTCTCGTGATTTAGTTTCCTCTCATGGGCAATTTAACGCTGCTGCTTTCTCCTGCCATGACCTGATATACGCTTCCTTCAAAATTCGTCCCCCAAAACGGAGACATAAAATTATATTGCGTCGCAATCTTCGCGGCATCGATCTGCAGGCGCTTCGAGAAGACCTTTGCAAGGCTGATTGGCATGGCATCGACTTAATCGAAGATGTCAATCTTAAGTTGAGGGCTTTCAATGCCACATTGCTTGCGATTTTTGATGCTCACGCTCCGTTGAAGCCGATGCGTGTTAAGCATTTTCCTGCGCCGTGGCTTACAGACGACATAAGACGTTTAATGGCCAAACGAGACAGAGCACGCGTTAAACTTAGGTCCAGTCCGTCAGAGGAAAACCAGCTAATATACACGACGTTGCGTAATCGTTGCAACAGAGTTTGTCGGGATGCAAGGCGTCGGTACATTCATAAATCCATCGATGACTGCCCTCCGGTTAAGCTTTGGAGATTCTTGAAGTCGCTTGGGGTGGGCAAAGCTCCTCAATGTTCTCCCGGTGGTCTAGATTTAGACGCCGTCAACCTCCACTTTAGTTCATCTCCGGTGACTTTAGGCTCCACTGTTAAGCAACGTGCTCTGTCTTCTCTTGCCAGTATCACACACCCCGACTCTTCTACCTTTGAGCTTGGTAGCATTTCTTCGCAGGATTTTCTTGCCATCTTGAAAACAATTAAGACGAAAGCAGTTGGTGAGGATAATCTTAGCTTGGACATGCTTATGCTCGTGGCGGACGACATCGCTCCAATCCTTTGCAATATTATAAATTTTTCCTTCAGCTCCGGCTCCTTTCCTTCAATCTGGAAATATGCCCAGGTAATTCCTCTCCCCAAAACCGCCAATCCTGTCACTTTCTCTGAATATCGTCCAATTTCCATTCTCCCAATTTTGTCCAAAGTTATTGAACATTTTGTAAACCGTCGACTTTTATCGCATTTGAATAGGCACAAAATGTTCAATTCTTTCCAATCTGGTTTCCGTCCCGGGCATAGCACAGTTTCGGCTTTGGTTAAAGTCACTGATGACTTTCGCTTTAATATCGAAAACAAAAAGCTCACACTTCTCGTTCTTTTGGATTTTAGTAGTGCCTTCAACACTGTAGACTTCGATATCCTTCTAGGGATCCTCAATACGTTAAACCTCTCTCAAACCGCATTATCCTGGTTTCGTAGCTACCTCTTTGGGCGGCGGCAGCGTGTCAAGGTTGATGACAAGGTGTCCGAGTGGTGTGACCTCTCCGCTGGTGTCCCTCAGGGAGGTGTGCTCTCTCCTCTCCTTTTCTCAATTTTTATTGATGGCATTACGAAATCCTTAAAATCCTGTTACCATCTTTACGCAGATGATTTGCAAATATACGCGGCGGCTGCTATCGATGATTTTCCATCATTAGTTAATACTATGAATATCGACCTAGAATCTATACGTGTTTGGGCCTCCGATTTTGGATTAAAAGTTAACGCTAATAAGTCGCAAGCGATTGTCATTGGTAGCCATCACTTCATTGCAAAATTGTCAGATATGGTAGTGCCTAATATTACTTTTGATGGGACCTCGATCCCTCTCTCCTCTACTGTTAAAAATTTAGGCATCACCATTGACCAAACACTTTCCTGGTCAGCTCACTTAGCCGAGGTCAGCAGGAAATTGTTTGCGTCGCTTCACTCTCTGAGGCGTCTGCAGAATTTCCTTCCAATTCACACAAAAATTTCTCTTGCTCAATCTCTCTTGCTTCCTCTCCTTGACTATGGTGACATTGCGTTCCTGGACCTTACTGAAGACCTCCTTGACAAGCTAGAGCGACTGCAAAATGTTTGCATACGGTACATATTTGGTCTGCGGAAATTCGACCATGTGTCTCAATATCGATCACAACTCGGTTGGCTTCCTATCCGTCGTCGTAGGGATGTGCATGTTCTGTCATTGCTTTTCAACGTGCTATTCAATCCTGCATCCCCCTCCTACCTTTCTGAAAGATTTATCTATATGGCTGTCGACAGTGGTCATCGTTTGCGATCGAGTGCCAATCTTTCTCTTGCCATTCCGACTCATAAGTCCCGTACATATGGAAAGTCTTTCACCGTTCACGCTGTAAAATTATGGAACTCTCTACCGGTGTCCGTGAGGCAATCACAGTCTGTTGCATCATTTAAGGAACAGTTAAAAAAGCTATGGCTCTCAGACTGCTAACTCAGAAAAGGGTTATTTTTTGTCAATGTGATTGAACGCTTAGTATATTTTTATATATGTATATGTCGCAGCGTCAGAGTTTCGCCTACTACGAAGGAATGTCAAGTTTGTCTATACTTGAGTGTGTTTGGTTGCGATACAATGACGTTTTATTCAAAATTGACTTAGTGCTGTCATGGTTGTTAATTTTTAGCATGTCAGAAAATCGGTGAATTGTTCTGGATAAGGAATGGGAGACGGTGGTGGTTGAACTGAGCTTACGGGGCGAAGAGACACGCCGTTTTGTATTGCAACCAACCTCACTGCATTTCTTCGTTTATTATGATTAGTTAGTGATACTATCGAGCTCCAACCGATGGAAGCGTACACTCGACTGCGGATTAAGGCAATTTGATGGACATTCTGATGACTCTTACCCCTGACGCCGACATCAGAAGTTGGGATTTACTCGTATCGCCTACATGATGCCTACGTACCTATTACCCACTGAGTGCATACTTAATGGAACTAATACTGAACCATTTTTACTTCTCGTGGAAAGGCAAAGTAATCAACTTCCTGTGAAATACTGCTATCAGAAATCGATCCCAGCAAGAAAATCGACACGTGTACTTGGATTTCCACGACTGAATTTTAATCAGCTATCATTATCAAGGATTCGGTTGTGGGGTATCGAAGAATCCTGTTATAAGAAAAGAAGTCAATTTCTTCCCTTCAAAGCAAGTCTAGCAACTGCAGCACAGCCAACGTTAATGTATTCAGAATATCCGACACTGCCGGTTTTGTTTAAATGCACTCTCTGAAGAAAGTTTGACCGCAACACTATTAATTGTGATCTTCGAAATAAAAGAGGCACTTGCACTGCACGACAGTCAACACCTTGAAATATAGTCACAAACAATGAAGAATCATTCAAGAAGTACGGTTTGAAGCCACAACAAATAGCGCTTCAGGCGCGTTAGTCAACAACAGGCACCAACGCCTGCAAGATTCGCGAGTGTGTGGAAATCCAATGCGATTTGGTGAGTCGTACCCATTTTATTACGATTCTTAAATTTGGTAATCAGGACAAGTGTCCTTTGGAGTCATAATGATCTCAGTGGTGATCGGATGTGTCGCATAGGACCACGGGGTTGGTTTTATGTCGATTAACCACAGGGATGGCTGTAACGCTACAGAGATAGCCGGGCAAAGGAGGTACTTTCCTTGATTTTAGTTTTTGAAAAATGTTTTGTTGTAATGGGTACTTGAACTCTAGCTTTGAATTTTATTTTGATTTATTAAACAAGAAAGGAACTAAATAAAGTTCGCCCCAAATTCAAAAGTCCATTTGATATCACAAAGCGGTGTTTCGTTTTGAAAGTACTAAACTCTAGGCACACTTACAAATACGCTCATGACCGAGTGATGACAAAGACTACTGGTGGTATGTTTTCTTTTCAGACGCACTCGAGGACGAGGCTCGAGGACGGCGGTCACGGGCCACTACGGGTCTTCGTGCCAAGCCAAGGAGAAGGGGGTCAATGTGTGAGAAGCTTGTCTGCACCTACTGGGATTTTACGTCACTCCGGTGCGCACCTTTCATTATGGTTCTAAAGCAGAGTGCTAACTTGCTAAAGAGTCTGTCTTGTCCAAGTTTAGTTGTAAACGGATTTAAAATAGTGAGATTTTGACCGGTAAGCTCAGCGGTGAAAGTGACAAGAACTCTACGTTTTTGTACTAATTGATGCCTTTACGAAATACGTGCTCTTATACCACACTCACAATATTGACACTGTAAGTAGTATCGAAGCTGTAAAAAACAGCACCTCTCTCTTTGGTGCTCCGGTAAGATTAATTGCGGACCAAGGGCGATGCTTCGCAAGTCGGGAGTTCCGTGAGTTTTGTGATACGTCGCACATAAAGCTTCACTTAATAGCTACAGGCAGCTCGCGTGCGAACGGGTAGGTAGAGCGTATAAAGGGCACGCTTAAAAATATGCTCACAGCTGTGGAGACCACCGATCAGTCTTGGCAAGATGCGCTGCCTGATGTACAACTGGCTTTAAACTGCTCGTTAAATCGTGTCATTAAAGCAAGCCCACTAGAACTAATGATTGGTAGGGTTGCGAGACCTCTTGACATCTTATTGACTGACGATGATGAACAGACTGTAGACATAGAACAAGTTAGGGCTGACGCAGTTAAAAGTATTGAACGACACATCATCATCATTAAACTTAAGAGCTACGCTCTTGTCGGTGGAGTAATCGCCACTCTACTCTATTCTGCGCCATTTGTTTGGTTTCCTGATACGACGCGGCGCTGACTTTCTCCTTCGCTTGATTGAAGTATGTTAACCTTGGTCTACCTCTGCCTCTCTTGCCCTCAATTTTCCCCTCTAAGATGTTCACAAAGAAAGTGTCATGTCGTATCAGATGTCCAATCATCTTTCCTCTCCGGTTCTGGATTGTTTTTAGCAAACTTCTTTGTTCCCTCACCATGCTCAGAACCTCTTCATTGGTCTTTCTTTCCGTCCAGCTAATTCTTTCCATTCTCCTCCAGCACCACATCTCAAACGCTTCCAGCCTTTCTCGGTCCTTCTGTGTCAGTGTCCATGTCTCACTGCCATACAAAGCGATACTCCAGATGTACACCTTAATTAATCTTTTCTTGGCTTTTTTAGATATTTTTGCTTTGAGCAAATGCTTTTTGTTGTTGAACGACACGCCGAGTATAATAAGTCGAGGTTTGACAGCACAAAAGCGAAATTTAATAACTATAGTGTAGGTGATTTTGTCTTGCTTAAAAACGAAGAGCGGAACCAGACAAAGCTTGATCCAAAATATAAAGGGCCATACCGTGTCATAGAAGTACTTGAAGGCGACCGTTACATTTTGAAAGCTTTGAGTGGCAACCGCAAGTATAAGTATGCTCATGATCGCTTGAGAAAAATGCCTAACGGTTTTTCTGTAATGGATATTGATGATGGTAGTAATGAAACTGTTGAGCAATAAATTTAGTTTAAGGTTGTTTAAGTTATTGTGGCCGAAATTGGAACATTGTTCTATCTTTGTGAATTGAGTGGAACATCACCGGATGGAGGTGATAGTTCCTGCAGGGTCATCTGCCTGATGGAGGAGATGATCGTTAGTGGAACATCACCGGTTGGAGGTGATAGTTCCTGCAGGGTCATCTGCCGAATGGAGGAGATGATCGTTAGGAGGTATCATCCGCCGGATGGAGGCGATGATCATTGGAGGATAATTGTGTGTGTGTGTGTGTGTGTGTGTGTGTGTGTGTGTGTGTGTGTGTGTGTGTGTGTGTGCGCGCGTGTGCGTGTGTTTGTGTGTATGTGATACTTATTTTGTAGTTGCTCTATGGTTGCTGTATGGTTCCTGTAAGACCCTTATAGGTCAGGATTGACCGAAGCGATAATGTTTTGCTGCCGAGAGTTATTTTTATTTCAGACTACGCACACGAGGACGTGTGGTGAGTCAGAATGGCCGTGTCGCAGCGTCAGAGTTTCGCCTACTACGAAGGAATGTCAAGTTTGTCTATACTTGAGTGTGTTTGGTTGCGATACAATGACGTTTTATTCAAAATTGACTTAGTGCTGTCATGGTTGTTAATTTTTAGCATGTCAGAAAATCGGTGAATTGTTCTGGATAAGGAATGGGAGACGGTGGTGGTTGAACTGAGCTTACGGGGCGAAGAGACACGCCGTTTTGTATTGCAACCAACCTCACTGCATTTCTTCGTTTATTATGATTAGTTAGTGATACTATCGAGCTCCAACCGATGGAAGCGTACACTCGACTGCGGATTAAGGCAATTTGATGGACATTCTGATGACTCTTACCCCTGACGCCGACATATATATATAGACATATGTATATCTGTATTTATTTACAACGATATGTATTTTTAATATATGTATATCTAATAATAGTACCTATATCCACGTTAAGTTTTTATGTGTATTCAAAATTTGCCTTATTTTCCTTTACTTGTGTAGATAAATTAATTGCATTTGTTGGTTTGTCTATCTTCCTCGACATTAGTTATTCTCTCTCATTTGCTCAAAGGTTAGCTGGAAGAGATCCCTTACAGGGATAAGTTCGCCTTTGTACATAACCATTGATTTTTGTACTGTTTCTGTGTAATTTTATGTGCAATAAAGTGTTTACATACATACATACATACTGTCACAAGGCTCCCTACCGGGTCTGGATTTAAACCAACAAATAGTTTAATACATTTATTTAGCAGAACCGATAGGCTTGCGAACGTTAGGGTAAAGTAGGTCGCGGGTTCGTAGATTGGAACTTGGTTAGGCCACTGGGACTCCCCTGGCTGACGATCTGGTATCAGGCCCGCTGGTGATGTGGGCGCGTGTGGCGTGAGGTGGTGTCGGCGCGACGCTGGCCGGGGACGTCCAGGGGCTCTGGTCTCCGTAGGGCGATCACGGCCTGCTTTGGCTGCGGCAGTCCTTGAAGGGCAGCTCCTTCAAGGTGTCGGGCTCAGCTTCCCGACAGATTGCAGCCCAGGCCGCGCGCAGTAGTGAGGAGGTGTGGGACTCTCAAGCCCAAACGTAGCACCCTGGAAATTCCGTCCGTGGCGTGAGTAAGGAAACTCCAGATCGTAGCCTTGCACCCAGCAAACACCTAGTTCCGACCAGATAATTAAGAGCAGGGGAGTGGTCTGAATCTAGTGTTTGTGGCACAAGGCTAGGTCATACAGTAATTACAAGCAGGTTAGGAAAAGAACGTTAAAATGATATTTAAATTAGTTACGTTACTATTATGGAAAACAATAGACAAATTAATGCATTAGAACACTAGGGTACGTCCAGCTATTCAGTTATAGAAACTGGAAGCTGCTAGCAATTAAAACTGAAAGGAATACAATTAATTAATTATATTAAGGTAACATTTTGAGGTTAGAATTTGCACTTAGGTCGTAATTATAGTGAACTTACCGAATTACGGGCTAGAAACAATACGGCCACTAAGGCTGATTGTTTTGAGTAGAAAGAGGCCGGTTCCTTTGTTTCAAGCCGTTTTATAGGCTTTTTGAAACAAAGGACAACCGTCATAAACGGTTAGAACAAAACTTGCCAGTACTGTGAATACTAAATAATCTCGCAGCTCATTGCTTATGGCAGGTATTGTCTATGATACAAGAGACATAATTATTCATTTATAAAAAACCAAGAAGTAGCTATATATCTACTAATAAAAATACCTAACATATATTTAAAATGTTTTGGAAAAATAATTAAATCGAAAACTAGTGGCTCGACTAGCGCCATCTAGTGGCAACTTTTCGAACTAAGAAGTCACATCGTGACAGTACCCCGTTTTTCCCGAGTAAGGATTTCTACTTCCTGAAAGTCGAAATCCGCCTAAGAAACCTAATCGTAATAAGAATTATAAATCACGCAAACATACATCACCAATCACAAAAGAACACAACACTTAGCTATGTTGTGCTCAGCAAAACAAAAGTAGGTCAACTCCTTTTAATGTATAGGATTTGACCCTTACGAAAAGAATTGGCAACATAGAAACTCGAGAACGACTGTTATTCGCACCTATTTTCAAATCTGGTCATAGGATAGCCACCCGTCCTATATTAAAGTTTACCTGGCACTATATACAGCTAAGGGCTTATTTTACGAGTTACTAACCGCTCGACGTACATAGATACCTAGTAATAGACATAAAGGCTTATTTTACGAGTTATGCACCGCTCGGGCATTAAGGCTTTTGTTTCAACCAAACAGAAAAACTAAGTGTCCGGTAGCAAACAAACAATACAATGTAATACGGAAGATACAACGAGATTACTAAGCTGTTACATAAAAATTAAGCGGTACCATTTATATATGGATCGCAAAAATACTAGAATTCGGTAGGTAAGTAAATAAGCAGATAGCAACAAACAGTTAAGTACGTAACTAATAGTTAAATCGACGTGAAGCGTCATCCAAAACCGGTTCGGCAACTAACTTCTACATGCAGCTCGGTAAGTAACTGATAACAGAAGGAATAAAACCTGTTTCGCTTGGAACGCGTTCCGAGCGTAAACAACCTATTAGTGCAATTACTTTTATTCGCTACGGAGACATCGGTAGTGCACGAGTATGCCAAAAGTAGACAATAAGTTGTAAACAATTACTATGGAAGTTATAGAAGTTGAAATAACTAGTCATCAACACCGTATTAACAAATTAGGCATTCATTCGGTAATAGATTACCAATAGAAATACGTATGAGACTCCTATATCTCTGAAATAAATATAGCTACTCTTTAGAAAATATTACATGTAGAACTTTTAATTGTCAAGTACCAAAATCCTTAACCTAACATACCCGGTAGATAATCCGAAACTAACGGCGGTCGCTTAGCTACGCCACACGCTAGACGAATTTAGAAGTAGAAGGTGGGTATGGTAGTAAGCAGATTAACAAATAGTGTAGGTAGGTACACTAACGCACTTGACAAAAACAAAGACAAACAAATATGTTTGAGTTATTATCAATAGTATATCGTAGTAAGTCAATTAGTTATTTAGTAAGATTTAATCATTTAGCTATAAATTATTAAGTTTAGATTCAAGTATATCGTAGTATATTAAGTAAAATTTTATCATTTCAGCTATAGATTATTATGTTCTAATTTAAGTTAGATAAATTGTCAAAGGAAAATTAACTAGGAATTTAGTCCGAGTGCAGCGTTCAGTGCTATAAGATAACGAAATTAAGTAGGTATATTCTGTGCAGAACCTGTTCTAAAGCGTTCAGAGATTTGATCGCTGATATGAAACTATGTAGATATTTAACTAATTTAGCCATAATGACGTTGCGATATACGTAACGTTAGTGAAATTTAAAAGACAAAAACAATATTTGGTATCAGTCACTAAATAAACTAAGCAATTTAAGTGCCGTAATGGTAAGTCCACGCAAATAAAAACCTAAGTGCCTTGTAGATATTAGACAAAAAAAACTAGTTACTGTATGTTACAATTATAGCAAAAAAACTACGTGTTCCTAGAAAAAATTATACAAACACAAAACAATAGTACTATCTGGCAGCAATAGTGTAGGAAAAAAAAACCGTTGAGGGGAAAAAAACCGTTAAAAATTTGAAATTTATCGTTAAAAATTAAAAAAAACCGTTAGATATTTAAAAGAAAAAACGTTAGAATTTAAATTATAGGATAGATTTAACGACGCAGAAGGCGCCGCAACAACACAAATGCACAAATTTCAAATTAAACCCGCCAAAAATTAGGTCCTATAGTCGCCTCCTACGACACGTCAGGAAGAAAAGACGGTGGCACGATTCTGACCCGGTAACCACACGGGGATCACACCGCGAAAGAAAATTGCTGCGAGATAGCAGGAACACTCACAAAACACAGAAAATTGCACACACAAACACTAAATTGACCGCACCAGTTCCAATCTAACCACGTATGAGGGCGCCACTGTCACAAGGCTCCCTACCGGGTCTGGATTTAAACCAACAAATAGTTTAATACATTTATTTAGCAGAACCGATAGGCTTGCGAACGTTAGGGTAAAGTAGGTCGCGGGTTCGTAGATTGGAACTTGGTTAGGCCACTGGGACTCCCCTGGCTGACGATCTGGTATCAGGCCCGCTGGTGATGTGGGCGCGTGTGGCGTGAGGTGGTGTCGGCGCGACGCTGGCCGGGGACGTCCAGGGGCTCTGGTCTCCGTAGGGCGATCACGGCCTGCTTTGGCTGCGGCAGTCCTTGAAGGGCAGCTCCTTCAAGGTGTCGGGCTCAGCTTCCCGACAGATTGCAGCCCAGGCCGCGCGCAGTAGTGAGGAGGTGTGGGACTCTCAAGCCCAAACGTAGCACCCTGGAAATTCCGTCCGTGGCGTGAGTAAGGAAACTCCAGATCGTAGCCTTGCACCCAGCAAACACCTAGTTCCGACCAGATAATTAAGAGCAGGGGAGTGGTCTGAATCTAGTGTTTGTGGCACAAGGCTAGGTCATACAGTAATTACAAGCAGGTTAGGAAAAGAACGTTAAAATGATATTTAAATTAGTTACGTTACTATTATGGAAAACAATAGACAAATTAATGCATTAGAACACTAGGGTACGTCCAGCTATTCAGTTATAGAAACTGGAAGCTGCTAGCAATTAAAACTGAAAGGAATACAATTAATTAATTATATTAAGGTAACATTTTGAGGTTAGAATTTGCACTTAGGTCGTAATTATAGTGAACTTACCGAATTACGGGCTAGAAACAATACGGCCACTAAGGCTGATTGTTTTGAGTAGAAAGAGGCCGGTTCCTTTGTTTCAAGCCGTTTTATAGGCTTTTTGAAACAAAGGACAACCGTCATAAACGGTTAGAACAAAACTTGCCAGTACTGTGAATACTAAATAATCTCGCAGCTCATTGCTTATGGCAGGTATTGTCTATGATACAAGAGACATAATTATTCATTTATAAAAAACCAAGAAGTAGCTATATATCTACTAATAAAAATACCTAACATATATTTAAAATGTTTTGGAAAAATAATTAAATCGAAAACTAGTGGCTCGACTAGCGCCATCTAGTGGCAACTTTTCGAACTAAGAAGTCACATCGTGACAATACATACCTTCGTTATATAGAATCGGCCAGTAATCGGAACCTTGACCGGAGGCCACACAAGATCCCTAAACCTAATTTCTGGCCCTAATGTAAAAGGGTTAAGTTTCTTCGTAACTTAAGGCAGCCGCGCACTTGCTTTATGTACCATTCATATTTTATTTTCTTTATTTGGGGCATCAACAGCTACGTAACAAATAACGCAATATTTATTTAATAACACAGTGCGAAAGGTATATTCGCTGATGCGAGAGTCTCTGACTTCTTTTCTTCGCTATATTGAGAGAGAGGTCTGCAGCGTTCCGGGATAGGATTCGAGCGTCAACAAACGAATTTCTATCGCTGGTAGCTGTAGACTACAGCGACAACTTCAATAAGTATTGGCTCAAACTGCACCGGTCTGAGATCGGTCAATTATAATTTTACCTTTATTGTGACCGTTTTATTTCTATGTTTTAGGCTATAAGTTTTATTTTTACATTGTATACTTTTAATTATTTTATTTTTTGTATTCATTTTACTATGGGTTCTTTTTTTTGCATGCAAATAAACAATTATTATTATTATTATTAAAATCTATCATTTATTCGCGGCTTCACCAACGTTATTCCTTTACCTATCACAAGGAAACGCGCTATCGGGGTATACATTCATTATCGCGCAGTAAATACTAGCTATCATTATCAATTCAGTATAGTGCAAAAGAGACACGATTTCTTGTCACTTTTACGCGACAAGTGAAGTTGCAGCCAGAAAAAAAACCCCGACAGCAAATCGTGTGTGTGCGGCTATCCTTAGCCCCTTACTTTTTCAGTTCTCGACCACGGACCCTTTCAATAACCCACAAAGATAAGGCATGCCCAATTATGGCGAATGTCAAGAACTTTCAACTCAGGCGCAACTTATTAGGGAGCTTTTGAAGCTTTAGAAAGCAGAGAAAGGTCAAGTTTCGGGGATTGGCTACTTATTCGTGGTGGAAGAAGGGTTGTGTGACGTCATATGTCATAAGAGGTGGTTGAATATTAAAGGAAACTATGTTTAGGCTCAGTCTAAGGAAGCAACTGACGGAGCAACTGACGAAATATTTTATACTCTGTGCTTTAGGTATTTAAAAAAACCGGTCAAGTGCGAGTCGGACTCGCGCACCGAGGGTTCCGTACAAAATCGTCAGTAGATACGTGAATAATTCAAGAAAAATTGTATGGTGGGACAAACTTAACTTTGCTCTTGTAAAACTGTTGTCCCCATACATCGACATATGCCGCGGTTAGCTTAGTAGGAGCAAATAAGGTTGTCTTATGATTTTTGCGAATTTCTAAAAAACGCTGCAAGTTAGGAAAACCGTTTTATTTTTCCTGTAATATTTAGGATATTATTAATAATCGGTAATTATTTCAGATTTTTCTGTTAAGTAACTTCGGAGATAATAGGGGGGAATAGTATTTTTTAAAACGTTTTTGGTCTTAAATCAAAAACTACACGTCTAATAAAAAAAATAAA
Organism: Eudemis profundana; assembly: GCA_947034925.1. Taxonomy (NCBI): domain Eukaryota; kingdom Metazoa; phylum Arthropoda; class Insecta; order Lepidoptera; family Tortricidae; genus Eudemis; species Eudemis profundana. The sequence goes on along the minus strand of OX344814.1, from coordinate 4,190,895 downwards.
AACGGTTTTGAAATCTTCATGTTAAGCCCTTTCATTTGATATCCCACTCGATATATTAGCTCAACTTTTGATTTTCGACATCCCATTTCAGACCCCTTTAAAAAAAAGTAAAAAAGGTATTGTATTTTTTGTCTGTTCCATAGGCTTGAATTAGCGGTTTTTAACACTATTCCAAATTTCAAGTCGATAGCATCAGTAGATCCTGAGATATCTTGCTGTGATAAACGGACAGACAGACAGACAGAGTCGCACCAAAAGGGTTCCTTTGTTACCATTTTGGCACGGAACCCTAAAAAGGTGTCACTGTCGGATAGACAGAGGAAACCGATTCACTAAGAATGACCCCAATGCGAATACCTTAACCCGGGAAGCCATTAACGATGAACTTTAAGATAGGGGTTTCGCTAACCTGCCCTTTTATAAGTAAATAAACCTACTGGCATTTGCCGCGGAATGCTCATAAATCAGGCCTAATGATAATCGTGGAAAATCTACTATCTAGTAAGAATAGCCCAGGGCATATAATTTATGAACCAGTAGGCAGTAGACACTATTTGTGTGAACGTGACGGATGCTTTATCGTTTATTTATCGCGCGACAAAGCGTAGCATCACAAGCCTCCAGTAGACGAAGAGCCATTTTTAAAAAAATCGTATCTGATACTGACTTCAGGTAAAACGCAATAAGTGTTTATGAAGTTTGAACGTAAGTTTGACGTTTTTCTCTACGATGCTTTTCAGGGTTCCGTACCAAAATGGTAAAAAAGGAACCCTTACGGTGCGACTCTGTCTGTCTGTCCGTCTATCCGTCTGTCTGTCCGTCTGAATCATGTATTTTTTGATTTATGACATTTTATAGATCTTCATTTGAGAAGTGGTTTTATAATTCTTTATTTGAAAACTATAAAATATGGTCGGGGGTCGAAGAAATTCAAATGTGTATGTGTCCCCAATCCGGAGTGGGCTAGCGTTGGGACTACAGGCCATTCACTCTCGTCTATGAGATGAAAGTAAGCATGTGCCCAGCAGTGGGACGTATACAGGGTGATTTTGGGGTCAGGGCGTAGCAGGAGTGAACGGGGTACTGGGGAGGGTCACACTGAGCAACTTTCACTATGGGATCAACCACGAAATCAATACTTAACTATCAATTAAGTATCAACTAACTCTTAATTAGGAGATTTTTTTTCGTGCATTCGTGGTTGCCCCCATAGTTAAAGTTACTCAGTGTGACCCTCCCCAGTACCCCGTTCACTCCTGCTACATGACCCCAAAAACACCCTGTATAGGCAAATGATGTGACTAAACTTCAAACTTAAATCAGTAAGGGTAACTCTTCCTTACGCCTGTTATCCCCAATAAGACTACAAGAGGATACACTCATTATATTATAAACTGTGTCAAAGTTCGTTAGACCCGTCTTGACCTACTTCCAAATCAACCAATCGGGCTACGCCTTCGTATCGTCACAACGTACCGTATCATTTGTGCAAAATCTGACCTTATAGCGCTAAGAATAAAGTCCATATTGGCATTAGGTATATGCGAAAAGTATATCAATGAAGAGGCATTATAAGTTTGAAATGTATTCAATCCAGATTATCACAAACGTATTGATGATTTAAGCCAGATTGAAAACGAATCGTTTAGTTTAGTTTATGATGAGCACGATTTTTTCCTGAGTCATGGAGTTGTTTTGTCTGTCTATTTAAGTATTCATTTATCTATTATGACGGCGTCAGGGGGTAGGAGTTGTTAGGATGTCCATCAAATTGCCAATAAACCGCAGTCGAGTGTATATTTCCATCGGTTGGAGCTCGATAGTACCACTAACTAGAAATAAAGAAGGAATGCAGTGAGGTTGGTTGCGGGACGTGTTCCCTCGCCCAAAATGCTCAGATCAACCTTCACTGACTCCAATTCCTTGTTTAGCACAATTCACCATTTTCTGACATGCAAGACAATAACTGGACGTGACCGAACTAAGTCAATTTTTGTTGAAATATAGATAACAAAATAGAAATTAAGATACCACAGGCGCCATCTAGCCTAACCTGTATGCTAACTAACTCAGTTCAAATAAATCAGTCGTTGTCAAGCATCTCGTGTTTCCTTATAGGTTATGGTCCGACGCGCTAATTAAAATCGTTTTGCAAGTTAAAATCAGTTTTTTGTAGTTGTAACGGTTATTAGTTGAAGTTTAAAATCAGTTGTTAGTGAAATTAAAGACAATGGCTACTAATATGGTCGCAAATATACCGAAGCTAAAGGGCAGAGAAAACTATGAAGAATGGGCGTTTGCTATAGAAAATTTCCTAATATTGGAAGGCATGGAAGGTTGCATTTCCAAGGAAGGTGATGCCAAGGATGCTAAAGCGAAGGCGAAAATCATCTTAACCATTGATACTAGTTTGTACGTGCATATCAAGACGGAGAAAACGGCTATGGCATTGTGGTCGAAGTTGCGGAGATTATTTGATGACACCGGGTTTACAAGGAGAATCGGATTACTTCGAAGTCTTATTTCAATTCGTCGAGAAAATTGTGATTCCATGTCTCAGTACGTGACTATGATGGTTGAAACCAGTCAGAGATTAAATAATACGGGATTTACAATAAGTGACGAGTGGATCGGCTCATTATTATTGGCAGGATTGCCAGAAAAGTTTGCGCCAATGATTATGGCAATAGAGCATTCTGGAATAGATATCACTGCGGACGCCATTAAGAGTAAATTAATAGACATGGAAGACGGAAGTGATGTGAATAGTTCTCAATGTGCATTTGCATCAAAACCATGGCAACATAAAAAACACAAGGCGGCCAACTTGCAAAAGTCGCATATGTCATCCAATACGTCAACGTCAAGTAACACAAATGTCAAATCGCACGTCAAGTGTTACAACTGTAAACAGTATGGACACTACAAGAATCAATGTGAAAATTTCGGTAATAAAATGAAAGCGCCGACAGCTTTTAGTGCAGTATTTCTCGGAGGACAATTTAGTCGTTCAGATTGGTATATTGACTCGGGCGCAAGTTCTCACCTAACGGCAAATGAGCACTGGTTATCAAATACATCGAATGAACACGATGTTAAGGAAATTGTTATTGCGGACAGATCGAAAATCCTAGTGAAATGTTGCGGAGATCTTCAAATAACAACGGTCGTAGAAGGTTCAGAAAATGACATACCGGTGACGGGAGTTCTATGCGTTCCTACATTAGCTACGAACTTATTGTCCGTCAGCCAGCTAATGAGCAAGGGAAATAAAGTGTCGTTCACTAATAACAGATGTTATGTTTATAATCACGTGGATGAATTAGTGGCAACAGCAGACCTAGTAGACGGTGTATACAAACTGAATATTAAGAGCATTCATTGTTTGTTGTCTTCAGCGGCAGGGACTGTGTGGCATCGGCGGCTTGGACATTTAAACAACAGTGATCTTGAGAAAATGAAAAATGGAGCTGTGATAGGAATGTCTTATACAGAAAAGTCCCAGATAAGTAAATCAAACTGTAAAGTGTGCTGCGAAGGAAAACAGAGCAGGTTACCGTTCCCACATGATGGTAACAGATGTACAGGACTGCTAGATACCGTACATGCTGACATTTGTGGCCCAGTAGAAACTAAGTCTATAGGTGGGTCAAAATACTTTCTATTGTTTGTAGACGACTACAGCAGAATGACTTATGTTTATTTTTTAAAAACAAAAGATGAAACATTTACTTGTTTTAAAGAATACAAGTCATTGGTAGAGAACCAAACAGGAAGAAAAATTAAGGTGTTAAGAACAGATAATGGCCTAGAATTCTGCAGTAAGGAATTTGACAGATACCTACAGAATGCAGGGATTATTCATCAGAAAACAAATCCATATACACCTGAACAGAACGGATTATGTGAAAGAATGAATAGAACAGTAGTTGAGAAGGCCAAGTGCATGCTGTTTGATGCAAATCTCACAAAAAAATTTTGGGCGGAGAGTGTCAATACGGCTGTATATCTAAGAAACAGATCAGTTGTATCTGGGCTTGACAACAAAACTCCATTTGAGATATGGAATGGAGTTAAGCCAGATGTTAGTCATCTACGCATATTCGGGAGTAAAGTGATGGTACACATACCCAAAGCGAGACGACTTAAGCTAGACAAGAAAGCCAAAGAATGTATACTAGTTGGATACCCTGATAACGTTAAAGGTTACAGAATTTACGATCCTCAGGACAATCAGATAACAACAAGCAGGGACATTGTTGTGATTGAAGAAGGCATCCAGAGTAACACCATAGATATTAGCACGAATGAGACTCCTTTAGATTTTATGATAAAAGAAGACATCACGGCTGAACGGTCCACAGAAACAGTGGGAGATACACATGAGTGGACAGAGCCAAAAACAGAAATAATACATGCAGATAATGACACAAAACCAGAGCTGCAGAACAAGCAGGAGACAGCTACCAATCCTGATGATGAGAATTTCGTGGACGCTTTAGCTGACACAGAAGGTGACTCGGCGGGAGGGTCATCAGACTCGAAGCGAATTCGCAAGAAACCAGATCGGTACGGTTTTAGTAGTGTATGTGTTGAAAGTGATAGTGTCTGTGATACGGAACAGTATAGTGGACTAACAGTGGACGAGGCATTAAAGGGACCCGAGAGTTTGCAGTGGAAGCAGGCTATGGTGGATGAGCTTCAGTCTTTTGAGGACAATAAGGCATGGGAGTTAGTTCAGGTTCCAGATCAAGGTACTGCCGTTTCATGTAAATGGGTTTTTTAAAAAAAATTAAATCCAGATAACACTGTTCGTTATAGGGCCAGATTAGTTGCTAAGGGTTTTACCCAGAGGCCCGGAATTGATTTTGAGGAGACTTTTTCTCCAGTTTTGAGGCATTCAACATTGAGGTTGATGTTTGCTTTAGCTGTCAATTTAAATCTAGATATCTGCCATCTAGACATTAAGACGGCGTTTCTCAACGGTTTCCTGTCTGAAACTATATATATGAAAAAACCTATTGGTTTAGCATGCAATGATGATAGTAAAGTACTTAAATTAAAGAAAGCTATATACGGCTTGAAACAATCATCAAGAGCATGGTACCAAAGAGTTGATGATCTATTGCGATCGCTTGGATATAAGAAATCACAGTTGGAACCATGTCTTTTTACAAAGAATAAAGGTGATTTTAAAACTATTATTCTTTTGTATGTTGATGATTTTTTCATTTTTTCAAATTGTAAAATTGAGATGAACAATCTGAAGCATGAGTTGGCATCAAAATTTAAAATCAAGGATCTAGGATTACTTAAGCAATGTTTAGGTATGAATGTAAATTATGATAAGAAAAATGGTGTAATATGTATTGATCAGCAAAATTATATTGATCATTTACTGCAAAAGTTTAATGTGGTGGACAGTAAGTCGGCAGAGACACCCATTGAACCCAGACTTAGTCTTAATAAGGGTGATGTCTGTGATAAGAAATTGCCTTATCAGCAATTGATAGGCAGTATGATGTATCTGGCTGTTTTAACCAGACCTGACATAGTTTTTTCTGTAAATTATCTAAGTCAGTTTAACAATTGTTTCAAAGAAGAGCACTGGACCTATGCCAAGAGAGTCCTGAAATACCTAAAGAAAACCAAACATTTTTGTTTAAAATATGTTAAGGGTGGTAATGCCCAATTACAGGCTTATGTGGATGCTGATTGGGCCAGCAATTCTATTGACAGGAAGTCATACACTGGTTACTTCTTTGAATTATCTGGTTGTGCTGTTTCCTGGGAAACTAGAAAACAAAGCACTGTGGCCCTGTCTAGCACAGAGGCAGAGTACATGGGGTTGTCAGATTGCTGTAAAGAAGCTATATATTTGAAAAACTTGCAGTATGAGATAACCAATAATACATATACCATAGTGATATATAACGACAATCAGTCGGCTCAAAAACTATCTGCCAACCCAATGTTCCACAAGAGATCCAAACACATCGATGTGCGGTTCCATTTCTGTAGAGAAAATATAGAAAATAATTTGGTGAAAATACAATATTTGCCATCGGTAGATATGCCTGCAGATTTACTCACTAAAGGATTATGTTCCGTTAAACATTATAAGTTTGTGAAAATGCTAGGGTTGTCACCAATGTAGTTTAAGGGCGTATCGCACGGTGACCCGGGGCAGAATTGCTCAGAGATGGCGCTGTCTTGGTCACGTGACCAAATGTTCAAGACTATAATTATGATATCTGCTTATTTTACCAGCATGAGAATCAATTAGCCCAATATTTTGAGTCTCTTTCGATGATTTCTAATTCATAATAATTTATGTACGTGCTTACCAAGCGCAGGAATGTGTATGAAACTCGAGTAGTACTTTGACAGGTAAATATACACGCACACTAAAGCAAAATCATTGATAAAAGTGACATCTATTGACAGAGATTCTAACTTGTAAGTTCGCCTATTGTGCTCCGGCGCTCCGGCTATTGTGTAAACCCGTATAAGCAGAAACTCGGGTAATAGTCATGCAAATTAGAAGGTAAAATAAAGAAAAGTGTAGGTACTCGAGCAACAATATTCTCGAGTTACCATCGAACAAACGAACGCCGATTTTCCCCCTTGTCTACCCCACATTTTTTTTGATCGGTCAAAAAATAACTTTGTAATTACCACCTAGTTTCATACCCACATGGGTATTACTCAATTTTTATTACCCACTGGGTAATATAATAAATTTGTGAAACAAACGCAACCGTTTATTTCACGATAAATGTACAGCTCTTTTTTGTATGGGAATATATTGAATGGAATAAGACGTATAACTGAGTAAAATAGTTTTATTCATAATATATTTATCCTCAAATTTAGCGAAGCCGATCTCCATATTTTATAGATTCTTAGGGCCGTAAGTTTACGGACCAATAACATATTATAAGTTGTATAAACATTGAACAGGCAGACTCAGACTCACTCAATGTGTTATTGAGAGAACTCTTGATTTTCTAGATTTAGTCGTCGTCTTCATTGCTGAAGGTCGTGTCTAGTTTGAAATTTGCTGCACCAAGCTTTTCCAAGCGTCTCTGTCCTCGGCGGTCTTCATGGCTTTAGGTATTGGCAGGCCAGTGAGCTTCTTGATTAGGTCTGACCAACGGGTAGGTGATCGACCGCGTGGTCTTTTTAAGTCTACCTGCCCAACTACCATCAGCTTCTTCAAGTTGTCTGGGTTCCTGCGAACAACATGTCCGAAGTAGTTTAGTATCCGCTGGGAGCAGATAGTGGACAGCCTTGTTGTTATTCCGAGCTCCTTGAGAATGGACACGTTGGTGCGGCGTGCGTTCCAAGGAATTCGCAACATACGCCGCCAAACATGATTTTCTAGGCTTACAAGTAAACTGGCATTGAGCACATTACTTGAAGTTTGTCAAGGGACGCCAAATTTCTCGAATACAGAGATTGATGCGAGTTGACTCTGTCAGTCGTTCTGTAATAAATAAAGTACCATGTTACTATAAGTCAATAAAACTAGCATTGCAAAACACTAGTAATTCAGTCTAATATTAAATTAACTGACTACCTTATGTGTGCATCTCAGGTCTAGGAACTTAGTATTTTGTTCTACGATTCGCGTCACGATTTCAGGTACCTAAAACATATTTTTTAAAGAACAAATCAATTCTGGCATCCTCTCTACGATAAATGCATCTTCCCTTCACCAATTGGAAAATTTAGAAACAAAACGAATGACAGCATTATTGGTGACAGCGTAATGTTCCGAAACCTTCTTCATTTTGTGGAATCCTAAATATGGAATGTCAAATATTAATTTTGTACTCGTATAGTAGATTTGTGTTTTCACATCACTTGTATTTATTAGGAAACAATAAGATGGGTAAAGTTATAAGGTGATGGTACAATATAAATTTTCTCGAAAAGTATTTGAACGTCCCTGACTACTAGACTCTCGTATTTTAGTTTGCGCGAATCAAAAAATTGCCCAGAGTTGCAACGTTGCGTTGCTACCGTGACATGCGACGTTGCCATCTGTCACCGTTTGTCAGACATCTATGAATGCCTAACGATCGACGACACTTTTGGCTTAGCGGGAGTGACACCGCCTACTAAGCTAGAGGTCCCGGGTTCAAATCCTGATATTTTTTTACCCTAATAAGGATTGCTTAGATTGTTTTTGTAAAATTTACCTCCGTATTATTATTATTTCTCTTTATTTAAGTATCCTGATTTAAAAAGTAAATAAAATTATTTCGGGAATAGAACCCACAACCAAACGTATCCATAAGTGAAGGCTTTAGACCACTCGGCTACGGATGCACACTGAAACGGTGCGTAAATTAAGATCGCTTTTGAAGTGTCAATAAATAAGTCACACACACGCCTATACACCATTTGCCTGTGTTTGCGTGAGTTGTGTTACCCACCTGTAGGTGATTCGCACACAGTGATAGAATATCCAAGTTTTTCATCGGTGAAATATGGTATTTAGCGTGAAAATATACCATTTTTTTAGCATTTGCCCAAAATAAAACGTAAATTAATTGATATTTGTCAAATTAGTTTCTTAATATACCCTGCCGTTAGCCCGTGAAGGTGCACCAACTTTTGTATGGGAACGCAACCACCTTAAGTTTGTATTTTGTTAAGTGGGAGTGTTGAAATATAGATAACAAAATAGAAATTAAGATACCACAGGCGCCATCTAGCCTAACCTGTATGCTAACTAACTCAGTTCAAATAAATCAGTCGTTGTCAAGCATCTCGTGTTTCCTTATAATTTTGAATAAACGTCATTGTACCGCAACCAAAGACACTCAAGTATTTAAAACATAATTGACATTCCTTCGTGGGGCGAACTCCGACACTGCGACATATACATATAAGTATGTTGTGTATACCTATCGTTTAATGTTTTATTATTAAATGATAAATTTAAATATTGTATGCCTAGGGTAGGATTCGAACCTGCGGCTCCAACGGCTTTCCGGGTCTACACAGGCGCACTTTGGGGGACTTTTGTTACTCGCGTCCGCAGGATCTTACCCACCGAAGCCCTACACGTGTCCCCTGGGTGGTGCTAAAGAGTAACGCCTCTCGAAGGCAACAGGCAATCAGAGAAATACACAATGGCGATCACAAATGCTACACGGAGTACATCCAAGACAGATCCTACCCGGAGTCCTCTTACAAAGGATGTCGGACCCTCTGTCCGCATCCTGCAATTAAACATAGAAGGTATAAGTTTAGCTACGAGTGACTTTTTGAACAAACTCCTAAAAGATTATAGTATTGACATAGTTAATCTCCAGGAAACTCACACAAGGGATGAAGCAGACTTTGAGAAAAGGGTAAAGCTACCCGGATACACCCTGGTAAAAGCCATCCATCACCCTAAATATGGCATAGCCACATTTGTCAAATCAGACATTACGAAAGTACAACTCGTCGCTTTTAGTGAAAAGGAATCTGTTTTCTTCATCGTGGTACAAGTTGAAAACGTCTCTGTAACAAACATCTACAAGCCCCCCAGCATACAGTGGCCTTTGGGAGTACTACCGACTCAACCACATCCGAGTGTGTTTATTGGGGACTTCAATAGCCACCACACAAACTGGAAATACACAACGGTTGATACAAAAGGAGACATGTTATCTCAGTGGGCAGAAACTCACAATTTGCACTTGGTTTTTGATGCCAAAGATAAGGGCACTTTCCATTTAGCCAAGTGGAAAAGGGATTATAACCCTGACCTAGTTTTCGTGTCCAAAGACCACACCGACCGACCAGTCCCTTGCAGTCACTCCGTACTCGCAAACTTCCCGAACAGCCAGCATAGACCCGTCTTCTTGGAGGTAGGTATTAAGATTCCTCTAAAGAATTCGATGCCGTTACCAAGATGGAATTTTAATCGAGTTGACTGGAACGGCTATCAAGAAAATTTAGACCGGAAACTGTTATCAGCTCAATTGGACCCAACAGCCTCCAATTACGGCAAGTTCTGCGAAACGATTCTGCAGGCGGCAAAAAGTAACATCCCAAGAGGATTCAGGAAAGTATATATCCCAGGCTGGAGCCCCAAAAGTGAAGAACTCTTTAAGGAGTATCAAAGCTCAGGAGACCCTGACATTGGCACCGAACTCCTTACTTCTCTCGACGAAAAACGAAAAGAAAAATGGGAAGCTACTCTCAAAGAAATGGACTTCAAACTATCCAGCAGAAAGGCCTGGAGAACGCTTAATAATCTTACTGGTAAGCAGACTCCCAAATCAAAGTGCACTAGGGTTAACCCAGATATTATAGCCACTAGAATAGTAGAACTTACAAGAGCAAAAAGGGACAAGAACTTCACAAAACAAGTCAGAAAAGACCTTACATCACTGAGACAAAACTCTCCAAGAAATGACGACCTGGCTAAAGCTTTCAGTATAGATGAAGTCACTAAAGTCATTAGGCAGCTCAAAAATAACAAAGCAGCCGGCCCTGATAACATTTTCAACGAGTTTATCAAGCACGTGGGCCCGGTTTCAATTAGCTGGCTCACAACGTTCTTTTCGGACATCCTGGTAAATAACAAACTGCCAAAGCAGTTTAAGTTGGCTCAAGTTATCGCCGTGCTCAAACCAGGTAAACCTGATCACCTTCCGGAAAGTTATCGTCCTATTGCTCTGCTAAGCTGTACACATAAACTACTCGAGCATCTTCTCCTGGAGCGGATCGAACCATTCGTAGAGGCTGCAACCCCACCCGAACAAGCCGGCTTTCGTAAAGGCAGAAACTGCGTTGATCAGGTTCTGGCTCTCACCAAGCATATAGAAGCCGGATTCCAAAAAGGTCTTAAGTCCACCGCAGTGTTTATCGACCTCACAGCCGCCTACGATACAGTCTGGAGGCATGGCCTGATCCAAAAGATGCACGCAGCAATACCAAGCAGAGAACTAGTTGACCTCATCTCGAACATGCTATCTGAAAGGGTGTTTGAGGTCCTCTTGGGCAGTGAGAAGAGCAGAAGACGCAAGTTGAACAACGGTCTTCCACAAGGCTCAGTTCTGGCCCCAATGCTGTTTAACTTGTACATATCTGATCTTCCACGAACCGAAGCCACCAAGTTTATATATGCCGATGACATTGCACTTATCACCCAGAGCAAAGATTTTGAATCTGGAGCACTGACACTGACATCGGACTTAAAAGCTTTAGCCACATACTTCACCTTGTGGAGACTTATACCCAGCCCAAATAAGACTGAAATCTCCCGTTTCCACCTTAATAACCAGATGGCTAACCGCAACCCAGTTGTCTACTTTAACGGCGTAGCACTAAAATACAACCCTTGCCCAAAGTACCTCGGTGTTACACTGGATAGATCCCTGACGTACAAGGAGCACCTCTCGAAACTCTCGCATAAGATCGCCACTAGGAACAACCCCCTCCACAAACTCTGTGGCACAAGCTGGGGAGGCTGGGGGCTGGGGGGTGCTTACGTACGTCAAGTATAGCACTCGTCTACTCGGCGGCTGAATATTGTACACCAGTGTGGCTCGAAAGTGCACATACAAACAAAGTGGACGTTAAACTAAACGAGACCATGCGCTGCATAACTGGCACAGTTAAATCCACGCCCGTCCGCACGGACCTGGAAACGGTGAGCCTGATAGACCAGGAGCAAGTGGACGCACACAGCGATTTTGACGTCCGTATATTTACAGACGGCAGCAGGATAGAGGGAGGGGTAGGAGCAGCACTGTCCATTTGGAACAGAATAGCCGAGATCAAAGCCCGTAAACTAGTCCTATCCAAATACTGCACAGTCTATCAGGCGGAACTACTGGCGCTGTGCGTAGCAACGAGAGAAATAGCCAAACATAAAGAGAGGTCGTTTGGAGTTTACAGCGACTCCATGGCAGCCCTTCAAACAATAAAAAATCAAGGATGCCTCCATCCTCTGGCAGTTGAAGCAAGGGATAACCTGAGAACTTTATCCCTCCAGGGCAAAGATGTAACTTTGCACTGGATAAAAGCTCACGCAGGACTAGAGGGCAACGAAAGGGCTGACGAGTTAGCGAAAGAAGCCGCTGTAAACACCAAGCGCAAACCTGAATACGACAAATGCCCCGTATCATTCGCCAAGCGAAGCATCCGTATGGCTACGCTTGACGAATGGAACCGGCGTTACATCAATGGCGAAACCGCGTCCGGCACCAAATTGTTCTTTCCAGATGCTGTGGCGGCTTACAGGACGGTAAGAAAGTTCGAAACGACCAGCTTACGAACACAAATAATGACAGGTCATGGTGGGTTTTCGGAATACCTGAATCGATTCAGGTGCAAAGAAGATCCATCATGCATCTGCGACCCCGCAATTAGCGAAACGGTGCCACGCGTGTTGCTCGAGTGTCCGGTGTATGGGTTGCAACGGCAAAACCTAGAAATGAAGTTAAAAATCATATTAACAGTACATAGTATAAAACAAATAATGACTAGCAAAGACAGAGATGAGTTCTTATTATACTGCGAAAATATAGCAAGGAAAGTTATAAAAAGGAATAAAACGTAGGATAAATTATGTTTATATAATATCATAAGAATATTAGAAATAAGCATAAAACAACATAAGATGAAAAATGTAAAGTAATTTGTAAAATGTAGAAATAAGAAAAATGTAAAATAGAATTAAGAAAAGAAACTGTACACTACGAACAAATGTAAAACAGCGTTGTGTCCAATTTATTACGTAAACCCTGCCAAAATTGTCCTAAAACAGCGATAAGGAATATAGGTAGATATCAGAAATAATAAATAAATAAATCCTAAGATAGAAGTAGGTGGCAATCCCAGCCACAAAACAGTAAGAAAGATGATGAATGATAGAAAGACTAGTATGAAGCATGGAAGTACGAGTAGAAAACAAGCGAGAACTGGTATGAAAGAGTCTATTGCTGAACACAAACCTCCGATTATGTTGGAGAGAGAGAAAAAAAAAAAAAAAAAAACCACGCCCGTCCACTGGCTACCAGCCTTAAGTCGCATCCCCCCACCCCACCTGCGGCGACTCCATGCCTTGAAGAGAGAGGCTGAGAAGATCACAAATAATCCCTCACTGCCAGTTCACTATCAGTTTTGCCATCCTCCTCCACAACGACTTAAATCTCGGAAACCCTCGTTTGCTACTGCTCAAAACCTGAAGTGCTTCGACATAGCGGAAAGCTGGAAAGCTGAATGGGCTTCTGCAACGCAGGGAAAAACAGCCCAACTGATTGACCCGACGGTTAAACCAAAAGGATTCGACCTCCCCCGCAAGTCTTGGTGCCGCCTAAACAGGCTTAGAACTGGACACGGGCGCTGCAACTTCTTCCAACACAAGTGGGGATGGAAGGACTCACCACTCTGCGAGTGCGGCGAGGAAGAGCAGACCACTGAACACATTATCCAGCGCTGCCCTCTTCACTGCTACCCCGGACGAGCCGAAGATCTGGATGATTTGACACCTGACGCAGCCGATTGGCTTAACAATCTCAAAGCCTAATTTTGATTGCTTTATATAATAATGCCATACGACTAAATAAATAAATAACAGGCGCACTACCAATTGTGCCAACGATGCGATACCCAAGTCATCCAATTTCTCAACCAGTCTCTTCATTAACTTCTTTACTTCATTTGCAGTTGCATTGCAGTTATATACCATTTACTAAAAATGTTTTCTTTTTCTACAGGTAATAATACAGACAGCTTTACCAGTTAACAGAATATATGTAAGTAAGTTGCATGTTATTGAGCTTCAAGAACTTCTTCGTAAACTATAACTCTCTAATACTTTTTAATATCCTAGGAGGGCATTTCTCCAGAAATATGTCTGCGACTCATTCATCTGTCTCCATACATTTAGTATGAAAAAGGGCCAGATGAATGAGGTGACCGCAGACATATTTCTGGAGAAATGCCCAGGAGACCTAGGGAAACAAAGAAACGTGGAATGAAAAAAAAACCGTTAAAATTTTGATTTAAAATATCACGAGAACCAAATTTGATTGCTAAAGTCAATTCTTAACCCTCTTCTCGTATGTATACCGAGCGGCTGGGATTGCACCAACCTTCAATTTGCCTGTCGCTAAAGCATTGATACAATCTGCGACGGAGCGCGGAACACGTCTATGCACTCTGCGGGCAATTCACAATTTGTCTGTTAACCTCGTCCACAATATTATAGATACGTGAACTAGTAAGATTATTAGTAGGAAACTAACTAAATAAGTTTAGGCAAACTTTCTTTATGGGGGCCCATGAAATTTAAGAAATTTCCAAGAGTGCCAGAATTAGAGCAAAAAAATATTTTTCATCACACTTGCTCGTAAAGGGTGTTATAACACGCGGGCTTATAGACTAGCTCGAGCCGTTTTACCTCCCGTGGGTTATAAAAATCTATAACTCCCACGGGAAGAAAAACTGTATGAAAATCTATAACTCCCGAGGGAGTTATGAGTTTAGTTTTAAAATATAGAACCTACCCGTACGTCATTTCAGACTAAGGAGGTTTCAAATCAGCCAAGGCTTATTTCACATCTTCAAAACTTGGCTACAAAACCAATTTTAGTGTATACAAAAATTATATGGTATATTTAACTATTATTTCAGTATTTTTTGCAATTATTTTGATGCAATTAAAGTAATTTAGTTTAAAAAATTATTTTGAAAATCGGTACAATCTGGCTGTACTGCCTGTCAAGTTTGAAAACTAAACGCAGTTCTTAGCATTATCTGTGGAAGACTATATGAAAACGTTGACAGTAAATAATTTTATTTTTGTCTTATTTTATTTTCCTCGCAAATGTGATGAAAAACATTGTGTGTACCATGGGCAGTAAGGGGATTACAAACTCGAGTCATTAAAAGCCCTCCGCCTACGGCGTCGGGCTTCTAATAGACTCTCGTTAGTAAATCCCTTCTTACTACCCTCGGTGCACAATGTACTATTTTCTACTCCTGTACTTTAATCTGTCTTTTACTTGGTCACGAACACTAATATAAGAACATACATAATATGAGTTCAGAGAAGTCTATTATACTCTATTCACCATAACAGCACTAGTGTCGTTATAGTCACTTTACGTTATTGCTAGCAGCCACAGACTTCTAAATCTAGGTTAAACTTAGGTCAAGGATTAGGCGCTCAATTCTAATTTTACGAGAAAAATGCACAACTACTAACTTAACAAACAATTACATTCCTATGATATATATACCTATTTAAGAAAAACAAAACTTTCCGAACTAAAATCATTAATACCAACATAAAAAAAAGTATTTTTAAAATCGTCATTGCGTGTCACTAGCGAGTATACGTTAAATTTAAAAAAGTTTACCATAGACACATACTTAGTCATATGTCATATTTGCCTTGTTTGCGTGCTATGTTTAATGTTGTATTTTATATTTTAAAACCTAGTCTTAGAAACATTATAGTATGCAACGTTGTATAATGAAGTCAAAAAACACTCATTGCGCCTCTATTTGCGATACTCGCCGCCACGGCGGCTCGTATCGCAACTCGCGCAATTCGCATTTTCTGGGCCTACTTATACAACTGTTGCATAAAATACTATTGTTTTCAAATTGATGGGCCGTCACAATGGTTACGTATCACAATGCCGAAAATTCATAATACCTAATGGCGATCCCATATTGGCTGTTATAAATGTTATATAACGTTATAAAACACGATAAAATTCACTAACATTTCATAAAACTCATAGTAATTAGGTAGGGGAGACCGAGGGGTTTTGAAACAAAGATGAGTTGAAACAAGGTCAATTTTGCGGAATCTGTAACCGTTATCGAGCTGACAATAACTCTGTTTAGCTGTGTCCTAGCACCCGCGGGCGCACCAGCATGGAATTGGATTAGATGTCAGCCTAAATCTAGTAACTCACCCGAAGAAGTCTCCGTGAATATGTCGAATTTTTCCGTATTTCGCTGCAAAAGGAGATCTGACACATCAAACGTACAAAGAGACGGTGTTTCCTTTCACATCTGAAGTATTTAGAATCACGTTATCATTATTTACTTGCTTTAAAGCATAAAAATGACAAAAATCTGATTTGACATTATTTGAAGTTTGTTTACTATTGACAAACAAGCAACTTCGCGTTGGCATGGTGCTCTGCTAAACTTATCAACGTTGTGCATCACTTCATTGAACTATTTCAATGTAAAATGTATCTTTGTAAATGTGAATTGGTCAATGTATTGTTCTATTTGTTAAGCGTTAGTTTCGTAGTGATAGACGATTTTTCATGTACGCGTGTGTAAGTAAGTGTGCGTTACCTCGTTCTCCACTCGTCAAATATGGCAGAAATTTGTGTACCGGACGAGCGCATCATGTCGCCTCCTTTCCGTCACAGAATATAAATAGAGCAGTATGGAAGCTACGCTTACTTTTTGAAATAAATACCTACGCTCCATTAGAGCGTTAGGGTTGTTTAAAATGAAAAGATCGCGGGCTGTCTGGGCGCGCGCACGTAACAAACGCAAAGCGCGGCCACTCGCCTCCATGCTGCACTCGCGACTGACGGCACCGCGAGATTCCCTTAGGGGCCTTGTAAAAGCGCGCGTCTATGTGTGCGTGCGTTTCGATCGTTTTGTTTGTAGCTTCCTTACTGCTTTAGCTTATATATATTCTGTGTTTCCGTGTTGCTCTAAGATCGATATACATAGAAGGAAATAGTTCGTGGATTTGTAAATGAACCAAGCTTGTAATGTTTTTCGCTTGCCGCTTGACGCCAAAAGTGTAATTTATGGACGGAAATAGTACATTACTGCAGAGGCCGGGAAATAAGGGGTTGCCGGCTGAGTACATATAGCTGGCCGAGCGAAGCGAGGCCAGATAGTTACGAGGCCGGCAACCCCATTTCCCGCCGAGGTATGTATAGTGCTTTTCTCAAACATGCAATGAAATAAATAAACTTACTATAATAACCTTACTTAATATTTTATAACACAAACAGACTGGCTGTCAGAAAGTGACATTAGTAACATTATATCCATAGACAATGCAAATTCGGCCAAGCTGTTTCAGTTCACATTTTTACCGCGAATATTTAGATGAAATATTTTAAATGTGTATTCTTGTGATTTAGTTTGCAATTTATAATAATTGGAAATTGTTTATAATGTGTTATTTGTTATGTTCATGTCAATTTTAAATAAATAAAACTGCAAAATATAGCAAAAATCGTTTTTTGTTTTTTTAATGGCTGAATGCCGTGATGCTGGGGCCCAAATAAATGTGGAATGGAAATTTAAAAAAAAATACATTGCCGGCCAGGCCGGCAATCTAAGTATGAAATTCCATTCCGTGCCATGTGTCAAGCCGCATAGGAAACGAGGTACTTTGTGGCCTATTTTTAAGCACGTAATGTCAACATTTCATGCCATGTTTGAGAAAACATACATTCTCCATTTCATTTGGTAGTATTTGAAGAATTAATTATACCATTATTATCAGATTTTCAAATCTGACAATATTGACGGCAACTGAAATTAAAGGCGTGCAAAGTAGGTCGCCGCCACTTCTTTTTAGCACGCCAGGTACATACCCTTTTTCCTTCTACCTCCATATATATCTGTGGGAATAACTCGCTCTCATCATACACAAATAATGTTATTGATTTTATGCCACACCTGATCATAAAGTGGCTTTTACCGCACGCTACGCGTACGGAAAAAAGCCGCTTTCTGGCCAAGTGTGGACATAAAATTATGTACACAGCACGGGAGGCCATAAAAAAAGCCCTCGATCGCATATTTAGGGCCCTCGCTTGCAGTTCGGGCTGCAAACATCTGCGATTGTGTAATGTACTATAAAATTTCACGATTTCCACTCATTATTATAACAAAACGGGACTTACTCGCGTAAAAACATGCTATTACCTCGACGTTTCGGACGTGCCGTGACGTCCATGATGGCGAAGGGACAGGGAAAGGATGAGGGAAGGGGTCCCTTCGCAACCATAGACGTCACGGCATCTCCGAAACGTCGAGGTAATAGCATATTTCCAAGTTTTGGCAAGTCCCGTTTTGTTACAATAATACAGATATTTTGTTTTTACCAGGATTTGACCCCGGGACTAGGGCAAGCAATACCGGTTTTGTTTGGATGGATAATACCGGTTTTTCGGTATTGGCCCATACAGGGTAAACCAGTATTGCAGGCCCTACCCGGGACCTATAGCTTTGTAGACGGTCAATATAACCGTATCAATATGTAATGAAACTGTCTTCCACAGATTGGATCTAGGAATCGAACCTGCGACCTTCCAAGAGAAGTATAGCAGATGGAAGGATATCAGGTTATCCCCGGGTCAACGACCCCCGATCGATCGCCAGAACTGGGTCGCGCATTGTCCTGCTAAATAAAGATGAACCGTACCAGCCTGTAGATATTGTAATTAGGACACGCTGTATACACTAACGGTCAGCTCAAGTTTGAAATAATTTCTAAAAAAATACCGATTACCTACATGAATAGTACATTACACAACTAGGGTGGTGATACAAAGAAAAGCCGAGATCGCAGAAGTTTGCGGCCCGAGCTGCAAGCGAGGGACGTAAATATGCGATCGAGGGCTTTCTTTATTACCTCCCGTGTCATTTTATGTCTACACTTGGCCAGAAAGCCACTTTATGGCCTTCGTTTTTAGGGTTCCATACTCAAAGGGTGCCAATGAACCCGGGTTATTCTTCAGAAATATGTCTACGGTCACCTTATTCCTCTGGCCCTTTTCCATACTAAATGTATGGAGACAGGAATAAGTCGCAGTCATATTTCTGAAGAATAACCCACCCTATTACTATAAGCCTCCACTGTCTGTCTGTCACAGGACTGTACGTTTTGAACCGTAATAGGTTCCGTTGGCAACTTTTGCGAACGGAACCCTAACATGGGAGATAATAAAGACGGGCTCAAATGCTGGTAAATATCCGTGTCATGAGCACGAGTATTTTTCCGGAGTCTTAACTTTAATATCAAGACCAACATACCTACATACATAATATATTCGTACAATGGCATAACTTCGCGCACTATTGTGTGTAGAAACCACGCCGGCGAAAAATTTCTCACATCCCTCTCAACATAAAATACATTAAACAGATAACTACTGCTTCAATTTTAGACTTTAAGTCTTAAGTTTCAAGGCTGCAATTAGGATGGGGATTATAAGAGATAGGTCGTTATGGTCTTAATAGATTTAGTTCGCTTTTGTTTTCTCTAAACGTAGATATTGGAAGCGTTATGAGCATTTTGTGAATGCAGAGAACGGGGAAGAATTTTGAGTCACCGCTCTGAGCGTATGAGCATAAATACACGAAAATAATTAAGGCGAAATTTGAAAAATAAACGAAAAAAAATATTGTCGACTTCAATCAATCAAACTTAGTCTTTTTGGGGTTCTGCACCTCAAAGAAAAAAACGGAACCCTTATAAGATCACTTTTTTGTTCTTTCTGTCTGTCCGTCTGTCAAGACTCTTTATCTCAGGAACGCGTGGAGGTATCGAGTTGGAAATAAAACGATATACCTCCCAGTGGCGTGGCGTAAATTATATCCTAGGGCAAGCCGGTGCAGATTTGGCATACATTTTCCTTAAGAGCTCTAGGCAAGCCGGTAGGAATCATTGAGGTATAAAGTACTAAAGTACTAGAGACGACACCACGAACGTAAACTGTGTGCCGGCCGGCCGCGCGGCGCGCATGCGGGTGGGGATAACTTGCCATAGAATATGACTTTGACTAACAGACACGCAACACCATACTTAAAGTAGTGAAATGAAAATAAATTGTTAAAATTTTGTCATATACTTTAATTACCTTTAAATAAAATTAATTTAGTAAGTTTCTGGTGCCGAGAATAAAATATTTCTGTTTTATACTAATAACAGAAAACGTTTGAAAGTACAACTTAAAATGACACCATTCACGACTTCAAAATCACCATGTATAATTAGTAAATATGAATAATTAATAATTAGTAAGTACTTGAAATACATTTTTCTTTTTTACATATTAAAAACTGAAAACATTCACAATTATAAGTACCATGAATTATAAGTACCTAAAGTCACGTCTGCGCGCGGTTCATCTATGATTTCGGTTGACAAAATGGCGGCCATTGCTTCGCGTTGACAAGAGCGTGCCCATAATTAAAATATTTTCTAAAACAATGTTAAAACAAAATAATTTGCTTACTTACCGATGAAAGGTTAACACCTTGATTTTTTTTCGACTTCCTCGAATGATTGGAGCAATCCCTTAAGGCGCAGGAAGGCATTTTTAAGATGTATTTATTTACGCGTAGGGACAACCTCCTCACACCAAGCGCAGCGGCTGACTGAGACGTTGTGGTCCAGTGGACCTCAACGCATGGCGCAAATTCTTTGTTCGCGATGGAGACGACATAGTACGTTAGTACTTTATACCTCAATGGTAGGAATCGAGTTGTTTGGACGCCACGCCATTGATACCTACTCAGGTCGATTTATGCGACTTGAGACTACAAGGAAAAACTACGGACCCTTGAATCTGTGAAAAAATCAAACTCTAAGTTGACGTGAAAAGAATATACCGGCGTTTATGCCGCAATAAGTATTTTATGCCACACCTGGCCATAAAGTGACTTTTTCCGCACGCTACGCGTTCAGAAAAAGCCGCTTTCTGGCCAAGTGTAGACATAAAATGATGTACACAACACGGGAGGTAATAAAAAAAGCCCTCGATCGCATATTTACGTCCCTCGCTTGCAGCTCGGGCCGCAAACTTCTGCGATCTCGGCCTTTCTTTGTATTACCACCCTAGTTGTGTAATGTACTATTATACAATCGTAACATAATGAAGGCTCTTAAAGTCGAGTACCGTGTTTAGGCCACGAGGCTTTCCGAGTGGCCTATGTAAGGTACGAGAACTTTAAGAGCTAATTATATAACTATTGTATACAATACTTTTTCTATGAGTCAACTAAAACAACATACCACACTTACCAGTCTTTATTTGTATTGTAAGTCAAATAAACTATCACAATCACCGTACTTCCACTAAAACTATTCATTCAAAGTTTTATTTAAAGGCCGAAAACAATTGAGCGGCAGCATTGGTTGTAAAGCGGTTTGTGATTGGCTCATTACAGGACTAATTGCACCAATCGCGTGGCAGGAACGTGTTTAAGTAGAGGCAAATTTGACAGGTGATACGTTCTGAAACGCATTTAATCATCGAATTTGCATTAAAAGGAGGTTTTTACAAAGGATACACTTTTTTAAATTTGAAAGTTCTATTTTCAAAATTATTATAGTTGTCTAAAGCATATTATAATAAATATTATAGTTGAGTAGAGAGTGTCATAGACTAAATAACATTGAAAAGTTAGCATTTATAGTTTAGTCTATGGGATCCTAATGGAAAAATTAAAGTCGACGAGTAGAAAAACGTAAATTTTGACACTCTCAAGGAATCCAAAATTCAACTTTCTTTTGTCTTAGAACTATGAAATTTGGGAAGTAATACTGTATACTACAAGTATAGGGGAAAATCTGAAAACTATACATTTTTGATTAAGTCATAAAAAATATTACATTACTACAGAGGCCGGGAAGTGAGGGGTTGCTGGCCGAGTACATTTAGATGGCCGAGCGAAGGCGAGGCCAGATAGTTACGAGGCTGGCAACCCCATTTCACGCCGAGATATGTATAGAGTTTTGCTCAAATATGCAATGAAATAAATTAAAAACACACCAAAAAAATCAAACTTTATTTTCTTGAGACACTAAAAGTAAAGTAGACAAAAAATTGAATTACAAAATGAAAATTTTTATGTCCTTTCCAAAAACTTGTTTCACGTTTTTACCGCGAATATTTAGATGAAATATTTTAAATGTGTATTTTTGTAGTTAAGTTTGCAATTTAAAATTATTGGAGATTGTTTATATTGTGTTTGTGTTATTTGTTGTGTTCATGACGATTTTATATGTATTTAAATAAAACTGCAAAATATAGCAAGAATCATTTATTGCATTTTTAATGGCTGAACGCCGTGATGCCGTGTCACAAATGAATGTGGAATGGAAATTAAACAAACTTTATTACCTCCCGTGTTGTGTACATAATTTTATGTCTACACTTGGCCAAAAGCGGTTTTTTTCCGTATGCGTAGCGTGCGGTAAAAGCCACTTTATGGCCAGATGTGGCATAAATGTCATTTCCACTTCCCTCGCCTCGCGGCTCGGGCCAAGACACCGACAGCAAAACCCTCTCCCCTTATTTAAATTAAAAAAAAAAAGTTTCTCTCAATAAAATAAAATATGAGACCCGCTTTTATCACCGACTCTACCTTGTTTGTATAGTCGCAAATTGTACCAAGACAAAGAAAAATTATGTTTTATCTTCTTTAGTTTACAAGATCTTATAGATCCGACATGACCTTTCGCTTCTATCGTCAAACTAGCTTCATGGTACCATATTATTCTGTTATCACCAAAAAAACGGAAGTATACCAAATTTGAGTCGAATCAAACGTCAGGAAGTGACCCTTATTTGAGTCCAATCAAACGTCAGGAGGTGCCTCCAATTTGAGTCCAACCGAACGTCAGGACATAACTCTAATTTGAGTCCAATCAAACGTTAGAAAGTGACTCTAATTTGAGTCCAATCAAACTTCAGGAAGTGACTCTAATTTGAGTCCAATCAAACGTCAGGAACTGACTCTAATTTGGAAAAAAACAAAATAATCCAAGAAGCAATAATCAAAACAGTCAAACTAATAACCTTTCTCTTTACAAGTCGGTTAATTGTACATACCAGAAACGCCCACCCTAAGGATAACCCAGTAACCTTTTGAACTCCACTCTAATGAGCCGTACATCAACTTCCGGAAGTGTATATATGCACCGGAAGTGCGAGGAATTTGACAGTTACCTCGCCTGCACGTAGTTTAATAAAGCCTTCGCACGATATTAACAATTAGACGCTCTGTCTAGTAGGTTGTCCGTGAGTGAAGAGAAAATTAGGACATTCTGGAATTGGTTGTAAAGGCGTTTCTATACCCACGAAACTTTTTTAGTGTTAGTAACTTAGGTGATACGTTTTGATAGAATTTAAATACTTAGTAACTCCAAGTTTAATTAAAATAGCACGTCTAGGTTTTAGGATAAAGTTGTAAAATGAAACAAAACGCCAAAATGTAATTAAAAAATTAATCTATCTCAAATAGTAATGTAACTATAAAAAAAAATACAAAAAGTCTAAGTGGTGAATAATAATACTTGTATAAACCTAAACGACTCCGATTCATCGACTTTTTTCTTTCCGTATCAAATCGACTCACAGACTCATGTTACTTAGCTATTATAATATTTCAGTACCCGTGAAAAAATGTAAGGAGGTATTTCTCTGCGATTTTTTACCGTTTTGCTTGCTTCATTACCATCGCCACTATTATTGGCCGTTTTATAAAAGCAATTAGGATCATTATGATAAAAATAGTAGAAGCACGCGACTTCTAAAAGATAACCGAAAACGACTCCATAGTTATAGGGAGCTCATCCATAATGTGGCGAAGGTAATGTTGCGATTGGTGCGACTATTTAGTCGCAGAGAACTACCCGGGTTGTCTGATGATCCTAGTGGAGTTAAAATACGGATATAAGTTTAAATGGATTAACAGACCGAAAGGCTAGAGGTTCTGGAGAATTCCCAACTGAGCTATACCTCTCTAAATATCGTTGTACAGTTGGAAAAGTGAATTTGGGTATGAACTGACTCCTGATATTATCGAAATGGCCCCACAAAGGATCCGTTACATTATAATACTCTATTAGATTAGGAACCTGATTTGCGGCCCAAAGGGAATCCCTCATATCGACAATCCCGTCGTTTCGACCCTGAATTACAACCACAGGCGCGGTGACTGCTGATAAGTTGTACGCAGGAGGGACAGGACTGCCATAAAGTTGTATATTTCTGACTGGACCGTAATCGAACTTTAGGAATCGAACCTCGGTCATGGCTTGGCCGTATCTAGCTGCCAGTTTTGTAGAAATCCCCGCTGGCGTATGCTCGTAGACTATCCTCAATGTATTAGCAGTGATCGAGCCAGGATTCGGTGAGTCTAGAATAGCATCCAATGGCCCACAAATTAAACCAGCCATAAAGTTGTTCCTACATAAGAAATTGAGTAATCTCTGGATTGGATAACCCTTCGTCAGGATTTCGTAAATACCAGCATCTTCTAAAGGTCCTAATATCCCGTTGATGGCTTGAGTTATTAGCCTAAAGGGAAGAGATCTAGTGTTCAAATGTCTAGTAGCAGGTGCTATGCCGATGAAGAGCTTCGCTTTTTGGCAGTAGCCTGGTCTTTCTGAACACATAATGAAGAATGTACCACCTCCTTGGGAAAACCCAATATAGTTCAATTGCTGTACTCCCGTAGCTTCCAACACGTAATCTATAAAAGCTGGGATGTCGTAGAGCCCTATTTCGTCTGTAGAAAACTGCCAGAACTTTCTATCTGTATTGGGGTTTAATCTGACATTCGCTCTCGAATAAAATGTGCCCCGGACATTGCCAAACCACGTATCGTAACATTCATCAGCGATCAGATACCCTAAATCACGGTCCGGGCCCGCATCAACAAAGCTGTCTGCGCTTTCTAAGAAGCCATGAACGATCAGGACTGGCGGGCTTCTGATCGGGCCTTTACACTCCCGACCTCGAGGTATCCTGAAGAGAGTCAGAATATAACCATCGTCGGTGGTCACTTTGTGAGTCTCGGCAGTGTAGCCGTTACTTCCTACGAGTTGGGTGAATGTTGGTGTATAGTTGACATCGGGAGGATACGGTGGGATCTTTCCAAAGCCAAGCCCATCGGCTAAGTACCCAGTGAAGATGCAATAGGCCAAGAGGTTAATTGATTCATATGCCGCCATTTTCAAATCTGAAAATTTAAATTTAAGTTTCATAAAATTAGGACCTCTTTGTTTCAGTGGCCTAATTGGTATAAAACTCATTGAGGATGTCGTAATGATAATTTCAAATTACAGGATTATTATAGTCGGACCTCGCTAAGTTTGCAGAGGTCGAAAAAACGTTTTATTAAAAAATGTATGTATGGCAACATGGGCAAACTACAGAAAGAGGATTATTTAATCTTGATACTTAGCAATAATTCTTCCCTTTATTACAAAATGTGTCTAAACTAAGTGATTTGTTCCAGGTTCTTGGATAATTTCTGTGTATTTATTTAAATATGTACATCTATGTAAACAAGCATTGCTTAGTTTGGCTGGTACTAGTTCGATTTGTGCAAGACTGTCCTGAATATTTATTTCAGTAGGGATAGACGTATTATATACTTATTAAACGGTAAGATATTTGCCAAGTATCATCTTTCTAGTGCTGTTGCCACATGCATTTTTTTTAATAAATCCTTTTTTTACCTCTGCAAACTTAGCGTAGTCGCATTCTAGCGTAGTTTAAAATGAAAAGAAAACAATCTATCAAGTAACACTCACTTAAATATAATTTGATACCATAGTAATTTTAAAATCGCAGTGCACGGTCATTACAATTTTCAAATTCGCCTTGCACCACTACTTACAATGATCACTTGACAATTCACCACATTGAGAAGCGACACCAACCGGAATCAATTGATAACAAGGCCATTTATAGTACATTACACAACTAGGGTGGTAAAACAAAGAAAGGCCGAGATCGCAGATGTTTGCGGCCCGAGCTGCAGGCGAGGGTCGTAAATATGCGATTGAGGGTTTTCTTTATTAGGTAATAAAGAAAACCCCGTGTTGTGTACATCACTTTATGTCTACACCTGGCCAGAAAGCGGCTTTACGCGTAGCGTGCGGAAAAAGCCACTTTATGGCCAGGTGTGGCATAAAATACGTTTTTAACTACTTGTTGGCTCGAGGACGGAGCAGGGGTTCTTACGGGTTTATTTCGAAAAGTGAATTAAATGTAACACCTTAAATCTAAGTAGTTTGAATTGCAGCGACCACTATTAGATACTTTCAGCCTGCTGAAAACGCTTCTAAAGCACGGAAAATCTCGTTTAAAGTCTTGACCTATACCACCGGCGCAACAATACGCTGCGAACTATTTAGTTTAACAGCACATATATAATATGCAGATAAATAATCTATACTCTAAAATCCATCTAGGTAATGACATAGTTCTTACATAGATGCCGCTGTTCGTAACACTACTCACCTTTATTAAGACCTTCGTGCGTAACAATAACGTATATACATAGCTTTTCAAACTGAAACTGTCCCGCATAACCATCACTCAATAGTCACCCTACTCTCGTAATAAGACCGAGAGACAATAGTTCTGCTACGTGGACCATCCTGAGGAACAGAATGAACGGAGACAGAGAACAAAGCGGCGTATTTCAGTCGTATATACTCGATGCATACGCCCTTCCGCGTATAGAACACTAGTAAATACACAGTCTAATCATATACAGCCCGGTCGAGACGTTTAGGTAGAGTAATAATACGTAAATTTGATACCTATTGGGTACTAATTCTAATATAACTAAAAATAATGATCTACTTTAGGGTTTTAGTTTCCAAATATATAGTTACGAGTACTTCTCTCAAAATAATGATTTATGTATTA
Organism: Eudemis profundana; assembly: GCA_947034925.1. NCBI lineage: Eukaryota > Metazoa > Arthropoda > Insecta > Lepidoptera > Tortricidae > Eudemis > Eudemis profundana. Next base: position 4,164,196 of record OX344814.1, on the reverse strand, counting down.
GTTAAGATATATTTCTGTGGTATTTATGGCCAGGGGAATTATGTCTTTCCAAGAATAAAATAATTTGAATGTAAAGAAGAATACAGATTTTAATTATGATTAAATACAATGCATACGTTAATACTACTATTTATCACATCAATATTAATACTATTTCAATATTAATACTAATTAATTATATAAAATAATTTACTTATTTTCCAACTCAATAAATACAATTAAATAGCTATGTAATATTAAATGCTACAAAGCGATGAGACTGGAGATGAGATGCAATCCTATGTGTAACTTTACATAAATGGCACAGACGATACTACATTGACAAAACTCATTAAAAATGGCACAATGAACCAAGAGACTTCAGCACAGTTGGCTGGAACATTGCTTGTTGCGCCGAGCATGACCTGCTCTATATTGTACTAAAATGAAGGTTTCTTCGAGAACCCTGCTTCCTCTAGGTACAAATAATGGCGGATTCCCTTTAGTTTTCGCCTCAGTAGCATGGCATTTTTGGTTAGTGTATGTAACTTGGCACATGTTACACAAATACGAAGAGAAGTAACAGAGGAATCAGATTCTCGAAGAATCACCCAAGTACAGGTCTAGAACTAAGGTCGAGAAACTCCAGATGAACTATACTCCAATAAATACTTCTTTATAGTAGGAAACGTGAATATTGGGATGAACTGACTCCTAACACAATCAAAGTGACCCCACAAGGGATCCGCGACATAATGATATTCTTTTAGGTTTGGCATCTGATTGGCCGCCCAGAGGGAATCCCTCATGTCCACTATTCCATCGTTCCGACCCTGAATTATCACCACGGGAGCCGTTACTGCCGATAAATTGTAAGCAGGGGGTGCGATAGTACCATAAACCTCGATGTTTTTGATGGTGCCGTAGTCAAACTTCAAGAATTGAACCTCAGTCATAGCTTGGCCGTATCTCGCGGCAAGTTTCGTCGATATTCCTGCTGGGGTATGCTCGTATACCACCCTTAAAGTATTAGGAGTGATGGAGAAAGGATTCGGCGAGTCCAGAAAAGCGTCCAAAGGCCCACAGATCAGACCAGCTAGCTCGTTAGTCTGACATAAGTAATTCAGTATTCTCTGGATCGGATAACCTTTTGTTAATATCTCGTAAATGCCGGCGTCTTCCAAAGGCCCCAAAATACCGTTAATAGCCAGCGTTAGGAATCTAAAAGGTAGGGATTTTGTATTTAAATGCCTTGTGGCAGGCGCTTGGCCGATGAAGAGACTCGCCTTGTCACAGTATCCAGGTCTTTCTGAGCACATGATGAAGAAAGTACCACCTCCTTGGGAAAACCCAATGTAGTTCAGTTTCGTAACATTCGTAGTACCGAGCACATAATCCATAAACGCTGGGATGTCGAAGGCTCCTATTTCATCCACAGTATAGTCCCAGAAGCTTCTATCTTTGTCAGGGTTTAAAGTAGTATGCGCTCGTGAGTAAAAAGTTCCTCTAACATTGCCGAACCAAGTGTCATAGCATTCATCGGGTACCAAGTATCCTAGGGCTTGATCTGGGCCGCCATCTATGTAAGAGTCAGCGCTGTCTAAGAACCCATGGACCATCAGGACGGGGGGTCTTCTGATCGGGCCTTTGCACTTCAGTCCTCGGGGTATTCTGAAGAGAGTCAGTATATAGCCGTCTGCTGTGGTCACTTTGTGGGTTTCGGCAGTGTAGCCGTGACTTTGTACCAGTACCGGAAACGTAGGTGTGTAGTAGACATCTGGAGGGTACGGAGGGATCTTTCCAAAACAAAGCCCAAAAGCCAAATACGCAGTAATGAGGTAGATGAACAACTTTCTTTCATATCCCATTTCGTAATCTGAAAGTAAAGTTGAAAATATGTCAGATTTCTTCAGTTGATAATATTATTATTTTAAAAGTTGCTAGTATAAAATCTAACACATATTGAAAAATAATGCTTATTGCTGTCACTCTAATGTTTGACTATTAAGACAAAACCGAATATTTAATCATAAATTCAATTTGATTATTTTGTTGATAGTACCAAAAAATCTTACCTTGCCATGTTAGGCGACGTTATTTTACAATCATTGAATAGAATGCAAAACACTTTTTTTATTGACTACGGCAAAACAAAATGATGTTATTTAATACATTGAGGCATTCAAATTAGCGTTTTGTTTTTATTTTTCTCACGAACCAACATAATTAATGTAAAACGAGGTCACTATCCATAGTTAAACTCACAATACAAATAATAATGAAAATAATGATATTCTATTCGGCAGAAAAAATGTTTGGTCAGCATAGTAAAGAATAGGTCTATATATATACAAATATATTGTGCTGACAAAACATCTATACCTACATATTATTTGACGACCGGTTTAGCCTAGTTGTTAGTCTGCCTACGAAGCTGACGGTCCTAGATTCTCGGAAGGTCTGGATATTAAACATATCGTCGTCTAGTATCCATAACACAAGCCTTACTCAGCTTACTATGGGACTAGTTCGAATTGTGTAAGATTTTCCCCTAATATTTATTTATTATTATGCCAACCGTTGCTTTGCTACCATCAGAATTTTATGGAACAGTCGTAGTTTTGTTTTAATACATTAATTATCTAGGACGGTAAAACAAAGAGAGTCTTAAATCGCAGGTCTTTAACGCCCGAGCAAGACAATTTTTTTTACCGCCCGTAGTAAGTACTAAATTTTGTGCCACACCTGGCCATAAAATGGCTTTTCCGCATGTTACGCGTACGGAAAAAGGCGCTTTCTGGCCAAGTGTAGACATAAAATGATGTACAACACGAGAGGTAATAAAGAAAGGCATATGTTTGCGGTTGTAAATATGCGATCGAGGGCTCTTTGTTTTACCACCCTAGTTGTGTAATGTACCTATTACGCCTCCCCCATGCCATGAAGTGGGATTTTTCGTATGAGTAGCGGGCGGGTATTGCCACTTTATGGCCAGGTGTGACGTAAACATTATTAAGTGAAAATAATTGAATGTTTGTTGAAAGGGGAGATAATATTCCTTGTCAGAGGAAAACCTCAAATCGTGTTCACACCACGGACGGGGTTGGTCGCCAATAAACATCGAAGTATAATCAATGACCATTAAAACAAGAGGACCGTCATTCTCTATACAAAAAACTGTTCCCCGATATTTACAACGCCATCTATGTATAAGCTTGGTATAAGAATTGTATTATTTACAATTATTCAACTTTGCAAGCGTGACACAGTATTTAAATGTTAAAATTTATTTATTATTACCTGTTTACGAACTAATTGTTACTGTACTATGTTTCTTTGTTCAATTATAACATCGTTCAATGTTTAGTTTTTTAGCGCCATCTAGTTTTTGCCTGGATATCCCCTTGCAGTCGGGGCACGATCCAAAGTAAGGAGAAAGACAGTCCTCTTGTTTTAATGGTCCTTGGTATAATGTATGTAACAATTACCGCCTATCAAAACTGACGTTGAATGTTGCCCCATAACGCCCACTTTTTAAAATCAATACGTCTTATGTATTAAGTGGGGTTATTAACCAACTTAACGTTCACTATGTGTGAGTTTAAAGTAGGTAATTATTGACAAATAATCATATAAACTTTTTAGTACACGACATTTTCGGACAGGTTGCTCGTTTAAAAGTTAAAAATCTGTGATTAGTTACAACTGACGTGAGGAATTCATTTGACGTTATAGTTTTTACGCCACACCTGGCCATAAAGTGGCTTGTACCGCACGCTACGCGTACGGAAAAAGTCGCTTTCTGGCCGAATGTAGACATGGCACCAAGTCTATTGCTGCAGGTAAGTATGCTGTTCCCAGAGTAAGCAATTACTATGGGGACAGGCTCATAGAAAAGCGCTTACCATATTTACTTAACGAATTAGGGCCGATACAGACGGACTGCAACCCAACTGCAACTCCCTACGATTTGTATGGGAACTGCATCACAACTGCGCAGTCGGCGTGCAGTTGTGATGCAGTTCCCATACAAATCGTAGGGAGTTGCAGTTGGGTTGCAGTCCGTCTGTACCGGCCCTTACCTGCAGCTATTAGGACGGAGAAAACTAAAATTAAATTTAAAAAAGCCCTGTCTCAATACTACCTCGACAGTATTTAATTCATTTAAATTGATTACTGTCGAGGTATTTACCTACCTAGATATCCTCTATGTACCTAATGAAGATTTGTAATATTGTACCTATAAATAGACTCACGGATTCCACAGTCAAACTGTGGAACGATGTACCTTTACTAATCTTTTTGTCATTTGAATAAATATATAAATAATAATAAAAAAAATTAAAAAAAAATGATGTACATAACACGGGAGGTAATACTATAGCTTGGCAACTTCGTTGGTGACACTCACCTGTGTGCTTTTTGTTATGTGTTACCGCCAACACGAACGAGGGCCTCCGGAGGCCGACTCCGTCGGTCGCCGTTCGTGTTGGCGGTAACTTGTGTAAGTATTTACGGCTGCACATAACAAAAAGCACACAGGTGAGTGTCACCAACGAAGTTGCCAAGCTATAATAAAGAAAGCCCTCGATCGCATATTCACGTCCCCGCTTGCAGCTCGGGCCGCAAACATCTGCGATCTCGGCCTTTCTTTGTTTTACCACCCTAGATTGTGTAATGTACTATTTCTTCAGCACTCAGTACTGGTGCCGACCTCGTTAGCACTTAGTTCGTGGGGCCGATCTTAAGCATCAGTTACGCTTCCATACTTATTATTTCGATGCTAATATAGAACGCCCTAATTCGCAACTGGGTGAATCAACTTTTCACCTTCTCCGACTAAAATTGAAAGGAAATCTTTATTGGGACATTTTTTGAATAAAGTGTATGCTCATTTAAAAGACAGATGATAAAGCTACGTAATGCAAATATTTTTTATTATAATTTGTTTATTAGCAGTGACCCAGTGGACATAGCTGTCCCCCACTTTTGTATGAAAATAAGGGTTTGTCCGCTGGCTCACGCTATTTATTTCTTAAAAACGAGTTTTATTTTTACCTTACCTATATCTAGATGTAAGATCTTGTTCCATTTAAATCATGTTAAAACATGCAACAGATGAACAAATAAGGAGAAAGAGCGATCTTTGCATAAAGCAAAGAAAAGTTGATTCACCCAACTACATGTGATGCGGCATTCTTTATTACTTACTGTCCTAGGTGTCTAATAAATTACTTACGTACGCTATAATGTTAAATGTTCACTCTCATTTAAGGGAGTAGAGTGTGACTACGATAAATTTGCAGAGCGGAACATGGCAATACCTCCATTTAAAAGTTACATTTCATAGAAATTTTACTCTATGCTTGTTTCCAGCAATGCGATGCATATAGTCTGATGACAATAATGTGAAATCCCACTAATATTATAAATGCGAAAGTTTGTGAAGATGTTTGGATGTTTGTTACCTAATAACGGGATAGCAACTGGATGGATCAAGCTGAAATTTGGCATGCAAGTAGACGAAGTCCTGGATTGAAACATAGGATACTTTATATCCCGGTAAAGAGTTCCTTTGGGACAATAACGGGAACAACGCGGGCGAAGCCGCGGGAAAATGCTAGTAAAATATAAATAGTGATACATTGAGTATGTGTCGACAAATTGTGAAGATAATCTAAAATATAAATAGTGATACATTGAGTATGTGTAGACAATATTGTGAAGATAATCATAGGGTTGGTCGCAACACGTCAACCGCCACCGACAGTGACGCATGTTCACTTAGTGAGGATTAACGCATAAGCGGAAGCGTTTTTTCGTGAAACTTCTTTAAAATCACATTCGTACGGATACCAGAGCAGGCAGCAAAGTGGACCGTGACGAAAAGCTCTGTATCTTCGTTACTTAAATAATAACTAAGTCTTACATATCTGAATCTAGTGTAATTATTTTGCTTATATAGTCAGTCCGCTGCTAACACCAAGGACCTTAAAATAAATAGCCAGACGGAGCGTCGCCTACAGATAACTGAAGCATTTATAATGGGCCGATGGCTTTGTACTTACGAGCCGCACGCATACATCAACAAGTTTCCTACTACCCGCAGCACGCATACATTGACCTGACCATCCAGCGTTGAAAAAACCGGCGGACTAGAGGTGCTTCAGTTATTTGTTGGCGAGGCTACGTCCGGCTATTTATTTTAAGGTCCTTAGCTACAATCTTGAGTTTTTATGGGGAGTGGAGTGGGTGAGGAGGCAGGGGAAAGGCATTTCGTAGAACGAACTAAACTCGCGCTCTCTTTCTTCTCTATTTGGTATAACTCACGATTCACACGTGATAGCGCGGTGATTCTTGCACGCGCTTGGAGATTATTTAAAATAATCGATTTTTATAAAAAAAATCATGTAATTTTGACAATCTTTATGGTTAGAAACATACAGAAAGTAATAAAACAACTTAAACGGATTAAATCGCGTATATTACTACATTTTAAGTCCCGACGTTTCGTAACCCTTTTCAGCGTTCGTGGTCGCGGGTAGACCCAGTCATCCGCGACCACGAACGCTGAAAAGGGTTACGAAACGTCGGGACTTAAAATGTAGTAATATACGCGATTTAATCCGTTTAAGTTGTTTTATTACTATTTGTGATAATCGCGGAAACCGAATACAATACAGAAAGTGTAAAAAATAAAAGAGAAATTCAGTATACCGGCTTTTATCGGCGCATTTAGCAAACGGTGGAGACTCCCTGCCTGACGTTTCACGTCATAAGCTTCGGCGGTGTGTTCCGACACAGCTCCAGCTAATTCTTTATTAATATTCACAATCTTATGATACAATAGACTATCACTTATGTACTATATATATTTTATAACAAAAAACGCTTTGGATTTTTCTGACTTAAAAAAAGGAGGATGTGTGATTTTTTGTTTTTACACATTGGGAGTATACCACCAGGTCAGAATCTGATTACAGGTCTTGGAGAAATCAAAATAAATCTTTAAATATATTAGGCATATCTACTTTTTTACAGGAACTCGTTGAGTTGTTGATTAAATATAGATATTGCAAGTTTTAATCTCATTAATCATGTATCAAAAGCCATGTTCATTCATACTTACGGAGAAGAGCAAGTTTATTTATTTCCTTTTAAAGGAATTAATCATTGCATCCCGATCTAGAGCAATTTCCATAACGAGTTATGTCTAAATAGTCTTCCCATCCCCATTCCCCATCGTGGTTTACCTTACGTAACGCTAGACTCTTATTTTATGAAACCCACTTGGTGACCGCTTTAGCCTACGATACGATACCTAAATGTAAAATAGGCGCTACATTATAGGCTTGCTATTGTAGAAAGCTGTATCAAATTATAAACTCGCTATTGTTAAAAAGCATTACTTTATAGTAATACCACTACCACTGTTTACCACTGTTTTTATATGAGTATGCATTGTATTTTTTCTTTTTGTGTGCAATAAAGTATGATTGTATTGTATTGTACTTATAAAAAAGACATGGCATTTCTTGTTTTAGAAATCGCTTTTTTCTCTCACTAACGCTCCCGCTTTCACCCTTATTTTGAGGCATCACAAAAAAACGAGTGATAGGTATCAGACACAACTGGCCACCCGCCGAGTCCGGCCGCGGACCGCCGTTCAGGCGATTAAAAAAAACATTTCAAATTTTCACAGTTTAAAAAAGGAACGTTGTACATTGAGTGATGAGGGTCCGAATTGTGCATAGTGACTTTTAAGAGCATCAAAATGAAGATGTGATTTTAAATTGTTGCTGAAAATTGAATAAATTTTAAACTTTACTATTGACCTATTACGAAGCTGTTAGTTTGTTGTTAGTCTTAATTAAAGGGATGGTTCGCTTAAATATTTACTGTGAACAACTAAAGCGTCTAAGTTTGAAACATTGTTTTGGCAACGCAAATAGTCTTAATTTAAGATGTTTGAAATTAATTAAGTAGATTTCTGAATCTTCAATTCGGACTTGCGCCGAACCTAGTGTGAGCGTGACCAATGAAAACAATTTTAAAAACAATATCCGCTAATCAGCGTCAAGTGAATTGATGTTCGAAGTTCAAACTTCGCTTCCGTGAACTTGTGTGTGTTGTTGAAGCAGCTCGGAAAAGTACGTGAAAGTTCGGGATTATTGGCCAATTATAAACGGTGTTCATTTTACGATGGATTCGAAATGGACTCCATTAAAAAGGTGAGCGTGTTGTTTGTTTTTTTTTTATTGACTGACGAGAATAGGGTTGCCGCTTTTTTTTAACTGCCGACGACGCCGATGCGGATTATGCGAGGAGGTTGAAAATGTAAATATAAAATTAAAAATAAATGTTGAACATACATCGAAACTGCACAAATAGTTAGGTACCTGATTATGTACCATCTGTACAAAGTGAATAAATTTATTTAGGTATAATTGCAATTTTATTTATTGTTAATTATTTTCAGTATCAACTCGATGTTATTTTTGACTAGAGTTTCCCGCGGCTTCGCCCGCTTTGTTCCCGCTATTATCCCAAAGGAACTCTTTACCGAGATCAAATTTAAAGTCAAAGTCAATAGTATTTTATGCAACAGTTGTATAAGAAGGTTCAAAAAATGCGAATTGCGTGAGTTGCGATACGAGCCGCGAATGCGGCGAGTATCGCAAATAGAGACGCAATGAGCGTTTTTTGACTTAATTATACAACGTTGCATACAATACTTTTTCTACGACAGGTTTTAAAATTATAAAATACAAACAAGGCATAACCTGCAAAGAAGGCAAATATGACGTATGACTGTCAGTATGTGTCTATGGTAAACTTTTTATTTTTTAAATGAAGTTGACACGCAGTGAATATATTAAAAATACTTTTGTTTTTATGTTGGCATCAATGAATTTAGTTCAGAAAGTTTTGTTTTTCTTAAAAGCCGTAGGATTTTAATTGTTTGTTAAGTTGGTAGTTGTGCATTTTTACCGTAAAGTTAAAATTGAGCGCTTAATCCTTGACCTCAGTTTAACCTAGATTTAGAAGTCTGTGGTTGCTAGCAATAACGTAAAGTGGCTATAACGACACTAGTGCTGTTATGGGGAATAGAGTATAGACTTCTCTGAACTCATATTATATATGTTCTTATATTAGTGTTCGTGACCAAGTAAAAGACAGATAACAGTACAGGAGTAGAAAAAGTACTTTATTCTTCAATTTAGGCATATTAAAATGCACTTATAAATGTCAAGATTTACCACCGGTTCCAGTGTAAAACCTCTGCCCCGAGAAGAACCGGCTAAGAAACTCGGCGAGTTATAATTTTTTTCAAAACAATTACCATATTAACTTATATCAATTATAACTAAATGACTACTACACAGTTTTTTGCACAGTAGGCGCACTTTAGGTTAAAAATTAATGAATACTCATGCAGGACGTTATCATTTCCAAATATTCCTGTCCATGACATAGTATTTATTAGTATGCCCGAGCAATTGGTTGTTCTTTTAAAACAGATCTAAATTTAGAGTCTGGATATAAAGTATCCTATGTTTCAATCCAGGACTTGGTATACTTACATGCCTCTTCATTTTAGCGGTACTATGGATTTACTTTCGAGTAAATGTTTATATTCATGATTTTAATAAATTAATGTTGATGTATAAACGGACATGTCAAACTTAACCGCACTTACACTCATTGAAAATCAAGGTAAAAAAGATCATCCAGCCGTTTTTTATAAAAAACGTAAATTAACAAAAAAAAAGCTTCACCTTATGATAAACTATTCTATAACAATACTATAAAACAGCCATAATATTTTTACTTTATCACATATAATGACTTTTAGACCAATGTGAACCTTCATTTAGCTCCCCTGAAAACCATGCATTTCAACATAACGCTTTATACGTAGGGACTGTCGATTTGGTTTGATCGAGTCAATTGAAGTATCTATTCGAGATACCATAGAAGTGAAACATTGATATTTCACACAATCTCCGATAGAGGCGCAGCTATCCAACTGGAAACTGGGCCACAACACTGTCACAGTATATACATTATAACCAGAGATAAGTTTTCGTGGCACGAATAAAATTGTCCTAGGGACTTCCCAACGATATTAATTTATCGATAAATAATACTCTCTTATGACACAGCGACACATTAAATAAGTAATTATACTACTTTTCACAACTAGGGTGGTAATACAAAGAAAGGCCGAGATCGCAGAAGTTTGCGGTCCGAGCTGAAAGCGAGGTACGTAAATATGCGATCGAGGGCTTTCTCTATTACCTCCCGTGTTGTGTACATCATTTTATGTCTACACTTGGCCAGAAAGCGGCTTTTTCCGTACACGCAGCGTGAAGAAAAAGTCACTTTATGGCCAGGTGTGGCATAAAGTAATTTAAAGACATTTAATTGTAAGTTCGGGTACAAGTTTTAAAGTTATTCCCATAAAAATAAATGACTATCTACCTATAATATTTTTATTTTTGAGACTTTTCCATATATTTCCCGAAAACTGAGTAGGTTATTATATTAGAGTATACTTTTATGCTATACAATTTACCTAAATTGGCCTTTGTTTCAAGGTGCTCTTGTTTTCAGTTTACTTTGTATGGAAATCGGTTGAATAGCATTAAAAGAAGTTTTTGTGTTAGAAACACGTTAATAATAAAATTGATGTTTATTTGAATTTTTAAATCCCTTAAAACTATTGAATTACTTAAATTACAAATTACGTATATGCGATGCGAGTGTATTTAAGTATTCAATTTTTTGCGCGTTCCTGTGGAGTTAAGTAACTGCTTGAAGTTGTTTAAGCTGTGACCTGTCGTATCTTTCTAGCATATTCAAAGGAAATAATAAAAGAACATTGTTAACCTATTGTAGTTTCAACGTGTATGAATTGATTTAAGAAAATAGTCTAAAAAGTAAAAAAATATAATGATGTACCTACCTATCTATTTGGCCTTTTATGTTTTAAGATTAGTTGCTGTCGAGGGACCTTTTGTTTTAGTACTGCATGTAAGAAGTCCCCCGACAACAATGTTAAAACATAACAGGCCAGTAAATAGGTAGGTACCTACATATTATTTTTTAACTTTTTCGTTTTTTTGTTGGGTTTTTTGAAATTTTTAATGTAAGCTTTATTTCATGATTTTTAAGTTTTATGCTGGTACTAAAATTTCATTTTATACCGAAAATGCCTTACATCATTTTGGAAAAGAGCTGATATTCTACAAACTGCTGGATCGATTTTTGCCAAACATAACTAAAAACAACCGCAAGGAAACCTGCTTTCACGTAAAAAAACCGCAATCGGTCCATCCGTTCGAGAGCTACGATGCCACAGGCAGACACACCGACAGACATACACACAGACAGACTGACAGTCAGACATTGGCGTCAAGTCAAACTTATAACACCCCAGTACGTCTAGCATAACTGGCCGCGACTTCGTTTCTCGCGCGACAGAGCATCACCTGTCACTGTCACATGATATTGAGTGGAAAGAGATAGGTAGCATTTGTCGCGCAACAAAAATCGCGTGTCACAATTGTGCTACAGGTACTGGCTTTGCGTCGGGGGTAATTAAGGACGATTCTCATTTGATCCAATTTTTATTACTTTCGTACACCGATTACTCTGGCATTTATTAAGCTATTTACCTCTTTTTTATTATTGTTATATAGATACTTATAAATGACACCGAAAAATTAAGAAGTTTTTTCACCTCCCACAAAATAATAATTAAGTAGGTATACTAATATGAGCGCCTATTGACTTACCACAGCAAACTACCGGTTACATTAAGATAGCTCCTAATATTGAGGCGTTATATCCACCAGATAGATATATGTAGTTTTTATAAGTTTTTCTTTCAAATATGACAGTATCCAAAGTCACCCTTTTGACCTAACTTAAGTTCCTTTCTTATAAAAAAGTAATCTTTCATAAAATTCTCATTAAATGACACCACCGGGACCAAACTTAGTTGAGTAAATTCGGCACGTTTTCACCTTTTTATCGATAGCCATAAAACGGTGCGTCTCGTGTGTCGTAAAAATTGTTATTTCTTATTTACTTAGGCCTAGATGTCCTTGCGGTTTGACGATTGAACTAGATACATTGTTTATTTTTTATTTGTTTTTGAAAAGATTGACTGTCAATAGGTATGTTTTGTCCTAAGTTTGTATGGAGATTTGCTTTCTGTTACACCCTAATGTATACACATGGTATTCTCATCCCGTTGATCCAAGTGAATGTTTTTCAAAAAAATATATGTTATAGAATATTAGTTTATACATAAAATATCCAAAATTCGTGTGTGTCCCCCTATCTAGGAACTATTGAAAAAAAAATTACAAATGCACCTGGGACTTAATTTTTTTTATAAATAAATCAAAATTACTAATACTATATTTAAGTTACTAAAAAATTGGTTTAGTAGTTTAGGTAAAAAAAAATATTTTAATTTTTTAGGGTTCCGTAGCCAAAATGGCAAAAACGGAACCCTTATAGTTTCGTCATGTCCGTCCGTCCGTATGTCACAGGCATTTTACTCAAAAACTACACGATGGATATTGATGAAATTTGGAATATAGGTGTCTTGTATGAGCCGCTACTTAGTTTGATAGTTAAATAACTAAAATAATTATTTTTAGGGGGGGCACTCCATACATGTTACATAACCTAAAAAATTTTTTTTCAGAAAATATCAACGTGTGGTACATAGTTCGACAGCTCTTTCAAAAACATTTTAATGTTCTTAAGTAATGTTTTTGATTAAGTGAATACCTTTGGAAATAATCGCTCCGAAAGTTGTGAAAATTTTGTCCCCCCCCCCTCTATCTTCTAAACCGCGTGTCCGAAAAATACAAAAAAAAATAGCAAAGATAACGCTTAATTAATACTTTCAACGAAAATTATTTTTAACAAGATCAGATTAACCGTTGTTGAGTTATTGCCGATAAACTGCGCTTCTCAACAAAAGGACGTAATTGCTATCAAGATACGCTCTTTTGTTGTTGTAATTTTTTACCTCGTATTTTTTACCTTATAGTTATTTCCCTTATAGTTACGGCTATGGAACCCTACACTGAGCATGGTCCGACATGCTCTTGGCCAGTTATTTTTATTTTCTCGAACACCTGTGGCACTTTAGGCTCAATATTTGGTGAAATAGCATTTTATGCTCGGGAAAATAAATCAGCAAAACGACAATCAATTGGCGTCTGAGGCCAATCCCCCAACAAACACGGCTATACCCTTTCAATTCTCTATCTATTACGGTTCAAAAGATAGAGCCATGTGACGGACGGACAGACAGCGGAGGCTTAGTAATACGGTTCCGTTGGCACCCTTTGGGTACGGAACCCTAAAAAGTTAGTTAGGTTAGAATCGATCACTGCAAACAGGTTATTTTTTTACTAATTAACAGTATGAACACTGCAGTAAATTCATTTAACACGTGGCAGGGAAACCTTTTCGAGACAGGAGCTGTTGAGTTTTGATTGGGTTTAATTGGCTAGCTATTGCTCTCGAACGAATAGCGGTTTTTGAACATTCGCGAATGCGAATACGAATAATTGACGTTGATATTCGCGAATGCGAATGTGAATACCAATATTGGCCATACAATTTTATGTTACTAAAATTGAACAAAATTAATAACTATGAAAATTCAATACCCAATTTTCAATTACGATTAACTTAAATTTAATTCAGTTTTGTAATAAAATAAGTAATGAAGTATTTACAAAGTTTCATTAGCTAAGGTAATGAGAAAAATCGATGGTTAAAAATAAATATCTTATTTTCATTTTATTTCAGTAACTTATCGAATCGAGCTTTTAATTACTCGTTGATATTTCCGTAATCCAACTCGAACTTAGCCGATGTTTTTCTTTTTCATTAATTTTAGTATAAAACGCACCAAAAATATTCACAACGATATTTGCGAATACGAATGCGAATATTGCAAATATTTCTTGCTTACACGAAGCGCGTAATCCTCACGTTACTAATATTTATTTCGGACAGCACATTTCATGGTGAAAATTTTACCTACATTTTTTATTCAAAAATTGCATCTTTTATTGATACCTAATGCCTAGGAAAAATTTGGACGATCAACAATATTTCACCCGGTAGTGTGTAAAAATAGGTATCACATTAGCTGGTGCAGTCTTTTATATTTGGTGTAGATTGGTTGAATTCGATTAGCCGATCGTAAAAACTATAAAAATTCACCGTTTTTCGCTTGTAAGCAGAGAGCATTAAGTTTTTCGAAGTTGCAAAGGATTCACACTACAAATAAATCGAACCTACATTATTCTTTGCGATTTTAACATTTTTTAGTATTGATTTTTAGGTACTGGCCTGTAAAAATTATCACAAGAGATAAAAACTATATAAACAATTCTATATTATGTACTGTACGTGTGCCCATAATATTTGATTAGTACCCATAATTAAATCTGAATTTAAACAGAAATAGGACCAATCTGAAAGTAAACCCTTTCTACTCGTATGATTATTAAGTAATTGGTTCATAAATGACGGAGTTATATTAAGTGCTAACAAATTAGGTACCAATATACATAAAAAACAATTAACTTTTTATAGAAATTAAGAAAACTGTCTATATGATATTTTTGGTTTTCAATTTCCGAACAAAATAAATAAATTAAAATTCTACCCAAACTTAATCATACTGTTAATTTAACTGACAAGGAAATTTTCTGTGAAGTGGACGTCGTTTTCTGTTAAGTGGCCAGTTCATTCATATTGAAAAGTTAATAACCATAAGATAATCAAAGAGGTCTTAATCGCTGAATATTTGTTTACCTCATTAACAGGGTGATTTACGTAGCAAAATTACTTCCCTAATTTTCTCTAAAAACATACATAATTTGTTTATTGTTTCATACAAAAATAACCTTAGAAATCTTAATACCCTGCCCTGAAAATATTGGTAGGTACCTACCTAATTTGTTAGCACCTAATATAAAAAAATAAAGACGTTTATAATCGTTGACAAATTTCTCAGAGTCAATGTTCTTATAGCGAGAGGTCGCATATGTGTCAAGGTACAGAAAATTATTTCTAAAATACAAAACTGCAATTTTCAGGTTGCCGAACTTAAACTAAATAAAACATAAAATAAAATGTCCCGCGCTACAGTATTACTAACAGCTGTAAATAAGCTCCGTTTACACCACTAGCTACAGAGGAGTCGTCTGGAGGGCTGTTAGCGGGATTTATATGTTACTCTAAATTTATGCGTCTAGGGGTAGCACTTGTAAGTGCGAGATCGAATGAATTCTTCGGGATCCATCGAATATAATGTATGTAACGATAACGTCTAACAAAATTGACGTGAAAATTTGCCTCACAGCGCCAGGCAAATATTAATATTAAATTTCAGAAGACTTGATTTTTGGTTGTGAATATGCAACCTTGCATATCGTTTAAAAGACAAAATCTATGCTTGGTTACAAAGCTACAGACGTGAGAATTTTTGTGTGATGTTTGGATGTTTGTTACCTAATAACGGGATAGCAACTGGATGGATCAAGCTGAAATTTGGCATGTAAGTAGACCATTTCCTGGATTGAAACATAGGATACTTTATATCCCGGTAAAGAGCTCCTTTGGGACAATAACTGGAACAACGCGGGCGAAGCCGCGGGAAAATGCGAGTCCTAAATATTACAGGAAAATAAAACAGTTTTCCTAACCTGCACCGTTTTTGAGAAATTTGCAAAAATCGTAATACATACTTATTTGCTCCTACTAAACTAATCGCCATAGTGTTTTTCTTGAACTATTCGTGTATCTACTTATGACTGAGAATTTCATTTGCCGGTACAGTTTTTTCTTCAGTACTAAATACTAGCTCCGCCCCGTTAGTACATATACCGTGGGGCCGATTTTCAGTACGCTACATACTTACTAGATTTCGATGTTGATGAAACGCTCGATTTAGGCATAGAATAAGTAATAGTACTAGGTCCAGAAGTCTCTCTTTCTAACAAGACTGACGTTTGGGTCCGACCACTGGACGGAACGCTTCGGATCCAACCGCCTCTCTCTATCGCATAACTCTGTCTGGCCGCTGGCTAAGCCACTCCGCAGGTGCAACATTTGGTACTAGCAAAGTATAAAGACAACCAAGTAGTACGACTTGGGCCGTTTAGGAGCCCGCGACACGTATTTACACAGACGCACGACGCACGTCTGTGTGAGTGAACCCCATACTGTGGCAGGCCCGCGCAGGTCCAAATGCTTGCCTGTGGTGCGTGCGTACACGGCGCGCACACATGCGCGCTCCCGATGTACCTTTGTAGGAAGAATAACAACCGTATACCGTGGTGCTAGTAACCGCGCAGCGGAATCGCGGAAGAGCCACTCCTGCCCAAGGACCTTAAAATAATAACAGGCCAAGAGCATGTCGGACCATGCTCAGTGTAGGATTCCATAGCCGTACCTATAAGGTAAAAAATACGATGTAAAAAAGTACAACAACAAAAGAGCATATCTTCATAGCAATTACGTCCTTTTGTTGAGAAGCGCAGTTTATCGGCAATAACTCAAAAACGGTTCATTCGATCTTGTTGAAAATAATTTTCGTTGAAAGTATTAATTAAGCGTTACCTTCGTGATTTTTTTCATATTTTTTGGACGCACGGTTTAGAAAATAGAGGGGGGGGGGGGCACAATTTACACAACTTTCGGAGCGATTATTTCCAAATACATTCACTTAATCAATAACATTACTTAGGAACCTTATAGTGTTTTTAAAAGAGCTGTCGAACTATGCACCACACGTTGATATTTGCTGAAAAAATTTTTTTTTACTGTTTTTAACATGTATGGAGTGCCCCCCTAAAAATATCTATTTTAATTATTTATATACCAAACTACGTAACGGCTCATAAAAGACACCTATATTCCAAATTTCATCAATATCCATCATGTAGTTTTTGAGTAAAATGCCTGTGACATACGGACAGACAGACAGACGGACGGACATGACGAAACTATAAGGGTTCCGTTTTTGCAATTTTGGCTACGGAACCCTAAATAGCCGGACGGAGCCTCGCCAACAGAGAACTGATGTGTGCCTTTTCTAATGCGCCGGCTGCTTGTACTTACGAGCCGCACGCACACATCAACTAGTTTTTCCTATTGCAGCACACACAGATAGGTACCCGGCGGATTAGACATGCTTCAGTTCTTTGTTAGCCATGATCCGTCCGGCTATGTATTTTAAGGTCCTTGCTCCTGCCTTTTTGTTTTGTTTATTTAAGGATCCCTGTATATTTTTGGTATGCAATCAAGAGTATTGTATCGTATTGTAAGGTACCACGGTAACTCCTTGTATGAGTAACAGCTATAAATAAGCTCCGTTTACACCACTAGCTATAGAAGAGCTGTCTGGAGAGCTGTTAGGGCTATTTATATGTTACTCTAAATGAATGCGTCTAGGGGTAACACTTGTAAGTGTGAGATCGAATGGATTCTTTTTCGGGATCTTATACAAGCTTGTCGATCCTTAGCCTTGGACTTTTGAAACGCTCATTTTCGTTACCGCGTTATTTAGTAACAAACATCCACACTTGTAAATATCTTTAGAAACTTTCACATTTATAATATTAGTAGGATTTCAAAAATATCTCCTTTTAACTTTTTGTAAGACATACTCATCGGTTTTTTCATAAACCACTATTACCACTACTACTAATATTAATAGTAAGGGTGGAGTCTCATCTATCAGCATCGAGCACTCAAAGTCAAAGTCAAAATTGTTTATTTGTCATACGTATACAAGTATACATGCAAATATAATATTAACTTGTCCGGTGTTTTATTAACGGATTAATGATTAACGAAGTTAACGTTTTAATTACCGATGCCTCTCTGATCGCCTGTTGTCTACTATTATTTTTAATGTCTTGGTTATCTAAGGATCTCTATAATGTTGTAAAGTATTGTATTGTATGTCAGTTACCATGGCAACCGTAGGGTAACCGATAGAAGGGTAAACCGCGCCGAGGAGCTCATGGGTAATCCAGTGTGGTCGACGCTTGAAATGCGGACAAAGGGGTATGAATATTAATCAACTCGGCATTATATCAATGACGGGTGCAACGTAGCGTCGCACTGTTGTTCATTTACCCCTAACAAATAGATACAAACACAATAAATAATCACTATACATAGTACGGGCCGACACAGACGGACTGCAACCCAACTGCAACTTGTATAGAAACTGTGCAGTCGGTGTGCAGTCAGTGTGCAGCTGGAATGCAGTTCCCATACAAATCGCGGATGGTATGCAGTCCGTCTGTATCGGCCCTATAAAACAAAGTCGCTTCCCGCTGTCTGTCTGTCCCTATGAAAGCTTATATCTTTAAAACTATGCAACGAATTTTGGTGCGGTTTGTTTTTAATAGATAGAGTGATTCAAGAGGAAGGTTTACATGTATAATACGTACATTTAGTATCAGCATTGCACCCGTGTGAAGCCGGGGCGGGTCGCTAGTACTATACAAAGGAAAGTAAAATATTCTGAAATTGCTGGACATTATTAAGTGACTAATTCTCAGACAATTTTGTTGCTGGTCCCTTATAAGGTATAATGGCCGAGCGAAAGCGAGGACAGATAGTTACGAGGCTGGCAACCCCTTTGCCCTTAGTGCTTTTCTCAACTATGCAATATGCAATGAAATAAATTAAAAATGCTCCAAAAAATCTAACTTTATTTTCTAGAGACACAAAAAGCAAAGTAGACAAAAAATAACATAATTTTCAATTTCCTTTCCAAAAACTGTTACCATTGTTTGCATTTTTACCGCTAATTTACATGAAATATTTTAAATGTGTATTCGTGTAGTTAAATTCGCAATTTAAAATTTATTGGAAATTGTTTATAATGTGTTGTTTGTTATGTTCATGTCGATTTTATATAAATAAAACTGCAAAATATAGCAAACTCCGTATATATTTTTTTTAACGGCTGAATGCCGTGATGCTGTGTCACAAATAAAAACATCTTGGAGGCCTAGGCCAACAATGCTGTATGAAATTCCAGGCCTCTCGTCTCGGCGCACCGGAAACGAGCTACTTTGCGGCATATAATTAAGGCACGTATTGTCAATATTTCATTGCAAGTTTGAGAAAAGATTATTGCTATGGAGATTTCTATTGTATTGTGTACGTGCCGTATTTGTTCAAAAAACCATTAGGATATCAATAGCATGGGTAATCCTGAACCAATGGGACCGTTAGGCTAAAACAGAGTTTCTCGGGGCATAGGTTTTACACTGGAGCCGGTGGTAAATCTTGACATTCATAGGTGCGTTTAATATGCCTAAATTGAAGAATAAAGTATTATGACTTCGCGCCGTCTCATCTTCCACGGACCGAACTGAGAGCCGGTGCTGCTGCGGACTCGGCCGAGGGCCTCAAGCGGCGCAAGTATGCAGCCATAGGCAGTGGCTGCATATTTGAGCCGTTTGGGGTAGAGACGTTGGGGCCGTGGGGATCCAGTGCAATCGCACTGTATAAACAAATTGCCATAGATCGGGTCTCTGGCGACCAGAGACAGAGCAGAGAGCTGGCTACTTCTTAGCTCAAAGAATCGGCATTGCCATTCAGCGTGGTATTGCCGCCAGCCTTCTGGGCACCCTGCCGCCCAGGAGAGACATGGGGGAGTTGTTTTATACTTAGTGTGTAATTTAATTTTAGGTGTTTTTAAATAAACTTACCCAGATTTTGACTTTGATCACGAAGCCTGAGTAAACATCGATCGTAAATTGAGCAGCATAACCTAATCGTGGGCAAGACAGGTCGGTCAGTGAGGATTAAATTGCATTTATCTAAGAAATTGGTATATAATTCAATTGCGCGGCGCCGGCGCTTACACCGAAAAGTATGGAATAGTCAGGCTTCGAAGTAGGTAATAACATTTTTTTCAAACGATAATATAGTCTATTCATCTTGACCTCAAACCTCAAAATACTCACTACTTTATCAAAACGTGCTTTTCTCGTAAAAAAAGAAACTTGAGCCCATTTTTACCCATAAATTACCAACTAATTTGCAAAGAATAACTATTTTTCATAACCTAAAAGAAAACAACGGTATAAAACAAGTACTTTGAGGGTAGAAAGTTTACTTCTTTGGACAAATAAAAATAAAAAGACTTTGTAATTGTAACGAACCTGCGGTTGGCGTCAGTAGCGCATGATGTAGCTCGCTGGTTTAGTAAAAGACTTCCAATTCCAATCCAATTTTCTTTTTGGTTAACATACTAGTAGTCACGAGGGACAGACAGGTAATTCTTTCAACTACCGTAAGGTCGGGGTACTTTCGCCCTGGGGGGTAACTTTGGCCATAGGGATTAATTGGGTCCAGGTTTGATTATTGCATTTAAATTACGGCACTTTGCCATGTGGTTGGTTTTAGCTGGCCGTTCCTGTTTTTTATCAGACCCTATAGATTTGAGATATGTGATTTACAAGGAGGGCAAAGTTACCCTACATTTGGCCAAAGTACCCCGACCTTACGGTACCTACATCAGCGGTCGGCAACCTGCGGCCCGTGAACCTCCCTGGCTATTTTGTATGTAAAGGTCGCTATATTCAGAATTGTATAAAATCACAAACTATAGACAAAGTGCGGCCCGCGTCAATTTCGTTAGCTACTATGTGGCTCTTGGCTGCTAAAAGGTTACCGCTGGCCTGCATTATTCTCGGTGTAAAAACAGTTGTCTAAAATTGGGTACTTGACTGTAACCGAAATTTGTAAAAATTATATAAGATCGTGTAATAAGCAAGTATTGATTGAGCCTGCAAAGTTGGGTAGGAAAGTCTATTAATACCATTAAATAATCCATAAAGTGTATGGTAACCATTTTTATGATTAACGTTATGACAAACGCAAGTTTTAACGTAGGTAGTTGCAGAATAAGTTCTTGATTTCCCCATACAAGTATTATATCGTGACGTCACGGTACAGTACCTACCATTTAGTATGTAATGTTTTTGGCAAGTTTTTGGGAAAGTCTAAAAATGTGATTTTTGTATCTCGGTGAGATTTTATCACATTAAAAAAGTTGTTTTCCCTCACAAGAGGTCTTTCTATAACATATCACAGAAAAATGGTGTCAAATAGCCAATTACCCCGCGTGGTTATGCCAAAATTTTAAGTGAATAAAAGACGCTATTGACATTTGTCTAAGTGTGAGTGGCAGCCAAGTTCACATATTTTGCTGTCACAAACTTACTCATGCCGTCGCTCAGGCTTTAAGTGCTTAGTAAATAGCCGCTGTCGACCGCACAAACATCTTGGTCATTGTTCAGACAGCTTACCTAAAATTTTATTTAGTTAAGCGTTTAAAGTATTTTTCTTTTAAAATTATGCCTTTTACGGTAAATTGCTTTTTGGATGCTTAAGGTGAAGTCTTTGTATAATTTTACAATTTTGATACTGGATTTCGTTATTAAAAGAGTATTGATATAATGATATGAAATATATTCCAACGTAAATTTTGTCAAAGGAAATGGGAGGGAATGGGCGGTACATGAATGTGAAACACTTGGTTTAATAAAAGTAAAAAAAAGATAAAAGTTAAGTTAGACTGTATTTTTTGGTGTGCAATAAGGAGTAGGTATTCTATTGTTTTTTTACCCCACTGCGGCGGAGCCCAAAAGGTCGTTTATGTGTTTGACCTGTATGTATGAATGTCCGTTCCTATGGCCGCTCGTAACTACTTAACGAACAATCCGATTTTGATAAATTATACATCATTACATTCGTCTTGATGGCGCGAGTGTCACCGTAAATTTCGTGAAAAACCAAAATGGCGGATTTATTTTTCAATTTAGACATACTTCAGTGCACCTGGGATTGTTAGGATCAACCACAGAAATATATAGAGGTAGGAGGAAAAAGTGTATATATAGTCAAAGTCAAAGATCCACACAAAGTTCCAAAATATGTATACACAAACCTTTCCCGTACACGAGACTATAGTGTCCCGGCCGTTTGGGAGACGTGCGCGGAGCCGAAACCAACGCGTAGAACCCTTTCGACAATTTAATGAAAGACAACGTGTACATCCAGCGGATGCTGTCCCTGCCCGTGTCACGGGACGCACGCAGAGACAGCCCCCGCCAGATGCAAGGACTATTGTTGATTGATGGAATCTAAATTTACTGGCTTATGGTGGTGGAACTATGGACTAGATACTGGGCTATGGATTGAGACATGACGGCGCCTGTTAGGAAAAGTGTCTCATGGCTTTCGCGGCACTGACAGACCGTGACTTGCCCTCCGCTGATGGGCCCCTGTTAAATAGCGACATTATGAGCAATGGCCCAGGGGCAACACCGCTGCCGAGGGCTGCAGGGTGTCGAGAGGTGTGCTGCGCTTTCTCCGAGGGTACTCGCGGCGTTATGCCTTTTATCACTTCGACGCCTGGAGCATATAGCTCTCGCGACTCCACTCTGGACGGCCGGTTAAGGCAAGCCAGAGGCGGAGGTCCTTTACGACACAAACCTTGTTATTATGGCAGTAAGGTTTATGGATACATATTTTGGAACTCTGTGTGGATATTTATCTTTGACCATGACTGTACCTCGCGTGCTAAAAAAAGTGACAACAACCAAGGACCTTAAAATAAATAGCCGAACGGAGCCTCGCCAACAGAGAACTGAAGCCATTTTTAATAAGCCGGCTGCTTGTACTTACGAGCCGCACGCACACATCGACTAGTTTTTTCCTATTACGAGCAGCACGCACACACAGGTAGCCGGCGGATTAGACATGCTTCAGTTCTTTGTTAGCGAGGCTCCGTCCAGCTATTTATTTTAAGGTCCTTGGATAGTACCTACTTTTTTAATTCAAATTCAATTTCAAAATTATTTATTCCAAATAGCGAATATACTATAGGTATACCTATTAATATATAAATAAGCACTACCTATTCTTGTTAAAGAGATTCCAATAAATTAAATACTAATTTAACTCACATATTCGCTTCAGCAATCGACGTGATTCGATTTTTATTCTTATTTGTCTTATTTAGTGCATTTGTAATCATAATAGACTATTTTTGGTATGAACTAAAAATATCACTGTGATTTTTATTTGTTTTGATCAATGGCCTGAAGGCGCGGTAGGACCTGGCTCGCATTTCACATACAAACTAGGGTCGGGCGGAATGCAGATTATTGCAGATTATCTTCGATTTCTAACATAAAAGTATACGTTATCAACCCAAACATGAGAGGATGCCCTGCATGACTGTGAAATCATGATTGTCAGGTATTAATTTTGTCAGAAAAGGTAACTGGTGATGAACAAAATGAAAAAAAATTAAAAAAATACTTTATTTTATAGTGTTTTCGCGCTACTTTTCTATCAAGCGAAGTGTTCGCTATCGTGTTCTAAGTGAGAGGAAGCCCTAGATACAGTTCTGAATATTATTATATATGTTTTACAGTGACCTAAGAGTCAAATAAGTGCTCTAAAAATGATTTGGAAACTAGGCTTCCGTGCCCGATTCTGGTCTGACCTCGCTTTAAAATAAATAGCCGGCTGTAGCATCGCTAATATCATCACTGCTCATAACTGAAGCATTTCTAGTGGGCTGCTGGTCCCTTTGTACAGTCGAGTTCATTTACATCTACACAGAAGGAACAAAAATATCTGAGCACGACCTTATTGACAGGAGAATAAAAACGTGTTTAGATATTTTTGATCTTTTATATGTGTAGATGTAAATGAACTCGACTGTACTTACGAGCCGCACGCACACACCTTCCAACCAACCTGACCTGACCAACCAGCCTTAAAGCAACCGGCTCCCTAGAGGTGCTTCAGTTGTTAGCGAGGCTGCGTCCGACTATTCATTTTAAGGTCCTTAGTTGTGATTGACACTGGTTTTAAACAAAAACGATTAGAAATTTACTTTCTAGATAAGGCAACATTTTAAACAAACCTGCACCATCTGCAGTAAAGGACATTCGCTTAGCAATGCATAATCTTAGTAAAATAGGACAAGTAGCGGCACTAGGAACTTTTAGGAGACTTAATTCTGACCTATAGTTATAGGTACTCACTCACCGCGGCCACGATAGCGAATATACTATATATTAATATATAAGTACTACCTATTCTTGTTAAAGAGATTCCAATAAATTAAATACTAATTTAACTCACATATTCGCTTCAGTACTCGACGTGATTCGATATTCATTCTAATTTGTCTTATTTAGTGCATTTCTAATCATAATAGACTATTTTCGGGGTCTATATTAAAACGCATACAGTAAAACTTCCTATTTTGACAATGCATACCGTTGTTACGCATAATTGTAGATTCATTTAATATTAAAATGTATATTTTAAAACGCATATTTTAATTTGCATACTATTAAAACGTATAACAATTATTTGGTATAACATTAGTGTTCATAAATACTAAAAAGTATAATTTTAATAGGTCTAATCAGAAATTTTTATTTTAGATGCTCAATCGAATAATTGGTATCGCAGGGTTTGTACAAGTATGTTTAAAGTGACATATCCATACTTGTTTTGAAAACTAACTGTCGCTTCCAGTTTAATTACGTAAAAGTACTTTCTCTCGAATTTATTTATTAAAATACCTACACTATTATAGTATATGCTGATAAGCCAATTTTATTTATGTAAGAAAACGCCCAGTACGCCCAGTTAGTTTAGTGGCCTAGTGACTACAGTGAAGATAAAAAACTTCCGACAAAAAAATCTCTAAAAAGTATTAAAATATATTACACGTACGGAAAAAGCCGCTTTCTGGACAAGTGTAGACATAAAATGATGTACACAACACGGGAGGTAATAAAGAAAGCCCTCGATCGCATATTTACGTCCCTCGCTTGCAGCTCGGCCCGCTTGTTACTCTATGCAAGTGTAGTTTGGTTTTTATTTTATTAAACTAGAAGATTGATTTTAAATAGTTGCAATACCAAATTCTATGTATATAATTTCTTATTATGCACGTTTGCAGTACGGAGTGGGCGGGATGCATACGAAGTACAATAGGCTAGGTACCTACGTTCGGCATGGGACAAAATGTTGGCTCAAACTCGGCCTATTTTTCATTGTGTGTACCTAATCGTTTTATCAAGTAATATGCAACGTGCCTGATAAAAAAAATAATACGCAATAAAGAAGGTAAATATCCCTTTAAGGTAAGGCGTCAAAAAAACTGGATAGTTTATAAAACCTACGTAGGCATTATTATCATTTATAATACACACCTAACGTGGTAAGTTAAATAAAAATGTCTCAGATCGCAGCTATTTGTGCATAAATATGCGAAAATAATCAAAATAAAAAGGTAGACCAGGCGGTCGTATCGCTAAAAAGCGATATCTCCCAGATATATCTTCCAGACAACATTTGAGTAGCGGAATTGACACAAAAATAAACCAGAAAAGTAGGTGGTGCGAAGGGTAACAAAAGCGAGAGCTAATTACCAAAAATAAATACTCGCAGGTGCAAATATAAACCTACATATACATGCATAAAAACAAATGAATAAATAGGGGGAATATATTAACCACAAAACTTTAAAAAAACATTGTAAAAATGGGAACATATTTTATTGTATTAGAAACAATAGTACTAGTAGATAAATCCCAAAAAGTAGGGATTCTGTAAACAACAAAGACCAATTAAGTTATTTTTTTCCAAGTAACACGTATAACGAACGCATAAATGTATGCGTTCGTTATACTTAATAACATTATGCGGATTTCAGGTATGCCAATTCAATCGGTATGTAAATTAACTAGTATGCGTTTTTATGATTATGCCATCTAATCGGTATGCTTAATCATCGTATGCCTAAACTTTTATGCATTTTAATATTAGGTTTATTAAGTTATGCCTAATAAGGGACACCCCTATTTTTGGCATGAACTAAAAACATCACTCTGATTTTTATTTGTCTCGATCAAGAACCTTAAAATAAATAGCCGGACAGAGCCTTGCCAACAGAGAACTGAAGCGATTTTTAATAAGCCGGCTGCTTGTACAGTCGTGTTCATCATTGTCAGAAGCATAAGAACGAGATCAGATATTTTTGATCCGTTCTTTGCTCAGATAACGATGAACTCGACTGTACTTACGAGCCGCACGCACACATCAATTAGTTTTTTCCTATTGCGAGCGGCACGCACACACAGGTAGCCGGATTATTAAACATGCTTCAGCTCTTTGTCAGCGAGTCCCCGTCCGGTTATTTATTTTAAGATCCTTGTCGGCCCCTACTAAAATCCGGTAAATTTCGGTAAATAATAAGTGGCGCGGGCCGTGAAGCGGAACGGAGCTAAGGTCGCGTGATGTTCCTTGTTCGTAGTGACGCTACTCGGTGTACTCTGATATAAAGGATCATTAAAACAAGAGGACTGTCATTCTCCATACAAAAAGCTGTTCCCAAATATTTACAGCGCCTAAATTAAATTATTATAATTATTAAATTATAACATCGTTAATGTTTAGTTTTTTAGCGCCATCTAGTTTTTGTCTGGATATCCCCTTGCGGTCGGGGTACGATTCAAAGTATGGAGAATGACAGTCCTCTTGTTTTAATGGCCCTTGCTGATAGAGGTAATTTTCAATAGCCTTCCAATTTGCCTGTTATTTAATTTAAATACAATATTAAAGTCCGACCGACTTCTCTTTTTTTCCAAAATATAGACCGCGACTTTTTTTAAACATAAGGTGCTCATAACAAAAACATGCAATTGGCAATTCTTGCTTTTTCAATTCAAATTAGATATGCGCAAAATGTGTTACTAAAGTGAAAAGAGTGATGTGAATCTTTAGCTCTCAAAGATACGTATCACTCTTTTAGCTTAGTTCTACGGTGTGTCAACGACTCACTAGCTCTTATAAGCTCAGGAGCTCCGTGGTGTGTCAACGGCTCACTAGCTCTTATAGCTCTGTAGCTCCAAATCCGAATATTTCCAAACAAAAGAGAGAGCAATTGGCATACGCTGACAAGACAGGGACGAAAAGTTCATGTTGATCGTGTCTTTTCTCGCAGATCACGGCTCAATAGAGCTACACGAGTGAACGAGTGGGTTGAAAGATATACTGAATTGGAACTGAGCAAGTGAGCCGGTGAGCTAGAAAAACTGATATAATTCTTTTGGATCACTCACTCACGAGCTACACAATACACATGTCTAGTTCAAATACTATAACATTATTTTATTTCCTAGTTACCTGAATTTCTCCGATTTGTAACAAATTCGTAAAGATGACGTCCGAACCGTCCTCTAAGAAGTTTTTTACAGGAATGCTCTATGTAACTGCATATCGATTTAATATGGCAATTATCTTTAATAATACTACTGCACGCAAGTTTCTGCTACTCTACAAGCTGTGTACGCGGTAGTGCATCCGCCAAGTCAAGCAATTTCGACCACTGGGCGCACGTAAAGTTACCGAGGCTAGTAAAGTTAGAAATGTCTCAGATTACATGTAATTATCGGCTGAGGCGAAGCCGAGGACGACAAACATGTGATCTAAGGCTTTCTTATTTACTGGCCAAGGTTTGTTATACTTTTTTTCTGTTCGACGGAGCCAGAAAGCGGAATCTTCGTTTGCAAGGTGACGCTTTCCGGCCGGAGAGCAGAATTTTTTTTTTACATAAAAATATAATACATTCGATTTTTTATTTCATAATATATGAGTTAATAAATTTAGACTTATTAAAACTACTTACATGGGTACATTTAAAAACTATGAGCATCGTTTTATCAATTTACTTAAGAGTTACTTTATTTACGAGAAAAGGTCACTCTTCTGCAAACTTTTCCGCAACCAATAATTATTAGACTTGGCCTATTTTCTACGAGGAGGAGAGCCTTGACTTGTAGTGTTTTTATTGCAAATAGGTATATAATGTACAATTTAAATAACCTTCTATATAGTGTTCTGTAGTGTTGAAAACGTATGTTTGTACATTTAGTTTTTTTTATATCCCAAGTACCTATATGACGTAATATCACAGTATACATATATGAAGGACAAAATTTGTACGTCTGTTAATTTTAGAATTTATTATACTTAATGTACGTGTGTGTGCGTATGTGTGTTTTTGGTACGGATTCTGAACGGAAAAAGAATAAGACTTTATACTTATCTGTTTTTAATTATGTTTGTTTTTGTCCGTTTACAACCAACAAGAATATATCTAATAGGTAAGTAAGTAATGTTTAGCTTCCCAAAATATACATATAAAAACCAAATAAATGTTTTCATAAATTTTGCTTTGACTCTGTGACCATTGATGAAACAGAAAATTACTATGCACTAGTTATACGCTAAAGTATGACTTTACCACAATTACAGTAATGTTTCTTCCTACAAAACATATATCGCTTGCTTGAATGTGTGCGCGCTGTGTACGAACGCACTACAAGCAACGATTTAGGGTGAAACCAGACGAGCGTAATTTTGTGAGTTGTGAGCTGCGTTATTTCAGCTGCAGAAATTCTCAAGAATACATTTTGACAACTCATCTTGCCTCGCTGGTAGTTTGTCTTCGAACAAAAGGTACATCGGGAGCGCGCATGTGTGCGCGCCGTTTACGGACGCACCACTGGCAAGCATTGCAGACTGCGCGAGAGTGCCACAGTATGGCGTTCACTCACACAGACGCGCGTCGTGCGTCTGTGTAAATACGTGTCGCGCGCTCCTAAACGGCTGAAGTCGTACTAAGTACTTGGTTGTCTTTATACTTTGGCCGTGTGAACCAAACCGGGGTTTTGTATGAAACCGAATGTAGCAGAAATTGCGCGACTCACAACTCAAAAAATTAAGCTCGTCTGGCTTTGCCGTTAAGAATGCGCAAGAATGCTCCAATATGGATCGCACTCACACAGACGCGTGATTGTGTATATGTGTGAATACGTGCCGCGCGCTCCTAAACGGCATTTGACTCCGATCGCACCTGATGTTAAGTGACGATGAAGCCTTAAAATAGATAGCCGGACGAAGGCTCGTCAACAGAGAACTGAAGCCATTTCTAATGCGCCGGCTGCTTGTACTTACGAGCCGCACGCACACATCAACTAGTTATTTCCTATTGCGAGCAGCACACACAGATAGGTGGCCGGCCGATTAGACATGCTTCAGTTCTTTGTTAGTGATGCTCTGTCCAGCTATTTATTTAAAGGCCCTTGGTCTTCATACTTGACTTCACCCAGGCGGAGTCGGGAGCGAAATCTAGTGTAACACTTACCTGTAGTTACTAATTTGTGACGTTCCGCGGTTCGAACCTTATGGATATTGTCGCTTGCGTCCTACCCGACTTCGTCACTATAGGACATCAAGATAGAAGGACGCAAGCGACAATATCCATAAGGTACCTTTAACCGCGAAACGTCACATTTAAGTTGCGGAAAATATGAAAATAGCTGTATTCTGACGTATCATCATACGTACCTAGGTAATAGGCTTAATATAATAATAGGGGACGTATACATAACGACATCCATCAAGATCAAAGTTAATGTCAGATATTTTATTGCATACAAGAAAAATGTATGGTAACATAAAATTGTAAAACAGAAAGTGACATTAGTGACATATATCCATAGACAATGCGAATGTCAAGTCACGTTCGGAAACCATAGCGGTAAAGACCTAAAACGGCCATTTTAGTTGATTTTATATTTGCAAAATACTGAAATACTTACACAATTTAAACATTTAATTAATGTTACCGAAATATGTGTTTACATGTATTTGCAATAACAATTCTCTTTAAATAAATATTTCAGTGATAAAAGTTAAAAAAGTAAGTTGGCGTTTCCGTTGAAGATGACAAATAAGAGTAAAACAGAACCAGCGTTTCAAATTTAAAAAGAAAACCATGACGCCCTAGGGCATAATAGATAATTTACGGCCCGCAAAACCTACTTGTAACAACACCATTTTCGAGCAAGTGTAATGAAAAATGAGTTAACAACGATGTAGCTGTTGTAAAATGAGTTAACGATGATGTACTGTGTAAATTGATACATTTGCGTGTAAAGCATTAATTGTTTTAGAAATAGTATCAGCCTCAAGCCCACGGAGTTAATTGGGCCTTGTATTATTTAAATGCATTTTACATGCGATCTTACACTTGCGGGCAGAATAACTGGATACTTAATAAAACATCAAATCTAGTTCGCCTGTTGACTCGATTTTTTTTCTCTCGTAAATCGATTCTACTATTTGTGAGGAACAAATATATGACACCTAATACATTTGTATAAGTGCAACAGCCACAAATTGTAATCAAAAGTAGCAGATCGCACTGAGCATTGAAAACGGCAGGAACTTATGACGTCATCTGCTCCATCGCTGTAGTAAGTCAGTATGAAAAAAATAGCATTTTGCCATTTTGAGCACGAAAAAGTGCGTTTAAGCATATAGTTGTCGTACATTTATTTTTTCAGTGTTATTTAAGCATTCCGAAATTGTAATTGTAATTTTTCTGTAAGACGATAAAAAAAAATTTTTTTTTTTAAACTTTGTGGTCTCGTAACTTTATATTTTTTATACATTTTTTGTTTATTTTTTTATGTTATGATAATTTAGTACTTTCCAATCCATGTGACAAATTCAACATTAGTCAACATCCGAATTCTTTACCGACGACCTATTTAGCCTAGTGGTTAGTGACTCTGCCTACGAAGCTGACGGTCTTGGGTTCGAATCCCGATAAGAGCAAATATTATTTGTGTGATGATATTTGTTTCTGAGCCTTGGATTTTTTCTATGTATTGAGTATTTGTATCTATTAAATATATCATTGTCTAGTATCCATAACACAAGCCTTATTAAGCTTACTATAGAACCAGTTCGATTTGTGTAAGATTGTCCCCTAATATTTATTTATTATTATTAATTTAATTCTGCGATAAATTAATCTACTCAGCACATCAATTTACAAAAAGTGGCTTAGCTCTGGTGCTGGTATTATGAGAGTAGTCCTGTGTCCAGTAGTGGAACTTATATAGGCTGATAATGATGGCTGATCCGGAATAGAATATCCCATCAAGAACATTATATGTAAAAATATGCAAGTCTCGCAACGCAGTTCTTCTACAACAAAAAAGTTTTGAGATCTAATGTTAAAATTGTTCAACCAAGTCAGTACTGGGGGTTTCCACATAACTCGATTTCAACACGACATAAATTCCAGAATTTAATTATTTAGGAAGGATTTTGAACATTTATCACTAAAGATAATTGGGCAATTCTAATAGCGTTTCAACCGCTCTCACTTTCCTGGTAGAATTTTTGACTATTTTCCTGTAGGCTCGGATTACCATTTTCTGTTATTTTCTACAGGTACTGGTATTCTACAAAATAGCCTAAAATAGTAATCCGAGTCTACGGGGAAATGCTTCATAATTCTACCAGGAAAGTGAGAGCGGTTGAAACGCTATTAGAACTACCGAATTACTTAAACAGGAGAAAATTATAAAAATAAACAATTATAATGCAAATAAATAAATATAAACAGTAATAATAACTGAAAGCCGTTATTTTGCACGCAAGTGCATCTTTGATTTGAATATAAATTAGAAACCATGTTTAATTCTGGGGTAAATTGATCCTTTAGAACTATTAGTTGCAAGTTATAACTATTAAGTAATTAAAAATAAATGTAGTCTTTAAAAAAGTATCAAGGTCAGGTGGGGTAAGACGAACATAGTTTATTTTGCCCGGGGTAAGATGGACAGTATGGAAATTCCATAGAAGCACACTATATACTTCCTACAATGTGTGCGCGCCGTGTACGAACGCACTACGAGCAAACATTTTAAGGCGAGGTAAGACGAGAATCGGGCGCGGAAGCCTAGTTTCCAAATCATTTTTAGAGCACTTATTTGACTCGTAGGTCACTGTAAAACATATATAATAATATTCAGAACTGTATCTAGGGCTTCCTCTCACTTAGAACACGATAGCGAACACTTCGCTCGATAGAAAAGTAGCGCGAAAACACTATAAAATAAAGTATTTTTTTCATTTTGTTCATGACCAGTTACTTTTTCTGACAAAATTAATACCTGACAATCATGATTTTACAGTCATGCAGGGCATCCTCTCATGTTTGGGTTGATAACGTATACTTTTATGTTAGAAATCGAAGATAATCTGCAATAATCTGCATTCCGCCCGACCCTAGTTGTATGTGAAATGCGAGCCAGGTCCTACCGGGCCTTAAGAATGCGTAAAAATGCTCCAGCATGGATCGCAATCACACAGACGCGCGATCGTGCGTCTGTGTGAATTTGTGTCGCGCGCTCCTAAACGGCTGACGTTGGACTACTTGTTTTTCTTACTTTGATACAAGTGTTCGTCTTGCCCCGGTGTTTGTCTTACCCCACTTTAATGAGTTTACAGTTGAAAATTTTCCTATAACTTTCGCCTTGGAAAACTTAGTTTTCGGTCAGGATTTTCATATTGTTTGTGACATAGACTTCTCTCTATAAAAACTCTTTCATACCCTGTAATTCGTCGCAATGACACCCTAAAACATTCCCAAACTGTCACGCGATTAATTAGCGAAGGTCCTGTCGTAAACCGAATGACAGCTGTAAATGTTTCACTTCCCTGGCCTTGGTCGCTG
This sequence comes from Eudemis profundana, assembly GCA_947034925.1. Classification (NCBI taxonomy): domain Eukaryota; kingdom Metazoa; phylum Arthropoda; class Insecta; order Lepidoptera; family Tortricidae; genus Eudemis; species Eudemis profundana. The sequence continues at coordinate 4,131,498 of OX344814.1, read as the reverse complement.
TAACGATGTGATTTACAGTTACCAGGGAATACTGTCACAGAATGACAAGTACTACAAGTAGGTCCTGTCGTAAAACTGAATGACAAAGTTTGCCGATTCGCTTATCAATGATTTTATCTAACTAGTTCACAGTTAGGGATTGCAGTTGGCGATTTTTGGTAGCTATCGAATCCGGACCGGATCCGGTAAAGCAAAATAAATTAGTACTAAATAATCAGACTAAATAATCATTGATTCATTTAGCAATAAGGAAATATGTAAAATCATATTATTATAGCCAAAAACAATATCTATTTGTGACTACGTTAAACTAGTGATTGGCTATAAAATCTAAGTGCTAAGTGATAACTCAGTGTTTTGAGTGTCATGACTAAAATATCAAGTATTTTTCACATCTGTTTTTAGGGTTCCGTACCAAAATGGTAAAAAAGGAACCCTTATGGTGCGACTCTGTCTGTCTGTCTGTCTGTCTGTCTGTCTGTCTGTCTGTCTGTCTGTCTGTCTGTCCGTCTGTCACAGCCAAATATCTCAGGAACTACCGCTGCTATCGATTTGAAATTTGGAATAGTGTTAAAAGTAGCTAACCCAAGCTTATTGGACATAAAAAATATCTTGTACCTTTTTTACTTTTTTTTTTAAAGGCTCTGTAATGGGACTTTGAAAATTGAAAGTAGGGCTATTATATTGAGTGGGGTATCAAATGAAAGGGCTTAATTTGTAGATTAAAACACCATTTTTATTTTTTTTCTTAAATAAGTAGTTTTTGATTTATACATTTTTATGTACCATTCCCCCCCTATTATCTCCGAAGTTACTGATCAGAAAAATGTGTCATAATTACTAATTATAAATATCAACCTGAATATTACAGGAAAAATAGAACGGTCTTGCTAACTTTAATACTTTTTTAGAAATTTACAAAAACTTAAAAACCTTCGCCTAGCGGCGAGTAGCAAAACTAAGCGATGCCCTGTTTCACGCTAGGGGATTTCCAGGCAAAAACTAGATGGCGCTAAAACACTAAACATTTAACGATGTTATAATTGAACAAAGAAACATAGTATAGTAACAATTAGTTCATAAACAGCTAATAATAAATAAATTCTAACATTTAAATACTGTGTCACGTTTGCAAAGTTGAATAATTGTAAATAATTATTTTACCAAGCTTATACATAGATAGCTTTGTGAATTCGGGGAACGGAGAATGACAGTCCTCTTGATTGAATGGTCCTTGCTATTAAATAGAATCATTACTCGTCAGGTTCTAAACATTACAGGAAAAATATAATTGTTTTCCTAACTTGCACTGGTTTTTACAAATTTGCAAAAATCATAACATATACTTATTTGCTCCTACTAAACTAATCGACATACAGTTTTTCTTGTACTATTCGCGTATCTACTTATGAATTTGTACGGAACCCTCGGTGCGCGAGTCCGACTCGCACTTGACCGTTTTTTTTTTGACATAGGTTGCCAAATGACTATGCTATTGAACGTTATTCCTATTTTTGTTAATTTTTTCACCTCAGATTTCGAACGAGGGTGGTGAATAAATAATAAAAACCGGTCAAGTGCGAGTCGGACTCGCGCCCCGAGGGTTCCGTACAAACTCATAAGTAGATACATGTATAGATCAAGAAAAACTGTATGGCGATTAGTTTAGTAGGAGGAAATAGGTATGTGTTAAGATTTTTGCAAATTTCTCAAAAACTGTGCAAGTTAGGAAAACCGTTATATTTTTCCTGTAATATTTAGGACGACATTAATAACTGGTAATTATTACAGATCTTTCTGTTTAGTAACTTCGAAGATAATAGGGAGCAATGGTATTTTTTTTAACGTTCTTCGCCATAAATCAAAAACTACTAATTAAAAAAAATATATATATATAATTTAAACCTACAAATCAAGTTCTTTCATTTGATACCCCACTCGATATAATAGCCCTACTTTCAATTTTCAAAGTCCCATTACGGACCACTTTAAAAAAAAAGTAAAAAAGTGACAAGATTTTTTTTACATCCAATAGGCTTGAGTCAGCGGTTCTTAACACTATTCCAAATTTCAAGTCCATAGCATCAGTAGATCCTGAGATATCTTGCTGTGACTGACGGGCAGACGGACAGACAGACAGTCGCACCATAAGGGTTCCTTTTTTACCATTTTGGTGCGGAACCCTAAAAAAATTTACGAACACAACCTGGTACATGACGTAACAAAATAGCGCATTTATTGTAGATTCTAAAATGGTATGACATTTACTAAATACTGTAATTGTTTTTGAGATAATAATATTTTGTTACAAAAATAACTTGTACTGAAGTTAGTTACCTACTTAGCACGAGTTTTGCAAAAACGTTAACTCTACAACTAAGATATTTTTACTGAGGTCAAATCTACTTAATCTGGCGTCTTATGAGCTGCTCTATCAGCCTTTTTCGTATGGATGTTGGTTTTAGAGACCTGTGGTTTTAGAGATTTGTAATCTTTTTTCCAAAAATGTAACTGGGGAGTGTAAAAAAAAGTAATAAAACGTAAATAGTTTCTGAAAATTTGTCTGTTTATTGGTTTACTTGTTTATTGATGCATCACAAGAAAACCATCAAATATATTTCCAAGAAATTTGGTGTTCAGGTCGACTATGAACTTGGTTAACATATAGGATATTTAGCATTTTGGGCCATGTCATAAAAATATTTAGTATTGAATGTTTAATTAAATATTCGGCTTTAGATTAGCGAACGGAATTTAGTTATGATATGGATATGGATATATGGATATGGTTAAATACTTACTTGCATTTACTCCGAACCGCTATCAAAACACCACACAATATCAAACTTAATTTCATTGTCAAAAAAGAGTATAAAAAACTACCACTACAATTAAAAACCATGCATATAAACATATAGGTTAAATATAAAATAGTTGTAGAGGTTTGTCACAAAACACAACTTTCAATTATAATAGTTATGATGCAAATGAATTTCTTTTATAGTAAATATTGCTTGGAACGCAAATATTCGACCGCTTAACAAGAAGCAAATATTATGCAGTCATTTTTGTCGATGCATCTATTTCTTGGTAACTACGTCGTAACGTAATCATGAATCATCATTTGACGAACTGCTACACATAGTTTTAACCGGGGTCATAATTATCCTGTATACCTACCAAATTTCAAGGAAATCGGTTTAGTAGAGTCGAGTTCATCATTATCTGAGCAAAGATTGGACCAAAAACATCTGAACAAGACCCTATTGTCAGAAGCATAAGAACTAGATCAGATATTTTTAATCCGTTCTTTGCTCAGATAATGATGAACTCGACTGTAGCTATTGCGTAGGGGGTCATCCATAAAGTACGTCACACTAATTTCGTGATTTTGACCCCTCTCTCGCCCTTGTCACAGTAGTTGGTCACATTTGTGAGACCCGTTCCTAGTGTGACGTCACATATTTTGCAATTTGACATCTAGAAATTATTGAATTAAAACCAGGCCCGCGCCGACCCCCGGCAGCGCCTGTGTGCGAACCTCAACCTCTTTATTGCCGTCGTGTTTCGAATTCCGGCGCCCCTATCGCCTTGGCGCCTGTGTGCGTTGCACACTTCGCACACAGGCGCGGCGCGGCCCTGATTAAAACAGCAGATCCGAAATTAGTTAAATTTCTATTTCTTTATGTGATATAAACGTTAATTAATTAATTCAAATGTGTGACGTACTGTTCGCATGACGTCATCAGCTGTCACATGAAGAACTTGCCCTGTTTTATTGTACCTACATTCGGGGTGTTTCCTGCATATTAATTAGTCCTAAGACGGAATTTGGGTAAATTCTATTAACACTTCACCGTGTATGCAAATCAGAGCGGAATGAAGTTATACGACAAAGTGAAACGGAATCAGATTAAGCATAATGTCATTGTATTACGCTCTTGTACGTGAAATTTGAATTTAATAGTACATTACACAACTAGGGTGGTAATATGAAGTAGGGATGTAACGATACACAGTTTTGCCGATACGATACCGATACCGATACCGATATTTTAGCTAAATAATGAAGTATGAACTTCAGATATTTGTATGTCCTTATTATAACTAATGGCAATGACTACTAGCTATATTTACCAGAGAGTCAACCTTGAAAGTGTGAAATAAAAATAAATAAATTGTCAACTTAAAATTTTAATTTTTTTTTTATAAATTAAGTACGAAATTGAAATTTCTTTTTGCAGATTTTTTTTCATACAGCAAATTCTTTTCGCGCTCTTCAAATATCGGTTGTATAATATCGGCGATACCGATATATCGGTATCGGTATCGTTACATCCCTAATATGAAGAAAGGCCGAGATCGCAGATGTTTGCGGCCCGAGCTGCAAGCGAGGGACGTAAATATGCGAACGAACTGAAGCACCTGAGCACGGTTTACGGTAGTTTTTCTTCCAACAAAAGGTACATCGGGGGCGCGCATGTGTGCGCGCCGTGTACAGACACACCACAGGCAAGCATTTGCCGCTGCGCGTCCATGCCACAGAATGGAGTGCACTCACACTACTTGGTTGTCTTTATACTTTGACCTGAGTAAGCCGGCCGCTTTGTACTTACAAGCACCACGCACACATCAACCAGTGTAGTAGCCTACTACAAGCTGCACGCACACATCAATCAGCGTTGAGTCAAAGTATAAAGACAACCAAGTAGTACGACTTCGGCCGTTTAGGAGCGCACGATACGGATTTACACAGACGCACGACGCGCGTCTGTGTGAGTGAACGCCATACTGTGGCATGCTCGCGCATGCTCAAATCCTTGCCTCTGGTGCGTCCGTACACGGCACGCACACATGCCGATGTACCTTTTGTAGGAAGAATAACTACCGTATACCGTGGTTGAGTGACCGGCTTACTAGAGGTCCTTTAGTTGGGTCAATTAGCCTGTTGAATCGTTTTTTTTTCTGTCCTAAATCGATTCAACTATTTCTGAGGAACAAATATCTATATGACACCTAATACATTGTGTTATGATAATTTAGTATTTTGCAATCCATGTGACTATATTATGTTGTAACATTCAACATTATTCAACATCCCAATTGCAGAAAATATGTACCTTTTACTTTTTTTGTCTCATCATGGTGTGTCTCATACCATTTTACTCAGAATCATGAGCACTTTTAATTTCTGAAATAAAAAAGCTGTCCAAAATGTCGAAAAATTCCGTACAAATTTTGAATCTCAGTTTCGTGACGCCCAAACTAAATATAGGGGATTTTTTTATCAGTTTTGTTAGGGCGTAACGAAACTGAGATTCAAAATTTGTACGGAAAAGTTTGGACATTTTGGACACCTTTTTTTAATTGATACTATCGAGCTCCAACCGATGGAAACCTACGCTCGGTTGCGAATTATCGGCAATCTGATGGACATTCTGACGACCCCGACCCATAACGCCGACATATTTTTATATTTCCTGCGGCCGTCGGTATTTTCATTCAATTATGTGACGTTTCCAGATCAAAGAACCTTTATATTAACTTTACTGAAATATAAGTGGGAAAAATACGATTTCTGATTGAATTTTTATAATTCGGTTTTGTGTGTGTTCACACAATAATCTCTAAGAAAAATAATAATTTAATATGTATATGTATATGTAGACGGCATGTTATTAGACCAACATAATTCTAGACAATTTAAAGAAGAAAAAATGTGTGACGTGCCACGGGAAAAATTACCTTAATTTCCGAGCCGTTTTTGCTCTGAAAGATATTAAATGTTTTGCTAAAATGTGTCAAATATAGATTTTTATTACTATGTCGCAAGCCGTATACAGATGTATGTAACATTTTATTATTATTTATTTTGACTATATTATTAGCACATTAATAAGGTCTTAAATTATGTAAAAGATTTGTTTCGTGACATTGCACGATTAGGTACTAAAACTGGCCAAGAGCATGTCGGACCATGCTCAGTGTAGGGTTCCATAGCCGTAACTATAAGGTAAAAAATACGATGTAAAAAAGTACAACAATAAAAGAGCGTATCTTCATAGCAACTACGTCCTTTTGTTGAGAAGCGCAGTTTATCGGCAATAACTCAACAACGGTTAATTCGATCTTGTTGAAAATAATTTTCGTTGAAAGTATTAATTAAGCGTTACCTTTGTGATTTTTTTTCACATTTTTCGGACACACGGTTTAGAAGATAGAGGGGGGGGGCACAATTTACACAATTTTCGGAGCGATTATTTCCAAATATATTCACTTAATCAAAAACATTACTTTGAAACCTTATAGTGTTTTTTAAAGAGCTGTCGAACTATGTACCACACATTGATATTTGCTGAAAAAAAAATTTTTAGCTTCTGTAACATGTATGGAGTGCCCCCCCTAAAAATATTTATTTTAGTTGTTTAACTACCAAACTAAGTAGCGCCTCATACAAGACACCTATATTCCAAATTTCATCAATATCCATCATGTAGTTTTTGAGTAAAATGCCTGTGACATACGGACAGACGGACAGACGGACGGACGGACATGACGAAACTATAAGGGTTCCGTTTTTGCCATTTTGGCTACGGAACCCTAAAAAAAATAAGAGCGTCGTAGCTACATTTCTAAGGACCTTGATAATTGACTGCTAAATAATCAATTGATGATAATTATTTAGATTATGTCATAGAGGGCCTTATCACACTTGCAATTGCGGGCTAGTTACAAGCAAAGTTCCATACAACGGCCATTCTCACGAAGTATGTCTGCGGTCACCTAATTACCGCGACGCTGTTTTCATACTGAATGTATGGAGACGCGGTAATTAGGGGATTATTACAGATGTGCGACACCCAGTGTGCGACACATCGTTTGTGCGACGTATGAGTAAGCGATGCACGGTATTGCGACGTGTCATTTGTGCGACATGTCGTTTGTGATAAGTATCACTCGGCGATACTCAGATTAGCGACAGGGCATTTGTGCGGCACGTCGTTTGTGCGAAGTATGAATAAGCGATACTCAGATTAGCGACAGGCCATTTGAGCGACAAATAATTTGTGCGAAGTATGATTAACTAACCGTCACACAATATACCTACATTTTCAGATTTTTACGAGTATTGCATTTTTATTTTCGGCGTCATTCATATACCTACAGTTGCAAGTTAAAAAACTTAATGATGGGTGACGTATATGGAGCAAGGAAACGACCGTGTACTTGAGAAGCTGGTTTATTACTGGTATGCAAGCGACGCGGGGAGGGGCGCGCCAGTATGCATATACAACATCCCTTCCCCACTAATTTTGGAATCTAGTAACAAAAGAAAGAAGATCGTTAACAAACAGAAAATAAACCTATTTTTAACTTAATATTATTATTATTATTTAACAAACGTATATTTATACAGGTAAATTATTTAGCCTTATAATTAACATTTTTACTTGGACGCAAAAGGCGTTTATTTGAAGCATCCGCAAGTGCGGTCGTCAAAGCGGGCTGTTCCGCCATCGAGCCGACCGCGCTCGGCAGCTGCGCCGGCGTTCCCGGTGGAGAGGCCGGCGGGGAGCCCTCCTCTCCGGCACAGTCTGCCCACACTTCCTCGTGCGCACGTGTTTCATTTCCCGCCTCCGGTATGGCCTCACTAGGCACCACAGTCTCGTAATCTACCGGGGGAGATCCTGGTACACTACAACTACTACCAGGTTCAGGTTCAAACACTGGCGAAGTTGGAAATGAAGGCACTTGCGCAATAGGTATTAGATCATTATCATCACTTAGAACAGGAATCGTAGTACTAGTACATTTGTACTTTAGTATTTGATCCATATGCCGTATACAATAAGAACTATATTTATACATGAATATTTTAAACATTTTATTTCCTACTTTTTGCTTTAAAATACCTAACTGCCAGCTTTCTTTTCGTGCACTGTACCACCGAACCCAAACCCTGTCCCCGACGTGGAAACATCGTCGATGTGTCGGTACCGGGCCCTGTACGGGCTTGTGGTTATCGGACGGCAGTATTAAATCCAGCCTAGATCTTAAATTCCTACCAAACATTAATTTAGCGGGAGTCGTTCCAGTAGTACAATGCACTGTGTTCCTGTACTCGAATAAATAAGCACATAAAGTATCGTGCAATAATTGTTGCGACATATTTTCATTCAATATACATCGAATCATACGTTTACAATTCTTTACCATATTTTCAGCCTGACCATTACTGTTGGGATGATACACGGGTGAATTTATGTACTTAATTCCATTGTTAGAACAAAACTGTCTGAACTCGGCGCAGTTAATTTTTGTATCATTATCCGATACCAGTACATTCGCTATACCAAAATACGAAAATAGGTATGTCAATTTCGAAATAAGCGCTTGTGTAGTAGTGCCATTATTCATGTGTAAACAATCCAACCACTTACTGAACGCATCAACCACTACAAGATATACTCGTTGTCCTATTGTCATGTAGTCAAAATGGACACGGTTCCAGACTCCTGGCGGGCGGGGCCAGCTGGCGGGCGCCTCGCGCGGCGGCCGCGCGCGCAGTGAGATGCAGGTGGCGCACGCGCTGCTGCAGCGCTCAATATCCGCGTCTATCCCCGGCCACCACATACGACTGCGCGCATTACTTTTCATTTTAACTATACCTAGATGCGTACTGTGGAGTTCCTGCAGCATGCGTTCCCTAAGAGTCATTGGAATAACGACCCTATGTCCCCGTAATAGGACTCCGCCTTCTACCTGCAGGTCCGTTCTACACTGGAAATACGGTTTTATTGATTCACAATTAATTTTACGTGGCCAACCGTGATTCATATACTTGAATACCGTTTTGAATACAGAATCTTTTTCTGTAGCCTGTTTGATGTCATCGAACGTTACTGCCGGTGATAATGCATCTAAAAATTTTAAAGAACTAAGACTATCAAATTGCTTATCAGTATCGCTAGAAGTTTCCGTTAAAGGCGCGCGGGAAAAATAGTCAGCCACTAAGTTATTTTCGCTAGACGTGTACTGTACAACATAGTTATACGCGGACAAAATAATTGCATATCTTTGGAGCCTTAAAGCCGTCGTGACTGATATACCACTTTTACTGTTAAAAATGGACACCAATGGACGATGATCCGTCTTAAGGATAAACGGCTCACTGCGTCCATATAGATACTGGTGAAACCTTTTGACGCCAAATACGATAGCCGTAGCCTCTTTCTGAATTTGGCTATAATTTCGTTCGCTAGTCGTAAGTGATCTCGACCCGAATGCCAATGGCCGCTCACGCCCCTCGGCGTCGCGCTGCGAAAGAACAGCACCGAGTCCACAAGGCCCCGCGTCAACTGCCAGCACCAGTTGAGCATCAGGCTCGAAGTGCGCGAGCGCGCGCTCCGAGGCCAGCTCGCGCTGAACCCGTCGCATGGCGCTGCGCTGCCGCTCGCCCCACTCCCACTCGGCTCCCGAACGTAACAACTCGTGCAGCGGACTCAACACGCTTGATGCGTTGGGAATGAAGTTCCTATAATAATTAATGACACCCAAGAAACGTTTAACCTCTGTCACATTAGTAGGTTCGGGTGCATTAATTATAGCTTTCACTTTCTGCATACACGTTTGCAAACCTTCCTTACTTATTGTATAGCCTAAATACGTAACACTACTCTTAAAAAACTCACATTTCTCTTTTTGCAAACGAAGTCCAGCGTCATTTAACCTACTTAACACTTCTTGCAACCTTTTTAAATGTATAGCTTTGTTGGGACCCGTAATACAGATATCATCAAGCCAGCAGCTCACTCCATCTATGCCTGCAAGCAACGTCTCCATGGCTTTTTGAAATAATGCCGGAGCATTGGCCAAGCCGTACACGAGCCGAGTATATTTAAACAACCCCTTGGAGGTGTTGATGGTTGTAAGCTCCTGGGACTCCTCGCTTAGCAAAAATTGATTATATGAGTTTTTTAAGTCAATTTTACTGTAATGTTCGCCTCCACCTAGCTTCGCGAACACTTCCTCTATTCGCGGAAGCGGATATTTATCAATAACCAGGTCCCTATTAAGTGTCACTGAAAAATCGCCAGCTATTCTGACCTTACCACATTCTTTAAGGACTGGAACTATCGGCGTAGCGTATTGGGAATGATTGATAGGTACTAAAATTCCTAAACCTACCAACCTATCTAACTCCGCTTCTACTTTCTCTTTCAGGGCAAAAGGTACTGGCCGCGGTTTAAAAAACTTAGGACTAGCATTTTTGGTTAGTTCTAAAGTGACTTTAAACTTATTAAATGCGCCGAGTTCGTCTCGCCATAAGTTCGGGTATTGTTTTAACAATAGATCTACATCATTATCTCCACTAATGTTATTTATTTTTGTAGTAAATGTTAAATTGAAGGCGGACATAAAATCACGACCCAATAATCCAGGACCACCGTTTTTTACCACAAAAATGTTAATCGACTTCGTTTGATTGTTGTAAGTAGCGTCTACGGTGAAAAATCCTAATGGTATGATTTTATGTCCGTTATACAGACACATTCGTAAGTTACTGGGTAGCAATTGATATTCGGAGAACAATTGCGAATACATGCTATCGGAGATAACACATGTACCGGATCCTGAATCTAACTCCATTTTAATAGACCTTTTACCTAACTTTAAATCTATCTCTATAGGTTTAATTGAAACATACCTCAAACTAAAATTTTGACATTCTTCGCAGCACGGCGCTTCTACCGTATTGTGACTGTTTTCTTCCTCAATATTATGTACTTGCGACACCCTGTTTTTGCACACTTTTTTTAAATGGCCTAATGCACCACACTTTTGGCAACGGTATCCTTTGTATCGGCACTTGCCCGCGTCATGATTCTTCATGCCGCACACTGCACACCGGTACACATCAGGTTGCAGCTGATAGCGCGTCGTGCCCGCGGACGTCGCGGCGCCGCCCCTCGCGGCCCCGCTGCCGTATCGGCGACCGCCACCTTCACTCGAAGCGCGATATATTGGCTCCTCCTTGATGGTGGTTGTTACCGCTACCTTAGCGTCTCTTGCCGATTCTGCCTTCTGCGCCACCTTCAATGCCTCTTCCAGTTTAATTGACGAAGCATTGAGCTCAAATAATTTTTCGCGCTCGGGCCCCGGTCCCAGCCCTAGAACGAAACGATCCGCTAAGTTCGTTTCCAGAGCGTTGCCGAAGTCGCAGAAACTTGCTAAACCTCGTAGTCGCGCCGCCCAGTCTCCTAGACTTTCGCCTACATTCCGAGTTGCCCCGTAAAATCGCGCCTTGTCCCCATAGGAACACTGCCTTGGTTTGAAGTGGCCGTCGAGTAATTTCACCAGATTCTCGAAGGTAAGCGCCTCCACAGCGTTCGGATACGCCAAATTCCGCACCAACCGGTATGACTCATCCGTTAGATGAGTGATTAAGATTGCACTTTTCTTATCATCCGTAACACCGTTAGCTTTAAGGAACTGTGTCAGCCTAGCCTTAAAAATCGACCATTCGCCCGTCTTGTGATCGAAATTCGAAAGATTTCCCAAAAGAGACATAGCAATTTTTTTTTTTATATCGCGTGGGTAAGTTTAAATCCTCGATCGTCACTGACGTATATGGAGCAAGGAAACGACCGTGTACTTGAGAAGCTGGTTTATTACTGGTATGCAAGCGACGCGGGGAGGGGCGCGCCAGTATGCATATACAACAGTTTTTGAGTAAAATGCCTGTGACATACGGACAGACGGACAGACGGACGGACGGACATGACGAAACTATAAGGGTTCCGTTTTTGCCATTTTGGCTACGGAACCCTAAAAAAAATAAGAGCGTCGTAGCTACATTTCTAAGGACCTTGATAATTGACTGCTAAATAATCAATTGATGATAATTATTTAGATTATGTCATAGAGGGCCTTATCACACTTGCAATTGCGGGCTAGTTACAAGCAAAGTTCCATACAACGGCCATTCTCACGAAGTATGTCTGCGGTCACCTAATTACCGCGACGCTGTTTTCATACTGTATGTATGGAGACGCGGTAATTAGGGGATTATTACAGATGTGCGACACCCAGTGTGCGACACATCGTTTGTGCGACGTATGAGTAAGCGATGCACGGTATTGCGACGTGTCATTTGTGCGACATGTCGTTTGTGATAAGTATCACTCGGCGATACTCAGATTAGCGACAGGGCATTTGTGCGGCACGTCGTTTGTGCGAAGTATGAATAAGCGATACTCAGATTAGCGACAGGCCATTTGAGCGACAAATAATTTGTGCGAAGTATGATTAACTAACCGTCACACAATATACCTACATTTTCAGATTTTTACGAGTATTGCATTTTTATTTTCGGCGTCATTCATATACCTACAGTTGCAAGTTAAAAAACTTAATGATGGGCCTATCACATTTAAGCTTTTTAAGCAAGGAAGACAAAAACTCAGTCTAGTGCGTAATAAGGGTTAGCAAGTTTTTTTTATATGAAGACATCTACTTAGTCCGTAGAAAGTTTGCTTAAAAAGTTCAATGTAATAGTACGTACATTTGTATGGTAGAAGAAAATCGCAAACTAGGACTTCGCTCATCCATACTGTCGTGCATTTGTATAGTCGAATAGAAGTACATCGCATACCAGCACTTCGCTGATCCATACTGTCGGAAATTTGTATTGTCGGACACAAATACATCGCACAATTCAACATCGCAGAATTGCTTTGTCGATCAATAGAAATGTCGCACTAGCGTACATCGCACATTCGGTGTCGCACATCTGTAATAATCCCGATACAGACAGACTGCATGTCAGCTGCGATTTGTATGGGAACTGCATCACAACTGCGCAGTCGGCGTGCAGTTGTGATGCAGTTCCCATACAAATCGCAGCTGACATGCAGTCCGTCTGTATCGGCCCTTACGCTTTCATCTCAAAAAACAGCCCGAACAAAAAAAATATCTGACTTTTATTCAACGGACGGTGATACCGGTAAAATAAATAATAGCTTGTCATTTTTTAGAAAAATCTCTTTAATGTTTATTCTTTACAAAGACGAACAATGCAGGTAGCAATTTAATATACCCCGAGACGCGGCTAATGGCGGATAACTCATTTTTACCCTCTTACCTCCCTTTTACCCCCCTTTTTTCCTCTTTTTACGGGCTCTTTGTCTTTGCGCGGGAATAGAATCAAAAGCCATTTGCAGTGTTAAACGTTGTGGGGATGTATAAGATGGACAATTTCAAAGAACGTCGACAGGCCACGTTTAGTTTAGTGGGAGAGACACCGCCTGTGAAGCTAGAGGTCCCGGGTTCGAATCCTGGTAAAGGCCCTAGGAGTTTTGTGATGAGCAGAGCACAAGCATTTGGTCCTGAGTGATTGATGTTTTCTATCTATTCAAGTATTTATTTGTGTAAATATGTGTGTATATCGTCGTTTAGTACTTATAAGTACGAGTACAAGCATTGCTTACGCTGAGACTAAATCAATTTGAGCAAGATTGTGTTACTTACTAAATATTTATTTTAAAACACTTTGAAGTGGCTATAAGAAAATATAATAAAGCTATTATCTTGATTTTATAGCATTTTAATCGATTTTAGTAAAAGTGCGTTTTCCAAAATAAATATAACAAGTAGGTACCCCGGACCTACTTTCTCAAAAGCCACTGCCGCAGCCGGTCCGGTCCGGACCGTTATCCCGGGCGGCGGCGGCGGGAGCGGCCTAATTCGCTATACCACAGAATATATATAAGCTAAAGCAGTAAGGAAGCTACAAACAAAACGATCGAAACGCACGCACACATAGACGCGCGCTTTTACATGCCCCTAAGGGAATCTCGCGGTGCCGTCAGTCGCGAGTGCGCATGGAGGCGAGTAGCCGCGCTTTACGTTTATTACGTGCGCGCGCCCAGACAGCCCACGATCTTTTCATTTTAAACAACCCTAACGCTCTAATGGAGCATAGGTATTTATTTCAAAAAGTAAGCGTAGCTTCCATACTGCTCTATTTATATTCTGTGGCTATACACTGTGGGTACGAGTAACCCGACTTACCCGACCAACTTTAACCACGTATTCCTGATGGTATTACAAGTAAATAACGTTATATCAACATAGGTCGAATTTTGTCATTTTACATTAATAGTCTTATGGAACAAAACAAATCAGTAAATTCAGTCCCTCGTTATAAACATGTCCTTACTGGAGGAAAAGTTATCAAAAAGAAAAAAAAGCTAAAATGGAAACGAAAAGTCAATTTTCTGGCCTCGTAGTCGCTTACCATCAAATACTGCGAAAGTTAATTGCTGTTTAGTTAAAGGATTTAAAAAAATTTAAAACTATCTTAGTCACTTTTATTAGGGCTTGTTACACACTTGGGAGTTTTCATTTAAAAAAGAATGAATATCTCTGAAAGTAAGCGTTTTTCGACTATACATCACATAACTTTTTTACTCCTATTAGTTGTTAGAATCTATAGTTAAAGTTTGTCGGGTTACTCGTACCCACGGTGTTGAACGCCCTACGCTTAAGACCGATTGTTCGTGTCACGATAATTACGCCCATGTCATTTGTAATAATTGCACGATTACAGTAATTTACAGTCCACTTTCGTTTATTAATAAGTCTAGACTTCCTTCTCGTAAAGATAAGGCTCTAGACGTAACATGTACAGGTTTCTTACTTATCCAGGCCCCACTTATTTTTACTGTATTAGGAACACGATTGACGGAGAATTTCTGAATGAATTTAGTTAATTATAATATTAATTAGTAGCTCTGACTGTACAACAACTAATACTATAGAACCACGCCATACATCAACGTCAAACAAACACAAATGCATCAATTATATCGCATAATAGCACTCGGGCCCGAATGAGCTTAAACGACGAGCTCTGCTATTGACATAATTCCTTTTGCATGGGATATACATTTAGGGTTGTCTCTTGAGATCCGATATTTGGGGTTTTGAAAACGAGATGAGAAAAAGATACAATACAGTATTTTCCTGACAAATCAAATCAGTTAAATTCACCTGTTGACTCGATTTTTTTCTGTTGTAAATCGATTCTACTATTTGTGAGGAACGAATATCTATATGAATATGACACCTAATACATTTGTATAAGTATAACAGCCACAAATTGTAATCAAAAGTAGCAGATCGCACTGAGCATTGAAAACGCTCTATACAAAACGGGAGTCATAGGTGACGTCATCACTTCTATCGCTGTACTAAGTTGTATGAAAAAATAGCATTATTTTGAGCACGAAAAAGTGCGTTTAAGCACATAGTTGTCATAAATTTATTTTTTCAGTATTATTGAAGCATTCCGAAATTGACTTTAATTTTTCTTTAAGACGATACAAAAAATATTGTTTTTTTGTTAAACTTTGTGGTCTCATAACTTTATATTTTTTATACATTTTTGGTTTATTTCTTTTGTGTTATGATAATTTAGAATTTTCCAATCCATGTGATTATATTATGTTGTAAAATTCAACATTAGTCAACATCCGAATTGTTTGAAGAATCAAAACGCTCAGATAATATTATATCATAAAAACTTTCTATGAAAAAAGTATTATGACGTTAACTCGAATATTTATCTATTTGCCGTTTGAGCTGTATTTTTGGTTCCGTACTTCAAAAGGAAAAAACGGAACCCTTATAGGATCACTCTGTTGTCCTTCTCTCTGTGAAGACCCTTTATCTCAAGAACGCGTGGAGGTATCGAGTAAAAATAAAACCATATTATTATACTCAAGCCTACAGTCACTTGAAACTGCAAAAAAAAATCAAACTTCTAAGTTAACGTCAAAAAAAGATATAAATAAATAAATATATAAATATTAGGGGACAATTTTACACAAATCGAACTAGCCCCATAGTAAGCTCAATAAGGCTTGTGTTATGGATACTAGACGACGATATATTTAATAGATACAAATACTTACATACATAGAAAACACCCATGACTCATGATATATGGCCGTTTATACCGCTAAAAACGTATATTTCGACATTCTCAAGGAAACCAAAATTTATAGGGTACTTACTTTCCGTTGACCTAGAACTATGAAATTTGGCAAGTAATACCGTCCTATACTACGGCCATTCTCACAAAGTATGTCTGCGGTCACCTAATTACCGCGACGTTGTTTTCATACTAAATGTATGGAGACGCGGACAAGTATAGGAAAAAATGTGAAATTATACATTTGTAATTAATTCCTGAAAAATATAGTCTGTATTTAAAGCATTTGTACGGAACCCTCGGTGGGCGTATCCGACTCGCACTTGTCGGGTTTTATTTTTATTTTGAGTTAGAGAATAGTATTTAACTGACATATCCTTCAAAAAATTGTAAAATGCGCTACGGCGCGGTCCGGTAAGGTGAGAATTGTTCATGAAGTTGTCGCTAAATCTTTATTTATTTAATATTTGCAACCCTAAACTCAATTATAATAACCAATCAGTTCAGTGTTTGCTAAATTGAAAGCCTTTGTTGTGGTTGCGTGCTCCAGCAACAATACATAGAACACAGAGTTAGGCGCTTTTCACACATGGCCACAACCACAATTAATAAATCAAGGTGGTCTTATAACCAATACCATATGAAATTTTTCAAACTGACAAAAACTTTTTTTGTGTCACTCATTTTTAGGGTTCCGTAGCCAAAATGGCAAAAACGGAACCCTTATAGTTTCGTCATGTCCGTCCGTCTGTCTGTCTGTCCGTATGTCACAGGCATTTTACTCAAAAACTACATGATGGATATTGATGAAATTTGGAATATAGGTGTCTTTTATGAGCCGCTACTTAGTTTGGTATATAAATAATTAAAATAAATATTTTTAGGGGGGGCAGTCCATACATGTTAAAGACAGTAAAAAAAATTTTTTTCAGCCAATATCAACGTTTGGTACATAGTTCGACAGCTCTTTAAAAAACACTATAAGGTTCCTTAGTAATGTTTTTGATTAAGTGAATGTATTTGGAAATAATCGCTCCGAAAGTTGTGTAAATTGTGTCCCCCCCCTCTATTTTCTAAACCGTGCGTCCGAAAAATATGAAAAAAATCACGAAGGTAACGCTTAATTAATACTTTCAATGAAAATTATTTTCAACAAGATCGAATGTACCGTTTTTGAGTTATTGCGGATAAACTGCGCTTCTCAACAAAAGGACGTAATTGCTATGAAGATACGCTCTTTTGTTGTTGTACTTTTTTTACATCGTATTTTTTACCTTATAGTTACGGCTATGGAACCCTACACTGAGCATGGTCCGACATGCTCTTGGCCAGTTATTTTGTCATTCCCGAGTTCTGTGGAAAATCTTTTGTAATATGTTATTTTCTGATCTGCAATAAAGTATATTTGTATTGTATTGTATGTACAAACATAGTTATGCTACGATTTTATTACATGTATATGTCGGCGCCAACTAGCTTAATTAGCCATTTAGTTAACTGCCTCGTGTCCCTCAGACAGCAGGTCGACGAAGCCCCGCTACGCGGGGCTTCTATTTCTGCTCTGAGTCAGAGCAGAAATAGAAGCCCCGCGTAGCGGGGCTTCGTCGACCTGCTGGCGGGTCATAATTTAGTGAAAATGCTAGGCTCTTAACCAAATGGCTGATTAAACCAGTTGGCTGCGACATATAGATAGATAAATAGATTGTTAGCAACCCTAAACACAATATAATAACCAATTCGTCTAGTGTTTGCTAAATTGACAGGTATTGTTGCGGCCGCGTGCTCCAGCAACAATACATACAATACAGGGTTAGGCGCTTTTCACACCAGGGCCGCAATGAATATATCAATTAATTTCAACTCAATTAAATTCATTTTATTCTAATACAGTCATCATCATCAGCCTGCGGCAGTCCACTGCTGGACGTAGGCCTCTCCCAAGACGCGCCACTTTGCTCGATCATCAGCTATACTCATCCAGTTGCTGCCAGCCGCCCTGTGCAGATCATCGCTCCATCTAGCCGGGGGGCGTCCCACACTGCGTTTACCTGTACGCGGTCTCCACTGCAGTACTGTCTTGCTCCAGCGATTGTCAGTTCTGCGGCAGATGTGGCCAGCCCACTGCCACTTCAGCTTGCTTGCTCGAGTAACTATGTCGGTAACTTTGGTTCTCTGACGTATTACTTCGTTACGGATTTTATCCCTCAGAGAGACTCCAAGCATAGCCCTCTCCATAGCTCGCTGAGCAACTTTTAGCTTGTGGACCAGCCCCACCGTCAGTGTCCACGTTTCGGCACCATAGGTCATTGTAGGTAAGACGCACTGGTTAAAGACTTTTGTTTTTAGACTTTGTGGTATCGGCGACGAAAATACATGGCGTAGTTTCCGGAATACAGTACTGGTAACAATACAGGTACTTAAATATGCAACTTAAGTCATTACAAATCAAAATATCATTTTTTTTTTATGAAATAGGGGGCAAACGGGCAGACGGGTCGCCTGATGGTAAGCAATCACCGTCGCCCATAGACACCTGCAACACCAAAAGAGTCACATGTGCGTTGCCGGCCTTTCAGGTGGGAGTACGCTCTTTTCTTGAAGGTTTTTTAAGGTCGAATCGGTCCGGAAACACTGCAGGCGACAATTTATTCCACAGTTCAGTCGTGCGAGGCAGGAAGTTTCTAGCAAAACGCACAGTTGTGGACTGCCAACCATCTAAGTGGTGAGGATGGAAATATTGTCGCGTAGGACGAGGGCGGAAAGATGCGGTAGGGATTAATCCGAACATGTCCTCGGAGCATTGCCTCATTGCATTTCCTCGGGAATTGTTAGTAAATCGAGTAAAGCACATTGAAATATTTCAAACAGTTTAATGTTTAGGCTTCCATGCAAGCCTATTGCAGCTGGTTTGCCTTATAACCGACTTCACAAAAAGAAGGCGGTTCTCCAGTCGGTTTTATTTTTTAAATGTTTGTTATCTTAGAGCTCCGTCGTTTATGAACCAACATTTCCCCGATCAAATTGTGTATCGTGACGTCACGTAACAGTGGGCTTTTATGAAGCGTTTTTGGGAAAGTCTGAAACTATGATTTTAACGTCGTATTTCAGTGAATTTTCATGATATTGAAGTACATAAATATTTCACTAATATTTATATTATCGACAGGGCTTTCTATAACATACCACTGAAAAATATAGTAAGTATATCAGTGTACTTTATTTAGAAACGCAAAATAGGATCCATATTGGTCGTAGAGTTGTAGAAAACCAGCCTGCGTAACCCTAGCCTGCTTTATTTACAGAAAAAAAATGAATATTTTATTTAAACAGTGTATTGTCAAGAGACATTGATCTTAGTCTTCTTCTTCTTTAAACCACTTAAACGATCTACAAAGCAGGGCTCGAAACCGGTATTTTGCAATTG
Source organism: Eudemis profundana (assembly GCA_947034925.1). Lineage (NCBI taxonomy): Eukaryota > Metazoa > Arthropoda > Insecta > Lepidoptera > Tortricidae > Eudemis > Eudemis profundana. The sequence continues at coordinate 4,112,077 of OX344814.1, read as the reverse complement.
TCTGGTTAAAAAACAAAATAATAATAAACCAAAGAACGATAAGAACGGAAAGAATACCGGTATTTTTGAATGGAGCAGATGCCTTAAGAACTAATCTAACACCTCATTTATACTCATTTGTATTGATTTACAGAATAGGCTACTAGACTCATATTTGGTGCAATAAATGATTATTTTTTGTAGTATTTATTTAAGAAATCAATATTTTTCGATTACGGTTTATTGAAAGTGTTTGATAGCTACATATTTTTAATTGAAAATTTGTCTTATTTTTTATTTTTAACTCTGAAAGAAAACGGTGTCGGCCACGATGTGATGTCATAGGATCGTAATCTAACTTCATGTCGAATCTAGCTTTGCTTTGCTGTGACATTAACATAAGTGACTTGGTGGTTTTTTGAGGTTGTGTTGTGATCGTAATCGTTTCGTTTTGATTGATTGACTACTATTAGCATTCCCCATAAACGCTAGATAAATGTCAAATGTTGGTTTTCTGTTTGAATGATGTCACACCACAGATAATCTAAAGATTAACATAGCTAGCATCGTTTTCCGCCCGGTTACGAAAGTTTAAATTTGAAATTATTATTTTGCGGTTTTCTAAGGCGTAAAAAAATAGGATAATATTTTTTATGCCACACCTGGCCATAAAATGATGTACACAACACGGGAGGTAATAAAGAAAGGCCGAGATCGCAGATGTTTGCGGCCCGAGCCGCAGGCGAGGGACGTAAATATGCGATTGAGGGATATTACCGTCCTAGTTGTGTAATATACTATTTTCCGTTAATCAGATAAAAATTAATAATATAAGACAAACTTTAAAAAGGGGTCAAGTAACCTATTCTATATTACTCCCTTTACAGGTTCCACACTCGGAGCAAACAATTATAGTTCTGAAACTGAGGGTAGTCAATCAAAAGCCAAGTTAATAAGTTAAGGAATTTAAGTTGAACAGTTTTAACCTACCTTAACTTAATATTTAAGTAGTTTATATAGATACTAATTATTCCACACACAAACCTTTATAGGTTTTGTGGGACACTGTTCCTAAATGTATGTAAAACTGCAAGTTGCAATAAATAAATATTATTATTATATCAGTATTTAACACGATGCCACATTTGTAAAAAAAGCATTTTCCAAAACTTCAAAGACGCATACGTATACGTATTGAGTATGTGAGCTTGAAATTTTTAAACTTAATTTAGTTGAGATATTTTATGTGTGTAAATAAATATCCGTTTTTGGCCTAAATTTTTTACATTTTTTAGAGTGACAGCAAAAATGCAAAAAAAAATCAAATACAATGAGGAAAGAAAATGTGAAATAATTTGACAAATACTTACCTTAAGCCTCTTTTGTCTGGCAACACTGGGCAATATATTTTTTTACTTTTCAAATACGAAAAAAAACAGGAAGCAGACTGAGGTATTTCTAAAAGGGCTAGAGTTTATATAATCTTATCCTAGAACAGATCTATGGAACTACAAGGACACACGATAAGTCAGAACAATCCGCATGTCCATTAGCCTATTTTAATTATAAGTGGAACTAATATATCTGTTTTTGCGTGAAATCTACCATTATCGCTTTATTTATTGACAACTAGAGGATACTCGCGGTTTCGTTCATAAGGATAAAATAGTTTAATATGAGACTACTGGATACATATAGTACATTAATTACCTAAGGCGGTAAAACAAAGAATGTCTCAGTTCGCGGGTATTTGACGCCCGAGCCGAAGGCAAGGGCGATAAGTATGCGATCGGAGGCTTTCTTTATTACCACACCCCAAAATTCTACGTCTCCCCCAGGCCAGGAAGTGGGATTTTCCGCACACGTAGCGGGCGGTTATTGCCGCTTTATATGGCCAGGTGTGACGTAAAAGACTTTATTAAACTACAAACGGACATAACCAGAGCTCGGAATAGACCGTGCCTATTTACCTAAACTTCGCGGGAGGACGTAACTAAGAGTGGTTAGTAGGCGTAGGCGTAAACACCTCGTGTTATTATGGCTTGTTTTAGTCCCTAGTTGAACAATCTACTATTATGCAACAGTTGTATAAGTGGGTTCAAAAAATGCGAATTGCATGAGTTGCGATATGAGCCGCGAATGCGGCGAGTATCGCAAATAGAGACGCAATGAGCATTTTTTGACTTAATTATACAACGTTGCATACAATACTTTTTCTACGACGAGGTTTTAAATTATAAAATACAAAATTAATCATAACCTGGAAACAAGGCAAATATGACGTTTGACTGACAGTATGTGTCTATGGTAAACTTTTTTTTTTATTGACTGACAGTATGTGTCTATGGTAAACTTTTTTTTAATATTGGCATCAATGAATTTAGTTCGGAAAGTTTTGTTTTTCTTAAAAACCGTAGGATATTAATTGTTTGTTAAGTTGGTAGTTGTGCATTTTTACCGTAAAGTTAAAATTGAGCGCTTAATCCTTGACCTAAGTTTAACTTAGATTTAGAAGTCTGTGGCTGCTAGCAATAACGTAAAGTGACTATAACGACACTAGTGCTGTTATGGGGAATAGAGTATAGACTTCTCTGAACTGAACTCATATTATGTATGTTCTTATATTAGTGTTCGTGACCAAGTAAAAGACAGATAACAGTACAGGAGTAGAAAAATATAGTTATTAAATAATAGGTAGTAAAATTTTATTATATTCGTAAAATACGATGTAACGTCACGTACAAAGTTTTATGCGCGTATTTTTAACTTTTTAGTACCACAATTTGCGACAGAATTATAAAAAACCGACCAAGTGCGAGTCGGATTTGCACACGAAGGAGTCCGTATCGTCTATAGTTTTATTTTATTTTTATTCTTTTAACGACAATAGAAATACACATTTTGTAATACTTTCCAGGCTTAATCTATTACGCTTCAAAGAAGCCCTGTAACAGACAGCCAGAATAGTACATTGTGTATCAAGGGCGGTAAGTAAGGAATTACAAACGAGTGTTTGTTACAAGGCCGAGGCGAAGCCGAGGGCTTTAATAACACGAGTTTGTAATTCCTTTACCGCCCGTGGGACACACAATGTTTTTCATCACACTTGTGAGGAAATCTGATTAAAATAACCTTATACTTAACCTAAATAAAATTGTAAAACTGACAGTGACATTAGTGACATTATCCATAGACAATGCGAATGTCAAGTCACGTTCGAAAACCATAGCGGTAAAGACTTATAATGGTTGATTTTATTTTTGCAAAATACTGAAATGCACTATTTAAACATTTCATTAATGTAACAGAAATATGTGTTTACATGTATTTGCAATAACAGTTCTCTTTAAATAAATATTTCAGTAAAAAAAGTACGTTGGCGTTTTTGAACATGACAAATAAGAGTAAAACAGAACCAGCGTTTCAAATTTAAAAAGAAAACCATTACGCCCTAGGGCGTAATAGGTCATTTACGGCCCGCAAAACCAACGTGTAATGACACCATTTCCGAGCAAGTGTGATGAAAATTATTTTATAACACACCTGGCCATAAAGTGGCTTTTTCCGCACGCTGTGCGTACGGAAAAAGCCGCTTCCTGGCCAAGTGTAGACATAAAATGATGTACACAACACAGGAGGTAATAAAGAAAGCCCTCGATTGCATATTTACGTCCCTCGCTTGCAGCTCGGGCCGCAAACATCTGCGATCTCGGCCTTTCTTTGTTTTACCACCCTAGTTGTGTAATGTACTATTTTTGTATGGCGACAATCTTTTATTTTTCTTTTTATTTGTTTTTCGTATTTGTTGCTAAAGCGGCGATAGAAATTTTCTATGAAAATTTCAAGTCGTAGAGACTATTACTATTCAAAAGATAGAGCCCTATGACAGATGAACAGCGGAGGTTTAGTCATAGGGTAACCTCACTAAAAACAAAGATTTCCTGAGGGTCTCACCCACACAGGGTTAAAGTCAAGTCGACCCTTCTCAAAAAGTCATTTTATTGAGATTTTTTATAACTCGATCCTTCCATTCATCTTGACGTGTTGACATATTAGAAAAAACCGTTCATTTTATTTGTATGAAAGATTTATATAATAAGCTATCAAACTTGACGAAATAGCATTTTATAACCGGCTGTGTGCCCGATGCCATTTTTCTACAAAGTTTAATTCCCTACAGTTATTTTGGGGCATGGATTTTCGTGAAGAAATGAAGCATGTTCGTTCCCGTTACTGTCCCAAGGGAACTATTTACCGGAATATAAAGTATGCTCTGTTTCAATCCAGGACTTGGTCTAGTTGCATGCTACATTTCAGCTCAATCCACCCAGTTGTTACCCCATTATTTGGTAACAAACATCCAAACATCTTCACAAACTTTCACATTTATACACTCCTAACAAGATTGTGATAGTTATAATCAAGAATCTTGATTCCATACGAGCCTAACAAGACGTTAGATGCGCCACCTAAGATGATATTGATTGTTTATCATAATTCAATTAACCATGTTCTGATTTGATTCAACATTGATGTATAAGGTAACTAATTAAACATGATCGAATCATACAAAGAAGAAAATAATGATAGAAACAAGGAATATATTTGTTAAAATTATCAAGATTCTAGATTGTTGTTTTAATCACTAATGAACTTGCTGTTATAATTAATCAGCTTTCGTGTATATGTTTAATATCTTGTTTGTTTTATTGAAGTTAACGCCAACAAAGAGAAAATCTCTCTTAGTTGGCTCAGATTTTTTAGAGTGTATTAGTGGGATGGGATGGGATAGTGTGATGTGATAATAAAGTCTACATACAGACACACAACGTATCGTTTCTGAAGCGTATGTGGTAGTAATATATGCATGACATGTGTCATCGTGTGCAGAGACAGTGGCGAAGCAAACACAGCGAAATCTTGCATTGATTTCCTGGTAGCATGCAAATCAGTGTTGAATAGAATATGACAAAGAGAAGGCATCCGTAACTTCAACAGTTCTGTGGAATATTTCAGTGACGGAACAGTGGACTATGGTCATTATTTTGAGCGTTTCACCCGCCTCATTTTAGTGGACACATTATTGTTGAGATTCCGGCAGATTTTCATGTAATTTTAAGAGATTTGTTAGTAGTCCCGGATATGTACCAAATAGCTCGATATGAGACTAAAATCTGATGGAACTTCGACAATAATGTGTCCACGAAAGTGAGGCGGGTGAAACGCTCAAATAACGACCCAGTTAAATTATGACTGGTGTAATTCAAAATAAAAAGCCGGTCAAATGCGAGTTGGACTCGCCCACCGAGGGTTCCGTACAAATTTGTAGGTACATATATTAAAGTACCCTATAAATTTTGATTCCCTTAGTAAAGTGTTTTTTAATGATTTAAAATTTATGTTTGGAAAGTGTGTCTTTGAGATAAATATAATAAAAAAATAAAAATGTATAATTTCAGTAAATTTTTCCCAATATTTGTAGTATAAGACGGTAATACTTGCCAAATTACATAGTTCTAGGTCAACGGAAAGTAAAATATGAATTATGGTTTCCTTGACAGTGTTGAAATTTACTTTATGCCACACCTGGCCATAAAGTGACTTTTGCCGCACGCTGCACGTACGGAAAAAGTCGCTTTCTGGCCAAGTGTAGACATAAAATGATGTACACAACACGGGAGGTAATAAAGAAAGCCCTCGATCGCATATTTACGTCCCTCGCTTGCAGCTCGGGCCGCAAACTTGTGCGATCTCGGCCTTTCTTTGTATTACCACCCTAGTTATGTAATGTACAATTTCATGTGGTATAAACAGCCGTATCTTTTTTTCATGTTAACTTAGAAGTTTTTCCTTTTGAGTTACGGAACCCTAAAATACCATCCCCTCTCCTATTCTATCTGAAATTACTGAACAGAAAATAGTACATTACATATGTGAGGTCTAAGGGTCTTCGATGTTTGTGGACTGTATATTATAAATGAAAAGACTTAATTTTCCATAGTGAGCGCCTACCTCACTTAGGCACTGTTGAAGAGCTGATTATCACTTGATGATAAATGTAAAAGACTGAAGAGAGTAAAATAGAGTGATTTGAAATGGCCGAGAACCGCCATTTTATAAGATTATTTTTTAAAGGTGGGAGATTATTCTAAGAATCTCCCGCTAAGCTCGAGTCTTGTTCTGAGAAACGAGCCGAGTTAGTTCTGAGAATCAGCTATTCTTTTTAGTGCGTGAGTGGGGATAGTTGTTTACTTTATTAAAAAACACATATAATTTCACATTACACAGAAATAAAGATTATAGTAATAATTAATTAAATTCTTATAAACGATGGACATTGATAAATCTTAAAATTAGAGTAAAACACAAGTTATTTATGATTGATTGATTAAACAGTAGAATGATTGAGTAACGAAACAATAATAAACAGTAAAAGATTCTAATTAGATTTCAATATGATTTTCTCTCCTACGTGATTGACTTAGCCTATTTGATTGTTACCTTATATATACCTAACTACTAAATATATGTACATAGGCTATTTCCGACAGTGTCCCCCTCGGTGTGACTACACCAGTGTAGTTTAGGAAATAATTATGAGCCTGGAAGCCGGACGGCGGATGTATCCTGCTGCGGTACGGACTTCTGTTGATCTTATTTTTCCATCGGGGCCGGGGTGGACTTTTACCACTTCTCCGCGTGGCCATATGCCTCGTGGCATAGTGTTATCGGCAATGAGTACTATGTCGCCGATTTTCACGTTTTCATGGGGCGGAGTCTTAGTACGTGGTCTCAACGTATGTCGGTATTCTGTTACCCATCTTTTCCAAAAGCTTTCTGCTAAGGCTTGTGCAGTTTTCCATGACGATGGCGATAGGGTGACGTCACTGAAGAATCCAAATGGAGACATGGCGTTTGATCTGCCTATGAGGAAGTGATTAGGCGTCAACGCTTCTTGGTTATCGTTCAACATGACCGGAATGAGGGGCCGGGAGTTGACGATGTGTTCTGCCTCTAGAAGTAAGGTGTGGAGTACTTCTTCATGAGGGTTATTCTGGCATAACGTGACCTTCAAAGCTGCCTTTATTGAGCCGACGAGACGCTCCCAAGCGCCGCCTGCGGCTGGGTTTCCGGGCGGAATTTTCTTCCAAATAATTTCTTTGGAGATCGCGAAGCTTTTCATCTCGTTTTCTATGGTGCTCATGGCGTCAGATATCTCTCGTTCTGCTCCCAAGAAGTTTGTGGCATTGTCGGTGTACAGAACAGAGGGTGTTCCGCGTCGTGCCATCATGCGTCGGAGAGATAAAATCATAGACGAGCCTGAGAGGGATGCTGCGAGTTCTATGTGTACAGCGCGCGTAGTGAGGCACGTGTACAGAACGCCCCATCTCTTTTCATGGCGTCTTCCCACAGTTACGACTATAGGTCCGAATAGATCACAGGCCGTAGACGTGAAGGCGGGTTGATTTGCTGTCAATCTTTCTTTGGGTATATCTCCGGGTGGTACGACGGTTGGTTTCGCTCGGTAGGTGCGGCACCACTGGCAGTTATTATATATGAATCTCAGTGCTCCGCGCAGTCCTACTATGTGGTAGCGTTGGTGCAGCTCGTTCATGACTGTAGCGTGGTTGCCGTGATTGAACTTAGCGTGGTAATGTGTTAGTAACAGTCGAGTAAACGGTTCTCGGGCGTGCAAAACGGGTATCGCTTGCTTTCTGTCCGTCCGGCCGTCTAGTAGTAGTAGACCGTTGTTGTTCAGTTTGACAGCGAGCTTGCTTATCGTAGATTTCTTCGGTAGTGTCCGTCCGGCTTCCAATAGCTTGATCTCCTCGTTGAAATATTCGTGTTGACTGCGTTTGATAAGCAGTAATTCGGCGATCTTGATGTGATCGTTTCTTACGTCTGTTTCTGTATTTCTATTGAGTATCATGGCTTTGAATACCTCGGCAGCGCAAACTACGGTAGCAGTGGCCCTAACTAAACGTGAGTATTTAGAAAACCTACTTATGTCGGGTAGGTACGGAAATTTATCCGATTTGCTAGCGACTAGTACTAACTTTTGTGGTCGTTCTTCGCCTGTGTCGACAGGCGGGCTAGGGGCCGATTTGTCGGTCGGCCAGTGAGAGGAATCGCGTCTAATAAAATCGGGGCCTATGAACCACGTATGGTTCTTATCGAAATTCTTAGGAATTCCCTTTGTCGCTACGTCAGCGATGTTTTGCGCACTAGGAACCCAACGCCATTGATCGGTCGTTGTGCTTTCCTCGATTTCAGCTATCCTATGTGCCACAAAACTTTTAAATGACCTAGGATCCGATTTTATCCATGTCAGTACCGTTCGCGAGTCTGACCAAAAGTGACACTTCTCAATAACATAGTCCGTATGTTCTAATACTGACTTAGCTAGTCGCGTTCCTAATACGCAGCTTTGCAATTCCAGACGCGGTATACTAATCACTTTGAGCGGTGCTGCGCGGGCTTTCCCTACGATGAGGCTAGCATAGGCCTCACCCTCGCTACCGTGACTAACGAAATATACAGCTGCCGCGTATATTTTCTCGCTCGCGTCGCAAAAAACGTGTAGTGATCCCGATCTATTTACGGCCGGCACGTACCTATTTATCTCGAGCGTTTTTAACTGCTGTATGCTAGTAATAAACGCGTTCCACAATGGGACAGATTCGGGACGTATCGTTTCGTCCCATCCTATACCGGTCCGCCAGATGTCCTGGATAAGTATTTTGCCTATTACCGATACCGGGGATATATATCCCATAGGGTCAAAAATACTCATCGCGCTACTCGTTACTTGACGTTTTGTGGGCAATTTTTTCCCATCTAGGACATCTGTCGGCGTATTTCGGAGGTTTACGTTAAAACCTATAGTGTCGCGTTTGTGGTTCCATATGAGACCTAGTGTACGTTCCGTATCGCATTTTCCTAGCGTTTTATTTTCGTCCGTACTCGGAGTCACTACGTCGGATATGACTTCCGGCTGATTCGATGCGAACCCGCGTAGCTCAAAGGACGCTTTCATATTTAATTCGTATAGATCGTTGACTATCTGTCGCGCGGTATCTATGTCCTCGTCTAAAGCTACTAAAAAATCGTCCATATACGAGTTTTTAATCGTCAATTCAGCGGCTATCGGATACCTTTCGCGGTGAGTATTTGCGTTTTTATTCTTCACATATAAAGCGGTACTTGGTGAACTCGCTGACCCGAATATCAATCGTTTCATACGATATTCTTTCGGTTCTATGTCGCTATTCGCCCCTCTCCAATAAAAACGCAAACTATCACGCTCGTTCTCAGGTATTTGTATTTGAAGGAACATTTGTTTAATATCGGCCACTATTCCTATTTTTCCTTCGCGGAATTTTAACAAAACGCCGAATAGTGGTCGTAGGAAATCTGGTCCCGGTAATAACGCATCGTTTAGCGATTTATTTTGGGCCCTACAGCGGGCGTCGAAAACGACTCTAAGAGTTCCTTTCTGTGCGTGAAATACCGGAAAATGCGGTAATATCCATTTACGGGGATATTCCGGAGGTGCGGGTCCTGGCGCGACTTCTGCATACCCTTTTGTCAAGAGGTCGTCGATCTGTTTACAGTACTCGACTTTCAATTTTTCATCCGCGTTTAATTTTGTTTCTAGGCTATGCAGGCGTCGTAGAGCCAGGTTCTCGTTATTCGGTAATGTCTCATCATTACTACACCATAACAAGCCTGCCTCATACCTATCTTCCGATTCTAATTTCCTACATGTCGCGTCTAGGATATCGATCGCTCTCTGATTCGGATCAGTCTTAGGTAACTTTCCTTCGACGCCTAAACATTCGATGCTGAAATGTTCTTTCATGAGCGCGGTTATCTCCGTTTCCGCGGGCGTCGGCCTAACGTGGCTTACTAAGAAAGATCTATCCCGAGGCGCATCGTGACTGCCGTGCAGTTGCCACCCTAGCTTAGATCGCGATGCTACAGGCAAATCTTTTTTTCCCTGTAGTATTTGTTTTGAAACAATCAGTTCCCAGTGATCCTGACCTATAATTATCGTTGGAACGGCATGATCGTAACATAGTTGTTCTTCTATTTCGCGTAAATGATCGCATTGTTCAATTAAATCGCGACTCACCGTTTGTTCGGGCAAGTTCAATTTTTCTATCGTATATGCGGTGAACTTTTCTATGTTACGAGTATGTGCTCCGCGGATAGTGACGCTAATTCGACACGATTCCCTGTCGAACGTACAATTTCCACCGACTCCCTCGATTGAAAGAGGTTCCGGGTTGTCGCGTGGTGCTACCTGATCGGCTATATGACGCTCGATAAGCGAGATAGAGCTACCACCGTCCAGCAAGCAAAATGTTTCTACCGTACCTAGAGGACCGGTCAGTTCCACGGGAACGATTTTTAAATAGGTATTCATTTTATATACGTGATTAACATTTCCCGTCCGCGGCGCCGGCGTCGGTTGTGCTTTTGCGCCCATTCCGTGTAATAAACGATGATGTCCGGCTTCGCAATTACCCGTGCCGCAAGCTACATATTTGCATCTATATCCACGTCTATGACTCGGCTGTAAGCACCTAAAGCACAACTTGCCATTCTTAACCGCTTCCAACCTCTTTGTTACAGACATTTTATTAAAATCGGAACACTCGCTTACTTTGTGTTCGCCTCTGCAAATTACGCACTTGTCTACATAGGTGGAAGTGGTTTGAATAGGTTGCGGGGCCCTTGCGGGCGTATTTTTCGCGGGCGGCGCGGAAAACTTCTTTTCAACGGGTTTACGCTTATCGGTATACCTATTCTGATTTACTTGGGCTACCATCAACGGCCTAGGCTCGTCATAATCTGAATTTGATTGTTCTGAGTCACTGTAATATTCGTCATACTGCGGCGCGCGGCGACCTTTGCGCATGCGCGGCAGGGGGAGGGGTGCGGGGTCATAGTGCGCCTGCGCGGTGTGCACGTTGGCTCGCGTCTTGCGAATTTGAGATTTTCGCGTTGCGCTACTAATCTCGTTTAAAAACTGTGCCATAGCCACTAGACCCGGTGTCCCTTTATTAATTACGCGATATTTATTCCACTCGTATCGAACAATCAGATTCATTTTATCCACGATTTTATTGACGAGTTCGGGCGCGTATAGAAACTCGTTTTGTTTTAACGACTTAATGGTTGCCACGACGTTGGCAACTTGACCGGCAAAGGAAATTATATTGCTGTTATCTTCAGCTAATCTGGGCATACGCTTTACGTTATGAATTTCGTTCAATATTATTTCCTCTGGGTCTCCGAAATGTCGTTCTAACGCGCCTATAATTTCAGCCGGAGATATCGCAGTGTACATTATGGACTTAACTGCGATTTTCGCTTCGCCGCGAAGCGCGCGACGTAAACGGCTGATGTTGGACACGTCCGAATGCATAGGTGCACTATCCTCGTACTCGGCCCTAAATGCGATCCATTCCTGAGGCGATCCTTCGAAATGAGGAAGGTCGTAACTTTGCCTCGAGGCCATGGGTGCATTCCTGTTCCTAGTTACCGCGTCTACGACCCTACGCGAGAGTAATTCTAAATCCCTATTCATAAATTCGCTAGGTCGTTCGGGTTCGTTCCGCGGCGGCGTGTACGGTGGTTCGTGCGCGTGTACACCTATCGCGGCTACCTGGCGTTGTTGTTGAGCAACCCAGCCTAACACGCGAGCGTCTCTGGCATCGTGACCCGGTGCCGCCATGCTGGATACTTGAGACGCTTCTAATCTAGCTATCTCGAGCTTACTCCTAGCCGCGGCGGACGCGATCTGTGCCTGCTGCAATTCGGCGTTCCTAACCTCTAATTCAGCCATTAAGACTGATAACTGACTAGCCCTATCATCTTGTACGCCTACCAAAGTCCGCGGATTACTACGTTGCTCGTTCTCCATAGAGTGAACCGATTGTTCATCATCCATGAGCGGCGCGCGGGTCAAAGGGGCGTGGCCCGGCGGCGCGGCGCCGGGAGTGGGGATAGGCGGGTCAGAGTGCGCGGGGGGCGCCTCGGCTTCCGAAGCCTTACGGGGAGCGTTATCTTTCGGCATACTGCTACTTTCGTTTGCGCTACTGGTGCCTTTACTCCACGTACTGGTACTCGTCGTTGTCGTTTGACCGGACGACGGAGTTGTTTGGGAACGGGAACGCGATCTTGTAACGCGTTGTTCCTTATGCATAGTACACCGAGGGGGTGGGGGGTCCCTAACACTATCGGGCCCTAACGCGAACGTTACGGAATTGACGTCGCTGTAACGTTCGGGTACCTAACGTCCCTACGGTTTCTTCTTTCTTCTTTCTTGAAGTTTCGCTAAACCGCTCTTGCATTTAACACCGCAAGGTGCAAGATTGGCCGCTCATCAGCTAAAGCTGGCGGAACTGAACCATGTCAGACCAAAAAAGAACCGAAGTCGAAACTTCTAGGTTCCCGGAACTCAGGCTAGGTACTGGGTTTGCACTGTTCCCTGGTTAGAGTTCCTTTTTGAGGCACACACAGACAACTGAAGACGAAGACGAAGACACGAAGACACTAATCCCGAAGGCACGAACAGTTTGGAGCGCGAAGACCCTCTTGCACGGTGGTATTTCTTTTTTCTCAGCGACTCTTGCAGTCTTCTTTTTTCACTGCGTCACCTTGTTTTTTCACTGCGCCACCTTGCTGTCTTCTTTTTTCACTGCGCCACCTTGCTGTTCTTCTTAATTGTGCTGCAGGGGGGTCCGGAAAAGTGGTCACGGACCGGCCCTTCTTCGGTTTTCTGTCTTCACACGGCGGATCCGGAATAGCGGTCACGGATCACTTTCTTCACTTTTTTCGACGTCACGGCGGGTCCGGAATAGCAGTCACGGACCGACAAAATTTTCATTCGATGAACACGGAGGGCCCGGAAATGCAGTCACGGGCCTTTTCTCGGCGATCTTCTTTCGATGAGTACGGCGTGTCCCGGATTTAAGATCTCACGGGACAATTCGGCGTTAATTTTGCTGACGACTATTTTTTTTTTTAAGGTTTGTGCAGGGACCGTTTTCGTTACGATATAAGCGGTACGGTACCGCTATAGAATATCGGTACCGTAATGATATAAAGGTAGACTATACCGGTTGAAATATTTTGTTACTGTACCGCTTTATACCGGTACGTACCGCTAATTTTGAAAGCGGTACTTATACCTTTATTATTACGGTACCCAACCTATATTTTTTCAGTACCGAAATTTTTCGCTCGCATATTGTGGCTTTCCATAAGAAAAGGGACCTTATGGCAGTTTCTAGTTACGGAGATATGGACGTTTTTGTGAAATCCTTCAAAATCATCATTTTTTTCTTTTATGCAAAATTGTAAAATATAGGAATAGACGTGTATTTGTAGCTTCGTTTCACTGCTGTACGTTAATTTTTTCGTTATAAGAATTGGGTTCAAAGTTTAGGAGAAAAGGGTCCTTATGGCAGACTTCATACAAAAATGATAAATCTATTGATAAAATTGTTTAATAAAAGGAGAACCGGCAAAAATGTATGGAGGCTGGTCCAAGAACCAATAACGACGTGACATATATCATTAGAAAGGTGTTTCAATATGCTACAATAGTTACTATGGGAGCTCATTTCAAATCACTGTGTGAAAGAAGTTATGGCTATAAAAAGAAACTTATGTTTATAGACGATTTTAGGCAATAAAAATGAATTATTTCGTATTCCATGACGTTACAGTCCACCTGTCAGGCCTCCCCGGCCCCTCAGGCTCCTCCAGCCCCTCCGGCCCCCCAGGCTGCCGCTAGCATGACACCGAAGGCACCCCCCGCACCGTTGACGGGACTTGAGCTGGAGGCCAGCAAGGCGAAAGCCCTAAAGGCCCGAAGCAAACACGCCACTAAGGCTATAAGCGGAACCAGTTCGACGATAAGAAGTCTTTGCGCCTTATGATCCGGGGAATTCCGAAGGAGTTTGCCGAATCAGAGGTCAAGGAGGACCTGGTTGGTTAGACAGGGGATAGCAGTTCGCGAAGTTCACCGCTGCTATCGCAAAAACGATGGCAAAAAGTTCGATATTGTCCTCGCCAAAATCGACTCGAATCACCCGTCAGCCCACACGATTTGGAAGTTGAAGGAGATCTGCTTGCTGACGGGTTTCCCGGTCGAAAAACCGCGTCGCCTAGAATACACTAGGCAGTGTCACAACTGCCAGTATTACGGTCACAGCCAAACGGGCTGTTTCCTGCGCCCTCGTTGCGTGAAATGCACGGGCGACCACTTGACCCGCGATTGCAAAAAGTCGAAGTATGTGCCGCCATCTTGCGTGGTTTGCGGTCTTACTGGCCACACTGCCAACTGGCAGGGTTGCCTTAAGGCCCCAAAGCAGATTGCTAAGACTAAGGAGGCACAGCCTGGAGCTCTTGACAACCGCAACAAAGGCCGAGTGGTCCCCGAGCGCAATTCGCACAACTTCCCGGCAATTGCATCAGCCCCGCAAAAGGGGAAATACCTGCCACCGTCTGCGGCGGGCGCTTCCCCTGCTCCCGTGTCTTCCACGCCCTCCGCGCAATCTGCGCGCCCGGCGTCCTCAACGCCCTCAAGGCAAGTGCGTTCGTATAGTGAACGCCTTGCTGCTCTTAACGGAGCTCTTGCTACCATGCCACGCTCATCATGCGTGAAGTAGGACAGTTAGTCGCTTCTCAGAGCGGTTTGATCTCTAACTAATATGGATAGTACTAGTCTCAAGATCAAACCACGCTCGCTTATCTTAGGCTTTTGGAACGACAATGGCCTACGAGGCGAAAAGGAAGAGTTAGTCGAGTTCATTAGGGAACACGCGGTCGATATTCTATTGGTCCAAGCCAAGAGACCTTTTACAAACCGTTACACAGAATTTTCCGAATCCCGGACTACGAAATGGTTAGTAACGATAGGGTAGATAGGCCCGCGGAAGGAACTGCGATTTTCTTCCGCCGTAGCTTCCACCATGATCGGGTCACCACCCGGTAACGATCGCGTAAGTATATTTGCCCCCAGCTAACACACTCTTACGCAGATGGCTGCAGGAGGCGATCGCAAGGTGGGCACCGGCGTTTTTACCCGTACCGGGGACCGACTCCTTTTCCTGTCCCCGTCAGCGTCGCTGCACGCAGAGCGTGGGCGAGACTTACGGGGACCCGAACGGCAGCGAGAGCGGGCCTCAGTAGAGGCCGGGGTGGCTGAGACGGACGTGGCAGCCTTCACGGGGACTGGGGGCTTCTTAAATGAATCCGCGGCCGGAGGGGCGGGGTGGGCGGGGGTTGCCTTAGTGGCGTGTTTGCTTCGGGGCTTTCGGGCTTTCGCCTTGCTGGCCTGCAGCTCAAGTCCCGTCAACGGTGCGGGGGGTGCCTTAAGGGCCTTTGGTGCCCTGCTTGCGGCAACCTGGAGGCCGGAGGGGCAGGGGGAGCCTGAGCGGCCGGGGAGGCCTGACAGGTGGACTGTAACGTCAAGGAATACGAAATAATTCATTTTTATTGCT
This sequence comes from Eudemis profundana, assembly GCA_947034925.1. Lineage (NCBI taxonomy): Eukaryota > Metazoa > Arthropoda > Insecta > Lepidoptera > Tortricidae > Eudemis > Eudemis profundana. The sequence goes on along the minus strand of OX344814.1, from coordinate 4,096,577 downwards.
TAAAATCGTCTATGAAAATAAGTTTTTTATATCGCCATAACTTTTTTCACACAGTGATTTGAAATAAGCTCCCATAGTAACTATTGTAGTATATTGAATCACCTTTCTAATGATATATGTCACGTCGCTATTGGTTCTTAGGACCGTTTTGTCCGGTCCTCCTTTACTTGCAACTTTTGCTTATTTGTATTTCTTTTTTATACCACGACGGTGGCAAACAAGCACGCGGCCTGCATAATGGTAAGCAAAATTTTCAAAATGATCCCAGAAAGTTGAAAATTAGGAAGGAAAGGGTTTGGGGGCCACAGATTCGGAATTAAAAAAAATTGAAAATAAAAATAAATACATTTGTATGTCGTTTTTTTAAAGCTTATTTAGGAAAAAGTTTTTAAACATTTTTTAAAAAGTGTTTTTGGCAAATCGTATAACTTTTTGACCATTTTAGAAAACCTTGTTTTTTTTTTAAAAAATTACACAAAAAAAACACTGGCGAATGCCTATCATTTTTGAACATTTTAGAAAAAGTTTTTTATTTTTTTTTTTAGTTTTTTTTGGATGTTTCTACAATTTTAGATCACTTTGTCATGTTTTAAAACCTTTTCAGAAAAAGATTTATAAACATTTTTTTTAAACGTGAAAACGTGTTTTTGGCGAATCGTAAAACTTTTTGACCATTTTAGAAAAACCTTGATTTTTATTCACAAATTTTACAAAAATTAAAAAAAAAACACTTTCTGGCGAATGCCTATAATTTTTGACCGTTTTAGAAAAAGTTTTTTTTTTTTTTCGAAATACTTACGAAAAAGGTTAGTTTTTTGGCGGTTTCTATAATTTTTGACCACAAAAGAAAAATAATCCTTTTAACTTTTTTCAAAAGATCAACAAAAACAAAAATTTTTTTTTGGCGAATCCTATCCTACCATTATGATTTTTTTTATAAAACTCGGTAATTTTTGGTTTTATAGAAAAGTCGTCCATACAAAACACATTTATTTTAGCGTATTTTATATTATGATAGCATCACAAAGCATAGGTCATCATAACACCATGGTGTGAAGTATTCAACATAGTGTTATAATTATGAGAATAACTCTTAATTGACCAAAATTTGAAGTAAATTTCTAAAAACCTTTTTTCTTCGGTATTCTGTTTTAATACAAGTTTAGTAAATAAATAATGTTAATATCGTGCGTGCCATACTGTAATTATCAATAAGTTTTACCTGTGATTGGTCATAAGGTCATAATATCCCATACATTTGTCACTTAAATTCAACAACGTTATTTGAGAATTACTCTTAATTGATCAAGATTTGAAGTAAATCTCTAATAACCTTTTTTCTTTAGTTTTCTGTTTTAATACAAGATTAGTAAATAAATAATTTAAATATCGTGCCATACTGTAATTATCAATAATTTTTGCTCATGGCTGGTCATAAGGTCCCTTTTCTCAAATGTATGGGAGTAAATTTGTGATTTTTACGTAACTTCAATGGTTTATAAATAAAAAAATAAGACTTGTAGAATAATAATGACACTTTTGTGATACTTGTGTAGACTGATTAAATATGATTTAGAACTCACTATACGAAAATTGTAAATATTATAGGGATGATGAAAAATATAATAAAAATGACATTTTAATAAAAATAAAAATATTTCGTTAACTATGTGATTGTATTTCTATCCCAAAATGTAAATTCAAATATCTTCAACTACATTATATACAATGATTCAGATTACAATACAATATATTAAAGAACAGGCCGATTTTTTTTTAAATTTCGTTCGCATGAGCGACTTCCTCTAATCAAAGGCTGATTTTTCACGACCTGGAAGTCACATTAAAAAAACCATTACTGATTTCCAAAGAAAAACAGCTTGAGATACATAATCAATCATCATCTTCATAACTTCCATAATTTGTTTTATTTCTGTTTTTTACCTTTTTTGTTTTTAGTTTGTGTTTATTGTTATTTTTCATTTATTTTTTATTTCTTTAATTTTTTTGTTTTTATTTTGTATTATTTACTTTATTTGTTTTTAGTTTGTGTTGATTGTTATTTATTGTTTTTATCTTTAATTTTTTTAGTATATGTTGTTTAGGTATTTTTTAAAAACAAATTAAAGTAAAAAAACAGAAAATACATAATCATCACAAACTAAAAACAAATATAAGGTAAAAAAACAAATAAAAGAAAAAATAGCAATCAACGCAAACTTAACTACTAATACAAATACTAATAAAAATAAAATAAATAAACAAACAAACAAAAAATACCTAATCAGCAGAAACTAAAAACAAAACTAAGGTATAATAAAACAAAACAATACAAAAGAAAACAAATAAAAGGTAAAAAAAACAAAAAATAACAATCAACACAAACTAAAAACGAAAAGGTAGAAAATTTTAAAATATAACAAAAAAATTAAAAACACCAAATGAAAGAAAACAGTAACTCAAAATAAAAACAAACAAGGTACAAAAAAAACAAATTTAAGATAATAAATATAAAAAGTACCTAATCAACACAAACTAAAAACAAAAACAGGTAGAAAATACAAAGTAAATCCAGTACATCTAACATAAAAAAGCATAAAATACCTAATCAACACTAACTAAAAACAAGAATAAGATAAAAAAACAAATAAAAGAAGAAAAAAAACAAAAAATAACAATCAACGCAAACTTACAACAAAAATAGGTAAAAAAAAACAATAAAATACAAAAATAACACAAATTAAAGATAAAAAAGACAAAAACACCTAATCCACACAAACTTAAAACAAAAATAAGGTAAAAAAACAAAAAAAAGAAAAAAAAAACAAAAAATTACAATCAACGCAAACTTTAAACAAAAAATGTAAAAAAAACCAAAAAAAATAAAACAAGTTAAAGATAAAAAAACACCGAATCCACACAAAGTAAAAACAAAAAAGGTATAAAATACAAAGTAAAACACATTAAAGTTAAAAAAAACAAAAAATACCTAATCAACACAAACTAAAAACAAAAAATAAGGTAAAAAAAACAAAAGAAAAAAAATAGCCATCAACGCAAACTTAAAACAAAAAAGGTAAAAAATACAAAAATAAAAGTCTTCGGGGAAGACCTATGTTTAGTAGTGAACGTCTTAACGTTGAAATGATAATGATGCTCAAGGCTAAAGACGACGCGATTGAAACTTGACTACGCGACGACGCTCGGCGCACACACATAAACCTCAAACGGTACCTTTTTAAAACGGTTAAGGTTACCGAAAAAAAATTACGGTACCGTTCAATTTCGATACCGTTTCATTTCGGTTGCGCTACCGAAATCATACCGAAACAAACGGTATGACGTCATACCGCTTTAAAACGCTACCTTCATTTTTCGGTTATGCAGTCCCTGGGTTTGTGTCTTCGTGCTTCTTTATCTTCTTATTGCTGCTGTGGTGTGTCCATTCTTCTTTGATCCGGCTTCTGAAGGACCATTGTGAGGTCTAAGGGTCTTCGATGTTTGTGGACTGTATATTATAAATGAAAAGACTTAATTTTCCATAGTGAGCGCCTACCTCACTTAGGCACTGTTGAAGAGCTGATTATCACTTGATGATAAATGTAAAAGACTGAAGAGAGTAAAATAGAGTGATTTGAAATGGCCGAGAACCGCCATTTTATAAGATTATTTTTTAAAGGTGGGAGATTATTCTAAGAATCTCCCGCTAAGCTCGAGTCTTGTTCTGAGAAACGAGCCGAGTTAGTTCTGAGAATCAGCTATTCTTTTTAGTGCGTGAGTGGGGATAGTTGTTTACTTTATTAAAAAACACATATAATTTCACATTACACAGAAATAAAGATTATAGTAATAATTAATTAAATTCTTATAAACGATGGACATTGATAAATCTTAAAATTAGAGTAAAACACAAGTTATTTATGATTGATTGATTAAACAGTAGAATGATTGAGTAACGAAACAATAATAAACAGTAAAAGATTCTAATTAGATTTCAATATGATTTTCTCTCCTACGTGATTGACTTAGCCTATTTGATTGTTACCTTATATATACCTAACTACTAAATATATGTACATAGGCTATTTCCGACAACATAACTGGTTATAAAACAAAGACAGGCCGAGATCGCAGATGTTTGCGGCCCGAGCTGCAAGCGAGGGACGTAACTATGCGATCGAGGACTTTCTTTACTATCTCCCGTGTTGTGTACATCATTTTATGTCTACACTTGGCCAGAAAGCGGCTTTTTCCATACGCCTAACGTGCAGAAAAAGCCACTTTATGGCCAGGTGTGGCATAAATGTGTAATAACTACCGATTATTAATACCTATATATTGCTGAGGAAAATGTAACTTCCAATTCCAAAAAAGTTTTTTCCAATGTTGTCATCATAAGCCAAGCGGGAGCCATTGACGATCGTCGACACCGACATAGGCTTCCCCCGAGGACTTTATAGAAGTTATAGGTTATTTTTTCAAGTTTTGCGAGCCGACAAATAGGGTTGTGACATTCTAACCCTGGCAGACAAAGAAAAGAGAAAATAATAGTATTAATATTTGGAAGAATGGTTGAAGTCGTAAATATAGCTAAATTAATGAATGCTAGCATCGCAATTAGACGTAGTTTTCTTTCATAAAACAATTCCTTTGAAGAAATAACGAGACTTTTTATTTAATTCTTATTACTTAGTTACGTGCTCCATTTTAGGTTATTTTCTAGAATATTATGAGGTCATTTTCTTAATATTAGTTACTAGAAGATGGCAGTAACTTCGTTCAAAGTAAATTAAATTACAATTTTCGCTTCAGCTTAGTCGGGTATAAGGTATCTATATTTTAACCAGGGCATACATTAATAAAACTCACGATCGTTCTCTCTTTGTATTGTTTGTAAGTATTGAAAAAAATGATAGATGGCGTTACAAGGCTAATTTGAAATAATGAAAGGCTTAACATGGCCAAATATGGTATTTTATTGATGTAATTCGACATTTACATTTATTTTGAGTATTATAAATATTATATAAGATTATCGGACCATGAAATAGTAATATAACCAAATTCACCTTTACTATTTTCCAACGTCCGTGGTGACAACATTTATTTGTAGTAAAGTCGTTCGTAATCACCGTTTTAATTTAATAAAGGAGCTTGCTGTTAATAGTGAATTCCAGTAGACGGCATGCAACGCTTACTAAATTACACTGCGTAAAATTGCCAGACTACAAAAACCTATCTGTAAACCATGCTACGTATTAAATTTAATTTAAATTCATAAATTCGATATTTTGTTCTCTTAACAACAAGTCATTTATTCCAGGAGAAAAAAAAACAGTAAGATATGAAAATCATCCGCTACGCTACATGCTTCGTCAAACTTACTTAATAACGCATGCAAACCAAAAGTTTATCCGCAACAAGCATCGTAAATCTTAAAAATAGTAATTAAAAAAAAACCCACTAAACACGCAAAAAATAAATAAAAACTCTCTTAACTACTTAACATAATAACCTAACCTAAATTAAAAATTTAAAAAACCCCCGACCAAACATAACAAACGACCTGATGACCTTGAAGACCTGAACCGATTTCCACCAAACATAGGTAAGAACACTCTCGACTGATATACCTTTAATACAAAAAAAACCGCATTAAAATCGGATCATCCGTTTGGGAGCTACGATGCCACAAGGACATTTACACATTTACACACACAGACACGTCAAACTTATAACACCCCGTCGTTTTTGCGTCGGAGGTTAAAATAGTACATTGTGTATCAAGGGCGGTAAGTAAGGAATTACAAACGAGTGTTTGTTATAAGCCCGAGGTGAAACCGAGGGCTTTAATAACACGAGTTTGTAATTCCTTTACCGCCCGTGGCACACACAATGTTTTTCATCACACTTGTGAGGAAATCTAATTAAAATAACCTTACTTATGCTAAATAAAATTGTAAAACTGACAGTGACATTAGTGACATATATCAAGACGACAAGTCACGTTCGGAAACCATAGCGGTAAAGACTTAAAATGGTTGATTTTATATTTGCAAAATAAAGAAATACATTATTCAAACATTTAATTAATGTTACAGAAATATGTCTTTACATGTATTTCCAATAACAGTTCTCTTTAAATAAATATTTCAGTAAAAAGTTAAAAAATTACGTTGGCGTTTCCTTTGAACATGACAAATGAGAGTAAAACAGAACCAGCGTTTCAAATTTAAAAAGAAAACCATTACGCCCTAGGGCGTAATAGGTCATTTACGGCCCGCAAAACCTACGTGTAATGACACCATTTTCGAACAAGTGTGATGAAAATATAATGACTTCATAGACAGCGGGGACATTCACGGGGTGTAGCTTAACTCACTTGAGCACAGAATAAGTGATAGTACTACATACTACATACACGTAAAGAAGTTTATTTTTCTAAAAAAACTGACGTTCGGGTCCGACCTCCAGACGGAACGCACCGGATCCGACCTTCTCTCTCTATCGCAAAACGCGTGCTCTTTCTGGTCGCTGGCTAAGCCGCTTTTGAGGGGCAAAATTTGGTGAGCCACTCCTGACTTAAGTTATAGTACATTACACAACTAGGGTGGTAATACAAAGAAAGGCCAAGATCGCAGAAGTTGCGGCCCGAGCTGCAAGCGAGGGACGTAAATATGCGATCGAGGGCTTTCTTTATTACCTCCCGTGTTGTGTACATCATTTTATGTCTACACTTGGCCAGAAAGCGGCTTTTTCCGTACGCGCAGCGAACGGAAAAAGCCACTTTATGGCCAGGTGTGGCATAAAATACTTACATAACGAGCACTAGTAGTTGTAAGCCCAAGTTTGTGATTGGAAGCTTTCTTCGAACGATGTTATTTCAAGTAGATTAAGTTTATCGATCGGAGGTAGTATTACACCAATAAACGAAGGCTTGAATTAATTTTTCAAATGTTTCATATGCCAACTGTTTCATTTCCCAACTTTTCGATTTTCTCCGAAACCAAATTTTTTTGTCATTGTGTTTTCTTATGTTTATACAGCGTGTAAGTCTAATACGGGCGGACAATTAAACCAGATATAGCGTTTAGTAGTGTTATCATTAATTAATATGATTTTTTAAATTATACTTAATAGTGACCTCGTAATTAATTTTTGAAAATTTACCGAGCAGCAATGTACCGCATACATGCTTGTTATGACATTGCGAGATACGAGCTTTTTTAAAGTAACTGTCAACTAGCGTGTTTGTCAACTTGAATGTGTTGCGTTACATTGCGGCCCGAATTATTTTGTATGGTAAATATTTTCATTGTGGTTTTAAGCAATAGTTATCTAAATATGCTTCTTAGGTCCTATGCTGACCACCGTTTCAATATTCGCCCGTATTAGATTTACAGGCTGTATAGAAGACAGTAGGCTAGGTTGGGATTGTTTTATGGAAGCTCCAAAAAAAACATGGTTTCAGAGAAAATCGAAAAATTGGAAAACGAAACAGTTGGCACCGTTTGAATCTCTTTCTGGAAAAAGTGTCTTTATCCGTTCCCGGATTTGAAACTATCTGCATACCAAATTTCATCACAATCGGTCCAACGGTTTAAGTCTCAAAAGGTAACAGACGGTCAGACAGACGGAGTTACTTTTACATGTATTATGTTAGTATAAATAATAATAAAAAAAGCCTTTTCTTTCTTGCAAATTAAAAAATATCACTAAAACATTTCATGAAAAAAGTCATCATTCATTATATTAGTAAGGAAGGATGGATATAATTATTATGATATAATCGAGCACTTTTTACTTAGTTGTACAATCAAGTTTAAATAAAAATGGAAATAAAGAAAGAAAAAAGGATCAGAAAGAAAGAAACAAAGTGATAGAGGAAATAAACATTTACTCAATGTCACAATAAGGAGGAAGCAAAAATTTAAAAAAAAACGAGTCATACCTACTCTTTCTTTGCTTTGGGTCTTGTCTTTGTCTTACCGCCGACGAGTAAGCGTGAAAAGTGAGGCGAGCATTTCATTACGGAGATGAAAAGGTCGATTGACCACGTTGTACTTCGTCACCCCGCAATCAACAATTACTTGTAGTATGCTAAGTGCCTATGACAAATCATCATTTTAAACCTTAAATAGGATAGCTTTGTAACTAGCTCCTTCAAGTGATATGAAGGAATCTACAACCTAAGTACACATACAACCAATTTTACTCGGTTACTCACCGGCGGTGGGACAATAGTACATTGTGCACCGAGGGTAGTAAGAAGGGGATTACTAACGAGAGTCTATTAGAAGCCCGACGCCGTAGGCGGAGGGCTTTTAATGACTCGAGTTTGTAATCTTCTTACTGCCCGTGATACACACAATGTTTTTCATCACATTTGCGAGGAAAAAAAAAATAAAACATAAAAATGAAATAAACTAAACGCACCCGCTAACAGACAACTTCAACTGTCAACTTTTTCAATATAGTCTTCCACAGATAATGCTAAGAACTGCGTTTAGTTTTTAAACTTGACAGGCAATGTCGCCAGATTGTACCGATTTTCAAAATAAAATTTTAAACTAAATTAATTTAATTGCATTAAAATAATCGCAAACACTACGGAAATAATAGTAAAATATACCATATAAGTTTTATTTTACACTAAAATTGGTTTTGTAGCCAAGTTTTGAAGATGTGAAATAGCCTTGGCTGATTCGAAACCTCCTTAGTCTGAAATGACGTACGACTTTTAAAACTAAACTCATAACTCCCGAGGGAGTTATAGATTTTCATACAGTTTTTCCTCCCGTGGGAGTTATAGATATTTGTAACCCACGGGGGGTAAATCGGCTCGAGTTGGTCTATAAGCGCGCGTGTTATAACACCCTTTACGAGCAAGTGTGATGAAAAAGCTTGAGTATGTTTGGGTCTCCGTCGACTGGTCTAAGCGGGACTTAATGGTATCTGTAATCACTCGCGGTCTATGCAAACTTTGCTGTCGATTACTTCGTATATGGAAACTACCAAAACGACGGTGAAAGTGACTTGTACAAGTTATTACAAGTTTTTGTTTATGAGCACCACAGAATAAGTAATGGTACGATGGAAAGAAGTTTTCCTTTTTTTTTTTTTGAAACTGACAAACTCGCAACCCATCCTGGGCGTAGCGATTGTCGGACCGGGTGGTTGGCCGTGGCGTTCCCTGGGGTCGAACCAGGTCGCTAGCCAGATCACCCTGAGTTGGGTCGGACTGGGTGGGTGCCGGGGGTGCCTGGGGTCAAACCAGGTCACCTACTCCCGCTCCCGGTCCACCTCGTTTTTCTTTCTAACAAAAATGATGTTACGGGTCCGACCACCGGACGGATGGCACTGCATCCGAGCGTCTCTCCATCGCAGTGGTTCCGAACCTGGGGGTAATTACCCCTCCAGGGGTAGAACGAAGTTTTCTCAGGGGCAATATGCATGAATATTAAGCCGTTTTACTTTGAGTAGTTTTTCTTATTTATAAGCTTATAATACGTATTTTTGTATTATTACCCCTCCAGGGGTTCTTTATAAATAACACAAATCTCGATGAGAATGTGGGTGATATGGTAATAAAGGTTGGGAACCACTGCTCTATCGCATAACCCTAGCGCGATCCACTCAAGGTGGTCCGGCCAGCAACCACGTCCGACCCCAGAGAACGCCACGGCCCCCACCGGGACCGATTTTTGCAACAGCCAGTAAAGCTTGCAAGTTTGTCAGGCTTCAAAAAAACCCTTTCTGAAATCACGGAATAAGCCAAAGTTTTAGAGTTCCATACTTTGCAAAAATACATATTCGTTTCGTACATACATAACACATCAACATATATAGATACAAGAAAAAGTCAAAGTAAATGGTAAAATTGAGGGCGCTTGCTGGGTGCTCCGGTGGACAAGTGTTTAAAGCGCTGGGCCGGAAATCCAGAGGTACTGGGTTTGATTCCCGGTCTGGGCCACAGGTGAGTACCATTTAATTTTTCTATGTACTTTGATTTCGTGTAACATAAAAATGTGGTGTAATTAACCCGCATTAAATACAAATAAAGAAACATCATGTTTCTTTCATTAGTATAACACATCAAGTTAAATAAGTAAAAAAAACCTGTTAAAGTAAATACTGTTACCAGAGCTATTCGTTGTTTTGTGGTTTCACTTTATTTCTGTGCGCAAAATAAAGTATTTCATTACTTCTTTCTTTCTTAAAACAAAGTCTTTTCTCGCTCCATTTGAAGCCGATTCATAAATAAACGTATAATTGTCTATGATCCTAAAACGAATTTCGCCAATTGAAGTTCTTTGAAACTAAATGAGATTTTATCTGTTAAAGAAAACCCATCAATCACTAAACCTTTTCATCTCAATATTGATTGATTGGGTGTACCTACTGTAGCAAAACAATAGTCGGTATAATATATTGGAGATTGAATTAAGTTAATTTATCTTGAGCCCCAGGTTGATTGACTACTTATTACTTATGATCAGGGAGCGTACTTTTGGTGCCCATGACGTAAAAATGAGCTATTCTCAATATTCTTCATTAACATTCTCTTTTCGCCTATTAGTTGCAGCACATCATCATTCGTTTGCTTTTCCGTCCAGCTAATACCTTCCATCCTTCGCCAGCACCACATTTCAAATGCATTCAATCTCTCTCTATCTCTTTGGGTTAATGTCCACGTCTCGCTTCCATACAACGCTATGCTCCAGATGTATGTCTTGATAAAACGCTTTTTGGTCATTTCCATAGCGAGAGATATGTGTTTGTGGTAACCAATGGAAGCACTTAATTTACTTATTCTCGCTCCGCTGAGCTGTTTCCCTCGCTACGCACCCCTGGTGATAACGCAACGCAGCCCAAGGCGTTAACACTTATTGCTATTCTCAGGAATCTACTTAATAAACTCTCACTACGTCTACGTACATACGTATCGTCTACGTATGTGTATCACTTCCCCAATATTTAGTTGTTTGTGTGTATTCTTTGTATTTTGCATCGTTTTTCCTCACACCTACTTATATATTTTGTTAACTTTGCATCGACTCCGCTACCCAAAGGTTGTCGCTCTTTAGCGATAAGACCGCCCATTGTTTACCACTGTTTTTATATAAGTTTACAGTGTACCTAATTTTTCTTTTGGTGTGCAATAAAGTATGACTGTATTGTATTGTACGTCAGGAGTGGCTCACTCCGCGATTACGCCGCGAGGCCTTGAGGCCCCCGCGAGGGGGCTCTAGCCAGCGACCAGAAAGAGCACGCGCTATGTGATAGAGAGATGGTCGGTTCCTGTGCGTTTCGTCCGGTCGGACCCCGAACGACGGTTTTGTTAGAAAGCGAGATTTGTACGTATTACTATTACTTATTCTGTGGCTATGGCTACGTCCAGTATTCCGTAGTAGAATATCTATCCATAGCAAACGTGCAAGAAATCAAGAATTATAGGTAGCAACACTAAAACGACAAAAGAGACGCTATGCGGACAGTAAAGGAAACTTATCAGACCTAAAAAAACTGGTTATAAATATCAATGTCAAGTATAGTCAGTCGTGGCTACACTAACGTTAAACCTCCTTCATCGCGATAATAAACGGCATTTCCGTTAATGTAGCCCCAGCATGATAGAGTACAAGATTCAAATTGACGGCACCAGTTGGCAGCACCTTCGTTAAGCACGTTCCTTATAATAGATTATGCATTCAATGTACACCCTCGCCAATCATTTCGCTCCCTTGTGACACTAATTACCATAAATTATGATAATAAACTGAATCAAATCATCAAATCAATACGTTCCAATAAATACGTAACATTATATGATCCGAAGGTCGGACAAATCAGATTACCCGCAAATGTGTTTGCCTTATTGATCCAGCTTTCATAATTCATAATGCGGATCTAAGGGAGGTAGCACACGGCGTCTATTTGTAGAAATAAAGTCGCGCGTTTCGTGAAAGCGCTACTGCATGCAGTTTTTAAGAAAACTAATTATAACGTCGCTTACAGACGTTATTTTTTACTTTTGTTAAATGATAGTGATAGCTAATAATTGGTATAATTGGCCTATATTAGAATAATTATTTAATACACGACGGCTGTTGAGAAGTTAAGTATTTATGGACTTTCTATGGATGTTTCTCGATTTATTTTATTACTCGAAAATTATGCGACACAGAACAGCGGGAGTTTGACTAGGGGCTGTAATTTTAAAAGGTTAATGTAATGCGAAGAAAAACGGCGGTGATTAAAATTAAAGCCAAATCACACACTGTGCTGCATCGCTACAAAAAGTCGCCGTGTGATGCCTCCCTAACGTCCACAGACATTCTACAACCCACGATTGCAACGATGCTGCATCGCGACTGCATCGATGCTAAATCGCAGCTGTATCGCGACTGTAGCGATGCTGGATCGCGACAGCAGCGATGCAGAATCGTGTATACGTATGCAAGGGTATATGACCACGACAGCATCGCTACTTTATCGCGACTGCATCACGACTACATCGTTACAAAAAGTCGCTGTGTGCTGTCTCCCTAACCTTTCTTTATCCGCTACCCGGTAAAAAGGTCAATGAACCGCTCATTATAAATGAGGTAACATTAAGCCGATGGATTTTGCTATCCGTGTATATTCGTGGTCCGCAGTGTATATGTCATATGCCCTGATAAACGAATCAGAGCAAAGAATCTTGAACCGTACTTGGTTATTTGTATAAAAACTTACGTGGTGTGACATTACTTTAAATATTATTGGTTCGATACATCACAAAAGGACCATTACCGAAATACACAGTTGCCATTTTTTTTGCCATTCAGAATAATACTTTTATGCCACACCTGGCCATAAAGTGGCTTTTTCCGCACGCTGCGCGTACGGAAAAAACCGCTTTCTGACCAAGTGTAGACATAAAATTATGTACACAACACGGGAGGTAATAAAGGAACCCCTCGATCGCATATTTACGTCCCTCGCTTGCAGCTCGGGCCGCAAACATCTGCGATCTCGGCCTTTCTTTGTATTACCACCCTAGCTGTGTAATGTACTATTATAGCCCTGATAAAATAATCAGAGCAAAGAATCTTGAACCGTACTTGGTTACTTGTATAAAAACTTACGTGGTGTGATATAGACATTACTTTAAATATGTTTGGTTCGATACATCACAAAAGGACCATTACCGAAATACACAAGTGCCATTTTTTTGCCATTCAGAATAATACTTTTCTCATTATCTTTTTCCCGGTCGGATGCTCTTTTTGTATGATATCGGTAATAATAATCACGCAGACGAAGCCTAATATTTTCTATTATATAATAAATAAAGTGTTACATTCTGTTTTCTGTAAGGCTCTTGATATTCCGAGTCTATGAAGTATCAGATCACAACATCAGCCTATACCGGTTGTTTCCTGTAACAGGAGCAAATAATTAAAACGTAAATTCTATTCATCAAACAATAAAACTTTCGTTCAACAACTTTTTAAATTTATGTAATCTTACTCTTCGGCGGCCTGGGAAGAGTGGTTGGTAGATGCATGCGTATCACGGAAATGAAATGCAGAGTATTTCGATATTTTCCGAATGAAAAATATACATACCCATACATTATTCCCTATTCTAGTTGCATATAAAACAGTGAGCAAATGAGGTATAACAATACAAAGGAACTAAAACTAAATTAATCATACAAATTAAATAGTATTTTCAATGGACGTTAACATCAGTCTAATTAACATCGCTTGTCACGCTACAAACATAAAAAACATCGCAATACATTGCGGTTTCAAATAAAATTTTAAGGTTAACTAAAAATTAAAATATAAGTTATTTTTGAATGTCGCTGAACAAATGTTGTTCAGTTTGAGGAGTACAATCTACGTTTTAATTAATTGCTCCTAGTACAGGCAACACCTGGTATACGTCCCACTGCAGGGCACAGGCCTACTCTCATAGACGAATGAGTGAGACTATAGTATAAGTATTTAGTATGAATGAATTTTGCTACAGGTGGTTGTCATGGGGAGCAGCACAACGTCGGACAAGACGATCAACACCAGCACGGACTCGGCAGCAACCGCGCTCACCTCTGTCACCGGCACCGATGACTCCATGGACGCGGAGCCTGAGCCTGAGCCCCCCTCGCAACCCCCCAACCTCATTGACAACGATCCCATCCCACAGGTAACTAATAATGCTAAAATTAAGGAAACTTCCATAAACAGGTGGCTGCTGGGAAAAACTTGTTAGGTCTATAAACTTCCATCATCACTACCATGAGCTTATTTGATGGAATAATAATCTGTATTATAATCTTTGAATATTTGTATGTCTTAACCTTATGTAGATTCCACGTAATGGCAGCTGGTAGGAAAACATGATGAAGTATGCTAAGTACCTATAAAAATCATCATTTTAAACCTTAAATAGGATAGCTTTTTAGCTCCTTCAGATACAGGTGATATGAAGGAATACAGATAAGTATAAGATTATTAGACGCAGAGCTCGAGCCCGAAGCCCCCTCACAACCCCCCAACCACATCGACAACGATCCCATCCCACAGGTACTGCTTAAGCTAAGGTAGCTGCTGCAAAACGGTGGTCGTTGGGAGAATATCGTAAGGTCTGCAATGCAAACTATTATCTTAATAGCCAGTTTTTTTATTACTATTGGAGTCCACTTCTTTTGAGTCAATATAAAGTGATAAAGTGTTATTACATAAGGGCTCGTCCAGAAATCATGTGATCGTCTATGAGGGGGGTGGGGGTCAGAAAAATATCACAAATGAGCACGACGAAGGAGGGAGGCTCCGATAAGACATCACGTGTAATGTTTTTTACACAGTGGGAAAGCCAAAAATAACAAAATTACTCAACAATATTTTCTAAACGTATTCATACCTGTGTAATGTGATGAATTAAGAGTAACTCTTTGTTACTGTTTACGACATGTGACGCACGGATTTGGGTTATAGCAAGTTAGAATTAACATATTATAAATAGATGTAACTAGCTTTAAGACACATGTTATCTGGTCTTCATCTTGTACTTGCTCTTACTATAGGTTAGGTATACGTTACACAATATAACGACTATCACCATGAAGGAGTATTACTTCAAACCCCCATAGCCCCCATCTGCAACCTGTATATTACACCTGGCTCATAATACTTAAAAAAATTACACGTGATCTTGGATTGTAGCGTTACAAACCAAGTATCACCAAGGGGGAGCGGGGGGGGGGGGGGTGCCAAAAATAGGCCAAATTTGACCACATGATTTTTAGACGAGCCCTACGTGATCATCTCTAAGGCGACAGAACGATAAAAAATGTACTTCTAAAAATAACGTGAAAATGTGATTCCCGCAAAAAGGTGGTTGCTGGGAGAACGGTGTAAAGCTTTCAAACTATTATCATCTACAACGTAAGTACACACACAACCTGAGTTTAAACAACCATTAAACTCATGTTTTAGTTTTATAAAAGCTATTGGTGTATGCTCACTAGTTTTCTAGTTACGAATGAGTTTCATCTGTGGAATAGCCAGTAATTCCTTCTTTATCCTACATATAGCAAAATAGCCCTTGATGTGATTGTTTTCACCGGAATTTTAAAAACCAACACATGTTGCATTTTTAATAATGCGCCGACACGCGGTGGCAGTTATTCACTTATCGTTTTTTTACTGCGAAAGCCGAAGCGTAGTGTAATTTTACACAAACATCAAGGGAAAATAACATTTTGTGCTAGTGCTTTTAATGTTTGCTCCACTTTACCAGGTAGACAGCCAGTAACTTTACCTAAACACTAACACATTAGGCGTTGAAAGCTTTTTACTTTACGGGTAGTAACGAACTAACACCTTGAGTTTAAAGATCCTGTTTCTGTATAAAGGAGCAGTTCATGGCTGTCTTGCAATTCCAATGTCTGCTCATCTCGGATCTAGTTTATCTTCCCTGACGTTAAGAGACCTTTTTGCCTCTAAAACTTAATGCCTGGACCGTAGAGAGAGACCTTTTATATTTGCAAACATAATGTTTTTGACTCTTTATATCTCCATTAAACTTCGGTTATCTTATCTTTAGACTTAGGAATGTAATGGACGCGGACGATCTCCGCTTGGGTCAAATATTTGCATATTTAATTTTCATGTTTAATTATTGTTATTTGTACTTAAGCTTTTTTTATGAAATTAGGCAATCTGGTAATTTTTTTGCACAACGAGGGTTTTGATTTTAGACGTCATACCACTAATAAATATCAGCACGAACAAGAACTCCAAGTTACCTACATGCAGAAGAAACAAACTTTATTTCTTAAAAGAAAACTGGAGCAAAAAGAGAACTTAATGCCACAAGACATTCTTTAACATTTAAGATACAGCAGCTTACTTTTCATTTAGTTTAATTTATTTATTCTTAACATTACTTTCATAATATATCTAATTTTAAGTCTATAAAGTTCAAAATTGTGAATAGCATTGTTTTTCTACAGGAACCTCCCAGCACAGCCCCTCCCCACTACCACAGAGCGCAAGACAGCTGCGAAATCAACTCACCAGCATACACCAAACCACAATCAGCCACAGACATCCTAGAATCCCCTCGACCAGGCCCCGCCCGCTTTGTCTTCGACGTACCTCTCCCAGAACCAAAAAAAGAGAAACGAAACAAAACCACAGTCCAAGACAGCGCTCCATCAACGTCCATCCAAATTCCCTATGACTCTAAAATGGAAACTCCAAAGAGCCCAAAAGTGAGTCAGAGCAAATACGAGACGCACTTCAAGTTTGAGCCGGAGAAAAGAAGAGGGAGTGAGGGAAGGAAAAAGAAGGAAAAGGAGTATTACAAGGATGAGGTGGCGAAGTTGAGGAGGCAGTTGGAGAGGACGGAGGTGTTCACGACAACGAGGCGGAGGTCGTCGGCGCATCAGCACTCTGTGCCGCCACCATCGTCCAGAAGACAGTCCACAGGTTAGTCTTAGAAACTTAAAAAATACGATTGGGTAACATGTAGTGCATGCGATACCAGTGTTACTTGTATGGGCCAATACCGGGATCCCGGTTTAGTCATACAAAATATACCGGTAATTTACTCGGGTAAAAAGCTTAAAATACCGCCTAACCTCCCATAATTGTAAAAAGTCACCACAAATATTGCTTATTGTATTGCCCGTTATTGAAGACCCGCGAAGCTATTTGGAAAAATTACTTAAACTAATAACAGTACATTACACAACTAGGGTGGTAAAACAAAGAAACGCCGAGATCGCAGATGTTTGCGGCCCGAGCTGCAAGCGAGGGACGTAAATATGCGATCGAGGGCTTTCTTTATTACCTCCCGTGTTGCGTACATCATTTTATGTCTACACTTGGCCAGAAAGCGGCTTTTTCTGTACGCGTAGCGTGCGGTAAAAGCCACTTAATGGCCAGGTGTGTCATAAAAACCGTATTAATATACCACTAAATTCACATTGTATTTAGGCTCTGATAGATGAAGATCTATGTTTCTACCATTGCAATTGGTGGATTGGTGGTCATTGGTGGTCATGGTGGTGGTTCGTCTATTCTGTTCCATGGCAATGCATTGCCAGACAAATAGCCTCGCGCGTCTTAATTAGCCCCATTTTACGGTACTGTTCTAATGTTTTTGTTTTAGAAATACCATATGGCTAAAGATGGCCAATATTTAGAAGTTATCTCAGTTGTATACTAGTCCCATTACTTAATGTTGCCAAGTTCACAAAATGGACATTGGACTGTATGCCAAACATCTTTGTATGGCAAAGTTTCCTTACTAACTGTACAATATTTTAACTATCCTCAGCACATGCAAAGTATCTTTTTGGTGTTAACTTGGTAGCCCCATTATCCTTTGTATTAGTGTCGATATTTTTCTATGTCTTAGTTGGTGCTGATTATTTTCTTACCGTGAATATCTTCTTCCAGCGGCGCAGGTCCACGTCACAGCCAACCCACTCGACTCAGCCGGCTCCATGCCCGCCGGCCGCACCACCATAGTGGTGCAGCAGCCGTCCCTGTCCTTAGACTATGGAGGCTGTGCCACCATCCTAGTGCGGGACGGAGATGACGGCAGACGCAAGAGCCGCGTCTGCAGCGACCACTTACAACAGCTCCTAGACGTGACCAGCCAGTTCACGTCTGAGGACCTCCACGACTTTGACAAGAGGTAAGAGAACTTCCTCCGTTCTATACAAGCCGAAGTTTAAAGAAAAACCGAGCACAGCTTCCGCGTGAATTCATGGTCATAGAAGAACCAAGCTTATAACAAGCTACATTGCAAGATAAGACACCGAAAGATGCAGGATCGGTTGGTCTTTCGCAAGATAGACTGATGACTTAATCTTCCAGTGATTAGGAAGCTGATGGAACTGCAAAATGTGCTACAAATCAATATGGGTAGTCTTTGGAAGAGATATAGGTTCAGAAATAGACGTCCCCAATATGAATGATGGTTGAGGTAAATTAGATCCAGACTGAGGATCTCCACGACTTTGAAAAAAGGTGAGTTAGGCAGTTTATGCTAAGGTTGCTGTTTTAGAGCCTACACTTTCCTTAATGTTGTTTATATATAAGACCGCTTTTTATGATTTATGGTGTTTTGGGTTTGTCTCTGCCCCGAATAACTATTCAAACTTCTACAAAAATTCAAAATTCTAAGGCGGATCGAAGTTCGCCGGGACAGCTAGTAAAACATAAAACAAAGTCGGGTTAGTTACACCATTTATAACTCGAGAACGGGTGGATCGATTTTTATGATTTATGAGTTTTAGGGTTTGTCTTTGCCCCGTACCTAATGGCTGCATCACATTTTTTTAGCAAGCAAACAATAAAATTGCGTAGCAGGGCAACATTTGGTACGAGTAGCCGCTCGACAAAATCGCGGTGTGAGCCACTCTTGACCTCTCCACTTTCCATCAGTTGAGGTAAGGCTAGCTATGATCAAACATAGATAATAACTCTTAAAAAGGACGCATCGTGATGATTTTTGAAGGTCATTATTCCCCTGGCCATAAATATTCAGAAGATTCCGCCTCATTAGAATGTTATTTCGATCCCGCAGAGAAACCCTGAGCATAGCCCTTTCCATAGCCCGTTGAGCGACTCGGAGCCTATTCATAAGGCCTATAGTGAAGCACCACGTCTCGGATCCATATGTCATCACTGGCAACACACACTGATCAGAAATGAGGAGATACGTAGAAGAACGAGGGTCACCGACATAGCCAAACGGATTAGCTTGTTGAAGTGGCAATGGGCAGGGCATATAGCACGTAGAACAGATGGCCGTTGGGGCCGAAAGGTTCTCGAATGGAGACCACGAATCGGCAAGCGCAGCGTCGGACGTCCACCAAAAAGATGGACAGATGATCTGGTTAAGGCTGCTGCCTCACGGTGGATGCAGGTTGCTTCCAACCAAACTAATTGGAAATCTATGAGGGAGGCCTATGTCCAGCAGTGGACGTCCTATGGCTGAAATAATGATGATGATGAGCTTGACCGGAACTACATAATTACCAATAGTGTCATTCTAAAGAGGCGCGATTCTCTGAATATTCGCCAATATGTATGCACAGGTGTATCGTAATTAAATTCAAGAAGGAACGCCGTGGGTTTGTGACTTAGGTATTCTATTCCAACAAATAGAAATAAATGGATATTTTTGCAGCCCGAACTAGAGTCAGTAAGCGAAAAAATATTACAAAATATTACAAATATACCTATCTAATCTTCCAGTCGAGACAAAGATCCTCGGCATCTCACTCCTTTTATCATCCAAAATGACAGATATCATAAAAAACGAAAAACACAACACGAGGCAGCGAACCGAAATATCTTTATCTTTTATTATATTTTAAACACGCTTCCTTTTATCTTTCATCTGTAAAGAAACGTGAATAAAAGCGAAAGAAAGATTTTTTCTTAGGCGTAATGGGCTTGGAAGTAAATGACGGGTATTGGTACAAAAAAACATGTCGCTTGTAACTTTTAGTGGGTGAAATGGTGATATAATAGGTTTTCTACTGTCGCAATATAAGTGCGGTAATAACTGGAAATATAAGGATAAGATTTTAATAGCTAAGGAAATGATACGCCTTATTTTGCCACAATTACTTTCTGTAAGCTTAGATAATGTCAAATTCTACGTTTAGGTACAGTCCATCTTCACCGTTATTTAGAAAAAGCAAAAATTAAAGGGAAATATTTAATTGAGCTTCTAAAATCGTAAATGAACATTGTTAAAAATAAAGGTCTTCTTTATGTATAAAATCTTTAATTTAATTACTGTGCCTATTTTAGTTCAACTACAAATAAATTATAAATAAACTGCAAATGAGGTAACATGATAATTATGTTTCGTATACAAAAATAATATTTGATACTCTGTTTTAATGACTGAGCTTTTTTTAATTCTTGATAGTTTTTATGTGAAGTATGCTTTTTTATATGATCTCCTAATAAATACACTTCGATATATATTATAACTAAACTTAAAAAACGAATTGATCAATGAAATTAATATTACTGGTTTTTTTAATATTTTTTTTTAAATTAAGTATATATATAGAACGATATTATTAATGAAATTTACAGGATAATATATTGCCATGTTTTGTGCATGTCTATTCATAAACATATTTATGCCACACCTGGCCATAAAGTGGCTTTTTCCGCACGCTGCGCGTAAGGAAAAAGCCGCTTTCTGGCCAAGTGTAGACATAAAATGATGTATACAACACGGGAGGTAATAAATAAAGCTCTCGATCGCTTATTTACGTCCCTCGCTTGCAGCTCGGGCCGCAAACTTCTGCGACCTCGGCCTTATTTTGTATTACCACCCTAGTTGTGTAATGTACTATTTATTGCGAGTGTCAGTCCGCTGCGATAAATTATCGCTTAAAGCCAATTTAATCTTGTAGCAACTAGCAATGCGGCAGGGTATAGGTACAGTGTGTTAATTTAAGTCGTACAATACAATGCAGTAATGTACATTACTGCAGAGACCGGGAAGTAAGGGGTTGCCGGCCGAGTAGATATAGACGGCCGAGCGGCAGCGACACTGGATCCTGTGGGGCACAAATTCAGATTTACCATAGTGGCCAATATTGACCAAACGGAACACAGACCAACCAAAAAAAAAAAAAAACAAAGCGACACTGGATAGTAGTAGGGTTTCGATATATCCCTGAGAATTCAGGGTTCTAGCTTTAGCCAGTACAAAATTACAGAACTTGTAAGTAAAATAAAAAAGTCCTAAGAATATTAATCTATTTTTTTTTATCTTTATTGAGAAGAGCTTTATCGCTTAGCGATTATGTCGCTCCGTTGAGCCATCACAAACAGTATCACATTCCTCGATTAGTGAGACCCCAGTCTCACTAATTTAAACAGTGCTCTGGCATCTTCCGACAAAAAAAATGACAGAGCAGAGAGCGGTAATCTATTTTTGCAAAGGACAATGCTCAAAAAAAACCCAGGCCCGGCGGAAATGAAATGTATCTCAAATTATTACTAAAAATGAGTAATCAAATACTGCATAGTTGGAATCATAGAAATATTTTTCTAAAAGTGTGAAATTACTTCTCGATGTTTTGCAGGTGTTAACGCGCGGCCCACTTCCCGAGCTCCCGGCTTTCCTGGGTGTATTTTCAAAAACGTAATTTCGCTGTCATGACATATTGGCGAATACTGAGAAGATTCTGCCTTATTAGAATTGGACTTTTCGTTACAATGTAGAATCAGTCAAGTTCTAACAAGTAACCAACGAATGGCAGTCTAATGAGGAGGAATCTTTTAAATATTGGTGGCCAGAGAAATTACGCCAGAGAAAATACACCCTCCTATTCCTCCGACGAAAACCGCGACGCGCGCCCGCCGGCAACTACTTACTTAGTACCTATTCAATTCATTGTTTTGTAGATATTCCTTAATATCGCCATTAAACAGTTTGTTATGCCCCCTGTTAGTCCCTTTTAAACAACCATTTTAGCGATTTAATGATCCTTTTACGAAAACATTAACATGAACGCTGCAAAACTTTGAATAGCAATTTCACATTTAAAAAAAATATTTCGATGGTGCCCCCTATGCAGTAATTAATTACTTATTTTTACCTATATTTTGAGTTACTTTTCATTTGCGCCGGGCTTGGGTTAATTTTCCATACTACTTGAGCATTGTCCTTTATTTCCATTTTTTTTTTTCAGTGAGTTAACCCTTTGAAGGGCAATTTCGATTGGAGCATCTCAAAGGCTATGACACGAGGCACTCGCCTGAGAACCTGAGATTCCCATGCACGGATTACAGTAAACGACAATACAAACTATCTGTCTATTATCTACATACGTGTGCTAACTCGGGGCACGTTGTAGGGATTTGATATCGATAAATAAAATATCGATAGATCAGTTAATGGATTTTATACGTGCATGTGCGCATTAAAATCCTCTACTACTGTAAAAAGGTTCAATATTAAGTCAACTATGCTGCCCAAAACAATAACACGCGAATATTTTATTAACATTAACTCATAGATTAGTGAATATCCTGATATATAAATCGATACCTATAGACTCAAAGGGCGTAAACGCCATTAGAACCTGCGGCGTTTACGCCCTTTGAGTCTAAAGGTATCGAAATACAATACAAAAATAATTGGCTTTAAATGATTTTTCTAATTTGTTTATTGTATTTATAATAATAACTTCTTGATATTCTTGATCTTAGCAGTAACATCGATATATTTTTTTGTCGATAAAATATTTTGCTACATCACTTTAGCCGAGCAAGTTAGTATACGTATGATTATCTATATAGCATGACGTTAGTCTTTGGAAGTTTGGACTAGGGCTTGCAGTACCGGGAATTTTTTGTATGAGAGAACCGGGAATTCCCGGTACTGCAAACTGCAAACCGTCCAAAGTTTGGACATACCGCGAAATCCCCCGTAGAATTACGTCTCAAGAATGCTCTAATAAGCGTATTTTTTTAAATTATTTCATTGCATATTTGACAAAAGCACTATATACAGGTACCCCGGCGAGAAATAGGGTTGCCAGCCTCGTAACTATCCGGCTTCGCATTCCGCTCGGCCATCTATATGTGCTCGGCCGGCAACCCCTCACTTCCCGGCCTCTGTAGTAATGTACTATAACCCCCTAACGAAGTTGCGGGCACCCTCTACTTAACAATAATCCGTTCTATTTCACTAAGTACTAATTCTAAATAAACGTACACATACGGTTTAAACTTATTATACTGAAACTCTGTCGACAGCTGTCGATCGGTTCCAAAACGACATATGTCCATTATTTTTGATACCACATAAGTCAGTTAGTTTTAAGGCAGTATATAAATGTCGTATCAACTCCTCAAATTGCCGCAAAGCCTGTAAAGAGCCGTTAATTGAGATCCAAATTGCTTCTAAATTTGAATATCTAATTATCTTACTCGCGATCGTCACTTGTATTGTTTAATGGAAATTGGACTTTATTCTCTATACATTTGGATGGTTATTGCAATAATGTGGTTGAGTGAGATAAGATGTCTCGTAAGTTATCGGGACAAATTTGCTTATGAAGGAGGTCGCGTCAAACGGAGTATGGAGACACAGTGAAATTAATGGAAACCGTCCATTAACTGCGCGTAATAAATTGTTTTGTAATTAATGTGCCGATGCCTTACAGTAGTACATTACTTACCGTAAAACAAAGAAAGTCTCAGATCTCAGATATTTGACGCCCGAGCCGAAGGCAAGGGAGATAAATATGTGATCTGAGGCTTTCTTTATTACCGCCCGTGTTAAGTACCAGATTTTACGTCTACTCCAGGCCATGAAGTGGAATTTTCCGCACGCGTAGCGGGCCGTTATTGCCACTTTATGGCCAGGTGTGACGTAAAATGTATGAAACAGCTCGCCCGCAGCCTGTGGCCGCTACTAGTGGCCCAATGTACAGTCGAGTTCATCATTATCTGAGCAAAGATTGGACCAAAAACATCTGAACAAGACCCTATTGTCAGAAGCATAAGAACTAGATCAGATATTTTTGATCCGTTCTTTGCTCAGATAATGATGAACTCGATTGTACGGGCGCTCTTATTAAGAGGCACCAAATGAACTTTCCATGAACTTGAAGCTAAAGGGAGGTGCAACATGAGGCATATGTACTAATTACCTGATTGACCTGTAACTTTGGTGTTATCAATGAGTACATTGTGTATCTAGGGCGGTAAGTAAGGAATTACAAACGAGTGTTTGTTACAAGCCCGAGGTGAAACCGAGGGCTTTAATAACACGAGTTTGTAATTCCTTTACCGCCCGTGGCACACACAATGTTTTTCATCACACTTGTGAGGAAATCTTAATAAAATAACCTTACTTTTCGACCCAGTATGACAAGAAAATATTAAAATAGACAGTGACATTTGTCACAAATGTCCATAGACAATGCGAACGTCAAGTCACGTCCGGAAACCATAGCGGTAACGGCCATTTTAGTTGATTTTATATTTGCAAAATAAAGAAATACATTATTTAAACATTTAATTAATGTTACTGAAATATGTGTTTATATGTATTTGCAATTAGAGTTATCTTTAAATGAATATTGCAGTGATAAAAGTTAAAAAAATAAGTTGGCGTTTCCTTTGAAAATGACAAATAAGAGTAAAACAGAACCAGCGTTTCAAATTTAAAAAGAAAACCATGACGCCCTAGGGCGTAATAGGCCATTTACGGCCCGCAGAACCTACGTGTAATGACACGATTTTCGATCAAGTGTGATGAAAAAATATTTATATTTGCATTTACCCTGAGGTGTGATTTTGCGTGCACACATGCAATGTCTGCGTTAGTATCGTATGGCACTATTACATTAATCTACTTAGCGCTCACTGAACTCGTTTGTCATGTCACTAATAAGTTAATTACAAGTTTGACACGCCCTTTACATTTTCAAATCCGTAATAACATAATTAAGTATCACCGCACAGAAACCAAGTTATCAAATAAGGAATATACATAGTAACATAAATGAGAATTAATAATCTTTAACTACACATATATATAATAAACCCTCTATAATGCGCTCAAAAACCACAAATTACTAGCACCATAGGGGTAAACTGTTTTGCTGGACCATTTTTCTTATATGTTATTTTTCTTATTATGACATTCAAATTTGAAACATCTCTGAAAAACAAAGCAATTTCATTTGACCTCAATTCTAATATAAGTCGAAATGACGTTTTATTCGAAATGAAATGTCAATTGCAAACAAGTTTGACAAATTTCGCAAGTTACAAATATCGAACAATATGATAGTTAAGGCCGACTTTAGTTTGTGTCTGAATAAAAAAACTACGACGCGCAATGTAGGTACCCTTTGTTCGGAGTGAACTTGCTCGGTGTACTCTGTTGGAAACGGTGTATTTAAATACTGAAATCAAGCTACTGTTTATATTATTATTACTGTGTAAAATGTCGCGTCAAACGAAGTACATAATCACTTCGTAATATCAGAAACCGCGGGTAAAAGCCTGTGGGAAAAGTGTAGCGAGCGGCTAAAGTGATTTAAAGTTGCTGGTTTAAATATAAAAACCCTTAATTTTTTACATCGGATGAGCATGGCATTATTTAAAATTTTCCAACATTAAAAATCCTCTATGCCTTAAGAAGTCACTGCTGCAAATATACTTATTTCCATTGAATTAAAAGCATTGATATGGCGCAGTCGGTAGGATCCAAACATGCGCTCCTGGACTGAAATCTACATTGAGCTGTGAAGTACTTTTGATGTCCAAATACTGATCTTGTATCTTGTAATACAAAGTGATGACTTTTTGTCCGTAAACGATAGTTTTCATCAAGGTGCCAAATACTATCAGGGAGTATATAGGCAAACGTTACAAATACTTCTACCGCTATTTCGCATCTTCTGGAGTAAAATCATAAAATCCTAAAGGGAAACACAAAAACCTCCCCTAATGAAATTTAAAGGTTGAAGCGAAAATTGAAAAACTAAACGCCTCGGGCGGGTTTCGACTCTCAACCCCGCATCTGTTGAGTTATCAGGAAATCCGCTTGATAGCTTTACCGTCTTAAATTAGGAGCTTCTAAATGAATAAAGATTTCTTAATAGTAACCTTATTTTTGTCTTCAGGTACGGGAGCCCGCATCACTCAAGATCGCAATCGGTCAAGGCAGCTCGCTCAAGGACCGGTGAGAGGCAACTGCTGGGTCTACCACAGCAGAGAGCCAGGGTGGCATCCATGCCCAACACGGGAGTCGAGGAGGAGTACTACAGACTGAGGCATTTTAGTATAACTGGTGAGTTCAGTTAGACACAATTTCAAGGTAGATTTCATGGTCAAAATTAAGTTCGACGCTAATCTAAGTGATCCCTGGTTGTGAATACATACTTAACTAATCTTCTTTCTAAGTCTTCTTCATACTTTTTTGTCATTCTTAAATATTCATGTATTTAAGAATGTCTTAAATACATGAGTATTTTTTACGCCATGGTTTTTTAGTATAACACTGATGCATTCGATGAGGTTTCCACATGAGAGTTTTAATATAGCAGACTCTCCCATAAGAATACAACGGAATGTTTTTGATCATTAAAGGTTTTCTATAAGTGACGGTAGCACTTTAGAGGATCAGTACAGTAGTCACTGAAGCTCTGCTTCACAAAAATCTGTAGTTACCATTCATTTGATTGCAAAAGCGTTGAAAGGGGTAATTATCCTAAGCTGGTTAAAGCAGCTATTAGTTAGTGACTAGGGTGGTCCAAAAAAATATTTCTCAACAAGGCTTCTTTCATTTAATAAGACTTAAAAGGCCCTTCTGCAAAATTTGAGCGAAATCTAACAATATTTAAGGGTCGCCGTAGAGGGGCGTTTAAAGTTGAATTGAACAAAGGGAACCCTGTAGAGAAAGTAAAACAAAAAAAAGTATTTCTGGATCACCCTACTAGTGACTCACCAATATTGCTAAGAGATCTATGTGTTACAGGTAAAGGTGTGATAAATAGAGGGGACTCACTCCGGTCAAGACGGTCGCGGTCCAACACGTCCGTCGCATCTAGCGCTTCCAGCACAGAGGCCGTCAACAGGGCCTCGGCGCCGTGTTCTCTAGCTTCCTCCAGGTACAGACCACTAAGAGACCAGCTGTGGACAGAGACGGCGTTCGGTCAAAACGGTCGCCTGTAGCTCTTAAAACACAGAGACCGTCAACAGGGCCTCGGCGCCGTGCTCTCTAGCTTCCTGCAGGTACATACCACTAAGAGATCAACTGTGGGCAGAGACAGCCTTCGGTCAAGACTGTCGCTTCTAGCTCTTAAAGCACAGAGGCCGTCAGCAGAGCCTCGGCGCTGTGCTCTCTAGTTTCCTCCAGGTACAGACCAGTATGAGATCAGGTATGAACAGAGACTCATTCCGGCGCAAACGGTTTCGGTCCAACATGTTTGTTGCGTCCAGCACTTCCAGCACATCTAGCGTAGCTCTTAAAACACAGAGACCGTCAACAGGGCCTTGGCGCCGTGCTCTCTAGCTTCCAGCAAGTATATACCACTAAGAGACCAACTGTGGACAGAGACAGCCTTCGGTCAAGACTGTTGCTTCTAGCTCTTAAAGCACAGTGGCCGTCAGCAGAGCCTCGGTAACGTTCTCTCTAGCTTCCTACTGGTACAGACCAGTATGAGGTCAGGTGTGAACAGACTTGTTCAGGCCAAGACGGTGGCGGTCCAACACACCCGTCGCATCCAGCGCTTCCAGCATAGAAGCCGTCAAAAGGGCCTGGGGGCTGTGCTCTCTGGCTTCCGTCAGGTCCAGACCAGTATGAGGACAGACTAGGTAATACTGCCTTGAAAATAAGGAATTAAACTTGGAAAATCATACTCCTACCGGTGCTTTTCTTTTGGATACTAGGGCTTTCAATAATGGTATTGTATGTATGGGTAATACAGAAATCCTGGTATTTCCCTTACCTAAACGGGCTAGAGGCTGCAGTTCAACTAGATGGACAGATCAGTATCACTCTGGACACACATGTCGCACTATACATACCAAGAAAAGGCCATTTCCACGGAGACTTTACTACTCTCAGCAACAAGGAACACGATTTGAGGAGGAGGAGGATTGGCCGTAGAAATAGCTAGAACCATCACATATAATGAAAAAATAGTTTAGTTTGTGTGGGTTGTGTTAAAACGGCGATGCCTTCAAGATGTCTACGCCATCTTTTTAACGTCCTCCTCGTACATTGACTGTACTTTCTTTCTATCCAGGGATTCCTCGGCGGGTCTCAGCGCGTACCGAGTGCTCGTGCTGGGCGCCCCAGGCGTGGGCAAGTCCAGTCTCGTCGGCCAGTTCATGACCTCCGAGTACCTACACGCCTACGACACTAGTATAGGTCAGTTTAGTCAAGCCCAGGCTCCCTCTCATCTGCAGGCACCAAGTTGCGCAGACGCGCAGAAAATGAACTCTACTGATCCCAACCTATGCCAAAATGCCTTAATTTGCATTGGAGTAATTTCGAACGTGGGATCATTTTGAAAATTAGGAAATTCTACTAAATCATGCAAATTTTTTAAGGTGTGCAATTAGTTGAAGCACGATTGGCGTGTCTAGTATAGTGTAAGTACGTTACAATAAATATTTATTGCGTGGATTGCCCCATGTTCGAATTTACCCAACGCAAGGTGCGTTGGAATAAATTCTACATACGTCACCGAAGATGACGTCACAAATGAAGGGACTGGTTGAAAAATTGGATGACTTGCACAGATGTTCGGTAGCGTAATTGGTAACGCGCCTGTGTTTGGCCCGGATAGCCGAGGAGATGCAGGTTCGAATCCTGCCCGAGACATATAATTGATCAATTTTTCTCTTCTAATAAAACAGGGTGTCTTAAACTATGGTCCATAGACCCCTTAGGGGTCCGTGGCTATGCATACAACACAAACTTGCATGTGCCCTTGATTTTCTTTTTCTCTGATTGTATTCGGAAAGGGTCCGTAAGGTTTTCGAAATAACATAGGGGATCCGTGACCAAAAAAGTTAAAGTTAAGGTAATAAAATATTTAGAATTCGTTGGCAGTCGTTAATGCTACAATAAAAATGAAATATATGAGTTTAGTACTTATTTAAACCCGAAAACGTCAAGGTAAACTTTAACAGCCCGATGAACTTGGCTGAACGGAAAGTTTCTGTCCCATTCAATTGATATTTGCTTCATGTAAGTTGCAAAATTTATAAAGTCGTTTCTAAGGTTGCGAAGTTTCACGAAAACGTGAAGCATTGTTGCTTTAATACATTTTGAGAAATTGGTTATTGCTGGAACGTAGGAATAACTTGTTGTTTACTACTTCGTATTATAAGGATAAAAAAAACGAAACCTACGAACTTTAATTAGGAAGGATTACGAACTATACATTTATTTTAGTAATTTTGCATCAGTTTCGCGATCCAAAGGTTTTAACGTTTGAAAAAAAAACATACAATACAATACAATCATACTTTATTGCACACCCAATCATAAATTACAATGCAAACTTATACAAAAACAGTGATAAACAATAGGCGTACATAATTCACAATGTAGCAAATAAACTAATGGATTCTATGGTCTTTAGACATAAAGGTGATATACTCGTAGGTATTGCGGCAAATTTTGTATAATGAATTTTCTGTAATGAGAGTGTTTAGAAATCATAAACCCACGAAAGGTCTTTTTGACAGTAGGCGTCAAGATCCACCAATCACACCACCTGATTTTGACGGTTCACCTTGTTTTGGCATAATTTTATTTTTCCGAATGTTCTATTTGCCCGAATACTATTTACGCATAATTGTTATTTTACAGATAGGTAATATTGACTTTTCAGAATAATTATAAAAGAAACCTAACCTAACCTAATATCTTCTAAGTAGCCGATGTAAAAGATTTTGCAAAATATTTTCCGTTAAAGCTACAGAAAAATTATGCGAAATAAAATTCGGGTTAACAATACATTCGGGCAAATAAAACGTATGCCAAATAAAGGGAACCCGATTTTGACATTTACTGCCAAATAGACCTTTCGCCACCCTGCTGCCAGCTGGTCGATTTCTGATTTTTAAACACCCTCATTAAGTATGTATAGGGATTTCAATGTTTTCCTTTAATTAGATAACTGGTATGAAAATCAGTTCAATGAATTTGAAGATGTTGAAGTTTTAATAAACAATCAATTTATTTTATCATTCCATTTTACTTCTAAACCTAACATCTCAGAATATTTTAAAGTAACTTCCAGCTGATCCTATTTCTCGGTCCGTAAGTTTTCCTATTCACAAATTCAATAGACATTTGCGTCGTATTCGCGATCAGAAAGATGCAAATGTAATCTTTCACTCGGCACTGGCAGTTAGAGATTGCCGTCGACTCCGTCGCTTTTCAACGTATGCGAATAGAATTATCGAAATGCGATGAGGAAATAAAATAGTAGATTGTTATATGATGGGCTATTGATTTTCTTAAAAAGAATAACCGACTTCAAGTATTGAATTTACATTTAAAGAGGTTCCCCCAATTCGGATGTTGACTAATGTTGAATTTTACAACATAATATAGTCACATGGATTGGAAAATACTAAATTATCATAACACAAAAGAAATAAACCAAAAATGTATAAAAAATATAGAGTTATGAGACCACAAAGTTTAAAAAAATACGATATTTTTTTATCGTCTTAAAGAAAAATTAAAGTCAATTTCGGAATGCTTAAATAACACTGAAAAAAATAAATGTATGACAACTATGTGCTTAAACGCACTTTTTCGTGCTCAAAATGGCAAAATGCTATTTTTTTCATACAACTTAGTACAGCGATGGAACCGATGACGTCATAGGTTCCTTCCGTTTTGTATAGAGCGTTTTCAATGCTCAGTGCGATCTGCTACTTTTGATTACAATTTGTGGCTGTTATACTTATACAAATGTATTAGGTGTCATATAGATATCTGTTCCTCACAGATAGTAGAATCGATTTACGACAGAAAAAAAATCGAGTCAACAGGCGAATTTCTCGTGGATCCGATCATAATACCTGGATTTAAAACAATTACCAATCTGGGTGTATATCCCTCCAAGAATATTACTTTGTGTATTGGGCTGGCTGTAAGGAAGGAATACTCGTGGTATAAACACAAATGTTACCTTACCTTTCGGCCTGCATCAGATATTTCTTATTTTTAGGGTTCCGTACCAAAATGGTAAGAAAGGAACCCTTATGGTGCGACTCTGTCTGTCCATCTGTCACAGCAATATATCTCAGGATCTACTGATGCTATCGACTTGAAATTTGGAATAGTGTAAAAATCGCTAACCCGAGCCTATTGGATAGAAAAAAAATCTTATACCTTTTTTACTTTTTTTTTAAAAGGGTCCGAAATGGGACGTGGAAAAACAAAAGTAGAGCTATCATATCGAGCGGGATATGTTAAAAACGTTTTTTTTTTTGCATATTTTGCAAAAAATATTACAATTACCAATATTAGTTTGCATATTTTTTTATTCACTTTAGTTTTAAATAATTTTTAATTGTGTTATGTACTTTTGTAATGTGTTTTTTGGTGTGCAACAAAGTATATTTTGTTTTGTATCGTATTGCCAGTGCCACGCCCAACATTAGTTTGGCGTTAATTACTGGCATACATTGTCCTTAATTAAATTTACCATTACAGACGACGAATCTGGCGAGCGGTCAGTCTGCGTGCTGCTGGCTGGCGAGGAGTCGGAGATCACCTTCATGGACGCGCCGCCCGATCATCTCGTGGTGAGTAAAGCACCACCACAGTATATTAAGCAATAATTTTTCTTTGTCACCCAGGATGACGTCACAAATGAAGGGACTGGTTGAAGGATTCGATGACTTGGACAGAGTTACGGTAGCTTAGTTGGTAAGGCGCCTGTATTTGGCCCGGATAGCCGAGGAGATGCAGGTTCGAATCCTGCCTGAGACATATAATTTTTCAAATTTCCTCCTCTAATAAAATATTTTGTAATTTTTTTCCTAGGTACATCGCGCGCTTGAATGTGCGCGCACCGTGTACGAACGCACTACAAGCAAAGTTTTAAGAATGTGTAAGAATGCTCCAGTATGGATCGCACTCACACAGACGAACTATCGCGCGTCTGTGTGAATACAAATCGGGCGCTCCTAAACGGCCGGAGTTGGACTACTTTGTTCGTCTTTATCATCCGGTCATCCGACGCGAACGGCAGTTTTGTTAGGCAATATTATTAAGTGCGCCCAATTAAGAGGAAACAGGAGGGCAGTTTTTCCATACAAACGTAGTCCCCTGTTTCCTCCCTGGATAATGCCAGTAGAGCAATAATTTTTTTGTCCAAAAATCTATGGCTACTATTGATATGTTCCTATGTTTTCCTTTTTACGATAAATTGATGCTCAAAAGAGATATTTAACCTTCAAAAACCTAAAAAAAATGCCAGATTTTCCGCTGTGTTCACACATCCAGAAAACAAATTTGACTAGATTATTAAAAAAAAGGAAAACATAGGAACACGGCCAAAGCCTTTCTTTAATGTTTAATGAAAAAAATTGTTAAATAGGTTACGTTTTGGGGAAGAAATCAGGGGACTACGAAACGTTGTTTTCATGAAATTTTAAAAGGTATTTTCGGTCCAAGCTGCAGTTGTCTCTATCGCGCTCTGCGCGGGAGAGGCGGGCAGTGCGGGACAAAGACACATTTTACAAATACCTTATTTTCAATTCTCTCCACCTTACTGTTTCCTCTTAACACAACACAACAAGAACAAGGCGGATTCAGTAGTATTTTTCATGAATTACTTAGAGTTTTGTAGTGTACTTAACTTAAAGTGTATTATAATCTCCTTTCTCTAACCAATCCAATCAGTTATTCTGTATTTGCAAATTCTGACATCTTGACGGCAAAAGAACTCTAGAACGCGGCGTTCTGCTTTGACCGGCGCGGTCTGACCGCCTGCTGTAAGGGACTCGGTACATTCGAAAGAACGCAGACCTCTGAACTCGGAACTCCAGACCGCGCTCTGTCTGCGCGGGCTCTTAGATGTTTCACTAGTACTATAATAGTACATTACTGCAGAGGCCGGGAAGTGAGGGATTGCCGGCCGAGTACGTATAGCTGGCCGAGCGAAGCGAGGTATGTATAGTGCTTTTCTCAAATATGAAATGAAATAAATAAACTTACTATAATAACCTTACTTAATATTTTATAACACAAACTTTCTGTCAAAAGTAACATATTATATCCATAGACAATGCAAAAGCTGTTTCAGTTCACATTTTTACCGCGAATATTTAGATGAAATATTTTAAATATGTATTCGTGTAGTTAAAATTGCAATTTAATATTGTTTATATGGTGTTATTTGTTATGTTCATGTCAATTTGAAATAAATAAAACTGCAAAATATAGCAAACATCGTTTTTTGTTTTTTTAATGGCTGAATGCCGTGATGCTGCGGCCCAATAAATGTAGAATGGAAATTTAAAAAAAAATACAAGGCCGGCAATGTAAGTATGAAATTCCATTACGTGCCAAGTGTCAAGCCGCACCGGAAACGAGGTACTTTGCGGCCTATTTTTAGGCACGTAATGTCAACATTTCATGCCATGTTTGAGAAAAATAATATATATATCCTGTTCATTCCCTTCTAACTCCCTTCAAAAGTCGGCCAAGTCCTTCAGACTCTATTGTCGCTTCATAACACGCCTTGAGGGATCAAAAATAAAATATTCCACCG
Source organism: Eudemis profundana (assembly GCA_947034925.1). Lineage (NCBI taxonomy): Eukaryota > Metazoa > Arthropoda > Insecta > Lepidoptera > Tortricidae > Eudemis > Eudemis profundana. Next base: position 4,062,751 of record OX344814.1, on the reverse strand, counting down.
TCAGCATTTTTTCCCCCTTCGAGAGTTTTCTAAAATAAACTTTACTTCACACGTAATAAGGTCGATTATATATTAATAAATGCAGTGAAATAAGATGTTTAGTAAGTAATCGTGATTCGAGGGTCAGCATTTCATAAGTGTCCCTTTGGCGTTATTTCCAGTACATTTTTATAGGGTCGCCGCCATTTGTAAAATTATCGCTGTGGCGTAATTTGGACCGAGATTGTGACATTTGCGGTGGTTCTGAAAAAATGATTTTTACATGTTTGAATAATATTATAATGAAATTATAATGATTACGGAACCAGCATCTATCCTATATTAAAATACATACCTTATAAATTTTGATTCCCTTAGTAAAGTCTATTGCTTTTAATTATTTATTTTTTCTACTCCTGTACTTTTATTTGTTTTTTACTTGGTCACGAACACTAATATAAGAACATACATAATATGAGTTCAGAGAAGTCTATACTCTATTCCCCATAACAGCACTAGTGTCGTTATAGTCGCAAAAAGATAGTGCTAGCAGCCACAGACTTCTAAATCTAGGTTAAACTTAGGCCAAGGATTAAGCGCTCAATTCTAACTTTACGATAAAAATGCACAACTACCAACTTAACAAACAATTAAATTCCTACTGTTTTTAAGAAAAACAAAACTTTCCGAACTAAATTCATTGATGCCAACATAAAAAAAGTATTTTTAATATCGTCACTGCGTGTCATTCGAGTATACGTCAAATTAAAAAAAAAGTTTACCATAGACACATACTGTCAGTCATATGTCATATTTGCCTTGTTTGCAAGCTATGTTTAATTTACCTAATTTTGTATTTTATATTTTAAAACCTAGTCGTAGAAAAACTATTGTATGCAACGTTGTATAATTAAGTCAAACAACGCTCATGGCGTCTCTATTAGCGATACTCGCCGCCGCGGCGGCTCGTATCGCAACTAGCGCTATTCGCATTTTTTGAGCCTACTTATACAACTGTTGCATAAAATACTATGTATAGTTTTCAGATTTTTTTCCCTAAACTTGTAGTATTTTTAAAGACGGTATTTTTTGCCAAATTTCAACACTCTCTAGGGAGCCAAAATTCATAGGGAATACCCTATGAATTTTGGTTCCCTAGAGAGTGTTGAAATTTACGTTTTTCGCGGCATAAACGGCCGTATCTTTCTTTCACGTTAACTTAGCAGTTTCATTTTATCACAGCCCCAAGGGACCGTACCTATATCGATGGCAAAAAGCGAGAACGTAGTAACCGCCAAAATGCAAACTTTACACCAGAGCCAAAAAACTTTTCGATTTCAAGAAAAAAAATCATAACTCTTTCATTTATGAACGAAAATGCTTGATATTTGGATCTAATTCATAACTTATGGTTTTCTTTCAACTGGCATATTTAATATTTAACAAAACAGACTGGTTTACGACTTAGTGGCGGTTACGACAATTGAACTCTTTTTTTCGTTACGCGAAAACGCTGCAAACGCCAGAAGTAAATGTACTAAAATGGTGAAACGGGTATTATTTCCATAAAGCATAAATGCTGTAACCAGATGCATATTTATTTTAAGATTCAATAATTTTGACGTAAATGTCATTACGTTCTTTATAGGACTAACTGAAATGTGGTAAGTGTCCACCGGCAAAAAGAAACTGTGAAAATAAAACGACTTAAGGATCAATCAACTTTTATCAACATACTTTTTTAAAATGTTTCCAAATTTTAAATGCAGGTTTCTTACAAATTAAAAGATCAGAAGCAACAATTACCGTCTTAACATAATCAAATACTATCTAGTCTCAATTTCTCTGTATAAAAACATTACGTTTCTCTCTGTATAAGCACAAAGCAAGTTCACATTCAAGCGCATGTTGCGCAAGCATCTCTTCAATGCTGTCCAAAACTAATTATCGACATGAGGTTTTCACAAGATACGTAAAGTAGTATATGTAAGTATATTATATAATATTGTATTCGTGTAAGTATATACTGTATGTATGTATATTGTAGGTATATTTGTAAATTTATCTTAAGTTCTCCAATTGACGTTAAAGGCCCTGCACCAAAACAATGTTTCTGTTTAGCCCATTGGTTGACTGGTAGAGAATGCCTTAAGGCATTAAGTCCGCCAATTGTACTATTTATATTGTGCAATAAAGATTAAATAAATAAATAAATAATTACGAAAATTACTTAAAACCTCCGTTGCTTATTACATTTCAAAAGGCTAATAAAATCTCTCATATAAAATCGCAACCTTGTACTTATCGTGCTAAAAACAAACATAAATATTCTTAGGGTTAATCAGACTATAATATTGTTATCCGCTAAAACTAAATATTATAGGTAATGAGGTTTAATATTCCCGTGAAAACTTTAAAACTCTCTACATTTTATCTTCAGTTTTGGCATTAAATTGTCTTTTAAGTAACTTTTATCGATATAAAACTCACTACCTATTAAACCCACTAACTATAAAAGATGTTTTGTATGTAAGTATTACTTATTATATAAGTTTTCAACATAATTCTTAAACAATTGTTTAAACACAACTATCACCTCAATTATAAAAATATTTCACTTCACGGACACACAGAGTACACAGACTACGCACACCCACTCGCTCCGGCGATCGCCGATAGACTAAATCACAGGTCGTATTCACGAGCCACATCGCCGCGAGCGCACATTTTTATTGCTGTATCTTCAAGCACTACCCACTTCACGTTGTGTTTCAAATGTCGTTACTGTAGCTTGCTGTTAATTCATTTTCGAATGAAATGTAGTAAGCGTCAATCATAGATAATTTATTTTAGGATAATTGCAGTAAGCTTGGTTCGTAATTTTTTCACTACATGCATAAATGCTGTAACCGCCACGGAACAAAATTTCGGCAACGCTGTAACCGGCACACCCTTTGATTTATGAAAAAACAAAATTAGCGTAAATGTACTCGTTTAGAAAATTGCTACTATTTGGATGTTTACAGCAATTAGATGTGGGCATCGTCAAAAAAATACATTCGTTTTGCAACGTAGTCCAGTTTTTTCTAAGCGTCGTAGAGCCATGGGACCCAGACCAGTCGACGCAGAAAAATTCGCTGATTCCGAATATGCAAAAAAAATTTTTTTGACCAAGTGGCGGTTACTACGTTCTCGCTTTTTGCCATCGATATGTTCTTTTTTCACCACGATATCACGTGTCTAAAGGGTTTTGACAGACGGACGAACGGACAGACGGACAGAAAAGTGGTCCTATAAGGGTTCCGTTTTTTTTCCTTTTAAGGTAAGGAACCCTAAAAATTTGTTAGGATATAGCGACACAATAGGGATGTTGACTAATGTTGAATTTTACAACATAATATGGTCACATGGATTGGAAAATATTAAATTATAATAACACAAAAGAAATAAACAAAAAATATATAAAAAAAAATAAAGTCAAAAAATATATAAAAAAAAATTATCGTCTTAAAGAAAAATTAAAGTCAATAGGCTAGATGACTAAAAAAAACTGTTTAGTCCGTCTGTTACATTATGAAAAAATATTGTACACGTATTTTTTGTTTTGTTTGACAAACAAAAACTGACGAGGATAGAGTGCTTAGAAGTTTCGAGTGACGTCACTCTTGAGTACAAATTGTACTCAAGAGTGACGTCACAAGCCCCCACTCCAGAAGTTTGATGATCTATAACTTTGTCGATTTTTAATATTTTGATAAACCAAAAAATACGTGTCCCATATTTTTCCATAATCTAACTGACGGACTAAATAGAATTACATATTTTTAACCCAGTCATCATCCCTATTTCGGAATGCTTAAATAACACTGAAAAAATAAATGTATTACAACTATGTGCTTAAACGCACTTTTTCGTGCTCAAAATAGCAAAATGCTATTTTTTTCATACAGACTTAGTACAACGACGGAACGGATGACGTCATAAGTTCCTACCGTTTTGTATAGAGCGTTTTCAATGCTCAGTGCGATCTGCTACTTTTAATTACAATTTGTGGCTGTTATACTTATACAAATGTATTGGGTGTCATATAGATATTTGTTCCTCACAAATAGTAGAATCGATTTACGACAGAAAAAAAATCGAGTCAACAGGCGGATTGTAACAAAACCCCAACAATGATTTGTAGGTATTTGCCACAGTCCAACGCGGATGCGAGGCAACACGCCAAAGCGCCATTGCATCCAATCGATGCAATCAGTGTTTTTCCAACACTAACAAAAACGTCGGGCCAGCGGCACAAAAACGGCATGAATCCGTGGATGTATTGTTTTATATCGAGCATTCACGGATTTGAAGCCTGTAGGTGTAGAGGCGTATGATGCTACGCTTTGTCGCGCGATAAATAATTAGGGATGACGACTGGGTTAAAAATATACCTATCATTCTATTTAGTCCGTCAGGATTATGGAAAAATATGGGACACGTATTTTTTGGTTTATCAAATTATTAAAAATCATCAAACTTCCGGAGTGACGTCATTTCTAGGTGAAAATTGGTGCGGCTCTGTCTGTCTGTCTATCCGTCTATCTGTCCGTCTGTCTATCCGTTTGTCTGTCCGTCTGTCTGTCTGTCCGTCTGTCTGTTCGTCTGTCTGTCCGTCTGTCTGTCCGTCCGTCTGTCCGTCCGTCTGTCTATCCGTCTGTCACAGCCAGATTTCTCAGGAACTGCTGCTGCTATCGATATGAAATTTGGAATAGTGTTAAAAATCGCTAACCCGACCCTATTTGATATTAAATAAATCTTGTACCTTTTTTACTTTTTTTTAAAGGGGCCCGTAACGGGAGGTCGAATATTTAAAGTTGTCCTATTGTATCCAATGGGGTATCAAATGAAAAAGCGTACTTTGTAGATTTCAAAGTAATTTTTTTTGTTAATTATGTACTTTTTGATTTATGACCAAAAACGTTAAAAAAATCCCATTCCCCCTATTATCTTCGAAGTTACTGAACAGAAAAATCTGTAATAATTACCAATTATTAATATCATCCTAAATATAACAGGAAAAATATTACGGTTTTCCTAAATTGCACCGTTTTGTAGAAATTAATTTGCAATAATCGTAACACATACTTATTTGCTCCTACTAAAATAACCGCCATACAGTTTTTCTTGAAGCGGTTTTATTTTTATTAGGATGACGGGCTCTTACAATTCCAATGGGCAAAAAATTGTCACGACATAATGTTTACTATTGTGATACCTTTTTCCATATATTTTGTGTAACGGTTACACAAAGAAGTTTCATTAATGTATACAAAATTCGAGGCACTTTTTGCTTCCATTTGGATGGAAAGCAGAAAACTTCACAATGAAAAAATTGCTGTTTTTAGAAGGGTGTATTTTCAAAAACGTAATTTCGCTGTCATGACATATTGGCGAATACTGAGAAGATTCTGCCTTAATAGAATTGGACTTTTGGTTACAATGTAGAATCAGTCAAGTTCTAACAAGTAACCAACGAATGCCAGTCCAGTGAGGAGGAATCTTTTAAATATTGGTGGCCAAAGAAATTACGCCAGCGAAAATACACCCAGAAATGCTTGACGAATCACAGAGCTCAAAATCTCCAGTTTGCGTTAGCGTTATGATATGAATTCTTTTAAGTTTTTGCCGCGGAAAAATTGTTAACACACTCTTCGTAGCGGTAAATGTACAATTTAATATATGTAATTGAACAAATCCTAACGATTTTATCAACTTAACGGTGACGCCTGTTTTGGCACATTTCGCTCGGCGCAGTCTACCAAATTTCCACATTGAAAAAAAAACGGAGTATAGGGTTTGCAGTACCGGGAAATTTTAGTATGATAGTACCGGGAATTCCCGGTTCTCTCATAGGTACCAAAATTTTCCCGATATTGCAAACCTTAGTCTTAACTCACGGTCTACTCCTCTCCACTCCACCCAGCTTCGTGTCAATGAAGTCTCGGGAATTTCCTCGTGATGTAGATTCAATCTTTACAGTCAGTTTTTTAGGAAATTTATCATGTAAATGGAAGATTACATTTTGTTGTAATTTGCTAGTATTTCTAAATATTCATATAGCAATTTGGTTTCCAGTCGGACGGCTGTGCGCATGGCTACTGCGTCGTGTACTCTACTGCGGACCGCAGTAGCTTCTCCGAAGCAGAACGGAGGTTGCAGGCGCTATGGGCGGCCGGGCATACTGCGAGGCGAGCGGTGATACTCGTCGGGAACAAGGCGGATTTGGCGAGGTCCCGAGCAGTAAATACTGACGGTGAGTTGGCTCCTTAACGTAGGTACTCTGCATACTATTATTATTATTTATTTATTGACACACCAACAAAACACAGACTAATACAATCAAATAATAAATAAATTGAGGGATCGTGCCCAGCCTGAGCCTCAATTACAAGAGTGCAACAGCATTCACAATAAATGGCAGTTTCTAAAATTTAAAATACTACACTTAACAATAAAATTATGATTTAAATATTTAATGCATTAATATTTAAAACTAACACCGTTAAAATAGATAATTTATGTGACAAACTTATTATGAGCTATTGGCCGAAGACAATATCTCTGGTAATAAGATTTTACTGTGATACGACCTGTGTTATTGGTTATTGGCAATCAGGCAGACTTGGTGAGTATACGAATATAAGTACGTTAAGTACTGCGTCGTGTCCTTTACTGCGGACTGCAATAGCTTCTCAGAAGCAGAGCGGAGGTTGTAAGCGCTGCGGGCGGCCGGACGTACTGCTAGACGAGCGGTGATACTCGTCGCGAACAATGCAGTCTTAAGTCTTGTTGTAATAAACTCAAGATAGGTATGATGATGAGATCTTGGAGAAATCGAGGGAATTCTTTAAATATTACTAGCACGGTACATATAGAGTTTTGGGTGTTGTTCATAGTCACTCGAGCATTTATTATCAATATATGTTCATTGAAAGTCGGTTGTTTTAAGAAAATATTACAAGCTTTTATTTAGTTTCGCCTGTCCCGCTATCTGTCTGTAATCAAAACTTGCATGTTAAATTTGACTCCCTTCCCGATTTCCGATTAAGCTAAAATTTTGCAAGGATATGTAAATCAGATGACAGTGCAAGGTAGCCATAGGATCATCCAAATTACATAAGATAAATCCACCGTGATTAGGGTCATCTCATTAGTTTTGACGTGCAGTTTGTGATTATACCAAAAAAAGTATAGTTGGCAATAAAAGCTTGTCTCAAAAATACATTTTTGGACAGCAACTTATTAATTTTGTGGTTATACATATAACAGTATCTTTAAACTGAGCTGCTGGTAATATTGTCAGTATAGCGGTATTTTAGCTATACCATTTTCACTGTGAAGACAAAGAATTGGCAAAGCTGAGTTACGTTTCAGTTTTATGAAGTTGTGAACTTATTATTAGTTTTACACTAACACGTGTTGTTTCTGACGGGAGCGTAACACGTTTATTGAAATAGTTTATTGGAGTTACAAAGTGAAATCTATTTGCGGTTTGCTTAAATGCTTGCAACACCTCTGTTACTAAAGGATTGCAGATAGCGCGGTAAAGTGTAAATGTCGCAGCCAACTGGTTTAACCAGCCATTTGGTTAACTGCCAAGCCTTTTCACTAAACTATGCTATATTTTAAAACAATGTCTAATTAGTTGTGATTTTTTTCTGTTTTTGTACTTGCCAATTGTTTTGACACTTGGAGACCATTTACATCTCTAAGGAAAATGTTTTTAATTTTAGGTAATTTAGATTTTAAGTTATATCGTGAGTCACAGATTTTTTTATATTTCTGTAAGATATTTTGTAAATATTCTCAGTTTGTATTTTGACGTTTGGAGATCCTTTACACCTCCAAAACATAATATTTTGACAACGGAGACTCTTTACATCTTCATTAATTTTACTATCAATTTATTTTCTATAATTTTATTTGTCTTGTTTGGACGCATAGAGAGACCCTTTACATCTCTATAAATGTAGTATTAAGTTTAATGTAATGTATTAATGAAATCTTATATTAACGCTATATTGTTGTAATACTTGTTCAATGGTCAAAAAGAGAAACTGGTGAGTTTCTTCCGGTGCTTCTTCTCACCAGGTCATTACCCGAAGCGCCAAAAGAAAAGAAGAGATGAGACACGTGAAAGAGCCCTCGAGGGCCTACTTGCAGAAATAATTTATTTTATTTTATGACCCGCCAGCAGGTCGACGAAGCCCCGCTGCGCGGGGCTTTATTTCTGCTCTGAGGGACACAAGCTGACTAACAAACCTAACATAAAATAAGGAATGTGTTTAATGAAAAGGCTAGGCAGCTAACCAAATAGCTAACTAAACCAGTTGGCGGCGACATTATTACGACATGTTCTTTACAGGACGTAATGGGAGCATTCCACGAAAACGTTTCAAAACTCAAAACTCATTTATTTCTGCAAGTAGGCCTCAAGAACTCTTCTAAATGTTTGATTCTTTTCTTTTGGCGCTTTGGTAGATGGCCTTCTGGTGAGAAGAAGCGCCGGAAGAAACTCACCAGTTTCTCTTTTCGTTACATAAAATGACATTTATAAAATGCAACAAGCAAATAACTAGGCACAGTTTTTTTCTTTTACCGAGAGACGTAGGTATATAATCTCCGGATCCATTACATTACAAAACTTAAAACTACATTTTTAGATATGTAAAGGGTCTCTAGGCGTCAAGGCGTTTCGTAAGTGACACTACCTTTTTAATCCTTTTGACATGTAAAATTAGAAAGCTGAATGTCGGTATAGTAATACTATAACTTGGATTTAAGATGGGTATAGTGTTTCTTAGCAGCTAATAAATTTTATTAGGGTAGCTACCATAGCGTTTCGTAAGGAACAAAAAGTAGATATTTTCATGGAATGCTCCAAAGGTGACTAAGAATGGATTCTTGGAAAAGCAACCGTGAATATTCAAGCGTTTTGACCATACGGCCACAGTATAATAGCAGTATTTTTTATTTCTACAAAAGGTACATCGCGCGCTTGAATGTGTGCGCGCCGTGTACGAACACACTACAAGCAAAGAAATAAGAATGCTCCAGTATGGATCGACTCACACAGACGTGCTATCGCGCGTCTGTGTGAATACGTGTCGCGCGCTCCTAAGCGGCCGAAGTTGGACTACTTGCTCGTCTTTATACTTTGTACATTGTACAAGCCGCGTGATGTATCTTTTGTAATAAGAAAACATTCTGCTATTAAGTATACTGTGGTTGTATTTATTCATTTATTCAATTATTGCGATCATGTTCATTGTCCATACAATAGATCTTAAAGTGTTATACAGTAGGTACATGATACCCTGCTAGGGCATTGCAATGTCTTACATACTAACATGCTAACAGCGTAATTTAGATTTATAAAGAACAGATAAAGTTATACAAATTCAAGCTCCAAGTATATGTCGTCATTATATTAATTATTCTATTAGAATTAAAATTTGATTAATTTTTTTAGGTCATGTTCTAAGACTAAAATGAGATTCAAAATTAATAATAATGGATAATACTGATATTATTATATACCGTCAAATTATGAATTGAAATTATGAATTGAAATTAAAATTATACAATGCTTTAGTTATCTAGCGACTGTACTGCCAATTTTCCTTCGTAGTGGCCTAGTTTCAGTAGTTCGGTGATTTTAGTCCGGTTCATATAATATTAGTTCGAACCGGACCAATATCACCGAACTACTGAAACTATGTCTTCGTAGTCGGGTTATTATCTCTTTCAGCCTTTTTGCGAAGTAGCATATAGCAAATTTACAAAAATTAATGCTACGACAAAAAATATGTCCAGCTACCCCGAAATAGCCCTCTGTAATGCTAAACAAGTTAATTTGGGAGGGTGTGAAAAATTCATTCCTTTTTGAGTGGCGTAAACATGCAAATGGCGGATAAAAATATCTAAACCCGTTGGGATCTGTTTAAAAATGTAAAGTTTACTTAGTTATAAATAATTTTCAGACATTTTTTAGGAATCATAATCACGAATAGTATTGGGTTTATATTGTCTCCCATAAGTTTTAAAATTCATAATTATTGAAATTCATACTCATAGACAATAATTATTTTCTTTGAAATCGTTAAGTTTTCTGAATTGTTATAAAACAAACCGAACCTAACCTATTGTTTTCTATATGCTAGCGTTTTAGAATATCCTAACTTTCAATAATAGGGAATATGCATGATATTTTTTATTTACTTTAATAAAAGCTCATTCATATAAAAAAATATAGGTTTTTTTTTAATAACTATAAAAATAACCAAGATATTACATAACAAAGATTTATCTCTATCTCTTTCTCGCAAAACAGAATATAGTATGGAGATTGTATGGCGGCCGTGTACTATGACGTCATAGTCCATATCGGATCTCTCTCTCTAATCGCTGTCTGATTAGTGCTTTAAAATGTTTATATCTACCGTATTTCTCGGTCGATTTCAATTTTATTTTGACTGTATGTCATCTTTTTTACGGTATTTTCATATTTTGTTAAGAAAGATGTTAAAAAAAGATCATGCATATTCCCTATTATGACTATAGAGATCGAAGGAAATATTTCGTCAATTTGTATGGCAAAGAAGCGTGTAACTTTTTTCGCTTGTCGTTTGACGCCAAAAGTGCAATTTAGTGCAGTGTTGGGCACTCATGACTAATATCGTCAATCAGAATAAAAAATCGTGAGAATAAATCACTTCAGTTTCAATCAGATTAAATTTGCAATGATTAAATCACTTAAGATTTATTCTCACTCAAAAATTTGAGTAAAACTAATTTAATCACCAATCAAATAAATTCAATCATGATTTTTTTAGTTAAAATGAATTCCTCTGATTGATTTATTTATCGAAATTGAAATTGTTATCCCGTCTATAGGCTTAGTAAGTAATGTAGTAGCAATATTTTGTCTTGTATTTCGTGTTCCACTATTCACTCACTCCTGCACACAGGCATCACATCAGCAAGCTGAACTGAACTGATGATGGAACATGGAAGTGGGCTCGTTTTAATGAGTTCTATGCATTTTTAACCGACTTTCAAATGAAGGACGGTTCTCTATTCGTCTATATGTTTTTATTTTTATTTTATTTTTTATATTTGTTACGCGATTACTCGAAGACGGCTGGACCGATGTGGAAAATTCTTTTTTTGTTTGAAAGGGTATACTTCCGAGGTGGTCCCATTGCAACCAAATCAGGATCTGATGATGAGATCTTGGAGAAACCGAGGGAACTCTTAAAATATTAGAGGCACACATATAGCGATCTTGGTATTTTTCTTAGTTTCTCGTGCATTTCTTATTAGAAATAAGTTTCCAGTCTTAACCGACTTCAAAACAAAGAGCAATTTTTATGTAGGTTTGTTCCCCGATTAATTTAAAACAGCTAGACCGATTTGGAAAAATGTTACCTCCTTCATAATTGTAAGAAAAACTACTTTATTTCTTCTCTAAAAACTAAGTTGTACTGTACACAGAGATGGGCAAAATGTAATCGACTAACGATTAACGATTGAGATTAACAGAATTAATTGCGACGGACGATTGAAAACGACGACTGATCAATCTTAGTTGTATAGAGTGCAACTAGTTTAGTTGCAACTAAATTAGCTGCCGATTGATTTCGGTCAACTAAACTTTTTAATCGACTTATTAGTTAGACTATTTTTCCGCAAATAATGTTAGATGCAAATTGAACGGAAAACAACATGCAGATGTTTCATTCAATAGAAGTAGAACGTGTTATTTTTAGAAGATTCGTCGGCACTTCTGCCGCCATAACGCAAAAGGGCACATCTAACATTTTTTTCGACACTGAGTTCTATACATATTCGGAATCAGTAAATTTCACTGATTCCGAATATGTATACAACTCAGTGTCAAAAAAAATGTTAGTTGTGCCCTTTTGCGTTTTGGCGGCAGACTTGCACCAAAATGCAACAAACAACTTCCAGGTAAGTAGGATTATCCCATTGTTTTGTCGCCGCGTGACACTAAAAAGAGATTTACTAATGACAGAGACAACAAAATATTGATAATATCTATATCTAAGATTTACTTAGTATCGTATAGAACTAGTACTGAAAGTATCAAAATAATTATGAATAGAGCACCTACCTACCTATTTACCTACTATTGTTTGCGACTTGTAAACATTGTGCATTGCAGTTTTTCGTTATTTATCGTAATATTAAGGCCCATTATATTGCATTTTCATTCAAGCGTTTCAAATTAAACTTGTATACATAATTTTAGCTCAATCGGTTGAAGATATCTGCTTCAATATAAGTTGCAAGATTCCACCCAAACCAACATAGTTACAACGTACGCATACGAGTACCTACAATGTACATACCTACTCGTCGTAGTTACATATTGCAAGTTATCTATATTGCAAGTTAAATAAAAAATGCAAAAACGAGCGACTACGTAGTTTTATTTAATATAGATTTAACCGTGAAATTTAGTCGATTGAAACTAAAACTAATTTAATTGTTAGTCGACCATTCTCACAACTAATTTAATCGCAACTAAATTAATCGCCATTACAAAATTACGATTGGTATTTTGAATCGATCTCTGGTTGTACAATCAATATTTTTAATTGTTGTACTAAATAATAAAGACGTTTTAAATTATACACGTCACGCTTGTTAAAATCACGAAAAGTTAAGGCCTGTTTATAACAAATCAAATGAGCCCAAACTCGCGAGTTTACTAAAACCCTTCAAAAAGTACCATTACTCAGCACCTGGCTCCATCGTCAGACCACCACCATAGAGTGTAATGCATACGAGTATAACTCTTTACAACAAATAAAATGAGCCCAAACTTGACAGATTTACTAAAATTACCACTGCCCACGTCCTGGATCCATCACTAGACCATCACCACAGGATTTAATGCATAGGACTCTTTACAACAAATCAAATAAGCCCAAACTCGAGGGGTTTACTAAGACTCTACGAAGGGTTCCACTACCCACCTCCTGGCTGGCTGACCATCGCCGTATAGTGTAATGTATACTATACTATGTATAGAACCCTTTACCACAAGCGAAATGAATCCATATTTGAATTGAAGGTCTTACTTAAAAGTATGAGAAATAGTTCAAATTACAAGTGCAATCAGTGAACTTAATGTATAAGAAGAATAAAATCAATCTTATTCTAAATATTAATAAGTCAACTAAAACGTTAGTTTAACTAATAGTCTGTCGGAATAAATTAATCAAAATTTGATTTGTCATTTAGAATAAAAATTAAATGATTTAATCATTTTAAATCAAATCAGAATAACTTGCTCATGATTTTCAATCTTACTCAAATATTTTGATTGAGAATAAAATTTGGGATTTTATTCTTATTCTTAGTCAACTAAATTTTTGCCCAACTCTGATTTAGTGATGGAAAGCATAAATTTTCCATTTCATTTGGTGGTATTTGAACAATTAATTATACCATTATTATCAGATCTTCAAATCTGCTAATAATATTGACGGAAACTGAAGTTAACGGCATGCAAAGTAGGTGGCCGCCACTTCTTTTTAGCACGCGTGGTACATACACTTTTTCCTTCTACCTCAATATATTCCTATGCTAACAATCCAGTATGACTTATAACTTTATGGGAAACAACTAACAAGGGCTAACTACTTGTACTAGTAGGGGAAGAAGTGGCTCACTCCACGCAGCTACTAGTACCAAAATTTGCCCCCGCGGAGGGATCACTGGATACCAGACGCTCGACAGTTGAAACCCCCATTAGTTCGATTTACACACTACATAAGGACACGTTGATCCGCTTCAACCTTCCCGCTGGTCCGCTGCTCACTTTGAACAGTCAGCGTAACTTCAAGGTGGCCCGCCAAGCGACCTGGTTCGATCCCAGGCGCTTCGGCCCCCACCTAGTCCGACCCTCTCAAGGTGGTCCGGGCCATCGACCTGTTTCGATCCCAGGGAACGCCACGGCCCCCACCTGATCCAATTTTTGCAACAGTCGGTAAGCCTTGCCAGTATGTCAGCTTCAAAAAAAAAGACAGTTGAAACCCGTCTTCTCAGCACGTCACCTCAGTTACTCCGTGATGATGGCGCTTGCAACAGTGCCGAAATATCGGGAACTCTTAGAAGCAAACATACATGGTAAATTATCCCGGTGTTAATAGTAGTTATATGTGAATGGCAATGGAAAACCGACTGACTCGAATTACCTTAATCATGCCATCGAAGTCAATGCCACTGAAACCACCGGTTAAATGCCCATCTAATAAAAAATCCATCTAGCTCACCAGTCATTTGATCCATCCGTAATGAAACGTGATTAAAACCTCCGTTCAGACCGTTCCGTTCGCCATGACACAAATACGTTTTTACCATTTTTATCGTAAAACAAAAAGGCCCTAACTAACAATTTTAGCTTTATAAAATTTGAATCTTTTCAACACGGGTATACAGTTGATATTCCATTAAACATTTGGAATAGACTTTTTTCGCAGCTTTTAACCACAACTCGTAAGGTTGGCAAGCGTATTGAAATGTTTTTTTTTTGGAAAAATGCGATCGTGGCCGTGTTTTGTATTGATATTAGGAGTAGCCGAGAAAACTGGAAAACCGGGTTTGTGAAGCGATATGGCCTTATGACTTGTAAAGGCCTATGATGTCAGATTTCATTTATTTCACCATAAAGTAACATGGTCATTACATGGTATGTCAAGAGTACAATGTGGTTAAGTTAGGAATTGTCATTAAACTTAACAATTACATTAGGTACAATACAAATCTTTGAATTAAATATTAGTATTTCAATATTCGGACCAAAAGGCATGTTTCCCGAAACACGTCGATATTTTTTTTTCTTAAAACTATGAATGGGCAATTCGGTTACTTGAAGAGGCAATTTGTTAAACTTTTCAATTTTTAAGAAGCGTTTCTGTGTTTTTTGTACCTCAATTTCGGTAGCAGTAATGTATGATGGTAACGTCAAAGTATAAAGACAAACAAACAGTCCGACTTCGGCCGTCTAGTCACGGTATACGGTAGTTTTTAGGGTTCCGTAGCCAAAATGGCAAAAACGGAACCCTTATAGCTTCGTCATGTCCGTCCGTCTGTCTGTCTGTCTGTCTGTCTGTCCGTATGTCACAGTCATTTTACTCAAAAACTACATGATGGATATTGATGAAATTTGGAATATAGGTGTCTTTTATGAGCCGCTACTTAGTTTAGTATATAAATAATTAAAATAAATATTTTTTTTCTGCAAATATCAGCGTGTGGTACATAGTTCGACAGCTCTTTAAAAAACAGGGTTCCTAAGTAATATTTTTGATTAAGTGAATGTATTTGGAAATAATCGCTCCGAAAGTTGTGTAAATTGTGTCCCCCCCCCCTCTATTTTCTAAACCGTGCGTCCGAAAAATATGAAAAAAATCACGAAGGTAACGCTTAATTAATACTTTCAACGAAAATTATTTTCAACAAGATCGAATGTACCGTTTTTGAGTTATTGCCGATAAACTGCGCTTCTCAACAAAAGGACGTAACTGCTATGAAGATACGCTCTTTTGTTGTTGTACTTTTTTTACATCGTATTTTTTACCTTATAGTTACGGCTATGGAACCCTACACTGAGCATGGTCCGACATGCTCTTGGCAAGTTATTTTTCTTCCTACAAAAGGTACATTGGGAGCGCGCATGTGTGCGCGCCGTGTACGGACGCACCACAGGCAAGGATTTGAGCATGCGCGAGCATGCCTCAGTATGGCGTGCACTCACACAGACGCGCGTCGTGCGTCTGTGTAAATACGTGGCGCGCGCTCCTAAACGGCCGAAGTCGTACTACTTGGTTGTCTTTATACTTTGGTTTAGGAGCGCGCGACATGTCGGTACTCGTATTTACACAAACGCACGATCGAGCGTCTGTGTGAGTGCGATCCTTACTGGAGCATTATTGCGCATTTTTAAGAGGAAACAGGAGGACAGTTTTCCCATACAAACGTAGTCCCCTGTGTCCTCCCTGGATAATGCCAGTAGAGCAATAATTTTTTGTCCAAAAATCTATGGCTCCTATTGATATGTTCCTATGTTTTCCTTTTTACGATAAATTGATTCTCAAAAGAGATATTAACCTTCAAAAACCTAAAAAAAATGCCAGATTTTCCGCTGTGTTCACACATCCAGAAAACAAATTTGACTAGATTATTAAAAAAAAGGAAACATAGGAACACGGCCAAAGCCTTTCTTTAATGTTTAATGAAAAAATTAGTTAAATAGGTTAAGTTTTGGGGAAGAAATCAGGGGACTACGAAACGTTGTTTTCATGAAATTTTAATAGTACATTGTGTATCTAGGGCGGTAAGTAAGGAATTGCAAACGAGTGTTTGTTATAAGCCCGAGGTGAAACCGAGGGCTTTAATAACACGAGTTTGTAATTCCTTTACCGCCCGTGGCACACACAATGTTTTTCATCACACTTGTGAGGAAATCTTAATAATATAACCTTACTAATCGCCTCAGTATGACAAGAAAATATTAAAACGGACAGTGACATTAGTGACATTTAAGTCCATAGACAATGCGAAGTCAAGTCACGTTCGGAAACCATAGCGGTAAGCGGCATTTTATATTTGCAAAATAAAGAAATACATTATTTAAACATTTGATTAATGTTACCGAAATATGTGTTTACATGTATTTGCAATAACAGTTATCTTTAAATAAATATTTCAGTGATAAAAGTTAAAAAAGTAAGTTGGCGTTTCCTTTAAACATGACAAATAAGAGTGAAACAGAACCAGCGTTTCAAATTTAAAAAGAAAACCATTACGCCCTAGGGCGTAATAGGTCATTTACGGCCCGCAGAACCTACGTGTAATGACACCATTTTCGAGCAAGTGTGATGAAAAAGGTATTTTCGGTCCAAGCTGCAGTTGTCTCTATCGCGCTCTGCTGGGGAGAGGCGAGCAGTGCGGGACAGCGACACATTTTACAAATACCTAATTTTCAATTCTCTCCACCTTACTGTTTCTTCTTAAATCTTTGCTTGTAGTGTGTTAATGTGGTAACGTTATTGAAACTCGTCCTCGTGAGAGTATAGGTGTAGGTATGTTTTTTTTAGAAGCCTGACAAACTGCAAGCATTACTGGCTGTTGCAAAAATCGGACCCGGTGGGGGCCGTATCGTTCTTTATTTTACGTCACACCTGGCCATAAAGTTGCAATTACAGCACGCTATGCGTGCGGAAAATCCCACTTCCTGGCCTGGGGGAGACGTAAAATTTTGTACTTACCACGGGAGGTAATAAAGAAAGCCTCAGATCGCATATTTATCGCCCTTGCCTTCAGCTCGGGCGTCAAATACCTGCGATCTGAGACATTCTTTGTTTTACCTCCCTAGGTACCTAAGTAATGTACTAATATGTACTCGTATAGAAACGAGACGAAGACGAGAGACTTAATACGCAAATTTCCCACTTAACTAGCCTTACTTTTATCTCTCTTCTACCCACTACCTACCCACCCACCTATCTACCTATCCCCCACTTAAAATGTAATTATTAACGAGTATCTTAAATAGACATAAAACGACTCATCTTAAGCGATTGATCCCTCTTCATGTTTCCTTTAATAAAACTGATGAAAATTAATGGACCTAGCTCTATTTCAAAGTGTAATATTAATTAAGTTCCCGAAATTGCTTTCGGCATTATTAGAGATGTTTAGGCAATAGGAGTAATATTACCAAATTCAAATTCAAAATAATTTATTTGTCCAACATAGGTAATAAAGATGTTACAAATAATTACTTAGTGTCACTATGTGGTACCTTGCGGCATACAAATTTTAGTCGATGACATACATGCTGTTCATTTCAAACATAGAATATACAATACAATTATTTTATTACGTTAGTTACAAGGTATGTCATTCTGTGGTGTTCGTTACTAAACTATTCTATATACTATCACTTAAGTATTCTTGCACAGTATAATATGCCTTTTGCGCGAGAAAGTCATGTAGGGTATTCTTGAAATTAGTTACATTATTTTTCCCTAAGATGGATTTTGGTAACTTATTATATATTCTGGGTGCCTGCCATAGCAAATAAACTCTTGGCTAGCAATGCAGTTTTAAATGGCCTGTTATTTATTTTCCAAGACGTTAAGTTGCGAAAAGTATCAGATACCACAATAAAAAACCAAATGTGATGATTGAATGTGTATCGCAGAGTTTTTTAATTTCTGTAAGTTATTGTTGTTGGTGGATGCAGGTTGCTTCCAACCGAACTAATTGGAAATCTATGGGGGAGGCCTAAGTCCAGCAGTGGACGTCCTATGGCTGAAATGATGATGATGATGTTGATGATGATTGTTGCGTCGGTGGCATAGGTCAAAATTCCAAAAGTAACCGTGCTTTAGAATCGTGAAATAAAGTGATTTCAGGCCGTTTCAGATGTGGCTCCTTCACATACTAAAAGATCGAAAATTCACCCAGGATTCCGTTGTTTTCATATAAGCGCCTGAAACATATTTTCAGTCCGTTTCGGGCCACCCTCTATCGGTCATTATTCATTATCATCATCATAATTTCAGCCATAGGACGTCTACTGCTGGACACAGGCCTCCTCAATAGATTTCCACATGGGCCGGATAGAAGCGACCCGCATCCAACGAGTCCCCGCAACCCTAACCAGGTCATCCGACCACCTTGCACCTTGCCAGTTCGTGGTCTCCACTCGAAGACCC
This sequence comes from Eudemis profundana, assembly GCA_947034925.1. NCBI lineage: Eukaryota > Metazoa > Arthropoda > Insecta > Lepidoptera > Tortricidae > Eudemis > Eudemis profundana. The sequence goes on along the minus strand of OX344814.1, from coordinate 4,043,969 downwards.
TTTCTGCCAACGGCCATCGTTTCTTCGAGCTATGTGCCCCTGCCCTGCCCATTGCCACTTCAATTTGCTTACCCGGTTGCTATGTCGGTGCCCTTGGTTCGTCTACGAATCTCCTCATTACTGATTCGGTCTCGCAGAGAGATCCCAAGCATAGCCCTTTCCATCGCTCGCTGAGTGACGGCGGTTATTATTATTTCCCTTAAATACTAAGGCACTTACGTCTTTCCTCTGCTGTGCGAAAGCATCAATATGAAAGACAATTTTAATAAGTTTCCTAAGAAACTCATTTAAGGCCTGAAAACGCCGTTCACGTGTTTTGAACAGAATTTTCCTTTGATTATAATTAAGTAATATGAAACATTTATCAATTCGTAATGTTGGAAAGGAATATTGTCGACGTCAATTGCTGTCTTTAAAAGTAAATTAAAAAATATATAAAGATAAAAAAGTCGGGCTTGCCCACTGAAGATTCCGTACAAACTTATACTTAGTACAATATTGTCTTCGGTTTCCGCGATTATCACTCATTGTAATATAACAACTTAAACGGATTACATCGCGTATATTACTAAATTTTTCACAGTGCTAGTTTGGCCTAGGAGAAACTAGTTTATCCTGACACGTTCAGGATATACTAGTTTAGCCTAGGACAAACTAGTTTGGCCTAAATACTTTGGGTTCAACTAGTTCGATTGGCCCGTTTAATCGTTCCCGGTTTCAGGCCAAACTAGTTTGGCCTGAAATCGTGTGAATCGTGTTCATCGTCAGTGTTGGGCGATGAATAATATTTTTGACAGAAACATATTAATATATGCAACGGTACAAATAACAACCGACAAATCTCCAAACATTACGCGAACAATACGTCAGCGAGCGTAATCCACTAAACGTCCGTTACGCAGTAATGAATATCAGTACACATTTCCCGGACAATCAATTTGGAACGACTATTAATCTGACTTAATTCGCTGCCTGCATTGTCGGTTGCCGTCATTGACTTATATATTATATTATAAGGACTCGGCCAACAGGCGCGACTTAAAGCGTCTGCTAAACATCAGTTTGTAGCGATACTGCCACCTAGCGACACTCGTTCGAAGAAGAAGACAGTAACAGCAGTACAACGACAGATGGCGCTTACATGAACGCCCATAATATAAACGGCACCATTCCCACAGTGTCCTGCATCGCACTATAGAAGTGTTCGTAACGGTAATACTACATATACCACTTTCAACCAACTTCCTTCGGACTTCGGTCCCCACCCAAGTAGCACGCAAGCTGTATAAAAGCTTATACAGCTATTATAGCGCCCAAACTGGGGGTATAATAGCTGTATAAGCTTTTATACAGCTTGCGTGCTACTTGGGCAGGCGCAACACAAGCCTGGAGAGAGAGTTCTCTATTGTCTTCTCTTCCAGAAGTTTATCAGTTTCTTTTAACCTTCAAAGCAATAAATAATATACTAAGGAATATTTGTACCTACTATGCGTACCAGACAACAATATACAAACATAAAAAATATTTTTCAAAGTTGTTGAACGAAACATTGTTTGATGAGTAGAATCTACGTTTTAATTATTTGCTCCTGTTACAAGCAACACCCGTTCAAGATAATAAAACCTCAATCCATCCATGATTTTGAACATTTTTTACTATGGGGTCAACTTTGTAAATGCAAAAAAAAATTAACTGTTTCATGGAAAAGGTCATGAATAGATACCAAAATGTATGAGAGAGTTGTATTTTTTTTGTATTTACAAAGTTGACCCCATAGTAAAAGTTGTTCCAAATCATGGATAGATTGAGGTTTTATTATCTTGAATCACGTCCCAGATTTCACCCAGTATATATACGTCAATGGCTGCCGTTGATTAATGGGCTGGTATTGGCGATAGTTTGACATTCTGTGTTATTTCAACCAATTGAATTATGCGGTAGGCGCTGGATTCCAACCCCCGACTTTTTCCTCATGAAATTCCGACTTTTTCAGAGAAACTTTCGCGCGTTTAACCCTATAGGGGTTGGATTTCAAAAAATCCCTACTGCACCTTCGTGACCCCTAAGTAACATGTGTTCCGTGGAAAATTTATGAAGTATCGTTCAAAATTTTGTTTCAATGTTCCTTTTTTACACTCTGTAAGAGTTAGCTCTTTAGCGATTAGACCGCCTGTTGTTTATAAAACCACAAGTGTGGATGCGAGTTGTAAATTTTAAAGTAATGGGTTTCTCTAGACACAAATTTGAAAGTCCTTGTTTTTATAAGCAACATAAATACTTTTTCATCACACTTGCTCGAAAATGGTGCATTACACGTAGGTTTTGCGGGCCGTAAATGACCTATTACGCCCTAGGGCGTAATGGTTTTCTTTTTAAATTTGAAACGCTTGTTCTGTTTTACTCTTATTTGTCATGGTCAAAGGAAACGCCAACTTACTTTTTTAACTTTTATCACTGAAATATTTATTTAAAGATAACTGTTATTGCAAATACATGTAAACACATATTTCGGTAACATTAATTAAATGTTTAAATAGTGTATTTCAGTATTATGCAAATATAAAATCAACCATTTTAGGTCTTTACCGCTATGGTTTCCGACCGTGACTTGACTTTCGCTTTGTCTATGACATATGTCACTAATGTCACTTTGATGTTTTAATATTTTCTTTTCATACTGGGACGATTAGTAAGGTTATATTATTAAGATTTCCTCACAAGTGTGATGAAAAACATTGTGTGTGCCTCGGGCGGTAAAGGAATTCTTTATTTACCGCCCTTGATACACAATGTACTATTGCGCCTTTGTTTAAGTAATACGAAGAAGGCAGAGCTGAGTGCAAAAAGTTGAATAGGGGAAAAACCTGAGAAACCCGATATTTAAGTAGAAAGTTGAGCCATGAATATAAAACTCAATTGTTTCAAACGTTACGCAAACGGACATAGGACAGCTTATATTATCTATCTGTTCGTACCACAGAATAAGTAATAGAACTACGTACAAAAGTTTTTCTTTCTAACCAAACTGACATTCAGGCCCGACCACCGGACGAAACGCACCGCATCTGATCGTCTCTCTCAATAGCATAACGCGCGCTCTTTCTGGTCGCTGGTTCCAGAGGTGCAAAATTCTAGCAGTGAGCCAATTCTTCTTACGCCTAATCTCCTTGTTATTGTTTTAACATTTAGAGTGCCATCGACCCAATAGTCGGCTTCAACGTCTATAGGTTGGGAACTTCGTTGGTGACACTCACATGCGCGCTTTTTGTTATGTGCAGCCGTAACTACTTACACAAGTTGACGCCAACACGGACGGCTGCCTGCGGAGGTTGCCTCCGTCGGTCACCGTTCGTGTAAGCGGTAACTTGTGTAAGTAGTTACCTACGGCTGCACATAACAAAAAGCACGCATGTGAGTGTCACCAACGAAGTTGCCAAGCTATAGTCGTCTACGCACGGTTTTCACCACTACTACCAACACACTACTTAACTAAGGCGTAGCACACGTAACGATACTAGGCAGTCAATGTGTTAATATTCTGTATTCTTGGGGTAAACGACGATCATCTTCCTAAGACTTTAAACTACTTACAAGAATTTTATTATCTCAGAGCTCAACAGACTAACCTAAACTTGTATTTTATTATATTCTTCTATTGACTTCCAGAAGGGAAATCGCTGGCGACGTCATACGAGTGCAAATTCATAGAAACGTCGGTGGGGATCAACCACAACGTGGACGAGCTGCTGGTGGGGCTGCTGACGCAGATCCGCCTGAAGCAGCAGCACGCCGAGCGAGTCAGGTGACAACCCTGGATCATTACTATATAGAGCCCTTCGATTCTGGTGACAACCCTAGATCATAGCTCTAAATCCTTTGACAACCGAAGACTTTCACACTTTGATCGAGTGTTTAGGTGCAGGTGACAACCCTGGAACTACTCTTTAAAATTAGTTGACAAACCTAGGACTACTCTTTAGAATTAGCTGACAACCTTAGACTTTTACCCATAGATAGGATGCAGCCTCTATTTATGTCAAGGCCATTGTGATTTGAGCCAAATGGTGACAAATTGACAATCCTAGGCCTTGACATAGATACCATACTTAGTCAGTGGACAACTCTAGATCATAACCCTTAAAACTATTATTTTGGCAACCCCAGACTTTTACCGTTTGATCGAGTGTTTAGATTCAGATGACAACCCTACACTTCTGCTCCTATAAAGAGCCTTAAGGATCTGGTGGCAACCCTATACCTGGGCATAGATGCTCCACTTCTAGAATCCGAAGACAAATTTTAGTGTAAGCACTAGCAAGGTGCCAACCCTGGATTATAACCCTTAGAATTCCTTTGACAACCCCAGATTTTACCCTTAGATCGAGTGTTTAGGTACAGGTGACAACCCTGGAATCTCCCTTTAGAATTAGTTGACAACCCTAAACATTTACCCTTAGATAGAGCCTATTGACTCAGATGTAATATGCGGCTATTCTAGTATAACTCAAAGCCGTTTACAATTCATGTCAAATACTGCCTCAGAAAATCGTGAATAATTGAGCCATGGCTGTGACGGGCAGTTAAAACGATTTGAGAAAAATATTTTTACTAAAAAAAACCCGACCGCGGTGCACTTTAAAAGTGCATAAAATCCGCCATTTTTATTTTAACAAACTTCATACCCAGTGACACTCGCGTTATCAAGACGAATCCAATGATGTATCATTTATCAAAATCGGTTGTGCCGTTGAGTAGTTACGAGCGGACACAGGAACGGACATACATACATACATACGGGTCAAACACATTACCCTCCTTTGGGCTTCGCCGCAGTCGGGTAATTAAGGTGTCTGCCCACTACATCGTATCATACCATGACCGTACTATGAACGAAGGTTATAGGTTAACGCGGGCTTATTTTACTCGACGACAAACATGCGCCTATTTTGCGTGATGGGTTGATGGCACTCTTGCCAATTCAACTCTACTAGAAAGCCTAGCAGACTCTTGACGTTGCTGACGACTTCTGGGAGTGACCTCGGTGTTCCGAGGTGGCGCGCCCGGTACTTGGCCACCCCCGGGCATTCGAGAATGACGTGGGCGGCTGTCTCCTCCACCTCCATGCAGGCTCTGCACAGAGGGCTGTCAGTATATTTAGGGTAAATATTGGTAATAGTATGGTGGTCGTATCAATGCTACTTCCTTCGTTCCAGAAAGCGCAGTAGTTCCCGCAAGAATCGAGGGCGCGCGCGCTCGCCCCAGAACGACCCGACGACGGCGCCCGCGCAGCCGCCCGCCTCCGTCTCCGCCGCCAGCACGCCCAGGAAACGGACGAGGCTCTCTGCTAGCGTTAAGGTAAATCATCACCATAAGCCTCGCCAAAGAATTCCTCAAAGCCTCACAAGCATTTTTAATATTTTTATGCTACACCTGGCCATAAAGTGGCTTTTTCCGCACGCTGCGACTCCGTAAGGAAAAAGTCGCTTTCTGGCCAAGTGTAGACATAAAATGATGTACACAACACGGGAGGTAATAAATAAAGCCCTCTATCGCATATTTACGTCCCTCGCTTGCAGCTCGGGCCGCAAACTTCTGCGATCTCGGTCTTTCTTTGTATTACCACCCTAGTTGTGTAATGTACTATTACGTCACACCTGGCCATAAAGTTATTGCCACCCGCCCGCTATACGTGCGGAAAATCCCTACTTCATAGCCTGGGGGGAGACAGAAAATTTTGTACCTACTTACCACGGGCGGTAATATAAAGAAAACTCCACCGCCTATTTACGTCCCTTCCTTGCAGTTTGGGCCGCAAACATCTGCGATCTCGGCCTTTCTTTGTTTTACCACCCTAGTTGCGTAATGTACTATTTTCGTAAAAAAAGACTAACTGAGGAGTTTCTTGCGGCATTCCTTCTTGGTGTCACTTTTCGAAACGCTAGTAGATTCAGGCTTGGCCTATGGCCTGTGGCCTATTTGAAGAGTAAATAATTTGGAATATTTGGATTAAAATAAGGGTTAACAAATTCCCTTAATACTTCCAGGTCCGTGGCCTCCTCGGGCGCGTGTGGGCGCGCGACTCCAAGTCAAAATCGTGCGAAAACCTGCACGTCCTCTAGCACTCGGCCGCCGACCCCATCGCCTGCTTCCCGTTCTTCGACTGCGCCACTAACTACGCTTAAACCCTCAGAACAACGCTTTAACTACGATCAGAATAGTACATTGTGTATCAAGGGCGGTAAGTAAGGAATTACAAACGAGTGTTTGTTACAAGGCCGAGGCGAAGCCGAGGGCTTTAATAACACGAGTTTGCAATTACTTTACCGCCCGTGACACACACAATGTTTTTCATCACACTTGTGAGGAAATCAGATTAAAATAATCTTACTTAACCTAAATAAAATTGTAAAACTGACAGTGACATAAGTGACATATATCAAGACGACAAGTCACGTTCGGAAACCATAGCGGTAAAGACTTAAAATAGTTGATTTTATATTTGCAAAGTACTGAAATACACTATTTACACATTTAATTAATGTTACAGAAATATGTGTTTACATGTATTTGCAATAACAGTTGTCTTTAAATAAATATTTCAGTAATAAGAGTTAAAAAAGTAGTTGGCGTTTTCTTTGAACATGACAAATAAGAGTAAAACAGAACCAGCGTTTCAAATTTAAAAAGAAAACCATTACGCCCTAGGTCGTAATAGGTCATTTACGGCCCGCAAAACCTACGTGTAATGACACCATTTTCGAGCAAGTGTGATGAAAAAATGCTTTAACTGCCCTGACATAAAATGCTTAAGCTGCCCTCAGAAAAATGCTTAAACTTACTTTAGAAAAATGCTTAACCCGATCTGAGAAAAAATGCTTAAGCTAGCCTCAGGAAACTGCTTAAACTACCCCCAAAAAAAGCTTAGATTCCTCGCAGGAATATGCTCAAACTGCAGAATGAAAACGTTTAATATAACCACACAACAAAAAAATTGCGGTCGTATGATGGCTGCGTATATCGTAAATTATAAAGTACCCGTCGCGTTCCGACTAATATGGAAGTATAAGAGTGATTTTTTTTTTTTAATCTTTATTTTTATGAGGGAGTTTCATCAAAGTTGATGACGCCACTCCCATTGTTACGAATCCCTATAAGAGTGATGTTAAGTATGCTTTATCATTTATTTATATTGCGATATAATTGACCATCATAGGCCTTCTGTATAATGCAGTGGCTTCCATTGTTCGTATGAGTTGCGCGCTATAAATACTCAAAAGCGCTGAGAACGGGTACATTTTGAAACATGATTGTTTTTTAACGAAAAATTACATTGATAATGTATCGGGGGCCATAATATTTTGGCTATAATCTGCGATTTTACACTAATTTTACGAAACAACCTGGGCCCCGTTTTACGAAGCTACAAGTTACAATTTTACAAGTCTAAACTAGCAACATTGGCCAAATCAACCAATTGCGTTGCTGTATTTGACCAATGTTGCAAGTGTAGACTTGTAAAATTGTAACTTGTAGCTTCATGAAACGAGGCCCTGTAGGCGTATGATGGTACGTTTTGTCGCGCGATAAATAAATGATAAAGCATCCGTCACATTCTGACAAATGCTTTATCATTCATTTCACGCGACACAGCGTAGCATCATAATAAACCTACTAGTAACTTTGACACTCGGGTAACATTGAATGCTCTCAAAAATAGATTTCAGAACTCTATTCTAAATTCTAAATGTTATTACTTTTTTGTTCATCATTAACATAGGTATGTAAAGCTATTTATGCCACACCTGGCCATAAAGTGGCTTTTTCCGCACGCCGCGCGTACGGAAAAAGCCGCTTTCTGGCCAAGTGTAGACATAAAATGGTGTACACAACACGGGAGGTAACAAAGAAAGCCCTCGATCGCATATTTACGTCCCTCGCCTGCCGCTCGGGCCGCAAACTTCTGCGATCTCGGCCTTTCTTTGTATTACCGTAGTTGTGTAATGTACTATTTTCTTCAATGAACAAATAAAATAAAATAATCGTTTTATTGGCTGATTAATCTCACCTATACCTAAAACCTTTCCACCAATTACAGTAATTTGATTAATTGATCTTTTATAAGATTGTTCATTTTTACCAGAGTTTTCAAAGTTACCAGAATGGACGGATTACGAAAACCATACCTACTCGTAATTAAAATAAAACAATCAGTACCAAGTTACGTCGGAACTGAACAATGAACAAAAATCGCCGTATAAGTATTTTTCATCTAAAAGACTTGTAACACTGTAAGTAGTCGAATATGTGGAGCACATAGATTTCTTGCAAAACGAGCAATATTAATTTAAGTTGAATATTGACCAAATATGTTTAATATCAGAAGCTAAGATCATAGTGTCAAAAACATATCTATTAAAAATACGGCAGAGCTACTTCAAAATAATAAAAAAACTACAATGGTCTTCACGATTAATAATTTAAACGGATTATTTTAGGTACTTAAGTTTACAAGTAAGTAAATCACCTTTTAAGAAAGCACAGTTTTAATAATCCGTTAAATACCATTCTTTCAGATGATAAAGAAGTTTTGGAGTCTAAAATATAAAAGTTTTAATTTTTACGCACAGTAGTGTGTCAGCCGAGTTTGACTGGAATCACAACGCTATCTATCTAAAGAAGGCTCTAATTTTGACTTACACTCACCAGATGGCAGTACGCATTAAAGAAGAAACGTTTACTATCCAGAATTAGGAAACATTTGATGGATGTAACTTTCCACTATCGTTTGTCTCGCTTTTCTTATTTCCTTGCTCTTAGCGACATGTGTAACTCCTGATTTCGTGTATTATCTCTATTATCATAAATTAATATTTGACGAAAGAGCAATCTTCACGTCATATAAATAGTCAACCAGAGAGAAATACAACAGCTAAAGTAAACATGTATACTGCCAAAAATGAGGCGGGTATGCATGTACCCTACCAAACAAAAATGAATGGCAGGGTGACTATGCCTTTCTTTAATCGACTGTGTACTTTCGTTGCTTAATATATTACGCCATTGCTATCTCTTATGCAAACTACAAATCCAACTTTATTCATTCTAACTAACTTGCTATCTCGTATTGTCATCACGCTTTGTAATAAGTTGAAAAAGGATAGATATACTCGCTTTTAAAACAACCGCTGCCGCTAAAATGCTTTGAAACGAAACGAACGGGAAATATAGGGTCGGCGACATAATCATTATGTTGAATATACTTTCAGCAGAATATAAAGGAGTTTGTAATATTATCGAAATGGTTTCGATGAGTTTTAAAATATACGATGACATTAGCAGCTGTTCTTGCTTTTAATCTAAATACAAGAACTGAGAATGTCAAGCTTTTTGAATCTACATATAGTACGTATATCAAGGTATGGTATTACTAAAGTAGGAAGCGAAGATATACAAAAGTACTGCTTTGAAAGTATTAGTAGAGAGTTAGTAAGTGAGAAATTATATGTGATCCTATTGTGTCTCGTAAACATTTATATTATATTCCAAACCAAAATATATTAATTATTGTAGACAATGTAAAATGTACGATTAGTGTAGAAAATCGTTTGCTGTGTGGGATCGTTTGCTGTAATTATGTTTGTCTATTTTGTATATTATTAGATTTTAAGATACCGGTGTATAATTATCGTGTCAGACATAATAGTGAAAAATGTGCTAGTCTCATATGTTTCATATGTCTTAGTATTTTATGCTTTAAAAATTCCTCTTCCGTTTTGTTTGGAAAGGTTCTCCAACTGTTTTATAGTTTAATTGAGATCGTGAATCTGTATTTAATATTGCATTATTTTTTGCAATAAATGAATGTTTGTTTCTACACAATATTTTTTGTCTGAGGATAGAGGATTGGTTCAATTTCTTGTTTTTTTATGTAATTTTTTAAACTCAAAAGAACCTTTCTTTAACAAACTTTAATCTTAGTTTAGCTTGATTTTAGTTTGGTTTGATACAAAAAATTGGGTCCACTGCTTCAAAATTTGAGCAAAACGAATTAGGTAGGGGTTTAATTTTGGTAATAAAGTAGAAAGAGTAGGTTTGGGAATATATTAGATTTGCCTTTATTATATGGGAATAGACAAGATCATTAAAAACAAAAATATACTTTAATGATACGTAGTGCAGTATTTCAATATGACAAAAAAATACCTCTAAATACTTTACTAAGACAACGCTAGATTCGTGTGCCGCTGGCCTATTTAAACTTGGCTTCTGCACTACAGCGCACAATTTTTTTTTAGAAAATAAGTATTTTACCCGACTGCGGTGAAGCCCAAAAGTAGGGTTATTTGAGATTTAATTTTTGTCTGTTCCCAGAAAGGTAGTTAGAAGGTAAACATCACGATTGCCAGCTAAATCAAAAAAATATATATCAAAATATAGTTATAGCTGAAGGTATAGAGGTATAGAAAGTAGTAAACAATGCGTTTGAGGTGAATTTGGAGCGACAAATAGAAAGTCCATCCAAAAAAATCTTTTTTTTTAGACTTGTACGCCCGCCTTTTGTTTTTAGAATTAAGCCCTTAGACCTGTAAGTATTATTTAAAAAGAAAATTGTTTCAATTTCAGTGCCTGATATTAAAAATACGTTTTTTGATCCCTCCGTGGTACCCATTTGCCTTATTTTATTAGTGTATTATTATTTCGTAGCAGCGTTACATATAGGTGTAGTATATTATTATACATTAGTAAATTAACAATTATCAGAATTACTAGTAAAATTTAAGGTCTAGGTGTATTTTTACATTCGTCTATTTGATGTCAAATAGTAATTTTAACAGTATTAGTCGCGAAAGTTTGATTCGAGGAAAGTTTTAGTAACGCACGTAGTGATTGGCTATTTTGCAAAATTGGCGCCTTAAGCCGAAACGGAGCAACTCGTGCCATCCTCTTCTCACTTATGAGATTCGCAAGAGATGCCATGCGAGCCACGCTTCGGCTTCAGATATCCGCCATGTTGGATTGTTGGGTCAAACTGTTCGTTACTTTTAAAAGTAGTTATTGGGAAGCTCTGGCTTCTGGATATTTCGAATATCGCAAAGCGTTTATTAATCCGAAAAGAATAAAGCGAGAATTTAAAGATTTCATTTACTAAGTTTATTTAAAAAAATATTTGATAATTGAGCTCGGATTGTTTTTTTTATTACAGTCATGTATTAATAAGAACGGCCAGAATTATTTTGCCACCAGTTTGTGGTCAAAATGACCACAAACCACATGGCAGATATAATGGCAGTCAGAAATAAAGTAACACATTCGAAAACAAGTGGGTGAATCAACTTTTCCTTGCTTTATGCAAAGATTGCCCTATCTTCTTATTTGTTCACCTTTTGCATGTTTTAACATGATTTAAATGGAACAAGATCTTACATCTAGAGATAAATGAGGTAAAAATAAAACTCGTTTTTAATAAATAAATAGGGTGACCCAGCGGACGAACCTTTATTTTCATACAAAAAAAGGGGGCAGCTATGTCCACTGGGTCACTGCTTATAAACAAGTTATAATAAAAAATATTTGCATTACGTAGCTGTATTATCTGTCTTTTAAATGAGTATACATTTTATTAAAAAAATATCCAAATATAGATTTCATTTTAATTTTAGTTGGAGAAGGAGAAATTTTGTTGACAAATAAAAGTTGATTCACCCAAGTACAAAGGCAACATCTAGGAAGCTGATATTTTGCTCTGTTTCAAAGAGATTATTAGCGATTTGCGATATTGGAAATATCTTTATATGTGTGAACCCCAGGGTCCAAATATAACACCAATCTCACTTCGCCCTTGGACATTCCTGGCCCATCCTGGACCTAAGTCCTCAGCAGTAGATCATCAGTAGTCAAGCTTAGCGTAGAGGTTCCGATCTGGAGGAGATCCCTTATTGGGATAGGTTCACCTTTGCACATTTGCTGTGTTAAGATGTCAGGTCAGATAATTACGGCCTCTTCTGGTAACAGGGAGTTTTTCAAATAAAGCGAAAGCACAACGATTCTGAGCAAAAAAAAAACAAAAATTAAATATTCTAAGATACAAAAGCATATGTACACTTTTTGAAAAACGCTCAGCAACCAGACCTGCTAAATCTGGCATCAAAAAGTATCCTTAAAGAAACGGGAAAAAGTACCAAATAATCTACAAAATCTATAATCTATATAAATAACTAATCTTTAGTATAAAACAGTACAAGTGTAATAATTACACTTTTTGAACAAGTAGGTATGTGGAATCTTTTGGCCAAATAATTATTAAATATTCAATGTAATGCTTCCTTTAAGTTATAGGGAACGTGTACGACGAAGGTGCTGCCAACTGGTGCCGCCAATCTAAATCATATACCCTCTCATGCTGGGGCCACATTGACGAAAACGCCGTTAATAACGTTAATTTATCGCGTTGAAGGACGATTAACGTCAGTGTAGCTACAACTTACTACATTTGACATTGACACTTACATATTATCATTGACATTGACAGCTTGATTTGACAGGGGCGATAGTTTCCTTTATTGTCCGCCCGTGTCTCTTTTGTCGTTTAGTGCTGCCACCTATAGTTCGTGCACGTTCCCTCTCAATTTTCAAAAAGACAAAAATAAGCAAAAATTTAAAAAAAATGTATTTTCTCCAACCGGTTTCTGAAGAAAATATGCTACGGATCGGAACCTTAGCTTTTTATTTTAAAAGGGACGTAGATACAAACCCAGGGAATTGACAATAAGGGTATCAGCATCACTATTAGAATCATCTAAAATATGTTTTCGTATTTGAAGCTAGATTTCGTTACTCATTAGTTTAAATATAAGGATTCGTGACAGGCCGACGTTGGAGTTAGTTCTGATGAGACGCTACTTAATCTACTGCTGCCTTCTTACCACGATTCTGACTTTTAACAAATTTATGTTTTATACCAAGATAAAACGAAATTACATCAGTACGTGCCCTTTCACAAAAAGAGGCTAATGCAACGAAAATAACATTTTTGTTAGATTATATCAAATGGCTATGTAATTTCTATCAAACCTCGGATACGTCATTTAGATCGTCTGCAAGAATTTTATTGGATTAATAATAATATTGTTGTGTATTGAAGTTAAGGCACAAAATAAGAAATAATAGTTACGTTCAGTAGTTTATCTTTTTAACAAAACTGACGTTCGGGTCCGACCACCGGACGGAACGCACCGGATCCGACCATCTCTCTCCATCGCGTGCTCTTTCAGGTCTCTGGCTAAGCCCCTCCGCGGGGGCAAAGTTTGGTACTCTGTCGAAATAGCGGAGTGAGCTAGTCCTGGTTTAAGTAACAAACAAATACATACAATACAAAGTCATGACTAAAGGGGAAAAAACGTAATTAAAGCCTTTGTTGCAAACAATACCACTGGCTAAAAGTACAGAGTATATAAGTGTTTTACCTATAAACGTCGCTTATCCGTTTAGGTTTTTTACACGTGAAAACTTTAACCCGCAATTACAATAAAAATATATATCTAATTAAGTAGACTATTCTTCTCAGAGAAGGACTAAGGAACCAGGCACGGAATAAAACGATTATAACCCCCCTTTGGATTGAACCTTAAAAACTACTGCAAATTTTGTTCAAGAGTCAGAATCGTGTCCCATTTCCTTTGGCTTACCTCTTTCTGCTTTGTAAAAGTGTTCACTCGTCGCTCTGGTACGGCTACTTGGCTCTCTTTTTACAGGCCTCGTCTCTGTACTGGGTGACAGAAAGAAACTCTTATGCGTATTCACTTTTTTGTATGGGACGTAAACATAGACAGTCAAATGTCAAATATATGGTTTAGGTGCCCTATATGGGTACATAAAAATACAAAAGAGTAAAATAAAATGAAAATAAGTCACTTTGTCACTTTTTTTAGACGTATGATCATTTTATGAACGAATAAAAATTGAAGTGATATGTCTCATGGGCACTTTAATTTATAAAATTGATATCACTATGAAAAATAAGTCAGCCTTTTCTCAACATTTAGTGTTGATCATACTGTTTTCAAGAAAACGGATAATGGCAGAATGATGAATGTGTAAGGATTTTGTTTTAATTTAAAAGTAAAAATCAACTCTAAAATGCCCGTTTTTTTTTATTTTTCTTTTTTTTTTTACTATAAAATGCCCGTACAGAAAAGATTTTACGCTTAAAAGTGACTTACCCATGCCTAGTATTAACCCCATTGGACCATATTAAGCAATACATCCCAGTATATTATTATAGCCCAGTAATTAGTGAAGAGTAGGCGTAGCTTACTGTAGAATTTTATATCGTTGTAATATAATACAAATATAGCTATACACTATTGATTTTAATTTATAAACTTTAAAAGAGCATTAGCAACAATAAACATTTTCTGTTATTTTATGCAAAAAAAACATAAAAAAAAAATTAAAAATAAATTGAAAAAAAAGTTCGTCAATTTTTTCTAAACAAACACGAAGTATTTTTTCGCGACTCCGCGATGCTTATAAAAAATATGCATTTTATTAGTTTATGATTAATTTAAATAGTGCTTAGCTAATATTTGTTAAAATTTAATATATCAGTGTGTCCATGTGAATACGATTTGGTGTTTGATGTTTTTTCATATTTTTCATGGAGTTATTTGTATTATTTTTCATACAATTTGTATGTACATATTCGTTTTCGATATATAAAAAAAATAATAAATATAGAATCTGATATAAAAATGCCGAAGCTAAAAAATAACTATTTAACTTAAGCTATTGCTTTAAACGATAAACTTTAATACAGGCTTTTCCATTTAAAATACAATAACATTTAGATTATAACTATATTTCAATTAACGTAGATTGTGCCACATTCATATTGAATCTCCAAAAAATCCATTTTTATTTTTATTTCATAGGTACGTATTTCTATTTTTTTTTTAACTTATGGAGAAAATACGCCATAGAATCATTTGGTCGTTTAATTACATATTTTTTATACTTATTGTGGTTATGTACACTTCGAAAGTAAAATCAGACGGGATCGTACCTATGCTACGAAAACCTTGGTAATTTGCTGCGCGTACGGAAAAAGCCGCTTTCTGGCCAAGTGTAAACATAAAATGATGTACACAACACGGGAGGTAATAAAGAAAGCCATCGATCGCATATTTACGTCCCTCGCTTGCAGCTCGGGCCGCAAACTTCTGCGATCTCGGCCTTTCTTTGTATTAACACCCTATAGTTATGTAATGTACTATTATTGTACTATGCTCCGTATGACATCACTTTAAAGCGCATACGTACAGTCAGATACAGAGAAAAGTAACCTCCTTGACATTCTACGAGTGATCGATTGAATCAGGTGTTACTTTGCGGAAATCCATGTTAATTAAAACAAAAACATTGCTTTGCTAATCCGCGATATGATAACGTATTAGTCAATTAGTGGTAGCCTTTTATACTGACTTGCGTGTTTTTTCCTGCATTTACATGTACTTAAAATAAAAAAAACATGCAAATAAATATAACAACAAGTTAGTCAATGGGGAAATTAATGAGGGAAGTATTCTGGAAAACTTAAACTTTGTCGTCCCAAAAACAAACATAAGGTCCTCACGTATCACCACCTTCCAATCAAAGCTGGCCAAATCAAATCTGGGCAAGTTTTCTGCTCTGCATAGGTTCCAGGCACTGTTCAACCAGTATCAGAAAGAACATGATCTTGATATATATTCAGACAGTATCCTAAGTTGGAAGCGTAAGATCCTATTACAGAGAAATTGTCTTCGGCCAATAGCTCATAAGTTTGTCACATAAATTATCTATTTTAACGGTGTCAGTTAACGTTTATATTAATGCATTAAATATTTTAATCATAATTTTATTGTAAGGTATTTTAAATTTTAGAAACTAACTGCCAATATTGTGAATGCTGTTGCACTCCTGTAATTGAGGCACAGGCTGGGCACGATCCCTCAATTTATTTATTATTTGATTGTAATAGTCTGTGTTTTGTTGGTGTGTCAATAAATAAATAATAATAAATAACAATATACCACCAAAAATACACGTGTTTCGCCTCTCTACGAGGTCATCCTCAGGAGAAGCTGGAGATGTTGACCGTCCGGCGTCCGCTGATGAAATGTTGTTGTTCATCGCAGATTAGCAAAGCAATATTTTTGTTTTAATACTACAAATGTAGGTATGACACGGAGACTCCTTTTTGCTGCAGGATAGTACTACAGATGGTAAGGTACTATGTTAATATCTGAACACCAGTAGAGTCTGTGCGGAAAGAGAATAGGCGTGGCGAAAAACGGAACTAACCTAATCAGTATGGCCACAGGATAGAAAATACAGCACATACGGTAGAAAAGCATTACAGCGCCCCCCAAAATTAATCCTATTCTCTTTCCGCACAGACTCTACCTAATGGCGTATTTTCCTGTCGAGTTGCAATAAGTTGTTACTTGGTTTAATCGTAAATACGTGATTTAATGTAGTAGTTTTTAATAACCATTCATAACGAATCGTAATTTATAATTAAAATAATAAAATATATCTACAATGGACTGTACTGTCGGAATATCGTTTTAATTAACTGATATAACCACATATCTAATTAATTAAAAGTATACACAATTTTTCTGAAAATTTTGCGCACAAAGAGATATCACAGAACCCGCGTAGACGCTCAAACTTTTTTGAGCATTTTATTTAATGTTCGTTTTTTTTTTTAGAATTTTTCTTTGATAGTATTTTAACATGTTTAAAAGTAACGTTTTATCTGTTGTTAAATGTGACATTTCGAAATATATTCTGATGTTTCTTATATAAAATAAAAAAATGTAATAAAAAATATTGTTTTATTTACAGTTAAATATTCCGAATAATTAGTAAATAATTACTGTTTCTACAATATAAAAATAACAAAGTTCAGTATAAAAAATATCAATAAAACGACCATACTTTACAATATACTTTTAACCCCTCAACTGTGGCAAATAAATATGGCAGTACCCCCTCATCTGTGGAAGCCCGTGGGGCCTGCTCCACAGACAGGCCTTCAAAGTGCACATCCAGGTGGAAAATTACGTTTTACTCAGCTTTTTACGGAGTTACAGTTTATAATTTGAAATAAATCTGCTCTCTATTAAATTACCTTACTGCCAGTGTAAAATACCATATCAACATTGAGGTGTGATATCTGAACAGATGAGTTAATTATAGGGGTACCTAAATTTCTACCATATTTTTTGATTTTAAATAAATAAAAACAGATTTCTGGCTACGTTGGTGCTTTCATTATGTAATTCAATATAAAATACACATAATACAGTCATAAAATGGCAGGCTTTAGACTAAAAATTTGCAATAAACACCATTTCAAAACTTCACCAAAATGCTGTCAACCCTAGAAATGGTGTTGTAAGGGGGTTTTGAATTACATACATTGTGGCGGGGTACTACCACCTAGTTATTAAATTCATGTTTAAACAAGGAATTAAAGTCATGAACTAGCCGTTACCAATGCAATACTATTGTAGGTGCAGTAGATATCAAGTAAAAAACGATTTAAAAAAAGGCCTTTTTTTTTCATGCAAAATGACTGCTCCCGAAATATTGAAAAATCACAGCAACCAGCAAGTTTAACACAGAGAAATTTAATTTCCCGGCATATTCATTAACTAAGCTTTAATATAAAACAATAATAAGTTCTCTCATTGAACAAAAAACATGTAAAAACTTAATCTAAAACAGTACAAATATAATCGAAGTAACAAATATATGGTTAGACTAATATGGACATACCCAGACCATGGCTGAGTTAAAGGGAGATTTCAAAATGTGTGACGAAGTAACACCGACGTGGTGTAAGTAAGCAGGGTTACAACCACTGAGCTAAACGTGTCATCAAACTTGAAAACTCGATTTAAAAAAATATTTGGCAATATAAAGGTTAGTCCATTCGGCAGTAGGTAGTCCATGGTGTATCCATGTTATGCAAACGTGCGTTAATGCGCTATCTGTGGGGCGGCCCGGCGGGCCGTCGCCAAGAGTCTGTGACGAAGCCCGAGGGGCCTTGTACCGACCGTTAATTTGTTTTGTGAGCTATTTAGCACTTTTAAGAGATTTAATCTTATTTAAATGCATTTAATAAAACACATGATAACTAAGACGTATGTTAATGGCTTTGCAAAATAGTAAAACATTAGAAAAGACTAAGAAATCGTCCATGAAAGTTTAGGCTATTAGTTGGCATGTTGTTTTTTTCACAATTTTAACACAGATTATAGTTAAAAACCACACCCAAACTTTTTAAAAACAAAATATGACTTACATGGCATCAGATTTCCGCTTCTTTTTTCATAAAATTGTCTCACTTTAATCGTAATTAACGTACAACACCACAACACACCCGCGTCAGCTTCGGTTTTTGACTGCCAATATTTACGACTTTTTTCAACCGTTGCACATTCAAATGTTAGCTTGCTAGCCGTCTTGCTTCGTTCACATGACGATTTAACGAGTTAAAGAGAGACAAATATAGGTTTCTCTGAAATATAGCAATAAATATAAACACATACGGAGAAAGCCCGTCGGGCCATGCCACAGATGCGCCGAAGTTTTTGCCAAGGCCCGAGGGGCCTTCCCACAGCGGAGGGGTTAACTGAGTGGTAACTCTGAACACTAAGGTAAACTCGAATGGCGTTGGTAAAGACCACAGTCAAATAACTTTTTCAGATTCAAAGTTACCCGAATGTTCAAAGTTACCCGGATTTACTGTGATCAGAAATTCAGGTTAATTTTATGTTATGGTCGATTTCTGGAGCTCGATCCAGATTATCTCAACTCTAGATCACATGGAAAGTGACTGTGATTCCACAAAATCATACAGATCTCGGGCAGCCCCTGATTTCACGTACATAAGTCGTACATAAACTATGCACCTCCTCTCGCCCCTCTTATGTTCTATCCACAAGTTAGCCCCTGAGACGAGACCGATTCAACATTACCATTTGCAAATACGAGAAAGACTGCGGAACTTTTAGAAAATAATCGAATATATGACAGCCTTGCGTTGACTCAAACCATGTGTGATTCGAAAACAGGTCCCAAAATCCCTCTAAAAGACTGGGTATCGACAATGACAGAGATACTCGAACTCGTGGCTTAAGTAAATTTGCTTGCAATATCGTACCCTTGGTCAAATAACGACGCATCTGCAAAATGACAACTTTTCAGGATCTGTGTGTATCATGTAGTTCGTATGATTTGTATGACTTTTGAGCGATAAAAAATGTTTTGACGTAAAGTCACATGCCTCGTTATTTGATCAAGGGTACGATATTATTATCGCTCATGCCCAAAATACCGCATTTCCAAAATACCAGATTCCCGTTACACTAGATTATAAAATCGTAGGTTACTCAATGATCTAAATGATTTGGTTGGATGTATTATTTTGGGAATCTCTGAGGTATCGAGAATCTGATATTTTACTTAACAGCGATTATTATACTTAACATCACCTTCCAAATTGCATTATCCGAATGCACATATATGAATTACTTAGGTACGGTCGATTTAACTTTGAACACTTAGCTAACATTGAACGGTCTTAAAAAAAACGATCGAAAGATCAACGGTTATTGATAGAAAGGTACTTACTTACACTTCGGTAAATCATTTTGTGGAGCACTCTTGTGATCGTCAATGTTACCATGGAGTTCAAAGGTACCGTTATGGACTGTATTATGACTAATATTAAAAATAATCTCATACTATTCTTCATAACCTTCTTCATCAGATAGATATTTGCGGCCGGTTTAAATTCACAGCGAAGTAAAGGATTCTACCCATAGCAGATGATTATATTTCTGCTATTAAATTTAGTCATTAGATCCAGAAGTTTCAGAACTGTTACTTGGAACTTCATGAAAATATTAACAGCCCATTGTTATACTCCAGTTAGAGCCCAGCCGTATACTAATGAGAGCTCCCATCGGTGGGACCCCGTTTCGTGTTACATGGAACCGCTTATCTGGCCCGTTCGGCACATGTAATTAGGCCCCCTGTAACTAAAAACCGAAGACCTGTGTAGACGGATCTTAATTACACGGGCGATCTTAAATGCACCCCTTCCTCCATAGTGGCCATTCGATGCGTTGACTCTAAGAGCTACGGGGTGGATTTCACAGCGTTTCAAACGCCGTCATCACCAATCCCTAAATTTCGATGATTCACTTTAAGAATGTATCCCATTATTTTGATAAAATCCGAAAATAATACCCACTATTTTCATGTTTTGATCAAAAATTAAGTAATTTTTAAAAAGATGTCATCATAATATCGGGATTGTTGATGACGGCGATTGAAACGCTCTGAAATCCACCCTACGATTTGTTTCAACTTTATCTCAAACCGACCCGGGTTGGTCAGTCCGGCGTGTATCCAATAACCGATCGATCGGAACCGAGACACGTGAACCCTTGGCATCGAATGGCGGGACTTTCTAATTATTGTACCGCCGGGGTTAATTACACGGGTTTACGGGTCGACGAGTAACATGGATAATATCGGATATTTCATTTTCAGATATTTCAGATCGGCTCGACTCCTTGGCACTGCGTAGAGATGTAGCCTCGCTCTGCATCTTCTATCGTCTATATAACGGGGAATGCTCCGAGGAATTGTTCGGATTAATCCCTGCCGCATCTTTCCGCCATCGTTCTACGCGACAATATTACCATCCTCACCTCACTCTAGCATGCAATTCATGGTCCAGTAACCAAATGAGATTTTCTTAAGTAGCCATGCTTTACATACAATACATTAGTTATTGAGCTCAGAAAGTTTCATTGTCGAACCACTGCCACATTTTCGGTTTAGTGTAGTCTAATTCGTACTCCTCGCATTTCTGGCCCGTGATCCTGAAACAAAATTAAGAATATCATTTTTCATGGATCCCATCATCAGAACTGGATTTTGAAAGAATAGAATCAATACGTATACCCTTTTTTTTCAAAGAAGAGTTTTTGAAATCGGTTCATAAACGGCGAAATTTTAAGGTAAGAATGTTATTTTCATGTTTGCGTCAATCAATGAGCAGTGCCAGATTTTAAAAGCTGAAACAGTCAGATTGCAACCCAACTGCCACCTGTATAAAAAAAATACTCATAGATTTGCTATAGAAGATGCGATACACACACATACACATAGGACCACGGCTATACATCTGCCTCTCTCTGACTTTGACTCTTTTCTACTCTGTGTCTCTGTTTAGTCAAATATCTTATATCCTCTCAGTCTACTCTATTGCCTAGGTGCCAGTAGCGTGGCGTCCATAGAACTCGATTCCTACTGATATGCCTAATATTACGCATTAAAGTACTTCATTCTACTTATGCCCCAAATATCGCATTCCCAAAGTACCAGATTTTTCAAAATACCAGATTCTCGAATTATCAGATTCCTGTCTTACCACATTCCCATTACACTGGATTATAAAATCGTAGGTTACTCAAGGATCTAAGTGATTTTGTTGGATGTATTTTGGGAATCAGGTATACGGAGAATCTGATATATCGAGAATCTGGTACTTCGGGAATATGGTATTTTGGGAATGAGCGCCTCATTCTACAGCTCTTAAGAAAAACGTACGCTAAATCGGCACCGGCTTGCCCAAGGATATATTTTACGCCATGCTACTGGTAAGTACTGTATATCTATGCGTCATCTAATCAATCTGATTACTCCGGCTATCTATGTCCATTCGTTCGGCCACCTATCCGTCTATGCGTCTATTTTCATTAGTCTGATTGGTCTACGCGCCTAACTCCTTGTCAGTCTAGTTGCTCCATGCATCTATGTTTTTAGGACCTTTCGTCTGTCTTTCTCTTCCATAGTTATGGATCTTTGTTTATAGCATGAACATCTGCCAACGAATTTTAAATATTTTATTAGAATAGGAAAAATCTTCCTTAGTTATCTACCTAGTCCTTCTCGCGCACCGCACGATGGGATGCGTCCTCCTGAAGCACTGAGGACCCAGCACATTAAAGTACGTGAGCCCGATCTGCGCCGATATCAGAGAGTTTGTCTTCTTCAGGCATTCACGGAATTTTGCGTCGCAGCCGCAGTGGGACCTGAAATGTGAACAGAAGAGGCAATAAACATCGAGGCGTGAACTTGAATTTATGTATCACAATGGGACTTAGGCACTGGTCCCATCGCCATGCCGGCGAGTAAAGTTGGGCGAGTAACAGTTCATTGCGGGCTGACCAGGCACAGTGTGATCAATCGACCTTTCCGGATCCGCAATGTAATGCTACTCGCCCAATTTTACTCGCCGGCGGTGGGACCAGTGCCTTAATTGCATAAAAATAATCCTAAAAGTTTAAATCAATATTTTGTAAACGTAAATTCCTTCCTTAACCCTTTCTACGATTAGCTAGATCAGGGTTTCCCAACCTTTATTTTGCCGAGCCTCCCCGAACCAATAATAATATTTTCATGCCCACCTTAAGTTTCAACAATAACCACATTTTTATTAAAAAAAACCCGACCGCGGTGCACTTTGAAACTGCATAAAATCCGCCATTTTGTTTATTTTAACGAACTTCATATCCAGTGACACTTGCACCATCAAGACGAATCTAATGATGTATCATTTATCAAAATCGGATGTGCCGTTGAGTAGTTACGAGCGGACACAGGAACGGACATACATACATACAGGTCAAACACATAACCCTCCTTTGGGCTTCGCCGCAGTCGGGTAAAAATAAGAAACAGATTGTTTTTATGGCAGCAGCGATTGAATGGCAATTCGGAACAGTTAATTTACCTACGCTTTAAATAGATTTTTTTTTCAGAAATGTAAACGTCCCTATTACGCCCCCTCTGTCATTTCTCTACGCCCCCCAAGGGTCAAGTCCCTTGGTTGGGAAGTCCTGAGCTAGATGATGTCCCGCGACTTAGTCCTCGTGAATTTGCGAGTTGTTTATCCAAAATTTCACTCTGCCGTACCGTGGGTTACACGAACTATTTCGGGCCATATTAAGTAATTGCACAATTACATCAAAGCAAATGATTATTAAATCGCAGAAAACCGTTGGATGCGACCATGCCGGCAGTGGTGGAGATCTTTGAGTAAGGCCTATGTCCAGCAATGGACGTCTTTCAGCTGATATGATGATGATGAACTTATTATTTGTGTGACAGTAAACACACACATTACCGAGGGCAGCCTCCGAGATATGAATCGATAGTGTAACATGGTTACATAATGATCCGGTGCGTTATATAACAGTTGGCGCTGACAACTGCGCGCGCGCCGGTGAAAGCGTTCCCGACCGCCTGAGACGAATCTGCTGATCTTGCCGAGAAAGAGATTGTTTAGAGCGATGCGGTTTTCCACGATAAACGCTAAAATGCAACAAGACAGAGAAAAAGTACCTAGTACGTACAGAAGTTTCTTTTTCTAACAAAACTGACGCTCGGGTCCGACCACCGGACAGAACGGACCGCATCCGGCCGTCTCTCTCTACCACATAACGCGTGCTCTTTCTGGTCGCTGGCTAAGCCCGTCCAGAGGGGCAAAATTTGGCCGGTACTAGAAGCCGCGAAGTGAGCCAGTCCTGATCATGTCTGATCTGAGAGCACGTTCTGTGCGACGCGGATGTGAAAACTACCGTCTGCATAATTCGA
Organism: Eudemis profundana; assembly: GCA_947034925.1. Taxonomy (NCBI): domain Eukaryota; kingdom Metazoa; phylum Arthropoda; class Insecta; order Lepidoptera; family Tortricidae; genus Eudemis; species Eudemis profundana. The sequence goes on along the minus strand of OX344814.1, from coordinate 4,020,242 downwards.
GACAAGTATAGACTTGTCTTGTGGAAAATAGTTTATTTTATGCGTTACTATTAAATTCGAGAAATTGTGGTTTAATATCAAGCAAGCGACATGTATTTCAATTATTTTACACTAGCATTTTCCCGCGGCTTCGCCCGCGTTGTTCCCGTTGTTGTCCCAAGGGAACTATTTACCGGGATTTAAAGTATCCTATGTTTCAATCCAGGACTTGGTCTACTTGGATGCCAAATTTCAGCTCAATCCATTCAGTCGGTACCCCGTTATTACCAAAGTTATTAAGTAACAAACATCCAAATATCCAAACATCTTCACAAGCTTTCCCATTTATAATACTAGCATTTTCCCGCGGCTGCGCCCGCGTTGTTCCCGTTATCGTCCCAAAGGACTTGGTCTACTTGCATGCCAAATTTCAGCTTGATCCATCCAGTTGTTACCCCGTTATAAGGTAACAAGCATCCAAACATCCAAACATCTTCACAAACTTTCGCATTTATAATATTAGTGGGCTGGGATTAGTGGATAGTCAATTAATTTATCGACACACACAGGCGCAGGCAAATTAGATTGCAATACATATTGCCAATAACCGTTTTAACTTGCTAATTACGAGAAACTAAGCTAGCCTACGCTAATATCCTGATTTTTCTGCCATTATTACTCTATGTCGGCAAACATTGCTCAGGTACTTTCAGAAAGGTATTTTTGGATTAATTTTGAATATGAAATCTTAAGACTCACCTAATTACTGAATTTACGTAACAGTAAAACAAAAATAGGTACCGGGTATCACCGTAAAATGTGATTAACGCAGTATTTATTCGCGATTGCCTATAAGTCAGTACTGTGCTTACCGATCAAAACCCATATTACGGAGCGATTTTTTTCTGTCATGTAGGGCACAACAACGATGACACTACCGTCGAAACAGAGTGTAATCTCAAACTCGACTTTGACTCTGATTCACACAAATGCAACGGTATCCCCTTATTTGGTATAAAATCAATCCGTATAAAATCACTTCGTCGAAATTCATTTCGGATAATGATTCATTTCGTATAAATTCAGATGGCATAAAAATTAAAGTGTATAATTACATTTCGTATAAAATTCAAATGCTCTAAAGTCATCTTGTATAATTTCGTATGATATAACATTCATTTGATCGAAACGTTATTTGTTATAAGTATTATAAGGTATAACATTCATTTGCTCGAAACGTTATTTGTTATAAGTATTATAAGGTATAACATTCACGGGGTATAACTGTTAAAAGCTCTAATTTTTGTAAACCCTTAATATTATTGAAATATGAGGCCCAGGTTTCACTGTAATGTATACAGGATGTCACTGTGATATATACAAAATGTCATTGTTATATATACAGGGTGCCATTGTGTTATATACAGGGTGTCACTGTGATAGATACAGGATGTCACTGTCAGCAGAGAAAACATGTCTGTAAGCAGTTTAATTGAGATATACAGGGTGTCACTGTGATAGATACAGGATGTCACTGTGATATATACAGAGTGTCACTGTGTTAACTACAAGGTGTCACTGTAATGTATACAGGGTGTCACTCACTGTGATATACAGGGTGATTGGAAATTCGACCTATCCCTTGAAAGGGGTTATTCTAGAGCTTATTTGCAATGATTTAAGTCCAATCAACCGGGGGTCAAAACTCAATGGTTATCAAGTTATTTGACTATTAACTTATTTTTTTTAAAACCCGCCTTTCGATCTAAAACTGCTTATTGTGAAAAAACTACTTAAATTAATAATGAAAAAGAGCCATCATCTAATAGCCAATAAATGGTTGATTACGAAAAATCTAAAAAACATGCCAAAACCTTTGAAAATGTTACCAATAAAAAAATTTAAAGTCAAAAGTTTTTGGATTTTGTTCAAAATTTTGTAATTCTTTGAGGCATTACTTAAAAAAAAATTAGGACACTTCGCGTAAAAATGACTAAAATTAGTTCCTCAGTTCATAAGCTTTCTAAAAAAGTAGAATTGTTGACATTTTTTTGCATAACTTTTTAAAATAACATTAATAATAAGAGAGGTGGTAGAGAATTTCGCCTAGCGTACCGGACCCTTAATCAGTTTGTTTGTGTCACTTTAGTTTCTCCGTGGGCTTTGTTTGCCTTCGGTTTCTTATTTTATCTCATCTTCTTAGGTTAGAAGTCACTAAAAGTAACCTTCCGTGATATTTCGGTTAGTAATTTATCTGTAAGTTCCCGGTTGCCTTAAGTTTGCACCTGGTTTCCTTGGTGTAACTTACAAATTAGGTGCAAACTTAACGCAACCGGTAACTGATTGATAAATTACTTATTGAAATATCACTGAAGGCAACTTTTAGTGATTCCAATCCTAAGAAGATGAAATAAAATGAAAAACCGAAGACAAACAAAACCCACGGATAAACTAAAGTGACACAAACAAACTGATTAAGGGTCCGGTACGCTAGGTGATATTCCCTACCCCCTCTCTTATTATTAATGTTATTTTAAAAACTTATGCAAAAAATGTCAACAATTCTACCTTTTTAGAAAGCTTATGAACTGAGGAACTAATTTTAGTCATTTTTACGCGAAGTGTCCTAATTTTTTTTAAGTAATGCCTCAAAGAATTACAAAATTTTGAACAAAATCCAAAAACTTCTGACTTTAAATTCTTTTATTGGTAACATTTTCAAAGGTTTTGGCATGTTTTTTGGATTTTTCGTAATCAACCATTTATTGGCTATTAGATGATGGCTCTTTTTCATTACTAATTTAAGTAGTTTTTTCACAATAAGCAGTTTTAGATCGAAAGGCGGGCTTTAAAAAAAATAAGTTAAAAGTCAAATAACTTGATAACCATTGAGTTTTGACCCCCGGTTGATTGGACTTAAATCATTGCAAATAAGCTCTAAAATAACCCCTTTCAAGGAATAGGACGAATTTCCAATCACCCTGTATATAGAATGTAATTGTGATATAAACAGGGTGCAATTGTGTTATATACAGGGTGTCACTGTGATAGATACAGGGTGTCACTGTGATAGATACAGGATGTCACTGTGATATATACAGAGTGTCACTGTGTTATATACAGGGTGTCACTGTAATGTATTTTAAGTAATATTTGGTGTAATGTATATTTCAAAATATATCGCAGCTTAGTCATAATCTAGTCATATATATTTTTCCAAGTTCACATTTTAAAGCAATAAGCTTTTCCAAATTATACTGCTGTTTATGAATGACCCTAAAAACGAAACAGCTCCCAAAAATAGGTAGGTTAGGGTTATTTTTTTTGATGACCCTAAAAACGAAACAGCTCCCAAAAATAGGTAGGTTAGGGTTATTTTTTTTGATGACCCTAAAAACGAAACGGCTCCCAAAATAGGTAGGTTAGGGTTATTTTTTTTTGATGACCCTAAAAACGAAACAGCTCCCAAAAATAGGTAGGTTAGGGTTATTTTTTTTGATGACCCTAAAAACGAAACGGCTCCCAAAATAGGTAGGTTAGGGTTATTTTTTTTGATGACCCTAAAAACGAAACGGCTCCCAAAAATAGGTAGGTTAGGGTTATTTTTTTAATGGCCCTAAAAACGAAACGGCTCCCAAAAATAGGTAGGTTAGGGTTATTTTTTTTTGATGACCCTAAAAACGAAACGGCTCCCAAAAATAGGTAGGTTAGGGTTATTTTTTTAATGGCCCTAAAAACGAAACGGCTCCCAAAAATAGGTAGGTTAGGGTTATTTTTTTTTGATGACCCTAAAAACGAAACGGCTCCCAAAAATAGGTAGGTTAGGGTTATTTTTTTTTATGGCCTTAAAAACGAAACGGCTCCCAAAAATAGGTAGGATAGGGTTATTTGTTTTGATGACCCTAAAAACGAAACGGCTCCCAAAATAGGTAGGTTAGGGTTATTTTTTTTGATGAACCTAAAAACGAAACGGCTCCCAAAAATAGGTAGGTTAGGGTTATTTTTTTTGATGACCCTTAAAACGAAACGGCTCCCAAAAATAGGTAGGTTAGGGTTATTTTTTTTTGATGACCCTAAAAACGAAACGGCTCCCAAAATAGGTAGGTTAGGGTTATTTTTTTTATGACCCTAAAAACGAAACGGCTCCCAAAAATAGGTAGGTTAGGGTTATTTTTTTGATGACCCTAAAAACAAAACGGCTCCCAAAATAGGTAGGTTAGGGTTATTTTTTTTGATGACCCTAAAAACGAAACGGCTCCCAAAAATAGGTAGGTTAGGGTTATTTTTTTTAATGGCCTAAAACGAAACGGCCCCCAAAAATAGGTAGGATAGGGTTATTTTTTTCGATGACCCTAAAAACGAAACGGCTCCCAAAAATAGGTAGGTTAGGGTTATTTTTTTTTGATGACCCTAAAAACGGAACGGCTCTCAAAAAAAGGTAGGTTATCGACGACACCCTGTATATAACACAGTGACACCCTGTACCTATCACAGTGACACCCTGTATCTATCACAGTTACACCCTGTATATAAAACAGTGACACCCTGTATATGCCCTGTATATGGAGCAGCCTGTATATGCTTTGATACGCAAGGGCGAAGGGGCTGCTCTTCCCGCAGCGGCGGAGCAGTTGCGGAGCCCGACCGACTGTTTTGTATACATTGTGATGATTCGATATTTTGAATGTTCTACGTTTTAAATATGCGATCAAGTAATTGTTATACAAAATGAATATTATGCGTAATAATTTTATACATCTTAAATGTTATGCATAATGATTTTATACATTTTGAATGTTAGACATATTGAAGAATAGAGATTTCGTATTTAGAGCTTTTAAATGTTATACAAAATGAATTTTAACCGAAATGAATGATTATACGAAGTGATTTTATACGTTTTGAATTTATACGTTCTGATTTTATACCATTTAGTTTTATACGAAATAAGGTAGACCCAAATGCAACGCATCTGTGTAAGTCAACGCGCACACGCAGTACGGCGCTTGCCGCTGTCGTTTTATAAGATCATAGGTATTGTATGGAGAAATTTTACTGTCATTTTAATACATTCTATAAAAAAACAATATTAAAGACTGACCCACGGGTTAATGAAGGTGAAGAAAAGAAAGAAAGAAAGCAACCAACAAACGATAAAAATCAACAATACGCCTCAAAAAATCATCAATAAAAAGCTCACTGGTTCAGTACCGCCTATTCACTTGCATTGAAAGCAAATTGAAGAAAAAAATGGTCTAACAAGAATCACAAGCGGCAACTTTTTTAAATTCGACGCAACGAGGCCGTATCTTTAAATGCTGCTACCATTTTAGGTTAAAATGCCATAACTTCAGTAAAGTTTACGGTTCTTACGACTTTTGCAACATGAGTAGTGCGACCTTGCTGTTTCTAAGTTCTAAGTTATTTTTAATGGTTCGCATAAGTATGACAGCTTGTTTGGATGGTCATTATTTATGATTATAACTTATAACAATTAGTTTAATGGCTGTAAAAGTGTGGCCATTGGCATATTCTCACCTCAAGGGACATCTCAGTCACGCTACAATATTGTTATATTATAACTATCAGTTGTTTAAGTTGTTTTATTACAATGAGTTATAATCACGGAAACTGAAGACAATATTATGCACCTATTTGCTTTTGTAAAACTATGTGAAAACCCGCATTACGATCTACAAAATCATTGTTCGTTATTTATTTTATGCCACACCTGGCCATAAAGCGGCTTTTTCCGTACGCTGCGCGTACGGAAAAAGCCGCTTTCTGGCCAAATGTAGACATAAAATGATGTACACAACACGGGAGGTAATAAAGAAAGCCCTCGATCGCATATTTGGGTAAGGCTGAAAAATTGGGCTTATGTAACATAAAAGTAACAAAAATATATGTTACTGAGTAACTTAAAAGTTACATAAAAGTATTCTTAAGGGATATTCACAATGTCTACAATACAAACACTTTTTGTACTAAGTGTTTATTTAAGAGATCAAATAGGTATATACTTTGGTACATTTTTGAACAAAGATGAATAAGTAATTAAAGGCTGATAGCCACACAAAAGCTGTCTTCACAAATAAAATTAAATCATAATTTTTACTTGTTATAATCATTGTAATTATGTGAAATAAAATAAATAACCACATTTTTACTAAAAAAAACCCGACCGCGGTGCACTTTGTAACTGCATAAAATCCGCCATTTTGTTTATTTTACGAACTTCATACCCAGTGACACTCGCACCATCAAGACGAATCTAATGATGTGTCATTTATCAAAATCGGATGTGCCGTTGAGTAGTTACGAGCGGACACAGGAACGGACATACATACATACAGGTCAAACACATAACCCTCCTTTGGGCTTCGCCGCAGTCGGGTAAAAACACGTTACTCTTCTTTGTGTTGCGCAGTTGGGTATAAAAATTAAAGCAAACCAAATATTTTAAACTCAAAAACCCGACTGCAAGAATTTGTAACTGAAAAGAAAGCGTGAACAAAGCTTTACTTTACTTTTAAGTTACGTAACTTAAAAATAAATTAAAATGGTAACATAAGTAACTTAAAAGTTGTCACGATGTGACTTCTTAGTTCGAAAAGTTGCCACTAGATGGCGCTAGTCGAGCCACTAGTTTTCGATTTAATTATTTTTCCAAAACGTTTTAAATATATGTTAGGTATTTTTATTAGTAGATATATAGCTACTTCTTGGTTTTTTATAAATAAATAATTATGTCTCTTGTATCATAGACAATACCTGCCATAAGCAATGAGCTGCGAGATTATTTAGTATTCACAGTACTGGCAAGTTTTGTTCTGACCGTTTATGACGGTTATCTTTTGTTTCAAAAAGCCTATAAAACGGCTTGAAACAAAGGAACCGGCCTCTTTCTACTCAAAACAATCAGCCTTAGTGGCCGTATTGTTTCTAGCCCGTAATTCGGTAAGTTCACTATAATTACGACCTAAGTGCAAATTCTACTCTATGCCATTTGTTTGGACGGCGGAGGCTGAACAGTCTTTTGTTAAATTAAAGAATTGCCTTGCTACTACTCCCGTGCTCGCGTGCCCTAATTACGATGTGCCGTTTGAAGTTCACACAGATGCTAGCGATTTTGGAGTAGGAGGAATGCTTTGTCAAACTGTTAACGGCCAAGAACACCCAATTGCTTTTATGAGTAGATCTTTAACTCCTAATGAGAGAAATTTTAGTGTAACAGAGAGGGAGACGTTGGCCGTTCTTGTTGCGTTAGAACATTGGCGTTGTTACTTGGAGAATGGAAAGAAATTCAAGGTCTACACCGATCATTCTTCCATCCGTTGGTTTCTGTCCCTAAGTAATCCGACTGGCCGTCTGGCTAGATGGGGCGTTAGGTTATCAACTTTTGATTTTGAGGTAGAACACCGCCGCGGAAAGGATAATGTTGTTCCAGATGCACTCTCTAGAGCAGTACCGGTATCCGCTATTAGTATGTCTAACTCATATTTAAACTCTCAGGATAACTGGTATTTGGACTTATATAACGGTTGTATTAATGCCCCGCAGGGCTACCCAAACTTTAAGATAGTCAATAATTCTTTATATCGCTTAACGAAAACTAAGAACAATTTAGATACGGAATTTCTGTGGAAGGAAGTAGTACCTCAGGAGTTGCGACAGGGTGTATTACGTGAGAATCACTCGGAGCCAACCTCAGGTCATCTGGGGGCGTTTAAGACTTATCACCGTGTAACCCTTAAGTACTACTGGCCTAACATGTACAAGGACGTTGTGAACTTTGTAGGAACCTGTGAAACTTGTATTGTTTCTAAACATCCAACCCATGCGACGTTAGGTGAACTTGGTCGTCCTAAGCAATGTGGTAGACCTTGGCAAATGATCTCAATCGATTTTGTCGGACCTTTGCCTATTAGTAGAAAGCAGAATAGCTATCTTCTAGTCGTGGTTTGCTGTTTCTCTAAGTACTGTCTTTTCTTTCCGCTTAGGAGAGCGACAGCAGCTGCAGTAATTAAGAATCTTGAGGAGTCAGTATTTTTAGTGCACGGAATTCCACAGACTATTTTCCAGGATAACGGTTCCCAATTTATTAGTCGTGAGCTTAAAGCCTTCTATTCTAAGTATAAAATTCCAAACGTGTTCTTTACTCCTAAATATAGTCCCCATATTAATACAGTGGAAAGATTTAATCAGACAATAGTCACGTGTATTTCAACTTTTATAAATGACGATCAGAGAACGTGGGATATTAATTTGCCTAAAATTCAGTTTGCCATTAATAGTTCGGTTAGTGAAAGTACAGGGTATTCTCCAAATTTCCTCGTTTACGGTCGAGAATTAGTTACTTGTGGTACTCATTACGTAGATAATGATTTGGCTAATGAGCTTGTTTTTCTCCCACGCGACGCTTACGCAACGAATCTAGGTCATTTGGTTAACGTATTCGATAAGGTTCAGCAATCACTTTATTTCGCGCATCAGAAAAACACAGCTCGCTATAACCTTAGACGTATACCTGCGGAATTTAATATAGGGGATATTGTGTGGAAACGAACTTATTTTTTGAGTGACAAGTCACAGCATTTCAGTAAAAAATTAGCGCCCAAATTTATTAAATGTCGGGTCGTAGCTAAGCGATCCCCATTAGTTTACGAATTGCAGGATATGACTGGTAAAGATTTGGGTGTATGGCATATAAAGGACCTTAAATTAACGTCTTATAAACAATAGCAAAATTAATTAAATAGAAGTAAATCTCATATGTGGTTCAATAGGTAATGGTAATTATATTCGAATTACGTTGTGTTAGTAACTGTTTTTTCATATACTTAACGATCATAAGGGTATATTACAACTTATTGTCTACTTTTGGCATACGCGTGCATTACCGATGTCTCCGTAGCGAATAAAAGTATATTGCACTAATAGGTTGTTTACGCTCGGAACGCGTTCCAAGCGAAACAGGTTTTATTCCTTCTGTTATCAGTTACTTACCGAGCTGCATGTAGAAGTTAGTTGCCGAACCGGTTTTGGATGACGCTTCACGTCGATTTAACTATTAGTTACCTACCTAACTGTTTGTTGCTATCTACTTATTTACTTACCGAATCCTAGTATTTTTGCGATCCATATATAAATGGTACCGCTTAATTTTTATGTAACAGCTTAGTAATCTCGTTGTATCTTCCGTATTACATTGTATTGTTTGTTGCTACCGGACACTTAGTTTTTCTGTTTGGTTGAAACAAAAGCCTTAATGCCCGAGCGGTGCATAACTCGTAAAATAAGCCTTTATGTCTATTACTAGGTATCTATGTACGTCGAGCGGTTAGTAACTCGTAAAATAAGCCCTTAGCTGTATATAGTGCCAGGTAAACTTTAATATAGGACGGGTGGCTATCCTATGACCAGATTTGAAAATAGGTGCGAACAACAGTCGTTCTCGAGTTTCTATCTTGCCAATTCTTTTCGTAAGGGTCAAATCCTATACATTAAAAGGAGTTGACCTACTTTTGTTTTGCTGAGCACAACATAGCTAAGTGTTGTGTTCTTTTGTGATTGGTGATGTATGTTTGCGTGATTTATAATTCTTATTACGATTAGGTTTCTTAGGCGGATTTCGACTTTCAGGAAGTAGAAATCCTTACTCGGGAAAAACGGGGTACTGTCACGATGTGACTTCTTAGTTCGAAAAGTTGCCACTAGATGGCGCTAGTCGAGCCACTAGTTTTCGATTTAATTATTTTTCCAAAACGTTTTAAATATATGTTAGGTATTTTTATTAGTAGATATATAGCTACTTCTTGGTTTTTTATAAATAAATAATTATGTCTCTTGTATCATAGACAATACCTGCCATAAGCAATGAGCTGCGAGATTATTTAGTATTCACAGTACTGGCAAGTTTTGTTCTGACCGTTTATGACGGTTATCTTTTGTTTCAAAAAGCCTATAAAACGGCTTGAAACAAAGGAACCGGCCTCTTTCTACTCAAAACAATCAGCCTTAGTGGCCGTATTGTTTCTAGCCCGTAATTCGGTAAGTTCACTATAATTACGACCTAAGTGCAAATTCTAACCTCAAAATATTACCTTGATGTAGTGAATTAATTGTATTCCTTTCAGTTTTAATTGTAGCAGCTTCCAGTTTCTATAACTGAATAGCTGGACGTACCCTAGTGTTCTAATGCATTAATTTGTCTATTGTTTTCCATAATAGTAACGTAACTAATTTAAATATCATTTTAACGTTCTTTTCCTAACCTGCTTGTAATTACTGTATGACCTAGCCTTGTGCCACAAACACTAGATTCAGACCACTCCCCTGCTCTTAATTATCTGGTCGGAACTAGGTGTTTGCTGGGTGCAAGGCTACGATCTGGAGTTTCCTTACTCACGCCTCGGACGGAATTTCCAGGGTGCTACGTTTGGGCTTGAGAGTCCCACACCTCCTCACTACTGCGCGCGGCCTGGGCTGCAATCTGTCGGGAAGCTGAGCCCGACACCTTGAAGGAGCTGCCCTTCAAGGACTGCCGCAGCCAAAGCAGGCCGTGATCGCCCTACGGAGACCAGAGCCCCTGGACGTCCCCGGCCAGCGTCGCGCCGACACCACCTCGCGCCACACGCGCCCACATCACCAGCGGGCCTGATACCAGATCGTCAGCCAGGGGAGTCCCAGTGGCCTAACCAAGTTCCAATCTACGAACCCGCGACCTACTTTACCCTAACGTTCGCAAGCCTATCGGTTCTGCTAAATAAATGTATTAAACTATTTGTTGGTTTAAATCCAGACCCGGTAGGGAGCCTTGTGACAAAGTAACATAAAAATTAACCTCTATTCACTTTCATTTGCATTATATGGAACAATAACAAACATATTAACTCGAACACGACACCTAGCTATAAACTAATATGAAGATTATATTAATAATGTATTACGTAATACAAAACAGAACAAATTTACCATGAAATCCACGCGTAACTTTTAAATTCCATAAAAAATCCTCGGCACAAGTTGAATCGACGCACTGAACTACCCACAAAATGGCCGACCAGTGAGAGGTATACCACAGACTAAAGAATAAATAGTGTTGCCATTATAATGAAATCAAATTCCGCAAATCAACTGCTAAAATAGCAAGATAGAACGGTTACTTAAATTAAGTAACTTAAAAGCTTCAATATGTTGACTTGTCTTATGTTACACGTAAATTATTATTTTAAATGGACAATGCTAATGTTAAAGCTCGAAAAACGTTGCATTAATATATGACAGTTATAAAAAAAACTCCAACATATCAGTATAATATCACAAAACTAAAAAACAAAAATTACAATCTTTCAGGAACATTTTTGGGTCATTTTTATTTGTATGGAAATCGATGTAATTGCATAGAAGAAAAAAAAATTGGAATACAAACACAGAGATTTACATTTGTTAGTTGACTAGAACTAGTAGAAAAAGTTTTGTATTTTGCACGGAAAATTAAAAAAGTAAAATTTTGTAACTACTTTTCGTAAAAACAATGCCGGACGCTTACAAGTCACGAAATCATCCCTTTTTTACGGCCTTACCCATTTACGTCCCTCGCTTGCAGCTCGGGCCGCAAACTTCTGTGATCTCGGCCTTTCTTTATATTACCACCCTAGTTGTGTAATGTACTAAACATAAAGAAGACATGGGTGTTAAAATTGATTGATCTACAGCAAAACCTTGTATTTTTAGCATGTAGCACGTTGACTCCGACAAGGAAATCCTAAGCTTAATTGGATAAACGGCCGGCTGACAATTATCGTGGAAATCCGCTCGACGGAACCAGTGAAATAATATCCGGACTGCGTTGTATAATCCGACAACTAGGTGCAGTGTTGTAATAGTGGAACTAAGATTGTTGGCAGCTGTACAGGTCGATTCACGAAAGCTGGCGCGAGATTTGACAGAATTTCTATGAAAATAGCTGTCACTCAGTACAAATCTCGCGCCAGATTTCGTGAATCGGCCTGTACTTACATCTGTATAGTTTGTTCTTTTAGGTATTTAAAAAATCGGATAAGTGCGACTCTATTTTTTATGATTTAATTAAAAATTAGAGAAGGGCCGACATGGATTATGGACCGACGTTGCTCAGTTTGCCGATTAATCGGCTGACTAGGCGGCATTGCCGATAATGGCTAATTAGCTGTGTTCAGGTGCAATCGGAAACACTCGGTTCGTTTCGTCTCCCCGCCATTTCTTGTCACGTGTTCGTGTTTTGATCAGTTTTTAATTAAGTTGGTTATTTTTTTTTGTATTTGAGTAAAGTACGTAAAAATATAAAATAATTAAGAAAAATATGGTTTAATTTCTTCTATGTCCTATATTCTCCGCTAGGCAATAGTGCCGAATATTCGGCATTTTTGCCGACTAGTCGCTGACTAATCGGCCGACTACAAATGATGCGGAATAGTCGGCGTTCTCGACTAGTAGTCGGCGACTAGTCGGTCCATCTCTATTAAAAATGTATATTTTTCAGATGTTTCTCTCCCTATACTTGTACTTGCCAAATTTCATGCTTCTAGGTCAACGGAAAGTCCCCTTTGAATTCTGGTTTCTTGAGAATGATCTTTTTTCACGTTAAGTTAGAAGCTTGATCTTTTCACAGCTTCAAGGGACTGTAGACCTGAGTATATGGTTTTAATTTCAACTCGATATCCACGCGTTCCCGAGATAAATGGTCTTGACAGACGGACAGACAGGCAACAAAGTGATCTTATAAGGGTTCCGTTTTTTCCTTTTGACGTACGGAACACTAAAAAGGTAAACAAATAAACCACGTGACACGGGTCATTCAGCCAATCAAAGTAACGTTTTGTATCTGTGACATATTTCCACAGGCTGAACGACTAGGTAGTCACGTAGTTTTTTGTTTACCTTTTTTAAATACCTAAATGAACGGTATAAGTGGAACCATGATTGCTGGCAGATACTTCTATAGGTACTTTAGTCACGGAATTGTTTTATTATGTATTGATGTCGATTTACCCTTGAATCGCCGGCAAACGTTTCTTCGAAATCTTCTTGATTAGTATACTTAACGGAAATAAATATGTACCATATGAGGAGAGAACTGGGAATTCCCGGTACTAAAAGTTCCCGGTTCTGCACGCCCTAGTCATCAGACCATCTTGTGGGGCGTTTTCCAATTCATGGTCTCCATTCGAGAACCTTTCCTTCCGAATACGTGTACTGCGGACATAGCTTAGGTATTTAGGTCCAACTTCGAGAAAGAGGTCAAACGATTCCAACTCGGGTGGCCAGCGTTCGAGAAACTGAAAATGATCTTCAAGTCCCTCAATATCTGGTTAGCTCCTATTCGCATTAATTTAAACATTGTTAAAAATACTCACACAGTTAAATTAATAGTCTAAACAGTAATAATTAAGGAGTTATAATCCACTCAATCAATCGCAAGGCACATCCGACATTGTCGTCCGCAGTGCTGTAATATTGCGACAGGGCGTTTAAGTCATGCAATTATTACGCCCGTTCATCCAATGCAGAATTGCATACCACTTAAACACTTCATTGCGTAGATACCAGTAGCGTGGTGTCCAAAGAACTCGATTCCCACCGGCTTGCCTAATATCAGGCATTTGAGAACCTTATTCTACAGCTCTTAAGGGAAATGTACGCCAAATATGCACCTTGCCCAACAAGGATATCTTTTACGCCACGCCACTGATAGATACCTATCCTAAATAAACAAAGTACGGCCCGCGGACCATCACCGGCCCGTGGGCAGAACTGACTCACTCCGCGATTCAATTTCACGGTAATGATTATTAAATCTGGGGAGATTCCCTAGAGTGGAAAAAAGAGCACGATCGCTCGTCTGTGTCACAGAATATAAATAGAGCAGTATGGAAGCTAGGCTTACTTTTTGAAATAAATACCTACGCTCCATTAGAGCGTTAGGGTTGTTTAAAATGAAAAGATCGCGGGCTGTCTGGGCGCGCGCACGTAACAAACGCAAAGCGCGGCCACTCGCCTCCATGCGCACTCGCGACTGACGGCACCGCGAGATTCCCTTAGGGGCCTTGTAAAAGCGCGCGTCTATGTGTGCGTGCGTTTCGATCGTTTTGTTTGTAGCTTCCTTACTGCTTTAGCTTATATATATTCTGTGTCTGTGTGAATACGTGTCGCGCGCTCCTAGGGGAGACCGGGTATGGTTGTCTCACGGGTTGGTTGTCACAGCAGCCATTAAATAATACGAAACGAAGGAATAAGTGCATTGATTGGTGAAGTAGGGAAGGAGGTGAAGCTCTTGCGATCTTTTAACACCGAGCGATGCAATTATTCCTTCGTTTCGTATTATTTAATGGCTGCTGTAACAACCTACCCGTGAGACAACCATACCCGGTCTCCCCTATATGGTCGAAGTTGGACTACTTGTTCGTCTTTATACTTTACCGAAGAGGCTGAAAGACATTACTTAGATACAATGTCGTGATAACCAGTCATCCATTTCGATGGCACTATGATTTGGCCGACGGCTATGCAACGCGTACATATTTACTTAAGCCATTTAGATGTACGCATCATTGCACAGAGTATGCAACGTCTGTTACACGGCTCGAGCTATTGATACTGCCATTACCCAATACCAACGTTCATAATACTAACTCAGTCTCTGACATGTCTTTGGCAATTCGGATTAAGGGCTTTAGCACATTGGCGATTTGCGAGGGAGTTTCGAGCGTATTTTCATAGGGCGAGTTAGAAGAGAAGTTCCATACAAATGTCGCTCGACGAGTTTTGTATGAAAACACGCTCGCAAATCACAAGTGTGATAACTTGATAAGGCACTAAGGTAATTGGTGCCAACGACGTGCAGTTTCGGGGTCACCTGCAAGGCAAGGCAAAACTTGCCTCAAAAAAGCTGGGTGTGATAAACCGGGCCAAACAGTACTTCACCCCGCGGCAGCGCCTTGTGCTTTATAAGGCGCAAGTCAGGCCTCTAATGGAGTACTGTTCACATCTCTGGGCTGGAGCACCAGCTTATCAGCTTGGCCCCCTCAACGCCATCCAGAGACGCGCCGTCCGCATTGTCAACGATCCCATACTTACTGACGGTTTAGAAACGATTAGCCTCCGGAGAGACTTTGCATCTCTCTGCGTCTTCTACCGTCTGTATAATGGGGTACGCGCAGCGTGCGGAAAAAGCCACTTTATGGCCAGGTGTGGCATAATAGTACATTACTAATATAAAGGTAATACAAAGAAAGGCCGAGATCACAGATGTTTGCGGCCCGAGATGCAAGCGAGGGACGTAAATGTGCAATCGAGGGCTTTCTTTACTACCTCCCGTGTTTTGTACATAATTTTATGTCTACACTTGGCCAGAATGCGGCTTTTACCGTACGCGCAGCGTGCGGAAAAAGCCACTTTATGGCCAGGTGTGGCATAAAAGAGTTATTTCATAATAGCATAGCAATATCTTAAACGAGCTATCAAGACTTGGTCACGTATAAATGCGCAATTTTATATACACATTTGCGTAATCGACAATATTACAACTTTATTAAAAAACGGAGGTAAATAATGACCATTACTGACCTTGTGCGGTGCTTTAATGTACCTTTTCTGGGACAAGTACGGAATAAAATGTCATATCGTAATGTTTTGTAATAGTAATGCTGTGTACAACTTTTACCAAAATATGTAGTTATTTATGATGTATGAATAACCAAATGATATGATTATTAATTCGCAATGTATTTTTCTCAAACATGGCATGAAACGTTGACATTACGTGCCTAATAACTAAATGATATTACTAAAAAAAACCCGACCACGGTGCACTTTAAAAGTGCATAAAATTTGTTTATTTTAACGAACTTCATACCCAGTGACACTGGCGCCATCAAGACGAATCTAATGATGTATCATTTATCAAAATCGGTTGTGCCGTTGAGTAGTTACGAGCGGACATAGGAACGGACATACATACATACATACAGGTCAAACACATAACCCTCCTTTGGGCTTCGCCGCAGTCGGGTAAAAATAGGCCGCAAAGTACCTCGTTTCCGGTGGGGCTTGACACTTGGCACGTAATGGAATTTCATACTTATATTGCCGGCCTAGGCCGGCAATGTATTTTTTTTTAATTTCCATTCCACATTTAGGTATTAGGCATCACGGCATTCAGCCATTAAAAAAAACAAAAAAAGAAGTTTGCTATATTTTGCAGTTTTATTTATTTAAAATTGACATGATAATAGTATTTTATGCAACAGTTCTATAAGTGGGTTCAAAAAATGCGAATTGCGTTAGTTGCGATAGGAGCCGCGAATGCGGCGAGTATCGCAAATAGAGACGCAATGAGCGTTTTTTGACTTAATTATACAACGTTGCATACAATACTTTTTCTACGACTAGGTTTTAAATTATAAAATACAAAATTAATCATAACCTGGAAACAAGGCAAATATGACGTTTGACGGACAGTATGTGTCTATGGTGAACTTTTTTTTTTTAATTTAAAATATACTTAAATTAAAAATACTTTTTTTATGTTGGCATCAATGAATTTAGCTCGGAAAGTTTTGTTTTTCTTAAAAACCGTAGGAATTTAATTGTTTGTTAAGTTGGTAGTTAAACTAACTAAAACTAACTAAAACCTATTATAGAAGATAAAAAACTTATCCCTGAACATCAGTTTGGCTTTAGAGAAAGTCATTCGACAATAGACCAAGTACACAGAATCACAAATATAGTTGAAAATACCCTTGAAAACAAGAAAGTCTGCTCTACGGTTTTCTTAGATGTGGCGCAGGCTTTTGATAAAGTCTGGCATGAAGGCCTCATAATTAAATTAAAAAGATTGTTACCCAAGTCGATTACAGATATACTGCATTCCTACATAACAGGTAGAGTCTTCCGAATAAGGCAAGAAAATGCCTACTCAGAAATCAAAGAAATAAAAGCTGGAGTACCACAGGGCAGCGTACTAGGCCCGGTCCTGTACCTACTGTACACAAGTGATATTCCAGAACTAGACAACAACACTATTGCGACCTTTGCCGACGATACCGCTATAATGGCGGTTGGAAGTACCCATGCAGAAGCAGCGGAAAAGGTTCAAGTAGCTGTCAACAAAGTCCATAACTGGACAAAGAAATGGCGAATTAAGTTAAATGAGTCTAAATCCATTCATGTCAACTTTACAAATAAACAAGATCAGTACTGCCCAGTTTATATAAATCAACAACGCATACCATACGAAAATACAGCCAAGTACTTAGGTATGACGCTTGACGCGAAGCTTTGCTGGAAAGCTCACGTTAAAAAGAAAAGAGACGGACTTGAAATACGGTTCAAGAAGATGTACTGGCTACTGGGACGACACTCCTCACTGTCAGTATATAACAAACTACTTCTCTATAAACAAGTCCTTATGCCAGTATGGACTTATGGAATACAGCTGTGGGGCTGTACCAAACAAACCAACATGCACATTATACAAAGATTTCAAAATAAAGTACTTAGGGTCATTGTGAATGCACCCTGGTATATAAGAAATGACGACCTACACCGGGACCTCAACATACAGTTCGTCGATAAAGTTGTAAAAAAATACGCTGAAGCCCACGAAAAAAGGCTGCTTCATCATGTGAACGTCGAGGCAATCCAGCTCCTCGATCACACGGACATCGTGCGACGGCTCAAGAGAACGAAACCTTTTGAGTTAGTGTAAAGTGATAAATAAAAAGTGCTGTGAAAGTATTAACTATAGACACATGAACAAAGTGACTTCCCCTTAAATAGAGACAATAAGAAAAGTGCCGATGGACACAATCTTATATATCATAACTTTATAAAACTAGGTCAAATTTATATTACTCATTAGTCTGTATTTAGGCTAGATTGTAATTGTATACGTATTTAATAAGTTATTATTTTATACGATAAATAAAAAAAAAAAAAAAAAAGTTGGTAGTTGTGCATTTTTACCGTAAAGTTAAAATTGAGCGCTTAATCCTTGACCTAAGTTTAACCTAGACTTAGAAGTCTGTGGCTGCTAGCAATAACGTAAAGTGACTATAACGACACTAGTGCTGTTATGGGGAATAGAGTATAGACTTCTCTGAACTCATATTATGAATGTTCTTATATTAGTGTTCGTGACCAAGTAAAAGACAGATAACAGTACAGGAGTAGAAAAACAATTATAAATTGCAATTTTAACTACACGAATACACATTTAAAATATTTCATCTAAATATTCGCGGTAAAAATGTAAACTGGAGCAGCTTTTGGACCGAACGTGACTTGACATTTGCATTGTCTATGGATATAATATGTCACTAACGTCACTTTCTGACAGAAAGTTTGTGTTATAAAATATTATTCAGGTTAAGTAAGTACTAATAAGTAAGTTTATTTATTTCATTGCATATTTGAGAAAAGCACTATACATACCTCGGCGGGAAATGGGGTTGCCAGCCTCGTAACTATCTGGCCTCGCTGCGCTCGGCCAGCTATATGTACTCAGCCGGCAGCCCCTTACTTCCCGGCCTCTGCAGTAATGTACTATTTTTCAAACATGCAATGAAATGTTGACATTACGTGCCGCAAAGTACCTAATTTCCGGTGCGGCTTGACGCTTGGCATATAATGGAATTTAAGGAAAAATTATAATGTCTCGGGCAGGATTCGAACCTGCATCTCCTACGGCTCTCCGGGCCAACACAGGCGCGTTACCAGTTGCGCCACCGAAACGATGCCCAAGCCATCCAATTTTTCAACCAGTTTCTTCATTTGTGACGTCATCCTGGGTCAGTTTAAGGACTGATGTACAAGAGCTCTCAAACTCATAGCTTCAGCGTCAAAGCTCTTGGGTCAAGCCGATAATAATGTAATCATCTCGTAATGGTCAACACTCTTGACCATTACAAGAGCCACTATCGTACAAAATGTTAAAGTCATACACTTCTAAACATGGCGTAAGGCCAGTGTTAAAAATAGTGTGAAAAGCAATGCGTGACCCTAAAACAGACAATGGCATATTTTTTCGGTTCTGTCTTGTATTGCGCGACCTATCGACCCATAGGCTTAAGAACGCGAATTGTTGCAATACCATTGAGATTGCACGTTTAGAGAGCGGAATGGGTGTTGAGCGGAAAGATAACCGGAGCGGGAGGTGCAAAATGGACACTCGTTAGTAAATGGAGTAAAATTTCTATTTTACATGTGCCAAATAATATAACTATATGCTTTTGCGAATTTCCTGTAAACTATTAAGTACTGAGTATTGAAGTGAATTTGTATATCGCTATCAGGGCTAGAGATGCAATACATATCGGTGTTTTTAAATATTAGAATCATAGGTAACCGACGACCGCGACTGAATTATAGAGATGCAATAGGATAGCGTTTCGTTTAAATGAAACTACTTAATCGATCGTCGACCAATGTCAGATCTGTGTTGATACTGTGAAGATTGGTATTGTTAGGTTTTTCTTTCGCGCGGTGCTTAATAACTTTTATGCCACACCTGGCCATAAAGTCGCTTTTTAGCCAAGTGTAGACATAAAATGAATGTACACAACACGGGAGGTAATAAAGAAAGCCCTCGATCGCATATTTACCTCCCTCGCTTGCAGCTCGGGCCGCAAACTTCTGCGATCTCGGCCTTTCTTTGTATTACCACCCTAGTTGTGTAATGTACTATTTCATCACACTTGCTCGAAAATTATGTCATTACACGTCGGATCTGCGAGCCGTAAATTACCTATTACGCCCTAGGGCGTGATGAAAAGCATTGTGTGTGCCACGGGCGGTAAAGGAATTACAAACTCGTATTATTAAAGCCCTCGGCTTCACCTCGGGCTTATAACAAACACTCGTTTGTAATTCCTTACTTACCGCCCCAGATACGCAATGTACTTATTGTCTTTATGGAATGCACGCCACTAGCGCTCATGGACGCCTCCTCTCCGCTAACCGCTCCGCTATACGCTCGCATTGAGCCCGCTCCCTGATATCACGTTCACACGATTGTAAGTGCGACAATAGAAATATTTGTGCACAAATAATGGAAATAGTTCGCAAACTTGCGACAAGGTGGCACGATAAGGTCGTGACACAAACGATCGTGTTTAACAAGGCGTGAGTTTCATCAAAAGGTGACTTATGCCGATTTTGTATTGCTGTATTTTTTTCTTCAAAATAACAAGGTTAGTGGAGGTCCACAAAAATTGTGTCAAAAATAAATTAGAGAGCAAAGTTGTTGAAAATTCTCACGAAACCTCTAACCAGGTAACCAGGGTGTGAAACCTATTTAAGGTGATTGGAGTCGCTTCGTTCTCCAAATAAACGGAATAGGAGTCAATGCACTTTAACAACGTTAAATTTGGTCAAATTTGTGTCCTTTTATAGCTTGTTACATTTTGCGCGAAACAAACAGTGACGACTGTTTCATGGTCGAAACTATCTGTTACTGCCCCTGCTAGACTATCCCGTTGGTAAAACTCAAATTATTCCCTCTATACCTTGCCACTATAAACCTGCAGAATGTTTTGTTTTAAATCCTATAACTGTCCTGCGACTGGTCTATGGTAGCGCAGGCGCTACGTCACAGCGGCTATAAAAGAACGCTAAACAAAACAAAGGAATACGTCCATCAATTGGTGTTTTTATGAGTCTGTGTCCCGTTTGGTCAAAAATTGGCCACTTGGGGCAATTGAGAGTTGTTACTCTCTCCGGAGGATAGAGGCACTATTCCATCAATTGGTGAAGTACAGAAGGAGGTATATAGTTCTTGTGATCTTTTAACACCAATCAATGCACTTATTCCTTCGTTTACTATTTTATGGCCGCTGTGATAACCATACCCGGTGTCCCCTACGCGCGGCGAGCTACATTTTCGATCTCCCAGTCGCTTATCATTTTAATGACTGAAGAGGGATCCCCTTGTTACCTATAAAGTCATACTGTATTGTTAGTCATAATTATCGAAAGTCATACAATATTTTGTTTTCTAGGACTATAACTAACTAACCTAACAATTCAGTATGACTTCTAAAAAGTATGGGAGATAATATAGACCCGACTGAAGATGTAGCTCGCCAGTTCAGTAAAAGCCAACGAGACACTCTTGTCTTAAAGAGTCCTAAGTTATAGTTATATGTGCTACCAACTAGGTAGATCTACTTGAACCAAAGATAATGAAATACCTGGTGAAGAGTCCAGTTTTAGAGGCCGTATTTGGTGTCGCCGGCCCTGATGTACAGCTTACAAGCATCGTGCTCGCGGCAGCAGGTGAGTAGGACAGGCCCAGATCACTGGATGGAGAGTTAGACAATATCGTCATACCTTGTGAAGAGTCCGGTGTTGGTGAGGCCGTATTTAGTGTCGCCAGCCCTGATGTACAGTTTGCAGGCGTCATGCTCGCGGCAGCACGTGTCTGTGTAGAAGAACAGGCCCAAGTCGCTGGAACGGGCCTGTGCTGAGTGCCCGTCGCCGCACCAGAGGGTCCCTGTTGAAGAAGCTGAGTGTGAAATACTGGGCACAACAATACCTGTTAAATATCTCACGTGGCAGCGTGCCAAGCCAAGTTCGAAAGAATATATCTGGCGACGCAGTGGCCGCGTGTTATATTATTTGGAGCCACTTTTGATTACTACCTAACAGGTACTGCTACATGGCACCCAAAGGTGGCCGATATAGCTGTCTAAGTAAGCAAGTTCATTGTGGAAGCCTTCGGGTGAGACCTATGTTCAGCAGTGGTTGTCTGAACGTTGAAACTATGATGACGAGTAAGCATGACAACCCGAACCAAAAACACTATTTTTATATTTAATAGGTAAAATAGATGCTTGAGAATCTTCTGGATGGGAATTTCTCTGTATTTTCTGAAATGTTTTTATAATACTCTTTTATTGGAAACTTGACCAACCTACTTATAAAAGTGTTTCGGTAACATGACGACATCCCGAGCAAGAATTACAATTAGAATAAACGGTTTAATCACCAGTAAAATGCTTGAACCGGCAAAGTCTTTCTGAAACAACTAAAAACAAAAAAGTCAAAAAGCATCTTACCAGGATAAATAGCCTGCACTCTGTCCTTAAACGCGTCCACAACAGAATTGGCAACGTTCGCGACACTAGAGACGCCAGACGCAAGGCTGCCCACGAAGCCGCGGTCGTTGTCCAAGGAGCCGTTGTCGCGGGCCTCCATCAGTTGACTCAGCGGCCTGCTCAGGCCAGATGATATGGACTTGAGGATTCCACGCCCGAATTGGCCTGAAAGACAGAAGAGAGCTTAGATGTGGATGGGAGGAGAAAGTTACTACGGATATGCTATGACGAGAATGGGTTGGATAAGGAATAAGTATGACACAGTAGTTATGGTATCTTAACAGACTGAAATAGAATTTGGAATAAAAGTAGACCAAGTCTTGGATGGTAACGTAGGATATTTACTTTAGATTCAAAACGGATAAGTACCATACTCTTTTTACTTACACACAAAAGATGTTTTTCAGTAGGTAGTTTAAAGAACTGAATTTACTGGGAACATCTTTATTGGGAAGATAATTTGGAGTGCTATATACATACCGTATGAACATACGACCAAGTGCGGAATCACACTAGAGTGCCATTTATAAATACCAGGATTCCAGAATTAGAAGTTGACAACAAGCATAAATAGTGGTTAAGTTTTGTCCTTAGTTCCTCCATAAATTTATTCATATTTCATTAAAAAAGTAGCTAATCATCACAAAATTTTACCTAATCCTCCGTTTTCTTCCCGGCTCCTCAACCTTTCGGCTTCTAACGCTTCGTTTTGCTTCTGTATTCTCTTAAATAAGTCAAATATGCCTTTCGGCACCACTCTTTCAGCAACACTTTCCACTACACTCTCTACCACACTCCCAGCGAACCCAAATATAACCGATACAACATCGGTATTGGGCGGTTTAGTTGGTATTACATCTTTAGTATCATAATAATCTTCTGGAACGTCTTCCTCAACTGAATCTTCTTCTGTGAGTTCCAGAGTATCGTCCCTAGTTGCATTTTCATCAGACCTGTTAACGATGTCTACTTGCTTGCTTGAATTGGTTTTGAGAATTTCTATTGACGTGTTTTCCGCAATAGGGTTAGATGTAGTCAAAACGTCTATATTTAAAGGTTCTGATTTTCTATTTTTACTACCTTTGGTGTTTTTCTGTGCTATAGTTTTGTTATTTCTTATATTTTCTTCAAGATTATCTGTAGTATAGTAATCAGTTGTACTTTCAGGTGATTGTGTTGAAGGTAATATAACTGGCTGATGTATTTCAACAATCGGAGTCACTTTCTCCGTCGTAGACAAGGGAATCACAGTCAAGTCAGGTTCTAAAGTACTTTCTACAATACTAGCTAAATAATTTTCTGTTGTAGTTACTAATTCTAGAGGTATTACATCTAATTCTGAAGACGTTGTCACGGCTGTTGCTTCAGTTGTGTCTGTATTGGTTTCATTTTGATGTTTATTAATTTTTGCACCATAATTATTTACAATAGTATATCTATTCGATTCTTTATTATAATCGTCATGCCATGGCACCGTCCCGTACTTTCTGTTTGTTTTGTCAATGTATTCGCTGTCGAAATCGATTATGTTGTTATCGAAATCTGTTTCGGTGGTGACCGCTCTGTCAGTGCTTTCGATGTTCTTTGCTAGAACTATAGAAGAGTATAGTAATATGGCACCAATTATATATGTCATCTTTCGGCGTACACGGTGGTACATCTTCGGATTTCCATCTGTAACAAAGATAAAACGACTTATTTTAAAAAAACACTAAAGCACTTGTTATGGCCAGGCATCGGATATTCCTGCGCCTATTTACCTAAACTTCTGGATCTAAACGTATGGAGGCGGACTCAATTTATTGTTTTACTTTTGTTAGTAAATTTACCGGAATTTCGGAAATTAGGCTAACATAAACACATACCTATTATAGTATTGCAATGTACTATTCTAAGTTATTTCCCATGTACAGAACGACTAAATATTATTTAATTTACCTGCAATTCATTTCGGTAACGAATTAACGTTATAGCTACTATTAGTAGAACAATTTGCGTTAAGTTTTATCTTAAATATAATTTTAACAAAGAGACGATAACAATGAACAGGTAATTACTTATATTATTTAAAAATATATTTTTAAGAAGCGGACTCCATACTCGCTTAGTTTTTTCCAGGAATTCGCCAACTTTAGGTAAATAGGCGCAGGAATATCCGATGCCTGGTTATGGCACACCAAAAATTACTAGAAATCCTTAAAACAAGATCATCATCAACATCATCATCATCATCAATAGGCGGCCTTATCGCTAAAGAAGCGATCACAAAAAAACTCAAATTGTCTCATAAACGACGGAGTTCTGTAGGCTTATGATGCTACGCTTTGTCACGCGATAAATCCCACTAATATTATAAATGCAAAAGTTTGTGATGATGTATGAGACCTTATAACGGGGTAACAACTGGATGGATCAAGCTGAAATTTGGCATGCAAGTAGACCAAGTCCTGGATTGAAACATAGGATACATTATATCCCGGTAAAGAGTTCATTTGGGACAATAACGGGAACAACTCGGGCGAAGCCGCGGGAAAGTGCTAGTAAATCATAAAGCATCCGTCACGTTCTGACAAATAGTGTGTGAGAGTGACAGATGCTTTATCATTTATTTATCGCGTGACAAAGCGTAGCATCATAAGCCTACTGGGGTTAACATTAAAAAAAACAAAAAATACAGTCGACTATAATATCTCCTCCTTTTTGCAAAGTCAGTCAAAAACGTTAGCGGATATACATGTAGATTGCATTCCAAGATCAATATCAAGTATCACGCAAAAAAAGATAAGTATCATACATTTGCATGTTAAATTAGTAAAAGTGGAGCACAAAAGTCATCGAAGCGGGAAGGGAATTGCAGTTAATTCTCAATGTGTTAATAGGTACCTATGTCATTCAAGGTTTCACCATTGTATGTTAGGTATTCAGTTATTTGATGAAAAAGAAGTTAGGGCGCATCCATTAATCACGCGATGTTTATTCTGATACTTTTTTACACCTACTTAGTAGTAGTGTATAATTGGTGCAGCTGGCTCAAGGAGAGCCAGCTGCCCCAATTATACATTCGAATAGTCACTTTTATCTATTTGAGAAGTCATATATTCAAGTACTCGTAGTTACTTCTAGATAGAAAAAACAAGCGTTCGAATAGTCAATGGGTTCGGTCGTTCGAATACTTACTGTAAAAGTTGCATATTCAATGAAGCTCATTTGCCTACGGGGGATACATAGCTTTTTGACTGATTATTATAGTAATGAAGTAGAATGAAGTAGTAGTAGTAGCAAGCTTAGAGCCAGCTGCCTCAATTATACACTCGAATAGTCACTTTTATCTATTTGAGAAGTCGCATATTCATACTTGAATAGTTACTACTACAGTGGGAGGGTATAGACTTTACTAGAGTCACCCGAATAGTCACTTCATATGTATTTAAAAAGCTAAATTTAAGTAATTTTCTCATATATTCAAGTAGTTACCTCTACCTTATTGGAGTGTTGTTAATTTTAAATATCCATACTCATTTGTACTAAGTGTAATATATATGTGTGTATCATTTAAACTGCCAATAATATGATCAATCGCAGATCTTACTTTGAAAGTTTATAACTTCCGAAATAAAACACAAAGTATTCATAGGTTTATTTTTTATTTTTCAAAAAACATTATTTTCTATACACCACTTATTCATACAAGATACATATTTAAAAGCACAAACATTAGAATGGTACATACAATA
The DNA here is from genome assembly GCA_947034925.1 of Eudemis profundana. Classification (NCBI taxonomy): domain Eukaryota; kingdom Metazoa; phylum Arthropoda; class Insecta; order Lepidoptera; family Tortricidae; genus Eudemis; species Eudemis profundana. Next base: position 3,994,390 of record OX344814.1, on the reverse strand, counting down.
TTCAATATCGGATGATGTAGCGTATTTTTCACATAGTCTTTGCATATTAGGACAATCAAAATTTTCTAAATTATATACATTATTACACTCTAATATTTCCTTCACCCACTGCACTTTTTCAAAACCTTTTGTATAAATGCGCTTATTTTTACAGAGGTTCATTATTAAATTTTTATAATTAGAATATGGTACATATCCTTCGTTCCAAAGTATTCCTCTGTTTTTTTCTATCCAGGAAACTTGTAAACGTTCTTTTTTCGTTAAATAATAAAATGGATAAGGCGGTTTAATCAACAACACAATAACTCTTTTCTTGCAAATAATCGCAATTTCTTTAGGTATAAATTGATTGTTTTCGCTTTTAAATCCTTGAACATCTATAATCACGTTCATGATAATTTTCGAACTATGTTACTCAGAGGTTTATATTCAATAAGACGATCGTTAATAATCAGGCAGTATGCTGTTGTATTATTAGGTATATCTTCTGAAGACTCAATTTCTAAACGGACATCAACTGGTCCTGTTTTCAATGAATCGTTTTGCCTAGAGCAATCAATAACGAATAGTGGCGCTTTTTTTCTGAACTCATTTAAATTAAGCAGGGGATCGACGCTGGTACCAAAATACGACTGGCGAAAATTAGCATACATTTCGTATAATATACTATATTTATCTTCACTAAATTTTAAATTCAGTGAGTCATAAGGAAAATACTGTGAATTTAAAAACAACTTGATGTTTGTTATATTACAGTGGTCAAATTGAGAGGAACTTTTCGATTTAGTCAGTTTTCGGTCTGTTTGTAGACTGAATATGACATATCTTGGCTTTTCTAACTGAGAGGTAGTTTTGACAGACCATGCATGTTTTGTAGTTTTAGGTAAAAGTGGATATTCATATAAATCCCAATTCCTGAAAGCTAGTTGTATGGCGCGATCTTTTTCCAAGTGCTTAAGTAATAACAATTTATTACGATCAGAAACTCTAACGTGCGGTACGCGCCATTGAATTTTTTGTATGTTTATTTCAACATTTTCGTTTTTATCAATCAGAACACTATTTAAAACGGAATTACTTCTCTGCAGTATAAGTTCATGCCTGCAATTGATGACAATTTTATTATAATCTTCTGCGAATCCTAATACTTTGTTCAAGGGTATTATAACAGAAAAATGCTCTTGCTTCTGGATTAATCCGCTTAAATTCCAACCCCATAACGCAGCATTTTTACTTTCACCTTCATTCATTGAGATAAGAGATTTCATCGTTGTGGTGATTCCCACATTTTTAGTACGATCTATTTCAACACCATTCAGTTCGTAACTTATATCTTTGAATAAAAATAATATAGGATTATTTGTGAAGGTTACATCTTTTGCTATTTTATGTCCTGCCGCATCGACTGTGTATACACTTACACTCCCTTCAATGTAAATGGAGCTAGCAGAAGGCAGTATATAAACTTCTTGTTGGTTAACGGGAATTCTGATTTCATCGTTTTCTTTAAAGCTATGGTTGTAAGGATTGTAAGTATGGATCTCATAGCTTTCTATAGAATTGTCTTGTTGCGGCAATTCAGCGATCTGCAGCATTTTATATTTTTATTTTATTTTGAAACCTAGAGAACGAAGAAATTTTTTATTGCTGGGGGTAATATTTTTTGTGGCAATTGATCGACCTCTTCCTTTGAACACGGGGAGTTGAATATTAGATTTCGGTTTAGTAATGGGGCTTTTATTGAAAACATACATGGTGATGTATACGTATAACTAGTGAGTTGTATAAATATTTACTTAACATGCAATGCGAGACACTGTCGGTGAAGGAATGTGCTTTACGGTAATATGGCATTTTATAAATAGTATGTTATATTTATTATTTTATTTATTCTGCTATATATTCATTCATACTGCATATATTTAGTTTCCCAGAATGATTTCAGAAATTTTAAGCATAAATGCCCACAGTTGTATAAATGATTTTTTTGTAGATTTTTATAATTGTAGTGAATGTTTGGTCCCATATATTTTATAAATTCTCTCGGTGGTTTTAAGTTTCCGTAACTGTCAAAATATTCAATATAATCTTTAATTTTTCCATAGGCTACCCAGTGTGTACCACAATTTTCTGACGAATCTAAATTGATCACACCACATTCTATCGATAATGGTACAGAGGGTAATTCGTCTCTCATAAATACACCTCGAAAATATGGAATATTTTTCGAATGTTTTATAATATCGATATTAGTTAAAGCTCTTTTGGGTAGCCTATTACCTAGTTTTTTTTATTTGAAACAAAGATCCCTAACCCATCCTTGTATGGCTTGAGTTGTAATCCTTTTCCGATACAACTTGCCTGCATTTTCATATTTTGTCTTTTCAAATCAGCTAGCTGTCTTTTAGCTGACTTAAACTGATTTACAGCTTTGCTGATTCCTGCAACACCTCCGGCTAAACTTCCCGTAGCTGATAAGCCAGCCAAAATAGGAATTAATGGTAGAAAACCACCTGTTTTAGGAATGGGTATTACTCTAGGAATTTTTATAGGCATGTCAGATGCTAATTCTTGTGCTGCTGCGTACGCCAATTCCATTAACAGTTTCTTACATTTTGGATTTAAATTACTTATATGTTTTTTTGCGTGTGAAACAATATTATTAAAAGATTTTTTCAAACCAGCTCCAATTTTCCGCGTGGCTCCTGATTTATTTTTTATGTTCTTATTTTCATTTTTAGGGTTATTTTCTGAACATGACATTTTTAATAGGTATTATTGGTAAGCAGTGAAAATTTAATTTTTTAAAGTCGTCTTTATCGTTTAAAGACCTAATTACAAATGATTGCAGAAAAAGTAATAGGTAATATAAATACAATTTAAAAACACTTTCACTATAGACGATTATTTTTGTCAATCCAGCTATTCTCACTTGATGGAAGACCAAGCCATTTAACATATACTTTGTTTCCTTTTCGCTTCAAAACTCTCTCAACAAGGTAAACATCAGGGTATGAAGTTTTTTGAATTTCTTGTGCATAGAAAGCTCCTAAAATGGGCCTAGACTTTATGTCTTCTAATAAATATGTAGTGGGCTTAGTTCCTTGAACTTTAATTATCTTAAATATTTCTGTGGACCAATTAGGTGTATACCCTTTTTCAAAACATCCTTTATATTTACTAATTCTTACAAAATCGCCTGCATGAAACCTTTTACAGTTATGCAACTTCTTTGATAATGAACTGTTAATATATCTTTGTAATACAATTTCTTTATTATTATGGTTAATTTCTGCAGGAGGTTTCCCCACTGTTCTATGAAAAGAGTGGTTATATTCTAAAACCGTCTTATCGAGTGTTCCATCAATCCATTTATAATCCCCCTTTAAACTAAACTCTTTGTAGAGTTTAGATTTAAGAGTTCTTATAAGTCTCTCAACAATTGACGCCTTTTTTGTAGAATATGTAGAATAATGGTTTATATTGTAGTTATTAATAACTTTTATAAAATTATTATTATAAAATTCTTTACCCATGTCTGTTTGCAAATTTCTCGGTATACGGCCTCTTTCTAAGAGTGTTTGAAACTCATTAGATACGATTTCTTTAGTTTTGCGCTTGAGTGGAAATGACCACGCATACTTTGTGAAACAATCAATAATCACTAATATGTATTTATAACCATCATTAAATTTGGAAAAAGCTTGCAAATCCATTAAATCTGCTTGCCAAAGGTCATCGATATCTCTTAATATTACACTTCTGCGGGGGAAGGTTACTCTTGCATTTTTATGAATTTCATTTACGACATCTGCTTTGCTCATAATGTTTTTTTATTTTTTCTTCAAGTTCTTTGTTTATAATATCTTCTTCGACTTTCTTTATTCGATTACTTAAACTCAAAATTAGCTTATTAAGATTTCTACAATCTTTAACAATTTTGTTAATATTTTCTTGATTAGCTGAATTGAATAACACAAGTTCTTTCAAGCTTAGGAGTTTATTCAGTTCTGCTTCATCTGTATTGATATTTTTATTTACGATTGATCTTTTTTCGTCATTCATGTCTAATAGGCGTTTCATAACTGAGCACAAAATAATGCTTCACTAGATTTTATTCTTTTATAATACCAGCTTCCTTTAGCTCTTCAATAATTGATATAATTTCATTATCATGACTAGTGTTACCAGCGCTTTTAGATGCAATTAAAAGTTTTAGTCTTTCAATTAATTCATTCGCATCGTCCCAGTAAATATAATCAGTGCTGTTTTTATACTGCTTTAATTCGGGTAAGTGCCCCCCTAGTTTTAAACTTTGTAGTGGGTCAGATAACTTTTTGTTTGAGTCAGCTAATTGGGAAAATAAAGGTTTGATAATAGTGCAATATTTTAATCCCTTATCGCCTTTTATTTTACCGTTAGGGTCATAATCTCGTTTATGTGCGTTAGTATGATTTAACATTTCTTTATAATCATTTTTGTCTTGTTCAGTGACAAACTGGAGGTTAGGTTTATTGCGCATTAAAAGTTCCTTTAATCCTACAGTTAACTCGTAATTTTTTTTATCTACTGTAATCACGTAGCGTTTTTTATTATCGCTAGCATTATTCGAATAGGATAAACTTACATCAGTGTTTCCCATCATCAGTTTCTTATTAATACTACGAATACCAAATGGTATATTAATGTTGTCATATAAGTCAATCATGTCTTCTTTTTTTAGAGATAAAAGTGTGTCATTATTTTGCTTTTGTTGCTTATCGATATCATCAGAGTATTCATAATATTCTGAATGCTGATCAGAATCAACGTCGATAAAATCTTTAAATTTTTGATATCCTACAGAAGCGTTCAAATCTTCGAGCGTATTATTTTGATCTATTCCAGTGGCCATATTAAAAGTGGGGGTAGCATTAGAATTTATCTTATTAAAGCTTTCTAAAGGATCTGTAATGGGTTTAAACACCTTTTTGAAATACATATCAGCTTTATGTTCTTCATCTTGAATCTGCTTCATTTTATTTTTTATATTATCTACTGATTTAATGAGTTGGTTTTTTAAATCGATATCCATTACAGGAACGTTGAAATCGTCTGTTTAATACACACACTCGATTTCAAGTGAAGTCATGGGGAAAAATAGAGGTGGTTTTATATTAGCGCAATTAAAAGTACACAAATAAATCAAACCCCTGTCTATATCGACCTTCATTTATGGCACAGTCTTTGTTTATTAACAAAAAACTATATTGGTCTTGCCATATTGTAGAACAAAGTTCTTTAAACTTTATCCAATCTATATCTGTATTAACGTGTTCATTGTATATGTGTCTTAAGTTAACATCGTCCTGTCTAAAAATAATTAAGAGATTAGCATTATCTCTCATCAACTGTTTGGGGATTTTGGAATAAGTTTGGGATAAATAAAAACAATCGATTTGTCTATGTCGGCCCATAGCAAAGTAGTTTCGAATATTTACTTGATTTTCGCATGCAACATCATCAAAAATCATAATTGAATTGCGCAGGGCATCATTTGGGTGGATGACCTCGTTATTATCATGATATATAAAAAAATTCGCACCACGAATTTTCTCCATAACTAGCTCAAGGTATCTATATTTAGGTTGAAAGGTAGTCTTCGAATACAAATAAATATGCTTAAATCTCAAACCATTTTCATGTAACAATAAATTTAACATTATGTTAGTTTTTCCGCAATTTGATGGACCACATATTATGCAACGAATCGTATTGGGGAACAGAGTACTATGTGTTGTATTTTGCGCTTCATTTTCAACTTTAATATTATTTACTGGCAGTGTTTGAGTATGCTTGACGAATTTCATCGTGAATATGAGGTAAGTAAAATGTGGGAAAGCTTTATATAGGTGTTGGTTTACTGAATGAAAACAGCATTTTATTAGGGATGACAAGTATATTTATTAATTACAATCGGATAAGGTGCAATTTAATTTCGCATAAGTAAATAATTTATCCTAGATAAGTTACAATAATACATGCATATTCTAAATAACTTACAAATGTACATTATCACATTAAAACATAGTATTATAATGCCCCCAAGGTAAAGTTTCTACATTGTTAGACAATATCTGCCGTTTATCATCGTTACAATTTAAAACCACCTTGTTAACTTGCTGAGAATACAACACATGCTTGATAGATCTAATCATAGTCATTTTATGACTCAACACCTTTTTCGTATGCAATGCTCGGTCAAAGTCTGAAATCCGCAATCGATTCGTTATAGGTTTCGTGACACCTTTAGCTTTTTTTATTGTGTTTTTCACACTTTTTATACAATAGAGTTTAGCTCTTAATCCCACGAATTCAGTGATAATCAACCCGCCCAGTTCATCTTTAAATAAACCGGGTACTTTGGCGTTCAGTTGGGGTATACCGTGCGGGTTATCAGCTTCATAATTACTAGTGTCGAACTTTACTATGTTATTACCTAAATCTTTGTAAATATCATCGGTAATAATGTTATAAAGAAGACTGTCGGTATCAGTATAACAAAGTTTAGCGTTTTCTTGGTATGTTTTTTTAATGAAATCATAGTGAAATCGATACATATGTTGTTTTGCGAGTTCCAACACCGTAAATCCAACATAAATGGGACGGTCTAAACAAATTTTCTCAGGACTTAATTGAACAGCAACAAAGTTATTAGAAAATATAGATACATTTTTTACATTTGGTTGTAACAGGATTTTTTCTGCACCAAGGCACTTATTAGTTTTATTATCATTATCTTTCCATGTTGTTATTAATTGCACCTGTACATGCTTTCGCTTATTTTCAATTGTTTTACCAAATATAGAATTATTTAATAATTTAAAAAAGTCTTTTTCGAATTTGGTACATGCCCTTTGTCGCAATTGAGTATTTAGATCGATGTACTTTTCTAAGAAGTTGTCCTGTCTAAAACGAAGAATACGATGTACATTCTTCAACACAAGCCCATTTTTTATACATTCTTTTAAATGTACAAAATGAATCACATAATTGTATTTATCATATAAATTCGCAATTAACTTTTTTGATTTACCACCTGGGGGGGTAAATTTTTCAACTGCAAAAGGTAAGTCAGCATGCAAATCGTGTAAATATTCGGGATAGGTCAAATCGACTTCCAAAATATATCCATATTCTCCATTTTTCGGAATAGTTAGTATATCAAAATGTTTAAGCTCCTCTTGGTTTAAAAAATTAAATTCAGATATAGGCATTTGTTGTTTCATAGCATAACCGTAGAGATTGTTACAATCCAAATACATTAAATATGATGTTGGTTTTGAATCATCAAAATCGGGGGTATATTTATTATTTGCTTTTGAATGACGCAGAGAACATTGGGCTAGTCCACCGCGTATTCCTTTTTCTATCATATGATATATGTCTAAATCAGATATTAACTCTAATTTAACTTCTGTGCACAAAAGCATGGCATCCCCAACTTAAATTCGGCGCAGACACATAATAGGCGGGGTCAAGATTATAATGTAGCAAACTTGTATTTCTAAAATGTTCAAAAATGTCACATAATAATAAGACATCGCATTTGAGATACAAATCGGTATATTCTCCTAGGGTCGCTCGCTATGTTAAAAGTGGACCATACAGTTTGTGCATGTGTATAATCGATATTCGAGATATGTTCTAATTTCAAAGAATTATAAAATTGGTTCTGCTGAGGCAACTGTTTTTCTTCGTATTTAGACCAGGAATCGATATAATCATATGGATAAACACCTTTACGTGTCAATAACTGCAATTGTTGCTTATCAGTAAATTCATTTGATAAATTGGTAAAATCTCCTTCATTCAAACTTTGAGCTAATTCATACAAACTAGAACTTAAAAATTGATAAGAATCTATAAACTTTATTTTTATAGTTTCTGAACCTGATTCGTTTGTTGAAAATACAGTTTTTGTAACGGATGTATATTTTTCCTTTGACTGAGCTATGATTTTTATAAAACCCGGGTATTTGGCAAGTTCTTCTATAAATAAGTGACTATCGTACCCAGAAAAATTATGTAGTACTACAGGTATAAACCGACAAATTCTATATTCTAAATTGCATAATGAATGAGCTGCACCTCTGTATTTTGACGTAATGTGATCGTGATCACGTACTTTATCGCCAAATAAAAACTGCTTACAGATATGACATACTGTAGCATTTTCATAACTAATTTCTTCTTCGAATGTTAAAGGAGTCATAGGATTGTTTTGCACTAGTATACTGTTAATTTCCTGTATATCGTTAATTAACCATTCTATGAAAACTCTTACACAATCTTTGCCTCGGTATGAAACATATTTCCTTAAAGTGGCATCGTGTGAGCAGCATACATAATAACCAAAACATGATGGGACATGTTTTTTAAGGTTTTGAGTGTTGTTGCTATTTTCCGTTTCACAATTAATTAACAGACTTTCAAAATCTGCGTATATTACAAAATTTATTTTTTGCTTACGCTGAAAGTTCTTAAATTGAATTGTGGTATTTTTATTAGGCATGACAGCAACAATTTCGGTACAGTAGTGTGTCTTAAATTTATTTTCGCTTTTGAAAAATTGTAAACACAGGTCACAGAAATACATTTTGCCTCTGTGTCGAGTCACTTGTCGTCGGACTAATCGAACAAGGTCTTTAATTAAGCAATAGTGTCCTGTACCATTTTCTTTGATGTATAACAGATTGATATGATTATTTTTCTTTGATTTCGATTTATACAATGGACCTGTTACCACACTTTTATTATCTAATCCATATATATTTATGCTTATATCGCGATTATTCTTTTCAAATAATTTTATGTCGTTTACTGATAACGGGAATGACATTCCATCTATATTTAAAATATCCGAATAATGTGGATATGATTTAGTTCGACATACATTACTCGTTGCGGGATAAAGGTGTGCAATTATACTCCATAAAAAGCAGCAATTATCATTGTTCTGAATATTTATACAACTTTTGGTATTTTTAATAATAGGTGGTAATGGTATGTAAGTACCCCCACGCATAGGACAATACTTGTTAACATTTATTTCTAAATGGCTTACAGCAACGAAAGACCAGCCTGATTCACGGTGCTCAAATTCAATAACTTTATTTTTTAATTGTTCAATTGTATTTTCAAACATCTCGTTAACATTCGTGTTTCTATAAATAACATTATATTTAGTATTAAATGACTTTAGTTGTTGTCCATCTGAGTGAGGTAAAGTAAAGTAAAGAAAGAGCTCATAGTTTATTTTGACACTCTTATGTTTTAATAATGATATTTCTACAACTTTCATTATATTACTTTGTATCTCACATAGAAACATCTCAGGAGTGAGGTATTCTTCTTGTGAGGGATTTAAACGATAAGTGACAATTCTGTTTTTAAACGCTGTAGCAATTATTTCAATGTCTTTAAATTCAGTTTTTAATAAACAGTTAGATTTATGTAAATTTGTTCTTAAATGAAATTTGTATTCATTTTCAGGCAATTCAATTTCACATTTATCACATCTCAATGATTGAAGGTTACGTGATCCGTCTGTAAACAAAAAAAAAAACTATTTATAGAAAAATATTTATTGTTAGTACCTATACAATACAGTCATCATTAATGGAATAAACAATTATAATACGGAGTAAGTATTAGCTAATAATAACAGATTTTCAAGTTTGATTATATTGATAATTCTTCTTATATGTAATAGATTATAAGCTTAAAAAAAAAAAAAAAAACATACGACAAAATCACGCGCTATAATAATTGCTGACAAACGCAGGCGGGCATGTTCTATATTCCTTGCGGGTTGCAATTATAAAATTCGCCAAATGTCTCCAAGCTTCGGTATCATCATCTGTGCGATTTTTAATGTTTATCACAGCATGACGCCATCGATTTACCGGTGCAACCTTCTCAATATCACTACATTTGTAGACCTTCACCTCAACAAAGTGTGAGCCCTTTTTCTCAGGGTTCGTTTGTCGCGCAAAGCCATTCGCTAGTCGGCGGGAGATATATGATGGTAATTTACCCTCAGCAGTGGGCTGTATCCCCTCCATTTCCTCGTCCTCGCTGTCAGCACCGAATAGTTCAGCAGCTGTGGCGTGCTGCAGTTTCACGGGGGCTATCTTGACCTTCTTGCTCGCAGATGCGGAGGATTTGCTCTTCTTCTTTTTCTTATCCTTATCGGCATCAGACTTCGGCTGCGGTGTCGGCGGCGGTGGCGGGGGAGGTGAATCTTCCTCCGAGGACGATGAGAGGAATAAATCTTCAGCGACGTGGGACGAACGTTTTGACCTGAAAAAAAAAACAAAATTATTTATTATTAAAAACATGTACCCTATATTATCTAGCATTTCTGTATATCTTTATTCACTTAGGTTAGGGTTTTTACAATATTATCTAGCATTATTATTATTATTTTAAAAGAGCGTTATGGTTTAACAAATGAATAATCAACAATTTTTTTTTTTAATCGAATAATTCACATACGAAACGGGTAATTCAATGTAAATATAGCAGGATGCATGTGACTAACGATCCATCACTATAATTATTCAGTGTGACTAAACCTACATCATAAATATGCACTATGATTATGACATCAGGTAAAAATAAAAATAAATCGGGAAAAATTATCTGTAACTACACACAAATTTGAATACTAACAACATATTATAAATTCAGACTTACATTTTTTTTTATGAAGATGTGTCCTTTGTTCCAGTAGGGGTACCAAGGCGGTGACTTTTCCTTGCTTCGTGATGAGCGGAATGATCCAATAGGCCCACTATCGCGGCTTAAGTAGGACAAATTCACGTGGATCTCACCCATATATGAAAATCATCCGCGTGATGAAAAAAGATGCATCAGCACTAAGCCTAAGTAGGAGTTCTACATATAATTCGCATACATTAATACAGCGACTTTACTTGCATAATATTGTAATATGGCTTCGTATATAAAAAAGGGTCAAAGTTATTTGGTAACTGAAATAAACAAACGAACAAACAAACAATATAATTAATATTTTAAATATACCTATTAGGGCGAATATAAAACCTCCTTATTTTTAAGTCAGTTTAACTCGATTCATTAAGGTTTCTTTTTGTCTCTTTCGAGGCCACTTTACGCATGACTCTAGATTTGTGAGGGTCTCACAACAAACATCAGATCCCGTAACCATGTACTTAAGGTAACAATTTTTTTAATTAGTAACGAAGTACGACTTGTTGTCTGGAGAATTATCTATTTCTCCTCAGACAAAGTCACGATAAGAGCTAGTAGATTTCGTATGCTACAACGCATACTAAAACGAAATAAATTCATTCTCATCACTATGCAACTTGAATTAAAAGACGTAGGCAGTTAGACTCAATCTAATGCATCGATTTAATTTCACTTACCTATTCCACCTTTTAGTATTCGCCTAAAGCGAAATCTAGCAAAGTATGACCCCTAATTATGCAAAGTAGTAACGGATCGCAGTGTCAATATATACCGGTCATTGGTGAGATGAGACGAGACAAGCCGTGAATATCATCTATATATGGATGTCAACACAGACGGTATCGTTTTTCTCTGAGCGGATTACGCTCCATATGAATTTCCATATATGAAATTTTACATTTAGGTGTATTTTCATAACCGACATTGAACTCTATTAACACGATATTTTCTAATATAAGCCCAGAGAATAAGTAATCATAAATCAATAAAAAAATATATATTAAAGTGACTGGTTCTGTGAGACAATATGTCGGTAAGTCGTAAAAGAAATAAATATACTTTTTTTTAATTTAATGTCATCTTTTGTATGATAGTTATTTAAATAATGGATACTTTTATTTGATTAAGAAAACTGTCTCACATGTTACTCATTAATTACAGGATACATCAGAACATCTATTCAACTTTATACCTCGGGCCCTGTCGCGAAATCAAAGCGAGCAACGTCTGAACCTAGGAGTCAAGAGAAAAGCAGCACCACTCGTTTACTCATTTATCAAGAAGCCTCATCGGGATAATACCGCAAAAATAGTTAAAATTGAAATTTATGACAGTGACAAACTAGACCCCGATTATGAACACGTATGCAAATGCAACGCTGAACTGTGTGCACAATATATTGTGAAAAATACATTACTAGACGAAGTATACGAATTAACGCGTAGAGTAATAGACAAAATAGAGACATGTTTCTCAACGGACCCGCCGAATAGTTACACCATCTTGTAAATAAATAAATAAAAACTTTTTGAAGAACAAATCTGTTATTTTATTTTCTAGGTATTATATAGAAATATAATTCACAACCTACATAAGATTACCTCAAAGAAAAAATTTAGAGGTTAGATATGAGCTTGCTACTACTACTACTACTTCATTCTACTTCATTACTATAATAATCAGTCAAAAAGCTATGTATCCTCCGTAGGCAAATGAGCTTCATTGAATATGCAACTTTTACAGTAAGTATTCGAACGACCGAACCCATTGACTATTCGAACGCTTGTTTTTCTATCTAGAAGTAACTACGAGTACTTGAATATATGACTTCTCAAATAGATAAAAGTGACTATTCGAATGTATAATTGGGGCAGCTGGCTCTCCTTGAGCCAGCTGCACCAATTATACACTACTCTTAGTAATGTGGGTAGGCTGATCCCTCTTCTCATCTAACAACGTGTATTTATTAACTAGACATTACTTCGAATATTATTAAATGTCTATTGTGTTTATTAAATTTTTATTTCAATTTTACGTCGTTTAATTATGACTTTTGATGAATATGTATTATTCTAAGTAGGTAATTCTAGCATAACATTATAATATGTAATTTAAGTTTGTTAAAAGAGATTGCCTACTTTTGGTAAGTAGGTACCAATATCGTCATAATGGGGATGTTGACTAATGTGGAACTTTACAACATAATAGTCAAATGGATTGGAAAATACTAAATTATCATAACACAGAAGAAATAAACAAAAAATATATAAAAAATATAAAGTTATGAGACCACAAAGATTAAAAAAACTAGGGATGTAACGATACCGATACCGATATATCGGTATCGCCGATTATATACAACCGATATTTGAAGAGCGCGAAAAGAATTTGTTGTATGAAAAAAAATCTGCAAAAATTAATTTCAATTACTGACATAATTTATATATTGGTCTATTACCTTGTGCAATAATAATTACTATGTTAATTATATATTTGGTTCATAATAAAAAAAAATTGTGTTGACAATTTATTTATTTTTACTTTATACCTTCAAGGTTGACTCTCTGTTCAATATAGCCAAGTTTTAGGTATAATAAGGACATACAAATAATAAATCTGAAGTTCATACTTCATTAGTTAGCTAAGATATCGGTATCGCCAATAATTTACTATAAATATCGGTATCGGTATCGTATCGGCAAAATTATATATCGTTACATCCCTAAAAAATGTTTTTATCGTCTTAAAGAAAAATTCAAGTCAATTTCGGAATGCACACACACTGAAAAAATAAATGTATGACAACAATGTGCTTAAACTAGGGTTTGTAGTCCCGGGAAAATTTTGTATGAGAGAACCGGGAATTCCCGGTGCTGCCTTACTAAAATTTCCCGCTACTGCAAACCCTAGCTTAAACGCACTTTTTCGTGCTCAAAATGGTATTTTTTTTCATACAGACTTAGTACAGTACAGCGAGGACAAGAGGTGACGTCACAGGGTGCGTCCGTTTTGTATGGGCCGTTTTCAACGCTCGGTGCGATCGGCTACTTTTGATTGCAATTTGTGGCTGTCATAGTAATCCAAGTGTAAGTTATAGGTATATAATTGTTCTTTACATAAGAAACAAAATTTAGGACACAAGCCTATTGTGTCACGCCTAAAACGATACCAAAAACTTAGTTTTATTTGATTATTTTTACTACTGGATTTAAAATGGGAAATTTGAGACCAATCAAAAAATAATTTTGCCGTACGATATCCGCCGCCATCATGAAAATGTATGATTTCCTTAAAACTGTACGTGACATACATATTTTCTCAAAATCTAAAAGGCACCACCGTCTACGCAAATGTATACAAAAATATTGATTCCAAAAACTCCGCGGTTTTTTTGTGTTTTACGAACTGCATCGTAACTCAGGTAAATTAAATGTAGCTCTGTACCCAGGAGAGTAACACGTTCGTCTCGTTCTTTCTTAAGATTATTTGTCACATGAGTGTAAAAGACAAAGCTAACATCACAGATTCGTCTTATTACAATCCATCTATGTAATTCCTTGTTCCTTGGATTGTTAGCTTGTCTTCTGCTAAGTTTAAAAATAATAAGACGCGAATTTTCACAAATTTATGTCGGAGGACGTAAATGATTATAAATTATTTATTTGGTACAAATAACTCGTGATATTATATTACGCTGACACTTCAATATGAGACATTGAGTGTGAATATTTTACAATGTTTTTTATCCCAAGATAATTTAAAAGAACATTTTTTAATAACATTCAGCAATCTGCATAGGTACAACAAAAAACCTAAAACAGGTATTCAAACTGACATATCATACGACTAAGTTAAGTAAAGTCTCAACAACATCAGGAGTTAAAGTTATTAACTGGTTTTGTAGTTGGCTAGTTGACAAATTCTTAATCGCTTTGTTACCCAAAAACTAACCTCGAAATCTGGAAATCAATCTCAATTTCCTATGGATCCCCACATACAATTTTAATGAGATTGAATGATTACGAATGGCAATTTATTGTTCTTTAAGATACAGTCGGTTTGGTGTTGTCACAATAGCTTTTGATTTAGTACGAGGATCTATAGTCACCTCGTCAATGTCCTTTTAACACGTTCACTGCGTTACGGGGCCTTCTGAACCCCGTACTATCCCGTCATTCAGTGCGGGAGCAAAAATTTGCGTTTACTCGCTGGTGCGGAGGCTGTATTTTTGGTATTTTTATGTCTACAACAGAAATTATTATATATTTGTGATTCTATTTTAAAGTATAATCTAGTAATATATTAAAATGTACGGGGTCATATGAACCCCGTTCCGATCACAGAACAAATATTGTCTTCTTGTGCGATACGGGGTTCAGAGAACCTCGTATAGATTTTAACTGACCTGTGGGGGATGATGTGCTCAATATCGCTAGTGCAGTCATAATCGCAACACCTGTTATCGGCAAATTAGAAATGATCCATGGATTCTCCATCGAAGTCTAATGATAATTTTACAAAATACTGATCCCGGAGCCAAAGAATATAGAATATGTTGAACACATTATATTTCAACTTGATGAAAAGAAAAAAATGTCCTATGAGTAACCTGAGTAGTCGCGAAGCAGATAATAAAGTAAAAAAAGTAAAAATTATATGCAGTAAGTGTAAAAAAGCAATGTGTTTAAGTTGTTATAACTTAGAACATTAAATTCGCCACAAATTCACAACATTTATGAATGTGCAATACTGTATCTAAAACTTTAAATTAATTTAGAATATCGTTTATATCATTCCCATCACTACCAATACATCGATATAGATAAAGTATGTGCGTTAAGGGGTTCACTAAGCCCCGTAGTTTTTCAAATTCAGTGCGATACGGGGCGAAAAGAACCCCGTGCTTTCTTTTTATTATATTTTTTTGAGCTTTCATCGTAACTGCGTGCGGAAAGAAAGTAAGATAGGAAATTTCATACTTTGTAAATTGGTGCAAAAAAAATGCGAAAAGATTGAAAATTCAGCCTTTTATAGCAAATCAAACGGACTAGAGTGTACGGGGCACTTTTATACCCGTAACGCACAAAAGTGTAAACCAATACGGGGTGGATTAGGCCCCGTAACGCACTAAATTTCAGGACGGAAATTTAGGTCGCCGCAGTGAACGTGTTAACAATATGTTTATAGTATCAAGGTCCATTTATTATGCACCTAAAATACCATGGTTGCGACTCCTAAATAATGAAGAATATAGATACTACGTGATCATTCTCGATTTTTTTCTAACTTCACGTAATTAATGGACGAGCCCTTACAGTTCAGTTGACTACTTGAGTTAAGTTACGTACTGTAAGTAAGAATTGCAAATAAATTACATTGACTGTATAATCTTCGTTTTGCGAGTTACGACGGATTATGTTTTGTTATGACTTGTTTGTTGCCAAGTTAGGTAACTGTTTACTATGTACCTACTTATACGAAACGTAGGGACGTTTTTGATATACGGGTAAGAAATCATTAAATTTATTTATTCAATCACTAAACAATAAAAATATCGTATCCTTGGTCAAATAACAACGCATGTGACTTTACGTCCAAAGTTTTTTTTATTGCTCAAAAGTCATATAAATCATACGAACTACATGATACACACAGATCCTGAAAAGTTGGCGAGCTGGTTCGACACCAGAAAACGCCACGGCCGACCACCCGGTCATATTATGGCTACGCCCACTAGGGTTGCGAGTTAGACAGGCTATTAAAAAAAAAAAAAAAATACAAAATTAACCCGATAGTTGGGTTGTTGGTGTATGTGTTAAGATGAACAAAGATTATTCAAGCATTTAATTAGCTTCACACACTTAATTGCCTAATGACTTAAGGAATTTAAAATCGCGTGCATACTTATTGCTTATTTGTTATAGTCGACTTTCGCCATACATTGCTCGCGATTTCAACCATGTGTCAATAAGAGAAAACTTATTACAAAATGTTAAAATAACGAACCCATTAATTAGCATACACACGGGTGTGTATTCTTTATTACCCGACTGCGGCGAAGCCCAAAGGAGGGTTATGTCTTTGACCTGTATGTATGTATGTATGTCCGTTCCTGTGTCCGCTCGTAACTACTCAACGGCTCATCCGATTATGATAAATGATACATCATTAGATTCGTCTTGATGGTGCGAGTGTCACTGGGTATGAAGTTCGTTAAAATAAACAAAATGGCGGATTTTATGCAGTTTCAAAGTGCACCGCGGTTGGGTTTTTTTTAGTAAAAATGTGGTTATTTTGTAAATAATACAACAATAAGAACTAAAACTATAAATTACATACAAACTAAAGATAATAAATTTGTTCCAAATCACTGCCACGTTGGATGTCAATGCTGATTAGCTGAGCGAAATACTGGATAGCCCCCCTCTGGTCACTAGTGGCCTCCACTAGACGCGCCGACAGACCCTTGAAAAGCCATCAGACATCTTTTCGAGAATCTTCAAGATTAAGACTCTTCATAGTAGTTTAGAAACAGGTACCATATATATTTATTTTATGTATGTATATATTTATATGTATCTAGTTTATTATTTTAACCGACTTCATGCACAATTTGGTTGTTAACTAAAATACCGCACCTACAATGTCTCGGTTTACCCTAAAGGTTGACTGGTAGAGAATGCCTTACGGCATTAAGTCCGCCATTTGTACTTTCTTGTATTGTGCTATAAAGTTTATAGTACATTACACAACTAGGGTGGTAATACAAAGAAAGGCTGAGATCGCAGAAGTTGCTGCAAGCGAGGGACGTAAATATGCGATCGAGGGCTTTCTTTATTACCTCCCGTGTTGTATACATCATTTTATGTCTACACCTGGCCAGAAAGCGGGTTTTTCCGTACGCGCAGCGTGCGGAAAAAGTCACTTTATGGCCAGGTGTGGCATAAAATAAATAATAAAAGCTGGCGGGCACTTGGTCTCCAGGGCTAAGTATAAATAAAGACGAACGAGTAGTCGAACTTCAGTCGTGTAGGAGCGCGCGACACGTATTCACACAGACGCGCGATAGTACTAGAGTTGTGCCGTTCTCGAGAATTCTCGGAAACGGTCTCAGTTTTGTATGGGAAAAGTTCTCGAGAACGTTCTCTCTCCATACTAAACGGAGAACGTTTCCGAGAATGGCACATCTCTAGATAGTACGTGCCATACTGAAGCATTCTTACACTTTCTTATTTATTTGCTTGTAGTGCGTTCGTACACGGCGCGCGCACATTCAAGCGCGCGATGTACCTTCTGTAGGAAGAAAAAACCGGTCAAGTGCGAATCGGACTCGCGCACCGACGGTTCCGTACAAACTCATTAGTAGATAAGATACATAGATAGTTCAAGAAAAACTGTATGGCGATTAGCTTAGTAGGAGCAAATAAGTATGTGTTACGATTTTTCCAAATTTTTAAATACGGTGCAAGTTAGGAAAACCGTTATATTTTTCCTGTAATATTTAAGACGACATTAATAATCGGTAATTATTACAGATTTTTCTGTTCAGTCACTTCGAAGATAATAGGGGGGGAATGGTATTTTTTTAACGTTTTTCATCATAAATCAAAAGCCACTTATTTAAGAAAGAAAATAAAAATGGTGTTTTAATCTACTAATCAAGTCCTTTCATTTGATACCCCACTCAATATAATAGCCCTACTTTCAATTTTCAAAGTTCCATTACGAAGCCCTTAAAAAAAAGTAAAAAAGGTACAAGATTTTTTATATGTCCAATAAGCTCGGGTTAGCTACTTATAACACTATTCCAAATTTCAAATCGATTACAGCAGTAGTTCCTGAGATATCTGGCTGTGACAGACGGACAGACAGACAGAGTCGCACCATAAGGGTTCCTTTTTTACCCTAAAAATTCTGCTATTATAGTGGCAGTGATGCGCTAAACTGTTTCCTCTAATTCCTTTTTAACCCCCGACGCAAAAACGACGGGGTGTTATAAGTTTGACGTGTCTGTGTGTGTAAATGTGTAAATGTCCTTGTGGCATCGTAGCTCCCAAACGGATGATCCGATTTTAATGCGGTTTTTTTTGTTTGAAAGGTATATCAGTCGAGAGTGTTCTTAGCTATGTTTGGTGGAAATCGGTTCAGGTCTTCAAGGTCATCAGGTCGTTTGTAATGTTTGGTCGAGGATTTTTTAAATTTTTAATTTTGTAAATGATTAAACAAGCACGACAAACGCAGCGTGGGTAGTCCAAACTCCGCCGACGGGGACGACGCTGTATGCGTCGGACTCCATCCGACGACATCGCAGCGATGATTCTTTCGAATCCTGCTGAGATGTCCTCGTCCGAGTCAGTGATGAGGAAGCTCCTAGGGCGCCGGGTGAAGCGGCCTCTGGCAGGGCCGGATTTGGAGGTGTGAAGGCCCCGGGGCAACGAAGGAGCGGAGGCCCCTAACGGACTAACGGACGGAAGTGTTGTGGAGGCCCGGGGCAGTAGCCCCGCCAGCCCTTCCCCAAATACGGCCCTTAAAATATTATATTTAATATGTACTTAATATTAAACAAAAAATATTTTATTTTTTTTCCATGGGACCCTATTACTAAGACTTCGCTGGCCATCCATCTTTTGAACCGTAAAGACTTGTAATTTTCACAGGATAAGTATATATTTCTGTTGCCGCTATAACAGCAAATAAAAACAAAATTAAGGATTGCCCCGATATAAGAAAAGTGTTTTCTTTGTAGCAGTTTTTGCTTGACGGCCGTACAGAACCCTTCCTGTGCGAATCCGACTCACACTTTGCCGGTTTTTAGTTGAACATTAAACATTATCGACAACAATAGTACATTGTGTATCAAGGGCGGTAAGTAAAGAATTACAAACGAGTGTTTGTTACAAGGCCGAGGCGAAGCCGAGGGCTTTAATTACACGAGTTTGTAATTCCTTTACCGCCCGTGGCACACACAATGTTTTTCATCACACTTGTGAGGAAATCTGATTAAAATAACCTTACTTAACCTAAATAAAATTGTCAAACAGACAGTGACATTAGTGACATATTCCATAGACAATGCGAACGTCAAGTCACGTTCGGAAACCATAGCGGTAAAGACTAAAAATGGTTTATTTTATATTTGCAAAATACTGAAATACTATATTTAAACATTTAATTAATGTTACGGAAATATGTTTTTACATGTATTTGCAATAACAGTTCTCTTTAAATAAATATTTCAGTAATAAAAGTTAAAAAAGTAAGTTGGTGTTTCCTTTGAAAATGACAAATAAGAGTAAAACAGAACTAGCGTTTCAAATTTAAAAAGAAAACCATTACGCCCTAGGGCGTAATATGTCATTTACGGACCGCAAAACCTACGTGTAATACACCATTTTGGAGCAAGTGTGATGAAAAATATATTTTAAGAATGGAAAGCTGTTTACACAGTTTACTAGTTGGTATAGAAAAGAGCATTGAAAGCCGCGCAACGAACGTTTGTTAATAGGGAATATGCATGATATTTTTCACTTCTCATGCTCTTAAAATGTTAATTAAGTCTCTGTATATCGGGACTAAAGTTCCTTATTAATCTCTAGGGATTAAAGTAAAAAAAAATTAATTGACTTTGAAAACCCCTAAACAGCCAATCGGGGTGTTTGTGGTTGGAATATTGTCGCCATTTTTAGTGATTGTGTATGATAATTTTTGGGTGTTAAAATAACCTAAAAAGACAACTGTGCAAAAATATTAAAAAAAAATAACGATTTAATATAGTAATAATGATTAATTATTACGAATATAAATCAATTTAACTAGATTAGGGGTAACTTAATTTTATTTTGCATGATCCAATTAGTTTTAAAATAGGTAGTTTTCACGTTTGAACCTGTTGGCTAAAAATGCCAGCATTTAAAGCCTGAGTGACTTCACTAAAAAAAATAAAGAACCGCGGAAAACATTTTCTTTGCTTTTTGAATGTTCATTAATCGTATTGAGCACAATATTTCAATATTAATGTGTATAGTGCAACTTTATACCGAAAGTACGGAACAATAAATATTGTAATTTTGTGTAATAGAACGTCGTTTTTTTCCTCGCATTCAAAGTGAAAAGTAGAGTGTTTAACGCGGGACTAAACAACCATAATGACACTCGATCTATAGTCACCCTCGCTACGCTCGGGTGGCTAAACACCTCGTGTCATTATGGCTTGTTTTAGTCCCTAGTTGAACAATCTACTATTTTATTTTCTTTAATAAAAGCCCATTCATATAAAAAACAGTAGGAAAGAAATATTTTTCGAATAACTATAAAAATAACCAAGATTTATCTTTATCTCTTTCTCGCAAAACAGAATATAGTATGGAGATTGTATGGCGGCCGTGTACTATGACGTCATAGTCCATATCGGATCCCTCTCTCTCTAATCGCTGTCTGAATAAGTGCTTTAAAATGTTTATATCTTCCGTGTTCCTCGGTCAATTTCAATTTTATTTTGACTGTATGTCATCTTTTTTACGGTATTTTCATATTTTGTTAGGAAAACTGTTAAAAAAAATCCATGCATATTCCCTATTGCTATTAACAAAACGGTGTTCTCTTAAACACTTGCTGTAGATATAAGGAAGAAGTGCTACGCAAACATAAGATGGACTTATGTAACGCACTTAACCTCGACTGCAGTAGCAACAGAAAGGGACAGCTTGAGAAACTTGCAAGCTTACCGGTTCATAATAAGCGTAGTATCGAACCAAATTCATATACCTACTCGTAGTCTTACGGTGCGTTTCCACTAACGCGCTTTGGATCCTGCAGTACAGACTAGGGATTGCTGCCGGGAAATACCGGAACCGAAAGTACCGGGAAATCCCGGTATTTTGAGTCGAGCAAAGAACCGGGACGTCAAAATAAAAGTCTCGGTATTTTTGGGATTTTCGGGGTACACATTAAAGCAGCATTTTTCATTTCATTTTTTTTCTGGTGTACTGTGAGGATTGCATCTTGATATGCAGCGTCACATTATCTCCGATACGGACTGGCGACTTTTGGAGAACATTTCATAATTTGAATTTAAAGGAATACAGTTTGTCTCGCTCTATTTTATAAGAAATTGTTTTAGTCTTAAATTGGATCTGATACCGTACACACGGAATAAAAGTCAATATTCAAGAAAAGTATCATTTATTCTAAACCGCCTTACAGTACTATATTGAGTTTATGTCTATCGTAATTCAAATAAACAGAAATGGCGAAAAATTACGTATTAAGCGTGTCACACACTAAGCAGATACGATAAGATATCTGTATCTGAACGCATATCTGTCACTATCGCTCCCTATACAATTCAATGAGCTAACACACACAGCGCAGAAAACTTATATTTTATCGTGAAGTATCTGTGGGCACCGACATTTATATCGAAATATGGCAAAGATATTATCTGCGTATATAAATTGATCTGTGTATAATATCTGCCGATATAAATATGGTATAGTATTTTATCTGCAGATAGATACAGGTTGATGTGAGACGGAGCCAGTTCAGTTTCGTATATTATCGTATCTGCGTAGTGTGTGATAGTTTCAGTGTGCCTGCCATGAGTTGACTTTTCGATCGGCGCTAGCGAGTATCGAGCGCTCGATGACAGTCTATCTCTTTCGTATGCGCGTGCGAGAGAGGTGCACTGACTCTCGATACGAGAAACTCGCTAGCGCCGATCGTACACTCAACTCATGGTAGTGTGCCTACCAGATCATTAAGTTATTATACGCAGATAAAATATTATCGTATCTGTGTGACACGCTTAATTCGAAAAGAACAAGCGCGTAGTTAAATTTTAACCAGGGATATATCGGCCGATATATCGGTATCGCAGATTATAAACAACCGATATTTGAAGAGCGCGAAAAGTATTTGCTGTATCTGCAAAAAGTAATTTCAAGTACCTTGTGCAATGATAACTACTATGCTAATCATATGTTTGGTTCATAATATATATATTTTTTTATTTTGAGTTGACAATTTATTTATTTTCTACTTTACACTTTCAAGGTTGACTCTCCGTTAAACATAGGCAAGATTTAGGTGTAATAAGGATATACAAATATGTGAAGTTCATACTTTATTATTTAGCTAAGATATCGGTATCGGTATCGCCGATTATTTTTTACAATAATCGGTATCGGTGTCGTATCGGTAAAATTATGTTATGTAAAATTACATCCCTAATTTTAACCAAACACGGATGGCCGCCGCGCCGTAGCACGACGAAAGGGCGTTTCTCCAGAAATATGTCTGCGATCACCTCATTCATCTGGCCCTTTTTCATACTAAATGTATGGAGACAGATGAATGAGTCGCAGACATATTTCTGGAGAAATGCCCGCAAACGCACACTGAGACCACAGTATAATAGCAGTAGTTTTTCTTCCGACAAAAAGTACATCGGGCGCGCGCATGTGTGCGCGCCGTGTACGGACGCACCACAAGCAAACATTTACCAATGCGCACCTAAACAGTATTAAGTGCACTCACACAGACGCGCGATCGTGCGTCTGTGTACATACGTGTCGCGCGCTCTTAAACGGCCAAAGTCGTACTATTTGTTTCTCTTTATACTTTGCTTAGACCGAGTTGGGACCGTTGCCACAGTATAATAGCAGTGGGACCATTAAAACAAGAGGACTGTCATTCTCCATACAAAAAGCTGTTCCCCTAATTTACAACGCCATCTATGTATAAGCTTGGTAAAAGAATTATATTATTTACAATTATTCAACTTTGCAAACATCACACAGTATTTAAATGTTAGAATTTATTTATTATTACTTGTTTACGAACTAATTGTTACTACACTATATTTCTTTGTTCAATTATAACATAGTTAAATGTTTAGTTTTTTAGCGCCATCTAGTTTTTGCCCGGAAATCCCATGGCGGTCGGGTTACAATCCAGGAGAATGACAGTCCTCTTCTTTTAATGGTCCTTGATTGCAGTAATTTTTGTTCCTCCAAGAGATACCTACATCGCGCGCTTGAATGTGTGCGCGCAGTATACGAACGCACTACAAAGTTTTAAGAATGCGTAGGAATGCTGCAGTACGGATCGCACCGTATGCGCCTCGACCTTGAATAGGCGTAGCGCGCTCCTAAATGGCCGAAGAGAAGCTACTTGTCTGTCTTACTCTGTGCTTTAACAAAGGTACCAAAATGATGAAAAATGTTACTTAATGCATAATTAAATGGTCATCCATTTGCATTTGGTATAACGCAATTATTTATAAGTATATAGTAGATAATAATAATGCCGAAATAATTGTGCAATTATCGAGGCTTCGATGTAGCAATCGCACAAGCTAAGGTAGACTAGACATTCGAGTGCTTGACATTGTCCTAGTAGTTGCCAGCTTGAAAGTTATGTCACTACTCATTAGCAATAGAGGTGACGCCAGGGTGACAACTATAAGGCATTAGCGTGTCACACTCTAGGACGATAAAGCTACGGTTATTGCCTTAGTAATAAAGTGAGTTCCGACTGACTGTTAACCAACTTCACAAATGTAGAGGGTTCTCTAGTCGGTACCCTGTTCTTGTTTTAATGTTTGGTACAGTCGACGCAAGTTGGCGCAGTTCGGGTTTGACAGGGCGGTTCCACAGCACTTCGGAAGCCAAATACCAAATATCTCTTGGACACTGGAACTACGCGTCATTGCTTTAACTACTCGGCCATTCTCACGAAGTATGACTGCGTCTAATTACCGCGTCTCCATACATTTAGTATGAAAACAGCGTCACGGTTATTAGGTGACCGCAGACATACTTCGTAAGAATGGCCGTACTATAATCTTTGTACAACAGCATAATAGCAGTATTTCGTCCTACAAGGTACACCGCACGCTTGATTGTGTGCGCGCCGTGTACGAACGCACTACAAGCAAAGATATAAGAATGCGCAAGAATGCTCCAGTATGGATCGCGCTCACACAGACGTGCTATTGCGCGTAACGGCCGAAGTTGGACTACTTGTTCGTCTCTATACTTCGTTTGTACGGAGTGAACTTACTCGTTGTACTCTGGTTACATATCCCACGCGATATATGTCGCGGACATATTGCGCTAACCATTGTATTTAAATTTTCCCAACCTAAATTGCAATGCGATACGGAAACTGTGGTAATTCGGTATTTGTCAAAAACTAATACAATAGACTCGTTAGTGCAATGCAATACCTTAGAATTAGACAATACTGCCATGAATGCAAGAGACCATCGCATGTGCTGACTTCTGGCCGAAAGGTGTCGTGTTTCGACGGTTCCGGGGCAACCTGCCGAATCCTACACCGGAGACGACGATGCAACGGGGCCACGCCGTTTCGTCGTCAAAATAGATATATTATTCTTACGTTTCATGACGCATTGGTTTTTTTACTGTAATGTCATGTTAACATGTACCTATTTATAAATAAATAAATACCTAAATAAAATAAATGAACGCCCTGAAAAACAGAATAGGATGAAGTATCTAGGCGATCGAGTTTTGCTCCGGCAAAACATGCATTTTCCCATAGATACAAAGCCACATACTAAGTAATAGTACTACTTACAGAAGTTTTCCTTTTTACGAAACTGACGTTTAGGTCCGACCACAGGACGGAATTAGGGCTTCCAATCCCGCAGCCTATCTTTAATCTCGGTACCTGCGGGATTGCACATTTTCGATCCCGCGGGATCCCGGTATTTACGGGATCCCGCATAGAACTTAATGATATCAATTATAAGGTAAGTGAAACAACGAAATAATCAACGTAGTTAACTAAACTTTTATTAGACTTTACCTTTTAAACATTACATAATTACACATAAAAATAACATTGCACTTCTATTAGTTCTATTGAGACCAAAATTAAAATTGACCTATGTTAAACAGACTCTAAGCAACTCAATTAATTTAGGACAAATTATTAAAATATTAAATTTATGTATGTATGTAAACACTTTATTGCACATAAAATCAAATAGAAACAATACAAAAAATAATGGATCTGTACAAAGGCGAACTTATCCCTATAAGGGATCTCTTCCAGTTAACCTTTGAATTGAGCAAACGAGAAAGAATAACTAACATCAAAGAAGATAGACAAACTATCATGCTAACTTACTTACACAAAGAAAAGGCCAAGTTTTATTATTATTTATTATTTGCTTGTATCAATATTTTGTTGAAAATATTTGTCCCGCAGTCCCGCAAACCCCGCGGGATCCCGCGCTCGTAATCCCGCTATGAGCGGGACTGAAAAAAGGTGCGGGATCCCGGAATACCGAGATCTCGGAATACCGGGATTGGAAGCCCTAGACGGGATGCACTACATCCGATCGTCTCTCTCTATCGCATTATGCGTGCTCTTGGTCGCTGGCTTAGCTCCTCCGGCATTTGATACTACTACCCACGAAAGCGCAGAGTGAGTGAGCCACTCCGGACAATACCGTATTACCGTCATTTACACCCTGAAAAACTTAAGTGTTGATGCCACTATGATTAAGTATCTGGTTAGAAGTGGCTCACTTCGCGATTTCGCCGCGCTACTAGTACTAAGTTTTTGTCGCTTAGCCAGCGACCAGAAAGAGCACGCGTCATGCGATAGAAAGAGACGGTCGGATACGGTGCGTTCCATCCGGTGATCAGACCCGAACGTCAGTTTTGTTAGAAAGAGAAATTCTGTGCGTAGTATTCTATTCTGCAGCTAAGCGTTTGGTCGAAGGGACATGTCTACAAAGTCTGTTTCGTATAGGAATAGACAGAAGAAAAAAAAGGTTATTTATAGTGCCGGTTTTAGGTTGAAACCCAATAGATGACATTTCTAAAGTAGATGCTCATAAATAAAATATTGATTATATCCATACTTTTTGGTTGGCTAAAAATAAAAAAGTGTCCTTGTAAAATACCCAAAGAGCCAGAGATACGCAACACTCAATATATGAGACAGCTCAGAGCTGTCATTATTGTATTGTACTATCAAATAGTTATATCGAATTTGTATGTTGTTTTAATTGTATATTGTTTCTGTTATAGTTTGTTATTCCTAAGTAATTGGTGAATAGTTATGTGTAACGTTCAATATGAGTGATTCTGTGGGGCAGTGGAAGAGGTGTTTGCTCTAGCGTGCATTGTCACGACAATCGCGAAGAAGAAGTGAAAGTTTATTCTATGGTTTGACAAACTGTCTTACAATTTTACATCAAATAAATATCGTTACAACTTCACAGAAAATGTTTGGAATCTCTGCTTCTGTGTCCCTCTAGAGTCTATTTTTATCCGGTACGAACTATAGTATCGCATCCAACCTCACTGCAATCCCAAATTCAAATTATTTATTTCTGCAAGTAGGCCTCAAGGGCTCTTTCACATGTCTGAATCATTTGGCGGTACGGCAAATGACCTGGTGAGAAGAAGCGCCGGAAGAAACTCATCAGTTTCTCTTATCTTTTCAAAATTATTGTAATTAAGCATTACAATAATTAATATTACATGAAATTGTATTAATAAAATGCAACAAACAAATAATTAATATACATTACAATAGACTTAAAACTGCATTTTTAGGGTTCCGTACCAAAATGGTAGAAAAGGAACCCTTATGTTGCGACTCTGTCTGTCCGTCTGTCACAGCCAGATATCTCAGGAACTACTGCTGCTATCGATTTGAAATTTGGAATAGTATTAAAAATCGCTAACCCAAGCCTATTGGACATAGGAAAATTCTTGTACCTTTTTAATTCATTTTTTTAAAGGGGCTGAAATGGGATGTTGAAAATTAAAAGTAGGGCTATTATATCGAGTGGGGTATCAAATGAAAGGGCTTAATTTGTAAATTCCAAAACCATTTGCCGCCGTGTACGGACGCACCACAGGGAAGCATTTGGACCTGCGCGGGCCTGCCACAGTATGGCGTTCACTCACACAGACGCGCGTCGTGCGTCTGTGTAAAATAAATTCGTGTCGCGTCGCGCACTCCTAAACGGCCGAAGTCGTACTACTTGGTTGTCTTTATACTTTGCTATAGTAATGCACTCTTTGATGGAAACCTACGTTCGACTGCGAACTACAGTCGAGTTCATTTACATGTAATCTACACACTAAATAAAAATAAAAAAATAAAAATAAAAAAGCCTTTTATTTCTCGCAATTACTAAAGTTACAATCTTAATTATTTTTTCTTATGCAAGAACCCCAGTTTGGGTAAAGGCCTCCTCCAAAGATGCCCATTTATCTCGGTCTTGTGCTAATTGGGTCCAATTTGGACCGGCGATTCTTTTTACTTCATCTTCCCATCGTGTACGTGGTCTTCCTCTATTTCTCTTACCATGTGGGCCTCGCCATAGGGTTGTCTTTATGGTCCATCTCTGGTCTGTAAGCCTCGTGATGTGACCTGCCCATTTCCACTTGAGCTTTAACGCATAGCTCAAGGCATCAGTGGCTTTTGTTACTGCTCTTATTCTTGTGTGTCGTATTTTATCTATTTTCTTTACCTTGAGCATGCTTCGCTCTAGTCCTCGCTGGCAGGTGGTGATTTTTTGCTTAGCTTTGGCGGTAAATTTCCATGTCTGGCATCCGTATGTCAAGCACGGTAGAAGGCTAGAGTTCATAATCTTAGTTTTTATGCTTATAGACATGCTGCTTTTGAAAATTTCTTTTAGACTCCAGTTTTTATTCCACGTTTGTTGTACTCTTTACAAGAGTACAAAGAATCTACACACTAACGGGAACAAAAATATCTGAACACAAGCATAAAAGCGTGTTCAGATATTATTGTTCTCTTACATCTGTAGATGTAAATGAATTCGACAGTTAATTGGTTTGATATCCTGGCGGCCCTTTCTTTTAAGTCGTTATATTTTCATGAGAGTTATTCGTAGATAACTACGCATTCTTCAAGGTCTCAATTCGGCGTCTTAAACATGATTGTAATGCGTTTACGCAAGTCTGTGGCAACTTGCAAGCCCTTCGTGGGAACCGAACATACTGGAGATAGATAAATGGTGGGCTTTGGCAACGTCGAGCTGATGCTAATAAAACAATTTAAACGGATTAAATCGTGTAGTATCCATGACCACTAAGGGCCTTATCACATTGGCGATTTGCGAGTCAGTTGCGATGCGAGCGTGTTTTCATACAGATTTCGATAGTGGCGAACTCGCGACGAGTTTTGTATGAACAGCTCGGACGTGCCGATTAGTTTCCGTTACGTGCTTGCGTATTGTCGACGCCGAAACGATGAGTGGAGGCGATGTCGTTCCGGCGGCGAGCTGTTATGTGTGCGTTAACCTTTATAGATCTAATGCTCGTGATCACGACTTGAAATCAATCCAGCGTGGGTCCGCAAATATCAGTTGTTTAGGTTTGCGTAACACTATGGCAACTGGCAGATCTCCGTGGGAAGTTAGCATAATGGCGTGGGTAGTGACTTGACATTGAAGATATTATAATCTCGTTTTGTTAATGGTTTGTTTAGACAGATGATATGTGATTTTAATTCATAAGATGCCTTAGACCCAACGCTCATCGATTTAGGCCTCTTTTAACAGTGATTTAATTTAAGAAGAGTCTTGTTTTTACAAGTTTTTATTTAGCTTCACCTGTCCCGGTGTCTGTGTGTCTGCGTGTCTGTGTGTCTGTAATCAAATCTCGCAAGTTAAATTTGATCCACTTCACGGTTTCCGATTGAGCTGAAATTTGGCAAGCATATGTGAATGAGATGACAATGCAATATTATTTTGACATGGAGCTGATCTGATGATGGAGCCGAATGGTAGTCATAGGATCAGCTAAATTACACAAGATAAATTCACCGTGTTTGAGCTCATTTGATTAGTTCTGATGTAGGTACAGTTTGGGATTGTACATCACTGTAAATTGCCAAAATTCAAGCCAAAATCGCGTTTTTGAGTCGATTTCAAGCGTTTTTTTTTATTTCATTAGTGTCACTCGACTTTTACCGCGGAGGACTGTCGAGTGACGACAACTTTTGATTAAATCAATACGGTCTATCGTTTATAATAAAAGTTAACTGTGATCACCACCGCTTGCTGCTATATTTGCTGGAACACGAATGAAAAAAACCGCCGCGGTCGAAACGCTCTGAAAACGACCCTTTTATGGTTCCGTACCTCAAAAGGAAAAAACGAAACACTTATAAGATCATATCCGTCTGTCTGTCCGTCCGTCTGTCTGTCTGTCCGTCGGTCAAGACTTTTAATCTCGGGAACGCGTGGAAACAAATTACGTACCTATTCATTAACAGTTTTGTAGGGATACATGGCCCAAGACGACTTCTGCCCTTTTAACCTATTGCGTCCATAGTTTGACCTATTTTAACTTGATATATCAGTTTTGCGCAGCATACCTTTGCTATAGCTTTGTTACCCGACTGCGGCGAAGCCCAAAGGAGGGTTATGTGTTTGACCTGTATGTATGTATGTATGTATGTCCGTTCCTGTGTCCGCTCGTAACTACTCAACGGCACATTCAATTTTGATAAATGATACATCATTAGATTCGTCTTGATGGTGCGAGTGTCACTGGGTATGAAGTTCGTTAAAATAAACAAAATGGCGGATTTTATGCAGTTTCAAAGTACACCGCGGTCGGGTTTTTTTTTAGTAAAAATGTGGTTATTGATTATGTTAAGTACCTACTTGAAACATATCTGAGCTTAAAGCCCTCAAATTATAAAGACCGAAGAAAAATTACTGCTACGAGTACCACTAAGTTTACAGATGCCGAAAAAAGGTTATATTTGAAAAAATACGGCAACATAAGAAGCAAGAGGACTAATTAGTTTTAATTATTAATTAGTCTTAAAAAAAGGAACTTATGTTTAGTTCCTTTTGTTTGAAGACTTGACTAACTCGCGACCCTTTTTGGGCATAGCGATTGTTTGACCGGATTGTCGGCCATGGCGTTACCTGGGGTCGAACCAGGTTGCTAGGGGGCCCACCCTGAGTGGATCGGACTAGGTGGGCGCCTGGGGTCGAACCAGGTCGTTTGTCCCGGTCCCCCTCGATAGGGTCGGACTAGGTGGGGGCCTGAATGCCTGGGGTCGAGCCAGGACGTTTGGCCAGGGCCACCTTGACTTTTCGCTGATTGCCCAAAGTCAGCAGCGGACCAGCGGAAGGGATGAATCGGATCAACCTGTCCTTATATGAGCGAGTGTATCGAACGAATGGGAAACATAAGTTCCGAAAAAGCCATTGATACTGAACCGGGATTCGAACTCACGACCTCTGTTTGAAAGCCGCATGTCCAAACCACTCGGCTACCATAGCTTAAAATAATAAACACTGATCATTTAAATTCAATTTGAAATCATTTCAAAACTTCAAATTAATTCTATTTTAATCATTCTACACTTGACATAGTCCCTTCTATAAATATGAGCAAATAGTTCTTTGACACCGTGACGAAATATGACCTTGACATTTGCAACACCTCATCTTAACAGATGACTGTTTACTTTTACACAATTTGTTGTTTAGCCGGTTTTAGAATAAGTCAATAATCGTTTTAACCTTCGTACTGCCTTGTGGAATGGAATATTTAATGTCCATAAGAATGTACAACGTCATTTATTAACGTCTAGAGTGCGAGTACGCTAAGTTTGCAGCAGGAATGCGACTTTGCACCAGAAAAATCGATTATTAAATAATCGATAGGTATTTGTATGAAAAATCTGAAATAAATGACGGCAGCTGTGTCACCGACATAAAAGCACGAATCGGGATGGCAAAAGATGCCATGACACGCTTAAACAACATCTGGAAGAAAAGAGGAATTGGTATCAAAACCTAGTGTTCCCTATCTTCCTGTACGGTGTAGAAACGTGAACAATATTGGCCCGAGAAAGACAAAGGATCGATGCATTCGAGATGTAGTGCTGGAGACGAATGCTAAGAATACCTTGGACAGCGAAGCGCACCAATGCATCGATCCTGAACCAACTCCGAATAAAAACTCGCTTGTCCACCATATGCCAACAACGCATTCTCTCATATTTCGGCCACACAATGCGCAGAGGCGACGAAAATTTGGAAAAACTGATTGTGGTTGGGAACACCGAAGGCAAAAGATCGCGCGGTCGTTCACCAACAAGATGGACCGATCAAGTGAAAGACTCGTCGTCCTCCAAATACGGTTGCAAGAGACGCGCTGGACAGAAACCGGTGGCGGCAGATCATCCGCGCCAGGTGCAACCCTGATGCTGACCACGATCCTCAGACATGAGGGACCGGCCCCAGAGAGAGAGAGTATGAAAAATAATCGATTTAGTAAAAATCGATTATTTTTCATAGGTCAAATAAAACTCCTGTTGTATTCAAAATCACAGCCTGTTTACTTGTTTAGTTAGTTTTTGGTAGTAATCTTTCTTAAGGACAGATGACTTGCCTAATGCATTAGGCAAGAAATAATAATAATTACCGCGCAACAGAATCGCGGAGTGACATACACCTGCTAAGGTGACTTTAGTCACCTTAGCAGGTGTAGTGTATGTCACTCCGACAAAGAAACATGATCTTTCCGTGCACCCTTCATCTATGCCTATCCTATAGTAAGTAATAAAGATGTGTTGTGATATACACCGTGGGTACGACAAACTTTGACTATAGATTCTAACAACTATTAAGAGTAAAATAAGTTATGTGATGTATAGTCGAAAAACGCTTACTTTCAGAGATATTCATTCTTTTTTAAATGAAAACTCCCAAGTGTGTAACAAGCCCTAATTAAAGTGACTAAGATAGTTTTACTATTTTTTTAAATCCTTTAACTAAACAGCAATTAACCTATTTGATGGTAAGCGACGACGAGGTCAAAAAATTGACCTTTCGTTTCCATTTTCGCTTTTATTTTCTTTTTGATAACTTTTCCTCCAGTAAGGACATATTTATAACGAGGGGCTGAATTTACTGATTTATTTTGTTCCATAAGACTATTAATGTAAAATGACAAAATTCGACCCATATTGATATAACGTTATTTACTTGTACTCGTAAGTAAGCTCAAATGGGCCTGGGCTGGACACGTCTGCAGGATGCATCTCGAACGATGGGCCAATATAGCCACCAAATGGATTCCGCGAGATGGCTACAGGAACAGAGGCAGACCGAGAAGGAGATGGCGGGATGACCTGGACTCATTTCAAGTCGGGTGGCAGGAGCATGCATTAAACCGAGACGAGTGGCTGAAAAAAGGGGAGGCCTTTGCCCAGCAGTGGGACATACAAACAGGCTAATAAAAAAATTATAAAAAAAACTTGTACTAATACCATCAGGAATACGTGGTTAAAGTTTGTCGGGTAACTCGTACCCACGGTGTATACGGCGCTTTGGATGTTACTAATTCATTAAAGCTGACTGTATCACGAGCATTACAGATTACCATTGTACATCTGGAGTATAAAAATAAACCAAGTTTATGGTTTTATTGTGAAAGGCTTGCATAACTACCGACCGTGACCGCTTATGCAAGATGACTGATGCTTGTTAAGAGTAGGTACTGTTAACTGTTATTGTGGGTAAGTATTCTAAACCGACTTCAAACAAAGAAGTAAGAGTAAACGTTTCATTTTAACATTCCGGATCGTCTAATTTTGTGTTGCACATATTTTTAGGCACTAGTCCCTCCACCGGTGAGTAAGCGAGTAAAGTTGCGCGAGTAGCATTACATTGCAGATCTGGAAAAGTCGATTGATCACACTGTGCCTCGCAGTGGCGTGGCGTCCAAAGAACTCAATTCCTACCGGCTTGCCTATTATTTAAACCACACACATGACCTATACCCCTGAAGAAAAAGTAATCCAAATCTGTTCCGGCTTCGCCGCAGTCGGGTAAAAAGGAACCCTATGTCTATCCGTCTGTCTGTCCGTCTGTCACAGTCAGATATCTCAGGAACTACTGCTGCTATCGATTTGCAATTTGGAATAGTTTTAAAAGTCGCTAACCCCAGCGTACTAAATAAAAAAAAAATCTTATACCTTTTTTAATTTTTTTAAGGGGGCCGAAATGGTAGGTCGAAAATTTAAAGTTATATCAAGGGCTTAATTTGTCGATTCCAAAACCATTTTTATTTATTGTTTTCTTAATCATACATGATTTTTTATTTAGGCCGAAAGAAGTTCATAAAAATACCATTCCCCTATTATATTCTGAACAGAAAAATCTGTAACAATCACTAATTATTAATATCATCTTAAATGTTACAGGAAAATATAACTGTTTTCCTAACTTGCACCGTTTTTAGGGTTCCGTAGCCAAAATGGCAAAAACGGAACCCTTATAGTTTCGTCATGTCCGTCCGTCTGTCTGTCCGTATGTGACAGGCATTTTACTCAAAAACTACATGATGGATATTGATGAAATTTGGAATATAGGTGTCTTTTATGAGCCGCTACTTAGTTTGGTATATAAATAATTAAAATAAATATTTTTAGGGGGGGCACTCCATACATGTTAAAGACCGTAAAAAAAATTTTTTTTAGCAAATATCAACGTGTGGTACATAGTTCGACAGCTCTTTAAAAAACACTATAAGGTTCCTAAGTAATGTTTTTGATTAAGTGAATGTATTTCGAAATAATCGCTCTGAAAGTTGTGTAAATTGTGTCCCCCCCCCCTCTATTTTCTAAACCGTGTGTCCGAAAAATATGAAAAAAATCACGAAGGTAACGCTTAATTAATACTTTCAACGAAAATTATTTTCAACAAGATCGAATCTACCGTTTTTGAGTTATTGCCGAAAAACTGCGCTTCTGAACAAAAGGACGTAATTGCTATGAAGATACGCTCTTTTGTTGTTGTACTTTTATTACGTCGTATTTCTTACCTTATAGTTACGGCTATGGAACCCTACACTGAGCATGGTCCGACATGCTCTTGGCCAGTTTTTTTTCTTCTTTCCTATATACATGGGGAATATTCCCCCGGCCGATGGGCATATTCCCGGGAACATTGGGAATATTCCCGGGAACAGTGAGCATATTCCCGGGCACAAAGGGAATTTACGTTAATAATGTATATACTAAATAGGGTATACTTGTTGAACTAGTAGCAATATAAACACATGGCGACGTAGGGAATGACATAAAAGAAATGTTTTGTTCATAAAATTTTTAAATTTCTCTATATTCCCCTCACGGGGAATATTGCCGGGAATATTCCCGCCTGGGGAATATTACCGAGACCGGCACATCACTAATGGGGACCATGCCGCAGACCGAGTTGGAGGGTTGTTATTTTTATAATCTTTCTTTTTGTATATACATATAGTTTAGTTAATTCGTTTTTAGACATATTTAGGCGTAGGAATTTTTAGTTAACATTAAAAATTGTAACACTGTATTTTATTATTATTATGTTAATTTAATTTAGAGTTCTTTTTGTTAATGTATCTTAATGCGAAATAAATGATAGATCTATTTGTTTTTAAATAATGTTCGCTATAATTCTGGTTCTTCTCTGAAATTTCATAATTTTCTGACCCCATAAAGAAAGTTTGCCCGACACTGTGTTAGCTTTAGGCCAAAGCAGATAACTAGTTCGTAAGTAGACATTAATTTAGCACAGGCAATGTGAAACTGCCGATATTGTTAACAAATCGAAACGCCTCGACTTCGCAATGGTTTGTAAATGAACGCCGATACGTCCAAAGATTAAATTAATTTGCTCACAGACATGACATTTTAATATTGTTGTAATCTAATTTTAACCTTCTTCACAAAAAGTTTGTCTGTCAGATGTATGTTTGGTACCTCAGAACTCCTCTTACATGCAATCCTAAAACAAGAAGGTCCCCCGACAGCAAATCAAATATTACAACTTATCTTAAAAACATAAAGGACCAATAAATAGGTAAGTCATATTTTTTTTTACTTTTTAGGGTTATTTCATAGTTGGGGGTTGTTCTAATTTTTTATTTAAGTTTTTATAAGTAGCTCCCTACCACAAATCCTTTTTACATTTTTCACGCGATAGTTATTTTAAATTTTCTTTTTATTCAACGCGATTCACTTGACAAAAAACTATCCGAAACTTCTCTCATTCACTAATTTCAAAAAATACCTGACTGAAAAGAAATCAATTTCAGCGGTTGAAGCAAAATACGAAATAAAACCTTAATACCAACCTGAAAACTCCAAACACACAAAACACTCACTTCACAGAGCACTAAATATTTCATGCACAGACACAAAAAATTAAAAAAGTAAATTTAAAAATTTTAAAAGTTGTCCGTTCCGTTGCACGCGCGCGTTTGCCGCCAAAACGCGGTGAAGTGTCAACGCGCGTAAGGTCGACCAACGTGGAGGGGGCCGGTTAACGTAATTATTTGGAGTAATTGTAACGCACCGTGTTATTGTATCTTAATAAGCGTTGAAATAATCGGATAAGCTGGCAAAACATTACGCAGATATCAAATGGTTAAAAACTAAATGACTTGATGACTTTTACGTTATTTATTAACAAACATCTAAACCTCCAAAAATCTTCACAAACTGTCACAATTATCTGATATCTTATCTTATCTATATATATATATATATATAAATATACATATATATAATGCATTGGGGTAATAGGCTAGATGACTAAAAAAAACTGTTTAGTCCGTCTGTTACATTATGAAAAAATATTGTACACGTATTTTTTGTTTTGTTTGACAAACAAAAACTGACGAGGATAGAGTGCTTAGAAGTTTCGAGTGACGTCACTCTTGAGTACAAATTGTACTCAAGAGTGACGTCACAAGCCCCCACTCCAGAAGTTTGATGATCTATAACTTTGTCGATTTTTAATATTTTGATAAACCAAAAAATACGTGTCCCATATTTTTCCATAATCTAACTGACGGACTAAATAGAATTACATATTTTTAACCCAGTCATCATCCCTATTTCGACTGTAGGTGTGGGGTAATTTTGAAAATGAGGATTTCTTAGTAAACTATACAAGTTTATAAGGTTTAAAATTAGTCGAAGCACTATCAGTGTTTCTAGTACAGTGTTAGATTATTAAAATAAATATATGTTGCGTGCATTCTGAGAAATCCTTAATTTTCAGAATTACCCCGTGCTCGGACTTACCCCAATGCACATAGAATAAAGTCGGGTTAGTTACACCATTTATAACTCGAGAACGGTGGACCGATTTATATGATTTTAAATATTTTGGGTTTGTTTCTGCCCCGAATAACAGAGTAACTATAAAAATTATAAATGCTGAAGTGGAACGAACTTCACCGGGACAGTTAGTTTTATAATATTAGTAGATAGTGGAATAGGATTCATTTTTACCCGACTGCGGCGAAGCCCAAAGGAGGGTTATGTGTTTGATCTGTGTGTATGTCCGTTCCTGTGTCCGCTCGTAACTACTCAACGGCACAACCGATTTTGATAAATGATACATCATTAGATTCGTCTTGATGGCGCGAGTGTCACTGGATATGAAGTTCGTTAAAATAAACAAAATGGCGGATTTTATGCAGTTTCAAAGTACACCGCGGTCGGGTTTTTTTTAGTAAAAATGTGGTTATTGAATACATAAAACCACATTTTACACTTTTTTGTTACTTTTGGGATTCGCGGCTACTATACTCTGTCCTGATAGGTATTTAAATAAAGGTAAACAAAAAAACCACGTGACTCGGCTCGTTCAGCCAATCAAAGTAACGTTTTGTATCTGTGGCGCAATACCACTGGCTTAACGAGCCGAGTCATGTGGTTTTTTTGTTTACCTTTATATAAATACCTAACAGGACAGAGTATAGTACCAAATTTTACCCCTCCGGTGGGGCTTAGCCAGCGACCAGAAAGAGCACGCGTTATGCGACGGAGAGATAGGCGGATCTCACACTGCAGCGAAAATCGCGGCGACACGCGACTGAGCGATTTTCAACTTTGTATGTAGAATCATCGATTTGTATTCGATATGTCGATTTGAATCATAGAAAAATCGCGGGGTGGCGCACACTGGCGCGTAAATCGCGGCGATTTCAGTGTGTTCTTCGCCATACGGTCGGCCCCGGTGTGTTCCATCCGGTGTTCGGACCCGAACGTCAGTTTTGTTAGAAAGAGGAACTTCTGTACAGAGTACTATATCTATTCTATGCTTCTGATCAGACATTACTATAGGGTACGTGCTCGAAGAACAGCCTTATAACAGCGTATATTAGTATTATGAGTCATAATATTATGAGTAAAATAACTTATGCCATTCAATACATTCGACAAAACAATTAAAGACATTTTGAAACATGACCAACTAAATATTTTGCCAACTAATAATATTCTAAAAAATAATTTGCGATATGCTATATATGCGAAACATTGGTTTGCCATCAGATGATTCTGCGAAATGAAACTATGGGAAAAATAGTTTTCAACACACTTGCTCGTAAAGTTGCTATTTTTTCTTTGTCTTACGCCCGGAATGCGGTTTATTACACACTAGTGCGTTTTACTTTTCACTGCCGCACTAGTGTTTTTCTTATTCCACTTTTTTTTTAATATCCGTAAAGAGGTTGTTACCTACCAAAAGATTTATTATTTTGTAAATAAATAAACTTGTTGTAGTCAAAATCCGATAAGATAAGATTATACTTCATCTAATCATCTATTTAAGCATTTAAAAAATACAATATTAACTACCGTAAATTCTTATTAGAAATACATAATTATTTAGTTTAATATATTGTGGCTGAATGGCGGTGTTCGGTGCCTCTGGACTTAACCTGCGCGCGCATAGTTATTCAACCAAAGATACGGCGCGCGAAAAAATAAACCTCCGCGCCATTTTGTGCAAACATTTTTTCGTTTATAATTTGCTGATTTGTGTCTGAAAATGTCGAGTACAAGTGACGAAGTACAGTTAGATTTGCACCCAACAACAAGCAATCAATTTGGAGGAACCTTCTAAGAAGTTTTGTCCCGAACCGCAACCTTCTACCTCATACGCCAGTGATTTTTGTGTGCCGCCTACTCTGACTAAAGGAGAATTAGAACGCCCATCCACCTCCTATGGGGATGTATCACTATCTCCAACATTTACAGTTACTCAAGAACACCACAGTGAATTTTTTAATAATACTATAGGTAACACATACTGTGCAACATCCAGCAAAAACTGTTGCGTATCATTTTAGTAATTGTACTTTCAATAATAGCTTTAGTAATTAAAAATGTATTTTATACCTACCTAATTGTTTTTTTCCTCGCAAGAGTGTTGAAAAACGTCGTATGATACGCGTGTGCTTTGTTCATTACAGTCTTGGCTCTATTACAGCCCTCGCCTTGCGGCTCGGGCTGTGCAATACCGCCTCGACTGTAATGACCAACTTCGCACACTTGTATCATAATGTACTATTTTCGAAGTGATAATTTGCCTTGTAATTTTCGACCACATATTAGTAAACCCGTTTGTATAATGTCGCCATTTAAAAAGTTTTGAATAAATCTCAGTCTCATCTTTCATTAGCCAGACTCTATATAGGTGGCAGCACTAATCGACAAAAGAGACACGGGTGGACAACAAAGGAAACTATCACCTCTGTCAATGTCAATATGTAAGTGTCAATGTCAAATATAGTAAGTCGTAGCTACACTGACGTTAATCGTCCTTCATCGCAATAAATTAACGGCGTTTCCGTCAATGTTGCCCCAGCATGCGAGGGTACTTGATTTAGATTGGCGGCACCAGTTGGCAGCACCTTCGTCGTGCACATTCCCTATAGGTATTTAGACATTATTTCAGCAACATTAAACAATAATTTCGACAACAACAACGTATATGATTCTAATTGCAGAATGACAACTTAGCACTTTGCACCGTGTACGTTGTTGTCGTCGATTTCGTGGGAAGTCAAAATATACAAAATAAAATCGCATTTATTTTCAGAGTACACCTTTTTCTATACGGGATGTTAGTTAGAGGTCAAAATATTCGAATTAATTAAGAAACTAACTAAATATGTATAAGTAACAGGTACATAGTTACATTATTTATTCCAAGGCAAATAGTTATGTTATGACTCGAGGTTTGTAAAAACATTTACGTCGAGTACTTCCGTTTTCTTAAAATACCTATTTGTTTTGTGAGATTTTCGTTTCGTTACTTATACTGGTGTTACTATGCTACCTATAAATTAAAAAAAAAAACGGGCAAGTGCAAGTCGGACTCACGCTCCGAGGGTTCCGTACAAACTCGTACGTAAATACGTGAATAATTCGAGAAGAACTGCATGCTGGGACAAACTTAACTTTGCTGTTGAAAAACGAAATCGTAATGGTTGAATGAACATCTTTTAATAATTGGATACTTACTAAAATGCCTCCAACTATTTTATTTATGCCACACCTGGCCATAAAGTGGTTTTTCCGCACGCTGCGCGTACGGAAAAAGCCGCTTTCTGGCCAAGTGTAGACATAAAATGATGTACACAACACGGGAGGTAATAAAGAAAGCCCTCGATCGCATATTTACGTCCCTCGCTTGCAGCTCGGGCCGCAACCTTCTGCGATCTCGGCCTTTCTTTGTATTACCACCCTAGTTGTGTAATTTACTATTCTTGTATTAACGATAGCTTAATAAAAGTATCTCTGTTATCCTATTTTGTATAATAGGCTACTTGATGACAGTTCAAATCAGCTTCTTTTTATGAAGTGTCAAAACGCTCCGAAAGTATGCAGTTTAGTATGAAATACTATCTTGTGACGTCATGCTCAACATGGTGCCTTATTTTTAGTTTTCGTCATTGTAAAATCGTTGATGGCACGAAAATAAGTTTGAATGATTTTATTCGGGCTGTTTTGGAAGCGTAATTTGCTGGTTAGAGTTAATGAATTTATTTTGATTGTTGTCAAATACCCTATTCGACAGACTTGGCGTTATAATTATAAGAATTGTACTTATGGACATAACTGCCTCGGGCAGTCATCTCGGACCTTGCTTTTTAATCCGTTTAAAAGGTGGAAATAATTAAAATAATTGGACAGGCCTCGGTCCCTTTAGCCCAGATCAGTCGCGCTCGCCAGAGCGACACATCCGGAGATTGTGTGTAGACGCTTAGACGGGTGCGTAACGATGGCTATAAAAATTTTTGGTATAATATTAGTCGCAATAACGCTCATTTGATATAATTATTAAATCATATAACAACACTTCATATATTTACATATGACATAATTATCATTTCTTATAATGATCATTTGATATAATAACATTTAATATAGCATTCTTTAAGTATAATGCTTATTTTCTATAATGAACTTATGGTATAACGTTATTTTCATATAAAATACAATTGGCATAACCATTATTGATATAATGTATTAGAGACATAATGACAAAACGAACTGCTATCAAAAAGTAGGTTAGGTTAGGTTCGAACTGCGTCTCCCAACAAAAACGAACTGCTATCAAAAAGTAGGTTAGGTTAGGTTTGAACTTCGTCCCCCTACCAAAACGAATGGCTATCAAAAAGTAGGTTAGGTTAGGTTTGAACTTCATCCCCCTACCAAAACGAACTGAAAAACTCACAGGCGTCACAATTTCAAATATATAAATGGTAATAAAGATTCATATACCTATTATACCTCTTGATTGTTATACATTATGATTTGTATATAAAATGAGCGTTATACCATAA
This sequence comes from Eudemis profundana, assembly GCA_947034925.1. Taxonomy (NCBI): domain Eukaryota; kingdom Metazoa; phylum Arthropoda; class Insecta; order Lepidoptera; family Tortricidae; genus Eudemis; species Eudemis profundana. The sequence goes on along the minus strand of OX344814.1, from coordinate 3,952,928 downwards.
AATCATTATAAGAAATAAGCGTTATACCGAACGTTAAATATACGAAATAAATGTATATATTTTAAAATTATACCAAACGTTTATTATACACAATGAGTGATTATACCCTTTGAAATTATATCAAATGTTGATATATCGATAGAAAATATATTAAATATTTTTATATCGATCATTACACACCCCGCTTAGACACTTACTATAGCTTGGCAACTTCGTTGGTGACACTCACCTGTGTGCTTTTTGTTCTGTGCAGCCGTAACTACTTACACAAGTTACCGCCAACTTGAACGGCGACCGACAGGGGCAGCCTCCGTCGGTCGCCGTTCATGTTGGCGAGTGAGTGTCACCAACGAAGTTGCCAAGCTATAGTTCATCATCATCATTTCTAGTCTATGTTAGAAAAATGGAATATGTTAGGAAAAAGTCTGACATGGGGGGGTCAAAAAAAGTGTCGAAACCGAACTTGTTACCTCTCCCTCTATCACTTTCTTGATAGTTCTCAATGTGAAAGCACTCAAGACTATCCAAGTAACAACTGTGCTGAGAATCGGCTCTGAATCTAAACGGGCAAGCCGACCACAAAGCTTGAAAGAGCACCCCTGCTTTTTGGAGTTTCATCAATTTCAAAACCTCAACTCTCGGTAACTAATCCATCACACTTACAGTGAAAATGAATAGAACCTAATATATAGCAAATTTAATGTAGTTAATTTGTACCGTAGACGTTAGAGTCAAAAAATGCATAGTTAGAGCAGGAATCCAAAACACTTCAAAAAAGGCGTACTTTCGCACGTGTAGCTCAGTTAGCACAACTTTTTAAAACGTGCAGAATCAGATTAACACTACCCTAACTGCAATATACCAAAAAATCAGAACTACATCATGCTTTGCGATTTTAATGTTAATTTCCACTGGCCTACAAGGCGCCAGCATAAACAAGTCAATAATACATATCATTTACGAGTGGTCATGACATAGTTTTGAATTCTTTTGGATATGTTGACGGTAATGAGACTCGGATCACGGTCGGTAACAATATTTGTCTGGCAATATATCATTTTATACTAACAGGTAAGGATTTCCGAAAACAAGCAGATTATGCATTATTTTATTTACCTCGGCAATGTTTTAGTCTTTTATGCCACACCTAGCCATAAAGTGGCTTTTACCGTACGGAAAAAAGCCGCTTTCTGGCCAAGTCGCCAAGTGTAGACATAAAATGATGTACACAACACGGGAGGTAAGTAATAAAGAATGCCCTCGATCGCATATTTACGTCCCTCATTCAAACATCTGCGATCTCGGCCTTTCTTTATGTCACCACCCTAGTTATGTAATGTACTGTTACCGTTTTTGGTACTTACAAATTCTGAACAAAAAATACCGTAAGGTCGGGGTACTTTAGCCAAATGTAGGGTAACTTTGCCCTCCTTGTAAATCACATATCTCAAATCTATAGGGTCTGATAATAAACAGGAATGGCCAGCTAAAACCAACCACATGGCAAAGTGCCGTAATTTAAATGCAATAATCAAACCTGGACCCAATTAATCCCTATGGCCAAAGTTACCCCCCAGGGCGAAAGTACCCCGACCTTACGGTAATGAAAATGTATATTTTGAATATTTGTTTTTTATTATGTATGTTTTTGTATTTGTTAAATGTATCCAATGACATAGCGATTTTTTTATATTTTAACGGTTTCAATAATTTGTTTTTAATCTCTTGACTCTTCAAAATTTAATGTAGAAACACCAATCTTTATTGAGATTTTTGATACAAAGACAAACTACATAAAAAATTAACGTGATTTATTGCAGTCAGGGCCGGAATCGAACTAGCGTCTCTGTCTGACACTGCACAGCGCCAGCGTATAAGCGAGTAAAGTTGGGCGAGTAACAGTCCATTGCGGGCTGACCAGGCACAGTGTGATCAATCGACCTTTCCGGGTCCGCAATGTAGTGCTACTCGCCCACTTTACTCGCTTAATCGCCGGCGGTGGTAGTAATATCGAGCAAAACTAAGGCACGGCCGTACCATCCTTTTCTCGAAGCCATTCAGGCCATTTTCAACCTTCTGTAATTTTGTACTGGCTAAACCTAGAACCCTGAATTTTCAGAGATATATGGCATAATATAAATTAGATATAATTATTCTCAATAACATTCAATTTGAACTTGTAGTTTAAGGACTATTGCACGTCAAAATTCCTTAGTTTTGTCACTGACTGACTGATGATCATCATAATTCTATGGTACTTCTAGCAGACCCACAAGCTCCAAATTTTAAACCTCTGCGGTTAAACAATAGGCAAGTCGGTGGAAATCGAGTTCTGCGGACACCCCCCCGGTACTGACATCTCAAAACTTTTTTGTTGTAGAAGAACTGCGTTGCGAGACTTGCATCTTTTTACATGTAATGCTTTTGATGGGATAACTATTTAAGTATTTTTATAACAGGATACTCTAGCATATTTGTTAATTGAATAAATTAGTTTGAAGCAGGTCACTTTAACATTTTAATTTAGCTGTAATTATCTAATTAAACTACTCGTGAAGACATGTCGTTCCTTCAACTGTCCAAGGTTAACCAGTTGCCTGGCCCTGTCTCTTAACCCAAACCACTCTAATCGAATCCTAAATCACTCTCAGTTTCACTAACTAGCCAAAATAACCTTTATGCCCTAGCAACTAAGTATAGATCATAATTAATGGATGTCTTTCACAGTTCCAGAAGGACATAACTTAATACTTCTACACCGTGGGCCCTGTAACACGATCCAAAAATTAAAACTTAGATTCTACTCCTCAAACAATGTAACTTTTGTTCAAACACTTTTAAAAATTATATAGAATTAAGATTTTCTCATTTTCATACTAATTAAATCATATTTTCAATGTATGTTAACATCAGTCTAATTGACGTCGCTTGTCACGCTACAAACACAAAAATATCGCAATACAAAAAACTACTAAAAATTAAGATACAAGTTATTTTTAAATGTCTCTGAACAAATGTTGTTTAGTTTGAGGAGTAGAATTTACGTAAACAATCGGTCAAGTAATTTTTACGTGCTGTGCACACAGCAAACAGGCAAAAATTTCAATAAAGATTTGTTTGCTTGCAGTTACTTTTTTGAAAAATGTATTAATGCCACACAGTCTTTTTACGATTTAATTATATAAATGCGATTTTATTATAAGAAATTAAGAATAGAATAGAATTTTCCCCAAAAACGGAACTGGGGTTCTCCCTAGAAAAATTAAGCGTAGGAAATAAAAATACAAGGGTGGATTTTCGCCATACATATTTGTATGCCATATATTTAGTTTGGCATACAAATGTCGCGGACGAAATTCCACCCACGAGAGTGGGATTGACTGGCACTTTAAAACGATGATAACTCGTATTAAAAGAAATTACACTTTTTAGAAAATCAGTGTTACCCAATTAATGTAGTGTCGCAAGCGTTCCGGTACACTGCGCGCGCGCCAGTCACCTTCCGCTCTCGCAGGGTTGCCAAAGGATAACGGGTCGTTTTCAAAATAGATGTCCGTAAAGGCTTAATTAAATTGTTAAATTAATCCCTTAGCTACGGAGATTTCTTTTAAAACGACCCTGATACTGATCACTAAAAAGGGTGTCACTAAGTACTAAAATATTGAATTACGGTGCCTCAAAATTGTTTTTTTTTGCTGTCACAACGTGCTGTCGCTGTAACTGTTTTGCGATCTGAACTGCTGGAACCACAATGTTTGTTTTTTTACGTCATCGTAGGAGCTTCTCGAAGTATTACATAATAGATACAAGAAATCAAAGTACATAGAAAAATTAAATGGCACTCGCATGTGAACAGACCGGGAATCGAACCCGGTACCTCTGGATTTCCGGCCCAGTGACTCAACCACTCGTCCACCGTACACCCAGAAAACGCCCTCAATTCTGCCATCTACCTTGACTTCCGCATCTTTCTGTTTTAATAGGAATTAATTCCTAGAGGTACCGGGTTCGATTCCCGGTCTGTTCACAGGCGAGTGCCATTTATTTTTTTTATGTACTTTGATTTCTTGTATCTATATGTATAATTATGTAACATAAAATGTGGTGTAAATTAAGAATGAAGAGACAGAATGTTTCTTTCATATAAAGTATTCTCTATGTATTGTTTTAATTTTAATAATATCTGCACAAATTGGCAAAAAAGCATTAAGAAAATGGATAAAATTTCCTGTTTCTAAAGTTACACATAAATGTGAAATTTTTATAAAAGTAAAACTTTAAAAGATAACGATAACTGTTATATATATTTATTATAATTTACAATTGACATAACTTTAAAAATGTACCTACTTAAGTAAAAAAGCTCTGAAAAGGTTCTTTATTTGTTGCATCAAGAGGTGAAAGGTCCCCTGAGGCGCTTTCCTCGCCCACTGACTTAAAAGGATCATCGTCTACGGAATTAAACATATGCTTCCTTAGAATCGCTTCTTCAGCTATGATCTTCTTTCTCGTTCTTTCTTCGTCTATTTCTTTCGTGATACTACTAACATCGCTTTTATTTACTTTCTTCTTTCGTGCACGTTTCGGTTTCCTGTGTTTTATCTTGATTGTTTTGGGAGTTTTAATTTTCAATCTTTTTTCGTATTCTTCGTTCAACAAATCAAATTGAGTTTTAATTGTTTTTTCTCTGGCTGCAGGATTATGAATATCCTTCTTCACCTCAGTTTTTGAATCAGTAGCATTTGCTAAAATAATCGTCACATCATCTGTATCAATAACTGCGGGATATTTCGTTCCTATCTTTGAATTATTAAGACTATTTGATTTCAACTCGTCTATTACAAAGTATGGATCTTCTGTGTTTTCAAAAGTAGGAAACGTTGCCATATAAACATTTTGGAGTTTTTCGCCATTGAAAACCAGGTCTTCTACATCAACATTTTTTGCAGTAGTAGTAACGTCAGAATACCTATTCCTAGGGTCTTGTGAAGTTGACCTAAATTCTTCGATGTCGTTGTCAATGTTTGATCTCAGAATTTGCGTATCATTGTACGACTTTTCAAAACTGAAGTTATCTTTTAAAATTTCAGTTTGATTGTTAACAGATTCATTCTCATCTGCAGATTCGCTGCTTGATTTTGATACCTCTTTTGCGTTCGAGAATGCGGGTTGTTTGTGCCTGTTTACCTTTATAGGCTTGATGTGAGGGGCCCGTCTGATTGCATCTATCAGCAAATCTATTCCATCGGTTACTGGAAGAAAAATATTGAAAACATTCTTAATAACACTCAATTTGACTTAACTTACTTTAAGTAGGACGTATACGATTCTTTATTTTTTGCTCATATCGGCTTGCTTATAATCATTTATTTACGAAAATTATAATGTACAGTAACAACGTTGCAATTTAAATTGAAAAGTATATTTATTATGAGTCTTACTACTTAATGTTAGTTTAAAGTTCAACACAGAATGATTTTACATTGGGCCGTTGTTGTTGATAATAATGATAATACTACTTATGAATAAAATATTCTTTTTCATAGCTGTGATATTATTTATACTAAGATTAAATTTTTAGTATAGTGCGACTCTGTCTGTCTGTCCATTTGTCCCAGCCAGATATTTCAGGAACTACTGCTGCTAGCGATTGGAAATGGAATAGTTTTATTCGATCTACGCTGACTTGACTTAGTTGCTTAATTGGTTGAGAATCGTGCGCCGCGGCATGGCATAAGATTTTAGTTCAAGTCCAGCCTAGGTCAAATCATTTTCTCTATGTTAATTATTTGTATCTATAAACAGTTTCCTATCTGATTTAGAAAATTATATCCCTTGCTTTCTCTCTTTTTGACAATGTCTGGAAATACCTGTACTTATAGTACGTTTAAAATGGAATCTCACCTGGCGGAGAATCAAGAGGATTATTCAGTTTCAACAAATACTCCATCAATGTTAACAAATATTCGATAGCACCATCATCCTTCATTACATGTCTCTTCCTTCTCTCTTTAGCACCCATCTTTAGTGCTAAATCCTTCAACTTCGATAAATTGTAACCGATTTTCTTCATGTATTTGTCAAGTGACGTTTTATATTTTATTTCTTTCTTATTATTCATATTTTGGCCAACTTTTATTGAATTTTTGTTATTTTGCACTTCAAGATCTGATATCGCTTGGTACATATTTCGCATAAATGTATTTTGGAGCAAGTTAAATTTAAGAAATAGATCTTTTATTCTATTCAATGGTTCAGTGTTTACTTTATGTGTATTAAATTTATGAAGTATAAGTTTACGTTTTTTGAATGTATCGTATTTTGTTTTATCTGAATGTATTATTTTTAATATATCGTTAAGGATAAGAGCAAATTTACCAATTGAATTAATGAATTCTTTAGTTTTATTCTTAATAACTTTAATTTGTATTCTTTGAGGTTTCGATAGTGGCATTTCATAGGTGTCTGTTAAAATAGCGTTTAGTTTTTTGACATAACACTTAAAATCAGCCTCTTCACTAATATTTCCAACACCAGAACTGTTCTTTCCGACTTCCATAATTTGTAATAAAACTTTAATAGTTGTAATAACGTTTAAAGCTCTTTTAGTTTCAGATATTAGTTCATTAATTTTAGAATTTAGTTCTTCTACACTTTTACTGCTGATTTTGCATGATCCAAAAGTATCACAAATTGATTCCATTACAGCAACATTATTGAATCTAGGTTTATTATTCTTTTTGAGTAGCATTTTACTGTATATTTTCTTTAAATATTTGATGGCTAACATACGATTTTGTCTTGGTACAATTTTAGTATTGTTAGAAAATTTTTGCAGCATTGTTTCAACATCTTTTTTGAAAGTATTCTTAGAAGTAACGCTGAAAGCAGTATTTAAGTTTTCTTTAGATTTCTCTGTATCAACTGATTTCTTCAGTTTACACTTATTAAACCCCGTAATTATCGTGTCTATATATTTCTCATATAATTTGTTTACTTGATCTGTTGTCATATTTGTACTATTGTTAACTTTGTCAATGAGTGTCATTTCATTTGCATTATCAAGGCACTGTTTTTCATCTTTATATAATTCTGGGATAGTATTGTTGACAAAAATTGTCCTTTCTACATCTTTATCAGCTTTCAATTCCATTTGTTTTTCAGTCGTTGGTATTTCATTCAAAATATAATCAGTTTTACTAAAATAAGTGGTAGTTACTAGACTATGGTTAGCTTTTAAATCAGCTGGCTTTTCTTGCGCAAACATCTCATCAAAGGCAGCCCAATCAAATTTTTGGAAATAGTCTTTTGTTTGCTGAGAATTTTCAGTAGTTTCATAATCGGTTATGTTTGTATAATTTACTGTTATATTTTGCTTTTCGGTATCACCGATGGTAATTAAATCTACATACTTTAATGTTGTTTCGTATCCTGTGTCACTGTTTATTACACCATTGTTGTTATTATCTGGCGTTACAATATTATCAACTGTGTACACATAGTTGTTTAGGCTTGATGCAATTTCTTCATTATTCATAAAAAATGTTGTTGATACTTCAGTAATATCATCGATGTTGACTGTTGTATTTCCTGAAATAAACAATGCATCACTGATTTAATAATAACTACCAAGCATTTCATTGGAGTTATAACATTAACAACGATCGTTTTCCGTAGATAAAAATCATTACAAATCAAAATATAATCAATTTCAGGGTTAAATCAAACGAAGCTTAATGATTTATTATAACAAAACGGAACTGAATCGCGTCAAAACATGCCATTGAACAAACAAAACATTGAGTCCCTTCGGGACAATGGACGTCACAGCACGTTCTAAACGTCGAGGTAATAGCATTTTTTACGCGATTCAGCCCCGTTTTGTTATAATAATGAGTGAAAATCGTGTAAACTGAATAATGTGCCCCAGAGCAGAGCCCTGCAGGGTACCCATTTTCCTGAATGGCTTGGCCGACTCTTCAGTCGTTTATCATAATATACGGGACTGTCTAGCACAATTCTCCGCGACTTCGTCTGTCGTGCGACACATGACCTGACATGACCTGTCACTGCCGCACTACATTTAATGGAAAGATCCGAGATAGATAGTATTTTGTCACGCGACAAAGAGTCACGTGTTATAGGTTGTACTAGAGGTAGAGGACACAGATTTTTGATATATTTTTTTACTAATAGTCGCTTGATCAATTACATTACAAACTTTAGAAATAAAGAGTCTAAGCGTCAGTCTCCGCCCCGTCGTCAAGGATATTGATTATAAACTTCCAAAACAAACTCTATACATTACCTATCTTATTTTCTATATTCGTAGAATTGCTTTTTTCCATTATTAACGAAACATCTCTCTTATTCCTTCTCCTACCCAACGTCATTAATTTAATCTTTTCTTTCCTTTCATAATTTCCCTTAACGTCTTTGTTTTTCTCTTCTTTATTTTTTCTGTCTAACTGATTATTCTTATCTGGTTCCATCATATCTTTCCGTTCGAGGTAGAAATTATTGTGACTCTTCTTTTCACGTTTTTCTTTTATCGCCTTCATTTTCGTATTTCGATCGTTATGTTCCTTGACGTTCATTGGTTTTCTAACTACCACATTGTTTTTTAATTTAAGCTTCGCGTTCTGTTTTATACTTAATATCTTATCTCCCATATTTTTTGAATTGGCTACGTCGTATTTCGCTTTATTCTTCTTCACAAACTCGTGCGTAAAGAGGGTTTTACCCCCCGCTCTGCTTGGAAATTTAAAGTAAAGTAAAGTAAAGTAAAAGTAACTTTATTTGCACACACATAGTACACATACATAAGGAAGATATAATTACAACTGTAGGAGATGCATGCACAAAACAGGACTTATAGTTGCAGATCTTAAACAGGGGTTCCCAAACTAGGCTCAGCCTGTATCTTGGGCAACCAGGTAAATTTAAAATAAAGCAAGAATATTGCCTATGTACGCAATGCGAGATGTGCGGTACAATACATTATTAAGCGCTACATTAACTTATTGCACACCTCCATTGTATAGCCGATTGAATCATTTACAGTAAATAACAGGTAAGTCCAAGGAAATAAAAGGAGTTCAAAAGTATTGAATATAATGAGAAAAAACTAACTAGCTTAAGAACAACGCGTACAGTCAAGTGCAGATACATAGTACCTACGTACAAATGCTCAAGAATACTTTTGTTCGAATGCATTAGGTATTGGATAAGGACTTTACACCATAGTCTGCGACAGTTTATTCGATACATGTTAAAACACAATTAAAACACACACACGTAGAAAAAACATCAGAGAAGAGTCGATCAGTGAATGATTTCTTCAGTCTTTCTGTAGTCAATCGTTAAAAGCCAGTTGTGAATCAGTTGCTTGGCTCTTGCGACACACAAGTCTTTAATGTTGCAGTATTTTAGAACTGAGTTGTAAACAGATGCTCCCACAAAACCACCAAATCTCCTAGCCAATGCAGATTTAACAATGGGTAAATTCAATTTATAAATGCGCTTTTTCAGCATTTCTTTGTGCAATTCAGTGTTGATCACGCGTTTGTGGGTCAAAGTACAGATGCGGAGAATAAAAAGTTGTCGAAGGCTCAGAACCTGTGCCTCTTTGTATAGCTGTGCCGTAGGATAGCGATACGGTTTTTTTAACATTACTTTTAGTACCGATCTTTGGGCCCGCTCCGCTACTAGGAGTGCTGATTTTGCTGCACTACCCCACACCCTAATACAATAGCTAGCCACAGACTGGCAAATAGCTATGTAGACCATCTTCAGAACTCTATGATTCGCCGAATTCCTAAGTCTTTTTATGACTGCTATTGTCTTCCTTATTCTTTTGGAAAGGCATAGTATATGGTGTTGGAAATTTAGTTTTTCATCCAACATAATTCCAAGATATTTAATAACCTTACAGCGCGCAATCGGGTTACAGTTACAGGGTCCAGGGGCAGTCACGGCACAGGAATGAATTTTGATGTGTATGTTGTCAGGAGGCTTAGATGCAGCAGTTTTGTGAAAACACACGTAGCTCGTTTTTTTATGGTTAAGCGTTAGTAGGTTATTTTTGAGCCATGAATTAATTAAGGTCATCCCCATTTCTGCTGTTCGAACCGTATCTTGCCATGACACGCCCGTGAATAGGATCACGGTGTCGTCTGCGTAACATATCACCTGGGCGTTCTGCAGATTAATACCGTGTATGTCATTTATATATATGTTAAACAGGGTCGGGCCTAACAGACTTCCCTGGGGAACTCCAAAATGGACTGGGAGAGCGTCACTTCTGACCGAATTAACCTTAACCAATTGACTGCGATCCGATAGGTAGCTCCTGAACCAGTCCAGCGCAAGTCCTCTGATACCGGTACGCTCAAGTTTGTTTAGTAGTATACTAGGGGATACGGTATCAAATGCCTTGGCTAGGTCCAGGAAGACACCAACGCAACAAAGATTCTTGTCCAGGTTGTCAGAGATCAGATCAGTCAGAAGCGCAGCTGCGTCCTCAGTGGACCTGTTCACCCTGAAGCCAAATTGTCTAGATGAAAGTATGCCTTGGGTTTCAATAAAGTTGGATAGACGCTTGTGCACCACTTTCTCAAGTATTTTGGAGAACGTACTGAGCAGGGAGATCGGCCTGTAGTATTCCGGACGGTTTTTTGGGCCATCTTTGTGGATAGGAGTAACTGCTGCTAGTTTCCAGCGCTGAGGAAAGCGTCCCGTACTTAGGCTCAGATTAAGAATATGTGTCAAGGGGTCACATAATATGTGCCTGAATCGTTTAACAAAACTAGGAGTAACTCCGTCCGCTCCGGGGGCGCTGTCAGATTTGAGTTGTGCAGTAATGCTAAGGATTTGATTTCACGTTTAACATTTTTTGATTGCTTGGAACTAGTTTCATACTGCTGGTATAGTATTTGAGCGAGTTTTCTAGAGTCATTCTTATACTTTAACAATTCTGGTGATTCTATAGGAGATACAGTAGATATATATTTCTTTATAATAAGTACATTAGACGTTTGGTTCTTACGTACAAATGACTTTCTCGTTTTTACCGAAATTAATGGCATTGTAGGTTTTTTTGCCGTGATTTCTAAGTTTTTCGCTGGGCTCCTTTTTCCTTTCTCTTTTTTGACAAAAGATTTCCTTGTTGTAGACCTATTATTATTTTTAGTATTTTTAACAGAGCGTTTGACTGTTTTCTTTACCGGAGTTGCTTTTGTTGAAATTTCTTTTATTTCGTCATGTTTTAATATAATTTCTTTTAATGTTTTTCTACCTTTTTTAGATTTTGGTCGTGGGGTTTCTGTAATAAAGATGTTATTTGATAAATAAAGATAGAATCCTCCTGCGCAAAAAGCTGACAGTTCTTAAACTGAAAACGTTACAGAATGTACTTACTGTCATCACAGAAACTCATGACATGACACTGCCATCGGCTGTCATCATCGCAGTCACATACCAGGCACCCTGTGCACCAGTCCTCTGCAAAACAAAATGAATAAGAGACTCAACTTCGCTCGGGACCTTCCTTGCTGGTCGTCAACTTCAGCCCGTTCCACGTACGATGTCAGATTTGAAAAATCTGATAATAATGAATAATTCGTTGTTCAAATGCCACCAAATGAAATGAAAAATGTATGTTTTCCATCACTAAACTCTTCAGGTCAAACGTCAACGCAAAATCGTACACATTTGGTGCCCATACAAATCGACGAACAATTTCTTTCTATATAACTATTTCTATATATATATTTCTGTGATATAGGTATATAAAATCCCTTCGGCCACTTGGTCCGATCGGCTTGTCCGATTGATCGGACGACGAATATTTTTTTTTACTGTTCGTTCGATTGATCGAACTTTAAAGTTCTCGTAGCCAGAGTGTCGAACTACTAGGACGATTACATTTCCTTATAGTCCGATCAGTCGGGCCTATCCTGCAGTGGACCATAAGACTTTGAGAAATCCTCATTATCCGATCAATCGAACCAATAGTAAAAAAAATATTCGTCGTCCGATCAATCGGACAAGCCGATCGGACCAAGTGGCCGAAGGGTATAAAATGATGATGACTTACTAGGTGGACACCCGATGCTCTTGCTAGCTTTTGGTTTGCAATCTTCACTATCTGATTGTGCCATACCCTTCAGCAGTTCTGAAAACATACATACAATGTGAATTTAGATATCGACAGTGGAAATTTCAAATGTTGTAAAGTACAAAGGTCTACTTTTCAGGAGAAGCAAAAATACATTCAGTTTAAAAAAACGTTACTCTGTAAATTCTTAACCAATTAGGATGATCACTTCCGGTGATGAAAGGGCTGGCAGCTTCCTCGCTCAGCGCATTAGTAATGCCATACAGCGAGGAAATGCTGCCAGCATCATTGGCACCATGCCACGGGGGCCCTTTTTAGATATAATTTAATAGGTATTTTAGCTTTACTAAACCTAAAATAGTATAATTATTTTAGTTTAGGATAATTTATTGTTTACTGAATAAAATTAGGATGATTGTCAGATTTATACTTTTTAAATAACTTCGTCTACACCGCACTAATTATTGGAAATGTATAAACTCAATAGTTTAGGAAATGCTGTCCCTTACGCAGTAAATTTAAGAAGAACATTATTTTTTTGGGAAATTTATAAATATTTCCTGAGCGCTTAAACAATAAAGCGTTCGGAAAAACTTACGATCTTTCTTCGCGTCATTGAAGAAGAGTTCCATAAGGCTGCGACGTGACCTTCTATAACATAAAAACAGTGCCATAAGCTTCTATACAGTTATACACGAGGTACAGTGGCCATCAGATATATTGGTGGTGTCAAGTATTTCTGAGCAATGTTAAATTTGAATAAATTCCTAGCGCTCATGTGGTTTTATTTCTGATTTTACAATCAAAACACTACCGTCCTAGTCTAAAAGGCGACTTCTTACTATGAACTTCCATAGCAAAAAGTCGCCTTTCAGACTAGGACGGCAGAACAGGACTAAGTGCCCAAGTATATCTGACACGCTTTGTCTTGACAGACGTTATTGCAGATGACTATCAGTGGCGTGGCGTAAAAGATATCCTTGGGCAAGCCAGTGCAGATTTGGCGTATATTCTCCTTAAAAGCTGTAGAATACGGTTCTCAAATGCCTGATATTAGGCAAGCCGGTAGGTATCGAGATCTTTTGGACCCCACGCTACTGGTAACTATATCAATAAGTCGAGATCGAGCGAGTTATAGTTCAAAAAGTAATTTTGGAGGATAATATCGTACCCTTGGTAAAATAAAGCCGTATGTGACTTTACGTTTTAAGTGCTTTTATTACGCAAATGTAACACAAATCCTGTAAATTATACGAAACAAAAATATTTAAACGCTTCCCTTAAAAAGTCGTCATTTTGCAGATGCGGCTTTATTTTACCAAGGGTACGATATATCTACTGATTGACTAATTAAGATTAGTTTTGCATCGTATAATTTCACCTCTGTACCAATTGAACCCAGTTCAAACTAACCCCTTGTTTCAACTGCCCCTGTTTCAACTGACCCCCGTTTCAACTGATCCATGTTTCAACCCCAGTTTCATTCGACCCCACCTGCCGTGTTTCCGACGCCTGTGCTTCCGAACCGTGGTCTCCTCCACTTCAGTATGATAGCTATAGTTTCCCTCATCGCACCGGTCGCTGCCTCTAAGGGTGCAGACAGCTCGTCCGTCCCCGTTGCAGTAGCAGAGGTAGCAGGGTCCAAGTTCGTTCGAGACTCCTGGTTGTGGCTGCCGCTCAAAGAAGTAGCCCTCGCTTGGGCAGGCTTCGACGGTCTTGTGAAGAGTTTTGGGCGGCTCTGTAAACGAGTCTAGGTTCAGGTAAGTATGCTGTTGCCAGAGTAAGTAATTACTATGGGGACAGACTCATCGAAAAGAGCTTACCATACTTACTTAACGCCTTACCTGCGACTATTAGGACGGAGAAAAGTAAAAATAAATTTAAAAAAACATTGTTAAAATACTACCTCGATAGTATTTAATTATTTAAATTGATTTCTGTTGAAGAACTTGCCTAGTTTCTACCTATATTTTGTCAGTTCAGTACCTAATTAAGTTTTCTAATATTGTATAATAGATAGACTCACGGATCCCACAGTCAAACTGTGAAAACAGTTTTGTGGGACGATGTACCTATTATTATGTATTTACCATTTGAATAAATATATCTATAAATATAATAATAATCTTAAACCGTTTATTATTGTTTATTGGAACGACGCCTAATATGTATTATAAAACACCATGCCTGGTGGCAAACTGGGGGTTCTCAATTCAACTGGTTTTTAGGGTTCCGTCCGTCTGTCAAGACCCTTTATCTCGGAAACGCGTGGAGGTATCGAGTTGAAATTAAAACCATATACTCAAGTCTATATGGTCCCTTAAAGCTGTAAGAAATCAAACGTTTAAGTTAAAAATATGGACGTTTATGCCGCAAAAAACGTACACACTCTCTCAAGGAAAGTAAAATTTATGGGGTACTTTCTATTGACCTAGAACTATGAAATTTGGCAACTAATACCATCTTATACTGCAAGAATAGGGAAAAATCTAAAAACTATACTTTTGTGATTAAATCATAAAAAATATACTTAGGTAGTCTTTTATTTAAAGTAGGTATTTGTATGGAAACCTCGGTGGGCGAACTTCCGACTTACACTTGACCGGCTTTTTTTCTGTGTGTTACGCGATTACTCCGCCAATTATGAATTGATTTTGATAAGTCCTACTTCCAGTTGATCTCGTTGACACCAGATCAGGATCTAAAATAACTTGACTCCGTACATTTGTTTGATTCAAATCTCGCGACAGCCTTTTCAACTACTTTTATTAAGCCGATTGTTATGAAACTTCGTCCACATCCGTTTCCATGACAATACAACATTATGATAATTTGGACTTGGTTTAGGGTCTGATGATGGAGCCAACAGCTTATAATGTAAGATAAAAATGTTTAACTTACTTTTTCACTTATTTCCCGTATATATATATAACCATGTTTGATAACAAGTATTCTACAAGGAAAGATACACTTTAATCGTATTAACGTAGTTTTCTAAGAGGGAAACGGATTTCCGTTTGATAACTAAGTTAGTATATTAACAATATCAACCAAGTAAGTAAGTATATTCTTCCTCGTTGAAAACCAATAGTACATTACATAACTAGGTGGTAATACAAAAAAAGGCCGAGATCGCAGAAGTTTGCGGCCCGAGCTGCAAGCGAGGGACGTAAATATGCGATCGAGGGCTTTCTTTATTACCTCCCGTGTTGTGTACATCATTTTATGTCTACACTTGGCCAGAAAGCGGCTTTTTCCGTAGGCGCAGCGTCTTTATGGCCAGGTGTGGCATAAATAAAATATCTGTTTTCTACGAGAAAAAAAACCGGGCTTAAAGAATTATTTTTCCTTGTAGAATACCAGTTATCAAACTTGGTTATCTACGGGAAACAAGTGTTTTTTTTTTCTTAAGTTTTCATTTATTCATTAATTTTTCTCTTGCATTCGTTATTGAATAGGTTCGTTTCGTCAATTATCCGTTAAACTAACCTGTGCTGTGAATACTCGGCAGCAAGCTCAGCAGTAGCAGCAGCATGGTCGGCGCGCGTGTGACGCCGCGACGTCGCCAGCGCCCGCGCAAGTTAGTAAACACGGGCGCGCACGTTCTTTCAGGGGCGAACTTAGACGGTCGCTTTGACAAATATTATTCTTCTTCGTCGCTTCTCTATTATACACAATTACACTTCAAATAATAGTATTATTCTCACAAAAATATGACCGTAGTTAGTGCTTTATTAAACCAAGTACAAGTACCTACTCTGTCCTCTGAGTACAGAACGTCAACCATATAAAGTGTGGTCATTTCAGGTTTTGGTGGCACGCTTTACAAGGCGCCACTCCTCTCTAAAAGCTGCTTTCCGGGTGCCTTGGGGCAAGTGAACATCTACTGCAGCCTTAACCTGGTATGTCCATCTCATAGGTGATCTTCTTCGTGGCCTGGTACCTTCAACCTTTCCTTGGACTATGAGTCGTTTCGCAATTTTGCCGCGCAGCTACTAGTACCATTAAAACAAGAGAGGACTGTCATTCTCAATACTTTGGATCGTACCCCGACCGCAAGGGGATTTCCAGGCAAAAACTAGATGGCGCTAAAAAACTAAACATTTAAGAGGAAATAGTAAGGCCGAGAGAATTGAAAATTAGGTATTTGTAAAATGTGTCGCTGTCCCGCACTGCCCGCCTCTCCCGCGCAGAGCGCGATAGAGACAACTGCAGCTTGGACCGAAAATACCTTTTAAAATTTCATGAAAACAACGTTTCGTAGTCCCCTGATTTCTTCCCCAAAACTTAACCTATTTAACTATTTTTTTCATTAAACATTAAAGAAAGGCTTTGGCCGTGTTCCTATGTTTTCCTTTTTTTAATAATCTAGTCAAATTTGTTTTCTGGATGTGTGAACACAGCGGAAAATCTGGCATTTTTTTTAGGTTTTTGAAGGTCAATATCTCTTTTGAGAATCAATTTATCGTAAAAAGGAAAACATAGGAACATATCAATTGCAGCCATAGATTTTTGGACAAAAAATTATTGCTCTACTGGCATTAACCAGGGAGGAAACAGGGGACTACGTTTGTATGGAAAAACTGCCCTCCTGTTTCCTCTTAACGATGTTATAATTGAACAAAGAAACATAGTACAGTAACAATTAGTTCGTAGACAGCTAATAATAAATAAATTCTAACATTTAAATACTGTGTCACGCTTGCAAAGTTGAATAATTGTAAATAATATAATTCTTATACCAAGCTTATACGTAGATGGCGTTGTAATATCGGGGAACAGCTTTTTGTATGGAGAATGACAGTCCTCTTGTTTCAATGGTCCTTGCTAGTACCGAATTTTGTCCCTTCGAAGGAGCTTAGCCAGCGATCAGAAAGAGCACGCGTTTTGCGATAGAGAGAGACGGTAGGATGCGTTTCCGGTGGTCGTACCTTAACGTCAGTTTTGTTAAAGAGATACTTCTTTATGTAGTACTACCCGCATTTAACGGCTTAGCCCGCGTTGTTCCTGTTACTGTCCCAAAGGAACTCTTTACCTCCTATATTTCAATACAGGACTTGGTCTACTTGCATGCCAAATTTCAGCACAATCCATCCAGTTGTTACCCCGATATTTAGTAACAAACATCCAAATATCCAGACCTCTAAACATCCAATCATCTTCACAAACTTTCGCATTTATAATATTAGTAGGATTTTACTTATTTTGTGACCTAGGCCACTCTGAAGTCGAAAATGAATGTTTATTTTCCGACCGGCCGAGTCCGGGTCACACGATTATCCGGATTTTTGGACCGGTGTCACGTTTCCATCTTTTTAAATTCAAATCCTAATCATTTATGCTGCAAATTAGCCACAGGGTAATTTTTACACGCAAGACATCATGAAAAGTCTCTCAAAAGCTAATTGATGGAGCTGAACATAAATGAGCGTTTGCATGTTTTTTCTTATTTTTTGCGACTTATCATATAATTTCGCTCGCAAGATAAAGTATCAACTTAAAGTGAGGTGAAATTAGTGACTCCAATCACTTTAAGGATAAATACCTTAAGGTCACCTAGGACACCAATGCCGAAAAAGAAAGTTAATTTTCCGACCGGCCGAACGACGATATTGTTTATCAAAAACTGCGCCCGGACTGGGCGCAGTTTTTGATAAACAATATCGTTTTACGATGTCACATATGGGGAGGCTTTGTCACACTTTTTCCTATAGGTTTCCATCTATTTAAATCCAAACCTTTTACTGTGCAAATAGGCCACAGGGACATTTTACGCGCAAGATAACATGAAAAATCTCAAAAAGCCAAATAAATGCATATTTTTAGTACTTGGATATTTAGTTTCGTGTGATGCTAATTGATGGAGCTGAACGTAAATGAGCGATTGCACGTTTTTTTTCTATTTTTTGGGACTTCTCATAGTGTCCGTCAAGATGCTATCTTACACCGTAAAGATATTCAGAATCTGAAGCAGCCAATAAATAGTACCCAATTAGTACCGACGAAATATCTAGGTGAAAAAAATAGTACCCTTAAACTTTTCGAAATATAAGGCCTGTTCACGGTGTACGCTACCGGGCGTCAAGCTGGCGTACACCGTTTGTATCTCTGGAACGGCGTTGTTTTTGGAAACGCTTTATATCTCAAAAAATAGTACCCAAATAGTACCCTAGGGCCCTAAAATTTGATTTCTCTAGCTATCGTAGAAGCCGAGCCGATAGCGTACACCGTGAACAGGCCTTATATTTCAGAAAGTTTAAGGGTACTATTTTTTTCACCTAGGTATTTCGTCGGTACTATTTATTGGCTGCATCAGATTCTGAATATCTTTACGGTGTACGCTATCTTGACGGACACCTTATCATAATAGTTTCGCGCGCGAGATAATGTATCAACTTAAGGTGAGATGAAATTAGTAACTCGAGTCACTTTATGGTTAAGGTAAGGTACTTACCTTAAGGTCACCTAGGGCACTAAGGCCGAAAAAGAAAGTTTATTTTCCGACCGGCCGAGTCCGGGCGCAGTTTTTGATAAACAAGATCGTTTTACGATTACGAAGACCGGTGTTATGTTGACTGTAGACATGCTCGCGGTGCTGGCGTTGTTCGTCGCCGTTTCCGGTGAGTTTTGCCACATTCGCCCTTTCCTATACTCAGACAAACATACTTGAACATAACGTATGGAATTTTGGACATTATTCACATATATGTCACACGATTATCCGGATTTTTGGACCGATGTCACATATGGGGAGGCTTTGTCACACTTTTTCCTAAAAGTTTCCATCTTTTTCGTAAACTCAAACAAACATACAATCTTGTACTTTATAGCGCACTATGGAGTATGACGACTGAGACCATATAGGTACATCTCTTGTAAACTTAGAGTATTTTTGTTTTTTGATGCGGGAACTTCTTTCTTTGTAAGGGTATAACTTAAAATTCAGTACCTAAGTCACACTTCTTTTTAACGAAAATATACGTATTCTTCTACAGAGAGAAGGTACTGTCTTCGTTTTACATTACATCTCAAAACTTGCTATGCTAGAAGAACTGCGTTGCGAGACTTGCATCTGTTTACATGTAATGTTTTTGATGGGATCTCATTTCTTTTTGTAAGTGTTTTTCCTTTATTACATTTTAAAACATTCTATTTTCCATTTGAACTACAAAAGTAAATTAGTAATCGCATGTATTTGTATAGGATTACAAACTTATTTGTGCAGTTGTGACTGGAATTGCAATACTTTTAGGTTTTGCATGTCATGATAGGCGAAAAACTAATTATGTTTAAAATTTGGAGCTTGTGGGTCTGCTAGAAGTAGGTACCTTAGAATTATAATGATCAATATCAGTCAACCAGTCAATCAGTGACAAAACTAAGGAACTTAGACGTGCAATAGTTCTTAAATTGAATGTTATTGAGAACATAAATATTTGATTCTTATTATGACCTGTATATATCCCTGAAAATTCAGGGTTCTAACTTAAGACAGCACAAAATTACAGGAGGTTGAATGGCTTCGAGAAAAATATGGTCGTGCCTTTGTTTTGCTCGACCTGGCGGGGGCACCGCCGTGCCCCCAGATTAGAATTACAATAGGCTACTTGACAGGTTTCTGAAAAGTCAATCCGATTGTTTAATGATGTCTATTGAGCACTCAGAAAGTGGTAATTTTTAATTCTTTTGTGTATTTTTTCCGAAAAAAGCAAATAAAAATGCACTTTTAAAATTAGCCGCCAAAACGGTTTCTCGGACAATATGGCGTCTATGACGACACATGATAGTAAACCGACAAATGTCAACGAGGATCGCATAACGTTCTACCTTTAAAAATAGGATTGACAGATGCTGTCGATGCTGTTTACTATGGTGTGACGTCATCGGCCAATCCAAACCGTTTTCGATAAAATGGCGACAGATAAAAAATAATCAATTTTCATCCGAGTCTTATAAATAAATTATCCATTTATGTTTAGTAATATTGACGTAAATTGGTTTTAATACTTATAATTAATACATATATCCATAATTCTTCCATTATTTTTCACACTGTCAAGTAGCCTATTCGTCTTAAAGATCATCCAAATGTTACACTTTTAATAACATTAAAAATGTAACACATATCATATAGGCTATTACATTTTGCTATTCTCTACTTGAGTGACGTAATAATATATATGTCGCCGTCAACTAGCTTAATTAGCCATTTGGTTAACTGCCTAGCCTTTTCATTAAACGGCGCCATTTAGTTAAGCGCCTGGATGGACATCGGGCCGTCTAGCTCTATCAAACGGCTAGGCAAACTACTTTCGTTCGACAACATTAAATAACCCGCCTAGCCGAGTCCGTCAAATTTTAGTTGTATAAATCTATTCTGTGTTAGAATTATTAAACGAAAGGCCTAAGCATTGGCCAGCCATATCGTTAATTGATACATTGACGCATTGGCGAAATTTCGTCCAGGCAGTTAACTAAATGGCGCCGTTTAGTGAAAAGGCTAGGCAGTTAACCAAATGGCTAATTAAACCAGTTGGCTGCGATATATACATGAGGGTGATACACCCTTGGGTGTTTTCCATTACAGTAAACGGATGGAAGCCAAATCCAAGTTTCAATACATACTTACATAAGATCTTAATGTTTCAAATACAAATGAAAGGATGTTTACAAAAACCGCATACTTAACTGCACTAGAGGTGATTTTACAGGAGATCGATAAAGCTAAATCACTCAAAGTATTACATATTAGAGCTGGACATTGTATATATGTAACAAAGCAAATAATATAAGTAGAGGAGTATAAAAATCTAAAACCTTCTGTGACTTGACACACATGCTGATTGGACTCTTTTTTCGCAGAAAAAATCAATGTATACTTTCTTTTTACCCGACTGCGGCGAAGCCCAAAAGGAGGGTTATGTATTTGACCTGTATGTATGTATGTCCGTTCCTATGTCGCGTTAGGTTGTACTCAACGGAACAACCGATTTCGATAAATGACACATTATTAGATTCGTCTTGATGGCTCGAGTGTCACTGGGTAGCAAGTTCGTTAAAATAAATGGCGGATTTTATGCACTTTCAAAGTACACCGCGGTCGGGTTTTTTTTTTGAGTAAAAATGTGGTTATTGTTACAAATGCAGCTGTGTGTCTTTGTATGCGAAAGTAACTTAAATTCATTAATTCATTCATGAAAAGTTTTTTTGACGTGATAACGTCTTATAATTCGATGGAGCCGGCTGCACGCACGAAAAAGTGTGACGTCATTTGCCGTTACCTTGCGGGGCCGTTACCTTGCAGGGTCGTTACCTGTCAAATAGGTACTTTATATTATTCCAGCACTAAAGTCGTTAAGACGATAGTTTCTTACAAATTGTTAATAAATTAGCCCTTATTCCCTAAGATACGGCTGTCAAAATCTCTATTGAATGACAAGAGACACTGCTGAGTTTGGCAAAAATCTTTAAATTTAAATAGTGGATGCTGCTTTGGCAGTTCCGTTTTACGCCTGCTTTAATCGTACTTTAAAAATTATTAAAACAAATCTTTTGGCAGTTCCGTTTTACGCCTGCTTTAATCGTAGTTTAAAAATTATTAAAACAAATCTTTGACATTATATTCGTGGAACGGCAGATATTTACACTGGCCACTTAGCCATCATTTTAGCGTGTCAATGTCATTGTAGCAGCTTATTGGGAAAAAAGTCGAAGTCGAAGTCCAAGTCCAAGTCCAAGTCAAAGTCAAAGTCAAAGTCAAAGTCAAAGTCAAAGTCAAAGTCAGGTTCAAGGTCAACGTTATCACGTTCGACTATCGTCAGTAAACCGACTTTACAGACAACCGATTTTTTTTTCTTAGAAAATTAAAGACTGTTTTTAGGTGGGATAAATCCAACCTAACAAACTTAATAATACACGCGAACGTAACTCTCGCCCTTTTTTTTAAGCCTGACTAACTTGCAATCATTACTGGATGTAGCAAAAATCGTACTAGGTGGGGGCCGTGGCGTACCCTAGAGTCGGACCAGGTTGCTGGCCGGACCATCTTCGGATCGGACTAACTGGGGGCCGGGGGCGCCTGGTATTGAACCAGGTAGCGACCTAGCGAATTTTAGAAAATCTTTTAATGCAGTTTTGTTTCTTTTTAAAAATAAAGGAATGTTTTGTGTAATACGTTGCTTATTAAATTTACTTTTATTCTTGATAGCTGAAATCCTTTAAATCCCATGAAATGAAAGTGAATTTATTTCCATATATTAGAGCCTTATCACACTTGCGAGCTGCGGGCGAGTTAGAAGCGAAGTTTCATACAAATGTTGCTGCGAGTTCGCCGCGACTGGTTTTGTATGGAAACTCGCCCGCATATCGCCCGCAAACCGCCATAACAGTTTTGCGCATAACGTGCGGAAGTGTCATTTCCACTCGTCCCGAGTATTTACCCTCACCCGTTCCGTTCCGGTGACTCATCCAGCCAGCAGTTCTGCAACGACGCGGAGACATTGAGCACACGAGACAGGAAGGGATGACAAGGCTCATCGCGATTGCTCAGACGGGTACCCCGGCATGATACCAATAGTCCTTCAGAGATGTATAGGAACACTTAACAGGCACTGGCCGGGTTCCGCGGCGCGGGGCACACCCGAGCACTCCCGTGTTTCCCTCGCCGTTGTCTTGCCGCTCGGGCATGATCAACCGTCCCTATTGTCCGAGACACCAGTGAGCCAAGAAAGATACGGGAGGGGAGGCTTGGGCCAATACACCTCGGGACTCGTGAAAAATGACATACTTTCCGCACTTATATCAAAAAGTTCTATTGTTCAGGTCTGGACCCCCTCTCCACGTTCCAATACACGCGGTATCCGAGCATCTTCAGGAGGAACGCAGTCGGGTGCCAGCTGTGTTACGGCGAGTTCGACTGCTTCGGCGTGGACAGAGGACGGTGCGGCTACACCGCTGCGGCCGCAGCTATATTGAAGGAAGACGATGGAATGGTAACATCTAAACCTTTTCATTCTTACAATATGAAAGAATCATGATTTTTATTTTTTTTAATGATAGATGGCGTTTAGGTTAATAACCTATTAAACTAGGGCTGCCATCCGTCCGGGTCTCCCCGGATTTGTCCTTAGAGAGCGTCCGGGGAACGTCCGGGCGGGGTTTCATTTGTTTGGGTTTGCTACTACCGGCGAAAAAAAAACTGCGTTGCTGTTAACGTGTCCGGGGTTTGAGCTCCGAAATCCGGGGATTTACGCTTTTTGTCCTAGGTGTCAAATTTTTGAGATGGCAGCCCTAATTAAACCAGAATGGTACAAAAGTCAAAGTAAGTAGATGGTAAGTAGAGATACCTATCAATCATCATTCGCTTGCCCTTTTCCCATACCTATCAATAAATAATAAAAACAAAATAAAGTCGAAAATAAAAGGATACAATTTATAATGAAATGAAAAAATAAAATATATTCAATGGAAATATACACTCACAGACTATGAATTCGGGTCATTTTCTATGAACAATTATATAGAAAATGACCCGAATTCATTGTCTGTGAGTTTAGTTTTGTTGTCCTCGGAATATTTAACTTTTTACAAGCTTTTACTTAGTTTCACCTAAACGGTTTCGGCGTCTGTGTATCTGTAATCAAATACTGCATGTTATATGACCCACTTCCCGATTGAGCTGAAATTTTGCAAGGATATGTAAATCAGATGACAATGCAATATTATTATGACATGAACCTGATCTGATGATGAAGCCATAGGTCTAAGTTACTCAAGATAAATTCACAGTGTTTGGCACTTGTATTGGAATTACTTCTCTATGTTCCGTATTTTTTCTCTTCAACAGAAAATCGTGAACGATGCCTTAAGGGTGAAGGTGGATTCCATGATGTATGATTTGGTTTTGGAAGGTAAGTAAAATGAATTAAAAAGAAAATGGTTTTGGAATCTACAAATTAAGCCCTTTCGTTTAATAATATATGGTTTAGTCAGAAAGACAAAAAAATTATTAATTTTTTTTCATGTTTTTTTATTTTATTATTCTAGTACCTAATTATGAAAGTCATTAGCTTGAAGTGATTCGAGTGGTCATGTTCGCAAAAAAAAAATTGGTTGCCTGTAAAGTCGGTATACGGGCGAAAGTTTTACGTGACAACGACTAACCATGCCCGAGTGGAAGGGACGCGTGCCTCTCACTCGCTCTCATTGTGAGCGCATAACGTGAGCGGAGCGTAACGCAGTTTCTTGAAGTGTCACCCGGCAAACCAATTTATAAGACGTTGTCACGTCAAAAATAAAAAAGGGCCATCCATATTAGTCGGAATACGCTAACTTTGCAGAGGTCGGAAAAAGGTTTTATTAAAAAATAGACTCACGGACAATGAATTGCTCAAACCACGGAGAAATGCTTGTATGGAGGATGCCTAATATTCCTTATGTCGTAGAAAAAAACCTACAAATTTATGAAATAGTGGGGAGTGGATAAATGACGTTTTTTTTGGCTGTAATTTGCCTTGTCTTGTTTTCAGACTCAATTCAGGAATACGTCGAGTGCATACCTCTCATCTCATCATATACCCAATGTAACAAAGGTACCTACATTTACTATTAAATTACTAAACAATAAATAAGAATCAGATAAAAAAAATACAGTAAAGTAGGCTTGCTCCAGAATTTGCTCCAAAAATAGAAAAATCGGTATAATTCTGACAACTTTTAATTTTAAGTCGTACATACTGATTTTATTGTATAACAAGAAATAGTACATTACTGCAGAGGCCGGGAAGTAAGGGGTTGCCGGCCGAGCACATATAGCTGGCCGAGCGAAGCGAGGCCAGATAGTTACGAGGCTGGCAACCCCATTTCCCGCCGAGGTATGTATAGTGCTTTTCTCAAATATGCAATGAAGTAAATAAACTTACTTATTAGTACTTACTTAACCTGAATAATATTTTATAACACAAACTTTCTGTCAGAAAGTGACGTTAGTGACATATTATATCCATAGACAATGCAAATGTCAAGTCACGTTCGGTCCAAAAGTTGTTTCAGTTTACATTTTTACCGCGAATATTTAGATGAAATATTTTAAATGTGTATTCGTGTAGTTAAAATTGCAATTTAAAATTGTTTATAGTGTGTTATTTGTTATGTTCATGTCAATTTTAAATAAATAAAACTGCAAAATGTAGCAAATATCGTTTTTTGTTTTTTTAATGGCTCAATGCCGTGATGCTGTGGCCCAAATAAATGTGGAATGGAAATTTTACAAAAATACATTGCCGGCCTAGGCCGGCAATGTAAGTATGAAATTCCATTACGTGCCAAGCCGCACCGGAAACGAGGTACTTTGCGGCCTATTTTTAGGCACGTAATGTCAACATTTCATGCCATGTTTGAGAAAAATGTATTTCCTCACGCGTTATAAATTAAAAAATACGCCACTATCTATTTTGTCATATTTGAAACATAGAAACAATACATTTGGAGAGCAAAATAGCAGTTTACGGTACAATGCTAAATCTCAAACTAAAGCGTTGTATCACTTTTGGGTATATTTATTGTAACTTCCATTTTTAGGCTTCCGTACCAAAACACAGTGTTTTAAGATCGCTTGGGACCAGACATTTTTAACGAATATCGAATTTCAATGTAGTAAGATGTAATAACAGAAATTACAAAAGAAACCCCATGTCAATTAATGTGCGTTTTGGAGAAAAACAATGTCAAAGTTGCTACTTCGGAGGATGTATGACATCGGAAAATTACGTTTTTTTCTTTGTATATCAAAATTAAAGGCAACAAGTTGTAACCTTTTTCTTTTCAAGTTGTAACATTTTAAACAAAATTATAATAATATAGGTATATTATTTTAATTTTGTTAATAATGTTATGTTTTGTTGTAATATAGGTATATTATTTTAATTTTGTTTAAATACTTTCAGAGAACATCTGCACGGGCTGCTTTTCTTGTGACTGCGACAAGAGGGGCCGCTGGAACTGCAGTGATGTTCAGCAATGCACCAGCCGGCCTCTCCAGATCGACCACGAAGTGCTGCAGGCTGTCATGGATAGTTTGAAGTCCGGGATGAGCCGTAAAATCCTTTTATAATTCACAAAACCCGCTGCTTCGCTGCTTATCTCATGTTATTATCCCAAAGAAAAGAGCGTACTCCCACCTGAAAGGCCGGCAACGCACCTGTGACTCTTTTAGTGTTGCAGGTGTCTATGGGCGACGGTGATTGCTTACCATCAGGCGACCCGTCTGCTCGTTTGCCCCCTGTTTCATAAAAAAAAACTTTTTACCGGGATATAAGGTGTCTTAAGTTTCGATCCAGGACATGGTCACGGTATACGGTAGTTTTTCTGCCTACAAGTAGGTACATCGGGAGCGCGCTGTGTGCGCGCCGTGTACGGACGCACCACAGGCAATGATGCGACAGTAAGGCGAGCATGCCACAGTATGGCGTTCACTCACACAGACGCGCGTCGTGCGTCTGTGTAAATACGTGTCGCGCGCTCCTAAACGGCCGAAGTCGTACTACTTGCTTGTCTTTATACTTTGCCAAACGCAAACGCGACGCGCGTCTGTGTGAGTGAACACCATACTGTGGCATGCTCGCGCATGCTCAAATCCTTGCCTGTGGTGCGTCCGTACACGGCGCGCACACATGCGCGCTCCCGATGTACCGTTTATAGGAAGAAAAACTACCGTATACCGTGGTGTTGGTGTTGCCACAGGGATGCCGCACGCTTCCGCAACACGACATGGAAACCGTCAGTGCTCCACGAGGCAAACATTCCCCAAACCCTGCAACGCCAGGACAGGACCAACAAACCGCTGAAGGCTTTGTTGTACTGGAGACTTTAATCCGTTTGTTGTACTAGAGACTTTAATCCTGCCTGCTAACGTTTCTTCGAAATAAATAGTATATATGATGTGATTGAAAAAACGTGATTAAAACTCGCACAAATCTATTAGTATATATTACACGACTAGGGTGGAAATATAAAGAAAGACCGAGATCGCAGATGTTTGCGGCCGGAGCCGCAGGCGAGGGACGTAAATATGCGATCGAGGGCTTTCTTTATTACCTCCCGTGTTGTGTACATCATTTTATGTCTACACTTGGCCAAAAAGCGACTTTTTGCGAACGCGTAGCGTGCGGAAAAAACCACTTTATGGCCAGGTGTGACATAAAATAATTATACTAGTTGGCAGAAATAAAATTATCTACACTTGAAAACATATACTTTTTTTTTAGATGTCTAAGTATGTATGTACTGTTAAATGTTATAATTTCTGTATTTTAGCATCAAGACATAAGAGATCTGATGAACCTTCAGAAGAATCGTCAACACCTAACATTTATGTAGAGTTGGCGGATTGGTTGTATGTGTCCAAACCCGCTGAAACTGGGGTTGGCAATGACAATGGACCTAAAGCTACAACTGAAGGTAATCATTATTCGTTTTTACTTTCAACCCGCGATTACTATGCGCCGTATGTACCTACCGGGTCAGAACGTATGGAGAGAGCTATGCCACAGAATAATTAATAGCACTACGTACAGAAGTCTAACAAAACTGACGTTCTGGTCCGACCACCGGACGGAACGCACCGGATCCTCCCGCCTCTTTCTATCGCATAACGCGTGCTCTTTCTGGGGCAGAATTAGGCGCGCAGCTATGCTCAGAGTTTGTACGTGATTTAATTAGAAACAAGGAAATCCGTGAAATGATGACGATGATGCCCTAATCTTGTGCCATTTCATATATTATACACATAGATATAGGTAGTTTCACGAGAGTTGAGGCCACGCACACAACAACACTGTCATGTAATGACAGCGAGGTTTTGAAATTACTGTTCTTTTTTCGTACCGATAGCAAGTTCAACAGTGAATTGCAAGATAGACCAAAAAGTTTCGTTAAACTATAGCCTTGTGTTTATTTACTCACTCATTCATTTCATTCATTCACTTTTTTTGCAATGAGTACTGCTGTAGCTGTGTGTATTATTATTATGTATGTCTTTCCCGTACACGAGACAATAGTGTCCCGGCCCTTTGGGAGGCGTGCGCGGAGCCGAAGCCAACGCGTAGAGGCCCTTTCGACAATTTAATGAAAGGCAACGTGTACACCCAGCGGATGCTGTCCCTGCCCGTGTCACGGGACGCACGCAGAGACAGCCCCCGCCAGATGCAAGGACTATTGTTGATTGATGGAATCTAAATTTACTGGGTTATGGTGGTGGAATTATGGACTAGATACTGGGCTATGGATTGAGACATGACGGCGCCTGTCAGGAAAAGTGTCTCATGGCTTTCGCGGCACTGACAGACCGTGACTTGCCCTCCGCTGATGGGCCCCTGTTATTATTATTATTATTATTGATGGGTTTTGGGCCTTTTATGTGCCGCTTCGACCATTGCTGATCTATTGTGGCAGCCCTTTTGTTAGATTTCACTGCAAAGGCCCGTTGAATCTAAGAAATTCCAGATTCTTTGGGCAGTGAGTAGTTGTATCTCTTCCGGTAACAGAATATGTTGCCCTAGATGGATACTTCGTTTGCGCATGAGTTGTCCGCATGAGCAGAGGATGTGCATGGCAGTCTCCTCTGACTCTTGGCAGAACCTGCACGCTGGATCATGTTTCATACCCATTTGAAACAGATGTATGTTCAGTTTGCAGTGGCCAGTGAGGATTCTGGTCACTGAGCAAGTTTTAAATCTTTTGAGTGATAATAGCTCTGTAGATTTTCCTGCTCGATTGCCCTGGTTGTGTAGCAGAGAGTATGCTTTTTGTTTTGTGGTGCCGCAAAACGGTTCCGGGCCGACATGGGGTGTGTCGGCCCCTTTCCTTGCAAGATCGTCTGCTTGGTCATTTCCGTGTACATCGGAGTGTCCTGGTACCCATCTAAGTGTAACTTTGTTGGATGTGGCCAGCTGTGTGTATAATCATTCACCTCAACTCTCGTGAAACTACCTATAACTTTTGTATTCTTCAATGTGCCTCCACTGCTCTAGTTTAGTACATTACACAACTAGGGTGGTAATACAAAGAAAGGCCGAGATCGCAGATGTTTGCGGCCCGAGCCGCAGGCGAGGGACGTAAATATGCGATCGAGGGCTTTCTTTATTACCTCCCGTGTTGTGTACAGCATTTTATGTCTACACTTGGCCAGAAAGCGGCTTTTTTCGTACGCGTAGCGTGCGGAAAAAGCTACTTTATGGCCAGGTGTGGCATAAATATAATAAAATAAAGACCTTACTATTTATCAATTTTATCATCGACCGAAAGACATCCATTGCTAGACATAGGCCATCCCCAAACAGCGTCACCATGACCAGTTCTTAGCATTAGTTTCACAAATACCTGCGATTACCACGTTACAAAATAAACATGATATTTCTAACAAAATATGCCTTAGGCGTGTTAACAGACTTCAGAAAAAGGAAGAAGTTCTCTATTCAGTTTCAGTCCTAAATGATATGTATGATGAATTGATAAATTTATCAGGAATGTAACAATGTACTAATACTTGTATAATATTAACTACATTGACACCATTTATTATTTTTCAGTATCAAACTCTACCACTACAATCAAAACTCTCACTAACGATGACAATAACAATTTAAATTTTGATGAAATATTAAATAACGATGATCTGAACAACTTTATAAAATCTACTGAGAAAGACATGCTTTTTGATGATACTTATGAGAATAGAAAGGATTCGCATGACTTTTTAGAAATTCTTAGAAAGATTGAAGAAGGCGTGGATGAAACAAAAAACGTAGATAACTCGCATCTTAATAAAGATTTGCTTATAGATCTCGAAAAATATTTAAAAGAAGGTAACTTTGATAGGATCGCAATTGGTAAGATATTTGTTATATAATTATCCATACAGTCTACTACAAATCTCAAATCATACGACGGTGACAATAGGAATCTTTATAATACACGTATATTAAGTTATGACTTTATTCTGATTCTAGAATCTTCAAATTCTTCAATTGACCAACCAAACAGTATTGATACTGTAATTATTGATGGCAATGATTTCGATCTCGATAAACAAAAATTAGACATAAATGCTATTAATTTCGCATTGAAGAGAAATGTCAGAGATGTAACTGAAACAACAACGAGGAAAGATACTATAGGTTTTAAGAATATAACTAATAATACGACACACCCAGAAGAAGAATTACAACATATAGTAGACGTTGTGACAATTTTAATAAAAAATCAACGCAAAGAAATAACTAACTTAAATTACGTGAAAAAGAATCTACTAACATTCATAAAAAAAGATAAGAATAAGTCAAGCACAAATATTAATGGTGTGCACAGAAAACATGGTTGGAAAGTTGATATGCTAAATTTTTATATGAATAGTCTAAAAAGGGACATTAAGGATATACTAAAAGATATCAACGCAATTCAAAAACTTAAAAAGCTGGGAGTGAATTCCGCTGAAAAGATTTCCAATCTCAAGCCTTTACTATACGTTTTATCATCTTACTATTTAAAAATGAATGAGCCTAATAAGCTAGCAACTCGAAGAAAATATCGCTTGGCACCTCACCATCTGTCTTCACTATTAAATTACACACGTACCATAATAGATAAATCAGCAATTAATAATTTACCAGCAAAGCAAACATCTGACTCGGATCTAAAACCGCAACGAAGGCTATTGGAATCTAGTTTGATTGATTCTCCTACAATAAAACTGATTAAACGGGTACTTAAAAGGATGCTGGTGATTATAGATTACGATAGATCAATCGCCACTACTCTTAGTCCACTATCGCACAGTACTAGAAATATTTTCAACAGAATTATTTATAAACAATACGCGACTAACGGTCCATTGGTCGGTGTTAGAGATTTAGATTTTAACGTAACAAGAATCTTAATAAGCCTAACGGATCTCTGGCAAAACGCAGAACGTGAGATTCTTAACAGTAAGCCAGCAGATCGGTTGTATACCTTGAAATTAATTCATCTCACACTGTCGCAGGGTATTGATAAAATTAAAGATGTTTTGATTTTGATGCAGTTTGGATACAGTCGACGAATGAACTTCATCGAAGAGACACTTGGCAAAGACGTGTTTGCTGAGGTAACGAATTATTTAACTACCATTGATAGCTGTGTAAGGAATTTCCTTCATAATGCAATGGAGACCAATAAAGTAAATCGTGAAGAAAAAGAAACGGAATCAACATGGCACCAAATTAAAAATGCTTTCTCTAAGTCAAGGATTAGTTTGACAAAATACTTTAATAATAAGCTCAGACCTAGGTCGTATATTGTCAATGAAATGGCTAAAAAAAGAGTAGAGGAAGTAAACAAACGAAAATTCTTAGAGGTCATGAAAAGATGGCAAGAAACGTTTGATAATAATCATGTTAGGGATAAAAGATCACCAAAGATTTATGCGAAACGAATGAAGAACATCATACCAAAATATTTACGAGGAAGAATAAATCCAGTTTTGGGCGCTAAAATGAGAGGGGATCAAAGGAGAAAAGGAACCAAAACAAAAGGAAAGAAAATAGAAAGTAAAGTAAAAGAAACAAATGTGAAAAACAAAGGTTAGTACTTTTTAGCTATTATTATACAAGAATTTTAGTATGGATGTATGGAGCAAGTTTGAGACCCTGCTGAGGATAAAAGTAGTTTTAATACGGGAAATCATCTCTTAAGGGGATGGAAATTTGCTTATAAATTAATATAAAACTCTAATTCTACGCAGACCGAGTCACGGGAAAATGTAGTATGTTTAAACCGTTTGAAGTAAAGACTAATAGTCTATATATAAATATAGTCTATTTGAATATTAATGAAGTTTCTATACTAAGGTTGAGGTTTTATTATTAATTATATTAGATAGATTATAATATTTTATGTCAGTGAATTCTAGGACTTTATATACTCTATGTGAATACACGTACCTTTACGATTGAAGCCGAGACCTACCGAGTGTCAAAGTGGAAATAATCGTACTGTAAATGATATAACATTCGTCACTCTCACACCTACATACTTATCAGAACGTGAGGGATGCTTTATCATTTATGCCGATAGACAAAAGCCACCATCATTAAGCTTATGAATATTCCTAAGCTTAAAGATGGCTGGCTCATTACTTGCGCCAGAGAATAGCGTTAGAGCAAAAATATACTTGTAATCAAATGTGCACTACATTAGGAATTTAAATGAGTTCAGAGTAGAATATTTCGTATCTATCTGTTCAATTCTGAAGCTTTCATTCGTACGACTTCTTCAAGAGAATACAAGAGTGCAAATATGATAGTCAATCTTATTAATAAGAATCCAGAAACTTTAAATATGATCTAAGTATACCTATAATACATGTTTAAATCTTTCAGACCCACGACCAATCAAAAAACCTGTGTCTACGACAAAAAAACCAAAAGGTACAACGATGAAACTGAACATCAAAAATCAAAAACACATTAAAACATTACGAGACAGTAAAGTTCATCATGCGCCGGGTATTAAAAAATAAAGTACTACGTTAAAATCAACTGTATTTTATTTTCAATGCTTACAAAAATATAAATAATGACGCTTACAAAAATATAAACAAGGTTATAATTAAACTACCGCACGTTTGTGTTTATAGTATAGTATCCAAACCTCTGTATTCATAATGATGAAAATCATTTCTGTTTTTATATAGTCCTCATATTGTCCCAAGCAGATTCTAAAGTTTTTAGAAACAGATCTTCAGTAACCCACTGTCTGTTGGTCGCGTCGCCGACTCGAGTCAGAGGTCTTTTATCAGCTAGTGGGTTTGCTCTCAACACAATTTTTGGTTTTGATACTTTTGATGCTGAAAATCAATTATTCATGATTAGTCTAAACCTACATTTCAATCTGAGTCAAAAATATAGTTTTAGATAATCAAATTTGCTTAACGAGATGAAAATGATTATTACGTCACGTCAAGTGGCCTTTTCAACGACACGAAGAGAAATAGTACATTACGTACCAGGGCCAGCAAAGTAAGAAATGTCACAGATCACATGTCAAAGCCAAGGACGGCAATTATGTCATCAGAGGCTTTCTAAGTTACTGGCCGAGGTTTGTATACTATTTTTCTGTTCGATGGAGGGCAGAAAATGCCACTTCCTGGCCAGGGAAAGATGTGAAGTTGTGTGCACACCACGAGCGGCATACTAAACTCAGGTTTCTGTGGTTCAATGCACTCAACTATGGTCCAAATTCTGGATATACTCATTGTGTACTTGCCGCGCCAATTCTGGCTTTAGTATTGTGTATCATGAGCAATAAATGACTATAATATAGTGCTATGGCTGAGAATGGTGTGCATAATAGGTTGGACCATAGTTGTGAGCACTGGACGATAAAAATTGAGTTTACAGTTACGCTGCGGCCACATTATCGGGTTTCGACGAAGATTCGTATCGTCTTGTTCTTTTTATATGTCAGAGAATGTTAAAGAAGGTCCTACCATCGCATATTTATGGCAAAACAGCTGCCATCTGGGTCATTGAACTGCCCTAATGTATACAATAATATACCATTAAAAACAAATATATCACATACGCAGATAATATCTGGAGCATATTTACCATGAAAACATCTAATTTTTGTGGCTTACGTAACGCTATGGTAACCATCCTGATAATACTTATTAGCTGCTAAGAAACACTACCAATCTTAAAGCAAGTTATGATATTACCATACTAATATTCAGCTTCATAACTTCTCAATAGTTTTAAAAAGATTGTGTCGCTTACGTAACGTTTTCGTGGATTGCTCCATCTACAGTCGCCAGATAAAAAAGACTTCAAACTATCTGTTACAATAGAAATTATAAATGTTCATTTAGTCCTGCTTTGATCATCTAAACTTTTAATAATAGAATATTTTTACCTGATCTATGTTTTTCCCGTTGACTAGTTTCAATCAATACTTTATAGAGCTCTTGCGCTAATTTGTCACTACCTTTTTCAAAATTTGATAATATTCTTTGAGCTATATCATAGCCCGCATCTTCAGTTGCACTTTCGGCTTCCTTGTCTTTTATATATTGTTTCACTCTATTCTTAATAAGTTCGTTCAGCGCTTTTTCCTTAATAATTTTAAAGTTATTATCATCATTTAGATTCGGGTTTGTTCCAGAGATGGTTCCTTTTATAGATGGTTTATTATAATCAGCGAATAAACTGACTTTTTTCTCTTGTGTCTTATCCAAAGTTTTCATGATTTTTGCATTCAGTTCAAAGTTTGAAGCTACGTTATCAACAAATTCAATCAAGTCTTCCAATTCATTTTCAGGCAGTTTCTTTTTATAGTTTAATGTCAGCAATTTTTCCAAAATCTTAGCATTATTACCGGTATCTAATGATAGAGTTTTCAGCACTAATAATTTTTCAGCGGCTGGTACATTTTTATATAAAACGTTTGTTTTATACATATTAGAACCGTTTGCTTCCATATGATCTATCATTTTTTTTACAGTTTCATACGATTCGGGCTCGTCAACTTTGAGTAATCTCCTGCTTGGTTTAGGGTTTCGATCTAAATTACGTACTAAACGCTCCCATACTACAGCTGATTTAGGTCTTGGACCAGTTTTCAAATAATTTCTACGGGTTGGAGGCATATCTCTAGTCTTATTTCTAACTGTCTCTAAAACATGTTTTATTTTATTAAGTAAAGCACTAGGTGAGTATTGCGTAACTGATTTAGGTTGATTTTTTTCCTGATTTAACATTTTTAATATACATGGCAAAGCATCAGTGATATTTATTTCTCCCGACTTTATTTCTTTGCCTCTTCCATTTTGTATTTCAATCAAGTCGTTAACTATTGCTTTCAGATGAACTTTAAGTTTTTCATTTACTTTTAATGTACTATTTTCAATTTCTGTAATCGAGTTGTTATTTGGTGACCTTAGTATTAAATCCTCTTGTACAGTTGTTGATGGGATTGAAGTTGAAGCCGTTGAAGGTAAGGTGGTTGATTCAACTATGTTTGATTTAGGTTCAACCAATTTTAAAAGGTCTGCATAAGATTTAATCCTAAAGAATTCAGATAAATTAAGTAATATATCGCTTTCTTGATAACGAATAGACTTATGTTCCTGCAGATTTGATGTAAGACATGGGTTTGATTGCATTCTACTAATATAATCTAAAACAATTTTATCCTTAGATGTAAGTTTCATAGTATCTAGATTAATATCGAACGTTTTCTTAAGTGTATCATCTAAATCATGAGACGCTCTGAAAATATTTTGATTCCTTATTTTATTTTTGACCCTAGTGTTTTTATTTGGACTAAGTAAATTGGTTACTTTTTCCAAAATGTTTCCAAAAACGTTGAGTGAACCATCTTCTTGGGTTGCACGCAGTGCGGGCACTTTTTCATTTAGATGCTCTAACTTTTTTTCATGTTTTATATCATGGAGATTTTTCTGAACGGTTTGATACTTCGTTATTAAATCAAGAACTTCGTTTAATTTAGATAAGGCATTTACAGCAGCCGCACCTTGTTCATTCTGCTGAACTTTTTTTTCTTCCTTAAACTCATCTAGCTTCCCGCTGATCAAATCTTTCTTAAAGTCATCTACAAATTCACACAACGAAAAATTTTCATTTTCTTTATTTTTATGAACGACTCCTGACAACTGTTCTAGTGCATCTTTTAGAAACAATTCTTGCCTGTACGTTAAAGGCTCTTTGAATAAATCCAGTAAATCAGCAATTTTCTGGTTTTTCATCCTATTCGTTTCTATTGAATCATCCGAAGCATCCCTTTCTATGTTCCATAGTTTATTCAATAGGTTACCAGCAATAAACGCCATAGCTGTTAAGGTATCTTTTTCAGGAGTAAACGTTATGTTAGACATAACCGGTGCTTTTGAGTCACCAATTGTTTCAGAGCCATTCTTTAATTCATTTACTACGAGTTTAGATAACTCTTTGTCCCTAAATTCTTCTGTATAGTTAATAATACTGTGCAATTTATCATTAACCAGATCATCGTATTTATCCGCTTTGCGAGAGGAATCAATTTTATCGTCTGTTATGTGATTGTTGTATATTGGTGGATGGTTATATTCTATATGAAGTGGGTCATCGGTGGAATTAACTAACAGACCAGCTCTTCGATGGCTTCCAGAAGGAATTAAGTCAACTTTTTGCACTCCTAGTGTTCCCGATATGTTGGAGTTTTTCAGTGTGTCTGAAAATGGTGTAAATGGTTATTATTAAATAATATGAAGACTCGTTTAAAATCACTAAAGGGCCTGCTGTGTGTTTAGTATCTTCCATCTAAAATTTAGGAAGCATTGTATGATTCATACCATAACTCAGAATCGAATCATCTTTCTCTGTCTTCCTGTTCCCCTCTTTCTCACACACTTCTCTACACTACACACACGCACTTCCTAGCGTTGTTTTTTTTCCTTTTTGTTTGAGATATGCTTTAAATAGACTAAAAAACTGTTTAGTCTGTCAATTAGCAGTGGTGTCCCAATCCCCCACTGCGAAAGCTTGATGATCTATACCTTTGTCGATTTTTAATAATTTGATAAACCAAAAAATATTAGACACGTCCCATATTTTTCCATAATCTAACTGACGGACTACATAGAATGATATATTTTTAACCCAGTCGTCATCCCTATTATAAGATTCGCCATAGTTACCTGTATCAATTTCATCAACAGTGTGATGGAATTTAATTGTCTCGTGTGTCTCGTTGTTTTCACCTAAAGACCGTCTTCCGCGCATTAACTCGTGCAACTCCTTCATGACATCGTCATTAACCATACCTATAAAGAAATAGATATTTTAAAGCAAAACAAACGTACTATAAAAATACCCCAATCACCATAACTGTGTCTATATAGTATTTTATGCAACAGTTGTATAAGTAGGCTCAAAAAACGCGAACGGCGTGAGTGGCAGCGCGTGGCGGCGAGTATCGCAAATAGAGACGCCATGAGCGTTTTTTCGCTGAATTATACAACGTTGCATACAATAACTTTTCTACGACTAGGTTTTAAAATATAAAATACAAAATGAAATGTAGCGCGCAAACAAGGCAAATATGACATATGACTGACAGTATAATAAGTATATGTCTATAGAAAGCTTTTGTTTTAATTTGGCGTATACTCGCTAGTGACACGCAGTGACGATATTAAAAATACTTTTTTTTATGTTGGCATCAATGAATTTAGTTCGGAAAGTTTTGTTTTCTTAAAAACCGCAGGAATTTATTTGTCTGTTAAGTTGGCAGTTGTGTATTTTTATTGTAAAGTATTGAACGCGTAATCCTTGACCTAAGTTTAACCTAGATTTAGAAGTCTGTGGCTGCTAGCAGTGTTTTTAGCGACTTTAAAAGCACTAGTGCTTTTAAGGGGAATAGAATAGGTGTAGACTTCTCTGAACTCATATTCTGTATGTTCTTATATTAGTGTTCGTGACCAAATAAAAGATAAAAGTACAGGAGTAGAAAAAAATACAAAAATGTGCAACGTGCGTTTATTAAAAGCGTGTAACACGGAGAGTGCGTTTACTGAAGGATGGCGATAATATAACCTGAAATAAAAATAAGAAAAATACTGTAGGGTTCCTTAATGTAACTTGACCCCTGAGCTCCCGCTGGTCCGCTGCTCACTTAGAGGGATCAGCGTACCCTCAAGGTGGCCTTGGCCTAGCGTCCTGGTTCGATCCCAGGCGCTTCGGCCCCCACCTAGTCCGACCCTCTCAAGGTGGTCCGGGCTTAGCGGCCTGGTTCGATCCCAGGCGCCCCGGTCCCCAACTAGTTCGACCCTCTCAAGGTGGTCCTGGCCAAGCGACCTGGTTCGATTTTTTATCCAGTTAATAACCGAAATGATACAAAAAAACTGATTTATAAATCTACGTAAATGCAGAAAACATAACAAATCGAAATATTACTGACTGTTTACGGTGAATCGGAACAATTTGTCCAGTCGAAAAATAAAACACACGGCCTACACAAATATGATACATTTTTAAAGGTATATGGACTTGCAAAGAAAAACAAATAAAGGAATCAAATAAAAATAATGTCTTTTAGTTCATTTACTATAGTTTTTAGAAATCGGTAAAAAACCGGTTCCTGATAACGTTACCAAAAATCGGCGGTTAACCGGTTAACCGGTTTGCAATCCCTAGTTAATAATAACAGTACGTGATCGTCGGTTTTGGTACAGTATGGAGTTCTTCAAGAGGGGAGTGAATAGGTTCTTAAAAGGTCGGCAACGCGCACGTAATGCCCCTGGTCAACACAAGCGTCTATAGGCTGCGGTGACTGCTTACCATCAGGCAGGCCGTACGCTTGTTTGCCACTCTAGTTGTATAAAAAAAAATGTGCATAAACCACACCAGATAATAGGGTGTCAGAACAAGTGTTTTAAGATTTCTATGAACAATTTAAGAAATGTATGCGAAGTCGCGAACTAAATCCCAGTTAGTAACATATAAGTATTACCTAAAGGTGATTCTTCCTTGGGTTTCTTCCTCTTTTCCGGGAGGGGAGCGAGATGTGTCGGACGCTTCTTAGATCTCTCCTCTCTTTCTTTATCTGCTAATTCTATAAGATTGAAATTTTAACCAAATATTAACGGCTTTCGTTAACTGTGCAATTACGAATTCTCAAGTTCTTTGGCCACATCTCCAGAAATGAGGGATCGATAGAGCGGCTAGTAGTACAAGGTCAGGTAGAAGGGAAAAGATCTAGAAGACGATCTCCTACCCGATGGACAGACCTACTAAAGACACTCACCAAATCATCCGTGGTTGAGTGCTCTCGCAACACTTTCAACCGCCAGAAATGGAGAGACATCGCGAAGGAAAGTTTGAAAGTCCACCAACAAGAAACCGGAAGTCAAGATACAACGTCCGAACAGCCACGACCACTCTGCCAAGAATGTACGACTAAGAAGAAGAAGAATAGCAGTAATTTTTTTTCCTACAAAAGGTCGCACAGAGTGTTGTGTGCGCCGTGAATAGGGGATGCAATACCCGGTCGAATATTATGAAACCCGACTCTAAATAAAGTCAGTCATCCGGGTTTTCAGGTTTCTGGGTACCCGGATTGCATTACCGAGACGAACGGAGATCGTGCGGAGAGTCTCCGCCTCTACGACTGACGTGGACGCCTCAGTGTGACCACGACCGCTCTGTTAAGGCGGATCTCACACTGCAGCGAAAATCGCGGCGACACGCGACTCAGCGATTTTCAACTTTGTATGTAGAATCATCGATTTGTATAGAAAAATGGCACACTGGCGCGTAAATCGCGGCGATTTTTTCCGTGTAGCTGCGCATAGTAGTTGCGTGCTATGCGCAGCTACACGGAACAAAATCGCGGCGACGGGCGATTTCAGTGTGTTCTTCGCCTAAGAGGGAAACGACAGAGAATAAGAAACAAACTACTCGTACCTAGGGCATGCAATACCGGATCATTCTCAGTACCGGTATTGAGCCTCAATACCGGAATTCCGGTTTCAGTATCGGGATTGGAGATGTTTTTAAAAAATCGATTTTATGGAAAATCACTTAAATTGTCTTTTCTACGATCTCTTTTGTAGCAAAAAATTATCAGTACCTAATAATTAATAAACTTTTGGTATGTATACAAAATCACAGTAATAATAAGCCTTAAGGTCTAGCATAAGTACAAAATTAGCAAATCGAAACGCCATCAATGCTTGCCGATCGCCAGTACCGCATATATAAAGATGTTTAGCTAAATACTAGCAATTACTGTTCATTTTGTCCAATAAAATGGAGGAAAAAACAAATTTACTTACATAATGAGGATAACAAAAAGTAAAACCGGAATTCCGGTATTACGACATTGTTAATATTCAACACCTGTATTGTAATACCAAAAAAGTAAGGCGGAATTCCGGTATGGCATACCCTACTCGTACCTTGCAAAATTTTCCCAACAGCATTATCCTCAGTCCCATCATCGTATATCTCCATATCATCAGCGTGATCAGTGCAAGTTTGTCGTTTCTTATAGCATGCCCACTGCCCCTCTGAGTTGCAGCGGCATTGTGTGCAACCACGACACGTCGTATCTGCAATAAGAGTCTATCAGTGCATAGTAGAGTCCGCCCGAAATTTCCCCAAGTAGCACGCAAGCTGTATAAAGGCTTATACAGCTATTATAGCGCCCAAACTGGGGGTATAATAGCTGTATAAGCTTTTATACAGCTTGCGTGCTACTTGGGTCGGACCGAAACCGAAGTCGAGATCTTTCGCGCTGCGATCGGACAGTCGTTATTTCAAAAAACCGGTCAAGTGCGAGTCGGACTCGCGCACCCAGGGTTCCGTACAAACTCGTCAGTAGATACGTGAATAATTCAAGAAAAACTGTATGGTGGGGCTCTTGTGAAACTGTTGTCCCCATACATCGACATATAGCGCGGTTAGTTTAGTAGGAGCAAATAAGGTTGTCTTACGATTTTTGCGAATTTCTAAAAAAACGCCGCAAGTTAGGAAAACCGTTTTATTTTTCCTGTAATATTTAGGATAATATTAATAATCGGCAATTTTTACGTACAGCATCTTCATCTCATCTTTTCTGTGCCCCGGACTATGTACGAGTACATCGCACACGCGTCATAGCCTCATCAGCATTATTTTATATAACTTAGGTAATAAGTTCAGTTTCAAGTTCGTAGTCGATAAGTGTGCACACATATATCAATAAATCAAGTTTACATTTAAAAACCGTGTTTCCTGTTTAAACCAAGCAACAAACTATCAAGCAATGTACTAGCAGGCAAGTGCTCGTACATTTATGGTCCTTCGAACCTTCAACAACAGGGTTGAGTGTTTAATTTTTTGTTCTTTTCGTTTGGTTGCGAATCGGCTCGGTTGGCTTCCCACAAGCGGGTTCCACCGACTGAGTTGAGAAGGCGCATAGACTAAGCGGACGAATACAAAATTAACTAGCCCAGGACTAGCAGGACAGTCCCTTTCAAACAAGAATTTCGATATCAAGACGTCGAATTGGACAACAAGGTCATCTTAATTTGCACCACGGCAATAGATCAAGGACAAAGCATCAAGGCTCAATTATACTGAACAAGTAAGAGTAAGACGCATCAAGGCATCATATCAAGAATAAAGCGACAAGGCTTACTTATACTCAACAAGTAAGAAGCATCAAGGCATCATATCAAGAATAAAGCGACAAGGCTTACTTATACTCAACAAGTAAGAAGCATCAAGGCATCACGTCAAGAGCAAAGCATCAAGGCTTACTTATATTGAACAAGGCGCGAACAATATTGAAACTCAAGCAAATCAAGTGAACAAGAAAAATCAAGACAACTGAGGAAACAAGTCTCTCAACTCAACTGAAAAACAAGTCAAGTAAACACGGAAAATCAAGAAAATTGGGGAAACACGTCTCCCACCTACAAGGACAAGCTTGTCAAGGTCTTCATAATCCTCAAGGTTATTTTTTTCTATTCGTTAACAAGAACGTAAAACATGGAGGAGTTGTATCAAATTCAGCTACAGCTACAAGGTACTATACAACAACTCAAAACCAACTTCAAGAAAGATGGTCAAGATCGCAAGACTCCTGAACATATCAAGAGGAGACTACAAACTTTAGAACAACATTGGCAGGAGTTCAACGGCAACGATGAAAAGTTACGTCTGTTTGGCAATCAAGGTCATGACTACTTCTTCCATGACGTTTACGATGAAACACATAAGTTGTACGTGGAAACCAAGGAGTTGATGAACAAGTCGTCACAACCCACGCCCACCAGCGGGCAACCTACACCATCAACAAGGCAACCGCCCCTACAGCAACAACCCGGGCCCACCACCTCAAACCCGGAAACAATACCAGCAACCGAGGAAAAACAAGGCACCTCGAATGCTGATCTACGATTTACCTCACGTGGACATCTTAGCAAGTTAGATGAAATGCTGCGCAAGCAAAGTAGCAACTTCAAGGCATTATCACGTACACTGGCAAATATCAAGTTGGACAGTGTTGGAGAGAAATGGGAGCTCCAAGACCTCATCAAGTCCCTAGACTCCCGTTGGTCCGCCATCGACTCGCTTCACTGGGAAATCGACAGTGAACTGGATGGCAAAGATGAACACTATGAAAACACTTTCACCAAGTACGAGAGTGACTACGCGTCAATGAAGAAAGAAATTAACAGCAAGTTATGGTCTACATCGCATAGGGAACAAGCGACCCCGCGTTTAGACATTCCTATTTTTCAAGGCCATTACCAGCAATGGGTGTCCTTTAAAGACCTATTTACAGAAGCAATACATAGAAATACATGTCTATCGAACGCGCAAAAAATGCAGTTTCTGAAAAGTAAAATCAAGGGCGAACCAGAACGCCTTATACAACATTTACCCATAAGTTCAGATAATTACGATACATGCTGGGAAATATTGAATCATCGATACAACAACAAGAAATTAATTTTCACAACTCATATAAATGCCGTCATGAGCATTCCGGTAATGCAGCAAGCCACATCAAGTTATCTCAAGCGACTTCATGACGTCGCTGTCGAAAGCCTAAACGGTATCAAGAATTTAGGCGTCAACACTGACACGTGGGATCCGATATTAGTTCATTTATTGACCCAGAAATTGGATTCAGAAACGCATAATGAATATATGGCGTCACTAAAACAACCCAGAGATCTGCCATCATTAAAGGAGTTTTTGACATTCCTGGAGGGTAAATTTACTGCCATGGAATCGTCACGGCGCAAGCAAGAAGCC
Organism: Eudemis profundana; assembly: GCA_947034925.1. Classification (NCBI taxonomy): domain Eukaryota; kingdom Metazoa; phylum Arthropoda; class Insecta; order Lepidoptera; family Tortricidae; genus Eudemis; species Eudemis profundana. The sequence continues at coordinate 3,909,971 of OX344814.1, read as the reverse complement.
ACTGGGAACAAGTCCGGTTTATATTCGCCGTCGACGTCACAGAATCTGCCAAAAACAAGTCGTTTCAACCAATACTATACAAGCAACAAGGCTACATCAAATAAGGTCTCCCACGTGTACCAGCGAAAGTGTCCGGTCTGTCAAGATGACCATGGAATATATTTCTGTACAAAGTTCAAAGAGATGCCGACAGGACTTAAACGGAAAACAATTGCGAAACATGAACTTTGTAGCAATTGTCTTTATAAGCATAACGGAAAACCGTGTAATTCTGTTAAACGTTGCCAGGAATGCAATGGGTATCATAATACAATACTGCACGACGTATTTCGCAATCAAAGCGCACCGCCAACAAATGCGCACGGAAATCAAACACCTCAACAAGAAAGAGGGTCGCACGTGGCACGACAACGTGGCGACGTTGAACAATCAAAAATTCTTCTGGCCACGGCTATGATCAAGGTCCTAGGAGTTGATGGAAAACACCACCTCATGAGGGTTCTCATAGACCCAGGAAGCGAAATCACGCTAATTTCGGAGAACGCGGCCCAACAACTAGGGTTGCCACGACAGAAATGTAAGGGAGTTATCACAGGGGTGGGCATCAACGACAACATCTGTAAAGGCATGCTAAAACTAAACTGTTTCTCCACTGACGAGAAATACGCATTTAATGCCGACGCATTCATCATGAAAAGTTTAACAAGAAACTTACCTAATTCCACATTTTCGAAGCCAACATGGGACCTTTTGCATACGATACCTCTGGCGGATCCTAAATATCACGTCAGTAACTCAATCGATTTATTATTGGGGGCCGAGGTCTATGCAAATATAATAATGGATGGAATTCACAAAAACAATAACTCGCCTTTAATCGCCCAAGAAACACGTCTGGGATGGATCTTATGTGGAAAAATTCAACAAGGATTTAATTGTAATTTAGTCATAAACAATATGGAAGACATTAAAAAATTCTGGGAAATCGAAGATATTCCAGAAAATACGCCCTATACAAGCGAAGAAGACAAATGCATCAAGTTTTACAAATCGACAACAACAAGGTTGCCGGACGGAAGATATCAAGTACGAATACCCCTTAAAGACACAAGTTTGGAAAAATTGGGAAACTCGAAAAATAAAGCTATCATGCAATTTCGACAGTTAGAAAATAAATTTAGCAGGAACGAAAATATCGCCCAACAATATAAGCTATTCATACACGAGTACCTATCGCTCGGTCATATGAAACCCGCGGCGAGTACACAAGAAAACAAGCCCCGTGAGTGCTATCTGCCGCACCATTGTGTATTAAGAAACGACTCTATTACTTCGCCTTTAAGAGTGGTTTTCAATGGATCAGCAAAGTCATCAGAAAATGTTAGCATTAACGACCTTATGCACAAGGGTCCAAATCTTCAAAAGGACCTTCTGACTTTAATTTTAAAATGGAGACAGCATCGTATATGTTTTATCTCAGACATAGAAAAAATGTTTCGTCAAATTTGGGTTCATGACGAAGACCAAAGTTTGCAGAAGATTATTTGGAGAAATTCACCACAAGAAAGGCTACAAGAATATCAACTTACAACAGTCACTTACGGTTTTAAAGCCGCGCCCTTCTTAGCAATGATGACGTTGAAACAACTCGCGCATGATGAGAAATCACGCTATCCTGAAGCGGCACAGGCCCTAGAAGAATGTTTCTACATGGATGACCTTCTTCATGGATCCCATTCTGTTACATCAGCCAACAAACTGAAGCAAGATTTACAAGAGCTCCTCCAGTCAGGAGGCTTTCACCTGAGAAAATGGATGTCGAATCACCAAGGATTCATTCAGGACCCCAGCGAGGATGCCCTGGCAAAAACTAACTACAACTTCAAAGAGGTAGAGTCAAGAAAAACTTCAGGATTGAACTGGGATCCAGTAAAAGATACATTTCACTTTCAATCAAGAATTGAAGACGTTTCGGTCGCAATCAAGGACACGACGAAACGTCAACTGTTATCTGATATCTCCAAATTATTTGACCCCATGGGGTGGCTCACACCAATTTCCACCAAATTGAAGCTGCTATTTCAGAGCTTATGGAAAGCAGATCTAAAATGGGATGACAAGATTCCAAATGACATCAATGCAGAATGGATAATTATCACGCAAGACCTACATAGCAACATAAATAAATTTAAAATACCACGTTGGATCGGCACGGGCGCAACAAGCGATATCGAATTACTTGCCTTCAGTGACGCAACGCTACAAGCATATGCATGTGTCATTTATTGCAAAGTAGATATTCAAGGGCAGTCGAATATTATTCTACTTGCGGGAAAGTCAAGATTAGTACCCAACAATAAGACAATTTCACTGCCAAAACTGGAATTGTGCGGAGCACTCTTGCTCGCCAAACTCATGGCTAAAATCAAGCATTGTTTAACCAACCATAATATCAAGGCCTATGGTTGGGTGGACTCAACAGCAGTCTTAGGATGGCTTCAAGGGGATCCTAACCGCTGGAAGAGTTTTGTCGCTAACAGGGTGCGACAAATTACGGACGTAATACCGCCAGACTGCTGGCGTTACGTCAAGTCTGCTGAAAACCCCGCAGATTGCGCAAGCAGGGGTCTCACAGCATCGCAACTAAACCAGCATCATTTATGGTGGCAAGGACCGACCTGGTTATCAACATTCAAGGTTGAAGAACAAGAATCGCCTATAACTTACACCACAAACGAAGAACAGAAAAAAGTACAAGTCAATGTCGCCGTGAACAGTGAAGCCGGAGACAATATCATAGACAGTTTAATAAACAAATACAGCTCATTCACGAAGCTCGTGCATGTCTTAGCATGGGTTCGTCGTTTCACCACCAAGAAACAAGATAGAAGGACAGAAAAATATCTCACCATATCAGAACTGAGAAAAACAAAGGAAATGATCATCAAACGAATCCAAAACACTAAATTTCAAGAAGAATTTCAAGACATCAAGAAGAGCGGTTCAGTCTCGTCTAAAAGTGACATCTTGAATTTATCTCCTTTCATTGATGAACAAGGGATTCTGCGCGTCAAGGGCAGATTAAGACATGCGTATATTACATATGACATGAAGCACCCGATTATTTTACCACACAAACACCGCTTGACTGAACTAATTATAGATTACGCACACAGGATTGTACTACATGGTGCAGTGCGAATCACGCTCAATTTCATCAGATACAAATATTGGATCGTCGGAGGAAATAACGCAACAAAGAAATTTATTCGTCGATGTGTGACCTGCAAAAGGCAAAAAGCAAAACTGCAACAGCAATTCATGGGAGACTTACCTGCAGCAAGAAGCAATCCGTCTCGTCCTTTTGCCCACACTGGCGTAGACTTTACTGGACACGTGTTTCTCAAGGCCAACAAGGGTCGTGGTATCAAGACCACAAAAGGATACGTGTGTTTATTTGTCTGCATGGCGACGAAAGCTGTCCATCTGGAATTAGTGTCAGATATGACCACCTCAGCTTTCATAGCAGCACTACGCAGGATGGCTGCTAGGAGAGGAAGTCCTGAACACATGTATTCAGATAATGGAAGGAACCTGCTGGGAGCCAGCAGGATACTCCAAGAGCAGTACCAAGAAATTCAGAACATCATGAACGACGAGTTTAAGGCATATATCTCAGACATAGAGATTAACTGGCACTTCAATGCCCCCGCGTGGCCAACAGCTGGAGGGCTTTGGGAAAGCGCTATATGTCAATTTAAATTCCACCTCAAGCGAGTCATCGGCGAGCAGAAGCTCACTTATGAGGAATACAGCACCCTGTTAACGCAGATCGAGGGTTGTCTCAACTCGAGACCGCTCTGCGCACTATCAGAAGATCCAGACGATATCAATTACTTAACGCCGGCTCACTTTCTAAATACCGGACCAACTCTAACATTAATAGAGACAGAAACAGACTTAAGAACAAGGTGGCAACTCACTCAAAAAATACTTCAAGACTTGTGGAAAAGATGGCGCACAGAATATTTGGCACAACTAAACGCAAGAAGCAAGTGGAGAAAACCGCACCCTAATATCAGTATTAACGACGTTGTGCTTATTCATGATGATAACCTGCCGCCCGGCAAGTGGGCCATGGGCAGAGTTATTGAGCTGCACCCTGGACAAGATGGATATGTGCGTATCGTGACCCTCAAGACGAAGAATGGGACATTAAAACGCCCTGTAATAAAGCTCTCAATCTTGTCAGAATATACAGAGAATGAGCTTACCCGAGACCAACCAAGAACCGTCATCGAGCAATCAAGAGGTTAACAAGAAAAACCTACCAAGAAGACGTCAAAAAACAAGTGCAAACAAGGCCAAGTTCTCACTAACATCGATGTTCGCCGCTCTGTTGTTGTTTTTATCATGCCTATCAAGTGGGCAATGCGACGCAAACATCATACCGTTTCGTCACTCCCAACGTCTTTATTTCGATAAATTAGCAGACATGATGCTGATTCGAGACGAATGGAAACTCATCGTGTACTACAACATGGAACCGTACTGGGAAGCAACAAATGCATTTCAAAAATATACGAACTTTCTTAAAGAAGCATGCGAGAAAATAAAACATCAAGTTCATTGTGACGTAGTATCACTACAGCTACGTCACGGATTCTCCGAACTCGATTACTACAACCAGATGCTACTCACTCAGCACTCCAGCACGCGACAAAGCGCACTACGTCAGCGCCGCGGTCTTATCGACGGTGTCGGTTACATCGCTTTAGACGAAAGATTCGCCGAACAATATCAAAAGGATATTTCGCAGTTACGAAGCAACGCAAAGCATATTGCATCACTATGGAAAAATCAGACATCCATCGTAGAGGCAGAATACAATTTACTCAAACGTACGGAAGAAACTATGAATCAACAACACAAAATGATACATCAACAAATGAATAATTTGGAAACAACTTTCAAGAACTTACAAGAAAATGTTCAAACAAATAACGTCATTAATGACTTCAACATAGGAGCCACTATAGCAAGTAATAAATGTTACTTGACACTATTACGGATATTTATCATGGACGTTTTAACTTACACTTACTGACTCCAGAGCAACTTATTAATCAACTAAGTACCATAGCAAGCACGCTACCAAGAGACGTGTCATTGCCGGTTGATAACTTACATTCGGATCTACGCAAGATATACGACCTTTTGAAGGTGAAGACAAGGATGATGCAAGACGTCCCTTTTTTTGAGATAAAATTGCCGCTCATCGCTAGAGATACTTATGAACTTTTGAAGATCATCCCGATACCCAAGAAAGTCGGCAACAAGATTATCAGTATTTCACCGGTGCCGACACCAGCCGTCAATGAGTTCCCGAGCGAGCCCGCGCCGCGCGAGCCCCGCGCGGTGCCGCGCTCCACCACAGCAAGCAGAACCAGTCAGCACAACGACTCAGATGACAGCGAGGCAGCAAGTACTTCGCGAATAGATAAAGCTACGACCCCTAATTTTAAAGTAGTCACTTTTAATTCATTGTAATTTTAATCAATTGTTTTATCAAGTTTTTACGTACAGCATCTTCATCTCATCTTTTCTGTGCCCCGGACTATGTACGAGTACATCGCACACGCGTCATAGCCTCATCAGCATTATTTTATATAACTTAGGTAATAAGTTCAGTTTCAAGTTCGTAGTCGATAAGTGTGCACACATATATCAATAAATCAAGTTTACATTTAAAAACCGTGTTTCCTGTTTAAACCAAGCAACAAACTATCAAGCAATGTACTAGCAGGCAAGTGCTCGTACAATTACAGATTTTTCTGTTCAGTAACTTCGGAGATAATAGGGGGGAATGGTATTTTTTTTAACGTTTTTTGTCTTCAATCAAAAACTGAATATGCAAGCTGGCCACTGCTTACCCGTTGCTGTCTCGCCGCGCGGCGACTTGTACCGAATGATGGGCAGAAATGTAAGGCACCTAGCCTGATCACCAATACAATTATAATAGTAGAGGATCCCAGTATAGAACGACCTTCACCGAACTGGTTAATGGATGAAAAGTATTTTATATTAAATTAAATATGTTATTAAATATATTGCAAGTGGGTTGCCTAAAAAAATTCAGTCCAGAATATGATTAATTAAAAATTTAAGTTAAATTTGCACCAGGTGGGTATGTGATGCTAAGGAAACGAGGTGCAAACTTAGCTCAACCTGTTAGTATGAGAAAGTTAGGACGTAGTTGGCACGGGTTCCCGTTTACAGAATGAGCAGATTTCTGGTTTAGGGGCATTTTAGCACATAACACTCTTCTACCGCATGAGATGGTTCGCTGGGACCTCTCTGTTGCACGTAGGTGAAGAACACACGGAGCGGCGCGGCTTGCTATGTGCTAAAATGCCCCTAAACCAAAAATCTGCTCATTCTGTGAACCCCCCCGACCCGACTCGTGCCGACTTCATACTAACTTTCTCATAGTAACCGGTTGAGCTAAGTTTGCACCTCGTTTCCTTAGCATCACATACTAACCAGGTGCAAATTTAACTTAAATTTTTAATTAATCATATTCTGGACTGAAGATTTTTAGGCAACCCACTTGCAATACATTTATTAACATATTTAATTTCATATAAAATACATTTCATCCATTAACCAGTTCGGTGAAGGTCGTCCTATACTCGGATCTTAGACTATAACGGATGTAAATTTATTGACAACAGCATTTGCTATAATTGTTATTAAGACCACTAGTCACTAAGACCACTAAAAATCTCCTAATTATGAGTTAATTGATTCTTAACTATCAATTAACTCTTAACACCCAGTATTTGAAGGCTGATAACTCTCTTCTCCGGGGCTTTTGGAGATTGTCCTCATATTAGAAAATTAAGCTTATGTTACTAGCTTTCACGTGATATGCATGAGATTTGAATTGGATAAGGTATCCAACTTGCCCATCATTCAATATTATGTGCTAGTTTTTTTGTCGATGCAGTTTTAGGATATTTTGACAGACTCAGACCTAGTTACAGGAAAAGGAATCCAATCCGCCAAAAGTCAAAGTCGCCAAAGTCAGTCAATTATTAGTATAAGAGCGCACATTGGGGCACTAGCGGGCGAGATTTTTCATACATTTTGTAAAGCATCGGCGCACAACAGTTCACGAAGCTACAAGTTACAAATTACAAGCGGAAGTCTCTTTCTATCAAAAGGTATTGAAAAGAGACTTCCGCTTGTAATTTGTAACTTGTTGCTTCGTGAAACGGGCCCCAGGCGTTCGAGTGACCGCATTCGGACCGCAAGCTGCGGGAGTGGCGCGCGCTCGCTAGAGAGAATAGGCGTGGCGAAAAACGGAACTAACCTACCCAAAATATCTTTTTCTTCGGTAGAAATGCATTACAGCGCCCTCCAATTTTAATCCTATTCTCTTTCCGCACAGACTCTACTTGTTCTTGGACACTATTAGATAGAAAAAAAATCTTATAACTACCTTTTTTACTTTTTTTTTAAAGGGGTCCGAAATGGGATGTGGAAAAACAAAAGTAGAGCTATTATATCGAGTGGGATATCAAATGAAAGGGCTTATTTTGTAGATTCCAAAGAAATTTTTATTTTTTTCTTAATTTTGTACTTTTTGATTTATGACCAAAAGCGTTCTAAAAAATATCATTCTCCCCCCTATTATCTTCGAAGTTACTGAACAGAAAAATCTGTAATAATTACCAATTATTAATATCATCCTAAATCTCTATCTCTGGTCGCTCCCTCATGACTGAGGATCGTGGTCATCGGTGGATGTGGATGGTCTACACCTAGGTTTCATCATTAGTTATCATCCTAAATATAACAGGAAAAATAAAACGGTTTTCCTAAATTGCATCGTTTTTTTAGAATTTTTTTAAAAATCGTAACACATACGTATTTGCTCCTAATAAGCTAACCACCATACAGTTTTTCTTGAACTATTCACGTATCTACTAACGAGTTTGTACGGAACGCTCGGTGCGCGAGTCCGACTCGCACTTGACCTGTTTTGTACTTTAAGTTTTTAGTTTTATTTTCACATTTAGGTTAGTTCCTTGCTCATTGTTTAATTTGGAATAAAATTAAAAATAAGATCCATAAATCCAAAGTTGGTTCATGTGGTTTGTGTCCTTTTCTTGTAACTACGCCTAGTTATACTAAGTATTAGAATGATTCATATTCACTTACATTCACTACAGTCACTGTATTCTGATATGTATGGAATACATGCTGGCCTCTTGAGTCCCTTTTGAGCTGAAAATACACAGTAACAAAGCCATAAATAGACCTTTCTTCTTATCTTAATCTTATCTTAACTTGGTAGTAATCCTTTCGGATACACATCGACCCAATGGGATCTTTTTTGGGACTCCTTACCGCATACGCAGTGACTTGCTCCACCACCTCCATAAATCGGGTGATGGAACTCAGTGGCAGTGCTTGGAATTTGGCTCTAGATCAGCGGTCGGCAACCGCTTAGAAGCCAAGGGCCACACAAGGCTGAGGAAATTGACGCGGGCCGCATTTTGTTAATAATTTGTGATTTTATACTATTCGGAATATAGCGACCGCAATACAGACCGGAATATAGGGCCGCAAGTGAGCAGTTCACGCACCGCATGCGGCCCGCGGGCCGCAGGTTGCCGACCGCTGCTCTAGATAATCAGTACCAAATTCCTTTATTCTTTGTCTGGCGAAAGTATGACATTCGCACATTTTTTGTTTAATTGTCTCTGCCTCCTCGCCACAGGCTACAAATCTGTGTTGTCAGAAAGTCCCATCTCAATTTGGTCAGAAGCCATGAATAGTCCAGTCCTTTCATTATTTGTTTATGAAAATTGTGTGTATTTTTGAAAGATATCTATCTACACTCACGGAAAATGAATTCGGGCCATTTTCTATATAATTGTTCATAGAAAATGACCCGAATTCATTGTCCGTGAGTGCATATATAACTAGGCCAAATATGCTTTCGTATGCCTATTTGTCCGGATGTCCGGCTGTTCTCGTCTACAGGTCGCATTTCTCAACTGATTCTCGTGAAATTTTGAAAGTGGGCTTGATAATCATATAGATTTTTATGTCAATTCAGTTTTTGGATCGTTTCAAAATGGCCTCTGATAGAGTCTATCCAGCCTCACGTATCCGTGAGGCTGGATAGACTCACGAGGTCTACAGTTGACAGAGCTGCTAGTTTTATTGGCTAGGCTAAACGTCCTAGTGTTAGACACAATAATGCCCAGTAGTTGACAAGGTGTCACATTCTTTCTTGCTTTCACCTCTAACCTCTATTGCTAATGACTTAACATTCAAAGTGGCAACTACTGGTGCATTGTCAACCACTTAGACATCAACCTTATTATGTAATAAGGTTTTTCTTACTGTTTCCTGAAAACGCTGTAAAACTTCTTAATAAAAGTAATTAAGTAATAAAAGTACCATTAACTAAAGTATAAGTAACAAAAGTGCGAAAACTCCAACAAACTAAGTGATAAGTGTGCAGTTAGGTGCAGAAGTGCAATCTGTCGCTGAAAGTGCTTTATTTGTGAATTTGGCTGTTGGTGTTAAAATATAAATTGATGGTAGAGTAAAAACTAATAGGGTGATGTATTAAATGAATAAAATTATAGTCATAAATTACTATATTAACTTTTAATATTTAAAAAGTAATAAAATATAAAAAAATACTGCATTCACACACATTCCAAGTAAAGTCCAAGTTAATAATCACTATTTATAGTCAATTCAGGAATTTCAGTTATCTGGAGAAACTTTTTTAGAGAAATTTGCTGTTGGTGTTGATAACGCGGACCCGTCGACCACTTTACTTGAGCTTCCAGACTTTTTCGTTTCCATAACGGTTTTAGGTCACTTATTTCGCTGGTTAATTCATCAAGTTTTCGGAATATAGCACTGATTTTTTGTTCAATCAGTCGTATAACACTAATTATTTCGTTTTTTAGACTGTCTGTCTCACTTTGCGGCATTATTACCGGTTGAAATTATTTTTTTGGTAAGCGGTTGACAATGACAGTTCTGCGCTCGTGCACTAGTTACGCAATTATTGATTATTAATTTCGACTTCACGCACTTTCTCCACTTTTTTCTTTTGTCTTTCTTATCTTCACTTGTCATTGTTCACGATGAAATCATCGTAGTCTCCTTTGATATTATCAGCTTTCTCCAACAGGTTTTCCTTGGGTAGTTTTCTTCGCAGCTGCCTGAGTTTGGCCCTCACCCGGTTGTGGAGGCTCCGGCGGTGGCCATCCGAATGGCTGCAGCACAACGAATCGCCTCCTGCAAGCACCAATCTCTTTTATATATCTGATACAACGCATATAATACATGCTCAAAGTTCATTAATAACAATGCTTTTAAAGTATGCTTCCTTTAAGTAGCTGAGAAGAATACAGGTCGGATCTGCCTCTCTCTTTTTTTCTCACTTTTGATTGCTCGAATAGCTGTTGTGTTCGAAATTCATTGTATAAAAATGTAATATACGCTTCCCTTTAGGAGCTGAGAACAAATTGGATGGATGTGCCTGTCTCCTTCGGAGCAAGGAGCTTCCGACTGATTTGGGAAACAGACAAATTAAAAAGAAAAGGCTCATATGGAATAATATAATAAAAACTGACTGTTGACTTTTGAATTCAATGATGTGATGATGAACTGGATTTATTATGAATTTTAATGTTAACTTATGCTTATTTGTTTGCTACCTATACGATGCACTGCTAGTAGGAAGCATACTTTAAAAAAATCGGAAAAATACAAACATTCAAAATGTAGAAAGGGAATTTTGTGGCAATTTTTTAAGCTAGCGTTTCAAGATTGGCGGCAATAGGCGATTCTTTGTGACACCAAAGACTTGTCACTCCAGATATAATTACACATCGATAAACAATGAAACACATTATAATCATCATCACAAATCACTTTTTTATGCTATAAAAATAAAACAGCTTATGTATGACTTTCTTCAACGTGTCACCGCAACGCTCAAATCTATCACGTATTTATTCAAATTTTACTCTTTTTCCTCTAAAAAGTAAACGACTTCCATCCTCTTGCGATATTTTACGGTATCTTCGTCCTACAATGCGTAACCACCCAAAGAAAACCCACAAAACCAAAAGAACCCAAAGCAGCTCCCAAAAATCGCACCAATCATACCAAAATCGACGATATCCAACAACCCGTAGTCCATCGTCCTTCTCAATCTATATGATATCGATCTGAAGTAATCGGGCAGAGACTGTAGTTGGTACAGTTTATTGTACACTTTTTTCATAGCATCCTTTTCTCTTAATTTCTTGAAGTATTCGCAGAACCAAACGCGTCTGGGGACACATTTGACGTCTCTGCCATTAGTCGAGCAGATGCAATAGTAGCATTTTTTTCTGCTATCGTAATCGAGAAGAGAGTTAATGTCAGTGTCGATGTCAGCGATAGTATCATTAATAGCGTACTGGTTGTTGGTGTAGTAGCCGAAACCTCGTTGGCATTTGGCGTGTGGTTCGTACGGGATATCGTCTCTGTGCCAGAGTAGATCTGTGAGAATAATATTCATTCACGCCTTTTGTCTTGACCTGCATAGGGCGCGCAGCAGTTGCCTGGAGGAGGCAAGCCTCGCGCAGGCAGCTTTCAGGTCTATTCAGATTAGTGCGGTATCCGCTACCACCATTGGTAGCGGTAATAGGCACGTCTACTAACTTCGACGCTTGGATTTTACCGCTACCCACGTCGGTAGCGGATACCGCTTGCCCGCCACTGATAGGTTCATTTGAGGAGTGTCGTTCTATATCGAACTCATAAAATAAGCCCATTTGGAAATACACTCCTCATTTGATATATCTGACACGTTCATTTGGCTCGTAAACGCGGGTACTACATATAAAACTAAATAACGCAGTAACAATTCAATAGATGAGGATAAATGGTATGCACTTAGATCTGGATTGAAGTATAAGTACTTTATATCTCTGTAAGGTATTTTTTGGGATTTATCGAAAATAACGCGGTGTAAAAAGTAAGTGTAATTAAGCCCGAACGCACTAGGACTACAGTATAAATTCTTAGCACCTCTGCACCTAACTACACATCTGCATTTACCTCCACCACCATATCTCCTTATCCGATTAGACAGCTCTCTTTGATGATTAAAAGGCACATTACTATTTAGCTCTTCCGTAACCCTGGCCAAAACGATACACTCATTCACGTTCATGGCTGGTCTTTTGGAACAGTATTCGTCTTTGCCTTCTAAAGAACAGACGCAGATCTCGCAGTTTTCGTTCCTTTTATCTCCTTTCCAGTTCATGTGGCTTCTTCTGTATTCCGGTTCATCACTGCTGTACTCGTCATCGTTGTCGAGTTCTGTCTCTACTTGTTGTTTCTCCATGCGAATTTTGGTTTTTCCGGGAACGCATTTCAAGCGTCTCTGTTTTGTTTCTTTCGGTTTCATTGGTTCGAAGTCTAAAGCTACAAATTCACTATTAGTTGTTTTTCATCGTCAACATCAGGGCTGGCCTTAACCTTTCAGGCACCCCGAGCGTGTTAATTTGGAGCCCTTTGGGTGCCATATTTTTATTGGACTTACTGCGTTGGCGCCTGCTAGGCCTAGACGCCCCGGGCTACCGCCCAGGTCACCCTACCTAAAAGCCGTCACTGATCATCATCAGCCTATAAGTCCCACTGCTGAGCACAGGCCTGTTCTAATAGATGAGAGTGAATGGGCGCTAGCAGATTGATACTTCACATACACCTTTGAGTTTCTTCGCGGATGTACATGTTTCCTCACAATATTTTTCCTTCACCGAAAAGTGGTAAATGTCTAATCATATTTCGTACGTAGGTAAGTTCCGAAAAACTCATTGGGACGAGCCAGGATATTGCTAGTTATTGTGGGTCTTAGAAAACAAATGCCGTCATACGGGGGATACACACGGGAAAATACTGCCCAATTTCATAAATGCCGTTGTTAACACTTTACCTTAGAATACCTGTAGTAATTTTACTTACCCCTGTTTGTAAGAACTATAATAAAATAAAAGTAAAAGTTAATAAGTTCATGAAATAATTACATCATCACAGTAATATTACAAATGTGAAAGTTTGTGAAGATGTTTAGATGTTTGGATGTTTGTTGTTTGTGCAACAAAAGAATGGATTAAGCTGAAATTTGATTTGCAAGTAGATCAAATCATGGTAACCTTATGTTCCGGTGAAGAGTTCCTTTTGAATAATAACAGGAACGACACAGGCGAAGCTGTGGGTAAATGCTAGTATCGAATTATACTATATAATTAGACTTTGAACATTAAATCACAGAGATACTAGCAAATGCACGTGTCACTATAAAAATACTGAAATGACACGTGCACCTATAATAAGCGCTGACTCTAGAGTTGGCATTATGCTGAGGTGGGACCTTTTTCTGGCTACGAGATTTTTATTTTTTGTTTCTTTTTTTTCTCTACTTACTGTCTAACTTTTTGCTGTCAAAAATAAATGTTTTTTCTTTTCTTTTCTATGATATTTGAGGAGTCCCCTCAATTCCTCATATATCTCATAATCAGAACTGGATTCCGGATACCCTATCTATTTTTAAGCAAGCCAGCTCGAATCGCGAGCTCTAAGTGACAAAGGTAACAAAGAACAAAATATACAACCGAATTGAGATACTGCTCTTTTTTAAATCGGTCAAAATATGAATATACCTAAATGTACAATACTTACCGTTTTCTTGGTTATCTTCATCACTATCATCTAAAATAAGTAAAAAATTTGAATTCTGTATTACTTGATAGGCTATTTGATGACAGTTCAAAACGCTTACATAGTGTTTCTATGAAAAACATTGTACGTTACATTTACTGAAAATGCGATGAAATTTCAGTTTATGTAGTCAGAAAATAGCAAGGCACGTGTTTTATATAGGACTTGGCAAGTGTTACACACACAGTTACACAACTACCAAAAATGATTATGCTAATGAAGCGGAATTTACAAAAAAGTCTCAAATTATCGACAGAGCTACAGGTTCTCGCAGAGTGACCCTTAAATTTCCTTTAATTTCCGACGGCATAGTTACATGTGCCGTGGTCGTGGATGACTGTCGATATGTTGATGTAGCAAGTCAAAGGATATGTCGGCATAGACTTCAAGAACTAGTCCTCCATTGAAGTGTTCAAAATCTTCTAAGTCCGTTCTGTTTATGCGAAATGGGACGACATATTTTGCTTCGTCTGTTGATAACAAGCTTCCTGGGTCTTCCCTGTGTTAGTGGTCTTTCCAATGTTTTGTGTCAATATCCAACATCAATCAGACACTGTGTAGTTACCAGATTTCTGGAAGAGATCCCAATGGTTTTATGTCTAGGTTCTGGTAAACTAATAAATGTGGAAATTATAGCGTCAGCTTCTTTAGTAAGGTTACTATAGAGGTAAATATTGTGTTTGATGTTAGTAATAAATCACTCCATTTGCCAGTTTCAACATCTTCTTCTGTCAGAACCAAAGTCCATGTCGAGTTTAACTCATAATATTACTATCTTCTTATTCTGCTCTTCAATATCAATGACAAAGATCTACATTGACTAAGTCAGTTCACTGCCTTCTAAATTCTCTTTATTATCAAAGAGTATTCCCTATTGCAAAGTCTTCACTGAACTCGTCAGCGTCTAGGGCATGATTCAAATTTAGCTCCTACTAAACTTTAGTTCAATGGAGCAGGCCAATCAGCTCTCTTAAGATTTTATTTCGTTCTTCGAGAGAAAATTCTCATCAATATTAGAAGGGTTGCGGATAAATGGGACAGTTCTAGCCACTTAAAGTCCTGTGTTGTCACCATCCGCGCTGCTTGATGCAAAAGACTCCAGGACATCGGTTTGAAGGCACTAGACTCCTCCTCGCGTCACGACGGCTCTCAAAGAGTAATACGGTGTTTCTACCCTTCTTAACTTCACTTTGGTGGTATACAGCTAAGAGAGTACATCTGTTGATACGGCTGAGCTCTTAAAGCGACTACGATATTTCTTCTAGTCGAGATCTTTCTTTTGTGAATAACAAAAGTACGATTAACGCCTCAATGAGGTTACCTTACACTAGTTATAATTGACGCTAAAATTAGGCGAACTAGAATAACAATGTCGCCAAGAATACGAAAAAATAATTAATAGCGTCATGGGCAAGTAAGTATCGAAGAAGTTTCATCGATACGAGTATAACGTTGAACTACATATTTTGAAAACCATAGATTTTTAGCAGCCCTTTTCTTTTCGTCATTTTCGTCTCGTAAATATTGTTAATGACGCTACCTAATTCCGGATCCTGGGATTGGTCATACATAAAATTCGAAGCCCTACTGTATGGGACATTTGATGACAGGTCAAATCAACTTCTTTTTATGAACTGCTAATTTTGATTCATTCATAATTTTGTTTGAAATACTGGCTCGTGACGTCTCTGCTTATTTTCAGTTTTGTCATCTTAAAATCGTTGATGGCACGAAACTTAGTGTGATTGATTTTATCCGAGCACTTTAGAAAGCATAATTCGATGATTAGCGTTAGTTAATTTATTTTTATTGTTGTCTAATAATAGGGAAAAACTAAACTTTTGACGTCACTACGCAACATGGTCAAACTGGTGGCTTTGTTTTAGTTTTTGTAATTTTAAAATCAATAGAGTCGGACTACGCTAAGTTTGCAGAGCTCGAAAGAAGGTTTTATTAAAAAAAAAACATATGGCAACATCACATGAAAGAGGATTAATCAGTCTTGATACTAGGCAAATATCTTCCGATTTAATAAGTATATAATGTGTCTACATACCTACCGAAATAAATATTCAGAACAGTCTTGCACAAATCGATCTAGTCCCAACCAAACTAAGTAATGTTTGTATACATGTACATATTTGAATATAATACTTAAGTACACAGAAATTATCCAAGACCCTGGAACAAATCACTTAGTTTGGTTGGAATAAATCGATGTGTGCAATACTGACGCAGATATTTATTTCAGTAGGCATGTAGACATATTTTGTAATAAAGGGAAGAATTATTGCCAAGTACCAAGATTAAAAATTCCTCTTGCTATAGTTTTCACATGTCGCCATTAGATTTTTTTTTTGAATAAAACCTTCTTTCGACCTCTGTAAACTTAGCGTAGTCCGACTATAGCACGAAAATGACTGTAACTGGATTTTTTCCGTGCAGTTTTAGATACGTTATTTAATGATTAGCGTGAATTTATTTATTTTGATTAATGAGAAAACACCCTATTATTGCAACATTTACATAAGTTGAATTGGCTATTTGACAACTTTTTTCTGTGATATATCCTCTCAGTAATAGAAATATTAGTGAACAAACCTACTTCGATACCATAAAAACTCACCGAGATATAACAATGTTAAAATCATATTTTTAGACTTTCCCAATAACTTGCCAAAAGCACACTAAAGACTAGGTACTAACGTGACTTCACTGTATAATACTTTGTTTGGGGAAATCAAGAACTTTGTTCTGCAACTATGTTAATACTTGCATTTTCGTATATCTTTATTTGCTTAAGTTAGGTTTTTTACAATATATATATAAAAAGTAAAATACAAAATGAAATTACAAAACATAAACACATTATAAAAAACCTAACCTAGGGTGCCGCCGGCAGCGGGGCGGGGCCCAGGCTACCGGTGGTTAGGGCCGCAGAGAGAGGAACCTCCTGACGATGCGCGCCGTGTCCAGAAGAACCGCTTTCTGTATCAGACCCTTGATCCAGCCATCTAGCGAGAGTCTCTTAAGATGGTGATCGAGACTCTTCGCTATAAGCCCGTTCGCCGAAACGACTATCGGAACAATGATCGCCGAATCAACATCCCACATGGCGGTAACCTCGTGAGCCAAGTCTGAGCTTGTCCTTCTCGGCCTTCACGAGGTTCTCGTCATGGGGGATGGTGATGTCGACGAGCACTGCACGGCGCTTGGATCGATCTATTAGCACGATATCAGGCTTATTGGCTACAATAGTCCTGTCCGTGATAATGGATCGATCCCAATAGAGCGTGGCACGGCCATTTTCGAGAACTGGCATTGGTGCGTACTGATAGTACGGCACCTCAGACCCCACAAGACCATATCGAACAGCAAGTTGCTGGTGAATGATCCTGGCTACTTGATTATGTCTGTGCAAGTACTTGCATTTATCATTAAGGTTTTTTCGCAAAAGCTACTTTAAATTTTATGGGTTATTGAATGGCATTAATAGTTTTTAATATTTTCATACTTTTAACATGAACTTTTTCAGACAGCTTTGCAGGCTCATAAAAAAGTTACACGTTACCTAACGAACTCAAAACTTTAACATAATTTCTTTATTTTCAACAGGATCTTAATAATTTTTACTGATTTCGGTTACAGTCAAGTACCCAATTGTCAATCTAGTTCGCCTAATTCTTTTCAAAGGTATTTAACCTTATGTTAATTAGTAAAACTTACCAGCCTCAACCAGCGCGAGGACCAGGGCGATGGACAGAAGAGCTAACCAGAAGACCTTGGGTTGCATGGTGGTGAATGTGTCTAGTGGATGGAGTTATGCAGTTTTATATCGTTTTACGGATGAATTGACGCGCTGATGCTTTGTTTCGGATAACGGGACGGATTTGGGTGTTGAAAAATGTAAATTAAAAATGTATTCTATGAATTTACTTATTTATCTTTATTGCACAATACAAGAGCAAATTAAATTTGAATTTTTAAATGATGACCGAAATTTCGGTTTCGGTTTCGGTTTGGCCTAGTTACGGCAAAAAAACGGGTTTCGGCTGCCATCCGGCTGAAACTACGGCCGAAACCGAAACTAAATTTAAGGGGTTTCGTGCTTCGATCGGACAGTCTTTATTTCAAAAAGCGCAGATAATTTATTTGAAATAAGAAGTTATAATTAGGGATGTAACGATACCGATACCGATATATCGGCCGATATATCGATATCGCCGATATATCGGTATCGCCGATATTATACAACCGATATTTGAAGAATTTGCTGTATGAAAAAAAAACTGCAAAAAGTAATTTCTATTTCTGACTTAATTTATGTATTGGTCTATTCTATTACCTTGTGCAATGATAATTACTATGTTAATTAAATCTTTGGTTCTTAATAAAAAAAAAAGAATTTTGAGTTGACAATTTATTATTTTTACTTTACACTTTCAAGGTTGACTCTCTAGTAAATATAACCAGTAGTCATTGCCATTAGTTATAATAAGGACATTAAAATATCTGAAATTCATACTTCATTATTTAGCTAAGATATCGGTATCGGTATCGGTATCGCCGATATTAACTACTATATATCGGTAACGGTATCGTATCGGCAAAACTGTGTATCGTTACATCCCTAGTTATAATCTTATAATATGTTATAATTAATGATTACCTACTCTTAATATCGGAGAATAAATTATTAATATGTTATTTAAAAATGAAGACTGACTGATTATGATAGTCTTTTTTTTCTTCCCACGAAAACATGACCTTATATGGAAGTTTCGGTTTCGGTTCTGGTTTCGGCCGAAACTGAGATCAAAGCCGAAATTCGGTTTCGGTTTCAGCCGTGAAAACTAATTTCGGTCGAACACTGAATGATGCATTCTTTGATTTATATCACCATTTAGAGGGCCCCATCGAATACTATTAGCACGAGTGACTAACTCCGCGATTTTGCCGCGCGGCTACAAGTGCCAAATTTTGTTCCTCCGAGGGGAGGGGCTTAGCCTAGCCAGCGACCAGAAAAAGCACGTGTAATGCGATAGAGAGAGACACTCGGATGCGGTCCATTCCATGTGGTGGTCGGAGCCGGACGTCAGTTTAGTTAGGGGCCATTCATTTACTACGTAAGATGATTTTTGCCAGTTTTTGATCCCCTCCCCCTCTTATGTAAGAAAAAATAAGAATCGGCTGACCCCCCCCCCCCCCCCCCCCTATTTAATATTTATTACGTAAGTATCTAAAGGAAAAATTATTTTACGTTTGGGCTGTTTTAATTTTTATTTTTCAAAGAATCATTTTTGTAGGGACTTTTGTTTGCAGATACTAATAGCTTTTAATTTTTTAGTAAAATACCTATACGCAACCGAGCACGCGCCTACGCTCTCGCGCGGATTTGCGCGCTTTTTCAAAAGTTAAGATTATTTTGCGCATTTTTATGATCTTGCGTAAGAACGATCAAAACTCCCTCCCACCCCCCCTGTAAGAAAAAATAAGACATGGTGACCCCCTCCCCCTAA
This sequence comes from Eudemis profundana, assembly GCA_947034925.1. NCBI lineage: Eukaryota > Metazoa > Arthropoda > Insecta > Lepidoptera > Tortricidae > Eudemis > Eudemis profundana. The sequence goes on along the minus strand of OX344814.1, from coordinate 3,890,637 downwards.
ATCATCTTACGTAATAAATGAATGGCCCCTTAGAAGGAGATACTTCTGACCTAGTACCATTACTTATTCTGGTCATTCCAATTTCATCAGCCCCAAGTCCGCGCCTGCGCCGCCTGCACGAAGCAAGCCACACAATGTAATCGAGCAATAAGACGCGCGATAACGTTATCGCCAGCTGCGCCTGCGTCGGCCATCCCAAGCAATTCTCTGCGCTCGCACATCTTTATCTATTACCTCCATTTACTCGCAATTTCCTTCCGTTACATACAGTAATATGCTCCAGGCGTGGAAGTGTTAAAGGGCATAACGCCGCGAGTACCCTCGGAGAAAGTGCAGCGCACCTCTTGACACCCCTGCCGGCGGGGTCGACCTCCTCGCGACACCAGCACACAAGCGCAGCGTCCTGACTTGCCCCAGGACCCGAATGTCCTGGATTTACTTCACTCCGACCTTGCTCGGGCCCAGCTAAGTTTATTGCCGGAGTCTTCTTAGCTGGGCTAGGTCTAGCGAACCGGCAACTAAAACTCCCATTCGTTCGATTCACACACTCACATAAGGACAGTTTGATCCGCTTCAACCTTCCCGCTGGTCCGCTGCTCACTTTCAAATTCAAATTCAAATTATTTATTTCGGCAGCATTTCCATAATTTGTTAGTAACAATGATACTTAATAAATATGTTAGTAATACACACACACTAGTCCCTAATTCCCTATCTGCGTCCACTAGACGGCCCAGCTCTGTGCAAGCTGTCCCAGTAGCAGTGGAAGGGTCCATCTAGGCGCGCCGCCACGGTCTGCAGGAGGCTGTTCGGGCTGCCACGCAGGCGGCTCGCCAGGGATGCTACAATATATACTGCTGCTATGCTATGTATGCTGTTGAGCAATCAGCGTAACTTCAAGATGACCCTGGTTCCTGATTCGACCCCAGACGCTCCCGGCCCCCACCTAGTCCGATCCACTCAAGGTAGTCCGGCCAGCGACCTGGGTCGACCCCAGGGAACGCCACGCCCCCCACCGGGTCCGATTTTTGCAACAGCCAGTAAGGCTTGCAAGTTTGTCAGGCTTCACCCTGCAGCTCGTCGCACCGATGTTGCCGCCAGGCCATTTTATAATGTCGTTATTTAACAGAGGCCCATCTACCGGAGGTCAAGTCACCGTCTGTCAATATCACCGTAGCCGTAGACACTTTTTCCCGACAGACGCCGTCATGTCTCAATCAATAGCCCAGTTTTCTATCCATGTTTCCACCACCATAGCCCGGTAGATTAAAATCCCATCAATGCACAACAGTACCTTTTGTAGAAAGAAAAATTACTACTAATATACTGTGGCTAGAGGGCGCCAGGTATTGGTCGCAGACAGGCGTCCTATTGCAATCAAGTCAGGATCTGATGATGGGATCTTGAAGAAATCGAGGGAATTCATAGACATACATCATTCGATATTATCCAACTGTATATTCTTAGGTTAAAGAAAGGCTGAAATAAATACATAACATTTATATGAAAAACTATGCTTTACTTTTTTATAAACTTCATTGCGGTTGAAGTGAATCGTAAACAGGTGATTTCTTTCTCCGCATTCCATCATTCCATAAAAAACAGTAAGAGATCAAACAACGATCATGGAATACTCTTAAAAGCTATCTAAGTATACGTTCTACGGGCCTATGATGCTCGCGTTTATGGCGCGATAGGGACAGGACAAATCATCCGTTTTTAGCAGCACTGGTATAAAAGACGCGATAAATGAGACCATCGTAGGACGATGGTAGAGATGTAACGATACCGGTACCGATACCGATATATCGGCCGATATATCTGTATTGCCGATTATATACAACCGATATTTAAAGAACGCGAAAAGAATTTGTTGTATGAAAAAAAAATCTGCAAAAAGTAATTTCAATTACTGACTTAATTTATATATTTGTCTATTACCTTGTGCCGTAATAATTACTATGATATTTATATATTTGGTTCATAATAAAAAAAAATGTGTTGACAATTTATTTATTTTTACTTCACACCTTCAAGGTTGACTCTCTGTTAAATATAGCCAAGTTTTAGGTATAATAAGGACATACAAATAATAAATCTGAAGTTCATACTTCATTACTTAGCTAAGGTATCGGTATCGCCGATAATTTACTACAAATATCGGTATCGGTATCGTATCGGCAAAATTGTGTATCGTTACATCCCTAGGACGACGGTTTTTTTAGTGCTTGGAAATACTACATTTTCACAAAACATAGGTAGCAACACATACATATCACGTCACATAATTATGAACGAGGCGCATACAATTTGTTTACTTTGAAATCAAATAAAAAAGATAATATTTTTATTTTATTGATTGACACTTATACGATAACAATACACTAAAAAATAATCAACGACGCTATAAATGAAATTTCAATACTCATATATTGAGAAATTCTTCTACAGCGTTATATATAAGAGGTTCAGCCGGTTTTAAACTCAGTTTTTGACATTCTTATCACATTTCCAAGTTCCCACAAATTCCACAAAAATTATTAGGTACTCAGACTAAACCCAGAAAGGGTATCCTGCCTTTTCGCCGAATTATTTTTCCCAAATGTTTTATTTCCCAACTTCCGATTTTCTCCGAAAGCAAAAAAAATGTCAGTGTATTTTCTTATGGTTCTACAGAATACAGTAGGTTAACTAGGTTAGGCTTTTTTATGAAAGTTTCGAAAAAAATATGGTTTTAGCAAGGACCATTAAAACAAGAGGACTGTCATTGTCCATACAAAAAGCTGTTCCCCGATATTACAACGCCATCTATGTATAAGCTTGGTATAAGAATGATATTACTATTTACAATTATTCAACTTTTCAAGCGCGACCCAGTATTTAAATGTTAGAATTTATTTATTACTGACCCGCCCCGGCTTCGCACGGTGTTTCTCTATTATATTATGCATGTATTATACATATAAACCATCCTCTTCAATCACTCTATCTATTTAAAAAAACCGCATCAAAATCCGTTGCGTAGTTTTAAAGATTTAAGCATACATAGGGATATAGGGACAGAGAAAGCGACTTTGTTTTATACTGTGTAGTGATTAGCTGTTTACGAACTAATTGTTACTGTACTATGTTTCTTTGTTCAATTATAACATCGTTAAATGTTTAGTTTTTTAGCGCCATCTAGTTTATGCCTGGAAATCCCCTTGCGGTCGGGGTACGATCCAAAGTATGGAGAATGACAGTCCTCTTGTTTTAATCATCCTTGGTTTTAGGGAAATGAAACAGGTGGCGAATGAAACATTTGGGAAAAAATGATTCGGCGAAAAGGCAGAGAACCCTACAAAGCTACAAATATATCGCGTCGAGAAAAAGCCAGTAAATGTTTGATTTGATATAGACGCCGCTAGAGAAAATATTTGAATATGTCACGACTCTGTTTTATCTCTTCATCAGTCGATTTTGAGCGACATTACCTGATTTTGGGGGTACAATAAGTCAGAAGCCAGACTTTTTTAAGGGCACAAGAGACTCTTCCATGGCTTATAACTTTGACAGAAATTCCTCTTTGCAAAACAAAACTCCCAAATTTCCCATGAAAAAAAAATCGCTGGCACGCCGGTTAAGCCAAAAGGCAATCTAAAATACTTATAGAGTCTGTGCGGAAAGAGAATAGGCGTGGCGAAAAACAGAACTAACCTAACCAGTATGGCTTTTCTTTTGCAAATACGGTAGAAAAGCGTTACAGCGCCCCCCCATCTAAATCCTATTCTCTTTCCGCACAGATTCTAGTAGGTTATAAGTTATATATAAGTTAACGCGGGTTAATTTTCCGCAACTGGACTATAGATATTGTGTCTATTTTGCGTAATCTAGTATAGTAATAAATCACTAGAAAATAATCTAAGCATGCTACAAGCACTATCACTGCCCTTCGCTAATCCTTCAATCTTTGGCCATATCCGTTCCACCTCATCAGGAGTAACGCTATGTATGGAAGCAAGACTCTTATATGGACAGGCGAGACTAGTCCAGGGCTTGTAAGGGCTCAGTCTTCGGTCATGGGTAAGGGTGAGGCCTAGAGACCTCTTGGCTACTAGGTACGTGAAGTAGACGTCTTCCATGTTGATTAGCGGGACGTGGAGGGATGCTGAGAGGATATCCTTGAGATATTCAGCTGGAATGAATAAATAACACATGAAACTGACTAATCGTACATACTATAGTGCGACTACACTAAGTTTGCAGAGGTCGAGAAATGTTTTATTCGAAAATATTAATATGGCAACATGGGGAAACCACGGCAAGAGGTTATCATCATGATACGTGGCAATAATTTTTCCGGTTATTATAATATGCGGCTCCATACCTACTAAAATAAATATGCCGGTCAGTCTTGCACAACTCGATCAACTTTCAACCAAAATAAGCGATTTGTTCCAGGGTCTTGGATAATTTCTATGTATTTCAATATTATATTTATATACATACATGTTTACAAGCATTACTTAGTTTGTTTGGAACTAGATCGATTGTGCAAGACTGTCTTAAATATTTATTTCCGTAGATACCTAGGTAGACACATATACAGTTATTAAATTGAAAGATATTTCTTTATATGAAAGAAACATGTTGTTTCTTCGTTGGTTTTTAATGCGGGTATTAAGGGTGTTTGCTGGGTGTAACGGTGGACAAGTGGTTAAGGCGCTGGGCCGGAAATCCAGAGGTACCGGGTTCGATTCCCGGTCTGTTCACAGGTGAGCGCCATTTGATTTTTCTATGTACTTTGATTTCTTGTATCTATATATGTGGAAAGATATTTGCCAAGTATCAAGACGAATTAATCATCTTGCTTGTGATGTTGCCATGTGTGTTTCTTGAAATGAAAACTTTTTTCGACCTCTGCAAACTTACGTACGCAAGTTATACTTCCTGCTAAGATTTTCCCACTGCGCTACAATTTTGGATTATTTAAAAAGAGTGTCGTCAAATTTCTTCTACACCGGCAACGCATTGGTAATGTATCTAGTGGGCCGTCTGCCTGGTTGCCAGTCTAAGGCAATAAAGAAAATACATTTTATTTTTCTTTTAGAAACTTAATAGGAATTTAAGTACCTGTCCCGGATTTTTCCACTAAAAAGTATAAATACAGCTGTTTTATCTATCAAGTGCCAATAGATTCATTAGCATTAGATCGAATTGAATCACCGTATCGTAGAAAATAGGTTATCCGTACCTGTAAAGCATTACACTGCAAGTATAGAATACAATAGGACTTATCTAGTGTTATGCTTCTCTGGTACAGTTATAAGAAACTCGTAGGCATAAAACTAGGGATGTAACGATACCGATACATCGGTATCGCCGATTATATACAAGCGATATTTGAAGAGCGCGAAAAGAATTTGCTGTATGAAAAAAATCTGCAAAAAGTAATTTCAATTTCTGACTTAATTTAAGTATGTATTGGTATATTACCTTGTGCAATGATAATTACTATGTTAATTAAATCTTCTTCTTAATAAAAAAAACATTTGAATTTTGAGTTGACAATTTATTTCTTTTACGTCACACTTTCAAGGTTGACTCCCTGTTAAATATAGCCAAGTTTTAGTTATAATAAGGACATACAAATATCTGAAAATCACACTTCATTATTTAGCTAAGATATCGGTATCGGTATCGCCGATTATTAACTACAATATATCGGTATCGGTATCGTATCGGCAAAACTATTATATCGTTACATCACATCCCTACATAAAACGATTGGAAAATACCACAAATGGAGCTAACCATTCTAATTTTATTATGCATTGTATCGGAATTGGCGACCGGCTAGAATTGGTGGTGTTGCCATTTGTTAATTTTGTACTTATGCTAGACCTTAAGGCTGGCTGCGATTTTGCATACATAAAACCAAAAGTTTATAACTGTTCATTTTTTAATACGGGTGAGATCGTAGAAAAGACAATTAAAATGACTTAGCATAAAATCGTTTTTTTTTTTTACGAAAATCCCGAAATCGGAATTACGGTATTGAGTGTCATAACCGAGTCCTCAATACCGGTATTGCATGTCCTATCAGGGTATTCAGGGTCAATTGCAGAAAAAAATTACCTTTTATTTTTTTGTCTGACACCATTGTCATTCTTATACCATTTTACTCAGAATCATGAGAACTTTTCATTTATGGAATAAAAAAAGTGGTTTAAAATGGCCCAACTTTTCCATACAAATTTTGATATTTTTTATTTCATAAATGAAAAGTGCTCATGATTCTGAGTAAAATGGTATAAGAAACACCATGATCAGACAAAAAAAGTAAAAGGTACATTTTTTCTGCAATTGACCCATCAACTACGCACCAGAAGACGCAGTGTGGGTAGCCCGTCACAAATGGACTGCTGCTGATGAAGCTGACTAGAGTCCGTTAAATGCGGGCGGTACAGGACCGGTCATAAGTGTCCTGCTCTCCACAAAAACAAACCCTTTCCCATTGACGTATACATACAAAGGACAGGGCTAAGCGAGCGCGCAGACGGTTCCAACGCTTTGGCGGTATAAATACCGCCAAATCAGTGCCAGTCGGCAGTGAGACACGCGGCGCGTGCACGCGCAGCCGGTCTTTATAGCTGCATTTTTTGTTACGGGGAAAATAGTTCCGAACTGTTCGGATGGGCCTATTCTTACTTTTGAAATCATTGCCTTTTATCCTTTGCTGCCTATCTCCATATAGAAAAAACCGGTCAAGTGCGAGTCGGACTCGCGCACCGAGGGTTCCGGTTTCGATCCCAGGGAACGCCACGGCCCCCACCTGGTACGACTTTTGCCACGCCCAATAATGGTTGCAAGTTTGTCAGGTTTCAAAATAAAAGGCACTGCTTATTGTAGCGTTCTTTGATGTACCGGAGCCTGCAAAGTCTTGGGTCCAGCAGTGGACGTGTTCGACTGACGATGAAACTAATATTACCTTTAATAATGTACCCCGTGCCCGACAAGTACTCCGGTATTAGGTCCTCGTTGTACAGCCATCGCGGGAGATACCACTTGGTGTACTCGTCCCTGTGTGGTGCGCTGTTCTCCTTCCTGTACCCTGGAAAGAGATGAATCGGAAATAAGCTTTTTTTTAGGGTTCCGTAGCCAAAATGGCAAAAACGGAACCCTTATAGTTTCGTCATGTCCGTCCGTCTGTCTGTCCGTATGTCACAGGCATTTTACTCAAAAACTACATGATGGATATTGATGAAATTTGGAATATAGGTGTCTTTTATGAGCCGCTACTTAGTTTGGTATATAAATAATTAAAATAAATATTTTTAGGGGGGGCACTCCATACATGTTAAAGACAGTAAAAAAATTTTTTTTCAGCAAATATCAACGTGTGGTACATAGTTCGACAGCTCTTTAAAAAACACTATAAGGTTTCTAAGTAATGTTTTTGATTAAGTGAATGTATTTGGAAATAATCGCTCCGAAAGTTGTGTAAATTGTGTCCCCCCCCCCCCCCCTCTATTTTCTAAACCGTGCGTCCGAAAAATATGAAAAAAATCACGAAGGTAACGCTTAATTAATACTTTCAACGAAAATTATTTTCAACAAGATCGAATGTACCGTTTTTGAGTTATTGCTGATAAACTGTGCTTCTCAACAAAAGGACGTAATTGCTATGAAGATACGCTCTTTTGTTGTTGTACTTTTTTTACATCGTATTTTTTACCTTATAGTTACGGCTATGGAACCCTACACTGAGCATGGTACGACATGCTCTTGGCCAGTTTTTATTAAACTTACTAAAGGTCACAGCGTCAGGACTTCCTTCAAGGTAGGTATTTGTTCCGGTATACCTCTCAGCAGTATTTTCTTTCTACACCACCAGAATATGACTCTGCTCTGCTGCTAACAGTCTCTAAAGACAGAACTGCTAAATCACATTCTTTTTTCATACCAAATAATACTCCTACTTACTACTACTTTTCTGCTGTTTCTTGCGTCATCTCCACTATCAAAAGCTTGTTTGGAAAAGATCGCTCCCTATCTATAACACCGCCTGTTGTTTACCATTCGTTTTTAATATTTTGTTCATTTAAGGATCTTGGTCATTTTTTGGTGTGCAATAAAGAGTAAGACTATTGTATTGTACTAGTCTTAATGCCTCTACCCAAAACTTTAGCAGTCTATTCCTTTCAAACCAAATCACTTGACTTTGACTGTTGGGCAGCTGACTTAATGAATGGATGTTGGGTTTCTTCTAGAACAGACTTACCGAATAATGCTGCGTCCTGATTGTCCTTCAGGACGTCTTTCAACGTCCAAGGGTTCACGAGAACGTCGTCATCAGTCTTGAACACGAACTCAGCGTGAGGACAGCGATGCTGGCTCCACTGCAGCATCAGGGCCACCTTCAGGGTTAGGTTCTGGTAGTGGTCTTGCAGCTCGTGGACGACTATGTCGCTGTACTGTTTAGCTTCTATGTAGGTTTCTACCTGAAAGTGTTGAGGTCGTTTATTAAGATTCTTATTTAGCAATAGTCTGTAAAATGTGACATTTCTAGTAGCTTTATTATGAGTATTATGACAGCCTAAGGAAAGCCCTGTGTTAATTTTCAAAACTACATATATGAATTTTATTCTTTGGGCTGTGTGGACTTTATCAACTTTCTTGGCTTATGCGGAGTGTGAACTGAATATATAAGTGGTCCTTCGAGCCGGATATAAAGCGTGACTGGGATCTATAGATGTGGTAGTTAGCTTATTATTTCTGTCCATTGCAGTACTCACCAGCTCATCGTCATTCGAGCTCAGTCCTAAGAAGAAGTACGTCTGCTGGTGTTTCCCCCAGGTGTTCCTGATGACGTCACGGTGTCGCCAGTGGGACGGAGCGCTGGTCACCAGGATTACCACTGGGACCCGTGTCTCGCAGGTTAACGATGGTTCTATGAGGAGGTTTCTGGAAAAGAGACATAATATGCATAAGTCCTATATTATACAAATGATTTTATTATAACTTTAACCGTTACAATTGAAATGGGGGTACAATGAGTAATGAAAAAAATAGCACTGCAGCGGCTGAGGCAGCAAAGCGCCGCAAATACATGTGTCTCACAGATCAGCATGTGTTTGCGGCCTTTGCAGTCGAGACTCTCGGACCGTGGAGTCCAGATGCCCACCAACTTATAAAGACGCTGAGCCAAAAGCTCGTTCAGACCACTGGGGACCACAGATCTGGCTCGTTCCTCAGTCAACGGATCAGCATAGCGAAACAAAATATATTACTAAAATATATTTAGTGACTTACATGTTATCTAGATAGTACGTCAGACTCCTGTTGGCGCGGAACTGGTGCAGGCTCTGGTCTGGCGGCGGTGGCAGCGCCAGCGCTCGGCCCACCTCCTCGCTGAGCCACCAGCATAAGTAGAGGGCCGGCAGCGTGGCCAGGAGGAAGAGGAGGCCTTTACGACTTGCTGAAAAAAACAGAGAAATATGGGATTAAATTAATGGTAGTAATGGGTAGCAAACATAAATGTTTGGGTGTATTTTCAAAAACGTCATTTCGCTGTCATGACATATTGGCGAATACTGAGAAGATTCTGCCTTACCTACTCGAATTGGCACTTTTGGTTACAACGTAGAATCTGTTAAGTTCTGACAAGTAACCAACGAATGCCAATCTAATGAGGAGGAATCTTTTAAATATTTGTGGCCAGAGAAATTATGTATTTGAAAATACACCCGTTTATGTCTGTCAGTTTGTCTGTTTGTTTTATTAGTGCGCGCATCACGAAAAATCTACGAGACTAATTTCCATTAAATTTGGTGTACAGATAAATGATGTCCTTGATTAACACCATAACATACTTTTTACCTAACTATGGCGATGCAAACAAGAGATAATTTAACTTAATCGGGTCATTATTTGAGCGTTTCACCCGCCTCACGTTTGTGGACACATTATTTGTTAGCTTTAACGGAAAATATTTTGCAAAATCTTTTACAACCGCTACTTAGAAGATATTAGGTTAGGTTAGGTTTCTTTTATAATTATTCTGAAAAGTCAATATTATCTGTAAAATAACAATTATGTGTAAATAGTATTCGGGCAAATAGAACATTCTGACAAATAAAATTATGCCAAAACAAGGTGAACCCCCGGATGGATTCCCTTTATTTGGCATACGTTTTATTTGCCCGAATGTATTGTTAGCCCGAATTTTATTTCGAATAATTTTTCTGTAGCTTTAACGGAAAATATTTTGCAAAATCTTTTACAACCGCTACTTAGAAGATATTAGGTTAGGTTAGGTTTCTTTTATAATTGTTCTGAAAAGTCAATATTATCTGTAAAATAACAATTATGCGTAAATAGTATTCGGGCAAATAGAACATTCTGACAAATAAAATTATGCCAAAACAAGGTGAACCCCCGGATGGATTCCCTTTATTTGGCATACGTTTTATTTGCCCGAATGTATTGTTAGCCCGAATTTTATTTCGAATAATTTTTCTGTAGCCTTAACGGAAAATATTTTGCAAAATCTTTTACAACCGCTACTTAGAAGATATTAGGTTAGGTTAGGTTTCTTTTATAATTATTCTGAAAAGTCAATATTATCTGTAAAATAACAATTATGCGTAAATAGTATTCGGGCAAATAGAACATTCTGACAAATAAAATTATGCCAAAACAAGGTGAACCCCCGGATGGATTCCCTTTATTTGGCATACGTTTTATTTGCCCGAATGTATTGTTAGCCCGAATTTTATTTCGAATAATTTTTCTGTAGCTTTAACGGAAAATATTTTGCAAAATCTTTTACAACCGCTACTTAGAAGATATTAGGTTAGGTTAGGTTTCTTTTATAATTATTCTGAAAAGTCAATATTATCTGTAAAATAACAATTATGCGTAAATAGTATTCGGGCAAATAGAACATTCGGACAAATAAAATTATGCCAAAACAAGGTGAACCGTCCCGGATATGTACCAAATAGCTCGATATGAGACTAAAATCTCAGGGAACTTCGACAATAAAGTGTCCACGAAAGTGAGGCGGGTGAAACGTTCAAATAATGACAATCCACCCACTCCAGTCCAGAATAATTCTTATCCGTAAATAGATGACACACTAAATCATGAGAAACAAATCTAGCGAAAACAAAATTAGGCAGTTACGCATCAGATAACACACATAATATTTACATCGGTCTAGTCTAGACTTATTTAGTGCGTAAACAGGCTGTAGATCTAGGGCTGCCAATATCTAGATTACTATTATACTCTGTACTTTTAGGTATTAAAAAAAAACCGGTTAAGTGCGAGTTGGACTCGCGCACCGAGGGTTCCGTACAAACTCATAAGTAGATACATGAATAGTTCAAGAAAAACTGTACGGCGATTAGTTTAGTAGCTGCAAATAAGTATGTAGTGTAAATATATTTAGGACGACATTAATAATTGGTAATTATTACAGATTTTTCTGTTCAGTAACTTCGAAGATAATAGGGGGGAATGGTATTTTTTTTAACGTTATTCGCCATAAATCAGAAACTACTTATTTAAAAAAAAAAAACGGTGTTTTAATCTACAAATCAAGCCCTTTGATTTGATACCCCACTCGATATAATAGCCCTACTTTCAATTTTCAAAGTCCCATTACGGACCCGTTTAAAAAAAAGTAAAAAAGTTACAAGATTTTTTTTACATCCATTAGGCTCGGGTTAGCGGTTCTTAATACTATTCCAAATTTCAAGTCGATAGCATATTCAGTAGACCCTGAGATAATCTTAGCCATATTACCATATTTACCATACATATTTTACCATTTTGGTACGGAACCCTAAAAAGGTAAACAAAAAAAACACGTGACACGGGTCGTTCAGCCTACGCACTATCATTCTCACGAAGTATGACTGCGTTTAATTACCGCGTCTCCATACATTTAGTATGAAAACAGCGTCGTGGTAATTAGGTGACCGCAGACATACTTCGTGAATATGGCCGTTTAATAACCGACTTTTCAGTTCATAGTTTGCTATACATTTTCGTCTGCGCGAAATGCTATAACAGTGATATTCGCGGAAACCGAAGACAATAGCTGTTGATACTAGTTGATACTGATATACATAGACTAGTATTAGGTGTGGGGCCAGTTTTACCCCCTCGACTCCCTCCAGAGATGCACCGTCCACATTATCGACAATCCCATAGATACTTTCTGATCAGACCCGTCTTTCCCAGTGGGCACTTTGGGCAAGTGCCCAGGGCCCCGCGATCGATAGGGGAGAGATCTAACAAAATAGTGTTCTGTCAAAGGGGCCTCATCATCCTAATATGCCCAGGGCCTTCAATAGGTTAAAGACAGCCCTGTTTCTGATGGTTAAGAAACGCTTAGCTTCCGGAGAGACTATTTCTCTCTGTATAATGGGGAGTGTTCCGAGGAACTGTTTAGGTTGGTGCCTTCCGTATCATTCTACCATCGCACCACTCGTCATCGGCGGGCGGTTCATTCTCATTTCCTTCCTCATTCTCACTACGCTCAACAACGCGCCGGTTCTCCGGAACCTTTCTGGCGCGGTCAATAGGGATCTGGAATGAACTTTCTGCTAAGATTTTCCCACCGCGCTACAATATGGATTTTTTTAAAAGGGTGTCATCATTTCGAGACCGGCAACGCGTTGGTAATGCATCTAGTGTTGCAAATGTCTATATGCGGCGGTGACCAATTTGAATCTTGCCGTCTGCCTGTTTGTCGGTCTAAGGCAATAAAAAACTGGTAAAGAGTGTTCCGTACGAACTCGTCAGTAGACACGTGAATAATTCAAGATAAACTGTACGGTGGGACACACTTAACTTTGCTCTTGAAAAACAGTTGTCCCCATACAACGACGTATGTCGCGGTTAGTTTAGTAGGAGCAAATAAGTTTGTCTTACGATTTTTGCGAATTTCTAAAAAACGCTGCAAGTTAATTTTTCCTGTAATATATAGGATGATATTAATAATCGGTAATTATTACAGATGGCAGCCCTACAGGTGTTTGGCACCGAGCCGACTGCCCTGGCGTCCCTGCCGTCGCGACGGCCGCAGGACATCGAGGACGGTTCTCTAGGTCATGACGTCACAATACTGATGAACTCTCGAACCAAGCTGATGTTGTATGTAGTATATGTATACAGATAGTGGCTAATATTGAGCAAAGATGGCTCACTTTTAGTACAATTAGTGCTTAAGACTGTGTTTCCACTTTCCAGCTGTACGAGATAGCGGAGTGGTGCTAGGGAATGCAATTACCGGTAAAATTTACCGTCTTTTCATACTAAAGTCCGGCAAATTACCGGTAAATTACCGGTAATTGCATTCCCTAAGTGGTGCGCGAGGAAAAATACACCAATGCCAAATAAAGATAAACTAGTAGTCCAACTTCGGCCGTTTAGGAGCGCGCGACACGTATTTACACAGACGCACGATCGCGCGTCTGTGTGAGTGCGATCCATACTGGAACATTCATGCGCATTCTTAAATCTTTGCTTGTAGTGCGTTCGTACACGGTTAAGAAATGCGACCTGTAGTCCCTGTAGAGGAGAATAGCTGGAAAGACACCAGTGGCGTAACTATAATTATCATCTGGGGCCCGTGGCAAAGTCCTTTAATGGGGGCCCTATCATTAAGCTTTATTATTTTAACATTATACTTACGCCGGGGCCTTCTTGGGTCGGGGGCCGGTGGCATTTTGCCAGCCCTGCCACCATGTAGTTACGCCACTGAGACAGACATAGGTAGGTACCTACCTTACCTACCACAGTATCAAAGTATAAAGACAACCAAGTAGTACGACTTGGGCCGTTTAGGAGCGCGCGACACGTATTTACACAGACGCACGACGCGCGTCTGTGTGAGTGAACGCCATACTGTGGCATGCTCGCGCATGCTCAAATCCTTGCCTGTGGTGCGTCCGTACACGGCGCGCACACATGCGCGCTCCCGATGTACCTTTTATAGGAAGAAAAACTACCGTATACCGTGGTAAAGGTGCCTTTTGGCTGAATGTCACTGATATGGAGCTTATCAGATTTCACGTGGTATTGATTAAATACAATGAGAAATTTCTACCTCAGTTGGACTTGAACCGACAACTTGTAGGTACCTGTCTTAGTTAACAATTTTATAAAATCGCAATGTAATACTTTTTCCTAAAACCGGTATTATGTACATTAAGCAATCGCATTGACCGAGCGGGGGCGAAGCGTCTACGTTTCAGCTTGGCCAAAAATGCTTTCGTACCTTCAAAGTATAAAGACAGATTAAGTAGTCAAACTTCGGTCACTTAGGAGCGCGCGACATGTATTCATTCAGACGCGCGATAGCATGTCTGTGCTAGTGCGATCCATACTGGACCATTCTTATGCATTCTTAAAACTTTGCGTGTAGTGCGTTCGTACACGGCGCGCACACATTCAAGCCCGCTTCCAATTGCTAGGTTCCTGGCACACCTACATCTTTCGCTTCATAAACATTAATTAATGTTTACATGCATACTGCTCGGTTCACTGTCTGTACTTTTGACTTGCCCTTTTTTTGCAATATCTATGCAATAAAGTTTAAATAAATATAAGTGGTACAGTCGAGTTCATCATTATCTGAGCAAAAAACGGATCAAAAATATCTGATCTAATTCTTATGCTTCTGACAATAAGGTCCTGTTCAGATATATTTGGTCCAATCTTTGCTCAGATAATGATGAACTCGAATGTACCAAGAATCTTAAAATAACTAGCGGGATATAGCTTCGCTAAGAAATAACGCCGGTTGTTTTAACGTTGATTGGTCAGGTCAATGTGTGCGTGCTGCAGGTAGTAGGAAAAAAATTGTTAATGTGTGCGTGCGGCTCGTAAGTAGGGTAGACCGGGGACAACTGAAACAATTTATGTTTAATCGCCTGCAACATTTTTATTTTTATATTTAGAAAGGTATGTAACTAATTTTTATTAAGGAAATTTATGTAGTTTTTAAATAAGATTAGTTTTAAAGGTCTATTGCCCATGGTTATCTTATAATAGGGAATTAAAGAGGAAGTGGTAGAGTGGTTCAATTGACCCCACATGAGTGTCAATTGAAACACTATGCGGGGTCATTTGAAACACCTTAATAAGTTTGGGAAAAATAAATAAAATTTATTATTTATATCTTTATTATTGACTGTCATGTTAAACAAAGAGATCACCAAAAGATCACTATCGTAGTACCAAAATTACAAAATTTATCATCGTTTGAAGATCGCGATTAAAGAAACGGATTTAAAAAAAAAGATACACGACTTCTAGTATTCTTTGTTGCGGTTACCTCTTACATTTAGCATTATCATGGTAGTTTTAATACAACAATAATATTTGCTTATATGGAATAGTGGTAAAAAAACATAAATGTGTCTCATACAAAATGGTTGTTTCAATTATAACCATGTTTCAATCATAACGAGTCTATAGGCCAACAAGATAGACGTACCTACGCCATATAAAATATAAAAACAAAACTTTAACCATAGCCGCATAAAATATATTTTCGAAATAACTATCATAATAATCAACTTGTTGCAGAATAAAAAAAAAACATTATTTTACGTTTAACGAACGTAGAAACTTAGGTAATTTACAGATAAAATATATTAACAATAGGTAATTGCTCGTAACTTATACAATAATGAGATATTGATGTCAACGATTCGCCGGGTCAAAGGCAAAACCACCTATCTGCCAATCATTAATTGTAGGAGATAGTTGGCTTTTCCTTTGACCCGGTGAATTATTGGTAAACCATAAATAACAAATAAAAACATTATCAGAGAAAGCCACCTATAATGTTAAAAGAAATATTTTCTCAAAATCAGAACCCCATTTTATTTATTGTCGGTTACTTGTGGGGACGGTTAAGACATGGGGACGTTTGAAACGTTTCAATCGTCCACAAGCTCGTTGTTTCTATCGTCCCCAAAGCACATATTTAACTTCAAGGTCAAATATTAACCTATTAATAACACTGCATCACTGTTTAATGGCACTTAGAATATTCTATAATTCACACTCAAACCACTTAATAAGTTCAATTTGTCAAACTACACAAGAACACAAAATTATATGAAAATATATGAGAGCACAGATACTTACTTTTATGGTCAAAATTTTTCAACTTCTCCCTGACATGGCCTCGCCAGTCGGGCGCTCGAGCGTTACTGGTTCAAACTTGTAAAATGGCCGCCCGCGTGGCGTGAGTATTGCCTCATTGGCGTAGGTATTGTGGTTTTCGAGAAATTTAACTTGTTTCATTCATAACGTGTTTCAATTGTCCCCGGTCTACCCTACAAAGCGACCGGCCCACTACAAATACCTTTAGACTCAAAGGGCGTAAACGCCATTAGAACCTGTGGCGTTTCCGCCCTTTGAGTCTAAAGGTATCGAAATGCTTCAGTTATCAGTCGGCGAGGCTCCGTCCGGCTATTTATTTTAAGGTCCTTGAGTGTTACCTTTTTTCTGCGAACGACATTTTTTCACTTACTCGCAAATCGACAGATCCTCCTTCTTCGCATTTTAAAAATAAACACTGTTGGCCAGGCAAATAGTCCAAAGCATCACCTCACTTCAAATCAGTTCAAATCACCGAAAATTTATCTTTTAATTTCATTTTATCACTGTAGGTAATTTCCCTTTGAATATTTCGATAGCACTTTAATTTTATGTGTATTATAAATGAGGCATGTTTTATTTATATATTACTTCACTTTATATTGTGATTTAACCTGTTTGTACTTTTGTTTTATATTATTGCTTTTGTACCTATTATTTTATGAAGGTTGTCTGGAAGAGATCGCTCTTTAGCGATAAGATCACCTATTGTTTACTACTGTTTTTGTATAAGTTTGTATTGTAATTTATGTTCTTGTATGAAATAAAGTAGGATTGTATTTGTATTGTATTGTTTGAATATATGTACCTACTTAATTATATGCAGCCGAATATTACATAATTAAATAAGGAAAGTAAATTTTTGGTCAGCCGTTATTAAAATTGATCCGCAATAAAAAATAAGCAGGTAAATCATTTGGGCAGCATACAAAGATTTGGCTGGCAATAAATAAAATCGGGCGGCAACTCTTGTTCAGCAAACAGTTTAAAAACGGTTAACATTTTAACCAATATTAATCTGCTTTTTTAATCATTTGGCTGCCTAATAAACAGTCGAGCTGCAAAATAATTAATTGGGTAGCAAGATTTTACAATTGGTCAGCAGAGAGTTTAATTGAGATATACAGGGTGTCACTGTGATATATACTGGGTGTCACTGTGTTATATACAGGGTGTCACTGTGATAGATACAGGATGTCACTGTGATATATACAGGGTGTCACTGTGTTATATACAGGGTGTCACTGTAATGTATACAGGGTGTCACTGTGATAGATACAGGTTGTCACTGTGATATATACAGGGTGTCACTGTGTTATATACAGGGTGTCACTGTAATGTATACAGGATGTTACTGTGATATATACAGAATGTCATTGTGATATATACAGGGTGCCATTGTGTTATATACAGGGTGTCACTGTGATAGATACAGGATGTCACTGTCAGCAGAGAAAACATGTCTGTAAGCAGTTTAATTAAGATATACAGGGTGTCACTGTGATATATACAGGGTGTCACTGTGTTATATACAGGGTGTCATTGTGATAGATACAGGATGTCACTGTGATATATACAGGGTGTCACTATGTTATATACAGGGTGTCACTGTAATGTATACAGGGTGTCACTCTAAAAACGAAACAGCTCCCAAAAGTAGGTAGGTTAGGGTAATTTTTTTATGATGACCCTAAAACGAAACGGCTCCCAAAAATAGGTAGGTTAGGGTTATTTTTTTTGATGACCCTAAAAACGAAACGGCTCCCAAAATAGGTAGGTTAGGGTTATTTTTTTTTGATGACCTTAAAAACGAAACGGCTCCCAAAAATAGGTAGGTTAGGGTTATTTTTTTTTATGACCCTAAAAACGAAACGGCTCTCAAAAATAGGTAGGTTAGGGTTATTTTTTTTGCTGACCCTAAAAACGAAACGATACACGTTGTGAATAAATAATATAACTTGTAAACATTATGAGATGTATTAAAAATCGAAATACCAATTTTATATGAGCCCATCACAGTGACACCCTGTATACATTACAGTGACACCCTGTATATAACACAGTGACACTATGTATATATCACAGTGACACCCTGTATATATCACAGTGACATCTTGTATCTATCACAGTGACACCCTGTATATATCACAGTATCACTCTGTATCTATCACAGTGACACCCTGTATATATCACAGTTACATCCTGTATCTATCACAGTTACACCCTGTATATAACACAGTGACACCCTGTATATATCACAGTGACACCCTGTATATATCACAGTGACACCTGCTACTTGACAGCTGACAATTACCGAATGACAAAATGCGCACACGATTGGCGGCAGAATAGTTGCGCCCAGTTAGGTTTTATTGCCCCCTTTTTTTTGATGAACAAAATGAAATATTTTGCTTACCTACTGATTGCTTACCAAAATTTGATTAACCGTAGATCGCTTAATGCAGCTCAAATATTTAATTTGCTGACCAAAATAATTTAGAGCAGATCAGTATATCATTAATTGCAGCCTGATTTATAAATGTTTGCTTACCGTAAGTTGCTTACCAACTAGCTATTTTGGCTGACCAAATACATATTTCTGCTGACCAAAATATGAATATTTTGCTGATCGATTAAATGATACCCATTAAATAATTATTGTGGTTCGTTCCGCGCGCGATCGAAACCCTCTCTGAAACAACTCGCCAGCACCCTATGACCTGGTGCTTTTTGGTGCATTCCTTTCTCACGCAATTATTAACAGAATAAAAGACATAACAACATTAACTTTAGTAACAACATATGTCCTATTGTCTTATAGGACAATGTTTCAAAATAATAAAATAACGTAACTGCTACATTAATCCAATGTACTTATGCCATTTTGAAATTAAATATATGTCGCCAAAACACTTCACATTTTTTCTAACAACTTGCACGTGCAAACCAGCTGTTCTCAAACTATGGAATGTACATGATTTCTGGAATAACGAATAACCGTTGATAACAATACCTTTTCATCACACTTGCTCGAAAATGGTGTCATTACACGTAGGTTCTGCGGGCCGTAAATGGCCTATTACGCCCTAGGGCGTAATGGTTTTCTTTTTAAATTTGAAACGCTGGTTCTGTTTTACTCTTATTTGTCATGTTCAAAGGAAACGCCAACTTACTTTTTTAACTTTTATCACTGAAATATTTATTTAAAGATAACTGTAATTGCAAATACATATAAACACATATTTCGGTAACATTAATTAAATGCTTAAATAATGTATTTCTTTATTTTGCAAATATAAAATCAACTAAAATGGCCGTTACCGCTATGGTTTCCGAACGTGACTTGACGTTCGCATTGTCTATGGACATATGTGACAAATGTCACTGTCTGTTTTAATATTTTCTTGTCATACTGGGTCGAAAAGTAAGGTTATTTTATTAAGATTTCCTCACAAGTGTGATGAAAAACATTGTGTGTGCCACGGGCGGTAAAGGAATTACAAACTCGTGTTATTAAAGCCCTCGGTTTCACCTCGGGCTTATAACAAACACTCGTTTGTAATTCCTTACTTACCGCCCTAGATACACAATGTACTATTACATCGCCCTATTGTACTAGCATTAACCTTATTTCAATAATCCATTCTAAAAAATAAAATTAAAAAAAACATACAGACGAATTGAGAACCGTCCTTCTTTTGGAAGTCGGTTAAAAATAAAACCTGTTGTAATTATAACTGTCACTACGATTTAAGGGCAGCATTAAGCGAAGTTTGAGCATCTCAGTCATGGTCACAAGTTAGTTAATTTATTGTTTGTTCTGCGAACACTTGGGCTAGAGGCGTGACAATTTTGTAAACTTCTCAGTTACAACGAAATGCTTTTAAAATATTACCTATTCATAAAATCCATTTTTTTATTAAGGTACTGTAAACACTGCGTTTACAATACCAATCCAATTAAATCAATCTACGAAGACATCTACCTCCTTTTTCACAAAAAAGATACTAAAAATTCACGTTATTCCAGCAAACGAGTGAAAAAGTTATTGCAAGGTTTAAATCAACAAACAAATAAACCTACGAATCAAGCTAAATAAATGCGTTTAAATACACAAAAATTTCATTTCACTTGTTTTCACTTCAAAATTAAAAAAACAACCAAACTTTTTCGACAAACGTTTTAAAAAACGTAACCTAGCTCCACTGTCTCTTTCTATTCGGTAAACTGCGAAAGGGAGGTGAAATTTCGCGTTAAAAGTTTCAACGTTTTCACAGTATTATCTCGTACCCGAATGCGTCCGTTAAAATACCATTTATTTTGTTTTTTTTTCACGGTTTTAGGAACTAAGCTGATGGCTGGCAGGCGAGCGTCGCCGTTGACCCGCCTACAAATACTGTCTGGAGTTATCGGTATCAAACTTATCAATATTGATAAAAATTGTAAGTAATGCTAAAAATGAGTCAAAACGTTACTCTAATCAGGATTTGTTGTTACTACAGATACCTAACTATGTATAGTTATAAATGAGTTGATACCTACAAATCAAAATTGGCTAACATATTTAAATGTTGCTGTGTTGATGTTCCATGAGAAAGAGTGACCTACTTTATGGCCGCATGTAGTTTCAGAGATATTTCAACGTTTCGTAAAAATGGATAATCTGGGGGCATGGGAGTGCCACCGCCAAGTCGAGCAAAACAAAGGCACGGCCGTACCATCCTTTTCTCGAAGCCATTCAGGCCATTTTCAACCACCTGTAATTTTCTGCTGGCCAAAGCTAGAACCCTAAATTTTCAGGGATATATATACCTAGGGCATAATATGTCTTAGATATATTCTCAATAACATTCAGTGTAAAACTATTGCACGTCAAAGTTCCTTAATTTTGTCACTGATCATCATAATTCTAAAGTACTTCTAGCAGACCCCAGAGCAGAGCTTGTGCTCCAAATTTTAAACATAATTAGTTTTCAGTCAATCAAGTCACGCAAAATCTAAAAATATTGCAATTTCAATACAAATTGCATAAGTACGTCTGTAATCCTGTCCGTCTGTACGAGTACGTCTGTAATAATAATAATAATAACCCTAGGTTGGCGGCGGCACCCTAGGTTAGGTTTTTTATAATGTGTTTATATTTTGTAATTTCATTTTGTATTTTACTTTTTATATATATATTGTAAAAAACCTAAGCTGAGAAAATAAAGATATACGGATAATAATAATAATAATTTCTTTATTTCAGACAAAGTCCATATTACATTTCATATTATAATACTTACAAATGACTCGCACATAATTAAAATTATAATAAACTAAATTAAGATTAAAATAATGTAATAATGTAATGCGCTGACCAAGGAAGCTGCCAGCCCTTTGATCGCCTGAGGTGTCGACGAGCCGTTTTGAAAGCTCCTTAAATAAGAGCGAGTGTTTGGACCCCACGGGCCCAGGATCTCAACGCCGAATGGCATGAAGTAGTCAAGTAGTATTGCGAGCCGAGGCCCTGGTATTTTAGTTTTTTCCGTGATCCGGCCGCCTCTGCAGATGTGACGGCGCGGCGTCGCAGTCTCGCAGATTAGCCCCCGCAAAAACGGCAGGTTTGTATCGGAAAAAGCTATAGCGACCTTTCCGTGTAGCTCTAAGCATTGCGATATCTACGACAATATGTCTGTGGTTCATATCATAGAATGCGTGTTTACTTCCTCAGCCTACCCTATCGTTATCTTTATTCGAGCCATCGACAAACAATCACATACCCCAAAATAGACACGTATTTGCTGACCCCAAATAGAAACAGCGGTGTCATTCAGAAATACTTACGGTCAAAGAATTCGGGTCACCGTAATTTAAATAATAGAAATAGGTGTTTTTCAATATTTGACTCTTGTTTCAATTACATAATATACTATTCTTCAATACCAGGCTGTATTATCCGCTTACCAATCATAAAAATATTATTACCTAGCCAAAAATGGTGATTGTTGCGATATTTCACTCCGTTAACCCGCAACTAAGTTTGGTAGTTAAATAATAAAAATTAAGAAAATCTAGGGGGGGCACTCCATACATGTAACAGAAGCTAAAAAAAATTTTTTTCACAATATGTCAACGTGTGGTACATAGTTCGACAGCTGTTTTGAAAACATTTTAAGGTTCATAAGTAATGTTTTTGATTAAGTGAATACCTTTGGAAATAATCGCTCCGAAAGTTGTGAAAATTGTGTCCCCCCCCCCCCCCCCTCTATCTTCTAAACCGTGCGTCCGAAAAATATAAAAAAATTACAAAGATAACGCTCAATTAATACTTTCAACGAAAATTATTTTCAACAAGATCAGATTAACCGTTTTTGAGTTATTGCTGATAAACTGCGCTTCTCAACAAAAGGACGTAATTGCTATGAAGATACGCTCTTTTGTTGTTGTACTTTTTTACATCGTATTTTTTACCTTATAGTTACGGCTATGAGCATGATCCGACATGCTCTTGGCCAGTTATTCATGGGTTTTTACGGGTTCCATCTAAATCTGGAATTGCTATTATTTTCAGTGTTATTTTTGCAGATAGTATCTAAAATTAATTAAAGATCCAAACAGGATTCAATAATTTCACAACCCTGGAGTATTTTAGTAAATATGGCGGTATTTCACTGACCCGAATTCATCGTCCCTGAGTGTTGTCAAACTCGTCCCATAATTTTAACTAGGGATGTAACGATTCCGGTACCGATACCGATATATCGGTACCTATCGCCGATTATATACAACCGATATTTGAAGAGCGCGAAAAGAATTTGCTGTACATATGAAAAAAAATCTGCAAAAAGTAATTTCAATTACTGACTTAATTTATGTATTGCTCTATTACCTTATGCAATGATAATTACTATGTTAATTATATCTTTGGTTCATTTTTAGGGTTCCGTACCAAAATGGTAAAAAAGGAACCCTTATGGTGCGACTCTGTCTGTCTGTCTGTCCGTCTGTCACAGCAAGATATCTCAGGATCTACTGATGCTATCGACTTGAAACTTGGAATAGTGTTAAAAGTCGCTGATTCGAGCCTATTGGATAGAAAAAAAATCTTATACCTTTTTTACTTTTTTTTTAAAGGGGTCAGAAATGGGATGTGGAAAAACAAAAGTAGAGCTATTATATCGAGTGGGATATCAAATAAAAGGGCTTAATTTGTAGATTCCAAAACAATTTTTGTTTTTTTTTTAATTTTGTACTATTTGATTTATGACCAAAAACGTTCAAAAAAATACCATTCCCCCCCTATTATCTTCGAAGTTACTGAACAGAAAAATCTGTAATAATTACCAATTATTAATATCATCCTAAATATTACAGGAAAAATAAAACGGTTTTCCTAAATTGCATCGTTTTTTAGAAATTTTCAAAAATCGTACACATACTTATTTGCTCCTACTAAGCTAACGGCTACAGTTTTTGTTGAACTATTCACGTATCTACTTACGAGTTTGTACGGAACCCTCGGTGAGCGAGTCCGACTCGCACTTGACCGGTTTTTTTTTTAGCTAAGATATCGGTATCGGTAACGGTGTCGCCGATTATTTACTACAATAATCGGTATCGATACCGAGAGATGGGCGGATGCGGTGCGTTCCGTCCAGTGGTCGAACCCGAACGTCAGTTTTATTAAAAAAACTTATGAGTCCCCCCCCCCCTACAAACAACGTGTTTTTTGACTGTTTTGCTCGACGGTGGTACTTGCGGGGGGCTCTGCCTCTCGTCCCCCCTTTGTCGTTCAGCCTATGTAAGTTTTTTGTTAAAGACATTTCCCCAAACGGTCCCTTTTTTTATGATCCAACCTAACCTACTGACCCGGGTCGACTATAATATTTTTCCACAAAACAACAATTAGATTAGTAGAATTAATAAAATATTTAGCGAAAAGTACCTGTGTCGAAAAATAACTTGGGATATCGTTATAAAATAAACTGATTTTTTTTCTAAACGTATGCAGTGCGAAAAGTAGGCATTATTGGGTAAATGAAAATTGCGCAACGAAACAAAATACGTAACAATTCATAGGGCAAGTGAATGAGATGGGAAACTTTTTCGGACAAACGATACTTTTGCTAAACGTGAAATGGTAAACAGAAAAAATTACGCAACCTGTCATCGTACAAACCATAATAATTCGTAGTTTTTGGCCAAATTAAATTTGGTGAATGGTTTTTAGTGTTTGCGATAGGTTACCTTATACATAACATTTCACTCATCAATATATATTGCTATGCCCTGACAGGGTTCATGTTAAACTGTAATTATCTACTTTAAGAGCTTTATACTAACATGACTGCAATAAAGAAATTTGATTTGATCAATGTTTGCCTTAGTTAGGTAGGTACCTACCAGTGGCGTGGCGTAAAATATATCCTTGGGACAGCCGATGTAGATTTGGCGTACATTTAGAATAAGGTGCTCAAATGCCTATACACCGTGGGTACGAGTTACCCGACAAACTTTAACCACGTATTCCTGATGGTATTACAAGCAAACAACGTTATATCAACATAGGTCGAATTTTGTCATTTTACATTAATAGTCTTATGGAACAAAATAAATCAGTAAATTCAGCCCCTCGTTATAAACATGTCCTTACTGGAGGAAAAGTTATCAAAAAGAAAAAAAGCCAAAATGGAAACGAAAGGTCATTTTTTTGGCCTCGTAGTCGCTTACCATCAAATACTGCGAAGGTTAAATGCTGTTTAGTTAAAGGATTTTAAAAAATTAGTAAAACTATCTTAGTCACATTTATTGGGGCTTGTTGCACACTTGGGAGTTTTCATGTAATAAAGAATGAATATCTCTGAAAGTAAGCGTTTTTCGACTATACATCACATAACTTTTCTTACTCCTAATAGTTGTTAGAATCTATAGTTAAAGTTTGTCGGGTACCTCGTGCCCACGCTGTATATGCCTATTAGGCAGCCGGTAGGAATCGAGTTCTTTGGACGCCACGCTAATGGTACCTACCCTACCTACTTAGGCTGCATGACACGACACTATGTTTTGACAACAGACAGTGTCACAACAAGGTGCGGGCTATAGTTTACAGTACCCCGGGGTAAACACGTGGTGACATTGTTATGCATATCTAAGGGATATGGAATATGACCTCCTTAGTCAGAATGAGGGTGTTTACATCGAAATACAGGGTGTCCCAAAACTCACACGTCTCAGTGACACCGGGGCTAGGTCAGCTCAAGAGGCACCAAACTAATAGCCTAATATATGATCTTAGTAAAAGTTGCACGGTTTTCGAGATAGCTTTTTAGAAATTTTCACGTTTTTTAACATGTGTAGTACCAGCGTGTGGTCCAGTAACTCTTAAATCATTTTATTTTTATGTGTACGCTGTCATGAACAGTAAATTGAGATGACAAAAGTGTTATTTGGTCGATAACTAGTGTAATGTTCGAAAAAATACTGCATTTATCTTGAAACGTGGAAATTTCTAAAAAGCTTTAATTTGCCATTATCTCGAAAACCGTGCAACTTTTACAAAGGTCATATTAGGCTGGTTTGGTGCCTCTTAAGCAGACCTAGCCCCGGTGTCACTGACGTCACTGTGACGTGTGAGTGATGGGACACCCTGCCCTGTATAATAAGTATGGAAGCGTAACTAACGCCACAGTATAATAGCAGTATTTTTTCTTGCTACAAAAGGTACCTACATCGCGCGCTTGAATACACATTCAAGCGCGCCGTGTACGAACGCACTACAAGCAAAAGAATAAGAATGCTCCAAAAAAATAAAACGGTTTTCCTAACTTGCAGCGTTTTTTCGAAATTCGCAAAAATCGGAGAGAAGCTAGCGGGCATTTCTCCAGAAATATGTCTGCGACTCATTCATCTGTCTCCATACATTTAGTATGAAAAACGGCCAGATGAATGAGGTGACCGCAGACATATTTCTGGAGAAATGCCCTACTTAGCTAGTATTTAGTCTTGAAGAAAAAACTATAGCACCAAATGAATTTCTGACGTCAGTAGGTTTGTAACCAATCAGTCCGGGTACCTTTGATGCCGATGACAAGCAAATGACGTCAACCTACATACAGGCTGATGTAGTTAAGGTATTGATTTACCGTTACCGTTACCGTTAATTACCGGCATCGTTTAAGTTATGTGTAAATTAATTTTCTTGCTTTGATTGATTGGTGTCAATGGTAGAAGACATTTTGTAACTAAAAATGTATACGTTTGTTTTTTTATTTTAACGGAAAATTATAAATATCAGTCGGATATGCGATTCGATATATACTTATCCGAACGTATTATATTTATGCGGTCGCTTCTACATATACCAAAATGCGTTTCCGATTTATTTTCCAATTTCCCGATTCAATAAATAAAATAACACAGGCAGACACATCTTGATTTATAAAATGGCTTCTATTATTGACACCAATAAGTAATGACAGTAGTGATTAAATTAATTCATAGCTTTTACGATACCAGTAATTTCCGGTAACGATAAATCAATCTAAAACCTAAAATGAAACATGCTGACGCCATTACTAGCTTGACGTCATTTTTACGGCATCAAAAGTACGACCCCTGGCAATCACACGTGCATTAAGGTGGTTTTCCACCGGCAGAGCGAGACGAGACGAAACGAGGATTGAATTGAAATTCGCATCAAGTTGCGCGATGTGCGAGAAGAGGATTGAAAACTTCATACAAATTTCAATTCAATCCTGTCATCGCCGCTCGCGCATCGCGCAACTTGATACAAATTCCAATTCAATCCTCGCCTCGTCTCGTCTCGCCCTGCCGGTGGAAAACCACCTTCAGACGTGCTATCGCGTCGCGCGTCTGTCTGAAACTCTGAATCTGAATACGTGTCGCGCGCTCCTAAGTGAGCCACCCCTGACACTAATCATACATATAGAACGCCCCTTGCCCAGCATTGTTAAAAGCAGCATGCAAGTCATCGTTGGGTAAACATTTCATACTGACCTTCATAAATATTTTCTATGGCTATTCTGGGTAAACTGTAAACATTATTTTAATTTCGTGAGTAGTTTTCATTTTATTGCGTGTTAGCGAAGGTCGTAGATAGTTAACCTTTCAGAAGCCAACAACGGATATATCCGCACCACAGGTTCAACGTCAACGACGGATTAATCCGTCACAAAGCGCAGAGCGATATAAACCTACATGCTCCAGCATAAAGTTCAATTTCGGTTTTGGGGCTATTCTTCAGAAATATGTCTGCGACTCATTCATCTGTATGAAAAAGGGCCAGATGAATGAGGTGACCGCAGAGACATTTCTGAAGAAATGCCCTTTGACACTATTATTTATCTCTGGTTTACAACTTTTCTGTTTGACGTAACGTCGAAAATGTTAAATATGACTGTACCTAATGAGGGCTAAAAGATAATATGTAATTAGCCAATTCTTAAAACACCGACATAGCTAGGACCTGACAGGTAACGTGCACAACGAAGGTGCTGCCGATTGGTGCCGCCAATTCTAATCTTGTAGGTACCTACTCTATCATGCTGGGGCCACATTAACGGGAAACGCCGTAATTATCGCGATGAAAGACGATTAACGACAGTGTAGCCACGGCTTACTACACCTGACATTGACATTTCTAACCAGTACATTTTTCCGGCCTGATAAGTTTCCTTTACTGTCCCCAAAGTGTCTTTTTTGTGGATTTAGTGCTGCCACCTATACTTCCTGCACGTATTGGCAACTTAGATAAGCAGTACAGTTGCCTGAGGGCGACCATGCAATAAAGGTTACCATTATAAGCATTAGGTATCTCATCCCAAAGTGGTACTTTGAAATAATAGTTTTGAATAGACTTGTGCACTAAATGTTGTTTCTGATGTAAATCGATTCTACTATTTGTGAGGAACAAATATATAGGTATAACTACTACACTTGGATTACTATAACAGCCACCAATTGCAATCAAAAGTAGCCGACCGCACCGAGCGGCGCTCATACAAGACCCCGGATATTTGAGTCATAATCATAATCATAATTAAAGTATTATGTTGGGATTAAAAGTTGGATAATATGATAGTTCAATAATTGGTTCATTAGAATTAGGGATGTAACGATACATAGTTTTGCCGATACGATACCGATACCGATATATTGTAGTTAGTTAATAATCGGCGATACCGATACCGATAGTGATATCTTAGCTAAATAATGAAGTATGGACTTTAGATATTTGTATGTCCTTATTATAACTAAAACTTGGTGGTGAAGCGTGTAAATAGCTGTCACCCTAGGAGGGGAAAATTTTAACTGAATTTCTAGATAAAGAAATAAGATGCCCGCCGGTATGGTTGTTTACATAATTTGCCGAAAAACATGATTACGACATTAGAACACAGTGCCACTTACTTGTCGTTCATTGCTGGTCGTCGGCAGGCGGGAATAGGGCTCCAGGAGGGTCTTGATCACTTTCACTCAGAAAAGGACAATAATATTCATAGAAGAAAGTCAATCATGTGCGCTTACGTTGATCACAAAATCACAACAACTTTTGTCCTTGAGTTGAAAAATATGGCGAATACGTCGACCAATCGCCGCGACGTTTCATAATCTCGAAAGGTCTCCTTAACGCCACCTCTCGGCATGAGAGCACGACTTCGTAGCCCGCTCAATGTGGCACCGCGTATGTCGACATGACCGACAGATGCCGTTAATCATAGTAATTAGACAAATCATGTTTATTTTGCACAACCATACTCCCCGCCTTGAAAGTTTCCAGAACTTTCAAAATATACCCTTTGATCAACTAAGGCGGACAATATACTTAGATACTTATTGAGACAAAAACAAAAAAAAACTAATTTAACTAACACTCATTGGATTGGGAACTCTACCCTTTGATTTTATCTTTATAAACCTAAAGTATAGCTAAGAACTTAATTACTAATTGCAAACAAATATATAGCTATTGATTGGGAATAGGATACAACTTTACAACCGGTCGTTTAAAGGTGCCATGTTTCGTTTTTACTAATGCCACCCTTACCACACCATCAGTGCCAGGATACACTTGTTGAATCACGCCCATAGGCCACCTCATAGGCGGCACGTCATCTTGATCAATAAGAACTACCGTCCCAACTGTCACTGGATTACATGGTGTACACCATTTTTGCCTGACTTGTAGCGTGTGCAGATATTCAATGCGCCACTTTTTCCAGTAAGAATTTACCAACAAGTCTAAGAGCCTCTTGCGGTCAGTAAGGTTTACGCGTTCATTAGACAGATCTGACATAGGTAGATATTTAAGCGGTGATGACATCAAGAAATGAGCAGGTGTAAGTACTTCAGGTTGTGGCTCCGATGATATTAGACCAATCGGTCGAGAATTCAACAAGCCTTCTATCTGGGTCAAAACCGTCAAAAGCTCCTCGTATGTTAACAGTTGATTCCCAATTACTCGGAACAAATGAGCTTTAACGCTTTTAATATTGGCCTCCCACATTCCTCCAAAATGAGGCGCCCTAGGGGGAATCATTTTCCACTGAATACGACAATTAGCTAATTCTTCGCCCAAGGTATCACTAAACCCAGTTGACTGAAGAAAATTATACATTTCGTCTAACTTGGCCTTTGCGCCTACAAAATTTGTACCGTTATCCGAATAGATACAAGACACTGGTCCCCTACTAGAAATAAATCTTTTAAACGCTGCAAGAAATGACTCGGTCGTCAAATCACTCACTAACTGAATATTGATGGCCTTTGTGGCTAAACAAACAAATAGACATATATATGCCTTTTGAGCGTGTTGTCCTCGTCTACGAGCTAGCGTGATCTTTATTGGACCAGCATAATCTACACCGGTATGAACGAAGGCTTTCGTTTCAGTTACACGATAAGCCGGTAGATCAGCCATTTTAGGAGATGGATGTGAAGGCGATAGGCTGAAACATCTATTACACATTTGAACTCGCTTGCGTATGATATTTCGGGCAGCAAGAATCCAAAATCGTTGTCGAATTATAGACATCAATAAATCAGAGCCAGTATGAGAGTTGCCTTTATGGTAATGATCGATAATAATATCTACCACGTGATCTCGCTTTGGAAGTAAAGCTGGGTGCTTTGCTTCAAATGGAAGGTCCGCCTTTGACAATCTTCCTTCAATGCGCAATATATTCTCTTCATCAAGAAAGGGACATAATTTTCTCAACCCTCTTGAGAGTTTACCGCCATTTATTACGGTATTAATTTCATCGCTAAAATGCATCAATTGTACGGTTTTCACGATTTCCTTTTCAGCTATATTTAAATCGTTAGCTGTAATCCCTCGTGACCGCGGAAGTTTGTTAACGAACCGCAAGACGTAAACTACGACTCTCAAAAGTTTACTCCATGAAGAGATGCGTTTTGAACATTCATAGAGTACGTACTCAGAAGTCTGAATGCTACATAGCATCGTATTTGCTTTAAGTTCCGGCAGTTCCTCACAAGCAGAAGGGGAGAATGGTTTAAGTGGCCAGTTTGCAGGAATCGAATGCATCCATGTGGGGCCGCTCCACCACAACTTATTGTTGATCAACTGGGCTGGAAGTAATCCTCTCGATAAACAATCACTAGGGTTTTCTTTCCCAGACACATGATATAACTTTTGTGGATCTAAATTCTCCTGAAATTGCGCAATTCTATTACTGACAAATATCGACCATCGGTGTGGTGATGAATGGATCCAGGATAAAGCAATAGTAGAATCCGAGAAAGTATATATATCTTGGATAGATATGCGCGAACCGTAAGCGTCAATGACAGTTTTCACCAGACGCGACATCAAAACTGCGGCACACAATTCTAATCGAGCAAGAGTAGTCACCTTAACAGGCGACACCTTTGACTTTGAACAGAGCAGACGTACTATAACATTTCCCGAGTTATCTGTGGTGTGCAGATACACAACACAACCATAAGCCTTAAGGCTGGCATCACAAAAGGCAACCAAATTGACTGTGTTGTTATAAGAAACTCCGACGTGACGTGGAATCTCTAAATCTGATAATAAGGGCAGCTCTGAGATAAGCGCCGCGAAATTTTCTCGGATGCCTTCTGGAGGCTCGTCATCCCAGTCTACTTTCTGAGACCATAAATTCTTTATTAACAGCTTGGCATACACCACAACAGGTCCTACCAATCCGAGAACATCAAACAGCCGGGCTACGAACGACAGTATGGTACGTTTAGTACATGTGCCTTTAGTAACTGAAGTCGTAAATTGAAAAATGTCTAGATTTGGTCGCCAAGTGAGACCCAAAATTGCTAGTCTACTCTCATCGTCAGCAAAATTGACAAGTGCGCGATGAGACTGAGGTAGACTCTCCAGGAGAGGTGTCGAATTGCTTGCCCATTTTATAAGGTCAAAACTACCACTTTTGAACAAAGCAATTAATTCTTTTGCCAAATGCTTAGCAGTGTCAATATCTGATATGGAAGTGACTAAATCATCCATATATAGGCTTGATTGGGCAGCTTTTGCTGCCTCTGGATACCGACTACACTCATCGGTAGCCAGTTGGTGCACAGTGCGCATAGCAATGTAAGGGCTGGATTTAAGACCAAATGGTACGCGATTGAACTGGTATGTGCGCAGTTCTTCGTTTTCGTTAAATCGAAACAAAATCTTTAAATATTTGCGGTGGTTTTCTGGTGTACCGATTTGCATGTACATCTGTTTGATATCTGCAGTCATGGCAACTGGGAATAAACGGAAATCTAACAGAAGCAGAAATAAATTTGCTTGGAGATTCGGTCCCGTGTGAAGCACATCATTAAGCGACAGTCCGGTATGAGACTTGGAACTGGCATCCAGTACTATTCTAAGTTTACTTGTTGTTTTGTCCTCCCTTATTACCGCATGATGCGGAATAAAGTAGCCTTCATTTTGATCTTCTTTCTCAGGTACTTCGGACAAATAACCCTTTTTTATATATTCCGTGATGACTTCATTATAGTCGCTTCTAAACGTAGGTGAATGCTTAAACTTGCGTTCGAGTGCATAAAAGCGTCTCTGTGCCACAGCGCGGGAATTACCTAAATCCTCAGGATTTCTACAAAATGGAAGTTCTACTGAGTAACGCCCATCAACTTCGCGTGTTACTGATTTGGTGAAAATATTTTCGCATTCAAGGTCGTCAGGTGACAAGTATCGTTTATTAGGAAGCTCTTCTAGTTCCCAAAATTTGAGCAGTGTGGTATTGAGATCGCTCATTGTAAATGCGCTGAATGGGGGGCATCGTTCAGATGTCGGTTCCGCGATCGAGGCAGGTACGTCTCCCATTAAAACATAACCGAAGGTCGTCAAGAATGCTGGCGGCATGGAGGAGTTCACGTGAATTCGTTTGCCCAAATACACGTATGGAAACAGTTGCGCACCTACCACTAAGTCAATGCCTCCAGGAATATTCCAAGTGAGGTCGGCTAGAGGTACCTCATTACCAAAGTCGACATTATTCACGTCTATCTCATGTGCGGGTAATTTGTCGGTGATATTATCCACCACAAGAGCCTCAATGTAATATTTGTCCGCAGATACACGAGACTCTATAGTCAAATACACGTAGCCATGTATAGGCCGCGATGTTAGGCCGACTCCCTTCAACGACGAATTGTAAAGAGGTGTTATCGGTAAATTGAGTGATTTACAACAGTTCAAAGTAATCAAATTATTCTGAGAACCATTGTCCAACAAAAGGCGAATTAATTTTCGATCGTCACTTTTATTGTACGCATACGCTTGTGCGGTCGACAAGAGTATCGTGGTACGGGGTTTCGACTTAGCTATGAGCGATACCGTGGTACCGGGTGAGTCATATTGCTCTAACGCAGTGCCGCGAACCGTCCGGTCAGTGTCGGGCATAGAAGATGCGACCGTAAGACCATCCTCATAAGGCTGAATTTCGTGTGAACTTTGAGTGACATCACTAAGGCTCGAATTTCGTGGTTCGTTTTCGTGGGTGTAGGTATGAAGTTGGACCGGCGCGATGTTAGTACTGTTAGAAGTATTACTTTTATTGAAATGCAAAAGTGTATGGTGTTTTCTTTGGCAATAGTTGCAAACATGTTTAGAATTGCAGGATGAAATTAAATGCGTGGAACTTAAACAATTCACGCACGCATTTTTTGCCTTTATAAAATCAAATCGTGATTGAGGCGATCCCAAATTTTTGAATTGACTGCAATTAAAAATTACATGATCATTACTTTGGCACATCAAGCATACATTACTGTTTTCACCAGTCAAAAATGTTTTGTATGTACGCGTTGTCGGTTGCATCCTTTGGGTATTAGGAGCAGAAATACGCGACGAGTTTGAAGTAATATTATTCGATATTTCTAATATTTTCACTTGGTCTTGAATAAATTCGATAAATTCGTCGCAAGAAGGGATTTCTTTGTTACGAACAGACAATTCAAACGATTGTACAGTCTGAGCGTCAAGCTTTTTTAATGCGCAATGCAACATAATGAAATCGGCGATATCTTTTATGTCTAACTGTTTCAAAGCAGCTTTAGACGCAGAAAAGTTTTCGATGAACAAGTTCAAACTAGACGCCGAATGCGTTGCGTGTTTTAAATCAAAAATATTGTTTAGATAGAATGTACCTAAAGCTCTTTTATCTTGATATTTTTTTACTAAGCTATTCCATATAATCGAATAGGTATCTCCCGTGGGCACAACGCCGGCAACCACCTTTAACGCGTTATGCGTCAATTTACCTACAAGATACTGCACACGCTGCGAGTCCGACAGTTGCGGGTTTTCATGAATGTTTGTACGGAAATACTCGTAAAATATTGACCAATTAGCTGTTTGACCGTCAAACGATGGAATTTCCACCGGAGGTAATTTGATATTTAACTGAGGTGGTAGCGGTGGTAGTGATGGGGTGGTCGATGTGGTAGGCATGTTTGTTGTCTTCGCTTCATTAATGTTGTTACGCACGCGTTTAATCCGCGTGTAACTATCTTCAAAGAGCTCTAAGCTGGCATAATCCGGTACATAATTAGGATCCAATGTTAAACTTATATGATTTATCTCATCAATTATGGAATTGAATTCACAGCGCGTCAAATCAATAGTTTCCGAGTCGGCCATAAAATTTTCTGTTGACCTTGTGTCACACGTAGGTAAAATCTTTTTTGATTGTTCATACAGTTTGGATATACGTTTTAGAAGCATATCTTTTTTTACTTTAAATGCAGTTAATTTATTTGCGTCCATATTGGATCAACCTAAAAGGCAATAATTACACGACAGAGGTGGGTGCGAAAACGAATATAAATACGTAATATAAATACGTAATGCCTTACTTAGCAATTACGTAGGTGTGAATAAACTGGTGTATTTATGCGGTTCGATAGGACCATTATTTATGGTGAAGCGTGTAAATAGCTGTCACCCTAGGAGGGGAAAATTTTAACTGAATTTCTAGATAAAGAAATAAGATGCCCGCCGGTATGGTTGTTTACATAATTTGCCGAAAAACATGATTACGACATTAGAACACAGTGCCACTTACTTGTCGTTCATTGCTGGTCGTCGGCAGGCGGGAATAGGGCTCCAGGAGGGTCTTGATCACTTTCACTCAGAAAAGGACAATAATATTCATAGAAGAAAGTCAATCATGTGCGCTTACGTTGATCACAAAATCACAACAACTTTTGTCCTTGAGTTGAAAAATATGGCGAATACGTCGACCAATCGCCGCGACGTTTCATAATCTCGAAAGGTCTCCTTAACGCCACCTCTCGGCATGAGAGCACGACTTCGTAGCCCGCTCAATGTGGCACCGCGTATGTCGACATGACCGACAGATGCCGTTAATCATAGTAATTAGACAAATCATGTTTATTTTGCACAACCACTTGGCTATATTTAACAGAGAGTCAACCTTGAAAGTGTAAAGTAAAAATAAATAAATTGTCAACTCAAAATTCAATATTTTTTTTATTGAGAACCAAAGATTTAATTAACATAGTAATTATCATTGCACTAGGTAATAGAACAATACATAAATTAATTCAGAAATTGAAATTACTTTTTGCAGATTTTTTTTCATACAGCAAAATACCCTTACCTTACCCTTACCCTTATTAGTACCCTTGTAATGTTTTTCTGGTGTGCAATAAATAATTGTATTGTATTGTATTACATTGTATTCTTTTCGTGCTCTTCAAATATCGGTTGTATTGTATATAATCGGCGATACCGATATATCGGTATTAGTATCGTTACATCCCTAATTAGAATCAAGCAATATTTTTTCAAATATTGGACTCACTACGATGTAAGAGACCTCTAAACTTGCGCGATTCACAAATGGGTAAAAATAAAAATCGTGTTTCTGTAATAGTCATTATCTCAGGTGAATTACTCAGTATCAAGCTATTCTATTTATTTTGTCTCAAAGAAGATATACCAGAGTATTCGTTTTCATACTTTTTATTGTAATTAATCAACTCGTAAGTCTTATACTAATTTATTACACGCATGTATTGAAATGACTAAACTTTGAGTTTTGATTAATTTCTGGAGCTAGCTTTAAGTCGGCACCAGAATTATTATTAAGATCGCGGATAAGACAAAATGTTTAGCAAAATATTGGCTTAGCCTAACCGAGCTCTTTCGAATAAAATGATTTCTTTGACAAAAAACCAATACGCCTTGAAATAATTTCACAGCAATAATTCAACGAGTCACAAACGAGTAATTTGTAGATACTATTCGGAGAAAAAGTATTGTGTACACGAGATCTAAAAAAAAATGCATGTAAATATGGTAACACATATACATATAACTTTAACTATGTTTTTTGGACATGATAAAAAAACAATGTCAATGGATTGTAATTTGTAATCAGAGTTGGGCAAAAATTTAGTTTACTAAGAATAAGAATAAAATTGAAATTTTATTCTCAATCAAACTATTTGAGTAAGATTGAAAATCATGAGCAAGTTATTCTGATTTGATTTAAATGATTAAATCATTTTATTTTTATTCTAAATGACGAATCAAATTTTGATTAATTTATTCAGACAGACTATTAGTTAAAGTAACGTTTTAGTTGACTAATTGATATTTAGAATAACATTAATTTTATTTAGGTTCTTATACATTTACTTTTTAAAAGGCTTACATATTTAAAGGCTTCAAGCCCTTGTAAATTTATTGAGACCCAAAGAGATTTTTGGCTCGAAGCCTAAAGGCTTTGTGATATGAGATAGTATAGTTCTGTTGGTAGGTGGGTAGATGGGTAGGTGGGTAGATGCGTAGAAGGGTAGGTGGGTAGATGGGTAGATGGATAGGTGGGTAGAAGGGTAGGTGGGTAGATGCGTAGAAGGGTAGGTGGGTAGATGGGTAGATGGATAGGTGGGTAGAAGGGTAGGTGGGTAGAAGGGTAGGTGGGTAGAAGGGTAGGTGGGTAAAAGGGTAGGTGGGTAGAAGAGTAGGTGGGTAGATGGATAGGTGGGTAGAAGGGTAGGTGGGTAGGTGGCAGTGGCGTGGCGTCCATAGAACTCGATTCCGATCGGCTTGCCTAATATTAGGCAGTTCAGCACTCAATTCTAGTGCTCTTAAAGAAAATTGAAGCCAAAGCTGCTCCGGCTTGCCCATGGATTTCTTCAACCCCACGCCACTGGTAGGTGGGTAGAAGGGTAGGTGGGTAGAAGGGTAGGTGGGTAGAAGGGTGGGGTGCAAGTCAGGTTCCTCCACGCGTGCTCGAGCTTTACCAATCCATCTTGATCACGGTTTGATCCGCATGGAAGGGTACTGCTTGGGCCGGTGCACCCTGGAAACAACAACAAGCAATGGCCATTGCTTGTTGGTGGCTAATACCTGACAAACCGCTTGCAGTTTTCCTGAGGATCCGGGGAGTGTGGGAGAGGGGCCTCGGGGGCCTACGGGCAGGGGGGGGAGGACATGGATCTGGAACCCACGGAAAAGGGCAAGCACTCGGCCGTCGGCAATGGGTTGGAATCGTCCTGTGTAGACTTTTCCAACCCATCGCTACTTCTCGGCCAGCGAGGGTGGGTGGTTGAGTAACCTAGGTGTTGCCGATTGCTCCCGATGTCTTGTGTAATGGGTACCCCTCTCGTCTAGACCAAGACATTGGCTGCTAATGGGCAGCATCTGGGCTGGGCAAGGGTTAGAACTGTCGACGCGTTGCGTTGACTTTGCTAGCCCTTGGCCTTACTTTCGGTTGGCCAGGGATGCGGTAGGCAGAGGGCCTATGATCCGGTCCCGGAGGCTAACCCTTCCACCCTGACGTTCCCTCGGCGTGTCCTCTGCAATAGCAGAGTTCACTGCTGACAAGGGATGGGGGTGTAGTGGTGGTTTGGTTGAAGGGACGTTTTCCCGGATACCATCCCCACTACACGTGGTCACGGGGTAGGGGCGTATTGTCCTCCCGTGGCGGCGAGGGAGGGACCGGGACACCGTGTGTCTGGTGCCGGTTCCTGCTTCCCCGGGGGACGGCCATTTGGTCGGGGGGGAGCTGGTGAGGGAAGGCACACTGGCCATGCTACAGTGTGCCTTTTTCGGAGAGGGTCCGCCCTAGGGCGGAGGTGCTGGTGATGGCGTGGCGTTAGTAGATTCCCATGCCATCACCGTGAAGGCACAGGTCGGAAGCATCCCTGGGTTTTAGTGGGTAGGCCAATCCCTTCAGGAGCGGAGAGCCCCACATAACCAATACGTAACATCTGGCTGTCACCCCCGATGGCCTTAGGTTACGTAGTGGTATGCAGTTTTATGCATTTCCCGGGGTCAAAAAAAAAAAAAAAAAAAGGTGGGTAGAAGGGTAAGTGGGTATTTGATTTTTGGTTCGTGAGATGAGTGATGACTATGAGACTAAAATGATGATGATGATGAATGGGACTAAAAAGGATGATTATGATGATGGATGAGACTAAAAATGATGATGATGATGATGATGAATGAGATTAAAAAGATGATGATGATCAATGGCACTAAAAAGGATGATGATGAATGAGATCATCACAATCAGCAGTACCGCCGTTTAAATGTGCAAAAGGCAACAAACAGAGAGATAGACTGACAGACGGAATTACTTTCGCATTTATGTATGAATTAATTAACAACTAATTAGTAAAGATTCCCATCGGCCGCAAACCCAGACTGCGACTGTATTCATAAATGTTAAAATTTTCGATAGACTTTAAAAAGGCTCGAGCTTAAAAAAAGGCTTGAGCCCTTTATTATTACCATACAAAAAGGTCTCGAGCCTTTTTTAAGACTCGAGCCCTAGTAAGCCTTTTCTATCAGCCCAGCTCTAAAAAAAGGGCTCCGAGGCTAAAAATTTCGGGCTAAAAGGCTCGAGTCTTTTGGATCACTCACTACCTACTAATTGTATCTACTTGCAACTTGAACAATTTCTCCCACTTTTAACAACCACAACACAATTGTCCCACTTTTAACAACCACAACTTACGCTTGGCAGTCCTGGATCTGCTATCTCTTTCAGATCATTGGTTAATGAAAAAGAGAATCAATCGCGGCATGTAAAAAAACAACCCTTTCTTATTACCTGGGTTAGATTCGCAGGCCGTAGCGTATGACCTTCGGTCAGCTTTCCCTTTGGTTAACTCTATAATAGCTGCCTTTAGAAATAAATGTAAACTCGGTTTGATTACTAAGAGTGAATTAAAATAGACTTGCAATATTTCACGTGATAGCTTAGCTACCTATATATTTATTAATATAACCATAATGTAACCACACTCGTGGCGTCTGCTTGTAGCCACTGAAGAGATCTGCTACCCACCGTTTAGTTCCACCATCAGATCTCTATTATTAAGAAAAATGCATAGAATTCATTAAACCGAGCCCACTTTCATGTTCCATCATCAGTTCAGTTCAGCTTGCTGATGTGATGCCTGTGTGCCGGAGTGAGTGAATAGTGGAACACGAAATACAAGATATTGCTACATTACTTACTAAGCCTATATACGGGATAAAAATTTCGATAAATAAATCAATCAGAGGAATTAATTTTAACTAAAAAATCATGATATTCAATTTCATTGGTGATTAAGTTAGTTTTACTCAAATTTTTGAATGAAGAATAAATCTTAAGTGATTTAATCATTTCAAATTTATTCCGATTGAAACTGAAATGATTTATTCTCACGATTTTTTATTCTGATTGACGATTTTAGTCATGAGTGCCCAACACTGGGTTTGGAACTCTTTGCCCTACCCGTCCTGATAGTTCATAATCCAATTAATCGATCTAATAAGAATAAAAAAGTCCGTGTAGACAGATCACTCAGATGAAGCAGAATTGAGATTCCTTGTAGTACAACCGATCGATCTAAAAGGAATAAAATAGTCCGTGTAGACCAGTGGTTCCGAACCTGGGAGTAGTTTAGGGGTAAAATTAAGTTTTATCAGGGGTAATACTCATATTAAGTCGTTTTTCTTTGAGTACTTTCATATACTTGTCTGTATTACCTGTTTTTTGGAGGGGTAATGAATGATACAAATCTAGAGGGGGCCTGTGGGTGATGTGGCAATAAAGGTAGGAACCACTGGTGTAGACCGATTGTTTGAAGCGGAATTGGGATTCCATGCACTCCGATTAATTGAACTATCAGGAAAAAAAAATCATGTCTGATTAGTCGGACAAAGTGGCCAGAGGGGTGTCAAGAGGTGGACAGTGGGCAAGAAGGGGAAATGTTTATACCCGGATAGGTCTGCTACTCATTTTTATGTGAACCTATCATTATCATCCCATCCCTAGTTTTGAATGACATACGGCTGTACCTTGACCTTCCATCACCAGGCCTGGCAGGACTTATGCACCAAGGTGCCAAGAATTGAAAAGCAAATAGTGAATTGCACTAAAGAATTATATTTGTCAATGATCTTTCAATATACAATAATTCAATCAAACTTCAAGTGAGGAGACGGGCGAATACTTTACAAAAAATAAATAACATTAGCTACAATTAGGGAAAGTTTACTGTGAAAATCATTAGTTAATGATAATTACTGCATAAAGAAAGTATTTTACTTGCGTCAGACAACAGTTTACAAAAGATAACCCGTCAAAGACTCAAACATTAGGAATGCTAAGTAAACCGTCTCGGTCAAACTTATTTTCAACAATCTCTTTTTTTTTTTAACTTAGAAAATAATCATAAACAAAAACCTTATACAAAAAGCCCCGTCAGCTCCATTCGGCAAACGCACAAACATTCACAACACAAAATACAACGCAAATCAAACGGTGTCTCATGAACAAATTAAACTAAGACTCTTTGTGTTTACTGTAGAATTCATCTAAATATTTCTTGTAGGCGGACTGGTTGGGCCAGAGGAATGAAGCGTGCTGGTTCAGCGGGCTTTGCGTGTTTGGCTCCGCGAGCAAACTCTGGATAGACAATAGCACCGTGCGGACGTCATACAACGCCGTCCACTTGTCTTTTAAAATATCTAAACATATTAAGCCACAAGTGTCCACGTTTGGGTGGAAGCACGGTGTCACGAATTTCACCACGGGAGGCGCGTACGGGTACGAATTAGGGAACTCCAGCGATAACTTGTACTTGTGGCCAGCGTAAACTGTCTCCAGGGGCCCGTTAATCGTACCGATCCATTTAAACAAGTTTTCACTCTCCGGGAAAGCGGATATGCCCTTGTCGGCGCATCGCATCAGCTCCATCAACTCTTTCTGCAATCTGCAACATAAAAACGACTCGTCCATGACCGAAGCCTCGGGAGAAAGCAGAAAATCGAGCGCTTTGTTTCCAAAACTCACCGTTTGCTCACTGCATGATTGTCCTTCAGTTTTATCGTGTCCTCGTTTTGTTTAGCGGGATTTGACGAAGAGGCGTAATGTGGATTGATATTTTGAGCCATAATAACACGAGCTGCGAAATCAGGTGTCTCCAATTTTCTGTTATAAAAGGCGACTTCCTGTTAATTTGAAAAAGCTCCAATCAAATTGCTCATTTGACAGGAGACTGTAATGGCGTCAATCAACGTAACAAAACTTTGGCGCCATCTATATTTCGCATTATAGTTGATGGTAAAGCAGATTTAACCGTTATGGATATTAAATAACTCGTTATTTAATGTCGTTGTTTCCCAGTTGCCAAGAAAATTATAAAAGTTTTTACCGTTAAATCAATTAAGTCTGGTATCTACAGATAATTCAAAATAAAGATCCAAGTATATTCTGATAGTTTAGTACTTTTAGCTTTTAGGCTTTCTTTTTGCACAATTACTTTATGCTTTCACTTTCTTCGGTATGTTTAGTGCCCATTGAAGCGTGAAATTAGAGAGCAGTGTTCTGATTATTTAACAAAAACTCGGAGTCTATTTAAGACCTCCCAATCATTTCTACAATCAGTCTCGATTGAGTTTTCGTCGTATAATTATTCTAAGGTATCAATTGTACCAATATTCATAATGGAAGTGAGTATTTTGTTAGAGATAATATTAATTTTGTTGAATTAGATTTGTCAATACATTATTATTTATATAAATACCTATATTTTAATTTAATTAATTACGTACTGTTTTAAATTAATTTATTCATTATTTACATAGAAAGTTAACATTAGAACGCTACCGTTATCGTTATTTTGATTAATCTGGCAAGACTTTTAACATGTCATTGAGTGTCTGTGTCTTTCATTCATTGATTTGATTCATTCATTCATTCAATTTCATTCCAAATAAAATTAGTCAAATAGTCATTCATTCTAGTGTTTGTACACCAACTACGTAGTAAATTCTTGATTTCTCTTCAATTTTCTGAAGATTAATACCAAGGTTTACTGTTGTTAACATTTATACAGCATAAACGTCAAGATGCCGTGTCAAATTTACTTCGAGGACAGCGCCATAACGGATATCAGAAATGTGCACAATGTAGCGTCATTGAAATGCAATATTTCTCAAAAATATGGTATTCCTACTGAAGATTTGTTCGTGACAATCAATGGCAAAGCTGCTACAAGTGATTACGAGCTGGAAACTAGCGACAATGCGGTCAGAGTGTTCACAAAACTCGTCGGCGGAAAAGGTGGTTTTGGATCAATGTTACGAGCCATTGGGGCTCAAATTGAGAAAACCACGAATCGTGAAGCCTGTCGCGACCTATCTGGCCGTCGTTTGAGGGATATCAATGAAGAAAAGAGGCTTCGCAAGTGGTTGGAAGGGCAGGATGACAGAGAAAGGGAGGCAGTTGAGCGGAAACAAAAGAAATTGGAAAGGTTAATTGCAGAGCCGAAGATTGAAGTGAATTTGCATCCGAGCTATGAACGCGAGCGTCAAGAGCTGCCTGAGCGAGTGAGCGCAGCTATAGATGCTGGCTGGCAAGCAGCGGGCTCCTCAAACGACTCCGGATTGAAAAGAAAACTTACCGAAGAAAAACCTAAAGCCAAAAAGAAGAAATTATGGATTGATGCAGAATTATCTGACTGTTCTTCGTTAAGTGAGGATGAGGAGGAAGTCGAAAGAAAGAGTCCAACCCAAGCAATCTCTACGGACAGTGGAAATGAGTCCGACAAGGCATCAGAAAGTAGTAAAGTGTAGTTTTATTCAATGTAATAGGGTATTTCATATAATGTTTAACTAACTTAGATTTAATTAATGTAAGGGTCATAAATCGAGTGTTTAATCCACCTCACTTGTGTTGACACATTCTTGTGAAGTCCCTGCTGATTTTATTGGGATATCAAACTATTTATTAGGACTCCGGGATCACTACCAATTAGATTAAAACACCACAAAAATATGCAGGGATCACAACAAAAATGCATCTACAAAAGTGAGGCAGTTTAAATCTTTTGACCTGTCAATAATGTGGCTATTTTGTAATCTAG
The DNA here is from genome assembly GCA_947034925.1 of Eudemis profundana. Classification (NCBI taxonomy): domain Eukaryota; kingdom Metazoa; phylum Arthropoda; class Insecta; order Lepidoptera; family Tortricidae; genus Eudemis; species Eudemis profundana. Next base: position 3,847,560 of record OX344814.1, on the reverse strand, counting down.
TAATTGTTATTAAATATATTAGAATTAAGTAAATATATTGTTTTATTTCATTATTATATTAACCTAATGTGGGATGAATCTTAGTGTGTTAGTAATCATACTAATATTCGGTTCACACATAAATTTTATCCCTTTCTGAAGAACGTGATTATGTTTCATAAGTATTTTTCTATACAAGGCGAATGATTGAATTAATTATATCATACCTATCACCATTCTCCTACGCAACAATCGTACCATTTCAGTATGGATTATAAAAAAAGGTTTTATTTTTACGCCATCTAGCGGACAGTAGCGGAGTTTCAAATATTCTATAAATTTGTATTGCAGAAACGTTTGTGCATTTTACTGCTACTCTCCCTGGTTGTGCTCTCAGTCGCCAGACCTCAAGAGTTCGATGAAGATGAAGACAGCAGCCATGCGGAAGAGAAAAAAGGTATAAATTGTAATATATTTCTCCTGAATAAGTTGCATTTACCATATTATCAAGAGATGGCGCTAGTTGACCATTCAGCACTATGTACTTTTGAAGCGTTAGTTTAGTATTGAAACAATTTGTTTTTATTTCAACAGATGACGTGGCCAGAGTCCAAATAAAGGTGTACCGAGGACCTACAAAGCACGACGGATACGCTCCATGGGGCTTCTGGGTTAAACAGCCTTCGGACGACTAGCACTAGATGGCGCTTTCATCAACATAATTAAATGCATTTTTAGTATTAAGTAATTATAATTATAGTTAACACTACTTAAGTATAAATATTAAGTAAATTAAATTAAAACATAAAAAAGTAAAACTACAAGAATTGTTTTAAGTTCTTTATTTTAGGTAGCTTAGAGCTTGATTAGTTTCTGCATGGATGTATAGATGGCGCTAGTAGTATGCTGTTTTAGATTTGGACAGACCAAAGACTTCGATGTATTGTTGTTAAATACAGTTGAACAAGTATTTTTTCTATTATTTTCTCCTTTGAAGCCGTTGATACGGATAAGAAGCACAATTCAAAACTATTATTTCAAAGTATCTATCACTTTGGGATGAGATAGTGCAGCGGGTTTATAGTGGTAGCCTTTATCACAGCACAGAATATAAATAGAGCAGTATGGAAGCTACGCTTACTTTTTGAAATAAATACCTACGCTCCATTAGAGCGTTAGGGTTGTTTAAAATGAAAAGATCGCGGGCTGTCTGGACGCGCGCACGTAACAAACGCAAAGCGCGGCCACTCGCCTCCATGCGCACTCGCGACTGACGGCACCGCGAGATTCCCTTAGGGGCCTTGTAAAAGCGCGCGTCTATGTGTGCGTGCGTTTCGATCGTTTTGTTTGTAGCTTCCTTACTGCTTTAGCTTATATATATTCTGCTGTGCCTTTATTGCGTTCCCTCTCAACGTTTTCCAAAATAAATCCCGGGGTAGCTTCTTTCTCAAAATATGGCTTTTTGAGGTTTTTCCGGCTCAGAATCGTTAGTACTTTCGAACCATATACATACGTAAAAAAGTGTCCCAAAATTTGTATGGAAAGTTTTTCTTCCACTACGTCACGTTCAAACACACACATTGCAAAATAGTGATGCAATGGGAAAATAAATTTGGGACACTTTTTTTTACGTATAATTTCGAAAGTACTAACGATTTTGAGCCAGAAAAACCTCAAAAGTCCATATTTTGAGAAAGTAGCAACACCGGTATTTATTTTGGAAAACGCCCCTGTACTGCTTACCTAAGTTGCTAAGTGCAACCAACTGAGTTTTGCACTGGAAGTCTAGAACCAGTACGCGACGTTACTCAAGCTAACCAGTATAAGTTTTTTTTTGCAAATACGGTAGAAAAGCATTACAGCCCCCCCCCCCCCCCACCATCTAAATCCTATTCTCTTTCCGCACAGACTAACACAGAAAATCAAACTTCGAGGCTATGCTGTTCGCAATTAAAACAACGTTAAATTATCAATGTCATATATTTCAATTTGATGTCACTTTATATGTATAATGAACAATCATACATAACTGTAACAAATAAAATTATTTACAAACAGTAGATATTAAGGTATTATTCCACACTTGGCCGCAAGTTCGTAGAGAACTTCAAAATTCAGATCATTCAAGATTCATTAAGCGACTTCAGTTGCGGCTACCCGTGAAATGACACCTTTAGCAGGGGGCCGACACTCGTTTTTCGCCGAGCACGACCTTGAGTGACGTCACTTACCGCCGGCGGTACAAAACTCAGTAGGTTGTCACGCGTTCGCATGCGTGCAGCCTACCGCTACGAAGTAAGTCCGATAGTTTTGACAGCCCCTTGAGCCTGTTCACGAACAAAAAAAATAAAAGCGCTCGCATGGACCGCGTCACACCGCACTTCGATCGCGTATTTATAATTTAATATTATTATTTTGTTGATAATGGGGCGTGCGCGTTGCAGTGTAGTGTAGACGGCTGCAACAATATCCAGTTAAACAAGCATTTATCGTTTTTTGCACTACCCAAAACAAATAATAAGAAAACACTGTTTTTTAATTCAATCTATTTGTGAAATAATTTATTTGTGTATCGGTTGACAGCCCTAGCACTGATTTTACGCCGCGCGGGGTCGACGACCGCACTTCGGACGTTATGATTCCAGAATGTTCTTTTCTATTGTATTGCGGGAGAGTGTCGTATCTGTTCGAAGAACTATTATATAATCTGTGCCTTTAGCAAGGACCAGTAAAACAAAAGGACTGTTATTCTCCATACTTTGGATCGTACCCCGACCGCAAGGGGATATCCAGACAAAAACTAGATGGCGCTAAAAAACTAAACATTTAACGATGTTTTATATATAATTGAACAAAGAAACATAGTACAGTAACAATTAGTTCGTAAACAGCTAATAATAAATAAATTCTAACATTTAAATACTGTGTCACGCTTGCAAAGTTGAATAATGGTAAATAATATAATTCTTATACCAAGCTTATACATACATGGCGTTGTAATATCGGGGAAGAGCTTTTTGTATGGAGAATGACAGTCCTCTTGATTATATTTTGGAGTCATGTCCACATTTTTTAGAAGCGATGACGCAAATATGTCCGATCTCTGGGAATAAAAGAGGACGTAAGTTTCCGAATGATTAAACTGCCTCAAGGCGCTGACATTCGTTGATCCGTAACTCATATTTGCCATAAATAATCTCAGATATTGCAAAATATTAATAACATTATTCTAATAACAAATGAACGCGTGTAGCGCCCCAAATACAGTGACATTTGACATTTCGGAGACCACGCGCTATACCAGCGCCTCTTGCGGCGAAATTCATTCGCGGTAGTCTTCATTGGGTCTACTATTTTATGAAACAAATATATCCGATATAGAATAAGATAGAAGACTTCATTTATTTGATGTACCTAAATTAAGTACAAGTTTAATAACAGTTTTGTGACAATTATAAACATACGATTTTGATATGAGAACACAGAGTAGCGTCACATAATATATATAAGCTAAAGCAGTAAGGAAGCTACAAACAAAACGATCGAAACGCACGCACACATAGACGCGCGCTTTTACAAGGCCCCTAAGGGAATCTCGCGGTGCCGGCAGTCGCGAGTGCCGCATGGAGGCGAGCGGTCGCGCTTTGTGTTTGTTACGTGCGCGCGCCCAGACAGCCCGCGATCTTTTCATTTTAAACAACCCTAACGCTCTAATGGAGCGTAGGTATTTATTTCAAAAAGTAAGCGTAGCTTCCATACTGCTCTATTTATATTCTGTGGTAGCGTGGTGAATAAATGATTAATAAATAACGTTTCTAAATATGTATACACGAAGAGTAGAGTTGTGCCGTTCTCGAGAACTCTCGGAAACCTTCTCAGTTTTGTATGGGAAATGTTTTCGAGAACGTTCTCTCTCCATACAAAACGGAGAACGTTTCCGAGAATGGCACATCTCTAATGAAGAGTTCCCTCAATTCGTCATAAAATAGCTATCCCCAGACCCCCATATTACAACTGAATATTAAAATAATGCGACCAATCTAAACAGAAGTATGAATTAAATAAAGAATTGAACCAGCAGAACTTTTTTTATACAACGCTTTACAACATAGTTTCTTAAACTGTGGTCCATGGACCCCTTAGGGGTCCGTGATACGAGAGCCGGGGGTCCGTGGCTATGCATACACAAACTTTCATGTGCCCTTGATTTTCTTTTTCTCTGATTGTATTCGGAAAGGGTCTGTAAGGTTTTCGAAACAATGTAGGGGGTCCGTGACCAAAAAAAGTTTAAGGACCTGCTTTACAATAAATAATACATGTTTCACAATCACAAGACATTAGGTACATATTGTAACAGTAGGTACAGTCGAGTTCATTTACATCTACTTACAGGAATAAAAATATCTGAACACGACCCAATTGTCAAGAGCATAAAAGCGTATACAGATATTTTTGTTATCTTATATGTGTAGATGTAAATGAACTCGACTGTACTACCTACCTACCCGATAGCTATCGCCGACCCAAACAACCAAACATGATTTTCATTTTCATACATTAGAATTCATTGGCACACTTACCACAATCATGCAAAATAGTATATTTCCATTTTCAAGTTTAATAACGTGGTATTCGTTTTATACAATTATATATAAATCATTGTATAAACTTAAATAGACGACTTTAAATATAAATAGTTGAAATATGAACAACTATTCAGACAAGATTTTTTGCAAAACTCAAGTCTTAAGAAGGGAAGATTGACGAAAAGATATGAGAGGATTGACGTAAAAAAAATCCACAACTTAGTCGCAATAAATTCTTAACAGAAAGTACGGGATCTGTGAGGCAGTGAAACTTTTTTACTATTTTCTCAACTTTGCGCAAACTAACTACAATATACAGTGTGTCCCAGGGAGAAGTGACCAGATTGTGATGGTTGAATATTCATGCGAAGTTATCGATAAAAAAAATATTTCAGAGATATACAACAATTGTTTTTTTTTATTGATCACTTCTCCCTGGGACACAATGTATAACATAGCACAAAGTAAAGGCTCAATTGCAAACTTTCACATCTTACAAGTTATACTTAGGTGCGTGATAAGTGAACTATAAAAATATTTGAATGTTAGAAACATAAATGCATTTTTCATTAATTAATTATATTATATCACTTAGATATATTACATGATCTTAAAAGCTAAAATAAAAGACTAGAAATACGTGCGAGGATTTTTGAATAATGAATGGTACTATTCTCAGTTAAGCAGAGTTTGTCTTATGCCTACAGTTTTTCCGCAGCGGTCGGTTTTTGCATGTCTACAGTCAATTTTATTGACAGATTGATGTCGTACTTCTGAATTACACTGCTGATACCTCACAGATAATTGAATATACTTAGAAGCTTGATGTTAAATATAAATGTACTTTCTTGATTAAAAAAAAGATTACTATGAAATCGTACAAACTCGCGCTCAAACTGTTTTTATGCCATACAGAATTTGGAAATTATGGGTCTTCAGCAGTTTGATTGACTTTCGATGTGCACTTAATTCAACATTGCACTTGGCAAGAAACAAACCCTGGAAGTCTACATCGGAAAAACACGTCCACGCATTTCCTTTTGTATAAAGCGACGGCTTATGCCGTCAAGGCGATCGCGGGCGTTGTTATACGGTCACAGCGTGGAGGGTTAAAAATAAAGCAAATATTTTAAAGGGCTAAACAATAAATAAATCATATTTACAATTTCAATAAATACTTAATTAGGATTGATTTTTGATTGAGCTTAGCGCCCCCGAGACGGTCAAACGGTTTGACTCAAACACGTAGATTTTGGTTTGACTCAAACCATTTGACCGTCTCGGGGGCGCTTTAGACCATTCTCACATTTCGCCGATAGACGTGCAGCACTAAATCAAAGAGGTGAGAAGGTGCTGCCAACTGGTGGCGCCAACCTGAATCTTGTACTCTATCCTCCTGACACCTCGCGTCCTTTACAAAGTGCTAAATAAACTGTACTCTAAAGTCCGAATATTTTTTAACTCCGTATGTCGATAATGGACGACGACCTACAGGTAGCCTCAATTCCCGAGTGTTTGTTTTTTCCCGCTAAAAAGATATTGGACACGTGATTGCTCACAGCCAATGAAATTTAAGTAATGGCGATAGTTTGTCCTCGAAGTTTGATAGAGATATCCTACCTAGTGGCCGCCATTCTTGCGACCCGTGCTCAGGAGTATACAGCTATGGCGGCACGTGGTCGACGCAGTAAGTCAAACTTATATTTTTTTTGTTAAATTCGCTCGTTTTAACGTAGGTTTTTTATAGAATTGCAAATTAGTAAACATTCTTTCAAAATCACATACTTTTGTGTAGATATGAAGTACAGTAAAGTAAATAAACCGTCGTAAAAATATTAAACCTATACAAAGACCTGTCGTTCGTAGTGTATGTGTTTTTTTCATGAATAATATTATAAAACTAAGTGTCGATTGCGTATTTTTTTACTTTTTATGATTATATTAAAAATATAATTATGTTTAGTACTTAATGTGTAACATTACATTAAATTTCATTAAAATTTTAAATAATTTGTTTAATTTATTCACATAACCTACTATGCTTGAATGACCTAAAGTCCTTTATAAAAGACAAAAAATACCTAAACAGAAATATGTTCAATGTCTTTATCAAACAATATTAAACAACATTTGTTTTAGTGAAAATTTGAGAAACACCTTAGTTTACGTTTTTTTCAACAGCCAAGGTCTCGGACTTTGCAACAGAAACAGTTTAATGCTTTGTAAAGTACACTCGGCTATAGTGGCAAGGAATTTCAGTTAAATGCTCGGTGTCAGGAGGCTATCATGCTGGGGCCACATTAACGGGAAACGCCGTTAATATCGCGATAATGGACGATTAACGTTAGTGCGGCCACGAGTTACTTGACATTGACATTTATAATTCGTTTTTTGGTCTGATAAGTTCCGTATAGTGGCTTTTTTGTCGACATAGTGCTGCCACATAGTTCCTGCACGTTTCCTATATATACATGGTGTCCCAAGACTCTGCGACATGAAGGGAAAGTACCGCAAATATTGTAGATTTTGTGTGCCAAGTTCCAATTATTTTATAGTATTTTTTCTACTCCTGTACTTTTATCTGTCTTTTACTTGGTCACGAACAGTAAGGAAAACAAAACTTTCCGAACTAAATTCATTGATGCCAACATAAAAAAAAGTTTTTTTAATATCGTCACTGCGTGTCACTAGCGAGTATACGTCAAATTATTATTTTTTTACCATACACACATACTGTCAGTCATATGTCATATTTGCCTTGTTTGCAGGCTATGTTTAATTTTAGTTTTGTTTTTGCATTTTTATCGTAAAGTTAGGACTGAGCACTTAATCCTTGACCTAAGTTTAACCTAGATTTAGAAGTCTGTGGCTAGCAGTATCGTTTTGCGACTATAACGACACTAGTGCTGTTACGGGGAATAGAGTATAGATAGACTTCTCTGAACTCATATTATGTATGTTCTTATAGTGTTCGTGACCAAGTAAAAGACAGATAAAAGTACAGGAGTAGAAAAAAAAGTCTCCTTTCAGCAAAATATCCTATCTACGATATTTGAGGTACTTTCCCTTCATGTCGCATAGTCTTGGGACATCCTATAGGTCATTTCTCCAGAAATATGTCTGCGGTCACCTGATTCATCTGGCCCTTTTTCATACTGGGCATTTCTCCAGAAATATGTCTGCGACTCATTCATCTGTCTCCATACATTTAGTATGAAAAAGGGCCAGATGAATGAGGTGACCGCAGAGATATTTCTGGAGAAATGCCCACTAAATGTATGGAGACAGATGAATGAGTCGCAGACATATTTCTGGAGAAATGCCCTATATAGGTGTCGTCATCGGTAAATGTGAAAACGCTCTTAGGATGCATTTCCACTGAGGCGGAACGGAGACGAACGGACCGTGAGTTAACCAATCACGCTGCTTCTACTGACATGGAGTAGAAACTTCGTGCACTGTGATTGCCCTTTCCCCTACGCTCCGCCCACGTCAGTGGTAACGCACCCTTAAAGTCCGATTCCGTGGACCGCAGTCGGCGGAATCGTACCTTTAAAATAAAAGCTCTAATAGAATCTGATGTTTAGCTACCTATCTACATTTGTCCATATTAGTCCAATCAACCATTTAGTAGACACCAAGGACCATTAAAACAAGAGGACTGTCATTTTCATACTTTGGATCGTGCCCCGACCGCAAGGGGATTTCCAGGCAAAAACTAGATGGCGCTAAAAACTAAACATTTAACGATGTTATAATTGAACAAAGAAACATAGTATAGTAACAATTAGTTCCTGAACAGCTAATAATAAATAAATTCTAACATTTAAATACTGTGTCACGTTTGCAAAGTTGAATAATTGTAAATAATATAATTATTTTACCAAGCTTATACATAGATGGCGTTGTAAATATCGGGGAACAGCTTTTTGTATGGAGAATGACAGTCCTCTTGTTTTAATGGTCCTTGGTCCGTACGAAGGAATTATTGCGGTCATACAGAAAGATAGTTGATGGGAGTATATGTATGATTTCCAATTTAACTACGTAATATAAGGCAATATTGAACCTTAGATATTCCAGCCCTTATAAAATCTTTAAAATAGGTACTTATATGCGTACTTTTTACACTCATTTCTTTATATACTACACTGATATCGACTTATTTTTGACACAATAAATAACGCGAAGCGACAATCTCGCACAATAGGCTAGTTTCCTGTAGTAAAAATAAATTATTTTACACTAATTATCTTATTCAGCTTCCAAAACTGATCCCAAATTCAGATTCACTTATTTTCTTGTCTTTGACGATTTTAAAATGAGAAGAAATTAAAATAAGGAGACAATTTGACCATAACAACCTGTGACGTCATTTATTCATATTTTCTATGAAGCTGCATACTGTCGTTGTGTTTTGACACTTCATAAAAATAATCTGATTTGATCTGTTAGGAAACTAGCCTATTATTGCGAGAGAGTCAACCCTGGCTGCGCCGAACCCCTCGGGGGTAAGGTCAACGACCTCGCTCGATCTGCTTTTCCGGGTGGAGTGATAAACGCCTGGCCGGCCACAGCTGACCATTTCAGTGTAAAAAGCACACACATAAATCCCTACAGATTTACATTAACTCTTAACAATAATCAATAACACCACCAAAATGAAAATCATAACAGCTAACACTAATATACAATGCATTTTTCTATTTTTCCTCTGATACCTCTCCGCTTTCTGCAACTGCTTATAACCTTCCTGTACTTGCACCTGAGTAACTTCAATATTATAGTCAATTCTATCTAATATAGTACCTTGCTCGTGGACCATGTGCCCTAAATCTTTGAAGATTTCATTTAAATCGACTATTGAACGGACAATTTTGTTGACCTCCTGCTCTCTCTCCGCTACCATCCTAGTGTTTTCTTCTTGCAGCAACAGCATTTGCTTCTGATTAAGCGATGGCTTCTCAAAATTGTCAGTCGGTTGGTCATCGTCTATGAAATTATTTGTAATCTTCTGCGTACCTGATGTGCTCGGTAGAGAGAAAAGCAAGTCGGTCTGATTGCTGGTCAAGTCGGGTAGCAAATTGGTGTTGTCGTCCAAACTGAGCTCCTCGAAGTTGGGCAAGTCGAAGTAAGCGTTTGACCGTTCCTCTCTCGATGTGAGGGACTTTAGATAGTTGGATTGCGCCGTTCGAAATGTGATGCTTAGTTCTTGGAGTGTGGTTACTAAAGCTTGCACCACGTTCGACGCTAATTTTTGTTCGGTTTTATTACCTGAAAAGAAAAAAGGCATGTATATAAATAATCTACTTTTTTTTTTAATGGCGCACACGCCCTGGATGCGGGGTGTATTTGCCAATGTCGACGTTTCGAATCAGACACACGAAAGCAGAGTGAAAGAAATAATCTACTTATTTAGTATTTGAATGATTGTTTTAATTTGGCAAAAACTATAAGCAACAAATCTAAACAGTCATCTTTTTTAATGATTTGTACTTCTTTGAGACATAAAATAAATCAAATCAATCGATGTTTTAATCTGTTTAGAACGGTTTTACCTACGCCAAAAATGTTTGGCATTTACTAAAATGATTCTTTTAGTATTTAAATGATCGTTTTAATTTTGCAAAAGCACAAGCGTAAAAATCTGATCTGTCATCTTTTTTAATCATTGATCCTCTCTTTTTGAGACAGAATGTTTGAGATGTAGAAATTACTTCTACGCTAATCGACTGAAAATGGGCTTAGATTTCGTATTTTTTTTCAAAGCACATACGACCCGCCAGCTTGTCGACGAAGCCCCGCAAGGCGGGGCTTCTTTTTTTAGTCTGAGGGACGCAAGTACAAGTAACCTAAGGAAAGAAACCCAAGAAAAAGGGGTTTATTTTATTACCTTTTTCTATGCGGGGGGCCCGCTCCAGCTCAAGCTCTCGGCGGTTAGTCGACCGATTTCGGTGGTTAGTCGACGGATCTCAGTGTTCGGTCGGCAGGTGTGTTGCTATAGCATTGTATATTGCTATTGGAGTCTCTTACCATGTCTGACTTGTGCTTTAATAGCGGTTAGGTGCGTGTAGGCATGGGTGAAGTGTCGGCCGATCTCAGTGGTCAGTCGACCGAAATCGATGGTTAGTCGTCGGATCTCAGTGTTCAGTCGACCGGTGTGTTGCTATAGTATTGTATATTGCTATTAGAGTCTCTTACCATGTAGAATAGAATAGAATAGAATGAATAGAATAGAATGATAATTTATTTGCAGAAACACACACAATGGTTATAAATGTCTGACTTGTGCTTTAATAGCGGTTAGGTGCGTGTAGGCATGGGTGAAGGCCGATCTCGGTGGTCAGTCGACCGAAATCGATGGTTAGTCAACGGATCTCAGTGTTCGGTCGGCCGATGTGTTGCTATTTTTTTATTTTTTATTTTATTTTATTTATACAATTTAATCACACAGCATGACAGTTTTTTATAACTAAGGCACTGTGAAATTACATATCAGTTAGAAAATTCTAAAAGAATTACAAAAGTAAGATTTAAAATAAAGCAAAAAACAATAATAATAATAAATTAAATTGAGGACACGCGCACATCCATCTTCTCACAAAACCTCAAACATTCATCATGCAATACACCCCATCTACTCGCAAATACATCACAGCCAGGGGCTGATGCGAGGAGCCTATTTAAGAGGTGTAAGGCACGAACCAACGGAGAATTTCTACGGGACACAGTTCGTGACGTCGGTACCGCTAGCAAGTGGCGATCACGAGGACGAAAAAGAATTTTAGTCAACGGGGGAACAAATAGACGCACTAGCTGTGCAGCCAATTCTATAGTATTGTATATTGCTATTGGAGTCTCTTACCATGTCTGACTTGTGCTTTAATAGCGGTAAGGTGCGTGTAGGCATGGGTGAAGTGACTGCCGATCTCGGTGGTCAGTCGGCCGATGTGCTCCTGCTCGCCGAAGTCGTCTAGCGCGGGCCGGCGGATCTGCCGCGAGTGCCGGGATTGGAGCTCGGACAGTTTCGTGGTCAATCGACCAAACTGAGTGATTAATCGGCCGATCTCAGTGATCAGACACCCGATCTCAGTGGTCAGTCGACCGATCTCGGTGGTTAGTCGACCGATCTCGATGGTTAGTCGGCCGATCTCAGTGTTCGGTCGGCCGATGTGTTGCTATAGTATTGTATATTGCTATTGGAGTCTCTTACCATGTCTGACTTGTGCTTTAATAGCGGTTAGGTGCGTGTAGGAATGGGTGAAGTGTCGGCCGATCTCGGTGGTCAGTCGGCCGATGTGCTCCTGCTCGCCGGAGTCGTCTAGCGCGGGCCGGCGGATCTGCCGCGAATGCCGGGATTGGAGCTCGGACAGTTTTGTTCTTAGCCTGGAAATGGGGTGACGGTGTGAGTGCAAACATGGAAAGATTACACATGATTGTGAGTGACCGCCTATCTTCATTAATACAATCAAGGACCATTAAAACAAGAGGACTGCCATTCTCCATACTTTAGATTATACCCCGACCGCAAGGGGATATCCAGGCTAAAACTAGATGGCGCTAAAAAACTAAACATTTAACGATGTTATAATTGAACAAGGAAACATAGTACCGTAACAATTAGTTCGTAAACAGCTAATAATAAATAAATTCTAACATTTAAATACTGTGTCACGCTTGCAATGTTCAATAATTGTAAATAATATAATTCTTATACCAAGCTAATACATAGATGGCGTTGTAATATCGGGGAACAGCTTTTTGCATGGAGAATGACAGTCCTCTTGTTTTAATGGTCCTTGGTACAATCGAACACACTGTTAACAGTACATTTGTAAACAAATATCAACTTTATTGCAACGTGTTAAAGTCTATGGGTGGTCAGTTAGCAGTGGCTTTGTTTGTCACCATATTAGTTTTTTTTTTATTGGTCTCAGTTTTTGTGATAAGTATGACGTTAAATGCAAGTAAATGGTTGCAACAGTATATAAAATTGTGGCTAATAGATTTTTTAATTACTTATTTGGACTAATTTGCTCATCAATATAAACAATATAAGTGAAATTTGTGTGGCATGACAAAGTTCAACATTTTGTTGCCCAGTGTTACTTTAATATGCCATTGTGTCCCACTTCTAGGCAAAGGCCTCCCCCCCCCCCCCCTTTTTTTCCATATGTCCCAGTTTTTAGCTATATCTGGCCATTCACAAAAGATTCAAAAGCATTTGACCATCGCCATAGATAGAGGTATGCAACTCGGTTATCTTTTGTATGGAAAAAACATATAGGTTTCGGTTAAAACTCGAGTTTTTTCCGTATTAAACATAACCAATTGCAATCCCTAGAACCAACCTTCCTTTAGAAGTCGATTGAAACAACTGTACCTAGTGATAATATAATGGGCCTCCTCCAAAGCATCCGTCCAAGGCGGCGGTGCAGTCTCTGCCCGGAGCTCCAACCCCGCCTCCATGTCATTATTGGTGCCCCGCATAAGCCGGACCATCTCAGAGTCATTCTGTAAAATATGTATGGATGCATGTAAATGCTATTGCATATAAAATCATACAGAAATTATTCCAAAATCAATGGCTATTGTATGGTCCACATCAAATAATTTGCAACATTTAATGCGCCGAATATATGTCTGTGCCTATAGCAATAAGGATGTGCTCAGGCTACCATCCGGCTCCATCATCAGCTCATCTCCATATCATAATAATATTGCATTGTCATCTGATTTACATATTCTTGCAAAATTTCAACTCAATTGGAAATCGGGAAGTGGATCGCATTAAACTTGCAAGATTTGATTACAGAGACAGTTACAAAAAGTTAAAAAATGAGTATGTGGTAAGTACTTAATTCTCTCAAACATGCATTTCTTGGAGTTTTTTTAATTAATTTCATTGCATATTTGAGGAAAGCACTATACATACCTCAGCGTTAAAAGGTACTTAAAAAGGGCTTACTTCCTGGCCTCTGCAGTAATGTACTATTATTTTAAATATCAAAGATCCAAAGAGCTACATATACTGTAATAATGGAATTATCCGAGACATTTTCTCTGACAGTACTATCAATTATACTCCTCGCGCCGAATCATGATCCCTATGACAGTTCTTTCTCCGTACTTTTGTAATGTCGTCACTGACATTTTTAAACGGTTTGTAGACATTATTCGGACGTATAGCATGTGCATTTACATATAAAATCAAATTTCAGTAATTATAATATGAAACAAATAAGTTTTGTTTATCATTTTCGGAATCAGGTGTAGAAAGTGGAAAGAGTGAACTGTCATAGGGATCATGATTCGGCACGAGGAGCATAAGCATTGTTAAGCCTTCATTATGCTACACCAAAAGTGTTAAACAATTTTATTAAATTATGTACTCAGTAATACAAGTTTCTGTTTACTTAAGGTCTTGTTGGCGGTTGCCATTTAATGCCCCCTGTCCTAGGGAGACAAAAAACCATTAACACGTTGATGGACAGTACGCCTATAGGCGTAATCCTTGGGCAAAGTAATCCCATAGTAAGCCTTTGATGCCTATAGGCGTTCTGTCCATCAACGTGTTAAAAATCGAATCTAAAATAAATTGTCATTACCCGAAGCGCCAAAAGAAAAGAAAAGGAAAAAAAGAAGATAAAAGAATGTAAGAAAGACATGTAAAAGAGCCCTTGAGGGCCTACTTACAGAAATAAATTATTTTATTTTATTTATTTTATTTTATTTTATTGAGGTTGAGATATAGGCACGCCTACTAAATAAAAGTAAATAATAAATTATTAAACTATTTACAATCATAATTTATTTTTTTGGTGAGAGGATAAGAACATAGAGGATAGGAACTAAGATAATTAAACTTGGCGGCAAACTTAGAGTACATTAGAGGCTAATAGCTAATATACAACCTTAAATTGTGATAGGATGATGCAAGATATATATATATCATAGCTATAACTTCTCATGTTGTTTCAACTGCGTTGTAACAAACTTGTAGACGTGGAAATGGGCTTCTACTTACTTTATCACCACCATAAACATTTAACGGGTGTTTGGACCTTGTATCTGACCCATTGATGGTAAACACAGTCAGTCAGTTTTATTGGACATTGTAATCAATAATGTGTACCTGTTCTGAAAACAGCTGACGACTGTGAATAGCATTGTTGCGCATCAGCACGAAGACTTCTGTTAGACTTCGCGACACCATTTTAACTGCTATATATCAATATTTTAAGCTTATTATTTGGAAATATTATTTTATTTCACTTCAGATTTGACACGGATCCGGACTGACATTTCGGTAAATAGGTTTTGATCTAGACACTTGACAAGCCTATTTTCCTTATATTTTTCCTTACTTTCCAATCCAAATCAAGCTTATGAGACCTCGCAGGAACTTGAAGAGAAATTCAGTCAATCATTAACTTATCTTATTTTTTGTTACTAAATTGCAAAAATATTTTTAAAATGAATTATAAATTATATTCGCTTTATAAAAAAATCAACTTTTTTTCTTTAAATCTACGAAGTGACTCATTGTTACAGGTTCCACAAGCACTATTTGGACTAACATTGAATAATATCGAAAATAACGCCCTCATTCTGTCAAAATTTGTGGTTATAATTGTTTACTTCCGAAGTTTCCGAATTATCATCGAATTTACTTAGAATTCATCATATATGTGAAGGAAAGAAGTCGCGGCCTTGTTGCCAAAGAGTTTTCATCTATATTTAGCATTAAAACATTCATCAAATTACTTGGGAGCAGCTACAATGAGTATGCCATCGCACGATCCCGGGCCAGAACAGTTCCACCAATTCCCGTCGAATAGAATAATTGTAATCCACCCAGGCTCGCTCTATGTGCGCATCGGTCGAGCCTCGGACCTATTACCAGTGAAACAGCTTCACTGCATCGCAAGAAAACGCCGACATGGCGGCAAAATCTACCGCGATCCTTTCGTACCGCCAAGCGTGCCAAAAACAAAAGAATTGATAGAAGAGCTCGAAGAATGTCGGCTACAAATATCGCATACCTTGCAATCTTGCATGCAGTCGAACGGGGCGAGAAGATACGCCACACCACCGCAGCAAATTGCCGCCTTTAACCGAAGGTCTCTGCCAGAAAACGTAAGTGACGGGGAACCGTGGCCCCAAGTGGAGTGCGAAATCGTTGTCGGCGATCTAGTCCTAGATATAGACCCAGATTTACCATTTAACATACACTTCCCATACAGACGGGGCGATTTTAACATCCATTCCGAAGTTGGAGGCTCAATATCCTCAGTTCTCAACGATTTATACATAATTTGGAGCTCCATAATAGAGCATAAGCTTGGAATACCGTTAATAGAGCTAATAAAGTATAGATGTGTATTGTTGATTCCTGATCTCTACTCGAGAAGTCACTTGAAGTATTTAATGTCATTGTTGTTGAAGGATCTAGGATTCGGTCACTGCTTTTTAGTTCAAGAAAGTGTTGGAGCGACTTTTGGAGCAGGTATTGGCTCAGCATGTGTTGTAGACATTGGTGATCAAAAAACTGCTATATCTTGTGTTGAAGATGGCATATCTCATAAAACTACAAGGCTGCGGATGGACTACGGTGCTGGAGATGTATGCCAAGCATTATCCTGGATGTTCCATAAAAGTGCATTTCCTTACAAAGATTGGAATGAAAACATACCAAGAGACGTAGTACTGATGAGGAATTTGTATGAAAACTTCTGCCATGTAAACCTAGATGTATGTGGGCCTTTAGAAAAATCGTTTCTTGTTGATCATCCAGGTGATATCATCAATAAATACACACTTCAAGTAGGTGACGAGTGTATCATATCTCCACTATCAATGTTTTACACTGATCTCCTCAAGATAACTGGTATGAAAGCAACTAAAATACAGAACCGACAACCTAGTGACCCGGAGGATCCGTTTGATGCAGAGTTCTTAAGAGAAACTGGCAGGAAACGAGAGACAGCTGATCCTAGCACGAATGAAAGCCAGCAGTTCGAAGCTGTTAATGAAAGCCAGCTAGCAACGAATCCAGATGAAGATATTGTGGTTGATACATTAGAAGTAGGTCCCGGAGATGCAGTAGCCCTAGCTCCCGGTCAAGTACTAGCACTGGATGCAGCAATATTACAAAGTATTGACCGGTGTAGCAGCGAAGAGCTGAAACGTAAGATGTACAGCAGCATTCTGATCGTTGGAGGAGGTGTCAAAGTCCACGGATTATCCATGTGGCTACAGAACAGGTTAGCCCTCCAAATACCATATGCGTATAAAACGGAGCAATTAGAAATTGTGACATCACCAAAAGACATTGATCCAGCTAGTACGGTGTGGAAAGGGGCCGCTGTTATGTCCTGTTTGGAGTCGGCTATGGAACTATGGATCAATCAGACCGAATGGAACAAGTTTGGTCTACGGATATTAAGAGAAAGAGCACCATTTATTTGGTAGCATAAATAAATTACTGCAAAAACTATGTTTTTTTCTTAACCATAATCATTTGTTTTTAAACAGATAAACAAGATGGTTTGACGATCTTTAACACGTTTCAAGTCCTGGTGCCAATGTGGGGTCATGAAGGTTTTTTTCAGGAGTCCATGCTTCCACTATGGGGTCACTTCCCCATACTGATTGCACAGTTGGGACTTGTGACATTGTCCGATAGTTTTGTATGGGGAACATGTTAAAGTCACTGGAAGTCGATGGAAGCAGAAGGCTCGTGACCGTGAGTTGTGACAGTATTTGGGAGAGATCAGCAGTAATGTCTCTAGGTTGAAATGATAATTAAAACAGATTTAAAATATTAAAAAAATAATTTATTACAAAAAATACTGTTCAGTACAAAATTTGGCGACATTCATTGAGATTTATTAAGTACAATATACACTAGTTGGTATCATATTTCGCCATATCGATACCTTTAGACTCAAAAGGCGTAAACGCCGTAGGTAGTAATGGCATTTACGCCCTTTGAGTCTAAAGGTATCGATATATGGCAAGATAATTGATTTACATGAATAGCAAAGTATGTAGGCGTAATAATTATCACTGTACTTATTAAAAAGCGGCTCGCAATTTTTTCCTAAAAATACAACTGCATAATATGACTGACTACTATAGCTGGGCAACTTCGTTGGTGACACTGACCTGTGTGCTTTTTGTTATGTGCAGCCGTAACTACTTACACAAGTTACCGCCAACATGAACGGCGACCGACAGAGGCAGCCTCCGTCGGTAGCCGTTCATGTTGGCGGTAACTTGTGTAAGTAGTTACGGCTGCACATAACAAAAAGCACACAGGTGAGTGTCACCAACGAAGTTGCCAAGCTATAGTGTAGACTGTAGAGATAATGAGAATCTTATATGAAGGATTGCGCTAAATAACCGTTAATTCAATTTAAAAAAAGTGTCCAGCTAAGAGGAGTAAATAATAGTTAAAAATCTCCCCGGAGTGGCGCTAGCGTAGGGTTGCCATACGTCCCGGTACGCCGGGACATGTCCCGGTTTGCAACATGGTGTCCCGGCGGATAAACTAATTGTCCCGGTTTAAAAATCATAGTTATTTAGGGCTGGACTAGGTAAATAATAATATACCTATTATAAACACGACTAACTAACTAGCTAGCTAGGCTAATCGTACGTGGATAGAACGACGTAAAGTCGCGGTCAATAGAATTTGCTAACTTTGTAAATAAACCGCCATATTGAAATTGTTTCTGAATGATGAATTTACTAGTGATGGGGAAGACTCTTACTTTACTCTTTTATGTCAAAACATATGGACTATTAAAGTATCGAACGCAAGAAACAGGTATTTTTAATTTGCTTAATCAGAAGACGAATCGTTACTTGAAGATTATGTATCCACCAGTATTTATCACAAGAGGTGCCGTTATTTCATCCGTAGCTCTATCGATGATGCTGTCTAAATATTTAATTTTATTTTCTTAGGTACAGAGCGTAAGTTAGGTAGTGTGTAGCAGCTTTACAATATCACCAACTTAAGGGTATCAGCGTTATTCGTCCCATTCCATTAGCTTTTCGTTCAATTCGTATTTGGTCTCATTCTATATTCGTCACACATTCTTTATTCGT
This sequence comes from Eudemis profundana, assembly GCA_947034925.1. Taxonomy (NCBI): domain Eukaryota; kingdom Metazoa; phylum Arthropoda; class Insecta; order Lepidoptera; family Tortricidae; genus Eudemis; species Eudemis profundana. The sequence continues at coordinate 3,828,877 of OX344814.1, read as the reverse complement.
CTTGTTCGCTATATGTCTCTATCTTCCTAAGTCTAATTCTGTAACTTGTCTCATTCTTAATAAGTCTTAATCGTATTTCGTCACGGTCTTCCTAGGACTAATTCTTCATTATTCCCTTTCGATTTTGGTCTCATTCCATTATTCGCCTAAATTTTTTGCATACGTTCGATGTTGGTCACATTCGTAATTAGCCTCATTCGTTTTAAGTCCAATTCTAAGTTCGTTTCATTCGTTTTGCGTCTTGGTCGCTATTTGTAACTATCTTTTCCCGTCAATCTTAAATTATCATTATTAAATCATTTTTAGCATAAGAGTTCTAAAAATAGTGATCAAAAGCCGTAAATTACTAAATTTGAATTTGTTTATTAAACTATGAATAGCCAATTTGGCAAAAAAGATATGAATAAAGCGACTAAGACGTACGTCGTACGGGACGAGTAGCGAACGTGCCCAAAAAAGAATGAGACGAGTTGCCAATAACGACAAAAAAAGAGAGAGACCAATAACGAATGTGTCTAAAGATAAAGTGCGAATGATACTAAAAACGAGAGAGACAAACAAAGACATAGTCCTAAGAAGACCGTGAGGAAATACGATTAAGACTTATTAAGAATGAGACAAGTTACAGAATTAGACTTAGGAAGATAGAGACATATAGCGAATAAGACGAATAAAGAATGTGTGATGAATATAGAATGAGACGAAATACGAATTGAACGAAAAGCTAATAGGACGAATAACGCTGATACCAACTTAAGTCACAACGCTATCATCATAGACAATTGTGGAATTTAAAAGAAATAAAAACGTCATTCCATTATGTCATATAACCTATGTATAATTAAATTTTAAACTTTTAATGAAATATCCAAGATTCAATTATTTATTGTATGGTTTTGTACTTTACGGCAACGACCGTTTAAATAGTGTATAGTTTCAGTGGTGTTTGATGGGGTGGTGTGAAAATTCAAGGGAAACAGTGACAAAACAAAGTTACGCCTTTTGTTTACATAGTTAGCAAATTCTATTGACGGCGACTTTAAGCGCTGAGACTTTTCCGTTCACTTTTTTTTCGAATTTACGTCAACAGTGTCAACACATTTCGGGATCGCGGACTCTCGGCGTTGACAGAGCGAGAGCGCACTGGCACTATCAAGTTCCTTTTTTCTACCTTTACTACTTTTTCTTTAAATGTCCCGGTCTGAGTCCCCACACTTATGGCAACCCTACGCTAGCGTTGCATGCATGAGTATAAAATGAATTTAGCAGCTGTAGACGGAGTGAAGTGCGCTGATATGAAGGGTAGATGTAAGGTTTAATGCAGCGGTCGGCAACCCGCGGGCCGCATGCGGCCCGTGAACCACTCACTTGCGGCCCGCGAGCCTCCCTGGCTCTTTTGTATGTAAATGTCGCTATATTCAAAATTGTATGAAATCACAAATTATTAACAAAGTGCGGCCCGCGTCAATTTCGTTAGCTACTATGTGGCCCTTGGCTGCTAAAAGGTTGCCGACCGCTGGTTTTATGTATTGGTGACTAAAGTAGGTACATTTTCAATAAAGCGGCAGTACACGCGCCACTTTTAGCTCAGCGCTTGTGCCCAAAAAAACCCGCATCTTTTAAAATACCAGATTCTCGATTTATCAGAATCCCCGTACGTACCTATAGCAGATTTTCAAAATAATACTCTACAATAGTACATTACACAACTAGGATGGTAATACAAAGAAAGGCCGAGATCGCAGAAGTTTGCGGCCCGAGCTGCAAGCGAGGGACGTAAATATGCGATCGAGGGCTTTCTTTATTACCTCCCGTGTTGTGTACATCATTTTACGTCTACACTTGGCCAGAAAGTGGCTTTTTCCACGACTGTCATACTGAACTTCGAAGTTCAAAATTGCGATTAACTGTATCCCTAAAGTACTAAAATGCGACGCACGTTAGTGCGAAAGTACGCCATATCGATTCACATATTCTCGAATGTTTATCACCGCGATGCACGTTAGTGCGAAAATATGCCACATCGATTCACATATTCTCGAATGTCCATCACCGCGATACACGCTAGTGCGAAAGTATGCCACACCGATGCACACATTATCGAATGTATTCCAGTGCAAAGGCGTGCCACATAGACAAACTTGTTTTCGACTGTTTTACACAGCGATGTTTAATTACAGTAAATCGACGACCGACGAATCGATGTTTTTGTGTGAAGTGCAAACCACTCACCACGATTATGATTGTTGAAACTTATATATAAGATCGCGTATTTAGTCTCGATCTCGTGATTCCGGTATTCGTTAACAGTAGTTGTAGACGGGTGTCATATGATCTGCTAGTGCCCCTGCCCGGTATCTTTGTGGATGCAGGCGATAGAATGGTCTCAGAGAGTTATACATCCAGTGTAGGCACCAGACAGGATGCATCTTTTCTCACAGAGTGACCATGGTAAAGCGTACGAAATCGACTTTAAACGTTGTTTCCCAATGGGAAATCAACAATTTGATCGATTTCAATGCCACCAAAACGCAGGCGTCTGTCTTCAGTGCGAAGAGCCAATTTAACCTAACTTCTACTTTCCGTAATGGAACAGATGTCCCAATCACCGACAACTTGGAACTCCTGGGCATAAGGCTAACATCAAATCTCATTTTCGGCGCCAATATTGAGTCCTGTGCTCAAGATGCTACTAAGAAACTGGGCATTTTAAATCGGATCAAGCGGTGCTACTCTTCTCGCTTCTTACTTTATATAAATTATAAGTCAGTTCTTTCATGGATAACTGCTACCAGCTCTGGGATGGCTCCGATAAGTACCAACTGGTTATAGCAGTGCAGAGCCATTAGACTTATAGACGCTATAGAGGACGAAACGTCAACCGCAACAAAGCTCCACAGCTCACAAAATCGGCATAACATAGCCTGCTTGTCGGTTTTCTACAGATTGTACCACGGAGAGTCTCCTTTCCATTGTCGGTTATACTCACTAGATTTATTATGCGAACAGTTAAAGTGTGGAACTGTCTGCCGGCGTCGGTTTTACCGCCAAATTTCAAGCCGGACACCTTTAGGACCAGAATACATGCAATCAATCATAACCAATCGTCAATTCTAATTCCGAAAATTCGGCGGAGACGTGGCGGAGGAGAAAATTGTACCTATTTTTTCTCATTTTCACGCCAATCTGGCGATACAATGCGCGGGAATTGTGTGATGCGCGGAGAAATTAACGGAATAATAAAACGTGCGTTCAAAAAAAAGTAAAAAAAGAAAGTTCTCTTTTAAAATTGCGTTTAAATTGAGTAATTTTATATCATACGTTTTAAATTACAATTCAGGTACACTTTAGTTTAGGTACATCAGTGAGTTATACTAATCATGTTGTAATTTTGCTAACTAAAACAAAAAATCCGAAAATTCGGATTTGCGATTGCAAAATCCGGATTTTAAAACGGATCGCGAATTATTAAAAAATCGTAATCGTGGTGAGTGGTTTGCACTTCACACAAAAACATTGATTCGTTGGTCGTCGATTTACTGTAATTAAACATCGCTATGTAAAACAGTGAAATCGAGTTTGTCTATGTGGCACGCCTTTGCACTGGAATACATTCGATAATGTGTGCATCGGTGTGGCATACTTTCGTACTAGCGTGTATCGCGGTGATGAACATTCGAGAATATGTGAATCGATGTGGCATATTTTCGCACTAACGTGCATCGCGGTGATAAACATTCGAGAATATGTGAATCGATATGGCGTACTTTCGCACTAACGTGCGTCGCATTTTAGTACTTTAGGGATACAGTTAATCGCAATTTTGAACTTCGAAGTTCAGTATGACAGTCTTTTTCCACACTTTATGGCCAGGTGTGGCATAAAATCATTTAGTTTCTTAAGTAACCTACGATTGTATAATCTAGTGTAACGCGACTGGAGTATGATAAATCGAGAATCTGGTATTTTGAAAAATGCGGTATTCTGGGGATGCGGTATTTCAAGCTCGGCTGCCCCATATCAAAACCTAGTAAGTGCTTCAAATCAAATTTTAAAAAGGGCGTATAAACATAAACATAAAAATGTTGTTAAGCTCTTTTTTTAAATTTATCTGAAGCACTTACTACGTTTTGATATGAGGCAGCCGCGCTATTTAGCACATTTCGATGGACACTTCTATACACAGAGACTATTCGCCTTTCGTCTACTCTCCATACTTACAACGATAAAATTGATACAGGCACTGATCATAATATTATCTTACAAGCTACAGAGTATATTTCTATACGTATAAAAATATCTTTAGGGTACAATTTTGCTCGATTTTTTATTTTCATAAAATCCAGTATGAGATTCATTGTTTTACAAAATTTGAGCATTTAACTAATAAGTGTACATTAACATTAACTAAATGTTGACACATTTTCCATAAGAAGTCTTAATTTTTTACAAAATTTGAGCATTTAACTAATAAGTGTACACTTACATTAACTAAATGTTGACACATTTTTCATAACAAGTCTTAATTTTTTACAAAATTTGAGCATTTAACTAATAAGTGTACACTTACATTAACTAAATGTTGACACATTTTTCATAAGAAGTCTTAATTTTTTACAAAATTTGAGCATTTAACTAATAAGTGTACATACACTTACATTAACTAAATGTTGACACATTTTTCATAAGTCTTAATTTTTCATAACATTTTTTTTATAAGAACACATCACTATATAAGGCCGCGGCCTGGACGTCAGAGTGGAGGGGGGCGGCGTACACAAATATTTTTTTGTGAAAAATGTTTTTTTGAGACAAGTTTTTATCGCTGACTGTACTTTTTGTTCGCAAACTGCACGTCAAAACTAATCTAACGAGCCCAAACACGGTGGATTTATCTTATGTAATTTAGATGGTCCTATGACCACTTTCCGGCAACATCAGGTCAGCTTCATTTAATATTATTTTTATGCATAGAGACCCTTTACATCCCTATAAATGCATTACAAATACACATTCTGTGAATATGTTAAACAAGTTACTATTACCATTTCTAAAATCAAACATAAAACGCCAATTAAAACAAAAATATTGCTTTGGTATTAATGAAATCTCATGTATTAACGTCATACTGTTGTGATACTTGTAAAATGGTGGAAAAGAGAAACTGGTGAGTTTCTTCCGGTGCTTCTCACCAGAAGGTCACCCGAAGCGCCAAAAGAAAAGAACAGAATCAGACATGTAAAAGAGCCCTTGAGGGCCTACTTGCAGAAATAAATTATTTTATGTTATTGCATGGTAACACCTGATTTACATATCCTTGCCAAATTTCAGCTTAATCGGGAAGTGGGTCAAATTTAACTTGCACGATTTGATTACAGACACACAGACATCGGGACGGTGAAACCAAGGACCATTAAAACAAGAGGACTGTCATTCTCCATACTTTGGATCGTAACCCGACCGCTAGGGGATTTCCGGGCAAAAACTAGATGGCGCTAAAAACTAAACATTTAACGATGTTATAATTGAACAAAGAAACATAGTATAGTAACAATTAGTTCGTAAACAGCTAATAATAAATAAATTCTAACATTTAAATACTGTGTCACGTTTGCAAAGTTGAATAATTGTAAACAATATAATTCTTATAGCAAGCTTATACATAGATGGCGTTGTAAATTCGGGGAACAGCTTTTTGTATGGAGAATGACAGTCCTCTTGTTTTAATGGTCCTTGGTGAAACTATATAAAAGCTTGGGGGTCATCCACAAAGTACGTCACACGATTATTCAGATTTTTAGACCGCACCCCCCTCCCCCATATCACACTTTTTTGTACAGTAGAAATTCTTTTTCTAGAGCGAATTCACTTAGCTTTGTACCTGACGAACAATACTCATTATCTGCATTGTTAACTGTGGCCACAACTTCGACTTCGAGATGTAAGGCATTATAGTGCACATAATTTTTACACTAAATTAGTCTTTAAGTCGAGCAAAATAAGGTTTACTCTTAAACAAAGAGAACACAGATGTTGGTCACTTCGTAAGTGAAAGAGCAGCGAAGTACGTATCGATGCTTAGAAAGACGAACGATGTATTCTCTTTGTTTAAGTGTAAACCTTAATTCGTTTGACTTAAAGACTAATTTAGTGTAAAAGCTATTTGCACTTATAGTGCCTTACATTTCGAAGTGGTAGTGGTTTAACAATGCAGACAATGAGTATTGTTCGTCAGGTACACAGCTAAGTGAATTCGCTCTAGAAAAAGAATTTCTACTGTAACATATTCCATCTTTTTAATATAGGCTGTCATATTTGGCTAGACCCCCCCCCCCCCTCCTTATACGTGTGACGTAATATATATGTCGCCGCCAAATAGCTTAATTAGCTACTTGGTTAGCTGCCTAGCCTTTTCATTAAACACACTCCTTATTTGGTTAGGTTTGTTAGTCAGCTTGTGACCCTCAGAGCAGAAATAGAAGCCCCGGGCAGCGGAGCTTCGTCGAGCTGCTGGCGCGTCATAATTTAGTGAAAATGCTAGGCAGTTAACCAAATGGCTAATTAAACCAGTTAGCTGCGACATATGGATGGCAATGTAAATTACTCTTAAAAGTTAGGACATTAGTTTAAAAGAACACATTACATGATATACCAATGCACTATTTTTAAGGAATCATCATATTTACTGGAAATATTTTGAATCCTCATAGCTTAATGTGGAAACACCACAATTTTATTATAATTATAGATTACATTGAGCAAATGCATTGAAAAATCAAATACGATCGACTACAGCTAATGCCGGATTTGAACCCGCACCTCTGTCAAAGTATAAAGACAACCAAGTAGTTCGTCTTCGCCGTTTAGGAGCGCGCGACACCTGAGCGTGCCTAAGGCACAGGGCTGCCGCTCGTCGGTTCTGTAAAGTACCTACTTACTACGAACGTAACTTTTATTAGGTTGACCTCGATCGAACGAACAATCGTTCGAGGTCAACCTAGTAAAAGTTACTTATTTCAATATGAAAGTATCTGATCGCACACATCTGATGTTAATGTTATTAAGTTTAAATAAATTAGTATTGGTATGTGTACATGTAAGTAACGTAAATATTTCGGCTCGTTTCATAAAACCACTCTCGTGTTTAAGGCATTTTATGTATCAATAGAATCAACTACTATTTAATTAGTACACGTTTAAAAAAATCTGTTAATTATACTCATCACTGTCAAACAAAATAATTATCTACTCTATTTAATTGGTATATTTTGATCACAAAACTATCAAACATTCTATAAACGACTTAAAATATAACATTTATGTAGGTACTAATAAAATATACACCTTTCGGGATCCTTAGGAATGCAGAAATATGACAATTCTGGATTTTGCGCATTATTCTTCAAACATCCGAACACACTGTAGTATATACGTCTTCTATACTTTGCTTCGTCCGCAGACATTTTGAACGTTCGACCGCTCTCGACGATGTCTCAGCCCTGACTAAGCACGCGGCGATGCTTGCCTGTGGTGCGTCCGTACAGTCAAGGGCACCAATATGTATACACCACAAAGTTTCAAAAATATGTATACAGCTCTTATTAGTATGGCAGTAAGGTTTATGTATACATATTTTGGAACTTTGTGTGGATGTTTATCTTTGCCCTTGACTGTACACGGCGCGCACACATGCGCGCTCCCGATGTACCTTTTATCGGAACAAAAACTACTCTGTCATTCCGGGACAGCGAGTTATCCAATTTCTTCCGATCGTATTTGATTTTTCAATGCATTTGCTCAATGTATGTATAATTATGATATGCCATTTAAAACAATAATGTATAGTCGCGGAATAAGAGGGTTCGTCTTTTATAATAAACCTAAACTCATTTAGGTACCCACGTATTACCTTAAAAGTGACGAACCTTTTCAGTCTGCGACTACTAACTGGAGACATTATTTTCTATAAGAACACATCGGATAACATAGAACCATGAATAAATAGAACCATTTAAAAATACATGTTAGGTAAAAACATTTTTCTATAAGAACACTTATGTTATGATATGGTTTTATTGCATTAGACATATTATGTTCTACGGTTGGTTTTCCATAACAACGAAAAGGAAGTTATAGTACATTACATAACGCGCAGCGTGCGGAAAAAGCCACTTTATGGCCAGGTGTGGCATAAATATATACAGCGTGTAAGTCTAATACGGGCGAACAATTAATTAAACCAGATATAGCGTTTAGTAGTGTTATCATTAATTAATATGATTTTTTAAAGTACCTACACTTAATAGTGACCTCGTAATTAATTTTTGAAAATTTACCGAGCAGCAATGTACCGCATACATGCTTGTTATGACATTGCGAGATACGAGCTTTTTTAAAGTAACTGTCAACTAGCGTGTTTGTCAACTTGAATGTGTTGCGTTACATTGCGGCCCGAATTATTTTGTATGGTAAATATTTTCATTGTGGGTTTTAAGCAATAGTTATCTAAATATGCTTCTTAGGTCCTATGCTGACCATCGTTTCAATATTCGCCCATATTAGATTTACAGGCTGTATATATTACTTTACTCTTTGGTTAATATTCCACTCTAACGGCATCAAATTTGATAGAAAAATTTGCTTTTCTCTAACTCCTTTGAAATATACAAACAACATTCAATCTTAATTTGAAATAATTGAGTTTATTTTTGAAAAGAAATATTAAAGGAGCAGTATTACTCTTAAACAACGGTTTGGGGCAAACCAAGAGAAGTGTCAAAAGAAATAAAAAAGTATAGTAAAAAAAAAGTATAGATCCGAATAATGGTATAGCTGCAAATATTTCTGGCTTTATGGGACTACTCAATTTGCGCAGATAAAATGTATTAAGCAAATTTCAGACAAAAGCTGTGGTTAAAATGGATTCTCAACCCTCTTTTCGCTTGTATTGTTAACCGACTCGAATCACCTTCAATTGAGACGCTTAGGGGTCATCGACAAAGTACGTCACACGATTTTTCAGACTTTTAGACCCCCCCCCCCATGTCACACTTTTTCCTAACATATTTGACCTTGTTAGTATAGACTCATATTTGGCTAACCCCCCCCCCCCCATGGGTGTGACGTACTATATGGATTCATGGTACTTGACTACTTACATGAATTTATCACTAAATCTAAATCGAGACAATATTTCATAAGAAAGAGCATCCTGGAATTATTTTGGAGTGTTTAGTAATGAAGGTGTTTATAAATCATAACTCCATTAGCAGCACGGTAAAGGTCTTTTTGACAGTGGGTGCCAAAATCCACCAATCACACCACAAGATTTTGACATGTCAAAACCCTAGTCTTACCCTCAAGTGGTCCGGGCCAAGCTACCTGGTTCGTTCCCAGGGAACGCCACGGCCCCCACCTAGTCCGACCCTCTCAAGGTGGTCTGGGCCAAGCGGCCTGGTTCGACCCCAGGGAACGCCACGGCCCCCACCTGGTCCGATTTTTGCAACAGTCAGTAAGGCTTGCAAGTATGTCAGCTTATAAAAAAAAGACATGTCAAAACATTGTGACATGCTGTCAGATAGGGAACGTGCACGACGAAGGTGCTGCCAACTGGTGCCGCCAATCTAAATCATGTACCCTCTCATGCTGGGGCCACATTGACAAAACCGCCCTTAATTTATCGCGATGAAGAACGATTAACATCAGTATAGCTACGACTTACTATATTTGACATTGCCACTTAGATATTATCATCTATAACTGACAGCTTGATTTGACAGGAGCGTGCACGAACTATAGGTGTCAGTGGCAGCACTAAACGACAAAGAGACACGGGCGGACAATAAAGGAAACCATCGCCCCTGTCAAATCAAACTGTCAATGTCAATGATAATATGTAAGTGTCAATGTTAAATACTGGTAAACCGAGGTTACTTTAAAATGCAGAGGTGACTTTGCAAAAGCAGTTTTTCTGTTATATAATCGATTTTTCCTTTACTAAACTCAATATAGGAAATAAATTTGGTTGATTTTGCAACTAACTATTAAACTGCATCCAAATAAAGAAGTATAAATACCATGTTATAACCATATTAAATCTATCAAAGTAGCCCCATTTTTTCCTAAAGTCACCCCGTTTTACGTATAGTAAGTCGTAGCTACACTGACGTTAATCGTCCTTCAACGCGATAAATTAACGTTATTAACGGCGTTTTCGCCAATGTGGCCCCAGCATGGGAGGGTATATGATTTAGATTGGCGGCACCAGTTGGCAGCACCTTCGTCGTTCCCTATACTTTGCCGAAACCGAAAGTTCGGTCAGACTAGTGGAATAGGGTATTTGACAACAATCAAAATAAATTCATTAACTCTAACCAGCAAATTACGCTTCCAAAACAGCCCGGATAAAATCATTCAAACTTATTTTCGTGCCATCAACGATTTTACAATGACGAAAACTAAAAATAAGGCACCATGTTGAGCATGACGTCACAAGCACGTCACAAGATAGTATTTCATACTAAACTGCATACTTTCGGAGCGTTTTGACACTTCATAAAAAGAAGCTGATTTGAACTGTCATCAAGTAGCCTATTATGATTTCGAAACACCCTCATTGTTTAACACATTCAGTGCCGAGATTCCGGCTTTCGGGTTCATTTTGCAAGGAAAATTGGGTCCTTAGCACTGAAAGTGATAAAAATAAGCAACATTTGTGTCGTTTCGCGGGTAAAATTACCTTATAGATGTGGTCGCTTGCGTCGTATCCTACTCCGTTACTATAAGATATAAAAATAGAAGGTCGCAAGCGACAACCTCTATAAGGTACCTTTACCTGCCAAACGTCACATATTTATATTTAGTACACTTTACATTTTGGTTTCGTAAATTTTGTACTGTATTCATTGTGGTAAAATAATGGATGACGTAACAAATCATCCAAAATTACAATTAATTATAAATGTTAACTAATTTCAGCTAACTGACCGTTAACTTTAAAAGTAACATCTCTACTTTCTCTTCTACTAGCTATTTTTGGATGAAAGAAAGAATAATATATTATCATCAATATTAAACCGAAAATGTATGGAACTACAGTAAATATCAACACAGGCAAATATACAATGGAATCTCTAAAATTACCCGGTGCATATACGAACAAAAGTACACCACATACAATATTCTGTAAAAAACATATAGTATAGTACACTGCGTATCTATATCTAGTCTTACCTTCTACAGGTAGGATGTATGTGAAGAGATAGACGGCTCCTAAAGCGAGTGAGAAGGAGAGTTCGGCCATTTTGTTGTGCGAACAAAATGGCGGCCGCTCGAAGAGTTGGAGCCATGTCGTCATGATGATGATGTGGATAGCGCAGGCCAGAATCGTCCAATATGGGAAGAGGTAGGCGATGATGGAGATTGACATTACTCGGCTCACTGGAAAAACATAAATTGAAACGTTTTAGGTTACGATAGGTATTTCAAAATAATATATCGATACCTTTAGACTCAAAGGGCGTAAACGCCATTAGAACCTACGGCGTTTTCCGTTTACGCCCTTTGAGTCTAAAGGTATCGCGATATATGTTTTGTGCTGAATTTATTTTGACATTTAATGTGTATTTTGACCTTGCTAATTGATATTTTATTTTGTTTTTATTATTTTTTCATTGTATAATTTGATTTATTCCATTTAACTGACGATCTCGCTTTAAATTCTTATAACTTGACATGCAATGCAACTTATAATGTAATTTAAAAATGAGAAATAAATAATCTAATCTAATCTATGTATGTATGTAAACACTTTATTGCACACAAAATTATATAAAAGCAATACAAAAATCAATGGTTATGTACAAAGGCGAACTTATCCCTGTATTTCTCTTCCAGCAGGGATATCATATCAGGGTCCAACCGGTCATGTAAAAAGGTTCTTGAATGGAGACCACGAACCGGAAGGCGTAGTGTTAGCGGGGGGGGGGGAGGGGGGGGGGGGGCTAGCCAAATGTGACATCCTAATATGTTAGGAAAGTGTGACATGGGGGGGGGGGGGTCTAGCCAAATGTGACAGCCTAATATGTTAGGAAAGTGTGACATGGGGGGGGGTCTAAAATTCTGATGTTGACTAATGTTGAATTTTACAACATAATAAAGTCACATGGATTGAAAAATACTAAATTATCATAACACAAAAGAAATAAACCAAAAATGTATAAAAAATATAAAGTTATGAGACCACAAAGTTTAAAAAAAAACGACATATTTTTTTATCGCCTTAAAGAAAAATTAAAAAGTCAATTTCGGAATGCTTAAATAACACTGAAAAAATAAATGTACGACAACTATGTGCTTAAACGCACTTTTTCGTACTCAAAATGGCAAAATGCTATTTTTTTCATACAACTTAGTACAGCGATGGAAGCGATGACGTCATCGGTTCCCCCAGTTTTGCATAAAGCGTTTTCAATGCTCAGTGCGATCTGCTACTTTTGATAACAATTTGTGGCTGTTATACTTATACACGTGTGTTAGGTGTCATATAGATATTTGTTCCTCACAAATAGTAGAATCGATTTACGACAGAAAAAAAATCGAGTCAACACGCGAATTCTGAAAAATCGTGTGACGTACTTTGTGGATGACCCCTTCTATGATAGAACGGCGCGTCCCTATAGTTGACTCATAGACCTTCGCTTCGCTCGCTCGGTCATACTCACCTGTAACGAGGAAGTGCCATAGTGTCTGGAGTATGGAACCAGTTCAACTCATGTTGTCCTTTTCTTTGGCGAAGGCGCCAGTCCATGCCGAGCGACAAGCATATTGAACACATCTAGTGCCTTTTTAAAAAATCCCATCTTGTAGCGTAGTCATACAATCTCAGGATATAGTGAGCTATTTGTATAAGAAATTCCCGGGTACGCCAGCTTGACGGTGTAAAATTTTGTACACCGTTAAGTCATGGAATATCTCAGCTTCTACGATAGCTAGAGAAATGAAATTGTAGGGCCCTAGGGTACTATTTGGGTACTATTTTTTGAGATATAAAGCGTTTCCAAAAACAAAGCCGTTCCAGAGATACAAACGGTGTACGCCAGCTTGACGCCGGGTACCGTACACCGTGAACAGGCCTTATATTTCGAAAAGTTTAAGGGTACTATTTTTTTCACCTAGGTATTTCGTCGGTACTATTTGGGTACTATTTATTGGCTGCATCAGATTCTGAATATGTTTACGGTGTACGCTATCTTGACTGACACCTTCCAACTTCCTTCGGAAATCGGTCCCAAGGCACAACACTCGCCTGGAGAGAGAGATCTCTCTATTGTCCTCTCTTCCACAGGTTGTATAGAGACCACGAACCCAAAAACGGAGCGTGGATCGGCGCCCTACAAAATGGTCCTGAAGCATTCAGCAGGGGACGTGTCAAGATTGAAATACTCGTAGTCCTTCAAGTTTGACTTCGCATCTGAGCTCCGCCATAGAAAGAAACATGTATTCTTTCGGAAAAAATATAGTAAACTAGCATTTTCCCGCGGCTTCGCCCGCGTTGTTCCCGTTATTGTCCCAAAGGAACTCTTTACCGGGATATAATGTATCCTATGTTTCAATCCATGACTTGGTCTACTTGCATGCCAAATTTCAGCTTGATCCATCCAGTTGTTACCCCGTTATAAGGTAACAAACATCCAAACATCTAAACATCCAAACATCCAAATATCCAAACATCTTCACAAACTTTCGCATTTATAATATTAGTGGGACTAGCATTTTCCCGCGGCTTCGCCCGCGTTGTTCCCGTTATTGTCCCAAAGGAACTCTTTACCGGGGTATCCTATGCTTCAATCCAGGAAATGGTCTACTTACATGCCAAATTTCAGCTTGATTCATCCAGTTGCTATCCCGTTATTAGGTAACAAACATCCAAACATCTTCACAAACTTTCACATTTATATATGGGTATCATTTAATCGATCAGCAAAATATTCATATTTTGGTCAGCAGAAATATGTATTTGGTCAGCCAAAATAGCTAGTTGGTAAGCAACTTATGGTTAGCAAACATTTATAAATCAGGCTGCAATTAATGATATACTGAACAGCTCTAAATTATTTTGGTCAGCAAATTAAATATTTGAGCTGCATTAAGCGATCTACGGTTAATCAAATGTTGGTAAGCAATCAGTAGGTAAGCAAAATTTTTCATTTTGCTCATCAAAATGAAAGGTGCAATAAAACCTAATCGGTATGCACAAAATGGGCGCAACTATTCTGCGGCTATAACGCAAAAGGGCACATCTAAATAAAATTTTCGAGTTTACAATAAAATAAGCATATTTTATTAGAAAAACTTCTATTTCTACTTCCATGTACCTATTTATAAGAACTTTTGTGCACAGCTCTGACAATAAACGCTTATCTTATCTTATCTTAAAAATGACCGAAATATTCGACTTCAAAGTTGACAAATTTTTAAGACGTAAAAATTTCGATGGATGTTGATGTCATTATAACACCTATTTATTATTGTTTTATCGTATAGAATTCGTTAAATAAGCATGTTTTATAGAAAAAACTTTTCTCTTAAATCAAAAATAACCGAGATATTCGACTTCAAAGTTGAAAAAGTTGACTTTCCGTATCTCCGGCGCTGCGAGAACAGCAGCCCTTCCGCCCTTGCATGACGACGCACGGTCACTTCGCTCGGCTCCGCAGCTTCGGCTTGTTGGTCGCCTTCGGTGACCAGCCTCAGCCGCTCGCCTCACTCGTTCCCGCGCTTCGTCGTGGCGGGCGAGGGCTGCTCTCCCTCCGCGCCTCCGGCTCTATAAAAACACTCTAGGGCGCGCAGTGTCGGCACGCGTCCTAACCAACGAGAGCCCTAGATTCGGACTTTCGCAGGCTTTTTACATTTTATAGTAAGTAGTATCTTCAAAAATAGCAATACGGTAAAAATCACTGATAATTGATAAACACTACTACTTGACACTGACAGCTGACAATCACCGAATGACAAAACAAACACGCCCACGATTGGCTGCTCGCGTCACTTGGTCTGTTTCGCTTTGCCCACAGTACTGCTGATTTTTCAAACTAAACGCAATCCATGCATGTTTTCTCTGCTAACCAATTGTAAAATCTTGCCGACCAAATAATTATTTTGCAGCTCGACTGTTTATTAGGCAGACAAATGATAAATAAAGCAGATTAATATTGGTTAAAATGTTAACCATTTTTAAATTATTTGCTGAACAAGAGTTGCCGCCCAATTTTTATTTATTGCCAGCCAAATCTTTGTATGCTGCCCAATTGATTTAACTGCTTATTTTTTTTGCGGATCAATTTTAATAACGGCTGACCAAAAAATTACTTTCCTTTATATATTAGTGGGATGGGATTTACCAGTATATGTTTCTCTTATATAAACTTCCCATAAACACCCCCTTGCATTATGGTGGAGGTGCGGGGCCCGGCGGTTACAGTATACTCACGTGTAACGAGGAAGTGCCACAGTGTCTGCAGTATGGTGCCGGCCCAACTCATGTTGTCCTTGTCTTGCTGCGCGAAGCGGACCGCGCGCTGGTACGCGGCGAGGCACCAGCCCATGCCGACGAGCGACGAGCATATTGACAGGATTTGGTGCACTGAAAACATTGACGTATAATAACATAGACGCACAGTTTCAAAGAAAAATGTCTATGAATCTGGCGCAAAATGACATTTGTAGTTACACTCAAATATACGCTAATAACGTTAATTTATAAGCTGTATCTATATGAAACTGTCACTCAAAAGATAACTTAGTTCCATGACACCTATGTGTCAAATTTGCAAACGAACACTTGAAAACTTTAGTTTACTGGCACCTATCAAAAAGTGAAACGTCAAAAGTGAGCAGCAAATAAATGGAGTCGCTTTTTGGTAAAAGATTCGCGAAGATAATTAAAAAACTATGAAATCACGATGAGTTCACTTGTAATTCTGCTTAATATTAATTCGCCCTTAACTAAGAAGTATATCCCATCTTTCTTTCTTGTTTTTTTGCTGCTATTAACGCATTTTTGTACGATACATTTAGCCATTTTTGACAACTGTCGCCGTCTATGGTTGAAACCAGACTAAGTCAAAATGAGCTAGCCAAGCCGATCGGCTAGCACTTTTGTGGGGCCATTTTTTCCGGCTGATTGTGTATCTAGGTATATCATACATCTATGACTGAAAACAACAAATTAATGACTTATAGGGAACGTGCACGACGAATGTGCTGCCAACTGGTGCCGCCAATCAAAATCATATACCCTCTCATGCTGGGGCCACATTGACGAAAACGCCGTTAATAACGCTGATTTATCGCGTTGAAGGACGATTAACGTCAGTGTAGCTACGACTTACTTATTTGACATTGACACTTACATATTATCATTGAAATTGACAGCTTGATTTGACAGGGGCGATAGTTTCCGTTATTATCCGCCCGTGTCTCTTTTGTCGTTTAGTGCTGCCACCTATAGTTCGTGCACGTTCCCTATGGCAACCGGCTACGGAATGCAACTCGGTTATTAAAGATAGCTTGGGTGCAGGTGAGAGCAGCGTAAGACCAAAATATAAGGAATAGTACATTATTCAAATAGGGAACGTGCACGAACTATAGGTGGCAGCACTAAACGACAAAAGAGACACGGGCGGACAATAAAAGGAAACTATCGCCCCTGTCAAATTAAGCTGTCAATGTCAGTAATGTAAGTGTCTGTCTCAAATATAGTAAATCTACAGCTACACTGACGTTAATCGTCCTTCATCGCGATAAATTAACGTTATTTTTTTTATTTTTTTTTTATTGCTATAGACTGGCAAACAGGCAGACGGCCCACCTGATGGAAAGCGGTCACCGCCGCCTATAGACATTTGCAACACTAGATGCATTGCCAATGCGTTGCCGGTCTCGAAGAAATTTGATGACACCCTTTTTAAAAAATCCCATATTGTAGCGCAGTGGGAAAATCTTAGCAGGAAGTATTAACGGCGTTTTCGTCAATGTGGGTCCAGCATGAGAGGGTATATGATTTAGATTGGCGGCACCAGTTGGCAGCACCTTCGTTCCCTATAGGGTGGTAAAACAAAGGAAGGCCGAAATCGCTAACAATCTTACCTCTGAACTGGTCGCTGTGAACGAAGAGTAGACTAGTCTGCAGGACTTGCTGCGGCGCCGCTTCTAAGAAGCACTCGAAAATCCGCAGCAGCGCCGCATCAGCATCTTCTTTCAGCATGAGCTTGTAGTAAAAACGCTGAGATGCTTGGTCTCGCTTGGTTTCCGCTTTACGGGATTTTATAGCGTAGCTGAGAAATTAATAGTACATTACACAACTAGGGTGGTAATACAAAGAAAGGCCGAGATCGCAGAAGTTTGCGGCCCGAGCTGCAAGCGAGGGGCGTAAATATGCGATCGGGGGCTTTCTTTATTGCCTCCCGTGTTGTGTGCATCATTTTATGTCTACACTTGGCCAGAAAGCGCTGCGCGTACGGAAAAAGCCACTTTATGGCCAGGTGTGGCATAAAGTTTATTTTACTCTGATATAAGCAGAAGTAGCTAAGCAAGCGAAGTCGACTTAACTAGTCGTTTTTAGGGTTCCGTACCAAAATGGTAAAAAAGGAACCCTTATGGTGCGACTCTGTCTGTCCGTCTGTCACAGCAAGATATCTCAGGATCTACTGATGCTATCGACTTGAAATTTGGAATAGTGTTAAAAACCGCTAACCCGAGCCTATGGGACAGAAAAAAAATCTTATACCTGTTTTACTTTTTTTTTAAAGGGGACCGAAATGGGATGTCGAAAATCAAAAATTGAGCTAATATATGGAGTGGGATATCAAATGAAAGGGCTTAACATGTAGATTCCAAACTACTGCTGAACAGAAAAATCTGTAATAATTACCGATTATGAATATTATCCTAAATATTACAGGAAAAATAAAACGGTTTTCCTAACTTGCAGCGTTTTTTAGAAATTCGCAAAAATCGTAAGACAACCTTATTTGCTCCTACTAAACTAACCCCGGCACTAACAGTTCTACAAGAGCAAAGTTAAGTTTGTGCCACCACACAGTTTTTCTTGAATTATTCACGTATCTGCTGACAAGTTTGTACGGAACCCTCGGTGCGCGAGTCCGACTCGCACTTGACCGGTTTCTAGGGTTGGAACCGAAATGGTTGCGCGCCGTGCGGTTCCAAAGAAATTTCCTACCGCGCACAATCCGAATGTGGAATGAGCTCCCTGCCGCGGTTTTCCCAGAAGGCTACAGTATGGAGGTCTTCAAGAATGTGAATAGGTTTTTAAAGGGTCGGCAACACGCACGTAATGCCCCTGGTGTTGCAAGCGTCCATAGGCTGCGGTGACTGCTTACGGGCGGGCCGTATGCTTGTTTGCCACCCTAGTTGTATAAAAAAAGGGTTCCGTGCTCAAAGGGTGCCAACGGGACTATTTGTATACAGTAGAACCTCGATTATCCACAAACCCTCAATTATTAATAGGGGCCCATTACACGGCTGCCCGTCTGCCACAGAGTTGTTTCTTTTGAACCATAATAGGAAGGTAGCCTTGAAATTATATATAGTTGATCAGGTATTGTTTGTGGAATTGACAACATTTCAAATTATATGAAGGGGGCTAAATCAAAAACCATTTCGGCAAATATGCTTCCCGTATGTAACGAGGCAGTTATTTTATTTTTTTACCCGTTAATTTCCAAGATAATCGCGAAAAACTGTAAACCGGAAATGTGACGTAGATAGTACGTACATAGACAATAGACCAAAGACAAAACTAAATCTATCATTTTTTTCATGTATCCGGTTGTCACACTCTGTCAAAAGTTTTCAAATGACATTGTCAGTTCTTACATTTCGGTGTTAACGACTATTCTTATTTTACGATATTACTCTCGCTCCACTTGAAATACTTGACGACTTGGCTTTTATAACGGACACTGCTGCTTCTTTTCACGCTTACATCGCAATAAAAACGGATATCGCTGCTTCTTTAAACGAAAATTTGGCACTTGTATTTGGACTTATTGAACCGCATAAAAATGAAGACCTCAGATGGATTTGTGCAAGCATTTAGTACCAACTTGCCATGGGTTGATACTGCCATGATGTTAGAGTTCATACAAACGGACGATAAATATAATTTGGCTGGGATACGAGGTGCAAAAGCTGCCTTATCGTCTCGAACTTCGTATACCTAGTGCCGCTTCGTACCGTATAGATAGTTTCTACCCCATATTGTGTGCCCTACATTGAGCCCTGTTTTTGCTTTACATATACCTGTACCTGTATATGAAACTAATAACATTATCCTAAGAAATAAAACTGTAAGGCTTAGTGCGAGTATATTTATTTTCCAAATATATAAGTTTGTGGTTCCAAATTACAATGTGTTGTTTTGTCTTTTGCCGCTACCTTAACTAGTATGTTTTGGGTTGTCATAATAGGGCAGCACATTACACCTCAGGATGCAGAAGATGGTGTAGGTTCATCATGAGAGGTTGACGGTGCTGCCTGGTTTGATTCTTTTAACGGTCTTCTTGTGAGTGATGCTGGAAGACGAGGTTTCAGTTTTGCATTGACATTCATGACTTTCCAATATCTATAGTTTTCCATGTCTTTCTCCAACTGTGAAATGACAAATAGGTATAATAAGCATAAGCCTGAACACCGTGAGGGTGATTTCAATGCACACTGCAAGAATTTGTTAGTGCAAGTGCCAATAACTATTTAAGAAAGTCCTATATAAACAAGGTTATATTAGCTAGTTAAGTTAAATATCACAACACACACATACGTACAGTAAACTTTATCAGTACCTAAATAGTCCACTACCAATCTAATACAAAGGTGGGCTAGGTTAAGTATATTATTCGGTTGTACTTACATCGAGATGATCTTCACAGATGAATAACTTCCTTTTAGGAACACGATCTAGCCCCGCCGCTCGACACCATGCCTCATTTTGCCCAGCAGGGACACAAAAAAACTTTTTTTGTGGTGTCAGTCTTGTGTTATTACTACACGTTCTTATAAAACAGTTTTTAGTTTCTTTTGATGCCATGTTTTCGTTTTTACTTGTAATTTTATTGAAGAAAATTTGTGTTGACAATTATATGACAATGACGTAAACCTCAAATCAATCAACCGTCACCACCCATTTTTTTTTTAAAGCAAGGGGCAAAGGAAAATGCGTACTCGTGACGTCATATGTCGTTTACGACCTTTCAAACATTCGCTATTTTTTCACTTAATATTTTTGAATGAAAAATTGCTTTTCTGGGAAAATAAAAAAACACGTATACCTTAGAATTTGATTTTTTTTCAATACATAACATAAAATAGCCCACTTGAAAAAATGAAATGTTGTCAATTATCAGTGTGATGTTACATTCTTACATTTGCCACCCCCTGTCCCATTTCCTGGACAGGGCAAGACGTGTTCACACCACGGGCAGAATTAAGAAAGTCCCAGATCGCATACCTAATGTACAAGCGTCTACTGGTCTAGATCATTATCTATATTACCGCCCTAGGTGCATAATGCAAATATATATATGTCGGGGACAGCAGCGATATTCAAGAAATCCCAGATCGTCAATTGACTACTGTAGTACTAAGTAGATATAAAATGGCGGCGAACGCCGTGTGACGTAACGTCCGGTTGCGGTGCACGTGGACGGGCTCGTTGGGCAAGAGTGTCATTCTTTGGTCATTCTCTTTCTGACTGTCGTGGTGACAACACTTGTCTTACGATTCTGTCGGTTCGTCTGCCAGTAGTTAAAGTTGCTACTTGATAAATGTAATTCTGTCGATTAATAGTGAAACGAATCGTACGTCGTTATTTGACCAAGGGTACGATACCTCAACGGCCAGGATTCTGCAGTTAACCCTTCCTGACAGTCAGTCGCGGGAATCCGACATATATTTTAATCAATAAATATTAGGGGACAATCTTACACAAATCGAGCTAGTCCCAAACTAAGCAATGCTTGTACTATGGGTACTAGACGACGATATACACACTTATATAGATAAATACATACATAAATAAATAGAACACGTCCATGACTCAGGAACAAATATTTGCCCATACCAGGATTTGAACCCGGGACCTCTAGCTTCGTAGGCGGTGTCACTCCCACTAAGCCAAAGACAATAGTCAATAAAACATCTTACATCAGGGCATCGGTGAACCTCAGGATTGGTGCCATCTGCAGAACCAGGATGAAGATCCGCAGCCAATGACGCTTCGTCACCTCGTTGGTGATGGAGTCTTGCTGCTTGTCTTGAGCGTACCTGGTTCAAAAATTAATTAGGTAATAGGGAACGTGCACGAATTATAGGTGGCAGCACTAAACGACAAAAGAGACACGGGCGGACAATAAAGGAAGCTATTGCCCCTGTCAAATCAAGCTGTCAATGTCAATGATAATATGCGTGTCAATGTCAAATATAGTAAGTCGTAGCTGCACTGACGTTAATCGTCCTTCAACGCGATAAATTAACGTAATTAACGGCGTTTTCGTCAATGTGGCCCCAGCATGAGAGGGTATATGATTTAGATTGGCGGCACCAGTTGGCAGCGCCTTCGTAGTGTACGTTCCCTATAGTCACACCATACCAAACCTCCATCATCCAAACCCTCGATTATTAATAGGGTCCCATTACGCGGCCATATGTAGTGACATTATTTTACTATACAGCGTGGGAGGGACTATACCGACAAACTTTAACTATAGATTCTAACAACTATTAGGAGTAAAAAATGTTATGTGATGTATAGTCGAAAAACGCTTACTTTCCGAGATATTCATTATTTTGTAAATGAAAAATCCCAAGTGTGTAACAAGCCCTAATAAATGTGACTAAGATACCTTTACTATTTTTTTAAAATCCTTTAACTAAACAGGAATTAACCTTCGCAGTATTTGATGGTAAGCGACTACGAGGCCAAAAAATTGACCTTTCGTTTCCATTTTAGCTTTTTTTTTTCTTTTTGATAACTTTTCAGCCAGTAAAGACATGTTTATAACGAGGGGCTTAATTTACTGATTTATTTTGTTCCATAAGACTATTAATGTAAAATGACAATATTCGACCCATGTTGATATAACATTATTTACTCGTCACACCACCAGGAATTCATGGCTAAAGTATGTCGGTATAGTCCCTCCCACCCTGTATACTTCCATTGTTATATTATTTTCTTTGTGATCTACATGCCATACGAATAAATAAAATAGTACATACTGACGCCAGTAAAGTAAGAAATGCCTCAGATCACATGTAATTGTCAGCTGAGCCGAAGCAGAGGACGACAAATTGTGAACTGTGGCTGTCTTATTTACTGGTCAAGGTTTGTATACTATTTTTCTGTTCGACGGAGCCAGAAAGAGGCATCTTCGTTTAGTGCAGCGGCCGGCAACGTGACGCTTTCCGGCCGGAGGACGGAAAAAGATGTTAATTAATTTTAGATTACATCCCATAATTAAACATACTATTTGAGCAGACCTGTGCCCAGTAGTGGAACTTATGTATGCAGGATCTGATGTTGGGATCATGGAGAAATTGAGGGAACTTTTCAAATATTATAAACATACATTTATAAGTGAAATTTGGTGTGTTTGAATTGTAAATCCGTTTTTTTAAAACAAGTTTACAATCACTATTAATGTTACAAATGTATTTATTATATTGTTATTATTACTGTTTTATCATATTTTTTAATCACAGCACAGTAAACAATGTCAATGTTTTAAATGTTATCTTGTTTAATACAAGATAATATAAAGGTTACAATTATTAAAATTACTAATCCATAGATTAAGCTTTAGATATTGGTATTCTATTTCCTACTATTATTATAAATGTGAAAGTTTGTGCAGAAGTTTGGATGTTTGTTACTAAATAATGCAATAACAACTGAACAGATCGAGTTGAAATTTGGATGCAAGTAGACCAAGCCCTGGATTGAAACACATGATACATGTATCATGCCGGTTCTATACAACCTTTCCGGCATGCACAATAGGGATCTGGACTGAGCTTCCTGCTAAGATTTTCCCACTGCGCTTCAATATGGGATTTTTTATAAACGGTGTCATCAAACTTTGAGACCAGCAACACATTGGCAGTGCATCTAGTGTTGCAAATGTCTATACTGCCATCCTATGTCTAAAACTAGACTAAACTCTATGGAGTTGTATAGGGGTTAGTCCAGTTTTAGATATCGGACGGCATAATAGGCGCTAGGTACCACTTTCCATCAGATGGGTCGTCTGCCTGTTTGCCAGTCTAAGGTAGCATTCTACGCGCAGCAACTGGTCGCAAAAGCTGACCAAGCTGCTAGTCAAGCTTAAAAAAAAAGCCAGTCTAAGGCAATAAAAAAAAGCTGTGGATAAATGCTAGTATAAAATAAATAAATGAAGTAATATGATAATGAGATAAGCGTGGAGCTTTCTTTCCATCCATTCTTTAGCCCACATTAGATTTTAGCAGTAGTGGACTAAGCATGGGACGGAAGGGGGGGCCCACCCGGGAAAAGTATAAAGGCGAACAGGTAGTCCAACTACAGTCGTTTAGGAGCTTGCGACACATGCGCGAAAGCATGTCTGTGTGAGTGCTGTCCATACTGGAGCATTTTTAAAACTTTGTTTGTAGTGCATTCATACACAGCGGGCACACATTGAAGCTCGCGAAACCTTTTGGAGAAAGAAAAACTACTGATATTATACTGTGGCCCAGGCCTCCAGCCTGCGGGGGGCTCAGTCTACCTAATTTCGCTACTGATTCTTACTATAGTATATTACACAACTAGGGTGGTAATACAAAGAAAGGCCGAGATCGCAGATGTTTGCGGCCCGAGCCGTAGGCGAGAGACGTAAATATGCGATCGAGGGCTTTCTTTATTACCTCTCGTGTTGTGTACAGCATTTTATGTCTACATTTGGCCAGAAAGCGTCTTTTTCCGTGCACGTAGCTTGCGGAAAAAGGCACTTTATGGCCCAGTGTGGCATAAATGATATGAAAACATTGATGTGAGTGGATACTGAGTCAACTGAGTGACTACTTTTGTTGGTACAGGGTGTTAGAGAGGTATCTATATAGTTTTAGGTTATTCTTCAGAAATATGTCTGCAGTCACCTTATTCCTCTGGCGATGTTTCATACTAGGTATATGTATGGAGACAGAGGAATAAGTCGCAGACATATTTCTGAAGAATAACCCTTTTAGTGTTAAACTTACTGTAAGTTTAACACAAAACGCAGGAAAAAAGTGGTATAAAGTACTTACATTCGTATAGACACCGCGGTGTTTACAAACGCTGGTAGTAATATGAAAGCGAGCGTCCATCCAAATTCCATCATGTTCCCAGCCAAGGAATACCTCACAGCCACGTTAATATCCACTCCTAAATCTACAAAATGCCCCACGATAGCAACGACATACATAAATATGTCGAGGTTACTTATCGTAATATTGTCAGGCATTCTGTCCGTTTCGTCGTAATTTCCATTTTGGAGGATCTCGCGCATAGCTTTAGGCATTTTGAAGACTACAAGTGGTTAGATAAGCGTAGTTTCAAACAGAAAACTTTGTTTTTTGACAACAATAACATGACAGAGCGCGGGCTTTTGTGGACGGAGAAAACACCAGTTCAACTTGACAGCAACACAACACAAGATACAACAGCACAGCACAACAAATAACTGCACTGCACTATACTGCGCATGTGCAGTGAATGAAGTGATTCAATTCATTCGTTCTTTTTGACATTGCATTGACATTTAGAGTTTTTTTATCTGTTGTCAAAGCCTACGACAATGGATGGATTCAACGGCAGAGTGCAATAATAAAGTTCTGATTAAAGACTTATTTAATTCGGTTGATTGCATCCGATAAGTAAACCAAAGTTAAATTAAAAATCATTTATTCGGTCATTTTTAAATAACATTAAATTACAGAACAATGAGAACACGAAATAGTATTATTAAAGTTTGTCTAATGAAAGCTGAACCTGAAAAAAGCGGCAAATTCAAAAACCTTCACATATTTTTACTTTACCGATCAAAGTAAGAATAAACGATTTTGATACTTTTCTCATTTTGGTAGCACTAAGGGAGAAGAAACGTGTAGGTACATTTTCACACTACTAAGGCCCGTATCTAATCAACTACTATGAAGATTTTTGAATTTGCCGTGTTTTTTTTAAAGATAATTTACTATTATATTTGAGCAAAGTCTAATCTTACAAAAGTTAGAGAAATATTTACAACATTTTTTTCAAATCAGGCATACAGCAATAAACTTCTAAAACTATTGACATACAACACGGAAGTGCTGAAGCCAAGTCCGTAGGTCTTCCACTTCATATTAGAAAGTAAACTACAACTAGATTACAAGCGCCTTCTAATGATAAAAAAATCTTTTTGAAGCTTCAATACTCGAGTTGGTGGCGAATAACGTTGCAAAAAGAGGATCGCTTAACACGGCGCTTGGTGATATAAGTCTAAAACAAAAGTTATAAAATAGAAAACTGCAATTTATGAGGATTAAATAATTTTAACAATAGAGCGTGTTTTTTAACAAGGTAATTAGTAATTCTGAAAGTGAATTGAAATCTAACGTGATAAAGAATAGTACATTACACAACTAGGGTGGTAATACAAAGAAAGGCCGAGATCGCAGATGTTTGCGGCCCGAGCCGCAGGCGAGGGACGTAAATATGCGATCGAGGGCTTTCTTTATTATACCTCCCGTGTTGTGTACAGCATTTTATGTCTATATTTGGCCAGAAAGCGGCTTTTTCCGTACGCGTAGCGTGCGGAAAAAGGCACTTTATGGCCAAGTGTGGCATAAAGTATTTTAATCGACACATATGTCTTTATTCATGCGTTATTCCATTACAAATTAAATTAAAAACTAAATACTAAACTAAAATCCTAAAGGAGGAACAATATAGGTACTTACACCTAAAATAAAAACCTAAAGTAAAAACTAAAATGTATCTAAACCTTTCGGCTCGGGCGTCAAATACCTGCGATCTGAGCTGAGACATTCTTTTTTTTACCTCCCTAAGTAATGTACTATTATCCCACAATTGGCCATAATGTGGCTTTTACCGCACGCTACGCGTACGGAAAAAGTCGCTTTCTGGCCAAAATTAGACATTATGATGTACACAACACGGGAGGTAATAAAGAAAGCCCTTGATCGCATATTTATGTGCTCGGGCAGCAAACATCTGCGATCTCGGCCTTTCTTTGTTTGACCACCCTAGTCGTGTAATGGACTATACCTATACCATAGGTACCCGCGATATTCAGCTTTCTAATTTTACTTGTCAAAAGTATTGAAAAGGTAGTATCGCTTACGTAACATTTCCTCTGTTAACCAAACTTGGCAGAAAAGGTAACAAATATGCCTTGGCTTAGATTCGAGACTAACTTTGTTTTAAGTAATTCCGTAACGGGCTTCCATTTTTGAGGGAAGTGCGTCACGTTCTTCCATTTGTCTTTCATCAAGTCAGCGATTGATGCACTCACCACCTGGAACCAAATAAATACGACCATGCCTTTGTTTTGCTCGACTTGGCGGGGGCACTGCCGTGCCCCCAGATTTTCTTTAAAACCCCATCCCACTAATATTATAAATGTGAAAGTTTGTGAAGATGTTTGGATATTTGGATGTTTTTTTTAAAAAATAACGCGGTAGCAATAACAACTGTATGAATTGAAATGAAATTTGGCGTGCGAGTAGACTTAGACCTGGATTAAAAATATTAAAACATAGAACACTTTTTATACCGGTAATTCTTATAAGTTCCCTTTGGGGTAGTAACAGGAATAACGCAGGCGAAGCTGCGGGTATGTGTACCTATCAAATTTCGAAAGATCTATGTATGTATGTTTGTCCGCGCATATCTCAAAAACTATAAGTCTGTTGGCAAAATTCTTTTTTTTATGGATTAGGTATAGTCCAACTTAGGGAACTGTGCAAATTTTATCAAAATCGGTTCAGTTTTGAGATAGCGAGTTAACTGTGAATCAGTCACTAGGAAAATACAAAAAAGAGATACTCTTACCTTTAAATAATCGCAGTTATCTGTGTAAACATCCACCAGCAGCTGCTGAAAGAAGTTCGGGACGAAATCGTTGAGGCATCTCTGGACACCGTAAATGGACGTGTTCATCTCCTGCGCATGTTGTCTAGTCTTCAGAGTCACTATGGTGCCAAGGCTCTCTTGCATGACCTCATCGAACCTGTAATGATATATGGAAAGGTAACTTCAAAATTGTCAATATTTAGTCATTATTCTTATGTGCAACTAAATATTTAACTGTGTTAGTTATAAGTTACAGTATGTACTAGTGATGTAACGAATATTCGTATTCGCATTCGTATTCGCGAATATTCGCAAGATTTTCAATATTCGCGTTCGCATTCGTATTCGCAAAAAAAGATGCGAATATAATGCGAATATTTTTGGTGCATTTTAGATCTTAAAATTCATGGAAAAGAAAAAAATACGGCCTAGTGCGAGTCGGATTTCGAAACTGTCAATGAGTAGGTAATTAAAAACTCTGTTAGATAAGTACTACCGAAATAAAATGAAAATAAGATATTTTTAACTTCCACCGGTTCCAATTTTTCTACCACATGCATAATCATTATCTTTAGCTGACGAATTATTCCAACTTAAAATTCAATTAACTTATTTTATTGCAAAACTGAATTAAATTTAAGTTAATCGTAATTGAAAACGAAGTATTGAATTTTCATAGTTATTAATTTTGTTTATTTCTAGTATTATAAAATATTATATATATAAATAACCAATATTCGTATTCGCATTCGCGAATATCAACGTTGATTATTCGTATTCGCATTCGCATTCGCGAATGTTCAAAAACCGATATTCGTTACATCCCTAGTATGTACACCTGAAAAGGTAGGGTTTGGTGAAACTTATCCTTAACTATTGCAATTGGACGTAGTTATGCAATAACGTTCCAATCCACATGCAATACATTTTGGATTATGGACTTTGTTTTTAAAGACGTAAGGTTGATATTGTGTTTCGTGGATTGGAACGTTGTAACTGCAAATGTAACCCAATTCCCACATACTTGAATAAATTATTTATCTAGATTGAATGTCCACTGAGCCTGCATCCAGGATCAAGGTGGCCCTGGCTTAGCGCCCTGGTTCGACCCCAGGCACCCCCGGCCCCCATCTAGTCCGATCCACTCAAGGTTGTCCGGCCAGCGACCTGATTCGACCCCAGGGAACGCCATGGCCCCCACCGGATCCGAAATTAGACTGTAAGTTTGAATTCTGATCTACTCACATTACGCCCTGATGCAGAATACAGTGGGCCACCGCAATTTCGTTTGGTAGCTGGTCGTAGCATTTATTGACTGTATCGAAAACTCGCACATCATGGAAGTTGTTGATGACACCGTGGAACTGGTTCCTGAGGTCTTCCAGTTTCTCTGCCGGTTCTATTAAACAGTGCTCTGTTATGTTTATTATCTGCAAAATCCATTGGATTTTCATGCCGCTTTATGTGCATTAGGAGTCCACCTGTAGGCGTATGATGCTACGCTTTGTCGCGCGATAAATAAATGATAAAGCATCCGTCACTAGAGCTTCCATTCTGTAATTACGCAATAACGTAATTACGGATAGTTTTTGGGCTTTTCATAAATACGTCATTTAAAATTGAAATTTCGTTATTATTTACTTTTAGCGTTATAACCGATTTTTTATTACAAATATGCACATTTCTTTTGCTAAAACACGTCCACACGATGCACCGTTAACATATTCGACAATAGCGGGCATACCCTTCTTTTGCGGCTACTTCAATCATGTTGCATAGAGTTGCGTCACGTTCTGACAAATAGTGTGAGAGTGACGGATGCTTTATCATTTATTTAACGTGCGACAAAACGTACATCATAAGCCTGCAGGAGTGGCTCACTCCGCGATTTCTTAGGAAAAAAGTGTGAGGCTCATGCCGCAATTTTCCCTAACATATTCCATGGTAGAGGGTCTAAAAATCGTATGGCGTAATGATGTAGATTACTTCTTATACGTTTATGATTCTCACCTCTTCCATAGACATCATATAATTCGTAAAGTCGTGAAAGTATTTAACCTTGTAAAATTTTACTATGGCACTTCTTAATTCATTTGCCATGATGTCATTCATAATTTTGACCAAGTCTAAAAACGTGCCGAGTGTATCTAATGATTTTTCTCTCAGTTCATTGTAACTCGCTCTTCCTTTGTTGAAGATAGTTTTTGACAAATTATACGCCTCTGATACGAGATAATACTTTTTGTCATCGGTATTTATTTGTGAACTCTGAAACGATAGGTACTGTAACTGTACTGTGTACTACAAGGGTCCGCAACAGGCCGCCCGCGGTCCGTATCCGGACCGTGGAAGGTCGAACCGCGGACCGCCATGTAATCCAAATCCAGATATAGTTAAATAATTGCGAATGTATAAAAATGCATCTACTGAAGAGTTTTGGGGTAAATGTGTTTATTTCTGAAAAGTTCATGTTTCTGACTTTGTTTGGCTTGACATATTTATGCGAGTCATCTTTCTCAAAAATGAATTTTGTGAAGAACAAATATCGTTCAAGACTAACGGACGCCCATCTTGAAGACACACTTCGCATTTGCTGTTCCCTTCGTGAACCAAATTATAAAAAACTTGCTCAAGACCGTCGGTGCAATTTTTCGCATTAACTTATAACTATGTAATATGATATAATAACTTCATAATTAAGTCTTAATTTGAAAGAAAAATAAAAAATATTACTTAAATACCTAATCATCAGTTTTTTTTCTGGACCTCGAATTTTTTTTTTAATAATATTCGGACCCCTCTTAAAACTACTTGCCGACCCCTGGTGTACTACTTAGCTATATATTGTGATAGTTTGTCTAATGAAAGCCGAACCTGAAAAAAAGCGGCAAATACAAAAATCTTCATAGTACTTTATTAGATACGGGCCTTAGTAGTGTGAAAAAGTACCTACGCGTTTCTTCTCCCTTAGTGCCACCAAAATAAGAAAAAGTATCAAAATCGTTTATTCTTACTTTGATCGGTAAAGTAAAACTATGTGAAGGTTTTTGAATTTGCCGCTTTTTTTTCAGGTTCAGCTTTCATTAGGCCGGCTTTACACCTGTAAGTTTTACTTACGTAAGTAAGGACGCAGCTATACGTTAGACTGAGATAGCTGACTGACTATCTCAGTCTAACATATAGCTGCGTCCTTACTTACGTAAGTAAAACTTACGGGTGTAAAGCCGGCCTTAGACAAACTCTACAATAATAGGAGATATATTGCGTCACAAGTAAGCATTAATACATTACCTACCTGGGACGGTAAAACAAAGAATGTTACAGATCGCATGTATCTGAAGCGCGAGCCGAAGGCAAAGGCAAGAAATATGCGATCCGAGACTGTCTTCATTACCGCCCGTGGTAAGTACTAGTACATTGTGTATCAAGGGCGGTAAGTAAGGAATTACAAACGAGTGTTTGTTACAAGGCCGAGACGAAGCCGAGGGCTTTAATAACACGAGTTTGTAATTCCTTTACCGCCCGTGGCACACACAATGTTTTTCATCACACTTGTGAGGAAATCTAATTAAAATAACCTTACTTAACCTAAATAAAATTGTAAAACTGACAGTGACATTAGTGACATAATATCCATAGACAATGCGAATGTCGAGTCACGTTCGGAAACCATAACGGTAAATACCTAAAACGGTTGATTTTATATTTGCAAAATACTGAAATACACTATTTAAACATTAAATTAATGTTACAGAAATATGTGTTTACAAGTATTTGCAATAACAGTTCTCTTTAAATAATATTTCAGTGATAAAAGTTAAAAAAGTAAATTGGCATTTCCTTTGAACACGACAAATAAGAGTAAAACAGAACCATCGTTTCAAATTTAAAAAGAAAACCATTACGCCCTAGGGCGTAATAGGTCATTTACGGCTCGCAGAACCTACGTGTAATGACACCATTTTCGAGCAAGTGTGATGAAAAAAAATTTACGTCGCCCCCGGGCAAGGAAGTGGGATTTTCCGCATAGCGGGCCATAATTGTCACTTTATGGCCAAGTGTGACGTAAAAGATGTATCGTAATACAATAAAAGTCGATAGGTTGCGTCACATGGAAGCAAAATTATGTAAGCGGCGAGGGCGGGCATTGAATCTAGAGCAACGTAAAATTATTAAAAATCGTGCAAAATTAACTCACTTCATACATGTATAATATCGATAGTATTGCAGCAAAACCAATTTGTCCCCCAATCATTATTAGTCTGAATTAATTTGTTTTTTTTTTTATTATTTATTTGGAGAACAAACAGAGATAAACGTACATAGAAAACACTATGGTATAGATTAGTCTGAATAATTATTATAATAGCGAAAAATGATCCTAAATCGTACTGTTATACCATCCATACACAACATAAGATGAGTTTAACAAGTAAAAGGAATATACTTTTACGTTTACTAAAATTTCGAATTGACTTGTGCTTTAAACGCAACCAGTAGTAAGAGATAAGCTCGTATATACCGTAAGTAATTACAATCGTCATTTAATAGGATTTTTTCAATTAATTTTACGCTACGGAAAGCCATAAAGTTGACTTCGATCGTAATATTGACATCGAGATTACGAACTACGCATATTTGTATTTATACAAAGTACCTACTGGGCGATTCCATTATCGCGGGTGCAACATTTTGACTCATTCAAGGCCTCCTCCTAATAAAACGAAAAACATTTATTATAAAAATATTGTTTTAAGGATTACATTTTAACTTCTTTTCTACAGATTTGTGTATAAGAATTTAAAATAAATGTTTATGCCACACCTGGCCATAAAGTGGCTTTTTCCGCACGCTTCGCGTACGGAAAAAACCGCTTTCTGGCCAAGTGTACACATAAAATGATGTACCTACACAACACGGGAGGTAATAAAGAAAGCCCTCGATCGCATATTTACGTCCCTCGCTTGCAGCTCGGGCCGCAAACTTCTGCGATCTCGGCCTTTCTTTGTATTACCACCCTAGTTGTGTAATATCCTATTAAATAGCCACAAGGTGGGTGCAACATCGTATGATTCGCAGTTGGTCCTAAATCTTAGAATGCTAAGGTTTTCAAGCGCTTTAACATCCTGAATATGAAGTTAAGTCCATCACAATTAATTTAAGACCTCACCCTACACGATGGTATCAAAAAAGTAATAAATTTTGGGACTTGAAAATTGATGTCAAGGTTCGTCTCTAGCGGAATCGCCCTACTACATCTTGTTACTACTATCGGGCAAAAAAGCCGACCAAGTGCGAAGCGTTACGTACCACTGGTAACATCCGTTCCGTTCCTTTAATGTTGCTTTCATAGCGGCATTAGACATATTCTGTGAAAATTTAAAGCCTCCAAGCGGCGGCTTAGTGTTCTTTTTTTTTTGGAAACTGCCAAACTAGCAACCCATATGGCAGAGGTTCTTAAACTTTTTTTGGTGACGGACCCCCTACATTATTTCGATAACCTCACGGACCCTTTCCGAATACAATCAGAGAAAAAGAAAATCTAGGGCACATGAAAGTTTTTATTGTATGCATAGCCACGGACCCCCGGCTCTCGTATCATGGACCCCTAAGGGGTCCATGGACCACAGTTTAAGAAACCCTGCCATATGGGCATAGCGATTGTCAGACCGGGTGGTCGGCCGTGGCGTTCCCTGGGGTCGAACCAGGTTAATAGCCGGACCACCCCGAGTTGGGTCGGACTGGGTGGGTGCCGGGAGTGCCTGGGGTCGAACCAGGTCACCTTGTCCCGGTCCACCTCGATAGGATCGGGCTAGGTGGGGGCCTGAACGCCTGGAGTCAAACCAGGTGGTTTGGCCAGGGCCACCTTGACTTTTCGCTGATTGCTCAGAGTGAGCAACGGACCAGTGGGAAGGATGAAGCGGATCATCCTGTCCTTATGTGAACGAATAGTGTTCTGCCGGCATCCTTTGGGAACGGATCCCTAATAATAAGACAACATATACACAAACTGTGCAATTCTGACAATTTTACATACTTAAGGGTCGAATTAATAACCTTATTTTTGAAGTCTGTTAAAAGTAACACCGACTAGAGAACATCCTGTTATTCGGGAAGCCGGTTAAAAATATCATTAAAAGCTATTCTTCAGAAGTAATAAAAAAAGTGATGCTTTTACAAAATTTAATTCAAAATGGCTTATCATATAATTACATAATGTATTGTCGATATAGTATAAGTTTTTTGCATATACAGGGTGATTGGCTTAACATTCATTACACAACAAAATTTCTAGACAAATTTTAGATTTTGCCTTCATATTTCGAATGTGATACTTTTATAAATCGGTACGTAATGGTACATTTACAAGTACATTTGGGTCATTTTTAAAATAAAATTCTAGAGCAATTTTTTACAGATCCCACGTTTTTTTAAGAAACTTTCGATGATCTGTTTGAAACCATTACACATTAATATCAAAGTGGTTAAAATCAGTTAATTTATCTCTACAGAGGTCGTGCCTGGAGTGCTCCCAACATTTAACATTCACATACAATAGATTATACAAAACACCCGGAGCTATTATCTCGTTAAATTCCATTGACAAATTAAAAAAAAAATATTATGGCGCTTTTTTCGAATTTCGAACACGGCGCATTTTTCGAACCGTGGCGCCATCTGTTATTAATTTCTAGAATTAATCTCATCGTGTCATCGGCTTGACTTGGTTATAACACTTCCGCGCCCCTTGGATATGCATTTTTACATTAAAAATAATGCTCGTAGAAATTACAAGCTACAATATATTGCATTTTTTTTTCAATAACATAATTTGTGTGATTATCAAAGAAAAGGTACTATATGTACTTATTTGCTTGTCAATAAGTTCTCTAGCAATAGGCTTTTTATAAGCTTTAGTTTGGTAAAATTAAAAAGATACTATAATTCAAGCCTTAATGAATTCAAACAGTGGTTCAAATACTGGTTGAAAAATACGAAAAAAAATTAAAGCTATTGTGTTTATTTATTTATTTGAACTTTATTGCACGAAAGAAAACTTATCGTACAAAAGGCGAACTTAATGCCTTAGGGCATACTCTACCAGTTAACCTTAGGGCAAAGCAGATAACTTACAGGCGGTGCAACTAACGTCCTGTATGTATGGTAGGTCAAACACTGTCAAATTCAAGGCTGATGCAATAAAAGTCCTTATTAACAAGCGGATAAGTGGTACCTTTTGTCTGAGTCACATTTAAAGCATTATTTATTATATGATGATACAACACCGACCAAAAAACCGAACAACTACAAGTGAATATAGGGAACGTACACAACGAAGGTGCTGCCAACTGGTGGCGCCAATCCGAATAGGCTAGTTTCCTGACAGATCAAAAACTTACCTTAGAACCACTACCTACAAGACGAACTACTGTATCACATGTTCGCTAGGTACACTCCCCACTTCGGTTCGAGTGTCCTTGCACGCCGATGAATAACTCCCGTGGTGCCGAGGTCTTGCCGAGGCATGCCTACCGCCACGAAGACGTGTCCGTCAAGATAGCGTACACCGTAAAGATATTCAGAATCTGATGCAGCCAATAAATAGTACCCAAATAGTACCGACGAAATACCTAGGTGAAAAAAATAGTACCCTTAAACTTTTCGAAATATAAGGCCTGTTCACGGTGTACGCTACCGGCGTCAAGCTGGCGTACACCGTTTGTATCTCTGGAACGGCTTTGTTTTTGGAAACGCTTTATATCTCAAAAAATAGTACCCAAATAGTACCCTAGGGCCCTACAATTTTATTTCTCTAGCTATCGTAGAAGCCGAGATATAGTGAGCTCTTTCTATAAGGAATTCCCGGGTACGCCAGCTTGACGGTGTGAAATTTTGTACACCGTTAAGTTATGGAATATCTCGGCTTCTACGATAGCTAGAGAAATAAAATTGTAGGGCCCTAGGGTACTATTTGGGTACTATTTTTTGAGATATAAAGCGTTTCCAAAAACAAAGCCGTTCCAGAGATACAAACGGTGTACGCCAGCTTGACGCCGGTAGCGTACACCGTGAACAGGCCTTATATTTCGAAAAGTTTAAGGGTACTATTTTTTTCACCTAGGTATTTCGTCGGTACTAATTGGGTACTATTTATTGGCTGCATCAGATTCTGAATATCTTTACGGTGTACGCTATCTTGACGGACACACGAAGACCGATAGTTGCAACAGCTCAAAGAGCTAGCATTTGTTCAAGCACAAAAAAAAAAGATCAAATCAGTTACTTTTTATGAAGTGTCAAAACGCTCAGATAGTATGGAATAAAAGTGAAATGACGTCATTTTACTCAAACATCAAATCATCTTCTTATTTATAGGTTTTGATCTTTTAAATATCGTTTAAAACGCTAAATAGGTGATGTTTAGTTCATTTTTGCAAATTTTCGAAAGCTTATTTAATGGCTAGCGTGTAGTAATTTATATTGACTACAGGCAAATACCCTATTCCATACTCTATCATGCTGGGGCCACATTAACGGAAAACGCCGTTTATATTAGAGATGCAACGGATAGTGGTTTGGCCGGATACCGGATATCCGGCCGCCGAATATCCGGCCAAAACTGTATTACCTAAAATACCTAAATGGAGTAAATTCGACGGCGCGCGTGCGCGGTGGGCGGTGCAGGTTTCAACATGTTTCTAGTTATAGGCAATTTTTGATAATTTTGATAGAAAAGTGAACTTAAGGCGCGGTAGGACCTGGCTCGCATTTCACATACAAACTAGGGTCGGGCGGAATGCAGATTATTGCAGATTATCTTCGATTTCTAACATAAAAGTATACGTTATCAACCCAAACATGAGAGGATGCCCTGCATGACTGTGAAATCATGATTGTCAGGTATTAATTTTGTCAGAAAAGGTAACTGGTGATGAACAAAATGAAAAAAAAATGAAAAAAATACTTTATTTTATAGTGTTTTCGCGCCACTTTTCTATCGAGCGAAGTGTTCGCTATCGTGTTCTAAGTGAGAGGAAGCCCTAGATACAGTTCTGAATATTATTATATATGTTTTACAGTGACCTAAGAGTCAAATAAGTGCTCTAAAAATGATTTGGAAACTAGGCTTCCGTGCCCGATTCTGGTCTCACCTCGCCTTAAGTGCACATTGAAAGGCGGCAGTAGTATTTCATAGTTTGATATTTATGTTACTCAAATTTTCTCCTCATATTAGGTACTAAATCACTATCCGGTATCCAGCCGGATACTACGCAACTATCCGGTATTCGGCCGGATACCGGATAGTGACCGGATATCCGTTGCATCTCTAGTTTAT
The DNA here is from genome assembly GCA_947034925.1 of Eudemis profundana. Taxonomy (NCBI): domain Eukaryota; kingdom Metazoa; phylum Arthropoda; class Insecta; order Lepidoptera; family Tortricidae; genus Eudemis; species Eudemis profundana. The sequence goes on along the minus strand of OX344814.1, from coordinate 3,792,389 downwards.
ATCGCGATGAAGCCTTTTACTATACTTGACATTGACGTTTATAACCAGAATTTATTTCAGGCCTGATAATTTTCTTTTACTTTTGCATGCCCCAGTCTATACACACCGCGAATCATCGGTTATTTGCTCGGTATTGCCAGTGTTGACCTTACAATAGTGTATATCATTATAATAGTATAACATATTAAAGTGAAGCTACTTGAGTAAATACACAACACTTTTGAGCTCAGTGAGGTACCTGCAACAAAAGATACAATTATAAATAAAGACGCATAGTTATGCAATAACGTTCCAATCCACAAAACAAAGTATCAACCTTCTGTCTTTAAAAAGAAAGTCCATAATAAAAAAAAAATTGCACGTGGAATGGAACGTTATTGCATAAATACGTTCATTTTACTTAGAGAACCACCGTGAGACTCAAACATATTGAAATAAACATATTGTAGTCACCGGGCAGCGTTCGCGAACACTACTCATGATTAAGGGAATGCCGAATGCTCCCGAAACATGTCGAGTGGGTGTCTCGTCTTTTGTGTAACGTGAGTGATCCGTTTATATTTAAGACGCCTTTTTAAATTAAAAATTAATATCACTTAAGTACAGCACTTTTTAATGAAACACCCCATATCCAACTCTAACAATTAGGTACATTGATTGGTTGTCCGGAAAGAGATCGTTATTTAGCGATAAGACCGCCTATTGTCTACCTTTTAAGTTGTTTTAATTATGTAATGTACCTTTGTAATATGTTTTTCTGCAATAAAGAATATTTCAAATATTTGTATTGTATTGTACATTGAGGAGGAACCAACCAGGCATCAAAGTCGAGGGGCGCGGCTTGCACTCGCCTTTGGGGGCGCAACTAGTGGGGTATCCATACAGTGTGTGTGAGACTTGTAACAGTGATAGTAATGTTCGACCGAAACTAGTTTTCACGACCGAAACCGAATTTCGGCTTTGATCTCAGTTTCGGCCGAAACCAGAACCGAAACTTCCATATAAGGTCATGTTTTCGTGGGAAGAAAAAAATGACAATCATAATCCGTCTTCATTTTTAAATAACATATTAATCATTTAGTCTCTGATATTTAGGGTAATCATTAATCATAACATATTATAACTTCTTATTTCAAATAAATAATTAATCTGTGCTTTTAGAAATAAAAACTGTTCGATCGCAACACAAAACCACTCAAATTCAGTTTCGGTTTTAGTTTCGGCCCGATGGCAGCAGAAACCGAAACTAAACCGAAACCCGTTTTTTTGCCGAATCTAGGCCGAAACCGAAATTTCGGTCGGACTCTTAAGTGATAGGCATAACCAATGGGCGGAATTCTTCATAGCAAAAATCAAACTGTCAGGGGGATTGACCTAGCTGTTTTATCGACTTATCGATAAATATTTGTCACTTAACGAAACAAAGTTAAAGTAATGAAATCAGGCTTTTGGGTATACATACAAACAAATTAACGGTGTCCCTAATTAGCTGACCGCCACTGTATTTTAGTATAATAGAAAAGAATAAAAATATTCTAAACTGTGGATTGTTAATCTTTTTCCATGGAATATTGCACGTAACTAAAAATATGATTAAATCTATATAGAATGTGTCTGAACTCGTACTTTTTGAGCATTGTGACGAATGAGTTTTACTCACTAAGTAACTTTCAACACAATGTTTCTTTAGCTGATGTAAATGAACGTCACATTTAGAGCAATATATTGTGGAAGAATCTTCTTTGAAACTAAGAGAAGAATCTTTCTGTATCCATTTTTTTACTGTTTTTCTTTTAGGTTTAACCATTTTAGTAACACGGCACGGAAATCACTCATGAAAACTCAAGTGACATAAATGACATATGTGACGCTGACATGATTTACTTTAATATGGAGATGCAAGTTGCTTATCAAAGAGGTCAAATGTTACAGAATAATCTTTTAAGTTGAATATGGATACCTAATGCGATATTATTCCGTAACATCGATAAGTCGATAAAACAGTTAGGTCAATCCCTCTGACAGTTTGATTTTTGCTATGACGAATTCCGCCCATTGGGCATAACTTACAGCATCAGTTCAGTCCTTATGCAGGAACTTGTTGAAGGCTCCGTATGAAGTCTCCAGGTCGAACACCAACTGTCTCACTTGTGCTTCGGAAAGCTCGTCTGAGGCCGACATTTCTGAGAGGGTGTCCAGCCATTCTTGCACCTGTAATAGTACATTACACAACTAGGGTGGTAATACAAAGAAAGGCCGAGATCGCAAAAGTTAGCGGCCCGAGCTGCAAGCGAGGGACGTAAATATGCGATCGAGGGCTTTCTTTATTACCTCCCGTGTTGTGTACATCATTTTATGCCTACACTTGGCCAGAAAGCGGTTTTTTCCGTACGCGCAGCGTGCGGAAAAAGCCACTTTATGGCCAGGTGTGGCATAAAAAAATTAAACAGAATTAACGCTGCCAGTAGGGCATGCAATACCGGTTTTACTTGTATGGATGGGCCAAAACCGAAAAACCGGTTTTTTCGGTATTGGCCCCATATTCGGTACCATGCCAAAGGAGCCCAATTTTTTCGATATTTTTTAATACAATTTATTCTTATATTTTTAGGTTCAATTTCATTTATAGTTAATTTTAGTTTATTAAGTAGTTTTAAATTGTGAAATGTAACGTCATTTTAGAATTCGTCATATAATAAATATTTTTTTTCAGTGTTTGTATGATTTTCTTTCTTTACAGTTATACAATTTTAACCTAGAATCTGTACGACTCGAGACCATGATTATTAAGTAAAATCTTAACAGCTTGAAATACGATTCCTGAAGTAATTTAGGCTAGTATCTTGTTTAGTTTGGGACTAGGTCGATTTGCGTAAGAATGTACCCCAAAAAAAAAAATATATATGTAGAAACCTGACGTAGTTAGAGTCTGTGCGGAAAGAGAATAGGATTTAGATGGGGGGGCGCTGTAATGCTTTTCTACCGTATTTGCAAAAAAAAAATGCCATACTGGTTAGGTTAGTTCCGTTTTTCGCCACGCCTATTCTCTTTCCGCACAGCTTCTATCGGTGTAAGTGCTTCAGTTTACCCATGGTGGAGAACTCTAAATGCCGTTTCATCAGGGTTATAAATAGTTAGAAATCTGAAATATATTATAATAAAGTTTGTATGGTACCTTCAGTTTGCCCTCGAAGTCTTCAGGCAGCATCATGAGACGGTCCATGGTGTCTCTCAGGTCTCGGAGCTCCGGCTGGATCATGTCCATGGCACGGAACTCTAAGCGGAGTTTGTCCATCAGGGTTATGAATAGCTGTGGAAATGTGGATTAAAGTTAAATTAAAATTTAAATATCAATGTGATACCATCGGAATATAATGTGTGGAACGATAACGCTGAACACAAATGACGTTGAATTTCTTATGTATCATTGGGGCTGATAACCAACTTAATGTTTACTATGTTTGAGTCTGAAGTCGCCACCGGCATCGCCAGGGACGATGCGCTGTGTAGACACACTAGCCCTTTATGTTTTTAAGATAAGTTGTTATAAATATTTTATTTGCTGTCACCTTCTGTTTAAGTATTGCATCTATAGGGCCCCCGGCAGCAAGCAAAATATTTATAACAACTTTTAGTTGGAGGTTTTTTAAATTTAAGTTTTATTTCACGCTTTTTAACGTTTCTGCAGTATTAATACATACAAATTCCCAACCTTTTAATGTCAAATTAGAATATCTCATAAACGGCTGAATCGATTTTGACAAAACCTAGCTAAGAACACTCTCGATTAAATCAAAACAAAGAAAAATACAAAAGCAAAATGGGTTCACCCATTTGGGAGCTATGATGCCACAGATAGACACACAAAGCCAAAGATACATACCAGTGGCGTGGCATCTAAAGAACTCGTTTCCTACCGGCTTGCCTAATATCAGGCATTTGACCACCTTTTTCTACAGCTCTTAAGGGAAATGAACGCCAAATCTGCACGGGCTTGCCCAAGGATATCTTTTACGCCACGCCACTGATACATACACACATCAAACTTTTAACACCTCTTCTGTCGGGGGTTAAAAAATATATTGAACATGGAAATCTAATATTATACTCACAGAAACAATCTCAGCAATGTATTTATTAGTGTTGCCTTTATCATCTTTGATGAGGTTGGGTTTGTTCTCTCTTATCCGTTCTAGGGCAGCTGGACAGTCTAGCTGAAATTGAGAAAAAATTTCTTTGAAATTCAAGTTACCTTACTTCTTATAAGTCACTGTGGGGACAGTATAACTAATGCGCAAGAATGCTGCAGTATGGGTCGCACTCACACAGACACGCGATCATGCGTCTACGTGTCAGGCGCTCCTAAATAGCCAAAGTTGGACTTTATATGAAAGAAACATTTTGTCTCTTCATTGGTTTTTTAATGGGGGTAAATTACACCACATTTTTTTTTTTTATCCAGAGGTACAAGGGTTTGATTCCTGGTCTGGACACAGGTGAGTGCCATTTAATTTTTTCTATGTACTTTGATTTATTGTATCTGTATAAGTATGCAAAGTTGGACTGTTTATTTGTCTTTATACTTTGATAGAAGCCTGAGTTTATGGTACAGTCGCCATCAGATATATCTGAGCTGTCAGTGTACTCATAAATATCTGAACACGGCTCTAATGCTATGAAAATAGAGCCGTGTTCAGATATTTATGAGTACACTGACAGCTCAGATATATCTGATGGCGACTGTACCTAAACCTAACTAACAATATCAATTTGTACTTACCCTGAATTTTGTGATAAAAGCCTCTATATTAGGAAACTCACTGCCCTGCACCTGCTTGAATGCGACCTTGTACTGAACTAGAAGCCGGCTGCAAGCCGCAGTATACTCCTGAGCCCTCACTAGGTCTCTCATATAAGCCTTCTCAAGGTGTTGCAATGTACTGACAACAGCATAAAGTTCTGCCATGTTATCATGTCTGAAAATGATTAGAAAAAGGGTCAATAACTTCATAAACGCCTGGAAATTTGTACTTGACGTTGTAAGATAAGTAAATTAGCCAAAAATCGATATTATATGGCTGAAGGTAAATATGTCATAGGTTCTTAAAATGTATGTAAAAAATTAGCTTAAAGGCAGGTTACTTACTTTTCTCGCTCTCTGGCGTTGCGATACAGCTTGACCTCTTCGTATAACTCTGGTCTTGTGTCTGTAAAGCAGTAAATTGATGATAAATTATGAAAACAAAGAAGAAATTAGACTTCGCGGATAAACATACATACCTTGCATTATTAGAAAATTTTAGTATTGACAGGATAATGTAAGGTTAAAAGAGGAATGAAGTGAATCACTACACCACTTTTAAGAAGAATCTGTAACAGAAAATTATACGATTTTTATCTTAAAAATGATGACAAATCGTTCCAAGTACTTATACACTTGACGTTTAATTGAATGAACGAATGGAAACGACGAAAGTAAAGACCGGTTCAATGTTGAGCTGCGTTCAAGATAATTTTAGACGGATTTCGCTATTTGATTGTGGGCTACTTGAACTTATTAGCTCAGCCTTTCCATGGCAACACTAACAAGATGACGTAATTGTCCAATATGGCGGATGACGCGCGCACACCCTGCCGCCCGCTCCCGTAGTATCTTCGGCAACTGCCACTCGTCTCAAACGATTTCACCTGGCTATGAATAAAAACGGTGAATAACTCGTGTACGAATTGTTCAAGAAACAAACTGATTGTTGGACCTCAAAGGTGTGTTGTGAAACTGCGTTTATAAAGGTGGATTCGTGGTTGTGTTGTATTTACCAGTTCTATCTTTATTTTGTTGAAACTGAAGTGTTTACGTGCTAAAAACCGGGGTATTGTGTGTTAACATAGCGGTGCTCGGGCTTCGCACTTGCTGTTTAATGGGATCTTGTTGATTAACAGGTCAGTATTTTTGAATTACGTTTGTTAGTTTTATCTTTCTAAATAGATCGTAAATATTTTATTGAAGGTTTTAAGTTTTTTTTAGGTATTTGTAAAGTTTGTAAAAATGCGAAATACGTAGTTGGAGCGTTTACTACAGTATTTGTATAGTAGTAAAAGCTTTATTCTTATTGGAATGTACTTGGTGCGGAGTGGTGGGCGCGGCGCCGGACGTCCTAGTTTTCTTTGATAAGTACATCGTGCACAGGTAGTTTGGCACGTAGCTGGGTACAACGGCAATGCTTTTATGGTCAGTTTGTGTCACCAAAGTGTTTTCCGGGCGGCTATTGTCCCGTGATGACTGATTTTTTGGATTGAATAGCAATATGGGATTGTTGAACATTTAAACACCTAGTCTTCTTGCGTGGAGAGTTAAATATGCTTCATAATGAAGATATAGCATTGTTTTCTACACGAATTTTCCTTGTAAAGAGAGTTTTAGCAAAAGTTCCAAACTTCTTAAGTAGGCAAACTGGATTTACAACTTTACAAGTTTTGAATGAAAAGTAATTGCTCAATGATTTTCCTTGACTATACACGACAAGCTTACGACATTGTAGACTAGTTACTGTACCTTTTATGTGTATGTCCACTTTATTGCACATAAAATGAAACAGAAAAAAATAAGCCAATTGATATAAGATGTACAGAGGTGAATTTAAATTGCTTACTTTCTTGAACGCTCCTGTATAAATAACTAATTGTATAATTATCGAAATTATATTACAACATTTCTTATTGGCTCCCTATAAGCTTCTGATTTGTAAAATAATAACATTAAAATGTTTCTTCAGTGTCTATCTACAGTATAGCCAAAGAAATGCAAAGAGTGAGTAGTAAATTAAAAATATGCATTTTAATTAAGCTTAAGGCTTTCTTCAATACAAACTGAAAGAATTGGGTTTAAAACAAAAATTGGACATTATGTTAAGTGTACTGTTTATAAACTTGGTCATACCATAATTATGACTGAAACAATAAGATGGTTTTTTAAAGTTTGCAATATTGATAAAGATTATCTAAATGGCTGAAACATTTGTGCAGTTTAATCCCAAACTTCCTTTTACAATGTGTCACATTGTCTAAATATAACAATGAGTAACATCCAGATCTAAGTCACAACTCTGACTTAACATTTGTGCCATCCTGGTGACATCATGCTCGTGATAGATAACCCTTGTAGAATTACACACACACTACCAGATTTTAAGTTAATTTAAGATTTGAATTTAAATAACATCACTAAAAAATTGCTATATACATACAACTCCTCTTATTCAAGTGTCGGGACAATCCCAAAGGTTGGTGATTATGTGTCTATATGCAGATCTATTTATTATGAAAATTAGTTTTTTTTTCACTTTCTGCCTCCAACCAGTTCTACAACAGGACATTTTAGATTTAAAGGGTTATCGCCAGAGATCGGACAAATTTGCGTCATCACTCCTAAATACTGATTATTTTCTTTAATCAATGTACATTGTAACAAACCTGTGTATTTTTGACTATCAAAATTTAATCGTAGGTAAGATATTAATTAAATGATTAATTATTTGATTATATTTTTGAGTCATGTCCACATTTTTTAGGAATTTGTCCGATCACTGGTCATCACAAGCCTGGGATCAGGATGGATGGTGTACTGACAGTGATATGGACCACATATTATCACTGATAATTGTACAGTTTCCGAGGGTTGAGCATTATACCTACTTGTCAAACACTTGGAACAAAAATACTCAGTCTAGTTGTTTTCATAGCTGAATTTCCAAATCTCTCATAAAAAAGCTATTAAAATAGACTGCATTAATAACAATAAATAAATTCCTTAACATCAGCTCAATAACCTATATATTTCATAACTTCCTTCCTACGGTATTTATAGCTAACCAACCAAGCCAGATGTGTTGGGTGGTCCAAATTCCTTATTTTATTTTTCACACTCATTTCATACTATTATATGTACCTATTTGGAAAACATGCCTGGAAATCCGTTCACTTCATATTATTATTTTGCATTCAAAATAATAATTATGAATTTTTAGATGTTGAGTTGAGGAAAACTAACCTTATATGAGACTCAATTATATTGAATTAAAAATGAATCACTTTGTAAATAGCCAAAAATTTCAAATGCATCCAGTAGGTACTCTTAATTTTCGAGCATTCTGCAACTGTGGCTTTTTGAACACTATGCTATGACGCTATGACAGGATGACGAGAGCTATTCATAATGTACATCAAATCTCATTTTGCTTGATGTGTAAACAAACACAAAAAATCACCTACAACCTTTTTAGTATAAAAAATAAAGTTCTTATTTAAAACAGAAAGTAGGTACCTAGGTACAAGTATACCTCATGCCCCAATCAGGTTAGGAAAATAAGCCCATGTTTATTTTACTAATGGTTCTGGCATTTTAATTGATAATGAGATTTATCCCCATTTGTTTATGGAAGGAAATTCCATCGAGATAATTTTCAGTGAGTTATGTGGCACTCAAGTTTTATTTTTATTCTGTGCAGTGCAGTGTTTGTATTGTTAAGTGTGTCTATAATTAAATGTGTCCGAATTAAAAAAAAAGAGAGCCCTTGTACTGATTTTGCCGCGCGGCAACTAGTAGCAAATTCTTCTCCCGCCGAGGGGCTTAGCCAGAGCGACCAGAAAGAGCACGCGTTATGCGATAGAGAGAGACGGTTGAATCAGGTGCGTCCCGTCCGGTCGGAGCAGAACGTCAGTTTTGTTAGAGAGAGAGAGACTACATAGCAGTGGCGTGGCGTAAAAGATATCCTTGGGCAAGCCGGTGCAGATTTGGCGTACATTTCCCTTGAGAGCTGTAGGCCCTTGAGGTAGGAATCGAGTTTTTTGGACGCCATGCTACTGGTACATAGCGCTCCGCGTACGCACCGATTCACGATTTATCAGATTCCTATCTTATATACAACATTCCCGTTACACTAGATTATAAAATCGTAAGTTACTCAGAGATCTAAATGATTTTACTGGATGGATTATTTTGGGAATCTGCTATACGGAGAACGTGATATATCGAGAATCTGGTATTTTAGGAATGCGGTATTTTGGGAATGAGCGGTACATAGTAGGTACTATTACTTATTCTGTGATTGAGATAGGGTTGCCATATGGTCGGGAATTGGCGGGATTGTCCCGATTTTTTGTATGTCCTCCCGACTCCTGACAAAGAAGAAAATCTCCCGACAAACGACTTTATTTTAAAACTTAATCCGATCCACTCCAGGTGGTCCGGCCAGCGAAAATTTCTGCTCTTTCAGGCTAAAAAAAAAGCTCGCGCGTCTGGCGCTCGGGGCATCTCCCGACCAAAGTCTCAAAATCCCGACATAATATTGTTTCCTGCTCCTGATAATACGGTAATTCAAACTGGCAAACCCTAGATTGAGATGAAATTTGGCATAAGAGTAGATTAAGTCCTGGTTTGAAATTTTTAATATTTCATAAACTGGTTCCTTTGCATAATAACGGGAATAAATCAGGCGAATACCGTGGCTACGTATGTATAATATTACTTTGGATGGCATGATACAACATGCAGGCCAGCACTAGTAGGTAAAATACCGACTTCAAGGTCGAGTCCGTTTAATCTTGCCAGCTCGTAAATTGCTTTAATTGTCACCGGCCGAGTGGTCGTGATGTATTGTGTCACCTCTATTTATGTCTAGCCAGTCTTCCAGTACCGGTAATACCGGGATCTCAGACAGTACTCACTCGTTGTACATAAACCACAGCCACCACACAGCCTCCTGACCGTTGTGGCAGAGAGATGGGACAGTGCCCTAATCAGGCACTGGACCTCTCAACATCTTAGTTTAGGTACTAACATAGTTATTTAAGTTATTTGGTATTACTAACAACATATGGATTAATTTTGTCCGAAATAAATGTTTTTTATTTTATATATATATTTTTTTTATAAAACTACAGACGTGTTAAATATTGTATTCCTGATACACATATGATAAATTGTATGCAAATGTAGACACTGTAGCAACCAAAATTGTGCAACATTAGACAGATTACGATAACCTACAAACCCATTCTCTCAATCACCGTTGTTTTCAAAGATTATAGTCACCTTGAGAACAATGTTTATATTTACACAACTAATCTTATCTTAACGATACACATAGTCATTCAAACAGTCTTTATTACCTAAGCCATTAGTATTACAATTGTTTACATTGTTATCTTGAACGTTAATACAAAGTTTCATCAATGAATCCTTTAACAACATGGTAATATGTTTTCTGGTGAGTCAGTCCTGTCTCTGTTGATAATGTCTTAACTATTTGTAGTTTAGGTTTACTTAAAGTTCGTTAACCCAGGAAATCAGGGCACTGCCTTTTGACTACGTCATCTGGTGTACGTTTGTGAAATAAAACTGCGGTGGAAATAAGAGGAAAATGCATGAAAGATTCTATTGGGTTACAATCCACCTATCTTCCCAGTAGACTATAATCCCACTTCTGATGTCATAGGATATCGGAAGATATCAGAAGTGGGATTGTAGTAGTAAAATAATTTTGTTTTAAATTATGGTCAAGATTTAATGCGTCATCATCATTAACCTGTCGCAGTCCACTACTAGGCATAGGTCTCTGCAAGGGTGCGCTACTGAGTACGATCCTTAGATCGTCCCCCTTCTGGCTGTCGCCAGCCACCCTGCGAATATAGCTCCACCTTTTCTGAAAACGTCCTATGCTTTTGGCACTATTACTATAATTAATTATATTGTCCAATTTAATTTGTTATGTGTATAAACATGAACGCTATACTTATTTGCAAATGAATGTGTTATTTAGTGTTCAAAAATTAGCTGGGAAGTAAAAAGCACTAGTGCGCAAAATACAACTTTGCGCACGATTTACAGCTACGAAAAGTACCACTTTTGAGCAAGTGTATTAATTAAAAACCTCTTTCCGCACAGATGCTTACTAATTGACTGTTCGTAAATTGGATGCTGTGGGTAAATTAGATTTTATGGGCCTAACGGACTTCGTAACTACTTTTATCAACTAAATTAATTAGCGAACACTAAGACAAAATAGCAAAAGAGCATTAAGACAAATTATTTTTCTATTAGCGTTAATAAACTAGGTTGTAAATATAAGATACCAGGAGAAGTAAATATTAGTTTTCAAGGTATTGATTTGTTTGTAAAACTTCTGGCATGGCATCGTAATTGGTTTCATAACAAAAGTCACCATCAATTTTATGGATTATTTAATGGTATTAATAGTTTTTAGTAATTTTATACTTTTAAAATGGACTTTCCCACCCAACTTTGCAGGCTCATAAAAAAGTTACACGTTTTACAAATTTCGGTTACAATCAAGTACCGAACAGCATTTTTTTTAATTTCATTATTACTGCCAACATATCTCATTCTTCATGCGAACCTTTTAACTTTGTACCCGATTGCAAGGCACCTGCATACAAAATTGACTTGGACTCCTTGACACACATGTTCCTGTATTTAAAAGTCAATGTGATATTAAATACTTCTGATATAAACACGATTTATAGAAGTGACGCATAATTAATTTATTGACCGATCATTCGTGTTTCTGTTAACTGTATTGTTTACCTTTAATAAGAGTAAACAATGTTGTGATCACACCATAATTATGTCGTTTTAGTTGAAGGGACTAAACGTCTAGATTATCTATGAAATTAAGCTTCGAACAGTGCGGACGGCTGCTCGAAATTTACCTCACAACGAATGCAAAGTGATCGCTCAGTGTTTATTTTTAATTTACTTCAAAAAGATGGAGGTTCGCAGTCCGTCGCCTTTTTATCTGTGTTTCCTGATTACTCGAAGACGGCTCGACCAATTAATCCTTTTTGGCTTGGAAGGGTGTAACTACTAATTGGTCCGACTGTCAATAGATCAGGATCTGATGATGAGGTCCTGGAGGAAGCAAGGGAACTCCTAAAATTTTGTAGGTACGCCTACAGCGAATTGGGTAGATATATAATGAAATTAATGAAAGTAAGTACTCGTAACTCTTGCATTTGTTATTGAATGGGTTCTTTTGAAGTCGGTTATTTATTTACTAGTACGAATATTTCGTAATAGTTTCGTTCCCAGTAGCGCACATAGGGTTGCCAGATGGTCGGGATTTGGTTTGGCTAAGCTAAGCTCCTTCGCGGGGCAAAATTGAGCACTAGTAGCCGTGTAGCGAAATCGCGAAGTGAGTCTCTAGCACCTCTTTATTACTTCTAGCAAACCTGTGACACGCGACTCTTTGTCGTGCGACAAGTGGTACCTATCTCTTTCCACTCAATGTATTTAGTGTGACAGTGACAGGTGATGCTCTGTCGCGCGAGAAACGAAGTCGCGGCCAGTTATGCTAGATAACCTGGTGTCCTTTACGCCTATTGAACCTACAGTTGACGATGTTCGAACTCGTATCGATGACATCACCGGCGCTATCCTACCATGACGTCATGAATCATTAAGATTCACTATATTCACATGATTATCCGCTTTCGACGAACAATCGTTTGCGTGACGTAATTTGGTAATCATTGTGCCAATTATCATAATAAAGTGATTAACAGGTTAATCAGCATCATGTCAATCTTTTGTCTGTGTACCTACAATCGAACACGCTGTTGACTGTACATTTTTAAACGAATGTCAACTTTATTGCAATGTGTTGAAGTATATGGGTCAGTTAACAGTGGCGTCGTTTGTACATAAGCTACGTCTTTCTTCGGGCAGTTTTGACTTAACATTATTTATTTGCGCTGGTTCATCATCATCATTTGGGTGGATTTAGAGCGTTTCGACCGGTTTTTTTTTCATTAGTGTAGGATATATAGCTGCAAGCGGTGATGATCACATGATTTATTCTAAAGTTGTCGTCACTCGATAGTCTTTTTGTAAGAATTGAGTAAGTAACGCTAATAAAATAAAAAATAAACACGCTTGAAATCGACACTCACGCGCTGCTTGACCCTGTTTGTCAAAACTTGGCCATGGGATAATTTAAACTACTTAAGATAAACTCACCGTGTTTGGGCTCATATGATTAATTTTGACATGCAGTTTGCGACTGTACACAAAAGGTGCAGCCGGCAACAAAAAGCTTGTACCTATTGGAAATATTTTTTGACACAAACTTGTTTATGTGTGATAGACAAGCATTTGACCTCGATCGCACCTGATGTTAAGCGACGATGAAAGCTAGGATGTAGCATGCATGTATAGAAGATGCCTATTCACTCTCAACTTGAAGAGATCCAAGTCATATTTTTCTGGGATAAATAAGATAGGCGGGAAGAGAGTTCCACTCTGCCGTCCTCAGACTAAAAGGCCGCTACTTTGTATGAACTTCCATACTAATTAGCGGCCTTTTAGTTTGAGGACGGCAGCACTCCTTTGCGGTCCTTATAGGGAAGGTAGACGCAAAGCTTTTTTTACCTTTTGTAACCTATATCCTAAACCTAACCCAACACAACCAAAGTATTCACAACACTACGTAATCACGTACATGTAATGCTTATGCTAAAATGTACTTCGTTAAAGCTATTAAAATGCAAACGACTCCCGCCCCAGCCGGTCTGAAACGTCCTAACCACATCACTACGTTAACAGCGCTTATTCCGAACTAGTTGGCAGCAACGCAGCTTTGCCATTTTTCTTCATTATTATGCGGAATTTGAATTAAAATTGTACGTATGTATATGTATGCTATCATGTAGAAGGACGAATTAAAGATATGCTCTACTAGCATTTGCATTTATTTCAATCATTAATGTCATAACTGCGCTTACATGCTGGTATACTTAAGTCGTTCTAAAACTGAGGATTTTCAAGCAAGCCTTTGAATCTTTCATTAGCTACCGCCAGAGGCTTTCCCGAGGCGGTTTTTAACGGGATGGATATGAACGAAGGTATTTTGTATTCTATAATACTTACCCTATACTATATGACGCTTTTATGACATCATGAAGGAAAGATCGAAGGCAAACGATTACTTTTATGTGAAAACATTACGATAAACGCAAGTACAAATTATACAAAGTATAACCCTGTGACGTCACAACGCTAGTAGGCTTTAGTATGAGGGTTATGAGGCTTTTTGTGGGAAAGTCTAAGCATGTGATTCCAACATTGTTCTATCCCCATCAGTTTTTATGATATTTAAATTGTTTTTTCACTAATATTTCTATTATTGAGAGTGAGAGGTCTTTCCATATGTATAAAAAAAAAAAAAAATTATGCATGCCAATCTGTGGCTAAGCACGTGGTTCTTTTAAACTACTTAAATGTCATCAAAATGTATTACCGTGTTTATGCAAATAAATTCTCATTCTCATTCTCATTCTCTCATTCTCATAACATAAACAAAACATACCACAGAAAAAAGTTGTAAAATGGCCTATCTAGTTGATTCTATGGCCACCTTTCAGCTGCGTCATCAGTAGGCTTGATGCTACGCTTTGTCACGCGATAAATAAGTGATAAAGCATCCGTCACGTTCTGACAAATAGTGTGCGAGAGTGACGGATGCTTTATCACTTATTTATCGCGTGACAAAGCGTAGCATCATAAGCCTATATATCACTATCAGTTCCCAGTAGCGTGGCGTCCAAAGAACTCGATTCCTACCGGCTTGCCTAATATCAAGCTCTTGAGCACCTTATTCTACAGCTCTTAAGGAAAATGCACGCCAAATCTGCACCGGCTTGCCCAAGGATATCTTTTACGCCACGCCACTGTCAGCTCCATGCCATAATAATAAATTTGCATTATCATCATGCAACATTTCAGCTAGATCGGAAACTGGAAAGTGGGTCAAATATAACTAGCAATATTTGATTAGACAGACTGACAGACACCGGGACAGGTGAAACTAAATAAATGCTTGTATGTATGTATGTAAACACTTTATTGCACAAAATAAGACAAATTACAGGGTTACAAGATTAAGGGCTTGTAATACTAGAACTGTTGTTCAATGTTATACGACTGATATGAATGACTTTAGATACCTGTCTGTGTCTGTTCTAGAAAGCGCCAAATTGACTTATTCTGGCTTCAGTACTTTTCTACATGCCAGGAGTCACTCCGCGATTTCGCCGCGCGGCTTCTAGTACCAAACTCAGCTAGCGAGCAGAAAGAGCTATGCGATAGAGAGACCGACCGTCTCGGTTCCGGTGCGTTCCGTCCGGTGGTCGGACCCAAACGTAAGTGTTGTCAGAAAGGGAACCTTCTGTACGCAGTACTATTTTTTATATTTTGACAACGGAGACTCTTTACATCTCCATTAATTTTACTATCAATTTATTTTCTATAATTTTATTTGTCTTGTTTGGACGCATAGAGAGACCCTTTACATCTCTATAAATGTAGTTTTAAGTTTAATGTAATGTATTAATGAAATCTTATATTAACGCCATATTGTTGTAATACTCGTTGGTCGGAAAGAGAAACTGGTGAGTTTCTTCCGGCGCTTCATCTCACCAGAAGGTCAATTACCCGAAGCGCCAAAAGAAAAGAATTAGAGATGAGACATGTAAAAGAGCCCTTGAAATAAGCCCTTGCAGAAATATATTATTTTATTTTATTAATTATTCTATGTCTCGACCTACTTACTCCCAGCGACTTTTTTAAAACCCTGGCCATTGGATAATTTAAATTACTTAAGATAAACCCACGGTGTTTGGGCCCATTTGATTAATTTTGACATGCAGTTTGCGACTGTACAAAAATAGTAAAGCTGGCAATAATAAGCTTGTACGTATTGGAAATATTTTTTGACACAAACTTGTTTACGTTTTATAACCCATAAACTATGCTACTTTCTTATCACGGATAGTTTTATTTATCACTAAATATTAGCCGAAGTGCACTTCGAGGTTAGAAGTAACGTTGGTTTACCAAATAAGATTACAAGGAATGCACTCTAGGCATGTACATAGGTATGTTCGTTGCCCTTATAAGTGGACCCCTATAATGTATTCTTAAAGCTCATTGGTACGTCCAATTATATCCAGTTGTCAATGTAAGGGACGTTTCCTTTTCACATACAGTTAATAGTTACGTGTTACGTATATGGTCGTCTGACTTTATTTAATTATACCGACAATAGATCTTGAAGTTTCAAGTTTTCAACCTTGAATAGAGGTGATATTGATATGGTTCGGTATAACTGTATTCTACAAGGTATCAATTGAGAACAAAATAAAAGTTTCTGTCAAAAAAAATCTTGAGTCTATATAAGGTGTTTCCAAATTAGATGCCAGTACTTTAAGAGTCGTTAACCTACATCAAAATAAATAACTTTATAGGAATTAAGAAATTTTTTATATGAAATTATTGTGTTCATTTTCCGAACAAAATAATTAAATTAAAATTCTGACCAAACATATCACCCAGTGCATTTAACTTACAAAGTGGTTATCACGTTCCATCAAGTGATCGTGCATTAAGGATGTTTTATACGATAATCAAAGAAGTCTTAATCGCTTAATTCTGCTTATCTCATTAACAGGGTGTAATAACGTGGCACAGTTTCTTTCCTAATTTTTTCCAAAAACTAACAAACTTTAAAATAGTTATACTTAAGTCTACTTCTAAGGACGAGTACTATCAGCTCTAGAAGTATTGACATCTAATTTGGAAAAACCTTATATTTTCGTGCCTTAAAACTAGGGTTGCCAGATGGTCGGGAATTGGAAATCTCCCGACTTTTTGTATGTCCTCCCGACTCCCGGTAAAGAAGAAAATCTCCCGACAAACGACTTCATTTTAAAACTTAGTCCGATCCACTGAAGGTGGTCCGGCCAGCGAAAATTTCTGCTCTCTCAGGCTAAAAAAAAGCTCGGGCGTTGAGCGCTCGGGGCATCTCTCGACAAAGTCTCATAATCCCGATGACATATTGTTTCCTCCCGATAATAGGGTAATTCAATCTGGCAACCCTACTTAAAACCCAGGTTGTATATTATTTAAGATTTTCCGTGAACTTTTCCTTGTTTAGTGGTATGCTGACCAGAAGAATATTTTGTTATTTTCATACAAGTAAAGTGTGGTCTACGTAATAAAAATTACGTTGGTTAACTCGATTCTAGCCGCTCGGTGTTACTAAAAACAAAAAGAGTTTTAAGAATCGACAGCTTTGTTTGCTTATAATTTCATTTCTGACCTCTACCGTTCAGCAGTTTGTATAGTCCGTTACAAACTCTTAAGACCAAATGCTTTCAAACGAACGCAAGCCAAAAACTACCTTATGCTCTGACTATAAG
Source organism: Eudemis profundana (assembly GCA_947034925.1). Taxonomy (NCBI): domain Eukaryota; kingdom Metazoa; phylum Arthropoda; class Insecta; order Lepidoptera; family Tortricidae; genus Eudemis; species Eudemis profundana. The sequence goes on along the minus strand of OX344814.1, from coordinate 3,775,118 downwards.
GTAGCTTTTGGCTTGCGTTCGTTTGACAGCATTTGATCTTAAAGTTTGTAAGGACTATACATGATGTGAATGGTTCACATTATCAAATAGAAATCTTACGAGAGTCAGTAGACAGACACACGAAAGCATTTTTACTTAAGCTGAAATGTAGACGCTCACTCGGTCAGTTAAGAAAATGTTTTGGGATGTTGTCATGCCTAAAAGACAGTGTCTGTATTCGAAGTACCCATTTCCCTAGTATTAATCTACAACGCAAGTGATAAATTTGTTCCAACGTCCAATTTAGTCCGCCTCCGATCTGCGTGGGCGCCATGGTCTAGGCAATCAAGCCGGGCTCGAGGGTAATGCTCCTTACAGCACAGTCTAAGGCAGTGGTTCCTAACCTTTATTACCACATCACCCACAAGCCCCCTCTAGATTTGTATCTTTACCCCTCCAAAAAATAGGTAATACAGACAAGTATATGAAAGTACTTAAAGAAAAACGACTTAATATGAGTATTACCCCTGAGAAAACTTAATTTTACCCCTAAAGGGGTAATTACCCCCAGGTTCGGAACCTATGGTCTAAGGAAAACATACACGCGGCCGAAAGAATCGTTTAGACACAGCAATCGTTGGCAGTGATATTTTTTTATGGATGGTCGGTTTGTGTTTGACCTTGGTCTCGCCTGATGAAAAATTGGGCACGCTAACCCAGAAGATGCCTATTCACTCTTGTTTTAACGACATCCAGGTCGTATGTCACCGGAAAGAGACGCTGGGACTAAATACCAATGAGACACGACAGAATTCGAATTGCATCGCCATGCGAAATGCCAAATGATCAACACGATTTTTTTTTAAAGTAACCTACTTAGAACTAGGCGGATTCATTAATTAACAAATGCAAGATATACTTTAATAGTACCTTAATTTGAAGAGTTGTCGATTTCCCCAAGACTACTACCAGATCCTGACCTGGTTGTAATGTAACCGACTGGAAGGTGTACCCTTTAAAACTAAAAAACTAAGTTTTCAAGTCGGTCCAACCGTCCTCGAGTAGTTAATTGGGGAACATACATGAAAAAAGATCCCAAAGAGCTGAAGCCTTCTTTTTTGAAGTCGGTTAAAAAGTATAAGAACTTAAGTCTCAACTCAAACAGCATCTACAATCATAACATAATATATTAAGAAGATTTACGAGTAGCTCACTAAACTTAGTCATGACTAAAGGTTCGTTTTCGCATTCATTCAGTAAACCAAATTGTATGAAACACGTAGACTGCCATTCGGTCTTAATTGCACACCGTTTCCTTAAGTATTTTCCTCAATACAGCATAATTTTAACCTTATTAAGGTTGAACGTTTCAGAGAATTTTCATACAAATTTCAGTCCCGTTTTTCTCCAGCCGTGATCATTTTCTGTATTTGAAACATTATTAGTTCGATAGTACTTTTCATTCTGATTCCGCCAATAAGAAAAAAATACCGAAAAAATGAGAAATATTCTAAATAAATCCATTTGAAAACTAATAAAATTTCGATCAAACCGTTGTTTGTGTGAGTGTAGAGTATCGTGTCGGTGTAAACAAAAGGGCGGCATTTATCAACAACAGCTGATTCTAGGTGTCAAAAGAATGCCTAGATTGTATAAAACCTACTCCTAAAACTTCTGGCCGCTAAGCTAATAAAAATTTAAAAATAAAGTGCTGTCAGTCGGTGTCGAAGTTTATCTCCATCAACAAATTTCATTTCCTAAACTGATTTCAAGATGAAGGTGGTAGTATTACATTGTAACCGTTTTTATCGTATAGATAAAATTTTTACAAATAATTGAGTTATTTTTTTTCTATGGATATAAATACGAGCTCTTATTCTTAGTAAAAAATGTTGGATTTTTTAATGCAGTCCATTAGTTTTAAAAGCTAAAAGAGTTTGCTATCATTGACCATAAATGTATCGTTTGAAAAAAACCTTTTTCGTTACTGCACTCCCATGCTCGATTAAAAAAATATGTTGCCTACAACAGTCACATTTATATTTGAAGTTGTCAAAATTTTTCATACAATAGCAAAGATATTCCTTGTTATTAATTTTATTATTTGAATAGAAAACAATTAGTTAAATATTTCCTTGATCAACATTTTGCATACTACTTGAGTGGTAAGCCTGCCTGATGTGAAGTAGTCACCGGAGCGTACTGCCATTTTACTAAAAATAATGAAAACAAACGTACGCACACTCAAGACCAGATGGATTACCCAAGTAAATCCTAATTTGCGTCATCATCAGAAGTTCGTTGCCGTCACCCCTGCTATGAAAAGCTATAGCTCTGCATGGAGATGTTCGGCTGGAATCAGCCAGACTGGAGATCGCCTACCTAGCGCGTTCAAGAATTAAGAAGCAATATGAGGCAGCTGAAAGGCTTGGCTTTGTATTCTACCGAAGTCTATGAATAATATTCTATCGAACCCGTGAATCAAACTTTTTTTACAGCGCACTAATAACAGATCCTAAATGTATGACAGGGTAGCAAGATATTCACAAAAGTTGCTTGTAGTGGAATTTTAGCATTTTGGAGTAAGTAAGTTTGACGCGACAATTCTCAATGAAAATAAATAAATAAAATACGATATAAAATATGTTTTTTTCTTGGCTTGGCTAATAAGTAAGTATACTATAAAAGTATACTAACTTAGGTCAGTAAGTATACTAGTTACATGTAAGTTACATGCACAACTAACTATTCATATATGAGAGGTCAATTTACAAAGAAAGAAGTAACAAACATGTGCAGAAATATAAAAATATATTGGATACCTAACAATATAATATGTAGTATGAAACTAAAACTATATTTCAACATCACCTGAACGTCTAAATCTTTATCAAATAGATTAAAATGGCGCCAACATAAAATGTAAACATTCATGACCTGTCATACTGTCATAATAATAATTATTGACAGTCACTGACACTAATGCCTGTCAACGGGTACGCGTGTGTGCGAGAATGTGGAAAATTGCGATTATTTAAAAAAAATCTGTTTTATTGTCCACAAGAAGACTGTAGAGCTGAAATTGGTTGCGATTTAAGCTCATCATTTTTTACTGGTTCCGCCAAGACATAGAAATAGTAAATATTTGGTTGGGTTTAGCTAAAAATAATAAAAACACTACGCAAACGACGTACAACGCCATCTGAGCGGCTAAAATTGGTAACTTTCTCTAACGTTCCTCCTTAAAGTAAACAGTATGCAGCGTCCGATTTGCATGTTGAGTCACGAATGACACAAGCAAAAGGTCACTTTTGTGACCGAGTGGTTTCGCATCCAAAAATAGAAGCTGACGAGGAATTTGTTAGTTGTGGATGTAATTAAATTACGTCAACTTGTTACCAGCTAATTTATTTAAATTAGTCACTCACAGTTAAACTCGTAGATGAAATCCGTTAGAATACGTTTTGCGGCTCTTTTTAATTAGAAATGTCTGCTTCTATCTAGCTAAATGCCCAAGTCTGCTTCTATCTAGCTACCTATTATACTACACTGGTAGAGAACTCGTAGCGAGGCTCCCTGTTCAATGTTCAATTTAGGATCTGGCCGTGGACGTGGAACCTTAACTCAAATTCGGATGTTGACTGATGTTGAATTTTACAACATAATATGTGACGTTCCGCAGGTAAAGGTACCTTATGGCGGGTAGGCGCTTACGCTGTTATTAACGGCACTCCTATATTAATTTGATGCTACACGACGTAAGTGCCGACCCTCCATAAGGTACCTTTTCCTGCGAAACGTCACATATAGTCACATGGATTGGAAAATACTAAATTATCATAACACAAAAGAAATAAACCAAAAATATAAAGTTATGAGACCACAAAGTTTAAAAAAAAACGACTGAAAAAATAAATGTATGACAAATATGTGCTTAAACGCACTTTTTCGTGCTCAAAGTGGCAAAATGCTATTTTTTTCATACAACTTACTACAGCGATCGAAGCGGTGACGTCATAGGAGGACCCGTTTTGTATAGAGCGTTTTCAATGCTCAGTGCGATCTGCTACTTTTGATTACAATTTGTGGCTGTTATACTTATACAAATGTATTAGGTGCCATATAGATATTTGTTCCTCACAAATAGTAGAATCGATTTACGACAGAAAAAAAATCTTAGTCAACAGGCGAATTGCGACGTATTCCTCAAACTTTCCTTTTGTGTACGACAAAAACACGGCTCGTAACACGGCTTCCTTCTTGCTTCAAGAATCAGGAAACAAAACAACTCCATTTTTATCGACTCGAGCCTTTTCGCCAAAAGTTGAGGATTTCAGGCATAAATCCCATTCGATAGGACAACACCCGTGGCCCGTCTCAAGTCTGCAAGTTAGAATTTTGCAAATCTAAAGTAGTAACATTGGCACAGAATAAGTATTACTTATTCTGCGTGTACTATTGTACCTACTACGTACAGAAATCTCTAACAAAACAGTCAGCAAAAAAACGCACCGGATCCGACTATCTCTCTCTATCGCATAACGCGTGCCCTTTCTGATCGCTAGCTAAGGCCCTTTGCGGGGGCCTCAAGGCCGCGCGACAAAATCGCGGAGTGAGCTACTCCTGACATTGGTCACCACAACCAATGGTGTGATTGTTTTTGTCCAATATTGCTAGTTTATACTTGTAAAATTGTAATTGTAGCGTCGTGAAATGGACTACAGTTCTTGTCCCCTAGAACTTAACTACACGAAGCTGCGTTAGCTGCGGCATCGGAACGGTATAAAATCATAGTTCTATCAGGAATGGCAGTGAACCGGTAGGCATTTAGCGAGATTACCTGGTTCGATGAACCTATCTTTGATCGAGCTAATTCGATACCGTTAACTCGTCTAGTCGCTGTATTATTTAAGGTTATGTTGGACGTAATGCATCTACATTGCCTCCAGTGGTCGTAAGGTTAGATGATGTTAGAGACGTGTCTCATTAGGATTGTCTTTAATGTGTTCAATAATTAGAAAGGTGGAATGTTTCGTGAATCCTACTGTTTTTTTTTATCTGGAATTACAAAAAATTGCATTTGAGAAAAATTATTTTACTCAGCTTTCGACATATTCAAAATCTACAGGAAAATGTACTATCCGAACTACTGACACTAGAGGTTTTTCTCGGTTAATCATCAGTATCGCAATCGTTAATGATAGGATTCAACCTTAATAATCATCCTTTCAATAAGAAGTGTTTTAGCCAAGCTGTTCAGCCGCAACGCCAAATGAAAAAAAAAACCAATAATGATTGATATACTCGGCTAAGATACTAGAAGTAAATCTTGTTCTTATAACCATTATAAAAGTCGTGTTATCTTACGCAACATCTTCATTATTTCTAGCATAAACGTCAGCCGCGTTAACGTCCTTTTAGCAATTATCGATGCCATTTAATTGCGCTTTAGGCGACAGTTAGAATTGTCGTTAAAATGCATGAGTAGTGAATACGCCAAGGGCCTTAGGGCCTCCGTTCATTAGGAGTCACGAAAGCTTGCATAAGTTATGGGTAGACCCGCTATTACACGCTGTGAAGACCATTTTTTATTGAGAATAAACCTGTTCACAAATCTGGTTTATGAGGTACTGCCACTAACACGGAGTCTCTAAGTCTGCATGTAGTCATTAGCTTTGTTTAGATTAGAGAACTCTTTGTGTAAGGCTTTCTGTGGCGACACAGACGCCAACGTGTCTATCTTCTATACATTCTTATGGCTTCATCAAGTAACTACGTGACAATGTCAGCAGATCTTCGTCACTCGCCATTCGAATAATCCACGTTTAAGGCAGTTTTTAAAGCCTAAATCGCTCCCTGTTGACAAGAAGTGAATGAATTGAGGTTTTCCGAGAATTTTCAATCTGGAAAGCATCGAATAAAGGGAAGGAATTTTATTTCAAACTGCCTTTATTGAAATTTTATTCAGAATCTCGCTCATTTCTCTCGTTACTTATCGAGCTGTAGTTTGTTCTCCATTAATAAGTAAAAGTTGTAAAAAGTTTCTTTCTCCAACTAAATGATCACGAATTCCGCCTATAAATGGCGTATTTGTAAACAGAGTGTGTAAATAAAGGTTTCCCCTCTGGGACGTTAAAGGAAAATACCGTGGGCGTTGTTTTCGTTGTTCGTTTCTATTGGATTCTTTAGTTTTGTATTGATAGTTATCGTGAAAGTTGACCTCTTTATTTTTTGTTGATTTGAGTATTCAGCTTAATTCTTTAGGTCATCTTTTGGGCAATACCAATATAAAAGATTGCCTTTCGATTTTTCATACAAAGCTTTACATCGATATATTCTCCTCGTAGAATGGAATGTGTATTCTGTCAAGAACATCGAACTATTGGCGTGTGTTTGTTTAGGGTCAGTTACTCAAGGCTGCGCACCATCTTCGGTGCTTCCATTCATTAAAGGCGTAAAGGTCAATTGGTCAATAGAATACGTATAAAAAAGGGTCGCCCACTGGCATCCCACGCTCATACATACCTTCTGTTACAGGCTGCATCTCCTCAGTCTGTTATCAGTGTATTAAATGCCGCCTCGGCTTGTATTCGTAATTTTCAGACTTTTACGCATCAGCCTATATACGTCCCGCTGCTGGGTTCCCGAAAGTGAGTGTTCCTTAATGGATTCTTGCTAGAATTCTTATATTATTCTAGTATAGGTTTGTTTGATTGTTTGTGTATCAAAAGCCGAGCTGTCTTAGCAGAGGCATGGCGTTGAAAAAATCCTTGGACAAGCCGGAGCAGCTTTGGCTTCAATTTTCTCCAAGATCACTACAGTTAAGTGTTGAACTGCCTAAAATTAGGCAAGCCGATGGGAATCGAGTTTTATGGATGCCACGCCACTGTGACTTAGAAGCCTTACTCACGGAGAATCACGTAGAAATTATGACGCGCACGAAACCTACTAAAGTTCTATTTTGACGACCGCATTAGCTTAGTTGGTAGTGACCCTGCCTACGAAGCACGAGATCCTGGGTTCAAATCCCGGTAAGGGCATTTATTTGTGTGATGAGCACGAATATTTGTTCCTGAGTCATGGATGTGTTCTATGTGTTTAAGTATTTGTATCTATTAACGATATCGTCGTCTAGTATCCATAACACAAGCCTTATTGAGCTTACTATGGGGCTAGTTCGATTTGTGTAAGATTGTCCCCTAATATTTATTTATTTATTATTATTATTAAACGTAGTTTAGGAAAAAGGTTTCTATATCCAATCCACAAGAAATTAAAAGAGAAACGCGAATTACATTGAGGGATAATCGCGGTAACCGAAGGCAATATTATTGACATAGAAACATTCTCTTTTTTCCCATTTCGTCATTACTTTGAAAAAACTCGTATCTAAAAACGTCAAAAGCTATACATACGAACGTCATATACATATACACTTACTGCGTATTTATTTACCTGGAGTCGGTGTCAGATACGTGTTTTTAAAGTAATGACGATTTGCATTCTAGTGTTACTACAGTGGTTTATATGAATTATTAATCCTTTTCACTAACGTAACAACTTACAAAGAGAGTATACTTTTTTAAGTATAGAATATTCGTATCGTACACAACAGACAGATCGTACTGTTTGGTCGTACAATGTACATTATGACGTCCATTGATAAAATTTACTACCGAGTTACGCAACGCACTATGAGAATGAAAGTGTCCATAATAATAGAAATATTTGTGAAGCCCTTCAAAGAACACCACGAAATATCATGTAACGAAATTGTGAGAAACTTCCGACAACGGTGAATGAGAGGTTACGTATGAATTACATGGTTTTAGGAATTTCTCTAATGTTCTGGGTAATATAATATCTAAACAGTAGGTATTGTGAATACTACTCGTTTGTTCTAAAAAAATGAGAAATTCGATACAATTCCCTGCAACGACAACGATTTGCTCGAAAATGTCTGACATGTTATAGTCGTTCAATTAATATAATGCAAGCCGGTTTAACGTGTGAGATGAAGGACAGAGCAACGGTGTTTAGTCAAGCTTTTCCCACAGTCAACATCAAATATATGGCGCTTAGGGTGTGACAGAACACCCTAAGCGCCATATACAGGTTGAAAAAAATGGATGGGCCCTGTAGTGAAACTTCTTTAAATACTTAAGTGCTCTTGTTGATGCTAGGAACTGCACTGCAAACCAATTCCTCCAAAAGGCACTAAATTCCTAGCAGCCCCAACATAATTAGTCCCTTTATCCTCCAAGGTTCGCATCGGTCGGCTGACATCATCGTATCTAAATACAGGACCGGACCGGTTCCGCAGCGAGTTTGGCCGGTATCACGCCGCCCGTTTAAATGGTGCGATTTGATGCGATTTCTCCTGTGCTATCTTCAACTGCGGTTAACAAGAGTTTCTTAGTCCGCTTTACATGTGGTTTTAAATAAGGTATCTGCGTTTTGATAAGAATTAGGTAGCATTTTAGAAAGTCAGGCTATCTGCCTGTATAGTTGGGAAGACTAGCACTTTATAAACATGTGACAGTGACTTTAGCTTGAAGCTTATTTTGCTACAAGATTATACCACAGTCCACACCAGAGTTGAAAGGATGTTTTTCCTTAATTTGCGTCTCCGTTCCTTTTCACAATCTCCAGTGTACCGTCATAATTCTAAGTGAACAGGCTATCATCCATATCTAGCAACTGTAACTTCGTTTGGTATTGTTTTTAACCGACTTCCAAAAGAAGGACGGTTCTCAATTCGTCTGTATGTTTTTTTTTTTTATTTTTTTTTTTATTTTTTTTTTGTGTGTTTGTTCACCGATTACTTGAAGACGGCTGGACCGATTTGGAAATTTCTTTTTTTGTTTGAAAGGGTAGACTTCCGAGGTGGTCCCATTGTAACCAAATCAGGATCTGATGATGGAATCTTGGAGAAATCGAGGGAACTCTTCAAATATTATAGGCACACATATAGCAATTTCAGTATTTTTCGTAATTTCTCGTCCATCTCTTATTAGCAACGAGTTTCTAGTGTTAACCGACTTCAAAACAAAGGGTTAATTTTTATCTAGGTTTCTTCCCCGATTACTTGAAGATGGCTGAACCTATTTGGAAAATTATTTTTTTGTTGTAAAGGGTATACCTCCGAGGTGGTCCCATTGCAACCAAATCAGGATCTGATGATGGGATCTTGGAGAAATCGAGGGAACTCTTCAAATATCATAGGCACACACATAGCGATTTTGGTATTTTTCTTAGTTTCTCGTCCATTTCTTATTAGCAACAAGTTTTTAGTGTTAACCGACTTCAAAACAAAGAGCAATTTTTATGTAGGTTTGTTCCCCGATTACTTGAAAACGGCTAGACCGATTTGGAATTTTTTTCTTTTAACTAAATAGACTTAAGTCTATTTTTCAAAACAATATTTTTCAAGCGCCACTAAAAATTAAAAAATAAAGTAAATTTTTAAAACAAAAAATAAAACCCGACTTCCAAAAACTTAAACTAAAAACCAAAAAATAATATGTTAATCACCCCAAAGAAATGGATAATCAACGATTCATATATACATATACAGATATTTATAGTTTTTAACCTGTTATTTTTGAAGTCGGTGCCAGCTAAGGAGCTCAGCATAGCCAGCTTTGCGTGGCAGTGGCAGGCACCGACTTCAAAAATAACAGGTTAAAAACTATAAATATCTGTATATGTATATATGAATCGTTGATTATCCATTTCTTTGGGGTGATTAACATATTATTTTTTGGTTTTTAGTTTAAGTTTTTGGAAGTCGGGTTTTATTTTTTGTTTTAAAAATTTACTTTTGTCTTCTATTGTCTATTATTCTGCACTTCTGCACCCTATAGCCTAGATCTTAAAAAGTATTTTACCTTGACTGTAACCTCGCTACAGACAATTGTATTGTATAAGATAACCCGATTAACATGGTTACTACGAAATTAGATTCCACAATGACTTAATTCTAATGGTAATTTCTTTTACGAGTTTTAAATTCAAATTCAAACAAAATTTATTCATTAATACAAATCTGAGGTGCGATTGATCGAAAAACATCGAGAAAGCTTTCTACAACTGTAAGAGACGGTCTTAATGTACCTAAGGGAAGAAGATTTCCATAATTCTGAATAAAATTTGGGATGCAATTAGCGTATTGTTTATCAATTGGGCAAGATAACATTATCAACAGAGATATACATTGGATATTGCAATTGCCACAACATAGCATCAATTGTCATATTAAGTATTCAGAGAAGTTCAATTCGATCATTGTTAAAACTAGTCGTATGATGGATTTCCTTACAAGCGTACCTACATAATGTATTAGGGATGAGAATGAGAAATATCTCAGTACTTACCTGCATCATTTAAGAAACTCTTAAGCAGAATTTTATGCTTGTAAATATATCCTTCTTTTTACGTTGCTCGTTGTTTGTTTGTTATTTCTTTTTTACCATAATCACAGAATACTCGTAAGTAACCACCGCATCAGACCGTCTCTCTATCGCATAACGCGTGCTCTTTCTGGACGCTGGCTAAGCCCCTCCCCAGAGGCAAAAGTTGGTAGTCTGCGCGGAAAGAGAATAGGCGTGGCGAATAACGGAACTAACCTAACCAGTATGGCAAATACGGTAGAAAAGCATTACAGCGCCCCCAAATCTAAAGCCTATTCTCTTTCCGCACAGACTCTACTAGTAGCCGCGCGGCGAAATCGCGGAGTAAGCCGCTCCTGCCATTCTTTATTAGTTGCATGACACTGAATCAAAGAAACATGGTAGGTATTTAAGATTGATTCCTTTTTCTTCGTATTCCTGATTGGACATGGACATACTCTTGTTTCGGCACATTTCTTTTTAGACGTCGGAATACGTCTAAACAGAAATGTGCTGAAACAAGAATATGTCCAATCAGGAATACATATATTGAAGTGGTTATTGGACTTGAGGAGCAAATTTTACCCTTTGTAAAGGGACAGGGACGAGCTAAGCAACGAAGGTTCATAGACCCTTTTGGCGGTTAAATTTTGCAATGTATCCGCAAAAACACCCAACCGGTCTCGCGTCTTATTGCTCTGATGTCACCACCGTTTAATCTGCCAAATTGAGAAGACCGCATCTTATGAGAAATGTACTATAATGGTGGGTTTTGAACTTGGTCGGTTTGCGTTCGGTTCGAATTTTTGAATGAGCGGTTACAAACTGTCGTGTTTTGAGTTTGTAGTGCTGTTTTTACCCGACTGCGGCGAAGCCCAAAGGAGGGTTATGTGTTTGACCTGTATGTATGTATGTCCGTTCCTATGTCCGCTCGTAACTATTCAACAGCACAACCGATTTGTGTCCGTCAAGATAGCGTACACCGTAAAGATATTCAGAATCTGATGCAGCCAATAAATAGTACCCAAATAGTACCGACGAAATACCTAGGTGAAAAAAATAGTACCCTTAAACTTTCTGAAATATAAGGCCTGTTCACGGTGTACGCTACCGGGCGTCAAGCTGGCGTACACCGTTTGTATCTCTGGAACGGCTTTGTTTTTGGAAACGCTTTATATCTCAAAAAATAGTACCCAAATAGTACCCTAGGGCCCTACAATTTCATTTCTCTAGCTATCGTAGAAGCCGAGATATTCCATGACGTAACGGTGTACAAAAATTTCACACCGTCAAGCTGGCGTACCCGGGAATTTCTTATAGAAAGAGCTCACTATATCTCGGCTTCTACGATAGCTAGAGAAATGAAATTGTAGGGCCCTAGGGTACTATTTGGGTACTATTTTTTGAGATATAAAGCGTTTCCAAAAACAAAGCCGTTCCAGAGATACAAACGGTGTACGCCAGCTTGACGCCCGGTAGCGTACACCGTGAACAGGCCTTATATTTCAGAAATTTTAAGGGTACTATTTTTTTCACCTAGGTATTTCGTCGGTACTATTTGGGTACTATTTATTGGCTGCATCAGATTCTGAATATCTTTACGGTGTACGCTATCTTGACGGACACACCGATTTACATCATTAGATTCGTCTTGATGGCGCGAGTGTCACTGGGTATGAAGTTCGTTAAATAAACAAAATGGCGGATTTTATGCACTTTTAAATTGCACCGCGGTCGGGTCGGGTCGGTATTATCGTCGTATAGTTTCTCAATTTTACTAGGCTCTTTCGAGCCAATTATGTTACTCACTGTGGAAAGACGTTTCCGTTGCAATAACGTTAGTTAAAAAAAGAAGTGGAGTTGCCACTTATCTTGGTGAAATAGAAAGGGAAAGGAGAGCTTATAAACCTTTTTGCAACTAAATTATACATATAGCTGCTTAACTATAAATTTATTTATTTATTTTTATTTATTTAAACTTTATTGCACAATAATAAAAAAGTACAATTGGCGGACTTAATGCCTTAAGGCATTCTCTACCAGTCAACCATTGGGTAAAACAGAGATTTTTAGTTGGTGCAGTACGTCTAGCATAACAGGGCGCGACTTCGTTTCTCGCGCGACAGAACATCACCTGTCACTGTCACACTATATTGAGTGGAAAGAGTTAAGTAGCATTTGTCGCGCAACAAAGAGTCGCGTGTCACAGTTGTGCTAGAGGTACAGGATTGTTTAAAGGCGAAACGACATCAGAGACACAAATCAATATAAGAGTATATATATAAAAATAATAGACATACACATATACTTGAACTATAAATCTACTGAAACTATTGAATACTTTTTATATTCGTGTTTTAATGAAGTTAATTTTTTTTACAGGTAAAACCAGTTGGACCAAGCTTTATATGCTGCGGTAAATACCCAAAATAGTGTAGTTTTAAGACAAAAAGCACCACCTTACTAGTTGTCAGTAAGGTCCTAGCAATAAGCTGCTGCTGTGAAGATTCATACTACAAAACGTATTTATTGACACGCGGCAAAGTAGTACCTTTTACTTGAAAACGTCATTGACCCAATCCAAATCCATACTAATATCATAAATACAAAAGTAATTCAGTCTCTAGTTTGCTTACCTTCGGTGACAGTTTGTAATGAGAAATCAATAATTTGTGACATTCTGCGGGTAATGGTTCCTTATGGATATTGTCGCTTGCGTCCTTCTATCTTGATGTCCTATAGTAACGGAGTCGGATACGACGTAAGTGACAATATCCATAAGGTACCTTTACATTTTTCAAGTAGGTACTTAAGCGATATAAAACAATTCTTCACAGACAAGTCGCAGATAAAAATTTGTATACTAGATATTATTATATAATCTGGGGGCACGGCAGTGCCCCTGCCAAGTCGAGCAAAACCCATGCTTTTCTCGAAGCCATTCAGACCATTTTCAGCCTCCCGTACCGTCCCCACCGACTTGCCTATTATTTAACCGTGGAGGAACACATTTTACAGATCTAATAATAGGCAAGTCGGTGGAAATCGAGTTCTGTTGATACTGACTTGGTATAACTTTATATCTCAAAACTTTTTTGTTGTAGGAGAACTGCGTTGCGAGACTTGCATCTTTTTACATGTAATGTTTTTGATGGGATCAATTATATTCGAAGTCCGTACCTTCAAGTGACATTACTTTGTTGTCTTAATTGACAAACTTTGAAAGTATGTCTTCGTATCGTGACATTCCTTTCAATTGACAAATGGGGGTCACAGTGCTGTCCTCCGTTGAGAAATAGAAAAGGGTCTGACAAATTGAGTGAATAAAGGTTTGTTACGCTCTATTGGTCATTGCGAACTGCAATCGAAGGCTTTTTATAAGCTTATTTAACTTGAGTTGTAGTTTGTATGACAAAAATCAAATGTGTTGTAAAACGAAAACTTATTTACAGTAAATCATCAAATAGTCTGTAAAAACCAGCGTCTGTAAGTTTCATAATAACATCTTACTAGTGTTTTAATGCCATATTATTAATTATGTACGTACAGTTACATACACTGTTTATCTACAAGCATATTATAAGGTCTCTATGATGTGTTCATAAACCGCAAATTAAAACGTCAAATGGCGGGAAATGAAAACTTCTCACGCATGTCATGCAACCGCAGTTTTTATTTTTAAATTCAGAGACAAACTAGAGTGGGCATCTACTAAGATTATCGTTCCATATCAAGTAACGTGAGAGATTTGCCAAAAAAAATTGCAATTGACGTTTCATGTCGAATAAAACGTAAATTCTACTGATAATAAAATTTATGTCAAATCGAATTGCTTTGTTTTTCAGAGATGATCGAAGTTTGAATGTCATAATAACATAGAATTCGATGTCATTATGAAGCAATAACAACATTTTCTCAGCTAAGTAATTTCTTCGGTCGTAACGTAATGTGCGGTTTTTGAATGCATTATCGAAAGTTTATGATATGTATGTAGATAAAGCAGTGTATGTAACGGTTGAAAAGAAAATTTAATTAGCGATTATTTGCAATAAATATTACAGTTTGGTTAATTTTATTAGTGTTTGATAACATTTTCCTGCTCGATTAATACTCGTAATATGTTATGATGTATTTTTCTTTTAAAAGGAATTTAAAATGGATCGGGCTAAAAAAGCGCTCTTTTTTTAGCCCGATCCATTTTAAATTCCTTTTAAAAGAAAAACATCCTTTTCGCTAAAAGGATGTTTTATTTACGTATTACCATAAAATCGAGAATCGACCATAATGCTTTTTTGACATTAAGAGTCCATCCAGAGGAGCAAAAAAACAATCTACCTTATTACAATGTTAAATACAAGAACACCCAAAATATCAACGCACTTTAACCATATTATGAGCGAACTAAATAGTTGCTACATTTGCAAGCTTAACCTTGCTGCATTGAATTAAAGTTCATAATCCCATATCACGGAAATACGCACCGCACGAATTGGATGATGGATTTTCAACAAAAATAACTTGCGCAAGCTCGGTTCTCGCCCACACGTGTCATTGATAAGAAAACCTTCGTCCTTCGAAATAAGGTTCCATATTCCAGGATTTCTACGAATTAACTTCAAAAGCTGTTCTCGTCTAAATATTTTAATAAAAACACAACCTTGTTCCAAGGGAATAGGGCTTATAATTCAGGGACACGTAAGCTATGATATCTATATTTATGGGGTCAGTATTATCGCATACCGTCACGCTTGGACCATGGCGTATCATTAATTGTTTATGTGCAGTGCATTGTTACTAAAACCTTTTTATTCAAATTCACATTCCATGCTTTGTAATATCACTGAATAAGTAATAGTACTACGTCAGGCATGTCTCACTCCGCGATTTTGTTTCGCGGTAATTATTATTATTCCTTGCCTAATGCATTAGGCAAGCTCAGGGCTGCGCCGACACCCGGCAGCGCCTGATTGCGAAACTTATGAAGCCCAAAGGAGTAGTAGTATGTATGTATGTACGTAAGTAAGTATGTATGTTACACGACTGCGGCAAAGCCCAATGGAGGGTTGTGTTTGACCGGTATGTACGTATGTAAGTATGTATGACGACGTGTATCAAAAGATCAAAACAGTTATATACCGTCACGCAAATATTTTTTTTAACTACCTCTAATTCACTAAGAAATTCAAGGTATAATAATAATTTTATTTTTGTCGACAACCCTAGCGGTGGGCGTGGCGACCAGAAAGAGCGCGCGTTATGAGTTACAGCGAGAAGGTAGGATTCGGCGCATTTTTGTGACTCGTACGTGGGTTTTGTTAGACAGTGCGACTTCTGTACAAATTACTATTACTTACTAGCATTTTCCCGCGGCTTCGCCCGCGTTGTTCCCGTTATCGTCCCAAAGGAACTCTTTACCGGGATATAATGTATCCTATGTTTCAATCCAGGACTTGGTCTATTTGCATGCCAAATTTCAGCTTGATCCATCCAGTTGTTACCCCGTTATAAGGTAACAAACATCCAAACATCTTCACAAACTTTCGCATTTATAATATTAGTGGGATGAGATGGGATTCTGTGACTACGTGAAGTCTCAACTGGCGTTCGGGTCCCGAATCACCGTAACTCGTATGTACGAATACAAAGAGTTCAAACGCCCCAACTGGTTACACAATGGCACGTTATTAGATTAAACGATGACATCACAACGGGCGGATATTTTTGTACGGGGCCCTGTCGGTTGCCACTGGGCTTTGATTGCTTTAGGGCGTTGGCGATAAATTGTAGCCAATTCCTGGGCTCTATTGAGTTAAGTATTACGATTGAAGTCACCTTTGTAATGAGTTCTTAGTATACTATGTGCAGAAAGAAAAAGAAAGAAAAAAAAAGTATTTATTCGGTTAACACATAATTACAGTTACATAAATGAAACAATACACAAAAAAAAAACGAAACACAAATAGACATGTGCAACCGAAATGGTCTCCATTCAGCAATGCAGTTGGCTGGGCTAGGCAAAGGCATAGCTCTGTCAACGGCGCTGGTTTTCTTGCGGAGCCAGAGTAGAGCGGTTATATGTACATGTATTCGTCATATAGATGATGTTTATTCAAGATTCTGGAATAGTGATTGTACAGTCGAGTTCATCATTATCTGAGCAATGAACGGATCAAAAATATCTGATATACTTCTTAAAATGCTTCTGCCAATAGGGTCTTGTTCAGATGTTTTTGGTCCAATCTTTGCTCAGATTATGGTGAACTCGTCTGTACATAAAAACAAAGGCACTTAACTTCAGATATCTTGGTCTGAAAAGACTTCTGCTTATGACGATGATGGTGGATACCTGTGCACGCAGTAAGCAGTAGTCTACCATACCACTCTTCGACTTTATTACCACGCAATAGAGTTCAAAAGTGGTAGACCACATTCTTGGCTGACTGTACAGTTGCGTGCGGCAGTTGAGTCACTTGTCAATGTTCGTAATTCACCGACTTCAAAAAGGAGGACGTCCCAGTTCGTAGGAATCTTGGAATATCCTTGTATGCCTCTCAGGTGATTCCATTGTCACCAGGTCAGGTACTGATGATAGGATCTTGGAGAAATCGAGGGAATCCCATCAAAAACATTACATGTAAAAAGATGCAAGTCTCGCAACGCAGTCCTTTTACAACAAAAAAGTTTCGAGATGTAATGTTAGACCAAGTCAGTACCGGGGGGGTGTCCACAGAACTCGATTCCCACCGACTACTATTAGTTAGTTAAGTTATTTAGCCGTATAAGATCTCCATGTGACTGTTATTTAAACGTACTATAGGAACAATAACACCTAAAACAATACACGATTAAATTGCGAACAATGACTACTGGCACAAGAATTGCCGTATGCGACCGTACCTTTTAGGCTGCGTTTCCACCGGATTGGTGCCGTTGATTGATTGGTAGATTTTTTCCTCGCACACCGCTTAGCTACCTCGCACAGGTCTGGTGGAAACGCAGCCTAAGTCGTAAAGTTACGAGTATACGCGGTGCCAGACAGTCGGGCTTCGTCGGAAAGCTAGGCTATTTGCTCCAGGAATCACGTCTGTCGGCAAATATTGAACTAAACGAACTACATTTTAATCTAACAGTTGATCAGCTTGGTCTTGAAGCTGTATTAGAGGGAATTGGATTTTTTTCTCGCCTCCACGCGTTGTGAAGTCAAATATCGTTTCAATTTAGTATAGAATATGAGCACATACCAAGTTTGTTTTTAGGGTTCTGTACCCAAAGTTTTAAAAAATCTATTGAATATACAAAAAATTCTTATATCTTTTTTCCTTTTTTTTTAAAGGGGGCCGAAATAGGATGTCGAAAATTAAAAGTAGGGCTATTATATCAAATGAAAGGTTGTAGATTTCAAAACAGTTTTTATTTTCAAAAGTCGGTTTTTTTTAATTTTGTGTTATTTTATAAATGCTTACATTAGGTCTTCCACTATTTATTATACTACTGGGGTGAGTAGAGTGGCAATTGGCAAACAAGCGTACGGTACACTCTGCCTGTAATCCGTCATCGCATATACACGCAATATACCTACTCCATCCAATTTTCCTCCCATTTTCCCTTCTATAAAATTGAAATAAATGCACATATTTACATCCTTCATCACGCAGAGTGCCATTCGGCCCCGAACGCAATGAATCTCTTTATTGCGCCATCAAGTGGCTGGAGATGCCTTTTATTGCCTTTAACAGCTAACGTTACGTAATCGGTGTGTGAATAACTTAATCTGTTCTATTTTACTATCTATAACTAGTTAGAGTCTGTGCGGAAAGAGAATAGGCGTGGCTAAAAACGGAACTAACCTAACCAGTATGGCCACAGAACAGAAAATACGGCACATACGGTAGAAAAGCATTAGCGCCCCCCAAAATTAATCCTATTCTCTTTCCGCACAGACTCTGGCGTGGTTTATAAATATCCGTCTCCGTCCGAGGTATGCGTCCCGAAATGTGCGATAATAGTACATTACACAACTAGGGTGGTAAAACAAAGAAAGGCCGAGAACGCAGAAGTTTGCGGCCCGAGCCGCAAGCGAGGGCCGTAAATATGCGATCGAGGGCTTTTTTTACTACCTCCCGTGTTGTGTACATCATTTTATGTCTACCCTTGGCCAGAAAGCGGATTTTTCCGTGCGCGTAGCGTGCGGTTAAAGCCACTTTATGGCCAGGTGTGACATAAAATAAATTTCTTGTCAAAATAAATCTCCAAATAGACGACATAAAAATGCTTCATAAAATGGTATACGTCCTTCATCAACTAATTTATGTATTATGAAATGATGACGCTATAAACTCAAGTGCTTCACCAGATGACTTCACCCCTTCGTCATGCATCATCTGGCATCATCAACCAATTGTCTCATCACCAGTAATAAAAAAGGTTGGACATACCTATTTTGAACATGGCAATTCAACGAAAATAACTAATTTGCTGGTATTAGCAGGAGTGGCTCACTTCGCGATTTTGCCGCGCGGTTACTAGTATAGTCGAGTTCATCATTATCTGATCAAAGATTGGACCAAAAACATCTGAACAAGACCCTATTGTCAGAAGCATAAGAACTAGATCAGATATTTATGATACGTTCTTTGCTCAGATAATGATGAACTCGACTGTACGAAATTTTTCCCCTCCGACGGGGCTTAGCCAGCGACCAGAAAGAGCGCGCGTTATGCGGTACAGAGAGACGATCGGATGCGGTGCGTTCCGTCCGGTGGTCGGACCCGAACTTCAGTTTTGTTAGAAAAAGAAACTGTTCGAGTAGCACTATTCCTTTTTCTGTGGTATTAGGAGTGATTTTGCTAGTAGGAGCATTCCATGAAAATATTTCCAAAGGGACACCACAGTTTTAATACTTCCGAGAAATAAACTCAGGAAGCTAATTATCAGCATTGTAATATCATAATTCGGCTTTAAGATTGGTAGTGTTTCTTAGCAGCTAATAAGTTTTATTAGGGTAGCAGCCATAGTGTTTCGTAAGGGACAAAAAGTTGATGTTTTCATGAAATGCTCCAGTAACAGAAGAATTGGTCATAAGAGATTAGCTGAACAGAGAGAATAACCAACGGGGGGTGCTGGAAAGAGTTAAGGAAAAGAGAAAGGGATCCTATTGGATCGCATAAATTTAAAAGGCATAATTCATCATTTGGCATAATTCATCATTCGGCATAATGCATTTTTTCAGGACTCTTTAAGGCCTCATCCTGTTAAATAGGTTAGGTTAGGTTAGGTTTGCGTTATAATAATCCTGAAAAGTTTACGTGTTCAGAAAAAAAAGCATTATGCCAAATGATGAATTATGCGAAATGATGAATTATGCCTTTTAAATTTATGCGATCCAATAGTAAACCAAAGAGAAATATACTATATTATAGTCACTAGAAGGAGAAAAATGGTGAGGAATTTGATACGTCGAGGCTCTAATAAAAACATAATAAAGGGAAAAATTAAGGGGTAAAAGGAAGCCCGAGAATCAGTTACCTACACGAGATACAGGAATAAATATTTGTACAAAAAAAAAACCGACCGCGGTGCACTTTAAAAGTACATAAAATCCGCCATTTTTTTCATTTTAACGAACTTCATGCCCAGTGACACTCGCGCCATCAAGGCGGATCTAATGATGTATCATTTATCAAAATCGGTTTTGTCGTTGAGTAGTTACGAGCGGACATAGGAACGGACATACATACATACATACAGCTCAAACACATAACCCTCCTTTGGGCTTCGCTGCAGTCGGGTAAAAAGTAGACGCCAGATAGTACAATAGTACATTACATAACTAGGGTGGTAATGCCCGAGCTGAAAGGACGTAAATGTGCGATCGAGGAATTTATCTTGGTAACTTCAGAATAGTCCCGTTCTTATTTCGTTAAATATAGTAAAATCGATAGTAGCATGAACACGTTATATGTTAGAGTAGCCATGTACACAGCAGTGGGGTGGGACGTATATCTGTACCACAGAATATATATAAGCTAAAGCAGTAAGGAAGCTACAAACAAAACGATCGAAACGCACGCACACATAGACGCGCGCTTTTACAAGGCCCCTAAGGGAATCTCGCGGTGCCGTCAGTCGTGAGTGCGGCATGGAGGCGAGTGGACGCGCTTTGCGTTTGTTACGTGCGCGCGCCTAGACAGCCCGCGATCTTTTCATTTTAAACAACCCTAACGCTCTAACGGAGCGTAGGTATTTATTTCAAAAAGTAAGCGTAGCTTCCATACTGCTCTATTTATATTCTGCGTCTGTGCTGTGAGTAGTGAAAAGGGATACAAGTCCAATTTATACCAAGACCAAAAGGTCGCAACTCTATAGTATGACTTAAGCTCTATTGCTCCTAGGTTAAATGTGACTTTTCACTATACCCACAGATATAGGTATGATGAGGATGAACGGAAGTCGATATAACTCTATTATTGCACAATTTGGTCTCAACGCAGGCTCCATTTGGTCGGTAAATTGTTTCTGAATTGCATTAAGTCTCGCATCGATAGCCCCCTACTAAATATTATGTATAGATGGATCACTTTCTAGTTTGACTAGTTCATTACAGTCTAGTCGATAGGGTTGCCGCTGACACTGCACATACATAGCCATACGGCTAGGGTTGTCAATTAATGAACTGAAATTGTTTCTGAATTGAGTTAGTCTTGCACGGACCATAATACCATAATATGTGCATATTTTGAACACTGGTTCTGATTGATTGCTTCATTAACGTCAAAATAACAAGCTTTCTGTCACCATTGATGTTGATGGACGACAATTCCAAGGAGTGAAAGCCGTTAGAAAGAAAGTAAAGTTTTCGGTAATTTAATTATAAGTATTATACATGGTGGATTGTGTGTAATACGAGTCTAATCCGTACAAACAAATACTTATCGAAACTTGCCATGACAATTCTGTTAAATGAACCTTCGACTTCATTATTTATTTATTGGCTTGGCTCACTCCGCGATTTCGTCACGCGGCCTTAGCCAGCGACTAAAGCACGCGTTATGCGATAGAGAGAGACGGTCGGATCCGCTGCATTCCGTCCGACTAATCGGTTCTCAATTTGTCATGTTCGGGTGCAATCGGAAACGCTCGGTTCGCTTCGTCTCGCCGCCATTTGTTGTCACGCATTCGTGTTTTGATCAGTTTTTAATTAAGTTGATTTTTTTTGTGTTTAGGAAAAATATGGTTTAATTTCTTCTGTGTCCTATTTTCTCCGCTAGGCAATAGTGCCGAATATTCGGCACTTTTTTGCCGACTAGTCGCCGACTAATCAGCCGACTACAAATGATGCCGAATAGTCGGCGTTCCCGACTAGTCGGCCTATCTCTAAATATATGATGAAGCGGAGGCCGCATAAATATCCAACTCGACCTTAATGCTTTAAAAATAGAGCGACGTCACATATTCTTGCGTTCCCCTTTTCATCATATTATTGATGGCGACTGTACTTGTACTTACTGTGCCTACGTGGATTTTTAAATTTAATCGATAATAACGTGTCGAGTGTTTCATACCTCAAGAACGAACGGAACTTCTAACTACTCGCATCCGCCAGTAATTTCCTCAGAGACGGAAACGGCATAGAAACTCGTTTTGAATGTGCCAACCCTACGGGACTAGATACTTTAATGGGCAATCGTTGAGTCATCGATAATAGTCTGTTGACCTCATCTGCCCCTCGATCTTAGCGCTAACTCAGTTGCACTTATAGGCGTACAGTCAACCTAGAATATGGTTTACTAGTTAAGAGGAAACAGGAGGGCAGTTTTTCCATACAAACGTAGTCCCCTGTTTCCTCCCTGGTTAATGCCAGTAGAGCAATATTTTTTTGTCCAAAAATCTATGGCTACTATTGATATGTTCCTATGTTTTCCTTTTTACGATAAATTGATTCTCAAAAAAGATATTTATCTTCAAAAACCTAAAAAAATGCCAGATTTTCCGCTGTGTTCACACATCCAGAAAACAAATTTGACTAGATTATTAAGGAAAACATAGGAACACGGCCAAAGCCTTTCTTTAATGTTTAATTAGTTAAATAGGTTAAGTTTTGGGGAAGAAATCAGGGGACTACGAAACGTTGTTTTCATGAAATTTTAAAAGGTATTTTCGGTCCAAGCTGCAGTTGTCTCTATCGCGCTCTGCGGGGGAGAGGCGGGCAGTGCGGGACAGCGACACATTTTACAAATACCTAATTTTCAATTCTCTCGGCCTTACTGTTTCCTCTTAATTACGTCTTTTGAACTCTAATACCACTCAATAAAGTCGAAAAGTGGATCCTAGACCACTTTCTTGGTTAATGGCAAAAATATATGATGTTACTGTTTACTATAAATAGGAGTAGCGTGCCTTCAGATATTTTTGAATGCGCGTTTTATCATCATATTTTTTGACAGAGTGGATGACAGGCGAACAGACTGTTCAGGTCAGGCCAAATATAATGACCCGATTGACTACTGTACTACATGTACATTATATCTTTACGATAATGGTATCATAACTTATGTAAGTATACTTAACCTCTGCATTGTCTAAAGATAACGGATATTTATATGAATGACTCAAATTGTGTTTTCATTTAGATAGACAGCTACACTACGTTACCGTGACTCGTAAATCAAATAAGGATTTACTGATAACACTTATTTATAATTCAAAAAGTCTAAGTTATAGTTGTATAACTGCAATATTAATTTTTCTACTCCTGTACTTTTATCTGTGTTTTACTTGGTCACGAACACTAATATAAGAACATACATAATTGAGTTCAGAGAAGTCTATACTCTATTCCTCATAACAGCACTAGTGTCGTTATAGTCACTTTACGTTATTGCTAGCAGCCACAGACTTCTAAATCTAGGTTAAACTTAGGTCAAGGATAACTTTACGATAAAAATGCACAACTACCAACTTAACAAACAATTAAATTCCTACGGCTTTTAAGAAAAACAAAACTTTCCGAACTAAATTCATTGATGCCAACATAAAAAAAAAGTATTTTTAATATATTCACTGCGTGTCAATTTAAAATTAAAAAAAAGTTTACCATAGACACATACTGTCAGTCATACGTCATATTTGCCTTGTTTGCAGGTTATGCCTTGTTTGTATTTTATATTTAAAAAAACCTAGTCGTAGAAAACTCACGCAATGCATAATAGTATTTTATGCAACAGTTGTATAAGAAGGTTCAAAAAATGCGAATTGCGTGAGTTGCGATACGAGCCGCGAATGCGGCGAGTATCGCAAATAGAGACGCAATGAGCGTTTTTTGACTTAATTATACAACGTTGCATACAATACTTTTTCTACGACTAGGTTAAAATATAAAATACATGGACGTCACGCGTGTCTCGTCCGGTCTCTCCGAGTGTGTACAGCCGGCATGACAGTTGTGTCTATGGTAAACTTTTTCTTGATATGGCTGGTGACACGATGTGACGATAATTAATAGTATTTTATGCAACAGTTGTATAAGTGGGTTCAAAAAATGCGAATTGCGTGAGTTGCGATACGAGCCGCGAATGCGGCGAGTATCGCAAATAGAGACGCAATGAGCGTTTTTTGACTTAATTATACAACGTTGCATACAATACTTTTTCTACGACGAGGTTTTAAATTATAAAATACAAAATTAATCATAACCTGGAAACAACGGAAATATGACGTTTGACTGACTGTATGTGTCTATGGTAAACTTTTTTTTTAATTTAAAATATACTTAAATTAAAAATACTTTTTTTATGTTGGCGTCAATGAATATAGTTCGGAAAGTTTTGTTTTTCTTAAAAACCGTAGGAATTTAATTGTTTGTTAAGTTGGTAGTTGTGCATTTTTACCGTAAAGTTAAAATTGAGCGCTTAATCCTTGACCTAAGTTTAACCTAGATTTAGAAGTCTGTGGCTGCTAGCAATAACGTAAAGTGACTATAACGACACTAGTGCTGTTATGGGGAATAGAGTATAGACTTCTCTGAACTCATATTATGTATGTTCTTATATTAGTGTTCGTGACCAAGTAAAAGACAGATAACAGTACAGGAGTAGAAAAAATACTTTTTTTTTATGTTGGCATCAATTAATTTAATTCGGAATGTTTTGTTTTTCTTATGAATCGTAGGAATTTAATTGTTTGTTAAGTTGGTAGTTGTGAATTTTTATCATGAAGTTAGAATTGAGCGCTTAATCCTTGACCTAAGTTTAACCTAGATTTAGAAGTCTGTGGATGCTAGCAATAACGTAAAGTGACTATAACGACACTAGTGCTGTTATGGGGAATAGAGTATAGACTTCTCTGAACTCATATTATGTATGTTCTTATATTAGTGTTCGTGACCAAGTAAAAGACAGATAACAGTACAGGAGTAGAAAAAATACTATTATATAACAATCCGGTTCGAAGGACTGCCTCAATTTATCTAAACATAAATTCGTCTAATAATGCACGCTAAGACATCTGTCGTCGTTAATTGTAACTTTATATATCTATATATTACAATTTAACTTAATATATGTAACTTTATATATCTATATATTACTCTTATATCTGGTTTCGGCTCTCAATAAAATTGTACGCCCATAGAAGTCAAAGCTGGTATAGATTAGGGAATGCAATACCCGGTCAAATATGAAACCCTAACCGGGTTTAAAAAGCTTTTTTGTAAAATATTTTTGACAGAAACTTATCTCTTTCTCCTATGTTTCTTTCTACGTATCATGAGTACGTCTCCTTATATCCAACTAAGAGTAAACCAGCTATATATACCCGATCATTAATTAGTTAAATGCGTACTGGGGCAAGAATAAAAGTGACTTTATCGCTCATTACACCAACATATTGCGTAAGTGCGTTTATTAGTTCGTGGTTATTTCTGATTTCGTTTCTTCTGTCCTATTTATGTTGGCTAATTGGGCTCTGTCTGAGATTGTGTTGTGGAAATGTTGCATTCAATAATGCGTTGCCAAGAATCTTTATAGGATTATGCGTTAGGTTAGGAACAAATGTAGACTGCTCGGCTTCATGTACCGTTATTTATTGTATATTCAATGCAATTAATGTGTTTTGCAAGTAAGGGTTCTTATACAGCGCTCATTATACCAGCTCAAAAAAAAGTCTCTCGCCTTTTAACTGTCCTTCTGACTACGTTTAATTCATAGTTTCTAAGCCATCGGTTCCGAACGGGCCTGTGGGTGATGAGGCAATAAAGGTTAGGAACCACTGCTCTAAGCACTCTATTCTATACATACGGAAACTTTGTATTTACAGCCTGGGAATATGATACCGCTATGATGGAAAAGCACACACGTTAACTTTGCCAAGTAACTGATGTATTATTTGCACAGTGTCCGTTATTTTCTCATCTTACAATGTGTATATTGAATGTGTGAAAATGTTACCGAAGAAAGCTGCTAAAATGCACGGGCAAAAATGAAAAATATTGTGCAAATACATGATGCCAAATAAGCTACAGCAGCACTTTTACAAGTTTGAATTTACGAGCGCTTCGCAAAACGTTATCTGAATGGAAGAAATGCCGCAAAAAAAAAATCAGTAGTCCGACGAATATCAGAAAAGAAGGAACATTACATCTTATTTCCTTTATATTACTCGTATTCTCTCTCACATTGACAGTTTTAATAAATATGTTACTTTTGTTGCAGGTACTGCTTAGCTGTCATCGTTAAAAATCAATTATCGTTTCTACTAATCAGGTTTGCTACCTCATTAACTGTACATTCAATGTAAGCGTAAAATAGTGAATGTGCTCTTCCTATCAAAGCGCTTAATTCATTGGTCGGTACAAGTCATATGGTTCTTCGCCGTGTAGGTACTGAGTGTATTTTAAACATCGATTTCAGAGGTGAATCGTACAAAACAAACTAAGAAACAAAAGCCTATTGTGAATACTTAAAAAGCCATGGGTACACGAACCAAGTAGAGAGAAAAGCTAATACTATGCCAGGGTTTCCCAAACTGTGCATCGCGGTTCGCGAGCAGGCCCGCGCCGACCCCCGGCAGCGCCTGTGTGCAAACCTATGAAACACCTCTTTATTGTCTTCGTGTTTCGAATTCCGGTTCACCTATTGCCTTAGCGCCTGTGTGCGTTGCATACTTCGCACACAGGGGCGGCTCTGATCGCGACTCCTCGGGGCGTCGGGGCTGTCCTAGCGGCGTCGTCGCGACACGGGAGATTCAAGTCGCCGTAAGTTAAACCTAGAACAACCCGCACGATCTTGGTTTACAAGGGCGTCGCAAAAAGTCTACAACCTGCCAAGAGTCGAAGTATAAATAAGTTTGGGAACCCCTATTCTATGCAAAAACCTTTTTACATTTTTAATAATGTGTTTTCATGTTCTGCGGTAGGGTACCGCAGGGTGGCACTCTTGGCCCGCTACATTAAATATTTTAAAGTTAAAGCAGCACTTATTGGGGAAATGTAATGTGAAAATCACTTGTTTATTCACGTCACTGCTCTCCCTTTCCATAAGCGTCGTGAAGATATTATCGCCTTAATGCATGAGCTCACTTATAAAGCTTTCATCGTGCGTGTTTCATTCTTGCGTGTAGGGAAGAATTAATTTATTTGAGCTTAAGGATCGAGAAATTAAAGCGAAAGTAGATTATTTTACTACTAATGTTTCTAAAATTATGTTATGTTCGACTAACCTAAGCCGTGCCCGTGAGATACGAAATGGGTCTAAATTGGATTGAAGTCGATTCCTAGGTGATAGTAGTCTGGCGAATGTTACGGAGGTAGGACACTGACAGTCTCGATGCAAATTAATTCCTTAAATAGACAACTACTTGTGAAATTTCTTGTCATGTGACATATGTTTTCTATTTATATTTCTTATTATGATTGTATGCACGGATGTGATGAATCATTTGTTCAACTCAGTGGTTCTAATATTTCAGTTTAACGGTAGATTATTGCAAACTTCAACGCCATCTAAGCAAATGTCAGTTCCAGTCATACAATTGGTATATACAGTAACTGTATCCAACTTCTATCAATTTCTGTTTTCAATTGTTGATTCCAAGAACTTATCCAAATAAATTTATCTCCATACTCATAGTTTGTCATAAAACTCGCAGTCTTTAGCAATAACTCTAGAAACTTCCTAAGAATAGCTGATCTAGTTAAACTTACCGTCGTACTCTGACTTCCCCCATTTCCTATATCCCCTTCCGTTTCACCCCGTCCCCCATATTCCCCCCTGTTCGGAGATTGCACGCAAGTTTGTTGGGAAAACATTGGCCTGGCTTTTTGTTTGGCTACGTGTGATCTTCGATTTTGGACTTTGTGTCTTCATCCTTAAGTCGGTTTTTGTGATTGACTTCATTGAGTTTGTCTTCAGTAATAGCATTGCATTCTGAACCGTACTGTTTACTAAAATATAAATTCTTTTTCGAATATAAGCTTTTGTTTGAATGGTTTTAGTTTGGTTTGGGTCGGTTAAGTTAGGGAAAAAAGGTATTTATAAATGGACGTAGTTATGCAATAACGTTCCATTCCACATGCAAAATTTATTGTATTATGGACTTTGTTTTTAAAGACAGAAGGTTGATACTTTGTTTTGTGGATTGGAACGTTATTGCATAACTACGTCCAAATTGCACGTGAAATCGAGCTGATTGGTTGGGTTACAATCGAAAGAGGAAACTGAGCATTTTATATGACGGAAGTTATGCGAATGTATTTATATTTAACAGGAAATTAATCATTTAACCTTGATATTAGATATCAATTCTGGTGCATGCTCATTAAAACCGTATAACAGGATAATTGATAGTTCAGTTATTTAAATTTGTACCTAACAGTAGCGTGGCGTCCAAAGAACTCGATTCCTACCGGCTTGCCTAATATCAGGCATTCGAGCATCTTACTCTACTGCTCTTATGAAAAATGTCCGCCAAATCTGCACCGGCTTGCCCGAGGATATCTTTTACGCCACGCCACTGGTACCTAATGTATTTTATTTCCTATGACTACTTTGGTTTTTTACGAGATTGTCACGCAAAATAGGCGCATATTAAGATTTCGAGTTGCGGTAAACTTAGACGCGAAAATTAGATATAACCCCACTTGCGATGACATCCAGTGTCATTGTAAGTAACGTTATGATTTAAATAAGTATTTTGTTCTAGACGCATTTCGTCACTCTGAAACAAAACTCCTAACAACGTCGTACGCATTAAAACAAAAACTAATAACACAGTTAGTACATAATATGTGAGAAATGCCCCATTTTTTTCCCCTACAACTAGACCTGCCAAATACAAAATCAATATCAAAAATCTCTAAGAGAACCTAAAAAGGGCTACGGAATTGCTATATCTACCCCTATAACATCGCGGTGCTTAAACACCCCTCGTACGTAAAATAAAGACAAGTGAAATCAAAGCATCACACCCCACACTTCAAACCCATAATCACGAAACAATCCAACATACGCATAGTACGCATTTAAATTGCGATGTTGTTCCGCCCCATCGTTGACAACGCTATTGAACAAACACTTCCTCACAATACATTGCGTTTTCATAGAAAATATACCACATTTACGTCCTTCCAACTAAGAAAGACGAGAATCTTTGTAGAATATCCAAAATGTATTAATAAAGCGTACTAAAAGCGACCTTATGTCCATTAGATGAAGTTCAAAATGAAATGTAATGAAGGTTGATGAGGGTCGAAATTGGTTGCGTTGCGGTTGCTGACTCTGTAATATAACTGTAGGATAGAAAGCATTCAAGTACAGTCAGCATAATAAACAACTCTCAATA
Source organism: Eudemis profundana (assembly GCA_947034925.1). Taxonomy (NCBI): domain Eukaryota; kingdom Metazoa; phylum Arthropoda; class Insecta; order Lepidoptera; family Tortricidae; genus Eudemis; species Eudemis profundana. Next base: position 3,745,914 of record OX344814.1, on the reverse strand, counting down.
CAGGTTTTTAGACTTACAAATCTTGTATTTTAGTATATTTGGCACTGTAGGTTTCTGGGGTTAAAATTTAAAATAATAACACGTTAAAATCAAACAAGAGGTTAAGAAAACTTGATGTCGATCAAGTTTGGTTTAAATGTATTTCCTTTCATAGCTGGAAACAACGTGGGAAGGAAAAAGCTAAAAAGATAAAATATTTAGTACTTTTATATATGAGTAAACATTTTTTGTCTCTTCATTGGTTTTAATGTGGGCAATTTACACCACACTTTATGTTACATATATAGATACAGGAAATCAAAGTACACAGAAAAACTAAATGGCACTCGCCTGTGTACAGACCGAGAATCGCACCCGGTACCTCTGGATTTCCGGCCCAGTGACTCAACCATTCGTCCACCGTACACTCAGACCTCCGTCGTGAGTGTACGGTGGACGAATGGTTGAGGTAGTTTTCTGGGTACTATGATTTCCTGTATCTATATATGTAACATAAAGTGTGGTGTAAATTGCCCACATTAAAACCAATGAAGAGACAAAAAATGTTTACTCATATATAAAAGTACTAAATATTTTATCTTTTTAGCTTTTTCCTTCCCACGTTGTTTCCAGCTATGAAAGGAAATACATTTAAACCAAACTTGATCGACATCAAGTTTTCTTAACCTCTTGTTTGATTTTAACGTGTTATTATATGTAAAATATTTAGTAATTAAATATTTATTACTTATTTCTAACTTACCATTTATATTTTCGAAAAAAATCTTTAATATGTATACAGACAAAGTGTTACTACCTTTTTATTATATGTATAGATAGATAAATGATTATACTGGCTGTACCTCTGAGGGATGGAATAGATTCCCCTCCGACCCAACAAAGTAAAAACTGCGCTTTCGAAGTTTCCCCTAATATCATATGAGCACGAATTGCTTACTCTTAGAGGCACAAAGTCCTAACTAACTACGATGTTCATAGTACTAAGAATCGTTGTTTTACTTAGGGACACATTTTATTGAAATGTTAGTGGGGAAAGTTGGAATGTTAGATTTATGCATGGACTTGATTTCAGATCTTATTTCCATTTTGTCTTAAGTAGGTACTTTAGTCTTAGAAAGGTGTCTCTGTATATGGAACTGGGAATATAGCGTGATTAGTGAATGCAATCCCAACTCGGGATCCCGCCCCAACCCGGGATCGGGAACTCGGGATCCCGCGGGATCCCGGAATTTTCGGGATCCCGACTAGATTAAAAAAAAGTAAAATACGATTGAATTAAAACGATAATAACGGCATGTTTGTGATGGGGTGACGTTAATTAAAATAACATATTAATAGACAGAAAACAAAAACCTTTAATATTATTAACTAAATCATCATCAGTTTTCCTTGGAAATTAACAAAGGTAATCAAAACAAAAAGTATAACTGTAATAAGAATCAAAACAATAAGGAATTAGAGAGTACTACAGGTGATTTTGAAAGTGACTTCTTAAAAAACAAAGGGTATAAGAGTGTTATCTGCTAAACGGCATCTTACATCCGTTGCAATGTACCCAGCTGCTGAGAATGCCCTCTCCGACTCAACACTGGTTGACAACAGCGTGGTGAAGCAATTATATGCAAACTGCAAAAATCTCCCCCTTGTTCCTCCACACTCAAATAAATCCATTTCCTTTTTTATGACAGACTCTAATCTGTCTAAGCTCGTGGATACACGTGTAAAGGGACTTTTAGATGCTCGCAGAGTTTGCTGACGACTGCCGCCCAATCCCGTCAATCCCGAACAGGATCCCGTCATATTATGCGTCGGGCGGGATTGATCACGAAAAATTACACGGGATCTTGCGAGATCGGGATCCCGCGGGATCGCGATTGCATTCCCTAAGCGTGATCGACTTTTCCAGATCCGCAATGTAATGCTACTCGCCCAATTTTACTTGCTTGGTGCTTGCTCGCCGGCGGTGCAGCCGAGTGGTTCGGACATTCTCCGCGAGCGACATTTGTATGGAACTTCGCAAGGCACTTAACGTCTAAAGACTCAGTGTTTGTTTAGAGTTTCAAACCGGTAAAACCGTCTAAATCTTATTAATCAGAGTGACCCAAAACGGGATACGAGGCCTGAATGGAATTAGGGTATGGCAGATTTACACAGCTGTTCGATCGACCCGCCCGGGTGCGAGGAACTGGGTCACATCGAATTAGTGAGGTTACTTGGGAGTGTGAGCCTATTTACGTTCGTCGCGGTCGTACAGTCCGCCTTTAAATAAATGGTCATTCAAGGTATAGTGGACGATAAAAGCTATTTTTCCTTGTATTCAAATAAGAAATTGTTAGCGTCGAGTCAAACTTTGTATAGTGCGTAACCAAAAGGACATATTCGTAAGGCTGAGTCACACCGGCTGCGTGTGCACGCACTGTACGCTGCAGCTCCTTGACTTTGAGCGTGACTAGCCGCCATGTTGAAAAACATTCATACTGTAAAACGCGTACGCCACGCGCACGCAGACGTGTACGCAGCCGGTGTGGCTCGGCCTTTAATCGGATACAAGGAATAATAAAAATCGCAAATTGCAACGATATATGACTTGTCATGCAGAGAATCATGCAGAGAGCATTTCGTAGACCTCCAAATATTAACTGTACCATGTTTATATATCCTCGTACTACTCACGGACTTCGTGAAGCACTCAAACAAATGGGAAAACACGAAGGAGAAGGAACACAGATTGGCAACCAGACGTAAGGATTTTACATGCAATTTAGTGCCAAAGCTAAATATTGTGAAGCACGCGGCATATTACCAGTCTGTTTTCTTATATAACAAGTTACCTGTGGAATTTAAAATGATTACAAATAGTAAGATTTTCAGTGCAAGACTCAAACAGTTTCTTTTGAATAAATCATACTACTCAATAGTCGATTATGTGCAAAACCAAAGATAACATATTACTTATTACTTTATTGACTTTATGCTCTGATCTCTTAATTTATAATTTTTAATGAGTCCAAACTATTCACTATGCAATGAATTTAATTTTATGTTACATTATTACTGTTATTTTTATTTATATTGTGGAGTGTACTAATATTGCAATTTATATTTCTTTAGATTAGGTAGTATGTAGGTATTTTAATTAGTATAAGAATTTCAAACACAATTGTAATTGTTAATGAATAAATGAAATGAAATGAAAAAATGTCGAATCAGTTTAAAGTTTCAAATAAATTTTTGAAGCGTCAAATTAATTCACCGCTTCAATCAGGTGACTGTAGAGCGGATATCAAGCTACATTTACTCTTTTTCACCGTATTCACTAGACATGCGCAAAATGTGTCACTAAAGTGAAAAGAGTGATATGAATCTTTAGCTCCCAAATATACCTATGTATCACTCTTTTGCTCAGTAGCTCCGTGGTGTGTCAACGGCTCACTAGCTCTTATAAGCCCAGTAGCTCCGTGGTGTGTCAACCGCTCACTAGCTCCAGAACCGAATATTTCCTAACGAAAGAGAGAGCAGTAATAGTACACGAAATATACGATGACAAGACAGGGATGAAAAGGTCATGCTGATCGTGTCTTTTCTCGCACCTCACGGCTCAATAGAGCTACTTGAGAGCGAGTGAACGAGTGAGTTGAAAGATATACTGAGTTGTTTGAATCGGACGGAACTGAGCTACTCAACCGGTGAGCTAGAACAACTGATATAGCTCTTTTGAATCACTCACTCCCGAGCTACACATGTCAATTAACTATTATCTATTCACTCTTTAAAACGTAAACATGTCTCTGACGACTGTACGCCTAACGAAATTAACCTCTCATTCACAAATTGCCACTGTCCCGACCTCGTGCAATTATGCCGTGACGTCACCGCGACAATGCAATCTGCATGCAATGTCAATGCCCTGTTTATGCGGGATGCCTACGCGTTTTTAGCTTGGCGTTATTAGCTAAGCGTACGTTTCCACATTGACAGAGGTTAGCTGATGTAAAAATGCACATTTAGGCTGAGGGGCACATGTATACACCGTGGGCCCGAATAACCCGACCAATTTTAACCACGTATTCCTGATGGTATTACAAGTAAATAACGTTATATCAACATAGGTCGAATTTTGTCATTTTACATTAATAGTCTTATGGAACAAAATAAATCAGTAAATTCAGCCCCTCGTTATAAACATGTCCTTAGGTACCTACTGGAGGAAAAGTTATCAAAATGGAAAAAAAAAGCTAAAATTGAAACGAAAGTTCAATTTTTTGGCCTCGTAATCGCTTACCATCAAATACTGCGATGGTTAATTGCTGATTAGTTAAAGGATTTTAAAAAAACAGTAAAAGTATCATAATCACATTTATTAGGGCTTGTTACACACTTGGGAGTTTTCATTTAAAAAAATAATGAATATCTCGGAAAGTAAGCGTTAATCGACTATGCGTCACATAACTTTTTTTACTTCTAATAGTTGTTAGAGTCTATGTCATATGTCTTGCATCTTCGACGGTTTAACAAATCCTGAAACCATCAACATCTCGATAGGAAACACGCTGGTACCCAGAGTGTCCAAATTTAAATATTTAGGTTCGATTGTCAGCGGCGATGGCAAAATTGATGATGATGTAACTCACCGAACTACCACAGGCTGGATGAAGTGGAGACAGCTCACAGGAGTCATGTGCGATAAGAAAATGCCGCTTAAAACCAAAGGTATATTGTACAAAACAGCAATAAGACCCGCTGTCTTGTACGGATCGGAGTGCTGGGCAACCAACAAACATCACCTTAATAAGTTACACACTACCGAAATGCGCATGCTACGATGGTCAGCGGGCGTCACTCTCTTAGATAAGATCCGGAACGAGTACATCAGGGGAAGTTTTAGAGTCGCGCCAATAATCGATAAAGCCAAAGAAAAACGCCTTAGATGGTACGGTCACGTCCAGAGACGCGAAGAAGATCACGCGGTAAGACTGGCCTTGAACATACCTGATACCCGACCACGTACCCGAGGAAGACCACCCGCCACTTGGCTGACGACGGTCGAAAAAGACCTCAGAGAAGCTCAAATTGACAAAAACGCCGCACAAAACCGTGCTCAGTGGAGGATGCGGACGAGGAGGGCCGACCCCAAGTAAATGGGACTAACGGTCTAGGAGAAAGAAAGAAGAAGAAGTTGTTAGAGTCTGTAGTTAAAGTTGGTCGGGTTATTCGGGCCCACGGTGTATAAGAGAGCAATAAGACCAGCCTTTCATGGATTCTAGGGTTGTGTCTCCACCAAAAGTGAGAGGTACCGCGTGGACAAAAAGCAACAGTATACACAGTAAATTTTCTTCCTACAATAATACATCGCGCGCTTGAATGTGTGCGCGCCGTGTGCGAACGCACTACAAGCAAAGTTTTAAGAATGCGTAAGAATGCTCCAGTATGGATCGCACTCACACAGACGGGCTAACGCGCGCCGTTGATACGTGTAACATATGCCAGCGCCACCTGTCATAAAAAGCCGCCTCGCTTGCCTTTCTGCCGGACTACAGTCTGTTTCGTATAGGAATAGACAGAAGAAAAAAAAGGTTCTTTATAGTGCCGGTTTTAGGTTGACTTTCAATAAATGACATTTCTAAAGTAGATGCTCAAAAATAAAAAATTGATGATGTCCATACTTTTTGGTTGCCTGAAAATAACAAAGTATCCTTATAAAATACCCAAAGAGCCAGAGATAAGCAACACTCAATAATACGAGACAGCTCAGAGCTGTCATTATTATATTGTACTATCAAATAGTTACATCGAATTTGTATGTTTTTTTAATTGTATACTGTTTCTGTTATAGTTTGTCATTCCTAAGTATTTGGTGAATAGTTATTTGTAACATTCAATATGAGTGATTCTGCGGGGCAGTGGAAAAGGCGTTTGCTCTAGCGTGTGTTGTCACTCGACCATCGCGAAGAAGAAGAAGTGGAACTTTACAGAAAATGTTTCGAATCTCTTCTTCTGTGTCTCTCTAGAGTCTATTGTTATGCGGTACGAACTATAGTTGCCGCTGTCCGCCGGGCTCTGCCAATGCCCCGCGAACTCTGCCAATGCTCCGCCGAATGCGGCCGCATTCCACTAGGCTTTGCCAGCCTCGCCAATCAGCCAGACATAAGCCGACCTCCATGTTGTTTTCCCACATTTATTATTGTGGTAACACTGGAGAGAAAAAGACAACTGCCAACGAGACGCGATGCGATGGCGCGAAACGAATTACCTATCAAGTTTGGATTGTCGAAATAATTGCTGTCTAGAAGAATAAACCATTGAAAACTAGAAAAGAATTGGTTTCTCTTTACGCCCCTCGTTTTATACGTGTCGCGCGATCCTAAACGGCCGAAATTGGACTAGTTGTTCGTCTTTATACTTTGCCAATGACGGCGCTGAGTGAAACCTAGGCATTGATTGATGATTATTAATAAACGGGACTAAATCGCGTAAAAACATGGTATTACCTCGACGTTTCGGAACTGCCGTGCAGCCCCTTCGCGACCACGGACCTCACGGCACGTCCTAAACGTCGATATAGGATACTTTATACCCCACCCCAATAACACGGTATACGGTAGTTTTTCTTCGAACAAAAGGTACATCGGGAGAGCGCATGTGTGCGCGCCGTGTACGGACGCACCACAGGCAAGCATTGCCGACTGCGCGAGACTGCCACAGTATGGCGTTCACTCACACAGACGCGCGTCGTGCGTCTGTGTAAATACGTGTCGCGCGCTCTTAAACGGCCGAAGTCGTACTACTTGGTTGTCTTTATACTTTGCCAATAAGGAGTTCTGTTACATAATAAATGGCTGTGTATGTCTCTATTTAGACGCCTGCAGTGAAAATGCGACGTCTCAATGAAGATAACTAGGAACAGCAACTGCTATCAGAACTCACATTAGTTACAGTTGAATGCTCGCCACAATCAATATGGTAATTTATTGTACCATTGTAAACATGCGTTTGCTATCTCACGGTTGGTGATTTGTAGCTTCGCTTTGATGCGTAGGGGCGCGTTGTGTTGGCAAAAAATCACTCAAATAAGCTAATGGATCATGCAGATGAGCATTGCTAAAAGCTTGGTACATCAATTAACGAATCCTTAATTGATTCCTATTTTGTTATAATTTTGATGATTATTTATTATTGCTTCATGTTTTGTTGATTCATTTGGATAATAAAGGAAAAATATTATTTTACACAAATCGAGCTAGTCCCAAACTAAGCAGTAATATGGGTACTAGACGACGATATACATACTTATATCATATGGATAAATACATACATAAATAGATAGAAAACATCCATGACTCAGGAACAAATACTCGTGCTCATCACACAAATATTTGCCGTTACCAGGATTTGAACCCGGGACCTCTAGCTTCGTAGGCGGTGGCACTTCCACTGAGCTAAACGTGTCGTCAATATGTGTCATTATAGAATCCTAATTATGAGAAATAATCAATAATAGTATTTTTATCATTAAAAAAAATTACCAGACATTTTTAGTTTTTTTGTTAATTTTGTACTTTTTGATTCATGACCAAAAACGTTCAAAAAAATACCATTCCCCCTATTATCTTCGAAGTTACAGAACTGTAATACTTACCAATAGAAAAATAAATTTATTTCATAAAAAACAAAAGGTCAGTACAAAACCACTTAACTTAAGCCTACCCTTAAGTCTAGTCAAAAAGGGCCCCTCGATGCGTATTTCTATTGCCGCTATAACAACAAATAATGAAAACAAAATAGCGTTAAAAATAAAACGGGCGTTTGTAAAGGTGGTTTTCCACCGGTAGGGCGAGACGAGACGCGACGCGGATTGAATTGAAATTTGTATGAAATTTTCAATCCAATCCAATCGCTAGGAGAGGATTGATAGGTTATTGTACTACTACTAGACTTATGATTGAAACATAGTGATATGTATTCGGGACGTTTATTTAAAAATCCTGAAACTGTTTTATTTTTACCTTCTATCTCAGGCTAAAGTAGGCCAAACGTAGCACATTAAAGAAAACAACGCAATAACTCTACAACCGTCCTCTGGAGTAAAGTTTCTAATGGTGCTTGCACACAGTGCAAGTAGCTTGCGCATTATGAGGCGCTTGCGTATGTAACGTAAAAACAACAGTATAAAGTTGTGCGGGTCTGGTAATTCGGGCATGTCCCAACGTGAGCCAGCCGAGCAAGTAGAGTCTGTGCGGAAAGAGAATAGGATTAATTTTGGGGGCGCTTAATGCTTTTCTACCGTATGTGCCGTATTTTCTGTTCTGTGGCCATACTGGTTAGGTTAGTTCCGTTTTTCGCCACGCCTATTCTCTTTCCGCACAGACTCTAACTAATGCAACCTTTAATAGCTCCAATTACCGTTACATACAGCACTGAATTTACACCAGGGGCATTATGGACGGGAAGTGTTTAAAGGCAAATACAAAAAAATAACCATAACCTAACTGAAACACTGACTTGTACATCAAAAAAATCCATATGTGCTTCAAAACATAGCTTTGATGTATTATGTAATTAACACTATTCTAAATTTCACATCGATAGCAGCAGTAGTTCCTGAGATATCTGGCTGTGACGGACAGACAGACAGAGTCACACCATAAGGGTTCCTTTTTTACTATTTTGCTACGGAACCCTAAAAAAAGACTAGTGCTCGAGCAGTAGTAGCTCGAGCCTTTACTCGCCCGAGCTACATGCGCCGTGTACAAGCACCAGCACAACAGGTAACGCGATTAAGTGTCGTGGACTCGGTAATTGATTCGGCGAGCTGGCGCGCCGCCAGCCGACGACTGGTCTAGTAGTCCGATCAATGGGGTGGTTGAGTTCCGGAGTAAACATTTCCGTTGGGAAACACCCCTGGTGTTGCAGATATCCATGGGCGACGTTGACTGCTTTCCATCAGGCAGCTCGTCTGCTCGTTTGACACTTATAACATAAAAAAAGTATTGATGTTTTGATTAGTAAATGTGAATCTATGAGCGTTTTTTTTCGCTCGTGCGTATTAAATATCATCATTATGATTGCAAAGGCATGACGATATGACGACCATGATCATAATTTTAGCGCTTTTTCTGGTTTCTTTCGGTAATTAAAGTGACAAGTGGCGGAAACTTCTAATAAAAACGACTGTTTCGGTATCGTCTTTCGCTCTTATGAAAAATCAGCTAACGACCGAAACTAAAAATAAGGCACCATATTTACTGCCGGATCTCTGCCTAGGCCTACAAGGCCCCGGCATAGGGGCGCGGCCAGCCTAGAGAGGCCCCACCGGTGGACCCTTCATAGCCCAAAAGCATGGCTTGCTCTCTCAATACCAAGTGCCTAGGGGCCCTGGATCTCTAAACACGGGCCTGACCATGTTGAGCATACCGTCACAACACCAGTCAATATTTCATATTAAACTGCATACCTTCTGAGCGTTTTGACACTTCATGAAAAGAAACTTGATTTGATCTGTCATTATAGCCTACAGAGTGACTTTCGTTTATCGTAAAATAAACCTCAGCGATTGGAGTATAGCGAAACGTTACATCATAGCAGTTAGGGGTAGGCCTTTGTTGTTCAAGTGGAGGCTTTAATAGAGGATGATTAATGATAGCTGTTTCTTACAGACTTTTGTGATACCAGATAACGTTCCTTATGAAAGCTTCGACATTGACGACGTTATTAATTCGCTTGTAGATTTAGGCACATTCTTGGCTGAAGCACAGAATAAGTACTGTACTGTAAGGCGGCGCCAGAATAAAATATACTTCTTGGATAATTATGGACTTTTATTTCATGTGAACGGTCCTACGTCTAGCTTAATACTAAACAGGTCTTCTTAAGAGGAAACAGTAAGGTCGAGAGAATTGAAAATTAGGTATTTGTAAAATGCGTCGCTATCCCGCTCTGCCCGCCTCTCACCCGCAGAGCGCGATAGAGACAACTGCAGCTTGGACCGAAAATACCTTTTAAAATTTCATGAAAACAACGTTTCGTAGTCCCCTGATTTCTTCCCCAAAACTTAACCTATTCAACTAATTTTTTCATTAAACATTTAAGAAAGGCTTTGGCCGTGTTCCTGTTTTCCTTTTTTTTAATAATCTAGTCAAATTTGTTTTCTGGATGTGTGAACACAGCGGAAAATCTGGAATTTTTTTTAGGTTTTTGAAGGTTAATATCTCTTTTGAGAATCAATTTATCGTAAAAAGGAAAACATAGGAATATATCAATAGTAGCCATAGATTTTTGGACAAAATGTGATTGCTCTGCTGGCATTATCCAGGGAGGATACAGGGGACTACGTTTGTATGGAAAAACTGCCCTCCTGTTTCCTCTTAAACTAGAGCGAGACAGACTGAATTCTAATCAATCCAAAATAACGGAATAGTTCCAAAAGCTGCCAGCCTGTCCCGCAGATGATGAGGTTTGTATTGTATACCAGGGTACATACTTCACAGTAACTACTATGTACAGAAGCCTCTCTCCGACGACTGGACGGAGCTGACCCGCATCCGACCGTGTCTCTCTATCGCATAACGCATACCTACTAACGCGTGCTCTTTCTGGTCGTTGGCTACTACCGAATCGCGGAGTGGGTCAGTCACAGAAATATACCGAGATACAAGGAAATAATTCGTCGATTTGTAAGGCAAAGAAGCGTGTAACGTTTTTCGCTTGGCGTTTGTCGCCAAAAGTGCAATTTAGTGATGGAAAGCATAAATTTTCCATTTCATTTGGTGGTATTTGAACAATTAATTATACCATTATTATCAGATCTTCAAATCTGCTTATAATATTGACGGAAAATGAAGTTAACTGTATCCAAAGTAGGTGGCCGCCACTTCTTTTTAGCACGCGAGGTACATACACTTTTTCCTTCCTGACTTCACTAAATTAGCTTCCCAATCGGATACTGCCTTGAGAGTCAAATCCAAGTAGGGCTGCAATCTCCAAAATTGGAGATTAAAACCCGGACACGTCAACAGCAACGCAGTTTTTTTTCACGCGAGGGAGGGGGGAGGGGGGGGGGGAATGAAACCCCGCCCGGACTTTCCCCGGACGCTCTCTAAACTAGGACAAATCCGGGGAAACCTGGACGGATGGCAGCCCTAAATCCAAGCGATATACCGTCGCCTGTAGAGTAGAATGAACGTTTACAGTTACAGCCTCAACAGTTCGTGATGAATAGTAATTTGGCATCGCGATACACAAGCAGTTATGAGGTACGGAAATTGCGATTCCAAAACAATTACTATCGCTAATTGGTCAATTAGTGTCTTCCTTTTGGCAGCTAATTATTTCTGACCTAGACAGTGTGTGGGACACAGCCGTCTACAAGGTCTTAAATAATTACCCGACTGTGGCGAAGCCCAAAGGAGGGTTATGTGTTTGGCCTGTATGTATGTATGTCCGTTCCTGTGCCCGCTCGTAACTACTCAACGACACATCCGATTTTGATAATTGATACATCATTAGATTCGTCTTGATGGTGCGAGTGTCACGGGCATGAAGTTTGTTAAAATAAACAAAATGGCGGATTTAATGCAGTTTCAAAGTGCACCGCGGTCGGGTTTTTTTTTATAAAAATGTGGTTATTTATTTTTACTTTTGATACACAGTTTTTGAAATGCGCAATACAGCACTAGGCCTTTAGCATAACCGTGTCGCGGGATAAATACTCCGTGTCCATTTCTAATCAATATAGTCCGCAAGTGACAGCATAGTCGAAGCGAGTTGTTCTAGCAAAGCTGCACAGCAGAATCCGTCCTTATGTCAAAATATAAAGACAACCAAGTAGTACGACTTCGGCCGTTTAGGAGCGCACGACACGTATTTACACAGACGCACGACGCGCGTCTGTGTGAGTGAACGCCATACTGTGGCAGTCGCGCGCAGTCGCAAATGCTTGCCTGTGGTGCGTCCGTACACGGCGCGCACACATGCGCGCTCCCGATGTACCTTTTGTTCGGAGAAAAACTACCGTATACTGTGAATAAGGCTCTTAAGCTTGATCAGTTCAGTCGTACTGAAATCTTATATTTATGCTTTTTTATTGTTGCAGGTAAGCCGAAAAGTAAACAAATACGAGCGAATAGCGATTATGATTTCATGATACGAGTCACGTACTCCCAGTTCTGGGCGAGGTATGTACCTTAACCTATATAGATATAGTCTTAATGCTTTTCTCATAAATCATGAGGAAATTGTCAGTTAAAATAATTAAAAAATCCGAAAACTCGGCTTGGCCCTTAACTTGACAATGGGCACCACAATTCACAAACTCTTTGGCCATCTTTTTGTATTTTTTCGAACTCCTATCGCACGTTACTGTCGAATCCCGGCGAGGCTTGAATTGTGGACCTTCTGTATTTTTTGCGAAGTTAAGGGATTCGGCATTGTTGTATGAAAATCGCGGACGTAAGAAAACTATTTACTCATACAATTTTTGGAAAGAGCGAAACGTTTCGTTTTGTAACTATATATCTATGGTCTTTATGTCATACTAGTATATGGAACGTGCACGAACTATACGTGGCAGCACTAAACGACAAAAGAGACACGAGCGGACAATAAAGGAAACTATCACGAGCTGTCAATTCAAATTATTTCTTCAAATGTCAATGTCAAGTATAGTAAGTAAGTCGTAGCTACACTGACGTTAATCGTCCTTCATCGCGATAAATTAATAGTAAATTAAGACTTAAATTGGCGGCACCAGTTGGCAGCCTGCACCTTAGTCGTGCACGTTCCCTATAGAAGTATAATAGGCTGCTTACAGCACTAGTAACGTACGGTAATCCTCAAAACCAATGTCTGAATACCGATGCGCGCCGATGAAAGTGCGAACAATGGAGCCTGTGAACAAATTCGTTATTGTAAGTGCAAGAGCCATTGTTGATGACTTATTGTGTGTTAATGCGGTAGAAAATTCGGTTTCTATTTACTTTGAGGTTTGTATTGAGATGTTAAGCGTTCGGTGCATTTCGACAGTACTATTGGTTAAGAGAAACAATGGGCAATAGCAAAGTATAAAGACTAGGGATGTAACGATACACAGTTTTGCCGATACGATACCGATACCGATATATAGTAGTTAATATCGGCGATACCGATACCGATACCGATATCTTAGCTAAATAATGAAGTATGAATTTCAGATATTTTTATGTCCTTATTATAACTAATGGCAATGACTACTGGTTATATTTACCAGAGAGTCAACCTTGAAAGTGTAAAGTAAAAATAATAAATTGTCAACTCAAAATTCTTTTTTTTTATTAAGAACCATAGATTTCATTAACATAGTAATTATCATTGCACAAGGTAATAGAATAGACCAATACACAAATTAAGTCAGAAATTTAAATTACTTTTTGCAGATTTTTTTTCATACAGCAAATTCTTCAAATATCGGTTGTATAATATCGGCGATACCGATATATCGGTCGATAAATCGGTATCGGTATCGATATCGTTACATCCCTAATAAAGACATACGAGTAGTAAAACTTCGGCCGTTTAGAACAGTGGTTCCTAACCTTTATTATCATATCACCCACATTCTCATCGAGCTTTGTATTAGCCTCCACAAAAATAGGTATTATAAGCTTAAAAGAAACTGCTCAAAATAAAACGGCTTAACATTCATGCGTATTACCCCTGAGAATACTTTTTACCCCTCGAGGGGTAATTACCCCCAGGTTCGGAACCGCTGGTTTAGAACATTCTAGCCGGCGCGATACGTATTCAAGGTCGAGTCAGACTGAGATTCGTGCCAGGACAACATAGTACTTACGCATTCGTAAAACTTTGCTTGTAGTGCGTTAGTTTACGGCGCACACACTTACAAGGCGCGCGATGTACCTACCTTTTGTAGGAAGAAACTGCTTTTGTGACTTCAACCACGCTATTGGCCGAGAGAATATGGACGATAGGATCCAGTTTTAGCGGTCTTTCTAGATTCTTACGAAATGGCTTCTTTTTAGGGTTCCGTAGCCAAAATGGCTAAAAAGGAACCCTTATAGTTTCGTCATGTCCGTCCGTCCGTCCGTCCGTCCGTCCGTCCGTATGTCACAGGCATTTTACTCAAAAACTACAAGACCTATACTGATGAAATTTGGAATATAGATGTCTTGTAGATGCCGCAACTAAGTTTGATAGTTAAATAATAAAAATAAAAAAATCTAGGGGGGGCACTCCATACATGTAACAGAAGCTAAAAAATTTTTTTTTTCACAAAATGTCAACATGTGGTACATAGTTCGACAGCTCTTTTGAAAACATTTTAAGGTTCTTAAGTAATGTTTTTGATTAAGTGAATACCTTTGGAAATAATCGCTCCGAAAGTTGTGAAAATTGTGTCCCCCCCCCCTCTATCTTCTAAACCGTGGGTCCGAAAAATATAAAAAAAATTACAAAGATAACGCTCAATTAATACTTTCAACGAAAATTATTTTCAACAAGATCGGATTAACCGTTTTTGAGTTATTGCCGATAAACTGCGCTTCTCAACAAAAGGACGTAATTGCTATGAAGATACGCTCTTTTGTTGTTGTACTTTTTTTACATCGTATTTTTTTTTTACCTTATAGCTACGGCTATGGAACCCTACACTGAGCATGGTCCGACATGCTCTTGGCCAGTTATTATTTTTTGCGCGATGGCGAACATCGCGAATAAAAAAATAACATATTTTGATCCATTTTTTATTTCAATGTGTTATTTAAAAAAAATAAAACCGGTCAAGTTCCGTACTTTCTCGTAAATAAATACGTAAATAGTTCAAGAAAAACTGTATGGACGCAAACTGGATGGTTTTGAAATCTACAAATTAAGCCCTTTCGTTTGACACCCCACTTGATACAATAGCACAACTTAAAATTTTAGACCTCCCATTTCGGCTCCCTTTAAATCAACAGTAAATAACTGGCCAAGAGCATGTCGGACCATGCTCAGTTTAGGGTTCCATAGCCGTAACTATAAGGTAAAATATACGATGTAAAAAAAGTACAACAACAAAAGAGCGTATCTTCATAGCAATTACGTCCTTTTGTTGAGAAGCGCAGTTTATCGGCAATAACTCAAAAACGGTTAATCCGATCTTGTTGAAAATAATTTTCGTTGAAAGTATTAATTGAGCGTTATTTTTGTAATTTTTTTTATATTTTTCGGACACACGGTTTAGAAGATAGAGGGGGGGGGACACAATTTTCACAACTTTCGGTGCGATTATTTCCAAAGGTATTCACTTAATCAAAAACATTACTTAAGAACCTTAAAATGTTTTCAAAAGAGCTGTCGAACTATGTACCACACGTTGACATTTTGTGAAAAAAATTTTTTTTAGCTTCTGTTACATGTATGGAGTGCCCCCCCTAGATTTTTTTATTTTTATTATTTAACTACCAAACTTAGTTGCGGCATCTACAAGACATCTATATTCCAAATTTCATCAGTATAGGTCTTGTAGTTTTTGAGTAAAATGCCTGTGACATACGGACGGACGGACGGACGGACGGACATGACGAAACTATAAGGGTTCCTTTTTAGCCATTTTGGCTACGGAACCCTAAAAAGGCATAAGATTTTTTTAATATCTAGTAGGCTCGGGTTAGCGACTTTTAAAACTATTCCAAATTTCAAATCGATAGCAGCAACAGTTCCTGAGATATCTGACAGACGAACAGACAGATACGGAACTCTAATACGTGTGTCGCCTTGGTTAAAAATCGACTAGGTACTTATTGAATGATTTATGATTAATCATTTGGCATTACATGATAGCCGACAAAAAGCGACGATATAGTGATTTCCACATTACTCGCCATAAAAACTACTACGCTTGTAAAACATACCGAAGTTTATCCTATGACCATTACGCCATCAACACCGTGTCCATTCTTATTTCTTTACAAAACGGCATATATTCCCGTTACCTTACTCCTAAACTGAACTTTAACATTTCAATTATAAGGCTCATTATCAAAGGGTCAACAAAATGGGAAAAGGTAGCTTTGTAAAGTCATTGTTCGTGTCGTTGACGCTTACAAATGACTCACAGACCGTGATTTCAAGATAAATGAGATAAACCAATGATAATCATTAAACGGATAGTTTTACAGTGTACAGTTATTTGGAAGCTTTGGTGAGAGAAGAGTGATCAAGATCGTGAGGTGGTGGTGGTGTTCTGGTGTATTCGTAAATTACCTGAATACTGCTGTAATAGTAGATTACACAACTAGGGTGGTAAAATAAAGAAAGGCAGAGATCTCATATGTTTGCGGTCCGAGCTGCAGGCGAGGGACGTGAATATGCGATCGAGGGCTTTCTTTATTACCTCCCGTGAAGTGTACATCATTTTATGTCTACACTTACAGGTGTGGCATAACACACTACAGGTACACTTACAGGTTTACTTACTAGGTGTATATAGTAACCATGAACCTTCATACGGTGATGGCAAACTTCTTAAAGAAACCTTCTTTTTGTGAGTGTTAAAAAGAATTAAAAAATAGGTAAAAAAACTTTTTAAGTTAAACGGTTTTATCTTATGTTAAAAAATGTACCAAAAAGTCGAAAATAAATTTAGGACACAAAACTGGATCTTTTCGAGATTTTGACGTCTGTTAGGTGGAAAATCGTCCAATAAGCGGAATAACTAATAATCTGGGACTTAACATACTAAATAAAAACGTGGGGCGCAATTTTTAAATAATATTCCTTTGGACGGGCTTTCAAATACAGTTTTCCTACTTACATAATTATTAACAGCCGCATCATGCCTTGCCTGGATTATAACACACAGGTAATAGACACATTAAGCAAAGTACCTAGGTATGTTCTAAAACCATCTCAAAGTATCAAGCAGTTAGTGCAAACCGCATCAACGTAGTCCAGCAGTTTTCATGTTTATACGGACAGACAAACAGATGCGGGCGGATATATTAAACAATATTACATAATAGATGCAAATACAATGCGCCCCACGTTTTTATTTAGTATGTTAAGTCCCAGATTATTAGTTATTCCGCTTATTGGACGATTTTCCACCTAACAGACGTCAAAATCTCGAAAAGATCCAGTTTTGTGTCCTAAATTTATTTTCGACTTTTTGGTACATTTTTTAACATAAGATAAAACCGTTTAACTTAAAAAGTTTTTTTACCTATTTTTGTTTTCTAGTTTTTAGTTTAATATTCAACTTTTGACTAAAAACCATTGCGCAAACTATTCCTTATTTTGAACTATCGTCATTTCATTTTTGTGAGCCCGAAGAAAGTCAGGAGCTGAACAGTAGAATTTTTCAAACATTAGGTACTAGTAACCCTCTCTAGTTTGGTTGGAGTCATTTGGTTGGCATTGATGAGTCCAATACTTTATACTTGGGATCAAGCAACTGATGATTGAATTAGAAAGCGGAATCAATTTTAAAGGTAAAGTCGCATCTCATTTTTGCGAGTACCAATGACGAGTTTAAGGGTGCAAAACCGATGATTGCACGTTCAATACTGCGGTAACTTTCTGCGTATCACCAACTACGCATATTATCCCAATGTAGCTCGCACCAACGCAAGCATAAGGACCGAGTTAAAGGCATTTGGGTGTTTGTAAATACCTGAATGGGCTCGCCTTGCCACACTGTGACGATATACGCCTATAGTTTGGGGTTACTAGTAACAGTTCAATATTTTTACTTTCCGTTTTCTCACACCGTCATCAGGCCCTTGGCACTAAGTATAACGTACCAGACTTGTCAATACAAACCGAATTACACAAAAATCATTGGGATTAAGTAACGTCAAAATACTTCCATTTTCTACCGCCAAACTCCGTCATCAAACCTTCATCGCCAAACCGCCGCCTCGCCGTTCAATTTAAAGGAATCATCAATACCAACCAAATGAGCCCAAACACGAGGGAGGAGGTAACGATTGCAAATACATGAACATTGCTACACCCTATCTGGCTACCTATATCTAGGGAAGAGCCACAATCATCGAGCCCTTGTTAGCAAGTATAACGTGTTGGGCTCGTCAGTACCAAACAAAGAGCGCAAACTCGAATGCGTTGTTAGTAAAAGTTGAAGATTTCCACATTTTACCTCGTGATTCCATCAGGCGACCGTCAATATCAACCAAAAAACCTAAACTCGAAAGGGTTAATAGTAACGTTTGAGGATTTCGACTTTTCACCTAATGTAATTTGGACTTATCCTCCATCATGAGATCCTCGCCATCAAGTTTAACGTAACGCGCTCGTCAATAACAACCAAATAAGACCAAAGTCGAAGGGGTTACTGGTAACGGTTAAAGAGTTCCACTCTGTACATCCTGACTCCATCATCAGACCCTCGTCACCAGGCTTAACGAATCGGGCTCATCAATACCAAGCGAATGAGCCCACGCTCGATGGAGTTAGTAGTAACGGTTGAAGAGTTCCACTCTGTACATCCTGACTCCATCATCAGACCCTCGTCACCAGACTTATTGAATCGGGCTCGTCAATACCAAGCGAATGAGCCCACGCTCGATGAAGTTAGTAGTAACGGTTGAAGAGTTCCACTCTCTACCTCCTGACTCCATCATCAGACCCTAGTCAACAGGTTTAACGAATCGGGCTCGTCAATACCAAGCGAATGAGCCCACGCTCAATGGAGTTAGTAGTAATGGTTGAAGAGTTCCACTCTCTACCTCCTGACTCCATCATGAGATCCTCGCCATCAAGTTTAACATAACGCGCTCGTCAATACCAACCAAATATAACCAAAGTCGAAGGGGTTACTGGTAACGGTTAAAGAGTTCCACTCTGTACATCCTGACTCCATCATCAGACCCTCGTCACCAGGCTTATCGAATCGCGCTCTTCAATACCAAGCGAATGAGCCCACGCTCGATGGAGTTAGTAGTAACGGTTGAAGAGTTCCACTCTCTACCTCCTGACTCCATCATCAGACCCTCGTCAACAGGTTTAACGAATCGGGCTCGTCAATACCAAGCGAATGAGCCCACGCTCAATGGAGTTAGTAGTAATGGTTGAAGAGTTCCACTCTCTACCTCCTGACTCCATCATGAGATCCTCGCCATCAAGTTTAACATAACGCGCTCGTCAATACCAACCAAATAAGACCAAAGTCGAAGGGGTTACTGGTAACGGTTAAAGAGTTCCACTCTGTACATCCTGACTCCATCATCAGACCCTCGTCACTAGGCTTATCGAATCGCGCTCTTCAATACCAAGCGAATGAGCCCACGCTCGATGGAGTTAGTAGTAACGGTTGAAGAGTTCCACTCTCTACCTCCTGACTCCATCATCAGACCCTCGTCAACAGGTTTAACGAATCGGGCTCGTCAATACCAAGCGAATGAGCCCACGCTCAATGGAGTTAGTAGTAATGGTTGAAGAGTTCCACTCTCTACCTCCTGACTCCATCATGAGATCCTCGCCATCAAGTTTAACATAACGCGCTCGTCAATACCAACCAAATAAGACCAAAGTCGAAGGGGTTACTGGTAACGGTTAAAGAGTTCCACTCTGTACATCCTGACTCCATCATCAGACCCTCGTCACCAGGCTTATCGAATCGGGCTCGTCAATACCAAGCGAATGAGCCCACGCTCAATGGAGTTAGTAGTAATGGTTGAAGAGTTCCACTCTCTACCTCCTGACTCCATCATGAGATCCTCGCCATCAAGTTTAACATAACGCGCTCGTCAATACCAACCAAATAAGACCAAAGTCGAAGGGGTAACTGGTAACGGTTAAAGAGTTCCACTCTGTACATCCTGACTCCATCATCAGACCCTCGTCACTAGGTTTAACGAATCGGGCTCGTCAATACCAAGCGAATGAGCCCAAGCTCGATGGAGTTAGTAGTAACGGTTGAAGAGTTCCACTCTCCAGCTCCTGACTCCATCATCAGACCACCTTGAATTTATCATAATGTTGTATTGTCACGGAAACAGAATCTGTTTGCAAAGTTTCATAAAAATCGGTTTAGTAGAAGTAGTTGAAAAAGCTGCCGCAAGATTTGACCCAAACAAACTTACAAACTTGACACAAACACGGTAAGCTAAATAAAACCGTTTAAAAACTGGCCAAGAGCATGTCGGACCATGCTCAGTGTAGGGTTCCATAGCCGTAACTATAAGGTAAAAAATACGATGTAAAAAAAAGTACAACAACAAAAGAGCGTATCTTCATAGCAATTACGTCCTTTTGTTGAGAAGCGCAGTTTATCGGCAATAACTCAAAAACGGTACATTCGATCTTGTTCAAAATAATTTTCGTTGAAAGTATTAATTAAGCGTTACCTTCGTGATTTTTTTCATATTTTTCGGACGCACGGTTTAGAAAATAGAGGGGGGGGGACACAATTTACACAACTTTCGGAGCGATTATTTCCAAATACATTCACTTAATCAAAAACATTACTTAGGAACCTTATAGTGTTTTTTAAAGAGCTGTCGAACTATGTATAGTTTATCCGGCGGCGTTAGAGTAAAAAGCCATAAAACTGGTTACAATAACATTATTACTTCGAAAGGTGACAAGTCGTAATTCGAAGTAGTGAATTTCGACCTAAACACTTTCTATTAAAGTTCAACATGCTTTTTATATTTTAAATACAAAAGATATCTTCACACCTGTTCCCGATTGTTGCAACCCTACCCTCCAATGTTTTTTATTGCATTTGCAATTTTTGCGTTGTCATTTGATATTGTACCTTAGTACTAACTATTACGTTGGATTTTTGTATACGTAAGAAATCACTTACACTCTTTCTATAATAGATAACCAATTAGCTCAGTTTTATGACTCTTTACTCTTAAGAGGAAAGAGAAGGGCATTTTTTCCATACAAACGTAGTCCCCTGTTTCCTCCCTGGATAATGCCAGTAGAGCAATCATTTTTTGTCCAAAAATCTATGGCTACTATTGATATGTTCCTATGTTTTGCTTTTTACCATAAATTGATTCTTAAAAGAGATATTGACCTTCAAAAACCTAAAAAAAATGCCAGATTTTTCCGCTGTGTTCACACATCCAGAAAACAAATTTGACTAGATTATTAAAAAAAAGGAAAACATAGGAACACGGCCAAAGCCTTTCTTTAATGTTTAATGAAAAAAATAGTTAAATAGGTTAAGTTTTGGGGAAGAAATCAGGGGACTACGAAACGTTGATTTCATGAACTTTTAAAAGGTATTTTCGATCCAAGCTGCAGTTGTCCCTATCGCACTCTGCGGGGGAGAGGCTGGGTTGGGGAGGCGTGGACTAATACGTATACACTCTCTGTGATGTGACACGTAGTCGATAATTTTATCGATATCCTAGTGTTGTTCATCGATATCGATATTTCTAGTAAAAATTTAGCGCGAAGTGCATTTAGCAGTCTTTTTTGCTGTTCGATTGTTGGAAGTAGGGCTTACAACCAGGTAGGGCCAGGAAGTAAACTCCGTACCTGAGAGGCATGACACTAGTGCCATGACATGACACTAAGTGCTATTTTCTAAATTTTACAGGAGAGCCATTTTTAGTAAAAAAATGGACATCTAGGGTTTTTAGTACTAGTTATGTAATGTACTATTAAAAAAAAGTGCGATTAGAGATGAATTCAACAGTTAGTGTTATAGTTCATAGTTCGATAGAGCTCAAACAATTATATGAGATACCGTAATGAAACGAAAATTATAAAAAGTGGACTTACAGTGTCATGCCCCTCAGGTACGGAACTACAAACCTGCACTATATGTTGATTTTTAGGGTTCCGTACCAAAATGGTAAAAAAGGAACGCTTATGGTGCGACTCTGTCTGACTGTCCGTCTGTCACAAACTATAAACAGGCACTATATGTTAATTTTTCAATAAAAACCTACTTGATAAAGATAAAATGTACGAGACAGGGTTTCCCTCATTTACCTATAAATCTGTCATTGATATATTTTTTATCAGGTAGTGGCAGTGTTCTGCCGGTGAGAACGTTCTCGCTCTCGAGAATTCCTTCTCCTGAGAATTCTCACATGTTCTCGAGAAAGTTCTCCGGGAACGGAAATATCTGAGAAAGTACATAAATACTTAAAAAAAAAAGTATTATTTTGCTTTTATGTCTTCGTATATGTTATTGATAGACGTTCGTAAGGTACCTAAACTTTTTCGAATATTCTGAGAGCAAAATTCTCTATGTTCTCGAGAAATTCCCGAGAAGCTTCTCGGAAACATTCTCGGTGAAATATTTCCGGCAAACTTCTCCGGAACAAATATTAGCATAAAAGTGATTTAGATTTAAAATACAGGTATTTTTTGGGCTGAAATGTTTTCGTTATTGTGTTTAATAGGCATTCGTAAATGAGTGTATCTTGAATGAATATTCTAAAGGCAAAATTCTCTATAATCCCGAGAAGCTTCTCGGAAACGTTCTCCCTCGGTAGCTGTTTCTAATAATGAACAATATTGACAGCCTACATAATTGCTTTTATTTTTATTTCGTTATAGGATTTGTTTTTACTTGATTATACTTTTAGTTTCTATATTTAATACATTTGCTATTTGCTGTTTTTTTTTTAATTAATAAATTACTTCACAACAGAAAGAAGGGATTGCCGGCCGAGTACATATACATGGCCGAGCGAGAGCGAGTCCAAATAGTTACGAGGCTGGCAACCCCATTTCACGCCGAGGTAGTGCTCTTCACAAATATGCAATGAAATAAACAGCCTATTATACAAGTTTTAAAAATGGTAGAATACACATAAATAGGCGAAGTCGCTCCTTAGACTTAAAGGTTCACTACCGCTTCAAATTTGTCACATAGTGCGTTTTTGGACCGAGCCAAGAGGAACATGATGATAGCAGTACTCCATATGAAGTCAGACCTGCGATTTGTACAACAGCTGTCTTTGCCCAGACGTGATGTACCGCTTCACTCAACTCAGCACACCAAACTTTTTGGATGCCAGCTTTGGCTGTGGGCAGTTGGCAGCGGTGTGTGGGATATAGGTACTAGGAGATCACCAGTGCAGCGACCATATAGAAGGCCGTTGATCAAATTATGTTCTTTTAGATACCTATCTAAGGAATTTTATATTAATCACACGCTCTATCACCTTAGAGAAAAGGAAAGTAATAGCAATAGGATTGTAATTTGATGGATCGGACCTGTCCCCTTTTTTGGGCACTGGGTGGCAGGTAAAGAGAGATAATTATTTATGACAGGTAAGAAAGCACAACAGTCGGTGATATTTTATAGTAAATTGTGTATCTTGGGCGGTAAGGAAGGAATTACAAACGTGTATTTGTTACAAGCCCGAGGTAAAGCCGAGGGCTTTAATAACACTCGTTTGTAATTCCTTTACCACCCGTGGCACACACAATGTTTTTCATCACACTTGTGAGGAAATCTAAATACCTAAATAACCTTACTAATCCACCCAGTATGAGAACAAATTTTTTAACCAGAAAGTGACATTAATATCCATAGATAATGCGAATGTCAAGTCACGTTCGGAAACCATAGCGGTAAAAACCTAAAACGGCCATTTTACTTGATTTTACATTTGCAAAATACTGATATACACTATTTATTAAAGATTTAATTTATGTTACCGAAATATGTGTTTACATGTATTTGCAATAACAGCTCTCTTTAAAGTAAAAAAAGTTAAAAAAGTAAGTTGGCGTTTCCTTTGAACATGACCAATAAGAGTAAAACAGAAAAAAATCCATTACGCCCTAGGGCGTAATAGGTCATTTACAGCCCGCAAAACTTACGTGTAACAACACCATTTTCGAGAAAATTATGAAAAAGATAATATATCAATGTCCGCAGATCAAGTCGCACTAGTCCGTTTTTACCCATTCCAGTCTTGAATAGACTTAACATTTAATGTGTAAACGGATAATAATACGATGACAACGCCTAATAAAGTACCGTAAATGATTAATAATCTATAAAAAAAACTTTTTAGAAGAAAAAATAACATGATTTTTTGCTGAGAACGTTCCCCAGAGAACGTTTCCGAGAAGTTTCCCGGGAAATTCTCGAGAACAAAGAGAATTTCATTGATAGAATGACCTGTTGCGCACAAATACTCTGCAAATAGTTATATACCACAAATATAATGAGTATTAAGCGAACAAAAAATGCATAACTCAAAAATATAAGGTACTTTCTCAGAAATTTCCGCTGAGGAGAAGCTTCTCCCGATATTCTCTTGTTTCCGAAACTTCTCGAGAACGGCCCATCATTGGGTAGTGGTACTAAATTAATCGAGTGATTCTGATATTAAAGTTTTTAAGTAAATATTCTTGAAATAAAGAAAATGAAACCATGTTTAAATTAAAAACGGTATTTTATTACACAATATAAAACTTGCCTTCAAGATTTTATTAATACATTACATTAAACTTAAAACTACATTTATAGAGATGTAAAGGGTCTCTCTATGCGTCCAAACAAGACAAATAAAATTATAGAAAATAAATTGATAGTAAAATTAATGGAGATGTAAAGAGTCTCCGTTGTCAAAATATTATGTTTTGGAGGTGTAAAGGATTTCAAAACGTCGTAATACAAACTGAGAATATTAACAAAATATCTTACAGAAATACAAAAAAATCTGTGACTCACGATTATAACTTAAAAACTAAATTTAAATTAAAAACATTTTCCTTAGAGATGTAAATGGTCTCCAAGTGTCAAAACAATTGGCAAGTACAAAAACAGAAAAAAATCACAACTAATTAGACATTGTTTTAAAATATATCTATCTATTTCCAGTCGCAGTTAATCCCACGGTGTTTCATCATTCATGTAAACTTGTGTGCTGTAAGCTTTAGAAATGAGTTTACGCTTTACACAATTCTTCAATTTGTTGATAGATAATTCAGTTAGGTATATTCCTTGGCAGTTTATTATAAAATATAATATAATTAATGTTAGGGGGGTGGTATTGCAAAGAAAGGCCGAGATCGCAGAAATTTGCGGCTCGAGTTGCAATCGCTTGCAACTCGGGACGTCCAGTAAACAAGTCCAGTAAACAATAACCAGCGTCAAACAAACAGCGGGTAGGTAATAACACGAAACAATCACTCTGCAATGTCGGTAGGTATAACAACTTGCCGTCTGAAGGTGCGAGGCCTGGCCTGCGAGCGCGGCGGTCGCGGCGGTGGGGGCGGCGCGCCACGCATACATAGACAGTCGCACTCACACTATGATAGCTCGCTTGTTGGGCATTGCGCGACAGCAACACATTTTACAAATACCTAATTTTCAATTCTCTCGGCCTTACTATTTCCTCTTAAGCCGGCGGACAAACTATACCACACGTTGATATTTGCTGAAAAAAAAATTTTTACTGTCTTTAACATGTATGGAGTGCCCCCCCTAAAAATATTTATTTTAATTATTTATAGATCAAACTAAGTAGCGGCTCATAAAACACACCTATATTCCAAATTTCATCAATATCCATCATGTAGTTTCTGAGTAAAATGCCTGTGACATACGGACAGACAGACAGACAGACAGACGGACGGACATGACGAAACTATAAGGGTTCCGTTTTTGCCATTTTGGCTACGGAACCCTAAAAATGCTAATCAAATCCCATTCCACTAATCTCACTAATATTATAAATGCGAAAGTTTGTGAAGATGTTTGGATATTTAAATGTTTGTTACCTAATAACGGGGTAACAACTGGTTGGATCAAGCTGAAATTTGGCATGTAAGTAGATCAAGTCCTGGATTGAAACATAGGATACTTAATATCCCGGTAAAGAGTTTATTTGGGACAATAACGGGAACAACGCGGGCGAAGCCGCGGGAAAATGCTAGTATGAAATAAACGCTGCTACGTGTTTAAAACTGTTTTTGCGGGGATTAAAAACGCCGGTATTTCGGCGTCCGGACGTGGCTTTACCGACGTGCGTCGTGAATACAAATGGGGGCCCTTTCGCCATTACTGAACCGTGTATGTACAGTATGTATGTTGTTGAGGTTTTATATGTTAGAAATTTGAATCTGTTTTCACTTTGACTTGGATATCAAAATTTTCGGATTTAGCTTTCAGTAGTGTAGCCGTAGAACCGTTTGTTAGTGTTTTTCCTGATAAGCAAAAATTTCTTGTAGCCTTTCACCTAATCGCACTTTATCTCAGTATAGAATAAAATATCTATAGAATTTTTTATTTGAAGCAGTTTTTCGCGTGGCTTTTTACATTATTATAATGAATTTATTGCATTTTATTTTCAGTGTAGTTATTGCCTAACTGAAGATGTTGTCTAATGATAAATGAGACACAAGGCGAAAATTAAATATGCAAGATTTTTAGATTACAAGATTTTTTGCTTTTGAGATTAAATACTAATAAACGCGTAAAACCACGTCCTCACTGGACTACCTATTTTAAGGCAGTTGGTAGAAACAACAAGCCAGGGTTTCTTAAACTGTGGTGTGGTCCATGGACCCCTTAGGGGTCCGTGATACGAGAGCCGGGGGTCTGTGGCTATGCATACAACACAAACTTTCATGTGCCCTTGATTTTCTTTTTCTCTGATTGTATTCGGAAAGGGTCCGTAAGATTTCGAAATAACGTAGGGGGTAAAAAAGTTTAAGAATCTCTGCCTGCAATAAGCGAACATTCGGCTTACCTGATAGCTTTCTTATTATCTTCAGTCATTTTGATAAATCTGTAAAGTATGCCCTGTATGTCTATATCGATGGCAAAAAGCGATAACGTAGTAACCGCCGTTGTTTCCTTTGGCGGTTAAAACGTTTCTGCTTTACGCCATCGATATGTATTGTAAATGAAATCGCTGTTGTGAACTATAGTTATTTATATTTACTTCTCTTTATAGTAGAGTATGAGGTGCTTATGGAAATCCATAAGCACCTCAGTGACACTAATGGTGGAACATTACATAAGCTTTGTTACACTTATCAGACTATGGTGCATAACTAGACAGTGAACATAATGACTAGTGATAATAACACGCATTATGGAAGGCCGGTAACAATTGTAACAGGTGCACAACAGAATCATAATGACAGTACTTTGTGTAATAAAACACTTTGTTGTATACTTTGTTGGTAAGTTGTTACTAAAAACAAAATATTGTCAGTTGTAAGGATTTGTTTGGCACCGAATAGAACCGAATATTAGAAGCTGGAGGGTTTAAGAGGAAACAGGAGGGCAGTTTTTCCATATAAACGTAGTCCCCTGTTTCCTCCCTGGATAATGCCAGTAGAGCAATAATTTTTTGTCCAAAAATCTATGGCTACTATTGATATGTTCCTATGTTTTCCTTTTTACGATAAATTGATTCCCAAAAGAGATATTAACCTTCAAAAACCTTAAAAAAATGCCACATTTTCCGCTGTGTTCACACATCCAGAAAACAAATTTGACTAGATTATTAAAAAAAAAGGAAAACATAGGAACACGGCTAAAGCCTTTATTTAATGTTAAATGAAAAAAAATTGTTAAATATGTTAAGTTTTGGGGAAGAAATCAGGGGACTACGAAACGTTGTTTTCATGAATTTTTAAAAGGTATTTTCGGTCCAAGCTGCAGTTGTCTCTATCGCGCTCTGCGCGGGAGAGGCGGGCAGTGCGGGACAGCGACACATTTTTACAAATACCTAATTTTCAATTCTCTCCACATTACTGTTTCCTCTTAAGTCACTTTTCAGTACATTGGAGGTCAGTTTGTCGCAATAGGTTGAGATTGGGCAGCAAAAAAATACGTGTCTATTGTTTTAGACGACTCTCTAACATATATCAAAATAAATCAGATCGGAGCCGGCCAGTTGGTTACCTTTCCTTGTTAGATTGGCGGCACCAGTTGGCAGCACCTTCGTAGTGCACATTCCATACAGCAGGGTGACTGTAAATTCGCCGTATTCCTTGATAGGGGTTTTTCTACAGCTCATTTGCAATGATTTAGGCCCAGTCAACTAACTAGGGGTCAAAACTCCTTGGTTTTCGAGATATTCAAGTTTTTTGGTTTTCTTTTTAAATACCCGCCTCTTGACATAAAACTGGTGATTGTGTAGAAACTACGCAATTTTGAAATAAAAAAAAAACATGTTTTGAATAGCTAATAAACTACTGATTACATGACAATAGTAAAAAGTGCCAAAACATTACAACAATTGACAAATAAAAGCATTCAAAGTCATAAATTCCAGATTCTTTTTCCCATTTTTTTTTACATTTCAATTTTTTTTTCATCTCGAAAACCAAGGAGTTTTGACCCCTAGTTGACTGGGCCTAAATCATTGCAAATGAGCTGTAGCTGATGCTGTACCCCTATCAAGGAATACGGCGAATTTCCAGTCACCCTGTATAGCTTGTGTAACCTAGTCTCGATTGAAAAACAAATACATATTTACTCGTCTCTTAACAAAAATACCTACAGCCCTAGTAAAATACCTGTACCGTTAGTAACTCGAGTATTTTTACTCGCGATGAAGTCACGTTATGATGTCAGACGGAGCCGATGTAGGGCGGTCGTTTATCGGGCTCTGATGCTATGAAATCGTGTTACATTTATTTTCATTCAGCATAAAGCGTAAATGGGCAGAATAGGATGGTTTGGAATCATGTTATCTTTTGAAATTATTGAAATCTTATCCTACTAATGTTATAAAATAATGTGAAACTATGCATCCAACGGGGCATTCCACCAGAATGTCGGGCACGCGACGCCAATTTTTTCGGCTTCTACGATAGCTAGAGAAATGAAATTTTAGGGCCCTAGGGTTACTATTTGGGTACTATTTTTTGAGATATAAAGCGTTTCCAGAAACAAAGCCGTTCCAGAGATACAAACGGTGTAGGTACGCCAGCTTGACGTCCGGTAGCGTACACCGTGAACAGGCCTTATATTTCAGAAAGTTTAAGGGTATTCTTTTTTTCACCTAGGTATTTCGTTGGTACTATTTGGGTACTATTTATTGGCTGCATCAGATTCTGAATATCTTAACGGTGTACGCTATCTTGACGGACACGAATATGGGACTGTCATATGCCTCCCCCACCACAGCTAAGACTGTTGGCGCTGCCGTGCACCCGCCGCATCAGAGATTAAAGGAACGTTTAAGTTTCACTATCTTACTTGGACGTTATTTTGGGAAAAGGTACCACCTCAGAAAAAAATATCAGTGAAATGTCAATCTTCTGTTTAAGCATTTAAATTCTAAAATTAGTTCGTGTGGGTTGGATCTTTCTCCCTAAACTACGTCTACTTATCAGTAGCTGTTCGACTGGTCACCTTCTGACTCCTACATCACTATCATCAGACCATCTTTATCAAGTTGAAGTTATCATAATGTTGTTTTGTCCCAGGAACTCCCAACACAACTCCATATGTGTTGTGTTTATAAAATCGGTTTATACATCATGTTTCGGTTTTACATAATTTCATTTTAGGTAAAAAAGGTGCGTTATCCGTCATGCGATTTCAAGGAAACCATCGAAACAGGAATAGTACATTACACAACTAGGGTGGTTAAACAAAGAAAGGCCGAGGTCGCAGATGTTTACGGCCCGAGCTGCAAGCGAGGGACGTAAATATGCGAGCGAGGGATTTCTTTATTACCTCCCGTGTTGTGTACATCATTTTACGTCTACACTTGGCCAGAACGTGTCTTTTTCCGTACGCGAAGCGTGCGGAAAAAGCCACTTTATGGCCAGGTGTGGCATAAAATAATAAGAGTGTTATCTTTAAAATAATGTACTGAAATAAGTACACTTATTAAACTGATTTCCGATATCATAGAGAGACGAAGGCAGAACTTTGTAAAACTCGACACGAGAAATAGTTGAAAAAGCTGTTGCAAGATTTGAATCAAACAAACTAAACATACGGGGTCAATGTAAATAAAGCCATTTAAGAACACTGCTAGACAAGTTTTTGGCATAGGTAGAGGGGGAACAATGCAAGTTAAGTCACTTTCCATTTTCATGGTTTTTACGACACTTTTCCCATGCTTGTTTGACCAGTTAACACAAGTTGAAAGAAAGTTAAAACAAATTTTGGCATTGAATGAAATTGTGCTTTATTCAAAAATGGTTTGCATTTTAAACTGATACTTTATATATTTTTTTTAATTCTTATTATGTTGACTATGGGAACTTAGCGAAATTTGTCGAGTCACCAGAGTCGCTTGCAGTCAAATTAGATTCGATAAGTTTCCGTAAAAAGGTTTTTGCCGACTCTACCTTTCCTTGTATATTTAATCGCAAACTGCATATTAAAACCCAAACACGGTGAGTTTATTGACTTGAGCGAAGCGAACGAAGTGTCTCAGCTTCAGCTTAGGTGAAAATGCTTTTGTATGTCCAGCCGGCAGATGTCTGTCTGTTCTCTCTACACGTCGCATTTCTCAACTCGCTCTCGTGAAACTTTTTTGAGTAATTTCGATAATTACATAGATGTATGTTGTCGATTCAGTTTATGTAAATTTTTCAAGATGGCGGAGTCAGAGTTGACAGGCTTGTGAGGTCTACAGCTCATAAATTCCTACTATAGCTTGGCAACTTCGTTGGTGACACTCACATGTGTGCTTTTTGTTATGTGCAAGTTACCGCCAACACGAACGGCTGCCTGCGGAGGCTGCCTCCGTCGGTCGCCGTACGTGTTGGCGGTCACTTGTGTAAGTAGTTACGGCTGCACATAACAAAAAGCACACATGTGAGTGTCACCAACGATGTTGCCAAGCTATAGTTTAGATAATGAATAACCGCTTTATGCTTAAAGTTACCACGAAACTGTTTCAATTCTAGCTGTTATCCAATGGAGAAGAGAATATAAGAATATTCGATGATTTAGCTCAGTGCGTCGAGCATAAAATAAATGCTTTAAAATTCAGTTGCAAGATTAAACTTGAACAAACATACAAACAAGATAAAATAAGATAAGTTCGCCTTTGTACATAACCATTGATTTTTGTACTGCTTCTGTATGAGTTTGTGTTTTTTTTTTTTTTTTGAAACTGACAAACTCGCAACCCATCCTGGGCGTAGCGATTGTCGGACCGGGTGGTTGGCCGTGGCGTTCCCTGGGGTCAAACCAGGTCGCTAGCCAGACCACCCTTTTTTTTTTTTTTTTTTTTTAACCCGGAGAAATGCATGAAACTGCATACCACTACGTAACCTAAGGCCATCGGGGGTGACAGCCAGATGTTACGCATTGGTTATGTGGGGCTCTCCGCTCCAGAAGGGATTGGCCTACCCACTAAAACTCAGGGATGCTTCCACCCTGTGCCTTCATGGTGATGCCGTGGGATCGCTAGCAAGCCACCACGACATCACCGGCACCTTCGCCCTAAGGCGAACCCTCTCCGAAAAAGGCACGCTGTAGCATGGCCAGTGTGCCTTCCCTCACCTGCTTCCCCCCGACCAACGGCCGTCCCCCGGGGAAACCAGGAACCGGCACCGAACACACGGGGTCCAATCGTGTATCCGGCGCCAGTCCCACCCTCGCCGCCACGGGAGGACAAACGCCCCTGCCCCGCAGCCGTCCACGGGAGGACAAACGCCCCTACCCCGCAGACACTCCCGCCTGTCCTTACGGACCGCGGTGGGCCAGTCCTCCGCCTCCCGCCCCCAGCACATGAGGTAGCGGTAGCCTGCAAGGCTGAGTTCTCGGGACGCAGAGGACTAGTCCACCGCCACCACGCAGCGGCACAGGTCACCCGTCTGGTGCCTGCCCGCAGTGCCCCCCAAAAGGAGACGTCGGAGGGATGCTGCCCGTGCCCGACGCTCCGCCCTCGCGTGCCGCACCTGGAGAGTCCTCTAACAGAGGAAACCCGGTGCGGGACCCCCCAACCCCCCCTGACAGGCTCATTCGCAGCATCGGCAAGTGATCAATTAGGGGCCCCTAAGAAATCACTTGCCGTTGCTCCCGGGGTGCACCGGCCAAGACGCTTCCCTTTCCTGCGGATCAACCGGATCAAGAGGAAAGAGAAGAATCCAGACACTCTGGGAGGTTTCCTGTCTAGCACCCCTAGCCAGACCACCCTGAGTTGGGTCGGACTGGGTGGGTGCCGGGGGTGCCTGGGGTCGAACCAGGACACCTACTCCCGGTCCACCTGAACAAGATCGGGCTAGGTGGGGAGTTTATGTGCAATAAAGTGTTTACATACATACATATAACAAGGAAAGAAAACGTTTTTTTTTTAAAGACTCGTGAAAAATATTACACAGACTATGTGCAAACGACAAAAAAGTACACTTATATCGTTTCTTTAATCACCGTGTGCAAATCAAGCCACAATAACCTTTATACTATACACCATAAGCTCTGTCACCTTTATTGCTGCTCGGGGTCGACGACCTGGCTGGGTGACGTCACGGCTAACTGTGCCAGGGGGCCCGACAAGCCATAGCTTTATGGTGTCTGCCGTCTGGATATGTCGAGCAATGGGTTGCCCTAATAATTGATGCCAGATTGTGACCGTCCAGATGGCGTACACCGTAAAGATATCCAGAATCCGATGCTGCCAATAAATAGTATTCAAATAGTACCGACGAAACACCTAAGTGAATAAACCTACCCTTAAACTTTTTGAAATATAAGGCCTGTTCACGGTATACGCTACCGGGCGTCAAGCTGGCATACACAGTTTGTATAGGGAACGTGCACGACGAAGGTGCTGCCAACTGCGGCCGCCAATCTAAATCAAGTACCCTCTCATGCTGGGGTCACATTGTCATGCGATCCTACGAGGTGGTACTAGTGGCCGTGGCAATATCCTGAGTGTATTTTCAATATGTATCACATCTCACGAAACTCACTTCATAGAAAATGACCCGAAATCATTGTTCGTGAGTAGGTATATTTTGTTTGTCGCGTCAAATAAATAATTTTCTTCTTTTCACGTGATAATTGTATTTTGCATATGCCTGGCATATTCGGTGCAAATTTCGTTTATAAAGTCATCTCTTTTGTCATTTATGTAGTGGTTGTGGTAAGCTTAAATGTTTCCCTGGCATTTTTAGCTAGCGGAACATCTTTGTAGACAACACAATGGCTTCTGACCTTCAGCTTCTGACAGTACCTATAAAAACTAATGGCATTGCAGGAGACGTTTTATATTGCCATATAGAATAGTGATGGAAAAATGTAAGTTATACCAACAGGTTATAATTGCTGGCTGGCATAAGATGAAAGTGCTTTTTGCGCTTTCCTAAGTGTAACAATAGTACATTACTGCAGATGCCGGGAATTGAGGGGTTGCCGGCCGAGTGCATACAGATAGTTACGAGGCTGGCAACCCCATTTCACGCCGAGGTATGTATAGTGCTTTGCAAATATGCAATGACATAAATTAAAAATACTCCAAAAAGGTGCGGGGAGAGCTGCTGTGAGCTTTGTCGAACCTAACCTCCGCACCTCACGAATACGCCAGCTCTCAATAAAATTGTAGGCCTTTAGAAAAATTTCGCCTTTTTTCACTCGCATGAAGTAAGCGTGGGTGACAACCGTTAGCCGTATAGTCACATGCAACGCGAGTATTGTTCCAAATCGCTCGCATTGTTTGCGACTGTTATTGAGTGGATGTTATGACATGCGACGTAAACACGCGACGGCGCATAGCATTTACAAAGTAATTTAAAACAGCTTTTGTTTAGTAGGTAAAGTAGGATTCGGATATAATGACCATCAAGAGATCTGTAATATTTGGTCGTATTAAGTACTACTGTTATGCGGGGGGACAATGAACACGTCGTGCAGAAAGCACTGGCTCTCCCTGAGGGCAAGAAAGGAAGAGGACGGCCCTTTTTGACATGGCGGTGAAAGGTTTTTTAGATTAGATGTCAAAATCCATCAATCACACCACAAGATTTTGACATGTACTGTGAAATAGACCTTTCACTGTGCTAGCAGCTGGTTCCGTTCCGTATGAACACGACGTGCAGAAAGCACTGGCTCTCCCTGAGGGCAAGAAAGGAAGAGGACGGCCCTTTTTGACATGGCGGTGAAAGGTTTTTTAGATTAGATGTCAAAATCCATCAATCACACCACAAGATTTTGACATGTACTGTGAAATAGACCTTTCACTGTGCTAGCAGCTGGTTCCGTTCCGTATGAACACGACGTGCAGAAAGCACTGGCTCTCCCTGAGGGCAAGAAAGGAAGAGGACGGCCCTTTTTGACATGGCGGTGAAAGGTTTTTTAGATTAGATGTCAAAATCCATCAATCACACCACAAGATTTTGACATGTACTGTGAAATAGACCTTTCACTGTGCTAGCAGCTGGTGGATTAATATTTCCAGAAATCCTCATTGTCCCGTATTCAACGGTGCTGTGACGTAAACAAAGGGCGCGCCGGTAAGCCCACAGGTCAGTGGGCGGGACCGATGCTAGCTAGGTGTGAGTTTAGCTTCGTTAATTAAATAACTGATTATATGCTCATTCGTATGGCGTGAGTATCATAACTTTTTTTTTTTTAAATTAGAAAAATCATGCTTTATCCGTAATGCGATTTCCAAAAAAAACCATATGCGTTGTGCTATCTTTGACACGTGATAAGTTACTGAAAACATTTAAATTAGTAAGGTACAATATGTCTTTTCATATCCTCGGAAAACGAAGAAAGTTGTCATTGTCATTGTCTAACCCATGCGTAGTGCGCAGGCCCAGAGCTTGGTTGGGCCCTTTTACACAGACTAATAACGCAGGTACGGCCCGGTGGGCCGCACCCGGAAACCTATGTACACATCAGTAAAACAAAAATTCTAAACATATATACAACTTAACACTAAAATGAGGCGAAAAATGAACAAAATGGAACGAGATGCAAACGGGTGAAAAAATGAACATGGGAGATGAAATGAAGCATGCAGAACCCTAACAATGAACATAGGCACCCCGACAGGGCACCCATAGCCTGATAAATGAGACACCAAAACAAAACGACTGCGAGGCGAAAATGCTATAAACAGGTGAAAATGAAATGAAAAAGGAGACTATAACTAAGGAACTTAACAATACAGCCTAACCATAAAAATACAGGCCTGACCGAGCGAGGTACACACGCCACCCCGCCCGCCCAGGAACCCAGAAACCGAAAGGGAAAACCCTACCCTAACCTTACATCTAAGTGAACACAAACTATACACAAACCTAACCCTAATGGTTAAAACAACATATTTACAGAAAAGAAAAAGTCAGGGAAAAAACAAAACAAGCAAAAGTACTAGAGGAAAAAGGACCGCGAGTGGCCCCTCGACCAACCGGGCCACAACTAGTGCCCCCAGCCAACCGAGGCACCCACCGCAAGACCTACTGCCCCCACAAAAATAAACCCTGACTTCAAAAATGAAAGATAACAAAGCCGGATTGGCCAACCGCTACCGGCTTCAAAAAAGGAACTAAAAACAAACAAAAACCGAAGCAATTCGCCAACCCGACATCAGAAAAGGATGGGAATACCAGAAATTTAGACCCAGCAGGCGCGCGCACCGTCCAGACCACG
Source organism: Eudemis profundana (assembly GCA_947034925.1). Lineage (NCBI taxonomy): Eukaryota > Metazoa > Arthropoda > Insecta > Lepidoptera > Tortricidae > Eudemis > Eudemis profundana. The sequence goes on along the minus strand of OX344814.1, from coordinate 3,710,402 downwards.
AAAAGAGGATAAGGAAAGACGCACACCCGCCCAAAAACCAAATAACATAACAGGACGAAAAGACAGTGGGCAAAACAACATAACCGGCTTCAACAAAGAAAGATAGCGAAGCAAGCGCCCACCAACTTCAAACAAAGAAAGAGAAGAAAGAGACAGCCTAGCTCGCAGATACCACTCGCAACAGGCTTCAAACAAGAAACACAACAAGACCGCCGCGAGCAGTACCCGAACAGACTTCAAACAAGAGGAGGAAACGAAAAAAAGGGAAAAACTGTAGTATTTACACCACAAAAGCTAACTGACACGAGGGAGAGCATCGGGAGGCCGACCAAGAGGGCCGTAGAGCAACTCCCGCAGCTCTCTCTCCTCTCTCTCTCTCTTCTCTATCTCTCGGAGACGGACAGTCTCCCAGTGAGGGCGACTGACAGCAACACGCGCCCGCGCCGCCGCCACCGCTGCAGAGGCTCTACCACGCGCCGCACCACCCGAACCGCGGAGACCAGGCCTGTAAGGGACCTGAGGTCGGGAGGGGACCCCCCGAGAGCGAGCCTTACTACTATAATACTCAGCTTCCGCGTTAAGAGCAGCCGTAAACACATCATCCGGCTCACGGAGGATGTGCTTAGGCTGCTCATGACCGCGAAGCGGTAGAGCTCGAGGCGCATAATCAGACGCCTTCCGAATCAACTTATTTTTATGAACCGCCGCCTTAAGGAAATACATCCTCGCGGTGCGCTTCATAAATTGCCTCACAGACTCATTCTTTAAGTCCATATGCAGGTTAACATTAGGAAAATAGCCCGGCGCCCCGACTATGCGCCTCAGCACCCTATTCTGAAAGACCTGCAACTTCTTAAGGTGAGTTTTGGGGGCCTGAGAGAAGGCCACACTCGCGTAAGTGAAAATCGGTCTAATACAGGTCTTATAAAGCGTAAGCTTATTACGAGTTGACATCTGCGAGCGGGCGTTCATCATGGCCGACAGCCTAAATAGAACAAAGGCCGCCCTGTCTCTAACTTTTTTAATATGCTTAGCGAAAGAAAGGCTCCTGTCAAGGGTGACACCGAGATACCGTGTTGAGGTCTCCCATGAAATGGGACGACCATACAACTGGATTTGCGGAAACAGGCCGAGGTACGCACCGTAGCAACCCCGGCGGGAAAACAAAACCGCCGCGCTCTTATCGGGGTTGACCTCCACCCGCCAAAGGCCAAAGAGCAGTGATAGCACGCTGGAGGATGGTGGACAACTTCCTAGGGCGCGGGTCTGAGACAAAAACAGCAGTGTCATCCGCGAATAGAGCGTAATGAGCACTGGGCGTCTTAGGAATGTCATTGACATACAGCGAAAAAAGCAAGGGAGAAAGAACGGAGCCTTGCGGAACTCCGGCTCTAACTGGATGAGGCGCTGAAAAAGAGCCCTCCACTCTGTACCTAAAGCTTCGATCTCTGAGAAAATCTCGTATGATGAGTACGAGCCTACCAGGCACGCCGGCGGTATACAACTTGTATAACAAACCGTCGTGCCAGACCTTATCGAAGGCTTTAGCGACATCGAGAAAGACAGCGCCCGTAGGAACGGACCTCCTACAGCACGTCAACCAGTAGAGGACATGCTCGGTGATGCGGTGCACCTGATGGACGCAAGAGTGCTCAGCTCGAAAGCCGAACTGCTCGTCAATAATGATGTCAGCCTCAGTGACAAAGTCCCTCAGCCTGACATATACTACCCGCTCAAACAGCTTCCCCATAGTCTTACGAAGAAAGTTGGCCGCCGCGCGGCTACTAGTACCAAATTGTGCCCCTTCCGGAGGGGCTTAACCAGCGACCAGAAAGAGCACGCGTTATGGGATAGAGAGAGAGGCGGTCGGATCCGGTGCGTTCCGACCGGTGGTCGGCCCCAACTGCAGTTTTATTACAAAGAGAAACATCTGTACGTAGTTGGTACTATTACTTATTCTGTGGTAGGTATAGTGTGTAACATATCGTCCACCGTAGACTGAATTACGGTAAGGGACAGGCAAAACAATGTCCCTTACGCTAATTCAGCCTACGGTCGACGATATGGAGGTAATGATGACGCCAATGATCCTCTACGCCACTGATTGAATATAAGAGAGCTACGTGGCTTAGATGCCTTTGAACCGCTTGCCTGAAAAGATTGCCCCTGAATTAAACGTCCCAACTTACCTGCTCACTGTTAATAAAAAAATTAAGCTCCGTATTAAATTAAAACATATTTAATCTAGAATAGGATTAATGATAATTCTCAATAGGTTCCATACGATGGATGACTTTTGAAGACATTTTGAAAGACATTGTCGCATGGATCAATTATTACAATCGAAATAATTAATCAAAACAGCAGAAGTATAATATCTCTAACAAAGTCATTTGAGAGCGCCTTGATTGCCCAAAAAATTTAAGTATTTTCTTTTCACCGATCTGTTTTGGTTTGTGAACAAATATTTTCTTCGTTCGATCTGTATTTGTTTGTTACCAAATTGCGTATACCTTTAGGGGACTTATATGTTCACCCACGGGAAATCTGCAAAGCCCTTTTGGTTAGGTTGAGGTCGGCATTTGTTTTACTAAATCGAGCGGAACCCTTGTTAGTTGTTGCCTCTGTGCACAAAGAGGCGTATTTTAATAGAACGCCTTGGCCAGTTACGTCTCAATATGGCAGTATAGAGTATAGAGAGTTCTGTCCGTAATAAAATAACATGGGGGTTCACCAGGGTAGTGTTTTGGGCGCGGACTTTATGTAAAAGGTTGGCGACAAATATTGCGTTTAAATAGAAATAGATCTGAAAAGAGAGAGATCTTACGCTTCTGTTCTGTATATAAACACGATTACGTTAGTTAATTTTAGGGACTTCCTTGGCCAGACAGAGGCATACTCAGTTGGTAGCGGACGTATAATTTTCAAAATAGTCTATTTTAATACAATTTAACCGTCGTATCATTGACGTGTCGTGTCGTATCAAATTTCCAGCTATCAATTCCGCCGCAAATACCGTATAATAAATTGCGTGCTGACATGCGACAAGAAGGGAGGGGTTATGGTTTAGAACGTTTTTTCACGATTTTTCTACAATTTTGGTATAACGCTGCGTTTCCACCAGGGATGCGTAGCGAGGGATGTGTTTGTGGTAACCAAGGACCATTAATAATAAATAAATAATAAATAAATATTTTAGGGGACAATCTTACACAAATCGAACTAGCCCCATAGTAAGCTCAATAAGGCTTGTGTTATGGATACTAGACGACGATATATTTAATAGATACAAATACTTAAAACAAGAGGACTGTCATTCTTCACACTTTGGATTGTAACCAGACCACTAGGGGATTTCCGGGCAAAAACTAGATGGCGCTATAAAACTAAACATTTAACGATGTTATAATTGAACAAAGAAACATAGTATAGTAACAGTTAGTTCGTAAACAGCTAATAATAAATAAATTCTAACATTTAAATACTGTGTCACGCTTGCAAAATTGAATAATTATAAATAATATAATTCTTATACCAAGCTTGTACATAGATGGCGTTGTAAATATCGGGGAACAGCTTTATGTATGGAGAATGACAGTCCTCTTGTTTTAATGGTCCTTGGTGGTAACCAATGGAAAAAGCTCAGCGGAGCGAGGATATGTAAATGAAGTGTTTCCATTGGTTACCACAAACACATCCCTCGCTCTGATGGAACGCAGCCTAATTGTAAGGTCTGTGTTAGAAAATATGGGGGACAAAGTCAGTTCTAATAACTACAAAACTGTAGAATTGTAATTGTACGATTTTGGGCCTGGGATCAAACCTCTCACGTACATACCTAAATGCGCATTCAAATATTGGCGCGCATCATTCACTCGCGAACGTAATGAGTGAAAGGAACTTTTGACCTGCCGATGCGATCGCGGCGCCATCTTGTGAATCGAACTTGCCTAACCTCTAACCTAACGCCGGCCGGCGCGCGCGCTCTCGCAAATAAAAAATAAATCCAGAAAATTTGGAGTGAACTCTGCTGAAGATGTGTGGTGTGTGATGTGAAGAAGCCAAGTGAAAGTGCCATGGATTTCTCCTATATGGTATCGTGAGTACAATTTCCTAAGCCCAAATTTCAATTTGATTTTCAATACTTGTGTCATAGTTCAACCATTTTGGTCATTCGATCGGGATTCTTCGGTTTGTAAGCCAGATTTACACTTATACACACCAAACATACATTAACAGTACAGTTTTTATACACAAAGCTTTATTTCGAGTCTAAAGATTGTGTAATTACGCATCAATTTCAACTAATTCAAGTTACAACGCGTGGCGTCTAAGCATTGTCACAGACAAGATGGCCGACAAATTGTTAGAATCACTTATAGATAAAAAGCAAACGTGTTTCATACGTGTTCAAACACTATTCGAATTATCTAAAATCGTTGTGACAGATTCGTCTCGTTTAACGGAATTTAATTTGCGTCTCAAAGATGTCCACTCCATTCGCGAGAATTTTGAGAAAATAGTATATCAAGTAAATTCGATTATGAAACGAGAAACCCCTACATTTGAGCCTAGTTATCAAGAAATTCAAGCACTCGACGATATGTATTATAGAATTCTAAGTGTCGCGGCAACTACAAATGATCGTTGGCAGTCGTGCGACGGCGACAGTCTGTCACCTACCGAAGTTAGCCCCGGCGGCGGGCCCGGTAACACAGCCACTAGTTTGCGCCCGGTTAAGCCGCGTTTACCGAAACTAGAATTGTTTCATTTCAACAGTGAATTAAGGAACTGGCAAACCTTTTATGACACATTTACGAGTCTGATTCATAGAAATGAAGATCTCAGTAATATTGAAAAGTATTACTACCTTATATCTGCTGTCAGCGGATCCGCGTTAACGTTAGTTAAAGGCATGCCAGTTACCTCTGATAACTATCCTATTGTTTGGGGATTGCTAGTAAATAAGTTTGAAAACAAACGCGCATTAGCCACTAGTTACCTAGATAGATTGTTCCAATTTAAACCGTTGTTGGTGGAGTCGGCCTCCGGGTTGAATGCGTTTTTACAAACTTATCAAGAATGCGTTAAAGCGTTGAAACATTTAAAAATCGACAACTTAGCTAGCTTCATATTGTTTTATATGGGGTTACGCAACTTGGACGCGGTTACGAGACGGGAGTTCGAACAGTCTGTCGATCAAACTCAAATACCTACTTACGATCAGCTGATAACTTTCGTGGAAAAACAGACGCGTGTTTTGGAGTTGTCTGAAGTGAAAAATAGTGCTCAAAAACATCAGCCTGTGCAAAAGGCTGTTTCTTACGTAGTGCCGAAACATAATGTGCCGCGGTCGAATAATAATAACTTTTACACGGCAGGAAATAAACCCGCACCGAAACCATGCTTATCAGCTGTTAGTAAGGGAGGTAATGATCGATTAAATAACAATAAGTGCCTATTTTGTGAGAAACCGCACTCAACGTACCGGTGTTACGAATATTTGGATTTGACACCCTCGCAGCGTCTTGACAAAGTCAGACAGCTTCAATTATGCGAAAATTGCTTACGTCAGCATCCGCTGTCAGAGTGCACCTCCAAAATTCGTTGCGTTTTGTGTAAACAATTACACCATCATAGTCTACACTTAGATACAGTTTCAATTGTACATAATGCCGGTAGCAGTCAAGGTCAACCGAAAGGTCAAGGTCAACTTCCAAACGTCGGCTTGACTTGCTCAGCTAATTCTACCGTGTTGTTGGGAACCGCTATGGTGCACGTCGCAGACCGATGGGGTACTTACCACGCCGTGCGTGCCGTAGTCGATAGTGGGGCCATGTCCGGGTATATAACTAAAGAGTGTGCTCAGCGCCTGGGTCTGTCGCGACGCAAGTGTCCATTTGAACCCATGGGTCTGGGAGGTGCACCAGTGCAAGATTTCGGTGTGGTTACATGCTCAATTAAGCCACGGAACTCATCTGGTCCAGTACTGAGCACAGAAACTGTAGTTGTTGATAACATTACCAGTAACTTACCTACAATGACGCTTTCAAATAAAATTGTCAATAATTTCAAAAATATTGAGCTAGCAGACCCGAACTATTTCTCGGCTGCTCCGGTTGAGTTGTTGTTGGCAGGAGACTTGTTTCCATACATCTATGATGGTCAAAACATACTACCGCGTGAATCGGGTTTGCCTGTCGCGATGCATTCAATTTTCGGGTATATCATAGCCGGACAGACTGTACTAGATAGCGATCGTGAATCGAGTAACCATTCTCTTAGCTTATTCTCGGCTACTAGTAGCATCGACAAAATTATGAACTCCTTTTGGGAAATTGAAAACGTACCCTGTGATATACCTAAAAATCCAGAGGACCTATATGTCGAACAGTTATTTCAAAAAGAACACAGCCGCGACAGCAGCGGTCGTTACACAGTAACGTACCCCTTCAAACCTAACTTTGAGCTTGGCGACTCAACGCAACAAGCGTTACGCCGATATAAAAATTTAGAAACAAAGTTAAACCGACTTCCGGAACTTAAGGAAGAATATGGCAAATTCATGGCCGAATATGAGGACCTCGGTCATATGACTTGTTTGGGTGACTTAGGGTCTGTCGATTCAAAATATATAATACCACATTTTTGTGTATTGCGACCGTCAAGCACCTCCACGAAGCTCCGTGTCGTGTACGACGCTTCATGTCGCACGACAAACGAAAAGTCGTTGAACTCTGTCGTGTTTGCGGGTCCTAAGTTGCAAGCCGATATAAATCAGATATTAACTAATTTTCGTATTCATGAAATTTGTTTGTCAAGTGACATTTGCAAAATGTTTCGCATGACCTTGATCGAAGAATCTCAGCGCAAGTATCAACACATTTTATGGCGGTTTTCTCAAAATGAACCTATTAAAGTGTATGCTTTAAACACCATAACTTATGGGGTTGCCAGTAGTCCTTATCTAGCCATCCGAGTCCTGCACCAGCTAGCAGACGATGACGCAGAGAAGTATCCTTTAGCGAGCAAGGTTCTAAAAGAAGGATTCTTTGTTGACGATCTTCTGTGGTCTGTAGGTACCTTCGAAGAGGCAGCTCAGCTTCAAGATGAGCTGATAGGTTTGCTGGAAGGAGGAGGCTTCATCCTGCGCAAGTGGGCGAGCAACTGCCCGCGGCTCCTCGAGCGTGTGCCCGCTGATTATCGCGAAACGCCAGTTGCATTCGACGATGAGAACGACCACACCTTGAAAGTTCTAGGTCTTCAGTGGCGGCCTGCCGAGGATGCGTTTTCGTTTGCGACTAATGTACTCCCAACTTCACAAGCGATTACTAAACGAAGTGTTCTGTCGCAGTTAGGTCGTCAGTTCGATCCGCTAGGTTTTGTAGCTCCGTGCATCTTCTACGCGAAATGCTTCATGCAAAAGCTCTGGCTTCAAAAACTCGGTTGGGACGAGAGGCTTCCTCCAGAGTTGGAAAATGAGTGGCTCACCTACGTCTCTGAACTTCCATTATTGTCGAGCTTTAGGCATGATCGTCAAGTAACTGTTAAAGGTCACAATTATTATCAGCTGTTATGCTTTTGTGATGCTTCTATCAAAGGAATAGCCGCAGTTGTTTACTTGCGTAGCTTCAACGATCAAGGTCAGGCGAAGGTCAGCTTGGTACTTAGTAAGACGAAGGTGGCTCCTTTGAAAACTGTGTCAGTCCCTAGGCTAGAACTGATGGCTGCACACTTGTTGGTCAAACTAGTCAAATACTGTAAGTCCGTATTACTTGAACGAATACAAATCGATGATGTGTTTTTGTTCACCGATTCTTCTGTGGTATTGAGCTGGCTAAACACACCCAGCTATACATTAAAGACATTTGTGGCTACGCGTGTTTCTAAAATATTAGAGGCCGTGTCTAGCGAAAGCTGGTATCACGTGAGCGGTGCGTTCAACCCCGCCGATGTGTGTTCGCGCGGCGCGCTGCCCTCCGCGCTGCTAGCAGCGCCAGAGTGGCTAGCGGGGCCCAGCTGGCTCAGCTCACCACAGGAAAATTGGCCAATTAGATCAATCGATCAATTTAAATCTAACAGTGTTCCAGAATTAAAATCCACTGAAAGTACATCTGTTCAGACGCTAGTGTCTAGTAGCGATAGTAAGGATTCAAATTTAATTTTTCAATTAACTGAGAAATATTCAAGTTTTGCCAAACTGCAAAACGTAGTTGCACGATGCTTTCAATTTATCAATAATTGTAGATTAATCAAATCGAAACGCAACACGGGACCTCCGTTTCTAACTGAATTAAGAAAAGCGCACGACGTTATTATTAAAGCAGTTCAACGCCAGCACTTTCTCGCCGACATCGACGCACTCTCGAAGAGCAGACCTTGTAGCTTGTCATTCAAAAAGTTAAAACCCTTCCTGGACCCCCTTGGTTTCCTCAGGGTGGGGGGTAGGCTGTCGCTGTCGGATCTGCCATTTCAATCGAAACATCCGTTGTTGCTTCCCAAAAGAGGGAATTTCACTAAATGTTTAATTGACTATTTTCATAAAATACATTTACATGTCGGTCCGCGTACGCTTCAAAGCATAATTAGTCAAAAATATTGGATTATTTCAGCAAGGTGCATTATTAGATCATGCTTTTCTAAGTGTCTCCAATGTTTCAAAGTCACACCTACCACTCTACAGCCCGTTATGGGAAATTTACCGAAATTTCGTTTGCAAGATATACATAGCTTCCATACTGTAGGTACTGACGTAGGCGGCCCTTTCTATACGAAAGAGAGTAATCGACGCAATGCAAAAATCTCCAAATCGTATTTACTGCTCTTTGTCTGTTTTTCAACGCGTGCGGTACACACAGAGGTTCTAAGTGCACTCACAACTGAATGTTTCTTCGCAGCCTTTGACCGCTTCACGGCAAGGCGTGGCCTATGCCATACAGTGGTCTCGGATAATGCTAAAAATTTTGTATCCGCTGGCAGACAACTTGCTGAAGTAAACCAATTCTATAAACAAAACTCAAACGAGATGACGATAGGGTTCAATAACCGTCGTGTGTATTGGAAATATAATCCACCCACTGGTAGCCACTTTGGCGGTATGTTCGAAAGTGGTATTAAATCGGCAAAACAAATGCTGAAGCGCGTAATAGGTACCCGCGCATTGTCATTCGAAGAACTTAGCACTCTATTTGCTCGCGTGGAGGCAGTGCTAAACTCCCGTCCGCTAACCAGTATCTCGAGTGACCCGTCGGAGTACGAGGCGCTTACGCCTGGACATTTTATTGTTGGACGCGAACTATTAGCCGTTCCTGAGTACGACCTTTCTGACGAACCTGCTCACGGATTGACCCGCTGGCAATTAGTGCAGCAGGCGTCACAACGATTCTGGAAATTATGGAAAAGTGACTACCTTCACACTCTCCAGCAGCGACAAAAGTGGCTTAGTAGTTGTCGGAATCTTAAAATAGGTGAACTTGTTTTAATTCATTCCGATGCTCCTCCGCTTCAATGGTCCCTTGGTCGTGTGACGGAGTTGCAACCTGGCCTGGACAATGTGGTCCGTGTAGTAAAAGTGCGCACTCAAAACGGAGAGTATACGCGACCCGTTGTAAAGCTGAGTCCTCTTCCTATGGAATTGGATTCTGAATAGCCTATTTGTTAACAGTTAGCTGCATAAATTTGACGCAGAGTGTCAAGTTTATGACATTTATATTAGTCTAAGTACACATACCTACTTACTCTTCAAGTATACATTTAATTTAACGTTATTTAAGTACTCACTAGATTATACAGTCCACTATCATTTACATTACACTATCAACCATCCCTGGTTTGCAAACTGGGGAATCAGGGGTAGTAGATTCCCGGTGAGGGGTTTATGTACGATTTTGGGCCTGGGATCAAACCTCTCACGTACATACCTAAATGCGCATTCAAATATTGGCGCGCATCATTCACTCGCGAACGTAATGAGTGAAAGGAACTTTTGACCTGCCGATGCGATCGCGGCGCCATCTTGTGAATCGAACTTGCCTAACCTCTAACCTAACGCCGGCCGGCGCGCGCGCTCTCGCAAATAAAAAATAAATCCAGAAAATTTGGAGTGAACTCTGCTGAAGATGTGTGGTGTGTGATGTGAAGAAGCCAAGTGAAAGTGCCATGGATTTCTCCTATATGGTATCGTGAGTACAATTTCCTAAGCCCAAATTTCAATTTGATTTTCAATACTTGTGTCATAGTTCAACCAGTAATCTGTAATAAAAACCAGTGTAAATTCAATTCATTTATTTTGCAAATAGACCTCAGGGTATCTTTTAGAAGTTTTGATTCTGCTGATGCATCTATCATAATATTTTGAAAACTATTTTCTAATGTTGTCTCTAATATGCGGGAGTGTCCGATCTTAAGATAACTTGGACTTATAGGACCAGTACCTCTAGCACAACTGTGACACGCGACTCTTTGTCGCGCGATAAATGCTACCTATCTTTTTCCACTCAATATCGTGTGACAGTGACAGGTGATGATCTGTCGCGCGAGAAACGAAGTCGCGGCCAGTTATGCTAGACGTGCAGGGAGCTCAGGCACTCTTGCACGCTTGCATCGTATAATGCATATAATTTTTACATAAAACACAGTTGTACCGGTAAAAGGTGCATGTTGACGGCTCAGAATCATTTCGCCTATAATAGCAGAGCTGTGGTCGTATTTTGTTCAAAATTAGAGGTTAAAACTCCTAGCAGGCTATGCACTGCGAACTTGCATGTTTTCCTTGCATTAAAGCCGGTGGTAACTATTACTTGCACGCGGCAGAGTTTAACACGATGATTTCGCTGCAAAGCACTTCTAAAAAAGTTTGTACAGATTTTTTTATGGACACATTAACTGTCACAAAACTCGAAGTTTCCTATTTTGTTAAAAAAAATTAAATTATGAACACTACTATTATTGATAATTTTTCATAATTAAGATTCTATCGGGATTACTTTTCCATAATTATCGAAATGAATGAACAAAACATAAATCATGATAACATAATAGTAACAAAATGGGAATTTTTAAGAAATGCTTTTTAAGGCATATTTGATACTACACACATTACATAGAGATATCCCAAGAAGTTCTAGAATTTCTCGCCTTGCTTGTCTTTAATTCCAAGCTTTCTTATCCGTAAGTTACATCAAGACATTATGCAAACAACGAAATTGAAGAGGGTACTCTAATCTGAGCCCGCCAGCCTAAACCCGTGCTCATCCTAATTAGTTTTCTTTGTAACTTGAGTGAGGGTAGCTAATAAGAAAATTCTGTCGGAACGGGGTTGCCAAATGTTAGGATTAACCAAAAAAAAAAGTTAGGATTTGTCCTTGGACCTATGACTAGACTTTGAAAATGTGACATTTTATATGAAGGGTACACGGAAAGAACATATCACACGAAAAGACAAAACAGACGAACGGGGAATCGAGTCATTAGAAAACTGAAGCTTGATGAGTACATAATTGTAATTGACCTAAAAACAAAACAGACCTAAACCGAAAGAACATGTCTAAAGTAAACGTCATAATTAGGCGAACTAGTTTAAAAATATTGCCTGGCTCACAGACATTTAAATAGTCATAGATGAATATCGATAGAATGTTATCGACAATAGTTTGCACGCATTAGGATAGGTCTAAAAAGACAAAATAAATTCATGAAACCTGTAATCCTTAAATCTTTTCAAGAATATATTGTGTCACCTTACTTTATTTATTAGGTTATAAATTAAGTCACAGTCATAGTCTTTATTTTTATAATATCGAAAAAACGTCACTGGTTTAACTCTGGCAACATTTGTGCTTGTGGAACTGTCTAACTAGTTCGCCTAATTATGGCGTTTACTTTAGTCACCTAGGTAACTTTTCGAGCTATAGCGGTTTGCAAGTTAGTCATCGTAAGCAATAACTATGGTAGAGTCTGTGCGGAAAGAGAATAGGCGTGGCGAAAAACGGAACTAACCTAACCAGTATGGCCACAGAACAGAAAATACGGCACATACGGTAGAAAAGCATTACAGCGCCCCCCAAAATTAATCCTATTCTCTTTCCGCACAGACTCTAACCATTTTTAAAGTGAAAGAAATATATAATAATTAAAGATATCCACCTGTAATCAAGTGGTGAATTATAGTTCATTTCGAGCTCTACATTTTAGAGCACATGCGCCGGTTAGAGACCTCAATGCTCCACTATCGGTTTTAAAATTCAACCTTAATGAAAATTCAAGGTCGAAAGAGCATTCTGTTTTTACAAAACATTTTAACGTCAAGTTACACACCGTTACGCGCGAGCCGCCAGGACATTTTCGTAAAAATCACATCGTCGGGACATTTCAATCTTGCCCCGGTAGCCCCTGCATTTTGAACCACCAGACCGTACCCAATACCCCATTGTCCTGAACGCAAGAATGACTTCTTTATAGTCTTTACACTGTCAATAGCTTCGGGCCAGAGACGCCTAGACTGAGTTCCTATTATGTATAAGGCTGGCTCACAGCTCACAGACTGTGGTAATACAGAACTTTGAGTTTAGCCCGTCGTTTATTCAGCATAACTAAAATTGCAAAACTTGGAACTCTGATTGACGTAGAGACAGAAGTAACCGGCTATGTCCTGTCATGGCGAGTGACGTGATTGTACACTTTGACTACTCTCTAAAGACCAAGATACTGCGAGTTGTTTGTTTTGAACAACAAATAGGTGGCGTTTTCATAACATCGTATAGAGTGCAAGACTGATTCTTTCAATAGAAACTTTAATGTTCCTTTTGTCGACAATATTTAATCTTTGCTACGTGCACAATTTACTGTCTTAGAAATATTAATGGCTGGTGTCGGTTAATGGATCGTAGCGCGTAACGGTGGCCCTATAAATATAAATAAAAAGAGACTGGCAATATTAGCGGCATGCTTGGCTTACTATTTTTAACTTAAATGAATTTAAGAACTACATTTTCTGTTTCTAGTCGAACCCCAAGATTAGTTCAATCGACATTGGTTTGAAGAGGCGGTGAATCATACATTTAGCCGCATGAATGGAGTGCTTTCTAACGTAGACGCATTTCTGATCTATTACGTTGTCTGTGGCTAGGTGAATGGCTTAACCCCAAGAATAGCGTACAGTGTTTTGAAGAGGCAGTGAATAATATATTCGACTGGCAGACGTCTGTCTCAAGTGGACGAGCGGTATGTTATTGTGATAGAAAGGTGTATTATAGCGAAATGGAATTGGTATTGATTCAATTTTGTTGCGAGGAATTCGTTTGTGTGGCTATTTCGGTCTTAATATACTTGTGTCCCGTCTGGCGTATCGAAAGAACAAATATTAGGCAAGAGATTATTTTGGTGAGTAATATGAGAATGAATGATGAACACTATAATTTTAAACTCTCTTCTTCTCTTTCTTGATGAGGTGGTATTAAGCAAGTCCTATTTGATTGGTTTAAAAAAATGCTTTCTTTTGGCGTTCATGGTGCCGTGACCAGGGCCATCGTTTAAAGATATTTTATATTAACAATTATGTACTCTTCAAGGTTAAGTTTTTAGATCTATTAAATCCCTTTTAAAACGCTTCTTTTACGATGCAGTTTCACCGGGTTTCCGTAAATATGGGTTAGAGCTTGTGTTTACGTTGGCAACCGTATTGTTTTGGCGTGGAGCGCCAGACTTTGACACGCTACGCTAATGTCGTTTGTACCATCTGTTGTTCTGTTCAGCAATTTATATTCGTGTTATTGTAGCATCTGAATTGGATAATTAATTGCTTTGCATATTTGTTTTTAATACTAACATTTGTTTAATGGTCTTGCTTTTCTTTATTTTGCGAATTTTAGTGTTTAACTGTTTACACATGTAAATTACAAGTATGTATAAACATATGTCGAGATCTCTTAGGTAGGGTTGCGTCGTTGACTATGACGGTCTCCGTAAATAATTTATTTTCAAATGCTGATATTAGAATTAGTCACTGTCTGTCTAGTAAGAACTCTGCTGTAGTTTGGTGTTGGTGCTATTTTGTTAGGACTACAGCAGTAACAGAACAGACCCCACACGACGTTTCTTCTTGATTTATTTCTCTTTTCCCGCAACTTCTTTCTCTCTATATGTTCGATAATGAGTCGGACCACGATCTACTTAAACTTGGTTAACTTAGTGTCCTGTCCATCAATGTTTCTTAATTTTGGTGCCCTTTTGCGTCTTATACCATTTGGGCATGGATACCAGGTTTATACATTAATCTTTGTTTTATTAGTGTAATTGTTGTAATTCACTCGAAACCGTTTATGTTCCCTTTGAATTACTGCCGGAATTGGTTTAGATGAAACATAAACGATATAAATCAGTCGGGTCGTTCATTCACTATTGGCCCATCAATGTCAATGGCGATTTACGGGATCGTTTGTAGATAGTTGTTGTAAGTCTTTGAAAATTTGAGTCTGCCTTTATTCTGATAGTAAGAACGGTAAATATTCAGTTGTCCTACTGTGTATTAGTATCGCATTCTTTTTTTTTATCCTTATTGTTTCGCCTGTTACTGATTTTAATGGCCTAGTTTCAGTAGTTCGGTGATTTTAGTCCGGTTCATATATATTTGTTTGAACCGGACTAAAATCACCGAACTACTGAAACTAGGCCATTTTAATCAATACGTGTAATATAATAACAGAAGTTGTGTTTTCATGTGCGAATGTTTGTTATGTTAAAAAACATTCGTAAGCTTTTGGTTTTATTGCAAGTGACGTTTCTAGATTTCAATTGAGTAATTTGTAATGTAACAATTTGATCACATTGATCTGTTAGGATAATTGGTCTATTGCAAGGGACTAAAACGTGATCGATACACCTTCCAGTGTCCTCAACTCGTGTTCGATTTTTAATTCAAATATTTATCATTGACAGATTTATAATGCCAATACAAATTGCACCTGCACTTAGATAAGCTTATGAATAAATATTTGAATATCGATGATACACCCTGTCACTTATGTGATAAGAGGGTTCCACCTTTGTTATCAGTAACAGTAACGATTCGGGTTCAATTTATATTTCTTTTTTAAAATGCTTTTATTGAGTTCCAATCATCCTATGTAAGTTGTCCTTTCCAAATTTGTAATCCAATCTGATGATGTAGCTTGGATTTCGGGACTGTGGGACTAACTGGTGGCAGATGTAGTCGAAAACGAATTTGGGCTAGCATGTTTTGTCAAATTGCAAATCGCTTTTTTTCTATGTGTTGAAGTCAGTTCTCTCTTATTAAAGTTAAAATTTTTTGACCGAGAGAAGCGAGGTCTCCCAACATGAGAGTTTGTGGAGTATCCGTGGAAACTTAGCCTAAACATCTGAATAGACAATCGTTACATACCATAAATAACCGTAATAAACGTCTAAATTTATAAGATTCACTAAATTACTACACCACAATACAGCTATTGATTCTCCAGACAGGCCGTGTGTTGATAGATGACTGTTCGCACAGGAATGCTAAAACATCGTGGGATCCGGTGTCAAGTTGCGTCCGACATTTTGCATATTGATTTGATATACTGTTGACATTCATTATTGATCGGTCTTGAGCTGGCAGGTGCAGAGCGATTGACGAAAAATCTCATTTGGACAGATTATCTGGATTTCATTTAGGGTTGATAAGGTAATCACCTATTATCTATCCATATATAAAAAAATTAAAATGCAATATCTGTATATATTATTTGTGCGTATTTTTTCTGGGTGTGTTTGTAATCACATCACGCCAAAGTAGTTGTTGATTACAACTATTTTTAACCCCCGACGCAAAAACGACGGGGTGTTATAAGTTTGACGTGTCTCTGTGTGTAAATGTGTAAATGTCCTTGTGGCATCGTAGCTCCCAAACGTATGATCCGATTTTAATGCGGTTTTTTTTGTTTGAAAGGTATATCAGTCGAGAGTGTTCTTAGCTATGTTTGGTGGAAATCGGTTCAGGTCTTCAAGGTCATCAGGTCGTTTGTTATGTTTGGTCGGGGGTTTTTTAAATTTTTAATTTAGGTTAGGTTATTAGTACAGGGAAAGATGTGCATCTCCAGATGGTTATGGGATACTTTTTATCCTACTACACTACGGTAAAGCACAAATGTCTCGTACATATTTTTCTCGAGCATCTTCTAGTTCTAATTTTCTTTATCAATTCAAGCTCCTTAATTAATATAATATATTTTGCGTTACTATTGCCTAATAAAACGACAAATAATTCGAAAGTTAATAATAGACGGTCTACCAGTGGCGTGGCGTCCATAGAATCCGATTCCCATCGGCTTACCTATTTTAAAGCATATGATCGGAGTATCTAATCTACTACTCCTGAAGAAAAAGTAATCCCAATCTGCTCCGGCTTTACTAAGAATATATTTGACGCCACGCCTCTGCGGTCTACAGATTTATTACTGCATTTTTCTTTACTAATTTTTCATTATTTAAAACGTTGATACTTCTTCATTTCGACTTAGATTGAAAGACTAATCTTAAAACAAACTTCGTGTCATTTAACTAACCGTTATGTTCTTTAGTTATAAAGTTTTGTGGCCATTGTGTCAAACGACATCACTTAAATCATTCTCACTTAACGTAGCGACTAGGGTTGCCAGATGTCCGGTATTTAAGCGTACAGTCCGTTATTTTCGAGGCCTGTCCGGTATAAAATAAATGGTCATACCGGACAGAACAATGTACAATCGAAGACACTGTTAACTGACTACTTGTCACCCTTATTACAATGTAGTAAGGTCTACTGATGGTCACTTAACTGTGTCTTCGTTTGTATTAGTATAAAAAAAACGTATTTTTCCCCCCTTTTTGGGGTTGTCCGGTATTTTTTCGCGACTCACCTGGCAACCCTAGTAGCGACCCGTAACTTCGCGGCACCTAGGAGCGATTTTCAAAAAAAGTGTACAATTCAACGGTGCTTAAATATTGTTTAAATACCGTCTAACTTTCCGTTGCGTCACGAAAGTGTGTCTTGGGGCATGGCAGTGCTCCCGCCAAGTCGAGCAAAACAAAGGCCGTACCATCCTTTTCTCGAAGCCATTCAGGCCATTTTTAACCTCCTGTTATTTTGTGCTGGCTAAACCTAGAACCCTGGAATTTCAGGTATATATAAGGCATAATATGACAGTACCCGGGGGGTGTCCATAGAACTCGGTTTCCACCGACTTGCCTATTATTTTACCGCGGAGGAACACATTTATAGTTATCAAATAAAGAAACCTCCACGGGTAAATAATAGGCAAGACGGTGGAAACCGAGTTCTGTGGACCCCCCCCCCCCCGGTACTAACTTGGTTTAACATTACTTCTCAAAACTTTTTTCTTGTATCGATTTGACACTAACTTTCACAAGTAGGGTCTTAGGTGATTTTCATGCTGCTGAAAACCTGCACATAAAACTACTTAATATCAAGTACCTAACTGTTCTTTACGGTCTTGATTTTTGTTTTTATCTATCATTATTTATTTTTATTTACATGCAAGTATTGTACTGCACCGTATTTTACGAATCCGTGTTTTTTTTTTGATAAAAATGCATGTCGTCACCGAAGTTTTCGTATTGAGTCTTGCTTCTATCTAAGTTACAAGGGTTACGAAGGTTAGATTGCTGTTGCTCCAAGATAATAACCTGACCTTCCAAACCTGGGTCATGGTCAAAAGCGTGGCCCGAAAATAAAACAGGGAAAAAGCAATGATGATAAACTCATAATCGTCACAATTTAGTCATTCTACGCCTCGCTTCTTCCCGCCTCCCAGACTCGGTGGACAAGGCGACCTCGTGAGAGCAGCGGGGAGTGGGTGGTTGCGGTCTGCACAGGATCTCTGTGGCGATCTATGGGGGAGGCCTAAGTCAGGTAGTCCGTGGCTGGTATATAGATTAGAAAGTCACTCTAGCCACAGACTAAGTATTAGGACTACGTTACAGAAGCTTCTCTCTGCAACAGAACTGTCGTGCGGGTCCGACGACCGCACAGAGGTCACGCATCCGACCGTCTCTCTATCGCATAATGCGTACTCTTTCTGGTCGCTGGCTATTACTACCCATGGGTGGCGAAATTTAATAACAATAGCCGCGCAACGACTCGCGGAGTGAGTCCTTTTTTTTAAGAGGGGAAAATGCGTTACGCATACCACCAAGGTGCGGGGACGGACCCTGGTGGTTATGTGGGACTCCCTTGTTGGCTGATGAGGCCCAGGTTTACTCTCTAAAAACCCCTCTATGTGCCGCCTCCGTACTATAGGGCGAGACCATGGGAGCGGTGTAACCACTCCACCGTAGTCCAGCGGCTCTCCGAACTCCGGACTCTTCTCTGGGGAGACTCTCTCCCCCTTACTCTCTAGGGGCGTGCCGATGGTCGGCAGCCGGCCACTCGGGGACCTGCGTGTAGGAGGGAGTCGGTCCTGGTCTAGCCCAAAAGCTTGTATAAAACTCTACATAGTCGATCGTTTGTTAATTTACTGCGTGTAGGAAATAAGGATGACCAATTAACTAATAGCGTAAAACCTGTTATAGTATTCTTGACTTTGATCAAGTCTTGACATAACGCCCAACCGGTACGCATAACCATTCGGCCATTAAACTATTGTATAGTATATTTAGCGGGCCTTGTCCCAGATGACATCACGATGTGACCGGCGCGGGCTCATACCGTGCGCAGAGAGCAGTTGTCTAGAAATTTCGTCTGATGAGCATTTTGAAGTTTGAGAGGTCAAATCAGCTACATTTTTAGGGTTCCATGCCAATAGGGACCCTAACTTAGCCTTTGCTAGCCGTTTGTCTGTCACAGGGCTTTATTTCTTAAATCCGCAATAGGTAGAGACGTGAAATTTTCACAAAATGTGTATGTTTATTGTTGCTAATATAAAAATAAAACTATAGCTTGGCAACTTCATTGGTGACACTCACATGTGTGTTTTTTGTTATGTGCAGACGTAACTACTTACACAAGTTACCGCCAACACGAACGGCTACCTGTGGAGGCTGCCTCCGTCCGTCGCCGTTCGTGTTGGCGGTAACTTGTGTAAGTAGTTACGGCTGCACATAACAAAAAGCACACATGTGAGTGTCACCAACGAAGTTGCCCAGCTATAATTGAGAAATTAAAGGGCATCTATAAAAGAAACGTGTTTTTTGGCGTTTTTTGCTCGACGGTGGTATGGAACTCGTCCTTTGCGAATCCGTCTCGCACTTGGTCGGTTTTTTTTTAATTTAATCACTGACTAGCATTTGACCCCAACAGCTCCCGGTGGTAAGCTATTACGAACCAATGATGTGCTTAACACAGAATGTATATTTTGTGAAGTGTCATTGTCAAAACTATATTACTCGTTCGTATGCAATTTGTTCACCGACTTACACATATTTATGTCGTACGTACGGGTTAAGTATAAGTAACTAATGTATAATTTTTCGTTTTTCCAGGTAATTCTTCACCATCTACGCTACATGGTGCCCAGGTTTGATTTATGGAAAATAAGCCAACAACATTTATAAGTAAAAAGGCTATCCTTTAAAAATATCACTCTCCTGTCCACACATATTGGCGAATACTCAGAAGGCCCCAACTCGTTAGAATGTAGTTTTTTACCTATGTAATGTGTATATAGAATAAGCTATTTGTAACTTTTTTCTGTGGTGTGTTATAGAAAGAACTCTCGATAATAGAAATATTAGTAAAAAAACTACTTACTTCAATATCATAAAAACTCACAGATACAACAAAGTTAAAATCACATACTTAGACTTTCCCAAAAAAATTGCCATAAACGCTTCATACTAAAATTTAGTAACTAAAGCATAGTAGCGTTGTGACTTCACACGTCACTCAAACATATTGAATTAAAAACGGTGTCCGTCAAGATAGCGTACACCGTAAAGATATTCAGAATTTGATGCAGCCAATAAATAGTAGCCAAATAGTACCGACGAAATACCTAGGTGAAAAAATAGTGCCGTTAAACTTTTCGAAATATAAGGCCTGTTCACGGTGTACGTCAAAATGGCGTACACCGTTTCTACGATAGCTAGAGAAATGAAATTGTAGGGCCCTAGGGTACTATTTGGGTACTATTTTTTGAGATATAAAGCGTTTCCAAAAACAAAGCCGTTCCAGAGATACAAACGGTGTACGCCAGCTTGACGCCCGGTAGCGTACACCGTGAACAGGCCTTATATTTCAGAAAGTTTAAGGGTACTATTTTTTTCACCTAGGTATTTTTGTCGGTACTATTTGGGTACTATTTATTGGGTGCATCAGATTCTGAATATCTTTAGTCTTTACGGTGTACGCTATCTTGACGGACACAAAACGGATCGCTTACGTTGTACAAAAGACGAGACATCCACTCGACATGTTTCGGGACATGTTTAGTCGCCGGGCAGCGTTCGCGAATACTGCTCATGATTAAGGGAATGCCGAATGCTCCCGAAACATGTCGAATGTATGTCTAGTCTTTTCTACAACGTGAGTGATCCGTTTTTAATTCAATCTGATCACCATTCATTGTAAATATATTTGTTTAACGGTAATGACGATAATTGCCTCGGTAGAAACTCTGAATATTGACCAAAAGGCTCGAAGCACTCAAAGACCACATACTTGTGTGAACGTTATAAGCGTAGCGTTGGATGATGTCATACCCGTCGACATTGTATCCGGTCAAGGTTGTCGATATGCATTATGTGTTCAATTGATAGGTCTCTATGTCACTCGTAATAAGAGCTGGTTTCCAACGCTGTACATTTGCCTTTTGGTGACAAGAATGTTCTCCGTTTTAGATCAAATTGAGGGATCATTTTAGGATGTTGGGTGAATAGTTCGGAGTCACCTATTTAGGGAATGTTATGTTAGTACTAGGATAGGATTAAATGAAACAGAATGTCTGTCCTATGACTCCTAAGTGGTAACTTTTTAATAAATGATGAATACTTCAAAGCCGATTAAACCAAAACATGCCAGTTTCTCAAGTCTCAACGAAAATCTTCAAAGATTCACGTGAATGCTCTCAAGCCGTTAAAATTGACCACGTAGACCGATATTGACGATATTTTTTGGAAATACATACTCTTGTTGCAGATAAACTATTATCCCATCAAAAACATTACATGTAAAAAGATGCAAGTCTCGCAACGCAGTCCTTTTACAAAAAAAAAGTTTTGAGATGTAATGTTAGACCCAGTCAGTACCGGGGGGGGTGTTCACAGAACTCGATTCCCACCGACTTGCCTATTATTTACCTACCCGTGGAGGGAGGATTCTTTATTTGAGATGTATTAAATGTTCCTCTTTAGCTTTAGCCAGTACAAAATTACGGGAGGCCGAAAATGGCCTGAATGGCTTCGAGAAAGGGATGATACGGCCGTGCCTTTTTTTGCTCGACTTGGCGGGGGCACTGCCGTGCCCCCAGATACGCTGATGAAGCCCTTTTGTGGCCAAAACACAGAATAAGTAATACTACTGCGTACAGAAGTTTCTCTTTTCTAACAAAACTGTCGTCTGGGCCCGAGCAACGGACGAAACGCACCGGATCCGACCGTCTCTCTATCGCATAAAGCGTGCTCTTTCCGGTCATAACATTATTTATCCGAAATCGCTGGCTAAGCCCCTCGTGAGGGTGAAAATGTGTTACTATTAGCCACGCGGCGAAATCGCGGGGGAACCTATTGAATCGCATAAATTTAAAAGGCATAATTCATCATTTGGCATAATTCATCATTCGGCATAATGCATTTTTTTCTTCAACTGTAGTATTTTCAGGACTCTTTAAGGCCTCATCCTGTTAATAGGTTAAGTTAGGTTTGCGTTATAATAATCCTGAAAAGTTTACGTGTTCAGAAAAAAAAGCATTATGCCAAATGATGAATTATGCCTTTTAAATTTATGCGATCCAATAGTAAACCAAATCGCGGAGTGAGCCACTCTTGGCCAAAATTCCTATAATTAAAAGTGAACCTTGGCCCCCCAAATCTTCATTCAAATATAGCTTTATAATATAAATCTTGTCTCTCCATCTCATTTATCTTGGTAAGAAGAGATCAACCGGAAACTGCAATAAACTGGTGCCACCGCAATGCGGAAGGATTCTCTTGCCAAAGGATCTAAAACAAAATTTATATTCATAAGGTCTTTGAAGTCTTGTTTGAATTCAGATTAGGTGTGCGCTACTATGGTACTATGGTAATTTGGGCTACTGCGGTTTACAGATGATATTATAGAAGAGTTTTTCAATCTATTTTATACTCCCGCTGTTATTACCCGACTGCGGCGAAGCCCAAAGGAGGGTTATGTGTTTGACCTGTATGTATGTATGTCCGTTCCTGTGTCCGCTCGTAACTACTCAACGGCACATCCGATTTTGATAAATGATACATCATTATTCATTAGATTCGTCTTGATGGTGCGAGTGTCACTGGGTATGTGGTTCGTTAAAATAAACAAAATGGCGGATTTTATGCAGCTTCAAAGTGCACCGCGGTCGGGTTTTTTTTAGTAAAAATGTGGTTATTTTCCCACCTAAGGATTTAGCCTCCCTCTTTACCATCATGGAAATTATTATTCACACATTAATAATTGTCCTAATCCTTGCAATGTTGTGAGCGGTGCGATACATTCGCGTCACGTTTAATTAAACCTCCTACAGGTTTCTGTAACGCGTCTTAATTGTAAGTGTTTCTGTATTTAATTAACTTAAATAAGTGAAAAAAAAAATGTCAGTAGAAGGAAAATTTGGGAGCTTGGCACTGAAATCTAGTAGTTTAGTCATAAGCGAAATTGTGACCCTCGTTCATTCTAAATTAGCCAAGGAGAGATTAGGGACATTAGGAATCTATTTGTCCCTAATCTCTCCTAAACAGAGTCAACACAGGCAACGTATTGACATGAGGGTTCAGGTAGGGTAAGCAATGGCGGCTTTTCGTTTTATACAACTTCGCTTTTCTTTTTCGGTTCAGCATTTTAAGGGTCCCGTACCAAAATGGTATAAAAGGAACCCTTATGGTGCGACTCTGTCTGTCTGTCCGTCAGTCACAGTCAGATATCTCAGGAACTACTGCTGCTATCGATTTGAAATTTGGAATAGTTTTAAAAGTCGCTAACCCAAGCCTATTAGATGTAAAAAAAATCTTATACCTTTTTTCCTTTTTTTAAAGGGGGCCGGAATGGGAGGTCTAGAATTTTAAGTTGTGCTATTATATCAAATGGGGTATCAAGTGAAAGGGCTTAGTTTGTAGATTCTAAAACTATTTTTATTTTTTTCCTTGATCATGTACTTTTTAATTTAGGACGAAAAACGGTCAAAAAAATACCATTCCCCCCTATTATCTTCGAAGTTACTGAACCGTAAAATCTGTAATAATTACCAATTATTAATATCATCCTAAATATCATAGGAAAAATATAACGGTTTTCTTGACCTGCACCGTTTTTTAGAAATTTGCAAAAATCGTAAAACATACTTATTTGCTCCTACTAAACTAACCGCCATACAGTTTTTCTTGAACTATTCACGTATCTACTAACGAGTTTGTACGGAACCTTCGGTACGCGAGTGCGACTCGCACTTGAGGAGCATTGCATGAAAATATTTCGTAAGGGACACCACCGTTTTAATACTTCCGAGAAATAAATTCAGGAAGCTAATTATCAGCATTGTAATTAGTCCGCTTTGTATTGACCTCGAGGTCGCCAACTGGTATAGGATGGATTCCCTTGGTACAGTTGTATATTGGGTCAATCTGAGCTGATTTAGCCCGGTAGCCATGAACCCCCCCCTGGTGGGTAGGGAGGGGGGGCACTCAAAGTGACGCTTTACCTTGCTTCGGACAAAAAATTCTATTGACTTCAATTTGCCTACCACCTCATGTTTGGTATCATTTTCGTATAAATCAGGGACGGGGAATTCAATTTCGATATAATTTGTATGAAATTTCATACAAAAAAACTCAGATTTTGATGAAAATATGAAAATTACACTTCACTTTTTTGAACAAAAAGGTGTATATTCAAAAAAATATGAGGGTTTTTGAGTGTAAAAAAATACTCTTAGACGGGAAATTTTATCAGCTTTAATATAATATATATTTTATGTAACCTTATCATACAACCTCAACCTGGAAAAAAATCAAACGTGCTACGCGATAGTCACGAAGTTATTTTTTCAACCCGTCTCTCTCAAGAAGGTCACATAATATATATCAATCAATATATATGTAGTACATGCATCATATTTCAGAAATGCATAAATGAGCATGAAAAAAGAAAAATAAAAAAAGTGTACTCATTTTCCGAACTTCCATTATAAGTTGGTTTTTCATACAAAATACATGGAGTGCCAACTTAACTTTGCTGGTGACCTGTGCTTATAGTGTGATACATCGTGAAAATATATTTGCTTTAGATCAAAACTCAAAAATATGTGTGTAACTATACTATAGTTGGCTATAAAAAACGTGTTTTACACTACATTATCGTATACCTATTATTGAATTATATCATCGTGTGTAATGAAATCAAACCAAATACCTGAAGAAAATCGTAGTTAACTTTTTATTTGATTCACCACTCGAGGTGGCATTTCCCACCACAATAGCACAGTTCAATGCACTTTAAGAATCTTTTTTGACAGTTGCACCTGCCACTGTAACGTGTCTTGCACTTGCACCTAACGAGTTCAGTAGGTAGTCAACTATGGCGTAAAGTTGTTGTTATGGAAATCCATCTCCCAGCCCCAATCTTCTGGACCTGCCAAATTTTGAATGGGCACCACTGTTTGGCCCCATTGGTGTATACCCTGGTAAACGGCCCTTAACAGATGCTGCTGAAAACTGGCTTCTGTTGGAGAAATATATTCTAGCTGTAAGTAGATCTTTTTTTTAAAAAGTTCCTTTCGACACTCCTTAGACGATGTACACTCACGGACTTTTTGTTTGGCCATTTAGGGTTCAAATTACATTAATCGTGTCATAGATTGTGTATAACACGAGAAAATTATGCTAAACCCTAAATGGCTTAACAATAAAGTCCGTGAACGTACAATGGCTGAATCTGAAATATTTTTACGTAATTTACGTCTAAATACGTAGTTGCAATTCAAGCGACGCCGGTTTAGTTTACTACTGACTTATTGTACACTAGCATTTACCCGTAGCTTCGCCCGCATTGTCCCCGTTACTGTCCCAAGGGAACCCTTTACCGGGGTAAAAAGTCCTATGTATCAATCCACCCAGTTGTTACCCCGTTATTTAGAAACTAACATCCAAATTTCCAAACATCCACACATTTTCACAAACTTTCAGATGTATAATATAAGTGTGATGTGTTGTCATTGTAATGATATATTTCTGAATCAATGGTTCGGTGTCTTCAGGATTTCCATCTGCCAGCATCTGGGAACCAGAGGTTACATATGGAAAAGATTCCATGCTTCGAAGGCAGTTATCATTCCTCTCCCATTGAACATTGACACACTGTCGCATCCAGTTAAAGCATGGAATATTGGCAATGCTCTGGCTTTTTCAGGACCTGAAATAATACAAGGTTAAGACGCTGACACAACAAAACACGAGTGAGCACAAATACTAGAATACCTAAAGAATAGCGCATTCTTGTGTCGGCCCTTTTCATGGTTGCAAGGGTCGATGTTATGCCGTTCGTGATATTTAGCTCTTTTTTTCAGTTGGCACTTTTATAGTAAGATAAGCTAAGTGCAACATCCTTATGTTGCACTAAGTAAGAGTTCTTATTGGTTCTCATTATCACGTAAGAAATTGCCTCATCCTTTAGGTATTCTAGTACCTATTTGTGCATACCCGTGTCTTGTCGTGTCAACATCTTAATCTTGTATTATTCTAGGTCCAGAAAAAGCCAGAGCATTGCCAATATTCCATGCTTTAACTGGATGCGACACTGAGCCAGCATTAAACGGGAGAGGAAAAGAAACTGCCTTCGAAACATGGAATCCTTTTCCATCTGTAACTTCTGATTCCCAAACGCTGGCGGATGGAAATATTGAAGACGCCGAACCATTGATTCAGAAATCTACCATTACAATGTACAATAAGTGAATAAACAAAACCAGCGTCGCTAGAATTGTAACTACGTATTTAGATGTAAATTACGTAAAAAATATTTCGGATTAAGCCATTGTACATAATTTAATGAGTGTCGAAAGAATTAACTATTTTCAATAAAAGATCGACAGCCAGAATATAGTTTTCCAACAGAAGCCAGTTTTCGGCAGCATCTGTTAAGGGCCGTTGACCAGGGTGTACACCAATGGGGCCTAAAAGTGGTGACCATTCAAAATTTGGCAGGTCCAGAAGACTGGGGCTGGGAGATGGATTCCCATAACAACAACTTTACGCCATAGTTGACTACCTACTGAACTCGTTAAGTGCAAGTGCAAGACACGATACAGTGGCAGGTGCAACTGTCAAAAAAGATCCTTAAAGTGCATTGAACTGTGCTATTGTGGTGGGAAATGCCACCTCGAGTGGTGAATCAAATAAAAAGTTAACTACGATTTTCTTCAGGTATTTGGTTTGATTTCATTACACACGATGATATAATTCAATAATATACGATAATGTAGTGTAAAACACGTTTTTTATAGCCAACTATAGTATAGTTACACACATATTTTTGAGTTTTGATCTAAAGCAAATATATTTTCACGATGTATCACACTATAAGCACAGGTCACCAGCAAAGTTAAGTTGGCACTCCATGTATTTTGTATGAACAACCAACTTATAATGGAAGTTCGGAAAATAAGTAAATTTTTTTTATTTTTCTTTTTTCATGCTTACTTATGCATTTCTGAAATATGATGCATGTACTACATATATATTATGTGACCTTCTTGAGAGAGACGGGTTGACAAAATAACTTCGTGACTATCGCGTAGCACGTTTGATTTTTTTCCAGGTTGATGTTGTATGATAAGGTTACATAAAATATATATTATATTAAAGCTGATAAAATTTCCCGTCTAAGAGTATTTTTTTACACTCAAAAACCCTCATATTTTTTTCAATATACACCTTTTTGTTCAAAAAAGTGAAGTGTAATTATCATATTTTCATCAAAATCTGAGTTTTTTTGTATAAAACTTCATACAAATTATATCGAAATTGAATTCCTCGTCCCTGATTTATACGAAAACGATACCAAACATGAGGTGGTAGGCAAATTGAAGTCAATAGAATTTTTTGTCCGAAGCAAGGTAAAGCGTCACTTTGAGTGCCCCCCCTCCCTACCCACCAGGGGGGGGTCCATGGCTACCGGGCTAAATCAGCTCAGATTGACCCAATATACAACTGTACCAAGGGAATCCATCCTATACCAGTTGGCGACCTCCCCATACATTGGATGTCAATACAAAGCGGACTAATAGACATTGACGAGATGTGGATTTCAGTTAATGTGATTGGTCGATCCTACACGTCTCCTCTCCGCTCCCCTCGTCTCCGCCTCAATGGAGCCGCGGCGTAACGGTTCAGGTGACGTTTCAGATGACAGATGTCACTTTTTACAAAAATGCGTCATGGATGGGGGTTTTATAGGTTTCCGCGGGTGCAGATTTCAAAAGTTACATCCATTTTGCACTTTCAGATGACAGATGTCACTTGTTACAAAAATGCCTCATGGGTATGGATTTATAGGTTTTAGGGGTGCAGATTGTTACAGTGGCAGGTGCAACTGTCAAAAAAGATTCTTAAAGTGCATTGAACTGTGCTATTGTGGTGGGAAATGCCACCTCGAGTGGTGAATCAAATAAAAAGTTAACTACGATTTTCTTCAGGTATTTGGTTTGATTTCATTACACACGATGATATAATTCAATAATATACGATAATGTAGTGTAAAACACGTTTTTTATAGCCAACTATAGTATAGTTACACACATATTTTTGAGTTTTGATCTAAAGCAAATATATTTTCACGATGTATCACACTATAAGCACAGGTCACCAGCAAAGTTAAGTTGGCACTCCATGTATTTTGTATGAACAACCAACTTATAATGGAAGTTCGGAAAATAAGTACATTTTTTTTATTTTTCTTTTTTCATGCTTACTTATGCATTTCTGAAATATGATGCATGTACTACATATATATTATGTGACCTTCTTGAGAGAGACGGGTTGACAAAATAACTTCGTGACTATCGCGTAGCACGTTTGATTTTTTTCCAGGTTGATGTTGTATGATAAGGTTACATAAAATATATATTATATTAAAGCTGATAAAATTTCCCGTCTAAGAGTATTTTTTTACACTCAAAAACCCTCATATTTTTTTCAATATACACCTTTTTGTTCAAAAAAGTGAAGTGTAATTTTCATATTTTCATCAAAATCTGAGTTTTTTTGTATAAAACTTCATACAAATTATATCGAAATTGAATTCCTCGTCCCTGATTTATACGAAAACGATACCAAACATGAGGTGGTAGGCAAATTGAAGTCAATAGAATTTTTTGTCCGAAGCAAGGTAAAGCGTCACTTTGAGTGCCCCCCCTCCCTACCCACCAGGGGGGGGTCCATGGCTACCGGGCTAAATCAGCTCAGATTGACCCAATATACAACTGTACCAAGGGAATCCATCCTATACCAGTTGGCGACCTCCCCATACATTGGATGTCAATACAAAGCGGACTAAATATCATAAATCGGATTTAAGATTGGTAGTGTTTCTTAGCAGCTAATACGTTTTATTAGGGTAGCTGCCATAGCGTTTCGTCATCATCTCCCTGCCCTTATCCCACTTTACGTGGGGTCGGCACAACATATTTTTTGCTTCCATTCTCCTCTATCATTCGTCATCTCAGCACTTATTCCTTTCTATCTCATGTCTTCCTTCACACAATCCATCCATCGCTTTCGCTTTAAAAGTCACCGCAGTCGCAGTCGCTTTCGTTTCGTAAGGGACAAAAAGTTGATGTTTTCATGGAATGCTCCTTGACCGGATTTTTATTTGTCCCGAAACTCCTATACAGCGTCATCTCGTTAAGCCAACACAGGCGACGTAGGTATTGACTCGAGGGTTACCCTGAGGCTCCACTGGCGCCGTGACCCTAATTCGCCAAATTGGCGCCGCCGGGACCCCTGATGGATACGTGTCGAAACGAATTATAGCCGCATCGCTCGACTCTTCCGTATAAAGGAGCTCTGTCTGAATATTTTCCTCGTTTTATATTATTAATTTAAAATTGAACGGTCTATTTCACTGCATTCTTGCTGAAAAAACCAAGCGTTCTTTCAGGATATCACAAGGTAATATGCGAACTCCTTCGTTTTTTCAGGATATCACAAGATAATATGCGAAACTCATTTATTTCAGCACCTGCCTTATTTATTACGCATTGAAGATAGTACGACACATATTTTCCTGTTTCAAGATGGTTTTCTTTGAAACCGCATGAAAGAGATAACGCGATTTTATTACTCGCAGATACTTAAAACGGGGTATAAATAGAACGTAGATATAATAAATAAATATTAGGGGACAATCTTACACAAATCGAACTAGTCTCATAGTAAGCTCAATAATGCTTGTGTTATGGACCATTATATTTAATAAATACAAATACTCAAATACATAGAAAACATCCAAGACTCAGAAACAAATATCATCACACAAATAATATTTGCTCTTACCGGGATTCGAACCCAGGACTGTCAGCTTCGTAGGCAGAGGCACTAACCCCACAAGGCTTAACCGGTAGTTAAAGGTATGCATACAGAAACCGACTAATGCTGAAAACCTGTAGGCGTAAAACTAAACTTTTTGCTTAACTCTGTCTCTGCGTAAATCCAAGTATACGAAATTTGCCTCTGGTCTATTTCTGCAAAACTATGGTCAATAGGTCCTACACTTTTCTTTATCTATGTAACCGTAAGACGGAAAATATTCAATATGACGAGAATATATTAATTTAAACTTAATTGCACAATAATAAAAAGTACAATTAGCAGAATTAATGTCTACGGCATTCTCTATCAGTCAAACCCAAATCAATTTACAATATACTAGCTGTATAACTAACACGGAATAAAGAGATATAGATATAAAAGAAAGAAGTCATCAAAATATTACATTAATTGCTATCATAAAGTAAAATGAAGAAAGAACAAATCTCATGGCAATCAAAATGATATTAGGATCATTGTATTACTAGAATCATCACTCGAAACGACCATTACTTGATCGCTATACAGTAGCTATAATATGAACAGTACCTACCTATCAGAATCTAATATTATTTTTTTTTAAAATGTATCGTATAAACCTATTGTAAATTAATTTCTCTAGACCCAATATTCGTGAGAGGAAAATAAGCAGAAGTCGAACCATAAGCATAAATTATGTCAGATATCGCGTCAATTAATTATTCCTTTTTTGCTATATGAAAATATAACAAAACAAACATAAAATATTCGTATTTAAACTCTAGAAAGGTAAGATGGAGTGTTTCTTGTGATTGTTTAACCACTAACTGGCATGATCGAAGTCGGCAAACTTTTTCGTCCTCCTCCTCTCTCTTCCGTCGTTCGTAGTTTCCTCATGACTAAGGGGCGTGATCACACCAGGCCGTTGCTTTCTATACCAAACCTCTACTCTACGCGGTTTTTCATTTGTAGAGTTCCTTGATAGGCTTCCATCACGGCATCGGTCCCTTGCATCAACGATCTTCCACGTCCTCTTTTTCCTTCCACGTGCTGGATTTATGCTCAACAGCAATCAACATATAAAAAAAACTGTATAGGTCAATTTTTACATTAACCTATCGTGCATTTCTTTAGAAACGCACTCCCCAGTTATGACTAAAGATCGATTCTGTGTAATATGCCCTGGCGCGTGTCCAAACGCGGGATCATCGGTGGCAAATGATTTATACACATTTTAGCTGGAAGCTCCATCTCCGTTTCGTTCGATGGGTTTATTACTCATGCGGGCAGATGTCTTCGCGAATGGCCTGGCGTGAGTCCAGGGTTGATTCTGCACTGATACACGCATTAGTTGCTTGTGAAAGACGTATTAATGTTGATTACTTGCCGAGTAATGTAACGTATTGTTTGACTCGATCATAATCATAAAGCATTCTATATTGTTTCTACCAAGAAGGGATCGTATAGAGACCAACTATTGTTGTTTTGATGTACAAATATAGGGAAATGTACTGGTGTAGTGGTGTCTAAGCACAATTATCCAGTTGCAAAGTATAAAGGCAAACAAGTCGGTCGAGTTCGGCCCTTTAGGAGCGCGCGACACGTATTTACACAGACGCACGATCGCGCGTCTGTGTGAGCGCACTTCATACTGGAGTATTGGTGTGCATTGGTAAATCTTTGCTTGTAGCGCGTTCGTACACGGCGCGCACACGTTCAAGTGCAGGCCGTACTTCTTGTAGGAAGAAAAAATACTGTACTGTGCCAGTCGGTACTGAACTCTTTATTAAGAATTTTACATATCCAAACGAAATTAAGTTTTTAATTACGTTTTATTCTTTCTGTATGTCTTAAGTGTATTTTTTTTTAGAATAATGTCTTGTTTGATTTAACTAAGCCGTGATTATTTATATAGCCGACTAGAGCGAAGCGAATGATGATACGGTATTTTTAAAATGAATTTGTTTCCAAATTTTGCACACGCGCGCACATAATTCGAAATTATTTCTAGTAAACGGTTTCTTATGAATCTTCGCACACACATTCAGTTCCCGTGACAATACATCATTATAATAATTTCGATTTGAGGGTCTGACAATAGAGCATCTAATGTTGAAAGATAAACTTGTTTCAATTTGTTTTAAGTTATTCACTGGTCGTCTATTATCTGCTTTGCCCAAGGTTAACTGATAGATAATGCCTTGTGACATTAAGTTCATCTTTTATTCGATAAGTTTTCTTTTGTGAAATAAATCTTAAATAAAATAAGATCTTGGTCGCGGCACCAAAATTATTTCGAACCACTTCAGAGACCGGAACCTTAATCTTATATTTGAAAGATGATATTTATACTATCTAAAAGTAAACAAAACGGTGTCGTAATTACGAAGATCTCACTTAGAACGTAAGATCATGACTCAAACGGCGGATGCACGTAGGTGTACTGGTTTCTGTCAAAATTAATGACAGTAACACAATCTGAAGTTTCAAGGTGTCGGCTCAGATTGCTAGTTCCTGCTGACGATTGACAGTGATGTCATTTGGAATTCTTTAGGGTCTCGAATGGTCAAGTTCTATTTTAGAGAGGGCAAAGGCCAAATAAAATTAATACGTTGATTGCTTGAAATCAGGACACGAGTATCTCCTACGATGCTTAAAAATGTCAATGGTCATCAGATATCGGTTTATCTGATAGGAGTAGGACTGAAGCTCTATCTAAATGGACGGAGGTATACTATACGTAGGCGAAACGAGATTACGTCCATTAGAGAATTATGCATTAAACATTTTAAAATGAAGTTTAGGCAGAACGCGATTTAGTCAAATAAAGAATTACTACACCATTTAAATATGAAGTTTTGAAGAAACGCGAATTAGGCACATTATCGAAAGAGACAGTCTACTGTATAGACAAAGAGCAAAATATTCTGCAAGCTACATAGTCTTAATGCCACTGAAGACTGAAGTTAAGCCAAAACGCGAATAAGTCAAATTGCGTTTTAGACAAGCGGAGAAGAATAGTACATTACACAACTAGGGTGGTAATATGAAGAAAGACCGAGATCGCAGATGTTTGCAGCCCGAGCTGCAAGCGAGGGACGTAAATATGCGATCGAGGGCTTTTTTTATTACCTCCCGTGTAGTGTATATCATTTTATGTCTACACTTGGCCAGAAAGCGGCTTTTTCCGTACGCGCAGCGTGCGGAAAAAACCACTTTATGGCCAGGTGTGGCATAAAGGAATTTTGTTAAGAAAGACGATAGGCATCGTCTTTCACATATGTGGGACAACAACGACTTTCGAACCGCGCGGTCGAAACGCCTGATTGTCTATTTCATAAACCTATATGTATGTAATCGGAACGAGTTAGTCAATCGCAATTGGCTTCCGATGACCTTTATTGCTCCACCGGACTCAACATTATGTTGCATTATCCTAGATGCATGTATGTGTATGTAGCTATAGTAAATGTACGCTAGTCTAGGCTTTTGAATTAGCAAAGGCTTGACAATCAACAGTTCATTTACAGTTGAGTGGGTCTGCTCGTGACTTCTCTTTTTTGCTCCGGCTAAGTCGGGTAACAAGTATCCTATGTGTTCATGTCGGTCATACCTGTACACCAAATTTTAGGCATCGAAATATAATAAGTATGGAAACGTAACTGAAGCTCAAAATCGGCCCCACGGACTATGGAAATGCTAATGGGGCAGAGCTAGCACTTAGTACTGAAGAAAAAACTAGCAGCACATGAAATTGTCACATCAGTAGGCTTTGTAACCAATCACAGATTTTTGTCTTTTAAACGATATGCAACCTATCCAGAAATGAAGACTTCTCAAACTGATATTTGCTATAAATGATTTTAGACTCACACATAGTACCTAAACATTAAGTTGGTTATCAAAACAATAACACTTGATACATAAGACGTATTGATTTTAAAAACTGGATATTGTGGGGCAACTGACAGACACCATTCTGTGAACCATTCTGAAGACTATTTTATTTACGTTTTATTACTTATTTTTAAAACAAGTTACTTTTTTGGAAAGATCTTTAATGTACCATCATAGTTTTTCTAAGTTTTTGTTATAATTATGAATTTGTAGTTATATGTCGTTTCAGTTTGTATAAGAAAAAATATATACGGTTTTAAGCTAACATGGTCATTCACATAAAACTACTCAGTGAGCTTGCAACCGTGCCGAAATATCTCGGTGTTAATTAAATAAAAATAAATAAATATCGGGGGACAGTCTTACACAAATCGAGCTAGTCCCAAACTAAGCAATGCTTGTACTATGGGTACTAGACGACGATATACATACTTATATACATACTTAAATAGATAGATAACATCCATGACTCAGGAACAAATACTCGTGCTTATCACACAAATATTTGCCCTTTATTAGGATTTGAACCCTGGACCTTCGTAGGCGGTGGCACTTTCACTGAGCTAAACGTGTCAATTTTAGTTATTATAAGAAAAGTCGTGCGTTAATCGTGCATATTTGCGATTGCCATTGTCCAGTTGTGAGTTGTGTACGAAATATTATACCTAACTAACAAATAACATGACGTAACACCTATTTATAAATGTATCAAAACTTTAACCTTCATACAAATTGGCCTCAATGACATGAGAACTCATTCTTAGCCCGCCAATGCACCGAAACGCTATGTCTTTATAATTACAAGTGTCCGCCACGGTCGGCTCAATTATTTAATGGTGTTTACAACATACACGGTTTATGCTCCGTTCCACTTGCTTACGCGCACTTCAGTAGCTATAGCCAGGGCTGGGCAAAATACATGATTTGATTTAATTGAAATACAAATTACAAAATACTTTTCCACAGGTATTTGAAATACGAAATACAAAATACTTCGAGGTCGTGTAGTTGAAATACAAAATACAAAATATAGTATTTTGATTAGTTTTAATTGAAATACAAAATACAAATTACAAAATACATTGAGGGCAGTGGAAATCGACGCGTTAAAATGCTAAAATCGCAAAGCATGATGTAGTTCTAATTTGTTTGTATGACTGTGACTGAAGTGAATCCAATCCAAATTTACACCTACGCCATTTTTGAACTTTTTTGGATTCGTGCTATATGCATTTTTCACAGTAATATCTTTGGCACAAATTAACTACATTAAATTTGCTATAAATTAGATTCTTTTAATTTTTACTGTAAGTGTGATAGGTACCGAGAATTAAGGTTTTGAATTTCAAGAAACTCCAAAAAGCAGATATGCTCTTTCAAACTTTGTGTCCACCTTGCCCATTTATATTCCGAGCTGATTCTTGGCACAGTTGTTCCTTGGATAGTCTTGAGTGCTTTGACATTGAGAACCATCAATATATCAAGAAGCATTGCGCGAGTAGTAGCGGGTGAGGTGAGAAGTTCGGATTCAACATTTTTTAGGGTTCCGTACCTCAAAAGGAAAAAACGGAACTCTTATAGGATCACTGTTGTCTGTCTGTCCGTCTGTTAAGACCCTTTCTCTCGGGAACATCTGAAGGTATCGAGCTGAAAAAAAAACCATATACTCAGGTCTACAGTCCCTTGAAACTGTGAAAAATCTAACTTCTAAGTTAACG
Organism: Eudemis profundana; assembly: GCA_947034925.1. Taxonomy (NCBI): domain Eukaryota; kingdom Metazoa; phylum Arthropoda; class Insecta; order Lepidoptera; family Tortricidae; genus Eudemis; species Eudemis profundana. The sequence goes on along the minus strand of OX344814.1, from coordinate 3,675,063 downwards.
TGAAAAAAAGATACGGACGTATATGCCACAAAGAACGTAAATTTCGACACTGGAAACTGGAAACCAAAATTCCGTTGACTTAGAACTATGAAATTTGGCAAGTAATAAATTTTTCCCTATACTTGTAGTATTTAAGACGGTATTGACCGTTTTACTACAAGTATAGAGAAAATCTGAAAACTAAATTTATAATTAAATAAAAAAATAAGAATTTACTAAGGGTATATAGGGTACTTTAATATATGTAGGTACCTACAACTTTGTATGAAACCCTCGGGCGAGTCCGACTCGCGATATTTTTTAAGCAATTTTACTCCAAAACTATGTATGCCAGCGAAAATCGTACTTTGTCTTATTTTTTGCAATAAAGTGTTTACATACATACAAACCATTAAGACATGGCGATTTTTTTTTCTGCCACTAACACTCAACATTTTCATATAAAAATCAGACAAATGCGATTCGGACTCGCCCACCGAGGGTTCCTTACAAATACTTGAATTTAAAAATAAAGTCTTTAAATATATACTATATGTTTTATGATTCAATTACAAATGTATAGTTTACAGATTTTTTCCCTATATTGGAAGTATAAGACGGTATGACTTGCCAAATGTCATAGCTCTAGGTCAACGGTAAATACCCTACCCTACAAATTTTGGTTTCCTTGAGGGTGTCGAAATATACGTTTTTTTTGTGACATAAACGGCCATATCTTTTTTTACGTTACGTTAGTAGTTTGCTTTTTCACAGCTTCAAGGAACTGGCGACTAGAGTATACCTCAATGTTTTTATTTTCAACTCAATACCTCTACGCGTTCCCGAGATAAAGAGTCTTGAAAGACAGATAAACAGAAGGACAACAAAGTGATTATATAGGGGCTCCGTGTTTTCCTTTTGAGTTACGGAACCCTAAAAGTGGAATAAAGCAATAAATCCACAAGAATAGGGTTTTTGACAACAATAAAAATAAATTCATTAGCTCTAACCAGCAATTTACGCTTCCAAAACAGCCCGGATAAAATCATTCAAACTTATTTTCGTGCCATCAACGATTTTACAATGACGAAAACTAAAAATAAGGCACCATGTTGAGCATGACGTCACAAGATAGTATTCCATACTAAACTGCATACTTTCGGAGCGTTTTGACACTTCATAAAAAGAAGCTGATTTGAACTGTCATCAAGTAGCCTATTGTAAACTTTTCATAGGTATTCTTTTTATTTTTAACTACGAGAGACGCCATGGAAAAATATTAGTTGATAATAAAACGACACTTATTTGGTGTTCGATCACTCATTCCGGGTGGAAAAATTAATCATTCAATATTATTGATGACTGTCCAATTGCAATGTATTTTGTTCGAATGTATTTTGAAGCCATAGATATTTGAAATACTAATTACAAAATACCTCAACATCAGGTATTTGAAATACCAATTACAAATTACATTCTTAGGAAGTAATTGAAATACAAATACCAAATACGTATTTGTATTTCAAATACGTATTTCAATTACAAATATTTCAAATACTGCCCAGCCCTGGCTATAGCTATATTCATATAGAACAGCTCCGGGGCTGATTGACAATAATACACAGGGAAGTGTTGATGGGAAATAGTATATTACACAACAATGGTGGTAAAGCAAAGAAAGGCCGAGATCCCAGATGTTTGCGGCCCGAGCTGCAAGCGAGTAAAGTTCTCTATTACCTCCCGTCATTTTATGTCTACGCGTAGCGTGCGGTAAAAGCCACTTTATGGCCAGGTGTGGCATAAATGTAGTTTGGGACGTATGCCACAGCCACAGTATCATAGCAGTACGCTTTCTTCATACAAAAGGTACATCGCGCGGCGTGTATGGGCACGCGCCGTGAACGAACGCACTACAAGCAAAGTTTTACGAATACGCAAGAATGCTCCAATACGGATCGCACCGTCTTCACTTCGAGTTTGAATAGGTATCGCGCGCTCCAAAAAGGCCGATGTATGACTACTTGTCTGTCTTTATACTTTGCATAGGCATTTGTCGATGTATCGAAATCGCCTAAGTTTAACTAATTAGTATCACCATCACCTAACGATGATAAACATAGAAAAACACTTGCTCCGGCTGTTAGACTTAGGCACTGGGCACATGACCACGGCACGGCGCCGTAAGCGGTGACGTGGCGCGGCGCGCGCCACAGAAACTGTATGGCGAGCGCGGTGCCGTTTCACGGCGTACGGCGCCGTGCCGTGGACATGGGTCCGCGCCCTTAAAGAAGGTGCCAGTGTTGATCAATTTTCAAAGTATCTTTTGAGAGTATAATTTGGGATTTTTTAAAAAGGATGTCATCAATTTTTTTCGAGACCGGGCAACGCATCTAGAGTTGCAAATGTCTAGCCGGCGGTGATCACTTTCCATAAGGTGGGCCGTCTGCCTTTTTTATTTCCCAGTCTAAGGCAGTAAATAAAGGACATGCATTTAATTTTTGAAAATTCAGCTCAATTTATGCATTCAATTAAACGCATTCACAAAATTATGCTCAATTAGTTTCTCATTTTGCCAACACCAGCATTAAAAGTCACGTTTTCATGGCTGAACAATGCGCTGTAGTTCCCACGTGGATGTAGACTCTGTAGAGGCTTTCTGCTGATTTATACCTCCATTGTACTGCAGTGTCCGGCGCATGCGTCTAGAGGTCATGGGTTGTAGGCATTACTCATAGGTGTTTAGATTAAGCGATTCAATGATAAGGTAAATTGTGAGTGCTTCAAAGTGACGTATTTCTGCAGCGATAGTATACACTGGTTATTGTTAGCAATATGTATTTCGTTTTTTTTTTCATTAGCCTGTGTGTTGCTCACTACTGGGCAAAGACCTCCCCTCCTCTCCTCCATTCGTCCCTGTATAGTACATGCCCTTTTATTTTCGTTCTGCCTCTATTCCGGTAGCCGTGGATAAATGGGCAATTCTAATAGCGTTTCAACCGCTCTCACTTTCCTGGTAGAATTTTTGACTATTTTCCTGTAGGCTCGGATTACCATTTTCTGTTATTTTCTACAGGTACTGGTATTCTACAAAATAGCCTAAAATAGTAATCCGAGTCTACGGGGAAATGCTTCATAATTCTACCAGGAAAGTGAAAGCGGTTGAAACGCTATTATAACTACCGAAATTATAAGATGTTATTGCTTTCAAGTCCTATCACGTCTGATAATATGTATATAACTCTCGATATAAATAGACTTTTGACATCATATTTAAGACAGAAAAATCAGACAGGCACCAAATATCATCTCTACCCTGCCCCTATAGTACCCTCTAATAGTCCTCCATGATATTCTGTCTCTCAAAGCTTACAGTTAATGTATTACCGGATTGGAATCTGTATGTAGTCTATTGCCGTTAGCCTATCGTTTTTGTGAATGACTTCTGACGAGATTCTCCATCTCCCCTTCAGCAATGTTCTGGTCTAACTTACGACGTTCAGATACCAAAATCGTTTCTTAAATCGCTACCTCATCAAAACTTAGTCGCCCGTACGTAAAATTTATATTAAACAAGGTTTCTCTCTTTTTTCAGGTGTTGAAGAGCCGGCAAGATGCCGGAGGGAGTGGCCAAAGAGGCCAAAGATGAAAAGAAGTCCAAGGAGTCGCCGCGGCGGCGGCCCGCTGGCAACACAGCCCACGTCCGCGTGGAGCTGCTGGACGGGTCCACCATGCAGCTGGACGTCGAAGTGAGTATCTTTTTCTTTGACACAGAGTCATGTCATAACGTCGAACAATTTTACACCACTTGCCCACGATGCCAAGAACAGGCACATAATATGGCGGGATACTGTCAGAGAGAAGCTGATTCCACGGGAACTTCACGATCCTCAGCAATGAGGGACACGAAGCGAGGATGTTGCTTCTCAGACGCAAGTGTCTAGGGATACTTCCTCTTGTGAGAGTTGTTATCTGGCCCTCTTGATCGTCAATACGTCGCCTTGATCAAAGGCAAGTATGTTGAACTGCTGTCTTTATAAACAGAGGGAGTAAAGTGGAGGAAGATTGCTCTAGCTAGTAGATAGTCCAAGGGGTTGTCGTGTCATGCCGCCACAAAACTATCACAAGACGTTAATTTTTATTTGCCTCTATTTCCAGAGAAAGATCCGCGGCCACGAGCTCCTCGGCAAGGTCTGCGACAGCCTGAACCTGGTGGAGAAGGACTACTTCGGGCTCCTGTATGAAGACCGCGGCGACTCGCGCGTCTGGATCGACCATGACAAACGCGTCTCTAAGATGCTCAAACGTAAGTATCGGCTTTTCAATTTACTTGACCTATGTTAGGTTTCTATTACGAAAACGATATTTATTTAGCTCCAGCATATATAAGACAGAGGAAGATGCTACTTTACACAGGAGGAGTGACGCAATACAAAATACGCAGAATCTACATTCAGGCTAAAGAGGAATATATGTATACTAGTGCTTTCCTCATCTATAAACCTTTGTTCAAAGTGCCTACTTTTTACGAGCGGTGAAACAGTTCTTTCAATGTTATGGAGGTTTGTTCGAGCGATTTAAGAGCATATAATATCGGTGTAGTATAAACGGAGCCTGATTTTAAAGATAACTCATTTTCTGCGCAGTGACTGTATGGATCTCTCCAATCACCTGCTGGATAAAGTGCGCCCGAAAAAAGTAATTTTGTGGCAAACCCGACTAAAAGTATGACTAATCGATTGGCTTGTGTTTTCAGATGAGCCGTGGCAGGTGCGTTTCGCTGTGAAGTTCTATCCGCCCGAGCCGGCGCAGCTACAGGAAGAACTGACGCGATACCAGCTCGTGTTGGCGGTCAGGAAGGACTTACTTGCAGGTAAGGGTCGTAGGAATATATCTCTCTCTCTCTGCCTATAGTTTCGCAGTGAAGTTCTACCCGCCCGAGCCGGCAAAGTTACAGGAAGAACTGACGCGATACCAGCTCGTGTCAGGAAGGACCTGCTTGAAGCTTGACTTATCACGTCATTCAGTCTGATCTAAACTCAAGCTATTCGAGCACTGAGGAATCCGGTATTCCTGTCATGGTCAATGCCCCAATCGCTATATTTAAAGGGGTGTTCTGTGTATAATTGTAACACTATTTCTTACGGTAAGGCAAAATTTAATTCGTATTTTCCAACCTGCATATTCGTATACTACCTGTAGATGGTCTCATGCATTCGAGTAATTATTTCGAGCTTTCCGTGTTTTGAAATATGGTATGTAATTTTAACATACCATTCGGTATGTTAAAATTACACACCCATACACGTCCGATTCAAGTGAATGTTATTATGAAACAAGGTGTGCTTCCATATAGATCTTATTTATGCAGCAAGTTAATACAGACGCCTTGACTCTTGTCGTCATCTATTTATATTTAGTAGAGACATGTCTCTACTCAAAAGTAGCGCAAATAGTTTTTTATTGGCAATAAATTCTATGAGGTCTCCCTTCCAGTACCACCATCTTCTTCCAGGGACCATGATCTGTAAAGGGAATTGTATAAAAATAAATAATATCTTGCTAGGGAAATATACTATAGTCTGTTTTTTATTTCCGAAGACAAATATGACAGCTACAAATGTCAAATGTAAAAATAATGTGGCCAGCTTTTAAGAAACAGTGCTGTCCTTTGTTTCGGTTCGTGGTGTAAGCATTAATAACCGATATAATAAAAAATACTATTTACGTTAAAACATATGTTTTTAGGTACAGTCAAGGAATTTAATTTCCTACCCTTTTCATTGAAATGTTGTTAAGCATTCACAATGCATTAAGGTCGAAATTTCTATTTCAGTAATAGTATTTAAATGTCAATACGTATTATTTGTCACTGCATATTAAAGATAACCTCTTTGCGAAGTCATTTGCTCATCTAATTACGAATACGTGTCAGTTGGTGTCAGTGTCAATCGAGAACATTTTAAAATAATTCCGAATCCAGACTCCGGAAAGTCTACCACAAACGTCGATAATCTAAATTTCGTTATCTGCGTTCCTTTCATTTCATTCGAATATTGCAAGAGCGAGAAAGATGGACTTTCTTCGAATTTCGATTCCGCGGTTGTCGACCTTTTTTGATAGTGCCTTGACGTTCCAAATTTCAGTTCACTATGTCAACGTTGTTAATCTGTTACCTAGTTACTGACACAAAACAATGCGTGTGATATGTCAAAGTAACGTCGTAGTCTAGCTAGCTCTTATGATGACAGTATGCTATACGATATTGGACCTTAGGTGGGTTGGAAATTAAATTCCTTGACTGTACTTATCAAAAATTAATTAATTACACTTAATAACTACATTGTATTCAACCTTTAACCTACTATTGGATAATTAGTGCCTACGTATGTGATTCCGTTGCTTGAAATTATAACGCAGAGAAATAAAGCGGGTTTGGCGTATTTTCAGCTTTGTAAGATAAGTAATGAGTTTGAATCAAATAAAATGTACCTTTAAATGTTAGAAATATTGTGTATTTACAAATATTCTATATCTCCAAAAGGGTGGTATTTTTACCTAAAGTATTGTATCGTTTTGGAACTTCGCGGATTATGCACTCATTGTGTTACAGATACTTTATTATCAATAAAAATAAGTACCTACCTAATTTTTTGTCGGTAAGTACCGGTTGTATCACATCACTATTTATGAGTTGTAAAAAACAGGCAACACATGAAATGTCATTTTTGTCCTCGGAAATAAAAAACAGACTTTAGTAATTACTCCGTGTGAACTAGGTGTAGGGGGTTGTCAAATCGATCGCTGCGTGAGGTGTGGCAAAAATATAAAGAAACTGGGAAAAACGAGACCTGTTTTATAACGTTTGAAGCGTTTATCTAATAAACTCTAATAATATATTTAATTAGGCTTCTTTATCTCATCGTACTCGGAGCCGATATTAGGTTTTACATCCCGAAACCTCTTTTCCAGGTCGCCTGCCCTGCTCGACAGTGACCCACGCCCTCCTAGCGAGCTACCTCCTACAGTCAGAGATGGGTGACTTCGAGGAGTCTGAAGTGAACGCCGGCCGGTGCAAGCAGCTCAAGCTGGCTCCACCTTCAGCCTGCACTCCCGAGCTGGAGGAAAAGGTCGTGGAACTACACAAGACGCATCGGTGAGTACATGATGTTGTTGACTCGATACTGACCCAAGCGAGCGAACTGCTACAGTCAGAGATGACTTCGAGGAGTCTGGAGTGAACGCCGACGGACACCGATGAGTAAAGAATAAGGGAAAAAGATAAGAAAGGTCAAAGAGAGAGGACATGGGCTTTATAGCTCAGTGGCGTGCACCGTGACAAGAAGATAAAAAGATACTATCTACCTCCTAATCTAGAGTATACTACTTATATTGTAAACTGACGTATTTTTCGTTTACTATGTTTTTTTGTGTCTACAGAGGCCAAACACCAGCGGAAGCCGAACTCAACTATCTTGAGAACGCCAAAAAGCTAGCGATGTACGGGGTCGACCTGCACCCCGCTAAGGATTCCGAAAACGTCGACATCACGCTGGGAGTCTGCTCGTCTGGACTGCTGGTGCATAGAGAAAAGTAAGAGAAAACTTACCAAGATCAAAGATAATTAGTCAAAGTTAAAATTTCATGCAATGTTTGTCAGCTTTCGTTGCACGTTCGATTTTGATGCAAGTACTCTTTTTATACGCCTCTGTAAGGATTATTAACGATTAAATAAACCATCGCGGAAGAAATACAATATCAGTTCTCTCAATCTATCTATCACTCTGTTAAACTTACTGATCCTCCTTTTTTCCTTTCTTTCTTCTTTCCTTTTTTTTGATTCTCTGTCCTTTAATGTACTTTCGTTTTTCTTTAAATTACTTGGTTCGTGTGCGATGTCACAGAGATGTCACCTGTGCAAGCTTAATGCAACCGAGTGGCGAGTGAGGGACGAGGGGCGCGGACATTCCGGGCTTTATTAATCTTTTATGCCGTCATTTTTAATTGAATTGCGATTGACCTCAGTAGCACCTGATGGTAAACTACTCGCCGAGTCACTAAAACCTCATTCAGTCTTGTTTTGAAGAGTCCGAAGTTATATTTGTTCGGAGACACAGACAGTGGGAGTGAATTCCATTACTTGGCGAATTTTAATAGAAAATGTGTTTCAGACTACGCATCAATCGGTTCGCCTGGCCCAAGATCCTCAAGATCAGCTACAAACGTCACAACTTCTACGTCAAGCTGCGGCCTGGAGAGTTCGAGCAGTTCGAATCCACCGTCGGCTTCAAGCTGATCAACCATCGTGCTGCAAAGAAACTGTGGAAGACCTGCGTCGAACACCACACGTTCTTTAGGTAAGTCTCCTCAAGATCAGCTACAAACGATCCATCTTCTATGGCAAGTTGCGGCCAGGAGAGTTCGAGCAGTTCGAATCCACCGTCGGCTTCAAGCTGATCAACCATCGTGCTGCAAAGAAACTGTGGAAGACCTGCGTCGAACACCACTCAAGGTCAACTACAAACGACCCATCTTCTATGGCTAATTGCGTTCAGGAGAGTTCGAGCAGTTCGAGTCCACTGTCTGCATCAAGCTGATCAACCATCGTGCTGCCAAGAAACTGTGGAAGACCTGCGTCGAACACCACACGCTCTATAGGTAAGGTTCCATTGATCAGAAAGAACATTTATTGTTTATTGGAAACGGTTTCGCTAAGTTAAACTCCGAGCATGTAAGCGTAATACTGATAACTACCTCGTTAACAAGTTTTAAGAGGTTTCCTCTATTTGACATAATTTTATTTGTCCGGATTTTTAATCCGCGTAAGTTTTCCCCCTGCTTAAACGATAAACATTCCGAAAAGTTTTAGCTAGGCAAGGTACCTACGTCAATTGTATGTACCTGTGAACTAACTTATGCGAAAAGATCACATAAAATTATGCCAAAAAAAGGAGAACCGTTATGAGAGATGCATCGAACACCACGCGAACTTTTGTTCTGTATTATACTCTTGTTATTATTAATACTACGATAGAGTTTGTTGGTTGGTGATGATGACGATGGTTATGTTCGGTCACGCGTTCGCTGCGTTGGGAGAGCTTCAAGGCAGTTTGGTTTCATTAACAATAAGTTACTAATACCGTGGCACGTTTGTCACTTACTTACGATTACTGGATGTGCTGACGGAATTTTACCAAATTTTCGAAACTTTCTACATGGAAGGATTTCGGTAATTTCTAATTTTTTTCTATAATCACTTTAAAAAAAGTAAAATTTCAATATTCTCTTGTGAGTTTCTAGTAATTTCTGAGAACTTTCCCAGCTTTTTGGGAACTCCGTAACTTTCACATCTGTACTTACAATAGTAGCTTGATTTCTAGCACAGTATAATAGCAGTAATGTTTCTTCCTACAAAAGGTACATCGCGCGGCTTGTATGTGTGCGCACTGTAAACAAACGCGCTACAAGCAAAGTTTTACGAATGCGTAATACCCCAGTCAGGTACGCATTGTCTGCGCCTTGATCTTGAATACGTATCGCGCACTCCTAAACGTCCGAAGTTTGACTGTCTGTCTTTCAGTGGCGTGGCGTCCATAGAACTCTATTCCCAACGGCTTGCCTAATATTAGGCAGTTCAGTACTTAATTATAGTGTTCTTAAAGAAAATTGAAGCCAAAGCTGCTCCGGCTTGCCCAAGGATTTCTTCAACGCCACGCCACTGCTGTCTTTATACTTTGTTTTGTTTCTAGCGAACCACACACTGTTTTGAATTTGAACCTATATTAACGTGTGGCTTCCTTCCCCAGGTTGATGTCGCCCGAACCGCCGCCAAAGGGCACTCTGTTCCCCCGTCTCGGCTCCAAGTATCGCTACAGCGGCCGCACGCTGTACCAGACGCACGGAACTGCCCCTCAGCGGGCGCCGCCGAACTTCGCGCGAACACTCTCGTCTAGGCAACTCTCCTCGCGTAGCATGGACGGTGAGTACATCTATAAAAGAAACCTTCAGTGCGGGAATATCGGAGGAAACCTTTTCCCGTAACACTTGATTTATTTTAATTTACATATAGATAATTACACTACAAGTAAGTAAGCAGAAGTAATAAAACACAGTACACGATTCACAGTCCGTATCTTAGAACCATATCTGTCTTAACGTTCGAACTGTGACAATTCTGTCACAGTTCGTACGTTAAGACAGATGATTCTACTCACCCGTTCCGAGCTGGATAGCCGCGTTTTATAGTCTTCGCTAACCGCCCCACTCAGCCTGGAGTATACCTGAAGTATCATTACCCTCAACGGTCAGTACCTGCTACCAGGTAGCGTGGGCTGTTACAATTCAAGTAGCGAGCTTCTATGGAGATACGACGTTTGTATACGTGGCTTGCTAGACAGTGCCATAATTAGAATGATTCGGCCGGGGACAGTTCCTGTTAATTGTACAGTACAGTCGAGTTCATTTACATCTACCTACACACTTACGGGAACGAAAATACCCTATTGTCAGGACCATAAAAGCGTGTTCAGATATTTTTGTTCTCTTATGTGTAGATGTAAATGAACTCTACACTACTACGGCAATGAATTCGGGTCATTTTCTATATAATTGTTTTTAGAAAATGACCTGAATTCAATGTCCGTGAGTGTATATTTCGCTTTATACAACTTGGTACACAGGCACAGACTTGGTACAGAAACAAGACGAACGTTCGAGTTGGACTATCTGATGGAACGCACGGCATCCAATCGTCTCTATCGCATAACGCGTGCTCTTTCTGGTAGCTGGCTAAGCGACGATATATGAATATGACTGAATATTGACATGAATAAACCCCTCCGGAGCGATTCGTTTAGCGTTATAATAGATCTCTCTTCTTATTCGTATCCATCATGACTGATGATCCACCACCAACCGGTGATCGTCTTTCTGGCACGAATACATTCCCGCCATCGACTCCGGTCCATAATAACCGGTTATAATAGATACTCCTTTAAAAAAAAAAAAATGAAAATGAAAAATGTTTATTTCGTTTAAAGTAAACGTGGTACAAATTAGATTTGTGGAGTCCTCCTAGTAGGTGTTTATTCACCTGTTTCAGGAGGACTCGCTCCCTTTGTGTTAAAATAAAGATAAATGTAGCCAAAGTTCACCTATTTCTATATCCGTAACAACCCGATAAATCAATACATCATTATCGTAAATTCGTTTATTACATCATACAGTAAACAAGACCGCGGTATAGATTCCGTGAAAACGTACTCATCCATTCCTAGAAAGCCGGTCTGGCGCGTTGTTTACGTTAACTGGCTAGATTGTTGCCACGGACTTCGCTCGCAAAACTAATGTTTGGGGATCCGGACATTTTAATACAAGAATGCATTGGCATCTTCTGGGCGGTGTCGTTTCAGCATCGGCAATGTATAAAGACAACCAAGTAGTTCGTCTTCGCCGTTTAGGAGCGCGCGAAACGTATAGGGAACGTGCACGACGAAGGTGCTGCCAACTGGTGCCGCCAATCTAAATCATATACCCTCTCATGCTGGGGCCACATTGACGAAAACGCCGATAATAACGTTAATTTATCGCGTTGAAGGACGATTAACGTCAGTGTAGCTACGAGTTACTATATTTGACATTGACACTTACATATTATCATTGACAGTTTGATTTGACAGAGGCGATAGTTTCCTTTATTGTCCGCCCGTGTCTCTTTTGTCTTTTAGTGCTGCCACCTAGTTCGTGCACGTTCCCTATTCAAGGTCGCGGCACAGGGCTGCCGCCCGTCGGTTCTGTAAAATATCTACTTACTAGTTGCGCAAAAGAACGGCGCGCGCTGAACGCCCCGTTGGTAAACAACATTAATAATTCGGTAAAAAACAAGTATAATTCGGTTATAGTTTTCTTCATTGTCATTTGTGTAAGTAGGTTCAGTAAATTTGAACTACCTATTGGTGATAAATGAAAATATATATCGCAATATTATAGGAACTATGTATCTTTTTTTTTTCAAATCTATGTATGCAGTTTTTCTTGTCCCTAAAATCGATGACATGATTCCTTTCCTAAGAACAGATGTTCGTATGTTTTATACTTTCAGACTTTCCCATACTGACCGATCTAAATGGGTCACCATATTGGTTACGTACTTTGGATTCGTATGGAGGGCTTATAAAAATAAATAAGTTACGAGGTTAATTTATACGATTTTTCGGAGCATGAAATCATGTTACCAACAATTTTATTGTTTATTTACAATACCAGTATGCGAGGTTAAGGGGCCCTATTTTTATGTTAACGCCGAATGTCGTAACTAACATATGGCGGGGTTTTAAATGTGTTTAGTGTCATCCTATCATATGTGTCATTTCGTAATAAGAATAATTTAACTTTTATCATGAAATTTGTTTATGGCCTTTTCTCCTTTTTCACGCATAAACTTAACGACGTAATGTTTTGCATATATTCTATCACACAGTGGCGTGGCGTCAAATATATTCTTAGTAAAGCCGGATCTCGATTACTTTTTCTTCAGGAGTAGTAGATACTCCGGACATATGTTTGAAAAATAGGCAAGTCGATGGGAATCCGGGAGGGGGGGGGGGGGGTGGCAAAATTTGGTACTAGTTGCCGTGCGGTGAAATCCTGACCTTAGTCAATGTATAAAAACGAACAAGTAGTCCAATTTCGGCCATTGAGGAGCGCGCGACACGTAGCCGCGCGATAGCATGTCTGTGTGAGTGCGATCCATACTGCAGCACTCTTACGCATTCTTAAAAGTTTGCTTCTAGTAGTGCGTTACGAACGGCGCGCTCACATTCAAGCGCGCGATGTACCTTTTGTTGGAAGAAAAATTACTGCTATAGGGACCGTGCACGAACTATAGGTGGCAGCACTGTCAATGTCAAATATAGGGCAGAACATTTAGATTGGCGTCACCAGTTGGCAGCACCTTCGTCGTGCACGGTCCCCATCAAGGACCATTAAAACAAGAGGACTGTCATTCTCCATACTTTGGATCGTGCCCCGACCGCAAGGGGATATCCAGGCAAAAACTAGATGGCGCTAAAAACTATAGTATTTTATGCAACAGTTGTATAAGTGGGTTCAAAAAATGCGAATTGCGTGAGTTGCGATACGAGCCGCGAACGCGGCGAGTATCGCAAATAGAGACGCAATGAGCGTTTTTTGACTTAATTATACAACGTTGCATACAACACTTTTTCTACGACGAGGTTTTAAATTATAAAATACAAAATTAATAATAACCTGGAAACAAGGCAAATATGACGTTTGACTGAACTTTTTTTTTTAATTTAAAATATACTTAAATTAAAAATACTTTTTTTATGTTGGCATCAATGAATTTAGTTCGGAAAGTTTTGTTTTTCTTAAAAACCGTAGGAATTTAATTGTTTGTTAAGTTGGTAGTTGTGCATTTTTACCGTAAAGTTAAAATTGAGCGCTTAATCCTTGACCTAAGTTTAACCTAGATTTAGAAGTCTGTGGCTGCTAGCAATAACGTAAAGTGACTATAACGACACTAGTGCTGTTATGGGGAATAGAGTATAGACTTCTCGGAACTCATATTATGTATGTTCTCATATTAGTGTTCGTGACCAAGTAAAAGACAGATAACAGTACAGGAGTAGAAAAAGCATTTAACGATGTTATAATTGAACAAAGAAACATAGTATAGTAACAATTAGTTCGTAAACAGCTAATAATAAATAAATTCTAACATTTAAATACTGTGTCACGCTTGCAAAGTTGAATAATTGTAAATAATATAGTTCTTATACCAAGCTTATACATAGATGGCGTTGTAAATATCGGGGAGCAGCTTTTTGTATGGAGAATGACAGTCCTCTTGTTTTAATGGTCCTTGCTGCTATTATACTGTGCCATAGGCTATCAAAATTATGTCATCACTCATCAATTTGATATGATTCAGCACAGATGCAATAATACAGCGAATCAAGCTGAATGAGGCGGCCTCGTCTTTAAATAACCTCCTTTATAACAGAAATCTTAAATGTATCTGGCCAGCGGTTGAGATGTTTTGATAATCGCATATAAATTCAAAAAGTTTGTATACAAGGCTCTCAAAGATCGGCATCGTAGCAAGTCTTCTGATGTTGCATATATTCATGGGCAGCTATGATCTCCTTCCATTAGGTGGCTCGTGTGTTCATTTAGCAGTTACAACATTAAAAAGGGGCCGTCTGAAAATTGTGGAAAATCCTATTTATCATGGTAATTAGATGAATGATATCATCCTCGTAATAAACAACATCCCTCACTTTCTCCGAATGCCCGTTTTATCAATGACCACACGCGACCTTGTCTCTTGCGTATGAATGCGTGCGATAAGTGAATTTTAGCGCTATATTACTCATGCGCCTAATTGTCACCTTGCCAACCATATGCATTAAATGACGGTGCTATGCGAGAACAAGGATATATTTTTTGTAAATACGGTAAACGTCGTAGTGCTTGAGACGCTTATGCCCAATAGTTGCCACTAGATTGCGCAAAATGTGTCACTAAAGTGAAAAAAGTGATATGAATCTTGAGCTCTCAAAGATATGTATCACTCTTTTAGCACAGTAACTATTTCTCAGCTCAGTAGGTCCGCGGTGTGTCAACAGCTCATTAGCTCTTATAAGCTCAGTAGCTCCATGGTGTCTCAATGGTCCACAGCTCTTAGACCTCAGTAGCTCCAAATCCGAATAGTTCCGAACGAAAGAGAGAGCATTACAGAATCCCTCACTTTCCTCGAACTCCCGTTTTATCAATGACCACACGCGACCTTGTCTCTTACGTATGAATGCGTGCGATAAGTGAATTTTAGCACTACATTACTCATGCACCTAATTGTCACCTTGCCAACTATATGCATTAAACGCCGATGTCATGCGAGAATAAGGATATATATCGATATTATCTTCGGCGTAACCAGCAGTCTTCACTTTCTCCGAACGCGCCCGTTTCATCAATGACCACATACGACCTTCTCTCTAATACTTACCTACTACTAAATCGGTATGAATAAGTCCGATAAGTGAATTTTAGCACTATATTACTCATGCCCCTAATTGTCAACCATATGCGTTATAGGATGACGTTATGCTAGAATAAGCTTATTTATGTTTTTTCGTTTTTATAGGGTCAGGTTTCACGATACGATTAACCTGTCTTACTTTTACTCCTGATGAATGTTCCTGGAGGGGATGGTTTAAGGGCTAACTCCTTGATAAACAACAACCGATTGTGTGAACTTAGAAAAATTCCGTAATTAATGCACTTTATTCATTACTACTGTATTGATATTTTATAGTAGAGAGACTAAAAAAAAATCAATTTTGTATTTTAGTAATTAGAGTAACTGAAAAGTCCTCGGCTTCACCTCGGGCTTACAATAAACACTCGTTTGTAATTCCTTTCTTGCCGCCCTAGATGCACAATTTACTATCGCTGACAGGTGCCCTTCCGTGTAATTCGCTCCAAACAAAACACTGTATAGTGATTTACTCGGTCGAGAGCCGACGCGAAACATAATTAGACTCTGCTACCGTGAGCGGTAGTGCTGTTGTAAACAAATGCAGAGGAATTTACAGTGAAGTGTTCCAAGTTCGAAATTGGTGTTTTTTTTTTTTTTTTTTTATGAAATAGGGGGCAAACGAGCAGACGGGTCGCCTGATGGTAAGCAATCACCGTCGCCCATAGACACCTGCAACACCAAAAGAATGTTTATGGATTGCTGTCTAGCTCGTTAGTACCAGTGACTTGATGCTACCAGTAGTAATCATGATATCATTTTTCTGACTGGTTCCCTTCAGTATTGCTCACTCCAAACAACACTGTATAGTGAAGTAGCCGATATTAATACATTATTTACTCGGCCGAGAGCCGACGCGTAACATATACAGGCCAGTCTAGACTCTGCTACTGGGAGCGGCAGTGCTGTTGTAAACAAAGCCAGAGGAATTTACAGTGAAAAGTGTACAAAGTTCGAAAATGGTGTTTATGGATTGCTGTCTAGCACGTTAGTACCAGTGACTTATGATTGTGTTATGTTTTTATTAAGTTTTACGAGCGCAGGTCAAGATTTTCTTTTTGTACTTAATATGAGGTCATAGATTTAGGATTTTTTTCTAAAGTTGAAAACGAGCCTTGACGCTTTTTCGACTTTAATGTCGAGTTCAGGACTGTTGTGATTTAATAGCGTACAGTTGACATGTATTTTCCGTACTGTGCATTACCTAATTATGTTTTTTTTATCTTCATTTATTCGGAGCTTTTGTCAAATTGACAAAGTCAACTCCGTTAAGCAGCTTGTACTTAACTACACACAACTTAAAAACAGCATTAAGGTTGTGTCAAAAAATAAAAAGATATTATAAAAACCTAACTAAGTATGCCGTAAGCAGCGGAGCAGGCCCCAAGTTACCGGTGGTTAGATTAGAGTGAGGGACCTGACGATATGTCCGGGAGTACAATCGAAGACACTGCTAACTGACCACTTGTCACCCTTATGACAATATATTAAGGTCTACTGATGGCCACTTAACTGTGTCTTCGTTTGTACCACCTTATGTAGCTGACCCTTGACCTGGCCACCTAGTAAGAGCATACATACCTCGTGTGTTCATAAGTTTTGAGACGATTTTTTGAAAGGCCCAAAAAATTGATCCGGGTGTTATTTTTCGGTGAACCGGATATCGAAATATGATCTAAAGGTAATATATTTAGGTAGGTATGATCTAAAGGGCCTACAGTCGAAGAAAAGTCTACTACTTAAACTATCGTTTAAGAAAATTAAGGCTCGCACGATGTCAACAGTTGCTATGAAGACGCGATCCCAAAAAGATTTTGTTTACCAACGAAAAAATCTTCACCGTCGATGAAAAGTTTAATCAACTAAAGCGAATCGTATCTCTATTAGCGAATGACCCACACGATTGAAGGCCTGTGTTCAGCACAATGGCGACCATTTTGAATAATTTATATTTTATTTTTACCGTAATATAATGATTTTTCTTCTGTCTAAATTTTGTTTAAATACGTTAAAGCGTGTTCGAGAACAACATGATTTTGTTCGTCTCAAAACTTATGAACATACGAGGTAGTATTCTTCTTCTCAGTCGGCACTCTTTTACAGAGTGGTCGTGGTAATGGGTTGTTTGGTCCGGTTGTAGTCGCTGCTTTCACGATGTTTCTCCATCTCTCTCTGTTAGCGGCATTCCGGAATGCCCCCGGAATGTTCCCGGGAACATTCTGCCACAGGACATTGCGTGACAGATTTCACAAGGTCTAGCCATCAGCAGAGCATAGTGAAAAGACAGACCAAGTGATCACTCTTGGACGTTTAGGAGCGCGCGATAGGCCTAGTTTCAGTAGTTCAGTGATTTTAGTCCAGTTCATATATATTAGTTCGAATATACACGGTGGGAATGAGTAACCCGACAAACTTTAACTATAGATTTTAACGACTATTGGGAGTAAAAAAAGTTATGATGTATAGTCGAAAAACGCTTACTTTCCAAGATATTCATCATTTTTAAAATGAAAATTCCCAAGTGTGTTACAATTACAAGCCCTAATAAATGTGATACGACGCGTTTTAAAAATGTTTTTATTCCGCTAGCTAAACGGCAATTACCCTTTCGTAGCATTTGATTTGATACTAAGCGACTACGAGGCCAAAAAATTACCTTTTGTTTCCATTGTAACTTTTTTTTTGCTTTTTGATATTTTTTTCCTACAGTAAGGACATGTTTACAAGGAGGGTCTGAATTTACTGATTTATTTTGTTCCAAAAAACTAGTAATGTAACCTGACAGAATTCGACCTATGTTGATATATTATTATTGTCGAATGATTATTTGAATATTATTAGTGTAAGTAACTGTCAGTGTAAGAAATTTATTGGAACATTATTATTATCTTTTTATTATTGTAATTTAATTTAATTAATCTTATTGTAATATTTTTTTTTGACATGTGAAATCGAAAAACATTTTTCGAATAAATGAGTATGAGTATGAGTATAACATTTTTTACTTGTAATGACATCAGGAATACGTGGTTACAGTTTGTCGGGTTACTCATTCCCACCGTGTATATGAACCGGACTAAAAGGCCTATTCAAGGTCGAGGCGCAGACGGTGCGAACCGTACTGGCGCATTTTTACGCATTCTTAAACTTTGCTTGTAGTGCGTTCGTTCACGGCGCGCACACATACAAGCCGCTCGATATACCTTTTGAATGAAGAAAAATTACTACTCTTATACCGTGGTAAGAGTCTCTTATACCGTGGTAAGAGTCTATTGAAGTGTTGGTCGATGCTCGCCTCCATTAAACCGTTCGCCAAAACAACAAATATTGTTATTATTTATTATCAATATATACGTAGAACGATCCTATGACTAATAGATACGTCTGCAGAAAGTAATTATGGATAAGCGGCTATTTATAAACTATTAAGTAACGTGGTTTATTTTCATCGTTAATTGATTCTCGTCACCCGGAACCGGTAGATAGTGTATGTCTATTTGTTTATTTGTACAGCTAGCGGCTAAAAGCTGTCAGTTTATAAAATTTATCACTTGTTTTAGCCAGTCTGTAAAATGATTCAAATTTTGCGATTCAAAATTTAAGCTTTCGGGTCATTCCACGCAAAAGTGAGGTCGTTACTTTTTTGGGTGTTGTTTTTTTTTCATTAAAGATACAATTTTTAGTGTTAATATATCTAGGGATGATAAGTAAGTAACACTCCTTTAGAGATACATTAACACTTTAATTTGCATCATGATGATTTAAAACTTAATGAAAATTGTAACTCACGTTACCTCTTACCGTGAAATGACCATTTCCAGTTCTGGTAACTTTTGGCTTATAAACATTCGTTGGGAAACTGTAGATTCTTTGAGATCTAGATGTACTTTAATACTGGATTCCTAGTATATCGATAAATTTAGACGTCTGTGGTCTGCCGCGAAGATTGCGTTATTATCTGAACTGGGCCGAGTGCGCCAATTGAACTGAATTATTAGTGTTACGAATTGTTTGTGCAATTGACAACATTTCATATTTTCAAAAGATCCTAATTCGAAAACCATTTGGGTAAAACTGTATTTTATGCTCAAAAAAAATATTTTTGGATTTTTTTTCCCATTCATTTTGGAAAAAATCGTCAATTAGTGTGAACCGGAAGTGTGACGTCATTTTCCCTGCATTATCGAGAGAGACCTTAGTGCTGAAACGATTAAAAAGTGTATGGTATCCGGTTGTCATTTTCTGACATACTTGCCGTCTGACGTTTATTTGTTTTGAAAATTGTTACAACTGCTTAGCGGCTTTAGAAGTTTAATTTTCTTACCGTTGGTTTTTGCACGTTTTCGAAGACCTTAAAAGACTTGGCACTTTCCCACTGGACTCCGATAACGCATTCAAACATTATTAACTTGGCATTCTTTTACCGGACACCGATTTTTTTCATATAATGAAGACATCAGAAGGTTTTTCTCAGGCTGATAGCACGAATCTGCCGCGTGTTGAAATTATGATGATGGAGTACACATCGGCAAGTGATAAATATAATCCAGCCCAAATAAGAGGAGCAAAAGCATCGTTGTCTTCCCGAACTTCCTATGTTGACAACGCTGTAACGCCTGACAGTTATATTTTTAATCGTAATTGTCGCTCTGGATTCTAGTTTTTTTAAATCGTAATTGTCGCTCTGGATTCTAGTTGGGAAAGTGACGTCATTTTCTACATACGCCCTTTTAGAATGAGCTACTTTTCAAACTGCTATTTTTAATTGAAAAATTGAGTTAAAACGAAAAAGAAAAAATACGGGTAGCTTAAAATTCCACCTATTTTCTATCCAGCTCATAAAATGAAGGAGTAGAAAATTTGAAATATTGTCAATTGAGAATTTGATATCTAACTATACTCTGTAATTTTAGGTATTTAAAAAAGGTAAACAAAAAAGAGACCAAGAGCCACAGATACAAAACGTTACTTTGATTGGCTGAACGACCCAAGTCACAGTACAGAGTATAGGGTTTCCTTCCATTTTCCAAATTCCTGGAGCCTTATGACGCTACGCTTTGTTAGTCGATAAATAAAAAAATGACTTCGCCTCCTTATGTGTATTCTACCGCTTGTATAATGGGCTGTGTTCTGAGAAATTGTTTGATATGATGCCTACGGCCACCTTCAACCACCGCACCGCTCGCCATCGGTATTCATTCACACACGTTGGAACCAAAATGGTCACGCACCGTGCGGTTCCAAAATAAAATCCTACCGCGCACAATCCGAATGTGGAATGAGCTCCCTGCCGGGCAGGCTACTGGCCTACTTGGCCACCCCTGGGCATTCGAGAATGACGTGGACGGCTGTCTCTTCCACCTCCATGCAGGCTCTGCACAAAGGGCTCCTCACTGACCTATCTCCGTCTCTTTCTATTGCAGCGCTAGCGGCGGAGGAGAAGGCGAGCACGATGCCGCCAGAGGCGACGAAGCGGCACACCATGCCGCCGCAGCCCGCGCCGCGCCCGCCCGCCAAAGACAAGGTACTTTCATTCAAGGCATTGTCCATTTGTTGACAAATACAACAAGAATATATGGCTAAATAGTTGTAGAATGTGTAGGTTAAAACGTAACGTATGAGACTTTTTATTTTTGGGTATATAGTCCTTCGGTTGGCGTTGTGTACGATTCAACCAGGAAACAAAGCGATTGTTTGTAAACCCCAAAAACACCAAAATAACAAAATTGTAAAAAGTCGTTACAAACAACCAACTTGAAAGTTCAATAGACTATCAACTCTTTGAACCATAGATTACGAATGCATTAAAATTAATCTGCGTTCGCATTTGTTCGATTCTCAGCTAGTCAGGTAAACGCCAGGGGTGTAAATTCATAATACGTCTAAAGTCACACTTCTATTAAAGCAATTTTAACTCTTGGCAATGGCCCTAGAGTTGATAATTCATTGAAATGTCAATGCACAAACTCTTTATCTCTGAAGCACGCTTCTCTTTTATGACGGACGATAATGAGGTACAAAACCACACAACAGTATTGTTTTCTTTAAATAGATCGTACACAACGCCAACCTAAGGACTGTATAGTCCCTACCCCGTGCCTCTAGCACAGCGACTCTTTCTCGCGAGACAAATACTACCTATCCCTTTTCATTTAATACAGTGTGACAGTGACAGGTCATGCTGTGTCGCGCGATAAGCGAAGACGCGGCCAGTGGTGCTAGCTATGCTGTACGTCACTACCGTGGAGTTAACAGTAGAATCTCACAAATCCGGCACTTCAATAGTGCGAAACATCCAATTATCCGGCACCCTCCGCCCGCGCCTCCCTCAGTCCTACCTATTCCTACTCCACGCTCGCTCTACGCTAGTTTTTAATAGTGCCGGATTATTGTGAATACCGTCTGGGCCGGCGCATAGATCTAGCACTGCAGGCGACAAAGCAAGTCATCAGCCACAACAACACTGTACAAACGGCTCGAAAAGATCCCCTCGAGGTGCCTGAACGATTAACGAATAACGAACGGCCCTGATTACCCTACTGCAGGCTTATGATGCAAGGTTTTGTCGAGGGGTAAATAAATGATAAAGCATCCATCACTCTCACCCTAAAATACTTGTCAGAACGTGATGGGTGCTTTATCATTTCTTTATCGCGCGATATAAGCCTACCGTCACGCCTACTGGTCTTATAAACGACTGGATTCCTTTAAGGGTTCACTTGGCATGATCATCACGCTTTTATATTCAACTCTGTATGCTAGCGTTCGTATTGCGGGTTTCTTAGTCACCGATATATACCGCAAGTGCGTGCGCTTGTGAACTAGTATACGTTACGTTTTTGTACATATTTCTAAAACTTGAAGCCAGTGCATAAGGGCCGATACAGACGGACTGCATTCCAGCTGCAACTTGTATAAAAACTGTACAGTCGGCGTGCAGTAAGCGTGCAGTTGCCATATAAATCGCGGCTGGCGTGCATACCGTCTGTACCGACCCTGTTGTTTGGTTTACGGAAATCCAACATTAGTAAGGAATTGAAGATGAAAAAATAAATAGATAAAATGAAAAAAAAAAACATATCTCTTGTTTGGTTAATTATTTTTCTATGTCTGTGTTCTGTTTTTATATACTGTCTGTTTATACACTTAGCCTGTGTATTTAATGTATAAGGTGATCAGTTGAGACATAAGTCTATATGCATGTCATCGGCTTCTTCATAGGGAAGGCAACTGTCATTCACTGTCAAATAACTTCAATATTAATAGCAAGACGGAACTCCTTGTCAAAATATTTTTTTCAACGTCAAATATAATATCGACATTCGGTCACTATGTAACACTAATATTAAAATTGAGCTCAAATCAAATTTCTATGTAATAATAACATTGAATTCGATGTTATTATGAAGCAATAATAACATTTTACAGATAAGAATTTGTTGCAAATGCCAGTTCAAATTAGCTTCTTTTTTGAAGTGTCAGTTTTGTGGGACGATGTACCTATACTAATGTTTTTGTCATTTGAATAAATATATAAATACAAAATTAAAAAAAAAAATAAAAATCGCTCAGAAAGTATGCACTCTCGTACATAAGTACGTCCATTTGCATTTTCAGTGACAGCGTCTTCTCTATGTATGATGTAGTCGTGTAATCATTTCGTAATTAACACTTAGTAGTTTAAACTCTGTTCCTTAGAGCCGTATGTCGAATGTATTCACTGAACTCATTGTACATACGACCAAATGCTTCTGAGTTGCATAAAAGAGAAGTATTGTTATTAGATCACTCACATAGTGAGCATGTTGCATACTAACCATTGCATCGTAGGAGATCAACGCTACATTTGAGAATTTGTGTTCTGTAAGGTGATTACAGTCGTTCGATTCTCAATACTTACGAAAAAACTGTTAAAATTCAAGTTAATGACGTCAAATTTGGTGAAAATGTGTTAGATTTTATAGCATATATTTGGTTTAAGCGGTTATGGAACCCTTGGCTGACTTTAACAGTATTGTTTTAAATATTCATGACAACATTGGTCAAAAAGTAATTGGGTTTGAAGAACGAAAATCCGGTTTGAAGAACCAAAATAATCCGCCTCGAAGGACCATAACAATCCGCCTCGAGGGACCATAAAACCGCGTCCAGGGACCGTGAAAACAGCCTCGAGCCTTAGCGTTGATCTCCTACATAACTAACCAACCTATACTGGTGTAATACCGTGGCGTTTCTCGCACGCCGCTCGGAAGCTGCGCCGGCGCTCCGGCGGCACCGTCAGCGTGTCATCGGCGAGCTCGGTAGAGGGGGAGTATTTGGCGGATAGAGGGGAGAAGGTGTGATGCTAGGCTGGGAATGGATGGTTATAGAATCTAGATTATCATTCATGGACTAGATACGAGGGGCGTACTGAAAGTTTTTAGAAGTGGCCTCTTAGAAACCATAAAATAAAAAACCATAGATTATTTTAAAAATTTACTCTTTGCAAACATTATTGAGTATATTTTATTTATCTGTCATTTGTTGGCAAATTGAAAATTGTTTGATCCACGTCAAGATAAAAAATTTCGTGAACTGATTTTTTATGACTTCCGATGTCAACAACACAGTTATGAAAGACTTCGATTTGCATTTCATGATAAAGCTCCATCCAATGTCACTATTTACAACTGGTTTAACGAGTTCAAATGACGACGGACTAATCTTGCTGATGATCTGCATCATGGGCGTCCTTCTACGGCGATGACTGACGAGAACATTAATGCTGTGCGGCTCATGGTAGAGACTGACAAGAGAGTGACCTATCAGCAGATTCGACTTAGGCATCACTATAACACAAGTGCAAAAAATCCTTCATGAGCATTTAGCGGTTAGGGAGCTTTTTACTCGGTGGATACCTCATAATTTGACCGAAGCTCAAAAAGTCCATAGAAAAGGGCCCTAAGGTGGGCAAAGTGTTTTTCTTAGTGGTTCCATTGAATGCAGCGATGTATTGATGAAAACGGGCAGTATTTTGAAACACTATAATAACAGTACTTACTTATAATAGGCGGTAAAACAAAGAATGTCTCAGATCGGAGGTATTTGACGCTCGAGCCGAAGGCAAGGGCGATAAATATGCGATCTGAGGCTTTCTTTCTTACCGCCCATGGTAAGTACAAAATTTTAACGTCTCCCCCAGGCCATGAAGTGGGACTTTCCGCACGCGTATCGGGCGGTTATTGCTACTTTATGGCCAGGTGTGACATAAAGTTTACTTTATAATGGTATAGATAATTTTCACTAATCCATAGGCATTTGAATTATATTCGGCGTATTCAAACCATCCATTCTTAGCTATATCTGGTAAAGTATCATTGCCCCAAAAGTAATAACTGAATTAAAGTTTCAAATGATGTTGTGTTTCAAAGCACTAAAATTCAATCATAATCATGTTCATAGTATCTTGTATATTACTTGCACTAGTCTCGTAGAGTAGAGTACTTTGATAATTAATAATGGAAGATTATTTTCGTGCCACCGTTTCTTATTATTAACATGGTAACTGTTACTTACAGAAACCGCCCCCTGGTGCTGTGAAGGTGATGCCAACTCCTGAGAAGAAGGACGAAAAGAAAGTTGTTGAGAGGAAACCCGCTGAAAATGGTAATCTTTATATATATAATTCTTCTGTACGTGTGTTCGTCACCTTACTCCTCCTAAACGGCTGGTTTCCAACCGATTTGGATGTTTTTTTTTGTGTATTTGAGTGGGTCCCTAGATGGTTTGAAAATACAATTGGACCCGGTAGATGGCGTGGTGGTCGCGTTTTCATGAGGCGGGACGAAGATCGCAGTATTTCAATAAAATATATTTAACAGTGGCGCGCACTCTATAGCCACCCACTTGCTTGATATTTTCCGTTCAAGTCTATGCTATTTTAACAGAAGTGTGTTGACATGTAGCGATAGGGAACGTGCACGAACTCAAGCTGTCAATGTCAAATATAGTAAGTCGTAGCTACACTGACGTTAATCGTCCTTCATCGCGAAAATTAACGGCGTTTTCGTCAATGTGGCCCCAGCATGAGAGGGTGCATGATTTAGATTGGCGGCACCAGTTGGCAGCACCTTCGTAGTGCACGTTTCCTATAGCTACCAAAGGCAAGAGTGGATAAAGACAAAAAGACATTGCCTACCCTCTAATTCCTACCCTATTAAGGGTCAGAGGGTAGACATTAGTAGAGTAGGTAGCGTGTTAAGATATCGCCTATGTTACTAATTCCTACCCTCCTACCCTTCCCTCCTCCTCGCGTCGATTTCCTCATTGCTGAGGGTCGCGATTCCTCCTTTGCAGAGCAATTACGCGTCCAACAGTAGAGCGCCACTTAGTTCTGTCTTTGGAGGGCGTGATGCAACTTGGTGTCAAGAGAAGAGTTGATCTGGTCAGACCATCTCAGCGGACTGCGACCTCTCGGACGTCTGCCATCAACCTTGCCAGTGACCATGAGTTGTTCAAGGTTGTGCCCTTCCTTCCTGGCGATATGGCCGAAGAAATCGAGTATTCTCTTTAGGCATGTGGTGGAGAGCCGTGTGTTTATATTTAGTTCTCGCAGGATGGATTCGTTGGTTCGAAATGCGGTCCACGGAATCTGCAACATTTTTCGCCAGCACCACATCACCTCTTCCGCCTCCTCCTCCTCATCAGAGCCTCCTACCCTTACCAGGGTAGAAATAAGAGGGTAGGCAGTGTCTTTTTGTCTTTACGGAGTGCACGCAACTGATATTTAATCAACATTTAATAAACAAGTTAACGTTACTATCATCATACGCCGAAAGGTCTACTCCACTTCAAAGATTCCAGCAATCTTTACTAAGATGTCAGTCCACCGACCGACCCATGCTGCGTCGTCGCTACTCGGGAACACGTTGGCCCCAGCTGCCGAGCAATACGCCCATTGCCATATCGATACCCTTAGACTCAAAGGGCGTAAACGCCGTAGGTTCTAATGGCGTTTACGCCCTTTGAGTCTAAAGGTATCGATATAAGTTATGCAATAGGGATGACGACTGGGTTAAAACTATATCATTCTATTTAATCCGTCAGTTAGATTATGGAAAAATATGGGACACGTATTTTCGGTTTATCATAATATTAAAAATCGACAAAGTTATAGATCATCAAACTTCTGGAGTGGGGCTTGTGACGTCACTCCTAGGTGAAAATTGGACCTAGGAGTGACGTCACTCGAAACTTCTAAGCACTCTATCCTCGTCATTTTTTGTTTGTCAAACAAAAGAAAAAATACGTGTACAATATTTTTTAATAACTAACTGACGGACTAAACAGTTTTTTTAGTCGTCTAGCCTATTCTTCGAGCTGTGTTGGTTACTCTGATTCTTTTTCTTCATTCTTAATTTGATCTCGCAGAGAAACAACTGTAAATACATCATATTGGCTGTAATTTTGTAGTTCAGGATCTATCATTACAGACAATTTGATGTATTTGTTTGTAGTTTTTAAGTTTATAAATTGGGTACGATTTGATTAGTAATTGATTGAATTTTATAAGTTTATGATATCAGATACATACAATATATCGATATTTTGGTTCATTTCAGGAACTGACGCGTCGAGTGATCCGGGGGTTATAAACAATGTGGAAACCACGCCTAAGAAAAATAAGGTAAGTTTTGTGTCCATTGAGCAACCAATCAATTTATGTTTCTACAAATTTGGCAAGAATGGTAGACGCGAAAGACATATTGGTAATATTTGATATTTCGCTGTTACGTCTCTTGAGTCTTTATTTTGTACAGGATTTGTAAATATTCAATGTTAGAAGCAAATAGTGAGGCATGCAAGCATATTGCATTTTTATTATTGATTTGCTGTGTGACATCTTATAAGTTACCGTAGTGAGCCTTACGATTTGCAAAAGAATGCTTAAATTGTCACACATTTGTATTTTGTGCGTCTTTATTATTTTTTTAATTATTATTTTTTTCTTCCCTTCCCTTAACCTCATCCTTAATAGTCCGGTTTCGGCCTATTCGGTAGTAAAAGAGAAAAATCGCCTAAAGAAGACAAATCTCCAAAGGATAAGTCTCCCAAACAGAAGTCACCGAAAGATAAAGATAAGATCAAAGATCCCAAAGCCAAAGTTGCGGTGCTCGACACGTCTAACGAGAGCTCTAACCTCGATACGTCAACAGAAAAAAGTCCCACAAAATCTGAACAGGACAAACCAGGCTTTACAAAACCTTACGAATACACGGACACTGAGAAAAGCCCTTCACGCTCGAAACCCTTTATCCAAGGTGCATTCAGTTACGAAAAGGAACCAGTTTCAGACGAGAGACAAAGGCAACTTAATGACAGCCAAAGTCCGACGACTAGAAAAGCCGGACTTGCATTTAACTACGCTCCAGGAGAAGATAAAAAGGTTGCTGAAAGCGCTGAAAAGCGGAAAACACCAGAAGATCCAAGCAAACTGAAAACGCCTGGCATTGACTATGTCCAGTCAGCTGCACTTAAAGAACAAGCTAAAGCTAATCTCATTGATCCTACTTTAGCCCTACTAGACTCGGAAAGGGCTAACCATGAAGTCGGTGCTCCTTTAGCTGCAGTCATACCTGCACCTGTAGCTAAACCAGAAAACGAAGTTCAAGTCGTCATAATAACTGGCCGATACAATCCTAAGAACAAGAAACTTGACGATGCCAACGGCACCGTGCTTGTTGTCAAGGGAACGCTTAACAAGTCTACTGGAAAGATCCAGACGGAAAGAGAACTTATCGATACCAAGTCAGGACAAATTACATACACAGATCCAGCAACGGGTAAGCAAGAGAGCAAAAACGGTCATGTCGACAACAAAACCGGTCACATTCTATTTACGTCCGGTGTCATCGATCCTAAAACTGGCAAACTTGATCCGACATTGGCCCAACAATATTGCTTTGTTGAACAGGCCAGTGATAAAGTTGGAGCTAAACCAGGAAGGGAAGTCAATTTGGTCGTAATTACAAGCAAATACGACGGCAAGCACAAGAAATTAGATGCCTCTCACGGACACGTAGATGTCTCAAGAGCAGTTGTCGGCGCAGACGGTAAAGTCAACTCGAATTACGGTGTAATTGACCCACGCACCGGTAAGATCGACTATATCGATCCAAAAACAGGCAAACAAGAACCTAAACAAGCGTACGTTGACCAGAAAACGGGCAACATTCTGGTCACCACAGGAGTTGCTGATCCCAAATCCGGCAAAGTGGACTCTTCCCTTGGACAACAGTTCAGCATTGTTGAGAAAGATGCGACCAAAGCCAACAGGGAAGTCAGATTAGTAGTCATCACAAGCAAATATGATTTGAAGAGCAAGAAGTTAGATCCCAACTACGCTCACGTAGACGCCGTCAAGGGTGTTCTAAGTGGTACTGACGGTAAAATCTACACAGACTACGGTATTATTGATCCCAGAACGGGTGATATTCAGTTCACTGACCCTAAGACTGGGAAACAGGAAACCAAACATGCTGTGGTGGATCCCAAAACTGGCAATATCCTTCTTCTATCCGGTGTTGTTGATCCCCGTACAGGACAACTAGATACAACTCTAGGACAGCAATACAGTATTGTAGATAAACCTACTGATACTTTCGCTTCGTGCCCGGGAAGGGAAGTGCAACTCGTGGCTGTCACAGCCAAATACGATTCTAAGAACAAAAAGTTAGACACACCCAACGGTTTCGTTGAGACCTCTCGAGCAATCATCAGTGACAAAGACGGAAAAGTACATACCAATTTCGGTATCCTCGATCCTAACACTGGTAAAGTTCACAGCACTGATCAAAAAACTGGCAAACCAGATTCCAAGCAGGCTGTCATTGATGCTAAGACTGGTAGCTTCATTCTTACATCAGGTGTGATAGACCCAAAGACGGGTAAAACTGATTCATCGCTCGCTCAGCAACTTACAGTTGTCGATAAAGACGCTCCTAAGGGTATTCCTGAGAGATACGTCAATTTGGTTATTGTGACTACTAAATATGACCCGAAGCACAAGAAGCTAGACCTAACCAATGCTCACGTTGACAGCATACCTGGAACCATCGGTAACGATGACAAAGTGCACACAGCGTTTGGTGTTGTGGATCCCAGCACTGGTGAAATTATTCTAACAGATCCAGTAACAGGAAAACAAGAAGTTAAGAAGGCATCCGTGGATCCTAAAACGGGCAATTTACTTCTTACCTCAGGAGTTGTTGATCCCAAGACAGGTCAAATTGATCCTACGTTAGGACAACAGATAAGCGTCGTAGATAAACCTAAAGATAAATTCGCTTCAGTGTCCGGCAAAGAAGTACAATTAGTTGTGATCACAAGCAAATACGACTCTAAATATAAGAAACTAGACCATCCTAACGGCTACGTTGAAACGTCGAGAGGAATAATGTCTCCGGATGGTAAGGTTCACACTAACTTTGGTGTTATCGATCCTAGGAGCGGAAAGATAGAACACGTTGACCCTAAAACAGGCAAGCAAGAGATAAAACAAGCTGTCGCTGATCCCAAAACAGGACACTTACTCATTACATCTGGTGTCATTGACCCGAAGACTGGTAAGACTGATTCGTCTCTTGCCCAGCAACTGACTATTGTCGACAAAGACGCTAAACCGCAAGAAAGAGAAGTCCGTTTAGTTATCATCACGTCGAAATATGATCCAAAGACTAAGAAACTAGATCCGAATGGCCATGTCGATTCTGTCAATGGTACTCTAGGCCCCGATGGCAAAGTCCACACATCATTGGGTGTTGTCGATCCGACTACCGGGGAAATCGTGACCATCGATCCAGTGACAGGCAAGCAAGACGTTAAGAAAGCCACTATCGACCCCAAAACAGGTAACTTACTGGTCACATCAGGAGTTTCGGATCCTAAGACGGGCCATGTTGATCCTACCTTAGGACAGCAAATAAGTGTTGTAAACAAACCTAAAGACACATTCGCAACTGTGCCAGGCAAAGAAGTGCAATTGGTCATAATCACTAGCAAGTACGATCCTAAGAGCAAGGCTCTGGAAAACAGCAACGGACACGTAGAAACCTCGAGAGGCATTATAGCCGCTGATGGTAGAGTTCATACTAATTATGGTATTATTG
Source organism: Eudemis profundana (assembly GCA_947034925.1). Lineage (NCBI taxonomy): Eukaryota > Metazoa > Arthropoda > Insecta > Lepidoptera > Tortricidae > Eudemis > Eudemis profundana. The sequence goes on along the minus strand of OX344814.1, from coordinate 3,644,880 downwards.
ATCCGAAGACAGGCAAGATTGAGTGCGTAGATCCGAAAACTGGCAAGACAGAAGTCAAGCATGCAAGTTATGATCCTAAGACAGGACATCTTCTGCTTACCTCGGGTGTGGTTGATCCGAAGACAGGAAAAACAGATTCGTCTCTCGCCCAACAGCTCAGCATCGTAGACAAAGATATTAAACCTCTAGAAAGGGAAATTCATCTGGTTATTATCACTACCAAATATGACCCGACGACCAAGAAGATCGATCCTAATCAAGGATATGTAGACACTGTCAGCGGAACAATTGGCCCTGATGGTAAAATCCGTACAGCTATTGGCGTAGTTGATCCAACCACTGGAGAAATCGTCGTGACTAACCCTACAACTGGCATGCAGGAAGTCAAGAAAGCGCAAGTGGATCCTTCAACCGGCCATATGCTCGTCACGAGTCAGGTGTTTGACCCAAGAACAGGCAAAGTTGACCCAACACTGGCACAGCAATACAGTATCGTTAATAAGAATGTCACACCTCACACGAAGCCTGCTTCGGTCGGTGAGCTCCGCCTAGTAATAGTGACGAGCAAATATGACCCGAAAACTAAGACAGTGGATGCTGGCTCTGGAACTATTGACGCCTCGAAGGGCTACGTCAGCGCCGAGGATGGCAAGATTCACACTGATTTCGGCATCATAGATCCTAGATCTGGACAGATACTCTACAGAGACCCCTTGACTGGGAAACAGGAGCTCAAACAAGCAGACATCGACCCGAAGACCGGAAACTTTATTGTGACCACCGCGATTGTAGACCCCAAAACAGGCAAAGTAGACCCCTCATTCGCTCAACAATTGACGATTGTTGATAAGCAGAATGTGTTGGCTAAAGCACCACTAAGCGTTACTCCCATGAGGCACTCTCCATCACCAGTTAAGACTCCTGCTTCCACGCCAGTTCATACACCATTGCAATCGCCCGTGTCCAAATCCTCGCCAATTGCGTCGATTCCACTGCAAAAAACTTCACCAGTCGTAGCAACGGTACCGAAGACACCGCCCGCTAAGCCGACGATGGCGCCGCCAGCCCCGCCAAGAAGGAAGATCGTCAAGATTATGGTCATATTCACAAAGATTGATCCTAAGACCAAAAAACCAGACTTACACACAGCTGAAGTTGAACATCTTACTGGTATTTTGGACCCTAACGGTCTAGTCGAGACTAAATACGGTGTTATTGACACCAATAAGGGCACCATCGTCGCAACTGATTCCGCTGGACAGAAACAAACAAGAAATGGTGTTATTTTACCTGAAACAGGCCAAATCTTTATTAACACGGGTGCGCTTGATCCCAAAACCGGCAAAGTTGATCCCAACTTAGGCATGCTTTTAAGCGTTACTAAACAAGATGACCCTGTCGTTGACATCACGACAATCACTGGCCCTATTAATCCTGCCACAGGAAAGGTAGACATTGACAACAGCACAGTTGAGCTTACTAAAGGCAAAGTTGACGCTGAAACCGGTCACATTTCCACTAAATATGGAGTCATCGATCCGTCTAACGAAGTCATATTCGTTACTGATACTTTGGGAGGACAGGACAAGAAGTCCATCAGTATTGATGAGAACACCGGCCTTATTACTTTAACTGGAGTTGTAGATCCGAAAACTGGGAAAGTGGATCCAAAACTTAGACAACTTATTGTCGTTGGAACACATATTGACCCCGTTGTAGAAGTCACGACGTTTGTCGGTAAAGTCGATTCGAAGAAAGGCCTCATTGAGCCCAAACATTCTGCCATTGAAAGCACAACTGGGCAATTCAACCCAGACACCAATAAAATTGATACAAAGTATGGACAAATCGATCTAGTTAAAGGCACTGTCACATACAACGACCCTAAGACCGGAAAATTGGAAAGCAAAGAAGTGAAAGTAGATCCTGTCACTGGCCAGCTCTTATTGCGCAGCGGACAAGTTAATCCCAAATCTGGAAAGCCCGATAAAGACGTTGGCAGACTTATTTGCCTTCGAATCATCCAGGCTAAAGTCGATCCCGTTTCCGGAAAGCAAATCGTCTCCAACGAACCAAGGAACGTCAAGGTGGACCCGAAAACCAACCAGATCTGGACCGCTGGGCCAAAAGACCCACAAACTGGAGAAGTTCTATACACGGCTGGTCAAATCGACCCTGTCACCGGTTATATCATCACTATTTATGGTCGTCTTGACCCGAAGACTGGAACGATAGTCAGAGCAAACGATATTGACAGATCGCTTATCAAGGTTGACCCAGTCAGTGGACAAATATACACTGCCACAGGCCAAGTGGATGAAAACAACCAGCCCTTGTATTCTGCTTCCCAAGTTGACCCATCGACAGGAGAAATTTACACGAAAGTAAGCAAAATTGATCCCAAGACTGGTAGGTTGGTAATAGTGAAGATTTACATAATAACGCAGAAGGATGAGAAGGGACGCGTTAAAGAAGTAGATCCTAAAGAGTGCACAATCGACGAAACCACAGGCAGGATCATCACGACAAAGACCGTGTATCTATATCAAATCATTGATCCGATCACTGGTGAAACGATTGATGTAGACCCAGACGACCCGAGACTCAAAGGCGCGCGAACAACTGTCACTCAAACCATGACTTTATCAGGCAAGATCGACCCGGTGACTGGTAGAATCAAGACGGAATACGGAGACATAGACCCTGATACAGGCGACATAGACCCGAGCACTGCCGTAAGAGACCCAGTAACTGGACAACTTATACTACACTATTCACAAATCGATCCCTCACATTTCGAAGACAAGAGCGGTAACTACACGATAGAAAAGGAAACGCAAGATCTGCCAGCTACTATTGATATCCAGAAAGTTAACACGCATAAGTTCTCGACGTTCGGTAAAGACGAGAGCCCGGTAAGAGGCGATGAGCCAAGAACATTCACAGAGTTCACGACAAGTGAGCACATACAGCATCAAGGCTACGTGTCTTCTAACACCCCCCTATCTTCCAAGATCCCGGTTTCGCAGCGCGCTAAGAAAACCCCCACGCCGCCAGTCGTCGTCAAGACGACCACGAAACAGCTCCTGACGAAGAATGACGAAGGCGTGACGCATAATGTCGAGCAGGAGGTCGAGAATCTCGGCACCGGCGAGGTTACCTTCTCCACTCACACAAACAAGGTTCGTTTTGATTTATATAACATTCATAACAGGCCAGACGCCAAACTTAATCATTCCATTTTCGTTGTCACGTGTGGCCTTAATTTCTTTAATTTTTTTACCTTTTCAAGCCTTAGTAAATGTTTTGAGCTATCTGATGTGTTTTGTAAATAGTTTGAAGCATGCTAGTCTAACCCTTAACTTTAGGCGGAAAGCCTAGAGCCGATGGAGACAGGAAAGAGCCCGTACGTCACCGCCAGGGCGGTCACAACGAGGACAGCGACCACGCACCACGACTTGGACACTAAAGCGAAGACGCAGCAAATGGAGGAGAAAACCGTCGCACACACGCTGACATCTTCCGCGACCAGGCAAGAACAGCGAGTCGTGACTCAGGAAGTCAAAACTATGGTCACTACCGGCGATAAGGTAATTGACAACCCTATTACACTCATGAAAATCCATATCATTTGCCATTGGATGGTTGCATGCGTTTGTATCATCCTAAACTTGTTTTCTGATATGTTTTTTTTATCATTTTTGTGACTTATATTATGCATTATTTTTGACATTCTGTGACTGCTCTTTCATTTTCATTTGAGTCTTGAGTTTTATCATTCATTTTTGGGAAACAATGAAACGGCAATCACTTGCACTTTCGATTTAGTTCTAATTTTCGTTTTTTATTTTTTTTTTCCATCTCAACCTCGACCCGGCATTGACGCACGAACGAATGAAAACTGAATGGTCTTGAAACGTTTGCAATCCAAACCTAACCTCATAAACACCCCTAAATATCATAAATGTTGTGATAACTCCATAATTCGCCATAACGGCTCTCCATCACATTGCGTTTTATTTTCGGGATTTTCTCCATACACATAAAATCTTGGTGTTTAACGCTCCTATTTCTGGGATAATTGAACGTTTCTAACATTACACTAAACTTGAATGTTTCCAATGAAAAAAAAATCGGGAACATTCCGAAACGAACTCACGCATTCGATCACATCGATTTCCCTCCATATTACAACCTCGACCATTCCCGAACGTTCTCGAACCTCCCCGAACATTTCCGAATGCTCCCGGAATGCTAACATCGCGTGGCTTGCATACATCAGCAGCTAACCCGACGCGGCTCAGAGAGTTCCATCTCTAGCGGAGACTCGGGCACGCCCATCGATTTCGAGGAAGGCGCCGGCGAGGGCCACTATTACACAACCGTAAGTCTTATTACATAAGTTATAGAGTTCATTTTTGAACAACTTAGAAGCACTTTGAAGATACACCACAAGGTATTTTTTGAGGTTTACAGTAGCATGGTTGTTTGAATTTAGATTGCATGGTTTTGAAATAGTTTGACTGTAACTAGTGTTTAATTTTCTTATTCGTGTGATATTGAGCGTGAAACTAGTTTGTGCATTTAGAGTTTGGTTCTGCACTGTACAGCTTGTTATAGTTTCCTTATATTTAAAGGTACACAATTAAATATTGACAGAGACACTAACTAAACCAACTGCAGGTACAGTAATGTCGAACTCAATCAATTATTTCTTAAATAGTTTAAAAACATAAACAAAAATAAATATCAAAGGATTCAGGATATTAGAAAATTGCTCCGGTTAGGGTTAAAAAAAAACCCTATTTTTTACCCTAACTGAAGCAGAATTCACAGGTAAATATAGACACTGCTGCTTATGTTTCTACCAACCTTGATTAGAGCAATTTCATGAAAGCCAACAGAAATAACCAAGGAGGAACTTTATGTAGGAGGAAAGTTTCAATGCGGATTTTCTTTCAAGGTGGAATGATGCTTGATCATGTATTCTACATAAGCGAGCATATTCCGCACATATAAATCTTTGTAATTACCCACGAGGGATGTGTTCGTTCAGTGGAATACCAGTGGTGGCTTTATCATTCCGAACGGCAAAACGGTAAACTTGAAGTGCATCTCGTATTGCTATTTCAATTGATGGACATAAAAGACAATTAGTAAGCTAATGTAGACGACAATTACAATGTGCCTCTATGTTCAGGAGCCGGGTTCGTACCGTACGACCACCACCACAAGCGTGATGGGCAACGCGCCCTTCGGCAGCATGGTGCATGGAGCCACCACCAGGGTTAGTATATTACTTTATGCCACACTTGGCCATACAGTGGCTTTTACCGCACGCTACGTCGGGGTGTCCGGCTAGCGATCTGGTTCGACCCCAGGGAACGCCACGGCCGACCACCCGGTCCGACAATCGCCACGCCCAATAGGGCTGCGAGTTTGTCAGCTTATAAAAAAAAAACGCGTGCGGAAAAAGCCGCTTTCTGGCCAAGTGTAGACAATAAATGATCGACACAACACGGGAGGTAATAAAAAAAGCCCTCGATCGCATATTTACATCCCTCGCTTGCAGCTCGGGCTCACCCTAGTTGTGTAATGTACTATTATCACAGATTACCTAATAATTCTGACGATGCAATGCACTTTATGCGACGCTTAGGAGTATCTACTGACTTTAGTGCGGTTAGTCTGAGACCCTGGTGTCCACAAATATTTTGGGGCACGTAGCTCCCCCCATGACGAGGCAACGCCAGGCGGCCACTACCAACTTGGTAACCATGTAAAGGAAATCTTTATACAGGGTAATTTCTGGGTCGTGGAGCAAGAAAATAAGGCATAATACAATGTTAAAAGATGAACCTAATGATGTTAATTATTAATTTCTTATCACCAATATTTGTAATTATTTTTCAGATTATAAGTAGAAAAAGACATTTTTGCATTAAATTTGGTCACCCTACTCAATGTGTCATCTTGTCGCTTCCCATAGTGCATATGTCAAAAGTCATAGGGTGACCATGATCTACTTAGTTTAGGATTAATTTTACTTGAAAATAAGAAAAAATTAATTAATTCTGTTTTGATCAAACGCTATCATAAGATAATATTGAGTCAGGAAAACTGGTCCGGGGTCACGACCCAGGAATCGCCCTGTATAAATTTGTGTTTTGCAAATTGGTTGATTAGTTTTGATGTGTTCACAGACAACGGCCGGCGTGGCCGAGGAGCCGGAAGAGACGACCATCAACGAGGAGGGCGAGGTCGTGTCCTCGCAAACCATCAGCTCGAAGACGCGCACCGTTGAGACTATCACCGTGAGTATTTAATCTGTTATATTTGTCACGAACAGCGCCATCTACGTAAGAACAACGTTATTACCTAGATGGCTTTTATGATGGTGTTCTGACTAGGAAAAAGAAAAAAAAAAATTGTCTTAAAAAAATATTGTCTTTTGTATGGAGGGTCGGCTAATTTTAACGACCTGCTCCATAGAATTTTTTTTTTTCGCGTTAAAAAAAAAATCTTCCACTTTTTCCTAATCAGACAGAGAAGACATTAGATTTAATTTACTTTTCGCAATAAACCAGTACAAGACACGCAGTTTTCTCTCCGCCATCAACTCCCAAGAGCCCCTGCTTCGTCCACGATCCGACAATATTGTCTTCGGTTTCCGCGATTAGGGTTCATCCATAAAGTACGTCACACGCTAGGGGGGTTGGGGGGGGGGGGGTGTCAACGAAATGTGACATGAGAAGGGGGGGGAGGGGGGTTCGAAGTTTCGGGGATCTTGAGTGACGTCACATTTTAAAATGTAATACACCTGGTGTTAAAATGCCAAATTTGAATTATTAACGCAAAAACTGAAAAATATTTGCGACTATCTGCCTACATAAGGTTTAAATTGTTTTGTTGGCAAGTTTACTCTCGCTATAGTGTCATGACGTCACACTGGGGAGGGGGGAGGGGGGGGGGGTCACTCAAATGTGACAAGTGGGAGGGGGTCAAAAAAATCACGAAATTGGTGTGACGTACTTTATGGGCCCCTTATAACTCATTGTAATAAAACAACTTTAACGGATTAAATCGCGTATATTTACATTACACACACATACACATTTTATGTGATTGAAGGTGACGTGACACGAATTCCTCTGTCCTTTAGCTTGACACCACTCTTTAACATACCCTTCTCACATGACTGACTCATCTTATTTCGTGTACAGTACAAGACAGAGAGGAACGGAGTTGTGGAGACACGCGTGGAACAGAAGATCACCATACAGTCGGACGGCGATCCCATCGACCACGACCGAGCACTCGCCGAGGCCATACAGGTACATTCCCTACCCTAGGGTTGCCAGATTCAGGCATGTCATTTCCGGGACAATCCGAAGACACACCCCCCTAGAATTCAGCACCGCTCTTGGAAAAGAAAACAACATATTTATGAATACGAGTATTCAATTTGGTGTGAAACATAACATTAGATCTTATCATAAGTCACTCTAACTCACATCGTACCTACTCGTAACAAAATAAACAAAATAAAAGTACCTAGTAGATGTTCAAAATCCCAAGAACAGTAATTCCGGGACAATCCCGGATTTCCCGGGCATCTGGCAACCCTACCCTACCCCCTTTCTGAAGTCCAAGGGCCTATGATGATCGAATACATTAGTTCTCATGTCATTTCGCGGAGATAAAATGTATCAAGCTGTAAAATAATAGTACATTACACAACTGGGGTGTAAAACAAAGAAAAGCCGAGATCGCAGATGTTTGCGGCCCGAGCTGCAAGCGAGGGACGTAAATATGCGATCGACGGCTTTCTTTATTACCCCCCGTGTTGTGTACATCATTTTATGTCTTAGCCACTTTATGGCCAGGTTTGGCATAAAATACATTTCAAACATAACTGATACTCTTTTCACCGACTCTTTTCGACAGACTCGAATCACCTTAAGAGGAAACAGGAGGGCAGTTTTTCCATACAAACGTAGTCCCCTGTTTCCTCCCTGGATAATGCCAGTAGAGCAATAATTTTTTGTCCAAAAATCTATGGCTACTATTGATATGTTCCTATGTTTTCCTTTTTACGATAAATTCATTCTCAAAAGAGATATTAACCTTCAAAAACCTAAAAAAAATGCCAGATTTTCCGCTGTGTTCACACATCCAGAAAACAAATTTGACTAGATTATAAAAAAAAAGGAAAACATAGGAACACGGCCAAAGACTTTCTTTAATGTTTAATGAAAAAGTTAGTTAAATAGGTTAAGTTTTGGGGAAGAAATCAGGGGACTACGAAACGTTGTTTTCATGAAATTTTAAAAGTTATTTTCGGTCCAAGCTGCAGTTGTCTCTATCGCGCTCTGCGGGGGAGAGGCGGGCAGTGCGGGACAGCGACACATTTTACAAATACCTAATTTTCAATTCTCTCCACCTTACTGTTTCCTCTTAACAATGACAATGGACTCGTTATCTCTCCGATAAATATGTAAGTTCATCAATAACGGATGCTATGTCGAATAATCATTTATTTACGACACGATATGAGCGTTTTTTCAATAAAAGTATTTTTTGAGCAGTTAAGGGCCGTTACGAAACTGAAAGTAATTCAAAGAAAATTAATACATTTTTGAGATACAACCGAATGTGTGTCCGTCAAGATAGCGTACACCGTAAAGATATTCAGAATCTGATGCAGCCAATAAATAGTACCCAAATAGTACCGACGAAATACCTAGGTGAAAAAAATAGTACCCTTAAACTTTTCGAAATATAAGGCCTGTTCACGGTGTACGCTATCGGGCGTCAAGCTGGCGTACACCGTTTGTATCTCTGGAACGGCTTTGTTTTTGGAAACGATTTATATCTCAAAAAATAGTACCCAAATAGTACCCTAGGGCCCTAAAATTTTATTTCTCTAGCTATCGTAGAAGCCGAGATATTCCATGACTTAACGGTGTACAAAATTTCACACCGTCAAGCTGGCGTACCCGGGAATTTCTTATAGAAAGAGCTCACTATATCTCGGCTTCTACGATAGCTAGAGAAATAAAATTTTAGGGCCCTAGGGTACTATTTGGGTATTATTTTTTGAGATATAAAGCGTTTCCAAAAACAAAGCCGTTCCTGAGATACAAACGGTGTACGCCAGCTTGACGCCGGTAGCGTACACCGTGAACAGGCCTTATATTTCGAAAAGTTTAAGGGTACTATTTTTTTCACCTAGGTATTTCGTCGGTACTATTTGGGTACTATTTATTGGCTGCATCAGATTCTGAATATCTTTACGGTGTACGCTATCTTGACGGACACCCGAATGTTAGATTAGATGATATTTAAACAATAATCAAGTACCGTTGAATTGTAAACTTTTTTTGAAAAACGCTCATATACGATTGGTCGTCAAAGAATGAATTTATATAGTTGTAAAATAGGGTATAATTGTAAAATGTCGCTAAATGAATTGATACTTTGTCTCCCAATAATTAATACACTGCCAACAGAGTCCATTTTTTATAACTATTCGAGGTTATAATATTGGTGACCTTGACATTAATACACTGCCAACAGAGTCCATTTTTTATAACTATTCGAGGTTATAATATTGGTGACCTTGACAGTCTAGACTGTCGCCGACTTGAGTCATAATTTATCACATAAATATGTACTTTAGTTGGGTTGGTAGATAACAGAAGGTCATCTACCGAAGCGCTAAAAGAAAAGAATCAGACATGTAAAGGAGCCCTTGAGGCCTACTTGCAGAAATAAATAAGTTTGAGTTTGACTAGTTTTTTATCCCTTCTGCAGGAGGCTACAGCGATGAATCCAGACATGACGGTCGAAAAGATAGAAATCCAACAGCAGAGCACGCAGCCGTAACACGCCGACGCCGAGTCGCCAACCCGCTCCGACGGCGCGTACACACCTCCAAGCTAGTCGACCCTCACAGTGCATTGACAACCCTAACAACGTTTTACGGACGATTGACAACCCTATGAGCGTATGTGAAGCGAGCGGTAAGAGTGATACGTCTATAAACTTCCGTCGCCAAATTTTGTACGGCCCCGTTAGTAGTGAAACGGGTGTTTAGAAGACAGGGTTGGCATTAAAATAACGCGCACTTAAAACTGCAATTTATCTAAATTTGCTATTTAAATTGTACTACCGGCGCGTTACTTCAAGAGATCCTTACAATCGTCCCTTTTGTTGAAATATGAATCTATTTCAGTTAAGTAGCTGTCTCTTTTTTACATAGTGACATTTGACAGTTCAAGCTTATTAACTGAAAGAGGTTTATAATTTTTAAATCGAGGTCATTATTGAACAGAAACGTATTTGGTGCAATGTAATTTGTTTTAATTATATTTCAAGTATACGCTGTCGGTCGGCTAGCGATTCCAAGGTTTGAATTAAGTAAGGTTGACTAGTGCAATGCAAATGGCGGACGAAAACAAAATGGCCGCCTCGTTTCTTAAACTTGTATGTATCTACTTACATACGATAGTTGTAAGCGACATCACTGCGAATATTAATATAAGTTACGCTATACTATATTAATTAATTATGAAAGTTAATTAATCTTCTATTGGATGTTGTGACGTCGAAACGCACCGATTTATTTTATCATGCAATTTTATTTGTATAAATAAATGTAAGTTCGGCATTGATATTGTTTTTTTAAGCTTAGGCTAGGATCAACGCATTTCATAAACAGAAGTATCAGGCTTTGTAGAGATAAATGTTGCCATAGTAAAAAAGTGTTCGTGTATTAAAAATATAATAACGTTTCAATATTAATAATGTTTTCAATATGGGATAGCTTTAAAACAATGTCACACGAGTTAAACCACCGTTTTTTAGATTATAAAAAAAATGAATATTTTCTCTCCATATTTAGTATTGAAATCTTGATTAAACACTACAATGTAAAGCGGGACTAATGAATTAATGATAAATTGTTTAAAGCTCGACTTTCGTTCCGTCAACAAACAAAAATATCAATTTTAACATCACAAAAATTGACAACCCTGAAAATATACTGAAAAGTTGCGGGTAATTGTTTCATACCCTAAAAATTATCTCTAAGATTCATAATATAACCACAAGGACGGTAAGTCGAGTGTTTCAAAAAATATATGTTAAATTAATTATATAATATATGACATGTTGCTACAACTTCTAATATATTTCACTACTTAGGTGCTACTACTTAGTCTGTAGGGTTCAGAGGTCGGACACGCTCGGTCGAAACCAATGTATGCAATTAGGGACTCTAGTGCCTTGACGAAAACAGTCATTTTCGCATATTTAACTTTAAACGTAACGTAACATTGGATAGCCAACGGGCGACGTTGAAATCGTCCGACCAATCAGCGATCTCGATTTTAGACCAATCAGAGAAGCAAATTCGTTGATTGGTGGACAGGTTATTAGGGTTGTCAAAAAGCCCAGTGTGATATTTTCGGATAAATCCATCGGAAATATTTGTAACGTTACAAAAGCATGCGTTTTAATTGATCGTCTTCGACCTGTTCCGTAACTTGTGTTTTCGTCTCGTGTTTGTTTACGAAATAATGCGAAATTAATATAATTTTGACGATAAATAGTGGTCAATGTTTAGGATTAATATTAGGGCCAGTTGAGCATTTTTTTTCTATGCATGCACAATAAAAATGGCAACCGTTACAGGCAAAGGGTCCTTAGAAAAAAAGGACAAAAATGAACCTTAACATATGTATATTAGGTACAAAATCGTCTTCGGAATTAAAGCTTTCATGGATCCTTATAAAGCAGCTATATAGCTTGAAGCTCATCGATGTCGTGTACCGTTCTCCATTATATAAACATTATATAACTCATATAAGTCATACGGCTCCGGACATTCCAGTATACCTGATTATTCACAAACTCGTATAGTAGCTTTACGCTAGGTCATGACAGTTGTTTCTGTTATTATAGTCTTATTTTCTCTGCGGGGGAATCGAAATGTCGAGTCACTTTCTGTTATCTTAGTTTGTCGTTCGAAATTAAACTTTAGTTGAGTTGAATAAGATTTTGCTAAGTTTAATATGGTCTTATGATAGTTAGATTCTGTATATTTGACTTTGATTTTGATCCCGGAAACCTAGGTGTCTTACTCGATAATTTTTATGAGTATAAAGACACGAAAAACCCGCAGAGTAAGCATAATTCATAAATATAAGAAGTAGGAAAAAAATAAGCGAATCATACACTGACAAGTTATAAACAGTCAAATAAACTATATGGCTTGACGTTACATTCATAGAATTTATAAGCGTAGGTTCCTGATGTCTTTTGTTGTTTAAACCAATTAGTGGTTGAAGTGACAACCCTAGACTTGTTCGAGTCTTGTCAGTGTGTGCGTGAGTAATTGAAGTAGCACTACTGATTATATTTATGTGTTGTGACATCAGGTAAGTCAATGATACTGATATTGTACAATTATTATTAATATATTTCTTACACGCTAGACGTAATGTTTTGTATTAGTATAAGTTTATATTACGAAGTTATTGACACTGATTTAAAATCAGATTTAAGTGTAATATTTTTTTTCTGTACTTTTTTATCAATTTCGCTTTATATTTATCGATCTTTTTCAACTAGTCACAATTTACTCAACATTAAATTCTATATATTCTAGTTTTCTTTCAAAGCTTATTCCTTATTCCATAATCACATAACTACCTTCCTATATAGGTGTTAAAACCCGAAATAATATTTTATAATCATTGTGACATGTTGAAAATAATCGAGAAAACGGATTTTAGGGAAAAATATCATATCAAACGAGGAATGAGGCACTTATTTGCTATACGTATCGCTTATGACTTTAGTCATAACCTTAGCAACCAGTGTTTCCATAATATATGTGTTAAAACTGATTTATGTCATAATGAAGTAATAAACTCTGTGCTCTATGTGATAGAGTTCAAATTTCAACGGCATAATGGTTAAGGTTATAAACTATGGTGGTATTTTTCCCTACGTCCCCTCTGACTTGTGTTGTCGTATATTTATTGAAGATGTTTATTTTTCTAAGAGTCCCAGCTCCGTATTATTTTGTATTTAACGAGAAGTTATGGAATACATTACAATAAAGATGCTTTGTTTTAAACTTGTGTTTAAATTATAAACTCCCTAAAAACTCGAAAGTCGATGAGTATTTGTCTCACCGCCGGCGAGTAAGCGAGTAAACCTGTAGGCTTATGATGCCACGCTTTGTCGCGCGATAAATAAATGATAAAGCATCCGTCACGTTCTGACAAATAGTGTGTGAGAGTGACCGGATGCTTATCATTTATTTATGGCGCGACAAAGCGTAGCATCATAAGCTTACCGGGCATGTAACCGTGACCGTCAAGATGGCGTACACCGTAAAGATATCCAAAAGATATGGGTAGTTTCACGAGAGTTGAGGCCACGCACATAACAACAGTCATGTAATGACAGCGGGGTTTTAAAATTACTGTTCTTTTTTCGTACCGATAGCAGGTTCAACAGTGAATTGCAAGATAGACCAAAAAGTTTGTTTAAACTATACCCTTGTGTTTATTTACTCAATCGGTCATTTCATTCATTCACTTTTTTTGCAATGAGTACTTGTAGCTGTGTGTGTAATCATTCACCTCAACTCGTGTAACTACCTATACCGACGAAATACCTATAATTATAGGTGAAAAACATTTCGCACCGTCAAGCTGCCGTACCCTTTGCCTTGATTTTGCCATCTTGACGGTGTGAAATTTTGTACACCGTTAAATCATGGAATTTCTCGCCTTCTATGATAGCTAGAGAAATGAAATTTTAGGGCTCTATGGTACTACTTTTAGAGGTATAAAGCGTTTCCGAAAACAAAGCCGTTCCAGAGATACAAGCGGTGTATGCCAGCTTGACGGCCCGGTAGAGTACACCGTGAACAGGCCTTATATTTCGAAAAGGTTTAAAGGTAGGTACTAAATATAACCTAAACCAATTTCATCCAGGTATTTCGTCGGTAGGTACCTACTATTTGGGTACTATTTATTGGCAGCGTCAGATTCTGGATACCGTTATGGTGCAGTGTATTCCACCTTGACGGTCACGTGTAACTAGGGATGTAACGATACATAATTTTGCCGATACGATACCGATACCGATTATTGCAGTAAATAATCGGCGATACCGATACCGATATCTTAGGGCCGATACAGACGGACTGCAACCCAACTGCAACTCCCTACGATTTGTATGGGAACTGCATCACAACTGCACGCCGACTGCGCAGTTGTGATGCAGTTCCCATACAAATCGTAGGGAGTTGCAATTGGGTTGCAGTCCGTCTGTATCGGCCCTTACTTATTCTGTGACAGCGTCTCCGTTTTACCGGCACAGCGTGATTCCCAACTACACTACCCAGTCGCTTATGAATCGCATAGAATGTTACACGTAGGGATGTAACGATACCGATATATACAACCGATATTTGAACAGCGCGAAAAGATTTTGCTGTATGAAAAAAATCACTAAAAGTAATTTCAATTACTGACTTAATTAATGTATTGGTCTATTACCTTGTGCAATGATAATTACTATGTTAATTATATCTTTGGTTAATTTTTTTTTAATTTTAAGTTGACTATCTATTTACTCTCAAGGTTGACTCTCTGTTAAATATAGCCAAGTTTTAGGTATGATAAGGACATACATTGGTCTGAGGTGCATACTTCATTATTTAGCTAAGGGCCGATACAGACGGACTGCAACCCAATTGCAACGCCCTACGATTTGTATGGGAACTGCATCACAACGGCGCAGTCGGCGTGCAGTTGTGATGCAGTTCCCGTACAAATCGTAGGGAGTTGCAGTTGGGTTGTAGTCCGTCTGTATCGGCCCTAAGATATCGGATCTAATAGTACGAAGTACAGAAGTCTCTCTAACGAAACTGTCGTTCGGGCACGACCACCGGACGGAACGCACCGCATCCGACCGTTTCTCTAACGCGTGCTCTTTCTGGTCCCTGGCTTAACCCCCTACATGGGGCCTCAAGGCCACGCGGCGAAATCTCCTCTCCTGTCGTCGGTTCTAGTCGGCCTTCAGCTGCAGTGGCCGCATTTGATGTTTCAATGTGCTTGCTCACTATATAAATTTTGCGGGAAAGGAACAAAATAATGCAATACAATTAAAATATTAGTGTATTTATTATTCGTAATAATATCACAATACATGTACTATTGATTCATCACATAAATGACAGACTACTTATTTGACTACAATTTGTTTAAATGTTCTATTAATCATCGAAACGTAATGTATGGAACAGTAACGCCGAACTAAAATCACGTTGAAATTTACTCCATCACGCCTACATTTTATAATCAATACGTCTTATGTATCAATAGGGCTGATAACCAACTTAATGTTTACTATATGTTTGAGTCTAAAATCATTTATGACAAATATGAATATTAAATTAAGGAAGGCGCATTTTCAAAAGGTTGCATATCGTTTAAAAGACAAAAAACCGGTCAAGTGCGAGTCGGACTCGCGCACCGAGGGTTCCGTACAAAATCATCAGTCACGTGAATAATTCAAGAAAAGGGTGTATTTTCAAAAACGTAATTTCGCTGTCATGACATATTGGCGAATACTGAGAAGATTCTGCCTTATAGAATTGGCACTTTTGGTTACAATGTAGAATCAGTCAAGTTCTAACAAGTAACCAACGAATGCCAGTCTAGTGAGGAGGAATCTTTTAAATATTGGTGGCCAGAGAAATTACGCCAGAGAACATACATCCAAAAATTGTATGGTGGGACAAACTTAACTTTGCTCTTGTAAACCTGTTGTCCCCATACATCGACATATGCCGCGGTTAGTTTAGTAGGAGCAAATAAGGTTGGCTTACGATTTTTTCGAATTTCTAAAAAACGCTGCAAGTTAGGAAAACCGTTTTATTTTTCCTGTAATATTTAGGATAATATTAATAATCGGTAATTATTACAGATTTTTCTGTTCAGTAACTTCGGAGATAATAGGGGGGAATGGTATTTTTTTAAACGTTTTTGGTCTTAAATCAAAAACTACACGTCTAAGAAAAAAAATAAAAACGGTTTTGAAATCTCCATATTAAGCCCTTTCATTTGATATCCCACTCGATATATTAACTCAACTTTTGATTTTTGACATCCCATTTCGGTCCCCTTTAAAAAAAAAGTAAAACAGGTATAGGATTTTTTTTCTGTTCCATAGGCTCAAATTAGCGGTTTTTAACACTATTCCAAATTTCAAGTCGATAGCATCAGTAGATCCTGAGATATCTTGCTGTGACAGACGGACAGACAGACAGACAGAGTCGCCCCATAAGGGTTCCTTTTTTACCATTTTGGTATGGAACCCTAAAAATTGTGATTGGTTACAAACCTACTGATGTGAGAAATTCATTTGATGCTATAGTTTTTTCTTTAAGACTAAGTACCCACTAGCTCCGCTCCTTTGGCACGTATTCCGTGGGGGCGATTTTTAGCGTCAGTTAAGTCTGTGCGGAAAGAGAATAGGATTTAGATTTGGGGGCGCTGTAATGCTTTTCTACCGTAGAAAAAAATATTTGCCGTATTTGCCATACTGGTTAGGTTACTTCCGTTTTTCGCCACGCCTATTCTCTTTCCGCACAGACTCTACGCTTCCATAATTATTATATTTCGATACTATTCCCAGGTATCCAACTTATGAATAAGTCAAACATAACACAATCCCAAATTGGTGTCAAAATCAATATGATTTATAACATCAATTGGAATAAATATAATATGAAATCATTGACAAACAACTTCTGGCATCTAGATTATTTAGAGAGCTTGTTTTTAATTTAAAACGTTATAAAATAGTTAATTATTCCATGAATTGGCCTTGAGACAAGGATACATTCTCCAACAGGATACACAACTAGGGTGGTAAAACAAAGAAAGGCCGAGATCGCAGATGGTTGCGGCCCGAGCTGCAAGCTCCCGTGTTGTGTACATTATTTTATGTCTACATTTGGCCAGAAAGCGGCTTTTTCCGTACGCGCAGCGTGCGGAAAAAGCCACTTTATGGCCAGGATGCCACGCCACACCTGGCAAAGGATTTTTTGTTGGTTGCGGTCCAGCTAACTTCGGGAATCACTAGACTACGGCAGCCAACCTAACCGAACAGATGGGAGGCGATATTCCTGACTACTCCTTCGTTGTTCTTCCACTGCATGCCTTCCTTGCCGAGCCCGTAGGGGCTGTCTTCGCCCGTCTGGAGGAAGTACAGCCCAGTGGTCCCCGGCTTGGACCCGAAGCCCATTGGACTGCAAAATAAAGAAAATGCTGTGGAGTCTGTGCGGAAAGAGAATAGGCGTGGCGAAAAACGGAACTAACCTAACCAGTATGGCCACGGAACAGAAAATACGGCACATACAGTAGAAAAGCATTACAGCGCCCCCCAATCTAAATCCTATTCTCTTTCCGCACAGACTCTAACACATCACATCATCAGCCTATACAATGTGCGGCCTGTAACCGGGGCGAATAATTAAAACGAAGATTGTACTCTTCAAGGGGCCATTCATTTATTACGTAAGACGATTTAGGGGGGGGGGGGGGGGGGTCAACAATGTCTTATTTTTTCTTACAGGGGGGTGGAGGGAGTTTTGATCGTTCTTACGTAAGATCATAAAAATGCGCAAAATAATCTTAACTTTTGAAAAAGCGCGCAAATCCGCGCGAGAGCGTAGGCGCGTGCTCGGTTGCGTATAGGTACTTTAATAAAAAAATTAAAAACTGCAAATAAACGTCCCTACAAAAATGATTCTTTGAAAAATAAAAATTTAACAGCCCATACGTAAAATCATTTTTCTTTTAGATTCTTACCTACGTAATAAATATTAAATAGGGAGGGAGGGGGTCAGCCGATTCTTATTTTTTCTTACATAAGGGGGGAGGGGGTCAAAAACTGGCAAAAATCGTCTTACGTAATAAATGAATGACCCCCAAACTGAACAACATTTGTTCAGTCACATTTAAAAATAACTTATGTTTTAATTTTTAGATCACTTTAATAGTACATTGTGTATCAAGGGCGGTAGGTAAGGAATTACAAACGAGTGTTTGTTACAAGGCCGAGGCGAAGCCGAGGGCTTTAATAACACGAGTTTGTAATTCCTTTACCGCCCGTGGCACACACAATGTTTTTCATCACACTTGTGAGGAAATCTAATTAAAATTAACCTCACTTAACCTAAATAAAATTGTAAAACTGACAGTGACATTAGTGACATATCCATAGACAATGCGCAACGTTTGGAAACCATAGCGGTACAGACCTAAAACGGTTGATTTTATAATTGCAAAATACTGAAATACACTATTGAAACATTTAATTAATGTTACAGAAATATGTGTTTACATGTATTTGCAATACCAGTTCTCTTTAAATAAATATTTCAGTGATAAAAGTTAAAAAAGTAAGTTGGCGTTTCCTTTCAACATGACAAATAAGAGTAAAACAGAACCAGCGTTTCAAATTTAAAAAGAAAACCCTTACGCCCTAGGGCGTAATAGCTCATTTACGGCCCGCAAAACCTACGTGTAATGCACCATTTTCGAGCAAGTGTGATGAAAAGTTTATTTGAAGCCGCAATGTATTGCGATGTTTTTTGTTTGTAGCGTGACAAGCAGGGAGCGTAAGTTTCGTGCAGATGACGTAAAAATGACGTCAAGGTACATACAGCATGATTCACTTTAGGTTTTAGATTGATTTATCGTTACCGGAAATTACCGGTATCGTAAAAGCTATGAATTAATTTTATTACTACCTTAATTAGGTGGTGTTAATGGTAGAAGCCATTTTATAAATCGAGATATTTCAGCCTGTGTTTTCTTATTTATAGAAACGGGAAATTTGAAAAGAAATCAGAAACGCATTTAGATATAGAAGGGACCGCATGAATATAATACATTCGGATAAGTATAATATGTCAAATCGCATATTCGATTAATATTTCCAATTTTCCGTTAAAATAAAAAAAACAACGACGTACCCATTTTTACTTACAAAATGTCTTCTACCATTGGAGCCAATCAATAAAAAAAGAAGTAGATTATAATTAATTCATAACTTAAACGATACCGGTAATTTACGGTAACGGTAAATCAATGTACAACCTTAACTAAATCAGCCTGTATGTAGGTTGACGTCATTTGCCTGTCATCGGCACGAAACATACGCTCCCTGGTGACAAGCGACGTCAATTAGACTGATGTTAACGTACATTGAAAATACTATTTAATTTGTATGAAAAAGATAAAATCTTAAGATTAAATAATTTTTAAAAGTTGTTGAACAAAAGCCCCGGTTACAGGCCACACATTGTATACGTCCCACTGCTGGGCACAGGCCTACTCGCATAGACGAGAATGTAGTTCTCACGTTAGCCCACTGCGGATTGAGGACATCAAATTTCTTCGCGGATGTATGCAGTTTCCTCATGATGTTTTTCCTTCACCGAAAAGCTAATGGTAAATATCTAATAAAAATACTATTTTGTACATAAATTCCGGAAACTACATTGGTACGAGCCAGGATTCGAGAGGTCATCTCTGCTTGAAAGGCACATGTCCGAACCACTCGGCTACCATAGCTTTGCACCGCCGTATATAGTAAGTAAAATAGCACTGTTGCGTACATCATTCTTTATTATATTCTATAGCTACATGATCTAATCCACAAACCATGTATTAAAGTAGACCCAACAAATGCTTAGGTATACTTCACGTGCCATGGCTTTTGCGCTTTGCGCAAATTACCTCTCAGTTGCACTCTGGCCGTTCAAACTGTCAGACGCAAAAATCTGACACGCAACGTTCTCATACAAATCTTTTACTTTAGAACTTTTTCCTTCTATTGGGACCGAGCGCGACGACAGCGCCACGTGATAGGCGGCCATTATGGACAATATTGTCACCGCTGTCAAACAAGAAGTAAGTAAATATTGTGAAAAATATTAATGAAATCTTGTGTTATTTTACTATATTACACAATTTTGGACAATGGTAGTCAGTAACAGTATTGCCAATAATATTAAAATTGTTGTTTTCAGTGAGAAAAGTCAGCGACAAAAATGTCAATTTTAGCCGTAGCGAGCGCTGTGATCGTTTAGGCTACCCCCTCCACCCGCTTTGCACTCTGCCAATCGATATATTTCTGTGATCTAATCAGATCTCCCTGCAATTTAGGTACCTGACAGATTTCTCGCATTGACTCTTCTTGAACGCCTCCCAGTCTTTACACTTAATTGCGGGGAACGCATCAGGCGTCTTCACGGACTCCGCGAAGTAGACCCAGGCCCTGCTGTGGCTACACGTCTGGAAGAGGCAGTTGGGCTGCTGCGAACCGCTGTTGGGGTAGTAGTCCACTTGACCTGAAATAGAAGGAACGGAGTTACAGCACTTCCCTATTTACTTTGGTTTTCTTAAGGCCAGACTTAAATGTTTAAATAGTGTATTTATTTCAGTATTTTGCAAAAATAAAATCAACTAAAATGGCCGTATTAGGTCTTTACCGCTATGGTTTCCGAACGTGACTTGGCATTCGCATTGTCTATGGACATATGTCACTAATGTCACTTTCTGTTTCAATATTTTCTTGTCATACTGGGACGTTTAGTAATGTTATATTATTAAGATTTCCTCACAAGTGTGATGGTAACTCGTGTTATTAAAGCCCTCGGTTTCACCTCGGGCTTATAACAAACACTCGTTTGTAATTCCTTACTTACCGCCCTAGGTACACAATGTACTATTTCGAGTAGTCGCCCCGGCCTGTGATGGTCGTGGGCACCATTTTCGATTATTTCGTAAATAATCCCGTGTTTCCGAGCGCTACCAAATAAATGCTATTGTAAAATAGTACTTCTAGAATTAGAGCATAAGCTGTGTATAGTAGTAATTATAATTCGGGAGAGGAAAGTTTACGCTGTAACGAAACGAAGACCTTTGAAACTTTGAATCCGGATAAGCCACGTTTGACGTTCACGGTCGCTTTATGTCAAAAGCCACTCTTAGTAAGTATTTGTTTTTTCTCTATAAGTAATTATGACTGCGAATTTACACAAACCTTGGAGCGTTACCTATGACGCCTCTATTTTGACAAAGTCTGTTATGCTATTCTGTCACATTAGGTACTCTGACGAGTTTGCCTTGTGACCTATATGTATAAGAACGTTTGTATGAACTTCTTGACTTACCAACTGGATCCTTGAGTCCATAAACACCCGCGTCGGTATGTATAACATCCACAAATTCCGCGTCCGTAGCTTTGAGCCTCAGCTCTGGATCCACATGGCTGAAGCAGGGTCCGGCCGGGTCCAAGCCAGTAATCCGGCCGACCTTGTGTCCGGTCAGGTTGGCAAATGTCTTCCCGGTGAACCCGGACACGTGGGCGCCGAGGCTGTGACCGATTATGTGTATGGATGATGGGTCGACACCCTCTGCGGATCACACAAGTTTTTGGTAAAAACTTTACTAATTGATATAAAGACATTTTAAGCGTTCACTCGATTCTTTCAATATCTTTTCATCAGATCTTGACCTGGTGACCTAACGACGGAACCACCTGGAAGATAAATACCCTATCAGCAAAGTATAAAGACAAACAGACAAAAAACGATTCCGAGAAGAGAATTGGTCAGCCATTTTCGAATAGGTAACCAGGGCACATACAAAAAAAATCTGACAAACTATCATAGACGCTCGCATGACTATAGCGAGAACATTATAGAAGAAATAAAACAAAATATAAGTCGGGTGGGACGTTTATTTTGATTGGAGGTAAGTCAGGTAAGAAGGTAAACATGATCAGTCTAGGAAACTCCCCATTCGATGTGAGTAACAATGTGAAGTTCGATTTTCCTACAATCAATGGTGTTTGCGTGTCAACTTGAGTATACACACATAAATATAGTTTATATGACACTAAGTGGGCAATAGAAATGTATTGTTCATAATAATAGTTCTGTAATAAGCGTATTTTGCAATGCGACCTTAAGCGTATGATTCACTAGGTAATTCACTTCCTTCCATAGTTTCCATAATAATAGAACATTACGCAACTAGGGTGGTAATACAGAGGCCGAGATCGCAGATATTTGCGGCACGAGCTGCAGGCGAGTGACGTAAATATGCGATCGAGGGCTTTCTTTATTACCTCCCGTGTTGTGTACATCATTTTATGTCTACACTTGGCCAGAAAAGGTATAAAACCACTATATGGTCAGATGTGGCATAACCTAAGTAACGCAATTGTATTGTTTACAAAATTCGAAGGCTTAAGGCCGAGCCACACCGGCTGCGTGTGCACGCACTGTACGCTGCAGCTCCTTGACTTTGGGCGTGAGCGTGACTAGCCGCCATTTTGAAAAACTTTCATACTATACAACGCGCGCTCATACCCAAAATACCGCATTCCTAAAATACCAGATTTTTAAAAAACCGGATTCTCGATACACCAGATTCTCCGTATACAAGATTCCCAAAATAACACACCTAACAAAGTGATTTAGATTCTTGAGTAACTTACGATTTTATAATCTAGTGTAACGGAAATGTGGTAAGACAGGAACCTCATAAATCGAAAATCTGGTTTTTTGAAACATCTGGTATTTCGGGAATGCGGTATTTTGGACACGAACGACAACGCGTACGCCACGCGCACGCAGACGTGTACGCAGCCGGTGTGGCTCGGCCTTTATTGTAGTATTGGTAAAACTGTAGCTCAAACATTCTCATTGTATCTAACTGGGCATTTCTACGAGGTATTTTTTTTAAAGCCTGACTAACTTGTAACCCTAGTGGGCGTAGCAATTATAATATGACCGAGTGGTCGGCCGTGGCGTTCCCTGGGGTCGAACCAGGTCGCTAGCCGGACCACCCCGAGTGAATCGGACTGGGTGGGTGCCGGGGGGCGCCTGGGGTCGAACCATTTCTCCGAGGGTTCAAGGGTTCTTGAAGGACGTAATTCCCCTGATCACAAATTGACGATTGGTGTAGCCTAGTGGTTAGTAACTATGCCTACGAAGCTGACGGTCCTGGGTTCGAATCCCGGTAAGAGCAAATATTATTTGTGTGATGATATTTGTTTCTGAGTCTTGGATGTTTTCTATGTATTTAAGTATTTGTATATATTAAATATATCGTCGTCTAGTATCCATAACACAAGCCTTATTGAGCTTACTATGGGACTAGTGCGATTTGTGTAATACTTATTGTCCTCTAATATTTATTTATTTATTATTTACAAATGGACGTAGTTTAGGGAAGAGGAACCAACGCACACGAACCAATTTTAGAATTATATAATTTAACGCTTAAACAAAAGGTTGACATTTCACTGATGATTTTGTGGGTTAGATCCTTCTCCCTAATCTACGTTCAAATATTCCGAAGATTCCGCCTCATTAGCCGCCGAGTTATGAAGGTGATGAACCAAGCCACTATGTACAGTCGAGTTCATTTACATCTACTTACACATATAAGAGAACTAAAATATCTGAACATGCTTTTATGCTTCTGACAATAGCAGGGTCTCTCAGCATCTCCAAAATTTGACACCTAGGCCAAAAAGCGTAAATCCCCGGATTTTGGACCTCAAACGAACCAAAAACGACAACAGCAACGCAGTTTTTTTCGCCCATGGGGGGGGGGGTGTATTAGCTCTCGCGGGCCGAGTAGCAAACCTGGACTTAAAATGAAACCCCGCCCGGACGTTCCCCGGACGCTCTCTAAACTAGGACAGATCCAGGGAAACCCGGACGAATGGCAGCCCTAGACAATAGGGTCGTGTTCAGATATTTTTGTTTCCGTAACTGTGTAGATGTGAATGAACTCGACTGTAGTTAGATGCGGTAAGGGGTAATTACACAAAAGTTCACGTTGGGTCGAAGTGTATCCGATATGACCCCCAAGAAAAGAAGACAAGACGTTTTTCAATAAGACACAGTGCGAAGTAGCCTAGATCTAATGTCATCTGCATGGAAAATACCGTAACATCACATAAACTATAAATAATATGATAAACAACCATAAGTAATACCATTTAGAATAATTTAAATATTATGAATATAACATCCGCGAAGGTCTCGGTATAAATATCAATGTTATTAATACATAAGTGCTCTTAACTGCCAATTAAATCCAGTTCAGAAGAACCCACTTCTGACGTCATAATGATCATCACTTGATGCTAACCTGTTATGTATATTATTAGAAGTTTGTTAAAGCATAGTAGCAAAGATATACAGGATGTGTTTAATGTCCTGTAACAATTAAATCTATTGACATGAAAATTGGCAAAATTAAATCCTGGACTGAAAAGTAAGTGACTTATTTTTTTATAAAGGGTCTTTTAAAAATTTTTAAAAAGTCAGCAACATGCGTTTAATGTTCCTGGTGTTGTAGGCGTCCATAGTGACTGCTATTAGTCAGGCAGACCGTACGCTTGTCTGCCACCCTCTCCATCAGCCTATTTACGTCCCACTGCTGGGCACAGGCCTACTCTCATAGATGAGAGTGAATGGGCTGTAGTCCACACGCTAGACTGCGGATTGGGGACTTCGCATACACCTTTGAATTTCTTCCCGAATGTATGTAGGTTTCCTTACGATGTGTCTCTTCACCGAAAAGCTTATGATAAATATCTAATAATATTTCGTACATAAGTTCCGAAAAAACTCATTGGTAGAGTCTGTGCGGAAAGAGAATAGGCGTGGCGAAAAACGGAACTAACCTACCCAGTATGGCAAATACGGCAAATATTTTTTTCTTCGGTAGAAAAGCATTAAAGCGGCCCCCAATTTTAATCCTATTCTCTTTCCGCACAGACTCTACGAGGCTTCGAACCCAGGACCACTTCTTGAACCACTCGACTACGTAGTTAAGTTTTTTACCTATACCATAAGTTGGCCACCCTAGTAGTATAAAAAAGACGTACTGTTGACCATGGCAGTGAGCACCTCGCCCAGCCTCTCGCCCATGAAACGCACGTACGTGGTGGAGCGCAAGTACAGCCAGTGGATGAGCGAGCTCCCGTCCAAAGCCAGCACGTTGCAGTTCCCTGGAATAACGAGGATAATTAGAGCAGGATTGTATCTGGGCTTTTTTATTTAAAATGTCCTTTTAACTAGCAGTTAATAGGTCGCCACGAAGACGATTGGAGCCTATGCACACGGCGTCTTTCAAGGGTGGATCAGTACCACTGTGCACATAGATACATACATACAACCTTATACTTACATATCATGAATCAAGTTTGTTACTTTGTCTATCTTCTGTGGTATTAGTTATTCTTTCTCATCTGCTCAAAGGTTAGCTTGAAGAGATCCCTTGCAGGGATAAGCTTGCCTTTGTACATAACCATTGATTTTTGTCTTTCTCCATCGCATAACGCGTGCTCTTTCTGGTCGCCGGCTAAGCGGAATTATCGGGGGGCAAATTTGGTACTAGCAGCCGCGCGGCGAAATCGCGGAGTGAGCCGCTCCTGGTTGAAGTGACAATGGGCTGGGAATATAGCTCGAACCGATGGCTGTTGAGGCTCCTGAATGGAGACCACGAACCGGAAGGACCTTGGGTCGGCCCCCACAAGATGGTCTGACTGCCTGCTAAGGCCGCCGGAAGTCGATGGACGTAATAACTAGGGCTTGCAGTATGGCAGCACCGGGAATTCCCGGTTCTCTCATACAAAAAATTCCCGGTAGGTACTGAAAACCCTATTAATAACGTGAGACCGACCGTTCGCTGTAGAACTCTTTGTGGGAGACCTATGTTCATCAGTGGAAGTCTCGGCTATGATGATGATCATTATATATCGTGGTTATGATATACTCTAAAAGATTTGGCTAGTCGGTTAGTAGCTGGTCAGTTCAAACCTGTCCGGCCTCTCAAACACCAATAAACTGTCAAAATGTCATGTTAACGAGATATGTTGTTTGCGTCTCGGTACTAAGATATAATTAGAAGATAACAGTTACTAAGAACCGTAAAAAATAAACTGGTATCCTAATAAGTTAATAACATGTTAATAGAACGTTGACCTTACAATCTTTATAACATATTCGGTACTTCACTGGAAATTTCCTATGGAAAATCCCGTATAGGTACTGATATGATTATAATACTTAATAGTTTCTTCAATATGTTGATTTTTCAGCAACGTTCTCACCAATCCTTTTAAATTGGACACCTCTTTGTTTGAAATTTGTATAGAGGTACAATTTAAAATCTTGTAGTCAAATAAAAATTACGGTACAACTTAGCGTTCGTGAGGAGTTGAGGACTTAGGATATTGTTTTGCCTCTTTTACCCCAATTGAACCTCCGGTCGACGATAGGTACAAGGAGTTATAGGTAAAAACTTCGTATTTCTAACATTTCGTTATTAGTGAGATCTACATTAAATTAAAGATAGACTCTCTGACTCTCTGTTTGTTTCATAACGACTTTTCCAAGCTGTATGTGGAATTTAGGGGAATAGTCAGGGGACAGCATATCTCTACAGTATCTTGGCTGAGTAGTGACTCGCTGATGGCGCTGAAGCTGCCTTTGCTCGGGTCATCAGTGAACCCGTGCACGAAGATGTATAGGCGCTATGCTGGGTTGAACTCCCGATGTTGTAGATCGTCCTGCTGTTACAATACAGTACCTTGGCTGAGTAGTGACTCGCTGATGGCGCTGAAGCTGCCTTTGCTCGGGTCATCAGTGAACCCGTGCACGAAGATGTATAGGCGCTATGCTGGGTTGAACTCCCGATGTTGTAGATTGTCCCGCTGTTACAATACAGTACCTTGGCTGAGTAGTGACTCGCTGATGGCGCTGAAGCTGCCTTTGCTCGGGTCATCAGTGAACCCGTGCACGAAGATGTATAGGCGCTATGCTGGGTTGAACTCCCGATGTTGTAGATCGTCCTGCTGTTACAATACAGTACCTTGGCTGAGTAGTGACTCGCTGATGGCGCTGAAGCTGCCTTTGCTCGGGTCATCAGTGAACCCGTGCACGAAGATGTATAGGCGCTATGCTGGGTTGAACTCCCGATGTTGTAGATCGTCCTGCTGTTACAATACAGTACCTTGGCTGAGTAGTGACTCGCTGATGGCGCTGAAGCTGCCTTTGCTCGGGTCATCAGTGAACCCGTGCACGAAGATGTATAGGCGCTATGCTGGGTTGAACTCCCGATGTTGTAGATTGTCCCGCTGTTACAATACAGTACCTTGGCTGAGTAGTGACTCGCTGATGGCGCTGAAGCTGCCTTTGCTCGGGTCATCAGTGAACCCGTGCACGAAGATGTACAGGCGCTGTGCTGGGTTGAACTCCCGATGGCGTAGACCGTTCTGTTGTTACATACAGTACCTTGGCTGAGTAGTGACTCGCTGATGGCGCTGAAGCTGCCTTTGCTCGGGTCATCAGTGAACCCGTGCACGAAGATGTATAGGCGCTATGCTGGGTTGAACTCCCGATGTTGTAGATCGTCCTGCTGTTACAATACAGTACCTTGGCTGAGTAGTGACTCGCTGATGGCGCTGAAGCTGCCTTTGCTCGGGTCATCAGTGAACCCGTGCACGAAGATGTACAGGCGCTGTGCTGGGTTGAACTCCCGATTTTGTAGATCGAGCTGTTGTTACGTACAGTACCTTGGCTGAGTAGTGACTCGCTGATGGCGCTGAAGCTGCCTTTGCTCGGGTCGTCAGTGAACCCGTGCACGAAGATGTACAAGCGCTGCGCTGGGTTGAACTCCCGTGCGAGCGGGATGCGCGCCGCCGCTGATGTGATGTTGTATATCGTCCGCATGCCTCTGTTACCATTCAAAATGAAATAAGTGTTTAAAATACCGTACCCGAGAAGCATAACACTGTAAGTCCTATTGTTTTCCATATTTACTTCCATTTTTATGCTTCTCAGGTACGGAATTAAGTTCCGTTGTTGTTGTTCCTAAGCGTGGCTCATTTTAATAGCACCCGAGTACCGAGTACCATGTGAAAAAGTGTTGTTTGAAAATGGAAGTTCCATTGACCCCACAACCGATCTGTTATATTACACAGTAACAATATGCAGCAAAATAAAGTATACAGGGTGTCCCATAACTGACACGTCACAGTGACACTGGAGGTAGACCAGGTCAAGAGGTACCAAACCTACTTAACATGACCCCAGTAAAAGTGGCACGGTTTTTGAGTTATTGTCGAATTAAAGTTGTTCATGAATTTAGACCGTTTTTAACATTATTAGTGCCAGTGTGCACTCGGAAAGGTGTCAAGGTTAGTTTTTTTTATGTGTACGGTAACATGAATTGTTAATTAAGGTTACAAAAATGGTATTTTATCCAAAAACTAAGTAAAACTGAAAAAAATACTAGTTTGATCTTGAATTAATTCACAGCGAAGTTTAATTTCGACTTTGACCACCAGTAGTGAAAAAAAATTACGGTCGGCGGGTCATGTTAAGTTGGTTTGGTACCTCTTGACCTGGTCTACCTCCAGTGTCACTGTGACGTGTCAGTTCTTCGAAAATCTGATTTCTTTGTCTACAAATATTGTAGACTCCCCTCAGTAACATGATGTATTTGCTTGTTGTATAGAAAGAACTTGGGCACGTGTTACATAATTACCAAAAATTATAAGAGGAATCAGATTCTCGAGCGAGTGAGATAGATGCTTAACATGTATTTATATAGCGAAATAAACGCTACCATCTTCAACCCGCTGTTGTGCCAGCGGTTCTAGCTATGACTCAAATAGCTTGATATGCTTACGGGTCTCTGTACTCCAGCGTGAGCTTGTCCAGCTCGGGTTCCTGCTCCCCCTCGAACTGCTCGTATGCTACTCCGAAGATCTTCTTCACATTCGTGCCTGCAGAACGGCCGTCATTATCACTCATAATGATGTGTTATGATATAAAGAAATCTAATCTACTAAATAAACCTTAAAGTAAAAAACAATCAAAACTACTGCTTAAAACCTATTTCTAAGATGGGCTCCTGTGGCGTTGTGCCGTGAATGCTGGCAGCATGTCCTCGCTGAATCGCGATGCTTATGCGCTGAGCGAGGAAGCTGCCAGCACTCTCGTCCCCCGGGGCTTCGACCAACCACAGCGAAATTTCTTTAAAAAGGTTCTGTGCTGATGAGCCCCACGGACCAAGGGTCTCAACACCACAGGCCATTAAATGGTAATTAAATCCGTGTCATGCTTCTCAGGTGCGGAAATATCCTTGTACATGGTATATTTATTGTTTAGTTATTAAATAAAATCTCATTATCTAAGCATCAGCATAAATACGGACAGTCCAAAGAAACTGGACATTTTGTTTAAGAGGCGTTAGCAAATTTGAATTGTTATCAGGCAAAACTAGAGTAGGTAAAGTTAGCTGTCTTTACCTTTGTCTATAACTGACTATCTGTTTGTCCTTGTAATTGACTATCACTTCTATTAATTAATTTATCGATTTGTCTGTCTATTTATTTAATGGCCTGGTTCATCTGTCTATTTTGCGTAACCATCTTATCTATAAACCTAACCTAACCTATTCATCTTTGAGAAAGTGCTACTCACACTGGCTGGATCCGACATAAGCGATAGTCTCATCTATCGGCTGCTTGACCGCTGCTATCTCCTTCTGCACCCCCCTCCCGAAACCCCCCGCCGCTTTGGTCACGTTCCCCGCCACGGCGTCACGCGCGTCCACCACAGACGACACGCCTGGGAGCTTGTCCACGGAAGGAATTGAGGAGGGGATGGAGGGAATGGGAGGAATGGAGGGATTGACGAAGGTGGATTTGATTGGGTTGTCGGCTGAGGACATGGCTAGGGACGCTAGGAGGAGGGGAAGTAGACCCGCCATGATGTCTAAAAGAGAAAAGAAATGGACTTATAATTATTTTATAATCCTAGAATTAACGTAAAATTTGGTGAAAATAAACTGGAATAGATACCTATTAATACCACCTTTCAAGTTATAACCTTATCAGAAGCTATCGCAAAATTCGGATGCTTATACAGGGTGGGTACCGACATACTTTAGCCATGAATTCCTGGTGGTGTGACGAGTAAATAATGTTATATCAACATGGGTCGAATATTGTCATTTTACATTAATAGTCTTATGGAACAAAATAAATCAGTAAATTCAGCCCCTCGTTATAAACATGTTCTTACTGGAGGAAAAGTTATCAAAAAAAAAAAAGCTAAAATGGAAACGAAAATTCAATTTTTTGGCCTCGTAGTCGCTTACCATCAAATACTGCGAAGGTTAATTGCTGTTTAGTTAAAGGATTTTAAAAAATTAGTAAAACTATCTTAGTGACTTTTATTAGGGCTTGTTACACACTTGGAAGTTTTCATTTAAAAAAGAATGAATATCTCTGAAAGTAAGCGTTTCTCGACTATACATCACATAACTTTTTTTACTCCTAATAGTTGTTAGAATCTATAGTTAAAGTTTGTCGGGTTACTCGTACCCACGGTGTATAACAATCTAAACGTTGGCGTCGGTGTCGATGTTGTGTTTAGTTTAGTGTATGGAGGCTCAAAGTGGACTCAATGATGTTATTTGGCGTTTACTGCTCGATAGAGGCACGGAACCCTTCGTGTGAGAATCCGACTAGCACTTAGCCGGTTTTATTCTTTGTATTATGTTATAGTGAATATTAAAACAGATTTCATCGTAACGTGGAAAATAACCCTTCAATAAGTTTAGACAGTCCTAATGATGTTTATTCGAGGATATTGTATCCTACGATAAAATAAGGGCTATGAACAAATACTGAATGTATACAACGAGATAAAGTTTATTTGTATAGGTACAATTACTTATATCTCGTATAATTTTAGTGGAGTAGGGAGGAGCAGGTATCCCTCCCCCCATATATTAAACAAATATAGCCAAATAAACAAAGCCAAACCAAATCAAACCAAACATACCAAAACCAAACCAAACACCAGAAACCAGAGTCTGTCCAGTCACTTGACTTGTTTGCTTGACTGATAATTCCTACGCACAAGTCATGTGCTCTAGACCAAACTTTTTTCCCAGAGTACCATACCGCATGCTTGAAAATGTCGCGTGGGCCACACGACACGACATGGTCGACCCTGAAGTTAGGTCTAATCTTTATTCTCGGCCGCCGGCGCAATTGGGGGTTGGGGGGAGTGTTCTTTCTGTACAATACATAAATAGTTCGCACACGAAAACGGAGGTAATGTGGTCCGACTTGTCTTGCTTTCCAGCCTCATATCTTGCCAGAATCCGAATCAGGTCGCGTATGTGGCAAAAACAAACTAAGAAATGCCCCGATTATTAATACAAACGGGTTCTTTCAATTCAAATTCATTATTAATGTATGGCGGTCGGCGTTTGCCAGCGTCTGCCTGCGTGAAAATCACCATAAATTGTTCGAGCGTCGAACGTGCGTCCTGTGACCCTCGGGTTGTACCATAGGTTCTCCCGCGGGTCGGAGGTCCATAGGCCCTCCCGCTTTTTTCCCGTGGGCCCGATTGGAACGGCTTGCGGGCCATAGTTTGGAGAACTCTGCTCCAGACTGCAGTGGCGTGGCGTAAAAGATATCCTTGGGCAAGCCTGTACAGATTTGGCGTACATTTTCCTTTTGAGCTGTAGAATAAGGAGCTCAAATGTTTGATATTGGGTAAGCCGGTGGAAATCGAGTTCTTTGGACGCCACGCTACTGCTAGACTGTACCCACGATTCATACTTTCCGCAAATCCTCACTCTCCATTTATTGTATCATCTTGCGGTTCTGTGTCGTCTGTGCGACGCACTTTTCGGTGAGTTATGAAATCGATTTCATGCACGGAGTTTTGTAACATATGTATATAATCGCGATTGCCTAATTAGTATCGCTAATTTAGATAGCAAAATTATGGTTTTGTTCAAGTGTCTTTTAACGTGGTATTTTCTTCAAGTCAATGGCAATTCAAAAATCTTTTTAATGTTGTCGAACGAAAGTAGACGCCTAGCCGTTTGATAGAAGGGCTAGACGGCCCGATTTTCATCCAGGCACTTAACTAAATGGCGTTTTTTGAAAAGGCTAGGCAGCTAACCAAATATGGAAGCAACATGAAAGTAGAATACGATTAAATATCGACTATCGACATTATTGATAATGACCCCACGGCCCCGTTCTTTATCTTTCATACACTGTGTTTTTTTTATTTCCGTTACATTCGACAGTTTGCTTCGAACGTCAACAGAAGGTATTTGGTATATCGCTTTTTGTTAAATTCGAAATTCTTTTTTTTTAGGTACTTTTCATACAGAATAAATTGATATTGAGTTGAATATAGTACATTATACAACTAGGGCGGTAATACAAAGAAAGGCCGAGATCGCAGAAGTTTGCGGCCCGAGCTGTAAGCGAGGGACGTAAATATGCGATCGAGGGCTTTCTTTATTACCTCCCGTGTTGTGTACATCATTTTATGTCTACACTTGGCCAGAAAGCGGCTTTTTCCATACGCGCAGCCTGTGGAAAAAGTCACTTTATGGCCAGGTGAGCCAGGTGTGGCATACATTTTTTTTTTACTTTTCATACAAAATAAATTTATATTGAGTTGAATAACCATTTTAAAAGACACTTCTGAGTTAGGTAGTCGAAAATTAAAGGCGGGTCTAAAAAAATTTAAAACTCAAATAACTTGATAACCATTGAGTTTTGACCCCCGGTTGATTGGACTTAAATCATTGCAAGAATAATCCCTTTCAAGGAATGCATCGATTTTCAAATCACCCTGTACAAGCTGACGATGATGATGATTCGATTGACATCAGGCACTATAAGGTCAATCGCAGGGCAAAGAAAAAGATATTTGATTATCTTTTCCTATATTTTTATCATTTCCCATAATATTTATTTGCCATAAACAGCTTTTTTGCAAAAACTATAATGTTTTTAAAATTATTAGAAAACTAACCTACCCTAACATAATAGACTCAATACGACCCATTAAAAAAACCTTAAAAAATTACGTTATTAGATTTTTTTTTTGATAAATACATTTTATGAGAAATTATTCGATTATGGCAAATAATATTAGAGCAAAGATGTCATAACATCTTGGTACATATTTTACTATTGATAGGTACTATGAACTATAGTTTAAAAAATAATACAGAATGACATATTCCAACTTTATAATTTTTAGGGTTCCGTACCAAAATGTTAAAAAAGGAACCCTTATTGTGCGGCTCTGTCTGTCTGTCCGTCTGTCACAGCAAGATATCTCAGGATCTACTGATGCTATCGACTTGAAATTTGGAATAGTGTTAAAATCCGCTAACCCGCTCGCTATTGGATGGGAAAAAAATCTTATACCTTTTTTACTTTTTTTTAAAGGGGTCCGTAATGGGACTTTGAAAATTGAAAGTAGGGCTATTATATCGAGTGGGGTATCAAATGAAAGCGCTTGATTTGTAGATTAAAATGCCGTTTTTATTTTTTTCTTTAATAAGTGATTTTTGATTTATGACGAAAAACGTCAAAAATATCCCATTCCCCCCTATTATCTTCGAAGTTACTGAACAGAAAAATCTGTAATAATTACCAATTATTAATGTCATCCTAAATATTACAGAAAAAATATAACGGTTTTCCTAAATTGCACCGTTTTTGAGAAATTTGCAAAAATCGTAATTATATACTTATTTGCTCCTACTAAACTAATCGCCATAGAGTTTTTCTTGAACTATTCATGTATCTACTTATGAGTTTGTACGGAACCCTCGGTGCGCGAGTTCGACTCGCACTTGACCGGTTTTTTTTTATCTTATCCGACTTCAAAAGACTCGTAGTTTTCAGTTCCACTTTTTTTTCTGTTTGTATGTTCGATTTCTTCGCCAATAGAGAATTGATTTTAATGATTTTTGTTTAACCGATTACAAAAATTAATATTTGTTAATTTAGAACTCTCTCAATTATAAACCGAGTCGATCCATTGATTAATCAAAATTCAAATTTGATTATGGGATGCATTAAAGAATTGAGGGAATTCCCCAAATAATATAGCAACTATAAGTAGTACTTTTTACCGCAGCTCGTCATTTTACTGGCATCATAGTTATTCAATGTTTGAAGTATATAAATTTTTTTAGAAATAATTTATTTGGAAAAAATAATGGATAAAATAGTCATTATTTTTAGACAGTAATAGTATTTTATGCAACAGTTGTATAAGTGGGTTCAAAAAATGCGAATTGCGTGAGTTGCGATACGAGCCGCGAACGCGGCGAGTATCGCAAATAGAGACGCAATGAGCGTTTTTTGACTTAATTATACAACGTTGCATACAATACTTTTTCTACGACGAGGTTTTAAATTATAAAATACAAAAATAATCATAACCTGGAAACAAGGCAAATATGACGTTTGACTGACAAGTATGTGTCTATGGTAAACTTTTTTTTTTATTTAAAATATACTTAAATTAAAAATACTTTTTTTATGTTGGCATCAATGAATTTAGTTCGGAAAGTTTTGTTTTTCTTAAAAACCGTAAGAATTTAATTGTTTGTTAAGTTGGTAGTTGTGCATTTTTACCGTAAAGTTAAAATTGAGAGCTTAATCCTTGGCCTAAGTTTAACCTAGATTTAGAAGTCAGTGGCTGCTAGCAATAACGTAAAGTGACTATAACGACACTAGTGCTGTTATGGGGAATAGAGTATAGACTTCTCTGAACTCATATTATGTATGTGCTTATATTAGTGTTCGTGACCAAGTAAAAGACAGATAACAGTACAGGAGTAGAAAAAAAATTAAAGTTTTCGTCCCGCAGTGGTACACCTACTTGAACGGCAATTAAAAAAAAATAGTGATATTTTTTACAATTAAAAACAAACCTTTTAAAAACAATAATCCAATACGATTCACGGACTATACCGCACACTGGTCACTGCACAGTGCACGCACTAGTTGCGAGTCACACCCGAGACTGGCGACTCCGCCTCTGCGCCTACCTATATAAAACCCGTATCAGCGCACAATCTTTAATTTTGTTTAAAATTTCTTAGAATTGTGTATGCCATTGATGCCAATATGGTTAAGATAGCATTGACAATGTTGTTGTTTTCTTAACTTTTGACAATGTTGTTGTTTCCTTTAAGAAAATAGTTAAGGATACATTGACGCACAAATCTTTCTATAAGGTGTCAGATTATGTAACAGATAAAGATGTTTGGAAAAATTGTAATAGTATTTAATGTAATATAACTGTAATAATAAGTGTATATTTAAATGTAAATTTAGATTCCATCCATCAACAATAGTCATTGCATCTGGCGGGGGCTGTCTCTGCGTGCGCCCCGTGACACGGGCAGGGACAGCATCCGCTGGGTGTACACGTTGCCTTTCATTAAATTGTCGAAAGGGCCTCTACGCGTTGGCTTCGGCTCCGCGCACGCCTCCCAAAGGGCCGGGACACTATTGTCTCGTGTACGGGAAAGTGTATATTGTATTGACGGACATAAGTGTATCTTAGTATACCTACATGAGAATAAATGAATTGAATTGAATTGAACTGCTCCGCTGGTCGAACGGTTGAGACGCTGGGCCGGAAATCCAGAGGTACCGTATGGGTGAGAGCAATTTAATTTTTCTCTGTACTTTGATTTCTTGTATCTATATTTAAAGCCCAATCTACCGGTGGTTAGGGCTGCAGAGAGAGGAATTTGCTGACTTTGCGCGCCGTGTCCAGAAGTTACCGCCCTCTGTATCTGACGCATGATCCAACCATCTAGCGAGTCTCTTGAGATGGTGATCTTCATGACGGAGACACAGCATCACCTGTCATTGACTGGAAAGAGATAGGTGAGCCAAAATTATTTTAGTGCCTAAAATGAAGATGAAACTTTATAGACACTTTTACAAAGTTGCAGATGGGTGTTCAGGGGACTCAGGGTGAGCGTATGCTATTCTGAAATACAAAATAATATGTTTTTTGGATATTATACTCCCATAAGTATAATATCCAAATTATACGTTAATAACAGGGACGTTTTATTAGGCATCATCACCATCAGGTATCATTTGTCGCGCGACAACACGTGTTCTAGTTGTGCTATTTAGAGATACTGGTACAGCCCACATCTTAAAACGTCTAGTTTGCAGTATATAGTAGGTACTAAGATTAAATAAAACAATAGGGAATATGCATGATTTTTTTTTAACAGATTTCTTAACAAAATATGAAAACACCGTAAAAAAGATGACATACAGTCAAAATAAAATTGAAATCGACCAAGAAACACGGAAGATATAAACATTTTAAAAAACTGATC
This sequence comes from Eudemis profundana, assembly GCA_947034925.1. Classification (NCBI taxonomy): domain Eukaryota; kingdom Metazoa; phylum Arthropoda; class Insecta; order Lepidoptera; family Tortricidae; genus Eudemis; species Eudemis profundana. The sequence continues at coordinate 3,608,524 of OX344814.1, read as the reverse complement.
AGAAGCGATCAGAGAGAGAGATCCGATATGGACTATGACGTCATAGTACACGGCCGCCATAAAATCTCCATACTATATTCTGTTTTGCGAGAAAGAGATAGAGATAAATCTGTTGCCAAGTTGCGTTATATCTTGGTTATTTTTATAGTTATTCGAAAAATATTCTTTTCCTACTGTTTTTTATATGAATGAGGTTTTATTAAAGTAAATAAAAAATATCATGCATATTCCCTATTGGAGGAACTGAGCTACTCGGGCATAAAAAAAACTTACGATCGTCGCATAAGTTGCATATTGTCCCTAAGACGACAGATAGAAACCCCGCGTAACAGGGCTGCGTCCACAATACATGTTAGGCGAAGAACACACTGAAATCGCCCGTCGCCGCGATTTTTTCCGTGTATGCGCAGCTACACGGAAAAAATCGCCGCGATTTACGCGCCAGTGTGCGCCACCCCGCGTTTTTTCTATACAAATCGATGATTCTACATACAAAGTTGAAAATCGCTGAGTCGCGTGTCGCCGCGATTTTCGCTGCAGTGTGAGATCCGCCTTAGGTATAGTGTAAGTAATGAGTAGAGGAAGCTTTGGGCTTACGCCAACGAAAATAATCTGAGCATTAACCGGTTAAAAGTTGAGTAAGATATTTTCGAGTACTTTTTACGTTCAGTCAACTGAACAAAGAAGTTCTGAGTTCAAAGAAAATACAAAAATACTTGGGTGTATTTTCTCTGGCGTAATTACTCTGGCCACCAATATTTAAAAGATTCCTCCTCATTAGACTGGCATTCGTTGGTTACTTGTTAGAACTTGACTGATTCTACATTGTAACCAAAAGTCCAATTCTAATAAGGCAGAATCTTCTCAGTATTCACCAATATGTCATGACAGCGAAATTACGTTTTTGAAAATACACCCATTTACCTAAGCAGTTTGTATGAAAAAATCGAGCAATCTCTAGCAAAGCCCCATTTAGACGGGGTGAACACTCGTACCTACGCAATTTTCATTTAATTGCGGCCAGTAATCCGCAACTCTACTCATCGTACCTAGGTAGCACGCAATGTAATCGAACTCGCATACGAGTTCTTCCCCTTTTGATTTATGACGAAAAACGGCAAAAAAAATACCCCCCTATTATCTTCGAAGTTACTGAACAGAAAAATCTGCAATAATTATCAATTATTAATGTCATCCTAAATATTACAGGAAAAATATAACGGTTTACCTAACTTGCACCTTTTGAGAAATTTGCAAAAATCGTAATACATACTTATTTGCTCCTACTAAACTAATCACCATAGAGTTTTTCTTGAACTATTCATGTATCTACTAATGCGTTTGTACGGAACCCTCGGTGTGCGAGTTCGACTCACACTTGACTGGTTTTTTTATACTAAGGTTAAGATAATATACAGGATGATATCGGATACGTGATCAGATTCGATATCACCTAATTAAAAATGAAAATGGAATCATAACTAATAATATACATATGCAGGAGATTCCACAAAGTTCTAAATTAACTACATATGTTACCTAACAGCATAGCAACCGGAAACCCGCAGATACATACAGCCTTAAACACAATAGAAAATAACTCCATTGAAATCCTCGCCTTTTAAGACCTTTCATAAACTAAAAACTAACTGCGTACTTAAGTTTTTATAATTACGGAAGCTAACTGCCAACCCATACGTCATGCGACCAATTTACCATGCAGTTGGAAAACTGTGCAACTGTTATCGTTTCTTAGTAATTTGTATCGAGATTGATAATGGAAATGACGCTAGGCATCGCAAACGTAAGTTTGTAGATTTGCGCACAGAGAGAGGTGGGTTTTTATTATGATTTATTAACTAATGTAGTTGTAAGGACGTTTTTATCGTACTAGGTTCGAGGTGCTGGGTTCGAATCCCAGTGGTTGCAATATATTCAATGAGTGTTTCTGAATTATGCGCATTACCTGAAGTGCGGTGAGGGAAACTATCATGAGGAAACCTGCACATTGAGGTGACTTAATGTGTAACCATTACCTTCGGACCCTTCGGTCTGGCTTCCCTGTCGCAAGGGTTGCGGTCAGATTACAGTCGCTCCATGGTAACATTTTTGAAAATGGTCAAAGATGTACCTCGAATTGAAACGAGAAAAAGTTCTAGGGTGATGACAAGGACTTTAAAATAAATATCAGATCAATTTATTGTTGTTTGTGTCTATAGGCCGCCATTAAGTGATTTTGAACTTTTTGAAAACGTAATGGAATCTGTGCTTCATAAAATAATTGCTACTTCTAGTAAGAAATTACTTATATGCGGCGACTTCAATGTAAATATTTTGGAAAATTCAACATTAAGTGTCAGATTGTTGAATCTTTTCAAATCTTGTAATCTCAAACACATATTTATGGAGCCAACAAGAGTGACTGCTACTAGCGCCACCTGTATTGATAACATTTTCACTGATATTCTTCCTAATACCAAAAGTGTAATCAGCAAGTTAGAATCAGATCATTTAGGTCAATTAATTGTATTTGAGTCATTAAGGAATAATATCTTGAGAAAACAAATTACTTTTGTACCAGTAACTACAGACCGTGTGGAACGAATGAAACATAGTCTGGTTCAGGCGCTACCCTTTTTATCTTCCGACACGACTCCTAGCGACATGTACAATTCATTCTTTCACACCTTTATGGAACATTATAACGCAATATTTACTTCTAAATCGGTCGTGGTTAGTGGTGCACCAGTTTTTAGTGAGTGGGCTACTGTGGACTTACATAAACGTAGACAGGAATTGTATGCCTTGTATGAGGAACGGCGGTTCAATACGAGTGATGAATTTAAAGAGCATGTGAAACAATGTTCGAAGAAATTTAAGATTGATTGTCATATAGCTAAGCGTAATTACTTAAGCCAGAAAATTAGAAATAGTTCTGATATTATTAAAACAACCTGGAAAGTAATTAATGTGGAGACTGGTCGATCGAAGCACACAGTAAACGATCTTAAACTAAAAATTGATGGCAAAATTGTAGATTCCAATTTAGAAGTAGCAACAGAATTTGAAAAGTTTTTTACGGAGATACCAGTATCCACAACTAAGCATTTAAATTCATCACCTTCGTCTGCCGTTACGCTGTTAAAAGATAACGCCCCAGAATGTAGTAAATACTTTCATTTTGAACATGTTAGTACCTCGGATGTAGTAAAGGCGTTTAAATCAATTAATGTCAAAAAAACTAGTGACCTTTGGGGAGTTTCTGTCCATGCCGTTAAATCCCTAATAGAAATCATAGCGCCTGACTTGGTAGTCGTGTTTAATAACTGTGTTGATTGCGGTGAGTTTCCTGATCTAATGAAATATAGTAAAATAACACCTTTATTTAAATCAGGTAGCACTACTGACCCCACTAACTTTAGACCAATATCTGTGCTACCAACTTTCAGTAAAATTTTCGAGAAATTAGTTTTGTCCCAATTAATGAAACATTTTAATACAAATAACTTAATGCATAATAAGCAATTTGGTTTTACTCGGGGTCGCTCAACAACCGACGCTGGTGTTGAGCTAATTAAACATATTTTCGATGCCTGGGAGGAGTCATGTGATGCTTTAGGTATCTTCTGTGATTTATCCAAGGCATTTGATTGCGTTTGTCATGAAACATTGATCGGGAAGCTGCACTACTATGGAGTTAGAGAATCGGCACTGAATTTGTTTAAGTCGTACTTACAAGGTAGAATACAAAGGGTTGACGTGAATGGACAGCACTCACCGGGGTCACTGGTCTCGATGGGTGTACCGCAGGGTTCAATATTGGGACCATTCCTGTTCCTTATTAACATAAATGACTTGCCATACCTCGTAAAGACCCACCATGATATAGTATTGTTTGCAGACGACACCTCACTTATCTTCAAAGTTAAGCGACAGCAGCAAGCTTACAACGATGTAAACAATGCTATCTCTAAAGTAGTAAATTGGTTCAATGTTAACAATTTACTCTTAAATGAAAGAAAGACTAAATGTATTAACTTTATCACGCGTAACGTAAATCGCGAGCAAGCAAGTGTCACTGTTAAGGATGAGGAATTGGAACTAGTTGATAGTACAGTTTTTCTAGGTATAACATTGGATCATAAACTCCAGTGGGGTCCCCATATTGCTAATCTCTCGAATAGACTTAGTTCTGCAGCTTTTGCAGTCAACAAGATCCGACAATTAACAGACATCAAAACAGCTCGATTAGTATATTTTAGTTACTTCCACAGTATTATGTCGTATGGTATTCTACTGTGGGGCAGTGCTAGTGCTTCAGAGCTTAATACTATATTTGTTCTGCAGAAGAGGGCTATTCGAGCGATATATAAGATGAACTATCGAGACTCACTTAGAGATAAGTTTAAGGACATTAATGTAATGACATTGCATTGTCAATACATCTATGAGAATATTATGTATGTACATAAGAATATCATGAATTTTAAGAAGAACTGTGACATACATAATATTAATACTAGAAATAAACATAAGCTCGCAGTGCCCACCACTCGGCTCCATAAAATAAAAACATCATTCATGGGTAATTGTGTAAGGTTTTATAATAAACTGCCACAAAACATAACTGAATTATCTATTAACAAATTTAAGAATTGTGTAAAGCGTAAACTCATGTCCAAAGCTTATTACAGCATACAAGACTACATGAATGATGAAACACCGTGGGATTAACTGCGACATATATTTTAAAACAATGTTTAATCAATTGTGTTTTTTCTGTTTTTGTACTTGCCAATTGTTTTGACACTTGGAGACCATTTACATCTCTAAGAAAAATTGTTTTTAATTTTAATTTAGTTTTAAGTTATATCGTGAGTCACAGATTTTTTTATATTTCTGTAAGATATTAAGTAAATATTCTCAGTTTGTATTTTGACGTTTGGAGATCCTTTACACCTCCAAAACATAATATTTTGACAACGGAGACTCTTTACATCTCCATTAATTTTACTATCAATTTATTTTCTATAATTTTATTTGTATTGTTGGACGCATAGAGAGACCCTTTACATCTCTATAAATGTAGTTTTAAGTTTAATGTAATGTATTAATGAAATCTTATATTAACGACATATTGTTGTAATACTCGTTGGTCAAAAAAGAGAAACTGGTGAGTTTCTTCCGGCGCTTCTTCTCACCAGAAGGTCAATTACCCGAAGCGCCAAAAGAAAAGAATTAGAGATGAGACATGTAAAAGAGCCCTTGAGGGCCTACTTACAGAAATAAATTATTTTATTTTATTTTATTTATTATTTTATCCGGACGGAGCCTCGCTAGCAAAGAACTGAAGCATGTCTAATAAGCTGGCCACTTATGTGTGCATGTTGCTAGCAATAGGAAAAAACTAGTCGATGTGTGCGTGCGGCTCGTAAGTACAAGCAGCCGGCTTATTAAAAATGGCTTCAGTTGTCTGTTGGCGAGGCTCCGACCGGCTATTTATTTTCAGGTCCTTGGGTGATGATTAATGGCGGTAAAGTTTTGGTCACGCATGAAAAAAAGTGTAAGGGCTCGTCCAGAAATCATGTGATACCTATTTTTGGCACATTGTAATTATGACAGTGATTGTATCATTCGTGATATTTTTCAGTCCAGCTATATTTGTGGCTGACTGTACCTATTATAACTCTTTAAATCAAATACGGAAATTAATTTGCCCAATAATAAAAGTTATTCATTTGTCTGCCTACCTTGGATTGGTAGTAAGATAACTTTGAAATAATAACTACTAACCACTTAGGTATTAATTCCGCGAATTCATTAAGACACCGGTGTTTTTATCAATTTATTTATAAATGGATTGTAAAGAGAATGGGCGACTTAAAATATATTATGTACATATATATATACGTAATAATAACTTCTTAGTAAGTGGCCGCCAGGAAAGCCCAATAAGTTGTTTGTGAATTAAAATTAAAGTGATTTAAAGGTTAAGTTCAACCATTGAGGAAAATTTTAAACTTAACGAAAAATTAAGTTCACTAGTGAAGGCTGAACTAAAATAACTTCTAGTAACTTTATTTTAATTAATCAAATGACCATTGAAGTTCCCTTAGATTTTAGTCTCATATCGAGCTATTTAGTACGTATTCGGGACTGCCAACAAATACCTTGAAATTGCATTAAAATCTGCCGGAATCTCGATAAAAACGTGTCTGTGGGAAGAGAGGACAATAGAGAGATTTGCCCTGGTCTGGAGACCGAAGTCTAATGAGAGTTGATCAGAAGTTCTATTTAAGTAATCGACTGAGAAAACTTCGATAGCGCGATGTAGAACTCGTCAGAATTGGCAGATGACAGGGGCGTCGCCACATAAGTCCCCCTTTGAGATCGGAGGCCGGTTACGTATGAAGTGCACCTTATGCGTTGTAGGATCCGCTTGCAAGTGCCAGTGCTCAGATCCTATTTTTAACTTTTTTTATTTTTAGATTTTTTCCTACGCTTACACACAATTACCGAGCTGGATTCCAAATTTCATCCTTCTAGGTAATCTGGAAGTAGGTTAGATTTAGGTACTATATGTCAGTCAGTCAGTGCTAAAATTTACGACTTTATGACCTTCATATCTTTATAACGGTTTGAGCTAGCTTCATGAAATTTGGGCTTCCTAGATGTCCTTATGGATATAATTAAACACTCGTAGTTTTATGTGTTTACGTTAAAGAGGTTTTGAGTTATAGAAGGGTCAAAAGTAGCACCAAGTGGCTCATGTAATAATACACTCGGCGCTGGCTAGCCAGTTTTGCTTGAACTTGGCTTGACACGCTGCCGCGTGTCTAGATTGTGAAACTGTGACGTTTTGGTTGCCGGCGACCGGATCGGATACGCCCACCGCGCGGGAGGCCAAAATCGAGTGAAGTGCGCCTGACAAAGTTCATTTATGATCCTCCATCCGCACTGTTTACCAGTTCACCGTGAAACCTCTTTGCTAAGGCCCTTACCTTATTCATATTACCAATACAGGCTCGTGACCCAGAAAGGATCTTGACCTCCGCATAATTGATTGGCTAATTAAATCTATTTCTATTTCATTTTACGACTTTGTTTTGTTAGAAAAATGGAAATATACAGAATGTTTTATTGCGATCTATCAGTTAGGGATGTCGAAAAGTACAAAGGGTAGAATAGGATTTCACAGTACAGGTTGTCATACAAATATAAAGAATGTTAAGAATCCATGTTAATGACATAAATTTTGGTTGAAATATGTTGTATTCTATTCCTTGATACAATTTGTCATTTCGAAGATTGTTTTTGCGTAGTTGGTTAATAAATGGTGTCGTCCATTGCAGGATTAATTGCAGATATCCTTAATGGCAGAGTACGAAGTATTCTGCGATTTACGTGCAATTTGTCTCATTACCGCGGAATGACGTCATCGCTTGTCAGCATTGATCTTGAACTGGGACAGTTGGCCAGATAAGTGCTATCAGTTGGTATGGTAAAGTTTTATGATGCAGTTGTGGCGCCACCTCTTATAGTGGTTACGTATGACAATACCGAAGTTCAAAATACTGTTCAAAGGACGGAAGGCCGAAAATTAAAACATCGAATGTTTATTTCACCGAAAGTTTAAAATTCCGAATTACCGTTTGACCGAAAGGATGAAATCCCGAATATTATAATCCCGAAAACTGTAATGCCGAAGACTATAATCCCGAAAATTGTAATCCCAAAGACTGTGACTTAACCGAAGTTGTCCCACGTGGTCTTGTCTGCCCTACCCCTAGAGTGTATATAAAAGCTCGGAGGCGCGGAGGGAGGGCATCCCCGCCCGCTGTAAGAAAGTGCGGGCACCAAGTAAGGCGCAGCGGCTGACGCTGGTCTCCTAAGGCGACCAAAAAGCCGAAGCTGTGGAGGCGAGCCTAGGTGCCGTGCCGCACTTTCTTACGCCAGGGCGGAGGGGCTGCGCATCCCACAGCCACGGAGCAGATCGGTTGGCTGACTTTCGGGATTTTGAATTTTCGAGATTTAAAACTTCCGGGAAAATAGTTATTTTGAGCTTTGGCAGGTATTATATCAAAAATCGTTTTTTTGTGCTTTTGGTATTTTGATTTTCGGTATTCTGTCCATCGGTATTTCAACTTTAGGTATTACGACATGTTTAGAGCTCTGTGCAAGGTATAACACTAATCGAACTCTGCTGATTACTAATTAGGAGACAATGAATAACAAGGGCTCACTTATCTAGGTACTATTGCTTATACCTATTTAATTACTTTTTATTACCTCGAGGTACAAGGAAATTAGTAATTTAATTTGAATTGCTAATTAAAATTATCTAGCATGGCTGATCATGTTAAGGCCGTTAGGGCATTTAATTTCGTGTCACCGTTTTATCTGTGAAAACACTTTTAAATTAAGAATTAAGTTGATTCGAGTAGGTCGGTTCTGAATATTAAAAAGATGGTCATAATTTGGTTCCACGACATTAATTCGCCTGTTGACTCGATTTTTTTCTGTTGTAAATCGATTCTACTATTTGTGAGGAACAAATATCTATATGATACCTAATACATTTGTATAAGTATAACAGTCACAAATTGTAATCAAAGTCTCTATACAAAACGGTAGGAACTTATGACGTCATCCGTTCCGTCGCTGTACTAAGTCTGTATGAAAAAATAGCATTTTGAGCACGAAAAAGTGCGTTAAAGCACATAGTTGTCATACATTTATTTTTTCAGTGTTATTTAAGCATTCCGAAATTGACTTAAATTTTTCTTTAAGACGATAAAAAAAATATCGTTTTTTTTTAAACTTTGTGGTCTCATCTCATAACTTTATATTTTTTATACATTTTTTGTTTATTTCTTTTGTGTTATGATAATTTAGTATTTTCCAATCCATGTGACTATATATTATGTTGTAAATTTCAACATTGGTCAACATCCCTCTTGTGGTTGAAATGCGTTTCATTTTATAGCTATTTTTATAACACTTTTAAGCAGGAAGGTCCCAGAATGAGCCATTTTCAAATTGCGTCGGCAGCATACTAAGCGTTCCACTTACTATTCCAGCATGCTAGTCATGTAAATTGACTTGTTTGCCGTACTTACTTAGTCACGTGTTTCTTACAAGTTAAAGCACGTGGACCATATTTATAACTTATAAAAATACCTGATATATTTGTGTCATCATCATTATTACCACCCTGTATACCTATCAGTGGCGTGGCGTTGAAGTAATTCTTGGGCAAGCCGGATCAGCTTTGGCTTCGATTTTCTTTAAGAGCACTAGAATTAAGTGCTGAACTGCCTAATATTGGGCAAGCCGATGGGAATCGAGTTCTATGGATGCCACGCCACTGATACGTACCTATTCTCATAGACTCAGAGTGAATGGGCTATACTTCCCACCAAAAGCAAAACTAACTTTGTAATCGCATGTAGGTATTAGTATAGGATATAGGATATACAAACTTATGTGTGCAGTTGTGACTGAAATTACAATATATTTAGGTTTTCTAGGACTAAAAACTATGTTTAAAATTTGGAGCTTGTGGGTATAACATTTTTTACTCCTAATGACCTCAGGAATGCGTGGTTAAATTCTTTTGGATTCCTCACGAGACACCTTGTATATAATTTAATTTAGGTAATTTTATAATAACCTAGAGTTGCGCTGGCTTAGGCTTTTGTCTCACCGCCGGCGAGTAAGCGAGTAAAATTGAGCGAGTAGCATTACATTGCGGGCTGACAGGGTAAAGTGAGAGCGATCGCTTTCCAGATCCGAAAAGTTCCGAGTTTTAAGTTCCAAACCAGGATTGGAACCCATGACCTCTGGGCGTTTTCCAAAACTTTCTCAAAATATGGACTTTTGAGGTTTTTCTGGCTCAGAATCCTTAGTACTTTCGAACTTTATACGTAAAAAAAGTGTCCCAAATTTATTTTCCCATGACGTCACGATTTTGCATTATGTTTGTATGAACGTGACGTAGTGGAAGAAAAAAAAATCCATACAAATTTTGGGACACTTTTTTTTACGTATAAGGTTCGAAAGTACCTACTAACGATTCTGAGCCAGAAAAACCTCAAAAGTCCATATTTTGAGAAAGTTTTGGAAAACGCCCAGAGGTCATGGATTCCAATCCTGGTTTGGAACTTAAAACTCGGAACTTTTCGGATCTGGAAAGCCATCGCTCTCACTTTACCCTGTCAGCCCGCAATGTAATGCTACTCGCTCAATTTTACTCGCTTACTCGCCGGCGGTGAGACAAAAGCCTAAGCCAGCGCAACTCTAGGTTATTATAAAATTACCTAAATTAAATTATATACAAGGTGTCTCGGGATTTATTTTGGAAAACGCAGAGAGATGTAGCCTCGCTCTGCATCTTCTATCGTCTATATAACGGGGAATGCTCCGAGGAATTGTTCGGATTAATCCCTGCCGCATCTTTCCGCCATCGTTCTACGCGACAATATTACCATCCTCACCACTTAGATGGTTGGCAGTCCACAACTGTGCGTTTTGCTAGAAACTTCCTGCCTCGCACGACTGAACTGTGGAATAAATTGTCGCCTGCAGTGTTTCCGGACCGATTCGACCTTCAAACCTTCAAGAAAAGAGCGTACTCCCACCTGAAAGGCCGGCAACGTACCTGTGACTCTTTTGGTGTTGCAGGTGTCTATGGGCGACGGTGATTGCTTACCATCAGGCGACCCGTCTGCTCGTTTGCCCCCTATTTCATAAAAAAAAAAAAAAAAAAAAAAAAACGCTCCTCTACTTAAAATGCGCATGTCCGAATTACTCTGTTACTATAACATTATATTTATCAACTAGCATTTAACCGCGGCTTCGCCTACATTGTTCCCGTTACTGTCCCAAGGGAACTATTTACCGGGATATAAAGTATCCTAGGTTTCAATCCAGGACTGGGTCTAATTGCATGCCAAATCTCAGCTTGATTCATCCAGTTGTTACGCCGTTATTTAGTAACAAACATCCAAACATCTTCATAAAGTTTCACATTTATAATATTAACTAGCATTTTCCCGCGGCTTCGTCTACGTTGTTCCCGTTATTGTCCCAAAGGAACTCTTTACCGGGATATAATGTATCCTATGTTTCAATCCAGGACTTGGACTACTTGCATGCCAAATTTCAGCTTGATCCATCCAGTTGTTATCCCGTTATTAGGTAACAAACATCCAAACATCTAAACATCCAAACATCCTCACAAACTTTCGCATTTATAATATTAGTGGGATGGGATATTAGTGAGATGAGATGTACTTTAATTTATTTATCCTAAAATATGTTGGTGTAATTGTTTTTCCGAACAGTTCTGCAAACACTATCGAAGAAAATAAGAAGACATCACTTAATTCTTAAAATATTTATTTATAATTGACTGTCACAGTTACAAATACATGTTCATTGAAATGAAATAATATTATACACCGAACTATCCACGAGATGGCACTTTACATGTAATTCAGGTATTATTTCTACAATTATTAAAATACTTATCAATAGCAATTATCTAAGGCCAGATTTACACCTATAACTTTTACTTACGTAAGTAAGAACGCAGAGACATTAGACTGATTATCTTAGTCTAACGTATAGCTGCATCCTTAGTCCCTACCAAGGACTATTAAAACAAGAGGACTGTCATTCTCCATACTTTGGATTGTAACCCGACCGCTAGGGGATTTCCGGGCAAAAACTAGATGGCGCTAAAAAACTAAACATTTAACGATATTATAATTGAAGAAAGAAACATAGTATAGTAACAATTAGTTCGTAGATAGCTAATAATAAATAAATTCTAACATTTAAATACTGTGTCACGTTTGCAAAGTTGAATAATTGTAAATAATATAATTCTTATACCAAGCTTATACATAGATGGCGTTGTAAATTCGGGGAACAGCTTTTTGTATGGAGAATGACAGTCCTCTTGTTTTAATGGTCCTTGCCCCTACTTACGTAAATAAAACTTACAGGAGTAAATCCGGCCTAATTATATTCCTATGTTAGTATACATATACTATAATTTCTTTACTAAATCTAAACTCGTATTCTAACAGCATAATTAACTAAGTATATTTTTGGGAGAGAATTACTAAATATGGAAGTCATATGTGTTTAAATTCACGATCCGCTGCCACCAGGCATATTGTCTCCAATAGACAGGGCCGTATTTAGAGATTCAGAGCTCCTAGGCACTTGGTAAAGAGTAGGCAAGCCATGCTTTTGGCTTATATAAAGAGTCCGCTGGGGCCCCTTAGTTGGATGGCCCCCAAGGCCAAGGGCCTATCTTATAAACTACAACTAACATTTGTAGCTGCGTTAAAAAACCATCACTGCTTTTAAATTTAAATATGGAAGACAATATCTCCAACGAGTCTCTGCTCTACGAATTCTCTATGTAAATTAAGGCCAGGTTCAATGCAACGCGGTTTTGACGCGGAGTCGTTTTCACATCAGTGTATCACCGAACGTGTCATATAGGGAACGTGCAAGAACTATGGCAGCACTAAAACGATAAAAGAGACACTATGCGGACAGCAAAGGAAACTTATCAGACCTGAAATAAAACTGGTTATAAATTTCAATGTCAAGTAAGTCATGGCTACACTAATGTTAATCGTCCTTCATCGTGATAATTAACGGCGTTTTCTGTTAAGGTGGCGCCAACACGATAGAGTACTTGATTCAGATTGGCGGCACCAGTTGGCAGCACCTTCGTTGTGCACGTTCCCTATTGACATGATGCATTTTAGCGTCTATCGCAGACATACGCGTCGGATATTATCGTCGCACTGAACACAGCCTAAGACACCTCGAATAGTGTCAGAGACGGAGCGAATTGTAATCGTTTCGTCTCGCTCTGATCAAGCGCTGTCAGGCAGCTATCTCCCTCGGCAGGGGTTCTCGGATCTGCCGGAGGGTGCGTCGGCAGGAGAGCCGGCGAGAGCCGAAACGCGGGAAACCAGCAATCTTTTCTACTGCCACTGGGGCCGCTCGCCTGTAAACAAAAGAGGTATTAAAGATCCGAATTTAAAAAGATATTAGCATAACCTAAGTCAAGAAATAGTTGGGCAATAGCCATCTCGTCTTATACAAATCCATGGACGATTAACTGCTTCCCAAGTGGCACGGAAGCAATTACTTAAAAATCCCGGACTGAAGTAGCAATTGGCATGTGATTCTGATTTCTTTTTGCACTACGCCCATTTCAACTGTCTGTAGTTGACTTTGTTGGTTGATTTTCAGACACTCCACCGTTGACTTTGCTGGACTGCTGTTTCACTTATGTCGGTTACAATCTACCCCCTAAAAGGCTATTGGTCTATGTGACTTTAGGTAAGTTACCTGAAGAACATGTGGTGTTTGACGGAGCAGCTCCATAGCTTCCGAGCCATAACATAACCCATTATACAGACGCTCTACCGTTCACTTTACTGAACCGCCGTCTCACTTACGTCTATTACAATCGGAAGATTGTAATAGACATTGCAATATCAACTTTTGGGGGGGGGGGGGAGGGGGGAGTTGATATTGGTCGATGTGACATTTATGTTTAGTTTATTTAGTTGTGTCCTGTCAATAAGGCAAGTTACCTGAAGAACATGTGGTGTTCGACGGAGCAGCGCCACAGCTTCTTGCCGGCGCGCGTGGAGGCGAGCCGGAAACCCAAATGCGTCTCGTATTCGTCACATTCTCCGGCGCGTAAACGCAGCGTGTACGCGCGCTTGTTGTAGCTGATCTTGCTGATCTTGGCCCAGGGGAACCGGTTCATTAGGACGCTGGAAGTAATGGGAAATTGAAGAAACGTGTTAGACAATTGAGATTGCAGGTTTTTTTATAGTGGAGTCAACAACAATTGGGAGAAATGACATTTTATAATATCCTAACCGTGTTACACTCATTGAGAGTACAGAGACAAGACTAATGTACAATTTTCAACCCGCTTTCCATACAATCTGCTAAAGGAAATTAAAGCCAGTATAGTGGTTATGGTTGTTATTTCAAACAGTAGAACATGTATACCCTTCTCTATAGACGGCGATGCCTCCCGCGCTGACAGCCAACACCAGATCCACGTCCTCGCAGTCCCTCACGCAGTGGAGCTCGGCTCCGTACAGCGGCAGCTTCTTGGCATTCTCGAGGTAGGACAGCTCAGCTTCCGCTGGGGTCTGTCCTCTGAAGAAACGAATCTCTGATCAGCGATGACAGGTATGAAATGCGATGTTATCTGGCAAAAGGCATTTAGACGCTTGACATAAGGACGATTTTTTATTGTATTTACATAAGGCGACTGTTACTTGAACCTTATTGACTGCTAGGTAAGAGGTATCTACGCACACCACTCAGTGGTATAACATATGATGAATAAGGGCATGCAAAAATGTCTGACAGTACTCTATAAAGAGAAAGAGGTTATAAAGTCGTGTCAGATACGTAATGCGTGCCTCATTTTTTATCAGATATTATTGCCGGTGATTGTATAAATGATGGAAGGTTTGAAAAGTTAATCAAACTTTAAAACATATAAATTGAATTTAAAGTTGGCCCTCTTGCAAACGGCCCAATCACGATTTTGCTCGTAGTCGATGCCGTGACCGGGTGGTAAGGCCTTTGGGACCAAACAATATCTCCACCATATATTGCCAGTCGCTTATAAAACTAAGCTCTCCAGCAAAACAGTTATCCCATTAGTTCGATACACAAGTTCACATAAGGACAGGATGACCCGAGTCATCCTTCCCGCTGGTCCGCTGCTCACTCTGAGCAATCAGCGCAAAGTCAAGGTGGCCCTGGCCAAACGACCTGGTTCGACTGCAGGCGTTCAGCCCCCACCTAGCCCGATCATATCGAGGTGGACCGGACAAGGTGTCCTGGTTCGACCCCAGGCACCCCGGCACCCACCCAGTCCGACCCAACTCAGGGTGGTCTGGCTAGCGACCTGGTTCGACCCCAGGGAACGCCACGGCCAACCACCCGGTCCGACAATCGCTACCCTCGGGTATGGGTTGCGAGTTTGTCAGTTGCTATAAAAAAAAACAAAACAGTTAAGCCATGGCAATCAAAATGTACAACAATTTACCAATTGTTATACAGCTTGCCCTAAAACCATTCACATCCGCATTACACAAATGGCTAATAAAAAAAAGTGAAAACACTCGATTCAAGAATTTCTTAATGTGGGTACCTATATTGGAATTTCTCAAAATCACAAAGATCACAAATCTAAGTAGTTGGACTACCAATAGTGTATAACAGCTATTAGAAACGTTTATAGTATCGCACTTGTGTTACCTGTACAGGTCCTCGATGTGGGCGTCCAGTTCCGCAGTCCGCACACTCAACGGCGCCACACTGTGGGCCGCCAGCGCGGCCGGGGCCGAGTGCGCCGGCTCGTAGTCCCCTAGCTCCGCTTGCAGCACGTCCGATGCTTGGAGCGCGTGGGTTATTAGGGAGCAGTAGCGTGGAGTCCGAAGGACTCTAATCCTACCGGCTTGCCGCACTATCAAGCACTTGAGCACCTTATTCTACAGCTCTTAACTTAACTTAGTTCTTACTTAGCTCTGAATGTTAATAGTGGCAATGGACCGGCCACATATGTCGCAGAACCGATAACCACTGGAGTAAACGTTTTTAGGAGTGGAGACTGCGTCTTGGCACACGTAGCGTGGGACGCCCTCTGGCCAGATGGCGCGACGACTTGCATAAGCGCGCAGCGATTGGATGCATAAAGCGGTAGACCGGGCTCTGTGGCGTACCTTGGGAGTGGCCTATGTCTAGGAGTGGACTGCAACGGGCTGATGATGATGAGGAGAGGCTGCAAAGTATATCTCACTTGTGTTTCCTATACAGGTCCTCGATGTGGGTGTCCAGTTCCGCAGTCCTCACGCTGAGCGGCGCCACACTATGCGCAGCTAACACGGCCGGGGCCACGTGGGCAGGCTCATAGTCACCCAGCTCCGCTTGTAGTACGTAGGATGCTAGCAGCGCGTGGGTTATCAGGGAACAGGAGAGGCGGCCTGAAAAGTATAAATAAATATCGGGGGACAATCTTAGCTCTGACGGGGGACAATTTTGGAACTGCAAAAAATCTGCCTTCAAACTGCATTTGAGCGTTTTCCAAAAAAAATGCCGGGGTAGCTACTTTCTCAAAATATGGACTTGTTAGGTTTTTTTTGGCTCGGAATCGTTAATACTTTCGAACCTTATACGTAAAAAAAAAGTGTCCCAATTTTTTTTCCATTACGTCACCATTTTGCATAGTGTTTGTATGAACGTGACGTAGTGGAAAGACAAAAATCCCATACAAATTTTGGGACACTTTTTTACGTATAAGGTTCGAATGTACTAACGATTCTGAGCCAGAAAAACCTCAAAAGTCCATATTTTGAGAAAGTAGCTACCCCGGTATTTTTTTTGGAAAACGCTCATTTGCAGCTAATAAGCATCGAAAGACTGCTTCGGCCTTTAGGGATATCGGCTGACATATCCGTACGTAATTCGCATCGCGTGTAGCGGTGCTCAATACGTCAAAGTCCCCCGCCCCCCGCGCGGACCATGGGAGTGTCACGAACGAAGTTGCCAAGCTATAATGCCGTCGCTAAATGACGGGTTTTATAGGGTCCAAGCCTTTTTGTGTCTCTGTGTAGCACTCAAACGCGTGAACCGACCTAACCGCGGTTTTATTTTATTGCAGCTGGTATCCTACAGCAGTTCTTAGCTATATTTACCCGACTGCGGCGAAGCCCAAAGGAGGGTTATGTGTTTGACCTGTATGTATGTATGTATGTCCGTTCCTGTGTCCGCTCGTAACTACTCAACGGCACATCCGATTTTGATAAATGATACATCATTAGATTCGTCTTGATGGTGCGTGTGTCACTGGGTATGAAGTTCGTTAAAATAAACAAAATGGCGGATTTTATGCAGTCTAAAAGTGCACCGCGGTCGGGGTTTTTTTTAGTAAAAATGTGGTCATTGATAAACTTCTTAGTTCAGCAAGTTAAGAAATACAAGATGCACGATGTTTATTTATTAGTTTTTTTAATGCGGGGGGTCTCTCGATTGATCGTCAATCGTCATAGCTGTAAAGTTGTGCATCGGGGTGAGATACATGTGTAATACAAGTTCTCATAGATGGCGTTTAGGTTAAAATCCTATTAAACCAGAATGATACAGAAGTCACACTAGATGGAAAAATTGAGGGCACTCGCTGGGTGCTCCGGTGGTCGAAGTGGTAAAGACGCTGGGCCGGAAATCCAGAGGTACCGGGTTCGATTCCCAGTCTGGACCATAGGTGAGTACCATTCAACTTTTCTGTGTACTTTGATTTCTTGTATCTATATGTAATACCAAGGACCATTAAAACAAGAGGACTGTCATTCTCCATACTTTGGATTGTAACCCGACCGCTAGGGGATTTCCGGGCAAAAACTAGATGGCGCTAAAAAACTAAACATTTAACGATGTTATAATTGAACAAAGAAACATAGTACAGTAACAATTAGTTCGTAAACAGCTAATAATAAATAAATTCTAACATTTAAATAATGTGTCACGTTTGCAAAGTTGAATAATTGTAAATAATATAATTATTTTACCAAGCTTATACATAGATGGCGTTGTAAATTCGGGGAACAGCTTTTTGTATGGAGAATGACAGTCCTCTTGTTTGAATGGTCCTTGGTAATACAATCATACACATACCTTCCATGAGGTCTCTCCTCACGGCCAAAGCGAGCTGGTTGCGGGTCTCATCGTCCCGGAGCTCTGAGGGCTCGGGCGGGTAGAACTTGACGGCGAATCGCATGTCCCAGGGTTCATCTGAAAGAAATAACAAGAGTAGTTGAGTAGAAGCGAGATACAGATTTACCAAGTCAAAGTTACGACCTAGCCACCGCCGGCGAGTATGCGAGTTGGGAGAGTAACAGTTCATTGCGGGCTGACCAGGCAGGCACAGTGTGATTAATCGACCTTTCCAGATCCGCAATGTAATGCCGCCGGCAATTAGACCAGAATGCCTTAAGGTGATTCGATTCGGTCGGTTTTCCATACAAACTAAAAGAGGCTCATGGGTCAATTGCAGAAAAAATTTACCTTTAACTTTTTTTGTCTGATCATGGTGTGGCTTATACCATTTTACTCCGAATCACGAGCACTTTTCATTTATGAAATAAAAATAATTAGTGCAAAATGTCCCAACTTTTTCGTAAGCCCAAACTAAATATAGGGGAAAATTGTAACGAAACTGAGATTTTATTTTTTCTCAGTTTCGTTACGATTTTCCCCTAAATTTAGTTTGGGCGTAACGAAACTGAGAAATTCAAAATTTGTACGGAAAAGTTGGGACATTTTGCACGTATGTCAGATTGTACGTCAATTTGGGACGAGCAGCAGCTTTCTCGCTCGGCGTATAAGTAAGCATATGTCTCAATTCAGCGAGGAAATGCTCCCAGCATTCTCGGCACAATGCCACAGGGGCCCATTTCGGAAATAGATTTTTAGCAGTAGTTTTAATTGTTTTAGTGTAGAAGTTAATTATATGAACTTGTATCCTTGAGTTTAAATAAAAAAAAATAGCATCCTTATAATGTAGATACCGACACTATTCAAATTCAAATTCAAATTCTTTATTTCGGACACACAATCCATAGTGTGTTAGTAAAACTTAGTCTAGTGTTAGTATGAAATTAAATTATATTATTTTTAATATTATATTATAATTACTGCCAAAATGTCAATGAAATTACTTAATATTAAAAATTAAAGGCCTGTCACCCATGTGTACACAATTCCAGTGCCTCACCACTGGGCAATCAAACTTCAGCAGTACGGCGCTCAGGAGGCTGTTGACACTGCCTCGCACTCTGCTTATCAGCGAGGCCACACGTTTCCGCACTATAGTCGTAAAGCCATCCGTTCTAGCCTCTAGAAACATGCCTGAAGCACTGCACCAGCGGGGCAGTCCCAACAGCATCCTGAACGCGTTATTATATTGAACGCGTATCCTGTTCATCGACTTTTGAGAGTAGTTGGTCCACAGGCTGCAGGTATAAAATGTCTGGCAGTAAAGCCTTGAAAAGAGTAATTTTCACATCTCGTGAGCATCTAGCAAACCTGCGGACCAACATGTTTGCTCTCACCGCCATGGCCCTCCGTTCGCGATCAATATCTAGGTCATCTGAGAGGTCCTCGGTGACCCAGTGACCAAGGTACTTAAACTCTGTGACCCGTTTCAGAGGAACTCCTAGGAGGTTTACCGGAGGAACGCTTTTAGGTTTTCTGCTACCAGCCTTGAATATAAGGAGCTCACTTTTTTTCGTATTGTACCTTAGTCCATGAGTCACCGCGTACCTCTCGCATAAACCAAGTAGGGTCTCCAGGGCTCTTACCGACGGGCACAGCAGCACCATGTCGTCTGCATAGCTGATATTATTAACAAATTTGCCATCAATAGAACAGCCGACACCAGCGCTGCTGAGCCCGTCGAGAAGATCGTTCATATACAGATTGAAGAGCCGAGGTGAGGACAACCCACCCTGCCTCACCCCGCACTCCAATCCATATTCCTTTGAAAAAGAACCAGCCCACCTAACTTTGTTAGTTTGATTCTTGTACCAGTACTTAAACAGATCTACAATTTCTTTAGGTGTGCTGGTTTCCTTATACATTTTTGACCACAGTACATCATACGATACCAGGTCGAATGCCCTCGACAGGTCCAAAAAACACGCATATATAGGGGTTTTTCTCTTAACATAATACTGAACGGTATGCTTGAGTCGCAGTATAGCCGTCTCAGTGGAGAGCCCGGGTCTAAAGCCGAACTGGGCTTCATTTAATTGTATGTGTCGGCTTATACAACGATCAAGCAACCCGTCCAGTACCTTAGAGATAACAGTTGCTAAGGAGATCGGTCTGTAGTTGTTCCTGTCGGAGGCATCCGCCGTTTTATTCTTTATGATGGGTACTACAACGGTTTTCAGGAGCTCCCCCGGAAGGTACCCATGGCCTATACATAAATTAAACAATAATGCCAGCACCCTCGGTAAATGAGACCCTGCATACTGTAGGTGCTCAATACTCAGGTCATCGTGGCCTGGTGACTTTCCACGTTTCATATTCTTTATTAATGTATGAACATCTTTCGCTGAAAATCGTGTAATTTCACCAGCCACGCTTACCCCCTCCCCAAGCGCCTGCTGCGTCGATTGCAGGGGTGATTTGACTTTAAACTGCTCACTGAACATTTCAGCTATTTCTTCAGAATCACACAAGCCATCGACGCTCGAAGGTACCAGGGGCGGTCCTTCCAGGTTCTTGGTGTGCTTCCAGAAACGCTTAAAGTCCTTTGCCTTGTGGCGAGTTGCCAAAATATCCATCTTAATTTGGTTCTCATTGTCCTGGCACCACTTAAGCTTGGACTTAAAGCGCTATACATGCATAGTTTTATTTCAAGATGATTGGGTTAATCTGTTAAGGAACATAAGGTGTTTACTTTTGAAGGTCTTGGATAGTCTCCTGCCCAGATCCACCCAGGTCCTGGGGTCCCCCCGCTGCGCGTGTAGGAGGCCAAAGTAGTCTCGCTCCGTGAGCTGAAGCTCGTCGCATACGAGGTCCAACAGCTCTCCGCCTTTGGCTTTGCGCTGGAAATAGACGAATACGATACGATTACGACAGATTATAGTTAGTGAAAGACTCGTCCTCCAATTTCTACACCAGTGGTAGGCAAAGTAAGGCGCTTGGGTGGCCACTCCTTATCCTAGCACTTCACCATACAAAAAAAAACCTAAATGTTCCATTTTAGGGATCCGTGCTTCAAAAGGAATAGACTGAACCTTTATAGCAACGGCCGGCAACCTTTTAACAGCCAAAAGGGCCACGTAGTAGCTAAGGAAATTGACGCGGGCGGAAGCTTTATCGTCTTAAAGAAAAATTAAAGTCAATTTCGGAATGCTTAAATAACACTGAAAAAATAAATGTATGACAACTATGTACAGCAATGGAGCAGATGGCATCATAAATTCCTTCCGTTTTCAATGCTCAGTGCGATCTGTTACTTATTATTACAATTTGTGGCTGTTATACTTAAACAAATGTATTAGGTTTCATATAGATAGATATTTGTTCCTCACAAATAGTAGAATCGATTTACGACAGAAAAAATATCAAGTCAACAGGCGAATTCTGAATATAGCTATACATCTAGTAGTTTTGTTTTTCTTAAAATCCGTAGGAATTTAATTGTTTGTTAAGTTGGTAGTTGTGCATTTTTAACCGACTTCCAAAAGAAGGACGGTTCTCAATTCGTCTGTATGTTTTTTATTTTTATTTTTTTTTTTTTTGTGTGTTTGTTCACCGATTACTTGAAGACGGCTGGACCGATTTGGAAAATTCCTTTTTTGTTTGAAAGGGTATACCTCCGAGGTGGACCCATTGCAACCAAATCAGGATCTGATGATGGGATCTTGGAGAAATCGAGGGAACTCTTCAAATATCATAGGCACATATATGCGATTTCGGTATTTTTCTTACTTTCTCGTGCATTTCTTATTAGAAATAAGTTCCCAGTCTTAACCGACTTCAAAACAAAGAACAATTTTTATGTAGGCTTGTTCGTCGGTTACTTGAAAACGTCTAGACCGATTTGGATTTTTTTTCTTTTAACTAAATAGACTTAAGTCTATTTGGTTAAAATAATATTTTTCCAGCGCCACTAAAAATTTAAAAATAAAGTAAATTTTTAAAACAAAAATAAAAACCGACTTCCAAAAACCTAAACTAAAAACCAAAAAATAATATGTTAATTACCCCAAAGAAATGGATAATCAACGATTCATATATACATATACAGATATTTATACTTTTTAACCTGTTATTTTTGAAGTCGGTGCCAGCTAAGGAGCTCAACACAGCCAGGTTTACGTGGCAGGCACCAACTTCAAAAATAACAGGTTAAAAAGTATAAATATCTGTATATGTATATATGAATCGTTGATTATCCATTTCTTTGGGGTAATTAACATATTATTTTTTGGTTTTTAGTTTAGGTTTTTGGAAGTCGGTTTTTATTTTTTGTTTTAATTACCGTAAAGTTAAAATTGAGCGCTTAATCCTTGACCTAAGTTTAACCTAGATTTAGAAGTCTGTGTGGGTCTGTGGCTGCTAGCAATAACGTAAAATGACTATAACGACACTAGTGCTGTTATGGGGAATAGAGTATAGACTTCTCTGAACTCATATTATGTATGTTCTTATATTAGTGTTCGTGGCCAAGTAAAAGACAGGAGTAGAAAAAATACTATTATAGCAAACATGATGCTATAAGATTGCTATACTAAAACGCGCGTAAACATACGTAGTCTCTAAAAGCTCTGACCCTGAACGTTGAATATTCTAGAATCAGCTGGTCACTCCAAAACTCGTAAAATTTAATGTTAGAAGCAATAAAACAACCGAAGTTTCAATACCGAACAAACACATGATTGATTTATTATGTTACGCGCTATTTCCGTTGTGAATTGAGATGTTATTAAATGTTCTAGTACTTAAAATTCATCTCATGAAAAGTACCTAATGGATCGTTGATTCAATTAGGTACATTGATCCAATCAAGTCAATTGAAGAACTTCACTCAAGGCGCTCCCTATCAAGATGGTGTGCTTTAGGGATGTAACGATACATAATTTTGCCGATACGATACCGATACCGATATTTGTAGGAAATTATCGGCGATACCGATACCGATATCTTAGCTAACTAATAAAGTATGAACTTCAGATTTATTATTTGTATGTCCTTATTATACCTAAAACTTGGCTATATTTAACAGAGTCAACTTTGAAGGTGTTAAGTAAAAATAAATAAATTGTCAACACAATTTTTTTAATTTTATTTTAAACCAGATATATAATTAACATAGTAATTATTATTGCACAAGGTAATAGACCAATATATAAATTAAGTCAGTAATTGAAATTACTTTTTGCAGATTTTTTTTCATACAACAAATTCTTTTCGCGCACTTCAAATATCGGTTGTATATTATCGGCGATACCGATATATGGGTATCGGTATCGGTATCGTTACATCCCTAGTTTGCTTTCATGGTACGAGTAGTTGTTTGCCGCGGTTCGGCCATAGAAATAAAGCTTTTTACTGGAGTAAATATAAAGATCCCATCAAAAACATTAAATGTAAAAAGATGCAATGCAAGTCTCGCAACGCAGTCTTTTTACAACAAAAAAGTTTTGAGATGTAATGTTAGACCAAGTCAGTACCGGGGGAGGGGGGTGTCCACAGAACTCGATTCCCACCGACTTGCCTATATTCCCCTCGCCAAATATGGCAGAAATTTGTGTACCCGACAAAAGCCTTATCACGCCTTCTTTCCGTGTTGCTCTAAGTCGCGCAATGTCGTGGCCTGGCGGTTAGTGCTGTACGTTTTTTTTTTGTCTCAATAAAGTCTTATCCATTCGAATTGAGTGTTGTACGTTGTACTCACGTCGACATCGATACTGATGTGGTCCCCGTTGAGCAGTTCGATGCGCGCGCGGCGCTCGCCCCCCGCGCGCCGCTCCATGCCTTCCTCCGTCGCCAGCCGACGAAGGCTCTCGCGCATTATGCCACCTGAAATTGTGACGCCAAATTCTAAATTTAAAAAATCTGTATCAAGGGTATGCCCGTTTTTCCATTAGCGGGCCCGGCACCGGCACGGCACCGGCATAGCCGTGCACCGGTACTGGCGCCGGGGCTTCGGAAAACCGAAGCCGCGGCGCTGTTCCGGTGTGTCGATGCCGGTTTACGCCCGGTGAGTTGTACTCGCGCACTCACACTAGCACATAGCTACAATTCATATACAATACACATCAGTTTTGCCGGGCCGGCACCGAGTGGGAATCTTGCTACCCCGGCGACGGTGACGGCGCCGGCGGCGGTGCCGGTGACGGGCCGGCTAATGAAAAAACGCCCTCAGTGTTCACACGGGTGGGCGGTAATCACGTGATGTTTTTTCGGTCACTTTTGACCTCCCCTCCCCCCTTGGTGATGTTTCTTGAGGCTTTAGGCCAGTTGTGGGTCAACTTTATTTACGGGGGGCCAGAAAATTTAAGACATCTCAGAGGAGAGCCTGAAAATAATGCTGTAATATATGATGCTGAAAAAAATACACGTGTTATCTCCTCTTTACCTTAGATGTAATTTTTTTTGTGATTATCTGTTACAATTCATCTCCGCTCAATGTTTCAGCAAAAAACAACTACAAATAGAAAAGTAGAAATCGCGAAATTTACGGTCGATTGTCTCCTAAAGAAATCGGATGAAAATCAGCGGGGGCTCCAGTCGTGAGATCGACGGATGCTGTGAAAGTGTACAATGAGCAATTTCTCAGTTAACTTTGTTACTTCCTAGTGTATTTGCGTAACGATGAACAATGTTCTCAACATACGAGTACTTCATTCATATGAATACTATACACTATATACTAATGTATGCCACACCTGCCCATAAAGTAGCTTTTATGCCACACCTGCCCATAAAGTGGATTTTACTGCCAATACGCGTACGGAAAAAGCCGCTTTCTGTCCAAGTGTAGATATAAAATTATATACACAACACGGGAGGTAATAAGGAAAGCCCTCGATCGCATATTTACGTCCCTCGCTTGCAGCTCGGGCTGCAAACATCTGCGATTTCGGCCTTCTTTGTTTTACCACCCTAGTTGTGTAATAAATAAATAAATAAATATTAGGGGACAATCTTACACAAATCGAACTAGCCCCATAGTAAGCTCAATAAGGCTTGTGTTATGGATACTAGACGACGATATATTTAATAGATACAAATACTTAAATACATAGAAAACATCCATGACTCAGGAACAAATATTCGTGCTCATCACACAAATAAATGCCCTTACCGGGATTCGAACCCAGGACCTCGTGCTTCGTAGGCAGGGTCACTACCAACTAAGCTAAAGCGGTCGTCAAAACTACTACTGTAAAAAACTAAGGGCCTTATCACACTTGCGATTTGCGGGCGAGTTATATAAAAAACAGTGGTACCTCAACAATAGACGGTCTTATCGCTTAAGACTGATCTCTTCCAGACAACCTTTGGGTAGCGGAGGCTCTAAGTGGTCCTTTTAGGTCAGTGGTTCCTAACCTTTATTACCACATCACCCACAGGCCCCCCTCTAGATTTGTATCGTTACCCCTCCAAAAAATAAGTAATACAGACAAGTATACCTAAAGAAAAACGACTTAATATGAGTACTACCCCTGAGAAAACTTAATTTTAAAGGGATAATTACCCCCAGGTTCGGAACCACTGCTTTAGGTTGAAATGATCAAAATGAACTAAAGTAAATTGTAGATAATAATTGATAATAAGGAACTAAGTTTCGGTTCATCAAACATATAACGGACGCCATGCTTCAGAGAAGATGGGCTTTCTCTGGCCATTCGGTCGTGACGGAGATACATATTGCAATGAATAATATTGTTTCATGTCTGTTGCATTATGCACTTCCTTGGATAGATTGCTGCTTCTAATACTAAACTTGTTATGTATAATTTTCAGTAAGTTAGGCATAGCGGGGAAACGCTGCCAGCATATTCGGCACCGTGCCAAGGGGGCCCAATTTTTTTTAGATAATTAATTTTAATTTAGGTTTATTTTCTTTATTTCTTTCTAGGTTAAAAGTTTAATTTTTACTTAAGTCTAATTTAGTAAGTAGTTTCATATGATTTGTAGTTTGCATTTTTGTATTTTCTGTTTTAGATGAATAATACACCACCAATAATAATTTTGACGACCACTTTAGCTTAGTTGGTAGTGACCCTGCCTACGAAGCAAGAGGTCCTGGGTTCGAATCCCGGTAAGGGCATTTATTTGTGTGATGAGCACGAATATTTGTTCCTGAGTCATGGATGTTTTCTATGTATTTAAGTACTTGTATCTATTAAATATATCGTCGTCTAGTATCCATAACACAAGCCTTATTGAGCTTACTATGGGGCTAGTTCGATTTGTGTAAGATTGTCCCCTAATATTTATTTATTTATTTATTTAATACAGTTATAGTTATAATTTTTGACTACTTACAGTTTTTTTATGGAACTAGATGACACCCAGTGATTTTTTCATAGAAACTATACCTACTTCTTGTCAATCTGTTAGGAGTTGAATTTCGAAAAATCCTTTTTAAGTGAACCCGAACGTGTCCTAATAAACATGACTATCTTTCGTCTCGCTCTCTGCAGCGGTGAACAGACAGACAGAGTCGCACGGTCCCTGTTTTGCCATTTTGGTACGGAATCCTAAAAATCTATATTATTATCGAAATTGCTCACAAAATTACGCGAGTTTCGGTTGAGAAATACGACCTGTAGAGGCGAACAGCCGGACATCCGGACAGACTGACATATAAAATCACTTTAGCTCAAGCTGAAACGGAGACACTTCGCGCTCGCTCGGTCAGGAGCGACTCACTCCGCGATTTCGCCGCGTGACCTTGAGCCCCCCCTGTAAGCGGCCTTAGCCAGCGACCAGAAAGAGCAGAGATGCGATAGAGACGGTCGGATGCGGTGCGTTCCGTCCGGTGGTCAGACTCGAACGACAGTTTTGTTAGTGAGAGAGACTTCTGTACGTCGTAATATTACTTATTCTGTGGCTCAGTCAATTAATTCAACTCATTTAAATACATAACGCATATAGCCTCAAAAAGGATGCCTAGGCTCTGTTACTATGACGTGGCCTCGCCTGAAGATCGCATTGTTCCTGTCAATAGGCATCAAATGTCAATCGATATAAATCATCTAGATCAGGGTTTCTTAAACTGTGGTCCATGGACCCCTTAGGGGTCCGTGATACGAGAGCCGGGGGTCCGTGGCTATCCATACAGCACAAACTTTTATGTGCCCTTGATTTTTTTTTCTCTGATTTTATTCGGAAAGGGTCCGTAAGGTTTTCAAAATAATGTAGGGGGTCCGTGACCAAAAAAAGTTTAAGAACCTCTGATCTAGATCTATGTAGAGGCAGGTAGGAATACTGTGGCATTGGGGCGTATTGGGTAAATGTTTGCTTGTGGTGCGTCCGTACACGGCGCGCACACATGCGCGCGCCCGATGTAGGTACCCTTTCTAGGAAGATAAACTATTGCTATTATGCTGTGGTAATGGACACACTGCTACGGATCAAGCGATTTCACTTTATGCCTAAACAACTGCCAGTGTAAACAGTTTGTGTATGAATATTTGCCAGGTTCCTGGCAATCGGCCCAGGTTACAACACCGTTGCTCCATATTGGGATTACTAATGTTTTCCTGATATTGACGGTTTTAACTCGCTTTCGGCTCGTTCCATATAACCACACTCGTGTTTTAAGACCCCTCATTATGTGGGTTTTTTTATTTGAAATGTCTTCTTATCTAGCAGTTAACAGGTCGTTACAAAATTCACGATTAATGTCAAACTCCATATATTTCGTCACCAACTGACAGGTTAGACGGTATTTAAACATAGCTTAAGTTTCGCTTACACCGTGCTTAAAAAAAATGCCCTTGTACCTATGAGTTGCATTGCATAACCATACGATATGCAGCTACGAAAAGTACCGCTTTTTCAGCAAGTGTATTTTTTAGACATTATTTTTTTGTTTGAAAGGAACTTTCCAGTTGGACCCATTGCACAAACTATCACATTTATATAATACTAGCATTTTCCCGCGGCTTCGCCCGCGATTTTCCAGTTACTCCCCCAGGGAAACTCTTTACCGGGATATCGTAGAGTCCCGATACAAACTTTCTACCCCTATTTAAACCCTTTAGAGGAGGAATTTCGACAAATGGTGAAACCACTTTTCATTTATTTTAATGAAGAGTCTAAACATAAAGTTTTAAAACTCTTACTTCGATAATCGTAGACTCTCCATACAAATTTTGAACCCCTTAGGGGGTGAACTTTGACAAATCCTTTATTAGGGCGCCCCTAGACCTTATAAGGAAACTACGTGCCAAATTTGGAATTTCTAGGGCCAGCGGTTTGGGCTGTGCGTCAATATGTCAGTCAGTCAGTTTCTTCTTTTATATATTTAGATTAGTAGACTAAGAAGGATAAATAAACCAAATAGTAGACAAAATAGCTGCATCGCACTCGCTATTGTTTACAAAAACTGGCACAAATTATCAGAATCATCTCATTCAATTAGATTCGGTCTTGAGAACGTTTTACTCGTTACATGCACTTACAGTTTTTCTGCAATAATGCAAGGACAACACGTCCTTTTGGCATTTACTGTCGAAACATTGTTCAGACTGGTAATAAAAACCAGTTCCGAACGTTGAGGGCTAATATTTGGTTTTATCCCGCGTTGGAATACCTATACAAGCGCAGAAATCGCGATATCGGCTTGAATTTTGACAATTTAGAGTGATGTTTGTCACCGCATTGCCCGTCCGTGGGGTCTCACTACTCTCAGTGCCCATAGCATAGTTTATTTTGCTCCTACTAAACTAATCGCCATACAGTTTTTCTTGAACTATTCATGTATCTACGAGTTTGTATCCTTCGGTGCGCGAGTCCGACTCGCACTTGACCGGGTTTTTTTTATAGTAATAATGACGATTGTCATACATTAAATCTCGGAATTAGAAGCCCTAGTTTCAACTTATCGAGGTTCCTCAGCTGGTAGTAATGCCTTGGCTATCGGTGCAAAGATGCCTATTACGCACTCGTAAACATTATGAATAGAACGGAATCTGAAATCGCTCGCGAGGCTTAGTGCTGTTAGTACAATTATAGCTAAAATGTTTGAAAGTGCAGTAGCCAGGGTTTGTTTCATCTTCGTAGTTTATGCGTGTATCATAGAATCATGCGAGTCGTATCGTTTACGCGTCTGATCTAGCAATGCACCGACGAGAAGTTTCCAAAGTTGCGAAACTTTCAACGTGAGAATTTCTCGGTAACTTCTGAGAATGTTCTCGAGAACGAGATTTTATCTCCTGTGCTTCTTTATTTATTTGTTTATTTTGACAATAATTATGTATACAAAACGCAAAATTTATGTAACATACAATAAAAAATAAAAAAAATGCTATAATTAACACAAAAATACTTAAACCAGCGTAAGTTGACCTTTGTATAAGAAGAGATACTATGGCAGAAGAGGTCAGATAAAATTTGTTTTTGTATGACTGATCTGAATATCGTTTTAATTCAACTGTATTAAACATACAAGTATCTTGCGCCATCATATAGAACAGCGGTCGGCAACCTGCGGCCCGCGGGCCGCACTCGGCCCTTGAACCGCTCACTTGCGGTCCAATATTCCGGTCTGTTTTGCCGTCGCTTTATTCCGAATAGTATAAAATCACAAATTATTAACAAAATGCGGCCAGTGTCAATTCCTAAGCTACTATATGGCCATTGGCTGCTAAGCGGTTGCCGACCGCTGATATAGAACATAGCTTACGGGCGGTAAAACAAAGAATGTCTCTGATCGGAGGTATTTGACGCCCGAGCCGAAGGCAAGTCTTTATTTCTGTCCACAAAATCCCACTTCATGCATTTTCCGCACGCGTAGCGGGCGGTTAATTGCCACTTATGGCCAGGTGTGACGTAATAGTACATTACACAACTAGGGTGGGTAAACAAAGAAAGGACGAGATCGCATTTGTTTGCGGCCCGAGCTGCAAGCGAGGGACGTAAATATGCGATCGAGGGCTTTCTTTATTTCCTCCCGTGTTGTGTACATCATTTTATGTCTACACTTGGCCAGAAAGCGGCTTTTACCGTACGCGCAGCATGCGGAAAAAGCCACTTTATGGCCAGGTGTGGCATAAATAATTATATTATACTAGGGATGCAACGATACGGCTATTACGATACCAATACGAATGACGAATACATCGTAATGGCCAAATACGATAACGAATTACGATACGAATGCATTACGATATTTGTTTAATACCATTTTGATGAATTTATTGGAAGCTTTGTTGTATGTTATTATTGTAAGACTAAGTAAAGTAAAAGTATAAAAAAAAGTTATGCATTTTTAATAGAGATGGGCCGACTACGGATTTTGCCAACCCAGCTAATCGGCCGACTAATAGGTTCCCAATTTCCCGATTAATCGGTCGACTAGTCGGCATTGCCGATCATAGTTATTAGCTATGTTCGGGTGCAATCCGAAATGCTCTGTTTGCCTCATCTCCCCGCCATTTGTTGTCACGCGTTCGTGTTTTGATCAGTTTATAATTAAGTTGATTTTGTTTTTGTGTTTGAGTAAAGTACGTAAAAATATAAAATAATTTTGAAAATTATGGTTTAATTTCTTCTGTATCTTGTGTGTATTGTCCGCTAGGCAATAGTGCGGATGCGAAGCGTTCAGAAGTTGACGCGTTATGCGTTTCGTTTCACCCGAAACAGTAAAAATTTTGAAATAAATGTATCGTAAAAATATCGTATCGTAATATTTACGATAACGAATGATCGTAAAGGTTTACGATAATCGCCGATTTACGATTATCGTATCGGTATCGTTGCATCCCTATATTATACCTGCAGGCGATGACCTTATGATGCATGTATAAAATAATCATGGTCTCACGACCATTAACCTTTTCCACGCCAACGACGTATATATTATATTGGCACCGCAGGTTGGACGCCTACGACGCATATTGTTCGCTGGCCGCAGAACTATATAAACCTTCATTAAATTTCGGTTTTGACACTGTCATGTCATGGCGTCTGATTTGCGACTTTTATGTTTTACGTAGCGGCGAAAAGGTTAAGGTCGTCTGAAGTCTGAGTGTACCGTGACCGTCTGTTGTGGACCTCCACAACATAGGTCTCTCCCAAAAACCTTTTTGGGAGAGACCTATGTTCATCAATGGACATCTCAAGATTGGAATGATGATGATGTTGATAAAATACTTACAGGAGCACATTCTGTATTCTCTTATTTCAGCCGTTGACAGCTACGGTCGTTTTTTAATGGCTATAAGGCTATACGATTACAAAAAGCTACCTGTATTTTACAAATTAGTTACAAGTTGTTTTATTAGATACAATTTGAAGCGCGGAAACCGAAAACAATATTATTGAAATTATTTTAAACATATTTAATTTACTACTTATAAATATAAGGTCCTAATTTATTAGTTGCAGATATTTTAACACATTATACTTTACATTAAAATAATTAACTATAAATAGAAATTAAGAAAACATTTCATATAACTTTTTTGATTTCATTTACCTAACAAAAAAATTAATTATAATTTCGTCTAAAAAAAATCACCATGTGCATTATCACATGTCACAATAACACTATCTGTCATGTCAACAATTGTTTGTAGTAAATGTCGTAACGGTTCGGCGGGAAAACTGCAAATGTCATGGGAGGATGGGATTTATCGACGTGAAGTGGCCAATATTAAATGTCACTTCGAAATAATTATTAGAAACAGTTACCTATCGATAAATTTAATAACGTAAGTCCCTAGTTAATGACGTTTTTACCACAAAAACTTTTATGTCTGTTTATTAAATACAAGCTTGAAATAAACAAACTTAAATTACGTCACACTGAACATGAACAACACTACCAAATAGCAAGTTAATACTGAAACAGGTCAGAAAACTGTCCAATATTCAAGGCTCAGAGACAAAAGAGCGGATTTTAGGAGTTCTGTGTTGATTAGACGGTAATTAAGCTAAATGGTGGGTTAATGGGCTAAATGATGGTGAGAATTGGTTCACTTTGCTTGGCTACATTAAAAATCGGCTAAGTGCGAGTTGAACCGATGGTTCCGTACAAATACTTTAAATAAAGACAATTTTTTTTTTATGATCTAATTACAAATGTATAGTTTTTAGATTGTTCCCTATACTTGTAGTATAAGACGGTATTATTTACTAAATTTCATTGTTCTAGGCCAGCGGTCGGCAACCCGCGGTCCGCGGGCCACATGCGGCCCGCGAACAGCTCGCTTGCGGCCCGCGAGCCTCCCTGGCTATTTTGTAGGTACCTAAAGGTCGTATTATATTCAGAATCGTATAAAAATCACAAATTATTAACAAGGTGCGGCCCGCGTCAATTTCGTTAGTTACTATGTGGCCCATGGCTGCTAAAAGGTTGCCGACCACTGTTCTAGGCTAAC
This sequence comes from Eudemis profundana, assembly GCA_947034925.1. Taxonomy (NCBI): domain Eukaryota; kingdom Metazoa; phylum Arthropoda; class Insecta; order Lepidoptera; family Tortricidae; genus Eudemis; species Eudemis profundana. The sequence continues at coordinate 3,576,320 of OX344814.1, read as the reverse complement.
GAAAAGTACCCTCTGAATTTTGGTTTCCTTGAGAGTGTCGAAATTTACGTTTTTTGCCGCATAAACGACCGTATCTTTTTTTCATGTAAACTTAGAAATTTGTGGGTTATTCTTCAGAAATATGTCTGCGGTCACCTTATTCCTGTGGCCCTTTTTCATACTAAATGTATGGAGACAGAGGAATAAGTCGCAGACATATTTCTGAAGAATAGCCCTTGTTTTTTTCACAGCTTCAAGAGACCGTAGACCTTAGTATATGGTTTTATTTTCAACTGGATACCTCTACGCGTTCCCGAGATAAAGGGTCTTGACAGACGGACAACGAAGAAATCCTATAAGGGTTCCGCGTTCCGTTTTTTCCTTTTGAGGTACGGAATCCTAAAAATGGAGGACAAGAGAAGAATCTAGGCGTGCAGTAGGTACAAGCCGGGATATGCATCAGAGTTGGGCAAAAACTAGTTTGATTAAGATTAAGAATGAAATCGAGAAATTAAATCTCAATATAACCATTTGATTACGAATTTAATCATGAACTCGTGAATGTGATTATAAATTGATATTAATTAAATCAAACGAGGTAACATAGTAGTACCTACTGAGTGCCCATAACACAGTAGGTACCTATAATAGCAGTGATTATTCCTCCTACAAAAGGTACATCGCGCGCTTGAATTTGTGCGCGCCGTGTACGAACGCACTGCAAGCAAAGTTGCTTTATGCTTAAGAATGTTCCAGTATGGATCGCACTCACACCGACGTGCTATCGCGCGTCTGTGTGAATACGTGTCGCGCGCTCCTAAACGGCCGCAGTTGGGCTACTCGTTACCTACCTTCGTGCCTAGTAAGAAAATACGGGTTTCGGGTCCAGTAAGAAAATAAGGCCTTTAAAGCTAGTGATGTCCACATGATAGACGTGAATACTTAGGATACTACAAAATCTGTATAACCTCTGCTATAGTTTTAGTTGGTTGGGTTGGTAAGATTGAAGGTACCAGGCTACCAGGTTTTTTTTTTGTTTTTTTTTAAACTGACAAACTCGCAACCCATACCCGGGCGTTTGTCGGACCGGGTGGTCGGCCGTGGCGTTACCTGGGGTCGAACCAGGTCTCTAGCCGGACCACCCTGAGTTTGGTCGGACTGGGTGGGTGCCGGGGGTGCCTGGGGTCGAACCAGGTCACCTAGTCCCGGTCCACCTCGATAGAGTCGGGCTAGGTGGGGGCCTGAACGCCTGGAGTCGAACCAGGTCAATTGGCCAGAGCCACCTTGACTTTGCGCTGATTGCTCAGAGTGAGCAGCCGACCAGCGGGAAGGATGACTCGGGTCATCCTGTCCTTATGTGAACTTGTACATATACCTTAATCTTGTAACCCTGTAATTTGTCTTATTTTGTGCAATAAAGTGTTTACATACATACATACATACTTGTGTATCGAACTAATGAGGTACAGTCGCCATCAGATATATCTGAGCTGTCAGTGTACTCATAAATATCTGAACACGGCTCTATTTTCATAGCATTAGAGCCGTGTTCAGATATTTATGAGTACACTGACAGCTCAGATATATCTGATGGCGACTGTACCAGGCCACGAGGAAGGTCACCCATGAGATGGACAGACCGGGTTAAAGCTGCAGTAGATTTTCCCTTGCACCAATGCACCCGGAAAGCAGCTCTTAGAGAAGAGTGACCACGACCACTCTGTCAAGAGTGATACCGACGAAGAAGAAGAAGATAGTTTCAGTATTCACTTAATAATTACGGTCCAAGTAAACCATCCTCCACAGTACTTATGTGTATGCATTTCCAAATACAAAAACTCCTTTATTGTTCAGTCCACATTTGCATACATAACTAATTTCTGTAGCTAAATGTTAAACTTGACATTGTAGCTCTTTACAATACATATTATGATAATCGAGTAATTATCACAAAACACACAACTTATTTTACTATAGCGAAAATAATAAAAAATAAGGGAATTGGAGTTATATCTATTAAGAGGAGGGTACCTAATTAGGGTTCCGTACCAAAATGGTAAAAAGGAACCCTTATGGTGCGACTTTGTCTGTCTGTCTGTCCGTCTGTCACAGCAAGATATCTCAGGATCTACTGCTGCTATCGATTTGAAATAGTGTTAAAAGTAGCTAACCCGAGCCTATTGGATGTAAAAAAATCTTGTAACTTTTTTATTAAAGGGGTTGAAAATTGAAAGAAGGCTACTATATCGAGTGGGGTATCAAATGAAAGGGCTTGATTTGTAGATTAAAATACCGTTTTTGTTTTTTTTCTTAAATAAGCAGTTTTTGATTTATGACGAAAAACGTTAAAAAAATAGCATTCCCCTCAATAATTGCACAAGTTGACAAAGTAACAGTTCCGTCTACATTATATTAGCTACAAAGGCAGTAGATGGACGTTCGAGCTTGGCGAGATCTACACTTCTACAGTGGGAATTGTAAGTTTTCGACCCCATTTCTGTGATTGTTTATTTTTAAACTGAAAGGACGAAGGGGAGGCTATTTTCAGCGGTTAGTGAGTTAATGATCTTTTATTTGTTTACAAAAGCACAGAGTAAGTACAGCAATATTACTATACTTACAGAATTTTCGCTTTCTAACAAAACTGACGTTCGCGTCCGAGTACCGGTGGGAACGCACCGGATCCGACTGTCTCTATCATATAACGCGTCGCGTGCTATAGCGCGCTCTTTCTGGTCGCCTCGCGGCGAAATCGAGGAGTGAGTCTCTCCTGACTGTACGATAAGTTTTAAAATCAAGTTTAAATAAAAATAATGAAGGGACTCTATCAAAACCAAGGACCTTAAATTAAATAGCCGGACGTAGCATCGCCAACAGAGAACTGAAGCCATTTCTAGTAAGCCGGCTGCGTGTACTTACGAGCCGCGCGCACACATCAACTAGTTTTTTCCTACTACCCGCAGCACGCGCACATTGACCTGACCAACCAGTGCTTTGTGCTTTGCTTACAACTGGCTTACTAAAGGCGCTTCAGTTATTTGTTAGCGATGCAACGTCCGGCTATTTATTTTAAGGTCTTTGATCAAAACATTGTTTGCCATTTTCTTTAAAACCGCGAGAGCGAAAGTTAATCCGCCTTACACAATGCGTAGTTAACCGCAGATTGTGATGCCGGCTCCGCATTCGCATGATTTTGAAATGAAATGAAATACTTGCTTACCTAGTCTACAAGAAATGAAGCGAAGAGATTGCTTATTACTGCTATTGAACTGTGGTTCTATGGTAACTAACATTAAACACCTTCAATAGAAAATACCAAAGAACTGAAGCATGTCTAATAACCCGGCTACCTATGTGTGCGTGCTGCTCGCGATAGGAAAAAACTAGTTGATGTGTGCGTACGGCTCGTAAGTACAAGTAGCTTATTAAAAATGGCTTCAGTTCTCTGTTGGCGAGGCTCCGTCCGGCTATTTATTTTAAGGTGCTTGGACAAATCAATGAATTTCCTTGATTCTTAGCTTAGGAATGTGGATTCTGCTTAACAGTGGTCAACATTAAGGTCAGTGGTCGCATGACGTCATGGTCCCAGTATGCCAGCGGGATTGTGGCTGAATACAAAATGCTTGCGCCTCTGCTGTCTGTTAAATATTTATTTTTTTTACCTCGCATAACTTGGTTAGTGCGGAAAATGTTAGAACCGTTTCCAAGAGACCGATTTTAAGTATTTTTCATTACGCTTTAGTTTGGTAAAAAGTATTTTTGTTTAGTAACAAACATCCAAATGTTTAAACATCGTAACACCTTCAAGTTCTTTCACATTTATAATATAAGTAAATATGATTTTTAACACTCTCCAGTAGGTACCTAACGTTTTTGGAAAAATCTCCTATAATTTTATTATACTTACCTATATAGAAGAAGATAGCTGTTAAAAAAGTGCTGTCCAATTACTATATATCTGGGGGCACGGCAGTGCCCCCGCCAAGTCAAGCAAAACAAAGGCACGCCCGTACCATCCTTTTCTCGAAGCCATTCAGGCCATTTTCAGCCTCCCGTACTTTTGTGCTGGCTAAAGCTAGAACCCTGAATTTTCAGGGATATATAGGCCATAATAAGACTTAAATATGTTCTCAATAACATTCAATTTTTAACGTGTAGTTTAAGAACGATTGCACGTCAAAGTTCCTTAATTTTGTCACTGACTGACTGACTGATGATCATCATAATTCTAAGGTACTTCTAGCAGACCCACAAGCTCCGAATTTTAAACATAATTAGTTTTTAGCTTATCAAGTCACGCAAAAACTGTGGAGACATTTTATAATAGATCTCTAATAAAGAATCCTCCACGGGTAAATAATATGCAAGACGGAGGAAAGCGCGTTCTGTGGACACCCCCCCGGTACCGACTTGGTTTAACATTACATCTCAAAACTTGTTGTATAAGAACTGCGTTGCTCGACTTGCATGTTTTTACATGTAATGTTTTTGATGGGATCTAATTAAATTAATTAAAAAATACGAGCTTATTGCGGTGTCGCGCAGTGTGTCCTAATTAATGATTGTGCTCATAAGGTTTCATTACGATGTAATGTAAGCTGCTGGCTCGTCCTTTCTCTTTGTCAAATGATACTCAAGTTACGGCATGTGTGTACAGTCGGCGTGGAAAACTAGCTGTAAGCCTTCGTCCATTCGGCAAAAAATCACCGGTCGATAAGGGTGAATTCGGTCTATTACTAAGACCATATTGACAATTAGGTTAGTGGTTATTTCGTCTGAGAACGAAAGAAATAAATCATCTTCTTGGTAGTGAAGCCAAAACGGGACATTCCTGTTGGCAAAACCTCTATGTAGTATTTACCGGATTGATGTCACTCGCTAAATAATGTTAATTTCAAAGCCGTAAATTTCTCTCTTAATAGTTTCATACGGTAACCCCCACACCGCTTGGATTCAAAATATCCGCCAAAGGTCTAAATTATTCAGAATCACACCAAAACATCCGACCACACTGACCTTTCCCGGGACATTTTTAATCAAAATTTTAAATGTGGGACAGGAGTATGCAATCCGGGACCATTAAAACAAGAGGACTGTCATTCTCCATACAAAAAGCTGCTCCCCGATATTTACTACGCCATCTATGTATAAGCTTGGTATAAGAATTATATTATTTACAATTATTGAACTTTGCAAGCGAGACACAGTATTTAAATGTTAGAATTTATTTACTTTTAGCTTTTAACGAAATATCTGTTATTGTATGTATGTATGTATGTAAACACTTTATTGCACAAAATAAGACAAATTACAGGGTTACAAGATTAAGGTATATGTACAAAGGCGAACTTATCCCTTTGAGGGATCTCTTCCAGTTAACCTTTGAGCAGTTGAGTGATGAGACAAGAAAGATGGTAGACAAACTGAGAAACATGTACAAGAGATTATAGAGGTATTTATATGTAAATAAATAAAATAAATACATATACTGTATACATATATAAATAAATAAATACATATATATGAGTATATATACATATAGCAATACATAAAAATATACAGAACCTGTAAAAATCATAAAACGTGTCAAGTATTCAGTCAGAGGGCAACCACAACTTTTTTAATTTCCCCTTAAGCGAAGCTACAGACCGACACTGTCTGAAAGACGGTGGCAATTTGTTCCATAATTTTACAGAGTGTACCGTGAAGGATTTGCCGTAAGAGCGATGATTGTGAAGAGGTATTGAGAGAGACAAATCTGCACTAGAGCGCAGCCGGTGGCCACTATCCTCCGCCATAAATTTAAACCTGTTGTACTATGTTTCTTTGTTCAATTATAACATTGTTAAATGTTTAGTTTTTTAGTGCCATCTAGTTTTTGCCTGGATATCCCCTTGCGGTCGGGGTACGATGCAAAGTATGAAGATTGACAATCCTCTTGTTTTAATGGTCCTTGGTTCATATCGACTTTACAATTTTCTTGGACATCAGTTGTTTTCTATTCAGAGTATTATTTTTAGTTTACACTTTAACTTTCGCTTATAATGTAATACTAAGGTTGAAAATGACCTGAATGGGTTCGAGTAAAGGATGGTATGGCTGTGACGTTGTTTTGCTCGACTCGGCGGGGAGAATCCCCAGATATCTTTGAAAGTTTATTTAATAAAAATGTATTCAAAACACCAAAACCGACTTTTCTATCATTGTAATAGTCACAGAGTTATTGACCCTTATTATGATAATGTAAAACGATACAATCCTGTCTGCAAATTAGTGGCTAAAAACTGGTCTGTCTACCTACTCAGCCCGCAAAAAACCAGCAAAAGTGGTCGCGGTTCTTCAAAGCAACTTTAATTGCATGCCAAAGGAAAGGGTTTTACTATTCCTTACCGATATTATTACACATACACACCTTCTTTATATAAACTTTTCTACCCTCCGGCCGGAAAGCGTCACGTTAACGACGCTTTCTGGCTCCGTCGAACAGAAAAATAGTATACAAAGCTTGGTTAGTAAATAAGAAAGCCTCTACATGTGATCTGAGCACAGACTACCTCCACTAGACGGAGCATGTTGAGCGGCGCGCGCTCACATCTGATATGTTCAATTGCATTACGACATTACGCGACCGGCCGCTCGTTCAGTTGCGACCATGTTTCTGACTTGTGTGTGCACCAAACATGAAATAAATATTTCTGTTCAATCCGACGACAATCTCCAAACGTAAAATGATAAAAAAGATGTGAAACACGCGTTGTATTAGTAATATCTACCGATATTTAATCGCACATATGCGTGGTGAGCTCGTGTCTTATGGCATGCTCCGTCTAGTGGAGGTGGTCTGTGGATCTGAGACATATCTTACTTTACTGGCCTCGGTATGTAATGTACTATTAGACAAACATGAGATCTGAGGCTTTCTTATTTACTGGCCAAGGTTTGTATAAGTACTATTTTTCTGTTCGACGGAGCCAGAAAGCGGCATCTTCGCTTAGCGCAGCGGCCGGCATGGTAACGCTTTCCGGCCGGAGGGCAGAAATGTACTATTATTGCACAAAAGAGAACTTATACAGGGTGTTTCATTGAACGAAATACAACTCATGTTTTTATACTCCTCTCCCTGCCCTGGTGCTAAAACGCTCTGTTGTTAAAGTCATCTTATTTAATGAATATCACTGTTTTAATTAGATATTCATGTTTTATTGGTCTCATCGTGGTTAGACTTACTACCCTACCCTACTTAGAGCTAAGAGAAAAAGTTTGAATCTAATTTTGTAGTGAAAACTTACCTTTTTGCTTATCTAGGTCGATAATTTATGAATAAAATGCATGCATTCTGATACATTACTGAAATTATTTGTCATAAAAAACAGGTCATGTAAGCGTGACGTCATGAGGGGTGCCCACACTACGAGATTGTAATTTCTTAATTCTGTGAGCAAACTAGGAAAAGTTAATTATGACGTATTTTAATAAATCAATTTGTATATTTTTTTCTCCGTCGTTAACTGAGCCGGAATTGCTTAATTTGTATTACGTTCAATGAAACACCCTGGTTACTTGCCACAGGGCATTCTCTACCACTGTTAACCTTAGGGCAAAGCACTAGCAGATAACTTGTGATTTTTCATGCAGCAAAAAACGATTTCCCGACTAACCGACTTTAAATTCTCTTCCTTTTTAAAGTCGGTTAAAAATCGTTCGTTGTCGGTTTAATAATTGTACTTCGTGTGTATTTTTGTAAATTTGTTACGCATAGTGTGGCCAGTTTTTTTATGGCTAGGATTTGCATGTGATTTTGTCTGCGAGAATGAAGTCAGCTCAACTTTTTTTTCTGTCTGGGCTAAGAACGTCTAAAAATATGTACACATTTCGCAACTTAGTCTATGGAATGAAATTCCAAATCGTAACGTATTTACACATTTTTAAACTTGTCCTATATTCCTATAAACATGCTTGTTGGTCGAATTTTTTTTTTGAAGCCTAACAAACTTGCGAACCTTATTGGGCGTGGCAAAGGTTGAACTAGGTGGGGGTCGTGGCGTTCCCTGGGGTCGAACCAGGTCGCTGGTCGGGCCACCTTGGGGGGGCGCCTGGGGTCGAACCAGGTCGCCAGAGGTTGTCCCAAAAAAGTGTTTTGCTCTGATATGGAATCAAATAACAAAAAATAATCAGCTCATAAATAAATCCCCAAATTTTGTTACACTAAACTACATACCCAAATTAAAACAAAACAAAGCTATAAAGTCCTAAATTCAAATTGAGGCACTATATCGTTCCCGAATCACTTCCTTATCTTTATCTATGTAGCACAAGTTTCACACGATAAGTGAGTATAGGAAGGAAAGCTTGGGTAAATAACATGGAAAGTGTTCTCAACTTCTCAAAGTGGGATCTCTCCGGTCAACGCCTCCTCTCATCTCAAGGCGACTAGCATTAATTAATTAAAACAATTGTCAACCTTTTGAACCCACCTTAATTAAAACCACGGACGAGTGCACGATAAAACACCTTCCTGGCTGAATGCAGGAAAACTTTTTTATTTTTTTATTTAACTTTTTTTTTAATAAGATTCACACGCGGCTGTTAATTTCTTTTGTTTTTTTTTATACACAAGTGACTATGGAGTGATGGTGAAAGTTTTTTATTTGATAGAACCGTGTTTTTCTTTTATGAAAACGAATCGATTTACGAGAAATAATCAGTCAAAACTCTCGCGCTGTTACCACGCGCGGTTTCCCGGTAAACTAGTTTTGGTACGGTTCGAGGCTCGCGCCGATGCATCCGTGACGTCACACAGCGTTCCCTGTGGGAGGGAAAGAGACAGGATATTGTCGAAATGAATGTAATGTAGGAATGCGTGTTTATAGTTATGTTAATGATTCATTGAAGCCACTACAATGCATGTCACGTACAGTTTTCTGATAAATATTGAATTTTGAATAACGAATGCTATCACTTGTTAAATGCTCCTTACTTGATAATAATTAACGCTTAATTAGTTCCGTTACTATTTTAAGTAAATAGTAGTCATTAAGATAAGAAACCTTTATTTTGGCTACTCTTTAGATCTTTTAGTAAAATCATTAGCCAAATTCCATAAAATTAGTTCATTTGAATAGGTAATGCTAATTCTGTGGGTGTAGTGAAAAGGGGTACAAGTCAAATTTATACCAGTAACAAAAGGTCACAACTCTGACTCTAACTCTTTGACTTAAGCTCTTTTGCTCCTGGGTTATATGTGACTTGTGCCTCTTTTCACTTGACTAGACGTAGTTACTGTGCGGAAAGAGAATAGGCGTGGCGAAAAACGGAACTAACCTAACCAGTATGGCAAATACGGCAAATTTATACGATAGAAAAGTATTACAGACAGCGCCCCCAAATCTAAACCCTATTCTCTTTCCGCACAGACTCTATCCGGTGCTTAGGACCAATATTTATTTAGTGCGTGCAAACTTACTTATATTCCGATTCTTTTTGAGCAAATCTGTAAATTATATTTGGTTTTAGCCTTATCTTTTAAAAACCTTTTTATTGCACATTATTAAAGTCCATTTTTGAAAAGTAGTTTATAAAACTTAAAGAAAATAATGATATTTGCTTCAACCATATCACAATCAAATGTCAATGTCAATTTATTTGTCAAACAGACAACCTCCATGCGTGGAAATGACGTTTGACGTATAACCTATAAAACTACCAAAAAATAAAAATACACTGTGTTTATTCTAAAATAAACCATTTACCCAGTTAAAAATGAGTGAAGAAGTGCAAAATGAGGGTCAAATTGATCCCAATAAGCGTAAAAATCGAAAAAGGCCCAAAAATTTTCTTAAAAATGCCAAAATGTACGCTAAAAAGGGCCAGTGGGGCAGAGGGACCAAAATGAGTGAGGAATTGTACCAATACTTCTTAGGAATACTGGACGCTATGAAAGCAGGCATCGAAGACGGTGATCAGAGACGTAAGTTGAAGTAAAAACTTTTTATTAAAACTAGTTGTCCCGTAATTTCATCCGCGTGTTTTTTCGACTTTTCCGTACAAACTTGGCCCCATGTTCCAAGCCATTTCGATTTCCCTCTTAATGCAGCGTCCAGAATTGTGAAATACTGCTGCCTGCAGTGGTATAGGCTGTATGTTATCTGTTAGGATATGGTATTGTTTGAAATGTGTATATTAACTTTGAGAATTCATGAGATGTTAAAGTAGATGGGTAGTTCCATGGCAGAATGTAACGTAAATTACCAATATTACGCCCGTTTTTTCATTGATGGTGCAAATTTAAGTGTCAATATATGTAGGGATCAAAGTTATACTTATCTAGAGCAAAATTAACACTTTTGCATCTTAAAACACGCGATTAAATGGTAATTTTTGTTACATTTTCATGGAATCACCCAGATCTTGTTTATAGCCAATTTGTGGCTGGGATTTATCACCAAAATTTAGTAACAAATGAGAAATAATAGTAAAATGAAAGGACCAGTCATATATTAAAGTTTTTTCAACATTAGATATTGAGAGAGAGAAAATGATTTACATTGCAGCGCTAAGCCATCCTCTCCTCTTATCTCTTTTTTTAATATTTGCCGATGTATAGATTAAACAAATTTTAAATATAATCTATGAACTTGTATAATTTCAGAGAGCTTAGTCAATAATGTACTGGACAGAACAAAAGGTGACGAATTAAACATTATCGGCAATCAACTCGGCTGCCGAGTTATAGAGTTGCTACTACCATATGCATCATCCGAGGATTTGGAACGGTACTTTGAAGTACTATACCCTGAACTAAGAAGACTCTGCTCCGATAACTTCACAAGCCATGTGGTTGAGACGTTATTACGGGTAGCTAGCGAACGAGCCACAGAACACTTACAAACTGGCGAAACAAATAATGATGAGAGTGAAGATGAAGCACCCAAAAAGAAGATTAAACTAGAACCGAAAACAGAATCTAAATATAGTGACAACCATGTTAAGAATTGCTACGAATTCGCTTTAAAGATTTGCAAATACGCTTTAAATAATCTAGAAGATTTTGTTTGGGACTCTTATGCTAATCATATTTTGAGAAGCGCTTTGAAATGCTTAAGCGGGATCACATTACTACCGAATGAAAAACCTAAAGTAAATATGTTTGTGATAGAGAAAGCCGAGAAACAGACACCTCCAACTCCGTTCATAAAAAAAATGGTTTACAGAAATGTACCAGATGACTACAAAGAGTTAGTAACAGAGTTTGCTAAGCGTTTATCAGTGTGGCCACAGTTTAAAGAGTTGCCGTATCAGAATATAACCTCAGGTTTGTTACAAGTGCTGTTGCATGCCATTAAAAATGTTGATAAGAATTTGACAAGAGATTTATTAAAGCAATTGCTAAATGAAAGCTTTGCCCCGGATGATTGGACCTCGACTGGCAGTGATGATAAAAAAGAGGATAAAATTGATCTCGAAGACGAAAATAAGGAGAGTATGGTTCAAAGTGGGACGCTGCCACCGGTGTTCGGGTCAGAACCTGCAGTCAGGTAAGCATTCATAAATATTACAGTCAGTAGAGTCGTCAGAGTTACTCCATCTACCACAAAGCAGGTCCCAGGTTCAAATCTTAGTAAGAGTAAATATGATATACCATGAGCCATCAATTTTAACATGCAATGTTTAACTTGTAAGGTTCTAAATTTGCAAACCATTTCAACCACTTGCTGCTATTCAACTGAAACTTATGTAAGTTTGGTGATGCAAAATGATTTGATTACGGAGCCTATATAGTAGGATGGAGCGATTTCCTTTTTTTTGGATTTTGAAATAGGGACAGTTATAAACTGATGCTCTAGGGAAATACAATCAAAAGTTTATATGAGAGCTTTTCAAAATTTTCAGTGGAAGTACTGCCCCAAGGTCATTGTAAAAGTAACCCAATTTCTATGCTAAATACAATTAGGCTCGATTTAGAAAATACGTTTTTTATTGATAGTACTCCTACATGAAATAACTAAAAACCGGATGAAAATTAAAAATCACCAATACTAAGCGGTTATACATAACAAACTAAACCTTGAATAAAATTTGATACTATGGAATTTTTTCACATTCGCACTTTGCAAGATATGACAAGACTGGAATTAGTTTTTTATCCATTTCTTCATGTTTCTCTAGCCCATGTGTAGCTCTAAATATGATTTTGTTACTAATTTGATGCTTCTTTCTGTAGTTTGCGTGTTGTAGGTAGGGCATAAAGCAAAATTTAGACAAGATTACGTCTATAGTTTTATACTTTCCAGTATTTTTATTATATCATAACATGTCCTAATTCGTTCACAGCCTTGTCATCGTATATTATAGCTGTGATTCGTGGCTTTACCACCAAATAGGACTGCAAATTCTTTGTTTTAGTTTCCTTTACGCTATCCTTGAAAATACTACTTGATAGTATTTAAAATAACTGGCCAAGAGCATGTCGGACCATGCTCAGTGTAGGGTTCCATAGCCGTAACTGTAAGGTAAAAAATACGATATAAAAAAAGTACAACAACAAAAGAGCGTATCTTCATAGCAATTACGTCCTTTTGTTGAGAAGCGCAGTTTATCGGCAATAGTTCAAAAACGGTTAATCCGATCTTGTTGAAAATAATTTTCGTTGAAAGTATTAATTGAGCGTTATCTTTGTATTTTTTTTATATTTTTCGGACACACGGTTTAGAAGATAGAGGGGGGGGGGGACACAATTTTCACAACTTTCGGAGCGATTATTTCCAAAGGTATTCACTTAATCAAAAACATTACTTAAGAACCTTAAAATGCTTTCAAAAGAACTGTCGAACTATGTACCACACGTTGACATTTTCTGAAAAAAAAATTTTTTAGCTTCTGTTACATGTATGGAGTGCCCCCCCCAGATTTTTTTATTTTTATTATTTAACTACCAAACTTAGTTGCGGCATCTACAAGACATCTATATTCCAAATTTCATCAGTATAGGTCTTGTAGTTTTTGAGTAAAATGCCTGTGACATACGGACGGACGGACGGACGGACATGACGAAACTATAAGGGTTCTTTTTTAGCCATTTTGGCTACGGAACCCTAAAAAGGATATGATAACGCAGTGATATTTTATTCCTATCTTATAAAAGTAAACTAGATTGCATGTATGAAGTAAGAAAAATATAGAATGTGCATATATTATCCATATAGTGTTAGTTGTGCAGGTGTTATTATATTAAGTTTTAAAAAACTTACTTGTCGTTGTGGCAGTACTTATAATAATCCCATTTATTATTTATTTAAGACATAATATCAGGGGGCCGACACTCGTTTTTCGCCGAGCGCGACCTTGAGTGACGTCACTTACCGCCGGCGGTACAAAACTCAGTTGGTTGCCACGCGCTCGCATGCGTGCAGCCTACCGCTACGAAGTAAGTCCGATAGTTTTGACAGCTCCTTGAGCCTGGTTCACGAACAAAAAAAAAACAAAAGCGCTCGCATGGACCGCGTCGCACCGCACTTCGATGGCGTATTTATAATTTAATATTATTATTTTGTTGATGATGGGGCGTGCGCGTTGCAGTGTAGACGGCTGCAACAATATCCAGTTAAACAAACATTTATCGTTTTTTTGCACTACCCAACGACGAGGAGAGGTAAATACCTGTTATAATAGTACTTATATTTTATATCTTGCCCTTAAACATTTACAACCGAATATCTAAATGTTTTAAGTAGGTAAGTATTTTATTAATTGTAACATACTCAGACTAATTTTTTCGTTTTCTATGTCCATATAAACAGGCGGCAAATAATTTGTTTGATATCCTAAATATCATCATTTGCTTTCAGAGAACACTTTAATTTATTTGGGATTTGGGTATCGGTCGACAGCCCTAGCACTGATTTTACGCCGCGCGGGGTCGACGACCGCACTTCGGACGTTATGATTCCAGAATGTTCTTTTCTATTGTATCGCGGGAGAGTGTCGTATCTGTTCGAAGAACTATTATATAATCTGTGATAATATGCTACGGTATAACAGCACCTATTCCATTGCGTCCCATTTTGAAATTCGAAAAAAAATTTTTTTCCATACAATCGCGCTCCACCCTACTATATAGGTGTTGGACTAGTAGGGATTGGACTGTAGGCTGTAGTCTAATCTCGGCTATAATATTATGTTTTGTATTCTTCATTGTAATTAACAACTCGCATCCTTAATAATAAACCGGGCTAACTCAAAATGATTCTGCAATTGAGTTGAAACCATTTGAATTCTTTTTAAGATTGAAAATGAATTGTAATTTTTTTTGAGTTAGCCCGGTTTATTATTAAGGGTGCTTTAGTGTATTAACGTGTCCAATATAATAATGGATTTAGGATGTTGTTGGGGCTGCCATGCCATTGCAGCGCGTCGGGGATGTTTTGTGAGAAGCATACGGATGGCTTCCATGCCATAATGCGCAAGCGTGTAGCATCCCTGGCGAGCCGCCTGCGTGGCAGCCCGAACAGCCTCCTGCAGACCGTGGCGGCGCGCCTAGATGGACTTTTCCACTGCTACTGGGACAGCTTGCACAGAGCTGGGCCGTCTAGTGGACGCAGATAGGGAATTAGGGACTAGTGTGTGTGTATTACTAACATATTTATTAAGTATTATTGTTACTAACAAATTATGGAAATGCTTCCGAAATAAATAATTTGAATTTGAATTAAACCGCGCATATTACTTAATTTTTACCGTGCTCCCCACGTTTCGTAGCCCAGTAGGTATTCGTCTACTCGTGGCTCTGACAAGGGTTACAAAACGTCGGGACGTATCTGGGGGCACGCCGTGCCCCCGCAAAGTCGAAGAAAACAAAGGCATGGACGTATCATCCTTTTCTCCAAGCCATTCAGGCTATTTTCAACCTCCTGTAATTTTGTGCTGGCTAAAGCAAATAGGAAAATAGGGTAGTAGGAAATTTGATTGCCTCATACAGAACTAAAGTCAAGATGATGCACAAGTGTGTTATGTAGCATAATTCCTACTCCAAAACCGGGTATTGTAGTAGGAATTTTCTTTCCTTTTACATTGCCGGCACATGACGTTGGTTTTGTACAAGGAAAGGAAATTCCTACTACAATACTTGGTTTTGAAGTAGGAATCATTTGTCCTCTCCCAGTGCTGGTTATGTAACTTGGCTATGTACGGAGAACAAGTGAATAAATAATAGGCAAGTTCGTGGAAATCGAGTTCTGTGGACATCCCCTGACTGACTGTACTGACTAGGTTTAACATTACATCTCAAACCTTTTTTTGCTGTAGATGAACTGCGTTGCGAGACTTTCATCTTTTTACGTGTAATGTTTTTGATGGGATTCTTTCTTCTCTTATCGTTTCTATTTGTTTTCCTCCATTCCAGACTGCTAGAAGCAGCGCTGCTAGTGGCGAAAAAGAAAATGTACACACAGATATACGCGAAATGTTTCATTAACCGACTGGGGCAACTAGCTTGTCTACCCATGCTGAACTTTACCGTGCAGAGGCTGTTCGACAACTGTCAAATTAAAGAAGAGGTAAGTTTTATTATTTTTACTAGGGATGTAACGAATATCGCGAATGCGAATGCGAATACGAATATTGGTTATAAAATTTTATAATACCTACTAGAAATAAACAAAATTAATAACTATGAATATTCAATACTTCGTTTTCAATTACGATTAACTTCAATTTAATTCAGTTTTACAATAAAATAAGTAATTGAAGTTTAAGTTGGAATGATTCGTCAGCGAAAGATAATGATTATGCATGTGGTAGAAAAATTGGAACCGGTGGAAGTTAAAAATATCTTATTTTCATTTTATTTCGGTACTTATCTAGCAGAGTTTTTCGTTACTCATTGATAGTTTCGAAATCCGACTCGGACCTGGCCGTATTTTTTTCTTTTCCATGAATTTTAGGATCTAAAATGCACCAAAAATATTCGCAATATATTCGCATCGATTTTTGCGAATACGAATGCGAATGCGAATATTCGTTACATCACTAATTTACATCTGTTCAAAATAGACAGAGCCCTGAGACGGACGGACAGACAGACAGACAGGGTTCCGTTGGCATCCTTTGTGTACGGAACCCTAAAAATAAACCAACCATTTACAATTCATTTTAAAAATCTACGGCGTAAAGTGTCATATCTACGAAATTAAGCACTTCATACATGCAGTTGGTTAAAAACAAATGTGTTCGTTTCGCAGCTCGAGCCGATGTTCGACGAGTTGTCCAACAAGTTGGGCGACTTGTTGGCCTGCGGGAACACCGGCGTGCTTGTCTCCATGGCCAAGGCCTGCCTCCGGGTGAAGGCTCGTCAGGCGCAATTCCTTGCGGTCAGTAAAAAAAAATAGTTTTTTTTTTTTAAGCCTGACTAACTTGCAATCCTTACTGGATATAGCAAAAATCGGACCAGGTGGGGGCCGTGGCGTTCCCTGGGGTAGAACCAGGTCGCTAGTCCCGGTCCACCTTGAGGGCTCGTCGCAATAATTAGGCGAACTAGTTTGACAGTTCCATAAACACAAATGTTGCCAGAGTTAGGCCAGTGATGTTTTGTCGATATAATAAAAATAAAGAACTTAATTTATAACCTAGTAAATAAAGTAAGGTGAAAAATAAATTCTTGAAAAGATTTAAAGATTACACGTTTCATTCATTTATTTTGTCTTTTTAGACCTATCTTGCGTGCAAATTATTGTTGATAACATTTTATCGATATTTAACCTTTTTAGGACACTTTTTTTTTACGTTAAGGTTCGAAAGTAGGTACTAACGATTCTGATCCAAAGAAACCTCACAAATCCATATTTTGAGAAAGTAGCTACCCCGGTATTTATTTTGGAAAACGCCTTCCTATAATGGTACAGTTTTTTTGCATTTGAGGAACCCTAAAAAGTAGACCTTTTTTACTTATGCACTGGTCATAAGTGTCCATCTATGCCGATATTTGCAATGTACGTCTAAGACATATGTAACACAGTCATGCTTTGCTACTGTAACACCTGTATAAACTACCAGTAGTACAATGATTTGATTTCAAGTGAAGGGAAAATACTTGTGTAATGTAGATGCGTATTTGTACCGACTCCTGCATGTTTTCCCACGATAGTCCTCCCGTTCAGTGGCCGTCATTTATAAATTCAGTTATATTCAATATACAGACACCGTACACCACATAGGGGCCATTCATTTATTACGTAAGACGATTTAGGGGGGGAGAGGGTCAACTATGTCTTATTTTTTCTTACAGGGCGGTGGGAGGGAGTTTTGGTCGTTCTTACGTAAGATCATAAAAATGCGCAAAATAACCTTAACTTTTGAAAAAGCGCGCAAATCCGCGCGTGAGCGTAGGCGCGTGCTCGTTTGCGTATAGGTACAGTCAAGGAATTTAATTTCCTACCCTTTTCATTGAAATGTTGTTAAGCATTCACAATGCATTAAGGTCGAAATTTCTATTTCAGTAATAGTATTTAAATGTCAATACGTATTATTTGTCACTGCATATTAAAGATAACCTCTTTGCGAAGTCATTTGCTCATCTAATTACGAATACGTGTCAGTTGGTGTCAGCGTCAATCGAGAACATTTTAAAATAATTCCGAATCCAGACTCCGGAAAGTCTACCACAAACGTCGATAATCTAAATTTCGTTATCTGCGTTCCTTTCATTCGAATATTGCAAGAGCGAGAAAGATGGACTTTCTTCGAATTTCGATTCCGCGGTTGTCGACCTTTTTTGATAGTGCCTTGACGTTCCAAATTTCAGTTCACCATGTCAACGTTGTTAATCTGTTACCTAGTTACTGACACAAAACAATGCGTGTGATATGTCAAAGTAACGTCGTAGTCTAGCTAGCTCTTATGATGACAGTATGCTATACGATATTGGACCTTAGGTGGGTTGGAAATTAAATTCCTTGACTGTACTTTACTAAAAAATTAAAAACTACAAAAATATTTCTTTGAAAAAATAAAAATTAAAACAGCCCAAACGTAAACGTAACTCAGCCGGTTAGTATGAGAAAGTTAGGATGAAGTCGGCACGAGTCGGGTCGGGGGTTTACAGAATGAGCGGATTTTTGGTTTAAAGGCATTTTAGTACATAGCATAGCAAGCCGCGCCGCTCCGTGTGTTCTTCACCTACGTGCGACAGGGAGGTCCCAGCGAACCATCCCATGCGATAGAAGAGTGTTATGTGCTAAAATGCCCCTAAACCAAAAATCTGCTCATTCTGTGAACGGGTACCCGTGCCGACTTCATCCTAACTTTCTCATACTAACCGGTTGAGCTAAGTTTGCACCTCGTTTCCTTAGCATCACATACCAACCAGGTGCAAATTTAACTTTTAATTAGTCATATTCTGGACTGAATTTTTTTAGGCAACCCACTTGCAATATATTTATTAACATATTTAATTTCATATAAAATTCTTTTCATCCATTAACCAGTTCGGTGAAGGTCGTTCTATACTGGGATCCTCTACTATAGTAATCCAATTGTAGTAGTAATAGGTATATAGTTGTTCCTCACAAATAGTAGAATCGATTTGAATCAGAAACAAAATTTAGTACACAAGCCTATTGTAAAAATACTATATCCATATATATCTGTCGGATTCACGCGTGTGACTGTAATTATCAAGTAGCAACTTTAACTTTTTTTTTTAATTAATTATTTTTCTCACAAACACAGTACATAGTTACAATTTTCATGTCTTCGCCAAACTGCGGAACAGTTTGTTGGCGAATATAGCACTCGTTACTTAACCTACACTGTGCACTGTAACATTACTATACTACTACTTACTACTAATGGTACCAGAAATTACATTACTTATCAAAATACTAATCTTAACTATGAATTTTCTAATAATAACGCTTTTAATTTCTTTTTAAACACTGCCTTGGATGGACAGTCGTTTTCTGAGGGTGAGGGTAACTACTGGCAGACGAACTGACAGAATCGTAAGACAAGTGTTGTCGCCACGACAGTCAGAAAGAGAATCGACACTCTTGCCCAACGAGCCCGCCCACGTCCACCGCAACCGGACGTTACGTCACACGGCGTTCGCGCCATTTTAAATCTACTTAGTACTACAGTAGTCAATTGACGATCTTAGATTTCTTGAATTATCGCTGCTGTCCCCGACATATCTATATTTTTGTATTGTATTGTATTGTATGTTGTATAATTTATTCGTTCATCAACAATTTTGACGACCGCTGTAGCTTAGTTGGTAGTGACCCTGCCTACGAAGCAAGTGGTCCTGGGTTCGAATCCCGGTAAGGACATTTATTTGTGTGATGAGCACGAATATTTGTTCCTGAGTCATGGATGTTTTCTATGTATTATGTAAGTATTTGTATCTATTAAATATATCGTCGTCTAGTATCCATAACATAAGCCTTATTGAGCTTACTATGGAGCTAGTTCGATTTGTGTAAGATTGTCCCCTAATATTTAATATTTATTTATTTTATCAATTCCAGAGTTTGGAGTCAGCACTGAAGTGTACTCCGGAGGACCAAAAGTACTTCCCGGTACTATGCCTTAGACTGCTACCTGCCGAGCGAGTGGACTTCACCAAGTTGGACAAGGAATACTTCATCAATGTCCACGGATCTGTCATACTGCAGAGCATACTCGACTTTCAGGTAAGCACTTTATATACCTACCGTGTTTTTATTGATTTCCGTTAACTTCGAGGGCACATTCTCCAGATCTAATTAAGTTAATTTGTCTAGTAACTAATGTTGTAACTCATACCGTTTTTAAAATATTCATAATCTTAATTTAATCACCAACCAGTATAAGTGAGCTGTCATAATCCCAATACTGTCATAGTTGACGTTAATTTTTGACTAACTCGGAAGTGTCTTTTAAAATGGTTATCAACACTAGGGTAAGGGTAAATGTGACTAACAACTATGGACTGTGGTCTGAAATAAACGATTTTTATTTTATTTTTTTATTAATTTATTTTGTATGAAAAGAAAAAAAAAATTCTAATTTAACAAGCGATACACCAGGTAGCTTCTGTTGACGTACGAAGCAACCTGTCGAATTTAACAGAAATAAAAAAAAAAAACACGGTGTATACGGGGTGGAAATAGTAGATTGTGTCACAAGGGAGCAAAATGATGTATTTACGGCGAGGGCGTATATTGAATCCTGAACGAAGCGAAGGATTGTACAATAGAATCCCGAGCGTAGCGAGGGATTCTAAAGTATAATCCGGAGCGTAGTGAGGGATTCAAGTGTTAACGCCCGTGGTGGAAATAATTTTGCTACCTTGTGACACATACTGCTTTTCACACCGACTATGAGGAAAATTCAAATACAAACGCTACCTACCAAAATAACGAAATATATAGTTAATCGAAGAGCATCACACATTATTATTAAAAATGAAATTTTAAATTTATAGTCTATTATTATTTTATAAAACGATAATTATTTTTTACGGATGGGACGAAAACACCACTTCCATATTACATTTATGGCCCTGGCCTGCGGCTCGGACCGCAAACACCTGTGATCTGGGCCATTCCATATTATATTATATCGCACTCTGTGTGTAATATACTAATAAAGCTGTCTATGGTATGGCATATTCTAAGCGAATTCAAACTAAAAATAGCCTGTTGTCCTTGAACCGAAAAGTACCACTTTGATCCCTCTTATGAGGGAGCAAAATACTTTTTTCTGAAGTCGAGTCGTCGAACTGAACTTTAATATTACTAGAGACCGGATTTGAAGTAGCGATCTCAATATTAATATGGATATGACTAGTGTCATTTGTTAAATACATGTCATATTGGTTATATAAGGTCTTAATTTTTACTGTGCATTGTGCAGAAGAAATATTAAAGAAGACGAACTTAAAAAAATAACCTATCTCAAAAATTAACAACAAAGTTTTTATTTATTATCACCATAATTTTTGCCCAATATTTACAAAAGCTTCCAAAAAGGTTTTTACTTTTTTGTTCCGATAAGTTACATTATTTTGATGTGTAGAAAAAATAATAAATTATACCAGTCATATCCATGTTAATATTGAGATCGCTACTTCAAATCAGGTCTCTAAATATTACAATTAATGTAACGTAAAACATTCTTTCAGCGCCCAGCCAAAGCCGTCAACGGTCTACTGGAGCTGACCACGGAACAGCTCCTGGTGATATTCTGCGACGCTAAAGGCAGCCACGTGGCCGACGCGTTCTGTAAGGGACAGTTCGTTGGCGTGAAGGCGAGGGACAAGATGATATGGAAGCTTAAGGTGAGAAAGAGACAGATATATATCACGGTGTACTGCTGGTGACTTCTGAACTCCTGGTAGCGGCGCAGACCTTCGTCGGAGTTACGGTGATATGGAAGCATAGAGTGAGAAAGGGATAGATATCACGGGCATCACGGTTGACTGCTGGTGATTTCTGAACCCCTGGTACCGACGCAGCACATCGTATGGTGAGAGACAAGATGATATGGGAGCTTAAGGTGAGAAAGAGACAGATATATCACGGTCTACTGGAGCTAACTCTGGAACAACTCCTGATGATACTCTGTAACGCTAAAGGCAGCCACGTGGCCGACGCGTTCTGTAAGGGAGAGTTCGTCGGCGTGAAGGCGAGGGACAAGATGATATGGAAGCTTAAGGTGAGAAAAAGACAGACATATATCACGGTGTACTGCTGGTGACTTCTGAACCCCTGGTACCGACGTAGCACGTAGTCTGAATATAGTGAGAGACAAGATGATATAAGAGCTTAAGGTGAGAAAGAGATAGATATCGTATGAAAAACTATAGGTCTAATGTTTGATTTATAACAATTCTGAAAAGTCAGTGGTATCAGGGAAAAATGCATTATGACTCTTAAAAATTATGGCAGATAATATACAGGGTGGCCCTTTTCGATCGGTCAGTATGGGAAAGTCTGCAACTATAAGACATTTGTCCCCTTTGTTGACCCAGAAATCTCTTAGTAGGACTTACACCTCCATGCTTTTGGCTCATATCTGACACTGATATTTCTCTAGAATTAACTTACAATGTTTTATCAACAGGGCTACTACCAAACCCTAGCGCTCTCCCAACATGGATCCCGCGCCCTTGAACGCATCTTCGACGCAGCATCTCTGGAGCAAAAGATCAAGATCATGACGGAAATGGCGGACAAGAGCAACCTGCTAAACAGCACGAAGTATGGCCGCGTGGTTGCCGCCAAGTTAGACGTGGCAACTTTCAAGACTGCGCAGAAAAAGTGGGAGCAAAGTTGGAAAGGAAAATAAAATGACATAAATTAGGTTTCTTGTTTCATTTTATCACCTAATTCAGCGGTCGGCAACCCGCGAGCCTCCCTGGCTATTTTGTATGTAAAGGTTGTTGTATTCAGAATCGTATAAAATCACAAATTATTAACAAAGTGCGGCCCGCGTCAATTGCGTTAGCTACCCATGTGGCCCATGGCTGCTAAGAGGTTGCCGACCGCTGACCTAGTTGGATGAAATTTCCATATCTTTCATCTAGTTTTTAACGTTTGTCATTGAATTAGGGCTTTAATTAACAGTTATCGCTAAAGTTTCATTTAATACGATATTGTAAGTGGTAAAGTGATGATGAACCCATTTTTAACATCGTAAGAGAATTAATTTTATCAAAATTTATTATACTTATACTTATTTACACTAGACTCACCGGCTTAGTTTATTTTTGACTGTCGCTAACCATTAGAGTTGTATAAGAGAAACCTGATAAACAGAACCAAGTATGGCCGTCTGGTTGCCGCCAAGTTAGACGTGGCAACCTCCAAAACTCCGCTGGAAAAGTGGGAGCACAGTTGAATTTGAAATGCATAAACAAGGCAATAAAATAAGGTCTGAAATAAAACAACCGTTAATCACACAGTATAAATAAAACTAAATCCGTCCCCCAGTGGCGTGTATGGGTGACACCCAAGGCGGAATCTATAGTGTCACCCCATAAGCCCCATTTTTTTTTGCTTTTGCCGGGAGGGACGTGGGTCACCCCACCTAAGGACATTCAGCGATTGCATGTCATGTAATTTTCATTTTTCCCGCCCGGGTGTTACCCCTTAGATGGGTGACACCCATAGACATAATTTTCTAATTTGGACTATCTATTCTAGGTAACAAGGTCTAAAATAAAACAACCGTTTACTCGCTAAGTTTAATCACACTTTGTACTGGCACACCCCTCCGCAGTTGGGCGGTATCTGCCCGGGCTTCAGGCTGCATATCTTGTTACCGCAGATGTACTCCCCTTTCCGCAGATTTAGAGGGTTTGGAACTGAAAGACAAGATGTTTTAATAATAAAATCAATACCAACTATAGAGTCTGTGCGGAAAGAGAATAGGATTTAAATTGGGGGGCGCTGTAATGCTTTTCTACCGTATGTGCCGTATTTTCTGTTCTGTGGCCATACTGGTTAGGTTAGTTCCATTTTTCGCCACGCCTTTTCTCTTTCCGCACAGACTATGAGAGTTTGCGTGAACTGATTCAAAGTCAAAGTTCTTCCTTAATTTAGACATAGAATAATGCACCTAACATGGCAGAGTTTACGGCTGGTTCGGAAAAGACTGGCAACGCATTGGCAATGCATCTAGTGTTGCAAATGTCTATAGGCGGCGGTGACCTCTCTCCATCAGGTGGGCCGTCTGCCTGTTTGCCAGTCTATAGCAATAAAAAAAGGCAACACTTTTTCAGAATAGTGCGTATACAAAATAGGACTAGGCTTGGAGTTGGCTCCACCTTTATGTTGTTGCTAGGTATTCTATTGACGTACGAAGTGTTTCGCGTGTACCTCACCCATGTAGATAGCAAAAGAGTGGAACTCCAATGCAGCTAGCTTTTCCCCGAATCACACAATCTAGATCTCTTCTAGTTGAGTGTGGAAACACTATTAAGCGAACAGTCTGCGCATAGCGTTAACATTGTCATCCAAAAAAAAATCCTGAATCAGCTCCTGAGACTCGCTTCATTGATGCTCCTAACAGAGAATTGTCGATAATGGCGGAACTCCGCACTACTCGCACTCGGTACAATCGCACCACTCGGCATTGGCAAGCTGTTCATTCCGCCGGTTTTTTTAGAACTTTTCTGGTGTGTATGGGATTTTTAGAAA
The DNA here is from genome assembly GCA_947034925.1 of Eudemis profundana. Classification (NCBI taxonomy): domain Eukaryota; kingdom Metazoa; phylum Arthropoda; class Insecta; order Lepidoptera; family Tortricidae; genus Eudemis; species Eudemis profundana. The sequence goes on along the minus strand of OX344814.1, from coordinate 3,552,168 downwards.
GGGTGTCATCAAATTTCTTCGAGACCGGCAACGCACTGGTAACGCATCCTGCGTTGTAAATATCTATTGGAGGCGGTGACTACTCCATCAGGTGGGCCGTCTGCCTGTTTACTAGCCTACTTAAGGCAATAAAAAAACAATGAAAATATAAAGATTACTCACCTCTGGATCCCTTCTGTCCCTTGACGAACTGCGCGGCTCTAGGAGGTCTATGCACTTCTGAAGACTTCTCAGGCGTCGGTACGGGAGAGGCGAGGCAGCTTACTGCCAGTAAAGCCAGGAAGAAGAACACCTAGAACAATTTGCATGAGGTTGAACATTTATGTGGTAGGCCTATGTAAATGGGGAGTAGGGTTGCCAGATGATCGGGAATTGGCGGGATTCTCCCGATTTATTGGATGTCCTCCCGACTCCCGACAAAGAAGAAAATCTCCCGACATACGACTTCATTTTTAAACTTAGTCCGATCTACTCGAGGTGGTCCTGCCATAGAAAATTTCTGCTATGTCAGGCTAAAAAAAAAGCTCGCGCGTATAGCGCGCGGGGCATCACCCGACCGAAGTCTCAAAATCCCGACATATTGTTTCCTGCTCCCGATAATAGGGTAATTCAATCTGGCAACCCTAGGGGAGTTTTGCGAGGAACGGTTTAGGTTGGTGCCTAGCGCGTCATTCATCTGCCATCGCGCCACTCGTCATCGGCAGGCGGTTCATTCCCATTTCCTTGAGTCACTACGCTCAACAACGCGCCGATTCTCCGGAACCTTTCTGGCGCGTACAATAGGGATCTGTAGGCTTATGATGCTACGCTTTGTCACGCGATAAGTAAATGATAAAGCATTCGTCACGTTCTGACAATATGTGTGTGAGAATGACGGATGCTTTATCATTTATTTATCAAGCATTATAAGCCTACTGGAATGAACTTTCTGCTAAGATTTTCCCACAGCGCTATAATATGGGGAGTTTTTAAAAAGAGTGTCATCAAATTTCTTCGTGACCAACAATGCATTGGTAATGCATCTAGTGTTGCAAATGTCTATAAGCAGCGGATACCATATTAGGTGGGCTGGGCCATCTGCCTGTTTGGTAAGGCAATAAAAAAATAGTAATAAGGAACAAATAGGCAAAGAGAGCAGTAGGTATATGTGTCATAGGCATATCTTGATTCTTCTGTAGAAGTGTAGATAGAATCCTTAGCTTCGTTCTGAAGTTCAATGTAATCGTACCTGCACTCTAAACAGTACATTTCTATAGATAGCATTCTGACGCATCGTACAACGTAACGGGACGCCGCGTACAGCATAAAATAGGAGACCATAGCCTTAATGCATCATTTCGCTCCCTCGTGTTACAATCTACTACTTTCGTACAGCAATCTATGGGTACTATAGAGTGACTACGCTAAGTTTGCAGAGGCCCAAAATAGTACATTACACAACTAGGGTGGCGAGAGGTGGTAGGATGACGAGGAATATGCTATCGAGGGCTTTCTTTATTACCTCCCGTGTTGTGTACATCATTTTATGTCTACACTTGGCCATAAAGCGGCTTTTACCGCACGCTACGCGTACGGAAAAAGTCCCCTTTTGGCCGAGTATAGACATAAAATGATGTACACAACTAACACAACACGGGAGGTAATAAAGAAAGCCCTCGATCGCATATTTACGTCCCTCGCCTGCAGCTCAGGCCGCAAAAATCTGCGATCTCGGCCTTTCTTTGTTTTACCGCCCTAGTTGTGTATCTATTTCGACCTCTGCAGACTTAGCGTAGAAGCACTCTAGGTATTCAGTGTATTTATAAGGAAAATACAATGCAGGAGACAGATAAGCTATCTTTGACTAAAAAAAACAATTAGGTGTAAAAGAGGATTTCTACGAAGAGAATTGATATCGAACCGCGTTATACATTATCGCAACCTTTAACCTTAATACATGTATAGGTAGATTCACGAGAGTTGAAGCCACGCACACAACAACACTGTCATGTAATGACAGCGAGGTTTTGAAATACTGTCATCGATAGCAAGTTCAACAATGAATTGCAAGATTGACCAAAAAGTTTCGTTAAACTATAGCCTTGTGTTTATTTACTCACTCATTCATTTCATTCATTCACTTTTTTTGCAATGAGTACTTCATGTAGCTGTGTGTGTAATCATTCACCTCACTCTCGTGAAACCACCTATAGGCAAGTTGTCAATACATACCTAGGCAGGAGTTGCTCACTCCGCGAGATCGCCTTTCTAGTACTACTAAATTTTGCCCCCTCCAGGGTCTTAGTCAGCGACCAGAAAGAGCACGCGTTATGCGATAGAAAGAGACGGTCGGGTCCGGTGCGTTCCGTCCGGTGGTCGGACCCGAACGTCAGTTTTGTTAGAGAGAGAGAGAAGTCTCTACGTGGTACCAAGGACCATTAAAACAAGAGGACTGTCATTCTCCATACTTTGGATCGTTTTTTTTTTTTTTTGTGCCTGAACAGGTGCTAGCTCTGGGAGCTGTCACAACTATCGGACTTCGTGGCCGTAGGCTGCCTCAGCAAAACCTCAGCACCACGGGTGTGTGAAACAGTGGCGTGCGCGGGCACGGATCATTTGGATCGTACCTCGACCGCAAGGGGATATCCAGGCAAAAACTAGATGGCGCTAAAAAACTAAACATTTAACGATGTTATAATTGAACAAAGAAACATAGTACAGTAACAATTAGTTCATAAACAGCTAATAATAAATAAATTCTAACATTTAAATACTGTGTCATGCTTGCAAAATTGAATAATTGCAAATAATATAATTCTTATACGAAGCTTATACATAGATGGCGTTGTAAATATCGGGGAACAGCTTTTTGTATGGAGAATGACAGTCCTCTTGTTTTAATGGTCCTTGGTGGTACTGTTACTTATTCTGTGATGTTGGAAATATGTGCTATGGCGACTGCCTTCCGTGTCGCTCTAAAGCTGAAACCGCACTAGCGCGGCACTGCAGCGGAGCGGCGCGGCGCGGCCTAAACGCACTATGCAGCAGTAGCGCGACAGAACGTTTTTTCCATGAAGAACCGTACCGCGCGGCTGCCGCTTGGCTGCCGCGCCGCGCCGCTCCGCTGCAGTGCCGCTCTAGTGCGGTTTGACCTTAAGCCTGTTCATCCGATTTGGTATAAGGAACTCGATAAAGTATTAAAAGCTACTTTGCTAAACTGGTTGACCTAGGTCGGACCCATTAAAGTGTTAGGTATGCATAAAAATATGAATAATCTGCGAACAATGTACTATCTGGGGGCACGGCATGCCCCCGCCAAGTCGAGCAAAACGAAGGCACATAACATCCTTTTCTCGAAGCCATTCAGTGTGCCTACCATGAGTTGAGTGTACGATCGGCGCTAGCGAGTTTCTCGTATCGAGAGTCAGTGCATCTCTCTCGCACGCGCCAATAGTACGAAAGAGATAGACTGTCATCGAGCGCTCGATACTCGCTAGCGCCGATCGAAAAGTCAACTCATGGTAGGCACGGCACACACACTCATATCCTTAGGTAAAGTAAAGAATATTGTTTTTTTTTCGGAGACAAAATATCATCTTATAAATATTGGTAAAACTCGTTTTTTTAGAAAATCGTCCCAATAGCCTATGAATGAATAAATTAATGAGTATAAAGAATTTAGTTTATTAATTTTAGTTTTAAATTTATTTACCTTAAATTACTTGTAGATAATATTACTTTTTGTATGTTTTCACAATAAATATTCTCCATGAATATAAATTATTTTCGATCTGTGACCGTAAAAGACATGACACAAAAAAATACCGGATTAGGTTATCAATTTTACTTAGAATTATTCAATTAAATTTATTATTTAAGTGGTAATTCTATAATTTAATAATCTAAACTAATCTAAATATAAAATAATTTCGCCAAGTTTCTCCCTGGCGATAGGGTGCGCAGAAGACTGTCAGCATTGCCACGCTGAATTTTGGCTTTTTGTATTGTTGTAGTTAAACATTTCCATATTGAATAATAATCCTCATAAATAATAAATTAAATTAAAAATACGATTAAACCAACTCATTAAAGGTCTATGAATGTGAATCAACTTTTGTATGAGGCGAAATAAAAACAAAACTCACTAAAAACCGCATGATGCCAGCGCCCACGCAGACGTTCACTGTACTACGGCCCGCACAACACTGCATTGTTTACGACGAAAACATTATTATAGCATGAACTCACTCACTCTGAACTGAATCTGACTCACCGAAAACTCGTCCGTACGGTACTTTGTTTATTTAGTTCTATTCGTTTACTTTTACTCACTAAAGAACTCGTTTACTAGGTTAATTAATTACTCCTTGGAGCGGATTTCCGAATGGGGCCGAGCCGACGAAATCTCGTCCAATTTAACCCTATGAAGACACAGGTCTGCGCTTTCTCTGCCAAGAAAACCACATTGTCCAGCGCCACAGTTCCAAGGAACGTCCCTGTCCATCTTTAATGGTATTGGATCTTTGGTGTTGACATTGCCAGCGACGTGCAGTTTTGGGTTCACCTGTAAGGCAAGGCAAAACTTGTCTCAAAAAAGCTGGGTGTGCTAAACCGGACCAAACATTACTTCACCCCGTAGCAGCGCTTTGTGATTTATAAGACGAAAGTCAGGCCACATATCGATCGATACCTTTAGACCTTTAAAGCATAGTGTACAAATTTGGTAACCTTTTTTTTTTAGGTATTCATGTAAATTTTTTATTGTACTTTTGCTAGACGCTAGGCTTAACGGAGCTGGCATAATCAGTCTGACAAAAGCTCCCTAAAAATAAAGATTAAAAAAAAAACCTTTAGACTCAAAGGGTGTAAGCTCCATTAGTCTTTGAGTCTAAAGGTATCGATATGGAGTACTGTTAACACATCTGGGCTAGAGCACCAGCTTATCAGCTTGACGCCCTTGACTCCATCCAGAGAGCGCTGTCCGCATTGTCAACGATCCCTATAAGCCTCTTGCACATAAACAGGATACGATATCGCGTCGTGCTACGACACGGCATCGTTTCACGATGCGACGTCGTGTCGTGGAAAATTATATTTTACTGTTTAATCTTTATTAAAGTTGTTTTTTGATTGAATGTATTCCACGACACGACGTATTGATTTTCTTTTTCTCTGATTATATTCGGAAAGGATCTGTAAGGTTTTCGAAATGATGTAGGGGATCCGTGACCAAAAAAAGATTAAGAAACTCTAACTCTATTGTGTGCTTACTAGATTTGATATTTAGTTTGTAATGTGTTACTGTTCCTATAATATTAAAATAAAAAAAAAACAATAACTATTGTAAACATAATTGATGCCGTGGAAGCGAGCAATGTACTTACCTCTTCATGTTTGTATGGAAAAGCGTTCGTCTCGAATCACCTTAATTCCTTAAAAGTTGTATGTTTCAACATCTATAGTTGTATAGCAAACTGGCAACCACTTGAATCATCTAAAACTCGTCTGTACGGTAATTTGTTTACTTGCTAAGAGCAAATTTCCGCTATGTGATAAATTCTGCAGTTTGCTTAAATCAGTAGGTTAAAATTCACTGGAGAGACTGTGCCGAAGAACTGCTTGCTTTTTAGGGTTCCGTAGCCAAAATGGCTAAAAAGGAACCCTTATAGTTTCGTCATGTCCGTCCGTCCGTCCGTCCGTATGTCACAGGCATTTTACTCAAAAACTACAAGACGTATACTGATGAAATTTGGAATATAGATGTCTTGTAGATGCCGCTACTAAGTTTGGTAGTTAAATAATAAAAATAAAAAAATCTAGGGGGGGGGGCACTCCATACATGTAACAGAAGCTAAAAAAAATTTTTTCAGCAAACATCAACGTGAGGTACATAATTCGATAGTGTTTTTAAAAACATTATAAGGCTTTTATGTACTTTTTCTACTCCTGTACCCTCCTCCTCCTCCTGTGTGTCTGTCTTTTACTTGGTCACGAACACTAATATAAGAACATACATAATATGAGTTCAGAGAAGTCTATACTCTATTGCCCATAACAGCACTAGTGTCGTTATAGCCACTTTACGTTATTGCTAGCAGCCACAGACTTCTAAATCTAGGTTAAATTTAGGTCAAGGATTAAGCGCTCAATTTTAACTTTACGGTAAAAATGCACAACTACCAACTTAACAAACAATTACATTCCTACGGTTTTTAAGAATAACAAAACTTTCCGAACTAAATTCATTGATGCCAACATAAAAAAAGTATTTTTAATTTAAGTATATTTTAAATAAAAAAAAAGTTTACCATAGACACATGCTGTCAGACATACGTCATATTTGCTTTGTTTCCAGGTTATAATTAATTTTGTATTTTATATTTTAAAACCGGGATTGACACAAGCGCGTTGAGTGAGTGTGGTCGATTTTTAGGTTATATTCCTCCAAAGTATAACTCCCATTGTGTGTAACTATTTACTGGTGGTGGTTTATTAACTAATTGTCGGTAAGTTTTTTACAAAGTAGTTGAACACATTATTTCACTTGGCCCGCGAGCTAAGTAAAATAATGGAGGGTGGAGAGAAAGAAAAGCCCCCGCACCCCGGTGGCGGCGACAATCAAGGGAACTCAATGGACACTTCAGGCACACAAGAGTCTATTAGTAGAAAACGGAACCAAAGGAGAAAAGAACGATGACAGATACCGACTCCACCTCTGCGCCTAACAATTTACTGTACAAACACCCGTGCCTAGACGAAGTACGCAAATACAGTTCCGAAGACTGTGGCCCATTCATTGTACATGTCTCCCGTGACGGGGATTCTACTAATTCTGGGGTTTCACTCCAACCTATTAAAGTGGGCCTCATTTTGGCGAAAGAGTTTGTCAACAACATTAAAAAGGACGGAATTAAATCCCTTGGTAGAAACCGCGTCTCGATTGAATTTAAATCTGCTTCCGCAGCCAACAGCTTTATAGAAAACCCTTGTCTAGCAAGAAATAAACTATCGGCTACAATCCCCTCATATCAAGTCTCTCGCATGGGCTTGGTTCGCGGCGTCCCTGTGGACTGGTCTATGGAAGAATTTGTGACAGCTACAGAAAGAAAGGAAGGCGTTGGGAGAATCCTGAAAGCCCGTCGCCTTCAGAGAAAAATTGCTAAAGAAGGGGGTCCGGCATCATGGGTCCCAACTCAAGCTGTAGTAGCCACATTCGAAGGACAAACTTTGCCTTCAAGGGTATATGCATATTATACCTCATTAACTGTCGAAGTGTACCTGCTCCCTACAATCCAGTGCCGCAAGTGCCTGCGGTTTGGCCATATCCAGACCCAGTGCCGTTCTGATGCCCGCTGCTACAAATGCACAAAAAATCACCCCGGCGAATCCTGCAATATTGCACATGAACATGTCAATTGTCTATATTGCTCAGGCCGTCATTTTGCAACAGACCAACGCTGCCCTGAATTCTGCCGTCAGAAAGCTATAAAAAAAACAATGTCTGAACACAGCATCTCGTATCAAGAGGCTATGCTCAGGCATCCAGCTGTCCGGAGACCATATGCAGACGTGGCCAAGGTCATGTTCGCCCCCGTTTCAGAAGTCCCATGGCAATCTCCCCTTCCACGTTCCCCTCCCTCTCCCTCCCAATCTCAAAATTCAACAACCTACCGCCAAGCCATGACTCGCAAACCGCGCGACAGGGTCCCCCTGTCACCCAGTTACGATCGCCTCGCGCACCAAGCCATCGTTGCTTCTCCCTCTTCCCAGGTCCCAAATGGTTACGCTCTCTCTTCCCAGCAACCTACAGTCCAGCAACAGTCCACCAACCTACCCCTAACGACGATATGATGGAACTCCTCATCAAACTACTCACGAACATAATCGCCAAATGGAGCGATTGCCTACCGCCCGACGTTGCTCCCCTTATGGTGACCCTAGCTGAAAAACTGTCTTTCTCCAATGGCTCCCCCGGCCAACTTTTTACTTTGGAATAGTCGAAGCATTATTCCAAAGAAACCCGAGCTCATAAATCTAATCAATAACTACTCTGTCTCCGTAGTGGCCGTCTCGGAGACGTGGCTGAGTCCTAGATCCCGTTTTAGGATCCCGGGCTTTTCTTGTCTCCGGGACGACCGTGCTGACGGTCACGCAGGTTGTGCCTTATTGATTAGTAGAAGATACTCTTTTTCCCAAATTCCTCTCCCCCCTCATTCCCAGGACATTAACGCAGTTGCGGCTAAGGTCATGGGAATAAATTTTATCTGTGTCTATATTCCCCATCCAAACTTAAATTTGATCCCTGATCTTTCCACCATACTTTTCTCTGTCCCTCCTCCTCTTCTTATTTTAGGCGACTTTAATTGCCATAACATCTCCTGGGGTTCATCGCACAGCGACATATTCTCAGGCTTCCTCATCGACCTATTTGACGACATCAATACCGTTGTCATGAACGATGGCACCCCCACTCGTAGAGTATACCCCGGACAGGACCCCAGATCCATTCTGGACCTTGTTGTAAGCTCTCCTAATCTTTCATGCTTACTTTCCCACCGTATCCTGAGGCAATCATTTGGCAGTGATCATTTTCCTATCATCATTTCTAACCCATCTTCCATCCTCCCTTCACCCGCCCTTGAGCCCCTCCTGAAGTATAGACTAGAAAAAGCAGATTGGCCCAGTTTCTCTTTGTACGTAGAAAAAACACTGAAGGATCTTGATCCTAATCTAATAAACCCATTCCAATCTTTTTCCCAGCTTAAGTCAATTTTGCTGGAAGCAGCAGACAAAAACATTCCCAGCAAAAAGCCCTATAATTCCAAAATCCGTTCCCCTCCTTGGTGGACCGCCGAATGCACGGCAGCAGTCAAAGAAAGAAATGATGCAGAGCGCTCCTTTAATGAGTCCGGTCTTACTGAAGATTTTATTGCTTTTAACAAAATTTCGGCCCGCACCAAACGCCTTCTCAATAGAACTAAAAAGAAGGGATGGAAGGGATTCTGTGAAAGCTTGAATCCCAGGACCCCGCCATCGCTGGTGTGGAAAAGTATTAAAAGATTTAGAGGATCATTTAACCCAGACTGCACTTCTCTCTCTGACTGCTCCAATTGGTTGCCAGAATTTATCAACAAAATGGCCCCCCCACTCGCCCCTCTAGAATCCTGCATAAACCCATCCCTTCCCAACGTCCCCCTTGGGCCCTTTGACGTTCCCTTTTCCTATGCAGAATTACAACTTGTTCTAGATGGATTGCGTAATAGCTCTCCGGGGGAAGATGGAATCCCATACTGCTTTATTAGCAAACTGTGTCCATCCTCTAAAAACTACATTTTGAACTTGCTTAATTCTTGCTATATGTCCGGAGAGGTTCCTGACGAATGGAGGTCCCAAATTATTATTCCTATCTTCAAACCTGGAAAGGACCCCCATGACGCAGCTTCATATCGCCCAATCGCCCTCTCTGCAACAATGAGCAAAATACTTGAGCATTTAGTCAAAAATAGGCTCGAATGGTTTGTGGAGAGCAGAAGCATCCTCGCTGACACTCAGTTTGGATTTAGAAAAGGAAAGAGTACCATGGACAGCCTAAGCATACTCACCTCTGACATTAGAATAGCTCTGTCAAAAAAGCAGCATCTGGTTGGTTGCTTCTTAGATATTTCTGCTGCATATGACAATGTCCAACTTCCTCTGCTCAGAGCAAAAATGCTTCAGCTGAGCATACCCGCAAGGATGGTACAAATTGTCTGCAGGCTGTTTATGGGTAGAACTATCAAAATCCGTGCCGGTGGCTTGCTCCTCCCTCCTCTTACACTTTGGCAAGGCCTCCCTCAGGGTTCTGTCCTCAGTCCTCTCTTATATAATATATATACTTATGATATTGAGCAAACTGTTTCTCCCTTCTGTAATATCCTTCAATATGCGGATGACTTGGTGTTATATGTTTCGTCCAAATCTATAGATGAAGCAGAGATAAAACTTAATGAGGGTCTTAGCTACCTCAACGACTGGCTGGATGAACATGGTCTCTCTCTTGCTCCATCCAAAAGCTGCTGTGTCACATCCACACGCAGTAGAGCCATTCCTCCTCCAGTGATTGAGTGCGAAGGTGAACCCATCCCAAGCAAGGAGTCTGTGAAGTTCCTTGGTGTCATCCTTGACGCCAAAATGACTGGAATCCCTCACTTGGACTACATTTTTGGGAAATGCGAGAGGGGAGTCAACGTTCTCCGTGCCCTTTCTGGGGTTTGGTGGGGTGCCCACCCATACTGCCAAAAACTAGTATATAACGCAGTTATCCGTAGCCAGATGGACTATGGGTCCATAGTGTGGGAACCCTGCAACAAAGTGGCTCTTAAAAAATTAGACCTCATACAAGCTAAGTGCCATAGGATCATTTTGGGTGCCATGAAGTCCTCACCCAAGAATGCTATGCAGGTAGAGTGCGTGGATCCCCCTCTCGCCCTACGTAGGCAATATTTAGCTGACAGATATATATTTAAGGCTTGTTCTATCTCTAACCACCCGCTAATCCCTCGCCTGGAGGTTCTATCCCAAGAAATTACCGTAAGCCCATACTGGGCTCATAAAGAGTCACCAAGGAACATAAAAAGTTTTATAAATTTAAGAAACCTTCCTGCCCCCATCTCTGCTTCTAACAAAAACCCCATATTTGACATAACTTTCGATTCTCTCACTTACTCCCCTAACGTAATCTTAGATTTTGGCATTTTTAAAGATGACCCAGCGGCCAACTCAAAATTTCATAAAAAACTAGAGAAATGGCGTGATTACCTCCCCATTTTCACCGATGCATCAAAGTTGGAAGCTGATGGATGTGTTGGAGCGGCGGTATGGATTCCCAAATTTCACGTGCTGTTATCTCACAAGTGCCCTCCTCACTCATCTGTCTTTACCGGTGAATCTGTGGCTATACTGGAAGCAATATCTTACGTAGAATCCCACAACATCCCCAAAGTGATTTTATTCTCAGATGCCAAAAGTTGCCTGCAATCAATTGTGGGCAACCAATTCAAAATGAAAACAAAATTCCCGGTTATACTACAAATTAAAGATTTGTTAAATAAATGCGATAAAAAAGGCCTTCAAATTACACTCGTCTGGATCCCAGGTCACTGCGGCATTGAAGGGAATGAGCAAGCAGACACTTGGGCTAAAGCAGCTATTGAAACTGGCTCTCAGACAAACAACATCTATGCGTCTGACTTAATGATGCTTGCTCGTTCCAATGTAACAAACACCTGGCAGGAACTGTGGAACTCTTCCAGGCTCCTAAAAGGTCGACACTTTGGTAACATTCAACCTGTCATCCCACGAAAACCTTGGTTCTTCCGTTTTAGGTCAACTCATAAATGGGTTACTTCCACTATTTGCAGACTTCGACTAGGACACGTGTGCACTCCGGTGTTTTTAGCCAAAATAAGGGTGCGGGATAACTCATTGTGTGAATGCGGTCTGGACGAAGGTACTCTGGAACACATATTTTTCAATTGCAGTAAAAACAACTGTTCAATGTATGATCTTCTTCCTAAAACTATTCCGCGACCTACCAATTTTCTTTCACTGCTTACCTCTATGGATGCTCCGTTCATTGCGCTTCTTATTAAGTACATCCAAACTAATAATATAAAACTGTAATGCTCAATACTCTCTGTTGTCTTATATATATTTTATATTCTCTCATACTTCCTCCTTCCTCTGTTTGCACGCCTAACTTTCTTTCTCCCACTTCCTTAACTCTCTCTATAACTGTACAATTGTCCTTTTTGTTTGTGCCGTCCATAACAGGTGTATTATTTGTTCTAGGATCCCTCAACACATCCTTCACAAAAACCAAAATTTATTTATGACGGATCACTCTCCCCTCGTGTGAAATGTCTACACGTCGACATTGGCAAAATACCCTTTGCTAAACCAGCAAGGAGTGAAAGCCATTAGTAGGGAAGAAAAAAAAAAAAAAAATTTTAAAACCTAGTCGTAGAAAAAGTATTGTATGCAACGTTGTATGATTAAGTCAAAAAACGCTCATTACGTCTCTATTTGCGATACTCGCCGCATTCGCGGCTCGTATCGCAACTGACGCAATTCGCATTTTTTGAACCCACTTATACAACTGTTGCATAAAATACTATTTTTTGATTAAGTGAATACTTTCGGAAATAATCGCTCCGAAAGTTGCATAATTTGTGTCCCCCCCCCCTTTAACTTTTAAACCGTAGGCGAAGAACACACTGAAATCGCCAGTCGCCGCGACGGGCGAGTCGCGGCGTGACGCCGCGATTTTTTCTGTGTAGCTGTACATAGTAGCTGCGATTCGCGGCGACACGCCCGCGAGTCGCTGCGAGTCGCCGCGATTTACGCGCCTACGCGCGAGTCGCGACTTCAGTGTGCGCCACCCCGCGATTTTTCTATACAAATCGATGTTTCTACATACAAAGTTGAAAATCGCTGAGTCGCGTGTCGCCGCGATTCGCGCTGCAGTGTGAGATCCGCCTTAGATATAGCCGCGGAAGACCTTGGAGCATTTTCTCGCTGAATCGCGATGCTTATATTGCTTATACGCTGAGCGAGGAAGCTGCCAGCTCTTTCGTCCCTCGTGGCGTCCACCAACCGCTTCGAATTGTTTTTTAATTTAATTGTGAAACTTCGTAATGTGTATTATGATGATGAACGGAACGCACCGCATCCGACCGTCTCTCTCTATCGTAACGTTTATACTAACGCGTGCTCTTTCTGGTCGCTGGCTAAGGCCCCATCAAGGGGACCTCAAGGCACAATATAGTAGCAGCAAGGACCATTAAAACAAGAGGACTGTCATTCTCCATACAAAAAGCTGTCCCCCGATATTACAACGCCATCTATGTATAAGCTTGGTATAAGAATTATATTATTTACAATTATTCAACTTTGCAAGCGTGACACAGTATTAAATGTTAGAATTCATTTATTATTAGCTGTTTACGAACTAATTGTTACTGTACTATGTTTCATTGTTCAATTATAACATCGTTAAATGTTTAGTTTTTTAGCGCCATCTAGTTTTTGCTTGGATATCCCCTTGCGGTCGGGGTACAATCCAAAGTATGGAGAATGACAGTCCTCTTGTTTTAATGGTCCTTGGTAGCAGTAATTTTTCTTCCGACAAAAGGTAGGTACATCGGGCGCGCGTGCGCGCCGTGTGCGGACGCACCACAAGCAAACATTTACCAATGCTCCAGTATGGCGTTCACTCACACAGACGCGCGTCGTGCGTCTGTGTAAATACGTGTCGCGCGCTCCAAACGGCCGAAGTCGGACTACTTGGTTGTCTTTATACTTTGCTCAAGGCCACGCGGCGAAACGCGGAGTGAGTCACTCCTGTCGTAGCGTAATTTAAAGCTAAAAGCTTGTGGTCAGTGAAAAATGATTTATTCTTGTAACAGGCAATGAATTACGTATCCATTCTCCGAAGTGAATGAATCGAAACATGAATGAAATAATTTCTATTATTACAGTATACAAGGAATATAATATGTATAATACATACGAGTACCTACTATCCCATCAAAAACATTACATGTAAAAAGATACAAGTCTCGCAACGCTGTTCTTTTACAACAAAAAAGTTTTGAGATGTAATGTTAAACCAAGTCGGTACCGGGGGGGGGGGGGGGGTTTCCACAGAACTCGCTTTCCTCCGACTTGCCTATATTATTAGGTCTATAAAATGTGTTCCTCCACGGTTAAATCAAGTCGGTGGGAATCGAGTTCTGTGGACACTCCCCCGGTACTGACTTTTTTTACATGTAATGTTTTTGATGGGATCTCATTTCTTTCTGTAAGTGATCTTCCTTTATTTATTACATTCCATTCCATTCTTTTTCCAATGTGAACTGCAAAACTATCTTTGTAATCGCATGTATTCATATAGGATTACAAACTTATGTGTGCAGTTGTGACTGAAACTGCAATATTTGGAGGTTTTTTAGGACTTGATAGGCTAAAAACTAACTATGTTTTTAAATTTGGAGCCTGTGAGTTTGCTAGAAGTACCTTAGAATTATGATGAAATGATGATCATCAGTCAGTAAATCAGTCAGTCAGTGACAAAACTAAGGAACTTTGACATGCAATAGTTCTTAAACTACAGGTTCAAATTGAATGATATTGAGAATACTATATGTCTTATTGTGCACTATATATCTCTGAAATTTCACTGTGAACGGTGTTACGTGAAAACTTTCCAGCGGCTAAAAATACCAAAATTATATTTTAATCGACTTTTAATATCGATATATTGCTTAGTCAAGAGTTTGTTCTAGTTAACTTGAATAATTTGTAGTTCAATGTTTTGTTCATCATCATGAATTTAGGAGTCAACTCTTGTCCGTACAAAAATTGTAAAATAGGAACCCTTATGGTGCGTCTCTGTCTGTCTGTCTGTCACAGCCAGATATGTTAGAAAAGGAATTATGTTGCATAATCTTTTTTGGTCGAATCATCATTTGGCAGAATTCATCATTTGGCATAATGCATTTTATTCTGAAACTTTAAACTTTTCGGGATTGTTATGTTACAAACCTAACCTAACCTATTTAACAGGATAATGCCTTAAAGAGTCCTGAAAATTCTACAGTTTCAGAAAAAAGTGCATTATGCCAAATGATGAATTCTGCCAAATGATGATTCGATCAAAAAAGATTTTTCATCACACTTGCTCGAAAATGGTGCATTACACGTAGGTTTTGCGGGCCGTAAATGAGCTATTACGCCCTAGGGCGTAATGGTTTTCTTTTTAAATTTGAAACGCTGGTTCTGTTTTACTCTTATTTGTCATATTCAAAGGAAACGCCAACTTACTTTTTTAACTTATATCACTGAAATATTTATTTAAAGAGAACTGGTATTGCAAATACATGTAAACACATATTTCTGTAACATTAATTAAATGTTTCAATAGTGTATTTCAGTATTTTGCAATTATAAAATCAACCGTTTTAGGTCTGTACCGCTATGGTTTCCGAACGTTGCGCATTGTCTATGGATATGTCACTAATGTCACTGTCAGTTTTACAATTTTATTTAGGTTAAGTAAGGTTAATTTTAATTAGATTTCCTCACAAGTGTGATGAAAAACATTGTGTGTGCCACGGGCGGTAAAGGAATTACAAACTCGTGTTATTAAAGCCCTCGGCTTCGCCTCGGCCTTGTAACAAACACTCGTTTGTAATTCCTTACCTACCGCCCTTGATACACAATGTACTAATGCAACATGAGGCGTACCCGTCAGAAACTACTGCTGCTGTCGATTTGAAATACGGAATTACTCTTTATTTTACCGCCCTCAGTGAGTAATATACTATTCACACTGTTCATTATTACCGATGACTGCATCTAGAAACGCGAAATAATAGGGTTTGAGTACCAGACATATTATTAGCTCGTTGCGCTGTGTAAAGCTTAATTTGCTAGGAATATCCTGTTTAACATATTTTTGCGACAAAGGTCTTAAGTTACTAGAAAACCCTCGTGATTTAATACCATTTGTGATTAGGAAGACGTCTAGCTAATCTACGTATAATTTCAGTGCCTCAAATAAGAAAGGCAATAAGTCAGATATGAGCTAAAAGCAAAGAAGCGTAAGTATAACTGTGGCACTTGCGTTCTTCTGTACCTCGTTTATATTTGACATAATCTTTTTTTCTTCGCATCTTCGGCACCATGCCGCAGGGGCCATTTTTAGATCTATTTTAGTTTTAGCTTATTTAATTATTATTTAGTTTTTAGTACATTTAATTTTAACTATGCTTCTATTTTAATGTTCTTTAAGGGTTTTATTTTGTATTAGGTTATCGATGCTTGTATTAATAAAAACATCTTTTTTTTACTAGAGGTACTGAATTGTGTGTACTCTTAAACTGATTGTTATCATAAAATGATAATTAGAGTGAGGTCAGGTTCGTGACGATCTATTGTTTAATGCGTGGTGTTTAACAATCAATACAGTGAGTGGCTTGCAATAAAAATAATAAATAAAACCGGTCAAGTGCGAGTCGGACTCGCGCACCGAGGGTTCCGTGCAAACTCATAAGTAGATACATGAATAGTCCAAGAAAAACTGTATGACGATTAGTTTAGTAGGAGCAAATGAGTATGTGTTACGATTTTTACAAATTTCTCAAAAACGGTGCAAGTTATGACCAAACCAAACAGTAATAGTTTTCCTGTAATATTTAGGAGGACATCAATAATTAATAATTTATATTACAGATTTTTCTGTTCAGTAACTTCGAAAATAATAGGGGGGAATGGTATTTTTTTTTAACATTTTTGTCCTAATTCAAAAAGTCTATAATTAAAAAAAAACTAAAAATAGATTTGAAATCTACAAATTAAGCCCTTTCATTTGATACCCCACTTGATATACGAGGGCTGCTACTTATGTATCCGGAATCCGGGATTTCAACATTTTATCGCGAGATAGAGGCGACTCTGGGTATTTGTATGACGAGCATTCATAAACTATTACATGAACATTTAGCTGTAAAAAAACTTTGTTCGCGTTGGATACCGCAACACTTAACTAAGGATCAAAAAGAGACTCGCGTCGAATGGTGCAGGAAAATGCTGAAAAAATATAACCGTGGTGAATCAAAAGCTGTTCATAATATCTACACAGGTGACGAATCCTGGATCTATGCGTATGATCCCGAAACTAAACAACAATCAACAGTGTGGGTGTTTCAAAATGAGCCGAACCCTACGAAAGTAACTCGTGCAAAAAGCACGTTGAAGCAAATGGTGGCTTGCTTTTTTGGTATTAATGGCCATGTAGCTACAGTTCCACTAGAGAATCGTAAAACGGTTAATTCGGAGTGGTACACGGCCATTTGTTTGCCGGAAGTAGGGGAGACCGGGTATGGTTGTCTCACGGGTTGGTTGTCACAGCAGCCATTAAATAATACGAAACGAAGGAATAATTGCATCGCTCGGTGTTAAAAGATCGCAAGAGCTTCACCTCCTTCCCTACTTCACCAATCGATGCACTTATTCCTTCGGTTCGTATTATTTAATGGCTGCTGTGACAACCAACCCGTGAGACAACCATACCCGGTCTACCCTATTTGAAGAAATTCCTAAAAAAAACCAGCGACGCATTCTTCACCATGACAATGCCAGCTGTCATACATCACACGAAACAACTCGATTTTTGGAAGATCAAAATATACAATTAACGGGTCATCCACCATAAAGCCCTGATTTGGCACCCAATGATTGTTATTTATTCCCAAATGTAAAGAATAAATTACGTGGTCAACGATTTTCGACCCGCGAAGATGCCGTCGACGCGTTCAAATAACACGTTTTGGAGATACCTCAGTCAAAGTGGAAAAAGTGCTTTAAAAATTGGTTTCTACGTATGCAAAAGTGCCTAGATAATCACGGAGAATATTTTGACAAAGAATAAAACCATATTTATACCTTATACCTATACATTTATTTATTTTTTCTATTCCGGATACATAAGTAGCAGCCCTCGTAATGGCCTAACTTTAATTTTCGACCTCCCTTTTCGACCCCCTTTAACAAAAAATGTAAAAGAGGTATGAGTTTTTTTTACGTCCGGTAGCGGCTTGGGTTAGCGACTTTTAAAACTATTCCAAATTTCAAATTGATAGCAGCAGTAGTTCTGGTTGTGACAGACAGACAGAGTCGCACCATAAGGGTTCCTTTTTTAGCATTTTGGTACGGAACCCTAAAAAATATCCGGACAAGAACGAGTTGGACTCACTCGCCCACCGAGGGTTCCATTTTAATTAAAGTCATTGAAATTTAAAAATATAGTCTTTATATTAAAGACTATATTTTTATGATTTACTAATAAATGTATAGTTTACAGATGTTTTCCTATACTTGTAGTATAAGACGGTATTACTTGCCAAATTTCATAGTTAACGTCATCGCTAGGCCAACGAAAAGTGCCCTATAAATTTTGGTTTCCTCGAGAGCGTCAAAATGGACGTTTTTTGCGGCATAAATGGCCATAACTTTTTTTACGTTTACTTAGAAGTTTGATTTTTTTTTCAGCTTCAAGGGGCCATAGACCTGAGTATATGGTGTTACTTTCAACTCGATACATTCAGGCGTTCTCGAGATAAAGGGTCTTGACAGACGGACAACAGAGTGATCTTATAAGGGTTCCGTTTTTTCTTTTCAGGCAGAGAACCCTGAAAACATTAAATTAGTACCTAACATATACCGAAAAATAATACACTCAAATCAAACTGAAAATCAAGAATTTTTTAAGTCCGTTAATAAGTCACCCACCCCGTGAATCAAAATAAGTTTTTATTAAAACATTTTTTTGGTCATTTTAGTAGATATTTCTAAAACTGTGGAAATACAGGATTTCCCAAGTTAACACACAAAAACAACAAACAAATCACAGACGTCACCGACAGATTTAAAAATAAACCTTCACTAACTCGCAAAATTCTGAATGTTCCTTTACAAAATCAGCTAAAAGCAAATTCGGAGTCTTGTCAAGTAACCCTGCTTAAACAAACAACATATCAATGTCACGCATCAAAAATAACAAAGCACTCCTTTCCTTTGATAAACCCCCTCGGGCCAAGAATGCCAAGATGGACAGACAGCGAACCCCGCTTTCAGACTTTAACTTAGCCTGCAACTTTGACTTTGTAACATCATGTCGTTTGCATGTCGTGCTTTCCTTTGATATGTTAACTTAGGTAGCACTTGGGAAAAAGGCTTGTGTAATGAATTAGAAATTCGGGATTATCGTGGAAGGAAATGTTGGAAAGTAGTGGGTAGCCGTTTGAAACGCTGTAAATAGATTATCTTCAATAATTGATTGCATCAGGCGTTATTTTGCGGGCTAGCACTAACTGACTGACACGTTATCATTATCATATCGCTGATTAGCAAAGCAATATTTTTGTTACATATATAGATACAAGAAATCAAAGTACATAGAAAAATTAAATGTTCACCTGTGGTCCAGACCGGGAATCGAATCCGGTACCTCTGGATTTCCGGCCCAGCGCCAAGTGGTTAAGGCGCTATAGTTATCTTTAAATAAATATTTCAGTGATAAAAGTTAAAAGTAAGTTGCCGTTTCCTTTGAACATGACAAATAAGATTAAAACCGAACCAGCGTTTCAAAGGAGATTGCCGACGCGTCTATGGGGCCTCGTACCAAATCAAAAGTCATTGTGTCAACACGAAACCGACTGTATCTTAAAGAACAAGAAACTGCCTTTCCTAATCACTAAATCCCATTAAAATCGTATTCGGGGATCCATAGGAAATTGAGATTGATTTCCAGATTTCGAAGTGAGTTTTTGCGTAGCAAATCGTCAAAGTATTTGTCAACCGGCCAAATACAAAATCACCTAATAACTTTAATTCCTGACGTTGACGAGACTTCACTTAACTTAGTCGTATGACATGCCATTTCGGATACCTGTTTTAGGTATTTTATTGTGCCTATTCAGATTGTTAAAATAATATTATAAAAAAAGTTATTTGAAACTATTTTGATACATCGTGAGATAAAAAATATTGTAACATTACATTTACGCTCAATGTCTCGTATAGTGAAGTATCAGCGAAATATCACTAGTTATTTGTACCAAATAAAGAATTTAAAATGATTTACGACCTTCGACACAAAATTGTGAAAAGACGTGTCTTATAAAGTACCTTATATTTAAACTTAGAATAAGACAGAATGTCAAGCTGTCAATTTTCGTGCTAAGATCAAGAAAACTACATACATAATTAATTGTATTAAGACGTATCTATGACGTTAGCTTTGTCTTTTACACTCATGTTAGAAGTAGTCTTAAGAAAGAACGAGACAAACATGTTACTTTCCTGGGTATAGGACAGCTGGATGCAGTTCGTATAAGAAAGAACCGCGGAGTTTTATGGAATTAAAATTTTTGTATACATTTGTGTAGACGGTGGTGCCACTGTCATAGGCCTTTTAGGTTTTGACCTATTTTGTCTGTCAAATACAGTTTTAAGGAAATCATACATTTTTCATGGCGGCGGCGGAAATCGTACAACACATTCTTTTTTAATTGATCTCAGATTTCCCATTTTAAATTCAGTAATAAAAAAATCCCTCTGGTTAAAAAAATAAAACTAAGTTTTTGGTATCGTTTTGGTTGTGACACAATTTAATGACGATATTGGTACCAAAAGTCGGCAATCTCCTTTAAAAAGAAAACCATTACGCCCTAGGGCGTAATAGGTCATTTACGGCCCGCAGAACCTACATGTAATGACACCATTTTCGAGCAAGTGTGATGAAAAAACCTTTTGAACCTCTTTTCCAGGAGGCTAAACCGTGCCGTTTAAAAGTATCGTGTTTAGACTTCACGTTTCATTAACCAAAGAGGATCGTTCAATGTCAGTTTTGGCGTGAACGGACAGAACGACAAATTGGATGACAAATCGGGTGACGAGTCGGGTGATTAAAGCCGAGAGCACTTTTGCGCGTGTGGCCGAGACGTGCAGGGTGGCCTCGGCTTTGGGAATTTAAGGACTTACGCTTTGGATCTGATTACGTTTAACTCCTCAAATATTGCGTTTCGAGTTCTCAAAACGTTATGTATGACTGATTTATATTGATTTTAAAATTTTACAGAAATTGTCTGCGAATTACGTACTTCTTAATACAAGTTATGTAGGTATATATGAAAATACATTCTGTAATAAATAAAACCACAATCAAGATTTAAAAAAAGTGTTGCATTTGTTCATACACTAGGCGCAGCCTGCCTCGTAGGTAACCATTTCTAGTAAAAGCCTTTATTTTACATCCCTTTATCTTATTTTTCATCACACTTGCTCGAAAATGGTGTCATTACACGTAGGTTTTGCAGGCCGTAAATGACCTATTACGCCCTAGGGCGTAAAGGTTTTCTTTTTAAATTTGAAACGCTAGTTCTGTTTTACTCTTATTTGTCATCTTCAAAGAAAACGCCAACTTACTTTTTTAACTTTTATCACTGAAATATTTATTTAAAGATAACTGTTATTGCAAATACATATAAACACATATTTCGGTAACATTAATTAAATGTTTAAATAGTGTATTTCAGTATTTTGAAAATATAAAATCAACCATTTTAAGTCTTTACCGCTATGGTTTCCGAACGTGACTTGAGATTCGCATTGTCTGTGGATATGTCACTAATGTCACTGTCAGTTTTACAATTTTATTTAGGTTAAGTAAGGTTATTTTAATCAGATTTCCACACAACTGTGATGAAAAACATTGTGTGTGCCACGGGCGGTAAAGGAATTACAAACTCGTGTTATTAAAGCCCTCGGCTTCGCCTCGGCCTTGTAACAAACACTCGTTTGTAATTCCTTACTTACCGCCCTTGATACACAATGTACTATTTCATCACACTTGCTCGAAAATGGTGCATTACACGTAGGTTTTGCGGGCCGTAAATGAGCTATTACGCCCTAGGGCGTAATGGTTTTCTTTTTAAATTTGAAACGCTGGTTCTGTTTTACTCTTATTTGTCATGTTCAAAGGAAACTACCAACTTACTTTTTTAACTTTTATCACTGAAATATTTAATTAAAGAGAACTGTTATTGCAAATACATGTAAACACATATTTCTGTAACATTAATTAAATGTTTCAATAGTGTATTTCAGTATTTTGCAATTATAAAATCAACCGTTTTAGGTCTGTACCGCTATGGTTTCCGAACGTTTCGCATTGTCTATGGATATGTCACTAATGTCACTGTCAGTTTTACAATTTTATTTAGGTTAAGTAAGGTTAATTTTAATTAGATTTCCTCACAAGTGTGATGAAAAACATTGTGTGTGCCACGGGCGGTAAAGGAATTACAAACTTGTGTTATTAAAGCCCTCGGCTTCGCCTCGGCCTTGTAACAAACACTCGTTTGTAATTCCTTACCTACCGCCCTTGATACACAATGTACTATTGTGCAATAAAGTGTTTACATACCTACATACATAAGCTTACGGAAGGGAAAAGCGAAAAGTTAATAACGCAAACGTGAGTTGGTTTTAAACCTAGTTTTAATAGTCATTACTATAATGACGATAGCGCGATTAGACGTGGATTGCATAGGCGTGGATTATCAAGGCAAGGGAAGTTTCCATTATAATATGAAGACAGTCTCTAGTATCCATAACACAAGCCTTATTGAGCTTACTATGGGGCTAGTTCGATTTGTGTAAGATTGTTCCCTAATATTTATTTATTATTTATTTATTTATTAGACAGCTGGCAGCTTCCTCGCGCAGCGAATTAATATCGCCATACAGCGAGGAAACGCTGCCAGCATATTCGGCACCGTGCCAAGGGGGCCCAATTTTTTAGATAATTTTTAGTTTTAATTTAGGTTTATTTTCGTAAGATAAGTTTAATTTTTTAGTTACGTTTAGATTAATAAGTAGTTATATTTTATCTGTACCTAATTTTAATTACTGAATAAAAATACAGTTCTCCATGGTTTTGTTTCTACTTTCTATATTCTATACGTTTACTATTTACAGTACTTAAAAAAAACTAACTTGAGTCAGTGTTCACGTTCTCCATTATATTCAATATTTATGTCATCATATGAAGATTGTGTCCCAAATTGGAGCCGACACGTGGCCACCTCCGATTTTAAATCAAGCCCCGCTCGTGACGAGTGGCGTCACACGCGCCGCCTGACAACCGGACTTCAGCGTTAATTGGCCGATCGGCTGAGGACTCTGATTTATTAGAGATTTTGGAATCTGTCCCTCTGGTGTCACTTACAAGGCTTGGAATTGACAAACTACAGAGTTGACGATACTTTATGCTAGAGTCTGTGCGGGAAGAGAATAGGCGTGGCGAAAAACGGAACTAACCTAACCAGTGTGGCATTTTTTTTTGCAAATACGGTAGAAGACATTACAGCGCCCCCAAATCTAAATCCTATTCTCTTTCCGCACAGACTCTAGGAGCCACACCGCGATTTCGCCGCGCGGCTACTATAAGCTTGGCAACTTCGTTGGTGACACTCACATGTGTGCTTTTTGTTATGTGCAGCCGGAACTACTTACACAAGTTACCGCCAGCACGAACGGCTGCCTGCGGAGGCTACCTCCGTCGGTCGCCGTTCGTGTTGGCTGCACATAACAAAAAGCACACATGTGAGTGTCACCAACGAAGTTGCCAAGCTATAGTTACAAATTTTTGCCTCTCCGCGCGAGGATGAATAAAAACCATTTTGTTGATTCTATCAAACTTCCATGTGTACAACAAACTGGTCTGATTCTTGAACTTAGCGAGTCCTTTGCGCACATCTTTTTTTTATGTTATAAGTGGCAAACGAGCAGACGAGCTGCCTGATGGAAAGCAGTCAACGTCGCCCATGGATATCTGCAACACCAGAAGTGTTACCTATATACGTTGCCGATCTTTGAGAGCCGTGTTTACTCGTTTCTTGAAGTACCCCATGCTTCATGCCATCTTGCTTTAGAAGGTGCGATTTTATACAGCATCACGTCTGGCGTTAGCATTATTTCTGGTTTTTGACATGCTGGGTCGATGTCGACTGATCCGTCCGGCGCAGGACTTGTCAAGAAAGTAGCAGAAGAATATCTAGACCAATGGTGTTCGTCAGCCTCTTTATTCTTAACGTAAACTCTTACCTCACACATCTTGTCGGCACAGGGTAAGTCTAAGTGGATACGGTAAATCACGTGAGCCCCATCATACCAATAATTGTGAGGTGTTATATTCACTTGGCGAAATTCAATCCCTGTCATGAAGACAGGATAGAGTACTAATAGAGTACCGTAAGGTCGGGTTACTTTGGCCAAATATAGGGTAACTTTGCCCACCTTACAACTTACATATCTCAGATCTATAACGTCTGATAATAAACATAAAAACATGAACGGTCAGCTAAAACCAACCACATGGCAATGTGCCGTAATTTAAATGCAATAATAAAACCTGCATTGAGTTAATCCCTATTGGTCAAAGTTACCCCCCAGGGCGAAAGTAACCCGGCCTTACGGTACTGGATGACAGTGTCATCCAGTACTCTATTTTATGTGAGGGGAAATAGCCATATTGGGTTTCAATCGCGCCGGTAGTCCACGTCAGTACGTCTAGCATAACTGGCCGCGACTTCGTTTCTCGCGCGACAAAGAGTCGCGTGTCATAGCTGTGCTAAAGGTACAGGTCAACATGACGGGAGCCCTTACTGTCTACCATTAAGTTTTCCGGTGGGTCCAGTCGCATAATCGACAAACTGGATATTTTGTAGGTTTGATCTATGCGGCCGATGTAAGTGGATGCAAGTGTGTAAGTGGAAATTAAGGATGTCTTCACTGGGGCGGTCGTAGAACCTGGTGACGCTCCACATAGGTACATTGGTTTTTCGCTTGTAGTCTCGCTTTGCAAGTATGTTCCCGACGGCCGTCTACGACTCTTGACGGCTCATAATAGCCAGAAGACTGCCAATCGCAAGTGATAATTTCTCTGTTATACCACAAACAGCTTACGTTCGAGGTTTCCGGGGCAGAGTCAACAATCACATACACCGTGGGCCCGTACAACCCGACCAACTTTAACCACTAGAGTTGTGCCCGCTCGTTCTTTGAAAAGAGCGCTCCGATCTCGGTCAATCGGTCAATGGAACTAGTTCGGTCTTTTAGTTCCTTTAGTTCAGGAGCAAATTCGAGATCTGAAGGAAAGAAAGGAGCTAGCTATTGAATATTTGATTTTGACTCATTCGATCATTCGCTCCCAACCGATTTGTACCGACGTATCGACTACTGAACTAAAAGACCGAAGACCAATTTAGAGCGCTTAAGAAGAACTAGTTCTTATCGGTCCGAGGTGGGATTTCATTCCTTTTAGTTCTTCGGTCCTGACCGACACAAGCCTATTAACCACGTATTCCTGATGGTGTTACAAGTAAATAACGTTATATCAACATAGGTCGAATTTTGTCATTTTACATTAATAGTCTTATGGAACAAAACAAATCAATAAATTCAGTCCCTCATTATAAACACATTATAAGTCCTTACCGGAGGAAAAGTTATTAAAAAGGAAAAAAAAAGCTAAAATGGAAACGAAAGGTCAATATTTTGGCTTTGTAATCGCTTACCATCTAATACTGCGAAGGTTAATTGCTGTTTAGTTAAAGGATTTTAGAAAATCAGTAAAAGCATCTTAGTCGCATTTATTAGGGCTTGTTACACACTTGGGAGTTTTTATTTTAAAAATTATGAATAACTCGGAAAGTAAGCGTTAATCAATTATACGTCACATAGGTAACTTTTTTACTTCTAATAGTTGTTAGAATCTATGGTTAAAGTTGGTCGGGTTATACGGGCCCACGGTGTATATCAAATACATATTGAATGGTACACACACAGGCAAACTGATATACTTGCACGTGTGGCTCAGATATTAGATAGGCATTCGTGGTCTGGTTTAAATTTTTACCGTTTAATGAGACGTGTTTATCTATGTAAATGCCGTTTTTTGTGTGTATTGAAACATACTAATAGTGTCAGCTGCCTGATTCGAGCAATAGAGTTCCACCGGGTACCCGTGTCGAACTCTTAACTATGGTAAGGTTGGAAGGAATGGCTGTCCCGCCCCATAGTAATATCAATCCGGTAGACGGTTTTTCGGCAACGAGTCCCGACTGCGCACTTCGATCTTGGGTTGCATTGGACGAATGTTATAGATAAAACATAAATAAGAAACTTTAACACACCCATCGTGTTGGACTGTTAAACGTGACAATGGGATTTAAATGTTTTGTAATAAGATATACTTATCGTACCCCAAACCACGAATAGGAAAATGATAAAAAAACTGTTTTTATATTAATGAAGTCTTTATTGACACATACATTACGAACAATGTTGATAGTGGATAAAATAATAACTTTTTCTACTCCCGTACTTTTATCTGTCTTTTACTTGATCACGAACACTAATATAAGAACATACATAATATGAGTTCAGAGAAGTCTATACTCTATTCCCCATAACAGCACTAGTGTCGTTATAGTCGCAAAACGATACTGCTAGCAGCCGCAGACTTCTAAATCTAGGTTAAACTTAGGTCAACGATTAAGCGTTCCGGTCTGTGATTCTAACTTTACGATAAAAATGCACAACTACCAACTTAACAAACAATTAAGTTCCTACGGTTTTTAAGAAAAACAAAACATTCCGAACTCATTCCGGCAAATTCATTGATGCCAACATAAAAAAAAGTATTTTTAATATCGTCACTGCACTGCGTGTCACTAGCGAGTTCGCCCTGAATAGGTATCGCGCGTTCCTAAAGAGCCGGAGTGAGACAACTTTTCTCTCCGGATAGTTTGCCACAGCAATGCAGCAATGAGACCCTGGTATTGGCCATACAAAATTGATTATACAAAACATCCCGGGAGTGGAAGCCCTAGACAGAGACTGCCCACTACGACGTATTATGCGCTCATTTAATAATATAGAATATGATGTCAAGTCATGAAGACTAGTTCACACTCGGTCAATAATAATTAGTGGTTTTAGTTCATAATTTACTAAGTACTTACAAATCGTAATTGTGGTTTTAGGGACTGTAACAGAATAATAAATGACATCATCATGTTAAGTGGCATACTTAACTTTATTTCAAAAATATTACCTACACGTAGATTCTTAGGTCCAGGTATTTTGTTCCAATGGAGGGTACCTAACTTTGGCCGACATAAAAATCACATATCTGGTCTGATTTGGTAGTTTGTTTGGTATTGTGGCCTTTACCAAACGGAGGAGAAATAATATTATAATAAAATCAATATCGAACTTCTTCAATTGCACCGTCTAGCGTCTCGCTCGCTGCGCGCGGGCAAGGCAAGTTCCCGCCGCGCCCGCGCGGCGCGCGCCTCCCGCCAGTGTCTTCCACGTCGCGGTATCGAACGCACGCGTCTGTTTGTATGTGAACTTGTGTGAATGTATACTCGGTATTGTATTTGTACTTACTTAATAAATAATTAACTGTGGACTGTGTGTTTGTGCCGTGACACCTAGGATAACACCCAAACTGGTGACCTCGACAACAAGAACATGCACAACGGCGCCGAACTCATGCCCGAAGGGCATTCACTTCCGCACGCAGACGGCACAGCCGGCGCACAACCTGTCTCGCTCCCGCAAGCGCCACCCGCCGCAGCACCCGTCTTGTTCCCGCATGGCGCCCCTTCTACAGTACCCGCGCACAACGCTTTTACGCCCCAGCCGCAGAACATCGGAGCTGAGTTTTTCGATCCTCCGCAAAATGGAAATTTATTTCGAATCGGGGTAAAAGTGCCCCCATTTTGGGCAGACCGTCCGGCCCTTTGATTTGCACAAATCGAAGGCCAGTTCGCGCTTGCGGGTATTTCCGCGGATGAGACAAAATTTTACCACGTGATATCAAATCTCGACCATCAAGTTGCGGCCGAAGTCGAAGACATCATAATCAACCCGCCGACACAAAATAAGTACGTAACCCTTAAGTCTGAACTTATACGGAGATTGTCCGCTTCGGAAGAGCAAAAGGAAAAGCAGTTACTTATGCATGAAGAGTTAGGCAGTCGAAAACCATCACAGTTCCTGCGCCACTTACTACACCTCGCGGGCCCAAATAAATTACCGGAAAGCTTTATACGTACCGTGTGGACTAGCAGACTCCCAATACATCTCCAGACAATAATAGCTTCACATCCTGAAATGCCACTGACAAAACTTTCTGAACTAGCAGACCACATTCATGACATCGCGTCGCCCAGTTTCCGGATCGCAGAGGTATCGCCTGTGACCGTCCCTATGCACGCTACAGCATCAACAGCGCTGAACCCCTTCATTTCACCGCAGGCTTACCCACCAATTGCTGCAGCCACACCTAGTACATCGACAGCGCTTACTCCATACGCCGCACCGCAGCTGTACTCACCCATGGAGACGATGTCCTTGCAGATTTCTGAACTCTCGCGACAGATGGCAGCACTCACTAGCCACGTCTTCGGCGAACGCTCCCGTTCTAAATCCAGACCATCGTACTTTGGCAACAATCGTTCACGCTCTAAGTCTTCTGCACGTTCTCAGGAGCGTTATGGCGTGTGTTGGTACCATCGCAGATTCGGCGCGCAGGCAACTAAATGCACCCACCCCTGCGAATATAAACCGGAAAACTAGTTAGGCAGCCTGAAGTGGCCGAAAATGACTGCCTTACACGCAACGGCCGCCTATTTGTAACTGACAAGCACAGCAAAGTACAATTTCTGATCGATACTGGAAGTGACCTATGTGTTTATCCTCGATCAGAAATTCGTGGCCAACGAAGCAAAACCGACTTCCAGCTATACGCCGCAAACGGATCGACTATCGCTACATACGGCTATGCACATCTGGAGCTTGATCTCGGACTGCGGCGTTCTTATAGATGGCGATTTATTATTGCTGACGTCACTAAAGCAATAATTGGCGTCGATTTTTTGTCACATTACAACCTCGTGGTCGACTGTCGCAACCAACGCCTCATAGACAGCCTAACGTCACTCCAGTCGCCAGCTAAACCTGTTCCGTCATCAGACATGATATCGTCCATCAAGACTCTCGTAGGAGAATCAAGATATCACGATATCTTACGCGACTTTCCTGATATAACGCGTCCGGCTGGCACACATCGTGAGATGAATCACACCACCGTGCATCATATACGGACGACTCCAGGTCCACCAGTCGTTAGCTCGCCTCGTCGCCTAGCACCCGACAAACTAAAGATCGCAAAGGCGGAATTTCAGTCCATGCTACAATGCGGAACAGCCCGACCTTCCGAAAGCCCTTGGGCTTCACCCTTACATCTCGCACCGAAGAAAGACAATGGATGGCGACCCTGCGGGGACTACAGGATGCTTAACGCTCGCACCATACCTGACCGCTACCCCATTCGTCACATCCATGACTTCACACAGGACATCACAGGCTGCAAAATCTTCTCAACCATCGATCTAGTGAAAGCCTACAACCAAATCCCTGTTAGTCAAGAAGATATACCTAAGACCGCTATAACTACGCCCTTCGGAATGTTTGAGTTCCCGTACATGACCTTCGGCTTGCGAAATGCTGCACAAACCTTCCAGAGGTTCGTTGACGAAATGATGCGCGGACTGGACTTCTGCTACGCTTACCTTGACGATTTTCTGGTGTACTCTACGTGCCAAGAAGAGCATGAAGATCACCTTCGTCAACTGTTCTCCAGACTCCAGCAATACGGTATGGTTATCAACACGTCCAAGTGTGTCTTTGGAGCTGCACAGGTAACCTTCCTTGGCTACAGCATCTCAGCAGACGGTATAAAGCCTCTTGAGTCCAAGGTTCAGGCTATTATAGAATACCCAGTGCCAAAGACAGTCAAAGAGCTTCGAAGGTTCTTGGGCATGGTAAATTTCTACCGTCGGTTCATCCCTCACGCCGCCCAGCTCCAAGCACCCCTCAACGCTTTCTTGACTGGCTCTGTAAAAGGTTCGCATCCTGTAAATATATCCGGCGACGCACTGAAGGCATTTGTAGATTGCAAGCAAAGCATTTGCGATGCAGCCCTCCTTGCACACCCAGATTGTCAGGCCCAGCTCTCTTTGGTTACGGATGCATCCGACACATCTATTGGCGCAGCTATACACCAGCTCAAAAATGGCGCATGGCAACCTTTGGCGTTCTTCTCACGCAAGTTGAACTCGGCGCAACAGAAATACTCACCATACGACCGGGAACTCTTAGCCATCTATGAGTCCGTGCGTCACTTCAGGCACATGCTGGAAGCCCGGGACTTCGTTATATTTACAGATCATAAGCCGATCAGCTTTGCGTTCACTACAAAGCGTGACAAGTGCTCACCACGACAGTATCGTTACCTGGACTACATTGCACAGTTCACTACAGATATCCGTCACATCTCCGGCAATGACAATTCTGTAGCCGACGCACTTTCACGTGTAGCCTCCATCGCAGCAACAATCGACTACAAAACACTTGCAGAGGATCAGGGGTCAGATCCTGAACTGCAAGACTTGTTGAAAAGAGGTTGTTCTCTCCGATTAGAGAAAATAAATACCGAAGGAGCAGACGTATACTGTGACTTGTCACTGAATACACCAAGACCTTTTGTAACACCACCATTCCGCAAGCAAGTGTTCGATAGCCTGCACAATTTGAGTCACCCAGGAGCAGCAGCATCGGCCAAATTAATTGCAGATAGATACGTTTGGCCCGGTGTGCGTCGCGATTGCAAAACCTGGGCGCAGAGTTGCCCAGACTGCCAGCGTAGCAAAATCTTTCGCCATACATCGGCGCCACTCACTCCGATTCAAACTCCTTCAGAACGATTTTCGCACGTCCACATGGACCTAATTGGGCCCCTGCCTCTCTCCGCTGGATACAGGTATTGCCTCACCGTCATCGACCGGTTCACGCGATGGCCTGAGGTGTACCCACTACCAGACATGACGGCAGAAACCTGCGCCAAAGCCTTCGTCTGCGGTTGGATAGCGCGCTTCGGCTGCCCAAACAAAATAACTACCGACCGAGGAAGGCAGTTCGAGTCGCAGTTGTTCCAAAGCATCACACGTTTCCTCGGCTCTAACCACTGCCCTACTACAGCATACCATCCTGAATGTAATGGCATGATCGAACGCCTGCACCGTCAGTTGAAAACCGCAATCATGTGCCACAACAATCCCCAATGGTCAGAGATCCTCCCACTTGTACTCCTAGGAATCCGGAGTGCTTGGAAGAACGACCTTAAAACTTCGGCCGCAGAGCTGGTTTATGGCGAGCCGCTCAGATTACCAGGCGAGTTCTTTAACCCACCTACCAACCTCACAGTGGACGTGACGGACTTCGCATCTCGCTTGCGGAGGTATATGGTAACCCTTAGTCCAGTGCCGGCATCGTGGCATACGGCAAAAACATTTTATATACCTAAAGATTTGCTGTCTTCAGAGTTCGTGTACCTCCGCCAAGGCCCAGCACGAAGATCGCTCGAAGCTCCATACTCAGGTCCCTACAAAGTTTTAGAGAGAGGCTCGAAAACTTTTAAATTAGACATCCAAGGCAAAGAATCAACTGTAACAATAGACAGATTAAAACCGGCTTACCTGCTCCGCACCACGTCAAGCCAGCCACAACCGCCAGACCAACCCGTAGAAAGACAGACTCGAAGTGGCAGGGTAGTTCGATTTCCAAATCACTATCGCCCGTGAAACGGTCTCGGCAGGGGAGTATTTGTGGCCTTTACCAAACGGAGGAGAAATAATATTATAATAAAATCAATATCGAACTTCTTCAATTGCACCGTCTAGCGTCTCGCTGCGCGCGGGCAAGGCAAGTTCCCGCCGCGCCCGCGCGGCGCGCGCCTCCCGCCAGTGTCTTCCACGTCGCGGTATCGAACGCACGCGTCTGTTTGTATGTGAACTTGTGTGAATGTATACTCGGTATTGTATTTGTACTTACTTAATAAATAATTAACTGTGGACTGTGTGTTTGTGCCGTGACACCTAGGATAACACCCAAAGTATGATAAAAACATGGACGGTCAGTTAAAACCAACTACATGGCAATGTGCCACTTTATTGTCATGTTTAAACCTGAATCGCAGTAATTCGTATGACCAAAGTTACCCTCTAGGGCCAAAGTTCCCCGATCTTACGGTATAGGCATATAGTTTTCGCAATTGACAATATTTCAAATTTTCTACTCCTTCATTTTATGAGCTGGATAGAAAATAGGTGGAATTTTAAGCTACCCGTATTTTTTCTTTTTCGTTTTAACTCAATTTTTCAATTAAAAATAGCAGTTTGAAAAGTAGCTCATTCTAAAAGGGCGTATGTAGAAAATGACGTCACTTTCCCAACTAGAATCCAGAGCGACAATTACGATTTAAAAAAACTAGAATCCAGTGCGACAATTACGATTAAAAAAATAACTGTCAGGCGTTACAGCGTTGTCGACATAGGAAGTTCGGGAAGACGATGCTTTTGCTCCTCTTATTTGGGCTGGATTATATTTATCACTTGCCGATGTGTACTCCATCATCATCATAATTTCAACACGCGGCAGATTGGTGCTATCAGCCTGAGAAAAACCTTCTGATGTCTTCATTATATGAAAAAAATCGGTGTCCGGTAAAAGAATGCCAAGTTAATAATGTTTGAATGCGTTATCGGAGTTCAGTGGGAAAGTGCCAAGTCTTTTAAGGTCTTCGAAAACGTGCAAATGAACCAACGGTAAGAAAATTAAACTTCTAAAGCCGCTAAGCAGCTGTAACAATTTTCAAAACAAATAAACGTCAGACGGCAAGTATGTCAGAAAATGACAACCGGATACCATACACTTTTTAATCGTTTCAGCACTAAGGTCTCTCTCGATAATGCAGGGAAAATGACGTCACACTTCCGGTTCACACTAATTGACGATTTTTTCCAAAATGAATGGGAAAAAAAATCCAAAAATATTTTTTTTGAGCATAAAATACAGTTTTACCCAAATGGTTTTCGAATTAAGATCTTTTGAAAATATGAAATGTTGTCAATTAAGGGTACCTAAGTGTGTTTTTGGCGCGGATAACTGTGTTTTTGGCGCGGGTAACTGTGTTCTTGGCTCCGGTAATTGTGTTGCATGAAAGAAAAGGCACATCAAGATTTTTAAACATTCGTTTATTTCACATGTTAGGCGAACATATCCGAAACATACACTAGATTCATTTATCGAGGTTATCCGCTGAGAGCCGATCAATCGCAAATGGTGGTTATGGTTTATATTTACCAAATTTTAACTCTTTCTATTCCAAAATTATAGTCATAGACAAAAGAGGACCGTAAAAAAAGACTATATTCCTTTTGTAGAGTGCGACTAAGTTTGTAGAAGTCAAAAAAAGGTTTTATTTAAAAAAATGCATATGGCAACATCACAAGGAATAAGTAGGATTAATTAGTCTTGATACTTGGCAAATATGTTTCCGTTTAATAAGTATATAATGTGTCTACATACCTACTGAAATCAATATTCAGGACAGTCTTGCACAAATTGATCTAGTTCTAACCATTATATACTTACAATTAGTATAATAGGAGATCTCAACCTTTGTACTGTATTACCTTATTATCATTATTCTTTTATCTTTTTGGTATGGGTTGGGTCATGGACCTGGTTAATTTTTGTGACCCACATATGGGTCACGGATTTGTGTAACTATTTCATCGATTCCCATATATGAGGGCACTAGATTGTGAATTTGTTAAAACATAAACATCATAAGCACCATTGGCGCCCCTTTCAGCGGACTGCCTCAAACCTCAAACCATTACATTTATTAAATTCGAATTTTTACATTCATATAATATACGTTAATATTAATATTGCACATGTTTTAAGGAATCGTTTCTTAACTAATTGGAATCGGAAACACCCTCGTAATTTTGTGTGGAAAATTTTATATATTTTATTATGTATTATAAAATCAATAAGGGTTCAAATCCAATATTATTTATAAAATGTATGAATCTCAAATTGTATCAAAGTTTTAAGAGGGTTTATCCTTAGAGAAGTGGCAATATCCTTTTTTTCCTCATATACTCAATACTTTCTTATATTTTTAACTCCGTGCCGCCTAAGAAAAAGAATGGATCTTAGGCTAAACGCTCAGTGTCCAATATGATAGGCATCTCGGGGCACGGCAGTGCCCCCGCCAAGTCGAGCAAAATTATATTTTCACGTGCAAACTGCTCGCGAGGCATCGTATTGTACACTGGGCGTTTGACTCGTAATTTTAAGAGCGAGCAATAATGAGGTCAGGCCACGGAGCGTTTCAACCGCCCTTTCCTTTGTGTTACGGAATATTCATATACAAGGTGCTCGACCACGCATTCCTGAGACCATTAGGAGTAAAAAATGTTAGGTATATAACATAATGCAAAAACACAAGAAAAAAAGTCACTAGGATTTTTTTGATTGATTTTTGTACGTAAAATAATTATTTTTTAATGTCGAATTTTACATTTTGGGTTCCTCGCGAGCACTTTCGAGAAACGCGACATGGTTAAAACCACGAAATCTACAAAAGTCAATCAAAAAATATCATCGTATCAAGAAAAAAAATTGCCGGTTTTGACATTATGTTATATCAAATTTTTTACTCCTAATGACCTCAGGAATACGTAGTAAAAATCTTTTGGTTTCCTCACGAGACACCTTGTATAAGATGCTTCCAAATTAGACGCCAATACGAGACGTTAACTTACATCAAAATAATTAACTTTGAATAGGAATTAAGAAAACTTTTTCATTAAACCAAAGACCATTAAAACAAGAGGACTGTCATTCTCCATACTTTGGATCGTGCCCCGACCGCAAGGGGATATCCAGGCAAAAACAAGATGGCGCTAAAAAACTAAACATTTAACGATGTTATAATTGAACAAAGAAAAGTACAGTAATAACTAGTTCGTAAACAGCCAATTATTAAAAAAATTTAACATTTAAATACTGTAACACGCTTGCAAAGTTGAATAATTGTAAATAATATAATTCTTACACCAAGCTTATACATAGATGGCGTTGTAAATATCGGGGAACAGCTTTTTGTATGGAGAATGACAGTCCTCTTGTTTTAATGGTCCTTGATTAAACTTTATATAAAGTCGGTTACCCATTCTCTAGTGACCATCTTAAATCGGATGAAAATTAAGGATGTTATTACTATATTTATTATTTTATACTATTTAAATATCCATATAGTGAGAGAATGACAATATTGCGATATTTAGTGCAGATGGGTATTTACTTATACTATCTTTTATAAAGTTATTTTTACAACAATAACAAAAACATAAATTATGGCACACGACCGAATTCAATTTAATTGCGAATAATCGCAATTAACAAGTCTTTGGTTAAATAAAAAAATAAACCTTTATTTTATTTAAATTATAAATATAGTTAAAAACAAAACGAATTAACTAAAAAACTGACTAAAAATATATCACCTAATTCTTATAGGATCAAAATATTCGCTATTGTAAAATTTACATTATTTGTACTGGAATGCAATTTAGGAAAATTGTAGCATTTCCGTTCACGATTGTGAAAAAAAAAACATCCTTTTTGCTTTTGCGTAGTCAGGTAAGAAGTGAGTAGCAGGTAAGAAGTCGTACCCTTGGTCAAATAACGACGCATGTGACTTTACATCAAAAGTTTTTTTTATTGCTCAAAAGTCATACAAATCATACGAACTACACACAAGTCCTGAAAAGTTGTCAATTTGGAGATGCGTCGTTATTTGACCAAGGGTATAGGTAATTTCACCAGTTGAGGTGAAAGATTACACACACAGCTACATGAAGTACTCATTGCAAAAAAAGTTAATGAATGAAATGAATGAGTGAGTAATAAACACAAGGCAATAGTTTAAACAAACTTTTTGGTCTATCTTGCAATTCACTGTTGAACCTGCTATCGGTACGAAAAACGAACAGTAATTTCAAAATCCCGCTGTCATTACATGACAGTACCTATTGTTGTGTGCGTGGCCTCAACTCTCGTGAAATTACCTATATGTAAGAAATGCGTAGGGGGTCATCCATAAAGTACGTCACACGTTAAGGGGGTGGGAGGGGGTCGACGAAGTGTGATATTGTGTGACAGGGTTGGGAGGGGTCCTAAGTTTGGTGACGCCACACTTCAAAATCTAATACACCTAAAGTTTTAAAATGCCAAATTTGGCCATAAGGTTTAAAAATGTTTATGCCACACCTGGCCATAAAGTAGTTTTTTCTTCTGGCCAAGTATAGCCATAAAATGATGTACACAACACGGGAGGTAGTAAAGAAAGCCCTCGATCGCATATTTACGTCCCTCGCTTGCAGCTCGGGCCGCAAACTTCTGCGATCTCGGCCTTTCTTTGTATTACCACCCTAGTTGTGTAATGTACTATTTTTGTTCGCTCTACTAGTATCACGTGCGTTGATGTTGATTATATTAAAAAATAATTTAAATCAGAATAAAATTAATTTCGTAACTGCTGTCTAGTTGGAACAAAAGAGACGTCACGCTAGGGAGGGGGGGGGCTCCATTGATTTAATTTAATCAATGGGGGGTCTCACAAATGTGACCAACTGTGACAAGGAACAAAATTTATTTATTTTGAGAGTAGTTTTTTATCTGTTTCGAGTTTTGGAGTTTATTTTGTAATGCGATATGTATGTTAGATTGTAAGGTATTTATCTATGGGCCTTTGATACCTGAAATAAATAAATTATTATTATTATTAAAATATAGCCGTGTGACAGACGAATAGCGGATGCTTAATAATAGGGTTCCGTTGGCACCCTTTGGGCACGGAACCCTAAAAAAGTAAAGTTTCCTTCTCTTTCTACGAGTCTACACCCATAAAGCCATTGGTTGTAAATCCTACAATAGCAATTGACAACCTTTCATTTTTTTGAGTCTTTAATTTTATTGGTTCACTGTATTTGGTTTGAAAAGACGAATACGCTGATAGTTTATTTGTTTTACCAGGATTTGTAATTAATTTATAATTAATATTTTAATATTTACTTATTCTAAAAGGGCGTAACTACAGTTCTACGGCAGAATAAACCATTACTTTAGTCTTATCGCGATCGAAAAAAAATAAGCGATCTCACAGTATGCATTGACAATGTCAAATTCAAAATTATGACAGCTTATTTTTTCTGTGGCAAAAGGCACTGGCATTTCATCTATTGTGCCGTAGAACTGGTGAAATGAGAACATATTTTTTATTCATTTGTATTTTTTATATTAAGCGATATAAAAAAAATATAAAAAGAGTGTAGTGTTCAAGAGACAAAATGCTTTCGAATAGTATATACATTTTAAAGTGTTCTTAAAATGAAATGTTGTCAATTTTTAGCAATATTCGAAATCGTCCAGTTAACGGTAAATTGCGTATATCAGAAAATACACATTAATGACATAAAAATACATTAAAAATTACACTAGTATTTACAAATACATTAAAGAAAGATATGTGTACATACAGCCAAGAGGTATGAAGATACAACATTGTTTCAATTAAACGGTTGATACCAAGGACCATAAAACAAGAGGACTGTCATTCTCCATACTTTGGATTGTAACCCGACCGCTAGGGGATTTCCGGGCAAAAACTAGATGGCGCTAAAAAACTAAACATTTAACGATGTTATAATTGAACAAAGAAACATAGTATAGTAACGATTAGTTCGTAAACAGCTAATAATAAATTTATTCTAACATTTAAATACTGTGTCACGTTTGCAAAGTTGAATAATTGTAAATAATATCATTCTTTTACCAAGCTTATACATAGATGGCGTTGTAAATTCGGGGAACAGCTTTTTGTATGGAGAATGACAGTCCTCTTGTTTTAATGGTCCTTGGTTGATACCATTCGTTTATACTATTTCTATGTATAGAAGTCTCGAAAAGATTCACGGGTTATGTATTGTATTGGTAGGATTGAAGTATACATAATAGAAATCGTTGTCATAGACTAAAATCATACAGTCAGCCAACGAAGAAGGTTAGAGTGCGTTTCCACTGACGCGGAGCTGCGAGGAGCGGAGCGCAACGGACGGTGAGTTGACCAATAACAGTGCTCGAAATTTCCACTCCGCGTCTTTCGGGAACTGTGATTGGCCAACTCGCGGTCCGTTCACCCTTATAGTATGGACATTGGCCAACTGTATATTTTTAAGTTTTGTCATTGTGCTGGCCGAACCTACTAAAATACTTAATTAAAAACGGATCACTCACGGTGTACAAAGCAAGAGACATCCACTCGACATGTTTCGGGAGCATTCGGCATTCCCTTAATCATGAGTAGTATAGGGAACGTGCACGACGAAGGTGCTGCCAACTGGTGCCGCCAATCTAAGTCATGTACCCTCTCATGCTGAGGCCACATTGACTAAAACGCCGTTAATTTATCGCGATGAAGGACGATTAACATCAGTGTAGCTACGACTTACTATATTTGACATTGACACTTAGATATTGTCAGGAGTTTGACAGGGGTGATAGTTTCCTTTATTGTCCACCCGTGTCTCTTTTGTCGTTTAGAGCTGCCACCTATAGTTCGTGCGCGTTCCCTATTCGCGAACGCTGCCCGACGACTACTGGGCGAATCAACTTTTCTTTGTCAACAAAATTTCTCCTTCTCCGACTAAAAAACAGATAATAAAGCTATGTATTGCACTTTTTATTATAATTTGTTTATTATAATAAGCAGTCACCCAGCGGACATAGCTGTCCCCCACTTTTGTATGAAAATAAGGCTTCGTCCGCTGGTTACCCTATTTATTTGTTAAAAACTAGTTTTATTTTTATTTTTACCTAATTTATCTCTAGATGTAAGATCTTGTTCCATTTAAATCATGTTAAAATAAAATATGCAAAAGGTGAACAAATAAGGAGAAAGAGCAATCTTTGCATAAAGCAAAGAAAAGTTGATTCACCCTACTACGGCGCCTAGCAGCCTTGTCGGCGCGAGCGCGGAGGGACATGTCGAGTAGAAGTCTCGTCTTTTGCACAACATGACTGATCCCTTTTTAATTCAATATGTTTGAGCCTCATGGTAGTTTTCTAAATAAAATTACTAAAGAAATTTCCTTCAGTGGCACCGGATTTTAAATGCGTATGCTCTTGCTCATTATGGTTCGTTGGTGAATTTTAGCAGATTCTCATAGTTAGCATTCTCGAGGATTCTCGAACACATTTGTGAGCATTAAGTATGACCCCGGTGCTTGACCGTTTTTGTCGGGTTTTAAGCATTCTCGAACCAAAAACAATTTTTAGGTGCTTAATCACAAAGCACCTAAAAACTGTTTTTAGTTCGCCAAAAAACTTAACGTTACTTTTATTTCTTAGAATTCAATGTGGAAACGTCTTAATCTTTATTACGATACAAATAACAGTTATCAATAATCGTTATTTTTATTTCTACACTGTTTTTAAACGATATTCTAAATTTTAACTAACATAAAATTATATATAAATATAAGCTTATTTACGGAAAACGTAAACAGGTCATTCGCAGTTAGCCATGAATAGCGATTTTAATTACATATATTTAAAACAATAACTCATTGTTACAACGTGGTTTACAATAATTAGTTATTAATTAATGTTACCGAAATAAGTGTTTACAAGTATTTGCAATAACAGTTATCTTTAAATAAATATTTCAGTGATAAAAGTTAAAAAAGTAAGTTGGCGTTTCCTTTGAACATGGCAAACAAGAGTAAAACAGAACCAGCGTTTCAAATTTAAAAAGAAAACCGTTACGCCCTAGGGCGTAATAGGTCATTTACGGCCCGCAAAACCTATCTAATGACACCATTTTCGAGCAAGTGTGATGAAAAAAATATTTATTTCGATTTTAAATAGATTCGACCAGCCATAATTCTTTTACACATTTTGTTTAATCACCTAAAATTATTCCCCAAAAACCTAAACGCATGGAAGAGCCGTATACAATTTACCTCCTAACCTTCCTTGGCATTTTCGCCACTTCCTTGTTAAGCCGTCATTTCTTCCCGATCCCCGATATGATGCCCTGAGCGGTTGACAGGGTTGCCAGCGCGATCCGGTCGTTACTGGTTGACGTGAGACTTCGGTCTTGGTTGCTGTGGAGGCGCTCTGCAGAGTTGAGCGTGCTGAGGGATAACCGGTTGTCGGGGTTCGCTATGGGCGTGGTTGCCCGCGTGGGTTTGGGGAGGGAGGGAAGGGGGAGGGTGGGGAGATTGGGGAGGGGAAGAGAGGGTTGAGTGGCGGGTGGGGATGTGCGCAGCGCTGTTGGTTTCTGGTCGCGGCCGGAGCAGACCTGAAGACAGAGTTTTTAGTTTATTTATTCACAGCATTACAAATTTCATATAATGTCAATATTTTAGTATAGTTTTCGTAAAGTGATCGATTTGCATAATACAATTATCTCTAAAAGGGTTTGAGAATTAGCTCGTTAGTGAATAGCAGATAACATATTATTTAATTTTTATTCGATTTTTTTACAACATTATTGACCGTGTGAAAGAAGCGGGTTTTTATTGATGGAACTTGAACCTGCATCTCAACGGCTCGTTGAGTCAGCATATATAACTTTCCAATTAGCTTATCCAATTTGCTCCACCCCGTGCCGACTATCATTGAGCCTGGACGTATTGTTATAATAATAAGAGTGATAATAGCCCGATTTCCTGTCCATATTTCCCCCACCATAGCCCAGTAAATTTAGATCCTATCAATGCACAATATTCCTTACAGCTTAGCAAGGGCTGTCTCTGTGTGCGTTCCACGATACGGATAGAGATAGCATCCGCTTGGTGTGCACTTTGCCTTTCATCAGATAGTCGAAAGGGTCACTATGCGTTGGCTTCGGCTCCGCGCATACCTTTTAAAGGTCCGGGACACCATTGTCCCGTGAACGGGTAAGAGTAATACTGATAATAAATCGAAGTTTAAATCAATATTAAGCAAGTAGGAGTCGGATTCTACGTCTGTCTCGTCATTGCCGTCTATAGATTGGATAGACCTAGTCCTACCTAGACCTAGTTCGACCCTCTCAAGGTGGACC
Source organism: Eudemis profundana (assembly GCA_947034925.1). Lineage (NCBI taxonomy): Eukaryota > Metazoa > Arthropoda > Insecta > Lepidoptera > Tortricidae > Eudemis > Eudemis profundana. The sequence goes on along the minus strand of OX344814.1, from coordinate 3,511,484 downwards.
GGGACTGTCAATCTGGTTCAACTCCAGGCGCCCCCGCTCCCCGCCTAATCCGATCCACTCAAGGGAACGCCACGGCCCCACCGGGTTCGATTTTTGCTACATCCAGTAAGGATTGCAATAGGCTACTTGATGACAGTTCAAATCAGCTTCTTTTTATGAAGTGTCAAAACGCTCCGAAAGTATGCAGTTTAGTATGAAATACTATCATGTGACGTCATGCTCAACATGGTGCCTTATTTTCAGTTTTCGTCATTGTAAAATCGTTGATGGCACGAAAATAAGTCTGAATGGTTTTATCCGGGCTATTTTGGAAGCGTAATTTGCTGGTTAGAGTTAATGAATTTATTTTGATTGTTGTCAAATACCCTATTAAGTCAGGATTAAAAAAAAAGATTGGATAGATACCTGGTGGTGGCTCTCCCAGTCCTTGTGCTGGCAGAAGGCGCCGCAGTACCGCGCCGCGTTGCAGCCAGAGCACGTCTCCTGAGCCTTGCGCCCGCAGTTCCAACAGCACTGGAACAGACAACGACATTCAAGCCTCGACATCCAAAAAACACTAATCAGACTAGTGTCAGCATAACGAGTTGCGCTTAGCAGCCACTCTTCGATAATAGCCCTTCACTCTAGTTGGCTTAGTCGAGTCTTAACCTGAATTAGTACGTTCGCTCGGTTAATAACCTCGGTTAGTTGAGGTGGTACTGTCGGGCGCGCAGTCACCGATGTATAGCCAAGCTATCAAGATGAGAGCAGTGTGCAACACAAGTCGAGAAAGGACTCAAGCGGAGAGAGAAGTGCTTAGTTAAGTTCCGCAGTCAAGGATAGACGGGGGCTAAAAGGCTGTGTGTAAGCTACAATATGTTATTACAATCGCGGTGGCAGGTGGGAATATTATGTGCACGTATCCTCCGTGTCAGGGGTGCAATCATGTCACGGCGGTTGTCAGAGTCATTGCTGATGACTCTAACTTGTAGAACCTGGATCAGTGGTGGGCAAAGGACGGCCCGCGGGTCACCTGCGGGCCACGTCAGGGTTAATTATTTGACTAATGAAATTTTTTCCGACGAGAGCATCCACGACGGCGGTACACTTAGTGTGATGTGACTCACGTTCTGTTGCTGCGGGCTGCCCGGCGGCGCGGGGCTGCGGCGCTCCTTGCGCTCGGCGGCGACCAGCTCGAGCGCGCGCGCCTCGGCCGCGCCCACCGCTCGCTGCAGCTCGACCAGCGCCTGCCGCTTCACCTGCCGAACGCTTCAACAGTTATGAGCCGGTCACAAATTCAGGGAGACAACTTCTAAGTTCGTATCGTGCCAACACTCAGAGCGGCCGCACATTGTGCCACTACACGCGGCTACACGCACTGAGCGCGCCACTCCCGCAACTTGTGGTCCGAACGCGGCCACTCGAAGGCCCGGTGCCATGCAAAATGTACGAAAAAACTCGCCCACAGCTTGTGGCGGCCATCAAGGGCCAGGCTGTGGTCGCCACTAGTGACCCAATGTGCGGAAGCTCTTAGTTATTGTTGAGCGATATTTGAGTAAGGGACGATACGATATAGGGCATGCAGTACCGGGAATTTCCAGTACTGCCATACTAAAATTTCCCGGTACTGCATTCCCTAGTACGATAAGAACTTTTCGGAGTAAGTAACACATTTGAGTAGTGTATTTACGATTATATCGTCGGGTGAGAATAGCTTTGTGCTATACGCCATGAAGGTAGGTTTGCAGGAGAGCGAAAATAAACAAAAACGTGTATTGTAGATAGAGCTTTATTTAATCATTAATTTAAACTTCACAGTCAAAAGGGTATTCTTCTACACTATTGTAATTACAACAGATACTCTACGAAAATGATGTTATAAGTGAAATATTTAGCGTTTTCTTATTGCTATATCCACTTTTGATGAGTAGTAGTTTATCGTGCAATGTATGATATGACACAATTAGTTGGATATGGCTCAAGTTATTTAATTATTATGTATTTATCTATAATATACATATTATGTATAAGTACGTATATCGTCGTCTATTATACATAGTAGGTACTTACAATCATTGCAATGCCTCATTTGGGACTAGATCGATTTGTGTAAGATTGCCCTCATAACTTTATACTAAATTATTAGTTAATAAATTTGATGATTATCCCATATAATCAGAAATAATAACATTCTTTTTTATTTTAATAAGATTTCATAAAATGATTTATCATCTTTGGGCATGAACTTCAACATATATATAATATCTGATCTTTTTTTACTGGTGATTTTATTGACGCTTTTTTCGTTCGGAATTGTTTGTAACACTAACGTTTCGTCAGTTACTATGTTTATTTTTAATTTCCTTTTCGGTCTGGGTGTTTGAAGGTGATTTGGTATTATTGTAACCATGTCTTGATCAAAATCGTATCTGCATTTATAAAAAAAAATATTTTCATTAAAAATAAACCCGACCGCAGTGCACTTTACAAGTGCCATTTTGTTTATTTTAACGAATTTCATACCCAGTGACACTCGCGCCATCAAGACGAATCCAATGATGTATCATTTATCAAAATCGGTTGTGCCGTTGAGTAGTTACGAGCGGACATAGGAACGGACATACATACATACATTACAGGTCAAACACATTACCCTCCTTTGGGCTTCGCCGCAGTCGGGTAAAAAATAGTAATTCTCAGATTGCTAAACTGTACCAGAAATGCCAAAAAAGTAATTGATCTTGTTTAACTAATCATTTAAAATTAAATATAGGTACTAAAAAACTAAAACTAAATGTATTTAATTAGCAAAAAAATATGCACTTTGTACATACAAACGTCGCATTTTGTATGTACATATGTACAGTTAAGAAAAATTGGTACTTAACAAAAAAAATCGTTGCAATTGTTAAACAAAATTTACGTACTTATTTCTTACTTATGCAGACTGATAAGTAAGGTACCTGGTATTAAATTCGTATTAAATTTAACACACATACCTGTATTCTTCATCTGTTATTCGGGGCGGAGAACTAAATTCTTCATCACTTTCATTAGGCATAATGAATAAATATGGTATCTTATTATTATCACTTTGCTATTACCACAATTAAAAGTCAAAGTGTTTATTTAAGACGCATTCGAGATGACATGGTCAGTAATGATCGCAATAGACTGATATTACACATGAATATAGTAGGTAGGTAAATAAACGTGAGTCTACCTACATCAATGAACTGATTATATGGATATAGCACAAAATCGAACGATGGCGTGTCGCTTGGCACACAGTTTAGTGGGTTTTAAGTGAACGTTTGTGTCATATCCGGATAAAGCACAAAATGATAATTATTGTTTATTTTGTAACGTGGATATGGAACAAATTTAGTATTATTTAATAAGTGTAAAATTGTTATTTTGACATGACGATTCGTGCTAAGTATAACTTATGATATGTTATGATTTAACATCACTTAAAGTCAATTTGTTAAAAAATGGATATGACACAAAGCTATTCTCACCCGACGATATGTATTAGTTCAAAGTTCGCATTGTGTACCTCTTGCTCTCTTGTTAAGAATGATTAAGCGAGCGGACGTGCAGGATACCAACTCCGAACCCAGATATTCGGAGTCTTGAGAACCGAAGCCGAGTGCTGTCGTGTCATGTTTGCGTATACCAGATAAGTACAGTGTTTTGTTATGAAATTCATGACAAGGCAGACTCTCCACTCCTTGCCTGCGTCTTAAGCTTGAATCTGCCTTAGTCTACCCTTCCACATTCCTTTGCTGATTACGCTCCATGCCTCAGTTCGAACGTTTGACACAATTAATGGCCATCTTTTCCTAATCCTTATAAAGAAACTTCCCCTTACTTGGTTGACGGCGTCTTCAGCCCGTCGCCGGACTTCGGCCACCCGTTCCTCAGTCTGCCGCACCGCCTGCGCCATGATCTCGCTCGCTGCTCGTTTGATGTCATTGCTTTCTGTTGGCTCCACTCCTAGAAAAAATAAGTAGTAGCTTTAAAAACGTACCATTCCAGTAGACTACTCACGAATTGGATATGGAGGGAGGATCGCTGGCTAACCCCCATCTATACCCGACTGATTGGGCGCATTACGACAACACGTTTAGCCTGCTTGGAGTGACACCGCCTAATAAGCTTGAGGTCCCGGATTCAAATCCCGGTAAGGGCAAATATTTGTGTCATGAGCACGAGCACGAGTTTTGTTCCTGAGCTATAATGTTGTCTATCTATTTAAGTATGTATTTATCTATATACGTATTTATATCGTCGTATAATGCCCATAATATACAAGTATTGTTTAGTTTGGGACTAGATCGATTTGTGTAAAGTGTCCCTCAGTATTTGTATTTGTCAGTATGTTTCAGTGCAAAAAACTTCCAACGATACAAGTGATTTCGTTTTTTTGTGAAAGAGAAGACAATAGTAAAATTTCTCTCTTGGCAGGAGTTGTGCCTGGAGATTAAAGTCTAAGGAGGTCGGTGGGAAGTTGTATATATGCCGACTGAGTTAAAAAAATCCTTAAGCGCGGTGTAAAAATGTGTGAAAATGGTGCAATTATATGGGTATTGATGTTAGCGTCATCTATCGTCACTTTGTAAGTGTTGCTTCTTTCCATCGAACTGCGCTAATGGATTTATTTAGACTTTATTGCACAATACAGGAAAGTACAAACGGCGAACTTAATGCCATAAGGCATTCTCTACCAGTTAACCGCCAAACAGAAATATTAAATTGGTGCATGAACATTTAGTCAAATCCGTAAAATTGTGAACACAAATCATATACATAATACTGATATACCTACATAAATATGCTGTAAAATATACCTACATACATACTATTACATGTACCCAGTATAAAATATCATGAAGACAATTAATCGTGAATATTGTTAGAAAAATGCTTGCGCAACATGCGCTTAAAGCTGAATTTGCTCTGCGCTTTCCTTATAGTAAGGGGAAGATCGTTCCAAAGGCGAATGGCCTGAAGAGTAAAAGAGTTGGACATAAATCCGGACCGATGAGGGGGAGCAGTGAGCTTAAGAGTACGGGAAGTACGGAGATCGCAACCTGGACGTGCAACATCAAATTTAAATTTGGATTTAAGATAATCAGGGGTAGCTGGATCAAATAATAAAGAATAGAGAGTGGATAAGATTCTTAAAGACCTACGTTGACGAATCGGGAGCCAGTGAAGTTTTCGCCGAAAAGCGGATACGTCATATTTACGGAGGCCAAACACAAACCGGATGCAGTTGTTAAGCAGCCGGTCCAGTTTATTTAAGGAAGCTTGGGTAATATTGGAGTAACACACATCAGCATAATCGATAACTGGTAATATGAGAGCTTGAACCAGGAGAGTTTTTGTGCTGATCGGCAGAAAGTGTTTGGACCTGTAAAGCACCCTCAGCGTATTAGTCGTTGGATATATCTCTATAGATTTTTTCGTCAATATAAGTAACAAACATATCTGCAGTAGAATCATATATAGATGTCAGCGCCATCTACCGTCTCCTCGTGAGTGAAAAAAGAAGTGCCGATCTCTTTCCGTAGGAATTGTGGAATTAGGAAGTCAGTAGTGGCTATGCCTCGACCGACATTTTTAACTAACCTCGTTGTTGGAGAATGGCCAGCGCCCGCTTAGTCTTCTCAACCATGCTGAGGATGCAGTTGAGCATCGTGTTGATGTTCTTCCACTCGTCGTCGGTCTTCAGCAGCGAGGGGTTGAGCCGCGGCTCCGAGAACGGGGCGTTCATCGAGGACACGTCGCGGACCGATATGCCGCCTGGACATTGGAAGGGTTAAACATTCGGACAATTTTTTGTGTGTATGTATGTATGTCCGTTCCTGTGTCCGCTCGTAACTACTCAACGGCACATCCGTTTTTTGATAAATGATACATCATTTAGATTCGTCTTGATGGTGCGAGTGTCACTGGGTATAAAGTTCGTTAAAGGGTAGTTCTCTGCGATTTTATACCGCGATTTTTTTGTCATTACCATCGCCACTATTATTGGCGGTTTTATAAAAGCAATCAGGATCATTATGATAAAAATAGCAGAGGCACGCGACTTCTACAAGATAACCAAAAACGACTCCATAGTTTATACGGAGCTCATCTATAATGTGGCGATGGTAATGATGCGATTGGTGCGACTTTTTAGTCGCAGAGAACTACCCTAAAATAAACAAAATGGCGGATTTTATGCAGTTTCAAAGTGCACCGCGGTCGGGTTATTTTTAATAAAAATGTGGTTACCTATATAATATAGCATTATGTTTCTTAACTAAGACCGTCAAAATACGGTTGGTTAGGTTAGGGCTAACAATTTTAAACGGGGGCTTCCAGCATTACTTATTTGCTGAGGACAGCCGAATGTAAATGGGACAATAACGTCTTTAACATAAAAATACACTTTGTTAATTTCTAATTTTTTAATTACCTAAAATCAATTGTGTATATGATATCCAATCCACTAATCACTTTAAACCCATGATGATCCTGCTCCATCATCATCTGCGACTTATTCCTCTGTATCCATACATTTAGTATGAAAAAGGGCCAGAGGAATAAGGTGACCGCAGACATATTTCTGAAGAATAACCTTTGATAGATAGACCTTGACCGAGAATCTGAGATCGAATTCGGTCGAGATTAGCCAAGACGGAGACCGAGATCTCGGTCGAACCTTAATTTTGGGGAGGACTTAAGCCTTTTACACATTTTTATGACCCAAAATGCCGTACTCACCGTCTCTCCTCTCAAACCCTCCCTCCCCTTGTCCCCCTTGGTACCCGTGGTAGGGGTGCCCGTAGTCGAACAGGCTCGCGTTGCTTGGTAGAGGGTAAAGGAACGGGGAGGGGTTGAGGAAGAGGCTGGACGGGGGAGGGCGCTTCGCGTGCGGGGGGTACTCGTCGTGGGAACCATTGGTATTGGCTTCATAGAACCTGGAACAAGAAAAAAAACTAGGTTAAAAAGCCTATTAAACCAGGATGATACAGCAGTCAAAGTGGATGGCAAGATTGAAGGCGCTTGGAGGGGTTCAAATCCTGGTGTGAACCATAAGATTACGGTACGGTAACCGACCTAAATCGCAAAGGTAACGTAAGGTTCGGGCCACAGGCAATTTGCGATCTGAGACATTATTTTAGCGCCCTTAGTGCTTAATATACGTATACTAGGTAAATAAAGTTAATATTAGAGGTGTAACGATACCGATACCGATATATCGGTATCGCCGATTATATACAACTGATATTTGAAGAGCGCGAAAAGAATTTGCTGTATGAAAAAAAATCTGCAAAAAGTAATTTCAATTAATGACTTAATTTATGTAGGTTATTGGTCTATTACCTTGTGCAATGATAATTACTTGACAATTTATTTATTGTTACTTTACACTTTTAAGGCTGACTCTCCATTAAATATAGCCAAGTTTAAAGTATCATAAGGACATACAAATATCTGAAGTTCATACTTTATTATTTAGCTAAGATAGGTATCGCCGATTGTTTTCTATAATAATCGGTATCGGTATCGTATCGGCAAAACTATGTATCGTTATAATATGAAAGGAATTGAACAAAATGGTGAGGCAAGGACTTTCTAAAAAAACCCCGACATAAAAAGTTCTTTGGTGAAAAGCTTTAAAGTTTAAAGCTATTTGATTAGAACAGCGGTCGGCAACCTGCGGCCCGCGGGCCGCACTCGGCCCTTGAACCGCTCACTTGCGGTCCAATATTCCGGTCTGTTTTGGCGTCGCTTTATTCCGAATAGTATAAAATCACAAATTATTAACAAAATGCGGCCAGCGTCAATTCCTAAGCTACTATATGGCGCTTGGCTGCTAAGCGGTTGCCGACCGCTAGATTAGAAGATATAATCTTTACCCGACTGTTTTTGCTTTTTTTTAGAATAGGTTTAAATTTAGTTATAGTCTCATCCGATAATTACCACATGTTCGCTTAAAAAACCCCACAGCGGTTTTTACAAATTTTACGTACCCAGTGACACTCGCGCCATCAAGTTGAATCTAATGATGTATCATTTATCAAAATCGGGTGTGTCGTTGAGTAGTTACTAGCGGACATAGGAACGGACATACATACATACAGTGGGCTTCGCAGCAGTCGGGTAAAAAGCTAGACGTCTCAGACAGTATAGGTTATTTGGAGAACTAATTGAGTCACTGAATTAAATAAAGCGGACGCCCCTAGAAAGTTTCTTCTTAGCGACCATTTAAAAACTAAATGCATCGCTGTATTCCTCATTCAAACAAAACAATAGCCAAGCGCCTATTAAAACTTCAATCGCAATCTTTTGTTCTATATCATTGAAAACTTTACTCAAAGAACAATTGAACACAACAAAGTTCTATCAAAGTCTTTATTCCATTGATTTAAAGCCTTGTTTGATTTGTGTATCTTCAGTTGTTCTGAATGAAAAGCTGGATAAATCGAAGCAAAGACAATGCAGAAGTAAGAACAAATTAAGTGCAAACAAAGATTTATGGAGACGGTACAAGGTATGGGAGGAAAGCGAGTATTGAGTAAGTTTTAGCACGATATTTATTGCACTCAATTAATGATTTGCTGCTATTATAATAGCCACTCAAGTGAAAGGATAACTTGTTTAAATTTGCTATGTTGATGCATTTATAGTGCATACCGGTTAACAATAGACTCTAGAGGGACACAGAAACAGGGATTCCAAACATTTTCTGTAAAGTTGTAATAATATTTATATGATGTAAAATTGTAAAACAGTTTGTCAAACAATAGAATAAACTTTCACTTCTTCTTCGCGATGGTCGAGTGACATCGCAGGTTAGAGCAAACGCCTCTTCCACTGCCCCACAGAATCACTCATATTGAATGTTACAAATTCACCAATTACTTAGGAATGACAAACAATAATAAAAACAGTATAATGTACACTTAAAAAAAATACAAATTGATAACTATTTGATAGTACAATATAATAATGACAGCTCTGAGCTGTCTCATATATTGAGTGTTGCTTATCTCTGGCTCTTCGGGTATTTTATAAGGGCACTTTTTTTTTCAGCCAACCAAAAAGTATGGACATCACCAATATTTTATTTGTGAGCATCTACTTTAGAAATGTCATTTATTGAATGTCAACTTAAAACCGGCACTATAAAGAACCTATTTTTCCTTCTGTCTATTCCTATACGGAACAGACTGTAATGTTACTTTATCAACACATATATCATATCATATCATAAACCATCTATAATGCGTTCAAAAACCGTAAATTTACAACAAAGTTAACAACAACGTTAGTACAATTTATGAAAACGTTATTATCTGAATGTCATAACAACATCGAATTCGATGTCATTATGACATTTAAATTTCGAACATATCCGATAAACAACGCAATCTGATTTGTCCTCAAAAGGAATGTCAATTGCAAACAATTCCAACAAATCTCGTCCGTTACTTGATATCGAACGATATGATAGTTGAGGCCGACTCTAGTTTGTCTCTGAATAAAAAAAACTACGGTTGCGTGAGGTGCGTGAATAAACTTTTCGTTTACTGCCATAAGGTAACAGGCAAAAAAATATGCCTCGTGAGCAGCAAGTAATAAATCGTCAATACCATTATTGCAACAGATCGCTCTCAGAAGTCTTCGGCAAAATCATCATCAATGGCCACTGCATCCTTGACGGATGATTGTTGCAATGCTGCGTTACATTTGTGTGTTCCGGTTGCAGCTTTGCTTGTGGCTATATAAGCCGATGGCGGCACGGCATATTTTGCCGCAGATGTCGCATGCATATTGTAGTGCAGGAAGTGAAGCATCATTACTGGAGCGAAGTTTCCTTAATTTCTTTTGCTGCAGGTTATCCAGCCACACTTCATCGTATCTCTTAATTCCAGTGCTGAGGTCCCTGCGCCACTCTGGTCTCATTCCTGCTCTTTGTTCCCAGCCGCCAGTATCAATGCCAAAACATTCCATGTCAAGCTTGCAAGAGTCCCTGAACCGCAACATTGGACGTCCCACAGGTCTTTTTGCGTGTGCAATCTGGCCCATCATTACTTGGCGGGGTAATCTCTCTGAGTCCATTCGGTGTACGTGGCCCAGCCAGCGGAGTCTCCTCTGTTTAAGGATCGCGGCAACATCACGGGACTACTAACCTTTCTGACAGAGTTGGGTTGGCAAGAGTAGAGCCTTCAACTAATCACGCAAAATAGGTGCATATCAGGCGTTGAGCCGCAGAAAACTAGCCCACGGAATAGTACATTACTGCAGAGGCCGGGAAGTAAGGAATTGCCGGCCGAGTACATATAGCTGGCCGAGCGAAGCGAGGCCAGATAGTTACGAGGCCGGCAACCCCATTTCCCGCCGAGGTATGTATAGTGCTTTTCTCAAACATGCAATGAAATAAATAAACTTACTATAATAACCTTACTTAATAATTTATAACACAAACAAACTGGCTGTCAGAAAGTGACATTAGTGACATTATATCCATAGACAATGTAAATTCGGCCAAAAGCTGTTTCAGTTCACATTTTTACCGCGAATATTTAGATGAAATATTTTAAATGTGTATTCTTGTGGTTTAGTTTGTAATTTATAATAATTGGAAATTGTTTATTATATTTATATTTATATTTAATTTTAAATAAATAAAACTGCAAAATATAGCAAAAATCGTTTTTTGTTTTTTAATGGCTGAATGCCGTGATGCTGGGGCCCAAATAAATGTGAAATGGAAATTAAAAAAAATACATTGCCAGCCTAGGCCGGCAATGTAAGTATGAAATTCCATTCCGTGCCAAGTGTCAAGCCGCATAGGAAACGAGGTACTTTGTGGCCTATTTTTAGGCACGTAATGTCAACATTTCATGCCATGTTTGAGAAAACATATGTAGAGTGCAGCGTAACACGGACACACTCATACTTCACCTTTACCTTACCTTATATCGTCGGATGATAACCAAAACTGAATAATTACGTTCAAAAAATTCAAGTAACAATCAACTCTATTAGACTCACAGCACGGTTTATATTCCAAAAAATTAAATGTTGTTAGTGACTTTTGGTTGCCACCATGTTGTCCCCCGACTATATAAGCTTGTAGCCTTAAAGTAATTGAGGCAGAAAAGACCCTATACTTAATCAGATGTACATATTTTATTCTCCACATCACACATATACCTATAATTACCGCAAAACTCTTATGACTTGAGCAGACTACATGCGTTCAGCGAGCGCATTGGAAAGTAATAAATCAAGATTGGTACACGCCTCTGCAATCGGTTGTTCGAGTTGACTTCAAATTATGGTCTTCATCATCTATAAAAGCATAAATTGGAGTTAAAAAGAGTATACCGAATCGTGTAGCGTTAGTCAATGCCTTCGTTTTATTTTAACTACGTAGTCTTCTGACTTAGGAGTATTTTTATCACAAATATGGTATGAAATACCGCTATTTTTGTATGGCAAGTAACGGGATTCCTGTATTGGCCCATACAAGTAATATCGGTATTGCATGCCCTAATCACAAATAACGTCGCATAGACTAGCTATACAAATTATTTTCGTGATAAATATTTATATTACCACGCATTTATATTCTAGGCGTTTATGGCATAAATACATATTAGTTTGAATAACCACACAGACCACAAAGACAAACATATTGCATATTGGATTGCTAGCCATACATATTGCATATTGGCAAAATATAAAATCCCCATGTAATTATAAATCTCTACCGCTAACGCTTATGCTTATGCTCCCTCCCAGCGGTTTGGTGTTCAGAGCGCAATCGGCAAGCGATAAATCATGATCGGGACACACCTCCCGTGACACGCCGATTGTGTGTGGTCAGCTCAAAAACAGGAGCGTTGTTTTAATGTTAGGGCGAGTCTCGAGCTTAGGCAGCTGATTAAATTACGTACGTAAAAATAGTTAATCTTTACATATCACTACATAGTATAAAACAAAGTCGCTTTCTCTGTCCCTATGTCCCTATGTATGCTTAAATTTTTAAAACTACGCAACGGATTTTGATGCGGTTTTTTTAATAGATAGAGTTGAAGAGGAAGGTTTATATGTATAATAAATGCATAATATAATAGAGAAACACCGTGCGAAGCCGGGGCGGGTCGCTAGTATGCAATAAAGTCGTAATAAGGTTGTTTTTGTACATTATAGATTAAAAATAAACTGTGGGGTTATATGAAAGAAACATGATCTTCCTTTATTTTTTTTTAAGTAGTAATTAATTAACTTTATTCATTTAATATTAAATTAAATATATTTTTTTCCTTTATTAATTTTCAATGCGGGTAAAAACGTAACTTAATGATTTTTGAATTTTTCGTCTGTTGGTTTGTTACGCGAAACCAATTTCCACGTGGTGTAGACGTAAGTTATGACCTCAGACATATGATATTTTTATTCGACCACGGCGAACCAATAAAAGGAACACTATTTCACCTCTTCAAAACGAATTAGCTAGCCACCTGTCCAATGTATATAAACATATTTGCATATCCGACCACAACCTTTAATCTAATTTAATTGTACGTTAGGTTAAAAAAATTATGTACTTACGAAGGTAATTCTTGGTGTTTGTGATTGAAATAACGTAGGTACTTGAACTGAGCTTACCATGTTATTTTATTTCCTAGTAGGTAGTGTTTGACAGACATCACTTTTTATTGTTCGCTTTAATTAAAATGTTTCATTTCGATCCATATCTCAAAAAGTGCCACGGCTTGCACAATGCACAGTACTCAGTAGTTTGAAATAAATTGTTGTATGCGTAAGTATTATATTTTTCGTGGATTAAACAGCGGTACATATATGCTGTCAAAAACGCTCGTCAATCCCGCTGTCTCCTGTGACTTGGGCGGGCGATGGAACGCGGCCAGGCACGCATTGTTGTTGGTTCGATTCCCGGCGTGATGTACGGCCGGCGCCACGATAAATGCACTCGGAAATGACGTGCTAATGACTATGCCGGATGTGGTAGACACCAGATAGATAATAAACATTTGATTCGACTACTAGGCATTATCATATAGATATAGAGATAGATAATAAATATTTGATTCGAATAATAGGCAAAATGTCTGAAGTCCCTGCCATAAATCTTAACGGTACCCCTCTTGATAGGGTGGAACAATTTAAATATTTAGTTCATATGATTGCGGCCGATCTCAAGGATAATTTAGACTTGGAAAGGGAGCGAAGGGCCCTATCGGTGCGGGCCAATATGATCGCGCGTAGGTTTGCAGGATGCTCCACAGAGGTCAAAGCCACGCTGTTTAGAGCTTTTTGTACTCCGCTCTACACCTGTAGCCTATGGGCGAACTATACGCAGCGGGCCTATGGGGCCCTTCGGATACAGTATAATAACGCGTTCCGGGTGCTGATGGGACTGCCTCGTTTCTGTAGCGCATCAGGGATGTTTGCTGAGGCCCGTATCGATTGTTTTTACACAACAATGCGAAAAAGTGCCACATCCCTGGTGCGCCGGGTGCGCGACAGTCCCAACACCATTCTAAAAATGATAGCAGACAGGACTGACTGCAAATATTTGTTGCACTGCGGAGGGTTGCACTCTCCTAAAAGTGCCGTAGATTGGTAGTATATAAGTAGTTGTAGATACTAACCCCTTAGCATTAAGTACTTGTATATTTTGCTCACTAATACTATATGTGTCCTTTAGTTACAGGAAATAAATGATTTTTATTTTATTTATTATCACAGAATAAAATATAGTACTACGTACAGAAGTCTCTCTAACAAAACTGACGTTCGTGTCCGACCACCGGATGGGACGCACCGCATCCGACCGTCTCTCTCTATAGCATAACGCGTCGATCCTCCAATAGCAAATTTAGTACTAAGTTAGTAGCCGCACGGCGAAATCGCGGAGTTATGCACTTTTGCAACAAGAAAGCAATTTTTAAAATAGGCATGTACAATTTGTTTGGCTTGAAATCCAATAACTTCGCCAATCGGCAGACTCATCTTTGCGTAGCTATCTCGTGTGCTTTTTGTTATGCACACAAGTTACTGCCAACACGAGCGGCGGCCGACTGACGCTCTTGCACACACGGCCCCCACCGCGCACACTTCGTACCGCCCCGCTGTACTTCGTCCCCCGTCGCCCGCGGACCATGGGAGTGTCACCAACGAATTTGCCAAGCTATAGTCGCTCTGTGAACTGTAGACCTCTGTAGAGTCTGTCAACCCCATGGCTCGGCCATTTTGTAAATTCTCCGAAAACTGAATGGACAAGAAAATTCTATATAATTAATAATCCAATCGGCTTACAAAATTTCACGAGAACAGTTTGATAGAATTACGACCTGTAGGGGATACCTAACAGCATTTGAAAATCAATGGAAGCACTATATAAGTGAGTTATAGTTATAACTTGTTTTTGAAAAACCGCATATAACAATTTATGTTGTGTACAGTTAAGTACCCAATGAACATGTTAATATTAAATTAATTTAAATCGCAGCTTTACAAACGAATCCCATCAAAAATAGTTCCAACTTAACCGATCGGCGCCATCTGTCAGGGCTATAAACCGAGCGCCTGCTGCAAACATCATAGCAAAGTTTCCATCCTGCTAATTGCTTACACTAAACTAACAGGCGCTGAATCGTTACGCTAAGCGCCTTTCGAATTGTTGTAATGGTCGTAATTTGAGTAATTTATAATGCTTTAAGTGGTAAAAAGTGCATTAAGCTGGTTTTATATTTATCTGACGTAACATGTTGACGCATCGTGCGTCGTGACAACACAATATAGTAAATATGTTTGGGCAAGCCGGTGCAGATTTGCCGTACATTTTCCTTAAGAGTTGTAGAATAAGGTGCTCAATTGTGTGTATTTTGTAGGAATCGAGTCCTTTGGACGCCACACTACTGCAACAAACTAATGTGAACGTTACCACACTAAATGTATGCAAATTATTCCGATCTGATGCGTCACGACACGTCAAATCAGACAAGTTTAAACCTGGCTTTATGGGCATTTTCATTTGAAATGTACGGTTAAGCAAAATTTAAACTATATTTAAATAACGTCAACCGACATAGATATAGATAACGAAACCTGTCAACTTTGTAACGAAACAATCTTTTTAATATTGTCTTCGGTTTCCGCGATTATCACTCATAGTAATAAAACAACTTAACAAAACAAAATTACTGTTGTGCAAACCTACACACTAAAAAAACCTAATCTCATCTTAACACGGGTTCCCTCTATGTGGCATAACATTTATTGTCCGAAACTGTTTTAGCATAACAGATGTGGCATAATCGGTTTTCGCCGAATGGTAATGTGGCAGAAATCTTATTAAGCATAATTAGTTACATCCCGAATATGTGTTTGTCTGAAATTAAGTTCGCATACTATTATTATGACCGATTATTTTTACGCATAATTATATTGTGCAGAATTTTATTCGGCATATTATCGATTGTCCGAGATTGATAACTAACCTAACCTAGGTTTAAGAGAGGTAGGTTATTATAATAATCAAGTGATATAATTCCATTGGACATCATGTTCATTCAGTATAACGATGAACTAATAACATTTAACATCTAGCAATTCTAACCTAACTTAGAGTTTAGGCTAGAACTTTGATCCCTCACAAATCTCGTAATAAAGAACTGTTGCTAAAAACGTTAGGTTAGATTTAGAACTGTGTCCTTACAAAATAAACAATTTATAGAAAAGGGGCTTAGATTAGGTTAAAACATTTAAGCAACTAGAGTTTTGCACGAGTTCTTAGCTATGGAAAGGCCAAAAAAGGGGGGACGGGGGGCTCGGGGGGCGAAGCCTCCCGCAAGAAAAAATGATTAGACAGAAAAAATAGGTTAGGTTTGAACTGCGTCCCCCAACAAAAACGAACTGCTGGCAGAAAACGTAGGTTAGGTTAAATTAGGTTTAGGTTAGGTTTGAACTGCATCCCCCAACAAAAACGAACTGCTGGCAGAAAAAGTAGGTTAGGTTTAGGTTAGGTTTGAACTGCATCCCCTAACAAAAACGAACTGCTGGCAGAAAAAGTAGGTTAGGTTAAGTTAGGTTTAGGTTAGGTTTGAACTGCATCACCAAACAAAAACGAACTGCTGGAAGAAAAAGTAGGTTGGTTAGGTTACAAAACCATATATCGTCGTCGACAATAGAGTTAAAAGTTATATTATGACAAAACATCTTTCTGCCACCATAGTATTCGATGTTATAATTTTATAATCATTTAATTTATGTGTAAATATGATTCGGAACATGAAAAGTATGACCAAATAATATTCGGACTAGCGTAATTCTGCGTAATAAAGCTATGCGAATATAGATTCTGCGATAACAGTTTATGCACAAAGCCTAATATGGCTATATACATTATGCCACAAAGAATTATTACTTACAAAATTATGCCACAACAGGGTGAACCTCTTAACACATTAGGCCCACCTGGCAACACTAATATTGAATTTGTATTTTTTAAAAGTGTGTAGTAACACAACAGTAATTTCGATAGAGGAAATTTATGATTTTCTCGGTCTACCCGCGACCACGAACGCTGAAAAGGGTTACGAAACGTCGGGAATTAAAATTTAGTAATATACGCGATTTAATCCGTTTAAGTTGTTTTATTACTATAAACAATCTTTTTCTTTGTCGTTTTGCTTTTAACAGAGCGGTCTTGGTCACACTGTGGCGTCACAGTGCTCTTTCTGGTCACTGGCTAAGCCCCTCTGGAAGGGCTAAATTTGGTACCAGTACCCGCGCGGCGAGATCGCAGAGTGAGTCGCTCCTGGTAATATATAAAACGCATGTGAAGATGCGCGTAATAATGACCCACGCTCGCCAAACACCGTTCATGAAGAACTATTTACCGCTCTTGGCACGGGCCGGGCGGTGTTTTCACGAGCTGGCCGTCATTATATCACGCACACGCTGCGAATGGGGTCCGGGTAAAACCGTGTGCCAAGCCGATGGCGGCCATATTTCAAATAAGCCGGAATTATCGGCGAGGACAGCTAACATACACTAGCGATGGGCGAGTCGAGTTGTCTGATTCGAATAACTCGAACGAGTTGATTCAAATCGAGTTCATTCGCAACTCGAATCAACTCGCATACCTAACTCTAGCTAGAATTGATACGGACCGAACAAGCGAGTGGATAACGAATGCGAGTTATGCGAGTGCACGCGAGTCAGGGATTCGCCAACTCGAAACTCAACTCGACGAATATTCATTTTGTCACAAATACGCTGAACTCGACTCGACTCGCCGATCCACTTGGCTGCTGCCGCGAAGCGGATCCCATCCGATTGATGCGAGTCGAGCCAATTTGAGTTTCGATTCGAGTTACCTAGCGGCCGAATCAACTCGAGTTATCCGAGTTGGAATAAAATCGACTTGTAACATTGATTTTAACTCACGAAAATCACTCACTCAATATTATAACAATGCGGGGCTTAGAAGATCGGACCAGGGGCTATTCTCCAGAAATGTGTCTGCGACTCATTCATCTCTCTCCATGGATACATTTAGTATGAGAAAGGAAAAGATGAATGAGGTGACCGCAGACATATTTCTGAAGAAATGCCCCCCGAACGTCAATGTTGTTAGAACTTACTCAAGAGTAACTATCTTGTCGCTTACATGCGCCTAATACTGATAGTATTGGCGTTAAATTTAAGTTCACAAACGTCGTCTAGCTAAGAAAGAGCCAGATTCAATAAGTAACACCGAACGCCTGCCGCAAATCGGGTAGTAATTAGCAAACAATGTCAAGTTAGCTCCGACTAACTGTCCGAAGCAAAAGAACTAAGTTTAACATTCAATAAGAAAAGTAATGGGCCAAGTATTTGTTTGTCACCTTGTTACTGATTTAAAATTCAAGATGACAAGTGCTACGACAATGTGCAGCACTGAGATTTCTACGATTCTACGTTAATACCGAGCGCCTGCCGCAAATCTGGTAGCAATTAGCAAACAATCACAAGTTTGCTCCGACTAACCGACCAGGCGCATGTGCCCGCGATTTGTAAAACCAGTGATTTATTACAAGGAAACCGGTTAAATGTATAAGCTACGTCCAGTGCAGCTGCGTCGTATTTATTTAGGTTAGTAAATATATCGTGTAGTGTGGTGCGGAATAAATTAAATTATGAGGGTAAGTTTGCGCATGTAAGGCTTCTTTTTTAAATCAAATTGTAATATTGTTTTTAATCGATCAAAAAATTAGTCTGAATTTTTATACATATTTCCCGATTTCTCAAACAGAACGATATGATAGTTGAGGCCGACTCTATTTTGTCTCTGAATTTAAGAAAAACACTACGATGGCGTGAAATGCGTGAATGCATTTACTCAAAAGGCAGGCAATCCTCGTGTTTTAAGTTCCCTCACTATGTCATATCAACAGTTGTATAAATTACCATTTTAACTCCAGATGCATAAAGGTGTGTTATAATAAATATAATTTTAAAGCATCTTTGTCTGTGGCATCGTTGGGATTTCAAAGGGTTTTCTTGCAATTTAGGTATACAGTATACTCGTTATTTAGACATTTAATTATGTTCCATATTAACTTCTGTATTGATAGTAAAACATGTAATTAAGTTATCACGGTTTATAATTGAAGTGCTGTCATCGGCACGCAACGCGGGGGTAATTGACTTTGTTCGGCATCGCATGTGCAATGTGCAATATGCATTTCGCAATTTTGATGTAATCTAATCTATCTATATTCTATCTATCTATATCTATCTTATCTATTAAATTTTAATATAATAGCAGACATATACAAATAAAATATAACAACTTAATAAACTAAACTTAAGTAAAAATTAAACTAAACCTATTAAAATAAACCTAAATTAATTAAAACTAAAAATTATCTAAAAAATTGGGCCCCCTTGGCATGGTGCCGAATATGCTGGCAGCGTTTCCCCGCTGTATGGCGATCTTATCTATTTATACATATAATAAAATCGTAGTGCCACCATGTTTGTGCATTATTTTCGCGAATGATACAACATTTAATAATAACCTAGTTATTTGAAATCAAATGCAGAGTATCCGTCGAGAGCCCGATTTCTTCAAGATTCCTCTTAAAGAAATCGAGGGAACTTTTCATCAACAGATCCTGATCTGCTGCCAATTAATAGAACGACCTGGAAGGAATACCTTTTGAAACAAAACATATAAAATAATTTCTGAAACTGTCTTCGAATAATCGGGGAAAATACATCTAAAAAAATCAGACGAACTGAGAACCTACTCCTTTTTTGAAGTTGGTTCATTTTATTAAATCGGCTTAGGTAATTAAAATATTGAGCAAACAAAGAGAAAAAACAATGGGATTTCCATTTTTGACAGAAAATCGAATTAAGAACCTTCTCCTTTTTGATTTTGACGTCGTTTGTGCTGTGCTTGTATAATCGCTTTGCCAACTTAGCGCTTTCAATAATCGCAGCAAGTGTGTGCCGCTGACAGGCGCTGTAAACTAACCATTTGTTCAGAAATTAAATTAGCAATTCATTTGTTTAGAATCAAATTGTGCTTCCTATATAAACTGCTCGGAAAAAAACTCCAGCTACACACATTTTCGTGCCATCGATAATATTAAAATGACACAAACTAAAAATGAACCATCATTTGACCATGTTGAGCAGCGATATCACAAATTAGTTTTTCTTGGAATGTATGTAAAAATCGCTGAAACTTAACACAAAATCCAAAAATATGTTTAAAGAGATCACATCATACTTGCCTACTTATAAAAAAAAACGCACTCGAAAGGTTTAAAACTCGGCTATATCGCCGTATTCGTGCGAGGGTCGGTCAACTCAGCGCTATCAATAATAGCAGCAGGTGAGTGCTGGCGACAGGCAATCTGTCGCGTCGCGCGCAGCCGCGCCCGACGGTTCCTCCTAATTGCTGACCTTCATAACGTTTAAACTTGCCTTAAGTTATATGCCTATAGCTATCAGTGGCGTGGCGTAAAAGTTATCCTTGGGCAAGCCGGTGCAGATTTGGCGTACATTTTCCTTAAGAGCTGTAGAATAAACGCGCCGACTTTTCAAGGATCTGTCAGCGCGTCTAGTGGAGGCGCCGCCAGTGACCAGAGGAGTGGCCTGTATTTCAATGCGGCCAGCCTTCCGGGCACGCTCCCCACTGGCAGAGATTTAGAAAAAAAAATATTACCTTTAGTTTGTATTTCATTTATAGTTTTAGTTCTTATTGTTATTGTTTTTTTTTTTCATTTTAGTATCAAAGAATTCGTTAATAAATTCTTCGATCGCAACTGGTTTCCTACAACGACTAAAAAGTCTTCGATTGTAACTGGTTACGAACCGCCGGTTTCGTACACGGTCAAGGACGGAGTGGTACTCACGGGTCGCTGGCTCGCCTCTTCAGCCCGTCAGGCGGCTGCGCGAAGATGTCGCCGCCGTCGCCGCCCGACTCCAGGATCAGGTGCTCGTGCGCGCGCACGTACTGCAGAGGCGACTGCGCAGGACAATGGAAACATTAAAGTCAACGCAATAATTGTTTATTAAAATTAGAGTGCTACTCTGACTAAGGCGTAGCTCACGTCGCGATAATTAAATAAATTACGTAATTGGCATTTCTCCGAGCGTTTCAGACGCCGTGAATTCGATGGAAGCGAATCGATACAACATCTTGGAATCGGTCATTTTGTTGAGTATTTTTACAGACTTCACCAAAAAGGGCTTCCCCTTTTTCTTTCTCTAGTGTTTTTTTTTTATGTCATAGTACTCATAGTCATAGGGGGCAAACGAGCAGACGGATCGCCTGATGGTAAACGATTACCGCCGCCCACAGTCGCCTGCAACACCAGAGGACGATTTACGAAAGACAAGGACAATATTTCAGCAGACTTAGTATTTGTATCTGCTTAGCCCTCCTGGTCCGGGCTTGGAGCACACCTGCTTGTCTGACTCCTTTGATGAACTTCCTACATAATCTGTGTGGCAGTGAGGAGTTACCTGCTTGGCCCTCCTGGCGCGGGCCTGCAGGTCCCTCTGTGCGGCGGGCAGCAGCGCGCGCAGGAACCCCGGCACGGACGCGCGCAGCGGGTACTTGGTGCACGCCGGCCTGGAACTCCTCGATCTGTGTTGTGAGGAGTTACCTGCTTGGCCCTCCTGGCCCGGGCCTGCAGGTCCCTCTGTGCGGCGGGCAGCAGCGCGCGCAGGAACCCCGGCACGGACGCGCGCAGCGGGTACTTGGTGCACGCCGGCCTGGAACTCCTCGATCTGTGTTGTGAGGAGTTACCTGCTTGGCCCTCCTGGCCCGGGCCTGCAGGTCCCTCTGTGCGGCGGGCAGCAGCGCGCGCAGGAACCCCGGCACAGACGCGCGCAGCGGGTACTTGGTGCACGCCGGCCTGGAACTCCTCGATCTGTGTTGTGAGGAGTTACCTGCTTGGCCCTCCTGGCCCGGGCCTGCAGGTCCCTCTGTGCGGCGGGCAGCAGCGCGCGCAGGAACCCCGGCACGGACGCGCGCAGCGGGTACTTGGTGCACGCCGGCCTGGAACTCCTCGATCTGTGTTGTGAGGAGTTACCTGCTTGGCCCTCCTGGCCCGGGCCTGCAGGTCCCTCTGTGCGGCGGGCAGCAGCGCGCGCAGGAACCCCGGCACAGACGCGCGCAGCGGGTACTTGGTGCACGCCGGCCTGGAACTCCTCGATCTGTGTTGTGAGGAGTTACCTGCTTGGCCCTCCTGGCGCGGGCCTGCAGGTCCCTCTGGGCGGCGGGCAGCAGCGCGCGCAGGAACCCCGGCACGGACGCGCGCAGCGGGTAGTTGGTGCACTCCTGCACGCCGGCCTGGAACTCTTCGATCGTCATCGTGCCAGACTGTAGGAAACAATAAAAAGTTCTTCAGGATCAGTAAGCAAAATAAATGGGGTTCGAAGTTGTACAGTAAGCTAAGACAATGGTCTACCACTTTTCGGGTTTATTGATTAGTATTAGACTTCATAAATGGCCGACCATTTTCTTGGCTTAATATATCTATAAGAGTTGTCTACCGTATCCCTCCACGTGACGGATTGTTTGATTGAGAGCTGAGGATGTCTGAGGAGCGGAGGTGAGGTGGGTCATCCTTCGAGGATCTTATTCCTCTGTCCACAGATATTGCCGAATTCCCTGTAGGGCCTCCTCAGCTGCACGGCATTTTTTGGTAGTTGAATAGATCTTGCCCACACACAATTGCCCAAAAAGTATATGCTTCTGAGGCAGTATATTTGTGAACAGAGTAATAAGACTCGTAGAATCATCCAGGTACGATAAAACCTGACTAATCAGCGTCCCCGCACATTACGCATGCCGGCTAACATCTAAGTTTTAATGTCAGCAATACCTAAATGTGCAAAAAACTGTCCATGGTATTATATTCTCGAACATCGTACGGTGATCTTTATCAAAAGATTGCGCTTGACTCTATTGAAAGCGTTGGATACAGCATGGTATTTGTATACTGACTAATTGATCTTAATTATCATCAGCTGAAACACGTACATTGCTGGGCTTAAGTATGCTGATGGGAGGGGCGAGTGATTCCTTGACAGCATTCCTAACCACGTAGGGGTACAATCTTGCAAGTAGGTTTACTAGCCGTCACAAGTGACTATAAGCCTATTACTCACCGCGAGGTTGTATATGAGGTGTTTGACGCGCTCGGCGGCGTCGGCGCCGACGTCGCTCGCGAACTGCAGCAGCGCGGACAGGAACCGGCGCAGGCGCAGCAGCGCGCGCGCCTCCGTCAGGGGAGGGGAGAGGGACTCCGTCGATGACAGCGCTGTTGAACAAAATGCAATGTAATCGGCCATTGATCAAATCAGCTTCTTTTTATGAACTATTAAAACAATGAGATAATACCAAGGACCTTCAAATAAATAACTTTTCTTTGTCAATAAAATTTTACCCTCTCCGACTTAAATTGAAAGGAAATCTTTATTCGGATATTTTTTGAATAAATTGTATGCTGATTTAAAAGAAAGCTACGTAATGCAAATATTTTTTATTATAATTTGTTTATACGCAGTGACCCAGGGGACATAGCTGTCCCTCACTTTTGTATAAAAAGGGTTCGTCCGCTGGGTCATCCTATTTATCTATTAAAAACGAGTTTTATTTTTACCTTAATCTATGTCTAGTTGTAAGATCTTGTTCCATTTAAATCATGTTAAAACATGCAAAAGGTGTACAAATAAAGCAAAGAAAAGTTGATTCACCCTTAATCAGGTAAATAATCATAATCAGAAAATCAGGTAATAACAGCAGAAAAAAATGCTATAATATTACTCAATTTACAAACGATTGACTATTTATTTTTGATTTTACGAACACAATTGTACTATTAAACAATGATAAAAAAAAAACCTGGGCTCTTGGCGGGCCGCCGATAAAACCTACGTGGGCCGCGGATTGAAGACCCCTGGCTTAAATCGTACTTTGTTTTAATTTATTAACTAAGACTCAAAAGAAGAATAATTTATGTTTTTCACGATAAAAGTAAACTAGGAACCCTAAGAGCCTCATCAAACTTGCAATTTGCGAGCGAACTGCGGGCGAGTTAGAACTGGAAGCGAAGTTCCATACAGTCAGCATCAGACCCACCCATTGTCGCCCAGAGTAGCCAAATATATCTTAACAACGACCTTATTCCTATAGCACCAAAGGCGTGTTTTAAGATAAATTTGGCTACTCTGGGCGACAATAATTATCTGATGCTGTCTGTACAACGAGTTTGCCGCGACTGGTTTAGAATAGAAACTCGCCCGCAGCTCGCAAGTGTGATAAGGCCCTAAAAGAGTGGCCGCGCATTGGATCACTAGTTGCGGCCACTAAACGCGGCCACAAGATAGCGAGCGCGCCACTCCCGCAGGTTGTGGCCAGAACGCGACCACTCGAACGCCCGGTGTGCGCCGGTGCTATACAATAGTACATTGTGTATCTAGGGCGGTAAGTAAGGAATTACAAACGAGTGTTTGTTACAAGGCCGAGACGAAGCCGAGGGCTTTAATAACACGAGTTTGTAATTCCTTTACCGCCCGTGGCACACACAATGTTTTTCATCACACTTGTGAGGAAATCTAATTAAAATAATCTTACTTAACCTCAATAAAATTGTAAAACTGACAGTGACATTAGTGACATATATCCATTCCATAGACAATGCGAATGTCAGTCAAGTCACGTTCGTAAACCATAACGGTAAAGACCTAAAACGATTGATTTTATATTTGTAAAATACTGAAATACACTATTTAAACATTAAATTAGTGTTACAGAAATATGTGTTTATATGTATTTGCAATAACAGTTCTCTTTAAATAATATTTCAGTGATAAAAGTTAAAAAAGTAAATTGGCATTTCCTTTGAACACGACAAATAAGAGTAAAACAAAACTATCGTTTCAAATTTAAAAAGAAAACCATTACGCCCTAGGGCGTAATAGGTCATTTACGGCCCGCAAAACCTACGTGTAATGACACCATTTTCGAGCAAGTGTGATGAAAAATGTATGTAAAACCTCGCCTGCGGCTTGTGGCGGCCACCAGTGGCCGCGCTGTGGCTGCTACTAGTGACCCACAGTGCGGAGGCCCTAACAAAAGAGCTCTGTACCTGCTGTGCCGTTGTTCTGTGGACTGGGAGGGCCAGGGGTGGGCGAGGAGCGGTTTTCCTCCTGCTCTGGTGATCGGTGCTCTTTGCCCGCCGTGGGGGCTGTAACAAAAACATTCTGTTGACATAGGGAAGAACAAGGAATCCGAAAAAGCCTAATATAATTGGAAGTGTATAACGTTGTAAAGTATTATGTAAAACAAAGTCGGTTGATTTATTCAGTACCTATCACATCAGAACCAGACATCTCTCAAATAATAATCACATTAATATTATAAATGCGAAATTTTGTGCAGATGTTTGGGGGTGTATTTTCGCTGGCGTAATTTCTCTGGCCACCAATATTTAAAAGATTCCTCCTCATTAGACTGGCATTCGTTGGTTACTTGTTAGAACTTGACTGATTCTACATTGTGACCAAAAGTCCAATTCTAATAAGGCAGAATCTTCTCAATATTCGCCAATATGTCATGACAGCGAAATTACGTTTTTGAAAATACGCCCTTGGATGTTAGTTACTAAATAACGCGGTAACAAATGAATGGATTGAGATGAAATTTGGCATACAAGTTGACCTTGTCCCAGATTGAAACATAGGATACTTTATATACCGGTAAACAGTTCCCTTGGGATAGTAACGGGAAATAACGTGGGCAAAGCCGCGGGTAAATGCTAGTGAATAATATAGGCTTAAGGATACTAATCACTTAGTCAATTCTTAACTCGTCAGCTACAAAACTCTCGGACAATGTCACAAGTCCCAACTGTGCAATCAGTATGGGGAAGTGACGTCATAGTGGAAGCACGGACTCCTGAAAAAAACCCTTACGGCCTGTTAGTTCCTCTACTAGATTCCACGAGTGCAGAGGTTCCGAACCTGGGGGTGATTACCCCTTTAGGGGTAAAATTTAGTTTTCTCAGGGGTAATACTCATATTAAGTAAGTCATTTTTCTTTGAGTACTTTCATATACTTGTCTGTAACTCTGTATTACCTATTTTTTGGAGGGGTAATGATACAAATCTAGAGATGTGGGTGATGTGGCAATAAAGGTTAGGAACCACTGCACTAGTGGGTCCAGCAGGATTTTCACGTACTCGTTTGTAATTCCTTACTTACCGCGCTTGATGGGTGGATTTCAGAGCGTTTCAACCGCCATCATCACCAATCCCGATATTATGATGACATATTTTTAAAAATTACATAATTTTTGATCAAATCATGAAAATAGTAGGTACTATTTTTGGATTTTATCAAAATAATGAGATACATTCATAAAGTGAATCGTCGAAATTTCGGGATTGGTGATGACGGCGTTTGAAACGCTGTGAAATACACCCTGATACACAATGGACTATTGAGCAGCGGTGTGCACAGCATGTTAAAAACGTGACCTATGTGTCACGTCATTGCGTTGAAGGTACGTCAACGTCTTTCGAGCTGCGGTTTGATTGTACCTTTATTCCACTCTACTTATAAATCGATGGGAAGTTTGATGGTTCGGCAATAACCGCTGTCACGTGCAAACTCGTCAGCTCGAGCAATTTGTGGCCGTTTTGTGTGGAATAGCTCCGTGCTCCAGTTAGTGATGGACATGCCTAAAGTTTCCAAAGTGTAAACTTCACTTCGATATCATTTATTTTATTAATTTCAATTCATTAGCTTAGGCAAAAACCCCTGACAGAAAAAAAACCATATAAAGTAAAAAATAATATGTACCTACCTATCAATGGCGTGGCGGGATTATATTAGGTTTATGCCATTGTTGTTTCATCCTATTCGCGATTCTGCACAAAATAAATTCCACACAACTGAATTTAATCACATGCGTAATGCTTCACAGTCGTTATTTCTACGCAATCTTGTTTCTTCCTAGTAGCGATTCTGCACAATATGAATTCCACACAACTGAATTTAATCACACTCGTTATACTTCACCATTCTGTAATTATTATTTTTTTAATCTCATACATAACCGGGAATTGAACCCGGTCGAAATTGGGGCGGAGAAGATTTCGACTAGGAAAAAACAACATAGTATAGAAGATAGATTGAATAAAAGATAAAGATAGTATCGTGAAGTATAAAGCATGTGATTAAATTCAGTTGTGTGAAATTCATATTGTGCAGAATCGCTACTAGGAAGAAACAAGATTGCGTAGAAATAACGACTGTGAAGCATTACGCATGTGATTAAATTCAGTTGTATGGAATTTATTTTGTGCAGAATCGCGAATAGGAAGAAACAACAATGGCATAAACCTAATATAATCCGCGAGCCGGAGTAGCTTTGGCTTCAATTTTCTTTAAGAGCACTGGAATTAAGTGCTGAACTGGCTAATATTAGGCAAGCCGATGGGAATCGAGTTCTATGGATGCCACGCCACCTACCTATCTATATTGGCCTTTTATGTTTTAAAGATAAGTTGCTGTTGTGGGACCTTCTGTTTTTAACCCCCGACGCAAAAAGAGAGGTGTTATAAGTATGACACCAATGTCTGTCTGTCTGTCGGTGTGTCTGTCTGTGGCATTGTAGCTCTCGAACGGATGGACCAATTGCGATGCGGTTTTTTTACGTGAAAGCAGGTTTCCTTGCGGGTGTTCTTAGCTATGTTTGGCAAAATAACAAAATCCCAGACTAAAAAAAACCTTTATAGATACAAGAAATCAAAGTACCTACATAGAAAAATTAAATGGCACTCACCTGTGTCCAGACAAAAATAATAAAATATTGTAATAAAATGTGGTGTAATTTATCCGCATTAAAAAACCAATGAAGAGACAAAAATGTTTCTTTCATATAAAGTAAAAAACAAAATCTCTTTTACTTTTTATGATTAAAAAAATCGCTTCGAAATCGGTCCATACTGTGAAATAATACGGGGATATAACTTCAGTATTTTCGTTTATTTGAACCGTACGTTGCTAGGTCTACAACAGAAGTGATCATTTTTCCTTCCGCTAGAGCGAGACAGACTCAATTCGATTAAATTTGAATATTTAATAGTTCCAAAGGCTGCCAGTCTGTCATACAAGGCGGTAAGGTTTGCATAGCATGATACAAACCTTACACATCTCGCCACCCCGGGGAGAAAATGGACGTTAAACTAAACAATACTACTCCCTGCCTAGCAGACATTGGTCCCTACCTATGCTAGGCAACCCCTTACAAATTATACCCCAGGTGGCCTCATGCTATGAAGTAACCCGGATCGGGACAGGCATGTTCACTAGCCTATGGCCCTTACGGAAACTTACTGCCTGTGTTCCGATCCTGGCTTCGCTGAATCAAAACCTAGCAAAAAGAAACAGCGCCACCTAACCTACCCCGCACCTCCACCATGTGAAATAATACGGGGATATAACTTCAGTATTTTCGTTTATTTGAACCGTACGTTGCTAGGTCTACAACAGAAGTGATCATTATTCCTTCCGCTAGAGCGAGACAGACTCAATTCGATTAAATTTGAATATTTAATAGTTCCAAAGGCTGCCAGTCTGTCATACAAGGCGGTAAGGTTTGCATAGCATGATACAAACCTTACAATACACTTTAAGGAAACTTTGGGAATGTTAAGTTTTTCACATCACTAGCTCAATCGATGGTCGTATGCAGGGGCACGCGCGAATTAGGCTGGGACAACATCGGAAAATATGATCGAGGTTTAGGCACGGAAGAGTATATTCTGATAGAAAAACATGACGTTTAAAGCAAAGCTTGTCCCTTAATTTAACAGTGTTTAAATACATACAATTCGACTCTTTTGTATTTTTTACCCTACTGCGGCAAAGCCCAAAGGAGTATGTATGTATGTCCGTTCCTATGTCCGCTCGTAACTACTCAACGACACACCCGATTGTGATAAATGATACATCATTAGATTCTTCTTGATGATGGCGCGAGTGTCACTGGGTATGAAGTTCGTTAAAATAAACAAAATGGCGGATTTTATGCAGTTTCAAAGTGTACCGTGGTCGGGTTTTTTTTATGAATTATTTAACCAGAATTTTGGCATCATTTAGGTTCTCTGAGTTATTTCCAAATAGGGGGTTCAGGAAACTTTGGCAATGTTTCAGGGTCCGTCCATCACTGGGTCAATCGATGGCCGTATGCAGAGGCACGCGCGAATCAGGCTGCGACAACAACGGAAAATGTGAGCACTGAGGCAAGGACCTTAAAATAAATAGCTATTTATTTTAAGGTCCTTGGCACTGAGGTTTGCGCACGGAAGGGCATAACTTAGTGGAAAAATGCGTCGTTTACATACAGGGTTCAAGTTATTACAGTACATTACACAACTTAGGGTGGTAAAATAAAGAAAGGCCGAGATCGCAGAAGTTTGCGGACCGAGCTGCAAGCGAGGGACGTAAAGATGCGATCGAGGGCTTTCTTTATTATCTCCCGTGTTGTGTACATCATTTTATGTCTACACTTGGCCAGAAAGCGGCAGCGCGCAGCGTGCGGAAAAAGTCACTTTATGGCCAGGTGTGGCATAAATGATCATTTCTTATATAGCTATTATTATGGGCAATACCACAGAATACTATAGTATTCCGTACAGTTTATCTTTCTAACAAAACTGATGTTCGGGTTCGACGGACGGAACGCACCGTATTTTTATATTTGGCTTTTAAACTTTCATACCTATAGTAAATTATTATAGTAAATGAAACTTCCACATAAACCTGAAAAAAACAGTGATGGACACATGCATTCTACCATGCCTCACATATGGTAGTCAGACCTGGGTGCACACAAACAAAATCAAATTAAAAGTAAGAACATGTCAAAGGGCAATGGAGAGGAGCATCCTCAAGATCAAGAAGAAAGACAGGATAAAAAGTGCACATATCAGATCACAAACAAAAGTCATGGACGCTCTTGAATTAATCCTGAAACAAAAATGGAGATGGGCTGGGCACATTGCCAGAATGACCGATGAACGATGGACAATAAGAGTTACAAAGTGGCCAGGACCAAGAGGAAAAAGAAGAGTGGGCAGACCAAATGCAAGATGGGCAGATGACATAACAATGATTGCCGGACCAGAATGGCTTGATCGTGCCCAACACCGGGATGAATGGAAAGGCTTGGAGGAGGCCTATACCCAACAGGGGTCCTTAACAATATAAAATACACTTTCGAATAAACTTTTGTTTAAAAATACTGCAAAAATGTTAAGGAATAATAAAGGCTATTTTATTTTATTTATTTAAATTACTAACACAATATGGACCGTTGTCCGAAATAAATTATTGATCTGAGAAACATGCTGCCTACTATATTTCCCAAAAAAATAAACTTTTGACAATTCAAAACGCAGTTATATTGTACTTATTTTCTCAAAATTACAGACAGAGGCGTCGTCACATTTTTTTTTCCTTAACTGAAGCCCTTATTGCGTGTAGTATAGTGTACTGTACGTAATTTATATGGAATCGGCCCTTTTTTCTAAAATGGAACGTCAAACTGTGTATAACTACAGACAGGTACTATAACTTGGCAACTTCGTTGGTGACACTCACATGTGTGCTTTTTGTCATTTGCAGCCGTAACTACTTGCACAAGTTACCACCAACACGAACGGCGACCGACGCAGGCAGCCTTCGCAGGCAGCCGTTCGTGTTGACTGACTGTCACCAACGCAGTTGCTATGCTATAGTACCTGTCTGTAGTATACACAGTTTGTTGTTCCATTTTAGAAAAAGGGCATAAGTTCCATATAAATTCTGTACGCTATACTACATTACCTATATTATGGAGCCATTGTCAGTAAAACCCACACAAACCAAAAAGCGCGCACTGGAAACGCTGGCAACACCGCCCGCGCCAATATCGCAAAATAAACAGCTTGTCTATGCATTAGCACGTAACTCATCACGCAGTTTGCACAGGCCGGCGTGCTCTATGCTCCGTGTGCGGCCATAGAGACAGAGGCTTATGAAATAAATATACAGGCATAGGTAGTTACACGAGAGTTGAGGCCACGCACACAACACTGTCATGTAATGACAGCGGGATTTTGAAATAACTGTTATTTTTTCGTACCGATAGCAGGTTCAACAGTGAATTGCAAGATAGACGTTGCTGCTGACTCTATTGCTGACGTGGTACTCCAGGGAATGGAACTTTTCATTCCGTCCTCTGCAGTCCCCGTTGGTGGCAAATTCCAACCTTGGTTTGGTCGTAACTGCAAAAGGGCGTCCCGCCGAAAGCAGGAATGTTACCAAGCCTGGATAAATGCAGCAACAGTACGGGATGAAAAGACCAGCGCGTTGAAAAAGGAGTTTAATTTTGCCTCCAAGTCCTTCAAAAGGGATATTGCCAGGGCGAAATCTTTGCACATTGGTAGAATTGGCGAGAAACTAGAGCGCCTTCCTTCGGGAACTCGTGCGTTCTGGTCTCTTGCCAAAGCTATCCAGGGAAATTTCTGCAAGCCGTCTTTTCCACCTCTACAAATGGGAAATGATTCGTTGGCCCATGACGCTAAGGAAAAAGCCGATCTTTTGGGCAAACTCTTTGCGTCCAACTCGACTCTGGATGACGGGGGACACGTGCCGCCAACCATACCGCGGTGCGGAAACTATATGCCGGATGTCCGGTTCCACCAAAGTTCAGTGCGTAAAGCACTTCTTTCCCTCGACATTCACAAGTCGTGTGGGCCCGATGGAATCTCTCCTATTGTGTTGAAGATGTGCGCTCCAGAGTTGGCACCGGTTTTAACGCGTCTTTTTCGGCTCTCTTACTCATCTGGCGTAGTCCCGATCTCATGGAAGTCAGCTTTGGTGCACCCGATCCCTAAAAAAGGCGACCGCTCAAACCCAACCAACTACAGGCCGATAGCTATAACCTCTCTGTTCTCGAAGATAATGGAGTCCATTATCAACTGCCAGCTCCTTCGGTACCTAGAGGATCACCAGCTGCTTAGTGACCACCAATACGGCTTCCGTAAAGGCCGCTCAGCTGGTGATCTTCTGGTCTACCTAACACATCGTTGGGCACAGGCGATCGAGACTAAGGGTGAAGCATTGGCCGTTAGTTTGGACATGGCGAAGGCCTTTGATCGGGTTTGGCATAAAGCACTTCTTTCGAAGCTTCCATCTTATGGGCTTCCCGAGAAGTTATGCGAATGGGTCAGTAGCTTTCTAGCAGGCAGATGCATAAAGGTCGTAGTTGACGGTGAGTGCTCTGAATCCATGACTGTGAATGCTGGTGTCCCGCAAGGCTGTGTGCTATCGCCTACGTTGTTCCTTCTGCATATCAACGACATGCTGCAAATCTGTGGCATTCACTGTTATGCAGATGATAGCACGGGTGATGCCTCCTACACCGGCCGCGCCAATATTTCTCGGGATAGCGTCATCGAGAGCCGTAACAGACTTGTGTCTGAAATTGAAACTTCCCTAAAAGAAGTTTCAGAATGGGGTCGACTTAATCTAGTCCGTTTCAACCCTACGAAGACACAGGTTTGCGCCTTCACCGCCAAAAAGCTCGCGTTTGTCGCATCACCTCGTTTTGAGAGCATCCCCCTTACTGCCACAGCCACTATCGGAATTCTTGGCGTCGACATATCGAGTGAAGTCCATTTAGAGGGTAAGGCTAAATTAGCCTCTAAGAAGCTTGGTGTGCTCAATAGATCGAGACAGTATTTCACTCCGGCCCACCGCCTTCAGCTGTATAAGGCGCAGGTCCGTCCACATACGGAATACTGTTCTCATCTGTGGGCTGGGGCCCCCCAGTACCAGCTTCTCCCTCTAGACCGCATTCAACGGAGAGCGACTCGTATCGTCGGCTGCCAAGTTATTTCAGATCGGCTCGACTCCTTGGCACTGCGTAGAGATGTAGCCTCGCTCTGCATCTTCTATCGTCTATATAACGGGGAATGCTCCGAGGAATTGTTCGGATTAATCCCTGCTGCATCTTTCCGCCATCGTTCTACGCGACAATATTACCATCCTCACCACTTAGATGGTTGGCAGTCCACAACTGTGCGTTTTGCTAGAAACTTCCTGCCTCGCACGACTGAACTGTGGAATAAATTGTCGCCTGCAGTGTTTCCGGACCGATTCGACCTTCAAACCTTCAAGAAAAGAGCGTACTCCCACCTGAAAGGCCGGCAACGCACCTGTGACTCTTTTGGTGTTGCAGGTGTCTATGGGCGACGGTGATTGCTTACCATCAGGCGACCCGTCTGCTCGTTTGCCCCCTATTTCATAAAAAAAAAAAAAAAAAAAAAGATAGACCAAAAAGTTTGCTTAAACTATAGCCTTCTGTTTATTTACTCACTCATTCATTTCATTCATTCGCTTTTTTTGCAATGAGTACTTGATGTAGCTGTGTGTGTAATCATTCACCTCAACTCTCGTGAAACTACCTAAATCGTGAAATAACTGGCCAAGAGCATGTCGGACCATGCTCAGTGTAGGGTTCCATAGCCGTAACTAAAAGGTAAAAAATACGATGTAATGATGACTATGATGACTAAAAAAACCCGACCGCGGTGCACTTTGTTTATTTTAACGAATTTCATACCCAGTGACACTCGCACCATCAAGACGAATCTAATGATGTATAATTTATCAAAATCGGATGTGCCGTTGAGTAGTTACGAGCGGACACAGGAACGGACATACATACATACAGGTCAAACACATAACCCTCCTTTGGGCTTCGCCGCAGTCGGGTAAAAAAAGTACAACAACAAAAGAGCGTATCTTCATAGCAATTACGTCCTTTTGTTGAGAAGCGCAGTTTATCGGCAATAACTCAAAAACGGATAATCCGATCTTGTTGAAAATAATTTTTGTTGAAAGTATTAATTGAACGTTATCTTTGCAATTTTTTTTATATTTTTCGGACACACGGTTTAGAAGATAGAGGGGGGGGGACACAATTTTCACAACTTTCGGAGCGATTATTTCCAAAGGTATTCACTTAATCAAAAACATTACTTAAGAACCTTAAAATGTTTGCAAAAGAGCTGTCGAACTATGTACCACACGTTGACATTTTGTGAAAAAAATTTTTTTTAGCTTCTGTTACATGTATGGAGTGCCCCCCCCCCTAGATTTTTTTATTTTTATTATTTAACTACCAAACTTAGTTGCGGCATCTACAAGACATCTATATTCCAAATTTCATCAGTATAGGTCTTGTAGTTTTTGAGTAAAATGCCTGTGACATACGGACGGACGGACGGACGGACATGACGAAACTATAAGGGTTCCTTTTTAGCCATTTTGGCTACGGAACCCTAAAAACCTACCTTACAAACAATATTCAATCTTAATTTGAATAAACTGAGTTTATTTTTGAAAAAGAAATCTTAATATTTTAACAAAGTTAGTTAAACCGCAGAATAATTTTTATTTTATTTTTATTTATTGGTATTCAGGATAACAACAGCCGTAGATATACATAGTACATAATGTAAGTTATTAGCAGAAGGCCAATAACAGCTATCCATTGGTTACTTGAAATAAAAATAATACAATCAGATCAGATACAGTCAACACGTCCGTTCCAAACAAGTGCTCGACATTACTGATACAATATAGAAACCGGAATCACAGTGTTGTTAATATAAATACACTATAATTGCGCTGCATCATTCGTATCCTTAAAACTTGACATAAAAAGAAGAGGAAAAATATATATTAGTACATTACATTATTACATTATACAACTAGGGCGGCAAATTAAAGAAAGGCCGAGCGCGAATTAATAGTACTACGTACAGAAATGTCTTTCGGGTCTGACCACCGGACGGAACGCACCGGATCCGACCGTCTCTCTCTCTCTCTCTCTCTATCGCATAACGCGTGCTCTTTCTGGTCGCAGGCTACAGGCTAAAATCAAAGGCAAAAATTTGGTATAGTAGCCGCGCGGCGGAATCGCGGAGTGATCCGCTCCATGCTAAACAAAAAACGTGCTAGTTTCTAACATATCAAGTTATATTCCTTTTGTCTAGAACACTCCGCACCGTTAGAATGAAAGCGACCTAATTCAAAATTTTTGATGGTTTATTTAGTTTCAATCTTAAAACGATTCAAAATGGTTTTGACTCAATTGTTAAAATTTTTGAATTAGGTCGCTTTCATTCTAACGGTGCGACTCGTTCTAGGGTTCCACCTAGGGTTGCCAGATGGTCGGGATTTGGCGGGATTCTCCCGAATTTTTGTAGGTCCGCCCGACAAAGAAAAAAATCTCACGTAAATCAACTTCTTTTTATAAAACAATAATTTTATGTTCCAAATTTTCGTCAAGCTCAACGTTGCGGTTCCGACGCAACGGTTCTACGTTCCGCCTCGAGCCCACAGGGCATCTAACCATACTCCCAAAATAATGTTTTTTTCTCCCGATAATAGGGTCATTCGATCTGGCAACCCTAGCCACCATACAATTAAACGTAGGTATTTTTTGCTAAACTAGAGAGCTGAGCTCTGCGCGCGACAGAATAAATAAAAGTTCCGAAAGCTAGTGCGAGCGGCGTGCGAACGACACGCGCCCTCCAGCTAGTGATGTGACCGAAGTGTTGTCGATAAAAATAATCCTGTTTTATTTTACTGCTACTTTTTACCCGACTGCGGCGAAGCCCAAAGGAGGGTTATGTGTTTGACCTGTATGTATTTATGTATGTATGTATGTCCGTTCCTATGTCCGCTCGTAACTACTCAACGACACACCCGATTTTGATAAATGATACATCATTAGATTCGTCTTGATGGCGCGAGTGTCACTGGGTATAAAGTTTGTTAAAATATACAAAATGGCGGATATCAGACACTTTTAAAGTGCACCGCGGTCGGGTTTTTTTTAGTAAAAATATTTAGTTATTAGATGGTAACCAAGCAACTCATATCTTACCTGGGCACAGGGAAACTACGAACTTTACAATTGATTTACATACATACATAACGAGTTATCTTCATATTAATTTATTTAGCAATATTCATACATCGTCAGAAATAAATACATGCGACATGCTACTATACGTTAATACAGTTACATAGCAGAATACAATTAATTAGTCAAATAGGCAATTACAATACAATTTTCAATAATGTTAGATGTTAAAATAATGTATGTTCGTGCAAAAACCAGATAAGTTGTGGCCTATACCTAATATTGAGATGCGTTTTGCTTATATTATATTAATATTAATTATCTTATATTTATACGTGCGACCACTTGACACTGCCCCATTAGTAGCCATCTTGAATGTGAATTCATTAGCAATAGAAGTAACAGCAAGATATCAAGTTTTGGACATTAACGTGTCAAACAGTAGGACTTTAATACGTGTCCAATATTTGTTGATAATCTAACGGACCGACTATTTAACAAAAATCAGCATACAAGCCTATTGTTTCTCTTACGTTGACAAATGTGACGTCCTACGTGAAAAGGTACCTTATGAGGGTTTCTAGTTACGGAGATATGAACGGTTTTGTGAAATCCTTCAAAATCATCATTTTTTTCTTTTATGCAAAATTGTAAAATATAGGAATAGACGTGCATTTGTAGCTTGGTTTCACTGCTGTACGTTAATTTTTTCTATATAAAAATTGGGTTCAAAGTTTAGTAGAAAAGGTACCTTATGGCGGATCACATACAAAAATGATAAAGCTGTTGATAAAATTCATTAATAAAATTTACTAGCAACTTTTGCTTATTTCTTTTTTATACCACGACGGTGGCAAACAAGCATGCGGCCTGCATAATGGTAAGCAAAAATTTTCGAAATGATCCTAGAAAGCTGAAAATTTGGCAGGAAAGGGCCACTGGGAACCACAGATTCGGAATTGAAAAAAAAATAAATATAAATACATTTGTATGTCGTTTTTTTTAATTTTTAATTATTAAACATTTTTTTAAAACAGATAAAAAAGTGTTTTTGACGAATCGTATAACTTTTTGATCATTTTTAGAAAGACCTTGTTTTTTTTTAAAAATTGACAAAAATAAAAAAATACACTGGCGAATGCCCATCATTTTTGACCATTTTAGAAAAAGTTTTTTAATTTTTTTTCAAAAAAACTTACTAAAATAGACTTTTTTGCGGTTTCTATAATTTTTTGTCATGTTTCCCTTTCAACCTTTTTAGAAAAAGTCTTAAAAACATTTATTTTTAAGCATAAAAACGTGTTTTTGGCGAATCGTGAAACTTTTTGACCATTTTAGAAAAACCTTGTTTTTTTTCAAAAAAATTACAAAAATAAAGAAACACTTTCTGGCGAATGCCTATCATTTTGACCATTTTAGAAAAAGGTTTTTATTCATTTTTTCGAAAAATTTACGAAAAAAGATATTTTTTGGCGGTTTCTATAATTTTTGACCACTTAAGAAAAAGAATCTTTTTAATTTAAAACACGCTAAAATCCACGACGAACACTTCTCACAACTATTCGAACGAAAAAGTAAGCAAATACTGCTCATGCCGGCCGGCTGAGACTCCGAGCGGCCAGCAAGACCGAGAGAGAACGATACGTAAAGTGTTGGTGAGAGTAGGACAGATGCGTGGCGGTACTGGCGGTGTAGCCAAAATAATACCACGGCACGGCGGTATGAAGGACAAAAACTGAGCAAGTTACGACAAGTATTTCTAACATTTTTAAATTACACCGCCATAAAGTACCTTTTGTACTAAACTGTAGAAGCATATTATTCAGCCTTTAATTCGCCTATAGCAAAAATAAAGATAGGCAAAGACGTGTCGTAACATATAATTTACTAAATGGAAATACATAATAAAAAAAACACAATTTTTACACAACATTGAATATCTCCGTAACTAGAAACCCTCATAAGGTACCTTTTCACGTAAGACGTCACATTTGAGAATTACTCTTTTTGAAATAAAAATCAATATGGATCTTGTCCGAAATAAATGATGATATGATATGATATGATATGATATGATATGATATGAAGTAAATTTCTAATAACCTTTTTTCTTCAGTTTTCTGTCTTAATACAAGATTTGTCAATAAATAATGTAAATATCGTGCCATACTGTAATTATCAATAATTTTTGCTTATGGCCCGCCATAAGGTACCTTTTCTCAAATGTATGGGAATAATTTGTGATTTTTACGTAACTTCAATCGTTTATAAATAAAAAAATACGACTTGTAGAATAATAATGACGCTTTTGAGATACTTGTGTAGACTGATTAAATATAATTTAGAACTCATTATACGAAAATTGTGAATATTATAGGAATGATGAAACATATAATAAAAATGACATTTTAATTAAAATAAAAATATATCGTTAACAATGTGATTTTATTTCTATCCCAAAATGTGCAGTCTAATATCTCTAACTATATACAATGGTTCAGATTACAATATGTTAAAGAACAGGCCGAAATTATTATTTTTTGACGTGATAACGTCCTATAATTCGATGGAGCCGGCTGCACGCACGAAAAAGTGTGACGTCATGGGCCGTTACCTTGCAGGGTCGTTACCTGTCAAATAGGTACTTTATATTATTCCAGCACTAAAGTCGTTAAGACGATAGTTTCTTACAAATTGTTAATAAAATAGCCCTTATTCCCTAAGATACGGCTGTCAAAAATCTCTATTGAATGACAAGAGACCAGTGGCGGATTTGCCCTAAGGCCTAGTAGGCCCGGGCCTAGGGCGGCCAGATATTAGGGGCGGCCAATCGTGACAAAAAATCACTGCTGCTGCTGAGAAAAGGGCGGCTGGTACTCAAGTCGAAGTCCAAGTCGAAGTCCAAGTCCAAGTCCAAGTCCAAGTCCAAGTCCAAGTCCAAGTCCAAGTCCAAGTCCAAGTCCAAGTCCAAGTCCAAGTCCAAGTCCAAGTCCAAGTCCAAGTCCAAGTCCAAGTCCAAGTCCAAGTCCAAGTCCAAGTCCAAGTCCAAGTCCAAGTCCAAGTCCAAGTCCAAGTCCAAGTCCAAGTCCAAGTCCAAGTCCAAGTCCAAGTCCAAGTCCAAGTCCAAGTCCAAGTCCAAGTCCAAGTCCAAGTCCAAGTCCAAGTCCAAGTCCAAGTCCAAGTCCAAGTCCAAGTCCAAGTCCAAGTCCAAGTCCAAGTCCAAGTCCAAGTCCAAGTCCAAGTCCAAGTCCAAGTCCAAGTCCAAGTCCAAGTCCAAGTCCAAGTCCAAGTCCAAGTCCAAGTCCAAGTCCAAGTCCAAGTCCAAGTCCAAGTCCAAGTCCAAGTCCAAGTCCAAGTCAAAGTCAAAGTCAAAGTCAAAGTCAAAGTCAAAGTCAAAGTCAAAGTCAAAGTCAAAGTCAAAGTCAAAGTCAAAGTCAAAGTCAAAGTCAAAGTCAAAGTCAAAGTCAAAGTCAAAGTCAAAGTCAAAGTCAAAGTCAAAGTCAAAGTCAAAGTCAAAGTCAAAGTCAAAGTCAAAGTCAAAGTCAAAGTCAAAGTCAAAGTCAAAGTCAAAGTCAAAGTCAAAGTCAAAGTCAAAGTCAAAGTCAAAGTCAAAGTCAAAGTCAAAGTCAAAGTCAAAGTCAAAGTCAAAGTCAAAGTCAAAGTCAAAGTCAAAGTCAAAGTCAAAGTCAAAGTCAAAGTCAAAGTCAAAGTCAAAGTCA
Source organism: Eudemis profundana (assembly GCA_947034925.1). Lineage (NCBI taxonomy): Eukaryota > Metazoa > Arthropoda > Insecta > Lepidoptera > Tortricidae > Eudemis > Eudemis profundana. The sequence goes on along the minus strand of OX344814.1, from coordinate 3,472,243 downwards.
AAGTCAAAGTCAAAGTCAAAGTCAAAGTCAAAGTCAAAGTCAAAGTCAAAGTCAAAGTCAAAGTCAAAGTCAAAGTCAACGTCAACGTCAACGTCAACGTCAACGTCAACGTCAACGTCAACGTCAACGTCAACGTCAACGTCAACGTCAACGTCAACGTCAACGTCAACGTCAACGTCAACGTCAACGTCAACGTCAACGTCAACGTCAACGTCAACGTCAACGTCAACGTCAACGTCAACGTCAACGTCAACGTCAACGTCAACGTCAACGTCAACGTCAACGTCAACGTCAACGTCAACGTCAACGTCAACGTCAACGTCAACGTCAACGTCAACGTCAACGTCAAAGTCAAAGTCAAAGTCAAAGTCAAAGTCAAAGTCAACGTCAAAGTCAACGTCAACGTCAACGTCAACGTCAACGTCAACGTCAACGTCAACGTCAACGTCAACGTCAACGTCAACGTCAACGTCAACGTCAACGTCAACGTCAACGTCAACGTCAACGTCAACGTCAACGTCAACGTCAACGTCAACGTCAACGTCAACGTCAACGTCAACGTCAACGTCAACGTCAACGTCAACGTCAACGTCAACGTCAACGTCAACGTCAACGTCAACGTCAACGTCAACGTCAACGTCAACGTCAACGTCAACGTCAAAGTCAAAGTCAAAGTCAAAGTCAAAGTCAAAGTCAAAGTCAAAGTCAAAGTCAAAGTCAAAGTCAAAGTCAACGTTATCACGTTCGACTATCGTCAGTAAACCGACTTTACAGACAACCGATTTTTTAATTTCGTTCTCATAAGCGACTTGCTCTAATCAAAGGCTGATTTTTCACGACCTGGAAGTCACATTAAAAAAAACCATTACTGATTTCCAAAGAAAAATACCTTGAGATACATAATCAATCATCATCTCCATAACTTCCAACGGGAACATACTTAAAATTAGTTTTAAATTTCTTTTGACGATTTCTCAAAAGTGCAATTTTAGCATGTGCAGGTTTGATGTTTTTTTAAAAAAAAAGTATGGGACTTAGGGTCGTGATTCTTTTTGTATTAGATAGCTTATTTAACACAGATTTAGGATCTGTGCTCAACTCAATACCAACCATAAGGTACCTTTTCCCGTGGAACGTCACAAATAACTTTTCTTTCTTTATCGATTTCGATATTTTCGATTGATACTGAACACCGCCCAGCGCGCGCCCCGGGCGCAGTCTTGGCAATTACCGCGAAATATTGGGCCGCCTCAAACACACAATAATTCTTAATTCTCTATCTATTTACTTACGCTTATTAAAAACCTTTAATATGTCTCTATTTTATTCGTATTTATTTAAATTAAAAAGACATGCCTGATGAAACATTTTGTAGATTCTGTATCCATAATATGATACTTTGAAAATTATCATAGTAAAAACCAAAACAGAGTTAAGGCTAAGATACCTTCCTGAGAAGAACCTATTTCTTTTCTTAAGCCGTGAAATACATTTCTCAATCATGCAATAAAATATTGACATTACGTGCCTTATAGGCCGCAAAGTACCTCGTTTCCGGTGCGGCTAGACGAGAGGCCTTTAATGGAATTTCATACAACATTGCCGGCCTAGCCTTGCAAGATTATTTTTTTTATTTTCATTCCATATTAGTAACACAGCATCACGGCGTTCAGCCATTAAAAAAACAACAAAGGATGTTTGCTATATTTTGCAGTTTCATTTATACAAAATTGACGTAAACATAACAAATAACACATTATAATTATAGATACATCGAGCAAATGCATTGAAAAATCAAATACGATCGACTACAGCTAATGCCGGATTTGAACCCGCACCTCTGTCATTCCGGGACAACGAGTTATCCAATTTCTCCAATTAGCGTATGACGTCACCGCACGGAAGTTTTGAATGCATTCGTATCGATCGAGATACTAGCGCCCTCTGTACCATTTTGTTTGAAAGGCTTAGCGCCTTAGCACCACTCTAAGACATGCGCGAACGCAGTGTCCCCCGGCCCCACTCCTATTACAGCAGTAACAAGCCAGCGAGAGAGATGGCGCTGAAATTGGATAACTCGCTGTCCCGGAATGACAGAAGTGCGGGTTCAAATCCGGCATTAGCTGTAGTCGATCGTATTTGATTTTTCAATGCATTTGCTCGATGTATCTATAATTATAATAAAATTGTGGTGTTTCCACATTAAGCTATGAGGATTCAAAATATTTCCAGTAAATATGATGTTTCCTTAAAAAAGTGAAATAACACATTATTTATATTCCAATAAGTTTAAATTCCAAATTTTACCACACGATTACACATTTAAAATATATCATCTGAATATCGCACTATACACAACTAGGAATGAAAAGGGGTGGCCATCAGCCTCGTAACTATCTGGCCTCGCTGGCGCTCGGCCATCTACATGTACTCGACCGGCAGCCCCTTACTTCCCGCTCGCAGTAATGTACTATTCTTTATCGATATCGATAGGTACCGAACACCGGCCGGCGCGCGCCCCGGGCGCGGCCCTGGCAATTACCGCGAAATATTGTGCCGACATCGCGCGCCTCAAACACACCATTCCTTACTTCCCTTTGTACTATTTACTTACATTAATTAAAAACCTTTAATTTCTCACGTCACACAAAGGTAGTTTCGAGATTAGGGCATACAATACCGGATCATTGTCGATACCGGTATTGAGATTCGGTATTGAGCCTCAATACCGGAATTCTGGTTTCTGTTCGGTTGTCCAATATATAGATGGAGAAAATGGGTGAATCAACTTTTCTTTGTCAACAAAATTTCACCTTCTCCGACTAAAAGTGAAAGGAAATTTTTATTGGGATATTTTTTGAATAAAGTGTATGCTCATTTAAATGACAGATAATAAAGCTACGTAATGCAAATACTTTTTATTATTATTTGTTTATTATAACTTGTTTATAAACAGTGACCCAGCGGACATAGCTGTTTTCCACTTTTGTATGAAAATAAGGGTTCATCCGCTGGGTCACGCTATTTATTTTTTAAAACGAGTTTTATTTTTACTTAATCCATCTCTAGATGTAAGATCTTGTTCCATTTAAATCATCTTAAAACGTGCAAAGGGTGAACAAATAAGGAGAAAGGGTCATCTTTGCATAAAGCAAAAAAAAGTTGATTCACCCAAATACAATTTTACTTACATAATGAGGATAACAAAAAGTAAAACCGGAATTCGGAATAAAATTGGTCCTTTTCAATACCGGTATTGTAATACCGAAAAAATAAGGTGGAATCTATTTGAGATGGACTTCGGATCGCATGGTCTCGGATTCGTATCTCAGCGGTGGCAAATTGGGTGGCAATGTTTTTGTTAACTAACGTTAGAAAAAGAGAAGGTTTTCTAGTCACTTGTATTTTTTTTTAATAACTCTTGTCTTTGAACTCCGTCGTTAAAATATCCAAATCACTACTGCGTGCCAATAACATTTGACGAAATCCCTCTAATTTTTCAAGTTCCCATCAGATTCTGACCTCATGCCAATGAGCCCAGGGAGGCATATCTATTAAAAAAAAAATAAGAATTTTCTTATCGGGTCTCTCTCTCTGTCTATAAAATATCATGTCCATCCGTTCGATATGTATTTCGGCGGTGCTGAGCGACGCGTCGCGTATCACGTGTCAGCGCCTCGGGGCCTGGCCGGCGTGATAGCGGCGGCCACGGACGCAGCGATTAACAATAATAGTGACAGGTGACTATAGGCAGCAGCGGCTCCCTCCTGCCTATAGTCTTGAAGCCTTGGAGCTCTTTCGAGCCCGCCTTCACCAGCGACCAGAAATAGCACGCGGTGGCAACTTAGCACGCGTTGTACGATTGACAGCCTTAATCACACTTTGATGACATGGAAGTTAATGTTGGTTTCTTTAAGCTCTATTGACATCGAAATCACTCCTGCTTGGGCGAAAACGACCGTTATAATTCCAATCTACAAGGTATAGTGTCCAGCAAAATATATCGCTGTTCAGCGATTGGGTATGATAAGTCTCCACGCGAGTGCTGTCCTCTCGAGAATGCAGCTGCGGCGAGCTCGTGACGTCATAGCGCTGAATAAAGTGCCTTATAATAGCTATATCAGCTTGCTATATAACCACTACAATAAATTTACGAAATAGTTTGAATTAACTTTTTTCATTTTGAAATAGATGAGGTCCAACAATATACAGGGTGACTGGAAATTCGCCGTATTCCTTGATCAGGGTTTTTCTACAGCTCATTTGCAATGATTTAGGCCCAGTCAACTAGGGGTCAAAACTCCCTGGTTTTCGAGGATTGAAATGTAAAAAAAATTGGGAAAAAAATCTGGAATTTCTGACTTTGAATGCTTTTATTTGTCAATTGTTGTAATGTTTTGGCACTTTTTACTATTGTAATATAATCAGTAGTTTATTAGCTATGCAAAACATGTTTTTTTTATTTCAAAATTGCGTAGTTTCTACACAATCACCAGTTTTATGTCAAGAGGCGGGTATTTAAAAAGAAAACCAAAAAACTTGAATATCTCGAAAACCAAGGAGTTTTGACCCCTAGTTGACTGGGCCTAAATCATTGCAAATGAGCTGTAGAAAAACCCCTATCAAGGAATACGGCGAATTTCCAGTCACCCTGTATCGTCGGGTGACAACCAAAACTCAATTATATAACGTTCAAAAAATTAAAGTAGCAGTCAACTTTATTAAACTAACAGCGCGGTTTATATTCCAATAATTTCAATGTTGTTAGTTAGTGAGGTTTGGTTGTTACCAGACGATATATCGGTGTAAGCTTATTCAGCGATCGGATATGATAGGTCTCCACTCGAGTGCTGTCCTCTCGAGACGAGAGTGCAGCTGCGGGCAGTGACGTATACCGTTGTATAGCCAGCTTTATTGCTTTATAATAGCTATCTAAGTTTTTTATATAACCACTTCAACACTAATATACAAAATAGATAAAATTATTTACTTTTATTTCGAAATAAGTAAATGGTTATTATACAGGTTGTCTGGTAAATCGACCTATTCCTTGAAAGGGGTTATTCTAGAGCTTATTTGCAATGATTTAAGTCCAATCAACCGGGGGTCAAAACTCAATGATGATCAAGTTATTTGAGTTTTAACTTATTAATTACAAAATTTTGAACAAATCCAAAAACTTTTGACTTCAAATCCTATTATTGGTAAAATTTTGAAAGGTTTTTTTGTATTTTTCTAAATCAATCGTTTATTGACTATTAGATGATGGCTTTTTTTCATTCCAAAAGGTGTGCAAAGTAGGTCGATGCCACTTCGTTTTAGCACGTGAGCTACATACACTTTATCCTTCTACCTCAATATATTTCTGTGTACAAAATAGAAAAAAAATAACCTCAAACATCATGTAGGTTATTTATTCAATAACTAAATAATAATAAATATTAGGGGACAATCCTACACAAATCGAACTAGCCCCATAGTAAGCTCAATAAGGCTTGTGTTACGGACACTAGACGACGATATATTTAATAGATACAAATACTTAAATACATAGAAAACATCCATGACTCAGGAACAAATATTCGTGTTCATCACACAAATAAGTGCCCTTACCGGGATTCGAACCCAGGACCTCGTGCTTCGTAGGCAGGGTCACTACCAACTAAGCTAAAGCGGTCGTCGAATAAACAATAAAATAACAATAACAATAAATTATCCTAAACTAAACTAAAACCCTAAAGTAGAAACAATATATATTTGTATAAATATTGAAATGATAAATAAGCAATGTATTTTAATGTTTTTGTGTTGAACTAGAAATGGTAAACTTAACCTTAGTATGTAATTTTTATAGATTAAAAAATTGCTGTGCCCTAACAGGGTTCATGTCTGTGAACAAATGTATAAAACCTAACATCTTATGTACGACATGATATTGATGCAATAAATGAATATGGTTATTGTATGTAGTTGGAAAATCGATGTATAAATTAGTATTTTATGCAACAGTTGTATAAGTGGGTTCAAAAAATGCGAATTGCGTGAGTTGCGATACGAACCGCGAATGCGGCGAGTATCGCAAATAGAGACGTAATGAGCATTTTTTGACTTAATTATACAACGTTGCATACAATACTTTTTCTACGACGAGGTTTTAAATTATAAAATACAAAATTAATCATAACCTGGAAACAAGGCAAATATGACGTTTGACTGACAGTATGTGTCTATGGTAAACTTTTTTTTTAAATTTAAAATATACTTAAATTAAAAATACTTTTTTTATGTTGGCATCAATGAATTTAGTTTGGAAAGTTTTGTTTTTCTTAAATTTAATTGTTTGTTAAGTTGGTAGTTGTGCATTTTTACCGTAAAGTTAAAATTGAGCGCTCAATCCTTGACCTAAGTTTAACCTAGATTTAGAAGTCTGTGGCTGCTAGCAATAACGTAAAGTGACTATAACGACACTAGTGCTGTTGTGGGGAATAGAGTATAGACTTCTCTGAACTCATATTATGTATGTTCTTATATTAGTGTTCGTGACCAAGTAAAAGACAGATAACAGTACAGGAGTAGAAAAAAGTTATTACAGGTTGAATTTCCAACAACATATTATATCCGTGTACCCTTATACAGCGATTGGATATGATAGGTCTCCACTCGAGTGCTGTCCTCTCGAGACGAGAGTGCAGCTGCGGGCAGTGACGTATAGCGTTATATAGCCAGCTTTATTGCTTTATAATAGCTACGTAAGTTAGCTATATAACCAATATGACGCTATATGGAAAATAATTGATTAACATTTATTTTTAACCAACTTTCAAAATAAGGACGGTTCTCAATTTGTTTGTTTCTTTTTGTGTGTTTGTTACGCGATTACTCGAAGGCGGCTGAAACGATATGGATTTTTTTTTGTTTGAAAGGATACCTCCAAAATAGTCACATTGCAACCAAATGAAGATCTGATGATGGGATCTTGGAGAAATCCAGGAAAATCATCAAATATTATAGACACACATATAGCGATTTGGGTATTTTTCATAGTGTATCGTGCATTTCTTATCAAATAGGTTCATTGTAAGTCGGTTATATTATTTTTTTTAATTTTGTGGCTTTTCTACGTAAATCAGCATTATAGGTCGAATCACATCAGGGCATTTCTCCAGAAATATGTCTGCGGTCACCTCATTCATCTGGCCCTTTTTCATACTAAATGTATGGAGACAGATGAATGAGGCGCAGACATATTTCTGGAGAAATGCCCATCACATCACACCATCAGCCGATACAGGCTGGCTCTAACGATGGAGCTTTAAATGTAAAGTTTTTCTTTTCGCTAAACTGAGATACATTTGTTTTGCAATTAATATAATTTGCAACCCATGCCCGGGCGTAGCGATTGTCGGGCCGGGTGGTTGGCCGTGGCGTTCCCTGGGGTCGAACCAGGTCTCTAGCCAGACCACCCTGAGTTGGGTCGGACTGGGTGGGTGCCGGGGGTGCCTGGGGTCGAACCAGGTCACCTAGTCCCGGGCAATCTTCAGCTTTTTAGCTGTGGGGCGTATATAGGCTGCTGTTGATGACGATGATGATCATGATGACTTGTATAGCGATTGGACATGATAGGTCTCCACTTGAGTGCTGTCCTCTCAAGACGAGAGTGTAGCTTTTATCGCTTTATAATAGCTGTAAGTATCACTACTAATTTTAGAAGGTAACGAAAACTATAGTCACAGTGTAATAGCAGTATTTTGTCCCTACAAAAGGTACATCGCGCGCTTGAATGTGTACGAACGCACTACAAGCAAAGAAATAAGAAAGCGTAAGAATGCTCCAGTACGAATCGCACTCACACAGACGTGCTAACGGGCGTCTGTGTGAATACGTGTCGCGCGCCCCTAAACGGCCGAAGTTGGACTACTTGTTTGTGTACTTTGCTATAGCATTGTAATGGGCTAGACGACAAAAAAAAACTGTTTAGTCCGTCAGTTAGATAATTAAAAAATATTATACACGTATTTTTTCTTTTGTTTGACAAACAAAAAATGACGAAGATAGAGTGCTTAGAAGTTTCGAGTGACGTCACTCCTAGGTACAATTTTCACCTAGGAGTGACGTCACAAGCCCCCACTCCAGAAGTTTGATGATCTATAACTTTGTCGATTTTTAATATTTTGATAAACCAAAAAATACGTGTCCCATATTTTTCCATAATCTAACTGACGGACTAAATAGAATTATATATTTTTAACCCAGTCGTCATCCCCATTATACTTCCAAAGTCTGTGAACACTTTCCACTTAAGTTGTTACATGGGTGGGTTTGTGAAATGTACTTAATTTAATTACAAGAATAAAATATAATATGATATTTATTGCGTAAGTTTGATTGTTTTTTATCTAGGTTTAAGCTTTGAATGTTTCCATTCAAATTTTGATGTATTAATAAACCAGAAGAAATGTTTAATTTGTCTATTTTAAGGCCATTTGATACTATATACAAATGTATGGTAACGGGAATAACGCTGGCAAATGGTAGTGCAAAATACTATTTATGCCACACCTGGCCATAAAGTGGCTTTTACCGCACGCTACGCGTACGGAAAAAACCGCTTTCTGGCCAAGTGTAGACATAAAATGATGTACACAACACGGGAGGTAATAAAGAATTTCTTTGTTTTACCACCCTAGTTGTGTAATGTACTATTTCGTACCCTTGGTCAAATAACGACGCATGTGACTATACGTCAAAAGTTTTTTTATTGCTCAAAAGTCATACAAATCATACGAACTACATGATACATTACATATAGATCCTGAAAATTTGTAATTTTGCAGATGCGTCGTTATTTGACCAAGAGTACGATTTTAGTATTCCGTATCAAAATGGTAAAAAAGGAACCCTTAGGTGCGACTCTGTCTGTCTGTCCGTCTGTCACAGCCAGACATTTTGATTGTAGTAATAGGCTACTTGACAGTGTGAAAAATAATGGAAGAATTATGGATATATGTATTAATTATAAGTATTAAAACTAATTTACGTCAATATTACTAAAAATAAATGGATAATTTATTTATAAAACTCGGATGAAAATTGATTATTTTTTATCTGTCGCCATTTTATCGAAAACGGTTTGGATTGGCCGATGACGTCACACCATAGTAAACAGCATCGACAGCATCTGTCAATCCTATTTTTAAAGGTAGAACGTTATGCGATCCTCGTTGACATTTGTCGGTTTACTATCATGTGTCGTCATAGACGCCATATTGTCCGAGAAACCGTTTTGGCGGCTAATTTTAAAACTGCATTTTTATTTGCTTTTTTCGGAAAAAATACACAAAAGAATTAAAAATTACCACTTTCTGAGTGCTCAATAGACATCATTAAACAATCGGATTGACTTTTCAGAAACCTGTCAAGTAGCCTATTAGTCAATTAATTTTATATATACACAATACTTCAGTTCATAATAAGTTACCCGAAAAAGCAAGTCATGTAACTCGGCGTGTCGAATTCAGCCATCATTATTATTTTTCCCTTGCTGCAAAGCGATCGTTTCCTTTTGAAGTCGACTGTACTCGGAGGCGGCGGAATGAAACGTCACAGCCAGCCGCGGTGAGTGCTGGCTAGGGGTGAGCTACAACCGCAATGTATATGTTATCGATAGATAAAATGAAATTATTAATAACTAGAGACAGGATTTGAAGTAGCGATCTAAATATTAATATGGATACGACTGGTATAATTTATTATTTTTTCTACACACAAAAATAATGTAACTTATCGAAACAAAAAAGTTAAAAACTTTTTGGAAGCTTTTGTAAATATTGGGCAAAAATTATGATGATAATAAATAAAAACATCGTGTGTTAATTTTTTTAATAGTTTATTTTTTAAGTTTTTCTTCTTTATTATTTCTTCTGCACAATGCACAGTAAAAATTAAGACCTTATATAACCAACGTGTAAGGGTCGGGTTGCATAAAGTTTAAGGACATGTTTTTGATACGCATACGAGGATTCGTCATACTCATCAGTACGCATAACTGTAAATAGTCATACATTTATAAGCATAACGTTTTTAATCATAATGTTTAGAACATACTGTGTAATGGGCAAACTAAACATAAAAAAACCCGGTTAAGTGCGAGTCGGACTCGCGCACCGAGGCTTCTATACAAACTCGTAAGTAGATAAGTGAATAGTTCAAGAAAAACTGTTGTGCCGGTTAGTTTAGTAGGAGCAAATAAGTTTGTGTTATGATATTTGCAAATTTCTAAAAACGGTGCCAGTTAGGAAAACCGTTATATTTTTCCTGTAATATTTAGGATGATATTAATAATTGGTAATTATAACAGATTTTTCTGTTCAGTAACTTCGAAGATAATAGGCGGAATGGTATTTTTTTAACGTTTTTCATCCTAAATCGAAAACTACAAAATTAAAAAAAATGGATTTGGAATCTACAAATTCAGCCCTTTCATTTGACACCCCACTTGACACAATAGCACAACTTTAAATTTTCGACAAAAACACGCGGTCGGTCAGACGCAGCCCTAATGGCACTGTAGGGTCACCCGCACTTACTAAATATTAAGTGTAGTATAACCTGTTTATCGATACTTTGGCGAGTGTCTCCTCCCTAGCAGCGCGGTGTCGCGGACAGTCGCCGACAAAAACACGCGGCCGGTCAGACGCAGCCCTAATGGCGCTGTAGTAGGTGTCACCCGCACTCACCAAGTATTATGTGTAGCCTATTATCTATCTATCTATATAATATCTATCTATCTAAAAGAACTATCTATATCTATACCGGGTGTTGCCTGTAACAGGAGCAAATAATTAAAACGTAGATTTTATCTTTTTCATACAAATTAATAGTACATTACACAACTAGGGTGGTAAAGCAAAGAAAGGCCGAGATCGCAGATGTTTGCGGCCCGAGCTGCAAGCGAGGAACTTAGATATTATATGAGGGCTTTATTTTTTTAAAACCTCCCGTGTTGTGTACATAGTGTGTGGTAAAAGCCAATTTATGGCCATAAATAGTATTTATGCCATACCTAGACATAAAGTGGCTTTTACCTCACGCTACGCGTACGGAAAAAGCCGTTTTCTGGCCAAGTATAGACATAAAATTAACGAATTCACGTAGCTATTAACTTTATTTTTATATTAGGTTTGTACAGAACCCTCGGTGCGCGAGTCCGTCTCGCATTTGTCCGGTTTTTTTAATGAAATCGCGTTATGAAAAGTCTGCCCGATGACGAGAAAATAACCTTTTTGTTAGCCTAGTGCACTAAGTAGTAGTTTGTAGGTCACCTCATTATCCACCCCTTACTGCCCGTCACTAGACCGTCAATCGAAGGTGAAAATAATACAGCGCTGAATAATGTAGTGGCTTCACGTGGGGTCGAAATACTAGATTGTCTCACGAGATATAAAGTAGTCGGACTACGCTAAGTTTTACAGACTCTTCTTTCTTTTCTCAAATATGCATTGAAATTTTAAAAAACTCTAAGAAATCAAACTTTATTTTCTATAGAAACTAAAAGTAAACTAGACAAAAAATTAAATTACCGAATGAAAAATTTTCAATTTTCTATCCAAAAACTGTTTGAGTATACATTTTTACCGCTAATATTTAGATGAAATATTTTAAATGTGTTTTCGTGTAGTTAATTTCGTAATTTTAAATTATTGGAAATTGTTTATAATGTGTTATTTGTTATGTTCATGTCGATTTTATATAAATAAATGAACCAAAAAGCAAATATCGCTTATAGTTTTTTTTAATGGCTGAACGCCGTCACAAATAAACGGAATGGAAATTTAAAAAAAACACATTACAGGCCTAGGCCGGCATTAAGGTACAGAGGTACTTTGCGGCCTATTAAAAGGCACGTAATGCCAATATTTCATTGCTTCTTTGTTACGAGGCCGGCAATCCTATTTCCCGCCGAGGTATGTATAGTGCTTTTCTCAAATATGCAATGAAATAAATAAACTTACTAATATCCTTACTTACCCTAAATATTATTTTAATCAGAAACTTTCTGTCAGAAAGTGACGTTAGTGACACTGACATATTATATCCACAGACAATGCAAATGTCACGTTCGGAAACCAAAAGCTGTTACAGTTTACATTTTTACCGCGAATATTTAGATGAAATATTTTAAATGTGTATTCTTGTGGTGTAGTTTGCAATTTATAATAATTGGAAATTGTTTATAATGTGTTACTTGTTATGTTCATGTCAATTTTAAATAAATAAAACTGCAAAATATAGCAAAATTCGTTTTTTGTTTTTTTAATGGCTGAATGCCGTGATGCTGTGGCCCAAATAAATGTGGAATGGAAATTAAAAATGGCCGGCAATGCAATGTAAGTATGAAATTCCATTCCGTGCCAAGTGTCAAGCCGCTTCGGAAACGAGGTACTTTGCGGCCTATTTTTAGGCACGTAATGTCAACATTTCATGCCATGTTTGAGAAAATAATTTTAATACTGTTTGACGTAACAACAATATCATAGGGGAGACCGGTTATGGTTGTCTCACGGGTTGGTTGTCACAGCAGCCATAAAATAATACTAAACGAAGGAATAAGTGCATCGATTGGTGAAGTAGGGAAGGAGGTGAAGCTCTTGCGATCTTTTAACACCGAGCGATGCAATTATTCCTTCTTTTCGTATTATTTAATGGCTGCTGTGACAACCAACCCATGAGACAACCATACCCGGTCTCCCCTATGATATTATTGTTACGTAAAACAGTATTAAAATTATTTTCGTGCTTGATTTTATTGTTATTCGGTTATTCGGTCTCCCCTAGCATGAGTATCATCGTCGTTAATTTACGAGTGGTAGTTTCCAATCTTGCCTAATGTACGCCAGCTTCTTGACATTTTGATGAAGACACGACACCAACTTTTTCCTTCACTTGGTCCATGTAGCTGCGTCTTGGTCTTCCTCTACCTCTCGTTCCTTCTATCTTTCCTTCTAGTATAGTTTTAAAGAAGTTGTCGCGTCTTATCAAAGGTCCTATCATTTTCCTCGTCTATTTGCAATAATATCCAGGATTGTCCTCTTCTCTTTCACCGTCATTAATCGACGACCGCTTTAGCTTAGTTGGTAGTGACCCTGCCTACGAAGCAAGAGGTCCTGGGTTCGAATCCCGGTAAGGGCATTTATTTGTGTGATGAGCACGAATATTAGTTCCTGAGTCATGGATGTTTTCTATGTATTTAAGTATTTGTATCTATTAAATATATCGTCGTCTAGTATCCATAACACAAGCCTTATTGAGCTTACTATGGGGCTAGTTCGATTTGTGTAAGATTGTCCCCTAATATTTATTTATTTATTTATTATTAATACTACTTCGTTGGTTTTCTTCTCCGTCCAGCTTATGCCTTCCATTCTCCTCCAGCACCACATTTCAAATGCTTCCATGATTATAATAATCCTAAAATAAGATAAATTATTAAAATAGAAGTGGGTGAATCAACTTTTCTTTGTCAACAAAATTTTACCTTCTCCGACTAAAATTGAAAGGAAACCTTTATTCGGATATTTTTTGAATAAAGTGTATGCTCATTTAAAAGACAGATAATAAAGCTACGAAATGGAAATATTTTTTATTTTAACTTGTTTATAAGCAGTGACCCAGGAGACATAGCTGTCCCTCACTTTTGTATGAAAATAAAGGTTCGTCCGCTGGGTCACGCTATTTATTTTTTAAAACGAGTTTTATTTTTATTTTTACCTAATCCATCTCTAGATGTAAGATCTTGTTCCATTTAAATCATGTTAAAACATGCAAAAAGTGAACAAATAAGGAGAAAGGGCAATTTTTGCATAAAGCAAAGTTGATTCACCCAAGTCTATTCTAGTAATCTATACTGCCACTTACCGATGCTCGCTGTAACCTATCGTCTAAGCAAACACTGAATATAATACGGTGGGAGCGACGCCGGCCGTGTCGGCCTGATAGCTATAATTATAAACTTGATTGGACATAAACATTAATTTCACACAATGACACAATCAATAAACGCTTCATATACTAAAGCATATCTATACTACTTTGAGAAAAAAACGTATCTAAAAACGTCGTAAAAAAAACGTCAAAGCTACATACGAACTTCATATAATATAAAATAAATAATAATATAAAATATTTGAATATTTTTATTTATTGGAATATTTGTTCCTGAGTCATGGATATTTTCTATGTATTTAAGTATTCGTATCTATTAAATATATCGTCGTCTAGTATCCATAACACAAGCCTTATTGAGCTTACTATGGAGCTAGTTCGATTTGTGTAAGATTGTCCCCTAATATTTATTTATTTATTTATTTATATACACTTACTGCGTTTTTACCGAGAGTCAGTATCAGATGCGTGTTTTTTTTTTAAAGTACTGACGATATTACTAGCGTTGTGACGTCACACTGTTATACTTTGTATGGGGAAATTAAAGCGTGTCACATACTAAGCAGATACGATATCTGTATCTGAACGCATATCTGTCAATATCGCTCCCTATACAATTCAATGAGCTAACACACACAGCGCAGATAACTTATATTTTATCGTGAAGTATCTGTGGGCACCGACATATATCGAAAGATGGCTAAGATATTATCTGCGTATGTAAATTGATCTGTGTATGTCTGCCGATACAAATATGGTATAGTATTTTATCTGCAGATAGATACAGGTTGATGTGACGATTACGAGCTGTCTAGTAAATCTAGAAGAGATAAACACGAAAACATCGTATATAAACAATCCGCACCAAAAAACAAGTCTACTCAGTTTCAAGGATTTAGACTGAATGTATCGTCTCGTATATTATCGTATCTGCGTAGTGCGTGATAGTTTCAGATCATTAAGTTATTATACGCAGATAAAATATTATCGTATCTGCGTAGTGTGTGACACGCTTAAGAATCTGTCATGCAGCTGTGTTTAAACTTAAAGTGAACTTTTTTCCCTGTTTATACTTTTGAAGAGATTTTATTTTTTCCATTCAGTTTTTGGATTATTTCCAAAATGGCAGATTATTTAACCGTGGAGGAACGTATATATATTTATAGTTGTCAAATAAATAATCCTCCATGGTTAAATAATGGGAAAGTCGGTGGAACCCACCGGTAATAAGTAAAATGGCAAGACTGACATGGTTAAGCATTCCATCTCAAAAAAAAATGTCGTAGAAGAACTGCGTTGCGAGACTTGCACCTTTTTACATGCAATGTTTTTGATGGGATCCTTTATTTGTGGTATAGGTAATTGTTGAGGCGAAATTTAATACACTTCGTATATAATATCTTGCAAAAACTCTTTTCATTAATTAATAATCTGAATACTTAGCCACTCCTGGTTACAGTATGGTAACCTACACAGTAACAATGTAAACCGTAAAATGACAACCATCACGCGCCAGGTGGCGGCTCCCACCATGTTATATTCACTGTGTTTGCTTTGACGAGCGACCATCGTGGTGGTCATCGGTAACCTTCAATTTTAATAAATTATCTTCCTATTATATGTAACCTTTTTAACCGACTTCAAAAACAAGGAGGTTCTCAGTTGGCCGGATTTTTAGGGTTCCGTAGCCAAAATGGCTAAAAAGGAACCCTTATAGTTTCGTCATGTCCGTCCGTCCGTCCGTCCGTCCGTCCGTCCGTCCGTATGTCACAGGCATTTTACTCAACAACTACAAGACGGTTACCTATCTGAAACACTAAAAATGTTAGTCCGAATTTCGTTTCGGCAAAAACTATTCGACAAATATCGTTTCAATTTTTTTTCGTTTGTCCGAATTTTTATTTCGAATTATTACGATTCGGCATTTATTGGTTCGGTTTTTTAATCATTCGACAAATTATGGTTTGCCCTAAATCTCGTTTCTCCGTAATATCAGTTATCCGAAGTAACGTTTCGATTTATTCACCATTCGACTTTTTTCGATTGACTTTGATTTCATTTGTCCGATGTAACGATTCGATTTTTAACTATTCGACATGTGTACAGCTGGCATTACAATTTACAATTATTTATTTTTTCATCACACTTGCTCGAAAATGGTGCATTACACGTAGGTTTTGCGGGCCGTAAATGAGCTATTACGCCCTAGGGCGTAATGGTTTTCTTTTTAAATTTGAAACGCTGGTTCTGTTTTACTCTTATTTGTCATGTTCAAAGGAAACGCCAACTTACTTTTTTAACTTTTATCACTGAAATATTTATTTAAAGAGAACTGGTATTGCAAATACATGTAAACACATATTTCTGTAACATTAATTAAATGTTTCAATAGTGTATTTCAGTATTTTGCAATTATAAAATCAACCGTTTTAGGTCTGTACCGCTATGGTTTCCGAACGTTGCGCATTGTCTATGGATATGTCACTAATGTCACTGTCAGTTTTACAATTTTATTTAGGTTAAGTAAGGTTAATTTTAATTAGATTTCCTCACAAGTGTGATGAAAAACATTGTGTGTGCCACGGGCGGTAAAGGAATTACAAACTCGTGTTATTAAAGCCCTCGGCTTCGCCTCGGCCTTGTAACAAACACTCGTTTGTAATTCCTTACCTACCGCCCTTGATACACAATGTACTATTATACCTGGCAAACTAGTCTCCAAGAATCTACCCGCTTTGTACTTTGATAGAGATAACCCTACCCGCCACATAAAACTTGTTATAGTGTATTATTAAAGCTAATACTGAGTAGTACAGTGCGATAGTGAAAACTTATTTAAATATGTCTGACCTAACCTACTTTTTTCGTAGCAGTTCGTTTTTATTGGGGGACGCAGTTCAAACCTAACCTAACCTATTTTTTTGGTAGCAGTTCGTTTTTGTTGAGGGACGCAGTTCAAACCTAACCTAACCTATTTTTCTGGTAGCAGTTCGTTTTTGTTGAGGGACGCAGTTCAAACCTAACCTAACCTACTTTTTTACCTAATTGAACCTTTGTTTTGAGTTTTTTTCCATGCGGGGGGCTTCGCCCCGCGAGCCCCCCTTGTGGGGGGCTCCGCCCCCCCCGTCCCCTCTTTGTCCTTCTGCCTATGTAAGTTTTCTGTGAAAGTCACTTCCCCCCCAAACGGCCACTTTTTTATGAACCAACCTATCCTACTGACCTTTCTCTAAAAAACTAATAATAACTAATTTTCTTTTCTAAAATAACATTTATTTTAGATTTAGGGAAACGTACCTCTGCCGAAAAATAACTTGGGATATCGTTAAAAGGTAAACTGAAAATATGTCTAAACGTATCCAGTGCGAAAAGTATCATTGGGTAAATGAAAAATGGGCAACGAAACAAAATACGTAACAATTCATAGGGCAAGTGAATGAGATGGGAAACGTTTTTCGGACAAACGAAACTTTTACTAAACATGAAATGGAGAACAGAAAAAAATACGAAACCTGTCATCGGACAAACGATAATAATTCGAATAGTTTTTGGCCAAATGAAATTCGGTGAATGGTTTTTAGTGTTTGCGATAGGTTACCTTGAAAATCTGATGATTGTAGTGCAGAACAAGGATAGGTATGTATCTATATAGACACATATCCTGTGGCAGGGAATCATTATTACAATATCACTTGCTCCGTGTAGTTACAGTAGCAGTATGGATTGGTATATCGTCGGGGATAGTGCAATACCGCGTAAGAGCACATGTAGATAAGGTTTCAATTTCTAACAAATTTGCTTAAAACTGAACCTTAATTGCATATGCTACTTACGCGGTATTGCACTATCCCCGACGATATGTCTTGGTGAGCTAGAGGTACGTATCTATATAGATACTTGCCCTGTGAAGGTGCGTACTGGGTCCGTGGGAGCGCGCAAGTGTCCGTGATCATAATCTGGCGATGGCGGCGCGCGGCACGAACGCCAGGCGCTACAGAGAGATGAAAGGAATTGTTACAATATCACTTGCTCACTGTATTTACAGTAAAGATAGGTACATGCCTTGGTGAGCTGGAGGTATGTATCTGCATAGATACACGACTGTCATGTACATGTGCCCTGTTAAAAGTGAGAAATTATGATATTGGAAAATCTGTTGATTGTAGATGCAAAACAAGGATAGGTATGTACAGTCAATATCAGATATATCTGAGCTGTCAGTGTACTCATAAATATCTGAACACGGCTCTATTTTCATAGCATTAGAGCCGTGTTCAGATATTTATGAGTACACTGACAGCTCAGATATATCTGATGGCGACTGTACCTATATAGACACATGTCCTGTGACAGGGTACTATTTTTACCCGACTGCGGCGAAGCCCAAAGGAGGGTTATGTGTTTGACCTGTATGTATGTATGTATGTCCGTTCCTGTGTCCGCTCGTAACTACTCAACGGCACATCCGACTTTGATAAATGATACATCATTAGATTCGTCTTGATGGTGCGTCACTGGGTATGAAATTCGTTAAAATAAACAAAGTGCACCGCGGTCGGGTTTTTTTTAGTAAAAATGTGGTTACAATATCACTTGCCCACTGTAGTTACAGTAGGAGTAGATAGCAGTGGCGTGGCGTAAAAGATATCCTTGGGCAAGCCGGTGCAGATTTGGCGTACATTTTTCTTCAGACCTGTAGAATAAGGTGCTCAAATGCCTGATATTAGGCAAGCCGGTAGGAATCGAGTTCTTTGGACGCCACGCTACTGATAGATAGGTAAACCTTGGTGAGCTAGAGGTATGTATCTATATAGATACATGTCCTGTGAAGGTGCGTACTGGCGGGTCCGTGGGAGCGCGAAAGTATCCGTGATCATACTCTGGCGACGGCGGCGCGCGGCACGAACCCAACGCGCTAGGGCTGCTGGTTGGGCAGCTACAGATAGATCAAGGGAATTGTTACAATATCACTTGCTCACTGTATTTACAGTAAAGATAGGTATCTGCCTTGGTGAGCTGGAGGTATGTATCTGCATAGATACACGACTATCATGTACATGTGTCCTGTTAAAAGGTGAATAATTATAGGTATGATAATTATTGGAAAATCTGATGATTGTAGATGCAGAATAAATATAGGTATGTATCTATACAGACATATGTCCTGTGGCAGGGAACTATTTCTACAATATCACTTGCTCACTGTATGTATAGTAGGAGTATAGATAGGTCAATACCTTGGTAAGCTAGAGGTATGTATATATATAGATACATGTCCTGTGAAGGTGCGTACTGGGTCCGTGGGAGCGCGCAAGTGTCCGTGATCATAATCTGGCGATGGCGGCGCGCGGCACGACCGCCCCGCGCTAGGGCTGCTGGATGAGACAGCTGCAGATGAAGGCAATTATTACAATAGAATACAGTGTGTTACCGGTATGCGGGCTTTTATTAAAACTGATAATAATATGCTTCATTAGCAATCGTTTGCAAGTATTAGCAAATCCTAATTATGCGAATTAACTGCACAATTCAATTTCCTAAATCTGCACTTTAAATGTAGTAGGTGTACTACGTAATTATCGTTATTCATATCGCTGATGCACTTGGTACAAGGCATGTCGTGGTACGGAGGTGAAAAGTTGAGAAAAACAATCCCATAATTAATGCCGTCCTTATAAATATAAATGTTGCGGGACAATGGTTTATGGTTTAAGACATTTATTCCCATAATAATACAATACGTCATCATCATCATCATCATTTCAGCCATAGGACGTCCACTGCTGGACATAGGCCTCCCTCATAGATTTCCAATTAGTTCGGTTGGAAGCAACCTGCATCCACCGTGAACTAGCAGCCTTAACCAGATCATCTGTCCATATTGTTGGTGGACGTCCGACGCTGCACTTGCCGATTCGTGGTCTCCATTCGAGAACCTTTCGGCCCCAACGGCCATCTGACATCATACAATACGTATTTACTGAAAACAGGAACATTTGGATAAACTGGAACTTAAATCTAAAGCGCTTATTTGTGTTTTACAAATTTATTCACTTAGATCCCGCATTTTGAGTTGATAGCCGCGCGCGCTTAATACAATAGGCGTAAAGTTAAGATTCGTAAAGCAGGGGATGCGTGCTACAACGTTCGCAAGATGAGGGAACCGTATACGGAGTTAACTAATGTGGGTAGCCTTATAGAATTACACATAATCTTATACACATCGATCTAGTCCCAAATTAAGCAATGTACGTATTATGGGTAGGTACTATAGCTTGGCAACTTCGTTGGTGACACTCCCATGTGTGCTTTTTGTTATGTGCAGCCGTAACTACTTACACAAGCTACCGCCAACACGAACGGTGACCGACGGAAGCTGCCTCCGGTCCGGCTGGGTCGGTCGTCGGGTAACTTGTGTAAGTCGCTACGGCTGCACATAACAAAAAGCACACATGGGAGTGTCACCAACGAAGTTGCCAGGCTATAGATGACGATGCGCATACATACGTAGATAAATGAATACTTAAACAGAAAACATGACTCAGGAACAAATACTTGTGCTCATCAGACAAATATTTGCCCTTACCAGGATTTGAACCCGGGACCTCTAGCTTCTTAGGCGGTGTTACTCCCACTAGACTAAACGTGTTCACAATATTTCTCAATACTGATTGTCCTTAGTAAGCCTAAGTTGTAAGCAAATTTATCCTCACAAACAACCCTTTTTTTACGGAAAATGGCTATTATAATATCATATAAATATGTAATGCCACTAAAGACAAGAGTTTGTACACTTTTCATCTAAAGTTAAGAAAAAAACACCTGAAATTACCAAAAAGTGTATTACGAAACCCTTCTCGTAGCAAACCAAGGTTTTTAAAGTAGCTACACAAGGCGTAGCACGCTACGAAAAGGCTTCGTAGCGCTGCTACGAAAGAACTGCATCGATTCGAAATATTCGAATAGGGAACGCACAACGAAGGTGTTGCCAACTGGTGCTGCCAATCCTAATCATTGTACTCTATCGTGCTGGGACCACACTAACGGGAAACGCCGCTATTATCACGATGAAGGACGATTAACGTTAGTGTAGCCACGACTTACATTATTGCTTGACATTCGCGCTTATAACCAGTATAAAAAAAAATTTAGGCCTGTTAAGTTTCCTTTTTATCCGACTGCGGTGAAGCCCAAGGAGGGTTATGTGTTTGACCTGTATGTATGTATGTATGTCCGTTCCTATGCCGCTCGTAATTACTCAACGGCACCACCGATTTTGATAAATAATACATCATTAGATTCGTCTTGATGGCGCGAGTGTCACTGGGTATGAAATTCGTTAAAATATATAAAATGGCGGATTTTATGCACTTCTAAAGTGCACCGCGGTCGGGTTTTTTGTTGTAAAAATATTTAGTTATTCGTCATCAGCACTCCTGGGTACAGGCTCATAGACGAGAGTGAAGATTATTAATGAATGAAAAGTGGTTTTGCGAAATATTTTACACGGAGTGTATTTTACATCAATTATTATGCCACAAAAAAGGAAAATCCGTTGCCGTTGTTTCTTATTGAAAAAATGACACATCTTTGTATTGCATAATACTATTTAGCAAAATTACATTTCGCAGATTTTCCTTCAATATTTAGCCAGAATATCAATATTATGCCAGATAAGGGTAACAATAACAAACAATGGCAGGAGTGGTTCACTCCGCGATTTCGCCGCGCGGCTTCTTGTACAAAATGTTGCCCCTCTAGAGGGGCTTAGCCAGCGACCAGAAAGAGCGCGCGTTATGCGATAGAGAGTGACGGTCGGATCCGGCGCGTTCCGTACGATGGCCGGACCCGAACGTCCGTTTTGTTAGAAAGAGAAGCTTTTGTACGCAGTACTATTACCTATTCTGTGGAAACGGGCATGTTTGGGTGTATTTTCGCTGGCGTAATTTCTCTGACCACCAATATTTAAAAGATTCCTCCTCACTAGACTGGCATTCGTTGGTTACTTGTTAGAACTTGACTGATTCTACATTGTAACCAAAAGTCCAATTCTGGTGAGGCAGAATCTTCTCAATATTCGCCAATATGTCATGGCAGCGAAATGACGTTTTTGAAAATACACCCGTTTATAAAATAGGTCCCTTCCAGTATCTCGCTGTACAAATGTACTTCACACAAAACGTATAATGCGTTATGCCGCAGAGCTCTGTTTAGTTTGAGGGGAGTGGGTTTAGAAATAACAACCTACATCCTATATACCTACTTGTATAACGTGTGTGGGCACGTCTGTGTTAGTGAAATCCATAATGGAGCATTCATCAAAATAGAAAATTTTGAAAAAATCAAAAATCTGAAGCGTGACCTGATCTGTTATCCAAATGTTCTTTTATTGTTTATTGTTTCTACAAAAATCCTGTGTAGTTCTGATTGAGAATTGACATTTAAATTTGAATTGTAATTTTATTATTCTTATTAGCATGTTTTAATTTCATTTCTAATTTATTTTTTTATAAGGATTATTTCGCCTTTTTTTTAAATAATCAATTAATATTTGAACGCCTGCTTGCAGGCTGAATACACAAGCAATATTTTTCTCTTAAGTCTCTGTATTCACACAAATAAATAATTTTGAATTTTGACAAAAAAGTTTACATAGGTAATGATCAAAGTATCAAACCTGTTGTTCACAACATTTCAAGAGAATCGGGTTTTGACGAGTAAAGTTTCAGGTGAAAAATAAACCCTATTTTCAAAAGTTCGAGACACCCTTGGAAACGAAAAGCCTCGACGGCTTTTCGTAATCAGGGAAAATACATTAAAAAATAACTGGCCAAGAGCATGTCGGACCATGCTCAGTGTAGGGTTCCATAGCCGAAACTATAAGGTAAAAAATACGATGTAAAAAAAGTACAACAACAAAAGAGCGTATCTTCATAGCAATTACGTTACGTCCTTTTGTTGAGAAGCGCAGTTTATCGGCAATAACTCAAAAACGGTTAATCTGATCTTGTTGAAAATAATTTTCGTTGAAAGTATTAATTGAGCGTTATCTTTCTAATTTTTTTTATATTTTTCGGACACACGGTTTAGAAGATAGAGGGGGGGGACACAATTTTCACAACTTTCGGAGCGATTATTTCCAAAGGTATTCACTTAATCAAAAACATTACTTAAGAACCTTAAAATGTTTTCAAAAGAGCTGTCGAACTATGTACCACACGTTGACATTTTGTGAAAAAAAAATTTTTAGCTTCTGTTACATGTATGGAGTGCCCCCCCTAGATTTTTTTATTTTTATTATTTAACTACCAAACTTAGTTGCGGCATCTACAAGACATCTATATTCCAAATTTCATCAGTATATGTCTTGTAGGGTAACCTATCGCAAACACTAAAAACCATTCACCGAATTTCATTTGGCCAAAAACTATTCGAATTATTATCGTTTGTCCGATGACAGGTTTCGTATTTTTTTCTGTTCAACATTTCACGTTTAGTAAAAGTTTCGTTTGTCCGAAAAACGTTTCCCATCTCATTCACTTGCCCTATGAATTGTTACGTATTTTGTTTCGTTGCCCATTTTTCATTTACCCAATGATACTTTTCGCACTGGATACGTTTAGACATATTTTCAGTTTACCTTTTAACGATATCCCAAGTTATTTCTCGGCAGAGGTATGTTTCCCTAAATCTAAAATAAATGTTATTTTAGAAAAGAAAATTAGTTTTTTAGAGAAAGCTCAGTAGGTTAGGTTGGTTCATAAAAAAGTGGCCGTTTGGGGAAGTGACTTTCACAGAAAACTTATATAGGCAGAAGGACAAAGGGGGGACGGGGGGGCGGAGCCCCCCACAAGGGGGGCTCGGGGGGCGAAGCCCCCCGCATGGAAAAAAACTCAAAACAAAGGTTCAATTAGGTAAAAAAGTAGGTTAGGTTAGGTTTGAACTGCGTCCTCCAACAAAAACGAACTGCTACCAGAAAAATAGGTTAGGTTAGGTTTGAACTGCGTCCCTCAACAAAAACGAACTGCTACCAGAAAAATAGGTTAGGTTAGGTTTGAACTGCGTCCCCCAACAAAAACGAACTGCTACCAGAAAAATAGGTTAGGTTAGGTTTGAACTGCGTCCCTCAACAAAAACGAACTGCTACCAGAAAAATAGGTTAGGTTAGGTTTGAACTGCGTCCCCCAACAAAAACGAATTGCTAGGAAAAAAGTAGGTTAGGTCAGACATATTTAAATAAGTTTTCACTATCGCACTGTACTACTCAGTATTAGCTTTAATAATACACTATAACAAGTTTTATGTGGCGGGTAAGGTTATCTTTATCAAAGTACAAAGCGGGTAGATTCTTGCAGACTAGTTTGCCAGGTATAAGAATAAATAATTGTAAATTGTAATGCCAGCTGTACACATGTCGAATAGTTAAAAATCGAATCGTTACATCGGACAAATGAAATCAAAGTCAATCGAAAAAAGTCGAATGGTGAATAAATCGAAACGTTACTTCGGGTAACTGATATTACGGTGAAACGAGATTTAGGGCAAACCGTAATTTGTCGAATGATTAAAAAGCCGAACCAATAAATGCCGAATCGTAATAATTCGAAATGAAAATTCGGACAAACGAAAAAAAATTGAAACGATATTTGTCGAATAGTTTTTGCCGAAACGAAATTCGGACTAACGTTTTTAGTGTTTCAGATAGGTAACCGTTTTGACGGGATATCTTACCCGTTCACGGGACAATGGTGTCCCGGACCTTTGGGAGGCGTGCACGGAGCCGAAGCCAACGCGTAGAGGCTCTTTCGACAATTTAATGAGAGGCAAAATGTACACCCAGCGTATGCTGTCCCTGCCCGTGTCATGGGACGCACGCAGAGACAGCCCCCGCCAAATGCAAGGGCTATTGTTGATTGATGGAATCTAACTCTACTGAAATATGGACTAAATACTGGGTTATGGATTGAGACATGACGGCGCCTTTCAGGAAAAGTGTCTCATGGCTTTCGTGGCACTGACAGATCCTTGATGGGATTATTATTATCATTATTTATTATAATATAACTTACGTTTCCGCCTGTCGGTGGTGGAGGGCTGGTAGTCCTTATCCGGGACCTCCTCCTTCACCTTCGCCTCCATCTGAAATAATAACACATTCTAGATAACATGTCCATTGTACTTATAATAAATATCTCTACTCATCTGCGCTTTGAAAGATAAATAAGTACCT
This sequence comes from Eudemis profundana, assembly GCA_947034925.1. Classification (NCBI taxonomy): domain Eukaryota; kingdom Metazoa; phylum Arthropoda; class Insecta; order Lepidoptera; family Tortricidae; genus Eudemis; species Eudemis profundana. Next base: position 3,447,075 of record OX344814.1, on the reverse strand, counting down.
ATCTGTATTTTTTTATTTTTGAGACAAGCTTTTCTTGCCGACTGTACCATTTTTTTATAAGCATACTGCGCGTAAAAATCAAATGAGCTCAACAGCGAGTTTATACTTATAAGCATTTTTTTTTTAAATTGGCATTTTTTTATCGTACAATTTCTGCTAATTTATGCTATTTTATATAACGGTAACAAAAAGTTTCATTTATGTAAACAATAGGGAATATGCATGATCTTTTTTTAACAGCTTTCTTAACAAAATATGAAAATACCGTAAAAAAGATGACATACAGTCAAAATAAAATTGAAATCGACCGAGAAATACGGAAGATATAAACATTTTAAAGCACTAATCAGACAGCGATTAGAGAGAGAGATCCGATATGGACTATGACGTCATAGTACACGGCCGCCATACAATCTCCATACTATATTCTGTTTTGCGAGAAAGAGATAGAGATAAATCTTTGTTATGTAATATCTTGGTTATTTTTATAGTTATTCAAAAAATATTTTTTTCCTACTGTTTTTTATATGAATGAGCTTTTATTAAAGTAAATAAAAAACATCATGCATATTCCCTATTGGCAGAAAACTTCATAATTGAGGTTATTATACGAGCTCTCAGCCAGCCCAAAACGCAAGACAAGGATCTGTCCCAGCGAGATTACTAATATAATCCGATCATACCTCAACTGTCGTAAATTATTTAGTGATTTCATATCTTCTTCTGTTATAGGTTCTGCGTTAAATAAATAAAAGTTAAATATAATAGAACGCGGAGTGTTTCATCTCATCGTGATGTTGCCCAGCCGCCGGCTCTGAGATACTCCACACGTTTGTACATAACTACACATATACTCATATTGTAAGTATACTATACTTAGTAGACAAGCGCAAAATGCCCTAAAGGGAAAATAGTGATATGAATCTTTAGCTTTCAAAGATATGTATCACTCTTTTAGCTCAGTAAGTCAGTAAGTACAGTCAGCATCAGATATCTATTGTCGCCCAGAGTAGCCAAATATATCTTAACAACGACCTTATTCCTATAGCACCAAAGGCGTGTTAAGATAAATTTGGCTACTCTGGGCGACAATAGATATCTGATGCTGACTGTACATAGTCACGTAAAAACATAATTTGAATGAAACATTCATTTATGACACACCTGGCCCTAAAGTGGATTTTACCGCACGCTACCTACGCGTACGAAAAAAGCCGCTTTCTGGCCAAGTGCAGACATAAAATTATGTACAAAACATGGGAGGTAATAAAGAAAGCCCTCAATCGCATATTTACATCCCTCGCTTACAGCTCGGGCCGCAATCTGCGATCTCGGCCTTTCTTTGTTTTACTACCCTAGTTATGTAATGTACTATTTCCTTTGTGTTCAAACTGGTCTCTATATTATGTTTTCAGATAAATTAAAGAGAAAATCCTGATAAATGTGCCACTTAACTCGTTTCCTAGGTTTGCAAAGTAACTCGAAGCCTTACAAGCCAAAAGATTTATCGCAAATCTGAAACTTTCCTCAATTACGTGTGAAAGTAAAAATTGTAGCGAACACCTGCGCCGCACCTGCGCTAACAAGAATCGGCTCCGGCCCCTACCGCGAGAACTCAGCGAGAATCACGCGAGAACCGTGCGAGAACAATACGATACGTACTGTGAGGGTCTAGCCGGGGGAGTATTGAAGTAAACATTCACTGGGTAATTTAGGATTGGTTTTATTCCGAGATATTACATAATGTTTCTATGGCGATGCTCAGATGAGAACTAAGTCAATCTTTAATACACAAACATTACGTCAGACTGAATATTTAAATTATCTTTATAATTCATCAGTAGAGACGGCCAGTGTCTACAGTACATAGAATCGTAGCGAGCTACGCCACGCACCTAACGCGAGACTTGAGGAGAAACACGCGAGAATCATACGACAATTGGGTGAGAATTGTGATAGAAATACAATATGTATACAAAATTGTAGAGAACACCTGCGCTAACTAGAACCCGCTTCGGCCCCTACCGCGAGAACTCAGCGAGAATAATGCAAGAATCACGCGAGAACCGTGCGAGAACAATAAGATACATACATAAAATCGTAGCGAGCTATGTTACGCACCAACTGCGAGACTTGACGAGAATCATACGAAAATCGTGTGAGAATGCTGCAAGAACGCAATTATAACGTACACGAAATTGTAGCGAACACCTGCGCCATACCTGCGCCAACGAGAACCCGCTCCGGCCCCTACAACAAGAACTCAGCCAGAATCATGCCAGAATCACGCCAGAACAATAAAATATGTATGTACACAGAATCGTACCGAGCTCTACGCACCAACCGCGAGACTTGAGGAGAATCATGCGACAATCGTGTGAGAACAATACAATATGTATACAAAATTGTAGCGAACACCTGCGCTAACGAGAACCAGCTCCGCCCCCTACAGCCAGGCTTGACGAGAACTCGGCGAAGTTCATGCGAGAATCGTGCGAAGTCTGTACAATTGTACATTATTTTTACCAGCCACTTTTTTTGTTGCTGAATTTTAAAAGGGTAATCTGTCATCAATAAAAAAGTATTTTGCTGTTCGATTTCCGCCGCCACCATGAAAAAAGTATGATTTCCTTAAAACTGTATTAGTCTGAATTTCAAAGTGAGAAAAATGTGAGAACAGTGTATGGGGACGGTGGTACGGCGCCGCCCCAGGTGCCGCCAACTAATGCTGCAGAATATAACTTTTTTCAACTTTCATTAAACATCGCTCACTCCCCGTTCTTCAACCATTGCTTATTAAAATGCGCCTGACTTCTCTACTGCATTCATAATAATCTATACATATAATACAATCTTAGCAAGACTACTAGTACCAAATTTTGGTGGTAGAGGCTTAACCACAATCATCATCATCATCATCATTTCAACCAAAAGACGTCCACTGCTGGACATAGGCCTTCCCCAAGGATCTCCACGATTGTCGGCTTTGTGCTGCTATTAACCACAATATAATAGCAGTAATCTTTCCTCCTACAACAAGTACATCGCGCGCTTGAATGTGTGCGCCGGGCCGCGCCGACCCCCGGCGGCGCCTGTGTGCGAAACGGTGTCCTGCCCTTTGACCAAAAGTCATTTGGCAAAATTACACTTGACAAACAACGTTTTGCAAAAAAATGTTTCGCCAATTGGTCATTTTACTACTAGTCATTTTACAAATGACTCACTTTACCAAATGATCAACAGTTAAATTTACATTTTATAAATAATTATTTGACAAAATGAACAATTAGCAACTGAGTTATTAGACAAAACTACTTTTGATCTAAAAACGTTTGGTACAATTATGTATTATTTGACAAGTGTTTCGTTTATTAATAAATCTAATAATAGATATGGTATGGGTCAAATTAATATACAGTATTTGGAAAAAAGAGTAGGTTGTTAGGTTAGGTTAGGTTAGGGTTTGAACTGCGTCCCACAACAAAAACGAACTGCTGGCAGAAAAATTAGGTTGATAGGTTAGGTTAGGGTTTAACTGCGTCCCCCAACAAAAACGAACTGCTGCCAGAAAGACTAGGTTGTTAAGTTAGGTTACGTTAGGGCTTGAACTGCGTCCCCCAACAAAAACGAACTGATCATTTAAACTAATCATGGAAATAACCTAGGTCGTCGGTTAGGTGTTAGGTTTGTATTATGACCACCAATAGCGGAGCGAGCGAAGCGAGAAGAGCGTCATAATGCATGATTGCTTGCCTTCTATATAATCTTGTAACTTGTGGCGATAAGAGGGTAGCGGAATAAATTACCCAACAGACTAAATCATAATGTTTGAAAAAAGAAGTACTTTTTATGAAATAACATTTTGTTAAATGACATTTGGACAAATGCTTAATTTGCGAAAGATATTATGTGGTGAAATAAAAAAAAGTCAATTGACATTTTATTATTTAACACATTTACCAAGTGTAGTGTTTGCTAATTAATCATTTGCTAAGTGAGTTTTTGTAAGATGATACTTTTGTCAAATGTCTCGTTTGCCGAATGATTATTTGGTGAAACGTTGTTTGTCAAATGACCATTTGTCAATAATTTTTTGGTCAAACATTAGTGAACCGTGCGAAACCCATGAAGCACCTCTTTATTGTCGTCGTGTTTCGAGTTCCGGCACCCCTATTGCCCTGGCGCCTGTGTGCGCTGCACACTTCGCACACAGGGGCGGCGCGGTCCTATGTGTGCGCGCCGTGTACGAACACACTACAAGCAAAGATTTAAGAATGCGCAAGAATGCTCCAGAATGGATCGCACTCACACAGACGCGTGCTCCTAAACAACCGAAGTTGGACTACTTGTTTATGTTTATACTTTGGCATAGCCAGCGATCAGAAAGAGCACGCGTTATGCGATAGAGACTGTGGTCGGATTCGGTGCGTTCCGTCCGGTGGCAGGGCCGAACGTCAGTTTTGTTAGAAAAATAAACATCAGGTCAAGGGCAAAGATAAACATCCACACAAAGTTCCAAAATATGTATACATAAACCTTACTGCCATACTAATAAGAGCTGTATACATATTTTTGAAACTTTGTGGTGTATACATATTGGTGCCCTTGACGTACGTATAGTACTATTATTCTGTGACATGGTGACGTCACGATAATGTTGATTGGTTGTCACCCATAGGTAATCAAAATAAAATTACCGTTGCTCGAAAATAAAACACCCTTTCAAACATAGAATACACTACACAACTAGGGCGGTAAAACAAAGAAACGCCGAGATCGCAGGTGTTTGCGGTCCGAGCTGCAAGCGAGGGACGTAAATATGCGATCGAGGGCTTTCTTTATTACCTCCCGTATTGTGTACATCATTTTATGTCTACACTTGGCCAGAAAGCGGCTTTTTCCGTACGCGTAGCGTGCGGCAAAAGCCACTTTATGGCCAGGTGTGGCATAAATAATTGTCCATATCAGTCCTGGCATCTAAGTTAATCGGGAAACATACACAAAAAATCCATAGAATTGGAATGCTCTTTTTTAAGTCGGTTTCAACGTCCAAAAGCGGGCATTTCCGAAACCCCTTCGGGGTTTGTCGGTTCTGAAAACCGGCCAACCAAATCGTAACCGGACTCGAACCCCTGACCTCATAACCGTGTCGGTATAAATAACGCGCACGCCTCCGCGCCATATGGCCACCACGTGCACCGGTCTGACGTAACAACGAAGTCCAGTGCCTCTGATAAGAAAGGGGATAAGTCAGATATGAGCCGAATGCAAATCCAGTGGCTCCTAACCTTTATTACTACATCACCCACAGGCCCCGTCGAGATTTATGTTGTTACCAAACAATGGGTAATACAGGCAATTACATGGAAGTACTCAAAGAAAAACGACTTAATATGAGTATCACCCTTGAGAAAACTTAATTTTACCCCTAGATGGGTAATTACCCCCAGGTTCGGAACAACTAATCAATTATACAGAGTGGGAGGGGCTATACCGACATACTTTAGCCATGAATTCCTGGTGGTGTGACGAGTAAAAAAGTTATGTGATGTATAGTCGACTAACGCTTACTTTCAGAGATATTCATTATTTTTTAAATGAAAACTCCCAAGTGTGTAACAAGCCCTAATAAATGTGACTAAGATAGTTTTACTAATTTTTTTAAATCCTTTTACTAAACAGCAATTAACCTTCGCAGTATTTGATGGTAAGCGACTACGAGGCCAAAAAATTGACCTTTCGTTTCCATTTTAGCTTTTTTTTCTTTTTGATAACTTTTCCTCCAGTAAGGACATGTTTATAACGAGGGGCTGAATTTACTGATTTATTTTGTTCCATAAGACTATTAATGTAAAATGACAATTTCGACCCATGTTGATATAACATTATTTACTCGTCACACCACCAGGAATTCATGGCTAAAGTATGTCGGTATAGTCCCTCCCACCCTGTATTTTATAGGTAGATAGGTTACAAGTACCTACTCCAAAATTGAAGCACTGTATGTATGTACGCTAATCAGCGTACTATAGTAGTAGCAATGACCATTAAAACAAGAGGACTGTCATTCTCCATACATAAAGCTGTTCCCCGATATTTTCAACGCCATCTATGTATCAGCTTGGAATTATATTATTTACAATTATTCAACTTTGCAAGCGTGACACAGTATTTAAATGTTAGAATTTATTTATTATTAGCTGTTTACTAACTAATTGTTACTGTACTATGTTTCTTTGTTCAATTATAACATCGTTAAATGTTTAGTTTTTTAGCGCCATCTAGTTTTTGCCTGGATATCCCCTTGCGGTCGGGGCACGATCCAAAGTATGGAGAATGACAGTCCTCTTGTTTTAATGGTCCTTGTAGGTAGATAGGGGTCGGTCTCCAACCAGATGGAGTGATCAAGTGAAAGGCCTATCCTCAACCAAGTTTTGCTCGGTCGTCGTCAGAGACGCGATGAACCGGTGGAGGCAGATCATAAAAACTAGGTGTAGTGTAGACCATCCACATCCACCGATGACCACGATCCTCAGTCATGAGGGAGCGACCAGAGAGAGAGAGAGTAGGTAGATAGTTTACAAGTACCTAGTCCGAAATTGAAGCACTGTATGTACGCTGATTAGCGTACTACAGCCCCCGCTTAATAGTAGTAATAGCAGTAATTTTTTTCCTAGAAAAGGTACATCGCGCGCTTGAATGTGTGCGCGCCGTGTACGAACGCACTACAAGCAAAGTTTCAAGAATGCGTAAGAATGCTCCAGTATGGATCGCAAATACGAGTCTCGCGCTCCTAAACGGTCAGTTATTATTTCATATATAACGCTCGGTCAGTTATTATTTCAAAAATCGGCCGCTTATTTCCATGACCATGGTCGACACAATCAAAACGTCGAGGCAAATAAAACAGATCTTTACACTACGGTTATAAATACAGCGCACGCCTCCGCGCCATATGGCCCGCACGTGCTGTACGCCGGCCGCGGCCAAGTCGCATAACCCAACAAGTAGCTTTTATGGGAAAATTTTACTGACTTTTTTCGTGACCAGCTGGACTAGCAGTGGCACTCCATAAATCCTATTTACTACCAGTAGATTAGGTAGTATTTTTTTTTGTTTTTACATACTGGCAATACTTACTAGTCTTATTTATTTATTTAAAGTTTATTGCAAAAAAATTGGACCAGGTGGGGGCCGTGGCGTACCCTGGGATCGAACCAGGTCGCTTGGCCCAGACCACCTTGAAATTTCGCTGATTGTTCAAAGTGAGTAACGGACCAGCGGGAAAGGTTGAAGCGGATCAACTTGTCCTTATATAGAGTGTGTACTGTTTATATCGTACTAATGGGAGTTTTAGTTGCCGGTTCGCAATAAACTTAACTGAGCCCAAGTAGGTAGTGTGTTAAGATACCGCCTACCCTACTAATGTCTATCCTCCTACCCTTAGTAGGGAAGAAATTTCATTTTATTTTATTTTATTTTATTAGGCCAGATAACAAAGTGTAAACAAATAATTTACAAATACATGAAATACGTTCTAAGACTATGTATAAATTTACATTGCTATAACCTATACCTAGCAGAACATTCATCAGAAAGCATAGAACTAATGTTTTAAACTTAAAAACTAATAATCTCTAAAGAAATAAATTAACATTTTAACACTTAACTAGAATATTTTTATATGCTGTAATGTAACTTAAATAGTAAGTGAGATCAAATACGAGATAATTTGATAATAAAATGTTTAAAGCTATTAATTCGTAAATAAAAAATGTCTACCTACTTCGTTGCAGATCTTATTGTAAGAAGTACACATGCGAGCTAGTGGACTATGTTGTGATACATTATTGCTGGCTATTGGTAGGTACTAAAAATTGTTCAGGTTTACGACATGGCTTGGAATATAATCGGAAGTTAACATTGTTTATAAGGCTAGAGTCTGCTGTTATTAACTATTTTATGCAATGTAATTAGTTCGTTATTACGAAATTAGAGGTTAGGCAGTGTATTTTAGTCTTTACGGCGTACACGCCACTGACCAGCACGACTGGCCGCAACGTAATTTATCACGCGACAGAGACCTAAGTAAGTAATCACTTTCGCACTACATCGAATGGACAGGGATAGTTAACAAGGTGAAATTTTAATGGTTGTTTTCCGTTTAAGGGCTTGTTCAGTATCGTGTTCTGATTAGGAAAAAGTGGCGAAATTTTTTTTAACGCGAAAAAAAATATTTGTCTATAGAGCAGGTCGTTCAAATTAGCCGACCCTCCATACAAAAGACTTTTTTTTTACGTCAAATTTTTTTTAAACGGAAAACAACCACTAAAATTTCACCTTGTATATGTCGCGTGATAAAAAGCCGCTCGTCTCAGTCAGTACGCCACAGGTACACCTTTTAATTACCTTACTATTTTTGGATACTTAGTCACAAACTGCACGTCAAAATCGATCAAATGAACCTATTACATGATGGATTTGTCTTATGTATTGTTACATCCGTGGGGTAGGTAACTTGATAGAAAATACACTAATTAAACACTAATTAAAAATGCAAACTTTATTACAAAATTACTAATTAACAAGGCTTACTGACTTAATAAATCACTGTACTAAATCACTTCACTATAACGCATTTATTAACTTTTCACTTAGGTTCGCTTCGAGACTCGCACTTCTTCGCTGTTTAGTTCAAACTGACTTGGGGTCGTAGGCGCGCGGCTTATATATCCGGAGACCTTTGCTCTAGAACATTCCGGAAAAATCTCGAATAATCGGGTCAACGTTCGATTCCAGGAACGGCGGTCGGCGACCCCTCGGTTCATGACGCATCGCGAGTGCTCTAGACAATCTAGATTGTTCGATCCTCGACTGGAAATTCCCGACTATTACTGTCCCTTTCTAGTTCTGTCTCTTTCACACACTTCTCGAACCTTCTCGATATAGCTGTCTCTCTCTAATAGTGCTGTCTCTTTCACTCCTTCGAGAAATTTTGCCATATACTGAAGTGTACTTCAAAGGCCCATAAGGGGTCCTGAAAATGCCTGAAAACGGGTCTTCAGGTTATTGCGCCATCAGATAGAGGGTGTCCTGAAACGGACTGAAAACATGTTTCAGGCGCCTTAAAACAACGGCAACCAGGGTGAATTTTCGATCTTCTAGTATGTGAAAGAGCCACCTCTGAAACGGCCTGAAATCACTTTTCAGCCTGCTGAAAAAGCTTCTAAAGCACGGAAAATCACGTTTAAAGTTTTGACCTATACCACCGGCGCAACAGTATAATGATGGTGGCGCCACTGAGCGTGCGTAAACATCAGCTCAGTGTAAATGTGAAATTAAAAATAAATAGAACTTATTATTAGCGGTAAAAACAGTGAGGAAAGTTGATACCTGTGCTATTACACCAGACTTGTTGTGGACAGTGATGACAAATGTGTGGAATGTCATAAATAACGGAAAACAAAAAAAACCCTTAGTGATAGTGACACTTAAGTGAAAATAAAAACATTGTTTCTTCATTGGACTTATACAGAATTTGTTATGAACATTTTAAACGGTTATCATGTGTTATGAAAAGTTTAAACTGTGAATTGGACAACAAACTAACAGTTAGTACATATTATAATACCTACAAATGTGCTAAATCATGTTACCGTGATAACCGTCATCCAAACGAATTGGAAGGTGCAGCGCCATCTAGCGTGGTCTAGCTAAACTGCGTATCTTTGCACCCGTACTTTATATAACGCCATCTAGCGTGATCTAGCTCAACTGGCTAAGTAGTGCAGGAGCACACAACTCCGTATCCCTGTACCCGTGCTGTGTATAACTGTTACTTAGTACGACGTACGTCTACAAGAGGGCGCGACTATCATACAGTTTGAAGCTGACACCTCGATATATGATATATAATAATGGGAGATATTAATACAAGATCACATGGGACCCGGGCGAACTCATTAACCAATGAGCCATTAAACAGCTCCATACTAAATGCCACAATGTTCGAGACCAGTTTGATCAGTCTACAAGGCATACCAATAGAGCACGAGGATATTGAAGAACTGAAGAACAAATTGTTATCACTTCAAACAGAATTGAACTCAGCACATGCGGAAATTGATAACTTAAATATAGAAACAAGAACACTTAGAGAAAGTTTACAAAAGCAAGAAAAACAAATTGAAATTTTAAAAAAACTTAGTTTTGAGCACCCCAGTACTCCGGGATCTAACAAAAAAGTAAAAAAAGTATGTACGACTACAGAAACAACCTCGGGAATTAATAAAATAACGCAGTCATACCCCCGCGATACCATAATCCAAACAAGACACCAGAAGCGGAATGAACCTGTTCCCTTAAAAAATAATACTGAGAAGACCGGAAAAAGTGACATCGCAGCTTGTCCAGAGAAGATCTCTAAAAAATCCAAAAAATCTGTAAACAGCTCTAAAAAGTCACCTACTGAAATAACACAAAAAAATCATTACAAAAATCCCCCTTATGGAAGCTCAACAACACAACTCCAAAAGGACTGTAATGCGAATATACATTTGAAAGTCCACAGTAAAACTAAAAAGGGCCAAGAATCGCGTACTCAAAAATCGCCTGAAACTTGCCCACTTAATAACAACCTACACATTGCCAGCCCCTCGACATTGTGCAAGACATCATCCGAGCCAACCTCGCTAGCCGACGAAATGCCTCAGGGCAAAACACAACAGCGGGCAAGTCAACCACCCTCGGGTCTTGAGCCAACACCGCACACGAATGGACAGTCACAGAATCAACAAAAAACAAGTCCATCATCGTTGGGCCATCACCCAATTTTAAGCACTAATGTTGAGCCACAGGAGCAAGGACAACAGCGAGAGAGTCAACCATCGTCGGACCTGGAGCGATCTAAGTGCACTAAGGGACAGCCACAGGACCAGCAAGAGGCAAGTCCATCATCGTCGGGCCGTCAGCCAACTTCAAGCACCACTGTAGCCCCGCAACAACAAGGACAACAACGGTCGGGTCAACCATCGTCGGGCCTGGAGCAAACTCCATGCACGAACGGAGAGCCGCAAAAAATGCTGACGGACCCGAAGGTCAACAAGATGGATTCTCTGGTTATAGATATAAGTAAAAATAATAAAAGAAATATGCTAATATTATGTGATCAATATGGAAAATCTTTAGCCGAATTCATAAAGAATAAGTGTTCTAGAATCACGTCCATATTGTCGATATGTAAACCCAACGCGCAATTAAAAGATATTATAATGAATATTACAAGTCTAACAAATCACATGAGGGATGACGATGATGTTGTAATAATTGTCTCAAATGTGAAAAACTACAAAATATCTTACATGATGCAGGCAATCAATCATTGTAATTCTAAACGATTAAAACTGCAGGTGACAACATTGCCGTATGGCAATAACAAGGGTACCAATTGTAAAATATCTGAAATTAACAATAAACTTCGAGGTATTGTTCTAAGGTCACAGGGCACATCATTGATTGAAATAAACAAGTATAAAAAACAGTATTTCACTTTCAAAAATAAGATATGTGACAGTTTTGCCTTATTTTTGTACTCTGCCATTATAAGTAATTCGACTCATGAGTTTACACACAAATATAGTAACCTCATATACCTCACAAATGCTTGTTCAACCGCAACATCAGGTAAAAATGAATGTGACAAATCAGAACGTCCTTTTTTATGCAGTACTCCAATGAAACAAATACTAAAATAGATAATTTTAAATTAAAAATCCTTCATCAAAATTGTCGAAGTATTAGGAACAAGCTTTTAATAGTTCATAGATTAGTTGATCAGTATTGTCCTGACATAATTGTAATTTCTGAGTCATGGCTAAGTGAAAGTGATGTAAACTGCATAGTTATTCAGGGATATATACATGCTAATTATTTTGTTCGAAAAAAACGTATACATGGGGGTGTATCGATTTTTGCGAACAAAAAACTTAAATACTCAACTTGTAAGAATATAGATATATTAGCTTTAGAATATCATTGCGAAATATGCGCTATTGAGATAGAATTAAAACCCAAAAATGTAATCGTAATTGGATTATATAGAACTGGTATGGGCGACTATTGCAAATTGTTAGAGACATTAGATAAACTATTTAATATTCTGTGTGTTGAATATAAAAAGTGCTCAGTAATGGTCCTTGGTGACTGGAATGTTGATTTTAGCGTAGAATCAACGAACAAACGAGCTCTACTTGATTTAATGGCACCATATAACTTACGAAATATTATAGACTTCCCAACAAGAATTGATGGCGAATCAAAAACATCGATCGATTGTCTTGTCACAAATATCCATAATGATATACTGAGTGTACAGTCACTGCCAATGGGTTTGTCTGACCATGATGCCCAACTTGCAGAGCTTCAAGTACAAGAATGCTGTCAGCCAAAATATGTATATGTTGAATGTCGTCAACAGAACGTAGAAAATGTCTCAAATTTCTGTAAGGCTATGATGTCATATGATTGGCATAAAATAATTGTGCCGTATGATTCCACTAGTTTCGATAAATTTATTCAAAAAATATTGCACAACATGAATATTCACATGCCTACTAAAATAATTAAGAAAAAATATGTCAATCGGATTCCATGGATGTCAGAAATAACGTCCAAGTTGCTACGAGAAATCGATGATTTACACCTATTCCAAAAACAATATCCACAAATTGACTTCAGAGACAACGTAACGAAAAAGAAGAAGGAAATACAAGAATCACTATCAAATATGAAAAGAACACATATTGAAGAACGTATCATACATGCAAAGAACCCTAAAAAGGAAATGTGGAGAATAGTTAAAGAAGAGACAAGTAGTAATATACAAGAGTATAACTGGAATCTTAAGGATCCATCTACTAAAAATACCATTGATTGCAGTGATATGCCAGACTACATCAACAACTTCCTTCTAAAAATAGGGGAAGACCTAGCCCTAAATAACGGCCCTGATATTACAGAAGCCATAACACAACTAAACAATAATTGCTCGGAAATAAAAACTGTATGCCAATTTTCCAAGATTAGCCCGCAATACCTTTTAAAACTTGCAAGAAATAAGATATCTAGATCTCTAACCAAAGATATATATGACATCTCAGGGAAGTTTGTGTTTGATATACTAGATGAATTGTTAGACCATTTGACATATCTTATTAACAACGTTCTCAATTCCAGCATGTATCCACAATCTCTAAAGAAAACACGCCTGTGTCCTATATATAAAGGAAAAGGTGATAAAACAGACGTAGGAAATTACAGACCGATTACTATTGTCCCTACAATATCGAAACTAATTGAGTCTGTAATGTCAAGCGATTTGTTAAAACATGTGGAACAGAATAATGCTTTGTCGAATGCACAGTATGCCTATCGAGCAGGACGTTCTACCACAGCAGCAACTCACAAATTTATGGATAGTGTAATATCGTGCTTGGAAAATGGATGTAAAGTTGTAGGCATCTTTTTAGATCTCTCTAAGGCATTTGATACTGTGAATCATTCATTACTATTGGCCAAGTTAAACACATATGGTATAAGGGATCAGAGTGCCGAACTACTAAAATCGTTTTTATCAGAAAGGGAACAAACCGTTGAAATAAAAGTAGACGGTAAGCACTACAGGTCACAGCCACAGGTGATTAAAGTTGGCGTACCACAAGGTTCATCTTTAGGAAATACATTATTTTCTATATTCCTAAATGACATAGCAAAACTAGACATAGATGGTGAAATAATTTTATATGCAGATGATACAACGTTAATCGTAAGCGGCGAATCTGATGACAATTTAATAAATAAAATTAATGACATTTTACTTAAATTAGAAAAATGGTTTAAAATCAATGGACTAAAATTAAATGCTGAAAAAACTTCAGTAATGAAATTCAGTGCATGGAATAGGGATTGTAATACAATGCAAATAATGCTACCGAATGGCACATTAATTCAAAGCGTACCACACGTTAAGCTGCTGGGATTTGAATTAGACCCTATGTTCTCGTGGAAAGTCCATATAGATGTGATGTGCAAAAAGATAGCAAAAGGAGTTTTTGTCCTAAAGCAACTGAGACCACTAATATCTAGTGATAATTTAAAGGATGCCTACTACTCATACATTCATTCAATTCTCTCATATGGCATCATTCTATGGGGTAATTCAACGGATTTTGAGCGTGTCTTGAAAATGCAAAAACGTGCTATTCGAATCCTGGCTAACGCCAATTACCGTGATAGTTGTAGGGAACACTTTAAAAATCTGCAAATATTAACATCAGTGTCGACATATATATTGGAAATTGTATTATATGTCAAAAACAACCAAAATGAATTTAAACGTGTAGGTGAAGATAGGACGCGACCAACACGATACCCTGAAAATCTAATTACCAGTAGGTGTAGGCTTAATATGGCAAGAAAGTGCCCGAAAATTATGAGCCAAAAGCTGTTCAATAAACTGCCGAAAGCAATTAAAGCTCAAACTAATGTCAACACATTCCGGCACCAAGTGAAAACTCTGCTTCTTAATAGAACTGTCTATAGTATAAAGGAATACTTGAGTTACGATTATAATCTTAACAATTAGATTGATTTATAATTATGAATGTAAATAAATAATGCAATTTAATAAGTGTGAAATTTGTAAAAATGTGACGATCTCAATATGTGTACATACTTTGTTAACTTCAAAATGTGTAAAAGTATTGAGAAATAAACGAATCTGAATCTGAATCTGAATCTGAATCTGAATCTGATGATAGTATGACCTTTCGTCTCCATCATCCGATCAGTCCAGTGGTAATTTTTCATTTTCACCAAAACTAAATGTGTACGCAAAGCTTCTACTCAGTCGATTGAAGATAACGATTGAAATGCAGTTGTGAAGTTTAATCCAAATAAATATAGATATGTTCAGACATACGTATAAATATTACAATTTAATAAATAAATAGCTAGGAAATTTATGTACGAACTGTATGATCCTCCAAAGCTAGCCTATTATAGCAAACAAATTTCTCAAGCTAATATAATATTCTAATGAAAAAAATCGGCGTAATTTTTTTTTAAACGTGGGTTACGATGTTTCTCCCAGCGGCCGAGCGTCACAGCGGGTTCCGGTAGGAAGTGGCTTCCAACTTAGTCGCAATCGACTATAAACAATTAAAACTATAAAAAATATGGACGATATAGGAAACTTGCAGGAACTATAGCCACAGAATAAGTAATAGTGCTACGTAGGTACAGAAACTCTCTCTAACAAAACTGTTGTTTGGTTTCGACCACCGGACGGAACCCACCGGGTCCGACCGTCTCTCTCTATCGCATAATGCGTGCTCATTCCCCTTAAGCCCCTCCGGAGGGGCAAAATTTGGTACTAGTAGCCGCGCGGCGAAATCGCAGAGTGAGCCACTCCTGGTTATGTGGGCATTTTTATTTTAAAATGTACGATTAGGCGGAACTTAAGATATGTTTAAATACCATCTAACCTGTCAGTTTGGTGACGAAATATTTGATAATCTCTGACAGATTATGTTACAAAAATTAGGACACAAGCCTACCTAGTTACTTATTACGTTCGATGACTTGGAAAATACAAGAATATTGAAGGAATTAACATACGATGGCAAAAAGCGGAAATGTAGTAACCACCAAAGTAAACCCTTCGTGGTTACTACATTTCCGCTTTTTGCCATCGATACGTCTAAACTACGATTCCCTGTGTTTCTTGAAACATGCTTGAAAGCAAAAGAGACTGACGATTTTTTTCTATCCGGCCGGAGAGCGTCAGCTTGCGGGCCGCTGCGTGAATCTTTCTGGCTCCGTCAACAATTACATGATCCGAGACATTTCTTACTTTACTGGCCTATGTATGTAATATAGGTACTAATACCTATACCTACCTACTAATAGATGATACCTACTGATATATTCGACTAAAAAGCCACCTTCGTTTCTTTATTACCAGTGCTATGTACAGCGATGCCTCTGTATAAAAGAAATTGAAATGAGCGCCGGCTGGCAGTTTATTAATGCCACAGCTGACTCCGAAGAGAATTGATTTCCGAAAGGGCTGGGAGGGTACCTACCTACCGTACGTATAGTATTTATTAAGTAAAATAATCCGACATTTATTTCGTAAGAGGGTGCCCACAACGTCGTTAGCGGGAGTGAAATAAGTTAAATGCGTCGGAAAATAATAAGTACCTACTGTTTTATGTTATTTTTCATCACACTTGCTCGAAAATGGTGTCATTACACGTAGGTTCTGCAGGCCGCAAATGACCTATTACGCCCTAGGGCGTAATGTTTTCTTTTTAAATTTGAAACGATGGTTTTGTTTTACTCTTATTTGTCGTGTTCAAAGGAAATACCAATTTACTTTTTTAAATTTTATCACTGAAATATTATTTAAAGAGAACTGTTATTGCAAATACATGTAAACACATATTTCTGTAACATTAATTTAATGTTTAAATAGTGTATTTCAGTATTTTGCAAATATAAAATCAACCGTTTTAGGCATTTACCGTTATGGTTTCCGAACGTGACTCGACTTTCGCATTGTCTATGGATATTATGTCACTAATGTCACTGTCAGTTTTACAATTTTATTTAGGTTAAGTAAGGTTATTTTAATTAGATTTCCTCACAAGTGTGATGAAAAATATTGTGTGTGCCACGGGCGGCAAAGGAACTACAAAGGAATTACTTACCGCCCTTGATACACAATGTACTAATTTTTACCTAGGTTTTTGGAATTATACTTTCATTTTAGTATTAAACTACATTTAGTTTTAGATTTTGCTCTTGCCATGTTTTGTCACTTAATGCATGACTTTTAATTGGAAATTTGATTCGATACAGGCTTAGCCTAGTGCAGGGTCCCCTGGTAATTCGTGTGAGTGATAATTGGAGTGCACTGTACTTACAACCACTTTAATTACTGTATGCGTAATGTTGCCTCATTTTGTGCAATAAAAATTATTCTTATTCTTATGGAAGCCCGATGTGGTGGCCTCACGGAATACGTACCAAAGAGGCGGAGCTAGTAGGTACTTCGTCTTGAAGAAAAAACTATAGCATCAAGGACTATTAAAGCAAGAGGACTGTCATTCTCCATACAAAAAGCTGTTCCCCGATATTACAACGCCATCTATATATAAGCTTGGTATAAGAATTATATTATTTACAATTATTCAACTTTGCAAGCGTGACACAGTATTTAAATGTTAGAATTTATTTATTATTAGCTGTTTACGAATTAATTGTTACTGCACTATGTTTCTTTGTTCAATTATAACATCGTTAAAATATTTAGTTTTTTAGCGCCATCTAGTTATTGCTCGGAAAAGTATGGAGAATGTCAGTCCTCTTGTTTTAATGGTCCTTGATAGCATCAAATGATTTTCTTCTTTTCAGCAGTAAGACCCGGTCCACTGTCCACATCTAAACGGAGATACAATTAAATTACACCTTTTCACTATACGAAAATACCTACCCTGAGTTTGGTAACTTAATTTGTCATCCCTTTTTATTAAATAACTTGAGAGTTGGGACATTATTTCCTGAATGCTCTAAACCTATATATTTTAGATTTATCTATGTATTTCTCGATGATTTGTTAGTACAGTATAGTACCTATAGATAGAATTAGATAGAATAAGAGCGAAAAATATTTCGAATGTTTTTTAGCTCTTTCGGCTTAAACCGATACCGCGTTAATAGATGTAGGGAGACCCTTAGACCAGCGGACGGCAACCTTTTAGCAGCCAAGGGCCACATAGTAGCTAACGAAATTGAAGCGGCCCGCAGTTTGTTAATAATTTGTGACTTTTCTGCCCTCCGGCCGGAAAGCGTCACCTTGCCGGCCGCTGCGCTAAACGAAGATGCCGCTTTCTTGCTCCGTCGAACAGAAAAATAGTTTTCTGCCCTCCGGCCGGCAATCGTCACCTTGCCGTTTTCAAGATGCCGCTTTCTGGCTCCGTCGGACAGAAAAATAGTATACAAACCTTGGCCAGTAAATAAGAAAGAATCAGATCACATGTTTGTCGTCCTCGGCTTCGCCTGGGCCGACAATTACATGTTATCTGAGGCATTTCTTACTCTACTTGCCTCGGTATGTAATGTACTAATACAAACCTTGGCCATTAAATAAGAAAGCCTGTCGTCTTTGGCTTCGCCTCGGCCGACAATTACATGTAATCTGAGACATTTCTTACTTTACTGACCTCGGTATGTAAGTATTATACGATTCTGAATATAACGACCTTTACATACAGAATAGCCAGGGAGGCTCGCGGGCTGCTGGTTGCCGACCGCTGCCTTGGACTACGGCAGGGGTTCCCAATATTTTTCAGCTCGTGGCGCACTTACAAGTTTAGTTCTTCGTCACGGCGCCCTACCCTAGTTCGGTCAAAATAGGTATTGTTGCTTTATAGGTACCTGCGAATATTTGTGGTTTTAGATAATAGAGGATCGACTCACGGCGTCCCTCTTTGCTTTCTATTCTACTCAATACTCAATCATTTATTGCAATTTCACAAAAGTAGGTACAGGTGTTAACTTAAAGCTACAGATCATTGTGAACCCTGTTGGGCACTGCAATTTTAGGGAGAGGAGGACTTACTAAGCCTTTATAATTTATCTTCTAGGTATGTGTGAATATGTTTTTATTACGTTAAATAATACAAATTAATAAACAGAGTATGGTAAAATATAGTAAAAATCTTCTAGGTATTCATTTAGCGTGTAATAGTATTTAGTTAGTAGTAGTTGCTTTATTTTATTTGTGTACTTTTTATCGTCTTCTTCTTTTATACAGTCAGGTAATTATTAATGGGCCTGAGGATAGCAGTTTCAGTTTGGCGGGCGGTCGAAAGAGTCTATTTTCTACGGCGCACCAGGGCGCCGCGGCGCACACTTTGGGAACCCCTGGACTACGGTATTACCTTTTCTTTACAGCCTTCGTCGGAGCGCAATGTATGGCGTTCATTTACTGCATTGTAAAATATAGAACTTGCTCAGTGCAGCTGAAATTATTGGGAAAGTTAGTTCGGCGACGTGGGGTGTTGATTATTAATATAATTTCTGACGTCTGTATTTTCTTTAGAAAGAGTTAAGTGGGTAAGCGAGTTCCACTCTCCGTGAGACAATGCCCATTAACTTAATTTTTGACAATTCTATATGTTTCGACAAAGTTATAGGTTAGGGATGTAACGTTACCGATACCGATATATCGATATCGCCGATATGTCGGTATCGCCGATTCTATACTTACAACCGATATTTGAAGTGCGCGAAAAAAAAATGTTGTATGAAAAAAAATCCGCAAAAAGTAATTTCAATTACTGACTTCATTTATATATTGGTCTAATACCTTGTGCAATAATAATTACTACGTTAATTATATATTTGGTTCACAATAAAAAAAAATTGTTGACAATTTATTTATTTTTACTCTACACCTTCAAGCTTGACTCTCTGTTAAATATAGCCAAGATTTAGGTATAATAAGGACATACAAATAATAAATCTGAAGTTCATACTTCATTAGTTAGCTAAGATATCGGTATCGGTAACGGTATCGCCTATAATTTACTACAAATATCGGTATCGGTATAGTATCGGCAAAATTATGTATCGTTACATCCCTATTATAGATCATCAAACTTCTGGAGTGGGGCTTGTGACGTCACTCCTAGATGAAAATTGTACCAAGGAGTGACGTCACTCGAAACTTCTAAGCACTCTATATTCGTCATTTTCTGTTTGTCAAACAAAAGAAAAAATAAGTGTACAATATTTTGTAATAATGTAACTGACGGACTTAACAGTTTTTCTGCCGTCTAGCCTATTGCATCACTAAATAGCTCAAAATGTAACAAAACAGACTCGTCGAAAGTGCTTGTTGTTAGGCACTTCACTTTGACTTTGACTTTATCATATTCAACGCTAAGCATAGCTACGAGTACTACGCCGGTCGTAGTTCGTAGCATGCTTATTCCCGTATAGTAATATACGCGATTTAATCCGTTTTAGCGATTAGGTGAATCAACTTTTCTTTGTCAACAAAATTTCACCTTCTCCGACTAAAATTGAAAGGAAATCTTTATTCGGATATTTTTTGAATAAAGTGTATGCTCATTTAAAAGACAGATAATAAAGCTACGTAATGCAAATATTTTTTATTATAATTTGTTTATTATAACTTGTTTATAAATTAAGACCCAGCAGACATAGCTGTCCCCCACTTTTGTATGAAAATAAGGGTTCGTCCGCTGGGTCACCCTATTTATTTATTAAAAACCAGTTTTATTTTTATTTTTACCTAATTTATCTCTAGATGTAAGATCTTGTTCCATTTAAATCATGTTAAAACATGCAAAAGGTGAACAAATAAGGAGAAAGGGCAATCTTTGCATAAAACAAAAAAAAGTTGATTCACCCAATTTGACGTTATTAAGAAGTTGAAAGGATTTCCACCATGATAGTTAGCGGAACCCTGGTGAGCGGTTTTTGGTACATTCGGTTACGCTCCGGTCGCAGGTGCCACTTCTCACAGACCGCTATGCTAATATATCTCCCTGCATTGTACACACAGACCTACAGTGCGACTTAAATATAGACGTGTGATACACCGCTAGTGATACACCGTCAAGCAATAACTGGGTGAATTTTCGTCCGCGACATTTGTATACCAAACTAAATGTATGGCATACCAATTTGTATGGCGAAAATCCACCCTACTAAATATTTTTTCTAAAAAAAACCCGACCGCGATGCACTTTAAAAGTGCATAAAATTATATTGTTTATTTTAACGAACTTCATACCCAGTGACACTCACGCCATCAAGACGAATCTAGTGATGTATCATTTATCAAAATCGGTTGTGCCGTTGAGTAGTTACGAGCGGACATAGGAACGGATATACATACAGGTCAAATACATAACCCTCCTTTGGGCTTCGCCGCAGTCGGGTAAAAAATATTAATCTCATGAAGCGCGGGGCAAGCACGAAAATGCTTGATTCAAGCATCAAGCAATATTGTAAACGTGCTTTGCTTGTCTGTCTCGGAACGGCCTTACCACAGCATGTGTAAGCGCACAAGCCAACTTTTAGTAATGCGTAGCAATGCGACAGTCGGGGTCGGACCGTTGCCGCGTATCATAACGCGGCCATTCACACGAAGTATGCCTGCGGTCACCTAGTTATGCGACGCTGTTTTCATACTAAATGTATGGAGACGCGGTAATTAGACGCAGTCATACTTCATGAGAATGGCCGGTAAACATGTTAGTGCAGTGTGTTTGGATGCAAAAAAAACCGATGGACGGCAGCCCTGCGCCTCGACATTGAATAGCTATGCTTATTATTTAAAATGTCCTTCTAACTGCAGTTAACTGGTCGTCACAAAACTGACGATTAGTGTCAAACTCCATATATGTCACCCAGGATGACATCACAAATGAAAGGACTGGAACTTTCGATGACTTGGACAGAGTTTCGGTAGCCTAGTTGGTAAGGCGCCTGTGTTTGGCCCGGATAGCCGAGGAGATGCAGGTTCGAATCCTGCCCGAGACAATATAATTTTTCAAATTTTTTCTTCTAATTAAATATCCATATATTTCGTACCTTATTCCCTCTGTATTCCTGTGTTATTTGTGTGTAGTTTAGGAGCCATCTGCCCGTTCCCGCGCCGCTCTACCGATGAAAGAGCTTAACTCGCACATGTCTCTATGATAAAAACGTCTCTTACTAGAGCTATGCTCCAACTGGGACTCTAACCCACGCTCCGATCTGTTGTACTTATATTAGTGAAGGATGGTTGGACGGATGGATAACTAAACAGCTGCTTACCAAACCGTGACTGATAATACTATATTTAATGGGCTTACTACGCTATATGTAATGTATACAGGGCGGGGCTTTAAATAAAATCTTCTTAATCCGAGCTACTTTTGTTTTGCAACTTTTTAAAAACACGCCAAATTCTATTTTTTTGTCATACATACATACGAAAAGTGAGATCTTTCAGGATTGAACTTGGAAGATGAATTTAATTTAAGTTATTTGAAGATATTGCAAAACAAAAGCGAAAAGAATCGAACTTTACATTTAAAACCCCATAGTTAGAGCCAGCCTGTGTGTTACCAAACTAGTTTGTCCTAAGACTAAACCGGTTTAGCCTAGGCCGGGCTGATTGAATTCTTAGGTATAAGTAACAAAATAAACACGTAATCTGCCTAGGCCAAACTTGTTGAGCCTAAAGTATTTACACCAAACTAGATTGCCTTAAACTAAACGACCATTCTCACGAAGTATGTCTGCGGTCACCTAATTACCGCGACGCTGTTTTCATACTAAATGTATGGAGACGCGGTAATTAGACGCAGCCATACTTCGTGAGAATGGCCGTAAACTAACGACCGGTCTAGCCTAGCGGTTAGTTACTCTGCCTACGAAGATGACGGTGACTGGGTTCGGTAAGAGCAAATATTATTTGTGCGATGATATTTGTTTCTGAGTCTTGGGTGTTTTCTATGTATTTAAGTATTTGCACTTATTAAATACATCATCGTCTAGTATCCATAACACAAGCCTTATTGAGCTTGATTTTATGTAAGATTCTCCCCTAATATTAATTTATTTATATTTTTAAACTAGTATATCCTAACACGCTCAGGATAAACCAGTTTGTCCTAGGACAATCTATATTGTCTAGGCTAAAGCAGTTTACCCTGACATGCTCAGGATACACCGGTTTGGCCTAGTAGCTACTAGTTTGGCCTGAAATCGGGCTTGACCGTTATAGTTTTAATTTCACCTCAATTACTCCACGCGTTTTCGAGATACTACGAGGGTTTTGATAGACGGTCAGACAGACAGACGGACAACAAACTGATCTTATGATGGTTCCGTTTTCTCCTTTTGAGGTACGGAACCCTAAAACAGAGCCACCCCGGATGTCCTACTGGGTTAAACCGCCACTGTTTAGGAACCAAGAAGAAACTGGCTATGCAGCTTAGATGCGCCGTTTAAATTAACCGATCTCTCCTTCGGTACATCCTGCGCGCCGGTGATATTCCAATTTTCCGCGCCCGGTATTTAAGCGGGCATCGTCTGGCGGAGCTGGTTACACGGCGCCGGGTCAACACGGACACGTTTGCCGGCTCGCGTTGTTTGTAGAACGTAATACATTCGGGTTTTAAGGCTTAGTATACACCAGAGTGTGAGGTAGCAGAGCGAGGAGAATCCGCCAATCAATTCTGGCCTCGCTCGCTCGGCGCCCGGTATTGTCACGGAATAAGTAATAATCTAATTATACTACGTACTAGATATGCGCAAAATGTGTCAATAAAGTGAAAACAGTGATATGAATCTTTAGCTCTCTCAAGATATGCATGACTGTTTTAATTCAGTAGCTCCGCGGTGTGTCAACGGCTCGCTGGCTCTTATAAGCTCAGTAACTCCGTGATGTGTCAACAGCTCACTAGCTCTTATAGCTCAGTAGCTCCAAATCCAAATATTTCCGAGCGAAAGAGAGAGCAGTAATAGGTATACGGTGACAAGACAGAGACGAAAAATTCATGTTGATCGTGTCTTTCCTCGCAGCTCACGGCTCAATGGAGCTACTTTAGAGCGAGTGAACGAGTGAGTTGAAAGATATACTGAGTTGTTTGAATCGGAACTGAGCTAGTGAGCCGGTGAGCTAGACCAACTGATATAGCTCTTTTGAATCACTCACTCGCGAGCTACACATGTCTACTACGTACAGAAGTTTCCCTTTCTAACACAACTGACGTTCGGGTCCGACCACCGGACGGAACGCACCGCATACGACCGTTACTCTCTATCCCATAACGCGTGCTCTTTCTATCGTTGGTGAAGCCCCTCCGGAAGGGCAACATTTGGTACTAGTAGTCGCGCGCGCGGCGAAATCGCGGAGTGAACCACTCCCGGCATTTTCCTCGCACACCTTCGCTATCTGGCACAGCTCTGGTTGATCAGCCTAAATATGGCTTTAACCCTTTGGAAACTATACAAAAGATCCATAACTAAAATCATGACGGGATTCAATAGTAACATACGATTAGAGTTAGAGAGAATAAAAAAAACCCGACCGCGGTGCACTTTAAAGGTGCATAAAATCCGCCATTTTGTTTATTTTAACGAACTTCATACCCAGTGACACTCGCGCCATCAAGACGAATCCAATGATGTATCATTTATCAAAATCGGTTGTGCCGTTGAGTAGTTACGAGCGGACACAGGAACGGACATACATACATACAGGTCAAACACATTACCCTCCTTTGGGCTTCGCCGCAGTCGAGTAAAAAAGGGATTTTAGATGAAAGATTATGGCGCCTACTCTGCAAATATGTTTTTCAAAAGACACAAAGACTCCTGTACATAATCCTTAATATCAACAAGTACAATAGTTTACCTGATCTCGTTTCATTTCAATACATCAAACGGTACCAGAACAACAAATCCGGTAGATCGCGTTATTTGATGTACATTGCTGCGTCGTAGAGGTTGGTTTGTATGGGTAGCACAAAACGGTCGCGATTAATAAAAAAAAAACATTTATTTCAGACTAAAGTCCACACTCGACACATGGTTAATAAACAATGAAATCTTATTTCTATTGTTAGTATGACATAAAAAGAGAGATGATTATAACTAAGCAATGACTGCATGCAGACTCTGCCAGCGGGTGAGCATGGGGCCATTTTCGCGCTCCGTAAACACGCTCAGACTCAGAATGCTGTTGGGGCTGCCGCGCAGGCGACGCATCAGTAAGTGTTGCCAGATTAGGCGATTTGAGCAGATGTTCCGATTTTCAGGAGTCTATGGACATCCCCAACTTTAGGACGGCAAATGTCCTGTTTTCAGGATATCACTTTTTACAAAAAAAAGTTATATTTTTGTGGTGTTTTTGCTCAATCAAAGAGGGCAAGGTTCCCCATATAAGAAATTGCAATATCACCCCAGCTACTATATTACAAAGGTACCGGAAAATAATGCTGAAAGGTAGCAATTGAATCTTCTAATAATAATTTAGTCAACACACAAAAAAGGTTACTTTATATATTGTAGAAAGCAAAAATTCTATAAAAAAACGTGTAAATATATTTGTTCTATCCTGATTTAAACACGAAACTCCCGATTTTTATTGCACGTACCGATTTTTAGTAAACTAGATCTGGCAGCACTAACCGCGGCCTACCTCGCATACCTTCTTACACTACCCCGGCAGCCTCAACAAATCAACCAATAAGAACGCGCGACGTTGCGCTGCGTGACAGATACGAGCACCCATTGGCTGTTCTCGTTCGTTGGTCGTGATTAGTGCTTGCGCGGCAGTGTATAGTGCGGGGTTGTTGTTTGCGGCGCCGGGGGCGTCAGGTGCGCCGGACGGGCGCGCGGGTTTGGCAAATTTTAATGAATGCTGCTGGAGATGTTGGGCGACTGGATGTGGCTAGTTGGGAGTGTTTCCTTCGGTCTGCGGCCTCGCAGTCGCTTATCATAAGGCATTACTGAGATCAATCCGAAGTCAGATATAGAGTAAAAAATTAAAATGTATTTTTTACAAGGGCTTATTTAGCGTACCGTGTTAGGTAGTACATGGTGTGCATCAAATTTTCAAAGCCAAATTAGAACAACTTCCGACCGTCGAGTGGGCTCTGTTATATTGCGTATCTTTGACGACAAAGCAACGACAATATGGCATGGTTTTCATTGGTTGTTGGTCGTGATAGGTGCTGGCACGGCAGTGTATAGTGCGGGGTTGTTGTTTGCGGCGCCGGGGCGTCAGGTGCGCCGGACGGGCGCGCGCGGGTTTGGCAAATTTTAATGAATGCTGCTCGAGATGTTGGGAGCCTGGATCTGGCTAGTTGGGTGGCTCGCCTTAGATCTTTTTGTGAAGAAAATGGGAAGTATACCTAAGTAACAAGGTGTATTTTACTATTGAAGGAAGTTACTAACAGCGTGTGCTTTTTCCAGGTCATATTTTCCGAAAAGCTGGTAGATTCAAAACTGGTTTCGCAGAGGTGAGATAAGTCATGTCTCTTTTTCTTCGCCGTAGTCGGGTAGATTTATCCTATATAAAGATAATAAATAAAATCTAACGTCGGCCGCCATGAAGCAAACGCAAAAAACATCACATGCTTGCTTATCTTAGTTAACACGGCCGTCAATGCCGCCAAGTTCATTGTGGGTAATGCAACCCGGGTACCCGAAAACTCGAGTAACTGACTTTATTTAGAGTCGGGTAATACCCGGGTTCCATATTTGACCGAGTACGAGTATGGCACTCTCAGGGCTCACTTCGCGATTTGCCGCGCGGCCTTGTCCCCCGCGAAGAGGCCTTAGCCAGCGACCAGGACGGCCATTCTCACAAAGTATGTCTGCGGTCACCTAATTACCGCAACGCTGTTTTCATACTAAATGTATAGAGACGCGGTAATTAGACGCAGTCATACTTCGTGAGAATGGCCGAGAAAGAGCACGCGTTATACGATAGAGAGAGACGGTCGGACCCGAACGTCACTTTTGTTAGAGAGAGACTTCTGTACATGGTAGGTACTCTTACTTATTCTGTGCCAAAAGTGCGCCTTTCCACGATTTCAGTGCCTCTTCAAAGGGTCTGCCCTTCCTAAACGTGATTGGTGCAATTTAAACAGACTTCGCACTGGTCACGGCCGCTGTACTCTTTACAAACATCGCTGCGGTTGGGTGAAGTCTCCGGCCTGTGCCTGCGGAGCTGAAGAGCAATCCATCTAGCACATCATCCACGACTGCCCCCATAACGCGCTATATCGGCGGCCCTCCTGAAGACCTGATCTCTCTCAGTGACGAAGCCATTAAGTGGCTAATAGATCTTAATTTTATTTATAATTGGTATTCGACCTGTTCTAATTACTATATATGCCATACGATTAAATAAATAAATAAGTGCCTCTTCCACAATTCCTACATCCGCGCCAGCCACCATGTGCCACCGACTGGCTGTTATATGGATTTTCATTTAGGAAATCGTATAATATTACAGCGCTTAGCCTGGGGCTAATGTGCATTTTTATGCTTTTTTTAAAGCCCGCGCGAAAAAGCTGCGTTTTGGGAATTGGGTCACGTGAAATCAGGTGGAAAGAATTGGAAAATGTTTTTTGTATGAAATGTCTACAATTCGGGATTAAACGCATTAGCAAGATTTACTTATACAGGTAATAACTATATGCCTTTAATAGTACATTACATACAGAGGTCAGTAAAGTAAGAAATGTCTCAGATCTCGCCTCGGCCGACAATTACATGTGATCTGAGACTTTCTTATTTACTGGCCAAGGTTTGTATACTATTTTTCTGTTAGCGCAGCCGCCGGCAAGGTGACGCTTTCCAGCCGGAGGGTAGAAAATATAAATATCAATATGTAGTAATAAATCTTAATTAAAATATATCATTACGTTACTTACCCCCATTTTAGAAATTTATTAAATAACAATCATTATTTTTAGGATTTCAAAGTGGAGTCAAAGTCCCGATAAAACAACCTTCAAAGGACTGAAGGGACCGATATTTGATTGTAGTAACCTAACGTCCTATTACTGCCACTCGAAGGGTTATAGTCAATCAAGATATTTGATATAGAATATATAATAAAGAAAGATTTTTTTATCTATTTAGGACACAACCAAGCAGTAAGGGCATAACCAAGCTTTGTTAAATACAAGTATGTATACATCATTCCAACAATAATTTAATTTTTTTAAATTTTACCGTACTTTTAACAACCCTTAATTTATTTCGTAGATTCGTTTAATAGCCCATAACTAACCCTTTTTTTAATTGACCCATATTGCTGGGCTATTTTGAGGTCACAAGTTGCAAAAACTAAAGTTGCTTATTTCTTGTATTATTGTGGATACAATCGCACATATGAAGCTTATTATTGTCTTTTATGTCACGTATGTTACTAACATTTTCTGCCATTCGATGATTTCTGCCGTCCTCAAACTAAAATGCCGCTAATTTGTATGAATCTTCATACAAAGTAGCGGCCTTTTAGTTTTTGGACGGCAGATTTATGGTTGATATTTTAATGATGAACGTACTAATTTAATGGCTATTTGCCATACTGTTGCCATATTATTCCCTTTCAGTTGAAGTTATATTTATTCACTTAGCCAGCAAACTAAGAGCATTCTTAACCCAGAAACCAATCAGATTAATAATCACCAGCCCGCATCCGTCGCCTTCAAATAAATAAGTGTTCGGCTGCGGTTGACAGGGGCGCAGATGTTGCCCCCCACCTCCCCCTGGGGAGGGGAGGGGAGGCAAAGGATTACAAGGGGGAAGGTGTTCGGGCTATTAATAACTTTTCAGTTTTTCCCAAATCTGCGGCATCTGGGTTGTTGATTTTGGGATTCGTTTTGAGTGATTGTGCGAAACTAAAGTAAAAAGTAAACGGTATAGTTAGTGCAATTACTGACTAATGAGGAGAGATTGTAAATGTGGTAGTATTTTAATGCAGATATCTTAGGAGTGAACAATCTATATTTAAAGATTTATTACAGATAATATTGTTTATATTTAATTAGATATTTTGGTTGTAATTTCTCACTCCCCCACTCTGTCGTGATCTTAACGTTTAGCATAGAGTTGTGCATACGTACAACCTTTTGCCAAACCTTAAGTACGAGTATATGGGAAAATTCCAGTCTCACGTATATGCAAAGGTAGCTTTGTGATATGTGTGACACCAGGACACAGTCAGGGGCGTATTTACCCTAGGGCCATCCGGGCCATGGCCCGGGGCGCCAATCGGCCAGGGGCGCCATAGCCGCCCCGGGCCGATTGCCTTTTGTTCTGGTTTTGGCGCCATTCAACTGACTTTTACTTCTCATCTTTTTTATTTTATCGAAAATACGGTCGTAAGTTAATGTTCGTCAATATCTACGGAGCGCATCTGTTATTAAAAACATACTGTTAAGTACAATAAGTACATGCTCTGAATAAGGGCGTTACAAAACAACGAATAATCCAGTAACCTTGTTACCTGAAAGGCTGAAAGTACGGGGTACTTTGCGCCAATCCAGTGGTTCTGATTTATTGCAGACTTGTTTATGATGTTGAATGAATAATCTAAATTTGTGACCTCGAGCGCCACACGCAACTTTGTCAAAAATCGAAAAAACCGCGAAAATTTCGGTTTTCAGATTTTGGCGATTATAACCCTAAAGGACTAGTTTTTGATAGTACCTTTTCAAGACGTTTTTAAAGTACACAAAATTTTCTACAATATGAAATAATAAAATTATCTCTGTAGTGTACACCTAATAGTTTCCAAGATAAGGCTTTCCAAAATTCATAATTTTTTCGCACTTCGTAATTTTTGGTGAGGTCATTGGACTGATCATCCTCACTGCGATCAGCACCGCCCTTCCAAGAGGGCTAAAATAACTTAATTTATTGATTTTGAATAACTCAATTTACTTACTAATCAACTAATAAACCTAGTAACTTTTGTTATCCTTACCTTTTTTAGGGTTCCGTAGCCAAAATGGCTAAAAAGGAACCCTTATAGTTTCGTCATTGCCGTCCGTCCGTCCGTCCGTCCGTATGTCACAGGCATTTTACTCAAAAACTACAAGACCTATACTGATGAAATTTGGAATATACATAGATGTCTTGTAGATGCCGCTACTAAGTTTGGTAGTTAAATAATAAAAATAAAAAAATCTAGGGGGGGCACTCCATACATGTAACAGAAGTTAAAAAAAAAAATTTTCACAAAATGTCAACGTGTGGTACATAGTTCGACAGTTCTTTTGAAAACATTTTAAGGTTCTTAAGTAATGTTTTTGATTAAGTGAATACCTTTGGAAATAATCGCTCCGAAAGTTGTGAAAATTGTGTCCCCCCCCCTCTATCTTCTAAACCGTGTGTCCGAAAAATATGAAAAAAATTACAAAGATAACGCTCAATTAATACTTTCAACGAAAATTATTTTCAACGAGATCGGATTAACCGTTTTTGAGTTATTGCCGATAAACTGCGCTTCTCAACAAAAGGACGTAATTTCTATGAAGATACGCTCTTTTGTTGTTGTACTTTTTTTACATCGTATTTTTTACCTTATAGTTACGGCTATGGAACCCTACACTGAGCATGGTCCGACATGCTCTTGGCCAGTTTTTTTAATTCATTATGCGTAGCTTAGCTTATCATTAAACATCATCGTTCACACTTCTCATTTTCTTTTTTAACATCCCATAACGTACAACGCTTCGATAGTATAACAGGGGTTACGAAGAATCAGGGTCAAAATACATTCAGAACGACAGAATATTTCAAAAAATTGCGAAGTTCGAAAAAATTATAAACTTTGAAAGGCTTTATTTCGAAAACTATGGGTCTACAGAGACAATTCTAGCCTCATGGGCATTATAGCAAATTTAGTCTACTTTAAAAACGTCCTGAGAAGGTACTACCTAAAACTAGACCTTCCCAAATTTTTAGGGTTTTTTCGATTTTTGACAAAGTTAGGTTCCGCTCTCAAGGCAAAGTATAAAGACGGACAAGTAGTCCAATTTCAGCCGTTTAGGAGCGCGCGACACGTATTCCCAAATACGCGCGATAGCCCGTCTGTGTGAGTGCGATCCATACTGGAGCATTCTTATTTCTTTGCTTGTAGTGCGTTCGTACACGGCGCGGATCGCGCGCTTGAATGTTCAAGCGCGCGATCCGTCGCGATTGTCCCAAGCTCTGATGTATAAAGTTACCGGATTATAAGGAATCAAATCATCGTTAATGACTTTGTAAACAAATTATTACACCACAAAAAAAGTCAAGTAGAAGTTATTAAAAATGTTGTATTTTTTATTTCAATAATTTTTTCCTTGACTTCTGGGGCGGCGAAACATTATTGGCCCGGGGCGCCAAATTTCAAAATACGCCCCTGGACACAGTGTAATAACAGTAAAAGGTGCTCGCGCGCTTGTATGTGTGTGTACAAGCAAAGTTTTAAGAATGCGTAAAAATGCGTAAGAATGCTCCAGTATGGATCGCACTCACACAGACGTGCTATCGTGCGTCTGGGTGAATACGTGTCGCGCGATCCTAAACGGCTGAAGTTGGACTACTTGTTCGTAATTATACTTTGACCGGGACTAATTGGTGTTAAAGTGCAGAAACGTTTTTGTCTCCCACGCTTATCGCCCACGCGTGCTTGCGGTTATGCAACGAAAAACGCCTCTGCACTGTCATAGCGCTGATCTCAACAGAAGCATTCTTTGAACTAGTGCACATCTTCATTGGTCGACAACATGTATCGTCTCTTGTAGTATTTTATCGTCAATTTCGAAGTGCAGAAACGTTTTTCTCTTGCCGGACCGCAGCTGGCACGTGATGGATGCGCGCTGTGCTAATCGCCCACGCGTGCCTGCGGTTGTGCGACGAAAAACGCCTTTGCAGTATCATAGGCATCTCAGCGGAAGCATACTTTGGGGTTAAGCAGGTCGTCATTCGATATTGTCTCTTTTATTGTTAGGCCAGAGTGCAGAAACGGATGCGCGCTTTAGTAATATGGTTGAAAACGACCAATTGCGTACTGCAGGTGTCGCCACGGTTCCACCTAATTGTTGCGATTTTTAAATAAAAGGTACTTACTGTTGTGTTATCAACTGGTGGAATTATTGCCATCCTAGCTACGCTTTTAACCCCATTGCCTACGCATGCTAGCGATAATGCGACGAAAAACGCTTTTGCAGTGTCATACTTAGCACAGGGATCTCGGCAGAAATTTTGTAGACTAGCAATCGACTATACACCATATTTATATTTTATTTATTTATTTAAACTTTACTGCACAATACAAGAGAGTAGAGAGTCCAAATGGCGGACTTAATCCAATGAGGCATTCTCTACCAGTCAACCATCAAGTTAAACAGAGATATTATATATATAGGTGCGGTATTTGGATTCACAACGAATTTGTACAAAATAATAGACTAATATACAGTATATATAGGCATGTATATACGTAGATATATGTATAATAGATATATATATTTTATACTCGTAGTTAAGACTAAGTGAAGGCCTCGTGTTATAGCCTTACGTCGTAGCCGCTACGGCGTAGCACGTGCTACGCGCATGGCGCTACGAACCTTCAAAACGGTCCTAAACAATGGGAAATATCGACGAAATTATTTGGTCGTAATCGTAATGGATATTTTCTCGTGTTGAAATCAATATTACAGAATAAGTTGAATCAGATAGAATATACAGGCAATTCGACGATCCTTAAAAATTGCTAACTTATAGTCACTTAAATATTATAAGTAAAGGAATAATTGAATAAAATGAAGAAAGGCTAAATACTACTAGATACTAGGCTTTGAAAGTACGTAGTTATGCAATAGCGTTCCAACCCACAAAACAAAACAAAGTATCAACCTTCTGCCTTTAAAAACAAAGTCCATAATCCAAAAAAAATTGCATGTGGAATGGAACGTTATTGCATAACTACGTTCTTGTAAAGTGAACTATGCTTAAGTTCAACAATAAAGAACTCAGACTTCATCAATATAAAAACACTACTTAACACGTGCCCTGTCCTGGTGCCCCCAATGTGGGGTCATGAAGATTTTTTTCAGGAGACCGTGCTTCCACTATGGGGTCACTTCTCCATATTGATTGCACATTTGTGAATTGTTACATTGTCCGAAAGTTTTGTATGGATACAGTGAACGTGTTTTGTGGTTTGAATTAATAAAGCTTTCTGATTTCACCGCTAGCTGTCTATGGGTTATTCTTCAGAAATATGTCTGCGACTTACTCCTCTGTCTCCATACATTTAGTATGAAAAAGGGCCAGAGGAATAAGATTACCACAGACATATTTCTGATGAATAACCCCTAAACATTGTGCCTAATCCCTGATTGGTATAAGGGTTGGCACACGCCATCTTTTGAACGCACCGTCGACGCGCGTTTCGTAGCGCTTTCTCTTTTACACCCTAAAATTAAACAGAGACAGCGCTACGAAGCGTCGACGGCGCGTTTAAAAGATTTTTTTAAGCAGACTAACTCCCAACCCTAGTGGGCGTAGCTATTGTATAACCAGGTGGTCGGCCGTGGCGTTCCCTGGGGTCAAACCAGGTCGCCTTGTCCCGGTCCACCTTTATAGGGTCGGAATAGGTGGGGACCTGAACGCCTGGAGTCAAACCAGGACGTTTGGCCAGGGCCACCTTGACTTTTCGCTGATTGCTCAGAGTGAGCAGCGGACCAGCGGGAAGGATGAAGCGGATCAACCTGTCCTTATGTGAACGTGTGTATCGAACTAATGGGAGTTTTAGTTGCCGGTTCGCTAAACCTAGCCCAGCTAAGAAGACTCCGGCAAGAAACTTAGCTGATTAAAAGACGCTATAAGCACAGTCTAATAGCAGTAATTTTTCCTCCTCTGTACATCTCGCGCTTGTGCCTATGCGCGCCGTGTATGAACGCACTACAGTCAAAGTTTTAAGAATGCGTAAGAATGCTTCAGTATGGATCACACTCACACAGACGTGCTATTGTGCGTCTGTGTGAATACGTATCGCGCGCTATGAAACGGCCGAAGTTGGACCAGAGCCGCGCCGACCCCCGGCAGCGCCTGTGTGCGAAACCTATAATGCACCTCTTTATTGTCGTCGTGTTTCGACTTACGGCGCCCCTATTGCCCTGGCGCGCCTGTGTGCGCTGCACACTTCGCACACAGGGGCGGCGCGGCCCTGAGTTGGACTCCTTGTTCGTCTTTATGCATAGCCGTGCGTCGTCTGCGGATTGGAGCTGGCCAACCTTGGAGCTGATCTTTTGACCCTTAACTTTGACATTTTAACGGACTATAGACCCCAGACTCTGACCGTGTTGATGCGAGACGAAGCCAGCGGATCGGTAAATGATGCACATTGAAAGTATTGAAACCTTCACTTGTCATCATCATCATCATCATTTCAGCCAAAAGACGTCCACTGCTGGACATAGGCCTTCCCCAAGGATCTCCACGATTGTCGGCTTGGTGCTGCTATTATCCAGCGGCTTCTTGCGGTTTTCACCAGATCGTCGGTCCACCTTGTGGGAGGCCTGCCAACACTTCGTCTTCCGGTACGTGGTCGCCACTCGAGAACCTTATCACCCCAACGGCCATCAGTTCTGCGAGTAATGTGCCCTGCCCATTGCCACTTAAGGTTTGCAATTCGTTGAGCTATATCGGTGACCTTAGTTCTTCTACGGATCTCCTCGTTCGTGATTCGATCTCGAAGAGAAACCCCGAGCATATATTCACTTGACAGAGCATATATTCATTTTAAGAGTTCCTGTTTCGGGATGCTGATCAGTATTCGGCAAAAGCCGAATTCTCAACACAGATTTACGTTAGAAGTTAGTTAAATAACTTAATAATTTCACCACTAACTGTTTGTGCGCCGCGCTCCCACGCGCTCTGAGTTTAATCGAGCTGTCATCGCCAGCCTAGTGCCCGACACTAGCACGCGGAGGATGGAACTAAAAACCAACGAATTCAAATGTAAGCTAACCAGATAATATTAAAAGTTTAAAACCTCAATAGTGGAAATGACGTCTTACGGCCCTCCAACGTTCTTCCCCGTATTTAATTTAAGTACAATCTTTATAGAGATATAAGACACTTAAAAAAGTAATTTGTTTAGGTATCTGTAGGCGTATGATGCTACGCTTTGTCGCGCGATAAATAAATGATAAAGCATCCGTCACGCTCTGACAAATAGTGTGTGAGAGTGTCGGATGCTTTATCATTTTATCTAGTATCTATATTTAATTTTAATTGCCCTCCAATATAGTATATCTCTATAGTTATAAACTACATAAAACGTGTTATAGTCGCAAACCTTCGCTAGAAGTTAGGTAAATAACTTACTAATTTTACCAGTAAGGCCCCATTTAGACGGAGCGAGACTCGTATGCGAGTTTGATTACATTGCGGGCTCCCCAGGTACGATGAGTACAGTTGATAGATTAACCGCCGCAATGAAATGAAAATCGCGTACGAGTTACCCACGCGCCTTGAGCTTAATCGAGCTGTCATCGCCAGCCTAGTGCCCGACACTAGCTTGCGGAGGGTTCACGTTAGCGCTAGACATCAAGGGATTAAGGTGTAAGTAAGGGATCAAGTAACCAACAGGCTTATGATGCGAGGCTTTGTCGGTAAGTAAACGATAAAGCATCCGTCACTCACACTTACATACTTGTTAGAACGTGACGGGGGATGCGAGTCGCCCACGCACCGCTAGCCTGAGCCGAGCCGAAACGTTGCCGTTCTGACAAAGTATAAAGACAACCAAGTAGTTCGTCTTCGCCGTTTAGGAGCGCGCGACACCTGAGCGTGCCTAAGGCACAGGGCTGCCGCTCGTCGGTTCTGTAAAATAGCTACTTACTACGAACGTTAACTTTTATTAGATTAACCTCGATCCAATGAACAATCGTTCGAGGTCAACCTAGTAAAAGTTACTTATTTCAATATGAAACTATCTGATCGCACACATCTGATGTTAATGTTATTAAGTATAACAGTTTAAATAAATTAGTATTGGTATGTGTACATGTAAGTAACGCAACGATATTTCGGCTCGTTTCATAAAACCACTCTCGTGTTTAAGGCATTTTATGTATCAATAGAATCAACTACTATTTAATTAGTACACTTTTAAAAAATCTGTTAATTTTACTCATCACTGTCAAACAAAATAATTATCTACTCTATTTAATTGGTATAGTTTGATCACAAAACTATCAAACATTCTATAAACGACTTAAAATATAACATTTATATAGGTACTAATAAAATACACACCTTTCGGGATCCTTAGGAATGCAGAAATATGACAATTCTGGATTTTGCGCATTATTCTTCAAACATCCGAACACACTGCAGTATATACGTCTTCTATACTTTGCTTCGTCCGCAGACATTTTGAACGTTCGACCGCTCGCTACGATTGCTCAGCCCTGACTAAGCACGCGGCGATGCTTGCCTGTGGTGCGTCCGTACACGGCGCGCACACGGCGCGCACACATGCGCGCTCCCGATGTACCTTTTATCGGAACCAAAACTACCGTATACCGTGGTTCTGATGCTGATGAGTGTGCGTCAGTACAATATGATATACATATATATAAATAATCTATTTAATTTAATTTCATAAATAATTTACACCAAAACTTACGAGATATACTTAAATAACTACAAAAAAAAAACAGAATTCTGCCGCCATAACGAAAAAGGCACCTGGCACCTGAAATGACGACCACGATCATGTCAAGAGTGATACCGACGAAGAAGAAGAGAACGAAAAAGGGCACATCTAACTTTTTTCGACACTGTTCTAATAGATATTCGGAATCAGTAAATTTCACTGATTCCGAATATGTATACAAATCAGTGTCGAAAAAAAATGTTAGTTGTGCCCTTTTGCGTTATGGCGGCAGAATTATAATAACACAAAACTTATATCCCCTAGAAATCGATCTGGTAAATAAAAACGATTAACCCGTTTTTTATCCCTTTTAAAACCAGTTTATATCATATCAAAACCAATTATATTTATCACAACCGGTATATTTGTCACAAGAAAAGTATCGAAATTCCTAAACCAAGTTTATTCTAAAATACCAACTAAGTATACCAACGCCCCCTCCCCGCCTGCTCAATCGAGCTGTCACCGGCATGCACCGACACTTGAAGCCCAAGGGTTAGCTAGACACCTAGGGATTAGACACCAAGGGTTTAGATGAGCACTAACATGTGACTATAGATCACACTATTGACTATAGGTTACATTAATAGCAAACCCTAAATCAGTATCAAAGGCAAAACCTGTCCTATTTGTCATCACAGCAATAAAGGCATATTCGGTTTTGTGACATAGTAAACCAATTTATTTTTATAGAAAACTCACCACCACCACCGATAATAAAATCGATGAAACCGGATTTTCTTGTAAATCGTTTTAAAACCGCTTGTCAATCATATCAAATCATTTATAATCGGTTTATTTGTTACAATAATTTGACAAGAAAAGTATTTAACTTCCTAAACGAATTTAAGTTTGTTCTAAAATACCAACTGCTATGCTTACCTCCCCGCCCGCTTAATCGAGCTGTCACCGGCACGCGCTGACACTCGCAGCCGAAGGGTTAACTAGACATCAAGGGATTAAGGTGCGCGCTAACAGGTTAAGAGAGGTCATAGCATGCCTATTGATCATGAGTGGGCTTCTATCGCTTAATAATACTGGTTTAGCCATCAATAGAGACCGGATTTGAAGAAGCGATCTCAATATTAATATGGATATGACTAGTGCAATTTTTTAAATACATGTCATATTGGTTAAATAAGGTCTTAATTTTTACTGTGCATTGTGCAGAAAAAATATTAAAGAAGAAGAACTTAAAAAAATAAATTATTTCAAAAATTAACAAACGATGTTTTTATATTTATTTTATTGTCATCATAATTTTTACCCAATATTTATAAAAGTTTCCAAAAAGGTTTTTACTTTTTTGTTCCGATAAGTTACATTATTTCTGTGAATAGAAAAAATAATAAATAACTAAATATTTTTACTAAAAAAACCAGACCGCGGTGCACTTTAAAAGTGCATAAAATCCGCGATTTTGTTTATTTTAACGAACTTCATACCCAGTGACACTTGCGCCATCAAGACGAATCCAATGATGTATCATTTATCAAAATCGGTTGTGCCGTTGAGTAGTTACGAGTGGACACAGGAACGGACATACATACATACAGGTCAAACACATTACCCTCCTTTGGGCTTCGCCGCAGTCGGGTAATTATACCAGTCATATCCACATTAATATTGAGATTGCTACTTCAAATCCGGTCTCTAGCCATCAATAATAAACAAACTGTTTTCGTCAACTGTGCAATGAATTCTCTGAAAACTAGGGATGTAACGATACCGATATATCGGTATCGTCGATATATCGGTATCGCCGAGAATATACAACCGATATTTGAAGAACGCGAAAAGAATTTGCTGTACCTATGAAAAAACATCTGCAAAAAGTAATTTCAATTACTGACTTATTTTATATATTGGTCTATTGCCTTGTGCAATGACAATTACTATGTTAATTCAATCTTTGGTTCTTTTTAAAAAATAATTTTATAATTATTATTTCAGTATTTTTTAATTGACAACATTTCATTTTTTCAAGTGGGCTATTTTATGTTATGTATTGAAAAAAAATCAAATTCTAAGGTATACGTGTTTTTTTATTTTCCCAGAAAAGCAATTTTTCATTCAAAAATATTAAGTGAAAAAATAGCGAATGTTTGAAAGGTCGTACACGACATATGACGTCACGAGTACGCATTTTCCTTTGCCCCTTGCTTTAAAAAAAAAATGGGTCGTGACGGTTGATTGATTTGAGGTTTACGTCATTGTCATATAATTGTCAACACAGATTTTCTTCAATAAAATTACAAGTAAAAACGAAAACATGGCATCAAAAGAAACTAAAAACTGTTTTATAAGAACGTGTAGTAATAACACAAGACTGACACCACAAAAAAAGTTTTTTTGTGTCCCTACTGGGCAAAATGAGGCATGGTGTCGAGCGGCGGGGCTAGATCGTGTTCCTAAAAGGAAGTTATTCATCTGTGAAGATCATCTCGATGTAAGTACAACCGAATAATATACTTAACCTAGCCCACCTTTGTATTAGATTGGTAGTGGACTATTTACTGATAAAGTTTACTGTACGTACTCATGTGTTGTGATATTTAACTTAACTAGCTAATATAACCTTGTTTATATAGGACTTTCTTAAATAGTTATTGGCACTTGCACTTACAAATTCTTGCAGTGTGCATTGAAATCACCCTCACGGTGTTCAGGCTTATGCTTATTATACCTATTTGTCATTTCACAGTTGGAGAAAGACATGGAAAACTATAGATATTGGAAAGTCATGAATGTCAATGCAAAACTGAAACCTCGTCTTCCAGCATCACTCACAAGAAGACCGTTAAAAGAAGAAAACCAGGCAGCACCGTCAACCTCTCATGATGAACCTACACCATCTTCTGCATCCTGAGGTGTACTCGTAATGTGCTGCCCTATTATGACAACCCAAAACATACTAGTTAAGGTAGCGACAAAAGACAAAACAACACATTGTAATTTGGAACCACAAACTTATATATTTGGAAAATAAATATACTCGCACTAAGCCTTACAGTTTTATTTAATAAATAATAAATAATAATAAATATTAGGGGACAATCTTACACAAATCGAACTAGCTCCATAGTAAGCTCAATAAGGCTTGTGTTATGGATACTAGACGACGATATATTTAATAGATACAAATACTTAAATACATAGAAAACATCCATGACTCAGGAACAAATATTCGTGCTCATCACACAAATAAATGCCCTTACCGGGATTCGAACCCAGGACCTCTTGCTTCGTAGGCAGGGTCACTACCAACTAAGCTAAACCGGTCGTCAAACCCGTCAAACCCGGTCGTCGTTATTTCTTAGGATAATGTTATTAGTTTCATATACAGATACAGGTATATGTAAAGCAATATGGGGTAGAAACTATCTATACGGTACGAAGCGGCACTATACGAAGTTCGAGACGATAAGGCAGCTTTTGCACCTCGTATCCCAGCCAAATTATATTTATCGTCCGTTTGTATGAACTCTAACATCATGGCAGTATCAACCCATGGCAAGTTGGTACTAAATGCTTGCACAAATCCATCTGAGGTCTTCATTTTTATGAGTTTCAATAAGTCCAAATACAAGTGCCAAATTTTCGTTTAAAGAAGCAGCGATATCCTTTTTTATTGCGATGTAAGCGTGAAAAGAAGCAGCAATGTCCGTTATAAAAGCCAAGTCGTCAAGTATTTCAAGTGGAGCGAGAGTAATATCGTAAAATAAGAATAGTCGTTAACACCGAAATGTAAGAACTGACAATGTCATTTGAAAACTTTTGACAGAGTGTGACAACCGGATACATGAAAAAAATGATAGATTTAGTTTTGTCTTTGGTCTATTGTCTATGTACGTACTATCTACGTCACATTTCCGGTTTACAGTTTTTCGCGATTATCTTGGAAATTAACGGGTAAAAAAATTAAATAACTGCCTCGTTACATACGGGAAGCATATTTGCCGAAATGGTTTTCGATTTAGCCCACTTCATATAATTTGAAATGTTGTCAATTATGAAAATAAAATATATTTGGCAATACAAAGAATAACAAGATCATAGAAAACGTAAAATAACTTAAAATGTATCCTAAACTATCCTAAACTATAATTATTTATATAATTTGAATTTTGACTTGACAATCTATTTATTTTTACTTTACACTTTCAAGGTAGACTCTCTGTTAAATATAGCCAAGTTTCAGGTATAATAAGGACATACAAATATCTGAAGTTCATTCTTCATTATTTAGCTAAGATATCGGTATCGGTATCGGTATCGCCGATATTTACTACAATATATCGGTATCGGTATCGTATCGGCAAAACTATGTATCGTTACATCCCTACAGTGAAAACGATTAAACGATACGAGTTCTTCGAAGCTCTAAACCTCTATACTTTTTCAATCAGAGAGACATTTTTCACATCACTAAACCACATCAAACACCGCGAACCCAACGACACACTTTTTATTCATCATCATCGTACAATCGACTCGCTCGGCATAATCGACTTGTCAGAAGCACGCGCGCGGAGCAAAACTTTGATTAAAACCAGACCAATCAGCTAAACTGTTGTTCGCTCTACCTGCGCCAAAATAACTTTGCACCTCGCCAGCTAGTATGTACCTGTAAACCAGCGGTACGGTTACATTGGTCGGTCCCATGTGAACCCGCAGATGGATTTTAAACGTGACGTTGGGAGTTTTTTCAATTATTACAAGGGTTTGTGTTTTTAATTAAAGTTTTGTTTGAGTGTTGGTTTTTTTTTAATTGCTGTTTTATAGGGCTTTGACATTGGGCTGCAAGCTGTAATTATCCGGTTTCGTACTTTTGAAGGTTTTAATTGGGTAATAACCTTGACCGACATTAGGGTGACCTTATCTTAAGTAGATATCGGGAGGACATGGAGTTACCCTTATCTGACATAAAATTGATTTTTCATCACACTTACTCGAAAATGGTGTCATTACACGTAGGTTCTGCGGGCCGTAAATGACCTATTACGCCCTAGGGCGTAATGGTTTTCTTTTTAAATTTGAAACGCTGGTTCTGTTTTACTCTTATTTGTCATGTTCAAAGAAAACGCCAACTTACTTTTTTAACTTTTATGATTGAAATATTTATTTAAAGAGATCTGTTATTGCAAATATATGTAAACACATATTTCTATAACATTAATTAAATGTTTAAATAAAATGTTTCAGTATTTTGCAAATATAAAATCAACCATTTAAAGTCTTTACCGCTATGGTTTCCGAACGTGACTTGTCGTCTTGTTATATGACACTAATGTCACTGTCAGTTTTACAATTTTATTTAGGTTAAGTAAGGTTAATTTTAATTAGATTTCCTCACAAGTGTGATGAAAAACATTGTGTGTGCCACGGGCGGTAAAGGAATTACAAACTCGTGTTATTAAAGCCCTCGGCTTCGCCTCGGCCTTGTAACAAACACTCGTTTGTAATTCCTTACCTACCGCCCTTGATACACAAAGTACTATTTCATCACACTTGCTCGAAAATGGTGTCATTACACGTAGGTTCTGCGGGCCGTAAATGGCCTATTACGCCCTAGGGCGTAATGGTTTTCTTTTTAAATTTGAAACGCTGGTTCTGTTTCACTCTTATTTGTCATGTTCAAAGGAAACGCCAACTTACTTTTTTAACTTTTATCACTGAAATATTTATTTAAAGATAACTGTAATTGCAAATACATATAAAGACATATTTCGGTAACATTAATTAAATGTTTAAATAATGTATTTCTTTATTTTGCAAATATAAAATCAACTAAAATGGCCGTTACCGCTATGGTTTCCGAACGTGACTTGACGTTCGCATTGTCTATGGACATATGTGATAAATGTCACTGTCTGTTTTAATATTTTCTTGTCATACTGGGTCGAAAAGTAAGCTTATTTTATTAAGATTTCCTCACAAGTGTGATGAAAAACATTGTGTGTGCCACGGGCGGTAAGGGAATTACAAACTCGTGTTATTAAAGCCCTCGGTTTCACCTCGGGCTTATAACAAACACTCGTTTGTAATTCCTTACTTACCGCCCTAGTTACACAATGTACTATTACAAAATACACTTCTTATAAAATGTTTCGCATAAACACTTTTAGTCGAATGATCGTTTCGCAGAGAT
Source organism: Eudemis profundana (assembly GCA_947034925.1). Lineage (NCBI taxonomy): Eukaryota > Metazoa > Arthropoda > Insecta > Lepidoptera > Tortricidae > Eudemis > Eudemis profundana. The sequence goes on along the minus strand of OX344814.1, from coordinate 3,404,590 downwards.
ATAATCTGGCATAACTATCAAGTGTAGCTACGTTTATTATGGCATAATGTTTTTTACCAGCAGAATAGTAGATTAGGTTAGGTTTCAGTAGGTTAGGGTAGAACTGTAACCTTAACAAATACGAATTTATGTCGTAAAAGTAATATATGCTGTGCCGAAGGAACGCATGCGAAATTGCGAAATGCAATTCTGCAAAACGGTCATTGTCAGTTCAAAAAAACCGGTCAAGTGCGAGTCGGACTCACGCAAAGAGGGCTCCGTGCAAACTCGTAAGAAGATACGTGAATAGTTCAAGAAAAACTGTATGGCGGTTAGCTTAGTAGGAGCAAATAAGTATGTGTTACGATTTTTGAAAATTTCTAAAAACGATGCAATTTAGGAAAACCGTTTTATTTTTCCTGTAATATTTAGGATGATATTAATAATCGGTAATTATTACAGATTTTTGTGTCCAGTAACTTTGAAGATAATAGGGGGGGAATGGTTTTTTTAACGTTTTTGGTCTTAAATCAAAAACTACATGTCTAAGAAAATAAATTAAAACGGTTTTGAAATCTAGACACTATATCCTTTCATTTGATATCCCACTCGATATAATAGCTCTACTTTTGATTTTCGAAATCCCATTTCGGTCCCCTTTAAAAAAAAAGTAAAAAAGTTATAAGATTTTTTCTGTCCAATAGGCTCGGGTTGGCGGGTTTTAACACTATTCGAAATTTCTTGCTGTGACAGACGGACAGACAGATAGAGTCGGACCATAAGGGTTCCTTTTTTACCATTTTGGTACGGAACCCTAAAAACAAAAGTCATATCTCCGGTGGTCAAAAGTTAAGATCTCGTATGAAACTAGGTTATGTCGCTATTGCATCAGCTTATAGAAGAGAGAACGTTCATTAATCTCATACGAGTTTTATCAGGAAATTAGGCCCTAAAATCCTTAATTTCGCATATGTTTTAATTGGTTAATAACCTTGACCTACATTTCAGTGACCTTATCTTAAGTAGATATCGGAAGGACATGGAGTTACCCTTATCTGACATAAAATTGATTTTACAAAATACACTTCTTATAAAATGTTTCGCATAAACACTTTTAGTCGAATGATCGTTTAGCAGAGATGTCATCTGGCATAACTATCAAGTGTAGGTACGTTTATTATGACCGAAAAGACGCGAAACTAAATCTGACAATGACCCAAAAACATTATGCAAGAAAAAATTATGTCGAAAACTTTTATGCGAAACATTAGTAAACCAGTTTGGACATGTCGACAGGCGACGTCAGCCATAGCAATTACTAACCTGCCACAAGTTTAACATTACCATTCAATACCTTAACACGGGCGTTTAACGTTTACCCCCCGTAATTACTGACCGCCCCGTCCCCCAGGGGGGCGAGGGGGGGCATTAATCGTCAGCAAATACTATTAATCATAGCGCACACCTGTTAGAGGAGGCAACGTCTGTTCGCGTTGCGAAATATCTTACAGTGCGAGGGCTGTCGACAATGTTTCATCGAATAGGGTAAAACTGATTTTGTGTAATAGTAAATTACTGCAGAGGCCGGGAAGTAAGGAATTGCCGGTCGAGTACATATAGCTGGCCGAGCGAAGCGAGGCCGGATAGTTACGAGGCCGGCAACCCCATTTCCCGCCGAGGTATGTATAGTGCTTTTCTCAAACATGCAATGAAATAAATAAACTTACTATAATAACCTTACTTAATATTTTACAACACAAACAAACTGGCTGTCAGAAAGTGACATTAGTAACATTATATCCATAGACAATGCAAGTTCGGCCAAGCTGTTTCAGTTCACATTTTTACCGCGAAAATTTAGATGAAATATTTTAAATGTGTATTCTTGTGGTTTAGTTTGCAATTTATAATAATTGGAAATTGTTTATAATGTGTTATTTGTTATGTTCATGTCAATTTTAAATAAATAAAACTGCAGAATATAGCGAAAATCGTTTTTTGTTTTTTTAATGGCTGAATGCCGTGATGCTGGGGCCCAAATAAATGTGGAATGGAAATTAAAAAATTGCCATTTACTTATGCTTATTGCCGGCCTAGGCCGGCAATGTAAGTATGAAATTCCATTCCGTGCCAAGTGTCAAACCACATAGGAAACGAAGTACTTTGTGGCCTATTTTTAGGCACGTAATGTCAACATTTCATGCCATGTTTGAGAAAATGTAATTTTTAGGGTTCCGTACCCAAAGCGTGCCAACGGAACCCTATTACAAAGACTCCGCTGTCCATCTGTCCGTCTGTCACAGCCAGGGCTCGGATACCGGTATTGTCTCATACAAAAATACCGGTATTTTTTCCGTTCTTTTCGTTCTTTGGGTTATTATTTCATTATTAATAGGACAATCTAATAATACGAAGTCATTTCTTAAATAAATTATTGACCCCTATATAAAAAGCATAAAATTATTCGAAATATTGGGCTATTTCGGGGTTTTTGCAAAATACCGATCCCGAGCCCTGGTCACAGCGCAGTATCTTTTGAACCGTAGTAGGTAGAGACTTGAAATTTTCTATTACCGCTATAACAACAAATAATAATAACCTCATTTTTATAAAAAAAAACCCGACCGCGGTGCACTTTGAAACTGCATTAAATCCGCCATTTTGTTTATTTTAACGAACTTCATGCCCAGTGACACTCGCACTATCAAGACGAATCTAATGATGTATCATTTATCAAAATCGGATGTGTCGTTGAGTGGTTAGGAGCGGACACAGGAACGGACATACATACATACAGGCCAAACACATAACCCTCCTTTGGGCTTCGCCGCAGTCGGGTAAAAACAAAATAAAAGGAAGTCCCCATATAAGAAACGTGTTTTTGGTGTCTTTTGCTCGACGGCTGTACGGAACCCTTCGTGTGCGAATCCGACTCGCACTTGGCTGGTTTTTATATTTCTTCGATAACCGTCATCTCGTCTTAAAGATCCAAAAAATACTGCTCTTGCATTAACATAATTATGGTTCTCCTAATAGTAGATTGTGTCACAAGGGAGCAAAATGGTGTATTTACGGCGAGGGCGTATATTGAATCCTGAACGAAGCGAAGGATTATACAATAGAATCCCGAGCGTAGCGAGGGATTCTAAAGTATAATCCGGAGCGTAGTGAGGGATTCAAGTGTTAACGCCCGTGGTGAAAATAATTTTGCTACCGTGTGACACATACTGCTTTTCACACCGACTATGAGGAAAATTCAAATACAAACGCTACCTACCAAAATAACGAAATATATAGTTACTCAAAGAGCATCACACATTATTATTAAAAATTAAATGTTAAATTGTCAAATGTATAGTCTATTATTATTTTATAAAACGATTATTATTTTTTACGGACGAGACGAAAATACCACTTCCATATTATATTTATGGCTCTCGCCTGCGGCTCGGACCGCAAATACCTGTGATCTAGGCCATTCTTTATTATACCGCCCTCGGTGTGTAATTTAAGTCTATGGTATGGCATATTCTAAGTGGGTTCAAACTAAACATACAAACTAAAGAAACAAGAAAAGTGCTACTTTGATCCCTCTTATGAGGGATCAAAATACTTTTTTCTGAATAGGAGGTGTGAAAAATATTTTTCTGCACTATTATTGCATTCTCATATTAATTAAAGCAACGCAACGACACATCAGTTTAGCATTTAGGACACAGAGCTGACGGGATTAGTGCCTAATACTCTTTGAATAACGAAAATTAAAAATAAAAACATGATAGTTGGCAACTATCTGTCATCGGCCATTCTCACGAAGTATGAATGCGTCTAATTACCGCGTCTCCATACATTTAGTATGAAAACATCGTCGCGGTAATTAGGTGACCGCAGACATACTTCGTGAGAATGGCCGTCATCGGCTTGTGTGTCGTCATTCTTAAACTTTCAATTCAAATTATAAGCAAAGTATTTCATAATTGTTTAGTGCTACTATTACGCTTGAAGAAAAAGGGCTTTTCCTTTCCGCTACTGGCGAGCTACTTAATGAGCGTTTGCGCAATACATTAGCATTATAAAGACACGAAAGATTCGGGCAGGAATGTAAACACGGTGCAGTAATTGTAGAGTTATCAGCTGCGGGGCCTTCAAACAGCCCGCATGGGGGCGGAGCGCCAGCAGAAAAGGGATTTCATACTGATTTTGGAAGAAATAATAGAAAATACAACATTAACGAACGGGGAAAAAAAGAGAGATTTTTCAAATTGTAGTATCCAATAAATAGACACAGACTCATTATTAAGTCGATCTACACGATAAGGAGATGGCCGTGATAGGGAACGTGCACGAACTATAGGTGGCAGCACTAAACGACAAAAGAGACACACGGACAATAAAGGAAACTATCGCCCCTGTCAAATCAAGCTGTCAATGTCAATGATAATATGTAAGTTTCAATGTCAAGTATAGTAAGTCGTAGCTACACTGAGGTGAATCGTCCTTCAACGCGATAAATTAACGTTATTAACGGCCTTTTCGTCAATATGGCCCCAGCTTGAGAGGGTATATGATTTAGATTGGCGGCACCAGTTGGCAGCACCTTCGTCGTGCACGTTCCCTTTACTGGCGCGCGACGCGACAAATGATGGCAAATGGGAACGCGCATGTCACGCAGCGCAATTTACCTACGCCCGTTCTCATCGTCAAATAAGTCGCAGAACCGATAACCGCTGGAGTAAGCGTGTTCTGGAGTGGAGACCGCGACTTGGCAAACGTAGCGTGGGACGCCCTCTGGCCAGATGGCGGGACGACTTGCATAAGGGGGCGGGCAGCTGCTGGATGCATAAAGCAGTAGACCGGGCTCTGTGACTTACCTTGGGAGAGGCCTATGTCCAGCAGTGGACTGCGACGGGCTTATTATGATGATGTTCTCATCGGCTGTTTACATTCTAGTGCTCAGTATGTATTTTTCGTAGAAAAAGTCAGACTGAAAGAAAAAAAAAGAGAAAATAATAATACAAACAGGGGGAAATAAGAAAAAAAAGAGATTTTTTTGAAAGTAAGAGTATCAAAACAGACACAGTAACAGTCTATTTTAGTTCTAAAATAGCTTCCAGCTGATAAAAACCAATACGTGTTACAAGGAACGTAAAGTAGAATCCGTTTATAATCCGTTTTATAATCTAACATCGAAGGGAAGTGACAAACACGTCATACTAAGGGGATATCATACAAAGCATAATTATGTATTCAAAGAAAATAAACAACAACATTGTTGAATAACCAACCCCAAATTCCTTCGCAAGAGATGAGTTTGATTCTTCATTTTCTAGTTTGCATATAATTGTAGCTGCTTATTGGCCGAGTGATGTGTGATGGTTAGCACATTGTCCTGGCAAGACAGGTATTTAGTCTTTGTATCAATACATGTGACAAAAACCATTTTTACGTGATAAATTAAAACCGTGCTGTTTAAGCCCGTATTTCTGCCGACGCTACGCGCCCGCATCGCCGTTTTATCTTGTACACAATTGATTCTGTATCACGACGCACCTCCAATTGACCAGCCAGCGATCAGACGGAAATTCTTTGAGTTTTCTCGCCAATTATATTTTTGAGCGATTATCTATAAAAACGCTTGTCGATCTAGGATATTTCAATTCAAATTTAAGTCAAAATCAAAATGTGAAACGCGACTTTTTGACGTACGATAAAAACTAGTCATCCCTTTCTATTCAATAAATACACTGTGAAAGTGAGAGGTTATGCTCTGTAGCTTGTACAGTTTAACAATAGTACATTGGTCATTTACGGCCCGCAAAACCTACGTGTAATGGCACCATTTTCGAGCAAGTGTGATGAAATAGTACATTGTGTATCAAGGGCGGCAAGTAAGGAATTACAAACGAGTGTTTGTTACAAGGCCGAGGCGAAGCCGAGGGCTTTAATAACACGAGTTTGTAATTCCTTACTTACCGCCCGTGGCACACACAATGTTTTTCATCACACTTGTGAGGAAATCTGATTAAAATAACCTTACTTAACCTAAATAAAATTGTAAAACTGACAGTGACATTAGTGACATATCCATAGACAATTCGAATCTTAAGTCACGTTCGGAAACCATAGCGGTAAAGACTTAAAATGGTTGATTTTATATTTGCAAAATAATGAAATACACTATTTAAACATTTAATTAATGTTACAGAAATATGTGTTTACATGTATTTGCAATAACAGTTCTCTTTAAATAAATATTTCAGTAATAAAAGTTAAAAAAGTAAGTTGGCGTTTCCTTTGATCATGACAAATAAGAGTAAAACAGAACCAGCGTTTCAAATTTAAAAAGAAAACCATTACGCCTTAGGGCGTAATAGGTCATTTACGGCCCGCAAAACCTACGTGTAATGCACCATTTTCGAGCAAGTGTGATGAAAAAACTATAGGGAACGTGCAGGAACTATAGGTAGCTATGCATTAAATCGACGACAAAAGAGACACTAAGCGGGCAGCAAAGGAAACTTATCAGGCCTGATAAAATGTCATACTGGAAATAAATATCCATGTCAAGTATAGTAAAGTCGTGGCCACACTAATGTTAATCGTGCATCGTCGCGATGTTAACGGCGTTTCCCGTTAATGTGGCCCCAGCATGATAGAGTACAAGTTTCGGATTGAGGGCTCCAGTTGGCTGCACCTTTGTTGGGGTTAGGCTCACAAGGATTAGATTGCATATAGACTTACAAGGTCTAAGTTTGAGCCCTTTGAGAGTGTTTTTTTTTTAGGAAAATATGAGTTTGAGGTGAAATGACAAAACACGTGCGTATTCTTTTTCCATGTTCTCCAACATATAATGAAACCAGTAATTAACTAGAAACTTGCTTGATTTTTTTTTTCTGTACAATTTGGAGGATTTAGTCACTTTTCAGTACTTTGAAGGACAATATCTCCTAAAAAGTTGAAGAAGCTAAAACAAAATACGTGTCTGCTATTTTAGACTACTCTATAACATATCAAAATGAATGAAATCGGAGTCGGACAGTTGGGTACCCTACCTTATTAGTAAACAAAACGTTCTAATTGCATCATGCCTCAATAAACAAAACTGTTTTGAACAATGACCTGGTGAGCAATATGTGTTAGTTATACGAACATCATTATAACAAAATGCCGTAGTTGCACAATGACTATTGATTTAAGACCCGGTTTTATTAAGACTTGGTTGTAATAGTACATTTTGTATCAAGGGCGGTAAGTAAGGAACTAAAAACGAGTGTTTGTTACAAGGCCGAGGCGAAGCCTCCACCTTAATTGTAGTATCGTATATAATAAGTTAGTTCTCTTAAGCTTTATGTTGCTGTGCCCTTACAGGGCGTCACGTGTATACCTAATCTTAGTTCCATCTTGATAACTGTAATGTGACATGCAATAAATGATTTGAATTTGAATTTGAAGCCGAGGGCTTTAATAACACGAGTTTGTAATTCCTTTACCGCCCGTGGCACACACAATGTTTTTCATCACACTTGTGAGGAAATCTGACTAAAATAACCTTACTTAACCTAAATAAAATTGTAAAACTGACAGTGACATTAGTGACATATCCATAGACAATTCGAATCTTAAGTCACGTTCGGAAACCATAGCGGTAAAGACTTAAAATGGTTGATTTTATATTTTCAAAATACTGAAATACACTATTTAAACATTTAATTAATGTTACAGAAATATGTGTTTACATGTATTTGCAATAACAGTTCTCTTTAAATAAATATTTCAGTAATAAAAGTTAAAAAAGTAAGTTGGCGTTTCCTATGAACATGACAAATAAGAGTAAAACAGAACCAGCGTTTCAAATATAAAAAGAAAACCATTACGCCCTAGGGCGTAATAGGTCATTTACGGCCCGCAAAACCTACGTGTAATGACACCATTTTCGAGCAAGTGTGATGAAAAATGATATTTGCTATTAGTAGTAGTGTTTTTTAATACTTCGCCGTTATGACAACAAGATGTAGTGCTACTAAGTCAATATGGGCCGATACAGACGGACTGCAACCCAACTGCAACTCCCTACGATTTATATGGGAACTGCATCACGACTGCACGCCGACTGCGCAGTTGTGATGCAGTTTCCATACAAATCGTAGCGAGTTGCAGTTGGGTTGCAGTCCGTCTGTATCGGCCCTAAGATACCTTGTCGTTTTAATAATAGGACGTTTTACATGCTTTGGCATTTTACAACTAAGACCTGATGCCATTAGGCCTTTTACTTGCATATTAGTCATTCTAAAAACCTGATCCTTATGAGCCTAACCCCTTTGTTGTCCACCTACTTTCTATATTATTATAACAAAACGGGACTTAATCGTCCCTTCACGACCATGGACGTCACGGCACGTCCGAAACGTCGAGGTAATAGCATGTTTTTACGCGATTAAGTCCCGTTTTGTTATAATAATGAGTGAAAATCGTGAAAGTTTAAATCAACACCTTCCTTCTACTTTTTGTCAATATAACGACATGTCACTTCAGCCCACACGTTGCCAACCACCTGGAATCACAAGCTCAGAAAACTACGTAAAACCAAAAAAACGTAACGGAAGTAAATTTTCTACTAAAATAAGACCTTCTGTATAAAGCGAACTATAGTAAACACTTGTCATAATCCAAACACAGATGGCGCAGTTTGGCCGCACGCGCCAGCCGTTTGAACAAGTGTTCGAAAAACAATTGTGTAACGGCCGCGATCACTTTTGCCTATAATTTCAAATTGCAACCATTGATTTTTCGACCTTATCTTTATAGATATAAAGTCGGCTTTAGTCTGAATTTGCTGAAAAGATTCAATCTTTATGATTGCGGCCGCTGTAAACGTCTGTTTTTGTTTGGCAACGGTGGCTAACAGTTTCAAATTGTAATTTTTTGGAGCAGATTTTCGGATTATTCCTTAATTAAACCTATAAAACTAATTCAAATTCAAATTCAAATAGTTTATTTCAGGCTTTAAGCCCATAAGTGTTAGTAACAAACATAAACTTATAAATAATGTTAGTACACAAAGAAAGAAAACAAACAAAACTTTATTTATTACATTAACGGATCTTCTGTATCCGTATCCACCATTGCAATAATTGAGAGTCCCAGCGATCAACGAACACGCTCAGGACCCTGTTGGAAGTGCCGCGGAGCCGCGCGAGCATCGACGCGCACCGTTTCCTCATAATGGCTGCGAAGCCATCGGTGCGTAATACCCACATCTGTGACTTATTAGTACATTGTGTATCAAGGGCGGTAAGTAAGGAATTACAAACGAGTGTTTGTTACAAGGCCGAGGCGAAGCCGAGGGCTTTAACAACACGAGTTTGTAATTCCTTTACCGCCCGTGGCACACACAATGTTTTTCATCACACTTGTGAGGAAATCTGATTAAAATAACCTTACTTAACCTAAATAAAATTGTAAAACTGACAGTGACATTAGTGACATATATCAAGACGACAAGTCACGTTCGGAAACCATAGCGGTAAAGACTTAAAATGGTTGATTTTATATTTGCAAAATACTGAAATACACTATTTAAACATTTAATTAATGTTACAGAAATATGTGTTTACATGTATTTGCAATAACAGTTCTCTATAAATAAATATTTCAGTAATAAAAGTTAAAAAAGTATAGCGTTCCCTGGGGTCGAACCAGGTCGCTAGCCAGACCACCCTAGGGTGTCCGACTGTGTGACACACACAGTCGACACGTAGGTCGGGCTGGGTGAGTACCGGGGGTGCCTGGAGTCGAACCAGGTCACCTTGCCCGGCCTACCACGATAGTATCGGACTAGGTGGGGGCGGTAAACTAACCTAACTTACCTACATCAGTATAGAGCAGGGGTTCCCAATCTTTTTCAGCCCATGGCGCACTTACAAGTTTAGTACTTCGTCACGGCGCCCTACCCTAGTTCGCTTAAAATAGGAATTGTTGCTTTATAGGTACCCGCGAATAATTGTGGATTTTAGATAATGATAGAGGATCGACTCACGGCGCCCCTTTTTAGGGTTCCGTAGCCAAAATGGCAAAAACGGAACCCTTATAGTTTCGTCATGTCCGTCCGTCTGTCTGTCTGTCTGTCCGTATGTTACAGGCATTTTACTCAAAAACTACATGAGAGATATTGATGAAATTTGGAATATAGGTGTCTTTTATGAGCCGCTACTTAGTTTGGTATATAAATAATTAAAATAAATATTTTTAGGGGGGGGCACTCCATACATGTTAAAGACAGTAAATTTTTTTTTCAGCAAATATCAACGTGTGGTACCTACGTAGTTCGGCAGCTCTTTAAAAAACACTATAAGGTTTCTAAGTAATGTTTTTGATTAAGTGAATGTATTTGGAAATAATCGCTCCGAAAGTTGTGTAAATTGTGTCCCCCCCCCCTCCTCTATTTTCTAAACCGTGCGTCCGAAAAATATGAAAAAAATCACGAAGGTAACGCTTAATTAATACTTTCAACGAAAATTATTTTCAACAAGATCGAATGTACCGTTTTTGAGTTATTGCCGATAAACTGCACTTCTCAACAAAAGGACGTAATTGCTATGAAGATACGCTCTTTTGTTGTTGTACTTTTTTTACATCGTATTTTTTACCTTGTAGTTACGGCTATGGAACCCTACACTGAGCATGGGCCGACATGCTCTTGGCCAGTTATTACTTTTTACGGCGCACCTGGGCGACGCGGCGCACACTTTGGGAACCACTGGTATAGAGAGTATGACAAAAGTATTCGTAATATTAATCAACTGATTGATTGAAGGAGTATTACACAGGTCGATTATGACCCCATTTAAGATACAGAGTACCTTTACTCCCCTATGGTGAACCAAAAAAGAAAGATCTAGATTTTTACACCTCAACGAAAAAAGTTGCGGATGTTCTAGAGAACATTTAAAAAAAAGTAAGCTAGCTTAGTTCCGACTTACATCAAAATGAGTTTTGGGTCATAATTTGAGCGTTTAAACCGCCTCACTTCTGTGGACACGTTTTTGTCGAAATCCCTGCTGATTTTTGTGAGATATCAGACAATTTTCTACAAGTCCCGGATTAAAACGCCACAATTTTTTTCAGGGATTTCGACATAAATGTGTCCCCTGTAACCTTATGACGCTACGCTTTGTTACGCGATAAATAAATGATAAAGCATCCGTCACGTTCTAATCAATAGTGTGTGAGAGTGACGGGTACTTTATCACTTATTTATCGCGTGACAAAACGTAGCATCATAAGCCTACAGAAGTGGGGCGGTTTAACTCTATTACGATACGCCCTGAGGTATACAGTAATTTCTGCGCGCAAATGACCGAATAAAAAAAAGTTTTAAATAAAAATGAATGAATGCACGAAATAAATCGTCAGAAATCAGAAAGTTGGCAACTTTGGTCCAAAATCAAAGTGCGCAGGTAACTCAGTACGGACCTGTAGCTTTAGAGCGCACGACAGGAGCACGATACGAATTCGACTAGCTTATAATTATAACGGACTAGGGTATGCAAAGGACAAGAAAAACTGCATAAGTACATAGATTTAAAAAAAATCGGGTTGGATTCCCGGTTAAAGCACTAGTTTTTTTTTCATACATAGATGCAGTTTTGCTTGTCCCTAAAACCGATGACATGGTAAGAGCAGATCTTCGTATGTCTTATAGTTTCAGACTTTCCAATACTGACCGATCGAAATAAATAAAATAATTTATTTCTGTAAGTAGGCCCTCAAGGGCTCTTTTACATGTCTCATCTCTAATTCTTTTCTTTTGTTGAAATGGGCCACCCTCTGCCGTCCTAGTCTAAAAAGTGACTTTTTACTATGAACTTCCATAGCAAAAATTCGCCTTTTAGACTAGGACGGCAGCCCTGTATACTTGAGACTGACATTTATAACTCGTTTTTTTTCGGAGGTGATAGAAGAAAGAAAGAAAGAAAATACATTTATTCATGACAGCATAAAAACATTATAGAAAAACAATATACATATTTTAAAGTAAAGATTGCCAGAAAACGCTGCCACAAAACGGTCCCACCTCAGCATAATGCCGACCTAAAAGACCAGCGCTGGTCTTCCGGTGGTAATAAGTTTCCTTTACTGTCCGCATAATCACATAGTGTATCTTTTGTAGATTTGGTGCTGCCTCCAGTTCCTGCACTGGTTTAGTTTATAGCTCGAAGACTCGATGGGCGATGGAGCGGACCACGAACCGGAAGACGCACCGTGCCCCCCCCCCCCCCCCCCCTCACCTCGTCTTTGGTCTTTAGTTGTTCGAAGTCGGTGAAGGTAAAAACCATAGCCGAACTTGAATTCTGAAATAGACATGCGCAAAATGTGTCACTAAAGTGTCGCTCTTTTAGCTCAGTAACTCTTTTAGCTCAGTAACTCTTTTAGCGCAGTCTTTCAGTTTCAGCTCCACGGTGTGTCAACAGCTCATAAGAGCTAAATAAATATTTCCGAACAAAAGAGAGAGCATTTAGGTATACGGTGACAAGACAGGGACGAAAAGTTAGTGCTTATCGTGTCTTTTCTGGCAGCTCACAACTCAATAGAGCTACATGAGAACGAGTGAGCGAGTGAGTTGAAAGATATACTGAGTTGTTTGAATCGGAACTAGTGGGCCAGTAAGCTAGACCATAGGTTCCCAAAGTGGTCCGTACCACCCCCCAGTGGGGGTGCGGATTCCCAGGGGGGTTACTACCCTGGGGCCTTGAAAGAAATTGGGGGGCCTAGATGCTATCGTAGGGCGCTATCGCTTTTGAAAATAAAATAAAAAACACAAATCTCAATAACAAGTACAGTACAAACTATTCCTGGCTATGGTACATCCCCAAATCAGGCGTCGTTTTACGCCGGCAGAGGGCCTCTAGCCTGCGTCAGCCCGATTGTGAAAGTTTGGGAACCTATGAGCTAGACCAACGATATAGCTCTTTTGAATCACTCATTCGCGAGCTACACATGTCTATTCTGAGTTTCCCAAAGCTCCCACCTATGGAGCATGTACATTTTGTGTTTCCCTTCTGAGCTAAATACTAAATAGGGACCCCTTAATAGGTGTGAACATAACCGAGTCATTCTCAAAAAATGATGTCCGTAGTTAGGGCTTTTTAAAACAACCTCTTAATCTTGTTCCTTTGTGTATAGTAATTATCCGATCAACTGGGCTAATGTTGTTAACGAATACAATGCCATTGAGAAGTAAACCACAAATCAGGATAACGAGAATATAGTGTCAAAAAAGTATAACTGCCTTGAAAGATCATTAGATTTTAGATTCTATTTACTAGACAGTAAAGTGTAAATGCAGTTATAGATAACTGCGATCTTAATTTGTTTTGCATTTCACATTCGCCCGACGGTCTGCAAGTGCGTATTCCGTAGAGAAAAGAGATACTATGAGCTTTCAACGGATTATCGGTTCTATGACCGTAATGATAAGGCGGCAAATACTTTCAAACAAAAAATAATAATGCATTTTGCTTTTACAGATTTAACGGGGAGCCAGGTAGACCGCCCGGGTTTACTCGTGTTACGCATTGTTATTTTTTTTTTGTGGTATTGTATTCTATCAATGGCATTGTTCGCTCAATGGCATTGTATTCTTTAACAGCATTAGCTCTCTTGAACGGATAATTTCTATATAACGAAACTTACCATACAATTTATATGGTTAACTTTACATACAGCTAGCAAATTGAAACACCTCAGCTCTCAATTAGCTTGTACTTGTACACTTTCCGTTTTCTAAAAGTTAGCTCTAATTTCAGGGATCGTAAACATTTCGCAAACACTAAAGCGCTCGAAAGAAAAATGTGCCCCTGCTTATTGGAATTCGGCCGTTACAATTTATACGTATCGCGGCACCTGCGCCGCGCAGATGGCGCCACCGGCTTATTGTTATGCCGAAGGTTTAGGGACCCTGGATGTGGCTGGCGACAAACATTTCACTAAATCCATTATTTCAAGATTAAATGAGGTTACTTCGAGATCGCTCACGCAATAGCGTTCCATTCATGATATTATATACAGGGTGTCACTAAAACCAACGTCTATACGAAAAGGGCTGATAGACCAGCTCATAAGACATCAGATTAAGTAAATTTGACCTCAGTAAAAATGTCTTAGTTTTCGAGATATTGACGGTTTTGCAAAACTCTTACTAAGTAATGCCCTGACTCGGTGATTTGAGTGTCGTGACTAAAATATCAAGTATTTTTCAAATTTGTTTTTTGATATGGGTATTAGCCAAAGAATTATGCTATTGGACGTAATTCCTATTTCTGTTAATTTCTTCATGCTGTTGCCACAGTAGAATATCAAAAAATAATTTTCAGTTTTTTTCCAAATTTCACCTCTGATTTCGAACGAGGGTGGTGAAAAAAAAATGTACCAACACAACCTGGCACCTGACGTAAAAAAATAGCGCATTTATTTTAGTTGCTAAAATAGTATTACATTTACTAAATACTGTAAATGAGATAATGATATTTTTTTACAAGAATAACCTTGAATAGGCTTTGGCCGACAATTAGGTACATGTGATCTGAGGCTTTCTTATTTACTGGCCAAACGGTATATACAATTTTTCTGTTCCACGGATATTTATATCCCGATAGGTTCTTTTATGCTACATATAAAAGGCATCTCTTTCTCTGACATACAAAAAGAACGAGACGTCAACATGAGTCTTCGCGATATCGTGATGTGCGTAGCCGTAGCATTAGGCGTCGTCCGATCGGAGCGCGAATACGCGATTGTCGCGCGAACACGCGATTGCGACCATATATTGCGCCATAGTCGCAATCGCGTGTTCGCGCGACAATTGCGTATTCGCGCTTCAATAGGACGACGCCTTAGGCGAAGAACACACTGAAATCGCCCGTCGCCGCGTCGGGCGAGTAGCGACGTGACGGCGCGAGTCGCCGGCGACATCGCAGGCGCGACTCGCTTTAACGCGCGATTTTTTCCGTGTAAGCTGCGATTCGCGGCGACTCGCAGCGAGTCGCGGTGATTCGCAGCGACTCGCTGGGAGTCGCCGCGATTTACGCGCCAGTGTGCCATACCCCGCGATTTTTCTATACAAATCGATGATTCTACATACAAAGTTGAAAATTGCTGAGTCGCGTATCGCCGCGATTCGCGCTGCAGTGTGAGATCCGCCTTAGGAGATTAACGCACGCGAAGCCTTGGGTAATTGCTTGATGATTTGTAATTTACGCCTTAATTGTGGGGAGGACAATGTGGGAACAATCTTTACAAATCGACCTAGTCCCAAACTAAGCAACGCTTGTACAGTCGAGTTCATTTACATCTACACACTTACGGGAGCAAAAATATCTGAACACGACCCTATTGTCAGGAGCATAAAAGCGTGTTCAGATATTTTTACCCGACTGCGGCGAAGCCCAAGGGAAGGTAATGTGTTTAAACTGTATGTATGTATGTCTATATGTGTGTATGTATGTCCGTTCCTATGTCCGCTCGTACCTACTCAACGGCACAACCGATTTTGATAAATGATACCTACATCATTGGATTCGTCTTGATGGCGCGAGTGTCACTGGATATTCGTTATATAAAATAAACAAAACGGCGGATTTTATGCACTTTTAAAGTGCACCAAGGTCGGGTTTTTTTAGTAAAAAATTTATTGTTGTCTTATATGTGTAGATGTAAATGAACTCGACTGTATTATGAGTACTAGATAACGATATACATACTTATATAGATAAATGTATACTTAAATAGATAGAAAACATCAAAGAAGGAACAAAATACTCGTGCTCTTCACACAAATATTTGCCATTACCAGGATTTGAAGCCGGAACCTCTAGCTTCGTAGGCGGTCACTCCCACTAGACTAAACTTGTCGTTTTAAAATTAATTATGTCGGTCATTCTCACGAAGTATGTCTGCGGTCACCTAATTACCGCGACGCTGTTTTCATACTATTACTAAATGTATGGAGACGCGGTAATGAGACGCAGTCATACTTCGTGAGAATGGCCGATGTATTTAAGGAGATTTCTCGATGAGTGAAACTTATAATACTTTTCATCACACTTGCTCGAAAATGGTGTCATTACACGTAGGTTCTGCGGGCCGTAAATGACATATTACGCCCTAGGGCGTACTGGATTTCTTTTTAAATTTGAAATGGTGGTTCTGTTTTATTCTTATTTGTCATGTTCAAAGGAAACGCCAACTTACTTTTTTAACTTTTATTACTGAAATATTTATTTAAAGAGAACTGTTATTGCAAATGCATGTAAACACATGTTTCGGTAACATTAATTAAATGTTTAAATAATGTATTTCAGTATTTTGCAAATATAAAATCAACTAAAATGGCCGTTACCGCTATGGTTTCCAAACGTGACTTGACTTTGTCTATGACTTTGACATATGTCACTAATGTCACTGTCTGTTTTAATATTTTCTTGTCATACTGGGGCGATTACACAATACAATACAATATTCTTTATTGTGCACCAAAACAAAAGATTACAAAAACTTAAATCTAAAACAGCATAAATGGTAAACAACAGGCGGTCTTATCGCTAATAAGCGATCTCTTCCAGACAACCTTAGGGTAGTAGAGTGGGCGCAAAATAAAATCAGATGTGAGTAGGTAGTGCACAAGGAAATGAAAACAGATTATTATCAAAAACAGGACAAATACAAGTAAATAAATACACACACACACATATATACATATATATACATACATCTACATATAAACAAACAATAAATAAATGCATTCATTGAAATAAACGACACCAACAAATCGACTTAACTTTAAGGGAGTGATAGGTAGTGCTGCTTGAGTAGAGTCTTGAAAATGGGAAGGGATTTTGCACGCCTTAATTCTTGCGGTAGGGTATTCCACATTCGGATAGCTTGAAAGGTAAAAGAATCGCTATAAAATTTGGAAGAGGAAATAACTTGGGCCAAAAGATAGTTTTGTGAGGATCTTAAAGAAGATAGATATTTAAAACGCTCCTTAAGGTACCAAGGGGTAGTGGGGTTGAAAAGTATGCCAAAGAGGAGTGTAAGAATGTGAGAGTTTCGGCGAAGACGAATGGGAAGCCACTGGAGTTGCGAACGGAAATGGGAAACATGGTCATATTTACGCAAACCAAATATGAAACGAATAGCTACATTTTGAAGTCGCTCCAGTTTATTTAGCTGCTCCTCAGTGAGATTGGGATAGCATATATCTGCATAGTCTAAGATGGGAAGAATTAAAGACTGAGCTAGAGCAATTTTAGTGGAGAGTGGCAGTAGGTTACGTAGACGTCTTAAGGAGCCCATCGCAGCAAACACCTTCCTACTGACCTCACTGACTTGAGGAATCCAAGAAAGGGTACGGTCCATAATCACACCCAGATTTTTCGATTAGTAAGGTTATTATTAAGATTTCCTCACAAGTGTGATGAAAAACATTGTGTGTGCCACGGGCGGTAAAGAAATTACAAACTCGTGTTATTAAAGCCCTCGGTTTCACCTTGGGCTTATAACAAACTCGTGTTATTAAAGCCCTCGGTTTTACCTTGGGCTTATAACAAACACTCGTTTGTAATTCCTTACTTACCGCCCTAGATACACAATGTACTATTGATTTCAATACGCGAGTGCTCTTTTCAAGGGTTACAAGTCAAACGGTTGCAAGTTTGCAACTGACAGGCCGCTCAGTAATTGCCAGCCCTCGGGCAGGTACGCGATTCAGAGACCCGGTCTGCTTCGAACACCCAATTGCACAAACGTTAATTTGCGGTTATTTTCCATTAGGAAACCCGCTACTATGTTCTGGATTCGAGAGGTAAAATTGGAACGCGCGACGTTAGCACATTTTGATAAATGTAAAATTGACTATAGCTTGGCAACTTCGTTGGTGACACTCGCCTGTGTGCTTTTTGTTCTATGCAGCCGTAACTACTTACATAAGTTACCGCCAACACGAACGGCGACCGACGGAGGCAGCCTGCGGAGGCTCCTGTTCGTGTTGGTGGCATTGCTTAACAAAATATGAAAATACCGTAAAAAAGATGACATAAAGTCAAAATAAAATTAAAATCGAACGAGAAATGCGGAAGATATAAACATTTTAAAGCACTAATCAGACAGCGATTAGACAGAGAGATCCGATATGGACTATGACGTCATAGTACACGGCCGCCATACAATCTCTATACTATATTCTGTTTTGTTAGAAAGAGATAGAGATTAGTACATTGTGTATCTAGGGCGGTAAGTAAGGAATTACAAACGAGTGTTTGTTATAAGCCCGAGGTGAAACCGAGGGCTTTAATAACACGAGTTTGTAATTCCCTTAGGTACCGCCCGTGGCACACACAATGTTTTTCATCACACTTGTGAGGAAATCTTAATAAAATAAGCTTACTTTTCGACCCAGTATGACAAGAAAATATTAAAACAGACAGTGACATTTGTCACATATGTCCATAGACAATGCGAACGTCAAGTCACGTTCGGAAACCATAGCGGTAACGGCCATTTTAGTTGATTTTATATTTGCAAAATAAAGAAATACATTATTTAAACATTAAAAAAGTAAGTCGTCGTTTCCTTTGAACATGACAAATAAGAGTAAAACAGAACCAGCTTTTCAAATTTAAAAAGAAAACCAATACGCCCTAGGGCGTAATAGGCCATTTACGGCCCGCAGAACCTACGTGTAATGACACCATTTTCGAGCAAGTGTGATGAAAAAATCTTTGTTGTCTTATATCTTGATTATTTTTATAGTTATTCGAAAAATATTTTTTTCCTACTGTTTCTTGTATGAATGAGCTTTTATTAAAGTAAATAAAAAATATCATGCATATTCCCCATTATTCTCAGATTTGGAGTGAATCCTTTTCAGTCTCGAAGATGCGATTCGAAAATCGAATAACTAGGCCCGCATGACCCGTATGGGCCCCGCATGGAACTCACATACCCCGCATAGAGCTCACATATGGTTCCCGCATGATTACGCATTGTGGTTTGCGTCAATGTTTGCGATTGCTGAAGAGAATCATTCTACCAAAATACTTCAATTATTTTAAATTTAAGAATGCCTTTTTTTGACACCTCGTAAAAGGCCTATGGCTTGTGTATGTAGGTTTGAAGTAGGTAGGTTGACTAAAAAGTTCATAATTTAGGTAAATAAACCGGTAATAATATTATATGAAGAAACAAAGCATGCAACAATATTTAATACAACTCCATTGCCATAGAAATTTCGTCTTGTCCAATATTTTTGCGTGTCCCTTTTCATTACCTATTTATTATTTCCACGATAGTGGCTATCTATGAATCATGTTTTAATGTTTGTGGTCCGTACCTATTTATTTCTTTTTGCGGTACGCAACAGTATTTATTTGGCTTTAATAGTATTAATTAGGTAATTTAATAGATATGACAATAAATAATTACAACAACAAATACACGTCACAACCACCATAGACGAAACAAATGTCAATCCTCTTATTTTCTAACGCAATTCAAACTTGAAACTGCGTTCCAAATAATACGAGTTTTCGAACGAGATTCCAATTCGCCAGCGTTCCATTAAAAAAATAAGAGGGACCATGGAAGTAATTCATACAGCCGCGTGTGCTGAAGGGTTTAACGGCGCTATATTGGCGGCGACAGCTGAGCCCAGCCGGCGGCACCAGGTGTTGCCAGTTTATGAAAACTAATAACTATTTTTTTTATAATCTCAGGGGGCTGGCTGAAATTCATACCTTTGAAGATATCGACATTTTCGAATTTACAACGGGTATTTTTTATATACGGCTTATTTGATATGCGATCGTATATATGTGTAGGTATAAACACTTTGTCGAACATAAAATAATACAGAAACAGCACAAAAATCAATGGATATGTACAAAGGCAGACTTATCCCTGTAAGGGATCGCTTTCAGCTGACCTTTGAGTAAATTATATCAAAAGGAACGAAAAAGAAAGTGCTGGCGGGTATTGTACATTACGTCCTCTACCTATCGACCTCCCAGGGAAAAAACCAAACAAAAATAGTAAAAGAGCTTAGTACCTACATCGAAATAAAACAATCACAAGTTTGAAAATAAATCTCTATCTCTCTACATTAAACTCTCTATATTATTCCTTATGGAATTTCTATTCGCCAAAGTTTTTTGGTAGATCCATGTATATTGCAGGCTGTTCTTTTTAGGGTTATGTACCCAAAGGGTACCAACGGAACCCTATTACTAAGCCACCGCTGTCCGTCTGTCCCTCTGCCACAGGGCTGTATCTTTCGAACCGTAATAGGTAGAGACTTGTAATTTTCATAGAATATGTATTTCTATTGCCGCTATAACAGCAAATAATAAAAATAAATTAATGTTAAAAATAAAAGGGGGCTCTCACTCACATACAAGAACCGTATCTTTTTGGCATTGTTCGCTCCATTTCAATAATGGAAATAGGTAGACGGTTTATATATGGCCACTATAACAACAATACACAACTACACAACTAGGGTGGTAAAATAAAGAAAGGCCGAGATCGCAGATGTTTGCGGCCCGAGCTGCAAGCGACTGACATAAATATGCGATCGAGGGCTTTTTTATTACCTCCCGTTTTGTGTTCATCATTTTATGTCTGCACTTGGCCAGAAAGCGGCTTTTTCCGTACGCGCAGCGTGCGGAAAAGCCACTTTATGGCCAGGTGTGACATAAATAATAAAAACTAAATAAAATTAAAAGTTCCCCATACAAGAAACGTGTAAAACGTGTGTGTCTCTACCCGACGATGGTACAAAACGCTTCGTGTGCGAATCCGACTCGCACTTGTCCGGTTTTTATTATAATAACCTAAGCCCTCTCGTCATGGACGATGAATAGTGTCATAAATCACTAAAAACATATTTATTTCGCAGAAAAATTGCATTTAACTGCTACAATTCTTCTGCACAGCAGCTTCACTAACTTTCAGGAAGAACTCGGAAAATCCTGAACCCATTTTGATACGATAAACTCTCTGTACAGAACCCTTTTGTCGTTGGTTCGAGTTAATCCCTATATTTAAATCTGCTATGTACCTATACAAATCATAATAATTTATTTTAAAGTGTTTATTGCTACCCTATAGTAAAACTAGAGCGTATTAAAAAACAAGCAAACAAACAAAATATGAAAAATGTCTCTACTATGTGTTTATGTGAAACATCAAACGACTATTAAATTAGGCGCGCAATTAAAAAAACTCGAAGCATTATCTTCGTAAACAAATATTAAAGCAGCTCCACATGCCTACACAATTTTATTCAGCCGTAAATTATACCCCATTGCTAGTTTTACGCGTCTCTCGTAAATTAACCAACATGAAATTAACATCAAATCTTCCTATGTAAAACATAATAAACGCTGATTTAAAACAACGCCGATAAATTACATGTTCCCTTACCGCAGCGTTTTTGACAGCTGACAGCTTACAGCTCCTATACAGTCACAGTTCACAATAACACAGTCACCACAACGCCTTAGTCCACCAAAAATGGTCTACTCGAACACGCTACGCGATTAAAGAATATATTAATGACCATAAATAATTTTGATTTTTTTTCGAACGCGATCTCAGAGGGACGTTCGAAAACACGACACGTGTTTCACCCACCGCGTATCGCGGGCAACTGAGGGCGGCATGGCTGCCGGGCGGGCCGGAAAACCGCTTTTTTTTAATGAAAACTGTTTGGGCAGCCTAGAGCGTTTAATTTATAGATTTTAGAGGTTAGCTCGCGTAAACTTAAAGCGTTAACTTTGTTTATGTTAGTATTAAGCGAAAAAGGATATTATGCTGTAAATATGTTTTATTTATAGTAATATTTCGATAATGGTTACGATACGATGGAAAAAAATCATGAAAGTTTTATTCATGTTTAATGAAGGTTGTGGTATTATCGGAAACATTTACGTACTTAGGTACCCACGTACGTAGGTACTTTACTGAACATTGAGAAGCAATAGTATCTAAACTAGAGAAGAGGCCCGAAATATCTATACACGCTTTTAATTCCATAATATTAGAGTTATTCTCATAGAAATATAATCATTAAAGCTGCACAAACAAATTAAAATATACAAGGTGTGTCGTGAGGAATCCAAAAGATTTAAACCCCGCATTTCTGAGGTCATTAGGAGTAAAAAAATGTTATACAACATAATATCAAAATCGGTAAAAATAATGCTTTTTCTTGTTACGATTATATTTTTTTATTGGTTTTTGTAGATTTTATGGGTGTTTGGCGATTTTGACATTATGTTATATAACATTTTTTACAGCCAACTGTAATTATATATAAATTATTTGGGTGCCACGGCGTGGTAAAATAGTTGATCATATTTGTTTATTGTACCTACCAACCTACTGTACACTATTTTCTGCAAATAAATAACTTTGACTAATGACCTCAGGAATGCCTGGTTAAAATCTTTTGGATTCCTCACGAGCACCTTGTATATGTATACCTAAGTAAATAGGTCCGCTTCGTTAAAAGTAAGTGTTGGCTGTTTTGTATCGGAAAAATGTGCTACAGCGAGTCCGTATTGCTCTATATGTAGGTATGTAGCAACGGTTAAAAAATCGTTAGAAAAATATCACGAATGATCACGATGGGGGAGGGGGGAGAGAAGAGATCGCGTGTAATTTTTTTTACACAACGGGAAAGCCAAAAGCTACGAAATTACTCAACAATATTTTCAATTTTCAAAATTACACTGAATGATCTTGGATGGGGGGGGGGGGGGGGGTAGCGTTACAATCACTAAATATCTATCACCAAGGGGGAGGGGGGGTCAACAATAGGCCAAATTTGATCACATGATTTCTGGACGAGCCCAAAGCATTTTCGCCCTAGCTGAATCGGAGACATTTCGCGCTCGCGCAAGGCAAAGTTTAGTAATCTATCAGTAGCGCAGCATCCAAAGAACTCGATTCCTACCGGCTTGCCTAATATCAGGCATTTGAGCATCTTCTTCTACAGCTCTTAAGGAAAATGTACGGGAAATCTGCACCTGCTTGCCCAAGGATATCTTACTCGCCACGCTAGTGTACTCGTAATCTATAAACAAATTGCCAGATGATCCCTAAAAAACAAACTCGCTATTTGATACGTAACAGAGAAATTGCAGCAGAAACGTGTGTTACGTAGGCGTGATGTATCGTTTGCTATGCCAAGTTACTGTTTAGATCAGTGGTGGGCAAAGTACGGCCCGCGGGCCATCTCCGGCTTATAGTCGAATTATAGTAGTACTTATAGGGCCCCTGATAATACTAAATTGTTGCTATAGTTCTGTCCTCCTCTGAAATTCCTTATATTTTCTGGCCCGCTATGAAAAAACTTTTCACGCCACTGGTTTAGATCCCAAAACATCTACCTATTTCATAAAAATCTGAGTGACTGACAGACTACGAACAGACTTAGGCACTGGTTCCAACACCGGCGAGTACGCGAGTAAAGTTGGGCGAGTAAATAGCATTACATGGCGGATCTGGAAAGGTCAATTGGGTTATTCTGCGTAAATGTAACGTGAGTCACAATTTTATTGCGTGTTTTTTTGCATTAAAAATACAAATTTTGGTCTTAATATATCTAGGGATGATAAGTAACACTTCTTTAGAGATATAAATAAATAAATATTAGGGGACAATGTTACACAAATCGAACTAGCCCCATAGTAAGCTCAATAAGGCTTGTGTTATGGATACTAGACGACGATATATTTAATAGATACAAATACATAGAAAATATCCATGACTCAGGAACAAATATTCGTGCTCATCACACAAATAAATGCCCTTACCGGGATTCGAACCCCAGACCTCGTGCTTCGTAGGCAGGGTCACTACCAACTAAGCCAAAGCGGTCGTCGAACTATAATATATTAACACTTTAATTTGCATCGTGATGTTTTAAAACTTAATGAAAATTGTGACTCACGTTACCTCTTACCGCGGATTGACCCAATTGGTCACTGTGCCTGGTCAGCCGGCAACGAACTGTTACTCGCACAACTTTACTCAATTACTCGCCGGCGAAGGGACCAGTGCCTTAAGGTGGATTCGCTCCATACAAAAGTTAATTCACATTCACGAGTTACTAGCAGAAAACCAATCTGATTAAAATTTTTCAATTCTTAACTATTCTGTTCGCAACTAATTCATCTTATACTTTTTTATTTTAAAGTACTATTACTAGCAAAAGTATAATTTGTATAGCAACTTTTGTTTTAATCAAATATATTAGGCGCATATTTATTATTTAATGAAGTATCTGTCGTCGATTTCCGAAAGTAAAACGTAAATTTTTAAAATACCTGTCTATTTCGTTTATTAAAAAAAATTAACGTTTTGCGTGAATGTGCTCCAACACAAAAACTGGAAAAGTGCGAGTCTCTAAATTACACTTTTGGCGTCAAACGCCAAGCGAAAACCGTATCGTTTCCTTATATCTCGATATATTTCTGTGCGCATAACTTACATTTCACGACACATGTTTGGACCCAGCTTTAAAGATGTGCGTACAGCGGCCATCTTGTTCTAACCGTGCAGTTGTTGCAGAAGGACAAGTCACTGACAAATGACAGTCGCTTAGCAGTGGGCGCGGCGTTTATAGGCAGTCCCGGTACAGTAATTATTACCAATCGGCATTTTTGCAAAATCTTAATTCGCAGTGTTCGAATATGAACAATATTTAAACACTACACAGCAATTGAACAAATACCAGCGATGTTGGTCCAGCCGCACCGCGCGTGCCATATGTATAACTGTTATCCAGTGTTCGGCGATATCGGTGTAAAACTTCAACAAAACTTGTCGTTCGTAGTCGTTTCACACTCCCCTTGAGTTGGAGGCGTGGGGGGAGTCATATAGATTTCAAAAAGGAAATCTGGTGGTCAGCTGCTTAGGTACAAGGATGTCATTAAAAGAGAAATGCGGCAGTGCGACGTGGACACTCTGCACTGGGAGCGTTTGGCAAAAAATCGGCCAGAGTGGAGAAAGCTCGTAAATGATAAAGTGACTGAGTTTGAAGAGCGACGTAAGAGGGAGCTGGACAATAAACGCGACATGCAGAAGGCACGACCACGGGCGAACATCGCGTATAATTGCGTCAATGGTGTGCTCACATGTCCCCAATGCACGCGAACTTTTGCGGCGAAGATTGGGTACATCAGTCACGTAAATGCTCACCAGCGGCGGCAATAACTCGGAGTTGATAGCAGTCGCCATAACCGAAATCGGTTGGATGGGGATGATGATGATAGATTTCAACTTTCCTGTGGACAAAACAATGATAGTTAACGACCCATCACTATGTTTTTATCATATAGGCCTAGAAGACGAAGAGTAGGGTCATTTGCCTATCTATAGGGGTCTAGCTAGAAAATTAGGCTTTTGCCCCTAAAAAAAGCCCCTAATTTTGTGATGTCCACGGGAAAGACACGAACACCAACACAACAACTCAAACTACAAAATCTGTATGACTCGGGGATTGGCCATATCAGGGCGTGAGCCCTCTGTGGCTGCTTCTTCCGGCCGTGCAACTGCACGACGGTCTTCCTGTATGCTGCCTCTCCAGCTGTGTGCCTTGCGAGCTTTGGTCTGGGGAAGTAGCTGGGTTGATTGGTTGGCTTTCTTGGTTCTTCGGCTCTTCTACTGCCCCTCCTCAAAGTGGTTGTGGCCTGTCAGTGGCTTTAATAATAATAATAATTTATTTATTTCAGGCATCAAAGGCCCATAGATAAATACCTTACAATCTAACATACATATCACATCACATTACAAAATAAACTTAACACCTAGGTCACATTTCACTGCGATGTGGTAACGCTGTTCGGGGTGTCAGGTAGCCGCCTGCGGAAACGCCGGAACATGACACCCATGGCTTTGACGTAGTGCTGGCCATTCTGTGACTTGGTGGGTTCCTGGGTTGCTGAAGATCTTCCGGAATAAGTTCCCTGGGTAGGGCTCACGATCTTCTGTCCGGCGGCCTGGCGCGGGCGGCGCGATCCCATGGAGCGAAAGCTCAGCGTTATCCGCCCGGAGATACATGGCCTTGGCTAGTTGTCCGACGAAGGCATCCAGCCCTTGCCAATTCATGTCGTCTTGGATCGTGAGGTTGCGCATGTATCGCGGCGTCTTTATGATGCGCAGGGCTTAAGCTTCCTGCGCACGCAGCCTTTTTTTATTTGATGCCGATGTAAGAGCGTACGGTTCACGTAGGCCTACTCTCATAGATGAGAGTGAATGGGCTGTAGTTGCCACGGTAGCCACTCTGCCGTCCTAGTCTAAAAGGCGACTTATTACTATGAACTTCCATAACAAAAAGTCGCCTTTTAGACTAAGACGGCAGCACTGCGGGTTGGAAACTTGTGCTTTCGCAGCCTGAGTGCTATTTAGAAATCTTCCTGTGTAACATTTAAACCATCTTACCCACTAACCTGTCGCCAGAGAGCAGTGTTCGCACTTCTGTTCCGGTGTGGGGGTAATACAGCCGCTGAAATTACTAGCATAGAGGCATTCTATCTCTGTCCTCAGAGTTGGCAACGCATTTATAATATTAAGATTGCAAATGTCCATGGGCCTCAGAAGTCACTTACCATCAGGTGACCTGTGTGCTCGTTTGACTTTCCCACGACATAAACAAAAAAAAAATTGAGAGATTTGTATGAAGACACTCACTTGCCCATAGGCATTGCGTACCTAGATGGTATTGAGATGCGAATTCGTGCGCACTACTGTCCGATCGCGCCAAGTTTGCACTTCTTTTCTACGCAGCTTCGTTGACGCTAAGTGCAAACTTAGCTCAACCAGATACGATAACAGCCCAGCAATTGGGTAAACACCGTCGATGTTGGTACAGCCGCGTGGCGCGTGCTGTTTGATTAAATAACGGCTTTGTGACGTCACAGCTTGCGAAAATATTCAGGAACATTTGAGTATACAATAAAAACGTGGCTACGGTAAGTTTAATTGTTTTATGTACTTGGTCTTTGTATGTCGTAGCAACATAGTGGAGCGTTTTCCAAAAAAAAAACCGGAGTAGCTACTTTCTCAAAATATGGACTTGTGAGGTTTTTTTGGCTCAGAATCGTTAGTACTTTCGAACCTTATACGTAAAAAAAAGTGTCCCAATTTTTTTGTTCCATTACGTCACCATTTTGCATAGTGTTTGTATGAACGTGACGTAGTGGAAAGACAAAAATCCCATACAAATTTTGGGACACTTTTTTACGTAAGTATAATGTTCGAATGTACTAACGATTCTGAGCCAGAAAAACCTCAAAAGTCCATATTTTGAGAAAGTAGCTACCCAGGTATTTTTTTTGGAAAACGCTCAGTGATGTTTTTATTTTAAAATATTTTCAGTAAATAGAATCGGACGTCATTGGTTTAATAGGCGTTTTCGTTATACATAAACATTGTTTGCCAAATCGTCCGTATTATTAACGTCTCATGACCCTACATCAGGTAAGGTTTACAAATAAATTAATCAATTTTCGAGTCAGAATAAGGTATTTGTACTTAGTATTTAATCCTCAAATTCTTCGGGCACATCACCCGTAACGAGGACTCCATGGAACGTTTGGTGGTGCAAGGGAAAGTCGAAGGCAAAAGATCTCGGGGGCGGTCTCCAACACGGTGGACAGACCTTATAAAATCTGTGACACATTCCAGCATTAATGTTAACTCTCACTCCGCCAAACATAGAGATACATGGCGCCGCATCACAAGAGAAGCGATGGCGCAAGAGTCGACCAAGACATGACCACTACCACTCTGCCAAGAGTGCACGACTAAGAAGAAGAGACTTAGTATTTGTAACCTGGTACCTATTTGTAGTATGTAATTCTGAGTACCTTAGTAGTTAACTAACGCTGTATGTTACGTAGGCAAAGTATACGGCCATTCTCACGAAGTATGTCTGCGGTCACCTAATTACCGCGACGCTGTTTTCATACTAAATGTATGCAGACGCGGTAATTAGACGCAGTCATACTTCGTGAGAATGGCCGATAAAGACGGACAAGTAGTTCAACATCAGCCGCTTAGGAGCGGGCGACACGTGTTTACACAGGCGCGCCATAGCGATAGGATTGCGATCCATAATAGAGCATTCTCACGCATTCTTAAATCTTTGTTTGTAGTGCGTTTCGTATGGCGCGCACTCATACAAGCGCGCGATGTGCCTTTTGTAAGAAGAAAAATTACTGCTATTATAATGTGACGTAGATATCTAGTGGTAGCCGAATGCACACTGAAGTCATACAAAATCAAATAAAACAGGAATTGAATACTATATTTTATATACTATTTTCTTGTTTCATTTTATTACATACGTAACATACAACGTCTACAAAGATAAGATGACCAGTTAACTCCATACATATGTCGCCGCCAACTAGCTTAATTAGCCATTTAGTTAACTGCCTAGCCTTTTCATTTAAATTTTAGGTTAGGTTTGTTAGTTAGCTTGTGTCTCTCAGAGTAGAAATAGAAGCCCCGCGTAGCGGCGCTTCGTCGACCTGCTGGCGGTCATAATTTATTGAAAATGCTAGGCATTTAACCAAATGACTGATTAAACCAGTTGGCTGCGACACATATACTACGAAGAGGGATTACTAAGGGAGTGGCAATATACGAAAGTAACCTGCCACGCCTAAAGATTTCACAATTAATGAAAGTCAAAAGCGGTAGTATTTTTATTATTTAATGTAATTGTAAGGCATAGAACAAATACTTTGTGTGAACTATGTGGGTGCAAATGCGGGTTGTACACATGTAAATAAAGACATAGGTACGCAGTTTTAACATCCAATGTGCTGTAACTTGATTTTTTAAATAATAAATTAAATTTGCATAACAGTTATAAAGGATCGTTTAAAATTAGCGGGACACGTTGACATTAACTGAATACGTATATTGCGCTGGGAATGGGCAAGGCAGTTTTAGGGTATTTTCCAATAATTAAAATAAATTAATTAACCGTTAACCATCAAATTATGTTTCAAAAACGGCTCGGAAAAATCCAGCAATAAGCGACAAGAAAGAGCACGCGTTATGCAATAAAGAGAGACGGTCGGATCGGGTGCGTTCCGGTGGTCGATCCCGAACGACAGTTGTTACTTGTTAGAGAGCGAGACTTCTGTACATAGTACCAAGGACCATTAAAACAAGAGGACTGTCATTCTCCATACAAAAAACTGTTCCCCGATATTTACAACGCCATCTATGTATAAGCTTGGTATAAGAATTATATTATTTACAATTATTCAACTTTGCAAGCGTGACACAGTATTTAAATATTAGAATTTATTTATTATTAGCTGTTTACGAACTAATTGTTACTGTACTATGTTTCTTTGTTCAATTATAACATCGTTAAATGTTTAGTTTTTTAGTGCCATCTAGTTTTTGCCTGGATACCCCTTGCGGGCGGGGCACGATCCAAAGTATGGAGAATGACTGTCCTCTTGTTTTAATGGTCCTTGATTGATAGTACTATTACTTATTCTGTGGCAATACTCATTTTAGTGCCATCAACGATTTTAAAATTATAAAAACTAAAACAACGTGCTTGTGACGTCGAAGCCAGATTTCTTGTAAACTGCATACTAGGTATCGCTGAGCGTATTGACACTTCATAAAAAGAAGCTGATGATATGCATGCAGCATTTAGCCTAAACCTTTTAGGGCAGACCACGGCAATCAAAATCGTATAATTATGATTCCAAACTTACAAGTGTGAAAGTTTACACGCCGTGAGGTTTCTATAAATGTTCAAGCAGGAAATGATTAATGGCTGCAAACCACCGTTGTCTATGGAAAATAACGATTATTGAATGAATAGTTTATGATCGCACCCATTACTAGGCGCACAATATGGACGCTTTACCAGGGTTGTACCTTCGTGGCGAGATTTGATTAAAATTTCATGCATTTTAAAATTATGTGTGTGCGTGGTTTTTTAGTGTCCGCCCAAAACTAGTTCTCACGGCCGAAGCTGAACCCGAATTTCGGATTCGGTCTTATAGTTTCGGCTGAAACCGAAACTTTCATATAAGATGGCAGCCTCCGAAGGCCCCCGTTCGTGTTGGCGGTAACTTGTGTAAGTAGTTACGGCTGCACAGAACGAAAAGCACACAGGTGAGTGTCACCAACGACATTGCCAAGCTATAGTAGCCGTGCGTCGAATTCGCGAAGTGAGCCACTCGTTTAGGCTTATGATGCTACGTTTTGTCACGCGATAATAGTACATTACACAACTCGGGTGGTAAAACAAAGAAAGGCCGAGATCGCAGATGTTTGCGGCCCGAGCTGAAAGCGAGGGACGTAAATATGCGATCGAGGGCTTTCTTTATTACCTCCCGTGATGTGTACATAATTTTATGTCTATACTTGGCCAGAAAGCGGCTTTTTCCGTACGCATAGCGTGCGGTAAAAGCCACTTTATGGTCAGGTGTGGCATAAATAAATTATAAAGCATCCGTTACTCTTACACACTATTTGACAGAACGTGACGGATGCTTTATCATTAGGGTTCCGTACCAAAATGGTAAAAAAGGAACCCTTATGGTGCGACTCTCTGTCTGTCCGTCTGTCTGTCCGTTTGTCACAGCAAGATATCTCAGGATCTACTGATGCTATCGACATGAAATTTGGAATTGTGTTAAAAACCGCTAACCCGAGCTTATTGGACAGAAAAAAACTTATACCTTTTTTCAAGGACCTTAAAATAAATAGCCGGACGGAGCGTCGCCAATAGAGAACTGAAGCATAAAGTCGGCCTGCTGCTTGTACTTACGAGCCCGCACGCACACATCAACTAAGTAGTTTTTTCCTACTACCGTTAAGTTAGCCGGCGGACTATTGATGCTTCAGTTCTTTGCTAGGGATCCTCCGTCCGGCTATTTATTTTAAGGTCCTTGCCTTTTTTACTTCTTTTTTAAATGGGAACGAAATGGGATGTCGAAAATCAAAAGTACCTAGAGCTATTATATCGAGTGGGGTATGGTATCAAATGAAAGGACTTAGTGTGTAGATTCCAAAACCATTTTATTTTTTTTTCTTAGACATGTAGTTTTCATTTATTTATCGCGCGAGAAAGCTTAGCATCACTGGTAGGTATATGTATTAGAAGCCATAACTGTGGCGCAGCCCTAACTCTCCGCTGTCACCTATTCAGCGTTATATGTCACGATGTGAGACAAATTACGAGTGGTACAATATGCTTCGATAACTACTATAATTCCGATGAAAATAGCTCAGCCTTTAGCTTTAATGTGTAATGACTTCAGTGGGCTTGTGATGCTGTCGTATATCTGGCGGTGAATTAATGATAGAGCATTCGTCACTCGCTAAGTCGGCAAGGGCCGGATGGTTTAACTTTATAAATTTTATCATTTATTTATCACGGGATATACGCGCACTTCGTCTGCTTAAAAAATAAAGAACACAATTAACAGAAAGTAAACACGCAACGACACATAAACTCGCTCAATCTTTTGTTCAATAACCGCACAATCGTCTATATTTTAACTATACATGGTAAATAATCCTGCGCAAAATGTTATACTTAGGTTCATAATTATAATGTGATGTGAAATGGATAGGTCGCCCTAAAATGTCTCTCATTAAACAGCCAAACTAAATAAGTTTCTGTCAAAAAATGGTTATTAGAGACAAGCAATTAATCCCGACTGCACTTTTTTTTATAATCGCAAACTGCACGTCACAACTAATAATTAAACGAGCCCAATCCAGTTCCCCGGGGGATTTATTTTGTGTAATTAAGATGATCCTATGGCTGCGATCCGGCTCCTTCATCAAACCAACTTCATGTCGTAGTAATCATTATTTTATTATCGTCTGATGTAGAAAATTTTAGCTCAATCGGACACCGGGAAATGGGTCAAATTTAACTTCCAAGATTTGATTACAGACACACAGACACCGGGACAGGTGAAACTGAATAAAAGCTTGTAAAATACACTATTATTCACATACATGATCTCAGTTCACAAACTGATGAAATAGCAATAAATCAGCGCAGTACCAACATTACGCAAACAAAGAAAACGCGGGCAATAAAACATCGCGAAAAGCTATCTCTAATTAAAATGACATCAGAACACACGCGCCATCTGGCGCGCGGACGTGACGTCACGCTGCGACGCCATTTGCATTTTTTGCCCGGCACCGTTTGGCGCCAACCGCAGAAGTGCGTTCCAAATGTAATATGGAATTAAATTGTGCTATGTTTCCGTTTGTGATATATGGGTTTGTGTTGTTAGTTAGTTCTTTTTTTTTGGTATATAATTTACTGGTTTTTATTTTACAATATGAAAGCAGTAAATTGGTAAATCTGTAGGTACATCTAAAACAACAGACTGACAAATAACGTATATAAGGTCCTAATTTATTAGTTGCAGATATTTTTACAGCTGATAGTACTCGGTCTCTGGAGTATATTAAAGCATGAAACATTATAGCTTTTACGATGTTTTTTTGGAGAAAAAGGAAAAACAAATTTGCTACATAATAACACCCTGTTAATGTGATTACTAAATGAAAACTCATTGAACAGATTCTAGTACCTAGTTCTTTTACGTACCACTTAACTGTAACTGGCCACTTCACGTCGATAAATCCCATCCGAATGACATTTGCAGTTTTCCTGCCGAACCGTTACGACATTTACGACAAACAATTGTTGACATGACAGATATGGTTATTGTGACATGTGATAATGCACATGGTGATTTTTTTTAGACGAAATTATAATTAATTTTTTTGTTAGGTAAATGAAATCAAAAAAGTTATATGAAAAGATTTCTTAATTTCTATTTAAAGTTAATTATTTTAATGTAAAGTATAATGTGTTAAAATATCTGCAACTAATAAATTAGGACCTTATATACTCCTCGCGCCGACAGTTCACTCTTTCCACTTGTATTTGTACACCTGATTCCGAAAATGATAAACAAAACTTATTTGTTTCATATTATAATTGCTGAAATTTGATTTTATATGTAAACGTGCTATAATTCCGAATAATGTCTACAAACCGTTTAAAAATGAGAGCGACGCCATTACAAAAGTATGGAGAAAGAACTGTCATAGGGATCACAGCGTACAGTGTATTGCAGATTATAAGATGAAATTTGAAACGTGTATTTATACTGGAACATAGAAGGCCTCTAACGATTTTTCGAACGAATGGTTGACACGGGATATGAAAATTTGTATGAAAAAGTTCACGCGGATGAATTCGTAGGGCGCTAGGGCGACATTTCATTCCGCAATTTTGCCCCTCTGGCTGGAGGGACTTAGCCAGCAACTAGAAAGAGCACGCGTTATACGATAGAGAGAAACGGTCGGATCCGATGCGTTCCGTCCGGTGGTCGGACCCGAACGTTAGTTTTGTTAGAAAAAGAAACTTGTGTATGTAGTATTACCTATTTTGTGCCACAGGAAAGACGCTCATTTTCTGAAATCTGTAAGAGCCTCCGTCAATCGTTCCTAAGCCACGAATATATTAAAATAATTCCCAAAACTACCATACCAACATGGATCGCTATTAGCTAAAACTAATTTGCAAAAGTCACGAACCGTCAAATTGGAATTACACGCCGAACACACGACAATAGAATACTAAAATACTGACGATTATAAACGACAATATGGTGAGTAGAAATATAAGCCGTTGATATGCTTGGAGAGTCTGACATGGGTGGAAAAAGTAAGATGGGTGGATCAAGGCCATGCTCTAAAACAGTGGTTCCGAACCTGAAGGTAATTACTCCTTTACGGGTAAAATTAAGTTTTCTCAGGGGTAATACTCATATTAAATCGTTTTTCTTTGAGTACTTTCATATACTTGTCTGTATTACCTATTTTTTGAAGGGGTAATGATACAATTCTAGAGGGGGCCTGTGGGTGATGTGGCAATTAAGGTTAGGAACCACTGCTCTAAAAAGTTGAAGACTTAATAGACTTATTAATAATAAACCAAATTTTATCATAGAGAAGAAATTATTTGAAAATTCTGCCAGGTCGGAATACACTTAACTTTAAGGTTTTAGTTTTAGATTAATTATAACTATGCACTTTGATATCCTACAACACTATTAAATTCAGAGATATTATAAAAATACTGAAATAGGGAATATCCTACTATTTGTAAACGGTTAAATTAAACTTGTATTTCAGTACACCTACTTGGTCGTGATCGTCCTGCCAGTCGCCGTGTGCCAACTGGAGCCCGACGTGCGCTTCGACGAGGAGAACGACCGCTTCGACCTGACGCCGCTCATCGAGCAGGGCGCCTATGAGCAGTGGGGGAATGTCGTCGGCGAGCGGCGATCAGACGGGTAAACTAAGACGAAGAAGTCGATCATACGGGTAAACTAAGACGAAAAAGTCGATCAGACGGGTAAACTAAAATGAAAAAGTCGATCATACGGGTAAACTAAGACGAAAAAGTCGATCATACGGGTAAACTAAGACGATAAAGTCGATCAGACGGGTAAACTAAGACGAAAAAGTCGGTCAGACGAGTAAACTAAGACGAAAAAGTCGATCAGACGGATAAACTAAGACGAAAAAGTCTGTCAGACGGGTAAACTAAGACGAAAAAGTCGATTATACGGGTAAACTAAGACGGATAAAGTTAAGAGCCGGGGCGTGAGGTACGAGGGAGCGGGTAAGTAGTAGATATTTTAGAATATCCGACTTCAAATGAACCAATTCTATAACATTTTTTTTTAAATAGCCTGCGAGGTGTCCCACTGTTAGGCAAAGGCACTCCGTGATTTCCACAACTCCCAATTTGATGCCTCCTCCGACCAGTTGTAAAGGAATGCCTCCAAGTCGTCGCGCCATCTCTGTCTAGCTAGGCCTGCCCCGCTTGCGTCGCCCGTCTTTAGTTATTATAAAAAAACCTTAAACTATTAAATGTGCGCCTATAAAATTTGAATAGTTCTCTCAATCAGTACCCGACCCGAACTGGTTACGATGGGACCAACTGGTAGGTGTAAATTTTAAACAAAATATGAATCTTCTTCCAGATCGGTCAAGCGATCTTTGAGTAGGTAATCGGGAAAAACACATGAAAAAAAGTAAACAGAAAGTTATTTTTTTAACTGTCCATACTTTCCAGACTTACTGATTGTTGTAAACATCGGACTAGGTGGGGGCCGTAGCGTAGCGTTCCCTGTGATCGAACCATCGGTCGCTTGGCCCGGACCACCTTGAAGTTTCGGTGATTACCCGAAGTGAGCAACGGACCAGCGGGAAAGGTTGAAGCGGAACAACCTGTCCTTATGTAGAGTGTGTACATCGATCGAGTTTTAGTTGCCGGTTTGCTAAACCTAGCGAGGTCAGGTAAAAACCCATGAATAGGGGATAAAACATCATAATGTTCGTTTGTAATTTCTTGCGATCCAATAGAAAACTCCATCATTTACACATTTTGTATTTCCGTCAGATTATCTTCAGATCCCAAGGTATCCGCAGCCACACTCAAATTCCTGAAAGCGCTGAGACGTTTCCAAGAAAACCACAGCAGTTACAAAAGTCTGAACCAGTCTACATACAACGGAGATATAGTTAGTTACTTACATGGACAGCCAGAACAGACCAGACGATCAAACGCGGAGGTGGATAAGGAAGTGTTGGTGCACCATGCAGTGCCCGTCCTGATGAAGGTCGAAGGCGTAATGGTGCCTCACGATGAGTAAAGTTATGAAACCTTTCAAATTGGGTTTTAATTCATTTTCGCACAAACAGCCGTACTTAGGTGTTTTTTGTTGATGTCGTCCACGTCTGTCAGGCTTGCCTTGGCTGTCCGGAACAGACTTACGCACTCGTAAGCGTGTAAATGGCATTTGAGCGTTTGTAGAGGTTTGGAGCTTGTAGGCGCTTGCCTAGCCTCCACAAGCGTGTAAACGTACCAATAGATATCAATACAATACGTCACGAGCTTGATGTTTTACCATTTTGTGCAAATTAATTAGCAGCAAAATAAATTGGCCCGTCACTTCTTTCTACTTCGCAGACACACCTTGCTTAGCCACAACGCCGGATCTGCTTGACAAAGAGTGCCAAAATGCTAAACGTGCTAAAAATAAACTGAAAGACGATATTTATGGTGTAAAAACGTTAAATAAAGAGCATCGGATTAGAAGATAATCTAGCTCAAATGGCATATTTTGCACAAGACGAGCGAGACATGTCGTACCAATTTAGAGTTCCAATACCTTTTTTTTATGGACAGTACCGGGATCCTGGGATTGCCTAAAATAAAAATACCGGTATTGGAAACCCTACAATCAGGGTGGCAATCCGTTCGCTGATGAAACTGGCTTGTTTAGAACAAACTTTACTTTTCAAAATGATCGGACAGAACTGACAAAATGTTTTTCGCGGTTGAAAAGGATTGGTAAAAAAATAGAGTGAATTGAGTTCTATATTTTCTGCTTTTAACATTGTGGACTAATTATTAACATGTGCTAAACCTTTAGCCTGGAAAGTAAATGGTACTTTGATTCCTTTAGGCACATTCCTGCGGTAATTTCGCATATTGTCTTTCTGTTGTTGAATGACATTCAGTAATTGTTCTTTTACGTTTGAAGGATTTCCGTCTGTGTATAATGCAGTCTGTCTTTCACGAAGAGTGGATAGATCTCTTTCATCTTCATCCAAAATTGATGAAACTCTGTTTTTCAATTCATCAGTATCAACATCTTTAATGTTTGGCAATATGTCCCTAAGTTTAATCAAAACTTTTCTTTTTATCTTTGGCAGGTGATTGAGATCAACGTCGTGTTCTTTTTTAAGGACGTAATTCACCAAAGTATTCAGATTCGGATAAGCGACTGAATGTTTGTGGTTTGTATTTTGGTTGGTATCGTAATCATCGTCACTTAAATCGGATAGTTGAAGGCCTTGAAATTCATCGTTTTCCTTAACTAGATACACATTTCCGAAAGCGTCATAAAGTTTATAGTATTCGCGCCCAGCTCTGGTTGGTGAATTGCATCCACACCTTAGGTTATATACTCCATCTTGGCTATCTTCTTTATTTCCCAACAATTCGCAGCCACACTTGTTATCACCTGACCAATATTCGTCATCATCCTTATCATCGTATTGACGTCCAACTCTGGCTGGTGAATTGCATCCACACCTTAGGTTGTATATTCCATCTTTACTATCTCTTTTATTTCGCAACAATTCACAGCCACATTTGTTATCACCTGACCATTCGTCATCACCCCTATCATTGTCATTATTGTTTGAACGCCCAGCTCTGTATGGTGAATTGCATCCACATCTTAGGCTATACAATATATCGTTATTATCTCCTTTACTTCTCAACAATTCACAGCCACATGTGTTATCATCCGTCCAATATTCGATATCATCCTTATCATTGTCTTGTCCAGCTCTTGTTGGGGAATTGCATCCACATCTTACGTTAATTATACCTTTATTATCTCCTTTGTTTTGCAACAAGTTACAGCCACATTCGTTATCATCTGACCAATATGCGTCATCTTTATCATTGTACCCACCAATCCTAGGCAATTTTTTTTCTTTGTCCTCCTTGTCTTCGTTAAGCCTCTTTTCAAATATTTCATCTTCTGTATATTTGTCTTGCGCATCCCCATCCTGTCTATATTCTTTTGCTATATTCTCATCCTGACCGTCATCGTTGCCATCTCTTCCAGAATTATCGCAATGGCATTTTATGATGCCAGGCTCAAGATTGTTCACGTATCCACACGAACATTTTGGACCATCTATATTCTCGTTCATTACACGTTCTTGTAAAATATCTAAGTGCTTTGATAGTTTATTGTTTAATGCTTTTAACCTTTTAGAAGATTTCTTCTTAGGCTTATCTAAATATGATCGGACCTCCTTGTCTATCAATAGTTTTGTCGCCTTCGGATTGGTGTTCAAATTGGTACTTTTGTGATAGTTTCCCTCGTCTTTTAAGAGGTTCAGCAGTAATGCTTCTAATTCTGATAGTTCCACTACATTAGTTGGTGCTAAGGATTTTTGG
This sequence comes from Eudemis profundana, assembly GCA_947034925.1. Lineage (NCBI taxonomy): Eukaryota > Metazoa > Arthropoda > Insecta > Lepidoptera > Tortricidae > Eudemis > Eudemis profundana. Next base: position 3,366,471 of record OX344814.1, on the reverse strand, counting down.
GTGGTTGTCGCAACCAGGCCTAGAAAAATTGCTATTGTTAAAGAGACCATTCTTGCCACGGAAGCCTATTCAATGGCTTAAGAAATTAAACATTCTATAAGTGCAGGAATGAAATTAAGCGTGTGATTGATCGTAATAAAATTATAAGAATTGATAACGTGAGATTAAAAACTTTTTTATTGATTCAACTTGCAATGATTTGCCAAATCTACACCGCGGCTTACTTTAGAATACGTCACATTTAATTACATATGTTCTATCTATACAGCGTGTAAGTCTTATACGAATATTGAAACGGTGGTCAGCATAGGACCTAAGAAGCATATTTAGATAACTATTGCTTAAAACCACAATGAAAATATTTACCATACAAAATAATTCGGGCCGCAATGTAACGCAACACATTCAAGTTGACAAACACGCTAGTTGACAGTTACTTTAAAAAAGCTCGTATCTCGAAATGTCATAACAAGCATGTATGCGGTACATTGCTGCTCGGTAAATTTTCAAAAATTAATTACGAGGTCACTATTAAGTGTAATTTAAAAAATCATAAAAAATGATAACACTACTAAACGCTATATCTGGTTTAATTGTTCGCCGGTATAAGACTTACACGCTGTATGTATATGTACCCATTTACAATAAAATCGTAGCAGGATACATTTTATCAGACGCTACATCCAAATTGTGTAAATTGACGCTCAGACGTTATGAAGAAAAACTATCCCAATTCACCCGAAAATTAAAGTAATGGCTTTGGAAGAAATCTGGCAACGACTAATTTAATATAACAGATATTTAATTAGTTACCAGACACGCTGGTTGATAAATCCGAAAATCTACGTGCAATGCTCTCTCTCTTTCTCTCTCTATTATAGAGTTTCATGTGAGCAGGACGGAAGTAAATATATGAACTTCGATCGAATGTAAACACTCAACTCGATGCCTGCGTTGTGACAGGAGATGCTTTGTGGTCCACGTGCCTTAGCCAGCGACCAGAAAGGATAGGCGTTAGCTCGCGTTATGCGATAGAGAGAGACGCCCGGATCCGATGCTTTGCGTCCGGCGGTCGGACCTGAACGACAGTTCTAAAATAAATAAATAAATAAATATTAGAGGACAATCTTACACAAATCGAACTAGCCCCATAGTAAGCTTAATAAGGCTTGTGTTATGCATACTAGACGACGATATATTTAATAGATAATTTATGTAAAAACAGAACCACAGCGGATTAAATTGACTAAAAAAATAATCGTCACTCGAACATTGCCTGAAAAAAAAATAACTGGCCAAGAGCATGTCGGACCATGCTCAGTGTAGGGTTCCATAGCCGTAACTATAAGGTAAAAAATACGATGTAAAAAAGTACAACCACGAAAGAGCGTATCTTCATAGCAATTACGTCCTTTTGTTGAGAAGCGCAGTTTATCGGCAATAACTCATAAACGGTTAATCCGATCTTGTTCCAAAATAATTTTCGTTGAATGTAATAATTTGGCGTTATCTTTGTATTTTTTTATATTTTACGGACACACGGTTTAGAAGATAGAGGGGGGGGGGGACTCAATTTTCACAACTTTCGGAGCGATTATTTGCAAAGGTATTCACTTAATCAAAAACATTACTTAAGAACCTTAAAATGTTTTTGAAAGAGCTGTCGAACTATGTACCACACGTTGATATATTTTTTTAGCTTCTGTAAAATGTATGGAGTGCCCCCCCTAAAAATATTTATTTTAGTTATTTAACTACCTACCAAACTAAGTAGCGGCTCATACAAGACACCTATATTCCAAATTTCATCAATATCCATCGTGTAGTTTTTGAATAAAATGCCTGTGACATACAGACAGACGGACGGTCGGACATGACGAAACTATAAGGGTTCCGTTTTTGCCATTTTGGCTACGGAACCCTAAAAAGACATTGAATTCTTGCATTATTTGGTCATTAGCTTGTGACCAATCATACGCTTAATTTCATCACTGGAATTACACGAGAATATCATATTTCTCAAGCTATTCATAAAGCTTACTTCGTAGGTATGGGGCCTTTAGTTATAGCAGTTTTTCTACAGTTGGTTGCGTCAACTACTCAAAAATCCCTGACGCCAATTAATATAATGGAACTACCAGTATCACCAGAAGTGGAGGCTATGTTGTTGACCCTTTTAACTCGAGACCAGAGAAGCTATCACAAAGATATCAACTTGAAAATCAATCCGAAGAAGAAAAGGGTGTCATTTGAAGACGAGATAGAGGTCCCATTGCATTTAGATAAGCTGCCTAAGAAGAAATTTTCTAAAAAATTTACTGCATCTGTAAAGAAAAGGCTACCAAAGAGCTTAGATATTCTACAACAACACGCGAATATGAATGATCCAAAATGTTCTTGTGGATACGTGAATAATCTTGAACCAGGCATCATAAAATGCACTTGCAATAATGCTAGAAGAGATAGCAACGACGACGGTCAGGATGAGAATAAACGGAATGGAAATAAGCAAGACAAACATACACAAGATGAAAAACATGAAGATAAACAAGAGACGTCTGAAGACAGGAAGGATAAACTTAAACATGAACTAAGGGCTGGTGGGAATAATAATATGGTTGACGCATATTGGTCAGATGATAACTCATGCAACTGTAAATTATTGAGAAATAAAAGTGGTGATAAAGATGCAATGTATAATAGATGTGGATGCAATTCCCCAGCCAGAGTTTTAAAAGAAAAACTTGATGGAGAACTCGGATTTTTGTATACACTTAGGGCAAACGATCAATATCAAGGCGTTCAGCTATCCGATTTAAGTCACGAAGATGATAATTATGAACGAAATCCAGACCACGATAAGAAGTCAAAGGGTCATCATCCGAGCAACCAAAGAAATGTTAAACCTGATCAATTGAAAAATAAAATTGGATCAATTTTGAAGAAGAATGAAAGCAATCTAAATATTTTGCATCAGAGACGAACCGAAATCGAATCAAACAGCCAAGGATTGCCTTCAAGTATAAAAAGACGATTATTGAATCTCATTCAACAGCAGAAAGAAAGTAGGCGAAACTATCGTAAAAATATGTCCAGGCAAGTCATGGGAGTGCCATTTACCCTCGAAGTTAGCGGATTAGCGCAAATTAATAATTAGTCTACAATAACATTTATTAGTATCATCACATAACCAAGAGGCAAGATGGTTTAAAATTAGTAGGGTCTTCAATTATTAGATGAACCTGAACTAGGAAAATTCTGTGTCTCAGGATGGTCTCAAAAAGTGAGTACATAAGGAAAAATTTTAATTAAGAATGAAATAAATTTGTGTACAAGGTTTTAATTCTACGTTGGATATTGGTATATGTATACAAATAACCATCAAATAATTCTTGTTAAAGGAAATTCAGGAACTCAAGTAACTTTCGTTTCCTTACCAATCCTTTTCAGCCGCTTTGTTTAGGAGATAACTGGAACAGTGTGAGACAATTCTAAACGGCCGCTTTAAATAGCTAATAGCTATTATAAAAAAATATATCGGAACTGGGTCGAGGGACAGGTGACCTAGGCGCCTTATCCTGACCTTCTTTGTTGGGCATGATGTGGATGCGCTCGAGCAGTAAGACAACATAGCTTATATAGTCACTTATCAAGTTATCACACATTATTGCCTATGAAATCAAAGGCACAGATAGACACTAGACAGCAGTCAACTACGGATAAAGTCCAGTAATAAAGTGCAGATGGAGTCCAGTTGTGAAGTGCCGCCTCCTCGATAGATCCGGTTATTTTATAGGCGGTCCCTCCGTCCCCACTGACGGCCAGGCTGGTGCAGCTGCATGGGCGTAAACAACACCTGCAGCCTGCATGGATCCAGGGTTTTGCTGGCATCTTGCATCTGCCGTGAAGACTGTTTCCATGGTACATAGCATGCGTTCTCCACACGCCACGCCACTGGTAGCTACCATTTATATCTAGAACTTAACTCAGACATTGCCTACGTAGCGTAACGGACCCGGTAGCCCGTAGTATGCTCACAATTTTACGTCTTCCCTTGGCCAGGTAGCGGTATTTTCTTAGCGCGCAGCGAGCGGAAAATGCCACTTTCGGTCTAGGGTGACGTAAAATTTATTACGTCCTCCGGCCCGCTCAGATAACGGGAACGTGGGTCTTTGGTTAAGGGATGAACACAATGGTTCGCAATGCAATCATATTGATTCAACTTCATTGAAATAAATAATGTTGTGGCCATTTTCCTCGAATCCTGGTTTAAAAAAAACTTACTAATCTGTCACTGTCAAACGATTGTTATTTTCACGTTCGTTACATTCCACAGCTTCACTAGCCAGTATAAAAAACATGACGTGTATTATAAAATTATCTCTTAAATGAACGAGAGTACTCGTTCATTAGTTATTAATTAAAAAAATAGTGTCTTAATATTCACAAATCAGTATCAAAATATTATCATCTTAAATCAATATCTGCATAACGGAACGCAAAGACACCAATCAGTGCTACCAGAACAGAACGAATGTTTTTATTCAATAGTTTATCAATTTAGGCCTATAGCGGATATTTTGCAGTTTCGATCAAATCAATCTTTTCGGATTTTTACCATATATTTAAAGTAGAAATGAGTGAATAAATAACCATCAATACCAACTAGCATCGGCTGCTTAAAAAATGTTAGTGATCGAACTCATATAGAAGTAAAAACTGTTAGCATTCCAAAAGCCCAACATTTTAGAAAACTGTGAACTATGTAATCATAATTTGTTTTTTTTTTCCAAACGACCTACTTTCGTCAGCTACCTGCTAGAACGAGAGATTATCCCTGAAGGATATTTGTGTTCCTACCGGTTCCGGTTACTCTGTAGAAATTGGTAATTTTTATATTTGTCGAATGAATGAAATCAAAGTTAGGTGATGGCAACACTGGCAAAAACGTCATAACCAGTGTTGCCGTTTAGTAACATTTGTAACATTTTGCGTTACTTTTGACCCTCTCACGTTACATGTTAGTAATTTTTGGTTCTTAAGCAAATTTCGTTACTTTTCTAGGTCCTAACTTTTTTCTGAATAATTACGTTTTGTACACAAAAAAAAATTCCTTAATTTCCGAACGCATCCAAAAAAAGTTTCACTACTGCGAGTACTAAGTTAGTCATATCTGTTCGAAATTCGTAGTTCGTGTTTCGCCGTTCTTCTCGCTCTTATGTTAACTTATGTTTGAGTAAGCGGAATGTCAGCTTACGAACTTTCAATTTCGCAAAATTTCGGCCGCGCTCGCTTCGCCATAATGGCCATATTTGTTATTGTTTACTTACTGTGACTTGACTAGTGTAGACAGTGTTGTGTAAATATTGAAAATTTAAATTTATGAAACTTGAAGACAACGTTTAATAATTCATTGGTAAGTAAACTTAACTCAATAAATGAATAGATATTGATTTTTTTTCATCAGAATTATATATGAACTTATAAAAGTAAAACCGTTCGGCGATTAAAGTACTTCCAGTTTAAAAGCGATAGCGACGTTAAGAGGTTTTTAGAAAATTGTTTGTATAACAATCAGCGCAAGTATTGTTTGCTATACTTGCAATTGATTTTTATTGTATTCCAAAGACACAGAGAACGAGTGATATTAAAAGACTATGACATACATATAGTTTAAAAAAATCCTGTAAAATTTTCCTTGTAAAATTAATTTAACATTAGAATCCTTCTCATATATCATGTTGCTTATGTAGGCAAACGGAAGGCTCGTAGGTATGCATTAATAAGCATCTCAACTTCTTACACCTAAATCATTCTTACTCCATGAATCTATACTGACTGTCCTAAACTTTTATGAACTCTTAATATTTATATTAATTAATATAAAACAGTTTTTTTTTATTATGAATCAAGCTATTTGCTTCTGTGTCAATATTAAAATATCTTAGTTGTCGGTGAAAAGATTTTCAATACAAATTTTGTGGTTTTTAGTCATGATAGAACTCATTTACATATATAAAGGGGTTCCACAGGGTGGTATTCTCTCTCCTCTCCTTTTCTCAGTTTTCATTAACCTGATCACCTCTCACATCAAATGCTCCCACCATCTCTATGCTGACGATCTGCAGCTATACACCCAAGCGAGCCCGAGCAATATCGATCGAGCAGTTGCTGCTGTGAACGATGACCTTAACCGCATCTCCGCCTGGTCACGCTGTTTTGGTATCACTGTGAATCCGTCGAAATGCCAGACCATCGTGCTTGGTAGCACCCGATTGCTGTCCACGACCGACCTTACCCGTATGGCGCCAATTGTTTTTGAGGATGTGCCAATTATCCTAGCTTCGCAAGTGAGAAACCTGGGTCTGATTATTGACAGTGGCCTTACATGGGATCCTCAGGTGTCTGACGTCTGTCGCAGAGTGACTAATACGCTGAGGGTGCTTTACAGGTCCAAACACTTTCTGCCGATCAGCACAAAAACTCTCCTGGTTCAAGCTCTCGTATTACCAGTTATCGATTATGCTGATGTGTGTTACTCCAATATTACCCAAGCTTCCTTAAATAAACTGGACCGGCTGCTTAACAACTGCATCCGGTTTGTGTTTGGCCTCCGTAAATATGACCACGTATCCGCTTTTCGCCGAAAACTTCACTGGCTCCCGATTCGTCAACGTAGGTCTTTAAGAATCTTATCCACTCTCTATTCTTTATTATTTGATCCAGCTACCCCTGATTATCTTAAATCCAAATTTAAATTTGATGTTGCACGTCCAGGTTGCGATCTCCGTACTCCCCGTACTCTTAAGCTCACTGCTCCCCCACATCGGTCCGGATTTATGTCCAACTCCTTTACTCTTCAGGCCATTCGCCTTTGGAACGATCTTCCCCTTACTATAAGGAAAGCGCAGAGCAAATTCAGCTTTAAGCGCATGTTGCGCAAGCATTTTTCTAACAATATTCACGATTAATTGTCTTCATAATATTTTATACTGGGTACATGTAATAGTATGTATGTAGGTATATTTTACAGCATATTTATGTAGGTATATCAGTATTATGTATATGATTTGTGTTCACAATTTTACGGATTTGACTATATGTTCATGCATTGGCCCAGCGGTTAACTGGTAGAGAATGCCTTATGGCATTAAGTTCGCCGTTTGTACATTCCTGTATTGTGCAATAAAGTCTAAATAAATAAAGAATGAGAGATTGATAAAATCACCAAAAGTTTAAAAATAATATATTAATAGCAACTACTTCCCATGTGCTTTGATTGTGAATGTGTCTATCAAAATATGTAAGTAAAATGAAAAACAAAACCTGTTCTCAAAAGCCAAGATAATTCAATATTATTTCAACTATATTTTTTTTCAATTTGAAGTATTTGTGTGACTCAAAATATGTACCAATACTATGAAAAAGAAATCCTGTTAGCAAAAAGCAAATTTCAGGATTGTATGTAGAAGTATTTTTTTCTGTTTTGTGGCTTTTGCTGCAAGGCACTTTGCCAATGTCAAGTAAGTTAAGAGTTGTCAAGTTTGACGTTACTTGTCGCGGAGCTGTGGATCGAATTCCTCCCACCCAGGAGATAGAATTTAAACGTGTGGCCCTTCCCGCGCTCCACAGCTCAGCAGAATGTAGAAGTCTTTGTTCTTACCTTATTACCCTCAATCTTGACAACAGTCAAAGCTGAAAAAAAAATTTTTCACCAGAATGTTACATTCCCAGCAAAAATGTTACTTTTCGAGAAACAAAACGTTACTTATGACTCAATGGTCCTGGCAACACTGGTCATAACTGTCATAAGTATAAGTAAACGAACGTAGAAATAGCCGTAGCGTAATTTATAATTCAAAGGGTTGATCCCTGTGAAATACTCATTGATTTTGATAAATTTTACAAAACAAATCATGGCCAACGAAACACCAGAAAGTGATTTCTCGATAGAATGCTTCCAAAACTACACAGCGCCAGAAGTTTTCGTACAAGGTCTTGCGGGGATGGTCGACCAAACAGATGTCGAAACTATCATCAGAGCACAGAAAAATATGTAAGTTTTGGTTTAATTTACTAGGAGCATTCCATGAAAACATCTACATTTTGTCCCCAACGACACGCTTGGTAGCTACCCTAATAAAACTTATTAGCTGCTAAGAAACACTACCCATCTTAAAGCCAAGTTATATTATTACTATACGGACATTCAGCTTCCTAATTTTACATGTCAAAAATATTAAAAAGGTGTGTCCCTTCCGAAATATTTTCGTGGAATGCTCCACTGTTATGAATGATTCTGGCTTGCAATAGGCTTATAAAAAGTCTATATTGTTTGTTAAAACATCGAAAAACTGTATATTAATTGGAAATATTCCAGGCTGCAACGTTTTGAGAAGACAACAGAAATGTTGACAAATTGTAACCAGCTCTCTGCCAGTCGGCTCCGTGCGGCCTCCGCGGAGTTCAGGAAGCACACGCAACTGCTGCTGGACATGCGGAAGGACCTCGAGTTTATATTCAAGAAGATACGAGCCATTAAGACAAAACTTAGGTAAGGTGTATGCAGAGATGGGCAAAATGTAATCGACTAACGATTAACGATTGAAACTAACAGAATTAGTTGCGACGGACGATTGAAAACGACGACTAATCAATCTTAGTTGCGTAGAGTGCAACTAATTTAGTTGCAACTAAATTAGTTGCCGATTGATTTTGGACAACTAAAATTTTTAATCGACTAATTAGTTAGACTAATTTTCCGCAACTAATGTTAGAAGCAAATTGAACTGAAAACCTCGGTATGGCTATGTTGACAGACTGAATAGGACATCTTAACGGATGTATAAAAATAAAATATTCTTGTATTACTTACGATATTTTGACCATTTATATGGAGTGAGATCTCTGTGCTAACTATTATTCTCTTTGATAATACCAACCGAATGATCTTAAATTGTGTATATTACACGTTTAGTTTGGATGGCAATAATAATATAATGGTCGAAGAATAGAACATGAGAAAAACACAGTTATGATAAATCAAACTTTGTATATGAAACATTCAAACAACAATAATAATTTAAAGCAAAAAGTATCAAAAAAATCAACGTTGTTTATACAGAAACATGTATGTATATACATCATAACTTGGCTTAACATCATGGCTTTTTCCGCTTGCAGGCTACAAGCGAGGGACGTAAATATGCGATCGAGGGCTTTCTTCATTACCTCCCGTGTTGTGTTCATCATTTTATGTCTACACTTGGCCAGAAAGCGGCTTTTTCCATACGCGCAGCGTGCGGAAAAAGCCATTTTATGGCCAGGTGTGGCATAAATATTTTAAATGACACGTTGAAAACAAAATAGACCGTATAGGTAATAAACAACATGCAGATGTTTCATTCAATAGAACGTGTTATTTTTGGAAGATTCGTCGGCACCTGCACCAAATGCAACAAACAACTTCCAGGTACCTAAGTAGGATTATCCCATTGTTTTGTCGCCGCGTGACACTAAAAAGAGTTTCACTAATGACCGACAGCAAAATATTGATAATATCTATGTAAACTATCTATGTAGTCTAACTAGTATTAAAGTATCAAAATATTAATAGAGCACCAACCTACCTACTATATTGTTTGCGACTTGTTAACATTGCAGTTTCTCGTTATTTATCATTACGGGCGATACCCATAATATTGCATTGTCATTCAAGCGTTTCAAATTAAACGTGTATACATAATTTTAACTCAATCGGTTGAAGATATCTGCTTCAAAATTAGTTGCAAGATTCCACCCAAACCAACATAGTTACAACATAAGAGTACCTACAAACAATGTACATACCTACTCGTAGTTACGTATTGCAAATTATCTATATTACAAGTTAAATAAAAAATGCAAAAACGAGCGACTACGTAGTTTTAATATAGATTTAATCGTGAAATTTAGTCGATTGAAACTACAACTAATTTAATTGTTAGTTGCACATTCTCACAACTAATTCAATCGCAACTAAATTAGTCGCGACTAAAAAATGACGATTGATATTTTCAATCGATTGATTAGTTAACTAAAAAATTAATCGATTAATGCCCATCTCTGGGTGTATGTGAAGTCCCCAATCCGCAGTGGACTAATGTGGGGACTACAGCCCATTCACTCTCATCTATGAGAGTAAACCTGTGCCCAGGAGTGGGACGTATTTAGGCTAATACTGATGATGAAGGTATGGAACCACATATAAAAAATTACGCTTAATTTATTGTATTCTATCAAATACTTCGGTGTAAGACTGTAATTTTTGATGTAATTTTCTGATATAATGCCGGCTTTACACCTGTAAGTTTTACTTACGTAAGTAAGGACGCAGCTATACGTTAGACTGAGATAGTCAGTCAGCTATCTCAGTCTAACGTATAGCTGCGTCCTTACTTACGTAAGTAAAACTTACAGGTGTAAAGCCGGCCTAAGTAAAATAATAAATAAGTGAATAACTTAAAAAAGTATTAAGAACTATGAGTTCTTCATATTTACTATTCGGCGCCTTGTATGTCTGTCATCAGCCATAATTTTGACATCAATGTTGTATTGTTACAGCAACTCAATTTTTGCAAAGTTTCATTATTATTGCTTTAGTAAAAGTAGCAAAGCTGTCACAAAATTTGCAACAAACAAATATAAATAGGTAAAATTGTTTAAAATATGTGTCTAAATTATTTCGACCCGACCTGAACATTCTCCTTGCATGTCTGATTCCAAACATCGACATTAGCAAATACATTCGCTCCTTGAAAATCATAACGTCACTATCCAAAAACTGACGTTTTTGAGTTAAAAACGCCATCTAACTCACGTGATTGTAAGGAACGCCATACAAAGACACCTATTGCTCTAGCTCTATTTAAAACGGCAGGGGGCGCTAGTGTCATTATGGCGAATAGTGGAAATTGACGCGCGCCTTTTTGGAACAGTGTCACTATCATTAGAAATACAGTGAAATTCAGTGGATTTTGAGAAGAATGTTGTCATTTTCTGCTTAATGACGGTATTCTGTGATATTAAACGGAAAGTACTAACATTCCTCAATGGAGTACAGTATTTATTCGTAATACGTCAGTTCGAACTTTTAATGTAGTATCAATATCAAGACTCAATTTAAAGCAATAGTGTAATTTTCGCTTTAATGACACTTGTCCTCTTGCAATTTTTAATGTTATACTTTGTGTTAAGGCTGTTAAAATGACAGTATATCAATAATGACCGTTTTATTTTGAATTTCGAGTCTTGATGCAGGCTAATAATAAAGAGGTACTGTATTTTTAGTACGTTAAATGACATTGTGATTTTAATAACTAAAATGATTTTTAGCATTATTAATCGTCATTTTCGATGTAGTGTCAATTTTGCCAGCTCAAATTACTATAAATTCACTTGTTTTGTTAATTGAAAAATGCTGTATTATGTTTAAAGCCGTTATAACTGCTAGAAGCTGCTTCCAACATTACTGCTGTTTGATTATTTTGTGACTTCTTGTTTAATGTCACGGTGTGTAATGAATAAAATTATTAACTGTTTTTGAGACTGATAGTCATTTGCGTTAATAAATGTCATTTAACAAGTTTTCTTTAAGAGTTTTTATACAAAAACATGGATTTTTCTTCCAAATAACCAGATATAGTGTCATTGTTCCTTAAACTAAATTAAAATTTAGGAAATCACAGGCTTGAAAAGTGACATTAAGCAAAAATTAATGGAGAAGTGACATTATTATTTTCTTTAAATTCAATTATCAGATAAATAAAACATAAAAAACAGAATCTACTCTTATCGGTAAAAAGCATAGTCACGTATTTAACAAAACACAGTATAAAAATGATACTTTTATAACAAATAAAGCAGTTTTAGACGTTTTAATATTTCGGAAACTTTCAAGCCCCGTACCCAAAAATCGTGTTTTTCGTTTAATGACGTTATGATTTTCAAGGAGCGAATATGCAAACCAAAGTATAAAAACGAACAAGTAGTCCAACTTCGGCCGTTTAGGAGCGCGCGACACGTATTCACACAGACGCGCGATAGCACATGTGTGATTGCGATCCATACTGGAGCAGTCTTACGCATTCTTATTTCTTTGCTTGTAGTGCGTTCGTACACGGCGCGCACACATTCAAGCGCGCGATGTACGTTTTGTATAGGGATGTAACGATACACAGTTTTGCCGATACGATACCGATACCGATATATAGTAGTTAATATCGGCGATACCGATACCGATACCGATATCTTAGCTAAATAATGAAGTATGAACTTCAGATATTTGTATATCCTTATTATCACTAATAGCAATGACTACTGGCTATATTTACCAGAGAGTCAACCTTGAAAGTGTAAAGTAAAAATAAATAAATTGTCAACTCAAAATTCAATTTTTTTTTTATTAAGAACCAAAGATTTAATTAACATAGTAATTATCATTGCACAAGGTAATAGACCAATACATAAATTAAGTCAGAAATTGAAATTACTTTTTGCAGATTTTTTTTTCATACAGCAAATTCTTCAAATATCGGTTGTATAATATCGGCGATACCGATATATCGGCGATACCGATATATCGGCCTATATATCGGTATCGGTATCGTTACATCCCTAGTTTTGTAGGAAGAAAAATTACTGGTATTATACTGTGTCCAACCTGTGTGCGCCACAGAAGGAGAATAACACAAACAAAAATAAAAATAAAATATAAAATAAAATAATTTATTTCTGTAAGTAGGCCCTCAAGAGCTCTTTTACATGTCTCATCTCTAATTCTTTTCTTTTGGCGCTTCGGGTAATTGACCTTCTGGTGAGAAGAAGCGCCGGAAGAAACTCACCAGTTTCTCTTTTCCACCAACGAGTATTACAACAATATAAGATTTCATTAATACATTACATTAAACTTAAAACTACATTTATAGAGATGTAAAGGGTCTCTCTATGCGTCCAACAAGACAAATAAAATTATAGAAAATAAATTGATATATAATTGAATGTTATTGATAGTTACAATTAACAGAAACTTTACTTAATTCCAGCTCTCAATACCCTGAAGCCTACAAAGCAGCCATAGCAGCATCGCAAGCCGACCGTAAACCTGTAGACGAAGAAGAGGAAGTATTCAAACCGTCCGAAACCCGGACGGAATCCAAAATGGTGGCCACTGTATCAACAGAGACCCTCAAACCGACAATCAGTGAGGACAGTAAGAAATCGAAGAAGAAGGAAGTTAAAATCAAAACCCCTAAAGAAGTTGTAGAAGTTAGTAGAAAGGTTAGGAGTAGTAGTTCTAGTGAAACGGAGAGTGCGAGTTCGGGGGATGACAGTAGCACGGATACGGGATGAGAAAATTATTAAGTTAGTATCTTATGAAATTTTAATGTTTGCAGGAGCTTCTGCTTAATACATATTTAAGAAAATAATGCCCCACGACTTGGTCGCTTAAATTTCCGAATTTTTGATGCAACTTTAGACCCCTGTTTCAATCCTTTAAAGTTTGAATTTCAAATAATCCTTTCTTCCGTAAAGAACATGCGTTTCGAATTCTATACTGCTGTATGTTGTCTGTCAGCATTTTAGGATTCGAACCTGCTTCTCGAACAGCTCTCCAGGCCAACTACAGATATGCAAGTTGGGGAAAGTTTCCAAAAAGTTGGAAAAATTCTACAAGAAATATAGGAAATTTAAATAAAAAAATATGTATATATACGGAAAATTATGAGAATTTTCCGAAATTTTCACAGGTGAAAAATTCCGCAATTTTGAAAAGTTTCCTATCGCTCATCAGTAAACACAATGCCTCCCAGGGTGGTGCAAAACGAAGAGACTGGTAGACAAATTCCATGACTTGGGTATTGCTTCGGTGGCACAATTGGTAATGCGGCTGTGTTGGCCCGGAGTGCCGTTGGAGACGCAGGTTCGAATCCTGCCAGAGGCATATAATTTTTAAATTTTTCTCTTCTAAATAAAAAAAATATTTAATAAAATATTTAGTTGTCTATATAGTTACCCCGCGTGTCCCAGTTCGCTCATTTGATGGTAACTTTTATTGCGAGTTGTAAGCCATTAATTTTTTTTTTCTACAAATAATAAATCTTTATTTACTGCTCTCATAACACTACCAGGTATTTTGAGATCTCATGGTGAAAAATAAAGTTAGTTAAGTCACATATTTTGTATCCAAGGTAGTTTCGTAATAAGCCTCATGTAAAATTAAGTATGGGAAACCTTGTTGCATAATCGTTAATTAGTGATAATGCCCCATTTAGAGACACCCCACACTATCCTCTCGGCAACGCTGCGCGGGCGCTGACAAGACGATGCTCAAAAGACGCTAGTGTGGGATGTCTCTTAAACACTGGTTATCACTCTTACTCGTCAGTAGGGTACGCAGTACCGGTATCGTTCTGGAGAACCGGGATTTTCGGTACTGGGCAATAATAGAACCGGGACGCCCCGGTATTTTCGGTACTTCCGGGACGGGTTTTCAAAGACTGGATACTTCAGTCCGATGATATTCAGTTAGTTTTATAATAAAGACAACTACGCATTGCATTAAAAGCACATTTATTAATATAATATAATTAATAATCACAAGTGATTCGCCGATCGCCATTACCTCGGTCGACACCCGTGTTTGGTTAAAATTTAACTACGCGCTTGTTCGTTTCGAATTATACGTCTTTTTTCGCTATTTCTCTCACTGTTTGAATTACGATAGACAGAACTCAATACACCACACCAGAAAACATAAATGAAAAATGCTGCTTAAATGTGTTTCCCGAAAGTACCAGAACTTTTATTTTCACGTCCCGGTTTTTTGCTCGGCTCAAAATACCGGGAAATCCCGGTACTTTCGGTTCCGGTATTTCCCGGGAACAAAACCGTCAGGACAGCGAGTGAGAGTGTGTCACCTGATGTGGCAATAAACTGGGCACATATCATTAAAATTACAATTCTGTGGGTCAAGTCAAAAGTCAAATTTATACCAGGACTAAAAGGTCACAACTCTAGTATGACTTAAGCTCTTTTGCTTCTAGGTTAAATGTGACTTGTACCACTTTTCACCAGACCCACAGAATTATATTCTATGTAGCAAGAGCTAAGTCAATTGTATGTTTAGTATTATGAAAGAATTCAGGAGTTATGCTCCAAATCTGTTCTTTTGAAGTTTATCTTGTACCAACCTTCTTGTTTAAGGCGGTCGGATTGTAGGATCCTCGAAGAATGACCCTTTTCCAATTTGCTTTCTTTAAAAACAGGCTTTGAACACAAGGATTTCGGAGATAGGTCCAGTTCCCATTTCATTATGTTGTATAAAACTTTAAATAAAACAAGTATCATAATAACGACTTGTCAGGGAAGAGGTACCTCATACCTAGTTGTCAATAAGTACCTAGCAATAGAGAAGGCGCAGGCGCAATAGGTGGCAGCACTAGATCGACAAAAGAGACACTGCACTAGGGAATGCAATTACCGGTAAATTTACTGTCTATTCATACTAAAGTTTGGTAAATTGCACACAGTAAACTTATCAGGCCTGAAAAAATGTCATACTGGTTAGGGGTCATCCATATAGTAAGGGGCCATTCATTTATTACGTAAGACGAGTTTTGCCAGTTTTGACCCCCCCCCCCCCCCCCTATGTAAGAAAAAATAAGAATCGGCTGACCCCCTCCCCCCTATTTAATATTTATTACGTAAGAATCTAAAGGAAAAATGTTTTTACGTTTGAGCTGTTTTAATTTTTATTTTTCAAAGAATCATTTTGTAGGGACGTTTATTTTGCAGTTTTTCATTTTTTAGTAAAGTACTTATACGGAACCGAGCACGCGCCTACGCTCTCGCGTGGATTTGCGCGCTTTTTCAAAAGTTAAGATTATTTTGCGCATTTTTATAATTTGACGTAAGAACGATCAAAACTCCCTCCCACCCCCCTGTAAGAAAAAATAAGACATGTTTGACTCCCCCCCCACCGACATCCCATTTCGGTCCCCTTTAAAAAAAAAGTAAAAAAGGTATAAGATTTTTCTTCTGTCCCATAGGCTCGGGTTAGCAGTTTTTAGCACTATTCCAAATTTCAAGTCGATAGCATCAGTAGATCCTGAGATGTCTTGCTGTGACAGACAGACAGAGTCGCACCATATAGAGGGTTCCTTTTTTACCATTTTGGTACGGAACCCTAAAAATGAAACATTACAGGCGGTCGCAACACTATGCGACGCCAAATGCCGCTTTTGGCGTGGCTAGCTGTGTTATTTTTGTTGATTTTTTAAGAAGTTGCTATTTATAGTTGAATTATATTAGGCATACAATAAAGTAAAAGGGTAAATCCATAACACAAGCCTTATTGAGCTTAATATGTGGCTAGTTCGATTTGTGTAAGATTGTCCCCTAATAAAAAAAAACACAAAAAAAAAGAATAATGCGGATACAAAAAAAAATGTTTGTAGAGTTATTTATTTAACACTCTTTT
This sequence comes from Eudemis profundana, assembly GCA_947034925.1. NCBI lineage: Eukaryota > Metazoa > Arthropoda > Insecta > Lepidoptera > Tortricidae > Eudemis > Eudemis profundana. The sequence goes on along the minus strand of OX344814.1, from coordinate 3,349,952 downwards.
GATAAATGAAGTTTGGACGGCAATTGACGCTGTCGGCGTCAACGTCTCGATTTTCAGATGACGTGATTTGACGGTCAAAAGGTTAGCGAACATGTGATACTGATACAGTAGTTCGTCTTGTAGTTAGTGGTTCTAAGCTAAGTTTTTATGTGATGTCGAGAGGATTTAGTGTGGGACTACCGCGGTGGCCGTCCCTAAGCCTAGGCGGACCATAGACCTGAGTATATGGTTTTAATTTCAACTCGATACCTCCACGCGTTGCCGAGATAAAGGATCGTGACAGACGGACAGACAGACGATAAAGTGATCTTATAAGGGTTCCCTTTTTTTCCTTTTGAGGTAGGTAGAAATAGTACATTGTGTATCAAGGGCGGTAAGTAAGGAATTACAAACGAGTGTTTGTTACAAGGCCGAGGCGAAGACGAGAGCTTTAATAACACGAGTTTGTAATTCCTTTACCGCCCGTGGCACACACAATGTTTTTCATCACACTTGTGAGGAAATCTGATTAAAATAACCTTACTTAACCTAAATAAAATTGTAAAACTGACAGTGACATTAGTGACATATATCAAGACGACAAGTCACGTTCGGAAACCATAGCGGTAAAGACTTAAAATGGTTGATTTTATATTTGCAAAATACTGAAATACACTATTTAAACATTTAATTAATGTTACAGAAATATGTGTTTACATGTATTTGCAGTAACAGTTCTCTTTAAATAAATATTTCAGTAATAAAAGTTAAAAAAGTAAGTTGGCGTTTTCTTTGAACATGACAAATAAGAGTAAAACAGAACCAGCGTTTCAAATTTAAAAAGAAAACCATTACGCCCTAGGGCGTAATAGGTCATTTACGGCCCGCAAAACCTACATGTAATGACACCATTTTCGAGCAAGTGTGATGAAAAATAATGGAAACTCCTTTAATTATCGCGATGGAGGACCATTAACGTTAGCGTAGCTACGACTTACTATACTTGACATTTACAACCAGTATTTTTCAGGCCTGATAAGTTTCCTTTAATGTCCGCATAGTGTCTCTGTTGTAGTCTGTAGATTTAGTGCCGCCACCTAGTTCCTGAACGTTACTTTTTGATTAATGGGAATATGGTACCATGGGCTAGCAACAAGGACCATTAAAACAAGAGGACTGACATTCTCCATACAAAAAACTGTTCCCCGAATTTACAACGCCATCTATGTATAAGCTTGGTAAAATCATTATATTATTTACAATTATTCAACTTTGCTAACGTGACACAGTATTTAAATGCTAGAATTTATTTATTATTAGCTGTTTACGAACTAATTGTTACTAGAGTTTAGATTTGGGGGCGCTGTAATGCTTTTCTAGCGTATTTGCAAAAAAAAATGCCATACTGGTTAGGTTAGTGCCGTTTTTTGCCACGCCTATTCTCTTTCCGCACAGACTATACTATGTTTCTTTATTCAATTAAAACATCGTTAAATGTTTAGTTTTTTAACGCCATCTAGTTTTTGCCCGGAAATCCCCTAGCGGTCGGGTTACAATCCAAAGTATGGAGAATGACAGTCCTCTTGTTTAGCAATATAGCTTGGCAACGTCGTTGGTGACACTCACCTGTGTGCCAGTTACTGCCAACACGAACGGCGACCGACGGAGGCAGCCGCCGGAGGCCCCCGTTCGTGTTGGCGGTAGCTTGTGTAAGTAGTTACGGCTGCACAGAACAAAAAGCACACAGGTGAGTGTCACCAACGAAGTTGCAAAGCTATAATAATTATTGTGTAAATTAAAAAGCAGTAATAATTAAAATTGTTATTTATTAACTCACTACACACATATAATGCAGTTACCAGAAGAGATAATATATTCATCACATTAACGAACTTATGCTAACTTAAAATTATAATAAAGTTGGCTTAGAAAATTAATGATCAACAGCCTTTTATTTCTTATATTTAGATTCTAAAGTATGTAGAAAGACCAATCCAATGAGGGCTAAGACATTTTTGTACCCTGGTGGCATACTAAAGAAAACCGGTCAAGTGCGAATCGGACTCGCGCACCGAGGGTTCCGTACAAACTCGTAAGTAGATACGAGAATAGTTCAAGAAAAACTGTATGTATAAGTATGTGTTACGATTTTAGCAAATTCATAAAAAACGGTGCTAGTTAGAAAAACCGTTATATTTTTACTGTAATATTTAGGATGATATTAATAATTGATAATTATTACAGATTTTTATGTTCAGTAACTTCGGAGATAATAGGGGGGAATGATGTTTTTTTAACGTTTTCCGTGCTAAGTCAAAAAGTACATGATTAAGAAAAAAAATAAAAATGGTTTTGGAATTTACAAATTAAGCCCTTTTATTTGATACCCCACTTGAAATAGCACAACTTTAAATTTTCGGCCTCCTTTAAAAAAAAGTAAAAACGGTTCAAGGTTTTTTTTACATCTAATAGGATCGCGATCTGCAGTAGTTCCTGAGATATCTGACTGTGACAGACGGACAGACAGAGTCACACCATAAGGGTTCCTTTTTTACAATTTTGGTACGGAACTCTAAAAAACCCCATTCATTAATAACTTACACATTGTTGTAGAAAAAAAACCATAAAAACACAAAGAACGCTTTCAAGGCGCGGCGGACTTGAGCAGCTTGCGTTCTTAGTGTTTATTAGTATTTATCGTTTTTTTTTTTGCAACAATGTGGTTGTATTTAAGACTCGCTCAATTTTCATGCAGACGCCTGAAAATCTTGTAGGAATTGTGGTAATTTACGTTACACGGAGACATTTTTATGTCGCGAAATCTGCGACGCCCACCGTGCGGAGTCCCCGCGGATTCCGTGCCGGCAATGAAACGCGATTTTCGGTTCGTGCCTTGGGTCGGTGGGGTGGCACTCAAAATCCTAACAAGTACCCTTTACGGTCATTCTATGGTAAGAGGTAATGTGAGTCACAATTTTCATTAAGTTTTGAAATCATCATGATGCAAATTAAAGTGATATATATATATATATATATATATATATACATGTATCTCTAAAGAAGTGTTACTTATCATCTCTAGATATATTAACACTAACGTTTGTATCTTTAATCATAAAGTAATAATACATAGAGTAGCCAGTTCATATTCGTCTCGAATAGTTCGAAGTATCTACAATAGATGTCTCTCGGAGCACAAATGAATATTAATATTTTTTTTTTCACTTGAAATCGAGATGTTTACCACTTTATAATGTACAATTTTAATTAATTTAGCGTAATACATCAAAAACAGACAAAAATACCCTTTCAAATATTGTAAATTGGTATGTCAAACAATTAAACCATAAATCGCATACATTGATGTAAGCGTCATCTATCGCACCGGTTCATAAACCAGTTCATAACGGAACTAACACATTACGTGAATCAATTTCTTGCCAGAATGGGCCTAATAGATGTCGCTAAAAAAATCTTGCATATTGCTTGAAAAGGTTTTAGGGCGTTTAAAAAACGAAACACTAATAACTAAAATACAAAAAAAAAGTTAAAGAAACCCTACCTAACACAAATTACATAACATACAAATTGTGTGCCAGAACAGAACAGGACGTAATAAACAGTACATTGCGACATTGTCAGCATTCTCCTTGGCATATGACGAGCTGGCAACAAATGCAACGTGAGGAAAAGAAAATGGTACGTAATGTCACAGTAAATAGTGCAATGTTACTTTTACATGGAATGACCCTTTAACATAATACAAGATGGTAATAACCACATTTTTACTAAAAAAAACCAGACCGCGGTGCACTTTGAAACTGCATAAAATCCACCATTTTGTTTATTTTAACGAACTTCATACCCAGTGACACTCGCACCATCAAGACGAATCTAATGATGTATAATTTATCAAAATCGGATGTGTCGTTGAGTAGTTACGAGCGGACACAGGAACGGACATACATACATACATACAGGTCAAACACATAACGCTCCTTTGGGCTTCGCCGCAGACGGGTAAAAAATAGCTAGTAACTTCCATTATTTTATGTCCATACCAGCATGTTTTTTTGTATGTAACCGCGCTTTCTCCATAAACTTGTCATTGTGATCCTTGTATTCAATGGCTGCGTCCATCATCAGAGGGTCATCTGGGTTGGGGTTTGCCAGCAGCATCTGTATTGAGATGACCAGTGCCTCCAGCGTTATGGTCGGCAGCCAAGCACCTTTAGGAGGCATCTTTAACATATCCATACAGATACGGCCACCTGGAATCAGAGATGGACAAGAATAAGAATAACCAAATTATTCGCGAATGACGAATAAAATTGGCGGTTGATTATTCTTATTCGAATAAATTATTCGTGGAATAATTTACTCGCGGATGATTTATTCGCGAATGAATTGCCACGAATAATTATTTATTGGAATACCATATTGACTTTTCTCAAAAAAACAATAACTAAACAGAAATGAAAGACTGTTTTTGTACTAACAGAACGAACTAAGATTTTTGCCTTATACTTATATAAAACATACTTTTATTATTTAAACTGCCTTTAGGAAATCCGAGCCTTTAGGAACACATTATGTGTTAGATAGAACCAATATAAGTACAGCAAAAACAAGTCATTATTTGTCTTGTACCTTAAATATTTTTCTTGGATTAATTCGAATAAAATAAAGAATAAATCATCCGTCATTTGAAAAGTCGTGGAATGATTTATTCGCGGATGATTTATTCGCGAATAAGTCATCCGCGAATAAAAATATCGTGAATTATTTTTTATTCGAATGATCATTAAAATAAAACATTATTCGAATAATGCCCATCTCTGCCTGGAATACAAAATAAAATAACTTTCTGTCAAAAAAGTTGCTTTGAGACAAGCTTTTATTGCAGAACGTACTTTTTTTGTATAATCGCAAACTGCATGTCAAAACAAATGAACCCAAACATGTCCAAATATATCTTGTGTAATTTAGATGATCCTTTGGCTACCGTCCGGCTCCATCATCAGCATCATGCCATAATAATATTGTATTGTCATCTGATTTACATCTTTGCAAAATTTCAGCTCAGTCGGAAACCGGGAAGTGGGTCAAATTTTACTTGCAAGACTTGATGGCAAATACAAAGACACCGGGACAGGTGAAACTAAATAAGTGCTTGTAGAAACATAGTTTTTTTCAGTTACTAAGCTACTTTTATTATTAGAAGTTGAATTAAAGAGTTAAATGTTAATAATTGGTTTAGGGCTGTGGTTCCGAACCTGGGGGTAATTACCCCTCTAGGGGTAATAAAGTCTTGTTAGGGGTAACACGCATGAATGTTGAGCCGTTTTACTTTGAGTAGTTTCTTATAAGCTACAAATCTCGTTGAGAATGTGGGTGATATGATAATAAAGGTTTGGAACCACTGGTTTAGGGAAATATTGCAACCATAAAATATGCTCCATATGTGATAACAGTGAAAAGAAACTTTGCTGAAAGGAATAACTGCGTTTGGGAAACTCATCTAACAAATCTGTTTTCCAATGAATTTGCAACTAAGATTTGTGTACTAACATACTAATCTTTTTTCTCGCAATTCGTACGAGCGTGAACTAGACCGCAAACGTCCGGGTTTCCCCGGATTTGTCCTAGTTTAGAGAGCGTCCGGGGTTTGCTACTCGCGGCCGTCGAGAGCGAATACCCCCCCCCCCCATCTCCCCAGAATAAAAACTGCGTTGCTGTTGGTGTCCGGGGTTTGAGCTCCAAAATCCGGGGATTTACGATTTTGGAGATGGCAGCCCTACCATTGACATGGTGCAAAAACATACCTCTGTCAATATTCGGGTGATAAACAGGCGTAATGAACTTGACGATCGGCGGCTCGAAAGGATACTTCTCCGGGATAGTTATAGAGAGCTTAAACGAGCCGTTTTCGTACGGAGATCCTTTAGGACCGAGCATGTTTACCAATAGAACATCGTACTGATCTTCTTTTTCAGGACGGCAGCTCACGCCCCATGGCGGCTTCGATTGAAAAAGCTTGACTTCGCGAGCCAACCTAGCTGTACGGGCACTTGATATCATTGCTTTTATGTGCGTATACCAAACCGAAACGATAGTTTTAAAATCGTTAGAAACATAACATGAGCCCAGCCCGCGCTATGTTGTTTTAAATGTCATCAATGTCAAACAAATTTAAACCTCAAAGTTGCCAGAATAAGAGATGACGTTACCTTGTAAAACTCTTTTTTTTTTCGCAAACTACGTTGAGAAAACCACAAGAGCAACTTCTTTATCTGGCTTATGTTGTACTTTAATAATTCGCTATTTGTGACAAAAACAAATTCTACATTATGATAATACTTAACTAAACATAATAAAGATATACTTAGTTATAATTTATAATGCACTGCAAAAGAGTAGTAGCCGCTAAATAGAATTTTCAGGTTCGAACATGAGCAGAATTGCTAAAAGTTATATTTAGAGAGAAGTTTTTATTCGATGTGCACCATAATAAAATAAATAAATACAAATTGAATCTTGTTCCAGTTTGTCTTAAAATTCCATTTAATGTGGATAAATTTTGTTTGTGGCAACTTTAGTAATAGATAAGAACTGTACTTCAAATTAGTTTTTGCTAGAGATAAGGAAACCGCTATTCATATCTCATACAGCCAACACAACAACCATAGACAGACATTGATCTGTTTCACAGGTGTAGCGTGTAACATCGGCTTAATAAAACGTCAAATCACCTGTCAACAGAAAAGGACGAAATACCAACCAAGCGACAGAAACACTCGCTAAAGTATGGAGATTGCTCGCCTCGCACTCTCGTAAATTCGATGTTTATTTATTCTGACCTTTAGTTACACAAAGCTTGAGGCCTCATTAACTTTTCCGTAAATCATTCATATGTAAATAATTTACTTGGTATGTGATTAGAATTAGTGATTCCGTCGGCAGTACAGCATCGGATTCCAATTCACATTTCGGTGAGTAAAATCGAATTTTCTGTATCGTCAGCTGTGTTCTACTATTAAAAACCTTATTATTAACATGTAACGCACATTTAGCGTGAATATTGCAAAGATTAAACGTTGCAATATGTGTGAAAAATTGTTAAATCGATAGTCGTATGTAGACGGCTGATGGTTCTTTTACGTCCGCCCTATCGATCTGCGGGCATGAGAATACCGGCGTGTTATGAGTAACGTGAGAGGATGTCGATCGGTATAATCATAACAAGACTTTATGTCGTACGTACCTGATCGACTGGGGATCAATTCTCAATACTTAAACACCATACAAATTATCGAAGATTAAAGTTGTATACGCTAGGAACAGACAGTATTCAATGCTTTACATAACCTTTACCAGATAGGTAGCATATGTATTTAGTTTTTCTACTAGTTATAGCCTGAACTGACTGGGAATAAAAACCAAGGAAATAAATTCATTTTAATTCAATTTACTACATAGAATTTTTATATACTAATACAATACAATACAAATATACTTTATTGCCAGAAAAATACATCAACAATATTTTTACATAAAGATTAAAGATCTCCAAAAAAATAAAAAAATTCAAGTTTTAATTTCAAATTGGAATATCATAGTCTTTTTTTTTACAACAGATCTAGGGCTATTCTTCAGAAATATGTCTGCGGTCACCTCATTCATCTGGCCCTTTTTCATACTAAATGTATGGAGACAGATGAATGAGTTGCAGACATATTTCTGAAGAATAGCCCTCTAAGTTTAGAGTCTGTGAGCTCTGTGATTGTTTCGTGACCAACTGTAATGCCCCTCCACATAACATGGTCAAGGGCCGTATGGGATGCCCTCTGCATGTGGATTCGTCCTCTGGCACGTCGGCCTTTAACTTGACCTAGAACAATGCTTCTCTCAAGGCAGTGTTGGTTAGATTACATAATATACCCAAAGAATTTGAGGATCCTCGCACGGCGAATATTGCAATTGCAAATTTAAAAAAAAATCTATGGCCTGGTCGGGTGCATCTCTTGTATTTTACACAGGTCTGTATTACATCCATTAATTTTTATAAATCGTAATGTAATTGTATTCATAATTCATAATTATCAAAACTCATAATATTTTTTTATCTAAAACCATTGGTTTTCAGAATTGTTATAAAGCAAACCGGACCTATTGGTTTTCATATGCTAGTGTTTTAAAAAACTATAATTTTAGAAAAAGCAATTACTTTATGAGTGAGTAACAATACTTATGTCAAGTAATACAATACATGATGACTTTATGGATAACCAGGGTGTCCCATTGAAAAAATATGACAAAATATAATATGTATCATTTATGTATGTACTTGCATAATCAAGCAGGAACAATGTAAAAGTCGTATGTGCGAAGCATATGGCATATGTAAAAATGTAAACTAACATTTGTAATAATAATATAATTTCTTAAACAAACAACAAATACCAATAACTTTATTAAAATCTTATTGGATGTCTTAAAAGACAAGAATTACGTACGATATTTTTTAAGTCTCCTAATATAAAATGACAACCACATGTCAACTCACACGAATGTCACTTTTGTATCAAAATTATATTAAATTTTTAAACAACTTTTAATTCCATTTCAATGCCTATTGATTGCCAAAGGTCCACGTCGGGGGGGAAGGGAAATATAGGCATGTTTATAGAGAGGGATCCTAAAGTGTGCGCGGCCGGTATCCCCACAGCGCAGCCAGACGATAAAGTCGTAGATTCGCTGGAGCATTACCTCTTGAAAGACGAAGCCGACGCTCTCATAAGCGACGCCGTCGTCCCGCCGAAGCCCCCGCGCCCGCTCCCCCCTCTCCGTCACCCGCTAAAGTTAGACAAACGATACGCGAGCTTTCCCGACTCAGCCGAACTGGTCAACCCACCAGTGAAAACGAAGTATCAAACCATAGCCGAGGACCTCAAAAACACGGTGTACTCGTCCTACTGGAAGCAAAGTCTTGGGCAGGTGAAGGATCCTACTCCGATGCTGCCTGAAGGGTTCGATAAATACACTACCTTCGGAAAGAAGACAGCGGATCACGGTCGACTGTATGACGTGATAATGCCCAAAGATCCTCTGCCGGATAAGACGCCGCCGGCGAAGCGTGTCGCGGTACAGAAAGACCGGAATTACTGCAGACCTGCATACAATCCAGACCTTACATATGGTTATAGAACAGGTGCAGTATACGGTAGAGCGATTAGGTGCTGCATTATAGATGAGAAGGTCAAGCTTGGGACTAGCGGCCGAGACGTAATCAACAGTATTCTAGCTGACCACCAAACTTATTCCAAACCACGATTAGGCGAGAGCCTCTACCCATGTAAAGATGGCCAAGTCCCTAAAGGCATTTGTTTTAAGAAGCCACCTTCAGAAAGTGTGGCAGACTGCCTCACTAGCTGCCGACTGAACCAGGAAAGAGTATTTATTAGAAAATGCTTCAGCCATCTAAACAGTCTAAGAAAAGTCTTATCCACGCGATATTTACCGACGTTCTTCAGAAACTTCTACTTGGAACTCAAGTTTTTTGATAAAGAGCGGACGGGGTGGCTCCCGAACAACGTTGTTTACGAATACTGCGATACTAAATTCATCAGATTCGATCATTCACTAATCGAACCTTTGCTTCTATTGTGGAGCGCTTTTGATGGGAAGCAGATTGAGTATAAGACGTTCGTTCGCGTGATAAACTATAGAACGCCATCCCCGGAGCTTCCAAAATTGCCAGACTTTTCGGATACCTGCTTAGATTACCGCACAACCTACACAGAGATGGTGAAGCCGGATCAGCCACCAGACACCCGTCTTATGGCGGGAGTGCCGTCAGGAAGATACTTCGATCTTGACTACCCAATAACTCCTGATAACTGCGTAAGGGCTATTAAAACCTGCTTGCCTCACGAGTCAGATATGAATGCCTGCTTGACTCCTAGTATCATGACGTTGTTCCACGTGAACCATAGGGATATGTATGAGAAACGAGACCCCGAGGTAGTACGGCGAGTGTTCGAGAACTCTGGAGAGGTTTTCACCGATGAAAGCTTTAAGGAAGTTTGGGACGAAGCCAAAAAATCACATTCTGAAGGGTGGGTGTGTTTTGAAACGTTTAGGCGGGCTTTAGACACGATACAGCATCGCAATAAAGACTAGGGTTGTTAAATGTGATGATTCGTGTCTTTAGACGAGATTGTGTTTAAGGAAAACAGACACGGTACACACACGAAGTCTGTAGTTTTCAACTTTGTTATTTATCTTTGTTTAAAACGGTAATGATTTTTAAATTACTATTGGATTGATACATTAATATAGTGTTTGATAAAATAACTGTATTTCTAATCTTGGGTAATATACTTAAGTATTCTTAGATTGTGTCGAATTAGGTATAGCAATTCGATAATAATCCAGTCAATAATCCAAATATATAATCTAAGAACACAACCATTTCTTCTATTCTTTGGGATAAACTATTTTTTGGGACAAGATTTAGCCCACTCACAATTTTGTCTACGTTCGCCCATATTCCCGATTCATCCACATTGCCGATTGACCTCATTCTTAGTTCGTTCATTTCTATGTTTTTGAAGTCCTGCACATAATCGCTTTGAGATTAATTTGGATGAATCCAAGGAAATTAAAATAAAGAGCCGGACGGAGCTTGCGAGCTTGCTTGCTTGTTAGCGAGGCTCCGTCCGGCTATTTATTTTAAGGTCCTTGATTTAAGCTTTCCATGTGCGTATCCCAAGTTAGTATTCTGTTCTTTTTATTATTATATAAAACTCGCACCATAAATATGTTTTTTGCTAAATGTTTAATATTTATACGGCCATAAAAGTAATTTATCGTCGCGCGATTTGACAAATTAATGACTTCCATACACGGGTTTATCATATGCAGATACCCATACGATATTATTCATATGATAATCAGACATGCTCATTTAAATAAATGCAAAAACATACACTTCTGTGGGTCTAGTGAAAAGAAGTACCAGTCACATTTATACCAGGTACAGTCGAGTTCATCATTATCTGACCAAAGAACGGATCAAAAATATCTGATCTAGTTCATATGCTTCTGACAATAGGGTCCTGTTCAGATATTTTTGGTCCAATCTTTGCTCAGATAATGATGAACTCGACTGTACAAAAGGTCACAACTCTATTGTATGACTTACCGAATGGCAGCCCTTTTTTTTTTTTTTTTTTTTTGACGGTGGGAAAATGCATTACGCATACCCCCCCGGGGCCTAGGGAGGCCCGATGTTGGTTGGGGGGGTTATGTGGGGCTCACTCCTCTCGCTCACCCTCTGCTAATCAGAGGGGGGGAGGAGCATACCCACTAAAAACCCACCGGCGTTTCTCCGCACTGCCGTTTTGGGGGCACTATGGGGTCCAAGGATTTCTACCATGGGTGCCCCCCGGCTGCCCTGGCTTTGACGACGCCAGGGCTCCCGCGCCAATGGAGGGAAGGATCGGAAACCGCCACGATCCCTCCCCCAGACGGGTGGAGTCTATTTGTGGGCCCCTCACCCACACTCCACTAGGGGTTGAGGCGAGCGAGATATTGCGCTCGCCTCCTCCCCCTCCGTCTACGCCGGAGCGGGAGCGCCTGTCGCCTATCTTCGCGCTCCCGCTCCGTGGCCTCCTTCTGCGAAATCACCGTGTCGCAAAAGGAGGCCACCGCCTCCCAGGACCTCTCGCTGTCCAGCATGGTCGCCACGATGCTGGGCAGCGAGAGGTCACCCACTCCTAAAACCGCCACCAAGGTGCGGCGCTCTTCGGTCCAGTAGTTGCACACCTCTAGGGTGTGCTGGGCCGTGTCGTCCTGAGCGCCGCACTCATGGCAGGCTGGACCGACCTCTCTCCCTATCCTGTGCAGGTAATGACCGAAGCAGCCGTGCCCGGTCATTACCTGCGTCAACCTGAAGGAGAGAGCCCCCTTCTTTCGGTCCAGCCAGCGGTCGAGGGACGGGAGGAGTGCCCCTATGGTGCGGATTCCATAGGGGGAGTCCTCCAGGTCCCTCTTCCAACGATCGCGCATGCGACGCTGTGCCGCCCTCCGGGGCCGAATGGCAGCCCTAACCCTTTTCACTAAACCTACAAACTTGAATTTTTACCTAGTAAGGTTTACTTATTAACCGAACGAAAATTGTGGAACGTACATAAAAACCGGGCATGAGCGAGTTGAATTCGCACACGAAGGGTTCCGTGCCACCGTCGAGAAAAGACGCCAAAAAACACGTTTCTTGTATGGGGACCCCTTTTTACCCGACTGCGGCGAAGCCCAAAGGAGGGTTATGTATTTGACCTGTATGTATGTATGTCCGTTCCTATGTCCGCTCGTAACTACTCAACGGCACAACCGATTTTGATAAATGATACATCTTTAGATTCGTCTTGATGGCGCGAGTGTCACTGGGCATGAAGTTCGTTAAAATAAACAAAATGGCGGATTTTATGCACTTTTAAAAAACACCGCGGTCGGGTTTTTTTTAGTAAAAATATTTTTATTTTTGACTTTATCATGTTTTTTGTATTTGTTGTGATAACAATAGAAATTAGAGTTGTGCCCGCTCGTTCTTTGAAAAGAGCGCTCCGATCTCGGTCAATCGGTCAAAGGAACTAGTTCGGTATTTTTAACCCCCGACGCAAAAACGACGGGGTGTTATAAGTTTGACGTGTCTGTGTGTGTAAATGTGTAAATGTCCTTGTGGCATCGTAGCTCCCAAACGGATGATCCCATTTTAATGCGGTTTTTTTTGTTTGAAAGGTATATCAGTCGAGAGTGTTCTTAGCTATGTTTGGTGGAAATCGGTTCAGGTCTTCAAGGTCATCAGGTCGTTTGTTATGTTTGGTCGGGGGTTTTTTAAATTTTTAATTTATAGTTCCTTTAGTTCAGGAGCAAATTCGAGATTTGAAGGAAAGAAAGGAGCTAGCTATTGAATATTTGATTTTGACTCATTCGATCATTCGCTCCCAACCGATTTGTACCGACGTATCGACTACTGAACTAAAGGACCGAAGACCGATTTAGAGCGCTTAAGAAGAACTAGTTCTTATCGGTCCGAGGTGGGATTTCATTCCTTTTAGTTCTTCGGTCCTGACCGACACAAGCCTAATAGAAATACATATTCTGTGAACATATCCACTACCTAACTATTACCATTATTAAAATAGAAAAAAAAAGGAAAAAATCACGTTTCTTGTATGGGCAACCCCTTTTATTATTTATTTTATTTTTATTATTTGTTGTAATAGCGGCAAAATAAATACACATTCTGTGAAAATTTCAAGTCTCTACCTATTACGGTTCAAGAGATAGAGCCCTGTGACCGACGTACAAACGGACAGCGGAGACTTAGTAATAGGGTTCCGTTGGCACCTTTTGGGTATGGAACCCTAAAAACTACGACAAACTGAGATCTTCCTCCCGTTTAGAGTCTGTGCGGAAAGAGAATAGGATTTAGATTTGAGGGCGCTGTAATGCTTACCGTATTTGCCATACTGGTTAGGCTAGTTCCGTTTTTCGCCACGCCTATTCTCTTTCCGCACAGACTCTATTTGAAATCGGTAAAAAGTTCCCCGAGTAATTAATCGAAATGCAATCATGACGGGCAAGATTTTTCCGTTCAAAATTAACATCGACAATTGTAAAATATTTATTTACACAGGAAAACAGATGTTTCTTGTTCCGATTTTTTCCAATCAAAATTACGACGTATTTTATTAACGATAAGGCTTCATTTCGAATGACACAGTGTGTATGGCGACAGCTGATCGGCCTTGATGAATTTACGCAATACGCATATGTATCAATTGTATACGTATTTATATGCATAGTAGGTAAATAGTGTTTTCCAGAACACTATCATTATTCTCATACCTTCAAAGTCAAAGTTTTTATTTGCGCCTCATCGCTTCATTGGCTCTTGGCGTAGATGGCATTTCTCCGGAAATATGTCTGCGACTCATTCATCTGTATCCATACATTTAGTATGAAAAAGGGCCAGATGAATGAGGTGACCGCAGACATATTTCTGGAGAAATGCCCTAGAACTATTGTTATTCTGGCTAATACTAGTAATCCTATCAAAAACATTACATGTAAAAAGAAGCAAGTCTCGCAACGCAGTTCTCCTACAACAAAAAAGTTTTGAGATGTAAAGTTAAACCAAGTCAGTACCTACCTTTTTTGTTGTAGGAGAACTGCGTTGCGAGACTTGCATCTTTTTACATGTAATGTTTTTGATGGGATCTCATTTCTTTTTGTAAGTGGTCTTCCTTTGATTATTACATTCCAATCCATTCTTTTCAATTTGAACTGCAAAACTAACTTTGTAATCGCATGTATTTGTATAGGACTACAAACTTATGTGTGCAGTTGTGACTGAAATTACAACATATTTAGGTTTTTAAGGACTTTATAGGCTAAAAACTAACTATGTTTAAAATTTGGAGCTTGTAGATCTGCTAGAAGTACCTTAGAATTATGATGATCAGTGAATCAGTGACAAAACTAAGGAACTTTGACATGCAATAGTTCTTAAACTACACGTTCAAATTGAATGATATTGAGAATATATATAAGTCTTTTTGTGCCCTATACATATATTCCTGAAATTTTAGGGTTCTAGCTTTAGCCAGTACAAAATTACGGGAGGCTGAAAATGGCCTGAATGGCTTCGAGAAAAGGATGGTACGGCCGTGCCTTTGTTTTGCTCGACTTGGCGGGGGCACTGCCGTGCCCCCAGATTTGCCAAACAGACACCTTCCTATGTAATTCTTCAAACCATTTTGGGATAGTTCTCACAGTATATCTAGTAACGTAAACAGACATGATACATTATTGTCGTATGTTGTTGTTACCAGGGACATCGCTGGCGAGAATGCGTAGCGAGACTAGCGAGGTATGTGTTTGTCATGAACCAATAGAAACAGCTCAGCGGAGCGAGGATTGGTAAAGCTTCTATTTCTGCTCTGAGGGACTCAAGCTAACTAACAAACCTAACCTAAAATTTAAATGAAAAGGCTAGGCAGTTAACTAAATGGCTAATTAAGCTAGTTGGCGGCGACATATAAAAATAAATCAAATCGGAGCCGGGCAGTTGGGTACCTTTCCTTGAGAAGTTGAGAGTGGTTTGTTGAAATCCCCATTTTTATCATATCTTCGCGAGTCCTGCGACATACAGGGTGGGAAGGACTATACCGACATACTTTAGCCAAGAATTCCTGGTGGTGTGACGAGTAAATAATGTTATATCAACATGGGTCGAATATTGTAATTTTACATTAATAGTCTTATGGAACAAAATAAATCAGTAAATTCAGCTCCTCGTTATAAACATGTCCTTACTGGAGGAAAAGTTATAAAAAAGACAATAAAGCTAAAATGGAAACGAAAGGTAAATTTTTTGGCCTCGTGGTCGCTTACCATCAAATACTGCGAAGGTTAATTGCCGTTTAGTTAAAGGATTTAAAAAAAATAGTCAAACTATCTTAGTCACATTTATTAGGGCTTGTTACACACTTGGGAGTTTTCATTTAAAAAATAATGAATATCTCTGAAAGTAAGCGTTTTTCGACTATTCATCACATAACTTTTTTTACTCGTCACGCCACAGTAAAATTTTGTACCTATGTCGGTATAGTCCCTCCCACCCTGTATACACTCGCGGTTAAAAATTTAGGGTCAGTGAAATACCGTCATATTTCCAATACTTCAGGGTTGTGAAATTATTGAATCCCGTTTTGATCTTTAATTAATTTTAGATATTATCTGCAAAAACAACACTAACAAAAACCCCTGAAAAATAATGACGTTAATGGAGTGGAATATCGCAAAAATCACCATTTTTGGGTTATAATATTTTATAATAAACCCATCATCGGTTAGCGGATATTGCTAATACAGCCAAATTTTATGAAGAATAGTATATTGTTTAAATGAAATAAGAGTCAAATATTGAAAAACACCTATTTCTAATATTTAAATTACGGTGACCTGAAACTTTTGTTCTTGCATGTAGCTTACTGCGCCATGCTTGGCTGTTGTCAGAGCGACCGATTGACAGTAACAAGAAACAAAACAGGCACACGTGGTAACAAATTGTAAACAAACGGAATTGGACAATGGTGTGTACTGTAAGCAGCCGTCTGTGTAATGATCAGCGTTAGTTTTCTTATAAACGGGGCTGCCTTTAGCCTAGTCACAACTATAGTACGGGCCAAAGGAACGTACCAGTGAGGCCACAAATCATTAGGCCGGCCCCGCCCCTTTTACTACCTGCTTGTAGGGATGCGTGTCGCACCCTTCGTAGAGTATCGATGGTGTTACATATTTATAACAATAATAATTGGTTATGTTAGTTTTCAATTTATTCTTCGGAAAAAAAAATCACAAATACAGATGATAGTAAAAATATTATATGAAAGCGAAATAAATATAAAGACAAGGTTTTAACAAAATGTTATTTTAATTCTGATTCTTTCACGTATCCCGATTTTGAGTCTTGAGTTAATTGATCTTAACTTTATAATAAATAACAAACTGTACAGTAATAAATGCAGATGTACAATACTGTTTCATCGAGCAAGCGTAATTCATCGACAAACAATATCGACTTTAGCGGCATCCTTGTTGACGGCTCGGTTTATTATCTCATCGGAACGTTCCTTTGGCCCGTACTATAGTCACCTATAGTGGAGGAACTCTTTAGGGTAGCACAGTATAATAGCATTAATTTTTCTTCCTACAGAGGTAAATCGTGCGCTTGAATGTGTGCGCGCCGTGTACGAACGCACTACAAGCAAAGTTTTAAGAGGAAACAGGAGGGCAGTTTTTCCATACAAACGTAGTCCCCTGTTTCCTCCCTGGATAATGCCAGTAGAGCAATAATTTTTTGTCCAAAAATCTATGGCTACTATTGATATGTTCCTATGTTTTCCTTTTTACGATAAATTGATTCTCAAAAGAGATATTAACCTTCAAAAACCTAAAAAAAATGCCAGATTTTCCGCTGTGTTCACACATCCAGAAAACAAATTTGACTAGATTATTAAAAAACAAGAAAACATGGGAACACGGCCAAAGCCTTTCTTTAATGTTTAATGAAAAAATTAGTTAAATAGGTTAAGTTTTGGGGAAGAAATCAGGGGACTACGAAACGTTGTTTTCATGAAATTTTAAACGGTATTTTCGGTCCAAGCTGCAGATGTCTCTATCGCGCTCTGCGCGGGAGAGGCGGGCAGTGCGGGACAGCGACACATTTTACAAATACCTAATTTTCAATTCTCTCCACCTTACTGTTTCCTCTACGAATACGTGTCGCGCGCTCCTAAACGACCGAAGTTGGACTACTTGTTCTTCTTTATACTTTGACTCTTGAGGGCCAATATCAACCAATTGGTACAGTTTACAGCGTTTCAATTATCTGTCGTCAGCAGGATCCGTTAAAAAAATCCTTTTAAATGTTCCTTGCTCTCAATATAAATTATATACGAACTCTTTTTTTCTCGTGTGTAATAAATCATATTTGTATTGTATGCTATGTTTCAATCCTTGGTCACAGTATATACCAGCATTTTTCTTCGGACACACTTCTTTTTCATCAGACATTTTAAACAAACAATTCGGAAAAGTACCTTTACACAATTCAAAATGTTATGACAGAGTAGAGTAGTGCTCTTTAATTTTAGTTTTAGAAAATGGAAGGGATTCAGCACATCTTAACTCGAGAGGTAACGAGTTCCATAATCGTATAGCCTGGAAAATAAAAGTATAGAATTTAGATTAAGAGGAAACAGTAAGGTCGAGAGAATTGAAAATTAGGTATTTGTAAAATGTGTCGCTATCCCGCACTGCCCGCCTCTCACCCGCAGAGCGCGATAGAGACAACTGCAGCTTGGACCGAAAATACCTTTTAAAATTTCATGAAAACAACGTTTCGTAGTCCCCTGATTTCTTCCCCAAAACTTAACCTATTTAACTATTTTTTTCATTAAACATTAAAGAAAGGCTTTGGCCGTGTTCCTATGTTTTCCTTTTTTTTAATAATCTAGTCAAAGGAGAACCGGCAAAAATGTATGGAGGCTGGTCCAAGAACCAATAGCGACGTGACATATATCATTAGAAAGGTGTTTCAATATTCTACAATAGTTACTATGGGAGCTCATTTCAAATCACTGTGTGAAAGAAGTTATGGCAATATAAAAAAACTTATTTTTATAGACGATTTTAAGCAATAAAAATGAATTATTTCGTATTCCTTGACGTTACAGTCCACCTGTCAGGCCTCCCCAGCCCCTCAGGCTCCTCCAGCCCCTCCGGCCCCCCAGGCTGCCGCTAGCATGACACCGAAGGCACCCCCCGCATCGTTGACGGGACTTGAGCTAGAGGCCAGCAAGGCGAAAGCCCTAAAGGCCCGAAGCAAACACGCCACTAAGGCTATAAGCGGAACCAGTTCGACGCTGAGAAGTCTCTGCGCCTTTTGATCCGGGGAATTCCGAAGGAGTTCGCCGAATCAGAGGTCAAGGAGGACCTGGTTGGTTAGACAGGGGATAGCAGTTCGCGAAGTTCACCGCTGCTATCGCAAAAACGATGGCAAAAAGTTCGATATTGTCCTCGCCAAAATCGACTCGAATCACCCGTCAGCCCACACGATTTGGAAGTTGAAGGAGATCTGCTTGCTGACGGGTTTCCCGGTCGAAAAACCGCGTCGCCTAGAATACACTAGGCAGTGTCACAACTGCCAGTATTACGGTCACAGCCAAACGGGCTGTTTCCTGCGCCCTCGTTGCGTGAAATGCACGGACGACCACTTGACCCGCGATTGCAAAAAGTCGAAAGATGTGCCGCCATCTTGCGTGGTTTGCGGTCTTACTTGCCACACTGCCAACTGGCAGGGTTGCCTTAAGGCCCCAAAGCAGATTGCTAAGACTAAGGAGGCACAGCCTGGAGCTCTTGACAACCGCAACAAAGGCCGAGTGGTCGCCGAGCAATTCGCGCAACTTCCCGGCAATTGCATCAGCCCCGCAAACGGGGAAATACCTGCCACCGTCTGCGGCGGGCGCTTCCCCTGCTCCCGTGTCTTCCACGCCCTCCGCGCAATCTGTGCGCCCGGCGTCCTCAACGCCCTCAAGGCAAGTGCGTTCGTATAGTGAACGCCTTGCTGCTCTTAACGGAGCTCTTGCTACCATGCCACGCTCATCATGCGTGAAGTAGGACAGTTAGTCGCTCCTCAGAGCGGTTTGATCTCTAACTAATATGGATAGTACCTCAAAAGTAGAGTCTCAAGATCAAACCACGCTCGCTTATCTTAGGCTTTTGGAACGACAATGGCCAACGAGGCGAAAATGAAGAGTTAGTCGAGTTCATTAGGGAACACGCGGTCGATATTCTATTGGTTCAAGAGACCTTTTACAAACCGTTACACAGAATTTTCCGAATCCCGGGCTACGAAATGGAAACGATAGGGTAGATAAGCCCGCGGAAGGAACTGCGATTTTCTTCCGCCGTAGCTTCCACCATGATCGGGTCACCACCCGGTAACGATCGCGTCAGTATATTTGCCCCTAGCTAACACACTCTTACGCAGATGGCTGCAGGAGGCGATCGCAAGGTGGGCACCGGCGTTTTTACCCGTACCGGGGACCGACTCCTTTTCCTGTCCCCGTCAGCGTCGCTGCACGCAGAGCATGGGCTAGACTTACGGGGACCCGAACGGCAGCGAGAGCAGGCCTCAGTAGAGGCCGGGGTGGCTGAGACTGACGCGGCCGCCTTTACGGGGACTGGCGGCTTCTTAAATGAATCCGCGGCCGGAGGGGCGGGGTGGGCGGGGTTGCCTTAGTGGCGTGTTTGCTTCGGGCCTTTCGGGCTTTCGCCTTGCTGGCCTGCAGCTCAAGTCCCGTCAACGGTGCGGGGGGTGCCTTAAGGGCCTTTGGTGCCCTGCTAGCGGCAGCCTGGGGGCCGGAGGGGCCGGGGGAGCCTGAGCGGCCGGGGAGGCCTGACAGGTGGACTGTAACGTCAAGGAATACGAAATAATTCATTTTTATTGCTTAAAATCGTCTATGAAAATAAGTTTTTTATATCGCCATAACTTTTTTCACACAGTGATTTGAAATGAGCTCCCATAGTAACTATTGTAGTATATTGAATCACCTTTCTAATGATATATGTCACGTCGCTATTGGTTCTTAGGACCGTTTTGTCCGGTCCTCCTTTGTTTCCTGGATGTGTGAACACAGCGGAAAATCTGGCATTTTTTTAGGTTTTTGAAGGTTAATATCTCTTTTGAGAATCAATTTATCGTAAAAAGGAAAACATAGGAACATATCAATAGTAGCCATAGATTTTTGGACAAAAAATGATTGCTCTACTGGCATTATCCAGGGAGGAAACAGGGGCCTACGTTTGTATGGAAAAACTGCCCTCCTGTTTCCTCTTAAGAGGAAGGAACATTTAAGAGAAAAAAATTAGCATACTTCATATCCCGGTAACGAGTTCCCTTGGAATAATACGGGGAAATGCTACTATAGTATAATATTCCTAATGGAGTAGGGAAGCTGGTAGCCAGCCACCTAATGGCGGGAAACTCGGAAACTGGGTGAGCTGAATTATTGATTGCTGACGTCATAGCTGGAACAATAGCGTTAGGGTAGATTACGTCATTCATGAAGAGGTCGGGGTTTATGGCCGAGAACTACGTCAGTTCTGTTGTCCTAGTCTACGACGCGACTTTTACCGTGCGTTTCCATAGAAAACTGGCTGGCTGGTGGAAACGCAGCCTTAGGAAGGCAGAGTTTCCGTTCCACAAATAAATGTTTCTCATAATTAATACCTATAAAAACTTTATACTTAAATATTTTATTATAAGACAAACATTTAAAAATTATATGTCTCGGGCAGGATTCGAACTAGGGCTTCTGATATACGTGTTACACGCGGAACCGTAGCTCCGTATCCTTAGCACCGGCGGTACTAAGATCACGTACTACACGGTCACGCCAAGATACGTAGCCGTATCTGCGTTCGGCTACGTATCTGCGCTCGGCTACGTATCTGCGTTCGGCTACGTATCTGCGGATCTCGGCTCCGCTCGGGTATTGAATGAAAGCTTGTCGAACCGACCCTAACTGTTTGTTTAGTAGTTTATTTTTATTTTAATCAAACTTGAGTTAAATTTTTGAATTGATTCCAGATATTCTATTTAAGTAATTAATGTTATTATTGTCGTTTGTCTCTTTTCTATATAACCAGACAGTATGATTTTTTTTAGACAAAACCAGGGACTTGCCAATGCATTGCACGACTATAAAAATGCACCAAAATATATTAATTTCTCTATTATTTACTCCCTAGTAAGAAACAAAACAAGCCGACCAACGCAACATTTTAAAAGTTTGTTAAGTGAAATAATAATTTTACACCACACTTGGCCATAAAGTGGCTTTTTCCATAAAAAAACATCCATTATACAATGATCAAAAAGTTATACGATTCACCAAAAACACGTTTTTATCTGTTTTAATAAATGTTTAAATTTTTTTTCTAAACAAAGCTATAATATAATCAAACGTAACTATTTTTTTTTCAAAATTTTTTTTAATTCCTAATCTGTAGCATTTAATCCCTTTCCTTCCTACAACTTTCGAGGATCATTTTAAAAATTCTGCTTACCGTTATGCAGGCCGCATGCTTGTTTGCCACCGTCGTGGTATAAAAAAGAAATAAGCAAAAGTTGCTAGTAAATTTTATTAAACAGCTTTATCATTTTTGTATGTGGTCTGCCATCAGGACCCTTTTCTTATGGAAAGCCACATATGGTCACTCTTGAAACTTAATTTAAAATGCAAAAGCAAAGAAACTGAAATTAAAAACACGACTCTCGCATTACATTCGGATGTTTTAAAGACAGACATAGAATCTTCACTAAACGTCACGGACGGATCGGAGCCACGTGTAATTAAGAAACGCATCTCCGTATCTCCGTGTATCACGGAGCTACGTATCTTAATTACACGTAGCCGAATTACACGTTGCCGAACGGCTCGGATCTCCGTTTCCGTGTTACACGGCAACGGAGATCCGGCTACGGGTACACGAAACACGGACACGACCGTGAGCCCTAATTCGAACCTGCGTCTCCAATAGGGTTGCCAGATGATCGGGAATTGGCGGGATTTTCCCGACTTTTTGTATATCCTCCCGACTCCCGACAAAGAAGAAAATCTCCCGACAAACCACTTCATTTTAAAAGTTACTCCGATCCACTGATGGTGGTCCAGCTAGCGAAAATTTCCGCTCTTTCAGGTTAAAAAGATAATAGGGGGGGAATGGTATTTTTTTTTTAAACGTTTTTGGTCTTAAATCAAAAACTACACGTTTAATAAAAAAAATAAAAACGGTTATGAAATCTTTATATTAAGCCCTTTCATTTGATATCCCACTCGATATATTAGCTCAACTTTTGATTTTCGACATCCCATTTCGGTGCCTTTTAAAAAAAAAGTAAAAAAGGTATAGGATTTTTTTTCTGTTCCATAGGCTCGAATTAGCGGTTTTTAACACTATTCCAAATTTCAAGTCGATAGCATCAGTAGATCCTGAGATATCTTGCTGTGACAGACGGACAGACAGACAGAGTCGCACCATAAGGGTTCCTTTTTTACCATTTTGGTACGGAACCCTAAAAAAACAGCTCGCGCGTCGAGCGCGCGGGTCATCTCCCGACCAAAGTCTCAAAATCCCGACACATTGTTTCCTGCTCCCGATAACAGGGTAATGCAATCTGGCAACCCTAGTCTCCAACGGCTCACCGGACTAACACAAATGCACTACCAATTGGGTAAGTCAAGTTTTTCAAAAGTATGCAATTTATATATTTTTTCGATAGTTCCCGACGTAATGATCTAGAACAGCGGTCGGCAACCTTTTAGCAGCCAAGGGCCACATAGTAGCTAACGAAATTGACGCGGGCCGCACCATGTTAATAATTGGTGATTTTATACATATCTGAATATATCGACCTATACATACAAAATAGCCAGGAAGGCTCGCGGGCCGCAAGTGAGTGGTTCACGGGCCGCATGCGGCCCGCGGGCCGCTGGTTGCCGACCGCTGATCTAGAAAATACCCCTATTGCATTTTTATTCCCTGTAATTCTTCCAAAATGTCGTGTTAAACTCACTTAAAAAAAAACCGGTCAAGTGCGAGTCGGACTCGCGCACCGAGGGTTCCGTACAAACTCGTCAGTAGATACGTGAATAATTCAAGAAACACTGTATGGTGGCACAAACTTAACTTTGCTCTTGTAAAACTGTTGTCCCCATATATCGACATATGCCGCGGTTAGTTTAGTAGGAGCAAATAAGGTTGTCTTACGATTTTTGCGAATTTCTAAAAAACGCTGCAAGTTAGGAAAACCGTTTTATTTTTCCTGTAATATTTAGGATAATATTCATAATCGGTAATTATTACAGATTTTTCTGTTCAGTAACTTCGGAGATAATAGGGGGGAATGGTATTTTTTTCAACGTTTTTTGTCTTCAATCAAAAACTACATATCTAAGAAAAAAAATAAAAACGGTTTAGGAATCTACATATTAAGCCCTTTCATTTGATATCCCACTCGATATATTAGCTCAATTTTTGATTTTAGACATCCCATTTCGGTCCAGTTTAAAAAAAAAAGTAAAACAGGTATAAGATTTGTTTTCTGTCCTATGGGCTCGGATTAGCGGTTTTTAACACTATTCCAAATTTCAAGTCGATAGCATCAGTAGATCCTGAGATATCTTGCTGTGACAGACGGACAGACAGACAGACAGACAGACAGACAGACAGAGTCGCACCATAAGGGTTCCTTTTTTACCATTTTGGTACGGAACCCTAAAAAGGACGCCGGATTGGCAAAATTAGTGCCTAAATTCGTAAAAAAAACGTATCTGTGTGAAGTTTGGTCTGTCACAATTGTCAGCTGACACAGACTTCACACAGATACGTTTGTGTTTTTTTACGAATTTAGGCACTAATTTTGTCAATCCGGCGTCCTTTTTTTTAAGTAAGTTTAACACGACATTTTGGAAAAATTACAGGGAATAAAAATGCAATAGGGGTATTTTCTAGATCATTACGTCGGGAACTACCGAAAAAATATATAAATTGCACACTTTTGAAAATCTTGACTTACCCATTTGTACCACCGAAGCGATACCCACTTTTGCTCCATTCTGGGAGGTTCAAATCCGGCCCGAGACATATTTTAGAAATAGAAAGCAACCGAAAAACTTATAAAAAACTACTTACTAAACTAAACTTAACTAAGAATTTAAATGAACCTAAATACATGAGTTCATATCGACCACAAGATACCCTTAAAAGGGTTATGATCATTTCGTCTAAATCGCAACTGGTACTAGCGGCAACAGGTCTAAAACGCTGCTAGTCTAAAACGCATCTCGTCTAAACTGCAACTGGTCTAAGTAGCTACCAGTCTACGTCGCTATTGGTCTAAGCAGTAAGTGGTCTAAAACACAGCTGGTCTAAGAGCACGTGGTCTAAGTCTTAGCTGGTCTAAGTAGTAAGAGGTCTAAGTCACAACTGACCAAAGTAGTGTATCGTCTAAAATGCAGTTGGTCTAATTAGTCATTTGACTAAACATTTGCTGTTTTCTACAGCAGGAAGTAGTCATGTCAAATGTCCCTTCTGTAAACGCCCCTTTCGCAAAACGTCCCGTTTGTGAAATGCGTCTTTCGCAAAACGTCTCGTCTGCAAAATATCGCATTTGCAAAATGTCCCGCCTGCAAAATTCTTGTATAAATAGAGTGTCTTCTTGCGTATTCAAGTGAGAGAGAGGGAGATGGGCAATATGTTTGGTACTAAATACAAATAGCACAGGGTAACAACCGGATGGATTGAGTTAAATTTTGCATGCAACATAGGATACTTTACATCTCGATAAATAGTTCTCTTGGGACAGTAACGGTAACAACGCGTGCAAAGCCGCGGGTAAATGTTAGTAATACTTACATACGGGTCGAACTGATCTCTTTTATTGAAGTCAGTTAAAAACTAAGCGATTAACAGCAATTTTTGCTAAAGGTACGTTTTGCGAAAGGGACGTTCTGCGCAGGGGACGTATTTTATGTTAAGGGACATTTTGAGAACGGAACATTTATAAAAGGGACGTTCTGCTAAAGGGACCAAGGGACATTTTGCGAGTGGGACCTTATATGCGCCCTAACCATCTAGTTTAGACTAAGAGCGTTTTAGACCAAATCAGCGTTAAACGAGGTGCGTCTTAGGCTAGATGTCTTATTAGACCAGTTGCGTTTTAGATTAGGTGCGGATTAAACCAGTTGTGCTTTAGGCGAAATGCGTTATAGACCAGTTGCGAATTGTCTGCTAGGCTAGATGCTACTTAGACCAGTAGCGACGTAGACTGGTAGCTATTTAGACCAGTTGCAGTTTAGACGAGATGCGTTTTAGACTAGCAGCGTTTTAGACCTGTTGCCGCTAGTACCAGTTGCGATTTAGACGAAATGATCATAACCCCCTTAAAACATCATTTGATTTCATTGTGTAGACTGTAAAATATAAATAAGTCAATAACGTGATTCACGAAAAGGCATGATTAGAGCCAACGGTCAAGGGCAAGCCCATTTAATATAAGGAAACAAGTATCCAACATATTAAAAGTCCAATTTGTATAGGTGGTTCCATGCTATTTAGTCTATTTCGCTTCTGGCCTCGTATTGTGTACGAGTTACGAATTACACAATCTGTTTCAAGTTCAGAGGAACATGTAATACTTACTACCCCCCCCCCCGGTACTGACTTGGTTATATCTCAAAACTTTTTTGTTGTAAAAGGACTGCGTGGCGAGACTTGCATCTTTTTACATGTAATGTTTTTCATGGGATATCTTTATGGGAAACATGGGGATAGTCAGTCCTGCCTATACCTAGTTATAGGAATATTCAGCAGACAAAGACGTTAGACAGTTCGCTGAGCGAACTTCGCTCGTTGCTTCGACTTTTGACCGAGTCATAATTATCGAAAAGCATACAGTATAATGTTTCTCTAAAACGGTAATATCTTCAGGATATTTCAAACGCTAGCGTATGGAAAACAATAGGTTAGGTTTGTTTTATAACAATTCTGAAAAATCATATTCATACTCTAATCATAATTAATCATAATTATCGAAAGTCATAAAAAAAAAAGGTTTTATGACTTTCGATAATTATGATTAATTATACGGTACGACTTTTATAATTTATGGGAGATAATATAGACCCGATTTAGGCAGGTACGTATATTTAATTATGCAATAATCATTAGGTATAATGCAGTAACGTTATTTTATTACCATTTGTCGTGGGATTATTTGGACGTCCCGCGGTTGATATTATCATGTCGATGTTCATTATTATAAATATCTTATATTTTTTAATCCGTTTTAAAATTAAAAATACGCGAAAAAATACCAATGAACCGATTACCTCGTCATTTCTTTGAAGTCTATCAAAAAGGTGACACGATGGTAAAGGGTCACCTTACTATATATGTAGTTCAATATCGTTTGATGTCGTTCTAAAATGTTTAATCCAGCACTTTATTTGAAGACAATTATTTCGTCGCCCACTGAAACCTCCATTATTTGCCTGAATGGAAAACAAATTACCACTTGAAAATAAAAAGACCTTAACTCCCATTGTCTAGTAGCACCAATTTGTACTTTAAGGCATGTGATATAGAGTTTAAAATCCTATAAGCGTTCAATGTTGGATTTCAGGTGACAAAATGTTGGTACTTCAGTTTCCATGGTTTCATCATGACTTGCAATTTATTCGATCGATGCGCTTGTAATCTATGCGTCATAATCTCATCGGTTTTACTGCAACCATACTTTGGGCTTTGGGCTCCAAATACCAAATAAAATCTGCTCTGGGTATAGTAATTATCCGTTCAACAGAGCTAATGCTGTTAAAGAATACAATACTATTGAGAGGTAAACCACAAATTAGGATAACAAGAATATAGTGTCAATAAAGTATAACTGCCTTGAAAGATCATTACATTATAGATTCTATTTACTAGACAGTAAAGTGTAAATGCAGTTATAGATAACTGCGATCTTAATTTGTTTTGCATTTCACATTCGCCCGACGGTCTGCAAGTGCGTATTCCGTAGAGAAAAGACTTAGAGATACTATGAGCTTTCAACGGATTATCGGTTCTATGACCGTAATGATAAGGCGGCAAATGCTTTCAAACAAAAAATAATAATGCGTTTTGCTTTTACAGATTCAACGGGGAGCCAGGTAGACCGCCCGGGTTTACTCGTGTTACGCATTGTTATTTTTTTTTTGTGGTATTGTATTACCTCAATGGCATTGTTCGCTCAATGACATTGTATACTTTAACAGCATTAGCTCTCTTGAACGGATAATTTCTATAACCCATTGCATGAATGCACCAGAAGTGCTTCGAATCGGACGAGATGGCGGGATATCGTAAGGCGGGCAACAACAGCCTCCAACCCTCCCTCATGATGACCACGACCGCTCTGCCAAGAGCGAAACGAAAAAAAGAAGAGATTTTGGGCTAGACATGCGCAAAATGTGTCACTAAAGTGAAAATAGTGATGTGAATCTTTAGCTCTCAAAGATATGTATCACTCTTTTAACTCAGTAGCTCTGCGGTGTGTCAACAGTCTCTCTACTTCGCATTAAAAACACGCATAAAACGTCACAGCTATCAAAGCAGACAGAAGAATGACTTGCAAAATATTTTTTATTTAACATTTTGCCTTGCGCAACGAAGTGTATAATAAAAGCATTAAAATGTTTAATAATTGCACCCATAACTGTACACATTCAATATTTATAATACATCTGTGCGCAGTTTAGTCTACATTTGAGAAGGGTTTCATTAGTTCCATCCCTCTTAGCTTCAATAAGTTTCTGTCAAAATAGTACATTACACAACTAGGGTGGTAATATAAAGAAAGGCCGAGATCGCAGAAGTTTGCGACCCGAGCTGCAAGCGAGGGACGTAAATATGCGATCGAGGGCTTTCTTTATTACCTCCCGTGTTGTGTACATCATATTATGTCTGCACTTGGCCAAAAAGCGACTTTTTCCGTACGCGTAGCGTGCGGGAATAGTACATTACACAACTAGGGTGGTAATATAAAGAAAGGCCGAGATCGCAGATGTTTGGAGCCCGAGCTGCAAGCGAGGGACGTAAATATGCGATCGAGGGCTTTTTTTATTACCTTCCGTGTTGTGTGCAGCATTTTATGTCTACACTTGGCCAGAAATCGGCTTTTTCCGTACACGCAGCACTTTATGGCCAGGTGTGGCATAAAAGCCATTTTATATATATGGCCAGGTGTGGGCATAAAAATATTTTTTGTGACAAGCTTTTATTACCGACTGTACGAGCTTGCGTTATGTGATAGAGAGAAGTGGACGAATGCGGTGCGTTCCGTCCGGTGGTCGGGCCCGAACGTCAGTTTTGTTAGAGAGTTTTCGTACGTATATTACTTAAGCTGTGGTTTCAGTTTAAGATCGGGTTTACCAGGGGTTCCCAAAGTGTGCGCCGTAGAAAGTAAAGAGGGGCGCCGTGAGTCGAACCTCGTATATCATTATCTAAAACCACAAATATTCGCGGGTACTTATAAAGCAACAATACCTATTTTGAGCGAACTAGCGTAGGGCGCCGTGGGGAACACCCAAATACTCCGAATTATTTTATTCCGAATTTCAAAACTCCGAATTTCATAAATCCTAAAAAATAAAATTCCGATTATTGAAAAACACGATATTTATTATACCGAATTTCAAAAATCAGATTTTTCTATATTCCGACATTTATTTCTCCGAAAAATTAAAAGCTCGATGTACCCTTTGTCCGTAAAACGGAATTCCGATTTTCATTTGTCCGAAATTTCGTTACTAATTCGGAATTTTGTCATTCGGAGTTTGAAATTTTGTAAACTCTTAATAATATTGAAATATGAGGCGCAGGTTTTAAAGTCTAAAGAAAGTCAGGACTTTTTTGACAAAATTTGATAATTATTTTTATAGTTTTGCCTTAAAAAATACGCTACGTTCAAATAATAATAATGGCTGAGATAATATTGTATTTTATATGCATTGGCGAATACGTAACAAAACCCGAATCGGAGCACCCCACTATCCACGTGGTCTTGTCTGCTCTACCCCTAGAGTGTATATAGAAAGCCGGAGGCGCGGAGGGGGAGCAGCCCTCGCCCGCTGTAGCAAAGCACAGGCACAATGTGAGCCGTAGCGGCTGAGGCTGGTCGCCGAAGGCGACCAACAAGCCGAAGCTGCGAAGGCGAGCATTAGGGCCTGTGCTTTGATACGCAAGGGCGAAGGGGCTGCTCTTCCCGCAGCGGCGGAGCAGTTGCGGAGTCCGACCGACTGTTTTTAAGTCCTGTATCTACGTTTATCATTATTTAGTCAAAATTTTTATTTTTCGATATTTTGGAATTCGGAGTTTTGATAATCGGAATTCGTACTTTTGATGTATCGGATTATTATAGATTCGGACTTTTCATTGTTCGGTGTATGGAATCTCGGACTTTTGAAAATCGTAATTCTTACAGTTAGACGTTTTGTAATTTCGGAATTTTAAAAGTCGGAGTTATGAAAAATCGGGATTTTAATAATAGGAATTTTAATCCATTCGGAATTTTAAAAATCGGTATTTTGATATTCGTGATTGTGAATATCGGAATTAAGTTTTTCGTATTTATGTAGTGTACCCGGCGCCGTGACGAAGTACTAAACTTGTAAGTGCGCCACTGGCTGAAAAAGATTGGGAACCCCTGGGTTTACTGTAACAGTGATTCAATAATCATAAAATCTACGAAAAGTTCATTAATTTAATATTGAATCGGAATGTATTGTTATGTGCATTGCAAGCTTATCTAGCCGGATATTACGACGTTATCGTATAGTATATTAAAACGCGTATTATCCTTCCGCGCCTTCGGCCTAAGTTGGACTACTTATTCGTCATTATACTTTGACAGTATATTATAATCTTCCTAGTCCAGTGCTGCCGTCCTAGTGTAAAAAAGGGCGACTTTTTACTATGAACTTCCATAGCATAAAGTCGCCTTTTAGACTAGGACGGCAGAGTGGTGGCCAAACTTTCTTAAAGGGGCAGAAAAGTGGAGAAATATCAGAGGGCCAGAATTATAGCAGAAATTAAGCTATGCTGGACTGTTAATATAATATAGTACATTACACAACTAGTGTGGTATAACAAAGAAAGGCCGAAATTTGCGGCCCGAGCTGCAAGCTAGGGACGTAAATATGCTATCGAGGGCTTTCTTTATTACCTCCCGTGTTGTGTACATCATTTTATGTCTACACTTGGCCAGAAAGCGGCTTTTCCGTACGCGTAGCGTGCTGTAAAAGCCACTTTATGGCCAGGTGTGGCATAGAATATATTAATGCGGGCGACGTACTATTTATTACGCATAATTATGCGTACCCCCCATGATCCCGGGTCTCACAATCAGTTAAATAGTTCGCCTGTATTATGCCGCCATAGTGAGTGACTGAATAGATATTTGCCATATGAACACTACCTACTCGTAAGTATCTCTATTAAATGCGCAAAATGTGTCACTAAAGTGAAAAGAGTGATATGAATATTTAGCTCTCAAAGATATGCATCACTCTTTTAGCTCAGTAGCCCCGCGGTGTGTCAACGGCTCACTAGCTGTTATAAGCTTAGTGGCTCACTAGCTGTTATAAGCACAGTAGGTCCGTGGCGTGTCAACAGCCCACTAGCTCTTATAGCTCCGCGGTGTGTCAATGGCTCACTAGCTCTTATAAGCCCAGTAGGTCCGTGGTGTGTCAACAGTTCACTAGCTCTTATAGCTCAGTAGCTCCGCGGTGTGTCAACGGCTCACTAGCTGTTATAAGCTCAGTGGCTCACTAGCTGTTATAAGCACAGTAGGTCCGTGGCGTGTCAACAGCCCACTAGCTCTTATAGTCCCGCGGTGTGTCAACGGCTCACTAGCTCTTATAAGCCCAGTAGGTCCGTGGTGTGTCAACAGTTCACTAGCTCTTATAGCTCAGTAGCTCCGCGGTGTGTCAACGGTTCACTAGCTGTTATAAGCTCAGTGGCTCACTAGCTGTTATAAGCACAGTAGGTCCGTGGCGTGTCAACAGCCCACTAGCTCTTATAGCTCCGCGGTGTGTCAACGGCTCACTAGCTCTTATAAGCCCAGTAGGTCCGTGGTGTGTCAACAGTTCACTAGCTCTTATAGCTCAGTAGCTCCGCGGTGTGTCAACGGCTCACTAGCTCTTATAGCTCAGTAGCTCCGCGGTGTGTCAACGGCTCACTAGCTGTTATAAGCACAGTAGGTCCGTGGTGTGTCAACAGCTCACTAGCTCTTATAGCTCAGTAGCTCCGCGGTGTGTCAACGGCTCACTAGCTCTTATAAGCCCAGTAGGTCCGTGGTGTGTCAACAGTTCACTAGCTCTTATAGCTCAGTAGCTCCGCGGTGTGTCAACGGCTCACTAGCTCTTATAGGCCCAGTAGGTCCGTGGTGTGTCAACAGCTCACTAGCTCTTATAGCTCAGTAGCTCCGCGGTGTGTCAACGGCTCACTAGCTCTTATAGGCCCAGTAGGTCCGTGGTGTGTCAACAGCTCACTAGCTCTTATAGCTCAGTAGCTCCGCGGTGTGTCAACGGCTCACTAGCTGTTATAAGCCTAGTAGGTCCGTGGTGTGTCAACAGTTCACTAGCTCTTTATAGCTCAGTAGGTCCAAAATGACAAGACAGTGACGAAACGTTCGTGTTTCGAGCTACTTGAGAGCGAGTGAGTTAAAAGATAGACTGGGTTGTTTGAATCGGAACTGAGCTAGTGAGCAGGTGAGCTAGACCAACTGATTATAGATAGCTCTTTTGAATCACTCACTCACATGCCTGTATTATATATAGGCGCTATAACAAAGATGAGTGACTGGATAGATATTTGCCCTATGAACACTAAGTATCTCCATCGTTTGCTTAATGGCCCGAATCGCTATTGTTCATGTCGAGGTTGATTCCTGTTTTATGCATTTAAAACTACGTGACGGGAACGTAAGGTTACTGTGGTGTACAAATAAAACAACCGTCCGGTTACGATGGCATATATTGGGAGACTAAACTCAGTATAGAGGGCGCACACTAATGCACCCACGGTAGGTAGGTAATACATACATTACATCACTCTCTTCTTAAACTAACGTTATCTGTTAACTACTTACAACGAAACGGATTTACAACAAAACTGACTCAAAGGACCTTGCAACAATTATTTCAGATATATTTATATTGGATATATTTAGATTAAATCTAAATCACAACAAACGAGATTACCAGACCATCAGCTCCGATTCCCAAGTACCTATCTACTACGTTATACTACCGAAAGGTAGGTACGATCACCTAGTAGATATATAGGTAGCACTCGTGACAAACACCGTAAGATACCTCTGCGTCACCTACCACTTATATGCCCACTCCTACCTACTCCTAAAAGATAACCGAACCTGGAAATGGTTATTATGTACTTACATTAAAAATAGCGATATTACCTACTTATTGTACGAGACAATAACACTATCAGACTAAAATGCTAAAGTGCATTAAATATCAAACTAAATTAAAAAAAAAACAAAATAAGTCATAGCAAAACAACTTATCACTACCGTGCTTAAATGACCCTATTACCTTTTCTTGGTTCTTGGATTTTGAACCTTATTCTATTACGTTCAAGGTTTGTTATTGCAAATTGCGTTATTTACCCATTGTCATTAAAAGGATCATTTAACCATTACGATCGTTAAATATAATCAATAGCATGAATGGGTAACTATGGAATCTATGGACTTAATTACTAATATGTATTTCTAAACAAAAAAAAAAATAGAAACTACCTAAGTATATCGTTAGATATGAAAGCTAAGTGTATGTATTTAAGCTAAGTAGGTATAGGTATATGTATTACACAGAGTTCAATGCTTATATTTTGGCGGGTTTTTAAGCCTACATTCTCTGATGTACCTGGGCGGCTCGGGCGGTTCAGGTGGCGAGGTTGGAGACAAAAACAAGTCGTTATCCGAATGCGACCCTGGTGACCCTTTTGGTGTCCTGTCTCGCGCGCACGCCGCGGGCGGCGTGCGACTCGTACTCAGCGCAGGTGCTGGCGGTGGCGAACTCGGGCCGTTTGCAGCCGCTGACGGGCCGCGCGGGGATGCGGCC
Source organism: Eudemis profundana (assembly GCA_947034925.1). NCBI lineage: Eukaryota > Metazoa > Arthropoda > Insecta > Lepidoptera > Tortricidae > Eudemis > Eudemis profundana. Next base: position 3,316,644 of record OX344814.1, on the reverse strand, counting down.
GCTGCGGTGACCTCCTCGTCCCATCTCGCCCCGGACCCTTCGTTAGTCTGTCTATCCGGCTCAACTTGTGGTACCTGTAAAGCTGACGGGTCATTTGGACAAATTAAAGCACTTGATCGCCGCCTCAACTGATCGATATGTCTATGTGACTCCCTATTAAAATTATCGCATACCGTATAATCTGTGGTTCCCGCCCTTTGTATAATCTGGCCCGGAAGCCATTTCGTGTCGCCCCGGTATTGCCGTATCCATACCTGGTCACCCGGTTGCAAGGTGCGATAAGCATTTGTACCGCTATCTGCCTGTTTCCTCTGAGTCTTTCTAACCCTTTCTTCACAATCTGGTCTCAGCGCATCTAACTGGGTACGTACTTGTCGACCTAGCATCAGCGAAGCGGGACTCTCGCCCGTCGTACAGTGTGGCGTATTACGATAATGTAATAAAAAGTTACTAAGTGCTAACGGAACGCTAAGTTTCTGCCGCACCGCCTTTTTAATAACCTGTTTGACCGTTTTCACCGCATTTTCGGCGGCCCCATTGGACGCGGGATGATACGGGGCCGAGCGTACATGTTCAATACGATTCCTCTCCAAAAATGACGCAAATTCCCGACTTGAGAACGGCGGGCCGTTATCGGTGACTGCCTGCCTTGGAAAACCCCAGCGCGCGTTAGTTTCGCATAGTTTTTCAATTGTACTATCAGCCGAGGTACCAGTGACCGGGAATACTTCCAGCCACTTCGTGCGGGCATCGATCATGACTAAATAAGTTTTTCCGTAAAGCGGCCCTAAAAAATCTAGGTGGACACGTGACCACCTGCGCGCCGGCCAGGGCCACGGACACGGCGCGTGGCGCGCGGGCGCCTGCGCCTCGGCGGCGCACACGCCGCACTCGCGGCACACACGCTCCACCGCCTCGTCGATGCCTGGCCACCACACGTAACTACGCGCGAACGCTTTTGTTTTTACTATTCCCATGTGGCTCTCATGTAACACGGTCAATACCCTGTCTCGACACCCTTCCGGTATTACGACCCGGTGTCCCCACATAACGCAGCCTAATTCTTCGTATAATTCTAATTTTCTATTAAAATATGGCTGTAAATTCCTAATCTCCACGTCATTCGGCCAACCTGTTCGTATATATCCTAAAATTCTACTGAGCATCGGGTCCCGCTGAGTTTCCTTTTTGACGTCGTGATAATTTAACAACAACTCGTCCTGAGCGAAATGTAAATAAGTTTGCTCCGGAGGCGGGCCGTCTAGCGAGTTCGCATTCTTTACGGGCACCGGTAGTCGCGACAATCCGTCCGCGCCGTTATCACCCGTTCGTATATATTCAATATCGTATGTATATGCGGATAGTTTAATCGCCCACCGTTGCAGCCGGCTAGCTACCATTGCGGGAATCCCTTGTTTGGGACCAAAAATACTAAGAAGGGATTTATGATCGGTCCGTAATGTAAACTGTCTGCCGTAGAGATATTGATGTAACTTTTGAAAACTAAACACTATTGCTAATGCCTCCTTATCGACTTGGGAATAATGAGATTCCGCCTCGTTTAAAGACCGCGAAATGTAAGCGACAGGCCTCTCGAGCGCGCCGCCCGCGCCCGCGCCTTCCCCTGGCTGAGTCAGCACCCCGCTGATCCCGCGGCTACTCGCATCCGTCGTCAAAAAAAGTGGTTTGTTTGGATCGTAATGACTTAACACCGCAGCGCTGACCAACAGTTTCTTTATACTCTTAAATGCCCTTTCGCAATGATTATTCCATTCCCACGTGGTACCTTTCCGCAGTAAATCGTATAAAGGTGATAAAACGGAACTCAAGTTCGGTACGAATCGAGCATAGAAGTTAACTACTCCTAAGAAAGACCTCAACTCCGTAACATTAAGCGGACGGGGTATTTTAAGTATCCCGGATATTTTCGTGGGGTCAACTTTAATGCCGTCTTTTGAAATAACAAATCCCAAATATTGCACCTCCTCTAACAAGAAAGAACACTTGCTTTTCTTTAATTTCATGCCATGACTATGGAGGCGTTCTAAGACCCTCTCCAAGGTTTTCAAATGTGATTGAATATCTACTGAGCCTATGATGATATCGTCAAGAAACACTTCTACCTGGGGAAGGTCTTTCAGTAAGTTGGACATTATTCTCTGAAAAATACCCGGACTAGACGCTAACCCGTACACCAGTCTATTGTATCTGTACAACCCTTTATGAGTATTAATGACTGTATACCGCTTTGAATCATCCAATTCCACTTGATTATACGCTTGCGTCAAATCAATTTTTGAAAATACGCGTGCCCCGTTCAGTCGCACTAACAGGTCATCAATCTTAGGGAGCGGATATCTATCTATCAGTAGGGCGGGGTTCAAGGTGACTTTATAATCTGCACAAATCCTCAAAGATCCATCAGCTTTACGTACCGGTACGAGCGGTGTAGCCCACTCCGACGTGTCGACGGGTTCGATGACCCCGTTGCGTAACATCTGGTCCAGCTCCGCCTCGACCTGGTCCCTCAGCGCGTAGGGCAGCGGGCGCGCCCGACAGAACACCGGCGCGGCCCCCTCGCGTACCCGGAGAGTCGCCTTGCCACCATTAAACCGCCCGAGTCCCCCGTTGAATAACTCCTTATACCTGTCGAGTAAAGTACACACATCACTATTTACCGGTTCATTATGAAATACGGGAATCTGAATACCTAACTCGGTTAACCACTGTCTGCCTAACAGTGAGGTAGTGCCCCCCTCAATCACAAACAGTTCTAAGTGTTTGGACACGTTTTCATATTTAACCTCAGGTCTTATAACCCCCAACGGTCGCACGCGGCTTCCATCATAAAACTTTAGTACCAACTCGAAGGGTTCTATTGGCCTTTGCTTAAAATATTTATTGTAGGTATCCCTACTTATACACGCGACCGCGGATCCCGTATCCACTTCCATAGTAATAAACTGGTTATCTACGCATAATGACATGCTCACCGGTTTATAACCGTTCAAACACAGATGATACAGGTCTTCTTCCACGTCCGACGCCGACGTGTTCCCCTCATCCTCATGAGTCTCCCCTTCCTCCGCTTCAACGTGGTGCATCGTCCGGCGGGGGCGCCACGCACGCCCACGCGCCGGCGCCCGGGTGCCGCTGCCCGACGCCCGAGGACGACCGCCCGACCCACGGGTGCCGCCGTTGCCACTTGCCATTCTTTCCGGACACATGCGTTTTAAATGACCTACGTTACCACACTTGTTACACTGAAAGTCTTTGTACGGACATTGAATATCACGGTGGCCTAATCGTCCGCACACTGCACAATTCTCTTTGTTTCCGCCATTACTGCCACGCGGTGGACGAGACGTCAACGAATTCAACATTAGGGGTCGCGCTCCCGCATCGCCCCTCTCGCTCGCACTCGGGCGTTCTACCATAGCTGCGTCCTTTTCTGCGGCTTCTAACGAAAGAGCTAACTGCACGGCTCTTGAATAGGTTAATACGTGTATGCTTTCAGCAAAAAGACGCTGCCTAATGGTATCGTTCCGTAATCCGCAAACAAATTGGTCTCGAAGATTCTCTTCTAATGCTGTCCCAAACTCACAGTACTTAGCCAGCTTTTTGAGATCGGCGAGATACTGAGCGACCGCTTCATTGTCCCCCTGTCGCCGCTGACGCAATCGATATCGCTCGGCCATAAAAGACGGTTTGGGTTCAATGTGATTGCGCATAATTTTGGTGACTTCGGCGTACGTCATGTCTCCTGGCTTCTTGGGGCTCGTTAAATTGCTGAGAAGTTCATATGCTCCTTCCCCCATGACCGCTATTAACGTCGGCAACTGCACTTCACTTTTAATGTCGTTCGCTTTAAAGTACATGTCTAGCCGCTCCACGTATGCACTCCAATTGCCTGACGACACCTCAAACTCCCCGATCCTTCCGACTGACATCTTGTCCCTGTTTTAGCACTCAAACTAACTAAATAACACTGAATTGTCCACGTTTTTTTTAATCCTCGATCGCCATTGTGGTGTACAAATAAAACAACCGTCCGGTTACGATGGCATATATTGGGAGACTAAACTCAGTATAGAGGGCGCACACTAATGCACCCACGGTAGGTAGGTAATACATACATTACAGTTACAAGCATTGCCTATACATATTACATACAGAGTGTTTTAAAGAGAAACAGAAATTTAAAAAATAAACCCGTATTTTTCAAGTCACTCGATAGTAAAACCTTGAGTTATGCCGCCACAGCAATAAGATTCCTCGCTTTAAACGATATGTATTTATCAATAGTTTCCTGTATTTTATCCCGCAGTCATAATCTATCTGTACTGTACTGTACACCAAAGTTCATGGAAATTGATCCGGTAGTTTTTGTGTGAAGCACGTCCAAACAAACAAAGGGACAAATAATTAAAGTTTCATATCTTATGCTTTGTAATAATTACTTTTTGATAAAATCTCTAATGTACAGTCTTGCTACGATGTTATTATATGTAATATAAAATAAACACGTGTATACCCACTAATCAATCATCCTTAATTATATATAATAATCGTGGATTAATCATTATCTGTCCTTGATTTAGTAAATCTATTGTGTCGTACGATTTACAATTTTCAAACCCTTCAGAAATATTTACCTATTTTGTACGGCACAGTCGCCATCAGATATATCTGAGCTGTCAGTGTACTCATAAATATCTGAACACGGCTCTATTTTCATAGCATTAGAGCCGTGTTCAGATATTTATGAGTACACTGACAGCTCAGATATATCTGATGGCGACTGTACGATTATTTCCACTTTGATACTCGGGACGTCTCGGTTTTAATCATAAAAGTTCCTGCTTTCACATAGGTATAATAAAATCTTAGAACATATTTACTCACGTCACATAAAATATCCAAATCTAATTAGTATAATTAATAATAAAACTTCATTAATCTAAATATAGAAATAGACTATAATCAACTTTTTATGCCATATGTGACGGATTAGCATTCAAAATCAAGGAATTTACTTGGAAGTTTGCACGACGAATTTTTAACTGAACAAGAGAATCGTACTATCGTCTCTGATAGAAGCACAAAAGTGTCCCAAATTTTTCATACAAATATCGCTCTTCCGTTCCAATACAAGTGTGTATGGAAAAGTAACGAAATCGAAAAAAAAATTGGCACTTTTTTCTTCTATCAAAAACGACAGTACGCGTGATTCCGAGTAGAAATTATGTAAAATTTCTCAGATCTAAAAAAAAAGTTAGGGTACAAATAAAAAAAAATGGCCCATCTATTCGTTTTCAGAGTTCTTGATTGTTTTCATTCCGATACTAACCTCCAACGAAGCTAATTCGCAATAGATGGTGGGCGTCCTTGAAGCAATTTACGTGATAATGATAAGTTATCTGTTCTGCTAAAAATGCCATGATGCAATCGGTGAGACGGAAGTTATTTGCTTATAGTCTGTGCGGGAAGAGAAAAGGCGTGGTGAAAAACGGAACTAACCTAACCAGTATGGCAATTTTTTTTTGCAAATACGGTAGAAAAGCATTACAGCGCCCCCAAATCTAAATCCTATTCTCTTTCCGCACAGACTCTAAGAGGGCTTGGAATGGAATTTAAAAGCTCGTCGATTTAATGAGTGTCTCTAACAGACTTCGAAAATGGAGAGAGGTTCTCGGTTTGTCGGGACACAGAATAATAGTAACTGTGGTACGAAGGGTTCCGTATGCGAATCCAACTCGCACTTGGCTGGTTTTTAGGGTTCCGTAGCCAAAATGGCTAAAAAGGAACCCTTATAGTTTCGTCATGTCCGTCCGTCCGTCCATCCGTCCGTCCGTATGTCACAGGCATTTTACTCAAAAACTACAAGACGTATACTGATGAAATTTGGAATATAGATGTCTTGTAGATGCCGCTACTAAGTTTGTTAGTTAAATAATAAAAATAAAAAAATCTAGGGGGGGCACTCCATACATGTAACAGAAGCTAAAAAAATTTTTTTTTCAGCAAATGTCAACGTGAGGTACATAATTCGATAGTTCTTTTAAAAACATTATAAGGCTTTTATGTACTTTTTTTCGATTAAGTGAATACTTTCGGAAATAATCGCTCCGAAAGTTGCATAAATTGTGTCCCCCCCCCCTTTAACTTTTGAACCGTAAATCCAAAAAATATGAAAAAAATCAGGAAGGTAATGCTTAATAAATACATTCAACGAAAATTATTTTGAATAGTAACGAATAAACCGTTTTGAAGTTATTGCCGAAAAACTTTTCAACCAAAAGGTCTTAAGTGCATTGATTTACACGGCATTTAAGACCTTTTGCCAGTTGTTTATTTTTAGCTTTATTTTTATCTGTAGCACATTTCCTTGTAGTTATGGCTATGGAACCCTACATTGAGCATGGTCCGACATGCTCTTGGCCAGTTATTTTTCATATTATAATATTGTCTTCGGTTTCCGCGATTATCACTCATATACTATGCAAGAATTATCTAAGGTGTCCGAATGTTTGTTCATTCTATTTAAGAACATTCGAACACCTTAGATCAGCGGTCGGCAAACCGCGGCCCGCAAATCGCTCACTCTGGCCATTTTTTTTAAAGTTGTACACTTAACTTTTTTTTGGATCATTGAAATTTTACATAATTTCTACTCAGAATCACGCGTACTATCGTCTCTGATAGGAGAAAAAAAGTGTCCCAAATTGTTTCCGTTACTTTTCCAATTTTTCCATACACACTTGTATGGCGGGGCGGTAACGGAACGGAAGAGCGATTTGTATGAAAAATTTAGGACACTCTTTTTCTTCTATCAGAGACGGTACGCGTGATTCTGAGTAGTAATTATGTAAAATTTCTCAGATCTAAAAAAAATTAAGTGTACAACATTAAAATAACTAGCCAAGAGCATGTCGGACCATGCTCAGTGTAGGGTTCCATAGCCATAACTATAAGGTAAAAAATACGATGTAAAAAAAGTACAACAACAAAAGAGCGTATCTTCATAGCAATTACGTCCTTTTGTTGAGAAGCGCAGTTTATCGGCAATAACTCAAAAACGGTACATTCGATCTTGTTGAAAATAATTTTCGTTGAAATTATTAATTAAGCGTTACCTTCGTGATTTTTTTCATATTTTTCGAGCGCACGGTTTAGAAAATAGAGGGGGGGGACACAATTTACACAACTTTCAGAGCGATTATTTCCAAATTCATTCACTTAATCAAAAACATTACTTAGGAACCTTATAGTGTTTTTTAAAGAGCTGTCGAACTATGTACCACACGTTGATATTTGCTAAAAAAAAAAAATTTCTGTGTCTTTAACATGTACCTATGGAGTGCCCCCCCTAAAAATATTTATTTTAATTATTTATATACCAAACTAAGTAGCGGCTCATAAAAGACACCTATATTCCAAATTTCATCAATATCCATCATGTAGTTTTTGAGTAAAATGCCTGTGACATACGGACAGACAGACGGACGGACATGACGAAACTATAAGGGTTCCGTTTTTGCCATTTTGGCTACGGAACCCTAAAAATGGCGCGAGCCTCCCGGGCTATTTTGTATGTAGGTCGTTATGTTCAGAATCGTATAAAGTCACAAATTATTGACAAATTGCGGCCCGCGTCAATTTCGTTAGCTACTATGTGGCCCTTAGCTACTAAAAGGTTGCCGACCGCTGCCTTAGATAATTCTTACTATAACACATTAGATTAGGCCCATATCTGGCAACACAAAACTTTTTCTGATTTCTTTTTCCAAAAATAGCATACCTAGAGTCTTTTGTTTAAAATTATGATCTTTTTGTATAAGGCAAGTGCCGCTAATTTCTAAAGTTAGGTTATTAAGCCCTTCTGGCATGTGTGTAAACGTCTTTACACATTAGGCCCGTCTGGCAACACTAATCTTGAATTTGCATTTTTTAACCCTTTAACGCTCAAGATATTTTTTTCTAATTTTCTTTTGTTCTAGGCATTGAAATGCGTAATTAGGGGTCTCATGAGGCTGAGAAAAATAATAAAAAAAATCATACATAAATAACTTTTTAGAAAATATATGTTGAGAATACTCAACATTGTCCAACATTGAACAATTCAGTTAACTTAATAGACGTTGAGCATACTCAACACTGCGCATTTTGTAGGGATTTAAGTTCATATAAAAATACTACTTTCTTTAAAATAATTTTTATTTCATTAATGTCGTAAATAGAGTATAACTAACTTCTTTCACACTACAAACAATTTCAATGTATGTTTTGTGCAAATAACTTTGATAAAAAGTTTATTGAAGCGATTCCTCCTCTTTTTGTGCCATTTATTACAGGATACTGAGTACTACCCTTGCAATAAAGGTGTCTATGAACGTTATCAATGGTTTCTGATGATCACGAACTCTCCCCAACGGTTTCTTGCCCTAAATGTCCTCTTCAGATTAGTTTTCAACCTCTCTAATCCCGTTTCCCCAGTTCAACTCCTCAAGTCTGTATCAGCCCAGTCTAGCAACGTGCCTCATATTATTGTAGTTTATACTAATTAACCATGTTAAAAACCTCCATTGCAGACTGAGACAGTCCTGCGGATCATGATTAAGAAAATCATTATCCGCAGAACTGTCTCAGTTTCCTTTTTGTTTAAGTAGTTGTCAACTTTCTTCTGTAGCACATCGCCGAAATACTGGAAGACGCTTACAAAGTATTTTAGTGAACTTAAGATCATTATGATTAGAAATTACTGTAAATTTTTGGTTGTTTTAAATCTATAAATCTATTGAACAAGCCATATACAGAAACTTTACTTGTTGGAATGCTCAAAACTTTGCTATAAAGCTGCAAATGTTAGTTATTTGTTTATTGATATGTCAAACAACTTTGTTTGACTATTTAGAGTAAATTTTACCTTGATTTTTATATATTTTGGTAAGAAACACATAAATAATTCACTTCTTTAGTTTATGGCAGAATCAGATGGTAAAAATAACATTAAATTTATCTATATATATGGACTATATAACTGTTAAGGTATATTATACTCCTACAATATTGCCAGATCAAGCTTCATTGTCTGAACTAAGATGACATGAAACGTGATTATGAGCTCATACCAAAGAGCGCCAGTGTTATGTTTGTGCCATAATTGATCGTATTTCTTTGTTGCTGTCAGAAGAATCAGTATTTCCTGACAATATTTAGTACCATAACTTAAATTGACCGATATAATCCCGTTTCATCGAGTAAGTAAACGAAAAGAAACAAACCTAGCAAATATGACCTTTACCTATGTGTACAGTTAGTTTAAAAACCGAAATTGAATGACAAAAAAGGTGCTTTAGTACGGTGATAGTGAACATTTTATTGTGCTGCAAATATTATCATTTATAACCTTAACTTCGCAATGTTGAGAATAGTCAACAGGTTTGGTCCAGAGTAGATTGTAGAATGTTGCGCAATGTTGAGAATACTCAACATGCATATTCGTAACCCTGTAGAATGTTGGATTTTCTTCTAATTTGTTATAAATACACAAAAATATCAAGCAGACATCTTCAAAAACTTGTACCATCGGTAGTTAAATTAATATTATAAGAAATAATATTTTTTCCAAATTTATTTCGAACTTGCGTCTAGCGGTTAGTGGTAGTCTCCACTTCACTTTACCTCTAAAAATCAAAATACCTGCACCTGAGTTATGAATTTATACGGTAAGGATAGGTTTGGATATAAATAACTGTTTTATTAAAACAAATCGTAAAAATAATTGACAATAACATGACAGGATTTTTTGTTTTCGATGTTGAGTATACTTACCATTGCGAGAAAAAGGGTTAAAGTAATTGTGACAGGGAAAATGTATGATTTTCTCAGTCTAACCGCGACCACGAACGCTGAAAAGGGTTAAGAAACGTCGGGACTTAAAAAATGAAGTAATATACGCGATTTAATCAGTTTTAGTTTTATTACTGTTAGGGTTCCGTACCAAAATGGTAAAAAAGGAACCCTTATGGTGCGACTCTGTCTGTCTGTCCGTCTGTCACTGCAAGATATCTCAGGATCTACTGATGCTATCGACTTGAAATTTGGAATAGTGTTAAGAACCGCTAACCCGAGCTTATAGGATGTAAAAAAATTCTTGTAACTTTTTTACTTTTTTTTTTTAAAGGGGTCCGTAATGAGACTTTGCAAATTGAAAGTAGGGCTATTATATTGAGTGAGGTATCAAATGAAAGGGCTTAATTTGTAGATACAAACAGTATTTTTGTATTTATTTTTAAATGAGTAGTTTTTGATTTATGGCGAAAAACGTTAAAAAAAATACCGTTCCCCCCCTATTATCTTCGAAGTTACTGAACAGAAAAATCTGTAATAATTACCAATTATTAATGTCATTCTATATATTACAGGAAAAATATAACGGTTTTCCTAACTTGCACATCTTAACACATACTTATTTGCTCCTGTTAAACTAATCGCCATATAGTTTTTCTTGAACTATTCATGTATCTACTTATGAGTTTGTACGGAACCCTCGGTGCGCGAGTCCGACTCGCACTTGGCCGGTTTTTTTTTTATTATTTTCTATTTATGTATTTTCTTTCTTTCTTTCTTTGCCAAGTATTTCGTAACGTGACGCTTTAACACATGTCATTAAGAGATAAACGAATTGAGGCTATCTTAAGCGCATTCCCCATAACTTAACTGCACTTAGAAGCAACTAATAAAGGAAAGTAAATTTTTGGTCAGCCGTTATTAAAATTGATCCGCAAAAAAAAATAAGCAGTTAAATCATTTGGGCAGCATACAAAGATTTGGCTGGCAATAAATAAAATTGGGCGGCAACTCTTGTTCAGCAAACAGTTTAAAAACGGTTAGCATTTTAACCAATATTAATCTGCTTTTTTTATCATTTGGCTGCCTAATAAACAGTCGAGCTGCAAAATAATTACTTGGGTCGCAAGATTTTACAATTGGTCAGCAGAGAGTTTAATTGAGATATACAGGGTGTCACTGTGATATAATATACTGGGTGTCACTGTGATATATACAGGGTGTCACTGTGTTATATACAGGGTGTCGCTGTGATAGATACAGGATGTCACTGTGATATATACAGGGTGTCACTGTGTTATATACAGGGTGTCACTGTAATGTATACAGGGTGTCACTGTGATAGATACAGGATGTCACTGTGATTAATACAGGGTGTCACTGTGTTATATGTATACAGGGTGTCACTGTAATGTATACAGGATGTTACTGTGATATATACAGAATGTCATTGTGATATATACAGGGTGCCATTGTGTTATATACAGGGTGTCACTGTGATAGATACAGGATGTCACTGTCAGCAAAGAAAACATGTCTGTAAGCAGTTTAATTGAAATATACAGGGTGTCACTGTGATATATACTGGGTGTCACTGTGATATATACAGGGTGTCACTATGTTATATACAGGGTGTCACTGTGATAGATACAGGATGTCACTGTGATATATACAGGGTGTCACTGTGTTATATACAGGGTGTCACTGTAATGTATACAGGGTGTCACTCTAAAAACGAAACAGCTCCCAAAAATAGGTAGGTTAGGGTTATTTTTTTTTTCATGACCCTAAAACGAAACGGCTCCCAAAAATAGGTAGGTTAGGGTTATTTTTTTTATGACCCTAAAAACGAAACGGCTCCCAAAAATAGGTAGGTTAGGGTTATTTTCTTTTTGATGACCCTAAAAACGAAACGGCTTTCAAAAATAGGTAGGTTAGGGTTATTTTTTTTGCTGACCCTAAAAACGAAACGATACACGTTGTGAATAAATAATATAACTTCTAAACATTATGAGATGTATAAAAAATCGAAATACCAATTTTATATGAGCCCATCACAGTGACACCCTATATACATTACAGTGACATCCTGTATATAACACAGTGACACTATGTATATATCACAGTGACACCCTGTATATATCACAGTGACATCCTGTCCTGTATCTATCACAGTGACACCCTGTATATATCACAGTATCACTCTGTATCTATCACAGTGACACCCTGTATATATCACAGTATCACTCTGTATCTATCACAGTGACACCCTGTATATATCACAGTATCACTCTGTATCTATCACAGTGACACCCTGTATATATCACAGTTACATCCTGTATCTATCACAGTTACACCCTGTATATAACACAGTGACACCCTGTATATATCACAGTGACACCTGCTACTTGACAGCTGACAATTACCGAATAACAAAATGCGCACACGATTGGCGGCAGAATAGTTGCGCCCAGTTAGGTTTTATTGCCCCCTTTTTTTTGATGAACAAAATGAAATATTTTGCTTACCTACTGATTGCTTACCAAAATTTGATTTACCGTAGATCGCTTAATGCAGCTCAAATATTTAATTTGCTGACCTAAATAATTTAGAGCAGATCAGTATATCATTAATTGCAGCCTGATTTATAAATGTTTGCTTACCATAAGTTGCTTACCAACTAGCTATTTTGGCTGACCAAATACATATTTCTGCTGACCAAAATATGAATATTTTGCTGATCGATTAAATGATACCCACTAATAAATACACTGAGAGCCAAGCCAACTGTGATTTAAAGCAGATTGTAGTCAGTTAGTTCTCGAATTTTCAGCATTGACAAGACAATATCACCAAACATATACGACATTGGCGTGGCGTCTAAGGGGATGCAATAACGGTTTTATTTGTATGGGCCAATACCGAAAAACCGGATTTTCGGTAACACCGGTGTTGCATGCCCTAGTGGCGTCCATAGAACTCGATTCCCTTCGGCTTCCCTTATATTAGGCAGTTCAGCACTTGATTCTAGTGCTCTTAAAGAAAATTGAAGCCAAAGCTGCTCCGGCTTGCCCAAGAATTTCTTCAACGCCACGCTACTGGTGTACGAACTTATTTCTTTTTAATAACATTTAAAACTCCCAGTTTATCTAATTAATATGAAAAATCCATTTAATTATGTATACGAGATTTTTTTAAGGCTTGCGGCTTGTCCACAGTAGGTACTCGTATAATAGCAGCAATGTTTCTTCCAACAAAAGGTACACCGCGCGGCTTGTATGTGTGCGCGCCGTGTACGGACGCACTACAAGTAAACTTTTACGAATGCTTTGCGACCAGTCGCTGCGATTTTTAGACATTTGCAACGCATTGCCAATGCGTTGCCGGTCTCGAAGAAATTTGATAACACCCTTTTAAAAACCGGTCAAGTGCGAGTTGGACTCGCGCACCGAGGGTTCCGTACAAACTCGTAAGCAAATACGTGAATAGTTTAAGAAAAACTGTATGGCAGTTAGCTTAGTGGGAGCAAATAAGTATGTGTTACGATTATTGAAAATTTCTAAAAAACGATGCAATTTAGGAAAACCGTTATTTTTTTCCTGTAATATTTAGGATGATATTAATAATTGGTAATTATTACAGATTTTTATTTTTCTTCTGTTCAGTAACTTCGAAGATAATAGGGGGGAATAGTATAGGAAATAGTTTTTGGTCATAAATCAAAAAGTACAAAATTAACAAAAATAATAAAAATGGCTTTGGAATCTACATATTAAGCCCTTTTATCTAATGCAACCCGGGTAGGTACCCAAACACCCGAGTACCTACCCAAGTAACCGACTGTATTTAGAGTCGGGTAATACCCGGGTTTTAAATTTGACCGGGTATTGCATTCCCTATTCCATATCTCTTGTTTTAAAGTCCTTGGTGTCAAATTGGGCATTAGCATGCCAAACACTATACCTTTTGGGTACCTAAAAGTACATAGTATAGCACATTTGCCTTGTTTATCATTCACGTGCTAATTTTGATATTAAAGCAAATTTACTCCTCAAGTTTACTCTAGCTAGACTACCGTACCCAAAATGTTGTGTTTTCGTATGAAATCCGTTTCGGTTACGCCGTTTCGTGTTCTGAGAGGCATGTAAACAATGTTTGACAGTTGACAGCCGCGTCAAGCGACACACTAGGGAATGCAATACCCGGTCAAATATGAAACCCAGGTATTACCCGACTCTAAATTAAGTCAGTTACCCGGGTTTTCGGGTACCCGGATTGCATTACTTACAATTAGGGATGTAACAATACATAGTTTTGCCGATACGATACCGATAACCGATATATTGTAGTAAATAATCCGGCGATACCGATATCTTAGCTAAATAATGAAGTATGAACTTCAGATATTTGTATGTCCTTATTATACCTAAAACTTGGCTATATTTAACGGAGAGTCAACCTTGAAAGTGTAAAGTATAATTAAATAAGTTGTCAACTCAAAATTCAATTTTTTTCCATTAAGAACCCAAGTGTTAATTAACATAGTAATTATCATTGCACAAGGTAATAGACTAAGACATAGATTAAGTCGGTAATTGAAATTACTTTTTGCAGATTTTTTTCATACAGCAAATTCTTTTCGCGCTCTTCAAATATCGGTTATTTATAATAATATAATCGGCGATACCGATATATCGGCCGATACTGGTATATCAGCCATAAGTACAGTACATAACAGTCACATGATTGATAAATCATAGTAATAATATATAAAAACCGATCAAGTGCGAGTCGGACTCGCGCACCGAGGGTTCCGTACAAACTCGTCAGTAGATACTCGAATAGTTCAAGAAAAACTGTATGGCGGCTAGTTTAGTGGGAGCAAATAAGTACGTTAATGCACTATTTTTAAGGAATCATCATATTTACTGGAAATATTTTGAATCCTCATAGCTTAATGTGGAAACACCACAATCTCGCTGTCCCGGAATGACAGAGGTGCGGGTTCAAATCCGGCATTAGCTGTAGTCGATCGTATTTGATTTTTCAATGCATTTGCTCAATGTATCTATGAATAAGTACGTGTAACGATTTGTGAAAATTTCTAAAAAACGGTGCAGTTTAGGAAAACCGTTATATTTTTCCTGTAATATTTAGGATGAAATTAATAATTGGTAATTATTACAGATTTTTCTGTTCAGTAACTTTTAAGATAGGTAATAGGGGGAATGGTATATTTTTTAACGTTTTTGATCATAAATCACAAATTACATGATTAACAAAAAAATTAAAGTGGTTTTAGAATCTGCAAATGAAGCCCTTTCATTTGATACCCAACTTGATACACTGGCACAACTTTAAATTTTCGACCTCCCATTACGGCCCCCTTTAAAAAAAAAGTAAAAAAGGATAGAAGATTTTTTTATGTCAAAAAGGGTCGGCTTAGCGACTTTTAAAACTATTCCAAATTTCATATCGATAGCAGCAGTAGTTCCTGAGATATCTGGCTGTGACAGACGTACAGACAGATAGAGTCGCATCATAAGGTTTCTTACCATTTCGGTACGGAACTCTAAAAATCGTAATAAACTGGTGGGAGGTGGCAGTGGCATAAAATAGGGAAGAGTGACTGACTGACTATCTCTTGTGTTGTGTCTGAGGCCAAGATCCTTTTTGGGTCGCTGTGGCAACGTAGTAATAGTAATATTTGTTTGACAACACGTTTAGCTTAGTGGGAGTAACACCGCCTACTAATCTAGAGGTCCCGGGTTCAAATCCTCGTATCGTAAGGGCATACTTAAATGGGTATCTTAGTCATAATTATCGAACGACATACAGTATTTGTTTTTCTAAAACGGTAATATTTTAAAACTCTAGCATATAGAAAACTGTAGGTACAATCGAAGACACTGCTAACTGACCACTTGTCACCCTTATTACAATGTATTAAGGTCTACTGATGGTCACTTAACTGTGTCTTCGTTTGTAGGTTTGGTTAAGTTTGTTTTATAACAATTCTGAAAAGTTACCGGTTTTGTACAAAATAGGTTGTATGACTTTTGATAATTATGACTAACAATACAGTATGTGACTTTGAAAAATTATGGAAGACAATATTAACCCATTTAAATGATCTGATATTTCGTATGGAAGCGAGAGTGTAAACCCGTCATTACGCCGTTTCACATACGATACCTTTAGACTCAAAAGGCGTAAACGCAGCAGGTTTTAATGGCGTTTACGCCCTTTGAGTCTAAAGGTATCGATATATGTAAACATACGTACTATACTCCGTACTGTATATTTTTATCTTCATTCAGTCGGCAACAAACCGCGGCACGGAGCGCACGTCTCTCGATGAAATCTTGTGTATCGAAGTTTTTTTTACTTGATTAATCATATTG
Organism: Eudemis profundana; assembly: GCA_947034925.1. Classification (NCBI taxonomy): domain Eukaryota; kingdom Metazoa; phylum Arthropoda; class Insecta; order Lepidoptera; family Tortricidae; genus Eudemis; species Eudemis profundana. Next base: position 3,300,388 of record OX344814.1, on the reverse strand, counting down.
TCATTTTCGTGCAGTGTTATTCAAGGTAGGTTTATTTTTTTGTGTTTTAGTGCCATTGAAGTTATGTTAATAGTTTTTAAAACTTGATTTTTAGAAAAAGCTGCATTTAAAATAGGTTTGAGATTAATTGCTTGTAATAAGCATGACTTGGAAAAATTGTTCTTGATAGGTTAATGAAGTGAAGTGATTTTTTAATCCAATTACCATTGAAAATTCGGGACGGGTTGAATTCTACTTTTCTAAAAACAATGTTTTTAATTTTTTTTTATCCTAATGAGAGCGTAAAGATTTAGATTCTAATTTGGTTTTTCAGATAGTCGAATTTAGGGTTATGTTTTGCGTTTCGCATTGATTTTGAATGATACAAAAAAGTACATTTCATTTCGGAAACATTTTTGAAAAAACTATGAGATTGTTAAAAACCTAACTAGGGATGTAACGATACATAGTTTTGCCGATACGATACCGATATATCGTAGTTAATAATCGGCGATACCGATATCTTAGCTGAATAATGAAGTACGTATGAACTTCAGATATTTGTATGTCCTTATTATAACTAAAACTTGGCTATATTTAACAGAGAGTCCACCTTGAAAGTGTACCTAAAGTAAAAATAAATAAATTGTCAACTCAATTTTTTTTTTTAAGAACCAAAGATTTAAATAACATAGTAATTATCATTGCACAAGGTAATAGACCAATACATAAATTAAGTCAATAATTGAAATTACTTTTTGCAGTTTTTAGGGTTCCGTAGCCAAAATGGCAAAAAAGGAACCCTTATAGTTTCGTCATGTCCGTCCGTCTGTATGTCTGTCCGTATGTCACAGGCATTTTACTCAAAAACTACATGATGGATATTGATGAAATTTGGAATATAGGTGTCTTTTATGAGCCGCTACTTAGTTTGGTATATAAATAATTAAAATAAATATTTTTAGGGGGGGCACTCCATACATGTTAAAGACAGTAAATATTTCCCCCCCCCCCCCCCTCTATTTTCTAAACCGTGCGTCCGAAAAATATGAAAAAAATCACGAAGGTAATAAAATAAAATAAAATAATTTATTTCTGTAAGTAGGCCTTCAAGGGCTCTTTTAAATGTCTTTCTTACATTCTTTTATCTTCTTTTTTTCCTTTTCTTTTCTTTTGGCGCTTCGGGTAATGACCTTCTGGTGAGAAGAAGCGCCGGAAGAAACTCACCAGTTTCTCTTTTCATTCATGAGATTTCATTAATACATTACATTAACTTAAAAACTACATTTATAGAGATGTAAAGGGTCTCTCTATACGTCCATACAAGACAAATAAAAAATAAATATAAAATAATAAATAAGTAATAGTAACGCTTAATTAATACTTTCAACGAAAATTATTTTCAACAAGATCGAATGTAGGTACCGTTTTTGAGTTATTGCCGATAAACTGCGCTTCTCAACAAAAGGACGTAATTGCTATGAAGATACGCTCTTTTGTTGTTGTACTTTTTTACATCGTATTTTTTACCTTATAGTTACGTTACGGCTATGGAACCCTACACTGAGCATGGTCCGACATGCTCTTGGCCAGTTATTTTTCATACAGCGAATTCTTTTCGAAAACTTTTTGTTGGGCTGTGTTACTGTCAAGGTTAAGTACTCTATTGATTGGACTAACTGTAGCGCTGTTTTAATGTTAGCACATTTCTTCGAAACGAGTTATAAAACCAGTTTCTGCACTGGTTTTTCCGAGAAGAAAAAAGTTTCTTTAATATCTTCCGTATAAATCTACTTCCTTAATATCTTCATTAGTAGTAATAGGTAGTGGTGACTGGTCATTATTTGTAGGGATGTAACGATACATAATTTTGCCGATACGATACCGATACCGATTATTGTTGTAAATAATCGGCGATACCGACACCGATATCGTAGCTAAATAATGAAGTATGAACTTCAGATGTTTGTATGTCCTTATTATACCTAAAACTTGGCTATAAGTATTTAACGGAAAGTCAACCTTCAAAGTGTAAAGTAAAAATAAATAAATTGTCAACTCAAATTTATTTTTATTATTAACTATATAATTAACATAGTAATTATCATTGCACAAGGTACAAAAATAACAAACAACTTTATTTTGCTTGAAACATGGTATAAAAGATGGTCAGACAATAAATATTAAAACACATATTTCACCAGCTTCTGGCATGCAAAATCTTATAACTAAAAATCAATTTAAAAAGATAATCAATTATAAGGGTTCCGTTTTTTCCTTTTGAGGTACGGATCCCTTAAAACGTCGGCAATAAAATAAGTCTCAAAAGTAACATAATTGAAAGAAAAAAATAAAGAAAACTTTTCACGTAAGTCAGATTTTTTTTTACATTTTAAAAAGTCCACCGCGTTCCTTATCTAAGCGACTGCGCTGCGTTTAGTCTAGTTTTCACTGCGATTAATTAGTTTTCTAATTGATGTGTTATTAAGTTATCATATTTAATCAGGCGAAACTACTATAGGGAACGTGCACGACGAAGGTGCTGCCAACTGGTGCCGCCAATCTAAATCATATACCCTCTCATGCTGGGGCCACATTGACGAAAACGCCGTTAATAACGTTAATTTATCGCGTTGAAGGACGATTAACGTCAGTGTAGTTACGACTTACTATACAAGGTGTCCATGAGCATTGCGAGGGATTTTAACAGGATATTCCAGACCATATTTTAAGTTAAAAATGTTAATTAACGTTTGCTAAATTCGGCTCGGTTTTAGAGATATTTCCATTTTTGTGTAAAAATGTTGTAATGAAATCTCCAGTATGAAACACCTTTATGATTGCGACGTTGCGAGACTTAACCATCTAATTTGACTGTCAAAGTCAGATAGCAATAACCGACGTTGCCAGCTCGTCGTAAAGGCACGTTTCCACTAGATTAGAATTATTAAGCAATTATTATGAATGAAAACATAAAAAAATTAAAAATCATAATTCGACCTAGGTTCATATAACATTTATTACTCCTTATAGCCTCAGGAATTCGTGGTTAAAATCTCTCGCAATGCTCATGGGCACCTTATATTTGACATTGACACTTACATATTATCATTGGCATTGACAGCTTGATTTGACAGGGGTGATATTTTCCTTCATTGTCCGCGCGTGTCTCTTTTGTCGTTTAGTGCTGCCACCTATAGTTCGTGCACGTTCCCTATAGGCGAGATTCCACGACATTACGAAAGATGTTATACATATTAAGGTGATACAAGTCGCTTGGTTGGGGGTCGTCTTCGCACACGAAGAGTTCCGTACTGCCGTCGAAAACGCCCAAAACCGGACAAATGCGAGTTGGATTCGCAGACGAAAGGTTTACCACTGTTGAGAAACAGACGCCGAAAAACACGGTACTTGAATAGGGACCCCTTTTTATTTTAAACTTTATCATTTTTTTTAGTATTTGTTGTCATAACAGCAATAGAAATACATATTCTGTGAACATATCAAGCATCCAACTGTAACCATTATTAAAATAGGAAAAAATACCGAAAAATTACGTTTTTTGTATGGGGACCCCTTTTTATTTTTAATGTTATTTTATTTTTATTATTTCTTGTTATAGCGGCAATAGAAATACACATTCTGTGAAAATTTCAAGTCTCTACCTATTACGGTGCAAACGATAGAGTCCCGTGACCGACGGACAGCGGAGGATTATTAATCCCTATTACTAAGCCTACATTGGCACCCTTTGGGTACGGAACCCTAAAAAAGACGTTTCTTGTATGGCGACCCATTGGACATACAAATACCAACAAAAACATTACATGTAAAAAACGTGCAAGTCTCTCAACCTCTACTACCGCAAAAAGTTGTAAGATATAATATAAAACCAAGTCAGTTTATTTATGACCGTATCAATATTACACATCTTTATCTTTTTAATAAATACTTGGAACGATTTGGGGTTAGGTCACCTTATTCCTCTGGCCCTTTTTCATAATAAATGTATTGAGACAGGAATAAGTCGCAGACATACTTCTGAAGAATAACGCTTTGGCCATCGCAAGTGGTAATAGAATCAACAATGCAACATAACCTATCTCATTGATAAAATCAGAATATTTTAGAAGCGCTCTTGAACTCTAAATAATGCTCTATGAAACCATCAACCAATTGAGATAATCTCTGTTTCAAGCAAAAATACAGTTTATTACCAAGCCATAATGGTTTATTTTACACGTATGCATTACAGATATTATTATATAATAATAGTTATCATAAAACCGGCATGACTAATAGGGATGACGACTGGGTTAAAACTATATAATTGTATTTAGTCCGTCAGTTAGATTATGGAAAAATATGGGACACGTATTTTTTGGTTTATCAAAATACTAATAACCACATTTTTATTAAAAAAAAACCCGACCGCGGTGCACTTTGAAACTGCATAAAATCCGCCATTTTGTTTATTTTAACGAACTTCATACCCAGTGACACTCGCGCCATCAAGACGAATCTAATGTATGTATGTATGTATGTAAACACTTTATTGCACATACAATCACACAGAAGCAGTACAAAAATCAATGGTTATGTACAAAGGCGAGCTTATCCCTGTAAGGGATCTCTTCCAGCTAACCTTTGAGCAGATGAGAAAGAATAACTAATACCACAGAAGATAGACAAACTAACAAACTTGAATCATTTACTTACACAAAGAAACTAGGACAAGTTTTGAATACACATAAAAACCTAACATAAATACATGACCAATTATACATATCGGATATAATCTAATGATGTATCATTTATCAAAATCGGTTGTGCCGTTGAGTAGTTACGAGCGGACGTAGGAACGAACATACATACACACAGATCAAACACATAACTCTCCTTTGGGCTTCGCCGCAGTCGGGTAAAAAACGTGCAAATCTCTCAACCTCTACTACCGCAAAAAGTTGTGAGATAAAATATAAAGCCAAATCCCCAAATATAAAGTTTTTTTAGTCGTCTAGCCCATTCTATCAATGAACTAATAATAACCATTATATCCTTGGCATAAGACACTCTATAGTTGTATGTTGTTTCGCTTGAAAAAAAAACATGTTAACAAGTCATTTAAGTCAAGCAAAAATAGTCCTTTTCTCAACGTAATAAGGATAATGATGAGTGACGGTATATTGTGGTGCTGGAAACAGGTGCAGAGTTTACAAAGTCCCCGATGTCTGCAGTCTAAACCTAAACGAATGATAAACGCGTTTTTATTTTAATGCCGTGGCACAAGTATAAGCGGTAGCGTTTTTGATAGGGATTTACTATCATCCCAATTTCGTATAAATATAAATTCGGCTAGTCCCTCTGTTTGTAGCATGAAATATTGTGAAAAAATTTAAAACGGTTTCTAAAAAATAGCAAAATATAATGACTTGACCCTATCAAATTATATTAATAAAATATATGTATATTGCTTTGGCTGATGCTTACACATTTTGCATTTTAGCCTAGACTTTTTGATTTTTTCATTTAAAGGTCTACAAACTGGATGATACAAATTAACTGTAATAACAAATGGATAGGTCACTTAAGACACTTTTCGTACACCCTAAAACAGTAGACACAACATGCCTAATAAATAAACAATAAACAGTGCAGTTATTTTGCAATCTATGAAAGATTGCATATCATAAATACATATATCAAAAAGAAAGTTACAAAGAGAGAAACATAAAATCAATGAATCATATAGATCAAGGGTCTTCAAACTTTTTTCCCAGGCTGTCTTACTCACATCATTCTTCTTCTGAGAGGAGACTTCTGTACGTAGTACTATTCTTATGTGCCGCGGGCCGGATCATAGGCCCTCCCGATTTCTTCCCGCGGGCCGTAGTTTAAATTAAAGACCCCTGATATAGATCACGCATTGTATTGTATATGCCGTGAAGCTCGCCGCCACCTCTTATAACTTGCGCCCCCGCTTTGGCTGCAAGCCAATTCTTATGGAGCAACGCCCACTGATTATCCTTGAAACTCAACATTACTAATTTACTGAGCGTCCAAGTCTGTCGTAGTATGTCTGGTGAACTTAGAGAGCACGTTTAGTCAGAGAGAGAGAGAGAGAGAGAGTAATAGGACAAGCGACAAGCGATCTCACTGATAGCATCATCTTAGTGGAACAAATACAATGATGTGGATGCAAATATGTTCGATTTTTTTTTACATTGCAGTCATTTCGTCTGCTCGCTCGCGATTGTGAGCATTTTGTTTTTAGCCACCGAGGCGCTACTAAAATCCTAGCTAAATCTTGATTAACCACCACTTTCCTTAAAATTTGGTCTTATTACATTATTTGCCATTCTCAAGCAAAAAGTACCACTTACTTAATCGTCAATTAGCACCAAGCAATACTGTTAAGAAGATGCAGTAAAAAATCATCCTTATTGACAAACAGCAAAGTATCATTTGCTTAGAACCGCCTCATTAGTTTGATCAGTAATAGCAATGCTGCTTTGCTGAGCCAAAAAGGCATATCTAAATACGAGTCTCCTAGATAGATAGAACGGCTGTTTGGCGTATAACGACAGAATACGCCACTTTCAATACAATTTTAAACTTGTCTAGGCGTAAGCTTGACGCTACCTCTTGAGACTTGTGACCTGGCTGGACGCCAATTATTGTGGACCAACATACGTAATTAAGGTTTATCTTTGAATTGGGATTATACATTCATTACTATCGTGCTTTATTTTACTTTTAGTTTCCTCCATAACGAATACGTCACTACTTATAATAGGCACAGTATAATAGTAGGAAATTTTCTTCCTACATCACATCGTCTCTTTAAATCTGGACGATGTTATGCAAATGGAATGCAATACCCGGTCAATTATGAAACCCAGGTATTAACCGACTCTAAATAAAGTCAGATACCCGGGTTTTCGGCTACACGGGTTGCATTATCTACAATGAACTTGCCGGCATTGCCGGCCGTGTTAAGTAAGATAAGCAAGCATGTGAACTAGGGTGGTAATACAAAGAAAGCTGCTCGAGCTGCAAGCGAGGGACGTAAATATGCGATCGAGGGCTTTCTTTATTACCTCCCGTGTTGTGTACATCATTTTATGTCTACACTTGGCCAGAAAGCGGCACTTTATGGCCAGGTGTGGCATAAACTTTATTTATTATCTTTGAAAACGATACATGCATAATTTTAATTAATTACTAGGTTTTTCTAACCCGGGTTCTGAGTCAAGAGACCCGGGTTTTACCCGACTCTATAGTCTGTCCTTTTAGGTATTTAAAAAAAGGTAAACAAAAAACCACGTGACTCGGCTCGTTCAGCCAATCAAAGTAACGTTTTATATCTGCGGCGCAATACTACTGGCTGAACGACCCGAGTCACGTGGTTTTTTGTTTACCTTTTTTTAAATACCGGACAGACTAATTTAAAATGTATTTAAGTCAATTATAATTAAGAAAATAATGTAGTCAGTTACGCAGATCACACTCCTGGCGTGACTGTCACAGTAAGTCGCTGTGACTGTCACGGTAGGAGTGTGTGTCACACTGTTAATTACATGGGTACCTTCTTAGAAATGTACCACTTGCAATGCGGTTTATTTCGCCTTCTACCGTTCCTATACAATCGTTTTGTCTTAAGTTAAGTTATGGCACTCAAGGTCATTTAATGTAATAATACTATTATATTGTTTTCACAATGTGACTGTTTGTTGCCTAAATAAATAAAAAAAAAATAAAAAAAAAAGACTATAAATAAAGTCGGTTACCGGTACCCGGGTTTTCGGGTACCCGGGTTGCATTCCCTAGTTATGCAGCATACTATAGCTTGGCAACTTCGTTGGTGACACTCACATGTGTGCTTTTTGTTATGCGCAGCCGTAACTACTTACACAAGTTACCGCCAACACGAACGGCGACCGAAGGAGGCAGCCTCCGTAGGCAGCCATTCGTGTTGGCGGTAACTTGTGTAAGTAGTTACGGCTGCACATAACAAAAAGCACACATGTGAGTGTCACCAACGAAGTTGCCAAGCTATACTCATAGAAGCTTCAGGTAAATGTGCTCTGAAGTGTATACAAACCGAAGTTAGACGGAGCGTTTACGAAACTGCTCGTCCATCACACTGACCCACATACTGAGAGTGACAGTTTATTTTTAAATCCTAGAACGTTTTTAGTACAATACGGAATACTGACACAAGAATAGGTATATTTTCAGTTCACAGACCGTTAATGTGATGTTCTCATTCGTCAAGTCACATTGTGGAGCAGCCAGCATAGGTACTATAGACTAGTATTTTCCAGCGGCTTCGCCCGCGTTGTTCCCGTTACTGTCTCAATGGAACTCTTCAGGGGCCATTAATTTATTACGTAAGACGATTTTTGACCCCCTCTCCCCCTTATGTAAGAAAACCCAGCCGATTCTTATTTTTTTTATATAAATTATCACAAATAAATGTGGAATGCAAATAAAAAAAAACATCTATACCTACCTAGGCCGGCAATGTTGAATGAAATACCATTAAAGCCCTCTTGTCTAGCTGTACCGGAAACGAGGTATACTTTGCGGCCTATTATAAGCCACGTAATGTCAATATTTCATTGCATGTTTGAGAAATAGTACATTACATAACTAGGGTGGTAATACAAAGAAAGGCCGAGATCGCAGAAGTTTGCGGCCCGAGCTGCAAGCGAGGGACGTAAATATGCGATCGGGGGCTTTCTTTATTACCTCCCGTGTTGTGTACATCATTTTATGTGTAGACATAAAATGATGTACACAATGTACATGTGTAGACATGGCCAGAAAGCGGCTATTTCCGTACGCGCGGCGTGCGGAAAAAGTCAATTCGTGGCCGTGTGGCATAAACGTTATTTGCCAAATTGCCACTAACACAATTCGCTATCAATACACACATCTTTGTTTTTCGCGTACATTTCCACGGAAGCGAGCGAAAGCAAACAATAAAAATATACAGCTTTCCATTAAACTGAAATGATAAGTTTATCAATTCCGCCATCGAGTGTCTGTGTATAATTAATTGTATTATCTACGCCCCTCGGCTTTAGATAAGTTATCATTTAGCCATCCAGAGTAATTCACAAATTCGCTGATAACGTCCGCATTATAATTGGTCCCGTGCACTCACCGGTTACCTCTACACTCATACACACACACACTAGAACGGTAAGTTGTTGCATTATATAAATTTGTTCATATCTGCACGCGCGGGAGCTTCTCTCCCCCGTGCAAATGTGTACTATCCTTTTGGAGCGCCCATACTGGTGCCCTTGCCCTACAGACAAACAAGGTTACAAAAAAAAACTCACCGGTTACCGAACGTCAGTCAGTTTCCTGACTTGTCCGGAATATTGGCTATTTGTAAGGAATGGGATACGAAAATGTTAGGGTTAGGATTTATAATGAATAACTAGAGTCCGACCAAACTTTCGGCTTCGGCCTAGTTTCGTTCGGTTAAAAAATCTGCAAAAAGTACCTAATTTCAATTACTGACTTAATTTATATATTGGTCTATTACCTTGTGCAATAATAATTACTATGTTAATTATATATTTGGTTCATAATAAAAAAAAAACTGTGTTGACAAAATATTTATTTTTACTTTACAAGTTTACACCTTCAAGGTCGACTCTGTTAAATATAGCCAAGTATTACTTATAATAAGGACACACAAATAATAAATCTGAAGTTCATACTTCATTAGTTAGCTAAGATATCGGTATCGGTATCGCCGATAATCTACTACAAATATCGGTATCGTATCGGCAAAATTATGTATCGTTACATCCCTAATACAAACCAAATCACAACCTCTGTTCTGTAATCCTTTTCGACACTTACAAAGCTCTGTAAATTATTTCTTGTCACCTTATATCGAGATTTTCTTTGAATCATTAATTGGAGAGTTGTTTTTCCAATTTTACTATCGTGAAGTTTATTTGTCATGTCAAGACATGAAGACACTCATGACAGGTTTGGACTTGTGCCAGGTTGTGTGAAATGACGCTATCATTACTATCAGTGGTGTCATACTGATAGCGAACTGTTATCTATTTTATAATCAAATGTTGAGTCATTGCGTGTTTATCATCAAATAACTGTTTATATTTGCGTCGCAATCAAGGATTTTTAGCAAACACTTATCATGAAAAAGCAAAGATTAAGTCATCTTCAGTTACTTACAGGTCAGATCGAGGTGAAATGCTGACCTATAGTGTAAAAAGTTTCTGTCAAAAAATGTTTTTTGACACAAGCTGTTATTGCCGACTGTACTTTTTTTGTATAATCGCAAACTGCACGTCACAACTAATCAAATGAACCCAAACACGGTGGATTTATCTTATGAAATTTAGATGATCCTAATTAGGGATGTAACGATACATAAATTTGCCGATACGATACCGATATTTCTCGTCGATCAACTGTACCTACTTGTCGTACCTAGGTAGCCCGCAATGTAATCAAACTCGCATACGAGTTCTTTAATTCTGGGCCACTAAATCGCTGAATACAAAATATTTCAACACATTTTGAGATATTGATATTGTTGTCATTTTTATACCAGGCATTTTCCTTATCATTTATCCTTATAGGGTTATTAATGGCCTAAATCTATTCAACGATACTAATTTCATAATAATTTATCAGTTTTGCTCTAAGGATTTTATGTATTTATCTAATTTCTGTTCGCATTAAGTATAATGCACAATAAAATAAGCCCATAATAATGAAATTAATTTAAAGTACTAATAAAATACGGATTATTAACATATTGCAGTCTATCATAATATTCATCATCATTATTTAGTAGAGCTATATCAGAAAATAGAATTGCTTGAATATATTTAATTTAAGTAATCAAGTCTTTCATTCATTAATTTTATCAGAACCATTACTATAAACTATGGCCACGGTTCAGAAAGTTCAAAAGATAATTAAACCATTGATAGTGCTAGGGCGTTGCCTGTTGATAGCTAAGAAGTTTATTTAGTCTATGCACATGCTACGCTCTAGAGCAAAAGTTCCGGGTCACCGTAATTTAAATAAAAGAAATAGGTGTTTTTACCCGACTGCGGCGGAGGGTTATGTGTTTGACCTGTATGTATGTATGTCCGTTCCTGTGTCCGCTCGTAACTACTCAACGGCACATCCGATTTTGATAAATGATACATCATTAGATTCCTCTTGATGGTGCGAGTGTCACTGGGTATCAAGTTCGTTGAAATAAACAAAATGGCGGATTTTATGCAGTTTCAAAGTGCACCGCGGTCGGGTTTTTTTTAGTAATTCAATATTTGACACTTGTATCAATACATAATATACTATTCTTCATAATACCTGGCTGTATTAGCAATATCCGCTAAACCATAATAATAGTTTTTTATGCAACAGTTGTATAAGTAGGGTAAAAAAATGCGAATGGCGTGGGTTGCGATACGAGCCGCCGCGGCGGCGAGTACTTCCATACAACTGTCATACACGTTCTCTTTGCTTTTTTGGTGACGCAGACAAGTAAAAAATGCCTCGTGCCACGGATTAATACAGGGTGAATTTTAAATCGTGAATCGTAATAATTTTTTTGTAGTCTATACATAGTTTACAATAACTTATAATGCTTTTGAACCTAAATTAAGTATGTTTTTATTTTGTCCACTTTTTTTGATTTATCCTAATTTTTAAAATCTCGTGGTCACCCTACATTCATGTTTCGTACTTGTCATGAAAATTTCAACATTAGATATCCAACCTCCTAATATTGAAGTTGGCTGGATAGAATTTTGGCACGTATTGTCAATAATGTCAACATCGTCGACATTGTCAACATAAGTACCTATTTAAATCGTATTTACTCATAAAATAATTCAGTTTATACTAATTTAGTTTTACGATTAATGGTATAAACGCCTCCACCATTTTGTTCATAATTAATTAAGCGGGTCTTTAATTGTAATTAACATTAGTGCTCTGTATTAGTCTTAAGTAGCTTTCCCGGTAAACGTGGTTACGATTCACGATTTAAAATTCACCCTGTATAAATTATCGACCGCGTAATAAAGCTAATAAACACAAAAACATACATTCATTGTCCAGTAATTCGTTCATTGTTTTATCATAGTTGAATAGCGCAATGTATTTTCCTAGAGTTACCTCAACGACTAACATAGAAATTTATTATCATTCGGTTTTCCCCTTATTCATAGTCATAGTACAGAGTCTACATTCCGAACATATTCGTTATACTCTAATAACATAAAAACTATAAAAAGGTATTACTCAAATATTACAAATCGACAAACCATTTCCTTCTATCTCAGGGTTTCTTAAACTGTGGTCCATGGACCCCTTAGGGGTCCGTGATACGAGAGCCGGGGGTCCGTGGCTATGCATACAACACAAACTTTCATGTGCCCTTTATTCTCTTTTTCTCTGATTGTATTCGAAAAGGGTCCGTAAGGTTTTCGAAATAATGTAGGGGGTCCGTGACCAAAAAAAGTTTAAGAACCTCTGTTCTATCTCGATATATTTCTGTGCATAAGGCTCCCTAGGTTACAGAATATAATAGTACATTACTGCAGAGGCCGGGAAGTGAGGGGTTGCCGGCCGAGTACATATAGCTGGCCGAGCGAAGCGAGGCCAGATAGTTGCGAGGCTGGCAACCCCATTTCTCGCCGAGGTATGTATAGTGCTTTTCTCAAATAAACTTCTATAATAACCTTACTTAATATTTTATAACACAAACTTTCTTTCTGTCAGAAAGTGACATTTCGTCGGGGATAGTGCAATACCGCGTAAGTAGCACATGTAGATAAGGTATCAATTTCTAACAAATTTGCTTGAAACTGAACCTTATCTACATATGCTACTTACGCGGTATTGCACTATCCCCGACGATTTGTGACATATTATATCCATAGACAATGCAAAAGATGTTTCAGTTCACATATTTACCCCGAATATTTTGATGAAATATTTTAAATGTGTATTCGTGTAGTTAAAATTGCAATTTATAATTGTTTATAATGTGTTATTTGTTATGTTCATGTCAATTTGAAATAAATAAAACTGCAAAATATAGCAACCATCGTTTTTTGTTTTTTTAATGGCTGAATGCCGTGATGCTGTGGCCCAAATAAATGTGGAATGGAAATTAAAAAAAAATCCATTACGTGCCAATTGTCAAGCCGCACAGGAAACGAGGTACTTTGTGGCCTATTTTTAGGCACGTAATGTCAACATTTCATGCCATGTTTGAGAAAAGAATATTTTCATCGATTTGGGGACCTCTACATAAACACTACAGTAATTTTCGCAAAATACCTGCTATGTACAGACATTTCAATTTCATCATTTTGCAGCATTGGATTTACACTAGGAGCACTACCCGAGTGTGGCAAAATTTGAACCTTGAACGGAGATGGCATATTATGAAGGGAAAATCCTGCCTTGACATTTTAGTAATTTTATTAGCTACCTCTACATTATCCTTAGGAGATGCTGGTCAGACTCCGGCGTAGATTTTCTCTACATTATCAACAAAATAGGGAATATGCATGAATTTTTTTTTAACAGCTTTCTTAACAAAATATGAAAATACCGTAAAAAAGATGACATACAGTCAAAATAAAATTGAAATCGACCGAGAAATACGGAAGATATAAACATTTTAAAGCACTAATCAGACAGCGATTAGAGAGAGAGATCCGATATGGACTATGACGTCATAGTACACGGCCGCCATACAATCTCCATACTATATTCTGTTTTGCGAGAAAGAGATAGAGATAAATCTTTGTTATGTAATATCTTGGTTATTTTTATAGTTATTCAGAAAATATTTTTTTCCTACTGTTTTTTATATGAATGAGCTTTTATTAAGTAAATAAAAAATATCATGCATATTCCCTATTAACAGTCACCTTCTTTGTTTCAGATATACAAACCCAGACACCAGTGAACTCGCCCCAATCGACGTGAAGCAAGTCCGCAAGACTTTAAACTGCTGTGATATAATTTATTTTAGTTATAACTTAGTTAATTCGACGACTCATAGAGAAAGGAAGATTGTAGAAGCACGGAATAGTAAACTATAAGAAGATATTAGTAAAGATAAAGGAGAAAAATGAAAGACAGCCAGAAACCTTGCCAGCACACATTGACAGACGATGCAGTGTACAAAGAAGTAGTAGTTATAGGTAAGCTTCTATATTCTTTTTATCTTGACTTAAATTAACAGCTCGGTGATATGTTTGTCTGTGTCTCAGTCAGTTGGGGTCTTACAATCCTGTACACAGGACTGCCAGCCGCGGGTACTTTTGATTTTTCGCCCAGAGCTTTCATGGCACCGATGTTGGTTAAAGCGTTTCAACCTATTCTTGTTGAGTGTATTGTGAGCGAGTTAATGGAAGTTTCAGTCGTTGGTTCGCTAACTAACTCTAGTCCAGCTAAGAAGACTCCGACAAAAAACTTATCGATATGCCTCTCATTCTTTCCATAAATCAACAAGGATTACCGCTCTAAGGGCCGATACAGACGGACTGCATCCCAACTGCAACTCCCTACGATTTGTATGGGATGCAGTTCCCATACAAATCGTAGGGAGTTGCAGTTGGGTTGCAGTCCGTCTGTATCGGCCCTAAAGGAAAGAGTCAAGAGAGCTAAAATTCAAGTCACGTAGCAGCAATCTGCAAGCACTACTAGTTTACCAATCAATCGCGTTATTTTATCTCTAACATCTGAATTAACACCAATCAGAAGTCCTTCTGGTAACTACATCTGAAGTTTATACTGACTTACTATCCATGGCGCTATCCAAGTTGAAATGACAATCCTTTGCGGTTTCTTGGTCTTCTATAATCCACAAACTTCTTGCTGACCTGCTGTTGCTTCCTAGCATACCTACATTTCAAACCAAACGTAAATACACCGATCCCCTTCTTTACATTCGCCTCAAGTTTTTTTTTCTTTTTATGTGTTTTTAACTTTTTATGTTTCTTGCCTCCAAAACTTCTTAAATCTTATTTTCCTCATTAAATATGAATCAGCATACGTCATCCCAATTAGCTGCTGTATACTGCTATATTTCCTCTTATATTTACCAACATATTATTATTATCTTCCCGTAGCATTCTACTTAATAACGAGTGCTGTATTATTTTCGGCCATGACGGTATTTTTTATACGTGTCTTTTATCGTTCTATCATTGAGTGACTATGCGCTTTGCAACCTACGTCACCTCTTTGCCCTCTCCATACCATACATTCTTACACTCAATTTGTTTAGATATATTTAACAAGGGATCCTGCCGTTTTGCCAAAATTATTTTGGTCAAATTTCATTTCCCAAACAAATTTTAGTAACTGTTTTTTTTGGCAATGCAATCTTTGGCATAATTACAATACGCAAATTTTCGTTTGGTCAAATTTTTATTCAGCATAATATTAATACGGAAAATGACATTTCGGCATTTGGTCTTTTAGCAAATGCTTTATTAAGGCAAAAAAATATTAGTCAATAAAAGTTTAGTCAAATGAATTGTTATGTCAAAACATAAAAAGTCAAAAATCGGATTTCCTTAGGTAATAAAATTTGACCAAAATAATATTGGTAAAACGGCACGATCCCACAAAAAAGGTTAAAGTTTAAGTAATAATTTTGAACAACAGCAAGAATTTTGAAGAACTGTAGCCCTCAATAAAAACAAAAACTGTCATAAACAGAAGGGTAAAGGGGGTGCGTAACGATGGCTATAAAAATTTTTGGTATAATATTAGTCGCAATAACGCCTATAATGAACTTATGGTATAACGTTATTTTCATATAAAATACAATTGGCATAACCATTATTGATATAATGTATCAAAAAGTAGGTTAGGTTAGGTTTGAACTGCGTCTCCCAACAAAAACGAACTGCTATCAAAAAGTAGGTTAGGTTAGAACTGCGTCCCCTACCAAAACGAATGGCTATCAAAAAGTAGGTTAGGTTAGGTTTGAACTGCGTCCCCCAACAAAAACGAACTGCTATCAAAAAGTAGGTTAGGTTAGTAAATTATAAGGGCACAGAAGAAAAAGGGGGGACGGGGGGCGAAGCCCCCCACAAGGGGGGCTCGGGGGGCGAAGCCCCCCGCATTAAAAAAAACTCAAACCATAAGTTCAATTAGGTTAGGTTAGGTTAGGGTTCGAACTGCGTCCCCCAACAAAAACGAACTGCTATCAAAAAGTAGGTTAGGTTAGGTTTGAACTGCGTCCCCCAACAAAAACGAACTGCTATCAAAAAGTAGGTTAGGTTAGTAAATTATAAGGGCACAGAAGAAAAAGGGGGGACGGGGGGGCGAAGCCCCCCGCATTAAAAAAAACTCAAACCATAAGTTCAATTAGGTTAGGTTAGGGTTCGAACTGCGTCCCCCAACAAAAACGAACTGCTATCAAAAAGTAGGTTAGGTTAGGTTTGAACTTCGTCCCCCTACCAAAACGAACTGCTATCAAAAAGTAGGTTAGGTTAGGTTAGAACTGCGTCCCCCTACCAAACCGAATGGCTATCAAAAAGTAAGTTAGGTTAGAACTGCGTCCCCCAACTAAAACGAACCGCTCCCAGAACAGTAGGTTAGGTTCAAGGGAGTCCCACATAACCATCAGGGTCCGTCCCCGCACCCTGTTGGTATGCGTAACGCATTTTCCCCTCTTAAAAAAAAAAAAGGTTCATTGAATTTTGACGATACAAATAATTTTCGTAATTTTGTTTTGCGTAAAATATGTTATGCCAACTAAAACATTTGACTAAATAAAATTTGGTCAAACTACCATTTGGTGAGCGAGGCATTGCCTAAACATTCATGTGTCAAACATTAGGTTCGCGTAACAATTATTTGTGAAGAGTTAATTTGGCAAACGATTATTTGGGAAATGAAATTTTGCGAAATTTTTTTTGGAAAGTGATAATTTGTCAAACATATTTTGATAAAACATAGGTAACCCATTTAACAAATTGTCTTCTTTCAGTGTCATTTCCTGGCAGAGCTTGGTTAGGCTATCATCTTGAAGGTTTCTTAGTGCAGATATCCTGATCTTGGTGTCCTTATATCCCTGTTTATCAATTCTAGAAGTTTCTTTGGCCTGTTTAATTATGTTCAAAACCTTAATAATTCTGAATCCTATTCAGGATCTGTAGAATCGTTACATTTGCTAAATGTAAAGAAACACAAAATGTGATCT
Source organism: Eudemis profundana (assembly GCA_947034925.1). NCBI lineage: Eukaryota > Metazoa > Arthropoda > Insecta > Lepidoptera > Tortricidae > Eudemis > Eudemis profundana. The sequence goes on along the minus strand of OX344814.1, from coordinate 3,283,155 downwards.
TTGACGGATTAAAAAGTACACAAATCAGCACACACTTGATAATCCTTGCCAACTTGCCAACGCGTTGGCCGACAGTGCAGGCGCATCGCTTTGACTAATAGAGCTCTACACGATCGGTCGTAAACTAATGTTCTGAAAGCTTTATTTTATTTTTAATCCCTTCCGACTGGCCAATGACATATACGTGATCTTAAAACAAAAACGTCTTAGCAACATTTTCTGGTGCTTCTAATTTGATTCTTAAGGTTTTCGCTTAAAGTTCATCATGCTTTGCAGCGTTTTTGGCGTTTATGACTTTTGTGTTAGCAGTTGCTTTCTCGTCGGCGCCAAACTCACGCCAACCCTAGACATAGCGAGCATACTTCGGACTTCCGAATGACAATCATATCATTTCCTTCACTCGTTACATTACCAATGTTAGTATAAAAGGGACAGTGCTATCAGTGATTTACTATAAGAAGTTGAAAGTGATCTTGACACTAAAAGTTATGCGTTTTAGATACAATGTTTTGTATGTTTACTATGAAAACGTGCGAATACGGATTTAGTTTCACGTGTGTTTATTTATGTCTCCTTGTGGCGATCACAATTAATCTTATTATGGTTTTGATTAGGTAGGAGGGGGTATTTGGTCTATATCTCGCATAATTTCTTCTCCTCTGCTACTCTAAATATGCTTAAAAGCACAGAATAACTAGTGGTACTAGGTACAGAAAATTATCTTTCTAACGTTCGGGTCCGACCACCGACAGGACAGAACGTACCGCATCCGACCATATTTCTCAGTCTATCGCATAAAGAAAGAAAGAAAGAAAATACATTTTTTCATGACAGCATAAAAACAACATAGAAAAAAAAATTAAAGTAAAGATTGCCAGAAAACGCTGCCACAAAACGGTCCCACCTCAGCATAATGCCGACCTAAAAGACCAGCGCTGGTCTTCCGGTGGAAGACCATAACGCGTGCTCTTTCTGATTACTGGCTAAGCCCCTCCAGGGGGTAAAATTTGGTACTATAGCTTGGCAATTTCGTTCGTGACACTCCCATGGTCCGCGGGCGACGGGGGCGGGGAGACAGGGGGTGCTATGAGGTGTGGGCGCGGCGGGGGCAGTCTGACAAGAGCTGAGTCAGTCGGCGGCCGACGCCGGCCGCGGTAACTTGTGTACATAATTACGGCTGCACATAAGAAAAAGCACACGAGATAACTTCGCAAAGATGAGTCCGCAGATCGGAAAAGTTATTGCATGTGGAGTCAAACAAATTGTACATTAGTATAGTAGGAAGTAGGATTAGTCTTCTTTATACATATTCTAGAAGCGTATCTAAACGCGACATGTGTACATATGGCTCGTTGTATTACGAAACGTTTCAATTACAATTATCAGCCGGGGTCCCCAATTCAGTAGCGGTCAGGCCAATTGACCCCCTGACTCTATCAAGAAACTTCCACTGTGCATACAAATAGACTGATAGGTTGTTGACGGTTTGTTTTGAACAGATTGCCGTACCTCGGGTATTGCATTCCCTAATTCAGGGGTCTCCAAACTTTTTTCCCAGAGGACCATACAGCACCTTTGAAAATGTCGCGCGGGCCACATGACATGGTCGACCCTGGAGTTACGTATTAGTACATTGTGTATCAAGGGCGGTAAGTAAGAAGCCGAGGGCTTTAATAACACGAGTTTGTAATTCCTTTACCGCCCGTGGCATGGCATATGTATCTATGCCAAACTGTACAATACATCATACAATTCATACATCATCTGTAATTATTATTAAATCTCGCCACTCTAGAGAACACACGGTCGGATGCGAGAAGTACGTAGTACAATTCTTATTCTGTGCCGCGGGCCGGATTAGAATGCTTCGCGGGCCTGATCATAGGCCCTCCCTCTTTCTTCCCGCGGGCCGCGGGCCGGGCGGTACCGTGGCCGTACTTTGGAGACCCCTGCCCTAATTTGAACCAAATTTGATGTTGTTAAAGTCGATTCTTCACTCTTTCCGTTTGTATGAAGCTTCAGGCAACTCGATGCACCTTTAGTCATTTGATTCGCATAGAAACTATACTAGGCAACATTGTATCAAGATCAATCGAGATAGATTTAATGCTTTTGCGTCTTATTCAAGATCACCGACCATGACCCCATCAGCGCTGAACTCAGGGCATGTTACATAAAGTATTCTAATGATATGCGCAGACCAGATGTGACATTTATGATTATCATTATTGCGAAATCTTAATTAAGTTCACCTGAGCTCGTTAACTTTGTTACGAAGGTCAAATTCATTATTTTCTAGCGCAGGTGTCATCAATTAGTTTCTTCTGGGGTCCGGTTTTTAAAATAAAATGACCATGGTGGTCCGTTTCTTAGTAAAGTACTACTAAGTACTTAAGGATCTGGACCGCGGTCCGCCATTTGGTGACCCCTGTTCTAGCGGTATAATTAGCTTGGAATTTATGTATCATGATGATAATAAACCGTCCAGACTCATATGCTTTTGAGGCTTGCCCCAACGGCTTGTTTTAGCAAAGAAGCGGAGAAAAAAAATACGTAACCACATTTTTATTTAAAAAAACCCGACTGCAAAGAATACTGCGGATTAAAGCGCATAAATCCGCTCTTTCGTTTTTTTTACAAATTTCATGTACCTAGTGACAATCGCGTTATCAAGACGAATCTAATGATATATCATTTATCAAAATCGGATGTATCGTTGAGTAGTTATGAGCGGACATAGGAACGGACATACATACATACGGGTCAAACACATAACCCTACTTTTTTGGGCTTCGCAGTCGGTTAAAAAGGATGTACTCTTGACTCCGATGATCATGCCCGTTGGTATAGATTTTATCCCCTGAAGTGAGCTAATGCTGTTAAAGAATACAATACCATTGAGAGGTTAACCGCAGATTATGATAACGAGAATATAGTTTCAGAAAAGTATAACTGCCTTGATGAACTTTCAACGGATTATCGGTTCTATGACCGTAATGATAAGGCGGTAAATGCTTTAAAACAAAATAATAATAAAATGAGTTATGTATTGTTTTAGGAAACGGCCCCAGTGGGATGGTGACGTCATTCATGCTAGCGGGCAACGTGCCCTATCTCAAAGAGCTGCCCGCGGACCTGCCCATCGACGACATGCTCAGAGCCAGGTAATGTGCCGCTTGCATTGCATTACACATAACATTGTCGTAGAAGAGGCGTACCGTGGGGGAGGGGAGCAGGGCAAGTGCCCTGGGCGCCAACAAGGAAGGGGGCGCAAAAACGAAATTTATTAACTACCTATATCAAAAAAATACCATCAATCGAAATTCGCAAACATGGCGAAATAAAAGTCGAATGCAATAACTCAAAAACGGTTAATCCGATCTTGTTGAAAATAATTTTCGTTGAAAGTATTAATTAAGCGTTATCTCTGTAATTTTTTTTATATTTTTCGGACTCACGGTTTAGAAGATAGAGGGGGGGGGGACACAATTTTCACAACTTTCGGAGCGATTACTTCCAAAGGTATTCGCTTAATCAAAAACATTACTTAAGAAAGTTAAGAACCTTAAAATGTTTTTGAAAGAGCTGTCGAACTATGTACCACACGTTGATATTTACTGAAAAAAAATTTTTTTAGCTTCTGTAACATGTATGGAGTGCCCCCCCTAAAAATATTTATTTTAGTTAAAACGATACATGCATAATTTTTATTAATTACTAGGTTTTTTTTTAACCGGGTTCTGAGTCAATATAACCGGGTTTTACCCGACCCTAAATAAAGTCGGTTACCCGGGTATCCGGGTTGCATTCACTATCCGGAACAATCCCTCCATTTCTATTGCTCCTCAATCCCTTAAGCTGGTAAGATTTCATCGTTGCCTCTCTTACCAAAACAACTTGATTTCTCAATTTCTAGATAGGTTGCAAGAATCCGAAGAATAACTAGGTTTTTTTTTTTGAAAATGTTACAATTTTAGTTTAAAATAATCTACTTTTGTTTGCAGATTGCAAAACATACCAGCCGGGCAGAGCCTATACGAAGCAGATCTCACTGAGCTCGCAGAGGGGCTTGAGGGAAGGAGCCAGAACCCTATCCCACTGCTGGTGAGTGTTTAGTCACAGAATATACAAGCTATATGTATATAAGCTAAAGCAGTAAGGAAGCTACAAACAAAACGATCGAAACGCACGCACACATAGACGCGCGCTTTTACAAGGCCCCTAAGGGAATCTCGCGGTGCCGTCAGTCGCGAGTGCTGCATGGAGGCGAGCGGTCGCGCTTTGTTTTTGTTACGTGCGCGCGCCCAGACAGCCCGCGATCTTTTCATTTTAAACAACCCTAACGCTCTAATGGAGCGTAGGTATTTATTTCAAAAAGTAAGCGTAGCTTCCATACTGCTCTATTTATATTCTGTGGTTTAGTGGCCAGTAGGCTTATAATGCTACGCTTTGTCGCGCGATAAATAAATGGTAAAGCATCCGTCACTCTCACACACATATTGTCAGAACGTGAGGGATGCTTTAGCATTTATTTATCGCGTGACAAAGCGTAGCATCATACGCTACGATACGCTAGAGTTGATAATCCACTACGCTTCTCTTTTATGACGGACGATAATGAGGTACAAAACCACACAACAGTATTGTTTCCTTTAAGTAGATTGTACAAATGTCCAACGGAAACACTTTACCAAGATTAAATAATCCTCTTTCTGTAGTTTCTCCATGCTGCCATATACATATTTTTTGATAAAACCTTTTTTTAGACCTCTGCGAACATAGCGTAGTCCGACTATATCAACCATCAGAGGTCACTCCATGGTTAGGTTATCGACCGTTATCATACAAGTGGTTCCATGCGTGTTTTTATCAATGTAATTGCCTATTGTGCAATCACGTCTAATAAAATAATATACATTTCAGAACGTATGTCTGTGGCATAAGTACCAATATCGTATTCATTTAGACTTGACTGTACCATGCCATGCCTATAATATTTATGTGGAAAATTTTCACACTATTTGAGGATAGGGGTCATCCACAAAGTACGTCACACGATTTTTCATACTTTTACCCCCCCCAGGTCACACTTATTCCTAACATATTTCATCTTTTTAATATAGGCTCTCACATTTGGCTAGACCCCCCCCCCCTACCCCCATGGGTGTGACGTACTATATGGATGACCTCATAGGGGATAGCGACGTTCTTGCAAGGATTTAAATAACTGAATATTTTTACTAAAAAAAACCCGACCGCGGTGCACTTTAAAAGTGCATAAAATCCGCCATTTTTAACGAATTTTAACGAACTTTATACCCAGTGACACTCGCGCCATCAAGACGAATCTAATGACGTATCATTAATCAAAATCGGTTGCGCTGTTGAGTAGTTACGAGCGGACATAGGAACGGCGACGAAACACATAACCCTCCTTTGGGCTTTGCCGCAGTCGGGTAAATAGTGAATTTTAGAAGAAAAAAGGTGTTTTTTTGTGTGATATCAATATTTTATGTTGTTGGGCGTACAATTGCGACGTATTCAGGCAAAAAGTACCATGATTTTTATTACACCCTCATAGAAGTGGCCAGGACCTTATTGACATTCGGCAACGTCGTATCTTTCACCTGTATCAATCCATTTGGGGTGGATGCTTAGGGGCCGCCCATAAATTGCGCCACCGATTCTAAAATCCCTTCCAAACATATCCTGACTCCTTTATAACACTTCAAATATCATATACATCTAAAAAAATAATTAAACTACATCAAAAAACAATCCAGTAAACTATAAAAGGAATACCTCCTCTATTATCTCAATATTGTAGTATATTTGTACGCTTATGGGCGCTTTAACATTTCGTCAACCTGATAAATTTTAAGCTATTATTAACATAATTAACGTTTTTATAACATTAATCAGCCAAGTCACTATCGCGGTGCATACTGATTAAATGCCCAGGCGCCGGCCTTCAGCTGAGGTCGTTTACCGACAGCCTAATTGGTAATTACAATGTTGCTAGTAGATCGCGGGTTTTTTCCATCTATAATTGTGTCATTTAAATAATTGTATTGTAAAAAAAACCAATTTATTAAACTGCCATATTGGATATTGGTACCAAATAATTGAGTCGGTATATTTATTGAAGTACACTACGAAAAAAACTAGTTCTACATAAAAAAAATATTATTATACAACTAAAATTGGGTATATCAACTTTTAATAATTACCAATCCTAAACCTGTCAATAAAATCTATAAAATAGTATGGCGTAATTTTTGGATAGCCCTTTTTATATCAGTGTAACCGACTTTCAAAGTTATAATTGACTTGTCTTCTATTTATTCTATACACCTTCGGACACTCGAGCGATTTTTTAGCTTGTCATGTTCCTTGCACGACGTACGAGTAATATCAATTTGTCTAGTTTTTCCTTCCTCTTGACTTCCCACGATACAAAAAACTCACGTTGTTTCGCACGCGGTTAACATTATGCAAATGTCATTGTAATCTATTGCTTCAATTGATGATTTATACAAGCGGTGTATGTATAAGTTGTTACATTCAGAATCGTTTAAAGTCACAAATAATTAACAAAGTGCGGCCCGCGTCGATTTTGTAAGCTACTATGTGGCCCTTGGCTGCTAAAAGGTTGCCGACCGCGTATTTATACCATAGGTTCCCAAAGTGGTCCGTACCGCCCCCCAGTGGGCGCTGTGGATTCCCAGGAGGGCGGCTTGGAAAAACCTGGTGGACGTTGGTGCTATCAAGGGGGCCGCTATCGCTTTTGAAAATAAAAAAAAATCAAGTCGCAATATCAACTACAGTACAAGTTATTCCTGGCAATGGTACTATACCCAAATCACGCGTCGTTTTACGCCGATATTTCACAACAATATGGTTGTTTTTTTTGTCGTGGGGGGCGCTGAAAGTTTTTTATCATACCTAAGCGGCAAGTCAAAAAAGTTTGAGAACCTAGGCAGAAAATTTAGGAAAGGAGAACCGGCAAAAATGTATGGAGGCTGGTCCAAGAACCAATAGCGACGTGACATATATCATTAGAAAGGTGTTTCAATATACTACAATAGTTACTATGGGAGCTCATTTCAAATCACTGTGTGAAAGAAGTTATGCCAATATAAAAAAAACTTATTTTTATATACGATTTTAAGCAATAAAAATGAATTATTTCGTATTCCATGACGTTACAGTCCACCTGTCAGGCCTCCCCGGCCCCTCAGGCTCCCCCAGCCCCTCCGGCCCCCCAGGCTGCCGCTAGCAGGGCACCGAAGGCACCCCCCGCACCGTTGACGGGACTTGAGCTGGAGGCCAGCAAGGCGAAAGCCCTAAAGGCCCGAAGCAAACACGCCACTAAGGCTATAAGCGGAACCAGTTCGACGATGAGAAGTATCTGCGCCTTATGATCCGGGGAATTCCGAAGAAGTTCGCCGAATCAGAGGTCAAGGAGGACCTGGTTAGACAGGGGATAGCAGTTCGCGAAGTTCACCGTTGCTATCGCAAAAACGGTGGCAAGTTCGATATTGTCCTCGTCAAAATCGACTCGAATCACTCGTCAGCCCACACGATTTGGAAGTTGAAGGAGATCTGTTTGCTGACGGGTTTCCGGGTCGAAAAACCGCGTCGCCTAGAATACACGAGGCAGTGTCACAACTGCCAGTATTACGGTCACAGCCAAACGGGCTGTTTCCTGCGCCCTCGTTGCGTGAAATGCACGGGCGACCACTTGACCCGCGATTGCAAAGAGTTGAAAGATGTGCCGCCATCTTGCGTGGTTTGCGGTCTTACTGGCCACACTGCCAACTAGCAGGGTTACCTTAAGGCCCCAAAGCAGATTGCTAAGACTAAGGAGGTCTTGACAACCGCAACAAGGGCCGAGTGGCCCCCGAGCGCAATTCGCGCAACTTCCCGGCCATTGCATCAGCCCCGCAAAAGGGGAAATACCTGCCACCGTCTGCGGCGGTCGCTTCCCCTGCTCCCGTGTCTTCCACGTCCCCCGCGCAATCTGCGCGCCCGGCGTCCTCAACGCCCAGTCTCCAGGCAGCGGCATCGTACGCCACTATCGCCTCCGCAGCCCGGGCCGCCCCCCTCCCGCTTCTCGCTGCCCCGGTAAACAGGCAAAGTTTTGAGAGGCAAGTGCGTTCGTATAGTGAACGCCTTGCTGCTCTAAACGGAGCTCTTGCTACCGCGTGCAACATTTCCGCCCCGCTCATCATGCGCGAAATAGGACAGTTAGTCGCTTCTCAGAGCGGTTTGATCTCTAACTAATATGGATAGTACTAGTCTCAAGATCAAACCACGCTCGCTTATCTTAGGCTTTTGAAACGCTAATGGCCTACGAGGCGAAAAGAAAGAGTTAGTCGAGTGCATTAGGGAACACGCGGTCGATATTCTATTGGTCCAAGAGACCTTTTACAAATCGTTAGGGGAGACCGGGTATGCTTGTCTCACGGGTTGGTTGTCACAGCAGCCATTAAATAATACGAAACGAAGGAATAATTGCATCGCTCGGTGTTAAAAGATCGCAAGAGCTTCACCTCCTTCCCTACTTCACCAATCGATGCACTTATTCCTTCGTTTCGTATTATTTAATGGCTGCTGTGACAACCAACCCGTGAGACAACCATACCCGGTCTCCCCTACACAGAATTTTCCGAATCCCGGGCTACGAAATGGTTAGTAACGATAGGGTAGATAGGCCCGCGGGAGGAACTGCGATTTTCTTCCGCCGTAGCTTCCACCATGATCGGGTCACCACCCGGTAACGATCGCGTCAGTATATTTGCCCCCAGTTAACACACTCTTACGCAGATGGCTGCAGGAGGCGATCGCAAGGTGGGCACCGGCGTTTTTACCCGTACCGGGGACCGACTCCTTTTCCTGTCCCCGTCAGCGTCGCTGCACGCAGAGCGTGGGCGAGACTTACGGGGACCCGAACGGCAGCGAGAGCGGGGCTCAGTAGAGGCCGGGGTGGCTGAGACGGACGCGGCCGCCTTTACGGGGACTGGCGGCTTCTTAAATGAATCCGCGGCCGGTGGGGCGGGGTGGGCGGGGGTTGCCTTAGTGGCGTGTGGTTCGACCCCAGGCACTCCCGGCACCCACCCAGTCCGACCAACTCAGGGTGGTCTGGCTAGCGACCTGGTTCGACCCCAGGGAACGCCACGGCCAACCACCCGGTCCGACAATCACTACGCCCAGGATGGGTTGCGAGTTTGTCAGTTACAAAAAAAAAAAAAAGAAAGTGGCGTGTTTGCTTCGGGCCTTTCGGGCTTTCGCCTTGCTGGCATGCAGCTCAAGTCCCGTCAACGGTGCGGGGGGTGCCTTAAGGGCCTTCGGTGCCCTGCTAGCGGCAGCCTGGGGGGCCGGAGGGGCCGGGGGAGCCTGAGCGGCCGGGGAGGCCTGATAGGTGGACTGTAACGTCAAGGAATACGAAATAATTCATTTTTATTGCTTAAAATCGTATATCAAAATAAGTTTTTTTTTTATTGCCATAACTTCTTTCACACAGTGATTTGAAATGAGCTCCCATAGTAACTATTGTAGTATATTGAAACACCTTTCTAATGATATATGTCACGTCGCTATTGGTTCTGAGGACCGTTTTGTCCGGTCCTCCTTTATCAGAATTTTATACGGCGTTCGAGTGGTCGCGTTCAGTGATTCGTCGCGCGATCACAGTCGCCAGTCAGTGGCCAGCCACTTGTGGTCGCGTTTAGTGGCCGCGACTAATGGCAGTAATGTACTAGACTGGCGTCCTAAAACCTACCGTTAGCGGAGACGGACCGCAGGCCGTACTTTACCCACCACTACTTTATAGATAGATAGATAAAACATTTATTTGTTCAACTATAACACACACAAAAATACAATAATTACAATAAACATAGGAAACAGAAAAAAACAGAAAGGTGAAACATGAAAAGAAAATAATAATAATATTAAACAAAATAAAACAAACAATGCACATGACAGATTGTAAATTGTACTCTGTGTGCGTTGCAGCAGTACAAACAGGTTCCAGCTCAGTGATCAATATTGCTCATGATGTGACAACTGAGCAAAACACTGGTATTCTGCTGGACCCAAAGGTCACCCAAAAAAAATGTATATATATATATATATATAGTGGGTCAAAAATGTCACTTTAGTGCCACGCGGACTTTTTTAGGAGTACCTTAGCCGCACGTCCCCCCTACCAAGCAAGCGTCAAACAACGCTACAGTGAAGGGCACCAATATTTATATTTATATGTATACACCCCAAAGTTTCAAAAAGGGTCTTATTATTATGGCATTAAGGTTTATATATACATACTTTGAAACTCTGTGTGGATTTACCTTTGCCATTGACTGTACCAGTTGGTCGAGAAATAGTGAGAAAAAGTGTCAAACAAACTATCGCGTGATTAATTGATGCGTCCTTTAATATTTACTTTATTCGCTCAAAGAATACTCGGTTAGCCATTAAATATTGCAGATAATATAATCTACAAGTGTCCAAGATATCAATTACAATAAAGCTGTGCGTGTGGCTACACGTGACGTGGTCTCGGTGTGAACATCGATATCTGTCGGGAGATTATGTGGTCATAGCTCTTTAGGGAGTACGGATACAGGGTGATTTCGGTGATGTGGAAAAACGACACATGCTGCGTACAGTCGCCATCAGATATATCTGAGCTGTCAGTGTACTCATAAATATCTGAACACGGCTCTATTTTCATAGCATTAGAGCCGTGTTCAGATATTTATGAGTACACTGACAGCTCAGATATATCTGATGGCGACTGTACAACTTTCAACGCTTTCACGACCAGACAAAAAATTAACTATAACCCAGAAACATACAGAGCCCACTAGGTGAGCTTGTGATGGCAGGGCTCGAACGAAACCGGTATTTTGAAAAAAATACCGATATAGCCTAATATTTTAAATTATTTGAAGCATTTTATGTAGGGCACAATCATGTATTTAAGTAATAAGGAATATGCATGATTTTTTTTTTTAACAGATTTGTTAACAAAATTTGAAAATACCGTTAAAAAGATGACATACAGTCAAAATAAAATTGAAATCGACCGAGAAATACGGAAGATATAAACATTTTAAAGCAGAAATCAGACAGCGATTAGAGAGAGAGATCCGATATGGACTATGACGTCATAGTACACGGCCGCCATAGAATCTCCATACTATATTCTGTTTTGCGAGAAAGAGATAGAGATAAATCTTTGTTGTGTTATATCTTGGTTATTTTTATGGTTATTCGAAAAATATTTTTTTCCTACGGTTTTTTATATGAATGAGGTTTTATTCAAGTAAATAAAAAATATCATGCATATTCCCTATCATTTCGTATTATTAGATTGCCCGATTAAATAATAAACCAAAGAACGAAGAGGACGGAAAAAATACCGGTATCCGAGCCGTATGTGATGCCAATAGTGTGCAACGCAAAACTGGCCGGCATCTGAGCAAAAGTTTCATATTCATATTCATTTATTTATTGCAGTACATAAAAACACAGTTCCAGCATAACCCTGTTAGGGCACAGCAACATTGTATAATAAGTATACTTATTCTAAGTTAATGCATGCAACACGCTCACGTGTATTGGATACAAAAATAAAATTAAAAAATTACGATGAAAAATGAAGTTACAACAAAGTTTCCAGCGCCTATTGGACGGGTTGTCGTAAAAATGTTAAATCCTATGCTCAGGTGGAAAAAACAATATTTTGAGGAAGTTCTCATACACACACCAATATCTTTATTCTTGAAAATGCATTTGTTTCCCTGTCTGTCATGTTTGCGATACGTGAGGAAGATCTCTAGTTAAAAAATGAACATGTAATTGACAACATTTCATATTTTCAAAAGATCTTAATTCGAAAACCATTTCGGTAAAAATGTATTTTATGCTCAAAAAAAATATGCGAAATGTCTAATTTATTAAAACATACACTAAAACCGTTTAAATATTTGCCGGAATTTCATTTATCACTCTGTATATTAAATTCTTATAACATGTCGTATGCATCTTCAATAGGTAAGCATTTGTGGTTTTCAGAAGCATTTACATGACAATAAAAAAACCGGCCAAGTGCGAGTCGGACTCGCGCACCGAGGGTTCCGTACAAACATGATACCGTAGATACATGAATAGTTCAAGAAAAACTATATGGCGATTAGTTTAGTAGGAGCAAATAAGTATGTGTTAAGATTTTTGCAAATTCCTCAAAAACAGTGCAAGTTAGGAAAATCGTTATATTTTTCCTGTAATATATAGGATGACATTAATAATTGGTAATTATTACAGATTTTTCTGTTCAGTAACTTCGAAGATAATAGGGGGGGAACGGTATTTTTTTTAACATTTTTCGCCATAAATCAAAAACTACTTATTTAAAAAAAAATACAAAAATACTGTTTTAATCTACAAATTAAGCCCTTTCATTTGATACCTCACTCAATATAATAGCCCTACTTTCAATTTGCAAAGTCTCATTACGGACCCCTTTAAAAAAAAAGTAAAAAAGTTACACGAATTTTTTTACATCCTATAAGCTCGGGTTAGCGGTTCTTAACACTATTCCAAATTTCAAGTCGATAGCATCAGTAGATCCTGAGATATCTTGCTGTGACAGACGGACAGACAGACAGACAGACAGACAGACAGACAGACAGACAGACAGAGTCGCACCATAAGGGTTCCTTTTTTACCATTTTGGTACGGAACCCTAAAAACGTTCGGACGAACATTACAAAACAATGGCAGGTTTCTGTCAATGACATGTCGTCGACCGTAGGCTGAATTACGGTAAGGGACATTGTTTTGCCTGTCCCTTACCGTAATTCAGCCTACGGTCGACGATGTAACGATTCAGTTGTATAGTTGCAAACATGTAGGGATTTAAATATGTACCTGTATCTTACGTTATATTCGTCACATTTTACGGATTATAGTATTCTATGGTATAATATGAATCCCATCAAAAACATTACATGTAAAAAGATGCAAGGCTCGCAACGCAGTTCTCCTACAACAAAAAAGTTTTGAGATGTAATGTTAAACCAAGTCAGTACCGGGGGCGTGTCCACAGAACTCGATTGCCACCGACTTGCCCAATATTAGATCTATAAAATGTGTTCCTCCGCGGTTAAATAATAGGCAAGTCGGTGGGAATCGAGTTCTGTGGACACCCCGTCCCGATGTTGGCGGGACGTCCCGATTTTTACGAGTAATGTCCGTCGAAATAAGATGTCCCGCGCGGGACAGGCTCAGTCGCGCTTTTCGGGGATAGGGAACGTGCAGGACGAAGGTGCTGCCAACTGGTGCCGCCATTCGAAATCATATACCCTCTCATGCTTTTGCTGGGGCCACATTGACGAAAACGCCGTTAATAACGTTAATTTATCGCGTTGAAGGACAATTAACGTCAGTGTAGCGTAGCTACGACTTACTATATTTGACATTGACACTTACATATTATCATTGACATTGACAGCTTGATTTGACAGGGGCGATAGTTTCCTTCATTGTCTGCCCGTGTCTTTTTTGTCGTTTAGTGCTGCCACCTATAGTTCGTGCACGTTCCCTATAAATAACTCGACGGTGCGTGCCACAACAACACAGACAAGTCATTTAAAACTCAAATAAAAAGATAAATATTTAAAACGTCTTTTTCTATACGTTTATTTACTATCCCGCTTTCGACGAAAGAATACCGCTTTTTTACTCAAAGTTTCAAAATCCCGACTTGTCAAAAAAATCTGGCAACGCTACTACATATACTTGCAAAATTTCAGCTCAATCGGAAACCGGGAAGTGGATCAAATTTAACCTACAAAATTTGATTACGGACAGACAGACAGTCAGATGAAACTAAATAAAAACTTGGGTATTTTAATATTAACTAAAATAAAAACCGGCACATAAATTAAACCACTTCGATATAGTAAATAAAAAATAAATCATGAATAGTTTTTTTGCAACGCAAAAAGTCACAGACTAAGGTCTGGCTGTGAAATAAAAAGTATAAGGCTGTATGTAACGTTGAAAGGTATTAACAGCCTAAAGTCTTTATACAGTGTTACTACATTATGAAAGAACGAGACATCATTGAACAGCCTTGAACGTAGTTTAAATTAGGATTCAGTAAACGAATAAGAAAACCGAAATCGCCACCTCTGAGGACATATTTTTGTCGAAATCCCTGCTGATTTTAATGGGATATCAGACTTTACTTAGAAAACCACTATGAGACTCAAACATATCCAAATAACTGGCCAAGAGCATGTCGGACCAATAACTGAAAAACGGTTAATTCGATCTTGATGAAAATAATTATCGTTGAAAGTATTAATTAAGCGTTATCTTTGTATTTTTTTATATTTTTCGGACACACGGTTTAGAAGATAGAGGGGGGGGGGGGGGGCACAATTTTCACAACTTTCGGAGCGGTTATTTCCAAAGATATTCACTTAATCAAAAACATTACTTAAGAACCTTAAAATGTTTTTGAAAGAGCTGTCGAACTATGTACCACATGTTGATATTTCCTGAATTTTTTTTTTGAAAATTTGGCCTAAAAATATTTATTTTAGTTATTTAACTACCAAACTAAGTAGCGGCTCATACAATACACCTATACTCCAAATTTCATCAATATCCATCGTGTAGTTTTTGAGTAAAATGCCTGTGACATACGGACAGACGGACGGACGGACATGACGATAAGGGTTCCGTTTTTGCCATTTTGGCTACGGAACCCTAAAAACCTTCCTACTACTTCAACTAGAGGTCGCTACTTTCGCCACAGTAATTTATAACGGAACCCTTTTATAAAATACTTCTCAGTTTCAAACCAGTCCACAAAAAGAGGAATGACCTTACGAGCCGCGGGCACGAGACGAATCATAATGGTTAGGTATAATTTATCTTAATAATAATAGTCACCGATTGCCTAATAGGTATTTTAAACCACATATTTGTCAACACAGATCTTTAGTATTGAATAATTATTGATAGAAAAATTGGGAATATGTACATTTAAAACGTTGTAAAGGTTGTAAAATCTTTGCGGTAAATGAAAAACTATCTGACTTGCAAGACGGTTCAAATTTAGAATAGTTGTCGACTCTGTCATATACAGGGTGTCCCATAACTGACACGTCACAGTGACACTGGAGGTAGACCAGGTCAAGAGGTACCAAACAAACTTAACATGACCCCAGTAAAAGTGGCACGGTTTTTGAGTTATTGTCGAATTAAAGTTGTTCATGAATGTTGACCGTTTTTAACATTATTAGTGCCAGTGTGCTCTCGGAAAGGTGTCAAGGTTAGTTTTTTTTATGTGTACGGTAACATGAATTGTTAATTATGGTTACAGAAATGGTATTTTATCCAAAAACTAAGTAAAACTGAAAAAAATACTAGTTTGATCTTGAATTAATTCACAGCGAAATTTAATTTCGACTTTGACCACCAGTAGTAAAAAAAAAATTACGGTCGGCGGGTCATGTTAAGTTGGTTTGGTTCCTCTTGACCTGGTCTACCTCCAGTGTCACTGTGACGTGTCAGTTATGGGACATCCTGTATTGAAAGGTTATTAGAAGGATGGCAATTGTAAAAAGCGTAGCTTAAACTGCATTATTAAAAACCTGTACCCCACAAGTGGTGGAGGTGCTGAGTTCCGATCCTAGTACCTTTCAATTGAAGGATACTTTCAATTGAAGAATATGTATGTATGTTGAATTCACGGTGAATTACTATGCTTAGTAATTGTTCGTGATGACTAACTTTCAAAGCGCTATAACTCAAAAAGTTGCTGAGGTGACTAGACATATTCACCTCCGTTTAAAAGTGAAAATTCTATGAAAATGTGACTTTTAAATTTAGGTGTTGCCATCTTCCGCTCTGCAAAGTTATCGTAGTCGCACTCTAGACATGTTCTTTCCGTGTACCCTTCAATAGGCTAGATGACTAAAAAAAACTGTTTAGTCCGTCTGTTACATTATGAAAAAATATTGTACACGTATTTTTTGTTTTGTTTGACAAACAAAAACTGACGAGGATACAGTGCTTAGAAGTTTTGAGTGACGTCACTCTTGAGTACAAATTGTACTCAAGAGTGACGTCACAAGCCCCCACTCCAGAAGTTTGATGATCTATAACTTTGACGATTTTTAATATTTTGATAAACCAAAAAATACGTGTCCCATATTTTTCCATAATCTAACTGACGGACTAAATAGAATTACATATTTTTAACCCAGTCATCATCCCTATTGTTATATAAGGTCCTAATTTATTAGTTGCAGATATTTTAACACATTATACTTTACATTAAAATAATTAACTTTAAATAGAAATTAAGAAATCTTTTCATACAACTTTTTTGATTTCATTTACCTAACAAAAAAAAATAATTATAATTTCGTCTAAAAAAATCACCATGTGCATTATCACATGTCACAATAACACTATCTGTTATGTCAACAATTGTTTGTCGTAAAGGTTCGGCGGGAAAACTGCAAATGTCATTAGGATGGGATTTATCGACGTGAAGTAGCCAGTTACAGTTAAGTGGTACGTAAAAGAACTACTAGAATCTGTTCAATGAGTTTTCATTTAGTAATCACATTAACAGGGTGTTGTTACGTAGCAAATTTGTTTTTCCTTTTTCTCCAAAAAAACATCGTAAAAGCTATAATGTTTCATGCTTTAATATACTCCAGAGACCGAGTACTATCAGCTCTAAAAATATCTGCAACTAATAAATTAGGACCTTATATATCGTCAAATTCTTAGTACCTATTTAAGTTTCTATTGTTGTTTATCAACAGAACATTTGTTTATTGTTTCAGATGGACAATTTACTGAGGCCGTGTGCTGATCAGGGCATCCAAGCGGACTCGCTGATAGAATGGAAATACGACGTAGAAAAACAGGTAAGGGAAATATAAGAGGCATGTTTATTTAACTCTGACCAAGGACCTTAAAATAAATAGCCGGATGGAGCCTCGCCAACAGAGAACTGAAGCCATTTTTAATAAGCCGGGTGCTTGTACTTACGAGCCGCACGCAAACATCAACTAGTTTTTTCCTAATGCGAGCAGAACGCACACATAGGTAGCCGGCTTATTGGAACTCGAAATCGCGATATATCGAGCAAATTTCCGAGATTCAATCTCGTCACCAGGAAATCTTGATTTTTGCAATCTTGGTCGAGATCTCGATCATTATTTTCGAGATCTCGAACGAGATGGAAAAATTAAAAAAAAATATTTCTGCAAGGGCCCTCAAGACATACATATCTCATTATATTGTTTACTGTTCTTTTCATTTGGCGCTTCGGGTAATGACCTTCTAGTGAGAAGAAGCGCCGGAAGAAACTCACCAGTTTCTCTTTTCGATCGAAGATTGATGCGTATGAATTATTTCGTGTAGCTTCATGTTTTTGAAGCTAGATTCGTGTTATCGAGGCAATGCTACGGTGTGCGTCCGGCTTTAATCGAGGGTATGAGCGCAATGGCGCGCTCTGTACAAAAGAATCGCTCGATTCGTACAGACATAACGTGCCCACAATTATTTATATCAGCGGTCGGCAACCTGCGGCCCGCGAACCGCTCACTTGCGGCCCGCGAGCCTCTCTGGCTATTTTATATGTAAAGGTCGCTATATTCAGAATTGTATAAAATTACAAATTATTAACATAATGCGGCCCGCGTCAAATTCGTTAGCTACTATGTGGCCCTTGGCTGCTAAAAGGTTGCCGACCGCTGGTTTATATGATTATTTTGCTCGCATACCCAAAAAATGTTTGTAAGTCGCTCGGCGCTTATCAAGAATAGTTAGTATATAGGTACTGAGGGCTATTCTTCAGAAATATGTCTGCGACTCATTCATCTGTCTCCATACATTTAGTATGAAAATGAAGATGAATGAGGTGACCGCAGACATATTTCTGAAGAATAGCCCCTGAATTTTTAGGCAATTTTGATGAAAATAACTCATTTTTAATAACTTTGTCAAATCGCGATCTCGTCGACATTAATCTCGATCTCGAAAGTCTGACGGTCGGTCGAGATCTCGAAACACCCAATCTAGAATCAGATTTTTTGCACGAGATCTCGAATCGCCAATCTCGGTTCGAGATTGCATTCCTTAATGCTTCAGTTATTTGTTAGCGAGGCTCCGTCCGGCTATTTATTTTAAGGTCCTTGACCCTGACTATATCTTCAGTGGTTAGAGCAGGACTTCCCAACCCCGTGGTTGGTTGGGCATAGAGAAATATCAAGGGGGACGACGTAATAGGTACGATTACATTTTCGAAAAAAAAGGTTTACTATTGGATCGCATAAATTTAAAAGGCATAATTCATCATTTCGCATAATTCATCATTTGGTATAATGCTTTTTTTTTTGAACACGTAAACTTTTCAGGATTATTATAACGCAAACCTAACCTATTTAACAGGATGAGGCCTTAAAGAGTCCTGAAAATTCTACAGTTTAAGAAAAAAATGCATTATGCCGAATGATGAATTATGCCAAATGATGAATTATGCCTTTTAAATTTATGCGATCCAATAGGATCCCGAAAAAAAATCTATTTAACGCGTAGGTAAATTAACTGTTCCGAATCAACGACTGTTCAATCGTGTCATAATGTGTGTTTCTTATTTTTGTTAAACCTTAAGGGGGCATGAAAATATTCGTTTTTTTTTCGGGGAGGCTCGACGAAATAAAGGTTGGGAACCCTGTCTTAGATTGAGTTACTAGTAAAAATATCTCAAGATAACCTTCTCTCCCCAGATAGACCACATAGTCCTCGGGCGGGGCCCGCCCGGCGGTGCGTGGCACACGTTCCCGCCGCTAGTGCTCACCCTGTCCCCCGCCGCGTGGCTCTCGCTCCCTCCCCACGCGGCGGAGGGAGAGGGAAGATTGCCCGCCAGGGCCGTCGCCAACTACTGCCGGCGATACGTGCACAAGTGCAAGATACAGGTGAGTGAGTGGTGTGTTATTCCTTTTCTTTAACGGTAAAGTATTTTTTCTACTCGTCGACTTTAATCTTTCCATTAGGATCCCATAGACTAAACTATAAATGCTAACTTTTCAATGTTATTTAGTCTATGACACTCTCTACTCAACTATAATATTTATTATAATATGCTTTAGACAACTATCTATCTATCTATCTGATCTATCAGAACGTAACACCTGTCAAATTTGCCTCTACTTAAACACGCTCCTGCCACGCGATTGGTGCAATTAGTCCTGTAATGAGCCAATCACAAACCGCTTTACAACCAATGCTGCCGCTCAATTGTTTTCGGCCTTTAAATAAAACTTTGAATGAATAGTTTTAGTGGAAGTACGGTGATTGTGATAGTTTATTTGTTTGCTTGATGTTGTTTTAGTTGACTCATAGAAAAAGTATTGTATACAATAGTTACATAATTAGCTCTTAAAGTTCTCGTACCTTATATAGGCCACTCGGCAAGCCTCGTGGCCTAAACACGGTACTCGACTTTAAGAGCCTTCATTATGTTACGATTGTATAAAATACTATTTTATTTATATGTGTACGATCCACTTAAAGGAAACAATACTGTTGTGTGGTTTTGTACCTCATTATCGTCCGTCCTAAAAGAGTTGCGTGCGTACAGATAAAGACTTCGTGCATTGTCATTTTAGTGGATTATCAACTCTAAGGCCTTTGCCAAGAGTTAAAATTGCTTTAATAGAAATGTATCTTTAGACGTATTATGCACTTCACACCCCTGGCATTTACCTGACTACCTGAGATCCGAACAAAGCGAAGGCAGCTGGAACGCCATTATTCTATTAATGCAGTTGTAAATTATGGTTCAAGGAGATAGAGTTGATAATCAATTGAACTTTAAAGGTGGTTGTAACGACTTTTTACAATAACGTCATCTTGGTGTTTTTGAGGTTTACAAACAATCGCTTTGTTTCGTACAAATATAAATAAAAAATACTATACTATTCGCGCTGATGAACCTAAGATGAAGTCGCTTAGTAATCAAGTCCTTCTCTGCAAGGCTAGCATAAGATGGCCGCAGCGTATATCTCGTACCCGACACAGCCTGTAACAGCCGTTGGGAACGTACAATACGCGTAGCTGTAACGCAGCGTATTCAAACTCATAGGCGGTTAGTTACGCGGACGATATGGTGCTGCTTATACCGTGTTTTTTTTTTATTTCCGTTAAATTCGACACGTTGCTTCGTACGTCAACAGAAGTTACCTGGTATAGGGGCATTCCATGAAAATATTTCGTGTGTCCCTTACGAAAAATTTTCACCGCTTTAATACTTCCGAGAAATAAATTCAGGAAGCTAATTATGAGCATTGCAATATCATAACTCGGCTTTAAGATTGGTAGTGTTTCTTACCAGCTAATACGTTTTATTAGGGTAGCTGCCATAGCGTTTCGTAAGGGACAAAAAGTTGATGTTTTCATGGATTTTTTTTTACTTTTCATACAAAATAAATTAATACTGAGTTGATAACCAAATTAGTCAAAAGTTAATGTCAACTATGACAATGTTGGAATTACGACAGCTCATTTATACTGGTTGGTGATTAAATTAAGATTATGAATATTTTAAAAACGGCATGAGTTACAACATAGTTTCTTGGAGAACAAACTTAATTAGATCTGAAGAATGTGGCCTCGAAGTTAACGGAAAATACGGAAATCAATAAAACCACGGTGTTTAGTGGTAATAGATGAATTCGAAGAGCTGAAGATAATAATGACGTGTTTGTCGACAGCGCTACTTCCGGTCGGGGGTGGTGGTGACGTCAGTCCGGTCGGCGCCGCGCTTCCCCTCCCCGCCCTGCGACAGCGCCAGCTGCCCGCACAATGCGCGCTACCTGGTCTCAGGGTATGTATTTGTATATGTCGCAGCCAACTGGTTTAATCAGCCATTTGGTTAAATGCCTAGCATTTTCGCTAAATTATGATCCGCCAGGAGGTCAACGAAGCCCCGCTACGCGGGGCTTCTATTTCTGCTCTGAGGGACACAAGCTGACTAACAAACCTAACCTAAAATTTAAATGAAAAGACTAGGCAATTAACTAAATGGCTAATTAAGCTAGTTAACGGTGACATGTCGTCGACCGTAGGCTGAATTAGCGTAAGGGACATTGTTTTGCCTGTCCCTTACCGTAATTCAGCCTACGGTCGACGATATATATGATATATAAACAAAACTAGCGGATTTCCAAAGATTACAAAATAAAGTAATAAAAACTAATTCAATACCATTTCTTAACACCAACGAAACAATTATATATAGAAACTAAACTACCCCAACGGCCATCGGTTCTTCGAACTATGAGCCCTCTCTTCGATCTCGCAGAGATCCCGAGCACAGCCCTTTCCATCGCTCGCTGAGTGACTCTCAGCTTCCTTAAGATGCCCATAGTTAGAGACCACGTCTGAGCACCGTAGGTCATCACCGGTAATACGCACTGGTTGAACACTTTCGTCTTCAAGCACTGAGGTATCTTGGACGAGAAGACACTTTGCAGTTTCCTAAACGCTGCCCGTCGCTATGTAAATCTTAAGGTTTGAATGAGGGTATTTAGAAATCAGAAATCCACCAGCTGGCAGCAGGGTGGCGAAAGGTCTATTTGGCAGTAGATGTCAAAATCAGGTGGTGTGATTGGTGGATCTATGAAATTTCTATGAAATAATAATATTGAAAAACATGCTTCCGACCCCAAAAACTTTCTTAAGTAGCTAAAATTCTGATTCCAGGTACGATAAATCCTACGGCCGTCCATTCCGTATCCTCTGCAAGCGGGTGGTGGTGGCATGCGGGGGCGGCGACCGTCCTAACACACTCGATCCAGCCATAGCGCCGTACGCACTACACTCTCTCAGAAGCCTACAGAGGGCGCTGCCTGCCACCATTCCTGACCCAAAGGGTGAGTACTGACTACAGATTCTTTGCAGTTTATGATTGCCTAGTACCTAGTCTCTGTCGACTTCCAAGGGCCAGATTCAGAAGCCAGTTCAAACCGCTGTCACTTATGGTCTACTCCGAAAGGTGAGAACCCTTTGCAGTTTATGATTGCCTGGTACTTAGCCTGTCTACTTCAAAAGTTCATGCTTAAAGCATCCGAAAGGTGAGGTGACTCGCTACAAGCTTATGGTTGCCTAGTACTTCACATCATCAGCCTATAGCGTGTGGGGCGTGGGGGCAGCGACCGTCCTAACACACTCGATCCAGCCATAGCGCCATACGCACTACACTCCCTCAGAAGCCTTTTGGCGACTTAGGTCTATCAGGAAAAATGACTAGATATAAAAAATTACTAGAACGTGATATTGTCAAGAAAGAAAATTGGAGAGATGTATTATTAACTAAGTATAAAAATGCCGATATCAAAAAAAAAGTCGAAGATGATTATTACCTAATTATAAAATTGCCGACATTTAAAAAAGTCCAAGATGATTATTACCTAAGTATAAAAATGCCGACATTTAAAATAGTCCAAGGTGATTATTGCATGATACATTGCATGGGTACCTTTGTTTTATTATATATGTATGTTTATTGTAACAAGTATATGTGTATGTCTATTATTGAAATTATATATATATATATATGAAGGCGGATCACCGCCGACGTCAGGTTTGGCCATAGCTTCGTGAAGAGTTGGCAGCCGAGAAACAGGAACAGAGGCAATTCGTCGCTTGGATTCGTGGTGCGTTTCCGTTGACGTACGAAAAAGTCATCCGTAAAACAGCAAACCAACGATACGACGCTTTGCCAGAATGACAGCTTGTCAATCTCGTTCCAAAATAGCATCAAAGAGGCGCAATGCGCCGTCATATATATATATTATACTTACTCTTATACAGATTTGTGACTCGAATGCCATTTCGGTTATAAACAATCTTGCACCAATTAAAGTCTCTGTTTTACCCGGTGGTTGACTGGTAGAGAATGCCTTAAGGCATTAAGTCCGCCGTTTGTACTTTTTTATTATTGTGCAATAAAGTTTAAATAAATAAATAAATTATTACTAAGTAAGTATATGATGACTTGTATCAGTTTACTTCACATTAAAATAGATTGTGTATCTTCCTATCTCTAAAGAGCTAAATAGTCTAGAAACTTCCACTACTCAGGAACATGCCCTCCTGTAATTATCGAAAAGAAAATCATAATTATTATTTAGAACATTTTGTAAGAGATTGTTGACATTTTTATACTTAAACTTTCTGGATCATAATCTTGTCAAAATATTATGTTTACATTGTTAAATATTGGCATTTCTATACTTATACTTTCTGGGCTATAGACATTTTTACATATTGACATTTGTAAATATCGTCATTTCTATATCTCGGCATAAATAGCCTTGGACAATTTAATTTTATAAAATCGTCATTTTTATATCTAGTCATTTTTCCTGATAGACCTAAGTCGCCAAAAGGCTCAGAAGCCTGCAGAGGGCGCTGCCTGCCACCATTCCTGACCCAAAAGGTAATTACTGACTACACACATAGATTCAGATTAAGACTACAGATTCTTTACAGTCTATGATTGCCTGGTACTTAGCCTCTGTTTACTTCTAAGGTTCCAACATGCAAAGCGCTGACATTCATGGTTCAATCCGAAAGGTGAGAACGCTTTGTAGTTTATGATTGCCTAGTACTTAGCCCCTGGCGGTTTGACGTAAAGCTGTTCCAGAGTGTGAGATATAGAAGCCAGTCCAAACCGCTGTCACTTGTGGTCTAATCCGAAAGGTGAGAACCCTTTGCAGTTTATGATTGCCTAGTACTTAGCCTGTCTACTTCAAAAGTTCATCCTTAAAGCATCCGAAAGGTGAGGTGACTCGCTACAAGCTTATGGTTGCCTAGTACTTCACATCATCAGCCTATATACGTCCATTCCGTATCCTCTGCAAACGGGTGGTGGTAGCGTACGGGGGTGGCGACCGTCCTAACACACTCGATCCAGCCATAGCGCCGTACGTAACGTACTCTCTCAGAAGCCTGTAGAGGGCGCTGCCTATCACCATTCCTGATCCGAACGGTGTGTGACTCTTTGCAGTTTATGATTACCTAATACTTATATCCTTTGTCTCGCGGTATTTGAGCTTCTGAAGTGGTGTGGAACCCTGTGCAACCTGAACTGAGCCTGACCTTGGGCGAAAATGTGTACGCGAGCCAAGAAAAAAAAGAAAAGTGTCAGGGAGCCTCTTGAACATTGGCATGCTCGTTCTTCATCACATCCTGTCACCGGGAAGAAATCGCCATCCGCCCAGGCCGGTCGATTATCCATCCGTCAGAGTTTCAATTGAAGTTTTTCCGGTTTCCAATTCTGTCAGATCGATAACCGACCGGCCGGGGCGGATGGCGATCGGATGCCAGTGTACGTATGTCGCCTATGGTCTACCGTTTATAAAGAATCGAATTGTCAATGACAACCTAACCGATGAAGAACAAGCATGCCAATTTTCAAACGGTTACCTGACGACTTTTTTAGACTAACGGCAGAGCAGATTTCTAGTCCATTTAGAAACAAATTTGTGATAGTTCTCAGGACATTTGGTTGAGGTTCACAAAGACCAATGAAGTACACGAATACTTGGAAATAGACACGGTCAAAGAAACAATTAGAAAAAGAAAACAAACATACAAGGAACGACTGAATGGACATGTAAATGTGTTGGCATACCATCTAACAGACACGACCAACAACACTGTCCGCTTGAAAAGGGCACACATCCTGAATTAGACAATACATACCTATATAAAAGAGACCCAATATGGCAACATGTCACTGGACCTGTTCGCCCCCAATATAAATAGATCACTTCTGATTATAGCCTGAATGGCTGATTGCAGAAAGAATAATAAAAAGAAAAAAAAAAAAAAAAAATTTAGAAACAAATTTATCTCTATCTTTTCATTCCAGATCCCCCCACGGCGCTGGTGGTGGGGTCCGGCGTGAGCGCGGCGGACGCGGTGTGGCTGGCGCTGCGCGGCGGCATGCTTGTGCGCCACGTGCACCGCGCGCCCGCGCCCGCGCTCAAGCGCCTCGACCCCAAGGCTTACCCTGATTATACGCAGGTATTTATTTTTAAAGCTTACCTTCTTTTAGGCTGGCCTTACACAGTCTGAATCCGAATCTGAATTCAGAGTCTGAATTCCGGAGCCTTGCCTTACACAGTCTGAAACCGAATCTGAATTAAAACCCACGAACGCTAAAAATTTTAGGATAAAAAAAGTCTACTGCTTTATCAGTAGATCTGAATCCAGTATGTGTGTGCTCGTCCGTACTAATCGTATAGAAAAGGGTGCGTTCGGAATTCATAATCTGAATTTTCATATTCTGAATTCATAAGGCCGGCCTTACACAGTCTGAATCCGAATCTGAATTCAGAACGCACGGAATCGCATACAATTTAACTATTATCCACACACATTCTGATTTTTTCAGATTATGAATTTCTCAGATTGATCTGACAAAATGATACTGACGTGCGTTATGAATTCAGAATATGAAAATTCAGATTATGAATTCCGGACGCACCCTTTTCTATACGATTAGTACGGACGAGCACACACATACTGGATTCAGATTATGAATCCGTTAGTCAGTGTTGCCAGATCTACTGATAAAGCAGTAGACTTTTTTATCCTAAAATTTTTAGAGTGTTCGTGGGTTTTAACGGCAGGGTCCTTAAAAGTCCCGAAAAATGTCCTAAAATCTAAAATTCCTTCCGAGTTCCGCGGAGGTGTCAAAAGTTCCGGAAATCAGAACAAACGGAACCAAATGGCAACACTGGAGGCAAGGACCCGGAATTCATACTCTGAATTCAGATTCGGATTCAGACTGTGTAAGGCAAGGCTCCGGAATTCAGACTCTGGATTCAGAGTATGAATTCAGATTCGGATTCAGACTGTGTAAGGCCGGCCTAAGGCAAGTCAGTATCATTTTGTCAGATCAATCTGAGAAATTCATAATCTGAAAAAATCAGAATGTGTGTGGATAATAGTTAAATTGTATGCAATTCCGTGCGTTCTGAATTCAGATTCTGAATTCAGAGTATGAATTCAGATTCGGATTCAGACTGTGTAAGGCCGGCCTTAGAACGGCCGCTTATTAGGCCACAAGTCGCCTACTGACTGCAATACGGCTACATCTGTCGGGTACTAAGTGCGTGACAAAAAAAAAAAATTGTACATTACATAACTAGGGTGGTAATACAAAGAAAGGCCGAGATCGCAGAAATTTGCAGCCCGAGCTGAAAGCGAGGGACGTAAATATGCGATCGAGGACTTTCTTTATTACCTCTCCTGTTGTGTACATCATTTTATGTCTACACCTGGCCAGAAAGCGGTTTTTTCCGTACGCGCAGCGTGCGGAAAAAGCCACTTTATGGCCAGGTGTGGCGTAAAAATGATTTTTTTTTAGATGTGGCCGTATTGCAGTCAGTAGGCGAAGTAGCTCGGCGCGCCACTCGCGCAGCTTGTGGCACGAGCACGCCCGGTGCCATACAAAATGTATAAAAAACCTCGCCATACCAGTAATTTTTCCTCTTACAGAAGGTACATCGCGCGCTTGAATGTGTGCGCGCCGTGTACGAACGCACTACAAGCAAAGTTTTAAGAAGGCTCCAGTATGGATCGCACTCACACAGACTGTCGCGCGTCTGTGTGAATACGTGTCGCGCGCTCCTAAACGGCCGATGTTGGACTACTTGTTCGTCTTTATACTTTGACCCACGGCCTGACCGGACTGTGGACGCCACTATTCAAATTCAAATAGTTTATTTCAGGCTTTAAGCCCATAAGTGTTAGTAAAAAACATAAACTTAAAAATAGTGTTAGTTACAATACACAAAGAAAACAAACAAAACCTTATATTACATTAACTGATCTTCTGTACTATCAGTGGCCCAAGGCGCGCTCTAAAACTATCCTAGGAACTTGGTCTGCTGTATTTGCGAGCAGTTACTGCGATTGTTATCCTCTGCCAAACTATGAAGACAAGACTAGTAGTCCGTAGTGGTCCGGCTAGCGACCTGGTTCGACCCCAGGCAACGCCACGGCCGACCACTCGGTCATATTATCGCTGCGCCCACTAGGGCTGAGAGTTAGGCTTTAAAAAAAAAACTAGTAGTCAAACTTCGGTCGCTTAGGAGCGCGCGATACCTATACAAGGTCGAGGCGCAGACAGTGCGATCCATACTGGAGCATTCTCACGCATTCGTAAACCAAGCCGCGCGATATACCTTTGGTACATAGTAGGAATAATTACACAGTAATGCGTCTCTCCTGGCCACGAGAACCGTTAGAGACGCAGGTCCGAATCCTACCCTAGTCATATACCTTTAAATTTGTGACCGTCAAGATAGCGTACACCGTAAAGATATTCGGAATCTGATGCAGCCAATAAATAGTACCCAAATAGTACCGACGAAATACCTAGGTGAAAAAAATAGTACCCTTAAACTTTCTGAAGTATAAGGCCTGTTCACGGTGTAAAGTCGCCGTCAATAGAATTTGCTAACTATATAAACAAAAGGCGTAACGTTGTTTTGTCGCTGTTTCTCCTTGAATTTTCACACCACCTCATCAAACACCACTGAAACCATACACTATTTAAACGATCGTTGCCGTAAAATACAAAACCATACAATAAATAATTGAATCTTCGATATTTCATTAAAAGTTTAAAATGGTTTTATACATCGTTTTTGTTTCTTTTAAATTCTTCAATTGTCTATGACGATAGCGTTGTGACTAAAGTTGGTGATATTGTAAAGCTGCTATACACTACCTAACTTACGCTCTGTACCTAAGAAAATAAAATGAAACATTTAGACGGCATCATCGATAGAGCTACGGATGAAATAACGGCACCTTTTGTGATAAATACTGGTGGATGCATAATATTCAAGTAACGATTCGTCTTCTGATTAAGCAAATTAAAAATACCTGTTTCTTGCGTTCGAGACTTTAATAGTCCGTATGTTTTGACATAAAAGAGTAAAGTAAGAGTCTTCCCCATCACTAGTAAATTCATCATTCAGAGACAATTTCAATATGGCGGTTTATTTACAAAGTTAGCAAAGTCTATAGACGGCGACTTTACGCTACCGAGCGTCAAGCTGGCGTACACCGTTTGTATCTCTGGAACGGCTTTGTTTTTGGAAACGCTTTAAAATAGTACCCAAATATTACCCTAGAGCCCTAAAATTTCATTTCTCTAGCTATCGTAGAAGACGAGATATTCCATTGCTTAACGGTGTAAAAAAATTTGCACCGTCAAGCTGGCGTACCCGGGAATTTCACATAGAAAGTACTCTATATCTCGACTTCTACGATAGCTAGAGAAATGAAATTTTAGGGACCTAGGGTACTATTTGGGTACTATTTATTGGCAGCATCAGATCCTGGATATCTTAACGGTGTATGCCACGTTGACGGTCACTAAATTTTTTTCTCTTCTGATAAAATATTTGTTTCTAGTTATTTTATTTAATATTTTCGTAATATCTCTTGATCTGTTTAAAACACGCTGGTAGACTGTGACCTACAAAAAATGCCGAACATATAAAACTATGGTTTTCTCCCACAGGTCTACAAAATGATGTGCGACGGTCCCTCCGGCAACCACCCGAACTACATCCCCTACCCGCAACACATCATAGCGGAAGTCACCCCCCACGCCTCCAAGAAACCCCCCAAAATGGCCGACTTAGACGAAGACTGCCTCAAAACCGTCAAACTCCTCAACTTAGTCACAAACGAAATGACCGAATTCACAGTCTCCGTCATAGCTGTCCTCATCGGCTCCAAACCAGACTTATTCTTCTTACAAACCAACTTCAACCTCAACTGCATCGAAGTGAACGAATGTACAAAGTGCACCGACGAAACAAGCAAACTAACGAAATACGCGGCCAAAAGAAAAATCGAGGACAATCGCTGCTTCTTCAAAAACCATTGGCATTACTTCAAATCGGTGCTCGGCCAGGGCATACAGAGCTGCAAATCTAGATACTTAAATTCTGAAATCAACGGGAATGATACGAAATGCATAATACCTGATTGCAACAAACGGTTACAAGAATGCAAATGCGAAGTCATACTGTATTCTGATCCTATCGAGAATAAAATAAAATGCAAATGCCAGCCTACCAACCCTTACTCGAGTGGTATCGGTTTCGGTATCGACCCTAAATTAGGGGTAGATTGTAGGGGGAACCCAGTAGCCATAGACAAGGGCACTCATGAGATGCTTTACGCCCCTAAAGGCATGTACGCTTTAGGGCCTCTAACGGCAGATAACTTTGTCCGATTCATTCCCGGAGGGGCCCTCGCGGCGGTCGCTCATATGCACAAACAACGCAAAAACGAGTGAATAGCTAGACTGTTGCGCGAATGTTCGTTAAATTTAATCCCGCCTTAATTTGCTATCACGTAAGTTATAGCATTACTGTTAATGGACATTTGTGCAACTGAGTAACAGTATAAATGTGATGGAATTCTTTTTACAATAAATATTTTTTTATACCTGGAGTTTTTGTGTGAATGGTATCCTCAATCCTTATTACGTTCTAAAACTTGATTTATACAAAATGCAGGACGCACCTTTTCCATATAAATTTAAGGGAGTTAAAACTCAAAATCCACTCGACATAGAAAAGACATGACTTTTGTATGAACCACACCTAACCCTACAGACTACGTTTCCGGCATCAACTCGTCACACCAACATTTTGTTCTAACCACTCATACCGCCAAAAGCAGTATTATTTGTTTCAACCCGTCACAAGTAGATGATAATGATAATATATTTATTTGCAAAGAATATGGTACATAATAAAGGTGACAAGAATCAGATGTCCAATCATATTCGGTTGCGCAAGCAACGTACAAATTGGGTACTTAACTTACTTTACATTTAAATGATCATTAGGAAAACTATAATAATAATAAATAAATGAATGTCAATGTGATTCATACTATTAACATTAATAAATGATTTAACATGAACTTAATCCTAAAAAAAAAAAAAATTATTTATGAATCTAAGAATTCATTAACCGAGTAGAAACAGTGCTCCTCTAAATATCTGTCAATGTCTCTTTTAAACGATTTGTCGTCCTTATCTTTGAGGCTATTCGGTAATTTATTAAATATTTTGATAGCCATGTAATAGGCATTTTTCTCCTAAAAACTGTGAGATGTGGTCTTGGAAGTGACAACTCATTCTTCCCACGACATCTAGAATTATGAGCTTCAGCTCTAGTTTGAAAGAAACCAGGATGTTTTCTAACAAACACACAGATTTCTTTTATGTATAAGCATGGTAGGGGTAGTATGTGTAACTTTTTGAAAAGTGGTTTACACGAATCTCTATATCCCGCTCCACATAGTACACGAATGCATTTCTTTTGTGCCTTAAACACGTCATCGACATTTACTGAGTTACCCCACAACAGTATACCGTATCTCAGAATAGAACCTACATATGCATGATAAGTGCAGAGAGCTGCTTCCAGAGATGCTACCTTTTTTGTTCTATACAAAGGGAATATAAATTTGTCGATCCTATTACATATAGATTCAATGTGGTCTTTCCAATTGCACAATCTGTCCAATGTGAATCCTAAAAATTTTGTTGATTCTACCTCTGTCACAATCTCATTGTTATGTTTAATGGATAAATTTATAGGTTAAATTTATAAATTTATAGGTTCTATTAAGTCGCATCGTAATTTTGTAGTTATTGGTCACACTGCAAATCTGTTCCTATTCGTCATCCCGTCAAACTGGTCACGAGGTATGTACATTTTTGTTGCTGACTGTACATTGTACAACGTATAAGGGGATATGATTTTCGCCATAGCTACCGATTTGCCCACACGTTTGGCGGGTATTGAAATATGGTTATGAACTGTTTGACGGGATGACGAATAGGAACAATTTCGTAGCTAGCTACCAAATCTGGCTACGAGATGGGACTAAAGGACATATTTGCAGTGTGACCAACAGCACAAAATTACGATGTGATTTAATAGAACTAAATCTACTTGTGACGGGTTGAAACCAATAATACTGCTTTTGGCGGGATGACCAGTTAGAAAAAAAAGAACCCCGCACAAAATGATCGTCAAAAGCCGTTCGGTCGATTTGGCTGAAATTTGGTGAAAATATAGCCTCTAATACTCGGATCAACTGTGTAAAGTTGCAACTTAAAATAATGGCCAGATTTTAAAATATGTCATTTTTTAGGTTCAATGTTTTTTACTTATATTTCGGCTCAACTAAAAATGTAGTTACTATATATGACGCTAATATGCACTTACTACCTTTTTCCCGAGGTTGATTATATAACGATATTAAACTGTTCTAGTTATAATTAATTCATATTTAATTGATTTTATTCATCATTTGTGCATTCAATGCATTAAATATGGTATAAAGCGTTCTTAATGATGGATACTTCACATTTTCCTCGTATCGGGCAAAACCTAAAAACAATAAGATTGCCTGTAACGTGACCGCATGTACCAATGGTTCTTGCTTCACTTTTACAGGTGTACCTACCTAATAATAGCTTAAGATTGGATCTTCTCTCCCATTATTTGTGTTCTTCGTCGAATGCAATCCACACATAATAAAAAGTTGCGTTTCGGAAGCTTGAAGTAGCCCTTATTTTAATAAATCCTGGCTCATTGAAGTTTCATCTAATTCGAAAACTCGTTTGTCTTCGACTTCCGCTGTTAATATGACGCAATATACTGTTTTGAATACCTATTTTCTGGAGACTGTTTCACTTGATTTGTTCCATATGTGACCGAGTGCAAATACGCCAGGTCTAACCGTGGAAACAATGGTACCTATTTGAGCTATCATAAATAAATTCTGCAGACCTATTACAATGCCAGATTATAATGTCCAGTTAGCTAATGAAATGCTCCAACGCGTCGAAGACATTAATGTTGTACAGGCACGGATTGAAGCTGAGAATCTTAACCGAAGAAGAGCACGATGGATCCCATTAACTCCTGCACAAATACCATTGTTTCCGCGGTTAGACCTGGCGTATTTGCACTCTGTTACATTTGGAACCTATCAAGTAAAACTGTCTCCAGGATATATTCAAGACAGTACATTGCGTCATATCAACGACCTAGCAGCGGAAGACCAAGACGAGTGAGTTTTCGAAATAGATGAAAACTTCAATGAGCCAGGGTTTATTAAAATAAGGGCTACATCGGGATTTCGAAACGCAACGTTTTATTATGTGTGGATTGCATTCGAGGAAGAACACAATAACGGGAGAGATGAAGACCCAATATTGGGCTATTATTGCACCTGTAAAAGTGGAGCAAGAACCATCGGTATACCTTACCCAGTTTGAAGCGAGCTCATCCACTTACCTATACTTACAATAGCATTGTATCTATACAATGCTATTATCTACTTTTGTTCTCGAACCGCCATGGCGCGCCAACCAAATACTTACAAAAAAAAAAGGTTGGAAATATTATGATCGCCAATATTCTGTTAGTGTATTTTGTAGTCTATTGTCCAAAAAAATAAAGTAGAAAAATTATATTAACCTTCCAAGGCGTTTATTATCTTCTTTTACTACAAGCTCATTATCATAATTTGTGGTTATAGTCTCAAGTAGAAGAGCTCACTTCAAACTGGGTAAGGTATACCTACATGCGGTCACGTAACAGCAATCCTATGGTTTTTAGGTTTTGCCCGATATGAAGGAAATATAAAGTACCCATCATTAAAAACGCTTTATGCCATACTTAATGCATTAAATGCACAAATGTAGCCTTGTAAATATAATTAGATATAAGTTAATTATAAGTTTTACAGTGTAATATCGTAATATACCTATGTATGTACATAACCATACGAGTTTGTTACTTCTCCACGTTCACGCTCGGACATTGGGCGTGGAGATAGTTTGAACCTTCGAATAATGTTTTTATACCCAAAATTGCCACGGAAATATTAATAAGCCAGGTTGCTGCAGAGTAAGTTAACTAATAAGAATTATATCATCACTACTTTGAAAAAAAAAACTTGTATCTGAAATCAACCTCGGGAAAAAGGTAGTAAGTGCATATTAGCGTCATATATAGTTATTAAATTTTTCGTTGAGCCAAAATATAAGTAAGAAACATTGAACCTAAAAATTGACATATTTTAAAATCTGGCCATTATTTTAAGTTGCAACTTTACACAGTTGATCCGAGTATTAGAGGCTATATTTTCACCAAATTTCAGCCAAATCGACCGAACGGCTTTTGACGATCATTTTGTGCGGGGTTCTTTGGTGTGACGAGTTGATGGCGGAATCCGACCTACGGCTACATAACATCGCGAAAATTCGTGTTGGCTTGTTCTTTATGTATATCAAAGAAAGAGATGCCAACACGAATCTTCGAGGGGTGTACAAAAAGAAATGAACCGAAAAAAAATCCATCAATTTTATTACATGTATATTAAATCTAACATTTAGTAAATAATGGCACCTTCATTTTTACCGAATATAACAAATACCCCTATGTAGGTACACTTTTGTGGCCTAAAATTATAACTTATAATAAATACGTCCCTAACATCAACGGTTATACGATTGATTATACCATGGATGTATAAAATAGAAGGATACCGCGCGGTCTAAGACGCGGGTGAAGCCAAGCAATGGGCGCCGAAGTGAGCATGTGTGCGTTGACGGCCCAATGGCAGCCGACCGGCCCATTATGCTGGTTGATGTGTGCGTGCGTGCCATTGGGCCGTCAACGCACACATGCTCACTTCGGCGGCCATTGCTTGGCTTCACCCGCGTCTTAGACCGCGCGGTATCCTTCTATTTTATACATCCATGGATTATACGACATCTTAATATTATTTTAATTTATTGTATTAACACCATTATTCCTACATTTAAAAACCAATTGAGATATTATCGATAAAAATCAACGTATAAATAAATAATTTACGGCAGTGAAAAAAACTAAAAAACAATAGTCAAGTACATTTTGGCGATATTTTTGTCTTAGTCTCATGAAAATATGAAAAAGCTAAACAATAGAAATCGTCGAATTGATATCGAAAAATTCCAATTCGTGCAAAAGCATACAATCATTATTTCTATTAATAGTGAGATTATTAAACACAAACACTTATAAAATATATTTAAAAAAAAACACTTATTATTACATTCATAATATTTCCTTATGATATTTGACATAAATAAATATCGTATCGTAATTAATTGAATGTTGAAATTTCGTGAATTTAATTTAGTAAGTGTGGAATTAAAATATGCGCTTTGGCATTTTTTTTATCTTAATTAATACAGTATATTTTTTGAGTTAACAAATATAACTTATGTATTTTTATTCGAGTGTTCATTTTTCTACATTGACAGCCCTAGCTTTGCGTTCATCAGATAACATCTTTTGTAAAAGATAAAAACATCGGAAATCACCGTGCAATACATAAAATGCCATAACGCACACCTTACACACTTATAATTAATTTTAATCCTAATTAAGTATCACAGATATCAAAATAAATGCGTACAAAATAGAAACCTTAATACAATTGTTACTCAGACTATACCATGCGTCCCACAGTTGGGCGTTTGCTTACGCTCAGTCTATGACCGCACTATACCTACTGACGACAACCGAGGCCACGCCCCATTCGTCAAAAACATCTTACTGTTAGCGTACACTTATTATCAGGCCTCGAAGCGGAATGGACGTCTGGACAATGTTTGGCGACCGTGACAGGACTTCGCGACTTAGCTATAGTACATTGTGCACCGAGGGTAGTAAGAAGGGGATTACTAACGAGAGTCTATTAGAAGCCCGACGCCGTAGGCGGAGGGCTTTTAATGACTCGAGTTTGTAATCTTCTTACTGCCCGTGATACACACAATGTTTTTCATCACATTTGCGAGGAAACAAAAATAAAACATAAAAATGAAATAAACTAAACGCACCCGCTAAGAGACAACTTCAACTGTCAACTTTTTCAATATAGTCTTCTACAGATAATGCTAAGAACTGCGTTTAGTTTTTAAACTTGACAGGCAATGTCGCCAGATTGTACCGATTTTCAAAATAAAATTTTTAAACTAAATTAATTTAATTGCATTAAAATAATCGCAAACACTACGGAAATAATAGTAAAATATACCATACAGGGTGTCCCTAAAACCAACTTTTATACGATCAGGGCTGATAGACCAGCTCATAAGAACCTAGAT
Organism: Eudemis profundana; assembly: GCA_947034925.1. Classification (NCBI taxonomy): domain Eukaryota; kingdom Metazoa; phylum Arthropoda; class Insecta; order Lepidoptera; family Tortricidae; genus Eudemis; species Eudemis profundana. The sequence goes on along the minus strand of OX344814.1, from coordinate 3,247,817 downwards.
TAAGCAAATTTGACCTCAGTAAAAATCTCTTAGTTTTCGAGATATTGACGTTTTTGTAAAACTCGTGCTAAGTGATACCCTGACTCGGTGTTTTGAGTGTCATTGCTAAAATATCAAGTATTTTACAAATTTGTTTTTTGCTATGTGTGGCCAAATAACTATGCTATTGAACGTATTTTCTATTTTTGCTAATTTATTCATGCTGTGGACACAGTACAATAACAAAAAAAAATTATTCGATTTTTTTCAAATTTCACCTCTGACTTCGAACTAGTGTGGTGAAAAAAAAATGTACCAACATAACCAGGCACTCAACGTAAAAAAATTGCGCATTTATTGTAGTTTCCAAAATGGTATAAAATTTACTAAACACTGTAATAATTTTTGAAATAATGATATTTTGTTACAAAATTAACTGTCTGCCGCCTTCATCTCATACGATCCGGTTGAACTAAGTTTGCACCTGGCGTGCTTGACATCACATACAAATTAGGTGCAAACTTCACGTAATCGTCAATATCTCGAAAACTAAGAAATTTTTATGAGGTCAATTTTACTCAGTCTCGTTTTTTATGAGCTGGTTTATCAGCCCTGTTCGCCATTTTGTAAAAGTCGCGAATTTTGATAGCCTGGATCAGTCTTTCGAAAGTCATGACTTCAAATTTCAGTATTTTCTTAATCTGCTTTTTGTTTTAAACATTACTTAATAATTATGCTATCATACCTTATCAAAATAAATTAGATTTTACGTGATTCAAAATATGACCTCGGATTTGAATCGCGTAATACTTAAAACAAATTTACCATGCTAAAATAAAAAAAAATAATGTAGTTTAAAATAGTAAGATTTTACACACTAGACACCGTAGTTTTTAAGATAATAGCATTTTAATTCAAAAGGAGGTTATACTACAATATTCCATTGGTTAAATTTCGTACCAGAATTTGAATTTCGAACAGAAAAGGTATGATAGCATAATTATTAAGTAATGTTTAACAAAAAGCAGATTAAGAAAATACTGAAATTTGAAGTCATGACATTCGAAAGACTGATCCAGGCTATCAAAATTCGCGACTTTTACAAAATGGCGAACAGGGCTGATAAACCAGCTCATAAAAAACGAGACTGAGTAAAATCGACCTCATAAAAATTTCTTAGTTTTCGAGATATTGACGATTACGTGAAGTTTGCACCTAATTTGTATGTGATGTCAAGCACGCCAGGTGCAAACTTAGTTCAACCGGATCGTATGAGATGAAGGCGGCAGGCAGTTAATTTTGTAACAAAATATCATTATTTCAAAAATTATTACAGTGTTTAGTAAATTTTATACCATTTTAGAAACTACAATAAATGCGCAATTTTTTTACGTTGAGTGCCTGGTTATGTTGGTACATTTTTTTTTCACCACGCTAGTTCGAAGTCAGAGGTAAAATTTGAAAAAAATCGAATAATTTTTTTTTGTTATTGTACTGTGTCCACAGCATGAATAAATTAGCAAAAAACAAAAAATAAAAACCGACTTCCAAAAACCTAAACTAAAAACCAAAAAATAATATGTTAATTACCCCAAAGAAATGGATAATCAACGATTCATATATACATATACAGATATTTATACTTTTTAACCTGTTATTTTTGAAGTTGGTGCCTGCCACGTAAATCTGGCCGTGTTGAGCTCCTTAGCTGGCACCGACTTCAAAAATAACAGGTAAAAAAGTATAAATATCTGTATATGTATATATGAATCGTTGATTATCCATTTCTTTGGGGTAATTAACATATTATTTTTTGGTTTTTAGTTTAGGTTTTTGGAAGTCGGTTTTTATTTTTTGTTTTAAAAATTTACTTTATTTTTAAATTTTTAGTGGCGCTGGAAAAACATTATTTTAACCAAATAGACTTAAGTCTATTTAGTTAAAAGAAAAAAATCCAAATCGGTCTAGACGTTTTCAAGTAACCGAGGAACAAGCCTACATAAAAATTGCTCTTTGTTTTGAAGTCGGTTAAGACTGGGAACTTATTTCTAATAACAAATGCACGAGAAAGTAAGAAAAATACCGAAATCGCATATGTGTGCCTATGATATTTGAAGAGTTCCCTCGATTTCTCCAAGATCCCATCATCAGATCCTGATTTGGTTGCAATGAGTCCACCTCGGAGGTAAACCCTTTTAAACAAAAAAAGAATTTTCCAAATAGGTTCAGCCGTCTTCAAGTAATCGGGGAAGAAACCTAGATACAAATTTACTCTTTGTTTTGAAGTCGGTTAACACTAAAAACTTGTTGCTAATAAGAGATGGACGAGAAATTACGAAAAATACCGAAATCGCTATATGTGTGCCTATAATATTTGAAGAGTTCCCTCGATTTCTCCAAGATTCCATCATCAGATCCTGACTTCGTTGCAATGGGACCACCTCGGAAGTCTACCCTTTCAAACAAAAAAGGAATTTTTCAAATCGGTCCAGCCGTCTTCAAGTAATCGGTGAACAAACACACAAAAAAAAAATAAAAAAAAAAATAAAAAAAAAAAAAACATACAGACGAATTGAGAACCGTCCTTCTTTTGGAAGTCGGTTAAAAATAGAAAATACGTTCAATAGCATAGTTATTTGGCCACACATAGCAAAATACAGATTTGTAAAATACTTGATATTTTAGCAATGACACTCAAAACACCGAGTCAGGGTATCACTTAGCACGAGTTTTACAAAAACGTCAATATCTCGAAAACTAAGAGATTTTTACTGAGGTCAAATTTGCTTAATCTAGGTTCTTATGAGCTGGTCTATCAGCCCTGATCGTATAAAAGTTGGTTTTAGGGACACCCTGTATAAGTTTTATTTTACACTAAAATTGGTTTTGTAGCCAAGTTTTGAAGATGTGAAATAGCCTTGGCTGATTCGAAACCTCCTTAGTCTGAAATGACGTACGACTTTTAAAACTAAACTCATAACTCCCGAGGGAGTTATAGATTTTCATACAGTTTTTCCTCCCGTGGGAGTTATAGATATTTGTAACCCACGGGGGGTAAATCGGCTCGAGTTGGTCTATAAGCGCGCGTTGGAGTGACCTCAATGTTCACAAACCTCATACAATCTAACACTTATACTCCGGTCAATGGCTTAGTTTATATACTACATACAAACAATCTCGATCTGTAAAATATCGCGTGACGATACTTAATAGTACCTAGATAAAAGTCGTAAACTAAACAAAACATTTTTTAATTTTTATATAAAAATCTAAGTATTGCAAAATGAAAATATCAGAAAAACGTGATAAAATTCACTTGGGGTATTTTGCCCCGCTTTTGGCTCGATAGAGCGTCCGCCAAGTCTATAAAACATATAGTACTTATGCACGCATTTCTGTGAAACTTATTTTTTCAATCTACATAAAAATGTAAGCGTCAACATCTACATATGCAAAGCAGATTTATCAAATTAACATAGTCATCAGTTTTTAGGAAATTGTATGTCTCCCAATTTTATACTAGGTAGGACGGATCTATCGAGATTAAACTCAGACTCGTAAGAAGCATCTAATTTAAGTCTATGGGGACTAAAATCCAATAAATTCAATAATGGAAAAAGCCTCTACTATTATTACCACATCGGGTCACTAGTGACGCAACTTGAAACTCATTCATTATAAAGAGAAGATAGGTATTCTTGTTAATAAAAAAAAAAAGTAACAGCATTGTGCTCTAAATAAAAAAAGATAATTTAAAACTTGATAGTTTTTATAGGCATAGAAGTCTATACGAATAGGAAGATCATATAAGATATATATAATATATGAACTGCTCGTAAATGTACAGTAGACGGAAAAATCCAATTGCATAAGAGATATGTTGTAAAGATATTGTCAGATTAGTCTCAGGACCACAATACATGTAATTTTGCCTATAAAACATCCATCATCATTCATTATGATAATCATTAAGGGCATAAAATAAAAAGCTGGAAGTAGCGTATTTCGTTGGTACTATTTATTGGCAGCATCAGATTTTCGTTATCTTTAAGGTGTACGCCATCTTGACGGTCACGCTTACTGGAGGTGCTTCAGCTATTTGTTAGTGAGGCTACGGCTGTTTATTTTAAGGTCCTTGTATACTTCAATCGAATAGTCAACAAGTATACATATCGTCCAAGGATGCTTTACTACACAATGTCTTAGACATTCTCTAGTGAAGTCACGACACTCTAATAATAATTTTGTTTTAAGACACTGAATACTAATCATGTATCTTACAAAAACCGAAATTGAGAATTTCTGATACACATAATAAGCAAGAGGCCCAAGTAATGGAATAAGGGAAAGCAGAGGGGACCATATTAAAAAGCAGACTGTTAACCGTCCCCGGGCTTCTGAATTCCTTAGTCTGCCATTGAGTCATATATTTATGATAAAAAATCTGTCAATCTTACATCAATAATGAATTGCATCAGTAGTTATCCTAATTACACTGAACCGGTTATACATAGGTACATACTTCGCAAAAATGGTACTGAATAGGCATGCATGTCAGTACTAAGGCTGATGTTACTACAGAGAGCTGTCATTATTCAAATCTTCATACAATCGCAACATTGTAAATATGTTGAAATACCCGCTCAGTGTACCTTTCTACAATGTATGGTTCTAAAAGTTGCTGATATAATCCTTGGTAAGCCATGGGAAGGTAAAAAGAAGCATTATGGGTATGGGTATCACCATAATAATATGGAAACTGAAAGCTACTCGTCAGTGCCTCAAAATGGTTTTTGAAAATTATTTCGTTTCATAAACAGGTGGCAAAATAAGCCCAAGGCACTATATTTTAGAATCAAGGAAAAGTTAGGATTTAAAATAATTATATGCTCATAGAATTACATCAGCATTGATCTTACGCTAACATCAAAACTCAATTCTCTAATTAGAGTGATTTCTTCTCATCTTTAAACCATTCGAAGTACTCCATCACTGCATAAAAAGCTGATGTCGCAGCGTAGCTGATTACAAATGACATTATGTTATTGAGAGCCGTACGGAAGACTTTGTCCATCCGTGCGCAAACAGCCATATGTCAGTCTAGCCGCTGGTTCAGCTGCCTTGGGCGCTGCATGGTCTCAAGCAGCTTCTGCAAGTCCTCCGCAACCTCCCGCGGCAGCCCTAAGCCTGGGACATGCTCCGGGCTTGGGACGGCTAATGCTACATTCAGCAACGCAGTGTCCCGGAGTGTGCGGAGGCTAACGCTTATATTCCAGTTGCTCCGGTAGCGCACATCCGCTCGACGCTTCGGGGCTCTGAAGATAACTTGATCTCCAATGTTATAGCGCTCACCTGTAGCTTCGTCCGTGAACTCCCAGGGATGAGTGGCGAATGTGTTAATGTCACAGAACTCACCCGGTTTGAGACCAGCGTAAAAACGGCGGGCGCCGTTGAAATCTCGCCACCACACATTCACAGGTCTTGATGTCACGTTCGTATACCGAATGTAGACGCGATGGGTGGACTCCAGAGACCGGACAAGCTCCTGCGCGCCCGTTTCGTCCACCTCGTAGAGCAAAGCATTATCTTGGTCTCTGGAGAAGTCTCCCAAAATCGCCATCAAAATGAAATCCGGTCGTAGGAAATTCAGCTTGAGGCCTTGTTTAAAAACTCAGCAATCGAGCCGCTTGCTTGGACAAAACGGATCAGTTTAGTTTAGCGCTACGTGATAATCGTAACGTAACCCAGTTCCGGAGGAATTTGATAACAAACAAGTTCCTCCCTCCAAACGGGTGCCAAGTTGACCGAGGCTGGCAACACTCGTTGAAAAATACTCGCGAACGATGGCCGTGTGTGTAGCGGTTATAGGCAAAGATGTAAGTTTTCTTCGCTTTTTCTTAGCTTCTTTTACCTCTTGCACGATTCTCCGTCGTCGCGGACACCAAGTTTTGTCACAGTATCGTTTTGCACTTGCACTAATGACCAAATAGCGAGTTTCCAAAAAAATTCAATTTGTCGATCAATATCAATATTTGTCATCATCATAGACAATTGACAGGCAGAATTTACCACTATTGTGGGGTAATCTTTGTTCTTATATTTTGTTGCAGAATTCACCGCTGTATATTGGTGGAATCGGAAATGACACTGGGACTGACAATGAACTATCTCGCCAATGGCTTGTTCATACTGCTCTGGATGCCTTAGAAGAGCGATTAGCTACCACAAATACCAACAATACAGCCGCTGGAACAAACACCGCTCGAACAGATCTTCGTGATTTATATTTAGGACTTCTTTATTCCACCGATACCCATAAAATGTAAGTATCCAATTAAATATATTGTGAATGGTAGAATAGGCTTGTGTCCTAAATTTTGTTTCTGATGTAAATCGATTCTACTATTTATGAGGAACAAATATATAGAGTCTGTGCAGAAAGAGAATAGGCGTGGCGAAAAACGGAACTAAACTAACCAGTATGGCATTTTTTTTTTGTAAATACGGTAGAAAAGCATTACAGCGCCCCCACCCATTTATATCCTATTCTCTTTCCGCGCAGACTCTACCTATAACAACTACACTTGGATTACTATAACAGCCACAAATTGCAATCAAAAGTAGCCGACCGCACCGAGCGTTGAAAACGACCCATACAAAACGGACGCACCTTGTGACGTCATCTCTTTTCCTCGCTGTACTAAGTCTGTATGAAAAAAATAGCATTTTGCCATTTTGAGCACGAAAAAGTGCGTTTATTTATTATTTCAGTGTTATTTAAGCATTCCGAAATTAACTTTAATTTTTCTTTAAGACGGTAAAAAAAATCGAAAATTTTCAAAACGTGATTAAAAAGTATAATGTTATAACTTTCTCATAACTTTATAATTTTTATATATTTTTTTGTTTATTTCTACTGTGTTATGATAATTTAGTATTTTCCAATCTAGGTGACTATATTATTTTGTAAAATTCAACATTGGTCCACATCCCCATTAGTTACATACATTACACATACAGTACAGTACATTTTTATATTTACATTTTTATAATGTCCATAAATTTCTGTTTCAGTTACGGCTATGTCACAAACACAAGAATTAAATTGGTTCTTGTGACAAGTTCTACGTCGCCCAGTGGAAGCAATATCAGAGATGCTGAAGTGAGGACTGCTCTGCGTCGCTTGCACGCTCTGTACGCTGACGCTATATGTAACCCGTTTCATTTGCCTGGAGATCAAATCACATCACCGTATGTAACGTAATTACTTTTGGTTACAATTAAATCTTAACCCTTCGTCTGTGGAATTGGTAAGAAATCGCGAAATCAAGCCTCATTTGCACCGTATTGAGCAAAAAAAACATCTGTAAATAAATGCAAAAAGACTGCCTAAATATGTGATCAGGATCCTTATCAAACACAGATTAGGTGTAATGTATAGTATAGGCTTAAGCCATGTAATAATATTTTGTTTTTGTTTCAGGAAATTCGACAAACAAGTAAAAAGTTTAATGTTAAATAATGTTTAATGCTCTCCACGTATAGTTTAATTTATTATGATTATTAGTTGTTAATAGACAATATTTTTACAGACTTCTATTATTATTAAACGCTAAGCAAATGTTATCTTATGTGTACACCGTTGATTATAATACTGTATGCAATTATGTACGCATTATATACGTTAGTATCTAAGTAGCTGTTCAGATTTGCAATGTATAAGTATTGAATTTAATGTTGATTTTGGTATTATTAATTTGCTTTATTAATTGAGTAATAAATTCGTGTAATTGATCACTAATGTAATTAAATTATATATATATATGGAATGGCTGTTTTAATAAAAAAAATCTTTTATAACTTCTCTACCGAAAGAACTTAGTGTAAAGGTGGGTTTAGACCAAACGAATTCTAACACATTCTAACCCCACTCTACCAAATTCTTTGTGAATTTGGTAGAGTGGGGTTAGAATGTGTTAGAATTTGTTTGGTCTAAACCCACCTTTAAACAATGATATTTTATAAGAAGATACGTTATACGCATACTCGCCAGCTGAGAAATATGCTTCCAAGAAAGCAGCAGCACACATTGGTACCTCACTGTACGGTGTACATACTCACACATATTAACAGATTGCATAAAAGAGATGGCATAGTTACAATAATGCAAAAAAAGAGACAGCTAGCTTTTTGTTACTTGCGCGATTAATTTTTAAACGTAACCGAGTGAACCCATCGGCTAGATTCGGATTGACTCGGAGCCTTGCTCGGCGCTCGCAGATTAAGCACGCAGAAGGTTGGTTATCCTTGTCACTCTCATTGCCAAAGACGTAAGTTTGTCTCTTTCATTCAAATGACCTCTATGGTAGTAAGATGGCGTCGTATTTGAAAAATAAAATAATAAAAATGACAAAATTAAATTATTTCAGCGTACTTACAGGTGATATGTGATCCCTTGCGCTTTGTTGCACTTTTTGCTATGATTGGTGCACTTTCTGATCACACACGACGGCATTTTTTTTTGTGAATCTTGTAAATATTCACCCTTGACATCGTCGTGCGTTTCGTTGACCGACCCGCGAGTGACTACCCACTACAAAAAGGGCACCAATACATTTATCGTGGTTTCAGTGCTTCACTTTTGGAGTGCTTGTAACCTATCTACTTATAAAATATCATTGCCTTTAAAGGTCTGCACATGTTTCGTGGTCGTCATAATTGGCCGACTTTCTTAGCCGGTTCTTCTCGCGGCCGAGATTTCACACTGGAACCGGTGGTAAATCTTGACATTCATAGGTGCATTTTAATATGTCTAAATTGAAGAATAAAGTACTTTGATTATATAAGTCGACAACGAGGTTAAAACCATAATAAAGCAGATTGTAAATGGCGCCATCGTTCCATCGTTTTTGTCTTATATCTGTTATGTCGTCAACTTGTGTAATTATTGCCACTGTAAACATATATTTGATTATGACGTTGAAAATAATAAAAGTAAATGAATTAAAATTATATCTGTGAAGGTCGGAGTGCATTTTATTCAGTCGTAAAAAAATTATAGAAGTCTCATTATCAAAAAAGCGGAAACCGAAGACATTATTATAAAAGTTCGAACCGTAGCGAGCAATTGTTAGTTTTTAACTCCATTTTAGGGCAAAAAAAGGAAACTAGGGTAATTAAAATATAAAGCTAGTAGCTCAGAAGGTCATGGACAATAAATGACGTTCAAAAACTTCATTTCGAGATGTTCAAAGACTCACATTTTTTTCCAGAAAGTTTTATTTGACGCAAGATGATAAATATACTTTTCAATATTAACTTTATTTCATTCTTTATTTCATTACTTTAAATAATATGTAATAAAAGCATTAAAGCCATCATGAAATGTGGAAAATAAAAAATAAATGGTTTCTTGCTGTGCTGTTATAGGAAAGACAGACATAGTTTCTGAACGAAATTTCCACCTACCAACGCCGCATAAAATGGAAGAAGCTGTCTCTTTCTTATGACAGAAGTTGTTCTCCGGTTCAGCGCTGAGCAAATTTGATATCAAAGTTGTTTAACTCGACCGGGAAATCGCGCAAACATGGTAAGTAACTCCTCAATAAACCTCTACAAAGATTTATAATTAAATTTCAATATATTTTATACCTTTCCGCATCAAAATCGGATAGAATAGATTTTCAGGTTAGGTCTACACGTGCCGTCTTAGCACCTCATATTTCGCCTTTTTTTTTTCAAATACAGACCCAATTCCTATAAAAATAACATATTTGTGCGTTAGTTGCGTTTTTTTACCAGATTTTTGCAATAGTAATTCATTGTAGTAGCTTTCTTTAACACTGAATTTCACCATATTTTTCGCTTGTAGGCAGCCGCTGTAGTGTCAGGCAAGGACATCGAGAAGCCCCAGGCGGAGATCTCGCCCATCCACCGCATCAGGATCACGCTGACATCTCGCAACGTCAGGTCGCTGGAGAAGGTGTGCGCGGACCTGATCAATGGCGCCAAGAAACAGAAGTTGCGCGTGAAGGTTGGTAGCACTTTTTTTTAAATTAATTATGAATATTTTGAAATTAGTTTTCTATTTTTCACATTGATTATACCTGAATTTATTAATTACCTGTTTCTCTAAATATTCATGTTCTTATCATGAATGTCATAATAAAATACCATGTAATTATAAACCAGTACCTCTAGCACAACTGTGACACGCGACTCTTTCTCGCGCGAGATATGCTACCCATCTCTTTCCAATCAATATAGTGTGACAGTGACAGGTGATGCTCTGTCGCGCGAGAAACGAAGTCGCGGCCAGTTATGCTAGACGTACAGGTGCTAGGTTTGGCATATTCCCTACATAACGTTTAGATAAATAAACATATATTTGAAGAAGGGCAGACACTTTAGGATTGGAGACGGCTATCATGTCTGTTATATATTACATCTTGTAGAGTTAGCACTGCTTTTGTAATTTGTAGCAACAGATTGCTATTTAAAGCACCAGATAGTTATGTAGACATATGTGGCATTCTGCAGGTAAAGGTAACTTATGGACATTGTTGCTTACGTCATATACAACTCAGTTACTATAGGACATCACAAGCGACAACATCCTTAAGGTACCTTTACCTTGCATTCCATGCTTTCTATAGTGTTAGCTTGCGCCTCGATGAAGACGCAGCAGGTCTGTACTGCTGTGTTCACCAAACGGGCGCCAGAGCATCTCTCCTCAAAGTGCAGAGTGTCTGTCTGTACACCACTCTGCTCATAGGGGAGATACAAACATTCAGATACACTTTCACGACTAGACAAGAAATTCAAAACTAGCCCAGAAACCGACCGAGCCCAATAATGTGGTACGAAAAAAAAAGCAGGCATCTGAGCAAAAGTTACGAGCGCCCGCTAGGCGGGTTGTTAGTCGTGAAAGCGTTAACTATGTAAAGTAGTAAATAGGTCGCACCCTTAATAATAAACCGGGCTAACTCAAAAAAATTGACAATTTATTTTCAATCTTAAAAAGAATTCAAATGGTTTCAACTCAATTGCAGAATCATTTTGAGTTAGCCCGGTTTATTATTAAGGGTGCGGTGTCTATCACGCTAAATAGGCGCATCATTATCAGATATTGAGTTATGGAAAACTTGCCTGTGTAAACTTAGAGAGCCAAGATGCACCTTTTTTTTTCAGAAAACGTTTAATTTCGAAATAAACAAAGCAACTTAATGAAATACGTTTATGATAAATATATCACATTGCCAATTGGACGTAATTATGCAAACAGAACCAACCCACACAAAATAGGCGAGACATGATTCTGTTCTCTAAACCCAACTGTTGAAATTTCAATTACTTTTTCGTTTGGGTTGGTTCCCGTTTGCGTAAATACGTCCAATTTTTAATCAAGCTATTACTTTATTCTAGCTAGAGCTTAGGCATCACTTTTCGGCAAAATAAATGGTATTTTGCGTGTGGGCAAAACCTTTTTTACTACTTCAGCTAAGGAGGATTGAACCAGATTTATTTTTAAATATTTCATCATAATTATTTTGAAATAGACTTGTTTACTCTGTTTGCTGCACTTTACTTATCAATGTTTTTCTTATCTGAAGTTATTATGCAATATTTCTGCCAATTTTAATTATTCTTATCTAGTTGACTTATATGATTCATCAAGTATGATTCTAGCTATATTAACACGGTCACTGTCTGACTCTGAATTGTAAACCTTACGACTTTGTAATGGAGGCTTGCCGGGACCCATATGAGTAATTTTCAAAAAAATTGTACACAATTAAGAGATTTAATTAAAACAAAACTTAATTTATTACTCTGTGTTACGAAAGTTACCCATACAGTTTTTATGCCTATCTTTCGTTACAGAAAGGAGGCGATCGTGATTTTGTTTTTATTCGGCCCTTAACTATGTACAATTTTTTTGAAAATGACTCATATACGGTCATGGAATGTGAGCGTGTTAAAAGAATGTTAATTTTTGATCAGTTTGTCTATTAATAAAAAAAAAACTATGGTTGCGTGACATGCGCGCTAAAGTTTTCATTTACCGCCATTTGTATTCGTAGCGCTGTCTCTTTATTTTTAGGGCGTAAATGGGACAGCGCTACGCGTAGCGCGTTTAAAAGCCGTGTACACAGGCCTTAACATATCCATAATTTTCCCTTCCAGGGCCCCGTCCGCATGCCGACCAAGATCCTCCGCATCACCACCCGGAAAACCCCCTGCGGTGAGGGCTCCAAGACCTGGGACCGCTTCCAGATGCGCATCCACAAGCGGGTGATCGACCTCCACTCGCCGTCCGAGATCGTGAAGCAGATCACGTCCATCAACATCGAGCCCGGCGTGGAGGTCGAGGTCACCATCGCCGACGCGTAGGCACAGCCGCCTAATATACCTATTTTGCTCTATCTGTGGCTTTTATTTCATGATTCCTATCAGTTGCAGATAATTTAATGTCACATTAGTGCGGTTATATGCGCATACCATTAAATTTAATGTTGCAGTATCTATTCTGCCATCCTATACCTAAAACCCGTAAAATTCTATACAACTAATAGAGGTCAGCCGGGGACGGCCGTATTTAGAGTGCTAACTCTGATCTCCATTTTTCAATCAAAATTAGACGCCCTTTAACCAGTTGCACAGACATTTGTTTGTTTTAGTGACACTAAAAGCCACTTACATAAGTAGTTACGTCTAGTGATCCAAAGGACTCGAGCCCTTTTTAAAAAGGTTTGTTTCGAATTGCGACGCCTAAAGGGCTAAAAGCCTAAAAACAGCCTTTTAGGCTAGGCTTATTTAAAGCCAAGACTCGGAGCTAGTAGCCTTTTTAAAAGGCTTACATATTATTTAATGGCTTAAAGTACAAATACAAATACAAATTGTTTATTTTCAAAAATAAGTTTACAAAATTTTACATTATGCTGACCCCCACACTAGGCATTGCCTGTCCTGTGGGGGAGGCGATGCAAAAATACAATTTACAGTTAGATTTAGCATCTAGCTAACGACAACATTGTAGGTTACAGGATACCTAATTACATTTAAAGTATTATAGAGATAACATATAGCCTAAAGTTTTAAGAAAACAGAGTAGCACTTCTAAATTACTATTTTAAATTGAAGTTAAAAATCAAGGACAGTTAAATATTGTGTATGCGCGCGCGCGCGTGTGTGTTTCTGTGTGTGTGTGTGTGTGTGAATTCCTTAGTTCCGATTTTTTTTTTTTTTAATATTGCACTTTTAAAAGGTTTTCAGTTTCCGTGTAAGATAAGCACATCAAACTATTTGATAAAAGGCGTTTAGTTTCCATGACGCCGTGTTCTTCAAATTTGTAATTTCTGACTAAGCTGTTGTAAATTCGTGGGTATAAGAAACTCGGAAAACGACGAGCAAACGAGGTGTTAACAGTGGTGATAGGTATTTTGAAAATTCTGTTTTTAAGTAAGATGCTGTAATCAGGTAAGTTTAAGACTGATTTATGGACATGCAACGCTACCCTTATGATATAAAGCTTCCGGACACTGAGTACCTGGGCGTCTCTGTACAACTCTTTCGTGGGGTATCGGATTGGTTTCCTCAAGGTTACCTAGGTAAGTCCTTGTAAAATTGAGACTCAAAAGGTTTTAGGCTTCGAGCCTTTATCATATGAGGCACAGCCGCCTAATATATCTACTTTGCTCTATCGCTGCCTTTTATTGAACGTCTTCTCTCAGTTGCACAAACATTAAGGTGATTCCAGTTGCTCGGTCTTCCATATAAACAAAGAGGGTCACCGTTTGCTTCCACGACACCAATATGCGCCGTTGGCATCATTTGGAATAAAACGTTTTTTGCTAAAATAAGTAGATTTTTTTATTAATTAAAAAAACAAAATTATCCCTCTTTATGTTTGTATAGAAAATCGAAAGGCACTTTTAAATAGGTAGAAATAGTGCCGGTGAAAATTAGATTTTGTAGAAGTCTCGCTTGACGATCCTGATGTCAACCTGCCTATCAATGTAGGTTATTGAAATACAGTTTCAATTGATATTTTTATTAAAAATCTTTGAAAACTACAATCACAAGTTCACTTCTAAACCATCATTGATCAGACACAGATCATGGTCAATGGCGTTACAGTCTTCATAACACAATACAACGATCACAAACATTTAGAATATAAGGAATGAAACTCAAAACTAAGAGACACCCTACAGTAGCGTCTTTCGATCGTTGTCGTCATATCAGCGCCCACGTGTCACCGCACCAGTAATTTTTCTTCCTATGTCTGTGTACTTTTAGGTATTTAAAAAAAGGTAAATAATAAAAAACCACACGACTCCGGTCGTTCAGCCAGTGGTATTGTGCCACAGATACAAAACTTTACTTCGATTGGCTGAACGACCCGAGTCACGTGGATTTTTTGTTTATCTTATTTTTAATACCTAGAAGTATAGCGACTATATATACAAAAGGTACATCTCGCGCTTGAATGTGTGCGCGCCGTGTACGAACGCACTACAAGCAGTTTTAAGAATGCTATCGCGCGTCTGTGTCGCGCGGTCCTAAACGTCCGAAGTTGGACTACTTGTTTATCTTTATACTTTGACCGCACTGCGCGACCAGTCGTGTCGACGCTAGGCGTTTATAAGACAACGACGCTCGAAAAAGGGGTGTGTGGGGTGTCTCTAAAAGAAATAAAAAAAACATGGGAAACTTAAGTTTCACTTCAGTAATACTGATCTATGGAATCTTAAATCGTCACAGCTTTTCTTACGAGTACAAATCAACAAACTGAACTGACACATGGCGTTGAACATAGTATAGGGTAGAGTATTCTAAACTAAAGTTTACCCCAGTTCTACTCCAACATGGGTCTATTTTTCATTTAGTCATATTGTATCACTTGGTATCTGGGGGCACGGGAGTACCCCCGCCAAGTCGAGCAACAAAATAATTCGTTTTCTCTGAAACCCTTAACAGAATTCTTATAAAACAAACATAACCTAATGGGTTCCACAGAACGATGTTTTCATGGAGAAAAAAAAGATAACCAACATTACATAAATGACTTGAAAATATATATACAACTAGACTAACACCACTTACATGTGGGAGTAATGCATGGCCCTATGACAAACCTTATGCATATGCGCCAATTTCAATCCATCGCATATGCGTAGCTAACAGTTTGCATATGCGTGTTATCTGAGTCTGATGTAAACTTATATAATGTTACAGTAGCCTAACACTTTTGAACTTTATACGACTAGTTGAAAAGTGGTACTGGTAGACAATCTTGGCTTTATTGTACCTACTTAATATCATATCACAATTTTTCTTATCATATTTAATCAGAAGAAAAAAAGTTTACTTCTAAGATACTTTAAAATCACATACTTATGTAGTAACAAACAAAGTCATTATCTCTCGAAAGTTATAAAAACTTAAACCTAATGGAAAATCACAGTACCGGCTGACTACAACTTACGTAAATCAGTTCTTATCTGTAATAATGTTAAAATGCAAATAATCATATTATCTGATCACAGATATTTTTCACAACAAACAATAAAGTAAGTTAAAACTAAAATTGATACGGGTCGCACGAATCTCCACACAACGGGAAAGAGGCTAACAATCCATTGTAACGACATCGCATATCCATGGGTGTGAAATTTGTTTGTTTTATAGCTTGATACATTTTGTCCGGGCGAAACATGACATGTCCCAAAAAACCATAAACACATGCAAATGGGTATTGATGCGTCACCGCCATCGCCATCTCTTAGGATCATTCAAAACTTTAGCATACTCAAAATATATATTTCTGGTTTTTTGCGACTGTACATGTTTTTTTTGCACAGACAAAATGTAGCTATAAAATGAATTTCAATCATTACACAACTAGGGTGGTAAAACAAAGAAAGACCGAGATCGCAGATGTTTGTGGCCCGAGCTGCAGGCGAGGGACGTAAATATGCGATCGAGGGCTTTCTTTATTACCTCCCGTGTTGTGTACATAATTTTATGTCTACACTTGGCCAGAAAGCGCTTTATGGCTAGGTGTGGCATAAAATTATTAACGCTTTTTTTTCGTTTCTCTTCCAGACGATTCGGATCAGCTTAATATTTTGGGGTGTCTGAAATGCAACTTATAAATTAAATGATTACAATTTGAATCTTCTTCGTACAGTAAGTAGTTCTATTTTTTCAAACACCTCAAATAGTTATAGCCTTACATGGCAAACATAAGAAAATTTAACATGAAGTTAAAATTATTACTTTTGGGCTTTTTCTGCTTTTGTGTGTCATCTATGCCCATGCGAATTCGCACATATTTGGCTATCACCGCTTTAGCCAGGTGGATGTGGTGGCCTCGATGTTTAACTTTAGGAATATGCAAGGCTCGGGAGAGGAGACGGCGTTGAGCTGCAGTATCCAGCTTTGTCTGACCCCGTATAGACCGTTCGCACTCCCAGCAAATCCGGAAGAGCTCTTCACTTGGCAGGCAAACTCCTTTCAACTCCTTCATCGTTATGTATTTGTGAAACCACAGTTTCTCATTGGTGAGTAAAGCATCTATGCAATCTTCACATCGCAGGGTTTTCGCTAGTGCAACAGCGATCCATCCAGCTACGTAACTGACCATCTGCCTCCTGTCCGTTTGGTCCTGTTCTTTGTCTAGATGCTTAACGAATTTGGCGACAGTCACGTCTGCTCGCTTTTCATCTTCAGTTTTAAGTCTCTTATTGCCAACAACTGAAAACAGCTCATCAAAAGCGCGTTTCCCACTGGATTTTTTTATTATATTCAGAGCTTTTTTCTGATTGGTTATTCCATAACTCTCTATCTGAATGCTGTCGGTTAAAGTGTACTTCAAATCCCCGAAAAATCTCTGGTATATTGGTGAGAATCTTCCACCGCGTTGCCGCGGGTCGTGTTTCAGAATGACTCCAAGGAATTCGTCCATTTGGTCCCAACTGAGCCGATAAGTAGGGAGGGATGTAAGCAATTCTTTCTCCACTAATGTCTTGTATAAATGTTTCAATGTTTCGACACTAATTAGTAAGCCCTTAAACCCTTCAGTCCTGAAGTTGGAATCTTGAACGGCTAGCTGTGTTCTTTGTCTACTCATTCCAGGATTTGCATAGGAAATTGATGAGATGAACTTCTTTGCTTCTTCTAGAAATTCTAAAATTTCCTTGCCATTTTCTTGACATATTGGCTGTTTGTAGCCACTTTGACCAACCTTTGAGTACAAGATGTAGTACAAAGTGTTTATCATGGTGAGGTATTCTATTGTTGGTCCTGCATTAGCAAAATTACTATGCATGAGTCTGTTCTTGCATATCTCTAACCCTGCAGCTACGCTGGGCATCATCAGTTCCGAGATAAGATCAATCTTGGCCAGAATATTGCGTAAATCAAGCAAATTGGTTGAAAAATCAAACTGGAATGCTTTATTTGCGAGAATCTTTTTCAGTTGCTCAATGAATTCCATGCAGATTTTTCCTTTTTGTCCATTGTAAAGTTCCTTTTTTGAACTAAGTGCGTAAAGGCTTCTAAGACTCAGACTAGGGTCTATGAACACTGCCACCGGAGTGCTGGTTGCTGGATGGTTGAAGGTGGTTTTAAATTTTTTATAATCAGCAAATTCACAGCCGAGAACCTGAGCTACATTGGTAGTGGTGGTTACAGATACAACATCAACACCGATTTCATGACAGCGATATAGGCACATCTTGATCAAATGTGCCTTCGTCTGTGTACATGTCTGATCAATCAGAAAGTAGCCTAAAGGTATCTTCCAATTCTCTTCTAAGCTTACAAGTAACATGACATATGCATGCCTCCCTTCAATCTCGTCGGCATAGTCACCTTCTAAAGGTCCAGCACCAACATCTATAGACACAAAACTGTCACGAACAAACAGTTGATAACTGTCACCCACAAGTGAACAGATCAATGGCCTGCCTTTTTCTGCACTCCTTTTATGCAGTATATCAGAAGCTTGTTTTGTAAATCCTGCCTTAAATTTGTCATTTTCACACCAACTGCCCAATACTTTAATACTAGGGAGGGGAGTGTTGTAATTTTCTAGAATGTACTCATAGGCCTCGGGTGCGTAATAATGTAAGAAGCTGGCGAACAGTTTTAGATCATCAATGGGTTCACCAAAAAAATCAACGGCCGTGTTGTTTTCATAGACATTATCAATGTCCTCTGCAGAAAAAGCAAGTAACATCTCATGTTCCTCTAACAGCTTTTTCTGTTTAACCATTTCCTTTAAGATATCTTGCATGCTCTTAGTTACCTTATTCCTGGGTTTTGGCGTAATGGCCGGAACCGGGTCCACTAGATTGGATGCGCCATCACTGTGATGGGTCACCGGTATAGCGATCTCAGGATCTTCGCCATCAGAATTTTCAGTGCTGACATCAGTGTAGTCTTCAGTATTGGAGCCCTCCGTTACGGTGTCGCCCGGGTCAGAATCCGGGCTGCTCATTTTTGTGTTATTTTATAGTTACTATCCGTATGTCCTCTGAAAATTATTATAAAAGTTAATGTAACAGTAAGATAAGTATTGCAGTTTTTAAATTAGATGAAATAAGTACATACATTTTTCTGTTATGTTTTCCCAGATGAATCGTAATTCAAAAGAAAAGAAAATGAAGAGGAGTCGAAATACAAAAACAAAGGAAATTTTACGGTAGCCTGGTACTAGTAGCACAACAATGGCAAACTAAACTTTTGAAACTTGTTCTTAAAGTTGCCATACAGAAAACTTTTATTTTAATGCGTACATGCATTATCAGGCTTACATACAATATCTACGTAAAATAAATGCAAACTGATACTTATAGTCGAAATTTTTGTATTATACGATCATACAATAATAGCGACAGCAAGTCGACAGGAAGGCATTATAATGTAAGGTTGAAAAGCGGTTTTAAAATATCGTTGTCGTGTTTAATCGTCTTAATATATTTTATCTTGCAACACTTACATCTTGGCCGTCATCAACTTTTTTTGTAATCCAAAGTTTATCTTATCTCATTTGATTTTAGTGGCGGTTGAGGGGAATTTAAGACTTCATTTTCCCATCGTTATTTAATGGTTTCAAATGTTATTTATAGTAGAATTAACCGGAGCACGACCATAATAATTCAAAACATAATATAACCCTTGTAGCGTAGGTAAGTAAAGTAGTAGTGCAGCCTATTTATTAAACAGGTGTCTTCAAAATAAAAATTCAGTGCCAAAGTGTTCAATTAGATGAATTTTCTAGCTCGACTCGGACATAATCGCAGGTGATCTTCTAAAAATTTTGTTTTACATTTTGCTCACACGCTTAATCATTTTCTGAGGCATTTAAATACAAACTAAAACAATTCACACTAACTAGTCAGGTATTTTAATAGTTTTAAAACCAACTCTAAAGCCAGTTATTTATCATAACTGTGTTTTCAGATGCAGTTGTAAACTTGGGAGCTTGGACCAGAACAATCCTTTTACCATACAACTGAAATTAGGTAAGTTTTTAGTAAGAAGCTACCTACTCTATTTTGAAACTTGGCGCTCTACCGAAAGGGGCCTCTTTAAATTAAACGCAAGAGGTGGTTTGCGGCCCTCTTGGCCTGCTACCAAGGATCATGGTGTCCGTCAAGTTAGAATACACCATAAAGATATTCAGAATCTGATGCAGCCAAGATGCAGCCAATAAATAGTAGCGACAAAATACCTAGGTAAAAAATCGCTTGTCTGTAAAGTCGGTTTACTGACGATAGTTGAACGTGACAACGTCATAAGAAAATAAACAATTGACAATGGAACACCTCAGAGCGAGGTAACGCCGCATACGTCATGTTTTTTCGTGCGTGCAACCGGCTCCATCGAATTATAAGACATTGTCACGTCAAAAAGATCCATCAAATACATAACCCATGTCTTCAACCGTAAGTCTTCTCAGTGTCTCCTTTTGTCCCGGAAATTTCAATATTTAATTTCTCTAGCTATCGTAGAAGCCGAGATATTCCATAACTTAACGGTGTACAAAATTTCATACCGTCAAGCTGGCGTACCCGGGAATTTCTTATAGAAAGAGCTCACTATATCTCGGCTTCTATGATAGCTAGAGAAATGAAATTGTAGGGCCCTAGGGTACTATTTGGGTACTATTTTTTGAGATATAAAGCGTTTCCAAAAACAAAGCCGTTCCAGAGATACAAACGGTGTACGCCAGCTTGACGCCCGGTAGCGTACACCGTGAACAGGCCTTATATTTCAGAAAGTTTAAGGGTACTATTTTTTTCACCTAGGTATTTCGTCGGTACTATTTGGGTACTATTTATTGGCTGCATACGGTGTACGGTATCTTGACGGACACGCAATGTTGCACTATTAAATTGTAGATTATCTAAATGTAAGTAGAGGTTGCGTTCTGTTTCAGGTCCCCTGTCTGAGGGCAGTCTGCCACTATGTGCAAGCATCCCGCCGAATGCAAACCGGTAGAAAATAATGTGATACCAATGGAAGAGGTAAGTTAATGCATTCTTTTACATCCAGGGTGTCTCACTCTGCGATTTCGACGCGCGGCTACTGGTACCAATGTTTGCCCCTTTGGAGGGACTTAGCCAGCGACCAGGAAGAGCACGCGTTATGCGATAGAAAGAGACGGTCGGATCCAGTGCATTCTGTCCGGTGGTCAGACCCGAACGTCAGTTTTGTTAGAGGGAGAGCTTCTGTACGTAGAACTATTACTTATTCTGTGGTTTGAGAATAGTTTGATTTGTAAATGATAGTCTCATTGTTTTTATAACATTTCAGGATAATGACGAGGATGAAGATGACCAAAGTGATGCTGAGGAGTCGGATTCCGATGAATCTTACTATACCGAGACCAGCTCGAACAACGGGGACGACTCAGAATCCGACGCCGAGTCAGCCAGCGGCAACCGAGTCACTCCAGATATGGTTCTCTTACTTATGCTGAAGGAAAAAGGGCTCATTTCTGAAGAAAAGTACACTGAAAAACAAGAAAAGTGCGTAGACAACATCAAGTCGTTGGTTCCAATGATTCCAAGATCAGATTCGACAGATACGTTAGATTATACTAAAGATCTTAGTGATTCCGAAGACGATCATGAAGGTTCCGAAAATAATGATAGTACAGATGTAAAAGACGAAGAATTTTCTAATCACAGTGCTAAGGATAAAGGTTCGGGGGAAGCTTCAAATGAAGTGGAAAATCATAAAGAAATAGAAACTGTTGCAACAGAGATGCAAAAAGATATTGAGATGGTTGAGAATGAATCTGATGTTAAAGATTGTGATGTATGTAAGGTTGATGAGGATGATACTAATGGATCACAAGATAATACCAGTAAACAGCAATCTAAGGAAGAAACAATGCAACGCAGGCAAGGACTTGGAGAAAATAATGAAGAAATAGAGAAATTTCAGCAAGAAGCGGTAATGGAAAATAATGAAATGGAATGTAATGACGTGATAGAAACATTGCAACAGCAACAAGTAATTATAGAAATCAATCAAAAGCGATCAAATCTGGAAACACAACAACAAGCGGCCATATGTGACAATCTAGCATTATCGGAAAAGGCTATAGACGAAGCAGATGAAGAATCGAAGAGAAGTCGTGGTAAAACTGCGATATTAGAGTGCATTAGCCAAAAATCACCAAGAGCAGTTATTGAAAATCGAAAACCGGGGCCAGATATTAACAATATTCTGAGTAAAAATGACGCTAAACCAGGGGAGACAAATATAGAGAAAAATAATAATACAGATCCAGAAAAAACTAAACAAAACATAGAATTATCGAAAAAGTTAAATATCAAAGAGGAATCAAAACTAAAATACAAAAAGGAATCCAATGCAACTAATAAAGAAACTAGGAGTTTTAGATATATCCTTAGAAAGTTAGTAAGGGAAAAGCGGATTATAGAAGAGGAAGACGAGCGAATTTCAGATGAATACGGGGAGGGCTATGCAGCAGTTTTAAAAACATATGTAGAGCGATTGGATGATTTTTATGACGACAATAAAGATGTGGAATTGTTCAATGTAGAGAACGACAGTCTAGTAGAATTCGCCTTGTTCCTAAATTTCTACTCGCCATCCTCCTACAAGTATGTCACTGAAACATTCAATACTCCCTTACCTGACCGCAAAGTCCTTTGTTCTTGGTACTTAAAAGACGATGAAGATCCAGGTGTCTCAAAAAGAGCCCTAGAAATCGTGAAGCAGAAAGCGGCCGGGAAGAGATTGCCTTGTGTTCTGATGTTTGGTGATATATTTCTCAAAAACCATGGCAGGGATTACGTCCAAGTGGACTATGGCGGTGGTTGCAACTTTTCCTTCCCTGATAAGGCTGTTATGGTGTACGTATTTTTGTTAGTGAGTCTAGATGAAGATTGGAAGATACCTATAGGGTATATTTTTACGCGAAACATCTCAGCAGAAACGCAAGGTGAGTTGATTCGAATCTGTGTTACGCTCTGTCACGATGCTGGTGCTGATGTGGTGGCAGTTTCTTTAGAAACCCCCACTCCTGCCGAGTTTTTAGGGTGTTCCTTCCACGATTTGAAGAATTTGAAGACTACCTTCAAACACCCGGTAAGTGACAAGGAGGTAGCGGTTTGGATAGATCCCTGCTTGGCTCTCAAAAGCGCCAGACACACGCTGAGATACAAAGGGGTTTTAAGAGACGATGCCGGCGACAAAATTCGCTGGAACTTGATCAGGAAACTAAGGAAACTTCGGTATGACGACGACGAAGTTGATTTGGGAGAGGACTCTTTAAAATTACGGCAGCATGTCGCAAAGATCGGCCTTACGATGGAGGTTTTCAGTAAAAGTCTCGGACCAGCCCTGAAGGTCGCCGAAAAAATGTTCCCAGATTACTTTAGAGACACTGGACCCACACGCACATTCATTAAAATCATCAACTGGCTGCACGATGTTTTCAACACGAGGATCATCACCGATCTGAAACACCTCGAGGAAAGGTTGGATCCAGCTGCGGATTACTTATTAGGGTTTTTCCGCAATGGAGAGAACGAGCTATCGCGTTTCGACAGAGAGAATCACACTCCGGACAAGAAGAAATTCAAATATGGCTACCGGCATTTAGTGGACGGACAACCGGTATGCTGTTTCATCGCATTTCTCATCTGTATCGAGAGTTTGAAGCACATATATACCGATTTAGTCGAGCGAGGAACGATTTGGTTAAATCCCCAAAGACTATGCAGGGTCCAGTTTGAAGATTTCGTGAAAAACTTACGAGCATACTGCTGGTGCGACCCTGACTACTTTTCCGGGTACTGTTTCCAGAGATTCTACAATCACGTATTCGACGTTATTGAGAAAAATTCACTCTCCCATAAGAAACTCTCGTTCGAATACTGGCCGCTTCAGAACAGGTATCATCCGGCGGTCACCATCAAGTTAACTTCCGGGAAACGTTACTATGATGATATTTACTCCGCTCAATATAGGCTAAAGAGACTGCCCGAGTCTTCACACGAGGAACGCGCCACTAAGATGGTCAGGGAATACTCCAGAGCGATGGATAGCGAAAAAGACCTGGCGAGTAGGAAAAACATGGTGGGGTATTTAGCGGGTTGGATCGCGGGCAAGTTCGCGTGCCGCCTCAAGTGTGAACCGTGTGTGGACGCATTGCAGACGGACCGGAAACTGTGGTTCCACAAGTTCATAACCTTGAAAGATATCCGGGGGCTGTGTCTGCCGAGTGAGGAACTGTTCCGAATCTGCTGGGAGTGCGAGCGCGCCTTAAAACTCCAGAGCTCCGTCCCTCGAATGAACGCCTGGGTGCTCCGAAGGCTCCAAACCCGTTTCCCCTGGGCTGACCGCAGGGCGAGACACCATCCGCAACACTATATCCATCTCGTTCGCGCCGTCATCGCTAAATACATCCCCTTAAGAATTCTGGTGCCGTTTTCGTCTAAAGACAGGAAGAAAGTCATAGATAAGTTCGAGATGTTCTCGTGTATGACTCCTAGCGAGCTGGAAGAGGAATTGGATGGTGTAGTGGATGAGTTTGAGGAAGATTGATACCGGTGCCATAATGCATGTGCATATTCATTTAATGCGTTAATGTTTTAACACATTGAGTGGCAAGAACCCGACTATAGGCTTCAGTTTGTATGCAAATTTGGTAACTTGGCACTGACTGTGTTAACGACTCCTAAAATTCAATATTATTGATATGGCTGTGTTTACCTACATTACTTACTATTAAGAGATAAGTGTCTTTCTTGTGTACTTTTTTAATTTTTTAAATGTTTATCTGATATTTGTTTACAAATTTTGTCCACTAATTTGATTTCACGAAGTGGAATTAAATATAATTGCTAGTTTTAAGGATGCTCAGAAGTCTGAAAGACTGATTTTTAGATGAGTAAGTGTTAATATGTGATTTAAATTGTGTAATACCAGATTATTCAGTATTCTTCCAGTATTCACATAAAAATATTTATAGTTTTACTGTTAAATTTGTTGCAGAATCTCTAGAAACCAAACCAAAATTAACAAGCATGATATTAGGAAAAAAAAATTGTATCAAAATATGTTTATCCTTATTTTATTGAATTACAGAATGATTTACTAAAATCTGCAACAAATTTTGAAATCACCAAATACCTCAAAAAATGTTGATTTATTGGAAACAATAGTTAATTAATAAAAATTATTATTCCTATTATGTTTTTTATTTAGCAGCGCTAGTAAATTTTATATCAATCATTAAACACCCATTGACTTCGCGGGTTCGAATCCCTGCGGCCGTAATCGTCATGTACTCAAGACTGTTGGTTCCACTAGTGGGTCCAGCGGGATTTTCAAGTACTCGTTCCATTTACGTAGTGGAACCAACAGTATTAGTTTTAGGCAGTATTATTTTGGACGAGTGGCCCCACTGGCCACATTTGACTTAAACCCAAGGACCTTAAAATAAATAACCGGACGGAGCCTCGCCAACTGATAACTTAACCCATTCACGGCCAAGCCTCCCCGCGCGAACACTATGCGCCAGGCCCCCATACAAATTATTTTTCGCTAAAACTCATGACGCAGCTCATGCGTCTTGGGCCTGGCACTTCCTGTAAACGAAGTTCTAGTAAGCCGGTTGCTTTCTACTTACGAGCCGCACGCACACATCAACAAGCTTTCCTACTACCCGCACCACGCACACATTGATCTAACCCAACCAGCGTTAAAAAACCGGCGGACTAGAAGTGCTTCAGTTCTTTGTTTAAGTTTGTTAGCGAGGCTACGTCCGGCTATTTATCCGGTCCTTGGTTTAAACCTCTGGTTTTAAATAATATTAAAAAATAACAACTCTATGTCAAGTGTTGTTTTTATCACATTAATTCAACGAATTTAATACCTAGGCCAGGCCTTTTATAACAGAAGTGGAGATATAAATATTTGCAAATCCTAATAGCCCCACTATAATTATGCTGTGGGTCCACATGTACTTGAAAATCCTGCTGGACCCACTAGAGGAAACTAGCAGTGGAACCACAGACCAGAAGAGTGGAACCAACAGACCGTAAGGTCGAATTTCGATGACTTACGTGAGGGCCGTCGAAATATGCGATCGAGGGTTTTCTTTATTACTTCCCGTGTTGTGTTGTGTACATTATTTTATGTCTACACTTGGCCAGAAAGCGGATTTTTCCGTACGTGCGGCGTGCGGAAAAAGCCACTTTATGGCCAGGTGTGGCATAAAATATACCCATCAAAAACATTCTGTAAAAAACTAGCCAAGTCTCGATGGAGCTGCTTGTTTATCTCTAAAAAGTAATGAAATCTAGACAAAGTCGTGCCAAAGTCAGTACCGGGGGGGTATCAACAGAACTCGATTTCCACCGACTTGCCTATTATTTAACCATGGAGGAACACATTTTATAGATCTAATAATAGGCAAGTCGGTGGAAATCGAGTTCTGTTGATACCCTCCCGGTACTGACTTTGTCTAGATTTCATTACTTTTTAGAGATAAACAAGCAGCTCCATCGAGACTTGGCTAGTTTTTTACAGAATGTTTTTGATGGGATCTCATTTCTTTTTGTAAGTGATCTTCCTTTATTTATTACATTCCAATCAATTCTTTTTCTATTGCAAAACTTACTTTGTAATCGCATGTATTTGTATAGGATTACAAACTTATGTGTGCAGTTGTGACTGAAATTGCAATATTTGGAGGTTTTTTAGGACTTGATAGGCTATAAACTAACTATGTTTAAAATTTCAGCTCTCTGAGTTTATGGGAAGTACTAGTTCTATTCTGATGATCATGAGTGAGTGAGTGAGTCAGTGAGTGTCTGTCATAAATGTGAAACTTTGCTTTCGCTTAACTTCGGAACTAAATGACCTACAGACTTGAAATTTTGGATTTTAAGTATGTGATTATAGCTTACTGGATGACGAAAATTTCTGCGTTCTGGTCTTATCCAGAGGTTCTCAAATAGGGGCCTGAAAATGCGGCGAAATGGTTCCAGTAAAGGATGGTACGGCAGTGTTTGCTTCGCGCTCGTCTTGGCGGGGGCACTGCCGTGCCCCCAGATAATTACCCCCTTGATGTATATTTATATCCACATCGCCACGCAGTTTAGCTAATAATCAGCTTTAAATAGTACATTACATAACTAGGGTGGTAATACAAAGAAAGGCCGAGATCGCAGAAGTTTGCGGCCCGAGCTGCAAGCGAGGGACGTAAATATGCGATCGAGAGCTTTCTTTATTACCTCCCTTGTTGTGTACATCATTTTATGTCTACACTTGGCCAGAAAGCGGCTTTTTCCGTACGCGCAGCGTGCGGAAAGTCACTTTCTGGCCAGGTGTGGCATAAATAGTATTTAAGTGTAAGTTTATATGATTTTTTTAGTGATGGTAATAAAATAAAATACACAACTATTAATCAGCTTTTATTCATAGAACTCGAAACAATCAACGCTTACATACTAAATACAGCCATTAATCACATTTATTTTGGCACCATGGTACAAAGAAAATTTATAGTACATTACAGAACTAGGGTGGTTAAATAAAGGCTTTCTTTATTACCTCCCGTGTACCTTTCTGGCCAAGTATAGACATAAAATTATGTACACAACACGGGGGGTAATAAAGAAAGCCCTCGATTGCATATTTACGTCCCTCGCTTGCAGCTCGGGCCGCAAACATTGCGATCTCGGCTTTTCTTTATATTACCACTCTAGTTGTGTAATGTACTATAAATGAACTACCCTCCATGAAGGAAGCAAGTAGTTCAGACATTACTGAGTCATTTTCAAAAAAATTGTACACAATTAAGGGATTTAATTAAAACAAAACTTAATTTATTCCTTTGTGTTACGAAAGTTACCCATATAGTTTGTATGCCTAACTTTCGTAACACAGAGGAAGCGATCGTGATTTTGTTTTTATTAGGCCCTTAACTATGTACAATTTTTTTGAAAATGACTCTACTGCAACACGTTTTTTGAACCATGCCGTGCGTAGCAGCCTTTCATTAGGACTAAGACAATATTAGGAATCCTTATAATTATAAAATAAAATGACATAAAAGTAGTCTTACTACGAGTATCATACTGGATATACAACGTGGAAGTCCAATACGAGCAAACAATTAAATCAGATATAGCGTTTAGTAGTGTTATCATTAATAAATATGATTTTCTGAATCACACTTAATAGTGACCTCGTAATTAATTTTTGAAAATTTACCGAGCAGCAATGTACCGCATACATGCTTGCTATGACATTGCGAGATACGAGCTTTTTTAGAGTAACTGTCAAATAGCGTGTTTGTCAACTTGAATGTGTAGCGTTACATTGCGGGCCGGATTATTTTGTATGGTAAATATTTTCATTGTAGTTTTAAGCAAAAGTCATCTAAATATACTTCTTAGGTCCTATGCTACCCACCGTTTAAATATTTGTCCATATTGGATTTCCACGCTGTATATATAACATTTTGAACGCTACTTGTATAGCAAATAACAACATATTTACCAATTTTTTTTCGAGATTTTACATTCTAGTACAGTAGAAGGGTTAATAATACTTTTGTCAAACATAATTGAAGTTAACATACTCAGATGTTGTCTCAATTATAGGAAACAATAAAATTAACCCTTACACCGCTACAGTGAAGGGATACGGAAGCTGATATATAATTTGTGACATTTAAATAATACTGAACTAATTACACCATATTTAATGTTAAGGTAATTATAATATCAGACTTTTTCATGTATCCTTAAAATTAGCAATTACTTAAATTAAAATTTCACTTAGTGGAATGCAGATTTCACTTGGTGAAATCAGATTTTATAATTGGAACAAAAATATAATCAAATCAGATCAAACACACAATATTGAAAAAAAATAAACAAAATAACGTAATATATTCAACAATTTGAAAATTAAAACAGCAGCCTTGTTTTGAAATAAATCATACTTATTGAATTTCTTAAGTAAGACAATTAACGTACCGTCAAATGCTCCAACTTTGCCCACCGTCCAAACTTTGGCCAGGGTGTAAATATACTATTTCCTTCCTGGGCAGTATATTTACACCCTGGCCAAAGTTTGGACGGTGGGCAAAGTTGGAGCATTTGACGGTAATAAATTGTAACCATGCGAATACTATTTGAGTGAGACATGACATACCATCAAAGACACACGGTTATTCGAGTCGGTGGGTTTCCCATAAAGAGGGTCATCGTTTGCTTCAACTGCCTGAATGTTTGAAATGTGGTTTATTTTATATCTTGATAAATTTTATTTGTGCGAATTGACATGATAACTCTCAAAACGTTTAGTTTAAAATGATGCTAATACATCTATTAGCATCATGCATCCATGATGGCGTCGACGTTAAAACCCAAATTTTCATTTCGCACAGACGTCAAGGAATTACAAACGAGTGTTTGTTACAACACTTTAATAACACGAGTTTTTAACTCCTTTACCGCCCGCGGCACACACAGTTTTTCATCACACTTGTGAGTAAATCTAAATAAATAACCTTACTAATCCACCTAGTCTGAGAAGATTTTAAAACGGAAAGTCACGTTCGGAACCCATAGCGGTAAAGACCTAAAACGGCCATTTTAGTAGAATTTTTATTTGCAAAATACTGAAATACACTATTTAAAAATTTAATAAATGTTACCGAAATATATGTTTACATGTATTTGCAATAACGGTTCTCTTTAAATAAATATTTCAGTGATAAAAGTTAAAAAAGTAAGATGGCGTTTCCTTTGAACATGACAAATAAGAGTAAAACAGAACCAGAGGGCGTAATAGGCCACTTACGGCCTGCAGAACCTACGTGTAACAACACAATTTTCGAGCAAGTGTGATGAAATAGTAGATTACACAACTAGGGTGGTAATACAAAGAAAGGCCGAGATCGCAGAAGTTTGCGATCCGAGCTGCAAATATGCGATTGAGGGCTTTCTTTATTACCCCCTGTGTTGTGTTCATCATTTTATGTCTACACTTGCCCAGAAAGCGGCTTTTTCCGTACGCGCAGCGTGCGGAAAAAGCCACTTTATGGCCAGGTGTGGCATAAAATATATTAAGCTATAAATGAAACAATCGATGCCGTGGAAGCGACGGATGACCCTCTTCACTTTTGTACAGAAAACCTACCGACTTGCATCACCTTCACTGACCATCCGTCAAATAAGGTATACAAATGTGGCTGTCCATCAGAAAAGGGACCTTACGTCAACGCCATAAGGACCCTTTTCTGATGGAATGCCACAAATGGTCACCCAGTTTGTAACTGAATCGTATGAAGCGCTATAGAAATTTGGTGCAAACATAACTTACGCAACAATTTCAGTTCTTTATCTTCTCCGTCCTGCTGTGCTCTGCTGCGAAAGTCAAACAAACCGCTCTCTAATCTTGCTAATGCAAGAAAACAGACGGAACATGGCTTGAATTTTCTTCGTCTGCTTAGCCGAGAACGGAGCCGAGATTCTTAGCGGGATGTATTTAGCAATGACGGCTCGAACGAGATGGATATAGTGGGTAGGATGGTGTCTCGCTCTGCGGTCAGCCCAGGGGAAGCGGGCTTGAAGCCTCCGGAGCACCCAGGCCTTCAGTCGAGGGACGGAGCCCTGGAGTTTTAAGGCGCGCTCGCACTCCCAGCAGATTCGGAACAGTTCCTCACTCGGCAGACACAGCCCCCGGATATCCTTCGAGGTTATGAACTTGTGGAACCACAGTTTCCGGTCCGCCTGCAATGCGTCCACACACGGTTCACACTTGACGCGGCGCGCCAACCTGCCTGCGATCCAACCCGCTAAGTACCCCACCATGTTTTTCCTACTAGCCAAATCCCTCTCGCTATCCAGCGCTTTAGAGTATTCTCTGACCATCTTGGTAGCCCGCTCCTCATGTTCAGTCTTTGGCAGCTTCTTTGGCACGTATTGGTGGGAGTACACTTCATCATACACCCGTTTACCGGAAGTCAGTTTGATGGTTACTGCCGGAGGATACTTGTTTTTTAACGGCCATTGGTCCAGAGGCACGTTTTGGTCGGAGAAATTGGGTTTTTTCTCGAGGATATCGAACAAGCGATCACAGTAACATTGGAAGTTAAAGCCACGGAAGTTATTAGAGTCTATGCGTTCGTACGCTCGTACGCTCTTGACGAAATCTTCCGCATGGTCCTTGCATAGTCTGTGGGTATTCAGGCCGTTCAGTCTCTGCTCCTTCTCGACAAGAGTACTGTATAGATGCTTGAAGCTTTCTATACAGATCATAAACCCGATGAATCCGCATACCGGTTTTCCGTCCACAAAAGACCGGTATTTCAGCCTCTTGTCTGCGGCAAGATTCTCTTTGTCGAAATGCGAGAGCGAGTTTTCTTGGTTACGGAAAAAACCCATCAGGTATTCCTTTGCCGCGTTTAATTGAAGCTCGACGGCGTTTCGGTCTGTGATCGTTTTTGAATTTAGAATATCGTACAGCGAATTTATGGTTTCTATGTATTTGCGCGTGGCTGCGGTATCTCTGAACACAAACGGCAGCAATTTTTCGCAAAGCTCAAGTGCTGGTGACAGACTGTCACTAAAAATCTCTGTTGTGAAACCGGCCTTTGCTATATGATTACGTAATTTCAAGAACTCCGGCTTAGTAAATTCGATCGAGTCATCAGCATGCAGTTGTATCAGCTTCCTTATTAAATTCCAGCGAATGGTATCCCCTGTGGCATCCCGTAATACTTCCTTGGCTTTAAGAGTGTGTCGGGCGCTCCGGAGAGCCAAGCAGGGATCGATCCAAACCGCGACCTCCTGGTCACATGCTGGATGTTTGAAGGTGGTCTTCAAATTCTCTAGATCCTGGAAGGAGCAGCCCAGGAATTCGGCGGGTGTGGGAGTTTCCAATGTAACTGCAACCACATCGGCTCCAGCCTCATGACAATAAGACAGGCAAAGGTTGATCAGTCCCGCTTGGGATTCTTCTGGCACCTCCCGAGCGAATACATACCCTATAGGAATCTTCCAGTCCTCATCTAGACTTACTAGCACGAACACGAATGCTATAACGGCTTTATCAGAATACTCTGAGTTGCATCCACCTCCGTAATCCAGTCGGTCACAATCAAAGCCCCAATTCCTTAAAAAAATATCACGTGACATTAAAACGCACGGCAGTCTTCTTCCAGAAGCTCTCTGCTTCAAGATGTTAAAGGCTTTCTCTGAAAACCCAGGTTCATCATCATCTTTTAAATACCAAGACCATAATTGTTTCTGTTCAATCAGAGGCGTATTAAAGGTTTCCATGATATATTTGTAAGAAGATGGCGAAAAAAAATGCAGAAACGACGCAAATTCTTTCAGCTCCTCTGTAGGCGTACTAAATAATGCGACAGCCTTGTTTTTCTTATAATGTTTGTCTAAACTTTTCACATATGTTTCCAGAATGTCGTCATACGCATAATCTGTTGAAATGCGCTTTTCTTTTACTAGCTTTTTGAGAATATACTGAAAACTCTTTGTTTCTTTTCTTGTGCCATTAAATTCGGTTTCAGTTTCTAGATCCGCACTTGTAGATTTGTCATTGGCATCCACAATATCCATTAATATTGTGTCTTGTTTAGGTTTTTCTGTTTCTGCGGTTTTCTTCTCTATTTCTGCATTATCATCTTCCAAATGATTATTGATAACTTTCATAGCAACATCTTCACCATGTGCCTGACTTTCAAGCATTGTTCCTGTCTTTGTTGAGTTCTTGTCAATACATTCTGATTTGGGCTCACTGGTTTCTCTAGATTCTTCATTTACTGTTTCGTTTATGTTTTCAGACATTGCAACATTCTCACATGTAACTGGATTTTTTTCCTCATTCGATTCCTTTTGATTCGTTTCGATAGCAACTTGGTGCCCTTGTAATATATTCATTGGTTCATTAACTTCCTTCGGAATAGTATCATTAATTGGTATTACCATTTCTTTATTAGTTTGCTCTTGACCAGTGTCTTCTTGGGTATTATTCTCTCGTCCATCAGATACAGTGTAATCTTCAATATCTTTACAGGCATCTTTCTCCTTTTCCACATTTTCATTATTTCCTATCTCGTCAGCTTTAGAATCTTCTAATTTCTCTTCTTTCTTGTCAAACAATGCTTCTAGCATTCTTTCTAATTGACTTTTATAAGTATTTGGATCTGGGTCATCAGTGTCCTCAAAATTAAAGTCTAATGAATCGCTTCCATCTCTACTACTGTCTTCATCCGATAGTTCTGATCTAGGGATTTTTGGGACCAGTGATTTTATGTATTCATCAGACATGTCCTTTTTTTCAGCGTACTGTACTTCGGTTATAATGCCTTGCTCCCTCAGCATGTACCATACAACCATGTCCGGGGTGACGCGGTTGCCGCTGGCTGACTCTGCATCGGAGTCCGACCCTTCCTCTTCCTCATCTGAGCTGGTGTCGGTGCAGAAAGAAGAGCCGGAACCGTTTCTTTCGAGCTCATCTTCGCTTATGGTATTGTCCTGAAATACAATAACAGTCGCAATGAATTAAGATTTTAAAAAAACAAAATATATGTATAGATAAGATAAGATACGCTTTTATTTTCTTAAATGACACACGTTTAGCTTAGTGGGAGTGAAACCGCCTACAATACAAAGCTTGAGGTCCCGGGTTCAAATCCTGTGAGTGGCAGGATGGCGGGTGTGTACATAGTGTGTGTGGCATAGTAGATTGTGTCACAAGGGAGCAAAATTGTGTATTTACGGCGAGGGCGTATATTGAATCCTGAACGAAGCGAAGGATTATACAATAGAATCCCGAGCGATTCTAAAGTATAATCCGGAGCGTAGTGAGGGATTCAAGTGTTAACGCCCGTGTTGAAAAGAATTTTGACGACCGCTTTAGCTTAGTTGGTAGTGACCCTGCCTACGAAGCAGGAGGTCCTGGGTCCGAATCCCGGCAAGGGCATTTATTTGTGTGATGAGCACGAATATTTGTTCCTGAGTCATGGATGTTTTCTATGTATTTAAGTATTTAAGTATCCATAACACAAGCCTTATTGAGCTTACTATGGGGCTAGTTCGATTTGTGTAAGATTGCCCCCAAAATTTATTTATTTATTTATTTTGCTACCTTGTGACACATACTGCTTTTCACACCGACTATGAGGTAAACCCAAATACAAACGCTACCTACCAAAATAACGAAATATATAATTAATCAAAGAGCATCTCACATTATTATTAAAAATGAAATGTTAAGTTTATAGTTTATTATTATTTTATAAAACGATTATTATTTTTTACGGACGGGACGAAAATACCACTTCCATATTACATTTATGGCCCTCGCCTGCGGCTTGGACCGCAAACACCTGTGATCTGGGCCATTCCATATTACATTATACCGCCCTCTGTGTGTTATATACTAATAAAGCTGTCTATGGTATGACATATTCTAAGCGAGTTCAAACTAAAAATACCCTGTTGTCCTTGAATAGAAAAGTACCACTTTGATCCCTCTTATGAGGGAGCAAATAATACATTACACAACTAGGGTGGTAATACAAAGAAAGGCCGAGATCGCAGAAATTTGCGGCCCGAGCTGCAAGCGAGGGACGTAAATATGCGATCGAGGGCTTTCTTTATTACCTCCCGTGTTGAGTACATCATTTTATGGCTACACTGCGGAAAAAGCCACTTTATGGCCAGGTGTGGCATAAATACTTTTTTCTGAACAGGTGTGAAAAATATTTGTGTGATGAGCACAAGTATTTGTTCCTGAGTCATGCATATTTTCTATCGGAAAGTAATTTTTTGGTCAGCCGTTATTAAAATTGATCCTCAAAAAAAAATAAGCAGTTAAATCATTTGGGCAGCATACAAAGATTTGGCTGGCAATAAATAAAAATCGGGCGGCAACTCTTGTTCAGCAAATAATTTAAAAATGGTTAACGTTTTAACCAATATTAATCTGCTTTATTTATCATTTGTCTGCCTAATAAACAGTCGAGCTGCAAAATAATTACTTGGCCGGCAAGATTTTACAATTGGTTAGCAGAGAAAACATGCGTGGATTGCGTTTAGTTTGAAAAATCAGCAGTACTGTGGGCAGAGCGAAACAGACCACGTGACGCGAGCAGCCAATCGTGGGCGTGTTTGTTTTGTTATCTTGCGATCACAAGAAAATAATGATGGGGGTGGTATCATTATAAGACCTATTTTTTAAAGTACCTATCGTAAAGAAGACGCTAAAATAAGTATGTTTTGTATGGGCAACTTTTCTTTAAACTTGATAATTACCAAGATAAAGGACGGATTGTAAAATGTAAAATTTTCAGTGATGGAATCGGTCCGGTCTATAATGGTTTATGTATACGATATTAGCCTGCGAAAGTCAGTCTGACCAAAATAATTTAGAGCAGTTCAGTATATCATTAATTGCAGCCTGATTTATAAATGTTTGCTAACCATAAGTTGCTTACCAACTAGCTATTTTGGCTGACCAAATACATATTTCTGCTCACCAAAATATGAATATTTTGCTGATCGATTAAATGATACCCTTTTCTATCTATTTAAGTAAACATTTATCTTATGTACAAGTAAACATATATCTTATGTATAAGTAAATATTTATCCTTTGTATAAGTAAATATTTATCTTATGTAATGTACATTAGTACCCATAGTACAAGCATTGCTTAGTTTGGGACTAGGTGGATTTGTGTAAGATTGTCCCTCAATATTTATTTTATTTAAATACAGCTTTTTACGCTTTAGATGTTATTTTTAGGGTTCCGTAACTCAAAAGGAAAAAACGGAACCCTTATAGGATCACTTTCGGAGCAAATTGGCTGTGACAGACAGACAGACGTCTGTCTGTCACAGCCAATTTGCTCCGAAAGTATTGAACCGATTGAGTTGAAATTTGGTACATATATTAAGGTCAATGACCTAAACACGGACGTGTCACGGAAATATATGAATTTTAATCACGGGGGCCACTTTTGGGGGTTTAAGTAGAAAAAAAGTTAGCAAACTTTATCGTGTGACATATCAAATGACGGGCTCACTGTGAGAATCTCAAATATATATTTTCTTATAATTATTATATTAGTAGTATGTATGTATGTATGTATGTAAACACTTTATTGCACAAAATAAGACAAATTACAGGGTTACAAGATTAAGGTATATGTACAAAGGCGAACTTATCCCTTTGAGGGATCTCTTCCAGTTAACCTTTGAGCAGTTGAGTGATGAGACAAGAGAGATGGTAGACAAACTGAGAAACATGTACAAGAGATTATAGAGGTATTTATATGTAAATAAATAAATAAATACATATATATGAGTATATATACATATAGCAATACATAAAAATATACAGAACCTGTAAAAATCATAAAACGTGTCAAGTATTCAGTCAGAGGGCAACCACAACTTTTTTAATTTCCCCTTAAGCGAAGCTACAGACCGACACTGTCTGAAAGACGGTGGCAATTTGTTCCATAATTTTACAGAGTGTACCGTGAAGGATTTGCCGTAAGAGCGATGATTATGAAGAGGTATTGGGAGAGTAGTTTTGAAGTCATTTAAGAAAATAGGCAAAAATAGACAGTTCTCCCATCCCCCCCCCCCCCCCCCCCCCTCTATCTCCGAAACTACTGGACCTAGAATTTCGAAAAAAATATGGAATACTAGCTGATGCCCGCGACTTCGTCTGCGGTGTAAATTATAATTAGGCAATTAATCTTAATAGGCAATTAATAGTTTCTGATATTTGTTCATAAACTTTGTTGTAATTAAACAAAACCCTCAAATATTGGGCCCAAAACTGCACAATGCACATTTACCGTGAAAATCAATTCTTAAGTCCAT
The DNA here is from genome assembly GCA_947034925.1 of Eudemis profundana. Lineage (NCBI taxonomy): Eukaryota > Metazoa > Arthropoda > Insecta > Lepidoptera > Tortricidae > Eudemis > Eudemis profundana. Next base: position 3,211,402 of record OX344814.1, on the reverse strand, counting down.
TTAAGGATTATTACCAAAAAATTAAATGCACTTAATAAACCGCTTGTTACTTACACAAAAAAACAATCTACTAATTGCTATATGCTATGCATGGAGTTAAAAACCTTTTACTTTAAAAATTGTACGGGTCCCTAAAAAAACTTTCAACCCCTACTTACTCAACCCGTCTTCGAGATAAATTTTAATGAACCGTGAAATCATTTGAGTTCTATTCAGTTTAATCAGTTTTAGATACCCTACTTTAAAAATCATTTGGTCCCTTTATAAAGTTTTGGTCCCCATTTATAACCCTTGGAGATGAATTTCAAAAAATGGTTTAACATTTTTTCTGTACCCTTATTGAAGGATCTATGTACGAAGTGTCAGATTTCCTACTTCAAAAATCCTTTGGACCCTATACAGAGTTTCAACCCCCATTTAAACCCCTTTGGGGATAAATTTCAAAAAACTGCAATCACTTTTCTTTTCTTTTTTAGATGAGTTCAAGATCTATTACAAAAATCGTTTGGTCCCTTTACAAAGTTTCAACCCCCTTTTGATCCCTTTTTAGGGATGAAAAAACGGTAAAACCACATTTCTTTTTTCTTATTAAGGAGTCTATGTACGATGTCCCAGATCGCCAACTTCAAAAATCTTTTGGTCCGTATACAAAGTTTCGACCCTCATTTAAACCCCTTTGGGGATGAATTTCAAAAAAACAGCAATCACTTTTCTTTACTCTCATGGATGAGTTTATGTAAGAAGTTTAAGATCTACTATAAATACCGTTTGGTCTCCATACAAAGTTTTGACCCCCGTTTGACCCCTTCTTAGGGATGAATTTAGAAAAACGAAAAATCACTTTTTCTACTCTTATTGAGGAGTTTATATACGATGTCTTAGAGCTCCAACTTCAAAAATCGTTTGTACCCTACACAAAGTTTCAACCCCCATTTTAACCCCTTTGGGGATGAATTCCAAAAAACAGCAATCACTTTTCTTTACTCTTATGGATGAGTCTATGAACGAAGTTCAAGATTTACTACAAAAATCGTTTGGTCCCCATACAAAGTTTCAACCCCCGTTTGACCCCTTTTTAGGAATGAATTTCGAAAAATGGTAAAACTACTTTTCTTTATTCTTATTGAGGAGTTTATGTACGATTTCTCAGAGCTCTAACTTCAAAGTTCAAATTTTCAACCCCCATCTAACCCCTTTTGGGGATGAATTTCAAAAAACCGTGAAATGACTTTCCTGTACTCATATTGTGGAGACTATGTACGATATCTCAGAGCTCCAACTTCAAAAATCGTTTCAAGCCCCATTTAACCCCCGTTGGGGATGAATTTTGAAAAACGGTGAAATTACTTTTTGCAACTAATCTCCTAGTTTAAAAATCGTGTGGTCCCCATTTAAACTTTCAACCCCCGTTTTACCCCTTTTAGGGATGAATTTCGAAAAAGGGTGAAATTACTTTTCTCTACTTATATTGAAGGATCTATGTGCGAACTCTGAGATCTCCAACTTCAAAAATCGTTGGTGCCTATACAAAATTTCAACCCCCGTTTAACCCCTTTTGGGGATGAATTTCGAAAAACCGTGAAATTACTTTCCTACACTCATATTGTGGCGCCTATGTACAATGTCTCAGAGCTCCAACTTCAAAAATCGTTTTAACCCCCATTTAACCCCTGTTGGGGATGAATTTTGAAAAAAGGTAAAACTACTTTCTTAGACCTTTATCGAGGAGTCTATATACGAAGTCTCAGATCTGTAACTTAAAAATAATTTGGTCCCTAAACAATATTTCAACCCCCGTTTTACCCCTTTTAGGGATGAATTTCGAAAAAGGGTTAAATTACTTTTCTTATCTCATATTGAAGGATCTATGTGCGAACTCTCAGATCTCTAACTTTAAAAATCGTTTGGTGCCTATACAAAGTTTCAAACCCCCATTTAACCCCTTTTGGGGATGAATTTAGAAAAACCGTGAAATTACATTCCTGTACTCATATTGATGGGTCTATGTGCAAAGTCTCAGATCTCCGTCTTTAAAAATCGTTTGGTCCCCATTTAAACTTTCAACCCCCGTTTAAGCCCTTATAGGGATGAATTTCGAAAAACCGTGAAATTATTTTTCTGTACTCATATTGAGGAGACTATGTACGATGTCTCAGAGCTGCAACTTCAAAAATCGTTTCAACCCCCATTTAGGATGTTCCCCATTGGGGATGAATTTTGAAAAACGGTAAAATTACTTTCTTCGACCTTTATTGAGGAGTCTATATACGAATTCTCAGATCTGTAACTTCAAAATAATTTGGTCCCTATACAACATTTCAACCCCCGTTTAACCCCTTTTAGGGATGAATCTCAAAAAAGGGTGGAATTACTTTTCTCATGTCATATTGAAGGATCTATGTGCAAACTCTCAGATCTCTAACGTCAAAAACCGTTTGGTGCCTATACAAAGTTTCAACCCCCATTTAACCCCTTTTGGGGATGAATTTCAAAAAACCGTGAAATTACTTTCCTGTACTCATCTTGATGGGTCTATATGCGAAGTCTCAGATCTCCTACTTTAAAAATCGTGTGGTCTTCATATAAACTTTTAACCCCCATTTAACCCTCTTTGGGGATGAATTTCCAAAAACGGTGAAATTACTTTTTTTAAATTGTATTAAAGAGTCTATGTTCGAAGTCTCAGATCTCCTACTTTAAAAATCGTATGGTCCCCATATAAACTTTCAACCCCCATTTAACCCCCTTTGGGGATGAATTTCAAAAAATCCCTTCTTATCCCTTACTTACGTTATATAACCACCCTACTGTGAAAATTTCAAGTTCCTAACTTCAGTAGTTTCGGCTGTGCGTTGATCAGTAAGTCAGTCAGTCAGTCAGGACTTCTTCTTTTATATATTTAGATAGTCCTGCACCTATAGATTACAGAAAAACCTATAAGAAGTCTGTGCAGTAAAGTATAATTGTGTTATATTGTTTTGAACGTACGGAACCCTCTTCTCGCGAGTGAAACTCGCACTTGTCCGGTTTTCCATTACATCTCAACTAGAGATGGGCCGACTAGTCGCGGGTTCCATAGCCGGAACTATAAGGTAAAAAATACGATGTAAAAAAAGTACAACAACATAAGAGCGTATCTTCATAGCAATTACGTCCTTTTGTTGAGAAGCGCAGTTTATCGGCAATAACTCAAAAACGGTTAATCCGATCTTGTTGAAAATAATTTTCGTTGAAAGTATTAATTGAGCGTTATCTTTGTAATTTTTTTTATATTTTTCGGACACACGGTTTAGAAGATAGAGGGGGGGGGGACACAATTTTCACAACTTTCGGAGCGATTATTTCCAAAGGTATTTACTTAATCAAAAACATTACTTAAGAACCTTAAAATGTTTTCAAAAGAGCTGTCAAACTACGTACCACACGTTGACATTTTGAAAAAAAAAATTTTTTTAGCTTCTGTTACATGTATGGAGTGCCCCCCCTAGATTTTTTTATTTTTATTATTTAACTACCAAACTTAGTTGCGGCATCTACAAGACATCTATATTCCAAATTTCATCAGTATAGGTTTTGTAGTTTTTGAGTAAAATGCCTGTGACATACGGACGGACGGACGGACGGACGGACGGACATGACGAAACTATAAGGGTTCCTTTTTAGCCATTTTGGCTACGGAACCCTAAAAAATCAACAAGTAACCATGTAACATTTTAATGATTAAACTTTTGTGGCACAGTTATGTACATGTGTTAGTGTTTTTACTTAACTTACATTTATTACTTGTGTGGCGACAATTTTTTGTATATTGACTTGTAGATATTTAGCTTATGGCTAAATAACGACGCACATGCGTGTTTCCTTAGAATTCTTCTTGTGTTTATAGCTTGGCAACTTCGTTGGTGACACTCACATGTGTGCTTTTTGTTATGTGCAGCCGTAACTACTTACACAAGTTAACGCCAACATGAACGGCCACCGACGGAGGCTGCCTGCGGAAGTCGCGGTTCGTGTTGGCGGTAACTTGTGTAAGTAGTTACGGCTGCATATAACAAAAAGCACACATGTGAGTGTCACCAACGAAGTTGCCAAGCTATAATCTTGAATGTAAAAGTCATATTGGTTTGTCTTCAAATGTAACTAAATATAATTCTTATGTATAAAGTGTAAATATATGGTGTAAATAGCTCTGATGTATTATTGATGTACCCAGCGAACAATCTCCCATACTTGCATCAATATGATATTGAACTCTAATCATACCAAGAAATATACAATCTTTGGAAAAGCTTTTTTAGGTAGTAACAATGATTTAGAAGTTAAATTGTTAATTGATTAATATCACTAACTAAAAATATAAACAGTCTCAATACTGCACTGGGTAGGTAAGCAAGTGTAGTTAAAATTAAAACTTTTTTGCTACCAATTGTGAAAGTATAATGTAGATAAATTATAAAAGGCAGTTTGCTGTCATCAACATTTAAGTAATCATTAAAAGAAACAAAAAAAACACTTTTTATCACTCACATCAGTGCAATGGTTAGTCAAATATAATTAGGAAATTAGGTAATTAATTTTATATTATTTAATACTTTTTTACCAGGGGCAAATTATGGTGCACAAAAGTTAAAATTTCGGCTCGATCGGGAAGTAAACGGTTTCTTTTTATAGCTAATAACTATGATCAGCAATGCCAATTAATCGGCAAATTGAGAACCGATTAGTCGGCCGACTAGCTAGTCGGCAAAATCCGTAGTCGGCCCATCTCTAACTCAACACTTTCTTCTTCTGCATAAGTACCCCCTAAAATCGCCTCCAAAGCTTTCCAGGTTTCCCTGTTTCTTGCAGTTCAAATCCAGCAGCATCCTGCTATCTTTTTAATATATCACCCCATTGTCTGAGTGGTCTGTATGTATACATACTCTGACAGCAGACTCGTTCGAAGAGACTAGTGTAGTCATACAATATACTTACTTCCTCTGCTGGTTCAGGATCAGGATTCTCCGCTTTCACCGGCTGGCAATTGCTGGCTGGAGTCTTGCACATGGTGGCCGGCTTATCTTTTCACCTCCTGGAAGTGAACACAATTTACTTTTAGCTGTCCAGCAATTGCTGTAATTTTTAGCTGTTCATATAAAATTGCAAATTCGATTATTGGAAGGCCGAAAATGTATTTCATACAATTTTACGTCATAATCATCAATTCTTGGCTCATACCAATCGTAACTCAGAAATGTTCATACTCATAATGTCATTTTTCATACATATCACTGTTACTACCATATATGGTTGGTTATAAAATTTTTTCACATAACGATTTTTTTTTAAATATATGTACTTATATTTAAGAAAAGTGGTTTAGGTTAGATTTGAACTGCGATGCGATCCTCATAAAGCCGAACTGCTACCAGAAAAGTAGGTTAGGTTAGCTTTGAACTACCTACGATCCTCACAAAACTGAATTGCTACCAGAAATGGACCCTAAAAAGATCGTCTTTAAAAAGTACCGATATGTACCTAAAATAAACGTCCCCAAAATCGACCATAATATATACCCAGTAATGAAGTTAATATTTGAGGAGTCTTTTCAAAAGGACATATTTTTCTATGGTTTTTATTTTATCCTCATGTAATGGCCGAAATATAATATTTTTAATTACGAAGTTATGTTGGGAATTTGCAAAATAATGATTACTTACCCTCCTTTCTTTCTGCAAAATAGTAATTATGATCGAGATTCGTTTTATTTCTGAGTAATATTATTTAACACTAACGATATCATAAAATCAGAAATAATTTTGTTTTTAATAAAATTTACCTTTGTTTAAGTCGCAACCGGCAAAACGAAAAGAAACAAACAACAGAACAGACAGAACACACACCACACAGACTTGACACAGACAGTCACTTCCAGACAGAAACAAAAAAAAAGAAAAGAAAGAAAAACATGAATTTAACCACAGAATCTCAAACAAACACAAACTAAATTAATTAGGAATTTGACAGAATTCGTATGAGATTACAGTTTAGCCATCATTATGGAAAAGCAAGATGGTAACATAGAGTCTGTGCGGAAAGAGAATAGGCGTGGCGAAAAACGGAACTAACCTAACCAGTATGGCCACAGAACAGAAAATACGGCACATACGGTAGAAAAGCATTACAGCGTCCCCGAAAATTAATCCTATTCTCTTTCCGCACAGATCTAACCGCTTTCTTTCATTTCTTTTTTTTATTATATTATGACGTAATACCAACTTAGGGGAAATTACCAACGTAACAATCGTCTAAAGGGCCCATTCACGGTAGATATCGAGCGTATAGGAAAGGTGCAGGAGCTATAGGTGGCAGCACTGAATCGACAAAAGAAACACTATGTGGACTGTAAAGGAAACTTATCAGGCTTGAAAAAAATACTGGTGATAAAATGTCAATGTCGAATAACAATAGTAAGTCGTGGCCACACCCACACTAATATTAATCGTTCATAATCGATATTAACGGCTTTTCCCGTGAATGTGGCCCCAGCCTGATAGAGTAGGTACATTTATATCCAATTAAAGAAATGAACTGTCTCGAAATCAAGATGGGTGGCCGAAATGGCCGAAAATTAAAAAATACTTTAAAATACATACTAATCCTTGAACAGGAAGGTACCACTTTTTCTGAATAGGGGATGTGAATAAACTATTACTTCATGTCTTACTAATTTGATAAGAGAGATGTCTCAATTAGATTACGAATGAAATTATCTTCAGACGACGCGCTTTCTCCGCATTCATTAAAATAAATTAGTATAATATGGTTTTGTAACTAGCAAGCCGGTAACTCGCGAAATTACCTTCAGGAAGTCACGAAACTGAAATCACGCAATGCCTTTAGAGTCTGTGCGGAAAGAGAATAGGATTTAGATGGGGGGCGCTGTAATGCTTTTCTACCGTATTTGCAAAAAGTTCCGTTTTTCGCCACGCCTATTCTCTTTCCGCACAGTCTCTACTATAACTACGATATGCTTATTTGTAGACATTGTACTTAGGGTGTGTTATTCTTTCTCATTTACTCAAGCTAGGTTAGCTGGAAGGGATCCCTTACAGGTATAAGTTCGCCTTTGTATGTAGCCAAAGCCATTGATTTTTGTTTTGTTTCTGTGTAACTAGCTGTCCCGGCGAATTTCGTTCCGCCTCAGATTTTGTTAAGTAAATATTTTCTTTGAATTTTGAGTTGACAATTTATTTCTTTTTACTTTACACTTTCAAAGTTGAGTCCCTGTTAAATATAGCCAAGTTTTAGGTTACACAATAATTACATTCACATGTCTAAGGGGCATACTTAATTATTTAGCCATCGATATCGGCATCCCTTGCTTACACTTACAGCTCAGGCCGCAAACATCTGCGATCTCGACCTTTCTTTGTTTTACCACCCTTTGTTGTGTTGTGTAATGTTAATGTACTATTACCCACATACATACATTTGCTCAAAGTTATCTTGAAGATATCCCATACAGAAGTTTTTCTTTATACATCGTAGTCATTGATTTATGTATTCTTTCTGTATGATTTTATAAACGTGCAGTAGGTACTCTGTGTTGGTTTTTGTTTAAAACTGTAACAAAAGTGTAAAATCTCCAATCTCTCCAAATATAGGTAGGTACGCAAAAACATCGATTTTTACGGGCCCGCGAATGGAATGCGTGTAATGGTTTGATTGATCTAGATTATGGTTGTTTTCCTAATGGCCGCTGCAATTAGCGAGTTAGGACGGTCGTTATGTATTTGTTTTACTGGGTTACTGTTTACGTTTTATTTTCTTTTATAAAGTATTAGTAGCAGGGTCATTCTCATTTTTGTGCACATAGCCAGCCACTACCGCGGTCGTTATTTATTCCTCTTTCTAATTTATTAAAAAAAAGTTAATACATGAATTCACTTATAATACGATAAAATTAATTCATGATTCCGACGAGGCTATATATTGCGATATATACTGCGAAGCCTTATGCTTTGCAGTATATAAGCCCTCTTTTGATGAATTATGTAGGTTAGTAAAAGGCACATTTTTCTAACTTGCGTGACAAACTTGCGTGATTGCCAGACGTTTTAGTAATTCGCGTTGCGTATCAACTGAGCCATATATTGTCCTGAAATTATCTATTTTGGTATAAATAATGGGTTCGACAGAAAAAGACATTGTAAAATAGTTATGACTTGCCAAGGTTATGGCCAGTGGCGTAACTACAGGGTGGCAGGGCTGGCAAAATGCCACGGGCCCCCGACCCAAGAGGGCCCCGGCGTAAGTAAGTATAACGTTAAAATAATAAATCTTAATGATAGGGCCCCCATTAAAGGACTTTGCCACGGGCCCCAGATGATATAGTTACGCCACTGGTTATGGCGTTTGAGGCTAGATCACAGAATAAGTTGAACTACGTACAGAAGTTTCTCTTTCTAACAAAGCTGACGTTCGGATCCGACCACCGGACGGAACGCACCGGATTCAACCGGTTCTCTCTATCGCAAAACGCGTGTTCTTTCTGATCGCTACTTAAGAGGAAACAGTAAGGTGGAGAGAATTGAAAATTAGGTATTTGTAAAATGTGTCGCTGTCCCGCACTGCCCGTCTCTCCCGCGCAGAGCGCGATAGAGACAACTGCAGCTTGGACCGAAAATACCTTTTAAAATTTCATGAAAACAACGTTTCGTAGGTAGTCCCCTGATTTCTTCCCCAAAACTTAACCTATTTAACAATTTTTTTCATTAAACATTAAAGAAAGGCTTTGGCCGTGTTCCTATGTTTTCCTTTTTTTTAATAATCTAGTCAAATTTGTTTTCTGGATGTGTGAACACAGCGGAAAATCTGGCATTTTTTTAGGATTTTGAAGGTTAATATCTCTTTTGAGAATCAATTTATCGTAAAAAGGAAAACATAGGAACATATCAATAGTAGCCATAGATTTTTGGACAAAAAATTATTGCTCTGCTGGCATTATCCAGGGAGGAAACAGGGGACTACCTTTGTATGGAAAAACTGCCCTCCTGTTTCCTCTTAAGGCCTCCAAAATTTAGTACTGGCAGCCGCGCGGAAAATTGCGAAGTGAGCCACTCCTGGCTATGGATATGGCAATCCGGTGTTCTTTAGCAAGGACCATTAAAACAAGAGAACTGTCATTCTCCATACTGTGGATCGTAACCCGACCGCTAGGGGATTTCCGGGCAAAAACTAGATGGCGCTAAAAAACTAAACATTTAACGATGTTATAATTGAACAAAGAAACATAGTATAATAACAATTAGTTAGTAAACAGCTAATAATAAATAAATTCTAACATTTAAATACTGTGTCACGATTCCAAAATTGAATAATTGTAAATAATATCATTCTTATACCAAGCTTATACATAGATGGCGTTGTAAATTCGGGGAACAGCTTTTTGTATGGAGAATGACAGGCCTCTTGTTTTAATGGTCCTTGCTATAGCTTCCAAATTTGGCTGCATTACCTTAACGAAGACTAATACGACTGGGCCAAAGAACGTCGAATACGGCCGCCTGTTAGATTGGTCTAACTAATGTCAGGGGTCACGGCGCCCCAAATCGCCGAATCGTCTTATTGTCAAACACCATTATTTAATTAGAGCACTACTAACGAGCTTATAGTCCATGCGCTAAAATCATGTGCAACTAAGAGTGCGACTACGATAACTTTCGAGCGCGGAACATGGCAACATACCTCCATTTAAGAGGAAACAGTAAGGCCGAGAGAATTGAAAATTAGGTATTTGTAAAATGTGTTGCTGTCCCGCACTGCCCGCCTCTCCCCCGCAGAGCGCGATAGAGACAACTGCAGCTTGGACCGAAAATACCATTTAAAATTTCATGAAAACAACGTTTCGTAGTCCCCTGATTTCTTCCCCAAAACTTAACCTATTTAACTAATTTTTTCATTAAACATTAAAAAAAGGCTTTGTCCGTGTTCCTATGTTTTCCTTTTTTTTAATAATCTAGTCAAATTTGTTTTCTGGATGTGTGAACACAGCGGGAAATCTGGCATTTTTTTTAGGTTTTTGAAGGTTAATATCTCTTTTGAGAATCAATTTATCGTAAAAAGGAAAACATAGGAACATATCAATAGTAGCCATAGATTTTTGGACAAAAAACTATTGCTCTACTGGCATTATCCAGGGAGGAAACAGGGGACTACGTTTGTATGGAAAAACTGCCCTCCTGTTTCCTCTTAAAAGTCACATTTGCATAGAAATTTGACTTTTAAACGGAGAGGTTGCCTTGCCATGTTCCGACCTGCAAAGTTAACGTAGTCGCACTTACTGGATTTACACTAGGGGCACTAGGGGGCTAATGCCACAGTGTAATTAATAGCAGTAATTTTTCTTACTGTTTTAATTTTAGTTTTTAAGTTATATTATGCGAGTCACAGATTTTTTTTAATTTCTGTAAGTTTGTTTTTTGTAAAGCATGTAAATTTAACGATACCTAGTTTAGTAGTTTATTTCTCGTTTCCCATTTTGTATTTTGACGTCTGGAGATCCTTTACACCTCCTAAACATGTTTTGACAACGGAGACCCCTTACATCTCCATTAATTTTAGTGTATGTCTCTCTATTTTCCATATTTCTTTTTAATTTATCTTGTTTTGACCCCTAGAGACCCTGTACATCTCTAAAAAAATTAGTTTTATGTTTATTGAAATGTATAGCTATTAGTTAAGCACTTGTTTGATTAATTGTATTACTTATTGAAATTGCATTTTCACAATTATTGTAATGCTCAATGTTTATTTTAAAAGAGAAACTGGTGAGTTTCTTCCGTCGCTTCTTCTCACCAGAATGTCATTTGCCGAAGCGCCAAAAGAAAGAATCAGACATGTGAAAGAGCCCTTGAGGCCTACTTACAGAAATAAATTATTTCATTTCATTTCACTACAAAAGGTACATCGCGTGGATTGTATGTGTGCGCGACGTAAACAAACGCACTACAAGCAAAGTTTTAAGAATGCTGCAGCACGGATCGAACCGTCTCTATTCGGCGTGTCCTACAACGAGTATCAAGTTATTGTCTAGACACAACAATAAAAAAACACGCACATTTTTTTCCCACCCGCACTTTAATACAGCCACACAGCTAATGCCTTCGCCCTATGATGCAACTTGCGTATAAAAATAAAACTCTTGTCTCTGCCCGGCGCCACACTCGATTGGGCATAGACAATCGGGTGATATATGGTGATTTTGTTTAATGACTTGCCTTGGCCTTGCTAGTATAGGGATTGGTCAATGAAGTCTTTTCTGTTCGTATTTTTGTGCCATTCATGATATGACCAGATTATTACTCGTAGAATACCACGTTCGGAAGAGTAACAAAGACTTATAGGCTTGGTACCAGCTCGGAACCGGTATTTTGCAAAAACCCCGAAATAGCCCAATATTTTGAAGTAGGTAATTTATGCTTTTTATGTAGGATGCCCTACATAAAAAGCATAGGGCTCAATAATGTATCTAAGCAATGACTTAGTATAATTACATTTGTCTGGATTGAGAAAATTTCTGTGACATCAACATATCTAATTTCGGGAAGAACATAATATCTGGTTTTCTTGTAGGTAGTGATACCATGATAACAGCTCCTCTCTACACTGTTGTCCCACAGAACTTCGCGCACACAAAATGTATCAAGCTATCAAGTAAAATGACTGTATATGCTTACAGCCTTACACCAAAGTGCTTACACTATATACAAACTAAATTACAAATGCTGAGCCATATTTCTTAGACTTGGCCGGCTACCAACTGCCTGCAATGCCGTTACTTCAGACTGTAAAAAGTTGTTCCACTTGCATATGGGGGTGTGTCACTACGACACGGTATGTGGTAGGTACAGTTATATGTATCAGCAACGCTAGATTTACATTACAGGCACAAAGGACTAATACTGCCGTCCTATGCCTATGACTAAATTCTATGATGTAGTTGTTATGTTAGTCGGATTTTAGATATAGGATGACAGAATAGTGCCCAGGGCGGCAAATTCGATGAGAGGCAAAATCCAGAGCTGGAGCTTTTTTAGCATCCGTTTTTTGTACAATATGGGTAGTGGGACGGTATTATACAGCGTGTAAGTCTAATACGGGCGATAAATTAAATCGGACATAAGTAGTATTCATTAGTGTACCTAATCATGAAGTAAAAGGTTTTTAGGGTTCCGTACCAAAATGGTAAAAAAGGAACCCTTATGGTGCGACTCTGTCTGTCTGTATATAGTAAATCTTATACCTTTTTTACTTTTTTTTTAAAGGGGACCGAAATGGGATGTCGTAAATCAAAAGTTGAGCTAATATATCGAGTGGGGTATCAAATGAAAGAACTTAATATGTAGATTCCAAAACCGTTTTTTTTTTCTTCGACATGTAGTTTTTGATTGAAGACAAAAAAGGTTAAAAAAAATACCATTCCCCCCTATTATCTCCGAAGATACTAAACAGAAAAATCTGTAATAATTACCGATTATTAATATTATCCTAAATATTACAGGAAAAATAAAACGGTTTTCCTAACTTGCAGCGTTTTTTTAGAAATTCGCAAAAAGCGTAAGACAACCTTATTTGCTCCTACTAAACTAACCGCGGCATATATCGATGTATGGGGACAACAGTTTTACAAGAGCAAAGTTAAGTTTGTCCCACCATACAATTTTTCTTGAATTATTCACGTATCTATTGAAGAGTTTGTACGGAACCCTCGGTGCGCGAGTCCGACTCGCACTTGACCGGTTTTTTAAGTTGCAGTTCATTACGACCCCATAATGAATTTTTTTAAATTTCTCAGCAGCAATGTATTGTACACATGGTTGCGGTACGGCGGTACCGAAATGTCAACGTAACTGTCAACGAGCGTTTAACGTGAGTGTGTTTGCATTACATTGCGGGCTGAATTATTTTGTATGGACAAAATTATTGTTGCAACTTTAAGTAAATGTTATCTAATTACCTTCACTTTGTCCTATACTAACCACCGTTAAGAGATTCGCCCGTATTAGACTTACACACTGTAAAGGCTCTGTCTGTGTACCACATCTCAATGTAAGAGACGTGCAGGCTTGTTGATAGGTACTCTGGACAGTGTACCATTGAAAGAGAGAAGAAAAAAACATTTATTCGTGACAGGACAAAAGGAAAATAGTAACAAAGAAATAACTGGCCAAGAGCATGTCGGACCATGCTCAGTGTAGGGTGCCATAGCCGTAACTATAAGGTAAAAAATACGATGTAAAAAAGTACAACAACAAAAGAGCGTATCTTCATAGCAATTACGTCCTTTTGTTGAGAAGTGCAGTTTATCGGCAATAACTCAAAAACGGTACATTCGATCTTGTTGAAAATAATTTTCGTTGAAAGTATTAATTAAGCGTTACCTTCGTGATTTTTTTCATATTTTTCGGACGCATGGTTTAGAAAATAGAGGGGGGAGGACACAATTTACACAACTTTCGGAGCGATTATTTCCAAATACATTCACTTAATCAAAAACATTACTTAGGAACCTTATAGTGTTTTTTAAAGAGCTGTCGAACTATATACCACACGTTGATATTTGCTGAAAAAAATATTTTTTACTGTCTTTAACATGTATGGAGTGACCCCCTAAAAATATTTATTTTAATTATTTATATACCAAACTAAGTAGCGGCTCATAAAAGACACCTATATTCCAAATTTCATCAATATCCATCATGTAGTTTTTGAGTAAAATGCCTGTGACATACGGACAGACAGACGGACAGTAGTTACGGCTATGGAACCCTACACTGAGCATGGTCCGACATGCTCTTGGCCAGTTATTTTCCTTTTGAATATACTACCTGTGATTTACAAAACTCTCATTAGGTACATGGGCAATATTCTTGGATTTTTCAAATTTACCTGGTTGCCCAAGATACAGGCTGAGGCTAGTTTGGGAGCCCCTGTTTAAGACTTGCAATTATAAGTCCTGTTTTGTGCATGCATCTCTTACAGTTGTATATTTCTCCGACTACCTATGTGTGCAAATAAAGTTACTTTTTTCTATGCCGAAAAAGTAAATATAGACAGAAACACCTTCGCAGCCGTCTTAATTGTGCCAGCTATATAGGTTACCTATGCATTGACAATATATTTTTCATCACACTTGCTCGAAAATGGTGTCATTACTCGTAGGTTTTGCGGGCCGTAAATGACCTATTACGCCCTAGGGCGTAATGGTTTTCTTTTTAAATTTGAAACGCTGGTTCTGTTTTACTCTTATTTGTCATGTTCAAAGGAAACGCCAACGTACTTTTTTAACTTTTATTACTGAAATATTTATTTAAAGAGAACTGTTATTGCAAATACATGTAAACATATATTTCTGTAACATTAATTAAATGTTTAAATAGTGCATTTCAGTATTTTGCAAAAATAAAATCAACCATTTTAAGTCTTTACCGCTATGGTTTCCGAACGTGACGTGAAGTCGCATTGTCTATGGATAATGTCACTGTCAGTTTTACAATTTTATTTAGGTTAAGTAAGGTTATTTTAATTAGATTTCCTCACAAGTGTGATGAAAAACATTGTGTGTGCCACGGGCGGTAAAGGAATTACAAACTCGTGTTGTTAAAGCCCTTGGCTTCGCCTCGGGCTTGTAACAAACACTCGTTTGTAATTCCTTACTTACCGCCCTTGATACACAATGTACTATTTGAGTTATGGAAACAGCAAGCAGCTTATGGTTCGATTTAGACTGGGCGAGAACTCGTATGCGATTTTCATATCATTGCGGTGATTAATTGATCAATTGTACTCATCGTACTTAGGTAGCCTGCAATGTAATCAAACTCGCATACGAGTTCTCGCTCCGTCTAAATGTGGCCTATGGCTAGGCTACGTCGAGCGATAAATAAACCCATCAAAAACCTAACATGTAAAACAGTTGTATGTCCCGCAACCTTTACTAGCGCAAAAAGTTGTGAGTATAATATAAAACTAAGTCTGTTAATGTATGCCCGTATCAATATGACACATCTGTATCTTTTTAATAAATACATGGAACGACATGGCCATCGCACATGGCAGTAGAATCTACATATAACCAAATCTACCTTATTTTATCATCACACATAATATTTAGGCTGATGAAGATCACGTAATATAACCATATACCTATAAGAGTTAAAGATAATCCTAATGCCCTAGTGGCTGCGCGAAAATCTGCGCTGTGCTCATTCTGGTTGCTATGGCGACCGCCTGAGAGCTGAGACCTAGCCGGTGGCACCGGGCGGTTAACTGAAAGTTTAGCAGCGGTTGCATAAATGAGAATAACCAGAAGCCCAAGCGATTTAATCGTAAATAGCATTGTATAAAAACGCGAAAGTAGCATGTTCAGCGTTTTTAAGCAACGAAAGTTATTATTCAGTTTTTTTGTTTCAGTTGGTCCCATTGTAACCAAGTCAGGATCTGTCAATAAGAACGAGGGAACTCTTCAAATATTATAGGAACGGCACACTTATGGCGATTTGGTTGTTTTGTACAGTAACTCATGCATTCATTCATTGCATAGGTTCATTTGAAGTCATATCAGTTATTTTTAGTACATTACATAACTAGGGTGGTAATACAAAGAAAGGCCGAGATCGCAGAAGTTTGCGGCCCGAGCTGCAAGCGAGGGACGTAAATATGCGATCGAGGGCTTTCTTTATTACCTCCCGTGTTGTGTACATCATTTTATGTCTACACTTGGCCAGAAAGCGACCTTTTCCGTACGCGCAGCGTGCGGAAAAAGTCACTTTATGGCCAGGTGTGGCATAAAATAAATTACTGTCTAATACTTAAATCGATTAACCAAGTCAAGAATTGAGTATGCTCTCAATTTGCAATTTCGCACACGCCGTGCCTAGTGCATTAGCGACATATTTACATTTATTTACTTATATTTAATTTACGAGTACCAGATACATCACGTCATAAAAGGTAAACAATGTTATTTTAAAAATATCGATTTGGTTATTAATTATTTATACTTTATAGCAATTGTCCTTCGGCATTTCTGGCAGCGTTACGTCAATTTTGGGAGGGTGACTTAATGCGTGAAAAAATGTAAGTATATGGTAAAAATACCAAGACAAGAATATTGTGTAGGTAGGTACGAGTGGGTACATGGCAGGACTTAGGGTTTGCGCTCGGGAAATACCGGAGCTGAAAGTACCGGAATTTCCCGGTATTTTGACCCGAGCAAAGAACCGGGACGTGATAATAAGGTCTCCCGAGAGTACCGAAAATACCGGGAATACCGGTGTTATTATCGGCCAGTACCGAAAATCCCGGTACTGCAGCACGGTACGGGTACAGCATTGCATACCCTAAGCAGTACCTCTAGCACAACTGTGACACGCGACTTTTTGTCGCCCGACAAACCCTACCTATCTCTTTTCACTCAATATAGTGTGACAGTGACAGGTGATGCTCTGTCGCGCGAGAAACGAAGTCGCGGCCAGTTATGCTAGACGTGTCGTTCAGGACTTAGACTCACGGCTTAAAATTACTTCTATTCTTGTAATTTCCCTTAAAACTGGTGCCCCAAACGCGGCCCAAATTGGTCTTGTATTATAACAGCGCCTCCCACATAAGCTTGAATAAATTGGAAAGGCCAGAGACCTTTAAATTGGAGTCAACCTATCCGTAAGTGGCTTTTTCGGTGATACCATTTATCAACATTTTAAGATTAGGAGATTTGTATTTGTTGATTGCTTTCTAGTTGTTTTAGTTTGGAGGCGGAGATGAAAAATTGGACTAGTTAACTATGGACAAGTCAAAAATTGCAATTTTTTTATTGCTATAGACTGGCAAACAGGCAGACGGCCCACCTGATGGAAAGCGGTCACCGCCGCCTATAGACATTTGCAACACTAGGTGCATTGTCAAGGTGGCCCTGGCCATCGTCCTGGTTCGACCCCAGGCGAGCAGGCCCCCACCTAGCCCGACACCTATCGTGGTAAGCCGGGACCGGTGACCTGGTTCGACTCCAGGCACCCCCCGGCACATACCCAGCCCGATGTGCGTGTCGGCCGTGTGTAAGGCACACGGTCGGACGCCCTTGGGTGGTCTGGCCAGCGACCTGATTCGAGCCCAGTGACCGCAACGGCCAACCACCCGGCCCGACAATCACAATGCTCGAAAGTGGGTTGTGAGTTTGTCAGGTTTAAAAAAAAAAAAAAAAAAAAAAAAGAAAAAAAAAAAAAAAAAAAAAAGGTGCATTGCCAATGCGTTGCCGGTCTCGAAAAAAAATTATGACACCCTTTTTAAAAAATTAATTCTGAGTAAGTCTTTCCTGCATTAGGTGGGCATACATTCTGTAGGTATATATAGGGACTATCTGAAGAAAACGTAAAAGAAACGGGTGATAACTATCAGCTAGATATTTCGTAGAGTATTTAATTAAAAAGGTAATAGTTACTTATTTCAAAATTTCTCAAACTTAGTCAAAAGAAAGGGAGATGGGAAGTAGTGCCCGCACTTTGCAGTGCCTATAGGGAACGTGCACGAACTATATACAGGGTGTCCCAAGACTATGCCACATGAAGGAAAAGTACCTCAAATATTGTATATAGGATATTTTGCTGAAAGGGAACTTTATTTTATTTTTCAAACTAAGACATTCTGTATTCAAAGATTTTCTAAATTACTTGCTTCGTCGGGGAATCGAACCGACTTAAATCATAAATGTGAAAAAATAACACCCCGTATTTTTATGATGACAATCGAAAGAGTGAACAGAAACAAATAATTTCTCTTAAGTTATATGGTATCTCAAAAGAGAGGAATAGCGTAAAATATTTGATTTAAATGTTAACAAAATTATTTCCCCATACAAAAAAAGTATTTTTTTTTAATTCTTTGAATGCATACTGCATTCTTACTTTTAAAAATAAAATAAAGTCTCCTTTCAGCAAAATATCCTATATCCAATATTTGAGGTACTTTCCCTTTATGTGGCATAGTTTTGGGACACCCTGTATAGGTGGCAGCACTAAACAACAAAAGAGACACGGGCGGACAATAAAGAAAACTATCGCCCCTGTCAAATCAAGCTGTCAATGTCAATGGTAATATGTAAGTGTCAATGTCAAATATAATAAGTCGTAGCTACACTGACGTTAATCTTCCTTCAACGCGATAAATTAACGTTATTAACGGCGTTTTCGTCAATGTGGCCCCAGCATGAGAGGGTATATGATTTAGATTGGCGGCACCAGTTGGCAGCACCTTCGTCGTGCACGTTCCCTATATGGGAGGCCTCTGCCTAGCCGTGGATGTCTGTGGCTTATCAGCCGTCTATATATCGATAGATCGTGAAAAGAAAACAAGTATACATAAGCAAAGAGAATTTCATCAAGATTATTTTATTAACTTTTTCTTGACTTTGATCTAAATATCATATGATACGCGCATTTAGTTAACCGACGGTTAAACCCCAGTTAGTAGGTGTTTTACTGGCCCAGACAGACCAAATCCAGCCTATTGATCGCTCTCCCGGCCGCACCGCCTACGTACAAGTCTTATGTAATGTTAATGTTGTACTAGCAACTGCGTAATTATAGCTTGGCAACTTCTTTGGTGACACTCACCTGTGTGCTTTTTGTTATGTGCAGCCGTAACTACTTACACAAGTTACCGCCAACACGAACGGCGACCGACGGAGGCGGCCTCCGGAGGCCCCCGTTCGTGTCGGCGGTAAGTTGGGTAAGTAGTTACGGCTGCACATAACAAAAAGCACACAGGTGAGTGTTACCAACGAAGTTGCCAAGCTATAGTAAACCGACAGATTACTTACTTAGTTTCACTGGCCCAGACAAAACCCAGAATTTCAGGCTATTGATCGCTCCCCAGCCGCCGTTTACGTAGGTACAAGTCCTATTTAAGTATACTTAGCAACTGCGCAGCTAGTACCGACAGTTAAACGCCAGTTAGCTGGAGTTTCACCGGCCCAGGCTGAATCCAGACTATTGATCGCCCGGCCAAAGCCCTGCCCCACCTACTGTGGTACTTACGTATAATATTACTAGCTGATGCCCGCGACTTCGTCTGCGGTGTAAATTATAATTAGGCAATTAATCTTAATAGGCAATTAATAGTTTCTGATATTTGTTCATAAACTTTGTTGTAATTAAACAAAACCCTCAAATATTGGGCCCAAAACTGCACAATGCACATTTACCGTGAAAATCAATTCTTAAGTCCATTTAAGGATTATTACCAAAAAATTAAATGCACTTAATAAACCGCTTGTTACTTACACAAAAAAACAATCTACTAATTGCTATATGCTATGCATGGAGTTAAAAACCTTTTACTTTAAAAATTGTACGGGTCCCTAAAAAAACTTTCAACCCCTACTTACTCAACCCGTCTTCGAGATAAATTTTAATGAACCGTGAAATCATTTGAGTTCTATTCAGTTTAATCAGTTTTAGATACCCTACTTTAAAAATCATTTGGTCCCTTTATAAAGTTTTGGTCCCCATTTATAACCCTTGGAGATGAATTTCAAAAAATGGTTTAACATTTTTTCTGTACCCTTATTGAAGGATCTATGTACGAAGTGTCAGATTTCCTACTTCAAAAATCCTTTGGACCCTATACAGAGTTTCAACCCCCATTTAAACCCCTTTGGGGATAAATTTCAAAAAACTGCAATCACTTTTCTTTTCTTTTTTAGATGAGTTCAAGATCTATTACAAAAATCGTTTGGTCCCTTTACAAAGTTTCAACCCCCTTTTGATCCCTTTTTAGGGATGAAAAAACGGTAAAACCACATTTCTTTTTTCTTATTAAGGAGTCTATGTACGATGTCCCAGATCGCCAACTTCAAAAATCTTTTGGTCCGTATACAAAGTTTCGACCCTCATTTAAACCCCTTTGGGGATGAATTTCAAAAAAACAGCAATCACTTTTCTTTACTCTCATGGATGAGTTTATGTAAGAAGTTTAAGATCTACTATAAATACCGTTTGGTCTCCATACAAAGTTTTGACCCCCGTTTGACCCCTTCTTAGGGATGAATTTAGAAAAACGAAAAATCACTTTTTCTACTCTTATTGAGGAGTTTATATACGATGTCTTAGAGCTCCAACTTCAAAAATCGTTTGTACCCTACACAAAGTTTCAACCCCCATTTTAACCCCTTTGGGGATGAATTCCAAAAAACAGCAATCACTTTTCTTTACTCTTATGGATGAGTCTATGAACGAAGTTCAAGATTTACTACAAAAATCGTTTGGTCCCCATACAAAGTTTCAACCCCCGTTTGACCCCTTTTTAGGAATGAATTTCGAAAAATGGTAAAACTACTTTTCTTTATTCTTATTGAGGAGTTTATGTACGATTTCTCAGAGCTCTAACTTCAAAGTTCAAATTTTCAACCCCCATCTAACCCCTTTTGGGGATGAATTTCAAAAAACCGTGAAATGACTTTCCTGTACTCATATTGTGGAGACTATGTACGATATCTCAGAGCTCCAACTTCAAAAATCGTTTCAAGCCCCATTTAACCCCCGTTGGGGATGAATTTTGAAAAACGGTGAAATTACTTTTTGCAACTAATCTCCTAGTTTAAAAATCGTGTGGTCCCCATTTAAACTTTCAACCCCCGTTTTACCCCTTTTAGGGATGAATTTCGAAAAAGGGTGAAATTACTTTTCTCTACTTATATTGAAGGATCTATGTGCGAACTCTGAGATCTCCAACTTCAAAAATCGTTGGTGCCTATACAAAATTTCAACCCCCGTTTAACCCCTTTTGGGGATGAATTTCGAAAAACCGTGAAATTACTTTCCTACACTCATATTGTGGCGCCTATGTACAATGTCTCAGAGCTCCAACTTCAAAAATCGTTTTAACCCCCATTTAACCCCTGTTGGGGATGAATTTTGAAAAAAGGTAAAACTACTTTCTTAGACCTTTATCGAGGAGTCTATATACGAAGTCTCAGATCTGTAACTTAAAAATAATTTGGTCCCTAAACAATATTTCAACCCCCGTTTTACCCCTTTTAGGGATGAATTTCGAAAAAGGGTTAAATTACTTTTCTTATCTCATATTGAAGGATCTATGTGCGAACTCTCAGATCTCTAACTTTAAAAATCGTTTGGTGCCTATACAAAGTTTCAAACCCCCATTTAACCCCTTTTGGGGATGAATTTAGAAAAACCGTGAAATTACATTCCTGTACTCATATTGATGGGTCTATGTGCAAAGTCTCAGATCTCCGTCTTTAAAAATCGTTTGGTCCCCATTTAAACTTTCAACCCCCGTTTAAGCCCTTATAGGGATGAATTTCGAAAAACCGTGAAATTATTTTTCTGTACTCATATTGAGGAGACTATGTACGATGTCTCAGAGCTGCAACTTCAAAAATCGTTTCAACCCCCATTTAGGATGTTCCCCATTGGGGATGAATTTTGAAAAACGGTAAAATTACTTTCTTCGACCTTTATTGAGGAGTCTATATACGAATTCTCAGATCTGTAACTTCAAAATAATTTGGTCCCTATACAACATTTCAACCCCCGTTTAACCCCTTTTAGGGATGAATCTCAAAAAAGGGTGGAATTACTTTTCTCATGTCATATTGAAGGATCTATGTGCAAACTCTCAGATCTCTAACGTCAAAAACCGTTTGGTGCCTATACAAAGTTTCAACCCCCATTTAACCCCTTTTGGGGATGAATTTCAAAAAACCGTGAAATTACTTTCCTGTACTCATCTTGATGGGTCTATATGCGAAGTCTCAGATCTCCTACTTTAAAAATCGTGTGGTCTTCATATAAACTTTTAACCCCCATTTAACCCTCTTTGGGGATGAATTTCCAAAAACGGTGAAATTACTTTTTTTAAATTGTATTAAAGAGTCTATGTTCGAAGTCTCAGATCTCCTACTTTAAAAATCGTATGGTCCCCATATAAACTTTCAACCCCCATTTAACCCCCTTTGGGGATGAATTTCAAAAAATCCCTTCTTATCCCTTACTTACGTTATATAACCACCCTACTGTGAAAATTTCAAGTTCCTAACTTCAGTAGTTTCGGCTGTGCGTTGATCAGTAAGTCAGTCAGTCAGTCAGGACTTCTTCTTTTATATATTTAGATAGTTGTACTTATAGGTGGTAGTTGTGAATGACTTGTTACAACGTTTGCTGGAGGTATTAATTAGGTGAAGGATATTTTCAGTTACTGTGTAGAACTACTGAGTTCTATAAATTAACCAAAGATGCTATTCTATTTAGTGAGGAAAAATATCGTGTTTTAGATATCTTTCATGAGTATGTCAGGTGTTGCTCACTCCGCGATTTGGCAGCGCGGCACAACACAAGTACCAATTGACGTAGTTATGCAATAACGTTCCATTCCACATGCAAAATTTATTGGATTATGGACTTTGTTTTTAAAGACAGAAGGTTGATACTTTGTTGTGTGGATTGGAACGTTATTGCATAATTACGTCCGTTATTTTTTCCCCCGCGGAGGGGCGCGAAATCACTTCTGTGTTGGTTGGTACATTCATACAATGGATGGAACCACAATATCGAGGTAAAAGGAAAAAGATGTATGTATGTACCTCGCGTCGCGTGCTAAAAAGAAAAGGCATGGTGGCGACCTATTTTGCACACCATCTTCAATATTATTATCAGATTTGAAAATCTGATGTTTTAATACCACCAAATGAAATGGAAAATGTTTTCCATCACTAAATTACACTTTTGGCGTCAAACACCAAGCAAATAACTTTACACGCTTGGTTACCATACCAATCGACGAATCATACCTTTCTCGGATAATATATTTCTGTGGACGGAGCAGATTTTATTTTAAGAGGATGATAGGTATCATACATTGTAGCATATTGCAGTTATTTCGTAAGTATGTGTGTCACTCCGAGGCATGTCGCCGGCGATTTCTTTTCCTTATAAAGCAAGCTCTGCCAAAATCAAAGCACTTGGAACCTTGCCATATCAACGCTGCGGAGAGCTAGCGTTATTTTGACGTGGAATAACTTAGATCGTTCACTTTGACAAGAGTTCAAGTGGGTGTTTATCGGGTTGTTTTGTGTTAAAGATGGACGTTAAAAGGATTTTTTAATAAGTGCTTGCGTGATACGGTACCTAATAGCGTTGCGTCTGATTGATTTTGGTTAATAAAATCCCACTCACAGTTTTTGAAGATGTTTGGATGTTTGTTATGTACCAGCTAATAACAGGGTAACAAACAACTGGATGGATCAAGCTGAAATTGGCATGCAAGTAGACCAAGTCCTGGATTGAAACATAGGATACTTTATATCCCGGTAAAGAGTTCCTTTGGGACAATAACGGGAACAACGCGGGCAAAGCCGCGGGAAAATGCTAGTATATTATAAATGCGAAAGTAAGTCTGTCTATTTCTCTGTTACCTTTGCAGGCCTAAATCACTGAACCGATTGAGATAAAGGAATGCAAATACATAGTTTGAAACCCTGGGAAGTACATAGGATAGTTTTTATCCTGGTAATCATCCATAAGGAGGTGAAATGGGGGGAGGCGTGTATAGTGCTTTTCTCAAATATGCAATCAAATAAATTAAAAACACTCTAAAAATCAAACTTTATTTTCTAGAGACACTAAAAGTAAAGTACCTAGACAAAAAATTGTAAAAAGTGTCAAGCCCAGGGCCGTCTTTAACCTATTGGAGGCCCTGGGCATATTAGGATAATGTGGCCCCTATGACTGTGACAGAACAGTATTGATCTGAGGGGAGCCCCTATCGATCGCGGGGCCCTGGGCACTTGCCCAAAATGCCCACTGGGAAAGAGGGGTCTGGTCAAGCCGCACGTACTAAAAGAGGTTTTCATCACACTTGCTCGAAAATGGTGTTATTACACGCAGGTTCTGCGGGCCGTAAATGACCTATTACGCCCTAGGGCGTAATGGTTTCTTTTTTAATTTGAATACGCTGGTTCTGATTTACTCTTATTTGTCATGTTCAACTTACTTTTTTAACTTTTATCACTGAAATATTTATTTAAAGAGAACTGTTATTGTATATACATGTAAACACATATTTCGGTAATATTTAATTAAATCGCTCCTTGAAAATCATAACGTCATTAAACGAAAAACCCGATTTTTGGGTACGGGTCTTCAATGTTTCCGAAATATTAAAACGTCTAAAACTACTTTATTTGTAATAAAAGTATCATTTTTATACTGTGTTTTGTTAAATACGTGACTATGCTTTTTACCGATAAGAGTAGATTCTGTCTTTCATGCTATATTTATCTGATAATTGAATTGAAAGAAAATAATAATGTCACTTTTCCATTAATTTTTGCTTAATGTCACTTTTCAAGCCTATGATTTTCTAAACTTTAATTTAGTTTAAGGAACAATGACACTATATCTGGTTATTTGGAAGAAAAATCCATGTTTTTGTATAAAAACTCTTAAAGAAAACTTGTTAAATGACATTTATTAACGCAAATGACTATCAGTCTCAAAAACAGTTAATAATTTTATTCATTACACACCGTGACATTAAACAAGAAGTCACAAAATAATCAAACAGCAGTAATGTTGGAAGCAGCTTCTAGCAGTTATAACGGCTTTAAACATAAAACAGCATTTTTCAATTGACAAAACGAGTGAATTTATAGTAATTTGAGCTGGCAAAATTGACACTACATCGAAAATGACGATTAATAATGCTAAAAATCATTTTAGTTATTAAAACCACAATGTCATTTAACGTACTAAAAATACAGTACATCTTTATTATTCGCCTGCATCAAGACTCGAAATTCAAAATAAGACGGTCATTATTGATATAGTGTCATTTTAACAGTCTTAACACAAAGTATAACATTAAAAATTGCAAGAGGACAAGTGTCATTAAAGCGAAAATTACCTAAACTATTGCTTTAAATTGAGTCTTGATATTGATACTACATTAAAAGTTCGAACTGACGTATTACGAATAAATACTGTATTCCATTGAAAAATAATAGTACTTTCCGTTTAATATCACAGAATACCGTCATTAAGCAGAAAATGACAACCTTCTTCACAAAATCCACTGAATTTCACTGTATTTCTAATGATAGTGACACTGTTCCAAAAAGGCGCGCGTCAATTTCCACTATTCGCCGTAATGACACTAGCGCCCCCTGCCGTTTTAAATAGAGCTAGAGCAATAGGTGTCTTTGTATGGCGTTCCTTACAATCACGTGAGTTAGATGGCGTTGTTAACTCAAAAACGTCATTTTTTGGATAGTGACGTTATGATTTTCAAGGAGCGAAATGTTGAAATAGTGTATTTCAGTATTTTGCAAATATAAATGCAACCGTTTTAGGTCTTTACCGCTATGGTTTCCGAACGTGATTTGACATTCGCATTGTCTATGGATATGTCGCTCCTTGAAAATCATAACGTCACTATCCAAAAAATGACGTTTTTGAGTTAACAACGCCATCTAACTCACGTGATTGTAAGGAACGCCATACAAAGACACCTATTGCTCTAGCTCTATTTAAAACGGCAGGGGGCGCTAGTGTCATTACGGCGAATAGTGGAAATTGACGCGCGCCTTTTTGGAACAGTGTCACTATCATTAGAAATACAGTGAAATTCAGTGGATTTTGTGAAGAAGGTTGTCATTTTCTGCTTAATGACGGTATTCTGTGATATTAAACGGAAAGTACTATTATTTTTCAATGGAATACAGTATTTATTCGTAATACGTCAGTTCGAACTTTTAATGTAGTATCAATATCAAGACTCAATTTAAAGCAATAGTTTAGGTAATTTTCGCTTTAATGACACTTGTCCTCTTGCAATTTTTAATGTTATACTTTGTGTTAAGACTGTTAAAATGACACTATATCAATAATGACCGTCTTATTTTGAATTTCGAGTCTTGATGCAGGCGAATAATAAAGATGTACTGTATTTTTAGTACGTTAAATGACATTGTGGTTTTAATAACTAAAATCCCAAGTAGCACAGCTGGGTGGGAAATAGCTCGTATATCATATCTATTTAGGTACTTAAGTGAAATATATAGCCATGACTAAGTTCTATATAGGTGGAAAGAACCCTTATGCAACCAATATAGAGCCACGGGGAGAAAAATTGCAGCCTATTTTTGGTTCTATATTGAATCCATAAGAGATCTCACGATTACCTTAAGTGGCAATTAGAACTATGGGTGAAAGTTATGCGCAGTGAACGACGATTTTTATTGAACGATTTTAGGTTCTAAATTGAATCCATAAGAGATCTCACAATTACATTAAGTGGCAATTAGAACTATGGGTGAAAGTTATGCGCAGTGAACGACGATTTACTGAACGATGAATATTTCAGTTCAGTCAATGAGTGATAAATGGGACGCCAAAGTTCTTTTGAGTGACGTGGCAACAATTAAGTCGGTAAGTTGTGTTTTTTTAAAGTGAATGTGATCTGCCATTTTAATTTTGGATTTATACATCTGTTTGGTAACTGATTAAAACTTCACGTTCAGGCATTGAAATAAGCACGAAATTCTTGCGAATGTTTTTTTACCGTGAAACTATAGTATGGTTTCTTTGTAAATTTCGATGCGCCCTTGATTTGATCAGGAATATTTAAAAAGAGAGTGTTAAATCATATAAGGAATTGATACTGATAAGAACTAAAACTGTAAAAACCTGACGTAATGATTGTAGGTTACGTACAATGTTAAAGTAACATCGTCACAACTATCAAAAGTCTGTGATTATGCGTCAGTGTAATAAAATTCTGTTTAAAATAAATCATTTTCAAGGACTCCAATTTGTAAAGATGGCGAAACAAAAAAGATCTTACAGTGTTTATTTCTACTTATTTGTTCTCTATTTGAAACTATCAGGTGTGAAAATCACTTATTTGTATCTTGCGAGTGGCAAAGCAGTGAATGCTATTACGAATACTAATTATTTTCTCTTTTGTAGATCGTCCAGTGCTCGTGAATTAGGCCCAAGCAGCACATTAGTGAATTTTGCAGCTTATCTTATAGCTTTATGTTCTAAATGAGTGGTTTAACAGTGTTTGACTACACTTATAGCTTTAAACACAACTCAACCTTATTTACGAGTTCATCCCCAACCAGCAAAATAGTCCATTAAGAAATCATTTTATCACTAAAGAGTCCTATTAAAGCGTTATAAAGGTTTTCGTTATGACCATGTGTTTTATAAAAGCAACTTATATCACTTTTCAGCTGTATAATATTATACAGCACTTTAGTACTGTTTAATAGTGATGTAAACGTTTACATTACAGTCCTAAATCATGCCTTTAACGCTGCACTATAAATGATTCTGTTATATACCACTAAAGAGCTTCCTTGTCCTATTAAAGGAATATATATTACCGTTTTAAGGCAAATATGTGTTATTGTCGCTTCCAAATGAGTATTATAGTGCAAGTACTATAATTGTTAAAAGAATACTATTATAGGATAATAATGTACTATTATTGATTTCTTTAACACTGGTATGTATCGGATTTGTGAAATAAAGATTTCCAAATAGCTGCTATAGGACAAATACTATAGTTGCCCCGAGGACACTGTTAAAACACTAAAAAGTCTTGAAATCATTGTTTTGGTAACTGTTACGTCTCATAGTTGTATTAAAGAGTTTGAAATACTTTTAATGGGCCTTTCTGATATATAAAAGTAGCATTTGACCACTTATAATCAGCCAAAATGTCCAATAGTAGAAATTTAAAATGTTCTTTTAGAACAAGACAGACATATTGGTGTATGGTACTATCCTCTTACCACGTTGTTCTAAGCAAGGCCGGGTTCCGTACAAAATAATAATACGAATGAAACCACCCCAGCAAGTAATGTTTAATAATGTTCCAAATCAGATTGGCGCATAAAATCATCTTTTCGTAAAAAGCAGTCGTAATCCATCTTACTGTACGTACTGGAAAAGAAAAAAATATATATTGATCTTGGATCTGGGTATAAGTAGGTACCCAATAATTTGTTAATAATACAATTACTTGTGAAAAGTGATCCTGTAACATACATTGCAAATTATATAAATATATTATGGAAGGAACATGTACCACCAAATAATATCATAATGACATCAAAGGTTTCTTATACGGTTTAACAGGTGTCAAGGAACCCTATTTTTGTCATGGCGGCAAATGACTGACATGATAGACGTTATATAGTAAGCCTATAGTAAGCACGAAGACACTTTTATACCAGCGATCGAGAAATTTATATATTTTCGTGATTTTAATTTCATAAATATTAATAATTAAGGGGGCGCATGAAAATTTTGTTTATAATACTAGTATACTTTGTACGTAAATCTTCAATCGCAAGTAAAAATGGGAGTCTAAGACAATAACACTAATTTCACAAACAGTGAGCAGCCATTTTGCTTTAAATGTGTAGTTCAATCAATTTACTTACCAAGGAGATTTTTAGTTCCGAGCAGTACGCACCGTCTCACAACTCACATCAACTTTACGGATGAACTATAATAGCTCCCTTATCTCTAATATAGGACTTAAAAGTCCATTAACAGAACTCTGATTACTTTTTTGTAACTTTTTTGTGATGTAGATGGCTCAACAATCACTGTTAAAAGCTTAAAAAGTGTTACACGTCGCGGTTTTAGTATAACTATAGCACTAAAATGTGATGTATGGAGCCACAATAACACGGTTATGTCACGAAATTGCGATATAACTGTGCCAAAACCTGCCTGAGTAAACGTTTACATCAACGTTATAGGACATGTATGAAACACTAATTAGTGTTCTGGAAACGTTCTATGGACTTTTATAGTACTTACTTTTGCTAGTTGGCTGTCACTTATAGTTGCTTAGGAACGTTTTTTGTTTCTACTTTATTACTTATAGTTGAGTAAAGTCGATTTTTCTACTTAAAGTTGCATGCAGGTTGTAATTGTCACTGAATAAGAAGCAATATTGATATATAAGGCCCTAAAGTTACTTATGAGCCACTTTTATATATAAGTGGGAACATACCCTTATTTGGAACTTTTAATTCCAAATTACTAGTATAATAGAGTAGTATATCACCAATAGTGGCTAAAGAGATAATTTTACGGCCCTTTTGGAACCTAAAGTGATTGCAACTTTAAGGCCTAGAAGGGTCGTAAAATTATTTCTTTAGCCACTATTGGTGATATGGGCTTTTTTATTTAAAGTGCGTTCTCAACTGACAGTTACAGAACTGACGGTTAGTATCAAACTCCATACATTTCGTTACGAACTGACAGGTTAGACGGTATTTGAACATAGCTTAAGTTTTGCCTAACCGTACATTTTAAAATAGAAATGCCCATATACTACTCTATTATACTAGTCATTTGGAATTAAAAGATCCAAATAAGGGTCCCAAGCAGCACATTAGTGAATTTAGCAGCTTATGTTATAGCTTTATGTTGTTCTAAATAAGTGGTTTAACATTGTTTGACAACACTTGTAGCTTTAAACACAACTCAAATTGTATATGAGTTCATCTTGTCACTTGTAGTTGCTTAGGAACGTTTTTTGTTTCCACTTTATTACTTATGGTTGGGTAAAGTCGATTTTGCAACTTAAAGTTGCATGCAGGTTTTAATTTTCACTGAATAAGAAGCAATAGTGCTATATAAGGCCCTAAAGTTACTTATAAGCAACTTTTACATATAACTGGGAGCATACCCTTATTAGGAACTTTTAATTCCAAATGACTAGTATAATAGAGTAGTATATCACCAATAGTGGCTAAAGGGATAATTTTACGACCCTTCTAGGCCTTAAAGTTGCAATCACTTTAGGTTCCAAAAGGGCCGTAAAATTATCTCTTTAGCCACTATTGGTGATATACTACTCTATTATACTAGTCATTTGGAATTAAAAGTTCCAAATAAGGGTATGTTCCCACTTATATATAAAAGTGGCTCATAAGTAACTTTAGGGCCTTAAAATATCACTATTGCTTCTTATTCAGTGACAATTACAACCTGCATGCAACTTTAAGTAGCAAAATCGACTTTACCCAACTATAAGTAATAAAGTAGAAACAAAAAACGTTCCTAAGCAACTATAAGTGACAGGATGAACTCGTATACAAGTTTGAGTTGTGTTTAAAGCTATAAGTGTAGTCAAACACTGTTAAACCACTCATTTAGAACATAAAGCTATAAGATAAGCTGCAAAATTCACTAATGTGCTGCTTGGGATGATTTTTAGCATTATTAATCGTCATTTTCGATGTAGTGTCAATTTTGCCAGCTCAAATTACTATAAATTCACTCGTTTTGTCAATTGAAAAATGCTGTTTTATGTTTAAAGCCGTTATAACTGCTAGAAGCTGCTTCCAACATTACTGCTGTTTGATTATTTTGTGACTTCTTGTTTAATGTCACGGTGTGTAATGAATAAAATTATTAACTGTTTTTGAGACTGATAGTCATTTGCGTTAATAAATGTCATTTAACAAGTTTTCTTTAAGAGTTTTTATACAAAAACATGGATTTTTCTTCCAAATAACCAGATATAGTGTCATTGTTCCTTAAACTAAATTAAAGTTTAGAAAATCATAGGCTTGAAAAGTGACATTAAGCAAAAATTAATGGAAAAGTGACATTATTATTTTCTTTCAATTCAATTATCAGATAAATATAGCATGAAAGACAGAATCTACTCTTATCGGTAAAAAGCATAGTCACGTATTTAACAAAACACAGTATAAAAATGATACTTTTATTACAAATAAAGTAGTTTTAGACGTTTTAATATTTCGGAAACATTGAAGACCCGTACCCAAAAATCGGGTTTTTCGTTTAATGACGTTATGATTTTCAAGGAGCGATGTCACTAATGTCAATGACAGTTTTAACATTTTATTTAGGTTAAGTAAGGTTATTTTCTTTAGATTTCCACTGAGATTTCCTCACAAGTGTGATGAAAAACATTGTGTGTCAACAACTCGTGTTGTTAAAGCCCTTGGCTTCGCCTCGGGCTTGTAACAAACCCTCGTTTGTAATTCCTTACTTACCGCCCTTGATACACAATGTACTATTGTGGCCGTGGAGGTGTGTGAGGGGGGGGGGGGGGGTTATTATAAGGCACGTAATTTCAACATTTCATTGCATGTTTGAGAAATAGTACATTATATACTGAGATGAGATGAGAAATAGTACATCAGAAAGCGTTTTCCGTACGCGCAGCGTGCGGAAAAAGTCACTTTATGGCCAGGTGTGGCATAAATTATACTTATAACATTGTGGTTCCATCAGTAGTTAGGAGCCTGAATCTAATCTCACATACCCCCTCCCGGAGGGATGACGTCATTCCGTGACTCACGTCCCGGGGGTTGATTTCGCCTAACGACGACATTCCCTTATCCTTTTCCTAAATGGAACGAATGGTATGTGCAAAAAAGTTTATAACTTATGTAGTTTAGACAGGCTCATCTATAACTAGTTAAGACTAAATTGCTACGATTTTCCGTCTGGAAATATGTGTCGTTCTCAGGGAAAAAAACCGGTCAAGTGCGAGTCGGACTCGCGCACCGAGGGTTCCGTATAAACTAATAAGTAGACCAACCTTACGACTAACAGCAACCCTGCCTTAAACCCGCTTTAGCTCTATTCAACCAGGAAAAATCTTAACAGCGCGATGCAGCGTATGCTACAGCGACATCTATTGATACTAAATAGCGCGTAAATTTTACTTGTAATTTAAATTTAAGGGTGGATTTCACAGCGTTTCAAATGCCGTCATCACCAATCCCGAAATTTCGACGATTCACTTTAAGAATGTATCCCATTCTTTTGATAAAATCAGAAAATAGTACCTACTATTTTCACGTTTTGATCAAAAATTATGTAATTTTTAAAAAGATGTCATCATAATATCGGGATTGGTGATGACGGCGGTTGAAACGCTCTGAAATCCACCCTTAAACGTTACTTTTTGTTATTGGCTGATTGAAATAATTGTTTGTCAACTAAGTTAGTTCTCATGTATCATTTTTAGCCACAAGCTACCTTATTTTAGATTTGTGTCCCTAGATGGCGCTAGTGGTATTTCATTTTTATACTCGTATTATAGAGTTTTTAATAATTATTGTTACTTTATGTTTTTTCCCGATGCCTGATGAGTGATCATTGTATTTAATAGACATTTTTTATATAATCTGAAATAAATCATCGCTTAGTTTTGCTACTCTCCGCTAGATGGCTCTCGTAGGGAGGGTAGAACTAATATGTTAAGATTTTTGTAAATTTTTAAAAAGTATTCAAGTTAGGAAGAGAAAATATAACGGTCTTCCTAATAATAATAATAATCCTAATAAGTAGATACATGAATAGTTCAAGAAAAACTGTATGGCGATTAGTTTAGTAGGAGCAAATAAGTATGTGTTATGATTTTTGCAAATTTCTCAAAAACGGTGCAAGTGAGGAAAACCGTTATATTTTTCCTGTAATATTTAGGACGACATTAATAATTGGTAATTATGACACATTTTTCTGATCAGTAACTTCGGAGATAATAGGGGGGGAATGGTATTTTCTTAAACTTTTTTCGCCATAAATCAAAAACTATTTATTTAAAAAAAAAAAAAAAAATGTCATTTTAATCTACAAATTAAGCTCTTTCATTTGATACCCCACTCGATATATAAGCCCTACTTTCAATTTTGAAAATCCCATTACGGAGCCCTTTAAAAAAAAAGTAAAAAAGGTACAAGATTTTTTTTATGTCCAATAAGCTCGGGTTAGCGACTTTTAACACTATTCCAAATTTCAAACCGATAGCAGCAGTAGTTCCTGAGATATCTGGCTGTGACAGACGGACAGACAGACAGACAGACAGACAGACAGACAGACAGACAGACAGACAGACAGAGTCGCACCATAAGGGTTCCTTTTTTACCATTTTGGTACGGAACCCTAAAAATGGCTCTGGGCACAGTATGAAAGCAGTAATTTTAGTTTTAGTAAGGTACATCGCGCGCTTGAATGTGTGCGCGCCGTGTACGAACGCACTACAAGCAAAGAGAATGCGCAAGAATGCTCCAGTATGGATCGCACTCACATAGACGCGATCGTGCGTCTGTGAATACGTGGCGCGCGCTCCTAAACGGCCGAAGTTGGACTTGTTTGTCTTAATACTTAACTTATCGCACTTTTCTGATGAACATCTAATCTAACTTAACATCCGAAGGATGCATATTTTGCTGTACAAGAAGTGAATTTCCATAAAAGCATTCCATGTTTTTCTATTACTGGGTTTTTCTATATTGTATGTATAAACTAGGGTGGTAATATCCCTCGCCTACGGCTCGGGCCGCAAACATCTGCGATCTCGGCCTTTCTTTATTACCTCCCGTGTTGTGTACGTCATTTTATGCCACACCTGGCCATAAAGTGGCTTTTTCCGCACGCTACGCGTTCGGAAAAAGTCGCTTTCTGGCCACTACCTCTAGCACAACTGTGACACGCGACTCTTTGTCGCGCGATAAATGCTACCTATCTCTTTCCACTCAATATAGTGTGACAGTGACAGGTGATGCTCTGTCGCGCGAGATACGAAGTCGCGGCCAGTTATGCTAGACGTACAGGTGTGGCATAAAAGCCACTTTATGGCCAGATGTGGCATAAACGTGTTTTTTTGTTGCTCGATGGTACGAAATCCTTGCGCGAATCAAACTTGTACTTGGCTGGTTTTTACATAGATTTTAATGTGTCCTTAAGCTAGGGTCACGTCGGGTTCGGTTACAGTCACCTGACTAAATCTAATTTGGCGCACCCCCGCCCCGTTATCATATTACCCGCCGCCGCCGGTGACGTCACGGTGACTCAGAGGGGTGGCTCGCACGACATTTTGTTTACTGTCCCAAAACACTTTCAATATTTAATATTTGGACGAGTTTCCCATTGTGGCTTGTTTTGTAGTTCTTTTTCCTAGTTTACAGATAACACGTATAAATAAATTAACCATTTTTCATATGTCTGAGGAGACCTACAACTTTGACCTCGTCTGGGGCTAATAGCAACGTCCTGCCATTTTGAATAGGGTAAGTATATTTTGTGGAGTGTACAACAACAACACATAGAAGAATCAGCCTTGAGACTAATCATGTAAATCGGGAGAATCCCGCCAATTCCCAACCATCTGGCAACCCTACCGTAGTCGGGAAGAAATTAAACCAAGCAGTGTCTTTTTAGTTTTTGGCTTTATGGAGTGCACGTCAAAGCCTAATGAAAACAAAAGTCCCGACCACAAGGCCCCCCAGTTGTCAACAACGGGGTCGCCCACGCGGTGACTTCACGCTGAATCACGCACTCCCACCAGAGGTCGCGACGAAGCCGACTGCTAAATAAGTACTTCGATACCTGTGGCCCGTTTCACAAGCTACAAGTTACAATTTTATAAGTCTAAACATTGGCCAAAGGGCCGAAATTCTTATCAGTGCCTAAAATGGAGATGAAATAGTAGATTGTGTCACAAGGGAGCAAAATGATATATTTACGGCGAGGGCGTACATTGAATCCTGAACGAAGCGAAGGATTCTACAATTGAATCCCGAGCGTAGCGAGGGATTCTAAAGTAGAATCCGGAGCGTAGTGAGGGATTCAAGTGTTAACGCCCGTGGTGAAAATAATTTTGCTACCTTGTGGCACATACTGCTTTTCACACCGACTATGAGGAAAATTTAAATACAAACGCTACCTACCAAAATAACGAAAACGAAATATATAGTTAGTCAAAGAGCATCACACATTTTTAATAAAATGAAATGTCAAATTGAGAAATTTACAGTTCCTTATTATTTTATAAAACGTTTATTACTTTTTACGGACGGGACGAATTTCGGGACTTCCATATTATATTTATGGCCCTCGCCTGCGGCTCGGACCCCAAACACCTGTGGTCTGGGCCATTCCTTATTATCGACTTTATGTAGAGTCGATATGTAGAGTCGATATGTAGAGTCGATATGTAGAGTCAATGTAGAGTCGATAATGTAGAGTCGATATGGAGAGTCGATATGTAGAGTCGATATGTAGAGTTGATCTGTAGAGTCGATATGTAGAGCAATAATGTAGAGTCGATAATGTAGAGTCGATATGGAGAGTCGATATGTCGAGTCGATATGTAGAGTGGATATGTAGAGTCGATATGTAAAATCGATATGTAGAGTCAATAATGTAGAGTCGATAATGAAGAGTCGATATGTAGAGTCGATATGTAGAGTCGATATGTAGAGTTGATATGTAGAGTTGATATTTAGAGTCGATATGTAGAGTCAATAATGTAGAGTCGATAATGTAGAGTCGATATGTAGAGTCTATATGTAGAATCGATATGTAGAGTCAATAATGTAGAGTCGATATGTAGAGTCGATATGTAGAGTTGATATGTAGAGTCAATATGTAGAGTCTATAATGTATGGTATGGCAATGGCATATTCTAAGCAGGTTCAAACTAAAAATACCCTGTAGGTAGTCCTTGAACAGAAAAGTATCACTTTGATCCCTCTTATGAGGGATCAAAATACTTTTTTCTGAATAGGAGGTGTGAAAATGTATAGTACCACTAGGTAGGGTGGTAAAACAAAGAAAGGCCGAGATATGCGATCGAGGGCTTTCTTTATTACCTCCCGTGTTGTGTACATTATTTTATGTCTACACTGGGCCAGAAAGCGGTCCGACCCTTGGTGCGCGAGTCCGACTCGCACTTGACCGGTTTTTTTAGAAGTCGTTTCAAAATGTTTCAGAGAACCACACAGGGAGCAATGCTTTCTATGAAATCATATGTCGATGTAATGAAATTATGAAATGTTTATTAGTCATTCATGCCAAGCCTCAAGGGTAATGCCAAAATATAGCCTCAAGCAAGTCTTGTAATATTTCGCTAGTTAGCCTATTCACTTCAGTGAGGGTGACAGCGCCCACGTCTCAGTCACAACACACAACATCTTATGTCAGTAGAGCGTCCCGTCGGTTAAGACCTTCCAAACTGAAGGCATCACGTTTAGTGCCCACACTGACCCGGTCCGCCAACGCCGCAGGAAGGTTATGAAAGCGTTGCCGCGTTATGTAGTTATAGTTCCGTATTTTATTAAGGCGAGTCGCGGCCTCAATGCCCTTGAGGATCTGGGCGGAGCTTAGCTGGGCATTTCTCCAGAAATATGTCTGCGGTCACCTCATTCATCTGGCCCTTTTTCATACTAAATGTATGGAGACAGATGAATGAGTCGCAGACATATTTCTGGAGAAATGCCCAGCTATTGCTGCCCCGCCAGCTATGTTTCCCCGCAACGATTTTACGCGCCTCATATTTAGTTCGGCACAGTATTGCGCTGCATAGTCCAAGACGCCGCCGCTGACTGACCTGTCTTATTTAATTGTTTTGGAAAAATAGTAAGCACATGTTTGACATTATTTGTACTACATGATGACATTATTATGAACTCCTTTAGACACAGTAGGTATTGGTGGTAGGTGTTGACAAATCGGGGGTAACTGTGAACATCAAATTATTTTTAATTTGAAAAATGTGCCAATATTTCCATTCCAATCCAACGTTCAATTCAACCGTTGCAAAAATTAAGCAGATACCGAAGTATAATATATATTTTTTTCAGAATCTTCCGTCAGCTAGATTACGAGCCTTAGGGCTTTAAAAAACCCTAAAAATCACCAATTTACCCCACGGAACGCCTTAAACTTGAGCGGCAATACGTACGCTTGAATGCTGCGTGTTTTTGGAGCTTGAATTTATAGGGCGGATTTTTAAAGGGCACAAATATCGGACTAAGCCTTTCGGAGGCCCTGGGCCACGCAACACGCAACTTGGTGACTTAACATTGAAAATGAAATTAAAAAAAAGCCGGTCAAGTGCGAGTCGAACTGCATTGAGAGACAAACTTAGCTTTGCTGTTGGAAAACTGTTATCCTCATACATCGATATAGGTCGCGGTTAGTTTAGTAAGTGACAAAATAAGTTTGTATTGCGTTTTTTGTAAATTTCTAAAAAACGATGCAAGTTAGGAAAGCTGTTATATTTTTCCTATAATATTCAGGTGTTCAGGACAATATTAATAATCGATAATTATTTCACATTTTTCTGTTCAGTAACTTCGGAGATAATAGGGGGAATGGTATTTTTTTGAACGTTTTTCGTCTTAAATCAAAAACTATATGTTTAAAAAAAAAACAGTTTTAGAATGTACATATTAAGCCCTTTTGTTTGATACACCACTTGATATAATAGCCCTACTTTTAACTTTCGACATCCCATTTCGGCCCCTTTAAAAAAAAAGCCGACAACGGACGATAGCATCGCACCCTTGGAACAATTGTGACTTTTATAATCGAAGTCTCCAACCCACACAGGACCAGCGTGGGAACTACAGCCCATTCACTCTCATTTATGAGAGGCCGGTGGCAGCAGTGGCTGATGATGATGATCATACATACCTGCAGTACATACCTGCGTTGGACAGCCACCCCAGCACGCCCCGCAGCGCGAAGCCATTAGGCATTACTCGTCCAAAGTGGTCAAAGTGGCCATTACCCGATAACGGGCGATAGCATCGCACCCTTGTAGCAGTTGTAACTTTAATAATCACCCCGGACCTCCGCATTGCGTTACCCATTTCACACTTGAGTAATTCCATGAAAATGTAACGCAAGTTACCATTTCATCGCGGGTTTGTTTATTTATGATGTAAACTGTGTGTGTGTTATGGGCACTTTTGAGCCAGCTACGAATCCTTTTTAACGTAAGCTGAAGTGACGAAGCCTGTTGCGGATTACTTTTGTTGGTAAGTGTGACGAAGCCTGTTGCCGATTTGAAGTTGTAATCTAACCAAGTCTGCGTTGCGGATTTAATCTTAAGTGGTGATCTTTTTTTTTCAATTTAAGTGTTGATTTTACTTCAGGTAAGTTTTACTTAATTCCTAGATCTATATTAACATTTTAAAAAAATACGCGGGAAATTAGTAACTGACGTTACTCTGTGCCATGGAATTACCCACTTACAAGTAATTAATCCATCTGTAGGTGTTTGTGCATGTGCATATGCATTTACAATACAAAAAGTACAAATGGTGGACTTAATGCCTTAAGGCTTTCTCTACCAGTCAACCAATGGCTAAACGGAAACATTAGCTTGGTGCAGGGCCTTTAACGTCAGTGGGAAAAACTTAAGACTTACGTACAGTCGAGTTCATTTACATCTACACATATAAGAGAGCAAAAATATCTGAACACGGTTTTATGCTCCTGACAGGGTCGTGTTCAGATATTTTTGTTCCCGTAAGTGTGTACATGAAATGAAATCGACTGTACTAGACTATTAAGGTAGACGTCCGAGTGCTTGACACTGTCCCAGTAGTCGTCATCTTGAATGTTAAGTCATTAGCGATAGAGGAGGCAGCGGGTTGTCGACTATTCGGCGCTAGCGTGACTAGGACGTTTACTTCATTGTGGATTTAAGGAAAACACCTGATTTTTATATGCTATAAATTTATTTTGGAAGAAATATCAAGACAGACAAAAAAAAGTTTATATTTATTTTATGTTAACTAATATAGAAATAACACGATAAAAGGCGATAATATAGAAAGGATAAAATAGAAAATATCTCAAAGCTTGAGATTGGTTTGAAACTCAAACCATAGCTTGGCAACTTCGTAGGTGACAATGGTGACACTGATCTGTGTGCTTTTTGTTCTGTGCAGCCGTTACTACTTAGACAAGTTACCGCCAACACGAACGGCGACCGACGGAGGCAGCCTCCAGGTGAGTGTCACCAACGAAGTTGCCAAGCTATACATACCTACACCTAAAAATTTAATTAAACTACCTAAAGTAAAATACACAAAAGTATCCCCTCAAGCAGGGGTGGGATAACGGTATGAGACTAATTTACCTACTAACGAAAAGCCTAAATAAATGTTTTTTTTTTTTTATAAAGTGATTTATTTCATTACTTAAAACTTATTATAAATTGCAAACTAAACTACAAGAATACCTACACATTTAAAATTAAAAACTAAAGCTAAATTAAAATTAAATAAGTTAAAACTAAAATAAATCTAAAAACGGCACCTGCGGCATGGTGCCGAAGATGCTGGCAGCATTTCCTCGCTGTATTGTAAGGCTGATACGTTGAGCGAGGAAGCTGCCAGCTTTTCGGTCCCTCGTAGTTTCTCTGAGTCTCTTCGATATCTCCTTGAAGAGACTCAGAGCGCCAGGGCTAAATTAATTTATGTATGTATACGAAAAAATGGCATCAAATATCTAAATCCTAATCGGCTTATCCTAGAAGTTTGTTAACTTTCATCCCTATTACTTTCTTTACTATTTACCATCCGTGTGCCCGTGTTGTTCTGAGTAGGCTCGTATCTTAGCACGTTTGTGCATTAATGACTTCATATCTTCATTTCTTCGTGGCTTGTCGAGTTCGACTTGTTGTCTAAGCTCTTGAACGAAGTATTTCATTACTTCTTTTGTTTTTCTGGGCTTCCGCACACATGCGGGATCGAGAACATCCACTTTATCAGTTTCGGCGTCAGTGGAAAAAAATATCGACTTTGGGTCCGACCAAAACTCTTCCCCGACTGCTCTTTTGAGTTTTTGATATACCCAAACCTGATAGGACTGCCCTGCGCAGGGCAGTTTCAACTTAATTTTGCAATAATAGCTAGGACATGACACAAGTGACGAGTTTACTTCCATAGGTTGTATACCCGAATACCAGTACTCTACTCTATGTATTTCGCTCCCACATTCGATACTGAGAGGCATCCAGTGAAGCTCAACATTATGTGTACTCATCCTGGTCAGCTTTAAGTCCAACGGGGGAGCAAGTTTGAGGATGGAACAGTGGTCAATGGTAAAAGTTTCGTTGGAACAGCCAAGCTCATTGCAAGATTGCATTAGAAAGATCGACATGTTCTCACTCAAAAAGCTTCTGCTGTAGCTAATGTTATCCCACACGCAAGATACAGATTCATTAAAATCGCGACTTAAATCTTTGGAACATAAAGGCACAGGGATTCCTTTTTTTATATATGATAAAGTAAACGTAATGTCGTAACTTAACGAAGTCCACGTACAGTTCAGATACTTATAGTGGTGCAATAAGCAGCGGAAGTTCACAGCCGCAGGGTGAGGAACGACCTTAAGATAAAGCGACTCTGTAGCACAAGAATACAATTGGTCCGCGGAAGTGACATCTGGTGTCTTGATAATCCACGTCGTTGTAGATCCATTAACTGTTTTTTGTTCATATGTAGCAGCTTTATAATTCAACCTTAAGGTGGATTTCTTGGGCCAGGAACAGACGATTTCTACGGGGTCACCATATTTAACTACGTAAACATATTTGTTAATGACACGTAAATTCGCAGATATGATGTCCATTCGCGGCGTGACGAATAGATCCACGATACTCATGTAATCTGAGGAACTGTCAACGCAGCCAAACGTAGAGTATGATTTAATAACTTTCTTAAACTTCAGTGAGTTATTTGCCTTTTCTGTTGATATTTCTTTATTGCCTTCTTCAAGATTGATAAGCTTCACAGCTCGCGGTCCAGCACAAAACAGTTCAATAGAATCTCCAAATGGTAAATTATAATACGTTTGTTTACTAGAATTACGAGTGACCGGCTCAAAAAGAAATGGTTTGATAATTTCTTTTTGTAACTGAATGCGTATGAGGGGAAGGACTTTAAGTTTCACACTACGATAGATAGCGGTGTCCCCGTCTGTGCAGATGTACTCCGATGTTTGTAGATCTGGTTTGCTCACAAACCACTTTATTGTGGTT
The DNA here is from genome assembly GCA_947034925.1 of Eudemis profundana. Taxonomy (NCBI): domain Eukaryota; kingdom Metazoa; phylum Arthropoda; class Insecta; order Lepidoptera; family Tortricidae; genus Eudemis; species Eudemis profundana. Next base: position 3,170,494 of record OX344814.1, on the reverse strand, counting down.
TTGTTCAGGGTGGAAGTTGGTAGTTCTTGTCCATCCATAGTCATGACTAGTCCTGCGGCGGCCGGACCGGAACACAACACTGTTATAGGATTTCCGTCGTACTGTTTGACAAATTCACCTTTTGCGAACTCGACGTTTGGAGATATTACACTGAAGGCTGGTGTAACTGATATAACCAAAGAATCCTGGCACGAAGTTGTACTGTCGATACACACGTATTCCGCTTTATGTACATCTGACTTTCTGGTAGTCCAATCGATGGATCTTTTACCCGACGTGTCCGTTTGTAAATGTGCTCCGTCCTTTGTCATTACGAGTGTAGCAGCATCCGGACCTGAGCATATGAGTGTGAATGAAGTTCCATATGAAATGGTAACATTTCGATCCTTGGGGATGTGTTCAGATCTCATCCTATCATCGTACAAGTTGAGAATCATTAGACGGGGGCCTTCATCGCACTGAGGGTTAACTTGTGGACCCTCGAGTAGAGTTGCGTGGTAGCAGTGAGCGGACGGCAGACGTGCCAGCGCTACACACGCGAGCGCTAGCTGCAGCGCAGCACACATCGCGACCGGCCAGAACACAAGATGACTTAAACTGCGCGTTCAGCGTTACAGACCGAATTGGAAAATCCTTAAATATTTACTTCGATGCACTTCCTTGTAGCCAATTATATTGAAGACTTATTCTGGTTTTCCTGTAAGTTGACATTTTCAGGGCTCCGTACCTCAAAAGGAAAAAACGGAACCCTTATAGGATCACTTTGTAGTCCGTCTATCAAGGCCCTTTATCTCGGGAACGCGTGGAGGTATCGAGTTGAAATTAAAACCATATACTCCAACCATAGGGTCTACACCGGTCTCTTTGAAATTGTGAAAATTGAAAAAAGAAAACTTCTAAATTTTCGAATTTTCGGCCCCAGCACCGGCCCCGGCACAGTGTGTGGCCACTTGGCCACACACTGTGCTCTGGTGGCCAAGTGGTTAAGGCGCTGGGCCGGAAATCCAGAGGTACCGGATTCGATTCCCGGTCTGGACCACAGGTGAGTACCATTTAATTTTTTTATGTACTTTGATTTCTTGTATCTATATATGTAAATTATAAACAATTTCAAATAATTTTAAATTGCAAACTTAACTACAAGAATACGCGTTTAAATTATTTCATCTAAATATTCGCGGTAAAAATGTATACTGAAACAGTTTTGGAAAGGAAATTGAAAATGTTTCATTCTGTAATTCTATTTTTTGTCTATTTTACTTTTAGTGTCTCCAGAAAATAAGTTTGATCTTTTGGACTGTTTTTAATTTATTTCATTGCATATTTAAGAAAAGCACTATACATGCCTCGGCGTGAAATGGGGTTGCCAGCCTCGTAACTATCTAGCCTCGCGTTCGCTCGGCCATCCATATGTACTCGGCCGGCAACCCCTTACTTCTCGGCCTCTGTACTACATATTATTTTCTGCTGAAAATAACGAACCACTTATATACGGAACCCTTCACAAGTCCACACCGCGTGTCTCGTTAGGTATAAGTATTTGTTTGTTATGACCATTCTATATTATATTATTGTCGTTATTTCATATCATTTAATTTCATGCTTCCATAGTAACTACCTAAGTTTCGTTCGTATTTTCTTGGAATTAATGAAGACTGTGCGACATGACAAGGACACTCGCGTAATAATCGAGCAAAATTTACGCATCGCTAAACAATGAATCCGTTTTCGGAGCATTTGCGCCCCGCAACCCGCTCACCCCCCTATATTTTTACGCGGTATACCGTATATCACACACAATCAGTCGCAAAAATGACATTTCAAGTTACATTATAATCGATGCTAATAACGCTCACTTATAACCTGTGTCTATAAAAACTGTCATTCTAAAAAGAACTCAATTCCATAACCCTATATGTCAAATTTGAAAACGCACATTGAAAACTTTACATTAATATTACCTATCGAAAAGTGCCTACATTGTTTATGTCAAAAGTGAACAGAAAATAAATGGAGTCGCTTCCTATATTTTTAAATTTTTTATTTGTTAAATCGATACACAAAACTTAGTTATGATAATGTATTCTACAGATCTACTCAAATCAATAAAACACTACCTTGTTTTCTGTACTGTTTGTATGGGAAAAAGTAAAGTGAAATTGATAAATATATGTACCGTAAAAACGAGTAATTCTAAATATTATTTGTGTTATTTATTTGAATGGAATAATCAAAAAACTTTAAATAATTTTCGTGGATTTTCCGAATACAATCCTACTAATATTATAAATGTGAAAATTTGTGAAGATGTTTGGATGTCTGTTACTAAATATGGGGTAACAACTGAATGGATTGATCTGAAATTTGGCATGTAAGTAGATCAAGTACTGGATTGAAACATAGGATCTATGCCGGTAATTAGTTCCCTTGGCACTATAACGGGAACAACGCGGGTAAATGCTAGTAAAGAATAAATAATTAATCATTTGAAAAGTGGTCGAATGATTCATTCGCGGATATGCTATTCACGAATAAATAATTCAGCAATAAAAATATCGTGTTATTGTTTAGTCGAATAATTATAAGTCCTGATAGTTATCCGAATAATCTTTTGTACTCGGATAATTATTAGGACAAAAGATTATTCCAATAATGCTAATCTTTGGTTAAGAACTGGTAATGTATAGATAGGTACTACTGCAAATTATAGCACAAACAAAAATTAATTCGAGCATGGTGTTTTTACGGGCAATATATTGAACAATTTTTACATTTTAAATTTACAATATATTTACATTTTTACATATTTGTCGGGAATTCGTAGAAGCACTCTCAAGTACTTCGGGGCGCGGGTTGCGGGAGGAAAGACCGGGAGGCAGAGATTGGGCGAGCCCTTGTCGTGCGCGGACGCACATGCGTGTTGACGAGTGATTGATTTGATAATTGGACTAATTACCTAGTGTTAGAGATTTATTAAGGACAATCGACCTGTAATATTGTCTAACCTAATTAAATCGTGTATTGGACTAATTTGACTGTTTTTATCATCTCGGGGAACCCACTGGCGATTTACCCATCAAAATGCCCACAGATGACGAAATATCGGACTTGCAGAATGAAATTGCGACATACGAGTTTTTATATTTCAATCTACGTCCATGTCAAAAAACCTCTGTCATGCGTTTGGAAACAGTATAAAATGACCACCATTAGCCATATATGTACCTAAGGTCAGTGCGTTGTCTGTGCCAGTGTTAAAAAATGTTTAAAAAGTTATTAAAACATCTTTATCGATACTAGATATAATGACAATCTAGTTGGCCTTTGAGTGTTTATAATAACATGTGTAGATAGTAGATGTATGCAACTTTACATAATTAAGCCTTAAATACTCGTGTGATCTTATAATGGTTATGTTGCTATCGTGTTTTAAGACCTCTCGCTATGTATCAGTAGTATACCCTTCTTACATATTTACATTTTGTAAGCGGATAGTTCTCATATTGTTTTACGAATCCATCACAGACGTGGTTAAACTGTTGAGGTTTTATGAGGCAAACATTGATTTAATATACTAGAGAGTGATATGTATTATACATTACCTACTAAGTATTGGCTACTCACTAATGCATTCAAGAAAAACCGACTTATGAGCCATCCTGTATATTTACACTATTATAGTTTTCCTTATTTTAATTTAATACAATGGGTATTATTACAAATGTTTCTATTTACGTACACCAAAATAATATTTAATTGTACAATTGAAAGTCTCGACGACGCCGCTGTTCCAATGTCAACATTTCTTGTCATTTTCCCGCAGCGTAAACTAGACTTATTTGTGGTATAAATATGACGATTACTTACTTTCTCTTAGTCATATAGTTACATTTTTCAAGTAATAGTGCTTTCCTTTTCCTTTTGGAAAAACCAACACGCTTTTTTCCCATTATTAAATAAGATTTCTCACAGGTTTTGTTTACGGCGCGGCCAGTCAACTGTCACAGACCTGTCGTTGGCAACGGCCGTCGGCGGACTGAGGGGAGACTGATTTCATACAAATACGCGCTTGTGCTAGCTTATATGAAAAGGTCGTATACGTAGAAACGGTTTTTTTCGTTTCAATTACAAACTACAATTAATTTTCAAGAATCTGGTCTCAGATATTAAAGTATAGGTTAAAACTATGTTACTCAGAGAATTTAGGGGCTTAAATAGGTCTGGTTTGCCTGTACAGTGCAAATTCCGCTTTTGAAAGAGGTATCTTTGACATACAAAAGTCTGTTACAAAAGTAAGCAAATCGTGTTTCTGCGTCTCAAAAAATGGAGTAGATGATCCCAATAATCAGGTTATCAAATGTTACTTTCATATGTTTTATGATTCCTGAGAAAAATCGAAATCCCTGCCACCAAAATTTCCGATTCGTCATCTTAAGTGAGTATAATTAATACAAAAATAAAATGTTAAAATAAGCGACTTCGAATGAACCTTAACTTTTTATATAACCTATAACAAAAGCGCGAGTTACTATGAAAATACCCCAATCGCCATATTATAACAAGTACAAGGTGCTAATTAGGGTTCCTGAGTTGTCGACACTATTTTTTCTCGAGGTTTTTCGAGAATTCTCGAGGGCTATTCTTCAGAAATATCTCTGCGACTCATTCGTCTGTCTCCATACATTTAGTATGAAGAAGGGCCAGATGAATGAGGTGACCGCAGACATATTTCTGAAGAAATGCCCTCGAAGCCAATGTCTCGGGTCTCACTCGAGTCTTTTCATAAATAGGTCTAGATTTGTTCAAATGATACAATAAATAAATAAATTGTGGGGCAGCAATCTTACACAAATCGAGCTAGTCCCAAACTAAGCAATGCTTGTATAGTCTTTCGGTTGGACATTTGTACGATCTACTTAAAGGAAACAATACTGTTGTGTGGTTTTGTACCTCATTATCGTCCGTCATAAAAGAGAAGCGTGCTTCATAGATAGACTTTGTACCTACATTGATATTTCAGTGGATTATAAACTCTAGGGCCATTGCAAAGAGTTAAAATTACTTTAATAGAAATGTGGCTTTAGACGTATTATAAACCCTGGCGTTTACCTGACTACCTGAGAATCGAACAAATGCGAAGGCAACTGGAACGCCATTATTCTATTAATGCATGTAAACTATGGTTCATGGAGATAGAGTTGATAATCAATTGAACTCTAAAGGTGGTTGTACGACTTTTTACAATATGGTCATTTTGGTGTTTTTGAGGTTTACAAACAATCGCTTTGTTTTAAGTAGATCGTACAAATGTCCAACCGAAAGACTATACGATGGGTACTAGACGACGATAATCATACTTATATAGATAAATATACACTTAAATAGACAGAAAACATCCAAGACTCAGGAACAAATACTCCTGCTCATCAGTCATCACACAAATATTTGCCCTTACCAGGATTTGAACCCGGGACCCTTCGTAGGCGGTGTCACTCCCACTAGGCTAAACGTGTCATAGCATTATTTTTCGTTACCTACCGGTTGTTCGTTACGTTACGACGTAACTGCATAATGTCTTACTCATTAATTTGATTAAAATACAGTAAGTTGCTTAAAAGGTGCATTGTGTCTGCCCAAAAACTCCAAAATTCAAAATTTATGGGAAAAAGTAAAAATAAATGTAAATCGACCTGGACTCTAATTAGAGTCGATTTACTGTCAATATTGGAATTTATTTCGGAAATAGGCCTTACACTAAATTATACCAAGTGCGAAATTTTTATACCGAACCACGTCAACTCGGACCGAAAAATCGAAATTTTGACGAATTTTAATGACCTTCTACCAAATATTTCTGTCCATTCTCACTCTTCACTCACACTTCTAGGCTCCCCAATTTTCGATGAAGCTATCCCCCCTATCATAAACTGCAAACTAAACCTTTTCAATTACACATCTAACATGCTTCTCGAAATTAATCCACATATGGCCCTTTTTATTATTCGGTTCTGTTTATTCACTCCTAAATTCATGTTTCTCCTCCGCAGTTGCCAGATTTGGAAATTTCCCGCCATCCTATTATCTATAGATAACTCCCTCCAGGCAACCCTATCAAAAACTCTCAACATCCACTTCGAAGCCAGACCTTGGTCCCAAGCGGTTCTCCCCATTAGATTCGGCGGCCTGGGCATTCGCACCACAACCAGCGTGGCACTACCGGCCTTCCTGTCCTCCTCATACAGCTCACTATCTCTAGTCGGTTTCATTCTAAACCAACCTAGGTTACTCGACGACGAGATAGTGGGCCTGAAGGAGGCCCGGGAATCCTGGTGTGTTTCATGCCCCGGTGTGGATATACCAGTAACAACAATCAGACATGTACAAAAAGCATGGGACGTCCCGCGTCTCAAAGCAACCCACGCCTCGATGTTACTCAACAGTCCGGACGACTCAGACCGAGCCCGTATCCTAGCCGTTTCCACGCCCGAGTCGGGCCACTGGCTTTGCGCTCTCCCTTCGAGGCAGATAGGCACAGTTCTGGACCCGAGCTGCTTAAGGATAGCAATATGCTTGAGACTCGGATCCAGAATCTGTGTCCCCCACACGTGTGCCTGCGGCAAGAACGTCGATCAGTTGGGTCGACATGGCCTCTCCTGCATAAGAAGCGCCGGCCGTTTATACCGCCACGGTGCCATCAACGACTTGGTTCGTCGCTGGCTTGCCACCACCTCTGTACCTGCGATCCTGGAACCATCGGGTATGGCAAGGGACGATGGCAAGCGCCCTGACGGAGCCCCGCTGGTGCCGTGGAAACTGGGCAGGGCATTGGTTTGGGACGCAACGTGTGTCGACACGTTTGCGCAGTCCCATATCCAAGCAACCCGCGCACAGGCAAGCGCTGCAGCTGACCAGGCTCAAGTCATCAAGCGCCGCAAATACTCGTCGTTGCTTAACGACTATGAGTTTGCGGCGCTTGCAGTAGAGACACTGGGCCCCTGGTCAGCTGACATGAAAACCTTTATGAGGGCCCTGTCGAAACGACTGATCGACGCCTCGGGGGACCCCAGGGCTGGCGCTTACCTCTCTCAAAAAATCGCTCTCGCGATACAGAGAGGTAACGCCGCCAGCGTAATGGGAATGGGGACTATGCCGCAGGCAGACCTGCTGGACGGGGTATTCTTTTTATACTTGTTTTTTTTTTATGTTTATTTAGTTTTAGGTTTTGATTACATTTTTACTTTCTATATTTTTTACATTTCCTATTTGTGTAACTCTTATATTTAAAAATAAATAATTTGGAAAGAAAAAAAAAATTATATAAATAAAACTGCAAAATATAGCAAAAATCGTTTTTTGTTTTTTTTAATGGCTGAATGCCGTGATGCTAGGGCCCAAATAAATGTGGAGTGGAAATTAAAAAAAAATACATTGCCGAATGGCAATGAAATTTCATACTTACAATGTAAGTATGAAATTCCATTCCGTGCCAAGTGTCAAGCCGCATAGGAAACGAGGTACTTTGAGGCCTATTTTTAGGCACATAATGTCAAAATTTCATGCCATGTTTGAGAAAACGTAGTTTATTATTTTTTTATTAAGCTAATAAGCTTTTTAATAAATTTAATAAATTTTTAATTTTTCTCTTCTAATAAAATATTTAGAATTCGTTGGCAGACGTTAATGGGTCATTCTCAAAAAATGATGTCCGTAGTTAGGGCTTTATAAAACAACCTCTTAATCTTGTTCCTTTGTGTAACGAAACTTACCATACAATTTATATGGTAAACTTTCGTTACACAAAGGAACAGAATTAAGAGGTTTATAAAGCCCTAACTACGGACATCATTTTTTGAGAATGACCCTAATGCTATAAGCTCTAATAAAGAATAATGATGATGTTAATAATTGATTGATTGATTTGATTCCTAAGGAATGCAATACCCGGTCAAATTTGAAACTCAGGTATTGCCCTAAAGAAAGTCAGTTACCCGGGTTTTCGGGTACCCGGGTTGCGTTACCTACAATGAACTTGCCGGCATTGCCGGCCGTGTAAGCAAGCATGTGATGTTTTACCACGTTTGCTTTAAGGCAATAATAAATAATACGATACGTGCATAATTTTTATTAATTACTAGGTTATTTAACCCGGGTTCTGAGTCAAAATACCCGGGTTTTACCCGAATCTAAATAAGTCCGATTACCCGGGTACTCGGGTTTTTAGGTACCCGGGTTGCGTTCTCTACTCAAACTGATGATTCAACAAATAGACATGACATAGCCTATACTCCTCCCATCCTGAGCCCACGATCGCTCAAACACGTAAATTGAGATAGACACGCATTAAATGTCACTTACTCTATCTCCTAGTTATCTCCTAGCTATTACTTGTTGCCAGGCTATTCTGACCCTTAATCCTAAAGCAGTAGAATCTGGATTAGTGGTGTAGGAACTAGATTTCGTCCCACACGGAACTCGTGGGTGGATAGTACGAGAATGCCCTTGGATGTGGGTCAATTGTTGTGTTTAGACAGTTTGTTTATTATCGAACTTGGCCTATTGTGTTGCCTGGTTAGACTTGAGGGTTTTTTTTGTATAGTTAAAGCTTTTGTGTTACTCACAAATGTATACTGGCTGTGATTTTTTGGCTCCAAATATTAGGAAATAAATTGAGATTCCTCTAGATCAGGGTTCCTTAAACTGTGGTCCATGGTAGTATGAAAAAGGGCCAGAGGAATAAGGTGACCGCAGACATATTTCTGAAGAATCACCCTGGAATGGATTTGTTCTTTATTCTACAGATTCCCGATTCTACATATTCCTGATTATTCAGATTTCCAACTCTACGTCCATTTCTATAGATTCCCGATTCTACAGGGCACAAGAGCATATCACACTTCACTTCACACTGTAGGGTGTGTAAATCGGACTAACCCGGTACCTAACTTACCTAGGGGCCCTGGATCTCTAAATACGAGCCTGGTGGTGTAATTACTAGGAAGAGAGCAGAGAGATAATAGTAGGTACTAACCTAACCTAACCTAACCTAACTTTCAATGTTTCGTGACTAAAATTATTCGGGGAACAGTAGACTCGTCTTCAAGGAAAGAACGAATTCATTTTGTACAAGGTTAAATGTAATGAATTGCCTATTGACACAAAAAATCTAGCTATGACATGAGGAAGAAAACAAGCTAAATAAACCACTAAAAACCGGTTAAGTGCGAGTCGGAATCGCGAACGAAGAGTTCCGCACCACCAGCAAAAAACGTCAAAAACACGTTTATTGTACGGAGGCTTCGTTGATTTTTTTTATTTCATTTTGCGGCCATTCTCACGAAGTATGACTGCGTCTAATTACCGCGTCTCCATACATTTAGTATGAAAACAGCGTCGCGGTAATTAGGTGACCGCACGCAGATATACCTTGTGAGAATGACCGTTTGATTATTTGTTGTTCTAGCGGCAGGTACACATTATGGGATAGTTTCAAGTAGGGATGTAACGATACCGATACCGATACCGATATATCGGCCGATATATCGGTATCGCCGATATATCGGTATCGCCGATATTATACAACCGATATTTGAAGAATTTGCTGTATGAAAAAAAATCTGCAAAAAGTAATTTCAATTTCTGACTTAATTTATGTATTGGTCTATTCTATTACCTTGTGCAATGATAATTACTATGTTAATTAAATCTTTGGTTCTTAATAAAAAAAAAGAATTTTGAGTTGACAATTTATTATTTTTACTTTACACTTTCAAGGTTGACTCTCTGGTAAATATAACCAGTAGTCATTGCCATTAGTTACAATAAGGACATAAAAATATCTGAAATTCATACTTCATTATTTAGCTAAGATATCGGTATCGGTATCGGTATCGCCGATATTAACTACTATATATCGGTATCGGTATCGTATCGGCAAAACTGTGTATCGTTACATCCCTAGTTTCAAGTTTCTACCAAATACGATTCCAAAGATGAGTAACAGACGGACAGACAGTCAGACGGATTTCGAAGGTTTAGTAATTGGGTCCAGTTGGCACCCATTGGGTACGGAACCCTAAAAAATGCTCAAGTTTGTCTATGTGAAGTAACATTTTAAATGGAAACATTATCGTATATTTCTGAGAATTTTCTAAAAAAAACACTGAAGAAAATTTCAGAAATAGCTGAGAATTTCTAGCTTGACTTACTTCGGAATTTGCGAAATTTCTTTTCGGTAAAAACTGGAAATAAAATTCTTAAGAATTAATTAAATTGTCCATACTAATGAAACTTTTGTATTCTATTTGATTAGTAAACACTATAATTAACTGTGGCAGAATGACATCACGCCGTCGCCTCGGCTGAATCACTCAAACAAACAGAAAAACATTATTGTCTACCAATACCGTACAAAATGTGTTAGGCTTATTTACATCTTGGATTTACTCAGAAGTCTTGTAAAGTGATGATTCATTTTAATAATGTCCTGTAATGTCATTCCTGCGCTTATCCCCGTTTCTTAGAGGTAGGTATTCGTAGATCAGTGTTTTTCAAACTATTTTATGGCACGACCCCTTTTGTATACGAAAATATTTGACCCCCTATCCTCCACGATTTCTAACCTGAATGTTATTCCGTTTCACTTTTGAGGTTATTTGTTTTTTTTTTATTTGAGGTTTCTCGACCCTTGCGACCCCCTTCTAGAGGCTCGGCGACCCCCCAGGTCGCAACTAGGGAATGCAATAACCGTCCAAATTTTTTAACCGGTTATTAACCGATGTGATGCCGAAAAAACCGGTTAACCGGTTAAAAACCGGTTAATTTATTTTCGTCCATTTTTGTCGTTTTTGTGAGTGTATGATAATAAGAACTACTTTAAAATATTGCTTAGTCGATTATTAAATAAAATCAACTTAAATAACAAACAATAATAATGGGAACTTTACTGACAGTATATCGTGATAATTTGGCCAGAAGGAAAATAAAAAGTAAGGCCTGTTTTGAAACGGATTCACTACCTAGATTTACAATATGAAATGAACATGATGTTTTTTTTATTAGTTTTTTAATGCGGGTAAATTACACCACATTTTTGTGTTACATAAAATCGAAGAAATCAAAATACATAGAAAAATTAAATGGCGCTCTCCTATGGTCCAGAACAGGAATCTAACCTAGTGCCTCTGGTCTTCGACCACCAGGGCATCCAAGTGCCTTCAATTTTGCCATCTACTTTGACTTGTATCATTCTGGTTTAATAGGTTTTTTTTTAACTTAACACCGTCTATTCTCACTCGATCGTCAAAGCTGTAAAGTATTTGCATCGAGGTGGGTACATGTGTAACACGTGTTCTCATAGATGGCGACTCCCTTGGCCACAGAACCCAATACTGTTCAATATGTCAATACTGCTAGACTTCGTTGGATCAAGTCTTTAAGTTCAATTTTCTCTTGCTCTTTATATTATCGTGGCTCAACCCCAACTACGGTCAAATTAATGCTGGAAAAGCGTATTATTTAACTAAAAGCCATTTTTTGTTAGCTTTTACCCGTAGTTTCACCTGCGTTATTCCCGTTATTTTATCAAGGGAAATCCTTACCAGGATATAAAGTATCCTTATCCAGGACTTAGTCTAGATACTTCCATGCCAAATTTCATCTCAATCCATTCAGTTGATACTGCGTTGCTGCGTTGTTGTTGTAAGCAAGAAACATCCGAACATCTAAACCTCCAAACATTATCACACACATCAATAATATTAGTGGTAGGTATGGTATTATTGACGTAATATTGCTTTATCGAATGGTAACCAACACTCGGTTGCGAACATCACTTTGCTAAAGTACCTGCTACACCAGATATTTGCAGACACTTCTACATTCCCATCATATTATAGACAAAGTGAAGAAATTTTCTTTCAGAAATGGTATAAGTAATATAGGTCAACAGGTTGCGTAGGGAATCAGTTTTACGCAGGTTTTGCCACAAAGTATCAAGTTTTTGACATCAATTTGGCAGTGATTTCCGGCGTTAGCTTTAGTTAATTTTTACGATTATCTGAAAATTTGTTGAAAAAAATTGTCTTTGGTATAAAACTTTTGTGACTCTGGTGTTTCCTATGGTGGTGTTTATAAATAAAGTACGTTTGGAAATATATAAAAAAACTCTTAATTTGGCGAACCCGTTACGAATCAGACGTTAAGACCTACAAGGGACACAAGGAAAAGATGTAGACTATTAACTATAATTGATTGAATCAGGCTGACTTGACTGTTGACTATAGAAAACTCCACTTACTAATAAAAAAAAAACTACAGGTAAGAAGAAAAAACATAAAGGAAAAAAGTGAGATGATGAGAGTTTGTTAATTTTATTGAGAGCGGTAAAATAATAGTATTTTATGCAAACAAAAATACAATATAATAAACACAAAATAAATTCAGTCAAATAAACCCACGCTCCTAGTCGTTTCTGGCGCAAAGGTGCCCATAACACTTGCGGCATTTCCGCGCTGGATCGCCAAGGAAAGCCAGTTTGTTAATTAATACATGTTATGTGTGTAATGTTCAAATCGCTTCAATCTGCAGAAAAACTTAAAGGAACATAGTAAAAGTACCAATGTGATTGATTTTTAAAGGTTTCTGAACTCGCAGAGTAAAACAAATGAGTAATCGGAAAAGAATACGGTAAAATTACAGAATTTTTGTCAATTTACTACAGTATTTTACATTTCGGTTAAAAACCGGTTTTTGGGCTCGATAACCGGTTATTAACCGTTGCCAAATACAGGCGGTTAACCGGTTTTTCGGTTAACCGGTTAACCGGTTTGCATTCCCTAGTCGCAACCCACACTTTGAAAAACATTGTCGTAGACCACTCGCTTATCTAACCAGCGCCGGATTTCAGGAGGCCTACAACGGCTAGGGGCCCGCGGTGGACCCTTCATATAAGCCCAAAAGCATGGCTTGGTGTCCGTCAAGATAGCGTACACCGTAAAGATATTCAGAATCTGATGCAGCCAATAAATAGTACCCAAATAGTACCGACGAAATACCTTGGTGAAAAAAATAGTACCCTTGAAGTTTCTGAAATATAAGGCCTGTTCACGGTGTACAGCTGGCGTACACCGTTTGTATCTCTGGAACGGCTTTGTCTTTGGAAACGCTTTATATCCCAAAAAATAGTACCCTAGGGCCCTAAAATTTCATTTCTCTAGCTATCGTAGAAGCGAGATATAGTGAACAGCGTGATTTCGGAATTCGAAGTCTTTCTATGTGAAATTCCCGGGTACGCCAGCTTGACGGTGTGAAATTTTGTACACCGTTAAGTCATGAAATATCTCGGCTTCTACGATAGCTAGAGAAATGAAATTTTATGGCCCTAGGGTACTATTTGGGTATTATTTTTTTGGGATATAAAGCGTTTCCAAAAACAATGCCGTACCAGAGATACAAACGGTACAATGTACCTACGCCAGCTTGATGCCCGGTAGTGTACACCGTGAACAGGGCTTATATTTCAGAAAGTTTAAGAGTACTATTTTTTTCACCTAGGTATTTCGTCGGTATTATTTGGGAACTATTTATTGGCTGCATCAGATTCTGAATATCTTTACGGTGTACGCTATCTTGACGGATACATGGCTTGCCTTCTCAATACCAAGTGCCTTGGAGCCCTAGATCTTTATATAAATACCGGCGTGTAGAGTCTGTGCGGAAAGAGAATAGGATTTAGATTGGGGGCGCTGTAATGCTTTTCTACCGTATGTGCCGTATTTTCTGTTCTGTGGCCATACTGCTTAGGTTAGTTCCGTTTTTCGCCACGCCTATTCTCTTTCCGCACATACTCTATCTAACATAGCAGGGAAGGCAGGCCGATAGCTTAGCCTGCAAATTAGACTATGTACATACTCTATCTTGCATTGAAAACTAAATTCATTGAAGTCGAGAGAGGGCAGAGGTGCCTACTAAAAACCATGTTCTTCAAACCCTATAGGTTTCCAACAATAGATCTTTATAGCAGCAGTAAGATTCTTACTGTGCGTAAACTCTACATAACATCCGCAATCCTTAAACTACACAAAAACTTAAGATATATACCCCAGACTGCTAAACCTAGAAGAGCTATCACAGTGGCGCCTGTGCCCTCAACAAAATCTGCATACGCAAGTCAAGTAGACAGTATGCTGTCAAATCCTCCCAATTATACAATAGAATAAATAGACAAGTACAAATTTATGCATTAAATCTCTATAATTGTAAAAAAGCACTAACTGAATGGATAACAGAACTAACCTACAATGAAACCGAACAACTACTGTATCCCTGAAATCAATTAAATACTGTAATTAGAACTAAGCAAATACTGTTATTAGAATTAAGCAAATACTGTAATTAGAACTAAGAAAATAGATCTCACACACACACACACGCACACGCACACACACACACACACACACACACACACACTTTAGACTAAGTTTAGATTAACTCATTTAGATATTTTTATACTAATGCTAAGTGAACTGTTAAAGATAAAAATGTTCTATTTTTGGAAGAGCGAGGCTTCCTGTCACAGGTACATAAATACCTACTAGGAGGTCTCAACCTTAAAACTTGTGTACCATACAGTTACATGAAATAAACTTTATTTTATTTTTATTTTATTTATTTTTATATCTAACATAGCAGGGAAGGCAGGCCGATAGCTTAGCCTGCAAATTAGACTATGTACATATTTCTAAAAACCATCATTGCATTTTTCACATTAGTAGCATAATATTGACGTCATGTATGGGCTCGTAACCGGTATTTTTGAAAAACCCCGAAATAGCCCAATAGTTTGATAATTTTATGCTTTTATGTAGAGCTCAATCAATTATATATTTAAGCCATGATTTCGTATTATTAGATTGTCCGGTTCGAAAATGAAATAATTAACCAAAGAACGAAAAGAACGGAAAGACTATCGGTATTTTTGTATGGAGCAAATACCGGTTTCCGAGTCCAGATTGACGTACATATTGGCAACTAAACTAAGTGGTACCTTTTACCAGAGAAGGACATAAATATTCTACTTACTATTTAGTAGCTGTTTACCTGTATGAAAAGTAGAGCAAGTCTTATAAAGTCCTCAGAACATGCGCGTGCGCTCGTCGTAATATATGGACAAAACCACAGTTTCTGCGAACACGGACCTTGACATGGTTGGCAATTATTCATTATTTTTCAATAAGTAAACACTTTAGTCATTCAATAAACTTATGTCAATGTAATCGGAGCATTTGTGAGAAGCAAACAAACCAGAACATAAAAATAAAACTAGTAAATAACGGTTGATACTGATAGCGAACATACAGGAACTAGGTAATAGGGAACGTGCACGACGAAGGTGCTGCCAACTGGTGCCGCCAATCTAAATCATGTACCCTCTCATGCTGGGGTCACATTGACGAACACGCCGTTAATTTATCACGATGAAGGACGATTAACGTCAGTGTAGCTACGACTTACTATATTTGACATTGACACTTGCATATTGTCATTGACATTGACAGCTTGATTTGACAGGGGTGATAGTTTCCTTTATTGTCCGCCCGTGTCTCTTTTGTCGTTTAGTGCTGCCACCTATCGTGCACGTTCCCTATAGCTACCGCCACGAAGACCGATTTGCTCCCGTGGTCGAAGACCGATAGTTGCAACAGCTCAAAGAGCATTTGTTCAAGCACAAAAACAAAAAAACCGGTCAAGTGCGAGTCGGACTCGCGCACCGAGGGTTCCGTACAAAATCGTCAGTAGATACGTGAATAATTCAAGAAAAATTGTATGGTGGGACAAACTTAACTTTGCTCTTGTAAAACTGTTGTCCACATACATCGACATATGTATGCCGCGGTTAGTTTAGTAGGAGCAAATAAGGTTGTCTTACGATTTTTGCGAATTTCTAAAATTCGCTGCAAGTTAGGAAAACCGTTTTATTTTTCCTGTAATATTTAGGATAATATTAATAATCGGTAATTATTACAGATTTTTCTGTTCAGTAACTTCGGAGATAATAGGGGGGGAATGGTATTTTTTTTAAACGTTTTTGGTCTTAAATCAAAAACTACACGTCTAAAAAAAACGGTTTTGTAATCTTCATATTAAGCCCTTTTATTTTTCCCTTTCGATATATTAGCTCAACTTTTGATTTTCAACATCCCATTTCGGTCCCCTTAAAAAAAAAATAAAGAAGGTATAGGATTTTTTTTCTGTTCCATAGGCTCGAATTAGCGGCTTCTAACACTATTCCAAATTTCAAGTCGATAGTATCAGTAGATCCTGAGATATCTTGCTGTGACAGACGGACAGACAGACAGACAGACAGACAGACAGACAGAGTCACACCATAAGGGTTCCTTTCTTACCATTTTGGTACGGAACCCTAAAAAGCACTAAATCCACAACAGACACTATGCGGACAGTAAAGGAAACTTATCGGGGCTGAAATGTCAATACTGGTCTGGATAAAATAAATCGTCTTTTATTTATCGCGATAATAAGGACGTTTCCCTTTTATGTGGCCCCAGCATGATATTTTTTTTTATGCTTGTACACTTTTAGCCTTAGTTAGAGGTAGGTAGCCGCAGCTGAACCTCAGCACCATGGGAGTAAAACGTTGGCAGGCTATTCTTCAGGAATATGTCTGCGACTCATTCATCTGTCTCCATACATTTAGTATGAAAAAGGGCCAGATGAATGAGGTCACCGCAGACATTTCTGAAGAAATGCCCTGGCTCGCTAGGGCACTCGAACTAACAGCATGATAGAGTACAAGATTTGTATAGGCGCACCAGATGGCAGCACCGTCGTTGTGCACGTTCCCTATAATATGATGAAACTGGGTAAAATAATGTCAAAATAATGAAACACGTTAGATAAATCATTCGCCGGAAGTCGATGGAGGCAGGAGTCGTGCGTCCGTTCGTTGTGGAAGTATTTGGGGGAGAGGGGCGACCTATGTTCAGCAGTCGATGTATTAATTAGGGGCCATTCATTTATTACGTAAGACGATTTAGGGGGGGGAGGTCAACCATGTCTTATTTTTTCTTACAGGGGGGTGGGAAGGAGTTTTGATCGTTGTTACGTAAGATCATAGAAATGCGCAAAATAATCTTAACTTTTGAATAACTAAATATTTTTACTAAAAAAAACCCGACCGCGGTGCACTTTAAAGGTGCATAAAATCCGCCATTTTGTTTATTTTAACGAACTTCATACCCAGTGACACTCGCGCCATCAAGACTAATCCAATGATGTATCATTTATCAAAATCGGTTGTGCCGTTGAGTAGTTACGAGCGGACACAGGAACGGACATACATATTACCCTCCAGACACACATATTACCTTACAGGTCATATTACCTTACAGGTCAAACACATTACCCTCCTTTGGGCTTCGCCGCAGTCGGGTAAAAAGTGCGCAAATCCTTTAGATTCTTACGTAATAAATATAAAATGGGGGGGGGGTCAGTCGATTCTTATTTTTTCTTACATAAAGGGGGGAGGGGGTCTCGTCTTACGTAATAAATGAATGGCCCCTTATGTGTTGAGTGTCAAGGGTTGCCTGGTACTTACCTACTAGTGAAAATGTCATGTGAAATGTATGCTTCAACCAAGTAATTACAATACATTTGCATACAATTCCCATCGGGCATACCTTTAGGGAAATGTAGCTAGCTACATACGGTATTCCCTTGACTTGTCTAAATTTTTTTTGTCTAATTTCAGTTTGTCTAACAACTTTTACTATAATGAATTTTTTGTCTAAAGTCAATATGTATAAATTCATTTTTCATAATTATTGTTTTGTCGAAACTCGTTTTACCTAAATTATCATTTGCATAACTATTGTTTTGTCGAATATTATTTTATCTAAAACTCACTTTGTCGATTCTTATTTTAACTAATCATTATATAGCCGAATATCATTTTAACTAATTTTTTTTTGTTTAAAATAAGCGTGTTTTGTATGGGTAATTTTCTCTAAATTTGATAATTACCAAGATAAATGACGGATTGTACAATGTAAAATTTTCAATGATGGAATATTATGTATACGATATTAGCCTGCGAAAATCCGAATCTAGGGCTCTCGCTGGTTAGGACGCGTGCCGACACAGCGCGCCCTAGAGTGTTTTTATAAAGCCGGAGGCGTGGAGGGAGAGCAGCCCTCGCCCGCCATGACAAAGCGCGGGAACGAGTGAGGCGAGCGGCTGAGGCTGGTCGCCGAAGGCGACCAACAAGCCGAAGCTGCGGAGCCGAGCGAAGTGACCGTGCGCCGTCATGCAAGGGCGGAAGGGCTGCTGTTCCCGCAGCGCCGGAGATACGGAAAGTCACTATTGACATTAAGAACGAGCTGCTACCAGAAAACTGTGGTGTGCGGATGTGTTATGCGCTCCGATTTAAAGTCATTCGTCGAAAATTTTACAAGTGCTAGAAATTTGGTTGGTTTATAACAAAGGGGCCGTTGGGGGAAATGACTTTAACAAAAAACTCACATAGGCTGAACGAAAAAGGGGGTCGGGGGGCAGAGCATTAAGAAAAACTCAATACAAAGGTTACAATAAGCAAAAAAGTAGGTTAGGTTAGAACTGCGTCCCCCAACAAAACCGAACTGCTGTCAGAAAAGTAGGTTAGGTTAGGTTTGAACTGCGTCCCCCAACAAAAACGAATTGCTGTCAGAAAAGTAGGTTAGGTTAGATGAAACATTATACGAAATAAGTATAGAACAAACAAAATTATGCAAAATGTATGTTAGACAAAAAATAATTATGTTAAACAAACATTATACAAATGTAGATTATACTAACTAAAAATTAGACAAAACAATATTAGACGAAATAAATTTAGGTAAAATAAGGATTATACAAAACGAGTTTCACTCAAATAAAAATTAGGCAAAATGAATAATTATGCAAAACAATATTAGTCAAAATGAAATTAGGCAAAACGAAAATAGGCAAAAAGTTGTTAGGCAAAACAACGTACAACCAGCTACATACATACAAAATTGTACTTAATGTATATTATACTCGCGGACAAAAAATTCGAAAAATTCGGGTCACCGTAATTTAAATAATAGAAATCCTAGGTATTTTTCAATATTTGACACTTGTTTCATTTACATAATATAGGAACCTACTATTCTTCAAAATACCTGGCTGGCTGCTGTTGCAATATCCGCAAACCCATCATAAAATATTATTATCCAAAAATGGTGATTTATGCGATATTTCACTTCGCTATCGTCATTATTTTTCATGGGTTTGTACGAGTTCGATCTAAATCTGAAATTGCTATTGTTTTCAGTGTTATTTTTGCAGATAATATCTAAAATTAATTAAAGATCAAAACGGGATTCAATAATATGTAATATCACAACCTTGTAGTATTTTAGGAAATATGGTGGTAGGTATTTCACTGACCCGAAATTTTTGCCCGTGTATTTACAAAAGGCCTCGTATTTACAGGGCTGGGCAAAATACATGATTTGATTTAGTTGAAATACAAATTACTAAATACTTTTCCACAGGTATTTGAAATACGAAATACAAAATACTTTGAGGTCGTGTAGTTGAAATACAAAATACAAAATATAGTATTTTGATTAGTTTTAATTGAAATACAAAATACAAATTACAAAATACATTGAGGGCAGTGGAAATCGACGCGTTAAAAAGCTACAATCGCAAAGCATGATGTAGTTCTAATTTGTTGGTATGACTGTGACTGAAGTGAATCCAATCCAAATTAAAACCTACGCTATTTTGAACTTTTTTGGATTCGTGCTATATGCATTTTTCACAGTAATATCTTTGGCACAAATTAACTACATTAAATTTGCTATAAATTAGATTCTTTAAATTTTTACTGTAAGTGTGATAGGTACCGAGAATTAAGGTTTTGAATTTCAAGAAACTCCAAAAAGCAGATATGCTCTTTCAAACTTTGTGTCCACCTTGCCCATTTATATTCAGAGCTGATTCTCGGCACAGTTGTTCCTTGGATAGTCTTGAGTGCTTTGACGTTGAGAACCATCAATATACTCGTATCAAGAAGCCTTGCGTGAGTAGTAGCGGGTGAGGTGAGAAGTTCGGATTCAACACTTTTTAGGGTTCCGTACCTACCTCAAAAGGAAAAAACGGAACTCTTATATGATAACTGTTGTCTGTCTGTCCGTCTGTTAAGACCCTTTATCTCGGGAACATCTGAAGGTATCGAGCTGAAAATAAAACCATATACTCAGGTCTACAGTCCCTTGAAACTGTGAAAAATCTAACTTCTAAGTTAACGTGAAAAAAAGATGCGGCCATATATGCCGCAAAGAACGTAAATTTCGACACTCTGGAAACCAAAATTCAAAGGGTACTTTCCGTTGACTTAGAACTATGAAATTTGGCAAGTAATACATTTTTCCCTATACTTGTAGTATTTAAGACGGTATTGACCGTCTTACTACAAGTATAGGGAAAATCTGAAATCTTTATAATCAAATAAAAAAAATAAGACTTTACTAAGGGAATCAAAATGTATACTTTAATATATGTACCTACAAATTTGTATGGAACCCTCGGGCGAGTCCGACTCGCGATATTTTTTAAGCAATTTTAATCCAAAACTATGTATGCCAGCGAAAATCGTATGACATTGGCAAACCCTGTACTTTGTCTTATTTTTTGCAATAAAGTGTTTACATACAAAGATATGAGCGCCGATGGGCAATTGGTCGGCGGCGGCGCGCCGATCAAAATCGGTCGGCGGCGGCGGCGTTCGGCGGCGTGACCTTGAGTTTCCCCGGAAAGGAAAAAATACCTACAGTTTTTCACAGAAACACTTTTATAATGATGCAGTACTAAGCGTAATCCACTATTTAATGAAATAAATAGTTTTTCAGTCACACCTGGCCATAAAGTGGCAATTACTTCCGGAAAATCCCACTTACTGGCCTGGAAGAGACGTCAAATTTTGTGCTTACCACGGAAAGTAAACAAGAATGCCTCAGATCATATATTTATCGCCCTTGCCTTCGTATCGGGCGTCAAATACCTGCGATCTGAGACATTCTTTATTTTACCTTTTAGATAGGTCTTTGACTAGGGCATGTGCGCCGGGACGCCACGGTTCCAGGGTCTCGAGACCGACTGGCATAAAAATGTATTCGGAGCCGCCTGTATTTGTGGCTTTTTAGTTTTTCGCCGCTTTGGCCGCCGCACCTCGTTGGGCACTGGTTCCGTTCAGGTGGGAGGGAGCCAATGTGTTGACGCAGGTGGCCTCCCAAACTAGCACCCTGCCCAACCTCCACGGAATCAGGGAAATCCCATCAAGTCTCTTGCCATCGTCTCTGGCAATGCCAGTCGGCTCAAGAAGAGCGGGCACGTTGACCGTGGCAAGAGACCTGCGGATGTCATTTAGTGCGGCGTGTCTAGAGAAGTGGCCGGCGCTTTTCTGGCATGAGAGCCCGTGGTGTCCCAGCTGGTTGACTTCGCTGCCGCAGGGGCACCGGTGTGGAGCGCAGATGCGGACTCCGAGCCGTAGACACGTTGCCAGGCGGAGGGTGTCGGCCTCCAGGAAAGTCCCGGTGTGTGGCGACGGATAGGCGCGGAGCCAGTCGCCGGATTCCCTGGCACCTGACGCCAGTATTCTGGCACGTTTGGAACCTGCGCTACGGCTCAGGAGGTTGTCGAAAGAAATTTTGCACATTGTGTCGTCCCAGCTCCTTTGAGAATTTGGATGGGGTGGAAAATCCATTCCCGGACAAGCCGCTGACCAAGTTTTTTTGGCCTCTGCCAGGTCAGCTATCTCATAGTTTGAGGGGAGACCTCGAAGGATTCTGCCTAAGAGACAAGCTGAGCTGTGGGCAGCGGACAAAAATTCAGGCAGAGAAACACGGGTAATTTTACGCATCCCTAGCCCACCGTGTCGGATGGGGAGGGATGCTCGGGTCCAGGACTGTTAGCTGAGCTGTATGTGTAATATAGACTCCAGAGTTGACCTGATGAGAGATTATAGGGAGGGAAGGGATTATATGTTTAGGGCACGATATCCTAAAATACTTCACTCACTTTTATGAAGGTTAGAGCACTGTCATGTCTTCGAGCTAAGCTCACGAGTAAACTCGATGTTGAAGTAAGTGTACACGCAGACAGAGCGCGGTCTAGCGTTCCGAGTTCTGCATTCTTTTCAATGTACGGAGTCCCTTACGATAATGCCCACAGCAGGCGGTCAGACCGCGGCGGTTAAAGCGGAACGCCGCGTTCTGGAGTTCTTTTGCCGCCGAGACAGAGAACGCTGCGTTCACCACGATGTCTGAAGTTGCAAATATAGAAAAACTGATTGAATTTGTTGGAGAAAGGAGATTCTTATATGATATAAGTCAAGTACACTAAAAAAATCCAAGTAATTCATGAATACTACTGAATCCGCCTTGTCCTGGTCGTCTTGTGTTAATTGGATGCACCGAATATTTTCTTCTTTTCCTAGAACTTTCTAGGCTCTACAAAAGCAATTATTTTTCTTCGGAAGATGAACTTTCTAGCGACATATTGCACGTACAAAGTCATAGACGGATGTCACGAGAACAGTCAGATACGTTTTTGGTCAGATGCGATATTGGTGCGTCACGTCAATCGCCAGTTACTGTTTTAACAAGATTCGCTTTCAGTCAGGTCACTTATTCACCGGATTCGCTTTCCTATATAATGTTATTCGTCAGATCTTATTATTCGCCAGATTGGTTAACTGCCTGTTGGGTTATTCGCCAGGCAGTTAACCAATCTGGCGAATAATAAGATCTGACGAATAACATTATCTGATGAGAAACATTTCTGGCTTAGACGCAACATGACGATTAAAGGATTTGACGAATAGCAAATCTGGCAATAAACAAGCCTGACGGAAAGCGAATCCGGTGAATAAGTGACCTGACTGAAAGCGAATCTTGTTAAAACAGTAACTGGCGATTGACGTGACGCACCAATATCGCATCTGACCAAAAACGTATCTGACTGTTCTCGTGACATCGGTCATAGACAAAATAGAACGCAATGATTAGAACGCCTCGTGTGTGCGTTGGAACTCTCGAGCGGTCAAAACGCAGAACTGTGGCCGCAGAACTCGGAACGCCAGACCACGCTCTGTCTACGCGTACTCTAAGTGTTGACGTTACTCGGTAATCAGTATCATAGATTTTTGGACGCAGATGTGAAACGGAGTTTATTGATTCTCGTTTACATCTCTCGTTTATAACGTTTATTTCGCTATGATTACTGGACTCTGACGACGACGTCATTTTATAACGGGTTTACCGTGGAGCGCGACTGCAACTGTTTGAAATAGACAGTTTCAAATCAGCCGGAAGCGGGGATCGGCGCGCCGATGAGCTGGCGTCGGCGGCGGCGGCGCGAGATTTTAGCCGGCGGCGGCGGCGCGGCGCGGCGGCGCTCATATCTAATACATACAAACCATTAAGAGATGGCGATTTTTTTTTCTGCCACTAACACTCAACATTTTCACATAAAAACCAGACAAGTGCGATTCGGACTCGCCCACCGAGGGTTCCTTACAAATACTTGAATTTAAAAATAAAGTCTTTAAATATATACCATATGTTTTATGATTCAATTACAAATGTATAGTTTACAGATTTTTCCCTATATTTGTAGTATAAGACGGTATGACTTGCCAAATTTCATAGCTCTAGGTCAACGGTAAATACCCTACCCTATAAATGTTGGTTTCCTTGAGGGTGTCGAAATATACGTTTTTTTGTGACATAAACGGCCATATCTTTTTTTACGTTACGTTAGTAGTTTGCTTTTTCACAGCTTCAAGGAACTGGCGACCAGAGTATACCTCAATGTTTTTATTTTCAACTCAATACCTCTACGCGTTCCCGAGATAAAGAGTCTTGAAAGACAGATAGACAGAAGGACAACAAAGTGATTATATAGGGGCTCCGTGTTTTCCTTTTGAATTACGGAACCCTAAAAGTGGAATAAAGCAATAAATCCACAAGAATAGGGTATTTGACAACAATCAAAATAAATTCATTAACTCTAACCAGCAATTTACGCTTCCAAAACAGCCCGAATAAAATCATTCAAACTTACTTTCGTGCCATCAACGATTTTACAATGACGAAAACTAAAAATAAGGCACCATGTTAAGCATGACGTCACAAGATAGTATTTCATACTAAACTGCATAATTTTCGGAGCGTTTTGACACTTCATAAAAAGAAGCTGATTTGAACTGTCATCAAGTAGCCTACTTTTCAACTTTTCATAGGTATTCTCTTTATTTTTAACTACGAGAGACGCCATGGAAAAATATTAGTTGATAACAAAACGACACTCATTTGGTGTTCGATCACTCATTCCGGGTGGAAAGTTTAATCATTCAATATTATTGATGACTGTCCAATTGCAATGTATTTTGTTCGAATGTATTTTGAAGCCATAGATATTTGAAATACTAATTACAAAATACCTCAACATCAGGTATTTGAAATACCAATTACAAATTACATTCTTAGGAAGCAATTGAAATACAAATACCAAATACGTATTTGTATTTCAAATACGTATTTCAATTACAAATATTTCAAATACTGCCCAGCCCTGCGTATTTAGTAGGTTAGTCAGTAATTCAGCACATTTCCCTCGTGAATCAGTAAAGGGAGGCCTGACATGTCTGAAATCAGTATAAATGTCTTTAGCGCCGCTAAATATACGCATGATCACATACAATCTGAGAAGGAACCAAGAAAAAACAACTTAAACATTCAATGTCGCACCCGAGCACAATGTAAGCTACTTTAAATAACTGTATCTTAATAAAATATCAAACGGAATAATAAAACATCATATCCATATATAGAAAAGCAGAATCTCTCCATTTCGGCGCTACAGCTGTGAAGTGAAACGGCGCGAAGTTAGTTACAAGACAAGATGGCCACGTTTCGGCCAATCAGAGCGCGCGGTTCAGACGCAGCGCGGAGGCGACGCCGGCCTCAAAAATCCCCACTGAGCCGACAGGCAGATCAAATCTTCGAGCAGTTGTGCCGCGAGAGTCGCGTATAGTGTTTAGTTAATTTATTCCATTTTAAAACATTAAATATGAGGGAAATCGTGCACATCCAGGCGGGCCAGTGCGGTAACCAGATTGGTGCTAAGGTAATTTACATTTCACACCCCGTTTCGTATTTTTACGTATGCTTATAACGGTCTTAACGGTGCTTATCGGACATTTACACTCAATTAGAATATGCTTAAGTAGTCTTTACAACTAGTTTTCTCGTGCGAAAGCGAAAAGGAGGTTGGCTTTTTGTAAGAAAAGTGTGGGAATTCTTGCATAGTTCCATTCATGACAAATTGGACGGTTCGGAATTTGAATTTTCGCTTAGGTATGCGGCTAGGGTTGTCGCACCCTCTGTTGCGCATGCCCTTTTTTTTGTATTACTTATCAAAAGCGATAAAAATATCATATTCCCAGTACGGTAATAAATTAATTAATTAACTTTAACCATTAAATTAGGTCCAAAACTGCACGAGTAAAATCAACCACATTCACTTTCCTGTCGCCAATGATTTTAGAATGACAAAATCTAAAAATAAGGCACCATGTTGAGCATGACGTCACATATCAGTATTTTATACTAAACTGCATACCTACTTTCTGAGCGTTTTGACACATAAAAAGAAGCTGATTTGAACTGTCATCAAGTAGCCTATTGATTTAAACACGTGTCACCAAAAAAATAAGACTTAAGTTTTACAGGTTTGAATGTTTTACCAGGAATTTATAAAATGACTAATGCAGTTACGGCAATACTTCGATTAAGTATTCTAAAACGGGCAATGACTCAACGGTTGACGTGTTCTTTATCGTCCGTGAGAGTATTAAAAACAACTCGATATGCGGCAGATAACGTATTTAATGACATAAAATAATCGTAAAGGTAAACCAGTTTCAAATCGAGTCTCTCGAATATCCCCAAAGAATAAATAGGTATGCAAATATTTAATGAAGATTATTTAACTTCGTAAGTAAGGACTTTTTTTTAATGTTTTAACCTGTGATTTCAAAGAAAACCTTCTTGCTGTTAATCAATAGTGTTTTGAGGCGTTTTTTCCCGTGAATAAGTATAGTCAACAGTGAAGCGCCGGTACTTAAGAA
This sequence comes from Eudemis profundana, assembly GCA_947034925.1. Lineage (NCBI taxonomy): Eukaryota > Metazoa > Arthropoda > Insecta > Lepidoptera > Tortricidae > Eudemis > Eudemis profundana. The sequence continues at coordinate 3,144,279 of OX344814.1, read as the reverse complement.
AATGCCATGTAAATGCGTCCAAGAGCGGTCATTATGCTGAAAAATTATTATAATTTAACAAACGACCATGTTTCTACTCTGTTTGTTTTAGTACCGCTTTTGTTCACGATTCCCTGTGAATAGGATTGGTAATTACCTAGTTGTTCTCGTTTAGGCACCACTCGAAATGAAAGTGTTTACCAGAGTTAGGCTAAATGTAATCTGCGATGTTCTGATCTCTGACTTTAAGTTCATTTATTACAGACATTATTATACAAATTAAACTGTCAGTTATGTAACCTCGTTATTCTGGAATTCTGACAAAAAATACTGGCACAACCTAGATTGACCGTATAGTAAATAAAAAAGCAACCTGACTCTACCCGTGGCTTTGTGATCATGGGTTTCCGGGCATGTATTACTAAGTCAGTGTCGCTTACTTGAATAGCTTCTATTTCACTTATTTGAAAGATGCATTTGTTACAAACTAAGTAATGCCACTCAGTCATGGCATGGCGTCAAATATCCCTTAGGGCTTAGGGCAAGCCGAAGTAGAAATACGTCACTTTTCTTTTGATTAGAATAGGCTAGATGACTAAAAAAAACTGTTTAGTCCGTCTGTTACATTATGAAAAAATATTGTACACGTATTTTTTGTTTTGTTTGACAAACAAAAACTGACGAGGATAGAGTGCTTAGAAGTTTCGAGTGACGTCACTCTTGAGTACAAATTGTACTCAAGAGTGACGTCACATGCCCCCACTCCAGAAGTTTGATGATCTATAACTTTGTCGATTTTTAATATTTTGATAAACCAAAAAATACGTGTCCCATATTTTTCCATAATCTAACTGACGGACTAAATAGAATTACATATTTTTAACCCAGTCATCATCCCTATTAGCTCGAATTCCTAACACACCAGCAAACTGGTGGAAATCGAGTTCTATAGACTGGAATGGCTCACTCTACGATTTCGCCGCGCGGCTACTAGAATCGAATGTTGCCCCCGCGGAGGGGCTTAGCCAGCGACCAGAAAGAGCTTGCCGTATGATAGAGAGAAACTGTCGGATCCGGTGCGTTCCGTCCGGTAGCCGGAGCTGAACGTCAGTTTTGTTAGAGAGAGAGACTTCTATACGTAGTCCTATTATTATGTGCCAGACTTACAGTTGGAGATTACGCAACCAGTAAATAATTACTTTCAGCCATACGATAACAATGCTGATGGATTATACACACAAATTTGTTAACATTTGCACAATGTATCTCTAATATAGGTCAGCTGCACGCCGACTAGTGTTAATTGTCTCAATTGCACACAATTATCGACTTTCGAGTGGAAAAGAAACCCAGGTGCAAGAACCATGCGATTTGCTTACCGGCTATTGGCTGCCTGATATCGATCTACTAATTTACAAATTTCTCTTCTCACTACAGAATAGTACCGGATAATACAATGGAGAAGCGACAGCCTTTCCAAAGGTCCATTGTTTCTGTGATTATGTTAATTGATGTATATTGTACTGTTACGACTGTTTTGGAAAAATACCTCGCCGAGTTTCTTACGACGGTTCTTCTCGAGGAAATCATTTGTTTTTCCTAATAGTAGACTCTGTCATTCATAAGCGCATTGTACTAGTCGGTTTTCCATACTATTAAATGTGAAAGCACTAGTTACTTGGAAACCATATATTTATATTAAAACACAATCGATCCAATAATTGATTATCCTATCGAGACGCCACATTCTGGCGCGAACCGACGCTAGGAGGCTTGACAGCGCGCCCTCTACAACTTAGGCCGCGTTCAGAAATGCGGCTAACAATACAAACATAGAAAGGATCGTTGTTAACTATGTTTAAAATGTGTTTTATTTTATAGTTTGATACATTTTGTACGCGCAAAATGACAAAATAAGAGACTCGTATCACCTTAACTTTGACATTGAGTCAATCTTACAGCAAAATCCAAGATACAAAACCTCTATATAAACCTATAGAATAGAAGATTGAATAAGTACCTACTTAATTCATCTCCAATTTAGATCGATTGGGTTCGGGACAAGGATTGATGGCCTTTTCTAGATTACACTCTTGATAAAACATTTTTCGTCTTTTCTTTGAATTATTTAGGGTTCGATACGATTGGAGCCATGTTTCTTGAATCTTGGCTAATTAATAAGTCAGTCAGTATGAATGTACTTGTACTCGAATGAAACCTGAAAGAGAATCATTGTTTGCTGATTGCACATTTTTACCCGACTGCGGCGAAGCCCAAAGGAGGGTTATGTGTTTGACCTGTATGTATGTATGTATGTATGTATGTCCGTTCCTGTGTCCGCTCGTAACTACTCAACGGCACAACCGATTTTAATAAATGATACATCATTAGATTCGTCTCGCGCGAGTGTCACTGGGTATGAAGTTTGTTAAAATAAACAAAATGGCGGATTCTATGCACTTTTAAAGTGCACCGCGGTCGGGTTTTTTTTTTATTATTATAATATAACTAAAGACTTATTAGTTGGTTCCGTTCAATTCTTGTGTTATGTATTGATAAAATAATTTTTGAGCGCCGGTAATTTCACAGTGTTCATGTAATAAATCATGTTTAAGAGAATTAACCTCAAAAATTCAAGCTCCACCAACCCTATAAAGGGATAATAAATATCGTTAACTTGATTTATTACGTTATTTAACTCGAGTGTGCGTATTGTACACTGAATTTGAACGGATGAGGTACCTTCGTGACATTTTTAAGATATATATTCGCTTTCCACTCATCTTTTGCAAGACTTACTCGAATTGTGATACATTAACTTTATGCACAAAATCAATAAAAAATCCACAATAGACTAAGTTCTAGACTCATATCAAATTGGTGCTATAAATGATTATTTTCTGTAGTATTTAATTAAGAAATCAATATTTTTCGATTACGATTTATTAAAAGTGTTTGATGGCTACATATTTTTAATTGAAAATTTGTCTTATTTTTTTTAAATTTTGAACTCTGAAAACGGTGTCGGCCATGATGTGATGTCATAGGATCTTAATCTAACTTCATGTCGAATCTTATACGAGTGAAACTCGCCATGTAGCTTTGCTTTGCTGTGACATTGACATAAGTGACTTGGAGGTTTTTGAGGTTGTGATCGTAATCGTTTCGTTTTGATTGATTCATTACTATTAGCATTCCCCATGAACGCTGGATAAATGTCAAATGTTTGTTTTCGGTTTGAATGACGTCACACCACAGATAATCTAACGATTAACATAGCTAGCATCGTTTTCGCCCGGTTACGAAAGTTTAAATTTTAAATTATAATTTAGCGGTTTTCTAGGACGTAAAAAATAGGGTAATATATAATACATGGCAAACTTTAAAAAGGGGTCAAGTAGCCTATTTGATTGAAGATTAAAATTTCAAGTTCAACCGCTACAAGTATCAATATAGGAATAGCATACTTTATTACTGCCAATAAATACATGGATATCTGCGAAGCCAGTTGCTACACCGCTAAGTGTCTATACGACACCGATCCGGCCAATTTAGTTTTTCCCTAATTTATGTCATGCCCTTTGTTTGTAATATATTTCATTTGAAGATTGTCAATGAAATAAACATTCTATTTATCAATATAGGAATCACGTCATGTAATATTCAATGTATAGAGTCATTCTACACAGTAATGTAATATAATAAAAGAGAAACTGTCTGTTTCTATTGAATGGCGCTGTAACGGGTCAATCAATAAGCTGTGCTGTATGGAATGTCTTTAGCGTTCGCAGTTGGATTTCGGTCGTGGTGTTACGGTACAATAATGGATTCCGAGTATTTCCCTTAATTGAAGCTGTTTCAATTTTAATGTTACATTTAAAAAGTTTTCACTACAAGCTGTAATAAAAACCTAAGTTTATCTGACTTTGATTCAAGCACAGAGGATACCCTTATTAGCTAACATTTTTTAAGTCTTGCATAGAATCTGAGCATCGCTCATAGAGTGTATTATGAATAAAACTAAAGAGACAGTCACTTTCGCATGTATATTCTTAGCATAGACCATGCGTTCACTTTACTGGGAACGTGAATCAGTATTCAGTAATCACGAAGCGCCTTGGAATCTCTTCGCAGAAAGAGATGGCCGCTGCATTCGTTTAGCACCTACAAGCTGTGTCAATACTTTTCATCCCAGTTTACGTAATAGTAACATGAGTAAGGCAAAATCTTGACGTTATTAAAGTTTTTAACTTCGAAACAGAACGTGACGTTTATGAGCGCATCTGTTGTGATGATTGCTTGCATTATTTTTAAATTAAAAGTTACCCGAACATCACCTTACACGCTACACGTGTTTACATTTACGCTTTTATGATTTATTTCTGTTTTCCTTTGGCGCTTGTTAATTAAGACAATCGTTAATTTATTCCCCATAACAGCAGCCCATTTCTAAGTCCTTATTGGATATCAAGCTAGTTTTAAATTAAATTATGTCTAAATTTAAAATCAGAGTTTAAATCTAGAGTGTGTCATTTAATTTCAATAAAACCTAAAAAAAGGATTGTAAAACGTATGTCGACTATTAGTCACAGTAGGTTGAAATTTTAGCGATTTTAAAACGAACAAAGCTTCGCCCTCGTATGGGGTCACGGGTAATTTGAGGGAATGATTGCCGTCGAAAACAATGGCGAAACACCGTGATGATTCAGCTAGCTTTTCTACTTCGGTGGTTGCACAGGATAAATTAGGACGTGAAACATTGTCATAGATTAATTAATAGTACTACATACAGATAGAGATGGGCGCTCGTGGGTATTTACCCGGTAAATACCGGGTATTTACCCAATCCACCCGGTATTTACCCGTTTCTACCCATTTTGGTGGGTAGAAACTATTGAGGGTCAAGATAATTAACAATTGAATAAATTAATTTGTGCAAGGGATAAAATATTAAGAAAAATACATTTTGTCGTCATCGGAATGATATAATATAACTTGGATTGTTAGATAATGTACTGTTACCGAATATTTTCTGCAGACTTAGCGTTTATATCTGATTTAATTTGATCGTACCTAATAAATTATGTTTGTTTTAGTAAAGAAATGATATTGAGTTTTCTGTAAACTTTCGAAGTCAGATTTTAAATTTATTTTTTAGATGAAAAAAAATATATATATTTAAGCTTCCCGTAAAGACTAGTACTAGTCCTGTCATCTTCATCCACATGCGGGTTCTATGAGATTCAATAGGTTGCCCAATAATTATATTTCAATTTCAGTAAAGAAGTGAAGTTGTATAATTATTAAGACTTTATTAAAAGGTTTTTATAGTTTGGTGAAAAATTATTTCTACAAAGTGCCTTAATAAATTATCGTTAACTCTTAGAATTTTTTTGAGGACTTAATATCCTACGAGTACTCTAGTAGTGTTTACACAGTATTTTAAAGTTTTCAGATTCCTAGAAGCTTCTAGAAGATGTCTAGAAAAGTCTAGAAGTTACATTCAAGTTTCTTCATGTTTTATGAATTTCATAGATGGTTTAACCATAGTTCTAAAAGTTTCTTTGATGTCCCTAAACGTAGTCTTGAAGAGAGAAACGTAATCTTCTGGATGGTTCTATAGGGTTTATACAAGATCCTACGAACTTCATAGATGGTACTAAAAGGTTTTAAAGAGATCTAAGAGATTCTAGAAGTTTCTAAGTTTCGTTTCTAAGGTCTTTAGAAGCCTACAAATGAAATAATATTATTAAATGGTATCTCTCTGTGGTATCTCTCGTCATGTTTATGAATATCCTAGATGTACAGTAGGGAACTAAAAAACCTTGTAAGGTTTCTCGAGGCTTCCATAAAGTTTTGACATGGTCTTATGAAGTTTCCAGAGACCTACAAAGAATCCAAAATCTTCTGTGGTATCTCTTGTCATTTTTATGAATTCTAGATGTTACTATAGGTGACCAACAGAAGACTTGAGGTTTCTTGAAGCTTCTTTAAAGTTTTGACATGATTTTATGAAGTTTCCAGAAGTCTAAAAATTAAATAATATATGAGATGTTAATAAGATTATCAAGTTTCCAAAATGACTAAAGACATCTACAAGTTACAAATTACAAGCTTAGTTCGATACACACGTTCACATAAGGACAGGTTGATCCGCTTCATCCTTCCCGCTGGTCCGCTGCTCACTCTGAGCAATCAGCGAAAAGTCAAAGGTGGCCCTGGCCATCGTCCTGGTTCGACCCCAGGCGAACAGGCCCCCACCTAGTCCGACACCTATCGTGGTAGGCCGGGACAGGTGACCTGGTTCGACTCCAGGCACCCCCCGGCACTTACCCAGCCCGATGTGCGTGCCGACTGTGTGTACGGCACACGGTCGGACGCCCTTAGGTGGTCTGGCCAGCGACCTGGTTCGAGCCCAGGGACCGCAACGGCCAACCACCCGGCCCGACAATCACTATGCCCGGTTATGGGTTGTGAGTTTGTCAGGTTTAAAAAAAAAAAACAAATTACAAGCGGAAGTCTCTTTCTATCAAAAGGTATTGAAAAGAGACTTCCACTTGTAATTTGTAACTTGTAGCTTCGTGAAACGGGCCCCTGGAAGTCTTTAAGTGGTTATAGAAGGAATCCAGAACCTTCTTTTGTATTTCTAGCCACGCTTATGTGTTCCAGATATAACAATAATACGCCTTAATGTCCTTGTAAGGTTTTTTGAAGCTTCCGTCAAGTTTTGAGAAGGATTTATGAAATTTCCAGGGTCTACAAATTAAGCAATATACCTACGAAATTATCAAGTTTTTTGCTGTTTTCCGACATATCTAGAAGTTTCTAGGTGGTTTGGAGAGGAGCCAGAATCTTCTGTGATCCATTGTAGAGTGTTTATGAAGTTTTAGATGTTAAAGTAGGCTTCATAAAGGCTATGTAAGATATCTAGGAGTTGATATTACGTTACAAGAAGCTATCTGGGTATTTATGATGGTTCTAAAGATTTTGATGAGATTCCTAGAAGATTCTGTGAGATTTTTAAAAGAATCCTTTAAGTAGGAGGATATTTCAACAAAATTATTTGAAGTTCATAAAACCTTATAAAAGAGTTTTGTGAAAGTATAATACATATTCTAGATTTTTTGAGATTTTTTGTAAGTTTCTAGAAGGTTCTTAAGGTTTTATGATCATATTTAGGTTGTAACTTTCAACTATACTTAAAATTGTCAGCGTCACAACCAAGACAGAAACCAAAAATGAAAGATGAATAAAATGTAACGTGTCCCAGATTTTGCGAAAATCCAAACTGAGTAACGCATACCCTTTAATTATGTTTGTTATGTGCTAAAGTGCCCCTAAACCAAAAATAATAAAATGCGATTTAATTATATAAAAAGAGCCACAATAGTTGCGCCCTTCAATCCCGGTTGCGTTAAGTTTTCACCTGGTTGATATGTGATTCGAAAGAAACCAGGTGCAAACTTAGCTCAACCGGAAGTCGGCACGGGTTCCCATACACAGAATTAGCTGATTTTTGGTTTAGGGGCATTTTAGCACATAACAAACATAATTAGAGGGTATGCGTTACTCAGTTTGGATTTTCATAAAATCTGGGACACCCTAATAAAAAGTGTATCATTACTTTTGTTGATGTAACGTAAGATGCCTTTTTCGCTATCCATAGCATTTATTCTTACTATACGGCTATATATCAACAACTTTTTTAATGAAATTTGTAAAAAATACTAAACAAATAGTTTATACCCACCAATTTGGGTATTTACCCAATTTACCGGGTAGATTGGGTAAATACCCGGGTATTTACCCGGTAAATACCTTGGGTATTTACCCACCGCCCATCTCTACATACAGAAGTTTCTCTTTCTAACAAAACTGACGTTCAAGTCCAACCACCAGACAGAACGCGCCGTATCCGATCGTCTGTCTCTATCGCAAAACGTGTGCTCTTTCTGGTCGCTGGCTGAGCCCTTCCGGTGGGGCAAAATTTGGGACTAAGTAGTCGCCGCGTGGCGAAATCTTGGAGTGAGCTACTCCTGACATTGTTTGTTTAAAGATCTGAAGGTGCTTGGTGCACGAAAACGTGCTGTTTCTTATCAGGTTACTATTTTAGACACAAGTTAAGGCTAGATAGCGTGGGGCGTTGAACTCGCGGACGATGACCAGAGAGTATAAATAGCCGTCGACCGCCATAACGCGGAGTACACTCCAAATGCACTTACATGCTTTCGAAGTTGTATTTTTGTCTCGAGAGCCGTTAAGAGAACCCCGACCCGTATTCAATTGGGGCATGAATTATTCAGTTTTATTCATATTTAGCGGTTGCGGCGAAACTCCATTGTGCCACACAGGTGGCACAAAACACCTATTGTACGTAGTAAGAACCGCGGTTTCCCTGGCAAGTGGCGCGCCGTTCACATGCCCGCTTTCATCATACCTTCTCTTATCTAGTTACGACTAAGAAAGCAGCCTTTCGCGCTATCGACCAGCCACAGATCGCCTTTCACTTTTTGTTGTTATTAAAAATCATCAGTCATGTTTTGAAAGTAACAAAGCCATTTTTACATGGCATTCTGTAATGACGGTAATGTCAAAATTCGCCTAATTTATTCTTAAAAGGCCGATTATAACTGTCTACGAACTTTAAGATGACGTCCGATTTGTCAGGAGTCGAATGGTATTTTTATTTTTATTTACCCATCGAATTATAGCCCTGAACCAAAAAGTCAGCCTCCGCGTTAGTCATTTTGCCTTATAAGGCATTGTCAGAGCGGAGTCGCTCGCCTTAGCACACACCTACTGCAGGATGACATCATAGCAATGGCGGCCCGATGAATGTTAATGCTCTTCGAACAGTTGCTATGTTTCGACTTAAGACCCGTGCTTTTGTCTCTGTCAAGGATTTCTACAATATTTAGTCTGAACATTACGTAAGGCGACAAAACACGACCATGATCAATGACTTTGCGTCACTCTTTTCACTTGTTTTGTCAATTGTTTTTCACAATAATCTTCGTTTATTACTGTTGTTTCCTGAATACGGCGACCATATGGCCAACTGCAATCAGGCCACAGTCTTAAATGAATCGAAAACTAGTAACATTCGAATGCTAATGAGTGTCGAACGAGGTAAGACATTCTCTACTTATATGGAGAGATAAGCCCGATACGGAGGAGCCGTGGGCGTCGCCCGTCGCCAAGGCGACGCGCTGCTAGCTATATCTCAGAGCATTGTCTTGCGTAATCCTGTGTACTGAAGTCATTAAAGATGTATCCTGTCGGCCATTTACGCAATGGTTCATTGAGCTTTATTGCCGTTGACAGCCACAGAGTTACCCATTGTCTCACTTCCACTCTCGAACTGAATGAAACTTAAACAATAACGGAGGTTGTGTTGTGAGTACTCAGCTCTCCCGAGATATCGCTTACTCGACACGCAACCGGTTCGAAAGTAGCAATGAGTCGAGACGCACTTACTTCGCCCCGCGAGCGGAGCTTTCGTGAAGGCATTTTAATTGACTGCATTTTGTGCTGCGCCCTATTCCGAAACTAACGGACGATCTCTCTCTTTCACAGTTCTGGGAGATCATCTCTGATGAGCACGGCATCGACCCCGTCGGAGCCTACCGTGGCGACTCGGACCTGCAGTTGGAGCGCATCAACGTGTACTACAATGAGGCCTCCGGCGGCAAGTACGTGCCCCGCGCCATCCTCGTGGATCTGGAGCCCGGCACCATGGACTCGGTCCGCTCCGGACCCTTCGGACAGATCTTCCGCCCGGACAACTTCGTGTTCGGACAGTCCGGCGCCGGCAACAACTGGGCCAAGGGTCACTACACCGAGGGCGCAGAACTCGTAGACTCGGTTCTTGACGTAGTTCGCAAAGAATCAGAATCATGCGACTGCCTACAGGGCTTCCAGCTCACACACTCCCTCGGCGGTGGTACCGGATCCGGTATGGGTACACTCCTCATCTCCAAAATCCGAGAGGAGTACCCCGACAGAATCATGAACACATACTCCGTCGTCCCCTCGCCCAAAGTATCAGACACCGTTGTGGAACCCTACAACGCGACTCTCTCAGTTCACCAGCTCGTTGAAAACACAGACGAAACCTATTGTATCGACAACGAGGCTCTCTACGACATCTGCTTCCGCACGCTCAAATTATCCACCCCCACATACGGCGATCTCAATCACTTGGTGTCCCTCACGATGTCCGGAGTCACAACCTGCCTCAGATTCCCCGGTCAACTGAACGCTGATCTCAGAAAGTTGGCCGTCAACATGGTTCCTTTCCCACGTCTCCACTTCTTCATGCCCGGATTCGCACCTCTTACTTCCCGTGGAAGCAGACAATACCGCGCCCTAACCGTGCCCGAGCTGACGCAACAGATGTTCGACGCCAAGAACATGATGGCGGCCTGCGACCCGCGCCACGGCCGCTACCTCACCGTGGCCGCCATCTTCCGCGGCCGCATGTCCATGAAGGAGGTCGACGAGCAGATGCTCAACATCCAGAACAAGAACTCGTCGTACTTCGTGGAATGGATCCCCAACAACGTGAAGACCGCCGTGTGCGACATCCCGCCCCGCGGCCTCAAGATGGCCGCCACCTTCATCGGCAACTCGACCGCGATCCAGGAGCTGTTCAAGCGCATCTCGGAGCAGTTCACGGCTATGTTCAGGCGCAAGGCTTTCTTGCATTGGTACACCGGCGAGGGCATGGACGAGATGGAGTTCACGGAGGCCGAGAGCAACATGAACGACTTGGTGTCCGAGTACCAACAGTACCAGGAGGCCACCGCCGACGAGGACGCCGAGTTCGACGAGGAGCAGGAGCAGGAGCTCGACGACCACCACTAGACGACGACGACCAACACTCGTTGCCTCGCGACAAAGTACATGCCATTATAGCTCGCGTTACTTTTTGTGTAACATTAATGATTCCTATACTGTCTATTCTACTAGACTAGACCTGCTTTCTAACTTTTAACAGAATGCACGTGTTAACAAATCCCGGTCATGACATGCGTGAATGTTTGCGATATCTGTATTGGTACGATACATTCCTGACTCTTCATCGTTGAGAGTGAGATCTGAAACTAGTAAAGGCTGATCTATTCCTTGTTTAGACATCTTTGTGTATTAGTTTGGGCGTCGTCCGCGGACGCCTTCCAAACGTGATGATTGACGGCTTCAGTAACCGAAGTTTTATGATTAAAATTAGTTTGATCAATAATTTAATGTATATAATAAAGATTTTTATTTATTAACCTGTGTTTTCTTGACCTTGCCCTTTAAAGTCATTAATAATAAAGTCATAATAAAGATTTACATCTTTAAATAAAAGTCATCCGATAGACAAGTTTTACAACTCATACATACTTACGCAATCCTTGAAAGAACGAGACACTATTATGCATGGACATAAACATATGATACAGTACCCAGGCCCTCAGGCCAGTTGTAAGTATGCCACGGCTATATAAGGAAGTAAATTCAAGTATTTACGACAAGATCCCAAATCAAGTAAACCACGCATACCAAGTCTATAAAACGACGCGACGAAATTCGTCAATCAATAGGCACTTATTTCGTCTTGTACTTTATCCAAGTCTGACATCACTTACCTTGGCTCTATATTTAGAAATGCACTTATATGAAGCGACCAGCGGATACAGATCTCTGGTGGCAATGCGTGACCTCAAAATTCCAAGCAATTTACCTATCATCGAGAGACTAGGAGGGTCTTTGTGTGCCGGTGATACAGTTTTCCTGTGATAAAGTGATGTCAGAAGTCGGTAAACAGGCCTTATGTCATGGTCGGTGTCCAAACATATTGATGACAGCATACTCGGACGGAAGGTCTGTGTAGGCTACGCTACATTCTATTATAATTAGGTCACTTGTAGGTAAACAAATGACAGCTGTCTGGGCCATGCAGTTTAGTATGAGTAGGTACACAAATAATATAAAATGACACTAAAGTGAATCAGCAATTGTCCTCGTGTGTTACCAATTAAACTATGACCTCACTGGCCATAAATAGTAAACTATGGAAAACAGTACTTAACGTGTTATTTAAGTTATTTTTCATCACACTTGCTCGAAAATGGTGTCATTACACGTAGGTTTTGCGGGCCGTAAATGACCTATTACGCCCTAGGGCGTAATGGTTTTCTTTTTAAATTTGAAACGCTGGTTCTGTTTTACTCTTATTTGTCATGATCAAAGGAAACGCCAACTTACTTTTTTAACTTTTATTACTGAAATATTTATTTAAAGAGAACTGTTATTGCAAATACATGTAAAAACATATTTCTGTAACATTAATTAAATGTTTAAATAGTGTATTTCAGTATTTTGCAAATATAAAATCAACCATTTTAAGTCTTTACCGCTATGGTTTCCGAACGTGACTTGTCGTCTTGATATATGTCACTAATGTCACTGTCAGTTTTACAATTTTATTTAGGTGAAGTAAGGTTATTTTAATCAGATTTCCTCACAAGTGTGATGAAAAACATTGTGTGTGCCACGGGCGGTAAAGGAATTACAAACTCGTGTTGTTAAAGCCCTCGGCTTCGCCTCGGCCTTGTAACAAACACTCGTTTGTAATTCCTTACTTACCGCCCTTGATACACAATGTACTATTTCAGATAACTTGATGAACAAGTTCCTTAGCCAATGCAATTCCAATTTAATAAAATTATGAGAACTATACTAATGCGTTTTATGGGTAAGGAATGAAATAGTATCTGAAAACTAGTGAGTTAATGGAACATTGAAGCTAATTATCGTTTGTGTAACTAAGTGTAAAGTAATTGTTGCAATATTTTGTTACTTTTTTAAACTTTAGGTAGTACGTTACGTAACTAAATTACTAAGTAACTAGGTATTTTAGTTAAATAAAATACTAAACTATATAAAGCACGAAGGTAGGTCAGCGTCAGCGTCACGTTAGCTCGTTAGGTAGCGTGGCGTCCAAAGAACTCGATTCCTACCGGCTTGCCTAATCAGGCATTTCAGCGCCTTATTCTACAGCTCTTAAGGAAAATGTACGCCAAATCTGCACCGGCTTGCCCAAGGATCATTTACGCCACGCCACTAGGTACTCAAGAAAACAATAAATGACAATTCGGATGTTGACTAATGTTGAATTTTACAACATAATATAGTCAAATGGATTGGAAAATACTAAATTATCATAACACAAAAAAAATAAACAAAAAATGTATAAAAATATAAAGTTATGATGAGACCACAAAGTTTAAAAAAAAACGATATTTTTTTTATCGTCTTAAAGAAAAATTAAAGTCGATTTCGGAATGCTTAAATAACACTGAAAAAATAAATGTATGACGACTATGTGCTTAAACGCACTTTTTCGTGCTCAAAATGCTATTTTTTTCATACAGACTTAGTACAGCGATGGAGCAGATGACGTCATAAGTTTCCACCGTTTTGTATAGAGCGTTTTGAATGCTGAGTGCGATCTGCTACTTTTGATTACAATTTGTGGCTGTTATACTTATACAAATGTATTAGGTGTCAAATAGATATTTGTTCCTCACAAATAGTAGAATCGATTTACGACAGAAAAAAAACGAGTCAACAGGCGAATTATGTAATCCAATATAAGTATAGGACACATGTAAAAAAAATAAAAAACAAACTCACCATTAAAAAAAAAATTAATTAGCCGTTTGACAACCCTACTTAAATGTAATTTCGTCAATGTTGCCATAGGGAACGTGCACGACGAAGGTGCTGCCAACTGGTGCCGCCAATCTAAATCATATACCCTCTCATACTGGGGCCACATTGACGAAAACGCCGGTAATAACGTTAATTTATCGCGTTGAAGGACGATTAACGTCAGTGTAGCTACGACTTACTATATTTGACATTGACACTTACAATATTATCATTGACATTCATTGACAGCTTGATTTGACAGGGGCGATAGTTTCCTTTATTGTTCGCCCGTGTCTCTTTTGCCGTTTAGTGCTGCCACCTATAGTTCGTGCACGTTCCCTATTACTGAAAAAAATGTACTTAAAGGAAAATATCAATTGTTAAAAATAAACGAATGTTAACCTACATTTCTTGAAATTTTCTTATGCATGCAATTTTTTCAAAAACAACCATTTAAAAAAGTCTTGGACGAATTAAACATAAATGATATTATTTATGTAGGAATGTACTAACTACCGTTTTTACGAAAGTTGAAAAGCTTGTTGCTATTACATTACATCAACTCTCGAAACAGATAAAATTGAAAAGTTTACGTCCATTGTCAATTTTATATCCTTACTTTATACCGTTATTTATTTTACAAAACAGTTCAACGGCGATAAAAACCTCATTTCAATTTAATTCAGCTTATTTTTGGTCGGCTATTCATTTTGCTCTCAGGATTGATTAGGCGGCAAATGTTTTTGTTGATGAATCAGTTTCCAAGTCTGGCCTGTATACCTACCTACCAGTGGCGTGGCGTAAAAGATATCCGTGGGCAAGCCGGTGCAGATTTGGCGTACATTTTCCTTAAGAGCTGTAGAATAAGGTGCTCAATGCCTGATATTAGGCAAGCCGGTAGGAATCGAGTTCTTTGGGCGCCACGCCACTGCTACCTACTTATATTGATGCTGCTGGGTTGCGGTTGAGCTAAGTTGGCACCTGCCGTCTACGGCGTGGCATACAAAAGAGGTGCAAACTAACTTTGAGAGATTGGACACTTACGATTCCTGTAATACTTATATGCTTATATTGGAAAAGTCGCATTTGACAATTTTCTTAACACACGAACGCACGGTATACTTTTGTTTTATGTAGACTTTTCTGTTTTTACAAACAATATTTAAACAAATTCGAGATTCTCCTCCTTTTTCGAAATCTTTTAAAAAGGCTGCTGGGCTGGATCTGTATACTGTATACATTAACAAATATACCTAGCCCCAAACTAGGCAATGCTTGTATTTTATTTATACAGGGTGGGAGGGACTATACCGACATACTTTATCCATGAATTCCTGGTGGTGTGACGAGTAAATAATGTTATATCAACATGGGTCGAATATTGTCATTTTACATTAATAGTCTTATGGAACAAAATAAATCAGTAAATTCAGCCCCTCGTTATAAACATGTCCTTACTGGAGGAAAAGTTATCAAAAAGAAAAAAAAAGATAAAATGGAAACGAAAGATACATTTTTTGGCCTCGTAGTCGCTTACCATCAAATACTGCGAAGGTTAATTGCTGTTTAGTTAAAGGATTAAAAAGAATTAGTAAAACTATCTTAGCCACATTTATTAGGGCTTGTTACACACTTGGGAGTTTTCATTAAAAAAATAATTAATATCTCTGAAAGTAAGCGTTTTTCGACTATACATCACGTAACTTTTTTTACTCCTAATAGTTGTTAGAATCTATAGTTAAAGTTTGTCGGTATAGTCCCTCCCACCTTGTATAATTAGTTAAGAATTTATTTTTAGCATAGGTACCTAGTTATGACCTTGTATGAAAGAGCGAATTCCTCCTAATACAAGTGCAATACTTAAAAGGAGGATTCCTCACCATTTGTAAACACACTGTTAAAAATAAATAATTTTGATTTTTGATATTTGTATCATGGGTAGGGTACTAGACGACGATATATACATACCTACTTAAATAAATAGAACTATCCATTCATAACTCAGGAACAAATACTCGCGCTCATCACACAAACATTTGCCCTTACCAGACTATCTGTAATGTTACTCCGCCTAACCACATATTACATCACACGAAGAGGAGGCCTGCGTCTAGCCACAGGTCTAGCAGTGGATGTCCGTGGTTGATTTGATAGATAGATACATACGTCATACGATGTATTAGATTTTTAGTCCACTCACCCTTAGGGTTTTTCCTATTTTTTACTCGACTGCGGCGAAACCCAAAAGAAGGGTTATGTGTTTGACCTTTGTATGTATGTAAGTAAGTATGTATGTCTGTTCCTATGTCTACTGGCAACTACTCAACAACACACCCGATTTTGATAAATGATGCATCATTAGATTCTTCTTGATATCTACAATATTTGAGGTAGGTACCAAAATCCCTTCATGTCTTGGAACGCCCTACTGTATAGGTAAGTCGCAACCGCATGGGTAATAATAAAAACAGGTATTTGACTAAATCCCTCAGAGATCTGACGATCCTTTGGAGATTTGATCAAACCACTGAATTTCACCAGGGAAATGACCTACCGCTCCATTATTTAACATCTCCCGGAAGTTGATCATCTCCGTGAGGATTTAGTCAAATCCCTGTTTTTATCATATCTCTGCGACATAATTAAAAATCCATATTTAGGTTATCTACTTACTTTCCAGCCCTTTCTGGCGCTGCAATAAGGATCTGGAATGAACTTGCTGCGAAGTGCGAAGATTCTCCCAATGCGCTACAATATGCGATTTTAATAACCACGTTTTTAATAAAAAAAAACCCGACCGCGGTGCATTTTGAAACTGCATAAAATCCGCCATTTTGTTTATTTTAACGAACTTCATACCCAGTGACACTCGCGCCATCAAGACGAATCTAATGATGTATCATTTATCAAAATCGGATGTGCCGTTGAGTAGTTACGAGCGGACATAGGAACGGACATACATACAGGTCAAACACATAACCCTCCTTTGGGCTTCGCCGCAGTCGGGTAAAAAGGGTGTCATCCAATTTCTTCGAGACCGGCAACGCATTGGCAATAATGGCAATGCATCTAGTGTTGCAAATGTTATACGCGGCGGTGACCACTTTCCATCAGGAGGGCCGTCGTCCAGTTTGCTAGACAACAATAAAGAAAACCAAGATACAAATTTACTCTTTGTTTTGAAGTCGGTTAACACTAGAAACTTGTTGCCAGTAAGAGATGGACGAGAAATTACGAAAAATACTGAAATCGCTATATGTGTGCCTATAATATTTGAAGAGTTCCCTCGATTTCTCCAAGATTCCATCATCAGATCCTGATCTGGTTGCAATGGGACCACCTCGGAAGTATACCCTTTCAAACAAAAAAAGAATTTTCTAAATCGGTCCAGCCGTCTTCAAGTAATCGGTGAACAAACACACAAAAAAAAAAATAAAAAACATACAGACGAATTGAGAACCGTCCTTCTTTTGGAAGTCGGTTAAAAAGCCCTAGGTAGGTAAGTATACTATCTGTTTTAGTTTTGAAAGGCGGGGCTTTATCGAGTGACTGCGGCGTAGACAGTGTGTTGACCGGCGGCCACGCCCGGAAAATGCGGGCTTTTCACTACACTGCGACTAATGCGGTACATACATATCATGTGTATTACACAACTACGGCTGGATTGGTATATTACACACCTAGGGCGGTAATGAATGACAGAGATCGCAGCTATTCGAGGTTTATGCTATCAGGGACCTGCTTTTATTGTCACCCGTGGTGTAACGGCTCTTTTTAGGGTTCCCTACTAAAATGGTAAAAAGGAACTCTTATGGCTCGACTGCCTGCCTGTCTGTCCGTCTGTCACAACCAGATATCTCAAGAACTACTGTTGCTATCGATTTAAACTAGGTCTTTAGGCTGGGGGCGCCTGGGATCGAACCATAGGCTTATGATGCTACGCTTTGTCACGCGATAAAATAAGTGATAAAGCATCCGTCACGTTCTGACATATGTATTTATCGCGTGACAAAGCGTAGCATCATAAGCGTACAGGTCGCCAGTTCCGGACCACCTTGAGACGGTCGGACTAGGTGGGGGCCGGCCGAAGTGCCCAGGAGCGCCTTTAGCAAATATTTTTATTTGTTGGGACCTCTGTGTGGTACACCTATGGAGACTGGAGAGTGACATCCAAGTTCTCATATGTGGATATTCTGTGTGATGTCAAGTCAACGTAAAACGGCGCAAGAGAAGATTGAGCTAAGTTTGCACCTGGTATCTACAGTGTCACTTAAGCGTGTCACACACTACGCAGATACGATAATATTTTATCTGCGTATAATAACTTAATGATCTGAAACTATCACACACTACGCAGATACGATAATATACGAGACGATACATTCAGTCTAAATCCTTCAAACTGAACTGATGATCTGCAGATAAAATACTATACCATATTTATATCGGCAGATATTATACACAGATCAATTTATATACGCAGATAATATCTTTGCCATCTGTCGATATATGTCGGTGCCCACAGATACTTTACGATAAAATATAAGTTATCTGCGCTGTGTGTGTTAGCTCATTGAATTGTATAGGGAGCGATATTGACAGATATGCGTTCAGATACAGATATCTTATCGTATCTGCTTAGTGTGTGACACGCTTTACAAACGAGGTGCAAGCTTAGCTCAACCGGTTCGCTTTATGCAACCTAGCTATTAAATGAACGTAATAATTGCCAGTATTTAATGTTGTTTGAGCGGGCTACACCTACAGTCTGTAGGCTGGCGAGGGTAGACTACCTTCTCTACTTTGGACCTTGACAGCTTGCAAAATTATGTTCCGTATGTACACCTACACGCCTAAAGTACGATGCATGTGACTATAACCGATAATGTGCCAATTTTAACCGGCGTTATAAAAGGGAGGTAGTACGTAGTTATTCAGGTATAAACCCATTGGTACAACAATAAAAAATTTAAATAATTACAGACACTACATTGTTAAACTAACTGATAAACCCTTATAGAACATTAAAATAGAAGCATAGTTAAAATTAAATGTACTAAAAACTAAATTAAAATTAAATAAGCTAAAACTAAAATAGATCTAAAAATGGCCCCTGCGGCATGGTGCCGAAGATGCTGGCAGCATTTCCTCGCTGGATTGTAAGGCTGATGTGTTGAGCGAGAAAGCTGCCAGGGGGTTTCACGAAGCTACAAGTTACAAATTACAAGCGGAAGTCTCTTTCTATCAAAAGGTATTGAAACTGACTGTTTTTAATTGATAGGGTACCTCTTGACAGACCGAAGGATTTTGATCATTTTTGATCTTTTCATTTCCCTGAAAATCAGTATTTTTGCAGTAACTCGTGCATTCATTTCTCAATCCAGCTCTGATGATGAGATTCATAAGAAGTCGAGGGACCTCTTCAAATAAATAGGCACATAATATACAGCAATTTCAGTACTTTTATAGTATCTCTATCTCGTAGTTTGCTAATGTCGTTGATTCAACAATTTTTTTCAACAAATTACAAAAGTAAATTACTACTAAAATCTGCTACACTTACTTAGGTACACGTCTTCATTGGCGTCTTCAAATAAAATAACGAGAAACGAGCAAGTTATTTTAATAACTTTGGAAATAAACTATCAAACAGCATATTAACTTCAACATAAATTACCGTCAAGTTAAGAAAATAAACCCATTGTACCAATTATACCAATACCAACACCAATCATTATGGATCCTCCACACTCGCGTCCTAATCGCGCGCAAACTTTATCTGCAATTCTGCATCGTTCATAAGTAGAATACTAACCCCTTAGTTTTTTAAGTCACAATACTAACATAATATGTATCAATGTTACATGTCACAAATTCCCTCTTCAGTGTTTTAATAAAGACCGTTAAAAGCAATGTTCCAAGAGCAAGACCTCCTACTTGCTCCTACGATATGCTATCGAATATTTATATATTATTCTATTTTACTCTGAATCCGACTGGGCCGGCACATAAACATAACAACCCCTATTCAAATTCCCCAACTCAGCTTCAAAAATGGCGTCATTTATTATCTTCTCTACATAAATCCTCTGCTCAGACGGCAAATTTTCCATCTTATTCGCCACATAACGGCCAAATGCATCATGATTTTCTTCCTTCTCTTTTCTTGTTAGTTTTCGTTTCCGTTTCGTCCTTTTAGGGGGTATAGCCCGTGTGAATGCGATAGCCTGTGTGAGAGGCACGTCTGGTTCTGACGGGGCTTGGTTAGGAGTGCTGGAGGAGGATACGGACAGCCGACGGTCTGGGGAGATGATTGTCACGGAGCCTGTGTCGGCATCCACCTGAAACACAGATTTAATAATAAGGTTGAACACCTGATTCCGCGGTTATCAAGTATGAGCCATTGTGCATTGCTTGTCAAGGGTAGTAAAGCCTAGAGCTAGCTTGTCTATGACTAGGTAACGTTTATCGTCGTTAGAATGACGAAATTGGCTGTTTTGAACGTAACAATACATTTCTTTGGCGATTACTTACATATTAAACTATGTTTCATGTCGGCGTCAAAAAACGGTATAGTCCTAGGGGAAAGAATTCCAAAATCCTCCTGTTATCTACACAGGCTACACGGAATTACATTTATAGCCACAAAATAACATTATTGTATACTTATTCCACACCGCTTAATCACAGAAACTGATCACAAGCTACACATACCCGAGTCTCTGGAGACGACGCGTGTTCCTTCACTTTCTCTAGTTCCAGCGTTTTCGTGGGGGTCTCCTGGTCGTCCAGAAACTCCAGTGACTTGAAGTACCACAACTTGGGCACGTATACCTCTCCGCCTGCTTCTATGGATTGCTTAATTTTCGCCAGTTCCTTGCGTCGCGAGCCGCGTATCGAGTTTATTTTCTGTGTGACCATCTCTCTATTGGCCTCTGGTTCAACCTACATTGAATAGTAAGATGTAAGTTGGACAAACAATAGTATAAAAACCCGATACAGGTCCTCAGACCATCTTGTGGAAGCCGACCCACGCTGTCTTTCGGTTCAGGGTTTTCATTTGAGAACCCATTCAAGAAGTTTTTCGGGCTATTTAGCCAGTCCATTACTAATTCAGCTTGCTAACTCTAGTAGGCTCAACTTACTTTTCTACGGATTTCGATTTGGTGTGTAATAATTGACAATGTAGGTACCTACTACGTTAATTATTCATGATAGGGAATGATTCAGCAAAGGATTGAGCGAGGTAATTTTTAGGGTTCCGTACCAAAATGGTAAAAAAGGAACCCTTATGGTGCGACTCTGTCTGTCTGTCTGTCTGTCTGTCCGTCTGTCACAGCAAGATATATCAGGATCTACTGATGCTATCGACTTGAAATTTGGAATAGTGTTAAGAACCGCTAACCCGAGCTTATAGGATGTAAAAAAAATCTTGTAACTTTTATACTTTTTTTTTAAAGGGGTCCGTAATGAGACTTTGCAAATTGAAAGTAGGGCTATTATATTGAGTGAGGTATCAAATGAAAGGGCTTAATTTGTAGATTAAAACAGTATTTTTGTATTTTTTTTAAATTAGTAGTTTTTGATTTATGGCGAAAAACGTTAAAAAAAATACCGTTCCCCCCCTATTATCTTCGAAGTTACTGAACAGAAAAATCTGTAATAATTACCAATTATTAATGTCATCCTATATATTACAGGAAAAATATAACGGTTTTCCTAACTTGCACTGTTTTTGAGAAATTTGCAAAAATCTTAACACATACTTATTTGCTCCTACTAAACTAATGGCCATATAGTTTTTCTTGAACTATTCATGTATCTACTTATGAGTTTGTACGGAACCCTCGGTGCGCGAGTCCAACTCGCACTTGGCCGGTTTTTTTTCTTGCTTGTAGAATATACCTATTTTTTAAACGTGAGCTTTTAATTCGTTCTTTCAGGCTTGTTTAAACTTACCTCTCTAAATTTCTTCACCATAATCTCATAATCGGAATTCTTCTTAGACCTATCATAATATTGTTTAGATTTCGAATTCCATAATGACGGCAGAGTTTTGTACAATTCAATAAACTCCGTAATGAACTTTTTTGACAAATAACGTACGTCACCCATCTTAATTTAAAAAGAAAAGTGACTACAAGCTAAAAGTTTATATCAGTGAGCACGTTTACTCACGCGCAACTCACGCAGGAATTTAAAAAATAAATATTATTAATAAATATATATATATATACCTAGTACGGCACTCAGAAAATGAGTATGAAAGCTATAAGGGAACGTGCACGAACTATAGGTGGCAGCACTAAACAACAAGAGACACGGGCGGACAATAAAGGAAACTATCGCCCCTGTCAATGTCAATGATAATATGCAAGTGTCAATGTCAAATATAGTAAGTCGTAGCTACACTAACGTTAATCGTCCTTCGACGCGATAAATTAGCGATAAATTAAAGTAGCCCCAGCATGAGAGGGTATATGATTTAGATTTGCGGCACCAGTTGGCAGCACCTTCGTCGTGCACGTTCCCTATAGGTACACTACACTATTACTACTTAAGCTATATACTATGTACAATCTTTACTCATAGATTATATATTAGAACAATAGGTAACTGTTTTGGTTTGCGCAAAAGACAACATTGCTAGATGCCTACACCCGCGGTTGCGCAAACTAGTTTGCACGGTCACGGTAAAACAGGCAGGAGGCAAAACTTGCGCATGTAGACGGGGCATACATTTACAAACATGGATAGATACATGTAGCTACCTACATAGATATAAGTAGCTATACGTTGTATTGTGGGCCGGCCGGCTGCCGGTTACGGTCTACCAACATGACCGATGAAACACCTGTGAGGA
This sequence comes from Eudemis profundana, assembly GCA_947034925.1. Taxonomy (NCBI): domain Eukaryota; kingdom Metazoa; phylum Arthropoda; class Insecta; order Lepidoptera; family Tortricidae; genus Eudemis; species Eudemis profundana. Next base: position 3,121,736 of record OX344814.1, on the reverse strand, counting down.
AAATGTGTGAACAACAACTATAATATTTAATAAAATGTTACAATTTTACTCTATTTTAATCTCTAATTACGTAGTTTATATTTTTAAAATAATATAAACAAATAATATCAAAGAAGAAATATAAATAGAACGAAAACCATCATTCTATTTCGCATAGCATGTTGCCTAGCTTGGGCGTAAAATGGCCGATGGCGTTACCCGGTCGACCAATAGGCAGAGAGCTCGTCAGACTAGGGCTGTATGTAAACTAATATCGATGTCGATAAGTGAACAATGTATTGATTGAGTAATGGTCACAGTACGACGCATAGAATAATATTGCTGATAAATAAAATAAAAAATACGAATTATTATTTTTGCACGTATCTTTTTAAAGGCTTATTAATAAAATTCTTGTTTATGTGATTCGAGTCACCAGGTTCTCCATATTAAAACGATCAGAGAAATACAATTCATTTTAACGACATGAAATTTGTTCGAATATTGCTTCGTTTTATATCTCGATATACTTTATCTGCGTAAAAAAATGTATAAAAAGTCACAATAAACCACCATTGATGCGTCTGCGAAATCCAGTTCAAATTACTGAAAAATGATAAATTTTAGGCCGTTTGAGACTTCATGTTGTTTTGCTGGGACAAAATGTATCAAGCTACGTAATAAAACACATTTCAACTCAAATAAACAGGGCTCTCAAAGATCGGCAACGTATAGGTAACACCCCTGGTGTTGCAGATATCCATGGGTGACGTTGACTACTTTCCATCAGGCAGCTCGTCTGCTCGTTTGGCACTTATAACATTAAAAAAAAATTGATGTCCTTGAAGTGACCTCTTAATCCTTTTTTTCTTTGTATGGAGAACCTGGTCAACCCTACCTGCGTCATGGGCAATTGGGCATCCTGTCGAGGGAGTCTGGCCTAAAGGACATTGCCGACACGTCTATGGGGCCTCGTACCAAATCAAAAGTCATTGCGTCAACACGAAACCAACTGTATCTTAAAGAACAAGAAACTGCCTTACCCATTAAAATTGTATTCGGGGATCCATAGGAAATTGATATTGATTTCCAGATTTTGAGGTTAGTTTTTGGGCAACAAAACGTAAGTATTTGTCAACCGGCCAAATACAAAATCACCTAATAACTTTAATTCCTGACGCTGACGAGACTTCACATAACTTAGTCGGATGACATGTCATTTCGGATACCTATTTTAGATTTTTTATTGTACCTACCTTAACCTATCCATGTTGTTAAATTTTATGATAAAAAATGTGCTTTTAAACTATTTTCATACATCGTGAGACAAAAATTATTTTAAAATTATATTTACGCTCAATGTCTCATAAGTGAAGTATCAGCGAAATATTACGAGTTATTTGTACCAAATAAATAATTTAAAATTGTGAAAAGTGGTGTCTTATAAAGTACCTTATTTTTAAACTTGGAATAAGATAGAATGTCAAGTTGTCAATTTTCTTTGCACCTTACAATGCTAAGATCAAGGAATCACATAGATGGATTGTATTAAAACATATCTGTGACGTTAGTTTCGTTTCTTGCGCTCATGTGACAAGAAGTCTTAAGAAAGAACGAGACCAACATGTTACTCTCCTGGGTACAAAACGACTGAATTTAATTTATCTGAGGTTTAATGCAGTTTTTATTCGCTGGGTGCGAAGTATAAGGTGGGGGAACCACGAAACGATCGTAGCGCGCGTCATGGCCAAAAAAGGAACTTTCGGCAGACCAGCTGTCACTTTTTACTAGCGAAATTTACGTTTTTAGTTGGCAAAGTGCCTTGCAGCAAAAGCCACAAAATACAAAAAAAAAGTCCGCCGTATTTGTAACCGCTAGCTGGCGATGTCATCACGCACCCAGCAAATAAGAGAGAACCGCGGAATTTTATGGAATTAATATTTTTGTATACATTTGCGCAGACGGTGGTGCCACTGTCACAGACTTTTTAGATTTTGTCCGTCAAAAGGTTTGAAGGAAATTACTTATTTTGGCATGGTGGCAGCGGAAAATGTAAAGCAAAATTCTTTTTTAAATGATCTCGGATTTCCCATTTTAAATTCACTTGTAAAAAAATCGCCTTGGTTAAAAAATTAAAACTAAGTTTTTGGTATCATTTTGGCTGTGACGCAATTATGATGATATTGGTACCAAAAGTCGGCAATCTACACTTTCAGTTTTAAAATTTTAGGTATTTTAAGTCATGTATATAACTTATTGATTGCTTTAATTTAATTTTATTACTCTTAGTTTATTTAAATAACTCATTCCACGTTCTACATTGGGTTTCAATACGTAATCTAATGATATCTGGTAATATTTACATTTGCCAAAGTAGTAACATATGTAATGTAGGATCATAAACGCAATAGATTTGATTAATGATAATAAGTGAACATAGATATTTTGAAGCACAATTAAATAATTTTGTGTGGGTGTGTCGCAATGCGACAATTTCTATCGATACCCACCGGCGGCGTCGCATCACTAGAGGCCACCGCTCCGCTACATTGCTTGCGCGAAACGAATTTCGGCGTATTCTTCAACGAGCTACCACGAAAGTACGTGGTGCGTGCGGAGCAAAGAAATTTTATAGTGTTAAGTAATTTAATAAGTTCACATTCAACAAAACAAAATGAGGGAGATCGTGCACATTCAAGCTGGACAGTGCGGCAACCAGATCGGCGCTAAGGTATTAGTCGTTCTTTTGTTTCTTTTAACAGTTTAAAATGTAATTCGGTTTTCGAACCTCCGGCCGGCATTTTGTGACCGGTACGTGAAATTGGCCACCGAGGAGAAAATGACATCATTCCCGTCTACTGTTGAGGCGTTAATTGTGTTGTAATTGTTGTAAAACTACTGATTTCTCTCGAAGTATGGGTGGGTGTGGTCGTTCGAAATGCACGAGTTGCAGCAATACTTTCTTTGTTATCTTCGAACACCGTTCTAAGCTATGAAAATGCCACGTTTCGTGAGCTTTGGCGTTTTTAATTTAAACATTTTTGTGCGGGCTACTGAAACCACACCTCTATCGATCGCTGACGGAACGGCGACGTCTTCCACGTGTCCCCTTCGCCATTCGGATTCCAAGATCTCCATTTCTTAGAATATTTTCGCTACGTGACCGGCCGGCATTTTACGGTATCTTATCTATTGCAATGTCTCACTTGTTTGTTTCGCGTGTATCAAACGTTTTATCTTGATAATGCGTGCATTATAAAGACAATCTGAAGATAACTGTAGTTAAGAATTAATTTTATTACACCGGAATCGATCATTTAAATTTGTAACTAATCTTAATCTTCGTTTCCCGCCTCGAAAAATCCGTTAAAAAAAGGGCACGCGTATGTTATGAACCCCACTCAAGGTTATTTACGCGTCCTGTAGATAAGGGACGACCAATCACAGGCCTCCGTTCCTAACGTTCGAAATTTAATTGTACTAAGAAAAAACCGTTACGACAGATGCGGTAGGCATGGTGTTTAATTTCCTGTATTATATTATTGCAAGCCGAATAGATTTTTTTGCGATATAGTTTGTTTTCAATGTAGTATTTAGTTTTTATTACATCTGGATAGTCTGGAATTTTATTAGACCTTTTTTATTTCGTAGACTTGTATTGTACCTACCAGACGCTTCAACAAAAACTTCAAGAAAAAACGTTGCAGATTTTGGTCTTTTATTATTATGATGAGACCTTTGGCTACTCAATTTGCCCTAGTCGTGTAAATGATAGGGATTTTTAATGCACAAGTAGACAATTTAAACTGCTGTCGCATAATAAAAGCTGCGATAGTCGCGGATTGGACCAATTTTAACCGCTACAACATGACCAATTAACGGGATTTGCATAATTCCGTAGTTAGTGAGGAAGAGCTATTACCTACATCGTAACGAACTAAATTCTCGTGCCGTAGGTCATTGAACCGTCTTCCGCGTGTTTAAAATAAGCCAGCAGCGCGGAAACGCTATTTTATGACAGAAACAAAGGTTTATAGTGGTGCAATGGCCGAAATAGCGATAGTTCACGTTACTAGGCACTTATTTGTCTAACTGTACTCGATGGTTAAGTTAGAAAATCACGCACAGGAATCTCCAGAGGTGTCCTAAAACTGTTCAACTCCAAGATGCACATTTTTGCTGTAAACTGACGTTTACTCGTGATTAAAGTTAACCTAGGTGAAAATTGGGAAAGTAATGTTCGAATTGCTGTCGTAAGTTGCTTTTGTTTATGAGGGAATATCAGTTCATAGCAAATGATTACCCTTGGAGAAACAGGCTATAATTGCAAGTAATAAAAATAATAAAATTGCCGCCTTTTATGTATTCATCATTATCCAGAGGAGGTGATAATAATGACTTAAGTTTTCAAGTATAGGTACCTATATGAGAGGACCAAAATCTCATCTGTAAATGCATAGTATTTTTAAGTAATAAATTAAGTAGGTCAAAACAATTCATGCACAAAAATGATGAATTGACTCATTATTCTGACAAACAAATGACCTAAAAATATTCACTGCGGCATTAAATTTGTATCCTACCTAATAAATTTCATAATTTATCATTCTGTCTGTCTGTCCTGGACCGGTCATACGACTTTCTCGGCATAACGTCGCCCCCGCTTGGTTCCACCGGAAGACCAGCGCTGGTCTTTTAGGTCGGCATTATGCTGAGGTGGGACCGATTTGTGGCAGCGTTTTCTGGCAATCTTTACTTTAAAATATGTATATTGTTTTTCTATAATGTTTTTATGCTGTCATGAATAAATGTATTTTCTTTCTTTCTTTCTTTCTAATGTATATTTGTCTTCTTAAATAGGTAACTTACGACCAATTGGAAGTTTAATTTCGGTCAATAATTTTACCTTCCTTGTTTTTAGTAGCCGCAGTTACATTTTGTACCATTTTTAATTGCATCAAAGTATGTTAAATTGTATTTATGCCACACCTGGACTAGACATAAAATGATGTCCACAACACGGGAGGTAATAAAGAAAGCCCTCGATCGCATTGCTTGCAGCTCGGGCCGCAACATCTACGTTCTCAGCCTTGCTTTGTTCTACCACCCTAGTTTTGTAATGTACTATTTTTCATTTTCTACGTTTTAAGCTATGTTTGCACTTCCTTTGTATGCGCCGTCATAGACACTAGGTGCAAACTTAACCGGGTAGATTGTTACTCTGCATAGCCGCCTACGCAGCTAAATCTACAGTTTAATCTTCGCTTAATTGGATAAAAGTTGATCGGCCAATTAGCTTGCTCAAGTGGAAACTACAAAGTCCATTGCAGCTACTAGAGAGCAAAATGTTATTTAAAATGAGAACAGATATGCAAATAACTATGTACGTACATGAGAAAGCCTAGCCTTAGTACGTGCGAAAGGTTTCTTTCATAGGTCACAAGAATGACCTTAAACCATTGTTTGGTTTTTAGGGTTCCGTACCAAAATGGTAAAAAAGGAACCCTTATGGTGCGACTCTGTCTGTCTGTCTGTCTGTCTGTCTGTCTGTCTGTCTGTCCGTCTGTCACAGCAAGATATCTCAGGATCTACTGATGCTATCGACTTGAAACTTGGAATAGTGTTAAAAGTCGCTGACTCGAGCCTATTGGATAGAAAAAAAATCTTATACCTTTTTTACTTTTTTTTTAAAGGGGTCCGAAATGGTATGTGGAAAAAGAAAAGTAGAGCTATTATATCGAGTGGGATATCAAATGAAAGGGCTTAATTTGTAGATTCCAAAACCATTTTTGTTTTTTTTCTTAATTTTGTACTTTTTGATTTATGACCAAAAACGTTCAAAAAAATACCATTCCCCCCCTATTATCTTCGAAGTTACTGAACAGAAAAATCTGTAATAATTACTAATTATTAATATCATCCTAAATATTACAGGAAAAATAAAACGGTTTTGCTAAATTGCATCGTTTTTTAGAAATTTTCAAAAATCGTACACATACTTATTTGCTCCTACTAAGCTAACGGCCATACAGTTTTTGTTGAACTATTCACGTATCTACTTACGAGTTTGTACGGAACCCTCGGTGAGCGAGTCCGACTCGCACTTGACCGGTTTTTTTAGGCAGGTTGCATAGTACTTTTCTCCTCTATCAAATTAAAAACTATATATATTTGAGGAACTTTGAACATTTCATGCTTGTAAGTTGGGTTAAAACTTCTGATTCCCCAGATAATGCAACCATAATTGATTTTACTCGAAACAAACAATTTTAGTCATATTTTCCTATTTTTCAATACTAATTTAGTATTTATTAGCAAGCATAACAGTCACCTATTAAAATGACTAGCTAAAACGCATAAAAACTTGACTATCGGCCAAGTCGCCTGACAAACTCCAATATCCCGGAAAGTGTTTTTTCCAGCACACTGGCTAGTTGCCAACGCGATATCAGATGTTTGCCTTAAGAATCCACGTATTTTTAGCAAATGCTTTAGAACGTCTGATATACGAGTTAAATCAACAGGAAATCGTTAGAGAACAATAACCCATTAATCTTGCCAATGTGTAGAAACTGGTTCATTTGTAGATTATAAGCTGAAATAGTTTTACAAAAACCATACTATACCTACTTACAACGGTTTCCTTTTGATGCTAACTCTAAAGAGATTGGTTTAAAACAAACATAACCTAAGTACTGAAAGTTGCGATAAAGGTAGCAAAAGAAACTTTAAAAACCTTAGTCATATATACATTTCGCACCTAAAATAAACTATTATGTCGCGTTGTAAACTACAGCAACCATTGTATTCAATGAACAATAATCAATTTGTTGCCATTCCGTTCGAAACAAATCATTCTTCACTATCTGATCATACTCTTTATTAATAATGGCGATGCTATCAAGGCACTCACGGTCGAGTAGAAAGGCCCGAGATAACATCTGTGCGATTTCATGTTTATGCGGGAGTATTGTACGGCGACGTATGGAGAATTATGCTTATTTCGACCCACCGCGCCGGCGCCGACCTCTGATTTACCGCCTGACAGACTGACAAGGCGAAGCTCCGAAATAAGAAACTTGTCTCGCGCTCTCCGCTTATATGGTGCCGTTATATAAACCACGAAAGTGGGCGGTCATCTTATGGCGCGTTTTTTGCAGCAATTCGCGCAACTGATTCATACCGTTTACGTTCGGCCTTATACGGCTAATGTAATGCATCTGAGGGATCGATAACGTTACGCAAAAGTATTACGCCCTCGGAAATATGCTAATGGGGACGGGCTATCGGTTTGTTTCGAGCGCCGTCGCCTAGGCGACCGGTGAGTCATCAGCCCACACGCACCGTACCATCCTGCACTACTCTCTACTTTTTGGGGACCAAAAAAACTGCGTGTCAACGTATATCGACCACTGGTTTACTCGAACGTTTGCTAAACTTTGTTTCTCTTTTGTTACAGTTCTGGGAGATCATCTCCGACGAGCACGGCATCGACCCCACCGGCGCCTACCATGGCGACTCGGACCTGCAGCTGGAGCGCATCAACGTGTACTACAATGAGGCCTCCGGCGGCAAGTACGTGCCCCGCGCCATCCTCGTGGATCTGGAGCCCGGCACCATGGACTCGGTCCGCTCCGGACCCTTCGGACAGATCTTCCGCCCGGACAACTTCGTGTTCGGACAGTCCGGCGCCGGCAACAACTGGGCCAAGGGTCACTACACCGAGGGCGCCGAGCTCGTCGATTCAGTCCTAGACGTCGTACGAAAAGAATCAGAATCCTGCGACTGCCTCCAAGGTTTCCAGCTCACACACTCGCTCGGCGGCGGCACCGGATCCGGCATGGGCACACTCCTCATATCAAAAATCAGAGAAGAGTACCCCGACAGAATCATGAACACATATTCAGTTGTACCTTCGCCTAAGGTGTCAGATACAGTAGTAGAACCTTACAACGCCACACTCTCGGTCCACCAGCTAGTCGAAAACACAGACGAAACCTACTGCATCGACAACGAGGCTCTCTACGACATCTGCTTCCGCACGCTCAAACTGTCCACCCCCACGTACGGCGACCTCAACCATCTCGTGTCGCTCACCATGTCCGGCGTCACCACGTGTCTGCGTTTCCCCGGTCAACTCAACGCCGATCTCAGGAAGCTGGCCGTCAACATGGTGCCCTTCCCGCGTCTGCACTTCTTCATGCCGGGCTTCGCGCCGCTCACGTCCCGCGGCAGCCAGCAGTACCGCGCGCTGACCGTGCCCGAGCTGACGCAACAGATGTTCGACGCCAAGAACATGATGGCGGCCTGCGACCCGCGCCACGGCCGCTACCTCACCGTGGCCGCCATCTTCCGCGGCCGCATGTCCATGAAGGAGGTCGACGAGCAGATGCTCAACATCCAGAACAAGAACTCGTCGTACTTCGTGGAATGGATCCCCAACAACGTGAAGACCGCCGTGTGCGACATCCCGCCCCGCGGCCTCAAGATGGCCGCCACCTTCATCGGCAACTCGACCGCGATCCAGGAGCTGTTCAAGCGCATCTCGGAGCAGTTCACGGCTATGTTCAGGCGCAAGGCTTTCTTGCATTGGTACACCGGCGAGGGCATGGACGAGATGGAGTTCACGGAGGCCGAGAGCAACATGAACGACTTGGTGTCCGAGTACCAACAGTACCAGGAGGCCACCGCCGACGAGGACGCCGAGTTCGACGAGGAGCAGGAGCAGGAGATCGAGGACAACTAGGCCTCCCCCCGCCACTCCTCCCCTCTAAGTCACACTACCCCGTTCCCGTCTCCCGCGAACCGCGTCGCGCGATGACTGCATTTTTTGCTTCGATAGTATTTTTACCTAATACTTTTTTTACAATATATTTTGACATTTTAGTTCCCCACCTCTAGGGAGTACACATTGATGTTGCGATGCATGAATAGCGGTTACATTCCCGGTTGTTTTCCTTTACGAAGGGCGGCTCTCTCTAATGTTTATTACCGAATAAACAGTTCCCGACATGACGTGGCCCCTTCTCTGACCATCGTATGGTGCTTACTACGCGACAAGAAAGGAAAAGATCTTTTTGATAAGGCTGAACTCGAGTTTTTAATACCTAAGTTAATTATTAATTCTTTGTTTGTAACCAGTGTGATTTTTATTGGCTTTTCTACTAAGAAGCTAATTGTCGTACAATTTTTCGAGTCGATCAAAGTTTTTAATTACTATATTCCAGCTGGTGAAAAATAAATACATTGAATTTACTTGCAAACTTTTATTTCATCAACTTAAAACAATAAATACATAATAATCACTGTCCCTGTACATTCCACATTCAGATCTCGACTAGGGGGTCATTTTGTATTGAAAATTGGGGCCTAGACACTGAAAGTGTTAACAAAACATGGCTTTTGCATTGACCATGATTAGCATAATGGTAGATTAGAAGCTCATGAAACATAATTTGCACTTGAGAGAGTTCTTGGTATTACAATTATTACTCTTAAAGTTTAATCTCGATTAGAGCAAATTGTATTTCGCGAGCTTTGGACAAAAATTACTCATTTTCCTTGCTGTCGAGTAATTAAAAAGTACCAATCATTAACTAGGTATAGGGTTAGAAAGGTAGGTAAGTAACGTTGAGTAGGAAACAGCTAGGCAGATATCGCTACACGCCGGTATGCATATCGAATGCATTATGCACCGGATTCAGCCCACATTTCCTTGTCTAGCCGGCTAACGGCGATCTGACAGGCCGTGTATCACGTAACCAGTACAATAGCTGTAAAGCCGGGGTTAGAATTAATAACTTAATTACTTGAAAATGTTATTAAGCGTAGTTTTCACTGTACGTTCCGTTGGAGTAAGAGACATTGATTGGCCAGTCTCTTACTTCAATTGAACGTATGGTCGACGATATGATACCCAAAAGTATATTATGTCTGCATATAACGCTATCAATTTCTGGATTTAATATAACTTTAAATAAACTAATCTAGTGTCTGTTTGTATACTCTTACCGCTTAGGTCTATATTAATTTTCCTATAAGTTGTAATTTCGCCAAGTTCAGCGTTATTAGAAAATTAGGTGTTTAATGTGTCATTCCTAGGCAAAAGGTATTTTATCAGCTTCCTAGTTGCCTATAAGGGTCAATACCTAATCTACATCCTTATTGACAAACAAGAAAGTAGGTACCTAGCCTAAAAGTCAATATTTCAGTAAAATAACGATTTACAGCTACAACGAACTATGTTTATTTACTTAGTGAGATGCTGGAGTTAGCTTTCAGATCCCGGGCTGTAAATCTACAAAATCCTCAGAGTTTAATGCAAGCTTGGCTTGGTTTGTATAGGTACCCACTTAGAAATAGGCATGTTATTCATCGGTGTGATTCACCCGAAGCTATCCTCCCACCCATTATGGTAAAGCTGTCCGCCTCCAAACTGGATGTTGATTCACAAATATTTGTTGTGCTGTCACGTAGGTAACGTGCATATAAGGATACTTGATCGATGCAAATGTGCCGTATTTTCTACCAGCCACGTCAATAAAATAAATAGGTACTAGTGGCTCAAGACGCGCTCAGCTATTTCTAAATTATCGCCAACAGCGAACTGGCACATTTTAATGTGATCAGATACCATGTCTACAGTTTCGTCAGTTATTCGCCCGGCGTCGTTTAGTATTTTCACTAATTCGTTCATTGTGAAAATCGAGTGTGCGACGACGCCATTGCTTTTGAGCACGCTAGCGCCACCTTGTTCCCTATCGAGAACTACGACGGCGTCTGTGACGGTTAAACCCTCCTCGCGTAGCGTACCAACAGTTTCCAACAAGCTGCCGCCAGATGTCACCACGTCCTCTACAACGAGACATTTTTGTTTCGGCTGGAAGATTCCTTCCAGCATTTTCCTGGTGGCGTAGAGTTTTGTTTCCTTCCTTTTCATGATCATGGGCGTCCCGCTGTTGACTGACATGACTGCTGTGATTGGGAGAGCGGCGTAAGGCACTCCGCAGATGATGTCATGCTGTATTTCCGCCGCCATGTTTTGTAGATGCAGTGCTACCGCCATCTGTAAGAATAAAACGAAATTAGTATACTACAGCATAACATAATACTGCATGCATGCACAACATGGCAATTATTATATTATACTCGTAGATGCAGAAATTTGAATAGAGGTTGCTAGGTAGGCCTATTCCATTTCATGTGTATTCCAAAATGTAATGTTATCCTGAAATTTTGGCTAAAATCCCATAAAAACGATATATAGCTTGGCAATTTCGCTCGTGACACTCCCATAGCCTGCAAGGAGGGAGGACGAAAGACGGGGGGGTGTTATGAAGTGTGCGCGCGGCGGGGGCCGTCGCCGTCTGACAAAAGCGTCGCGTCGCGTCAGTTGGCCGCCGGTGGTGTTCGCGATAATTTGTTCACGTAGTCACGGCTGCTCAGAACAAAATACAAAAGCACACGAGATAGCTACGCAAAGATGAGTCCGCCGATAGGCAAAGTCATCGGACGTCAAGCCAAACAAATTGTATATAATGTATATACCCATTTTAAAAAACGCAAGGAAGATCCAACTTCAGCGGAATATATAAATGATGTTAATGTGGCTAACTTAGTGGCTAATATCACAGGTTTATCAAACACTACCGTCAGGAATATTGCTCGCCAAGGAAGATTGCTAAGTGGAAATGATGGTGCTGTTGTATTCAAATCCCAAAAAAAAACGAAAAAAGCTAAGAAACGAATTGAAATTGATAACGTCGCGGAAGGAGTTATTCGGCGGAAAGTAATACAATTTTATACCGTGAAGAAAAAAGTCCCTACCTTAAGTAAAATAAATGCCGAATTGAAGCAAGACAGGATATTGAACTGTTCTCGTGAGTTCTTAAGGAACACTTTATACAGATTGGGTTTTAGATATAAAAAATGCCAATCCAAGCGAAAATTACTAGTCGAGCGCGCTGATATTGCCTCTTTACGGTGGCATTACATACTAGCCATTAAACATTATCGTGATGAAGGTAGACCCATATTCTACCTTAACGAGACATATGTTAATGAGTCGCATGTGGCAAACTGCTGGCAATCGACCGACGAACGTGGACTATTGACACATTTTGGCAAGGGCCATAGACTAATTATTGTGCATGCTGGTGGTCGGACTGGATTTGTTAACAACAGCCTGTTGATATACAAATCTGAACAACCTAAAACAACCGGTGACTACCACGGAGACATGAAATCTGATATATTCGTAACATGGACTCAGCGACAACTACTTCCTAATATTCCAGACGACTCCGTGATAGTAATGGATAACGCTGCATACCACTATAAGCAAATTGATAAAAAACCAACAATGGTTTCTCCAAAAAATAAAATGCAAGATTGGCTAACGAAACATAACGTTCCGTTTGAGCAAAGCATGCGAAAATGTGACTTAATGCTATTGATTAACAGCCAAAATCTGCAAAAACAGTACGCAGTCGACGAAATATTACGACAGAGGGGACATACAGTGCTTCGTTTGCCTCCATACCATCGCGACCTCAACCCGTTCGAGATGGTATGGGACGATATCAAAGCAGAGTTAGCGAGAAATTACGTTGATTCGGATTTAGATGAGAAAAATGACGCCCTTACAGCCTTGTTTGATGACTATGGTGCTGAAAGATGGAGAAAATGTGATGATCACGTCATCAAAAATGAAGATAAGTACTATAAAGACGACCGAATATATGACGAAGAATTTGATAAGTTTGTTATATCTCTTAATGACGATTCTGATAGCTCTGTTTATGACAGTGAAAAAAGTTCGGAAAGCGACAATGTTATGGAAAGTGACGACAGTGAATAATTTAATTTGGTTTTGTTAACGTATTTTAGTAGGCTAATAAATATATATAAACCTTAAAACAAGAATTATTTATCTGCCTTGTACCATTGATTATTTATTAATCGATACCACGTCTACACAATATTCGTACCTATGTGCGTAACAAGGACAAGGACCAAGTGTTTTAATTCATAGTTCGATACATTTTGTCTTGACACGAGAAGTCTCAAAAACTCTGAATTAAAGTGCAACTCGCCTTTTAAGGTCAGTGCAATCTATTTAAATTTGAAACTAAACGTTTTTTTGCTTAAATTATGTATACTTATTCTCAAAAAGCCATATATTTGGCTTTTTCAGAGTACCTACTCATATCATTTCGTTTACATTTTAAACGTCGTATGGAAAACGGACCAACTCAAATCACCTTACAGGTCGCAGCTGTACATCGGCCCTTAGGGATATCGGCAGACATATCCGTATCCTAATTCGTATCGTGTGTAGCGGTGCCACGCGCACAGCTCAATACGTCATCGACTATAAAGCAACGTCCCCCGCCCGCCGCAGTGGGAGCGTCACGGACGAATTTGCCAAGCTATAAGGGTTCGCGCAGACAGAGCGCGGTCTGGCGTTCTGAGTTCCGCGTTCCGAGTTCTGCGTTCTTTCGAATGTACCTACTGAGTCCCTTACGATAATGCACACAGCAGGCGGCAGCGGTCAAAACACAGAACTCTGAACGCAGAACTCGGAACTCCAGACCGCGCTCTGTCTGCGAGCGCTCTAAATCAAACTAAATTGAGTTAATACAATAGGTAATAAGGTAATAACCATTTCTTTCAAGTTTTAACAGATAAACTGATAAAGTAAATTTAACCCCATCAAAAACATTACATGTAAACACAGATGCAAGACTCGCAACGCAGTTCTTTTACAACAAAAAAGTTTTGAGATGTAATGTTAAACTAAATCAGTACCTTTGTCCACAGAACTCGATTCCCACCGACTTGCCTATTAATTACCCGTCGAGGGAGGATTCTTTATTTGAGAACAATTAAAGGACGAAGCTGACTTATTTTTAAAAATAAAATAAAGTTCGCTTTCAGCAAAACAATCTGTCTACCTACAATATTTGAGGTATTTTTCCTGGTCTTGACCACATGGCTTAGTCTATCCATCGATCACGCTCCTAGTCTTTGGGACACCTATCTATACCTACGATATTATGCATAGGTAATAGGTACATACAGACAGTTGAGTAATTAAAAAAAATGTACACAATTAAGGGATTTAATTAAAACAAAACTTAATTTATTCCTCTGTGTTACGAAAGTTACCCATATAGTTTGTATGTCTAACTTTCGTAACACAGAGGAAGCGATCGTGATTTTGTTTTATTAGGCCCTTAACTATGTACAAGTTTTTTGAAAATGACTCAGTTCTCTTTTTAAAATTGCTCATTCAATTAATTCAAGTGAATGGATTTAATTAGTTTCATCCAAAAGAAAATTACAAATTAAATTAAAAATACTTCAATGCATTACACAGTTCGTCTGTTTGTGCGTGCATCACCCAAAAACTTCCGGACCGATTTCCATGAAATTTGGTGTACAGGTAGATTATGAACCCGGTTAATGAATACATAGGATACTTTTTACCCGACTAAGCCGAGGCAAAAAAGAGATCTGGGGGCACGGTAGTGCCCCCGCCAAGGCGAGCAAAACAAAGGCACGGTGTCCACAGAACTTGATTTCCACCGACTTGCCTATTATTTAACCGTGGAGGAACACATTTTATAGGTTTCAAATAAAGAATCCTGCACGGTTAAATAATAGGCAAATCGATGGAAATCGAGTTCAGTACCACCCCCCCGGTACTGACTTGGTTTAACATTACATCTCAAAACTTTTTTGTTGTAGGAGAACTGCGTTGCGAGACTTGCATGTTTTTACATGTAATGTTTTTGATGGGATTTAACTCATTTGATCGCGAACGAAGTTGCGGGTATCCTCTAGTTGTCAATAAGGTCCTATCATGGCCTTCTATTATGAAAATGCAATTAAAAATCGTCTTTATTGACAGGCAGCATAGTTGGTACTTTTTGCCTGAAAACTTCACATTTATTTAACACAAAAATAACTTAAAAGTTGTTTATTATAAAAGGTCGCTTGTTTAAAGTTTAAACCGCTTAGACGAGTTTTGAAAATTCCTTCGATGTCAATTAGGCGCCTGACATTTTAAATCTAGTGTTTTAACCAATTAATTATACTTTTTTGCATAAAATAAACAATTAATTGAGTTTTGAGTTTAGAGTTGACCTACAGAATAAGTTTGACCTATAAATAAATCGCCTAAGCAGGTTTTTTTTCTTGCCTAAGCAGGTCGTCTTAGCATAATAAGATGGCCATATGGAAAAAATTGGACAAGTGCGAGTAGGACTCGCCTAACGAGGGTTCCGTATAAATTTGTTGGTATTAAAGTACCCTATAAATTTTGTAAGTTTTGTCTTTTTTTTAACGATTTAATTAAAAATGTAAAGTTTTCAGATTTCTTCCTATACTTGTAGTGTAAGACGGTATTACTTGCCAACTTTCATAGTTTGAGGTGTTTGAGGTTCTGTGAGAAGATGGATGTAAGGCCTTCTTCTGTGTAATTTTCCATTCTTTGTTCATTATTTAATTTTATTATGTTTAAGTTGTATCTTAGTTTCACAGTGCTTTGGTTATACTGTTATGCTGTGAAATTTAATGAATAAAAAATAAAATAAATAAATAGTTTCATAGTACCCTTTGAATTTTGGTTTCCTTGAGAGTGTCGAAATTTACGTTTTTTTGCGGAATAAACGCCCGTATCTTTTTTTCACGTTAACGTAGAAGCTTGCTTTTATTACAGCTGCAAGGGACCCTGACTGAGGGGTAGTCCTGAGGATATGGTTTAAATTTCAACTCGATACGTTCACACGTACCAGTACCAGTAGGCGTATGACGCTACGCTTTGTCGCGCGATAAATAAATGATAAAGCATTTTATATATTATGAAGGAAACATTTTTGTCTCTTCATTGGTTTTAATGTGGGCAATTTACACCACACTTTTTATGTTACATATATAGATACAGGAAATCAAAGTACACAGAAAAACTAAATGGCGCTCGACTGTGTACAGACCGAGAATCGAACCCGGTACCTCTGGATTTCCGGCCCAGTGACTCATGGGGCAAAGTATAAAGAAAGACAACCAAGTAGTACGACTTCGACCCTTTAAGAGCGCGCGACACGTATTTACACAGACGCACGACGCGCGTCTGTGTGAGTGCACTCCATACTGTGGCATGGGCGCGCATGGGTAAATGTTTGCCTGTAGTGCGTCCGCACACGCCGCGCATCCCAATGTACCTTTTGTCAGAAGTTTTTTTTTGGCGGGGCCGGGGGGCGCTTGGAGTCGAACCAAGTCGCCAGTCCCGGTCCTGGAGAGAGGGTCGGGCTAGGTTGTGCCTGATCATATCGTCGCCCGATCATATCGAGGTGGACCGGACTAGGCGATCTGGTTCGACCCCAGGCACCCCCGGCACCCACCCAGTCCGACCTAACTCAGGGTGGTCCGGCTAGCGACCTGGTTCTACCCCAGGGAACGCCACGGCCGATCACCCGGTTCGACAATCGCTACGCCCTCATGGGTTGCGAGTTTGTCAGTTGCTAAAAAAAAGGGCTAGGTTGTCGTTTCTTTCTTTTTTTTTTTCATAGCCTGGTTTGTCTGTACCCAGGTGTTGGGCCCTCCAACAGAAGGTCCTTACTACGCGCGGGGGGCTAGTCGCATTAGGTTGTCGGAAGAAAAACTACTGCTTATACTGTGGCTGGGGCCTCTCTAGGCTGGCCGGGCCCCTAGGCCGGGGCTTTGTGAGCCTAGGCGGTAATCCGGCGCAGGGTTGAAGACAGATGTGACCACAGAAATATATCGAGACAAGATAGAAGCAAATAGTTCGTCGATTTGTATGGCGACCAAGCGCGTAACGTTTTTCGCTAGGCGTAAGTGTAATGCGGCGTGGCGGTGTGGCGTGTGTGTAATTAAGTGATGGAAAACACAAATTTTCCATTTCATTTGGTGGTATATGACCAATTAATTATACCATTATTATCAGATTTTCAAATCTGATAATAATATTGACCGCAACTGAAGTTAACGGCGTGCAAAGTACGCCGTCACTTCTTTTTAGCACGCGAGGTACAGATGTAGTGCAAAATGATTTTCCATCGTACTTTATCGGAAAAGTTCGTATTTATCGTGCTCTCTCAATCAGCTTCGGTGCCCATCTTACAGCCGCCATGTTTCACTTTGACATTTGACACTAAACAATAAAGTTCCATATTAATGGATATGAAAACGTCACTCATTTAATACCATCATTGATTGACAGTTCGGGTGTCATCGTATTCCGATTGAGATCCGAGTTTTTCCCGATGGAAAATCATTTTATGCCACACCTGGCCATAAAGTGCCTTTTTCCGCACGCTGCGCGTACGGAAAAAGCCGCTTTCTGGCCAAGTGTAGACATAAAAAGATGTACACAATACGGGAAGTAATAAAGAAAGCCCTCGATCGCATATTTACGTCCCTCGCTTGCAGCTCGGGCCGCAAACGTCTGCGATCTCGGCATTTCTTTGTATTACCACCCTAGTTGTGTAATGTACTATTGCACTACATCTGTACGCACACGTTTCCTTTCTACCTCGCGGCCATTCTCACGAAGTATGTCTGTGGTCACCTAAGGCACTAGTCCCACCAAGAGCGAGAAAGCGATTAGCTATCGGCGATTTTCTCGCCCAAGAAACGAACAAAAGATAAGGATCCTGTGTTAGTAAAAGAGACACATACATTAATAGTTCATCGCTGGCTGTTCACACTGCCGGCGAGTAAATTTTCTAAGAGAATTCACTCGCCCGCGAAGAAAAAACTCGCCAATCGCTACTCGCTGCTCGTTGGTCGCCGCTGGTGGGACTAGTGCCTAATTGGCTACTTGACTGTAACTGAAATTTGTAAAAATTATTATAAGATCCTGTTAAAATAAACATAATAAGGAAACATGTTCAAGTTTTCAGTTTGATACCTAACGTGTAACTTTTTTAATGAGCCTCCAAAGTTTGGTGGGAAAGTCCATTTTAAAAGTATAAAATTATTAAAAACTATTAATACCATACCATTAAATAACCCATAAAATTTATAGTAACTTTTGTTATAAAACCGTTACGATAAACGCAAGTTTTAACATAGTTGCATGCAGAACAAAGTTATTGATTTCCCCAAACAACGTATAAGTAGTGACGTCATTGTATAAAGGCTTCAGGGAGCGTTTCGGCACGTATTTGGGAAAGTCTAAAAATGTGATTTTAACATTGTAGTATCTCGGTGAGTTTTTATGATATTGAGGTGGTTTTTTCACTAATATTTCTATTATTGAGAGGTGTTTCTATAACATATATCACAAAAAAAGTTGTCAAGTAGCCAATTACCGCGACGCTGTTTTCATACATACTAAATGTATGGAGACGCGGCTATTAGACGCAGTCATACTTCGTGAGAATGGCCGCTCGATATATTTCTGGGCATGTGACACTCACCATGACGGTGGGATGCGACACCACGACCCGCAGATCGAAGTATATGGGCGTGCGCCTGCCGACTTTGGCCTCGATGTCCCCCAAGCGGACTGCGCCGGCGTCGAACAACTGCACGGCCAGCTGCTCCCGCGACCACATCTGTAACACCATCATTAACAATAGGTAAAACAAAAAAATAATAATGCGTTTTGTTTTTACTGACTTAACAGGAGCCAGTAGGCCGCCAGGGTCGTACTCGTGTTGTGTGCGTGCAGTAAAAGCAAAACGCATTATTATTTTTTTTGTTTTAAAGCATTTACCGCCTTATCATTACGATCATAGAACCGATAATCCGTTGAAAGTTCATAGTATCCCCAAGTCTTTTCTCTACGGAATACGCACCTGTCGAGCGTCGGGCGAATGCGAAATGCTAAACAAGTTAAGACCGCCGTTATCTATACGTGCATTTACACTTTACTGTCTAGTAAATAGAATCTATAATCTAATAATATTTCAAGGCAGTTATATTTTTCTGAAACTATATTCTCGTTATGCTAATCTGCGGTTAACCTCTCAATGGTATTGTATTCTTTAACAGCATTAGCTCACTTCAAGGGATAAAATCTTTAATCTGGGGACACGGCAGTGCCCCAACCAAGTCGAGCAAAACAAAGCACGGCCGTAACATCCTTTTCATCACACTTGCTCGAAAATGGTGTCATTACACGTAGGTTTTGCGGGCCGTAAATGACCTATTACGCCCTAGGGCGTAATGGTTTTCTTTTTAAATTTGAAACGCTGGTTCTGTTTTACTCTTATTTGTCATGTTCAAAGGAAACGCCAACATACTTTTTTAACTTTTATTACTGAAATATTTATTTAAAGAGAACTGTTATTGCAAATACATGTAAACACATATTTCTGTAACATTAATTAAATGTTTAAATAGTGCATTTCAGTATTTTGCAAAAATAAAATCAACCATTTTAAGTCTTTACCGCTATGGTTTCCGAACGTGACGTGAAGTCGCATTGTCTATGGATAATGTCACTAATGTCACTGTCAGTTTTACAATTTTATTTAGGTTAAGTAAGCTTATTTTAATCAGATTTCCTCACAAGTGTGATGAAAAACATTGTGTGTGCCACGGGCGGTAAAGGAATTACAAACTCGTGTTGTTAAAGCCCTTGGCTTCGCCTCGGGCTTGTAACAAACACTCGTTTGTAATTCCTTACTTACCGCCCTTGATACACAATGTACTATTCTCGAAGCCATTCAGGCGATTTTCAGCCTCCCGTAATTATGTACTGGCTAAAGCTAGAACCCTGAAATTTCAGGAATGTATAGGGCACAATAAGACTTATATATATTCTCAATATCATTTAATTTGAACGTGTAGTTTAAGAACTATTGCATGTCAAAGTTCCTTAGTTTTGTCACTGACTCACTGATTCACTGACTGATGATCATCATAATTCTAAGGTACTTCTAGCAGACCTACAAGCTCCAAATTTTAAACATAGTTAGTTTTTAGCCTATTAAGTCCTAAAAAACCTAAAAATATTGCAATTTCAGTCACAACTGCACACATAAGTTTGTAATCCTATACAATACAAATACGTAAATTAGTTTTGCAGTTCAAATTGGAAAAATAATGGATTGGGATTTAATAAATAAAGGAAGATTACTTACAAAAAGAAATGAGATCCCATCAAAAAATTGACATGTAAAAAGAAGCAAGTCTCGCAACGCAGTACTTTTACAACAAAAAAGTTTTGAGATGTAATGTTAAACCAAGTCAGTTCCGGGGGGGTTTCCACAGAACTCGATTCCCATCGACTTGCCTATTATTTAACCGTGGAGGAACATTTAATACCTCTCAAATAAAGAGTCCTCCCACCACGTGTAAATAATAAGCAAGTTGGTGGGAATCGAGTTCTGTGGACACCCCTCCCGGTACTGACTTGGTTTAACATTACATCTCAAAACTTTATTGTTGTAAAAGAACTGCGTTGCGAGACTTGCATCTTTTTACATGTAAATGTTTTTGATGGGATTCCTGTTTACTGCTTAGAACACCGTATGAATGAATGGAGGCTATTGGTTATCATCACATCAATCATTCGGCCGTAAAATTGTCACACATCTGTCTGGTAGGAGGTACCTATTTAATGAATGTTGTTGCTAAGCGAATGATTTAAATTGCCGCTATGAGTCTAGTCCGCGGTAAAAATTCCATGATTGCGCAATCAAAACACCAAGTTTCGTGGGCCTCATGACAGACCGTGTTTTTTTTTATTTCCGTTAAATTCGACAGGTTGCTTCGTACGTCAAATTCGATTTTTTTTTGAACATTTCATACTAATAAATTAATATTGAGTTGATAACCATTTTAAAAGACACCTCTGAGTTAGTCAAAAATTAACGTCAACTATGACAGTGTTGGGATTATGACAGCTCATTTATACTGGTTGGTGATTAAATTAAGATTATGAGTATTTTAAAAACGGTATGAGTTACAACATTCATTCGTTTCTAGAGAAATTAACTTAATTAGATCTGGAGAATCAATAAATACACGGTGTACGGTGTATAATGGAAACTTTCGGAACTAAGTGTTATCGTTTCCTTATATTTCGAGGTAAACAATTAAATATAGACAGACACACTAAAGTAACTACAGGTACAGGAATGTCAAACACAATTATTTCTTAAATAGTTTAAAAATATAAACAAAAATCACAGACCACTAAAGGTCTGTGACAATAGTACATTACATAACTAGGGTGGTAATACAAAGAAAGGCCGAGATCGCAGAAGTTTGCGGCCCGAGCTGCAAGCGAGGGACGTAAATATGCGATCGAGGGCTTTCTTTATTACCTCCCGTGTTGTGTACATCATTTTATGTCTACACTTGCCAGGTGTGGCTGTGGCATAAAAATAAGTATCATTAAGGATTCAGAATATTCTAGAAAGTTACTGCTGCTATCGATTCGAAATTTGGAATAAGTAGTAAGTACTAAAAGTATAATAATCTTGTTACTGTTTTACTTTTTTTTAAGGGGTCCGTAATGGGACTTTGAATATTGAAAGTAGGGCTATTATATCGAGTGGGGTATCAAATGAAAGGGCTTGATTTGTAGATTAAAACACCGTTTTTGTTTATTTTCTTAAATAAGTAGTTTTTTAATTTATTATAAAAAACGTTTAAAAAAATACCATTCCCCCTTTTATCTTCGAAGTTACTGAACAGAAAAATCTGTGATAATTACTAATTATCGGTTTTCCTACTAGTAAATTTATTTGAGAACTATAAAATGTGTTCATCCACTGTTAAATAATAGATAAGTCGGTGGGAACCAAGTTCTGTGGACACCCCCCCCCCTTCGTACTGACTTGGTTAAAACTAACTTTGTAATCGCCTGTATTTGTATAGGATTACAAACTTACTTATGCAGTTTGTATTGAAATTGCAATATTTTTAGGTTTTACGTGACTTGGTAGGCTTTTTTTTAAAGCCTGACTAACTCGCGACCCTTGTTGGGCGTTGCGATATTCAGACCCGGTAGTCGGCCGTGGCGTTCCCTGGGGTCGAACCAGATCGCTAGCCGGACCACCTTGAGTGGATCGGACTGGGTGGGGGCCGGGGGCGCCTGGGATCGAACCAGGTCGCTTGTCCCGGTCCACCTCGATAGGGTCGGACTAGGTGGGGGAACTTTGACGTGCAATCGGTCTTAAACTACACGTTCAAATTGAATGTTATTAAGATAATATCTAACTTATCTAAGTCTTATTATGCCTATATCCCTGAAAATTCAGGGTTCTAGCTTTAGCCAGCACAAAATTATAGGAAGTTGAAAATGACCTGAATGGCTTCGAAAAAGGATGGTATGGCCGTGCCTTTGTTTTGCTCGACTTGGTGGAGGCACTGCCGTACCCCCAGATACACTTTCAATTTAATTCGAAATCGGTTCATAAGCGATGACGTCGATGACAGTCCTGAGGTAAAGACGTAAATAAAATACAGCCGGCTAGAAAGCTTTCTCCTTTCTTTGAAGCACGTATAAAATAGGGGGTATCATATCATTTAATCATATTAGAAAAGTACTCGATTTTATGCTTTTCACTATGGTCGCGTTGCAGGTCAATAGACAGACAAAACATAGACAACAGAGAACAGCAACAGAGAACAGAGAATGCGAACTTATCCCTTACAGGGATAAGTTCGCATTTGAATATAACCAATAATAACCATTGATCTTTGTATTGTTTCTGTATGAATTTATGTGCAATAAAGTGTTTATATACATACCAACAGAAGGGAAGTCTTGTCATTAGCGGATGATAGTATGAAATTAAAGGGATCAACGTGCCAAGAAGAAATGACTGTGAAAATCTCCTAAAATTAAAAGACTTCAAATTTACGACATAATCAACAGCTATTTTAATTTACGCGGCAGAAATATACATTACCTTTGTCAAATTCCACTGAAAAATTGCACCACAGACTGAACACGCGAACTTTTCAAAATGGCCGCAAATTTTAACTTTTTATTAGAGACCACGGAGAGACACATTCATCCTAGTTGGATGGCGAACTCATAATGAATTACGAATGTAAATAAACAAATAGCTATCGTCTGGTACCGGTCGGTTATATTATGCATTATCGTATAGATTGATGGAAGTGACCTTTATGTATTTATAACATTTATATGCAATTAACAGGGTTTAAGTTTGCGTTTAGGAATGCCCTTGTGCACATTTTTAACGGCGACGACGGCTTTTAATTTTCATTCTTTCATATTTTTATTACCAAAACATCTGATGTAATCTGCGCTTTGCAAAGGTTTTTAGGTGTGTTCTTATTATATTTTTTTTTCATTTGGTGTGACAAAAAAAGCTGAATTAATTATGAACGGTCCACTGAAAAGGAAAAAAACTTACGGCAGGCAACCAAACTGCGGTTTCCATGGGCCGGCTAAGATCCCCCATATATTTGTTACGAATTCATCATTACCATATCTTGCAATGTAAGAACATAGATCAGGTAGGTAAAATAAAAATAGCATTAGGATGTGATTAAAATAGACGTAGTTTTTGCATAAATTTTAGTCAAATTATATCGGCAAAAACAAGATGATGCAATAAGGTGTTTTATGTATCTTATTTAGTGTAATTGGTTGAAATTGGCTTTGGGTAGCATTATTGTTAAAATTTAGCGAAGCTTGAAGATCTTAGGATAGCAATTTAGGCGACTTATATATATACCTACACCAAGATTATAGGAGATATCGTGCCCAAAATACCTCATTCCCCGGATACCGAATTGACAATTTCGATACCTTTCAGACTCAAAGGACGTAAACGCCGTAGGTTCTAATGGAGCTTACGCCCTTTGAGTCTAAAGGTATCGATTTATCAGATTCCCTGTGTTTTCTGTAGCGACTGCACACAATTAGGACAGAACTTAATTTAGGCACTTAATAGTTAAGTTTAGGGATGTAACGATACACAGTTTTGCCGATACGATACCGATACCGATATTATAGTAGTTAATATCGGCGATACCGATACCGATATCTTAGCTAAATAATGAAGTATGAACTACAGATATTTGTATGTCCTTCTTATAACTAATGGCAATGACTACTGGCTATATTTACCAGAGAGTCAACCTTGAAAGAGTAAAGTAAAAATAAATAAATTGTCAACTCAAAATCCATTTTTTTTATTAAGAACCAAAGATTTAATTTACATAGTAATTATCATTGCACAAGGTAATAGACAAATACATAAATTAAGTCAGAAATTGAAATTACTTTCTGCAGTTTTTTTTCATACAGCAAATTCTATTCGCGCTCTTCAAATATCGGTTGTATAATATCGGCGATACCGATATATCGGCCGATATATCGGTATCGGTATCGGTATCGTTACATCCCTAGTTAAGTTCATATAATTTCTAATTATCGCCAATACCGAACTGGCACTTAATGTGATCAGATATCATAACTACCGTTTCATCTGTTATTCGCCCGGCAACTTTGAGCATTTTCACTAACTCGCTCACTGTGAAAAGCGAGTGTGCGACGACGCCGTTGCTTTTGAGCACGCTAGCGCCACCTTGTTCCTGGTCTAGAACTACGACGGCGTCTGTGACGATTAAACCTTCGTCGCGTAGCGTGCCAACTGTTTCTAGCAGCTGTCCGCCAGAAGTCACCACGTCCTCTACAACAAGACATTTTTGTTTCGGTTGGAAGTTTCCTTCTAGCATTTTCCTGGTGGCATAGAGTTTTGTTTCCTTCCTTTTCATGATCATGGGTGTCCCGCTGTTGACTGCCATGATAGCTGTGATTGGCAGAGCCGTGTAAGGCACTCCGCAGAGGATCTCGTGCTTTATTTCGGCCGCTATCTTTTGTAGATGCAGTGCCAACGCCTTCTGTATTTAATAAAGACAAAATTTACACACTAATAGTTAATAACACAGCATGGCACTCGACATAGGTTCCTAAACTTTTTTGACTTGCCGTTGCCGCCCACTTAGGCATGGTAAAAAATTCCCAAAGCCCCCCACGACAAAACAACCAGATTTTTTCGTCGACGGGGTTTTGCAAAGGAATAGTATGTACTTAATGCTGTGGTTGTTTTGAGTAAGTATGTACATATAATCTATTTGTACTGTAGTTGATATTCATATTGTGATTTCAGTTTTCATTTTCAAAAGCGATAGCGCCCCCCGCGCGCATTGGGGGCGGTAGGGACCACTTTGGGAACCTATGCACTAGCTAGAGAATGGAATAGTTATCCTGAAATTTTGGCTAAAACTCTGCATAAACTGATTATGAAACAAATTAAGTCAGTACTCGGTATTAAGAATATTTCCGCTGGAAATAAAAAAAAAACTCAGCAATTTGACTCATAGTAAGCCATTGACTATCTTTCTGATTTAGACAGGAATTCGTAAACCTTTTAACAAACTATTTGGTCTGGAAGTTATCATTTTGTCGTCTGCTTGCACTGAGATAGGAATAGACGTCGCACAGAAAACGCACAAATTCCTTTACAAAACAAACTAATAAAAGCACTTCGGAAACCCAAAGAACATTCAAATTTGAGACTTACAAGTACAGAATAAAGTCTAATAATGAGCAAACGGCATTATTTTGACTGTAACATTACATTTGTTTTAGTTAACTTATTTTATTTCGAACGCATCTTGGTGTAGCTATTTTTGAACGAAGCGTACTTTGTTTTTTTTTTAATGACAACGGCGATTGGCTGAAAATCGTGAATATAGTGCCGTGGTTTGTCTGTGACGAATAAAATAATAAAATTGTACCTATGTTGGCACATGTTGGTCAGTTTTTATGAAAGTTGTTGGATTGTTTTGAAGCTAAATTGTTAAGAAGGTGTTTAAAGTAAAACAATAATGTTTTAAGTGATTTTAATGGAACACGTTAAACCTATAATTTAAGCGATTATAATGAAACTTGTTAGTCTCTGAATAATGTGCAATGTAATGTCCTATATCGGTTGAGTTAACCACGGGCAATAATCTAATAAAATCACCAATTTAGAACCGCCATGCATTGGTGAACTTGCGTATTTTGGCAGTGATTCTCCTATAAAATCATGTCAATTTACTTTATGGGGTTTTGCTCCCGGATAACGGAATCATCCTGGTTTCTAGGACAGGAAATCTGCAGTTATTTCAGTAAAAATAGGAAGCTTTCTTCACGTGTCCATGGCAGGAAACGTTTGTCATAATAAGCATTGTCTTATTCCCGGATCTTATGAAATCATTGCCATAATACTGAACGAGAGAAAGAATTCGGTGGCCTATTTTTAAACTGCGGTATTTTATTAGAAATTAGAATACTTTTGATTATTAATTTATTCATTTATCTCGTTTCTTTATGGTTTAGTTAGTTTTACAAGGCATGCTGTTGAACATACTCCTGCTAATCATTATTTAGTATAGTTAATGTTTGAAACAGTGTTTTCACTTCCTAAACATGTTGCTATATACATTACTGAGCTCTACATAAAAAGCATAAAATAATTCAAAATATTGGGCTATTTCGGGGCTTTTGCAAAATACCGGTTTCGGGTCCTGCTTGGTGTCACTACCACCTACATGCAAAATAAATGGATTGAATTGACACTTACCATGATCGTGGGCTGTGACACCACGGGCCTCAGATCGAAGTATATGGCACGCGAGCCCATTTCCTC
Source organism: Eudemis profundana (assembly GCA_947034925.1). Taxonomy (NCBI): domain Eukaryota; kingdom Metazoa; phylum Arthropoda; class Insecta; order Lepidoptera; family Tortricidae; genus Eudemis; species Eudemis profundana. Next base: position 3,095,094 of record OX344814.1, on the reverse strand, counting down.
CACCCCATATTTTCCAGTTTTGCCTCCAAGCAGGACTGCACCTGCGTCGTACAACTGAATGGCAAGGTGCTCCCGGGACCACATCTGTAACAAGCCGGATAATTGCAGACACATTTCATCAGTAGCGTAGCGACGTAGCGTAGCGGCAAGCATCCAAACTGCGCCCCTTAGCGACGTAAAACGGCGCCCAGTACGTCTAGCATAACTGGCCGCGACTTCGTTTCTCGCGCGACTGAGCGTCACCTGTCACTGTCACACTATATTGAGTGGAAAGAGATGGGTAGCATTTGTCGCTCGACAAAGAGTCGCGCGTCACAGTTGTGCTAGAGGTACAGGGCACGCATCCAAACTGCGCCCCTTAGCGACATAAAACGGCGCCCAGGGCACACATCCAAACTGCGCCCCTTAGCGACATAAAACGGCGCCCAGGGCACGCATCCAAACTGCGCCCCTTAGCGACGTAAAACGGCGCCCAGGGCACTCATCCAAACTGCGCCCCTTAGCGACATAAAACGGCGCCCAGGGCACGCGTCCAAACTGCGCCCCTTAGCGACGTAAAACGGCGCCCAGGGCACGCATCCAAACTGCGCCCCTTTGTTTCTCAGTGACACCCGGGGCGGGCGGATCGGTGTGAAATTGCGGGGGGGGTAAAAGTAAATGACCTATTATGCCCTAGGGCGTAATGGTTTTATTTTTAAATTTGAAACGCTGGTTCTGTTTTATTCTTATTTGTCATGTTCAAAGGAAACGCCAAGTTAGGTACTTTTTTAACTTGTATCACTGAAATATTTATTTAAAGATAACTGTTATTGCAAATACATGTGTGGTGTCTACGTAATGTGTATTGACAGATTGGTAATATATATATTAATAAATGTATATGGACGGTTGGTAGAAAGCTTCCTAGTGTCAGTGTCAGACTAGACGTGGAGCAAGATGGTCGCTGTCAATCAACCGGCCCGGGTACCTACTGTACAAACTGTGTTTCATTCCTTTATTCCTGATATCCTTAGTGCTGAACGCCACAATGGCGACGAGGATGAATTTGTGAGTAAATTACGTGCAGAAAAATGATAGCAAACAAATCAGTGATCAATAGGTTATAATAGTAAATGAGACCATCGTATGCCAACGACAAACATTTAAATGCTTTGTTCAAGATAAGTACCTACATAGAGGAGATTGATGCATTCGTATTTAGTAAGTAAAAGACTCGACAAACCTCGACGCGTAAGTTTATGCGCTAACTTATTGTTAGATAAAGTCTTTGTAATAAAATCACAAGCAAGCGTTGGAAAAAATGAAGGGTAAATGATAATTTAACTAGTTTTATGGTGTCAAAACAATAAGTGCTAACATATTTCCTCATTTTAAACAAATAAAGATTATGATTGATTTGACATTTTAAGATATTTAAAGACATGGAAATAAATATATAGATTTATTTACTAGCAACCTTGGGAGAAAAACCCGACTTTAGAATGATTTATTTTATTAGATCAAATTACCCAATTCTTACAGATACGTGACTCTGTTACATTTTGACGTTCTATTTTCAAATAGAAGAAGTACAGTATGTGAAGATGGTGGGATGTTTGGGTATTTGGAGGTTGAAAATATCGCGATGTGCTAAAAAAAAAAAATTGTCTTGAGACAAATATCCGTTAATTTTAGTAATTCGGAAGTTTCCGTATAGTACAATTTGTTTGATTTTTTAATTTGGTAATCAAGAAAGTGTCCTTTGGAGTCATTATGATCTTAGTGGTGATCGGGTATATCGCATAGAATCACCGGGTTGGATTTATGTCCAGTACTACGGTGATAGCCGGACGAAAGAGGTACTTACCTTGATATTTTAGTTTTGAAAAATGTTTGGTTGTAATGGGTACTTGAACTCTAGTTAGTGAATTTTATTTTGATATAGAAAATGAGAAAGGAACGTTTAGATAAAGTTCACCCCAAATTCAAAGGTCCATTTGATGTCACAAAGTGGTGTTTTGTTTTGAAAGTACTAAACTCTAGATACACCTATAAGTACGCACACGATAGGCTGCGGGAAATGCCTGAAAGCCAAATGCCTATTGACATTACTGTAGAAAAGGAAAATCGGGATGATAATTGAAACAATAATATTGTTTTACGATTTTTATCAGTTGCTGAGTTAGAGATGGTGCTTGGTTCGGTTGGTCGACTATACTAGAGGCTAGATCGTAGCTGTAGCTTGGTAGAAGTCGGTGTCTGCTCTTGAGTAGTCCGTGAGCGCGCAGTGCGCGGCTAGCCCTAGTGGAGGTCGGGTCTACCGCAGACCGGAGTGTAGGCCAGGGGGATGCGCGGCGATCCATTTGTTGGATGCGCGTAATAGCAAGCATGTGACTTGCTGTGTAGGCTTAATTGCCATAGGCCATGAACAAGTTGCCAGTCTCTTACTTAACTAATCATTGCTGTATTGGTACATACGTCTTAGATTAATTGTGATCTCCGAACATAAGAGAGGCACTTGCACTGCGAGACAGTCAACACCGTGAAATATAGTCACAAATAATAGTTTTGAATTGTCAGAAAAATTTAAAGGTTTACATTTGAGATTAACAATGAAAAAAAAAAGAAAAAAGGGAGCGTGGCTCCACGAAGTGGTTGTGTCCCTACATTAAATTGTGAATCCACAAAGGAGCTTGACTCCACAAAGGAGCGTGACTCCACAAATGGTTTGTGTCCCTACATTAAGTTGTGAATCCACAAAGGAGCTTGACTCCACAAAGGAGCTAGGCTCCACAAAGGGTTTGTGTCCCTACATTAAGTTGTGAATACACAAAGGAGCTTGACTCCACAAAGGAGCGAGGCTCCACAAAGGGTTATGCCCTTGACGTTGATGACGTGGATGACGTGGATGACGTGGATGACGTAGATGACGTGGATGACGTTGATGACGTGGATGACGTGGATGACGTGGATGACGTGGATGACGTTGATGACGTGGATGACGTTGATGACGTGGATGACGTTGATGACGTGGATGACGTAGATGACGTGGATGACGTAGATGACGTGGATGACGTTGATGACGTGGATGACGTAGATGACGTGGATGACGTAGATGACGTGGATGACGTTGATGACGTTGATGACGTGGATGACGTTGATGACGTGGATGAGGTGGATGACGTTGATGATGATGATGACGATGATGATGATGATGATGACGATGATGATGATGATGACGATGACGATGATGATGATGATGATTAGAGATGCAGCGAATAGTAATTTGGCCGAATACCGAATACCGAATATTCGGCGGAGTCGACGGCCGAATAGCCGAATATTCGGCGGCCGAATATTCGGCCAATGGTTTTACCTAAAATGAAGTAAATTCGAACGCCCGGGAGAGCGGCGCCGTGAATCTCTGTACAGGTTGCATTGCAACTTGTTACTCGTCGTAGGCAGCCTATGATAGAAAAATGCGCCATTGAAAAATTTAATTTCATTTGTAGTTTAATTTCTAATTCGTTGTTTATGCTACTGTTCTATATATGTTTGAAATTGATGTGAAAGATGATTAATTTAATATTTAATATTGATTACTGTTTATAATTTGTTATTAATAGTACATTACACAACTAGGGTGGTAATACAAAGAAAGGCCGAGATCGCAGAAGTTTGCGGCCCGAGCTGCAAGCGAGGGACGTAAATATGCGATCGAGGGCTTTCTTTATTATCTCCCGTGTTGTGTACATCATTTTATGTCTACACTTGGCCAGAAAGCGGCTTTTTCCGTACGCGCAGCGTGCGGAAAAAGCCACTTTATGGCCAGGTGTGGCATACAATATTTATTCATCCTTCTTTTTCCTTCGACTTTGTGTTAATTTACTATTCGGTATTCGGCCGAATACTATGCCATTATTCGGCTTCGGCCGAATAGTCAAAATGTGGCCGAATAGGCCGAATACCGAATAGTGGCCGAATATTCGCTGCATCTCTAATGATGATGATGATGATGATGATGACGATGATGATGATGATGACGATGATGATGATGATTATGATGATTATGATGATGATGATGATGATGATGATGATGATGAGGGCTATGATGACGATGATGATGATGACGAAGACGACGATGATAACGATGATGACGATGATGACGATGATGACGATGACGATGATGATGATGATGATGATGATGATGATGATGATGATGATGATGATGATGATGATGATGATCACGATTATTATTTATGATTTATTGATGAATTTATTGTAAGGTTTACAAAATCACTGGAATCTAATTAATGGCAGTATTTCAAACGTAAATGAACCAGATTTGCCTAAAAAGTGAGTTAAAAAAAAAAACGACATATATTACGATGACGTGTTGTCTACATAGTATTATGATTATTATATTTAGTCAAAGTCTGCTTAAATCAATTTAAATGTAATAATACTAAATCATTACTCAGGCAGGCCGCGCTCATCAGTAAAGCATATAAGACAGTTCTTATAAATATAATAACTTAAAAGAATTGACTGGAAATGTTCAGTAGCTTATTGATATAATTATTATTGCTAAAATACCAGTCATTATAACTTTATTAGCCTTCAATTTAAGATGCATTATTAGTGCAATATACCTACATAAACAACTAGAAAACATATCTGTTTCTGTAACAGCTTGATATCACAATGAGTGAAAGCGCTAGGCGCGACGCGATACAAGTCCGTACTCGTTGTTTCAAGAGTTAAGAGGTTTATAAAAGGCAAGGCACAAAGTCTGACCTGTGGGTAATTCAACTTGCAGTGATGCATTCTAGAGAGGGAAAATTAGTCTTCTTAACCTACCCCGAAATAACGAGAGCTCAAAGCAGGGACTGCATAACCGAAAAATGAAGGTAGCGTTTGAAAGCGGTATGACGTCATACCGTTTGTTTCGGTATGATTTCGGTAGCGCAGCCAAAATGATATGGTATCGAAATAACGGTACGGTAATTTTCTTTCGGTACCTTAACCGTTTTAAAAAGGTACCGTTTGAGATTTATGTGTGTGCTGCGAGCGTCGTCAACCAATCAGCGCTTAGTTAGATATTGTTCAGTTCGGCACATTTTTTACTTATTCACTGTTTATTTGACGGCTTTATTTTATCGCCGCGCGCGCGCGCCGCTTGCTATCAAGAGCGTGAGCTTGGATCAAGATCGAGCAAAGCAAGTATCTACCTACCTACTAGACATGTGCGCCGATCAAAAAATTGTCGGCGGCGGCGTTTGGCCAAAAATCGGCGGCGGCGGCGTATTTTCGGCGTGAAATCGGCGTGATTGAAACATGATTTCACACAGCGAAAAACCGTAATTCAGGGACACAGTTATTTAAAATATCGCCGTACATCACCTTAAACTCTGATTTAATGTTATAAACCTATATTTTTACAAAAAAAAAATGAAATAAAATGGTTAAAATTTGCGTTTTTTGCCTTTTTGGCACTAGTGATCATAACGTTACGATGCCAAAGCCATCTACTGAGGGAAAGTGACCCATGCTTCATCTTGGTTCTACATGGCACATCTTCGGCCTATTCGAGAGGTTTTAGGCCTTTTCAGACATTATTTATTCGAGCTATATGGTATGGCATTACCACTTGGTTATTCGGAGCTACATCAATTAAATAGTGCTTATACGGATTTCCTCATTTCTACGAAGCAACTTAGGTTCACACAGGTCATCACTGCCTGTATGAGAGAAGTTCACTGGCCAAACGCCTATATTACAGGATCTAATGCGTCGCGAGGATGAACTTAAGTTTTTCCAACGTTACCCAAACAGACCAAAATTAGATTAAGTACCACAAAAAGGCTTGTTTTTTTTTCGATTTTTGGGACTTTACTGTCATCTTTCGAAAGCTTCCATGTAATTCCATATTCTCCATAAGAGCGCGTGACCAAGGTACCTCGAGGCCGAATCTCTAATACGGTTCTGTACTGGAAAAACATATAAGTAGCAGCAGACATAAGCAAACCACAGCTCTCAGTAGCTCTAACAAAAGTATAGTAAACTAGGTTAATAAACCAGCGAATAAAATGATTAAAAAGGGCAGAGCTGAAACTGGCTGGACTACCAGCTACAAATAACTTGCCATTCACTTTGATGGACACTTTAGTTCCTCTGTTGCCCAATATCTTCCTGAACTCAAATATTGCCAAATGCTTAGAAATGGGCCGAACTAAAAATAATAAAAAATATGCTCAACGACCCCTGTGTTTATAAGACGAAAGTTATGTCGAACTCCTTGATCCCAGTCGGTCTTGGGGCAGTTAACCTTGAAGTTGTCTAGGACGAGAACTACGAATAAACATATGTAACTGAAACATACACTCCAGTTCTTCTCTCTCACCATGTCTCAATGTCTCAAGAATAGTTTTTGACTAGTGACGAGATATCCAGTAGACGTATAGTCTTTCACCTTCATAAATAGGGTCGAGTCACTCAACGTTCCATAGAGAGAGCTATGCTTGGAGTTTACGTTACCAAATTAGTAAATCCGTTTCGTTCCGTTTCCAAAGAACCTACTAAGGTGACATAACTCTAGCAAGATGAGGTGGTAATGGACTGGGCATATAGCTCGAGCAACAATGACCGATGGGATGGAAAGGTTCCCAAAGGGAGACCACGAATCTGAAGGAAGATGGAGCGTGGGTTGGCCTCCACAAAATGATCTGAGGACATGTTTAAGTTCGTCGGCATTCGATCAAGAGAAAACGTGTGCGTTGCGACTGTTCGTTCGGAATTGTTTAGGGCAGACCTATGTTCATCAATTAATGTCTCCTGATTGAGATGTTAATGATGATCTAGAGCATTTTAACTAGCCTCTGCCGTCTTTTGAAATCCTACGAGAGGATAATAAAAAAAAACGTTATCCAAAAATGGGATGAACCTAGATTTCAACAGAGTATATGCCATGAACTGCTAGAACAAAGTGTTAAATAAGGTTAGATTTGATATTTGGTACGAAAATCTGCTTTTGCAATAAATTTTTATCCACGCCGATTTCACGCCGATCAGAAATCGGCGGCGGCGGCGTGGCCAAAAAAGCCGGCGGCGGCGGCGCGCCGGCGCGGCGCACACCTCTACTACCTACATCGTAAAATATGAGAGCGAAAAATGTCGTGTGAATGTCATGACATAATATAGGTTGGGTACCGTAATAATAAAGGTATAAGTACCGCTTTCAACATTAGCGGTACGTAGCGGTATAAAGCGGTACAGGAACAAACTATTTCAACCGATATAGTCTACCTTTATATCATTACGGTACCGATATTCTATAGCGGTACCGTACCGCTTATAACGTAACGAAAACAGCCCCTGGCTCAAAGGCAGTTTTATGATAAGGAATGACAACCTAAACAGTACTTACCTATACACTTGTTACTAATGCTATTTATGTACCTACTATTTAAGATAGCATAAATAATCAGTAATAAAAATATATATTATTAACAGGAAAAGCACTAGTTACTTGGAAACCATATATTTATAATAAAACACAATCGATCCAGTAATTGATTATTCTATCGAGACGCCATTCCGGCGCGAACCCCCGCTAGGAGCCTTCAGTCCGCTAGGTTGGCAGCGCCCTCTACAACTTAGGCCGCGTTCGGAAATGCGGCTAACAGATCGGCCATCCTGACAAAACCTTCGTCCTCGAAGGTCTTCTTCATACTTCAAACGGCTGCGGTATGCTTCACCTTTGTCTAAGTCCCTGTGGACCAAACACATCTTTACGTATAACCTGTAAGCAGGCTATGCACGATCCAGGTTCAACTTATTCCTTTCAATTGGTAATACTATCATGATACAGTACTGATGGCGTGTACTATAATAACTTGGCAAGTAACATTTAAGTCCATTAGAATTATATAACTGAAATCCTACTGCGGTACTCAAATACACTATCCACTACTACTCGTAGTAACAATTCGTTTGAAGTAATTCAAATGTATAGTATCAATAACGATTCTGTAACTTTAATCATGATTGGCCACCAACGAGACCGACATTCCATAATGCAGTCAACAAACAGAGATGATCACTGTTGTGACGCGGATCTAATAGAGACCTTATTAATTGGTGTGAATTATCCTTATATTTGATAAATTATGATTTCACGAGTAAACAACCCAAAAGTAAATTATCATTAATCTTTATCCGATTACTGCTACCAAACAGATTTGAATCATGGCTTTCCTAAACGAAGACATGGAACGAACTCACAGTTGATTTCATCCTGGGTTTTCAGCAGCACGATTTTTACAGGCATCGTCAGCTTAGGGGATGGCGCGCCTGCTCGATTCAGCAAGGCTCGGCCAATGCGCCATCCATCCATGAGCGTCACACGATAGCGACCCTCCAATGCAGCCCATGCAACGAAAGTTAAATACTGCATATTAATCTCTGTAACAGACAGTAAAGCTTAAGATTCCTCACAACATTAGGCAACATTTTGCCTTTAGATGTGAAGTCGTTGACGACATACTTTTTGACATGGCCTGAAGATACGTGGCCAATGCGTCATCATCGTTTCCTTCTAGTGTAGCAGTTTTTGATTCAACTCTTCCACCATTAGATCATACGCCAAAGGCAATCTAACCCCATCATTCAACCAGAATTTATTTATTGCTCTTGGTCAAGGTCACCATTGATAGAGTAAACAGCGCCCGACCGCTCATTGTGGAAGTCTTTGGGGGAGACCTGTGTCCGACAGCGGACGAATGATGATATTATAATGCTAACCTTGCTACAATCTCATAGGATTTGGTCCATTTAGAAACTTACTGTAACAGTACTTATACAGTCTGTGCTACAACTTGTATTTCATTTGATGTTCAAAGGATAAGCGATATTGCATATTTACTCGACCATACATTCATTTGGACTTTACATTCTAGTAGTAATTCTCGTCGTGTTACCTTACATTTGTTGTCTTCTTTACCCTTAGTCTGATGTCCCTTCTTAAGGTGAGGTGAGATCAATGTCGCTTTGACGCCACTGACTAGTGTAAGCGCCACCGCGCGTGACTCCAGCCTCTCCTTCATGGGTGACCGTGTAGCATCACCGACATTTGCAGGAGCGACGTTGATCGTGACCATTTAACATCACCGACTGGCGCGGTACGCGTCGTCGTCGTGGCCATTGAACATCACCGACTGGCGCGGTACGCGTCGTCGTCGTGACCATTTAACATCACCGACAGGCGCAATACGCGTCGTCGTCGTGACCATTGAACATCACCGACTGGCGCGGTACGCGTCGTCGTCGTGACCATTGAACATCACCGACAAGCGTGGTACGCCGTCGTCGTGACCATTTAACATCACCGACATGCGTGGTACGCAGTCGTCGTGACCATTTAACATCACCGACAAGCGTGGTACGCCGTCGTCGTGACCATTTAACATCACCGACAAGCGTGGTACGCCGTCGTCGTGACCATTTAACATCACCGACATGCGTGGTACGCCGTCGTCGTGACCATTTAACATCACCGACAAGCGTGGTACGCCGTCGTCGTGACCATTTAACATCACCGACAAGCGTGGTACGCCGTCGTCGTGACCATTTAACATCACCGACAAGCGTGGTACGCCGTCGTCGTGACCATTTAACATCACCGACAAGCGTGGTACGCCGTCGTCGTGACCATTCAACATCACCGACAAGCGTGGTACGCCGTCGTCGTGACCATTCAACATCACCGACAAGCGTGGTACGCCGTCGTCGTGACCATTCAACATCACCGACAAGCGTGGTACGCCGTCGTCGTGACCATTTAACATCACCGACAAGCGTGGTACGCCGTCGTCGTGACCATTTAACATCACCGACAAGCGTGGTACGCCGTCGTCGTGACCATTTAACATCACCGACAAGCGTGGTACGCCGTCGTCGTGACCATTTAACATCACCGACATGCGTGGTACGCAGTCGTCGTGACCATTTAACATCACCGACATGCGTGGTACGCCGTCGTCGTGACCATTTAACATCACCGACATGCGTGGTACGCAGTCGTCGTGACCATTTAACATCACCGACATGCGTGGTACGCAGTCGTCGTGACCATTACTATTACCTTAATCATATTTAAGTACTTGCCATGCGCAGTGAGTGCAACCGAATCCAATTCCCACACATTATGTCGCATAACCCGCGCGCACTTTGTAACCATCAGAACGTGCGGGGCACATCATCGTCCACTGCATCGCGACATCTACAGCACATGTAGCAAGCATCTCCCTCGTCTGTAACTACAACATCATTAACACAGCGGCTTCGCCACAAACAAAACCACATTAGATACTGCCAACATTACATTTGCGACATTGCCTTTGCGCTGTACTCATAAAAATGTCGTGTGCTCCCGCGCACACTGCTGTGGTCGTCATCAAGAGCGATGAGCATCACGCACCCTTTATCGGTATTTGGATAGTTTTTCACACGCGTTTAACCCACGAAATTCGCTATTAATAATATGATTTTACTTCACGTACTCATTCAACTTATACACACTTAGTTCGTTTCACATAGCTCTCCGTTTGTGTATCATGTCAACATTTACACACTAGTGTCTACTCACTATGACTGTGTCCGTTGAACCAGTAGTCTCAACTCATCTACGAGACCAGCGGCGTTGGTCCAGCATCGACGACACTCGTTGCACATACATAAATCATACTCAACATGTAAACAACAAGAATGATTTACCGAGTAGGACACATAATCAGCAGTAATAATTTAATCCATTTTGTACCAGAATATTATAGCTTCTGAACTAAAATACTAAAGTGTACTTGAACTAACATACAACTATGCCATAGTGCGTAATTCAGTATGGTAACCATTCAATAACTAAAACTGTTCACGGTTTACAAACGCAATTCACGATCAGAAAATATCAGTTCAATCCAACCAATTAAATAAGTTTCAACGTGACATGATTGAACCCAACATGACCAAACCTTTTCCATTTCAATATTCTTATAACCTTTGTAAACCATTGCCCAAAGATGTAACAAGTAGTTTGAGAACACATAAAACTCAATAATGAACATGCTGATCACTGGTTTTAATCCAGATAGAACTTGGCTTACTGTTATTACTTGCTGTGCTTTTTCTTTTTTTTTTTCGTTCATTAGATATTCATATACTAAATAAAACATTTATCAGTGATTCATAACCATCACACAGTTTACAACTGCAGGACGAGAAATGAGGCACTGCAATGAAGCGCTTTCTACACATTGCAGACATTTCCCAAGTGTGAAATAGATGAAAGTAATAGTTTCTCATCATTACAATTGACTGCAGTGTCAGAACATCTATTTATTAATAATAGACCATTTACTGCAACCTTACACATTACACACACATACACACATTACACACATACACATTACATATTACGTATACGTGATATATGCAATTACTCCAATCAATGCAGTCAAAACCAGTTAGTTTAAATGCCATAATACTGAATCTAGATTATTGATTGACATGTCTACCTGCTTTACCCAATATTGTGGTCACCAAATAATAGAGAACCATGAAATAGGCATTTTATTTTATCATTGTCACCATACCATATTGGTAATCCAGTATGTCCAAGAACATAACTTATAAATTGCTGTCATCATTGTTAGCAGAAATGTATAAATTGTCATGAACTAACTCACCAATCGCATGAAAACATGTTTCTTTTTTTTTTTTGACAATAAACCAGCTTCTTTCAACTTGTTAATCATTCCATTTCCATCAAATTGATAAGCTCACTAATACTCCAATGTATATTAAACAGCAGCATATATGTCCACCACTGTCATACAGGCCAGAACTGCGACCTGTGCTGACACCATATTGTAACTATAGCAGACTGGAATCATTTCACTTCATCTGAGAACATAAGTATCACATTATTGCATCATTCACACAGTACTGACTGCCACAGTACAGTTAAATGTCACAGCATTTAATACTATTTCACCAAACAGTTGAATACCATTTTACCAAAATATGGGTATCCATAAGCCTGCAGACATGACTAATAGTCACATACTACAATGAAATTACCTAATGCAATATTGCAATTACAGAAATGCACAGAATTGATCTACTCAGCAAAGGAATACTATGTTGGGGATGCCCAATTAATAATTTCCCAAATTAATGAGAAATCAAAATGCTCACACACACACACATGTTAACATGACACACACACATACAGTCACAATGTGCTAAGAATTTGTTGAATTTGTGCAATTCCACCACTAAAGGTAGGTTTACTAGGATTAACTTAGTACTTGGTCAAATAAACTCACCAGTCTTTCCCATAAAGTTGGACATGTCCGTTCAATCTTACCAATTTTATGATGGTCCTTTATTATACCATTATCACTTATCAACGCCAGATACATTAAACATCTATTATCATTCCTTCATTTATCAATAACCGTTGAACAAGTTGAACACCGCCATCTTCCTGATGCTGATGATCATCATCTCGAGAATGCACCATGATACTCTTTGTTTTATTGATAGTAGTGCTTCATATTCTTGTTCATTGCAGTTCACCATAATTATTATAGCATAAAACCTGGAATCTTGTTTCTCTGCAAAACATTACTAAAGACACCGTAGGTATTTTATTGTCTTGGTACAATGGACCAAGAGTGGTCTTCATTCTCTATTTCTCAATTGAAGATTTCTTAGAGGTAATACCTGTACCATTGAATTTCATTTTTTTCTAAACACTTTAACCCATATGTGCACTCATAACAATTGTTATTTAATGTTTATTAATTGAGACATATTTCATAACTGATGAAGCCATTTAAACTTTTATGCTGATCTCAACACTAAAATATTAATAACTGATCTTTAATTTTGCATGTCTATATGCTTCATAACCATTATTAAAGGTAACTTTTAATCATACCTGTTCTCATCTGCAAACCTCATATTATGAAAATATTCATTCTGCGGACTACACATTTTTCATCAACACCAACATTCTGCACAAGAGTCTAGGATAAAACATTCATCTTCTTTGCTGTTGTCTCCTGTGGGACTTAAATACAATACCACACAACACCATGTTTAGTTTACTTATAAATTCCATGCAACATGTAAAACCCATACAAATATTGGTCAATCTCAATATATAATTGTATGATATCAAAACATATTACAAATGCATACACCACAAGATTAGTTTTACTGACTTAGAAATATCAGAGAATTATTAAAGTGGACCTTATGCGGTTTACTTAAAGGACAAATTCCCATGACTCACCAATTTATGCAAAAGTACATTATCTCTTATATTGTCAGAATATCGTAGCAATGTCACAAACCCACATTCTAGGGCTTATTATAAGACGGAAATAATACATTACCAGTTCGTTTCAGGTGTAAGACACCGACGATTTCATACAAATGATTACTTACGGCGTGTTCAGCCTATCACAACTTTGTGACATTAATATCACGAATCTTACCGATTTCAGACTATCAAATATTACGTTCACCACATAACACACGGTTATTTAATTGTTATACGCCAGTACGTAGTGCTTTTATCAAATAACGAAGAGAGTTTAACAACGCAAAGCGTCTTTCATCTGTTTTGTCAAGATGTTACTATTTCGTACAAGAATTGATTTATAAGCCGAAATACTTTGTAGGCATGAATACAACGAAATCTCACTTCTGATTTATTAACAGGAAAAGCACTAGTTACTTGGAAACCATATATTTATAATAAAACACAATCGATCCAGTAATTGATTATTCTATCGAGACGCCATTCCGGCGCGAACCCCCGCTAGGAGCCTTCAGTCCGCTAGGTTGGCAGCGCCCTCTACAACTTAGGCCGCGTTCGGAAATGCGGCTAACAATATATATATATATATACATATATACTAAAACTAGAGTAAATAATTCAATATGAGGTTGTTCAGTTTCAGTTACGATAAATGATAATAGGGAATAATTTAATATACGCTAGGTGACCTTGAACCAAAGTTAGTTCAATAAGTGGTCTAAGGTCTCAGACACTTTTAATACCAGAAAACCATGAAAATGTTTTGTTTCATGAAATCTCAGGAAATAAACATATTATTAATGAGTAAACGATATACAAAAAGAGTGTTTTCTGAACGATATGTAAAATTGTTGGGATGGAGACCGCTGGGCGAGTAAAGTAAAAGCAAACTTGACAATATACTAATTTTAATGAAGGAGCTTACAATTATTATTGATGACCGTACGTGCTAACAGATTTATAGTAGAAGAGGCTGGTCATATACCAGCTTAGGTTTATATAGACCCTGTGTGAGCGACATCTATTAACATCTACCATAACAATCTTCAGACTTAACCAGTAAAGCTAATGAACCAGGTAGATAGTTTGGAAAAGCTCCGATAGGGGTCGCTACTGTTCCCATACAAACAGTCTACACCTACCAGGACATAGTGGAAATCAGCTTAAATTGGTAATATAGAAAGCGGCCCAAATGGCGCCACATAGCTTGGAACTATCTATCTAGTTATATTATCCTAGATATTTATGTTACTCGTTAACAATAATTGCACCTTGCGATATTGTGTTACTTCTATTCAATAACAAAATAAGAATAAATAACAATAAAGCTAAGAATACATTAAGCTATATTACTTATTAGTGATTACAATTGATTAATTGAAGTGATTAGTGAACAAAATAAGAATAAATAACAATAAAGCTAAGAATACATTAAGCTATATTACTTATTAGTGATTAATTATTTTGAACAAGCGGTAAATTTAAATGTCGCACTTACAATATCTCTGTTTACCCCAAGGGTAGATTAGGGGAGAATGCATACTTTCTTGTATTCGGAAATTAAGTTTAAAGAATAATGATAATAAATTATATCTATGTAATAAGGGCCCTAGTGGCATGGTGCCATAGATGCTGGCAGCATTTTCTTGTCGTAACGCGATGCTGACACTGTCTGATACCTTGTGAGATAGTCTAATGATATAGTTATAGCACTATAATGTTTTGGGTCAAAAGATTTTCAATATTTTTGTTGTTATTGTGATTAATTTAGCAGGAAACTTTTCCAAAGTATTAATTGACGGTTCAAAATGGATTGTCCCACTGGGGAAAATTACATGCAAGTAAAATCACCTAAATTAGTGAATATGGACTACATGTCCCAGATGAAGACACACAAATTGGAAAAGTAAAATTGAGGAAAAAGAAGGAAGGAAAGCACGGGAATCGTATTGAGAGTAATCAGGAAGAATATTAACATTTAAGAAAAACAAATTAATTTCAATAAATACTTTATTCTGTCTGAAATACATGGATATAACTTGGAAAATACATAGCATCAGATGGAATTAAAAGATTAATAAGTGAACATTCACCACATATAAAACTTACAATACGCATGGATCAGAGTCAGATTACAAGTGACGTAACAACATGCAGTCTACAGTATACAAGACCCCGCCGACGAGGGCGACCTCCTCGCGACACCATAACATAAGGGCCCGCGACCCAATTGCCCAGGATCCGAATATCCTGGATTAAATTCACTCCGACCATGGTCGGGCTCAGCTAAGTTTCTTGTCGGAGTCTTCTTAGCTGGGCTAGGGGTAGCGAACCGACAACTAAAACCCCCATTAGCTCGACATAAATTATCTTAGTAAGAATCGGTATCGTATTCATCAATATGTACAGTAAATAACAAAATAAAACAAAATCTATTAATGTGATAATAAACCTAATTATAAATACCTGCCTGTAAAATAAACACTTGAAAAAAAGGGAGAGATGTGGTGTCTACGTAATGTGTATTGACAGATTGGTAATATATATATTAATAAATGTATATGGACGGTTGGTAGAAAGCTTCCTAGTGTCAGTGTCAGACTAGACGTGGAGCAAGATGGTCGCTGTCAATCAACCGGCCCGGGTACCTACTGTACAAACTGTGTTTCATTCCTTTATTCCTGATATCCTTAGTGCTGAACGCCACAACATGTAAACACATATTTCGGTAACATTAGATAATTATTTGTTTAATTAAAATTTTGCAAATATAAAATCAACTAATATGGCCGTTTTAGGTCTTTACCGCTATGGTTTCCGAACGTGACTTGACATTCGCGTTGTCTATGGACATATGTCATTAATGTCACTGTCTGTTTTAATATTTTCTTGTCATACATACTGGGGCGATTAATAAGTTTATATTATTAAGAATTCCTCACAAGTGTGATGAAAAACACTGTGTGCCACGGGCGGTAAAGGAATTACAAACTCGTGTTATTAAGCCCTCGGTTTGACCTCGGGCTTATAACAAACACTCGTTTGTAATTCCTTACTTACCGCCCTAGATACACAATGTACTAATACGTAACTCCAAGTCGACCATGTCATGTGTGTGTGTGTGTAAGAACACACCACTCAACACCGAAGCTCCCAGCAAAATAAATCTACTTTCACATTTCAATATTAGTTGTCGGCACGGAATGCCATCCGTCCGTCTGTCTGTAGGTAGGTACACTGAGTGTTTCGCCTCGTAAACAAAGATAAAGATAACTTATCTGCGATCCCGTGAGTGATCTGTTGTGGTAACTGTTTTTTGTTTTTCTTTGGAATTCGAATTATGTATGCTACGTACCTTGTAACATCAAAATCAGAATACGTTTATTGCCTTAATAATTAAATACTTAAATTGAAAATTAAAAATAAACCCGCCTTAAAAATAAACTAAAAAATCCGACCTTTTAATTTCAAATTAGAATATCTTGTGAACGGCTGAACTGATTTTAATAGCTACGCGTACGGAAAAAGCCGCTTTCTTGCCAAGTGTAGACATAAAATGATGTGCACAATACGCGGTCCCGTGAGTGATCTGTTGTGGTAACTGTTTTTTGTTTTTCTTTGGAATTTGAATTATGTAGGTACGCTACGAGTACATACCTTGTAACATCAAAATCAGAATAAGTTAAATTAAAAATAAAAGAACGCCTAAAAAAACTAAAAAATCCGACCTTTTCATTTCAAATTAGAATATCTTGTGAACGGCTGAACTGATTTTGATAGCAACGCGTACGGAAAATCGATCTCGGCCCTTCTTTGTTGTGTAATGTATAGAGTTTCTGCTCGGGAATTCCCGAGTCGGGAATTCTCGAGAAATTTCGCGAAAGTCGACACGAGAAAAAATACACAGAACTCGAGACCTCGCGAAATTTACTCGACGTACATTACATGAGCCATATAGAACGCGCGTATATAGGTAACGTAATTCTCAAACCGTATCCTGTCACCGGCGCACACCCTGCCGCCCGTCACCCTTACTTTATTTTACTAAGGTTTTTTTTATTATTTATGTTAATTAGGTACTACTAATGATTATGAATCTTTAAGTTTTATTGATTTGAAAGAAATATTAATTTTTATTTTTTAATATAACAAATGTTTGTATTGAAAACGAAACTAATAATAATATGTTTAAAACCTAGTTTCGTTTTGTCATCTCAAATGTTTTATTATTGATCTCGATCATTTATTAAATTACAAATTGTAATTGGTATTATGTTGTGGCGATATACAATAAAATCATAATTAAAAAATCGGTTGTCTGTAAAGTCGGTTTACTGACGATAGTCGAACGTGATAACGTTGACCTTGACCCTGACTTTGACTTTGACTTTGACATTGACATTGACCTTGACCCTGACTTTGACTTTGACTTTGACTTTGACATTGACATTGACATTGACATTGACTTTGACTTTGACTTTGACTTTGACTTTGACTTTGACTTTGACTTTGACTTTGACTTTGACTTTGACTTTGACTTTGACTTTGACTTTGACTTTGACTTCGACTTCGACTTCGACTTCGACTTCGACTTCGACTTCGACTTCGACTTCGACTTCGACTTCGACTTCGACTTCGACTAGAGATGCAGCGAATAGTAATTTGGCCGAATACCGAATACCGAATATTCGGCGGAGTCGACGGCCGAATAGCCGAATATTCGGCGGCCGAATATTCGGCCAATGGTTTTACCTAAAATGAAGTAAATTCGAACGCCCGGGTGAGCGGCGCCGTGAATCTCTCTCTGTACAGGTTGCAACTTGTTACTCGTCGTAGGCAGCCTATGATAGAAAAATGCGCCATTGAAAAATTTAATTTCATTTGTAGTTTAATTTCTAATTCGTTGTTTATGCTACTGTTCTATATATGTTTGAAATTGATGTGAAAGATGATTAACCCAATATTTAATATTGATTACTGTTTATAATTTGTTATTAATAGTACATTACACAGCTAGGGTGGTAATACAAAGAAAGGCCGAGATCGCAGAAGTTTGCGGCCCGAGCTGCAAGCGAGGGACGTAAATATGCGATCGAGGGCTTTCTTTATTATCTCCCGTGTTGTGTACATCATTTTATGTCTACACTTGGCCAGAAAGCGGCTTTTTCCGTACGCGCAGCGTGCGGAAAAAGCCACTTTATGGCCAGGTGTGGCATAAAATATTTATTCATCCTTCTTTTTCCTTCGACTTTGTGTTAATTTACTATTCGGTATTCGGCCGAATACTATGCCATTATTCGGCTTCGGCCGAATAGTCAAAATGTGGCCGAATAGGCCGAATACCGAATAGTGGCCGAATATTCGCTGCATCTCTAACTTCGACTTCGACTTCGACTTCGACTTCGACTTCGACTTCGACTTCGACTTCGACTTCGACTTCGACTTCGACTTCGACTTCGACTTCGACTTGAGTACCAGCCGCCCTTTTCTCAGCAGCAGCAGTGATTTTTTGTCACGATTGGCCGCCCCTAATATCTGGCCGCCCTAGGCCCGGGCCTACTAGGCCTTAGGGCAAATCCGCCACTGATCTCTTGTCATTCAATAGAGATTTTTGACAGCTGTATCTTAGGGAATAAGGGCTATTTTATTAACAATTTGTAAGAAACTATCGTCTTAACGACTTTAGTGCTGGAATAATATAAAGTACCTATTTGACAGGTAACGACCCTGCAAGGTAACGGCCCATGACGTCACACTTTTTCGTGCGTGCAGCCGGCTCCATCGAATTATAAGACGTTATCACGTCAAAAAAATAACGTCGCTTTATTATGAAATTGAAAAAGGCTCGAGAGTCGAGAAGACTCGAGAAATCGGGCTCGAGAATTCTCGTGCCACGGGAAATGAAAAAGGTCGAGAAATCAGAAACCCTAGTAAAGTAATGTACTATTGTAAAACTTTTTCTTCAAGAAAGTAAAGAAGCCGTAGCGTGGCACTGCAGTTGGTTGGACAAAGACCTTTGTGGCACTTGGCCGTAGGTATCTGTCGCGTCGATCGCACAAAGCACTTTTTGCTCGCGTGTCTGGCTGGCCTGGCGGTAACGGTCTCTGCAGTCGCGTCACATTGAATTGGCACCTTACTCACAGCAGGCGTCAGTCAAGGAATTTAATTTCCAACCCACCTAAGGTCCAATATCGGATAGCATACAGTCATCATAAGAGCTAGCTAGAGTACGACGTTACTTTGAGATATCACACGCATTGTTTTGTGTCAGTAACTAGGTAACAGATTAACAACGTTGACATGGTGAACTGAAATTTGGAACGGCAAGGCACTACCAAATAAAACCGGTCAAGTGCGAGTTGGACTCGCGCACCGAGGGTTCCGTACAAACTCATAGGTAAGTAGCAGTGGCGTGGCGAAAAAGATATCCTTGGGCAAGCCGGTGCAGATTTGGCGTAGATTTTTCCCGTAGATGCGCAGTTTGGATGCGTGCCTTGCCTTGGGCGCCGTTTTACGTCGCTAAGGGGCGCAGTGTGGATGCGTGCCCTGGGCACCGTTTTACGTCGCTAAGGGGCGCAGTTTTGGTGCGTGCCCTGGGCGCCGTTTTACTCCGCTAAGGGGCGCAGTTTGGATGCGTGCCCTGGGCGCTGTTTTACGTCGCTAAGGGGCGCAGTTTGGATGCGTGCCCTGGTTGCCGTTTTATGTCGCTAAGGGGCGCAGTTTGGATGCGTGCCCTGGGCGCCGTTTTACGTCGCTAAGGTGCGCAGTTTGGATGCGTGCCTTGGCCGCCGTTTTACGTCGCTTAGGGGCGCAGTTTGGATGCGTGCCCTGGGCACCGTTTTACGTCGCTAAGGGGCGCAGTTTTGATGCGTGCCCTGGATGCCGTTTTACGTCGCTAAGGGGCGCAGTTTGGATGCGTATGCCCTGGGCGCCGTTTTACGTCGCTAAGGGGCGCAGTTTGGATGCGTTCCCTGGGCGCCGTTTTGCATCACTACGCCACTGATGAAATCTGTCTGCAGTTATCCGGCTTGTTACAGATGTGGTCCCGGGAGCACCTTGCCATTCAGTTGTTCGACGCAGGTGCAGTCCTGCTTGGAGGCAAAACTGGAAAATATGGGCTGGAGGAAATGGGCTCGCGTGCCGTATACTTCGATCTGAGGCTCCCGACCAAAGTCTCAAAATCCCGACATATTGTTTCCTGCTCCCGATAATAGGGTAATTCAATCTGGCAACCCTAATGTAGGTGGTAGTGACACCAAGGGTCATCCATAAAGTACGTCACACTTTAAGTACTAACTACTAGTGTCACTCGCGTTGATGTGGATCATATTACAAAATAATTGAAATGGAAATAATAGTACATTACACAACTAGGGTGGTAATACAAAGAAAGGCCGAGATCGCAGAAGTTTGCGGCCCAAGCTGCAAGCGAGGGAAGTAACTATGCGATCGAGGGCTTTCTTTATTACCTCCCGTGTTGTGTACATAATTTTATGTCTACACTTGGCCAGAAAGCGACTTTTTCCGAACGCGTAGCGTGCGGAAAAAGCCACTTTATGGCCAGGTGTGGCATAAAAGCACTAACTAATACGCACTGTGTGGTTTTTCTAAATGAAAATGTGAATTTTCTAAATTTTCAAGTATCTATATCTATTACGGTATCATATACAGTCCAGTGACGAATGGACAGACAGTGGAGCCTTATTTTATTATTGGCATCCTTTGGGTAGGTACGTCGAGTTCATCATTATCTGAGCAAAGAACGGATTAAAAATATCTGATCTAGTTCTTATGCTTCTGACAATAGGGTCTTGTTCAGATGTTTTTGGTCTAATCTTTGCTCAGATAATGATGAACTCGTCTGTAGGTACCTACATCACCCCAAAAACTGATTCGTGAAAACGAACAGACGTGTTATCATAATTTTAAAGCATAACACTCCTTTCTTTCGGCAGTCGTGTAACAAAGAGAATGATTACAAATTAATCTACTTTCGACAATTTTCTTTTGCAAGTGGCCAATCCACCAGGGACCGACTATAGTAAACTCCGTGAATACTAATGTCTGAGAAATTTCAAAAGTACTTATTTCTTCGCGGTCAAGGTTACTTTGAACTGAACAGACAGACAGTCAGACATACTCACACACAATAGGTACGTGTTTATTTTTGGTTTCGACCGCGGCGGTTTTTACCCGACTGCGGCGAAGCCCAAAGGAGGGTTATGTATTTGACATGTATATATGTATTTATGTATGTCCGTTCCTATGTCCGCTCGTAACTACTCAACGGCACAGCCGATTTTGATAAATGATACATCATTAGATTCGTCTTGATGGCGCGAGTGTATGGGTATGAAGTTCGTTAAATTAAAATAAATAAAATGGCGGATTTTATCCACTTTTAAAGTGCACCGCGGTCGGGTTTTTTTTAGTAAAAATATTTCTCATTCGTGTTCAAGCAAATATAGCAACAATCGGTGGCGACCATAGTTAACTTTTGTTATAAATGATAGACGGTATCGAGGATACCCATGATTTAATCAAAAGTTGTCGTCACTCGATCGTTCTTTTGCGGTCCTTTGCGGTAAAAATCGAGTGACACTAATGAATTAAACAAATCGCTGCAAAAACGCATGAAATCGACCCACAGTCGTTGCAATAACAAATGATAAATACCCGAATCATGTATGTGAAAGTTTGTGAAGATCCCCCTAACATCTAAATATCCAAATATCTTCACAAACTTACCCCCGGTACCTAAAGACTTGGTTTAACTGGTTTAACATTACATCTCAAACCTATTTGTTGTAAGTAGAAGAACTGCGTTGCGAGACTTCCATCTTTTGTGGTCTTCCTTTATTTACAAACCGTGGGCCCGAGTAACCCGAAAAGCTTTAACTATAGATTCTAACAACTATTAGGAGTAAAAAAAGCTATATGATGTATAGTCGAAAAACGGTTACTTTCCGAGATATTCATTATTTTTTAAATGAAAACTGCCAAGTGTGTAACAAGTTATAAATGTGACTAAGATACATTTACTATTTTTCTTAAATCTTTCAACTAAACAGTAATTACCTTTGCAGTATTTGATGGTAAGCTACTACGAGTCCAAAAAATTTACCTTTTGTTTCCATTTTAGTTTTTTTTTTTCCTTTTTGATATCTTTTCCTCAAGTAAGGACATGTTTATAAGAAGGGGCTGAATTTACTGATTTATTTTGTTCCATACGACTATTAATGTGAAATGACAAAATTCGACCTATGTTAATATAACGTTATTTACTTGTAATACCATCAGGAATATGTGCTTAAAATTTTTCGGGTTATTCGGGCCCACGGTGTATATTACATTCCAATTCATTCTATTTCCCATATGAACTACAAAAGTAATCTTTGCAATCGCATATATTTGTATAGGTTTACAAACTTACTTATGCAGTTCGCATATCGCAAAGTTGACTTAAATTGCAATATTTTAAGGTTTTGCATGACTTGATAGGCTGAAAACTAATTATGTTTAAAATTTGGAGCTTGTGGGTCTGCTAAAAGTACCTTAGCATTATGATGATCAACAGTCAGTGAGCCAGTGAGTGAGTGATAAAACTAAGGAGCTTTGATGTGCAAACAGTTCTTAAACTACAACTTCAAATTGAATGTTATTGAATCATATGTATCTAAAAAAATCAGGTTTCTAGCTTTAACCAGCACAAAATTACAGGAGGTTGAAAATGGCCTGAATGGCTACGAGAAAAAAGATGGTACGGCCGTGCCTTTGTTTTGCTCCTGGCAGTCTTGGCAGATAGGGCTCTGAATATAGTAAAGATGCATTTTCGAATATACGAAACATTTGGACAGGATTATGCATATTGTATGTGCTCGCCCCACCAGGTTGGGTGACCTAGAGATTGGGAAATGCCGTAATGATTTTTTAATGCGGTCAAAATTGGGGGTAGAGAAACACGGACCGAAGCTGGTCATTAGAGGTTACGGTTAGGTCAGGGGTCAGTGGCACTGGTCTATGAGGAGCGGGGAACATTACCCCGGTTTGGGGTAATTATCTCAGGGTGAACGGTCGTGTCTTACTACCGACATACATAAATATAGATTGTTGTATTAGTAGATTTAATAGATCAAAAATATAAATGTTAAACTAAAAGCTGATCAAGTGCGAGACGAATTTGCACGCGATGGGTTCCGTACTGTCGAGTAAAAACGCGAAAAACCGACTTCCAAAAACCTAAACTAAAAACCAAAAAATAATATGTTAATTACCCCAAAGAAAAGGATAATCAACGATTCATATATACATATACAGATATTTATACTTTTTAGCCTGTTATTTTTGAAGTTGGTGCCTGCCACGTAAACCTGGCTGTGTTGAGCTCCTTAGCTGGCACCGACTTCAAAAATAACAGGTTAAAAAGTATAAATATCTGTATATGTATATATGAATCGTTGATTATCCATTTCTTTGGGGTAATTAACATATTATTTTTTGGTTTTTAGTTTAGGTTTTTGGAAGTCGGTTTTTATTTTTTGTTTTAAAAATTTACTTTATTTTTAAATTTTTAGTGGCGCTGGAAAAATATTATTTTAACCAAATAGACTTAAGTCTATTTAGTTAAAAGAAAAAAGAATCCAAATCAGTCTAGACGTTTTCAAGTAACCGAGGAACAAGCCTACATAAAAATTGCTCTTTGTTTTGAAGTCGGTTAAGACTGGGAACTTATTTCTAATAAGAAATGCACGAGAAAGTAAGAAAAATACCGAAATCGCATATGTGTGCCTATGATATTTGAAGAGTTCCCTCGATTTCTCCAAGATCCCATCATCAGATCCTGATTTGGTTGCAATGGGTCCACCTCGGAGGTATACCCTTTTAACCAAAAAAAGAATTTTCCAAATAGGTTCAGCCGTCTTCAAGTAATCGGGGAAGAAACCTAGATACAAATTTACTCTTTGTTTTGAAGTCGGTTAACACTAAAAACTTGTTGCTAATAAGAGATGGACGAGAAATTACGAAAAATACCGAAATCGCAATATGTGTGCCTATGATATTTGAAGAGTTCCCTCGATTTCTCCAAGATTCCATCATCAGATCCTGACTTGGTTGCAATGGGACCACCTCGAAAGTCTACTCTTTCAAACAAAAAAGGAATTTTCCAAATCGGTCCAGCCGTCTTCAAGTAATCGGTGAACAAACACACAAAAAAAAAATAAAAAAAATAAAAAAAAAAAAAACATACAGACGAATTGAGAACCGTCCTTCTTTTGGAAGTCGGTTAAAAAACACGTATCTTATCTTATTAAATGGGGACATCCTTTCATTTTTAATTTTATTATTTGTAGTAGTAGTTATTAGTTGTAATTTTTAATTTTATTATTTTAATATAGTGCTATAACTCGTCGACATGTGTATCCTTCCTATCCTAACCTATGGCGCCCAAAATTGGTCATTGACAGAAGGCCAAAAGTCTAAACTCAAGATTTGCCAACGAGCCATGGAGCGTAGGTCGGCGGATAATTGCACTGGTTGTTTAATTGATGGTCTTTTTGTCGCTTGAACTTGCGATGATTCACCGGTGTTGCCAGCCGAAAATTAAAAATATCCACAAATCAATATTGAATTAAGAAATATATATCGATACCTTTAGACTCAAAGGGCGTAAACGCCATTAGAACCTGCGGCGTTTACGATATTACAATATAAAAAAAACATTTAAGATGGAATAAAGATCGAATACAAGGAAAATGTTTCTGATCTTATTACTACTCGTATTCCTTATTTCATAAATATGCCTAGGTAGTTAACTAGTTTATTGTTTTTAAATAATGGATAACGAAGTACTTACTGTGTACTTGTATTATGGAGTACACTGACAGCTCAGATATATCTGATGGCGACTGTACTGTACCTACTCCACAATACAAGTACATAGTATGTATGTACTTCGTTATCCATTGTTTAAAAACAATAGGTATAATTTATGAAATAAAGAATAATAATAAGATCAGAAACATTTTCCTCTTACTCTTCATCGATACTCTCTTAATAATTTTTAGATTACTTTCTATTTATATGCTGTTGCAGTAAAAAATATACTAGAATATGTATCTAAACACGATTTATTTCAATAGACATAAGGTGTATTATAGTTTATTTATAAAATGAAGTACATAATTCCGACTTCAGCCACTTTTTCACTTTTATAAAAATATTTAAATTTAAAATACGGCATTCCGATAAGCCGGCCACACACGCACCCTTCCCGCCACTCGTTCACCGCTCGTTCGTTCAGTTCGTTCAGCCAGGAGCGCAGCGCAGTCAGCCAGTGGCAGTCAGACCATCGGCCGTCGTCCCGAGACCGATTAAAAAAACACACTAAAAAATAAACATGAGGGAAATTGTGCATCTTCAGGCCGGACAGTGCGGGAACCAGATCGGAGCAAAAGTGAGTTTCTAAAATTTTAATTTGAAAACGGAAGTTTGAATTTTGACAGTTGGGTGAGCTCAAACGTTCGGTTTTGACGTTTGGTGCGATGTAATCTTCGTTTGATGGTTGTTTTTTCTCTTATTTTATTTTAAAATATCTGTTTTATTATTAATGCCTGCTTACTATTGTAAACGTAAATTACTTCCGTGATTATTTCATACGTAGTGTTTTAACATATTAAGAGTAAATCTAAAAATAATGTTAATTGTATCAAGACGAATCAAAAACACCTAAATTCTAGCTACCTACATACTAATGCCATTTATAGTTTCATTTTTCAAAAAAGGAACGATCTTCAAATCGATAAATTATGAAGATTTAGATAATTTTGATTGGTATCGAAACAATTAAAATCACAGTCAATTTGTAGTTTAGTTACCTACGGTTTTATGGATCGAGTTTCCGGTAATCGAATCGGTTTACGTTAACAGTTAACTGGTGGAATACCCGTTGTTTTTCCACTCTGCATTTGTTCTGCGGTTAATAATTTATCCTCAATACAAACTAGAACAATATTATAACGTGACATTATTTTGCTAATGCTTACATTATAATTAAGCAACCGGGCATTGTACATTAGATTATAAGAATGTGCTTACATAGACCAATAAATCTACCTGCTTAATAAAATTAACAAATGGTCGAACGAAATAAATTCAAACAGTAATCCCACATTAGCAATACGTGTATTATGGCTTAAAACTTTAAAAGTAATAATTATTATTCCCATGTTAAATTTTGCGATGAGTATCGCCAATTAAAAGAGTTCTATTTCCCATAAAAAGTTCTTTACTCACCTTACACGGCTGGTATACTAAGATGGAAAGCCATCTTGAATACCTTTAAATACTGGTATATAAGAAATATTATCAAAAGCTGAAATAATCCTTTAATTATGGTTACGCTGCATTAAACTTAATGTGGCTATCAAATGTTGCTAAAGTTATTACCTGCTGAGACTACAGTTAGGTACACGCTTGCGTTACTGAAAAAAAGAAACGCGTATGAACAACACTTGTTAAACTTCAGCGATACCGTTACATGCAAATGCATTAGATAGTAGCGAGGTAAGATATCCGTAATGAAGCCGGTGCATCTTATGTATCCCACATTATAATTCCAAATCACAACGGCGAATGACCATACGCGTAGTAGACAAAGAGCTATTCAGTGAAGCGTGTTAATATAACAAGAATTATATGTAATATGTATATATAACTCATTCGTAATAATGATTTTGTATTATCAGATTTTCCGGTAAAAAAATGAAATACCGGTATTTTTGTATGGAGCAAATACCGGTATCTGAGCCCTGATTCGAAGTGACAATTGATATATTTTAACGATTAGACATGGAACTGGATATTACTGGTGACTTTACCATACTTGTTTGTTACCAAAGATACGTAAATAATTAAATATACCATATTAGAGTCCAATCGAACGTCAAGAAATTTTATGGTTTTAATTTATCTGCCAAGACCACCACGAAAGCTTGTAAAAAGTTTCCAACGAAAAGGAAATTGCCAGCTCAAAAAAAACTTGTCTATGCTTTTCCGTCAAGTACCTAAGTGTGGCGATCGTGATTGTACGCTTCTGCACCTTTTTATTGGAGCACGGCGATATGCTTTCTAACGTACCGCCACTTACAGTTTCCAGCCTAGCCTAGATACGCTGGATTATGAATTTAGCCATTCTTTCTTTAACAAATGCTGTGCAAAAGCGACATAGCGACACAGGGTCAAAGTCAAAGTACTTTATTCTGATTATGAATTTAGCCATTCTTTCTTTAACAAATGCTGTGCAAAAGCGACATAGCGACACAGGGTCAAAGTCAAAGTACTTTATTCTGATTATGAATTTAGCCATTCTTTCCTTAACAAATGCTGTGCAAAAGCGACATAGCGACACAGAGTCAAAGTACTTTATTCTGATTAGGAATTTAGCCATTTTTTCCTTAACAAATGCTGTGCAAAAGCGACATAGCGACACAGAGTCAAAGTACTTTATTCTGATTATGAATTTAGCCATTTTTTCCTTAACAAATGCTGTGCAAAAGCGACATGGGTCCATTAGACTTCCTTGGTACAAAAGTAGGTAGGAAATGAAAAAACCGGTCAAGTGCGAGTCGGACTCGCGCATCGAGGGTGCCGTGCAGACTCATAAGTAGATACGTGAATAGTTAAAGAAAAACTGTACGGCGGTTAGCTTAGTAGGAGCAAATAAGTAATGTTACGATTTTTGTAAATTTCTAAAAAACGGTGTAATTTAGGAAAACCGTTATATTTTTCCTGTAATATTTTGGATGATATTAATAATCGGTAATTATTACACATTTTTCAATTCAGTAACTTCGGAGATAATAGGGGGGGAATGGTATTATTTTTAACGTTTTTTGTATTAAATCAAAAACTACATGTCTAAGAAAAAAAAATGGTTTTGGAGTCTACACATTAAGCCCCTTCATTTGATATACCACTCGATATAATAGCTCTTCTTTTGATTTTTCGACATCCCATTTCGGTCCCATTTAAAAAAAAAACTAAAGAAGGCATAAGATTTTTTTTTCTGTCCAATAGGTTTGGGTTAGCGATTTTTAACACTATTCCATATTTCAAGTCGATAGCATCAGTAGATCCTGAGATATCTTGCTGTGACAGACGGACAGACAGACAGAGTCGCACGCACCATAAGGGTTCTATTTTACCATTTTAGTACGGAACCTTAAAAAGACGGCGGGAAAGACATCTATATACTTACATAAAATAGAGTTGTGTTAGTTACATTACACCATTTATAACTCGAGAACGGGTGAACCGATTTTTATGATTTTTGATTTTTTGGGTTCGTCTCTGCCCCGAACAACAGAATAACTACTAAAATGCCTGATAATAAAACATTTTCATTTCATTTCATTTCAAAACATTAAACATTCTGAGGCGGAACGAAGTTCGCCGGGATAGCAAGTGTTTTAATAAAATAAATGAAAAAAAAAAATTATGACGATATATTGTTTAGTTTTAGAAACGTTACTTATCTGGTTTACGAATTATTAATGGATTCTTTGGCATATTCTTGAAAGAGGATTATGATTTAAATTACAAACCCATTATTTTTTCTAGGGATGTAACGATTTTGCCGATAAGATACCGATACCGATATATTGTAGTAAATATCGTCGATACCGATACCGATATCTTAGCTAAATAATGAAGTATGAACTTCAGATATTTGTATGTCCTTATTATACCTAAAACTTGGCTATATTTAACAGAGAGTCAACCTTGAAAGTGTAAAGTAAAAATATTAGAAAAATATAGATTGTCAACTCAAAATTCAAATTTATTTTTTAAAAAGAACCAAAGATTTAACTAACATAGTAATTGTCATTGCACAAGGTAATAGACCAATACATAAAATAAGTCAGTAATTGAAATTACTTTTTGCAGATTTTTTTCATACGGCAAATTCTTTTCGCGTTCTTCAAATATCGGTTGTATATTATCGGCGATACCGATATATCGGCATCGGTATCGTTACATCCCCAATTTTTTCCTAACTGATATTGATGGAAAAATATAAATGGAATTGAATTATTTAAGACTGAAGCATTACCAATATTACCATCAAATTAGATTAAACTGCATACTTTTATTAAATAAGTTAGGTACTATAGGTATAAATCGTGGGCCGTGCAATAGTAGCAAATAATGAACAATAAATATTTACTTTCCTAAATGTAGGTGATGTTATGAATAAGAGCTCATTTCGTCAGCTTTTAAGAAAGGAAATTTACATTTTTTTATTTATAATTTGCATTAAAAATTGTGCTACTATGTCGGAATTTTATTTCACTGGATATTAAGATTAAGACGCCAATTATAGTTTCCAACTAATAACTATAGTTTTAACTCTGTTGCCATTGGAAATTAGTTTAATCAAGAAATTCTTAAAATAAACGCAATTATTTATTACGTCGTAGAACATATCGATACCTTTAGACTCAAAGGGCGTAAACGCCACATGTTCTAATGGCGTTTACGCTCTTTGAGTCTAAAGGTATCGATATAGGTAACGCTCATAAACATTATTCTTTCTAATTTTCCAAGGAATTTAAGTATCATTATCACCAACATCATCATAACCTCACGATACTTCAAACTACTAAAAAAATACACTACGGACGGGTTCTTAATAAAGTATAAATAAACAGTGTTAAATTCAAAACCATAAAAAATGATGATTACAAACTTTCCCTTGATCATTACGAACTTTACGAAGTCATTGACCCACAAAAGTGATAACAGAGCTAGTTAGTGTATATTATTAGGGTTACTTCATTAGTATGCATTAATAACTAAATTAGCAGACAATTTCGGTTTCGGTTTAAAGATCTCTTGCTGATCAATTTGCTGTCTTCGAGAATGCATTGTGGGGTCTAACTGCAGTCTAATTAAAAGTGAAACTGATTTTGACCATTGAAACAAAACAACTAATTGAGCAAGCAATTTTTCCAAGTACTCATATTTTTAAGCATTCATTTATAGACATGGTACAGGATTTTACGCGATGTAAATACCACATGTTCTAACATCAGAGAAGGATAGAACATCTGTAACTGACACCACTCGTCTATAATTTCATATCTAATTGCCTCTCCAGCTTTGTAGCGGTACAAACTTATCTTTACCGCCAAAATGGTCGCTGTCATCGCAAGCGCATTCAGATTTGTAGGGAGCTTCGCTAGTTCCAGATTTAGCCACGCGCACGAATATCTTTGCCGTCTTACTAACGATAATAATTCTACTTGTCATTACTACTGCCCATTATTACAGAAAAGTGGTCACCCGACCGTTAGCGACCGTTATTTTATCATCAGAACACTTTCAAATATGGAATCCATACGCGATTACAATCGGTAATGAAGTAACGAATGGAATCCGTGCGGTTATTTTTTTAAATTTTATCGTAGTGACGTGTGAAGTTTGGTTACGGCGATTAACGTATGCGGAACGCAAGTGAATGAATGATTCTGAGGCGACTATTAATCTATTGTCTATGGTAATATAGACGTGTTGAGGTATCTTAATATCGCAATTAATCTGTAGTTTGAAAATGCCTGAGGGCATGATATGATGTATTGCTTCCGGTTTATATTTTAATTTGAGTTTGATCTGCTTTGTAGTATTTAGTTAAGCTGTAATTGGCACAGATGTGTATTTGCAATGAAATGAAATGCTAAGAAAATAATTATAACTTAAAAAAAAAACTATGAAAAAGTTGAAAATAAAAACAATCCACGTTTTATACCTACCTACATCAATGATATTTTATAAGAAGATACGTTATACGCATACTCGCCAGCTGAGAAATATGCTTCCAAGAAAGCAGCAGCACACATTGGTACCTCACTGTACGGTGTACATACTCACACATATTAACAGATTGCATAAAAGAGATGGCATAGTTACAATAATGCAAAAAAAAGAGACAGCTAGCTTTTTGTTACTTGCGCGATTAATTTTTAAACGTCACCGAGTGAACCCATCGGCTAGATTCGGATCCTGCTCGGCGCTCGCAGATTAAGCACGCAGAAGGTGAAAATTACATTTCAGAGTAGTTTCTGCCTATCTAGGTCCTACCTATGGAATTTCAATAGTGTAAATGATTTTTATTCAACTTAAAGATTTAATATTAAAATGTGTAACTGAGTTTGTATTCTAATAATATTTATAGTTTTAATTCGTTTCAACAATTAAATTGTGTATTAAATGGTTTATATATTATTAATGATTTTTGACACTTAGACACCATTTAGGTACATCTCTGAGAAAGAATGGTTTTAATTTTAATTTATTTTATAAGTTATATCATTTTTAAGTTAATGTAATGTATTAATGAAATCTCTTGTATTAACGTCATATTGTTGGAACACTTGTAAAATGGTAAAAAAGAGAAACCGGTGAGTTTCTTCCGGCGCTTCTTCTCACCAGAAGGTCATTACCCGAAGCGCCCAAAAGAAAAGAAGAGAAAAGAATATAAGACATGTAAAAGAGCCCTTAAGGGCCTACTTGCAGAAATAAATTATTTTATTTTATTTATTTATTTTTCTCAAACATGGCATGAAATGTTGACATTACGTTTATTGCCGGCCTATTTCCATTCCACATTTATTTGGGCCACAGCATCACGGCATTCAGCCATTAAAAAAACAAAAAACGATTTTTGCTATATTTTGCAGTTTTATTTATTTAAAATTGACATGAACATAACAAATAACACATTATAAACAATTTCCAATTATTATAAATTGCAAACTAAACCACAAAGAATACACATTTAAAATATTTCATCTAAATATTCGCGGTAAAAATGTGAACTGAAACAGCTTTTGGCCGAATTTGCATTGTCTATGGATATAATGTAAATTAATGTCACTTTCTGAGAGCCAGTTTGTGTTATAAAATATTAAGTAAGGTTATTATAGTCATAGGCCAAAGATATATGCTAATAAGAAATGGACGAGAAACTATGAAAAAATACCGAAATCGCTATATGTGTGCCTCTAATATTTGAAGAGTTCCCTCGGTTTCTCCAAGATCCCATCATCAGATCCTGATTTGGTTGCAATGGGACCACCTCGGAAGTATACCTTTTCAAACAAAAACAGAATTTTCCAAATCAGTCTAGCCGTCTTCGAGTAATCGCGTAACAAACACACAAAAAAAACATACAGACGAATAGAGAACAGTCCTTCTTTTGGAAGTCGGTTAAAAAAATACGCTGTAAAGGTTATTTATTGGTTCTAGGTTACGCGGGTATTTTTCCGCGACTCTACGACGTATTTACAAAAGCGAGATATACCTTAAGATATTATATATTTATGAGAAAATACCTGTATGAACACTGAATAGATATTATGGTTCAAGTTTGCATACTAAGGCATGTAACTAGGAATCAATGCGATTCAACATGACGCATCTGTAAATGTTCATCTTTGCCGCAGTATGGTTATCCTTGTCACTCTCATTGTCAAAGACGTAAGTTTGTCTCTTTCATTCAAATTACCTCTATGGTAGTAAGATGGCGTCGTATTTGAAAAATAAAATAATAAAAATGATAAAAATAAATTATTTCAGCGTACTTACAGGTGATATGTGATCCCTTGCGCTTTGTTGCACTTTTTGCTATGATTGGTGCACTTTCTGATCACACACGACGGCATTTTTTTTGTGAATCTTGTAAATATTCACCCTTGACATCGTCGTGCGTTTCGTTGACCGACCCGCGAGTGACTACCCACTACAAAAAGGGCACCAATACAATTATCGTGGTTTCAGTGCTTCACTTTTGGAGTGCTTGTAACCTATCTACTTATAAAATATCATTGACCTACATGTGACTCAAATGTGACTTGAATGAAATAGTATAATTTAATTGATGTAATAAAGTATCGGCAAATTATAAAGGAATTACAACAGCTATTTAAATAACCGCCGTTAAACTGTTTGCCGAATGATAACACTAAAGTCCAGCTCACATGTTTATTCTGTTTACATATTGATAGCTTTGACTTATCACTCGACAGCATTATTCATTCGTTCACGATAAATACATTCATTAAAGATACGGTTTATCTCTTATCTGTACTAGTAATTGTGTTGTAGTTTCCTATTGTTATCGGTTGATGTTTTATGTCCTTCCGTAAGATTATTATACTTTCCGTTCCGCTTTTTAAATTGCTTAATATAGTGCTTGTATCTATAAAACTAAATTACATACAAGATGAAGATAAATAAATGTAGTTTTCTTCTTGAACGTGAAATAAATGTTCACTCAATCATTCAAATATAGACGTTCAAACTACACTACTTATTTACAAAGGTGTTTGTGAAACGTTACTTTTACAACTGAGCTACAGCTGCCGTACTGGTCCTATACTACTCAGGATATCCTAACTCAGGACCCAAAGCAATGTTTCCTCTTTGTACCGTAAAATGGAGTGAGTAGGGATTGCGAGGGCAGTTGGGTTATGAATGGGGAGAGTAGGGACAACAGAGGGGTGAGGTTGTTTTTAAAGGCTACTGCTACCTAAATAATATATTCTTATTACAAATGGAGCTATAGTAATATTCATAATCTAACAATTTGCCCAACTCATTTTATGTAACTTTGTAAACAACTACTTTCCTTTTTCCTTTTCCTGAGCTAGGATATTTTATGTAAGTAGTTGTTTACATTCTGATGTTCAACGTGAATTTATTTCAATCATTCTACAAGGTAGGTAGTCACATTGTTATAAATCACGTCAACAATGGTCAATTTTAAAACGGCTTCTTCATTTATAATTCGGAACTTTCGGAAGGAACTGGTTCATCGAGTGAATCAAGTGAATGTGATTGTTATCTGGCACTTCACTGTACAATTTAGGTCAAGCCTTACACAAAAAAAATTAAAACAATCTAACTAATCTATGGCAAGCATGGCAGCCCAAAGCCCAAATGGCTTATGTTCAACATTTTCAGTACCTACAATAAGTAGGTAGAAACTTGATTTAATACTAGACACAATTGATTTGACCTTAAGTGTAATTACCGGCCTGTTAGTAGCATTTTGGTTGACTAAGACTTACCTTTACTTGATGTCTCACATGTGCCTACTTGCCTAGTGCTTTTATTTCCCAAGGCCAATAAAATCGATTTCTACATATTTCGCGCCTTGAGCCCATGCTCTTGGCCTATCAGGCAAAGTACTTGAGTAAGTACGTGGACTTGTCAATTTACTTTTATTCAATGTTTCACATGGTGACTTAAGCGCGTTTATTTTCCAAGGCTAATCGATCTTTAGACTTCGCGTCTCGAGCCCTATGTCTAAGTTCTTGGTACCTACAACGCAAATAATAACTTTCCTCGCATTGTCCTTTGTGATTCATCCTATTCTCCATTCAGAGTGCGTACGCGTCGCCATGTTCCCATTGTCAGCTGACGAACGTCCGGCCATTTGCAATTGTCGTCCTTTTTCGGCCATTTGACGCTAATTGTCAGAAATTTGGCGCGAAAACTAGCGTCAAGCGCCTTCCACCTTTATTAGGAGTTATGGCTGTTCCAAAGATGTCTTGAGCGTTAAGAACAATTAGGGTTTGTCCAAAATAGGATAATTATGTTATTATCTTGTTGTACTTGGTGTTCATAAACTGGACTTTGGCTCGTTTTACAAAACCAGTTGATAGTCGTCTCATCACTCACTGTCTGTTAATTGAGAGATGTAATGGCATGTATCTGATCCTTATAAGGTAATCGAAGTTTCTAAAATCATCTGATTCAAAAAGGTAAAATCGGAAATAGGTTTTTGCAACCTTATTATTATTTATTTATTGACACGCCAACAAAACACAGACTAATACAATCAAATAATAAATAAATTGAGGGACCGTGCCCAGCCTGTTCCTCAATTACAGGAGTGCAACAGCATTAACAATAAATGATGGTTTCTAAAATTTTAAATACAACACTTAACAATTATGATTTAAATCATTAAATTTGATATTTAATACTGTTAAAATATTGACACCTATATATATCACATTCACTGTTTGTCATGCATGATTTAGATATTAATTGAACCATTTATATCCATAAAGCTAAGATCGCCAAGCTCGTCACTGTCGCCATTAATTTAATGACAATCAAACGCAATCGATTGGTCATAAGTGGTTGTTAGATTTCCTCAAACTGTTTCATCCGAACCCACACAAACCGACGCAATTAGTTTTCTTCCTCGTCAACTTCTGTCAGTCAGCTCTGGGCGTTGCCTTGCTTCGAACCACTTCGATTGCTAAGGTATTGTTTATTTTCCTTATTTTAATGTAAATAACTTCAAGTCACCTTGTACACTAACAAAATTCGGTTACTTTAACATTCACCCATACAGTAAGCGTTACGTAGGGAATTTCTAAGTATCGGATTTTGAACGATCGATGGAAATTGTGGGGGACTCACTCACACATGCAGCGGTAGAAACTAACTAGTATAAGTAATTCTGCTTTATGACAAGCGTCTTAGGCATAGGTTCGATTGTTTGTTTAAGCCAAAGTAAGATAAGCAGTTAATATTTATAATCCTTTTTAATTTATTTTGTGACAATAGTTCAGAAATGGTAAATGCTCATTAAGTTAATAAGGTATTATTTATGTCTTTCAAATCTTCTGCGTATTTCTTCGTTCTAGTTTGTTAGACTATAGTTCTTAACTGTATCTAACAGTCCGATTATGCAGTTAATAATTGGGACATATATTTTATTATCATAATTAAAGCGGGTAGCGGGTGAAACTATAAAAAATGTAATCTACCGTCGTTAAAAACTCAAGAAAATACGCAAACCCAAATCAAATAGATTTTCGCAAGGAGAACATTGTGCAGTCATCGTGCGCCCCTGCACTGCTTATAAAATGAAGTATTTCGCATAAAAGTGCAATGATCTAACGCCCTTTTGGAGATACATACAGCAAAAAGTTTCACGGCCAATGCACGGGACCGAATCTTGATTATTCATTGCCACGGTCTGTGCATTTCCTCAAAGCAAATAGACTTAAGTATCGTGACAAAGAACCATTATAATAACTTATTAAAATTGATGTCACGCTTCTCTTAGCAAGACGTAGGTATGTGTTAAAATTAAAACTTGACAGTGAAGTTATTGCCTTTTGGGTGTGATGCTGGTCTTATTGTCGATAGTCTGCATGTATTGAATTTAATGCATGGGTTTGATATAGCGAAGCATAAAGCAGCTTTTGATTGGAAATTATTAAATGTGTGTTATGGTTTTTGGCGTGGTCTTCCATTCAATATTTTGTATGACTTTATTCGCAAATGTGCTAAAATTAGTTATACCTATTAGTTTCATCCCTCAACCCCGGGTTAACAACCTAACCTAACCGTGCTATACTTGTTTCAAGTGTATTTTCACAATCACAACTCACCTTAAAAAAATTACTACTATTTAATTAAAGTCGTGTCTGTAGTCACTCAATTAAATGTGACTAATGATAGGCTAACAAAAGATTGTTGTGAAATAAATCTGACTAACACAGATGTAAGTACCTGAAATAAAAAGTTACTTAGTTGAAAAGTGAGTCATGATTTTAATCCATTTTGCTCTTGATTCACTGATAGCTTTCTGTGAACAATGTCTTGTATGTACTACCTTAGTCATTCCAAACGATTCCGAGAACCGATTTTCTGACAAATAATGTTTAGTTTTTACGTGTTAGTAGCCAGCCACTAGCCACAATATGGCGCCTCTTGAATGAATGGAATGAGTGAATGATTTACTATCGTCTAAAGGGCGCTTTAATATTAAAATTAATTTTCCATTCGGTTTCTAGATACGGTACATGATTCAAAACGATAAAAAAAATGATTGGACCATAAAATGAATTAGACTTAAATAGATGTTAATAGTAATTTTGACTAAAAAGTAATAAATAGCAGAAAAAGATTAGTAAGTAAATATAACTATAATTTATTAAAAAAGAAACTACAATGTTATATTTTACCGCCTATCTAAATCAATTTTCTTTAGAAGCGTTTTATGGAATATTATAAAATGAAATATAGGCATTTGCTACTAATGTAAATGTCATATAAAAAAGTGTTAAGCGTTTTTATATGGATGTATGTTGGTTTTGGCAGCATGCCAAGCTGTCAAAAACTAAACTGTCCGGAAGTTATGACTTGGTTTATAGTTGTCAGATATTTTTACCGA
This sequence comes from Eudemis profundana, assembly GCA_947034925.1. Lineage (NCBI taxonomy): Eukaryota > Metazoa > Arthropoda > Insecta > Lepidoptera > Tortricidae > Eudemis > Eudemis profundana. The sequence goes on along the minus strand of OX344814.1, from coordinate 3,057,469 downwards.
GGTTTGTACATATGTAGGTTAGATTACTAAATTACTATAGAGAGTTTCCGTTAAACATTTTTTTATTGAAGCTTGCGTATTTAGGTATTTTATGCGAGGAACCGTTTGCTCGAGAGGTATCTTATTTAAAACCGATAACTTATCAGACGCAAATTAAACTAATTAAAAGCTCTTTTTTTTAAACCCAGAAAAAAGAAAGTTCCCGATTTCACAAAATAATGTCACTGAGCAAAAAAATCTGAAATTGATATGAATACTTAGGTATATTTTGGAGTCGATTGGGCCTATTATTTTATGTCAGTTAAGGTAAGTCCAGAATGCACTTAAATTCTGCCGAAGTGGTAAGGTGTAAAATTCCGTGACTGTACCTCCCATATTCCTATGTGAATAGCTTGTTGAAGCGTTTACAAAGTTTAACTTTGATGACCTTTGACTACGTTCATGACTTCAAAATGACCGCTACGGTGTCACGGCATCAGACGATTTGTCCAAACGGTTAATGGAATAATTGGCCTGATTTGGCAGTAGGTAAAGGCTAATTTCTGTCCAACCTAGGTAATGTCCATAACGGACAGGTTTTAAGTTTGTTTCATATGCCAAAACTCAACACAGTTAAGGTATGGAGAGGACTTGAAGGAGACATTTTTATTAAGGTTGTCTTTGTATTCGTGAAAATTGAAATTTCAAATGACTTTTTTGAGTAGCTACCTTTTTCTCAGGTTCCTTGTCGTGTTGTCTTTAAAAGCCCCCCATATTATTTTATTAGCTAACCGTATTCATGAAACAGCTAATAACCAAAGCATGGAAATCGGCTATTTTATTACAAAATCCGCATTTAAATCAGTAAACGCATCTTTTAAGCGGTAGGTAAGATGCCATAGACAGACAGACACACACAAGTGTCAAATTTATAACGCCTCTTTTTACATTGAGGATTAATAAACTAAGCTAGACAATGCTGTCTATGCGTCAAACTTGCATTTAGCGAACACGTCATTCCAATTTCAAAATGGGTTATTTTTCATGGCGCCGGGGTCGACGACCGGCGGCCATAATTGCTGATCTGTCAGACGTTAGACCGCGTCCACACGATTCGACACCACCGCGCCGCGAAAATGTGACGTGGCTGAATGTGAATTATGGCTTGTGTTGTGTCTATTAAAAATTGCAATCTTTTTAGGGTTCCGTACCAAAATGGTAAAAAAGGAACCTTTATGACGCGACTCTGTTTGTCTGTCCGTCTGTCACAGCAAGATTTACTTTTTTTTAAATGCGATCGAAATGGGATATCAAAAATCAAAAGCTGAGCTATTACATCTAGTGGGATATCAAATAAAAGGGCTTAATGTGTAGATTCCAAACCCGTTTTTATAGTTTTTACATTATCTCTGAAGTTACTGAACAGAAAAATCTGTAATAATTACCGATTGTTAATATCATCCTAAATATTACAGGAAAACTAAAACGGTTTTCCTAACTTGCAGCGTTTTTTAGAAATTCGCAAAAATTGTAAGACAAACTTATTTGCTCCTACTAAACTAACCGCGACATAATATCGATATAAGGGGACAACAGTTTTTCAAGAGCAAAGTTAATTTTTTCCCACCATACAGTTTATCTTGAATTAGCCACGGTATCTACTAACGAGTTTGTACGGAACCCTCGGCGCGCGAGTCCGACTCGCACTTGACCGGTTTTTTATTTCAGTATTGCGCTTTTCGTGCTTTCAGTCAAATTGCAATATTTTGTAGGTACAATACTGTTTAGGTTTACCATGTAGGAAAAATTTAAATTTTTAACTGACTGTCAAAAGTTTTTCTTTATTCGAATATTTTTTTGTACGTTTATTACACGATACGTTCTAGTCACGAATTCAAAATATCCATAGGTTTTAGGCTCCAGGTGACGTAAATAATTTTTTTGCTAAACAATAGGTTTGTAGTTTGTTAAAACTTTTAGTTTTATAGTCTGGTATTATGAAAAGTTTTCAATTGTGTATTACGGCTTTAGTGTACGCGTTTGTTTTATTACGAGGTTTGCGATGCGATGACTGTACTTTTAATGCATTTTCCTGCAGACTGGTTAAATAACAAGTTAATGTATGTAATTACATTTATAATTATCCTGTGGTATGAATTAACGCTCAACGACTCATTTACAATATATATCTAATTAACTAAAAAGTTTCATATAAAGAAGAACGTTATTCATATTCTATTGCTTTAAATAAGCATTTTTACCCGACTGCGACGAAGCCCAAAGGAGGGTTATGTGGTTGACCTGTCCGTTCCTATGTCCGCTCGTAACTACTCAACAGCACAACCGATTTTGATAACTACATCATTAGATTCGTCTTGATAGCGCGATTGTCACTGGGTATGAAGTTTGGTAAAATAAACAAAATGACGGATTTTATGCACTTTTAAAGTGCACCGCGGTAGAGTTTTTTTGTAAAAATATTTAATTATTCAAATATTATCTATACGATTTTTTGCAAAAGGCTGTGTCGATTTTGGTGATATTTAGCATACCTTTAGAAATATGTAGAATTTTGTAATCTTAGTTAAATAAGTGTTGTAATCCAAGAATAAAGCAAAAGTCTCCTAGGGACTTTTTAACGTAGGTAGACTTTTATAGCCTACACCCTTATTACATTTTTCTTCAGAAAACAATAAACTATAATTGCCTCTCAAGCTTCAAAGAACACAAGAACGAAGTTACTGCTTCTATTGTAATATTTTTACCAACAGCACTTCCCTTTACTGCCGCTGTCCAAACAAACTTAAAAAATAAACCTTTCCTGCACCATAAACGAATTTGTTGATACTGCATTGGATACACTTACACGTAAATATAGGACCATACCATGGGGATTTAGGGATTTGTTGAAAATAAACATACCTCTTGGCAAATCCTTATGTCGATGTATTGGTGAAAAAATAGTTATTTGAAATTAATGTTGATACTTTTTTGTTTAAGTACTGTAGCTTATTGGAAGCTTATAGTTTCATATTTGTTTCGAGTTTCTGATCCTCTATGGGTCTTTTTTATGTCATGTACGATTGTGGTTGAATAAAGTCTTTATCTATTACTATTACTCATCGAAGTTTGCCAGCGTATTTCGCATTTGAAGTCTGTCGTGAAAATGTGGTAAGTACTTTTAATAACAGTGAGGGTAGATATTTAACACTTAAGCAGTTCAAATTATTATAGTTGTGTCTAAACTGTTTTTTTAAACCTCGTCAAACAGACAGTAAAAAATCAAATTGTAAGCTAGGTTAGGTTAGGCGGCAGGAGGATAGACTAAAATAATTAGTCCAAGATACGAGTATAATAAAGAACATAACTCATTCTGAGGGTTGTTAAGTTGGAGTCTCGCCACAACTTGAATTTTAATTCTTATGTGGTGAGAGTTCCAACTGAGAAGATAGCGACCTGCGAAAAAAAAACAATGGCCGCCCATAATGATAATGATCCGGGCAGCACGGGAAGGAATAAACACCATCGTAGCGTAGGCTCCATAAGTGCTCACCATCAGGCAGGATCTAAGTAGAACAAGCCCATTTAATAAAAGAAACACCCGCTTCCGTTTCTTTTTAATTTCTCCCACTCGGTAAGTGGCCGACGAATGTTTACACAGCCAGTTTCAACATCTACACTTGCTTTCTGTTATTGTTTGAGGATTAAATAAACTTCTGCCCTGCCATTATGTTTTAAAACTTTGATATACTCTTTAAATATAAATGTACGCAGTTTAAATCTTCAAAGCTTTATTTCCTTTAAGTACATTATATGTTTACGTATTCTATTCTAAGAGCTTATGTTTCTATTCCATCGACGGCATCTGGTGTTATTTTAATTTCATAAACTATTTCAAACGATCCCTTTACAACATCGAGGCATGTTTGAGCGTTCGTTGACAGATTATATCCTCTTAGAGACATCCTTGAGGGTACAAGTACAAAGATGCGTTGATCGTGTCAAGTATCCATTTCCATATCTGGATTCCCTCCCGCGCTGACCGAAAATAAGCCGCAGTGGATGTCAACGGCCAACCCGCGATGCAATAAGAAAAAAAATGTCGCTTCTATTTTCAAATTGCAGCGGCGCAGCGGACGAAGGAAAGGGAAATAAAAGAAATTATGTAAAATAGCCGCGCATTTCGAAATGCAGCCGATGTTCTAAATTTGAAAACTGGAATCGTTCGGTAAATATTGGTAAGGCAAACACATTTAAATCAAGCTTTTATAACTGTCCGTGTCCATCAACATTCTTCTGTTCTGTAGCTCGATTGTTCTTAAAAAAAATAAAATTCGATTGTTCAATGTTGCTAGCTCATAGGCTTTAAGGCAATTTCACACTCTCCGCATTGTTCGCCTGTCACAGATTATGACATCGAAATTGAAAAGGCTTTCTCCAGCGATTGATTCGTCTGACTGTCTGGACGTGACGCGACAGCCATGCATTTTTTTGTCAATCGCGATGAAATCATTCGATTTTTTGCTACTTTCACTACTTATCCTCGCAAACTCGCAATAGTCTAAATTGCAAAACCTAATTTAAACGTCGAATTTGATTACAACGGTGAATTATAAAATTAATATGCGGTGTTAATAACTTAGTGCGTTTATTTCGTAACTGTATTTCGAAATTTAAACGAGATTCATTTTAATTATCCGAGTTTAATCGCTCTACTTATTTTTTTAAGCGGATTGGCAGAATATTGTTTTCATTAAAGAAATAAAGATTATCTCCTTTTTGAAGCATGTAAAATAAATAATAATGTTGTCATTCATTTGTTACTTTATTTATATTTGTTTGAGAAGGAAAAATGAGCACCATCGAGACACTCCATCATGCCGAGTAGATTAGTAGGACAAGTAGAATGAATATAACGTTTTTTAGAGTCCGTGTGTCACTGCCTTAAACTGCCAAGATGTTGTCAACTGACTTAATCGGCTGACAATAGCTCAGCACTGGTCGTGATTGATCTATACGGGCACCAATTTACAGAGCTCTCCATTGAACCAATTGTACTTATTTACATCAGTCGTTTAACATAATTTCTTTATTAGAAACAAAACAGTAGATTGTGTACGGCGTTTTCGTCACTGTGGCACCAGCATGAGAGGGTATATGATTTAGATTGGCGGCACCAGTTGGCAGCACCTTCGTCGTGCACGTTCCCTATAAGCACTCGGTCGAGGCAGAGGCACTATACTGTGGTCGGGGCCCTGTACTCGGTAGGTACTAGGGATGTAACGAATATCAGTTTTTGAACATTCGCGAATGCGAATACGAATAATCAACGTTGATATTCGCGAATGCGAATACGAATATAATAACTATGAAAATTCAATACTTAGTTTTCAATTACGATTAACTTAAATTTAATTCAGTTTTGCAATAAAATAAGTAATTAAGTTTAAGTTGGAATAATTCGTTAGCTAAAGATAATGATTATGCATGTGTTAGAAAATTGGAACCGGTGGTTAAAAATAAATATCTTATTTTCATTTTATTTCGGTACTTATCTAACAGAGTTTTTAATTACTCATTGATAGTTTCAAAATCCGACTCAGACTTGGCCGTATTTCATTCTTTTCCATGAATTTTAGGATCTAAAATGCACCAAAAATATTCGCAATATATTCGCATCGATTTTTGCGAATACGAATGCGAATATTGAAAATCTTGCGAATATTCGCGAATACGAATGCGAATACGAATATTCGTTACATCACTAGTAGGTACGCGTGATCAAGGTATAAGGTTCAGTCTCGGGTAGAAGATACCTACCTTATTCTATCTATGGTTGAGGGTACATTTTTCATTGCGCCTTCGACCGTCCGTCAGTTAACAATCGCCGGTGCATTTCCGTTTCCCTGGAAACGTTTATGGGAAACCCATCAAGTGGCCACCCTATAGTCCTATTCGCGGAAACTCGGACAACGGGGAAACTAAACCTGCACACACAAGAAAGTTGAAGGAATGAATGAATGTTGGACAAATAAATTATTTTGAATTTGAATTACCTAAATAGGATACTTAATGCAATCCCCGATTGCATGAAGCAATCTACTAATGATCAGACTTTTTTAATGATTTAAAAAAATGGCTCGTCGGAAAGGCATTTTATGACATTTCCGAATTCTGTGATGTTACGTGTAGAAAGAAACCAATTATTATTGTTGAGTGAATATCTAAATATTATATTTTAGTGTAATTGTCAATGTAAGGAATTAATTTCAATATAATTATTATCGTTTTATTATTTATTTATATCGTTTAGTAATTTTTCTTGACATGTGAAATTGAAAAATGAGCTTAAGTAGGTATACAACAAAACAATAAATGAGCATGAGTGTACAAAATGTGTACCTACCTACATGCATGTATGAGACTGAACTCGCGAACATGTCTTAATTTTAACCGACTTCAAAAATTTAGCTCTCAATTCGGTTGTATTTTTTTCTCATAACTCCGCCATACGAGTATTATACAAGTAAGAATATAAAGCAGTGTTGCCCATACACATCTGTTCTAAATGCCCCAATTTCCTAATTCAAGTCATTCACCTCTGCCCCGAAAAACTGAAGTTGTAACAAATTAATAGTAATTCGGGACACATCAGTTATTCCGATTGACAATCATTATTGATGGCCATTTCATTTGTGACAAAATAATGGGGATTTACTGCTGGGCCGCCACTTAGTGAAATAAATCAGAATAGTCTATATTAATAGGTGAAGATTTTTTTCAATGAGGGCTAGGGTTATTTTTCAGAAATATGTCTGCGGTCACCTTATTCCTCTGGCCCTTTTTCATACTAAATGTATGGAGACAGAGAAATAAGTCGCAGACATATTTCTGAAGAATAACCGCTACCGTTTTTGTTTTCACCAGTTGGTGCCACTGTCGAACAGGGTCCTGAAGTATAGCTGTCAGTTGGTTTGTTGTTACGGGTGTGAAACTGACCCTAGTTGCGTATAAGTACAAAAATTGTTCGTTCGTAACTGGTTTCGTATAAGAACAAAATAGTTTTCGTTCGCAACCAGTTACGTACGCGGCCGAAGGGGTCAAGACGATGTTAATATTTTAATCGTATTTAATGCCTGAAAACCGTACCATAAAAATATCGAGCATGCCGCAGCATTGCGTTTAGTTCGGAAAAAAAAGAGGAAATAAGTTTCCGAATTATGAAACTGTCTCAATATAAATAATCTCAGATATTACAAAATATTAATAACATTATTCTAATAACAAATATGACGACCGCTTTAGCTTAGTTGGTAGTGACCCTGCCTACGAAGCAAGGAGGTCCTGGGTTCGAATCCCGGTAAGGGCATTTATTTGTGTGATGAGCACGAATATTTGTTCCTGAGTCATGGATGTTTCCTATGTATTTAAGTATTTGTATCTATTAAATATATCGTCGTCGAGTATCCATAACACAAGCCTTATTGAGCTTACTATGGGACTAGTTCGATTTGTGTAAGATTGTCTTGTCCCCTAATATTTATTATTATTGAAACCCGTGTAGTGTGCCCCACAAACAGTGACATTTGACATTTCGGAGACCACAAGCTACACCAGCGCCTCTAGCTAGCGGTGTATGAAGTTCATTCGCGTTAGCCCTCATTATTAATTTACATTTTATTACTTAACTTATAATCTTTATTATTCCTAATTACTATTTAGGAAAAATATTAGGGATGTAACGATACACAGTTTTGCCGATACGATACCGATATATAGTAGTTAATATCGGCGATACCGATACCGATACCGACATCTTAGCTAAATAATGAAGTATGAATTTCAGATATTTTTATGTCCTTATTATAACTAATGGCAATGACTACTGGTTATATATTTACCAGAGAGTCAACCTTGAAAGTGTAAAGTAAAAATAATAAATTGTCAACTCAAAATTCTTTTTTTTTATTAAGAACCAAAGATTTAATTAACATATATAATACGACATAATTGAAACCACCGCGCTAAGGTATAATACGCCCGAGTTAACGCGCTAGTGAAGTACGTAAGCCACCAACACCGCGCGCCCGCGCAGCCCCCTGAGGCATATATAAACCCTGCGCGGCCAGCGCCCGGTCAGTTTGCCTCGCGCCGTTGCCGCTCCCAGTGACTTGGGACGATAACTGCCTTGTCGAACGCAAGCGTCGCGACCGCCCGGTATTGCTTCCGTAGCACGGAACGTATCGTTCAGTCGTAACGCAAATATTTTGTTAGGAAGTACACTTCTTGTACTTAGGGTACTGTTGCGCGATTACGATACTTCCGTAATACGGAATATCAAAAGTGCACAGTGTTTCGCCTGCGTCCTATTATTTTTGTACGTGTAGGTAGATAGTGCTTTATTGCTTATGCTTGTTATTTAATGTTTATAGTTAAGTTTGCACTTTAGTTTATTGTTAAAAATCTATAAAGATCTCACTGCTTTGTTATTGTTTACTCGCTTATTGCACTTGCTTTAATTTATACTTTGCCGCTTAAGTTTGTATTAAAACTTTAGTTAGAACCTTGTCGCACTAAGTTCCTTACGCTTGTTTTTGCCTTTGTTTATTGTTAAACTAATAGTTCCCGTTACGTATGTGTTACTGTTTGCTTTAAATCATAGCTCCCGTGTTGCTTTATATACATTTTTTGCATTAGTTAGTTTTAGCAACGTGACATTTAGCTAACGCTTGCCGTACTGTTGTGTTAACATTTACTGTGCCCAGATTCTTTTACCCAATATACGTCTTAAACTTTTCCGTGGTGGTTTCAATTAAGTACCTGCATTATAACTTGGCGCCCAACGTGGGGCCAGACGGTATAATCTAAGACCTAGAACGGTTAAAGAATTGGACAGCAGGAAGGTGATAACCGTAGAGATGCCTCAAGAAAAACCTGTAACCGGTACTCCTGTAAGTAGCAGTTCTCAGATGTTAGGCATAACGACAGCACAATTCAAAGAGCTTTTAAAGGCAGTTGGCGGTGGTAAGAAGAAAACCCTACTCAGCGAATGCCCTGCAAGATTTAGTGGCACAAGGCATTCCACGGCGGTTGAAGCATTTATATCCGGTGTCGCAACATTCAAGCAAGTAGAAGAGCTAGACGATAAAAGCATTTTGGAAGGGTTACCATTAATTCTACAAGATGATGCTGCGGTCTGGTGGCAAGGAGTCAAGCATGAGATTAACACGTGGCAGGAGTTTGAAAATAGATTACGTCACGCATATGCTCCTCTGAAACCCGCCTATGAAATCTACCAACAGATCGTCGAAGAGAAGCAGGATTATGATACTCCAACAGAGATTTTCATTCAACGAAAACGTGCACTTGTAGCACAACTGCCGTCACCTCGTCATACAGAACAGCAAGAAATGGACTTGATATTCGGGCAGATTCGATTTGAGATAAGGGACAGGATAGCAAGAGAATCGATAACAGATTTTACGGATTTGTCAGCGAAAGCCAGACACATAGAACGAAGCTTAGGTGAAAGAGCAACGAAGAAGGACAGGAAGGAAAACGTTCACAGCACAAAACAGAGATTGCGTTGTAATTACTGCAGAGTACCTGGTCATACGGCTGATGTTTGTAGGAAGCTCGCCAGTAGAAACGAGAAACCAGTTCAGATGTCAGAAGTACCTGCAATGCCTCCAGTCTCGTCACTAGATCCTGCAAAGCCGAAGTTCAAGTGCTATGGTTGTGGAGAACCAGGTGTTGTTCGAAGCCGATGTCCGAAATGTAATGTGCAAAAAGTAAAACTGGAAGAAATTAGTTTCTGCTCCATCAACTCGACTACTGACAAGCGACTACGCCCTACTGTTCCTATCAGCATTGGAACTATACAGACAATTGGCTATGTTGACACGTGCGCAAAGTCTAGTGTTGCCTCGTACCAATTATACAAAGACCTGTTAGAAGCAGGATACAAATTCAAAGAAGAAAGGATGTACATTACCTTTGCAGACGGGATTGCGAAGATGCAGAATGTCCGTACCGTCACCGTACCTGTCGTTGTGTATGGTAAAACCGTACCTACGTCATTTATAGTGTTGCCAGAAGCCAAAGAAAATAAAACCTTGCTAGGAGTAGGTTTTATTCAAGATGCCATGATGGTAATCAATCTTCCTCAGCTCACATGTCGTTTTCTAGATGAGCCTTCCAGCGCTTTTGACCTGATCCAGGAAGATATCGGTGAAACGATTATTGGCGAGGTAGTGTCTGATGTTTCGTTGCCAGAACTACTTTCACCCATGTTATCAACTCCAGAGAAATGTATTACTCCAAAGCGTTGCACGCTTATGACTGAAATGAGTCTAACTCGTCCATATGGACCAGCTTTTACTGTTGGGTTGACTGTATCCCCGAAAATGGCCGTTAAGCGACAGCTTGAGCCACTACTAGCTGATGAAGCCCCGTCAACCTCTGCGCAATGCATGATTGCTAGCCAGCTACCGTCTGAAGAGGAAGCTTATGGACCTTTAATACCGCTGCGTACTCCACCGAAACGTCCCTGCTATACACATCTGGATGGATATTCTCCCATTATGGATGCTCTGTATAATGATGCTGTGAAAGCAGTAGAAGAAACTGATCTTTTTGAATCGATTGAATCGAGCACAGACATCGCATCTATCGACGTTAATGGCCGTGTTCTAAGCCACGAGGAGAATCAGCGATTGAACGAATTCTTAAGTCAACACGAAGATGTGTTTATTCCGAACGGAAAGCCAACTACACAGACAGAGCATATTATTGACACTGGGAATCATCGTCCCACCTCTGTCCCGCCGTATCGCTTACCGCCAGCAAAAACTGAGATATTGAAAGAGGAAGTTAGCAAAATGCTCGAAGAAGGGATTATAAAGCCATGCATGTCTCCATGGTCCGCACCTGTTGTAATGGTTCCTAAGAAGGATGGAGGAACACGAGTCTGCGTCGATTACAGGCAACTCAATTCGATTACAACACCTGACGTGTATCCCTTGCCTCGCATCGATGATTTGCTACACAATGCTAAACGCACACCTTTCATGTCCACCATAGACCTCCGTGCTGGTTATTGGCAAATTAAAGTCCGAGAAGAGGACCAAGTCAAAACAGCCTTTGTGACGTCATTTGGCATGTATATGTTCCACAGAATGCCCTTTGGACTTCGCAATGCACCGGCCACATTTCAACGTCTTATGGATGGTTTCCGCATTTCCCTGAGCCATATAAAACTATTGGCGTACCTTGACGATCTCATTATAATGTCTGTTTCATTCGAAGAACATTTAAAAGATTTGCAGGATGTTTTCGCACGACTCAAAGAGTATAACCTGACTGCGAACAAAGAAAAATGCAAATTCTGTTGTGCAAGGATCAAATATCTTGGACACTATATCACGGCTGATGGATTAGAACTAGATCCAGAGAAGATCAGCTCAATTGTGAATATGCCAGCTCCTTCGAATCTCAAGCATTTACTGTCATTTGTACAAACGTGCTCTTGGTATCGACGATTCGTACCTAATTTCGCTAGTGTCGCTGAACCTTTGACACGCCTGACAAAGAAAAACGCTGAATGGTCTTGGAAAAGCGAACAGCAGACCGCGTTTGAGACCCTGCGAAATCTCCTAGTTACAGCTCCCGTATTGGCACAAGCTGATGATAGCAAACCATACATCATAAAGACCGATGCTAGTAACTACGCGATTGGTGGAGTTTTGGTGCAGGGGGAGGGAGATAAAGAACACCCTGTCGAATATGCAAGTCGACTTCTGAACCAGGCTGAACGCAATTATTCAACCACAGAACGTGAGGCCTTGGCCGTCGTGTGGGCAGTAAATAAGTTTCGTGGTTACATTGAAGGAACGTCAATCACGATCATGACAGATCATCAGGCTCTTAGGTGGCTCATGACGCTGAAGTCCCCAACAGGTAGACTAGCCAGATGGGCTTTACAGCTACAACCTTTCGATTTGACGATAAAGTACATACCCGGTCGAACAAATGTGGTCGCTGATCTACTATCGCGACCTAACTGCGACTCAGAAACAAAAGAAAACTGTGGTGTTTGTAGTGTTGTAGTAGACTTACCGACAAAGAGTCCTAAAGAGATAAGAGAGAATCAGATGGAGATGAAGATATAGTAAAGATCGTCAAAGCATTAGAAGGAAATTCAGAAGAAGACGCAAGATATTGGACTTTTAAAGGATATATGATGAATAATGGTTTATTGTACAGATATAATCCTGATAGCGACACTGAAGATTGTCAGCTCGTAGTTCCCAAACAGGAACAGAATGATGTTATCTCTGTCTATCACGATGAGCCCACTGCTGGACATTATGGAGCAGAGAAGACTTTAAATCGTATCAGCAAGAGATACTTTTGGAAAGGCATGAGGAAGGACATTGAGAATTACGTCCGCAATTGTCTACCGTGCCAGAGATACAAGCCCTCAAATATGAAACCCGCTGGGTTACTCCAAACTACAGCGATGAACAAGAGATTTGAAGTCATCGCTTTTGATTTATTTGGCCCGTTACCGACTTCATCAGATGGGAAGTCATGGATCCTGATTATAGAAGACCTGACCTCTCGATGGGTTGAATTATTCGCGTTGGAAAGCGCAACTGCTGAAAACTGTGCTATGACTCTCATAAATGAGATCTTTTTACGATACGGAATGCCAAGACGGATGATCAGCGACAACGGTACTCAGTTTGTTAGTGCTGTAATGCAACAAGTCACGTATGTCCTCAAGATCAAGCATGCATTTACACCCGTGTACCATCCAGAGACGAACCCCGTGGAGCGGAAAAACAGAGATCTCAAGACACAACTCGCAATACTCGTTGGTGATAATCATCGTATCTGGTCCGAGCAGCTTCCTAGTATTCGTTTCGCGATGAACACAGCGGTAGGCTCAACTATTGGTTATACACCCGCCTACTTGACATTCGGTCGTGAATTAAGGACTCCTGATGACAACGCGCATGATCTGAGAGAAATAATCCTGTCAGAAAATTTCATTCCCGAGATTACACCAAAGCTAATAATGTTAGCAGATACATTAAAGAAGGTACGAGAAATACAAGAAATGAAAGAGGAGAAGAGAAAAGAATACGTGGACAAGAATAGAAGACACTGTCCCAATTATAAACCTGGAGACCGAGTAATGGTAGAAACACATGCTGTTAGTAAAACCACTCAAGGTTTCAGTGCTAAATTTGCACCTCGACGTGATGGCCCATACGTAATTGTGAGTAACCATGGACCGACCTCCTTCCACATTGCAGACCCTGGCCAACCGGATCGTAGCATCGGATTGTATCACGCTTCTGCATTACGCCCATATCAATGTGACAATGATAGTCCGTTACCGCCACCTGCCATGCCTATCCGCAAAAGAGGTCGTCCACCCAAGAAGGTTACACCAGAGCCGTCCCGTACTTTACGTCCGCGTGGTCGTCCACCCCGTCAACAAACCAATCTGGCTTCCTCGCCGAGACGTCTTCGCAGCCAGAGGGGGAGATTATAATACGACATAATTGAAACCACCGCGCTAAGGTATAATACGCCCGAGTTAACGCGCTAGTGAAGTACGTAAGCCACCAACACCGCGCGCCCGCGCAGCCCCCTGAGGCATATATAAACCCTGCGCGGCCAGCGCCCGGTCAGTTTGCCTCGCGCCGTTGCCGCTCCCAGTGACTTGGGACGATAACTGCCTTGTCGAACGCAAGCGTCGCGACCGCCCGGTATTGCTTCCGTAGCACGGAACGTATCGTTCAGTCGTAACGCAAATATTTTGTTAGGAAGTACACTTCTTGTACTTAGGGTACTGTTGCGCGATTACGATACTTCCGTAATACGGAATATCAAAAGTGCACAGTGTTTCGCCTGCGTCCTATTATTTTTGTACGTGTAGGTAGATAGTGCTTTATTGCTTATGCTTGTTATTTAATGTTTATAGTTAAGTTTGCACTTTAGTTTATTGTTAAAAATCTATAAAGATCTCACTGCTTTGTTATTGTTTACTCGCTTATTGCACTTGCTTTAATTTATACTTTGCCGCTTAAGTTTGTATTAAAACTTTAGTTAGAACCTTGTCGCACTAAGTTCCTTACGCTTGTTTTTGCCTTTGTTTATTGTTAAACTAATAGTTCCCGTTACGTATGTGTTACTGTTTGCTTTAAATCATAGCTCCCGTGTTGCTTTATATACATTTTTTGCATTAGTTAGTTTTAGCAACGTGACATTTAGCTAACGCTTGCCGTACTGTTGTGTTAACATTTACTGTGCCCAGATTCTTTTACCCAATATACGTCTTAAACTTTTCCGTGGTGGTTTCAATTAAGTACCTGCATTATACATAGTAATTATCATTGCACAAGGTAATAGAATAGACCAATACATAAATTAAGTCAGAAATTGAAATTACTTTTTGCAGATTTTTTTTCATACAGCAAATTCTTCAAATATCGGTTGTATAATATCGGCGATACCGATATATCGGCCGATATTTCGGTATCGGTATCGTTACATCCCTAAAAAATATATACTAATATAAAAGAGGACGAAGCTTGTGTTTTGTGGAAATGATATGTTGTGGTTAATTGTTACTTGCTCAGTAGGGTAATTTTGGACGTGGGGTTATTTAGAAAATTAAGAATTTCTAAACCATTCAATATTTTAATGTGTGCAATAAGACGTAGCGCTATTGGTGAGTCTAGTACAGTGTTACTATTTTACAGTAAATATATTTTGCGTGGATTTATGATATTAAGAGAAATTCTTAAATTTCGGTATAACCCCATGTTCGAATTTACCCCAATGCAACTTATACTATATTTAGGTACGAAATAATGTTGGATAGAGAGATACCTACTAGATACATAACTTCACAATAATGTGTAACACGAAAACATTTTGCTGTGGTATTTTGTTATTGTAAGTTTTAGGTACTTATCATTGTTTTAATAATGTTATTACAAGCAAAACAGGAAAGCCGCCGGAAAAACGACAGCCGGAAAACTTGTCTTTACACCGGAAAACAATACATTATAAAAGGTGGATATAACACCCACCATAATACAGGGGTCTCGGCTCCGAATACATTTTCATGTCATTCGGCGTCGAGACCCTTGGCCCGTGGGGTCCCAGCACACATGTTCTTCAAAGACATATCCAAAAGGCTGGTCGACTGCACTGGTTACCGAAGGGCTGGCAGCTTCCTCGCACAGCGAATAGGCATCGCTACGCTATACAGCGAGGAAACGCTGCCAGCATATTCGGTACCATGCCAAGAGGGCCCAATTTTTTTGACATCTTTTAATACAAAAGGTGGATAACATAATTATAATACCTAATTTAAAATTAATATATAACCGGCGGTCTTATCGCTAAAAAGCGATCACTTCTAGACAACCTGAAGGGTAATTTGTAAAGTAAAGTGAGTAAGATTTTTTCTAAAAGATTTTATTTAGCTTGTTCCTCAGTTGTTTGTTTCAGCAACAGCATTTTCAATTGCTTCATTGAGTACCCACGAACTCTTAATAATGATAATACAATGTTATGATGACTTTAACTCGAAAACGGAGGTATTATGCTGGAGTTAGGTGACCAATGGAACTGGACATTAAAAATCATCATCATAATCAGCCTAAATACGTCCCACTGCTGGCCACGGGCCTCACATTAGATGAGCGTGATTTAAAATAGAATAGTTTAACTAGTTTAAGTTACCTATTCACTTATTTAGTAAAATGGCCGTATGAGTTTGTTTAGCGGTATAGCGTGAGGCTCTTGACAGCATTCCATCATGATCATGTCGATGTCGTGACAGGTTTGACAGGAACATCGGACGGGCTAAAGCTATCGGAAACCAGAGAGTTGAGTAAATAATGATTCTGTTTAGGGATGCAACGATACGGCTATTACGATACCAATACAAATGACGAATACATCGTAACGGCCAAATACGATAACGAATTACGATACGAATGCATTACGATATTTGTTTAATACCATTTTGATGAATTTATTGGAAGCTTTGTTGTATGTTATTATTGTAAGACTAAGTAAAGTAAAAGTATAAAAAAAGGTTATGCATTTTTAATAGAGTGGGCCGACTACGGATTTTGCCGACTAGCTAATCGGCCGACTAATCGGTTCCCACTTTGCCGATTAATCGGTCGACTAGTCGGCATTGCCGAACATAGTTATTAGCTATGTTCGGGTGCAATCCGAAATGCTCGGTTCGCCTCATCTCCCCGCCATTTGTTGTCACGCGTTCGTGTTTTGATCAGTTTATAATTAAGCTGATTTTGTTTTTGTGTTTGAGTAAAATTATAAAATAATTTTTAAAAATTATGGTTTAATTTCTTCTGTATCTTGTGTGTATTCTCCGCTAGGCAATAGTGCGGATGCGAAGCGTTCAGAAATTGACGCGTTATGTGTTCCGTTTCACCCGAAACAGTAAAAATTTAAAAATTTTGAAATAAATGTATCGTAAAAATATCGTATCGTAATACTTACGATAACGAATGATCGTAAAGGTTTACGATAATCGCCGATATACGATTATCGTATCGGTATCGTTGCATCCCTAATTCTGTTGTTAGTTTGACAAAAGTTTAGGGCACTCGGCACACTAAATGGACAACAGTGGCTTGGGCAAGCCGATGTAGATTTAGTGCAGTACATTTTCCTTTAAGAGCTGTAGAGTAAGATGCTCAAATGCCTGATATTAGGCAAGCCGGTAGGAATCGAGTTCTTCGGACGCCACGCTACTGATGACAACAACCACCTTAAAATAAATAGCCGGACGGAGCCTATCCAACAGAGAACTGAAGCCATTTTTAGTAAGCCAGCTGCTTGTACTTACGAGCCGCACGCACACATCAACTAGTTTTTTCCTCTTGCGAGCAGCACGCAACATAGGTAGCCAGCGGACTATACATGTTTCAGTTCTGTGTTAGCGAGGCTCCGAGCTCCGTCCGGCTATTTATTTTAAGGTCCTTGACAACAACAATAACATTACTCAAACAAAATACATGATTTAGATAGATACCTAACCTACGGAAACTTTTAGAAAAAAAAAAATTTAATAACCGTTTTCAAACGAATCTGGGCCTTTTTTATTTAAAGTGTGTTAGCAGGTCGCCGCAGAACTGACGATTAGTGTCAAACTCCATACATTTCGTCACGGACTGACAGGTTAGACGGTATTTGAACATAGCTTAAGTTTCGCCTAACCGTACATTTTAAAATAAAAATGCCCATCTGTTCAACAACAACTGCACGGGTTACTATACAAAATACCCAAACCGCTATATGTGTGCCTGTAAGGGCCGAGACAGACGGACAGCATTTGAACTGCAACCCAGCTGCAAAATGGCAGTTCAAGTGCAGTTCTTTCTGCTGCAGTTGGTGTAACTGCATCCAAACTGCAAACCGACTGTGCAGTCCGCTTGCATTTGCCGTGCAGTCATGTCAACCGCACACCGACTGCAAGCTGGCTGCACGGTCGTAATGCAGTTATATTGCAGTTGGAACGACTGCAGCAGAACTGCATTATAACTGCAATGCCGCCTCTTGCATAACCCCGGTTATCTATTCACTTTACGAGTTCGACGATTTCGACGTCGAAGCAAAAGAAGCAGCAATAATATTTCGTCAAATCTCATACTGAAATAGTTACGTGTGAACTCTATTCACTTCCACGAGTAACTGGCGGAGTGGATCATAAACACTGCAAACATTATGAGCCGTTCTATTGCAGTCGTATTGCAGTTGCTTCAACTGCAATACCACTGCATTACGACGGTGCAGCCAGCTTGCAGTCGGTGTGCGGTTGACAGAACTGCACGGCAAATGCAAGCGGACTGCACAGTCGGTTTGCAGTTTGGATGCAGTTACACCAACTGCAGCAGAACTGCACTTGAACTGCCATTTTGCAGCTGGGTTGCAGTTCAAATGCTGTCCGTCTGTCTCGGCCCTAAATCCTATAATAGCCGAAAAATATAGTCAAGAGAATCAGGGAGCATTACGGACATATAAAACGACTCCGAAGAACTGAGACCGTCTCTTCTTTTTGAAGTCGGTTAACAACATATAAATTACACTTTTAGGTATTTATCCTTTTAGGTTTTTCCCAGCGATCACATCACTGATGATGCCATCGCGAAGCTGTCTGGCCGCTAGTCAAATTTATAAAACTATTGGTAATTCGATATGCTAGAAACTACCTAGATCTAGAACAGATAAAACTTATCTAGGCTAATCTAGGGCGATTAGTTCAGAATACATTATAATGATAGGGCACTATTATCTATGTAATGTAGGTATCTACATACTACACGATTACCTATCTAACTAATAGGATTAGGAAGGAGTACATTCCTAACAGTATACTTGCCTAGGCTTCTACTAGAGATTAATAGTACATGCAAATATCTATGCCACAGGAACACTTTTGGGCACCTCCGAGCGTTCCAAATGCCGTGACTTCGGTGGGAGCGATATTGTGCTGCGAGATTTGCGAGGCTTTCTACGATATACCTAACTGAACATGCTGTCCAAATCTCGCAGAAATTCGACGATTTTATTTATTTTTATTTTATTTATTTATGGTATTTACAAATGGGTATCTATTTCTGCTATTGTTTATCCAGGGAACGCGTGGAGGTATCAAATCGCTTGAAGCCGATTTTTCACAAAAATTAAGTTCTAAGTTAACATGAAAAAACTATACGGAACTCTAAAAAGATACGGCCATTTATGCCGCAAAAAACTTGAATTTCGATACTCTCAAGGAAACCAAAGTTTAAGGGGTACTTTCCGGTGACCTAGAACAGTGGTTGTAAACCTTTTAGCGATGAGGGACCATTTGACGAAATCTGTGTCTTGCCCCCCGGACCACCAACTGTTTGGAGGCAACAGAAAGTGAATAGGTTTAGAGGTAATATTTTTTTTTTCGCCTCGATGTTTTTTTTCGGATGGCTTCACGGACCACTTCGGGTGCTTCCAGTCCAGGGACCACCAGTAGTCCGCGGACCACCGGAAGAACCAGTGAGTTAAGAACCACTGAAATAGAACTATGTAATTTGGCAAGTAATACCGTCTTATACTACAAGTATAGGGAAAATCTGAAAACTATATAGGTAGGACCTACATTTGTAATTAAATCATAAAAAATAAGACTTTACTAAGGGAATCTAAAATTTAAAGGGTACTTTAATATACCTATGTACCTAAAATTTGTACGGAACCCTCGGTGGGCGAGTCCAACTCGCACTTGTCCGGTTTTTTATTTTACTTTCCTGTACCTACTTACCTCATGTAGGTACCTACGACGCGCACTTTATTTTGCAGTTTCTCTATAGGTACTTAGATAGTAATAAATGATAATAATTCATGCCTAAATAGAAGATATTCTTAGCAGTAAAGAAACAGCCGAAATATGGCGAGTTCAAGTTCAATTAAAACCGTTGTGACACATTTATTATCATCTTTTATCGCTTTAATAATATAATAACGTGTTCATTCAACTATGACTCTTTTAAAGACCTTTTTAGAACAAAACGTTGTAAAAGGCATTCAAATTAGTAAGTAGTTAAGCTACTTCGTTACAGTACATTATAGGTCGGTTAAAAATAACTGCTCGGATGTAGGTACAACCCTCTTAGAGACGTGTTTAAACATGTCGCGAGTCCCCCTTTTTATTTGTGTTAACGTTTCGTAACTTGTTCGATGAGATCTAGCATCTAACTAAGATCACCACGATAGGAATTCGCCTTTAAGATTAAGTAAGATTTTGGTCCTTCGAGCCGTCTCAAACCGAGACGCAAACGATAAGCGCATTAAAACACGCGTAGGTACGATAAACACAACACGTGTCTATCTTTGTGCGGATGAGATTAAGGAATTCCTGGAACGGTGATTAATCTTTGAAAATGTGTAACACGAAACCCGATGAACTTTTGCTTGCGGAGGGTTATCATGACATGACTTCTGAAGCATCATAATATGATGCCTTTAATAATATTATTACCTTTTTTTAAACAAAAACGATTTATTCGAAGTAACAAAACCGTACCATAGGTACCAAATTTAATCAATCTCCTACATTAAAATGTTCGATATCGTCGCCACACCGTCACGCAAAATGAGGGGATTTCATTTTGAAGCGTATAAGCACTCGGGCTTGCTATATCACGATATTTGCCTATGTGACGATAATGTTGCCATTGTTTATCAGCTTTAATACAATATGCTTAGTCCAATTCACACGTCATCAGCTTTCAAGGAATGGACATATCATAAGTACCAAACATATCTGTAACTTGGTTTACTGTAATATGTTCTATGCCTCTGAGTCAAAAACACTGCATCCACAACGCCCTTAGGGTGTGTTTCCACCAGATCTGTGCGAGGAAAAAATGCACCAATGCCGGGCCCGGCTGAGCGAGGCTAGGCACGTTGATTGGTGGGTTTTGCTCGCACACCGCTCCGCTACCTCAGTTCTGGTAGAAACGCAGCCTTAGATAGCTGACCATCTGGTTTGTCCTGGATGGTTGTTTTGTTTGTCATGTTTGACGAAAATTACACCAGATCATTCTAAGACAGTGGTTCCTAACCTGGAGGTAATTACCCCTCCAGGGGTAAAACGAAGTTTTATCAGGGGTAATATGCATGAATGTTAAGCCGTTTTAATTTGAGCAGTTTCTTATAAGCTTATAATATCTATTTTTTGGAGGGGTAATAATACAAATCTCGATGAGAATGTGGTTGATATGATAGTAAAGGTTAGGAACCACTGTTCTAGATGTCAGATGTTTTACCTTATTCGGAATTAAGTAGTTTAACAAGGATCCTTGTCCTCAGTTCTGGGAGATCATCTCGGAGGAGCACGGCATCGACCCCGCGGGCGTCTACAAGGGTACAAGCGACCTGCAGCTCGAGCGCATCTCCGTTTACTACAATGAGGCCTCTGGTACGTATCCTCCCAGTGACTACTGAAGGCTCTTACATACTATGTTCGGCGGCATAGTCACGGACCGTCGTCGTTGTCGCTCGCTTCCACGAAATATACCTATCGGAAACGTGTATACTTACCTACTGCAGTGTCACGGTATACGGTAGTTTTTCTGCCTACAAAAGGTGCATCGGGAGCGCGCATGTGTGCGCGCCGTGTACGGACGCACCACAGGCAAGGATTTGAGCATGCGCGAGCATGCCACAGTATGGCGTTCACTCACACAGACGCGCGTCGTGCGTCTGTGTCAATACGTGTCGCGCGCTCATAAACGGCCGAAGTCGTACTACTTGGCTGTCTTTATTCTTTGGCAGTGTTTTCGGATGCGAAAAATATCTACGGACGGCAGCCCTGCGCCTCGATGTTGAACAGCTATATCGCGCGTTCCTAAAGGGCCGGAGTGTGGCTACTTTTCTTTTCTTATACTTTGGCATAGTGCCTCCGCAGAAGAACCAAAATACGAGTAACAGACATACATAACTCGCAAGCGCAGCGTGTGGGACGGCTGAAGAGCCCAAGACTCGGGAGACAGACGAACTCGTGAGTATAAGGACAGATAAATAGTCACTCTTCGACTTAGGAGCGCGCGATACTTATTCAAGGAGGCGCAGACGGTGCAATTGGTACTGGAGCATACTTACGCATTCGTAAAACTTTGCTTGTAGTTAGTTTGCGGCGCACACATACAAGCCGGCCTACAAAAGTAGGAAGAAAAATTACTGTTATTAAGTATACTGTGCTCTTGGTTTGATAATGTTGGTGGCATACCCGCGCGGCAAAAACTCGCTGGACACTTGTCCCACCGCCGGCGAGTAAGCGAGCAAAATTGGGCGAGTAGCATCACATTGCGGATCTGGAAATGTCGATCGATCCACATTGCACCTCGTCAGGCCGCAATTGTTAATCGATACAACCAGAAAAAGCTCGCCGTGTCGTCGCCCTGTCTGGTTCCACCGGAAGACCAGCGCCAGCTCTGGAGTTGGCGTTATGCTGAGGTGGGACCTTTTTGTGGCAGCGAGGTTTTTTCGTGTTTTCTTGTTTTTTTTTTATTTTTTCCTATGTTTTGTAACTTTGCTGTCATAAATAAATGTATTTTCTTTCTTTCAATGAACTCTTGCTCATCACTTGGCCCAATTCTACTCGCAGCAACAAGTGCTTTAAAGTTGCGTCGACAACGAGGAATAGTCGACGGTCTGTTGTCAACAAGTAAATACCTAAGGACTTTGAGATTCACAGAAAATGCGGCTCAAGTCATGCACGCAATTGTAATTGGTAGCGCGGCATTCAAATCCTAGAGCCAAGATTAGGCCCTAACCCGGAACAATTGTCCAATTGTCTTAATTGCAGACGGTTGTCGAGACTGCGAGGGCATTCACCCCGGTGTGGTGACTTGGCTACGCGTAGTACCTATAGACTAGATCAATTAAGACAACAAGACTGAACCTAGAAATATTAAACTCTTTAAGACAAGAAATTTTTAAATGTTGTATTAATTATTGCATATTATTGACGTCTTTCATTTCGGTCAATAGAGGGTCACATGCAAAATAGAATAGCAGTATGTACTTACCTTACGAAGTATGCTGTCCGGCATGATCGGAGTCAAATGCAAGTCCATTGAATGTTAAATACCGGTCAAGTGCGAGTCGGACTCGCTCACCGAGGGTTCCGTACAAACTCGTAAGTAGATACGTGAATAGTTCAACAAAAACTGTATGGCCGTTAGCTTAGTAGGAGCAAATAAGTATGTGTACTATTTTTGAAAATTTCTAAAAAACGATGCAATTTAGGAAAACCATTTTATTTTTCCTGTAATATTTAGGATGATATTAATAATTGGTAATTATTACAGATTTTTCTGTTCAGTAACTTCGAAGATAATAGGGGAATGGTATTTTTTTGAACGTTTTTGGTCATAAATCAAAAAGTACAAAATTAAAAAAAAAAAACAAACATGGTTTTGGAATCTACAAATTAAGCCCTTTCATTTGATATCCCACTCGATATTATAGCTCTACTTTTGTTTTTCCACATCCCATTTCGGACCCCTTTAAAAAAAAAGTAAAAAGGTATAAGATTTTTTTTCTATCCAATAGGCTCGAGTCAGCGACTTTTAACACTATTCCAAGTTTCAAGTCGATAGCATCAGTAGATCCTGAGATATCTTGCTGTGACAGACGGACAGACAGACAGACAGACAGACAGACAGACAGACAGACAGACAGACAGACAGACAGAGTCGCACCATAAGGGTTCCTTTTTTACCATTTTGGTACGGAACCCTAAAAAACATTATTTTCATCACACTTGCTCGAAAATGGTGCATTACACGTAGGTTTTGCGGGCCGTAAATGAGCTATTACGCCCTAGGGCGTAATGGTTTTCTTTTTAAATTTGAAACGCTGGTTCTGTTTTACTCTTATTTGTCATGTTCAAAGGAAACGCCAACTTACTTTTTTAACTTTTATCACTGAAATATTTATTTAAAGAGAACTGGTATTGCAAATACATGTAAACACATATTTCTGTAACATTAATTAAATGTTTCAATAGTGTATTTCAGTATTTTGCAATTATAAAATCAACCGTTTTAGGTCTGTACCGCTATGGTTTCCGAACGTTGCGCATTGTCTATGGATATGTCACTAATGTCACTGTCAGTTTTACAATTTTATTTAGGTTAAGTAAGGTTAATTTTAATTAGATTTCCTCACAAGTGTGATGAAAAACATTGTGTGTGCCACGGGCGGTAAAGGAATTACAAACTCGTGTTATTAAAGCCCTCGGCTTCGCCTCGGCCTTGTAACAAACACTCGTTTGTAATTCCTTACCTACCGCCCTTGATACACAATGTACTATTAGAGTATGCACAAGTGACGTAAATTATGCTGTAAAGCACGCATTACGTTGTCTCAATTTGCTTACAAGAACATAACGGTTTTCTCCAAAAAAATACATTCATTCAAAAGCTACTTATTGCCTGTCTAGATCTTTAGTAGAAGACTGTGCATTAGACTTGAAAATTATATAAAGCAAATCCGTAAACAATTCTGCAATGACTTATAGTTATTTACACTAATAAAAACCACTGAAAGTCCGCTTTACCACTAAAGATGTAAATACTAAATACAGACTAGAGTTAAAGTCTGTTTTTTATTTCCGGAGACAAACATGACAGCTACAAATGTCAAACGTAAAAATAATGTGGCCAGCTTTTATGAAACAGTGCTGTCCTTTATTTCGGTTCGCGGTGTAATAATTAATAACCGATATAATAAAAATTACTATTTACGTTAAAACATATATTTTGAGGTACTTATCGAAAATTAATTACATATAATAACTTCATTGTATTCAACCTTTAACCTACTATTGGATAATTAGTGCCTATGTATGTGATTCCGTTACTTGAAATTATAACGCAGAGAAATAAAGCGGGTTTGGCGTATTTTCAGCTTTGTAAGATAAGTAATGAGTTTCGAATCAAATAAAATGTACCTTTAAATATTAGAAATATGGTGTATTTACAAATATTTTATATCTCCAAAAGGGTGGCTTTTTTACGTAAAGCATTGTATCGTTTTGGAACTTCGCGGATTATGCACTCATTGTGTTACAGACACTTTAATATCAATAATCATAAATACCTACCTAAAATTTTGTCGGTACGTACCGGTTGTATCACATCACTATTTATGAGTTGTAAAAAACAGGCAACACATGAAATGTCATTTTTGTCCTCGGAAATAAAAAACAGACTATACCTACATAACGAATCTACCCGTTACTCTGCGGCATTACCATTTATTACCATTCTGCGTTTAAGAGCATAAACCTACATTAATATTGAATTAGCATTTTAGATTACCTGGCCCAATTTTTGCCGTAAAAATGGTGAATTTAGGATTTCCTGGGTTTAGTAGACGAGTTTAATTTTAAAGTAGGTTAAATGCCCTGGTGTCAGTTTATAATCCATAAACGCTCACTTCATTAGGTTGCTGCAGTAATTAATATCAATTTAGCGTCGCTATCCGTGCTGAAAGTTCAAGGAAAGTTTGATGCTGTCTATAGAGACCAGCAAAGCAGCATTTAGCGCTTTTGTAGTATTGAATCGTATTCATACTCGGGCGGCACTTATAGGTGGCGGCAAAATTCGGGATATGAGTTTTTTTTGCATCTCCAACGGCTCTCTGGGCCAACACAGACGCACTAAGTATACCGATTGTGACACCGAGGGCCTAACCCAATTTTCATCCAATTTTTCAACCAGTCGCTTCATTTATCAAACTGTCTCATTATACTGCCAACTTACACTACATCTTCCTACTTGTATACAGCGCCGGATCTCCGCCTTCGCCTACAAGGCTTCGGCCAGCCTAGAGAGGCCCCAGCGGTGGACCCTTCATATAAGCCCAAAAATAACTTGCCTTCTCAATACCAAGTGCCTAGGGGCCCTGGATCTCCAGGCTTGTATCCAGACTAATTTAAGTAATGTTTATTTCCAGTTGCGTGCGCGGAGAACGGCGGGAAGTACGTCCCCCGCGCCATCCTCCTCGACCTCGAGCCGGGCACCATGGACGCCGTCCGCTCCAGCGCCTACGGCCAGCTCTTCCGCCCCGACAACTTCGTCTTCGGCCAGTCCGGCGCCGGCAACAACTGGGCCAAGGGCCACTACACCGAGGGCGCCGAGCTCGTCGACGCGGTCCTAGACGTCGTCAGGAAGGAATGCGAGAACTGCGACTGCCTCCAGGGCTTCCAGCTCACGCATTCCCTCGGGGGAGGCACGGGCTCCGGCATGGGCACGCTTCTCATCTCCAAAATCAGAGAGGAATACCCCGACAGAATCATGAACACGTACTCCGTAGTTCCGTCCCCTAAAGTATCAGATACGGTTGTGGAACCGTACAACGCCGTGTTATCTATTCACCAGCTCGTCGAGAACACGGATGAGACTTACTGCATCGATAATGAAGCCTTATACGATATCTGCTACAGAACCCTCAAAGTCCCGAACCCGACCTACGGCGACTTGAACCATCTAGTGTCACTCACCATGTCCGGCGTCACGACCTGTCTCAGATTCCCCGGTCAACTCAACGCCGATCTCAGGAAGCTGGCCGTCAACATGGTGCCCTTCCCGCGTCTGCACTTCTTCATGCCGGGCTTCGCGCCGCTCACGTCCCGCGGCAGCCAGCAGTACCGCGCGCTGACCGTGCCCGAGCTGACGCAACAGATGTTCGACGCCAAGAACATGATGGCGGCCTGCGACCCGCGCCACGGCCGCTACCTCACCGTGGCCGCCATCTTCCGCGGCCGCATGTCCATGAAGGAGGTCGACGAGCAGATGATGTCGATCCAAAACAAGAACAGCAGCTTCTTCGTCGAATGGATCCCTAACAACGTCAAAACTGCCGTGTGTGACATCCCTCCTCAAGGACTAAAGATGTCTTCCACGTTTATCGGAAACACGACGGCTATCCAAGAGTTGTTCAAGCGTATCTCTGAGCAGTTCACGGCTATGTTCAGGCGTAAGGCTTTCTTGCATTGGTACACCGGCGAGGGTATGGACGAGATGGAGTTTAACGAAGCCGAGAGCAACGTCAATGACTTGGTGTCCGAGTACCAACAGTATCAGGAGGCGACGGCCGAAGACGACACAGAATTCGACCAGGAGGACTTGGAAGAACTAGCCCAAGACGAACACCACGATTAGACTGATCCCTTTGATTTAAGAAAAATCTATCCTCGCTCGAAATTGTTTGTCCAACGAATAGAGGCTATTGCGTTTGTCCAGAGCGGACCAATGAATAAATTATCTCAATTTCGTGGGAAAAAGGGGTTTTTTAGTTAGGAATACTTTTGGCGTCACTGTCGCGGTCATAATCATAAGCCAATCGCAAGAAATTAAAAAGTTAAGAAACAAAATGGCGTCGCTGTTGACCAATCACAATCGTTTATACTCTATGGCGCTAGGTATCTGTTGATATTTTTTTACGCAAAGGTAGATTTAAAAATATACTTTTTTTTAATCTATGCGTGAAATTTGTCTTTTTTCCCGCGATTTTGTTAATTTTGATATTTTTACGTACTAAGCGTCAGTCACTTTGACGCGCATCAAAGTGCAAATCGAACGATAATAATAGTATTAAAGAATGGAATTATATTAGGTAAGGAAGCAATATGGAACGTACCAATTCGTGCATTTCCTAGCTTAAGTTATTGTAACGTCTTGTATGCTTTTATATATTAATTTATAAATAAATGTTTTAAACAAATGGGCTTTTATTCATATGATTCCCTTGCCAGGTAAGCAATAGAGTTTTGACAATGAAATTTGACAACTAGGGTGGTAAAACAAAGAAAGCCCGAGATCGCAGATGTTTACGGCCCGAGCTGCAAGCGAGGGACGTAAATATGCGATCGAGGGCTTTCTTTATTACCTCCCGTGTTGTGTACATCATTTTATGTATACACTTGGCCAGAAAGCGCACTTTATGGCCAGGTGTGGCATAATAGTACATTGTGTATCAAGGGCGGTAAGTAAGGAATTACAAACGAGTGTTTGTTACAAGGCCGAGGCGAAGCCGAGGGCTTTAATAACACGAGTTTGTAATTCCTTTACCGCCCGTGGCACACACAATGTTTTTCATCACACTTGTGAGGAAATCTGATTAAAATAACCTTACTTAACCTAAATAAAATAGTAAAACTGACAGTGACATTAGTGACATTATCCATAGACAATGTGAATTCACGTCACGTTCGGAAACCATAGCGGTAAAGACTTAAAATGGTTGATTTTATTTTTGCAAAATATTGAAATGCACTATTTAAACATTTAATTAATGTTACAGAAATATGTGTTTACATGTATTTGCAATAACAGTTCTCTTTAAATAAATATTTCAGTAATAAAAGTTAAAAAACTACGTTGGCGTTTCCTTTGAACATGACAAATAAGAGTAAAACAGAACCAGCGATTCAAATTTAAAAAGAAAACCATTACGCCCTAGGGCGTAATAGGTCATTTACGGCCCGCAAAACCTACGTGTAATGACACCATTTTCGAGCAAGTGTGATGAAAAATAAATAGCTGAGCCTCGCTAACAAAGTCTAAAAAAGCCGGCTACCTATGTGTGCGTGCTGCTCGCAATAGGAAAAAACTAGTTGATGTGTGCGTGCAGCTCGTAAGTACAAGCAGCCGGCTTGTTAAATATGGCTTCAGTTCTCTGTTGGCGAGGCTCCGTCCGGCTATTTATTTGAAGGTCCTTGGTTTTGACACTTCTAAAGGAAGTTGATATGATCTGTTATCAAATATCTTATTGATATTTCGGAATTACCTTTCCTAGAAATAGGCTATTTGATGAAAGATCAAATCAACTTATTTTTATGAAGTATCAAAACGCTCAGAAAGTATGCAGTTTAGTGTGAAATACTGACTTGCGACGTCATGCTCAACATGGTGCCTACTGCCTTATTTTTAGTTTATCTCATTTTGAAATCATTGGCGGGATGAAACTGAGATATAATAGGGTATTTGACAACAATCAAAATAAATTCATTAACTCTAACCAGCAAATTACGCTTCCAAAACAGCCCGGATAAAATCATTCAAACTTATTTTCGTGCCAACAACGATTTTACAATGACGAAAACTAAAAATAAGGCACCATGTTGAGCATGACGTCACAAGATAGTATTTCATACTAAACTGCATACTTTCGGAGCGTTTTGACACTTCATAAAAAGTAGCTGATTTGAACTGTCATCAAGTAGCCTATTGATTTTATCAGAGCAATTTTGGAAACATAATTTCACGTTAATTTATTTACTTTTAAAGTTGTCATATACCCTTTTAATGGTTTCAACAGTTTTTTTAAGAATGAAAGAGTAACACCTCGAGAGCCAACGTTTAAGAAAACGTAAGTAGAAATAATTACTAATTTTAAGTGAATTTCCGAAAGAAATGAAACAAAAAATGATTTCAATAGACAAATATTTATTCTCTTCAATCTGAACATAGCTCGTAGACTTATCACTAGACCTATTTACTTACTATTTACAATATTTGAACACAAATCACCAGACAGTATGAACAACAAAAGCTATAACGTTGTCACTATCACTATACATAGATTTTAGATCCTAATTTTCGTTGCAGCTAATTGTACAGTCGGCTGAGAAAACGAACCCCCTTGCCATATAGAATAAGTAATAGTACTACTTAGAGCAGAAGCGGGAGACTGGATCTCATTTTTTGACACTGACTCAGACTGGAGACTGAGCTCTTGAAGAGTATTCCCGAACTGAGGCCACTGGGTTACTATTACTTTTATGAGAAATAGGTAATAGAGATTCAAACTACACTCACTACATAGTATAAAACAAAGTCGCTTTCTCTGTCCCTATGTATGCTTCAGTGGCGTGGCGTCCAAAGAACTCGATTCCTACCGGCTTGCCTAATATCAGGCATTTGACCACCTTATTCTACAGCTCTTAAGGAAAATGTACCCCAAATCTGCACCGGCTTGCCCAAGGATCTCTTTTACGCCACGCCACTCGTAATTTTTGCTTAGATGCCGGCCGGTTTTGTGTTACGCATTATTGGACTCACAAACCCGCCTAGCGGGCTGTCTGTTTCTGGGGTATTGTTCTTTATCTGGTCATAAAAGATTTAGAACACTCCGCTTGACACCCTACTAAGTTCCCTTTGTCTATAGTTTATTTTTGCTTGGATAATCTATTATTTATATTTCTTCACTAGCGGGAAAAAGATAAGAGAGACGTTTTCAAAAAAAGATGTCTGTAGTTAGGGCTTTATTAAACCAAGTGTTAACTATTTCCTTTGTGTTACGAAAGTTAACTTCATAAATTGTATGGTAACTTTCGTTACACAAAGGAACAAGATTAACTTTTTGTTTAATTAAGGTCTAATTACGAACATCTTTTTTTGAAAACGACTCAAGAATGAGCACTGGAATAGTATTTTATGCAACAGTTGTATAAGTGGGTTCAAAAAATGCGAATTGCGTGAGTTGCGATACGAGCCGCGAATGCGGCGAGTATCGCAAATAGAGACGCAATGAGCGTTTTTTGACTTAATTATACAACGTTGCATACAATACTTTTTCTACGACGAGGTTTTAAATTATAAAATACAAAATTAATCATAACCTGGAAACAAGGCAAATATGACGTTTGACTGACAGTATGTGTCTATGGTAAACTTTTATTTTTTAATTTAAAATATACTTAAATTAAAAATACTTTTTTTATGTTGGCATCAATGAATTTAGTTCGGAAAGTTTAGTTTTTCTTAAAAACCGTAGGAATTTAATTGTTTGTTAAGTTGGTAGTTGTGCATTTTTACCGTAAAGTTAAAAGTGAGCGCTTAATCATTGACCTAAGTTTAACCTAGATTTAGAAGTCTGTGGCTGCTAGCAATAACGTAAAGTGACTATGACGACACTAGTGCTGTTATGGGGAATAGAGTATAGACTTCTCTGAACTCATATTATGTATGTTCTTATATTAGTGTTCGTGACCAAGTAAAAGACAGATAACAGTACAGGAGTAGAAAAACACATTATTATAACAAAACTTCGGAAATCTATGCATAGTGACCACAAAAATATTGTCTTTTTAGAGTATTTGACCGAGGAACCAACATAAATGCACGGCTTATACCAACTAACATGTTTGTGTACAATTTTAACGAGTGACCGAATTTCAACGAGATTCCATACTAACAATACAAAATTCATTCCAATTATCGTGATATTTAGAACAGTATAACTTTTCTCACTTAAGTACAGTCAGGATCAAATAGTCAGTAACATCTAAAGCGGCATATACACCGTGTTTTTATTTATTTACGTTGAATTCGAAGCCACATTCTTCGGATTCTAATTGAGTTATTTTCAACTTCAAGGGCACATTCTTCAGATCTAATCAAGTTAATTTCTCCAAGAAACTAATGTAACTTATATCGTTTTTAAAATATTCATAATTTAATCACCAACCAGTATAAATGAGCTGTCATAATTCCAACACTGTCATAGTTGACATAAACTTTTGACTAACTCAAAAATGGTCATCAACTAAATATTAATTTATTTTGTATGAAAAGTAACAAAAAGCGATATACCAGGTAGCTTTTGTTGACGTACGAAGAAACGTGTCGAATTTAACGGAAATAAAAAAAAACAGTGTATCTTACAAGTAATAAAGATGTGCGGACAATATATCTGACAATTTGAAGGTTACAGACTACGATGTGGACTGTACGATAGTCTAAAACAGCGGTCGGCAACCTGCGGCCCGCGGGCCGCACTGAGCCTTTGAACCGCTCACTTGCGGTCCAATATTCCGGTCTGTTTTACCGTCGCTTTATTCCGAATAGTATAAAATCACAAATTATTAACAAAATGCGGCCCGCGTCAATTCCTAAGATACTATATGGCCCTTGGCTGCTAAGCGGTTGCCGACCGCTGGTCTCAAACATACACCAGTGTGCTTAGTACCCACGATATAACCTTCGGGGTTTGAACGACAGCGCACGTAGCGTCATATCCGGATGTCACCTGATAGTACCAAGCAACCTGTATGTTTAAAACTAAGTCTGTACAAAGTGTCAAACAGAAAGGCGCCTCTTTGTTAGAAGGGATAGTTAACGGCGTCAGATATTTCTGAAAAAAAAAAACCAAACTTCCCCACAACATGATGCCATATCACAACTAGGAGTAGATATAGGCGTAGTAATCCTAAATTAAAGCTTATTTTGCGCAAATCACCTAAGTACTTTTCTTTGAGAAATGCAATATGTTTATGTGACTGTAGTATTTGCATATAGGACTACGCTTTGGCTTACATATGGTTGAGATATGGAGTTATGCTGTGAGGAATTTTTGTAATTTTATTAAACACATTTTTACGTATTAGACGAGTCGGTGGGAGGCAAAATGTATGGCAGCTAAGAAAGTAATACTTATATCTCTTTCTAACAAATGTGTGCGTCCCTTTCGACCTATCATTAAATACAAACTGTTGTATTTGTAATAGCGTATCTCACGTAACGAAAAGATTCGTAGTCTCTTTCTTAAACATTGACACGAAAGAGACGGCAAGTCTTCACAAATAATATGAAGTATAAGTGAAAATATTTGAATAAATTTAACCGTACATAATAAAACGTCACCAAATAAAAATGCGTATTTATAACTAGTAGTTTACAATATGGCAACGAAAGAATAACTATAGTTACAGAATGAAGCTGCTATACTAGAAGGCATAAACCCTAAATAGTACATTACACAGTGAGGTAAATAAAGGATGCCTCGAATCGAATTTATCGTGCGAGCCGAAGGCGAGGCATTCTCTATCACCTGACGTTCAGTCAATAGCAAAAGTAGCTAAACGCGAGGCGTTCACAGTGATCTACCCATATTTATATTTTAATGGGCATAGCGCGTATACATTTTTATGAACGCTCCGTTCACTTGGCTACTATTGTTACTGACTGTACATTTTACTTCCCCGTTCAGAGGTGGGATTTACCGGCCACATAGCGTACGGTAAATGCCATTTACAGACCGGAAAATATTACGATACATCACTATTTTATAACGTATAACAAAAATATAAAGCTTACGTATTGACAGCATTATTACTATAATATTTAAGTTAGTTATCCAGTAGAATATAAATTTGCCCTTGTGCTCAAAATACCGCATTCCTAAAAAAAAACGAGTTTTAAAAATATCAGATTCCCGATTTATCAGACTCCTATCTTACTACATTCCCTGTTACACTACAACTAGATTATAAAGCGGTTGGTTTAGGGTTGCCAGATTGAATGACCCTATTATCGGGAGAAAAAAATAATATGCCGGGATTTTGCGACTTCGGTCGGGAGATGCCCCGCGCGCTCGACGCGAGCTTTTTTTTGCCTGAAAGAGCAGAAATTTTCGCCGGCCGGACCACCTTGAGTGGATCGGACTTACTAAGTTTTAAAATGAAGTCGTTTGTCGGGAGATTTTCTTCTTTGCCGGGAGTTGGGAGGACATACAAAAAATCGGGAGAATCCCGCCAAATCCCGACCATCTGGCAACCCTAGGTTGGTTACTCGAGAAACTAAATGATTATATGGAGTATGTTATTTTTGAAATCTGTAAGCGATGCTAGGCTTTGTCAATCGATAAATGGGGGGCATAGCAAAACCAGACGAAAACGCGAGTGGGCCAATATTCAGCGTTTTTACGGAGTTTTATTTTCGTCATTATTGTCTCAGTAAATATTGTTCAAAAAAACCGGTCAAGTGCGAGTCGGACTCGCTCACCGAGGGTTCCGTACAAACTCGTAAGTAGATACGTGAATAGTTCAACAAAAACTGTATGGCCGTTAGCTTAGTAGGAGCAAATAAGTATGTGTACGATTTTTGAAAATTTCTAAAAAACGATGCAATTTAGGAAAACCGTTTTATTTTTCCTGTAATATTTAGGATGATATTAATAATTGGTAATTATTACAGATTTTTCTGTTCAGTAACTTCGAAGATAATAGGGGGGGAATGGTATTTTTTTGAACGTTTTTGGTCATAAATCAAAAATTACAAAATTAAAAAAAAAAACAAAATTTTTTTTTGAATCTACAAATTAAGCCCTTTCATTTGATATCCCACTCGATATAATAGCTCTACTTTTGTTTTTCCACATCCCATTTCGGACCCCTTTAAAAAAAAAGTAAAAAAGGTATAAGATTTTTTTTTCTATCCAATAGGCTCGAATCAGCGACTTTAACACTATTCCAAGTTTCAAGTCGATAGCATCAGTAGATCCTGAGATATCTTGCTGTGACAGACGGACAGACAGACAGAGTCGCACCATAAGGGTTCCTTTTTTACCATTTTGGTACGGAACCCTAAAAACGATGCCTAGAGTTAACTTTTTATGAAACCGAAAAACAGTCCCGAGTTTAAGTCTAGTTTTATCAAAATTGTTACGATTTGTCCTTTCGTTATAGTAAATAATCGTCGGACAACAATGATTGTCAAACCGCGCGGTCAAAACGCTCGGAGAATCGCCCGAGTGCAAACTGGTCATCGAGTCCTAAGAGGGGGGTTTGAACCTAACCCCCTCCCCTTTATAAGTCCATGGGGGATTCTGATAAATCGAGCAACTGGTATTTTGAAAAATCTGGTATACTGTGCATTCGGTATTTCGAGCACTTTGGAATATTTGCCTGTAGTGATAGAATATGGACAGTTGTAATTGATGCTTTTGAACACATGACATTTCTCTTTCTAGGTACGGTCACTTTAATTGTTAAGCCATTTAGGGTTCAGTCTAATTTTGTCGTGCAATACACAATCTATGACACGACTATTGTAAGGTGAACCCTAAATGGCTAAATAACAATCAAAGTCCGTGAGTGTACAATTGCCTGGAATAATATTTGACCACACAATTAGCTCATTAACATTTGACTCTACAATGACACTTTATCCTAAGAGTTTTTAGAGTATGTATAGGCATACTCTAAAGACTTATATGCGTAAGAACTTTTAAATACAACAGTGAATAGACTGTTATTGAACCGACGACCTACATCTTCAGCCTTAAAGTCTCGTACTATCAGGCACATTGAGGTCTATTGCAGGTCAGTTATAAAAAATAGAATTCAGATATTTCTGAGCGTTTTGTCCTGGGAGATATTATTCTAGTTAACTGTACCCTCGATTATGAAAACTTTCATAGAGAAATTACTGAATCCTATTATTTCGATGGGAATATAGTGTAAAGTCACTGTAACCGAGATATATCTACTTTAGTATATTTATTACATTTATACATCTTACAACTAAATTACAAATACTATTCGGCACTTCTTTTTTAAGTATCTAATCGCGGCTTTGACATCTGTCAATTGTGACTGTCACGTCCTGTCAAATACACTGACATTTCATAAAACATGGCACTGCCAGTAGCTAAAGGCATTTTTAAGACACATATTTAAGTTCATAGTATAATTTATGCCACACCTGGCCATAAAGTGGCTTTTTCCGCACGCAGCGCGTACGTGGCCAAGTTTAGACATAAAATGTTGTACACAACACGGGAGGCAATAAAGAAAGCCCTCGATCGTATATTTACGTCCCTCGCTTGCAGCTCGGGCCGCAAACATCTGCGATCTCGGCCTTTCTTTGTATTACCACCCTAGTTTTGTAATGTAGGTACTAATAAAGAGAGGTAAGGTAATAAACGTAACACAAAGACTTTGTATTCATATTATCTAGTCTAGTAGACGGGAAGTATTATGGAATTAACAAGATATACTAGAAGATACTAGAAGGTTTTGTGTCAATTCCGCTACCCAAAGGTTTTCTGGAAAATATAGCTTTTTAGGTTTTAATAATGTAATGTACCTCTTGTGATGTGTTTTTCTGGTGTGCAATTTGTATTTTATTGTATTCGCTGGGTGCGAAGTATAAGGTGGGGAACCACGAAACGATCGTAGCGCGCGTCATGGCCAAAAAAGGAACTTTCGGCAGACCATCTGTCACTTTTTACTAGCGAAATTTACATTTTTAGTTGGCAAAGTGCCTTGCAGCAAAAGCCACAAAACACAAAAAACGTCCGCCGTATTTGTAACCGCTAGTTGGCGCTGTCATCGCGCACCCAGCGAATAGCACGCGATGAAATGGTAACTTCCGTTACAATATCATGGAATTGCCCTAATATAATAAACAAGTATAGTATTGTTACCTGGCTTACGGTGAAGATAACAAGAAGCAAATACCAGTACGAAACCATTGTGATATGTTCGTAACTTAAACTCTCCTTATAATCGACGAGAATTTCAGCTATTTGTATAAATTAAAATTAACTGAATTTTACATCAAACTAGGGATGTAACGATACCGATACCGATACCGATATATCGGCCGATATATCGGTATCGCCGATATATCGGTATCGCCGATATTATACAACCGATATTTGAAGAATTTGCTGTATGAAAAAAAATCTGCAAAAAGTAATTTCAATTTCTGACTTAATTTATGTATTGGTCTATTCTATTACTTTGTGCAATGATAATTACTATGTTAAGTAAATCTTTAGTTCTTAATAAAAAAAAAAATTTTTGAGTTGACAGTTTATTATTTTTACTTTACACTTTCAAGGTTGACTCTCTGGTAAATATAACCAGTAGTCATTGCCATTAGTTATAATAAGGACATAAAAATATCTGAAATTCATACTTCATTATTTAGCTAAGATATCGGTATCGGTATCGGTATCGCCGATATTAACTACTATATATCGGTATCGGTATCGTATCGGCAAAACTGTGTATCGTTACATCCCTACATCAAACACAAGTAAAAGAGTCACTACGTTAATTCACCATTTAATTACTAAAAAAGAAATTTTTTTGTGCAATTTTCTGACAATTTTATGTTATTTCTAGTTACAATCCCAATGTCGCAAAATATTGTCCCAACATTTTTTCCATTGTGTTACCATTCTCCATATACTTTGTATAACGGTAACAAAAAGGAAAGTTCCATTAATATATGGAAATTTTGGGACACATTTTTCTTCTATTGCGACGGGAAGGGCTCGTAATTTTAAGTAGAAAAAATATAAAATTGGAAGAAAACGGCACAATTGCAAGAAACTGCAACTGCAAGAAATTGGTATATTTCAAGAATTGCTTGTTTTTTTTCTTAGTGCTCACCTTATATAAGGAACCCCTGTGTACATTGTTATGCTTCTAGTATTAGAACCACCTATGTAGACTGCATTGTCTGTCAGTCAGTGTTGTTTTACTCAGTCGATGATTAAAAATATGGCGTAGAAAAAAAACTAACAGTATACAAATATTAAAAATAAAAGTGTGTCCAACTGTCCATTATATGCCATAAATGGGCTATTCTTCAGAAATACGTCTGCGACTCATTCATCTGTCTCCATACATTTAGTATGAAAAAGGGCCAGTTGAATGAGGTGACCGCAGACATATTTCTGAAGAATAGCCGAAATACGAAGCATGTATGAGTATCAATAAAATTAGCTAAACTATAATAAAGCTTCTTTTCATATAAAAAGATAAATAAACTTCATTTCAAAATTTCGTGTTATTAGAATTTCAAATTAGGCACTATTTATAGGCACTTTTGTTAAAAATTATAATGTGCATTTATAACAAGTTTACGTTTTTAATATGACGAATCTTTTAACATATACCATTTATTTTATAGAACGAATAAATAATAATAGCTATTATTAATAATTAAAGCAATAAAGACGAACTTAGTGTACGTAAAAATAGCTGTCAATAAAATGTTGTTCTAGGGTGACTTTTGATGATATGACTCCATTCAAATGTCGTTTGCTGCGAGTTTGAAATATGTCATTTTAAACAGTGATTTCCCTTAAAAAGTACACCTTTTAAATTAAATGTATTCATAAAAGCTGTTTAAAAAATTCTGTAACAATCTTCTGATACACTAGTGCACCTTTGACTTCCGATATCGACTTCTTTGTAAATCATAATTTAAGTCTGTATTCATAAGGAATTCATTACACTATAGTATATTTCGATGACGAAACCTTGTCTTCCTCAATGAGTAACATTTCCCTTTAAAACTCCATCTCAAAAACTTCATCGCACAAGGCTATTTCCAATTCACTATAATACCTTTCGGATTCACTAGCGCACGCAGGCTTTCACAGAACTTTGCCTTCATCTATAAGAGTATTCGGCTCTAAACTAATTTGAAATATGTATTTAAAAAAAAAAAACAATAATCTGTATTACCATTCGGTGTCACTAACGCACCGACGCTTTTCACACAAGTCTTCGTCCAAGTATAGTTATCAATTAAACTTTAACCCTTTGACCGCCAGACGACCACAGCCGTCAACGGAAAATCGTGTTACGTCAACTTTTTTTTAATGAAAACCTATTGAAAAACAGCCCATTTTTATGTTGGCATTTTTTTACCCATCTTTATTTTACCCCTGTGGCGTCAGCGACACGGCGTTTTCTTTCGCCCTTGGGCGTCTTAAAGGTTAAAAAAGTTCGTTCCAATATACTGTATTACCCTTCGGTGTCACTAGCACACCGAACGCTTTTCACACAAGTCTTTGTCCAAGTATAGGAGTTGTAAATTAAGACGTTTAGCTATAAACTAAATTGGAAATCTGTATTTATAAAAGTTCTTACCAATAAAGTGTATTACCTTTCGGTGTCACTAGGGCACCGAACGCTTTTCACACAAGTCTTCGTTCAAGTGTAGTTCTAAATTAAACTTTAAGTCTGTAGTCATAAGGTTCTGACCTCACACGAAGACCTCGTTGTCTTCGTCGAGGTGTATCGAGTTGTCGTTGGCGGCTATTTTGAGGAGGGTTTTCTTGATGCGGAGCGCCGGGAGGCGGACTGACGCGTTTTGGTGCCAGCATTCGCGCATGAGGCGCGCCATACCGCCCATGGTCTGAAAGAGCATCAAGCATTATACTGTAATGGCAGTCTTGAA
Source organism: Eudemis profundana (assembly GCA_947034925.1). NCBI lineage: Eukaryota > Metazoa > Arthropoda > Insecta > Lepidoptera > Tortricidae > Eudemis > Eudemis profundana. The sequence goes on along the minus strand of OX344814.1, from coordinate 3,018,890 downwards.
ATGTATTTCACAAGGAAAGGTACCCAACTGTCCGGCTCCGAAGTGATTTATTTTGATATATGTTAGAGAGTAGTCTAAAATAATAGACACGTATTTTTTTTAGCTGCCCAATCTCAACCTATTGGGACAAACTGACCTCCAAAGTACTGAAAAGTGACTAAACCCTTCAACACCAGAGGAGTCACAAGTGCGTGACTTGCCTTTCAGGGCTCTTTTCTCCATCCACGCAGACGATCTTCCTCATGAGTTCCACGCTGGGGTCCTGTGGAGCCATCTGGTGGGACCACCTTGGCCTAGCCGAGTAGGTATATACTCACAGGGTGTGTGAAGGTCTGTGGTAGCTCTGGTCTGGCTCCATCCACGCAGACGATCTTCCTCATGAGTTCCACGCTGGGGTCCTGTGGAGCCATCTGGTGGGACCACCTTGGCCTAGCCGAGTAGGTATATACTCACAGGGTGTGTGAAGGTCTGTGGTAGCTCTGGCCTGGCTCCATCCACGCAGACGATCTTCCTCATGAGCTCCACGCTGGGGTCCTGTGGAGCCATCTGGTGGGACCACCTTGGCCTAGCCGAGTAGGTATATACTCACAGGGTGTGTGAAGGTCTGTGGTAGCTCTGGCCTGGCTCCATCCACGCAGACGATCTTCCTCATGAGCTCCACGCTAGGGTCCTGTGGAGCCAGCTGGTGGAAGGGCACCCTGGCCTCCTTGGCAGGGGAGACGCGGCGACACACCTCCCATAGCACCAGGGCCAGGGCGTAGATATCGCACCTGCGGTACGACTCGAAGCATTGGACGTTCATGCTGGAATGATTGCAATAAGATGGTTAAGTTACAAATACACAAAATATAAGACACTTAATAACAATAATTCTGCCGCCATAACGCAAAAGGGCGCATCTAACATTTTTTATGCGACACTGAGTTGTATACATATTCGGAATCAGTAAATTTCGCCGATTCCGAATATATATATACAAGTCAACCTTGAAAAAAAAATGTTGGATGTGCCCCTTTTCCTTATGGCGGCAGAATTTTATAAAAACTATTTGCTGGCGGCTATATGTCGTCTTTCTGTCTTTGTAATGTCATACTACTAACAATAGAAGCATAAGTATTATTTGTAAGCTACTAACACAATATGGATCTTGTCCGAAATAAATGATGATATGATATGATATGATATATATGTACCGCAGTGGTTGTGAGGGGAAGTGTAGGTTCCGTGACAGCGAAGCCGTAAGTAGTCGAATGACGTGAGATTGAGGAGAGGAATGGAGAAAGGGAGGGATGGAGAGAGGGGGGATAGAGAGAAAAATCATTTATGCCACACCTGGCCATAAAGTGACTTTTTGAAGCCGCTTTCTGGCCAAGTGTAGACAAAAAATGATGTACACAACACGGGAGGTAATAAAGAAAGCCCTCGGTCGCATATTTACGTCCCTCGCTTGCAGCTCGGGCCGCAAACTTCTGCGATCTCGGCCTTTCTTTGTATTACCACCCTAGTTATTATTATTGTCAAATATAGGTACATTAAAGGCCTTAAAATAATAAATGGCATTGCCGATCACTATGTGTCTAGTTGAGGCCGACTGTACAATTACCGTTAATTCAGAAATATCTCACCTCTGGTCGAGTGTCTCGGGGCTCATATACCGCACGGTGCCCTGTCGCGCGGGGGTGTCGGCGCGGGCGACGTGCGCAGCTGTGACCGCGAGACCGAAATCCGCGATGCAGCACTCGCCGTTCACTTTGACCAGGATGTTTTTGGATTTGATGTCTCGATGCGCTATGGCCGGTTTGCCCTGGTGACGAATTTACATAATTCATTAGATTCTGGACCCGAGGTGAAATAAGTTATAGTACAGGTCGATTAACAACACCTGGCACGAATGGAACAAGGGAATGATGTTTATAAATAAATATTAGGGGACAATCTTACACAAATCGAACTAGCCCCATAGTAAGCTCAATAAGGCTTGTGTTATGGATACTAGACGACGATATATTTAATAGATACAAATACTTAAATACATAGAAAACATCCATGACTCAGGAACAAATATTCGTGATCATCACACAAATAAATGCCCTTACCGGGATTCGAACCCAGGACCTCCTGCTTCGTAGGCAGGGTCACTACCAACTAAGCTAAAGCGGTCGTCAGTGTGTGTCGGCGGTGTGTGCATCATCATATCATCGTGCATCATCATCAGCATATGTGAGCTGTATTTAGGTCGAATCAATAAGCGATAATCGTGTTTTTAGACTAGCTTGTCTCATAACATCGTAACACAGTCCGCATTGTGTATTTATAAAACAACAACAAAAACCCTCTATACCAAAAACCTACACGATCGCAACATTGTTTGCACACTGACGCCGTGACGCGGAAATTGCATCGAAAATTCTAAATTTCGTATGAGTTTCGCATATTTTCATCCAGATTTCGTAGATTGCGGCGTCAGTGTGAAAACAGGGTATAAATTAAATAAAAACTCCATGATAGTAAAATATTTGTAGCGTCCCGTCAAGTTTACCTTTCTGCCATATCTTTTTACCCGACTGCGGCGAAGCCCAAAGGAGGGTTATGTGTTTGGCCTGTATGTATGTAAGTACATATGTATGTATGTATGTATGTCCGTTCCTGTGTCCGCTCGTAACTACTCAACGACACATCCGATTTTGATAAATGATACATCATTAGATTCGTCTTGATGGCGCGAGTGTCACTGGGCATGAAGTTCGTTAAAATAAAAAAGATGGCGGATTTAATGCAGTTTCAAAGTGCACCGCGGTGGGGGTTTTTTTTTATAAAAATGTGGTTATATCTCCTTAGCCTTAAAAATATACAGATTATATGTATTTTTTTTTTAATAATGAAGAAGTGTTTATTGTACTTGTTTACGAAATATTTGGAGCCTCCCGTATAAGGACGTCACTCAACAGTGACAAGTGACATTACTTTCGTTCAATCTATTCGTGCCAGCTCTTGTGAATCGACCTGTATACTGTAGCGTTTTTAGTGGAATAGGGATGACGACTGGGTTAATACTATATAATTCTATTTAGTTTGTCAGTTAAATTATGGAAAAATATGGGACACGTATTTTTTGGTTTATCAAAATACTAGCGACCCGCCCCGGCTTCGCACGGTGTTTCTCTATTATATTATGCATATAAACCTTCCTCTTCAATCACTTTATCTATTTAAAAAAAAACCGCATCAAAATCCGTTGCGTAGTTTTAAAGATTTAAGCAGACATAGGGACAGAGAAAGCGACTTTGTTTTATACTATGTAGTGATTAAAAATCGACAAAGTTAGAGATCATCAAACTTCTAGAGTGGGGGCTTGTGACGTCACTCCTAGGTTAAAATTGTACCAAGGAGTGACGTCACTCGAAACCTCTAAGCACTCTATCGTCGTCATTTCTTGTTTGTCAAACAAAAGAAAAAATACGTGTACAATATTTTTTAATAATCTAACTGACGGATTAAACAGTTTTTTTTAGTCGTCTACCCCATTCAGAGATCTATTTAAACGCTCGTATCATTTTACCTGTGTGCCGTGTATGTCTGTATGTAGATGCAGCAGCCCGTTGACAGTTGACAGACAGATCAGCATCATCTGGTGCCGCGTTAACGTGGTTCGTTGCAGGTGCTCATATAACGAACCCAGCGGGTGGTAGTGCGTGATCAGCCATAACTGGAAACATGAAACATCATGTCAATAAAATATAGGGAACGTGCACGACGAAGGTGCTGCCAACTGGTGCCGCCAATCTAAATCATATACCCTCTCATGCTGGGGCCACATTGACGAAAACGCCGTTAATAACGTTAATTTATCGCGTTGAAGGACGATTAACGTCAGTGTAGCTACGACTTACTATATTTGACATTGACACTTACATATTATTATTAGGGATGTAACGATGCACAGTTTTGCCGATACGATACCGATACCGATATATAGTAGTTAATATCGGCGATACCGATACCGATATCTTAGCTAAATAATGAAGTATGAACTTCAGATATTTGCATGTCCTTATTATAACTAATGGCAATGACTACTGGCTATATTTAGTAGAGAGTCAACCTTGAAAGTGTAAAGTAAAAATAAATAAATTGTCAACTCAAAATTAATTTTTTTTTTATTACAAACCAAAGATTTAAAATTAATATAGTCATTATCATTGCACAAGGTAATAGACCAATACAAAAATTAAGTCAGAAATTGAAATTACTTTTTGCAGATTTTTTTTCATACAGCAAATTCTTTTCGCGCTCTTCAAATATCGGTTGTATAATATCGGCGATACCGATATATCGGTATCGTTACATCCCTAATTATCATTGACATAGACAGCTTGATTTGACAGGAGCGATAGTTTCCTTTATTGTTCACCCGTGTCTCTCTTGTCGTTTAGTGCTGCCACCTATAGTTCGTGCACGTTCCCTATATCATGGAGATGTTCCTCACCTGAGTACAGCTGTGTCGACTGGTCATATCACTGCCTATGTACGCGAGTATGTTGGTGTGCCGCAATAGCACGGTACTGTATATCTCCGTCTCTCTCTGCCACGAGGCTTCATCTCGGGAGAAGAATATCTTGACAGCCACACTGTCCGCGTACCAGAGCCCGCGCCATACTTTGCCGTACCGGCCCTGGAAATGTAACCAAGCATTATGATAAAAAAAAAAACTAAAACAAAATGACTTTAAGTATTGAATCTACGACACCAGCACATTCACATGATACTAGAAAAAAACTAAAACTGTTATACGTGTGTAATATTTGAGGAGTTCTTTCAATCCCACTAATATTATAAATGCGAAAGTTTGTGAGGATGTTTGGATGTTTGTTACCTAATAACGGGATAACAACTGGATGGATCAAGCTGAAATTTGGCATGTAAGTAGTCCAAGTCCTGGATTGAAACATAGGATACTTTATATCCCGGTAAAGAGTTCCTTTGGGACAATAACGGGAACAACGCGGCCGAAGCCGCGGGAAAATGCTAGTATTATAAATGCGAAAGTTTGTGAAGATGTTTGGATGTTTGTTACCTTATAACGGGGTAAAAACTCGATGGATCAAGCTGAAATTTGGCATGCAAGTAGACCAAGTCCTGGATTGAAACATAGGATACATTATATCCCGGTAAAGAGTTCCTTTGGGACAATAACGGGAACAACGCGGGCGAAGCCGCGGGAAAATGCTAGTTTCTCATATATCGTTCAGGATCTCATCATAACTGAATTTTGAAAATAATCGGCCCCAACTGGAAGTACACCCGTCCAATTCAAGAAAAAACACAACGAACCAAAGAGCCACCTTCTTTTTGCAAAGTCAGTTAATAGTACATTACATAACTAGGGTGGTAATACAAAGAAAGGCCGAGATCGCAGAAGTTTGCGGCCCGAGCTGCAAGCAAGCGACGTAAATATGCGATCGAGGGCTTTCTTTATTACCTCCCGAGTTGTGTACATAATTTTATGTCGACACTTGGCCAGAAAGCGACTTAGCAAGCGGAAAAAGTCACTTTATGGCCTGATGTGGCATAAAAATAACATATAGTAATCATCATGGCCGTATAGAAAAAGCACAACAATAAATTACATCATCATCGTCATTTCAACCCGCTGACGTCCATCTTGAACATAAGTCTCCCTCAGACTTCAGAAAGAACCTCACCAGTTTCTCTTTTTCGAAACGTTAAGCATTACAACGATTGTGACATAATTATATGAAATTCAATTAATTTCATTACATCACAAAGAACTCAATATGTCACTCTGGAAAATATATCTCAAAGCATTAAAGGGGGCTCACCATTCCGACACATTCGAGTAGTGACACCTGCTTGCTCAGTGTCCGTTGCACCATCAGAGGCAGCCCGGAGCCTGATCCAGAGCTGACAGAGCCCTGGAGGTACTCCCGGAGGAGGGTGGAGTCTCGTACTGTGTGTCTAGCTATTGACTATGTATAGGGCACTCACCATCCCGACACATTCAAGCAGTGACACCTGCTTGCTCAGTGTCCGTTGCACCATCAGAGGCAGCCCGGAGCCTGATCCAGAGCTGACAGAGCCCTGGAGTTACTCCCGGAGGGTGGAGTTTCTTACTGTGTGTCTAGCTATTGACTATGTATAGGGCACTCACCATCCCGACACATTCAAGCAGAGACACCTGCTTGCTTAGTGTCCGTTGCACCATGAGAGGCAGCCCGGAGCCCGATCCAGAGCTGACAGAGCCCTGGAGGTACTCCCGGAGGGTGGAGTCCCCTGCTAGGGTAGCTCGCAGGCCTCCGCCGTTTTGGGAGCCTTCTACACCTGGAAACCATAGTTAGGGAAGAAAATGAGACTATAAAATTAAAGTGAAAACACGTATACCACATCATTCATCAGGATCCCCTTGTTTTAGCATAATTTTATTTGTCCAAATGTTCTATTTGTCCGAATACTCACTACGCATAATTGTTATTTTACAGATACCATTGACTTTTCAGATTAATTATAAAAGAAACCTAACCTAACCCATTCTAAGTGACTAATGTAAGAGATTTTCTAAAATATTTTCCGTTTAAGCTGGAGAAAAATTATGCCAAATAAAATTCGCGCTAACCATATTTTCGGGCAAATAAAACGTATGCCAAATAGAAGGAGCCCCCCCCCATTCATTATTAAACTTTAAGGTTACTCTTGTCGGTGTTTCCCAGAGCCGAGGACTTCATAAAGTTAGACAAAAAAATACTGCTTACTCTCTCAATTTCTTACCCACTAGGGATTGGAGCGTGGAAATTAGTAGGGTACACTACCCCCCTTACTAATTTCTACTCTTCTACCCTTAACAGGGTAGAAATTAGAGGGTAGGCACACCACTGGTGTGTCAGCTCTACTTTATTCTGTGCCAGCTTTTTGGTTTCGTAATACGACAAGGTGCTTTAACCTTCAAATTTCTTGAAATTCAAACAATTCGAAAATCTTGAAATAACCTTCGTTGTGAAGGGAAACATCAGAGGGCCAACAATGCTTGCATGGGTCACATGTGGGTCATTATTTGAGCGTTTCACCCGCCTCACTTTCGTGGACACATTATTGCCGAGATTCCAGGCAGATTTTAATGTAATTTTAAGGTATTTGTTAGTAGTCCCAGATATGTATCAAATAGCTCGATATGAGACTAAAATCTGAGGGAACTTCGGCAATAATGTGTCCAATGGAAGTGAGGCGGGTGAAACGCTCAAATAATGACCCATTTAAGTTAACCTCACGTTCAGATAAGTATGTAAGTATGAGTTTGACGGTAGTATCAAGGACCATTAAAACAAGAGGACTGTCATTCTCCATACAAAAAGCTGTTCCCCGAATTTAAAACGCCATCTATGTATAAGCTTGGTAAAAGAATGAGATTATTTCCAATTGGGTAAGTCAAGTTTATCAAAAGTGTGCAATTTATATACTTTTTCGATAGTTCCCGACGTAATGATCTAGAAAATACCCCTTTTGCATTTTTATTCCCTGTAATTCTTCCCAAATATCGTGTTAAACTCACTTAAAAAAAGGGACGCCCGCCGGCTGACAAAATTAGTGCCTAAATTCGTAAAAAAAAAACAAACGTATCTGTGTGAAGTCTGTGTTATGCCGCGTCCACACCAAGCCAACGAAGGCCGGCGAAGCCCCTTCGTTGGCCTTCGTTGGCTTGGTGTGGATGCGGCATTAGCTGACAATAGGGTTCTTTCCTGACAGATCAAATCAGTTACTTTTTATGAATTGTCAAAACGCTCGGATAGTATGAAGTTTCTATGAGAAAAAGCATAATGACGTCATTGTGCTCAAACATCAAATCATCTCCTCATTTATAGCTTTTGGTCTTTTAAAAATCGTTTAAAACGTTAAATAGGTGAATTTTAGTTGATTTTTGCAAATTTTCGAAAGCAGATTTCAAGGCTAGCGTGAAGTAATTTATATTGACTACAGGCAAGTACCCTATTGTGACAGACGAAACTTCACACAGATACGTTTGTTTTTTTTTTACGAATTTAGGCACTAATTTTGTCAGCCGGCGGGCGTCCCTTTTTTTAAGTGAGTTTAACACGATATTTGGGAAGAATTACAGGGAATAAAAATGCAAAAGGGGTATTTTCTAGATCATTACGTCGGGAACTATCGAAAAAGTATATAAATTGCACACTTTTGATAAACTTGACTTACCCAATTATTCAACTTTGCAAACGTGACACAGTATTTAAATGTTACAATTTATTTATTATTAGCTGTTTACGAACTAATTGTTACTATACTATGTTTCTTTGTTCAATTATAACATCGTTAAATGTTTAGTTTTTTAGCGCCATCTAGTTTTTGCCCGGAAATCCCCTAGCGGTCGGGTTACAATCCAAAGTATGGAGAATGACAGTCCTCTTGTTTTAATGGTCCTTGGTAGTATCGTCCATTTACCTTCATAGTACGCGCTGGTGACTTGCGGACTGTACACATTACTCGAGAAATAGTTGGAGTCTGGTCCCAGCTTGTGTAAGGCGGCTCTCGATACTCGTAACCTTGAACAAACAATATTTACATTAGTCTTGCTTTTTTAAGTACTTAAATAACATCCTGAGGCTAGGAACGATAACTCTGTCAACTATAGAACAATGTCACAGTAAAATATTTTACCAAGGACCATTAAAACATGAGGACTGTCATTCTCCATACAAAAAGCTGTTCCCCGATATTACAACGCCATCTATGTATAAGCTTGGTATAAGAATTATATTATTTACAATTATTAAACTTTGCAAGCGTGACACAGTATTTAAATGTTAGAATTTATTTATTATTAGCTGTTTACGAACTAATTGTTACTATACTGTGTTTCTTTGTTCAATTATAACATCGTTAAATGTTTAGTTTTTTAGCTCCATCTAGTTTTTGCCTGGATATCCCCTAGCGGTCGGGGCACGATCCAAAGTATGGAGAATGAAAGTCCTCTTTGTTTTAATGGTCCTTGATTTTACAGTCGTTTTTTTAAAGTGTCGCCATATTGAAATTTCTATTAAAAGTTACAAAGCAGCATGAATCTGTGAACGTTTAATATATACATTTGATAGCTGTACGCCAGAGCTCTGACTCGACAAATTAAGAAGCACGAGTAGGGTAGGGGCTCCAATGACGTCTCCTGGATCACTAGGTTTCCTTTGGGCGCTAGATGTTCTTTCTCTGTTGCAGTATAGTTACTCTCACCTGTGACTCCTCCTGAGCAGCACTATGGCCAGAGCTTCCACGAGTGGTCGGGCAGGGGCTCCACTGACGTCTCCTGGGTCACTAGTAGGTTTCCTTTGGGTGCTAGAATTTATTTTTCTGTTGCAGTATAGTTACTCTCACCTGTGACTCCTCCTGAGGAGTACTATGGCGGCCGCGGCGGCCACAGTGACGACCAGCACCGCCGCCAGCACGCTGGCCCACAGCTTCCACGAGTGGTCGGGCAGGGGCTCCACTGACGTCTCCTGGGGCGCCAGTAGAGGGAAGTCGCCGGCGTTGCAGAGGTCCCCCGTACAACAGGTCACGTTGAGTTGGCCCGCGTGGCGTTTGCGGACACTGGAAAAACATAAACACTTTATACAGATATACAGTCAAGGAATCTAATTTCCAACCCACCTAAGGTCCAATATCGTATAGCATACTGTCATCATAAGAGCTAGCTAGAGTACGACGTTACTTTGGCATATCACACGCATTGTTTTGTGTCAGTAACTAAGTAAAAAATAAACAACGTTCACATGGTGAATTGAAATTTGGAACGTCAAGGCACTACCAAAAAAGGACGACAACCGCGGAATCGAAATTCGAAAAAAGTCCATCTTTCTCGCTCTTGCAATATTCGAATGAAAGGAACGCATATAACGAAATTTAGATTATCGACGTTTGCGGTAGACTTTACGGAGTCTGGATTCGGAATTATTTTAAAATTTTCTCGATTGACACTGACACCAACTGACACGTATTCGTAATTAGATGAGCAAATGACAAATAATACGTATTGACATTTAAATATCATTGCTGAAATAGAAATTTCGACCTTAATGCATCGTGAATGCTTAACAACATTTCAATGAAACGGGTAGGGAATTAAATTCCTTGACTGTACCAATGTTGAGGTTGGGTTCGCACAAAAGGTACTACTTAGGTAGCAATGTATGTAATCAATCAACATGTTTTGTAGAGTCCGACCGAAATTTCGTTTCGGTCTATTATCGGCAAAAAAACGGGTTTCGGCTTAGTTTTTCGGCTGCCATCCTGCCGAAACTAAAGCCGTATTATCAAACCGCGTTTAGAAAGGGATTGAGCTCATATGTCATTTTTGAACTAATGCATGATATGACATTGTCAGTGGTAGAGTATGCAGATAAATTAAATTGTTATTTTGGTACAATGAAATTCTAAAGCATGGAAAAAATATCAAATTATACAGCGTGTAAAAACACGCTGTATAATTTCCGATAGCATTAAGAGATAGTTCTTCAGATCAAATAGAGTTACTTTCTTAAACACCTTTATTAAAATATGTTAGTACATTGTAGACAATTTCTCGGCATCGACCGTTTAATACTTTACCGCGATTCATATTGTATACAAACGTATTTTTGAAAAGCTACGGCAATTTGATAAAGCGAAATAATGTGACTGGTGACAGATTTGTCAAATATGATAATACTATTTTCTATTAAACAAATGACAATATTTACCGAGAATAGAGTTTAAATATGCAAATCATATTTAGCTATTAATTCTATTATCTATAAGGGTCTGCACTTATGAAGATATCAAAGATTGGTTTATGATTATATTTAATCATTTATTAAGTACACTTGTGCTAACGGTACACTCGAATCCCTTTCTCAACGCGGTTTGATAATAACCGAAACCGGATTCGAGAGGTTCCGCGCTGCGATCGGACAGTCGTTATTTCAAAAAGCACGAATAATTTATTTGAGATTACGAAGTAATGATATCTTAAAATATAAGAGACTAAATGATTAGTAATAAAACAACTTAAACGGATTAAATCGCGTATATTACTACATTTTAAGTCCCGACGTTTCGTAACCCTTTCCAGCGTTCGTGGTCGCGGGTAGACTGAGAAAATCATAAATTTCCTCTGTCAAAATTACTGTAGTCTACCCGCGACCACGAACGCTGAAAAGGGTTACGAAACGTCGGGAGTTAAAATGTAGTAATATACGCGATTTAATCCGTTTAAGTTGTTTTATTACTATGAGTGATAATCGCGGAAACCGAAGACAATATTAAACGATTAGTGTTATTCAAAAATTTGGAAGTTTCGGTTTCTGTTTCGGGTTCGGCCATAAAAACTAGTTTCGGCCGGACACTAAAGTCACAGAATATATATAAGCTAAAGCAGTAAGGAAGCTACAAACAAAACGATCGAAACGCACGCACACATAGACGCGCGCTTTTACAAGGCCCCTAAGGGAATCTCGCGGTGCCGTCAGTCGCGAGTGCTGCATGGAGGCGAGCGGTCGCGCTTTGTTTTTATTACGTGCGCGCTAGGGATGTTACGAAGGTGGTTTTATCCGAACCGAAACGAAACCGGAGATTTTAAATTTGTTTTAACGAAACCGGAGGTGAAGGTGGAGTGTTGTGTAGACAAATGAGAACATATGTTAAGGCCGGGTCAGATAATAAAATAAAACAATGCTATCGTTATATCAATTCGAGAAAATAGTCATAGAATACAGGTCATTCCTCTCTGATAACATTATCAGGCCTGTCACTAAATCAACACCAAATTGCAGGTTTGAAATTGTTACACACCTAAAATAGTTTTTTTTTTATAATGGTTAATATTACCTATCTACGATTTATCCTGTAATTAGGTGAAGTTCTATAATTAGGTATAAGAAAAATCAGTAACTTTCATATTTTTAGTAACAATATTTTACTCGTAAGCATAAACAATACTGCTGTAACGTAAGTATTTACTTACTAAGTATGATATGGCGAACGCAAGAATGCACATGGCCGTATTTGCGTCAACTTCGATAAAGTAATGCGGCCGCTGGGCTTCGAGTTTCGGTATAACCTTCGCTTGAAATTAATCGGAACCGAAACGAAACCGGAGGTGTGAAATCAACCGAAAGTTTCGGTATATCCGAACCGAAACTTCGTAACATCCCTAGTGCGCGCGCCCAGACAGCCCGCGATCTTTTCATTTTAAACAACCCTAACGCTCTAATGGAGCGTAGGTATTTATTTCAAAAAGTAAGCGTAGCTTCCATACTAACTGCTCTATTTATATTCTGTGCTAAAGTTGATTGAAAGTAAGTAAGTTGACTTTAAGTTGATTCAAAATAGTGCTAAAATTAGCAAGCTACAGTTTCAAAGAATAACATAAGCGTTTCTCAGTTGTCGTCTTTGAAGAACAGATATAATCCACCTGGGATTCTGAGGGATAGATTTTAGATTTTTACATTCTTTATATATGTATCTTCAGGACTTGTTGGTATATACAGGCAAACACTCTCACTTCGCCCTCACAAGAGATTCGTCTAGCTGAGTTAGATCAAGGACCATTAAAACAAGAGGACTGTCATTCTCCATACTTTGGATTATAACCCGACAGCCATCTAGTTTTTGCCCGGAAATCCCCTAGGATTTCCGGGCAAAAAACAGCGTTGACGCTTTCCATACAGAGCTTCGAATGCCTTCCACTCTTGTTGGTGTTGGTTCTTGGCGTGGTCCTTGATGGATCCCTGTGAATGTTTATAGGTTACCTCTGGGTGGCGCGGTGGTGGCACGTGAACTGCGCGTGGTCCCGGGCCGCGCTGCAGCCGCGCGAGTGCCTCAGCGACCCGTCCGAGTCCCGCACCGACGACTTGTAGCAGAACAGCGCCGAGTAACACAACAGCGGCGAGTCGCAGTCCGGCGACTCGCATTGGTGGCATTTGTATCTGGAATAGATGTTTGTGTTAGATGAGGGAAGATATTGTTTAACCAGTCTCACGACCAGTCAAAATCCAGACAAAATCAGCCGGCGTCTGAGCAAAACTTACGACTAACGGGGTCGTTGGTTTTGAAAGTGTTAAGATAGGCAGCAAGATGGCACAAAGTACAGTCACTGGTAATAGTATAATGATGAAACGTAGCATGTAATAGTACATTGTGTATCTAGGGCGGTAAGTAAGGAATTACAAACGAGTGTTTGTATAAGCCCGAGGTGAAACCGAGGGCTTTATTAACACGAGTTTGTAATTCCTTTACCGCCCGTGGCACACACAATGTTTTTCATCACACTTGTGAGGAAATCTTAATAAAATAACCTTACTTTTCGACCCAGTATGACAAGAAAATAAAACAGACAGTGACATTTGTCACATATGTCTATAGACAATGCGAACGTCAAGTCACGTTCGGAAACCACAGCAGTAACGGCCATTTTAGTTGATTTTATATTTGCAAAATAAAGAAATACATTATTTAAACATTTAATTAATGTTACCGAAATATGTGTTTATATGTATTTGCAATTACAGTTATCTTTAAATGAATATTTCAGTGATAAAAGTTAAAAAAGTAAGTTGGCGTTTCCTTTGAACATGACAAATAAGAGTAAAACAGAACGAGCGTTTCAAATTTAAAAAGAAAACCATTACGCCCTAGGGCGTGATAGGCCATTTACGGCCCGCAGAACCTACGTGTAATGACACCATTTTCGAGCAAGTGTGACGAAAAAATATTTGGCAGCTCTATTCCTATAGCAATTAGGTCGCGTCAGATATTTATGCGTGCCCAGTTTCAGCATTTCTTATTGCCAGCGACTGTCATGTGTGACGTCTACTAATGAGCATAGGTCTCCAAGACTTCTACAGTGAACCGTCACACACTTTTTGCTTTCATCAACATACTAGGCTAGGCCCCACAGTATACCTACGTATTAACAGGGGGGAGCCAGTACTTATTGGGTACTTCTCCAGAAATATGTCTGCGGTCACCTCATTCATCTGGCCCTTTTTCATACTAAATGTATGGAGACAGATGAATGAGCCGCAGACATATTTCTGGAGAAATGCCCTAATACAAAAGAAAAAACTATAGCGTCACGTCAGTAGCTATATAACCAATCAAAGTTTTTTTTGTCTTTTAAACGATATGCAACCTATTCGAAATTGCAGCCTTCTCAAACTTAATACTACTATTTGTCATAAATGACTTTAGACTCAAACATAGTAAACATTAAGTTGGTTATCAGCCCCACTGATACATAAGACGTATTGATTTTAAAAAGTGGGCGTTAAGAGGAAACAGTAAGGTGGAGAGAATTGAAAATTAGGTATTTGTAAAATGTGTCGCTGTCCCGCACTGCCCGCCTCTCCCGCACAGAGCACGATAGAGACAACTGCAGCTTGGACCGAAAATACCTTTTAAAATTTCACGAAAACAACGTTTCGTAGTCCTCTGATTTCTTACCCAAAACTTAACCTATTTAACTAATTTTTTCATTAAACATTAAAGAAAGGCTTTGGCCGTGTTCCTATGTTTTCCTTTTTTTAAATAATCTAGTCAAATTTGTTTTCTGGATGTGTGAACACAGCGGAAGATCTGGCATTTTTTTTAGGTTTTTGAAGGTTAATATCTCTTTTGAGAATCAATTTATCGTAAAAAGGAAAACATAGGAACATATCAATAGTAGCCATAGATTTTTGGACAAAAAATTATTGCTCTACTGGCATTATCCAGGGAGGAAACAGGGGACTACGTTTGTATGGAAAAACTGCCCTCCTGTTTCCTCTTAAGGGGCAAATTTCAACGTCATTTTTGTTCTGCGTTATCGTTCCATACATTATATTTCGATGACCGTCAAACACGTCTTAACTTTATCGACATACTAGGTTGTTAGACCGTCTAGTTGTGAAGCAAAAGGCGCAGCGAGAGCAGACCCTTCACAAGGTGGACTGATGGCCTGATGAAGGTTACTGGAGTCCGGTGGATCCAGGCAGCATGACCGGTCCCGGGTCATGGTGGCATTCTTTGGGATGTCTATGTCTAGCAAGACGTTTTATGGCTGATGATGATGATCAATGTTACGAAGCATAAGAATAAATCTTGTCTAATGTCCTACTGTCAATATTTCATGTGAAGCTTTTCATGCCAAGTTTTAAGTAAGTAGATATGACTATAAAGGGATAAAACTTGAACAGCGAGAATTTAATAAAACGTGGTGCTGGTAAGTATAACTAGATATAAGAGGGTAACAAGATAAATATTTTGAACTCACCTTTTCTCATATTTTCGCCTCCTTTACGCAGCGTAAAAACAATGATCAACTAATGAATAAATTAGTTTCTGGTCAAAATTGATCATTGAGGATTTTTTTTATTGTCGTCTGTTTTTATTTATTTGTATAATCAGTTATTACGAATAATTAGTATTGCCATTATTTATTTCAGGATAACTAACAGTTTTACTACAGTGAGATCATAATAGTGTAGCCAATCACAGTAGCATTATACTCCATTGCACATGAAAAAATAAACTGACAAACTATATTTATACTAGATGCTTTAGGAAACTTAGAATGTTTTCAATCAAGAGAAAAGTATCGATAATATCAACCAACCCAGTTGATCATCCTTCATTGTGATAATAATGTTTCCTGTTAACATGCCCCAGTATGATAGAGTACAAGATTTAGATGGGCGGCACCAGTTAGAGGCACCTTCGTTGTGCATGCTCCCTATACATACAGTCACGGACTTTATTTGTTAAGCCATTTAGGGTTCAGTCTAATGTTGTTGTGTAATACACAATCTATGACACGACTATTGTAAGGTGAAAAATGCCTAAACTATTAAAGTCCGTAGGTGTACACGTGTCGGGCCTAAAGTCTCTTTATAATTGATGGTTACAATATGAATACCTTGGATGTTGAACCATCCTCTTCAGCACCGACTCCGACCTATCCAACAGCTGCACATCTGCACCGAAGCTCTGGGTGGTGTCCTCATCCGGGTCCACCAGGCCAGGGAGACCCCCTGTATACATTGTATAAAATATATCTGAACATTAAATAAATATAAGTACATTTATATCTAAAATCCTTTAAAATCGTATCAGGTCTATATCGGAAAATTACTTGGGACGCGACCAACATGGGTTCAGGGAGAACAGAGGTACCTGAGAAGCAATACTCACTCTAAGATTTTTTTTTATTTTTGGACAGTCTTACACAAATCGAACTAGTCCCATAGTAAGCTCAATAAGGCTTGTGTTATGGATACTAGATGACAATATATTTAATAGATACAAATATGTACTTAAATACATAGAAAACATCCATGACTCAGAAACAAATATTCGTGCTCATCACACAAATAAATGCCCTTACCGGGATTCAAACCCGGGACCTCCTGCTTCGTAGGCAGGGTCACTACCAACTAAGCTAAAGCGGTCGTCAAAAATCATAATTAATCATAGACTTTCATATGTGGACACATTCTAATAGCAAACAAATAATGTTAAATATTGTATATTACTCTGTCCATCAGTCTGTTACCTTTTCATACTTAAACTGCTGATTTATGAAATTTGATATGAAGCTAATTTGAGACCTATGCAATTTAATCCGTTAAAGTTGTTTTATTACTATGAATGATAATCGCAGACACCTAAGGAAATATTAAGGCTCAAAGTCACTGGTAAATGCTAATTTCTCATGAATAAAGCAACAGTTTGAGCATTACTTTGCTAATTCTGGATCAAACATTGCATTATTCATGAAAAAACACTTTTTCTTAACTAAGGTACATAATGATAGAGACATGTTTATTACTTAGGACTGCACTGAAAATTTATTGTAACTGCTAATATCAGATTACAGTGACTTAACTGCAAAATAACAAGGTTTTGGGTGATGTAGACGGTTTGGGTAAATACATAAAGCAAATAAAGGTGCAATATCATTCAGCAAGCCTCATAAATAGGCTATGCAAAGAAAACATTACTAAAAGTTAATGACACATGTTAGTAAGACGTTGTTTAAAGAATGATATGAATTTATGAGTCAGTTTGCAGTACCAATAGCATAATCATATAACTATTAGTATTTTAATTTACTAACCAATACATAGTGCAATGTTAATACATAAGCAAATTCTATGAATTATTTCTTCACCGATCATGTTCTGATATCTTCTTATGGACATAGTTAGCTGCAATATTGATGAATGTTAACGGAACACGCAGGAAAGAACAATTACAATAATAAAAAACAAATTGAAATAGTCAAAACACAAACTGGTTGATCATGTAGAAAAAACAACAGTCCCATATACGGTCTGTGATTAATGAAGACATGTGAAATTTAGTAGTATCCTGTAGTAGTGTGTTGTAGTTTCAGTCTAAGTAAATAAATGTAAGATTACGTACCATGGCAAGCATTTATCAATAAAAATGTGAACAAGCATCCCACAATGACAACGTCCGCCATTCTACGTTCATCATAACAATGTACTGCAAAAGTCAAATGCTCACTCATTAAGAGAGTCAGTTCGTGGAAGTTACACAATCAACTTAAACAATTAATATAAATAATACTTTGCTTTTTTAACTGAAATATACTGTGAATTTTATGGCATCAATTAGATCTTTGATAAAAAAAGTTACACTTTTATATAAATTTAACACTTCCGGTCATTACATGCGTTTTAATATTGCATTAGTATATCTTGGAAATAATGAATACAAAATATAGTAGTGTCATACACTAAGCGCAAGTTCATTAAGCGTTTTCACACCCGTAAAATGTTTTCTAATTTTTACAAGCTCGATAATGAACAGAAGCTTTACACGCGTTTGTGAAGAGAGATAAGCATTATTCTGTGGTTTGCGTATCGAAATAAGTTCACTTTATTTAGATGTAATAAAATAATGTAAGATGTAATAACTACAAAGCTATAAAACTTTGCATTTTTTTTCAATTAATATGAAAATTTACACTTAACAAATGTTTTTTTTTACATTAACTATGGCGCGTTTTATGAGTAACAGCCTTCGTAAATGGCATCTGGCATTTTGTCGGTTATGTTTTTTCATTCGAATTTTGTAAATTTCCTCAAAAGCATTATCACGGCAATATCTTAAACTCGCAGTATTTACTAGGATTTGTGTGTAAACTTAATTGCTAAGACAATATAGTGTTATTTGAGAGTGGTAAGTGTATTATAAGCGTGCAAAATGCCGAGAACGAAACGACCAGTCCATACTCAAGAGAAAACTGGTGTCAAAGAAAAAGACGATGTGTTGAAGAAACTTGACAAAATCGGTAAGCCGAAATCGGTAACTCTTAATTACATAATTATTCAGTGTTTAACATTGCGCGTCTGCACGGTTACACAAAAACCGGTTTCATGACATGTTTTTAATGTTATAACATAAGTAAATAAACAAACATGGTGCCTTCGTTGTTGTAACTTTTTCGTTTGATTTTCAGTGACTGAACAGAAAGCAAATATAGACGCACGCGTTCATATGGAATGCCGAAACGTGGAACTTGCATTCAAGATGCTGCTCGGACAAATTAGTAATATACATTTAAACAAAACAGTAGGACAATTGGTAAGTAGCGCATAGCGTACCCGCGACTTCGACTGCGTTTTTCCCGTTATTATCCGAAGGGAGCTCTTTACTGGGATATAAAGTATCCTGTTTCGATAAAAGTGCAAGTAGACCAAGTCCTGTTTACTGGCATGCCAAATTTCAGCTTGATCCATTCAATAGGGATGACGGATGGGTTAAAACTATATAATTGTATTTAGTCCGTGAGTTAGATAGAAAAATATGGGACACGTATTTTTTGGTTTATCAAAATATTAAAAATCGACTAAGTTATAGATCATCAAACTTCTGGAGTACTAGGTGAAAATTGTACCTAGGAGTGACGTCACTCGAAACTTCTAAGCACGCTACCCTCGTCATTTTTTGTTTGTCAAACAAAAGAAAAAATATGTGTACAATATTTTGTAATAATCTAACTGACGGACTAAACAGTTTTTTTTTGTCGTCTAGCCTATTAATACTGTGTTATTTAGTAACATACATTCAAACCTCCAAACATACAAATATCCAAACCTCTAAGCATCCAAACATCTAAACATTTTCATATCCTTAGCAGGATTACTCAACACTCACTGTGTCTCCAAAATCCAAGTTTTATTGAAGGTTTGTTGTACATACAGTCATGTAACACATGGCAATAGAATTTAATTGCAACCAAACCTACCTAACTTGATTACTGCCGTCCTATGACTAAAACTAGACTTTTTAGGTATTTAAATAAAGGTAAACAAAAAACCATGTGACTCGTCTTGTTCAGCCACTAGTATTGCGCCACAGATAAAAAACGTTACTTTGATAGGCTGAACAAGCTGAGTCACATGGTTTTTTTGTTTACCTTTATTTAAATACCTGAACGGACAGATTATAGTTTTAGATATCGGGTGGCAGATTAGTGCTCAGAATGTCACACTACATTTATGTTTGTGTAATGCGTAAATATGACCTGCTGGTACTGCATTAAATAAGTATTACTTAAAAAAGGACATGATATGGTCATAAATTAACCAACTTGTTTTTATATTATAATTATTTAACAACTTTTTGTGGGAGTCGAGGCTGCGAGAATTGCAATGTTTTTGTACATGTTATGGACCATAACATGCACAAAAACATTGCAAGTTATGGTTTTGATGGGAGTAGCATATTTAGAGCAGCTATGTGGCCGCTTTGTTTACAATTGAAGGTTTTACTGACTGGCCTATGGATTGTACTCTGACATAAATTGATCATTTAGTTTTGTTAATTTTATATCAACTCCGCTACCCAAAGGTTGTCTGGAAGAGATTGCTTTTTAGCAATAAGACGGCCTATTGTTTACCACTGTTTTTGCATTGTAATTTATCTTTTCGTGTGCAATAAAGTATGATTGTATTTAGGGATGTAACGATACACAGATTTGCCGATACGATACCGATACCGATATATAGTAGTTAATATCGGCGATACCGATACCGATACCGATATCTTAGCTGAATAACGAAGTATGAACTTCAGATATTTTTATGTCCTTATTATAACTAATGGCAATGACTACTGGCTATATTTACCAGAGAGTCAACCTTGAAAGTGTAAAGTAAAAATAATAAATTGTCAACTCAAAATTATTTTTTTTTTATTAAGAACCTAAGATTTAATTAACATAGTAATTATCATTGCACAAGGTAATAGAATAGACCAGTACATCAATTAAGTCAGAAATTGAAATTATTTTTTGCAGATTCTTTTTCATACAGCAAATTCTTCAAATATCGGTTGTATAATATCGGCGATACCGATATATCGGCGATACCGATATATCGGCCGATATATCGGTATCGGTATCGGTATCGTTACATCCCTAATTGTATTGTATTGATGAATAATCAATCCCTTTTCAGAAACATGAGCTGAACATCAAAGAAGTAGCCAACACCACAAGGAAGACGAGGAACTCTAGCCGAGCACTCTCCCATGATGATGGTATGGTTCATAAAAATTTCACTGCATTCTATATTATTTTAAACATGGTTTATCTATGGGGACTCCAAGGTGGGCTGGAAGAACGGTTAGCTACCCTTAAAACTTAGGGGCCATTCATTTGTTACGTAAGACGATTTAGGGGGGGAGTGGGGTCGACTGCGTCTTATATTTTCTTACAAGGTTTCTTACGTAAGATAAAAAATTGAAAACTTAGTATCTTAGTTAAACGCTCCTGCAAAAATGTTTCTTTGAAGAATAAAAATAAAAAAAAAAAACATTTTTCTTTTAGATTCTTACCTAACAAATAATTAAAGGGTCGGCCGATTCTTATTTTTTCTTACATAGGGAGGGAAGGAAGGTGTCATAATAAGAGCTAAAGATTCATATCACTCTTTTCCCTTTAGTGACACATTTTGCGCGTGTCTACTCTCCGCACGTTCTCCCGCCAGCTCTCCCTGCTGGCAGACTGACAGACTGTGACGTAATATAGATGACCTCTAATGATAGATCTATTCTCTGTATCTGTTCACTACTAACCAAACCATGCCCTGTCGTTTCCACTAACCGGGTGCTTTTGGGGCAGGCTACCTCACCGAGACGTCGCAGGGCTCCGGGGACCGCGGCAAGAAGATGGGTATGTATTGTCTTCTCTTTCTATGCCATCATAAGCCAAAAAGCGATATCTCGATCAGAATGGAGTTCTTCAAGTGGGGAGTGAATAGGTTCTTAAAGGGTCGGCAACGTGCACGTAATGCCCCTGGTGTTGCAAGCGTCCATAGGCTGCGGTGACTGCTTACCATCAGGCAGGCCGTACGCTTGTTTGCCACCCTAGTTGTATAAAAAAAAGAATAACTTTGAGACCTATTGGCTTTTTGTAAATTACAAAAGGTCATTTTCTCAAACTTATTCTGATTGAGATAGCGCTTTTTGGCTTATGAGGGCAGTTCTATGCCTGCCAATCAGAATCACTCATTTTCGTGTACAATTTTTATTTTCCTACTGGCTTTTACTTGTGATTTTATTTGTGTAGAATTAGGTTGGTCTGGTTGGGTAAATGAAACACCGAAAAGTCATCTAAAAAAAATTGTACATAGTTAAGGGCCTAATAAAAACAAAATCACGATCGCTTCCTCTGTGTTACGAAAGTTAGGCATACAAACTATATGGGTAACTTTCGTAACACAGAGGAACAAATTAAGTTTTGTTTTAATTAAATCCCTTAATTGTAAACATTTTTTTTGAAAATAACTCCGAATCGATTTTATTATGACATTTCAATTTCTACTATGTACGACAAAGGAATTGGATTTTTTCTCAATTCTCAGTTGATAAGACGTATTATTTGAAATTAAATGTCAATAGCAAACAATTTTGACTAATCTTGCACGTTACTTGATATCGAACGATATGATACCTCTAGTTGAGGTCGGGTATAGTTTGCCTCTGAATAAAAAAAAACTACGCTTGTGTAACATGTGTGAAATAGTACATTACACAACTAGGGTGGTAATACAAAGAAAGGCCGAGATCGCAGAAGTTTGTGGCCCGAGCTGCAAGCGAGGGACGTAAATATGCGATCGAGGGCTTTCTTTATTACCTCCCGTGTTGTTTATGTTATGTATGTATGCGTGTGGCCACCCCCACACATTTACCTCCGTAAATAAACGGCAGTGCGCTAACGGCAAGCTTTGGTTTCACTCGCTCCCACTCCCGTATTTATCAGTGGCGACTCGCGTGCGCGATCTACCCGCGACGTTAAAAAAGAAAACATGTCTGTGCATAATTTTGGAATTTTGTCAATTTTTGATCACAATAACCAGAGTTGGCAAACCTACAGAAGTAGGCTTAAGCAGTATTTCATAGCTAATGAAATTGACGCCGTGGAAGACCCTCAGAGGCAAAAGAGGAAAGCCATTCTTTTAAGCGCACTCAGCGAAAGCACGTTCAAACTAGCTGCGGATTTGGCGATACCGAAGCAGTTAGACGACGTGCCATTCGAGGATATATTGATTCTTCTAGACAGTCACTTCACGCCGACGCGCATTGGATTCGGCGAGCGTCATAACTTTTACTCCGCTTCACAGCAGCCGGGCGAGTCTCACACGCAATGGGCGGCGAGGCTCCGCGGCCTGACTGCTCACTGCGGTTTCGTCAATGTGGAGGAGACACTGCGTGACCGATTCGTGATGGGCATGTTGCCAGGCCAAGAGAAGGAGAAACTGTATGCACATAATCTACAGGATTTATCGCTGGCTAAAGCAGTTCAACTGGCTGAAAACATACGTTGTGCCCGTGCGGGCGCCGCGGCTTCCAGTGCGGATTCCGGTCACAGCGTGGAGCAGCTGTTTAAGATAACAAAGGGATCAAGGAAAAGCGTAGCAGCGTCTAAAGAGCAGTGTTCAGTGTGCGGTTATAATAATCACAGCTCATCAGAGTGTCGTTTTGCAAATTTTGTGTGTAAAAAGTGTAAGGTAAAGGGCCATTTGCGTAGAATGTGCACGAAAGTGAAGTACGTAAATTTGGGCACCGAGGACGAGGGCGATGACGACGGTAAGTTGTATAATATTCGTTCAATTCGCGGTGAGCCTATGGTCGAAACGGTTAAGATTCGTGGGTCAGATTTTAAATTTGAAATTGATAGCGGGTCTGCCGTGACAGTTATATCTCAAAATACATACAATAAACATTTTTGTGATATTCCGTTAAAATCTACGAACAAAAAGCTGCATAGTTATACTGGTGAAAGCATTCAGTGTATAGGAATGATCCCGTTACCAATTACGTTTGCTGGAAGTACTCAGTCGCTCAACGCGTATGTAGTATGCGACGATGGCCCCGCGCTATTAGGAAGGGATTTTATTTCTTTATTTAAATTGGAGTTAGCCCCAGTGCTTTATTGTGGTAATGAAAGTTTTGTGGGTAAACTGCAAAAAGAGTATCCACAGCTATTCTCGGATAAACTCGGATGTTACAATAAATGCAAAGTTAAATTGACGTTAAAAGAAAACTCTAAACCGATTTTTTTCAAGGCCCGTCCTATTGCATTCGCATTGAGAGATAAGATCGATGAAGAGATAAATCGGCTCGTTAGCTTGGGCGTGCTAGTGCCGGTCGAACACTCCGAGTATGCTTCTCCGATAGTGCCCGTTTTAAAGCGTAATGGCACAGTAAGAATCTGTGCTGACTACTCAGTGAGTATTAATAAACAGCTGGTAGTCGAGCAATATCCGTTGCCTACCGCGAAAGAATTATTTTCCCAATTATATGGTGGTAAAAAATTTTCAAAACTCGATTTATCAATGGCCTACAACCAGTTTATGCTAAGCGATGACTCACAAAACATCACCTGTATTAATACTCACCGGGGGTTGTTTAATCATGCTCGGCTGGTGTTCGGCTTGGCATCGGCACCAGCAATATGCCAGCGCGCTATGGAAGGCCTGCTGGCCGGCATGGAGGGCGTGCTGTGCTTGTTGGACGACGTGCTCATCACGGGCAACAACGACGAACAACACATGGAAAGGTTGCATTCGGTATTAAAACGGTTGCAAGAGGCAGGGTTGACATTACAAAAGGGAAAGTGTGAATTTTTCCAAGATGAAGTTTCCTACCTAGGTTACATTATTAATAAAAATGGTTTAAAAAAATCGTCAGATAAAACGGAGGCAATGGTGAAAGCGCCGGTTCCTAAAAATGTTAACGAGCTGCAATCTTTTTTAGGGCTGGTGAATTATTATAGAAATTTCGTTCCACAAGCGTCGTCCATCCTTAGTCCGTTATATGACCTTTTGAAAAAAGGGTCAAAGTGGTGCTGGTCTAGCGTTCATAATAATGCGTTCAACGAAATAAAACAGGCACTTGCGTCAGACCAGGTACTAGCGCATTTTAACCCTAAGGCGAAGGTCATTTTAACAGTGGATGCCTCCCCCACCGGGATGGCAGCAATCTTATCTCAGGTTGAATCAGACGGCAGCGAAAGACCGGTTTCGTTCGCTTCGCGAACTCTTAACGCCGCCGAGAAACGGTACTCGCAGTTACAAAAGGAAGCGACATCCATTATATTCGGTATACGTAAGTTTCACCAGTATCTGTATGGAAGATCCACTCCTTTCATTTTACGAACGGACCACAAACCGTTAACGAGCATTTTCCATCCAGAACGAGGTATCCCTGAAGTGTCTGCAAATAGGTTGCAAAGATATGCAATGTTTTTGAGCGGCTACAACTATAGAATTGAATATGTACGCAGCGCGGATAACAGCGCCGATTATCTGTCGCGAGCATGCCTGCCCCCGCGCGCGCGCGGGGAGGGCGAAGCGCATCCCGAACTGTGTGCGGACTGCGACCGCGCCGCGTACATATGTTTCGTAGCCGAGGGTAATTTGCCTATTTCTGTTAAGGAACTTCGCGACGAAACCACTAAAGACATTGTTCTTGAGCAAGTAATAAAGTATACTTTTAATGGATGGCCCCGGAAGGTAAACGATGAAAAGATTAAACCATTTCATCAGTGTAGGACACAATTGTCAGTAGAAAATGGTTGTTTAATGAGAGGACTCCCGTATTTATCAGTTTACATCATTTTATATCTACACTTGGCCAGAAAGCGGCTTTTTCCGTACACACCTGGCCACTTTATGGCCAGGTGTGGCATAAAAAGTTTTAATTTACCCACATTTGACATTCTTAGTTTGCAGTATTTAAAACGCATCATAAAGAACATATAATTTGTGTATGGATAAAGCAGTGTACACTGTACAGTTGTGTACATAATTAAGGCTTAAACAGTCGTGTAATCTTATAAAAAACTCGCCTTTGCCTCATTTCATAAAACACACTTGCGTTTTCAAGTGGTCTCGTTATGTACCAAGTGTTAATTTTTCTTTAGATGAGTATTAATTTAATCTCGATATATATTGACATTTTGTACCATTAATAAAAGAACCCTGTGGCTAGTTATTTTATGCCACGCCTGGTCATAAGCGCTGGCTAAGTGTAGAAAGGAAGCCCTCGATCGCACATTTATGTCCCTCGCTTGCAGCTCGGGCCGCAAACATCTGCGATCTCAGCCTTTCTTTATTTTACCACACTAGTTGTGTAATTGGCTAATTATTTATTTCTTGTATCTTCCAGCTCCCCCATCAACTGGCCGGGCCGCCCGTTCCCGTTCGGCCGAGGCCTCAGCCCGGAAGATGCACCCGCCCACCACAACTACTAAGCAAACAAGGCGCCGATCCAAGTCCGTCTATCGCACACCGGCTTATAACAAGATGGGGGCGAACAACTACCCTGCTATCACACCCAAGGTACGTGCCACAAACACGAGACTCAAACACCAAAGGGGCGCGCTGCCCGCTCCCGCTCTCGCTCCCGCCTCCGCTCTCGCTCCCGCCGCCCGCTCCCGCCTCAGCCCGGAAGATGCACCCGCCCACCGCCACTACTAAGCAAACAAGGCGCCGATCCAAGTCCGTCTATCGCACACCCGCTTATAACAAGATGGTGGCAAACAACTACCCTGCTATCACACCCAAGGTACGCGCCACAAACACGAGACTCAAACACCAAAGAGGCGCGCTGCCCGCTCCCGCCTCCGCTCTCGCTCCCGCCTCCGCTCCCGCTCTCGCTCCCGCCTCCGCTCTCGCTCCCGCCGCCCGCTCCCGCCTCAGCCCGGAAGATGCACCCGCCCACCACCACTACTAAGCAAACAAGGCGTCGATCCAAGTCCGTCTATCGCACACCGGCTTATAACAAGATGGGGGCGAACAACTACCCTGCTATCACACCCAAGGTAGGTGCCACAAACACGAGACTCAAACACCAAAGGGGCGCGCTGCCCGCTCCCGCCTCCGCTCCCGCTCCCGCCTCCGCTCCCGCCTCCGCTCCCGCCTCCGCTCTCGCTCCCGCCGCCCGCTCCCGCCTCAGCCCGGAAGATGCACCCGCCCACCACCACTACTAAGCAAACAAGGCGTCGATCCAAGTCCGTCTATCGCACACCGGCTTATAACAAAATGGCGGCACACAGGTTCCTTCCCCGTGGCACTATTTTGGCACCACTGTTCTTTTTATCCACAAAGTAACTTTTATGCCACACCTGGCCATAAGTTGCCGCTTTCTGGCCAAGTGCAGACATAAAATTATGTACACAACACGGGAGGTAATAAAGATAGCCCTCGATCGCATATTTACGTCCCTCGCTTGCAGCTCGCGCCGCAGACATCTGCGAACTCGGCCTTTCTTTGTATTACCACCCTATTTATGTATTGTAATCAAGGATCATTAAAACAAGAGGACTGCCATTCTCCATACAAAAAGCTGTTCCCCGAAGTTACAACGCCATCTATGTATAAGCTTGGTATAAGAATTATATTATTTACAATTATTCAACTTTGCAAACGTGACACAGTATTTATCATGAATTTTAAGAAGAATTGTGACATACATAATATTAATACTAGAAATAAACTTAAGCTCGCAGTGCCCACCACTCGGCTCCATAAAATAAAAACATCATTCATGGGTAATTGTGTAAGGTTTTATAATAAACTGCCAAGAAACATAACTGAATTATCTGTTAGCAAATTCAAGAATTGTGTAAAGCGTAAACTCATGTCCAAAGCTTATTACAGCACACAAGACTACATGAATGATGAAGCACCTTGGGATTAACTGCAACTGGAAATAACTACATTTTAATATAATGTCTCTTTCGTTGATTTTTTTCTGTTTTTGAACTTGTCAACTGTTTTGACACTTAGAGACCATATACATCTCTAAGAAAAAACTGTATTCATTTTATTTTAATTTAGTTTTTAAGTTATATCGTGTGAGTTGCAGAATATTTTCATTTCTGTAATATATTTAGTATAAACATTCCTATTTTATATTTTGACGTTTGGAGGTCCTTTACACCTCCAAAACTTAATATTTTGACAACGGAGACTCTTTACATCTCCATGAATTTTTATTATCAATTTATTTCTATTATTTTAATTGTCTTGTTTTGACGCCTAGAGACCTTTTACATCTCTGAAAATGTAGTTATAAGTTTATTATAATTATAACGTATTAATGAAATAGAATGTAATAATGTCATACCTGTTTTTAAAAAAGAGAAACTGGTGAGTTTCTTCCGGCGCTTCTTCTCACCAGAAGGTCACTACCCGAAGCGCCAAAAGAAAAGAAATGAAATAATACATACATATTTAGACTCAGACTTGTAAAAGAGCCCTTGAGGGCCTACTTGCAAAAATAAACTATTTTATTTTATTTTTAAATGTTAGAATTTACTTATTATTAGCTGTTTACGAACTAATTGTTACTATACTGTGTTTCTTTGTTCAATTATAACATCGTTAAATGTTTAGTTTTTTAGCGCCATCTAGTTTTTGCCCGGAAATCCCCTAGCGGTCGGGTTACGATCCAAAGTATGGAGAATGACAGTCCTCTTGTTTTAATGGTCCTTGATTGTGTACTAATACAGTCTAGGTGAAAATTATTTGATCAACTAACTTAAAACTATATTTAAACAATGATAGATATCAAAAATATTTTTACTATAAAAAACCCGATCGCGGTGCACTTTAAAAGTGCATAAAATCCGCCATTTTGTTTATTTTAACATACTTCATATCGAGTGACACTCGAGCCATCAAGACGAATCTAATGATGTATAATTTATCAAAATCGGTTGTGCCCTTGAGTAGTTACGAGCGGACATAGGAACGGACATACATACATACATGCATCTCCTTTGGGCTTCGCCGCAGTCGGGTAAAAAGTAATATTATGCCACACCTGGCCATAAAGTGGCTTATTCCGCACGCTGCGCGTACGGAAAAAGCCACTTTCTGGCCAAGTGTAGACGTAAAATGATGTACACAACACGGGAGGTAATAAAGAAAGCCCTCGATCGCATATTTACGTCCCTCGCTTGCAGCTCGGGCCGCAAACTTCTGCGATCTCGGCCTCTTTGTATTACCATCCTTGTTATGTATTGTACTAATTAAACAATGATAGATATCATAATAGTACATTACACAACTAGGGTGGTAATACAAAGACTTTATGGCCAGGTGTGGCATAAAATACATTTATGCCACACCTGGCCATAAAGTGACTTTTTCTCTCTTTTTTTTGATCTCGGCCTTTCTTTTTATTACCATCCTAGTTGTTTAATGTACTATTCATTCTTTTTTCTTGTTAAATAGTGGTAATGTTGTAGGTGGCGCCGCACACGCCGCTGACGCTGCTGCGGCAGCCGCGCCAGGGCGAGATGGTGGTTTCCATGTCCGGCTCCCCGCTCATGTCCTCGGTCTGCACGTGAGTACTTCCCATATGGGCATAGCGATTGTCGGACCGGGTGGTCGGCCGTGGCGTTCCCTGGGGTCGAACCAGGTCGCTAGCCGGACCACCCCGAGTTGGGTCGGACTGGGTGGGTGCCGGGGGTGCCTGGGGTCGAACCAGGTCACCTTGTCCCGGTCCACCTCGATAGGATCGGGCTAGACGCGTGAGTACGAGGGCGAGAGGGTTTTTTATTCAATGGGTCGATCTACTTTTTCTTACAGCTCATGGTTACGTCCCCTGGGCGACTCTTTAAAAACATGATTTTATATAAGTTTTCTACAGTGAAATTCATGAAACGTAGATTTTTGTCGTAGTTATAAGCCTATTAATTTATGCAGTCCATAAAATAATCGGCTTATAACTACGACTCTCCTGTGCACATACTATAACAGCTTTTTTAAGAAACTCTGACACTGTTGTCTCTTGGACCATGGGTCAGAATAACAAACAAGAAAAATTTGATTGACTTAAGTATGGGAGAGGGGGCAATACTTAAGGTAATTCCAGTCGGTCGGTTTTCCATACAAACATAAAGAGGATCATTTGTTTCCGCGACACCGGGAATTCCCGGTACTGCCATACTAAAATTTCCCGGTACTGCACGCTCTAATAGTTACATTTTGTCTGCGCAAATTGATACGAGTGATCTCAATATGCTAGCCGTACCGGTTTGCTGACGGCCCGTTCACTCTTGCCTTGACGACGGAAGCGAGTTCCACTTAGTTAGCGTATGAATCATATTAGAGTATAACTTTTCTAATTAACCTGTAGGTTTATGATGCTACTCTTTGTCACGCGATAAATAAATGATAAAGCATCCGTCACGTTCTGACAATATGTGTGTGAGAGTGACGGATGCTTTATCATTTATTTATCACGCGAAAAGCGTAGCATCATAAGCCTACTAGAGATGTAAATATTTACACTTTACGATTTTTATTTGGATCGGAAATCGTTTACCACTATGCTATGTTATGTACAATAAATTTAAGGGATAATGAATAGGTACCTCAGATGTGACGTCATATGCTTGCAAAACAACCACGTAACGTTACTAAATGTGGTTTTCCAGTATGGCGACGGAAGACAAAGCCCACTGCAACATAATGCTACAAGACGGCACCATGCTGTCACTCCAGCCGAAACAACTGCGCGAATCACAGGCTTTCATCCCGTTCTCTCTCATGGACGCCAATGTGCTACACCAACTTAAAACACTAAAGGATAACCTCGCTAAGGTCGTGAAAATGGGCGAGAATGTCATGAAATCATGAACTGAGACACTATCAGAAATCTACTTTTTAAGCGGTATTGTGAAAAATGGCTGGTGTACTGCATAGGCCAAAAGGCAGTACCGCATATTGGTATTGGTCACCAAACGCTTCCTACAAAACAGCTGCGTGTTTCGCAGATTTTAACCCTGTTCTCTCTCAGTGACGCCAATGTGCTACACCAACTGAAGACGCTCAATGACAACCTCGCTAAGGTCGTGAAAATAGGCGGCAATATCATGAAATTGTGATTTCTTTAGACATCAAGTTTTTAGTCTTAGAGCCTCATCATACTAGCGAGTTGTCTGCGGTCACCTAATTACCGCGACGCTGTTTTCATACTAAATGTATGGAGGCTCGGTAAATAGACGCAGTCATACTTCGTGAGAATGGCCGTTTTCTATACAAATATCGGTCGCAGCGAACTCGCTGCGTGATCGCCTACATACAAAATGCGTTCGCAACTCGCTTTTGCCTGACTATCTTGCGACCCTTATTGGGCATAGCAATCTTCGGACCAGGTGGTTACCCGTGGCGTTCCCTGGGGTCGAACCAGGTCGCTAGCCGGACCACCTCGAGTGAATCGGACTAGGTGGGGGCCGGGAGCGCCTGGGGTCGAACTAGGTCGCTTGTCCCGGTCCTTCGCAACTCGCTAGTGTGATAAGGCTCTTATAAGGTTGCGACCTTTGACCAATTTAATGTGAATTTCGCAAAAGGACAAAAAATATTATTGTGTATAGAATAGGATAATTTTAATATTAATTCCCTATTTAAAGTAAGCTTTTTCTCGTAGCGAACGAGCTTGTAAACATTGTAATACATTGTAATGTTGGTATAACAATTACGATCCTTAAATGATTCTGTGCTCAGATTTATTCAAAAATAATGTTAATATTACGAATTGTGAAAATGTCGAAATTTCAATATACAATATACCAGAATTTCAAGATAAAATTGTAGATAAATTGTATATGCATTGCATTTTTATTTGGTAATTGTAAACTATTTGCGTCATTCACATTTTGATTTTAAGCTCTGGACGATTGAGGCTTCGGGGCTCTGGGCATCACTGAAGCCGCATTAATGTGAATGTGAGGAAAGCAGTTTGTATTGTATTATTATATTTTTTGAATGTTATAGCTGAGCTGAGTCCGTTTAATGCATAGGTCTAGATTATCTTTGAATGTTGCCTCTGAGCATCACTCAAACCGAATTATTGTGAATATGAAGTATGCCGTGTGTTTGTATTGTATTATTATATTTTTTAATGTTATGGCTGACTATGCTGTGTGCGTTTAATGTAATGTCATTATAATGATTGATAGTATAATTTTAATTTTTTCTTGTGGTTTTTTTTATGAAATCTTACCCATAAAAATAACTGAATTTCAAATTACGTCACAAGTCTGTAAAAGTAATATGAAAATTTTAAATTGCGAGATGCGAAAAAAGTACCAGGGGTTCATACATGAATGAGGTTCTAGTTATGAAAATGGAACAAAAAAAAATCACACAAATTTATTGAGACGCGTCAAAATCCGCACATTTTGATTTGTAAAACTCGTCCTTGAATACAGCACCCTCCTTAGATTCTTATATTCTTTACCCAATTTCCAATTGAATCCATCCCGCTTCTGAGATTTTGTATTGTAGTCTTGTTTTTTTTTGTATTTGATGCTTGACTGTGAAACAAGCATCCTATACATGTCTTCATATCCAATACTTGTCTTCGTATCCAATACTCGTCTTCATATCCAATATTTGATTGCTAGACAAGCATTCGATACAAAGTACTGGAGACTATATCTAACAGACAAGCATATGATTCAAAAATAGTGTTTGACTAGTATACACTTCTATTTGAAGAATTTGTATCCATCGCGCTTCTGAGATCCTAGTATCCTCTACTCTTAATTTTTGTATCCATCCCGCTTCTGAGATCTGTCTATCCTCTACTTTTAGTTGGGATTTTTATATTAGCTATACGTTTAACTGAGATCCTTATATCCGTAATGGCTGAGCGTCTGTTCGACTTCCTTCACGTATTTTTCAGCTACCTTCTGCTGCCTCATGGCGGCCACCTGCAAACGATAAATATACAATGTTTTATTCTATACCTACTACACTACCCAGTTTTGTGACAGAAATTACCTTTTCTATTCCAGGGGACCTACGGCGACCGAAAGTATTAATCTCTTATTCGATGTACAATTACCGACACTGTCAGTAATATATGAATGATGAAATGGGCCACGCAATAACACATGCAGTGCTCAGAAACCATCGGATTTATTTTGTATGAAAATTTAGAAACTTAGCACTGAAAGTGTTAATATCCGAGACGGCCTAATTAGTAATTACTAATTACTATAGTAATAAAAGGGTATCAGATTACTTTTACGTGGACACTGACGGTGGGGCTGGTCCACAAGCTAAAAGTTGTTCAGCGAGCTATGGAGAGGGCTATGCTTGGAGTCTCTCTGAGGGATAAAATCCGTAACGAAGTAATCCGTCAGAGAACCAAAGTTACCGACATGGTTACTCGAGCAAGCAAGCTGAAGTGGCAGTGGGCTGGCCACATCTGCCGCAGAACTGACAATCGCTGGAGCAAGAGAGTACTGCAGTGGAGACCGCGTACAGGTAAACGCAGTGTGGGACGCCCCCCGGCTAGATGGAGCGACGATCTGCGCAGGGCGGCTGGCAGCAACTGGATGAGTATAGCTGATGATCGAGCAAAGTGGCGCGTCTTGGGAGAGGCCTACGTCCAGCAGTGGACTGCCGCAGGCTGATGATGATGATTACTTTTATATGGCCCGTTTCACCATATGCTGTAGCCGGTGACTATATCTAAGTGTAGGTATTTTTTTTGTGTAACACTATCTCGCGATCATCATAGATCGACAGTGCTGGCAAAGGGCGTTTTATTCTTTTTCATCACACTTGCTCGTAAAGGGTGTTATAACACGCGGGCTTATAGACCAGCTCGAGCTGTTTTACCTCCCGTGGGTTATAAAAATCTATAACTCCCACGGGAAGAAAAACTGTATGAAAATCTATAACTCCCGAGGGAGTTATGAGTTTAGTTTTAAAATATAGAACCTACCCGTACGTCATTTCAGACTAAGGAGGTTTCTTATCAGCCAAGGCTTATTTCACATCTTCAGAACTTGGCTACAAAACCAATTTTAGTGTATAAAAAAATTATATGGTATGTTAAACTATTATTTCAGTATTTTTTGCAATTATTTTGATGCAATTAAAATAATTTAGTTTAAAATTTTATTTTGAAAATCGGTACAATCTGGCGGTACTGCCTGTCAAGTTTGAAAACTAAACGCAGTTCTTAGCATTATCTGTGGAAGACTATATGAAAAAGTTGACAGTAAATAATTTTATTTTCCTCGCAAATGTGATGAAAAACATTGTGTGTACCACGGGCAGTAAGGGGATTACAAACTCGAGTCATTAAAAGCCCTCCGCCTACGGCGTCGGGCTCCTAATAGACTCTCGTTAATAAATCCCTTCTTACTACCCTCGGTGCACAATGTACTATAGTTAGGCTGCGTTTCCACCAGACCTGTGCTAGGAAGCGGAGCGGTGTGCGAGAAAAAATCCACCAATGCCGGGCCGCGCTGAGCGAGGCTACGCACGATGATTGGTGGATTTTTTCCTCGCACAGATCTGGTTGAAACGCAGCCTTAAACACTACATTTGCCACTTGCATGGCCTAAAATAAAGTTTCTTCTTAGGTAACGGACGTATACCTTCTCCTTGATGACCCGTCGCTCGTACTTGTCCTGTTGCTCTTGCTCCATCCTCAAAGCGACGCCTTCGTTATGGATCTTTTCGCGCATCTCCGCTCTAAAATAACAAAAAAAAATAAATATAGCTGTGAAATATCCTCGCATATGCGCCTGAACTACAATGCTAAGCTTTTTTCTTTTTTTGAAACTGACATACTTGCAAGTTTCACTGACTGTTGCAAAAATCAGCCCAGTTGGGGATCGTGGCGTTCCCTGGGATCGAACCAAACCCCTCTTTCCCAGTGGGCACATTGGGCAAGTGCCCAGGGCCCCGCGATCTATAGGGGCCCCCCTCAGATGAAATAGTGTTCTGCCAAAGTCATAGGGGCCCCATTATCGTAATATGCCCAGGGCCTCCAATAGGTTAAAGACGGCCCTGGATCGAACCAGGTCGCTAGTCCCGACCACCTTGAGAGGGCCGGACTAGGTGGCGGCCAAAGCGCCTGGGGCCGAACCAGGTTGCTTGGCGGGCCACCTTGAAGTTACGTTGATTGCTCAAAGTGAGCAGCGGCCCAGCGGGAAGGTTGAAACGTATCAACCTGTCCTTATGTAGAGTGTGTAAACTACTTGTACTTGTCTATCTTTATACTTTGGCACTAGGGCCACTGTTCACTAGTTGATATTGGGAATGTAACCCGAGTACCCGAAAACCCGGCTAGCCGACTTTATTTAGAGTCGGATAAAACCCAGGTATTTTGACTCAGGACCCGGGTTAAAAAACCTAGTAATTAATAAAAATTATGCACGTATCGTTTTATTTTAAAGATAATAAATAAAATCTAACGTCGGCCGCCTTAAAGCAAACGCAAAAAACATCAAATGCTTGTTTATCTTACTTAACACGGTCGGCAATGCAAGTTCATTGTAGGTAATGCAACCCGGGTAACGACTTTATTTAGAGTCGGGTAATACCCGTTTCATATTTGACCGGGTATTGCATTCCCTAGTTGATATTACCTCGCTCGCTCCTTGCTGTTGATCTGTTTCATGATCTCTTGGCGGTGTTGTTCGATGCGCGCCTTGCGTTTATCCTCTCGCTAGAAAACAAGTAAAAACTTCGAAACATGGAAACTCATTGAAGTAACATAATTCGCCCGGTAAGCCCTTCTTTCCCAGTGTCTGCAGTAATGTACTATTCTTTCTTATAGGGAACCTGCACGAAGTATAGGTGGCAGCACTAAACGACAAAAGAGACACGAGCGGACAATAAACGAAACTTATCGCCCCTGTCAAATCAAGGTCAATGTTAATGACATATCTAAGTGGCAATGTCAAATATAGTAAGTCGAAGCTACACGTGACGTTAATCTCCTTTATCGCGATAAATTAACGGCGTTTTCGTCAATGTGGCCCCAGCATGAGAGGGTAGATGATTTAGATTGGCGGCACGAGTTGGCAGCACCTTTGTCGTGCACGTTCCCTATATTGATGGCGCTCACCTACGGTTCAAGCCACAAACAGTGCGTAAATAGTACATTATGCGATACGAGTGGGCGAAGTTGGTCATTACAGTCGATGCTGTGTTGCTGTATAGCCGAGACTGTAATGTCTAATGCCCACGAGTGTCATACGACGTTTTTCAACATACTTGCGAATAAAAAATAATACTTATCATTTAGAATTTCTGTTTTGTACATATTTATTTAGTGGTTTATCTATCGTCGTCTATCGTCACTTCGTCGTGTGGTGTCGGCGCTGCGCGGGTGTAATATCCGCGCGCCGAACCACATGGCGTGCTCTCATTGGTCAATTGGCGGTAATTACAGCACTTGTGCGGTAATGTAAAGTAAAAAGCACTTGTGTGTAATAAGCTGCGTTCCGCGCGTAAGAACCACGAAATAAGAGCGACTTTATGAGCAAGTGTGTTGAAAATACCTCTTTCTCCTTCTGCAAGAACTCCTCGTTCTGTCTCGCGGCGTTGTTGAAGCTCTGCTCGTCTTTAGCGATCTCGCGGGCGATTAAACGGTGAATGTCGTGAATCTGAAACATTTATACATGTTAGTCTAGAGAAGTATAGAATTCTATTGTTGAGTTTGGTAATTTGGCTTCCTTCTCCTGAACAGTCAGGGCTTTCCACAGCCTAGTGTACCCGGGCGATTCTCCGAGCGTTTTGACCGCGCGGTTTGACAATCATTGTTGTCCGACGATTATTTACTATAACGAAAGGACAAATCGTGACAATTTTGATAAAACTAGATTTAACCTCGGGACTGTTTTTCGGTTTCATAATAAGTTAACTCTAGGCATCGTTTTTTTGAACAATATTTACTGAGACAATAATGACGAAAATAAAACGCCGTAAAAACGCTGAATATTGGCCCACCCTAAGCTAAACCTAATAGCCGGACAGACCAGCTAACTTGGCCGGACATTTGAGTAAAAAGGCCAGACACCCTACAATATTGAGGATTTTGTGTCTCAGTATTCATAGGTACGACAAAAAAATTGGCCGGACACGCAATCAAAAAGCCTAACTATGCCCGGCTTTATCCGGACGCCTGGCAACGCTACCCTAGACACTTCACACATTCAGGTGCCTAGCTCCTAAATTTCCATACAAACTAAATCCGATAGTCAGATTCTCGGCACTAAGTGTGTTAAAATAATAGGGTTGAGTATGACTATGAAAACAGAGGGGCACTTATTCAATTACCCAAATGGGAAAGAGTGTGCCTTATAGTAAAGTTTCATAGAGCGTATTAAAATCGGAGATTAGAACAAACGAGGAGTGTCTTTTTAAAAGGACTTATTTTTCTATAATTTTCATAGAGAAATAAGCCCTTTTGAAAATACACTCCTTGAAATTACGTAGAATGTGGTCCCGCTTTCTCCAGCCGTAGCGACATCTTATCATACCATATTTTTCTCGCTCACCCACTGTTCTTGCTTTGTATAGCGATAGTGCTGTCCCGCTCTCTCCACTGCAACTTGCTATATCTGTCTCACCTGCTGCTCGCGCGCCTCATGCAGATGCTTCAACTCCAGGTTGCGTCGTATGGCGTTGTCCCGCTCTTTCCGTCGGTAATTCCTCTCCACGTCCTCCTGGATCTTCAGGTTTCTGATTCGTTCCAGTTCCTCCTTCAGCTCTTGTTCCGCCTGAGAAGAGAGGTTCAGAGATGTTGAGTCATTAATTGAAAGGCTCCGCACATTGGGTCACTAGTGGCGGCCGCAGCCCGGTCACTGGTGGCCAGCGTTACCAGATTTTTTTGCAAGTCGGGATTTTGAACCTTTTTCAATAAAAAAAGCGAGATTCTTTCGTCGAAAGCGGGACATAGTAAAAAAACGTATATAATCAGAAGTTTTTAAATATTTATCTTTATATTTATGTTTTAAATTACTTGTCAGTGCTACCCGCACTTCTTCTGCACGCTACACGCACGGTCGAGTTATCCTCGAAAAGCGGGGCTGAGCTTGTCCCGCGCAATTTTGATTTAAAAATCGGGACGTGCCTCCAAAATCGGGACGTCTGGCAACGCTGCTGGTGGCCGCCGCAAGCTGTGGGCGTGCTATTTCATACATTTTGTATGGCATCGGCGCGCGGTGGGCGTGCTCGTGGCCTTGTTCGGCCACAAGCAGGAGTACAGCGCCGGGCTACAAGTGGCCACGTTTAGTAGCCCAGTATACGATCGTTCATAAGGTGATTCAAGTGGCTCGGTTCTTTGTTCAAATGCAAAAGAGCGTTAAGAATCTATCTTAATAACATCAAATTGCTACTAATAAGCTAAATTGCTGCATCAAATTGAAACTACTTATAAGTTCTGAGGCCCATGACAAATTAAGGTTACGTTTTCACCAGGGACCATTAAAACAAGAGTACTGTCATTCTCCATACTTTGGATCGTGCTCCGACCGCAAGGGGATATCCAGGCAAAAACTAGATGGCGCTAAAAAATCAAACATTTAACGATGTTAATGATTGAACAAACAAGCATAGTACAGTAACAATTAGTTCGTAAACAGCTAATAATAAATGAATTCTAACATTTAAATACTGTGTCACGCTTGCAAAGTTGAATAATTGTAAATAATATAATTCTTATACCATTCTTATACATAGATGGCGTTGTAAATATCGGGGAACAGCTTTTTGTATGGAGAATGACAGTCCTCATGTTTAATGGTCCTTGGTTTTCACCAAAGCTGTGCAAGATAGCGGAGCGGTGCGAGAGGAAAAACTACACCAATGCCGGGCTGTGCTGAGCCCGGCTAGGCACGTTGGTTGGTGGTTATTTAGCCGGCCGCTTAGCTAGCTCCGGCTGAAACGCAGCCTAATAGTGGACGAGACCCTCCGAAATTTTGTAATACGTTAGGTTCCTCGTATCCTCAAACGGATGCTTAGGATCGAGGCACCTTCAGCAGGCATTTCACCCGCCATATTGTTACGCCCCTGAACCCTACCTTCTGAGTCTTAGCGATGTGGTCTATCCCCTTCTGCTTGGCCACCTTGATGGCCTCGGCCTCACGCTAGTTCTTGGCTTTTCACTCTTGGCACTGCTTCAGGAAATTGACGACGCGGTCGTTCATGCGCTCTTTTTCCATCTGGAGCTGCTTGAAACAGAGAAGCTTCTGGCGCTGCTTGGAAGTTGGCGACTCCCTGCGAAGCCCGCGTTGTACCAAGCTAAATATGGTTAAAACAACCTCACCATTAACATAACTATACCTCCTCGGGATAGGGTTCTTCTTGCTCGTCGCTGCCGTCCGTCCTGGTAATCGTAAATGGGGTCCATCGAAATTTTGCAATAAATGTTAGGTTCCTTCGTGTCCTCAAACGGTTTCTTGGGTCTGTCAAATTAGTACCACTGGCCGCGAGTTCGCTTGACGCGCGACAGAGCATAACCCGTCACTGTCACACTATATTGAATGGAAAGGGACAGGTAGTGTTTGTCGCGCGTCATAGTTGTGCTAGGGGTACTGAAATGCCTTTAAGGCCTGGGACCAGACGCCACTGAACCTTACCTTCTGAGCCTTAGCGATGTGGTCTATCCCCTTCTGCTTGGCCGCCTTGATGGCCTCGGCTTCACGCTTGTTCTTGGCTTCTCGCTCCTGGCGCTGCTTCAGGAAGTTGGCGACGCGGAGGTCGTTGATGCGTTCCTCTTCCATCTGGAGCTGCTTGAAGTAGAGGAGCTCGGCGTTGCCTGTGGCACAGTATAATAGCAGTCATTTCTCTTCCTACAAAAGATACATTGCGCGGCTTGTATGTGTGCGCGCGCCGTGAACGCACTACAAGCAAAGTTTTACGAATGCGTAAGCAGTGCCGGATTAAGCCAGCGCGGGGCCTGTAGCATTTCTTCAAAGAGGCGCTTGGTTGGTCTTAGATTAGATATACTTAAATACCGATTGATCGGTAATTTTATACGTGACGAATTACATAATGAGGGGGGGGGGGTCCCCTTTTGCGAGTGGGCGGGGGGCTCCCCAATGCGCGGGGCCCGTAGCATTTGCTACTCTTGCTATATGGCTAATCCGGCACTGTGCGTAAGAAGGTTCCAGTTCTAATCGCGCCGGCTGCGCCTTGGTCTTGAATAGGTATCGGTATTGCGCCATCCTAAACGGCCAAAGAGTGAGTTCGGCAGCTGCACCTGCGTATGCCATGCGGTCCGCTGTATCACCCCTCAATGCTTGGCACCAGTGCCGGATTAAGCCAGCGCGGGGCCTGTAGCATTCCTTCAAAGAGGCCCTTGGTTGGTCTTAGATATGCTTAAATACCGACTGACCGGTAGTTTTATACGTGACGAAATGACTTAACGAGGGTCCCCTTTTGCGAGTGGGCGCGGGGCCCCCCAACGCGCGGGGCCCGTAGCATTTGCTACTCTTGCTATATGGCTAATCCGCCACTGCTTGGCACCCCACTAGGAAATGCAACCCGGGTAACCAAAATTTATTTAGAGTCGATTAAAACCCGAATAGCCGGGTATTTTGACTCAGAACCCGGGTTAAAAAAACCTAGTAAATAACTGGCCAAGAGCATGTCGGACCATGCTAAGTGTAGGGTTCCATAGCCGTAACTGTAAGGTAAAAAATACGATGTAAAATCTTCATAGCAATTACGTCCTTTTGTTGAGAAGCGCAGTTTATCGGCAATAACTCAAAAACAGTTAATCCAATCTTGTTGAAAATAATTTTCGTTGAAAGTATTAATTGTGCGTTATCTTTGTAATTTTTTTTATATTTTTCGGACACACGGTTTAGAAGATGTAGGGGGGGGGACACAATTTTCACAACTTTCGGAGCGATTATTTCCAAAGGTATTCACTTAATCACAAACATTACTTAAGAACCTTAAAATGTTTTCAAAAGAGCTGTCGAACTATGTACCACACGTTGACATTTTGTGAAAAAAAATTTTTTTAGCTTCTGTTACATGTATGGAGTGCCCCCCTAGATTTTTTTATTTTTATTATTTAACTACCAAACTTAGTTGCGGCATCTACAAGACATCTATATTCCAAATTTCATCAGTATAGGTCTTGTAGTTTTTGAGTAAAATGCCTGTGACATACGGACGGACGGACGGACGGACCGACATGACGAAACTATAAGGGTTCCTTTTTAGCCATTTTGGCTACGGAACCCTAAAAAGGAAAATGTGTGACATGGGGGGGGGGGAGGCTAAAAGTCTGAAAAATAGTGTAACGTACTTTGTGGATGATCTAAGCCTTTATTGACCGTCTTTAACCGATCCGTGGGAGCTACTTACCCTGGTCGAGGATCGACTTGAGCATGCGCTGCCGCTCGTGTTTCTCCTTCAACTTCTGCGCTTCGTCGATCTGCATGGCGATGTTGGACTGGTTCACTCGGATGCTCTCCTCTTCAATGCGTTCTGCTTCCATCACCTGTTTGTACGAAACAAAAAGTTACGGATGCAGCGATTGATAATACATACTCAACAAGTTCGCCGGCGGTACCCTAATTATAGAATGACAGTAAAAATTTCTCCATACAATACCTATGATTTTATGAAAGCGGTAAGCGCCGTACTGCGTGTGTGCGTGTTGACTTGAGTCAGGCTCAAGCTGAAGTTTCAGATTACACTCTGCTTCGACGGTAGTGTCATCGTTGTTGCCCCACATGACTGTATAAATCCGGATTAATGGTACCTATTGGTTTTTTCATCACACTTGCTCGAAAATGGTGTCATTACACGTAGGTTCTGCGGGCCGTAAATGGCCTATTACGCCCTAGGGCGTAAAGGGTTTCTTTTTAAATTTGAAACGCTAGTTCTGTTTTACTCTTATTTGTCATGTTCAAAGGAAACGCCAACTTACTTTATTAACTTTTATCACTGAAATATTTATTTAAAGATAACTGTTATTGCAAATACACGTAAACACATATTTCGGTAACATTAATTAAAGGTTTAAATAATGTATTTCTTTATTTTGCAAATATAAGATAAACTAAAATGGCCGTTACCGCTATGGTTTCCGAACGTGACTTGACATTCGCATTGTCTATGGATATACGTGACTAATGTCACTATCTGTTTTAATATTTTCTTGTCATACTAGGGCGATTAGTAAGGTTATATTATATTATTAAGATTTCCTCACAAGTGTGATGAAAAACATTGTGTGTGCCACGGGCGGTAAAGGAATTTCAAACTTGTGTTATTAAAGCCCTCGGTTTCACCTCGGGCTTCTAACAAACACTCGTTTGTAATTCCTTAATTCCTTACTTACCGCCCTAGATACACAATGTACTATTCTCGGCAAGCACCGTACTGAATTATAGGCAATCGCGAATAAATACTGCGTTAGCCGCAGGTACCGTCCGTTAACTAAAAGATTTGAACCAGGACTTTGTCACGCCTGAGCTCGGAGCTTCATTCGGCCATCTCTCCTAGCATCGATTTCCTCATTACTGAGGGTGGTGATTTCTACTTTGCAGTGTGATTGTGCGTCTGACTCTGACAGCAGTGCGCCACTTAGGTGGCCACTGCCTTGAGCATTCGCTCTATGTTAGCACGTTAAGGTGGGTTTAGACCAAACGAAGTCTAACACATTCTAACAAACAAAACAAAGAATTTGGTAGAGTGGGGTTAGAATGTTTGGTCTAAACCCACCTTTACAAATCGAATATTTGGCAAATCGATACCGCGAGCGCGAGCGGTTTCGTTACGCCCGAAGTAAATATAGGGGAAAATCGTAACGAAACTGAGATTTTTTTTATCAGTTTCGTTACATTATCCCCTATATTTAGTGTGGGTGTGGGTGTAACGAAACTGACATTCAAAATTTGTACGGAAAAGTTGGGATATTTAGGACAACTTTTTTTTACTTCATAAATCAAGTGCTCATGATTCTGAGTAAAATGGTATAAGATACACCGTGAGCTGACAAAAAAGTAAAAGGTACATTTTTTCTGCAATTGAGCCTAATACCAGAATGCTTTGCAAATGCGGGATTTGGAGAGCTATCAGGGTGAAAACCTGGGGCGTACCGTACGTCTAGTCCGCCATTGGTTATTAAATAAATAAATATTAGGGGACAATCTTACACAAATCGAACTAGCCCCATAGTAAGCTCAATAAGGCTTGTGTTGTGGATACTAGACGACGATAAATTTAATAGATACAAATACTTAAATACATAGAAAACATCCATGACTCGGGAACAAAATATTCGTGCTCATCACAAAACTAAATGCCCTTACCGGGATTCGAACCCAGGACCTCTAGCTTCGTAGGCAGGGTCACTACCAACTAAGCTAAAGCGGTCGTCAAACCATATATTATATTAACCACTAACCTTGGCAGTCTCGTGGGAGCTGATCTGCTCCTTCAAGGCGGCCAGGTTCTGCAGGCGCAGCGCGTGTCGGCGCTCCTCCTCGGCTTCAGCTCGGGTCACGGCCGCCACTCTGTTCTCTTCCATTATCGCGTCCAACCTGTAAGCGTATGATGCTACGTTTTGTCGCTTGATAAATAAATGATAAAGCATCCGTCACGTTCTAACAAATAGTGTGTAAGAGTGACGGATGCTTTATCACTTATTTATCGCGTGACAAAACGAGGTATCATAAGCTTACTTTGTCAAGAGGCTCAGTGCTCATAAATCAGTGTTAGACTTTATTTGGGGTCAGTGTCGGACTACCGCCCGATACTCTAACGATGCGGCTTTAAATGTAAAGTTCGATCAAAGTTTTGTTTGCAATAGGTACCTTCAAATAACTTAAATTAAGATAGTTAATGCAAAGTTCAATTCTGAAAGCAGTCTCACTTTTCGGTTTGTATGAAAAAAAAATAGAATGGGGATGACGACTGGGTTAAAAATATATACCTAATTCTATTTAGTCCGTCAGATAGATTATTGAAAAATATGGGACACGTATTTTTTGGTTTATCAAAATATTAAAAATCGGCAAAGTTGTAGATCATCAAACTTCTGGAGTGGGGGCTTGTGACGTCACTCCTAGGTGATAATTGTACCTAGTAGTGACGTCACTCAAAACTTGTAAGCACTCTATCCTCGTCATTTTTTGATTGTCAAACAAAAGAAAAAATACGTGTACAATATTTTTTAATAATCTAATTGACGGACTAAACAGTTTTTTTTAGTCGTCTAGCCCATTGGGCGTGTTTTTAAACAGTTGCAAAACCAAAGTAGCTCAGATTAAAGAGTAGAAACGACTCTTTCATTTAAAGCCCCTTGTTAGAGGGACTCTGTATAGAAAACGGACGCATTCGTCATATAAAAGTCTCTATCTCTATAGAGAGCTAGATACTTTAAGGTAAGATAGCCTACCCTACCACCAATGGTATTTTCACACCTCCTAT
Organism: Eudemis profundana; assembly: GCA_947034925.1. NCBI lineage: Eukaryota > Metazoa > Arthropoda > Insecta > Lepidoptera > Tortricidae > Eudemis > Eudemis profundana. The sequence continues at coordinate 2,975,103 of OX344814.1, read as the reverse complement.
TCAGAAAAAAGTATTTTGCTCCCTCTTAAGAGGGATCTAAGTAGCACTTTTCTGTTCAAGGACAACAGGGTATTTTTAGTTTGAACCCACTTAGAATATGCCATACCATAGACAGCTTTATTAGTATATTACACACCAAGGGCGGTATAATAAGGAATGGCCCAGATCACAGATGTTTGCGGTCCGAGCCGAGGCGCGAGGGCCATAAATATAATATGGAAGTGGTATTTTCGTCCAGTCCGTAAAAAATAATAATCGTCTTATAAAATAATAATAGACTATACATTTAACAATTTAATTTTTAATAATAATGTGTGACGCTCTTTGATTAACTATATATATATATTTCGTTATTTTGGTAGGTAGCGGTTGTATTTGAATTTTAATCATAGTCGGTGTGAAAAGCAGTATGTGTCACACGGTAGCAAAATTATTTTCACCACGGGTGTTAACACTTGAATCCCTCACTACGCTCCGGATTCTACTTTAGATCCCTCGCTACGCTCGGGATTCAATTGTAGAATCCTTCGCTTCGTTCAGGATTCAATGTACGCCCTCGCCGTAAATATATCATTTTGCTCCCTTGTGACACAATCTACTATTGTTTCCCCTATTACTCTCACCGTCTCTCTTCCTCCGTGAGTTCCTTTTTTATCAGTTCCTTCTCTACAACCTGCGCGTCGCGTATGGCGTGGCACTTGGAGGCGAGGATGATGCGGTTGCAGAGACGCGGGCCCTGCATGTTGTCCGCCTTTAGCACTGGAACACAAGAGGATGGAGAGATTAAAAGGAAACAGGAGGGCAGTTTTTTCATACAAACGTAGTCCCCTGTTTCCTCCCTGGATAATGCCAGTAGAGCAATAATTTTTTGTCCAAAAATCTATGGCTACTATTGATATGTTCCTATGTTTTCCTTTTTACGATAAATTGATTCTCAAAAGAGATATTAACCTTCAAAAACCTAAAAAAATGGCAGATTTTCCGCTGTGTTCACACATCCAGAAAACAAATTTGACTAGATTATTAAAAAAAAGGAAAACATAGGAACACGGCCAAAGCCTTTCCTTAATGTTTAATGAAAAAATTTGTTAAATAGGTTAAGTTTTGGGGAAGAAATCAGGGGACTACGAAACGTTGTTTTCATGAAATTTTAAAAGGTATTTTCGGTCCAAGCTGCAGTTGTCTCTATCGCGCTCTGCGGGGGAGAGGCGGGCAGTGCGGGACAGCGACACATTTTACAAATACCTAATTTTCAATTTTCTCCACCTTACTGTTTCCTCTTAAGGCTTGCAACCGTTAATCTTTTGCCTTAGGCATTAGAAGGTGACTGACATAACATTGATTTTACTGTTACTAGAGTATGTGCGGAAAGAGAATAGGCGTGGCGAAAAATGGAACTAACCTAACCAGTATGGCCACAGAACAGAAAATACGGCACATGCGGTACAAAAGCATTACAGCGCCCCCCGAAATTAATCCTAATCTCTTCCGCACAGACTCTAACACCGTGATCCAAGTTGGCCGAAAATAATAACTATCATTATTTTCTTCTAGACTTATTTCATAGCCTGAACTGGCAACGGCTGGTTACGGGACAATGCCAAGTAGATTACATGATAATTATATTTTTTCTTATTTATGAGTTGTCGTCTACTTATAAAAACTTTCGTATGATTCGGCAAGTATTAAGTATAGCAGCTTTTTGTAGCTACTTAGGAATAACACCAGTACGTCTAGCATAACTGGCCGCGTTTTTCGCGCGACAGATCATCACCTGTCACTGTCACACGATATTGAGTGGAAAGAGATAGGTAGCATTTATTGCGCGACAAAGAGTCGCGTTTCACAGTTGTGCTAGAGGTACAGGGCGTCACGAAGCTACAAGTTACAATTTTACAAGTCTAAAACTAGCAACATTGACCAAATCAACCAATGACGTTGCTGTATTTGACCAAACGGGGCCCAGTGGTTGATAAAACTATTGGGACTATGTAAACATTGTATTTTATTATTATTATTGATTTAAACTTAAAAACGGTACTTAATTGCGTAAGAACATAAAATTATTTTGGACGTGCTGCCTAAAATGACTTCGTCGGTCCGGACGTGCTGTGACTTCCATGGTTTGCAAAGGGACATTGAGTGCGGTGAGGACTCTGGCTAACAAGTTAGCAAGTTAAAGTGCAACGAGCTGGGTCGCCGAAAGTCAATGGAGGCCAAACGTGCGACCGCTTTTTTGATTGTAGGACCGGGTGGTTGGCCGTGGCGTTCCCTGGGGTCGAACCAGGTCGCTAGCCAGACTACCCTTGGATGTCGACTGTGTGACACACAGGTCGGGCTGGGTGAGTACCGGGGGTGCCTGGAGTCGAACCAGGTCACCTTGACCGGCCTACCTCGATAGTATCGGGCTAGGTGGGGGCCTGAACGCCTGGAGTCGAACCAGGTCGTTGGCCACGTGCGACCGCCCGCTTTGGGAAAGACGTATGTTTAGCTGTAGAAGTCTAAAGCACGAAATGATGATGATAATGACTAATTACCCGGTTAGAGGTTAAATTAAAGCTTGTAAAATCTACCCGTTAATCAGTATCTATACGAGTAAAGATACCTAAAACTTACCAATTACTTACGACAGGGGTTCCCAATCTTTTTCAGCCCGTGGCGCACTTACAAGTTTAGTACTTCGTCACGGCGCCCTACCCTAGTTCGCTCAAAATAGGTATTGTTGCTTTATAGGTACCCGCAAATATTTGTGGTTATAGATAATAACAGAGGATTGACTCACGGCGCCGCTCTTTCTACGGCGCATCAGGGCGCCGCGGCGCACACTTTGGTAACCCCTGGGTTAGAGGTTAAATTGTAAAATCTACCGGTTAATCAGTACGTATCTACGAGTTAAGATACAAGATACCGATTACGAGTTATATTAGGAAGGATGATGTTACTCACTCTCGGATCTGCTGAGCGTGTGCGCCGCTTGGTCAGGGCCCTCCAACTCGGGGTCCGCTTCGCCGGTCGCCGCCTCGGCACCGGGCTGCGCCTTGAGACTCTCCTGTGAAAAGTCGTAACCAGAAACTGAATCGACTAAAATGTATATATACAGCGTGGAAATCTAATACGGGCGAATATTGAAACGGTGGTCAGCATAGGACCTAAGAAGTATATTTAGATAGCTTTTGCTTAAAACTACAATTACAATAATTACCATACAAAATAATTCGGCCCGCAATGTAACGCAACACATTCAGGTTGACAAACACGCTAGTTGACAGTTACTTTAAAAAGCTCGTATCTCGCAATGTCATAACAAGCATGTATGCTGTACATTGCTGCATTGTATATTTTCAAAAATTAGTAATCAGGTCACTATTAAGTGTAATTTAAAAAATCGTATTAATTAATGATAACACTACTAAACGCTATATCTGGTTTAATTTTTTGCTCGTATTAGACTTCCACGCTGTATACATATATATTAGGGATGTAACGATTACGATACCGATACAGGCCCATATATCGGCATCGCTGATTATATACAACCGATATTTGAAGAGCGCGATAAAAATTTGATCTTGAAAAAATCTGTTAAAAGCCATTTTAATTACTGACTTAATGTACGTGTCGGTTTATTACCTCGTCAGCATCAAAAGTAACTTGGCACTTGAAAGTTTCAAAGGTTCTTAATCCATTGACATAAGAACTTTTGATACGTTCAAATGCCAAGTTACTTTTGATGCTGACTGTACATACTCAATACCTAATTTAACAAGAACTAACAATAATTAAATATAGGTACGCAATCACACCTCATTTTTAAAATTTTCAATACAAATTAGTCTACCAATATTTAGAGGTACATTCATATCATTCTCTTAACATTTACACATACATAATTATATTATTATATTCAGCACACTCAGAAATTATTAGAACCCTTGCAAATTCATGCTCAAAGTAAATAAAGGCAGTTTTCATAAAGTATCAAATTATCTCGTTGATGAGTTCGTAGTCAGACCACTAAAAGGAAATGATAATGATAGATCGTACCTTTAGTTTGCGTTTGCGCATCTCTGACTCGTGCGCCGCCCGCTGCACCGCCGCCTCCTGAGCGTGCATGGCTGCGATCTGCTCCTCCTGGCTCATCACCTGAGGAACGAACAACGAAGTGTATAGGTAATTTCACGAGAGTTGAGGTGAATGATTACACACACAACTACATGAAGTACTCATTGCAAAAAAAGTGAATGAATGAAATGAATGAGTGAGTAAATAAACACAAGGCTATAGTTTAGACAAACTTTTTGGTCTATCTTGCAATTCACTGTTGAACCTGCTATCGGTACGAAAAAAGAACAGTAATTTCAAAATCCCGCTGTCATTACATGACAGTGTTGTTGTGTGCGTGGCCTCAACTTTCGTGAAATTACCTATAAAGAGGTTCCTAAAGTCCTATCCCCAAGGCAAGGTGACTAGACGGGCATCGTCTCGGCCGGCGGGGTCGGCCATCGCAATAATCCCACACCAACTCGCCTCGACCACAGATAAGTAAGAGTACTACGTAAGTATGGCAGAGCGGCACCAGTTGTGCTAGGGGTACCCTACCTTGGCCTGCTGCTTTAGCCGTTCGAACTCGGACTTGTGCATGACAGCCGGGTAGTAGTTCTTCTCCCTCCTCGGCACGGCCAGCTTGCGCCAGCCGCCGATCTGCGGGACCATCATCACCTCCCGCTCGGGGAGCTCGCACTTGTGGATCGGCCGCTTCGTTATTGGGAACTTGAGGCGGCATTGAGATGGTCTGGAACGGAAATTAAAAATATATCGCCTGGTGACAAGCAAAAGTCACTAAAACTTCTGTCACTGCTCTTCAAAAGGTCGTATCTTGTGCGCAGACGATTTAGACCAGGGAAACCTGCATAGAGCCACGAAGAAACTCAAAGGTGTATGTAAAGTCTCCAATTCGCAGTGGACCAGCATGGGGTCTACACCCCACTCACTCTAAGGAGATTAGGCCCCTGTCCAGCAGTGGGACGTGTATAGGCTGATGATGATGATAATGAGATTAGGGATGACCAACGTCGAGTGTGGCAAGGCAAAAAATATAAATGATATTTTTTTTTTTTTTTTTTTTTTTTTTTTTTTATTTTTATTTATCGTATAAAATAATAACTTATTAAATACGTATACAATTACAATCTAGCCTAAATACAGACTAATGAGTAATATAAATTTGACCTAGTTTTATAAAGTTATGATATATAAGATTGTGTCCATCGGCACTTTTCTTATTGTCTCTATTTAAGGGGAAGTCACTTTGTTCATGTGTCTATAGTTAATACTTTCACAGCACTTTTTATTTATCACTTTACACTAACTCAAAAGGTTTCGTTCTCTTGAGCCGTCGCACGATGTCCGTGTGATCGAGGAGCTGGATTGCCTCGACGTTCACATGATGAAGCAGCCTTTTTTCGTGGGCTTCAGCGTATTTTTTTACAACTTTATCGACGAACTGTATGTTGAGGTCCCGGTGTAGGTCGTCATTTCTTATATACCAGGGTGCATTCACAATGACCCTAAGTACTTTATTTTGAAATCTTTGTATAATGTGCATGTTGGTTTGTTTGGTACAGCCCCACAGCTGTATTCCATAAGTCCATACTGGCATAAGGACTTGTTTATAGAGAAGTAGTTTGTTATGTACTGACAGTGAGGAGTGTCGTCCCAGTAGCCAGTACATCTTCTTGAACCGTATTTCAAGTTCGTCTCTTTTCTTTTTAACGTGAGCTTTCCAGCGAAGCTTCGCGTCAAGCGTCATACCTAAGTACTTGGCTGTATTTTCGTATGGTATGCGTTGTTGATTTATATAAACTGGGCAGTACTGATCTTGTTTATTTGTAAAGTTGACATGAATGGATTTAGACTCATTTAACTTAATTCGCCATTTCTTTGTCCAGTTATGGACTTTGTTGACAGCTACTTGAACCTTTTCCGCTGCTTCTGCATGGGTACTTCCAACCGCCATTATAGCGGTATCGTCGGCAAAGGTCGCAATAGTGTTGTTGTCTAGTTCTGGAATATCACTTGTGTACAGTAGGTACAGGACCGGGCCTAGTACGCTGCCCTGTGGTACTCCAGCTTTTATTTCTTTGATTTCTGAGTAGGCATTTTCTTGCCTTATTCGGAAGACTCTACCTGTTATGTAGGAATGCAGTATATCTGTAATCGACTTGGGTAACAATCTTTTTAATTTAATTATGAGGCCTTCATGCCAGACTTTATCAAAAGCCTGCGCCACATCTAAGAAAACCGTAGAGCAGACTTTCTTGTTTTCAAGGGTATTTTCAACTATATTTGTGATTCTGTGTACTTGGTCTATTGTCGAATGACTTTCTCTAAAGCCAAACTGATGTTCAGGGATAAGTTTTTTATCTTCTATAATAGGTTTTAGTCTTTTGAGTAAGAGTTTTTCAAACAGTTTTGACATGACAGGCAGCAGGGAAATTGGCCTATACGACGTGGTGTCGGAAGGTGGCTTTCCAGGTTTAGGTATCATTATTACCTCAGCGACTTTCCATGAATCTGGTACATACTTTAGCCTTAACGCAGCATTAATAAGGGTTGTCAGCTTAACTATAGCTTTCCTTGGAAGATTGTGTAGTATTTCTCCTGATATAAGATCAAAACCTGGACATTTCCTAGGATTGATATGTTGTTTTATTTCTCGTTGAACTTCTCTAGGTGATACCAGTTTTAGTTCGAATTGATCTTCACATACGAGTAAGTAGTCGTCAATTGGTTCGACATTTGGTTGGGAATCGTTTGGTCTAAATATACCCTCTAGGTATTCAGCAAATTGTTTTGCTTTTTGTTCATTAGTAACTGCCCAGCTTCCGGTTCCAAGTCGAATTGGCGGAATATGATTCATGGGACGTTTTAGGTTTTTAGTTGCTTTCCAAAGTGAGTAATCTGTGCTACGCTCACTAGTTAGCTTTTGGAGATATGTACTTGTACAAGAATCGGTGTGGCTTTGGATTCGCCTCCGTAGTTGTTTTGTGAGATTATTTAACACGTTTTTGTCTTGTGGAGACCTAGACTGGTGCCATATTTTTCTCTGTTTTCTTTTTTCTGCTATTAGTTGCCGAATTTCCTTGGGGTATGCGTTCTTGGTATCTCTTTTTATAATTTCTGGCGTATTTTTCCATGCGGTTTGTTGTATTAGCGTTACAAAGTTCTCTAAGTCTAAATTTAGCTCCTCTTGGGTCTTTAATGATACTTTGAGGTTTATACTTTTATCTAATTCTAGTTTAAAGCTCTCCCAGTCCGTTTGTTTGTTAACAAGGCTAGGGCTAGTTTCCTTATTTAGTACTTTTTTATGTATTTTTAAGTATATAGCTGAGTGATCTGAGTTCATATCATAACTTTGCTCAGTTTCTAGATAGTTACGAGATATATTTTTGTATACAAAGAAGTCTATCAGGTCTGGGATTTTTAATGGGTCAGTTGGCCAATATGTAGGAGATCTTGTTGATGCAACGTCACATTTAATTTCTGTAATGGCATTCATGAGTTCTCTTCCTTTTGTATTCGTGAGTCTGGAGCCCCAGTGCGTATTTTTTGCATTGAAGTCGCCTCCTAATACAAATCTTTCACCGAGTCGCTGCAGAAGGCTTATATACGTGTATTTTTCTATAGTATATCGAGGTGGACAATATATAGCTGCCACCGTGAGTGGGTATTTTTCGGTTTGGATTTGGATTGCTATGCATTGGGCCTCAGGTAGTTCGTGTTTGATTTGTTCCTCATGTTGAATTTTTGATTTAACAATCACAGCACTGCCGCCTCTGCCTTTGTTTGCTGGGTGTAGTGCGTGATAAATGTTATAGCCTTTAAATGTAATGTATGATTGTCTTGTAAAGTGTGTCTCTGATACAAGGCACACATCAATATTCTCTATGTCTAGGATTACTTGAAGTTCATTCTGGTGTTTCAGTAGTCCATTACAATTCCATGCCATAATTTTTAGGGACTTATGCATGGTTATTTCTTCTGTATATTATGTATAGCTGTTTTAGTGCTATTTTCAATTCTTTTCAGGCGTTCGTCAAATGACGCCATGAACTTTAAAATTTCATTGAGTTTGTTTTCTTCAGTATTAGTTTGCACTTGACGCTGTATGCTTGAAGCATTTTTGGCTGCAGTCTGAGCATAAGTGACGTTTTTATTTACAGCTGACACGACTTTTGAGCTGGGTTTTTGCTGAATGGCGGTTGGCGTATTTTTCTTGACCTCTGGTTGTTTCTTGGCGGTCTTGTTTCTCAATTTCTGCATTTCCTTGGCTATCATACAGCCTCTGTAGTTTGCCGGATGCGCTTCTCCGCAATGCACACATTTTGGCTTGTCTTCTACTCGTTTCTTGCAGTCTATAGTAAGGTGTTTTCCCGTACATTTAACACACCGCGGTTCTTTAGCGCAGTATTTATGCGTATGTCCATAAGCTTGACAGCGTTTACATTGTGGGATTAGTTTTGATGACTTCAGCGGTTGAATGTCTACCACACATCCTAATATACATTTCAGCTGATAGATATTATTGATGCTTTCCTTATTATTGAAGGTAAGCATAAACATGTTAAGTGGTTCCTTGGTTTTCCAGCTTAATTTGTTTACAGCATCTTCAATGAGTAAACCCTTAGATTTTATGTCTTCTATTATTCTTTCAGGTTTACAGGAAGAAGGTAATTTCTTCACCATTACTCGTATGGGTCTTTCCTGTTTGTTTTCGTAAGAATGCCAGTGACAGTTATTATCTTTTAGCAACTTTGTGATCGCTTTATACGACTCCTCGTTACTTGCGTTTATTTTGACACCATCGCCGTTCAACATCTTTATTGAAAAGGTGCCAATTATTTGATTTTCTGACAAAAAGTCATAGAATTTTTGATAATCTTTCACGCCATCCACTACGACGGGCGGTGGCGGCGGTACTTTCTTTTCCTTTACCTTCCTAGGATTTTCTTTTTCTTGTGGTGAGAGTGTGGGTGACTTGTTCAATTTCCTTTTTTTCCTTGATTGTGATCTGATCCACTCTGTTTCTTTGGCGAGTTCTTCCTCGTCGGTGCCATATTCCGCATCCGGCGACGTTGTCTCCATAGTCAATGTTGATGCAGCTATAGTTTTTGTTTCCATAGCACATTTTAGCTGATTTTGAAGAATTTCAACTTGATTCTTCAAATCTTCAATAAGGCTTTGCTGTTTTAATCGCTCTTCCCTTTCTTCACGATACCGGTCGTATAACATCCGTTCCGTTTCGGTTACTAGCTTGATACTAGTTTTAGTTGGCGTATCCATTGTTAAGGCAGGCGATAACTTCGCCTTAACAATATTATTTGTCGTCAATATTTACATACCTAGCGCGATGACTAACTAGGTCATCTCGTCTCGGCCGTATGCGACGGCGTTTTGATGACGCGTATTCACTATGCACTGTTGGTAATCGCGTTCGCGACCGACACAACTGTTCTAAGCGAAAATCGAACGTGCAATATATGATAATAAATGATATTAAAAAAAAAAACGTTAGTAGGTAAACAGTAGAGCTTCATGGTCAGGTAAAGTTGGCCACCCCTGATAAAGATGATGACTGGCAGCCAGTGGCGGACTAAGTCAGTCGCAGGCCCGGGGTAGCGTAAGTATGCCCGCCTTCCCTATACTGGCTGCTGAAAGCTGTTTAAAAGTTATGGTGACGTACAATAAGCGCCTACATGAAATATGACAGCAAGCAAGGCGAAGGCTTCAAAAGCAAGGGAATTTCGTTTCAGCAGTAAGTAGGGCTGGACTTGAAAGGGCTGGGCTTGAAACACAAGATACGCGCAGGCTACTTTGAATTGTTAAACAGACCTATGTAGTTGGTAACATCCTGGTTCGCTTCTTTTAGTTGCTCTTCTGATTACGTGGTAAGGAATAGAATCGTGTGGATTTGCCGTCGGAGGTGACATTGTAAATTATTTAACAAAATAAAGGCTAAGGACCGAGTGTTGCCCGGCGCACTAAATAATAGGTTGCCTAGCAATGCATTTGGGTTGTTGATTACTGTGACAACTTCACATACGAAAAACTTTTACATTTTGCCTCCAAAGTCAGGCCTGTGTCAAGAAGAAAGTTTTTGTTGTCTATGCTTTTTTTTTTTTTTTTTTTTTTAATTTATTGCGTGACCATGGGTGCATGCCCTTCAGTCGAAATATTAGAAATACATAGAGAACCTTAAACTAGAGTCTGGCTAATGAAAGATGAGACTGACATTTATTCCAAACTTTTTAAATGGCGACATTATACAAACGTCAAATGTGTCAAACGTCATTAGATTTCTGAGGATAGTATGCTGTGGTGATTTTGATACTCAATATGCAACATAAGAAAGTAACAGTTTCCGAAAATACTTACTGAATTGTTTTTGCTTTTCTTTCCGTGGCTAATGTGGGGAGTAAATATATATCATAAATAAACACTAACACTCTAATAAAAGCTATGTACTTACCAATTTTCACTAAAATCGGAAGAATTAAAAAGGTGACAACAACTCAAAAATCGGCTCAAGTATCATTACCGTTTTTGTCACCCTATAAACAGTGTTGCAACCCGTTGTTTTTTTAAATTTGCCGCTATTTTTTAGTCTCATCTTTCATTAGCCAGACTCTATTACATATTGGGAACCAGACAGACTTAATCTAAGTAGAAGAAAATAATTAAATTTTTTCTATAGTATTTACAATAAACTGGAATACTGGAATAAAATACAGTTCATTTGACAATAAGTCTTGAATGCGGCGGGGAACACTTAACGAATTTTCTTTAGCGATATCACTAATGACACTGACAAGTAGTAACCTTTGAATACCAAAACTATTACACTCATAAACGATATGGTTGATATCCGCATTTTCCTTTAAACAATATGTACAGGTATCTTCGGTAATAATCTTCATTCTGCAGAGGTGTGCCGGGGCCAAGCTATGACCAAACCGCAAACGGTTAATGATCGTTATGAATTTTCGGCCTATGTATTTGAAACCAAAATACCACGGTTTCGTAGGTAAGTTTCGTTGTATTTCTGCATACCATTTTCCTTTAGTCTCAGTGGTAATGTCCCAGTACTCTTTCCATATTCTCTTCAATGAAGTTTTAAACTGATGATAATAATCTGTGAACGGTACTTTGAAAGATTCAGTCTGGTCTTCGTCATGATCTAGACGAGTCGCCTGATCAACAACCTCATTTCCGACTATGCCACTGTGTGAGGGAACCCATACAAATTCTACATTTTTTCCTAAAGTTTGTAAAATATCCTTAATCCTATACACTATATAGTTATGTTTATATCGATGGCAAAAAGCGAGAACGTAGTAACCGCCAAAATGCAAACTTTACACCAGAGCCAAAAAACTTTTCGATTTCAAGAAAAAAAATCATAACTCTTTAATTTATGAACGAAAATGCTTGATATTTGGATCTAATTCATAACTTATGGTTTTCTTTCAACTGGCATATTTATTATTTAACAAAACAGACTGGTTTACGACTTAGTGGCGGTTACGACAATTGAACTCTTTTTTTCGTTACGCGAAAACGCTGCAAACGCCAGAAGTAAATGTACTAAAATGGTGAAACGGGTATTATTTCCATAAAGCATAAATGCTGTAACCAGATGCATATTTATTTTAAGATTCAATAATTTTGACGTAAATGTCATTACGTTCTTTATAGGACTAACTGAAATGTGGTAAGTGTGCACCGGCAAAAAGAAACTGTGAAAATAAAACGACTTAAGGATCAATCAACTTTTATCAACATACTTTTTTAAAATGTTTCCAAATTTTAAATGCAGGTTTCTTACAAATTAAAAGATCAGAAGCAACAATTACCGTCTTAACATAATCAAATACTATCTAGTCTCAATTTCTCTGTATAAAAACATTACGTTTCTCTCTGTATAAGCACAAAGCAAGTTCACATTCAAGCGCATGTTGCGCAAGCATCTCTTCAATGCTGTCCAAAACTAATTATCGACATAAGGTTTTCACAAGGTACGTAAAGTAGTATATGTAAGTATATTATATAATATTGTATTTGTGTAAGTATATACTGTATGTATGTATATTGTAGGTATATTTGTAAATTTATCTTAAGTTTTCCAATTGACGTTAAAGGCCCTGCACCAAAACAATGTTTCTGTTTAGCCCATTGGTTGACTGGTAGAGAATGCCTTAAGGCATTAAGTCCGCCAATTGTACTATTTATATTGTGAAATAAAGATTAAATAAATAAATAAATAATTACGAAAATTACTTAAAACCTCCGTTGCTTATTACATTTCAAAAGGCTAATAAAATTTCTCATATAAAATCACAACCTTGTACTTATCGTGCTAAAAACAAACATAAATATTCTTAGGGTTAATCAGACTATAATATTGTTATCCGCTAAAACTAAATATTATAGGTAATGAGGTTTAATATTCCCGTGAAAACTTTAAAACTCTCTACATTTTATCTTCAGTTTTGGCATTAAATTGTCTTTTAAGTAACTTTTATCGATATAAAACTCACTACCTATTAAACCCACTAACTATAAAAGATGTTTTGTATGTAAGTATTACTTATTATACAGGGTGTCCCTAAAACCAACTTTTATTCGATCAGGGCTGATAGACCAGCTCATAAGAACCTAGATTAAGCAAATTTGACCTCAGTAAAAATCTCTTAGTTTTCGAGATATTGACGTTTTTGTAAAACTCGTGCTAAGTGATACCCTGACTCGGTGTTTTGAGTGTCATTGCTAAAATATCAAGTATTTTACAAATCTGTTTTTTGTTATGTGTGGCCAAATAACTATGCTATTGAACGTATTTTCTATTTTTGCTAATTTATTCATGCTGTGGACACAGTACAATAACAAAAAAAAATTATTCGATTTTTTTCAAATTTCACCTCTGACTTCGAACTAGCGTGGTGAAAAAAAAAATGTACCAACATAACCAGGCACTCAACTTAAAAAAATTGCGCATTTATTGCAGTTTCTAAAATGGTATAAAATTTACTAAACACTGTAATAATTTTTGAAATAATGATATTTTGTTACAAAATTAACTGTCTGCCGCCTTCATCTCATACGATCCGGTTGAACTAAGTTTGCACCTGGCGTGCTTGACATCTCATACAAATTAGGTGCAAACTTCACGTAATCGTCAATATCTCGAAAACTAAGAAATTTTTATGAGGTCGATTTTACTCAGTCTCGTTTTTTATGAGCCTGTTTATCAGCCCTGTTCGCCATTTTGTAAAAGTCGCGAATTTTGATAGCCTGGATCAGTCTTTCGAAAGTCATGACTTCAAATTTCAGTATTTTCTTAATCTGCTTTTTGTTTTAAACATTACTTAATAATTATGCTATCATACCTTATCAAAATAAATTAGATTTTACGTGATTCAAAATATGACCTCGGATTTGAATCGCGTAATACTTAAAACAAATTTACCATGCTAAAATAAAAAAAAATAATGTAGTTTAAAATAGTAAGATTTTACACACTAGACACCGTAGTTTTTAAGATAATAGCATTTTAATTCAAAAGGAGGTTATACTACAATATTCCATTGGTTAAATTTCGTACCAGAATTTGAATTTCGAACAGAAAAGGTATGATAGCATAATTATTAAGTAATGTTTAACAAAAAGCAGATTAAGAAAATACTGAAATTTGAAGTCATGACATTCGAAAGACTGATCCAGGCTATCAAAATTCGCGACTTTTACAAAATGGCGAACAGGGCTGATAAACCAGCTCATAAAAAACGAGACTGAGTAAAATCGACCTCATAAAAATATCTTAGTTTTCGAGATATTGACGATTACGTGAAGTTTGCACCTAATTTGTATGTGATGTCAAGCACGCCAGGTGCAAACTTAGTTCAACCGGATCGTATGAGATGAAGGCGGCAGACAGTTAATTTTGTAACAAAATATCATTATTTCAAAAATTATTACAGTGTTTAGTAAATTTTATACCATTTTAGAAACTACAATAAATGCGCAATTTTTTTAAGTTGAGTGCCTGGTTATGTTGGTACATTTTTTTTTCACCACGCTAGTTCGAAGTCAGAGGTGAAATTTGAAAAAAATCGAATAATTTTTTTTTGTTATTGTACTGTGTCCACAGCATGAATAAATTAGCAAAAATAGAAAATACGTTCAATAGCATAGTTATTTGGCCACACATAGCAAAAAACAGATTTGTAAAATACTTGATATTTTAGCAATGACACTCAAAACACCGAGTCAGGGTATCACTTAGCACGAGTTGTACAAAAACGTCAATATCTCGAAAACTAAGAGATTTTTACAAAGGTCAAATTTGCTTAATCTAGGTTCTTATGAGCTGGTCTATCAGCCCTGATCGTATAAAAGTTGGTTTTAGGGACACCCTGTATAAGTTTTCAACATAATTCTTAAACAATTGTTTGAACACAACTATCACCTCAATTATAAAAATATTTCACTTCACGGACACACAGAGTACACAGACTACGCACACCCACTCGCTCCGGCGATCGCCGATAGACTAAATCACAGGTCGTATTCACGAGCCACATCGCCGCGAGCGCACATTTTTATTGCTGTATCTTCAAGCACTACCCACTTCACGTTGTGTTTCAAATGTCGTTACTGTAGCTTGCTGTTAATTCATTTTCGAATGAAATGTAGTAAGCGTCAATCATAGATAATTTATTTTACGATAATTGCAGTAAGCTTGGTTCGTAATTTTTTCACTACATGCATAAATGCTGTAACCGCCACGGAACAAAATTTCGGCAACGCTGTAACCGGCACACCCTTTGATTTATGAAAAAACAAAATTAGCGTAAATGTACTCGTTAAGAAAATTGCTACTATTTGGATGTTTACAGCAATTAGATGTGGGCATCGTCAAAAAAATACATTCGTTTTGCAACGTAGTCCAGTTTTTTCTAAGCGTCGTAGAGCCATGGGACCCAGACCAGTCGACGCAGAAAAATTCGCTGATTCCGAATATGCAAAAAAAATTTTTTTGACCAAGTGGCGGTTACTACGTTCTCGCTTTTTGCCATCGATATACAAAATTACAACCGCACAAAGCAGTTAAGACACTCTTAGAATCAGTAACTATTAATATATTTACACTATTTACATCACTACTTACATATGTCAAAGCAGATAATATAGCCCAACTTTCTGCTGTAAAAATGCTGCAATTATCAGGGATCTTGAGACATTTCGTTAGATTTAGTTGTGGGTCATAAAATGCTGCTTTAACATGTTCAGACTTGGAGCCGTCAGTATAAAGAGTATAAAACTCTGCCTTATCATTTAAAAGTTCTAAGAAATCATATTTATTCTTAATAGAATCTAGATGGCATTTTATGTCCAGAAAATTTATAAGTGTGTTATATGGGCAATCGTATATGGGCCACTTGTTACTGATGTACATGTCTCTTGTCAGGTTTTTTACATTTGTCATAATTGTTGTAATTTCAGGCAGTGTGCCAGAAATAAGAGTATTAGCCGAGATGTTGGGAGTTCCAATTGACTGCGTGATTTCTACAGGATACAGAACATTACTCAGAACAGTGCTGTTATTGCCAGATAATTCCTTCAGACAGAATCTCTCAGCCAACTGTAAACGCCGCAGGGACAATGGAGGTATGCAAGTCTCAATTTCCATGGAATTAATAGGAGTGGTGCGCATGGCCCCACTTATTATCCTCAGACCCATATTCTGTATCACATCCAGTTTTCTTAACAAAGTTGTGCTCGCATTCATGTAAGCTAAAGAGCTATAGTCAAAGTGACTTCTGACTATACTTTTATATAGCATGCCTAGTGTTTTAGGGTCAGAACCCCAAAAGGTTCCTGCTAAACTTCTTAGGATATTAATACCTTTCATAGCATTCTGACATATATAGTTGATATGCTTATCAAACTTCAGTTTATCATCTAATATAATACCTAAAAATTTGTGATGATTAACAATAGGGATTTCATTATTACTATAGTTAATGTTTACTTGTGCATATGGATCTTTACTGAATACTAAAACTTTACTTTTCTCAGAGCTAATTTCTAGTTTCAATTTATTGCTATAGTAATTATGCAATTGCCCTAAAGCAATATTCATATTATTAACAGCAATGTTCAAATTTTGGTCTTGGCTGTATAAAAGTAAGTCATCTGCAAATTGTAGTATTTTCACCTCTGATGTATTTACAAAATTAAGGATCTGAGATGTATATAAGTTATACAGTAAAGGTGACAATGTTGCTCCCTGCATTGTACCTTTATTAGCAAGTCTAGGTCCATGTAATTTGTTATTGAATTTAACATAAAGTATCCTTTCATATAGAAAATTTAAAGTCCAGGTAAGGACTTTACTTGGTAAGCCCAATTCATGCAATACTTGAATTAGGCATTCTATGTTAACATTGTCAAAGGCACCTTTTACATCTAAAAATACACATATAATATAACATTAGAGTGACTAAGTTTTGCCTTTTTCAAATCTGCTATGAGGGATACAAAGCTTTCAGAGCAACTCCTGCCCTTTCTGAATCCATACTGTATATCTGGTAATTTTTCCTGAGTTTCTGCAAAGTAGTCCAAACGTAACTTTAACATGTTTTCAAAAAGTTTACCTAAACATGACGATAGAGAAATAGGTCTGTATGAGGAGGGATCATTGGCAACTTTATTTGGTTTTAAAATGGGGATAACACATTGTGTTTTCCAAGATTCAGGTATTATTGAATGAGTCCAAAGTTTGTTATAGATATTTAATAATATTTCTTGAGCATTCGGGTGTAACTTTTTGACTAACATATATGGTAAATTGTCCAATCCTGGTGCTGTATCCTTCCTACTTTTGAGTGATATACTAAATTCACTTAATGTAAATGGTCTATTGAGAAAAGAGTTACTATGACTTATAACAGACTGATTCAGAATATGATTTAATTTATTTTTATCTATCTGTGAGGCATCTGAGATCTTATCTAAGAAGCTTGGTATCCAGTCATCATTTACATATCTGTTACGTGAAGAACCTATCCTTTTAAACTTTTTCATATAATTCCATATTCGAGAAATAGGTGTCATTCTATTAAAACTACTACATAACTCATGCCAGGAATTTATACTTTCTTGTTTTAATATTCTCTTCTTTTGAGCATCCAATTTTTTATAATTGATGAAATTAGGAATAGTTGGAGATTTTCTATACTCTACAAGAGCCTCCTTAGACTTTTGAACAGCATCATCACACGTTTTATTCCACCAGGGTGCAGGTTTTCTCATGAGATTCAAAGTTTGTTTTGACTTATGTATTGGGACCGTTTCAGTTCTAATATCATACAAAATATTTACAAAATCATTATACAAATTGATGGGTTCTGCGTCATGTATATCTAAATGAGAAAAACGGGTTTCTGATAGTTCATGATACTTGGACCAATCAGCCTTACTATAAATATATTTTTCTTCCACAGGACGCACTTCATATATAGATGGCTTCACATTTACCATAACCTGAGTTGGATAATGATAACTACCCATGGGATCATCATGAACACGCCATTCACAGAGATGAGCTAATGCAGGACTGACCAGAGCTAAATCTATTGCCGATGCATTTCTATTGGGATACTGAACAGTGGTTGCACTACCATCATTAAGAATACACATGTCTAAATCATCAATAAGTTTATATAAACTGTTACCTCTATTATTATTTGCCTGACACCCAAACAGAATATGATGTGCATTAAAATCTCCCATGACAAGACAGGGTTTTGGAGTTTCAAGTAACACCTTTCTCATTTTATTGGTATCAAATCTGCTGCTATTAGGAGGACAATACACACAAAGAATATGCAATTTACCAGTGGCTGTTTCTATTGAAATGCAAATATTTTGAACAGATTCATAAAAAGTTGTATCTACTATGTCATATTTTAAGTTTTGTTTAATTAATATACCTACACCATTATGTTCATTTTCTGAAATTTTGTGAATAAAGTTATATGGCGTAAAATCGGGAATTATACTAGTACTTTTGAGCCAAGTTTCGTTCAAGAGACAAATATCTACATTTTGTTCGCAAAGGAATGTTTTCAATAAGGCTTTCTTACTCTGTAAGCTTTGCACATTAAATTGTGTTACATGTAAGTATGTATCCATTATAATATTAAATTTTTTAACAATATATCTTTGATTCTCTTATTCGTAATGGGTGTATTTTCCTTATCATTACCAAGCATTATTAGTGACTTAACAATTGCACTAATTATAATATCATTGTCGAGTATTTGTTCTGCATTAAAGGTGCTTTGGCTTGCGCCAACAGCACTGTCTAGAGATTTGGCCGGCTTACTCAGAGCTGGGTAAGCTTTGTGGTCTGTAACGGTTGGTGTGGTACTCACCACAGTGGCAAATGACCGGTTGAGATGCTGGTTCCTTTTCTCCTCCATCTTCTTCTGTTTAACTGGGCAATCTTTGGAAATAGCCAAGTGGGGACCACTACAATTAATACATACGACCTCTTCGACATCGCACTCTTTATAAGAATGTTGTCCAGAACATGATAAGCACATCTGGACACCTCGGCAAACTTTGGCTGAGTGGTTGAATTTTAGGCACTTGTAGCACTGCAGCAATGGTGGAATATATCGGTGTATCTGGTATCTGAACAGTTGTATGTATGCGTGCTGCGGTAAAGTTGTAGTAGCAAAGGCAACGGCTATGGTACCCAGCGGGACCAGCTTGCCATCGACCTTCCTCATAAATCTTTTTACAGATACAACCTCAGCATCGCATGCGATGCTCTTATATATCTCTTCATTCGTCATGTCCTTGGGCACGTATCTTATGACGCCAGTGGTTTCAGTCAGGTGCGCTGGTACAAATGCTTTCAATTTGTATTTATTAAGAAACTGGTCCATGTTCAGGAAATTATTAGCTGTTGCAGGTTTTTTAAAAGTAACTCCGACTTTGTATGCGTTCACTCGGTGGATGCCAACAATGCCTTTAACATTTTCTGTAAACAGTTTTGTTAAGGCAATCGGATTCTTATTTCCTATTTTTTCACTTTCTTGAGACTCTACATACACAATACAGTCAACACTATGATTCGCTGGGAATTGCCTTTTGTAATTGGCTTTAGTGTACATTTTATAGTCCATTTCCTTTCGAGGCTTTTCCGACAATTTTCTTTTTTTTGCATCTTTATCAACGGGGGCATCGCCCCCGTCGGAATTTACACCCATTCTACAACTGGCTATTTACAAAGAGAGTATTTACAGAGAAATTTAACAAATATGTACAAAATAACGAGAATTAAAAATCCGAGAAAATTTGAACCGCCCGCTTTGTTTGACTTCCCGCCAAAAAGTCCCCTATGCTTTTATTTCCGGATTGTGTTGCCATTTTAGTCATAGCTCTACTTCAAGATAAATAACGTTGTTGTTTCTTGTAAGTCAAATAATTCGCTGTTAAGAATTGGAATTGGACAAAAACGTTTATGTGATGTTTCTCTGTGTTATAGCGTAGCGTACCTATACGACATATTATTTCGTTTATTTTTTAATTTTCTTGATTTTATAAGTACTAAAATAAAACATTTGTTGCATTTATGAAAGAAAATTTGGCAACTCCGTAGCAAGTTGTCACTTGTCAAAGTCAGAGACAGCAGAATACTTATATCCGCTTTGATTTGTTTGATTTTTCTTTTAAAAGTTGAAAAGTTTATAACATTTGAAAGAAAGAACATTTACATTTTACATTGGTTAATCTTGTGAAAAATAACCTAACATTAGTGCTGCAGTGTTTGTAAAAATTATAATTTTGACCTATATTTACTTTCATCTCCGAAATGTCATGAAGTGAGAGAGGTTAGGATTGCCGTCGTATCGAGTTAATTTTATTTCAGTGCTGTGAATGAAAAAACTTTAAAATGGGGTCTTTAGAAAAACCTCAGTTTGAGAAATCAACATATTTAGCGCCTTTAATTGTAAGTATTTTATTTATGTATTTAGTTTTTTTGGCGAACAAAATTCCCGATATCGTTCACGTTTTAAAGTATTTACTAACTTAATTCTATATTTTCTTTTTATTTTCTCATCTCAAATAATAGTATCATCCTGATCATACGAAGTTTAATTGATGAAGGCGAGGCGATCAGTGTTTCGACTGAAATACTGAAAAGTTTTGATGTATATTTTAGGCTGGTGCATTGGCAGGGATATCCGTGGATGTCGCTTTATACCCACTGGACACGCTAAAGACGCGGCTACAGAGTGAACAGGGATTCCAGAAGGCCGGGGGCTTCAGAGGAATGTATAAAGGTGAAACACTAAAATTTAACACTTTATTCCATTTGGAAAACATTTTAAATTATGAAAAATAACCGGTTTCAAGGTTTTTTTCTTGTCTACCATTGTTAGTTTTTCGTTGTTATTGTTAAATCCTGGAAATACGATTTTGCATATTTTTTACTAGATTTTATAAAAAGCAGTGCTCTAACTACCTTGACTTTTTTTAGAATGTCTCGCTTCTTACTGACTACCTTGCAGTGGCGTGGCGTAAAAGATATCCTCGGGCAAGCCAGTGCAGATTTCGGCGTACATTTTCCTTAAGAGCTCTAGAATAAGGTGCTCAAATGCCTGATATTAGGCAAGCCGGTAGGAATCAAGCCCTTTGGACGCCATGCCACTACTACCTTGACTTATGTTCCTGCGTCCCCTTGATGGGCCAGTAGGCATCCACAATGACTCCATTCCAATTCCTGTGGAAGAGAATTTCACACTTTGTTTCAGCATTTCTTTTCAAGATTTATTAGTAGCAGAGACAGGAGGCTACTAGTACCAAATTTTGCTCCTCTGGCGAGGGTTAGCCAGTGACCAGGAAGAGCTTGCATTATGCGATAGGAAGAATCAGTCGGATCCGGTGCGTCCCGTCTGGTGGTCGGGCCTGAACATCAGTTTCGTTAGAAAGAGAAACTTCTGTACATAGTACTATTACTTATCCTGTGGTAGAAAGTAGATAGCAACCTAGTCAAGCAGAAATCAGAATAGCTGCCTTCTGTTTTACGCTATTTTCAAGTTTCTATAGGTATTGGTGGAAACAATATTGATCAAACCAACCATTATTGATTTGCAGGTCTACTAACAGTTGCAACTACTTCAATGCCAACTACAGCCCTGTTCTTCATGTCCTATGAAGCCACAAAGAAGTTTGCAGAGCCGCTGGTTGCCCCCAAGTATGCTCCTCTGGTGCACAGTTTCGCAGCTTGTGTCGGTGAAGTGGTATGTATCATAATTATGTGTTGTTACATTTCAAATATGTTACAGTCCTCAAAATTTGAAATGTCGATTTAAAATATCCCTACATTGTAAAGGCACAAATTCTTTTACTAAAGAGTTGTGTATCGCAACGTGACACAAAAATGCAACCCATCTGGTGGGCAATAAACTAATATAGAGAATGTGCAGTAAAGCTTAATCGACAAAAGAAGCACTATGCGAACAGTAAAGGAAATTTATGCGACCTAAAAGAAAATCTGATTATAAATGTCAATGTTAACCGATTCGTTGCGGATACGACAGGCGTGCCATGAAGGTTGGTGTGTGGCGTCATTCAGCACTGAAAGGGTTAAGTAGGAGTAAGTCATGGCCACACTAACGCTAATCGTCCATCATCGCTATAATTAACGGCGTGTCCCGTTAATGTGGCCCCAGTATGAAAGAGTACATATTCAAATTGGCGGCACCAGTTGCCAGCATCTTCGTTGTGTACATTCCCTATAGATTCAAGTTATTTGAGAGCTTCCCTAGCCTGAAACTAAATAAATAAAGTTGAACTGATAGGACCCTTGGGCCTTGGGCTCCTTCGGAGAGGGGCACAAATACGGATTGCCCAAAATGGTCAGCAATATTGATCAAACGGGACACAGACCAACCAAAAAAAAAATGGACCCTTGGGAGTAGCAATAATACACATTGGTTTATTCACAATTTATTTACAGACTCATATTTTAAATTCTGCTCATATACCATTTCATCTATGTTTTTATTTTTCTGTTCGCTCCAGACACCATTGCCAGTAAAATAATGATTTCTCTCTAAAAAATACAAAACTAGACTTAACTTTTGGCATTTGTCTACTCTTGTTAGATCTAGTGTTTCATGTATAGACGCTGTGGGATCTTTTCCTTCTAATATATCAAGCATTTTCTGTATTTTATTCCATGGATATAATAAAACTGCACAGTTATTATAAATATCATGAACGCCGAAGTTCTTTGACAACTGTTCATAGACAAATTTCACTGATACCAGTGGCACTGTGTACCAAAATGGATGTCTCTTAACCATATTCCATATTTTATTAGAGTTATAATGTCCTAGAGACTGTGATATGCAGAATACTAGATCTTTGCCCTTGCCAAATCTGTCTCCGGGCGAATTTTCAAATGCTTTATAATGGGCAGAGCTACCCGATAGTATATTTAGACTCGTACATTGTTTCTGATTGTCATACAACTTTCTTAATCTATGCATTGCTGTGTTTTTGTAGTAAATTATTTTGAGAAACCTAGGATGATTTGAGAAAGCCTTAAATTGGGGTATTGATTTTGTTTCTTCGAATCTAGTTCTTATTGTATCCGGACTCAGGGTATAAATGTCAAAACATCTCCGCTGAGCTTCATCGCTGATACCGTATTCTTGTAATATGTTTCTTATTTCCACCATTATGTCATATCTCTTTGTGGTTAATTTAGGATGGAGTCTCAAAATTTCTTTAACATCAATTCCTCCTATAGAACGGAAGTTATATATTATTTGCTTCAAGTTTTCCGGATCTACATGAATAAGATAGAGATTTGATTTGATTTTCTTCTTCGGAATCATAACGACGGACTGCAATATATTGAGAGTTTCGTTTATAACTTGTAATGGCCGATGCATGATTGTCGGATAAGTTTTCAAACCTCTATAGAAGTCATCCTCTGACAGATCTAGAACTAATTCTAGATACCGTTGAAGTATTTTCAGTCTTACACTATACAGAGTTGTTTCAAGATTGTCTGTAGATGTTTCAGACGTCAAAGATATAGGCCATTGAGTCAAGAAGCTTGATAATCTATCTTCTATATTCAATGTTGGTTGTATATCACCGGAATTTTTCAATTGTCCAATTGTTTTCTGCTTCATGAGCGGCAAATACGATACTAAATGTTTAGGCGTAATCTTCTCGAATCCACATTCATCCAAAACCTTGTACCGAAACCTCAAAGTTACGGGCATAATACTGAACATGAGAGGATAGTGAATTAACACTTCTTTTGCAAACCCAAGGCCGTGCACTGTATCAATTAGTCTTTCAAACGTTGCGTCGTCTAGTTTATTCACGTAAGGTTGTTTGAGACATATAAATTCTGCTTTATCTTGGCTGATACTAAAGTGTTTACATAATTTGTAAGGCCCATCGTTATTTTGAGTCGAATAATGTCGGCAGAATCGAAGCCCCCAACGTAGGAGGGCCGTCCGATAAAACCCTTGAATCTGCATGTATGATTTATGTCATAAAAACTGCAAGAAGTTACGATAATTAGATATCATAACAGAACTTTTAGGTTAGGTTAGTTAGTTTGGTTATCTGTCACTGTCAATTTTGACACAAAGCTATTCGAGTCACAGGTTTTAGCGCGAAAAGAAAATCACGATAGTAATCAATAAGACATTAAGGATATTAAATAAAAATGAATGGTGATACTAAAACCCAGATTAAGGCAGAAGAAAAAGAGAGAAAATAAATATTAGTATGTAAAAAAATTACAAATTATTATAATAGACGTTCGACAATGAATATTTTTTAAATGTTTTAATGGTGTTGTAATTTAGAAACAAAGGTCCAGTCCTAGAGTCTGTGCGGAAAGAGAATAGGCGTGGCGAAAAAAGGAATTAACCTAACCGGTGTAGCAAATAACGGCAAATACGGTAGAAAAGCATTACAGCGCCCCCAAATCTAAATCCTATTCTCTTTCCGCAAAGACTATCAATAAAATTGTTAACATTAAGTGTTGTTTTTACAGTTGGCATGCGTTATCCGAGTACCGACCGAGATCGCCAAGCAGAGGAAACAGACATACGTCGGCAGCGAAAAGAAGAGCAGCATCAGAATATTGCTTCAGGTAAATTATAGTACAGTCAGGAGTGGCTCATTCCGCGATCTCGCCGCCGCCGCGCGGCTACTAGTATCAAATTTTGCCCCTTCGGGGGCACTTAGCCAGCGACCTGAAAGAGCACGCGTTATGCGATGGAGAGAGACGGTCGGGTCCGGTGCGTTCCGTCCGGTGGTCGAACAATGGACATCAATTTTGTTATAAAGAGAAACTTCTGTATCCAGCAGGCAGACATAGATTAGATTATTTATTTCTCATTTTAAAATTACATTATAAATTGCATTGTATGTCAAGTTATAAGAATTTAAAGCGAGATCGTCAATTAA
Organism: Eudemis profundana; assembly: GCA_947034925.1. Classification (NCBI taxonomy): domain Eukaryota; kingdom Metazoa; phylum Arthropoda; class Insecta; order Lepidoptera; family Tortricidae; genus Eudemis; species Eudemis profundana. Next base: position 2,950,521 of record OX344814.1, on the reverse strand, counting down.
ATGGGATAAGTCAAATTATACAATGAAAAAATAAAAAATAATAAAAACAAAATAAAACATTAGCAAGATACATACACATTAAATGTCAAAATAAATTGAGCACAAAGAATATGTCAAAACACTTATGAAACATCCGTCCGCTGTGTCACCCGAGTGTCTGGGAGCCGAGGCGGACCGCATCTGCCACAACTAACAATTAAAAATATGAAGCTTTTACAGTAAGAAGGGTAATTAATTCTCAAATCTTAGATTTAATCGTCACTTAACACCAGATTACAGCAAAGTTACGTTAAGTAATAAGCTATAATAATTAAAAACAAAAAATGATGTAATTTATAACTCGGTTAAGTTATTTCTTATTGTTTGGCAGGCTTACAAGACCGAAGGCCTTCGAAAAGGCGTTTACCGTGGGTTCTTGTCGACGGTGGCGCGCGACTTGCCCTTCAGTTTCCTAGAATTGCCACTGTGGGAGTTCCTCAAGACACGGCTCCGGAGACACAATGGTGGAGACATCTCCAGCTTCCAGGTATCGACAATAACTAAGAGTTGCTTTAAAAAGCCCTATTCATTCACATTTCAAGAATTATTGTCCTTTTTGTACACTCGGATCCTTTTTTGTGCACTTGAATCCTTTTTTGTACATTTGGATCCTATTGTACATGAATTTTCGTTGTAAATTCCTGGATGTTTACCGGAAGCACTGATATGGATTCTATCGATGGACTCTAGTGAATAACAAGTAAGTATATATCATAAGCCATTGGTCAAGTGCAAAGATCTTCGTAAAGGCGTGTACCGCGGGTTCCTGTCGACGGTGGCGCGCTCAAGACACAGCTCCGGAGACACAATGGTAGAGACATCTCCAGCTTCCAGGTACTGAGCATGATTAGAATGCCTTTCCCACATCACAGGAATCATTGTCCTTTTTGTACACTTGGGTCCGTTTTGTACACTTGGATGTTATTTTATACATTTTGATTAATTCTGTACATTTGGATCCTTTTCTACACCCTTGTTGGAGCCTCTTTGTACTCTCGGATCCATTTTTGTACATTTGGATCCTTGTACACATCCAAGGGTCCATCCTTTTGAGAACACCTGGATCCTTTTTCATACACGTGGATCTTTTTTCGTACGTTTGCATACTTTTTTGTACACTCGAATCTTTTTGCACTTTTCACTTGATAATGATGAAATTCCTTTCCAGAGCGCGTTGTGCGGCTCCATAGCCGGCGGCCTGGCCGCGGCCGCCACCACCCCCCTCGACCTGGCGAAGACCCGCATCATGCTGGCGCCGGAGTACGCTGCCACGCGCAAGTTGCGCATCGCCCCCGTGCTGCGCAGCATATACGGCTCGGGCGGGGTGCGCGGCCTGTTCGCCGGGGTCAGCCCGAGGCTCGCGGCGTTCATGGCGGGCGGGTTCGTGTTCTTTGGCGTGTATGACCATAGCAAGGATTTGGTGCAGAGGTATATGGGGAGTTAGCGAACGGATTGTATTAGATTTTGATAAGCTTGTAATAAAGAGATTAAGCATTGATCGATTTGCTGAAAAATAGAGAGAACAGACAGACGGATAAATAGAAAAAAAAATACAGATCAGATGAAGTTACCACTTTTCCCTTTTATTTCTTTTTGTTCCTTTTTTTCCTGTTTTATTTTCTTTTTGTTTTTACTGTTTTTTTTTGTTTCTTTTCTTTTAGTTTTTTTTATGTTTTTCTGTTTTTTTTTTTTGGTATTTTGTTACTTTTTTCTTTTTTTACTGTTTTTTTGGTCTTTTTTATTTTTGTTTCTTTTTTTCTTTGTAAAAGTAAATTAACAAAATCAATAGAAGTACATAGAAAAAACTGTCCCACTTCCTTTATTGACAAGTGCCTTAGACTAGTATAACCCGCATCATGCTCGTACCGGAGTACACCGGCACGCGCAAGTGGCGCATCGTCCTCGTGCTGCGCAGCATATACGGCTCGGGCGGGGTGCGCGGCCTGTTCGCCGGGGTCAGCCCGAGGCTCGCGGCGTTCATGGCGGGCGGGTTCGTGTTCTTTGGCGTGTACGATCATAGCAAGGATTTGGTGCAGAGGTATATGGGGAGTTAGCGAACGGATTGTATTAGATTTTGATAAGCTTGTAATAAAGAGATTAAGCTTTGATCGATTAGCTGAAAAATAGAGAGAACAGACAGACGGATAAATAGATAAAGAAACAAAAGTCAGACTATGAAGTTCCCACTTTTCCCTTTTTGTTCCTTTTTTTCTGTTTTTTTTCTTTTTGTTGCATTTTTTTTTCTGTTTTTTTTGTTTCATTTTTTTTCCGTTTTTTTTGTTTCATTTTTTTCCTTCATGGCGGGGGGGGGGGTTCGTGTTCTTTAGCGTGTATGATCATAGCAAGGATTTAGTGCAGAGGTATATGGGGAGCTAGCGAACGGATTGTATTAGATTTTGATAAGCTTGTAATTAGGAGATTCAGCTTTGACCGGCATGCTGAAAAATAGAGACATCAAATAGACTACTAGATAGAGAAAGACTCACAAATATACACAACAGACAGACGGATAAATAGGTAAAGGAAAAAAAGTCAGATGAAGTTACCGCTTTTCTCTTATTCTTTTCTTTTTTTTTGAAGTGAAAAATTTATGTTTTCTATCACTAATTTACACTCTCGACGTTAAGCGTCTACCGCACAATCTTACACGCTTGGTTCCCATACAAATCGAAGAAATATATCCTTCTATCTCGATTTTCTTTGGGTTTATCCTTGTGTTGGAAGTACCTCAATACGATAAGCGGTTGTGATATTTTACTTAAGTAAATTTGTTACCAATGTCATAATCATTTTCAACATACCAAACACTTAAAATAAGTTATATTTTATTTATTGAATGTGCTAAGCATGTAGAATTGTTATTTAGTGTATAGTGTTTAATAAAAGGTTGACGGATTTAGTGTTTTATTTTGCGCTTTATTAGTTTTAGACTTCCCTGTGAGACACAATCTAAGTACATATTACCGCAGAATAAGTAATCCCATCAAAAACATTACATGTAAAAAGATGCAAGTCTCGCAATGCAATTCTTCTACAACAATAAAGTTTTAACATGTAATGACTGACTTGCCTATTATTTACTCGTGAAGGATTCTTTATTTGTGTCCGTCAAGATAGCGTACTCCGTAAAGATATTCAGAATCTGATGCAGCCAATAAATAGTACCCAAATAGTACCGACGAAATACCTAGGTGAAAAAAATAGTACCCTTAAACTTTTCGAAATATAAGGCCTGTTCACGGTGTACGCTACCGGGCGTCAAGCTGGCGTACGCCGTTTGTATCGCTGGAACGGCTTTGTTTTTGGAAACGCTTTATATCTTAAAAAAATGTACACAAATAGTACCCTAGGACCCTAAAATTTCATTTTTCTAGCTATCGTAGAAGCCGAGATATTCCGTAACTTAACGGTGTACAAAATTTCACACCGTCGAGCTGGCGTACCCGGGAATTTCTTATAGAAAGAGCTCACTATATCTCGGCTTCTACGATAGCTAGAGAAATGAAATTGTAGGGCCCTATGGTACTATTTGGGTACTATTTTTTGAGATATAAAGCGTTTCCAAAAACAAAGTCGTTCCAGAGATACAAACGGTGTACGCCCGGTAGCGTACACCGTGAACAGGCCTTATATTTCAGAAAGTTTAAGTGTACTATTTTTTTCACCTAGGTATTTCGTCGGTACTATTTGGGTACTATTTATTGGCTGCATCAGATTCTGAATATCTTTACGGTGTACGCTATCTTGACGGACACCTTTATTTGAGAACTATAAAATGTGTACTATAAAACCGACGTCGGGTCCAACCACCGGACGGATCGCAACGTATCCGATCGTCTATCGCATAACGCGTGCTCTTTCTGGTCGCTGGATAAGCCCCGAAGGGCAACATTTGGTACTATAGCTTGGCAACTTCGTTGGTGACACTCACCTGTGTGCTTTTTGTTCTGTGCAGCCGTAACTACTTACACAAGTTACCGCCAACACGAACGGAGGCCTCCAGCGGCTGCCTCCGTCGGTCGCCGTTCGTGTTGGCGGTAATTTGTGTAATTAGTTACGGCTGCACAGAACAAAAAGCACACATGTGAGTGTCACCAACGACGTTGCCAAGCTATAGTAGACGCGCGGCGAAAACGGTTATTGCTGCACACTACACTAGACTAATTTGTGATCAAATTAGTTTTTTAAAAGGGAGATATCAGTCAAATTAGTAAAAGGACTCATTAACTAACTTATTACAATAACTTTTCAGTCACTTCGGAAATTAGCTAATAATCAATAACTACATGTATTTACTTTACATGAAAGAAACATATTTTATCTCTTCATTGGTTTTTAAATGCGGGTAAATTACATGTATTTAACTAGACTAATTTGTTATCAAATAAGTTTTTAAAAGGGAGATATCAGCCAAATTAGTAAAAGAAGTCATTAACAAACTTATTATAATAACTTTTCAGTCACCTCTAGAGATGGGCGGTGGGTAAATACCCAAGGTATTTACCGGGTAAATACCCGGGTATTTACCCAATCTACCCGGTAAATTGGGTAAATACCCAAATTGGTGGGTATAAACTATTTGTTTAGTATTTTTTACAAATTTCATTAAAAATGTTGTTGATATTTAGACGTATAGTAAGAATAAATGCTATGGATAGCGAAATAGGCATCTTACGTTACATCAACAAAAGTAATGATACACTTTTTATTTGGGTGTCCCAGATTTTACGAAAATCCAAACTGAGTAACGCATACCCTCTAATTATGTTTGTTATGTGCTAAAATGCTCCTAAACCAAAAATCAGCTAATTCTGTGAATGGGAACCCGTGCCGACTTCCGGTTGAGCTAAGTTTGCACCTGGTTTCTTTCGAATCACATACCAACCAGGTGCAAACTTAACGCAACCAGGATTGAAGGGCGCAACTATTGTGGCTCTTTTTATGTCATTAAATCGCATTTTATTATTTTATACCAACAGTGGCGACTAATTAAGAGTTAGAAAATATGTTTTGTTCATAGATTATATAAAATACCGCATTGCATTTTCAAAATTCAGCGATTCTTCATATTTGTGAAGTTACTGGAAGTGAAAAGCTTGAAATGCACATGTAGTTGCACGCTCTGATTCTGTCTGACCAACTATCTTACAGAAATTCGTCATAATTAAACAAAAAAAGTCAAAGCAGAAGCTCAATCCGACAATCTATTATATCTCGGTTGCGTTAAGTTTGCACCTGGTTGGTATGTGGTGCTAAGGAAACCAGGTGCAAACTTAGCTCAACCAGTTAATATGAAAAATTTAGGATGAAGTCGGCACGGGTCCCCATACACAGAATGAGCTGATTTTTGGTTTAGGGGCACTTTAGCACATAACAAACTCAAGTTTTGAGAACAAAACTTGACGGAAGCTTCAAAAAACCTTAGAAGGACATTTAGGCGTATTATTGTTACATCTGGAACATACAAGCGTGGCTAGAAATACAAAAGATGATTCTGGATTCCTTGTAAAACCACGTAAAGACTTCCAGATGTTTATTATATGATATTATTTAATTTTTAGACTGCTGGAAACTTCATAAAATCATGTCAAAACTTTAAAGAAGCTTCAAGAAACCTCAAGTCTTCTGTTGGTCACCTATAGTAACATCTAGAATTCATAAAAATGACAAGAGGTACCACAGAAGATTTTGGATTCTTTTTAGGTCTCTGGGAACTTCATAAGACCATGTCAAAACTTTACGGAAACCTCGAGAAACCTTACAAGGCCTTTTAGTTCCCTACTGTACATCTGGGATATTCATAAACATGACGATAGATAACACAGAGAGATACCATTTAATAATATTATTTCATTTGTAGGCTTCTAAAGACTTTATAAACGAAACTAAGAAACATCTAGAAATCTCTTAGATCTCTTTAAAACCTTGCAGTACCATCTATGAAGTTCGTAGGATCTTGTATAAATCCTATAGAACCATCCAGAAGATTACGTTTCTCTCTTCAAGACTACATTTAGGGACATCAAAGAAACTTTTAGAAATATGGTTAAACCTTCTATGAAATTCATAAAACATGAAGAAACTTTAATGTAACTTCTAGACGTTTCTAGACATCTTCTAGAAGCTTCTAGGAATCTGAAAACTTTAAAATACCGTGTATAATACACTATTAGAGTACTCGTAGGATATTAAGTCCTCAAAAAATTTCTAAAAGTTAACGATAAATTACCTATTTAGACACTTCGTAGAAATAATTTTTCACGAAACTATAAAAAACCCTTTAATGAAGTCTTAATAATTATACAACTTCACTTCTTTACTGAAATTGAAATAAAATTATTGGACAACCTTTTGAATCTCATAGAACCAGCATGAGATGAGAGGACTAGTACTAGTCTTTACGGGAAGCTTATTTATATATTTTTTTTTTTCATATAAAAAATAAATTTAAAATCTGACTTCGAAAGTTTACAGAAAAACTCAATATCATTCCTTTAATAAAACAAACATATTTTATTAGGTACGATCAAATCAAATCAGATATAAACGCTAAGTCTGCAGAAAATATTCGGTAACAGTACATTATCTAACAATCCAAGTTATATTATATCATTCCGATAACGACAAAATGTATTTTTCTTAATATTTTATCCCTTGCACAAATTAATTTATTAAATTGTTAATTATCTTGACCCTCAGTAGTTTCTACCCACCAAAATGGGTAGAAACGGGTAAATACCGGGTGGATTGGGTAAATACCCGGTATTTACCGGGTAAATACCCACGAGCGCCCATCTCTAGTCACCTCGGAAATTAGGTAGGTAATCAATAAACGTATTTCACAAATTGTACGACCTTGACAACAGCTAGCCGTATCTCTGAATTTCCATTCATTCGTTCCGCGTTCATTGCGTAATAATGCGTCACTCAGTCACTACGATAGATTACTCTGCTTCAGACTTAAATCTAGTCTAGTCATTTACGATGTTTGCAAAAGTATTATTTTAACAGAATTTCACAAAGATAGGAGATGTTTCGTTGATTGTACAGTCTTATCTATCCATCCGTGTTACATTTTTATTCAATCTTGCGAGTGGTTTTAAGAAAGTTAAATGATAATTTTGTAGATTGCATTTCCGCGGGAAAATATGTTTAATTTGACAAGCAGTGTTGCTATGTGTGTCTAAAATCCTAGTTTGTGATATTTTAATGAACTTAACGTGGTTGTGTACCTACGGTTTATTTTTTAGGATATTTTGAAAGTGTGTTTTATTGTTCATTGTAACCATGGAACCTTCCGCAAAGCCGATATTTCAACATTCGACGTATATGGCACCAGGAATCGTAAGTTTTTTTTAAGTTTCACATTAAACAAAATAAAAAAATCGGTTAAGTGAGAGTCCTCTTTGGGTCTTTGGGCTTATTTGATTGATTTTGACATGCAGTTTGCGACTAAGTGCAGTAAGTACACAAAAACCGGTCAAGTGCGAGTCGGACTCGGGTACCGAGGGTTCCGTACAAACTCATAAGTAGATACATGAATAGTTCAAGAAAATTTGTATGGCGTTTAGTTTAGTAGGAGCAAATACGGTGTTTAAATTTACAAATCAAGCCCTTTCATTTGATACCCCACTCGATATAATAGCCCTACTTTCAATTTTCAATGTACCATTACGGACCCCTTTAAAAAAAGTTACAAGATTTTTTTACATCCAATAGGCTCGGGTTAGCTACTTTTAATACTATTCCAAATTTCAAATCGACAGCAGTAGTACATTCTGAGATATCTGGCTATGACAGACGGACAGACAGACAGTCGCGCCATAAGGGTTCCTTGTTTACCATTTTGGTACGGAACCCTAAAAAGGACCCTAAAAAATTGGTCTTAAAATAAAAAAAAACAGAAACTTACAGTAACTTTGTTTTTTTAACCAGGTTTGGTGATGTGATTCTTGAAGAGTTGAGGAAAACCTTTTAATATACGCACATTTATAATAATTTTAGTGTACAGAATCTCGTGTATTTTTTTAATGTTGGATAGGTAAGCATTTGACTTCAATTTATCCAAAATTTAGGCAGGTGCGTTGGCGGGCATGGCGGTGGAGGTGGGCATGTTTCCCCTGGACACGATCAAGACTCGGCTGCAGAGCGAGGCGGGCTTCCACAAGGCTGGTGGCTTCAGAGGACTATATAAAGGTACCGCTGCTCAAAATACAACTAGTGCTTGAAATATGCAGAACCGTAGCGACCGGTAACTTCACGCACGGTCACAGAATAGGTAATGGTACAGAAGCACAGTATAATACACACACAACACACATATACCATTCACAGTATGATGAATCCCCTATCTATGTAATCATTATTGTTAGTTCGATACACAAGTTCACATAAGGACAGGATGACCCGAGTCATCCTTCCCGCTGGTCCGCTGCTCACTCTGAGCAATCAGCGCAAAGTCAAGGTGGCCCTGGCCAAACGACCTGGTTCGACTCCAGGCGTTCAGCCCCCACCTAGCCCGATCATATCGAGGTGGACCGGGACTAAGTGACCTGGTTCGACCCCAGGCACTCCCGGCTCCCACCCAGTCCGACCAACTCGGGGTGGTCTGGCTAGCGACTTGGTTCGACCCCAGGGAACGCCACGGCCAACCACCCGGTCCGACAATCGCTACGCCCACGATGGGTTGCGAGTTTGTCAGTTGCTAAAAAAAAAAAATTAATCATTAGTATCTTTAGTATATGTATTATGTGGTATACCGTAAGGTCGGGGTACTTTGGCCAAAGGTAGGGTAACTTTGCCCACCTTGTAAATCACATATCTCAAATCTATAACGTCTGATAATAAATATAAAAACACGAACAGTCAGCTAAAACCAACCACATGGCAATGTGCCGTAATTTAAATGCAATAATAAAACCTGAATCGAGTTAATCCCTATGGCCAAAGTTGCCCCCCTAGGGCTAAAGTACCCCGACCTTACGGTAATGTATTAAATATTTTTTATTTGTATGTCTTACCCGTTCACGGGATAACAATGGTGTCCCGGACCGTTGGGAGGCGTGCGCGGAGCCGAAGCCAACGCGTAGAGGTCCTTTCGACAATTTAATGAGAGGCAAAGTGTACACCCAGCAGGCTGTTTCTGCCCGTGTCATGGGACGCACGCAGAGACAGCCCCCGCCAAAGGCAAGGAGTATTGTTGATTGATGGAATCTAACTCTACTGGACTATGGCGGTAGAAATTATTTATTTTATTTCAGGGATAGCACCAGTAGCCGCGGCGTCCATGCCCGCTGCTGCCTTATTCTTCATCTCCTACGAGACGGCTAAAGCTCTAGCCGAGCCGTTAGCTCCGCCCGCGTTTGCGCCCGTCGCGCACATTGGTGCCGCTGGCTTAGCTGAGATAGTAAGTGTGGCGACACCGCCACCTAGCGACATTCGTTGGAAGCAGCGGACTTAAACATACAACGGATAGATGGCGCTTACATCAACGCCCTTACTGTTCTATATCGTACTATCGAAGCGTTATAAGACACTTTCTATATCACTTCCACCCATCTTCCTTCGGACTTCGGTTTCCAGGCACAATCCCCGTCTGGTGAGAGATCGCTTGTCCTCTCTTCCATAGTAGGTACAGTCAAGGAATTTAATTTCCCACCCGTTTCATTGAAATGTTGTTAAGCATTCACGATGCATTAAGGTCGAAATTTCTATTTCAGCAATAGTATTTAAATGTCAATACGTATTATTTGTCACTGCACATTACAGATAACCTCTTTGCGAAGTCATTTGCTCATCTAATTACGAATACGTGTCAGTTGGTGTCAGTATCAATCGAGAAAATTTTAAAATAATTCCGAATCCAGACTCCGGAAAGTCTATTGCAAACGTCGATAATCTAAATTTCGTTATCTGCGTTCCTTTCATTCGAATATTGCAAGAGCGAGAAAGATGGACTTTCTTCGAATTTCGATTCCGCGGTTGTCGTCTTTTTTTGGTAGGGCCTTGACGTTCCAAATTTGAGTTCACCATGTCAACGTTGTTAATCTGTTACCTAGTTACTGACACAAAACAATGCATGTGATATGTCAAAGTAACGTCGTACTCTAGCTAGCTCTTATGATGACAGTATGCTATACGATATTGGACCTTAGGTGGGTTGGAAATTAAATTCCTTGACTGTACTATGATCGCTAAAAGGGTGATTCTTAAGGGACATCATTTCCCTGGCCACGAATATTCATTAGAATGGCATTTTTGGTTCATTTGTAGAGCTTGGCCGGAACTACATATCAACCAAAAATGCCATTCTAAAAAGTCATTATCGAAATTATAAACAACTAGCATTCGCTTCGCCCGCGTTGTTCCCGTTACTGTCCCAAGGGAACTCTTTACCGGGATATAATCCTATGTTTCAATCCAGGACTTGGCCTACTTGCATGCTAAATTTCAGCTCAATCCATTCAGTGGTTACCTCGTTATTTAGTAAGAAACATCTTAACATCCAAACCTCCAAACATCTAAGCATCCAAACATCTTCACAAACTTACACATTTATAATATTAGTGTGATAGTGTGATTTTATCTACGAATACAAGTTTGCTTTTTAAAATGTTGGAGAAATCGAGTGAAATCTTCAAATATTATAATAGGCAGGCATATAGCGATTTGTGTATGTGTATAGGATATCAGAAGTTGGTTATTTAAAAATAATATTAATAGGTTTTCGCTTTACTAGTAGATTAATATTTTGCTTAGTGTCATATTTTGTTGGCAGTCGGTGTGTCTCATCCGCGTACCAACGGAAGTGATGAAGCAGAGGCAACAGACCTACGTCGGCACTGTGAAGAGGAGCAGTTTTAGCATACTATACCAGGTAAATATTTAGAATAGGGATGACGACTGGGTTAAAAATATATCATTCTATTCTATCCGTCAGTTAGATTATGGAAAAATATGAGATACGTCTAAATTGTACCAAAGAGTGACGTTACTCGAAACTTCTAAGCACTGAATCCTCGTCATTTTTTATTTGTCAAACAAAAGAACACGTACGACGTGTACGATATTTTTTAATAATCTGACGGACTAAACAGTTTTTTTAGTCGTCTAGCCTATTGGCCGAGTGAGCGAAGCAAACGGGGTTCCTTCTATTTGTCCTCCTGACTTCCGACAAAGCAGAAAATCTCCCGACAAACCAAACTTAGTCCGATCCACTCAAGGTGGTCCGGCCAGCGAAAAGGAGATTGCCGACTTTTGGTACCAATATCGTGATTAAATTGTGTCACAACCAAAACGATACCAAAAACTTAGTTAATTTTTTTAACCAGAGGGATTTTTTTATTACTGAATTTAAAATGGGAAATCTGAGATCAATTAAAAAAGAATTGTGTTGTACGATTTCCGCCGCCACCATGAAAAATGTATGATTTTCTTAAAACTATATTTGACAGACAAAATCGGTCAAAATCTAAAAGGCCTATGACAGTGGCACCACCGTCTACGCGAATGTATACAAAAATATTGATTCCATAAAACTCCGCGGTTCTTTCTTATACGAACTGCATTGTAACTCAGATAAATTAAATCCAACTGTCCTGTACCCAGGAAAGTAACACGTTTGTCTCGTTCTTTCTTAAGACTACTTCTCTCATGAGTGTAAAAGACAAAGCTAACGTCATAGATACGTCTTAATACTTTCCATTATCTATGTAGGTAGTTTTCTTGATCTTAGCAAGAAAGTTGACAGCTTGACATTCTATCTTATTCTAAGTTCAAATATAAGGTACTTTATAAGACACGTCTTTTCACAATTTTGTGTCGAAGGACGTAAATCATTTTAAATTCTTTATTTGGTACAAATAACTCGTGATATTTCGCTGATACTTCACTATACGAGACATTGAGCGTAAATGTACAGTTACAATATTTTTTATCTCACGATGTATCAAAATAGTTTCAAAGAACTTTTTTTTATAACAACGTTTTAACAATCTGAATAGGCACAATAAAAAACCTAACACAGGTATCCGAAATGACATGTCATACGACTAAGTTAAGTGAAGTCTCGACAACGTCGGGACTTAAAGTTATTAGGAGATTTTGTATTTGGCCGGTTGAAAAATACTTAGACGATTTGCTACGCAAAAACTATCTTCGAAATCTGGAAATCAATCTCAATTTCCTATGGATCCCCGAATACAATTTTAATGGGATTTAGTGATTAGGAAACGCAGTATCTTGTTCTTTAAGATACATCCGGTTTCGTGTTGACACAATGAGTTTTGATTTGGTACGAGGCCCCATAGACGCGTCGGCAATGTCCTTTCTGCTCCTTCAGGCTAAAACAAAACTCGCGCGTCCAGCGCGCCGGGTATCTCCCGACCAAAGTCTCAAAATCCCGACATATTGTTTCCTACTCCCGATAATAGGGTAATTCAATCTGGCAACCCTATTGGAGACCCCTGACTTAGAATAGGTTAGGTTAGGTTACTTTTATAATTATTCTAAGGACTCAATGGTATCTGTAAAATAACAATAAAATTATGCGTAATGAGTGTCGCTAGGTGGCGACACCGCCACCTAGCGACACTCGTTTGAAGAAAAAGACAGTTATAGCAACTCCACGAGAGATGGCGCTTAAATCAACGTCCATACAAACGGTACAACTCGCATACTGTTCTGCATCGCACTATAGAAGTGTTTATAACGCTAATACTACATTTTCACTGCCGCGAACAAAGTTGCGGACGTCCTTGTAACTTATGTATTATTATTTATTAACTTACATACTTACTACTATTGCTTACCCTAAATACATATATGAAATAACTATATTTAGGGGTACAGGTAGGTTAGGGTAAGTAGGTTAATAATACATAAGTTACATACTCCAGTTCAAAATGTTATCTTTGTTAAGGCGTACAAGTCAGAAGGCCTCCGGAAGGGCGTGTATCGCGGGTACTTGTCAACGTTGGCGCGAGACCTGCCCTACGGCTGCATAGACATCCCCATCTGGGAGTGGATGAAGCAGCAAGTCAGGAACAGGAACAACGGGGAGATCACCAGCTTTCAGGTATTTATTGTCTGCCCTCCGGCCGGAAAGCGTCTTGCCGGCCGCTGCGCTAAACGAAGATGCCGCTTTCTGGCTCCGTCGAACAAAAATAGTATACAAACCTTGGCCAGTAAGTAGAAAGCCTCAGGTCACATGTGATCTGAGATATTTCTTACTTTCCTCGGTATGTAATGTACTAATATATAAAATCCAACTTGGAGGAAATACCGGTAGCCGAACCCTGCTTGTCAGGTTTTTTGTTGTATCAATTTTTTTTTCTATGTTGTCAGAGCGCATGCTGCGGCGCGGCCGCCACCGTGATCGCCGGCGCAATGACCACGCCCCTCGACGTCGCTAAAACCCGCATTATTCTCGCGCAGCACAGTTCTCCACACAGCTTGCGCATCATCCCTGTACTGGGGCGCATATACCGCGAGGGCGGGGTGCGGGGTTTGTTCGCCGGGGGTACGCCTCGAGTGTGTGCTCTCATGGTCGGCGCGTTCTTGTTCTTTGGAGTTTATGATGAGGTTAAAACTCGGATAATGAAATATCAAGAGTTCAATTTTGTTAATGCCTTGTAAAAACTATCAATTACAATCATTTCCATAGTGTCAGAGCGATGACAGCGCTTTTGCCATACAATGATCATTATGTATTACGTAGCGTCACATACTACACGACACGCATCCACCTCGCACAGTGCACCACACAGCTTGGCATCCTACATGTACTGGGGTGCATATACCACGGGGTACGCCACGAGTGTATGCTCTCATGGTCGGCGCGTTCTTGTTCTTTGGAGTTTATGATGAGGTTAAGACTCGAGAATGAAAAATCGAGAGTTCAATTTTGTTCACGCTTAATAACACGTAAATACTGTCAATTACAATCATTTCCATAGTGTCAGAGCGATGACAGCGTTTATGCCATGCTCTTATCATTATTTATCAGAAGCGTCACATACTACTCGACACGCGTCCACCTCGTACAGTGCACCACACAGCTTGCGCATCCTACATGTCCTGGACCGCATATACCGTAAGGGTGGGGTGCGGGACTAGTTCGCCGGGGGTACACCACACTCTGATGGTGGTCGCGTTTTATTCTTTGGGGTGTATGATGAAGTTAAAAGTCAGGTAGAGAAGTATCAAGAAATACATAGTGTTTGATAGATACCCAAAGCGTATCAGAAAAACAACTGGATGCAATAAGGGCTTCCATTTTATTACAAGCTTTTATTTATAACTAAATAAATTTTGTAGGGACTATCTTACACAACTCGACCTAGTCCCGAACTTATTGTAAGCAATGCTTGTACTATGGGTTTTAGACGACGATATACATACTTATATAGATAAATATATTCTTAACCCTTAAATGCATAATGATGTATATCTGCATCGTATATTTGATGGCCAGTGCAGCAATATGCAGCTATCCAAAATCACATTTATTACTTTTTTTTAATAAATGTGACATTTACGTGTTATATTCCGAATACATCCATAAATAAGTTTTGGCAAAATTGTATTTAAAAAAAAGTTATCAGAGTTTTTGAGCAAAATGGCGGCAATTTTGAAAAAGTTAAATATTTAAGGTTTTCGTTGAGTGTGTTTATAACGGTTTTTAACAATATAAGTAATTATTTTTTAGTATAATGTTGTAGCACATATCATAACGATTACAAGTTTACTGAATTTAATAAAGTACTCAGTCTATAAGTAAACAATATTTCATCATGTGGATCTAGCCTACATTTGATTATTAGTGCAAAAATAACCCAAAAAATTGCTATAGATTCTTTTTTATATTTTTCTAGTGTTTATTACGCCATTAGGTGTCCACATATTTTTTTTAGTAACGATAAAAAAAAGGGTTACCCTCATCTGGCAGAATAATATTGGTCAGAAATACACTCCGCAGAACATGTTTCGCAGAAACACATTTAGTCGAATGGTAGTTTTGCATAAACTTTATTTGGCATTATTATTTCTAGGCATACAATACATTTTGTAGCATATCATTTTGCAGATAATGACTTTCGCAGATTTTTTTTTAGCATAATTTTATGTAGCATAATAGTCCTGTAGCATACTTCTATTATGGCATAATGATTTTTCTGCTTGCAGAAAAGTAGGTTAGGTTAGGTTAGAACTGCGACCTCTTACAAAAACGAACGGATGTTAGAAAAGTAGGTTGGTTAGGTTAGAACTGCCACCACCGCCACCACGCCATGTCGAACGCTGCCTTTATGTCTAGATACACCGCTATAACCTGCTCTTTGGATTGCTTCGCGGTATATACGATGTCAATAACCTCCTCCTCCTACAAAAACGAGCGACGACTAATAATATTATACAAAACTATAAATAATATTTTTACAGCAGCCCATAAAGCCTCTCTGCTTGGGTAAATTATTAGGGCGTAGAACGAAAAGGGGGGACGGGGGGCGGAGCCACCTACAAGGGGGGCTCGGGGGGCGAAGCCCCCCGCATTAAAAAAAACTCAAACCATAAGTTCAATTAGGTTAGGTTAGGGTTCGAACTGCGTCCCCCAACAAAACCGAACTGCTGTCAGAAAAGTAGGTTAGGTTAGGTTTGAACTGCGTCCTCTTACAAAAACGAACGGCTGTTAGAAAAGTAGGTAGGTTAGGTTAGTAAATTATAAGGATAACGAAGAAAACGGGGGGACGGGCGGGCGGAGCCCCCCACAAGGAGGGCTCGGGGGGCGAAGCCCCCGGCATAAAAATAAACACAAACCGAAGGTTCATTCAGGTAGAAATGTAGGTTAGGTTAGGTTTGAACTGCGTCCCCCAACAAAAACTAACTGCTTTTAAAAAAACTTGTGTTCACCTTGACATCAAATGTTATTCTGCAAAGCAAATTTTATGCCACCTAAATATTATGCAGAAAAATAATCTACGAAATGACTACCTATTCCTTTAGAAGACTGTTATGACCATCAACATTATGCCAACATATGATTCGGGATTATAAAATTCTGCGAAATGATTTCTGCAAAAAAAAATTCTGCGTAAGGTGTTTCTGCCAAACAATACTTCTGCTAAGTATTATTATGCGAACCAAATATATGTCAAAAAAGTTTCTGCCAGATAATAGTGAACCTAAAAAAAATCATGCATTTAAGGGTTAAATAGATAGAAAGCATCCATGACTCAGGAACAAATACACGTGGTCATCACACAAATATTTGCCCTTACCAGGATTCGAACCCGGACCTCTAGCTTCGTAGGCGGTGTCACTCCCATTAGGCTAAATGTGTATTTATTTTCACCTGCCCTGCCCCGGTGAAACCGCTAACTGCTTTTATACCAAACCTTGACAGAATCCTGGAAAAAGTTAAGCAAATATGGAATCGGTTTCTTAAAAATGTTTAATATTTTTTTTTATAAAATAACTGCAAATAGTTCATTTAAATACTGAAATATATATGTATGTGTTTATGTTAGCCTAATAAGTTATTTAGAACTCTCGGAGACTTTAATAATGAGATTAAATTGAGTATGCCTCCATAGAACTCAACATCGACGCCGATGTCAAAGTTAAGGAAAGGACCATTAAAACAAGAGGACTGTCATTCTCCATACTTTGGATCGTGCCCCGACCGCAAGGGGATATCTAGGCAAAAACTAGATGGCACTAAAAACTTAACATTTAACGATGGTATAATTGAAAAAAGAAACATAGTACAGTAACAATTAGTTCGTAAACAGCTAATAATTAATAAATTCTAACATTTAAATACTGTGTCACGCTTGCAAAGTTGAATAATTGTAAATAATATAATTCTCATGCCAAGCTTATACATAGATGGCGTTGTAAATACCGGGGAACAGCTTTTTGTATAGAGAATGACAGTCCTCATGGTTTAATGGTCCTTGGTTAAGGTATACAGGGTGCCCGTGAGCATTGCGAGAGATTTTAACAGGATACCTAGATAGACCTTGGTTCATATAACATTTATTACTCCATATAGCCTCAGGAATTCGTGGTTAAAATCTCTCGCAATGCTCACGGGCACCCTGTAATGTATAAGCATCCGAATTTCGATGCCTGGTAATCAATAAAAAAATCTAATGTAATCTTATAATAATGTTGATGCAATAACAACGTATTAAGTTAAGAAATAAGATCTCTTTAATACATGTATACGTATATTTATAAGACGATTTATCTAGATTATCTATATAGAATATTAATAAATAGTAGTTGTGAGCATTTTTTGTTTTATTAAATAAAAAAAATACAATATGCCTTTAAACAAACTTTATTGTTCACATTAACCATAACAATTTATACATCTTTTAGTTTTTACAATGATATACATTTCCCTATCCTACCTTTATACACAAAAATAAACTCTAGTAAAATTAAAATAATACGTTTTTATATTTTTGGGTGCGATCAATATACACGAAGTTCGATCACAACCAAAATTAAAAATAATCTATTTTATAAATACTGAATTTTGTGACATATACATTTTTACTACATTACACTTAAAATAAGATATGATATGTTTATGGGGGAAAATATATAAAGAGTACAGAAAAAAATCATTGCACGATAGTAGAAATTATTAAACATTGGTAAATGAAATATTACTAGCACTGTTTTGGAAAACCCAGTGTATTTATATTTTAAATAAAAGTGCTAATAATATTTTACGTATATAATAATATTAATAATCCAAACAACTAAAGCTTGGCAACTTCGTTGGTGACACTCATGTGTGTGTTTTTTGTTATGTGCAGCCGTAACTACTTACACAAGTTACCACCAACGACCTCCGCAGGCAGCCTCCGTCGGTCGCTGTTCGTGTTGGCGGTAACTTGTGTAAGTAGTTACGGCTGCACATAACAAAAAGCACACACGTGAGTGTCACCAACGAAGTTGGCAAGCTATACTTACACTGGTTTAATTGAAGAGATGTTTACGAAAACAACATAACGGACTCGAGTGACTGAAACTTATAGAGGAACATTTTAAATGATAGTAGGTGTCAACCAGTTTAGTTAAGTATGTTGTTTTTGTAAACACCCCTTCAATGGATATATTCAAAAATAAAGTAAGAAACACAGAAAAAAGTATGCCATTCGAATCCACTAACTGCAGTCGTCTTAATAATCCAAAGACGTGGCAGTCCGCACGTACCGAATATAAAAAAGAAGAAATTAATAATAAAAATACACTTCGAAAATAATACAATACGAATACGGATAAAAATGCTTAGTCTCCATTTTATTGTACTAGATGGCGCTAGCATTAATTTATTACAACGCTATCTGTTGAGGGAATGCAGTTACTTTTTTTGTAGAATTATGATTTCCATGAATTGATTCAGTTGATACTAGCGTCATCTATGGTATAGAAAATCGTGTCACAATATAAATAATATATAGTTAAGTACTTAAAGAAAACAACATTATCAACGGAAGAATACTTACAATGAATTTAATAATCAAACCCGCACGGCCGTGAAAAATTTCACTTTGTGTTTCCCTATCGCATTTCGTGTTGTTTATGTTGGTATTTATAAAGAAATAATATTTGTAGGAGTAACTTTGGGATTTCATAGCCTTAGTCAAGGAACCGATAGTCTAATTATATATTTAGGAAGCTAAATATATAATAGTTACATATGCCAGCGTTGCTTGCCATCCAATTCTATAGTAGAAGGAATAAAAAATAATATTTATAGCTATTCAACAATAGATGGCGCTGACTTATAAAATGGAATGTTTAATTTACAAGTAGTTTAACATCAGTCTAAAATGGACGGATTAAAAATATTAGACGGACGAATGAAGTACATATATCCCGTATACAAGTTGTCTTAATCTAAATTCTGCCTTGAACTTATTCTTAATGTTATTGACTGCTTATTTCAAATTAAAATACCGGTAATTATAATTTCCGTTCTATAACGATGATAAACTTTTAATGTAGGTTTTTATTTACCCCAGGTCCTCGGTCACGGACTTTAATTGTTAAGCCATTTAGGGTTCAGTCTAATTTTGTCGTGTAATACGCAATCTATGACACGACTATTGTAAGGTGAACCCTAAATGGCTCAACAATTCAAGTCCGTGAGTGTACGCAAGTGGCATTATCCGGGGAGTAAATTCCACTTCCTGGTCAGGGAAAGACGTAACATTGTGTACACCACGGGCAGTAATAGAGAAGGCATCAGATCGCATCTTTATTGGCCTCACCTGCGGCTCGGGCCACGAACAGCTGCGGTCGGGGGTCATTCCTTATTTTACCGCCCTCGGCCCGTAAAATATAACTTTTAATGGTGTTTTTTTATTTTCCTGCTTTCTATTCTCGAAATCTTCTGGTCTCGATGCTGTTCTGCGTGCCTACTGCGAACTATGGTCTGTCTGTATTTATAAGTGGCATTTAAAATGTCGCACCATCCAAGTAGGTGCCAACAGATGGCGCTAAAACTAACTTAGTTACGCTCACGCTGCACAGATGTCGTTCTATCGGAATATAACGTTACTAGTGTGCGAGTCGCGATGCGAGCTGTGGTCCCGGGTGGTGTTGCGGCCGAAGGGGGACATACTTTGCATATCTATGAATGTCACTTAAAACGCCGGTTCATCCAAGTAAGGCCGGCAATGCACTTGTGACTCTTCTGGTGTTGCAGGTGTCTATGGGCGACGGTTATTGCTTACCATCAGGCGACTCGCCTGCTCGTTGGCCCCCTATTTCATAAAAAAAGTAGGTGCCAACAGATGGCGCTAAAACTACCCTAGTTACACTCACGCTGCACAGATGTCGCTCTATCGGAATATGACGTTACTAGTGTGCGTGCCCCTATGCGAGTTGTTAGCTCTGGTGGCGTTTCTCCGGAAGATCGCTTCATCCAAGTAGACGATAGGTGGCACTAAATCTGCCCTAATTGCAATGTCGTTCTATCGGAATATGACGTTACTAGTGTGTGAGCCGCGGTGCGAGCTGTGGTCCCGGGTGGTGTTGCGGCGGAAGGGGGACATACTTTGCATACTTATAAGTGTCACTTAAAACGCCGCATCATCCAAGTAAGTGCCAACAGATGGCGCTAAAACTACCCTAGTTACGCACACGCCGCACAGATGTCGCTCTATCGGAATATAAAGTTACTAGTGTGCGAGCCTCGATGCGAGCTGTTGTTCCTAGTGGTGGGGACATACTTTGCGAGCTGTGGTCTCGCGTCGTGTTTCGGCCGCCTATAAGTGTCACTTAAAACGCCGCTTCATCCGAGTAGGTGACAAATTGACAATAGATGGCGCTAAAACTATCCTAGTTACGCACATGCCGCACAGATGTCGCTCTATCGGAATATAACGTTGCTGGTGTGCGAGCCGCGGTGCGAGCTGTGGTCCCGGGCGGTGTTGCGGCGGAAGGGGTTCCAGGAGGGCGCGCGGCGCGCGGACGAGCGCGCGGTGGCGGTGGAGCCGCTCGACGTGGACGCGGCGGACACCGAGCCCTGGTTGGAGTTGGACTGCCGGGGGATGTCCGGGGATGACTGTAAACGAAACAATGTGTTTAGAGACCAGGCTTTTGAAATGTGGTATTATATAATGTCACCGCCAACTAGCTTAGTTAGCTATTTGGTGAGCTGCCTAGCCTTTTCATTAAACACACTTCTTATTTTAGGTTAGGTTTGTTACTCAGTTTGTGTCCCTCAGAGGAGAAATAGAAGTTCGTTGACCTGCTGGCGGGTCATAATTTAGTGAAAATGCTAGGCAGTTAACCAAATGGCTAATTAAACCAGTTGGCTGTGACATATACATTAGACATGTGTAGCTCGTGAGTGAGTTTATTCGTGCATCATGCATAAACTACCGGTTTGATTTCCATAAAATGTTGTACTTATATAGATCTATCACGCATCGGTTAAAATTTAGCATAGGTATTCGTGGTGTAGAGCAAATCGGGTAACTACGCTGCGGCGAGGCGAAAAAGAGACAATTCACTACACTACAAATAAAACGATCGAAACGCACGCACACATAGACGCGCGCTTTTACAAGGCCCCTAAGGGAAGGTCGCGGTCAGTCGCGAGTGCCGCATGGAGGCGAGTGGCCGCGCTTTGTGTTTGTTACGTGCGCGCGCCCAGACAGCCCGCGATCTTTTCATTTTAAACAACCCTAACGCTCTAATGGAGCGTAGGTATTTATTTCAAAAAGTAAGCAAGCTACGCTTACCATACTGCTCTATTTATATTCTATGTTAGGGTCTCCGGAAGTTGATGAAGGCGAACGACCGTTTATTGTGGAAGTTTTTGGGGGGGACCTCTATGGAGTAGTGGACGTATCAAGGTTGAAATGATGATGATGATGACGTACTTTGAGTAAGCTCTTGTCCATGGGCGTGGCTAGACGGAGAGCGAGCGAGTCGCCGACTTGCTGGATGAGCCGGACCACTTCGTCGTGGGAGCTCCACTTCACGTCCTTGTCGCCCACTGAGATGATGAAGTCGCCTTCACGCATACCACCGATCTGTAAGGTGAGGTCACAGAATAAGAATTAGTACTAAGTATAGAAGTCTCTCTTTCTTACAAAACTGATGTTCTGGTCTGACCACCGGACAAGACGCATCGTATCCGACCGTTTTAATAGTTTGAGTTTGATTAGGGTAGCTGCCATAGCGTTTCGTAAGGGACAAAAAGTTGATGTTTTCATGGAATGCTCCCTCTCTCTATCGCAAAACGCGTGCTCTTTCTGGTCGCTGGCTAAGCCTCTCCGGGGGGGGGGGGGGGGGCGGGGGGGGGCAAAATTTGTTACAAGTAACCGCGCGGCGAATTCGCGGAGTGAGCCACTCCTAGGTAAGGTTAAGTTATATGGGTGTAACTAATCTATACATATAACAAAATCTTGGCAAGACTATGTACGCGCATCACAAAAAACTACCGGGCCGATTTCCATGACATTTGGTATACAGGAAGACATAGTCCATAGTCATAAGTCCCCGGTTAACACATAGAATGCTTTTTCCCGGCTCAGTCGAAGCAAAAAATAAACAATTCATTTCACCTCCGTGAAAGTATAGTGGAAAGTAAATTCATAAAAAACGTAAAAGCGGACATCGCCATCTATTATGAAAATCTTTAGTTTCAGATAGTGGCACACGGATCTCATTCTGTATGTAATGAAACGAAATGAGTGCCGCAACCAAATTGCAAGCCTTTCTTACATATCTATACATTAGGTATGTTAAGCCCACAAAAGGCGGTGTTAAAGTCATTCAGGTAGGATAGCTAGGTAATCCTAAATTAAAAGGATTCTTAAAAGGAAGTTTTATCATTACTACTATTTAAATTATGTAAACGAGCTTTTCCATACTTACATCCGCTAAAGAATTCGGTTCGACCGCCGCTATCATAACCGGCGCATCACCCCTCACAGAGAACCCGAATCCATCCTCATCAGTTTTCGAATTTGCCACATTGTATTCACTCGCTACCCTCCTCAACGGCTCCTTCCTCCGTTCCCTCCCATTCTTCATCTTCCCATTAACACTCTCTGTGTTAGTCTTGACAAAACACTCATTGTTTCTATAATCATATTTATCGTAGTCTAAAACTTTGGGGTGGTACTCCATGTTATTGTAGCTGTTAATATAGACGCCGTTTTGCTTCATGACCCTTTGGAGTTTCTCGAAATCGTCGTAGTTTTCGTCGTTTCTGATGACGGAGTTGTAGTAAGCGCTGTTGTCTTCGGATCTGTCTCGTTTTTCTGATCTTTTGCCGTTTTCTAGTTCCGTGTATTCGCGTCTTTGGGAGATCCTTCTGGAGCTTTCTCGGCGCTGGTCGGTGTGTTTCTGTAGGGTGATGAGGCGGGGGGCGCTCCAGTGCCGTTTGGCCGAGAAGACGGCTATGGGGCCGAGGGATTTGAACAGGTCGTCGACCCGGTGTTGAGCGAAGTCTGGTGGGGTGAGAGACAGTTGGAACTTTGATGAGGCTGCAATGAAATATGAAGATGTTAACCATTAACCAGTTTTGACGTTTCAACATAGTTACACAAAACCTTATGAGATCTAATGTTTTAGGTAGATATACTGAAATGTGATAACGCATAGCATAGGTTACAGTGATACCCAAAGTAAAGAGAATCGAGATGGCTATGCCATATCCCATGGGCTGGCACGGTGTTCGGGCTTAGTGTAAGAATTTGTTTTTTTTTTATTGTTCATGCTGTAGGTTTTTTATTTGATGACATTCGTTGCCATTATTCGCATTCATAATTTAGTAAGTTGACGACGCTCGCAGGGGACGAGCGGCACAGGAGCGGCCACGTCAGCGTCCTTTGAGGGCCTAGCAGCAGGGTCCAGCAGCAAGCTTCTTCCGGCCGATGATAATGGTGGGATTAGAAGTAATACTCACGCAGTATAGTGGGCGCGTCCAGCAGCTCGAGCTCGCCCAGGTCGGGCGCGTCGCGCAGCGTGGCGCGCTCGCGGGCGGCGCGCGACGCGTGCGCGCGGATCACGAGCGCCAGCGGCTCCTTGTCGCGCAACTCGCTGAAATAATCACTTCATCAGATAGATATCCGGGGCTAGCGACCTGGTTAGATCCCAGGCGCCCCCGGTCCCCACCTAGTCCGACCCGCTCAAGGTGGTCCGGCTAGCGACCTAGTCGACCCCAGGGAACGCCAAATCCCCACCTGGTCCGATTTTTGCAACGGTCAAGACTTGCAGGTCTGTCAGGCTACAAATAAAATAGATATAAAATACAAATTACTAGCAGCTGCGAATTCGTCAGCGAAGGTGAAGGTTATGACCTTAACAGTGTTGCTTTACTGTAGTTGGAAAAGTATTCTATAACCATCCGGCTGTCCCTGTACCAAAAATGCAGACTGCACTAACACTATAAACATCCGACCTCAAAGGGGATGTTTCAACAGTGGCACCTAGCGACATCTGTTACGAGGATCCAACAATTTGAAGTTGAAGGTACGATGGCGCGTACACCACAACCCTATAGAAACGTCACCGTCGCCATACATTCCTGCTTCGCACTTAGGAAATGTCTTACTAGAAAACTGAGTCGACATAAATACTTCAGACCAACTTACTTCAAACTTAAACTACCTGTCTGGAGTCCGAATGTCGTTAGTTGGAAGTGCTATATGTGGCGTTCGTGTTATAACAATCCGTAAGCGCGATGCAATGTACTTTAAAAATTGTGCTATTTGTATGTTCATGGAAGCAAGCGCCATCTATCGATGTATTCTTGGATTGTTATCTTCTTCCAATAAATGTCGCTAGGTGGCTGTGTCACCGAACCGAACCGAACCTATTGGAGAAAATAGTTAGTGGCGCCATCTCTGGCTCGCCTCGTGACTGACCGGCACATCCTCTGCAGCCGCAGCGCCTCCTCGTACAGCGCCTGCGCCTCCACGAGGTGCGCGCGCCCCAGCACCATGAAGTCCAGCTCCTCGTCCAACTTACAGTTCGACACTGAACCTGTAGAGAGGTAATAGTGAGTGACGCCATCTATTGGTGAGTAGCGGGAACTATAGAATGACGTTAATAAGTAAAATAGTCATTGTCACATACAGCGTTAAATACAATGATCGCGTATATTTCTTTATATACATTACATTTTCAGACACCCAGATTTGATATGTAATCAAATTGATATCTACTGGGTGTCTGAAAAATCATTTCGACTACTCTTAGGGAGCTAATTATGTCGAATATTTTTTTCTGAGGCTTGAATTTTTCTCAAATATTTATTTATTCGTATACATACAGTGGCGTAGCGTCAGATTTTTGAGGCTTCCCCGTGGATGCGCTACTGACCTACAGTAATGCGTCAATAAACGGACCATTTACCATTAATGAAATGTTCCATTTTAATGGCAACACAGTGGTAGATTTGTTGGAATTTAATTACAAATCGTACTATAGGTCGATTCTTTCAAGATAGTTCCGTATATCGTGTCGTACCGTTGTCGACGCTGTTGTCCGTGGGGCGGTAGAGCGCGGCGGCGCGGGCGCGCGCGCGCGGCGTGCTGTCCGCGTGCAGCAGCCCCAGCGCGCAGTACTGGTGCGCCAGCGCTGGAAATAACAAATAACAATAAATAACAATATTTACGGTAATTCCATGAAAATGCAACGCACGCATTTCATCGCCTGATTATTTATATATGATGTCAGTTTATGTAAGGTCTTGTTGACAGTAGGCGTCAAGATCCACCAATCACACCACCTGATTTTGACATCTACTGCCAAATAGACCTTTCG
This sequence comes from Eudemis profundana, assembly GCA_947034925.1. Taxonomy (NCBI): domain Eukaryota; kingdom Metazoa; phylum Arthropoda; class Insecta; order Lepidoptera; family Tortricidae; genus Eudemis; species Eudemis profundana. The sequence continues at coordinate 2,925,174 of OX344814.1, read as the reverse complement.
CCACCCTGCTGCCAGCTGGTGGATTTCTGATTTCTAAATACCCTCATTCCCTAGGTGTATTGACGCTTAAATTTACACTATCAACACGCGAAGAATTGGTAACTGACGTTACTCTCTGTCATAGAATTACCCTTTATCACATACCTCAGTAGTAAGGATTTGTGCGTTCTGGCTACCGTCACCGGTTTTGGCTCGACCTCTTAAAAATATCCCTCAAAATTTAATAAATGAGTTCGAGGACCAAGCCGGTTCTTGAAGGACATGGGTTGGGGTTAAACTAGAACCAGTCACTCCTTGGGGGTTGTTGCTCTTCGGAGCAACCTTTGAGACTGGGTGGCAAAGTAATTTAGATCACGACAACTACTCCAATCCTTCTAAGTTAACCTTTTTACCACGGTGTTAACTGAGATCGTTTAATTACTGTACCCTCACCAATTCTCACCCTTCATTCACTTAGCACATGGCCAATAGTCGGTAACGGTGGCACAAGCGTTTCCTTTATTGCTTCAAAAAGTGGTTACCTTTATAAAATTCAGTCTTGACGTGGACCAGAGAGACCCACGAGTATGGCACGTAGTTGAAGACACCCTCCGTTTGCATCTGCAAGCAAAAACACATTTTAGTATATTTCAGCTGCGTATTTCAGACTTTAAGCAAAAAAAAATGACTGACTTCATTGTTTTTTTAATACAATTAGGGTGGCAAACAAGCATACGGCCTGCCTGATGGTAAGCAGTCACCGCAGCCTATGGACGCTTGCAACACCAGGGGCATTACGTGCGTGTTGACGACCCTTTAAAAACCTATTCACTCCCCCCTTGAAGAACTTCATAGCCTTCCGGGAAAACTGCAGCAGGGAGCTCATTCCATATTCGGATTGTGCGCGGTAGAAAATTTGAATGTACATTTGAGAAGTTTCCTCAATCCCTATCGATTCTTATTGGGTGAGGTTTTTTTTCATTGTCCGGCCATAGTCCCTGTCGGGTAGTGTACAGTGGCGTGGCGTCCAAAGAACTCGATTCCTACCGGCTTGCCTAATATCAAGCATTTGACCACCTTATTCTACAGCTCTTAAGGAAAATGGCTGCCAAATCTGCACGGGCTTGCCCAAGGATATCTTTTACGCCACGCCACTGTAGTGTACGCTCCTGTCTTGTCTCAAGGCCCGCTCAATAGTAGCTCGTGACCCACCAGTGGTGGCGACCCATAGTTTGGTAAATGCTGCAGTATCTGGTCAAACGCTGAATATTCACCCACACACATACCTTCTGGTAGAGCTGCGTGTATGTGTGCGCGCACTGCGCGGCCTCCTGCGCGAAGTCGAGGCACATGTCGAGGTCGTCGCGCAGCTCCCCGCGCCCGCACTCGCGCGCCTGCAGCTGCAGCTTCTCGAACAGGCACTCGCGCGCTTGCGCCTGGAACGGAAACATTACATAAGATCTAGGGCATTCCATAACAACATTCCTCACGATCGAGTCTCCTGAGTACCTCAAAACTTTCTTTTACTATGTCAGTGAGAGTGAGACTCATACTCGGTACATAAGCTTATCCTTTGTATACATCTTCACCGTACTGGATTTATGTCTTACTCCTTCTAAATTCAAAAGGCGCGCCTTTGGAACTGCCTCTCTCCCTCTCTTCTCATAGAGCTCTTGAAATAGATCAAGCTCCAAAATAAAATTTGCGTTTGAACAACTTTTTCTTTCTTTTATAAACGCGTCTGGCAATGAGAGATAAAAAATTTCAGCTCACCAGACGTCTAAGCTACCGCAGTATAGCAAGGAAAAACAGATGTTTATATCGATCGCTAAGTCAGATGGCGTATCAGTTTTCGTCTATGTAGCGGACAAGCAAAGCAACGCCATCTATTGTAAAGAAACTCATGTAACACAATATGCGATACACATATTAATATTTACCGTCATCGTAGCAGCGAGCACTAGAAGAGTGTCCGCCGCCAGGTCGACAGATGGCGCGTTGGTGAAGTTCTCGTGTATGTAGCGCAGCGTGCCCGCCGCGCGCAGTAATGCGTCCACAGCGCCATCTAGCCCCAGTGACGTGTGACGCTCCTGTTAACAGAATATGTTCACTAGATGACACCACAGTTCCACAATAACCGAAACTTATAATATAAATATTATTCGATTTAAAGGAACAATAACAGCTAAAAATATTTGATTTTATCTATCATTATTTATCGGATTATGCCATATGAAATAAAATAAAACTGTCCAAAACGAGTGCAAATTATATGTATGTTAATATTTAACGTAAAATTGAAGATTGAGATGACTCGATTTTTTTTGTTTTTTGACCTATGTAAATATTAGTGATTTTGAAAATTTAGGTTAATTTACCTGTTTAGCGCCTATTTGTGTGTATATACCCGCTATGTTAAAAAGAACACAGGCTTTTTCGAACGCCACCGTCCTTTGGCAAGACGGCACTCCTGAAATGAGAAAAATTGATACATATTATAATAAATCTTTTAATTACTCAGTAATACACGTTACTGATTACTTAAAGTCCGCACAAAATAGGTCGGCAGTCCGGATTCAGACCGCGGTCCGCCATTTGATAACCCCTAGAAGTTAGTAATACTACTACACTGCTCTGGATATTCCTGCTCCTCTGTCAAAGAGGTACCTAGTAGTCGAAGTACTCGAGGTAAATTCGGAGCGAGCGATCGTGTTTTGAACTATTACTAAATCTACTACTTGTCTTCTCTAGTTGGACAGTTATGCCTTGATCACACGTACCGAGCAAAAGGGCGAGACAGTGCTCTCGGTCGTGTACTTGGTACCGTCGAGTTTATTTACATCTATACATACAGCGTGTAAGTCTTATACGGGCGAACAATTAAACCAGATATAGCGTTTAGTAGTGTTATCATTAATTAATATGATTTTTTAAATTACACTTAATAGTGACCTCGTAATTAATTTTTGAAAATTTACCGAGCAGCAATGTACCGCATACATGCTTGTTATGACATTGCGAGATACGAGTTTTTTTAAAGTAACTGTCAACTAGCGTGTTTGTCAACTTGAATGTGTTGCGTTACATTGCGGCCCGAATTATTTTGTATGGTAAATATTTTCATTGTGGTTTTAAGCAATAGTTATCTAAATATGCTTCTTAGGTCCTATGCTGACCACCGTTTCAATATTCGCCCGTATAAGACTTACACGCTGTATAAGACAACAAAAATATCTGAACACGCTTTTATGCTCCTGATAATAGGGTCGTGTCTAGATATTTTAGTTCCCGTAAGTGTGTAAATGTTAATGAACTCGACGTACGTATAAATAAACATAGCGTCTTAGTGTTGTGTGTACATAGCGTCGTACCGAGTAGAGTAGGTACACGGCCGAGAGCACTGTCTCGCCCGTGTGATCAAGGCATTAGGGTAGGAAGAAAGGATACTCTTATCCTTTCTCAAAAGTCGGGCGTTAGGTGAAGCGCCATCTATTGTCCACTAAGTAAAGTAAATGCTTCCTATTATCAACACTAGATGTCGCTACTAATCGCTCACCTGTCAAAGAGTCGAACCACTCAAAATAGACCCCGAGAGAGCGGTCTGGCGGGAAGAAGCGACGCTCTATAAAGTAGAGCTGGTTGTAGTACTTGAAAAGGAGCGCCACGCCGGCGGTGGAGCGGACGGGAGTGCGGATCGCCTGAAAAGGGAGAAAATATCGTATCGTATCGGTAAAAGGACCATGCTTCAAAATGGATCCAAAACCAACCGAGCTGAGAGTTGTGTCATTAAATAGGTCTTTACATGTACTTCATTTCATTATATGGGCACTAAGTTCAATTCTATTGCAAAACTGAGATATTCAAATTCAAAATTGTATGAGCAGCGCTAAGTGAAGCGGGCGCAAGTGCCATATTTTTGCCCGCTCACCGCGTGCGCCCGCTCCGTGCCCCCGCGTCAGCTAGCGTAGGCGTACTGGCGTAGGCGTTTCTCATAGATACTAAAATATGAAAATCTCAGTTCTGCAATGGAATTGAACTTGGTGCCCATATAATGAAATAAAGTACACGTAAAGACCTTTTTAATGACACAACTCTCAGCTCTGTTGGTTTTGGGTTCACTTCCCATACAAAGTTGCCCATGGTCCTTTAAGGGCATATTAATATCGCTAAATATAAGGAGTTATGCTATAGCCACAACTGTGACTCTTTGTCGTGCGAAAAAAACAGCCCGAGGTTCAAGTTTTGAACGGCCACCTCGCCTGTCTCTGTCTCCCTGTCATCTGCATTTATCCCTGATCAACTCCTTAATTCTTCCCGAACAGCAAATATTTCCCCTTCAACTGTATACCTTCTATACCCCTGTCAACTGTTTACTCACTTGTCTCATGTCCATGAAGTCGGAGATGGCCTCCTCGTGCGCAGACGCATCCTCGCTGTAGTGCTCGAGGATGAAGTCTTTGAACGGCTCCCGGAAGTCCACCTCTTTTGTCTCTTTCAGCCCCAGCGGGATCATCGGCATCACGCATTCTTTGCTGTAACAATGAAAAAAATCTTTAAGTAAGTTGTTTTTTATTGTTGCTTAGTTTAGTCTTAACGGATACAAGGGACAAAAATTACCCATATTGATTATTATTATTTTTTTATTATTAATAGCTTTATTCATTCCATACAAAATACTTAGTTTAAAAATTGTTTAGCACGCTTACTACATTTTGATAATTTCAATCATATTGTCAATATTATTACTTAATTAATTACATGTCACAATTAAATGATTTCATTATTTTTAGTTCTACAGATCTATATGTGCGTATTTATTTTATACCCATATTGATACGAAGTGCTATTTTATTCTCGCTCGCTTCGCTCACTCATAGAAATATAATCAGAATGACAAAATAGGTTTTTCATCACACTTGCTCGAAAATGTTGTTATTATACGTAGGTTCTGCGGGTCGTAAATGACCTATTACGCCCTAGGCCGTAATGGTTTTCTTTTAAAATTTGAAACGCTGGTTCTGTTTTACTCTTATTTGTCATGTTCAAAGGAAACGCCAACTTACTTTTTTAACTTTTATCACTGAAATATTTATTTAAAGATAACTGTTATTGCAAATACATGTAAACACATATTTCGGTAACTTTAATTATAGTATTTTATGCAACAGTTGTATAAGTGGGTTCAAAAAATGCGAATTGCGTGAGTTGCGATACGAGCCGCGGACGCGGCGAGTACCGCAAATAGAGACGCAATGAGCGTTTTTTGACTTAATTATACAACGTTGCATACAATACTTTTTCTACGACCAAGTTTTTTATTATAAAATACAAAATTAAAAGCATAACCTGCAAATAAGGCAAATATGACGTATGACTGACAGTATGTGTCTATGGTAAACTTTTTTTTTAATTACTGACTGACGTGACGTGACTATATTAAAAATACTTTTTATTATGTTGGCATCAATGAATTTAGTTCGGAAAGTTTTGTTTTTCTTAAAAACCGTAGGAATTTAATTGTTTGTTAAGTTGGTAGTTGTGCATTTTTACCGCAAAGTTAAAATTGAGCGCTTAATCCTTGACCTAAGTTTAACCTAGATTTAGAAGTCCGTGGCTGCTAGCAATAACGTAAAGTGACTATAACGACACTAGTGCTGTTATGGGGAATAGAGTATAGACTTCTATGAACTCATATTATGTATGTTCTTATATTAGTGTTCGTGACCAAGTAAAAGACAGATAACAGTACAGGAGTAGAAAAAATGTTTAAATAGTTTATTTCCGTATTTAGCAAATATAAAATCAACTAAAATTGACGTTTTAGGTCTTTACCGCTATGGTTTCCGAACGTGACTTGACATTCGCATTGTCTATGGACATATGTCACTAATGTCACTTTCTGTTTTAATATTTTCTTGTCATACTGGGTCGATTAGTATAAGGTTATATTATTAAGATTTCCTCACAAGTGTGATGAAAAACATCGTGTGTGCCACGGGCGGTAAAGGAATTACAAACTAGTGTTATTAAAGCCCTCGGTTTCATCTCGGGCTTATAACTAACACTCGTTTGTAATTCCTTACTTACCGCCCTAGATGCACAAAGTGCGTAGACACTCTTCACTTAGACGGTGAGGAAAAAACAAAACTACCTATACAGCGCTTAGACGGCCTATATTCTGCGTTATGTGGATAGCTTGTGCATAAAAAATGCTCTCATATCTCAGGATACCGGTTTCAAAGTATTAAGACGAATAGGTAGTACAACTTAGGCCGTTTAGCGTGCGACCCCACCTAGTCCGATCCTATCGAGGTGGACCGGGACAAGGTGACCTGGTTCGACCCCAGGCTCCCCCAGCACCCACCCAGTCCGACCCAACTCGGGGTTGTCCGGCTCGCGACCTGGTTCGACCCCGGGGAACGCCACGGCCGACCACCCGGTCCGACAATCGCTATGCCCTTAAGAGGAAACAGGAGGGCAGTTTTTCCATACAAACGTAGTCCCCTGTTTCCTCCCTGGATAATGCCAATAGAGCAATCATTTTTTGTCCAAAAATCTATGGCTACTATTGATATGTTCCTATGTTTTCTTTTTTACGATAAATTGATTCTCAAAAGAGATATTAACCTAAAAAAAATGCCAGATTTTCCGCTGTGTTCACACGTCCAGAAAACAAATTTGACTAGATTATTAAAAAAAAGGAAAACATAGGAACACGGCCAAAGCCTTTCTTTAATGTTTAATGAAAAAAATAGTTAAATAGGTTAAGTTTTGTGGAAGAAATCAGGGGACTACGAAACGTCGTTTTCATGAAATTTTCAAATCTATTTTCGGTCCAAGCTGCAGTTGTCTCTATCGCGCTCTGCAGGTGAGAGGCGGGCAGTGCGGGATAGCGACACATTTTACAAATACCTAATTTTCAATTCTCTCGACCTTACTGTTTCCTCATAAGGGCTGCGAGTTTGTCAGCTCCTAAAAAAAAAGGAGGGTGCGCAACGTATTCACACAGACGCGCGATAGCACGTACACGGCGCGCACATATGCAAGCGCGCGATGTACCTTTTGTAGCAAGAAAAAATACTGCTATTCTATTGTGCAGTGTTGCGTCAATTTTTTCCAAGGGTAAGCCAGAGCAAAGTTGGCTTAATTTTTCCTTAAGTGCTATTTTGTCTTTAAATAGAAAAACCGATGAGAATCGGATAGTATGGAGGCCACATCTTTATAGGGTATGGAAGACTATTTAAACTTATCATATGGAAACTATACGTGTTCACTTGTGTAATATGGATCTTCAAAGTAGAGATCTTAACAATTGAAATAGTATAGTGCCGGTGCCACCGATAGTCAAGGTATGAATTAAGATCCGTGCGTAAAATTACGCGTTTCGCGGCGCGTGCGCAAAGCGAGAAGATAACACACCCCATAATTACAGCGGGAACGCCTGTAGCTTGTCAATGAGGTTAAAACCGCAAGGTCATTTCAGATGACCCCACGGTTCAATATAGGTACCTCAAAACTCCGTCGTTTACTAATTTGAAAATTACTCTTTTTAATTGAAATTTTTTTCAACTCAAATTTTAAAACTAGCAAATGGTATATGTATATTTAGAGAAGTTATTTTTGGTGAACGGGAATGAGCAACGGTACGTCACTAGTCAGATGCAAGAAGTGCATTACCCATTGCATAGTGCCCTAAGTGGCTGGAAGCTAGATTAGTTCCGATTACGCATTCTTCAGGTATGCTGGTCAACCACTGTGAGGATATAGCAAGTTACCGACTAATCTCTAATTCATCCTGAAAGTCCTGGGTTCGAATCCCGGTAAGGGCATTCATTTGTGTGATGAGCACGAATATTTGTTTCTGAGTCATGGATGTTTTCTATGTATTTAAGAATTTGTATGTATTAAATATATCGTCGTCTAGTATCCATAACACAAGCCTTATTGAGCTTACTATGGGGCTAGTTCGATTTGTGTAAGATTGTCCCCTAATATTTATTTATTTATTTTATTTATTTTTATTTATCGCACTTGTTTTTAGGGTTCCGTACTTTAAAAGGAAAAAAACTGAACCCTTATACGATCACTTCTGTGTCTGTCTGTCTAGCTGTTACAGCCAATTTGCTTCAAAAGTACTGGATCGATCGAGTTGAAATTTGGTACATATATTACAGTCAAGTCAATAACCCAAACACGAACTAGAAATTAAAAAAAAAAGTTAGCAAACTATATTATGTGATATATCAAATATCTCTGTGAGAATCTCCAATATATTTTCTTCAAATAAAATAAATATTTAAATAGTTTTGAAGTTATTTAAGAAAATAGGCAAAAATTTATCATTCCCCCCTTATCTCCGAAACTATTGGACCTAAAATTTTGAAAAAAAATACGAAAAATAGTCCTACACCTAAAGATTACAGGAAAACCTATAAGAAGTCTGTGCAATAAAGTATAATTGTGTTGTATTGTTTTGAACGTACGGAACCCTCTCCAGTCACTCCACGCGAGTCTAACTCGCACTTGTCCGGTTTATTTACTAAATGACAACCCTTAACGTCCGCACCGAAGCAGCAATTAAGGGTCCGAGTGATCTTATTTGTCCTATTCTACTATCTGGGTGTATTTTCTCTGGCGTAATTTCTCTGGCCACCAATATTTAAAAGATTCCTCCTCACTAGACTGGCATTCGTTGGTTACTTGTTAGAACTTGACTGATTCTATATTGTAACCAAAAGTCCAATTCTAATAAGGCAGAATTTTCTCAGTATTCGCCAATATGCCATGACAGCGAAATTACGTTTTTGAAAATTCACCCATCTATAGTAATACGTGGTAATACTGTCAAACGCACAATTCACTGCAAAGGAGGAATCGCGACACTCAGCACTGAGAGAATCGATGTGTGGAGAAGGGACAAATCTTGCCTTTTATCTGGGTGTCCCTCGAGATCCCTAACATCGTTTGTCCTAAAATCACTTGCCCTAACTGTTTTGTCCTAATGGGTATTTGGCCTAACGATCAGTTGTCATAATAAGGTTTTTCCTTAAGCCGAACTGCTACCAGAAAAGTAGGTTAGGTTAGGTTTGAACTGTGATCCTTACAAAACCGAACTGTTACCAGAAAAGTAGGTTAGGCTTGGTTTGCCTTCATCAATATGATGTGAGGGAATCGAATATTAGGGCAAGTGAGTGTTAGGACAAATGATCATTATGACAAACAGTATTAGGGAATGCAAACATAGGTTAAAAAAAATTAGGGATCCCGATATAGATCCCTTTTATCATCATCATACAACTGCTGTAGGCTTATGATGCTACGCTTTGTCACGCGATAAATAAATTATAAAGCATCCGTCACGTTCTGATAATATTATCAGAACGACTAATTTATTTATAGCGTGACAAAGCGTAGCATCATAAGCCTACAGCAGTAGTATGATGATGATAAAAGGCAAGATTTGTCCCTTCTCCACACTTCGTTTCTCTCAGTGCTGAGTGTCGCGATTCCTCCTTTGCAGGGAATTGTGCGTTTGACAGTATTACCACGTATTACTATAGATGGGTGTATTTTCAAAAACGTAATTTCGCTGTCATGACATATTGGCGAATACTGAGAAGATTCTGCCTTATTAGAATTGGACTTTTGGTTACAATGTAGAATCAGTCAAGTTCTAACAAGTAACCAACGAATGCCAGTCTAGTGAGGAGGATAAAGCATCCGTCACTCTCACACATATATATGTGTGAGAGTGACGGATGCTTTATCATTTATTTATCACGTGACAAAGCGTAGACTCTCATAAGGGTGAATCAAATTTTAGACCCACACTTTTGACGACTCTGCCTCTGGCGTTAACGAAAATGTCTCTGGAGTTAAGAAATCAAGCTTCTAATTCTATATTATATTATTTTTCTATTTATTAGGTCAACGAGACGGAGCATTCAACGTTCTAACATACACCATAACTGTAAACATAGACAAACCATTATTTAAAGGCGTTATTTTACGACGAAAATTAAAAGTTGCGGGCAGCGTCGTGTGGGTCAAAAATAATATTTTCAATGTAACCCTTAAACCTTAAATTATAGTCTGTACGTTCAAGATTCGAACTTCTTGACAGTGGCTGTTAAACCCTTAGGTGCATACGGTATCAAAATGATAGGTACTACTGAAAGGACACGCGTAGAAGGGCATTTCTTCAGAAATATGTCTGCGGTCACCTCATTCATCTGGCCCTTTTTCATACTAAATGTATGGAGACAGATGAATGAGTCGCAGACATATTTCTGAAGAATAGCCCAGAAATCAATTTAAGGTCCTTACAACACCACTGCTTCTCGATATTTTCCACTCTTTTAGGACTCCTCACCAGCTTCTTCCTATATAATATATAGGTATATATATGTCGCCGCCAACTAGCTTAAATAGCCACATAGTTAACTGCCTAGCCTTTTCATTTAAATTTTAGGTTAGGTTTGTTAGTTAGCGTGTGTTCCTCAGAGCAGAAATGGAAGCCCCGCGCAGCGGGACTTCGTCGACCTGCTGGCGGGTCATAATTTAGTGAAAATGCTAGGCAGTTAACCAAATGGCTGATTAAACTAGTTGGCTGCGACATATATATGATATATGATTGAAATTAAAAATCCAACGAATAAGCTCAATATTACATGCAACAATTTTCCCGCAACTAAAATGCAAACTTTCACATTTGCAATATTACTAATAGTTTCGCTCGCTGTAGGTGCAATACCCTACACTAAGCACTAAGTACTATCCAGTACCCTTAATCTAAACTAGACTTTATGTCTTGAAATTAAGACTCAAAACAAATTAGCAAAAAATTCCTTAGGATTCACAAAGAGCCGCCGCTCTATTATGTTGTCATTCTTGCATTGCGTGCTTTTATATTTCAGGGGTTTGAAGGAAAAATGATGGTTGTCGTTTAATTTTCCATGCCAATTACAACCTTGTACCATTTTATTTAAGGTATAAAATTGGTTAAAATATTCAATGAGCTTTTGTCATTTTTGTTTTGGAGATTAGCGGTGTTGTCTAGGGTCTGTTGTGTGGGACGTTCTAAAACTAGTGTTAGCGCAAAATTGGCTTTCTAGCAAAAACTCTTTTAAGTCACTATACATTTATTTTGTACTATGCTGCTAAGGCTTAGATGTGGCAAGAAATATCTGGTATATACGAGAATTAAATATAAGAAAAGGCATATCCCTAACAGTAGCGTGGCATCCAAAGAACTCGATTCCTACCGGCTTGCCTAATATCAGGTATTTGAGCACCTTATTCTACAGCTCTTAAGGAAAATGTATGCCAAATCTGCACCGGCTTGTCCAAGGATATCTTTTACGTCACGCCACTGATAGCTAAGAATACGAATAATTTTATGCGCGTATAAGTTTCATGGCTGATAAAATATGTATTTAAAAAATATTCTCAAAGGGTATTTACAAAAACATTATTGATAACATCTGGAAAAACAATTACTTCTTCGCAAAGAACTCACAAAATATGTATAATTTATGAAAAATTTTATAGTTTACTTATACTAGTAGACATTTCTAGTTTTCCCTATGATCGAGTGCCCAGTTAAGTCAGTGAGAATAGTAGAACAACCTCCACAAATATAAGCACGCTATCCCAGGAAACGGCGCATTAAAACGTCAATTTAACTAAAAAGAAAAAAATCGTCTATGCCCCGCGTTCCAGCCATGCTCTATGGCTCAAGCGCGGGAACGAAAAACAATGGCGGAAACGTTTTTGCGCACTCTCTTGATTTCGTAAATGCGTTGTGAATTGAAACTAATTGAAACTAGTGTAGAAATTATTAATTGCCAGTTCTCAGGGTTTAATTGGGAAAATTAATAACGGTTTAATGCTTTCCATATTGGATTTGACAATGATAGATGTGATATTAATCGGGATGTATAGAAAATCAGAGAAAATTATGGCAGCAAGTTCACAGGGTATTGAACTAGTGAACTACATTTTCGGTATCATTGTGTGTCAATGATCAACTTATCACCAACAGTGAGACCAAGGTCAAACACGTTTGTGTTTGACCTTGGCTTACACTGATAAAAAAAAAACATTTGAACCATAATGTATCGTGACATGATTCAGTATGATTGTGAATCAAGAATAATATTATACCTACTCAAAATATTTAGTCTCATTTTAATGTTGTCCCGTTCACGGGACAATGGTGGACCTTTGGGAAGCGTGCGCGGAGCCGAAGCCAACACGTAGAGGCCTCTCTGTCCGTGTCATGGGATGCACACAGAGACAGCTCCCGCCAGGTGCAAGGGCTATTGTTGATTGATGGAATCTAACTCTACTGGGCTATGGTGGTGGAAATATGGACCAAATAATATCCGGTGGAACCAGACAGGGGCGACGTCACGGTGAGTTGTTCATTACTTATTCTTACTCTTTCATTCGACCGTTCCAGAGTGTAAGATATTTATTACATTATTATTTATGTTTTTATTAATACTATGAAAACATTCTATAAAAAAACAACTTTAGGTCAGTGTAGAAAGATTAAAAATTAAAGTTATTTATTTTTCAGGCAGGACACGACGTCGCATCGTGAAACGATGCTGTGTTTGTAGCACGACGCGATATTGTATCGCGTTTATGTGATTGATAGGAGTCCTTTTACAGCAAATCCAACTCACACTTTGCTTATTATTACAATGTATTTTGCAACTTATGCACTTAAGTTCTCGTTTGCTATTTCATTAATATAATATATAAAACAAAAGAACGCTAAAACCCTTTATTTTCGCTCTCGCATTAAAACTGTCCATCACTTTACTTCTTATATATTTTAAGCATAATTTCCCTGACATTTTAAACGCCTGGGGCTAACTATAAAGATGCCATAGACAAGGTAGACGTAAGCGCCATTGGATAAGGAAGGGACATAGGATGGTTTTGAAATGAGTTATCTATAAATACGCGAAACCAGGCGGCGGCCATTATTCGTCATTACAGGCCATTCGGAGTTTTTGTGGCAACACAACAAGCCTTTTATTTTTAGGGGTTTATGGTCAGACGCGTGTATGGTTCTGTACCTATGTCTCTTTACAAAAAAACTACTCTATCTCAGGAGTGCCTCACTCCGCGATATCTCAACAGCAAAAACTGAAAAAAATTGGAATTGAAGAAAATTACCGAACTTCATTGGCATCAGTAGATATTTACTCGTTCAATCCTTTCATGTACAAACAATTTATTGATTAACTATCATATCTTAACTTCATTAAATTGCAATTATATCCAAAGAAGAAGATTTCCAGTTTTTGGTTATAAATCTAAATCTGAATGCGGAGGCAGCTAATTCAATAATTATCTTTTATTTATTTAATTGTCCAATCCCACATATTCTTCAACTATCCAACATGAGCAGTCCATAACGCATTGTAACAAAGTCTAGTTTCGCTTGTCTTTGGCATATCTGTAGAATAATGTGTAATAAAAAAAAACGTGCCATAGACAAATTGGGCAGATAAGTTATGGCCAGACGGGTGGTCGGACCAGATTTGGCGAAACAGTTGCCTGAGGACAATTATAAGTAAAGAAAGTTTATTACCTAATTAATCGTTTAATACTTGTATGTAGATTTCTCTCTTTAATGGGACATTTAGAAGGAGAATTATTCCGTGTGGGCAGTATTACGGAAAGTCTCAACAGGTTTTACTTTTCTGTAGGCTTATGATGCTGGGTTATATCGGTCGACAAATAAATGATAAAGCATCCGTCACTCTCACACTTATATACTTGTCAGTAGGCTTATGATGCTACGCTTTGCAGCGTGATAAATAAATGATAAAGCATCCGTCGCTCTCACTCACTATTTGTCAGAACGTGACGGATGCTTTATCATTTATTTATCACGCGACAAAGCGTAGCATCATGAGCCTACAGAAGGTGGCGAATGCTTTATTTGTATTAGGGTTCCGTACCAAAATAGTAAAAAAGTAGCCCTTATGGTGTTACTCTGTCTGTCTGTCTGTCACAGCCAGATATCTCAGGAACTACTGCTGCTATCGATTTGAAATTTGGAATAGTTTTAAAAGTCGTTAATTTAAGCCTACTGGACATAAAAAAAATCTTATACCTTTATCGCTTTTTTTTCAAGAGGGCCGAAATGGGAGGTCGAAATTTTAAAGCTGGGCGATTATATCAAGTGGGGTATCAAATGAAAGAACTTATTTTGTAGATTTCATAACCATTTTTATCTTTTTTCCTAATAATGTACTTTTTGATTTAGGACGAAAAACGTTAAAAAATACCATTCCCCCTTATTATCTTCGAAGTTACTGAACAGAAAAATCTGTAATGATTACCAAAGATTAATATCATCCTAAATATTACAGGAAAATATTACGGTTTTCCTAACTTGCATCGTTTTTTAGAAATTAGAATGATGATTGATTAGAAATTTGCAAAAGTCGTAAAACAAACTTATTTGCTCTTACTAAACTAACCGCGACCTATGTCGATGTATGGGGGCAACAGTTTTTCAACAACAAAGTTAAGTTTGTCCCACCATACAGTTTATCTTGTAATAAAATCAGCTGATAGATTAAAGAGCGTCAAGTTTTTTTTACCCTCGCCTTTTTTTTTAAACTCTTGGGGGCACGGCAGTGCCACCGCCAAGTCGAGCAAAACAAAGGCCGTACCATCCTTTTCTCGAAGCCATTCAGGCCATTTTCAGCCTCCCGTAATTTTGTACTGGCTAAAGCTAGAACTCTGAAATTTCAGGAATGTATAGGACACAATAAGACTTATATATATATTCTCAATATCATTAGTTAGTTTTTAGCCTATCAAGTCCTTAAAAACCTAAATATGTTGTAATTTCAGTCACAACTGCACACATAAGTTTGTAATCCTATACAAATACATGCGATTACAAAGTTAGTTTTGCAGTTCAAATTGAAAAGAATGGATTGGAATGTAATAATTAAAGGAAGACCACTTACAAAAAGAAATGAGATCCCATCAAAAACATTACATGTAAAAAGATGCAAGTTTAACCGTGGAGGAAACACATTTTATAGATCTAATAATAGGCAAGTCGGTGGAAATCGAGTTCTGTTGATACCCCCCCGGTACTGACTTGGTTTAACTTTACATCTCAAAACTGTTTTTGTTTTAGGAGAACTGCGTTGCGAGACTTGCATCTTTTTACATGTAATGTTTTTGATGGGATATGTGTACTACTTAGACGGCAATAAATAAATCTTGTTAGTTATCTCTCGACCAAGTTCCTCACATCTGGTCCGTTTGTAGATAAAGATAAATGAATGGCTGTGAATTTTGATATATCGCTGCAACGGGTCGGTAATTACATAACGGACATTATAGCGATGGCCTGCATTATGCGACATTTGCTGTGAGGTAAATTGCTGATAGGTTTATGCAGGAGGTAACCTAAGTATCAATAGTTAGGCCGCGGCTCCACTGAAGCGGAGATGAGCGGGGCGAAGAGGAGACGTGTAGGGTCGCCCAATCTCCACATAGTACATTTAATTTTAGGTTAGTTTTTCCTAGTTACTTTTTTTATACACTGTGGGCCAGTACAACCCGACCAACTTTAACCACGTATTCCTGATGGTATTACAAGTAAATAACGTTATATCAACATAGGTCGAACTTTCTCATTTTACATTAATAGTCTTATGGAACAAAACAAATCAATAAATTCAGTCCCTCGTTATAAACATACTGGAGAAAAAGTTATTAAAAAGGAAAAAAAAGTTAAAATGGAAACGAAAGGTCAATATTTTGGCTTTGTAATCGCTTACCATATAATACTGCGAAGGTTAATTGCTGTTTAGTTAAAGGATTTAAAAAAAATCAGTAAAAGTATTTAGTCACATTTATTAGGGCTTGTTACACACTTGGGAGTTGTTATTTTAAAAATTATGAATATCTCGGAAAGTAAGCGTTAATCGACTATACGTCACATAACTTTTTTTACTTCTAATAGTTGTTAGAATCTATGGTTAAAGTTGGTCGGGTTCTACGGGCCCATGGTGTATATTATCCTTTTGTTCATTAAATTTACTTTTAACAAAAAAGTAAAAAAAGGGCTTGTAAAAAATTACAGCATCCTACATAACCCCGTCCACTCAACTTTCGATCTGCCTGCGTACAGCGCAACTACGTACGAGTCGCACACACACTCAGAGATTACTTACACACAACACGAGAATGTGAAAGTGTTTGACGGATCGTAGCTAATTAAATATGTAACCTAAAGTTGGGCAATGAATTTCTTGTGGATTCGGTATGATTGTGTTTAAGGCGCGTCGCTCGGTTGTCCTATAACCTATACCCAGCATAAGGCCGGATTTACACCTGTAAGTTTTACCAAGGACCATTAAAATAATAACTGGCCAAGAGCATGTCGGACCATGCTCAGTGTAGGGTTCCATAGCCGTAACTATAAGGTAAAAAATACGATGTAAAAAAGGTACAACAACAAAAGACCGTATCTTCATAGCAATTACGTCCTTTTGTTGAGAAGCGCAGTTTATCGTTAATAACTCAAAAACGGTTAATTCGATCTTGTTGAAAATAATTTTCGTTGAAAGTATTAATTAAGCGTTACCTTCGTGATTTATTTCATATTTTTCGGACGCACGGTTTAGAAAATAGAGGGGGGGGGGGACACAATTTCCACAACTTTCGGAGCGATTATTTCCAAATACATTCGCTTAATCAAAAACCTTCCGGACCATCAAGTTGAATTCCCATTAAGTTGAATTCCCCGAAAGTTGGATTCCCATTACGTTGAATCCTGTTACGTTGACTCCCGTTATGTTGAATTCCCATTATGTTGAAATCCCATTATGTTGAAATCCCATTAGGTTGAATTCTCATTATGTTGAATTCCCACTATGTTGAATTCCTATAATAGCCTAGCCGGTTATTGCGCACAGTACCTAACGCACATAACAGCTCCACAGTTTCAGGACTAAGGGCGCGGACCCATGTCCACGGCACGGCGCCCGCGATTGACAGTTGTCTAACGCTCATATATTTGACAGGCACAGCCACCTGTGACAGGATCTGCGCTGTCATGTCAGGGTTGTCGCAAAATCAGAAAAAACCGGTCAAGTGCGAGCTGGACTCGCGCACCGAGGGTTCCGTACAAACTCATAAGTATTACATGAATAGTTCAAGAAAAACTGTATGGCGATTAGTTTAGTAGGTGCAAATAACTATGTGTTAAGATTTTTGCTCTCAAAAACGGTGCAAGTTAGGAAAACCGTCATATTTTTCCTGTAATATTTAGGACGACATTAATAATTGGTAATTATTACAGAATTTTCTGTTCAGTAACTTCGAAGATAATAGGGGGAATGGTATTTTTTTGTTACGTTTACGCCATTAATCAAAAACTACAAATTAAAAAAAAACAAAAATGGTGTTTTAATCTAAAAATCAAGTCCTTTCATTTGATACCCCACTCGATATAACGGTTCACTAGTAGAGTGATGAGGTCGCAAAATGACCACATCGCTCTTAGTCCACATCTCATAATGTCAGAGTCACAAAATTACCACATCGCTCCTAGTCAACATCTCAAAATGTCAGAATCGTAAAGGTGAATAATATACATCTGATAAAATGGCTTCGGGCATGATTTAAATATACCGTCACCGAAGTACGAGATACTTTTAGGGCTTTTCATCATTTTCATCGATTTGCGAGTGCACAGTACAATAATTTTGTCATCGTTTCCATCTTCGATAACCATAAATTTGTCATGTACCCATTTCGGAATAATGACGTCTTTGGTATTTTTAAAAACAAGTTTGTCTGCATCAAAATATTCTTTACGCGCTCTGTATAGAGAACTTTTAACTGCACTATATTTTGGTATAATACATACTGACACATATGGGTTACCTTCTATAAATTTTTCCACCATTTCGTCAAATATCTGATGAATTGGGTTCATATTAGTAATACAAACCTCCTGCTTCATGTCACTTAATAGCTTTGAAATTTTGATTTCATCACGATTTCCGGTGCAACTATGTTTGGATTCTCGTTTTATCCATTTTTTGTCTGCACTCAAAGTAACGCTAGCCGAACATATACGTCTATGAGTGCATTTCCAGCGTGTAGTGCCATTACGGTTTGTCTTACCATCTTTTGTGAAGGTATATTTGCCTCTAATTATAAGAAGCTCTTTTTTCTTGCGATTTTTCGAGAAATCAATCGCCCGAAACGGATTCGTGTTACTTATTATTGTACTAAACAACTACAACTGACATTAGAAAAAACAAAAGAATATCTTTGAAGAGTTTTATATTTTATAAGTGGCCAGTTTGCTCGTATAGTAATAAAAAGGTTCTCTATTCTTCTGTATGTTTTTTTTGTGTGTTTGTTACCCGATTACTCGAAGAGGGCTGAACCGATTTTGAAAATTATTTTTTTGTTTATAAGGGTATATTTCAGAGGTGGTCCCATTGCAACCAAATCAGGATCTGATGATGGTATCTTGGAGAAATCGAGGGAACTCTTCAAATATTATACGCACACATATACTGATTTTGGTATTTTTCATAGTTTCTCGAGCATTTCTTATTAGAAATGAGTTTTTAGTGTTAACCGACTTCAAAATAAAGAGAAAATTGAATGTAAGTTTGTTCCCCGATTACTTCAAGACGGCTAGACCGATTTGGGAAATTATTTTTTTATTTAAAAGGGTATACCTTCGAGGTAGTCCTTTTGCAACCAAATCAGGATCTGATGATGGAATCTTGGAGATATCGGGGGAACTCTTCAAATATTATAGGCACACGTATGGTGATTTGGGTATTTTTCATAGGGTCTCATTCATTACTTATTGAATAGCTTCAGTTGACGTAATCAGGGCTCGGAAACCGGTATTTGCTCCATACAAAAATACCGGTATTCTTTCCGTTCTTATCGTTCTTTGGTTTATTATTTCGTTTTTTAACCAGACAATCTAATAATACGAAATCATGACTTAAATACATTACTGAGCTCTACATTAAAAGCATAAAATAATTCAAAATATTTGGCTATATCAGGGTTTTTGAAAAATACCGATTTCGAGCCCTGGACGCATCCAGTGTTAACCGACTTCCGCAAAGAAAAACGGTATTCAATTTATACGTTTGTTACAAGATTACTCGAAGATGGCTGGAAATTCGTTTTTGTTTGGAAGGGTACATCTCTGAGGTTGTCCCATTGCAACCGAATTTTATAGGCGATTTGGTTATTTTAGATAGAGCAGCTATTGACAGTGCTCGTGAGGAACCCAAACGTAAAATTCGACAGTAAAAAAATATATTTTACGTACAAAAATCAATTAAAAAAAAATCCTCGTAACTTTTTCTTGTGTTTTTTTGCATTATGTTATACATATAACATTTTTTTACTCCTTATGACCTCAGGAATTCGTGGTTAAAATCTTTTGGATTCCTCACGAGCACCTTGTATAAGTTTGCAATGTAATTTTCTTTTGGTGTGCAATAAAGTATGATTGTATTGTACTCTTGCACTTAGTACTCAAAGCCAAAACATTTTGCTATAAGTTTTTTTTTTACTTATCTGTCGATGTTCGCTCGAAACTGAAAAGTTTTTCTCATATTCAATGTTTCTTATCAACGAACAATTGTTTTGAACAAAAATCGTACCAAAGATTTATTTGTATCCCATCAAAAATATTACATGTCGCGTCCATTAACGCGTCGCGCGGGCTTTTCAAATATTCTCGCCTAGTGTACGGCATGGCAAATGCTCCTGGTATTTTCCAGAGGACGATGGAGACGTTATTGGCTGGTATTGAGGTGTATCGTGTTGGATAGATGGTGTATGCATCACTGGCAGTACCAGAGATCAACATATGTCTAGACTGCATGAAGTACTGCGCAGGTTACGTGGCGCTGGCCTCCATTTAAAAAAAGATAAATGCGAATTTTCGAAAACATTAGGTATTCCGATTTTAGGTATTTTGAACGTAGGTTATTTAACGTTAGTTTTTTTTAATTTTAGACATTCTGATACGTACCCTTAAGTATGTTTAAAATTTGGAGCTTGTAGGTCTGCTAGAAGTACCTTAGAATTATGATGATCATCAGTCAGTGAATCAGTGAGTCAGTGACAAAACTAAGGAACTTTGACATGCAATAGTTCTTAAACTACACTTTAAAATTGAATGATATTGAGAATATATGTATAAGACTTATTGTGCCCTATATATCCCTGAAATTTCAGGGTTCTAGCTTAAGCCAGTACAAAATTACGGGAGGCTGAAAATGGCCTGAATGGCTTCGAGAAAAGGATAGTACGGCCGTGCCTATGTTTTGCTCGCCTTGGCGGGGGCACTGCCGTGCCCCCAGATTACTTACCCGGATGGTCCTACCACCACACAACTTTCGGGGAATCCCACTTAATGGGAATCCAACTTTCGGGGAATCCAACTTAATGGGAATCCAACTTTCGGGGAATCCAACTTAATGGGAATCCAACTTTCGGGGAATCCAACTTAATGGGAATCCAACTTTCGGGGAATCCAACTTAATGGGAATCCAACTTTCGGGGAATCCAACTTAATGGGAATTCAACTTTCGGGGAATTCAACATAATGGGAATTCAACTTGATGGTCCGGAAGGAATTAGGAACCTTATAGTGTTTTTTAAAGAGCTGTCGAACTATGTACCACACGTCGATATTTGCTGAAAAAAAGAAATTACTGTCTTTAACATGTATGGAGTGCCCCCCCTAATAAATATTTATTTTAATTATTTATATACTAAACTAAGTAGCGGCTCATAAAACACACCTATATTCCAAATTTCATCAATATCCTTCATGTAGTTTCTGAGTAAAATGCCTGTGACATACGGACAGACAGACAGACAGACAGACAGACAGACAGACGGACGGACATGATGAAACTATAAGGGTTCCGTTTTTGCCATTTTGGCTACGGAACCCTAACAAGAGGACTGTCATTCTCCATACAAAAAACTGTTCCCCGATTTTACAACGCCATCTATGTATTAGCTTGGTATAAGCAAGGACCTTAAAAATAAATGGACGTAGCGTCGCGAACAGATAAGTGAAGCACTCATGATGTGCCGGCAATGTGCCGGTGCTTTGTACGCACGCACGCACACATCAACCAGCATAATGGGCCGGTCGGCTGCCATTGGGCCGTCAACGCACACATGCTCACTTCGGCGGCCATTGCTTGGCTTCACCCGCGTCTTAGACCGCGCGGTATCCTTCTATTTTATACATCCATGGGTATAAGAATGATGTTATTTACAATTATTCAACTTTGCAAGCGTGACACAGTATTTAAATGTTAGAATTTATTTATAATTAGCTGTTTACGAGCTAATTGTTATTGTACTATGTTTCTTTGTTCAATATAACATCGTTAAATGTTTAGTTTTTTAGCGCCATCTAGTTTTTGCCTGGATATCCCCTTGCGGTCGGGTTACTCGGGTTACGATCCAAAGTATGGAGAATGACAGTCCTCGTGTTTTAATGGTCCTTGGTTTTACTTAGGTAAGGGGCCATTCATTTATTAGTTTTATTACGTAAGACGGTTTTAGGGGGGGACCCCCGGTCAACCATGTCTTATTTTTTCTTACAGGGGGGTGGGAGGGGGTTTTGATCGATCTTACGTAAGATTATTTTGCGCATTTTTATGATCTTACGTAAGATCGATCAAAACCCCCTCCCACCCCCCTGTAAGAAAAAATAAGACATGGTTGACCGGGGGTCCCCCCCTAAAACCGTCTTACGTAATAAATGAATGGCCCCTAAGTAAGGACTGAGATAGTCAGTCTAACGTATCGTGTCTAGTGTCGACCGAAACTAGTTTTCACAGCCGAAACCGAAATCGAATTTCGGCTTTGATCTCAATTTCGGCCGAAACCAGAAACGAAACCGAAACTTCCATATGAGGTCATGTTTTCGTGGGAAGAAAACAAATGACAATCATAATCAGTCAGTCTTGCTTTTAAATAACATATTAATAATTTAGTCTCTGATATTTAGAGTAATCATTAATATATTATTATTATTATATTAGGGGACAATCTTACACAAATCGAACTAGTCCCATAGTAAGCTCAATAAGGCTTGTGTTATGGATACTAGACGACGATATATTTAATAGATACATACATACAAATACTTAAATACATAGAAAACATCCATGACTCAGGAACAAATATTCGTGCTCATCACACAAATAAATGCCCTTACCGGGATTCGAACCCAGGACCTCTTGCTTCATAGGCAGGGTCACTACCAACTAAGCTAAAGCGGTCGTCAAACATATTATTAATTCTTATTTCAAATAAATTATCTGTGCTTATTGAAATAAGGACTGTCCGATCGTAATACGTAACCAATCAAATTCAGTTGCGGTTTCGGCCGTAATTTCAGCCCGAAGGCAGCCAAAACCGAAACTATGCCGAAACCCGTTTTTTTGTCGAAACTAAGCTGACACCGAAACTCACACGACGACGGTTAAATAACCGCTTTAAAGGTTTTCTTTGTCGGGGATCGAACGAAGTCGAAACGTCAAGCGGTGTTATCTGTCAAAACATCGCTTGGGAGCAGTCTGTGCTTAGTCTTTGGCGGGTAGTTATTAAATGCTAAGTCAAGTATGACAGAAGTTTCGTAAACGTCAAGTTGAGAATAAATACGCGAGCAGCCCAGTGACAGGGACATTGGTTTCGGAGATTGAACCGCATGGTTGCCGGACGCAAGCATAGAACTCTCTTTGTAATTCGCGATGCTAGATTGTTTTTTTTTTTTATGAAATAGGGGGCAAACGAGCAGACGGGTCGCCTGATGGTAAGCAATCACCGTCGCCCATAGACACCTGCAACACCAAAAGAATCACAAGTGCGTTGCCGGCCTTTCAGGTGCGAGTACGCTCCTTTCTTTTTTCTTCTGTTTCATTATGGAAATAGATTAA
Organism: Eudemis profundana; assembly: GCA_947034925.1. Lineage (NCBI taxonomy): Eukaryota > Metazoa > Arthropoda > Insecta > Lepidoptera > Tortricidae > Eudemis > Eudemis profundana. Next base: position 2,902,180 of record OX344814.1, on the reverse strand, counting down.
AGAACTATCTTGTGATACATCTGCGTGTTTATTTCTGAGAACTAACGATTATCAAGATGGCTGTTGATAACGAACCAGGCTCAGAGCCATCCTCGGCCGTAGTTCCTACACTCCGTAATAAATCTTTTAGTTTATGTCAAGGTTACGAGTTGAAGTGGCAGTGGGCTGGCCACATTTGCCGCAGATCTGACAATTGCTGGAGCAAGAGAGTTCTGAAGTGGAGACCGCGTCGCGTATAGGTAAACGCAGTGTGGGACGCCCCCTGGCTAGATGGAGCGTCGATCTGCGCAGGGCGGCTAGCCGCAACTGGATGAGTATAGCTGATGATCGAGCAAAGTGGCGCGTCTTGGGAGAGTCCTACGTCCAGCAGTGGACTGCCGCAGGCTGATGATGATGATGATGTCAAGGTTAGGTGTACCTGTCGTTCTGGTAGAGCTCGACGGAGGAGTTCAGCTCAGCGAGTTGTTCCTTCAGCAGCTGCAGGTTGGAGTTGACGAAGCTCAGCTCGAGCGCCACCGTCTCCCGGAGCTTTCTGTTCGTTGTCGCCTGTAACAGAGGTGACAGAAGGTTTTAGTTTGTTACTTTGTACTCTTAGATTTACACCGAATAAGTTTATGTCAATTTTTTTGGTATAGTCGTTAACTGAACGACGAAACTAATCAAATGAGCCCAACACACCTAATAGCCGGACAGACCAGCCAGTTTGGCCGGACATTTGGGTGAAATGCCGAACACCCTCCATTATAGAGGATTTTGTGTACGAAAAGCCGGACAAGCCGGACACCGTTTATTTTGGCCGGACACGCAATCAAAAACCTAACTATGTCCGGCTTTATCTGGACGCCTGGCAACGCTACCTCCGGGTTTCCCCGGATTTGTCTTAGCTTAGAAAGCGTCCGGGGAACGTCCGGGTGGAGTTACATTCGTTCCCCCCCTCCCCGGGTGAACAAAAACTGCGTTGCTATTGACGTGTCCGGGTTTGGTGCTCCAAAATCCGGGGATTTACGCTTTTTGTCCTAGGTGTCAAATTTTGGAGATGGCAGCCCTAATGTGAATGAACGGCGAGAAAGGCGTGACTCACGTCCGCGGAGCCGCTTCCTGTCTGTGGTCGCCATTGTCAGTCTTGAGAAAAAACTGTCTCCAAGATGGGCTAAATGCATATTTTTATTGTGCGGAAACCTCTGACAGTAAATGTTTTATTGAGAGCAAAAATTGTAAAATTAGACCAGCGCCAGCTCTGGAGTTGGTATTATGCTGAGGTGGGACCTTTTTGTGGCAGCGAGATTTTTTTTTTTGTGTTTTCTTGTTTATTTTTTCTATTTTTTGTAACTTTTTGCCGTCATAAATAAATGTATTTTCTTTCTTTCTTTCTAAAATACTGTAACCGCTCATTCAATGATTCAAAAAGTACAGCTTTCGATTGGAGTATTGTATTTAACCAAGCCACGGATTTGCGGCCGATCAGTCAACTAAATTTTAATTCCAAATTACTATAAAATACTGTTGATGAATAAAAATGATCCTATACAATTAGTCATACGATCAATCGTGCCACCGAAGCGCTTACCCCAAGTCATTAACATTTTCAAGCAGTGGATTCTTTATTCGCCTTAACTTAAGGGAGGATCTGATAGCTACCTATACTTATTGGGTACTCCATATCAAAACCTATACTCCGTTTTTTTTAGATGTGAAAATTTAGTAAACAAAAGAAGCAGTGGTCGTCAACATTTGTAATAATCAATGAACAATTTAAAAGTACATGATATTTATTATGTCGTTTTCGCTGTCCGATATTAATTCATTACTTATAAGCCTAAAGTACCCACTTAGTAGGCCAAGCCAAGGCATAGTAATATAATGTATACTTAAAAAAGATTTTCGACATACGTGCTCATAAAGTGACTCTAATTTCATTATTCTTATGCGCGCAACGCAGCTTATTACAGACACACACTTTTTACTTTGATAAATCACAAAATAAATACAAAAACAGAAGTTCTAAAGATATATATTACTTTTTATTCGCAACCGTGTTGACAAACTGATCATAATATTGATTTAAACTTTCACGATTTTCACTCATTATTATAACAAAACGGGACTTAATCGCGTAAAAACATGCTATTACCTAACATCAACGTCAACGATGTTTAAAAACCTGACCATAGCTTCAAAACCTCTGCCTCTTTGGGTATTTTATTGTGCAACATTTCTACAAATGATTAAAATAATAGGCAAAAAATGAATCTGATTTTTGCTTTTAGAATAATGTAAGTAAAATAAAAGAAATGAGTTTTTTCTTAATTTGTTAATTATGTAAATTGCAAAAGTACATAAAAATCAAGTATTCACTATCAAATGAAATTAATTGCACAATGTCGCCACACAATGTACCTGATAAAAAACCTCAAGTTGACAGATGTCAACTTTGTTTACCAAATTTTCACATCTAAAAAAAACGGAGTATAGTAAGTGCTCCAGATAAAATTTTAAAAAGGGCGTAACATCATTTTTATGTTCATGTTTTTACGCCCTTTTTAAAATTTGATCTGCACTTACTAGGTTTTGTTATGGCGTAGCCGTTATGTACCGTCATGTTTTTATTTACCATTACCCACCTGCTAAGGCTTTTTTTCATATTCTTTCATTCTCTTTTGGGATTAAAAAGGGTTCCAGTTCATTCCCGGACATCAAACTACATATTTGTATACCGAATTTTATCACAATCAGTCTAGTGGTTTACGCGTGAAAAGGTAACAGACGGTAAAACACATAGAATTTCGCATTTATAATATTAGTATGAATTCTGCATTATTAGTCCAGCGATTTATGCGTGAAAAGTCAGACAGACAGAGTTACATGTCCATTCATGGATGTATAAAATAGAAGGATACCGCGCGGTCTAAGACGCGGGTGAAGCCAAGCAATGGCCGCCGCGCTTTGTACGCACGCACGCACACATCAACCAGCATAATGGGCCGGTCGGCTGCCATTGGGCCGTCAACCCACACATGCTCACTTCGGCGGCCATTGCTTGGCTTCACCCGCGTCTTAGACCGCGCGGTATCCTTCTATTTTATACATCCATGTGTCCTTTCATATGAATTATTAGTATGTATGAATCGTATTGTCTTCATGTTCTAGAATTTACGAAAGGTCAAGAAGCCATAACAGTCACATACGCCAAAAAATTTAATGAAAACGGGATCACAACAATACCTAATGAAACCAAGTAGGCGTTCTCTACAAATAGTAAGACGCAATCGTCTTTCAAAGTTTTCCGTCCCGCTTACACAAAAGGATATCTTAACAGCAAACCCACATCACTTACGACCTTCCGTGTCGAACTAGCGCCGTGTGCGCACGAAGCGTGACACCCTTTCTTACGGTCCCTGAACTCTGACCTTGGTTGTGGGAATCTACATAGACTTTAGATCAGAAGCCTCATTCTACATTTATAAAGTGATCTTAGGCACAGAATAAGTATTAGTACTATTTACAGAAGTTTCTCTTTCTAAGAAAACTGACATTCGGGTCCGGCCACCGGACGGAACCCAGTGCGTTCCACGTGTCGAATTTTGTATTTTTGGTGGTTTGTTATATTTATTGGCATGTTTTTTATTTTGCATGTGAATACATGAAAAAATACGCAAGTGATTTGATTATAACAGGTTAGCACTAATTGACTAACACGTTATCATATCGCAGATTAACAAAGGAATAATTTGTTTTAATTAAAATGGATTTTCGCAACGTGTCGCCTGATTCAATCAATAAATTCTTTTTTTGTTTGAAAGGACACATTCCAGGTGGTCCCCTTGTCACAAGGTCAGGATCTGATGATTAAACCTTGGAGAAATTGAGGGAACTCTTCAAATATTTATGCCACACCTGGCCATAAAGTGGCTTTTACCGCACGCTACGCGTACGGAAAAAGCCGCTTTCTGGCCAAGTATAGTCATAAAATGATGTACACAAGGAGGTAATAAAGAAAGCCCTCGATCGCTTTGTTTTACCACCCTAGTTGTGTAATGTACTATTTTAATGTCAGGACTTACTCCGCGATTTCGCCGCGCCGCTACTAGTACCAAATTTTGCCTCTCCGGTGGTGCCAGCGGCTAGAAAGAGTACGCGTTATGTGATAAAAAGAGACCGTCAGATGCGGTGCGTTCCGTCCGGTGGTCGGATGCGAACGTCAGTTTTGTTAGAAAGATAAACTTCTGTATATATTAATATTACTTATTCTGTTGTAATATTTCGATTCTACCTGCACACCTAACCTACAGCGACTTGGAGATTTTTATACCAACTGTCGATATTTGTTAAATGAACGGTGATTTCATTGGTTTTGTCATGCAGTTTGCGATTATGCAGAAAAATATACAGTCGGCTATAAAAAGCTTTCTTACCTCAAAAGTGTGTTTATTGACAAAAAAAATTGTAATTTTTTTCTGTCATAATCACATCTAGCTCACAAGATCACAACTGATTACTAAGCTATGGCGAATGAGGGCCCCGATATCATCTCTTTTTGAAGGTAATTGCCGGATTTCGGCAGTTTAAGGCGATTTTGATGTTGGCTGTTCTTTTGTCTTTAGACTGTACAAAAAACCTGTGAGATTTTACAGCTAGTCCTTCATACAACTAGCACAGCAACGTAAGTATTGTTAGATAGAAAATAGTCGACTCGATGATTTCATGAATCGATATTGTGTTTACGACCCTACAGGGCGCGCACGTCCCTAAAGCTAGGCAGCATTGTTTCAAAAAAAAAACAGTCTGTATCGATCTATGAAGCGCGACATACTTGTGTCTGCCCCTGAAATATTAATTAAATATTTGTTGCAAAGTCAGTGTTTAAATAAAATCCTTTACTAAGAGTATACAGGGTGGGAGGGACTATACCGACATACTTTAGCCATGAATTCCTGGTGGTGTGACGAGTAAATAATGTTATATCAACATGGGTCGAATATTGTCATTTTACATTTATAGTCTTATGGAACAAAATAAATCAGTAAATTCAGCCCCTCGTTATAAACATGTCCTTATTTTAGGAAAAGTTATCAAACAGAAAAAAAAAGCTTAAATGGAAACGAAAGCTCAAATTTTTGGCCTCGTAGTCGCTTACCATCAAATACTGCGAAGGTTAATTGCTGTTTAGTTAAAGGATTTAAAAAAAAATAGTAAAACTATCTTAGTAGCATTTATTAGGGCTTGTTACACACTTGGGAGTTTTCATTTAAAAAATAATGAATATTTCTGAAAGTAAGCGTTTTTCGACTATACATCACATAACTTTTTTTACTCCTAATAGTTGTTAGAATCTATAGTTAAAGTTTGTCGGTATAGTCCCTCCCACCCTGTATACGAACGCGAATTATTGGACGCATATTTTAATGACTGAGAAGTAGATGGTGGGACGACCATTGACATTTGACCATAGTATTTTCCTCATAGTCGGTGTCAGAAATGGGTCTACCTTATTTTGTATTAAATTAAACCATGTAAATTTAAAATATGCACCGTGGGTACGAGTTACCCACTTGGGAGTTTTCATTTAAAAAATACTGAATATCTCTGAAAGTAAGCGTTTTTCGACTATACATGACATAACTTTTTTTACTCCTAATAGTTGTTAGAATCTATAGTTAAAGTTTGTCGGGTAACTCGTACCCACAGTGTATAAATTCAAAACGTATAAAATCACTTCCTATAATCATTCATTTAATTTAAGACATTTTTGCAAAATACGACCACCAACCAGCCGGCGCGTAATAGATTACATAATAAAAGAAATACCATCACAGAAATGGTGACAATAGAATGGAACAAAGCTACCGAAGCCCCTCTTAGCACTAAACCCATAGTCATCCTCACAATGGTACAGGCGATGGATCAAGCAGAACTTTCTATTGTCAACTTGAAGGAGAAATTTGCATCGTAATAGCATTAGGCACTTCGCTGTTCTCTTAATACAGATGCTGCCATCCGGTTTATATTGTCTCCAATAATGTTTATTAGTAGTTTATGCAATTGAAACTTAATAAGAGGCCTAAACACGAGTGTGGTTTTATGAAACGAGCCAAAGGCGAGTATCTTGAAGTATCTTGAGTATTCTGTGTATCTTGAAGAGCAGCCCAGATACTAGGACAGCATATCTTGAAGAATTACTCGGTTCTGGCTCTAATGGTACGGCTACACACATCGTGATAACGCGAAGATTCGTGTTGGCGTCTCTTTTTCTGACATAAAAAAAGAAAGAGACATCAACACGAACATTCACGTTATCGCGATGTGTGTAGCTGTACGTACCAAAGTGAAATGAAAAAACTTATTATGGCTAGTGTATACGATACGTCGGACTCGTTTCTAAGGTAGGGTAGCTAAGGTAAAGACAGCATACCTTGAAGAGGTTCTCGGCCCCGGCTCGGAGCCGTAACTCCTTGTTGATCTCCTGGTTGAGCTGGCAGCGGCGCGTCTGCAGGCGTCCGCGGCACGTCGCCACGCGAGGGTCCGAGCCCTGAAACGAAAAAAATAGTTATTTCAATGGGAATGACGACTGGGTTAAAAAATATATAATTCTATTTAGTCCGTCAATTAGATTATGGAATAACCACATTTTTACTAAAAAAAACCCGACCGCGGTGCACTTTGAAACTGCATAAAATCCGCCATTTTGTTTATTTTAACGAACTTCATACCCAGTGACACTCGCACCATCAAGACGAATCTAATGATGTATAATTTATCAAAATCGGATGTGCCGTTGAGTAGTTACGAGCGGACACAGGAACGGACATACATACAGGTCAAACACATAACCCTCCTTTGGGCTTCGCCGCAGTCGGGTAAAAATATGGGACGCGTATTTTTTGGTTTATCAACATATCAACAAATTGACAAAGTTATAGATCATCAAACTTCTGGAGTGGGGGCTTGTGATATCACTCCTAGGTGAAATTTCACGTCACTCGAAACTTCTAAGCACTCTATCCTCGTAATTTTTTGTTTGTCAAACAAAAGAAAAAATACGTGTACAATATTTTTTAATAATCTAACTGACGGACTAAACAGTTTTTTTAGTCGTCTAGCCTATTGGCACATAGGTGGGGTTGAAATGATCGGGTGCGTTTTTGGATCGCGGTACTTGACTATTGTCTTAGAGTCCCCGTAGACTACAGACTGTTCGACTTGGTTCGACGGCCGATAGTTTAAGTACAAACGCCAAATCGGTGTATGCGGGGGCTCTAGGGCTATTTTATGACAGATCAAAACATGTTTTGCTTTTGTTTATGAAGTGTTGAAACGCTATAGCAGTGTTTTTCAAAGTGTGGGTCGCGTCCCCCTGGAGGGTCGCAGAGCCTCTAGAAGGGGGTCGCGAGGGTCGAGAAACCTCAGGCAAAAAAAACATAAAAGCTCAAAAGTGTAACGTAATACAATTCAGGTTAGAAATCGTGCAGGATAGGAGTCGCGAAATATTTTCACATACAAAGGGGGTCGTGCCATGAAATAGTTTTATAAACACTGCGCTATAGTATGCAGTTTCCAAGAAAAACTGACATGTGATGTCATTGCTGAACATTGGTGCGTTACTAGTATTTTTAGTTATTGTTATTTTACAATCGTTGATGACCCGAAAATGAATGTCAGTAGGTGGATTTTTTCGGACAGTTTTGGAAGCATAATTTGAGTTAATTAGTTTATGTTGATTATTGAAAAACATCCTATTATTGAGAATGTCTTTATTGACTACGACATTATTAAGAAAACATGTTTTTCAGACTTCCCATCATCCATCATATGTATCATAATCCCAAGTATATCATAATCGCAGCAAAAACGCATCATTTCGTAATAAATCGTGCTCATCTCGCATGTCTGTATGTGTCACGAACATGATCCGCAGTGAAAGCAGATGTCACTGCGCAGCGTTGGTTAAAACGTCGTAACGTTATTGGCTTTAGTTGGCGGTTACATCGTTTTGCAGGATGTAATGCATCATTGACAGGATGGAATGACATTATGAAGCAAGTGTATACCGTACGTGAAGATATGATGAGTACTAAATTAGTTTGTCCAAGACTTGTTACTTGGTGGAAAGGTTTCTTCACGCATTTTTTTAAAGAAGCTTTTATTTAGCTAACTATCTTTATACTAGAGATGGGCCGACTAGTCGGGAACGCCGACTATTCGGCATTATTTGTAGTCGGCCGATTAGTCGGCGACTAGTCGGCAAAAAATGCCGAATATTCGGCACTATTGCCTAGCGGAGCATATAGGACACAGAAGAAATTAAACCATATTTTTCTTAATAATTATTTTATATTTTTACGTACTTTACTAAAACACAAAAAAAAAACAACTTAATTAAAAACTGATCAAAACACGAACTCGTGGACAACAAATGGCGGGGAGACGAAGCGAACCGAGCGTTTCCGATTGCACCCGAACATAGCTAATAACTACGAGTATGATCGGCAATGCTGACTAGTCGGCCGATTAATCGGCAAATTGAGAACCGATTAGTCGGCAAAATCCGTAGTCGGCCCATCTCTAACTTTATACTTAAAGGCACATAATTATATCTCTTATAGGGCAGGCCACAATCAGGCAGAAACAATACAAAGATGATGGTTATGTACAAAGGCGAACGTATTCCTGTGAGGGATCACTTCCAGCTAACCTTTGAGCAAATGGATAAGAATAACTAACATCAAAGATAGACAAACTAACAAATTTAATACAGTTACTCACACAAAGAAATTAGGGCAAGTAATTTATTGGCATGTCGTTTACCGTCAATATAATTAGGTAATAAAAACGTCACGTTTGCAATTAATATGCACGGTTCGTTGCAATTATTATGCCAAATGCAACCTGTTATAGTTGCCATTCCAATAATATAATAGTTATCTAACGCTTGCATAACATTATGATACAGTATGTTAATTTTATAGGTTTACTTTTTAAAAGGAGGCGACATTTTGCATAGAGGTCAGTATATTTGAATATTGTTTAGGAGATTTTGTTTATCAAACAAGTATTCAAGTTTTGCCCGAATTTGGATAAAACCGGTTTTTAAATGACTCTACAAAAGGATTCGTGATTCGATTGTATTATTGTCAGGCTTCGAAATACCCAGGTTTTTTTTATTGACTTAGACTGGTACACAGGCAGACGGCCCACCTGATGGAAAGTGTACTTAGAAAAATTACATGGCGCTCTCCTATGGTCCAGATCAGGAATCGAACCCAGCGTCTCAAACCACTCGACCACCGGAGTACCGCGCTCCTTTCCTGATTCCTGGTCTCCACCGCCATTTAATTTTTCTATGTACTCTGATTTCTTGTATTAGTATTTGTAACAATTTATTATTTCAATATATTCCATAACTTCAAACTTGAGACGTCTTTTACTGGTAAGTCTTCCACAATAGTACATTGTGTATCTAGGGCGGTAAGTAAGGAATTACAAACGAGTGTTTGTTATAAGCCCGAGGTGAATAATAACACGAGTTTGTAATTCTTTTACCGCCCGTGGCACACACAATGTTTTTCATCACACTTGTGAGGAAATCTTAATAATGTAACCTTACTAATCGTCCCAGTATGACAAGAAAATATTAAAACAGACAGTGACATTAGTGACATATGTCCATAGACAATGCGAATGTCAAGTCACGTTCGGAACCCATAACGGTAAAGACCTAAAACGGTTGATTTTATATTTGCAAAATACTGAAATACACTATTTAAATATTAAATTAATGTAACAGAAATATGTGTTTATATGTATTTGCAATAACAGTTCTCTTTAAATAAATATTTCAGTGATAAAAGTTAAAAAAGTAAATTGGCATTTCCTTTGAACACGACAATTAATAAGAGTAAAACAAAACCATCGTTTCAAATTTAAAAAGCAAAACCATTACGCCCTAGGGCGTAATAGTTCATTTACGGCCCGCAGAACCTACGTGTAATGACACCATTTTCGAGCAAGTGTGATGAAAAATGAATTTCATCACTCGTATTCGAAGTGTACAGCCCTACAGCCTTCACTCGATTTGGCGCCATTTCTCAACACAAATCATCCTATCAGGGCTTGTGCACTCCTCTCACGTACTCTCAAACGCATCGCTTGCATACAGATCCGACCCACAGGGCTGGCACACCGACAATGTGTAAAAAGTAACATAGGTCTATAGATGCATGGTAGTTACTACTTTATAGAACTGGGCGGCAGTTTATTGAGTTATGTGAATGTGAAGTTTCAAGGGCTTTTTATAGCGATGGTCGGATTGATGGGTGGGTGCAATGTGACGAGCTTGGTGCGTAGACCGAGCAACACTGATTGGAGTCGCCATGGCACAGTTTTTGGGTACAAAATTGTCTGTCAGTATTTGAGGGGGGAGATCAGCGCAACATGAGGGGGAGATCGACGACACGTTTAGCTTAGTTGGAGTGACACCGTCTACGAAGCTAGAGGTCCCGGGTTCGAATCCTGGTAAGGGCAAATATTTGTGTGATGAGCACGAGTATTTGTTCCTGAGTCTTGGATGTTTACTATTTAAGTATAGATTTATCTATATAAGTGTGTGTATCGTCGTCTAGTACCCATAGTACAAGCATTGCTGTGATTAATCTAAAACTAAAACCTTAAGAGGAAACAGTAAGGTCGAGAGAATTGAAAATTAGGTATTTGTAAAATGTGTCGCTATCCCGCACTGCCCGCCTCTCACCTGCAGAGCGCGATAGAGACAACTGCAGCTTGGACCGAAAATACCTTTTAAAATTTCATGAAAACAACGTTTCGTAGTCCCCTGATTTCTTCCCCGAAACTTTACCTATTTAACAAATTTTTTCATTAAACATTAAAAAAAGGCTTTGGCCGTGTTCCTATGTTTTCCTTTTTTTAAATAATTTAGTCAAATTTGTTTTCTGGATGTGTGAACACAGCGGAAAATCTGGCATTTTTTTTTAGATTTTTGAAGGTTAATATCTCTTTTGAGAATCAATTTATCGTAAAAAAGAAAACATAGGAACATATCAATAGTAGCCATAGATTTTTGGACAAAAAAATATTACTCTACTGGCATTATCCAGGGAGGAAACAGGGGACTACGTTTGTATGGAAAAATTGCCCTCCTGTTTCCTCTTAAAGTAAAAACAAATAAAACTGTGGCATTGTGCCGAGAACGCTGGCAGCATTTCCTCGCTGAATCGCGATGCTTATGCGCTGAGCGAGGAAGCTGCCAGCTCTCTTGTCCCCCGTGGCGTAGACCAACCGCTTAGACATGTCTTTTAAAAGGGCATGTGCCGATGAGCATTGCTTAGTTTGGGACTAGGTCGATTTGTGTATGATTGTCCCCACAATATTTATTTATTTAACATACACATAACGAGTGAGAAAATGCAATAAAGTCAACTGGGGTAATTGGTTATCGTTGTTTTTCGATTTTGTAAGTACCTTCTGGGTGAAAACGATATATTATCAGCTATCCTATCCTATAAAGATGGTCGTCGCACGTTCGTGACGACCGGAGAAAATATAAATATTTTAGATCGTGGATAAGCGTGTGATCTATTTAGTATTTCCAACGCTGATTTATTGTTGTTTGAGTTATAAATAAACTTAATTGAATATCAACTCAGAACTAACAGAAATCCAGTTGGTTTTTGACTTATTTTCCCGTTGAAAAAGAGTTATATGAAACGTATTTGGGTGTTCCTTCGTTTTTTCCAAGTTCCCATCATCGGATCCTGATCTGGCGCCAATGGCACAGTATACTTAATACCTTTTTTTTGAAGACTGACTAACTCGCAACCCTTATTGGGCATAGCGATCGTATGACGGGGTGGTCGGCCGTGGCGTTCCCTGGGGTCGAACCAGGTCGCTAGCCGGCCCACCCTGAGTGGAAACTTAATAAACGCATGTTTGACGAGTTAAAAGTAAAAAAATGTACGAAGTGTCTTTGAGATAAATAAATAAAAAAAAAAAATAGCAATTTTTCTTTCTACAAAAGGTACATCGAGCGGCTTATATGTGTGCGCGCCGTGAACGAACAAGCAAAGTTGCACGTATGCGTAAGAATGCCTCAGTGCGGATCGCAGTGTCTGCGCCACGAACTTGTTTACTCCTAAACAGCAGAAGTTTGACCACTTGTCTGTCTGTATACTTTGACAACGACCATTATTCGATGTTGCCTAGGGTATGCAGTACCGGTACCGTTCTGGAAAACCGGGATTTTCGGTACTGGCCGATAATGGAACCGGGATTTCCCGGTGTTTTCGGTACTTTCGGGACGGGTCTTCAAAGACTCGATACTTCAAAAACAGCTACACATTGCAGTAAAGGCACATTCATTAATATAATTTAAGTAAAATTATTATTAACTACAACTAAGTGAGAGGGATAACACATCATTATAGTTCGTTATTATGAATTGTAAACTAAACTACAAGAATACACATTTAAAATTAAATATACTAAAAACTAAAACTAAATCTTTCTTTTTGTAATAATTAATAACATTACAAACTTTAAAGACAATCTCCAACAATTTTAAATAAAACTAAATAACTATTACTAAATGTAACCTATAAATAGAAAATGCTCCCCGGGTCATTTTCTGTTGACGTGGTGCCCAGGAGGCTGGCAGCGTTGCCCCGTTGAATGGCGAGACTTATTCGTTGTCCGAAATAGCTGCCAGCCCTCTGATCGCCTGACGTCTCGATGAGCCGTTTAGAGATCTCTTTGTAGAGATCTCTGGCGTTAGGCCCCCACGGCCCAAGAGTTTCGACACCAAACGGCGCAAATATGTAGCCCTCGCCGAGGGCGGCGTAAACTAAATTAAAATTAAATAAGCTTAAACTATAATCACAATTTGACGGACCAGCGGTGCAGGCGAGGGTGAGTCGCCGCCCATCGTCGTTGCCACGGCGGCCACCCGTGTTTGGTTAAAATTTAACTACGCGCTCGTTCTTTTTCAATTATACGTAATTTTTGGCCATTTCTAAGTATCACTATTTGAATTACAATACACAGAATTCACTATAACATAAGAAAAGAAAAATTATATGAAAAATGCTGCTTAAATGTATATCCCGAAAGTACCGGACTTTTATTTTTACGTCCCGGTTCTTTGCTCGGCTCAAAATACCGGGAAATCCCGGTACTTTCGGTTCCGGTATTTCCCGGGAACAAACCTAATGTTGCCACTAGGCATATTCCCTCTGGAAGAACGTTTCCACAGGCCAGCGAGTGCAGAAATATGCACACTTCCGCATTATGCAGTGAGCAGGTTTAATGTACAGCTATCGCATGCAAATGCACGTGTGCACCGATGCATGAATTGCAGTAGGGTGTTCGCAGAGAGAATCTGTGAGCTACAGACACGTCGTCAATCTAAAATATCTAAATAAATAAACGTCGCGGGACATCATTCACAAATGTATATGTATGTGTATATTATGGTTTATTTTAAAATGTATAGTTAAATATAATGTAAATCCGCAATTGGCCACTGTTAAGCAAAAATGTATATGCCTAAATTATTTGTAACTTGTGCTGTGGATTTTTTATAAAAATAAAAAAATTATAAAAAAAGGTCTATTTCCCATTTGAACTACTTTTGTAGTTCAAATGGGAAATGGAATGGATTGGAATGTAATAAATAAAGGAAGACCGCTTACAAAAAGAAATGAGATCCCATCAAAAACATTACGTGTAAAAAAACAGTAATATGAATCTATAGCTCTCAAAGATATGTATCGCTGTTTTAACTCAGTAGCTCCGCGGTGAGCCAACAACTCATTAGCTCTTATAAGCTCAGTAGCTCTGTGGTGTGTCAACGGCTAACTAGTTCGTTTAGATCAGTAGCTCCAAATTCGAATATTTCCGAACGAAAAAGGTATACGGTGACAAGACGGGGACGAAAAGTTCGTGTTTATCGTATCTTTTCTTGCAGCTCACGGCTCAATAGAGCTACTTGAGAGCGAGTGAGCGAGTGAGTTGAAAGATATACTAAGTTGTTCGAATTGGAACTGAGCTAGTGAGCCAGTGAGCTAGACTAACTGATAGAGATAGATACTCAGAGTCGCTCAGAGTGCTATGGAGAAAGAGAGACATTTACGTGATCGAATGAGAAATGAGGAAATCCATTGCAAGAACTACGTAAGGTGACCGACATAGCTGCCATAGGGAACGTGCACGACGAAGGTGCTGCCAACTGGTGCCGCCAACCTCATGCTGACGAAAACGCCGTTAATAACGTTAATTTATCGCGTTGAAGGACGATTAACGTCAGTGTAACTACGGTTTACTATATTTGACACTGACACTTACATATTATAATTGGCATTGAAAGCTTGATTTGACAGGGGCGATAGTTTCCTTTATTGTCCGCCCGTGTCTCTTTTGTCGTTTAGTGCTGCCACCTATAGTTCGTGCACGTTCCCTATAGGTGCTGCATAGTTGCCAAGTTGAAGAGCAATTACAGTTTAGGGTGAAGTCAGACGAGCGTAAAAAAATGAAATAAAAAATAGCGTTAAAAATTACTTTTTTGAGTTGTGAGCCGCGTAATTTCTGCTACATTCAGTTTCGTACAAAACTCCTGCTTGGTTCACACGGCGACGCAAAATGAGTTGTCAAAATGTATTGTAGAGAATTTCTGCAGCTGAAATTACGCAGCTCACGACTCACAAATTTACGCTCGTCTGACTTAGAACTTAAAATAGCTGCACTACACTAATATTTTCGTACAATTAGAGAAAAAGAGGTTTATCTCTGGTTTCATGTTGCACACTCTTTAGCAGTTTTCTACGCTACAGCGAACAGATAAAAACAAGTAACAACACATACATCAATAAATAATTCATGAATATCGCGTTAAATTAATACGTTTCTTGCATTTGCCATTTATTACGATCTGATTTTGTAAATCTATAAGAAAACGTCTTAAGTATCTTCTCAAATTGTTGCAATATCAATCATGTGACATTTAAGATTCAATATATAAGTAATTGAAAATGTCACTTAAAATTTGCTTGTTTTTAATCAATGGCACTTATAAGACGATATTGTGCATTATCTCGTTATTGTCACTTGCATAAGTTCGAAATAGCTACAAAATAAATCTGCTACTTACATTTTCGTACTTTCAGAATTTTGGATGCTAAAATCGTCTGTAATTCATGCTACATAAGGTTTAAGATAGGAGGAACCATTTAATACATTTTTTCTTAAACGTCATTTCTCGAATACTGAAGACTTCATTCATAGGATTGGTATTAATTTGTATGTATTGATATTTTGCAATAAAACCAAATAGGCACAGATGGCAGTAGCATGTTAAATGTTTTATCAAAATACTAGGGTTGCGCCAATCTTTTCAGTTATTTCTTAAATAGTGAAATGAAATCAGATTCATATGCTTTAAAGTAAAACTCGTGACAATCGTATCTTTTTTGTGATTTTAAGAAATGTCGGAAAACAGGAAAACATGCGTCGATGAAATGGAAATCTTTAAAAACTTAATAATTCCCATAATGAGGTCTAAAATAGGCTAGATGACAAAAAAAAACTGTTTAGTCCGTCTGTTACATTATGAAAAAATATTGTACACGTATTTTTTGTTTTGTTTGACAAACAAAAACTGACGAGGATAGAGTGCTTAGAAGTTTCGAGTGACGTCACTCTTGAGTACAAATTGTACTCAAGAGTGACGTCACAAGCCCCCACTCCAGAAGTTTGATGATCTATAACTTTGTCAATTTTTAATATTTTGATAAACCAAAAAATACGTGTCCCATTTTTTTCCATAATCTAACTGACGGACTAAATAGAATTACATATTTTTAACCCAGTCATCATCCCTCATAACTGAGGGAAATGAAGAAATGTGGACAGAAATTTCCGTCAATACGAGTATTTTAATATAAAAAAACCGGCCAAGTGCGAGTTTGATGCGCACACACAGGATTCCGTACCACAGTCAAGAAAAAGACGACAAAAAACACGTTTCTTGTATGGGGGCCTCTATTTATTTTTAATATTATTTTGTTTTTAGTATTGGTTGTTAAAGGCGTCATAAGAAATACGAACATAAAGGCTTTTTTATTATTTAAAATGTCTTCTTAACTAGCAGTTAACAGGCCGTCACAAAACTGACGATTAGTGTCAAACTCCATATATTTCGTCACCAACTGACAGGTTCGACGGTCTTTGATCATAGCTTAAGTTTCGCGTAACCGTACATTTTAAAGTAAAAATGCCCATAATATCAAGCGTCTAGTTAACTATTACCATTATTAAAATAGGAAAAATAAATACGTTTCTTGTATGGGGACCCTCTTTTATATTTTATCTTTTATTGTATTTTGTTTTTATTATTGTACAACAAATAATAATAGCGACAATAGAAATAACAAAATGAAAAAAAATGAAAATGTATACTATCTATCTATCCATTTAGCCTGTCTCTACCTACTGTTAGGTACAGGCCACTCGTCCTCCATCTTGGTGGCATTTGATCATTAATAAATAATAAATAATAAATATTAGGGGACAATCTTACACAAATCGAACTAGCCCCATAGTAAGCTCAATAAAGGCTTGTGTTATGGATACTAGACGACGATATATTTAATAGATACAAATACTTAAATACATAGAAAACATCCATAACTCAGGAACAAATATTAGTGCTCATCACACAAATAAATGCCCTTACCGGGATTCGAACCCAGGACCTCCTGCTTCGTAGGCAGGGTCACTACCAACTAAGCTAAAGCGGTCGTCGTCATTGAGCCGGTGATCTTTCTTTTTGCTAAAGTGGTAGCCCTATTTACTATGTCGTCAGCATCAAACCAACTATCAAAGGATCAGTTCCAAAGAAAACTCATTACAATGTCAAATGGGCGGTAAATCAATTTGATTAACATTTTTATTGGGCCGTCTATGGCATGTGTCCAGACCACTCTCTGTAAATGTCAGGTTTTTAATTAAAAAACCATTTTTTGTTTGGATTTTACGAGCGATTCACAATTCTCAACTAGTATTGTTTCGTTTATTGGACATCTATATCCATAAATATTTCGTGTGGCCAGAAAAAAAGAATATAATGAGTTGGATGTCCAGTTTCGCGGAATTCTTTGTTGTTGAAAAGATCTTAATTTTTTGCCGGTATTGCAACTATTACGGTTTAAATGGATTGTATTAAATAAAAATGATGTTGTAGTTAGTTAACTCAAGCCAATCATACAAGTAATAAAGGTACCTTTTTTACACCCGGCGAAAAAAGTACGGTGCTATAAGTTGGATGTGTGTATCTGTGGCTTTGTGTGGCTGTCTGTGGCATCGTAGCTCCTAAACAAGAGACCGATTTTAATTAAGTTTTTTTTGGTTTTAAAGGTAATTTAATATTAATATAATATAATTTAAAAAAAATACGTATCTACACCTATCTATTGGCCCTTTATAAGTTATACGATTTTGATACCTAGTTGTTTTGTTGTCGGGGGACCTATTCATGCTCAATGCTAAAACAGGAGGTCCCCGACGGCAAATAAAATATAACAACTTATAAATGGCCAATATATAGGTAAATCAAATACAAATTATTTTATTTTTAGAGTTTTTTTATTGGGGGGTTTTCTTATTACCATTATGGTATGTTACCCTAAAAATGGTCAAGCATGATTTTTGTACAGTGTAAGAAGCTCGGTAAATTATTGTTAAATTTTCTACAAAAAAAAACACAACCAGAAGAAAAAACTAACGCCAATCGATATTTATATACACCGTGAAATTTTAGTGGTTGTATTCCGTTTAAGAGCATGTTCAGTATTGTGTTCGGACCCTGGGGCTCGGAGGCCCGCGCCCTCTTTATAGAGTTAGGGCGTCGTTTGCGACAGAGGGGCTGTGATCCTCGCTCTGGATCGTACTTGGTTCAACAGGTCTCTTTAGCCATTCAGCGAGGGAATGCTGCTGGTATTATGGGAACCTTTGAGCCAGGTACGATGCGGGGCGGGGTGTTTTAGTTATTTTTACCTTTTTGTCGAGGTTTAGTTTAGTCTTATACGTAGTTTAATTATTTTAGTTTAGGATAAATTTTAAGTTATTTTACGTTTTCTGTGATCTTGTTATTCTTTGTTCTGATTAGGAAAAAGTGGAAGATTTTTTTTTAACGCAAAAGAAAAAATTCTATGGAGTACCGTAAGGTCGGGGTACTTTGGCCAAATGTAGGGTAACTTTGCCCACCTTGTAAATCACATATGTCAAATCTGTAAGGTCTGACAAAAAATATGAACAGTCAGCTAAAACCGACCACATGGCAATGTGCCGTAATTTAACTACAATAATAAAACCTGAATCGAGTTAATCCCTATGGCTAAAGTTACCCCCCAGGGCGAAAGTACCCCGACCTTACGGTAGGTCGTTCAAATTAGCCGACCCTTCATACAAAAAACAATTTTTTTTACGTCAGAAACATTTTTTTTCTTCTTTTTCCTAATCAAAACACGATACTGAACATGCCCTTAAACGGAAAACAACCACTAAAATTTCACCTTGTATACAAGAATCGATTACCTACGTGTCAAATACTCCGGTGTGTCGTTTTCTTTGAAACGCTTTGGTGTCAAATGGTATACTGGTAATTGTATGTGTGTATACGTAACGGGCTTTACCATTGTGCGATAAGACATGAGACCTTTATTAGTTCTGTGGTATGTCAACGTCACATAATTACGTATAGTCAGACAAATACAAAATATACGATTTTAAGCTAACATGGTCATTCACATGATAACTACTATTAACAACGGGATATTTACCATGTATGTTTGTTTTTGTGGTAAATATCCCGTTGTTAATAGTAGTTATTAAATACAAAATAGTACATTAAATAACTAGGGTGGTAAAACAAAGCAAAGCCGAGATCGCAGATGTTTGCGGGCCGAGCTGCAAGCGACATAAATATGCGATCGAGGGCTTTCTTTAATACCTTCCGTGTTGTGTACATTTTATGTCTACACTTGGCCAGAAAGCGGCTTTTTCCGTAAGCGTAGCGTGCGGTAAAAGCCACTTTATGGCCAGGTGCGGCATAAAAGCCACTTTAAAGCCAGGCGTGGCATGAATATTTTTTTAAAGTAACGTATTCAATAACAAATGCACGAGAAATATCGATACCTTTAGACTCAAAGGGCGTAAACGCCGCAGGTTCTAATGGCGTTTACGCCCTTTGAGTCTAAAGGTATCGATATATAGAAAATACCCCGTTACGTAGGTGTGCCTATAATATTTGAAGAATTCCCTCGATTTCTCCATGATCCCATCACTTCCTGAGCTGGTGCTAAGTATTGATACAAGTACGTACCTATTAAATCCACAGACAGACATGACATTAACTAGTAGACCCAGTATATTATCTATAAGTACCCATACTTAAGTGTAAATTACGACTATAAATAATTAATAGCTTTTTTATTACACCTTTAAACAGATTTAACAAAAACATTACTAATTGACCTACTAATCACTCATAGTAAAAAAGAAAACCGAATTTCTAAATAATTCTATTATTTCTTAAATAACATAAGTAATAGTTCTTTCCTTGGATTTAGGTTGTTTTAAAACTGAACTATTCAACTATCGTAATGTGGTTGGTTCCATTGCGCAATGGTCATTAAAAAAGTTGCAGAGACAACTTCCATTTTTGATTGATTATGAGGTATAATCGTTGTAATCTATATCTATATAGCGAACTATATGTATATCGTGTGACATATTCGATGAAAGGGCTCACTGTGAGAATCTCAAATATATTTTTTTATAATTTTGATTTCAATAATTTTGAAGTTATTGAAGAAAATTGGAAAAATGACCATTCCCCCTTATCTCCGAAACTATTACTAATAGTACATTACTGCAGAGGCCGGGAAGTAAGGAATTGCCGGCCGAGTACATATAGCTGGCCGAGCGAAGCGAGGCCAGATAGTTATGAGGCCGGCAACCCCATTTCCCGCCTAGGTATGTATAGTGCTTTTCTCAAACATGCAATGAAATAATTAAACTTACTATAATAACCTTACTTAATATTTTATAACACAAACTGGCTGTCAGAAAGTGACATTAGTGACATTATATCCATAGACAATGCAAATTCGGCCAAAATAAGCTGTTTCAGTTCACATTTTTACCGCGAATATTTAGATGAAATATTTTAAATGTGTATTCTTGTGGTTTAGTTTGCAATTTATAATAATTGGAAATTGTTTATAATGTGTTATTTGTTATGTTCATGTCAATTTTAAATAAATAAAACTGCAAAATATAGCCAAAATCGTTTTTTGTTTTTTTAATGGCTGAATGCCGTGATGCTGGGGCCCAAATAAATGTGGAATGGAAATTTAAAAAAAAATTCATTGCCGGCCTCGGCCGGCAATGTAAGTATGAAATTCCATTCCGTGCCAAGTGTCAAGCCGCATAGGAAACGAGGTACTTTGTGGCCTATTTTTAGGCACGTAATGTCAACATTTCATGCCATGTTTGAGAAAAATATGTTCCTCCACGGATAATTGGCGGCACGTGCCATTTTCCTCCTAGCCCTCATTGCTCCCAGCCTCATTACCCTCACTGTCGTCCCTATAATCACAACTCGCAGCTTGAGCTCCTGAGCAGCTGCCAGCTGTTCTTGGCCCCAGATGCCTAATCATCGGCTATTGATAATTATCACTAACGGTACGATAAATGCCAAACACTACACGTTTCACATTCCGTCATTATCAAAGTTTACTTCAAACAAGTATAATATCTATCTATACAGCGTGGGAGGGACTATACCGACAAACTTTAACTATAGATTCTAACAACTATTAGGAGTAAAAAATGTTATGTGATGTATAGTCGAAAAACGCTTACTTTCAGAGATATTAATTATTTTGTAAATGAAAAATCCCAAGTGTGTAAAAAGCCCTAATAAATGTGACTAAGATGCCTTTACTATTTTTATAAAATCCTTTAACTAAACAGGAATTAACCTTCGCAATATTTGATGGTAAGCGACTACGAGGCCAAAAAATTGACCTTTCGTTTCCATTTTAGCTTTTTTTTTTCTTTTTGATAACTTTTCAGCCAGTAAGGACATGTTTATAACGAGGGGCTTAATTTACTGATTTATTTTGTTCCATAAGACTATTAATGTAAAATGACAATATTCGACCCATGTTGATATAACATTTTTTACTCGTCACACCACCAGGAATTCATGGCTAAAGTATGTTGGTATAGTCCCTCCCACCCTGTATAAATAATTAGTTTACTCGTAATGTAAGGAATTAATTTGAACATAATTATTATTGTTTTATTATTTGTAACTAGCATTTTCCGGCGGCTTCGCCCGCGTTGTTCCCGTTATTGTCCCAAAGGAACTCTTTACCGGGATATAAAGCATCCTATGTTTCAATCCAGGATTTGGTCTACTTACATGCCAAATTACATCTTGATCCATCCAGTTGTTACCCCGTTATTAGATAACAAACATCCAAACATCTTCACAAACTTTCACATTTATAAATAATAAATAAATAAATATTAGAGGACAATCTTACACAAATCGAACTAGCCCCATAGTAAGCTCAATAAGGCTTGTGTTATGGATACTAGACGACGATATATTTAATAGATACAAATACTTAAATACATAGAAAACATCCATGACTCAGAAACAAATATTCGTGCTCATCACACAAATAAATGCCCTTACCGGGATTCGAACCCAGGACCTATTGCTTCGTAGGCAGGGTCACTACCAACTAAGCTAAAGTGGTTGTCTAAAATATTATAATTTATAATATTACTAAATTAATTAATGGCACATATATATATATAGATACCAGAAATCAAACTACATAGAAAAATTAAATGGCACTCACCTGTGTACAGACCGGGAATCGAACCCGGTACCTCCGGATTTCCAGCCCAGCGACTCAACCACTCGTCCACCGTATAGCACCCAGTAAGCGCCCTCAATTTTGCCATCTACTTTGACTTCCGTATCATTTCTGTTTTAATAGGATTCGATTCCCGGTCTGTACACAGGTGAGTGCCATTTAATTTTTCTATGTACTTTGAGTTCTTGTATGTATGTGTATGTATAGGTAACATAAAATGTGGTGTAATTTTTTTTTTTTTTTTTATTTATTTAAGGTCCACCAACAATTGTTGACAACAGTATCTTGCGAACTTACTAACTAGTACATTGTATAGAATGATGTCACAATCACTTACAGGTAAACACCGCTTGCAAAATTGTGGAAATAAACAACTAAGAAATATCTTATATAATAATTTACCCGCATTAAAAAACCAATGAAGAGACAAAATGTTTCTTTCGTATAAAGTATTATAATTTTTTCATGACATGTACAATTGAAAAATATTTGAATTAAATGAGTATGAGTATGATGGCCTGACGACCTTGTTAAGGTCGCCAAAAGTCGATGGCGGTAAAAAGCGTGAACCGTTCGTTGTGGAAGTGACGATGTACTATGACATTACTAAGTTTCACACGTTTCACTAATTCCTCCAAAGCCTAGAAGCAATATGAAGAGGCTAGACTTTCTACCAGATGTGCCCATTAGCATGTATTTCTATCGCAGGGCCGAACATACTAATCGTGGAGAAACCTGCACGCTCGGCCGCATTCTAAGTAATTGTTTGATAACTGTGAAATTAGGAGGGTTGGGTTAAAAAGGTGTTTGTTCGTTCTAGAAAGTTTATTGTGAAAATCTTTGCGTTTCATAAGGCTGCTAATCTGTCTGTCTATCTACACAAATATGTTACATTTATAACAATTATAACAAAGTTGTACGTGTAAGACTGTAATTGTACATTAAAAAAAATTAAAAAGTAAATGAAAAGTGTCAAAAATAAGGAATTGAAACTAAAAACAAAACACTTTAAAGAAATTTCGAAGCGGCTGGACGCCACGGGTGACGAGAGAACTGGCTGCTTCCTCGCTCAGCCCATAAGCATCGCGGTTCAGCCAGAACATGCTGCCAGCATTCTCGGCACAATGCCACAGGGGCCCATTTAAGTAGGTAGTTTAGGGAAAAGGAAGCAACCAACACGAACCAACTTTAGAATTATAGAATTTAAATGCTTAAAGGTTGGCATTTCAACGATGACTTTTTGTGGGTTGGATCCTTTTCCCTAAACTACGTCTATTTAAGAAATAGATTTGCAGTAGTTTTGATTGTTTTTTACTTTAAGGTTTTCGTTTTATTTACACTTCCAGCATAGTTATATACATTAGTACATAGTATATTTATTGTTTTATGCCACACCTGGCCATAAAGTGGCTTTTTCCGCACGCTGCGCGTACGGAAAAAGCCGCTTTCTGGCCAAGTGTCGACATAAAATGATGTACACAACACGGGAGGTAAAAAAGAAAGCCCTCGATCGCATATTTACGTCCCTCGCCTGCAGCTTGGGCCGCAAACTTCTGCGATCTCGGCCTTTCTTTGTATTACCACCCTAGTTGTGTAATGTACTATAGTTATTGGATAAATACATTATGTTAATTTCGAAACGGAACAATAATTGCAAATATTGCAATCAAAATTGCTCGAGCATTTCCTATCCACTCCCGCGCAAGACGCGTGCTATGCTACGGGCTATTTATAGAGTTCGCCCGAGCAGCACCAGGAAGCGAGGCTCCACCGTTAGCTCGGGTCGATACCCGATGTTAATTGGACTTATTTATTGCCTTTAGCATTTTTGAGTTTGCAAGTAACTGCAAGCATGCATTCGTTTAATAGTATTTTATGCAAAAGTTGTATAAGTAGGCTCAAAAAATGTGAGTGGCCCGAGTTGCGATACGAGCCGCCGCGGCGGCGAGTATCGCGAATAGAGACGCCATGAGCGTTTTTTGACTTAATTATACAACGTTGCATACAATACTTTTTCTACGACTAGGTTTTAAAATATAAAATACAACATAAACATAGCGCGCAAGCAAGGCAAGTATGACATATGACTGACAGTATGTGTCTATGGTAAACTTTTTTTTAATTTGACGTATACTCGCTAGTGACACGCAGTGACGATATTAAAAATACCTTTTTTTTTATTTTGGCATTAATGAATTTAGTTGGGAAAGTTTTGTTTTTCTTAAAAACCGTAGGAATTTAATTGTTTGTTAAGTTGGTAGTTGTGCATTTTTATCGTAAAGGATTAAGCGCTCAATTCTAAGCGCTTAATCCTTGACCTAAGCTTAACCTAGATTTAGAAGTCTGTGGCTGCTAGCAATAACGTAAAGTGACTATAACGACACTAGTGCTGTTATGGGGAATAGAGTATAGATTTCTCTGAACTCATATTATGTATGTTCTTATATTAGTGTTCGTGACCAAGTAAAAGACAGATAAAAGTACTGGAGTAGAAAAAAGGTCTTATACTTCATTTCATTATTAACAGACTTTCGAAAGGACTGTTCTCAATTAGTCTGTATGTTTTTTTGTATGTTTGTTACGCGATTATTCGAAGACGGCTGAACCTATTTAGATAATTATTCGTTACCTTAGGTATTTGTGTATATTACATTGGATTTTTGTTTTTAATTAAAACATAAGATTAAATGAATTGGCTCAATGGTTCTATGCAAGAAATACGACGTATACCATATCTATATCAACTGGAGTAAGTAGATACTACTGTTCTTGACCTTCTGAACAAAATTGAACTAAAGAACTAAAAAAAGTAATATACTCTCCAATTAACGAAGGATGCATATCAATATTTTCTTTCTGGAAAGTCACACATTTTGCGCATGCTTAGTGAAAAACACATTTAACTTAGTTTATTTCCGCTAACGAAGCGTCGGACATCTTTTTTAGTTTGTCAATGTAAATTGTCAAATTTCGATGTTTGCTGAGATATTATCTACTACTGTATTTTAATGCGAAATGTCTAAGTTTTCTATAGGTAATATGATACCCTATGAATGTTAATTGGCTTTTTTATGGCTTTTTCTTGCCCGTTACTTCGATTTGCGCTTGGCTGCTCGGCTCGCTATGGATTATTTATGTTATGTTAATAAGCTGTTTATCTTGTTTTTATGACAATGACAAGACATATTGATTGGTATAAATTGTGATGCATGGAAACTTACTTAATTTGTAAAACACAGCCTAATGGCCAAGGATTGAATACTTAATTTTCATTTTTCACAGAAAACAAGCCAGCCAAATTTTTAAATGACATTATCAATCACTGGTATTTGAAGTAATCATTAATATAACATAATTATCACTTCGTAATTTCAAATAAATTATTTGTGTTTTTTGAAATAACGACTGTCCGATCGCAGCGCAAAACCGTGGCAAAACCTCTCGAACTCGGTTTCGGTTTTAGTTTCAGCTGGGTGGCAGCTGAAACCGAAACTAAGCCGAAACCCGTATTTTTGCCTAAATTAGGTCGAAACCAAACCGAAATTTCGTTCAGTCTCTAGATAAAATACTTATTCATTAGTTGAGTCACTGCAAGGCAGTTGTCAGTCAGTCACCTAACATTACAAAGCAGAAGATACATTTTCGGATCTGATAGAAAATCAAGGCAGATCTAAAAAGCGTAAAGATGTTATCTCAGGCGGAAGATTTAATAATTTTGTATTAAATTGCAAATTAGTGTGCCGTGAGACGCACATTGTCCAACGTTCTGAGGAAAAACAGCATATGTGACATTAGAGTGTATGTTGTTATAACCTTTTGTGTCAATACGGTAGTAGGTCCAAGAGAAAAACTGTTACACGAAGATTGGCGCTGGTTACCCTACGGGATCAACAGAATAGTCATGATTAGGAAGAAAATAGCATAAAAAGTTATTTTAAGTAAATAAGTGCGAATAGCACTTACGCAAAAGGGATTCGGCACCATCATACATCGAAATATAATTAGTATCAAGGACCATTAAAACAAGAGGACTGTCATGTCTGTCATTCTCCATACAAAAAGCTGTTCCCCGAATTTACAACGCCATCTATGTATAAGCTTGGTGAGAGAATTATAATTTACAATTATTCAACTTTGCAAGCGTAACAGTATTTAAATGTTAGAATTTATTTATTATTAGCTGTTTACGAACTAATTGTTACTATACTATGATTCTTTGTTCAATTATAACATCGTTAAATGTTTAGTTTTTTAGCGCCATCTATATTTTGCCCGGAAATCCCCTAGCGGTCGGGTTACAATCCAAAGTATGGAGAATGACAGTCCTCTTGTTTTAATGGTCCTTTATTAGTATGGAAGAGTTTAACTAACGCTCAAAATCGGCCCCACGAACATCGAAATTATAATGTATGGAAAGATAACGTCTGACAAAATAGACGTCGAAATTTGCCCCACAATGCCCACTTTTTAAAATCAATACGTCTTATGTATCAAGTGGTATTGATAACCAACTTAATGGTACTATGTGTAAGTCTAAAATCATTTATGACAAATATTAGTGTTAAGTTTGAGAAGTCTTCATTTTTGGATAGGTTGCATATCGTTTCAAAGAGAAAAATCTGAGATTGGTGACAAAGCTATTGACGACATTGGGTGCGTAACGATGGCTATAAAAATTTTTGGTATAATATTAGTCGCAATAACGCTCATTTGATATAATTATTAAATCATATAACAACACTTAATATATTTACATATGACATAATTATTATTTCTTATAATGATCATTTGATAGAATAACATTTAATATAGCATTCTTTAAGTATAATGCTTATTTCCTATAATGAACTTATGGTATAACGTTATTTTCATATAAAATACAATTGGCATAACCATTATTGATATAATGTATCAAAAAGTAGGTTAGGTTAGGTTTGAACTGCGTCTCCCAACAAAAACGAACTGCTATCAAAAAGTAGGTTATGTTAGAACTGCGTCCCCCTACCAAAACGAATGGCTATCAAAAAGTAGGTTAGGTTAGGTTTGAACTGCGTCGCCCAACAAAAACGAACTGCTATCAAAAAGTAGGTTAGGTTAGTAAATTATAAGGGCACAGAAGAAAAAGGGGGGACGGGGGGGCGAAGCCCCCCACAAGGGGGGCTCGGGGGGCGAAGCCCCCCGCATTAAAAAAAACTCAAACCATAAGTTCAATTAGGTTAGGTTAGGGTTCGAACTGCGTCCCCCAACAAAAACGAACTGCTATCAAAAAGTAGGTTGGGTTAGGTTTGAACTGCGTCCCCCTACCAAAACAAATGGCTATCAAAAAGTAGGTTAGGTTAGGTTTGAACTTCGTCCCCCTACCAAAACGAATTGCTATCAAAAAGTAGGTTAGGTTAGAACTGCGTCCCCCTACCAAACCGAATGGCTATCAAAAAGTAGGTTAGGTTAGGTTTGAACTGCGTCCCCCAACAAAAACGAACTGCTATCAAAAAGTAGGTTAGGTTAGTAAATTATAAGGGCACAGAAAAAAAAGTGGGGACGGGGGGGCGAAGCCCCCCACATGGGGGGCTCGGGGGGTGAAGCCCCCCGCATTAAAAAAAACTCAAACCATAAGTTCAATTAGGTTAGGTTAGGTTAGGTTAGGGTTCGAACTGCGTCCCCCAACAAAAACGAACTGCTATCAAAAAGTAGGTTAGGTTAGGTTTAGGTCACAGGCGTTACAATTTCAAATATACAATAAATGGTAATAAAGATTTATATACCTATTATACCTCTTGATTGTTATATATTATGATTTGTATATAAAATGAGCGTTATACCATTTAATCGTTATAAGAAATAAGCGTTATACCGAACGTTAAATATACGAAATAAATGTATATATTTTAAAATTATACCAAACGTTTATTATACACAATGAGTGATTATACCCTTTGAAATTATATCAAATGTTGATATATCGATAGAAAATATATTAAATATTTTTATATCGATCATTACACACCCGACGACATTATATGATAACATCAAAAACGATGTTATTATGAAAATCTAGTTGGTCATGATTTGAAATCTAGGGGATTCAAACGGTCGGTCAAGTCAACCGATTGATCTAGTTGATTGCAAAGGCGGTCAATCATTATGATTCCCGAACACATTGAGGATTGAGGAGGAGGGGAGGATACATGTGTACATAAAATATCTTTTTCTACTCCTGTACTGTTATCTGTCTTTTACTTGGTCACGAACACTAATATAAGAACATACATAATATGAGTTCAGAGAAGTCTATACGGTACTCTATTCCCCATAACAGCACTAGTGTCGTTATAGTCACTTTACGTTATTGCTAGCAGCCACAGACTTCTAAATCTAGGTTAAACTTAGGTCAAGGATTAAGCGCTCAATTTTAACTTTACGGTAAAAATGCACAACTACCAACTTAACAAGCAATTAAATTCCTACGGTTTTTAAGAAAAACAAAACTTTCCGAACTAAATTCATTGATGCCAACATAAAAAAAGTATTTTTAATTTAAGTATATTTTAAATTAAAAAAAAAAGTTACCATAGACACATACTGTCCGTCAAACGTCATATTTGCCTTGTTTCCAGGTTATGATTAATTTTGTATTTTGTAATTTAAAACCTCGTCGTAGAAAAAGTATTGTATGCAACGTTGTATAATTAAGTCAAAAAACGCTCATTGCGTCTCTATTTGCGATACTCGCCGCATTCGCGGCTCGTATCGCAATTCACGCAATTCGCATTTTTTGAACCTTCTTATACAACTGTTGCATAAAATACTATATCCAACTGTACATAAAACCTTAAAACATTCGTGCGCCATTATCATTAAACTCACCTTTGGGTAGTTTCATTAATAAACCTCACTCGTGTTTTAAGACCCCCCATTATGTATCTGTCGCCGCCAACTAGCTTAATTAGCTATTTGGGTAGCTGCCTAGCCTTTTCATTCAAATTTTGGGTTAGGTTTGTTAGTCAGTTTGTGTCCCTCAGAGCAGAAATAGAAGCGGGGCTTCGTCGACCTGCTGGCGCATCATAGTTTAGTGAAAATGCTAGGAAATTAACCAAATGGCTAATTAAACCAGTTGGCTGCGACATATCCGTTGCATAAACAACTATTTTAAGTCGGTTAAAAGAAGGCCACAAGTTAGCTCATGCGTGTGACACGATTTTGACAGTCTGTCAAGCATTGGTGGCTGGTTAATGCGCGCGCAAGTAAAGCGGGGCGAGCAAACATGAGTGGCTCCAAATTGCCGGTTTCACAGTTCGTAAACACCAACTCGAAATCTCTTAAGAGGTTATCGTACTTAAGGCACATATTCATAGTCGGCCAATGGAGGCGTTTAGTTAGACCATAGGTTCCGAAACGTTTTTGCCTTGCCGCCCACTCAGGCCTGATGAAAACTTTCAGCGCCCTCCACGACAAAAACCACAACCATGGTGTTGTGAAATTTTTTTCAACGACGGGGGGGGGGGGGGGGTGTTACAATCGGAGCTGACGCAGGAATAGTTTAGTTTGTACTGCAGGTATTTGATATTGTGATAAGTAGTTTTTTTTCATAAGCGGGAATTTCTTCCAAGGCCCCTACCGCTCGCCCTGGGAATCCGCAGCGCCCACTTTGGGGCGGTACGGACCACTTTGGGAACCTATGGTTTAGACGGAGTAGGGTTTCTGATTCCTCGACCTTTATAGGGACCTCAAAAGGAAATAACTGGTCAAGAGCATGTCGGATCATGCTCAGTGTAGGGTTCCATAGCCGTATCTCTAAGGAAATGTGCTACAGATAAAAATAAAGCTAAAAATAAACAACTGACAAAAAGTCTTAAATGCCGTGTAAATCAATGGCACTTAAAACCTTTTTGTTGGGAAGTTTTTCAGCAATAACTTCAAAACGGTTTATTCCTTACTATTCAAAATAATTTTCGTTTAATGTATTTATTAAGCGTTACCTTCCTGATTTTTTTCATATTTTTTGGACTTACGGTTTAAAAGTTAAAGGGGGGGGGGGGGGGGGGATACAATTTATGCAACTTTCGGAGCGATTATTTCCGAAAGTATTCACTTAATCAAAAAAAGTACATGAAAGCCTTATAATGTTTTTAAAAGAACTATTGAATTATGTACCTCACGTTGATAATTGCGGAAAAAAAAAATTTTTTAGCTTCTGTTACATGTATGGAGTGCCCCCCTAGATTTCTTTATTTTTATTACTTAACTACCAAACTTAGTAGCGGCATCTACAGGACATCTATATTCCAAATTTCATCAGTATACGTCTTGTAGTTTTTGAGTAAAATGCCTGTGACATACGGACGGACGGACGGACGGACATGACGAAACTATAAGGGTTCCTTTTTAGCCATTTTGGCTACGGAACGCTAAAAATGGAACCCTTATAACTTTGTTGTCCACCTGTCAAGGTCCTTTATCTCGGGGACGCGTGGACGTATCGAGTTGAAATTGAAACCATATACTCAAATTACTAGTCCCTTGAAGCTGTAAAAAAAATCAAGCTTCTAAGTTGACGTAAAAAAAGATATGGCCGTTTATGCCGCAAAATCGTACATTTCGATACTCTCAAGGAAACCAAAATGTTATACTACAAGTATGGGGAAAATTCTGAAAACTATCCATACATTTTTCATTAAATCATAAATAACTGGCCAAGAGCATGTCGGACCATGCTCAGTGTAGGGTTCCATAGCCGTATCTATAAGGAAATGTGCTACAGATAAAAATAAAGCTAAAATTATACAACTTACAAAAGGTCTTAATTGCCGTGTAGATTAATGGCACTTAAAACCTTTTGGTTGAGAAGTTTTTCGGCAATAACTTCAAAACGGTTTATTCGTTACTATTCAAAATAATTTTCGTTGAATGTATTTATTAAGCGTTACCTTTCTGATTTTTTTCATATTTTTTGGATTTACGGTTTAAAAGTTAAAGGGGGGGGGACACAATTTATGCAACTTTCGGAGCGATTATTTCCGAAAGTATTCACTTAATCAAAAAATAGTACATAAAAGCCTTATAATGTTTTTAAAAGAACTATCGAATTATGTACCTCACGTTGATGTTTGCTGAAAAAAAATTTTTTTAGCTTCTGTTACATGTATGGAGGGCCCCCCCTAGATTTTATTATTTTTATTATTTAACTACCAAACTTAGTAGCGGCATCTACAAGACATCTATATTCCAAATTACATCAGTATACGTCTTGTAGTTTTTGAGTAAAATGCCTGTGACATACGGACGGACGGGCGGACGGACGGACGGACGGACGGACGGACGGACGGACATGACGAAACTATAAGGGTTCCTTTTCAGCCATTTTGGCTACGGAACCCTAAAAATAGACTTTAAGTACTAAGGTAATCAAAATTTATAGAAGACATACCTACAAATTTGTACGGAACCCTCGGTCGGCGAGCCCGACTCGCACTTGTCAACTTTTTTTTATTAACGGATTATTATTACTAAGCCACCGGTGTCCGTTTCCCTGTCTGTCAGAGGGCTCTATCTTTTGAACCGTAAAGACTTGATAATTTCACACAATGTGTATTTATATTGCCGCTATAACAACATATACTAATAACTAAATATTTTTACTAAAAAAAACCCGACCACGGTGCACTTTAAAAGTGCATAAAATCCGCCATTTTGTTTATTTAAACGAACTTCATACCCAGTGACACTCGCACCATCAAGACGAATCCAATGATGTGTCATTTATCAAAATCGGTTGTGCCGTTGAGTAGTTACGAGCGGACACAGGAACGGACATACATACATACATACATACAGGTCCTTTGGGCTTCGCCGCAGTCGGGTAAAAACAAAACAAAGCTAAAAATAAAAGGTTAGCTAAAAATAAAATTCCAGAAAAGTGTATTTTTCGCGTTTTTTGCTCGACAGTGGTACGGAACCATCCGTGTGTGACTTCGATTAGCACTTGGCCGGTTTTTTAGGGTTCCGTAGCCAAAATGGCAAAAACGGAACCCTTATAGTTTCGTCATGTCCGTCCGTCCGTCTGTCCGACTGTCCGTATGTCACAGGCATTTTACTCAAAACCTACATGATGCATAATGAAATTTGGAATATAGGTATCTTGTATGAGCCGCTACTTAGTTTAGTAGTTAAACAATTAAAATGAATATTTTTAGGGGGGCACTCCATACATGTTACAGAAGCTAAAAACAGCGAATATCAACGTGTGGTTCGACAGCTCTTTAAAAACACAGTAAGATTTCAAATTAATGTTTTTGATTAAGTGAATATATTTGGGAATAAATAGCTCCGAAAGTTGTGTAAATTGTGCCCCCCCCCCTCTATCTTCTAAACCGTGTGTCCGAAAAATATGAAAAAAATCATGAAGGTAACGCTAATTAATACTTTCATTTCAACGAAAATTATTTTCAACAAGATCGAATTTACCGTTTTTGAGTACTTGCCGATAAACTGTGCTTCTCAACAAAAGGACGTAATTGCTATGAAGATACGCTCTTTTGTTGTTGTACTTTTTTTACATCGTATTTTTTACTTTATATGTACGGCGGAAATGGAACCCTACACTGAGCATGGTCCGACATGCTCTTGGCCAGTTTTTTCACATTGCCAAGTTAAAGGTTTCACAATAAGTTAACGAGAAATGGGCGTGCCAGATCAACGGACAATACCATTTCAAAATGTTAAGACAATGACTTGCGAATTAATATACGGTATAAGTATTATAATCAGTACATTGACTACAGACAACAGTGGCGTGGCGTTGAAGAAATCCTTGGGCAAGCCGGAGTAAGCTTTGGCTTCAATTTTCTTTAAGAGCACTAGAATTAGGTGCTGAATTGCGTAATATTAGGCAAGCCGATGGGAATCGAGTTCTATAGACGCCACGCCACTGATACACAACGACTTGCTTTCGCACAGTCTCGAATATGTGTCGTTTTTTGTGCGCAGGCCGAAGTAAAAGGGTGAATCAACTTTTAGACCCACACGTTTGACGTCTCTGGCGTTACCGAAAATGTCTCTGGAGTTACCAAGTAACCTAACTTCTAGTAGGATATTTTTCTATTTCTTTTATAATACAAATATTCTTTATTACACACCAGAAAGTTTCTATTTCTTAGTTTTATGAGACGGGGCATTCAATGTTCTAACATACCATCATCATCGTATCCTGGCCGATTTCGACCACGGCGACTGGATATTAGCCGAGGTTATGTGGCTAATTGAGAGCGCCGCTAATGAGCTCTCAGGACACACTACACACACAACACACTCACACGCACTCACTTTAAATTTAAACATAAACAAACTATTATTTAAAGGCGTTATTCTAAAACGAAAATTAAAAGTTGCGGAGACGCAACGGTTGCGTCGTGTGTGTATAAAAAATGATTGACCAAAAAATCGAAAATTTTCTAAAGTTATGGACTGCTCTTTTATTTAGGTTCGATAACTACAATTAATTGCCTGATTATGGCATACTATTGCCATACTCAGAGTTGCTAGTGAATAAATATATTGTAAAACTGCAAAGTCTTGGCCATAAAGTTAATGTACGTCTATCGACCTGTACTGTGTATCGCGATTCCGTTGCCCATGCGCATCTTTTAGCAACAAATTGGTTTATAGCCCGGTTACTGTGAGAATCTTCTAATGACTACTTTTGTAATATCACTGTTGAATAGCGTAATATTACTTGTGCTTATTCTTATGCATTGCATTTCCGTGTGGAGTAATATCATCGGCACAATGATTTTGATTAGTCATTGATGAAATTAATTTAATATGTGTAAATATTTTATTAGAAGAGAAAAACTGAAATAGTACATAGTGTATCAAGGGCGGTAAGTAAGGAATTACAAACGAGTGTTTGTTACAAGGCCAAGGCGAAGCCGAGGGCTTTAATAACACGAGTTTGTAATTCCTTCACCGCCCGTGGCACACACAATGTTTTTCATCACACTTGTGAGGAAATCTAATTAAAATTCCCTTACTTAACTTAAATAAAATTGTAAAACAGACAGTGACATTAGTGACATACATCCATAGACAATGCGAATGTCAAGTCACGTTCGGAAACCATAGCGGTAAACACCTAAAACGGTTGATTTTATATTTGCAAAATACTGAAAATACACTATTTAAACATTTAATTAATGTTACAGAAATATGTGTTTACATGCATTTGCAATAACAGTGTTCTCTTTAAATAAATATTTCAGTGATAAAAGTTAATAAAGTAAGTTGGCGTTTCCTTTGAAGATGACAAATAAGAGTAAAACAGAACCAACGTATTCAAATAAAAAAAAAAACACTATGCCCTAGGGCGTAATAGGTCATTTACGGCCCGCAAAACCACGTGTAACAACACCATTTGCGAGCAAGTGTGATGAAAAATGATGTCTCGGGCAGGATTCGAACCTGCATCTCCTCGGCTCTTCGGGCCAACACAGGCGCGCTACCAGTTGCGCCACCGAAACTATGCCCAAGCCATCCAATTTTTCAATCAGTCTCTTAATTTGTGATGTAATGCCATCCTGGGTGACGTATGTAGTATGTGTTAGTATGTGTAGGTGTAGTACCAGGACTAGCACACACCGCGGTTTCGCCGCGCGGCTAGTGGTACCAGGGCGTTTCTCTAGAAATATGTCTGCGGTCACCTCATTCATCTGGCCCTTTTTCATACTAAATGTATGGAGACAGATGAATGAGTCGCAGACATATTTTTGGAGAAATGCCCACCAAATGTTGCCTCTCTGGAGGGAGGGGCTTAGCCAGCGACCAGAAAGAGCACGCGTTATGCGATAGAGAGAGACAGTCGGATGCGGTGCGTTCCGTCCGGTGGTTGGACCCGAACGTCAGTTTTGTTAGAAAGAGAAATTTACGTACGTCTTATATTACTTATTTTACGCATGAGATCATGCGTCACGTTTTTAAGAGGAAACAGGAGGGCAGTTTTTCCATACAAACGTAGTCCCCTGTTTCCTCCCTGGATAATGCCAGTAGAGCAATAATTTTTTGTCCAAAAATCTATGGCTAGTATTGATATGTTCCTATGTTTTCCTTTTTACGATAAATTGATTCTCAAAAGAGATATTAACCTTCAAAAACCTAAAAAAATGCCAGATTTTCCGCTGTGTTCACAGATCCAGAAAACAAATTTGACTAGATTATTAAAAAAAAGGAAAACATAGGAACACGGCCAAAGCCTTTCTTTAATATTTAATGAAAAAATTAGTTAAATTGGTTAAGTTTTGGGGAAGAAATCAGGGGACTACGAAAC
The DNA here is from genome assembly GCA_947034925.1 of Eudemis profundana. Lineage (NCBI taxonomy): Eukaryota > Metazoa > Arthropoda > Insecta > Lepidoptera > Tortricidae > Eudemis > Eudemis profundana. The sequence goes on along the minus strand of OX344814.1, from coordinate 2,866,909 downwards.
GTTGTTTTCATGAAATTTTAAAAGGTATTTTCGGTCCAAGCTGCAGTTGTCTCTATCGCGCTCTGCGCGGGAGAGGCGGGCAGTGCGGGACAGCGACACATTTTACAAATACCTAATTTTCAATTCTCTCGGCCTTACTGTTTCCTCTTAAATGTGTTTCGATCTACCTTGCTCAAAATACGCTGACACGGAAGTACAGTATAATAGAAATTATTTGTCTTCCTACAAAAGGTGCGCGCGCCGTGTACGAACACACTACAGGCAAAGTTTTAAAAATGCGTAAGAATGCTCCAGTACGGATCGCACTCACACAGACGTGCCGTGCGCCTATGTGAATACGTTACCCCAATTTGAGCAGGTGTGTGTCCCACATTACAAGTATGTTCGCAATGAAGCATTGTACAGCATTGTCGAGATGCGAGGTCGCGCTACAATGCTCCGGAGCCATCGGTCACGGGCCATCGGACTTGCGCAACGGTTGTGCAACCATCCGATTAGAATTCGCTCTGACTTCCTAGATCATTTTTTTATAGCCGTCCTAGATGCCAATGGCGTGTACTCGATGAAGACAATAACTAAATATTATTACTAAAAAAAACCCGACCGCGGTGCACTTTAGAAGTGGATAAAATCCGCCATTTTGTTTATTTTAACTTCATACCCAGTGACACTCGCGCCATCAAGACGAATCTAATGATGTATCATTTATCAAAATCGGATGTGCCGTTGAGTAGTTACGAGAGGACATAGGAACGGACTTACATACATAAATATATACATACAGGTCAAACACATAACCATAAAAAAATAAACTTCTTCTTTCTTGTCGTTCCCTCATTACTGAGGATCGTGACCAACTGTAATGTCCCACCACATAGCGCGGCCAAGGACCATATGAGCTGCCCTCTGCATGGTACGAGCAATTTTTATGGGGTCAGGTCACCTTGTCGGGATTCGTCCTCTGGCGCGTCGGCCTTCAACTTGGCCTAGAACAGTGCATCTCTCAAGGCAGTGCAGTTTAGAACGCATTCTATGCCCAAAGACTTTGAGGATCCTCTCATTACAAATAGCTGACAGTCGCTTTGTAATTTTCAGTTCCGTTAATATGGACTCGTTCTTTCTCATTGCCGTCCATGGGATCCTGAGCATTTTTCTCCAGCACCACATTTCGAAAGCGTCGATCTAAAAAGACACTGCCTAACCCTAAAACCATTGACGTATACAGGGTGAATTTTAAATCGTGAATCGTAACCACGTTTACCGGTAAAGCTACTTAAGACTAATACAGAGCACTAGTGTTAATTACAATTAAAGACCCGCTTAATTAATTATGAACAAAACGGTGGGGGTGCTTATACCATTAATCGTAATAAAACTGAATTATTTTATGAGTAAATACGATTTAAATAGGTAATTATGTTGACATTATTGACAATACGTGCCAAAATTCTATCCAGCCAACTTCAATATTAGGAGGTTGGATATCTAATGTTGAAATCTTCATGACAAGTACGAAACATGAATGTAGGATGACCACGAGATTTTAAAAATTAGGATAAATCAAATTAAAAGTGGACAAAATAAAATCGTACTTAATTTAGGTTTAAAAGTATTGTTTAAGTTATTGTTAACTATGTATAGACTACAAAAAAAATATTACGATTCACGATTTAAAATTCACCCTGTATAAAGAACAGGGCTAACGAGCGCGCAGACGGTTCCAACGCGTTAGTCCTAAAAAACAGTTTTAGGACCAACGCGGCAGTGGGACACGCAGCGCACAGCGCAGCCGGACGTTATAAAAATGCCTAATTGTGTGGTAAAAGGCTCCATTTACTGTTACGGGGAATATAGACACGGGTGGATTTTCGTCCGCGACATTTGTATGCCATACATTTAGTTTGGCATACAAATGTCGCGGCCGAATATCAACCCACCCGAACTGTACGGATCGCCCTATCCTTACTTTTGAAATCATTGCCTAAAACGCAGAGTGAGCCACTCCTTACACGAGTCACGTCACTGCGTTTACGGTGTGTCTGCGTACTTTGAGCAGTGGTTTGGCCGCACCTTACGTGTATTTGTTATTGAAAAAAAAATGTTTATGATCTTGACTTTGTTGTCCATGACAAGTGCAATTAATGTGTCAGTAATTACATATTATATTTTTTTAACTAGTGTTTAACTGCGCTTTTGGCAATCAGACCGCGTCGGCATATGTAAACCTATTTATTTGAATGCAAAGTCTAAAATAGTCTATTTCAAGGGTATAGCATGTCTACAAAACTTATACGTGTAGGAATATGACTTTTTTTATTTTATTTAAAAACTTATGTCATCAGAAAAGTTGAAGCCCTCTGAGGGTGTTTTTTTTAGGAAAATATGAGTTTGAGGTGAAATGACAAAACACGTGTCTATTCTTTTTTCATATTTTCCAACATACTACCTATAATGAAACCAGTAATTAACTAGCAACTTGCTAGAATTTTTTTTCTGTAGAAGTTGGAGGGTTTAGTCACTTTTCAGTACTTTGGATTGGAGGTCGGTTTGTCCCAATAGGTTGAGATTGGGCAGCTAAAAAAAATACGTGTCTATTTTTTGAGACTACCTACTCTCTAACATATGTAAGAAAAAAATCAGATCGGAGCCGGACACTCCGGACAGTTGGGTACCTTTCCTTGTAAGTCTCTCTCTCAACATTGGTCCATGGATCACAGTCACAGAATAACTAATAGTATTACGTACGTTTCTCTTTATAACAAAGCTGACGTTCAGGTTCCACTGTCGGATGGAACGCACCGGATCCGACCGTCTCTATCGCATAACGAAAGAAAGAACGAAAGAAAATACATTTATTCATGACAGCACAAGATAAAAAACAAAAGAGTATACACATTAAATTAAAAATAGATACGCTGCCACAAAACGGTCCCACCTCAGCAAAATGCTGACCTTAGAGCCAGCGCTGGTCTTCCGGTGGAACCAGTACATCTAGCATAACTGGCCGCGACTTCGTTTCTCGCGCGACAGAGCATCACCTGTCACTGTCACATTATATCGAGTGGAAAGAGATAGGTAGCATTTGTCGCGCGACAAAGAGTCGCGTGTGACAGTTGTGCTAGAGGTACAGGTAGGGGCGACGTCATACCGAGAAACTCGCATGACCGGCGCATAACGCGTGCTCTTTCTGGTCGCTGGCTAAGCCCCGCCGGAAGGGCAATATTTGGTACTAGTAGACGCGCGGCGAAAGCGCGGAGTGAGCCACCCCTGCCATAGGCACAGTTTTTGGACAAAAAATTATTGCTCTACTGGCATTGGCTGCTGCACTGGGAGGAAACAGGGGACTACGTTTGTATGGAAAAACTGCCCTTGTGTTTCCTCCTAAGAAACCCTGGCTTGAGCCATTCGGAAACTCATGTAATTTACTCATTATAATCACGATTGTTTGATTTCTTTATAATCACAACCTCGGATTTTCCGCCACCATTTTGTAGCGGACGACGTAAATCTTACAGAAGCGTAATTGGATAATAGATGAGTGTCTTTATTATCGTTTTGATTTGTGATGCTGAGGGTGAACACGCAAAGGAAGAAGTCATGTAAGATCTAGTTAGTTAATCTAACAATTCTACGGATATCCTTATTTCTGATTTGATGACGTAAATGAACTAGAGTTCGCAAATGAATTGGCTAGACGACTAAAATAAACTGTTTAGTCCGTCAGTTACATTATTACAAAAAAAAATTGTACACGTATTTTTTCTTTTGTTTGACAAACAAAAAATGACGAGGATAGAGTGCTTAGAAGTTTCGAGTGACGTCACTCCTTGGTACAATTTTCACCTAGGAGTGACGTCACAAGCCCCCACTCCAGAAGTTTGATGATCTATAACTTTGTCGATGTTTAATATTTTGATAAACCACAAAATACGTGTCCCATATTTTTCCATAACCTAACTGACGGACTAAATAGAATTATACAGTTTTAACCCAGTCGTCATCCCTATTGGCCATGAAGCATTGTATAATAGCAGTAATTATTCTTCCTACCAAAGATCCATCGCGCGCTTGAATGTGTGCGCGCCGTACGAACGCACTACAAGCAAAGAAATAAGAATGCTCCAGTAGGGATCGCACTCACACAGACGTGCTATCGCGCGGCAGCGGGGCGGGGCCCAAGCTACCAGTGGTTAGGGCTGCAAAGAGAGGAACCTCCTGACTATGCGTGCCGTATCTAGAAGTACCGCCTTCTACGTCTGGCCCTTGATCCAGCCATCTAGCGAGAGTCTCTTGAGATGGTGGTCGAGACTCTTCGCTATAAGCCCGTTCGCCGAAATCGGAACAATGATCGTCGAATCAACATCCCACATGGCGGTAACCTCGTGAGCCAAGTCAAGGTACTTGCTGAGTTTGTCCTTCTCGGCCTTCACGAGGTTCTCGTCATGGGGGATTTTCTTTATTATTACAAGCATTTACCTACTGCAGGTATTATAAAAATGGAAAATAATTTTTGGTGTTATTTTTATATGTATGTATTTAAATTGAAATTTCGGTCATTATATATATGACATATTTTGATTTGATTAAATGACACTATATTTTCAGGGAAGTCCCTCGTTCTATTCCACCCGGTATATGGGTAACCTTTGCTGGGTTTTATTGCCTATTCTACTAGCGTTCACGCTCGTCTACCACGCTTTTAAGGGCCCGCATTGACCTCCAATCGTAACACATACCAAATAATTCGACATTAGGGTCAAAAGCGTTTAGAATTTGCGGATATGTGCAAGCGGATATGTCGGGACCCGCCCGCCGCCGGTGGAATGCTATCTATCTATTAGCCACGGATATCCACAGTTGGACATAGGCCTGACCGGGGGACCTGAGACCGGGGGACCGGGACCTGAGGGCTCGCAACCGGTATTTTGCAAAAACCCCGAATTAGCCCAATATTTTGAATTATTTTATGCTATTTATGTTGGGCTCAATAATGTATTTAAGTAATGACTTCGTATTGTTAGATAGACCGATTAAAAAATGAAATAATAAACCAAAGTGTGGTCCTGGGCTAACATATATAAAAAACCGGACAAGTGCGAGTCGGACTCGTCTCTCGAGGGTTCCGTACAAATACTTTAAATGAAGACTATATTTCTGATGTTTTAATTATAAATGTATGTAATGTTTTCAGATTTTTCCCTATACTTGTAGTATAAGACGGTATTACTTGCCAAATTTCATAGTTCTAGGTCAACGGAAGTGCCCTGTAAATTTCGTTTCCTTGAGAGAGTCGAGATGTACGTTTTTGGCAGCATAAACGGCCATTTTTTTACCGTTAACTTAGAAGTTTGTTTTTTTTACAGCTTTAAGAGACCACAGACACGAGTAGTCGAGTATATAGTTTCAATTCAACTCGATACCTCCACGCGTTCCCGAGATAAAGGTCGTGACAGACGGACGGACGGACAGACGGATAGCAAAGTGATCTTATAAGGGCTCTGTTTTTTCCTTTTGAGGTACGAAACCCTTAAAACCGATTAGAGAACCTCCCCTTTTTGTGATGTTGGTTAAAAGTACAGACAATCATCCAAATTAGTGTTATTACGTATCCACACAAATCAAACCGCGAACTTCCTTTATCTCAGGTTGGTTAGCAGTAATGGCGGATGTGTGCAACCGGAACCCGCTGGGATGCGCACGCGCTTAATCTTGGATAATGGCCGTCGATTCCTCCATCAAATTGTGAAATCTATTGTTTGATATCTATCGCTTAGTTTTAATTTGTAATATAGTTTCTTATTCAAAAAGAGATGGAATATGCAGGTATTTTTAACCGACTTCAAAAAAGGAGCAGGTCCCAAATTAAGTTACATATTTTTAGGGTTCCGTAACTCAAAATAACGGAACCCTCATAAAATCACTTTGGAGTCGCGTTTGTTGTTGTCCATCCATCCGCCCGCCTGCCTGTTCGTCTGCTAAGGCCCTTTATCTCAGGAACGCCTGGAGGTATCGAGATGAAATTGAAACCATATACTTAAGGCTATGATCCCTTGAAGCTGTGGAAAAATTAAATTTCTAGGTTAACGTAAAAAAAGATACGGCCGTTTATACCTCAAAAACCGTATATTTCGATATTCTCGAGGTAACCAAAATTTATAGGGTACTTTCCGTTGACCTAGAACTATGAAATTTGGCAAGTAATACCGTCTTAAACTATAAATATTGGGAAAAATCTGAAAACTGTATGTTTGTAATTAAATCCTAAAAAATATAGTCTTTATTTAAAATCTTTATACGGTACCATCGGTGGGCGAGACCAACTCGCACTTCCGGTTTTTATTTACAGTGATGGCGGATGTGTGCAACCGGAACCCGCTGGGATGCGTAGGCGCCTAATCTTGGATAATGGCCGTCGATTCCTTGATCGCATTGCGAAATCTATTGTTTGTTTGTTATCTATCGCTTTGCAATTTCAGTGTATTTTGGGTATAAGCCCTATAAAGGCTGACTATCTAGTAATCTTATTCAGAAATTCAACGTTAATTCTCGTGGGTTCAGTTGTTGTGAGCGGCTTAGTTTTGTCCCTTACTCACCTTTATGTATGTATGTTAAACACTTTATTGCACAAAATAAGAAAAAGTACAGAGTTATAAAATAAAGGTATATGTACTAAGGCGAACTTATCCCTTTAAGGGATCTCTTCCAGATAACCTTTTAGTAGTATTTTTTAATGTTGATACGTATCTGGATGTTTTAATTTATTCTTAACTTTAGCTTAGAGGTTCTTAAACTTTTTTTGGTCACGGACCCCCTACATTATTTCGAAAACCTTACGGACCCTTTCCGAATACAATCAGAGAATAAGAAAATCAAGGGCACATGAAAGTTTGTGTTGTATGCAGGGCTCGTAACCGGTATTTTGGAAAAACCCCGAAATAGCCCAATATTTTGAATAATTTTATGTTTTTTATGTAGAGCTCAATAATGTATTTAAATCATGATTTCGTATTATTAGATTGTCCGGTAAAAAAAGAAATAATAAACCGAAGAACGGAAAGAATACCGGTATTTTTGTATGGGTCAAATACCGGTTTCCGAGCCCTGGTTGTATGCATAGCCACGGACCCCCGGCTCGTATCACGGACCCCTAAGGGGTCCATGGACCACAGTTTAAGAAACCCCTTAGCTGCATATACCATATCCGGGTGTTACTGTTACCTTCTATAATAACCACTGATGCACCGACTTACCTGGAAAATACAAATGAACTAATTAATTTCATGGCTATAATGATTTTAAAATAACTACAGTATACCGTCGACCGTTGATTAAACAGGCATAGGCATATTATGTGTTTCTTTTATTATCAAAACGCTGTGATTGTTGTTCAATTAGCGTAATGGACATAATATACGTAACTAAGAGGAATGCCTGCCTACCTGCGATTTCCCCATACAAACGCTCTCGACTGTTTCCTCTCTGGTTTTTAAACAATGAGCAATGAAATTTTCAAATAAGATCAATATCATCAATATCTATGCCGCTATGTTTTGCTTATTTTTATTCTAAAGAAACTTACAGCGCCTTAAAAATCGCAAAAACGGCTTAATTGAATTGGCTGCCAAAAAAGGCGCAGTATACAAATATGACAACAAATATAAAAAAAATCAAAACATAGCGGCGTAGATTATTTCTTCTCCTTGTAGTTCCAAAAATTTTATAATGATTGGTTGCGTTTTGGAGGAGAAAACAGTCGAGAGCGAAACCTCGATTTTTGAGTTTTTTGCGTGGGATTTTTAGTCCGAGCTGCAGTTGTCCTTATCGCACGAATTGGAGGCGGAGTCCACAGCAGCGCGACAGAAACATTGCGTCAAAAATTCGAGATTTGAAAAGTTGCTCAGCTAGGCATTGCTCTTAAGGCTGTGGCTCCACTGAGGCGGAGACGAGCGCAGTGGAGAGGAGACGTGTAGGATCGACAAATCAAATTAGTTGAAATCCACATCTCGTCAGTGTCAATGGAAACAGCAAACACTAATGTGATTGGTCGATCCCTACATCTCCTCGCCGCTCCGCTCGTCTCCGCCTCAGTGGAACCGCAGTCTTAAGCTAAGCTTTACAATGAACTAGCTGTACCCCGCGGTGTTACCCGCAGTTTAAACGTAGCTTTTCTTAATCTAGGGTGTCAGCTAACTCCATACCAAATTTTATTAAAATCGCTCCAGCCGTTTAGACGTGAAGAAGTAACAAACATACACACTCACAAACTTTCCCCTTTATAATACTAGTGCGATTTGATAGGAAACTATCCTATCGACAAATTGTATTGAAATAAAACAGTTTTGTGACATTCCGAACGTTTTGATCGCGCGGTTCCGATGCCATTGTTGTTTCGCGATTATTATGACAATGAGATTGAGAGATGAAGCCGCCATAACTTTGATTAAACTAGACTCAGTCTCGGAACTGCCTATGTTCTGAAAATAATACCTAGATCATGACCGAGGTGCTCCAGCTGCTAATATTTTCCGAAATGGCAAATATTATATAAGTTGCTAACAAATTAGCTACCGATATTTTTACAGTTGCTAGTACTCGGCCCTGTGGCTATATTTAAGTATAATGTTATGGGTTTTATGATGTTTTATTAGAGAAAACTGGAAAAAAAATGCTATATATATACACTTTGTTAATGATATAATTAATGAGCCCTTTTAATAGATTCTAGAACTTCTTTTACTACTACTTAACTGGCCATTTCACAAATTAATTATTTTCACATTTGATAAATGAAATAATGAAAATAGTTACTTGAATTTCAATGTCACGCTATTTGTTGTCTGGTTGTGTTGGTTGCGAACCAATCAGGATAATTATTTTAAGACAGAATTATAATTTATTTTATTTGTTCGGTAAATGAAAACCAAAAATTATGAATGTAAAGTTTTCTTAATTTCTAGTTAATGTTAAAATTATTATAACGTAAAGTATCTTCTCTTAAAATGTCGGTAGCTAATTTGTTAGCACCTTGTATAATATTGGATGATGGAAAAAAATGTTCGCTCTTGCTTACACCCCAGATGGAATGAAATGGCCTCTTTGAAGTCAAATCAAAAGTAATTAATTGTACACTGAAACGGATTGAACAAATGAACGGCGGGGTCACAAAGGTCAAGTGGCGCGTAATTGGCGTGCTCCCGCGCACCGCGTTGCGAAACAGTTACCGGCGCAGTTTTACGGTTAACGCATTATGTGTGGACCTTGTATAGCCTGATTGGTCGGTTAAAAACGGTCGTTTTCGACAACTTCGTTGATGACACTCACATGTGTGCTTTTTGTTATGTGCAGCCGTAACTACCTACACAAGTTACCGCCAACACGAACGGTGACCGACGGGGGCAGCCTCCGCAGGCAGCCGTTCGTGTTGGCGGTAACTTGTGTAAGTAGTTACGGCTGCACATAACAAAAAGCACACATGTGAGTGTCACCAACGAAGTTGCCAAGCTATAGCTAACGATATTTAGGGAGCTTATTTAATATTTAATTAAGCAGATTAATTGTATCTGGTTAGCAAATAAAACATATTTCAACTAGGGATCTAACGATACATAGTTTTGCCGATACGATACCGATACCGATATATTGTAGCAAATATCGGCGATACCGATACCGATATCTTAGCTAAGTAATGAAGTATGAACTTCAGATATTTGTATGTCCTTATTATACCTAAAGCTTGGCTATATTTAACAGAGAGTCAATCTTGAAAGTGTAAAGTAAAAATACTATTAGAAAAATATAGATTGTCAACTCAAAATTCAAATTTATTTTTTAAAAAGAACCAAAGATTTAATTAACATAGTAATTGTCATTGCACAAGGTAATAGACCAATACATAAAATAAGTCAGTAATTGAAATTACTTTCTGCAGATTGTTTTTCATACAGAAAACTCTTTTCGCGTTCTTCAAATATCGGTTGTATATTATCGGCGATACCGATATATCGGTATCGGTATCGTTACTAGACATGTGTAAGTAATGCGCGTAATATCACAAATGAGATATCACTCGAACGCGTGATGTTGCATTACGCATCACTCCGAGAAATCAAGCATCACTCCTAACATCACTCTAAATAATATTGCCCGAGCGCGAGTGAGAGCGAGGACCGAGTGAAGCGCGCGTAATAGTTTCAAAAGACGCCCTAGACTCCAGTGAACACGCGCTGCGTGATGTAGGTGATAGCTGTGATGTTGGTATCTCGCGCGCGCCCGCGCTGCTGCGTATCGTGATGTGATATCTCAGTGTGATATTACGTTTTCGGAAAAGTGATGTGATATAGCGTTACTTTTTGAGGCACTGTTTCGCGCATGTCTAATCGTTACATCCCTAATTTCAACCAAGATTGACCGGGACTGTGCAAAGTAAAAAGACGGAAAAGTAGTCCAACTTCGGCCGTTTAGGGGCCATACCGCGTCTGTGTGAGTACGATACTACTAGAGCATTCCTACGCATCTTTATTTCATTTAATTTTCATTTATTTATTGCACCATGGACACACTTGCTCGAAAATGGTGTCATTACACGTAGGTTTTGCGGGCCGTAAATGACCTAGGGCGTAATGGTTTTCTTTTTATATTTGAAACGCTGGTTCTGTTTTACTCTTATTTGTCATGTTCAAAGGAAACACCAACTTACTTTTATTACTGAAATATTTATTTAAAGAGAACTGTTATTGCTAATACATGTAAACACATATTTCTGTAACATTAATTAAATGTTTAAATAGTGTATTTCAGTATTTTGCAACTATAAAATCAACCATTTTAAGTCTTTACCGCTATGGTTTCCGAACGTGACTTAAGATTCGCATTGTCTATGATATATGTCACTAATGTCACTGTCAGTTTTACAATTTTATTTAGGTTAAGTAAGGTTATTTTAATCAGATTTCCTCACAAGTGTGATGAAAAACATTGTGTGTGCCACGGGCGGTAAAGGAATTACAAACTCGTGTTATTAAAGCCCTCGGCTTCGCCTCGGCCTTGTAACAAACACTCGTTTGTAATTCCTTACTTACCGCCCTTGATACACAATATACTATTACGCGCGTAGCGGTAGATTTTGTATTGACTGAAGTCGGAGGCAGAATACCTACGTTAAGCTTTAGGGCCTTATCACACTTTTTTTTTATGAAATAGGGGGCAAACGAGCAGACAAAATTTGTAGGGTATTTGTGGGGTGACCTAGAACTATGAAATTTGGCAAGTAATAGCGTCTTATACTACTAGTATGGGGAAAAATCTGAAACTATACATCTTGAATTAAATCTTTAAAAAATAGATTTTACTAAGGGAAAAAAAAATATAGGGTACTTTAATATATGCCTACAAATTTGTACGGAACCCTCGGAGGGCGAGTCCGACTCGCACTTCTCCATTTTTAGGGTTCCGTAGCCAAAATGGCAAAAACGGAACCCTTATAGTTTCGTCATGTCCGTCCGTCTGTCTGTCTGTCTGTCCGTATGTCACAGGTATTTTACTCAGAAACTACATGATGGATATTCATGAAATTTGGAATATAGATGTCTTTTATGAGCCGCTACTTAGTTTGGTATATAAATAATTAAAATAAATATTTTTAGGGGGGGCACTCCATACATGTTAAAGACAGTAAAAAACATTTTTTTCAGCAAATATCAACGTGTGGTACATAGTTCGACAGCTCTTTAAAAAACACTATAAGGGTCCTAAGTAATGTTTTTGATTAAGTGAATGTATTTGGAAATAATCGCTCCGAAAGTTGTGTAAATTGTGTCCCCCCCCCCTCTATTTTCTAAACCGTGCGTCCGAAAAATATGAAAAAAAGGTAACGCTTAATTAATACTTTCAACGAAAATTATTTTAAGTTAATATCGAAACTGTTTTTTTTAATTTTGTTGCACTTTGTATCATTAAAATTTTTGGTTCAAAATGTATTCCGACTATTTCGTAACCGTCCCTAAGCCCTGTTTCCTCCGCGGCCCTTTAGAAAGGTGGTTTCTCGTTCTCGCTAATTGTCTATGGCTAAGTACAGCCGTGGTCATTTCACCGTCCACTTTCACCGGCTTGTCTATGGCGTACGGCTCGTGGGGGAACTGACCAGTACAATCATCGAAAATCGTTGAGCTACCTTAGTCAAAATATTATGTGTGGCTTGACCGTTTCGTTACTCAAAGACATAGGTCTTGATATTGACACAAAATTAACGCCTAGGTGTCGGCTCCGAATACATTTTTATGCCAGTCGGCGTCGAGACCCTGGGTCCGTGGAGTCCCAGCGCACATGTCGGCATAAAATGTTTTTATGCCACACTTGGCCATAAAGTGACTTTTTTCACACGCTGCGCGTACGGAAAAAGTAGCTTTCTGGCCAAGTGTAGAGATAAAATGATGTACACAACACGGGAGGTAATAAAGAAAGCCCTCGATCGCATATTTACGTCCCTCGCTTGCAGCTCGGGCTACAAACTCCTGCGATCTCGGCCTTTCTTTGTATTACCACCCTAGTTATGTGTGTACTATTAAAATACGTGCAATAATTTAGAATGGCGTATTTAGGGTATAAAAAACTATGAAATATTCAATAATATTATTCAATTCAATTAGTGCACTTTCATTGCGTACGACTTCAGTATTCTAGTACTTATGTGACATAATACTTATTTTCACACAGTGCACTGAGTTTAGACAGAGAAAAATGTAAAATGTAGAATGACTATGTTACAGTGTTGGGCACTCATGACTAATATCGTCAATCAGAATAAAAAATCGTGAGAATAAATCATTTCAGTTTCAATCAGAATAAATTTGAAATGATTAAATCACTTCAGTTTCAATCAGATTAAATTTGAAATGATTAAATCACTTAAGATTTATTCTCACTCAAAAATTTGAGTAAAACTAATTTAATCACCAATCAAATAAATTCAATCATGATTTTTTTAGTTAAAATGAAATCCTCTGATTGATTTATTTATCGAAATTGAAATTGTTATCCCGTCTATAGGCTTAGTAAGTAATGTAGTAGCAATATCTTGTATTTCGTGTTCCACTATTCACTCACTCCTGCACACAGGCATCACATCAGCAAGCTGAACTGAACTGATGATGGAACATGGAAGTGGGCTCGTTTTATTGAGTTCTATGCATTTTTAACCGACTTTCAAATGAAGGACGGTTCTCTATTCGTCTATATGTTTTTAATTTTTTTTTTTTTTTATATTTATTACGCGATTACTCGAAGACGGCTGGACCGATGTGGAAAATTCTTTTTTTGTTTGAAAGGGTATACTTCCGAGGTGGTCCCATTGCAACCAAATCAGGATCTGATGATGAGATCTTGGAGAAACCGAGGGAACTCTTAAAATATTAGAGGCACACATATATCGATCTTGGTATTTTTCTTAGTTTCTCGTGCATTTCTTATTAGAATTAATGTTAGAAGCAAATTGAACGGAAAACAACATGCAGATGTTTCATTCAATAGAAGTACAACGTGTTATTTTTAGAAGATTCGTCGGCACTTCTGCCGCCATAACGCAAAAGGGCACATCTAACATTTTTTTCGACACTGAGTTCTATACATATTCAGAATCAGTAAATTTCACTGATTCCGAATATGTATACAACTCAGTGTCAAAAAAAAAATGTTAGTTGTGCCCTTTTGCGTTATGGCGGCAGACTTGCACCAAAATGCAACAAACAACTTCCAGGTAAGTAGGATTATCCCATTGTTTTGTCGCCGCGTGACACTAAAAAGAGATTTACTAATGACAGAGACAACAAAATATTGATAATATCTATATCTAAGATTTACTCAGTATCGTATAGAACTAGTACTTAAAGTATCAAAATAATTATGAATAGAGCACCTACCTACCTATTTACCTACTATTGTTTGCGACTTGTAAACATTGTGCATTGCAGTTTTTCGTTATTTATCGTAATATTAAGGCCCATTATATTGCATTTTCATTCAAGCGTTTCAAATTAAACTTGTATACATAATTTTAGCTCAATCGGTTGAAGATATCTGCTTCAATATAAGTTGCAAGATTCCACCCAAACCAACATAGTTACAACGTACGCATACGAGTACCTACAATGTACATACCTACTCGTCGTAGTTACATATTGCAAGTTATCTATATTGCAAGTTAAATAAAAAATGCAAAAACGAGCGACTACGTAGTTTTATTTAATATAGATTTAACCGTGAAATTTAGTCGATTGAAACTAAAACTAATTTAATTGTTAGTCGACCATTCTCACAACTAATTTAATCGCAACTAAATTAATCGCCATTAAAAAATGACGATTGATATTTTGAATCGATCTCTGGTTGTACAATCAATATTTTTTAGTGTTGTACTAAATAATAAAGACATTTTAAATTATGCACGTCACGCTTGTTAAAATCACGAAAAGTTAAGGCCTGTTTATAACAAATCACATGAGCCCAAACTCGCGGGGTTTACTAAAACCCTTCAAAGAGTACCATTACCCAGCACCTGACTCAGACCACCACCATAGAGTGTAATGCATACGAGTATAACTCTTTACAACAAATAAAATGAGCCCAAACTTGACAGATTTACTAAAATTACCACTGCCCACGTCCTGGATCCATCACTAGACCATCACCACAGGATTTAATGCATAGGACTCTTTACAACAAATCAAATAAGCCCAAACTCGAGGGGTTTACTAAAACTCTACGAAGGGTTCCACTACCCACCTCCTGGCTGGCTGACCATCGCCGTATAGTGTAATGTATACTATACTATGTATAGAACCCTTTACCACAAGCGAAATTAATCCATACTTGAATTGAAGGTCTTACCAATAGCCATTGAAGAGTTCCACTACCTACCTCCTGGTTCCATTCATCATTAGATAATCTCGAAGCTACCTAATTACTATGCCATAGGTTGTGTGTCATATTTATCCATGGTTAAAAAAAACTGAACATTAAAAGTATGAGAAATAGTTCAAATTACAAGTGCAATCAGTGAACTAAATGTATAAGAAGAATAAAATCAATCTTATTCTAAATATTAATAAGTCAACTAAAACGTTAGTTTAACTAATAGTCTGTCGGAATAAATTAATCAAAATTTGATTTGTCATTTAGAATAAAAATGAAATGATTTAATCATTTTAAATCAAATCAGAATAAAAATGAAATGATTTAATCATTTTAAATCAAATCAGAATAACTTGCTCATGATTTTCAATCTTACTCAAATATTTTGATTGAGAATAAAATTTGGAATTTTATTCTTATTCTTAGTCAACTAAATTTTTGCCCAACTCTGCTATGTTATACTGCATTTATTATTATTATGCACGTACTTACATACCTTATACATACTATAAATATTCGTATCTTTCACACGTAAGCCGATTTTCATTCACGCACCGACTGCCATACTAATTGAATTAATAGCAACGTATTATAGCATTCCTCTATCCACGCTAATTCGTTTCATAACCTTACACAAACCTACACGTAACAGTTCATCAACTAAAACTTCTGCCAAAATCACCTTTCGCACTTTGTAATAAAGACTGTAACAGATTTTTTCAACAGCATTTAAATGACAAAGCTATCAAAGTTGACTGATAAACGGAATCACCTTGGATTTTATGTCTTATTTCAAAGCAGTAAAGGTCATGAAGGATTTGATTAAACGTATTGTTGCAATGGTTTTTTGAGAAGATTGGCCGAAAACACGCGAACGAATAGAAAACGTAAGAAATTGCATCATTTTTAACGATTCGGTGTAGAATTCGGCGTGGCGCGAATCTGTATTGGTTAACGGCTGGTTTAAAGTCGGGCTTGGTTTGATTGTGTGTGTGTGTGAATTCAAGGTGTGTTAGGTTATTTGGGCTGTCAATGTAGAGGTTTTTTCTAATTAAGTGGTTAACACCACCAAACCACCAAAATCGTATTTTCAACAAGAGAATGCCGGCAGCTTCGTTCGAGGAGGTGAAATAAGTTAAATGTACAAAAAAGTAAAGTACACAATAGAATATTAGGTACAATAACTAAATAATATATAAAAAAAAACAATAAATTATCCGAAACTAAAATTATTGTACTAAACCTAAAACTAAGTGTCAAAAGATGCTGGCAGCATTTCCTCGCTGTATGGCAGTGCTAATACGCTGGGCGAGGAATGTGCCAGTAATATTTATTCGATGTAATGTTACATACATATTTTTCAGATTCTTTCTGACTCTGCTTTTGTAAAATGTCAAAACGCTCAGATAGAATGCAGTTTCATAGAAAATATGAACAAATCATGTCACTGGAAGGCCGCTAATCTTTATACAAAGTAGCCGCTACTTAGTTTTAGTTTTTTAGTTTGTGGACGGCAGTTATGGTCAAATTGCCTCTTTATAATTTATAATTTTTTGTCATTTCAAATCGATAAAGGTTAAGTATAGCTTGGCAACTTCGTTGGTGACACTCACATGTGTGCTTTTTGTTATGTGCAGCCGTAACTTTACACAAGTTACCGCCAACACGAACGGCTGCCTGCGGAGGCGGCCTCCGTCGGTCGCCGTTCGTGTTGGCGGTAACTTGTGTAAGTAGTTACGGCTGCACATAACAAAAAGCACACATGTGAGTGTCACCAACGAAGTTGCCAAGCTATAGCAGAATCTGGATTTATTTGGGATACGTTATGGAAGCCAAAGATAATAATTAGCGTTGAATATACTAATACACTTGGCAATTATGAAAATTGGAGCAGATCTAGTCGAAAAACAGCAAGGTATCACTGAATTATTTATAACTTTAATAGTCTTTTAATTGCTAACCTTTCCGCCCTACTACTCTGGCCCAAAATTCCGTAATGAATTAAAAATAATTGAACCGAGATAATTAGTCTTGTGAAACAAGTAATCTAGATTCGATGCAGCAACATTGTACCTAATAGGCAAGCACCTTAAAATAGCCGGACAGAGCATCACTAACAAAGAACTGAAGCACGTCTAATCGGCCGGCTACCTATCTGTGTGTGCTGCTCGCAATAGGAAAAAACTAGTTGATGTGTGCGTGCGGCTCGTAAGTACAAGCAGCCGGCGCATTAGAAATGGCTTCAGTTCTCTGTTGGCGAGCCTCCGTCCGGCTATTTATTTTAAGTTCCTGCTTATAGGTATCAGTAACGTGGCGTCCGAAGAACTCGATTCCTACCGGCTTGCCTAATATCAGGCATTCGAGCACCTTACTCTACTGCTCTTATGAAAAATGTCCGCCAAATCTGCACCGGCTTGCCCGAAGATATCTTTTACGCCACGCCACTGATAGGTATAGGCGTACCAACCAAAAAATGAGGAACAGAGACTCGCCCAACTGCGAAGAGTGTGGTTCCATCGAAGATGTGCAGCACTTGTTGGTGGAGTGTGTCCGGACTCGAGAGAAAAGAGCTACGTTAGCTAGAGTTTGGGGCTTAACGTGCAAAAATGTAGGCCTCTTTAATTCCATTTTGGCGGAGCCCCACTCAAAGGTCGCCAAGTTTGTATACGGTTTTTTTAAAACATAGTGTACAAATTTGGTAACCTTTTTGTTTTTATTTTTTATTTTATTTTTGCTTTGAATATTGTACGGTGGAGGCTTAACGGAGCTGGCATAGTCAGTCTGACAAAAGCTCCCTAAAAATAAAGATGAAATAACTGGCCAAGAGCATGTCGGACCATGCTCAGTGTAGGGTTCCATAGCCGTAACTATAAGGTAAAAAATACGATGTAAAAAAAGTACAGCAACAAAAGAGCGTATCTTCATAGCAATTACGCCCTTTTGTTGAGAAGCGCAGTTTATCGGCAATAACTCAAAAACGGTACATTCGATCTTGTTGAAAATAATTTTCGTTGAAAGTATTAATTAAGCGTTACCTTCGTGATTTTTTTCATATTTTTCGGACGCACGGTTTAGAAAATAGAGGGGGGGGGGGGACACAATTTACACAACTTTCGGAGCGATTATTTCCAAATACATTCACTTAATCAAAAACATTACTTAGGAGCCTTATAGTGTTTTTAAAGAGCTGTCGAACTATGTACCACACGTTGATATTTGCTGAAAAAAATGTTTTTACTGTCTTTAACATGTATGGAGTGCCCCCCTAAAAATATTTATTTTAATTATTTATATACCAAACTAAGTAGCGGCTCATAAAACACACCTATATTCCAAATTTCATCAATATCCATCATGTAGTGTCTGAGTAAAATGCCTGTGACATACGGACAGACAGACAGACAGACAGACAGACATACGGACAGACGGACGGACATGACGAAACTATAAGGGTTCCGTTTTTGCTATTTTGGCTACGGAACCCTAAAAAAACTGTAGGAGCCCGCAATGAACTGTTACTCGCTCAATAGAAATGACGACTGGGTTAAAAATATATCATTCTATTTAGTCCGTCAGTTAGATTACTTATAGAAAAATATGGGACGCGCATTTTTTGGTTTGTTTTATTAAGAATCGACAAACTTATAGATCATCAAATTTCCGATCGGGGCTTGTGACGTCACTCCTGGGTGAAAATTGTACCAAAAAGTGACGTCACTCGAAACTTCTAAGCACTGTATCCTCGTCATTTTTTGTTTGTCAAACAAAAGAAAAAATACATACACAATATTTTTTTAATAATCTAACTGTTTTTTTAGTTGTCTAGCCCAGCCCAGCGGTCGGCAACCGCTTAGCAGCCAAGGGCCACACATAGTAGCTAAGGAACTTGACGCAGGCAGCACTTTGCTAATAATTTGTGATTTTAGACAATTCGGAATATAGTGACCGCAATACAAACTGGAATATAGGGCCGCAAGTGAGCGGTTCATAGGCCGCATGCGGCCCGCGGGCCGCAGGTTGCCGACCGCTGGTCTAGCCTATTACACTAGCTTAATCGCGGGCGGTGAGACAGGTGCCTTAGTAGATTAATTTCCGATGCTATTAATGCCCCAGTGTTACAGTTTTCGACCGGTCCGTTTGGTAATCGTCCGAGCGTAACGGGCAGGTTTTAGACGTTTTTTATGAGTCAAAAAACGGTCGTCATTAGATTGACATTCAAATTAATGGCCACATGTTTTTATTTAGCTATACTGTACATGTAATTAAATCGTCGGAACACTGTGTTTGTGCGTAATATAAGATTTTTTTAATAATTTTGTTTTGCCAATAAATAAAATAATATGTATGAAATACTTACGTTAAACAGTTTTCTGATAAAAGTAACAGGGGAAAATAATAAAACTGGTCAAGTGCGAGTCG
Source organism: Eudemis profundana (assembly GCA_947034925.1). Taxonomy (NCBI): domain Eukaryota; kingdom Metazoa; phylum Arthropoda; class Insecta; order Lepidoptera; family Tortricidae; genus Eudemis; species Eudemis profundana. The sequence goes on along the minus strand of OX344814.1, from coordinate 2,847,586 downwards.
GACTCGCGCACCGAGGGTTCCGTACAAAGTAATAAGTAGATACATAGATAGTTCAAGAAAAACTGTATGGCGATTAGTTTAGTAGAACTAAGCAACTAAGTACCTATGTGTTACGATTTTTGCAAATTTATAAAAAACGGTGCAAGTTAGGAAAACCGTTATATTTTTCCTGTAATATTTAGGACGATATTAATAATTGGTAATTGTTACAGATTTTTCTGTTCAGTAACTTCGAAGATATAGCAAGCAACACAACAAGGACTTGCCGATATAGTGTCTGCCATGGCGATACCTAATTTTGGCCTTGAGCGACCATCTTTATTTAACTGCTTGACAAGTTAATACGTGTGAACTAGCCTTAACAGCGATCCTCGTCTTTGTAAAGTCGTTTAATTATAACATTAATAGTACATTACTGCAGAGGCCGGGAAGTAAGGAATTGCCGGTTGAGTACATATAGCTGGCCGAGCGAAGCGAGGCCAGATAGTTACGAGGCTGGCAACCCCATTTCCCGCCGAGGTATGTATAGTGCTTTTCTCAAATATGCAATGAAATAAATAAACTTACTAATAACCTAAATAATATTTTACAAAACAGAAACTTTCTGTCAGAAAGTGACATATTATATCCATAGACAATGCAAATGTCATGTCACGTTCGGAAACCATAGCAAAAGCTGTTTCAGTTCACATTTTTACCGCGAATATTTAGATGAAATATTTTAAATGTGTCTTCGTATAGTTAAAAATACAATTTAAAATTGTTGATAATGTGTTATTTGTTATGTTCATGTCAATTTTAAATAAATAAAGCTGCACAATATAGCAAACATCGTTTTTGTTTTTTTATGGCTGAATTCCGTGATGCTGTGGCCCAAATAAATCTGGAATGGAAAAAAAAATACCTACATAAAAAAAATACATTGCCGGCCTAGGCCGAAATGAATTCCATTACGTGCCAAGTGTCAAGCCGCACCGGAAACGAGGTACTTTGCGGCCTATTTTTAGGCACGTAATGTCAACATTTCATTCCATGTTTGAGAAAAATTAATTTCTTCAACCGGCCTACCTCACTCCACCGATTAAGACAGATTCACACATTACATGTGACCGGACGGTGTTCCGGCGAACGGTACCCGGAATTTGGGTCAGCTTAGCGGCGCGGTGACGTCACGTCCTGCTACTTAAGGCTTTAGTTTATATAAAAGTAAAATACAGTTTCTTGCACGTGGTTTGAGGACATGTGTAATTGTACGCTTTTTAATCGACTTTCAAAAATAAGAGGTACGCAGTTCCTTCAAATTTGGGTTTTTTAGGGTTTTACCTCAAAAGGAAAAAAACGGAACCCATTGGATCACTTTGTTGTACGTCTGTCTGTCAAGACCCTTTATCTCGGGAACGCGTGGAGGTATCAAGTTGAAAATAAAAGCATATATTCAAATCCCATCTACAGTCCCTTGAAAATGTGACAAAATCAAATTTAACGTAAAAAAAGATATGGCCGTTTATGCCGCAAAAATAGTACATTACACAACTAGGGTGGTAATACAAAGAAAGGCCGAGATCGTAGAAGTTTACGGCCCGAGCTGCAAGCGAGGGTCGTAAATATGCGATCGAGGGCTTTCTTTATTACCTCCCGTGTTGTGTACAACATTTTATGTCTACACTTGGCCAGAAAGCCACTTTATGGCCAGGTGTGGCATAAACGTACATTTCGACACTCTCAACTCAAGAGAATCATAATTTATAGGTCAATCTTCCGTTCACCTAGAACTATGAAACTTGGCAAGTAATACCGTCTTATTACACGTATAAGGAAAAATCTGAAACTATTAAGTAATTTGTAATAAAATCATAAACAATATAGTCTTTATTTACATTTATATGGGCCAATATTCAGCGTTTTTACGGCGTTTTATTTTCGTCATTATTGTCTCAGTAAATATTGTTAAAAAAACGATGCCTAGAGTTAACTTTTTGTGAAGCTGAAAAACAGTCCCGAGTTTAATTAATAAAATTTATCAAAATTGTCACGATTTGTCCTTGCGTTATAGGGTGGATTTCACAGCGTTTCAACCGCCGTCATCACCAATCCCGAAATTTCGGCGTTTCACTTTAAGAATGTACTCGTATCCCATTATTTTGATAAAATCCGAAAAAATTACCTACTTTTTTCATGTTTTGATCAATAATTATGTAATTTTTAAAAATATGTCATCATAATATCGGGATTGGTGATGACGGCGGTTGAAACGCTGTGAAATCCACCCTATAGTAAATAATCGTTGGACAATAATGATTGTCAAACCGCGCGGTCAAAACGCTCGGAGAATCGCCCATAATATTAGTAGAATTCTAAGTGCATTTTTCAGCGATTCTTTCAGGGTAGGTTTCATTACATCTGTAATGAACAACTGCCGTTTGACGTAATGGCAGTTGTTCAAATAAAATAAATGTTATCCCAGGCAGGACTCAGGGCCGAGACAGACGGACAGCATTTGAACTGCAACCCAGTTGCAAAATGGCAGTTCAAGTGCAGTTCTGCTGCAGTTGGTGTAACTGCATCCAAACTGCAAACCGACTGTGCAGTCCGCTTGCATTTGCCGTGCAGTCCTGTCAACCGCACACCGACTGCAAGCTGGCTGCACGGTCGTAATGCAGTTACATTGCAGTTTTTTTTACATAGTAGTTGTAGAGAGAGATGGTTGGATGCGGTGCGTTCCGTCCGGCGGTCGAACCTGAACGTCAGGTTTTTTACCCGACTGCGGCGAAGCCCAAAGGAGGGTTATGTGTTTGACCTGTATGTATGTACGTATGTCCGTTCCTGTGTCCGCTCGTAACTACTGAACGACACATCCGATTTTGATAAATTATACATCATTAGATTGGTCTTGATGTTGCGAGTGTCACTGGGTATGAAGTTCGTTAAAATATACAAAATGGTGGATTTTATGCAGTTTCAAAGTGCACCGCGGTCGGGTTTTTTTTAGTAAAAATGTGGTTATTTAGAAAGAGAAACTTCTATACATAGTACTATTACTTATTCAGTACGTAAAAGACATCAACGAGCGAGCGAACGAGGCAAAGGCTTGATCAAAAATTAGAACAGAAAGCATACTATACAGAGTGGTTACATTTGCAGGGAAGTCCCTTCTTCCTTACAAGGGACTTTCCTGCAAATGTGGCATTGTTTATTCAAATTCAAAATACTTTAATTCGGATAAACATCCATATCGGGTTAGTAACAGTGAAAATAGTACATTACACAACTAGGGTGGTAATATAAGGAAAGGCCGAGATCGCAGAAGTTTGTGGCCCGAGCTGCAAGCGAGGGACGTAAATATGCGATCGAGGGCTTTCTTTATTACCTCCCGTGTTGTTTACATCATTTTATGTCTACACTTGGCCAGAAAGCGGCTTTTTCCGTACGCGCAGTGAATTTTGAATTTTGAAAAATCCTCTCTTAGTGCACCTCTAGACCTTATTAGAATCCTACGTGCCAGATTTGAAATTTCTAGAACCAGCGGTTTGGCCTGTGCATTGATATATAAACTTTCAACCCCCATTAAAACTCCTTAGAATTTCGAAAAACGGTGAAATCACTTTTCTTATTTTCTAATCAAGACTCTAAACATGAAGTTTCAAATCGTAAACTCTACAAATACAACTTTTCAACCCCTTAGGGGGCGAATTTTGAAAAATCCTTTCTTAGTGCACCCCTAAACCTTATAAGGAACCTACGTGCTGAATTTGGAATTCCTAGGACCAGCGGTTTGGGCGGTGCGAAGATATACAAACCTTAAACCCTTTACAGGATGAATTTCGAAAAACGGTGAAATTACTTTTCTTTTAATCTAATAAAGAGTCTAAACATGAAAATTTATTTTCTCTTAATAACCTAAGTTAATATCTATCACCGTTTGCAAATTATAGCTTGTTAAACTTTCATGCAAAAAACTGCGTGTTTCAACCCTACTTAGAAGACAAACAGGCGCGGTCGGCAGCGTGTATTGTAAGACACGGCGGTAGCGGCAGCGAAGCAATAGGGTTGTACAAATATAAAAAAATATTGTTTAGATAATTTTGTCTTCCTTCATTGTTACAAGGGCCAATATTCAGCGTTTTTACGGCGTTTTATTTTCGTCATTCTTGTCTCAGTATATATTGTTCAAATAAACGATGCCTAGAGTTAACTTTTTATGAAACCGAAAAACAATCCCGAGTTTAAGTCTAGTTTTATCAAAATTGTCACGATTTGTCCTTTCGTTATAGTAAATAATCGTCGGAGAACAATGATTGTCAAACCGCGCGGTCAAAACGCTCGGAGAATCGCCCAAAGCATTTATCTGTTGGTGGTCGATTCTACATCAAATACATGACACAATATTTTCAAGAAATTCCCTGGTACAGTCCCACCCGGTATAGTAAGTTGTTAAATATTTCATAAAAAATTTTTACACACCTCGCTGAAGTGTATACTGCTTGTACAGTTAGATGTCAAAATAATGGTGAGTACAGTCGAGTTCATTTACATGTACACACTTACGGGAGCAAAAATATCTGAACACGACCCTGTCAGGAGTATTTTTGTTCTCTTATATGCATAGATGTAAATGAACTCGACTGTACAAATGCTTAAAAATATGCCCGAACGCAACTTCTGCAGTAATAATGTACATAGTTCTATAAACTGTTTAGTTGTATTTAACATAACATATCTGTGTATGTAATTTTAAAATGAAATGTTACTTAAATAGTTTTCCTAAAGTCAGTTGAATTTTATAAATCGGCAGGGGATATTTTGATGATTCCATTGACTTGCCCGTTGCAAAGGTTACTCGAGGTCAAGTCAAACCCCATACAAAGCACAGATCAACAGAACGATGACGTTATTGACGGATCTGCGCGTGCGCCGACTACGAATGCGTTTCGAAACCTACACCAACTGATGTCGTGTTTATTTGTTGAGGATTCTAAACTAGCGGGCCTAGCTTCGATTCCCGGTAAGAACAAGTCATGTATATAATCACGTACTTAATGATTAGGTACTTATTAATATATAATTATGACATATGTATCTTCCTTGTAAGATTCCTTTTAATAAAATGAAAATATTGAAATATGCGACTTATTGAATAGGTAGTTGTCGTTTTTTGAACATTTTTACCGATTTAAAAAAAGTGGCACTTTGTAGTAAGTAAGTAGTTTTAGGAAAAAGTGGCACTTAGTTCGTCAAAATATTTCTCTTGCATGCTTCAGATTATTCGAAGACAGATGGGACCGATTTGCAATTTTTTTTGTTTGAAATAATAGGATGGTATCCTCAGGAGAAGCTGGAGATGTTGACAGTCCGGCGTCCGATGATGGAAACCATCAATTTGCATTGTTTTATTATTTATTTTGCATGTGAATGCAGGAAAAAATACGCAAGTAATTATAACGGGCACTAATTGAATAACATGTTATCATATCGCGGATTAGCAAAGCATTATCAAGGACCATTAAAACAAGAGGACTGTCTATGGCGAAACTAGATGGCGCTAAAAAACTAAACATTTAACGATGTTATAATTGAACAAAGAAACAGTACAGTAACAATTATTTCGTAAACAGCAAATAATAAATAAATTCTAACATTTAAATACTGTGTCACGCTTGCAAAGTTGAATAATTGTAAATAATATAATTCTTATACCAAGCTTATACATAGATGGCGTTGTAAATATCGGGGAACAGCTTTTTCTATGGAGAATGACAGTCCTCATGTTTTAATGGTCCTTGGTATTGGAGTATGTTAATACATTGGTAGCTACTCCATTGCCCAAGGTGCCATTTTGTATGCTGAGTACGGTTAGGCATGATTTGCGGTTTAGGAAAGTTCGGTGAATGGAATTGTGAGGTTTGCATTGTGAAGCGTGTTTCTATTAAGTTTCTAACAACAATCATTGATATGTATTTGTACTAGAAGCTGCCCCGCCAAATACTACAAATTTTCTTACAACATTCACATGATATAATTATACTTAAGCGATATTTACTTAATAATAGAAAAAACTTATCTGAATGAGCCTAATTGTCGAAATCCTGATAAATAAGTTCCTAATATTAGTTTAATTATTTAAAAAATGCAAGTATTATTAATGAGCTCCTTAACTCAAAAAATCTTTTGAAATTAAGATTAGTAGTTAAGAGTTACACGAAAAAATTGTAATAATTTGAAATAAACAGATTAAATTTTAGTTAATTAAGACATTGGATTCCTTCTGTTTGGTGTAATTTTATTGGCCCGAAATTTTAATTAGCATAATTTGCCTCCAGCCTAAACATTTATAAAAAAACTTTCCGGAGTGGAAAATTAGGTTACGTTTTTTATATAATTATTCTGAATATCAATTTTTTCTGTTTTTTTAGTTTTAGGTTTTGTTTTTACTTTCTATATTTTATACATTTAGATTTAGATTTAGATTTCTTTATTTCATAATATCAAATAACAATATAAATTATCCTAGGGTCAATTTACACGTATTTATATTATGATCGTCAAACAAATGAATAATGAAATTGAATACCTAACATAATTAATAATATAATAGCACATAAAACAAAATAGCAAAAACAAAAAATCACATGTAAGAAATCTATTTAGCATTAGCAAATGTAGTTAACAATGTCAAGAAAAATAAGAAATAAAATTAACTGCCTACATGCATACATATATCACAATTGTCATTACTATTTGTGTAACTCTTATTTATATAATTATAATTCGGTTATTAATAAAATTTATAATATTTATTATATCTGTAAACTATTATCTGGAATCATTATGGAAAGAAAAAAAAAAGCCAAACAAGGGTACCACCAAGTAAATGAAAATGTTTTTACCAAGTCAAATGAACTTAATCTGATCTGATGTTTCAAAAGTTTGTCTATTACTTCTTCTATTATTGACCATGTTTTAGAGACACCTTGTATATTTTTTAGTTCGGATACAGTTTAAAACATTTTATATAAAAACATAAATGATGTTGAACAGATTTCAAACAAGAGTGGTTTGTAATTACGAGGCTAGGGTGTAATTTGAGGCGCTTAAGCCCGCGTCCATTAAAATAACGCTTCACTAAGCACTAATCACTAGGGATGTGCCCGTATCCATACAGTTTGTGAAAACAATATAAGTTCCTTTGTTACGTAGGTACTTATATTAAGTTAGTGTTGAGGCATTAGTATCTCTAGAACAGCGAACTTTAAGAGAAAAGCTATACTGTCTGTCTCTTTTTTACCCGACTGCGGCGAAGCCCAAAGGAGGGTTATGTGTTTGACCTGTATTTATGTATGTCCGTTCCTATGTCCGCTCGTAACTACTCAACGGCACAACCGATTCTGATAAATGATACATCATTAGATTCGTCTTGATGGCGCGAGTGTCACTGGGTATGAAGTTCGTTAAAATAAACAAAATGGCGGATTTTATGCACTTTTAAAGTGCACCGCGGTCGGTTTTTTTTGTAAATAACTAAATATTTTTACTAAAAAAACCCGACTGCGGTGCACTTTAGAAGTGGATAAAATCCGCCATTTTGTTTATTTTAACGAACTTCATACTCAGTGACACTCGCGCCATCAAGACGAACCCAATGATGTGTCATTTATCAAAATCGGTTGTGCCGTTGAGTAGTTACGGGCGGACACAGGAACGGACATACATATATACAGGTCAAACACATTACTCTCCTATGGGCTTCGCCGCAGTCGGGTAAAAATTTTCTCTCACTATCTAAGAGAACACAAAATCCAAAGATTCAAGATTCCGATTTTTTTTTCGAATTTCATAATTCCGATATCGGAAAGTTTTCTTTGCATATAACAGTCACAAACTTAGCTTAACTTAGTGATGTTTTCTATTACACTGTTTACGGTAAAATCACCGTTCCTCAACTACTTACCCTCCAGCATCACATAACATCACCCTAATATTATAAATGTGAAAGTTTGTGAAGATGTTTAGATGTTTGTTTTGGAGTAAAATCTGGATCGATTGAGCTGAAATTTGGCAAGCAAGTGGAGCAAGTACTGGATTAAAACATAGAATACTTTATATCCCGGTAAAGAGTTCCCTTGGGACAGTAACAGGAACAAAGCGGGCGAAGCTGCGGGTAAATGCTAGTTTTACATAAAGATAAGATTGTCATATACACACTCTGAACTCTGACTAATGGTTTAATGATTTAAGTCTCACTCAAATTAGTCCTGTTGGTTGTCGGACCAATTTTCATACAAAGTTGCACGGTCCTTTTAACAAATCCGTAGGTATTGGGGTTATTCTCAAAAAATGAGGTCCGTAGTTATGGTTTTATAAAAGAACCTCTTAATCTTGTTCCTTTGTGTAACGAAACTTACCATGCAATTTATACGGTTAACTTTCATTACACAAAGGAACAAGATTAAGAGGTTGTTTTATAAGGCCCTAACTACGAACGTCATTTTTTGCGAATGGCCCATTTGCTCCGAGCTTACCAATCTTCACCGTCTACTGAATTCGGGTTAACCACATCACTACCAGTTATATAACGCAGTGTTCTAAGCGACCGCAAGTGGCCGTGTTTGTTTAATCCCGGTATATTACCGGTAATACCCGCCGGTAATCATCGGTAATACTCGTGGAGCCGGATTTCCGTAAATAACTCGCCGCTGGTATTAATAAGCGGGTTGATTGAGTTGCACGGTGTCTGTGTGTGAGGAATATGCATAACATATTGTAGCATTTTTTTAAGCTAAAGAATTAAATAATAAAAAACCGGACAAGTGCGAGTCGGACTCGCCCACCGAGGGTTCCGTACAAATTTGTAGGTGCCTACACAATATTGATTTAAGTAATAAGTCTATTTTTTTTATTATTTATTTTAAAATGTACAGTTTTTTCCCTATACTTGTAGTATAGGGAAACTAAGCCTGTTCTTTAAATTTCCTTCATTCCAAAAAACTTCCTGTCTAAGACGGCAAAAAAAGCAAGATGGACTATAATGGCGGACTTTCTAATAGCGGGCAAAACTAGACATGTGTAGCTCGCGAGTGAGTGATTCAAAAGAGCTATATCAGTCGGTCTAGCTCACCGGCTCACTAGCTCAGTTCCGATTCAAACAACTCAGTATATCTTTCAACTCACTCGTTCACTCGCCCTAAAGTAGCTCCATTGAGCCGTGAGCTGCGAGGAAAGACACGATCAACATGAATTTTTCGTCTCTGTCTTGTCACCGTATACCTATTACTGCTCTCTCTTTCGTTCGGAAATATTTGGATTTGGTGCTACTGAGCTATAAGAGCTACTGAGCTGTTGACACATCACGGAGTTACTGAGCTTATAAGAGCCAGCGAGCCGTTGACACATCAAGGAGTTACTGAGCTTATAAGAGCCAGCGAGCCGTTGACACATCAAGGAGTTACTGAGCTTATAAGAGCCAGCGAGCCGTTGACACATCAAGGAGTTACTGAGCTTATAAGAGCCAGCGAGCCGTTGACACATCAAGGAGTTACTGAGCTTATAAGAGCCAGCGAGCCGTTGACACATCAAGGAGTTACTGAGCTTATAAGAGCCAGCGAGCCGTTGACACATCAAGGAGTTACTGAGCTTATAAGAGCCAGCGAGCCGTTGACACATCAAGGAGTTACTGAGCTTATAAGAGCCAGCGAGCCGTTGACACATCAAGGAGTTACTGAGCTTATAAGAGCCAGCGAGCCGTTGACACATCAAGGAGTTACTGAGCTTATAAGAGCCAGCGAGCTGTTGACACATCGAGGAGTTACTGAGCTTATAAGAGCCAGCGAGCTGTTGACACATCGAGGAGTTACTGAGCTTATAAGAGCCAGCGAGCTGTTGACACATCGAGGAGTTACTGAGCTTATAAGAGCCAGCGAGCTGTTGACACATCGAGGAGTTACTGAGCTTATAAGAGCCAGCGAGCTGTTGACACATCGAGGAGTTACTGAGCTTATAAGAGCCAGCGAGCTGTTGACACAACGCGGAGCTACTGAGCTAAAACAGTCATGCATATCTTTGAGAGTTCAAGATTCATATCACTTTTTTCACTTTAGTGACACATTTTGCGCATGTCTAGGCAAAACCACACCCGTTCCCTAGCGGCCGGCATGCGGCATGTATTATAAATCGTAAGCAGTCCAGGCTGTTATGCAACGCGAGCGACGACCCTGCACAGCGACATCCTGGGAGATGCCACTTGACTACTATTTTACAAAGTAAAGTCACGGTCTGTCAGTGCCGCGAAAGCCATGAGACACTTTTCCTGACAGGCGCCGTCATGTCTCAATCCATAGCCCAGTATCTAGTCCATAATTCCACCACCATAACCCAGTAAATTTAGATTCCATTAATCAACAATAGTCCTTGCATCTGGCGGGGGCTGTCTCTGCGTGCGTCCCGTGACACGGGCAGGGACAGCATCCGCTGGGTGTACACGTTGCCTTTCATTAAATTGTCGAAAGGGCCTCTACGTGTTGGCTTCGGCTCCGCGCACGCCTCCCAAAAGGCCGGGACACTATTGTTTCGTGTACGGGAAAGACATACATAATAATCATTTATTCCATTGCAATCATGTTCATATTATCATTTACGGTCTTACATGTAATTTAAGTAGGTACTTTCATCACACTTGCTCGTAAAGGCTGTTATAACACGCGGGCTTATAGACCAGCTCGAGCCGATTTACCTCCCGTGGGTTATAAAATCTATAACTCCCACGGGAGGAAAAACTGTATGAAAATCTGTATCTGCCGAGGGAGTTATGAGTTTATTTTTAAAATATAGAACCTACCCGTACGTCATTTCAGACTAAGGAGGTTTCAAATCAGCCAAGGCTTATTTGCCATCTACAAAACTTGGCTACAAAACCAATTTTACTGTATATAAAACTTATATGGTATATTTTACTATTATTTCAGTACTTTTTTGCAATTTTAATGAAATTAAATTAATTTAGTTTAAAATTTTATTTTGAAAATCGGTACAACCCGGCGGTGTTGCCTGTCAAGTTTGAAAACTAAACGCAGTTCTTAGCATTATCTGTGGAAGACTAATATTGAAAAAGTTGACAGCAGAATAATTTGATATTTGTCTTATTTTTTTTCTCGCAAATGTGATGAAAAACTCGAGTCATTAAAAGCCTTCCACCTACAGCGTCGGGCTCCTAATAGACTCTCGTTAATAATCTCCTTCTTACTATCCTCGAAGCACAATGTACTATTATTTATTCATAATCAATTAAGAAAAGAAGCTCATTCATTGTGATTGTGCTCCATGTTAGCCTTAAGTAGCTTTGTCGGACAACGCGGTCTAGATTCACAATTTAAAATTCACCCTGTATAGCAATACTCATGAAGGTCCGGAACTCTTTTCTATAAAATAGGCTCGGAAATGTGGGGGCCCGACTCGACCGAGAGTTCCATGCCCCCACAACCCAATACAGGCTGAATTTAAAATCGTGAATCGAATATATTTAATTTAAAAATGTAAATACCATGTCATCTCTACAGGTCCGCAGTCCTATAGCAGCGGTACCGCAGGAAACCCACGCGACTTGACAAAGTCGCCGTTGCAGGAATTGCAGGATATACATAATAGGTACTTATACAGCGTGTAAGTCTTATACGGGCGAATATTGAAACGGTGGTCAGCATAGGACCTAAGAAGCATATTTAGATAACTATTGCTTAAAACCACAATGAAAATATTTACCATACAAAATAATTCGGGCCGCAATGTAACGCAACAATTCAAGTTGACAAACACGCTAGTTGACAGTTACTTTAAAAAAGCTCGTATCTCGCAATGTCATAACAAGCATGTATGCGGTACATCGCTGCTCGGTAAATTTTCAAAAATTAATTACGAGGTCACTATTAAGTGTAATTTAAAAAATCATATTAATTAATGATAACACTCTAAAGTCTCTAAACGCTATATCTGGTTTAATTGTTCGCCCGTATTAGACTTACACGCTGTATTTACACTCTTGTGCCATTGATACTGTAGTCTATCAGGAAAAATAAAACCGGGCAAGTGCGAGTCGAACTCGCGCACCGAGGGTTCCGTACAAACTCGTAAGTAGATAGTGAATAGTTCAAGAAAAACTGTATGGCAACAGTATGTGTTACGATTTTTGCAAATTTCTAAAAAACGGTGCAATTTAGGAAAACCGTCATATTTTTCCTGTAATATTTAGGATGATATTAATAATTGGTAATTATTACAGATTTTTCTGTTCAGTAACTTTGAAGATAATAGGGGAATGGTATTTTTTTCAAAGTTTTTTGTCATAAATCAAAAAGTACATGGGTACAAAAAAATTAAAATGGCTTTGGAATCCACAAATTAAGCCCTTTCATTTGATACCCCACTTGATACAATAGCACAACATTAAATTTCCGATCTCCCATTAAATTTAAAGGGCGTCAGCTTTAAAAAAAAATTAAAAAGGTACAAGTTTTTTTTAATGTCAAATAGGGTCGGGTTAGCGACTTTTAAAACTATTCCAAATTTCATATCGATAGCAGCAGGAGTTCCTGAGATATCTGGCTGTGACAGACAGACAGACAGAGCCGCACAATAAGGGTTCCTTTTTTACCATTTTGGTACGAAACCCTAAAAACGCATTTGCCCCAATAGACGCAAACACCCCGGTTAACCTTACAACTTATTCGTTTCATCACTAATGCTAAGAATGTGGATTTCACAGCTTACCATCAAGACTGCTGCCATTTTCATCATGTTGTCCAGGTAGACTGTTCACATCACTTATCACCAACACTATAGCACTCTCATCACATATCACTTCGATACTGTTATAGTAACTTTGTCAAAGTTACTTTGACCAATGTTACTGGAGGAATAATATGGTTATGTTAGAGATCCGATAATTAAGAGTAATAGTACATTACACAACTAGGGTGGTAATTCAAAGAAAGGCCGAGATCGCAGAATTGCGGCCCGAGCTAAAAGCGATGGACGTAAATATGCGATCGAGGGCTTTCGTTATTACCTCCCGTATTGTGTACATCATTTTATGTCTACACTTGGCCAGAAAGCGGCTTTAGGCTGCGCGTACGGAAAAGCCAGTTTATGGCCAGGTGCGGCATAGTAACCGTTTTTAACCAATACTGAGCCTACGTCTACGAATTACAGCAAAAAAAACCAATTTGGTTTTGAAGTAAAAAATATGTAGGTATACTTTAATCGGCAAAGTCGGTCATTGCTTTCATTCATTCTCTAACTGACCTGTATCAATTGTATTAATAGCATTTTTTATACTTTTCATCTTTTTATCTCATATTGCGAAGTCAAAAGTAGTTTTTAGGTCGAGTCAAAATTCGAAAAGAGGTCGCATTCTAGTTCAGTATTATTTAGCAGGTATCCAAGGAGCAAATGCCGTATTTTTTTAAAGAAAACATTATAATAAAACTATAAAAAGGAAAATTTAGGCATACAAAATGATGAATAATTGCGTGACTGGGTTAACAGACTCTATTTATTGAGAATATAGAGATTAATCCATATACTTAAGCTTATAAGATCAACTAACAACTATTTTTCTTTGTGTAAGTAAATTAATTACATTCGTTGGTTTGTGTCTCTTCTTTGATGTTAGTTATTCTTTCTCACTTGCTCAAGGGTCCCTTAAGGAAGAGATCCCTTACAGCAGCAGTCGGCAACCTTTTAGCAGCCAAGGGCCACATAGTAGCTAACGAAATTGACGCGAGCCGCACTTTGTTAATAATTTGTGACTTATTACGATTCTGAATATAACGACCTTTACATACAAAATAGCAAGGGAGGCTCGCGGGCCGCAAATGAGCTGTTCGCGGGCCGCATGCGGCCCGTGGGCCGCGGGTTGCCGACCGCTGCCTTACAGGGATAAGTTCCCCTTTGTACATAACCATTAATCTTTGTACTGTTTCTGTATGATTTTATGTGCAATAAACATACATAAAACCTGGAAGTAAAAAACAATTAAAACTACTACAAAAAGTCGCTTGAAATGTGTGCCACAAATGACGCAAAAACTATTTTCAATTAGAATCTACTATGTAACTAGTAAGTAGGCATATTTATGATCATAAAAAAATAATTGTAATTACCTACATTTGCATCACCAAACTATCATCAAATTTACACCTTCTGCCAACTATATACGATTCAAACTGTATATATAAACCACGAAAGGGGTATCATTAATGTCTCCAAGTTGTGTAATGTTGTATGATTTAACTTGCTTCGCCGTTGACAAATTGTTACATAGACTCTTAAGTAACGCATGCACTCGACCGATTTGGATTGCGACAAGCGACTGGAAAATTGGAAAGAAAATGCAGTGAAATACATAGCCGGACGAAGGCTCGTTAACAGATAACTGAAACATTAGCAAGCCGGTCGCTTAGCGTTGGTTGATGTGTCCGTCAAGATAGCGTACACCATAAAGATATTCAGATTCAGCCCCCCCGGATTGAATTAGTCAGGGACCACAAAGAGCGAGCGATTTTTAATTCAATTTCAAATTGGGTTGCCAGTAAAATGATGCAACTGTCCAATAGTAAAATTTCATTTTGCGAGGGAATGCATTATGCATGCAGACCATGCAGTTAATTTGTTTATTGGTAGGTAATAAGTAGTTATTAATCAACTGTTTGAACCAACCCAATTACATACATTTAAGTCGTTCGAAAATATCCAATCAAAATCATTTTGAGGAAAAAGATATTCTTATTGAACTGGTAACCTTTGTTTAGCCCTAAGACTTGGTTGTATCTGGAATGTCACATCGATTATGTTATGACACTTGTGACAGTAACGTATTTTTAGTAGTTTTTTGTTAATGAATTAGAAATCAGATTTATAGCTTTGTGTGCCCGTTAAGGGCTCTTGGACGACATTTAGGTACCAACACTACACCTCGATCGATACCCTTAGACTCAAAGGGCGTAAATGCCATTAGAACCTACGGCGTTTACGCCCTTTGAGTCTAAAGGTATCGACGTGTCGTCCAAGTTCGGAGAAAGGGCGGTGTACGCAGCTTACATCAAAGATGACTGCTAGCATTCACTCACACAGCGGAAGTTGCGCGTGGTCATCGTTTGCATAACACACGTAAGGAAATTACATGACAACAGTGTCAATTTGACATGTGGCCATGTAGCATGTAACTCTCTAGAGGTTTTGACGGAGAAAGTTGTAGGGAGACAGGTAATGAGGTAGCTGCCAATTGCTGACTTCAGTGCCTTTAACACAACTGAGAGACTTTATCGTGGGACAAATGGTATCTGGATAAGGCTCAGTAGGCTTAGATGGATGATAAACAGACATAGAAGTTTTGGTGGTAGAAACGTCAATTAACTAAGGACTTCCTTCCAATATTAAATTTATCGATAGCTGTATCAAATATGTATTTATTTCGTAGTGACATTTCATTGACATTAAGTTCACCGGATAAAAAATAAATTACCTAACTAGAATGCTAATCACCACCCATCGATGTTATACAGGATGTTATATAGTCCCTACTATACCGACATACTTTAGCCATGAATTCCTGGTGGTGTGACGAGTAAAAAATGTTATATCAACATGGGTCGAATATTGTCATTTTACATTAATAGTCTTATGGGACAAAATAAATCAGTAAATTAAGCCCCTCGTTCTAAACATGTCCTTACTGGCTGAAAAGTTATCAAAAAGAAAAAAAAAGCTAAAATGGAAACGAAAGGTCAATTTTTTGGCCTCGTAGTCGCTTACCATCAAATACTGCGAAGGTTAATTCCTGTTTAGTTAAAGGATTTAAAAAAAATAGTAAAGGTATCTTAGTCACATTTATTAGGGCTTGTTACACACTTGGGATTTTTCATTTACAAAATAATGAATATCTCGGAAAGTAAGCGTTTTTCGACTATACATCACATAACATTTTTTACTCCTAATACTCCTTCTATCTCAGTCACTCACGTCACGAAAACGTTCAAAAACCGCGCGCGATCTTCGTTCCGTTGGCAGCGATGCGACGGCGTCAGTCGCGCTTATTCGGCAACGCATCTGCGTCCATTAAGGGGTTATTCTTCAGAAATATGTTTGCGACTTATTCGTCTGTCTCTATACATTTAGTATGAAAAAGGGCCAGAGGAATAAGGTGACCGCAGACATATTTCTGAAGAATAACCCTAAGTCACTTAGATAACCGCACCACAGATATCGTGATGTGAGCGATAGGCGTGACAAAATCACGGCGACTTTTCACAGTGATTTTCTTGGAATCGCAATGACAGTCACAGCGTACAAATATCACGCTTTTCCCCATCTCTACTTATAATGCTAGCCTTTTTCGATCAATAAACAAATGATAAACTAATAAGTTTCCAAAAATGTTTCAGCCGTCTTCGAGTAATCCCGTACAGTAAACGGCCATAAAGAATGCACATCGGCAATCATCGCATTTCCGAATACAAACGAATGCTAATTTCCATGTACATCAATTATTAGATTAATCGTTCATCAGAATTTGAATTTAGAACTAAGCACTTTATTGTTGTTTTGTTTTGATTTCACGTGGAATATATAGAGCTGTAAAACAGATAATTTAGCTTTTAATGATTTTACTGTCGGCAGTTCTTTGTAACGCAGATGAAAATCGTACACCATTCTTCGAACAACATCATAATCAAAATCGTCCATGTCTAAACGAAATTGTTTTTTTGGTCTCCCATTTTTCGGAGAGCTGATTTTTTTTTCCACTAGAATGTGAGCAATACAAAAAAAGAAAGCGGTTAAGCAGCTGATGTATCCCGTCGTGTATTGCCGACAAAAACGCGGTTTCCCGTCGTGTTACACCGACGTGATTAACCAGCAGGTTGATCAGCGTGTATCGCTGACAAAAATGCGGTTAAGAAGTAAGCAGAGCAGCGCGGTAGAAAGTGCGCGGTAAAAATAAACGAGCAAACGAAAGTCGGCCGGCTTAGGTATACTTATTGAAGCCCAAGTTTGTAATAAATTATGCTCCAATTTTAACCGACTTTTAAAACGAGGTTCTTAGCTTGTATCAAGGACCATTAAAACAAGATGACTGTCATTCTCCATACAAAAAGCTGTTCCCCGAATTTACAACGCCATCTATGTATAAGTTTGGTGAAAGAATTATATTATTTACAATTATTCAACCTTGCAAACGTGACACAGTATTTAAATGGTAGAAATTATTTATTATTAGCTGTTTACGAACTAAATGTTACTATACTATGTTTCTTTGTTCAATTATACCTAACATCGTTAAATGTTTGAATCGTTTATTGTTTTCTAACATTTAAATACTGTGTCACGTTTGCAAAGTTGAGTAATTGTAAATAATATAATTCTTATACCAAGCTTACACATAGATGGCGTTGTAAATTCGGGGAACAGCTTTTTGCATGGAGAATGACAGTCCTGTTGTTTTAAGGGTCCTTGGTTAAGAATAATAAACCACATTTGAACACTTGTTTCTGTTTGTTCTCCAATAAATCAAATAAAATATAAAATAAAATGTAGGTACCTATTGTCGAGAATTTCTGCAGCTGAAACTATGCCGCTCACAACTCACAAAAATACCTCGTCTGGCTTCACCTTAGAACCTTAACTAACCTAAAGTCAAATAAAAAAAATAAAAACCGAAGTGCGAGTCGAACTCGCCCACCGAGGGTACCGTACAAATTTGTAGGTACACATATTAAAGTACCCAATAGGTACATTTTGATTCTCTTAGTAAAGACTATATTTTTTACTAGCATTTTACCGCAGCTTCGCCCGCGTTGTTCCCGTTATTGTCAAAAAAGGCAAAGTATCCTATGTTTTAATCCAGGACTTTCCAGGTTCCTGAGTCATGGATGTTTTCTATGTATTTAAGTATTTGTATCTATTAAATATCGTCGTCTAGTATCCATAATAAGTACAAGCCTTATTGAGCTTACTATGGGGCTAGTTCGATTTGTGTAAGATTGTCCCCTAATGTTTATTATTATTATTTATTTTTTTATTGTTTGATTTTTTCACAGCTTATAGGAACCGTAGACCTAAGTATATGCTTTAAATTTTATCTCGACACCTCCACGAGTTCCCGAGCAATTTGATTAGTGTTCATAGTTACTCTTGTATATTAATTTCATAGTTTAGTCAGCTTTACTAAATAAAACAAGGTATAGATATTTGCATACAGTTTTTCATACTAAAAAATCTTAACTATGCCATCTTTGTGGATAGTTAATAAAGAACGTTATTATACGTTTTGTTTACATAATTAAATCGTCGCATTAGCGCGGAATCGAGATTGTTATGGCATTATGTAAAGCATTCGCATAAACATAAAACAACGATAACATAAATTTATATGAGATACACGTAGATAGGTCCAATTTAAAACTGCATAACAAAAAATATAGTGGCGTTTTCCGCATGTTGCGCGTACGGAAAAATCCATGCTGCGCGTACGGAAAAAGCCATGCTGCGACGCTTTCTGGCCAAGTGTAAAAATACGCTTTCTGGCTAAGTGTAGACATAAAATGATGTACACAACACGGGAGGTAGTAAAGAAAGCCCTCGATCGCATATTTATGTCCCTCGCTTGCAGCTCGGGTCGCAAACTTCTGCTATCTCGGCCTTTCTTTGTATTACCACCCTAGTTGTGTAATGTACTATTGTTATGTACGATATGTATGTATCTAAATACTAAAATTCATCAATAACGTTAAAACCGTTTCCGATACACTGATATACACAAATAAATGTAGGTAAGTAAAAATAAAAAACATGCTTGATTAATAGTATTTTATACAACAGTTGTATAAGTAGGCTCAAAAAATGCGAATGGTGCGAGTTGCGATCCGAGCCGCCGCGGCGGCGAGTATCGCAAATAGAGACGCCATGAGCGTTTTTTGATTTTTTTTTTTTTTTTTTTTTTTTTTTTTTTTTTTTTTTTTTTTTTTTTTTAAGGGGACAATCTTACACAAATCGAACTAGCCCCATAGTAAGCTCAATAAGGCTTGTGTTATGGATACTAGACGACGATATATTTAATAGATACATACATACAAATACTTAAATACATACAGGGTGATTGATAATTCGACCTATACTTTGAAAGGGGTTATACTAGAGCTCATTTGCAATAAATTTAGCTCAGTAAACTAGGGGTCTAAATTTGATGGTTATCAAGTTATTTGAGTTTTACGTTTTTTTAGAAAAAGCCCGCTTTTCGGACTAAAAATGATAATTATGAAAAAAGTACTTCCATTTGGCTGGTATAAACTTTGTTTTCTAAAAGCCAATGAACCAATGACTACTTCAAATAAAAATCTGTGTCAAAATTTCAGAATTATCTTAGAAATAAACGGTCATAAAAACCAAAGTCATAATTTTTTTTTTCGATTTTGTTACAACTGATGAGAATTACTTGAAAAAAATGTACGGCACTTGATGTAAAAACTACAGAAATAAGTTCCTCAATTAATAAGCTTTCCAAAAAAGTACAAATGTTGTCAACTTTTTCAAAAATCTTGAAAATAATAATAATAATTCCAGAGCAGGTAGCGGTTTCGCAAAAGGCGTACCTGGCCCGGAGCCGCGTTGTTTGTGTCACCTTTATTTTTCTGAGAGCTTCAATTGACCTGCCTCGGTATCTTATCTTATCTAATTAGGGGTGAGATCTGGGTACATTGCGTTCGGTTCGTGTTCGGGCATGTTCGTGACTAACCGAGGTTTAATTATCTTCATTCAGTAAGTGATCAATCAATTACTTTTGACCTTCTTTCCAACTCGGACGTACTAATTTCTTAAAAAAAATGGCTGCTTATCAAAATGAAGAATACGCGGATATCCTGTACTGTTACGGGTTTTGTGATGGCGGCTCCGCTGCGGCTCGCAGAGAATATCAACGACGCTTCCCCAACCGCCGTTTACCTGATGTAAGTGTGTTTGGTGCGACGTATCGACGTATTCGAGAAACTGGATCGGTTCAACGTCGTCAAGCTGATGCTGGAAGACCTCCAGTCCATGATCCGGTTGAAGAGGAACAAATCCTGGAGTGTTTCCGCGCGGATGGCACTACATCAACAAGGATTGTGGCTAACCAGCTTGGGATAACTCAGTGGAAGGTTTGGTTCACATTACATTCAGCACGGCAGTATCCATACCACTACACTCCAGTACACGCTATCGAGGAGGGAGATCCTGCAAGAAGAATCGATTTCTGCAGATTTTTGTTGAATGCTGACATCGAAGACCCGGAGTACCTGAAGAACATTTTGTGGACAGATGAGTCCAACTTCGACCGCGACGGAATAACTAACTACCACAATCTGCATTTTTGGGCCCCCAAACATCAAAACCCACGGAGGTCCAGAGAAGGAGCTCACCAGCACAGATTCTCACTAAATGTCTGGATGGGTATTGTGCACGACAATTTGATCGGGCCATTGTTTCTGCCGGCACGATTAACCGGTGACGCGTACGAGAACTTTTTGAGGGACGAACTACCTATGCTGCTGGAGGATGTGCCGCTTGCCAGAAGGATAGCCATGGTGTATCAACACGATGGCTGCCCAGCTCACTATTATCTGCGTGTGCGACATTGGTTGGATGTGAATTATCCAGAAAAATGGATTGGTCGAGGTGGTCCGATCCCTTGGCCAGCGAGAAGTCCCGACTTAACTCCATGCGACTTCTACATTTGGGGTCACATGAAGGCATTAGTCTACGACAGGCCAATTCGTGATGTAGAAGATTTACGAGAAAAAATTGTAGCAGCTGCCCAAACTATTAAAGAAAGTCTGTCGACGCGGGTTACAGTCAGTAAAGTACGCACAAGACTTCGTGCTTGCATTCGCAACCGAGGCAGGCAATTCGAACAAGATTTGTAGTTGTAATTGTAATTTATTTTAATTATTTATTTATCGTATGGCGAAACATTACCCTGCGTGCTTCTTTTTGTGTTTAGTAATAATTTAATTATTTTAAAATAAAATTTTATTTAGAAACTGGTTATTTTACTGCTTTTGCAATCTTATTCCTACCAACAAGCATTTGATGTAAATAAATTAATATCGTGCTTTCTGCATGAAGAAACACAAAGTAAGCAGACTGGCTTCAGGTCCGGTATGCTTATTTCTGTCAGTCATTAGGTATCATTATTACTTTCAATAATTAACTAATTGGTCACCTCATTACTGAAAAAAATAATTAAGCCTCGGTTAGTTAGTTAATGATTTGTAAAATAATTAGTTAACAACGATACGTCCAATTGGAAAGACGGTTGACAGTAATTGATTGATTACTTATTGAATGAAGATAATTTAGCCTCGGTTAGTTCGTTGGATTATACGAGGTTCATGCTATTATTCTTTGTTTTGATAAACAATAATTCATTTCATTTGTAAAATAAATAAGTTAACAACGATACGTCTGAATTGGAAAGAAGGTCGAAGGCAGATAATTGATCACTTACTGAATGAAGATAATTAAACCTCGGTTAGTCACGAACATGCCTGAACGCAATCTACCCTGATCTCACCCCTAATAAGGTAAGATAAGATACCGAGGCAGGTCAATTGAAGCCCTCAGAAAAATAAAGGTGACACAAACAACGCGGCTCCGGGCCAGGTACGCCTTTTGCGAAACCGCTACCTGCTCTGGAATTATTATTATTATTTTCAAGATTTTTGAAAAAGTTGCCAACATTTGTACTTTTTTGGAAAGCTTATTAATTGAGGAACTTATTTCTGTAGTTTTTACATCAAGTGCCGTACATTTTTTTCAAGTAATTCTCATCAGTTGTAACAAAATCGAAAAAAAAAATTATGACTTTGGTTTTCATGACCGTTTATTTCTAAGATAATTCTGAAATGTTGACACAAATTTTTATTTGAAGTAGTCATTGGTTCATTGGCTTTTAGAAAACAAAGTTTATACCAGCCAAATGGAAGTACTTTTTTCATAATTATCATTTTTAGTCCGAAAAGCGGGCTTTTTCTAAAAAAACGTAAAACTCAAATAACTTGATAACCATCAAATTTAGACCCCTAGTTTACTGAGCTAAATTTATTGCAAATGAGCTCTAGTATAACCCCTTTCAAAGTATAGGTCGAATTATCAATCACCCTGTAGAAAACATCCATGACTCAGGAACAAATATTCGTGCTCATCACACAAATAAATGCCCTTACCGGGATTCGAACCCAGGACCTCTTGCTTCATAGGCAGGGTCACTACCAACTAAGCTAAAGCGGTCGTCATAAATATAAAATACAAAATTAAATATAGCTCGCAAACAAGGCAAATATGACATAGGACTGACAGTATGTGTCTATGGTAAACTTTTCTATTTATTTGACGTATACTCGCTAGTGACAAGCAGTGACGATATTCAGATTCAGATTCAGATTCAGATCATTTATTGGTAAATGTACATCTCATTTACAAGTCTGTGTGCTTAACATATCTTTACAATGGTATAGAGTAGTTATTTCATGCATTATACATTTATATTTAACTTTAATATATTATTTTATCAAATCAAATCAAATCAAATCAAAATATTTATTTGCCAAGAATACAGTACAATGGTGTTAAATATAATTAAAAGATTCATGTATTCAGCCAGTATAGGCATGCAAATGATTAAAAAAATAAAGTTAAACTAGAATACAAAATAAATACAATTAATTATAAAATACAAGCGTCAATAAAATGTCCTTTACCTAATACTACATGACTCGAGAAAATCTTTCACACTGTAGAAGCATCCGTCGAGCAGCCAGCTATTTAAATTTCTCTTAAAACTATTTCCCTCCAAAGTCCTAATGTTGTTGGGCACACGATTGTATATGGCGATGCACATGTTAAAGATATTCGCCTTATACATCATTTTATGGCAGCGCGGCTGTAGCAGCAGATGCCTCCCTTTCAACCTTGTCTGCCTTTGCGTAGTTTCTCCACGCTTTTCAAAGTAATGCAAATGGGAGTTTACAAATATGCACACTTCTCTGATATATACACATGGCAAAGGCAGGATGTGTAACTTTTTGAACAGGGGGACACAACTATCATCAAACCACGCACCGCAAATGGCTCTGATACATTTTTTCTGTATTTTAAACACTCTATCTACTTCCACAGAATTTCCCCACAGAATAAGGCCATACAGGAGTACAGACGATACATAGCCGTGATAGGCGGTTAGTGCGGCTTCTGTTGAAACAGTGGCACGTAACCGTTTAAGCGCAAAAACAAAGCGATCTAATTTTGTGGAAACTTGCTCGATATGCGCCTTCCAATTTAGATGCTTATCCAGCATGATACCTAGGAATTTAAAAGTATCCACCTTATCAATACACTGATTATTAAAATTTAAATTTATTGGAATGTCAGAAGAGTTATAAGAAATAAATTGCATATATTTAGTTTTATTGATATTTATATTTAGATTGTTGTTTTCCATCCAGTTTATAATGTCGATTAATGATTTATTTATGTCTCGTTCATATGTTAACCTATTATTACATTTTAATATCAGCGTCGTGTCATCGGCAAACATAATAGTTTTACCTGGGTTTGCATTAGGTAGGTCGTTAATATATAAAATAAAAAGCAATGGTCCAAGAATGCTGCCTTGAGGCACACCTGTGTTAATTAGTTTAAGTTCCGATCTATGTGACTGTTTGATCATTACTCCGTTATGTTCCATAAAAGTGCAAATTTCTGTGCACTGCCTTCGATCCTTTAAATAGCTTTCGATCCATTCATTCGCTCTCCCTCGCACCCCATATATTTCAAGCTTGTGCAGGAGTTTGGAATGATTGACAAAATCGAAAGCTTTTGTCATGTCTAAGAAGATGGACATGACTGGTGTTTTGCTATTTATGCTCTCGGTGATGTATTTGACAAGGTCGAAACAAGCAAGTGCAGTCGACTTGCCTTTTCTAAAACCATATTGCTCGGGACAAAGAACATTAAATGTAGTTAGAAAGTCGTTCAGTCTTGTAAAAAATGCCCGCTCAAATATTTTAGAGAGTATGGGAATTAGCGCGATTGGTCTATAATTATTAGGATCTTGCTTGTCTCCTTTTTTAAATAACGGTTTTATTATGCACGTCTTTAAATTATGTGGAAATATTCCTTCGGAAAATGAAAGGTTTATTATATGTGCGAGAGGTATACACAAACGAGAAGCACATAGTTTTAGCATTTTAGTGGTAATGTCGTCATAACCGCAAGAATTGCTATTTTTGAGCGACATTATCAATCTATATATTTCTCTTTCATCAACCGGCCTCAAAAACATGGTATTAGGATTCATAGAAGGTAAAGATGATTTATAGGTTGAGTCCGTACGAGATGCATTTTGCGAGGTTGCCAAGTCTATGAAATAATTATTAAAAATGTTGCATATGTCAAGGGGATCGTGGTATACGTCGTCGTTAAATTTGATTTCATTTATATTATTTTCCAGACACTTATTTGAAATTGTCGAAGATATGATGTTCCATGTTGCTTTACACTTATTTTTGCTATTTCTTAAATAATTTGTATTTTTTAATTTTTGCGCATTTAATAAACATTTTTTAAAAACCTTGTCATATTCTTTGTATTTTATTTTATTTTCTTTTTTATTTAGTTTTTCCCTTCTACATTTAAAATACAGGTTTCGTTTAACTTTACTTGATTTTTTCAAACCTTTAGTTAGCCAATTAGCATTTTTTTGTTTATTGGTGATTTTAACTTTAATAATGGGAAAACACAGCCTATAAAATAAACTTAATAAATCGCAAAACTCATTAAACGCATCTCTCGCATCGGTTGAGTTGAGAACATCTGCAAACGAAAGTATTGATACGCATTCGTTAAACTTTTGCACATTGTCCGAGCTGTAATCACGCTTATACTCGAACCAAGATGTGTATGCTCTAAGTCTCTTTACCGCAGGTAGAGTTATTGACTGTGCGGTTTCATGGTCTGAAAGGCCGAGCTCATGAATTCCAACAACAGCCTCCTTTATATTGCTTGCGATTTGGTCAATGCAAGAGTTGAGCCTAGTAGGTCTGAGAATATGAGCTTTCAGGCCATGGTTTCGCAGAGTGCTCAAAAGATCACGAGAAGCTGAACATTCCTTCAGAGTGTCGATGTTCCAGTCACCACAGATGACTATTTTTTTGTTTTTATAAGTGGATGTTAGGCAGTTCAACAGAATTTCCAACCTACGAAGAAATACTCCTACATGTGACTTTGTCTGTTTAGGGATTCTGTAGATATTAATAACTATAAGCCCTAAACCAATTATTTCTATGCCACAACATTCGAAATAATGACTTATTGCTAATCTACCAATGAAATCTAAAGGTCTGAAGTTGAGATATTTTTTTATTAAAATGCAGGACCCCCCTCTACTTTTCTCACGACAGTAAGCTGCCGCTAGTTTATAGTTTGTTAATTTAATATTGTTTTCCGAACCCCGTCGAACAAACGTTTCACTAAAACATAATATGTCGAAATTTTGCCCATCATCGTTTAACTCTCTAAGAGTCAAGTTTAACAAATCAAGCTTACTGAATAAACCCGCCATGTTTTGGTGGAAAATTGTCAAACTATCACAATTTGTTGGTACAGAACACATGGGAATATTGACACAATTGTCAACGTTACCATTAGGGACGAAAAAACTTATCGGAGCCACTCGCTTCACGTAATTTTTCCATATGCCCATAATTTACTAAATTGTTGACAATGTGACTGTCGCATTTTAAGATGTCAATTTCCTTATTTAATTTCACACATATCCAATTAAGAAAAGATGACGTATAATAATTTGAAGCTAAATTTACATTTCTATAACAATCAATCATTTTACAATTTTCATAATTTTTAACTAATAATTTTAATTCATGATGTAATATATTATTTTCCAAATTTCGATTATTACGTATATTTAAAATTATTATATGGTTATCCTTAAGCATACTTATGGTATTACTTAGTTTTGACAGTAAGTTGTAGGGATCTTTCTCGTTATCGCGCACCGACAAAACAATCACATCAGTCTTTGATATGTTTTTCGACATTACGTGAACACTCTCGAGCACTTGCGAGCTCGGGGCGTGAGGTTTGATCATGGCGGTGACTCCATACGAAGGGTGGTTTTCGCTGGAACTGAAGCTAGTTAATTTCGAAGACAGACCTCTTATTTGCTCGTCGCCGAATATGTGTATACACTGTTTTCTAGGTTTTGACTTGGAAGCAGTAGGTGTACTAAAATGTGTCGGTTTGTGTATTGGTGAGACTAGTATGCTATGTTCATGTTGACTTCTAGAAGTTTTTGAAGTTCTGCGATTTTTGCGAATTGGATTCGGAGTATGGAGATGTGAGCCTGTAATTTCAATATAACTTTGGTTTGAGCTCTGGTCTTTTATTTTTTTCTTTTGAGCTCGAGATCTATTAATCGTTTTATTTGTAATCGATTTACTCAGTGTTTTTAATTGATTCACCTGGTTATCATAAGATTTTATTTTATTTTTCAACGAACAGTTTTCAGCAAGTAGGTTTCCTATTTCGTCTTCGGCCGATGCCAGGTTAAGTCGCAGATCAGAGACGATTTTCTCTAACTCCTCTATTCTAGCATAAGTAAACAATCTTTCGGGGCAACTTCTATTTAATTCAGGAACAGATAAAGGCGGCGATTCATCTAAGTCATCCTCATTATCTGATGCATCCGACAATCCGTCGAAAGAATTTCTTGTGGGGATGATAGCGCGAAACGTCCGACGAACTGTAACATTTTCATCTGGTAATTGCATAACTAGGCAGGAATTACATGTCCACCTAATTCTTCGTTCAGGCTCCATCAAATAAAATCTTTCCAGCGAGACATTTCCGCAATCGAGATGGTAGATTAAATTGCACGATGAGCATCTAAGGAAGTTTCTGTTTGTTATGGAACACTTACACTTATCACAACATCGCTCCATAGTCAAAGGTGAATTCGTAAATAGTTGAAAAGTCACTCGTCAGTAGGACGTCAATAAGTTCAAAAATCGGGTGATAATGCGCCGCGCTGTGCAGTCTCGATGCGGTCTCCTTATCGCTCGGGCTTGCCGAAGATATCCGAACACAGCGGTCGTTGACCCGCAGTGACTCTTGACCGCTAATTGC
This sequence comes from Eudemis profundana, assembly GCA_947034925.1. Lineage (NCBI taxonomy): Eukaryota > Metazoa > Arthropoda > Insecta > Lepidoptera > Tortricidae > Eudemis > Eudemis profundana. Next base: position 2,820,367 of record OX344814.1, on the reverse strand, counting down.
ACAAATTTTAACGACACTTAGTCTGATGACTCATATTTTTAAAAATTAATATTGCGATAACTTGAAAACGGCTTGATTTATTTAAAAACTAATTGCACCATTATGTAGGTTATTTTCTTCGCTTTCTGTTAATATATATCACTTGCTTTAACTTTCACTTTTTATGCATTTTTTCGATTATTTTTTCTCGAGTACTAACAAAACAGTGTTGATACGTTAAGACCCGACCGGTCACTTGATATAAATTTTATTATTAAAAATACTATTTTTTTATGTTGGTATCAATGAATTTAGTTCGGAAAGTTTTGTTTTTATTAAAACCCGTAGGAATTTAATTGTTTTTTAAGTTGGTAGTTGTGCATTTTTATCGTAAAGTTAGAATTGAGCGCTTAATCCTTGACCTAAGTTTAACCTAGATTTAGAAGTCTGTGACTGTGTTTTGCGACTATAACGACACTGGTGCTGTTATGGGGAATAGGGTATAGACTTCTCTGAACTCACATTATGTATGTTCGTATATTAGTGTTCGTGACCAAGTAAAAGACAGGTACAGGAGTAGAAAAAGTAATAAATAGGATATTATAGTACATTGTGTATCAAGGGCGGTAAGTAAGGAATTATAAACGAGTGTTTGTTGCAAGGCCGAGGCGAAGCCGAGGGCTTTAATAACACGAGTTTGTAATTCCTTTACCGCCCGTGGCACACACAATGTTTTTCATCACACTTGTGAGGAAATCGAATTAAAATAACCTTACTTAACCTAAATAAAATTGTAAAACTAACAGTGACATTAGTGACATCCATAGACAATGCGAATATACTTATCAAGTCACGTTCGGAAACTATAACGGTAAAGACCTAAAACGGTTGGTTTTATATTTGCAAAATACTGAAATACACTATTTAAACATTAAATTAATGCAACAGAAATATGTGTTTATATGTATTTGCAATAACAGTTCTCTTTAAATAAATATTTCAGTGACAAAAGTTAAAAAAGTAAATTGGCATTTCCTTTGAACACGACAAATAAGAGTAAAACAAAACCATAGTTTCAAATTTAAAAAGAAAACCATTACGCCCTAGGGCGTAATAGGTCATTTACGGCCCGCAGAACCTACGTGTAATGACACCATTTTCGAGCAAGTGTGGTGAAAAATATTTTTCTTTTTAATTATTAGTTAATTAATTAGTAGCTTATTAATGGTTTTCTTTTTAAATTTGAATCGATGGTTTTGTTTTACTCTTATTTGTCGTGTTCAAAGGAAATGCCAATTTACTTTTTTAACTTTTATCACTGAAATATTATTTAACGAGAACTGTTATTGCAAATACATGTAAACACATATTTCTGTAACATTAATTTAATGTTTAAATAGTGTATTTCAGTATTTTGCCAATCTAAATCAACCGTTTTAGGCTTTTACCGTTATGGTTTCCGAACGTGACTCGACTTTCGCATTGTCTATGGATATTATGTCACTAATGTCACTGTCAGTTTTACAATTTTATTTAGGTTAAGTAAGGTTATTTTAATTAGATTTCGTCACAAGTGTGATGAAAAACATTGTGTGTGCCACGGGCGGTAAAGGAATTACAAACTCGTGTTATTAAAGCCCTCGGCTTCGCCTCGGCCTTGTAACAAACACTCGTTTGTAATTCTTTACTTACCGCCCTTGATACACAATGTACTAATTCATCCTTTCTAAGACAGCGCACTGTGCAAGAGAGAAGCTTAGAAAGTAGGTACGTATTCTAACAATACTATATTTAAACTAGGCAATATTATGATTATGATGTTTGTTTTTAAACTTTCCCGATTTTCTATGAAAGAAAGAGAAACATTTTTGTCTCTTCATTGGTCTTTTAATGTGTGTAAATTACACCACATTTTCAATCGTCGCAACCTGTAAGGGTTCGCATTGGGGTGAGATACCTGTGTAATACGGGTTCTCATAGATGGCGTTTAGGTTAATATCCTATTAAAAGCAGAATTATACGGAAATCAAAGTAGATGGCAAAGTTGAGGGCGCTTAGCGGGTGCTACGAGTGGTTGAGTCGCTGGGCCGGAAATCCAGAGGCACCGGGTTCGATTCCCGGTCTGTACACAGGTGAATGCCATTTAATTTTTCTGTGTACTTTGATTTCTTGTATCTATATATGTTTCACGATTTTCGTTAAGAAACTGAAATTATTTGGATATGTTAGTTTTTAGTGGACCATCTCTGAAATTTGTGTCGTGACAAAAGAGAGGTCAGCCTTTTTCGCGTGGTTTAATTTTTATGAGTTTTCGTACTTATTTCTTTTAACATAGGTATTTTTGTGGCCCATTGAGGCAAACCTTTTTTCCCGCAACTCATTGCGGTCTATTTATTTATTTATGCCACACCTGGCCATAAAGTGACGTTTTCCACACGCTACGCGTACGGAAAAAGCCGCTTTCTGGCCAAGTGTAGACATAAAATGATGTACACAACCCGGGAGGTAATAAAGAAAGCCCTCGATCGCATATTTACGTCCCTCGCTTGCAGCTCGGGCCGCCTTTCTTTGTATTACCACCCTAGTTATGTAATGTACTATTAAACACTAGACCCGCTCGCGACTTCGTTCACCGAAATAAGTTAAATGTCAATTTTTTGCTTCGGCTTGGTAGGGTAAAAATCATCCTATGTGTTAACCAGGGTTATAATATACCAGTATATCAAAATTCATGGAAATCGGTTTAGTTTTTGCGTGATGATCACACAAACATAGTGTTGCTATGATTCTAATATATACGCACAGAACAAACGTAAGTACAAATGGCGGACTTAATGCCAAACGGCATTCTCTACCGCTCAACCGTAGTTACGTTTTATTTTAATAAGAATGTCATATTACAAAAATTACCGGATCTCTAACACTTCACAATTCGGTACTTTGTCACAGCACTATCACTCACATCGCACTATAAACTAAAGTCGGTACACGTTAGTTCGGTACACGGTACCTACACGGTCGGTACACGTGCGGCTCGGGCGGCGGTCGCGGGAGAATGCGCGCGCAGAACGCTGGCTGTTAAGGGGAGGCTGGTGTGATGCAGTTCGGCCCGTCAAGTATTTTTTACAATTTCTCTCAGGGTCCGCTTTTGACCATGGTCAGACCAGATTTTATTTATTTATTTAAACTTTATTCCGTAAGGCATTCTCTACCAGCCAACCATCAGATTTTGTACATCTAGCCTGTATCAGGACGCTCTATAATACCTATGTGAAAGTCATTATTTTTTCGTTATGAGAAGTTAGAGGTCCCGGGTTCAAATCCCGGTAAGGGAATTTGTGTGATGAGCACGTTCCTGAGTTTTGGGTGTTTTCTGTCTATTTAAGAATATATTTTATCTGTATATGTATGTATATCGTGGTCTAGTAACCATAATACAAGGATTGCTTAGTTTGGGACTAGGTCTATTTGTGTAAAATTGTCCCCATAGTATTTATTTATTTCGGGGTTTGCTTTTGACCATGATTAGGCCAGATTTGGCACCTACCTAGACTATTTAATTTTGTCGATACATATGAAAGTCGTCCTCCTCCTCGCGTCTTGTTTCTCATTGCAGTAGGTCATGAACAGGGGTCGGATACCGGTATACAAATACTGATATAAATAAAAATACTGGTATTTTTTTCGTTCTTTAGTTTATTATTTAATTTTTTTATCGGACAATCTAATAATACGAAATCATTACTTTGAAGTAATGATTGCGCCCTACATAAACACCATAATATAATTCAAAATATTGTGCTATTTCGGGATTTTTGCAAAATACCGGGTCGGAGCCCTGGTTGTGAAGCCGGAATCAGCTACTTTCCGATGGTGTCCCGCCATCTGTGCCTGTTCTTGGCATGGTGAAGTGCGACGTGTAGAGTGGTACAGATGTGATCTGCCCATCTACTTGGGCTGCGGCCTGTAGGTCGTTTGCCATCAATCTTGTCAGTAAGGGCCGATATACAGACGCCCATACAAATCGTAGGGAGTTGCAGTTGGGTTGCAGTCCGTCTGTATCGGCCCTAACGATGAGTTGTTCAAGATTGTGGTCTTCTTTCCTGGCTATGTGACAGAGAAACTCTAGTACTCTGCGTTGACAGTTAGGTCTTGATATTCAGTTCCAGTGTCCAAGAAATTTGTATCATTCTCCTCCAGCACTTCATCTCGAAAGCATCAATGTGATCACAGCCTTTTTCACGGTCCAAGTCTCAGCTCCGTAGCTGAATATCGAGAAGACTAGAGACTTGGCCTAATTGGTTTTAGTTTCGGTTGAGATGTTGCGATTCCTCAATACTTATGCCTTGCAGATGGGATATTGCACTTTTCGCTATTTCTTTGCGCTATATATTCTAATTTCCACTTTATAAGAACCGGTATTGCTAAATAACCAATATAAATGTTTGCGACTTGGTACCTTTTCTTAACATTTTACTTATTTATTTAAACTTTATTGCACAATCCAAGAAAGTATAAATAGCGGACTTAATGCCGTAATGCATTATCTACCAGTCGTTTATTCGGGCTAAACAGAGGCATTATGCATACGAATAAAAGTTCAAGTGAAAAGCTTCGCCTTAAGAGGATGCACCCAAACGCGGAAGCCAGCACTGACCGCGGCCCCTCCCAACTTGTCTTTGCCGTCGATCGCGGCGCCACTGTCCTCACCCGCCTGCAATATCCATAGAACGTCGCTAGTTCGCCAGTTGGCCACCCGCAAACGTAAGTTGATATAACGGTCCAAGATGGCCGACCGACGGTTTATGATCGGGATTGGTAGTAAAGGTACTGTAATGAGTGAAGGTATACTTTCTCGACCTTTCCTGTCGTTAAAATAAATTGTTTGACATTAAGGTAAAAAGGGGGTTAATAATCGATGTTAATGACTTCAAGTTTGGTGATAAAAGGTTGAAATTTGTTTAATTTTAACCGACTTAAAAAAAGGAAGTTATCAATTCGACCCATATGTATGTGATTTTGTCAGAATTGCATAGTTTTCATATAAGTAAGTATGTTAGTCTATACCAGCTTCTAATCACGTATGCCAAATTTCGTAAGTGTATGTATGTTCGTCCGCGCATATCTCAAAAACTATAAAAGGATTGTAAAATCTTTTTCATCACACTTGCTCGAAAATGGTGTCATTACACGTAGGTTTTGCGGGCCGTAAATGACCTATTACGCCCTAGGGCGTAATGGTTTTCTTTTTAAATTTGAAACGCTGGTTCTGTTTTACTCTTATTTGTCATGTTCAATGAAAACGCCAACTGACTTTTTTAACTTTTATTACTGAAATATTTATTTAAAGAGAACTGTTATTGCAAATACATGTAAACACATATTTCTGTAACATTAATTAAATGTTTAAATAGTGTATTTCAGTATTTTGCAAATATAAAATCAACCATTTTAAGTCTTTACCGCTATGGTTTCCGAACGTTGCGCATTGTCTATGGATATGTCACTAATGTCACTGTCAGTTTTACAATTTTATTTAGGTTAAGTAAGGTTATTTTAATCAGATTTCCTCACAAGTGCGATGAAAAACATTGTGTGTGCCACGGGCGGTAAGGGAATTACAAACTCGTGTTATTAAAGCCCTCGGCTTCGCCTCGGCCTTGTAACAAACACTCGTTTGTAATTCCTTACTTACCGCCCTTGATACACAATGTACTATTTCATCACACTTGCTCGAAAATGGTGTCATTACACGTAGGTTTTGCGGGCCGTAAATGACCTATTACGCCCTAGGGCGTAATGGTTTTCTTTTTAAATTTGAAACGCTGGTTCTGTTTTACTCTTATTTGTCATGTTCAAAGAAAACGCCAACTTACTTTTTTAACTTTTATTACTGAAATATTTATTTAAAGAGAACTGTTATTGCAAATATACATGTAAACACATATTTCTAATGTCACTGTCAGTTTTACAATTTTATTTAGGTTAAGTAAGGTTATTTTAATCAGATTTCCTCACAAGTGCGATGAAAAACATTGTGTGTGCCACGGGCGGTAAGGGAATTACAAACTCGTGTTATTAAAGCCCTCGGCTTCGCCTCGGCCTTGTAACAAACACTCGTTTGTAATTCCTTACTTACCGCCCTTGATACACAATGTACTATTTCATCACACTTGCTCGAAAATGGTGTCATTACACGTAGGTTCTGCGGGCCGTAAATGAGCTATTACGCCCTGGGGCGCTTTTGAAACGCTAGTTCTGTTTTATTCTTATTTGTCATTTTCAAAGGAAACGCCAACTTACGTTTTTTAACTTTTATTACTGAAATATTTATTTAAAGAGAACTGTTATTGCAAATACATGTAAACACATATTTCTGTAACATTAATTAAATGTTTAAATAGTGTATTTCAGTACTTTGCAAATATAAAATCAACCATTTTAGGTCTTTACCGCTATGGATTCCGAACGTGACTTGACATTCGCATTGTCTATGGATATATGTCACTAACGTCACTGTCTGTTTTACAATTTTATTTAGGTTAAGTAAGGTTATTTTAATCAGATTTCCTCACTAGTGTGATGAAAAACAATGTGTGTGCCACGGGCGGTATAAGAATTACAAACTCGTGTTGTTAAAGCCCTCGGCTTCGCCTCGGCCTTGTAACAAACACTCGTTTTTAATTCCTTACTTACCGCCCTTGATACACAATGTACTATTTCAGTTGAACTAGGTACTATAGTCCAACAAAGCGAACTGTGCAAGTTTCATCAAAATCGGTTTAATAGTTTTAGATAAAAGTGTGTATCAGTCACTAGGAAAACGTGTCGTTTTTTAGCGTTATAAACAGCATAATAGATTTAAGTACTACTGAAATTAAGAAAATAAAGTAATAAAAAAGTGATTTAAAAAGTTAAACCGACTTCAAAAAAGAAAGAAATAAAAGCGGTATTACGAGGCTGGCACCGAACTCAAGCAAATATTTGGCATATTTTCTTTGGTTTAAAATGTGCACCTTTTATTTCTTCTTTTGCTTGAAGGCGGTTTAACATTTAAATAACTTTTTTATGCAGCTCTTTGTCGCGAAACAACATGAGAGGTCCCAAAAAGCCACAAATCTGCAATCGTCCATTGATACGTCAGCGCCATCTATTGCCATCATTCGAAACTAGACTTAATTATTCAAAATATGTAATACCGGGGTTTTTGCCTGTAATAAGAGAAAATAATTAAAACGCAGATTCTACTCATCAAACAATGAAATTTTTGTTCAACAACTTTTAAAAATTATGTAATCTTTAGATTTTATATTTTTCATACAATTTAAACAGAATTTATTTTCAATGTACATTGACAATGAACATGATAATACATTTCGCCGCTATACTTACTCAACTACGTATCTACTCCAATAGTTTCATAGGAAAATCACACTTTTCTACTCGTAACACAGGTGCGTTTTCTATCAAACTATTCGAGTAGATACGTGGTTGAGTAAGTATAGCGACGATTTGTATCTTAATAGAAAGTGTAAACGCCTACAGATTACAAATAGCAACAATACGATAATGCACATTGGTATTTTTTATTGTTAGGCATTTATTCTAATTCGTCATCCTAGTCAATTATAGTCTTTCTGTTTTAATTTGTCACATCCAGTAAATTCACTTGCTTATATACTTCTTACTCAAATGTGGTTTTACTCTATACTGGGGTGTCTGGACAACGATGACGCCGACGACGGAGCTTTTAAGGGCGTATAGTACAATTGATTTAATCGATAAATCACCACGTGGTTTTTTTTAGTGGATGGTAAAAAAAAATTAAAAACTATAAAAGTAATGCGTTTTTGTCATGATTATTTATAGTAGAAGAGCCGGCCTAACGACGACCTTCCCTCACTCTTTTTCCTAACGAAACATATACTGCATGAAAGAGCATGCATCAACAAACACAATGCACCAGGGTTGCCACCCCATATCCCGGCAAGGCTAGGGGTTGCCACGTTCTGAAGAGGTCACTAAAAAGGCTAATTTACCCTCATCCTTTTTCCTGACCGTTTTTACATAATAATGAAGGCAATTGCATTACAAGCAAGATGGTATAGGGTTGCCTATCGAAAACCCGGCAAGGCCTAGGGTTGCCGCGATTTTAAAATTACTGCGTGACATTTTTTGTCATTTTGACCAACTTCTATTATTCAGACGTTGTTACTGCCATTGAAGAAAATGATCCTCATACGGAACTGGGTCAACCCTCATTATTAGATTTTTTTGAAAAATGTCATTCGCTTGTTTGGTTAGAAGCCCTCATCCTTTTTCCTGACCATTTATACATAAAAATGTAGGCAATCACATTGCCTACACGATGGCATAGGGTTGCCTATCAAAAACCCGGCAAGGCCTAGGGTTGCCGCGATTTGAAAATTCTTGCGTGATATTTTTTGTCATTTTGACCAACTTCTGTTGTTCAGACGTTATTACTGCCATAGAAGAAAATGATCCTCATACGGAACTGGGTCAACCCTCATTACTAGATTTTTTTGAAAAATTTCATTCGCTTGTTTGGTTAGAAGCCCTCATCCTTTTTCCTGACCATTTATACATAAAAATGTAGGCAATCACATTGCCTACACGATGGCATAGGGTTGTTTATCAAAAACCCGGCAAGGCCTAGGGTTGCCGCGATTTTAAAATTACTGCGTGACATTTTTTGTCATTTTGACCAACTACTATTGTTTAGACGTTATTACTGCCATAGAAGAAAATGATCCTCATACGCAACTGGGTCAACCCTCATTACTAGATTTTTTTGAAAAATTTCATTCGCTTGTTTGGTTAGAAGCCCTCATCCTTTTTCCTGACCATTTATACATAAAAATGTAGGCAATCACATTGCCTACACGATGGCATAGGGTTGCCTATCAAAAACCCGGCAAGGCCTAGGGTTGCCGCGATTTGAAAATTCTTGCGTGATATTTTTTGTCATTTTGACCAACTTCTGTTGTTCAGACGTTATTACTGCCATAGAACAAAATGATCGCCATACGGAACCGGGTCAACCCTCATTACTAGATTTTTTTGAAAAATTTCATTCGCTTGTTTGGTTAGAAGCCCTCATCCTTTTTCCTGACCATTTGTACATAAAAATGAAGGCAATTACATTGCCTACACGATGGCATAGGGTTGTTTATCAAAAACCCGGCAAGGCCTAGGGTTGCCGCGATTTTAAAATTACTGCGTGACATTTTTTGTCATTTTGACCAACTTCTATTGTTTAGACGTTATTACTGCAATAGAAGAAAATGATCCTCATACGCAACTGGGTCAACCCTCATTAATAGATTTTTTTGAAAAATTTCATTCGCTTGTTTGGTTAGAAGCCCTCATCCTTTTTCCTGACCATTTATACATAAAAATGAAGGCAATCACATTGCCTACACGATGGCATAGGGTTGCCTATCAAAAACCCGGCAAGGCCTAGGGTTGCCGCGATTTGAAAATTACTGCGTGACATTTTTTGTCATTTTGACCAATTTCTATTGTTTAGACGTTATTACTGCCATAGAACAAAATGATCGCCATACGGAACCGGGTCAACCCTCATTACTAGATTTTTTTGAAAATTTTCATTCGCTTGTTTGGTTAGAAGCCCTCATCCTTTTTCCTGACCATTTATACATAAAAATGTAGGCAATCACATTGCCTACACGATGGCATAGGGTTGCCTATCAAAAACCCGGCAAGGCCTAGGGTTGCCGCGATTTTAAAATTACTGCGTGACATTTTTTGTCATTTTGACCAACTTCTATTGTTTAGACGTTATTACTGCCATAGAAGAAAATGATCCTCATACGCAACTGGGTCAACCCTCATTACTAGATTTTTTTGAAAAATTTCATTCGCTTGTTTGGTTAGAAGCCTTCATCCTTTTTCCTAACCATTTATACATAAAAATGTAGGCAATCACATTGCCTACACGATGGCATAGGGTTGTTTATCAAAAACCCGGCAAGGCCTAGGGTTGCCGCGATTTTAAAATTACTGCGTGACATTTTTTGTCATTTTGACCAACTTCTATTGTTTAGACGTTATTACTGCCATAGAAGAAAATGATCCTCATACGCAACTGGGTCAACCCTCATTACTAGATTTTTTTGAAAAATTTCATTCGCTTGTTTGGTTAGAAGCCCTTATCCTTTTTCCTGACTATTTATACATAAAAATGAAGGCAATCACATTGCCTACACGATGGCATAGGGTTGTTTATCAAAAACCCGGCAAGGCCTAGGGTTGCCGCGATTTTAAAATGACTGCGTGACATTTTTTGTCATTTTGACCAACTTCTATTGTTTAGACGTTATTACTGCCATAGAAGAAAATGATCCTCATACGCAACTGGGTCAACCCTCATTACTAGATTTTTTTGAAAAATTTCATTCGCTTGTTTGGTTAGAAGCCTTCATCCTTTTTCCTAACCATTTATACATAAAAATGTAGGCAATCACATTGCCTACACGATGGCATAGGGTTGTTTATCAAAAACCCGGCAAGGCCTAGGGTTGCCGCGATTTTAAAATTACTGCGTGACATTTTTTGTCATTTTGACCAACTTCTATTGTTTAGACGTTATTACTGCCATAGAAGAAAATGATCCTCATACGCAACTGGGTCAACCCTCATTACTAGATTTTTTTGAAAAATTTCATTCGCTTGTTTGGTTAGAAGCCCTTATCCTTTTTCCTGACTATTTATACATAAAAATGAAGGCAATCACATTGCCTACACGATGGCATAGGGTTGTTTATCAAAAACCCGGCAAGGCCTAGGGTTGCCGCGATTTTAAAATGACTGCGTGACATTTTTTGTCATTTTGACCAACTTCTATTGTTTAGACGTTATTACTGCCATAGAACAAAATGATCTTCATATGCCAGTTGCCTCATTGCCAGATTTTTTTGAAAAATTAAATTTTAACCACTTATTGTGTTTTCTGGCAAAGAGTTGCCTACCAAAACCCTTAATTTGTGTTTTTGTTCGGAACAAATGTTAAGAATTAAGATATTAGAAATTGGCCCGTCTAGGTCCTGGGCCAAAGAGCGAGTAGGCTGCGCGTTATACCTTTAACTTCTGGCCCAGGCTTAGTTTCAGTAGTTCGGTGATTTTAGTCCGGTTCAAACAAATATATATGAGTCGGACTAAAATCTCCGAACTACTGAAACTAGGCCCTGGCCCATCATCTGCGACCGAATAGTGTCTACATTTCGATGCTGACCCACCACTTACAACCGATGAATGTAGGGAGTAATTGGGGTTTCTGGACCATCATTATTGTAGACGGACGCTTACTACGACTAAGCATACACACACGACCCTCTTAAAATTTTTAAAGATAAGTTGTTGTTTAGTTTAAAATTAAGTAAGTTAGTTAAAATAAATAATCTTTGTATATATAATTCTGATAAGTAATTTCCTAGCTACTTTAAACCTATTTACGTGACAAGAGAACAACAGTGGAGTGTCTAAGCCTGGCCTTTTATTGGGATCCGTCTATGATAGCATTAATACAGATACTCTCAACACCCCTCGGTTCTATGTGGTGGATCAGAACAGGCAGGTCCTTTCTTGATGAACATGCAATTTTCAAATTTATAATATATTAGGAAAACTAATGTTAAATCATAATAACTTAATTGTTTTAAATGTACTTCACACAACATGTTATGAAATTAATAAATACACATATTATACAATAAAAGTCATTTATTTACATACGTATGTGGCTCCAGTTGCAGATGTAATTGTGTCCGTCCATCGCATAGGCATACGGCCCCTACTCCTTTTTCCTGCCATGCGACCAGTAATTAGGAGCTTCTCGAGACTATCTGGACCTGATCTGACCAGATGCCCGAAAAAGCTTTGGACACGTTGTGTACAGATTGTGGAGAGTCTCGTTTTGATGTTGAGCTCGTCGAGAATAGACTCATTCGTGCGTCGCTCAGTCCATGATACTCGGAGCATTCTGCGCCAGCACCACATCTCAAATGCATCTATCCTGCGACGAGTACGAGCTTTCAAGGTCCAGGTTTCAGATGCGTACAAAAAGATCGAGAAGACAAGGGTCCGCATGAGTCTTATCTTTGTTTTGCGGTTGATGCCTCTGTTCCTCCATATCCTCTCGAGTCTTTTCACTGCCGATTTGGCCATCTGCGATCTTCTGATCACCTCTTGGTCGCAGTCGCTGTCGTCACTTATTTGAGATCCCAAATACACAAATTTGTGCACTACCTCCAGATCGCGCAACTCATGGGATCTCAACATGGTACCAGCACGATCAACAAACATCAGCTTTGTCTTGCTCCGGTTAATTTTGAGGCCGTATTCAGCGCTGATGAGCTCAATCCTTTTCAGAAGGCCCGCTAGCTCTTCCTCAGAGGCGCCTATTATTGCAGGCTAGCATTCATCAAGCCCAAAATCGTGCAGCTTGGAGAGCGTTGGTGAAGAGTTCCCGCAGCCGTCACGTCCCTCAGCCATGAGGATACGACGAAGAAGAGAAGAGACATACGTATAATGGATCTTCTATGATACGTGCAAATATCGCAGACAACCTGCATAAATATAATCTATTTTGTTAGAGCTATTTTTTTATATGTAAAAATGATACTATTGCTTCATAATATCATATACCCAATGCAGTTGCGAAACTGTAACAAAACAATTACCATATGGACAAAACATTTAAAAGCTATAAAAAAACAGAGACACTTCCAAGTCATGCAACTTAAACATAATATGAATCATTTTAAACATATAGGTAATAGATACGAACTGGTCCGTACAGAACGTATGACCAGCTCACATTCAGTCGGCTGAAGTACTCGATTGAGAAAATATCTACTTAACATAATCACAACCTGTATGTCGCAAAGTACTTTTATCGTTGTTGGCTCACTGGAGGACTTAACGGAAATTTTGTAGAGCGTGAGTATATTTTCTAAATTTCTGGACTGGTCCGGGAATGAAATTGGATAAGACCAAAGTCACGTTTAAATCATTCCTGAACCCAGTGCACTTCATCGTCGATTATGTCAGTGTCGAAGTTCTTTGGGAGTACCTAGGATCATGTCGAATGTCCAGTCCTTGTAGCGGAAATCACAGTATTGGCTGGAAACTCGGTTCTCGAAGTTGTTGACGAATACGTCTATGTAGGACAAACAACCCAGCTAGGCAGGTCCAACTTCAAGAAAGAGATCAATTGACAGATCCAACTCGGATGGGCAGTGCTTGGGAAACTGCAAAGTATCTTCTCGTCCAAGATACCTCAGTGTTTGAAGCCGAAAGTCCGATATCCGTATCTAGGTCCGATCTATACGGATATCTGGTGGCCGAGGACGTTGAAGGGCACATGCAGAGACGCCTTGACGAAAGTACAGAGAACGGCATGCATGGCTCTAACAGGGGCGTTCAGAACCACGCCAACGGCGGCAATGGAGGTAATGCTAAACCTACCCCCGCTACATATAGAGATTCAGTCAGAGGCGCGCAAATCCCTTCACAGACTGAAAACAATGGGTCTATGGAGCTATTGCGCGCCTAAAACGAAACACACAAACATGGAAACAAACGATTTCCTAGATCGAATAACGGCCATGGGCGGCGATAAGATGCTGCCAAGGCACATGTTCCGAAGGAACTTCCAAGTTCAAATATCAACAAGGGCCGAATGGGCTGAAGGTCGCACATCGTCAACCGAGGATAACAATGACAACATATGGTACACAGACGGATCCAAAATGGACTCCGGCACGGGAACAGGCATTCATGCAATAGACTACAATGTCAGTATTAAGATGGGAGGTTATGCTACTGTCTTCCAAGCGGAGACATATGCCATAATCGCCTGTGCCCAAGAGAATATAGATAGGCGTACCAAGGGGAAAAACATCTATATACTCAGCGACAGTGAAGCGGCACTTAAAGCGCTTACGGCGCCGAAAGTGGACTCTAGACTGGTATATAGTGGCGTCCAAGCCCTGAATAAACTTGGAAGGCATAACAAGGTGAAACTAACGTGGATCCCAGGGCACGAAGGCTTCATCGGCAACGAAAAAGCTGATAAGCTAGCCAGAAAGGGCTCGGAGGGTACACTCATTGGGCCGGAACTATGTGTGGGTCTCTCACAGGGGACCATAACAACAGCCATCAAGGACCACGCCAAGCATCAACACCAACTAGAGTGGAATAACACGGCGGGCCTGAGGCATTCGAAGTTCTTTATGAAAAGAGTTAACACACGCTGGACCAACAAACTAAGGAAGTACAGCAGAAGACAGCTCAGAACCATAACGGGGGTGTTTACAGGTCACTTCGGGGTCAAAGGACTCCTGACTAAGCTGGGACTATCAGACAATGCTGAATGCAGAATGTGCGGCGAGGAAACAGCGACAATGAAACACATATTGTGCGAATGTCATGCCCTCGCCAGAACCAGAATGAAAGAATTTGGCACTGGTTACCCAGAGCCAGAGGAATTCCAGGCACTACCAATGAGGGTCCATCATCCGATTTATGGAGATGGTGGAACAGGCCATGGCGTAGATGCGGTAAGGGGTAATTACACAAAAGATGCCATTGGGTCGAAGTGTATCCGTAAGGACCCCTATCACCAAGATAAGATAACTAAAATAGTAGTTTATTATTCATCATCATCATCATCATTTCAGCCATAGGACGTCAACTGCTGGACATAGGCCTCCCCCATAGATTTCCAATTAGTTCGGTTGGAAGCAATCTGCATGCACCGTGAGCCAGCAGCCTTAACCAGATCCTGTCCTGATCTGTCCATCTTGTTGGCGGGCGTCCGACGCTGCGCTTGCCGATTCTCTCCCGCTTCTTGCTGGTCTCCATTCGAGAACATTACATCGGTGCCTGAAGACAATCACATCATCGGTGTCTACAATCAGTGTGTTGCCAGTGATGACATAATTATGGATCCGAGACGTAGTGCTTCACTGTAGGCCTTATGAATAGGCTCAGAGTCGCTCGAAAGGGCTATGCTCGGGGTTTCTCTGCGGGATCGAATCAGAAATGAGGAGATATGTAGAAGAACGAGGGTCACCGACATAGCCAAACGGATAAGCTTGTTGAAGTGACACTAATCACGACGCATTTGTCAATTTGGGCATAGAATAAAAAAACTTAACGACGCCGATCTCCAGCAAGAAGTCCGGTATAAAAATCTCATTTTCTCAGCTTTCCCATTACTTTTGGGAATAAAAAATACGCAGTGGTAAAGCCCATAACATTATCTTAAATCTTTAATTGGTTTCGTTTGTGTCCGCTAGAAGGGCAAATTGGGGAAAAAATTACCCAATGTCCTTTAATTAAAAAAAATTATGATGTTTCGTACCTCAAAAGGAAAAAACGTAACCTGTCTAAGTAAGTTTAGTTTTAGAGTACGACGCTAGATGTCGCTGTACCGGCAACGGTCAATTCGTAGATCGCGCGAACGACTTGTCTTCGCAAAATCTATAAAGCATTTCTTATTTTTGTGTCAATGTTCCTTGTTGTTGAATAAAGTATATAGTTGACGATTCAGAATCCGACTTTACTTATTCAGACCTCAGTACACCCGTGTACATGGTCCATCGACTCGGACGTTTTTGAGGCAGTGTTTGGTAGTTCGGCGTAGAACTACGCTCCGCATCGCGCCCATAGTAACAGTGGATTGCTGTTCGGAGGGCAGCGAAGGTTTTTTGGTAAAATAGCAGCTACCACTAGCGCCATCTGGTGGCGAGTAGCAGCGGCTAAAAGGACAGCGATATTCTTGGAGCAACAGTTGAAGCTAACAATTAGCAGCGCCATCTGTTGGCGAATAGCAGTGACTATAACAGCGCCATCTGTTGGCAACAAGTGGTGACATCGCAGGCGGCGCATGATTCAAAGGTGGATTGTGGCTACCAGGAGTACAGCGGAGTGCAGGAGAGTATCTACGTCTCAACGTACACAGGAGGTTTGAGTGAGTGAAGTGGTGAAGTGCAAACCGTGAGTACTTTTATAATTTATTTACGGGAATCAGAACTTTAAAGGCGAAGATTAAAATAGAACAATTTAGCAGATATTGGTGTTACGAATTTCAACCTTATTATAAAGACAATTGTATTTAGTAAACTCATCAAGAACTTTGAACCTTATGTCAAGGCAATCCTGAACTTAGATTATTTCTTTAACTTGTGTATTTACTTAACATAACTTTGAATAATTGTTCTAACAGTAAGTATTAGGGACTTAGAATTTTAAGTGAAAAAACGAAGGTACGGGGAACCTATGCCCAATTTCACCCAGAAGTTTGCAAGTTAAAAACACTTGTAATTTTTTCGCGATTAGTATTCTAAATTTTCTAAGTTAAAAAACACTTGTAAAAATTTCGGCATTTATTTAGTAAATTTTCTAAGTTAAAAAGACTTGTATTTTTTTCGCGATTTGTGTTGTGAATTTTCTAAGTCCAAGTTTTATTAAGCCTGTTAGTTGATCAGTTGTTCTATTAAACTACTTAAGTTTTATTTGTTTCATAATGGAAAAATTGATCAATTGCCAAGATGACCTGTCTAAAAGAATTATTAAAGCACGGCAGAACTTTAAAAAATCGCCTAAGGATCGCATAACCAAAGTTTATCTAGAAACTAGGATTGAGTCATTGGAACAGTTGTGGGCCGAATTCAGACAGGGTCATAAGGAACTCATGCAAGGTAGTGATCCAACTCTATTAAAACAACATAAATATATCACAGGAGAGGTTTATGATGTCACTGAAGAGGAATTTACTAATTTTAAATGTGAATTAAAATTGAATTTAGAGATTTTTTCAAGGAAAGTAACTACAGCACAAGTTAACGAAAATGAAGGGCAAGCGAGCGCAAGGTCAACCCTAGTCAAGTTACCAAAAATTAGTATTCCTACATTTTCGGGTAAATATACGGAATGGACTACTTTCAGGGATCTTTTTGTATCCATGATTGATAAAAATGATTCCTTGGATAGTGTCCAAAAATTACAGTATCTAAAAGGTTACTTGACTGGGGAAGCAGAGCAATTAATTAGATATATACCAGTGACAGAGGCGAATTATGACAAGTGCTGGCAAACATTAAAGGAGCGTTACAGTAACAAAAAGTACCTGTCGCATTGTATTTTAAAACGGTTGCTCAGCCAACGCAATGCAACAAGTGAGTCGGCAAGTTTCCTGAAAGAACTAATGGATACCTCCTCAGACTGTTTGAGTGCATTAGCTAATTTAGGCATCAATGTTTCGACTTGGGATATAATTGTAATCCATTTGCTTTCACTGAAATTAGATCCCGAATCCCGCAAGCAGTGGGAACTGAATGTAACAACGAATGTGACTTCAGATGACTTGCCGACCTTTGATCAGTTCAAAAAATTCCTTACGAGCAGATATCGCGCCTTAGAATTTATTGAACCAAAAAATGTAAATAAACCCACGACGTCTTATGCTAGGCCAGCACCAGTCAGTCATGCTAAGGTGTTGCATGCCGCAAATATAACTAAACTAAGTTGTGAGTACTGTAATGAAGATCATAAACTGTGTTTCTGTAGAAAGTTTGCAAGTTTAAGTTACGAAAAAAGGCATGAGTTCGTCACAAATAACCGTATATGTTATAACTGTCTAGGAAGTAACCACGGGGTACGATTTTGCCAAAAACCTACATCTTGTAGAGTGTGTAAGAAAAAGCATCATTCTTTGCTTCATCCAACAGGTGTTCATACCTCCACTGTTAATTCAGGAAAGTCAGGTCAAACAGTGGAAGAAGTTGCAGGTGAAGTTGGCGAATCGAGCAATGTGCCAGATACTCCGCACATAGCATCGCACATGGCATGCAGTAATGTAAGTACACAGGTGTTATTGGCCACTGCTTTAATAGAAGCTGAAGCAAGAACTGGTTACCAAGTGATTCGTGCCTTGCTAGATCAGGGTTCTCAGGCTTCATTTGTGACGGAAGACACAGTGCAAAGATTGGGCCTAAAGAGAATACCTATCAATAATGCTATTTCAGGTCTTGGTGGAGGCAAGGCCATGGTTTCGAAATATATGGTAAGGCTGAAAATAAAATCAAGAACGGAACCAAACTTTGAAATGGAGGTGAGAGCATATGTGCTAAGCAGTATTACCACATATTTACCTGGAAAAAGAGTTCAATTGGAGAGATGGGTTGAGTTGCATAAGTTATGCTTAGCTGATCCAGCCTACGAGGTACCTAACAAAATAGATGTTCTATTAGGTGCAGAGGTCTACTGCCAGATATTAAAGGAAGGGGTGCGACGAGGTCCCAGGGGATCTCCCGTCGCACAAAGCACCACCCTTGGGTGGATCCTAGCTGGGCCAGTAAGTTCGGAGAGAGGTCAAAACAGTATCACGGTGTTGCATGCACATGTTGATGAGGATGAGATACTGAAACGCTTTTGGGAAATGGAATCCGAGCCTGTAGTAAAATCTAAAATGTTAACACAAGAAGAACAAAGGTGCGAGGATATCTTTGCGGCTACCACGCGCAGGGCTGAAGACGGTAGATACGTGGTAAAGCTACCGTTTCGTGATGAAGAACCAGCCTGCAAAGACGGGGACTCGCGGAGTATTGCTGTAAAACGACTAGAGAACTTAGAGCGAAAGTTTGCAAGAAACACTGTACTGAAAGATAGATATAAAGAGGTCATAAACGAGTACATACAGTTAGGTCACATGGTAGAGGTACCGAAGCCAGATGTAAAAAGAGCTCAGGCGGTATACTTACCCCACCATGCCGTCATCAGAGAGGATAAATCCACCTCGAAGGTCAGAGTAGTCTTCGACGCGTCATGTAAGAATAAGGAAGACGTGTCCCTGAATGACACTCTAATGGTTGGACCCACGTTGCAACCAGAGCTGCGACATTTGATCATGAACTGGAGAATATATCCCGTATGCTTAATCAGCGACATTGTCAAGATGTATAGAATGGTAAGGGTGGCCGAGGAAGACTCTGATTTCCAACGTATCGTTTGGAGAGAAGAGTCAGAACAAGAGATAAGTGACTACAAGCTATTAACAGTCACTTTTGGAACGGCCTCGGCACCGTATTTGGCCGTTAGGGCGTTAAACCAAGTAGCTGCTGATCATAAAGACCAGTTTCCATTAGCAGCAAGTAGAGTGGATAAGGAATTTTATATGGACGACCTAATGACTGGAGGACAAACCACCGAAGAAGCGTGGCAACTATACATAGAGATGAAACGGCTTTTAGGCAAAGGAGGATTTATACTGCAAAAATGGTCGAGCAACGATGAAGAATTATTAAACCGAATTTACAAAGAAGAAAACGATGAGAATGTAAAAGAAACAAAGGATTTAGAAACGAAGGACAACAGTACAATAAAAATTCTAGGGCTAACATGGAACCGAAAAGAAGACGAGTTCCGGTATTCAGTGAAGTTGCCCGAGTTAACTTCTCCGGTGACAAAACGGAAAATAATTTCCGACATCTCTAGGCTATTCGACCCGTTGGGGTGGATAGCACCGTGTGTCATCAAGGCCAAGGTTTTCATCCAATCTTTGTGGACTTCTGGAGTCGGATGGGATGAAGAGCCTCCTGCTAAGCTCTTAGAAGACTGGTATAACTACCGAGAAGAGCTAGCTCAGTTGAATACTTTCTGCATTCCCAGGTGGCTGAATTTAAAATCCGACAATGAAAAGGTAGAGTTACACGGCTTTTCAGACGCATCCAAGGTCGCATATGCGGGAGTCGTCTACCTTCGGGTAATAAGTGCATCGGGAACAGTCCATGTGGGTCTTGTTGGGGCTAAAACAAGAGTAGCTCCAATAAAACAAGTTAGTATACCGCGATTGGAACTATGCGGTGCAGTTCTACTGGCTAAATTGCTTCTGGAGATCGCTGATGTTCTAGACATTCCGAAGAGCAACATCAAGGCGTGGACTGACTCGACAGTCGTCCTGGCGTGGCTTAACAAGCACCCTAGTAACTGGAAAACCTTCGTAGCTAATCGAGTGTCTGAGATCCTGACAACGTTGGACTCATCACATTGGTTTCACGTATCTACGAAGGAAAATCCAGCAGACTGTGCATCACGGGGTTTACGGCCAGCAGAATTAACTAACCACAGCATGTGGAAAAATGGACCGAGCTTTTTAGGTGTCGGACAAGTCAAGTACAGTAAGTTAAAGAACAACGACACTACTGATGAGCAGGTGACCAATTTACATATAAATGTTGGCGAGGACATGGCATTTCTAAATAAATATTCAAGCCTTAAAAGGTTGATCAGAGTAGTGGCGGTATGCAGACGGTTTATAACAAAAAGGGACTCACGCTACTCTAATCAAAGCTCATCATATTTAAGGACATGGGAATTGGATGAAGCATTGACAGTTTGTATCAAGTTAACTCAAGAAGAGGAATTTGGGAAGGAGATTGCAGAAATTAAGAAAAAGGGATTTATACAAACAAAGTCTTCAACAATATTGAAACTTACGCCGTTTATTGACCAGAAAGGAGTACTCAGAGTAGGCGGCAGGATATCCCAATCGCAAGAGAGTGAAAATGTGAAACATCCGATTCTGCTGTCCAACAAATCACATTTTTCAAAGCTGATAGTGGCTGACGCTCATGAAAAAACGCTCCATGGTGATATCCAGCTAATGATAAATTATGTTAAATCAGCATATTATATCACAAGATTAAAGGACCTGGTTAAACATCATGTCAGCCGATGTGTAAAATGCATCAGACACAAGGCCAAATTGAGAACGCAGCTGATGGGATCTCTACCTTCAGTCAGGGTCACACCAGCTAGAGCGTTTAGTCGAAGCGGTGTGGACTATGCAGGGCCTATTAGCCTGCGCACCACGAAAGGAAGAGGACATAAAGCATATAAAGGATACATATGTTTATTTGTATGCATGGTGACTAGGGCTGTACACATCGAAGTTGCAAGTGACTTATCTTCTAGAGGTTTCTTGGAAGCCTTTAAACGGTTTGTAGCTCGACGAGGTCATTGTGTCGAGCTCTATAGTGATAACGGGACCAACTTTGTTGGAGCGTCCAAAGAACTGCGAGAAATGTTTCAAGAAGAAAAGTCAACCATGCTACAAGAGATACGAGAGAGTTTAGCAACTATTGGAACTACCTGGAACTTTATACCCGCGCGCGCTCCTAACTTCGGCGGCCTGTGGGAAGCAGGTATAAAATCAACAAAATATCACATTAAACGAGTAATTGGCGATGCTACTCTCACCTTTGAAGAGATGTCTACTCTCCTAAGTCAAATAGAGGCATGCCTTAACTCACGCCCAATATCAGTGATCAACAATGATCCTGAAGAGCCTAATCCTTTAACACCAGGACATTTCCTGATAGGTGAACCCTTGGTGACAGTTCCTGAAGTGTGTTACGAGACATCTACTCTCAGCACGTTGAAGCGGTGGCAATTAACCCAGCGAATGCTTCAAGGTTTTTGGCGTCGGTGGTCAGCCGAGTACCTGACACATTGCTTGCACCGTTACAAATGGGCCTTTCAAACTCCGGAACCTAAGGTTGGAGATTTGGTACTAGTAAAGGAGGACGATTTGCCTCCTACAAAGTGGCTTTTTGGCAGAATCGTACACGAGTACCCCGGGCAAGATGGACTAACGAGAGTAGTCTCATTAAAGTGTAAAGGCTCTCTAATAAAACGACCAACATCAAA
Source organism: Eudemis profundana (assembly GCA_947034925.1). Classification (NCBI taxonomy): domain Eukaryota; kingdom Metazoa; phylum Arthropoda; class Insecta; order Lepidoptera; family Tortricidae; genus Eudemis; species Eudemis profundana. Next base: position 2,798,632 of record OX344814.1, on the reverse strand, counting down.
ACTTTGCCTTCTGCCTATAAGTGAATAAGGTAATTTGTTTATGTATTTAGTAAAGTATTATTTTCATTGTGTGTTACGTGTAGATTATAGATTAAGTAATGAGAGTTGTATGTTTAGTGAACGGCCAGTAGGGACCGACGTCGTATAGCTCAACCCACTGATTAACCGAGATTTTGTAGAACGAGTTCGAGTTTGCACGGTGGGCGGCGCTAATGAAGGACAGTCTGTCCTTGGTGGGCGGTATGTCTAAGTAAGTTTAGTTTTAGAGTACGACGCTAGATGTCGCTGTACCGGCAACGGTCAATTCGTAGATCGCGCGAACGACTTGTCTTCGCAAAATCTATAAAGCATTTCTTATTTTTGTGTCAATGTTCCTTGTTGTTGAATAAAGTATATAGTTGACGATTCAGAATCCGACTTTACTTATTCAGACCTCAGTACACCCGTGTACATAACCCTTATAGGATCACTCGTGTGTCTGTCTATCTGTCTGTCACAGCCAATTTGTTCCGAAAGTACTTGACCGGTTGAGTTGAAATTTGGTACATATATTAAGTTTAATGACCCAAACATGGACGGGTTACGAAAATATATGAATTTAAATCATGGGGGCCACTTTTTAGGGGACAATTAGAAAATTAAAAAAAAGGTAGCAAAACCATATCGTGTAGGGCATGCAATACCGGTTTTATTTGTACGGGCCAGTACCGAAAGACCAGTTTTTCGTGTGACATATTAAATGAAAGGGCTCTTTGCGAGAATCTCAAATTTATTTTTATTAAAACTGTTAAATTAAAGTTATTTATGGAAAGAGGCAAAACTTGACCATCCCCCCTTATCTCCGAAACTGTTGGAACTATAATTTCGAAAGGGAAGGAAAACCTATAAAAAGCCTGTGCAATTAAGTAAAATTGTTTTAAACGTACGGAACCCTCTCCACGTGAGTCTAACTCGCAGTTGTCCGGTCTTTTTAAAAAGAGGGTCGTGAGTCTATCCTTAGTCGTATTTAGCGTTCGTCTACAATAATGATGGTCCAGAACCTCCAGTTACTCCCTACATCCCAAACAAGCGAATGAATTTTTTAAAAAAAATCTGGCAATGAGGGTTGACCCAGTTGCGCATGGGGATCTTTTTCTTCTATGGCAGTAATAACGTCTAAACAATAGAAGTTGGTCAAAATGACAAAAAATGTCACGCAGTAATTTTAAAATCGCGGCAACCCTAGGCCTTGCCGGGTTTTTGATAGGCAACCCTATACCATCTTGCTTGTAATGCAATTGCCTTCATTCTTATGTAAAAACGGTCAGGAAAAAGGATGAGGGCTTCTAACCAAACAAGCGAATGAAATTTTTCAAAAAAATCTATTAATGAGGGTTGACCCAGTTGCGTATGAGGATCATTTTCTTCTATGGCAGTAATAACGTCTAAACAATAGAAGTTGGTCAAAATGACAAAAAATGTCACGCAGTAATTTTAAAATCGCGGCAACCCTAGGCCTTGCCGGGTTTTTGATAAACAACCCTATGCCATCGTGTAGGCAATGTAATTGCCTTCATTTTTATGTACAAATGGTCAGGAAAAAGGATGAGGGCTTCTAACCAAACAAGCGAATGAAATTTTTCAAAAAAATCTAGTAATGAGGGTTGACCCGGTTCCGTATGGCGATCATTTTGTTCTATGGCAGTAATAACGTCTGAACAACAGAAGTTGGTCAAAATGACAAAAAATATCACGCAAGAATTTTCAAATCGCGGCAACCCTAGGCCTTGCCGGGTTTTTGATAGGCAACCCTATGCCATCGTGTAGGCAATGTGATTGCCTACATTTTTATGTATAAATGGTCAGGAAAAAGGATGAGGGCTTCTAACCAAACAAGCGAATGAAATTTTTCAAAAAAATCTAGTAATGAGGGTTGACCCAGTTGCGTATGAGGATCATTTTCTTCTATGGCAGTAATAACGTCTAAACAATAGAAGTTGGTCAAAATGACAAAAAATGTCACGCAGTAATTTTAAAATCGCGGCAACCCTAGGCCTTGCCGGGTTTTTGATAGGCAACCCTATGCCATCGTGTAGGCAATGTGATTGCCTACATTTTTATGTATAAATGGTCAGGAAAAAGGATGAGGGCTTCTAACCAAACAAGCGAATGAAATTTTTCAAAAAAATCTAGTAATGAGGGTTGACCCAGTTCCGTATGAGGATCATTTTCTTCTATGGCAGTAATAACGTCTGAACAACAGAAGTTGGTCAAAATGACAAAAAATATCACGCAAGAATTTTCAAATCGCGGCAACCCTAGGCCTTGCCGGGTTTTTGATAGGCAACCCTATGCCATCGTGTAGGCAATGTGATTGCCTACATTTTTACGTATAAATGGTCAGGAAAAAGGATGAGGGCTTCTAACCAAACAAGCGAATGACATTTTTCAAAAAAATCTAATAATGAGGGTTGACCCAGTTCCGTATGAGGATCATTTTCTTCTATGGCAGTAACAACGTCTGAATAATAGAAGTTGGTCAAAATGACAAAAAATGTCACGCAGTAATTTTAAAATCGCGGCAACCCTAGGCCTTGCCGGGTTTTCGATAGGCAACCCTATACCATCTTGCTTGTAATGCAATTGCCTTCATTCTTATGTAAAAACGGTCAGGAAAAAGGATGAGGGTAAATTAGCCTTTTTAGTGACCTCTTCAGAACGTGGCAACCCCTAGCCTTGCCGGGATATGGGGTGGCAACCCTGGTGCATTGTGTTTGTTGATGCATGCTCTTTCATGCAGTATATGTTTCGTTAGGAAAAAGAGTGAGGGAAGGTCGTCGTTAGGCCGGCTCTTCTACTATTATTTTTAATATTTTTTTTGCCCTGTTATTGGAATATTTGATTAAAATTATTAGTTTAAATTGATTGCTTACACATTTAGCTATCCAATAATACTCTTTTTACATTTGTAGGACGGATAATTGACACATAATGGCAAAATTACCACGTGCGCCCGTGCTCAGTTATTTGAATATTAAATTGCCGCCATTTAATTACCATCTCCTCAAAAATAAATCCGCTTGGAGATTTATCGATAAGATCGATAGTACTATATACGCCCTTAAAAGCTCCGATATCTTTGCCCAGACACCCTGTATAAATAGATACAAGAAATCAAAAGTACACAGAAAAATTGAATGGCACTTACCTTTGGTCTAGACTGGGAATCGAACCCGGTACCTCTGGATTTCCGGGCCAGCGTCTTTACCACTTCGTCCACCGGAGCACCCAGCAATTGCCCTCAACTTTGCCATCTACTTTGACTTCCGTATCATTCTGGTTTAATAGGATTTTAAACCTAAACACCATCTATGAGGACTTGTACTCGTATGACACATGTATCTCACCTTTTCTGTGTACTTTGATTTCTTCATCATCATCATCATCTGAGGCGCTACAGCCCTGGGTGGGCCTTGGCCTGGTCGAGCATCTTCCTCCACTCCAGTCTATTCTTGGCTTTTTCTCTCCAGCCGCTAACAGCGATCGCTTTAAGGTCTTTCTCAACGCCATCCAACCATCGAAGTTTCGGCCTGCCGCGGTTACGACGGCCGTCCGGTTTGCCATCAAGTAAGTTTAATGGGGCTCTAGTTACATCCATTCGCGCTAAGTGTCCATTCGCGCTAAGACTTTGATTTCTTGTATCTATTAAAAAATTTAGAGTAATTTACCAGCATTAAAAAAGGAATAAAGAAACATCAGGTTTATTTAATGTGGTGTGGTGTAGCATTTCTTTTTCGATGAATGTGTATCTTCTTAATAACGCTCAAGGACTCTCAGCTCTGGCTTGCCTTCATTGGCCGTCCAGAGAGGAGCGTTAGAGCTATATGCTCCAAGCGTGGTCACTATTTAACATGGGCCCGTCTAGCGGAGGGCAAGTCACCGTCTGTCAGTGCCATCTTAGCTTTGAATTTTTCCTGACAGACGCCGCCATGTCTCAATCAATAGCCCAGTTTCCTGTCCATATTTCCACCACCATAGCCCAGTAGATTTAGACCCCATCATGCACAATAGTGCTTGCATCTAGCGGGGGCTGGCTCTGTGTGCGTCCGTTACATAAAATTGTCGAAAGGGCCTCTACGCATTGGTTTCAGCTCCGCGCTCGCCTCTCAAAGGTCCGGGACACCATAGTCCCGTGAACGGGTATGTTATAAGGGGCGCAAAAGGGCCAATGATGATTATATGATCTAAGAAAGATTCAACGTTTGAAGTTAGTTTTTTTTATAAAAGTATAATTTATTTGACCAAAATAACTTTACTGTTTCCCAGACTTCCCCTTCTCAATATTTCCATATGGCTTTTAATTTCTTTTACAGTGTGCCCAAATGCACGTTGGTACTAATTTACAGTACAGCCATGAACGACCTTCCATAGCGAGCGATCAGTCATCGCAGCCCGTCACTCGGTCAATGCAGTCAAGGCTCACCCGGATCTAGGGTTGCCAGTAACATATCATTTATTTAGTAATGGGATAGCAAGGTACTAACCTTTTTAGATTAATATTGATATTTCTTCTTATTAGCGACAGACCGCCTGTTTATTTATTTAGACTTTATTGCACAAAAGAAGAAGAACTTATCGTATAAAAGGCGAACTTAATGCCATAGGGCATTCTCTACCAGTTAACCTTAGGGCTAAGCAGATAGCTTGTGCGCGGTGCAACTAACGTCATTAAATTTTAATTAAAACTCAACTGTTGTTTATATGTTATGCCCGTTATATACATATACATATTCAATATGCTGTTTCAGATTTAAGTTACCTATATTATGATCTTATCTTTGATGCGCAATCGGGCTGACGTAGCCTGGAGAAACCCCTGCCGGCGTAAAACTACGCGCGATTTGGGGATAGAACCAACGCGATAGCGCCCCCCTGGATAACTTCCAAGGATTCCTGGATAACCGCCCCCCTAGGAATCCACCACTTTGGGAACCTATGGTCTAGTAGAAAATAATAATTTTCAAAATTACCTACCCCAAGTTCTAAATTACCATCGCACCTTAACTTGTAGTGTTTGGCAACCCTAATGGCAGCCCACTCTTGCGCATAAGTTATCGTAGGAAGGCATGCCGCTGCACTTGTTTAGGGCGTTGCGCAACGCTCCAACTGTCCCCATTGCAGCGTAAAGGTAGCATGCCTCGCATTCTGAGGTATCGCGAGTTCGCGAGGCATCAAGAGATCGAGTCGAGGCAAATGCTTTAAGATGAAACAGGAGGGCAGTTTTTCCATACAAACGTAGTCCCCTGTTTCCTCCCTGGATAATGCCAGTAGAGCAATAATTTTTTGTCCAAAAATCTATGGCTACTATTGATATGTTCCTATGTTTTCCTTTTTACGATAAATTGATTCTCAAAAGAGATATTAACCTTCAAAAACCTAAAAAAAATGCCAGATTTTCCGCTGTGTTCACACATTCACAAAACAAATTTGACTAGATTATTAAAAAAAAAAAAACATAGGAACACGGCCAAAGCCTTTCTTTAATGTTTAATGAAAAAATTAGTTAAATATGTTAAGTTTTGGGGAGGAAATCAGGGGACTACGAAACGTTGTTTTCATGAAATTTTAAAAGGTATTTTCGGTCCAAGCTGCAGTTGTCTCTATCGCGCTCTGCGCGGGAGAGGCGGGCAGTGCGGGATAGCGACACATTTTAAAAATCCCTAATTTTCAATTCTCTCCACCTTACTGTTTCCTCTTAAAAGAGGTTGCAAAGGAGGAGAGGAGGAACTTGCAAAATGGGTCAAATTTAAATGACGGTGACCCGAATTCTTTGACCGCGAATGTAGTTTTATGTATATTCCTTATGAATTTAATTGTTTGAGCTAAATGTGTACGCGCCGTGTACGAACGCACCACAAGCAAAGCTTTAAGAATGTGTAAGAATACTCAAGTATAGATCGCACTCACGTGCTTTCGCGCGTCTGTGTGAGAGCGCCGAAGTTGGACTACTCGTTTGTCTTTATATTTTACTTTGCTACCGTTCCAATTGTTTAGGGCGTTGCGCGACGCTCCACCCCAACTGTGCCCACTCCACTCCGAGTGTGTATCGCGACTCGCGAGGCAATGCAAGATCCACGTTAAATATTTTTTCATCACACTTGCTCGAAAATGGTGTCATTACACGTAGGTTTTGCGGGCCGTAAATGACCTATTACGCCCTGGGGCGTAATGGTTTTCTTTTTAAATTTGAAACGCTGGTTCTGTTTTACTCTCATTTGTCATGTTCAAAGGAAACGCCAACTTACTTTTTTAACTTTTATTACTGAAATATTTATTTAAAGAGAACTGTTATTGCAAATACATGTAAACACATATTTTTGTAACATTAATTAAATGTTTAAATAGTGTATTTCAGTATTTTGCAAATATAAAATCAACCATTTTAAGTCTTTGTCTTTACCGCTATAGTTTCCGAACGTGACTTGGGTTACCTATCTGAAACACTAAAAATGTTAGTCCGAATATCGTTTCGGCAAAAACTATTCGACAAATATCGTTTTAATTTTTTTTCGTTTGTCCGAATTTTCATTTCGAATTATTACGATTCGGCATTTATTGGTTCGGTTTTTTAATCATTCGACAAATTACGGTTTGCCCTAAATCTCGTTTCACCGTAATATCAGTTACCCGAAGTAACGTTTCGATTTATTCACCATTCGACTTTTTTCGATTGACTTTGATTTCATTTGTCCGACGTAACGATTCGATTTTTAACTATTCGACTTGTATACAGCTGGCATTACAATTTACAATTATTTATTTTTATACCTGGCAAACTAGTCTGCAAGAATCTACCCGCTTTGTACTTTGATAAAGATAACCCTACCCGCCACATAAAATTTGTTATAGTGTATTATTAAAGCTAATACTGAGTAGTACAGTGCGATAGTGAAAACTTATTTAAATATGTCTGACCTAACCTACTTTTTTCCTAGCAGTTCGTTTTTGTTGGGGGACGCAGTTCAAACCTAACCTAACCTATTTTTCTGGTAGCAGTTCGTTTTTGTTGGGGGACGCAGTTCAAACCTAACCTACTTTTTTACCTAATTGAACCTTTGTTTTGAGTTTTTTTCCATGCGGGGGGCTTCGCTCCCCGAGCCCCCCTTGTGGGGGGCTCCGCCTCCCCGTCCCCCTTTGTCCTTCTGCCTATGTAAGTTTTCTGTGAAAGTCACTTCCCCAAACGGCCACTTTTTTAAGGAACCAACCTAACCTAAAGGTCAGTAGACCTTGCTCTAAAAAACTAATAATAACTAATTTTCTTTTTTAAAATAACATTTATTTTAGATTTAGGGAAACATACCTCTGCCGAGAAATAACTTGGGATATCGTTAAAAGGTAAACTGAAAATATGTCTAAACGTATCCAGTGCGAAAAGTATCATTGGGTAAATGAAAAATGGGCAACGAAACAAAATACGTATCAATTCATAGGGCAAGTGAATGAGATGGGAAACGTTTTTCGGACAAACGAAACTTTTACTAAACGTGAAATGGTGAACAGAAAAAATTACGAAACCTGTCATCGGACAAACGATAATAATTCGAATAGTTTTTGGCCAAATGAAATTCGGTGAATGGTTTTTAGTGTTTGCGATAGGTTACCCGTGACTTGTCGTCTTGATATACGTCACTAATGTCACTGTCAGTTTTACAATTTTATTTAGGTTAAGTAAGGTTATTTTAATCAGATTTCCTCACAAGTGTAATGAAAAACATTGTGTGTGTCACGGGCGGTAAAGGAATTACAAACTCGTCTTGTTAAAGCCCTCGGCTTCGGCTCGGCCTTGTAACAAACACTCATTTGTATTTCCTTACCGCCCGTGATACACAATGTACTATTTCTACTGCTGTACTTTTATCTGTCTTTTACTCGGTCACGAACACTAATATAAGATTTCATATACATACATAATATGAGTTCAGAGAAGTCTATACTCTATTCCCCATAACAGCACTAGTGTCGTTATAGTCGCAAAACGATACTGCTAGCAGCCACAGACTTCTAAATCTAGGTTAAACTTAGGTCAAGGATTAAGTGCTCAATTCTAACTTTACAATAAAATGCACAACTACCAACTTAACAAACAATTAAATTCCTACGGTTTTTAAGAAAAACAAAACTTTCCGAACTAAATTCATTGATGCCAACATAAAAAAAAGTATTTTAATATCGTCACTGCGTGTCACTAGCGAGCGAGTATACGTCAAATTAAAAAAAAAGTTTACCATAGACAGTCATATGTCATATTTGCCTTGTTTGCGTGCTACGTTTCATTTTGTATTTTATATTTTAAAACCTAGTTGTAGAAAAAGTATTGTATGGCGTCTCTATTTGCAACTCGCGCCATTCGCATTTTTTGAGCCTACTTATACAACTGTTGCATACTATTCTATAAATTCTTTAAGGAACAAAATAATCAATGATAAGCGAGATACCGAAGTCGAAAACCGGTATTTTTGTATGAAAATAATATCGGTATACGATCGCTGTATTAGACTTTGTCAATAGTACATTGTGTATCTAGGGCGGTGAGTAAGGAATTACAAACGAGTGTTTGTTATAAGCCCGAGGTGAAACCGATGGCTTTAATAACACGAGTTTGTAATTCCTTTACCGCCCGTGGCACACACAATGTTTTTCATCACACTTGTGAGGAAATCTTAATAAAATAACCTTACTAATCGCCCCAGTATGACAAGAAAATATTAAAACAGACAGTGACATTAGTGACATATGTCAAAGTCATAGACAAAGTCAAGTCACGTTCGGAAACCATAGCGTTAACGGCCATTTTAGTTGATTTTATATTTGCAAAATATGTGTTTACATGTATTTGCAATAACAGTTATCTTTAAATAAATATTTCAGTGTAAAAGTTAAAAAAGTTAGTTGGCGTTTCCTTTGAACATGACAAATAAGAGTAAAACAGAACCAGCGTTTCAAATTTAAAAAGAAAACCATCACGCCCTAGGGCGTAATATGCCATTTACGGCCCGCAGAACCCACGTGTAATGACACCATTTTCGAGCAAGTGTGATGAAAATTATATTAAGCACGAGATTGACGGCTAACTTGTGAATGACCCACAGGTTATCATAAAACTGTGGCACGCGCTATCGCCATCCACCGCTCCAGACACAAAGGGGCATAGTAACATTCAATCTCTATAAACATTCGACCTTTTGCTATCACGAATGGTAAGCCAGCTCTCCATACGAAATGGCATAAGTAGCATATTTTTTAAGAGGCCTTCGACACAGAAATATATCGAGATACAAGGAAATATAGTTCATCGATTTGTATATGGGAATCAAGCGTGTAACGTTTTTCGCTTGGCGTTTGAAGCCAAAAGTGTAATTTAACGACGGAAAACATAATTTTTTCATTTCATCAGAAACTGAAGTTGGCTGCGTGAAAAAAATTTATACACCTGTAGGTACAATAAACAATAAACAATACAATAAACAATAATTTTATTTTGTTTCAAATAGTGGATACAAAAACAGGGCAAGGTTGAGGGAATCGAGTTCTGTGCCACTGGCACTTACAGTAAGATTTTTCCAAAAAAATACAAAATGGTCACATAAAAAAACAATATCAGATTTAACGCACTTAAATCTAGTCAAAAAGACCGCCTCGTGCTGTCCCTGGCGCAAAGGTACCCATCACACTAGCCGCGTTACCACGCTGAATGGCGATGGACAACCTTTGCACCAGGTACGAGCCTACGCGGGCGTCAGACCCTCTCTCCCTAACTCAATGAATAAATTAATAAATATTATATAATACAAAGAATAACAAGATCATAGAAAACGTAAAATAACTTAATATTTATCCTAAACTAAAATAAATATTAATAAATTGATTTAAAGAATACTTAGTCTAACTAAGGCATCTTAACGAGTTAAGACCTTTTACGATAACAGTTCCTAATAGATAGAAGAACGTAAGTGCTATGTATTTTATAAGGATGTAAGACGGTTTAGAACAGCTGTTCAGGTGTTTTGCAACAATCTCGGAACGTTGGAATGTAGGAGCGACGCCATACTGATGTGATTTGCTCAAGGAAAATAAGGTATTGCCCATTGCAAAGTGCAATAGGTATTTAAGGGCGTTTACGCACCGGATCTGGCCTATGATGGTTGGCCTTGTCGCAATAATAGTCCTTTTTTTTACCCGACTGCGGCGAAGCCCAAAGGAGGGTTATGTGTTTGACCTGTATGTATGTAAGTATGGGGTTCCCTTTATTTGGCATACGTTTTATTTGTCCGAATATATTGTTAGCCCGAATTTTATTTCGTATAATTTTTCTCTAGCTTTACCGGAAAATATTTTGCAAAATCTTTTACATCAGCCACTTAGAACATATTAGGTTAGGTTTCTTTTATAATTATTCAGAAAAATCAATATTATCTGTAAAATAACAATTATGCATAAATAGTATTCGGGCAAATAGAACATTCGGACAAATAAAATTATGCCAAAACAAGGTGAACCGTAAGTATGTATGTATGTATGTCCGTTCCTATGTCCGCTCGTAACTACTCAACGGCACAACCGATTTCGATAAATGATACATCATTGGATTCGTCTTGATGGCGCGAGTGTCACTGGGTATGAAGTTCGTGAAAATAAACAAAATGGCGATCTTTATACACTTTTTAAATGCACCGCGGTCGGGTTTTTTTTTGTAATTAAGCTGTCATGCTTGCAAGTCACACTGACTGTTGCAAATGTCGGATCAGGTGGGGGCCGTGGCGTTCCCTGGGATCGAACCAGGTCGCTTGGCCTGGACCACCTTGAGAGGGTCGGACAGGTGGGGGCGGGGCGCCTAGGATTGAACCAGGTTGCTTGACCCCGACCACCTTGAGAGGGTCGGACTAGGTAAATGTGATCCGAACTGGAGCATTCTTAAAACTTTGCTTGCAGGTAGTGCGTTCGTTCACGGCGCGCACACATACATGCGCGCGATGTAGGTACCTATAGTTGGAAGAAAAATTCCTGTACTATACCAAGGACCATTAAAACAAGAGGACTGTCATTCTCCATACAAAAAGCTGTTCCCCGCATTTACAACGCCATCTATGTATAAGATTGGTTTAAGAATGACATTATTTTCAATTATTCAACTTTGCAAGCGTGACACAGTACTTAAACATTAGAATTTATTCATTATTAGCTGTTTACGAATTAGTTGTTACTGTACTATGTTTCTTTGTTCAATTATAACATCGTTAAATGTTTAGTTTTTTAGCGCCATCTAGTTCTTGCCAGATTGCTAGCTGATGGCCCTTCTAGATCGGCGAAGCACAAGAAAAGTTGTTTAACTATGTGTGTTAAAGTATATAACAAAATACCAAAGAAATTTAGGTCTATGAATACTAATATATTTAAAATCAAATTATATGAATGGATAAATAATAATATTTTTTACAGTTTTAACGAATTATTTGACATAAAGTAGATTGTAATTGCCATATAATAATTGTTAATTTCTTTTTTATATTTTAGTCTTTGTTCGTATTAGTAGACCTCTTAGATTTAGCTTTTAATTTAATTTGCATACCGTCCTCGGTTAAACATGTAAACCTACCAATAATTGAAAAAGACCTATGTATATAATGGTAATGTTTATTGCAAATAAATGATTATCTTATCTTATCTTATCTTATCTTATCTTTTTGCCTGGATATCTATCCCCTTGCGGTCGGGGCACGAAGTACGATCCAAAGTATCGAGAATGACAGTCCTCTTGTTTTAATGGTCCTTGACTATACGGTGGTATCGGTACTCGTCACATACGTACTTATGTAGGTATTATAGTGTTGCGGCCTGCGACCTTACGGCGGCCGCGGGAAGCGAGTGACATTTGCCGGGTATGCGGCGCGTCTGCCGAGTGCACTAATGGGGACGCCTTACGTAACCGGGGCGTCCTACATACCTAGGGCTGCCATCTCCAAAATTTGACATCTAGGACAAAAAGCGTAAATCCCCGGATTTTGAAGCTCAAAACCCGGACACCAACAGCAACGCAGTTTTTTTTTCTGAGGAGATGGAGCGGGGGGGTGCATCCGCTCTCCACGGCCGCGAGTAGCAAACCCGGACAACGGATGAAACTCCGCCCGGACGTTCCCCGGACGCTCTCTAAACTAGGACAAATCCGGGGAAACCCGGACGGATGGCAGCCCTATACATACCTGTACGTCTAGCATAACTGGTCGCGACTTCGTTTCTCGCGTGACAGATCATCACCTGTCACTGTCACACGATATTGAGTGGAAAGAGATAGGGAGCAGTCGCGCGACAAAGAGTCGCGTGTCACAGTGCTAGAGGTGCAGTTCCGCAGCGTAAACGCCGTCAATACGTTGCCAAAGTATAAAGATGAACAAGTCCAAAAATCGGTCGTTTAGGAGCGCGCGACACGTGGTCACACAGACGCGCGATAACGTGTCTGTGTGAGTGCGATCCATACTGGAGCATTCTTACGCATTTTTAAAACGTTACTTGCGCGTTTTTCATTTCATTTGGTGGTATTTAAACAATTAACTATACTATTATTATCAAATTTTTCAAATCTGATAATGTTGACGGCGACTGAAGTTGACGGCGAGCAAGAAGGTCCCCGGCCCTTCTTTTTAGCACGCGTGGTACACACCTTTTCTTTTATCCCGATATATTTCTGTGAAGGAATCGATAAAAGCTAGTAAAATGTGATGATTCACACCCATTCATGAATTGTATGTATGAATCTCAATCATAATCATACACGGATGGAAGGCTTGTGGGTGGCCGGCTTAGCATACAATGGGCAATCAAATCTCGTATTGGAGACCCATTTCGATACACGCCTAGCATGCACAGAACAGAAGCAGAAGGCCAGTTTCAAAGATAGAAATTTGGCGCTAAAGCTAAATTAAAATTAAGTAAACTTACTTTGGCACTATTAAGGTACGCAGTCCCGGTACCGTTCTGGAGAACCGGAATTTTCGGTACTGGCCGATAATAGAACCGGGGCGTTCCGGTACTTTCGGGACGGGTTTTCAAAGACTGTCGATAGTTCAGTCCGATGATATTCAGTTAGTTTTATAATAAAGACAACTACATATTACATATTGCATTAAAAGCATATTTATTAATATAAATTAATGAATAATCACAATTTTACGGACCAGTGGGGCAGGCGGGGGTGAATCGCCGTCAATCGCCAATACCACTGTCGCCACCCGTGTTTGGTTAAAATTTAACTATAGCTTGGAAAATTCGTTGGTGACACTCACGCTTTTGGTTATGTGCAGCCATAACTACTTACACAAGTTACCGCCAACATGAACGGCGACCGTCGGAGGCTGCCTGCGTCGGTCGCCATTCATGTTGGCGGCAAGGTGGTTGGCAAGCTATACTAACGCGCTTGTTCGTTTCGAATTTTATTGCCATTTCTCTAACTGTTTGAATTACGATAGACAGAACTCAATGTAGTACACCAGAAAACATAAATTAAATGAAAAATGTTGCTTAAATGGACTTTCTTTTTCTTGGCTTTTTATTTTTACGTCCCGGTTCTTTGTTCTGCTCGTAATACCGGGACATTGCAGTACTTTCGGTTCCGGTATTTCCCGGAATCGCGGATTGAGCCATTCCTGATCCAGGCTATAGTACCAAATTTTGCCCCCGCGGAGGGCCAGCCAGCGACCAGAAAGAGCACGCGTTATACGACAGAGAGAGACGGTCGGATGCGGTGCGTTCCGTCTGGTGGTCGGAGCCGAACGTCAGTTTTGTTAGAGCGAGCGACATCTGTACGTAGTACTATTACTTATTCTGTAGTAATATGTGTGGAATATTTATTTTGATGGATAACAGATGTATAATTATCGCTTAATGAAATGAAATTAATTACATTGCATTAGACAATCTAAAACCTACTAGTAAACTAAAATTAGCTATAAATGAAATTAAACCTAAAAAGCTAAGACTAAAGTGTATTACAAAATATCAAAAAAATTGGGTCCTCTTGGCATGGTGCCGAATATGCTGGCCGCGTTTCCTCGTTGTATGTGCGAGGAAGCTGCCAGTCCTTCGCTCACCAGTGAAGTCGACCAGCCTTTTGGATATGTCTTTGAAGAACATGTGTGCTGGGACCCCACGGGCCACCGGTCTCGACGCCGAATGACATGAAAATGTATTCGGAGCCGAGCCCCCCGTAGTTTTTAGTTATTATTTATTTAAAAGTAAAAATAAAATAAAATAATTTATTTCTGCAAGTAGGCGCCCTCAAGGGCTCTTTTACATGTCTTATATTCTTTTCTCTTCTTTTCTTTTCTTTTGGCGGTTCGGGTAATGACCTTCTGGTGAGAAGAAGCGCCGGAAGAAACTCACCAGTTTCTCTTTTTCACCATTTTACAAGTGTTCCAACAATATAACGTTAATACAAGAGATTTCATTAATACATTACATTAACTTAAAACTACATTTATAGAGATGTAAAGGGTCTCTCTATGCGTCCAAACAATTTTTCTTTGGCTACACTCATTCTGGCGCATGGAACCTGACCCACTGTACATCTTGTCCGCTAGTATTCATCTTTGCATTTTAAATCGATTTTACGAGCGTCTTGCGCTGTTCTGCCCAAGTTTACAGTCTTACTCCATTGAATGGATTTTCAAATACCATAGAAAACTTGTCATATCACTACATAAACCTGGAACCTGTGAATGTAAACCCTGGCTAGAAATACAAGATGCCTCGTGAGGAGGAAACAGTAAGGTGGAGAGAATTGAAAATTAGGTATTTGTAAAAGTGTCGCTGTCCCGCACTGCCCGCCTCTCCCGCGCAGAGCGCGATAGAGACAACTGCAGCTTGGACCGAAAATACCTTTTAAAATTTTATGAAAACAACGTTTCGTAGTCCCCTGATTTCTTCCCCAAAACTTAACCTATTTAACTAATGTTTTCATTTAAACATTAAAGAAAGACTTTGGCCGTGTTCCTATGTTTTCCTTTTTTTAATAATCTAGTCAAATTTGTTTTCTGGATGTGTGAACACAGCGGAAAATCTGGCATTTTTTTAGGTTTTTGAAGGTTAATATCTCTTTTGAGAATCAATTTATCGTAAAAAAGAAAACATAGGAACATATCAATACTAGCCATAGATTTTTGGACAAAAAATTATTGCTCTACTGGCATTATCCAGGGAGGAAACAGGGGACTACGTTTGTATGGAAAAACTGCCCTTCTGTTTCCTCTTAACCACGCATTCCTGAGGTCATTAGGAGTAAAAAATGTTATATAACATAATGCAAAAATACAAGAAAGAACTAAAAATTTTTACTAAAAAAACCCGACCGCGGTGCACTTTAAAAGTGCATAAAATCCGCCATTTTGTTTATTTTGACGAACTTCATATCCAGTGACACTCGCGCCATCAAGACGAATCCAATGATGTATCATTTATCAAAATCGGTTATGCCGTTGAGTAGTTACGAGCGTACATAGGAACGGACATACATACATACAGGTCAAACACATTACCCTCCTTTGGGCTTCGCCGCAGTCGGGTAAATAGTATTAGTTTATTTTGTTTTACCGGATCCGGTAGCTATCATACACCGTCGGATTACCGGATCCGGTCCGGCTTATTGCAATCCCTAACACTGTGGCAATAACAAGCTTATCATAAAATATTTATTTTTCTGTAACGAGTAGATTGTGCCAGTTTATTCTGTGATAAATCGTGTGACGCGGGCGCACCACGTGTGGAGACGCGTCGCGCGCTAATCGCACGACTATTCAGACGTCGTAACAATAAAAAACGCGCGACTGCTGTCACTCAGAGAGATGATGTGTATGGTAGATGCGGGCGAGGCATCTTTTATTTTAAGTTTAATTATCGAGGGATCTTTGAGAGAGATCTTCCACGCGGTGTGAAAGCCATTGCTATACCACAATTGGACGTAGTTATGCAATAACGTTCCAATCCACAAAACAAAATATCAACCTTCCGTCTTTAAAAACAAAGTCCATAATCCAATAAATTTGGCATGTGGAATGGAACGTTATTGCATAACTACGTCAAATTTAGAATAACGGTAGGACAATCTGGATAATTTACCACCACCACAGTATAATAACAGTAGTTTTTCTTCCTAATAAAAGTGCCTAAAATCCACCATTTTGTTTAAATTTAATTTTAACGAATTTCATAACCAGTGACACTCGCGCCATCAAGACGAATCTAATGATGTATCATTTATCAAAATCGGTTGTGCCGCTGAGTAGTTACGAGCGGACACAGCAACAGACATACATACATACATACATACAAGTCGAACACATAACCCTCCTTTGGGCTTCGCCGCAGCCGGGTAATAACTAAATATTTTTATTAAAAAAAACCCGACCGCGGTGCACTTTAAAAATGCATAAAATCCGCCATTTTGTTTATTTTAACGAACTTTATACCCAGTGACACTTGCGCCATCAAGACGAATCTAATGATGTATCATTTATCAAAATCGGATGTGCCGTTGAGTAGTTACGAGCGGACACAGGAACGGACATACATACAGGTCAAACACATAACCCTCCTTTGGGCTTCGCCGCAGCCGGGTAAAAAAGGTATATTGCGCGCTTGAATGTGTACGCCCCGTGTACGAAAGCACTACAAGCAAAGTAATAAGAATGCGCAAGAATGCTCCAGTATGGATTGCACTCACACAGACGTGCTATCGCGCGTCTCTGTGTTGTGTAATGTGTTATACGTGTCGCGCACTCCTAAAGGCCGAAGTTGGATTGGTTGGCCGATGTATGAACATTACTAAATAAACGAATATGAATATGAATATGAATATGGACTGCTTGTTCGTCTTTATACTTTGTCACCATTTTAGGTAAGTTGGACCCTGTTATGCGATAGTGTGTCAAGTAACACAGTCGCCATCAGATATATCTGAGCTGTCAGTGTACTCATAAATATCTGAACACGGCTCTAAAGCTATGAAAATAGAGCCGTGTTCAGATATTTATGAGTACACTGATAGCTCAGATATATCTGATGGCGACTGTACAGGATGACGACTATGGAGTCGTCATCAGTAGCGTGGCGTTGAAGAAGTCCTTGGGCAAGCCGGAGTAGCTTAGGCTTCACTTTTCTTTAAGAGCAGTTGAATTAAGTGTTGAACTGCCTAATAATCAAGCCGATGGGAATCGAGTTCTATAGACGCCACGCCACTGGTCGTCATTATGGTATTATGGGATTCTAGAACCACGGTAAGCAACCAAAAGTCCCAAGCCTAATAATAAAAGTTAACTGTGATCACACAACTGTGACCCATCTACCATCATTGAATTCATCTACCACATGCATGTCACAGAACAATCGAACTGCGACCTAACGGAACTCGGATTAAGGTCACTAATCGAATAGGCCCCGCGAAGCGGGTTCAACGATCATGGCGTATTTTGTGATCAATATTGGTGATATATCATTGGAGACAAATGAGATTGAAAATATAAATTCGAGTTTCGTTCTATACCAGGTGTTGCCTGTACTAGGAGCAAATAATTAAAAACGTAGATTGTACTCCTCAAACTGGTCATTTTTTTCAGCGACATTTAAAAATATCTTATGTTTTATAATTTTTAGTACACTTTAAAGTTTATTTTAAACCGCAGATCTCATTCTTCAGAGAGCCATCGAGCAAAGCGCTCTCGTAGCCGTCAAGATGGCTTACATAGTAAAGATATCCAAAATCTGATGCTGCCAATAAATAAGTACCCAAATATAGATTGGCAACTTCGTTGGTGACACTCACCTGTGTGCTTTTTGTTCGGTGCAGCCGTAACTACTGTAGTGACCCCTAAGTTCGCCGAAGATGCCTATCTTTGCCTAGTTGATTTTCCTAAAAATCTTCTAAGACAAGCTGTACATAAAACTTTTCAATATCAAGTACCTATGATACATTACCTACTTGATATATAATAGTTTTAAGTGTGGTTTTAAGCAAGTTTAGGAAAATCAAATAGGCAAAGATAGGCACCCTAGGCGAATTTAGGGGTTACTACGGTACTTACACAAGTTACCGCCAATGCGATCGGGGGCCTCCGGAGGCTGCCTCCGTCGGTTGCCGTTCGTGTTGGCGGTAACTTGTGCAAGTAGTTACGGCTGCACAGACCAAAAAGCACACAGGTGAGTGTCACCAACGAAGTTGCCAAGCTATAGTTACCAACAAAATACCTAGGTGAAAAAAGTAGTCCCCTTAAACTTTTCGAAATATAAGGCCTGTTCCCGGAGTACGCTACCGGGCGTCAAGCTGGCGTACACCGCTTGTATCTCTGGAACGGCTTCGTTTTCGGAAACGCTTTATATCTCAAAAAATAGTACCCTATGGCCATAAAATTTCATTTCTCTAGCTATCGTAGAAGCCGAGATATTCCATAACTTAACCGTGTACAAAATTTCACATCGTCAAGCTGGCGTACCCGGGAATTTCACATAGCCAGACTTCGAATTCCGAAATCACGCTGTTCACTATATCTCGGCTTCTGCGATAGCTAGAGAAATGAAATTTTAGGGCCTAAGGGTACTATTTTGGCACTATTTTTTGAGATATAAGTAAATCGTTTCCGAAAACAAAGCCATTCCGGGGATACAAACGGTGTACGCCAGCTTGACGCCCGGTAGCGTACACCGTGAACAGGCCTTATACAGCGTGTCCCTAAAACCAACTGTGATACGAAAAGGGCTGATAGACCAGCTCATCAGACACCAGATTACGTAAATTTGACCTCAGTAAAAATTTCTTAGTTTTCGAGATATTGACGTTTTTGCAAAACTCGTGCTAAGTGATACCCTGACTCGGTTATTTGAGTCTCATGACTAAAATATCAAGTATTTTTCAAATCTAGTTTTTGATATGGGTAGCCAGATATTTATGCTATTGAACATAATTCCTATTTCTGTTAATTTCTTCATGCTGTGGCCACAGTAGAATATCAAAAAATAATTTTCAGATTTTTCCAAATTTCACGTCTGATTTCGAACGAAGGTGGTGAAAAAAAAATGTACCAACACAACCTGGTACATGACGTAAAAAACTGGCGCATTTTTTGTAATTTCTAAAATCGTATAATATTTACTAAATATTGTAATAGTTTTTGAGATAATGATATTTTTTTACAAAAATAGCACGAGTTTTGCAAAAACGTCAATATCTCGAAAACTAAGAAATTTTTACTGAGGTCAAATTTACTTAATCTGGTGTCTGATGAGCTGGTCTATCAGCCCTTTTCGTTCAAAGTTGGTTTTAGGGACACCCTGAAGTTTAAGGGTACTTTTTTCACGTAGCTGTTTCGTCGGCACTATTTGGGTACTATTTATTGGCAGCATCTTATTCTGGATGTCTTTACGGTGTACGGTCTTGATGGTCACCTTTCACCAGCACGTTGAGCGACTCTCCTAAACATGATAGTATCCACAAGGATAGCAAGTGCATACTTAGTGTTCCAAGCGACGTGGACAGATTACCGCAGTGCAATCACTCCGGTACTGGGTCATAGAATACATTAGCCGCGACAGCCGTAGGGTGCGTGCGGATAACTGCCATTTCATAGAACGCGAATTATTTCTACTTGAACACGTAATTGCATAACCATGAGAATTAAATGTTGCTTTGACGTCTTTGGAAGATGCTAAAGATGCTGGTTGATTTGGGCTAGTTTAACAGACTTCAAAAAAGGAATCTCAATTTGTCGGAATCTTTTTACTAAGACTCCGTTGGCCGTCTGTCTGTCTGCCCGCCTGTCATAGGGCTGTCAGTATCTTTTGAACTGTAGTAGGTAAAGACTTGAAATTTTCGCGGGCGAAACCGCGGGTAAATGCTAGTACTAAATAAAGTCGTATTTGGGTGTTTTTTAAAAAGTCTACATAACCCTCATTTTCATGGGTTTAATTTAAATCAGCGGTCGGCAACCTGTGGCCCGCGGGCCGCTGCGGAACCTGATCACTTGCGGCCCTATATTTCGGTCTGTATGTCGGTCGCTATATTCTGAATTGTATAAAATCACAAATTATTAACAAAGTGCGACCCGCGTCAATTTCCTAAGCTACTATGTGGCCCTTGACTGCTAAACGATTGCCAACCGCTGGTTTAAATAATCCCACAACAGCGCTATCATTTAAATGCTCTAATATGCCGAAATTACAAACACCATTGTTTCAGTCCAATAGAAAGCTCGCAACGTTACGTATGTATAAATATAACCATGGGAATGCGGATCTCGGGAAAATAGACCCAATTGTCTATTAAATAAGGGTCATGGTGGGTGTAATTTACGTGGGTTTGTTTCATACAATGGGTTGTGTACGAAAATATCCCATTAGGCGAGTCTCATGTCACTTTCGCCGTATTTTCTTTAATTTGGTATTGTTTTTAAGTCCGCTTGGTGGGTTGTTAGCAAAAGGGATACTGGTTAGCAGACGTTGATTATGTAAAAGTAAAACTACTATCAAGAGCAAAAGTTTCGGGTCACCGTAATTTAAATAATAGAAATAAGTGTTTTTCAATATTTGATATAATATCTTCATAATACCTGGCTGTATTAGCAATATCCGCTAACCCATCATAAAAATATTATTATCCAAAAAGCGATATACAATTTTTGCGATATTTCACTCCGTCGTTACGTCTTTATTTTTCATGGGTTTTTACGAGTTCGTTCCAAACCTGAAATTGCTATTATTTTCAGTATTATTTTTGCAGATAATGTCTAAAATTAATTGTTTGAGGATTAGACTCTATATTTAATTTTTTTGTTCTTGTTACAGGGCCCATGGTGTATAAAACCGAGAGAACGGCAATTAGTAATTAGTTTTTATATAAATCTACGAGCCGGAGAGTTGTACCTACTTACTTCCAGATCAAGTGAAACCGTAAGCGAGAAGTAGTTAAAAAGCGGAGTGAGAGTGGTCTCGGCAAATTTGTCCGTCTGTCGCAAGCTTTCCTGCTTGGCTAGTATATGTAGGGGCCGGTAGGGCAAGTAATCCATACTTCCATACGGTATTTATACCAAGTATTTATACTTGTTATCTTTGTTAGAAGAGCCTTGGGTATAAAATAAAATAAAATAATTTTATTTCTGTAAGTAGGCCCTCAAGGGGTCTTTTACAAGTCTGATTCTAAATATGTATTATTTCTTTTCTTTTGGCGCTTCGGGTACTGACCTTCTGGTGAGAAGAAGCGCCGGAAGAAACTCACCAGTTTCTCTTTTTAACCAAAAAGTATTACAACAATATGGCGTTAATATAAGATTTCATTAATACATTACATTAAACTATATCCACTTTGACCCCGCGGGAACACGTATGTAACTGCCTCCTACCGAATGTAGAGCTGCGGATGATAGAACCCAATGGTAGTATCTGCCTTTGAATGTGTATATAGTAATGACTAAATTTTGTTAATTTTTTTATCATTTCAAGAGCATTCACGTTTGATTTTGGTATCACCTGATGGAAAACGCATAAATTTCCCTAACAAACCATTATTTGTGCTATGTTCGGAACATCTAGCTACAACGTAACAACTCAAACCATTAAAATTTTAATCAGTTGGGCAAAAATACCTAAAACAACACGTATTTCATAGAAAAACGATTACTTACTACCAATACTACTTACTACCAATTTTATATCAGCACATTTCAATCGCAATTTAATCGGGCACTAAGTATTTTCCAAGAAATCTATCATGTATTTCTAATAACTGTCCGATGACGACAGTTGCATTCTAATTACTAGTATTTATATCTGGTACTTACGAACAAGTATTTTTACTTAGTACGGATGCGTACAGTTTAAAGGAATGCAGTTAATGCCACAAATGGTTGGAAAAACGCTATTCCTGATTAAAAATCCGACTTGCTTCGAAAGTGTTTATAAAAACGTTTACTTAATCCTTAAATAAATGAACGAGTTAGGTAATTTAGGTACCTGTGTGTTTTGCAAAAATTTCAACTTGGCTGCGTTTTGTAAACTTCAGGTACAGGGAATCTTAAAATTTATCCGTTACTTAACAACCTACGAATTTTGGGTTAGCTCGTTGCCATCGGTGACTTTTCCCTACATATTTTTGTACCACAAAGTGACAAACAAGCATGCAGCGTACCAGATGGAAAGCAGAAACTGCAGCCATTTAAAAGTTGGGTTTTGCGATCATATCTTTTCCCCTCCGGCGTTTTACGTCAAAGTCACAAAATGTCCAGTGCCGAAATTACGTCCATATCTTAAAACGTCTAAGTCATGCCAGTACACGCCTTGAACCTTCCTAGTCGTAGAATGTCTGAGTCGTAAAATGTCCAGTGTCCAAATTGGGTCCAATCTTGGGAACTACGGCTATCCGGGCCAACACAGGCGCGCTACCAACTACGCTACCGAAACTTTGCCCAATCATCCAATTCTTCAACCAGTCTCCTGCTTTGCGACATCATCCTGGGTGACGTATGTAGCATCATCTACCATTGAGTCTTTACAACCCATATGCATGGCACTGTCGTCCCAACTCGTATTGAGAAATCCGCAGTAACGATGTGCTACACCCAAACATTATTTATTAACCGGTTTTCAAATGAGTTTATTGAGGACCACGGTCTGTATATTAAATTTTAGTTTTAACTAATTAGCCTATAACACGCGCAGAATCAAGACGAATCTAACGATACCCCTCATGTTTGAATCGGTTTAGTAGTTTTTGAGTTATGAGGGAACAAACGAACATACAAACATACATACATATATACATACGGTGCTAAAATCATAACCCTCCTTTTTGCTTCGCCGTAGTCGGGTAAAGAAGGACAAAGGGGTATACCTTTTGCAACCAAATCAGGATCTGATGATGGAATCTTGGAGAAATTTAGGGAAGTCTTCAAATATAGGCACACATATGGCGATTTGGGTATTTTTATAGGGTCTCATGCGTTACTTATCGAATAGCTTCATTTGACGAGACATCCAGTGTTAACCGACTTCCGCAAAGAAAAACGGTATTCAATTTATACGTTTGTTACGCTATTACTGAAGATGGCTGAAAATTCTTTGAAGAATCACGAGCACTTTTCATTTATGAAATAAAAAAAATATTGCAAAATGTCTCAGTTTCGTTACGCCCAAACTAAATATAGGAGAAAATCGTAACGAAACTGAGATTTTATTTTTTCTCAGTTTCGTTACGATTTTCCCCTATCTTTAGTTTGGGCGTAACGAAACTGAGAAATTCAAAATTTGCACGGAAAAGTTGGGACATATTGCACTTTTTGTTATTTCATAAATGAAAAGTGCTCGTAATTCTCAGTAAAATGGTATAAGACACACCGTGATCAGACAAAAAAAGTAAAAGGTACATTTTTTCTGCAATTGACCCATGAATGAAGTCAAAAGGGAACTGCTAAAACAATACCATTCACATGTATGAATCTTACAACAGACGTCATTATTGCCGACAAAGTTGCTCCAGTTTAGTTTTTGTTGACACACACACATACACACCCATACAAATCATACTGAGAATTATAACTGGTACTGCCTTAGAAGTCTGATTAAAACCGATAGGTTGTATGCGTTAAACGACTATATGGAACTTATGACCTTTTGAACACTGAAATCGACTACGATTCGAGTCGTCGATTCACCATACAAGCATAAAGAGTTTGTATTTGTATGAAAAACCAGTGACTCGAATCACTTTTAGCAAATCTTAAGTCTTATACTACACTAACATTGAAAAAGCAACTATAGTGCTTATAAAATAGAGTTCAGAATTAAATGCTACCAAAACGATGGATAGGTGGGAAATGAATGGAAAACCTTAATTATTGACTTTGTCTTAGATAATTGGGGCCGAGTGTACACAAAGCGATTACTATGATTGCGGCAATCTAGTACAGTTGGATGAAGAAAATGTTTGTACAGTACCTATATAGACCAATTATGTCTCTATCTATGCTACAATGAAGTGTTTAGAATTTTTCTTATCGTATAACCTTGATTGGGAATTATTTAAAACTAGCTGCTCTGGCGAACTTCGTTGCGCCTCAATTTTTGTATTTTTTTCAATTTTTTAATGGTTGTTCTGTTAATCGGGGCAGAGACAAACTCAACCAATCAAAGATCATAAAATAAATCGTTCCACCCATTTTCGATTTATAAATAGTGTAATTACACTCGACAGCTCGACTTTGTTTTATGTACTTAGGTATATAGAAGAAGATAGAAGATATAGATTACTTTTACACTACATGCATCGATTCTAATATTACTTCTTAAATATATCACGAATATATATCCCTATAGAAACTGAAAAACTCGCAACCCATCCTGGGCGTAGCGATTGTCGGACCGGGTGGTTGGCCGTGGCGTTTCCTGGGGTCGAACCAGGTCGCTAGCCAGACCACCCTGAGTTGGTCGGGCTGGGTGGGAGCCGGGAGTGCCTGGGGTCGAACCAGGTCACTCAGTCCCGGTCCACCTCGATATGATCGGGCTAGGTGGGGGCTGAACGCCTGGAGTCGAACCAGGTCGTTTGGCCAGGGCCACCTTGACTTTGCGCTGATTGCTCAGAGTGAGCAGCGGACCAGCGGGAAGGATGACTCGGATCATCCTGTCCTTATGTGAACCTGTGTATCGAACTAATGGGAGTTTTAGGTGCCGGTTCGCTAAAACCTAGCCCAGCTAAGAAGCCTCCGGCAAGAAACTTAGCTGGGCCCGAGCGAGGTCGGAGTGAATATTTATGTTTTTATTTTTATTGGGAAAGTGCAGGCATTACATCCCACTATTGAAGTTTTCTAAGTCGGTTGCATAAATACAACTTCCGACCGACTCTCATCGGACTTCGGTCCCCACTCCCCAGGCACTTTACCTG
This sequence comes from Eudemis profundana, assembly GCA_947034925.1. Lineage (NCBI taxonomy): Eukaryota > Metazoa > Arthropoda > Insecta > Lepidoptera > Tortricidae > Eudemis > Eudemis profundana. Next base: position 2,773,689 of record OX344814.1, on the reverse strand, counting down.
TCTGGAGAGACATCTTTATATTGTCGTCGTGTTTATATTAAGTATAAGGAATGTGATAATAATATGAATAGACTAAAAATGACGTACTCCTTTGAAACGGTTCTTTTTTGGGTAGTTCACGGCCCACTTTTTGCTGGAAAAGTGCTATTATACCGTACAAGACTTTTTGCGCTCAAATTTAGTCAATTAGCCTGTTGAATCGATTTTTTTTCTGTCCTAAATCGATTCTACTATTTCTGAGGAACAAATATCTATATGACACCTAATACATTGGTATAAGTATAACAGCCACAAATTGTAATCAAAAGTAGCAGATCGGACTGAGCATTGAAAACGCTCTATACAAAACGGTAGGACATTATGACGTCATCCGTTGCATCGCTGTACTAAGTCTGTATGAAAAAAATAGCATTTTGCCATTTTGAGCACGAAAAAGTGCGTTTAAGCACATTGTTGTCATACATTTACTTTTTCAGAGTTATTTAAGCATTCCGAAATTTCTTAAAGACGATAAAAAAAAAATCGTTTTTTTTTAAACTTTGTGGTCTCATAACTTTATATTTTTTATACATTTTTTGTTTATTTCTTTTGTATTATGATAATTTAGCATTTTGCAATCCATGTGACTATATTATGTTATAACATTCAACATTATTCAACATCCCAATAGGGATGATGACTGGGTTAAAAATATGTAATTCTATTTAGTCCGTCAGTTATGGAAAAATATGGGACACGTATTTTTTGGTTTATCAAAATATTAAAAATCGACAAAGTTATAGATCATCAAACTTCTGGAGTGGGGGCTTGTGACGTCACTCTTGAGTACAATTTGTACTCAAGAGTGACGTCACTCGAAACTTCTAAGCACTCTATCCTCGTCAGTTTTTATTTGTCAAACAAAATAAAAAATACGTGTACAATATTTTTTCATAATGTAAAAGACGGACTAAACAGTTTTTTTTAGTCATCTAGCCTATTGAATTATATAATATTATTATCTAATGATGTCTTTTTTTTTACTTTGTTTTTAAATTGTTATTTCGATGTTTTATTATTGTATAATTACGAGTATAAATGTAAATTTAATTTTAATAATATTTTTCTACTGACATTGCTTTGTATGTAAGTTGATATTGTTAGTAATCTAAATTGTATTATTGTATTGTATTTATGTTTCAAACACAACGCATGTTGTTATGAATAAATGACTATGACTATGACTGACTATGACACTTCGCTCCGGGCGTCGTCCTTCATGGAGTTTACTCGCACACAACAAATATCTTACATAATATAATAGAAATGTGATAGGTTAACGGGAGCCAGTTTGCATACGCTCCCCCTGAATGATAACTTTTGTCGAAATATGTGGACTATGAATATAAAAAACATTTTTTTGGTAACGCAGTGGACACTAAATTAGAGACGACACGGGGACTGGTAACGCTGTGGTATAATTTGAGTAAAAAATGAATTTTGTGTGCTATAAAAAGCCCAAAATATAAAAAAAAAACATAAAAGGTAAACATTCAGACCTGGTTGAGAACTAACGTAAAACTATAAATATATTACGAGACATCTGCAATTTTGTAAAAGTATCTATACAGCGTGTAAGTCTTATACGGGCGAACAATTAAACCAGATATAATAGCGTTTAGTAGTGTTATCATTAATTAATATGTTTTTTTAAAATACACTTAATAGTGACCTCGTAATTAATTTTTGAAAATTTACCGAGCAGCAATGTACCGCATACATGCTTGTTATGACATTGCGAGAAACGAGCTTTTTCAAAGTAACTGTCAATTAGCGTGTTTGTCAACTTGAATGTGTTGCGTTACATTGCGGCCCGAATTATTTTGTATGGTAAATATTTTCATTGTGGTTTTAAGCAATAGTTATCTAAATATGCTTCTTAGGTCCTATGCTGACCACCATTTCAATATTCGCCCGTATAAGACTTACACGCTGTATATTTTCATTTTAGGTACTAAAAAGAATTTTGGACCAATTACTATTGTATTTGACAACCTTAAATTAAACTTACCCGAATGAAAGGGTTTTTCTTGGGCAGCTCATGGTCGACCTCGTCCCGAGACTCGTCGTCCTCCGCGGAGTTGACCCGCACGCACGTTTTGTGCATGGCCTGATCACCCATACTCGCCACTCATCATACACACACACCGACACTAATCACTGTACACTGTATTGCTTATTTTGTAAGAAAATACCACTTAGCACAGCGGTTTCTCCTTTTGTTGTACACTTTTCACTGTTTTAAGGGACGTTTCACTGTATTAAAGGGACGTTTCACTGTTTTAAATTGAACTTTTCACTGTTAAGATGGACTTTTCAATTTAAAGACAGATTTTGTTGTGGTTTACGTTTTTGTTGATTTTTATGGAACCACCGTTTGGTTTTTAGGCGATGTTTCACTGTTGGTTTTTTGTTCACTGATGATGACCTGGGAACAAAATTGTCAAATTATTAACTCTGTTTTTATTGTTATCAACTAAATTCTGAACTATTAATGTGCTTTTTAGTAAACAAGTGGCCAGGGCTTGAACGTGATCTCATATTTTAAGACCTTTTTACAACAACTCGTCTACTAGTTATGACAGTAAAAAATATTGAAATTAATGTTTATTTATTCGAATTGCACACTTCATTCGTTTTTCGTTAAGTAAATCATATTAACAGTTTTGGAAGTATTTTTTTTATATTGTAATTAATTATAAAAAAATATATTCACGACACAATGGCTTCAATAGATTGCAACAGAAATTTAGTAACTGTTTAAAATCCGTACCAACATGTAAAATAACCCGACAGCGAGATTTTGGTGTATGTATGTGCTGTGCATTGTTCGCATCGTAACGTCAGACTAAGATTGTTTGTCAAATATTGCTGTCATTCTTTATTCAAGATTGTGTTTGTTTGTCTAGCGATATCACTATCTTAGTAATTGTTGAGTAATTTGATACGATGATTACAATTACGATTACTAAGCGTAGGTATGACCCATATACAATATGCGTTAGGATTGCGCAAGATGAACTCGAGCAATCTTTATTTGATTTGTTTGGTAAATAATTTTTACGTCACCCCAGGTACGTAGCAGCAAACATATGGAGGCACGGCAGTGCCCCCGCCAACATAGGGAGGGACCGGGGAGGAACACGTTTTTTAGTTATCAAATAAAGAATCCTCCACGTGTAAATAATAGGAAAGTCGGTCGAAATCGAGTTCTATGAACCCCCCCCCCCCAGTACTGACTTGGTTTATCATTACATCTCACTTGCTTCTTTTTACATGTAATGGTTTTGATGAGATAAAGACAGAAAAGTAGTCAAACTTCGACTGTTTATGAGCACGCGATAAGTATTCAAGGTCGATGCGCAGACAGAGCGATCCATGCAGCCGTCTTGCGCATTCTTAAAACTTTGCTTGTGGTGCGTTTGTTCACGGCGCGCTTACATACAAGCGCGCGATGTACCTTTTGTAGGAAAAAAAATAAAAACCGGTCATTTGCGAGTCGGACTCGCGCACCGAGGGTTCCGTACAAACTCATTAATAGATACAGGGATAGTTTCAAGAAAAACTGTATCGCGATTAGTTTAGTAGGAGCTAATAAGTATGTTACGATTTTTGCAAATTTTTTAAAAATGGTGCAAGTTAGGAAAACCGTTATATTTTTCCTGTAATATTTGGGGTAACATTAAATATTAGTAATTATTACAGATTTTTCTGTTCAGTAACTTCGAAGATAGTAGGGGGGAATGGTATTATTTTTAACGTTTTTTGTCATTAATCAAAAACTACTTATGTAAGAAAAAAATATAAACGGTGTTTAAACCAACAAATCAAGCCCTTTCATTTGATATCCCACTCGATGTAATAGCCCTACTTTCAATTTTCAAAGACCCATTACGGACACCTTTAAAAAAAAGTAAAGCAGTTACTAGATTTTTTTTACATTCAATAGGCTCGGGTTAGCTACTTTTAACACTATTCCAAATTCTATATCGATAGCAGCAGTAGTTTCTGAGATATCTGGCTGTGGCAGACGGACAGACAGACAGGGTCGCACCATAAGGGTTCCTTGTTTACCATTTTGGTACGGAACCCTAAAAATACTGCTGTTATTCTGTGGTAGTAGACAGAATATACGTAAGTGGTATAAGTACATATCCCGATAAAGAATTGGGATATTAAAATAACGCAGGCGAAACCGTGGGTAAGGGCCGATATAGACGGACTGCAACCCAACTGCAACTCCCTACGATTTGTATGGGAACTGCATCACAACTGCGCAGTCGGCGTGCAGTTGTGATGCAGTTCCCATACAAATCGTAGGGAGTTGCAGTTGGGTTGCAGTCCGTCTGTATCGGCCCTAAATCGTTTTACATCAAAAGTTGTATCGAAGAGTTTAAGAACCTTACTTGACTCATGACTCCCAGTGAATGGGATTCCTGGGAAGTGAGCCACCTGCTTATCACTGAGTCACCTTCGGAGCGGATTATGCACAAGTGCAGTGATTTTACTTGTCGGATTTGTAGAATTATGAAAAGATTGCGAAACTTGAACACGCAAAATGCACTAACTAGCATAATGACGTATAACGCGTACATTAAAACGAATGAATGATATACTGAACTGCAATACTTCACACTTCAAAATGTGATTAACAACAGGCCTCTAAGATGTTTTATTAATATAATTATCACATAAACACACAGCCACCGGGACAGGTCAAGCTAATAAGCTTGTTAAAAAGCGGGAAAATCTCTAGACGGCTGTTTTTTTAATGTTTGATATCTCTGCTTTCTGTCGTTTATGAATTGCTTTGAAATAATCAACCATTTTCCCCCACGTAAGATTGGTTTGTTGGACGGATAAGCTAGTTGAAGTGGCAATGGGCAGGGCATATAGCACGTAGAACAGATGGCCGTTGGGGCCGAAAGGTCCACGAATGGAGACCACGAATCGGCAAGGGGAGCGTCGGACGTCCACCAACAAGATGGACAGATGATCTGGTTAAGGCTCTGGCTCACGGTGGATGCAGGTTGCGTATGAGGGAGGCCTATGTCCAGCAGTGGACGTCCTATGGCTGAAATGATGATGATGATGATGAAGATTGGTTGACCGGCTCCGCACATAACGCTCAGTCGCCTCACGTAGTCAAAGAACGGCCCCTGTAAATGTTGTATGGACTTGACGTGGACTTGACCGAATCTCTCCAATTACTCGGCACATTACCCACGTGTTAAATTGTTAATTGACCGCGTAATTGTGCATGTATGTAGCCTTGAACTGAAACGCGACCCGCCTTCAATGCAATCAGAGCGCGGTGGCTCGTGTTTTATTGGAACTTTCATGCAAATAAATTACAGACTTAACGTAAAAACAGGCTACATTCATTATCAGTTTCGTTACTATTTTCCCCTATTGGGCTTGGGCTTAACGAAACTGAGATTCAAAATTTGTACGGAAAAGTTGGGACATTTGGAACAACTTTTTTTTCATAAATAAAAAGTGCTCATGATTCTAAGTAAAATAAGATACACCATGACCAGACAAAAAAGTAAAAGGTACAGATTTTCTGCAATTGACCCAGGTACCTTTTCAGACAAAAATGATTTGTCAAAATCGGTCCAGTGGTATTATGGAGTGCAATCTGGGTACCCAGATAACCGACTTCATTTAGAATCGGGTAAAACCCAGGTATTTTGACTCAGGACTTGGGTTACAAAAACCTAGTAACTAATAAAAATTATGCATATTTTAAAGATAATAAATAAAATCTAACGTCAGCCGTCTTAAAGCAAACGCAAAAAAGATCACATAATTGCTTATCTTAAATAGGTACTTAAGACGGCCAAGTAGCCACTTCATTGTAGGTAATGCAACCCGTATTAGCGAGCGGTGGACTGTATTGTGGAAGAGATGATGGAAACAAGTATTTTACCATTCAAAGCGATTTAATAATTTACTATGTTTATCAACAATCAAATGGGGCTTATTTTATGATTGACAAACACGAACTGATAATATACACCGTGGGCCAGTACAACCCGACCAACCACGTATTCCTGATGGTATTACAAGTAAATAACGTTATATCAACATAGGTCGAATTTTGTCATTTTACATTAATAGTCTTATGGAACACAACAAATCAATAAATTCAGTCCCTCGTTATAAACATGTCCTTACTGTAGGAAAACTTATTAAAAAAGAAAAAAAAAGATAAAATGGGAACGAAAGGTCAATATTTTGGCTTTGTAATCGCTTACCATCTAATACTTAAAGCCTGAAATAAACTATTTGAATTTGAATTTGAATACTGCGAAGGTTAATTGCTCTTTAGTTAAAGGGTTTTAAAAACTGGCCAAGAGCATGTCGGACCATGCTCAGTGTAGGGTTCCATAGCCGTAACTATAAGGTAAAAAAAACGATGTAAAAAAGTATAACAACAAAAGAGCATATCTTCATAGCAATTACGTCCTTTTGTTGAGAAGCGCAGTTTATCGGCAATAACTCAAAAACGGTACATTCGATCTTGTTGAAAATAATTTTCGTTGAAAGTATTAATTAAGCGTTACCTTCGTGATTTTTTTCATATTTTTCGGACGCACGGTTTAGAAAATAGAGGGGGGGGGGGGGACACAATTTACACAACTTTCGGAGCGATTATTTCCAAATTCATTCACTTAATCAAAAACATTACTTAGGCACCTTATAGTGTTTTTTAAAGAGCTGTCGAACTATGTACCACACGTTGATATTTGCTGAAAAAAAAAAATTTTACTGTCTTTAACATGTATGGAGTGCCCCCCCTAAAAATATTTATTTTAATTATTTATATAACAAACTAAGTAGCGGCTCATAAAACACACCTATATTCCAAATTTCATCAATATCCATCATGTAGTTTCTGAGTAAAATGCCTGTGACATACGGACAGACAGACAGACAGACAGACAGACAGACAGACAGACAGACAGACGGACGGACATGACGAAACTATAAGGGTTCCGTTATTGCCATTTTGGCTACGGAACCCTAAAAATCAGTAAAAGTATCTTAGTCACATTTATTAGGGCTTGTTACACACTTGGGAGTTTTTATTTTAAAAATTATGAATATCTCGGAAAGTAAGCGTTAATCGACTATACGTCACATAACTTTTTTTACTTCTAATAGTTGTTAGAATCTATGGTTAAAGTTGGTCGGGTTATACGAGCCCACGGTGTATATGAAATAGAATCACTGCCGTTGCTGCGTGGCCACCGGCCAGTCGTTGTGATAAAAACATGTAAACGTATAAAAAAGGCCGCACCGCAGCCAGTCGCTAACAGCCCGGGTACCCGAAAACCTGAAAACCCGGGTAACTGACTTTATTTAGAGTCTGGCAATACCCGGGTTTCATATTTCACCGGGTATTGCATTGCATTCCCTAAGTCGTATTCGAGTAATCTATGGACATAAATAAAATGGTACATAAAAGAACGAGAATCTCCTTCTGAAGTCGGTTAATGGGTTATTCTTCAGAAATATGTCTGCGGTCACCTTATTCCTCTGGCCCTTTTTCATACTAAATGTGTAGAGACAGAGCAATAAGTCGCAGACCTATTTCTGAAGAATAACCCGGTGAGAAGAAGCGCCTGAAGAAACTCACCAGTTTCTCTTTTAAAAACAACATTACAACAATTGTGACATTATTACATAAGATGACATTTATAAAATGGAACAAGCAAATAACTGGGCACAGTTTTTTTTTACTTATTACACACAAAACTTAAAACTACATTTTTAGAGATGTAAAGGGTCTCTAGGCGTCAACCGAGTAGGTTGTTTGCAATAAATACCTGCAATCATATATGCACTAGAAGTGCCACAGTTGGTTGCAGCGTAATGGCTATCTTTCACTGCGGTCACCGCGACCGCTACCTGTCACGTGATGCTGATGACCAGTGATCGGCACATCGATGCAAAACTTTAACAAAACTTGTAAAGCTGACAAGTTTTGTTGAAGTTTTGCACCGATAGTACCAATACAATACAATAGTATATTACACGACTAGGGTGGTAATACAAAGAAAGGCCAAGATCGCAGATGTTTGCAACCCGAGCCGTAGGCGAGGGACGTAAATATGCGATCGAGAGCTTTCTTTATTACCTCCCGTGTTGTGTATAGCATTTTATGTTTACATTTGGCCAGAAAGCGGCTTTTTCCGTGCGCGTAGCGTGCGGAAAAACAAATTACAAGGGTACAATACATAATTAACATAACTTAAAAGGTAGACAACAGGCAGTCTTATCGCTAAAAAGCGATCTCTTCCAGACAACCACCACTGACTGTACCGACCACTGGTGATGACAACGCTTCACAAGACATTAAGTGACTAGCGACCCGCCCCGGCTTCGCACGGTGTTTCTCTATTATATTATGCATGTATTATACATATAAAACTTCCTCTTTAATCACTCTATCTATTTAAAAAAACCGCATCAAAATCCGTTGCGTAGTTTTAAATATTTAAGCATACATAGGGACAGAGAAAGCGACTTTGTATACGATGTAGTGATATGCACAGAAATACAGGGTGATTTCTGGGTCGTGGAGCAAGAAAATAAGGCATAATACAATATTCAAAGATGAACCTAATGATGTTAATTATTAATTTCTAGTCACCAATATTGTTTTTCAGATTATAAGTATAAAAAATATTTTTGCATAAAATTTGGTCACCGTACTCAATGTGACGTCTTGTCGCTTCCCATACTGCGTATGTCAAAAGCCATAGGGTGACCATGATTTACTTCTTCTTCCTTGTCGTTATCACTCTTGACAGAGTGGTCGTGGTCATCGCTTCAGGCGTTGGTGGCAAGCTTCACAACACGCCGCCACTCTTCTCTGATGGCCGCCTTCCTCGTGCATTCATGTAGTGATGATGAGCCATTTACTGCCGCTTTTATCTGGTCAGTCCACCTCATAGGCGATCTTCCGCGTGGCCTGGTACCCTCGACCTTTCCCTGGACCACAAGTCGCTCAATAGCCACCTCCCCTCGGCGGCATATGTGACCAAAAAAGGTGAGGATACGAGACTGTACCAAAGATGATAGATGCTGCTTGATGCCGAGTTCTCGAAGTATAGACTCGTTGGTACGGAATTCAGTCCACGATACTCCGAGCATTCTCCTCCAGCACCACATCTCTAGGGCGTCTATCTTCTTCTTCTCTACTTCCCGCAGGGTCCACGTTTCTGCAGCGTACAAGAATATGGGGAATACAAGTGCTCGAACTAGCCGGATTTTTGTGGCTCTATATATGTTGCGATTCCTCCATATTTTCCTCAACTTGTCCATTTGATGATTTACTTAGTTTAAGATTAATTTTACTTGACAATAAGAACATTTTAATATTTTTAATTATTGCTGTTTTTGATCAAACGCTATCATAAGATAATATTGACCAGTTATAGAGTCAGAAAAACTGGTCCGGGATCACGACCCAGAAATCACCCTGTATATCGAGATAGAAGCAAACAGTTCGTAGATCATATAAAAAGCAAGAGTGTAACGTTTTTCGCTTGGCGTTTGACGCCAAAAGTGTAAGGGCCGATACAGACGGACTACAACCCAACTGCAACTCCCTACGATTTGTATGGGAACTGCATCACAACTGCACGCCGACTGCGCAGTTGTGATGCAGTTCCCATACAAATCGTAGGGAGTTGCAGTTGGGTTGCAGTCCGTCTGTATCGGCCCTAATTTAGTCATGGAAAACATAATTTTGCCATTTGATTTGGTGGTATTTGTACAATTAATTATACCATTATTATCAGATTTGAAAATATGATAATAATATTGACGGCAACTGAAGTTAACGGCGTGCAAAGTAGATCGCCGCAACTTCTTTTTAGCACGCGAGGTACATACACTGTTTCCTCGACATATTTCTGGAGTGATTTTTTAAAATGTACCTTATTTTATTACATATTAAATTTATTACCTGTCCTGACCTTAAAACTCCGAGCACGTCAGTTTTAATGGGTCGTAAAACCATTAGTTGTGATTATGATAAGATTTGTTATTTATATTTTTAATCGCCATTGATAAAGAAACGTTTAGGGTGTGTCCAGTATCAAGTACACAAAGGAAAGTTTAGCCAAATGTGACAGCCTATATTAAAAAGATGAAATATGTTAGGAAAACTGTGACATGGGGGGGGGGGGGGGGGGGTCTTAAAGTCTGAGTTAGAAGACAACCATTAAAGGGATAAGTTCGCCTTTGTACATATACCTTTATTTTACAACTCTGTACTCTTCTTTAGCTTAATGACGACCGCTTTAGCTTAATGACGACCGCTTTAGCTTAGTTGGTAGTGACCCTGCCTACGAAGGTGTGTCCTGGGTTCGAATCCCGGTAAGGGCATTTATTTGTGCGATGAGCACGAATATTTGTTCCCGAGTCATGGATGTTTTCTATGTATTTAAGTATTTGTATCTATTAAATATATCGTCGTCTAGTATCCATAACACAAGCCTTATTGAGCTTACTATGGGGCTAGTTCGATTTGTGTAAGATTGTCCCCTAATATTTTTTTTATTTTATTTTTTCTTTGTCTTTTTGTGCAATAAAGTGTTTACATACATAAATATATTATAATAATAGGTTTCTATTTTAGGGTTTTAATTTAGTATTTAATTTAATTTGTACGTTTGAAGTTTATTGTAAAGTATATTAGGTAGTTATTTTTCACTGAATACACAACATTTCGTTATAATAAAAATCTCAATAATCGTAGTATCCATAATACTCTTTCCAAAATTTCCCAAGACACCATGTCATGGTGTGCATCTATGCGTTTTACCTTGTGTAATACATAGTACCTATGCTTGTGTGTGTAGAATGGTAACCATATCGACGGTCCCTACGGACATAAAGTCCAGTCCAAAATCATATATTTTTTTTATTGTTTACCTATATGGTTTTAATTGGTTATTGCGCATCTAACGATATACAGGGTGGGAGGGACTATACCGACATACTCCAGCCATGAATTCCTGGTGGTGTGACGAGTAAATAATGTTATATCAACATGGGCCGAATATTGTCATTTTACATTAATAGTCTTATGGAACAAAATAAATCAGTAAATTAAGCCCCTCGTTATAAACATGTCCTTACTGGCTGAAAAGTTATCAAAAAGAAAAAAAAAGCTAAAATGGAAACGAAAGGTCAATTTTTTGGCCTCGTAGTCGCTTACCATCAAATACTGCGAAGGTTAATTCCTGTTTAGTTAAAGAATTTTAAAAAAATAGTAAAGTATCTTAGTCACATTTATTAGGGCTTGTTACACACTTGGGATTTTTCATTTACAAAATAAAGGATATCTCGGAAAGTAAGCGTTTTTCGACTATACATCACATAACATTTTTTACTCCTAATAGTTGTTAGAATCTATAGTTAAAGTTTGTCGGTATAGTCCCTCCCACCCTGTATATATAAATATATATATTTTTCTATGTTAAGATATACAGGAGATATTCAAACGTGTAAGATGATAACTTCAGTAAAATTCAATAAGTGGTGTTGTACATACATGCGGTCATGTACAGATGTAGTGCAAAAAAATTTTCCATCGGGAAAACTCGGATCTCAATTGGAATACGATGGCACCCGAACTGTATATCAATGATTGTATTAAATGAGTGACGTTCTCATATCCATTAATATGGAACTTTATGGTTTAATGTCAAATAACAAACTGAATGACCACATGAATGAATGACGACCGCGGTGCACTTTGAAACTGCATAAAATCCGCCATTTTGTTTATTTTAACGAACTTCATACCCAGTGACACTCGCACCATCAAGACGAATGTAATGATGTATCATTTATCAAAATCGGATGTGCCGTTGAGTAGTTACGAGCGGACACAGGAACGGACATACATACATACAGGTCAAACACATAACCCTCCTTTGGGCTCCGCCGCAGTCGGGTAAAAATGGCGGCTGTAAGATGGGTACTGAAGCTGATTGAGAGAGCACGATAAATACGAACTTTTCCGATAAAGTACGATGGAAAATCATTTTGCACTACATCTGTGCACATAACCGTCTCTACTGCGTATTGATGATTATACGCGTCATTTCGTCACATAAGGATAGATTATATTATAATCTATCCTTGTGTGTGTCACACACAAAATTTAGCACCATCCTTTATCAGAGCCATAAAGTCAAGGCAGACTTGCCAAGGTCGCTTCGTGATAAGGATGTTAATAATTTGAGGCCAGGAAAAACTAAAAGGAGCAAGGGCATTTTCCTTTGAGGACATCTTGTTTTTACATATTATAAAGCCACCCAGGATGACGTCAGCAAGGAGACTGGTTGAGAAATTGGATGACTTGGGCAACGTGTCGGTGGCGTAGTTGGTAGCGCGCCTGTGTTGGCCCGGACAGCCGTAGGAGATGCAGGTTCGAATCCTACCCGAGACATATTCTATTAATTTTTCTCTTCTAATAAAATAATTAAACATAATTATAAAGGTATTGCATTGCATTCCGTAAGTCGTATTCGAGTAATCTATGGACATAAATAAAATGGTACATGAAAAACGAGAATCTCCTTTTGAAGTCGTAGTCGAAGTATTTTTTTAATTTTTCTCTTCTAATAAAATAATTATACATAATTATAAAGGTTTCGTATCCAGAGGGGGCATCATCATCAGTCTGTTTACGTCCCACTACTGGGCATAAGCCTACTCTTAGACGGATTGTATGTTTTTTTTGTATGTTTGTTACGCGAATACTCGAAGACGGCTAGACCGATTTATAGAATTCTTTTTCTCAAACATGGCATGAAATGTTGACATTACGTGCCTAAAAATAGGCCGCAAAGTACCTCGTTTCCGGTGCGGCTTGACACTTGGCACGTAATGGAATTTCATACTTACATTGCTGGCCTAGGCCGGCAATGTATTTTTTTTTTTAATTTCCATTCCACATTTATTTGGACCACAGCATCACGGCATTCAGCCATTAAAAAAAACAAAAAACTATTTTTACTATATTTTGCAGTTTTATTTATTTAAAATTGACATGAACATAACAAATAAACAATTTACAAACAAATTTATAAACAATTTCCAATTATTATAAATTGCAAACTAAACCACAAGAATACACATTCAAAATATTTCATCTAAATACCTATTCGCGGTAAAAATGTAAAACAGCTTTTTCATCACACTTGCTCGAAAATGGTGTCATTACATGTAGGTTTTGCGGGCCGTAAATGACCTATTACGCCCTAGGGCGTAATGGTTTTCTTTTTAAATTTGAAACGCTGGTTCTCTTTTACTCTTATTTGTCATGTTCAAAGAAAACGCCAACTTACTTTTTTAACTTTTATTACTGAAATATTTATTGAAAGAGGACTGTTATTGCAAATACATGTAAACATATATTTCTGTAACATTAATTAAATGTTTAAATAGTGTATTTCAGTATTTTGCAAATATAAAATCAACCATTTTAAGTCTTTACCGCTATGGTTTCCGAACGTGACTTGATAAGTAGTATTCGCATTGTCTATGGATGTCACTAATGTCACTGTCAGTTTTACAATTTTATTTAGGTTAAGTAAGGTTATTTTAATTAGATTTCCTCACAAGTGTGATGAAAAACATTGTGTGTGCCACGGGCGGTAAAGGAATTACAAACTCGTGTTATTAAAGCCCTCGGCTTTGCCTCGGCCTTGTAACAAACACTCGTTTGTAATTCCTTATTGGTTGTATATGGTTTCCGAACGTGACATTTGCATTGTCTATGGATATATATATATGTCAGTGTGACTAACGTCACTTTCTGATAGAAGGTTTCTGATTAAAATAATATTTAGGGTAAGTAAGGATATTAGTAAGTTTATTTATTTCATTGCATATTTGAGAAAAGCACTATACATACCTCGGCGGGAAATGGGGTTGCCGGCCTCGTAACTATATGGCCTCGCTTCGCTCGGCCAGCTATATGTACTCGGCCGGCAACCCCTCACTTGCCGGCCTCTGCAGTAATGTACTATTACGTCACACCTGGCCATAAAGTGGCAATAACCGTCCGCTACGCGCGCGGGAAATGCTACTTCCTGACCTGGGGGAGACCACAGGCGGTAACTAGACTAAAGAAAGCTTCAGATCGCATATTTATGGCTCGGGCGTCAAAGACCTTCGATCTGAGACATTCTTCGTTTTACCGCCCTAGGTACTATTGTTGTCCACCAAAAGAACATTTCGACGCAAACCAATGGTAAACAATATGGTGGTTATTTTAAAAATTTTGTATGAAGTAATAAATAAAGTCACATACAGCTCTCTAAGTCAGCGGTTCCCAAAGTGTGCGCCGCGGCGCCCTGGTGCGCAGTAGAAAGTAAAGAGGGGCGCCGTGAGTCGATCCTCTATAATTATCTAAAATCAGAATCCTTCGCGGGTACCTATAAAGCAACAATACCTATTTTGAGGGAACTAGGGCAGGGCGTCGTGACAAAGTACTAAACGTGTAAGTACGCCACGGGCTGAAAAAGATTGGAAACACCTGCTCTAAGTAGCGGTCGGCAACCTTTTAGCATCCAAGGGCCACATAGTAGCCAACGAATTTGACGCGGGCCGCACTTCACTATCACTACATAGTATAAAACAAAGTCGCTTTCACTCTAAAAAAAAATTGGTTGCTCCTAACAAGATTGTGATAATTAGAATCAAGCATCTTGATTCCATACGAGCCTAACAAGACGTTAGATGCATCAACTAAGATGATATTGATTGTTTATCATAGTTCAATTAACCATGTTCTGATTTGATTCAACAAACATTGGTGTATAAGGTAACTAATTAAACATGATCGAATCATACAAAGAAGAAAATAATGATGGTAACAAGGAATATGTTTGTTAAAATTATCAAGATTCTAGATTGTTGTTTTAATCACCAATGAACTTGCTGTTTTAATTAATCGGCTTTCGTTGATATGTTTAATATCTTGTTTGTTTTATTCAAGTTAACGCCAACAAAGAGAAAATCTCTCTTGGTAGGCTCTGATTTTTTAGAGTGTTCTCTGTCCCTAGTCCCTATGTCCCTATGTATGCTTAAATCTTTAAATCACTACATAGTATAAAACTAAGTCACTTTCTCTGTCCCTAGTCCCTATGTATGCTTAAATCTTTAAATCACTACATAGTATAAAACTAAGTCACTTTCTCTGTCCCTAGTCCCTATGTATGCCTAAATTTTTAAATCACTACATAGTATAAAACAAAGTCACTTTCTCTGTCCCTAGTCCCTATGTATGCCTAAATTTTTAAATCACTACATAGTATAAAACAAAGTCACTTTCTCTGTCCCTAGTCCCTATGTATGCCTAAATTTTTAAATCACTACATAGTATAAAACAAAGTCACTTTCTCTGTCCCTAGTCCCTATGTATGCCTAAATTTTTAAATCACTACATAGTATAAAACAAAGTCACTTTCTCTGTCCCTAGTCCCTATGTATGCCTAAATTTTTAAATCACTACATAGTATAAAACTAAGTCACTTTCTCTGTCCCTAGTCCCTATGTATGCTTAAATCTTTAAATCACTACATAGTATAAAACTAAGTCACTTTCTCTGTCCCTAGTCCCTATGTATGCTTAAATCTTTAAATCACTACATAGTATAAAACTAAGTCACTTTCTCTGTCCCTAGTCCCTATGTATGCCTAAATTTTTAAATCACTACATAGTATAAAACTAAGTCACTTTCTCTGTCCCTAGTCCCTATGTATGCCTAAATTTTTAAATCACTACATAGTATAAAACAAAGTCACTTTCTCTGTCCCTAGTCCCTATGTATGCCTAAATTTTTAAATCACTACATAGTATAAAACTAAGTCACTTTCTCTGTCCCTAGTCCCTATGTATGCTTAAATCTTTAAATCACTACATAGTATAAAACTAAGTCACTTTCTCTGTCCCTAGTCCCTATGTATGCCTAAATTTTTAAATCACTACATAGTATAAAACAAAGTCACTTTCTCTGTCCCTAGTCCCTATGTATGCCTAAATTTTTAAATCACTACATAGTATAAAACAAAGTCGCTTTCTCTGTCCCTAGTCCCTATGTATGCCTAAATTTTTAAATCACTACATAGTATAAAACAAAGTCACTTTCTCTGTCCCTAGTCCCTATGTATGCCTAAATTTTTAAATCACTACATAGTATAAAACAAAGTCACTTTCTCTGTCCCTAGTCCCTATGTATGCCTAAATTTTTAAATCACTACATAGTATAAAACTAAGTCACTTTCTCTGTCCCTAGTCCCTATGTATGCTTAAATCTTTAAATCACTACATAGTATAAAACTAAGTCACTTTCTCTGTCCCTAGTCCCTATGTATGTCTAAATTTTTAAATCACTACATAGTATAAAACTAAGTCACTTTCTCTGTCCCTAGTCCCTATGTATGCCTAAATTTTTAAATCACTACATAGTATAAAACTAAGTCACTTTCTCTGTCCCTAGTCCCTATGTATGCTTAAATCTTTAAATCACTACATAGTATAAAACTAAGTCACTTTCTCTGTCCCTAGTCCCTATGTATGCCTAAATTTTTAAATCACTACATAGTATAAAACAAAGTCACTTTCTCTGTCCCTAGTCCCTATGTATGCCTAAATTTTTAAATCACTACATAGTATAAAACTAAGTCACTTTCTCTGTCCCTAGTCCCTATGTATGCTTAAATCTTTAAATCACTACATAGTATAAAACTAAGTCACTTTCTCTGTCCCTAGTCCCTATGTATGCCTAAATTTTTAAATCACTACATAGTATAAAACAAAGTCACTTTCTCTGTCCCTAGTCCCTATGTATGCCTAAATTTTTAAATCACTACATAGTATAAAACTAAGTCACTTTCTCTGTCCCTAGTCCCTATGTATGCCTAAATTTTTAAATCACTACATAGTATAAAACTAAGTCACTTTCTCTGTCCCTAGTCCCTATGTATGCTTAAATCTTTAAATCACTACATAGTATAAAACTAAGTCACTTTCTCTGTCCCTAGTCCCTATGTATGCCTAAATTTTTAAATCACTACATAGTATAAAACAAAGTCACTTTCTCTGTCCCTATGTCCCTATGTATGCCTAAATTTTTAAATCACTACATAGTATAAAACTAAGTCACTTTCTCTGTCCCTAGTCCCTATGTATGCCTAAATTTTTAAATCACTACATAGTATAAAACTAAGTCACTTTCTCTGTCCCTAGTCCCTATGTATGCTTAAATCTTTAAATCACTACATAGTATAAAACAAAGTCGCTTTCTCTGTCCCTAGTCCCTATGTATGCCTAAATTTTTAAATCACTACATAGTATAAAACAAAGTCGCTTTCTCTGTCCCTATGTCCCTATGTATGCTTAAATCTTTAAAACTACGCAACGGATTTTGATGTGGTTTTTTTTAATAGATTGAAGAGGAAGGTTTATATGTATAATACATGCATAATATAATAGAGAAACACCGTGCGAAGCCGGGGCGGGTCGCTAGTAGTTAATAATTTGTGATTTTATACAATTCTTTTTTTTGTAAGCTGACAAACCTGCAAGTCTTACTGACTGTTGGAAAAATCGGACCAGGTGGGGGCCGTGCCGTTCCCTGGGGACGAACCAGGTCGCTTAGCCCAGACCACCTTGAGAGGGTCAGACTAGGTGCGGTATACAGTTCTGAATATAGCGACCTTTACATACAAAATAGCCAGGAAGGTTCGCGGGCCGCAAGTGAGCGGTTCACGGGCCGCATGTTGCCAACCCGTACTCTAAGTCATAAAATCACCGATATACGTCCGAAAGTGGCATTTTTCTAACACGCTCTCACTGCGTGCGCTGCTTTCCTGCGCTTTCCACGCATAAGGTCGTATGTGCGCTTGCGACTCAAACACACGCTTTTAAACATGAACAGTCTAGCATGAAACCTCCCTCATCGTTCCTAAATATAGGATTGCTTATTAGCGATATCGTACATTTTTACTGATTCCTAAGAAAGACGAAAACTCGACGGCAATATAGCAAAATAGATAGCGCCCGCCAGATTGATCGTTGTTTTGTCGTAAGTATGTGTAGTACAATTTTATTTATATTATTAACGCACAATTTAGTACATTTTTCGTACATTTTTAAGGTTCCGTAGCCAAAATGGCTAAAAAGGAACCCTTATAGTTTCGTCATGTCCGTCCGTCCGTCCGTCCGTCCGTATGTCACAGGCATTTTACTCAAAAACTACAAGACGTATACTGATGAAATTTGGAATATAGATGTCTTGTAGATGCCGCTACTAAGTTTGCTAGTTAAATAATAAAAATAAAAAAATCTAGGGGGGGGCACTCTATACATGTAACAGAAGCTAAAAAAATTTTTTTTCTGCAAACGTCAACGTGAGGTTCCATAATTCGAAAGTTCTTTTAAAAACATTATAAGGCTTTTATGTACTTTTTTTCGATTAAGTGAATACTTTCGGAAATAATCGCTCCGAAAGTTGCATAAATTGTGTCGTCCCCCCCCCCCCCCTTTAACTTTTGAACCGTAAATCCAAAAAATATGAAAAAAATCAGGAAGGTAACGCTTAATAAATACATTCAACGAAAATTATTTTGAATAGTAACGAATAAACCGTTTTGAAGTTATTGCCGAAAAACTTTTCAACTAAAAGGTCTTAAGTGCCATTGATTTACACGGCATTTAAGACCTTTTGCCAGTTGTTTATTTTTAGCTTTATTTTTATCTGTAGCACATTTCCTTGTAGTTATGGCTATGGAACCCTACATTGAGCATGGTCCGACATGCTCTTGGCCAGTTTTTTTTATGCTGTTTTGAATGTCTCCGCCAGAAAGTATGACACCAATTGCTCCCGTCAAACCGGGGTTTGCTTATGACGTTGCGGGATCGTGATCGTGTGTGAACTCAAGACGGTCGGCTTCTCACAACAATGCCATTCAATACTAGCATTGTTTGTAAGCATTCGTGTTGTAACTTATTGCTTCGATATTACAATCGAACACACTATTAATTGTACATTTGTAAACGAATGTGAACTTTATTGCAACGAGTTAAAGTCTACGGGTTGTCAGCTGACAATGGCTTCGATTGCACGGGTTCTGATTAGCTCGCAAAACATACGATGTATGCTGTCTTTAATAATGTTGAACATGCGATAGTTTGTCTGTATTTAATTGATATATGTACTAATGTAGTACCCAGCATGAAAGTAGTCTTATTTATTCTTTGAAACTAAAATAGGTGTAATTAAATAAATATTAGGGGACAATCTTACACAAATCGAACTAGCCCCATTAAGGCTTGTATTATGGATACTAGACGACGATATATTTAAAAGATACAAATACTTAAATACATAGAAAAACATCCATGACTCGGGAACAAATACTCGTGCTCATCACACAAATAAATGCCCTTACCGGGATTCGAACCCAGGACCTCCTGCTTCGTAGGCAGGGTCACTACCAACTAAGCTAAAGCGGTCGTCAAAAGGGAACTCTTTGCCGGGATATAAGGTTCTTATTCTAATCCAGGTCTTGGTCTACTTGCATGCTGAATTTCATTTCAATCTATTCAGTTGTCAACTCGTTATTTAGAAACAAACATCCAAACATCCAATATCCAAAGATCTAAACATCTTCACAAATTTTCACATTTATAATATTAGTCTGAAGTGTGATTATTATACATGCAGGTAAGTTTGTGTGAGGTTAACTCGTCAAATCGTATGTGCCTTATCTGGCACAACGGTGTATTTTGAATTGCCTATTTTTATGTGTTACAAGCATGAAATATGATATCACGCCTTGTCATAAACACAGTTTCTTAGAAACTGGTGTTACGAATACGTTTGCTTAACGGCCGGTCTTGCAACTATTTAACCCATATCTATACCTCAGAGGCAATTGGCACAATTATAAAATGTACTCAAGCATTACTCACGAATACAAAATTCAAGCTAATTTATTTCTGCAAGTAAGTAAGGGCTCTTTTACATGCCTGATTCTATTATTTTCTTTTGGGGTTTCGGGTAATGATCTTTTGGTGAGAAGAAGCGCCGGAAGAAACTCGCCAGTTTCTCTTTTCACAAATATCCCCCCTTGCAGCGGTAAAAAAATCAAACGTACATTTCGACTCTCTCAAGGAAACCAAAATTTATAGGATACTTACCATTGAGCTAGAACTTTGAAAGGCAAGTAATAATCTGAAACTATACATTTATAACTAAATCATAAAATATAGTCTTTTCCCAAACATGGCATGAAATGTTGACATTACGTGCCTATAAATAGGCCGCAAAGTACCTCGTTCCCGGTGCGCCTTGACACTTGGCACGTAATGGAATTTAATTTTTTTTTAATTTCCATTCCACATTTATTTGGGCCACAGCATCACGGCATTCAGCCATTAAAAAAACAAAAAACGATGTTTGCTATATTTTGCAGTTTTATTTATTTCCAATTGACATGAACATAACAAATAACACATTATAAATAATTTTAAATTGCAATTTTAACTACACGCATACACATTTAAAATATTTCATCTAAATATTCGCGGTAAAAAATGTGAACTGAAACAGCTTTTGCATTGTCTATGGATATAATATGTCACCTTCTGACAGAAGGTTTGTGTGGTTTGTGCTATAAAATATTAAGTAAGGTTATTATAGTAAGTTTATTTATTTCATTGTATATTTGAGAAAAGCACTATACATCCCTCGGCGGGAAATGGGGTTGCCAGCCTCGTAACTATCTGGCCTCGCTTGTACTCGGCCGGCAACCCCTCACTTCCCGGTCTCTGCAGTAATGTATTATTATTTAATGACTATATTTTTAAATTTAAGTATTTGTACGGAACCCTCGGTGGTTGAGTCCGAATCGCTCTTGTCCGTTTTATTTTTAACAAATACAAAACGTGAATAGTTATGTGGCATAATATTAAAGTAACCCACGCTATCAGTACGTGCAGCCGTAAAACACGTGTTGTTGCCACTTGTCGCTCGTCAACCTTGACTTTGTGATGTGAAAAATTGCGCGTTTCCGCACATTATCCAACTAATAACACTAACAATAGGGAACGCGCACGACGAAGGTGCTGCCAACTGGTGCCGCCAATGTAAATCGTGTACCCTCTCATGCTGGGGCCACATTGACGAAAACGCCGTTAGTTTTCGCGATGAAGGACGATTAACGTCAGTGTAGCTACGACTTACTATATTTGACATTGACACTTATATATTGTCATTGGCATTGATTTGACAGGGGTGATAGGCTCATGGAGGCCCTGGCCAAACGACCTGGTTCGACTCCAGGCGTTCAGGCTCCCACCTAGCCCGATCCTATCGAGGTGGGCCAGGACAAGGTGACCTGGTTCGACCCCAGGCACCCCCGGCACCCACCCAGTTCGACCAAACTCGGGATGGTCCGGCTAGCAACCTGGTTCGATCCCAGGGAACGCCATGGCCGACCACCCGGTCCGACAATCGCTATGCCCATAAGGGTTGCGAGTTTGTCAGCTCCTAAAAAAAGGGGTGATAGTTTCCTTTATTGTCCGCCCGTGTGTCTTTTGTCACCTATAGTTCGTGCACGTTCCCTATATGAGTCGAAGCAAATGATTAGATTAGATTAGATTAGATTATTTATTTCTCGTTTTAAAATTACATTATAAGTTGCATTGCATGTCAAGTTATAAAATTTAAAGCGAGATCGTCAATTAAATGGAATAAATCAAATTATACAATGAAAAAATAAAAATAAATAATAAAAACAAAATAAAACATCAATTAGCAAGGTCAAGATACACATTAAATGTCAAAATAAATTGAGCGCAAAGAATATGTCAAAACAGGGATAGTTAAATGGAATAAACAATTTACAAAATCAAATTATACAATGAAAATAAAAATAAAAAATAATAATACTAAAACAAAAGAAAGAAAGAATGTGATGTGTTGTAGTACAGATGGACGTAGTTATGCAATAACGTTCCATGCCACATGCAAAATTTGTTGGATTATGGACTTTGTTTCTAAAGACAGAAGGTTGATACTTTGTTTTGTGGGTTGGAACGTAATTGCATAACTACGTACAGATCGATTCACAAGAGCTGGCGCGGAATTTGTATGCAGCCAGTGCTTATTTCATACTAGAGGTATCATTTACCCGCGGCTTCGCCCGCGTTATTTCCGTTAATGTCCCAAGGGGACTCTTTACCGGTATAAAAAAAATGCATAAGAGCCGTGTGTAACACTCACTACTTGGAACCATGTGCGCCATTGTTCAAAGCAATAAAAGTATTACCACTTCCATGCATGTACATTAAACAAATGTGCATATTTGTAAAAGAACATCCTGAATTTTTTGAAAAACATTGTACCTTCTATCCACGATCAACGAGGAACAGAAACAAATTATACTTGCCAAGATCTAGAGTCAAACTTCACAAAAAAAACTCGTACTGTATGGCTATCCAAGTCTACAACCAATTACCGGAATTTGTTAAAGAATGTCCTATAAATCGATTTAAGAGAACTCTGACAGAATGGCTACTAGATAAATGTTTTTACTCTATAAATGATTACTTTGCCAATAAGCCAAATGTCTAGTGGCCAACTTTCCTAAATTATTTTTTTTAACTCAAATTTTAATTTATTCACTTTAATTTATTTTTTATTGGACTACATAATAATTCTCTGAGATTAATTATTTTATTGTTAGTCACTTTTGTCATTTTAAGCAGGAAATTAAGTATTTTGACATTTATAATTGGGAACTATTTAAATATTGTTAAATTGCATGCCTTTTCTGGTAGAACATAAGCAACACTGTATTATAATTATCATCTTATGTAACTATGTTCTTGCAATAAACTGATTGATTGATTGATTGATTGATTATAAATTACCGGGATGTATCCTATGTTTCAATCCAGGAATAGGTCTACGGGTGAATTTTCGGCCGCGACATTTGTATGCCATACATTTAGTCTGGCATAAAAATGTCGCGACCGAAAATCCACCCACTTGCATGCCGAACTTCATCTTAATCCATTCAGTTGTTACTCCGTTATTTAGTAACAAACATTCAAATATGTTCACAAATTTTCACATTTATAGTACCTATGTACTTATAATATAATAATTCTATTTATGTTTAAATAATGTATGAATACATTTTTGTACATGAAATGAACATTAAAACAGAAACGAGGTAAAAATTAAATAGGTATACTAAAAACTAAAACTAAAATAAATTTAAATAAGCTAAAACTAAATTAAATAACGTCAGTTTTGTTACAGAGAGAGGTATAGGTACAATAGGTACTATTACTTATTCTGTACTGGTACAAACGAAGACACAGGTTAAGTGACCATCACAGTAGACCTTAATACATTGTAATAAGGGTGAAAACTGGTCAGTTAGCAGTGTCTTCGATTGTACCGTCACGTCATCTACGTCTGCGTTGCACTATACAAAACATCGAGTTACGTAATTAACTTATAAACGTTTTGTTAACGCATTGTGAATAAATAAACAATAAACAATGTTTGCGACTCGGTATTTGTCAACTTCCCCAACATTAAGCTGTAAAGAATTACCCAAATGAGGCACGTTGTCCCACCGCCGCGCCGGCGAGTCAGCGAGTAAAATTGGGCGAGTAGCATTACATTAATTAAATTTTTTGTGTGACTATTTGTTCGTAAGTTAAATTACGAACATCATGTTCAATATACAAATATTTCCCCTAACCAAGATAATTAAAAAAAGTCATTTAAAAACATTAAAACATTTCTCTATAAGCCATTCATTCTCTAATTTAATTTTAAGCAATCTGTCAGGTAGCTGTCGAATGTCACGTGGTATGTTATTGTATACTTTATGTCACGTAGTATTATTATGTAACATTTTTCCTTAAATAATTAGTACATTACACAACTATGGTGGTAATACAAATAAAGCCCGAGATCGCGGATGTTTGCAGCCCGAGCTGCAAGCGAGGGACGTAAATATGCGATCGAGCGCTTTCTTTATTACCTCCCGTGTTGTGTACATCATTTTATGTCTACCTACACTTGGCCAGAAAGCGACGTTTTCCGTACGCGCAGCGTGCGGAAAAAACCACTTCATGGCCAGGTGTGGCATAATAGTGTTTTACACTGTGGCATCAGCAACTTGCTGTTAGTTACCAGATTATTGAAATAGGAAGGAAAATTCCTAACGAGGCTTGAACCCGGGACCTCTAGCTTCGTATGTGGAGTCACTTCCACTAGACTAAACGTGTTCAAACAGCTCGTTTGATAGATGCCCTCCCCTTCAGTTGAATGAATCCATACAAGTCTGTCGCATGGCGTCCGGTGGAAGCCTTACATGTCATCAATCACGTGTGGGTGATTAAAATAAAATGTCCTCTAGGGGCCATTCATTTATTATGTAAGACGGTTGTAGGGGGGGACCCCCTGGTCAACCATGTCTTATTTTTTCTTACAGAGGGGTGGGAGGGGGTGTTGATCGATCTTACGTAAGATCATAAAAATGCGCAAAATAATCTTACGTAAGATCGATCAAAACCCCCTCCCACCCCCCTGTAAGAAAAAATAAGACATGGTTGACCGGGGGATCCCCCCCTAAAACCGTCTTACGTAATAAATAAATGGCTCCCTAGTAATCTATACTATAGCTTGGCAACTCCGTTGGTGACACTCACATGCGCGTGTGCTTTTTGTTCTGTGCAGCCGTAACTAATTACACAAATTACCGCCAACACGAACGGCGATCGAGGGAGGCCGCCTCCGGAGGCCCCCGTTCGTGTTGGCGGTAACTCGTGTAAGTAGTTACGGCTGCACATAACAAAACGCACACATGTGAGTGTCACCAACGAAGTTGGCAAGCTATAGTAATCTATACTGTATAGGGGACCCGTTCGCACCTTCAGTTGTAGAGGTGAAATGTCTGTCAAAAGTACGCTATGTGATAAACGGGGTCATAATCTATCTGTACACTAAACGTTATGGAAATCCACAGAAATATAATCATCAGTCGATTTGTATGGGAATCAAGCGTGTAACGTTTGATGCCAAAAGTGTAATTTAGTGATGGAAAACAAAAAAAAACTATTTAATTTTGATGGTATTTGAACAATTAATTATACTGTTATTGTCAGATTTTCAAATCTGATAATAATATAGACGGTAACTGATATTAACGGCGTGCAAAGTAGGTCGCCGCCACTTCTTTTTAGCATGCGAGGTACATTAGTACATTGTGTATCAAGGGCGGTAGGTAAGGAATTACAAACGAGTGTTCGTTACAAGGCCGAGGCGAAGCCGAGGGCTTTAATAACACTCGTTTGTAATTCCTTTACCGCCCGTGGCACACACAATGTTTTTCATCACACTTGTGAGGAAATCTGATTAAAATAACCTTACTTAACCTAAATAAAATTGTAAAACTGACAGTGACATTAGTGACATAATTATATCAAGACGACAAGTCACGTTCGGAAACCATAGCGGTAAAGACTTAAAATGGTTGATTTTATATTTGCAAAATACTGAAATACACTATTTAAACATTTAATTAATGTTACAGAAATATCTGTTGACATGTATTTGCAATAACAGTTCTCTTTAAATAAATATTTCAGTAATAAAAGTTAAAAAAGTAAGTTGGCGTTTTCTTTGAACATGACAAATAAGAGTAAAACAGAACCAGCGTTTCAAATTTAAAAAGAAAACCATTACGCCCTAGGGCGTAATAGGTCATTTACGGCCCGCAAACCTACGTGTAATGACACCATTTTCGAGCAAGTGTGATGAAAACACTTTTTAGTTCTACCTCGATAAATATTCCTGTGTGGAAATCAGTCTGGTAGGAAGGACCATTAAAACAAGAGGACTGTCATTCTCCATACTTTGGATCGTGCCCCGACCGCAAGGGGATATCCAGGCAAAAATTAGACCGCACTAAAAAAACTAAACATTTAACGATGTTATAATTGAACAAAGAAACATAGTATAGTAACAATTAGTTCGTAAACAGCTAATAATAAATAAATTCTAACATTTAAATACTGCGTCACGCTTGCAAAGTTGAATAATTGTAAATAATATAATTCTTATACCAAGCTTATACATAGATGGCGTTGTAAATATCAGGGAGCAGCTTTTTCTATGGAGAATGACCGTCCTCATGTTTTAATGGTCCTAGCTGGTAGTTTCTGTTTGTCTATTTATTAGTACGCGCACTTTGTACTTTCGTATTCAATGTAACGTGACAGACATCAACATCGCAATTTATCAAAAAAAATATGAATATTAATAGGCGTATTAAACATTTACATAGTTTTTTTGCCGAAAATGATTGACATTTGTATCAACATCGATTGTGATATCAGGCGAAAACCATTACTATAACCAAGCAAAAAACGCCAATTAAAATAAGTTCTTGTATTGGGACACCATTAAATTCTTGATTTTATTTTGTTTTTATTATTTTATGTTATAGTGAAAATAGAAATACATACTCTATGAAAGTTGTATGTCTCTATCTATTACGGTCCAAAAGATAGAGTCCTGTGACAGACGAACAGACTGCGAAGGTTCCGTTGGCAGCCTTTGGGTACGGAACCCTAAAGAATCTAACCACTCCATTTGGGAGAATTCCAAAAACATCTTCACTATAGGCACACCTTTTACAAGTAAAGAATACATGTTTGGCCTTTTTTGCTCAGGACCGGAGCATTTGACTTTGATTAGGTATCATTAGTCGTGCAACTCGTGCGTGATGCACGGTCATGCTGGTAATATGTGATGTAGCTGAACCACAGTGTAAATACAGTGGGCAGTGGTGTCCATCAAGACAATAAAAATAGCTGACTGCGGTGCAAAGAATACCGCGTATCAAAGTGCATAAATCAGCCATTTTTAGGGTTCCGTAGCCAAAATGGCAAAAACGGAACCCTTATAGTTTCGTCATGTCCGTCCGTCCGTCTGTCCGTCTGTCCGTATGTCACAGGCATTTTACTCAAAAACTACATGATGGATATTGATAAAATTTGGAATATAGGTGTCTTGTATGAGCCGCTACTTAGTTTAGTAGTTAAATAATTAAAATAAATATTTTTAGGGGGGGCACTCGATACATGTTACAGAAGCTAAAAAAAATTTTTTTCAGAAAATATCGACGTGTGGTACATAGTTCGACAGCTCTTTCAAAAACATTTTAAGGTTCTTAAGTAATATTTTTGATTAAGTGAATACCTTTGGAAATAATCGCTCCGAAAGTTGCGAAAATTGTGTCCCCCCCCCCTCTATCTTCTAAACCGTGTATCCGAAAAATATGAAAAAAATCACGAAGGTAACGCTTAATTAATGCTTTCAACGAAAATTATTTTCAACAAGATCGAATTAACCGTTTTTGAGTTATTGCCAATAAACTGCGCTTCTCAACAAAAGGACGTAATTGCTATGAAGATACGCTCTTTTGTTGTTGTACTTTTTTACATCGTAATTTTTACCTTATAGTTACGGCTATGGAACCCTACACTGAGCATGGTCCGACATGCTCTTGGCCAGTTATTTTAGGTTTCCGTACCAAAATGGTAAAAAAGGAACCCTTATGGTGCTCGGGATCTACTGATGCTATCGACTTGAAATTTGGAATAGTTTTAAAAATCGCTAACCTAAACCTATTGGACAGAAAAAAAATCTTATACCTTTTTTAGTTTTTTTTTAAAGGAGACCGAAATGGGATGTTGAAAATCAAAAGTAGAGCTATTATATTGAGTAGTATATTAAATGAAAGGGCTTAAGGGTAAAAAGTACAACAACAAAAGAGCGTATCTTCATAGCAATTACGTCCTTTTGTTGAGAAGCGCAGTTTATCGGCAATAACTCAAAAACGGTTAATTCGATCTTGTTGAAAATAATTTTCGTTGAAAGTATTAATTAAGCGTTACCTTCGTGATTTTTTTCATATTTTTCGGACGCACGGTTTAGAAAATAGAGGGGGGGGGGGGGGGACACAATTTACACAACTTTCGGAGCGATTATTTCCAAATACATTCACTTAATCAAAAACATTACTTAGGAACCTTATAGTGTTTTTTAAAGAGCTGTCGAACTATGTACCACACGTTAATATTTGCTGAAAAAATTTTTTTTTACTGTCTTTAACATGAATGGAGTGCCCCCCCTAAAAATATTTATTTTAATTATTTATATACCAAACTAAGTAGCGGCTCATAAAACACATCGATATTCCAAATTTCATCAATATCCATCACGTAGTTTCTGAGTAAAATGCCTGTAACATACGGACAGACAGACAGACAGACAGACGGACGGACATGACGAAACTATAAGGGTTCCGTTTTTGCCATTTTGGCTACGGAACCCTAAAAATGTGGGCCTACTGTTTGTGTTTAAACTGTGCCAGCACGATCGGAACGTTACTGTTGTTGCAAGTTAATAAGTTAATTAATACATTTGTTATGAAGCTATTGTATTTTTCAATCACTATAGTTTTTTTTTCGCTGCGACCACCTATAATCATCATGTCAACATAGGGTTCCCCTGAAGACTTCCATCGTTATCAATGCGCATAACTTAGCCTCCATGTCTCTCTTTATTTGCACAGTCGAGTTCATTTACATCTACCAAGGACCATTAAAACAAGAGGACTGTCATTCTGCATACTTTAGATTGTACCCCGACCGCAAGGGGATTTCCAGGCAAAAACTAGATGGCGCTAAAAATCTAACCATTTAACGATGTTATAATTGAACAAAGAAACATAGTACAGTAACAATTAGTTCATAAACAGCTAACAATAAATAAATTCTAACATGTAAATACTGTGTCACGCTTGCAAAGTTGAATAATTGTAAATAATATAATTCCTTTACCAAGCTAATACATAGATGGCGTTGTAATATCGGGGAACAGATTTTTGTATGGAGAATGACAGTCCTCTTGTTTTAATGGTCCTCGCATCTACACACTTACGGCAACAAAAATATCAGAACACGAACCTATTGTCAGGAGCTTAACCGATTCGTCGCGGATGGCACGACAGGCGTGTCATCAATGTTGGTGTGTAGCGTCATTCCGCACTGAAAGGGTTAAGGCCCGGTAGGACCTGGCTCGCATTTCACATAAAACTAGGATCGGGCGGAATGCAGATTATTGCAGATTATCTTCGATTTCTAACATAAAAGTATACGTTATCAACCCAAACATGAGAGGATGCCCTGCATGACTGTGAAATCATGATTGTCAGGTATTAATTTTGTCAAAAAAGGTAACTGGTAATGAACAAAATTAAAAAAATACTTTATTTTATAGTGTTTTCGCGCTACTTTTCTATCGAGCGAAGTGTTCGCTATCGTGTTCTAAGTGAGAGGAAGCCCTAGATACAGCTCTGAATATTATTATATATCGTCGCTGTGCCTACAGAAGTCGCTATGTGTTTTAGACCTACTTTTCAGGAGACACAAAAAACTGTTTTTCTGGTTAGATATTAAAACAAGTTAATTTTTTTTTATTATACTAATATATCGTGACTTTTTACGTTATTGGAGTACATTTTCAAAACTATGCAATGAAAAGTAAAGTTTATATTTTAAAAAGATCATTAGTTTGTCACATAGCGATAAATGTTTGAGCCCTAAAAATACTGAATGTGTGCTTCCACATATTAAATTAGTATACACTCTATTTGAATTGTGCTTTCAAATAATATGAAAATATCGCTATGTACCGAAAAACACATCGCGGGTGCAATAACGACGCGATGCAACCAGTACGAAAATATCGCAATGTGCACCCAAACACATGTCGGGTGCATTTTTTTGTTTAGTTGTAGAAATGAAAAGGTACCCTCGTGTGATTAGTGACACTTAGTTATTTTAAAACGAACATTCAATGTATGAAATTCACATGGTTATATTTGCAACAACTAGAAATATTAAAGATAGCGTGATACTGTTTTTGGAGCCTACGCGTACTGATATAAGGTTCAAAATGGCATAAAAAACCAAAAATCTAAAAAAATCACATAGCGACTTTTGCAGGCACAGCGACGATATGTTTTACAGTGACCTACGAGTCAAATAAGTGCTCTAAAAATGATTTGGAAACTAGGCTTCCGCGCCCGATTCTCGTCTTACCTCGCCTTAAGCGATTCGTCGCGGATGGCACGACAGGCGTGTCATCAATGTTGGTGTGTGGCGTCATTCCGCACTGAAAGGGTTAAAAGCGTGTTCACATTCAGATATTTTTGTTCTCTTATGTGTTTAGATGTAAATGAAGTCGACTGTACGTTCATGTTTGAGTCACGGGGTTGTTTGGTATTTTGCAAAAACTTCGTATTATTAGATTGTCCGATTAAAAATGAAATACACTCGCGGTCAAAATTTCGGGTCAGTGAAATACCGTCATATTTCCTAAAATACTCCAAGGTTGTGAAATTATTGAAAATTGTTGCAAAAATAACACTGTAATAGCAATTTCAGGTTTAGATCGAACTCGTAAAAACCCATGAAAAATAAAGACGTTAACGGAGTGAAATATCGCAAAAGTCATCATTTTTGGATAATAATATTTTTATGATGGGTTAGCAGATATTACCTACTAATACAGCCAGGTATTATGAAGAATACGAGTAGTAGCATATTATGTAAATGAAACAAGTGTCAAATATTGAAAAACACCTATTTCTATTGTTTAAATTACGGTGACCCAAAATTTTTGCTCTTGAGTGTAATAAACCAAAGAACGAAAAGAGGGGAAAATATAACGGTATTTTTATATGCAGAAAATACCGGTATTTTTTTTTATAAGAAACTGGCCTGCGAACCTCAGTAGTGCCTGATCGTAAGCTACTACGAGGCCGAAGATGTAGCTCGCCGGCTCAGTAGCCTATTTACTCGTGTCTTGAAAAGTCCTAAATTGTATTTATCAGGAAATACGGACGCTGGGAGTAGGGTTGCCAGATTGAATGACCGTGTTATCGGGAGAAAAAAACAATATGTCAGGGTTTTGAGACTTTGGTCGGGAGATGCCCCGCGCGCTCGACGCGAGCTTTTTTTTTAGCCTGAAAGAGCAGAAATTTTAGCTGGCCGGACCACCTTGAGTGGATCGGACTAAGTTTTAAAATGGAGTTGTTTGTCGGGAGATTTCTTCTTTGTCGGGAGTCGGGAGGACATACAAAAAATCGGCAGGATCCCGCCAAATCCCGACCATCTGGCAACCCTAGCTGGTTTGGGCAGTCGTGTCATATACCGATCGTAATTACTAATAACGATTTAATCGTGACTAAGTATAGTGCGATCAAAACACATAATAACAACACTGAAACCAGAACGACGTAAGTTAAAATTCAATTCAACAATGTTATGACGTGTTGAAGACGTACGTTAAATAAGTAAAAAATATACACGTAATTTCGTGTTCGAGGAACAAAGAGTTAATTCAAAAACAAAGGTCATGGGCATGTAAGTAAAGTCACAAAAACGTTTAACGACGCA
Source organism: Eudemis profundana (assembly GCA_947034925.1). Lineage (NCBI taxonomy): Eukaryota > Metazoa > Arthropoda > Insecta > Lepidoptera > Tortricidae > Eudemis > Eudemis profundana. The sequence goes on along the minus strand of OX344814.1, from coordinate 2,742,051 downwards.
TCTTCCCTACAAGGAGGCCATAGAGCTGCAGGAAGTCGAAAAAGCTTGTTACTAAAACGATGTAACTATATCAATATCATAGTTAACATACGACCTTCTGCTTAAGTCCATAGTAAAGAAATCCTAGTAGCAAAATAACATAAGTATGTGAACGTACATTTGACATACGACATTATGCTTCAGTCGGAAACTAAGCACCCTGGTAGCAAAATACCATAAGTGTTTGGAAAATATTGACATACGATCTTATGTGCTAAGATATAGGTAGTTTATGCCATAAGGATGCAAGCGCAGGGAGCGATGCTTGATGAATATTTAACATGTAAAGTGAATAAATGATGAGTCGTCGAGATGACAGGGTAATAAACATGTTAGTTGCAACCGGTCAAGTGGTCGTGGAAGTAAAACGCGAGGAAGACTTGCAATTGGCTACAGACATGTAGTATATGCCAGGAGAGGCTCACTCTGCGATTTCGCCGCGTAGCTACTAGAGTTTGTCTGAGCGTTTTCCAAAAAAAATACCGGGGTAGCTACTTTCTCAAAATATGGACATGTGAGGTTTTTTCTGGATCAGAATCGTTAGTACTTTCGAACCTTATACGTAAAAAAAAGTGTCACATTTTTTTTTCCATTACGTCACCACTTTGTATAGTGTTTGTATGAACGTGACGTAGTGGAAAGACAAAAATCCCATACAAATTATGGGACACTTTTTTTTACGTATAAGGTTCGAATGTACTAACAATTCTGAGCCAGAAAAACGACATCAAAAGTCCATATTTTGAGAAAGTAGCTACCCCAGTATTTTTTTTGGAAAACGCTCGTCTACGATAACTCTGCAGTGTGGTATACAGGGTGTCCCTAAAACCAACTTTGATACGAAAAGGGCTGATAGACCAGCTCATCAGACACCAGATTAAGTAAATTTGACCTCAGTAAAAATTTCTTAGTTTTCGAGATATTGACGTTTTTGCAAAACTCGTGCTTAGTGATACCCTGACTCGGTTATTTGAGTGTCATGACTAGAATATCAAGTATTTTTCAAATCTGTTTTTTAATATGGGTAGCCAGATAACTATGCTATTGAACGTAATTCCTATTTTTAACCGACTTCCAAAAGAAGGACGGTTCTCAATTCGTCTGTATGTTTTTTATTTTTTTTTTTATTTTTTTTTGTGTGTTTGTTCACCGATTACTTGAAGACGGCTGGACCGATTTGGAAAATTCCTTTTTTGTTTGAAAGGGTAGACTTTCGAGGTGGTCCCATTGCAACCAAGTCAGGATCTGATGATGGAATCTTGGAGAAATCGAGGGAACTCTTCAAATATTATAGGCACACATATAGCGATTTCGGTATTTTTCGTAATTTCTCGTCCATCTCTTATTAGCAACAAGTTTATAGTGTTAACCGACTTCAAAACAAAGAGTAAATTTGTATCTAGGTTTCTTCCCCGATTACTTGAAGACGGCAGAACCTATTTGGAAAATTATTTTTTTGTTTAAAAGGGTATACCTCCGAGGTGGACCCATTGCAACCAAATCAGGATCTGATGATGGGATCTTGGAGACATCGAGGGAACTCTTCAAATATCATAGGCACACATATGCGATTTCGGTATTTTTCTTACTTTCTCGTGCATTTCTTATTAGAAATATTTCCCAGTCTTAACCGACTTCAAAACAAAGAGCAATTTTTATGTAGGTTTGTTCCTCGGTTACTTGAAAACGTCTAGACCGATTTGGATTTTTTTCTTTTAACTTAATAGACTTAAGTCTATTTGGTTAAAATAATATTTTTCCGGCGCCACTAAAAATTTAAAAATAAAGTAAATTTTTAAAACAAAAAATAAAAACCGACTTCCAAAAACCTAAACTAAAAACCAAAAAATAATATGTTAATTACCCCAAAGAAATGGATAATCAACGATTCATATATACATATACAGATATTTACACTTTTTAACCTGTTATTTTTGAAGTCGGTGCCAGCTAAGGAGCTCAACACAGCCAGGTTTACGTGGCAGGCACCAACTTCAAAAATAACAGGTTAAAAAGTGTAAATATCTGTATATGTATATATGAATCGTTGATTATCCATTTCTTTGGGGTAATTAACATATTATTTTTTGGTTTTTAGTTTAGGTTTTTGGAAGTCGGTTTTTATTTTTTGTTTTAAAAATTTACTTTTTGTTATTTTTTTCATGGTGTGGCCACAGTAGAATATCAAAAAATAATTTTCAGATTTTTCCAAATTTCACGTCTGATTTCGAACGAAGGTGGTGAAAAAAAAATGTACAAAAACGTCAATATCTCGAAACCTAAGAAATTTTTACTGAGATCAAATTTACTTAATCTGGTGTCTGATGAGCTGGTATATCAGCCCTTTTCGTATCAAAGTTGGTTTTAGGGACACCCTGTATATCAAAAACTTAACTTTTCAATGAAAATTTCACATTTTTTTTAACTTGCAACCCTATTGGGCGTAGCAATCATATGACCGGGTGGTCGGCCGTGGCGTTCCCTGGGCTCGAACCAGGTCGCTAGCCGGACCACCCCGAGTGAATCGGACTGGGTGGGTGCCGGAGGCGCCTGGGGTCGAACCAGCTCGCCTTGTTCCGGTCCACCACGATAGGGTCGGACTAGGTGGGGGCCTGAACGCCTGGAGTCGAATCAGGTCGTTTGTCCAGGGCCACCTTGACATTTCGCTGATTGCTCAGAGTGAGCAGCGGGCCAGCGGGAAGGATGAAGCGGATCAACCTGTCCTTATGTGAAGTTCACATAAGGACAGGTTGATCCGCTTTCACATTGTGAACGTGTGTATCGAACGAATAGGAGTTTTAGTTGCCGGTTCGCTAAACCTAGCCCAGCTAAGAAGACTCCGGCAAGAAACTTAGCTGAGCCCGAGCAAGGTCGGAGTGAGAAAATTTCACAGTTATCGTAGAAGCAATTTAGTAGGTACCTACCAAACTTTGCCCCTCAGAAAGACGATCGGATGCGGCGCGTTCCGTCCGGTAGTCGGACCTGAACGCCAGTTTCTCTCTCAGACCGTCTCTCTATCGCTTTTTGGTCGCCGGCTAAACCACTCCGGGGGGGCAACATTTGGTACTACCTAGTAGAATATGGCTGCCATCCGTCCGGGTTTCCCCGGATTTGTCCTAGCTTGGAGAGCGTCCGGGGAACGTCAGGGGAACGTTCATTCGTAGTCCGGGTTTGCTACTCCGGCTCGTGAGAGCTAATGCACCCCCCCCCCCCCCTTCGGAAGCGAAAGAAAATTGCGTTGCTGTTGAGATGTCCGGATTTAAGCTCGAAAATCCTGGGATTTACGCTTTTTGTCCTAGGTGTCAAATTTTGCAGATGGCAGCTCTCCTAGTAGCCACGCCACGCGGCGAAATCGCGGAGTGATCCACTCCTGACAATTCAACCGTTTCTCTATCTCCGTGCTATTTTTTTAATTCAATTTATTCTTCAGTAATTCCATTGCCATATTAAGAAAATATTTACGTGACTGAATCCCATTTTATAATAAATTTACGAGTGAAATTCATGAAAGTTCCAGACAATTTAAGAGAATCAGGAATTTCAAGAGCATAAAGAACCACTTTCGCGTTTTAAAATATTAACTGCACATACGATCCTTTGAATGTAATATACGAAGCTACTTATACTGTAAGGTATTCCCGTATTGAGATGTTTGGGGAAAAAGGGCGTATGTTGGTAGTGGGTGTTAATTGCTTATGGTGTTTCGTTTCTGGCGCGATTTCGTATGCGCACGCGATGCGTCATGCACGATCAAGTTGGAATAGGGTTGGCGACGGAAGAAAATACCAAAAATAATTAAAGATTCCAGTTGTGTAAAAGGAACTTTTACAAAAATGTCTGAAAAAAAGAATTTATTGATCTTCATGTGTTTGTTTTAAGATCCATTTTGTCAGCCTGGCGTCCCTTATTTTCAAGTGTCAAATCGAGAATCTAAAAGAATATTTTGGAAGAATTACAGGGCATAGAAATGCACTAGCGGTATTTTCTAGATCATTACGTCGGGTATTATCGAAATAGTACATTGTGTATCAAGGGCGGTAAGTAAGGAATTACAAACGAGTGTTTGTTACAAGCCCGAGGCGAAGCCAAGGGCTTTAACAACACGAGTTTGTAATTCCTTTACCGCCCGTGGCACACACAATGTTTTTCATCACACTTGTGAGGAAATCTGATTAAAATAACCTTACTTAACCTAAATAAAATTGTAAAACTGACAGTGACATTAGTGACATTATCCATAGACAATGCGACTTTACGTCACGTTCGGAAACCATAGCGGTAAAGACTTAAAATGGTTGATTTTATTTTTGCAAAATACTGAAATGCACTATTTAAACATTTAATTAATGTTACAGAAATATGTGTTTACATGTATTTGCAATAACAGTTCTCTTTAAATAAATATTTCAGTAATAAAAGTTAAAAAAGTACGTTGGCGTTTCCTTTGAACATGACAAATAAGAGTAAAACAGAACCAGCGTTTCAAATTTAAAAAGAAAACCATTACGCCCTAGGGCGTAATAGGTCATTTACGGCCCGCAAAACCTACGTGTAATCACACCATTTTCGAGCAAGTGTGATGAAAAAATATATAAATTACACACCTTTGAAAAACTTTCTTCTTCTTCAAGTGCCATCTCCATCCCGGAGGTCGGCGACCATTTGTCCATATGTCGATCTATCTTCAGTAATGCGAATTAGTTTTTCCGTGCTCTCAGCCTCCAACCACTCCTTGACATTCTTGGTCCATGATGTTCTTCTTCTGCCCCGGCCTCGTTTCTCGTGTCCTCGTTTCCGGGTTGAAAAACTTTACCAAGCCAATTAAGCAAAATTTGCTACCTACCAGAAAATCTTAATCACGAATCTACTTGACACAACCCTAACACTTCACACTCCACTTGCGCGTGCTCAAATTGATAGCTCCATGTTCCTTCATCCCTCTCTAGCACCCCGGTTGTCAGGTCTGTCCTCTCTATCGCACCTAACTGTGGACGGCTAACAGTTAGTCCGTGCCGTGATCGATGCCTGGCTGCCGCAGTGGCTGTTTAGGAACAGTATGGAAACTGAGATGGCCAGGGAACACCTCGACCCTTAAGGCTAAATGACACGAATTTTCAACGCAGAAAAGAACACCATAGAAATATGTATATCGAGAAGGAAACAGTGTATGTATTGTATGTATTTACCTCGCGTGCTAAAAAGAAGGGCCGAGAACCATCTTTGCTCGCCGTCGACATTATTATCAGATTAGAAAAATCTGATAATAATGGTGTAATTAATTGTTCAAATACCACTTAATGAAAAGAAAAAAAAATAAGTTAAAAAGTTAAAGTTTTGGGTTTCATACCTAACGTGCAACTTTTTTTATGTGTCTGGAAACTTGGGTGGGAAATTCCATTTTAAAAGTTTAAAATTATTAAACACGATTACCATTAAATAATCCATAAAATTTATGGTAACTTTTGTTAAGAAACCGTTACGATAAACGCATGTTTTAACATAGTTGCAGAACAAAGTTCTTGATTTCCCCAAACAACGTTATGACTCGTGACGTCACGTTATAATGGGCTTCAGTAGGAAGCGTTTTGGCACGTATTTGGGAAAGTCTAAAAATGAGATTTTAGCATTGTAGTATCTCGGTGAGTTTTTATGATATTGAAGAGGGTTTTTCACTAATTATTTCTGTTATTGAGAGATATTTCTATAATATATCACAGAAAAAAAGTTGTCAAATAGCTAATAATACTAAATACCTACCAGTGGCGTGGCTTAAATGATATCCTTGGGCAACCCGGTGCAGATTTGGGGTAAATTTTCCTTAAGAGCTGTAGAATAATGAAATGATTTATTAAAACTAATCACATACAAAAAGGAAACATTGCTTTGGGTCCTGAGCTAGGATATCCTGTGTTACAGGACCCAGTACGGCAGCGAGCATAGTTATAAACATGCAATCGATTGTACAGAGTTAGGACCTATTTAACAATTTCACATACAATTTATAATAAATAAGATGGTCAAGTGCCTGATATTAGGCAAGGCAGTAGCAAGCTCTATTCTTACTGTTCTCAATCTGTGCGCTATACTTATAGATATTGCCATTTGGGTCTACTATGAGTTTTTGCTGCGGCATATGTTCGCTTTTTGCGTGTTTCGTAATAACGCCTGATTGACAGGTGCTTTAACTATTTTCATTTCTACGCAGTCATGGGAAACAGGGAGCAAAAAAAATCTTCATAATTGGATGGAGTTATGGAATATCGAATTAAGCGTTATAGATCTCCATAGCGCTGAATTCGTTATTCCATAACTCCATCCAATTCATCATTATCTTTTCAATATTGAGACTTCCGCTGCTGAACGCAAGTCTCACCCAAAGACTTCCACAAATGGATCGACTTCCGGCGACCTTAACCAGGTCGTCAAAGCATTTTTTTTTAGTGTTGGTCCGAGTTTGGTCTGAGAAATATCGACTATGAACTCTGGGTCGGGTGGTGACGGGTTACTCTAAGAGCGACCCGTCCCTAGCTAGAGTCCTAAGGGCCAGAGGAGTCTACGCCAGGGTCCCGATTCCCCTGAAGGGGGGCACGGGCGTGTGGTGATGAGGAGGAGGTGGGAGAGGAGGATGGAAAACCACACTCATGTTTTCATATCCCTTATTATAATATCAGTCGCATACCTAATAGTACATTACTACAGAGGCCAGGAAGTGAGGGGTTGCCGGCCGAGTACATATATTAGATGGCCAAGCGAATGCGAAGCCAGATAGTTACAAGACTGACAACTCCATTTAACGCCGAGGTGTGTATAGTGCTTTTCTTTCATAGTAAAGTAGACAAAAATAGAATTACAAAATGAAACATTTTCAATTTCCTTTCCAAAAACTGTTTTATTCTGTAATTCAATTTTTTGTCTACTTTACTTTTAGTGTCTCAAGAAAATAAAGTTAGATTTCGTACCCTTGGTCAAATAACGACGCATGTGACTTTACGTCAAAACTTTTTTTTTGCTTAAAAGTCATACAAATCATATTACGAACTACATGATACACACAGATCCTGAAAAGTTGTCATTTTGCAGATGCGTCCTTATTTGACCAAGGGTACGATTTTTTGGAGTGTTTTTAATTTATTTCATTGCATATTTGAGAAAAGCACTATACATACCTCGGCGAGAAATGGGGTTGTCAGCCTCGTAACTATCTGGCCTCGCGTTCCGCTCGGCCAGCTATATGGACTCGGCCGGCAACCCCTCACTTCCCGGCCTCTGTAGTAATGTACTATTATTGTTTCTTTAATGGCCGAACGCCGTGATGCCGTGTCAATTGCCGTATCAATGAAAATTAAAACAAGTACACATTGTAGGCCTAGGCCGGCAATGATGTATGAAATAGGATTAAATGCCAAGCGTCAAGCCGCACCGGAAACGAGGTACTTTGCGGCTTGCGGCGTATTTTAAGGCACATAATGTCAACATTTCATTGCATGTTTGAGAAAACTACTATTTGATTATTGGCAATTACCATATTGTTCAGTTCCGTCCACTAGTGCGGTAAACATTCCTTACATAACAGCGGTTCAAATCGCCGTCGCGGCTGACCGGCGACCTCGTGGCGACCTTGCGGACGAGTCCGTCTGCTTTCCCGCCGCGGAAGCCATTTTGTTTTTACACTTTTCTTACTAGCTGCAACGACCGTTAAAACAAGAGGACTGTCATTCTCCATACAAAACCAGTTGTTAAGTCCTTGGGCGTCTGTAATTTGAACCACCTCTACCCCTATAATTATTGATCTGAGAAAGAAAGTTTATGTAACAAAACATGCTTATTTTAGCGTGTTTTATAGGACTCATTAACAAAAATGAGGTGTTATATTGACATAAATTTCACGACTCCGAAATTTTTCTAAGTCCCAGAACCCTTGAAAATTACTGACCTTTGAACTCCAATATCTCGGTAAATATTGGTCGGAAAACAAAAGTTTATATAACAAAATATGCTTACTTTAGCATGTTTTATAGGACTCATTAACAAAAATGAGGTGTTATATTGACATAAATTTCACGACTCCGAAATTTTTCTAAGTCCCAGAGCCCTTGAAAATTACTGACCTTTGAACCCCAATATCTTGGTAAATATTGGTCAGAGAAAAAAGTTTATATAACAAAACATGCCTATTTTAGCGTAATCTACACGATTCAAGCCTAAAAACAGCATCTCAAAATCGGCCCCCCCTTTGCTATACCCCAACCCATATTTACAATTATTCAACTTTGCAAGCGTGACACAGTATTTAAATGTTAGAATTTATTTATTATTAGCTGTTTACGAACTAATTGTTACTGTACTATGTTTCTTTGTTCAATTATAACATCGTTAAATGTTTAGTTTTTAGCGCCATCTAGTTTTTGAATAAAATTGAATTTCAAAAGATAATTTATATAATTATAAATGTCAATTATTTCCGAAATCTAATAAATGTTCTGCAATTTCCTCGTACGTTGAACGGAGGAAAACTCGGAAACGTTTCGTATACGGATGTTAAGCTTGTGTATTGCCCACAATACACGATGTTTGGAATAAATCACAAAATGTGGCAGGCAAGAGGGCAGTAGATACAACTTGGTACGACTCGTCGCGTGACAATAGAGGGCGGAACATAATGACGAAACGTATGGAGGGAAGCAGTGGCGTGGCGTAAAAGATATCCTTGGGTAAGGACCATTAAAACAAGAGGACTGTTATTCTCCATACTCTAGATTGTACCCCGACCGCAAGGGGATATCCAGGCAAAAACTAGATGGCGCTAAAAAACTAAACGTTTAACGATTTTATAATTGAACAAAGAAACGTAGTATAGTAACAATTAGTTCGTAAACAGCTAATAATAAATAAATTCTAACATTTAAATACTGTGTCGCGCTTGCAAAGTTGAATAATTGTAAATAATATAATTCTTATACCAAGCTTATACATAGATGGCGTTGTAATTTCGGGGAACAGCTTTTTGTATGGAGAATGACAGTCTTCTTGTTTTAATGGTCCTTGTCTTGGGCAAGCCGGTGCAGATTTGGCGTACATTTTCCTTAAGAGCTGTAGAATAAGGTGGTCAAATGATATTAGGCATGCCGGTAGGAATCGAGTTCTTTGGACGCCACGCCACTGGAGGGAAGGCACCTATAACATTTCAATAAGCATAATGCTTCAGTAAGCTTATACCAAAGTATTTAGAAGAACAAGTAGTCCAACTTCGACCGTTTAGGAGTGCGCGACACGTACCTATTCACACAGACGCGCGATAGCACGTCTGTGTGAGAGCGATCCATACTGGAGCATTCTTACGCATTCTTATTTCTTTGCTTGTAGTGCGTTCGTACACGGCGCGCACGCTCACATTCAAGCGTGCGATGTATTTTTTGTAGGAAGAAAAATTACTGGTAACATACATACATATGTACCTACATACAAATTTGTATGGAACTCGCTCACCGAGGGCGGTGAGCGAGTCCGGCTCGCACTTGTCTGGTTTTTAGGGTTCCGTATCAAAATGGTAAAAAAGGAACCCTTATGGTGCGACTCTGTCTGTCTGTCTGTCTGTCTGTCCGTCTGTCACAGCAAGATATCTCAGGATCTACTGATGCTATCGACTTGAAACTTGGAATAGTGTTAAAAGTCGCTGATTCGAGCCTATTGGATAGAAAAAAAATCTTATACCTTTTTTAAATTTTTTAAAGGGGTCCGAAATGGGATGTGGAAAAACAAAAGTAGAGCTATTATATCGAGTGGGATATCAAATGAAAGGGCTTAATTTGTAGATTCGAAAACAATTTTTGTTTTTTTTCTTAATTTTGTACTTTTTGATTTATGACCAAAAACGTTCAAAAAAATACCATTCCCCCCTATTATCTTCGAAGTTACTGAACAGAAAAATCTGTAATAATTACCAATTATTAATATCATCCTAAATATTACAGGAAAAATAAAACGGTTTTCCTAAATTGCATAGTTTTTTAGAAATTTTCAAAAATCGTACACATACTTATTTGCTCCTACTACGCTAACGGCCATACAGTTTTTGTTGAACTATTCACGTATCTACTTACGAGTTTGTACGGAACCCTCGGTGAGCGAGTCCGACTCGCACTTGACCGGTTTATTTTACACCTTAAAGCGAAGAACACACTGAAAGCGCCAGTCGCCGCGACGGGCGAGTCGCGGCGTGACGCCGCGAGTCGCCGGTTTGACGCCGCGATTTATTCCGTGTAGCTGCGCATAGTAGCTGCGATTCGCCGCGATTTACGCGCCTACGCGCGAGTCGCGACTTCAGTGTGCGCCACCCCGCGATTTTTCTATACAAATCGATGATTCTACATACAAAGTTGAAAATCGCTGAGTCGCGTGTCGCCGCGATTCGCGCTGCAGTGTGAGATCCGCCTAAGTTGCCAACTGCATGTTTTAAACCAAGTAAGGTGCATCGACTTGCGATCTTCATTCATCATTGAATGACCTGCGCGCACCTGCCCTGAAGGTCGCGGGTTCGGTTCCCGGAACGGAGATGAGCGACTGCGCAAGCGCGAGTCGGACCTCATTACCGAGGGTTCCTTACTACAGTACAGTGCGACATATTCGAGAGTTTTATCCACAGAAATATAGAAGGAAATAGTTCGTCGATTTGTATGAAAAGAAATTATAATAGACATAAATCAATTTGGTACTGTCACGTTGTGTTTTTTGCATTTAATTGTAGGTTTAAATATGACAAATTTAATTTTATGCTCAAGAGAAATGTTTTTACAATTGTCTCGAACAGCTTCGTTAGAATTATTTTCGTCTAGCAACATTGCTACAACTGTCTAGTGTCATATTTGAGAGATTCTTGACATACAACATACTGATGTTGCTATATGTGATATAAATAGATCTATAGGGTAAATTTGTAATGCAAATTGGGGAATAACATTTATTATAATAAGATATTAAAAGTATAAAAATATAAACTAATTTGAATATAATGGACAAGTAAATATAGTTAAATATTCTGATCAGTAAATGTTATTTCTTAATTAATAGGATTAAAATTCTTTAGATTTCCAAATCAATTAGGGAGAAATTGAGGTCCTTAGTGGAAACACAATTTGGTTGGAAATGATCTTTGAAAGAGAGGAGGTCTAGCTATACTGGCTGGAGCTCTTCAAAAGCTTTTTGCATCTGGGCCGTGAAGGGAGCAACTCCTGATGCTTGTGTTCTCCTTGGTGGCTACAAATATGGCGCGGCTGAGGCAGTCCTAATTTTCATCATGAAGTAATTGTGAGTAGCATTTCTTTAAGGTTAACTCATCTGGCTGTTGAGGCACCCCATTCACTGAAAGGTCTTGTTACAGTTAGCCCTCCGGGGGCATCTTCATGAAGGGTGGCGGGCTTCGCAGAGCTATGAGGATATAACTCTTCTGTCTGGTGAGAATAACCATAATTTCAGTCTTCTTCTAAGCTGTGGAAAAAAAACATACTTTAGCATACTAATGTAAGCAATTTGTTCTGTTCCAGCTGAAGATGGGTTTCTTTTTCTAATTTATTCTTTTTCTAATTTTTTCTAATTTCTAATTTTCTAAATTCAAATTCAATTTCTAATTTGGTGATATTTCGAAAAGGAACATGGTTTTGCATTAATTCACACCTCACCTATAAATCCCATGGGCTGTAGCGCTCTCGTCGGAATAGTCTTCATGCACACTACGGGTCACTAACATCCGGAGCCTGCTGTTGCTGTTGCCAGCATCAGAAATCCTGTAAGAAGGTGTGTCGATGAGAGTCTGCAGTCTCGAGGTTGGTGACTTTAAAATTTATTAAGTCATTGTTAGGAGATTAGTTTAAATTTAACTGATGGCAGTGTAACTTTAGGCACTAACATTTATACTAGCCTGTGACCTCACTACTAGAAGAACCTAGGCTTTAAGACCCCGCTCTACCAACTGAGCACAATAGGTAGTGCTAAGGAAACGCTGAATTTGTACTGTGAGGCCGCAAGCGAGTGAAAAATAAAAATAAATTTGTCATACACTAACTGACTTTCCTTATTCTCCTTTTTGTTAGCCTGAACTACTGAAGGGTCCTGTACGTAGCACTACTTAATATTGTTTGTTTTTTTTATTGAAAGGTGAGTTCATAGTTTTTTTTCATCTTTCCACAATTATGTTCACACTGTATCCTCAAATATAACCGGGCGGGATACAGGGTGACATTGGCGCCCAACTTTTAGAGAAAATTCAGTATATTTCAGTACCTTTCATTAGTTTTGAGCATATATTACACTGCCAATCGATTGTTGTAAAAATATTTCATACTTACATGGTAAAATCCACTTTTCAAGCCTTGTTCCTCGTGTTTCGATAGTGCAACACATTTCTTTTAGACATATTTTGTGTTTTAGGATCCATTTGATCCATATATTGTGTATTTCTTGATATTTTGAGCTAATTTTGGTGAACACGTTATTTAGAGGTTATAACCAAACCAAGTGACGTTTACAAAAGAAAGTGTAATTTTTTCAATCGACTACTTTTGAGTACTTTATTTTGAGTTTTGGATCTTGATATATCACAATTTAGACCTTTTGAAACTAAAATTTAATTTAGTTGTGATTTTAGAGACATTTATTTCAATTGTCCAGTTAAGCATTTCAGACAAATAGTATTTAAGTCTCAGACTTGATTTAAGTTTATTTAAAAGCTAATTTTATTACCAACGTTTTTAGTATTACCACATGAAATTCTAGTTTTGATTTTTAAGCTTTGGTTTTGGTACATTGTAAAACTTAACAATTCCAATTTAAAATACACAACAATTTTACATCATACCTAATTACATTGTTTTTCAACTATTCTAAATATCCATTCATTAATTAAGATTTAAAAATTGGGATTGATATACAATACTGTTATTAGGCAAAAGCATTCCCACATATTGTTATTTTCAGACACTTACACCAATACATATTGTTTTTTCTGATACTTACCTTTTGTGCATTTTATAGTGATAATTAAGTAACAGACATATTTTGTTAAGGAAATTAAGTAAAAACAAGTTCATTTAAAAATATTGTATTAACTAGGTCACAGGTGATTCATAATATCTGAGTGGTATTTTATTGTGATTACACATCCATCAGTACTAAGTACATTTATTTTAGATAATTCAAAATGGAGCGTAGCTTACAATTTCATTCTTTGTTGAAGGATGAGCTAAATTATGAAGTCACAATTAGATCTGAGACACCTGCAGGCACTGTGGATGGTTTGAGGAAACAGTTGAGGCAATTGCTTCTGGAATGTCCACCCGAAGCAATTATCGAGACAGATTTTGAAACCGACAGTGAGCTCGGAATTATTTCAGACAAATTAAAAGACCTATCCACATGTGTTGACAGGTACACTCGTACGCAAGACAGGCACTCTTCAAGTCGTAGTAAAGCCTTAGGGAATCACTTGTATCATAGACTTTTGAGAGTCCAGACTGAGGATGATCCGGAGGCATTGTCGTTGAAGGCCGGCCTTACATCTCAGTTGGAATCTTTGTTTTCAAAGTTAGGTGGTTTTAAACAGTCTATGGGTTCTGTAGAAAATATTCAGGCCAGTGTTTCAAATTCCCAACCGACTTCAAACAAGGATATTCAGCTTGTTTGCTCTGGTAACATGAATATTGCTAAATGGAATTTGAAATTTGAGGGCTCCGGCGACTTGAGATCATTCTTGGATCGTGTTGATGAACTTAAATCAGCTTTTGGTGTTTCTGATGCGATATTATTTCGTTCTGCAGCACTTTTGTTTTCGGGAAATGCATTGTTGTGGTATAGAGGTATTAAGGACCAAGTTTCTTCATGGATTGAATTGAAACAAAATTTATTATCGGAATTTGACGCTGTTGATTACGATTACCGTTTAATGGGAGAAATAAGGTCGAGAACTCAGGGTGTTGACGAGCCAGTCCACATCTATTTTGCAATAATGTCATGTTTGTTCTCTCGGCTTAAAACTCCACTGTCAGAGGATGCTAGGTTGGAAATATTACTGCACAACATAAGACCAAACTTATCACAACAGCTTGCTTTGATTAATATAACTTCTATTACGGATTTAAAAGATCATTGTCGTAAATTGGAAGCAGCACGCCAGCGGGCGGACTTGTTTGTTGAGCCGTCTAAGAGTTCTTGTAATACGCTCAGCAGTGATTTCGCGTACAAATCAAAGCAAAAACAAGTAAATGCAGTAAATGTCCTTGCACAACAGCGGCCCTCAAACAATTCTGGTCGTCAGGTGCCGACTTTTAGTCAACAATCGACAAGTAATAACAGCAACGTTCGTCAGTATTCTAACAACAGGTCCACACATGTACCGAATTCCCGGAATGTCCCGGTTTGTTATAAATGTGGTGGTACTAATCATAACTTTAGTTTCTGTAGGGGAAAGCCACAGAAAAATAACATTTGTACTGGATGCGGAAAATATGGAGTTGTCATAGCAAATTGTGACACTTGTAAGAAACGTTCGGATACCTCACACAAAGTTTCACCAACGTCAAAAAACTAGTTAGCCAGAATCGTAGCGATCAATTTAACGGCAATTTAAATGAATCAATGAAGACGTTTTTTAATTATGATTCAATTGCTTCGGTTCTGTTTTCACCAAATAAAGATGACATACGGCCGTATTTGAAATTAAAAGTATGTGATTTTGAGATTTTTGGACTTTTAGACTCAGCATCTTCCTTATCATTGCTTGGGAAAAATGCCCACGAGGATTTTGTTAAATTCGGTTTCGAGTTGCATAAAACCGAAACAATTTCGTGCAGTGTTGCAAATGGCGTTCAAGTAGAATCAATTGGTTATATGTTTATTCCGGTAACATTTAAGGATGTTACACACGTGCTTAAGTTTTTTGTTATACCCAATATTGTTACGGAAGTTATTTTAGGGGTAAATTTTTGGCACGCTTTTCGCTTGGCGCCAGAAATATTTGACAACATAGCATATATTAAAGCTCCGGAGAAATATTTTGAGAGATGTAACAGTGTTGGTTCTAAACAGGTACACACCATACAGTCGTATGAGCATTTAACTTCAACGCAGCAAGAGCTTGCTAGTGCCGTAGTAGGGAAGTTTAGGGATATCTCGTTCGAAGAGAAAGGGTTAGGTAGGACGTCCTTAATTGAGCATGTCATTGACACTGGCGACGCCTTACCTATTAAGACCAAACAGTATCCACTATCTCCTGAAAAGAGGGCGATTTTGAGCTCCGAACTCGATCGTATGTTGCAGTTAGGTGTAGTTACTCCTTGCGAAAGTCCTTGGAACAATCCAGCGCTGCTAGTGCAGAAAGCAAACGGGGATTGGCGATTTTGCCTGGATTGTAGGAAATTAAATGCGGTGACGAAGGGTGATTCGTATTCCATTCCTTATATTCCGCAGATTTTAGATAGTTTAAAGGAAGCGAAGTACCTTTCGTCTATCGATCTTAGCTCTTCCTTCTGGCAGATTCCTCTGCAGCAGAGCTCGCAGGAGAAAACCAGTTTTACGGTACCTGGTCGTGGTTTATTTAAATTTTGTGTCATGCCGTTTGGAATTTCGGGTGCGCCGGCTAGACAACAACGTCTTATGGATAGGCTAATTGACCACAATCTAACCAGCGACATAGAAAACGGCATGGTATACTGTTACATAGACGATATCGTCATATGTTCTTCGGATTTTCAGACGCACTTAGTGCTTTTAAATCGTGTGTTGGAAAGATTGAAGATGGCAAATTTAACTATCAATTTTGCGAAGTCTAACTTCTTTAGACAGTCCATTAAGTACCTGGGGTACGTCGTCGACGAGTTTGGTTTGAGGACAGATCCCCAGAAGATTTCTGCCATCTTGAACTTTCCCATTCCCACGACGTCTCGGGAGGTGAAAATATTTTTGGGAACGTGCTCGTGGTACCGTCGTTTTATCCGGGATTTTTCGACCATAGCCGCTCCCTTAAATAGATTGACCTCGAAGGGAAAGAATGCACCGACCTTCTGTTGGTCTGTAGAGGCCGATAACGCCTTTAATACATTGAAGAATGCGTTAGTGTCAGCACCAATTTTAGCTGTTCCGGATTTTGATAAACCGTTTGCTGTACACTGCGACGCTTCTTCATATGGTATTGGCGGAATGCTCTCACAGACGATAGACGGTCAAGAGCATCCTATTGCGTACGTCAGCCGCTCTCTAAACAAGAGTGAGCGCAATTACAGTGCTACGGAACGGGAGGCTCTTGCGGTGATTTTCTCTGTCGAGAAGTTTCAAGCATATTTGGGTTCACGTCGCTTTAAGGTGATTACGGACCACGTCTCATTGCGTTGGTTCATGAAGCTGGAAAATCCATCAGGCAGGTTAGCGCGTTGGGGTTGCCGACTGTCTCAATTTAATTTTGATATTGAGCACAGGAAGGGCTCCGACAACGTCGTGCCTGATGCATTGTCCAGACTCATGAAAGTCGACGCGGTGAACGTGACTGTGAGAGACGACGTGAACGATGAATGGTTTGATAAAACGCTGAACGGTTGTAAAGCTTACCCTGCTAACTTTCCGAATTTTTGTGTTAGGGAAGGGAAGCTATTTCGTTTTTGCAAGAGCAAGTATAACTTGTTGCGAGAGTTTGATTGGAAGGAGGTGGTACGTAAGGGGGATCGAAAGAGAATTTTGCAAGAGAACCATTGCGAACCGACGGCTGCGCATTTAGGGGTTTATAAAACTCATCGGCGGTTGGCGTTGGCATACTTTTGGCCTGGTATGTATAAGGACGTAGTTGAGTTTGTGAAGGCATGCGATACCTGTGCAGCCTATAAGTACTCACAAAAATTGACGCCTGGTTTGATGGGTCAGCCAAAGGTATGTCATCGTCCAATGCAAGTAGTTAGCATCGATCTGGTTGGTCCACTCCCACGCTCTCGACAAGGGTTTACATTTTTGTTCGTGGTTACATGTTGCTTTTCTAAGTACACGCTGCTGTTTCCACTTCGCCGCGCAACCAGTGCGTTGGTGGCGAAGCATTTTGAGAACCATGTTATCTTAGAACATGGCGTTCCTGAGACCGTAATTACCGACAATGGGGTTCAATTCACGGGATCAGAGTTTAAGCAGTTAATGAAGCGTTACAATGTACCTAAAGTATTTTATGGCCCACGATATACGCCGCAGGTAAATTTAGTCGAACGTTACAATAAAACGGTGATGACAGCCGTAGCGTCGTACGTAGAGGACAATCACCGGACATGGGATGAAAAACTGCACCAAATTAGGTTTGCAATAAACAGTGCAGTAAATGAATCCACGGGGTTTTCTCCTTTCTTTTTGGTACACGCTAGAGAGCCGGTCATTAACGGTTCGTTCTATAAAGACTCAGATCAAGATTACTCTGCAGCTATTCCTAGAGAGGAATACGCTGGCGAATTTGGTTGCTTAAAAGAAATTTTCCACCAAGTTAGGTTACGCTTATTGAAGGCACATGAAACCAGCTCTAGGCATTATAATTTAAGAAGACGTTCAGCGCAATTTTCGGTAGGAGATATTGTATGGAAACGTTCATACGTACAAAGCGATGCGTTGAAGTACAAAATGGCAAAACTCGCACCCAAATACGAGAAGTGTAGGGTAAAAGCGGTTTTATCTCCTTTAGTTTATGAACTGGAGAGGATGGACGGACATCCTATAGGTTCATGGCACATAAAAGACCTAAAAGCATAGAGTACGGCTGCTGATTTTGTGATCAGTGGACGTGCGGGCCGCATACTGTGGTTGCTCGCCGCACCGCCACTGTTGACTTAACAACGGTCTTGTAACATTTACAAGTTTATAGGTTGTCGGTAATTAGTGTTAAATACTGCAGAGTCATATTTAATCACAAGATATAAGGTTCGTGGTGAACAGCGCAGACTGTTTCACTACTTAGTATGTGTGAGGAAGAATGGTAGGTATTTGCATGGTATGAATATTTGAGACGACAAATCTTAATCATAATATCATCCAAAAGTTAGTCTTTATGTGCGTATATATTTTTTAAGTCGTGCGTAAACACGTTAAATATATTTCCGTTTCCGTTATACTGTAGATGCATACCACACATTTTTTTTTTCCGCGGTTTTCTGTACATGTGTGGAGGCATATTTTGTTGCGCAGTATTATTTCCGATTTTGGTTTTTTTTCTCGGACAATTTTGGTAGTGAACATATCAGGTCCGAGATATTTAGTTTATCAAACTACATACTGTGTTTGAGTTTTGTTTTGATATTGGTACCAATAAATAGTTTGATCATTTTCGATGTTGTATTCGATTTGGATTGTGAAGGTTAGTATATAGTCTAGTTGCTACTGACTATACTAGATATTTTGATCGATTAGATCACTTGGATTGACTTTTGCCCGGTCTAGCGGAGATATATTTTAAAGAATGCTGATCATCTGTCCTGGCAGTTGGCATTAACCTTCTCGACACAACGCTTTGTTGTGCCGAAAAGGTTAAGGAATGGTTACTGGTTGAGTTGGATTTTGATGGTGGGAAGGAGTATTTTGGTTCGGTTGGGTTCCTTCCGATCTTATTTTGATAAGTTTTGGTGTTGGGTTCGTCAGCAAGGCTGACAGTTTATTTTTTTTAATTAGTATAGGTAGTTGTTGGCGTGGGTTCGAGATTTCGAGATATAGTTTGAAAGGGGAAAGTCTAGAATATTCGGGAAGTAGGGAGTTTTTTTTCGTTGAATACGTACATAAATAGATAGAATCGTAGATTGGTATTATTTCTGGGGGGATAGGTTAGAAGCACTTTTATAAAACTTGGGGGTTTAAGTTAACGGTTTGGCTGTAGTATTTTCTCTCGGATCCGCAACAACAATTTCGTTCATAATATTTCTGAGTTATATATTATACCAAATTTTTTGTGTAACAGTAGTCTATCAATAGATATATTCTTGTACGGGTTTTGGGATTTTCGGGTTTTTTTGATATTTCCATTTTAGTGACATCGCTGAGGGCAGCGAGCGGTTTCCCTGCGGTAAACCTTTTCATCGGGGAGAGGGGTATTGTCACGTTGTGTTTTTTGCATTTAATTGTAGGTTTAAATATGACAAATTTAATTTTATGCTCAAGAGAAATGTTTTTACAATTGTCTCGAACAGCTTCGTTAGAATTATTTTCGTCTAGCAACATTGCTACAACTGTCTAGTGTCATATTTGAGAGATTCTTGACATACAACATACTGATGTTGCTATATGTGATATAAATAGATCTATAGGGTAAATTTGTAATGCAAATTGGGGAATAACATTTATTATAATAAGATATTAAAAGTATAAAAATATAAACTAATTTGAATATAATGGACAAGTAAATATAGTTAAATATTCTGATCAGTAAATGTTATTTCTTAATTAATAGGATTAAAATTCTTTAGATTTCCAAATCAATTAGGGAGAAATTGAGGTCCTTAGTGGAAACACAATTTGGTTGGAAATGATCTTTGAAAGAGAGGAGGTCTAGCTATACTGGCTGGAGCTCTTCAAAAGCTTTTTGCATCTGGGCCGTGAAGGGAGCAACTCCTGATGCTTGTGTTCTCCTTGGTGGCTACAAATATGGCGCGGCTGAGGCAGTCCTAATTTTCATCATGAAGTAATTGTGAGTAGCATTTCTTTAAGGTTAACTCATCTGGCTGTTGAGGCACCCCATTCACTGAAAGGTCTTGTTACAGTTAGCCCTCCGGGGGCATCTTCATGAAGGGTGGCGGGCTTCGCAGAGCTATGAGGATATAACTCTTCTGTCTGGTGAGAATAACCATAATTTCAGTCTTCTTCTAAGCTGTGGAAAAAAAACATACTTTAGCATACTAATGTAAGCAATTTGTTCTGTTCCAGCTGAAGATGGGTTTCTTTTTCTAATTTATTCTTTTTCTAATTTTTTCTAATTTCTAATTTTCTAAATTCAAATTCAATTTCTAATTTGGTGATATTTCGAAAAGGAACATGGTTTTGCATTAATTCACACCTCACCTATAAATCCCATGGGCTGTAGCGCTCTCGTCGGAATAGTCTTCATGCACACTACGGGTCACTAACATCCGGAGCCTGCTGTTGCTGTTGCCAGCATCAGAAATCCTGTAAGAAGGTGTGTCGATGAGAGTCTGCAGTCTCGAGGTTGGTGACTTTAAAATTTATTAAGTCATTGTTAGGAGATTAGTTTAAATTTAACTGATGGCAGTGTAACTTTAGGCACTAACATTTATACTAGCCTGTGACCTCACTACTAGAAGAACCTAGGCTTTAAGACCCCGCTCTACCAACTGAGCACAATAGGTAGTGCTAAGGAAACGCTGAATTTGTACTGTGAGGCCGCAAGCGAGTGAAAAATAAAAATAAATTTGTCATACACTAACTGACTTTCCTTATTCTCCTTTTTGTTAGCCTGAACTACTGAAGGGTCCTGTACGTAGCACTACTTAATATTGTTTGTTTTTTTTATTGAAAGGTGAGTTCATAGTTTTTTTTCATCTTTCCACAATTATGTTCACACTGTATCCTCAAATATAACCGGGCGGGATACAGGGTGACAGTACCTACACTTGAAAACAAAAATTAAATGAAAAATTCTGCTTAAATGTGTTTCCCGAAATTCCGAAAGTATAATATACCAGGACTTCTATTTTTATTTTCACGTCCCGGTTCTTTGCTGGGCTCAAAATACCGGGAAATACCGGTATTTTTGGTTCCGGTATTTCCCGGGAGCAAACCCTAGTAATCAGGTATTGTGCAAAATCTGTACGTTTAGCATAAGTGGTCACGACTTCGTTTCTCGCACGACAGTGCATCACCTGTCACTGTCGCACGATATTAAGTGGAAAGAGATAGGTAGCATTTGTCGCGCGACAAAGAGTCGCGTGTCACAGTTGTGCTAGAGGTAGGTACTGGTATTGGGTGCCCTTTATTTGGCATAATTTTATTTGTCCGAATGTATTGTTTAGCCCGAATTTTTAACGGAAAGCTAGCTTTAACGGAAAATATTTTGCAAAATCTTTTACATCAGCCATTTAGAACATATTAGGTTAGGTTAGGTTTCTTTTATATTATTTATTTATTCTGAAAAGTCAATATTATCTGTAAAATAACAATTATGCGTAAATAGTATTCGGGCAAATAGAACATTCGGACAAATAAAATTATGCCAAAAATAGATGACCCACTGGTATTCTGTGATTGCGGTAATTTGGGCACGAGGGCTTTTAGGATTTTAGATAGGTACAGACAGAATCCTAACAAAGAATTCTCCGAAAGGTATTACTGGATAAAGTACAAATAAAGTATTACTGGACATGAGGATGTTTCGAAGTTATTTATTTTGTAAATGAGCAAGTAAATATTTATGAGTTATAAGACTTATAAGTTAACCTTTACACATGGCAGTTAAATATTGACACCATACAAATGTATCGAGGTAGGTAGAAGGAAAAAGTGCATGTACCTCGCGTACTAAAAAGAAGTGGCGGGGATCTACTTTGCACACCATTAAATTCAGTTCATTATAATTAATTATTCAAGTACCACTAAATGAAAAGGAAATTTTATGTTTTCCATCCATATGAACGCAGCGCATCCAACCGTCTCTCTCTATCGCATAACGCTTACTCTTTCTGGTCGCTGACTGGAGTCACTCCTGATTAATATACAAAAAAAAACCCGACCGCGGTGCACTTTGAAACTGCATAAAATCCGCCATTTTGTTTATTTTAACGAACTTCATACCCAGTGACACTCGCACCATCAAGATGAATCTAATGATGTATCATTTATCAAAATCGGATGTGCCGTTGAGTAGTTACGAGCGGACATAGGAACGGACATACATACATACATACATACAGGCCAAACACATAACCCTCCTTTGGGCTTTGCCGCAGTCGGGTAAAAAGTAAACAGTCGGCAACAAAATCATTGTCTCAAAATATGTATTTTTTTAATAAATACATGTTTAGGTTGTTATTAGGGTACACAGTACCGGTGCCGTTCTGGAGAACCGGGATTTTCGGTACTGGCCGGTAATAGAACCGGGACGTCCCGTGCTTTCGGTACTTTCGGGACGGGTTTTCAAAGACTGTCGATAATGTTTGGTTTGGTTATAATTTAACTACGCGCTTGTTCGTTTCGAATTATACGTATTTTTTCGCTATTTTCTCTCACTGTTTGAATTACGATAGACAGAACTCAATATAGTGCACCAGAAATCATAAATTAAATGAAAACTGCTACTTAAATGTGTTTCTCAAAAGTCCCCAAAATACCGGGACTTTTATTTCCACGTCCCGGTTCTTTACTCGGCAAAAAATATCGGGAAATCGCGGTACTTTCGGTTCCGGTATTTCCCGGGACCAAAGCCTAGTTGTTATTCATTTTAGAGCAGAAGCTTCTCAATTACATCAAATACAAATAGCAAGTTGCGTAAGCGATGTTTTCCCGGCCTGGGCGTAAAAACAATGATTAGACGAGCAAGGTTGCCGGCCAACTATAATCGAATTGAGCGTGACTTTTATATTATACACTAGGGTTGCCACCGAAGAATTTTTTAACAAGTTTTTATTCTATCAAATTTCAATTGTTGGTTGTTGGTAATAGAATTCATTGGTTAAAAAAATTCAAAATGTGTCTATTTTACAAGATTTTTTGTTTCACCGGTCCCAGCATATAATCAAATTTAGCAAGTTAAGTTAAATTGACTCACTTCCTGGTTTCCGATTAAGCTGAAATTTTCCATGTAGTTTTCGAACAAACGTGCCGGGACTCATTTGATTGGCTTTGACATGCAGTTTGCGATAATACAAAAATTATAGTAGGCAATAAAACCTATATTTTTTGACAGAAACTTATATTCTGACTAACGAAAATTGAGAGGGCTCGGAACCGGTATTTGGCAAAAATCCCGAAATAGCCCAATATTTTGAATTATTTTATGCTTTTTATGTACAGATCAGATGATTTCGTATTATTAGATTGTCTGGTTACAAAACGAAATAATAAACCGAAGAACGATAAGAATGGAAAGAATACCGGTATTTTTGTATGGAGCAAATACCGGTCTCCGAGCCCTGATTGAGAGACATAGGTTCAACGAACATTGATGTCGTTAAAATTGTATCTTAACTCCTTTTTCGTTTGTATGGAGAAACGTAGACCTACTGCGGATAGTTTAGATGATTATTACTGTACATATTCAGAATTAAATACCTACATTTAGTAGTCACTAGAGGATGCCCGCAACTTCGCTCGCGGAGCTGAAATAAGCTACTTAACCTTTTTTTTTGCATCGGCGCAGTTGAGTAAAAATTATCGTATGTTAACACATACGGGGTTCAGTGGCGTGGTGTAAAAGATATCCTAGGGCAAGCCGGTGTAGATTTGGCGTACATTTTCCTTAAGAGCTGTAGAATAAGGTGGTCAAATACCTGATATTAGGCAAGCCGATAGGAATCGAGTTCTTTGAACGCCACGCCACTGCTGGGGTTATTAATCTACTTGTATACCAAATGCTTATCATGGAAATCGGTACGTGATGCGTGCAAAGAAATTATGGTCTTGATACGCCTGTATTATATGTAGGTAGATGAAGACTTTTACATTAGTGACAGCCCTGAAACGGGCCATAATCGGAGCATTGCGCACAAATTATCCGTTTAGCGGTTTCTTTTTTTAATAAATCGATGTTTTTGTTCACCATACGTGCGGCTGCAAATGCCGATTATAATGACTTCATTCAAGGCAATAATATTCTCATACAAATATTATTTAATTATGCTACATCGTTGGAGGCAGATCGGGAGTGGTTCACTGCGCGACGCGCGGCTACTATAGTACCAAATCTTGGCCACCTGGAGGGGCTTGGCCAGCGACCAGAAAGAGCACGCGTTATGCGATAGAGAGAGACGGTCGGATGCGGTGCGTTCCGTCCGGTGGTCGGACACGAACGTCAGTTTTGTTAGAAAGAGAAACTTCTGTACGTATGTAGTATACTATGATGTATTAGTTATTCCGTGTTTTGAGTAGTTTTATACGCAACTTATCCTAGAGATTAGGGTGTCCCAGAAAGCAAATCTCCATACAAACTTTGAAGCCAAGTAGGCACGCGTTCCCATCATCAGTATCATCACAGAGACACATTTAGTAAATTTGGCAACCCATAGCAAAAAACAGATTTGAAAAATACTTGATATTTTTAGTCATAACACTCAAAACACCGAGTCAGGGTATCACTTAGCACGAATTTTGCATATTTAAACATCAATATCTCGAAAACTAAGACATTATTACGAGGTCAAATTTACTTAATCTGGTGGCTTATGAATTGAGCTGGTCTATCAGACCTTTTCGTACGTTGGTTTTAGGGACACCCTGTATACATAAAATAAATAAATATTGAGGGACGATATTGGGGGATAACCTGGGGATTACACTAATCAACCTAGTCCCAAACTAAACAATGCTTATTTCGAGCATTCCATGAAAATATTTCGTAAGGGACAACACCGTTATAATGCTTCCGAGAAATAAATTCAGGAAGCTAATTATAAACATTGTAATATCATAACTCGGCTTTAAGATTGGTAGTGTTTCTTAGCAGCTAATACGTTTTATTAGGGTAGCTGCCATAGCGTTTCGCAAGGGACAAAAAGTTGATGTTTTCATGGAATGCTCCATTTATCGAATTAAAGATGTCGGCGGTTTCAAATGTATAATTTAACTTGTTGTGTTTTGTATTGAGTATAAAAACGAACACAATCATAACCCGGATCTGTTTTTTACAATAATCGGTCGTGTCGTCAACTCGTCAGTTTCACGGTTCGGTCTGATGGATGTGTGTGACATGCTCCCAATTATAACTAGCAGTAGGTATTGACAACTATTTTTATTGTACAACACAGAGTTGCAACGATTGTGTTATATGTATAGAGAAGTAAAATCTTTCTGTTTCTTTTAATAATAAGGTATATAGATAGATGTACATATAGATGGCCGAGCGAAACGCGAGGCCAGATAGTTACGAAGCTGGCAACCCCATTTCTTGCCGAGGTATGTATAGTGCTTTTCTCAAATATGCAATGAGATAAATTAAAAACACTCCAAAAAATCTAACTGTATTTTCTTGAGACATTAAAATTTAAAAGTAAAGTAGACAAATAATAGAATTACAGAAAGAAAAATGTTCGATTTCCTTTCCAAAAACTGTTTCAGTATACATTTTTACCGCGAATATTTAGATGAAATATTTTAAATGTGTTTTCTTGTAGTTTAGTTTGCAATTTATAATAATTGGAAATTGTTTATAATGTGTTATTTGTTATGTCCATGTCGATTTTATATAAATAAAACTGCAAAGTATAACGAACATCGTTTATTGTTTTTTTAATGGCTGAACGCCGTGATGCTGTGGCTCAAATAAATGTGGAATGGAAATTAAAAAAAAAATGTAACTATGAAATTCCATTTTAAGTACACACCAAGCATCAAGCTGCACCGGGAACTAGGTATTTTGGGGCCTATTATTAGGCACGTAATGTCAACATTTCTTTGCATGTTTGGAAAAATCAGATTCAGATTTCAGATTTCAGATTCGTTTATTTCTCAATACTTTTACACATTTTGAAGTTAACAAAGTATGTACACATATTGAGATCGTCACATTTTTACAAATTCTAAAAATCTTTGTTGATGTGTGTCAATGTGGCCCCAGCATGAGAGTACATGATTTAGATTGGCGGCACCAGTTGGCAGCACCTTCGTCGTGCACGTTCTTTATAGTGACAGCATTGTTTAAGCGTGTAGTGACGTCACAGCATTGTCAATAAGACCGGTTGTACAATGTTCCCGCAGCCTTCGCTAGTTACACGTAGGTATTTAGATTAGAAGATAATGAATCTACTCAAATTATATTGTCGTATTAGCACAGTATAATATCAGTCATTTTTCTTCCAACAAAAAGTACATCGCGCGCTTGAATGTGTGCGCGCCGTGTACGAACGCACTATAAGCAAAGTTTTAAGAATGCGTAAGAATGCTCCAGTATGGATCGCACTCACACAGGCACGTTTTCGCGCGCCTGTGTGGACTGTTGGACTTGTTCGTCTTTATACTTTGGTATTAGTATTAGTAGACCCGCTCGCGACTATTTATATCGCGCATATTTATCGCCCTTGCCTTCGACTCGGGCGTCAAATACCCGCGATCTGAGACATTTTCTGTTTTACCGCCTTAAGGACTATGTAGCAAAATTCAGGATACAGTCGCCATTAGATAGATCTAAGCTGTCAGTGTACTCATAAATATCTGAACACGGCTCTAATGCTATGAAAATAGAGCCGTGTTCAGATATTTATGAGTACACTGACAGCTCAGATATATCTGATGGCGACTGTACAAGCCCATGTTGATTGCTTGTTTGCATGTTGCGATTTATACATACAAATTTTGCAATTTAATATCTTCATCGTAATCTTAATTTAACTCGGTCGGTATTTACAACAATAAATGTGTTCTGATTAGATCAGACACCAGCAATAAACAGCAC
This sequence comes from Eudemis profundana, assembly GCA_947034925.1. NCBI lineage: Eukaryota > Metazoa > Arthropoda > Insecta > Lepidoptera > Tortricidae > Eudemis > Eudemis profundana. The sequence goes on along the minus strand of OX344814.1, from coordinate 2,715,404 downwards.
ATGCAGTAATTATCCAATTACGCTTTCACTACACGCGACGCCATCGCAAAAACAAAACAATACACGCCAAAAAACCGCGTTTTTACAAACTTACCGAATACACTCGAAAAACACCTTAAAATCATATTATTATTCCAAATTAGCTCCTATCTGTATTGTATTAAAGCGCAATGATTTCGAATTTCGAAAAACTGACGTTTTTCTCCCATGCTCAACAATCTTACAAATGCGTGCTAAAAACCGTCTAGAACTTTTTGATTATTCCAAAATAGTCCTTATTACTATAGTGTTGAGAATCAATAATTAGGTAATTTTCATTTACAGAGCAGCATCGGTGCAATTTCCACGTGATCGGCCAACTTACAACATTCGTTCCAGAAATGCTTTTAAGCTAATCTGTTGTTGGAAAATGGTTCTTATCGCTATTCTTTCAAGAGCTTAGTGGTTTATTTCTTTATTTGACCAATGATATGATGTTTTCCATGTTTTTACGAGTTTTCCGTACATGTAAAGTGGTTAGCCTTGGCAATGAGGCGATTACATGTAAGTATGTAATTGTTTGCATTTTAACATGCCTGTAAGATGGTGTTTGAAGTTTAGATGTGTTGGTCTTATATTTATTCATTCCTGATTTTCTAAGAAGAGTCGCTGTTGTTTTCCATAAAGTTATGTCATAATGTTTTTTTGAACTCGGTAAATAGAAAATATTCTAGTATACTTAACAATTTAATAACCTGGCTCTACATAACTTAGAAAAAAATATTAGTCAAGTACCCGTTTGATAGGGTATATAAATACTTGGTCCCATTGGTCCCATATCTTTTCAAAATGTATGATGATGGGTTTCATAAGTTAAGGAAACTCCTGAAATATCTTAAATGGTTCACTGTCCCCTTACAAAACTATCGGACAATGTGACAAGTCCCAACTGTGCAATCAGTATGGGGAAGTGACCCCATAGTGGAAGCACGGACTCCTGAAAAATCCTTCATGGCCTCACATGGGGGGCAGCGGGACATGCAAAATCGGAATACGATGGCACCCGAACTGTCAATCAATGATTATATTAAATGAGTGACGTTTTCATATCTATTAATATGGAACTTTATTGTTTAGTGTCAAATTTCAAAGTGAAAAATGGCGGCTGTAAGATGGGTACTGAAGCTGATTGAGAGAGCACGATAAATACGAACTTTTCCGATAAAGTACGATGGAAAATCATTTTGCACTACATCTGTAAAAGCTAGTTGGGAAGCCACCGGGCAGCGTTAGCGAATGCTACCTACTCATGATTAAGGGAATGCCGAATGCTCCCGAAACATGTCGAGTGGATGCCTCGTCTGTTGTACAACGTGAGTCCGCTTGTACTTCAATATGTTTGTGTCTCACGGTAGTTTTCTAAGTAAAATTACTTTTATCAGATTTTTGTTCAGAAAGCAAAGTGAAAAATCACGCGTTTTTCGAACACTGGTTGTATATAATCGATATATCGACATGCTGCTTAGATCCCTAATTTTTAGTAGCCAAGTGTACAGTCGCCATCAAACAAACAAGCATCGGAGCAAACAAGGCGCCCAAAAACATCTGAACACAACACTATCGTCAATGCGTTAAAGTGCATGTTCACATATTTTTGACTACCCTGAAGTGTATAGATGTATATAGCGACTGTACAGCGTCGAGAGTTAGGATCAAGTGGTCAAAAACGCAAGTGGTCCACAGCGTGAACTCACCCAAAAATCACTTGGGCAAATCTGCAGACCGTCAAATACGCAATCGGTCTATGAAGCAACTCGTCACAAAATCATTTCGTCTAAATACTGTCATAAATTAGGTATCAACTCGTCTTAAACGCATGTCATCTAAATAGCTGGTCGCCCACGAAGCAACTCGTCTTAAATCTGAGATAACAAACCACCATTGAGTGTTAAACGCTTTATAAATTTTCAGACGAGTTGCTTTATTGACCACTTACATTTTAGCCGATATGAGAATTCGTCTAGATCAGGGGTTCCCAAACTGTGCGCCGCGGCGCCCCGGTGCGCCGTAGAAAGTAAAGAGGGGCGCCGTGAGTCGATCCTCTATCGTGTCATACTTTCTGGCGGAGACGTGGTATGGTACCGAATTCAAAATAGCATCAAAAAAATGTAGTACAATTTTTTTTAATTATCGTACAATTTAGTACATTTTTCGTACATTTTTTTTCTCCGCCAGAAAGTATGACACCCTCTATCATTATCTAAACCACAAATATTTTCGGGTACCCATAAAGCAGCATACCTATTTTGAGCGAACTAGGTTAGGGCGCCGTGACGAAGTACTAAATTTGAAAGTGCGCCACGGGCTGAAAAAGATTGGGAACCCCTGGTCTAGATGATCTTAAGGCTAAAGAGACCTGTCGGACAAACCACTTATTTGTCCAGTTGATTTTAGACGAGTTGCTTCATGGACCGATTACGTATTCGACTATCTGGGGCCCGTTTCACGAAGCTAAATTTTTTTTTTTTTTTTTTTATTTAAAACATCACACACCTATCATTACAGGCTTATCCTAATGCGACAGTGCGGAATACTTACATCTACGGACTTATAATAATACAAAATTTATACACACATCACATACATACCTACATTATAACACAAAACATAAAGCGTGACCTTTGTGAATTCGTTCAGAGAGCAAGAGAAGATGTCTACCTCATCTGCCACTCGATTTAATGCCCGTATTGCTCAATTACAATTTTACTTGCTGCTTGCATTCTTGATCATTTGATACTAACCCGCGTCGACCCCGCCGCGGTCTTGGCCCGCATGCCTACCACGCTCCGCTGCAAGGACGCCGCTTATGTCAATTATATAAGCATCGCTCATTAACATTATGCTAGTGACGTCTGGTCTGTCGCTAAGTTTAAAATGTTTTCAAGGGTTACCCTCATGTTGCAGAATCTTTTTTGGTCGAATCATCATTTGGCAGAATTCATAATTTTGCATAGGTAATGCATTTTTTTTTGAAACTGTAAGGACTTTTTAAGGCATTATCCTGTTAAATAGGTTAGGTTAGGTTTGTTTTATAACAATCCTGAGAAGTTTAAAGTATCAGAAAATAACTGGCCAAGAGCATGTCGGACCATGCTGAATGTAGGGTTCCATAGCCATAACTACAAGGAAATGTGCTACAGATAAAAATAAAGCTAAAAATAAACAACTGGCAAAAGGTCTTAAATGAGGTTGTAAATCAATGGCACTTAAGACCTTTTGGTTGAAAAGTTTTTCGGCAATAACTTCAAAACGGTTTATTCGTTACTATTCAAAATAATTTTCGTTGAATGTATTTATTAAGCGTTACCTTCCTGATTTTTTTCATATTTTTTGGATTTACGGTTCAAAAGTTAAAGCGGGGGGGGGGGGGACACAATTTATGCAACTTTCGGAGCGATTATTTCCTAAAGTATTCACTTAATCGAAAAAAGTACATAAAAGCCTTATAATGTTTTTTAAAGAACTATCGAATTATGTACCTCACGTTGACGTTTGCTGAAAAAAAAATGTTTAGCTTCTGTTACATGTATGGAGTGCCCCCCCTAGATTTTTTTATTTTTATTATTTAACTAGCAAACTTAGTAGCGGCATCTACAAGACATCTATATTCCAAATTTCATCAGTATACGTCTTGTAATTTTTGAGTAAAATGCCTGTGACATACGGACGGACGGACGGACGGTTCATCCAGATATTACCCTGTTATTTAGTAACAAACACCTAAACATCTTCACTAACTTTCACAGTTATAATATTATTAGTGTGAATAATGTGATGCGATAGAGTGATTATAAATATCTGGTCAGTCCGTTATTGGTTTTTAATGGAAAATCTGTCTTCTAACGGAATTTTTCCAGAGACGATTATCGAAGTATACATATTTCAAGTAACTGTTGCATAAGAATCATTAATATAAGCCTGCACGTGTCACAGTTGGAATAACCACATTTTTACTAAAAAAAACCCGACCGCGGTGCACTTTGAAACTGCATAAAATCCGCCATTTTGTTTATTTTAACAAACTTCATACCCAGTGACACTCGCACCATCAAGAAGAATCTAATGATGTATCATTTATCAAAATCGGATGTGCCGTTGAGTAGTTACGAGCGGACACAGGAACGGACATACATACATACAGGTCAAGTCAAACACATAACCCTCCTTTGGGCTTCGCCGCAGTCGGGTAAAAATAATGTAATAAGTGCAGTATAAATATACCTACTGTTGTGTTGTTTGTTGTCTTAAGTGGCAATGGGCGCACATTGCTCGCAGAATTGGGGCCACAGTAGGGTTATTCTTCAGAAATATGTTTGCGACTTATTCCCGTCTCCATACATTTAGTATGAAAAAGGACCAGAGGAATAAGGTGACCGCAGATATATTTCTGAAGAATAACCCAGTTATATTAGCAGTAATTTATCTTCCTGCAAAAGGTACATTGCGCGCTAGAATGTGTGCGCGCCGTGTACGAACGCTACAAGCAAAGATTTAAGAATGCGGTATGCTCCAGTATGGATCGCACTCGCACAGACGTGCCGCGCGTCTGTGTGAATACGTGTCGCGCGCTCCTAAATGCCTGAAGTTGGACTACTTGTTCGTCTCTATAGGGAACGTGCACGACGAAGGTGCTGCCAACTGGTGCCGCCAATCTAAATCATGTACCCTCTCTCATGCTGGGGCCACATTGACGAAAACACCGTTAATAACGTTAATTTATCGTGATGAAAGACGATTAACGTCAGTCTAGCTACGATTTACTATATTTGACATTGACACTTATATAGTCATTGACATTGACAGCTTGATTTGACAGGGGCGATAGTTTCCTTTATTGTCCGCCCGTGTCTCTTTTGTCGTTTAGTGCTGCCACCTATAGTTCGTGCACGTTTCCTATACTTTGGTTGGGGCGTTAAAGTTCTGTAGGCTTATGATGCTACTTTATGTCACGCGATAAATAAGTGGTAAAGCATCCGTCACTCTCACACACTATTAGTTAGAACGTGACGGATGCTTTATCATTTATTTATGCCTCACCTGGCCATAAAGTGGCTTTTTCCGCACGCTACGCGTACGGAAAAATCCGCTTTCTGGCCAAGTGTAGACATAAAATTATGTACACAACACGGGAGGTAATATAGAAAGCCCTCAATCGCATATTTACGTCCCTCGCTTGCAGCTAGGGCCGCAAACATCTGCGATCTCGGCCTTTCTTTGTTTTACTACCCTAGTTGTGTAATGTACTATTATCGCGTGACAAAACGTAGCATCATAAGCCTACTGGAGTGGCGACCACGTACTGGAAGACGAAGCGTTGGCAGGCCTCCCACAAGGTGCACCGACGATCTAGTGAAATCGCGGGATACCTCTGGATGCGAGCAGCCCAGTGCCAGTGGTGGAGATCCTTGGGGAAGGCCTATGTCTAGCTGTGGACGTCTTTCAGATGATATGATGATGATGAAATATACTTAATAACTACTATTAACAACGGGATATTTACCATGTATGTTTGTTTTTGTGAGTTCCCGATATTTCGGCACTGTTGCAAGCGCCATCATCACGGAGTAACTCAAAAACAAACATACATGGTAGTTATTAAGTATGTGAATGACCATGTTAGCTTAAAATCGTAATGAAATATACTGTTTAATTACACTGTTTTCCTGAAACATGTTTTTATCCCCGACGGAAAAAGAGGGTTGTTATATTAAGCAAAGAGTTTGAAGTGTGTGTGTGGCTTTGTGTGTCTGTTTGTGCAAAATCCTGAACCGATTTTAATATAAGTATGTAGTTGTTTTGTTAGAAAGGTGATTTAATTTAGAATGTTTTGGGTCATTCTAAAAAATTATGTCCTTAGTTAGGGCTTTATAAAACAACCTCTTAATCTTGTTCCTTTGTGTATATAACGAAAGTTAACCATATAAATTGTATAGTAAGTTTCGTTACACAAAGGAACAAGATTAAGAGGTTGTTTTATAAAGCCCTAACTACGGACATCATTTTTTGAGAATTACCCTTTTAGCTTGGTTTTATCAAAACCGGTGCAGCCGTTCATGAGTTATTCTAATTCAAAGATCGGAAAATATGTAATAACATTGTGGTACGTACGTTTTCATTCAGTACAAAAGGTACCGCAATTACACACAAAACATTACAATAAAATTTAGGTTAAAAACAAAGGCCTAATAGATAGACGAGTGTGACAACGATAACTTTGCAGTGGGGTACATGGCAACACCTTCATTTAAAAGTCAAATTTCTATAAAAATGTGACTCTACAAAGTAAATAAATCATAAGTACCTATACATATTATTTTCTACTTTTTTAGAGTCGTTTTATGTGCTATATAGGATATATGTAAGACAGTGATTACAGGAGAAATAAGTACTAGACTCATTCTATCAACTATTTTTCAATATAAAATAGGGATGATGACTGGGTTAAAAATATGTAATTCTATTTAGTCAGTCAGTTAGATTATGGAAAAATATGGGACACGTATTTTTTGGTTTATCAAAATATTAAAAATCGACAAAGTTATAGATCATCAAACTTCTGGAGTGGGGGCTTGTGACGTCACTCTTGAGTACAATTTGTACTCAAGAGTGACGTCACTCGAAACTTCTAAGCACTCTATCCTCGTCAGTTTTTGTTTGTCAAACAAAACAAAAAATACGTGTACAATATTTTTTCATAATGTAACAGACGGACTAAACAGTTTTTTTTAGTCATGTAGCCTATTACAATATTCGCCAAAAATACCACAAATCTAAGTGAGGGTAGTAAGTTGAATATTATTTTTTAACTAGAGCTGTTAGACAAAACAATGTCGTAATTATTCGATACAAATTAACTCAAATGTGGAAAAATATTTTTTTTTCTTGACCAGTGTTAACATAAACTAAATAAAAATAAGTACCTAATAGATTTCAAACGACCCTATTCACTAACAAAAGCACGAGCTACTATAAAAAATGTTAAAAGTAGGTAGGTATATACCTACCTACACGATATATAGAGATAGGGTAGGCACCTCACCGTCAAATTTCAATAACTTTTACTGAAATATCGTAGGTTAGGTACCTATATAAATGTTATGGTATAGATTACTTAAGAATTAATTTTAAACCTTTTCCAGATTCAGAAATTTAGTAGAGGAGGTAGTTTTTCTTTTAACTCAGTATATGTTATACTTTATTTTTCGTTTCCGTTGGTGTTCGGTGCTCATCGAAATCGGTCGATATTAAATTATTGTGATTGTACAATAATTTCGACTTTAATTTATTAACAGTTTCTAATTATTCTGGCTTACTAACGTTTCTGTTCGCATGCAATTAATGAACGCTTTAATAAGAGCAATAAATTACCTATTCAAGAAAGTAATATCGAGTAAAATTAGTGGCGGGTAGGCCTCTTCCATGTACCAAGAATGTTATCTAAATTAACAGGTAAATCTGTGTCCAATGACTAAAACTATTAACCCACCTTCCTTATCGGTCACTGCGCCATAAAAAAGAAAAATCACAATAAAACCTCAAAATACCACAACTCAAACACGCACACAGCACTATAAAAAACAACACGTTCAAAACATTCGAAATTCGAATTTGACAGCTCGTTTGAGCGCGAAAATGTAACTTTTTAAATGCGGCCAGCGCAACGCGCGGTCCGCGCCATACTGGCTTTTCAAAACTACGTTCCAAACCGTTACCAAGAAAACCGGTTTGGATGCATTTTCATGAGCGCAACGACAAACTGTTCATACATTGCGGGTTTCTGCTATAATTCTTAGAACAGTTTGTGTTTGAAAGCAGCGATGGATGCAGTGATTATTGAAGTGACTTGTGTAATGGAGTTTTAAAATGACAATAGATGGTACAGATTGACTCACAGGCACTTTCGTAATTATTTTACTTTACTTGATTAAACGGCGTTGCTTAAAAAGCAGTCAAATAAATAGCTTGGGGCTATTGCACTGCACTGGACCTTTCGAGTTCATAAATATTTACGCCTTACAAAATCTCGTTCAACGTTGTATAATTAAGTCAAAAAACGCTCATTGCGTCTCTATTTGCGATACTCGCCGCATTCGCGGCTCGTATCGCAACTCACGCAATTCGCATTTTTTGAACCCACTTATACAACTGTTGCATAAAATACTATTATTGTGCACTAAGGGCCGATACAGACGGATTGCAACCCAACTGCAACTCCCTACGATTTGTATGGGAACTATACAGGGTGGTTTTCTATAATCTGTACATATTAAAAGGGGTGAAATTCCAACTAATTTTATCGGTAAAAATGACTTTAATTTTTGTTTCTGGGCAAAAAAATTTTTTTACGGATTTTTACTGTTTTCTATGAAATTTCGGGCAGTACATCTGTTTGACGCGGTATAACTTTTGATCTTATTGTTCAAAGCTGTAAGAAAAAAATGTTTTAAGATCAAAATTAAGTGCTTAACGAAAATAAGCATGAAAAAATGGTCACAATATTCACAAACATTCGAGAAAAACAGTGTTTTCCGTAAAAAAAAAACTGAAGCTTGCAACCGTTTTCCGCAATTATAATTTTTTTGGAGGATTTTTTCTTCAAATCGGTTGTTTATTGTTATTGCTACTAAATAGCGTGTCTATTGCCATGATCTTGCAATTTTTTCTTACAATTTGAAGCAATTAGATCAAAAGTTATACCGCGGCAAACAGATGTACTGCCGAAAATTTCATTGAAAGTTTAAAAATCTGTAAAAAAAAAAACGAATGACCACAAACAAAAATTAAAATCAGTTTTACCGATAAAATTGGCTGAAATTTCACCCCTTTTCATATGTACAGATTATCGAAAACCACCCTGTATATTATACGTATATACAAATATACATACATGTATAAAAATAAATAGATCCATTCATAGATATAAATATCATCGACAATTCGATTTAACCGATCGATTTTTTTATATTTACTTACAGTTTTTTCTAGATCTCGTGTCCACAATACTTCTTCTAATAGGGAACGTGCACGACGAAGATGCTGCCAACTGGTGCCGCCAATCTAAATCATGTACCCTCTCATGCTGGGGCCACATTGACGAAAACGCCGTTAATAACGTTAATTTATCGCGTTGAAGGACGATTAACGTCAGTGTAGCTACGACTTACTATATTTGACATTGACACTTACATATTATCATTGACATTGACAGCTTGATTTGACAGGGGCGATAGTTTCCTTTATTGTCCGCCCGTGTCTCTTTTGTCGTTTAGTGCTGCCACCTATAGTTTGTGCACGTTCCCTATAGTATCTACAAATTACTCGTGATGCCATTTATTGCTACGAAATTATTTCAAGGCGTATTGTTTTTATGTCAAAAAAACATTTTATTCGAAAAAGCTCGGTTAGGGTAAGCCAATATCTTGCTAAATACAATATTAATAGCCTTTATCATATCTGTTATATCGTACTCGCTTAATTTAAACCACAATTAAACATCGACTTTATTAAATTTGCAACACAGTTGTATTAAGGTCTTCGCACATTACAACTCAACGGCGACTCGACTCTATGCCTAATATTGAAGTGTACGACGAGTGGTCTACGCGTTGTACACTATTTCAATATTAGGCATGAGTCGAGTCGCCGTTGAGTTGTTGTAATGTGCGAAGACCTTTAAGCACAAATATTAATTAGGCAAACACCTAAGACGGTGTTTGCCCAATTAATATTTTGTGCTCGTTAGGTGGGCTAGGTTTTAGCGAACCGGCAACTAAAACTCACATTAGTTCGATACACATTGACTTAAGGACAGGATGATCCGCGTCATCCTTCCCGCTGGTACGTTGCTCACTCTGAGCAACCAGCGAAAAGTCAAGGTGGCCCTGGCCAAACGACCTGGTTCGACCCCAGGTGTTCAGGCCCCCACCTAGCCCGATTCTGCCGAGGTGGACCGGGACAAGTTGACCTGGTTCGACCCAAGCACCCCCGGCACCCACCCAGTCCCACCCAACTCGGGGTGGTCCGGCTAGCGACCTGGTTCGACCCCAGGGAACGCCACGGCCGACCACCCGGTCCAACAATCGCTATGCCCACATGGGTTGCGAGTTTGTCAGTTTCTAAAAAAAGAACAAAAAAAGGTCGTTAGGTAGGTACACCTGTTTTAACACGTTTCCTGTCCCAGTGCCCCCAATGTGGTCATGAAGGTTTTTTCAGGAGTCCGTGCTTCCACTATGGGGTCACTTCCCCATACTGATTGCACAGTTGGAACTTGTGACATTGTCCGATAGTTTTTTATGGGGACAGTAAGGACCATTAAAACAAGAGGACTGTCATTCTCCATACTTTGGATCGTAACCCGACCGCTAGGGGATTTCCGGGCAAAAACTAGATGGCGCTAAAAAACTAAACATTTAACGATGTTATAATTGAACAAAGAAACATACTATAGTAACAATTAGTTCGTAAACAGCTAATAATAAATAAATTCTAAAATTTAAATACTGTGTCACGTTTGCAAAGTTGAGTAATTGTAGATAATATAATTCTTATACCAAGCTTATACATAGATGGCGTTGTAATATCGGGGAACAGCTTTTTGTATGGAGAATGACAGTCCTCTTGTTGGTCCTTGGAGCACAGTCAACGTTTCATTATTTGCTATATAAATAGGTACTGTGTTGCAAATATAATAATCGCATCGTTGTTTAATTTAAGCGAGTACGATAATACAAATGAGGAGTGTATTTTCAAAAGAGCTTATTCTTCTATGGTTTTCATAGAGAAATAAGCCCTTTTGAAAGGCACTCCTCAAATATGATAAGGGCTATTAATATGGCCTTGTGCTATCGGCGCATATGTTTATGTACTTAAATACTAGAAGACGCTCACGACTTCGCTCGCGACCGAGAAGAGCATTTTTAAATAATAATGGCATTTTTTTGGCGCGAATTTCTGCCAATATTATACTCTCTTCTTTCCTTTGTGTTCCCGTTATGCAAATTATATAATAACTAAATAAATATTAGGGGACAATATCACACAAATAGTAAGCTCAATAAGGCTAGTGTTATGGATCGATTTATAACAAAACTTATACAAACACTTAAATACATCGAAAACATCCTAGATTCAGAAAAAAATATCGTCACACAAATAATATTTGCTCTTACCGGGATTCGAACCCAGGACCGTCAGCTTCGTAGGCAGAGAGAGTCGCTAACCACTAGGCCAAACCGGTCATCAATAAAGGAAAATATTTTAGTATATGCAAAAAAAATGCATTTTCATAGTAAAAGCTACGAGTCAGTCAAAATTTATGAAACAGTTGTTCTTTATTAGCATTGTACAAAGTTGACCCTACAATAAAAGTTGGTCAAAGTCATAGAAAGATTGAGGTTTTATTACCTCTCACTTTATAGATTTCACCCGGTATAAAATGCGAGCTATTGGGGAGCAATGATATTTTATAAGTAGATAGGTTACAAGCACTCCAAAAGTGAAGCACTGAAACCACGATAATTGTATTGGTGCCCTTTTTGTAGTGGGTAGTCACTCGCGGGTCGGTCAACGAAACGCACGACGATGTCAAGGGTGAATATTTACAAGATTCACAAAAAAAATGCCGTCGTGTGTGATCAGAAAGTGCACCAATCATAGCAAAAAGTGCAACAAAGCGCAAGGGATCACATATCACCTGTAAGTACGCTGAAATAATTTATTTTTATCATTTTTATTATTTTATTTTTCAAATACGACGCCATCTTACTACCATAGAGGTCATTTGAATGAAAGAGACAAACTTACGTCTTTGACAATGAGAGTGACAAGGATAGCCGAGCAGGCTCCGAGTCAATCCGAATCCAGCCGATGGGTTCACTCGGTTACGTTTAAAAATTAATCGCGCAAGTAACAAAAAGCTAGCTGTCTCTTTTTTTTGCATTATTGTAACTATGCCATCTCTTTTATGCAATCTGTTAATATGTGTGAGTATGTACACCGTACAGTGAGGTACCAATGTGTGCTGCTGCTTTCTTGGAAGCATATTTCTCAGCTGGCGAGTATGCGTATAACGTATCTTCTTATAAAATATCATTGTTGGGGAGTAGCAACCCCACGTACCCGAGTGCTCCTGGGGCCCTTAGGGAGGGTCCATGGGTTAGAGTGAAAGGACCTCCGCCTCTGGCTTGCCTTAACCAGCCGTCCAGAGCGGAGTCGCGAGAGCTATATGCTCCAGGCGTGGAAGTGTTAAAGGGCATAACGCCGCGAGTACCCTCGGAGAAAGCGCAGCACACCTCTCGACGCCCTGCAGCCCCCCGCACCGGTGTTGCCCTTAGGCCATTTTGTAATGTCGCAATTTAACAGCGGCCCATCTAGCGGAGGGCAAGTCATGGTCTGTTAGTGTCACGAAAGACACTTTTCCTGACAGGCGCCGTCATGTATCAACCCATAGCCCAGTATTTAATCCATATTTTCACACCTCCTATTCAGAAAAAAGTATTTTGCTCCTTCATACATAAGAGGGATCAAAGTAGCACTTTTCTGTTCAAAGACAACGGGGTATTTTTAGTTTGAACCCACTTAAAATATGCCATACCATAGACAGCTTTATTAGTATATTACACACCGAGGGCGGTATAATAAGGAATAGCCCAGATCACAGATGTTTGCGGTCCGAGCCGCAGGCGAGGGCCATAAATATAATATGGAAGTGGTATTTTCGTCCCGTCCGTAAAAAATAATAATCGTTTTATAAAATAATAATAGACTATACATTTTACTATTTAACATTTAATTTTTAATAATGTGTTGATGCTCTTTGACTAACTATATATTTCGTTATTTTGGTAGGTAGCGTTTGTATTTGAATTTTCCTCATAGTCGGTGTGAAAAGCAGTATGTGTCACACGGTAGCAAAATTATTTTCACTACGGGCGTTAACAACTTAACACTTGAATCCCTCACTACGCTCCGGATTATACTTTAGAATCCCTCGCTACGCTCGGGATTCTATTGTATAATCCTTCGCTTCGTTCAGGATTCAATATACGCCCTCGCCGTAAATACATCATTTTGCTCCCTTGTGACACAATCTACTATTCCACCACCATAGCCCAGTAGAGTTAGATTCCATCAATCAACAATAGCCTTTGCATCTGGCGGGGGCTGTCACTGTATGCGTCCCATGACACGGCAGAGACAGCATCCGCTGGGTTTACACGTTGCCCTTCATTAAATTGTCGAAAGGGCCTCTACGCGTTGGCTTCGGCTCCGCGCACGCCTCCCAAAGGTCCGGGACACCATTGTCCCGTGAACGGGAAAAATATAATAATGTCTTCAATGAACAGACAATTTATTATTATAAATTCATAAATTATACATAAGTAGATTAGACACCGTTTATCTGTCGCAAATCCGTTGCAATTTAATTTTATGCCTTAAACATATGCAGAAAAAGTCGTATTTAAAACTATGATTTTGCGGGAATCACTCCGTGATGTTTAAATGAAGTGTCATTTGGTCGACGAACTGTTTTTAAACGGACGTGGTACAGAAAAAGAGGCAAAATAGTTAAAAAAGTGAAATATTCACGATGCCATTGGAAATGTGAGTGAACCTACTTAATACAAATAATTAGGTTTTTAGATATACAGGATGTATTCGTTAAGTGTAGCCAGGCGATAATTCCGTAAATATAGCAGATATCAGAAAACTTCAAATTGATATCGAAAGTGCGTTACCCAATGAGTAAAATTACATTAATAACTTTTTTGAAATAAAATCAGAAATATCCCAAATATTTACTTCAAACCCTCCCATACATTTAGTACCTACGACGACTTACAGCCTCCAAGAACTTCGGCGTCGTAAGAGATAAAACTGCTTGAGATTCATTATTTGCACGAATAAACTGTAATAATAGTACATTACACAACTAGGGTGGTAAAACAAAGAAAGGCCGAGATCGCAGAGGTTTGCGGCCCGAGCTGCAGGCGAGGGACGCAAATACGCGATCGAGGGCTTTCTTTATTAGGTACCTCCCGTGTCGTGTACATCATTTTATGTCTACACTAAACTTGGCCAGAAAACGGCTTTTTCCGTACGCGTAGCGTAAACCTCTGCGATATCGGCCTTTCTTTGTTTTACCACCCTAGTTGTGTAATGTAGGTACTATTATTACAGTTTATTCGTGCAAATAATGAATATCAAGCAGTTTTATCTCTTACGACGCCGAAGTTCTTGGAGGCTGTAAGTCGTCGTAGGTACTAAATGTATGGGAGGGTTTGATTTGAAGTAAATATTTGGGATATTGATTTAAACTTTCACGATTTTCACTCATTATTATAACAAAACGGGACTTAATCGCGTAAAAACATGATATTACCTCGACGTTTCGGACGTGCCGTGACGTCCATGGTCGCGAAGGGACTGGCGAGGCGGGTGTCAACATCTTCTAGCCGCGCGGGTTTTCCGAACTACCCGCACTTGGTCTTGATTAATACTTTGCATATTAGGGTTGTCACTCGGCCGACACACTACACTAACAACATCAGGCGATTTGCCGGAAGACACTTGATGATATTGACACATGCTGATGACCGGATTCCACGACGAAGAAAGCTTAAAACCATCTTCCCGATTGAAATTGCGGTGTTTTTTGATCTCAACCGCTTCACGGACAATTCTACTATAGTAATTGCGTTCTGTAGACAGGATCTTGGTATTATGAAACTCCATCCAGTGGTTTGATCCAGACTCCAACACGTGCTTCGCTATAGCCGATTTGTCTACTTGGAGTTTTCTAACAGCCGCGATGTGTTCTTTGACCCTTTCCGCTATGGTGCGCTTGGTCTGCCCAATATAAGAACTCCCGCAACTGCAACCAACCCTGTAAACACCCGGCGATTGTAAAGGAATAACATCCTTGGGTGATCTTACATGCCTCGTGACCTTGGATAACGGTTTGTACACAGTTTTAATCGAGTACCTTTCTAGTACTGCACCGACTTTATCCGTTATCCCCTTCACATAAGGCATGAACGCTGGTTGTCTCTGAACGCCAGGACGCTTTTCCTTTGCTTTTCTTCTCGGCTGCCGCCCGTTCACCTTGTATCCGTTCCACCCGAGGACCTTCTGCACATGTGACAACTCGTTATCCAAAAATTCTGGGTCACAAAGGTCACGTGCTCTGTTGAATAACGAGCTAACAACAGACCGCAGGTGACGGGGGTTTTTTGGATGTGAAGGTGATAAGTCGAACGGACGGAACCCTGACGCACACTGTCTACAGAAAACCGACGCACACCGACAGATATTTGAATGCTCTGTCTCACCATCACCCCCGTCACCTGCGGTCTGTTGTTAGCTCGTTATTCAACAGAGCACGTGACCTTTGTGACCCAGAATTTTTGGATAACGAGTTGTCACATGTGCAGAAGGTCCTCGGGTGGAACGGATACAAGGTGAACGGGCGGCAGCCGAGAAGAAAAGCAAAGGAAAAGCGTCCTGGCGTTCAGAGACAACCAGCGTTCATGCCTTATGTGAAGGGGATAACGGATAAAGTCGGTGCAGTACTAGAAAGGTACTCGATTAAAACTGTGTACAAACCGTTATCCAAGGTCACGAGGCATGTAAGATCACCCAAGGATGTTATTCCTTTACAATCGCCGGGTGTTTACAGGGTTGGTTGCAGTTGCGGGAGTTCTTATATTGGGCAGACCAAGCGCACCATAGCGGAAAGGGTCAAAGAACACATCGCGGCTGTTAGAAAACTCCAAGTAGACAAATCGGCTATAGCGAAGCACGTGTTGGAGTCTGGATCAAACCACTGGATGGAGTTTCATAATACCAAGATCCTGTCTACAGAACGCAATTACTATAGTAGAATTGTCCGTGAAGCGGTTGAGATCAAAAAACACCGCAATTTCAATCGGGAAGATGGTTTTAAGCTTTCTTCGTCGTGGAATCCGGTCATCAGCATGTGTCAATATCATCAAGTGTCTTCCGGCAAATCGCCTGATGTTGTTAGTGTAGTGTGTCGGCCGAGTGACAACCCTAATATGCAAAGTATTAATCAAGACCAAGTGCGGGTAGTTCGGAAAACCCGCGCGGCTAGAAGATGTTGACACCCGCCTCGCCAGTCCCTTCGCGACCATGGACGTCACGGCACGTCCGAAACGTCGAGGTAATATCATGTTTTTACGCGATTAAGTCCCGTTTTGTTATAATAATATTTGGGATATTTCTGATTTTATTTCAAAAAAGTTATTAATGTAATTTTACTCATTGGGTAACGCACTTTCGATATCAATTTGAAGTTTTCTGATATCTGCTATATTTACGGAATTATCGCCTGGCTACACTTAACGATTACACCCTGTATACCTAATATAATTTTAGGTTTTTCCACTAGTGTAATTAAGTTTTCATAATATTAATATTGAGGGTCTGACGCCCGCGTAGGCTCGTACCTGGTGCAAAGGTTGTCCATCGCCATTCAGCGTGGTAACGCGGCTAGTGTGATGGGTACCTTTGCGCCAGGGACAGCACGAGGCGGTCTTTTTGACTAGATTTAATTGTGTTAAATCTGATATTGTTTTTATGTGACCATTTTGTAATATTAATTGTTTATCAACTAACTACGTTATACCTAATAATAATAATGTATACCTATGGCTAAGTAATTGATTAACTTCTGATATTACTTTCTAGGATTCTATAATAAAATAAATTAAAACTTTTTTTCTACTCCTGTACTGTTACCTATCTGTCTTTTACTTGGTCACGAACACTAATATAAGAACATACATAATATGAGTTCAGAGAAGTCTATACTCTATTCCCCATAACAGCACTAGTGTCGTTATAGTCACTTTACGTTATTGCTAGCAGCCACAGACTTCTAAATCTAGGTTAAACTTAGGTCAAGGATTAAGCGCTCAATTTTAACTTTGCGGTAAAAATGCACAACTACCAACTTAACAAACAATTAAATTCCTACGGTTTTTAAGAAAAACAAAACTTTCCGAACTAAATTCATTGATGCCAACATAAAAAAAGTATTTTTAATATAGTCACGTCACGTCAGTCAGTAATTAAAAAAAAAAGTTTACCATAGACACATACTGCCAGTCATACGTCATATTTGCCTTATTTGCATGTTATGCTTTTAATTTTGTATTTTATATTTTAAAACCTAGTCGTAGAAAAAGTATTGTATGCAACGTTGTATAATTAAGTCAAAAAACGCTCATTGCGTCTCTATTTGCGATACTCGCCGCGTTCGCGGCTCGTATCGCAACTCACGCAATTCGCATTTTTTGAACCCACTTATACAACTGTTGCATAATAGTATTTTATGCAACAGTTGTATAAGAAGGTTCAAAAAATGCGAATTGCGTGAGTTGCGATACGAGCCGCGAATGCGGCGAGTATCGCAAATAGAGACGCAATGAGCGTTTTTTGACTTAATTATACAACGTTGCATACAATACTTTTTCTACGACAGGTTTTAAAATTATAAAATACAAACAAGGCATAACCTGCAAAGAAGGCAAATATGACGTATGACTGTCAGTATGTGTCTATGGTAAACTTTTTATTTTTTAAATGAAGTTGACACGCAGTGAATATATTAAAAATACTTTTGTTTTTATGTTGGCATCAATGAATTTAGTTCAGAAAGTTTTGTTTTTCTTAAAAGCCGTAGGATTTTAATTGTTTGTTAAGTTGGTAGTTGTGCATTTTTACCGTAAAGTTAAAATTGAGCGCTTAATCCTTGACCTCAGTTTAACCTAGATTTAGAAGTCTGTGGTTGCTAGCAATAACGTAAAGTGGCTATAACGACACTAGTGCTGTTATGGGGAATAGAGTATAGACTTCTCTGAACTCATATTATATATGTTCTTATATTAGTGTTCGTGACCAAGTAAAAGACAGATAACAGTACAGGAGTAGAAAAAATACTATAAAATGAGCAGTAACTAAAACGTAAATAAATATACTTCTTATACAACGAATGTCTCAACAGTGATACTTCTAAAAACTATCTAAGACCTTAAATAATTTACTAATGAAAAAAAGGTTCAAATTACAAATTGATATACCCTACTAGGTATTATTTTAGTTTACTAGTAGTTAGATATAGTTTTTAGATTGTCAAATACACGTATTTATATGTTGACACAATATATTCCTACTAGGAACTTCAAAACTCATTATTAGCCAATTTCTAACACAAATGACATTATTTTTATACTTTTCCACTAGAAAGCAATATTATATTATTTTACTGGTATACGATATATTTTTTTTTGCAAACCTTTTATCTCTTTATTGTAAATTTTCAGTAGCGCAACTTACTTTACTTACTACAATTAATAATTTGATTTACCGTTTTAAATACACAGTTTTATATCATATCGCTGCTTCCGCCCCAGTCCAAAATGAGAAGAGATTTATTTTGAGTCTTACTACTCAATGTTAGAATTTAAAGTTCCGCAAAAGGATTGGGCCTCCTTGATAAGCAACGATATCATAAATTGATAATTTGTGTTTACATGAAGTGCATTTATAAATTACATATTTGCGGCGTATGTATGTGTCGCAAGCAACTGGTTTAATCAGCCATTTGGTTAACTGCCTAGCATTTTCACTAAATTATGACCCACCAGCAGATCAACGAAGCCCTGCTTTGCGGGGCTCCTATTTCTGCTCTGAGGGACTAACCAGATCAACGAAGCCCTGCTGTGCGGGCTCCTATTTCTGCTCTGAGGGACTAACAAACCTAACCTAAAATAAGGAGTGTGTTTAGTGAAAAGGCTAGGCAGCTAGCCAAATGGCTAACTAAACCAGTAGGCTTATGATGCTACGCTTTGTCACGTGATAAATAAATGATAAAGCATCCGGCACGTTCTGAGAGTGAGGGATGCTTTATCATTTATTTATCGCGCGACAAATCGTAGCATCATAAGCCTACAGTTGGCTGCGATCTTGACGTCATTTTTACGTCATCCATACCAAAAGTTCGAGCTCTGGTTATGAGTCCTACAAAATTCACTGCCTTTTTGTATTGTTCAAAGTCTCACCATCCATTTCTATTACAGATCATACAAACGTGTTTTAAGAGGACCGTGTTTGAAGTTATCCTTTTCCATTAAAAAGAAAACCGGCGATCTCCTTCAAACTGAAATAGGACAGGGCCTATTCAGTATCGACAATTTGGTGGACATCAGATTGCAGTTCCAACAAAATGTACCAACTAATCGTGATTCAAATATGGCTTTACCAGTTAATGTTAGGATTTCTTCCAAGAAGTCGGAATTAGGGAAGGATTTGACGGTCAAACTAAAAGTAACCTGTGTTACGACCAATTTCTCGGAACAATTTGTCTGCACCGACAATTGGACTGATTGGGTACCCATGGGCGCAAGCGATTTCACTTATCAAGACGCTGTTTATATTATAGACGATTTGCAAGTAAATTTCACTGTGACCAAAGCTGGCAGCACTAATTTTGCTAATCTTTATAACGATACTGATATCATTGACTTTAAGTTGAGTCTAGATGATGGTAGTGTGCCTGTTCATAAGGCTTGCTTAGCAGCGCATAGCAGCAAGTTTAAAACGATGCTAACTTCAGTTTGGAAAGACAAAGAAGGTCGTATAGAGGTTGAGGGAGTGACGAAACAAACTCTACAGTACTTAAAGGACTATATGTATTTAGGGAAGCTTCCGGATTTTGAGCTGCGTCCGATGCTACTATTCGCAGTGAAATACTCGATGGAAAACTTGAAGAATGATTGCATAACGAAGCTGGTTGAAACTGTGAAATTTCGCGATCTGTATAATCTTTTAGAATTCGCTTGTAAAAACAACATACCAGAGCTGACGTTTGCATTAATGGTTCAAACTCCTGATGAAACTGTACATGGCGCTTATGAATTGAAGAAGAACCTTCCAAAACAAGATAATGACGGTAGTGATGAGAAAAAATATATTAAAAATGCTCTAAAGGTTTTAAATGAAATAAATAATAAAGTTTAAGTGTGCAGGTAGGACACCCATTGTTAGATATTACAAACTTACCTACAATGAAATTACTAAAATTACAAATTTTAGAATATGCAAGCACATTTAAATAAATATTTGGCATACAATTAGAAAATCTTATTTTTTTACAAGCATTTATTCAGATTTGCCTGTCCCGGTGTCTGTCTGTAAACAAATCTTGCGAGTTTTTGATCCAGTTTCCGGTATCCGATTAAAAATATGCTTATATAATATACAAGTCTTTCCCGTACACGAGACAATGGTGTCTCGGCCCTTTGGGAGGCGTGCGCGGAGCCAAAGCCAACGCGCAGAGGCCCTTTCGACAATTTAATGAAAGGCAACGTGTACACCCAGCGGATGCTGTCCCTGCCCGTGTCACGGGACGCACGCAGAGACAGCCCCCGCCAGATGCAAGGACTATTGTTAATTGATGGAATCTAACTCTACTGGGTTATTGTGGTGGAAATATGGACTAGATACTGGGCTATGGATTGAGACATGACGGCACCTGTCAGGAAAAGTGTCTCATGGCTTTCGCGGCACTGACAGACCGTGACTTGCCCTCGGCTGATGGGCCCCTGTTAAATAGCGACATTATGAGCAATGGCCCAGGGGCAACACCGCTGCCGAGGGCTGCAGGGTGTCGAGAGGTGTGCTGCGCTTTCTCCGAGGGTACTCGCGGCGTTATGCCCTTTAACACTTCCACGCCTGGAGCATATGCTCTCGCGACTCCACTCTGGACGGCTGGTTAAGGAAAACCAGAGGCGGAGGTCCTTTCACTAAATGCCATGACCCTCCCTAAGGACCCCCCGGAGCACTCGGGTACCGGTCGCTACTCCCCAACAGCTCGCCACAAGCTGCCCATACAAGTCTTATTATTATGGCAGTAAGGTTTATGTATACATAGTTTGGAACTTTGTGTGGGTATTTATTATTGCCCTTGCTTGACTGTACTAGTAAAGAGCTCCCTGCCCATGCCTACACAATTCAAATGAATTTTGATTTTAGCGCCACCTGCGACAATTTCCCTGAACCACGATAAACGTACGGCACTCGGTACGATGTAAACGCAATCATAGGGAAATGGCTTTCAACGCCATCTAGCGGACTTTTCCGGAACTACATAAACTACGAGCGAACGCAGTTTCCATTTTCGCCCTCACTTTCCCCAGTTGAATGCTCTGTTACATAAAACGGTTTTTGTAGATGGCGGAAATCACTCATTCACTATACGAAACGTATCTCCTATTATTTGCTTATTTTAAAAGCACTTTAATAATTTGGTAATAGAGTACAAATTTGAAGAAAAAGTTATAGTTTAATGCAAGTTATATTGGTTACTCGTAGCGTATGTATGTAAACAAAATACATTCAAGAAATTATTGTAAATTGGTGCCGTAATTTGTTCGATAATGTCTATTTAGCGTCAATTGGAATTACAAATTAATGCAATAAAATGATTTTGATTGATGCTACGTATTACGGAAAGTACAAAAACTATTTACAAAAAATATTTTTTTATAATAAATGCTCGTGAAAAACGTGATTATTATTTCGCGATTATTACCACGATGGAAGAGTATGCAATGTAGACTCCTCAAGGGTTATTCTTCAGAAATATGTCTGCGGTCACATTATTCCTCTGGCCCTTTTTCATACTAAATATATGGAGACAGGGGAACAAGTCGCAGACATATTTCTGAAGAATAACCCTCAAGACAGCCTTTCAGTTTCATAAAAAAAAAACCGGACAAGAGCGTGTCGGACTCGCCCGAGAGTATACAAATACTTAAATATAAAATATATTCTTTAAATAAAGACTATATTTTTTATGATTTAATTTCAAATGTATAATATTCAGATTTTTCCCTATACTTGTAGTAATATAAGACGGTATTACTTGCCAAATTTCATAGTTCTAGGTCAACTGAAAGTAATAAATTTTGGTTTCCACGAGAGAGTCGAAATGTAGGTTTTAGCGTCATAAATGGCCATTTCTTTTTTTTACGTTAACTTATAAGTTTGATTTTTTTAGAGTTTCAAGTGACCATAGACCTGAGTATATGGTTTTATTTTCAATGCGATACCTCTACGCGTTCTCGAGATAAAAGAGCTTGACAGACGGACAGACCGACAAAAAAGTGATATTATAAATAAAGGTTCCGTTTTTTCCTTTTGATGTTCAGAACCCTAATGACTTTGACCATTACCTATTTCAACAATATTTACCAAAATGATAAGGACAAAAAAACGCGATCAAGCTAAGATTTTCAACAATAACCAACTTCAAACATTGAATCTACTAGCAAATTCACGAGATACCATAAAATACTGAAGTTGTCTATCTATAATATTTGAGGAGTTCATAATCATCAGAACTAGATCTTTAAAAATATGGTACCAAACTAAAAGTTATTATACCCTTTCAATAAAAAAAATGGTTGATAATTGAGTTCTTAGGCTTATGATGCTACGCTTCGTCGCGCGATAAATAAATGATAAAGCATCCGTCACTCTCACACACTTATTGTCCGAATGTGATGGATGCTTTATCATTTATTTAATACGCTTAGAGCTAGTATACATTTAAAAATATACAGGGTGAATTTTAAATCGTGAATTGTTATAATTTTTTTGTAGTCTATACATAGTTAACAATAACTTACAATGCTTTTAAACCTAAATTAAGTACGTTTTTATTTTGTCCACTTTTAATTTGATTTATCCTAATTTTTAAAATCTCGTGGTCACCCTACATTCATGTTTCGTATTTGTCATGAAAATTTCAACATTAGATATCCAACCTCCTAATACTGAAGTTGGCGGATAGAATTTTGGCAAGTATTGTCAATAATGTCAACATCGTCGACATTGTCAACATAAGCACCTATTTAAATCGTATTTACTCATAAAATAATTCAGTTTTATTACGATTAATGGTATAAGCGCCTCCACCGTTTTGTTCATAATTAGTTAAGCGGGTCTTTAATTGTAATTAACACTAGTGCTCTGTATTAGTCTTAAGTAGCTTTACCGGTAAACGTGGTTACGATTCACGATTTAAAATTCACCCTGTAGTTTAACGAGATTATACAGTGAGAATCTCCTCTTTTTAGTGAAGTACAAAAGTAAAGTAAAAAAAAAACAGATCGCACCTTTAGAATTATAGTGACTCAAGGGTCATTCTCAAAAAATGATGCCCGTAGTTAGGGCTTTATAAAACAAAGTGTTAACTTTATTTTTTGTGTAACGAAAGTTAACCATATAAATTGTATGGTAAGTTTCGTTACACAAAGGAACAAGATTTAGAGGTTGTTTTATAAAGCCTCAAAACATTTTATTAGAAGCTTTTATTTAGTTTCACGTGTCCCGGTGTGTCTGCAATCAAGTCTTGCAAGTTAAATTTTGTCAACTTCCCGATTGCCGATTGAGCTGAAATTTTGCAAACGTATGTGAATCAGATGACAATATGAAGCTGATTTAATGATGGAGCCGAATTGTAGCCATCAGTGGCGTGGCGTAAAATAAATCCTTGGGCAAGCTGGTGGCGTAGGTATTTTTCCTAAGAGCTGTAGGATAAGGTGCTCTGTGACGTATCGGGGCCGCTTCTGGCAGATTCCCTCAATCCAGATGGGATCTGGAGGGTTTCCTAGACTAGCTCAGACCAGAGAATCGGGCTGAGGCGATAAGAGAAACGGGACTTAATCGCGTAAAAACATGCTATTACCTCGACGTTTCGGACGTGCCGTGACGTCCATGGTCGCGAAGGGACTGGCGAGGCGGGTGTCAGTCAACATCTTCTAGCCGCGCGGGTTTTCCGAACTTGGTCTTGATTAATACTTTGCATATTAGAGTTGTCACTCGACCGACACACAACACTAACAACATCAGGCGATTTGCCGGAAGACACTTGATGATATTTAAACATGCTGATGACTGGATTCCACGACGAAAAAAGCTTAAAACCATCTTCCCGATTGAAATTGCGGTGTTTTTTGATTTCAACCGCTTCACGGACAATTCTACTATAGTAATTGCGTTCTGTAGACAGGATCTTGGTATTATGAAACTCCATCCAGTGGTTTGATCCAGACTCCAACACATGCTTCGCTATAGCCGATTTGTCTACTTGGAGTAATTAAGTCCCGTTTTGTTATAATCGTGAAAGTTTAAATCGATAAGAGAAACGATCGGTTACTTTACAATATCAATTTACGCTAACATAAATGTTCACTCCTTATACTTGATATAGACAAAAAATGCCTGATATTAGACAAGCCGGTCGTACCTAATCGAGTTCTTTGGACGCCATGCTACTGGTAGACATAGGATTTTAAGGTAAATTCACTGTGTTTGGGCTCATTTGATTAGTTTTGACGTGAAATTTGCAATTAAACGAAAAAAAGTACAGATGGTTATAAAAGCTTGTCTCAAAAAAGATATTTTTGATAGAAACTTATTTTTAATTGATTAGGTCAGGTGCGATTTATATAAATGTTGCAAACTATCACTTTTGATCTTCTATAATCGAGAACACACGATCCTAAGTTTTCCCACCCAGCACCCTCCCGGGCGGAGCCAGGCAGACCGCGTCGAGCGCGCGCCCCGGACGCACGCCCCGTGATGCTTTAAACAGTGCTCAACATCAGTGATGGCCAAATTTCTGCTCATCCTACTCGCAATGCTCGTCGCTGGTGAGTTAAACCATTTATTTTATGCCTGAAACACATCAGTTCAGGCAGTTGTTTTGCTGTAACAGTAAATTTTAGCTTGTAAACGTTGTAAAATACCTTTTTTTCAAGATTTTTTGATAGGTTTATTGCGATAATAATTAGGATGTTTTATTATTATTCGCTTTCGCGTATGTGTTTATAATGTGATTTGTGCCGGAGAAAAATGGGAAAACACGCGAATTTTTGGTATATTTGTTGTGAAAAATGGAAATTCGTGACGTATCTCTGATAATGGAAAAGCTTGGTATATCGTGCGTATAGAATTGTTTCGTTGTCTAAAATATATTGTGTTATTAAGGCAAATGAATGATGTAGGGTCTTAGAAACGTTGTATTGAACAATTAAAGGGCTATTCTTCTGAAATATGTCGGCGGTCACCTCATACATCTGGCCCTTTTTCATACTAAATGTATGAGGACAGATGAATGAGTCGCAGACATATTTTCAACCGTAGTTCCTGGATTGTGATATTATTTTTTCATTTTGGTCAGAATTTTTATAGGAAATATTAACGACTAATTTCTGTATCAAAGTTGTCACGGAAAACCTCTACACATTGCAAAAAAAATGCAAAAAAAAACAATAATATAATAAGAATAACGGACATAACCGGAAAAAAAAATCTAGCGTTTCTGACAAAAATTTGTGAGTTTCATTTCAGTTTTTAGCTACATCTTCACAAGATAGTGAAATTACGATTTATGTGTCATGAATTTTTAAATTTTATTTGGTATCCATGCAAATTAATTAATGATACGTTTCGTAAAATGGTACCCACTAGGATATTGAAATTATAAAAAAAAAGTGATATAAGTTTAAGTTTTTATTTGGATTAATAAACAGCAGATTAAAAACAACGATTAAAACGTGGCATATAGAGGTATAATTTACAGGTATATTTAGTTTATTATGTATTATTGTAATTGAATAGCTTTAGTAATTAAAAATGTAGTTTATCGTACCTATATAATATAGATTTTTTATTAAATCTGTATAATTTATTTATTATTTATAATTGTAATGTTAATGAAGCAAATCACTCATTACAAAATAATAAATAATCTGAATAAGGTACTATCGTCTTTACAGATATATTTTCGAGTTATTCATTTTATGTTATTCTTCAAGCTTTTATTGAATTAGATGTTTTTCCTGAAATATTAATTTTACTGACGTTACTTTTGTTCCCACAC
Organism: Eudemis profundana; assembly: GCA_947034925.1. Lineage (NCBI taxonomy): Eukaryota > Metazoa > Arthropoda > Insecta > Lepidoptera > Tortricidae > Eudemis > Eudemis profundana. Next base: position 2,689,393 of record OX344814.1, on the reverse strand, counting down.
TTAAGTTGTGTAAATTATTTTTTATACCATTTTACTTAATATCAGTATTAAGAATCTTCCAGAATAGTCTGAATGAATATTTGATCACAAATGTGCAATAAGAAGTGATTAAATATCTTCACAAGTTTTTATGTTTTTAGTCTTATCCGATTGTATTCCAAAACAAAATATAGTGTCCCCTCTTCAAGAGATTAATTTAGAAAATTCCTTTGCGAGTAGGTATACAATACAATACAATACAATCATACTTTATTGCACACCAAAAAGAAAATTACATTGCAAACTTGTATAAAAATAGGTAATCTACCTCGGATTGTTTTTTAAAACAACAATTTATTAATTTTAGTAGGAAAACACATTTCTCTGGTTTTGTATTCCAGTAATTGAATATTCGGGGATTACGTTCCGTTCAAATTGGGCTTTTTTATGACTATCAATGAATAATTCTATTTTGATTGTAAGTATTCAAATTCATTTATTTTAAACCTCATCTAAATACATTTTCATTAAACTTTATACAAACGTACCTACAACTAACCTGAGTTTACAAATGATTTAAGGAAATACAATATACATTTCATAGAATCAATAGCAAGATTTAAATAGGCACTATGGCAATGACCCAATTAATTTTTTTTTCTAAAAATTCGTTTCATTTATATGTGTACAGTAAATGTATTTATATTATGTATTTACATAATAAATACCTCTATAATCTCTTGTGGGTACATGATCCTGTTTGTCTACCACTTCTCTTATCTCATCACTCAACTGCTCAAAAGTTAACTGGAAGAGATCCCTTCCCTCCAGGGGTAAAACGAAGTTTTCTCAGGGGTAATACGCATGAAAGTGTTAAGCTGTTTTACTTTTAGCAGTTTCTTATAAGCTTATAGGTAATATTATATTTTTTTGGATGGGAAATAATACAAATCTCCATATTATGAATGTGGGTGATATGATAATAAAGGTTAGGAACCACTGCCTTAAAGGGATCAGTTCGCCTTTGTACATATACCTTTATTTTGTAACCCTGCATTGTAACCCTGTTTAGCAGGGTTACATTTTTGTAACCCTGCTATTGCACAAAATAGAGAGTACTGTCGCCATCAGATATATCTGAGCTGTCAGTGTACTCATAAATATCTGAACACGGCTCTAATGCTATGAAAATAGAGCCGTGTTCAGATATTTATGAGTACACTGACAGCTCAGATATATCTGATGGCGACTGTACTCTCTATTTTGTGCAATAGTGTTGACATACATTTACTTATTCCCTTTTTTACTGGAGGCACTGACTAGTTATTGCCACTTCTCATTTCCTTGCACCAATATGCATGGAATAGTAACGACATTTTAGTACGTGGCTAAATGGCTCGAAAATTCACACATCTATCTAACTATCTATCTATAAGAAGAATTTCTCAAGACCTTATTCTTAAACCTTTTCTAAGCTTGGTTATACATCACGCTTATAATGCAAATGGGGCTAAACCCGCCGTGGGCCAATCTCGTAAGGAAATTATGCAAAAATCCTCATGAAATTCCTTGGCTTGACTGTTTGTGGAATTACGCTGGTTTACGCAATGAGGTTATTGCAAAATATTTGTTTTTATACATTTATTTAGACTTTATTGCACAATACAGGAAAGTGCAAACGGCGAACTTAATGCCATATGGCATGGCATTCTCTACCAGTTAACCACTGGGCCAAACAGAAACATTAAATTGGTGCATGAACATACAGGGTGTCCCTAAAACCAACTTTTATACGATCAGGGCTGATAGACCAGCTCATAAGAACCTAGATTAAGCAAATTTGACCTCAGTAAAAATCTCTTAGTTTTCGAGATATTCACGTTTTTGTAGAACTCGTGCTAAGTGATACCCTGACTCGGTGTTTTGAGTGTCATTGCTAAAATATCAAGTATTTTACAAATCTGTTTTTTGCTATATGTGGCCAAATAACTATGCTATTGAACGTATTTTCTATTTTTGCTAATTTATTCATGCTGTGGACACAGTACAATAACAAAAAAAAATTATTCGATTTTTTTCATATTTTACCTCTGACTTCGAACTAGCGTGGTGAAAAAAAAATGTACCAACATAACCAGGCACTCAACGTAAAAAAATTTCACATTTATTGTAGTTTCTAAAATGGTATAAAATTTACTAAACACTGTAATAATTTTTGAAATAATGATATTTTGTTACAAAATTAACTGTCTGCCGCCTTCATCTCATACGATCCGGTTGAACTAAGTTTGCACCTGGCGTGCTTGACATCACATACAAATTAGGTGCAAACTTCACGTAATCGTCAATATCTCGAAAACTAAGAAATTTTTATGAGGTCGATTTTACTCAGTCTCGTTTTTTATGAGCTGGTTTATGAGCCCTGTTCGCCATTTTGTAAAAGTCGCGAATTTTGATAGCCTGGATCAGTCTTGCGAAAGTCATGACTTCAAATTTCAGTATTTTCTTAATCTGCTTTTTGTTTTAAACATTACTTAATAATTATGCTATCATACCTTTTCTGTTCGAAATTCAAATTCTGGTACGAAATTTAAATGCACATTTTTGAAAGAGATAAATATAGTACCTACATATTTGGGTAGTAGTAGATTCGGATAACCATTTTCGGTTACTTTGTAGAATGACAGTACCTCTAGAAATTAACAGAAAATAGTTACCCAAGCCTACAGGAAAATAGTCAATAACCACATTTTTACTAAAAAAACCCGACCGCGGTGCACTTTGAAACTGCATAAAATCCGCCATTTTGTTTATTTTAACGAACTTCATACCCAGCGACACTCGCACCATCAAGACAAATCTAATGTTGTATCATTTATCAAAATCGGATGTGCCGTTGAGTAGTTACGAGCGGACACAGGAACGGACATACATGCATACATACAGGTCAAACACATAACCCTCCTTTGGGCTTCGCCGCAGTCGGGTAAAAATGCGACCACGGGAGTAAGATCGATAATTATACCATTATTATTAGATTTTCTGATAATAATACTGACGGCAGCTCAAGTTAACGACGTGCAAAGTAAGTAGTTGCCACTTCTTTTTAGCACGCGAGGTAGGTACATACACTTTTTTCGTCTACTTCGATATTTTCTGTGCGTTTAACTCTTTGTCGGGCAATAAATTGTCACTTCTACCAGTGAATTAATTGTTAATACCAAATGATAAGGAAAATCTATGTTTTTCATGACTAAATTACACTTTTGGCGTCAAACGCCAAGCGAAAAACGTTCACGCTTGATTCGCATACAAATCGACGAACATTTCTGTGGTTACACGGCACAGTTGCTATATAGGTACAGAAACTTCAGTGGACGAGTCCGCTTTGCATTCGGCCATTTTTTATTCACTTTTACGAAGCCGAAAAAGAACTACTAGGAAGTAGGAAGGAAAAAGTAGAAATGCTGCATACGAGCAATTTTATGCAAACATAACTCTTTGCCGGCTCTCCCGACTCTTATCGCTTAAACAACATATCGATACCTTTGGGTTCAATTGGCGTAAAGGACATTTTGGCGAAAATGAGTTATATATACAGTTTTGTTCAGAATTTCAAGCTCTACCGTTCTGTGTAGTTAAAATTTCGATATCTTTAAAAAAAGTGCCTTTACGACCCAGTTTTTATTCACCGTGTTCGCAAAACTAGCTCAGGTTAAGGGACGTAAGTGTCAAGTTATAAAATATGAATTAAAAGGTGTATCGTAAAGTACGCCGGTAAATATGAATACTGTCGTATATGACCTATTTTTTTCTTGTTGTCCTTTAAGCCCTTCATTTCTCATGATTACTTTCCATAAGCGCATAGTCGAGGTGGGCGTTAAGGACATGTTTTCTTTTACTTGTCCTTTACGACCTGCTTTTAAATTATAATACCGTAATTTGATAAACCGAATAAGGTTGTAAAGGGCAGGTATTATTTGACTTGACCTTTACGACCTGCTTAAAAAATGATTACACCATTATTTGATAGAATTAAGGAGGTTGTAAAGGGCATGTATTCTTTTACACGTCCTTTACGACCTGCCTTCAAATTATTATACTTGTTTACATACCGTAATTTGATAAATCGAACAGGGCTGTAAAGGGCAAGTAGTCTTTTATTTGTCCTTTAAGACCTGCCTTAAATCTAATTATAGCACATTTTTTAAAGAAGAGCAGGGTTGTATAGGGATTAGCCTTTATTTTTGGCATTTACTGCCACAAATGTGTGTCTAAATTCTGAAATAAAAGCAATTTACGTAATCGTAAAGGTTTAAACTATCGATACCTTTAATTGGGTTCAATTGGCGTAAAGGGCAAAACGCTGGTTTTGAGGTGAAGCAAAAAACAGTTTTATTTTACAAAAAATGGCTACAGAATTTTGGTTTCTCGACCTATACTTTCGACATGTATATGAAAAATATTTGAAATGCCCGTATCTTTAACCTGTGATGACAGTTCTAGCTGTAAACAATGTATTACGGAAGTTAGATGTCCTTTACAACTGGTAAAAATGCTATAAATGTCATTTACACCCGTGACTTTTTTAGACATTTGGAAATGATGGGGTTGTAAATGACGGTCTCAGATGACTTTGTTCCAATTTCGGGGCGTAAAGTTAACAGCTATGTAATAAAAATTGACAGTGTTCAACTTAGTTTACCTTAAAGAGACTTGAAAAATGTAGAAAAAGATGATGAATTCATTATTTTTCATACTATTATACTTATTGTTTACATTAACAGTGTTTTACTCACTACGTACTCGTCCTAATGATTGACATCCTAATGTCGATAATCATTAGCCACTATGTCACTTCCATTATTATGATTTAGTGCTATTGGAAGAGAGTAAAACACTAGTACGACATTATTAAGTTGTTAAGTTTATTTTAGCTGGGATTGGGCTGGCCACGTCTGCCGCATGCACCCGGAGAGGTGGGCTAATATAGCCACCAAGTGGGTGCCGCGAGACGGGCGACGCAGGCGGGGCAGGCCTAGACGGAGATGGCGCGATGACTTGGACGCATTCCTTAGCGACTGGCCGGGGGAGGCATCAAATAGGGAGTTGTGGAAATCAAAGGGAGAGGCCTTTGCCCAGCAGTGGGACACCGCGCAGGCTATATAAAAAAAAAAAAAAAGTTTATTTTGTAATGTGATATGTATGTTAGTTTGTAAGGTATTTATCTATGGGCCTTTGATGCCTGAAATAAATATATCGTCGTCTAGTATCCATAACACAAGCCTTATTGAGCTTACTATGGGGCTAGTTCGATTTGTGTAAGATTGTCCTCTAATATTTATTTATTTATTTATTATTTAAATAAATTATTATTTGTATGTCTTTCCCGTACACGAGACAATGGTGTCCCGGCCCTTTGGGAGGCGTGCGCGGAGCCGAAGCCAATGCGTAGAGGCCTTTTCGACAATTTAATGAAAGGCAAAGTGTACACCCAGCGGATGCTGTCCCTGCCCATGTCATGGGACGCACGCAGAGACAGCCCCCGCCAGATGCAAGGACTATTGTTGATTAATGGAATCTAACTCTACTGGGCTATGGCGGTGGAAATATGGACTAAATACTGGGTTATGGATTGAGACATGACGGCGCCTGTCAGGAAAAGTGTCTCGTGGCTTTCGTGGCACTGACAGACCGTGACTTGCCCTCCGCTGATGGGCCCCTGTTAAATAAATAGCGACATTATGAGCAATGACCTAGCTAGGGGCAACACCGGTGCCGAGGGCTGCAGGGTGTCGAGAGGTGTGCTGCGCTTTCTCCGAGGGTACTCGCGGCGTTATGCCCTTTAACACTTCCACGCCTGGAGCATATAGCTCTCGCGACTCCACTCTGGACGGCCGGTTAAGGCAAGCCAGAGGCGGAGGTCCTTACCCATGAACCCTCCCTAAGGACCCCCAGGGGCACTCGGGTACGTGGGGTCGCTACTCCCCAACAGCTCGCCACAAGCTGCCCTGCGTTAAAATGTCAATTCACTACCCAAATAATCCCACCACCCTCACCAACTGTACTCTGTAGTAGCGTCACTTACTGACCGCGCATACAATTTATGTGACGAGGATCATTTGGGTAGTGAATTGACACATTTAAAGAACGTTCTACAGAGAAATGGTTATAATGGGCGGATTATACCACCTAGACGCACCGTTTTGCCTAAGCACCTGGACTATAAAGTTGAACGACAACCGGCGTACCTACCATAAATGTAAAGGGAGTGACAGATAAAGTTGCCAATATTTTAAAGAAGTTCTTGGTGAAAACTGTCTTCACTGCCCACAGAAAACTGGCACAATATCTACGTACGCCAAAGGACCGTTTTCCGCTTGAATGCCCAGGTATTCACAAAATTGACTGCAGCTGTGATAGCTCTTACATAGGTCAGAATAAGCGCACTATCTCATGCCGTATAAAGGAGCACATCCGAATGTTTAAAAACAACGAACCTCGGAAATCGGCAATCGCTGAACATCTTCTGAACGCGGAAACGAATCATTGGATTGAGTTGCACAACCTCCTCATTATTTCTCCTCGTTATAGTTGATCATCCTCTCGCTCGACAGAAAAACACTATATACCCAGAATAGTTAAGGAAGCTATCAAAATCCTCAAGAATAAAAATTTCAACCGGGAAGACGAGTTTCAACTGTCGAGCATCTGGTATCCAGTGATCCGTAAGTTCTCCAAGGGAAAAAAGACATGTTGAGGAGTAAATACGCGAAGTGATACTGTAAGTGTTGTGTGTCGTGAACGTGATCGAGTTCCAAGTGAGAATGCGGACGGTAGTAGTATGAATAACGCGCGGACGAACCCGAAAGAGGGTAGATCGCTATGGTGTGTGGGTAGACTACAACTAAAAACGCACTGCATGTCAGTTACTCCGTGATAATGGCGCTTGCAACAGTGCCGAAATATCGGGAACTCACAAAAACAAACATACATGGTAAATATCCCGTCGTTAATAGTAGTTATTATGCCTAGCTGAATTCATCATCTTTTTATACATTTTTCAAGTCTCTTTAAGGTAAACTAAGTTGAAAACTGTCAATTTTTATTACATAGCTGTTAACTTTACGCCCCAAAATTGGAACAAAGTCATCTGAGATTGTCATTTACAACCCCATCATTTCCAAATGCCCAAAAAAGTCACGGGTGTAAATGACATTGATAACATTTTTACCAGTTGTAAAGGACATCTAACTTCCATAATACATTGTTTACAGCTAGAACTACCATCACAGGTTAAAGATACGGCCATTTCAAATATTTTTCTTATACATGTCGAAAATATAGGTCGAGAAACAAAAAAACTATAGCCATTTTTTGTAAAATGAAATGGTTTTTTGCTTCTCCTGAAAACCAGCGTTTTGTCCTTTACGCCAATTGAACCCAAAAGGTACAGAAACTTCAGTGGACGAGTCCGCTTTGCATTCGGCCATTTTTTATTCACTTTTACGAAGCCGAAAAAGAACTACTAGGAAGTAGGAAGGAAAAAGTAGAAATGCTGCATACGAGCAATTTTATGCAAACATAACTCTTTGCCGGCTCTCCCGACTCTTATCGCTTAAACAACATATTTTAAGCTGGTTGAAAATAAATGTTTGGCTTTTAAGAGTCCACTGTACTCGACTTTGCATACAAAATAGGCATCCTAGATTAAGAGTCCTTAAACGTTTAACTGTAATTTCTCTAAAACAGTGGCGGGAAAGTTTTTCATGGGGGGCCAGAAAATTGAAGAAACTCTTAAACATGCAATGAAATATTGACGTTACGCGCCTTATAATCGGCCGCAAAGTACCTCGTTTCTGGTGCGGCTAGACGAGTGGCTAGAACGGAATTTCATGCAAAATTGCAGGCATCGTAGCAAACATCGTTTATTGTTTTTTTTTAATGGCTGAACGCCATGATGCTGTGTCACAAATAAATGTGAAATGAAAATTAAAAAAATAACATCTTGCAGGCCTGATGAAATTGCATTAAATACCTTTCGTCTCACCGCATCGAAAACGAGGTACTTTGCGGCCTTATAAGGCACGTAATGTCAATATTTTTAAATTGTACTTAATTCGCCCTGAACAAAGACTTCTTCAAACCAAAAGGAAATCTTAAAATCCAAAAAGTAGACAATAAATTGCATTGCACATCCCATTTACATAATCCTGACATAAAAAGGTTGGTTCCACATAAAACCGCCTAGCTCGCTCCCATCCGGTATATCCGGGTTATATTCATATCCGGTTAAACCTTTTGTTAGCAAGTAACTTATAAAGCTATTACCTTATCTGTTCCTCATTCAAAACTTAGTTGCCAATGTCGTCCATAATATTATTTAGGCCACATCTGTCCATAAAGTGGAAGCTGCGCGTACGGAAAAAGCCGCTTTCTGGCCAAGTGTAGACATAAAATTATACACACACACAACACGGGAGGTAATAAAGAAAGCCCTCGATCGCATATTTACGTCCCTCGCTTGCAGCTCGAGCTGCAAACTTCTGCAATCTCGGCCTTTCTTTGTTATACCACCCTAGTTGTTTAATATATAGTTATATAATTATGTAACATCAGTGTTATTTGCGCCAGTGTTATAATAGTGTATGAATAAATATTTTAACATGGAAATTGATACTATTATGAAAATGTAGTTGTCATGAATGTCATGATTTGAAATCTAGTGGGCCATGGCGGTGCAATGATAGTCACTTGTGTGATCTTATTAAACTTAAACCACACTCGTGTTTTAAGGCTTCTCATATCAGTTGCATAAACTACTAGGGAAACTCCTGACTAAAAAAAAATCTATGCCTCATAAACGGCTAAACCGATTTTGATTAAAAGCTGAGAACACTCGGTCATGCCAACTTTCAAACAAAAACCACTTCCTAATAAGTCCAGTTGTTTCCAGGAAAATGATATCACACAAAGAACCTCTAACACACTATAATATTACTGTAGTTCGTCAAAGTCGAAGCGGCGAACGGACCGACATACTTTGAGCCCCAATTACGAATTGTTATTACTAATACGCGGCTCAAATTATATTAGAGGCAAGATTGTCCGCAAAATTGTGAATTACTTTACTCAATCCCGGAATATTAATAGTCGAAGAGACCGCCTAATAAAGACCTTCCCTCGCAATTTCCCCATGAAACAAATCATGGAATTCCGCGGGTAAAGGTACCTTATGGATAGTGTCGCTTGCGTTCTTCTATCTTGATGTTCTATAGTAACGGAGTTGGATACGACGTAAGCGACAATATCCATAAGGTACCTTTATCTGCGGAACGTCACAATTATGTATGTAAGGGTCGATTTCAGAGCGTTTCGATCGCGGCGGTTTTTTTTCATCCGTGTTCCACCGAATATAGTAGCAAGCGGTGGTGATCACAGCTAACTTTAATAATAAACGGTATCGAGGCTACACATGATTTAATCAAAAGTCATCGTCACTGGATAGTCCTTCGTGGTAAAAATTGACACGAATTAAGTTAAAAACAACGCTGAAAAGACGCCTAAAATCGACCCTTATATAATCCTATACTTCCTATAGTATCAGCTCCATTCCACGTGATAGCACGTCTGTGTGAGTGCAATCCATACTGGAGCATTATTACGCATTCTTAAAACTTTGCCTGTAGTGCGTTCGTACACGGCGCGCACACATTTAAGCGCGCGATGTACCTTTTGTAAGAAGAAAAATTACTGCTATTATACTATGTCTTTTATATGTCTCGTTCTTCCCTAAATCTGTTTTCATCAACAAAATCTCAATCTTAATGTCTGAAGCCCAAAACTAACGAAGATTAAGTCATAATTAAGTCACAAGGGAGAAAAATGATTACAGTGTTACATGTAATACAAACGTTGCGAATTAGTAACAAGCTTGTAATAACTAAATATTTTTAATAAAAAAAACCCGACCGCGGTGCACTTTAATAGTGCCTAAATTCCGCCGACGAACCTCAGTAGCCATTTTGTTTATTGTAACGGCACTCGCGCCATCAAGACGAATCGAATGATGTATCATTTATCAAAATCGGTTGTGCCGTTGAGTAGTTACGAGAGGAAATAGGAACGGACATACATACATACAGGTCAAACACATAACCCTCCTTTGGGCTTCGCCGCAGTCGGGTAAAAAGGATGAGGGATGGTTGATATTAGACGGTATCTTAAACTAAACGGAATATCCCTGTCCAGCGGGATGAGATAACCGTTTGTAAAGGATTACTGTATTTATTATAGTTGCCTTTAAAACGCGGTTCATGGAAGCTTTATTGCCCTGTAATAAGGAGCAGTTTTGAGTGAAGGAAATGTATTAGTAATTTAGTTATAAATTGTTAATTCCCTTGGAGTTTGTCTCCGTTTTAGGAGGGATTTTCTGTTGTATTGTATCCATTAATATCTTGTACAGTCTGTATCAAATAATTGACTGATATAGTGCGTTAGTTATTAGTTTTTTCATCACACTTGCTCGAAAATGGTGCATTACACGTAGGTTTTGCGGGCCGTAAATGAGCTATTACGCCCTAGGGCGTAATGGTTTTCTTTTTAAATTTGAAACGCTGGTTCTGTTTTACTCTTATTTGTCATGTTCAAAGGAAACGCCAACTTACTTTTTTTAACTTTTATCACTGAAATATTTATTTAAAGAGAACTGGTATTGCAAATACATGTAAACACATATTTCTGTAACATTAATTAAATGTTTCAATAGTGTATTTCAGTATTTTGCAATTATAAAATCAACCGTTTTAGGTCTGTACAGACGCTAATAACGCTATGGTTTCCGAACGTTTCGCATTGTCTATGGATATGTCACTAATGTCACTGTCAGTTTTACAATTTTATTTAGGTTAAGTAAGGTTAATTTTAATTAGATTTCCTCACAAGTGTGATGAAAAACATTGTGTGTGCCACGGGCGGTAAAGGAATTACAAACTCGTGTTATTAAAGCCCTCGGCTTCGCCTCGGCCTTGTAACAAACACTCGTTTGTAATTCCTTACCTACCGCCCTTGATACACAATGTACTATTAATGCGGGTAAATTACACCACATTTTTATGTTACATATATAGATACAAGAAATCAAAGTACCTAAGTACATAGAAAAATTAAATGGCACTTACCTGTGTCCAGACCGGGAATCGAACATGAGTGCCATTTAATTTTTCTATGTACTTACTTTGATTTCTTGTATCTATATTATGCAATATAGCTTTATGTTTGTTGTAATTACGTACTCGTCATAAACATAAAGTTTTCGATAACTATATACTTAAATACCTATCAAACTTCTCTTATATTGATGTTCACAATATTTGTTTACCTCGCATAGACAATTGTTTGATTTTTATTACGAACTTAGGCACTAATTTTGTCAGCCTGCCGTCCCTTGTTAATCGCGAATTGAATACAATATTTTGGAAAAATTACAGAGAATAAAAATGCAGCAGCAATATTTTCTGGAGCTTAACGAAGAGGTCTATTGCAAGAATATATATACTACAAATCTTTGAAATACTTGACCTACCCAATGGGGATGTTGACTAATGTTGAATTTTACAAAATAATATGGTCACTTGGATTGGAAAATGCTAAATTATCATAGCACAGAGGAAATAAACAAAAAATATATAAAAATTATAAAGTTATGAGACCACAAAGTTTTAAAAAATTTCGATATTTTTTTTTCATATTAAAGAAAAATAAAGTTAATTTCGGAATGTTTAAATAGCACTGAAGAAATTAATGTACTACAACTATGTGCTTAAACGCACTTTTTCGTGTTCAAAATGGCAAAATGCTATTTTTTTCATACAGACTTAGTACAACGAGGACAAGAGATGACGTCACAGGGTGCGTCCGTTTTGTATGGGCCGTTTTCAACGCTCGGTGCGGTCGGCTACTTTTGATTGCAATTTGTGGCTGTCATAGTAATCCAAGTGTAGTAGTCATAGGTAGGTTGTTCCTCATAAATAGTAGAATCGATTTACATTAGAAACAAAATTTAGGACACAAGCCTATTGGCAACCCTGCGATAGTTTCGCCCGGTCACCCAGCTCCAACCCGGTCCCTGATTGATGCCCGGATTACGCTCAGCTCCATATTTATTTATGCGGAACCCATTAGGCCTGACAAATTGGACAATCATTTCCATTTGCGCGTTTTTGCACCGTTTTGTCTCGCCCGTTAATTATCTTTGCGATGACGGATCGTGCGTTTGATCGGGCGTTGCGGTTACAAAAAGCTAACCATTCATATTTCATAACATCGAAACGAGTCGTTTGTATGTAAATGATTTTACGCTAGAGATTTGGAAAATTATTGGTGGTTATTCGGGTTTGCTGCTGGGAAATACCGGAACCGGGATTTCCCGGTATTTGAGTCGAGCAAAGAACCGGGAACGGAAAATAAAAAACCCGGTACCGTAAGGTCGGGGTACTTTCGCCCTGGGGGGGTAACTTTGGCCATAGAAATTAACTCGATTCAGGATTTATTATTGCATATAAATAACGGCACATTGCCATGTGGTTAGTTTTAACTGACCGTCCGTGTTTTTATATTTATTATCAGACCTTATAAGATTTGAGATATGTGATTTACAAGGTGGGCAAAGTTACCCGAGATTTGGCCAAAGTACCCCGACCTTACGGTACTGTTGGGACTTTCAGGATGCACATTTAAGCATTTTCAGGGTTCCGTACCAAAATGGTAAAAAAGGAACCCTTATAGTGCGACTCTGTCTGTCTGTCCGTCTGTCCGTCTGTCACAGCAAGAATCTCAGGATCTACTGATGCTATCGACTTGAAATTTAGAATAGTGTTATAAACCGCTGACCCGACCCTATTGGACGGAAAAAAAATCCTTTTTAACTTTTTTTTAAAGGGGTCCTTAATGGGACTTTGAAAATTGAAAGTAGGGCTATTATATCGAGTAGGAAGGGTATCAAATGAAAGGGCTTGATTTGTAGATTAAAATACCATTTTTATTTTTTTTCTTAAATAAGTAGTTTTTGATTTATTACGAAAAACGTCAAAAAAAATACCATTCCCCTCCTATTATCTTCGAAGTTACTGAACAGAAAAATCTGTAATATTTAGGTACCGATTATTAATATTATCCTAAATATTACAGGAAAAATAAAACGGTTTTTCTAACTTGCAGCGTTTTTTAGAAATTCGCAAAAATGTAATACATACTTATTTGCCCCAACTAACCTAATCGCCATAGCGTTTTTCTTGAACTATTCATCTATCTACTTCTGAGTTTGTACGGAACCCTCGGTGCGCCATTTCGACTCGCACTTGACCGGTTTTTTTATGGTGTACTATATCGAGTTCTATCATCTGTATCTAGGGCGGTAAGTAAGGAATTACAAACGAGTGTTTGTTATAAGCCCGAGGTGAAACCGAGGGCTTTAATAACACGAGTTTGTAATTCCTTTACCGCCCGTGGCACACACAATGTTTTTCATCACACTTGTGAGGAAATCTTAATAAAATAACCTTACTTTTCGACCCAGTACGACAAGAAAATATTAAAACAGACAGTGACATTTGTCACTTATGTCCATAGACAATGCGAACGTTAAGTCACGTTCGGAAACCATAGCAGTAACGGCCATTTTAGTTGATTTTATATTTGCAAAATAAAGAAATACATTATTTAAACATTTAATTAATGTTACCGAAATATGTGTTTATATGTATTTGCAATTACAGTTATCTTTAAATAAATATTTCAGTGATAAAAGTTAAAAAAGTAAGTTGGCGTTTCCTTTGAACATGACAAACAAGAGTAAAACAGAACCAGCGTTTCAAATTTAAAAAGAAAACCATTACGCCCTAGGGCGTAATAGGCCATTTACGGCCCGCAGAACCTACGTGTAATGACACCATTTTCGAGCAAGTGTGATGAAAATTATATTAATAAATGTGCTTTTACTGCAATCAGAAGTACTGTTTATTAAAAAACTAACTGAATCTCATCGGACTGAAGTATTGACAGTTTTAGAAGACCCGTCCCGAAAGTACCGAAAAACCGGGAAATCCCGGTTCTATTATGAGGCGGTACCGAAAATCCCGGTTCACCAGAACGGTACCGGTACTGCATAACCTAGTGGCTATTAAGTACTTAGAGTGGTAGGTAGAGTTGGTAGCTATCTATCAACCCAGAATAAGTAGGTAATATACTGCGTACAGAAGTTTCTCTTTCTAGCAAAACTTACGTTCGGGTCCGATCACCGGACGGAACGCGCCGGATCCGATCGTCTCTCTCTATCGCATAACGCGTACTCTTTCTGGTCGCTGGGGAAGCCCCGTCGGAGTGCCTTTTTTTTGTAGACTGACTAACTCGCGAACCTGTGCGAGCCGTGGCGTTCCCTGGGGTCGAACCAGGTCACTAGCCGGCCCGCCCTGAGTAGATCGGACTGGGTGTCGGGTGGCAAAATTTAAAATTTGGGACTACTACTAGTAACCGCGAGGTAAAATTCTCAATCTTCAAAATTATTACTGTGAAGCTGTAGGCAACAAACAATAAAAACAACGCAGAACGTGACTTTAATAAAACCACGTTAAAATATTACACGGTGATAAATTTGATGAAAAATGCAAACACAAATGTAATTTAAAATATGACGAGCTTTGTTGGGATGAACCACATTGTCTTTTGCTTTATATTTTGAAACGGTACATCGATTTATTCTAGATCTCTCTTATATGACTGGAGAGCTCTTAGGCTGTTCTTCCACCAGAGCTATGCGAAGTAACGGAGCGGTGTGAAGCGAGGAAATGCACCTATGCCGGGCGGCAGTGAGCGAGGCCTAGAGACGTGCCATTCCCGGGAATATTCCCCGTTTGTATGGGGAATATTCCCACCGCGGGAATATTCCCCATACAAGTGGGGAATATTCCCGGAAACGGCACATCTCTAAGCGGGGCTAAGCACGTTGATTGGTGGATTTTTATGTTTCCGTACCTCAAAAGGAAAAAACCGTACCCTTATAGGATCACTTTGTTGTCCGTCCGTCCGTCCGTCTGCCTGTCCGTCTGTCAAGACCCTTTATCTCGAGAACGCGTGGAGATATCGAGGTATAGGTAATACCCGAGTACCCGGGTAACCGACTTTATTTAGAGTCGGGTAATACCCCGGTTTAAAATTTGACCGGGTATTGGATTCCCTAAATTACATATATTAGAAAAACGAGATCCACTTTTGGGTGAATCAACTTTTTTTTGCTTTATGCAAAGATTGTGCCCTTTCTCCTTATTTGTTCACCTTTTGCATGTTTTAACATGATTTAAATGGAACAAGATCTTACATCTAGAGATAAGTTAAGGTAAAAATAAAACTCGTTTTTAATAAATAAATAGGGCGACCCAGCGGACGAACCCTTATTTTCATACAAAAGTGAGGGACGGCTATGTCCCCTGGGTTACTGCTTATAAACAAAATATAATAAACAAATTATAATAAAGAATATTTGCATTAGGTAGCTTTATTATCTGTCTTTTAATTGAGCATACATTTTATTCAAAAAATATCCGAATAAAGATTTCCTTTCAATTTTAGTCGGAGAAAGTAAAATTTAGTTGACAAAGAAAAGTTGATTCACCCTTTTGCAATTATAGAAGTATTCTCACAACAGAATGAGAACCATATAAAATTAGAACGTTCTCTTTGTTCGGATAGTACGATAAAATCTCTGTATTGGAGTGTGCTTCGTTATTAATCGGACCAGGGTCTAAACCTACCGCAATATTGGTCTTGCTAAGTTAAAACTTGCATTTATCCTAATGATTTCATACCAAACATACCAAATGTTTTATGGTCTATTCAATGGTATAAACAGTTTCTAATATTTTTATACTTTTAAAACTTCAACATATTGCCTTATTTTAACAGGAACTTAAATAATTTTAATAATTTTCGGGCACAGTACTATCATGCCTATCAATTGCCGAGTCTTTCTCTTCTATGAAAAATTAATTGTATTATAAAATCAATATGGTCGGTCGGTATGCACCCGGCAATCTGCAGACATGCTTCGCCATTGCCTCCATTTTATAAAACTTTAAATTCGCTTTAAAATATATTTCATATAAAATGACTTCGATTAATAGACCAAGAGGTGAGCCAGATTTTGCTTAAGATATCAAAATGTTCATAATTCACCTTTCCAACCGGGTGATAGGTCTTCCCCAAAGACTTTCACAACAAATAATACGTTTTATTTTAAATAAGGTGTTTCCTAATTGCATTACTTTAAGAGACGTTAATTTACATCAAAAAAATTACTTTAAATAGGAATTAAGAAAATTCCTATTTAAACAAAACTATTTATATTACATTTTTGGTTTTATTTTCCGAACAAAATAATTAAATTAAAATTCTGCCCAAACATAATCACCCTGTGCATTATCTGACAAGGCGGTTATGACTTATACTAAAGGGTTATTCTTCAGAAATATGTCTGCGGTCACCTTATTCCTCTGGCCCTTTTTCATACTAAATGTATGGAGACAGAGGAATAAGTCGCAGACATATTTCTTAAGAATAACCCTAAAACTGTGTCTACCCGCAACCACAATCGCTGCAAAGGGTGCAAACGTCAAGATATAAAAATGAAGTAATATAACCGATTTAATCCGTTTAAGTTGTTTTATTACAATGAATGATAATCGCTGGAACCAAAGCTATTATTATTTTTATGCCACACCTGGCCATAAAGTGGCTTTTTCCGCACGCTGCGCGTACGGAAAAAGTCGCTTTCTGGCCAAGTGTAGACATAAAGTGATGTACACAACACGGGAGGTAATAAAGAAAGCCCTCGATCGCATATTTACGTCCCTCGCTTGCAGCTCGGGCCGCAAACATCTGCGATCTCGGCCTTTGTTTTACCACCCTAGTTGTGTAATATACTATTGTACAATCCAAGCAAATTGTTGTTGTTTTCCCTTGTAATAAAAATAAAACACCCAACCAGAATCAGAAAATATTTATTGTGTAAACTGTGTACAACAAATTATAAGGTAGGTATCAACAGTTGCCTATTACAGGCATACAATATTCAATAACTTACAAACTAAACTAAACTAGTGTTACAAATACTTAGGATACTAATACAATGTACCTACTTCCGTAGTTGAGGAATTCATCTAAATTATACACCGTGGGAACGAGTAACCCGACAAACTTTAACTATAGATTCTAACAACTATTAGGAGTAAAAAAAGTTATGTGATGGATAGTCGAAAAACGCTTTCTTTCAGAGATATTCATTATTTTTTAAATGAAAACTCCCAAGTGTGTAACAAGCCCTAATAAATGTGACTAAGATGGTTTTACTATTTTTTTTTTAAATCCTTTAAGCAGCAATTAACCTTCGCAGTATTTGATGGTAAGCGACTACGAGGCCAAAAAATTGACCTTTCGTGTCCATTTTAGCTTTTTTTTTCCTTTTTGATAACTTTTCCTCCAGTAAGGACATGTTTATAACGAGGGGCTGAATTTACTGATTTATTTTGTTCCATAATGACAATATTCGACCCATGTTGATATAACATTAGTTACTCGTCACACCACCAGGAATTCATGGCTAAAGTATGTCGGTATAGTCCCTTCCACCCTGTAGAAAGACTTGTCTAGAAGCCACTTATATAATTTATTTTTCATCACACTTGCTCGAAAATGGTGCATTACACGTAGGTTTTGCGGACCGTAAATGAGCTATTACGCCCTAGGGCGTAATGGTTTTCTTTTTAAATTTGAAACGCTGGTTCTGTTTTACTCTTATTTGTCATGTTCAAAGGAAACGCCAACTTACCTTTTTAACTTTTATCACTGAAATATTTATTTAAAGAGAACTGGTATTGCAAATACATGTAAACACATATTTCTGTAACATTAATTAAATGTTTCAATAGTGTATTTCAGTATTTTGCAATTATAAAATCAACCGTTTTAGGTCTGTACCGCTATGGTTTCCGAACGTTGGGCATTGTCTATGGATATGTCACTAATGTCACTGTCAGTTTTACAATTTTATTTAGGTTAAGTAAGGTTAATTTTAATTAGATTTCCTCACAAGTGTGATGAAAAACATTGTGTGTGCCACGGGCGGTAAAGGAATTACAAACTCGTGTTATTAAAGCCCTCGGCTTCGCCTCGGCCTTGTAACAAACACTCGTTTGTAATTCCTTACCTACCGCCCTTGATACACAATGTACTAATTAAATCTAGTCCCATTCAACATTTTTATGCCCAAGGGGAGTTTATTGAATATTTTTATAGCGGAAATGAAATCACTGTTTTTATATATTCTATTATTAACTTTTGGAAGAACCAATTAGTATCGTATTTGTATTTATCTCGTAATGTTTTTATGTAATGAGATTTTGTGACAAAATAATCAAAGTTATTTTTTACCCAATAGATCGCCGTACCGACTATGCTTCCGCAAACATCTATCGGGTTATTTTATTACATTATATCATAGGTACCCAAATTGACACTAACCCATAATAAACGATCTTCGTAATACATTCAGCTCTCGGACTACGTCCGTTCAGGCGGCAAATGAATCGGTCACCGTATAAAATACCGATTTCGCTCCTGCCTGAAAATATCGGTTCATTTCGTTTTACACCGCTCTGAAAGGTGCCGGATTTCCGTGTTTTTTACCCGACTGCGGCTAAGCCCAAAGGAGGGTTATGTGCTTGACCTGTATGTATGTATGTATGTATGTCCGTTCCTGTGTCCGCTTGTAACTACTCAACGGCACATCCGATTTTGATAAATGATGATGATTTTGATCATTAGATTCGTCTTGATGGTGCGAGTGTTACTGGCTATGAAGTTTGTTAAAATAAACAAAATGGCGGATTTTATGCAGTTTCAAAGTGCAACGCGGACGGGTTTTTTTTAATAAAAATGTGGTTATTCTCTACAGTGTCCGGTATTGGGAAATGAGGAATAGTTTTATGAGAAAATTGTTTTCTCAAATATGGCATGAAATGTTGACATTACGTGCCTAAAAATAGGCCGCAAAGTACCTCGTTTCCGGTGCGGCTTGACACTTGGCACGGAATGGAATTTCATAGTTACATTGCCGGCCTAGGCCGGCAATGTATTTTTTTTTTAATTTCCATTCCACATTTATTTGGGCCACAGCATCACGGCATTCAGCCATTAAAAAAAAAAACAAAAAACGATTTTTTGCTATATTTTGCAGTTTTATTTATTTAAAATTGACATGAACATAACCAATAACAGATTATAAACAATTTCCAATTATTATAAATTGCAAACTAAACCACAAGAATACACATTTAAAATATTTCATCTAAATATTCGCGGTAAAAATGTTAACTGAAACAGCTTTTTTTGGTTGTATATGGTTTCCGAACGTCACGTATGCATTGTCTATGGATATAATATGTCAATGTCACTATTGTCACTTTCTGATAGAAAGGGTCTGATCAAATAATATTTAGGGTAAGTAAGGATATTAGTAAGTTTATTTATTTCATTGCATATTTGAGAAAAGCACTATACATACCTCGGCGGGAAATGGGGTTGCCAGCCTCGTAACTATTTGGGAAATAGAGGGAACCGTTTATGATTATACCCGGATAAAAAACTGAACCGGATAAAAATTGAACCGGAAAAACTAAACAATAAAAGCTATAACCGGTTCAACGCCATTATTAAGCCCGCAGATTCGGCGATGCCTTGGCGGCGCGCCAGCCGGATAAGCGGATATCCGGGTGCATATGGCCCTGATGGATGCCCTGTACGGGTCACCGTGTTTACTATGATAGCGTCCTGTTATGAATCTATGATGTTGTAGATTTATAGTTCATTTGAATCTACAACGTTGAGTACTCGTACCGTAAAACGGTCCTGGGGCATTCCACGAAAACGTCTACTTTGTCGGGCACGTGATGGCTATGGCAGCTACCTTAAAAACAAATAAAAAGTGCTAAATGACATTATCAGTTCAGAAACTAAGTTATAAAATTTTGACATAGGTACCAAAAATGTACTTCCTAACTTTGTTAGAAGTATGAAAAAAATGGCGTCACGTGTCCGACATTCTGGTGGAATGCCCCTCCTACTTTGCTCCTACGGGGATAACTATGCTCCAACCCCGAAAACACATTTCTAGCTCTGTTATTTGTTTCTATTACGGTTCCCATTTTAATAGCAAATTTGGTCTAACTTTGCTCCAGAAACGTTTAGTATTTAGGAGCTAAGTTTTGCCGCGTCAATGGGTAACTTTGCTCCGAATTTATTGTTTCTATATATTTGACGAAATAGATTGTGGTGTATTTTTTTTATTTATAACGCATTAAGAAATACATTTTTCTTGTTATAGTAACGCGCATTTTAGTTATTATCAAACCGCGTTGAGAAAGGGATTCGAGTGTACCGATAGCACAAGTGTACTTAATAAATGATTAAATATAATCATAAACCAATCTTTGATATCTTCATAAGTGCAGACCCTTATAGATAATAGAATTAATAGCTAAATATGATTTGCATACTTATTTAAACTCTATTCTCGGTAAATATTGTCATTTGTTTAATAAAAAATAGTATTATCATATTTGACAAATCTGTCACCAGTCACATTATTTCGCTTTATCAAATTGCCGTAGCTTTTCAAAAATACGTTTGTATACAATATGAATCGCGGTAAAGTATTAAACGGTCGATGCCGAGAAATTGTCTACAATGTACTAACATATTTTAATAAAGAAAACGATAAGACGAAGGTTCTTTTGAAAACTTCGATAGCCATCTTAAGCGTAAATGCAATCGTCTCTGAGGTAAGTATTCCAAGAGATACATTGCAGGAAATAATTGGATTACTGAACAATAATACCAAAGTTTTGAATCGTGTGGTGGCCGCGACGGGCGTTGGAAAAAACACAGTAACATTAATAAAAAAAGAAGGCAATGTCGCTAGAGAAAATTCTTGTAAATTGAGCACACCTAAAAAAGGAAAACGAGGGCCAAAATTTATTTTGGACAATTTCGACAAATGTGCCTTGCGAAATATTATAACAAATATGTATCGACAAAAGATTGTTCCAACTGTGCAAAAAAATTTAACTCAAGCTACAACAAACTGCAAAATTTACATTATAGAATCTACTCGTATCAAACACTAACTTATCCATTTTTTTGTTCATACAGGTGATGATACTGAGAGCTCTGATGACGATAGCGTTATGACTGAATAATTTTTATGGTTCTTAAAGTAATTATTTACAACATTTGTATTTTATTTAAGTAATACACCGTGTTTTTTTATTTACGATTAATTCGACACGTCGCTTAGTACATTAACAGCAATCAACTTGTATATGGGTTTCTTTTAAATTCAAAATGAGACTTGTTTTTACTTTTTCATACAAACTAAATCAGAATCGTGTTGATCACAAGTGTGACCTCTCACTTTCACCTCCTTTAGCGTAAATGTAAAATTGCAATTGTGACAGTTTTGACTTTACATCAATGACAACACTTACCAATTGTACATAAATTATAAAATCATACTTAAAATACTTTAAAGACGGTGTTTAAGAAAGTAACTCTCTTTGATCTGAAGAACTATCTCTTAATGCTATCGGAAATCAATAAAAACACGCTGTATAATTTGATATTTTTTCCATGCTTTAGAACTTCATTGTACCAAAATAACAATTTAATTTATCTGCATACTCTACCACTGACAATGTCATATCATGCATTAGTTAAAAAATGACATATGAGCTCAATCCCTTTCTAAACGCGGTTTGATAATAATTCCTATCTTACCTATTCGGTGAAATACGAATATCTAATCTACTATGAAATGTCACTTCGAAATAAATATTTGAATCAGTTATCGATAAATTTAATATCGGAAGAAAGTCCCTAGTTAATTGACGTTTTTGCCACAAAACTTCTATGACTGCTCATGAGTATGGTTGTTTCTTATTCGAAAAAACGATCGTTCGCTGTATTTCGGGCTATAAACACATAAAGATGATACGATATCGCGTCGTGCTACGGCACGGCATCGTGTCACGATGCGACGACGTGTCGTGGAAAATTATATTTTAATTTTCAATCTTACAACACTGACATAAAGTTGTTTTTTGATTGAATGTTTTCGACGGCACGACGTCGCATCGTGAAACGCTCGACGCGATATCGTATCGTGATTATGTGCCCCTACTTAACACACCAGTGAACGCCATATTTTGGTTCATTAAATGTAAATTGGGCAAATATGACCTATTTTTATCACTTGACATGTCATTTTCTGAGTTTTAAAACTATAGGAAACGCGCAGAAACAATAGGTGGCGGCACTAAATCTACAAAAGTTACACTAACTCTTTTCTAAAAACACTTAAAATTTCAAAACTCAATACAAAGGCAATCGTCTATTCTCGAAAGTTCTTTAGTTAATAGAAAAAGTATCGGAAATTGGAAAGAAAGCAAAGTTAACCGTAGCCAAGTTTAAAGTTTCAATTTCACGGAACAGAGGCTCCCTAATGACTGTGGGAGCCGGATAACCGGGTAAGTTATCCGGGTGCAAGAACTTTGATGGGTTTTGATAGTTTGATCGGTTTGGATTCAGTCGAATTTACAAACTAGCCATTGTTGATTTTGCACATTCATAATCATAATATAGTACATTACACAACTAGGGTGGTAATACAAAGAAAGAGATCGCAGATGTTTGCGGCCCGAGATGCAAGCGAGGGTCGTAAATATGCGATCGAGGGCTTTCTTTATTTTCGCCCGTGTTGTGGACATCATTTTATGTCTACACTTGGCCAGAAAGCGGCTTTTTCCGTACGCGCACCGTGCGGAAAAAGCTACTTTATGGCCAGGTGTGGCATAATAGTACATTGTGTATCTAGGGCGGTAAGTAAGGAATTACAAACGAGTGTTTGTTATAAGCCCGAGGTGAAACCGAGGGCTTTAATAACACGAGTTTGTAGGTAATTCCTTTACCGCCCGTGGCACACATAATGTTTTTCATCACACTTGTGATTAAATCTTAATAAAATAACCTTACTTTTCGACCCAGTATGACAAGAAAATATTAAAACAGACAGTGACATTTCTCACATATGTCCATAGACAATGCGAACGTCAAGTCACGTTCGGAAACCATAGCGGTAACGGCCATTTTAGTTGATTATATATTTGCAAAATAAAGAAATACATTATTTAAACATTTAATTAATGTTACCGAAAGATGTGTTTATATGTATTTGCAATTACAGTTATCTTTAAATGAATATTTCAGTGATAAAAGTTAAAAAAGTAAGTTGGCGTTTCCTTTGAACATGACAAATAAGAGTAAAACAGAACCAGCGTTTCAAATTTAAAAAGAAAACCATTACGCCCTAGGGCGTAATAGGCCATTTACGGCCCGCAGAACCTACGTGTAATGACACCAATTTCGAGCAAGTGTGATGAAAATATATTTATTGTCATATTATGAGTAGGTATAGTTAGTCTATAAATATATCGAGGTATAAGGAAAAAGTGTGTACCTCGCGTGCTAAAAAGAAGTGGCGACGACCTACTTTGTACGCTGTTAACTTCAGTTTCCGTCAATATTATTATCAGATTTGAAAATCCGATAATAGTGGTACAAAATGATTAAAAAAAAATGGAAAATTTATGTTTTCAAAAATAATTAGAGCACGGTAAATTGGTGGGCCGTGTTTTTGAAGACACTAGTAAAGTATAAAGACAGACCACAACACATTACAATCAACAACGCGCCGGTTCTCTAGAACCTTTCTAGCGCGTACAATAAGGATCTGGAATGAACTTCCTGCTAAGATTTTCCCACTGCGCTACAATATGGGATTTTTTAAAAAGGGTGCCATCAAATTTCTTCGAGACCGGCAACGCATTGGCAATGCATCTAGTGTTGCGAATGTCTATAGGCGGCGGTGACCGCTTTCAATCAGGTGGGCCTTCCGCCTGTTTGCCAGTCTATAGCAATAATAAAAAAAAGACCAGTGGTCAAACTTCGGTCGTTTATAAGCGCGCTATACGTATTCAAGGTCGAGGCGCAGACAGTGCGATTCGTAAAACTTTGCTTGTAGTGCGTTCGTTCACGGCACGCACACATACAAGCCGCGCGATCTACCTTTTGTAGGAAGACCTGCTATTATACTGTGACACAAGAATAGTATGGTAACTCGTTTGTTAGGGTTGCCACTCAATGATCCGGATATCCCCGGGCAGAGCTATATTAACCGGGTCATCCAGCCAAGCGCACTAAGTAGGGTCGGTTGTCCAACAGTGAACCATCAAGATACACTAAACCACCGCCATATTGAAGACACTGCGACGTTGCCAGTTTCACCGATCGTGCTAAAACATGCCGTCTAAGAACCCTTCCCCCCTCCCGTAGTGAGCCAGCGGCAGCGGCTTAGGCCGGACGTGTGATAGCAATATGTTTAAATTTCGTCGAAAAAAGATACTTTTCACAAGTAAGTGTCTGGATTTTTGTATATTTTGTTATTTAATATATGACCAAACGCTGTATAGTGTTAAATTTGATGTAGTCTTAGTCATTTTATGAGCACATTGCTTTGTGACAATTCCGTTTATAACCTATCTTTTTTTCGTATTTTAAGTTGAATGGTGTGGTTGTTGAACAGTGAACCTGGTTCACATAGTACTCACTGAGCCGGCTCACTGTGTACCGCACGATATATAATATATAATAGCTTTTAGTTTTTGTAAGAAGAATACGTTTTTTATTTCTTTATATTCATGTATATTAAAAATACAGATGATTACCAAGTATTGTGTTAGTTTTCTTTCATATTTCAGCTTTTTTTACTGGTAATGGCATTATGGTTCACTGTTGAGGTAAGGGTGGTTCAATGTAAACTACCCATAGTATACAGTGAACCAAATATCTTTTCTTTTTTTAAAACTAGAAGAATACGTTTTTTATTTCTTTATATTCATGTATATTAAAAATACAGATGCTTACCAAATATTGTGTTAGTTTTCTTTCACATTTCAGCATTTTTTACTGATAATGGCATTATGGTTCACTGTTGAAATAAGGGTGGTTTAATGTAAACTACCCATAGTATACAGTGAACCAAATATCATTTTTTTTAAAAACCTATTAATGGATGTTAGTTAGTCCAAAAAGCATTTTGTAACCTATACATAAGATACCTTATGACATTACCTAAACAATGACATCAAAACCAAATTTCTAGCTTTATTTTTTAGCAAGTTCTGTGACTTCAAAAAAAAGGTGGTTCACTGTTGGACAACGCACCCTACTATTCACGATGCGAACACGACGGAAAACGCTAATCACTACTAATTGGGAACAAATTGCGAGCGGGATGCGTTAATTAATGAACTAATTAACGTCAAAATTACTCTTTGACAAAATGACATTCGTCAAAATGACAGTGATTCTTAATCAATCTTACTTATACACCTTCGTATACCATAATTTTATTTATCGATTTGCCATATCTAGTCATTTTATGAAATTAAATAATTATTTTGATTAAATTATTCATTTAGTAAACAATAAAATTTAAATAAAACAATAACAATAAGAACTAAAACTATATGAGAATGAGAATTTATTTGCATAGACACGGTAATACATTTTGATGACATTTGAGTAGTCTAAAAGAACCACGTGCTTAGACACAGATTGGCATACATACTTTTTATACATTACAAAATTACACAGAAACAAGCTAAACATTTTAAAACCTAACTACTATTCTCTAAATATAATTATGGTTTATAAAATTTTTATTTACATTAGGTACTAATAATAATTATTATAAATTGAATATAAACTAAAGATAAAGAAAATGTGTCAAATTGCTGCCAGTAGGGAGTGTATGTACCCAGAAGGCTGGCCACATTGCCACGCTGGATGGCAATGCCGATTCGCTGAGCGAAATACTGGACAGCCGACAGATTCTTGAAAACCCGGCGCGCACTTGGTCCGGGTCCTAGCTTCACGACCCCAAACTCCTCAAATATGTAGCTGATACCGAGGCTTCCATATTTATTTATATTTTATTGCACATTAAAACAAAAAATAAAAACCGACTTCCAAAAACTTAAACTAAAAACCAAAAAATAATATGTTAATTACCCCAAAGAAATGGATAATCAACTATTCATATATTCATATATACATATATACAGACATTTATAGTTTTTAACCTGTTATTTTTGAAGTTGGTGCCTGCCATGCAAAGCTGGCTGTGTTGAGCTCCTTAGCTGGCACCGACTTCAAAAATAACAGGTTAAAAACTATAAATGTCTGTATATGTATATATGAATAGTTGATTATCCATTTCTTTGGGTTAATTAACATATTATTTTTTTGTTTTTAGTTTAAGTTTTGAAAAAAAAGAATTTTCCAAATAGGTTAAGCCGTCTTCAAGTAATCGGGGAAGGAACCTAGATACAAATTTACTCTTTGTTTTGAAGTCGGTTAACACTAGAAACTTGTTGCTAATAAGAGATGGAGGAGAAATTACGAAAAATACCGAAATCGCTATATGTGTGCCTATAATATTTGAAGAGTTCCCTCGATTTCTCCAAGATTCCATCATCAGATCCTGACTTGGTTGCAATGGGACTACCTTGGAAGTCTACCCTTTCAAACAAAAAAGGAATTTTCTAAATCGGTCTAGCCGTCTTCAAGTAATCGGTGAACAAACACACAAAAAAAACATACAGACGAATTGAGAACCGTCCTTCTTTTGGAAGTCGGTTAAAAAAAACATACAGACGAATTGAGAACTATCCTTCTTTTGGAAGTCGGTTAAAAAGGAAACTAATCGTACAAAAAGCGAATTTAATGCCGTTCTCCACCAGTTAACCTTAAAGCAAAGCAGCTAAATTAATAACGAAATTATAAAACGACCTAAAGAGTCTGCCGGGTAGCGGTTGTATGCAGAGATTTGATGACTAGGTATGGTGGTACGAATTAGGAAAAGCCTGTGTCCAGCATAGCGTTGAAAATTCCGGAAAAAATCCGGAAATAAATGTATTTTTACCGGGTTTATTTGAAATATTCGTTTTTTTCCGTTTCTTTCTGTTTTTTTTTCTAAAGAATAAAATCGTTTAATGATCATTTATTAATGCCTCAAATATGCATATGGCAATGTGTCAGCGAAGCTCTTAAAGCGAAACGGTAAGACACCAACCGGGAGTAATATCCCACTAATGAAATATTATCTAGATTTTACCCAAAAAAACGAGTTTTTCGGGAAAAATACGCAGTTTTTCCGTGTTTTTTCAAACGCTAGTCCAGCAGTGGAAGCCTGTGGGCTGAAAATGATGATGATGATTCTGACCACTAGAAGCGGACGAAAAGCGAGCTTTAGTCAATCAGTCCGGCTGGCAAATACGATACCACAGTATACAAAGTTACAGTTGGTCGACGTCAATGGGCCTACCTACATAATTCCGAAGAGTTATTCCAAGCCCCATATTATGCTACAAGAATTTTATTAGTTTCAGTAAACATACGTTTAAGTAGAATGAGAACATCGACAATTCAGAAATAAATATTGGCATTCACACACATAGTACTTACCGGGATTTGAACCTAGGAGCTCTATATTCGCAGTGTTAAGCATTCGCATTAGCCTAAAGGTATCGTCTACGATTGTGATGTGTAAGTAGTTTAGTTTAGTTTGAAAAACTAGTTTCAAGAATAAGATACCCGGTTTTAGTTATTGGAAAATGGTAAATCTCGGGAAAGGGCGAGGAATAGACGAATTAGGAAGTGGAAATGAACAGATTTGGAAGTGGTCAAAGCCGACCAGGAGGGGGTTGATCTGTATGAAGGCTGCGTTTCCCAGGTAGCGGAGCGGTGTGCGAAGAAAAAATCCACGAATAAACGTGCCGCATCTCGCTCAGCGCGGCACGACATTGGTGGATTTTTTCCTCGCACACCGCTACGCTGCCTGGCATAGTTCAGAAGGCAATGCAGCCTAAATATCTCCGTCGGCTGGACCGACTGTAGCTCGTTAGACTGTGACGATCCATCGAATCCGGGTCAACACCACCCGGATAATGGTTATACAACCAAACTACGCAGCGTCTTTGACGTCGTTTGTGACCGACCGCAAATAGCTGGCAGTTAATTAGCTGAAGGCTTATAGTGATCGTGTATATCGCGCAATAAGTACATTAAAACCATTGTTTTTCGTATGCCATCGTTTATTTTCCTCGCGATAGATATCATAGGGCCGCTGAACTGAATTCGAAAACTTGTGAGTCTCAACTGAAACCTGAGTGCAAAACTTTTTAAATGTTATAGTCGTAATCGGTAACTTATACTGTTCAAGGTATCCCTTTGTTTTTCATAATTTCATTCGTAATACAAAAATTACTTCTCACTATTTTGTTGATATCGATTCGTGGCAACGATTTGTTTTTCCGAACCGGCAGTAGTTTTTTAGGGTTCCGTAGCCAAAATGGCTAAAAAGGAACCCTTATAGTTTCGTCATGTCCGTCCGTCCGTCCGTCCGTCCGTCCGTATGTCACAGGCATTTTACTCAAAAACTACACGATAGATATTGATGAAATTTGGAATATAGGTGTCTTGTATGAGCCGCTATTTAGTTTGGTAGTTAAATAACTAAAATAAATATTTTTAGGGGGGCACTCCATACATGTTACAGAAGCTAAAAAAAATTTTTTTCACAAAATGTCAACGTGTGGTAATAGTTCGACAGCTCTTTTGGAAATATTTTAAGGTTCTTAAGTAATGTTTTTGATTAAGTGAATACCTTTGGAAATAATCGCTCCGAAAGTTGTGAAAATTGTGTCCCCCCCCCCTCTATTTTCTAAACCGTGCGTCCGAAAAATATGTAAAAAATCACGAAGGTAACGCTTAATTAATACTTTCAACGAAAATTATTTTCAACAAGATCGAATGTACCGTTTTTGAGTTATTGCCGATAAACTGCGCTTCTCAACAAAAGGACGTAATTGCTATGAAGATACGCTCTTTTGTTGTTGTACTTTTTTACATCGTATTTTTTACCTTATTTACGGCTATGGAACCCTACACTGAGCATGGTCCGACATGCTCTTGGCCAGTTATTTTTGATTAAGTGAATACTTTTGGAAATAATCGCCCCTAAAGTTGCATAAATTGTGTCCCCCCCCTTTAACTTTTAAACCGTAAATCCAAAAAATATGAAAAAAATCAGGAAGGTAACGCTTAATAAATACATTCAACGAAAATTATTATTAATAGTTACGAATAAACCGTTTTGAAGTTATTGCCGTAAAACTTCTCGACCAAAAGGCATTAAGTGCCATCGAATTACACGGCATTTAAGACCTTTTGCCAGTTGTTTATTTTTAGCTTTATTTTTTATCTCTAGCACATTTCCTTATAGATACGGCTATGGAACCCTACACTGAGCATGGTCCGACATGCTCTTGACCAGTTATTTTATATTCATGGAATTTTACCAAGTTATAACGATTAACTTAGAGGTAATAGACAAATTCTGCGTTGCGGATTTGAATTTCTGAAGTACTTTCTTTTTATAGTGTTTTTAAGTAAAAAATCTGATTTTATGGAAAAGTTCCACATAATCTACGGTTTTCAACTAGGTACTCACTTACAGTCTGTGGGCAGTTCACAAACAATCGTTGGAGATTCGCTGGATTGAAATTTAATGTAAACGTTTCAGTATCTCTATTTACAAGCTTTTATTTACTTTCATCTGTCCCGGTGTCTGAGTGTCTGTTATCAAATCTTGCAAGTTTAATTCGATCCACTTTCCGATTTCCGATTGACCTGAAATTTTGCAAGACAGCGGCTATATTATTATGACATGGAGCTGATCTGATGATCGAGCCTGGTGGTAGCCAAAGGATCATCTAAACTACATTTAAGATAAATCCATTGTTTTGAGTTGATTTGATTAGTTTTCACGTGCAGTTTGCGATTATACAAAAAAGTACATTCAGCAATAAAAGCTTGTCTCAATTTTTTTTAATTTAAATTATCAAATTAATTAATTTTAGACAGAAAATTATGAGCGATAAGACTGCCTGTTGTCTGTCTACCTTTTTAAATTATATCAGTTATTGTAATAAAACAACTTAAACAGATTAAATCGCGTAGTCCCGATCCCGACGTTTCGAAACCCTTTTAGAGTTCGTTAGGGCATGCTCCCGGTACTGAGTTTGTATGGCGAGAACCGGGAATTCCCGGTTCCGTACCGTATTTGTATGGAAATCCAGTACCGGGAGCATGCCCTAGAGTTCGTAGATGCGGGTAGACTCACTACCGTAGACCTAAACCACGTTGATTGTGACGAACATGGATGTATAAAATAGAAGGATACCGCGCGGTCTAAGACGCGGGTGAAGCCAAGCAATGGCCGCCGAAGTGAGCATGTGTGCATTGACGGCCCAATGGCAGCCGACCGGCCCATTATGCTGGTTGATGTGTGCGTGCGTGCCATTGGGCCGTCAATGCACACATGCTCACTTCGGCGGCCATTGCTTGGCTTCACCCGCGTCTTAGACCGCGCGGTATCCTTCTATTTTATACATCCATGGTGACGAACTTTTAATCAGTTCAGACCACAGAAATAGATCGAGATAGAAGGATTTAGTTCGTGGATTTGTATGAGAACCGAAAGTGTAATTTAGAACACAATTTGAAATGTATGTGTACTTATTCATTAGTTATTGTCGTGTCATCAATAGAAGTGGGCTTGGCTGAATGATCGGGCTATGGCTCTCTGTATATCCGGATCAATGAGTATCCTGCCACGTATTTGCAGGCTTTCCAGTGCCAATAGGTAGTTCGTACGGCTGAATGACCCGGATTCGTATCACTCTGCCCGAGTATATGTGGATCAAACAGTGCCAACCCTGACAGGCAAGTTGCCTAACGTATTTGCTGGCTTCGTGGCGTCTGTAGTAGTTCGCTTTGCGGAATGACCCCAACTGTATCAGTATCACTATATGGAGACAAAGTGATGTATTGTAACTGTTTCATTTTGAAGTTAAGTTACACCCATCCTAGTGCTTGACGCTAATGTCCAATGGGCATTTCTCCAGAAATACGTCTGCGGTCACCTCATTCACCTGGCCCTTTTTCATACTAAATGTATGGAGACAGATGAATGAGTCGCAGACATATTTCTGGAGAAACGTCCCAATAATTGACATTCTGCTGTCACCTGTATTACTAATGACTTAAAATTCTAGATGACACCTACTCGGACAGTGTCAAGCACTCGAACATTTGCCTTTTAAGTGGCATAAGCCAAAAAACCGTATCTACCTACGAGACTCATATTAAGATAGGCCTATTTTGGCTCAGCAGGGCAGAATTATAAACGTCCATAACGATCTGAATCACATTATTTCATTTCATCTTATATTTGCGTTTGAATGCAGCTTTCTTCGCTGATCGAACGTTCAAACATGGCGAGAGATTTCGTCTTATACTAAAGTCGATATTCCATTCATTCGCACGAAGATTTTCGCTTCATTTTTCGTATTGTGAACCGCTCGGCTGTGGAAAAGAATACGCTATATCTGTACTGCAATAGGGTACTTGCCTGTAGTCAATATAAATTACTTCACGCTAGCCTTGAAATCTGCTTTCGAAAATTTGCAAAAATCAACTAAAATTCACCTATTTAACGTTTTAAACGATTTTTAAAAGACCAAAAGCAATAAATGAGGAGATGATTTGATGTTTGAGCACAATGACGTCATTATGCTTTTTCTCATAGAAACTTCATACTATCCGAGCGTTTTGACAATTCATAAAAAGTAACTGATTTGATCTGTCAGGAAAGTACCCTATTCCCGGAATATTGTACAGTCGAGTTCATCATTATCTGAGCAAAAAACGGATCAAAAATATCTGATCTAGTTCTTATGCTTCTGACAATAGGGTCTTGTTCAAATATATTTGGTCCAATCTTTGCTCAGATAATGATGAACTCGACTGTACTAATATTATAAATGTGAACATTTGTGAAGATGTTTGGATGTTTAGACGTTTGGAGATTTGGATGATTGTTACTAAATAAGGCAGTTACAACTGAATGATTTGAGATGAAATTTGGCATGCCAAGTTTGCATTGAAACATAGGCTTTATATCCCAGTTAAGAATTCCCTTGGGACGATAACGGTAGTATCGCAGGCGAAGCTTCGGGTAAATGCTAGTATAATTTCCGAAAATATAGCCATCAAGTTTCTTATTAATCTGGCTGGAATAAGAAATAATACTAGAAATAATAGAGTGAATGGCCTGTAGTCCCCACCAGGGCTCGCAAATGGTATTTTGGAAAAACCACGAAATAGCTGTAAAGGTGTTTGGTGAAATGATAAGTCTGAATATAATTAACTCCGATATATTGTTAAACGTCACAAATTACATACAAGTTTACGATACAATAGTTCAGGCGGGACTGGGGTCCGGCGGGCCCGTTGCATGAACGTGGCTTTTGCCGAGTCAGCTCATATCGCGGTACACTCGCACTTGAATATGAGCTGACGTCGCTAGACCTGCCCCTATACTGCCGTCCGATATCTAAAACTGGACTAACCCCTATACAACTCCATAGAGGTTAGTCCAGTTTTAGACATAGGACGGCAGTATATAGCCCAATATTTTTAGGGCTCAATAATGTTTTTAAGTTAAATAATGACTTCTCAATTGTCCGATTACAAAAAGAAATAATTAACCAATGAACGAAAAGAACGGAAAAAATAACGGTATTTTTGTATGGAGAAAATACTGGTATCCGAGCCTTGGTCCCCACGCTGATTGCAGCCCACTGCGGATTGTAAAAAATGGGCATTTTTAATCAAATTAGAAAAATAATAAAGTAATTGTTCAAATACCATAAAATTCAATAGAAAATGTATATTTTTCCATCACTAAATTACACTGTTGACGTCAAAGTTTACCGCAGAATCTTACTCGCTTGGTTTCCAAACAAATCAACGAACGATTTCCTTCTATATATACTTTGTTCTGTGTATGTAACCTCAACAACAGTACCTAACGGGTACCTAAGTATTACAGATGCTTATAACAATAGCAGCGGCATCAAAGCCCCATGACCCAGTCATAAATCGCTATATCCGGGTATTCGGATATCCGGATCACGTTGACTCACCGTGTGCCAGCCCTGACAGTGATCGAGTGACGTCCTATTGCGTTGCGGACTGTAGGGTAGTTCAGAGCTATGTCTTTCAATGTCGTCTATGGCCATTTTTATTTTAAAATGTACGGTAAGGCGAAACTTAAGCTATGTTTCAATACAACTT
This sequence comes from Eudemis profundana, assembly GCA_947034925.1. Classification (NCBI taxonomy): domain Eukaryota; kingdom Metazoa; phylum Arthropoda; class Insecta; order Lepidoptera; family Tortricidae; genus Eudemis; species Eudemis profundana. Next base: position 2,655,988 of record OX344814.1, on the reverse strand, counting down.
TGTGCGAAACCCTCGGGGGGTGAGTCCGACTCGCACTTGACCGGCTTTTGTTTCTAATCTGACTCTAGCCAGGAATCGGAACCAGTGTTTTGTAAAAACCCCGAAATAGCGCAATATTTAAAATAATAAATATTTATAATAATATTTATATAAAAAAATACCATATAGGAAACTATAGGTCTACTATCTTAGTAATGGTAGCTTTTTAAGCTAAGATATTTTGTAATTGTTATTTAAGACTGTTTGTTTCTTAAATAAACTAAAAAAAAAAAAATTTGAATTATTTTAAGCGTTTTATATAGGGCTCAATAATGTATTTAAATGAATGACTTCGTATTATTTAAAATAAACACACAGTTAACATACAATAGCACCCTTTATTTATCCAGCAACACCCCTATAACATACTATAAGTAGTTATGGATTGCACTAATGACTGAGGATCAACTGCTATTACCACATGAAATATTTATAAACGAGTATGCACTAAATATAAAGCTGTCCACGTGATTATTAACATTTATATGAACTTTAGCGAGCTAGGGACAATCTACATATTTAACAATGAACTTGCAAGAAGCTAGATATCGTTTGAACTTGTAAGGTAACTATTTAGCTAATAAGATGAATATTTATATAGATATGAATACTTGGACCGATACAATATGTACTATAATTGGCGAGATCCTAAGTCCTCGATGACTGCTTGGCGAAAGAGAGCTCCGTAGAAGAAACGCGAGGTTTTATTAGCTTCGGTGTGACGTCACCGGAAGGCTGCATTGGCGCGAACTCTGCCTGCCGCCAGCGCCACAAGTGACAGTGCTGCTACTTGAATAAACTCGGCGACAACATCCGGCCGTCCTGCTAACGGGGTCGTCCTCGGCCACCGTTCTGGGCTGATGATGAAGCTGAGAACATAACAACGCTAACATTAGCTAAATACTCGCTCGTATTGTCACCTGTGCCTGCGACTGTCACAAGTCGCCAAACATCAAAACAGAATTGTACATATAAAGGGATCCGGGCGTGTATTGGCATTTAAACTCTGTGATGTTCAGGATCACGTCGTTGTGTATTGCCGTGTATACCCCATGTAGCAGTGTTCACCTTGGATATCTGCTACATGTTTTTCTTCCCTTCACATGCAATAAATGTTCGAAGCGTAAACATTAGGCCATTAGGGAAACAGGCAATGATTGATAAGGTTTTCAAAAGAAGAATGTACATTAATTAAAACGGGTAAGCTTGAGATCATGAAATAAGAATCAAGAATATGCATAATTTACCTTAATTGCTCTTGACAACATTCGGACTTCCGGAGCATTACCATATTATTCTGCTAGGCGAATCCAGGGCTTCATAATTTCTGCGTAGGCAGTGCCAAGCTGCCAACGTAGCGTTTTGAGCTTCTCTCGGCGCCTCGTAGGTCTGCAACTTTGTATCGGTCATGCCCCAATACTTTTGTTACTCGGAACGGACCTTTGAATAGCGGCATTAACTTTGTACTGTTGCCGTCATTACTATGACTTGACATTTTGAGGACCACCAAGTCATAGACCTTATTTTGTGGCGCTTCTTTGCGTTTTGCATCAAAATACTTTTTTTTGTCGCTCCGCATCTTTTTTTTATTGGCATCTACCATGTTCCAAAGGAGGTAGCGTCAACCGAGTGCTCAGTAGTGCTATCATCGTCAGTGATTTGATTATATAGTTGTTAATTCGAATTCTATACCCAAAGAAGACTTCACTCGGTACTGTGGCTGTTGTCTTATTTATTGTACTATTAATACCTTGCTGAATAATAGTTACGTGTTGGTCCCATTTGTTGTTTTCAGTGTCTGCCCCCATGCTACGTAAAACTTCTAGAATAGTTAAATTGTAACGCTCAACCTGCCCTAACGGGCACCGGGACCTGGGCACTGCTGTCGCGATTATATGACGCCTAATATTTCGATCATTGCAAAACTGTGTGAAAACATTCGAGGTGAACGCACTCCCAGCATCACATATTAAACGTTTGCGTTCCCAAATTGCTTAAATAATTTCTGTAACTCATTTATTACGACCTGACTTTTAGTATTTTTCACGGGGTATCATTTAATCGATCAGCAAAATATTCATATTTTGGTCAGCAGAAATATGCATTTGGTCAGCCAAAATAGCTAGTTGGTAAGCAACTTATGGTAAGCAAACATTTATAAATCAGGCTGCAATTAATGATATACTGATCTGCTCTAAATTATTTTGGTCAGCAAATTAAATATTTGAGCTGCATTAAGCGATCTACGGTAAATCAAATTTTGGTAAGCAATCAGTAGGTAAGCAAAATATTTCATTTTGTTCATCAAAAAAAAGGGGGCAATAAAACCTAACTGGGCGCAACTATTCTGCCGCCAATCGTGTGCGCATTTTGTTATTCGGTAATTGTCAGCTGTCAAGTAGCAGGTGTCACTGTGATATATACAGGGTGTCACTGTGTTATATACAGGGTGTAACTGTGATAGATACAGGATGTAACTGTGATATATACAGGGTGTCACTGTGATAGATACAGAGTGATACTGTGATATATACAGGGTGTCACTGTGATAGATATAGAGTGATACTGTGATATATACAGGGTGTCACTGTGATAGATACAGAGTGATACTGTGATATATACAGGGTGTCACTGTGATAGATACAGGACAGGATGTCACTGTGATATATACAGGGTGTCACTGTGATATATACATAGTGTCACTGTGTTATATACAGGGTGTCACTGTAATGTATACAGGGTGTCACTGGGCTCATATAAAATTGGTATTTCGATTTTTTATACATCTCATAATGTTTAGAAGTTATATTATTTATTCACAACGTGTATCGTTTCGTTTTTAGGGTCAGCAAAAAAAATAACCCTAACCAACCTATTTTTGAGAGCCGTTTCGTTTTTAGGGTCATCAAAAAGAAAATAACCCTAACCTACCTATTTTTGGGAGCCGTTTCATTTTTAGGGTCATCAAAAAAATAACCCTAACCCACCTATTTTTGGGAGCCGTTTCGTTTTAGGGTCATCAAAAAAAAAATAACCCTAACCTACCTATTTTTGGGAGCTGTTTCATTTTTAGAGTGACACCCTGTATACATTACAGTGACACCCTGTATATAACACAGTGACACCCTGTATATATCACAGTGACATCCTGTATCTATCACAGTGACACCCTGTATATAACATAGTGACACCCTGTATATATCACAGTGACACCCAGTATATATCACAGTGACACCCTGTATATTTCAATTAAACTGCTTACAGACATGTTTTCTCTGCTGACAGTGACATCCTGTATCTATCACAGTGACACCCTGTATATAACACAATGGCACCCTGTATATATCACAATGACATTCTGTATATATCACAGTAACATCCTGTATACATTACAGTGACACCCTGTATACATATAACACAGTGACACCCTGTATATATCACAGTGACATCCTGTATCTATCACAGTGACACCCTGTATACATTACAGTGACACCCTGTATATAACACAGTGACACCCTGTATATATCACAGTGACATCCTGTATCTATCACAGCGACACCCTGTATATAACACAGTGACACCCTGTATATATCACAGTGACACCCAGTATATATCACAGTGACACCCTGTATATCTCAATTAAACTCTCTGCTGACCAATTGTAAAATCTTGCTACCCAAGTAATTATTTTGCAGCTCGACTGTTTATTAGGCAGCCAAATGATAAAAAAAGCAGATTAATATTGGTTAAAATGCTAACCGTTTTTAAACTGTTTGCTGAACAAGAGTTGCCGCCCAATTTTATTTATTGCCAGCCAAATCTTTGTATGCTGCCCAAATGATTTAACTGCTTATTTTTTTTTGCGGATCAATTTTAATAACGGCTGACCAAAAATTTACTTTCCTTTTTCACGCCTAAAAAAAAAAAAAAAAACTTTGTGAACGAATCAACAATGACCAATAGATAGCTATTTTGTTTAATGGTTTTTATGAATAACCGTAGGTGGTCCATATGGAGGGAATGGAACGGTCTTGCGTATTTTGGAATGGGATACAGTTTTCCTGTTTTTTTTACCGTGAATATTTTTAAAGTATAAATAATTTAAACAGTTTTTCCTGTAGGTATTTTGAAACCGTTTTCTTTAGGTGTGGAAACCAATATTTCGAGCGAATTCTTTCAACAGTTTTATCAACAGCAAAGTGACCCACGTCATCATAATTAGCATGTATCACATTCCAAATACAGAACTTAGGTAACTAACCAACGTCTACCAGACTCCGTCCGTCGATATACCTAGTTACCCAATAACGCATAATCATGAAATATCCGTTTGTTTGCATCGGCCTCGCCTGACATTAAGATTTCCCGAATGCTACAAATACTAGGGTCTTGTAATGGAACCAATAGCAACCAATCACCCTCGGTTATTGACATAACAGAGTTAATTTTGTTTTTTTTTTTACATTACAGTCGGAAATAGAATTCCTACTCAGGGCGTCTACGTGCTGCATTTGAATGCCTGCTCTGTGAGCTACCTCATATGTGAACTCTTGTGTATATAACACCCATCTGCCAATACGGTGTACTATCTCTTGCTTACTCAAATCATGTCTAACGGCGTTACAATCCCTAATAATTTTGAATGGCATCCCGACTAAATAATGCCTAAATATTTGTAAGCCTGTAACTATAGCCAAAAGTACTAACTCGAATGAGTGATTTTTTTTTCTTCATTGGTGGTTTGACGGCTGTAAAAATGTATGGGTTTCTCACCACTATCGGTTAACTGCATCAGAATACACCCAATGCCATCCCTACTAGCGTACGGAAACTTTATCAACAAGAAGGGCGAGGCTAGCGTATGCAGACGAGCTATGACGAATAATCTCATTATTTAATAGTTCGTCAGTCATCTGACGTGTTGTTGTTTTCTCACATTCCGACATTCTATAAGGTCGTAAGCAAACCGGTTTACTTGATGTCAATTCTATTTCTTACTCGACGCAAGATGTTTGGCCGAGGGTAGCTAACTTTTCAGAAAAACATTGAGGGTAGGTACTTAGCTAAAATGTTGTTTAATAACATTTGGTGTTCATGAGGTACTTCACTCAGCTTGAGCGAAACAATGTTTACATTTAGAGCTTGGACGTGTTCGAACATTAAAATATCGCCTACTCGAGTATACATTATACTTCTGTCCTCAGTAAAGTTTCGACCTATGAGGATATCGCATCCAGACAATTATCTACGACATACAATGTTATAAACAATGTGACAGTATCAACTTTTAGGGTGGTTGCTATCGACTCACTTACTTGAACAGAGGAGTCGCTTGTAAACCCTACCAAATTAATAGGATTATGTCATTGGAATGTTGGCAGTTGTTGCTGTTTAACAAGTTGGGTTGTTATTAGGGAATAATCGCTTCCCATATAAAAAAAAAACTCGCCCATGAAGTTGTGAACGATAACTCATTTCTTGATCCTTTGCTTGTGCTATTTTCACTTCGGCTTCTTTCTCAACTTTATGCTTAGCTTTTGATTTACAAGCTGCTTCAAAGTGTTCAATTTTGCTACAAGGACCTCAACGGACGTTATATTTGACAGTACAAGCGTTTCTTTTGTGACCTACCTCCCCGCAACGGAAACAAGAAGCATTTGATGTTTGTGCAACAGTAGTATTTGCAGAAAGCTCGGGTCTATCTATGATTGTATTAACCTTACTGTGTAAGAAACACGCTAGCTCGTCACAATACCTAAAATTCCCTGCATCTGCCGCGGTACTAATGTTGGGGTCACCGATGGTACCAACAATAATCGAGATAATATCTCGGTCCTTAAAAGCCAACTGGAGTTAATCGATTCTACCTTTTTCTTCGAAAAAGAACTCGTATAAGGAATGATTCGGAAACGGTTTTGCTTCGATTAACTGTTTTATTAATACGTACATATTCCGTTTAATTTCGAACGTATCAGACATAGGATCACGCCACTGCTTCCACGTCCAGGTGGTCCATCTAGTCTCATTTTTCTGCAAAGAATCTAACCACGTTTTGGCGGTTTTTCGTAATTTCTGCAAGGCCTGATACTTTGTCATGTTATCGGACCAACCAAAAGACCTAGCATTTGCTTCGACCACGTTAAGCCACATATCGATATTGTCAACAAGGGGATCAAATTCAGGAATCACTGACGATAACACTGCATTTTGACTCACGGTTTCTGACGTTCTCTGGCTATGATTTCGATGCTTCTTCCATTTCCGGCTGTAGCTACGACTGCAGCTACGGCTAGTTCTACTGCGGGCCGATGAGCTCATTGAACTTGAACTGGAGCTGGTTGAAGGCCCTCCTCGAGCTTCGCTTCGATCTCTTGCGCCTGCATCCACGTGGCATATTGTGAGCGTGTCTTCGAGCACTTCTGATAAAATAAACACACAGTTAACATACAATAGCACCCTTTATTTATCCAGCAACACCCCTATAACATACTATAAGTAGTTATGGATTGCACTAATGACTGAGGATCAACTGCTATTACCACATGAAATATTTATAAACGAGTATGCACTAAATATAAAGCTGTCCACGTGATTATTAACATTTATATGAACTTTAGCGAGCTAGGGACAATCTACATATTTAACAATGAACTTGCAAGAAGCTAGATATCGTTTGAACTTGTAAGGTAACTATTTAGCTAATAAGATGAATATTTATATAGATATGAATACTTGGACCGATACAATATGTACTATAATTGGCGAGATCCTAAGTCCTCGATGACTGCTTGGCGAAAGAGAGCTCCGTAGAAGAAACGCGAGGTTTTATTAGCTTCGGTGTGACGTCACCGGAAGGCTGCATTGGCGCGAACTCTGCCTGCCGCCAGCGCCACAAGTGACAGTGCTGCTACTTGAATAAACTCGGCGACAACATATTAGATTGCCCGATTAAAAATGAAATAATAAAAAAATGAACGGAAAATATACCGTATTTTGTATGGAGAAAATATCGGTATCCGACCCCTGCCTCTAGCACAACTATCAAACGCGACTCTTTGCCGCGCGACAAACACTACCTATCCCTTTCCATTTAATATAATGCGAAAGTGACAACGTCAGGGATAGTGCAATACCGCGTAAGTACCTTAAGGTCGGGGTACTTTCGCCCTGGGGGGTAACTTTGGCCATAGGGATTAACTCGATCCAGGTTTTATTATTGCATTTAAATCACGGCACATTGCCATGTGGTTGGTTTTAGCTGACCGTTCATGTTTTTATATTTATTATCAGACCTTATACATTTGAGATATGTGATTTACAAGGTGGGCAAAGTTACCCTACATGTGGCCAAAATACCCCGACCTTACGGTAACACATGTAGATAAGGTTTCAATTTCTAACAAATTCGCTTGAAACTGAACCTTATCTACATATGCCACACGATTTGTATGGGAACTACATCACAACTGCACGCCGATTGCGCAGTTGTGATGCAGTTCCCATACAAATCGTAGGGAGTTGCAGTTGGGTTGCAGTCCGTCTGTATCGGCCCTTACGCGGTATTGCACGCGGTATCCCCGACGACATGATATTCTGTTGCGCGATAATCGAAGTCGCGACCTAATGAGACATACCGCAAATGAATTCCGCCGCTAGAGGCGGTAGTGTAGCGTGTGGTCTCCGAAATGTCACTGCTTGTGGATGACTACACGGGTTTATTTGTTATTTGAACAATGTTATCAATATTTTGCAATATCTGAGATTATATGGCAATAGTACATTACTGCAGAGGCCGGGAAGTAAGGAATTACCGGCCGAGTACATATAGCTGGCCGAGCGAAGCGAGGCCAGATAGTTACGAGGCCGGCAACCCCATTTCCCGCCGAGGTATGTATAGTGCTTTTCTCAAACATGCAATGAAATAAATAAACTTACTATAATAACCTTACTTAATATTTTATAATACAAACAAACCGGCTGTCAGAAAGTGACATTAGTGACATTATATCCATAGACAATGCAAATTCGGCCAAAAGCTGTTTCAGTTCACATTTTTACCGCGAATATTTAGATGAAATATTTTAAAAGTGTATTCTTGTGGTTTAGTTTGCAATTTATAATAATTGGAAATTGTTTATAATGTGTTATTTGTTATGTTCATGTCAATTTTAAATAAATAAAACTGCAAAATATAGCAAAAATCCTTTTTTGTTTTTTTAATGGCTGAATGCCGTGATGCTGGGGCCCAGATAAATGTGGAATGGAAATTTAAAAAAATACATTGCCGGCCTAGCAATGTAAGTATGAAATTCCATTCCGTGCCAAGTGTCAAGCCGCATAGGAAACGAGGTACTTTGTGGCCTATTTTTAGGCACGTAATGTCAACATTTCATGCCATGTTTGAGAAAACATGAGTTACAGGTCAACGAATGTTACTTTGAGACAGTTTCATCATTCGGAAACTTATGTCCTCTTTTTACCGAACTAAACGCAATACTGCGGCATGCTCGATATGTTTATGATACGGTTTTAAGGCATTAAATACGATTGAAATGTTAACTTCGTTTTCACACCCGTAATAACAAACTGACAGCTATACTTTAGGACCCTACTCGACAGTGGCGCCAACTGGTGAACACAATAACCACATTTTTACTAAAAATAACTGGCCAAGAGCATGTCGGACCATGCTCAGTGTAGGGTTCCATAGCCGTAACTATAAGGTAAAAAATACGATGTAAAAAAAAGTACAACAACAAAAGAGCGTATCTTCATAGCAATTACGTCCTTTTGTTGAGAAGCGCAGTTTATCGGCAATAACTCAAAAACGGTTAATTCAATCTTGTTGAAAATAATTTTCGTTGAAAGTATTAATTAAGCTTTACCTTCGTGATTTTTTTCATATTTTTCGGACGCACGGTTTAGAAAATAGACGGGGGGGGGACACAATTTACACAACTTTCGGAGCGATTATTTCCAAATACATTCACTTAATCAAAAACATTACTTAGGAACCTTATAGTGTTTTTTAAAGAGCTGTCGAACTATGTACCACACGTTGATATTTGCTGATTTTTTTTTTTTACTGTCTTTAACATGTATGGAGTGCCCCCCCTAAAAATATTTATTTTAATTATTTATATACCAAACTAAGTAGCGGCTCATAAAACACACCTATATTCCAAATTTCATCAATATCCATCATGTAGTTTCTGAGTAAAATGCCTGTGACATACGGACAGACAAACAGACAGACAGACAGACAGACCGACAGACAGACAGACAGACGGACGGACATGACGAAACTATAAGGGTTCCCTTTTTGCCATTTTGGCTACGGAACCCTAAAAACCGACCGCGGTGCACTTTGAAACTGCATAAAATCCGCCATTTTGTTTATTTTAACAAACTTCATACCCAGTGACACTCGCACCATCAAGACGAATCTAATGATGTATCATTTATCAAAATCGGATGTGCCGTTGAGTAGTTACGAGCGGACACAGGAACGGACATACATACATACAGGTCAAACACATAACCCTCCTTTGGGCTTCGCCGCAGTCGGGTAAAAACGGTAGCCCTCATTATACTAGCCCAGCAGGTATAGTGACGCCATATTGCACCAGGTTCAAGTTTTAAACCCTATAATTTTTCATCTATCCAGGTTTCCATAGAGAAAGGTCTTAAGTAACATACTGTTAGAAGGGAGTTAGGTTGTTTTTCAGTGACGTCGACTATTTCTGAATGGTGACCGCAAATTGCTGCTTCAATCGTTGGCCCGATTCTACCGCTTAAATAACAAGGGTCGGGGCAGACTCGCCACTCGCTCTCGTTTCCGCTCGCGAACCCGCTCTCGCTCCACTTTCTCTCACTCCCTTAGTTTGTGAAGACTCGTAAACAGACATCGTAAAGTTGGTAACATTTTCAGTGCAGACATCATTACAGGGTGCCATAGGAGCGAGAAATTACGATCAAAATGATTAATTAATTAGATTAACATTAGAGTATAATATCAACAATTTTAACTACTAATAAATTGTTGAAATAGAAATTGTTCACTCCTGTGGCACTCTACCATGATGCCTGAAAATGCTATTAAATTTACACTGTCTGCTCATAGCAGCTGCATATGCACTAATTATGAATCCAAATTCATAATCAGTGACAATTTTGCGTACTTGTATGCAGCCACTTGACTGTGTACAGTAAAGGTACTGTGGTTGAAATCGACAGCTTAATTAATGTTACTATTAGTGTGGAAATGCTCTATTTTATGGTAAATTCTCCTTAATGTGTTCAGACCCTAAGGGAAACTTGAATCGGCCATTTGCGTTGCGAGCGTAGTCCACGCCAACTTTTATGCCGCTTGTTTCCACCATTTTACATTATTTCCCATAACAGGCAGAGGAAAAACTGTACTATTGGCACTAGATGATGGATGATATGCATAGCGAATTTAATGTTAGATTTCAAGCTAACAACATAAAACATAAAATAACTGGCCAAGAGCATGTCGGACCATGCTCAGTGTAGGGCTCCATAGCCGTAACTATAAGGTAAAAAATACGATGTTAAAAAAGTACAACAACAAAAGAGCGTATCTTCATAGCAATTACGTCCTTTTGTTGAGAAGCGCAGTTTATCGGCAATAACTCAAAAACGGTACATTCGATCTTGTTGAAAATAATTTTCGTTGAAAGTATTAATTAAGCGTTACCTTCGTGATTTTTTTCATATTTTTCGGACGCACGGTTTAGAAAATAGAGGGGGGGGACACAATTTACACAACTTTCGAAGCGATTATTTCCAAATACATTCACTTAATCAAAAACATTACTTAGGAACCATATAGTGTTTTTTAAAGAGCTGTCGAACTATGTACCACACGTTGATATTTGCTGAAAAAAAAAATTAATGTCTTTAACATGTATGGAGTGCCCCCCCTAAAAATATTTATTTTAATTATTTATATACCAAACTAAGTAGCGGCTCATAAAAGACACCTATATTCCAAATTTAATCAATATCCATCATGTAGTTTTTGAGTAAAATGCCTGTGACATACGGACAGACAGACAGACGGACGGACATGACGAAACTATAAGGGTTCCGTTTTTGCCATTTTGGCTACGGAACCCTAAAAACACACATTATTTACAACTTCCTGAGTAAATAAACCTAACTTAACCGGTGTCCAGCCGTTTGACCAAAAGTCATTTGGCAAAATTACACTTGACAAACAACGTTTTGCAAAAAAATGTTTCGCCAATTGATCATTTTACTACTAGTCATTTTACAAATGACTCACTTTTCCAAATGATCAACAGTTAAATTTACATTTTATAAATAATCATTTGACAAAATGAACATTTAGCAACTGAGTTATCAGACAAAATTACTCTTGGTCTAAAAACGTTTGGTACAATGTATTATTTGACAAGTGTTTCGTTTATTAATAAATCTAATAATAGATATGGTATGGGTCAAATTAATACACAGTATTTGGAAAAAGAGTAGGTTGTTAGGTTAGGTTAGGGTTTGAACTGCGTCCCCCAACAAAAACGAACTACTGACAGAAAAATTTGGTAGTTAGGTTAGGTTAGGGTTTAAACTGCGTCCCCCAACAAAAACGAACTGCTGCCAGAAAGACTAGGTTGTTAGGTTAGGTTAGGGTTTGAACTGCGTCCCCCAACAAAAACGAACTGATGCATTTAGACTAATCATGGAAAAAACCTAGGTTGTCGGTTAGGTTAGGTTTGTATTATGACCACCAATAGCCATAATGCATGATTGCTTGCCTTCTATATAATCTTGTAACTTATGGCGATAAGAGGGTAGCAGAATAAATTACCCAACAGACTAAATCATAATGTTTGAAAAAAGAAGTACTTTTTATGAAATAACATTTTGTTAAATGACATTTGGACAAATGCTTAATTTGCGAAACATATTATTAGGTGAAATGAAAAAAGGTTAATTGAAATTTTATTGTTTAACACATTTGCCAAGTGTAGTGTTTGCTAATTAATCATTTGCTAAGTGAGTTTTTGTAAGATGATACTTTTGTCAAATGTCTCGTTTGCCAAATGATTATTTGGTGAAACGTTGTTTGTCAAATGACCATTTGTCAATAATTTTTTGGTCAAACATTAGTGAACCAACTTAACCTATTGGGACCTAAATTTATATTTACAAATGTCCCCTATGTCGCCTCCTACAGGCAGGGTGCCCATAAGGCTGGCTGCATTGCCTCGCTCGATGGCAATGCCTATCCGCTGAGTGAGGAACGAGCCAGCTCTATGGTCACCGGAGGACCGGATGAGCAAATATCTCAGTTTTTAAAGAGAGTTGTTGCCTCCGGTCGCCACGGACCCAGGGCCTCCACGGCAAACGCCGCAAATAGGTAACTATCGCCGAGATCAGATCGCATATTTATCGCCCTTGCCTTCTGCTCGGGCGTCAAATACCAGCTATCTGAGACATTCTTTGTCTTAAGTATGATATACTATTTTTGTTTGAAAGAGTACATCTTTCAACTGATCTCATTACAACCAGGTCCAGAGTCCACACAAAACAAACTCTTGAATTATTATAGGCTACTTATGGGGACTTGGGTAGGTATAGGTAACTATTGCATATTTTTTGGTCTCATAAATTCCTCGGCTGTTAATGTGTCCAGATCCTAAGGGAAACTTGCATCGGCCATCATTTGCGAGCGCGCCAACTTTTATTCCGCTTGTTTCCGCCGTTTTATACTCAGTGCCCAGTTACCCTAACCGGGTAAATTGTGAACTTGTTCTATTCAGGGTTTTGGAAGGCGCGGTAGGACCTGGCTCGCATTTCACATACAAACTAGGGTCGGGCGGAATGCAGATTATTGCAGATTATCTTCGATTTCTAACATAAAAGTATACGTTATCAACCCAAACATGAGAGGATGCCCTGCATGACTGTGAAATCATGATTGTCAGGTATTAATTTTGTCAGAAAAGGTAACTGGTGATGAACAAAATGAAAAAAAATGAAAAAAATACTTTATTTTATAATGTTTTCGCGCTACTTTTCTATCGAGCGAAGTGTTCGCTATCGTGTTCTAAGTGAGAGGAAGCCCTAGATACAGTTCTGAATATTATTATATATGTTTTACAGTGACCTAAGAGTCAAATAAGTGCTCTAAAAATGATTTGGAAACTAGGCTTCCGTGCCCGATTCTGGTCTCACCTCGCCTTAACTCCTGTTAGTTTCAGCCGACTTTATTATTCAAGATATATTACTTCCAAGGACCTTGAAATAAAAAGCTGAACGTAGCGTTTAGACATGCACAAAATGTGTCACCAAAGAGTGATATGAATCTTTAGCTCTTAAAGATATGTATCATTCTATTAGCTCAGTAGTTGCGCGGTGTGTCAACGGCTCACTAGCTCTTATAGGCGCAGTATCTCAGAGGTGTGTCATCAACTCACTAGCTCAGGAGCTCCAAATCCGAATATTTCCCAAAGAGAGAGCATTTACATAAGTGTACGGTAACAAGTCAGGGAAGAAAAGTTCGTGCTACATAATATAGGTTTAAAACCTATTAAACAGCAATGATACAAAAAGTCAAAGTAGATGGTAGAAATGAGGGCACTTGCTGGGTGCTCCGGTGGACGAGTGGTTGAGTCTCTGGACCGGAAATCCAGAGGTACCGGGTTCGATTCCTGGTCTGGACCACAGATGAGTGCCATTTAATTTTTCTATGTAGTTTGATTTCTTGTATCTATATATGTAACATAAAAATGTGCTGTAATTTACTCGCATTAAAAACTAATACAGAAACATGTTTCTTTCATATATAAAGTTCGTGTTGATCGTGTCTTTTCCCGTAGCTCACGGCTCAATAAAGCTACATATGAGAGCGAGTGAACGAGTGAGTTGAAAAATATACTGAGTTGTTTGAATTTGAACTGAGCTAGTGAGCCGGTTGAGCCAGACGTCTGATATAGCTGAATGAATCACTCACTCGCGAGTTACACAAGTCTAGCAGCGTCGACAACAGATTACTGAAACACTTCTAATAAGCCGATCGCTTAGCGCTGGTTGTTGTGTGCGTGCTGCTCGTAGCAAGCTACTACGGTGTTTGATGTGTGCGTGCTGATCGTAGCAAGCTACTACGGTGTTTGATGTGTGCGTGCTGCTCGTAGCAAGCTACTACGGTGTTTGATGTGTGCGTGCTGCTCGTAGCAAGCTACTACGGTGTTTGATGTTGCGTGCTGCTCGTAGCAAGCTACTACGGTGTTTAATGTGTGCGTGCTGCTCGTAGCAAGCTACTACGGTGTTTGATGTGTGCGTGCTGCTCGTAGCAAGCTACTACGGTGTTTGATGTGTGCGTGCTGCTCGTAGCAAGGTACTACGGTGTTTGATGTGTGCGTGCTGCTCGTAGCAAGCTACTACGGTGTTTGATGTTGCGTGCTGCTCGTAGCAAGCTACTACGGTGTTTGATGTGTGCGTGCTGATCGTAGCAAGCTACTACGGTGTTTAATGTGTGCGTGCTGCTCGCAGCAAGCTACTACGGTGTTTAATGTGTGCGTGCTGCTGGTAGCAAGCTACTACGGTGTTTAATGTGTGCGTGCTGCTCGTAGCAAGTTACTACGGTGTTTGATGTGTGCGTGCTGATCGTAAGTATAAAGCGACGGTGCGACGAGGTGCTTCAGTTATACTCAAAAGTACTAACGATTCTGAGCCAGAAAAACCTCAAAAGTCCATATTCTAAAAAGGTACCTAACTCGGAATTTTTAATGAAAAACGCCCATTTATTGTTTACATAAAGGCTAGCTAGGCTAGCATAATAGGCGAGGAAAAGTAATTAAACCTTAACCTAAGAATTCCAACATAATGAACATTATAATTATTCGGATTATGCACATAAACTAACTAATTTCGGCGAGCGTGCATATGCATGCTGCAATCTTGCATGGTTGCATGCATTACCCGGAATTAGCCGTCTTGTTTGCCGCTGTAGAGTAAACATGCAAAACGTGCTTATACAGACAGTTAAGAATTAGGTATGGCGAGGAAGGCCTAAAAGCATTAAGTACTTACCATAGTATAATAGCAGTACAACAATACAATACAATACAATCATACTTTATTGTACACCAAAAGATAAATTAATAATTCCAGTAATTCCTACAAAAAGTACATCACGCGGCTTGTAGATATGTGTGCGCACCGTGAACGAACGTACCACAAGCAAATATAAAATTTGCAACAAATCACATAAACACCCATACAGTAATTTCTTTATTGCACAGTTTATTTTCCCATTATAAGGGACGAACCCCTTAAAACATAATTCGATTCCCCTAAGGTTATATAATTGTTAATTTCGCAAATTCCAATACTGGCTACTTTACCCTGAATAGGTCAATATCTGTAAGCATTCAACTCGACGTAATAAAGAACAGCCCCAAATTGACTTTTTCCAACCCCAATCTCTGATCTCTCTTTACCTTTTTATTGAATCTTCGACTTTATTACGATAGCAATAGACTTTATATTCATTTTCACAATTGACCTAAATACGATGTTTTGACAGTAAGCATTTGAAATTGCTGAATTCTCAAACGTCGTTCAAATTTGGAAGCGTTGTCAGGCTTGCCAAATTTATTTGTGATCTGTTAAAGACCGTAATACAACGTTATAAAGCCTATTACAGTTTGACTCAAATCGTTGATAACTTTTCCGATAATACCAACTTATTTTCCAATAACAACGACTTTATTGCATTGATTTAAGGGTTATTTTTCCATGTTTCGTGTCGTGGAAAACTTGGCCAATGCCTAATGGCAAAATTCGCTTGGAAATTCGAATTTGAATGTAACTGTTTTTTTATTCGCTGCCAGTGTTTGGAATGTAAACTTTTTGGTGTTCAGCCATTTTTAGGCGTGAATTTATGTAGTACGACGAACATTTTAAATGCAATTTGTTTTTGAACGCGTTATTTTTGTGCCGTAGGCTAAAAATTAATTTTGATTTTGGCGCTAAAGTTATTTATTTATTTCAAATTTATTGCACAAAAAAAAATGTGTCAAGGCACCTAAGGCACCTCGGTCTGTCCAGTCATCCGTTGGTCATAAAGATTTATGTTTTGAAGTTTTAGAACCGTTCTAGGCCACTTGAAATTTTGACACTTGCTGGGTATTTGGTACGTCAAGTGCAGAAATATGTACGGTAGACTGGACTGGGGTTACTCTGATTGACGGGGTAACATTGATCATCGATTTTTCAACTACAAGAAGTTGGTTTTTGAATGCATTCAGAACAATTTATTATTAAGGTAGGCTACCTCGATAAAAATACTTAATAAACGTGTGCAAAATCAAAGGTGGGTTTAAAAATCGATGATCAATGTTACCCCGTGAATCAGAGTAACCCCAGTCCACGGTATCGAATAAATCGTTTCATAAATGTGGTGCGAAGTTTCTTATTGCCACTGTAGAGGTGTATTCGGAATTTATTGAGCATATTGCATGCACCTATATTTTTATACTTGCCTGTACTATCACAATATAATAGGAGTAATTGTTTTTACTACAAAGGGTACATCGCGCGCTTGAATGTGTGCGCGCCGTGTACGAACGCACTACAAGCAAAGTTTTAAGAATGCGTAAGAATGCTCCAGTATGGATCGCACTCACACAGACGTGTTATCGCGCGTCTGTGTGAATACGTATCGCGCGCATCTAAACTGCCGAAGTTGGACTACTTGTTCGTCTTTATACTTTGGTACCTACTATGGCGGTTATTATCAGTGGTACGGAACTCTTTGTGTGGGTTTTACACCAGTTCGGTTTTTTCAAGTTATACTTTATTGCACACCAAAAGAAAAAAATCGATGAAAACTTATGTAAAAATAGCGGAAACAATAGGCAGTCTTATCGCTCAAGAGCGGTCTTCCAGACAACTTTACAACCCAACCTTCCAAACAATTGGCTAAGTAAAGTTTTTCAAAGATGTGTAATTTATATTTTTTTTTTCAATAGTTCCCGACGTAATGAACTAGAAAATACCGCTATTGCATTTTTATTCCCTGTAATTTTTGTAAAATATTTTTTTCAATTCCCGATGAATTAAGGACGCCAAAATGTCGAGTGTGTACGTCCGCCTTAGGAAAATAGGTATCTGTTGAGGTCTGTGGTGTGTTTTGTTACAATTGACAGCTGACAGCCGACACAGAGCTCGCATAGACAATTGTTTGATTTTTATTACGAACTTAGGCACTAATTTTGTCAGCCTGGCGTCCCTTTTTAATCGAAAATTTTATACAATATTTTGGTAAGATTACAGGGACTAAAAATGCAGTAGCGATATTTTCTGGACCTTAATGACGAGGTCTATCGTAAATATATATAAAAACCACACATATTTGAAATACTTGACCTACCCAATTTTGTTGGACATGGAAACATAAATACAGGATAAACGCTACAAATGTAACGCTGTTAGCGTTAGCGTCTACTCGACTGGAATATTGAAACGCCTAAAAGGTTACGCTCCTCACGGAGCCGTATTATTTTTCACCTTCCCGTGGTAAAAAAATACGAAAAGAAATGGTTGCTCGAAAAACATGTAATTGGAGCTAGAGCGGCCAAAGATAGTCTTAGTCCCGACACACGAGCTTTTTTCATCGAAATACATACAGGGTGTTCCATAATCGACACGTCACAGTGACACTGGCGGTAGACCAGGTCAAGAGGTACCAAACCAACTTAACATCACCCCGTAAAAGTGGCACGATTTTTGAGTTATTGTCGAATTAAAGTTTTTCATGAATTTTGACCGTTTTTAGTGCCAGTGTGCACTCGCAAAGGTGTCAAGGTTAGTTTTTTTTATGTGTACGGTACCATGAATTGTTAATGAAGGTTACAGAAATGGTATTTTATCCAAAAACTAAGTAAAATAAAAAAAAAACGTTTGATCTTGAATTAATCACAGCGAAACATTAATTTCGACTTTAACCACCAGTAGTGAAAAAAAAATTACGATCGGCGGGTCATGTTAGGTTGGTTTGGTAACTCTTGACCTGGTCTACCTCCAGTGTCACTGTGACGTGTCGATTATGGGACACGCTGTATAATATAATATGGAAAGATAACGCCTAAAAAGCTGACGTTGAAACGTTGTGACGTTGACGTCCCATGTTGCCTACTTTTTAAAATCACTACGTCTTATGTATCAAGTTTTGTTGGTAATCAACTACTATGTTTAAGTCTAAAATCATCTATGATAAATATATAAAGTTTCAATAGGTAGACGGCATATAGTTTAAAAGACAAAAGTCTGTGATTGGTTACAAATCTACTGCCGTGAGGCGCTATTGGTTTTTCTTCAGCACTCTAAGTACTAGTTCTACCCCCGTTTGCATGTGGCACAGCACAGGGCTCGAAACCGGTATTTTGCAAAAACCACAAAATAGCCCAATATTTTGAATTATTTTATGATTTTTATGTAGATCTCAGTAATGTATTTAAGTCATGATTTCATATTATTAGATTGCCTGGTTAAAAAACGAAACACTAAACCAAAGTACGGTAATTTTGTATGGAGCAAATACCGGTTTCCGAGCCGTGATGTGGCATGTAATCCATGGGGCCGATTTTGAGCTTCAGATACAATTTCACACTTATTATAGGTATTTAGATTATTTTTTATAGAAATAACGGCCAAGTGAGCGTCACATTCGCACCCTGAATCGAAATATATTTTGTTCTGTATCGTAATAAAGTGTATTTTTATGAAGATCTATCACAAAAACTACACAACAGTCTTGGAATTTACACACTAAGCCCTTTCATTTGATGTCCCATTTGATGTAATATCTCTACTTTTGAGTTTCGACATCCCATTTCGGTCCCCTTTGAAACAAAGGTGTAAGATTTTTTTCTGTCCAATAGGCTCGGGTTAGCAGTTTTTAACACTATTCCAAATTTCAAGTCGATAGCATCAGTAGATCCTGAGATATCTTGCTGTGTCAGACGGACAGACAGACGGATAGACAGACAGAGTCGCACCATAAGGGTTCTTTTTTACCATTTTGGTACGGAACCCTAATAAGGCGCTTCTTCTCACCGGAAGGTGAAGCGCAAAAAGAAAAGAATAGAATCAAACATGTAAAAGAGCCCGTGAAAAAATCGAAATACCTACCTAATTCATTTCTGCAAGAAATTAATTTTTTTTTTTTAAGATTTTCAGATTCTTTTTGATGGCATCAATGTAGTTTTACATTACGTTTTATTTACGTTAAAGATGTGATAATGTCCTGTTTAGGTGAAAACGTAATTCTTTAATTCACATTTCCATCAACTAAAACTATACATTTACCTACATGCAAAACTAAAAATGCTTTTCAGTAGCAGCCATGCAAAAACGTCGCACACGAGTAATACCTCGTTTCTCGCTATACAATGTATTTTATCACGTTCTAAATTCATTTTTGGCGAATAAACCGCTTTTACGTGTAAAAATAACAATGCAGAGTAAATGGTATTAGCATTTTTCGAGTCAGCGTGTGATATATTGGAACGACTCTAAAAAGGCGCGCTCCGCTTGGGGCCGATGAACTTCTCCCTTAGGTTTATTATTTTAAATACAAAATAGTAAATAATTAGTAAATGCATTATCTAACAGTTATAAATAAATTTGACATAAATGTGGTAAAGTCCTTTTTTTGATAATTTGAATTTTGATGAATACTGTAAATATGCCTACAAAGTTATATATACCCTCGCCTGTAAGGAACTGAACTGTGACAGCTAACTATCATCAGTAAAGGTGTTTGAGTTTCGCTGAATATACACCAGTGGTAGGAGTGGCTCCGCGATTTCGCCAATGAAAGGGCGATATTCTTTGTATTGAAAAGTATGAGACTATGCCCATTACCACGTTCCGTCACCGACCGGCATTTGTCATACCGTGCCTGATACATTCATAGTACGGTCGTGGTATGATACTGTGTAGTGGGCAGATACCTTAAGAGGAAACAGTAAGGTCGAGAGAATTGAAAATTAGGTATTTGTAAAATGTGTCGCTATCCCGCACTGCCCGCCTCTCACCTGCAGAGCGCGATAGAGACAACTGCAGCTTGGACCGAAAATACCTTTTAAAATTTCATGAAAACAACGTTTCGTAGTCCCGTGATTTCTTCCCCAAAACTTAACCTAGTTAACTAATTTTTTCATTAAACATTAAAGAACGGCTTTGGCCATGTTCTTGTGTTTTCCTTTTTTTAATAATCTAGTCAAATTTGTTTTCTGGATGTGTGAACACAGCGGAAAATCTGGCATTTTTTTTTAGGTTTTTGAAGGTTAATATCTCTTTTGAGAATCAATTTATCGTAAAAAGGAAAACATAGGAACATATCAATAGTAGCCATAGATTTTTGGACAAAAAATTATTACTCTACTGGCATTATCCAGGGAGGAAACAGGGGACTACGTTTGTATGGAAAAACTCACAGATATATAAGAAACAAAGATGTGAAATCACACGTGTTTTGTATTAGAACCGGTGTCGCAGGTTTTGCTCACACATACATTAACGCTGTGCACATGCAAAGACAACACCCACAAATAAACTAGCGTCACCGCCAATCATCAAAGAACACAGCGACACACTACAGCAACGCTGTGGTTGCTATTGGCTAGTACACACTAACGCCCGCGCCGTCTCAATACACGCACACACTTAAATATTTCATCGACGTAAGGGCTTGACAAAGAATAAAAAGTTATCGATGAACGAATGAATGAATGTTGCTCCGTTCATCAATCACTAAAAATAAATACCTAATAACGAATCGTAATTCGTTATTTCTTTTGTATGATTTTTTTTTACAATTAGGGTGTTCAAATGGACACAATGATGAATTACATTTTTTACTACAATATTATATAAATAAATGATGTTGTGTTGTGGTAACTTCTTAGTTGTATAAATAGATTAGCTAGGCAAAGAATATATCTTTGAAGAGCTGTCGCTATCATTATCATGATTATTTATTGTTCTTTCTCACATAATTGGTTATTTTTACATACTGTTGTTACAATTGAAATTGAAAAATTTGTAGGGAATAATAAGGGAAAGGGGTAGAGAATAACATTCATTTTTAAAATAATCAAATACTTTAATCGCCCCTGAACAAAATATATTTATTGACATATAAGTAATTCTTAAGACATTCTAAGTCATTTTCATCAAAGTGTTTTGAACTAATAACACTATTTTTACTTGGAAACCAGTCCTTTCTCCCAGTCGCATCGATCCATTTTTCTTTTAATGTGGCTTTAGCAGGAAACCTAAAACATCACAATGATTAACTGTAATAAACATAAAATAACTGCAACAAAATAATTGCTTGAAATGCAAAATTAATATTTTATATTTATTTAATACGTTGTCAGTGCATTAAATTTAAATATACTATGATTTATCTTAAAATGGTTCCATTCATTCATTCATCCAATCATATCGATATTTTTATCGAACAGGTAACTCACTACTGTTAGTTCATTCAAAATGGACTCATGAGAATTGACAAGGTAAAATGAACTTTATCGGTGAATTAATAGAGTCGACTTCTAAAGAAATGCCAACTAAATTAAATCGAAATAAAGATATTTCGGAAAACTCATTTTATTTACATACCTGTGGTAAGAAATGCCTGCTTTCGATAAATTTTGGATGCGACTTCTATTTGGTCACCTTAACACAGAACAGTTTGGCATAATTGCTTGTTTTAACCCCACGAAAACGTAAAAAAGCAGAGCTCAGCGTGTGACGGCGGTTACATAGCAACTGTCAACTGTTCTCTCGCTATAAGGTCATTTTGCCCCTATAGCTGAAACGCGCGCCACGCCTACTGACCATATCCATGTTTCTGATAAATCCGTGGAAAAACTGCCCTCCTGTTTCCTCTTAAACGTGCCTAGTCCCGCTCAGCCCGGCCCGGTATTGGTGGATTTCCCCCGTAGCTACCTCGCATAACTCTACTGAATATTCTGTTTTACGTAAAATGCGCTCCAGAAATTGTGGTGTAATTTTTCTGCATTTTCTCCCTGGAATGCAGCCAAGATTGGATTACCTGCTTATATTTTCAGTATATTATTCGAAAATGTGGTTTTCTGTATTGGCAAACAGTGTTATTAAGTAAATTTTGCAGTTGCATTTTTATAAGAGAGATGAATTTTCCCGTAACCCTTTTCATCTTCGTGAGTAAAAAAAGCCTCTTTTTTGGCTTCATCGTAGTCAAATTAAGTCTGTGGGCTTTTAATACCTAATCCAAACTCTGGATTAATTTGAACTCTACTGAAAGCCCAATAGGTACTTAATATGAATTGTTCCTAATAATACTGTAAATGAGAAAGGTTGTTTGTATGTTTGTTACTGAATAACGCTATAACGATTTTATGGATTGAAATTAAATTTGCCATACTTAGATTGAAACATACGATACTTAAGAACTTGATACTTATAAAAGAGCCCACACCTGGCCATAAAGTGGCAATTACCGCCCGCTACACGTGCGGAAAATTCCACAAAGTGGCCTGGGGGAAACGTAAAATTTTGTACCTACTTACCACGGGCGGTAATAAAGAAAGCCTCAGATCGCATATTTATCGCCCTTGCCTTCGGCTCGGGCGTCAAATACCTGCGACCTGAGAAATTATTTGTTTTACCGCCCTAGGTAAGTAATGTACCTACTATTAAACGTCAAAATCAGAATAGTAATTATTTGGTATAAAGTAACAGTACCTTTTTAGGGTTCCGTAGCCAAAATGGCTAAAAAGGAACCCTTATAGTTTCGTCATGTCCGTCCGTCCGTCCGTTCGTCCGTCCGTAT
This sequence comes from Eudemis profundana, assembly GCA_947034925.1. Taxonomy (NCBI): domain Eukaryota; kingdom Metazoa; phylum Arthropoda; class Insecta; order Lepidoptera; family Tortricidae; genus Eudemis; species Eudemis profundana. The sequence continues at coordinate 2,633,070 of OX344814.1, read as the reverse complement.
GTCACAGGCATTTTACTCAAAAACTACAAAACCTATACTGATGAAATTTGGAATATAGATGTCTTGTAGATGCCGCAACTAAGTTTGGTAGTTAAATAATAAAAATAAAAAAATCTAGGGGGGGCACTCCATACATGTAACAGAAGCTAAAAAAATTTTTTTTCACAAAATGTCAACGTGTGGTACATAGTTCGACAGCTCTTTTGAAAACATTTTAAGGTTCTTAAGTAATGTTTTTGATTAAGTGAATACCTTTGGAAATAATCGCTCCGAAAGTTGTGAAAATTGTGTCCCCTACCCCTCTATCTTCTAAACCGTGTGTCCGAAAAATATAAAAAAAAATTCAAAGATAACGCTCAATTAATACTTTCAACGAAAATTATTTTCGACAAGATCCGATTAACCGTTTTTGAGTTATTGCCGATAAACTGCGCTTCTCAACAAAAGGACGTAATTGCTATGAAGATACGCTCTTTTGTTGTTATACTTTTTTACATCGTATTTTTTGCCTTATAGTTACGGCTATGGAACCCTACACTGAGCATGGTCCGACATGCTCTTGGCCAGTTTTTATTAAAATAATTGCCTTCACATAATAACCATTGCATCAAATCAAATTATGTTTAAGTATATGTTTAATATGTTTAAATATATGTTTAAGTTATGCAACCATGACGTTTTGCTACCTAGACATTGTAAAGCTAAGACTTTATACTATTTAGACAAAATACATAATGTGTCATTTTACAACCAAGGCATAATAGAATATGATCACATTCTATCTTGTCATTGTGCAACTACGGCATTCTGGTATAATTGACGATCGTGCAACCAAGATATATTGCTTACCAGGTCATTGATCAAAAAGTCATTGTGTTTACTAAGGTATTATACAACTGCGACGTTTTGCGGACATAGTCAATCTACAACCTCGTCCTTATGACCACTCTAGCCCACACATTTTTGTTATTCGTGAACTAAACCGCAATTAACCTTCGTAGCATTTGAAGTCTATCCAATTGTCCCAAATCTATCTGTCACAAAGCAGACCGTTTCAACAGTTTGCCTTTTGGCACTGCTAGACCTATTGCTGGCAAGGGAATTGCTCACTAATTTATGTGTTCCAAATGGAATTAACCCGCTTCCAGTGCCATTAATTCTGTTAGTCACGAACGTTTCGATACCAATGAGTTTATACGTAGCATGGCCAGTTCTATGACATAAAACTTTTTTTCATCACACTTGCTCGAAAATGGTGTCATTACACGTAGGTTTTGCGGGCCGTAAATGACCTATTACGCCCTAGGGCGTAATGGTTTTCTTTTTAAATTTGAAACGCTGGTTCTGTTTTACTCTTATTTGTCATGTTCAAAGAAAACGCCAACTTACTTTTTTAACTTTTATTACTGAAATATTTATTTATAGAGAACTGTTATTGCAAATACATGTAAACACATATTTCTGTAACATTAATTAAATGTTTAAATAGTGTATTTCAGTATTTTGCAAAAATAAAATCAACCATTTTAAGTCTTTACCGCTATGGTTTCCGAACGTGACTTGTCATCTCGATATATGTCACTAATGTCACTGTCAGTTTTACAATTTTATTTAGGTTAAGTAAGGTTATTTTAATCAGATTTCCTCACAAGTGCGATGAAAAACATTGTGTGTGCCACGGGCGGTAAGGGAATTACAAACTCGTGTTATTAAAGCCCTCGGCTTCGCCTCGGCCTTGTAACAAACACTCGTTTGTAATTCCTTACTTACCGCCCTTGATACACAATGTACTATTTTTATTCAATTGAACCTATCCAAAAACAAACGAGTTATTTAAAAAAATACCCAATAATAGCTTATAAAAAACAAAATAGTACATTACTTACCAAGGGCGGTAAAACAAATAATGTCTCAGATCACAAGTATTTGACGCCCGAGCCGAAGGCAAGGGCGATAAATATGCGATCTGAGGCTTTCTTTATTACCGCCCGTGGTAAGTAGAAAACTTTACGTCTCCCCCAGGCCAGGAAGTGGGATTTTCCGCACGCGTAGCGCGCGGTAATTGCCACTTTATGGCCAGGTGTGACGTAAAAATTAGTAAAGTAAAGTAAAGTATATTTTTTTCTGTGGTTATGTAGCGTAGAAATAGGCGTCGGTCGTAAAAGGAGCACACCCTGTATAGCGCTAAACATTTTCCATTTTTTCGCGCTGTCGACGTTTCGTCGGGTTTTCATTACGTCTAGTTTGCCTGCTTTTAGGGATCTATGTGAATAGGTCAGTAGCGTAGCGTCCAAAGAACTCGATTCCTACGAGCTTGCCTAATATCAGGCATTTGAGCACGTTATTCTACAGTACTTAAGGAAAATGTACGCCAAATCTGCACCGGCTTGCCCAAGGATCTGGCGGCACGGCAGTGCCCCCACGAAGTCGAGCAAAACAAAGGCACGGCCGTACCATCCTTTTCTCGAAGCCATTCAGGCCTCCTGTGATTTTGTGCTGGGATGCAGGGATATATAGGGCATAATATGACTTAGATATTATTCTCAATAACATTCAATTTGAACGTATAGTTTAAGAACTATTGCACGTCAAAGTTCCTTAGTTTTGTCACTGACTGACTCACTGACTGATGATCATCATAATTCTAAGGTACTTCTAGCAGACCTACAAGCTCCAAATTTTAAACATAGTTAGTTTTTAGCCTATCAAGTCCTTAAAAACCTAAATATGTTATGTATATATAATCTGTATATATAATCTTATGTGTGCAGTCACAACTGCACACATAAGTTTGTAATCCTATACAAATACATGCGATTACAAAGTTAGTTTTGCAGTTCAAATTGAAAAGAATGGATTGGAATGGTACTTCTAGCAGACCCACAAGCTCCAAATTTTATAATTAGATTAGCCTATCAAGTCCTGCAAAAGCTAAAAATATTGCAATTTCAATACGGACTGCATACGTCAGTTTGTAATCCTATACAAATACATGCTATTACAAAGTTACTATTGTAGTTCAAATAGGGAGTAGAATGTATTAGAATGTACGAGTAATAAATAATGGAAGACCACTTACAAAAAGAAATGAGATCCCATCAAAAACATTACATGTAAAAAGATGCACGCAGTTTTGAGATGTAATGTTAAACAAGTCAGTACCGGGGGCGGGTGTCCCCAGAACTCGATTAATTTCCACCATCTTGCCTATTATTTAACCGTGAAGGAACACATTTTATAGTTCTCAAATAAAGAATCCTCCACGACACACATACGATACGATACGATATTCGCGACATACTACATTACATTACATGTACTATGACGTTTTGTATAATCGCGGAATCCGGCAACTTACTTTATAAAAAAACATTTTTTTACCCGACTGCGGCGAAGCCCAAAGGAGGGTTATGTGTTTGACCTGTATTGTATGTATGTCCGTTCCTGTGTCCGCTCGTAACTACTCAAAGTACTCAACGGCACATCCGATTTTGATAGATGATACCTACATCATTCATTAGATTCGTCTTGATGGTGCGAGTGTCTGTGAAGTTCGCTAAAATAAACAAAATGGCGGATTTTATGCAGTTTCAAAGTACACCGCGGTCGGGTTTTTTAATAAAAATGTGGTTACTAAGGAGCTGATATTTGCTTAACTTTTTCCGGAATTTTGCCAACTTTAGGTATAAAAGCATCGAAATTGCCCGATGAATGTTTACTCGAATTATTTATCACAGAATTGGCGTTTCACGACGGAACCCTAAAAGGCTAGTCGTATATTCAAACCGCTGATGTGGTCGTGTTCCGCATAATATATGTTTATTCCAAATTTGTCAGCGTCCACAGAATCCCATGCCAGCCACAGATCAAGTTGTACTTCCAGTATGTGATGGCGACTTGTTTTGCATGCGTTTACAAACGTTAAGCACTACAATAATTCGGATGTTGACTAATGTTTAATTTTACAACATAATATAGTCACATGGATTGGAAAATACTAAATTATCATAACACAAAAGAAATAAACCAAAAATGTATAAAAAATATAAACTTATGAGACCACAAAGTTTAAAAAAAAAACGATATTTTTTATCGTCTTAAAGAAAAATTAAAGCCAATTTCGGAATGCTTAAATAACACTGAAAAAATAATGTACCTCAACTATGTGCTTAAACGCACCTTTTCGTGCTCAAAATGGCAAAATGCTATATTTTTCATACAACTTAGTACAGCTATAGATGCGATGACGTCACCTATGACTCCCGTTTTGTATAGAGCGTTTTCAATGCTCAGTGCGATCTGCTACTTTTGATTAGAATTTGTGGCTCTTATACTTATACAAATGTATTAGGTGTCATATAGATATTTGTTCCTCACAAATAGTAGAATCGATTTACGACAGAAAAAGGGTCAACAGGCGAATTGTGACACCATGAAACCATCTGAACAAGACGCTATTGTCAGAATCATAAGAACTAGATCAGATATTTTTGATCCGTTATTTGCTCTGATAATGATGAACTCGACTATACATAAGGGGGAGATGGGGATGAACTTTTATGAATAGTGAAGAAAATTATGGGAGACAATAGACAATATAGACAATATATACGTTCAGCGGATGTTTGTTTGCCTGTTCTTGTCTGTAGGTCGTATTTTTCAACCCAATCTCGTGAAATTTTGTCATGGTCAGATTTGGTAATTTTTGTCGACTCAGTTTTCGGAAAATTTTCAAAATCGCAGAGTCATGGGAGTTGATAGACTCGCGAAGTACAGCTCACAGGGCCACTAGTTATATCTACGTGCACAGTAAGTTGAGATACTGTCCAATATATTTATCCTGTGGAAGGGACCCCCATGCCTGCGTTCTATGTTGACCTCATGTCGTAAATAAGGACATTATGTGGTCATATTCAGACATGTCATGCTGATGGTGAGGTTTGCCATAAAATTAAGGTTGATACGGTATGGTTCTTTATCAACAGAACTGAAACGGTAAAAGGTTCTCAATTTGGTGGCATTATTAGTGTTCCGTATCTCAAAAGGAAAAACGGAACCCTTTATTTCGGGAACGCGTAAAGGTATTGAAACCTAGGTCTATGGTCCCTTAAAGCTGTGAAAATAATCAAACTTCTAAGTTAACGTGAAAAAAACTCTAGAGGAATTTGAAAAATATAGGGTACTTTCCGTTGACCTAGAACTATGAAATTTGGCAAGTAATACCGTCTTATAACGCATATGGTCGATTTAGCATTACGACATTACGCGACCGGCCGCTCGTTCAGTTGCGACCATGTTTCTGACCTGTGTGCGCACCAAACGTGAAATAAATATTTCTGTTCAATCCGTTGTACTAGTAATATCTACCGATATTTAATCGAACATATGCGTGGTGAGCGCGAGTCGTATAACATGCTCCGTCTAGTGGAGGTTGTTTATTTTTAGTTGAAAAATTGTAGTTTCAAACTCGTCGTATTGTTTCAAAACATGTCGAAAAATCCCAACCCGATAGTGATCAGTTCTTAATACATACAGGCATGGTGAGCTAGAGATTGTAAGAACTTGGAGAGAAAGAATCTGCTATGGAGATATTTCTCTAATTGTCCTCTCGTTCTACAGAATCGTTTAGAAAATTAGACGTATAAATGAGACGAGACGAGGCAGCAACCGTCCCTATTCATAAAAGTGGATTTGCAACTGCCGCCCTAGATTATGTCCTGGATGATTTCAGTCGAGATATTGAATGCGCGCGTGTCCATTCTAATACGGCATTTGTTATGCGAACAGCTGAAGTGTAAAACATGCCGGCATCGGTGTTTCCAAAATACTGCATCATATAATTGTAGTTTTTTTTAAGCTCCAGTACGGATCGCACTCACATAGACGCTATCGTGCGTCTGTGTGAATACGTGTCACGCGCTCCTAAATGGCCGAAGTTGGACTAGTTGTCCGTCTTTATACACTCGCGGTCAAAAATTTCGGGTCAGTGAAATACCGCCATATTTCCTAAAATACTCCAGGGTTGTGAAATTATTTAATCCAGGTTTGATCTTTCATTCATTATAGATATTATCTGCAAAAATAGTACGGAAAATAATAGCAATTTCAGGTTTAAATCGAACTCGTAAAAACCCATGAAAAATAAAGACTTTAACGGAGTTTGAAAATTTTTAGATAATAATATTTTATCACGGACATTACTAATACAGCCCGGTATGAAGAATTGTATATTATGTAAATGAAACAAGCGTCAAATATTGAAAAACACCTATTTCTATAATTTAAGTTACGGTGACCCGAAACTTTTGAGTGTACTTTGGTATCGTCTCGTCTCGTCCTATGGACCCGCCGCGCGCCGCGCCCACCCGAGCAGCGATTTGCGCCCGACCGTAATAAAGCCTACAATGTGGGTTTTACGGCCCTCGTCCGGTTTTTACCGGATCCCTGCTAATAAGCTACACGCTTTTTGTGCCGTGAGTGGTCTAGACTGGCGGTAAATGTGCGTAAAAAGAGAGGACTTTTTTGTATTTTACAGGTACGAATAACGTTTTTGTATGATATTATAATTATTTATTTATTTCAGGCATCAAAGGCCCATAGATAAAAAACTAAACATTTAACGATGTTATAATTGAACAGAGAAACATAGTACAGTAACAATTAGTTCGTAAACAGCTAATAAATTCTAACATTTAAAAACCGGTCAAGTGCGAGTCGGACTCGCGCACCGAGGGTTCCGTATAAACTAATAAGTAGACCAACCTTACGACTAACAGCAACCTTGCCTTAAACCCGCTTTAGCTCTATTCAACCTGGAAAAATCTTAACAGCGCGATGCAGCGTATGCTACAGCGACATCTATTGATACTAAATAGCGCGTAAATTTTACTTGTAATTTAAATTTAAGGGTGGATTTCACAGCGTTTCAAATGCCGTCATCACCAATCCCGAAATTTCGACGATTCACTTTAAGAATGTATCCCATTCTTTTGATAAAATCAGAAAATAGTACCTACTATTTTCACGTTTTGATCAAAAATTATGTAATTTTTAAAAAGATGTCATCATAATATCGGGATTGGTGATGACGGCGGTTGAAACGCTCTGAAATCCACCCTTAAACGTTACTTTTTGTTATTGGCTGATTGAAATAATTGTTTGTCAACTAAGTTAGTTCTCATGTATCATTTTTAGCCACAAGCTACCTTATTTTAGATTTGTGTCCCTAGATGGCGCTAGTGGTATTTCATTTTTATACTCCTATTATAGAGTTTTTAATAATTATTGTTACTTTATGTTTTTTTCCCGATGCCTGATGAGTGATCATTGTATTTAATAGACATTTTTTATATAATCTGAAATAAATCATCGCTTAGTTTTGCTACTCTCCGCTAGATGGCTCTCGTAGGGAGGGTAGAACTAATATGTTAAGATTTTTGTAAATTTTTAAAAAGTATTCAAGTTAGGAAGAGAAAATATAACGGTCTTCCTAATAATAATAATAATCCTAATAAGTAGATACATGAATAGTTCAAGAAAAACTGTATGGCGATTAGTTTAGTAGGAGCAAATAAGTATGTGTTATGATTTTTGCAAATTTCTCAAAAACGGTGCAAGTGAGGAAAACCGTTATATTTTTCCTGTAATATTTAGGACGACATTAATAATTGGTAATTATGACACATTTTTCTGATCAGTAACTTCGGAGATAGTAGGGGGGGAATGGTATTTTCTTAAACTTTTTTCGCCATAAATCAAAAACTATTTATTTAAAAAAATAAATAAAAATGGCATTTTAATCTACAAATTAAGCTCTTTCATTTGATACCCCACTCGATATATAAGCCCTACTTTCAATTTTGAAAATCCCATTACGGAGCCCTTTAAAAAAAAAGTAAAAAAGGTACAAGATTTTTTTTATGTCCAATAAGCTCGGGTTAGCGACTTTTAACACTATTCCAAATTTCAAACCGATAGCAGCAGTAGTTCCTGAGATATCTGGCTGTGACAGACGGACAGACAGACAGACAGACAGACAGACAGACAGACAGACAGACAGACAGACAGACAGACAGACAGAGTCGCACCATAAGGGTTCCTTTTTTACCATTTTGGTACGGAACCCTAAAAACTGTGTCACGCTTGCAAAGTTGAATAATTGTAAATACAAAATTACGGGAGGCTGAAAATGGCCTGAATGGCTTCGAGAAAAGGATGGTACGGCCGTGCCTTTGTTTTGCTATATATTTCTTATAGCTGATATATATCTGATAATATAATTCTTATAGCAAGCTTATACATAGATGGCGTTGTAATATCGGGGAACAGCTTTTTGTATAGAGAATGACAGTCCTCTTGTTTTAATGGTCCTTGATTTCAGTAATAATAGGTGTATCTATGAATACAAGTGGAGAAAATGAAATGTCATAGGGATCATCATTTGGCGTGAGGCGTTTAAATGCTTCGCGCAAAACTCAAGCCTACATTACACAACTAGGGTGGTAATACAAAGAAAGGCCGAGATCGCAGAAGTTTGTGGCCCGAGCTGCAAGCGAGGGACGTAAATATGTGATCGAGGGCTGTCTTTATTACCTCCCGTGTTGCGTACATCATTTTATGTCTACACATGGACAGAAAGCGCCTTAAGTGACTTTTTCCGCACGCTGTGCGTACGGAAAAAGTCACTTATGGCCAGGTGTGGCATAAAAGCTATTTTTTTAATATTCCTTGAAATTTGAAAAAGGTTCTTATAAAAGATGAAACGAAAATAAAACAAGTAAAACACAAGTATCTGTATTATTTTTCTCATACAATCTTCAAATCAAAAATCAGTCTAAAAAATGTTGACGTCAAACACAATGCGAGCCAGATGGTTGAAATGGGGGCTGAAGACGAGGGTTGTATGAAAAGGTTGGAAATCCACATAGTTCCTTATAATAAATTAGGTACCAATATTCTTAGGCCTGTTTTCTGAGTTTATTTATGTATAAAACAATAAACAAATTGTGTATGTTTTATCGAAAAAAATAGGGAAGTAAGTTTGCTACCTACGTAAAGCACCCTGTTCACGAGGTAAACAATAATCAGTGATTAAGATCTCTGTGATTATCTTATGGTTACTAACTTTTCAATGTGAATGAACTGGTCACTTAACAGAAACGACGACCACTTGACAGAAAATGTTCTTGTCAGTTAAATTAACAGTATGAGTTTGGGCATAATTTATTTATTTTGTTCGGGAAATGGAAACCAAAAATATCATATAAAAAGTTTTCTTAATTTATATAAAAAATTCATTCGGATGTTGACTAATGTTGAATTTTACAACATAATATAGTCACATGGATTGGAAAATACTAAATTATCATAACACAAAAGAAATAAACAAAAAATGAAAAAAATTTGAAAGTTATGAGATTACAAAGTTATAAAAAACGATATTTTTTGTTATCGTCTTAAAGAAAAATTAAAGTCAATTTCGGAATGTTTAAATAACACTGAAATAGAACAAATGTATGACAACTATGTGCTTAAACGCACTTTTTCGAGCTCAAAATGGCAAAATGCTATTTTTTTCATACAGACTTAGTACGGCAACGGAACGGATGACGTGACGACGTTTTGTATAGAGCGTTTTCAATGCTCAGTGCGATCTGCTACTTTTGATTACAATTTGTGGCTGTTATACTTATACAAATGTATTAGGTGTCATATAGATATTTGTTCCTCACAAATAGTAGAATCGATTTACGACAGAAAAAAAAATCGAGTCAACAGGCGAATTGTGTTGATCTAAGTTAATATCTCTTAAAATATTGGTACCTAATTTGTTAGCACCTTATATAAAGTGAATCTGTGTGTGTGTGTGTGTGCTGCTAAAATTGCACCATCGCTCGGAACTGCATTCTGAGCGGCAGACAAACGCCCGCTCAGTTCCCACGACATGTCTTAAGTGGGTACAGTCATCAGCAATAACATGATGAAACGGGGCGTTCAAAAATATCTGACACCGCTCTTTTACTATACCAATAAAGATGTGTCAGATATTGCATGCCGATTTTCATTTCCACAGAGAACAGCGTCCTTTCAACAGTTTTCTGATAATTTTAACTAGTTTTATTCAAATTGTTCGCCACAACTCGTCGTTCTAAAGTAAATTCCAACTAACTGCTAGCTACTCTAGCTTTGCATTAGCTGTTTTTCAGTTTCCGTTGTGAAGGAAATATTCTTGTTCCGACAATGCGTTATGTAAGAGAAAACTCTAGATTTTTCCACTGCGTCACATTTGTGTTTGACACCTTTCGAGCATCGTTCAGTTTGGGACAAACTCAGTCGTAGTATCCTGTTTTCTGATAATTATAAGTAGTTTAATTTACTCGACGACACGACCCTCATACACAGGTGCTCGCGGCGGAGAGGACTTTTTTTTTTAATTGGGGAGGAGTTTCTCCTGTAGGAGTTGCTCCTCTCCCAGTGGAGTGTTTTGTACCAGGGGCGCGGTGCTAACGGTTTACACGTTGCCTGTGGGGTGTGTTGAGTGTGTGTGTGTATTGGGTGTGTGCTACTGTGTTGTGTAGTGTGAGTGTTGTTGAGTGTCTCTCATCGTCAGACGGATGATAGGTTAGAGCTATCACCCTGCGGACGAGGAGTGAGGTTTGAACTGGGCTATTTTCAGTCTATGTGTTGTTAAAGGCCTTGAGGTTTTCTACTATGTGTTTTAAGAGGGAGTGGAAGATTATGCTTGAAGCGGAGAGGACTTGCCCCCAGGTGACAATAACAACACTCGCAAGTAGGACATCTACTACACTTACACGTGCTATTTTGAAAAACAGGTAGGCTAAAAATTAAGCCAACACACTCTACATATAGTTATCGTTAGCTTCGTTATATTTAAACATAGTTTGTCCGCACGAGCGGGGGACAAGCCCCCCGTGCAGCTAGGATCACCTGTTGGAGGGCCCCAACGAGTTGCCCTACAGGCATGTCAGGTTATTAAAAAAAAGTAGTTTCATTCAAATTTGTTCGCCACATCTTCGTCGTTCTAAAATACATTCCAGCCGACTGTATCTATGCTCTGCATTCGCTGTTTTTCAGTTTCCGTTGTGAAGGAAATATTCTTGTGTATCGCTGACAATGCGTTATGTTATGTAAGTGAAAACTCTAGATTTTCCATTGTGCCACACTTGTGTTTGGCAGCTGCCAAGCATCGTTCAGATTTTGAGAAACTAGATCATATTATTATATACTAGCATTTACTATACTATACAAATTAAAAAACGTACAATTCACATAATTGGGATGTTGAATAATGTTGAATGTTACAACATAATATAGTCACATGGATTGCAAAATACTAAATTATCATAACACAAAAGAAATAAACAAAAAATTTATAAAAAATATAAAGTTATGAGACCACAAAGTTTAAGAAAAAAACGATATTTTTTTTATCGTCTTTAAGAAAAATTTAAGTCAATTTCGGAATGCTTAAATAACACTGAAAAAATAAATGTACCTCAACTATGCGCTTAAACGCACTTCTTCGTGCTCAAAATGCTATTTTTTTCATACAGACTTAGTACAGCGATGCAACGGATGACTTCATAATGTTCTACCGTTTTGTATAGAGCGTTTTCAATGCTCAGTCCGATCTGCTACTTTTGATTACAATTTGTGGCTGTTATACTTATACAAATGTATTAGGTGTCATATAGATATTTGTTCCTCAGAAATAGTAGAATCGATTTAGGACAGAAAAAAATCGATTCAACAGGCTAATTATATAAGGACAAATTATCTTAACTCTGCTGTAAAGCCCCATTTAGACGGAGCGAGAACTCGTATGGTTTCATTTCATTGCGGCGTTTGATCGATCGATTGAACTCATCGTATCTAGCTAACCCGCAATGTAATCAAACTCGCATACGAGTTCTCGCCCCGTCTAATTGGGGCCTAAGACTTACATTACTTACTTTAAAGTTTATGGAAACATTTAATACATTTATATAATATCATAACTTATAAATTAAATTAAAAACTAAATACTAAACTAAAACCCTAAAGTAAAAACAATATAGGTACCTACACCAAAAATAAAAGCCTAAAGTATAAATTAAAATATGCCTAACTGAAACTAAAATGTATCTAAACCTATTTCTAAGATGGGCCCCTGTGGCATTGTGCCGAGAACGCTGGCAGCATTTCCTCGCTGAATCGCGATGCTTATGCGCTGATCGAGGAAGCTGCCAGCTCTCTTGTCCCCCGTGGCGTCGATTAACCGCTTTGAAATTTCTTTTAAAAGAGTCTGTGCTGATGGGCCCCACGGACCAAGGCTCTCAACATCAAAGGCCATAAAATGGTAGTTGGCGCTGATGTCCCTGTATTTCCGCCGTTTGAGGGCTTCGGCCGCATCGGCTGCCGCGCCGCCTATATTTGTGGTCCCGTGGAGATGGGACGGAGCTAGCGTGTTCACGCATGTTGCGTCCCACACTAGCACCCGTCCCGTCTTCCACGGAATTGCATTACTTACTTAAGAGGAAACAGTAAGGTCGAGAGACTTGAAAATTAGGTATTTGTAAAATGTGTCGCTGTCCCGCACTGCCCGCCTCTCCCGCGCAGAGCGCGATAGAGACAACTGCAGCTTGGACCGAAAATACCTTTTAAAATTTCATGAAAACAACGTTTTGTAGTCCCCCGATTTCTTCCCCAAAACTTAACCTATTTAACTAATTTTTTGATTAAACATTAAAGAAAGGCTTTGGCCGTGTTTCTATGTTTTCTTTTTTTTTAATAATCTAGTCAAATTTGTTTTCTGGATGTGTGAACACAGCGGAAATTCTGGCATTTTTTTTAGGTTTTTGAAGGTTAATATCTCTTTTGAGAATCAATTTATCGTAAAAAGGAAAACATAGGAACATATCAATAGTAGCCATAGATTTTTGGACAAAAAATTATTGCTCTACTGGCATTATCCAGGGAGGAAACAGGGGACTACGTTTGTATGGAAAAACTGCCCTCCTGTTTCCTCGAGTTTCTTGCAAAGAATCGTGAGCGGCTCGTGCTGAGCCGCCGCCGTTCCAACAAAGTATAAGTCTTTTAAGTTAAAAGAAAAAAATCCAAATCGGTCTAGACGTTTTCAAGTAACCGAGGAACAAACCAACATAAAAATTGCTCTTTGTTTTGAAGTCGGTTAAGACTGGAAACTTATTTCTAGTAAGAAATGCACGAGAAAGTAAGAAAAATACCAAAATCGCTATATGTGTGCCTATGATATTTGAAGAGTTCCCTCGATTTCTCCAAGATTCCATCATCAGATCCTGACTTGGTTGCAATGGGACCACCTCGGAAGTCTACCCTTTCAAACAAAAAAGGAATTTTCCAAATCGGTCCAGCCGTCTTCAAGTAATCGGTGAACAAACACACAAAAAAAAACCGGCCAAGTGCGAGTCGGACTCGCGCACCGAGGGTTCCGTACAAACTCATAAGTAGATACATGAATAGTTCAAGAAAAACTATATGGCGATTAGTTTAGTAGGAGCAAATAAGTATGTGTTAAGATTTTTGCAAATTTCTCAAAAACAGTGCAAGTTAGGAAAACCGTTATATTTTTCCTGTAATATATAGGATGACATTAATAATTGGTAATTATTACAGATTTTTCTGTTCAGTAACTTCGAAGATAATAGGGGGGGAACGGTATTTTTTTTAACGTTTTTCGCCATAAATCAAAAACTAATTATTTAAAAAAAATACAAAAATATTGTTTTAATCTACAAATTAAGCCCTTTCATTTGATACCTCACTCGATATAATAGCCCTACTTTCAATTTGCAAAGTCTCATTACGGACCCCTTTAAAAAAAAAGTAAAAAAGTTACAAGAATTTTTTTACATCCTATAAGCTCGGGTTAGCGGTTCTTAACACTATTCCAAATTTCAAGTCGATAGCATCAGTAGATCCTGAGATATCTTGCTGTGACAGACGGACAGACAGACAGACAGACAGACAGACAGACAGACAGACAGAGTCGCACCATAAGGGTTCCTTTTTTACCATTTTGGTACGGAACCCTAAAAATAAAATAAAAATAAAAAAAATATACAGACGAATTGAGAACCGTCCTTCTTTTGGAAGTCGGTTAATAAAGACGAAGAAATAGTCCAACTTCGGCAATTTAGGAGCACGCGACACGTATTCACACAGTCACGTGATCGCACGTCTGGGTGACTGCGATCCATACTGGAGCATTCTTATGCATTCTTAAAACTTTGCTTGTAATGCGTTCGTACACGGCGCGCACACAAGCGCGCGATGTATCTTTTGTAGGAAAAAAAATTACTGCTATAGCTTGGCAACTTCGTTGGTGACACTCACATGTGTGCTTTTTGTTATGTGCAGCCGTAACTACTAACACAAGTTACCGCCAACACGAACGGCTGCCTGCGGAGGCTGCCTCCGTCGGTCGCCGTTCGTGTTGGCGGTAACTTGTGTTAGTTACGGCTGCACATAACTGTAGTTCCACTTCCAGTGCCGAGCTTATGTGTTTACTTTAAACTAGGGTCTTTTAGTTGTGTATCTGTTAGCGAGGCTCGGTCCGGCTATTTATTTCAAAATCCTTATCTGTAACAAGGACCATTAAAACAAGAGGACTGTCATTCTCCATACAAAAAGCTGTTCCCCGATATTACAACGCCATCTATGTATTAGCTTGGTATAAGAATTATATTATTTAAAATTATTTAACTTTGCAAGCGTGACACAGTATTTAAATGTTAGAATTTATTTATTATTAGCTGTTTACGAACTAATTGTTACTGTACTATGTTTCTTCGTTCAATTATAACATCGTTAAATGTTTAGTTTTAAGCGCCATCTAGTTTATGCTTGGATATCCCCTTGCGGTTGGGGTACAATCTAAAGCAGCGGTCGGCAACCTGCGGCCCGCGGGCCGCATGTGGCCCGTGAACCGCTCACTTGCGGCCCTATATTCCGGTTTATATTGCGGTTGCTATCTTCCGAATAGTCTAAAATCACAAATTATTAATAAAGTGCAGCTCGCGTCAATTTCCTTAGCCACTATGTGGCCCTAGACTGTTAAGCGGTTGCCGACCGCTGATCTAAAGTATGGAGAATGACAGTCCTCTTGTTTTAATGGTCCTTGTCTGTAATAAACATACCACCGAAGTCCAATATTCCAGTTGATTTGACCCATTTATATCAAAAGTAATTAAGTTCCTGAACAATCCCCAAATCGCCTAAAATATTGCTCAATTAATTCAAGCCCTGTTCACTAAATTATGAGATTTTATGAAGTTCCCTAACTATTGTCCGTTGCTAATTATTTTAATATTGCGGCCAACTGGAACAGCGAAAGGAGTGGATACATACGATTTTGCACCATAATTTTATTTGATTTTTTTACCCACAAGATGTTAATTAAAGTATATTTATGTATAAAGTACATATGTAGTAGTCAATACTATTTTTTTTATTTATTGGAGAACAAACAGCAACAAGTGTTCAAAGGTGGTTGATTATTTTAAACACTAAAGTTAGAAATATGCACACTTATTTCCTTGACAGCTCTCACTAAGACATGTTTTGATAGACATATCCATATATATATTCCAAGCATAAGTAAATAAAAGTAAGTTTTGGAAGAGCACTTAACAAATTATTTGTCTTAGTTTTATTGGGTAACTGTCATTTAGGGCATGCGGTGTTCTTCTACAGGGTGGGAGGGACTATTCCGACATACTCCAGCCATGAATTCCTGGTGGTGTGACGAGTAAATAATGTTATATCAACATGGGTCGAATATTGTCATTTTACAATAATAGTCTTATGGAACAAAATAAATCAGTAAATTCAGCCCCTCGTTATAAACATGTCCTTACTGGAGGAAAAGTTATCAAAAAGAAAAAAAAAGCTAAAATAGAAACGAAAGGTCAATTTTTTGGCCTCGTAGTCGCTTACCATCAAATACTGCGATGGTTAATTGCTGTTTAGTTAAAGGATTTTATGCCACACCTGGCCATAAAGTGACTTTTTCCGCACGCTGCACGTACGGAAAAAGCCGCTTTCTGGCCAAGTGTTGACATAAAATGATGTACACAACACGGGAGGTAATAAAGAAAGCCCTCGATCGCATATTTACGTCCCTCGCTTGCAGCTCGGGCCGCAAAGTTCTGCGATCTCGGCCTTTCTTTGTATTACCACCCTAGTTATGTAATGTACTATTAAAAAATTAGTAAAACGATCTTAGTCACATTTATTAGGGCTTGTTACACACTTGGGAGTTTTCATTTAAAAAATAATGAATATCTCTGAAAGTAAGCGTTTTTCGACTATACATCACATAACTTTTTTTACTCCTAATAGTTGTTAGAATCTATAGTTAAAGTTTGTCGGGTTACTCGTACCCACGGTGTATAAGTATAAAGATACTTAGATATAAAATTATTATGTAATAACCAGTGGTCGGCACTATCGATGCAAAACTTCTACAAAACTTGCCAAGCGGACATAACAGAAGTGCTTACAGCCATAAAAATATTGATATCTTTATACTCAAGTATTGGGATACGAGACTTTCATATAAAGTTAAATTTAACACTGATCTGCAAATAATATTCTTATTTCCTCGGTTGTAAGTTCTCCTATAGGTCAGCTTACCTATAAGTTTTGTTAAAGTTTTGCACCGATACGGTCACTGGTAATAACTGCGTCATGTACGAGACTACGAGTATGCTTATTGTTGAAGGTCCAAAAAAAAAATTAGTAAAATAAATCGGACTAGTACAAGTCGGGCTCGCTAGGTGCATGAACACTTACTATACTTGTAGAATAAGAAATAAAAAAAATAAAATCTTGCAGGCCTAGGCCGCTAATGTTGTATGAAATTCCTTTAAAGGCCCCTCGTCTAGCCGCACCGGAAATGAGGTACTTTGCGGCCTATTATAATGCACGTAATGTCATGTTTGAGAAAAGACAATTTCTTGCATTTAGTATATTTCGTAAAATAAGCCAACACGATTCTCAAATATAATGGAGTCTTAAAACCTCGGGAGCCTTTAGGGCTTCAGTCTATAAGCGTCAAAAAGAGCGTTATTCACAACACTAAAATAACCACATGTTTATATAAAAAAAACCCGACCACGGTGCATTTTGAAACTGCATAAAATCCGCCATTTGTTTATTTTAACGAACTTAATACCCAGTGACACTCGCACCATCAAGACAAATCTAATGATCAAGGTTCGGAAACTCGGGAGCTATTATACCTAAACTTTGGGAACAGTGCCTACGCCGCGTCGATGTTGACGTATGTGTAGTATGTATGTGTGTGTAGTATACTAGTCAACATCGAAGCGTCGTAGGCACTGTTTCCAAAGTTTAGGTATAATAGCTCCCGACTTTCCGAACCTTGCTAATGATGTATGCCGTTGAGTAGTTACGAGCGGACATAGGAACGGACATACATACATACAGGTCAAGCACATAACCCTTCTTTGGGCTTCGCCGCAGTCGGATAATTAAAATATTTTCAAATGCGTTTGACGACTCCACAGCTCTGAGACCGCAGCTGTCCCAACTTTCTCACTAATTGCCACTCCGGTTGTTTCATGATTTATCTGCCATTAAGTGACAATGCCGCCGTCAGGTGCAATGCTCGGACAATGATTACAATTAACCTGGCATTGTTATTTAGATTAAATCGCTTTTAGGGTTCCGTACCTCAAAAGGAAAAAACGGAACCCTATAAGATCACTTTGTCGTCCGTCTGTCCGTCTGTCAAGAGCCTTTATCTCAAGAACGCGTGGAGGTATTGAGTTGAAATTTAAACCATATACTCAAATCTACAGTCCCTTAAAGCTGTGAAAAATTCAGTGTTCTAAGTGAATGTGAAGAAAAGATACGGCCGTTTATGCAGCAAAAAACATATATTTCGACACTCTCAAGGAAACCCAAATTCAAAGGGTACTTTCCGTTGACCTAGAACTATGAAATTTGGCAAGTAATATCGTCTTATACTACAAATATAGGGAAAAATCTTGAAACTGTACATTTTAATTAAATCATAAAAAAAATAACTTTACTAAAGGAATCAAAATGTAATTTTAGAGTACTTTAATATATGTACATACAATTTTGTACTTGTCAGGTTTTTTAGCGATAAGTTCACCTCGTGTTAACATTTACTTCGAAGTAAATTACACTCACGGACTATGAATTCGGGTCATTTTCTATGGACAATTATATAGAAAATGACCCGAACTCATTATCCGTGAGTGTATTTATTCTTCAATTCAGGCGTATAGTAAAGTCACTATGTTTTTATTGTCTCTTTAGTTATTAAATGCCGTAAGAAATGAGCGAAAAAATTAGATTCATATAATAAATAATATAGATAAGACTCATGCGGACCCTTGTCTTCTGGATATTTTTGTACGCACCTGAAACTTGGACCTTGAAAGCTCGTACTCGTCGCAGGATAGATGCATTTGAGATGTGGTGCTGGCGCAGAATGCTCCGAGTATCATGGACTGAGCGACGCACGAATGAGTCTATTCTCGACGAGCTCAACATCAAAACGAGACTCTCCACAATCTGTACACAACGTGTCCAAAGCTTCTTCGGGCATCTGGTCAGGTCAGGTCAGGATAGTCTGGAGAAGCTCCTAATTACTGGTCGCATGGCAGGAAAAAGGAGTAGGGGCCGTATGCCTATGCGATGGACGGACACAATTACATCTGCAACTGGAGCCACACTGCAGGCTAGCATTCATCAAGCCCAAAATCGTGCAGCTTGGAGAGCGTTGGTGAAGAGTTCCCGCAGCCGTCACGTCCCTCAGCCATGAGGATACTACCCGTTACTAAAATATCGTAAGTCAAAACAAAACTACCACAAATTTAATATACCCGAAATGATAAACGCCCTCGACCCTCATATCTTCCCGAGCCAATATATCAACCAAAAATTACCAATAGATATTAAATAATTCAATATTATATGAAAAATGATCCTTTCCGACTTATCTTCAGGAATTACTAGGGAAACCACTGAATTATGTTCTCTTCATGATAAATTACTTATAACCTTCACTTGAAAAGTGATTTTTAAGCCCTGCAATAAGATCGGTTTTCGGCTGCCTCGTGTTAATAAAACCTTACGTTAAAGAGTGAACTTTCAATAAGTGCAGTAAGGTTGATTTTCGGTTGTCTCGTGTTCGTAAATTTGGATATTGGATTGTAAAATCGAAGGATTTGCTCTGAAAGGGGTGGGGATTGTCGCTCCCAATCGGCTTTTGATTTTTACAGGAAAAAGGGTTGGAAAACTGTGACTTGTGATTTTAAGAGGGGTTTTGTTATTTTGTATTGACCTATCGGTGCACCTGGGGTCAATCTCAAGCAAAGACTTGGCTTTTTAACCGACTTCAACAAAATTAGAAGTGTTTCTTTTTGAACCCATTAATTACTAGCATATACTCTCGGTTTCTTCCGGCGCTTCATCTCGCCAGAAGCTTATTTGCCGAAGCGCCAAAAGAATCAGACTTGTGAAAGAGCCCATGCGGCCTACTTGCAGAAATAAATGATATGATTTCAAATTCAAATTAATATTAATAAATATTAGGGGACAATCTTACACAAATCAAACTAGCCCCATAGTAAGCTCAATAAGGCTTGTGTTATGGATACTAGACGACGATATATTTAATAGATACAAATACTTAAATACATAGAAAACATCCATGACGCAGGATCAAATATTCGTGCTCATCACACAAATAAATGCCCTTACCGGGATTCGAACCCAGGACCTTCGTAGGCATGCTAAAGCGGTCGTCAAAACATTGTTTATTTATATAGTAGTATTTTACAGTCACTTTATGACGTCAAATTACATAAATATAAATAAATATTGTATGCTACATTTTAAAATTACAATAAGATACACTATCACAGTTAAGAATACAGATTCAACTTATTCCCATAGGATTATATCGTCCAGCCAGATACTCATTTATATTATACCTCTAGTAACCCTTTTTACGCAATTTCTCTGTTATCTTTAATTTAAATGTGTGTAGAGGCAATGATTGAATATTTACTGGAACCTTATTATAACAACGTACACACTGATTTGGTGTTCTATTGATTGAATAGCTAATGAGTCTAATGACATTATTATATCAGTTTCCGTAGCCCACTTGGTCGCGTAAGTGGCGCAGCGAACGCGGATGAGAACGACTGTCGTGTAAGTTACGAGCTATGTTACACTACTTACAGATACTGTTACTGGGAACTGATACGTCCGTTTGTCTTCTATCATGTACCAGAGACCGCCTAACGATGACTTTTCCTCGTTTTTTTTGCACCATGATTTTTTTAACCCCCGACGCAAAAACGACGGGGTGTTATAAGTTTGACGTGTCTGTGTGTGTAAATGTCCTTGTGGCATCGTAGCTCCCAAACGGATGATCCGATTTTAATGCGGTTTTTTATGTTTGAAAGGTGTATCAGTTGAGAGTGTTCTTAGCTATGTTTGGTGGAAATCGGTTCAGGTCTTCAAGGTCATCAGGTCGTTTGTTATTTTTGGTCGGGGGTTTTTTAAATTTTAAATTTAGGTTAGGTTATTATTGTATCATAAACTCAGTTTTCTATGGTCCAGTGCTAACGACTGGGCATTTCTTCAGAAATATGTCTGCGGTCACCTCATTCACCTGGCCCTTTTTCATACTAAATGTATGGAAACGGATGAATGAGTCGCAGACATATTTCTGAAGAATAGCCCGACTATGGTCCAAACTGTAGGTAATGCACTCTCGTGTATAAAGTTGCACACAATTTTTAACTATAGTTAAACGATGCAGTAACATTACATACTGAGGGCAGTAAAGTAAGAAATGTTACAGATCTGAAGCTTTCTTATTTACTGGCCAAAGTATGTACACTATTTTTCTGTTCGACGGAGCCAGAACGCGGCATCTTCGTTTAGCGCCCTTACTCCTTACAGATAACCGTGGCTAGATAACTAGTGAACTGTGAAGATTTTTTTCCCTAGGAGATAACTAGTTATCTCCGAGGATTTTATATTCTTCGCAGATAACTTATTTTTTTGGCAGTTTTCTGTGAGGAAAATCCAATCCTTGTAGATAACTGGTTACCTCCAAGGATTTTATATTCTTCGCAGATAAATATTATTTTTTTAAGTTTAGCTAGCTAGTTATCTCCGATGAATACAATTTCATCTCAGAAAACTTAAAAAAAAATATTTATCTGCGAAGAATATAAAATCCTTGGAGGTAACCAGTTATCTACAAGGATGGGATTTTCCTCACAGAAAACTGTTAAAAAAAAAAGTTATCTGCGAAGAATATAAAATCCTCGGAGATAACTAGTTATCTCCTAGGAAAAAAAATCTTCACAGTTCACTAGTTATCTAGCCACGGTTATCTGTAAGGAGTAAGGGGTTTAGCCCCTTGCAGCGGCCGGCAAGGTGACGCTTCCCGGCCGAAGGCAGAAAATTCAATTATTGCTCGTGATTCATACGACTAAAGTCAAAATTGTTTTGTCATATAAGGGGGTAATCTAAACTAAAGTTAGGACCATATTTGGGTGTATTACACCCTTAGTCTACGAAGACCAAGTCACAGGCAAAAGCTAGTATAAGAACCACGGATGTGTGCTGTCGTGTGTGTTACGCGCTCGCGTGTAATACGAGTACGTAGTTGCCATTGTTATACTAAAGGCCTATTGGTAATTACGACTAGGAAGCTGGTAGGAAATGGATTTGTTATGTTTGCTAATGTACTGTCTCACAGTTATGTAGGAATATAGAGCTGTTCTAATGCTTGTATTCAACCAGTTTTTACCCTCAATATGCACCTCTTTGCGCCTCGCGTTGAATGATGATCACAATGACAGTTTGTGACGGAGACACTATCGCTTTTTGGGGTTCCGTACCAAAATGGTAATTATTAAAAAAAACCCGACCGCGGTGCACTTTGAAACTGCATAAAATCCGCCATTTTGTTTATTTTAACGAACTTCATACCCAGTGACACTCGCACCATCAAGACGAATCTAATGATGTGTCATTTTTCAAAATCGAATGTGCCCTTGAGTAGTTACGTGCGGACATAGGAACGGACATACATACATAGAGGTCAAACACATAACCCTCCTTTGGGCTTCGCCGCAGTCGGGTAAAAAACCCTAATGGAATGGTGCGACTCTGTCTGTCCGTCTGTCACAGCCGGATATCTCAGGAACTACTGGTGCATCGATTTAAAATTTGGAACAATTTTAAAAATCGCTAACCTGAGTCTATTGAACATAATCAAAATCTTATCCCTTTTTTACTTTTTTTAAAGGGTGCTGAAATGGGAGGTCTAAAACTTTAAGTTGTGCTATTATATCAAGTGGAGTATCGAATGAAAGGGCTTTATTTATAGATTCCAAAACTATTTTTTCTTAATTCTGGACTTTTTGATTTAGGACGGAAAACGTTAGAAAAAATAGCATTCCCCCTATTATCTTCGAAGTAACTGAACAGAAAAATCTGTTATAATTACATTAATTACCAATAATTAATATCATCCTAAATATTGCAGGAAAAATATAATGGTTTTCCTAACTTGCATAGTTTTTGGTTCGCAAAAATCGTAACAGAATCTTATTTTTACCCGAGTACGGCGAGGCAAAAAGGAGGGTTATGATTTTAGCACCGTATGTATATTTCTCAGTACGTATATAAATACATTTTCTGAATGTATTGTTTATACATACTATATACAGCGTGTAAGTCTAATACGGGCGATAAATTAAATCGGACATAGTATTCATTAGTGTAATCACGAAGTAAAAGGTTTTTTAAGTGGCAGTTCATTACAACCCCATAATTTTTCAACAAGCGTTTAACGTGAGTGTGTTTGCATTACATTGCGGGCTGAATTATTTTGTATGGACAAAATTATTGTTGCAACTTTAAGTAAATGTTATCTAATTACCTTTACTTTGTCCTATACTAACCATCGTTAAGAGATTCGCCCGTATTAGACTAACACACTGTATAAGGAGGTGTAAAAACGTTATTTGGCCAGTAAACCTAAATGTTCTAATATCTACTTTTAATCTGCCTTAGTTTAAATGTCCTAAATAAAGTCCCGCAGGTAAACGCTAAACCATCATAAATATGTTTTCACACCTCCTATTCAGAAAAAAGTATTTTGATCCCTCATAAGAGGGATCAAAGTGATACTTTTCTGTTCAAGGACTACAGGGTATTTTTAGTTTGAACCTGCTTAGAATATGCCATACCATACATTATAGACTCTACATATTGACTCTACATATCAACTCTACATATCGACTCTACATTATCGACTCTACATATCGATTCTACATATCGACTCTACATATCAACTCTACATATCGACTCTACATATCTACTCTCTATATCGACTCTACATTATCGACTCTACATTATTGACTCTACATATCGACTCTAAATATCAACTCTACATATCGACTCTACATATCGACTCTACATATCGACTCTCCATATCGACTCTACATTATCGACTCTACATTATTGACTCTACAAATCGACTCTAAATATCAACTCTACATATCGACCTTACATATCGACTCTCCATATCGACTCTACATTATCGACTCTACATTATTGACTCTACATATCGACTCTACATATCGATTCTACATATCGACTCTCCATATCGACTCTACATTTTCGACTCTACATTATTGCTCTACATATCGACTCTACATATCGACTCTACATTATTGACTCTACATATCGACTCTACATATCGACTCTACATATCGACTCTACATATCGACTCTACATAAAGTCGATAATAAGGAATGGCCCAGACCACAGGTGTTTGGGGTCCGAGCCGCAGGCGAGGGCCATAAATATAATATGGAAGTGGTAAATTCGTCCCGTCCGTAAAAAATAATAAACGATTTATAAAATAATAAGGAACTGTAAATTTAACAATTTCACATTTCATTTTATTAAAAATGTGTGACGCTCTTTGACTAACTATATATTTCGTTATTTTGGTAGGTAGCGTTTGTATTTAAATTTTCCTCATAGTCGGTGTGAAAAGCAGTATGTGTCACAAGGTAGCAAAATTATTTTCACCGCGGGCGTTAACACTTGAATCCCTCACTACGCTCCGGATTCTACTTTAGAATCCCTCGCTACGCTCGGGATTCAATTGTAGAATCCTTCGCTTCGTTCAGGATTCAATGTACGCCCTCGCCGTAAATATATCATTTTGCTCCCTTGTGACACAATCTACTATTGTAAGTAGTCCACTAGGCTAGGTAATTAGTGTAGTAAGTTTTGAAGGTAATGAACTGAAGTAGTTCCACTGTTCCACAAACAATTAATCACGAAGAGTTCTGTTGCGATGTCGTGAGGCGCCGCTCTACACGCGATAAGGCTACGGCTAGTAGGATAGATGATAGCGGGGAAAGGAAATACATATTAGGTAAGGTAATAGAGTCCTTTATATTTTTGTATTATTTGTATTTTGATAAATATTGTAAATATGCCTACAAAGTTATATATACTATATCGCCTGTAAGCAACTGACCTGTGATAACTACTTATCATCAATAAACTAGTTTGAGTTTGAAACAAGAGCCCAAGAAGTTAGACGTCATACTTATTCTCTCCTCTTCTCTCTCTTTTTTCATCCCTTTCTTCTTACTTTCTTTAAAAGGAAAGAAAACAAAAAGGAATCAAAGAAAAAAGAGATTAATGACATCGGTCGTAAATTACTCCAGAGAAGTAGGAAACTGAGCAAGTAATTTTAAGTAGGTAATGAACTGAAGTAGTTCCACTGTTCCACAAACAATTTATCACGAAGAGTTCTGTTGCGATGTCCTGAGGCGCCGCTGTACACGCGATAAGGCTGGGGCTAGTAGGATAGATGCTAGCGGGGAAAGGATATACATATTAGGCAAGGCAATGGAACAAAAGCCCAAAGAATTTATAAGTCGCACTTATTCTCTTCTCTTTCTTTTCTAAGAGACTTTGATAATCACACTTTTTCATCCCTTTCTTCGTATTTTCCTTAGAAGGAAAGAAAACAAAAAGGAATCAAAGAAAGAAGAGATTACTGACATCGGTCGTAAGTTACTCCAGAAAAGTGGGAGTAATTTTAAGTAGGTAATGAACTAAAGTAGTTCCACTGTTCCACAAACAATTAATCACGAAGAGTTCTGTTGCGATGTCGTGAGGCGCCGCTCTACACGCGATAAGGCTGGGGCTAGTAGGATAGATGCTAGCGGGGAAAGGATATACATATTAGGCAAGGCAACGGAACAAAAGCCCAAAGAATTTAGAAGTCGCACTTATTCTCTTCTCTTCTCTCTTTTTTCGAAGAGACTTTGATAATCACACTTTTTCATCCCTTTCTTCTTATTTTACTTAGAAGGAAAGAAAACAAAAAAGAATCAAATAAAAAAGAGATTACTGACATCGGTCGTAAATTAGGTACCTACTCCAGAAAAGTGGAAGCTATTTACGACCGATGGAGTAATTATGATCAAGGAATTATAAGTAGGTAATGAACTAAAGTAGTTCCACTGTTCCACAAACAATTAATCACAAAGAATTATGGGTCATTCAACGGTAAGGGGTAACGTGAGTCACAATTTTCATAAGTGTTAATATATCTCTATAGAAGTGTTACTTATCATCCCTAGATATATTGACACTTAAACTTGTATCTTTAATGAAAATAAAACCCGCAATGAAATCGTTACTCGCCTTACATTTACGTGGAATGACTCTTCTTTTGCGATGTCGAAATTACGTTTTTGAAAATATACCCATAAAATTAAAACGTTCTCTTTGTCCGGTAAGCATGACTAAATCTCTGTCATTGGAATGTGCTTCGTTAACCGGACCAGGGTCTAAACCTACCACATTGGCTCAGGGTTAATTGAGTATGATGATATCCACAGAAGAACCAAAGTAACTGGAATTGCAATCCCTATGCGCTACATTTAGTCCGCTCCCGCTCCCGCTCCCGCTCGGCCACAGCCTTACAATTACGCCGCTGCCGGCACTTTTACCGGAACCGCGTCGCTCGCGGTTACGCGCGCGCGTCGCTCATGATTATCACTGTTCATACATCATCAGTGATGGAATCGCTGCTGTATAACATTGCTTTATAATCTAATCTACTAGCTTACGCTCGCGGCTACTTTTGCGTAGAATAGGCTAGACGACTAAAAAAAACTGTTTAGTCCGTCAGTTAGATTATTAAAAATATTGTACACATATTTTTTCTTTTGTTTGACAGACAAATAATGACGAAGATACAGTGCTTAGAAGTTTCGAGTGACGTCACTCTTTGGTACAATTTTCACCTAGGATTGACGTCACAAGCCCCCACTCCGGAAGTTTGATGATTGCCGATTTTTACCCGACTGCGGCGAAGCCCAAAGGAGGGTAATGTGTTTGACCTGTATGTATGTATGTCCGATCCTGTGTCCGCTCGTACCTACTCAACGGCACAACCGATTTTTTTAAATGATACATCATTGGATTCGTCTTGATGGCGCGAGTGTCACTGGGTATGAAGTTCGTTAAAATAAACAAAATGGCGGATTTTATGCACTTTTAAAGTGCACCGCGGTCGGGTTTTTTTTAGTAAAAATATTAAGTTATTATTAATTTGATGGACCAAAAAATACGTGTCCCATATTTTTCCATAATCTAACTAACGGACTAAATAGTATGATATATTTTTAACCCAGTCGTCACCCGTATAGGGAACGTGCACGAAACGGTGGCAGCACTAAACGACAAAAGAGACATGGGTGGACTATAAAGGAAACTATAACCCCTGTCAAATCAACAAGGGCCGCGTCCCGACTTGCCCCAGGGCCCGAATGTCCTGGTTTAACTTCACTCCGACCTCGCTCGGGCTCAGCCAAGTTTCTTGCCGGAGGCTTCTTAGCTGGGCTAGGTTTTCAGCGAACCGGCACCTAAAACTCCCATTAGTTCGATACACAAGTTCACATAAGGACAGGATGATCCGCTTCATCCATCCCGCTGGTCCGCTGCTCACTCTGAGCAATCAGCGCAAAGTCAAGGTGGCCCTGGCCAAACGACCTGGTTCGACTCCAGGCGTTCAGGCCCCACCTAGCCCGATTCTATCGAGCTGGACCGGGACAAGGTGACCTGGTTCGACCCCAGGCACCCCCGGCACCCACCCAGTCCGAGCAAACTCAGGGTGGTCCGGCTAGCGATCTGATTCGACCCCAGGGAACGCCACGGCCGACCACCAGGTCCGATAATCGCTACGCCCTTATGGGTTGTGAGTTTGTCAGCGTCAAAACAAAATGTCAAATCAAGCTGTCAATGTCAATGACAATATCTAAGTGTCAATGCAATGTCAAATTGATGATTCCGCAATATTAAAGTGCGATGCAGAGAAAAAATTGTCATGCAATGACTATAAAAATCTTCAATCGCATACCTCTAGCCATCAGACAATTGCCAAAAATTGTCAAATTTAGACGAGCACTATTTAAATGGTTGACAGAAAAATGCTTTTATACAGTAGATTATTTTTTAGAATGTAATAATGCAATGTAATGTATAATAATAATTTAATAGTGTTCTTATAGTTTCATGTAACTATTTAGTAATAATTATAGAAACATGATCTTTTGCATGCTGTAATAAGCTGAGTGTGCGAGCGATTTTTTCTCTTATATATGTCAACGAAATGTTAACCACACTTAATGCAAATAAATATAATTTTATATAATTTCATTTCATTTCATTTCAATGTCAGATATAGTAAGTCGTAGCTACACTGACGTTAATCGTCCTTCATCGCAATAAATTAACGGCGTTTCCGTCAATGTGGCCCCAGCATGAGAGGGTATATGATTTCGATTGGCGGCACCAGTTGGCAGCACCTTCGTCGTGCACGTTCCCTATTGGTGTTTTATCATAGAATAAGGTAATAGAACCTACTACGTATAGAAGTTTCTCTTTCTAACAAAACTGACGGGTCCGACCACCGGATAGAACGGACTGGATATGACCGTCTCTCTATGATATAATAATAAGTAATTTGTCTCCTACAAATGGTACATCGTGCACTTGAATGTGTGCGCGCCGTGTACGAACGCATTACGGGTTGCCATCATAACGACTACATTGTCAAAACGACCAAATCATCATAAAGTCCAGATCTCTAAAGGAGCTCTTTAGAAAGCCCATATCTCCGAATGAATAAGGAAACACGAGAGTGCTTGGGTGCGCCCCCCGCCATGGAACCCATAGATCCGGCCAGGGACTGTTAAGTGTTCCTATACATCTCTGAACGACTATTGGTATCATGCCGGGGTGCCCGCCTGAGCAATCGCGTTGAGCCTCGTCGCCCCTTCCTTTCTTGTGTGCTCAACGCCTCCGCGTCCTTGCAGCAGAACTGCTGGCTGGATGAGTCACCGGAACGGAACGGAACAAAACGACTACATCTTGAGAAGACCACATCGTTAATAGTCCACATATCACAAAGACCAGGGAGCAAAACGACTAGTTCGTGAAAAGACTATTGCGTTAGTCTCTCTCTGGGGTCGGTCCCTCATGTCTGAGGATCGTGGTCAGCATCAGGGTTGCACCTGGCGCGGATGATCTGCCTCCACCGGTTTCTGTCCAGCGCGTCTCTTGCAACCGTGTAGAATTTGGAGGACGACGAGTCTTTCACTTGATCGGTCCATCTTGTTGGTGAACGACCGCGCGATCTTTTCCCTTCAGTGTTCCCAACCACAATCAGTTTTTCCAAATTTTCGTCGCCTCTGCGCATTGTGTGGCCGAAATATGAAAGAATGCGTTGTTGGCATATGGTGGACAAGCGAGTTTTTATTCGTTAGTAGATATCTCAATAATCACGCATCTGTGTGAGGTGTCGCGCGGCCGAAGTTGGACTACTTGTTCATCTTTATACTTTGGCCAGAGCCCCACGGAATACTTGGGAATATAATGTCTTACATGAGTCATTAATTTTTAGGTTTCCGTACCTCAAAAGGAATTATTTAAAAAAACCCCGATCGCGGCGCACTTCGAAACTGCATAAAACTATTTTAACGAACTTCATACCCAGTCCAGTGACACTCGCACCATCAAGACGAATCTAATGATGTATCATTTATCAAAATCGGATGTGCCGTCGAGTAGTTACGAGCGGACATAGGAACGGACATACATACATACAGGTCAAACACATAACCCTCCTTTGGGCTTCGCCGCAGTCGGTTAAAAAACGGAACCCTTATATGATCACTCGTGTGTTTGTTTGTCTGTCTGTCACAGGCAATTTGCTCCGAAAGTATTGGACCGATTCAGTTGAAATTTGATACATAGATTAAAGTTAATTACCCAAACACGGACGTGTCACGATATATATGAATTTTAATCATGGGAGCCACTTTGGGGGAGTCAACTAGAAAATAAAATAAAAGTTAGCAAACTATATCGTGCGACATATCAAATGAAAGGGCTTACTGTAAAATGTCAGATATACAATACAATACAATACAATCATACTTTATTGCACACCAAAAGAAAATTACATTGCAAACTTATATAAAAATAGTGGTAAACAATAGGCGGTCTTATCGCTAAAGAGCGATCTCTTCCAGACAACCTTTGGGTGGCGGAGTCTATGCAAAGTTGACAAAAGTAAATGAGTAGGTAGGTGGTGAGGAATAACGATGCAAAAGAATGCTCACAAATTACTAAATATAAGGGAAGAGGATACACATACATATATTAATAAATACATAAACCGACATATACAATACATAAAATACATACATATATAAAAACGAAACATATATAATTATTTACAGCACAGCCAGCAACAAAACAGAAGCAAATGATGACTAGATATATATTTTTTATAATTCTTATATTAATAGTTTTGAACTTATTTAAGAAAATAGGCAAAAGTCAATTCGTATTCGTAGAAAGGAACAAAACTATATTCGGCGCCGACCACTGTACTTTCTACTTTACGAGTATTTAGTAGTTATGCTAAAACAACAGCCGTATAACTTTATTTTCATCGCACTTGCTCGAAAATGGTGTCATTACACGTAGGTTCTGCGGGCCGTAAATGGTCTATTACGCCCTAGGGTGTACTGGTTTTCTTTTTAAATTTGAAACGCTGGTTCTGTTTTACTCTTATTTGTCATGGTCAAAGGAAACGCCAACTTACTTTTTTAACTTTTATCACTGAAATATTTATTTAAAGATAACTGTTATTGCAAATACATGTAAACACATATTTCGGTAACATTCATTAAATGTTTATATAATGTATTTCTTTAGTTTGCAAATATAAAATCAACTAAAATGGCCGTTACCGCTATGGTTTCCGAACGTGACTTGACGTTCGCATTGTCTATGGACATATCGTCGACCGTAGGCTGAATTAGCGTAAGGGACATTGTTTTGCCTGTCCCTTACCGTAATTCAGCCTACGGTCGACGATATGTGACAAACGTCACTGTCTGTTTTAATATTTTCTTGTCATACTGGGTCGAAAAGTAAGGTTATTTTATTAAGATTTCCTCACAAGTGTGATGAAAAACATTGTGTGTGCCACGGGCGGTAAAGGAATTACAAACTCGTGTTATTAAAGCCCTCGGTTTCACCTCGGGCTTATAACAAACACTCGTTTGTAATTCCTTACTTACCGCCCTAGATACACAATGTACTAATTGTTTGTACTCCACGGCTTAATACACCGCTGAAGGCTTTTAGCTGTAATAATTAATCGCGAGAGAAGTTCACGTGTTATCTACAGTTAGTTAGTTATTATTGTAACTCGCTAACTGGCTTGAACGCGTTCCGAACTTGACTTAAACCCGATTATTTATTAACGTGCTAAAGCAAGGGATAGGAGGTGGCGGAGGCGGTAGCGGGAGCGGTTTATAAAATTAATGCGTAGAAAATTCTCGATCCGCGTATTTTTCTTCCAGGTGTACAAAAACTATTACAGAACTATTTTTTAGGTCATACATGAAATGAAAACTGATCTAAATGCGACTCGTGTTCTTGATTTTTTCAATACAGGATTTCAATACAGTGTGATGTGATTTTCGAGAAGCCCTTAATAAATTTATTATGTTATGAGGATATAAAATACAGTCAACTTTATATCATAAATAGAATATATAAACATTCAAGTGATATTGTAGGAGGAAACAACATTAGTCTATTAGCGATAGTGCACCCAGCACACTGCAGTTATAAAATGTTGTATAACGTTATGTAAAACAATAACATTCACTAATCCTACTAATATTAAGGATGCGTAAGTTTGAAAAGATGTTTGGATGTTTACATGTTTGTTACTAGATAACGGGGTAACAACTAGATGGGTTGAGATGAATTTTGGCATGCAAGGAAACCAAATCCTGGATTGGACCATAGGATACTTTATATGCCGGTAAAGAGATGCCCCGAGAGAATGGGACAGTAACGGGAACAACGCGGGCGAAGCCATGCTAGTAAAGTATATTTGTATTAGTTATTTCTATAGATTCCGCTGTCCGCTTGTAATGTAGGCCACCCCCGAAACGTCTTAAGACGGTTCCCGCGGGGCGTTTGCAGCCTGCCGAAGATCGCTCCAGATTCCAAACCAGGTCGCGCCTCTTTTACAGGAACGTAGTTATGCAATAACGTTCCAATCCACAAAACAAAATATCAACCTTCTGTCTTGAAAAACAAAGTCCATAATCCAAAAAAAATTGCATGTGGAATGGAACGTTATTGCATAACTATGTTCTATGAAATAGGATACTTGACTAACAAGCCAAATCAGTTTATTTTGGAGCATTTAAAAAAAAATGCCATTTTTATCGTGCAATTTTCTGACAATTGTATGTTATTTTTACTTATTATAGAATTACAAGCTTTTACAATCCCAAGAATACAAGAAATTGTCTCAACATTTTTTTCTTATTGTGTTCCAATTTTTGCATATACTTTGTATAACAGTAACACAAAAAAAAGTTACATTAATAAAAAACATAGAGCTCAATTTTGTTATATCTACCACCATACCATTGTACCTATGTTTAACAAAATAACGACTTTCTTTCTTTCTTTCTAAAAATAAAGTTACAAAAAAAATTTGGCACACTTTTTTACTTCTATTATCGTTATTCTAAGTAACATAAAATTGGCAGAATACGTTGCCAGATTTAGTTATTTCATTTCCGGGACATGTAATGTCTTTGATGGGATCTCATTTAATTTAATATTGTAAGTGGTCTATATTATTATTACATTCCAATCGATTCTATTTCCAATTTGAACTACAAAACTAACTTTGTAATCGCATGTACCTACTCGTATTTGTATAGGATTACAAACTTACTTATGCAATTTGTATTGAGTAGGGTGACCAAATTTTATGCAAAAATGTTTTTTTCTACTTCGCCCCCATGCTAAACTCTCAAATCTATCACTTTGAGAAAGTCGCAAATTTGATCATAATCTGTATAGGTTTAGGTCTAAAATCCAAGTTCACCAAAATTGCAGATTTGTAAGTTTAGCATGGGGGCGACGTTATAATCTGAAAAATAATTACAAATATTGGCGATAAGAAATTAATAATCAACATCATTAGGTTCATCTTTGAATATTGTATTTGCCTTATTTTCTTGCTCCACGACCCAGAAATCACCCTATATGACGGGCAACTATCCATTAACATTTACTAAATCCATAGGATTAGTCCTGCTCACGTCTTCCAAATCACCCTGTATACGTCTCAGGCAAGTGAGTGGCATTAGACAAGCTATCTATAGCTACACTGTATAGGACGATGGCCATTCAGGCCTAATGTATGTGCCGGGCGTTGTTTACCCCTGGGTGATTATGTATTCAATGAGATTATAGCTTAGAGCACAGAAAAGACACTTTACTTCTTACCGCCGCGTTTTGCGACTTTTCAACCGCAGCGTTTTTTGTAGACAAGCATCCCTTACTGTACGGGATTTATTCTTCGATAGCGGAGAAAGAAAACCAGGCAGTTGACTTTACATTGGTAAAGTTTGACATATTTGACAACTAACGTAAAACAAAAGGTGTAAATAGAACAAGAAAAAGTATAAATCCTCAACACTTACCCTACTGAACATGAGGATATTCTATTCAATGAGGTTACAACTTAGAAAATAAAGACACAGTGCTGCTGACCGGCGCGTTTTGCGACGTT
Source organism: Eudemis profundana (assembly GCA_947034925.1). NCBI lineage: Eukaryota > Metazoa > Arthropoda > Insecta > Lepidoptera > Tortricidae > Eudemis > Eudemis profundana. Next base: position 2,599,775 of record OX344814.1, on the reverse strand, counting down.
TCAACCGCAGCGTTTTTTACAGACAAGCTTCCCTTACCCTACTGTACAGTCACCATACGGGAATGTTGAGCCCCTTGTCACTGTTCTTACGATAATTTAGCCATGTCATGCAAATCAGGACCGAGCTCGTACGAGCAATCACGACTTTTACCGAACTCTGTCGACCAATGACGCTGACGTTGCTACGATTACTTCGTAACAAAAACTCGGTTAGCCAATGACCGGTCATGTTTCCTTCGGAAGCTCATGTTCTACGGTTATTATAACAGAAACTCGGTTAACCAATGATCGATCACGTTTTCTTCGGAAGTTGACGTTATTAAGGTTAGATACCTTAAATAACAGCCGCTATACAGCCGTCAGATTATTTTTGACAGCCGATTGGATAGAAATACCGAACGACATAGAAAGAGATACAAATTTCTTCTTTTATCATACGAATTTATATCGAGTAGTATATCAAATGAAAGGGCTTAATGTGTAGATTCCAAAACTATTTTTATTTTTTTTCTTAGACGTGTAGTTTTTGATTGAATACAAAAAACGTTAAAAAAATACCATTCCCCCCCTATTATCTCCGAAGTTACTGAATTGAGAAATCTGTAATAATTACCGATTATTAATATCATCCTAAATATTACAGGAAAAATATAACGGTTTTCCTAAATTACACCGTTGTTTAGAAATTTTCAAAAATCGTAACGTTACTTATTTGCTCCTACTAAGCTAACCGCCGTACAGTTTTTCTTGAACTATTCACGTATCTTCTTATGAGTCTGCACGGAACCCTCGGTGCGCGAGTCCGACTCGCACTTGACCGGTTTTTTTTAAAGTACTGACGATATATCAAGCGCTTCGCTCTCCAGCGTTTATCGCCACAGCACGGTATACGCATGGATGTATAAAATAGAAGGATACCGCGCGGTCTAAGACGCGGGTGAAGCCAAGCAATGGCCGCCGAAGTGAGCATGTGTGCGTTGACGGCCCAATGGCACGCACGCACACATCAACCAGCATAATGGGCCGGTCGGCTGCCATTGGGCCGTCAACGCACACATGCTCACTTCGGCGGCCATTGCTTGGCTTCACCCGCGTCTTAGACTGCGCGGTATCCTTCTATTTTATACATCCATGGGTATACGGTAGTTTTTCTTCCAACAAAAGGTAGATCGCGAGCGCGCATGTGTGCGCGCCGTGTACGGACGCACCACAGGCAAACATTTGCCCCTGCGCGCCACTGCCACGTATGGAGTGCACTCACACAGACGTGCGATCGTGCGTCAGTGTAAATACGTGTCGTCTCCTAAACGGCCGAAGTCGTACTACTTGGTTGTCTTTATGGCCAGTTCACATTATTACAGTCCAGTGATCCAGCGGGCTAATCCAGTCCAGTTGTGGACTGGAGCATATCGTTTACATTATTCCAGTCTTTTAAGAGTTGTTAAAGACTGTTACCAAAAACAACCACGCGTATTCACTATATAACGTTCAATCCAGCACTGGATTGACGGTTTACACTATTCCAGTGGCGCTGGATTGGGTGAGCTGGAATGAAAAGTTGACGGTCTCTCCAGTCACTGGACTGGAATGCTCACTGGAATGGGTACATTCCAGTGCATTCCAGTGTCGGTTCACATTATTCTAGTATCATTCCAGCACTGGACTGGATTGCTGGACTGGAATAATGTGAACTGGCCATTATACTTTGGCCACAGTGACCCCTCTGTTTTGAGCTCTAGTAACCTGGTCGTGTATTCTAGGTCATAATGGCACCTAACGATGACGCGTTGATACGCTTTTAGCATTATGGATATGGAGCACAATAGTGTTAGCGTTGGGGAATAGACGTGAAAGTAACGCTAGTAATTGCAATATAATATTCCCTCTTAAAGGAGCCCTTAAGGTGTTTTTTTTTATACAAACGATAGCTACTTAATTGTTCTTTAAAAAATAAAGGACTGTAGAGTTTTCTTTATTTCTCGTGGATCTCATCATTAGAACTACATTTTGAAATTAAAAAATTAACCAATTTGGAAGTAAAGACTTTCAATGAAAAAAAAATCGAATAATTAAAGAAGTAGTTCTCAGGGAAATAAACTTAAAAAAAACTCAATTGACAAAGCTCCCCATTTTTTAAAAAGTGCCAATTGCGAGTTGGATCCGCACACGAAAGGTTCCGACCACGTAAAATGTTTCTTGTAGGTCCACCTCCACCCCCTTAAAAAATACGTTTCTTGTATGAACTCCCCTTACTTACTACACATTCTGTGAAAATGTCAAGTCTCTAACTATTACGGTTCAAAAGATACAGCCCTGTGACAGACGGACGGACAGCTGATTCTCGGCACCCTTTGGGTACGGAACCCTAAACATAAAGGATAATAAAAATATTAAAAAAAGTTGGCATATTTTTCCCGCAAAAAAATCACTCAACCATCTCAATCTACCAACGTGCCAACCTGTACCAACTAACTTCTAAAATTTTCGTTCGTTTTAAGTTTTACCTTTGTGCTTTGTACTTTGACAGCAAAGACTTGTAATTTCAGTAATTTTTGCAATTAGAAGGAAGCGAGAAATTTGATTTCGTAAAAGCTTAACAAAGCTTCGAAAGAACGCTTAAAGTCTTTGTTAACGAGTTGGGCTTTTAACTGGATTTAAATAGAAATTAAATTTACCCGCTATTGTAATGAACAAATACACTTTTAAGGCAAAATTTAAGTGAGTTTTTTTGGAACAAATGGGTTTTACTCGCTCGACGTTCGTTATAGTTTATTTTCATTATTCATATATCATAATTATTCGTTCGTAATATAATACGATCAGGGAATTGGAAACGGTTCGTATCGTATTCGAAAATCAAAATATGTCATTGAGATTGATTGATTGGAAATTAATAATAATAATCGATTCTTGTATTTTTTTAGGATTACGTACCTCAAAAGCAAAAAAAGGGAGCCCTTATAAGATCACTTTGTTGTCCGTCTGTATGTATGTCTGTGAAGACCCTTTGTCTCGGGAACGCGTGGAGGTATTAAGTTGGAATTAAAACCATTTATTGAGGTCTACAGTCCCTTATAAAGCTGAGAAACAATTAAAACTTCAAACGTAAAAAAGATATGGCCGTTTATGTCGCAAAAAACCTATATTTTGACACTCTCAAGGAAACCAAAATTTATAGGGTACTCTCCGTTAGTCTAGAACTATGAAATTTGGCAAGTAATACCGTCTTATACTACAAGTATAGGAAACAATCTGAAAACTATACACTATTGCGCATTGGAAGCGTGCTGGGCCCATAACCTGTGAAGGATACACAGGGGACTTTGGACACTTATTTATTCGAAGATCACAATGTTTGAATCACAATACTTATTATCAACAAATCTTTATACTAATGACATTGGTCTTTATTTCATTGTAGTCAAACGAACGACATACATTCTTTCATTCAATTTAAATATGAATCATTCGATTCCAAGCGGCCAGGCAGAGTTGATTGTCATTAAACCTCATTACAACCACAGTAATGAAATCATAAAAAAATATAGTCTTTATTTAAAGTATTTGTACGGGACCCTTGGTGGGTGAGTCCGACTCGCACTTGACCGGTTTCTTTTACAGCATAAAATATTTTTAATCAACGTAATTTTGTGTAACAAATAGACTGCTCCCGTAAACCTGTCATATAACAGAAGCTGTAAACATTTTACGATGTTCGGTTTGCATTTTTACAACATATAAAATACGTGTAACAAATTGATACATTTTACGTACCGATACTTCGCCGGTAAAACAGATACAGATAAAATACAATGTATTGAAAACAAAGATGGCCGATGAGGTTTTTAATGCTAGAAGATGCCCAGGCGCAGGCTAAAAAGAACTTTACACACTTTACATATCGCCGTCTCTTTCCAGCGACCGCGCTGCCGTCGCCGACGACAGCCGACGACGACGATGACGAGGACGACACGACGCCGTCACGGGAGGCCGACGACGGCCGCATATACAAGAACCCGCGCAACTCCCCGTCCGCGCAGTGTCCGAGGGACGAAGAACAAGCGACACTATTGGTCAGTATACTTTAGCTAAACTAGCCCAAAAGTATTTTAGTCGGTACTGACAACGACCGACGACGACAACGGACAACACTTGAACTGCGGCTTCATGTGGGTATAAACGCAATTTTGGTCGGCGACCAACGAGATGGCTATAAACTATCTCTTTGTTGCATTCAAGGACCTTAAAATAAATAGCCGGACGGAGCATCCCTAGCAAAGAACTGAAGCATGTCTAATAAGCATGCGTACTGCTCGCAATAGAAAAAATCTAGTTTATGTGTGTGCGCGGCTCGTAAGTACAAGCAGCCGGCTTATTAAAAATGAGTTTTCTGTTGGGAAGGCTCCGCTATTTATTTTAAGGTCCTTGGTTGCATTGGTAAAAATATTTTTGTCGGCACTGACCAACGAGGAGACCTCAACTCATTGCGGTTCAATATGGGTATGAAACCAATGTGGTCAGTGCCGATCACAGACGACAACACCTGACACACGGACGACGACAAGGCTGTTTTATTGAACTTATGGGAGAAGTAATAAAACTATTTTTATGCCGCACCTGGCCATATAGTGGCTTTTTCCGCACACTGCGCGTACGGAAAAAGCCACTTTCCGACCAAGTGTAGACATAAAATGATGTACACAACACGGGAGATAATAAAAAAAGCCCTCGATCGCATATTTATGTCCCTCGCTTGCAGCTCGGGCCGCAAACTTCTGCGATCTCGGCCTTTCTTTGTATTACCACCCTACTTGTGTAATGTATAAGTATAACCATCGAACTATAATGTATGAAACGATAATGCCGAACAAAAATGACGTTGAAATTTGCCCCATACCGCCCATTTTTTTAAATCAATACGTCTTATGTATCAGTGGGGTTGATAACCAACTATGTTTACTTTGTTTGAGTCTAAAGTCATTTATGACAAACATTATATTAAGTTTTAGAAGACGCAATTTCAAAAAGGTTGCATATCGTTTAAAAGACTAAAAATTGTGATTGGTTACAAACCTACTGACGTGAGAATATCATTTGGTGCTATAGTTTTTATTTCTAGGCAAAGTATACTAGACCGCCTGTTGTTTACCATTTATGCTGTTTTAGATTTAAGTTTTTGTAATCTTTTGTTTTGGTGCACAATAAAGAATATTGTATTGTATTCTATTGTATACTAGCTCCGCCCCTTTGGTACGTATTTCGTGAGGCCGATTTTGTGCATCAGTTACGCTTCCATATTTATTATATTTTGATGGTTTTAACTTAAATTTTGCCAGTTTGGAGTGATTTAGACACAATTTTCTGTTCCGTCAAACAGGAATGTGTACCTGATTTTTATTGTACAAGATCTCAAATATTATTATACTGGCAACACTACCTGTATCCAACATTAAACCAGTTGCAACACCGTAAGCCACAGTATACTGAGCATACATAATCCACCAACAATACTGAATGGAAGCGCCTGGCGCGGCCTGATTGGACGGAGCTAAACCCTCAGAAACTACCAGCTTAGTTCGCTGTGGATAGCATTAAGCTTTAGAGTTGTGTAATATACACGACCATTCCGAATTGATTGTTTGAAATTCAAACTATAGCGTAATATTCAAACTTTGAATATTACGCTATATCTAGGCATGTTGAATGTTGTTGTGGGTTATTCTTCAGAAATATGTCTGCGACTTATTCCTCTGTCTCCATACATTTAGTATGAAAAAGGGCCAGAGGAATAAGGTGACCGCAGAAATTTCTGAAGAATAACCCTTATACAGGTTGGAACGGAACGAGGGACTTTCCTGCAACAGTGACATTGTTGCACATTGTTTTCTCCAAATAAAGTATGTTGATATCTATCACCGTTATCAAGTTATAGCTCGTTAAAGTTTCATGCAAAAAAGGGCGGGAGCATGTATAGTAAGACATGCGGTAGCGGCGGCGAAGCAGTAGGGTTGTACAAATGTTAAAAATAGTATTTTTTTTTTTTTTATTTGTTCATGGAGAACCAACAGCCTTAAAAACTAAACAACAATTAAAGTAGTAATAGAGAGCCAATTATAGGAACTCACTTATTGATGACAACATACCTATAATTTAACACTAAGTTAAATAGCACGCACAAATTTTGCAAACGCACATACTTAATACAAATTAAGAAGTAGATTCCAAATATACGGTTAATAAAATAATACTCATTATAAACTAATTTAATCTAATACTAAGAACACGCGGCCACACGCGGTCGATTGATACCTACAATTGAAACCATATAATATGTATTTTATGCAACAGTTGTATAAGTAGGCTCAAAAAATGCGAATGGTGTGAGTTGTGTAAATTAGTATCCCACCAAAACATTCTGTAAAAAACTAGCCAAGTCTCGATGGAGCAGCTTGTTTATCTCTAAAAAGTAATGAAATCTAGACAAAGTCGTGCCAAGTGTGTACTTTTAAGTATTTAAAAAAGTAAACAAAAAAACCTAAAAGTACAGTACAGACTATGGTTGGCGGCGACACAATATAATTAGTCAACTTTTCTTTTTTATTAAAATGTTTGCATATACTTAATGCCAGTCGGCGTCGAGGCCCTGGGCTCGTGGGGTCCCAGCGCACATGGCCTTTTCAGAGACCTATCTAAAAGGCTGGCCGACTGCACCGGTGACCAAATTGCTGGGAGCTTCCTCGCGCAGCGAATAAGCATCGCCATACAGCGAGGAAACGCTGCCAGCGTATTAGGCACCTTGCCAAGGAGGCCCAATTTTTTAGATAATTTTATATTCAGTGAAAAATAACTAATATACTTTACAGTAAACTACAAACTTACAAATTAAATTAAAAACTAAATACTAAATTAGAACCCTAAAATAGAAACAATACACACCTAAAATACAAGTTTTTATGTTTCATAATATATATAAAATTTCATTCTACATGTTGCTTGGTACCTACATTAACAGTAGCTACCTGATATATCACATTTTGTTCAATTCGATAAAAAATGTTTGCCTTTTCATACAAAATAAATAATATCGATTTGTTGTCTACAGTAAAAAGGATTTTTCAATTCTGAATATTTTAAAAACAGTATGAATAAAAAATAAAAGCCTAAAGTAAAAATTAAAATCTAAAACTAAAGTATATCTAGAAAATTCGGCCTCCTTGGCATGGCTCCGAAGATACTGGCTGTATCGCTATACTTATGCGTTGAGCGAGGAAGCTGCCTAAGCGGATAATTTTTAATTTTAATTTAGGTTCATTTTAATTTTAAGCTAACATGGTCATTCACATAACTACAATTTACACCGGAACATTTTCCATGTATGTTTGTCTTTATGAGTTCCCGATGGTATGACCTTGAATTGTCGACAAACGTTTCATCGAATAAATGAATGAATGAATTAACGTTTATTTAGCGCAAAAACACAACATACACACAGAAAATAGTACAATACAAAAGATAAAAAACGGCGCTAAAAAGGGTCACCACTCAGCATTGTGCCATAGCAAGCCATGGCGCTGATTTTCAGTGGTGCCCTAAAACTAAAAAAAAACTAAAAACTACCTTAAACTAATTATCCTAATTGGACGAACGCAAAGTTGAACAATTGAGAAAAACAACAGAAGTAGAAACTTTAACAAGTGTGGTTACTTACACATTATTAACAAAAAATAAAAGAAAAAAAACAATTAACAATACTCATGTCATTTAGTCATGGAACTGAGCTGCGTATATGCCTAATACTCATCATCATGATTTAAAAAATAATAATTAATGCCTAATTATTTTCCGTTGTATTGTGCTTCTAGGAAATATGCACGACATTTTAACTTAAATATGCTGATCGAACGATCATATCATTTCATCGAAAGTTAATTTTCTCTGAAACCATATTTTTCTCGAAATTAATATAAAACAAACCTAACCTTACCTAATGGTATTTACAGGATGCCTCTTTAAAAAATTCAGAAAAGCTAACGGTTTCGGAGAAAAAAGTTGTCGACGAAATGAAAATTCGATGAAATGAAACATTCGATGACGTTTCGTTGTCGAAGAAACAAAGGGACACCGTCCCGATATTTCGGGACTGTTGCAAGCGCTATCATCACGGAGTAACAGAGTTTATTTTCTTGAGTTTAGTTTAATTTTTAATTAAGTTTGGGTATAATTATAATTATTATAAATAATGTTTTCTTGTGCAGCGGCAGAAGTGCTTACGCAAGTGCTCCTCGGACGAAGATTGCAAAAGCAAGAAGAAGAAATGCCTCTGCGATGGCACCTGCGGCATGTCCTGCATCAAGCCAGGTCAGTGACGTTTAGGTATGCAATACCGATACCATTCCGAAGAACCGGGATTTTCGGTACTGGCCGATAATAGAACCGGGATTTCCCGGTATTTTCAGGTCGCTGTGTCGATACTTCAGGCCGATGAATTTTAGAACTTTTAATAAAACCACTTTTATATTAATATAGTTTAAAAATCCCAGTTTTACGGATCATCTGGGCAGGCCGGGGGTGAGCCTCCGCCAATCGGCGTTACGTCAGCCGGGTTATCCTTCAGAAATATGTCTGCGACTTATTCCTCTGTCTCCGTACATTTAGTATGAAAAAGGACCAGAGGAATAAGGTGTCCGCAGACATATTTTTGAAGGTTAACCCAGCCACCGCCCGTGTTTGGTTAAAAAACTACGCGCATTTTTATTTTAAATACGTCTTTTGTTCGCCATTTCTCCCACTATATCCCAGAATAGGCTACTTGACAGGTTTCTGAAAAGTCAATCCGATTGTTTGATGATATCTATTGAGCACTCAGAAAGTGGTAATTTTTAATTCTTTTGTGTATTTTTTCCGAAAAAAGCAAATAAAAATGCACTTTTAAAATTAGCCGCCAAAACGGTTTCTCGGACAATATGGCGTCTATGACGACACATGATAGTAAACCGACAAATGTCAACGAGGATCGCATAACGTTCTACCTTTAAAAATAGGATTGACAGATGCTGTCGATGCTGTTTACTATGGTGTGACGTCATCGGCCAATCCAAACCGTTTTCGATAAAATGGCGACAGATAAAAAATAATCAATATTCATCCGAGTTTTATAAATAAATTATCCATTTATTTTTAGTAATATTGACGTAAATTGGTTTTAATACTCATAATTAATACATATATCCATAATTCTTCCATTATTTTTCACACTGTCAAGTAGCCTATTAGGATAGTCAGAACTCTATGTAGTTTACCAAAAAAGTAAAACAAATGAAAAATGCTGTTTAAATGTGTTTTCCCGAAAATACCGGGATACACATAAACATGGATAATAATATGGCGCCCCCGACCTGGTTCGACCCCAAGGGAACGCCACGGCGCCCACCTGGTCCGATTATTGCAACAGTCAGTAAGACTGCAAGTTTGTCGGGATTAAAAATAACTGGCCAAGAGCATGTCGGACCATGCTCAGTGTAGGGTTCCATAGCCGTAACTATAAGGTAAAAAATACGATGTAAAAAAAGTACAACAACAAAAGAGCGTATCTTCATAGCAATTACGTCATTTTGTTGAGAAGCGCAGTTTATCGGCAATAACTCAAAAACGGTTAATCCGATCTTGTTGAAAATAATTTTAGTTGAAAGTATTAATTGAGCGTTATCTTTGTAATTTTTTTTATATTTTTCGGACACACGGTTTAGAAGATAGAGGGGGGGGGGGACACAATTTTCACAACTTTCAGAGCGATTATTTCCAAAGGTATTCACTTAATCAAAAACATTACTTAAGAACCTTAAAATGATTTCAAAAGAGCTGTCGAACTATGTACCACACGTTGACATTTTGTGAAAAAAAATTTTTTTAGCTTCTGTTACATGTATGGAGTGCCCCCCCTAGATTTTTTTATTTTTGTTATTTAACTACCAAACTTAGTTTCGGCATCTACAAGACATCTATATTCCAAATTTCATCAGTATAGGTCTTGTAGTTTTTGAGTAAAATGCCTCTGACGGACGGACGGACGGACGGACATGACGAAACTATAAGGGTTCCTTTTTAGCCATTTTGGCTACGGAACCCTAAAAACCGGCCAACTGCGAGTCGACCTCGCGCACGAAGGGTTCCGTACCATTATCTATAATAAAATTGCTATTAATTCTCGAAAGGAAGCTTTTGCTCGTAAATCTTCGAAAGGCGCTAGATGTAAATACAATAAATTGAAAAAATATTATTAAACATGTATCTTATTCTGTTTTTAGTATTTGTTGTTATAGCGGCAACAGAAATACATCATCTGTGAAAATTTCAACTGTCTAGCTATCTCGGTTCATGAGATACCCGAGATACGAGGTTTTCAAGGTAAACGAGCAAAATATCACGTTTTTTGTATGTGATCCCCCCTTAATTATTATTATTATTTTGTTTTTAGTATTTGTTGTTATAGCGGCAACAGAAATACATCATCTGTGAAAATTTCAACTGTCTAGCTATCTCGGTTCATGAGATACCCGAGATACGAGGTTTTCAAGGTAAACGAGCAAAATATCACGTTTTTTGTACGGGAGCCCCCCTTAATTATTATTATTATTTTGTATTTAGTATTTGTTGTTATAGCGGCAACAGAAATACACAATCTGAAAATTTCAAATGTCTAGCTATTACGGTTCTTGAGATACAGCCTGGTGACAGACGGACGGACAGCGAAGTCTTACTAATAGGGTCCCGTTTTTACCCTTTGTGTACGGAACCCAAAAAACCGGATAATAACCCTCTTTTCTTACAAAACCACGTCATCATAATTAGACTAACAATAAGCAGTAAAAACCACAATGTTATAAAAGTTATAAGTCTAAGAGCCATTTCCGCAAAATAACCTCGGCACAACAGAAATCCCCGACATTCCGCCATGTTTACTGAATAAAATAAATTGGATCCGTGAAGAAAATAAGGGGCAGCGGGTCAAATAAGGAAAACTGGTCAAGTAATTAGTTCATGAAAAATGCCCGTTTTGCAGGTCGTCTCGGAGTTGTGGGAATGGTTGCTAGAGTGCTCATTATTTTGTCGATTTCCGTTTTTTAAGCGACTCCACAAAAGGTGGAGGTGCTCTTATTAGGGTTCCGTAGCCAAAATGGCAAAAACGGAACCCTTATAGTTTCGTCATGTCCGTCCGTCTGTCTGTCTGTCTGTCTGTCTGTCCGTATGTCACAGGCATTTTACTCAGAAACTACATGATGGATATTGATGAAATTTGGAATATAGGTGTGTTTTATGAGCCGCTACTTAGTTTGGTATATAAATAATTAAAATAAATATTTTTAGGGGGGGCACTCCATACATGTTAAAGACAGTAAATTTTTTTTTTTTCAGCAAATATCAACGTGTGGTACATAGTTCGACAGCTCTTTAAAAAACACTATAAGGTTCCTAAGTAATGTTTTTGATTAAGTGAATGTATTTGGAAATAATCGCTCCGAAAGTTGTGTAAATTGTGTCCCCCCCCTCTATTTTCTAAACCGTGCGCCCGAAAAATATGAAAAAAATCACGAAGGTAACGCTTAATTAATACTTTCAACGAAAATTATTTTCAACAAGATCGAATGTACCGTTTTTGAGTTATTGCCGATAAACTGCGCTTCTCAACAAAAGGATGTAATTGCTATGAAGATACGCTCTTTTGTTGTTATACTTTTTTTACATCGTATTTTTTAACCTTATAGTTACGGCTATGGAACCCTACACTGAGCATGGTCCGACATGCTCTTGTTTTACAAGCTTTGGAGGATTCCACAGAAAATGGCAATTTTTGATGGGTATAAATAATCGATTAAATCTATCTTTGGTGCAGATGTATTCTTATTAACATAAAAATACTGTATTGAGAAAATATTCAAGTGAAAAAATATTTTATTATCCGTTTTTACTGTTTAAAACAGTTGTTCTTAACCTTTTAGTGATCAGGGACCATTTGACAAAATCTGTGTCTTGCCACGGACCACCAACTGTTTTGACGCAATAGAAAGTAAATAGGTTTAGAGGTTATACATTTTTTTTGGGTGGCTTCACTGACCACTTCCGGTGCTTCCAGGGACCACCAGTGGTCCGCGGACCACCGGTTTAATACCACTGGTTTAAAACAACTCCCGTATTTTCTGTAACACTTATGCCATTATTGGTCGTATTGAACAAATAGAAAAAGAGTCCAACAAACTAGAAAGACGCTAGAAATGTTTGATATTTTCTAAACTAGCACTAATATTTAGGATTTCCATCCCTGGGAAGCTGTAAAAGCTATTCCAGAAATATCGAAATTTCATATTACATCAGTCAATGACAATGAAGTAGTATGTAAAATATATGCCATAGACGTAGAAAACATTAAGTTTCTATGTTTGAAGTAGGTGATAACGAGTTATAAAGGCATTTTTATTTAAAAATCTACGGTTAGGCGAAAATTAAGCTATGTTCAAGTACCGTCTAACCTGTCAGTCCGTGAGGAAATGTATGGAGTTTGACACTAATCGTCAGTTCTGTGACGACCTGCTAACTGTCAGTTAAGAACACACTTTAAATAAAAAAGCCCATAAATAACTTTATTTCGTAAATCGTTTTAATTGGTATTTTGCAAGAAATAAAAAGCTTTTTTATAAATGCGCTAAGAAAATATGTTATCGATAGAATAGGGGCCACCCTAGTGGCCGCACAAGGGAGTTTTTTACTTAACGGACCATTAACGATGTTCATTACTTGCCTATTTTTTAAAGGCTTTTAGTTGTTTATTTATTTATTTAAACTTTATTGCACAAAATTTCTTTTGTGGGGTTTTGTTGTGTGGTTCTGAGATTTTAATTTTCTTAGTTTCGTTACGATTTTCCCCTATATTTAGTTTGGGTGTAACGAAACTGAGAAATTCATGTATGGAAAAGTTGGGAAATTTTGCACTACTTTTTTTTATTTCATAAATGAAAAGTGCTCGTGAATCTGAGTAAAATGGTGTATAAGACACACCATGATCAGACAAAAAAAGTAAAAGGTACATATTTTCTGCAATTGACCCAGATAGGCCCTAGACAGGTAAGAATTCAATAATAACAAGTTTACAAAATAAGAGTTAAACGGTAACTCCTTACTGCAGAGACGTCGGCCGTAGTGTACTGCGGCCACAGGGCTTGGAAACCGGTATTTGCTCCATACAAAAATACCGGTATTCTTTCCGTTCTTATCGTTCTTTGGTTTATTATTTCGTTTTTTAACCATACAATTTAATAATACGAAATCATGACTTAAATACATTACTGAGCTCTACATAAAAAGCATAAAATAATTCAAAATATTGGGCTATTTCGGGGTTTTTGCATAATACCGGTTTCGAGCCCTGCGGCCACGTAGTGCGCGGTCCGTCACTCTTTTTACTCAGTATTTTTATCTTGTTATGGATAAAATTACATCGTGCTTACTGTTTTAAAATGTGTATTAAATGGACACGTTTTTAAACTAATAGGTACGCCAGTGTCCATGTATTTTTTTTACACCACACGTGCTCAAAGTTCGACCAAACTTTCAAAAAATACTCCATTACCAAGTATTAAAATCATTTAAAAAATTACAACAGCTACACTTACGTGATATGGTACAGCCAATAGCACATTTATTCAAGATTATTTTGGTATAAAACAAAAATAAAAAAATAGCGCGGTACAGATAAAATTAGGCGAGGGTATAAATTTTGAGACAAATTACATAACTCAAAAATGGTGACACTTTTATAAAACCTATAATTGGTTTTATTTGATAGACCTTAGTGTCCACTATCACCGGTTCAAAGGTTATCCATTCAGTACCTAACACCCTGTATATGCTATTTATAAATGAGTATTGTATAGACCTCTAAGTAGGTACAGTCGGGCGCGACTCGCTAATCGCTCCCGCTGGCGCCTCTGGCCTTGCCACTACTAATCTAATGACCCAGATAAAAACAGACTGCTCAGTTGCTACTTGCCTCACTTGAAAAACAATAATAACGAGCAAAATATGAATACAAAGAAATTATCAATAGGTAATGTTATTTTTGTGTGTACCTGCACTGTAGCAAATATGGTAATGCTAATATAATGTGTATTTTCGTACCTGACTTAAATATTAAGACGTGTTGCAATAATCTAGCTGCAATTATGCACATTGTATGCAAGAGCTAGATGAGTGATTAGACTTAGTTCTTGGGTAAGCACTAGTGTATGTAGGTAGATAGGAAGCTTTTAATAAATGTCCAATGAGATAGTACAGCCAAAGCGTGTCACTAGAATATAGGCTTTTATAAGCTCTTCCGTAGCGAATTTTGGCCCTAAAACCATCACATACTGGTCAAATGGGTCATTATTTGAGCGTTTTAACCGCGACCTTTTCATGGACACATAAGGTATTAAAATAAGGCAGTTGAAACACTTGAAGATTCGTTTACCAGGCAAAGTACGAGCTACGCTCCAGGCGCGTATTGAAGCCTATACCAGGCTGTCTAGCGTAACTGACCGCGACTTCGTTTCTCGCGCGACTGAACAACTGAACAACAAGATAAACTTTGGACTTATTAATATTACTTATTCTGCGCTCATACTAAAATGATACACTCAGACTTTAATATCTTATTGAACACTTATTGCGAGTTTCCTATCTGCATATGAGACTGGGCCATTTTTTAAAAGTTGTACACTAACTTATTTTTTTAGATCTGCGAAATTTTGCATCATTTCTACTAAGAACCGACAATTTTTTTTCACGCGTGATTCTAAGTAGAAATTATGTAAAATTTCTCAGATCTCTAAAGAAGGTACAACTTTAAAAAAAATGGCCCAAGTGCAACATCTGTCGCTGGTTATGTTGTAGTCAGGGGCACTCTCAGCAATTTGTTAGTGTGGCATGTCGCGAATTAATCAAAGGGTTACGCTTCTAAGGAACAGCATCGGTTTTCAGGCAGGTGTGTAGCCGCTTTATTATGTAGCATTAACTAGCGTTAGATTAATGTTAGGGCGCTTGCAGACTGACCGAAAAGGTAACTCCCATGAATACCACGGATATTGTAAAATTGTAGAGGGAAAACTGTTATTCTCTGGACCGTAAGTGACATTTCTATATTTTTCATATTTTTTTCCCACACTCGGATCTTGAAGAACAGAAAAAATCATATTATTGTTTAAGTTGCGTAGAAAAATTAAAAACAAGTGATTTAAGATTTAAAAACGGACAAGTGTGAGTCGGACTCGCTCACCGAGGGTTCCGTACAAATACTTTAAATAAAGACTATATTTTTTATGATTTAATTAGAAATGTATAGTTTCAGATTTTTTTCTACCTATACATGTGGTATAAGACAGTATTACTTGCCAAATTTCATAGTTCTTGGTCAACGGAACGTAGGTACTAACGAAGACAGTTAAGTGACCATCAGTAGACCTTAATACATTGTAATAAGGGTGACAAGTGGTCAGTTAGCAGTGTCTTCGATTGTACCCTAGAAATTTTGGTTGCCTTGAGAATGTGGAAATTCGAAATATACTTTTTTTGTGGCATAAACGGCTCCATCTTTTTTTTAAGTTAACTTACAAGTTTGATTTTTGTACAGCTTCTAGGGACCATATACTTAAGTATATGGTTTTATTTCAACTCGATACTTCCACGCGCTCCTGAGATAAAGGGTCTTGACAGATGGACAGACAGTCGAACGGACAGACGGACGAACAAACAGACGGACACAGGGCCGCGCCGACCCCCGGCAGCGCTTGTCTGCGAAACCTATGAAGCACCTCTTTTATTGTCGTCGTGTTTCGACTTCCGGCACCCCTATTGCCTTGGCGCCTGTGTGCGCTGCACACTTTGCACACAGGGGCGGCGAGGTCCTGGACGGACAACAAAGTGATCCTATAAATAAGGGCTTTGAGGTACGAAACCCCAAAAATGGGACCAACCTTAAGTCGCTCTTTCAATTAAATAATATTTTTTACAAATCAGCTTATAAATCAACGAAGGTCTCAGGTAACAAACATTAAGAATAAAATAGGAATTTAAAAAAAAAACTCCTTTTCATTTCAAACTAGAATGTTATTTGAAACATTAATGGCTGACCCAATTTTAATGAAACATATCAAAGAACCATTACTAGAAAAGCTACTTTGAAATAAAAAAAACTGCACCCAAATCGGTTCACCCGTTTAAGAGCTACGACGGTGCCACAGACAGACAGACACACATAGCGGTCAAACTTTTAATATTTTTTGCGTCGGGGCTTCAAAATAAACGTAACGACTCGACTATAGAGAATTTTGGTTAACACCACATTTTGGTAAATCGATTGAAAATAATAAATGTACACAATCGTTCATTTCCATTTCACATTTAGTTAGTCCCAAATGAAATCCGTTCAAATGAAATGTTCGAGATACCTAATAAGGTTTAATCCTCTGGTTTCGGTTAGATGCTCTTTTGCTCTTAATAATATAAATATTCAGTGCGAATCCACGTTCAGCAAGACGAGTATAGCCATGAATTATTCAATCGGCATAATACTTGAGGTACTACGAGATTTGCTTGAAACTCGATAGAGAATCACTACAGAATAAGTAGGTAATAATACTACCAAGGACCATTAAATTAAGAGGACTGTCATTCTCCATACTTTGGATCGTAACCCGGCTGCTAATAGGGGATTTCCGGGCAAAAACTAGATGGCGCTAAAAAACTAAACATTTAACGATGTTATAATTGAACAAAGAAACATAGTATTGTAACAATTAGTTCGTAAACAGCTAATAATAAATAAATTCTAACATTTAAATACTGTGTCACGTTTGCAAAGTTGAATAATTGTAAATAATATAATTCTTATACAAGCTTATACATAGATGGCGTTGTAATATCGGGGAACAGCTTTTTGTATGGAGAATTATTGGTACTACGTATGTATCTTCCTAAAGTAAACGCCATAATTAGTTTGACAGTTCTACAAGCACACATAATGTTGCCAGAGTTAGGCCAGTGATGTTTTTTCGATATACATATAAAAATAAAGACTATGACTGTGACTTAATTTATAACCTAATGAATAAAGTAAGGTGACACAATAAGATTTAAGGATTGCACGTTTTACGAATTTGTTTTGTCTTTTTAGACTTATCCTGATGCGTGCAAACTATTTTCAATAATTTTTATCGATATTTACCTGTGACTATTTAGTTTTCTGTGAGCCAGGCAACATTTTTATCTTTCTAACTAATTGGACTAATTGGGTACTTGACTGTAACTGAAATTTGTAACAAATTATATATAAGATCCTGTTAAAATAAGCATAATAAGGAAATATGTTCAATTTTTGAGTTTGATATCTAACGTGTAACTTTTTTATGAGCCTCCACAGTTGGGTGGGTTTTTAAAGTATACAATTGCTAAAAACTATTGATAACATTAAATAACCCATAAAATTTATAGTAACTTTTGAAACCGTAACGATAAACGCAAGTTTTAACATAGTTGCAGAACAAAGTTATTGATTTCCCCAAACAACATGAGTAGTGACGTCACTGTATAACGGGCTTCAGTAGGGAGCGCTTTGGCACTTATTTGGGAAAGTCTAAAAATGTGATTTTAACATTGTAGTATCTCGGTGAGATTTTAAGATGCTGTAGTGGTTTTTTCACTAATATTTCTATTATTTAGAGGTGTTTCTATAATATATCTCAGAAAAAAGTTGTCAAGTAGCCAATTATGGCGTTGACTTTAACAAAACTGACGTTTGGGTCTGACCACCGGTTGGAACGCACCGGATCCTACCGTCTCTATCTATCACATAACGAGTGCTCTTTCTGATCGTTGGCTACTTTGACTTTTTGTATCATTCTGGTTTAATAGGTTTTTAACCTAAAGCCTAAGTAGAAGGCACTTGCTGGGTGCTCCGGTGGTAATCCGGTGGTGCTCAAATGGTAAAGACGCTGGGCTGGAAATCTGGTAACTTCAAAATATGGTGTAATGTATTCGCATTTAAAACTAATAAAGAAACATCGACATATAGTTATTACAATATACTACAACATGTAACAAATAACTATTCACATTCTTCGATCAAGTTCTGTGTACCTAAACAAAATTAAATTAAACTAGTGGGTCTGTGAGTGATAGACCTCACGAGACATTAAACCCCCACAGATCCGCCATTTTGAAAAAAAAACCAAAAACAAGTCTACAAAAATAAATTTTAGAATAAAAAATCTTGTATTTTTTTTTTTAACTTATGTAAGTTATCCGTAGATAAAACACCGGAACATCCCATTAACGCGATTTGTGTCCCAATAACCGTGAAGCGCCGGCACCGGGGGACTTATTGCAAATATAAATCTCTGCGGGCTGCGCTGCGGGCGCGAGCCCGGATCCATGCCGTAGCCTGGCCTAGGATAAATGTTTTGGCATCACTAAAACTAGGACTACGTATTTTAACTCTTTATCTAGTCTAGGTCGTTCTGTATTTATTTCAGATTTTTAGGCAGGCTTGTTTTTTATAAATTAAGAGATTTTGATTTTACTAAAATTTTCATTTTTAAATTAATAACTATTTATATATAATGTATGGAACAAAAATGACGTTGAAATTTACCCCATAACGCCCATTTTTAGGGTTCCATACCAAAATGGTAAAGAAAGAACGACGATCATTGTTCCGATAGTTGTTTCGGCGAATATAAGCTATAGCCAAGAGTCTCGATCACCATCTCAAGAGACTCTCTGACTGGATCAAGGGTCAGATACAGAGCGCGTGTCATCTAATGATATTCTGACATTGTTTACTGTGAACCCGAGCAACAAAATCCTGAAACATTGAATTTCCCTGCACCAGGATGTGAAGATTCGGTTCTCTATCGGGGGGCATAAATGTGAAAGTCATTTTTTCGAAGAGCATTACTACTTTTGTCATTACAATCGTTGCGCATAAATAGTATTAGTCATTCAGT
Source organism: Eudemis profundana (assembly GCA_947034925.1). Lineage (NCBI taxonomy): Eukaryota > Metazoa > Arthropoda > Insecta > Lepidoptera > Tortricidae > Eudemis > Eudemis profundana. The sequence goes on along the minus strand of OX344814.1, from coordinate 2,580,744 downwards.
GATTGGCATAAAAATTATTGTCATTATATTTGTGCGCATTAATCACTATTATCATATAGTTTTGACGCATATCAACGTAATTTATAATGATCAAATGGCATTAAAATTGTATGCATTAAAAATGTACCGCATTATTTTTATACGGTTCTCTATCGGGTGGCATAAAAATTATGATCATTATATTTGTGCGCATTAATCACTATTATCATATAGTTTTTACGCATATCAACGTAAATTATAATTATCAAATGCCATTAAACCTGTATGTTATGTGTGTATGTATGTTGTTTTTCAGAATGGTTTCCTTCATAAAATTCTCAGTCTATAAGTGAAGTTTTTCTGCCAGCAGTTCGTTTTTGTTAGGAAACGCAGTTCAAACCTAACCTAAACCTAACTTAACGTAACCTACTGTTTCTTCCAGCAGTTCGTTTTTGATAAAGGATGCAGTTCAAACCTAACCTAAACCTAACTTAACCTAACCTACTTTTTCTGCCAGCAGTTTGTTTTTGATAGGGGATGCAGTTCAAACCTAACCTAAACCTAACTTAACCTAACCTACTTTTTCTGCCAGCAGTTTGTTTTTGATAGGGGATGCAGTTCAAACCTAACCTAAACCTAACTTAACCTAACCTACTTTTTCTGCCAGCAGTTCGTTTTTGTTGGGGGACGCAGTTCAAACCTAACCTAAACCTAACGTAACATAACCTACTTTTTCTGTCCATTTTTTTTCATGCGGGGGGCTTCGCCCCCCGAGCCCCCCTTGAGGGGGGCTCCACCCCCCCCGTCCCCCCATGTGTGGCTCTATGTTTATACATATTGGAACCCTTGTCTGTACCACTAGAAGAAACATTAACCTCTTAATTGCCGACTCATTTTGCACATTTAATGCATTGTCTTTTTATGGCCAACAATTACTATTTATATGCAACAATATTACTTAAAATATTGGGTGTCTATCATTGTATCGAATTTCCTGGCATCGAATTTCATATCACCGAAAACTATTCCACGAATGTCATTTCATATTTTTTTCTAATCACATAATCATCAATTCATTTCTTTTCGAATAATCGATCAACTATTCATCGTAAATCGTTTCGAATTTGTCTCAAATCGTAGCTTAACTGTTCATCGAATTTACCATTCATAGAATAATTAGTTAGTCGTAGTATTAATTTATCGAAACATGATTCACAGATGGTACGTTCCATATATTAGTTTATTAATTTGTAATCTGGATTTTTCTTTTTTTGTACCTAACTGTTTGACAGTCTCTTGACCCGCCAGCGTGTCGACGACGCCCCGCTGACGCGGTTTCTTTGGGGTCGCAGTTCAAACCTAACCTAAACCTACTCTAACCTAACCTACCTTTCTGGCAGCATTTCGGTTTGTTTGGGGTCGCAGTTCCAACTTAACCTAAGCTACTTTTATGACAGCAGTTCGGTTTTGTTGGGGGACGCAGTTCGAACCCTAACCTAACCTAACCTAATTGAACTTATGGTTTGAGTTTTTCTTAATGCGGGGGGCTTCGCCCCCCGAGCCCCCCTTGTGGGGGGCTCCGCCCCCCCGTCCCCCCTTTGTCGCTCAGGCCCTGTATGTTTTTGATTGAAGTTATTTCCCCAAACGGCCCCTTTTTTTAATGAACCAACCTAACCTACTGACCCGGGTCGACCTAAACCTACTATAAGAACCTAACCTAACCTAACCTACCTTTTTGGCAGCATTTCGGTTTGTTTGGGGTCGCAGTTCAAACCTAACCTAACCTACTTTTCTGGTAGCAGTTCGTTTCAAATAGGGCGTTAAAATGTACTGTTATTGAAACGTATTATCAAATATAGTAACACAGGTGAAACGATTTTCTATGTAATAAGACTTTTGGGTACTGAAACTTAAGTTAGACCAAAATTATAGTAAAAGCGGTTCGATGAACTACTATGTCGATCAACAAATAAAATAATGAAGTAAAATTCGATAAATCGATTCTTCCGTAAAAGGTAATTCGAGCAAATGTATGAGCGATTTAACAGAGTTCGATGAATGATTCTTATGTGATAATAAAATTCTGCGAATAGTGTTATAGGAAACGATAATCGGTGAAATGATTTTCTGTAAAATGATGGATTACCTAAAATATTATGCGCATTCTGTTCATTCTCATCAAAATTATGAGCAAACGCAATTATGACAAACAATCTGTTGTGCAAATAGTCATTAATGACAAATACTACATATGAGTAAGAACATTATGCGAAATGAGTTGAATTATATGCAACAATATTACTTAAAATATTATGCGAATTCTGTTTATGCCCATCAAAATTATGAGCAAACGCAATTATGACAAACAATCTGTTATGCAAATAATCATTAATGACAAATACTACATATGAGTACGAACATAATGCGAAATGAGTTATGACAAACGAAAATATGACAATAGTTGTTATGCCATCAGAGAGGATCCCGAAGATTCACATACTACATATTACTAATAGGATTCTGCCAGACATTAGCCCAAACTGATGCTATGCGGGAAATGAGTATATTTATAAATAATATTCAGTGACAAAAATTGGCTCCAACCTCCATTTTAAAGGTCCCCCATCAAATTACACTTGACATAAATAATTACACAGAAACCGATCTCGAAGCTCCCTCTCGAAGCTTTTTGCAGAGGTCGGGAGCTTTAACACTTATCGTTTATTAAACTTGCCAACCGTGACATCATTTCGCTTATAAGCGTTTTATGTTTCAGTAAAATCTTGGTATTTCTGTGTGAAAAGCTCGACTTTTATATGGGCTTTTGCGGATGGTGAGAATTCTCAATAATACGTTTTAAGGCGATATGATGAAGGTGTTGTAAAGCTGTTTTTTACCCGACTGCGGCGAAGCCCAAAGGAGGGTTATGTGTTTGACCTGTATGTATGTATGTATGTCCGTCCCTGTGTCCGCTCGTAACTACTCAACGACACATCCGATTTTGATAAATGATACATCATTAGATTCGTCTTGATGGTGCGAGTGTCACTGGGTATGAAGTTCGTTAAAATAAACAAAATGGTGGATTTTATGCAGTTTCAAAGTGCACCGCGGTCGGGTTTTTTTTAGTAAAAATGTGGTTATTTTATCGTTTATTCCACACCTACTGGTGTGGAATAAACGATACGACGATACGACGTCTAGCACTGGCCGCGACTTCGTTTCTCGCGCGACAGAGCTTCACGTGTCACTGTCACACGATATTGAGTGGATAGAGATAGGTAGTATTTGTGACAAAGAGGTACTGGCCATAAAGTGACTTTTTCCGCACGCTGCGCGTACGGAAAAAGCCATAAAATGATGTACACAACACGGGCGGTAATAAAGAAAGCCCTCGATCGCTTATTTACGTCCTTCGCTTGCAGCTCGGGCCGCAAACTTCTGCGATCTCGGCCTTTCTTTATATTACCACCCTAGTTGTGTAATGTACTATTAAGGCGATATGATGGAGGTGTTTTAAAGCGAGTTTTTTTATCGTTTATCTACTCTACACCCATATCATACATCCTCTATTACGAGTTTGGAAGCCGTATGTAATAACCACGATTATTGCAACCAGCAGGCGTATGATGATAGATTAGATTATTTATTTCTCGTTTTAAAATTACATTATAAGTTGCATTGCATGTCAAGTTACAAGAATTTAAAGCGAGATCGTCAATTAAATGGAATAAATCAAATTATACAATGAAAAAATAAAAATAAATAATAAAAACAAAATAAAACATCAATTAGCAAGGTCGAGATACACATTAAATGTCAAAATAAATTAAGCACAAAGAATATGTCAAAACAGAGATAGTTAAATGGAATAAACAATTACAAAATCAAATTATACAATGAAAATAAAAATAAAAAATAATAATTCTAAAACAAAATAAAAAATCAATTAACAAGGTCAAAATACACATTAAATGTCAAAATAAATTGGGCACAAAGAATAAGTTAAAACAGGAATAGTCAAAAAGTACAGAATGTCATATATCATTAAAATTTAAAAATAAAAATAAAATGAGCAATAATAATAACATAACAGTGCAGGAAAAATAAATGTCAATTATTTTATAATTAAACAAATACCCTTACCCTACCCCCCTTACCCTTTGTCGCACGATAAATAAATAATAAAGCATCCGCCACGTTCTGACAAATACATACCTCGGCCTGAAATGGGGTTGCCAGCCTCGTAACTATCTGGCCTCGCTGTCACTCGGCCATCTATATGTACTCGGCCGGCGACCCCTTACTTCCCCTGTAATAGTTAGTCTTAGCAAGGACCATTAAAACAAGAGGACTGTCATTTTCCATATAAAAAGCTGTTCCCCGATATTTACAACGCCATCTATGTATAAGCTGGGTCTAAGAATTATATTATTTGCAATTATTCAACTTTGCAAGTGTGATACAGTATTTAAATGTTAGAATTTATTTATTATTAGCTGTTTACGAACTAATTGTTACTGTACTATGTTTCTTTGTTCAATTATAACATCGTTAAATGTTAAGTTTTTTAGTGTTATCTACTTTTTGCCTGGATATCCCCTTGCGGTCGGGGCACGATCCAAAGTATGGACAATGACAGTCCTCTTGTTTTAATGGTCCTTGGTCTTAGCTTACATTTACCTTTCTCTCTCAAACGGAAATCAACAAAGCCATATCCAACTTGCAAAGCAACAACTTCAATTTTTATAAAATATCACAGATGCATTCAAAATGTTTCGCGAAAGAAAAACTACATTCGCAACACTCAAACAGAAAATGTTTGAATTGAAATCCGTAGTTTCTACGTGCTTTTACGAATACGCTTTTTTAGTATTCATAACCCGACCTCGTGCATTACTGTATTCAATGTTATCAAAAGATAGTAACCTAGTTTTAGTTTAGAGTATCTGGTAGGCTGTGAGTAAAAACTGTAAACAAGTGCGTGAAATATAGGATGTGAAAATACTACAGTTTCACAAAAAACTGCATTATGCCAAATGATGAATTATGGCTTTCAAATTTATGCGACCCGATGGGCACCCCCCCATAGGCTACTTTCCTGACAGATCAAATCAGTTACTTTTTATGAAGTGTCAAAACGCTCAGATAGTATGAAGTTTGTATGGAATAAAAGTGTAATGACGTCATTTTAATCAAACATCAAATCATGTTCTTATTTATTTCTCATTCATTCTCTACCAGTCAACCATCGGGTAAAACAGAGACTTTAGTTGGTGCAGGATTGTTTAAAGCCGAAAGGACATTTGAGTCACAAATCAACATAAGAGTAAGTAGGTATATAATATATATATTTCAATAATAGACATACACATATACTTGTTACAATAAACATACATATACATATTAATAAAACAAAAGTACCCATGCAAAACATCATGACATATAATCAACTTTGACTTGTATCAGAGAAATGCTTGCGCAACTTGCGTTTGCAGGAGAATTTGCTCTGAGCTTGTCTGATGGGGAGCGGGAGATCGTTCCATAAACGAACTATTTATAGGTTTTGATCTTTTAAAAATCTTTTAAAACGCTAAATAGATGGTGTTTAGTTCATTTTTGCGAATTTTCGAAAGCTGATTTAATGGCTAGCGTGTAGTACATAATTTGGGTTTGACTACAGGCAAATACCCTATTGGGTCCATATCGGGTCGCATAAATTTGAAAGGAATTCATCATTTGGCATGATTCATCATTTGTCATGTCATAATGCATTCTTTTCTGAACACGTAAACTTTTCAGGATTATTATAATACGAACCTAACCTAACCTAACCTATTTAACAGTATAATGCCTTAAGGAGTCCTGAAAGTTCTACAGTTTCACAAAAAAATGCATTATGCCAAATGATGAATTATGCCAACTGATGAATTATGGCTTTCAAATTTATGCGACCCGATACGCACCCGTCTCCATTCCCAATTCGAGCATATTCTGCGAATCACAAAAACCCTTTTTACCCAGAAGTGGGACGCTTAATTCCCACTTCTGGGAGTTTATTAAAAAAAGAACGATCAAGCCCACGCAGGCCTTAGGATTCGTCCACATTTCCATTTCGTGCACTTCTTATTACATCCACATGATTTGTCCCCATTCGTTCATATGGGAATATGAACGAACACATCCACATCTCCAAAAATTATCTTAATGAAGGCTACCGCGAACGAATTTCGCCGCTAGCGGCGTAGTTGTAGCGTGTTACACCGGTTCATTTGTTATTAGAATAATGGTATCAATATTTTGCAATATCTGAGGTTATTTGCACGACGACAGCTTTAGCTTAGTTGGTAGTGACCCTGCCTACGAAGCTGGAGGTCCTGGGTTCGAATCCCGGTAAGGGCATTTATTTGTGTGATGAGCACGTATATTTGTTCCTGAGTCATGGATGTTTTCTATGTATTTAAGTATTTGTATCTATTAAATATATCGTCGTCTAGTATCCATAACACAAGCCTTATTGAGCTTACTATGGGGCTAGTTCGATTTGTGTAAGATTGTCCCCTAATATTTATTATTATTCTCAGTATGCATTTATTTTCTTAAGTTAGGTTTTTTACAATATATATATATATATATATATATATATATATATATATATATAAATTAAAATACAAAATGATATTACAAAACATAAACACATTATAAAAAACCTAACCTAGAGTGCCGCCGGCAGCGGGGCGGGGCCCAAGCTACCGGTGGTTAGGGCCGCAGAGAGAGGAACCTCCTGACGATGCGCGCCGTGTCCAGAAGAACCGCTTTCTGTATCTGACCCTTGATCCAACCATCTAGCGAGAGTCTCTTGAGATGGTGATCGAGACTCTTCGCTATAAGCCCGTTCGCCGAAACGACTATCGGAACAATGATCGTCGAATCAACATCCCACATGGCGGTAACCTCGTGAGCCAAGTCAAGGTACTTGCTGAGCTTGTCCTTCTCGGCCTTCACGAGGTTCTCATCATGGGGGATGGTGATGTCGACGAGCACTGCACGGCGCTTGGATCGATCTATCAGCACGATATCAGGCTTATTGGCTACAATAGTCCTGTCCGTGATGATAGATCGATCCCAATAGAGCGTGGCGCGACCATTTTCGAGAACCGGCGTTGGTGCGTACTTATAGTACGGCACCTCAGACCCCACAAGACCATATCGAACAGCAAGTTGCTGGTGAATGATCCTGGCTACTTGATTATGTCTGTGCAAGTACTCGCCGTTAGCTAGATGGGAACAACCGGAGATAATATGCCTGATAGACTCTCCGGGACGGCGGCATGCGCGACAGATGTCGACCGTACCGTCCTTCAGGATATATCTCCGGTAGTTGTTCGTCATCATAACTTCGTCCGCAATTGCACAGACAAAACCTTCAGTTTCCCCGAAGAGATCACCGAAGCGTAGCCAGTTCACCGACGCGAGCAGGTCTACATCGGGCCCCGTGAGGGCCTTGTAGAACCGCCCGTGTAGCTCCTTACTCTTCCATATGTCCTTGCGGTCGTCGGTGCTAAGCACCTTAGGTCTACGCCAGTTCTCGTTTGCCAAGGAAAGAGGAGTAAGGCTTCTGTCTACTGCTACTACATCGCGATGTATCCCACACTCGTTGTTTAGGAAGTACTCCTAAACTGCACACCTCGCGGTTATGGAGGTCCTTGGCGTTTAAAAAGCCACGGCCGCCACACTTACGCGGGATTGTACAGTCTCATAACTGACGAGCGTGGGTGTAGCATGCGGTGTGTAGTGAGCAGCACACGGACCCACCTATCCAGGGCGTCCAGCTCAGTCTGAGTCCACCTTAGTATGCCAAAGGAGTAAGTGAGCAGGGGCATCACCCAAGCGTTGAAGGCCCGCACCTTGTTGCCGCCAGACAAAAGACTGTTAAGTACTTTTGTCAAGCGACAGAAGAAGCGCTCCTTCACCGCCTGTATAGTGTCCCTGTCCGCAATACTCAAGGCCTGTGACATACCAAGGTACTTGTAGGTTTCAGCCTCAGAGATAGACCTGAGAGTCATTGTCTCGGAAAGTTGCAAATTCGGGGAATTTACGACTTTCCCTCGTTGTACATGCATGACCGCACACTTATCTACACCAAACTCCATTTTGATGGCGCTACTGAAGGTTTCTGTGACCTTCAGTAACTCCAGCAAGTCTGGGCGTTTGGGTGCAAATAGCTTGAGGTCGTCCATGTACAGCAGATGAGAAATGACCTCACCCCCTCTCCGAAGCCGACAGCCCAGTCCTGACTCCTTCAGCAGAGTGCTGAGTGGGTTCAGGGCCAGGCAGAACCACAGGGGACTCAGACTGTCACCCTGGAAAATACCTCTCTCAATCCTTATAAAGTCATGCGGACCGGGGGGGCCATCTCCACCACCTGGTTGACGAAGGACTGTGGTCCACTGCCTCATACATGCGCCTAAGAAGGATTTTAAAGCTGTATTGATTTTATACAGCTCCAAGATCCTCTCCAGCCATGAGTGAGGCACCGAATCATAGGCCTTCTTGTAGTCAATCCAAGCAGCCGAGAGAGACCCCCTGTCCCGCCGGACTTGTTGGCAAATGGCCGTGTCGATGAGGAGGAGCTCTTTAGTACCACGTGACCCAACCCTACATCCATTTTGAGAGAAGGCCATAACGTTGTTCATATCTTTATAACGGGTGAATCCTCATCGCGGGCCATATAGGTACAAACTATTACGATGTATCCGCGGCGGGCCGGATTAAATGGTTTCGCGGGCCGGACTTGGCCCGCGGGCCGTACTTTGCCCACCACTGGCCTAGGCGGAAATACGGCGCTGATTTTAGTACTGAAATATACTGACTGAAAAAACACGTATTTCCTATTTTTCGCTAAAGAATCCAGTGTAAAAATTTGAACGATCAAAAAATCATCCGGTGTAAAGGGTCATGCTCACCCCGCACGCTCGCTCAAATAACGACACAGCTTATCTAATTAATGATGTTTTGTTCGCGCTAATCATAAATCTCCCCATGTTTAAACGGAAAAGTTTCCAGCGCCAAGACGGGATGCGGGAAAATCGCTGTCTAATTAGGTGGGAAATTAAGTGAGAGCTTCCAAATGATCCCGGGGGATGGAGGGAGGGAAAACTGGGTACGTTCGTATTTTGTTTTTTCGGATTCCTCCGTTAGGGTGCGAGCAAACCGCTGCTTAAAAGACGTTGAGGCACCGTAAACGCATTGTCGTGACTCATACGTCACGCCATTTTTGACGTTTCCCTCTAAACTAGTGCTTAAAATACGCATGGATAGTACATGAACCTTATTTTAAGTGCCGGTTTTAATGGTTATAGTATAGCATACTTTTAATCCGACTAGAAAAAAACAAAAATGAGGGATATAACTTATTTATATGTGGCCGCACTACAAGGTGTTTCATTGAACGTACTTAATACAACCTACGTTGCTTAAACTCCGCTCCCTGGTGCTAAAACCGTCTGCTAGGTCTCGTGTTGTTAAAGTCATCTTAATTAATTAATATCATTGTTTTAATTGTTCATATTTTTTGGTCCCATCGTGGTTACCCTAATAAGAGTTAAGAGAAAAAAGTTTGAATCTTATGTTACATTAGATTCAAACTTTTTTCTCTTAACTCTTATTAGGCTAACCACGATGGGACACTTACCTTTTTGCTTATCTACGCCAATAATTTATGAATAAAATGCATACATTCTGACACATTATTGAAGTTATTTGTCATAACAAACAAACAGGTCACGTATCTCATTCCATGAAATTTAAATCATATAACGTTATACTGAGGAAATGTATTCTTCAATCGCAAAGAATCAATAACATTAATTATATCTCGAAAAATAAGAATAAATGTAAAGCGACATGGAATATTATATCTTCAGCTACATCAAGCAAAACTGATGACAATGACATTGATTCCTTGCAAATCAACAATGAGACGTATAAAAACCCTCAGGATATTTGCAATTTACTCAATGATTATTTTATAGACATTGTTCCAACCGATGATATTACAAAACAATTGCCAGTTAATGCAGCTAATACTTTAAGTAATCATCATTCTTCAATTTTCTTGAGACCAGTAGATGCAAAAGAAATATTTACAATAATAATGTCTCTTAATAATAGCAAGACCTGCGGATATGACAGTATAATAACAGAATTGCTTAAATCAAATGCTTACTGGTTAAGTCAACCCTTGGCGCATATTGTCAACCTCTCTTTCACTCAGGGGATTTTCCCTGATCAGCTGAAGCTGTCCTTGGTCAAACCATTGTTTAAGAAGGGTGATCGAAATAATCCTAACAACTATAGGCCCATTACAATTGTACCCGTACTATCTAAAATATTGGAGAAAGCTATATGCTGCAGATTAACGGGATTTTTAGAGAAGCAAAAGTTATTACAACCAGATCAATATGGTTTCAGAAAGGGGCATTCGACTGAATTAGCTTGTTTCAAATTAGTCAAGTGCGTGTCTGAGTGTATAAATAATAAAGTGCCTATCTTATCAATATTTCTAGATCTGAGTAAAGCTTTTGATTGTGTCAATCATAGTAAACTCCTAACAAAACTTGAATTTTATGGCATACGAGGGACAGCTTTAGAATGGATAAGAAGTTATTTAGCAAATAGGAAACAGTGCACCGAAGTAGTAAAAATAGTTGATGTGAGAAATACACTTGTAAAACAGAGATATCGATCGGACTTTCGTCACAACAAAACGGGTGTTCCTCAGGGGAGTGTTTTAGGCCCTCTACTCTTTTTGGTGTACATTAACGATCTCCCATTTGCAACATCTCACTGACGATACAACTCTGTTAGTGAAAGGTGATAACATTAGCTCTTATGAATCCAATGTAAATAAAGCTCTGTCAGACATTAATAACTGGACAAGTAATAATAATCTAAATATAAATATGACAAAGACATTTTATATTCAATTTCACTCATACAATAATAATCCGTTACAATTAAATATCAATTATAATAATGTTAGTATAGAAAAAATAGATAGTATTAAATTTTTAGGCTTATATATAGACAAGCACCTGAATTGGAAAGATCATGTTAATCACGTATGTACTAAGTTGGACAGATTTGTATATGCCTTAAGACGACTTAGAGATACCGTTAATTCTGATACGGCTATCACAGCCTATCATGGCTACGTATCATCAGTACTCAACTATGGATTATTGTTATGGGGTAATTCTGTAGAAGTACAACGGGCATTTATACTGCAAAAAAAGTGTATTCGTGCAATAACAAAGTCCCGGGTCACAGATAGCTGTCGTCCTTTATTTAAGAAACTAAGTATCTTACCATTACCTTGTATGTACATTAAAAAAGCATGTCTACATGTAAGAGAGCACCCAGAAGATTTTAAAATGAGACCTGACCTATTTAAAGGAAAGCAGAGAGCACAGTACGAAAACTTACTTTATCAGCCTCGATGTTGTTCTGCTATATACAGCAAAAATGCTAACAATATGTGTATATTATTATTTAACAATCTTCCGGGGCAAATAAGAGCCTTAAAGGGTAGTGATTTTAACAGAATTTTTTTTTTTTTTATACAACTAGGGTGGCAAACAAGCGTACGGCCTGCCTGATGGTAAGCAGTCACCGCAGCCTATGGACGCTTGCAACACCAGGGGCATTACGTGCGCGTTGCCGACCCTTTAAGAACCTATTCACTCCCCTCTTGAAGAACTCCATACTGTAGCCTTCTGGGAAAACCGCGGCAGGGAGCTCATTCCACATTCGGATTGTGCGCGGTAGGAAATTTCTTTGGAACCGCACGGTGCGCGACCATTTTGGTTCCAACGTGTGTGAATGAATACCCTGCCGATGGCGAGCAGTGCGGTGGTAGAAGGTGGCCGTAGGCATCATGTCAAACAATTCCTCAGAACACAGCCCATCCACCAAATGGCTACTAGATCGTTCTTTCTATAGTATAAAAGATTTTTTGGATCAACGTACTCATGTTGAATAATATGTAATTGTATAACTGTACCTATTAGTGTAATATTTAATAAGTTGAGTCATATTAGTGTGTATATAGTTCAAAACATATCTGTAAATTTGCATGTCGGCCCTGTTCGACTGAATACTGTAACATAATTATTGCAATATAGCGATGGGCGAGTCGAGTTATCTGATTCGAATAACTCGAATCAGACTCTAAGCGAGTTGATTCGAATCAAGTTCATTCGCAACTCGAATCAACTCGCATACCTAACTCTAAGCTAGAATTGACACGGACCGGATAACGAATGCGAGTGCACGCGAGTCAGCGATTCGCCAACTCGGAACTCAACTCGACGAATATTTATTTTGTTACGAATACGCTGAACTCGACTCGACTCGCCGATCCGTTTGGCCGCTGCCACGAAGCGGATCCCATCCGGTTGATGCGAGTCGAGTCAACTCGAGTCTCGATTCGAGTTGGCGGGCGAATCAACTCGAGTTATCCGAGTTGGAATAAAACCAACTCGTAACATCGCTATTGCAATAAGACCTTGTACCTAAAATAAGTATTCTGGCAAATAAATTTATTCTATTCTATTCTATTCTATTCTAAGCGTGACGTCATGAGGGGTGCCCGCACTACAAGCTTTTAATTTCTTAATTCTGTTAGCAAACTAGCAAAAGTTAATTATGACGTATTTTAATAAATCAATTTGTGCATTTTGTTTTCGGTCGTTAACTGAGCCGAAATTGCTTAATTTGTATTACGTTCAATGAAACACCCTGTATATTGACGAAAGAGACACTATGAGGACAGTAAAGGGAACTTATCTGCCTTGTCAAGTTTAGTAAGTCGTGGCCACACTAACGTTAATCATCCAGCATCGCGATATTAACGGCGTTTCCCGTTAATGTGACCCCTGCATGAGAGTACAAGATTCGGATTGGCTGCACCAGTTGGCAGCACCTTCGTTGTGCACGTTCCCTATAGAGTCTGTGCGGAAAGAGAATAGGCGTGGCGAAAAACGGAACTAACCTAACCAGTCAGTATGGCATTTTTTTTGCAAATACGGTAGAAAAGCATTACAGCGCCCCCAAATCTAAATCCTATTCTCTTTCCGCACAGACTCTAGTAATGTTTTCTTAGCCAACTATTTTATTACGGACCGCTCCTTTCTCTACGGCCACTTCCGACCACAGTGCACTGAATTTACCGCCTTCCGGTCCCTTTGTCTGTGGATTTATTGCGCGCGCCATTTTGAACGGAAGCTCTCTGGGCTAGTGCAAAAACAAAGCTTATCCGCAACTAGACGTTGTTGTGGAACGGATAGAGTACGTCCCCGGATTTGTTTTCAGTCATTTGCGTTGTCGAGATTGTAGGTAGCCCAGTATTATTTTTTTCCCGTACACGAGACAATGGTGTCTCGGCCCTTTGGGAGGCGTGCGCGGAGCCGAAACCAACGCGTAGAGGCCCTTTCGACAATTTAATGAAAGGCAACGTGTACACCCAGCGGATGCTGTCCCTGCCCGTGTCATGGGACGCACGCAGAGACAGCTCCCGCCAGATGCAAGGACTATTGTTGATTGATGGAATCTTACTCTACTGGGTTATGGTGGTGGAATTATGGGCTAGATACTGGGCTATGGATTGAGACATGACGGCGCCTGTCAGGAAAAGTGTCTCATGGCTTTCGCGGCACTGACAGACCGTGACTTGCCCTCCGCTGATGGGCCCCTGTTAAATAAATAGCGACATTATGAGCAATGGCCTAGCTAGGGGCAACACCAGTGCCGAGGGCTGCAGGGTGTCGAGAGGTGTGCTGCGCTTTCTCCGAGGGTACTCGCGGCGTTATGCCTTTTATCACTTCCACGCCTGGAGCATATAGCTCTCGCGACTCCACTCTGGACGGCCGGTTAAGGCAAGCCAGAGGCGGAGGTCCTTACACTCTTACCCATGAACCCTCCCTAAGGACCCCCAGGAGCACTCGGGTACGTGGAGTCGCTACTCCCCAACAGCTCGTCACAAGCTGCCCTGCGGATTATTATTATGGTATGTCTTTATTTTCTTAAGTTAGGTTTTTTACAATACATATATGAAAAGTAAAATACAAAATGCACATATAACTCTAAATATATTATCAAAAATGGTCAGTTTCCTATTTCGTCAGATTCCGAGTTGGTCAGTTTCCTATTTGGGCAGTTTCTATTGCTTCAGATTTAAATATCTCTATGTTTATGGGGGCTCTGATTTCGGACGTGACGTGAAATGACGTCTGCCATCTTGTAGTTTGAAATGCATGCCATTTTTGACATAACCACAGCCAAAAATCTAAAGATATTTAAATCTGACGAAATAAATCTGACCTATTTGGAATATGATGAAATAGGAAACTGACGTATTCGAAATCTGACCTACTAGGAAACTAACCACCTCGGAGTAGGTCAGATGACCTAAGAATCGGTCGAAAATGCAATCTGACCTATTAGGAATCCGTCGAAACCGGAATCAGACATATGTGGCACCTGACGAAATCGGAATCTAACCTGCATGGAATCTGACTTACATGTCATCTGACAAAATCGTAATCTGACGTAGACTCCCGAAAGCGAATTTTAATAACGTTAAACACCATCAACAAACAAATAACCTCGTTTTAAAAGTCGGTTAAAACATTGTGCACAGAAGTGCATCGCCAAGTCCCTTTTCTACTTATACCTACATTTCACTAGACTTGATAATAAAATTCATATTTGGACGTCTAGCTCTGAGCAATAAAAGTTATAATTTACTGCCGTCCTCTACTACGATGTCTGGCAAACAAAATGAAAATTTTATTGCTAAAGAGTATCCTGAGTATAATACTGAATGTATTTAAATTAAATTTTCACGCTGCAAGAAAATAAAAATGTGGTCTTTTCTGGCAAAAAAGTACCTTACCGCTTGATATAGACTATGTTTAGTGGCCAACCATAGTGACTTCAAGAGAAATATACCTCTTTACAAGCTTTTAACAGAATAATAGGTTAGGTTGGGTTAGAACTGCGACTCCCTACAAAAACGAACGGCTAACAGAATAGTAGGTTAGGTTAGGTTAGAACTGCGATCTCATATAAAAACGAACGGGCCTCCGAAAAGTAAGTTAGGTTAGATTGGAACTGCGACCTCCTAACAAATACAATAAATAAATTTAATCTTCTGATTGACTTTAATTCGGCTTGATTAGTTTATGCCATCTAAATATTAGGCAAAATATTTATTTACTTGCGAAGTGATCGTATACTAAAGGATACTTATACATGGGGGTGTGTAATGATTTGCATACAAAACGATTTGCTAAGTTTCATTTTGCATATCACGGATTGCCTAATTTCAACACGTTGTATAAGTAGTTAAGTAGTATAAAAATAAAACGAATAAAAACAAATTGCATAATTTCATTAAACATAATAGACAATACTCATAATGAAATTTTTTTATAATTACCAAGTACTGCAATAGTCACCTTGTATAATATTTAAAAGGCATAATATACATTTTTTATAACAACAACGCGCTATACTTTCACAAATCATAACGAGCAATTTTCATAATAATATAATTGTATAATAGTCACATTGTACCTATAGGTAGTATGTAAAAATATTTTTTATAAAGAAAGAAATCTAACAACCTAACCAAGGCAAATCGCCTTTCAGCTTGTTGTAAGATAAAATAAAACTACTTTTTCTCAAACATGGCATGAAATGTTGACATTACGTGCCTAAAAATAGGCCACAAAGTACCTCGTTTCCGGTGCGGCTGGACACTTGGCACGGAATGGAATTTCATACTTACATTGCAATGTATTTTTTTTAATTTCCATTCCACATTTATTTGGGCCCCAGCATCACGGCATTCAGCCATTAAAAAAACAAAAACCGATTTTTGCTATATTTTGCGGTTTTATTTATTTAAAATTGACATGAACATAACAAATAACACATTATAAACAATTTCCAATTATTATAAATTGCAAACTAAACCACAAGAATACACATTTAAAATATTTCATCTAAATATTCGCGGTAAAAATGTGAACTGAAACAGCTTTTGCGAATTTGCATTGTCTATGGATATAATGTCACTAATGTCACTTTCTGACAGCCAGTTTGTTTGTGTTATAAATAAGTTTATTTATTTCATTGCATGTTTGAGAAAAGCACTATACATACCTCGGCGGGAAATGGGGTTGCCGGCCTCGTAACTATCTGGCCTCGCTTCGCTCGGCCAGCTATATGTACTCGGCTGGAAATTCCTTACTTCCCAGCCTCTGCAGTAATGTACTATTCCTATCAAGAGGCCTGTAAGCAAGTCGACGAAGCTTC
This sequence comes from Eudemis profundana, assembly GCA_947034925.1. NCBI lineage: Eukaryota > Metazoa > Arthropoda > Insecta > Lepidoptera > Tortricidae > Eudemis > Eudemis profundana. The sequence goes on along the minus strand of OX344814.1, from coordinate 2,564,382 downwards.
GCGGGCCTTCTATTTCTGCTCTAAGGGTCAAATGAAATTATGCAAAATGATTGTAATGACAATTGAACGGCACCCTATATAATGGCCAGTTCACATTATTCCAGTCCAGTGATCCAGCGGGCTAATCCAGTCCAGTTGTGGACTGGAGCATATCGTTTACATTATTCCAGTCCTCCAGTCTTCCAGTTTTTTATCCCCAAAACAACTATCTCGTATTCACTGTTAAACGTTCAATCTAGCACTAGATTGCAACTGGAATGGCTGTCTACACTATTCCAGTGGCGCTGGATTTGGTGAGCTGGAATGAAAAGTTGACGGTCTCTCCAGTCACTGGACTGGAATGCTCACTGGAATGGGTACATTCCCGTGTCGGTTCACATTATTCCAGTAGCATTCCAGCACTGGATTGGATTGCTGGACTGGAATGCTACTGGAATAATGTGAACTGGCCATAAGGTAATGCTGCTACCGGTTCGGAAAAATAATTCTGCCTTGAGAAAGCCTATCTACCTTGTCCTGCCTTTCCTCCAATTTTATTTTTAGCAAAATTTTACAAGTAGGTACAAGTCGTCCTCAATACAATGGTAGCATTGAATACAATCCTCGAGACGTACAAAGGACTCTTAACGGACTGTTCTCAAGCTGCCCGTTGATTTAAAAGTAAATTCCACCGGAGAAACTTGGAAATACTTGCATAGAATAGAAATGAACAGAAATTTATGCCATTTGATGTTGAAGCATGCCGACCGCTTCTGAAAATTAGGAATGTAATTACGATACCGATACCGATTATTGTAGTAAATAATCGGCGATACCGATACTGATACCGATATCTTAGCTAAATAATGTCCTTTATGCCACACCTGGCCATAAAGTGGCCTTTCCGCACGCTGCGCGTACGGAAAAAGCCGCTTTCTGGCCAAGTGTAGACATAAAATTATGTACACAACACGGGAGGTAATAAAGAAAGCCCTCGATCGCATATTTACGTCCCTCGCTTGCAGCTCGGGCCGCAAACATCTGCGATCTCGGCCTTTCTTTGTATTACCACCCTAGTTGTGTAATAATGTACTATATTATACCTGAAACTTGGCTATATTTAACACAGAGTCAACCTTGAAAGTGTAAAGTAAAAGTAAATAAATTGTCAACTAATTTTTTTTTATTATGAACCAAAGATATAATTAACAGTAATCATCATTGCACCAGGTAATAGACCAATACATAAATTAAGTCAGTAATTGAAATTACTTTTTGCAGATTTTTTTTTATACAGCAAATTCTTTTCGCGCTCTTCAAATATCGGTTGTATAATAATCGGCGATACCGGTATATCGGCTGATATATCGGTATCGGTATCGTTACATCCCTACTGAAAATGCCGTTAGCAATAAATTCGCCTGAAGATGAAGGCGGTGCCATGGATTATGATTACCTATACTTAGTTAGTTTTTTAGTAAGCCAATCAAGTAGATTTTATATTATTATAGTATCGATTTCTATGTTAATATGATTTTTCATTCATTATAATATCACTGTCATAGTACTCATAGTTAACACACTGGTCATTATGTACGGTTTCCCAAAGAATATTTACGTCCCTCGCTTGCAGCTCGGGCCGCAAACATCTGCGATCTTAGCCTTATTTGTTTTACCACCCTGGAACAATATACTATTATGATATGGCTGTAGATAAAATAATTTCATAATTTTAAAGTTTTATAAATCTGGCATTCTCCTTAAGAACATCAGATTTCGAAAGTTCTTGAAATAGTAACATGAATTTCTAAGTTCCGAGCACTTAAAAGTTTCCGTTTGAATACTTCAATGGAATTGATTAAAATATGATAAAGTACCAGTTTTTAACAACTTTTCAATTAAGGGTCTATATTTGATGTAGGTAGTCTATTTTTTTACGTACTCGTACTTCAAAAAAGAGAGGTTCGTAGTTCGTTGAAATCTTAGTTTTTTACCCGACTGCGGCGAAGTCCAAAGGAGGGTTATGTGTTTTACCTGTATGTATGTATGTATGTATGTCCGTTCCTGTGTCCGCTCGTAACTACTCAACGGCACATCCGATTTTGATAAATGATACATCATTAGATTCGTCTTGATGGCGCGAGTGTCACTGGGTATGAAGTTCGTTAAAATAAACAAAATGGCGGATTTTATGCAGTTTCAAAGTGCACCGCGGTCGGGTTTTTTTTAGTAAAAATGTAGTTATTTATGTATGGTCTCCGATTTTTCTCTCAGACGAGACAATTTTATTTTATTTTATTTTATTTATTGGAGAACAAACAGAAACAAGTGTTCACAGCTGGTTGATTTTTCTAAACACTAAAGTTAGAAATATACACTTATTTCCTGAACAGCTCTCACTAAGACATGTTTTGATAGACATACAAAATCATCTACGCTTACACTGTAACTTAATCGCTAAGCGTTATATACATAGAAGTGAATGTGCAACAATTAGTGTAGCATCTATTATTTGATTATGCTAATATTTAACAGCGAGTGTTAAGCCAACTTTACGCAAATACGAAAATTTAAAGAGGAGAACAAATCATTACCTATATGTAGTAAATATCGAGGTACTAAAGACACGTACTAATTAACTTGTAGAGGAAAGTATTTTGAATATTTGATTCCGAAAATTTAGTCTACTAACATTGAAGATGTCTACGGAGGTGAATTTTTTATTATAATTGGACCGATATAGTTTTTTTATAGGGCATAGTTGCCAGGTCGTCCCTTTAGCACCATGCCACAGTATAATAGCAGTCTTATTTAACCGACTTCCAGAAGAAGGACGGTTCTCAATTCGTCTGAATGTTTTTTTTGTGTGTTTGTTCACCGATTACTCGAAGACGGCTGAACCGATCTGGAAAATTCTTTTTTCGTTCGAGGTGGTCCCATTGCTACCAAATCAGGATTTGATGATGGGATCTTGGAGAAATTGAGGGAACTCCTCAAATATTATAGGCTGGTTGTATTATAGTTTGGTTATTTATCATAGAGTCTCGTACATTTTCTTCTTACAAAAGGTACATCCGTGCTTGAATGTGTGCGCGCCGTGTACGAACGCACTACCAGCGAAGTTTTAAGAATGCGTAAGAATGCTCCAGTATTGATCGCACTCCTACAGACGATCTATCGCGCGTCTGTGTGAATACGTGTCACGCACTTCTAAACGGCCGGAGTTGGACTACTTGTTCGTCTTTATAGTTTGTTTTTATTTAATACAATACAATACAATATTCTTTATTGTGCACCAAAACAAAAGATTACAAAAACTTAAATCTAAAACAGCATAAATGGTAAACAACAGGCATAAATAAACTTACTATAATATTTTATAACACAAACAAACTGGCTGTCAGAAAGTGACATTAGTGACATTATATCCATAGACAATGCAAATTCGCAAAAGCTGTTTCAGTTCACATTTTTACCGCGAATATTTCGATGAAATATTTTAAATGTGTATTCTTGTGGTTTAATTTGCAATGTACGTGTGTAACTATGTTATTCGGGTGGAATCTTGCAACTCAATTTAGCAGATATCTTCAACCGATTGAGCAGAAATTTTGCAAGCATATGTAAATCAGATGACAGTGCATATTATGACTGTTGACGATTCCTGCTGTCCTACCACATTCCCGTTACAGTAGATTAAAATCGTAGGTTACTCAAGGATCTAAACGATTTTGTTGGATATATTATTTTGGGAATCTGGTATACGGAGAATCTGATGTATCGAGAATATTTTAAAAATCTGATATTTTAGGAATGCGGTATTTTGGGTGAGCGTCTTCTAGCATGCAGTAAAATTGTCGGGAAAAAAGTCTCACATAAATCTAAGAACAATTATCCCTTTTGCGAAGGATTTGTAACCTTCACGGTGCGCTCGGCCGGACCGGAGTGGATTTCGCCCGGGAATCGAACCGGAATAGTCCGCTCGCTCACGCGGGACAAGGATATTTGTCTTACATGCCCAGCTTTCTAGGGGTCCTTATCCAAAGGGTCCACGGACTTTAATTGTTAAGCCGTGACCAGAGACAGTGAAGTTAGACTTGATCGGTTGGCACCATTGGTTGGCGCTGTCATTAATGGTCGCGTTCACTATAAGTCGACCTAGCCGACCAAGTCAAAATACACATTACACATGCAACTTATAATGCCCCTTCTTTTCTCCACGGAACCTGCAATAATGCAGGCCGAAGCAGCCGAAAAGCTTAAAACACATACATCCCCTGGTCCAGGACAGACAGACAGAATGATACATTATGAAATTTATAAATTGCATGTGTATATTGACTTGGTCGGCTAGGTCCACTTATAGTGAAAGTTTTAGGTGTATATTGTTTCTACTTTACAGTTTTAGTTTAATATTAGTGTGATTTTATATTGTTTTATTACATCGAATAAACTCCAGTAGGTACTTATAATATATCATTATGTCTGTCTGTCCTGTACCTCTAGCACAACTGTTACACGCGACTCATTGTCGCGCGATAAATGCTACCTATCTCTTTCCACTCAATATAGTGTGACAGTGTCAGGTGATGCTCTGTCGCGCGAGATACGAAGTCGCGGCCAGTTATGCTAGACGTACTGGAGCGGTCATGCGACTTTCTCGGCATGACGTCGCCCCCGCTTGGTTCCACCGGAAGACCAGCGCTGGCTTTTAGGTCGGCATTATGCTGAGGTGGGACCGTTTTGTGGCAGCGTTTTCTGGCAATCATTACTTTATAATATATTTTTTGTTGTTTTTATCTTATGCTCTCATGAATAAATGTATTTTCATCACACTTGCTCGAAAATGGTGTCATTACACGTAGGTTCTGCGGGCCGTAAATGGCCTATTACGCCCTAGGGCGTAATGGTTTTCTTTTTAAATTTGAAACGCTGGTTCTGTTTTACTCTTATTTGTCATGTTCAAAGGAAACGCCAACTTACTTTTTTAACTTTTATCACTGAAATATTTATTTAAAGATAACTGTAATTGCAAATACATATAAACACATAATTCGGTAACATTAATTAAATGTTTAAATAATGTATTTCTTTATTTTGCAAATATAAAATCAACTAAAATGGCCGTTACCACTATGGTTTCTGAACGTGGCTTGACGTTGGCATTGTCTATGGACATATGTGACAAATGTCACTGTCTGTTTTAATATTTTCTTGTCATACTGAGTCGAAAAGTAAGGTTATTTTATTAAGATTTCCTCACAAGTGTGATGAAAAACATTGTGTGTGCCACGGGCGGTAAAGGAATTACAAACTCGTGTTATTAAAGCCCTCGGTTTCACCTCGGGCTTATAACAAACACTCGTTTGTAATTCCTTACTTACCGCCCTAGATACACAATGTACTATTTCTTTCTTTCCTTTTACGAATATTTGTTCCCGAGTCATGGATGTTTTCTATGTATTTAAGTATTTGTATGTATGTATCTATTAAATATATCGTCGTCTAGTATCCATAACACAAGCCTTATTGAGCTTACTATGGGGCTAGTTCGATTTGTGTAAGATTGTCCCCTAATATTTATTATTATTTAGGGTTCAATCTAATTTTGCCGCGTAATACACAATCTATGACACGACTATTGCTAGGTGAATCCTAACTTTTTCTATGTACTTTGATTTCTTGTATCTATATATGTAACCTGTGTATGTAATAAAATTGTGGTGTAATTTACCCACATTAAAAACTTAAATAAAGAAACATCATGTTTCTTTCATATAATAGTAAATTTTTCCATTTAGTAACCTCCAGATAACTTAACACAATTTTTTTGTATGAAAATAATCTTCTAATTTTAATACCTTATAATATTATACAAAACTAGCTTTTGTTTGGGATTTTCTCGGTTCGAAGTCGGTTAAATTCTAACTAACCAAGTTTACAGTACAATACAATATTCTTTTTTGTACACCAAAATAAAGGTCGTAAAACTTAAATCTGAAACAGCATATTTAACGGTAAACAACAGGCGGTCTTATCGCTAATAAGCGATCTTTTTCAGACAGCCTTAGGATAGTAGAGTTGGCTTAAATTGATGGTTCGATTAAATTAACATGATCTAATTATGGTTTCTTGTGGTAACAAATAAATAACTATATTGTTTATTTTATTAATAAAAATACAACCTGTAAAAGTGATATCCGTCCAACCGCAACCTAAATCTAGACCCAATCCTAAATAGCCCATTCAGAAACCTCGCAATCTCGGCCTCATCAAGCATTAATGGCCTCTCTGGCTGGCCCTTTGACCCCAGGGGCCTAAGGGGCCGGCAGGGGCCGGAGGGGACGAGTAGGCATAAAACCAAGGGCAATTAGTCCAGTCAATGTAACGTGAAAACAAGAATTAGATAATTATAGTTCACTAGCAGTATTAGCATTTAAGGCCATTAAAGGTTCTGCGTACTGTTATAATATAACTTATAAGGTAGTCCACCCACCTAATATTTTACTATCGTACTTCTTATCCTATCTTATCTTATCCTATCCATATCCTACTCATCATCATGAATTTAAGAGCTAAGCTCTTGTCGGTGGAGCAATTGCCCTGTTCCTTGAGCTTTGCAAAATACTGAAATACACTATTTAAATATTTAATTAAGGTTACCGAAATATGTGTTTACATGTAATTGCAATAACAGTTCTCAGTGATAGTTAAAAAAGTAAGTTGGCGTTTCCTTTGAACATGGCAAATAAGAGTAAAACAGAACCAGCGTTTCAAATTTAAAAAAAAACCATTACGCCCTAGGGCGTAATAGGTCATTTAAGGCCCGCAAAACCTACGTGTAATGACACCACTTTCGAGCAAGTGTGATGAAAATATAGTTTTATCTAACGTCGGCAGCCTTAAAGCAAACGCGAAGAAACATCACATGCTTGCTTAGCAAGTTCATTATATGTAATGCAACCCGGGTACCCAAAAACCCGGGTAATTGACTAGAGTCGGGTAATACCGGTGTTTCATATTTGACCGGGTATTGCATTCCCTGAGGGTGTTTAGAAATCATAAACCCACCAGCTGGCAGCAGGGTGGCGAAAGGTCTTTTTGACAGTAGGTATTTTTATTTTTATTTGTCTTGTTTGGACGTATAGAGAGACCCTTTACATCTCTATAAATGTAGTTTTTAAGTTAATGTAAGGTATTAATGAAATCTCATGTATATCAAAGGATAAAAAGAGAAACTGGTGAGTTTCTTCCGGCGCGGCGCTTCTTCTCACCAGAAGGTCATTACCCGAAGCGCCAAAAGAAAAGAAAAGAAAAGAAGACAAAATAATGTAAGACATGTAAAAGAGCCCTTGAGGGCCTACTTACAGAAATAAATTATTTTATTTTATTTTTATTTTTAGGCGTCAAGATCCACCAATCACACCACCTGATTTTGACATGTACTGCCAAATAGACCTTTCGCCACCCTGCTGCCAGCTGGTGGATTTCTGATTTCTAAATACCCTCATTACGTATCGCGAACTCCTAAACGGCCGACGTTTGACTGCTAGTCTGTCTCTATATTTTGACTAGGGTAAGACTGGACTACAGCGCCCGTGACCGACTTGTGAATGGGCTCCAACCGTTTAGCCAGCTGTTGGCGACCCGTTTGTGATGAAAAGGGAAAGTCGAGTATTTCCATATGCTTCAAAGAGAATAATAAATATGTAGAGTCCGACCGAAGATTCGGTTTTGGCCTAGTTTCGGCTAAAATAGTACTTTATGCCACACCTGTACCTCTAGCACAACTGTGACAAGCGACTCTTTCTCGCGCGACTAATGCTACCTATCTCTATCCACTCAATATCGTGCGACAGTGACAGGTGATGCTCTGTCGCGCGAGAAACGAAGTCGCGGCCAGTTATGCTAGACGTACTGGCCATAAGTGACTTTTCCCGCACGCTACGCGTACGAAAAAATCCGCTTTCTGGCCAAGTATAGGACATACAATTATGTACCTACACAACACGGGAGGTAATAAAGAAAGCCCTCGGTCGCATATTTACGTCCCTCCCTTGCAGCTCGGGCCGCAAACATCTGCGATCTCGGGCTTTCTTTTTATTACCACCCTAGTGGTGTAATGTACTATTATGCCACACCTGGCCATAAAGTGCCTTTTTCCGCACGCAGCGCGTACGGAAAAAGCCGCTTTCTGGCCAAGTATAGACATAAAATGATGTAATTTAGTGTTCAACAATTAGCTGGAAAGTAAAAAGCACTAGTGCGCACGATTTACAGCTACGATAAGTATCACTTTTTGAGCAAGTGTTTTAAAAAACCGGTTTCGGCTTAGTTTCAGTTTTGGCTGTCATTCGGCCGAAACTACGGCCGAAATCGAAACTGAACTTGACGGATTTCGCAGTGCGATCGGACAGTTTTTAATTCAAAAAGCATTGGTAATTTATTTGAAATAAGAAGTTATAATTATGTTATATATTATTGATTATCTTATCATAATATCAGAGAGTAAATGATTAATACCATCATCATCATATCAGCCGAAAGACGTCCACTGCTGGACATAGGCATTCCCGGAGTATCTCCACCACTCCACTACTGTCAGCATTGTGCTGCTCGCATCCAGCGGTTTACCGCGATTAATATGTTATTTAAAAATGAAGACTGACTGATATGATTAATATTTTTTTTCTTCCCACGACAGAATGACCTTACATGGAAGTTTTGGTTTCGGCCGTGAAAACTAGTTTCGGTCGGACATCGGACACTAGAAAGGAGGACCAGACAAAATGGTCCCAAGAACCAATAGCGATGTGACATATATCATTAGAAAGGCGTTTCAATATACTACAATAGTTACCATGGGAGCTTATTTCAAATCACTGAGTGAAAAAAGTTATGGCAATATAAAAAAACTTATTTTCATAGACGATTTTAAGCAATAAAAATGAATTATTTCGTATTCCATGACGTTACAGTCCACCTGTCAGGCCTCCCCGGTCCCTCAGGCTCCCCCGGCCCCTCCAGCCCTCCAGGCTGCCGCTAGCAGGCACCGAAGGCACCCTTTGCACCGTTGACGGGACTTGAGCTGGAGGCCAGCAAGGCGAAAGCCCGAAAGGCCCGAAGCAAACACGCCACTAAGGCAACCTCCGCCCACCCCGCCCCTCTGGCCGTGGATTCATTTAAGAAGCCGCTGTCCCCGTAAAGACGGCCGCGTCCGTCTCAGCCACCCCAGACTCTACTGAGGCCCGCTCTCGCTCCCGTTCGGGTCCCCGTAAGTCTCGCCCACGCTCTGCGTGCAGCGACGCTGACGAGGACAGGAACAGGAGTCGGTCTCCGGTACGCGTAAAAACGCCGGTGCCCACATTGGCGCCCGTTATTCCCCAAATCGTAATCTCGGACTCATCGGACGCCATGGATACCGATCCATGGACCGTAGTCGGCCCATCTAGGCAAGGGAAGCGTACACGTCCGAAGACGCCTCCGGGAGTTCCGGGGCCTTCATCGCGTGCCTCCCCCGCGATCTCTACATCGCCCGAAGCGCCGGCGGCCAAAAAGCCGGCTCCGCGAAGCCCCGACAACCCCGTCTCTCCCACCCTTCCGGCGTTCGATGCCCCTGGGGCACAAGTTGACGGGGCTCCCTTTTCTCAGACCCCCGGGGGTCAGCAATCGTCGTCATTTACCGATCGATTTAAAAACCGCAAGGACCACCTATTTTTGCAACCAAAACAGGAGTGGCCCACCGTCGAAAAAATCTGCGACAGCGCGGCATTCCTTATCTCAAAGCATCAGATAATAGCTTAAGCATTAAGATCGTAGTCCGGGGTTCGAATAATTACCGCGCCCTCGACCGCTCCTGGACGACCTGGATCTGCGCTATAAGCGGAACCAGTTCGACGATGAGAAGTCTCTGCGCCTTATGATCCGGGGAATTCCGAAGGAGTTCGCCGAATCAGAGGTCAAGGAGGACCTGGTTAGACAGGGGATAGCAGTTCGCGAAGTTCACCGCTGCTATCGCAAAAACGGTGGCAAAAAGTTCGATATTGTCCTCGTCAAAATCGACCCGAATCACCCGTCAGCCCGTACGATTTGGAAGTTGAAGGAGATCTGCTTGCTGACGGGTTTCCGGGTCGAAAACACAACTGCCAGTATTAGGGTCATAGCCAAACGGGCTGTTTCCTGCGCCCTCGTTGCGTAATATACACGGGCGACCACTTGACCCGCGATTGCAAAAAGCCGAAAGATGTGCCGCCATCTTGCGTGGTTTGCGGTCTTACTGGCCACACTGCCAACTGGCAGGATTGCCTTAAGGCCCCAAAGCAGATTGCTAAGACTAAGGAGGCACAGCCTGGAGCTCTTGACAATCGCAACAAAGGCCGAGTGGCCCCCAAGCGCAATTTCCCGGCCATTGCATCAGCCCCGTAAAAGTGGAAATACCCGCCGCCGCGGGCGCTTCCCCTGCTCCCGCGTCTTCCACGCAACTGCGTCCTCAACGCCCAGTCTCCAGGCAGCAGCATCTTTCGCCGCTATCGCCTCCGCGGTCCGAGCCGCCCCCCTCCCGCTTCTCGCTGCCCCGGTAGACAGGCAAAGTTTTGAGAGGCAAGTGCGTTCGTTCGTATAGTGAACGCCTTGCTGCTCTTAACGGAGCTCTTGCTACCGCGTGCAACATTCCTTGTACAGCGTGGGCGAGACTTACGGGGAACCGAACGGGAGCGAGAGCGGGCCTCAGTAGAGGCCGGGGTGGCGGAGACGGACGCGGCCGCCTTTACGGGGACTGGCGGCTTCTTAAATGAATCCGTGGCCGGAGGGGCGGGGTGGGCGGGGGTTGCTTCGGGCCTTTCGCGCTTTCGTCTTGCTGGCCTCCAGCTCAAGTCCCGTCAACGGTGCGGGGGGTGCCTTCGGTGCCTGCTAGTGGCCGCCTGGGGGGCCGGGGAGGCCTGACAGGTGGACTGTAACGTCATGGAATACGAAATAATTCATTTTTATTGCTTAAAATCGTCTATGAAAATAAGTTTTTTTATATTGCCATAACTTTTTTCACACAGTGATTTGAAATGAGCTCCCATAGTAACTATTGTAGTATATTGAAACACCTTTCTAATGATATATGTCACGTCGCCATTGGTTCTTGGACCAGCCTCCATATATTTTTGCCGGTCCTCCTTTAATATCCTAATTAAGGTGAGGAGATTACTTGCTGAGTTTGTCCTCGGCCTTCACGAGGTTCTTATCATGGGGGATGGTGACATCGACGAGCACAGCACGGCGCTTGGATCGGTCTACTAGGACTAGGACGATATGTCAGGCTTATTGGCTACAATAGTCTTGTCCGTGATGATAGATAAATATAAATAAATAAATAAAATAAAAAATAAATAAAATAATTTATTTCTGTAAGTAGGCCCTCAAGGGCTCTTTTACATGTATCATCTCTAATTCTTTTCTTTTGGCGCTTCGGGTAATTGACCTTCTGGTGAGAAGAAGCGCCGGAAGAAACTCACCAGTTTCTCTTTTCGACAAAATATTAGGGGACATCTTACACAAATCGAACTAGCCCCATAGTAAGCTCAATAAGGCTTGTGTTATGGATACTAGACGACGATATATTTAATAGATACAAATACTTAAATACATAGAAAACAACCATAACTCAGGAACAAATATTCGTGCTCATCACACAAATAAATGCCCTTACCGGGATTCGAACCCAGGACCTCCTGCTTCGCAGGCAGGGTCACTACCAGCTAAGCTAAAGCGGTCGTCAAGATAGATCAATCCCAATATAGCGTGGCACGGCCATTTTCGGTACCTACGTCAGGTCAGTTACGGTACTGGGATTCATTGGTATTGCGCTTTGTCAGTAACGTTACGATCACCGAAGTACGACTACAGATGGCAGACAAACTTCTAGCATCTTTTAAAAGTTTAACTTGTCCCAGATGTTCTTTTCTCGCACGAATAACGTCGTTTGTCCCTTGAAATCATATGGCCTATATATCTTGAACTTTAGTCTTTCTAGAAGCTTCTAATTTGCCAGCAAAAGGAGTTACCTGGATATAAAACGCTTGGTAGTTGTAACTTTTTGGACCTAAATTCCTTTAGCCTTACCGTCCGGACACTGCCATTTTGACAACTGCCAAACTTTATCCGTTAAAGCGCCAACAAAAGGTAGTAACTACGGTAGTTCCGTTTGGAAAGAAAGCCGTTCTGGATTGGGAAGGCAACTTTTAAAAGTGCCCGAATTGTTTGAGAGTTTAAAACGGTTGAATTTGTTAACAAATCCTGGCTATTGCTTGGCCGAGTTTTGAAAGTAACGTGTAAAGCAAGAGGTACGTTGGAATGCCGGAATATATTTGAAAACTGTTTAGGAGTTCTAGAAGTTGTAAGAGTATTGAAATATTTTGTCAGGATATTTAATTTTTCTAGGTTTGGGGTTCATTCACTTTTTTTAAGACGGCCTTTCATAGCCGTTTATTTAAATTAAAAACCTCCCGACTAAAAAAAACCTAAAAAGTAAAAAATAATATGTACCTACCTATCTATTGGCTTTTTATGTTTTAAGATATGTTGTTGTGGAGGGACCTTCTGTTTTAGTACTGCAATTTAGTAATAGGTCCCCCGACAACAACTTATCTTGAAACATAAAAGGCCAATAGATAGGTCTTACATTTTTTAATTTAAGCTTTATTTCATACTTTTTAAATGTTATTTTTGTGCTAAAACTCTGTTTTATGCCGAAAATGGTTACATCATTTTGGAAAAGCGCTGATACTTTTCAAACTCCTGTATCTATTTTTATCAAACATAGCTAAGGACACCCGCAAGGAACCCTGCTTTCACTTACAAAACCGCAACGGAACCGGTCCATCCATTCGGGAGCTACGATGCCACAGACAGACACACCGATAGACAGACAGACAGACATTGGCGTGAAACTTGTAACATCCCTCTTTTTAGGCCGGGGTTTTAAAATCGTTACTTTTACGCGTTTTGGCAAAATAAGCGTAGGACGTCCTTATTATTATTATTGTTGGGTTTTGGGCCTTTTATGTGCCGCTTCGACCTGATCTATTGTGGCAGCCTTTTTGTTAGATTTCACTGCAGAGGCCCATTGAATCTAAGAAATTCCAGATTCTTTGGGCAGTGAGTAGTTGTATCTCTTCCGGTAACAGAATATGTCACCCTAGGACGTCCTTAGGCAACGCGGAGCGATTATATTTGCAGTGTGGCTGGCGGCAGCTGGAAAAGAATGGCTGTGGGTCGTGCTCAGTGGCGCACTCTTGAAGATAACTATGTCCAGCAGTGGACTGCGACAGTTTCTTACTTCGGCTACTGGATAATTAATTGGTCGCATTCTAAAAAACGTGTCAGTTAACCAAGAAAAACATGGACCCCAAAGTACTACCCTGTGGTACCCCATATAAAACACATCTTATCTCAGATGAATATATATGTTTACTTATCATATCAATGCTATGTATTGTTTCATATTGTTAATTTTGCTTTATTTCCATATTCATCTTATTTGCTTTACGAACATATTGAGATCTACGAAGTCGAAAGCTTACTATGTCATGTCCAAATACAAATGGACACTGACATTCGTTTAGTCACGTCCAATTGTCTTTTTGGTTATTAAACTTCTTTGTATTAATATCCTACCTGTTTTACGGGATTCAATTTGTTCAGAATGTTTTTAAACCTCACCTTTTCATAAATAACTTCGCGATAAATGCATTTCGTTGCCAAGAAATATCGTCGGTCCAACGGAACTTGAAGGCAGCTAAATATAATATCTATAAATAACCAACCAGTAGACTTCCTTTAAACTCCGGAATTCTGCTACAATAACTTAGAGGGAAGAATCAGAACAGTGATGGGAAAAAATGTTGGATTAAGGTTATGTTTTCTGGTTTTTCTTTAGCCATTGGCTCTTTATTTTTTATTGACCGAGGGAGTTTTTGTCGACTTAGTTTCGGATTTTTTGCTAACTTAAATTTGGAACTTTAATCTATCCTAACTAAGCTAGGTATATATATGCTTTGTTATTATAACACCACGGGTCTTAATCGCGTAATAGTACATTGTGTATCAAGGGCGGTAGGTAAGGAATTACAAACGAGTGTTTGTTACAAGGCCGAGGCGAAGCCGAGGGCTTTAATAACACGAGTTTGTAATTCCTTTACCGCCCGTGGCACACACAATGTTTTTCATCACACTTGTGAGGAAATCTAATTAAAATTAACCTTACTTAACCTAAATAAAATTGTAAAACTGACAGTGACATTAGTGACATATCCATAGACAATGCGCAACGTTCGGAAACCATAGCGGTACAGACCTAAAACGGTTGATTTTATAATTGCAAAATACTGAAATAGGGTAGACCGGGGACAACTGAAACGATTTATGTTTAATCGCCTGCAACATTTTTATTTTTATATTTAGAAAGGTGTGCAACTAATTTTTATTAAGGAAATTTATGTACTTTTTAAATAAAATTAGTTTTAAAGGTCTATTGCCCATGATTATCTTATAATAGGGAATTAAAGAGGAAGTGGGAGAGTGGTTCAATTGACCCCACATGAGTGTCAATTGAAACACTATGCGGGGTCATTTGAAACACCTTAATAAGTTTGTGAAAAATAAATAAAATTTATTATTTTTATCTTTATTATTGACTGTCATGTTATACAAAGAGATCACCAAAAGATCACTATCGTAGTACCAAAATTACAAAATTTATCATCGTCTGAAGATAGCGATTAAAGAAACGGATGTAAAAAAAAAGATACACGACTTCTAGTATTCTTTGTTGCGGTTACCTCTTACATTTAGCTTTATCATGGTAGTTTTAATACAACAATAAGATTTGCTTATATGGAATAGTGGTAAAAAACCATAAATGTGTCTCATACAAAATGGTTGTTTCAATTATAACCATGTTTCAATCATAACGAGTCTACAAGATAGACGTACCTACGCCATATAAAATATAAAAACAAAACTTTAACCATAGCCGCATAAAATATATTTTCGAAATAACTATCATAATAATCAACTTGTTGCAGAATTAAAAAAAAAAAACATTATTTTACGTTTAACGAACGTAGAAACTTAGGTAGTTTACAGATAAAATATATTAATAATAGGTAATTGCTCGTAACTTATAAAATAATGAAATATTGATGTCAACGATTCGCCGGGTCAAAGGCAAAACTACCTATCTGCCAATCATTAATTGTAGGAGGAGATAGTTGGTTTTTCCTTTGACCCGGTGAATTATTGGTAAACCATAAATAACAGAAATAAAAACATTATCAGAGAAAGAGTTCTCAAAATCAGAACCCCATTTTATTTATTGTCGGTTACTTGTGGGGACGGTTAAAACATGAGGACGTTTGAAACGTTTCAATCGTCCACAAGCTCGTTGTTTCTATCGTCCCCAGAGCACATATTTAACTTCAAGGTCAAATATTAACATATTAATAACACTCCATCACTGTTTAATGGCACTTAGAATATTCTATAATTCACACTCAAAACACTTAATAAGTTCAATTTGTCAAACTACACAAGAACACAAAATTATATGAAAATATATGAGAGCACAGATACTTACTTTTTTGGTCAAAATTTTTCAACGGCTCCCTGACATGGCCTCGCCAGTCGGGCGCTTGAGCGTTACTGGTTCAAACTTGTAAAATGGCCGCCCGCGTGGCGTGAGTATTGCCTCATCGGCGTAGGTATTGTGGTTTTCGAGAAATTTAACTTGTTTCATTCATAACGTGTTTCAATTGTCCCCGGTCTACCCTACACTTTTGAAACATTTAATTAATGTTACAGAAATATGTGTTTACATGTATTTGCAATACCAGTTCTCTTTAAATAAATATTTCAGTGATAAAAGTTAAAAAAGTAAGTTGGCGTGTTCTTTGAACATGACAAATAAGAGTAAAACAGAACCAGCGTTTCAAATTTAAAAAGAAAACCATTACGCCCTAGGGCGTAATAGCTCATTTACGGCCCGCAAAACCTACGTGTAATGCACAATTTTCGAGCAAGTGTGATGAAAAATATATTTACTTCGATGATTCGAACGTGTTTTGTATCATAATAATGAGTGAAAATCGTCAAAGTTAAATCAGTACCTACTTTACGTAAATAACACAGGTTTACAAAACATAAACTTTTATTTGTTGCCCTGAAGTATATAGTTTAAATTTCATCTCGATACCCACGCGTTTCCGAGATAAAAGGTCTTAACAGACGGATAGGCAGACAGACGGATAAAAGAGTGATCTTATGCGGGTTCCGTTTTTTCTATTTGAGGTACGGAACCCCAAAATAAACTGTTTACAGGCCTGTTATTGTCAATCAAATCAATTGCCAAATTACTTCACAAGCATATTTATATTAAAGGGAACAAAATCACTGTTGACCAGTTTAATTCGTTATTACCACTTTTTTCAAAATTTCTGAATTACGCACATCACTACGGGTAAGCGCGTAACAGGATAGGAACCTCCAAGTTTTCAACTTCAGATTGTTGCGAAGTTATTTTTAAAGAGACGTCAAAACAGACAAAACTGTTCGGACTTACTTAGTCCAGTACGTCTAGCATAACTGGCCGCGACTTCGTATCTCGCGCGACTGAGCATCACCTGTCACTGTCACACTATATTGAGTAGAAAGAGATAGGTAGGATTTGTCGCGCGACAAAGAGTCGCGTGTCACAGTTGTGCTAGAGGTACAGGAGGTTTTGTTTAACGGGCATTGCCCGGAAATGGTTACATTTACATTAAAAAAATATTAAGCTCGGCTGCTCAGAGTTAAAAGCAAAGTACCGTAAAACGGGGTGAGTAGGGACAAGATTGACATTCAAACCTCGATAACATTTTATTTTTACATATGCAAACTGAATTGTATATATAATAAATGTTCCAGTCGTTCGTATTTTAGTTTTTTTATGATTTTGGGTAGTTCCATTTCATAACTTTAACGATAAACACAAAATCCTTCCTCACCTGGTAGTCCCTCGTAGTTGGGGTGAGATGGGATTTCATACTAAGGTGAGTTGGGCAAATTGTTGGATCGACACTTTTGGATTATGAATATTACTATAGCTCCATTTGTAATAAGAATAATATTATTTATCTAGCAGTAGCCTTTAAAAACCACCTCACCCCTCTGTCATCCCTACTCTCCGCATTCATAACCCAACTGCCCTCGCAATCCCTACTCACCCCATTTTACGGTAAGTAACTATGTTTCGGCAAATTTTACAGGAGAAACAAAAAAATATCTGTAATTTTAAAGTGTACCTTGAATTTTACTTTTTCGTATAACTGAAAAACTAGAAAACTAAAAGAAACATAATAGTGTGCGTCTCGACGCGAGGAACAAAATGAACCAAGAAACGAAATAAAAAAAAAGGGTTTTTAACTTTGAGAAAAGATTCGAGTCTCGCAACGTTCTTTTACAACAAAAAAGTTTTAAGACGTAAAGTTCAACCAAGTCAGTACCGGGGGGGGGAGGGGGTCCACAGAACTCGATTTCCACCGACTTGCCTATTTACCCGTGGAGAATTCTGTATTTTATAATATAAAATGTATTCCTCCACGGTTACTTATGCAGTTTGTATTGAAATTGCAATATTTTCAGGGTTTGCGTGACTTGATTTATTGATTTATTGTGTCTGAAATAACTTATGTCTAGGTACTTTTCACATAAAATAATAAATAAGATAAAAAGAAAAAAAATACAATAGGATTCAAGGAATGCCAGTACTTTAGTTTTCAAATTAAGAAAAATAAATACGACTGCTTAATGCAAAGTTTAACTAGTAGATTCCATGAACTCGGACGCTGAATAATAACACTTAACTAAAAGAAATTGTTGTTGGTAGGCTAAAAACTAGTTATGTTTAAAAACTGGAGCTTGTGGGTCTGCTAGAACTACCTTAGAATTATGATGATCACTGAGTAAGTGACAGAACTAAAGAACTTAGACATGCAATAGTCTACTACGTACGTCTAGTAGACTACTACGTTCAAATTGAATGTTATTGAGAATATATTTAGGTTTTTTTTTTTATGAAATATGGGGCAAACGTATGCCCTATCCTATATATCCCTGAAGAATCAGGGTTCTGGCTTTAGCCAGCACAAAATTACGGGAGACTGAAAATGGCCTGAATGGCTTCGAGAAAATTCCGTAAGTTTTCCCATTGTACCTAAAGGTGAAATGCGAATACGGAATAGCAATGAAGCACCCGTATAACACGAGTTATATTAAAACTTCTGTAGGTCGCGACCTCTTTACGTCGCACAACAACAATGTCTCAAGTCTCTTGATACGAGCCGGTCGGTTCCCCATACAAACTAAAAGAGGGTCATCGTTCGCTTCCACGACATCAATCATGGTTGAATTGCGTTCCATGTTATTGCTTGGTACATTTTGTCAGCGTGCAAGAATAGTTCAAGTTCAAGGGATAGGTCGAATTTCCAATCACCCTGTATAAGGGCTGTCGATAGCTGCTAGCTGAGGGTGCACTAGGGTTGCCACGTTGAATGACCCTATTATCGGGAGATAAAAACAAAATGTCGGGATCTTGAGACTTTGGTCGGAAGAGAGGCCCGCGCGGTCGACGCGAGCTTTTTTTTAGAGCAGTAATTTTTGCTGGCTGGACCACCTTGAGTGGATCGGACTAAGTTTTAAAATGAAGTCGTTTGTCGAGAGATTTTCTTCTCTGTCGGGAATCCGGAGGACATACAAAAAATCGGGAGAATCCCGCCAAATCCCGACCATCTGGCAACCCTAGGGTGCACTGAGCGGGCGCTCGCGGCGGGCGGGTATGTAATATATATGTAATATAGTTTTCAGATTTTTCTCTATACTTGTAGTATAAAACGGTATTACTTGCCAAATTACATAGTTCTAGGTCAACGGTACCCTTTGAATGTTGGTTTCCATGAGAGTGTCGAAACTTACGTGGGACTTCCCAACGATATTAATTTATCGATAAATTTACAGCGGGCTTATGATGCTACGCTTTGTCACGCGATAAATACGTAATAAAGCAGCCGTCACTCTCACACACTTTACGTCAGAACGTGACGGATGCTTTGTCACGCGATGAATAAATGATCCCATCAAAAACATTACATGTAAAGAGATGCAAGTCTCGCAACGCAGTTCTCCTACAACAAAAAAGTTTTAAGATGTACTTAATGTTAAACCAAGTCCGTACCGAGGGGGGGGGGGGGGGTATCAACAGAACTCGATTTCCACCCATTATTAGGTCTGTAAAATGTGTTCCTCCACGGTTAAATAATAGTATTGTAAGAGGGGCTAATTAAGACCCGCGAGGCGAGATTTGGCGCTAAAAATTATAAGTTTCGGGTTCAAAATTGATCGCTTTATCCGGCATTCGGTATACGTCACGATCACGACCCCTTGGGAGGTTACTAAGCTTCTACAAGGGGGTCGCAAGGGTCGCGAACGTTAGACAAAAAGGAAAAAAAATACAAAATACTCAAAAAGATATAGGGGGCGCAAATATCGCGAGAAGTAGTCGCGATGTTTTATCCGATAAAGGACTTATTTTATTTTGTATTATATCTAGCATGTACTTATATCATAGAAGTACATGCTAAATATAGTACATAGTCAACCAACGCATACGCATATAAGTTATATGCATATGCGTTGGTTGACTTGAAATAAATATTTTTATGTCACACAATGCGGGAGGTAATAAAGAAAGCCCTCGATCGCATATTTACGTCCCTCGCTTGCAGCTCGGCCTGCAAACATCTGCGATCTCGGCCTTTCTTTGTTTTATGCAACACCTGGCCATGAAGTGGATTTTTGCATAAAGCCGCTTTCTGGCCAAGTGTAGACATAAAATGATGTACACAACATGGGAGGTAATAAAGAAAGCCCTCGATCGCATATTTACGCCCCTCGCTTGCCGCTCGGGCCGCAAACTTCTGCGGTCTCGGCCTTTCTTTGTATTACCACCCTAGTTGTGTAATATACCATTACCACCCTAGTTATGTAATGTACTATTACCACCCTAGTTGTGTAATGTACTATTTTATTTAAACAGGGTCGTGCCATAAAAATGGTTGAACACTGTTCTATCAAGGTCACCCCCCTTGAGTCGAGACTCTTGGCGTCAAGGTCGAGCTCTGACGGACTTTGTCCGACGCGATCGGGTCTCGAGAGAGCTAGGGACGAGACTATACGCCGACTCGAAGTTTCGGTAACACAAAGGAAAGTTATAATAATATACTAGTACTATTATACTACTAATACTAGAGTCTGTGCGGAAAGAGAATAGGATTTATATTGGGGGCACTGTAAGGGTTTTCTACCGTATGTGCCATATTTTCTGTTCTGTGGCCATGCTGGTTAGGTTAGTTCCGTTTTTCGCCACGCCTATTCTCTTTCCGCACAGACTCTATTAACGACGGGATATTTAGTTGCAAGCGCCATCATCACGGAGTAACAGTGCCGAAATATCGGGAACTCACAAAAACAAACATACATGGTAAATATCCCGTCATTAATAGTAGTTATTAATGTGGGTGACCATGTTAGCTTAAAATCGTACAAAGGAAAGTTTCATTCATGTATGGGAATTTAGGGTCAATTTTTAGGGTTCCGTAGCCAAAATGGCAAAAACGGAACCCTTATAGTTTCGTCATGTCCGTCCGTCTGTCTGTCTGTCTGTCTGTCTGTCTGTCTGTCTGTCTGTCTGTCTGTCCGTATGTCACAGGCATTTTACTCAAAAACTACATGATGGATATTGATGAAATTTGGAATATAGGTGTCTTTTATGAGCTGCTACTTAGTTTGGTATATAAATAATTAAAATAAATATTTTTAGGGGGGGCACTCCATACATGTTAAAGACAGTACATTTTTTTTTCAGCAAATATCAACGTGTGGTACATAGTTCGACAGCTCTTTAAAAAACACTATAAGGTTCCTAAGTAATGTTTTTGATTAAGTGAATGTATTTGGAAATAATCGCTCCGAAAGTTGTGTAAATTGTGTCCCCCCCCCCTCTATTTTCTATACCGTGCGTCCGAAAAATATGAAAAAAAATCACGAAGGTAACGCTTAATTAATACTTTCAACGAAAATTATTTTCAACAACATCAAATGTACCGTTTTTGAGTTATTGCCGATAAACTGCGCTTCTCAACAAAAGGACGTAATTGCTATGAAGATACGCTCTTTTGTTGTTGTACTTTTTTTACATCGTATTTTTTACCTTATAGTTACGGCTATGGAACCCTACACTGAGCATGGTCCGACATGCTCTTGGCCAGTTTTCTTCTGTTGGGATAGAAAGAGCTCGTTATTCTCAGTAGAAATAACATAAAGGTAGAAAAGTTCAGAATTAAAAAACCGGCCAAGTGCGAGTCGGACTCGCCCACCGAGGGTTCCGTACTAATTTGTAGGTACACCATATATTAAAGTACCCTATAAATTTTGATTCCCTTAGTAAATTTATGTGTTAGTATTTTAGTCTATTTTTTATGATTTCATTCAAAATGTTTAGTTTCAGATTTTTCCCTATACATGCAATGATTTCAAAAGTAAGGATAGGGCGATCCGTACAGTTCGGGTGGGTCGATTTTCGGCCGCGACATTTGTATGCCAAACTAAATGTATGGCTTACAAATGTCGCGGACGAAAATCCTCCCGGGTCTATATTCCCCGTAACAGTAAATGGAGCCTTTTACTACGCAATTAGGCATTTTTATAACGTCCGGCTGCGCTGTGCGCTGCGCGTCCCATTGCCGCGTTGGTCCTAAAACTGATTTTTAGGACCAACGTGTTGGAACCGTCTGCGCGCTCGTTAGCCCTGTCCTTTATATTAGTCAATGTATACATGTAGTATAAGACGGAATTACATGCCTCATAGTTCTAGGTTAACGAAAAGTACCTTATAAATTTTGGTTTGCTTGAGAGAGTCGAAATGTAAGTTTTTTGGGACATAAACGGCCATATTTTTTCTGTATATTAACTTAGAAGTTTGATTTTTTCACAGCTACAAGGGACTATAGACTTAATTATATAGTTTTAATTTTAACTCGATACCTCCACTCGTTCCCGAGATCTTACCAGACGGACAACAGACGGACGGACGGACTACAAAGAGTAATACTTATAATTCGACTTGCCAAACTTTCGTACGCCAAAAGGCACATCATAGCTGTACTATATCTTGAATTTGAGAGTGATCTTAAAAGGGTTCCCATTTTTTTCTTTTTGAGGTACGGAACCCTAAAAATAGCCTGTTTTAGAAATGTTCATTTATAATATACTCCACCACCAAGAGCAGAACTCTTAAATAAATAAAGTTTGATAATTATGAGTTACTAGCATTTTCCCGCGGCTTCGCCCGCGTTGTTCCCGTTATTGTCCCAAAGGAACTCTTTACCGGGATATAATGTATCCTATGTTTCAATCCAGGACTTGGTCTACTTGCATGCCAAATTTCAGCTTGATCCATCCAGTTGTTACCTCGTTATAAGGTAACAAACATCCAAACATCCAAATATCCAAACATCTTCACAAACTTTCGCATTTATAATATTAGTGGGATGGGATATCACCTAGCGTGGTATGGGCATTTGTGATGCGGAGAGATGAAAGTCATGTGACAAGACGAGTGTTAGGTATGAATTTCGAAGGTACTGGAAAAAGAGGTAGACCAAGAAAGAGATGGATAGATTGTGTGAGAGATGATATGGCTAGGAAGGATGTAAACGCTGAGATGACGGGTGATAGAGAGGAATGGAAGCTGAGGACATGCTGCGCCGACCCTAAATGAATGGGAAAAGGGCAAGCGAATTATGAATGATGAGTTATATCACACAATCTATTCGGCCATAGTTTTAGTAGACATCTCTACGTTGCTAGAAGTTCTAAGTCTGAAATTATTGGATAAAGTTTTATGCCTATATTCTTTGAGAGTTAGTATGATTTTAACATGGAATATTGTACACGTAAAGAGTCACCTACAACGTCACCACAACTTAATAATTTATCCACATATTATAATACTCTTTTATGCCACACCTGGCCATAAAGTGGCTTTTACCGCACGCTACGCGTACGGAAAAAGCCGTTTTCTGGCCAAGTGTAGACATATAATGATGTACAGAACACGGGAGGTAATAAAGAAAGCCCTCGATCGCATATTTACGTCCCTCGCTTGCAGCTCGGGCCACAAACTTCTGCGATCTCGGCCTTTCTTTGTATTACCACCCTAGTTGTGTAATGTACTATTTTAGTTAAAGAACTACATTAAGTTTTGTTGTTTGAATATAATTTGAACACATTGTACTTAGCCACTTAGTTAAGAACTTAATTTGTATGTCTCTAAAATAGTTAATTGAATTGTGAATTCTTTTAGAGAATTAATTCTTAAACCACAGCCATAGATATAAATTATAAGGTGTCCTGTTTGGAACTCAAACCTGAAGAAACTGAAAAAAGCACCATGATGAACGTGATTCAACTTTTTTAATAACGAAACTTTTTAATTACCAAACATCGAGTTGAATAGAAAATTAATGATTCAAAGGCTTGATTTAATTTCTGAGTTTTAATTAAACGGATTGAAGATTAATGTTTCGTCGTTTAACGTTTGCTGCCATATTTGTCTTTGAAGAAATAATTTCGGCTGACAAATTTGTTTTTAGGTAGGTCAGCGGAAATTAACATTAAAATCGCAAAGCATGCATGTAGTTCTGATTTTTTTGTATGTTGTTTGGACCAATAGTATTAAGCTGATTTTGCACGTTCTAAAAAGTTGTGCTAGCTGAGCTACACGCGTAAAAGTACGCCATTTTTCAAGTTTGGATTCCTGCTCTAACTATGCATTTTTTGACATTAACGTATATGGCACAAATTAACACCATTAAATTTGCTATGTATTAGGTTCTATTCATTTTTACTGTAAGTGTGATAGTTACCGAGAGTTAAGGTTTTGAAATTGATGAAACTCCAAAATGCAGGGGTGCTCTTTCAAGCTTTGTGTTCGGCTTGCCCGTTTAGACTCAGAGCCGATTCTCAGCACAGTTGTTACTTGGATAGTCTTGAGTACTTTGACATTGAGAACTATCAAGAAACCTCGCGGGGGTGGTAGGGGGGAGGTAACAAGTTCGGTTTCGACACTTTTCTTTGCAGCTATTTCACTCCAAAAATATGCACGCCGGCGAAATTCGTATAAGGACATTGGCGGACCATTAAGACATTGCAAATTTATTTCTGCTACCTACTAACTCTCTACACTTTCATACAAAAAATGAAAAAAAAAAAACAATAGAATTGTACAGTTTTCATTGGTATACCTCTTTATTTTTGACCACGAGAGACGCTATGGAAAAATATTTGCTGATAATAAAACAATATATTTGGTGTTTGAAAAATATACAGGGTGGAAAGTTAACTCCGACCGGCAAGGGCAGTTTATCGAAATACCATCAGGTATATATACAGGATGAATTTTAAATCGTGATTCGTAATATTTTTTTTATAGTCTATACATAGTTAACAATAACTGACAATGCTTTTAAACCTAAATTAAGTATGTTTTTATTTTGTCCACTTTTTTTGATGTATCCTAATTTTTAAAATCTCGTGGTCACGTATTGTCAATAATGTCAACATCGTCGACATTGTCAACATAAGTACCTATTTAAATCGTATTAACTCATAAAATAATTCAGTTTTGTTACGATTAATGGTATAAGCGCCTCCACCATTTTGTTCATAATTAATTAAGCGGGTCTTTAAACATCAAACATCAAACATCAATCATTTATTGCACTCACATATTATAAGTAATAGTTACAAAAGAATAACATTATTATAATATGAACCCTGTAAGGGCACAGCAAAGTACTTAATTCTAACTTAATACTAAATTTTATATTTATGGAATAACAATGAAATTAACAACAACCAGCAAACTTATCGTATAAAAGGCGAAGCTAATGCCGTAAGGTATTTCTACCAATTAACCTTATTACTATTATTAATTTAATAATCACTGTTAGGCGTATCATTAAGAAACTCTTGCAGCGTGTAGAAGCTTTTACTTATAAGATACTTGTTTAATGCTTTTCGAAATGATTCAATTTTCTCGATACTTTTTATTTCTGGTGGTAACTTATTGTAAATTTTTATGCACATCATGTGCGGTCCAGAACGAAATATTTTCAGGTTAGAAGACTTGGTTGTATGTAAACCTAAATGATCGTGATAGCGCAGTTTTAGTCTATTAGAGTTAAATTCTGCTTGTTGGAAGAAATGTTTGTGCGTTTTCACAAATATACCGATTTCAAATATGTATAGTGATGTAAGAGTTAAAATACCGAGTTTTCTAAAATGCGGCCTACAACTTTGCATCTGCTTTATATTGGTAAGGATTCTGATACACTTTTTTTGTAGAATAAACAGTATATTGACGTTTGTACTATCTCCCCAAAGTAGTATACCATATCTGAGCAAGGAGTGCGCATATGCATAATATGCCGAAGTGGCTGTTTTCAAGTCTGTAGATTTTTTGAGTTCATATAAGGCATATGTAAATCGAGATAGTTTACTAGCTACTTTTTGGATTTGATCCTTCCAATTGATGTGCGAGTCTATATTTAGGCCTAACAAGGAGAATGTCTCCACAGTTTCTAATTTTATATTATTAAATGAGAAATCTATTTTTAGTGATTGTTTTTGGTGGGGTCTGAAAAGCATTAGTTTAGTTTTTAGAAAATTTAGTTCTAAGTTATGTTCTGTTAGCCAGGAGACTAACTTGGACAAAATGCTATTTAGCGTTGTATTTAAATTTATCCCATTGGAGCATGGGAAGACAACAGAAATGTCATCTGCAAATAAGACGCTAGTGGTCTCTATTACTTTTGGCAGATCATTAACGTAGATCAAAAATAGTAGGCATCCTAACACACTACCCTGGGGTATGGATCTCGTCACGTCCCGTTTTTGTGATCGTAAGTTGCTTATTACTCCTGATTTAAAATCAGAGTGCTGCACTTCGACATATTGTACACGGTTCTCGAGGTAAGAGGCAAACCATTTATGCACCATGCCTCTGACGCCTATGCCATACAATTTTTTTAATAATATTTCATAGGAAACTCTATCATATGCCTTACTCATATCAAGCAGTATTCCTACGGCGTATTGCTGCCTATTTATGATATTGAGTATTTGATCAACGTATTTATATACTGCCAAAGTTGTAGAATGGTTCTTCCTAAAACCATTTTGATTTTCGTTGAATATGCCATACTTTTCGCAGAATTCGTAAAGGCGTTTTGACATGGCTGATTCGAATATTTTAGAGAAAGTTGGTAGAAGCGCTATTGGACGATAATTATTTATTTAATTGTAATTAACACTAGTGCTCTGTATTAGTCTTAAGTAGCTTTACCGGTAAACGTGGTTACGATTCACGATTTAAAATTCACCCTGTATAATGTAACCTGTACTCAAATTTTATAAGTTAAATAAAAAAAATTTAAAAAATTTGACCTACTTCCCGATTTACGTTTGACATTTAGCTGAATGGTGGAGCCGGTTGGTAGCCAAATCATCATCTAAATTACACAAGATAAATTAACCATGTTTGGGTTCATTTAATTAATTTTGACGTGCAGTTTGCGATTATTCATAAAAGCAGTGTCCGCAATAAAAGCTTGTCTAATAAATATTTTTTTAGCAGAAACTTATTTGTTATGTTTATTGTCCACAGATCGGGAATGTCCAGAGTTGGATCAGCCTGAAAACGGGAAGGTCGAAGTCACCGGCCGCTTCTTTGGAGACAAGTGAGTTGTACAGTAAAACCAAGGACCAAGAGGACTGACATTCTCCATACTTTGGATCGTACCCCGACCGCAAGGGGATATCCAGGCAAAAACTAGATGGCGCTAAAATCTAAACATTTAACGATGTTATATTGAACAAAGAAACATAGTACAATAACAATTAGTTCGTAAACAGCTAATAATAAATAAATTCTAACATTTAAATACTGTGTCACGCTTGCAAAGTTGAATAATTGTAAATAATATAATTCTTATACCAAGCTTATACATAGATGGCGTTGTAAAATCGGGGAACAGCTTTTTGTATGGAGAATGACAGTCCTCTTGTTTTAATGGTCCTTGGTAAAACCAACAAAGAAACCGGGCAACACACCGTCGAGCAGAATCGCAAATAAAGACACGTTTGTTGTAATATACTCCTTAAAGGCCGAGACACACCGGCTGCGTGTGCACGCACTGTACGCTGCAGCTCCTTGACTTTGAGCGTGACTAGCCGCCATTTTGAAAAACATTCATACTATACAACGCGTACGCCACGCGCACGTCTGCGACGTGTACGCAGCCGGTGTGGCTCGCCCTTTAGTTGGGGTTGTGTACGATCTACTTAAAGAAAACAATACTGTTGTGTGGTTTTGTACCTCATTATCATCCGTTATAAAAGATAAGCGTGCTTCATAGATAAAGACTTTGAGCTTTGACATTTCAGTGGATTATCGACTCTAGGGCCATTGCCAAGAGTTAAAATTGCTTTAATAGACATGTGACTTTAGGCGTATTATGAATTTACACCCGAAAATTCATTAATTTGATGTAGCTTAGTAATAATGTTGTTTTATTCACCTGGATGTTAATTATTATTATTTTAATTGATTATGTGCTTATGTTCAACACAATAATTATTGTACTGAATAAATGAAGTGAAAAAAATGAAAATTCGTATTAACTGTAGAATTGAAATAAATAGAATGAAACTAGTATTTTCGTAATCAGTGCCTAAGGTATATCAAATGTGGCATTTCATCAAAAAAGGGTCCCTACGTTAACGCCATAAGGACCCTTTTCTGATGGACATCAGCCACATATAAAACAAAAAACATCGTCCACATATAAAGCTGTTAAGGAAATAAGTGCATATTTCTAACTAGGGATGTAACGATACACAGTTTTGCCGATACGATACCGATACCGATATATAGTAGGTAGTTAATATCGGCGATACCGATACCGATATCTTAGCTAAATAATGAAGTATAAACTTCAGATAATTGTATGTCCTTATTATAACTAATGGCAATGACTACTGGCTATATTTACCAAAGAGTCAACCTTGAAAGTGTAAAGTAAAAATAAATAAATTGTTAACTCAAAATTCAATTTTTTTTAATTAAGAACCAAAGATTTAATTAACATAGTAATTATCATTGCACAAGGTAATAGACCAATACATAAATTAAGTCAGAAATTGAAACTACTTTTTGCAGATTTTTTTTCATACAGTAAATTCTTTTCGCGCTCTTCAAATACCGGTTGTATAATATCGGCCGATATATAAGGTCCTAATTTATTAGTTGCAGATATTTTGACACATTATACTTTACATTAAAATAATTAACTTTAAATAGAAATTAAGAAATCTTTTCATATAACTTTTTTGATTTCGTTTACCTAACAAAAAAATTAATTATAATTTCGTCTAAAAAAATCACCATGTGCATTATCACATGTCACAATAACACTATCTGTCATGTCAACAGTCGTGTGTCGTAAATGTTGTAGCGGTTCGGCGGGAAAAATGCAAATGTCATTAGGATGGGATTTATCGACGTGAAGTGGCCAGTTACAATTAAGTGGTACGTAAAAGAGCTACTAGAATCTGTTCAATGAGTTTTCATTTAGTAATCACATTAACAGGGTGTTATTACGTAGCAAATTTGTATTTCCTTTTTCTCCAAAAAAACTTCGTAAAAGCTATACTGTTTCATGCTTTAATATACTCCAGAGACCGAGTACTATCAGCTGTAAAAAACTCTGCAACTAATAAATTAGGACCTTATATTGGTATCGGTATCGTTACATCCCTATTTATAACATTGGTGTTTAGAATAATCAACCACCTTTGAACACTTGTCTCTGTTTGTTCTCCAATAAATAAAATAAATAAAAGTGAGTGCTGATCTTTGATGTTTGGTCCCCCAGGGCGGTGTACACGTGCACCCACGGGTTCCACGTGGTGGGCCTGCAGAGCCGCAACTGCCAGGCGGACGGGCAGTGGGCGGGGCTCCCACCCGCCTGCAAGAAGAACAGTGAGTACACAGCAAGGACCATTAAAACAAGAGGACTGTCATTCTCCATATTTTGGATTGTAACCCGACCGCTAGCGGATTTCCGGGCAAAAACTAGATGGCGCTAAAAAACTAAACATTTAACGATGTTATAATTGAACAAAGAAACATAGTACAGTAACAATTACGGGAGACCGGGTATGGTTGTCTCACGGGTTGGTTGTCACAGCAGCCATTAAATAATACGAAACGGAGGAATAAGTGCATCGATTGGTGAAGTAGGGAAGGAGGTGAAGCTTTTGGCGATCTTTTAACTCCGAGCGATGCAATTATTCCTTCGTTTCGTATTATTTAATAGCTGCTGTGACAACCAACCCGTGAGACAACCATACCCGGTCTCCCCTAGTTCGTAAACAGCTAATAATAAATAAATTCTAACATTTAAATACTGTGTCACGTTTGCAAAGTTGAATAATTGTAAATAATATAATTCTTATACCAAGCTTATACATAGATGGCGTTGTAAATTCGGGGAACAGTTTTTTGTATGGAGAATGACAGTCCTCTTGTTTTAATGGTCCTTGTTACACAGTGAGAGAGACACACAAACACAGAGGGAGAGGCAAGTGCAGGCACATAAACAACACAACCACCAACACCCACAACAGTTTGTATATAAACACACATCACACATATTGACTGATCTGACGACCGCTTTAGCTTAGTTGGTAGTGACCCTGCCTACGAAGCAAGAGGTCCTGGGTTCGAATCCCGGTAAGGGCATTTATTTGTGTGATGAGCACGAATATTTGTTCCTGAGTCATGGATGTTTTCTATGTATTTAAGTATTTGTATCCATTAAATATATCGTCGTCTAGTATACATAACACAAGCCTTATTGAGCTTACTATGGGGCTAGTTCGATTTGTGTAAGATTGTCCCCTAATATTTATTTGTCCCCTAATATTTATTATACACAGAGAAGAAGAGAGAAATGTACCTGCAGTAAGTATAAGATATCGGTATCGAGGCTACACATAATTTTAATCTAAAGTTGTCGTCACGTGTTAGTCCTTCACGGTAAAAATCGAGGGAAATAATGAAGTAATAAAAACGCTTGAAAACGCCTGAAATTAACCTCTGCATATTTGGATGACTTCGAATCACCTTTAATGCGCAAATGTTCATACATACCTAGAACTAGCGCTATAAATAGCTATTCATCTCCATTAAAACCACGAAATTGTGTCCACATTGCCACAACGTTACAATCAGATTAATTTCATTCCGTGGTCCTTTTAACCGGATACGTTAACACCCCCCTCACTGAAAAAATTAACCTACACTAAATGACTTTACGACTCAAAATCGAATGGCACGTTTTCAGATTTGTACCGCCCTATTCAAGCAAATTGGTATTTGTGCGCTGGTAAATAGGATTGAAATTACTTTGAATCTGTGTGCTGATCTGGATGATTTGCCTTGCCATTGAAGTAACGAATGTATTCAAAGGAAAATAAGGTTGAAATTGATATATAAAGTAGGTAAATATATTGGTTCTAGATGAATTTCGCAACGAAATCGCATTGTCGCATAATTAGGTAGATTTTTGGAAATGAAATTGGGATTAAAGCGCTCCACGTAAATGAATGTTCGTTCGGATTGGCTTTTAATTGACAAAATGGCTTTTGGTTATTTTAGTGAAATATCCGAAGCGCTTTCATCATTTCCCTTGTTTGAAAATTATTTTTGACACAATTCATGCGAGAGTACCTATAACTTTGATAAATATACCGAAAGAAAAACGCGTAGGAAGAGATTTTAAGATCGAGATCAGTGGTAAATTTTAGACCTTAAGCTATGGCTCCACTGAGGCAGAGACGAGCGAAGCGGAGAGGAGATGGTAGAGTCGACCAATCACCAACAAGTAATGCTTAATACACGCATTTATTAGTTTGGGATCGGGACCAGTAGACGTATGATGCTACGCTTTGTCGCGCGATAAATAAATGATAAAGCATCCGTCACGTTCTGACAAATAGTGTGTGAGAGTGACGGATGCTTTATCATTTATTTAGCGCGCGACAAAGCGTAGCATCATACGCCTACCTACAGGTCGATTTGTGTAAGATCGTCCCCACAATATATACGTGCCGTGGGTCATTCGATCAACTAAAGTAATGTTTTGTATCTGTGGCACAATATCATTGGGTGAGCGATCTGAGTCACTTGATTGCTTTGTTTACCAATTTTAACCCCCGACGGAACACAGATCACAAGTTTTTACCCGACCGCGGCGAAGCCCAAAGGAGGGTTATGTGTTTGACCTGTATGTATGTATGTCTGTATATATGTATGTATGTATGTCCGTTCCTATGTCCGCTCGTAACTACTCAACGGCACAACCGATTTTGATAAATGATACATCATTAGATTCGTCTTGATGGCGCGAGTGACACTGGGTATGCAGTACGTTAAAATAAACAAAATAAAAAAATACCTTAACACTTTTAAAGTGCACCGCGGTTGGTTTTTTTTTTAATATTTCGTTATTGTTATTAAATGTTTGTGTGAATCTAATATTTGTGGTAAATTTGTGCGATCTGGAGCTTTCTTTATTACAGCTTGTAATAGGTATTATATAATTTTTACGTCTTCCTCTACCTGATCAGCAAATGGAATTTCCTCTCCATGTAGCGCCCAAGAAATGCCACTTAGAACCGCGTAAAAATGACGTTTTCCTCTAGCCAAAAAGTGGGATTTGTTCCCAAGCAACGGGCGGACCAATGACATTAAAATAAATAGCCGGACGTAGCCTCTATAACAGATAACTGAAGCGACTCTAGTAAGCCGGTCGCTTAACGCGGATTGATGTGTGCGTGCTACTCGTACATACAAAGCGACCGCCTTACTAGAGTCGCTTCAGTTATCTGTTAACGAGGCTACACCCAGCTATTTATTTTAAGGTCCTTGGGGTGGACATTGACGTTTAAGTGTTACCTGGGGTGATGTAAAAAATGTTAAGCTGGTCCAAATTGTACCTGGCACTAATCTATTTCCCTCCCCCAGTCTACTGCCTGCAACCCCCCACCATCGAGCACGCCCGGCACTCCGCCCTCCCCGAGCAAGCCACCTTCGACCTGGACGCCACAGTCCAATACCACTGCCATACCGGCTACGTGACCAACGGCTTCCCTAGAGCCAAGTGTCTCGCCATTGACAACCAAGCCTCGTGGTACGGACCTGACATCAGTTGTGAGCGTGAGTATTTCTTTCCACCACCACCTTCAATACCAAACACCAACGTAACCAACGGATTCCCGAGAGCCAAGGGTATGCAACTGATATGAGGTGCGAGCGGGACGCCACTGTCCAATACTACTGACATACCATCAACGTGACCAACGGCTTCCCTAAAGCAAAGCAAACTGGGAACCGCTGTCCAAAAGCATTGCCAATCCAGGTACGTCACCAACTTTCCTACCACCACCTTCAATACCATCACCACACCAACGTAACCAACGGATTCCCGAGAGCCAAGGGTATGCAACTGTCATGAGTTGCGAGCGGAACGCCACTGTCTAATGCTACTGACACACTAGCTACGTAACCAACGGCTTCCATGGGGCCAAGTGTCTCGCTATTGACAACCAAGCCTCACGGTATAGACCTGACATCACTTGTGAGCGTGAGTATTCCAGCACCATCCACTATCCCTTTAAGTTGGGCACCGCTGTCCAAGAGCATTGCCATTCCAGCTACGTCACCAACTTTCCTAGAGCTGACCATCGACAACTACCGTGGTATGGACCTGACATCAGTTGCAGCTTGACCTGGACCACTTTCAATACGCTGCCATTCCTCGCCATCGACGACCAAGCATCGTGGTAAGGTCCTGATATCAGTTACGAAGGTGAGTGTTCTACCAAAGGAATGCAACTCCGTTACTTTATGTATGGAAAACTGGGTATCGGTTAAAAGTCGATTTTTTTCTATACTAAAAATAACCGATTGCAATCACTAATTCCACCAACCCTTTGACCTGGACCATCTAATCCACTGTCACTGTCACTCCGACTTACATAGCCAACGAAATTCCATCGACAAACATCGTGGTATGGACTCTTTTCTGGGCAGGTTACTGGGCACCACTGTCCAATAGCATTCTAACTACGTTGCGTCAAGCCACAGACCGAAATTAATTTGTATGTGTCTTTCCAGCCCGCTCGTGCGGTGAACCTGGCGACGTCCCACATGGCTGGGTGACAGCGGACTGCCACACCTTTGGCTGCCGTGCCGTCGTGCAATGTGGGCAGGGATTCGAGCTGGTGGGGAAGGCGGAGCGCTACTGCCAATCCGACGGCGCCTGGGCGCCCAAGGAGCTCCCGACTTGCGTCCGTGAGTAGTTTGATATCTGGTGGGTTTTGGTTGTGAGTCTGTTGATTGGTATTGTAGCGCACGCGCCAGGTGTCATATTCTTCGAAGCGCTATTTCAAACACCTGTGAAACTGAGACCTATTTGTAGATTGTGGTCGATATTCAGTATTTCTACCGCGACATTTATTGTCTTTGCCGTTCAAGCAAACAACTTTGCAAGGAATGATGATCAGAGTTAGGTTTTCAAATGAACGAAGGTGGTATCGGAGCAGAAACGGATTTTGTTAATAGTTCTTGCTACTTCTCATTGGACCTATGCATACGTAACGGTAAAGACATTTCACTGACCAGCTAATACCCTCAAAAACTAATCCTTTTTTTTTTAATCAATTTATTAGGAAAAATTTACATAGGTATATGTCTGCTACCTATATATCTAACGAAGTTATATAAATCAGACTAGATTACTAAATTCATTGTTATTCTATTTTGTATACATAATGAAAGCTAAAATGTCGGTTATTCATAAATTGTAGGTACTTCAATAAAATTAGATGCTAATTCGCTGTGATTCACACACTCGACAAAAACGAATTGATGTTACTTGCATATTCCATACGTAATCGTATATAGTTGGACTACGCTAAAGGCCAACGCACACCGGCTGCGTGTGCGTTGCGTGCACGCAGCAGCTCCTTGACTTTGTGCGTAACGCGTTCAAAATGGCGGCTCAAAGTCAAGGAGCTGCAACGCGCACGCGACGCGCACGCATCCGGTGTGACCCGGCCTTAAGTTTGCAGAGTTTGAAAAAAGGTTTTATTTAAAAATATATGTATGGCAACATGGAGAAAAGATTATTTAATCTTGGTACTTGGCAATAATTCAACCCTTTATTACAAAATGTGTCTACATACCTACTGAAATAAATGTCTGGGTCAGTCTTGTACACATCGATCTAGTACACATAGATCTATTCCAATTAAACTAAGCGATTTCTTCCAGGTTCTTGGATAATTTATATGTATTTATGTATTATTATTTATATAATGTACATGTATAAAGCATTGCGTAGTTTGGTGGGGACTAGATCGCTTGTGCAAGACTGTCCTGAATATTTATTTCAGTAGGCATGTAGACACATTATATACTTATTAAACGGAAAGGTATTTGCCAAGTATCAAAAATAACTAATCATCTTGCTTGTGATGTTGCCATGTGTGTTTTTTTTAAATAAAACCTCTTTTCGACCTCTGCAGACTTAGCGTAGTCTGACTCTATGAGAGCGGAATTATCTTTTAATTCTTTAATTAATATGATCAGTCAGTAGTCGTCAATTGTAAATGTGTCCTTGCTACACTTTCCGCAAAATAGCTGAAACCTTATCCCAAACTCACAGACTCATAACTAAAACCACAAACATGAACTTATCCTGTACTTCTAGCATTGCTTCGTGACAATGTAGTTGCTGATTTAAGTGTCGTTCATTTTGGAATGTTGCATGGTTTTCGAATTAATGTGAATAATTGTGATCTACAATTTTTGTACCGACATAGTATTGTGAGAGAGATACTGCCTTTATGAAAACGGTTTACCATTTAAAAGAGAGTATGACGTCTTCATAGAAACACTGTAAGCACTCATATTTCATATGTTTCTCCATGGAGATTGCCAACTGATCTTTCACTGTGGTTTTTTCTTATTAGTTTTTTTTTAATTATTCATCTTTATCTTTTCAAAGAGTGCTCATACCTACAATGTCTTTTCGATGTGGATTTTATTCTCTTTTCTGTTTTCCGTTTCATAAAGTTAGCCAAAAAAACCTTCATGTTCTTATTGTCAGACTGGTCGAACTTCCTGAAAAATATCCTGAAAAGTCAAACATATATTATTATATATATTACTACTGAACATCGTTCATTATTTTTGATCCTTTTCTTACTTATCTCACCTACTTAACTTCTTCCACGGAACTATTAAGATTTTTTAAATGTGGTTTTACTCTAACATTTAACTTCATATCTCTGTCTGCTTGTCTGGCAGTTGGAAAGTGAATCAATCTCTCATTATACTATGTATCGGTTAGTTCGCATGGCGCTTCCTCTGTCGTGATATCATGGCTATCATAGTAAGCAATTTCATTGTCATGACGCAATTAGTTTAGTGGAGCTCCCACTTAATTGGAATTAGTAAAATTAATTACAAATTGTTTTTGTTTATCAATCTAATATATCTGAGTGGACAAAATAATCGGTAAGGACTGTACTAAATCCACTTCGATTCGTCAGATATTATTGTTGATTTTTCGGCCTAGTTTCAGTCGTTCGGTGATTTTAGTCCGGTTGATATATATTAGTTCGAATATATATGGACCGGACTAAAATCACCGAACCACTGAAACTAGGCCGATTTTTCAAAGTACTATCGTCGTTATTCATTCTTATTGATATCAGGTAAATCAAAATAAAAAAACAATGTTAGTCCCAAAATAGTACCCTGGGGAATACCAAATGTTTCTCGTTTTGCTTTACTGACTAAAACAAAGCACCTGAGTAAAATACTACTTCTAATTATGGCATTTAATCCGATACACGAGAATTTACTTCAAATTTTGAATAACACTTCTTGTGAAATGTGTTAAATGCGATTACATCAAATGCTTTAGATAGATCTTAGAGTACAGTTAAAAACAAAAGTGTATTTATTCATTCAGAATGCGCCAACATTTTGTCAGCTTAGATATATTTAATAGACATTGAATTTATTGCTACAAATGTCTACAAACGTAATTACCTAGTTCCAAAAATGATTTGCAAGCTGTGCGGGTTAGTATATAAATAACATGCTTAGAAAATCCTTTTTAACTTAAACTGCATTTGCATTATAAGCGTAGTATAAAAATATACTCGTACTAACCTTGCCATTTGTCTGGTCACTGCAAACATTTTTGAGATCTTGTATACCTTTATTTCCTAAAAGTCAGTGGGATCTCCACTATTTCAATCTTTAATAATGAAATTAAAACCATCTTTTTTCTCCTTTCCTGCTGCTCTTTAGAAGGAGGAGAGAAGGGGACAGATTGAGTCGATCATTACGTAGTGTGTTTAATGAAACATATTTGTGATCATTACATTATATACTTGTTGTCGTATTCAAATTCTATGACAGTAGTAACAATCCTTCTAAATTTTATCAGTCAAAATGGCCACGATAAAATTACTTACCATAGGTCTCTACTGCCCTTAGCTTACTTAAAACTACATGTGTGTAGATCATTAATATGTAGCAATGGCTTTAAATCGATGTTGAACGTGCAAGAATTTACTGTATAATAATTTCTTAACTGTACCTTATACTATGCTGTAGTGAAAATAAACTGAAAAATGAAACATCGTTTTATTTGCATGAAGCTTTCGATTTGCATGCGTCAACCCAAGAATCTTCATTTAAAAATTGCATTGATTAAAGCGCCACCTGTTTGAAAGAGCGTGCGTTACGTTAAAGCGACGCGTGTCGCCATCTAGTGGTCACGCAGGTGCAGTGCCCGCCGCCCGAGGCTCCGCGCCACGGGAAGGCAGTGTACACCTCCTGTGCTTACAACTCGGTGGTGTCCTATGAGTGCAAGTACGGATACAGACTGGTTGGAGACGCGACGAGGCGATGTGGTGCCGACAAGAAGTGGTCTGGAACTCAACCTTTGTGCAAAGGTAAAAACTTTAGAATCATGTCTTCTAAATAATTTTTGAAATCTAAACGCATTGAAACTGTCCTTGGAAAATCCATTCCTGGAAATTACCCTGCAAACACTTTCTTTATATCTGATGATTTTCTGCCATCTAAATACTTATTACATTTCTGTGTGCTCCACTTTATGGAGGCGACGTTACGAGTAAACAGCCTTAGAGAACATTATAGACATACAGTCATTGATAATGAATGGGGCAATTCATTTAGCAACCAGTTAAATAACTAGAAGACCAATTTGCTATTTTATTTGCACCGTGAAATGGAAGAAGAAGAAGAAATATTTATTCAGTACATAAAATACAAACAAGGAAAACAGAGGGAAAGTCTTAGACACTTATAAATTCTGGGACTAGTTACAGTATTGGAACAGTCGGACAAAATTTTAAATGTTTATGTAATCTTGGGAAATTCCAGAAATCAACTGCGGTCACCCCGGGCAGCTGTGGAATGGATGGCTGGAGAACATCTCCTCGGGCACTGGTCTCGGTGCGTCCATCATCTTCCGATGCCAGGACGGGATGAAAATGGAGGGCAACGGCTCCGCCATCTGCCAAAACGATGGCACTTGGAGCCATCCACTGCCTATGTGCTTAGGTATTACCTTCTTTATCTTATACAACATGTGATAAACTGAACGACTGGTGCCAGGACATCTCGGGTACCGGCCTCGAAGCCTCCATCATCAATTACTGCCAGGATGGGATGACAGTGGAGGTGGAGGGCAAAAGCTTTGCTATCTCCCAGAACGATACGGCACAGTCATCAGCCCCTAGGCTTAGGTACATTTGTTATCATCTAGTCTTCCCTTGCAGAAACCAGTGCATAATTATTGATGGCCCTTTAAATAGTAGTAGTTAACAGAGCAGTTAATTGATGTGATCTTTCGGAACGACTCATATTCAAATTTCATAATTATGTGGGCTTCAACTGCTCTTATACCTTTCTACGATTGCGTGGTCTCTTACAGTTTGAGACAAACTACTAGTTAATATGATTACAGCTTTTTTGGGTGGACTGGTCCTCATCATTTGGAGTGAAAGTTTCCAACGGAATTCTTACAAGATTTCTTTACTTTCAGCACCATGTGTGGTGCCCCACGTATCCCAGGGCAGCATCAAACTGGTGGAGAACAAGACAGGCGGGAACGAGACGGAGGAAAGCACGCAGCTGGTCGGCAGCTCGTCCATGGTTCAACACGGGGAAATCATCCTGGTGGACTGTGAGAATAACTACGAATTCCCGTCGACGAACGCTGCGGTGACGTGCAATAATGGGACCTGGACGCAAATCCCTAGGTGCACCCCGGCAAGGTATAGTAGTTCTTTCAACAACAATACAAACCCTATCCTACCATACCAATATAAATGTGAAAGTTAGGATGATATTTGGAAGATTGGAGGTTTGGATGTTTGGACGTATGATAATAATTCTGACTATAGCCATCGTATAAACTATCGCAGAGGATGTCACTTTTGTATCGCTCCAAGAGACGAAAGGTTAAATAACGAGGTAACCAAATGGATTGAAATTATAGTTGTGCGTTGCAACTATACAAAAGGTCCCAGCTCAGTCACTATACTCGTATCTTCATACACTGGTATTCTACTATGTGAAATGTTACAGATGCAAGAAAATGCCCCGGTTTCCTCGCAACGGTATGGTGATAGCGCCAAAGACGGAACATGGCATGAAGGCGAGGTTCCGGTGCAAGGACGGCTTCGAGCTGAAAGGCAACCCCATCCTAGTCTGCTCTTTTGGGAACTGGACCGGAGAGTCAGCCAAGTGCGAAGAAGGTAA
This sequence comes from Eudemis profundana, assembly GCA_947034925.1. NCBI lineage: Eukaryota > Metazoa > Arthropoda > Insecta > Lepidoptera > Tortricidae > Eudemis > Eudemis profundana. Next base: position 2,525,327 of record OX344814.1, on the reverse strand, counting down.
TGAAAACAAATGAAATGAGATGGGATCGGATGTATGATAGATACGACAGCTAGAGGCTTATGATACGTACGACATATATATTAATCAAACCATTTGCCACACTCATAATGAATTTATCCTTCCAGTGTTCTGCCCTTTTCCCGGCTACATAGAAAATGGGAAGGTCCTTTTAGTCGGCAACATGGGATTATACGACTACAGACCTTACGTGAAGAAGGTAAGACACAAAGAAAATGTTCATCTCTGAGATTTTTTGAATGCTTGCGTGTGTATGTAGATGTGTTAATACCCACATTATGCCAAAGAGTTTGAACCTATTTCAACTCTTTAGTACAGGGTATTTGGACATCTCCAATTGGTTAGAGTAATTAATATTGAATAAGATATATTTATCTTGAATTATGTATTTGTTTTTAGGTGGTGAACAATAAGCAGATAATGTACGAATGTGAAAAGGGATATGTACTGTCGGAAGGTCCACCCGGGGCCACCTGCGTTGGAGGGCACTGGAGCCCCAGAGAACTGCCCAAGTAAGTACGATATTGATATACTTCACTTTCTTCTTCCTGCTAGACCTTATCCCACTCACCCATTGCCCCCAAGGTTGGCCTTCCATATTTAACTTCTAGAACAATCTTTCGGTCAGTTGGTTGATCATCAAAGCCTAAATGCTAAATATTTTAATAACGTTTTTTGTAGGTGTACACTGTACCAACATCCTCGCATAAGGTGGAGTCGCAGGCGTCGATCAATTCCGGAATCGGAAGTACGTCACAGGCGTTCCGCCTTCCTTAGGCACTATTACAACAACATTCGTCGGCAAACCGAACCTCCTAACCCATATGTAGATGAACTATACAATAAGTACAATCACGATGACCCAAAACCAACCTTAAGGCACGCTAACTTCAAAATTTTGAAGAAATTCGATATAGACTCCGATGGGGAAGATATGGAGACTGATACAGAAACTGAACATGAAAATGGGGAAAATTTCCCAACTGCTGTGTACACAGTTTACAATGTACATGGTGAACCTATAGGACATAGGATGTATTCTTATCAACCTGTATACGAGCCCGAAGATGATGAAATCATTCAAAAAGAAGACACTTCCGAATATAAGGATTCTTCAGAGTTTGATGATGATTTATCACACGTTACTGTGTTAAAAGGAGGCATGTTCCCTGATCATCAGTCTGAAGGAAATAATGCAAAGAACATAAATAGGCTAAAACATCAATATTTTGAGAGATATGTTGATAAACGACGGAAAAGATTTTTAACACCTAAAAATAGTGAAGAAAATAAAAAGGTTATGGATGTAGAATTGCAAGGTGCTGAGAGTAATATAGTCGAAGTTACGACAAAAAGTGTTGAAAGTTCAACACATGCCAGAATTAAGCGAGATGTAAATACAGAAGAAAGTGACACAGATTTGTGGACTGCAAGTCCGTTGCTTAAAGATTTTATTAACATAAATGAGGTCGATAATCATTTACTTAAAGTAATACCGCTTGATATTAATTCTGAAAATAGAACAAGTGATAATAGTAAAGAAATGGCTGTCATACCGTTAAAATATAAAAATACAAACTCAACAGAAGTCGACAACATTTTGGATAAGCGTGACAAGAGGACTAGTAGGAAAACTGATCGATTAAATCAGACGACCGCAGCTATCCCTAAAACGTAAGGTATTTCAATTAATAACGCAAACCAAAAGTAACAAAAGACAAATAGGTCCTATTTGAATGACATTTTCTAAAGATCAATTGAATGTTTAGCGACAGCGACTAACATTATATAAAGTCTTTTTGTACAATTATATATCTATTTTTATAGAGGTCGCGACGGTAAAAGCGGTAGACTAAGACAACAATCTGAAGAATCTGAAGAAGGAACAGGACAGACAGATTCGAAAGACAGTGAAGGAACTAAGTCAGAAGCAAACGGTGAAAAGGGAAAAAAGGGACGGCCGAAGAGTCCTTGTGACCCGATAGAGAGCGAACCCTACGTGAATATTGAAATTGTCAAGTTGGGGCGTGATCCTAATAATACATTTAGCTCGGGTAAGCATAAAATATCAATCAACACTCTTGTATGTTGTTAAATTGTATCTAAATGACGAATGACTTTTAGACTGATAGCAATTAACGACGTTAAATTTGCAACTGGCCTTTCGATTTCAGATAAAATACTTTAAGATCTAGACGAAACCAAAATGAAAACCAAGAATACTTTTAACGTTGTACATCATGTTATTTTCTGTGACCCAGGTACAATAGTTAGAGTAGCCTGTGGCAAAGGCTACGGTCTCAACCTAGAACTGAATGCCACAGCAAAATGCGTCAGAGGCAGATGGAAGCCCGACAAGCCGAAATGTGAAATCCGTGAGTCGTGTCTATAAGTAAATGATTTTGGAATGAAATTTGTCCCGTTTTCTGTAATGCGCATGGTTAGCTTCCCAGCCAATATTATCAGCAGTTATAGTAGCTAGTCCTTTACTTGCAAGAGTACCACAGGGGTGTGTTCTTGGGCATCAACTTTTCCTGCATTTATAGTTTGTGATATTTTGTGCCTCATTACATTATCCTTTTTTAAAACTTGTAACAAAGGTCTGACTATTCCAGCTAATGTTATTTCAATGAAGGAGCGCAAGTTTCATGACGTATAACTAAAAATGAGTAATGTACATAATCTTGCGTAACTTACGAGAATCCGCTACCAAGCAACTGCAATCTATGGTTTCTCCTTGATTTCTATAATCAATGGAGTTCCTCTATCTTTAACAAATTCTGAAAAATAAATTGACTGAATCGGTTAATTCAAAGAACCAAAATCAGAGTCTACTCTGAAGCTCTTCGTTCAAAGTTCGTATCGTGCCATCGTGGTCACACAAAAACACGACAGAAGTGAAAGAGGGACGGCACAATGTGAATTTTCCTAGCGCTTCGGAATATAGGCTTGTTATAGTTGATTTTGGTTGCTTGGAATAAACTGATTCAAATTAGTGAAAAATTGGAATTTCCTACGTCTGTGTTCGCAGAGCCATGCCATGTGCCTTCGACGGAGTATGGAATATACACCATGTCTCCTGACGCTAGCCATACGAACTTGGGCCCAGTGCTGGGAACCCCGGGAACTGGGCATGCGGAAGAGAGAGAGCTGAACGAGACAGACCCAGTGCCGAACGGGCAGGTCGTGCATTTCTCCTGCGAATATGGGTAAGTCTAATCTTGCGACTCCCAAAAAGCTTGACACCGTTGTAATAACTGGACTGAAAAATCGCAGTGACTTATGACGATGATGTTTAAAAGAAATTATGTTGTAACTAAAAAGTAAAATAAATGTAGGTAAAGTATCGTTGCACCCCGTAATTTTGCTTGTTGGTTGTCTTATCCTCACATTCCACACCTAATCGATTTTTTCAATCATCTCTATAACAAGTTGCACATAAAATTTCTTCGTAATATGTATAGCAAAATACATACGTATTACCCTTTTATGTACCCGACACGATTTCTTCAGGGACACTTAGGGTACGACTCACTAGAGCTGCGTAGAAATCTGGGACTAATTTATTTCATTATTAAAATTTTAAGGTGTAAGGTAGATAGTATCGGCCTTTTGGAAAAATTCCTGAAACTCTCAGTACCTGATGAGTACTGCAGCAGGCGGCGGCGCCCGCCCCTGCTGGCCGCAGCGCACACGCGCACGCGCCTGCGCCTGCACTCCCCCGTTCTGCGCGCGACTGCGCTCATCAACTCCCTGCTCGCGGCACATTCTGAATGCGATTTGTTTGCGACAGGTATAGCGAGACTGATGATAGAATGGAAGAGAGTGCTAGAGAGAGAGCAAGATAGATATCTTGTAGCTGTAAGTTAGTTAGTAAGTTTCTGAGTCTGTGTAACGCTTTGGTTTGTGTCAACTGTAATGTTACATGTTTTATGATTCAATAAATAATAATAATAATAATAATAATAAAACTATAAAAAGTAATACCCAGTACCTGTTTGTTACAGTTGGAAATTTTATATTCCACATTCATGGCTATAAAATCGAGACAAGGTCAAATACATACAATCATAACAGTTTTAATACTTACATACTTAACATCATTAACACATTCATTCAACAAAGTAGCGGGGATCACAATATACGTAACCAGAAATTTCTTGCATAAAGTACTAAATATAAATAATGTCGTATGTAAATACTCGTAGCCAATTCTTTCTTGTATTATGATTTTAATTTAATTTAAATGTTTAACTTGACGTAGATCAAGTAAAACTTTAATGTATAATATAGTTTTCTTGTACTATGTTCCAGATACAATGTGCAAGGGCCGACCAACCTGCGCTGTTGGTTGGGAGAGTGGGCGGTAACCAGCATGCCAGAATGTGTCCCAGGTATTTTGCTTTCTCTAATTTCTCTGTCTTTTTTTATGTAATAAAGTGGCAAACGAGCAGACAAGCTGCCTGATGAAAAGCAGTCGTCGTCGCCCATGAATATCTGCAATACCAGAGGTTCCTAGAGGTTCCAGAGGGACCTATATGTTGCCGATCTTTGATAGCTCTGTTTACTCGTTTCTTGAGGTACCCCATGTCAAAGCGCTCCGGGAACACCTCATTCCACATCCTGCCCGTTCATGGCGAGAATGAGCGAGATGCCTGTTTGTTTTTGGGATGCCAACGTCTAAAAATCTTGTCTAAAAGTCTTTCTCTCCTCAATAACAACGCTGGATAACATAGTAGTAAATACGTTTAATTACTTAGCCTATTTTTGTGACGCATTTCTGTAAAAGCCCTCCCTTTTTGCACTCCTCATATCGTAACTCACTAATTTCCTAAGCTTAGCCAATCCTATTCCTTATACTTCATCTAGTTATGCGTCTACATAATATGTAGTGCTGTTTGTAGTTAATTTTTTTATGCAATTCTTTTGAACTCCTTATTTAGAAATTCAATCTACGACTTGCGTAAGATTCTTCGATTATGTAGCTCTAAACTCAAACGCTCTAGTCTATTTTATTACGTCCTACTGCTGGGCACAGCCCTTCATACATACAGAGTGAATGGGCAGTAATTCCCACTCTATCCTACAGCGATATTCGCATACAGCGTTGAATTTCTTCGCGGATGTATGCAGGTTTCCTCACGATGTTTATCGACGCCGAAATGATAAATGTAAAACTTCCGAAAAACTCATTGGTACAAGCCAGGATTCGAACCCACGATCTCTGCTTGGAAGGCGCATTTGAATCAGGGATCGTTACCGGTATTAATTAAATTTGAAATATCTTCCTTAATTTGCAACATGTCCTTGATATTTTTAAATTTAGGTAGCAATATTATATAAATAATTTAATAATAAAAAAAATATTCAATAATAAGCGAGATGCCGAATATTTTTGTATGAAAATTATACCGGTATACGATCCCTGATTTGAACCTCTCGGCTACCATAGCTAAAGTCCTATATATATATATGATGATCACATTTCCAGCCCCGTGTGAGCTGCCCCTTCTCCACGGTGCGACATACGAGGCCGGTTACCGCGCCGGCCTCACGGTGGCGCACGCCTCGTCGGTGAACATAGCCTGCGAGGCCGGTCGGTCCCCCCCGGCCACACTCAACTGCCACCTCGGTCGGTTGCAGCCGACAGTGCACGATTTCTGCAGACCACTAGGTACACAATTAATTTTTTCATCCCCATCATTCATCTCTACCTTGAGACGTCCACTGATGGATACGTCTCCCTCAAAGACATCCACAACGAATTCCCCCCAAAATCTGCCACAACAACCGCTCGCTTTTTGCCTACATCGCCCTCCGGCGAACTTAACCTGGTCGTTTGACCCTCTTGTGGAGGCCTCTTCTGCACGATGTGACCTACGAGGCACCGCGGTGGCTTCACCGTAATATATGTCTGACCTCACAGAATATAATACATTTTCCAATATACAGCGTATAGGTCTAATACGGGCGAACAATTAGACCAAATATAGCGTTTAGTAGTGTTATCATTAATTAATATGATTTTTTAAATTACACTTAATAGTGACCTCGTAATTATTTTTTGAAAATTTACTGAGCAGCAATGTACAGCATACATGCTTGTTATGACACAAGATACGAGCTTTTTTAAAGTAACTGTCAACTAGCGTGTTTGTCAACTTGAATGTGTTGCGTTACATTGCGGCCCGAATTATTTTGTATGGTAAATATTTTAATTGTGGTTTAAAGCAATAGTTATCTAAATATGCTTCTTAGGTCCTATGCTGACCACCGTTTCAATATTCGCCCGTATTAGATTTACAGGCTGTATATGTATATCTAAATTATATTTTTTTTTTCTGAATTGCGAAGATACCCATGAATAACACACCACAAAATACAGGACCCTCAATCCCGAAATACTTGATCAAAAACAGAGCAGCCCGTAAAATTGTTACATACGTTTATTTTGAACAACTATTCATAGACACTCATAAGAGTCATAAGCACTGTTATGTTCTTAAAAACTAGAATCACAAAACGTCCTATCAAAACACAGGCAGTTACACAACTACCTATTTCATCAGAGACTTTATAAGCATGTGACCACTTCTAGCTAACTTATCAAGACCACGACCAACATCAGAGTTCCAGAGCGGATCAGATATTGTCAGAGAAGACGTGTCAGATCTGGAACCAGATTTAGAAGGAAAGGCGGTGGCGGAATGCGGCCCACCAGCCAGGTAAGCGAATTTCCTACAGTGATTCTGAAAACAATCGATGGTGGAAAGGAAAGAGTCGCCAAAACACTGAGGGAATCGTCGGGGACCAGCCGAAACTTAACTACAAAAGAAATCTTAAAGAAAGATCCACCATTAATGCAGCAAAAAAGCAATAAAGTCTACGTTCCTGTGAATTTGCTCGCTGTACATAGTGGATTGTCACCCGCCGATGTCATATTATGGTGTTCTTTCTTTTCCAACGTCGCAGTGTTGCTTTAATGTTTTTAAAGTGGCATATTATGCTATGCAACTAAGTCTTTTAAGCTTCTCAATAGTATTAATTTCATTATCTCAAGGATAACTAATGTGTTTAATGATGATAATCTTTACTATAAATTTACACTTTAACATGATTGTTGAAATGCTGATTGCTGAGGTCTTTTTCTCATCTCGGTCTTATGGCTTCAAAGAAATAGTTGCACAATAATTGTTATTGGTTAATTTCAAAGCGCTTTCATTGTAGCTTATGTGTTTTTTTTTACATTAACAGACATCTCATACAGAGAACATTGAGTCATGTAACGACTTTTGTTTGGTTTCTCTACCGAGGCTTTGATCGCGTCGATTTTTCGTGTTTTGTTTGTCAATAGTTTATTTTGCTGTTGTGTGACATACTGAAAAAAATATTTAGGAATACGTTGTCTTCGACAAAGGTTACACTGTGAGATTTCATAAGACAATTGATATTATTAATGATAGCGATGCTATACTGCCAAACTTTTGGTAACAGACGCCGCAACAAGAAAAAGAAAAAAATAACGAAGGCACGACAAGAAAACATTTCCTGGGAGCTCATACAGTTTTTGCTGCCTGAAATTAAAAATCTAATACTTGAGAAGATCAGACCAATGTTGTTGTTGGTGCACAATTTAAATCACAAATTAATGTTTGCCTAATTTGTTCTGTAGAATAATAATCAAAGAATATGAAATTTTACCTTCCAATAAAATTGATATTATGTTTCTTGAGACGTCCGAGATCTGCATTTGAGAGTGAGCGCGCCAGCGCTTACTCGAAAGGTCGATAGATGCCGCTGGAGTCGCCCCACGCCGCCGCCGTCACGTGACCGCCCATTCAGGTAACCTGCCAACATACGAAACTTGCGCCTCGCTGGCCGCCATTAGAGATTGCCATTGTTGAGGAGGATATGCCGTTATTAGCCTACCAGGAAGACATTAATCAGATCTCGGACGTCTCAAGAAACATAATATCAATTTTATTGGAAGGTAAAATTTCATATTATGTGTTCTGTTTGACGTCCGAGATCTGCATTTGAGATCTGTTTATTATCTCCTGGAGGCGAGCTAGCAGGCGCAGTACCTTAGGGTTACAGCAGTGCGAAGAGAAAGTGATCTAGGTGATTAGAGAAAGAACAAGCTTTTGTACCGAGATAAAAACAAACATTTATTCTAAGCAATGTTTCAAGTTAGGCGATATTTATCAATAGTTTTAATTTTTACAGGATATTTGATGATTGAAATCACGAATCATACATTAAATAGTCTTGAGAGAGATTTTTCGACCGAATCACCTTGCAAAGTACCGATATCTTTTTGGTAATAACGTCTAAAGGTAGATTCATGTTGCCAATTGGCTTTTTCTAGGATGTCGTTAATTGGATAGTTTTCTAGCCAGTTTAGCGAAGATACCGCGCATCGAAAGCTACCGGGCGAGGCTTGTATACCAGATTCTGCTAAAAGACGCTTAAGCCAACCTCCGATCATCGTGGGGGAGGCCGGTTTAGACGGGGCTCTAGTTGATACAAATAAATTGGTACAGTCTTCCCTAATATTTTCTGTCATTCTTATAAGTTGACGTATCCAGAATACTGGGTTAATATTTTGAACAGGAGCTTCCAGTAAGGTCCAGCTAGACTGCTGGTAAGACGCTCTGTCGGTTTTAGAACCAAATTTAGGATGTAATGTAATAGAGCGAGGATTATCTATATAATTACCGGGATTGCAGTGTAGCAGGGTGAGGTCGTGAACCCTGCGACCCGAGGCTAATAGTAAGATCGCGGCAGTTCTTCTAGATACGTCGTACAAACTATTTAGGTCAGGCGTAGTATCCGATAGGTATTTGATAAGGATTCGTGCATCCCAGACCGGAAGTTTAGGGGGCGGTGGTTTTGCTATGGATATAGCTTTCAGAACGTGTTTAACCAGAGCATTAGAAGAGATCTTAGTGTCCGATAGAGGTTCACAGATCGATGCTATCACTGATTTATGCACTAAAATCGTCCGGTATGCTAACTTATCTGACAAGAACAGCTGCGCGAGGTATCGCGCCACTTGGTTGGGTGCAGGTACCTGGCAGTTAACGTCGTTCCTGGCGCACCACGTTGACCACTTGTTCCATATTGGGACGTAGGTTTTAACCGTAGAAGCGCGCCAATGAGACGCTAGAAGGTGTTTCTCCTGCTCCGACCAGTCCGGTGTCAGCACGTCCCACCCGAAATGAGCCAGGCCTCGAGATCTAGGTTGTTGATTTGTGGAGGCGGGCGATTCGACGACGTGTCGACCAGCACCGCCTGTAGGTTCCGTACCTTCATCGGCCTTGCCACCGCCCGCTTCTTCAGGTCTGGCCTCCAAAAGGGCTTGGTCCATCTGGGCGTTATCACGATGAAGAGGCCCGATGCGGTGTTGAGGTGATGTAGGACTCGAGGCAGGAGGCTCGGCGGTGGAAACACCCAAGCGAGGTCGTAGTGCCAGTAGCTGCTGAACGCGTCGTGATAGCAGGCGTTCGAGTCTCGCGAGTCGAGTGAGACGTAGTGTGGCACTACGTGGGCGCGTTCGGAGGCGAAGAGGTCGATGGACGGGGTGCCCCAGCGGGTGAAGATCTCCTCCGTGGCTTCCGGGCGCAGGTGCCACTCGGGGGTGGATCGCCCCCTCGACAATCCATCGGCCTCCGGGTTGTACCGACCTGGCAGGTAGTAAGGATCCAGTGTTACCTGTAGACGGTCCGCTAATGCTAACAGTCGGCGGGTCAGACGAAGTAGCGGGGGAGACTTTGTCCCGCCTTCGTTTCGTACATACGCTACGACTGTCCTGTTGTCTGTCTGTAGAATTATTCTTGAGCGTTTCAGCTTTCGGCCTTCCGCAGACAGCGCCGCGAAGACGGCGTACATTTCCTTGAGGTTGCAGTGCCATCTCTTTTGGCGAGGGTTCCATGGCCCATGCAGTGGTTTTCCGTTGACTAGGGCCCCCCATTGGTAGTCCGACGCGTCTGTGACTATGAAATTGGTCGACTTTACCTCTGAGTGGATCGGAGTCTTCTGTGTGATGTTGTCGATCCACCATGCGAGGTCCTCGCGTACGGACGTCGGGAGGCGCTGAGCGATGCCGGGGTCTCTCCGAAGTTCCCTGAGGTGATGTTGGAGGCTCCGGCAGTGCAACCTTCCTCTGTGAGTTGTAAAGTTGGCGAAATTCAGACGGCCCAGGAGGCTTTGAGCCTCTTTCAGTGCGAGGGCGTCGGACGTAAGGCAGATCTGAAGGGCGCGACGTAAGGAGCTCACTTTCTCCTCTGGCATGGAGCGTGTGTTGTGCCGTGTGTCCCATGTAATGCCCAGGTACTCGATTGACTGAGTGGGAGCCAAGACTGACTTCTGGTAATTGATTCGCCAACCTAAGTTGGTCAGAGTCTCTCGAACGATGGATACCTGCCGAGTTAGGGATCGCCTCGATTGGTTCGCTATTAAGAAGTCGTCCAGATAGACGATAACTCGTAGACCTTGGGATCTTAGGATATGTGCCACCCAGTTTGAGACGGTCGCAAATATTTTTGGAGCCACGGCTAGGCCAAACGGTAGGCAGGTCATCTGGAGTAGCTGACCCTGGTAACTTACCCGCAGGAATCTCCTGTGTTGGGTCTGAATAGGGATGTGATAGTACGCTTGGCTTAGGTCGAATTTGGCTAGCCAGTCTCCGCATTGAAGGAACTTGTGCATTTGATAGTGGTTGAAGAGATGGAAGCGAGAGGGTACCATGTATTGGTTGAGTGACTTCAGGTTGAAGATAGTTCTGGTTTGGCCGTTGCTTTTCGGCCGCAGGAAAAGATGAGAGATGTAACTGGGAGTAAGAGGGGCGGGTTCTAAGATTCCGTCTCGAGACATGTTTAGAATCTCCTTCGTCATTTGTGATGATTCTCGGGTTTGAAATTTTTCTAAAAAATCGACTGTTGGAAGAATCAAAGGAGGTTTTTGAACAAAAGGAATACGTACTGATGAAATCAAATCTAGAACAGGCTTTGGGGCTTTTAGGGCTATCCAATTTTCCCGATAAAGTCGAAGACAGCCTGCTGAAAATTGCGGAGAGTCATTTTCTGAGACGGCTTCTACGTTTTGAACCATCCCTTTCCGATCCCTTTTTCTTAGAGGTAGCATCTCGAGCTCGCTTAGGAGCGGCGGGTTTTTTGTCCGATTTTTGTTTATACTGGCCGCGGCGAAAGGATTTGTCTTTGTACGATGAAGCCTGAGCGGGTGAGCGAGGGCGAGCGAAGAAATGCTGCGGGTGCCGCTTCGTGACCTTGTCAAGGCCACCGATCTTCTGTAGGTACGCGGAAAGCGACTCAGGGTTGAACATATATTCCGAAGTGGGCGGAATCTTTTCGATGTCCTCTCTCATATACTTATCTTTGACAGTTTTCAGCAAATCGAATCGTCTGTCCGCTATGGCCTCCGCCCGCTTTCCGGAAACGATCTGGAGGATGTCTTGAGATATGACCTTAAAGTTGGACTGGTTATCGAAGAGATCTTTCACCTTGGCGAGAATGGCGTCGGGCGTCCCGGCTTCCGGCGTGCCCAGCCATCGAATGAGACCGGACAGGGCGTCGTTGACGGCCTCGTTCTGAGCTATTACCGCATTGCACAGCGCTGCGTAGCTCCGCTCCGTCTGGGCCGCGCGCGGGCCCCGGGATGTGGAGGGGCCCTCGAAGCGGCGCAGCTCCTCGTTGATTACAACCTCGGAGAAACCCGGGGAAGCGAGGTACTTCTTCTGGGCGTCGACGTAGCGAACCGCCTTCCACTCCGGGCAGTTGAGGCGCGATAGCTCGCAGATTCTCGCGACCCTACCGGGGTCCGCTTTGGGGACGACCGGGTCTTTGACGGAGACGGAGAGACTGGTGATGCAGTCCCGCGGCGGCGGCATCGGGGCCGGCGTTCGCCCTTCGGGGGCCGCGACACGTGGCGTGTCGAGCGGCGTCAGCGCGGCGGGGGGCGCCGTCGTGGCGGCCGGGCCCGGCGTGACGAGCGGCGCCACGGGGGCGGTCGGTGCCGGCGTGGCGACCGATGCCTGCGCGGTGGGCGTGGGCGGCGCCGCGGCGGGTGTCGGGGCCCTCGTGGCGGCCGACGCTCGCGGGGTGGCGACCGGTATCGCCGTCGGCGCCCCCGCGAGACGGGTAGTTTCGGGATCGAGCACGTGGGCCGAGAGGATATTATTAAGCTGGCTCACCAATTGGTTCGAAAGGTATTCGAACCTCCGCTCCATTCCCGTGGACGTGGAGAACCGCGAGGCGCCGGTGTGGCGCGAGGCGCGCGAAGAGGCGCGGCTGTGCCTCGGGCGGCTGTGTGCCGACGGCGAGCGGCTGCGGCTGCGGTTGCGGCTGCGGCTCCGCCAGCGCTCGCCGCGTTCGTCCTCGTCCTCGCTGAGATATTCGTTCCGATGTCGCGACGGTCGCGAAGCACGCTCCCTCTCCTCCGACGCGGGGCGACTCCCGTTGCCGTTCATTATGCAATATACGAAAACTGTTAGTGGAACAGAGAAAAAACGAACTCAGGGGGACGTTCGTCTGGTTCCGTGGTATCTCCTACTTCGATCTCGGAGATACCGTAAAATTCACAAGAACAAAGAAAACGTACATCGTAACGTGAATTCGCAAGAACGGAGCAAACGTATGCCGTAAGTTTTACGAGAACAAAGGAAATGTTCTACAATTGAAGGTAGAATTAGTAACGCAACGATTTTTTTACTCCTACGCAGTCAAGGCGACAAAGTAAAGAAAAAATTTACGAAAGAGGGTAGGAAGAAAATTTGTAACCTTTCGTAATAAACCTTGCTAAACGAGCAGAGGTTTTAAATAATCTACTTAATGAGAATATAAATAGACATAAAAGATTTCTAGAGTTCGTACTGCGTAAGTATAAGGAAAAATACGGACCTTCCGAGCTGTACGGCAGACGACGCAACAATGGCAATCTCTAATGGCGGCCAGCGAGGCGCAAGTTTCGTATGTTGGCAGGTTACCTGAATGGGCGGTCACGTGACGGCGGCGGCGTGGGGCGACTCCAGCGGCATCTATCGACCTTTCGAGTAAGCGCTGGCGCGCTCACTCTCAAATGCAGATCTCGGACGTCAAACAGAACACATAATACACAAATAAAATGTTCTTGCGAAAATCTAGCGGTGCAACCATATACTTGCGGACTATTTTTCCAATTCATTTGTCCGTAACTGAATTATTTGCTGTGAAAAAGGAAACATTTAGAAAGAAACTCCACGCAAGTCGAACGCAACGTATTCTGGTTCCGAACGTTGTTGCGTTGTCGCAGCTGAAATGATAGTATTTTTGCAAAGTCTGCATTTCTTATTTGCTGGCTGGAAAGACTGAAGGGAACGCAGGCGTTCAGGGACGCCAAGCCCTGGTGAGAGCCTCATAGGTTCGGAATTTTCCTCTTTATCATCATGACTCATTACGATAGATGCATCATCATCTACCATTTCAGGACGGTTGGTTGCTTTAAGACTGGCTGATTCTGTTTCGTGCAATATGCGTGGGAAATGCTTTTGTGTATCTATTTTTCATTACTTGACTATCAAGTTATTACATACCCTTAATTTTTGAGTTCTTTCAGTTGGAATATGACCGTTATAACAAATTATGTCTCAAGATGTGACATGGTGGATCTAATATAAACTAAAAATCCTATTGGAATAGTTACATACCATAAGAGGCAAATAAAGATGAATTAAAGCATCATATGGTAGTTTAGAAAAGCAGTAAACGTAAAAAGCAACTGCAAAAAAGGGAGAAGGAAAAAAAGACAATAACAGGCACAACATGGACTATAGCAGCCCTAAATAGCAAGGCATGGACATAATTGGACGAGGACTTTGCCGAAATTTTACACACAGACTATGTTCTTGGTGTAGAAGTATTATTTCAATTTAAGCTAATATTTTAGTGAAATCAGAGCTAACTCACTCCAGGATTCCGTTTCGCGGAAATTATTATTAAATCTCGCGGAAAAAAGAGCACGCGTTATGTACGCGTTATGCGATAAAGAGAGACGGTTGGATGCGGGTCAGCTCCGTCCGACGCGAATGGCAGTTTTGTTAGGGAGAGAGGCTTCTGTAGGTATTACTAATTCTTATTGTGTGCTGAAATACGAAGTATAGATACATAATGTAAGTTAGAAATGATATCTTCGTTTTCAAAAATTTCACCTATTACAGATAAAAGAGTACTACTACTAGTTTTACTTAGGTACTTCTTATAGAACTTCTGATTTTTTTTGTCAGGTACTGATTCTTAAAATACCTTTTTTTGTTACTTCCATTTCTCTAGTTTCTCCTGAAAATTTAATTTACTTAGTCACGATCCTCCACGCGTATTGTATACAGTTTGGCCCTGTTTTATCGAAACCAACTATTTCAAATAGCAACATTAATAGTTTTTTCAATGGTTCTGATTCAATTTTGATTCGATGATTCTGATTTTTAAGGTTTATTCACGACAATGATCGACTGTCAAAATGTCAAATCCTCAGAAGGCAGGGCTTAGTCATATTTCTTATGAATGGCAAGTGGTATTGGATAATTCTAGAGATTAGAGAGGCCACACAGTCTGTTGTTTCTTCTGGAACTGTCTGATAGTATTTACAAACAGATACGACACCTAAATACGATAGAAATACTAATTGGGTAGTAACAATATAATAGCCGAAAATGTATCTTACGTGGACGGCCGAGAAATTGACAAATGGCTCGTGTGTCACTTGTGTATCGGCAACCTACAATCACGGCCACTGTAGCACATAATTAAGTACTAATTAGTTCCAATATGTTTCCTCTTTCGTTTCTTGAATTACTCATGCCCTTAAACTTAGTCATTTTTGCAATGGATGATAACTTTGCCTCATTACTTACCTCCTGACGATCTTTGTATTCATATAATTGCTTAGGTACTTATTATCTAGATTCTAGAACTACTAAATTAAATATCTTAATTCGATCAACGAAACTTTAAAAGAAGGTTGTCACGATGAAATAATTACAATTACTGTTGCAAAGTTGTCAGCTTTAGGTCGCTTTGAGGAACAGCGACGCAATTCGCGACTCGCGAAGAAAAGCGAGTCGCGCAGGGCTCGAAACCGGTATTTTCTAAAAAACACGAAATAGCCCAATACTTTGAATTATTTTATGCTTTTTATGTAGAGCTCAGTAATGTATTTAAGTCATGATTGCGTATTATTAAATTGTCTGTTTAAAAAACGAAATAATAAACCAAAGAACGATAAGAACGGAAAGAATACCGGTATTTTTGTATGGAGCAAATACCGGTTTCCGAGCCCTCAAGCAACGCAATTCGCAAAATCAAACGCACAGCGAATTCTGTATATGGTCTCCATGAACACACTCATAATTCGCTATGCGTTTGATTTTTGAAAGCGCAAACGCTTCTTTGGTCACATTTTTACGCATCGCATCGTAGATGCCTTTCAGAGGCCCAATATGAAATAACTAAGTTTGGGGGTACTTGCCACGAACTCTTCTTTTAGGTTATTGTAAGGAGTTTTTGTATAAGAAAGCTATTTGTATGGCCACGGTTCGCTTCTTATGTCTTGGCCGTGCTTGGATTTAGTTGCTATTTTGTCAATCGATGTTAGTGCATGTAGTTTGGATAATTCGTCGCATTTTTATTGGGAAAATAAATGCAACGTCTAACCCTAAATGCATTTGGATACACCAGCTAATAAATAAATATACTGAAGAGTCTGAAAACCATTCAAATGTGTTTTTCTGTCAGTTACCCGTTCGAGGGCTACCTAGATGCTGTCCCAGTAGTTGCACCGTTGGATGTTGAGTTGTTGGGTCATAAGCAGTGATCGGGGATTTCTATGCCACACCGCGGTAGGTATGTCAAGTAGAATAGTATTTTATGCAACCGTTGTATCAGTAGGCTCAAAAAGCCGCTCAAAGAGCCGCCGCGGCGGCGAGTATCGCAAATAGAGACGCCATGAGGGTTTTTTGACTTCATTATACAACGTTGCATACAATACTTTTTCTACGACTAGGTTTTAAAATATAAAATACCAAATTAAATATGAGCTATATTTAATTTTGTATTTTATATTTTAAAACAAGGTAAATATGACATAATATGAATGACAGTATGTGTCTATGGTAAACTTTTTTTTATTTGACGTATACTCGCTAGTGACACGCAGTGACGATATTAAAAACACTTTTTTTTATGTTGGCATCAATGAATTAAGTTCGGAAAGTTTTGTTTTTCTTAAAAGCCGTAAGAATTTAATTGTTTGTTACGTTGGTAGTTGTGCATTTTTATCGTAAAGTTAAAATTGAGCGCTTAATCCTTGACCTAAGTTTAACCTAGATTTAGAAGTCTGTGGCTGCTAGCAGTATCGTTTTGCGACTATATCGACACTAGTGCTGTTATCGGGAATAGAGTATAGACTTCTCTGAACTCATAATTATGTATGTTCTTATATTAGTGTTCGTGACCAAGTAAAAGACAGATAAAAGTACAGGAGTAGAAAAATGGTAATATGGATACGCCGCTTGGCCCGCGACACCAATAAAGCTGTTCGAAAAATAAACGCTATTTCGGTGTTGGTAATATGTTTACAGAATAAATGACATTATTATAATGATTCCGGTCATTCACCTCGAGTGGCATAGAAATCCCCGAACACTGGGTCATAAGCCACCTGTCCCTACGGCACAGTATAATAGCAGTAGGTAATGTTTCTTTACAAAAGGTACATCGCGCGCTTGAATGTGTGCGCGCCGTGTACGAACGCACTACAAGCAAAGTTTTACGATTATTGCGCGTGTGTGTGAATACGTGTCACGCGACTCACGTGCACCTAAGCGGCCGAAGGTGGATTACTTGTATTAGTTCGATTGGCAGAGTGCAAAGCGGGTGGAGGGGGTAGCCTAAACGATCACAGCGCTCGCTACGGCTAAAATTGTCATTTTTGTCGCTGACTTTTCTCACTGAAAACAACCATTTTAATATTATTGGCAATACTGTTACTGACTACCATTGTCCAAAATTGTGTAATATAGTAAAATAACACAAGATTTAATTAATATTTTTCACAATATTTACTTACTTCTCGTTTGACAGCGGTGACAATATTGTCCATAATGGCCGCCTGTGACGTGGCGCTGTCGTCGCGCTCGGTCCCAATACACACGTTCACATAAGGACAGGTTGATCCGCTTCATCCTTCCCGCTGGTCCGCTGCTCACTCTGAGCAATCAGCGAAAAGTCAAAGGTGGCCCTGGCCATCGTCCTGGTTCGACCCCAGGCGAGCAGGCCCCCACCTAGCCCGACACCTATCGTGGTAGGCCGGGACAGGTGACCTGGTTCGACTCCAGGCACTTACCCAGCCCGATGTGCGTGCCGACTGTGTGTACGGCACACGGTCGGACGCCCTTGAGTGGTCTGGCCAGCGACCTGGTTCGACCCCAGGGACCGCAACGGCCAACCACCCGGCCCGACAATCACCATGCCCGGTTATGGGCTGTGAGTTTGTCAGGTTTAAAAAAAAAAAAAGGGTTACTTGTTCGTCTTTGTACTTTGCCGCAGGCGAGTAAGCGATAAAATTGGCCGAAAAACTGTTCGCTCGGCTGTCTATCACACTAATATTATAAAGGGGAAAGTTTGTGTGTGAGTGTGTATGATTGTTACTTCTTCACGTCTAAATGGCTGCAGCGATTTTAATAAAATTTGGTACGGAGTTAGCTGACACCCTGGATTAACACATAGGCTACGTTTAAACCGCTGGTAACACCGCGGGGCACAGCTAGTACTTTAATATTTTACAGTATAAGTACGGTAGTTTCTTCTCAGCTAATAGTATTTAAAGTGCATTTGGTGGTTAAAAGTTTAAAGGTTTGTTTAACAATAAAGACCAGTTGGATTTAATATGCTTTTATATCCAAAATAATGTTTAATCGTTTCTTTGGATGTAATATAACGCGCCTATTTTTCCAATTTCATCTACTGCAAGTTTGCGTCTGTGAAGTTAGCTACTAGTAACTTTGAGGCTAACTCTACAGACATAACCTTACGTGGCGTCAATGAGGGATTTCAAAAATCGTAAATCCACAAGTAAAACTACAAGGTACACCTAAGGTCAATAAAACCCGACTATGAAAATACTACATTACACAACTAGGGTGGTAATAAAAAGAAAGGCCGACATCGCAAATATTTACTGCCCGAGCTGCAAGCGAGGTACATAAATATGCGATCGAGGGCTTTCTTTATTACCTCCCGTGTTGTGTACATCATTTTATGTCTACACTTGGCCAGAAAGCCTTTATGGCCAGGTGTGGCATAAAAAGACAAAAAAAAGATGTACCACGATTCTTGAGTTAGATTCCACGAAACTCACATTAAATTGCTGATTGCTAATCACTTACCTTTTAGAAAAAGCTTGGAGTATACTGCCAGACGTAGTCGGAAGCCTTTTTTTTTTGTTTTTCTTTTTTCCCGGGCCGACTTCCTTTGACCTCCTTTTTGCATCGCGTAGTCCGGTAAAAATACCTTTCACCAACTGCCCGGGTGTATTTATAATTACTGAAAATCCTCATTGGCAAGCTTGCGTATGTGAAGTTAGCAACTAAGACTAACTTTATAAAAGCAAGCTCACGTGGCGTGCGTACTCTAGCATTTTTGATTCCAAAATGGCTACAGAGACGTCATCATAGTAATTTTAGAAGCAAACACT
This sequence comes from Eudemis profundana, assembly GCA_947034925.1. NCBI lineage: Eukaryota > Metazoa > Arthropoda > Insecta > Lepidoptera > Tortricidae > Eudemis > Eudemis profundana. The sequence continues at coordinate 2,506,565 of OX344814.1, read as the reverse complement.
ATGCTAAGGAAAAACCACAAAAGTCCACAAATTACTGAAACTGTTTTCATCAAAAGGGTCCAAGGGACTCTGATATATCGCGATGGAGCTGAAGTCAATGGGACCCTCGTAATGGAGGGGTACCCCCATGGCACGGAGATCACCTTCAAGTGCATAGCCTCCATCATGGGGGAGAAGACTACGTGGAAGTTGATCTGTGAACACGGACATTGGGTCGGAAAGAGCTTTAACTGTGGTAAGTTTTATATGACAGAAACATTTTGTCTCTTCATTGGTTTTTAATCTGTCTGTCTGTTCTGTTTTACTCTTATTTGTCATGTTCATTGTTCAAAGGAAACGCCAACTTACTTTTTTAACTGAAATATTTATTTAAAGAGAACTGTTATTGCAAATACATGTAAACACATATTTCTCTAACATTAATTAAATGTTTAAATAATGTATTTCAGTATTTTGCAAATATAAAATCAACCATTTTAAGTCTTTACCGCTATGGTTTCCGAAGGTGACTTGACATTCGCATTGTCTATGGATATATGTCACTAATGTCACTGTCAGTTTTACAATTTTATTTAGGTTAAGTAAGGTTATTTTAATCAGATTTCCTCACAAGTGTGATGAAAAACATTGTGTGTGCCACGGGCGGTAAAGGAATTACAAACTCGTGTTATTAAAGCCCTCGGCTTCGCCCCAACCTTGTAACAAACACTCGTTTGTAATTCCTTACTTACCGCCCTTGATACACGATGTACTATTACAACTGAATAGCGATTAGTTAGACTCAATATTTTCTAGTGAATTTTCGATGGAATAAGCGAAGTTAGTAGTCTATGTTGACAATAGAGGCAGGTTGACGTTCTATGCTCGTATATTTGTATGTCAGTGTGATTTGTCCGACGATAACTCAACTAGGTACAATTTTTTTCCGTTACTTTGTAACCTCTGAACCTATTATGTTCATCTTCGAATTTTATACATTTTATTAGTCTGAGTCTGAACTTAGATATCAGAGTGGCGAGGTTACTTTTTACCCGACTGCGGCGAAGCCCAAAGGAGGGTTATGTGTTTGACCTGTATGTATGTATGTAAGTATGTATGTCCGTTCCTATGCCCGCTCGTAACTATTCAACAGCACATCCGATTTTGATAAATGATACATCATTCGATTCATCTTGATGGTGCGAGTATCACTGGGTATGAAGTTCGTTAAAATAAACAAAATGGCGGACTTTATGCAGTTTCTAAGTGCACCGAGGTCGGGTTTTGTTTTAATTAAAATTGTGGTTATTAAAATGATATTAATATTCTGGTTCTCTACTTATAACCCAATTTAGAAATAAAATGGGCATTTTTCCGGTTATTTCAGTGGCATTGACATCGGTCCATCTAATAGAGCCCTTATAGATATCGGGACATACAGATCTACCTACATAGTCAAACGTCCCTGTTTCAGGTTGTAACCTGACAAATACAGGTTTATGCTCTTAACTATAATATCATCACCAATTCACCATCCATGGCAAACACTATTAAAAACTTGGAGTATTTAAATTTACTTTCCGTGTACGCAGATTTAGACACCCAGGGTGCAAGGAATGTTTTGTTTAAGTTTAGCATTACCCATTTATTTATAGACTAACTCGTTTATAGAGGAAATCGAGGCGCAGAACGAAGAACTACTTAACAACAATAGCTGCACGTATCATAATGAGGAGCCCCACGTCGTGTCCTTCTTCAACGACCTGGAGATCACAGAAACTGTCGACTTCCCGGCCGGATCCGTCATAGTGTCCAGGTATCAAAACTTTTTTTAGCATTTAGCTCTGATGGGGGAAATTAAGTTTTTTATTCGAAGAAACATAATATAACAACATAATATTTACAACTTACTGACTAAATGGACCTAACTTAACCTATTGGGACCTAAAAGTTTATTTTTTTTCCATGATTATCGGCGATCAGTCAGAAAGCTACTTAAAAGCTGATGTGTTGAGTGGCAGATGAATTACTTGCAAGTGTGTTGAAAAACGTCGTATGACACTCGTGGGCATTGGTCAATTTGGTCATTACAGTCTCGGCTATTACTTACTGCCCTCGCTGCAAAGACCAACATAGCCCACTCGTATCATAATGTCGTATGTATGTACTATTGTATTAAACCGTCTACGCCAAAATCACCGTTCGGCAGAAAATAACCTTCGGAATTCTGACGAATGACGATGTATTCCGAATTATGACTCTTCTAAATTTTTGGGGTGTTCCTTTCGAAATATTTGGGAGTCCGATAGTTTCCAAAGCCAGACGCATATCTAAAACTTCAGACCAACTCTCTCGGTATTCTCGCTGGACCTCAAAGGTCATCACAACCAGTGGTGTACTCTCCATAAACACAAAAAGACACTGCCTATCCTCTAATTTTTCCCTACTAAGGAGGGCAGACATTAGTAGGAGGGCAGACATTAGTAGGGTATGGGTTATTCTTCAGAAATATGTCTGCGACTTATTTCTCCGTCTTCATACATTTAGTAAGAAAAAGGGCCAGAGGAATAAGGTGACCGCAGACATATTTCTGAAGAATAACCCGTAGGCGTTATCTAAACACATAACCTATCCTACTAATTTCTACTCTTCTACCTTGATAGGGCAGAAATTACAGAGTATACAGTCTTTTGTCTTTATGAAGTGCACGTCACTGATCACAACAGGGTCTCAGGGTAAGGGTATTGTTTGTTACAGATGCAGTGACATCGGCAAGTATGCTATGACCGGTTCCCCGACTAGGAAGTGTTTGGGCAGTGCGTGGGACGGCACCAAGCCTAGCTGCTTCGGCCTCAACCAGGAGAACGACTACGCCAGTAAGTTTCATATCTTTTCCTGAGACAGAGTTATTTAGGCCCCAGTACAACCTATGCTCTAAGATTTTAACGTCCAGTAGGCTCGGGTTAGCGACTTTTAAAACTATTCCAAATTTCAAATCAATAGCAGCAGTAGTTCCTGAGATATCTGGCTGTGACAGACGGACAGACAGACAGACAGATGCACCATAAGGGTTCCTTTTTTACCATTTTGGTACGGAACCCTAAAAAGTAGTGACAATGAACCGACGACCATCCCCGAGCACATTATGCCTGTATCTCCTCATTTCAGTGGAGAAGCCGCCCACCATCCTGTTTCGGTACACCGGCGGGCCCATCGCGCAGACCAACGACGGGAAGCTGCTGGTCTACCCAGGGGTCTCGCTCCACATGGAGTGCCTGTGGATGCGGCGCTTCGGGAACCCCAAGTGGAACTACACGCATGACAACCCTGAGTGAGTCTTCTTGTCTGTAGTTCCCTCATTACTGAAGATCGCATTCAAAGGGCCATATGGGCTGCCCTCTGAATGGTATCACAAGCATTTCTTATGGTGTCAGACCATCTTGTTGGGAATCGTCCTCTAGCGCGTCAGTCTTCAACTTGACCTAGAACGATGCTTTTCTCAAGACAGTGCCGATTACAACGCATAATATGCCTAAATAATTTGACGACCCTGGGTAAGTACCCTAAGTAGTCACCTTTAATTGACCAATGGCACAGTAGCGTTGGTTCATGTTTGAGGGTATGTGGAACTAGTTACACTGACGGCACCATAGCGCAGACCAACGACGGGAAGCTGCTGGTCTACCCAGGGGTCTCGCTCGACATGGAGTGCTTGTGGATGCGGCGCTTCGGACCCCAAGTGGAACTACACACATGACAACCCTGAGTGAGTCTTCTTTTATGTCGTTCCCTCATTACTGAAGATCGTGATCAACTGTAGTGTCTCTCCACATAGCGCTAGGTAGGTACTAAAATAGTACAGTTTGAGTACTGGTACATGTTGTGGTTTATTCTCAAAAATAAAATACGCAACGTATCACACATACTATTTAACCGTGGATATTTGTATGCCCTGTGGCGAAACATAGTGATACATAATTATAACAATTTCAATGTAACACCTACAAACCCAAGGACCTTAAAAATAAATGGACGTAGCGCCGCGAACAGATAAGTGAAGCACTCATGATGAGCCGGCAATGAGCCGGCGCTTTGTACGCACGCACGCACACATCAACCAGCATAATGGGCCGGTCGGCTGCCATTGGGCCGTCAACGCACACATGCTCACTTCGGTGGCCATTGCTTGGCTTCACCCGCGTCTTAGACCGCGCGGTATCCTTCTATTTTATACATCCATGTACAAACCTATGTTTACAAATAAATCATTTGACTTTGACTTTGAGGAACATATATTATAGTTCTCAAATAGAGTATCCTCCACGGGTAAATAATAGGCCAGTCGATGGAAATCGAGTTCTGTGAACACTCCCCGGTACCGGCTTGGTTAAACAACAACTTTTTTGTTGTAGAAGAACTGTGTTGCGAGACTTGCGTCTTTTTACATGTAATGTTTTTGATTCATTTATTTTTGTAAGTAGTTTCGTTTATTTGACGACCGCTTTAGCTTAGTTGGTAGTGACCCTACCTACGAAGCAGGAGGTCCTGGGTTCGAATCCCGGTAAGGGCATATATTTATGTGATGAGCACGAATATTTGTTCCTGAGTCATGGATGTTTTCTATGTATTTAAGTATTTGTATGTAAGTATTAAATATATCGTCGTCTAGTATCCATAACACAAGCCTTATTGAGCTTACTATGGGGCTAGTTCGATGTGTACAAGAATTGTCCCCTAATATTTATTATTCTTCATTATTTTTTATTATTCTTCATTATTTATTACGTTCCGATCCATTTTATTTCCCATTTGAACTATAAAAGTAACTTTGTAATCGCTTGTATTTGTATAGGATTACAAACTTACTTATGCAGTTTGTATTGAAATTACTATATTTTTAGGTTTTGCGTGACTTGGAAGGCTAAAAACTAATTAACTATGTTTCAAATTTGGAGCTTGTGGGTCTGCTAGAAGTACCTGAGAATAATGATGATCATCAGTCAGTATACGTGAAGGGTTCTCCCAAAAATTGATTATGCTTCGATCGATGTTCTCGCAAATGATTAGAGTTTAAAAATGTTGTTTGCTAGCGCATCATGCACCGATTTTCATTAAATCCTGAATTCAATGCCCTCTCCGTAAATACATCATTTTACGCGTGTAACGCGTGGTGAATGTTTACGTATATATTCACTGATAATTAAAAAAGCGAGACCATGACCTGCCTCATTATTTATCAAATGTCTGGAGAATGGACGGTGAGTTTTCAATTTTCAATTTTCAGGGCGCCGGCTGAAGGCCGACATTGTAAGAATATTGCTGTTTTAGCAATATAGGCGCTTAGCGAAATACGAGTAGCTGGCCTAGAAAATGAACTTCGCAATTATACCTCGAGAGGTCTGCTGAACATAAATCTATGGGTCTAGTGAAAACGGGTACAAGTCACATTTAAACCAGGGCCAAAAGGTCACAACTCTATTGTATGACTCAAGCCCTTTTGCTCCTAGGTTAAATGCAACTTGTGGGGTTTTCACTGGAGCCACAAAAATATTATACCAACGACTTTCGCAACGAATGGTCGCACGCTTTCTTTGTAATATTTGTGTCAATGTCCTATATCGATGAAATGTTTATACGAAGCAAACTACATTGAAAGCAGTGCCATTTGTCATTAGTTTTTTCCCATTTGCCATCTCACCCGTTTTGCCAACTACCCCGGAATTACCGTAGCACTTTATTCCTTACAAACACAAACGAACTTTAAGCGCTTTCGTAAAATGTTGATCGAAAGGGGCACCTAAAAAAGGACACGAATTACGCGTGACCGAAAACGAGTGATAAACCCCAGGAGATGTTGGAGATTCAGTGGATCAGGAAATAAAACCACTAATCACCAGTTCCAAGTATATTCAGCACCGCGTGCATGAGCGATCGAAAACAGAATGGACAGTTCTCTTATTAAAAGCCAACTACCTAGGTTTATATTGGTACACAAACGAACTCTATGTTCCAACAGTAAAAGATAAGATAGGTGTATGCCATTGTTTACTACGACTATTTTACGATAAGTCACGTTCGCCGCTTAATCAATAGGTGTTAAAATTAACTTTAGAGCAACACGGATTGTAAGTTAGTACCTAGTCAGTGAAACCCACGTGTTCGGACCATACTCAAATTGAACGCCTGGGCAAGGAGAACCCCCGAGCTACCCCAGGTATAGGTTAGGTAATGTAAAATCGACTCCCGAAAGTTACAGTGCAGTATTAAATGACAAAGCAGCCCCGGCTTCCCCTATAACCCAGGAAACGTGACTATCATTTGCAACAATAATTATATCACCTCTATAATCATATGTTCTCCTGGTAACTATAAACTCACACCATATAAACTAGTTTTAAATAACACGCTCATCTTAAAGAATAAAACTGTACATTACTGCGAAAACACAACACAATCATACTACCTTTACACATATCCTGCAAGTCCACCTTATACACCACAACAAGATTACAAACACCGAACTTTCATATTAAACCCCAGCACGGCCAACATGTATATATTTCTTTTTCCTAATAAAAATGGCTAATCAGCTCAGTATAAATAAATCCCCCCCCCCCCCCCCTAAATCTTTTGAATGCGACCCTCAAAACCTTCACACACACATTCCCAAACTCAAAAATAGCCTCACAGTTGTCTCGCAGAATATCCGGAGTATCTACGCTAACTTTAACGACTTTCAATTAACTCTATCAGAACTTGATTTTGACCCCGATATTTTAATATTAACAGAATGCCGACTGAACCCATTAAAACCCACTCCATATCTGCCAAAGTATACCTCAATGGCTACTGCAAACAATCTCAACCAAAACGATGGCGTAGTCGCATATGTTAAAGCTGAATTAAGCGCTACCATGGATGAGGTTAAACTTGAGCATACATCGTGCCTACAAATAACCCTCCTAAATACAACCATCCTTGGAATTTACAGATCCCCTCCAACACAAATGCACAAAACTTTGTAAACTCATTAAATAATTACTTATAGTCAGTAAGTGCTAATACTCTGGTCATCGCAGGGGACATCAACATTAATCTGATCCCACGAACACAAGAGCACAACAGTAGTACAGTCGCGCATACTGCAGTATTTTGGGCATGCCTCCAGGTGGGATAACGACTCCATAGAGCGGTTGGTTGTGCAAGGAAAAGTGGAGGGAACCAAATCGCGCGGCAGGTCACCTACGCGCTGGACTGATCAAGTGAAAGCCGCTGTAGGAAACCGCATATCTGACTGTGCCAGACAGTCTGCCAACAGGGAGAGATTGCGGGAGATCGTGCGGAAAGCTGTGTCCGCCTCTACCACCGTTGTGGACGCCTCAGTGTGACCACGACCGCTCTGCCAAGAGCGATACGACAGAGAAGAATTGGTCTTCTATTAAATCTATGTCTAGTTACAAATCAAACAAAACCTACAACACTGAGTTACTTAAGCACAAGCTGAATCCCTACGAATCTTTCAACCACGTTAACGATTTTTTCATTAATATCGGTAAAAAGCTAGCATCAGACATCCCTACTAGTGACAATAATACTCCTTTATCAATTAATGCTAATACCAGCAACAACAATACACTATCTTCTTTTGTACTATTAGAAACGGACGCCCTAGAAGTAGAGAATACCCTAATGTCGCTAAAATCTGAGAGCGCGCCTGGCGCCGACGGTGTACCCACTAAATTCCTAAAGCTCTGTAAAACTACTCTATCACCCGTCATTAGTCATCTAGCAAATCTCTGTTTCGCTCAGGGTGTTTTTCCTACAATCCTTAAACAATCAGTAGTTACCCCGGTCTACAAGAGTGAACAGTGCCAAACAATTATCGGCCTATTTCGGTGGTCCCTGCGATTTCAAAACCTCATACCTCATATCAAAATAGTTTCACCGAAAGTCGGTTATTTAATTTTTTTAAATTTTGTGATTATTTCAGTTCCGAGCGCAAGTACGCAGAAGGCTGGACCACGGACCCTGGTCGGGACAGCCAGCTGGAGTACCGACTGAGCATCATCAGCGCTGAGAAGGAGGACTCGGGAGTCTACCGCTGCGAGACGCCGGCGCGGCAGATCCATCAGGTCGAGATCATCGTCGAAGGTTAGTACAGCTAGTAGTGACATCTAGTGGAAGAAGATAATAATGAGTAATCAAATAAGTGACGAGAGATGGCGCTCACATCAATATCAACAGCAGCTGCAGCGATAGAGCCACTCCGTGCACCTGCACTCATTTCAGGTAGCTAGGGTTGCCAGTTTTTTAGCTTGACGAAATTTCGGAACATAACATTATTGTTTTATAAAATGAAGTTGTTTTTCGTGAGGACATAGAAAAATTCGGGAGAATCCCGCCAAATCCCGACCATCTGGCAACCCTAAAGGTGGCGTAGGCCCTAACTGTTTAGGTAAAACACAGTTTCTCATAGATACTACAATGAATATCTCAGTTTTGCAATAGAATTGTACTTGGTGCTTAGAAAATGAAATGAAGTACATGGAAATACCTATTTAATAACACAACTCTCAGCTCTGTTGGGTACTTGGGTTGGTTTTTGATGCACTCCCCATCCCATACAAAGTTGCCCATGGTCCTTTAAGAATTTCTCATAATCCATGCAATATCTATTTACCTTAACATGCTAATACAATAATAGACACGCCAATTGTTTGGACTAATTGCACAACTCAAAAGTATGCATGGTTTAGTAGAAATTACTAATTTTCATAATAACCCTACATGAAGGTCACCCACCTAAGTTATAACATTTTGAGTTATTGCGGTTTGAAAGTTAGTCATCGTGAATAATGACTATGGTAACCATTTCTTTAAAAGTGGAAATAATACATGTTATTTTAAGATATCCACCCGTAATCAAGTGATACGTTATTCATTGCGAACGCATGTTGAAATTAAAATCTCATTTTCAAAAAGGCTGATTAGAGTCATGTTCTTTCCTTATACCCTTCACATTCGAAACCACCCCAATGCACCTTACGTATTTTTAGATGTAACCAGAGCTCGGAACCGGTATTTTGGAAAACCCCGAAATAGCCCATTATTTCAAATTATTTTATGCCTTATATGCAGGGCTCAATAATGTATTTAAGTAATGACTTCGTATTATTAGATCGTCCCATTAAAAAATGAAATAATAAATTAAAGAACGAAAAAATACCGGTATTTTTGTATGGAGAGAATACTGGTATCCGACTCCTGGATGTGACTGTACAGCCGCGGTGATTGTTTCCAGACGTCCACTGTCCGCCCCTGCCTATCCGGCGTGGCCTGGTGGCCAGCGGGCAGGGCACCCGCTTGGGAACGGAGATCCGCTTCTCCTGTGCCAACGGGAACGCGCTACTAGGCGCACATAGCTTGGTGTGCCGCGCATCTGGCAATTGGAGTGCCCCTCTTCCAGTCTGTGAGAGTAAGTAACAGTCTCCAACTTGTAGTAGCAGCAGACAAGGTACTAAGCTTGGCACCGAGATTCGCTTCTCCTGTGCCACTGGATATCTGGCAACAGGAGCGCCCCGCTTCCCGTGAGTGAGAGTAAGTACCAGTCCCGAACTTTAGCGTAGACGGACAGGGCACCCGCCTGGGGACGGAGATCCGCTTCTCCTGTGTCAACGGGAACGCGCTACTAGGCGCGCATAGCTTGGTATGCCGCGCATCTGGCAATTGGAGTGCCCCTCTTCCAGTCTTGAGAGTAAGTAACAGTCTCCAACTTGTAGTAGCAGCAGACAAGGTACTAAGCTTGCAGTGGCGTAGCGAGGGTGGTGCAGGCAGGGCACGTGCCCTGGGCGCCAACAAGGAGGATGACGCAAAAACTAAATAACTATCTATACAAAAAAAAATATCATCAATCCAAAAAGTCTTGAATGCAACCTAACCCTCCGCCGCCGCAATTTAACATGGGTTTTGTCCGCCCTGGGTGTTACCAAGAAAGGGGCGCAGTCTGGATGGATGCCCTGGGCACCGTTGGTAAGGGGCGCAGTTTGGATGCGTACCCTGGGCGCCGTTTTATGTCGCTACGCCACTGTAAGCGTGGCACCGAGATTCGCTTCTCCTGTGCCACTGGATATCTGGCAATAGGAATGCCCTGCTTCCCGTGAGTGAGAGTAAGTACCAGTCCCCAACTTTAGACGGACAGGGCACCCGCCCGGGGACGGAGATCCGCTTCTCCTGTGTCAACGGGAACGCGCTCCTAGACGCACATAGCCTGTGGTGTGCCGAGCCTCTGGCAACTGGAGTGCCCCTCTGCCAGTATGTGAGAGTAAGTAACAGTCCTCAACTTGAAGTGTGAATAAATAATACCTACATTATTACTTAGGAGGTAAAACAAAGAATGTCTCAGATCGCAGGTATTTGACGCCCGAGTTGAAGGCGGTTGCGCGTACGGAAAAGCCGCTTTCTGGCCAAGTGTGGACATAAAATTATCTACACAATACGGGAGGTAATAAAGAAAGCCCTCGATCGCATATTTACGTCTCTCGCTTGCAGCTCGGGCCGTAAACTTCTGCGATCTCGGCCTTTCTTTGTATTACCACCCTAGTTGTGTAATGTACTATTATTTATGACAGCACAAAAAGGTAGTCAATAAGTAGAAAAGAAAACACGAAGAAATCTCGCTGCCACAAAAAGGTCCCACTCCCACCTTAGCATAATGCCAACTTTAGAGCCGGCGCTGGTCTTCTGGTGTAGACAGGGACAACGTACGTCTTGAGATGGTTTCATCAAATCTGCTCATCTCTGGACCATACTACGCTACCCGTGTGCGAGAGTAAGTAACAGTCCCCAACTTGTAGTATAGCCAGGGTAGGTACTTGCCTTGGCATGGAGATCCGATTCTCCTGTGCCAACGGCACACGCTATTTATGACTAATAGTTATAGTGTGATGCATTTCAAATTATATTATTGCTCATGATTCACAAGACAAAAAATTTACTTGGCATCATGTACACAAGGAGATACTCGATAGTTTGGAACCTGGGTTTACGGTACCAGTGTCAGGAAAGAGAACAGTGAAATAAAAAGTAAATATGTTGCGTATTAGGTATACCAACAATTTTAAACATCTGCTGATCGCAAAGATTAGGTAAAGATTCTCCAGCTTTTAAGTGAATCTGATGGTATCGTAGTCTTTATGGGCATGATTGATGTTCTAGGTGTAGAATGCGGCGAAGTGGTCCACGACACGCCGCTAAACGAGGGCGAGCGGCGCCCCCGCGTGGCCGTGGTGTCCCGCGGCGTGGGCGGCCGCGCGGCCTTCTCCTGCCCCGCGGGCTGGGCGCTCAGCGGGGCCTCCGAGACCGTGTGTCTGCCGGCCGCTGATTGGGCGCGGCCGTTCCCCGTCTGCAGAGGTTAGTGAGTGAGGCCCTTCTGCCTCTCCTTATCTCCAAGTATGACTGCTTGCCGGCCGCTGATTGGACGTAGCCGTTCCTTGTCTACCGAAGTCAACTATAGAGGCCCACCCACTTTCTTCTAACTGCAAGATTGTATGCTTACTGATTGCTGACTCAGCTAGACAGTCTGCAGAGGTCAATGAAGAAGCAATGACATAGCATCTTAAAGAGTTAGAGATTATTTCCTCTTCTAGCTTAAACGCTGTATACTTGCCTGCTTTGTTCCCTAATGGGAACAAAGCTGAATCTACTGCGATTAATTAGTTAGGTGTCACGAGAGGACGAGAACACAGATCCTCCTTTTCCTGCAGCATGGGTGCTCTGAGGAGCCTTCAAGACCATGTGCTACCAACTGAGGCCATTTCTCGTGTGCAGATCTCAGTGGTAAAAAGACCTCGATGCGCGGAGGCTCCAAAGTTACAAAACCAAAATCTAATTCCAGAGGTGTCCTGCCCATCTCTTCCACCACCAGCATCGGGCTACGTGCTCGGACGCGCCCCGTACCGCGCCGGAGACGTGCTGCAGTTCCACTGCAACCCTGAGCACACGCTGCATGGCCGACCCATCCTGGTCTGCCAGGACAGCGGCCGGTGGAGCGACAAACCGCCCACTTGTGAGTATCCACCTCAGTGTTAGAGTGTCTTATGGAAACATCCTGCGCATAGCGTCGAATCACCCACCTATCCCATCCCACTAATATTATAAATGCGAAAGTTTGTGAAGATGTTTGGATGTTTGTTACCTAATAACGGGATAACGACTAGATGGGTCAAGCTGAAATTTGGCATGTAAGTAGACCAAGTCCTGGATTGAAACGTAGGATACTTTACATCCCGGTAAAGAGTTCCTTTGGGTCAATAATGTGAACAACGCGGGCGAAACCGCGGTAAAATGCTAGTAAGAAATAAAATGCATTTGTTTATGACATTACAAAAAGGTAGACAGTAAATAAGTAGGAAAGAAAAAGAAAACACAAAGAAATCTCCTGCCACGTCAGCATAATGCCAAATCTAGATCCGGTGCTGTTCTTCCGGTGGAACCAGACAAAGGCGACATTACGGCGAGTTATTCGTTCGACCGTTCCAGAAAAGATAATATTTTGGTTTGATTGGCTTGTCCCAATTCTGAACGCGTCCAGTAGGGACAGACACCGCCACCAGGGCCCCGTTTCACGAGACTACAAGTTACAATTTTACGAGTCTAAACTAGCAACATTGGTCAAATCAACCAATGGCGTTGCTGTATTTGACTAATGTTGCTAGTTTAGACTCGGAAAATTGTAACTTGTAGCTTCGTGAAACGGGGCCCAGCAATACCAACCAACCAAATTGTCTCTGGCTGTTTGACGTTGAAAATTATCATGATTTATCATGGACCAATATAATGAATCTCAATAATGTGACTTCTATATCACAGGTGCCCAAGCCTGCACGTATCCCGGCACGACGATATCGGGCCGCATGTCGTCCGTGAAGTTCTACTACAAGATCGGGGAGACCGTCAGCTTCACCTGCGAGCCTGGGTACAGGTTGAAGGGCGCGCCCATGCTGCGATGCCTCAAGTAAGTTGGCATTGTCATTATCATCGTCATTATCACTATTTCCATCAACTTGTTCGTAATTACCAACGTTAGCGTTTAAATTCTTAAGATTGTCAAAATGATCAACATAATTGTCATCAAGATTGCATGATGGCGTCTAACTTCATCCTATCACTACTCTAATCCATCGCCATTTTGATAATCACCTTTTTCAGCGTCAGATAGTGATGCGTATCATCATACGCATCACTATCTTCAACAACTTTGATCGCATCTAATCGGAACCCGTTGTATCCATTGCAGCCAAGCCACTATTGTCATTTTCCTGATCACAGTATTCAACTCTGGAATAGTTGGCATTATAAAAATCATCACCATGTGTTTATCAAAATTGACCACTTCTGATTGTAGCCTACAATCATCACTATACAGGGTGTAATCGTTGAGTGTAGCCAGGCGATTATTCCGTAAATATAACATAGGTATATCAGAAAAGTTCAAAGTGATATCAAAAGTAGGTTACACAATGAGTAAAATTACATCAACAACTTTTTTAAATAAATGTAGTAATTTTAAAACTATTAAGTTAAAACGTTCCCATACATTCAGTAAAACGTTCTTTGTGGCTGTAAGTAGGGGCTGGATATTTTCTTCTGTAAGCGATGATAGCCGCTCTGCTGTTACAATCACATTTGTGTAATTTTACTCATTGGGTAACAACGTACTTTTGATATCAGTTTGAACTTTTATGATATATGTTATATTTACGGAATATTCGCCAGGCTACACTGAACGATTACACCCTGTAGACACATTTTTCAACGTTAGCATCGCTATTTCCATTATTACTAGTATCAATGCCATCCACTTTAAACATTCATACTTAATCGTTATCATACTCTTTACAGAAACAGAAAATGGTCCAACGCCATCCCCCTCTGCGCGCCGGGGTCCAACTACACATCATCAGATTCTCTAGCAATGCTCAATGGCGACATCGACGCCATGTTGTCCGACGAACCAGCGGAGGTCCTGAAGACACGCGCCACTCCTGCCATCCTATCTCCAGAAAGCTACAAAGCCGCCATGACCAGAGTCGCCGCGTCGAGGCTACTACGAAGAGCACCTATAGAAGTCTATAAAAACAGAATCTCCAGAGTCAACAGGTTCCTCAGGAGAGACACGTTGAGATAATCTGATCTATACTGTGGATTTGATTTTTCTTTTTATTGCCAAATTGGAATTGGAATGTGGCCGGCGCTGGGTTAAACCGAAGGATGTTATAGCGAATTGGTAAAGACCTTTCGGCCTCGTATACTTAGATTTTATGAAAAAAAGTGCGTAACGCCAAAATTATGGGGAGTAGACTTTCATGGGTTTTCGTTATATTGAATTACTAATAGTAAATTATAATCTCATAGGAAATTGTGTGAAGTATCCAATATTCGCCTCATTGGTGGATTGGTAGCTATTTGTCAATTTGTTGAAACTGTGTTATCAAAAATAACGATTTCTATAATTTTTTCATTTAGTAAATCAAATACTTTTCAAAGTTAAAATAATTTGCATGTTGATTATTTTCCATTTCAAGGAAACATGTGTTTAATTATAAGCCTAGGTAGTAAATTTAATTGATGTTATTACAAACAAATAATTTATGTAAAATGTTATGTTTATTTTAGTCTGATAGAGTTATTTTTGCAATGTAAAAAATGTTATTGTATATAGCGCTTGCAAAAAATCCTACAGTGTTTATATTTTGTAGGAATTTTATTCAAATATGGAATTAATTCAAAGGATTTGATAGATTAAATCTGCTTGACATAAAAATTGTGATTTTCATAGCTAATTCTAAAAGTGTTCTGAACTCGAAAAATACTCATTAAACTACTTTACAAAAATAGATGAAAGTGCCAAGTTTTTCTGATAAAATTCAATCCAAAATTATTGTAAATACTGCTTCGCCAAAGATAATTAGAATAATTGTATACATAATTCTAGGTAAAAGGTATTGTAGTTGATAAGTAAAAATTATAATTACGCATTGTAATTATTTTTTAGGGAATCATAGTACGTAATTAAATCTAGATCTCTACTCAATGCCACGCACAAATATTTGGAAATATTTAAAAATTATGAATTTAGCCCAATTTCAATTCTTTAGACAACGTTCGGTTCATGTTTATGTATGTATCATATCATAGTCGAAATGACCGTTATAATAGTACATTACACAACTAGGGTGGTAATACAAAGAAAGCCCGAGATCGCAGATGTTTGCGGCCCGAGCTGCAAGCGAGGGACGTAAATATGCGATCAAGGGTTTTCTTTATTACCTCCCATGTTGTGTACATCATTTTATGTCTACACTTGGCCAGAAAGCGGCTTATTCCGTGCGCGCAGCGTGCGGAAAAAGCCACTTTATGGCCAGGTGTGGCATAAAACAATAATTTTCGTAGTATACTTTTAAAAAGCAATAATAACGATTAGAACTACATATCCCTGTCATTTCCTATACTTTTGTTTGTTAAAATTTGCCATAAACTTATTTTATTTTGACAGCCACAAAGAAAATGGGCTAAAATATTTAAAACTAAATTCGATTCCATGCATATCAGTGTCGCATATCTTTTTACTCCAAAGACTTCCGTGTACAGACACGTGCAATAACATTTATATTAAAGCGAGGCTCATAAAAATATCTGAGCTGCCTATTATTGAAATTTGGTAATGTCAGATTTTTGCTCGATTCTTGATATTGCGGTCGACTGTACTTCCATATTTTTAATCGCGTATACGTTATGGGAGGTCATGATATGTAACAATTCTGTCCCATTAAACTAAAAATGACATTAAATATAAGTGAAAATAATATGCTGATATTTCATTTTTATAATTTGTCCGCAGGGTGCCTCTTTTCTTAATATAACCTAATTTCCTAATATCGATACCTTTAGACTCAAAGGACGTAAACGCCGCAGGTCCTAATGGCGTTTACGCCCTTTGAGTCTAAAGGTATCGATATAACGTTGTTTCCGTCACTGTCGTAAGGGAACTCTTTACCGGGATATAAAGTATCCTATGTTTCAATCCAGGACTTGGTCTATTTCAATGCTGAATTTCAGCTCAATCCATTCAGTCGTTACCCCGTTATTAAGTAACAAACATCCAAATATCCAAACCTCTAAACATCCAAACATCTTCACAAACTTTCACATTTTGGTGTGATTAGTGTTTGTGATGTGATGATTGTCCTAGCGCTTTTTCGAGTTTCTTTTGGAGTACGCTTTGCCTATGGATCCAGATTTGACAGGCCGGTTATTACCACTGCTGCCTGCCTTCTAGGGTCGATTCATACATGTTACAGCAAATATAGCAACAAGCGGTGATCACGGTACGGTATCGAGGCTACACATAATTTGTAGTTATTCGAGTCCTTCGCGAAGCAAATGGCACTAATTAAATAAAAAAAACGCTGGAAAACGCCTGAAATCGACCCTCTATTCCAGTGGTTCCGAACCTGGGGGTAATTACCCCTCCAGGGGTAAAACGAAGTTTTCTCAGGGGTAATTACCCGTTATACTTTGAGCAGTTTCTTATAAGCTTATAATACCTATTTTTTTGGAGGGGTAATAATACAAATCTCGATGAGAATGTGGGTAATGTGATAATAAAGGTTAGGAACCACTGCTCTAATCTCTGAAACTGTTACAAAGAAAATAAATTTATTTTTACCTTGTATAATCAGATTCCTGATGGGTTGCGAGCAATTTTATCAGTCATTACTTAAAAAAAAACCGGTCAAGTGCGAGTCGGACTCGCGCACCGAGGGTTCCGTACAAACTCGTCAGTAGATACGTGAATAATTCAAGAAAAACTGTATGGTGGGACAAACTTACCTTTGCTCTTGTAAAACTGTTGTCGTCATACATCGACATATGCCGCGGTTAGTTTAGTAGGAGCAAATAAGGTTGTCTTACGATTTTTGCGAATTTCTAAAAAACGCTGCAAGTTAGGAAAACCGTTTTATTTTTCCTGTAATATTTAGGATGATATGAATAATCGGTAATTATTACAGATTTTTCTGCTCAGTAACTTCGGAGATAATAGGGGGGGAATGGTATTTTTTTTAACATTTTTTGTCTTAAATCAAAAACTACATGTCTAAGAAAAAAAATAAAAACGGTTTTGGAATTTACATATTAAGCCCCTTCATTTGATATCCCACTCGATATATTAGCTTAACTTTTGATTTTCGACATCCCATTTCGGTCAACTTTAAAAAAAAAGTAAAAAAGGAATAAGATTTTTTTTCTGTCCCATAGGCTCGGATTAGCGGTTTTTAATACTATTCCAAATTTCAAGTCGATAGCATCAGTAGATCCTGAGATATCTTGCTGTGACAGACGGACAGACAGACAGAGTCGCACCATAAGGGTTCCTTTTTTACCATTTTGGTACGGAACCCTAAAAACACGTATCTGATACTGACTCCAGGAAAAAATGTAGTAAGTGTATATGAAGTTAGTATGTAACTTTCGACGTTTTTCTGTGCGACGTTTTTAGATACGAGTTTTTCTTCAAAGTAGTCACGATATTGGAAAAAAAACAAAGCTAATAAGTTAGCACGTTTTATTTCTTTTTCAATGTCTTCTGGAGTTTGAGTAGCGAGGAATTCTTGCTTTTTCGCTTCTCTCGCTTCAGCTCGCCGGATTCCAAGGCTTTTTTCATCACCTACCACAAAAAATACACATTAAGATAGTGACATGTTTTTTAAATCGACACATTTTTTTTATATGTTTATGGATCAGGCTAAAGAGATCAACGTGACGTCATATCAGGAGCTCAAAATGGTAGCAGAAAAAAAACAGGATGAAATACTCCACCTGTCTTAAATTTATGATGATGATGATGACAAATATTTTAGAGAATAAAATTTAAGGTGACATTCAAATCTCACAAAATACACTAAACTAGTAACAAGGAGATAGTCAAGCTTAGTACCTTTCCAAGACGGTTGATTTTCCCTGGCGATTATAATCGACGATTTATTTAAATAAAATAATAGTATTTTATGCAACAGTTGTATAAGTGGGTTCAAAAAATGCGAATTGGGTGAGTTGCGATACGAGCCGCGAATGCAGCGAGTATCGCAAATAGAGTCGCAATGAGCGTTTTTTGACTTAATTATACAACGTTGCATACAATACTTTTTCTACGACTAGGTTTTAACTTATAAAATACAAAATTAATCATAACCTGGAAACAAGGCAAATGTGACGTTTGTCTGACAGTATGTGTCTATGGTAAAGTTTTTTTAATTTAAAATATACTTAAATTAAAAATACTTTTTTATGTTGGCATCAATGAATTTAGTTCGGAAAGTTTTGTTTTTCTTTAAAACCGTAGGAATTTAATTGTTTGTTAAGTTGGTAGTTGTGCATTTTTACCGTAAAGTTAAAATTGAGCGCTTAATCCTTGACCTAAGTTTGTGGCTGCTAGCAATAACGTAAAGTGACTATAACGACACTAGTGCTGTTATGGGGAATAGAGTATAGACTTCTCTGAACTCATATTATGTATGTTCTTATATTAGTGTTCGTGACCAAGTAAAAGACAGATAACAGTACAGGAGTAGAAAAAAATCTTTAATAAAATATGGATCACGTCGTCTGCAATAAATATTTTTTTGTTAAAACGTTCTTTAGCTTCTACAGTTTGAATACAAAATGCTGGCACTTCAACGTTGTCACCTACAACGTCGACCCGCGAGGTGGGTTCGTTGAGAATGGGTAACTTGAAGAAAAACCCGCATAGGAACACCGACTATGCCAACATACAGACGCCCTTTATTATCTTGTGTGGTTACCTGCAAGTCGTTGTCTTGAGCGGCATGAACCCGCGAGGCGGGTTCGTTGAGAGTGGGTAACTTGAAGTAAAACCCGCGTAGAAACACCAACTATGCCAATATATAGACGCCCTTTGTTATCTGTGTGGTTACCTGCAAGGCGTTGTCCTGAACGGCATCGACCCGCGAGGCGGGTTCGTTGAGCGTGGGGAACTTGAAGGAGTACCCGCGCGGGTACACCGGCTGTGCCAACATGCTGTCCAACTGTTTCCTCTTCAGCTTGATCGCCTTCTCCAAACCTGGGTCCACGTCTTTCACTGGCCTGAAAAAAAATTGTATATTGAATTTCAATCGTGGTAGGTACTTAAATATAAATTGATTCGGACACTTATACACCGTGGGTACGAGTAACCCGACAAACTTTAACTATAGATTCTAACAACTATTAGAAGTAAAAAAAGCTATGTGATGTATAGTCGAAAAACCAGAACTGCATCACAACTGCAAATGTATGTACCTGAACTCTTGCGCACAATAAAGAATTTCATTTCATTTCAAAACGCTTACATATTCATTATTTTTTAAATGAAAACTCCCAAGTATGTAAAAAGCCCTAATAAATGTGACTAAGATTGTTTTACTAATAACCTAAACTAAACAGCAATCAACCGCAACAAAAATCGCAGTATTTGATGGTAAGCGACTACGAGGCCAAAAAATGTAACTTTCGTTTCCATTTTAGCTTTTTTTTCCTTTTGATAACTTTTCCTCCAGTAAGGACATGTTTATAACGAGGGCCTGAATTTACTGATTTATTTTGTTCCATAAAACTATTAATGTAAAATGAGAATATTCGAGCCATGTTGATGTAACATTATTTACTCGTCACACCACCAGGAATTCATGGCTGGAGTATGTCGGTATAGTCCCTCCCATCATGTATATAAATATATCATAGTCTGGACAAGATTCTATTCTGCTATTTATACACATTATTTACTAGCGCCTTTAGTCTTTAGCGAGTCCCGGCCTAAAGGGTATGTGGGTAGCTCTGAACCTATTAGAGTGAAACTATACTCACGCGTCATCATCATCGATGATCATGTCCATGTCTCTAGCGGCGCGCTCCTTCCACCCTTGCGCCTGCGCAGCGCGGCGCTGCTTCAGCAACAACGCGTCCAACTCCCGCGCAATGTTCACGAGCGCCTTCAGCGACTCCAGGCCTACAGGGGGGACGGGGAATGTGGGCAGCTCCGATTCTGTCGAACAAAGGATGAAACTATAGTCTTATGCTCCAAAGCTGGCAAAAATATATCAGTGATTCTTCTGATTTGTGTCTGCGTCTAATTACCGCGCCTCGATATAGTGTATATGAAGGCCCCCTGAAGCACCCTACATACCCCCTCCCATACAGTATGAACCCGCCTAGCGAGTCCTTACAACGTCAACGATATACTCACTCTTGTTGAGTGTGACGCAGAGCTTGGCGTATCGGAAGGCCTCCTGCGGCACCCTACCCCCTCCCATACAATATGAACCCGCCTAGCGAGTCCTTACGACGTCAATGATATACTCACTCTTGTCGAGTGTGACGCAGAGCTTGGCGTATCGGAAGGCCTCCTGCGGCACCCTACCCCCTCCCATACAATATGAACCCGCCTAGCGAGTCCTTACAACGTCAACGATATACTCACTCTTGTTGAGTGTGACGCAGAGCTTGGCGTATCGGAAGGCCTCCTGCGGCACCCTACCCCCTCCCATACAATATGACCCGCCTAGCGAGTCCTTGCGACGTCAATAATATACTCACTCTTGTTGAGTGTGACGCAGAGCTTGGCGTATCGGAAGGCCCCCTGCGGCACTCAACATACTCCCTCCCATACAGTATGAACCCGCCTAGCGAGTCCTTACGACGTCAATGATATACTCACTCTTGTTGAGTGTGACGCAGAGCTTGGCGTATCGGAAGGCCTCTTGGGGCTCCATCATGAGGATGGTGAGGCCCTCTTTGCTGGCGCGGGCCGTGCGGCCGCTGCGATGAACGTAGTTCTGGAAACAAACCATCGTCATCGTCAAACAAGCTCTTTTTTCAACCGGCTTCCAATGTTGTCAAATGATGCTGTGATATAAATAAAAAACCGGTCAAGTGCGAGTCAAACTCGCGCACCGAGGGTTCCGTATGAACTCGTCAATAGATACATGAATAAATCAAGATAAACTGTATGGTGGGACAAACTTAACTTTGCTCTTGAAAAACTGTTGTCCCCATACATCGACATATGTCACGGTTAGTGTAGTAGGAGCAAATAAGTTTTAAAGTTAAGGTTAGCGGTTTTTAACTCTATTCCAAATTTCAAGTCGATAGCATCAGTACATTCTGAGATATCTTGCTGTGACAGACGGACAGACAGACAGAGTCGCGCCTTAAGGGTTCCTTTTTTACCATTTTGGTACGGAACCCGTACGTTTTATGAAGTATCAAAACGCTCAGATAATAGAAGTTTGTATGATTGTTCATTGTTGTTGGTGATGGTGAATTTCCAAAGTGAGTGGATTTTTTCTTAAATATGAGTAGCAACGTCTTGGTTTCGTTCTTAGCAAGGACCATTAAAACAAGAAAACTGTCATTCTCCATACTTTGGATCGTACCCGTAGGGGATATCGTAACGTACCCGTAACGTAGGGGATATCCAGGCAAAAACTAGATGGCGCTAAAAAACTAAACATTTAACGATGTTATAATTGAACAAAGAAACATAGTACAGTAACAATTAGTTCGTAAACAGCTAATAATAAATAAATTCTAACATTTAAATACTGCGTCACGCTTGCAAAGTTGAATAATTGTAAATAATATAATTCTTATACCAAGCTTATACATAGATGGCGTTGTAAATATCGGGGAATAGATTTTTGTATGGAGAATGACAGTCCTCATGTTTTAATGGTCCTTGGTTCTTAATAACGTTTTGAATACACAATTTGATGGTGAAAATTTATTGTAAGAACAGACACTTGATTTATTTTGATTGTTGAAAATAGGGATGTAACGATACCGATATATCGGTATCGCCGATATTATACAACCGATATTTGAAGAATTTGCTGTATGAAAAAAAATCTGCAAAAAGTAATTTCAATTTCTGACTTAATTTATGTATTGGTCTATTCTATTACCTTGTGCAATGATAATTACTTTGTTAATTAAATCTTTGGTTCTTAATAAAAAAAAGAATTTTGAGTTGACAATTTATTATTTTTACTTTACACTTTCAAGGTTGACTCTCTGGTAAATATAACCAGTAGTCATTGCCATTAGTTATAATAAGGACATAAAAATATCTGAAATTCATACTTAATTATTTAGCTAAGATATCGGTATCGGTATCGGTATCGCCGATATTAACTACTATATATCGGTATCGGTATCGTATCGGCAAAACTGTGTATCGTTACATCCCTAGTTGAAAAATATCGTATGGCACTCACCTCAGCGGTTCTGGGCACTTGGTAGTGTATGACGTGGTCCACATCAGGTATGTCCAGCCCTCGCGCCGCCACGTCCGTCGCTATGAGCACGCCTCGCGGGTCGTCACGGAACCTACAAAAGATAAGATAAGATAGCATTTATTGTGATTGTAGTAGTGATTGTAGTAGAGATGTAAGTGCTCCTGTGATTAGTTTATATTAAAATATCGTAGCGTCATGGTTGATTAAAAAGATTTGTAATAAATTGAGTCACTTAAAATAATAGTGACAAATATATGTTTACATCATCTTAATATGTAGGTAACAAGGTAATAAGGTGGGCCTTCGATCGCATCTGCGATCTCGGCCTTTCTTTAATTTGCCGCCCTAGTTGTATAATGTAATAGTGTAATGTACTAATGTATATTTTTCCTCTTCTTTTTATGTCAAGCTTTAAGGATAATAGATCTACGAATGATGCAGCGCAATTATAGTGTATTTATATTAACAACACTGTGATTCCGGTTTCTATTGTATCAGTAATGTCGAGCACTTGTTTGGAACGGACGTGTTGACTGTATCTGATTGTATTATTTTTATTTCAAGTAACCAATGGATAGCTGTTATTGGCCTTCTGCTAATAACTTACATTATGTACTATGTATATCTACGGCTGTTGTTATCCTGAATACCAATAAATAAAATAAAATAAATAAATTGTCAAAAACTGTGTACATTGAGTTCGCATGTCATAAATTAATAAAGTCCAAAGTTATACACTAGTGGAGGACTTCCCAACAAAGGGGGCACGCCCTTTTTGACACCACTTTTGATTTGACGACCACTTTAACTTAGTTGGTAGTGACCCTGCCTGCGAAGCACGAGGTCCTGGGTTCGAATCCCGGTAAGGGCATTTATTTGTGTGATGAGCACGAATATTTATTCCTGAGTCATGGATGTTTTCTATGTATTTAAGTATTTGTATCTATTAAATATATCGTCGTCTAGTATCCATAACACAAGCCTTATTGAGCTTACTATGGGGCTAGTTCGATTTGTGTAAGATTTTCCCCTAATATTGATTTATTTATTTATAGAGAAATGTCAGGGGGGGGATTACCCAATTCGGAAATGTAAACGTACCTATTAAAGTACGTTTACAATTACATTTCCGAATTGTCTGTTCTGAATTGCCATTCAATCGCTGCTATACATGTTTCGACAAGTCATAATCATAATGTGCGTTTCTAATTTTTGTTGAAACTAGGGATGTATCGATACCGATATATCGGTATCGCCGATTATATACAACCGATATTTGAAGAGCGCGAAAAGAATTTGGTTTATAAAAAATCTGCAAAACCTAATTTCAATTACTGACTTAATTTATGTATTGGTCTATTACATTGTGCAATGATAATTACTATGTTAATTATATCTTTGGTTCATAATAAAATAAAAAAAAATGAGTTGACAATTTATTCATTTTTATTTTACACTTTCAAAGTTGACTCTCTGTTAAATATAGCCAAGTTTTAGGTATAATACGAACATACAAATATCTGAAGTTCTTACTTCGTTATTTAGCTAAGATATCGGTATCGGTATCGCCGATAATTTACTACAAATATCGGTATCGTATCGGTAAAATTATGTATCTTTACATCCCTACTAAAAATCATGCATTTAAAGGATAATCATAAGTACGTTACCTCTCCAGGTTCTTGAGTCTCTGCCGCTGCTGCAGGCTTGCGTGCAGTTGCAGCGGCTTGCACTTCAGTAGCGATAACAGTTGCGCCAACCTACAAACAAACGGGAAAACTATTAGGTGTAATTTTATTGTATTTCATTTTATTTATACAATACTTGTCTAACAAGCTCATTATAAGGTACCTTTACGTAACTAGCTAAAACTAGGTAGGTAACTTTACTAAAGCACCTGTTGGATGTAGTAAGGAATGAATATGTAGTCTCACCTTTGCACACAGCCGATAGCGTTACAAAACACGATGGTCCGCCCAGGATGACGCTTCAATATGTAGTAGAGATATGCGTCTTTGTGCTCGAAGGCGCACGCTATTTTACATTCAGTCAGCGTCTCGGCCGTACCTGAAAAGTGAAATACGAGTATAATCTAAGGCATAGGTTCCCAAACTTTGACTTGCCACCCACTTAAGTATCCTTTCTTACCCGGGGTCCACCTGACAAGTTCACCTGGGTGTACTAGGAGCACTTGCTCTGACCCCTGGTACACCTCAAGAGGTGTACCAAGGGCAACGCCATAAGTCTTATTACCCACAGTTCACTCGAGCGGTGGTCTATTGCTACTTTGAAAAATGTTGTGACCCATGGTCCACCTGACAAGTCCACCCAGGTGAACAGGTCGGGAGGCTCACTACCTGTCACAAAAAAAATCCCCGTGGGTTCCTATGTCTGCTGATAGTTTTAAGCATTAAATTGAAAAAATGATGCACTTAATAAATAAAATAATGTAAAGAAAGAGTGTATTTTCTTCAAACATTAACGAAAAAGTCTTCCAAGTTAAACAAAAACAACAAGTTTCAACGCAATGTACGCAGCGGACATCGTCCAAATTCTGAGAGGTGCTTTGCAATTAATTAAAGTAACTGTTTTATCAGCTCTGATAGGCGAAAGTGTTTCAAAAAATACCCGTGGACCCACTTAGTATCTGTAGTCCACCCAAGTGAACCACGGGTCTGCGTCAGTATCCGTAGTCCACACAGGTGTATCAAGGGTCAGAACAAGTGCCCATAGTCCACCCAGGTGAACTTGTCAGGTGGACCCCGGGTAAGGAAAGTTAGGCATGATGAAAACTTTCAGCGCCCCCCACGACAAAAAAAAACCGGTCAAATACGAGTCGGACTCGCGCACCGAGGGTTCCGTACAAACTCATAAGTAGATACATGAATAATTCAAGAAAAACTGTATGGCGATTAGTTTAGTAGGAGCAAATAAGTATGTGTTACGATTTTTGGAAATTTCTCAAAAACTGTGCATGTTAGGAAAACCGTTATATTTTTTCTGTAATATTTAGGATGACATTAATAACTGGTAATTTTTAGAGATTTTTCTGTTGTGTAACTTCGAAGATAATAGGGGGAGATTGGTATTTTTTTAACGTTTTTCGGCATAAATCAAAAACTAACTACTTATTTAAAAAAAAAAAAAAACGGTTTTTAGTCTAAAAATCAAGCCCTTTCATTTGATACCCCACTCGATATAATAGGCCAGAAAGCGGCTTTTTTCGTACGCGCAGCGTGCGGAATTTATGGCCAGGTTTGGCATAAAACTAATTACGGAACTTTAATTTAATTGTTTCTATATGTAAATTGCAAAATATGTGACGTCACACTAGTGAAGGGGCCTCACAAATGTGACCAACTGTGATAAGGATGGGGGAGGGGTCAGAAAATCACGAAATTAGTGTGACGTACTTTATGGAAGGCCATTCATTTATTACGTAAGACGATTTTTGCCAGTTTTTGACCCCCTCCCCCCCTTATGTAAGAAAAAATAAGAATTGGCTGACCCCCTCCCCCCTACTTAATATTTATTACGTAAGAATCTAAAGAAAAAATGATTTTACGTTTGGGCTGTTTTAACTTTTATTTTTCAAAGAATCGCGCGGATTTGCGCGCTGTTTCAAAAGTTAAGATTATTTTGCGCATTTTTATGATCTTACGTAAGAACGATCAAACCCCCCTCTCACCCCCGTGTCAGAAAAAATATAACATGGTTGACCCCCCTCCCCCCCTAAATCGTCTTACGTAATAAATGAATGGCCCCTTGCTCAGCCAATCAAAGTAACGTTTTGTATCTGAGGCGCAATACTACTGGCTGAACGAGCCGAGTCACGTGGTTTTTTTGTTTATCTTTAGTTAAATACCTAACAGGACATAGCGATGTTACGAGTTGGTTTTATTCCAACTCGGATAACTCGAGTTGATTCGCCCGCCAACTCGAATCGAGACTCGAGTTGACTCGACTCGCATCAACCGGATGGGATCCGCTTCGTGGCAGCAGCCAAACGGATCGAGTTCAGCGTATTCGTAACAATAGTACTTTTTGATACAAGTGCGGAAAGTATGTCATTTTTCACGAGTCCCGAGGTGTCTTGGCCCGAGCCGTAAGGCGAGGGACAAGACTCGGGACGAGTGGAAATGACACTTCCGCACGTGTATCAAACGACGTTTTTTAATACATTTGCGAAAAATTACAACGAAAATGAAATGATTGAATGATTAAGAGACAAATTTGTTTATTTTTTGGCCTCATAAAAATGGAGCACTCAATTGGAACACTTATTAAGAGTCACGTTGAGTATCCTGACCACATTGTAGATGCCTGATATTTCTTAGATAATTCAAGAAAGTAGGCCATAAGTACATTTTCTGAGAATGACGCCGTTCGATTTTCTCGTTTCCAGTCAATGAATTGCTCATAGACGGCCAGATATTCCTCCTTCGACTTCTCTGGTAAAATAATGAATAGTAGTTGCCGTTGACACCTTTGCTAGTATATCTCGTGGTGTTGAATTTATTTCAAAATCGTCTGAATCGCTCATTTTTCACAAAAGTGTTATCAAACTAATGCGTGATAATTAATAATTACAAAATTACAATCATGAATGAAAATGGCGGGAATAAAACAAAATGTGTTACTTTTAATTGCGAACTTTTTCCAACGTGGCAGCGTTTGTCACCATTCAGCCAAATAAAAATAAACTATTTTGGGAACAGACAATTAAACGTTCTAAGATAATTTAACTGCATTTAAAAATGGAAAAAAGCAATAAATATTTAAATACTTAATAGCTCATTAATTTCCAAGTAAAATGTAATCTTTAGTGCCGGAAAGCTAGTTGTCATTTATAAAACTCGAACAGCCTGCACCATATTATCTTATCTGTGATAATTTTTATTTTTTGGGTCTCGCATAATACTAGTATTATGCGAGACCGCTGACTAAACTACTCATTGGTAATACTCAAGAAGCATACTTTTTAAACTATTTTAATATTAGATAACAGTTTAATTGTTTATAATAAAAACAATCAAACGTTATATATGTGGATTTAATATTTTAAACGTATCAAATGTATACTTTCATTCAATGTCCACTGACGTAATAAAAACAAAGAACGTATTTGACCATTAGTTGGATGTATGTATTTGAACAACAGTAAATTAAAAAAAATGGGAAATAAAAAGCACTAGTTCGCAAAATCGAACTTTGCGCACGATATACAGCTACAAAAAGTACCACTTTTTGAGCAAGTGTATTAAAAAATGAATATTCGTCGAGTTGAGTTCCGAGTAGGCGAATCGCTGACTCGCGTGCACTCGCATTCGTTATCCGGTCCGTGTCAATTCTAGCTTAGAGTTAGGTATGCGAGTTGATTCGAGTTGCGAATGAACTTGATTCGAATCAACTCGCTTAGTCTGATTCGAGTTATTCGAATCAGATAACTCGACTCGCCCATCGCTAACAGGAAACAGTATAGGAGAGCTACGTACCCAGATTAGTTGTGATGTCTACGACCTTGGGTTCAGTCATGCCAATAAGCGCGACCAATCGTGCTATCTTCTGTTGCGGCGTCATCTTCTCTATCTTTCTGTTTATTATCTTGCCTCGCTTCGTCACCTGTAATAAATACAATAGCATTGTAGAATCTTTTAGAACTACAACATCGGCATAAATACTACATAAAAAATAAATAAATTGTCAACTATCTATTTTTTTTATTATGAACCAAAGATATAATTAACAAGTAATTATCATTGCACAAGGTAATAGACCAATACATAAATTAAGTCAGTAAAGTCTGTTTTTTATTTCCGGAGACAAAAATGACGTTTCATGTGTTGCCTGTTTTTTACAACTCATAAATAGTGATGTGACACAACCGGTACTTACCGACAAACATTTTGGTAGGTACTTATGTTTATTGATATTAAAGTATCTGTAACACAATGAGTGCATAATCCGCGAAGTTCCAAAATGATACAATACTTTAGGTAAAAATGCCACCCTTTTGGAGATGTAGAATATTTGTAAATACACGATATTTCTAATATTTAAAGGTATATTTTATTTGATTCGAAACTCATTACTTATCTCACAAAGCTAAAAAGACGTCAAACCCGCTTTATTTCTCTGCGTTATAATTACAAGCAACGGAATCACATACGTAGGCACTAATTATCCAATAGTAGGTAAAAGGTTGAATACAATGTAAATATTATATGTAAAAAAATCGATAAGTACCTAAAAATATGTGTTTTAACGTAAATAGTATTTTTTATTATATCGGTTATTAATAATTACACCACGAACCGACACAAAGGACAGCATTGTTACTTAAAAGCTGGCCACATTAATTATACGTTTGACATTTGTAGCTGTCATTTTTGTCTCCGGAAATAAAAAACAGACTATAATTGAGACTACTTTTTGCAGATTTTTTTTCATACACCAAATTCTTTTTGCGCTCTTCAAATATCGGTTGTATGTAATCGGCGATACCGATATATCGGTATTTGAATCGTTACATCCCTATATTCTACCTTCTTTCCTCTCATATGAGCTGGCAAGTCGTGGACCAGAGTCAGAGTGGCCGAGAACACAAAATAGGCTACTTGATGACAGTTCAAATCAGCTTCTTTTATGAAGTGTCAAAACGCTCCGAAAGTATGCAGTTTAGTATGAAATACTATCTTGTGACGTCATGCTCAACATGGTGCCTTATTTTTAGTTTTCGTCATTGTAAAATCGTTGATGGCACGAAAATAAGTTTGAATGATTTTATCCGGGATGTTTTGGAAGCGTAATTTGCTGGTTAGAATTTATTAATTAATTTGGTTTATGAATTTATTTTGATTGTTGTCAAATACCCTATTGTGTCTGGAGCGGTGCGTTTCGTTAGAGTTGACTATCTCTAACAATTGGTGTAAGTAAGTCATACATATTTTAAATCCTTCTAGACAGACTACTCTACCTCTTTTTGGCTTCTACATATTCTAGAACCCTCTAGAACGATACCATCCTATCAATGTACTGAATTTGCATGGCTTACTAAAGCTTAAATGTAAGCTCAAGACTTAGATACACCTAACATCCATTATGTACATTTAAAGCAAATAAAGATTTTCTACTTCTATTTCATATTCTAGAATCTTCTAGAACGGCTACGTTACCTTCTTTCCCCTCATATGCGCCGGCAAGTCGTGGACCAGAGTCAGAGTGGCCGAGAACACGAAATTCTGTCTAGATCGGTGCGTTTCGTCGGAATTGAGCCTCTCTAGCAACGGGTGGAGCTCTTCAAAATGGCCGCGTTCTATCATGCGGTCAGTTTCGTCTATTGCTAGGAACCTGCGGAAAGTTAGAATAATTAGTACATTACATAACTAGGGTGGTAATACACAGAAAGGGCGAGATCGCAGAAATTTGCGGCCCGAGCTGCAAGCGAGGGACGTAAATATGCGATCGAGGGCTTTCTTTATTACCTCCCGTGTTGTGTACAAAATTTTTTGTCTACACTTGGCCAGAAAGCGGCTTTATGGCCAGGTGTGGCATAATAGCGGTTTATTAACAAACAGTTGTTGACAAGATGGTTTTTTAACCCCCCGACGGAAAACGAGGGGTGTTATTATAAATTTGACATGTGTGTTTGTGGCTTTGTTTGTTGTGGCATTGTAGCTCCATGGGTGAACCGATTTTGATGTAGTTATTTTTTTTGTTTGAAAGGTGATTTAATCTAGAGTGTTCTTAGCTAGGTTTCATCAAAATCGGTTCAGCCGTTTATGAGACATTTTAATTTGAAATTGAAGGGTCGGAGATTTTTACGTATTAATATTGTACAAGCGGCATTTAGTACAATATTAACATTTAAAAAGCTTGAATGGAAAACAAAAAAAAACCCCCAATAAAAAAAAACTCTAAAAAGTAGCCGGGTGTGGCGACCATTATTTCCGGGCCACTTCCTGTTTACAGTGGGGCTTACTTGACGGTCCGATCCACTCCTGTTGGTCCGGCGACCTGGTTCGACCCCAGGGAACGCCACGGCCGACCACCGGGTCAGAATATCGAAAAAAAATCGGACTTACTTGACGGTGGGCAGTTGTTGTAAATGCGCCTCCCCCCGGGACAGCAGCTCCCACAGCCGGCCCGGGGTGGCCACCACTATTTCCGGGCCACTTCCTGTTTACAGTGGAACTTACTTCCCAGTCCGATCCACTCATGGTCCGGCTAGCGACCTGGTTCTACCCCAGGGAACGCCACGGCCGACCACCGGGTCCGAATATAGCAACGCCCAATTTGCGTCGCGAGTTAGTCAGGCAAAAAAGTAAAAATAAATCGGACTTACTTGACGGTGGGCAGTTGCCACTCATGGTGGTCCGGCTAGCGACCTGGTTCGACCCCAGGGAACACTACGACCACCGGGTCCCAATATCGCAACGAAAAAAGTGGGACTTACTTAACGGTGGGCAGTTGTTGTAAATGCGCCTCGCCCCTGGACAGTAGCTCCCACTTTTTTTTACAGCCGGCCGTGTGTGGCGACGACTATTTCCGGGGTCACTTCCTGTTTACAGTGGGACTTACATCCCAGTCTGATCCACTCATGGTGGTCCGGCTAGCGACCTGGTTCGACCCCAGGGAACGCCACGGCCAATCACCGAAAAAAAAAAGAAAAAAAAAATTGTACTTACTTGACGGTGGGCAGTTGCTGTACATGCGCCACCCCCCGGGACAGCAGCTCCCACTATTACCGAGCCACTTTCTGTTTACAG
This sequence comes from Eudemis profundana, assembly GCA_947034925.1. NCBI lineage: Eukaryota > Metazoa > Arthropoda > Insecta > Lepidoptera > Tortricidae > Eudemis > Eudemis profundana. The sequence continues at coordinate 2,475,469 of OX344814.1, read as the reverse complement.
TGGGATTAACTTCCCAGTCCGATCCACTCATGGTGGTCCGGCGACCTGGTTCGATCCCAGGGCCACGGCCAACCACCGAAAAAAAAAGAAAAAAAATTGTACTTACTTGACGGTGGGCAGTTGTTGTAAATGCGCCTCCCCCCGGGACAGCAGCTCCCACAGGCGGCCCGGGGTGGCCACCACTATTTCCGGGGAGCGACGGAGCTCGCGCTCCTGTTTTACTGACGCCATGCCGCCTACGACTGTCGCTATACGGATGCCTAAAACGTACATTTTCGTCATTTCGTTACTAAAATAACCACATTTTTATAAAAAAAAAACCCGACCGCGGTGCAATTAGAAACTGCATAAAATCCGCCATTTTGTTTATTTTAACAAACTTCATACCCAGTGACACTCGCACCATCAAGACGAATCTAATGATGTATCATTTATCAAAATCGGATGTGCCGTTGAGTAGTTACGAGCGGACACAGGAACGGACATACATACATACATACAGGTCAAACACATAACCCTCCTTTGGGCTTCGCCGCAGTCGGGTAAAAAGAAACCCGACCGCGGTGCAATTAGGAACTGCATAAAATCCGCCATTTTGTTTATTTTAACAAACCTCATACCCAGTGACACTCGCACCATCAAGACGAATCTAATGATGTATCATTTATCAAAATTGGATGTGCCGTTGAGTAGTTACGAGCGGACACAGGAACGGACATACATACATACAAGTCAAACACATAACCCTCCTTTGGGCTTCGCCACAGTCGGGTAAAAACCGGCCAAGTGCGAGTCGGACTCGCATACGAAGGGTTCCATACCACCGTACAAATAAACGTCGTAATAATCAACTGGCAAAAGGTCTTAAATGCCGTGTAAATCAATGGCACTTAAAACCTTTCGGTTGAGAAGTTTTTCTGCAATAACTTCAAAACTGTTTATTCGTTACTATTCAAAATAATTTTCGTTGAATGTATTTATTAACCGTTACCTTCTTCTTGAAGAATAAAGTACTTTGACTTTGAATAGCCAATTAGAGCATTTTATTTTGTGTCTCGTCACACACGTGACAAGTACTGACATTTATCTACGTAATTTTTCGAAATTGTCAATTTAATAAAAATTTTCACCTATATCTATATACATATCTGTGAGTCTGATTCTCAAAATTCCCGGTTTAAGTATTTTTTTTTTCACCACTATTTCAACTTCTTTACAAGGGCCTCCCCCAAACACTTCCAGAACGAACTGATTGGAGTTTGACTGAACGGTTTGGAGATCCTTTACACCTCCAAAACATGTTTTGACAACGGAGGCCCCTTACATCTCCATTAATTTTAGTATATGCCTTTTTTTTCTATTTTTCTTAGTAATTTATCTTGTTTTGACGCCTAGAGACCCTTTACATTTCTAAAATTGTAGTTTTATGTTTATTGAAATGTATTTAGTTAAGTAGTTGTTTGTGATATGCAATGTAATATTGTCACAATTATTGTAATGTGTTTAAAAGAGAAACTGGTGAGTTTCTTCCGGCGCTTCTTCTCACCAGAATGTCATCTGCCGAAGCGCCAAAAGAATCAGACATGTGAAAGAGCCCTTGAGGCCTACTTGCAGAAAAAAATATTTCATTTCATTTCATTTCATTTCGAACGGTTGTACACTTTTCAGTCAGACCATCTTGTGAAGTACTTTATTATTTTACTGAATTTACCTGTGTATTTAGCGACAGCCTTCAGATGCTGTGTGATCTGCATGGCCAGTTCTCTCGTGGGAGTCAGGATGAGAGCGTACAGCGGGCTACCAGTCCGGACCACTTCTGTTCCCGGAAGCTCTATGTTGTCTATCACTTTCACACACCCGATGCCTGAAAGTGATGCAAAACCTCTTTCCATAACAAAAAATACTACATTTCGCAACCCAAGTGATTTTAATTATTTCTTATTGATTTATTTTAGTGCCTTAGACTGGTAAGGGCACGTCCAGAAATCATGTGATCCTCCATGGGGGGGGGGTCAGAAAAATATCACGAATGATCACGATGGGGGGTGGGGGTCCGAGAAGTCACGTGTAATTTTTTTACACAACGAAAAAGCCAAAAACAACGAAATTATTCAGCAATATTTTGTAAGCGTATTTGCCCAAATATCATTTACCAACTTTAAACCATCAAAAATAAATATGGGCATTATTTTCCGTTGTACCCAATGAAGGTGTTACAAACAGTACAAATCTTTACTTTTTGTAAAATATCGTAATGTCTGTTAAGTTTTTTTTTTATTTTAACCATTGAAAAAGTGCGTTGCCAAAAGGACAAAATTTTACTCCACGCTAATAGTTTCTTAATTGGGTATAACGAAAAATAGAAATGCGCAAATATACGGTGTTGGCAATTTTAATGTATGAGTTTATAGTTTATAACTATGAGTTAAAAAAAAGTTAAACATTAAAACCAACAAACTATAGAACTACACTCTCATGGACAATGAATTCGGGTCACTTTCTATGAACAATATAGAAAACGACCTGAGGGCATTTCTCCAAGAATATGTCTGCAACATATACATTTAGTATGAAAACGTGCCAGATGACCGCAGACATATTTCTAGAGAAATGCCCCTGAATTCACTGTCAGTGTTTTTTTTTTCATTGTCCCAGTTAAAAAAAAAAAACACTAAATTTACCTTCCTCAATGCCATCAACTTCATCCTGGCTCTCTGTTTCCTCACCGCTTTCAGCACCATCATCCGATTGCTCACCATCTACCGATTCATCATTAGTATCATCTAATTTCCCATCACTATCATCATTACTGTCTAGCTTTTCATCATCTTCTGATTGATCTTTTTCATCATCTTCATCTGAATCATCTCCGTCAAATATGTCGGAAATATGAATATAATCCGCACTGTCATCGCTGTCATTGCCTTCATCTGTAGATGTCTCCTTCTTTCTAACCGGCACTTCAATTTCTTCAATAAAGTCATCATCATCATTTTTAGCCACATTACTATCATCCAGATCATTTTCATCACCACTACTATAACCATCTTCTGATGATTCCTTTACCTCCTTTTTGACATTTTTACCCTTTTTCTTTTTGGACTGTTTAACTTTTTTTGGTGGTTCGGGTTCTGTTTTTTTCTTGCTAGATGTCTTTTTGTATGGTATCTCATACACATCTAATCCTTTGGCTTGAGCTTTCTCTTTCAGTTTCAAGATGCCGGTGAGGATAGGGAGGCCAAAGGCTAGAGTCTTCCCGCTGCCAGTTTCAGCTGCACCCAGGATGTCTCTGCGACCTGGGGACATGGGGAATTAACATGATTACATTAGGCACGAACCATAAATCACATTTCGTATGCGGTGCCCATGACACGGCGGACCCGAATCGCCTCGGCCGCCCGCCGCGCGCCCTACGTATGGTGGTTATTTATAGGGATGTAACAATACATCGCACACATTGGCCATACCGATTATTGTAGTAAATAATCGGCGATACCGATATCTTAGCTAAATAATGAAGTATGCACCTCAGACCTATGTATGTCCTTATTATAACTAAAACTTAGCTATATTTAACAGAGAGTCAACTTTGAAAGTGTAAAGTAAAAATAAATAAATTGTCAACACAAAATTAAAAAAAAAATATTGTGAACCAAAGTTTAACATAGTAATTATCATTGCACAAGGTAATAGACCAATACATAAATTAAGTCAGTAATTGAAATTACTTTTTGTAAATTTTTCTTCATACAGCAAATTCTTTTCGCGCTGTTCAAATATCGGTTGTATACCGATATCGGTATCGTTACATCCCTAGTTATTTACGTCACACTGAGACACTGTAATCTCGCGGCGGGCGCGCGTCCTAGGCGCCGTACGAAACGCGCTGTTTAATAGGGAGTATCACTGCAATTTTCTGCCACCAGAATGCAGCACTAGCACGAACCGTAAACAGTTTTTTGTCAAGTCGTAAAAGCTGGATTGTAATTGCAAAAATATGTAACAATTTGAGTTTCAAATGGAGAAGATATCGTCGACCGTAGGCTGAATTAAGGTAAGGGACAGGCAAAACAATGTCCCTTACCGTAATTCAGCCTACGGTCAACGATATTATTTTAATATAAAATGCACCAGCGCCGCGTATTTGGATGTAAGATTGAAGGGTATCAATCTTTCGAAAATGAATGATACCCATCATTCATTTCCGAAAGACAAAATGTAGGAAAACTATGGAAAGCGGCAATATATTCAACTTTACATAAAAAAAACATTGTTAAATATGTTCAGCACATTGAATTAAATAGGTTACGACTTGCTGAAATCACTTCTTTTTAACTTACTTTTCCACCAACCCCCTTTATTTTTCCACCATGTTCTCGAAACATCCACTTTTAAATGCCCATAGGATGCAATAATATCACAGTACAGACTTTTTGATAGGTGAATAATAACCCTTTAGTTTAGTAGAGCTTTCCGCCCCAAGTACCCGCCACTGTATAATTTTTTTTTTCAATGTTATAAGATAGCTTTAGCCCAGCAATTTCCCATGCAGACTAAGAAAAAATAGAACTACTCTTCAGACCCACGCACACCTGTATTAGCCCAAATATGACAACGTAGCTTAGTAGTAGTGGGAGTAACATCGCCTATGAAGCTAGAAGTCCCCAATTCAAATGCTGATAAGAGCAAATATTGATATGATGAATTCCTGAGTTATGAATGTTTTCTATCTATATAAGTATGTATGTTGTCCTCTAGTACTCATAACACAAGAATTGCTTAGTTTGGGACTAGATTTGTGTAAGATATCAAGTGACAAAAAAATGGTGTTCAATAGTTTGAATTAGGGATGTAACGATACATAGTTTTGCCGATACGATACCGATGCCGATATATTGTAGTTAATATCGGCGATACCAATATCTTAGCTAAATAATGAAGTATGAAATTCAGATATTTGTATGTCCTTATTATAACTAAAACTTGGCTATAATATAGCCTATATTTAACAGAGAGTCAACCTTGAAAGTGTAAAGTAAAAATAAATAAATTATCAACTCAAAATTCATTTTTTTTTATTAAGAACCAAAAATTTAATTAATATAGTAATTATCATTGCACAAGGTATAATATGTAATAGACCAATACATAAATTAAGTCAGAAATTGAAATTACTTTTTGCAGATTTTTTTTTATACAAAAATTCTTTTCGCACTCTTCAAATATCGGTTGTATATTATCGGCGATACCGATATATCGACGATACCGATATATCGGTATCGGTATCGTTACATCCCTAGTTTGAATTGACTGGTTTTACAATACTATAACATTACAAGCATACTTACCATGAATAGCAGCAGGTAGTGACAGCTGTTGTATCTTAGTGGGCTGCTTAAATCCAAGCTCCATGAGTGCCTTCGTGACCTCCTCCGGCAGCTTGAATTCCGCCCAAGACAGCATGTCTTCAGGTGTCAACTCCGACGTCACTTCTGGTATAGCCGCACCAAGTTTCCTTATCATTTTAGCTTTAACGTTTCTAGTTTTTTCTTTGATATTAACACTGTTATCTGTACTTGATTGTTTTCCCTTTTTAGTCTTTTGTTTAAGCTTTGGACCTTCATTGGTGAGAGAAGGTGTGGTGGCGAAACACGATTCCACAACGAATCCATTGCTAAGTTTTATTTTTTTATTCGAGATTTGTTTTTCTACAACTTCTTCTACTGTTTTGCTGTTTATTCGCTTCTTTTCTTGCTTTTTCTGGAAATTACACACACGATCATATTTATTTAAATTCTTTGTAGATGTTTTTTGCAATATTGTAAATATTAAAGGCTATCAAGTAGGCAGATTTTTACAACCGAAAACTACAAGATCCAAAGTTTTCTAGTATAGTGAACGTAACTAGAAGATGATATTTTAATAAAAAAATTGTCAGTAAATACCCTTAACACGACTCAAAACGTACCTTTTTACTGCGTGGTCTATCTTTATCAAGACTATAGCTTGTACACTCTTCTAAGCCTATAAATCCCTGCAAATTGTCTCCCATGGACGCTGGAAATCCATCTAAGGCTACGGACTGCCATTTCAATTCTTTTAATTTTTTACTCATGATTTAAATACTATATTTTGCACGGTGGAGCTGATTTTATAACCTTAAATAATAACGTGAATTTGACATTTCTCTGACGTTGCTTAGGGTTCAACAAAACCGTTAAAACCGGTTCATGCATTAAAATGTATTAAAATCAATGCATGGGAGGCTTTAAATTGTCTATGGAAATGTGTTGTGAATAAATCTGCATTTTGATTTATTTTCATAAATTTATAGGATTTCAACAATTAATACATTGCAATTCTCTGACTAAAGTTATCTACAAATAAAACATTTACAAAATGAACTGAATTTGGCTGTTAGTAACTTTTTCATTGCTCCACTGCGGATGAAAAAAAAACAAGTGCACGCTGCCGCCGCCGTGCCCATAGACAAATCGAAGGAGGGAGGAAGTTTGTGAGTGATCGATTTTGCACCGGCCTCCCGAAACTCACGACACGGGCAATTTCTTTGTTTGCCTGGACGCTTGTGTTGTGCACAATAAACTAATCGGTAGCCGCGACAGTCGTGATAAGATGGCGAACACGTTTCGCGCCGTGACGGTTTCAGCCGTCAACAATGACGGCGCCCTGACGCCTCGTTTTAATTTCCCGACAAACGTAAACGTGGATTATGATCCTCAGGGGTTGAGTGTTAAAGTGATCCGTGCGGACCCGGTGCTGGCGCAGGAAGTCCTGGAGTTCCCGCTGCACAGTCAGAGCGAGTGTTCGCGCGTGGCGGCCCAGTCCTACATCTTCACGATAGACAATGAAACCTTATTCTTCAAGTTCGCATCAGACGTAGACTGCCAGAACTTCCATCTGCTGGTCAGCAAGATCAAAGCGGGGCGATCGTCGTCTGTCTTCACCGTTCGCACGGAGGACTCCTCCGCGCTCCAATACTTCCAGTTCTACGGTTACTTAAGTCAACAGCAAAACATGATGCAGGATTACGTTCGGACGAGTACGTATCAACGCGCGATATTGTCCAACATCAACGATTTTAAGAATAAAGTGGTGCTAGATGTGGGTGCGGGGTCTGGTATTTTGTCATTTTTCGCGGCGCAAGCGGGGGCCCGGAAAGTTTACGCGGTTGAAGCGAGTAATATGGCGCATCATGCGCAGGCTCTGGTCCGGGCGAACGCGTTACATGACCGCATCACGGTCGTCGCGGGTAAGATTGAAGAGATAGAGCTTCCGGAGACTGTGGATGTTATTATATCTGAGCCCATGGGCTACATGCTGTACAATGAACGCATGTTAGAAACGTATTTGCACGCTAAGAAGTGGTTGAAGCCGAATGGTAATATGTACCCAACGAGAGGAGATTTGCACATAGCCCCGTTCACTGACGATGCTCTCTTTATGGAACAGTATAATAAAGCAAACTTCTGGTACCAGACATGCTTCCACGGGGTAGATCTAAGTGCACTACGTACTGCAGCCATGAAGGAGTATTTTAGACAGCCTATAGTTGACACTTTTGACGTTCGCATCTGCATGGCGAGATCGGTGAGACATGTTGTTGACTTCCTTAACGCTAATGAGACTGATCTGCATCGCATTGAAGTACCATTCCGATTCGAGATGACGCAGTCTGGAACGTGTCACGGATTAGCTTTCTGGTTTGATGTGTTATTCGCTGGGACAACACAGCCTATCTGGCTGTCTACTGCACCTACAGAGCCTCTAACACATTGGTACCAAGTGCGCTGTCTGCTCGAGACTCCGATATTCGCTAAACAAGGCCAAGCGCTAACCGGGCGAGTATTACTGCTCGCCAACAAGAGACAGAGCTATGATGTCACCATGGAGATTAACCTTGAAGGTACGAACATCACTTCCTGCAATACTCTAGACCTGAAGAATCCGTACTTCAGATACACAGGTGCGCCGGCCGCGCCCCCTCCTGGAGTCAACAGCACGTCGCCCAGTGAGACATACTGGAACTCGATGGACACGGGAACCCTTAGCAATGGACAGGGAGTGTTAATGGAGGCGCCTGCGTTCGCCGCCGCGCCTGAGATGGCGTATCCGCAGCACCCTAATGTGATCAAGACGGTGATGCTGCAGGAAGAGTTCATTAAGAGGATTGGGATCAGTCAGAACGGAGACATATAATCCGCGAGGTCGCGCCGAGCGCGCCTTAGGGCTATAAGGAACCGGCGTCGGTTGTGAAGACGTTTTAGTGTGTAAGCGGACTTATTTATTTGCGGTGACATCACAGTGCGGTATCAACATTTGAGACTAGAGAGCTGGTCTTAGTGATTAAGGGACTGAGCGCTTCGGACAGTTTTGCTCCTCAAGACGCTTATTAGTGTATATCGAGCCGCTTTAACAGTAACCGATTAATTGTAAATACTCCTGTCCCGGCTAAGTTTGGGGCAGGGCTGTCCGAAGCGATAGGCAGCTCCGAATAGACTTAAGTAATAGTGGAAGTACATTAGAGTAAGGGCTGGATTTAAAGATAATGCTTCACATTGTCAATACTCATGCTATGTCAGGCTCAATCATAAGCAGTGGTAAGAATTATTGGAGAGAAATTCACAGAAATCCAACACATTTGTATTTTATAGACATGAGGAAAACAATAATTAAAGCACTTCACAGACAGAGCTATAATGTACATTGAGGTAATGTAATAAAATTTGGCCAAGCGAAATTATAGCTAAAAGGTATCTTAGATGCCTTGCTATATTATAAATATTATACACTTAATAGCTGTATCAGTGGCATCTGTCAACTAGTATATAAAATATATCATAAGATACTTTGAGGTACTATATATTCATCACACCAGCATTAAGCATTTTCCACCTGTGGAGGAAATATTCCTGGCCATATAATTGTGTACAAACCGCGGGCGGCAATAGAGAAAGCGCCAGATCGCATAATAATGGGCCTCTCCTCTGGCCGGTCCACAGAATAAGTAATAGTACTAAGTACACAAGTTCTTCTAACAAAAGTGCCGTTTGGGTCCAACCACCGGACGGCCCGCACCGCATCCGATCGTGTGTGTTCTTTCTGGCCATTGGCTAAGCCCTGGAGGCAAAATTTGATACTAGTAGACTCGCGCGAACCTAGGTATATATATTAATAGCTCTGTATGTGACGAGTTTTATTTTAACATTTATAAGAAACTTCATAATAATTGTTAAAAGTTTTATTTTACCGCGATTCCATTGTATTATATTGTTATTAATAACGAACAATTCCCACTGCCAGTACATGTAAATTACTAATAGAAAATAACTATATTGTTTATTTTTTTCCTCATATAAAACTTGAAGCATTGAAAATGTTCTGATTTCTCATTTCTCTCCAACAACTCCTATCACATATCATTAGTTAGGGATCTATCATAATTTTTTTCATAGACATTTCGTTTGTCCAAATTTTTAGCTTTTTTTTCAGGATTGTGACAAACCTAGCTAGCATGAGGCACTAGTCCCACCAGCGGCGACCAACGAGCAGCGAGTAGCGATTGGCGATTTTTTTCTTCGCGGGCGAGTGAATTCTCTTAGAAAATTTACTCGCCGGCAGTGTGAACAGCCAGCGATGAACTATTAATGTATGCGTCTCTTTTACTAACACAGGATCCTTATCTTTTGTTCGTTTCTTGGGCGAGAAAATCGCCGATAGCTAATCGCTTCCTCGCTCTTGGTGGGACAAGTGCCTGAGACAGCCGTGACATATCGTCAGTACTTAACCCTTAAATGCATAATGATGTATATCTGCATCGTATATTGTATGGCCAGTGCTTTTTTTGATGATTTATTTTTTATTTTTCCCTCAATCTATACAACAAGACACATCTATTTCAATTCATTAAAAAGTTATACAAAAAATCATGCATTTAAGGGTTAAAAAATAAACACGTATCTGACACTGACTCCAGGTAAAATCGTAGTAAGTTCATATGACGTTCGTATGTAACTTGACGTTTTTCTCTGCGTCGTTTTTAGATACGAGTTTATTTGTTTTGCGCGCAAGACATTATTGTGGCCATTTTGTGCTAATTGTGCTATATAGGTTCTGTGATCTTTATCTAATCTTGTCGGGTGACAATCAAACTATATACATGAACAAATCAGGGATATCCAACCTTATTTATTATCTTTGAACATGGTTGATTTTGCTTTGGGTTTTTGGTTGTTGTCCAACAGTCATGGAGAGTTTTAGGAAAACCTGGACAAGCGAAATTTCTAAGAAATGGACATTTTAAATATTGATATGATAGGGTTACCTTAGGAGTTGTATTAAGTCAGTCCAGTCACTTATTGCCGCGCTAAAATTACAGGGCATTCATTCCAACATGTCTTATTTGGTAAATAACTAGCCAGTAGATAATGAAGAGCTCAAATATATCTGCAAATATTCTTTTAGATACACTTTTAGAATGATTTGACATCTTTTTCTTTATACCACTTTGTGACAAACAAGCATACAGCCCACTAGAGCAATCAAATAATGATAACCTCTCAATTACAAGGTTACAAGAGCATTGCCACTCTGAGGACTAAGTTGAAATGCATAATGTACCTGTGATCTTATTGCCACTGTATAAATTTTTTTACTCCTGGTGTTTCCAGAGCGCCGGATCCGAATCAGATGGCTCGTGTGCTCGTTTGTCACTTATTATAATAAAAACAAATCTGTTAAATCTCGCTAGTCCTATTTCATCAGCTTAAAGTGGTCGGATCTTTAAATTTGATATGAAAATTTAGTTCCTATGACATTGCAAAAGTGCGGCTAACTAAGTAGATTTTAGTGAATAAGACATGTTTGATTGAATGAACGGTAATACCTATACCTCGTTCCGTTTTAGATAAGACTTTATGGCCTATTTGCCCACGTTTCTTCCTTCACTTTCGTAGTACAGGCGTCTTCAAACTTTTTTAGCAAAGGGCAACACTACTCATTCATATCTCAACCAAGGAGTTAAGAAATCCTTCTTTCCCAGGGGTGTTTCATTGGGCGAGTACTCGCGGCTCCGACCGTAGCTTGGGCACCCCTGCCCTAGAACCCCCTAACCCCCCTTCATGGGTCATTCTCAAAAAATGATGTCCGCAGTTAGGGCTTTATAAAACAACCTCTTAATCTTGTTCCTTTGTGTAACGAAAGTTTACCATATAAATTGTATGGCAAGTTTCGTTACACAAAGGAACAAGATTAAGAGGTTGTTTTATAAAGCCCAAACTACGGACATCATTTTTTGAGAAAGACCCATACATCCATGTTGTTATCTAAAATGACACGAGCTATAGATTTTATGCGGGCAGGGTCTAAACTGTCTGCCTTCAAGCAATAAACGTAGATATAGGAATCTGTCCATGGTCGTTGTAATCCCAGTGTACATATAGGATATACATATTAATATTGTATCTAAATTGCCCACCGACGACGCATTTTCATAAGTTAGCAATGCTTGGTTATTTTTAACAGACTTCAAAAAACGAGGTTCTTAGGTCATCAGCATGACCGGTACTATCAAAACTTTAACAAAACTTGTAAATCTGAAGGCAAGGAGCAACTTACAAGCAAGGAAATAAGAATATTATTAGCAGATTAGTGTTAAATTTGACTCTATCTATTGAGTATAAACTATAAAGATATTAATATTTTCATGGATGTAAGCACTCATATATATTACATCCGCTTGGCAAGTTTTGTTGAAGTATTGCACCGACCACTGTTCATCAGTTATCAGTTTTATGTATGTTCCCTGATGGATTGATTTGGAAAAATCCTTTTTTTAAGGTACTTTTAGTTGCAACCAGGTCAGGATGTTAGGACCTTGGAGTAACTGAGGGAACTCTTCAATCATTATAGGCACATGTATAGCAATTTGCAGGGGACTAGAGCCCATTCACTCTCATCTCGGCCATTCTCACGAAGTATGACTGCGTCTAATTACCGCGTCTCCATACATTTAGTATGAAAACAGCGTCGCGATAATTAGGTGACCGCAGACATACTTCGTGAGAGTGGCCGATCTATAAGAGTAGGCCTGCGCCCAGCAGTGGGACTGGCTAGGAGGCATGTAATTTTATATTTGAAACTCGTTATCAGACGTTAATGCTATACATATTTTTTTTACTTAATTGCATGGCCCTCCTTACCATTTGCTAGCTAACTTATGAAAATGGGTGATGAAAATAGTACCATTTATAAGGATGGGAATTTTGAAACAGTGACTAGTTTGGTAAAATCAAGTTTAAATCAATCGTTCGCTGACTGATTGACTTGGGACTTAAGTCCCAAGTCGGTCTAGATTTTAGTAACATAATGTACAGAATTTCTGATGATTATCGGTTCTATATTTGGTAAATTTTGGTATCCACGATGCTATTGTGCCTGGGCTAAAGAGATGCCGCAAGTTTCTAGACACAAACATATCGAGGTAAAAGGAAAAATTGTACGTACCTCGCGTGCTAAAGAGAAGTGGCGGCGACCTACTTTGCACGCCGTTAACTTCAGTTGCCGTCAATATTATCATCAGATTTTCAAATCTGATAAAAATGGTATAATTAATTGTTCAAATACCACCAAATGACATGGAAAATTTATGTTTTCCATCATTAAATTACACTTTTGGCGTCACACCGAGCGAAAAACGTTACACGCTTAGTTCCCATATAAATAGACGAACTATTTTTATTCTATCCCGATATATTTCTGTGGTTCTAGATGTATAATTTGTACCTTAAAATGAGAGATGTGCGAGTTCGTCATACAAATGAAAAGAGGGTCAGCAATCCACTTTAATGACGAGAATGTTGGTTGAAATGTATATCATTTTATAGGTTGATACATTTCTGCGCAAAACAACAAATCACTAGCGGCCATTAATACGCCAGCGTCATCTATTAGCATGAGAAACAAAACTTAACTACGCTAAATAAATACACCGTGAAGGGCATGTTCAGTATCGTGTTCTGATTAAGAAAAAGTGGAAGAATTTTTTTTTAACGTGAAAAAAACAATAGGGAATATGCATGATATTTTTTATAAACTTTAATAAAAGTTCATTCATATAAGAAACCGCAGGAAAAAAATATTTTTCGAATAACTCTAAAAATAACCAAGATATAAGACAACAAAGATTTATCTCTATCTCTTTCTAGCAAAACAGAATATAGTATAGAGATTGTATGGCGGCTGTGTACTATGACGTCATAGTCCATATCGGATCTCTCTGTCTAATCGCTGTCTGATTAGTGCTTTAAAATGTTTATATCTTCCGTATTTCTCGGTCGATTTTAATTTTATTTTGACTTTATGTCAATCTTTTTTGCGGTATTTTCAAATTTTGTTAAGGTATGTGTTAAAAAAAATTAATGCATATTCCCTATTATTTTCTATGGAGCAGGTCGTTCAAATTAGCCGACCCTCCATACAAGACAATTTTTTTTTTCCTAATCAACACGATACTGAACATGCCCTTAGACGGGAAACAACCACTAAAATTTCACAGTGTATATATTTTTTGGCTTTTTGAGACTTCTCGTGTTGTTTTGGGCAGACAAAATGTACGAAACTAAGTAATAAACTGCATTTCAATCAACATATGTCCTTAACCTTTCAGACGCCCACGACGGATTAATCCGTCACAGAGCGCAAAGCGATATAAACGTACTTGCAGCAGCATACAGTTCAATTTCGCTTCTGCCACTATGTCATGGCGTCTGGTTTGCTTCTTTTCTGTTTGGCGTGGCGTCGAAAAGGTTAAGTTGGGGGTTTTTTAATCCCTCTTTCGATTTTGTGAAAAATCGGAAGACTCAAATCACCTCAAAGCACGTTTCGTTTCATTGTCCATATATTTTAATATTTTATCTATCTACAAAACAGTTTTTCATATTGTATAATTTTGTCTATTTTTAATCTTAAATCCATGTCGCTTTTGACGAAATAATTGATTGACTATTAATAATATCCTAATTATTTTATTAAGCTTTAAAAATGGTGCGAGTTTTGCACAAAAATGCATGAACTATTTGATTTGTGATTGTAAAATAAGTTAACTAAGTATAAAAACAATAAAACTGTTTTGTAGATGTGTTGAAAATAGTAAAAACCTTTTGTATACACAGTGAATTTAATTACTACCTTTTTCATGGTGTGAGTGCCATGAATAAAAAAAAAGCTTACAATGTTAGGGCGCCTCGCTTCAGCTCGGGCACTATTCCCGTTGATTTCTACAATCGCATGCATACTTGTAATATATTGATTTGGTGCTGTGTCATTTGATGCACAAAAATAGTTTTACATAACATGACTACCTCATTTTGGCAGACAGTGACTTAAGGCGGCTGTCCACTAGAACGTTCGACGACGAGCGATGAGAGGTGTTTTCCGAACAAACGCATAGATTTGATTCAAGTTTAGTTATTGTTTATTTTGATATTTTTTACTAGGATCCAGGTTACCACAGATATTAACGTTGAAAAGTGATAGCTATACCCACATGTTCTTTTGTCTTTTTAGTAAACAACTAGTGAGGAAGTGAACTTTTCTAGCAAACCTTTATACGCAAAAATATAACTTGGATTTCTTAAAGTCGAGCGTGAATATGTATGCATGCTACATTATAACAATACTGTGTTTCGTGACAGTGAAAATAACTTTGAAATATAATTTATCGATATCCTAGTTCACGGTCACTAATCCCAAGAAAAAAATGTTTCGTAATTAGCACTTAATTAATGCACAAGTTTTAAAATTGGCAAAAAATATGCAATTAGTACGACTGTGAACTAGAGCATCGTTATAATAATTCAGCACCCGAGCAGCCGACTAAGAACACACCCGTTGCGCGCGATCGAAAACGAGTGAAATCAGTCTTAAGACACCTTTCATTCTGGCGCTTTCTTCCGCATCTATCGGAATACGGATTTGAACATGTTACAACAGGTCATTGAGTCATCTGACCATAAAACCCTTGGCTTTCTAGTGGACAGCCATCTAAGGACTTGAGGATTCACATGACAAGCCATCACACTTCTTAAACTTGCCAATCATGGATTAGGTTTACTGGCAATTTGTAAATTTAAGATAAAGTTGTTGGGGAAAATGCAGAGTCAATCCTATTAACGGTCGCTCTTTATTTTTCCCAACTACTATACTTAGTGGAGTTAGACAACTGCCCTTATGTAGATTGGGCTTAGTGTCTGTAGTGTCTGTGATTTTTTTATCATTGACTGGCGAGATCCTTGGTAAAGCCATAGACAATATTAAAAAAAATCGACTGCAAATATTTGTAAAAAGGAAGTTTGTAGGACTGCAAAAATCGGGTTAACCGATTGGGACGCAGCTATCTAGCTTCCTTTCTGCTCGTGTCCCAAATACCGCATTCCCGAAATACCAGATTTTTCAAAAAACCAGATTTTCGATTTATGAGATTCCTGCCTTACCACATTCCCGTTACAGTAGATTATAAAATCGTAAGTTACTAAAGGATCTAAATCACTTTGTTGGGTGTGTTATTTTGGGAATCTTGTATACGGAGAATCTGGTGTATCGAGAATCCGGTTTTTTAAAAATCTGGTATTTTAGGAATGTGGTATTTTGGGAATGAGCGTTCCTTTCTCTCGGTTGGGTCATTTTTTGCTGTCTAAATCGCAGGAATTCGAATCGAGGCCCGGAACCTATAAACGGGGGTTGTCTATGGCTGTAGCAGGGTGGATCGCCTTACTAAGTTACGTTGGCACGCGTCAGTTTGCAAACGTATTCGCCAACGAGCGAGCTGTAACCGTTGCATCACGAATGTATACAGATTTATTTTGTACTTAAATTCGTTTCATGACAGTCACGGGCGGTTATATGAAGCAGTTTCAGTCTAGAGCCGTTTTACGGCCATTCTCACGAAGTATGACTGCGTCTAATTACCGCGTGTCCATACATTTAGTATGAAAACAGCGTCGCGGTAATTAGGTGACCGCAGACATACTTCGTAAGAATGGCCGTTTAATATCTCACCGATGTCGATGACATCCCCTGTCATTTTCTGATAAGTGAAAGGGACAGTGCGTCATCGCCGACATATCAGTGTCGTTATCGGTGTGGAGATGATTTAAAAACAGGACAATACTGTAAAATAGTGCAAGAGCGGGACACAAATATAGTCTCTGTACGACTGCTTTATCTGACTATCCATATTTTACAAAATGTGTCATAGACAACAACGAAATATCTATTATATCAGCATGCTTTTTTCTGACAAACTATCATTCAACATATGATTTGTAAATTGATGATTTTGTAGAAAATTTTAATTAACATTAGCACCAAGAAATAGTTGCGTTGTCGCAACGTACGATCAAGTTTTGTTTGTCATCAACTCATCATGGTTTCTGTACCCTATGTTTATTTTATTTATCACGAGCAAAATGGTTGTGTAATTAGATTACTGTAATTGTGGCTAGGCCAGTTGATACAGGCGACAGACGAGTGGCGCGACAAAATGTCATGAGCATTTTTTTAAACTTAATAAGTTTAATTTTCCATATGACATTGACATGATAGTTCCAAACTATACTCATACGCTTGTATTGTTAGATAATACAAAGAAGTACATCGTAGACCAGTGATTCCGAACCTGGGGGTAATTACCCTTTTAGGGGAAAAATTAAGTTTTCTCAGGGGTAATACTCATATTAAGTCGTTTTTCTTTAAGCACTTTCATATACTTGTCTGTATTACCTATTTTTTGGAGGGGTAGTGATACAAATCTAGAGGGGGCCTGTGGGTGATGTGGCAATAAAGGTTAGGAACCACTGTCCTAGACTTAAAAGCAGCTTCACGCTCATAAAATTGGCCTTTTCCGGAAATCAAACTCGGGGGCCTCTAGCTTCGTAGGGAGGAGGTAATTTTTGTTTGCACTTTTTTACCTGACTGCGGCGAAGCCCGAAAGGGTTATGTGTTTTAATGCTCATACTGTATCAGTGTCTTGGATGTCACGCGGCTACTGTCGCCTGCCACGTGATATAAAGCAGTTACTTTCACGTAACAATCCTCATGTCGAAGCATTAAGTCATTGTACATACTGTGACAATAGGCTAAACCCAAAGTGTTCAGTTGCAACAGAAACACCAATCTTAAGGTCGTCGCGTACATCAACTCTAAATAAAGCATTGAAATTTAGCTTTATATCGTATACACTACAGAACAATCGTACTGTAAACAGGTACTAACTAGAAAAAATGATTTTTTTTAATTACCACAGTGTTGATTCCTATTTGGAAAACTAAATTAATTTAACCGTTTGACTCTATTTTCACTATTTGAAAATTGTACTGTGTGATATGTTATTAAGCTCAAATCTCAGTGGTTATCTTTGAATATAATAGGGGGTAAATGTAATGAACGACAACCTTAAAGTGTCTATTATAGTATTCAAATTACAGATTTTAGTCAAAAACATATCAGCACACATAGCTGAAAAGTGCTTTTCTCAGTGACAACCAGTGCCACAGGTTTTTCTAAGTTCGTTCACTAGGGTGTCATGTCATCTTTGCATTTAACGAAGCTCCAACCAAGGCACGGACGTGCCTTGACCTTTTTCATAGGCTGCAAATTGAATAGTATAACAAACACTTCAATTTAGATTACCATAATCTAGCTACAACTGTGGATCCCACTTCTGATGTAGTAGGCAGCCTTGTTGCTAATGTCTCCAGAATGTAGTCTTTCACGACAGTGTCGCCATCTGTGGCCAGGTTTTGGCAAGCTATAGGTATTCCAGTATTACTAGGGTAACGCGTCAATGGAGGTATGGCATATCATTGTAATTTGAAGATTATAAACATAAACGAAATAAAAACTTTCTGCAAACAGGCCGAAGTCTTAAACTGAGCTTAAGTTTCTTTGAAGATGTTCCCTTGCTGCTCTCAGGATCCAATGCCGTAAATATATAATTTTGCTACCTTGTGACGACACAATCTACTATTTTTTTGTTTAATTTTGTGATATGCTATGTCTCATTTGTCCTCATCTAAGTACTCGCCGACGACAGTCTGTATAATTTTTTTTGTATAATTTGCTTTATTAAGGAGGATGGGTAAAATAAGCAATAACTTAGGAGAGTTGTATTGTTGGTGGATTTTGTGATGCTCCAAAATGTGCATTTTTAATATGTAGAAATAGTGTTCGGGATTTCTAAGTTGGATTTTGAGGGTCCCCAGATAAGGTATATGTTTATGTACGAAAGTGCATATTTTGAATACATATGACAATATTACTTGAAAACGATAATCTTATATGCATATTGTGTAATGATTTACATATTAAACTCTGTATATGAAAATGTAAGGGCAGTGGTCCTGAAAAGTCCATGCTTAGGATTTGAAAAGGTATAGCCATGAATGTTATAGGGAAATTTTCAGTTAATTGGCCCACGTATTTGTGCGCGTACGGGTACAGTCAGAATCAGTGGCGTGGCGTAAAAGATATCCTAGGGCAAGCCGGTGCAGATATGGCGTAAAATTTCCTTAAGAACTGTAGAATAAGATGCTCAAATGCCTGATGGCAAGCCGGTATGAATCGAGTTCTTTAGACCCCACGCTACTGGTCAGAAAATAGTCTAACATTCAAAGCGTCAGATACATATTTTTGTTGGATGTTACAGACCGTTTGATGACTTCACATGACACGATAAAGTGCATGATGTCACGTAGGGACTTTTAACAAGTTCACTGTCCCCATACAAAACTATCGGACAATGTGACAAGTCCCAACTGTGCAATCAGTATGGGGAAGTGACCCCATAGTGGAAGCACGGACTCCTGAAAAATCCTTCATGGTGGGGTCATGGGGCACCGGGAACGTGTTAATACCAGTATAATTCTGTGGTACAACGGAAAAGGGCTACTAGTCACATTAGTCAGTCATTATACCAGGTACAAAAGGTCACAACTCTATTGTATGACTTAAGCTCTTTTGCACCTCGGTTAAGGACGTAGTTATGCAATAACGTTCCATTCCACATGCAATTTTTTTTTGATTATGGACTTTGTTTTTAATGACAGAAGGTTGATACTTTGTTTTGTGGATTGGAACGTTATTGCATAACTGCGTCCTATGAGTTGTACCAATTTTTACTAGACCCACAGCATTTGTATAAGCAATACCAGGAGTGGTTCACTTCGTTTCGTTCCGGGTCCGACCACCGGACGGAACGCGCCGTATCTGACCGTCTCTCTCTGTCGCATAACGCGTGCTCTTCCTGGTCGCTGGCTAAGCCTCCCCGGAGGGCTAGAATTCGGTACTGTACATTTAGGTATTTTAAAAAAGTAAACAAAAAACCACGTGACACGGGTCGTTCAGCCACATACAAAACGTTACTTTGATTGGCTGAACGACCCGAGTCGCGTGGCTAAGTACGGAGTATAGTAGCCGCGCGGCGGAATCGCGGAGTGAGCCACTCCTGCCTTGGGTGACGAAGTGACAGACCTAAATAAAGAAGACATTTTGTTTGTTACAATCGACGAGGTATTTTTTAGACGAAATAATCATTTTCATTTATCCATTCTCCTTTCCAGTCGGCGTCCATTTTTGTTGGGCGTCAATAATCATATTGAAAGATATTTTGTTTGTATAATTATGATATTTTTTTCACCAGTGCACTTTTTTTTCTGTACAGCAATCAATTAATGTACTGTTGTATCTATCTGTTTAGTTAAAATGACAATTATGTGGAAATGACGGTGATTTTGGATAATTAAATCAATTCTAATCTATGTAAGGAAACACAGCTTTTATTTAATCCTTTATTCATGACAATTTTTTTTATTCAAGGATACGGAACTAACGCAATCTCGTAGTTTTGATATATTTATAAATAATGTTTGGTTCTTAACTATTTCTCTGGGAGCATAATTTAACTAAATAAATATATATACATACTCATGGACAATGAATTCATGTAATTTTTTAGAAACAATTATATAGAAAATGACCCGAATCCATTGACATTGACAATACCGATATATCGGTATCGTTGCATCCGTAAGTATAACTTTTGTTTTTCGTTCGCAAGTGTGTTGAGAAACGTTTGATACTTGTGGGCACTGGTCATTACAGTCTCGGCTGTTACATACATAGACCACTCGTGGGCATTTCTCCGGAAATATGTTTGCGGTCACCTCATTCATCTGGCCCTTTTTCATACTAAATGTATGGAGACAGATGAATGAGTCGCAGACATATTTCTGGAGAAATGCCCTCGTATCATAATGACATACCTACGCGATGAATAGTACATTACACAACTAGGGTGGTAATACAAAGAAAGGCCGAGATCGCAGATGTTTGCGGCCCGAGCTGCAAGCGAGGGACGTAAATATGCGATCGAGGGCTTTCTTTATTACCTCCCGTGTTGTGTACATCATTTTAGGTCTACACTTGGCCAGAAAGCGACTTTTTCCGTACGCGCAGCGTGCGGAAAAAGCCACTTTATGGCCAGGTGTGGCATAAAGTCCATTATAGCAATAAAAATAACATTGCAATGATCTCATTTTCGGTACAATTTTTATTCTTGTAGAATCTACAGCATTCCTACCTAATAATTTTAACTATTAATTTATTCTTAATATTTTCTATAGATATTACATTTATCTATATAAACTAAGTAAAAGAATGTTCTAGCAATAATTATCGCTGTTTCACGTTACATAAGTACCTACACCTTTGAACGTACATACGATATATTCTGTATCTGCACAGAATTCGGAGCAAATTTTGTATTTTTAGACCATAGAGCTTCAGAAATGATTGACTCCCCATACAAAAGTCACCCCTCTTTTCACCCCCTTAAATCAAAAACATCCCTCGTGCCCTAAATACCGCATTCCAAAAATGCCAGATTTTTCAAAATACCACATTCTCGATTTATCAGATGCAAATTAAAATTAATTTATTTCAAGTAGCAAACCTCACAATCATATAATAACATTCTACAAAATCATTCAGTTTCTCGAGTAACCTACGATTTTACGAGTGTAACGGGAATGTGGTAAGACAGGAATATGATAAATCGAGAATCTGGTATTTTGGGTATTAGCGAAAAACATCATATGGCCTTTCTAATGTCTAACTATCGTCATACCAGGGTCGATTTCAGGCGTTTTTCCAGCGTTTTTTGTAACTTCATTGGTGTCACTGGAGTTTTACCGTGAAGGACTATCGAGTGACGACTACTTTTGATTAAATCATGTGTAGCCTCGATGCCGTCTATCGTTTATAGTAAAAGTTTACTGTGATCACCACCGCTTGCTGCTATATTTGCTGGAACACGAATGAAAAAAAACCGCCGCGGTCGAAACGCTCTGAAATCGACCCACCAACGTTCATCTAAATCGGTTTAAACTTCAGAAGAAAACAGACCGACTGATACTTATACGGCACATTTATAGTAGTAGCAAGGACCATTAAAACAAGAGGACTGTCATTCTCCATACTTTGGATCGTGGCCCGACCGCAAGGGGATATCGAGGCAAAAACTAGATGGAGCTAAAAAACTAAACATTTAACGATGTTATAATTGAACAAAGAAACATAGTACAGTAACAATTAGTTCGCAAACAGCTAATAATAAATAAATTCTAACATTTAAATACTGTGTCACGCTTGCAAAGTTGAATAATTGTAAATAATATAATTCTTATACCAATCTTATACATAGATGGCGTTGTAAATATCGGGGAACAGCTTTTTGTATGGAGAATGACAGTCCTCTTGTTTTAATGGTCCTTGGTAGTAGGTACCTGGGCAGAGAAAAACGCATGAACTTCCGAAACCACGCGTTTTCCCAAAGAAATCCTCACAGCAAATTTTATCGAAATAGAGTCGTTTCGGAGATCTCCGAAGTAAATATTAGGGATGTAACGATACCGATAGCGATATATCGGTATCGCCGATATATCGGTATCGCCGATACTATACAACCGATATTTGAAGAACGCGAAAAGAATTTGCTGTATGAAAAAAAATCTGCAAACCGTAATTTCAATATCTGACTTATTTTATGTATTGGTCTATTATCTTGTGCAATGACAATTACTATGTTAATTAAATCTTTGGTTCTTTTTAAATAATAAATTTCAATTTTGAGTTGACAATTTATATTTTTCTAATATTTTTACTTTACACTTTCAAGGTTGACTCTCTGTTAAATATAGCCAAGTTTTAAGTATGATAAGGACATA
This sequence comes from Eudemis profundana, assembly GCA_947034925.1. NCBI lineage: Eukaryota > Metazoa > Arthropoda > Insecta > Lepidoptera > Tortricidae > Eudemis > Eudemis profundana. The sequence continues at coordinate 2,453,171 of OX344814.1, read as the reverse complement.
CAAATATCTGAAGTTCATACTTCATTATTTAGCTAAGATATCGGTATCGGTATCGCCGATATTTACTACAATATATCGGTATCGTATCGGCAAAACTATGTATCGTTACATCCCTAGTAAATATACAAGAATTGCTCGTTTTATAGTACATTGCTTAGGTACCTAGGGAGGTAAAACAAAGAATGTCTCAGATCGCAGCTTTTTGACAAGAAGGCAAGGGCGATAAATATGCCATCTGAGGCTTTCTTTATTACCTTCCGTGGCAAGTATCTCAAAACGTCGCAGAGAATAACGTCACAAGTTACATACAAACTTCATACATCTACTGCGTATTGGGCATTTCTCCAGAAATATGTCTGCGGTCACCTCATTCATCTGGCCCTTTTTCATACTATATGTATGGAGACAGATGAATGAGTCGCAGACATATTTCTGGAGAAATGCCTTATTTTAGTTTTTATAATAGGAATGATCACGATGGGGGGGGGGGGGGATCGAGAAAACATCACGTGTAATTACTTTTTTACACAAAGGGAAAGCCAAAAACAACGAAATTACTCAACAATAATTTATCAACTTTAAAACATCGATAATTAATCTAAAAAATTACACGTGATCTTGGATGGGGGGAAGGGGAGGGGAAGCGTTACAATCACCAAATATCACCAAGGGTGAGGGGGGGGGGGGGTCAAAAATAGACCAAATTTGATCACATGATTTCTGGACAAGCCCTAAGCATTCTATTATGTCAGCTTGGAAAGTTTTGTTGAACTTTTCCACTGGTAATGACGATATTAGGGATGTAACGATACATAATTATAATTCATCACTCGTAAAATTTGCTATGACGACCGCTTTAGCTTAGTTGGTAGTGACTCTGCCTACGAAGCAGGAGGTCCTGGGTTCGAATCCTGGTAAGGGCATTTATTTGTGTGATGAGCACGAATATTTGTTCCTGAGTCATGGATGTTTTCTATGTATTTAAGTATTTGTATCTATTAAATATATCGTCGTCCTAGTATCCATAACACAAGCCTTATTGAGCTTACTATGGGGCTAGTTCGATTTGTGTAAGATTGTCCCCTAATATTTATTTATTTATAATTTTGCCGATACGATACCGATTATTGTAGTAAATAATCGGCGATACCGATATCTTAGCTAAATAATGAAGTAAACTTCAGATATTTGTATGTCCTTATTATACCTAAAACTTGGCTATATTTAACAGAGTCAACCTTGAAAGTGTAAAGTAAAAATAAATAACTCAAAATTCATTTTTTTTATTGTGAACCAAAGATATAATTAACATAGTAATTATCATTGCACAAGGTAATAGACCAATACATAAATTAAGTCAGTAATTGAAATCACTTTTTGCTGATTTTTTCATACATCAAATTCTTTTCGCGCTCTTCAAATATCGGCTGTATATGGGTGAATCAACTTTTTTGCTTTATGTAAAGATTGCCCTTTCTCCTTATTTGTTGACCTTTTGCATGTTTACCATGATTTAAATGGAACAAGATCTTACATCTAGAGATAGATAAAGTAAAAATAAAACTCGTTTTTAACAAATAAATAGCGTGACTCAGCGGACGAACCCTTATTTTCATACAAAAGTGGGGGACAGCTACGTCCGCTGGGTCACTGCTTATAAACAAGTTATAACTTATAATAAAAAAATATTTGCATTACGTAGATTTATGGTCTGTATTTTAAATGAGCATACACTTTATTCAAAAAATATCCGAATAAAGATTTCCTTTCAATTTTAGTCGGAGAAGGTGAAATTTTGTTCACAAAGAAAAGTTGATTCACCCATATAATCGGCGATACCGATATATCGGTATCGTTACATCCCTAGACGATACATATAGAGATGTGCCATTCTCGGAAACGTTCTCCGTTTTGTATGGAGAGAGAACGTTCTCGAGAACATTTCCCATACAAAACTGAGAACGTTTCCGAGAATTCTCGAGAACGGCACAACTCTAGATACATATAAAACATCTACGATCTAACCGAGCTTCAAGCACTCAGCTACATCAGGCATTGTGTCACTCTTATATTGACACAGCATTCGCAGCAAATTTAGCTTTTTATCTGTATTTTTAGACGATTCTAACTCATACAGAGTGCATAGATTTAATAATAAGTGCTCGCTTAGCCCTCGCTCGGGGGCTGAGTTGATGGCCTTTTGTAACACAGCTATAGCCTCCTTTAGACGACCCATGTAGAGTAAACAGACTGACAGGTTGTTTGCCACCTGAAATAAAATAATGTAATAATAGTACATAATAATAGTAGTAGATGGCGTGCTCTCGTTTCGGAGGCCAAGACCCTCTTTGGGTCCCTGAGCCAAGTTAGTTAGTTATAGTACATTACACAACTAGGGTGGTAAATAGGCGGTCGAGGGCTTTCTTTATTACCTCCCGTGTTGTGTACATCATTTTATGGCGACACTTGGCCAGAAAGCGGCTTTTTCCGTACGCGTAGCGTGCGGTAAAAGTCACTTTATGGCCAGATGTGGCATGAATAAAATAAATATATCGGGAACAATTTTACACATATCGAGATATTTCCAAACTAAGCAATGCTTGTACTATGGGCACTAGACGACGATATACATATTTATATAGATTAGTAAATTGTGTATCAAGGGCGGTAGGTAAGGAATTACAAACGAGTGTTTGTTACAAGGCCGAGGCGAAGCCGAGGGCTTTAATAACACGAGTTTGTAATTCCTTTACCGCCCGTGGCACACACAATGTTTTTCATCACACTTGTGAGGAAATCTAATTAAAATTAACCTTACTTAACCTAAATAAAATTGTAAAACTGACAGTGACATTAGTGACATATCCATAGACAATGCGCAACGTTCGGAAACCATAGCGGTACAGACCTAAAACGGTTGATTTTATAATTGCAAAATACTGAAATACACTATTGAAACATTTAATGAATGTTACAGAAATATGTGTTTACATGTATTTGCAATAACAGTTCTCTTTAAATAAATATTTCAGTAATAAAAGTTAAAAAAAGTAAGTTGGCGTTTCCTTTGATCATGACAAATAAGAGTAAAACAGAACCAGCGTTTCAAATTTAAAAAGAAAACCATTACGCCCTAGGGCGTAATAGGTCATTTACGGCCCGCAAAACCTACGTGTAATGACACCATTTTCGAGCAAGTGTGATGAAAAAATATATACTTAAATAGATAGAAAACATTCATGATTAAGGAACTACTCGGGGATACTCGTGCTCATCACAGAAATATTTGCCCTGACTAGGATTGGAACCCGGGACCTCTAGCTTCGTAGGCGGTGTCACTTCCTAAGCTAAACGTGGCCTCAAATTGTACTTATGGAAATAGAGATGCGAAATAAGGCACCGGTCCGACCGCCGGCGAGTAAGCGAGTAAAGTCGGGCGAGTAGCATTACATCGCGGATCTGGAAAGGTCGATTGATCACACTGCGCCTGGTCAGCCCACATGAATGGACTAGACAACTAAAAAATCTGTTAGGTTAGTTCCTCAGTTAGATTATTAAATTACTAATAAAAAAAACACCGACCGCGGTGCACTTTAAAAGTGCATAAAATCCGCCATTTTATTTATTTTAACGAACTTTATACCCAGTGACACTCGCGCCATCAAGACGAATCTAATGATGTATCATTTATCAAAATCGGTTGTGCCGTTGAGTAGTTACGAGCGGACATAGAAACGGACATACATACATACAGGTCAAACCTTTGGGCTTCGCCGCAGTCGGGTAAAAATATTGTACACGTATTTTATCTTTTGTTTGACAAATAAAAAATTACGAGGATAGAGTGCTTAGAAGTTTCGAGTGACGTCACTCCTAGGTACAATTTTCACCTAGGAGTGACGTCACAAGCCCCCCCAAGTTTGATGATCTATAAATTTGTCGATTTTTAATATTTTGAGAAACCAAAAAATACGTGTCCCATATTTTTCCATGATAAAAAACATAAAAATAAATAAATAAAAATATTGGACACGTATGTTTTGGTTTCTCAAAATATTAAAAATCGACAAAGTTATAGATCCGTCGACTAAATAGAATTATATATTTTTAACCCAGTCGTCATCCCTATTGCAAGATGGACCAAAATAGTACATAACACAACTAGGGTGGTAAAACAAAGAAAGGCCGAGATCGCAGATGTTTGCGGCCCGAGCCGCAGGCGAGGGACGTAAATATGCAATCGGGTACGCGTGCGGAAAAAGCCACTTTTTGGCCAGGTGTGGCATAAAGTTTGTTTAAAGTATAGCCTTGTGTTTATTTACTGCGAACACTGCTCTTTAGCGGCATATTGTCATGTTTAAAATCCGCACTGACCATGATATTAGTGGGCTCCTGGTCGGCGGCCCTCGCGAAGTAGTTGTACGCGTCCTGGTAGTGGCCCTGCGCCACCTCTAGGAGCCCTAAATCCACGTATTCTCTGACATCCGGCGTCGGGCATCTGTAACCATGGAAACACTCATCAGTCGAATAGGACCACTATGTTTTCTGTCTCTTGAATAAACAACGCCGTTTTTCAACTGGTAGAGAATCCAAGTTGAAATTCAGTTATCCACTCTTTCATAAAAAAAAATATTTTTCTTAGCGGATCGATTCTTCGAGCAGAATTATTGTATCACTTCGAGACAAGCTATATCGCCTTAAGTACGTACGGCAAAAAGTTTTTAACTCTAATACCACTCAAAAAGTAGTTCCGTTAGTTCTCTTAAGCTTTATGTTGCTGTGCGCTTACAGGGCGTCACATGTATACCTAATCTTAGTTCCATCTTGATAACTTTAATGTGACATGCAATAAATGTTTTGAATTTGAATTTGAAAGTACGTACTAGGTACTGACTAGTCTAAAGTGAATAGCAGTCTCCACTCAGACGCAGTCGTATCTTGCTCGCGGTGTGCTGCTTGGCATATCCGCATTTAAATGGTCTATAATGCCCAGTATATTACTACTATAAACCGATAATCCTATAGTACTCACAAGTGTTATCTCAGCTGTCTCCTGATGTGCAAAAGCATCAGTATTAGAGTGGTCTAGAATGCGCAATATATTACTACTTTTGCAGTTTGGTAGACCTCTAATAGTACTCACAAGTGTTGTCTCAGCTCCCTGGCGGTCTGCAGACGCTTGGCATATCAGTATTGGAGTTGTCTAGAACACACAATATATGACTACTTTTGCGAGTCAATAGGTCTGCAATAGGACTCACAAGTGTTGTCTCAGCTCCCTGGCGGTCTGCAGATGCTTGGCGGCGGCTCGGCAATGCCCTCCCAACAGCCACAGCCGGCACAGAGCGCTGGACAACGCGCGTTTTTGCGCCGGACTGGAGGCTTTTTCTTGAAGACCGGACATTATCTTACTAGCGAGCCGGTAATCCTGTAAATGAAACAAAATATCTTGGGAAATACATTTTATAGTTCAATTCTCATTATTAATTCGAAAGTTCTTAGACTTTAAGACGACGTCTGCCGTACTACAACTAAGCAGTGTATGGGGCTGGCAAAGGACCGAGGAGAGAGGCGTCATAAAGGAGAGGCCAACAGTGGGTGGATACAGCTTAAGTATAAAAAGAGGTAAAAATTATTAGGCCATAAAAAATACTTTTTGTTGTGCTGTGTTATTAATACTTTGGTTATAATTCGAATTGAAATCGTTTAAAAATGTCTAAAACCTCTCAAACACAGACGCATAGCTCTAATAATGTACCCACCTTCAGAGCAATGGCACAGTTAACTATGGAATGCTGGACGCGCGTCTCCCGCCCACTCCAGAGCCTGATCGACTCTGATCTGTCTTGTTCGGAACTCAGAACTCCAGAACCGTCCTCAGTCTTGCCCTCGTTTAAGTTCGCTAACATCTGTAAACCAAAGAAAAATGTCATAATTTATACTTAGAACCAACACCACCAATCCAATACTATGGTCCTCTAATAAAACGTCGGACAAAGGAGATAATTTTTTTTAACTTAAGAAAATGTGGTTTGCGAAACGTTTGAATAAAAACATTGATTAGTTACCCTGTGGTTTGTGTACTGCACCCCGTGTCATGAACGTGTTCGGACAAAGTATAGAGACGAACAAGTAGTCCAACTTCAGCCGTTTCAGAGCGCGCGACACGTATGAACACAGACGCGCAATAGCACGTCTGTGGGAGTGCGATCCATACTGGAGCATTCTGACGCATTCTTATTTCTTTGCTTGTAGTGCGTTCGTACACGGCGCGCACACATTCAAACGCGCGATGTAGCTTTTGTAGGAAGAAAATTACTGCTATAATAGTATGGTTCGGAACTTGGTTGCAATTTGGAGTAAATATGACTTCGAACGTTATACAGAAACATGGATGCTCCTCAGGATTCCGGGAATGGATTATTACTAAAGATGCATCTACAATATCCATTTCCAGAATCCCGAGGAATATCCATGTTTATGTATAGCGTTTGAAGCCATATACCTCAAATTGCACCTAAGATTCGAACACTAGTCATGAGGCATCATGCCTGATGAGATGACGCGTCACTGGCGTCCCCTGCCCAGCTCGTTCTGTGCCTCTAAAAGTATAGAAAGTTGCGACCTTTTGTACCTAGTTCACAGAATAAGTATTAGTACATACTACGTAGACAAGCTTCTCTCCCTAACAAAACTGTCGTTCGCGTTCGTCGACCGGACGGAGCTGAACCGCATCCGACCGTCCCTTTCTATCGCATAACGCGTAAGTAGGTTGATAACGGGTGCTCTTTATTACCATCCATGGGTGAAGCCCAAGTAACCTGTTACACCACAGTCAGCACCGCGGCAGCGCGCTGCCCCGCGTATAGATTACCCTGTGGTTTGTGTACTGCACCCCGCGTCATCAGGCATCATGCCTGATGAGATGACGCGGCACTAGCGTCCCCTGCCCCGCTCGTTCTGTCTATAACGTATAGAAGCCCAAGTAACCTGTTGCACCACAGTCAGCACCGCGTATAGACGCGGCAGCGCGTGCTCGGGCTGCCCCGCGTGAGCAGGCATCTCCGCGACCAGCAGTCTCAACGCGAACGGCACGAGCGAGCCCGTGCGGCCTTCGTATTGGTCCGGGTAGAACTAGGAAAACATAAAATATCCCACTAATATTATAAATGCGAAAGTTTGTGAGGATGTTTGGATGTTTGTTACCTAATAACGGGATAACAACTGGATGGATCAAGCTGAAATTTGGCATGTAAATAGTCCAAGTCCTGGATTGAAACATAGAATACTTTGTATCCCGATAAAGAGTTCCTTTGGGACAATAACGGGAACAACGCGGGCGAAGCCGCGGGAAAATGCTAGTTTGTAAATAAGCGAAATCCCATCCCACTAATATTATGAATGTGAAAGTTTGTGAAGATGTTTGAATGTTTGTTACCTAATAACGGGGTAACAACTGGTTGGATCAAGCTGAAATTTGGCATGTAAATAGATGAATGCCTGGATTGAAACATAGGATACTTTATACCCCGTTAAAGAGTTCCTTAGGGACAATAACGGGAACAACGCGGGCGAAGCCGCGGGAAAATGTTACTTTAAAATAACTTAAGTAAAACAGTCTTATCTTTCATCATTACCTACCTGTTCCAGTCTAGCCAAATTCTCACATTTGCCCTATGTTAAAAAAAATGGACAATGCTAGGAAATAGCGGGGGAGTGGTGGTTTAAAAATCTGTACAATCGTGTGACGTGTTATTTAATTAGCCTCCTAGATATAGTAATTATCCGATCAACTGGGCTAATGTTGTTAACGAATACAATGCCATTGAGAGGTAAACCACAAATTAGGATAACGAGAATATAGTGTAAAAAAAGTATAACTTCCTTGAAAGATCATTAGATTTTAGATTCTATTTACTATACAGTAAAGTGTAAATGCAGTTATAGATAACTGCGATCTTAATTTGTTTTGCATTTCACATTCGCCCGACGGTCTGCAAGTGCGTATTCCGTAGAGAAAAGACTTAGAGATACTATGAGCTTTCAACGGATTATCGGTTCTATGACCGTAATGATAAGGCGGCAAATACTTTCAAACAAAAAATAATAATGCATTTTGCTTTTACAGATTTAACGGGGAGCCAGGTAGACTGCCCGGGTTTACTCGTGTTACGCATTGTTATTTTTTTTTGGTGGTATTGTATTCTATCAATGGCATTGTTCGCTCAATGGCATTGTATTCTTTAACAGCATTAGCTCTCTTGAACGGATAATTTCTATACAGAGGCCACTTCATTAGAATTATATAGAGATATTAACCACACCTGCGTACATCCGCGAATAAATTCAAAGATGTGTGTGAAGTCGCCAATTCGCAATGGGCTAGCGTGGGGACTACAGCCCATTCACTCTCATCTATAGGAGTAGGCCTGTGCCCAACAGTGGGATGTTTATAGGCTGATGATGGTGATGATTGACCACACTGTAGTTACTAGACACAGAAGCCAGTCCATTAGTATGTCAACGTTGGGGCTTCTAGATCACACTGGTGTCTAGTAGGATATGCTACACCGGATTATTCTATTCTCAATACCGGTATTGAGACCCAATATCGGAAATCCGGTTTCGGTATCGATATTGGGGAAATATTAGCAATTATTGTTTATTTTGTTCATTATAATGGAGAAAATACAAGTTTACTGACATAATGAGGATAAAAAAAAGTAAAACCGGAATTCCGGTATTGATCCTTTTCAATACCGGTATTGAAATACCGAAAAGATTCCGGAATTCCGGTATTGCACGCCCTCGTGCGAGTAGTGGCTAGACTCCGGCGCCACTGACCTCGTAGTACAAGTCGGGCTTCCCGCAGTCCCCGAAGGCGGCGGCCTCCTGCGCGGCCACGGCGCTCATGCGTATGCGCAGCATCGCGCACAGCCGCGCCAGCCACAGCTGCAGCGAGCGCGCCGAGTGCCGCGCGCCTGGCGTGCGGCCCGAGCGACCGGCACCTACAAAATATTGAGAGGCAATCTTACTTAAACAACAGAAGGGCAGCTTAAACGTTGGCGTGAACATTTTGAGGAAGTCTTCCGCATATCAGCCCCAGCCGCACCTGACATACCTCAAATCACCGCATCACCTCAACTTCTGGACATAGACACTTCACCGCCATCTAGAAGAGAAGTTGAATGCGCCATACTTTCTCCCAAGAACCACAAAGCTCCAGGAATCGACCTCATTACTGCGGAAATGCTTAAAGCGGATGTGCAGACCGCCGTCGACACTCTGACTCCGCTTTTAGAGAAAGTATGGACTGCTGAAGATCTTCCTGAAGACTGGAATAAGGGTCTCTTAATTACTGTCCCGAAAAAAGGTGACCTCACTCAATGCGGAAATTGGAGAGGAATCACTCTGCTTTCAGTACCATCCAAAGTTCTGTGTAAAATATTACTGGACAGAATGAAGGAGGCGATCGATCCTCTACTTCGGAGAGAACAGGCTGGTTTCCGTCCAAATCGCTCTTGCACAGACCAGATCAACACACTACGGATCATTCTAGAGGAAGCATCAGAATGGCAACGAGAAATCTACCTCACCTTCGTTGACTTCGAAAAAGCTTTCGATACGGTACGTTGGTCCAGTATCTGGTCTCGTCTAGACGAAATTGGTGTCCCACCTAAGATTAGAGACCTGCTGAAGGCCATCTACAAAAACTACAACTGTAAAGTCGCACATGATGGCCTGATCTCCGAAGATATCAAAGTTCTCGCAGGAGTCAGACAAGGCTGTCTTCTTTCGCCCTTGCTGTTTCTTATCGTCCTGGATGGAATTATGCATCGTATCAACGATGGCAAGCGTCGAGGTATAGAGTGGGGGTTGACCAATCAACTGGATGACCTAGACTACGCTGATGACATCTGCCTGCTTAGCCACAAACATTCCGACATGCAAGCCAAACTGGACGATTTACAGCGAGAGGCTGCAACTGATGGCCTGAAGATCAACTCGCGGAAGACCCAAGAAATGCGTACGGAAGGAAAGAACTCGCTACCGCTGCAACTAGGCGCAGAACTAATAGAACGAGTGCAGACATTTACCTACCTGGGCAGCGTAGTGTCAGAATCTGGAGGGACTGAAGAGGACACCGCTTTGAGGATAGCCAAATAGTGCGCCGAGTTACGGACATGCTTCTATGGGAAAAGTTCACATCCGGATACCAGCACCAAATTTTAGTATGTTGTTAGGCATGGTCTCTGGACCCCAAAACTGCCGGGAGACAGTCTCTGAAAGGTCAAGGTCACCGAATATGACGTCATTCATCTAGCCGCTCCCGCGTTCTTAAGAATGTTTAATTGTGACAAAACTACACATCTCACATCCACATAAGTGATATCAAATGAAAGGTAATTAAATATGCTATAAATGACTTTTACATTTGAATTTAATAAATGTTATACTTTAGGAATTATTCACACAATAATTTTAATATCGTAAAAAGCAATACGGAAATTCAAGTTTTACAGCAAAACTAAAAACATTTAAGTTATGCAAATGTACTACAAAAACAAAAGCAATTTATTAAGCTTCATAACACAGTTTAAATCTTGAAAATCTGTCAATAAATATGGAAGCTATAGCTCAAAAACCTTGAGCGCGCGAAAAATCTCCCGTAGTGCGCCGAGTTATGGAAAAAAAAATAACTTCCGGATACCAGCACCAAATTTTAGTATGTTATTAGGCATGGTCTCTGGACCCCAAAACTGCCGGGAGACAGTCTCTGAAAGGTCAAGGTCACCGAATATGACGTCATTCATCTAGCCGCTCCTGTGTTTAATTGTGACAAAACTACACATCTCACATTCACTTAAGAGATATCAAATGAAAGGTAATTAGATGTACTATAAATGACCTTTACATTTGATTTTAATAAATGTCATACTTTAGGAATTATTCACACAATCATTTCAATGTCAAAAGAAAAATACGGAAATTCAGGTTTTACTGCAAAACTAAAAACATTAAGTTATGCAAATGTACTACAAAAATATAAACAATTTACTAGGCTTCATAACATAGTTTAAATCTTGAAAATTTGTCAATAAATACAGAAGCTATAGCTCAAAAACCTTGAGCGCGCGAAATACTCCCGTAGTGCCCCGAGTTATGGAAAAAAAAATTACTTCCGGATACCAGCACCAAATTTTAGTATGATATTAGACATATACTCTGGACTCCAAAACTGCCGGGAGACAGTCTCTGAAAGGTCAAGGTCACCGAATATGAAGTCATTCATCTAGCCGCTCCCGCGTTCTTAAGAATGTTTAACTGTGACAAAACTACACATCTCACATCCACATAAGAGATATCAAATGAAAGGTAATTAAATGTACTATAATTGCTTTTGTTTTGTGTAGTACATTTTCATAACTTAGTGTTTTTAGTTTTGCTGTAAAACCTTAATTTCCGTATTTTTTTTGACATTGAAATTATTGTGTGAATAATTTCTGAAGTATAACATTTATTAAATTTAAAAGCAACTACAATAAAAACTAAACAAACTAAAATTGAAAGTGAAATTAAAAGTGAAAGTCATTTATAGCACATTTAATTACTTTTAATTTGATATCACTTATGTGGATGTGAGATGTGTAGTTTTGTCACAATTAAACATTCTTAAGAACGCGGGAGCGGCTAGATGAATGACTTCATATTCGGTGACCTTGGCCTTTCAGAGACTGTCTCCCGGCAGTTTTGGGGTCCAGAGACCATGCCTAATAACATACTAAAATTTGGTGCTGGTATCCGGAAGTATTTTTTTTTCCATAACTCGGGGCACTACGGGAGTATTTCGCGCGCTCAAGGTTTTTGAGCTATAGCTTCCATATTTATTTACAGATTTTCAAGATTTAAACTATGTTATGAAGCCTAGTAAATTGTTTATATTTTTGTAGTACATTTGCATAACTTAATGTTTTTAGTTTTGCAGTAAAACCTGAATTTCCGTATTTTTCTTTTGACATTTAAATGATTGTGTGAATAATTCCTAAAGTATAACATTTAATAAAATCAAATGTAAAGGTCATTTATAGTACATCTAATTACCTTTCATTTGATATCTCTTAAGTGAATGTGAGATGTGTAGTTTTGTCACAATTAAACACGGGAGCGGCTAGATGAATGACGTCATATTCGGTGACCTTGACCTTTCAGAGACTGTCTCCCGGCAGTTTTGGGGTCCAGAGACCATGCCTAATAACATACTAAAATTTGGTGCTGGTATCCGGAAGTAATTTTTTTTTCCATAACTCGGCGCACTACGGGAGATTTTTCGCGCGCTCAAGGTTTTTGAGCTATAGCTTCTATATTTATTGACAGATTTTCAAGATTTAAACTGGGTTATGAAGCTTAATAAATTGCTTTTGTTTTTGTAATACATTTGCATAGCTTAAATGTTTTTAGTTTTGCTGTAAAACTTGAATTTCCGTATTGCTTTTTACGATATTAAAATTATTGTGTGAATAATTCCTAAAGCATAACATTTATTAAATTCAAATGTAAAAGTCATTTATAGCATATTTAATTACCTTTCATTTGATATCACTTATGTGGATGTGAGATGTGTAGTTTTGTCACAATTAAACATTCTTAAGAACGCGGGAGCGGCTAGATGAATGACGTCATATTCGGTGACCTTGACCTTTCAGAGACTGTCTCCCGGCAGTTTTGGGGTCCAGAGACCATGCCTAACAACATACTAAAATTTGGTGCTGGTATCCGGATGTGAACTTTTTTTCCGTAACTCGGGGCACTAAAAGGAAGGGCTACTTTCGCACAGCTTCGCTGCATATGGCAGTCTCGGAAACTGACGAAAGGAGTAAAGCTCAAAATCTTCCGATCGAACGTGAAAACCGTGCTGCTTTATGGATGCGAGACGTGGAGGGTGACAAAGGAAATCACGCAGCGGATCCAAGTTTTCGTCAACAGATGCCTACGACAGATTCTCGGAATTTACTGGCCTGAGAAAATTTCTAACGAACACCTCTTAGAAATCTGTCACGAAACCCCGATCGGTCACCAGATCACACGCCGCAAATGGACCTGGATCGGCCAAACCCTTAGAAGAGATCCCAGCCACATACCTAGGCAAGCCCTAGAATGGACACCGCAAGGCAAAAGGAAACGTGGTCGACCGAAGAAATTCTGGCGGCGCTCAGTGGCATCCGAGATGAAGACAGCCGGGCTATCGTGGCCCGAGGTGAAGCACGCAGCCCGAGATAGGACGCGATGGAGACGCACTGTGGACGCCCTCTGCCCCATCTAGGGGACTCGGGACCTTAAGTCAAGTAAGTCAATCTTACTTAAATGCACACAATCTTAAACTAAAAGATGATACGTCACACCTTTCTATCAAACCTCAGAAAAATCGAATGAACATTACTCGAACTATCGTCGAATTCGTAGAAGAATAAGCTATGGCAACCGACTTAGCAAGCTCTTGAGCAGACCGACCAACCGACTTGAGCAGCAATGTGTTCTTCGTCGTCGGCCGATGACACAGTAGACTTACCCTGCTTGTATTGTGCCAGAAACCCCAATATAAACAGTGGACCTACCCTGCTTGTGTAAGGCCAGAAGCTTCAATATAAACAGTACACCTACCCTGCTTGTGTTGGGCCAGACGCCCCAATATAAACAGTAGACCTACCCTGCTTGTGTTGGGCCAGAAGGCCGAATATAAACAGTAGGCCTACTCTGCTTGTATTGGGCCAGAAGCCCCAATATACAGTAGACCTACCCTGCTTGTGTTGGGCCAGTAGCGCCGCGGACAGATTGATGGCGGCGCGCAGGCAGCCGGTGCGCAGCAGCTCACGCAGGCCGGTGACGTCACGGCAGTGGTCGGCGCGGGCCACGCCGCCGCGCTATTTCACCGCTACCCTGGTTGTATTGGGCTAGAATCCCCAATATACAGTAGACCTACCCTGCTTGTGTTGGGCCAGTAGCGCCGCGGACAGATTGATGGCGGCGCGCAGGCAGCCGGTGCGCAGGAGCTCGCGCAGGCCGGTGACGTCACGGCAGTGGTCGGCGCGCGCGACGCCGCCGCGCCCGGCCGCGCTCACGCCGAGGTATTTCACCGCTACCGCGTGCAGCGCGTCTGGCTGTATCAAGTAATACTACATTACATAACTAGGGTGGTAATACAAAGAAAGCCCGAGCTGCAAGCGAGGGACGTAAATATGCGATCGAGGGGTTTCTTTATTACCTCCCGTGTTGTATACATAATTTTATGTCTACACTTGGCCAGAAAGGACTTTTTCCGTACGCGCAGCGTGCCGAAAAAGTCACTTTATGGCTAGGTGTGGCATAAAAATAATGAAAAGCATTAAAAGACTCTCTTCCCGCCCATCTTTTCCCAGAAAAATATAACTTGGATCTCTTCAAGTTGAGAGTGAATAGACATCTTCTAGACAAGCATGCTACATCCTAGGCTTCATCGTCACTTAACATCAGGTGCGATCGGAGTCAAATGCTTGTCTATCACACATAAAAAAAAAAAAAAAAAAAAAAAATATTTCTGCAAGTAGGCCCTCAGCTAGGCTTTCTTTTGTTTTGAATTACTTTATTATAACTGGTGATATAAAAGACCAGATAAAATCAAAAATTTAAGTTTTACCTAATGTAACCTGGATCATTATAGGCCATATTTAATTATTTTTCTATATATTTGGTCTATTTGCAAGTAATCATAATAAAAATTGTGGTGTGTCCATATTAAATTTAAGGAGTTAAATTATTTCCAGCAAATATATCGATACCTTTAGACTCAAAGGGCGTAAACGCCGTAGGTTCTAATGGCGTTTACGCCCTTTGAGCCTAAAGGTATCGATATAGGGTCAAACATATCGCTCATTCCCAAAATACCGCATTCCTAAAATACCATATTTTTCCATATTCTGGATACAAGTATTAAATACCATATTCTGGATACAAGTATTCTCCGTATACAAAATTCCCAAAATAACACACCCATCAAGTGATTTAGATCCTTGAGTAACTTACGATTTTATAATCTAGTGTAACGGGAATGTGGTAAGACAGGAATCTCATAAATCGAAAAAGTGTTTTTTTGAAAAATCTGTTATTTTGGGAATGCGGTATTTTGGACACGAGCGTACATATTTATATACTTAATCGATTTGCAAATGGTAGAACAAACAATTTTTTCATCCTTTTACCTTTCTAAAAGATAAGTTTTCAACAACCCCAAGACCAACCTACTTTCTGCACAACCCAAATTCAGTATTCCTTAGAAATTAAGACTCTTACCAACTCTTCTTCAAAGATCACTCCAGGCAGAGTAAGAGCTTCTCGCTCAGGAAAGAAGGCTCCTTTTGGTGATGACTGTGCCTAAAAAAGACAAAAACATTTATAACTATTAGAAAGTATACATGTAAATAATTGTATGTACATTTATTCCTCCTTTACCAAGATATAGAGTAGCCGATGTTTCAATCCTGGACTTGATTTACTTGCATGCCAAATTTCAGATCCATCTATTCAGTTGTCACTGCATTATTTAGTAACAAACATCCAAACATCTTTACAAACTTTCACATTTATAATATTAGTGTGACTAGCTGTCCGGGCGAACTTCGTTCTGCATAAGAAATTTTAATTTTTTCATACAAATGAAAATTACAAATTAAATACTAAACTAAAACCCTAAAGTAGAAACAATATATACCTAAAATAAATGCCTAAAGTAAAAATTTCAATATACCTACCTAAAACTAAAATATAGCTTAATTTTTTAGTTATTCTCTTATTCGGGTCAGAGACAATCCCAAAAGTCATAAAAATCAGTCCACCAGTTCTCGATTTATAAATGGTATAACTAACCAGACTTTTTATATGTATATAATAAGATAATAGGACAGAATAGGACTGTAACCTACCTTTAGCAAGACCTTTTTGGCTTCTTCACTGGGTATCCATGCATCCCTGCGCCTATCAGCTTCTTTGTCAACTGGTTGATCCTGCAAGACAACATCATACAAACATAATCTTACAAACAGAAGCAAATGAATCAAGTTTGTAACCATATTTAGTAAAAAAGAAATGAAAATGATGTATTTTTTCTGGTAACATTAATAACAATAAGGTTGAGATTAACTTTGCAGCAGTTATGACCAGCAGTGGACCTCTTCGGGCAACAACATGCAAATAGAATGAAAAAGTTTAATATAAAAAAAAAAAAAAAACCGTTAGAATATAATATTAGTTTTAACATGGGCTGGTCAGCAAAGGCTTCTCTTTTCTGCAATACAGCTAAACTTTTATTTACATTATATTTGTTCTACAGAATTAGTCGGGTTGAGTTAAAATCCTACCTTAATGTTAAGACCATCCATAGCATCAGTCAATATATTAGGAGCTGCAATCCCACTCATTGCCATTTGGGGCTCCGGGCCAATCGTGTCAAAGAAGGTTGACGGATCCGGCAGGCTAGTGGCTGGTAAGGCTGTTGTACCACTCACAGTAGGCACAACACTTGCAAACTTCATGTCATCTGGCACCTTTGTAAAAGAAGCCGTCATATTTGTGGAAAATAAATTAGGCGCTGGCGTTTGGCTCACTGGAAATAACAAAGTGAACGTTGAACTTACTGTAGCATGAAACAATTGTGGTAATTTATCAACAAATAACGGTAAAAACAGCCGAAATGTTACCTTCACTTTCGCCCAGGTAAACGCTCTGTATCATATCAGAGGGCGACGTCCCGATTTCGTCGAAGAACTGGGAGGCGGGCGGCACTTCCGTCTCGCCAAAATATTGGCTTAATGACGGCTTATTATCCATTTTTTTGATTATTTACTTATCTTCGCTTATCTAAATTTCTAAAGAAAATTATCATCATCTGTTTGACAGGATGACAGCCCATTGACAGGACAAGAATGTTTTTACTGGTAATACAAATACTGGTTGAGAATGTCTTGAATTGTAAAGCAATAAATCACAATGTCATTTAAAACCAGTAAAACGCTTCATTGATTTGGGCTACTACTGTTAAAAAATATGATGTCATAGTAGTTAGTTGAAAACACAATTTAAATTTGGTGATTTTGTAGCTGTTTAAAGTAAAATGAATATGCTTAAAAATATTATTTAAGATAATTTTAATTAAGTTTTTCTAAAAACTAACTAACTTTAATGGGAATTATTGAGTTTTAGTAGCTACTTTTTTTATTACTGTGGCCACCCATGCTTATTCGGATGTCAATTAATTAAAAAGTCAACAACACCCACAAGAATTCGCATCAAGAATTTCTTATCAGCACATTTATTTCACGGATTTATTGTTTTTACACGTTGCAGGTGCGTTAGTTATGCTTGCACACCGCGTTTCACGCGGCCCTAGTCAGCATGTTGCCTGTAAACAACCCGTTTTTGTATATTTGGTCGAATGTTAGTGAACGTTGTTACATGGTTATAAAACTGGTTTTTTGGCCGCTTATCGCATTTTCTTGTGTGTTTGTGTTTAGGCGCAGATGACGAACCAGGCGTCGCCGGTGGAGGAGCAGGAGAAGCTTCTAGATGAGGCTCTGAACGTCGTCAAAGTCCAGGTAATTTTGCCAATTGACAACCACTTACTGATCAGTATGAATGATTATTTTATTGGACACCAATGAGGAGACATGGTTACAATGGTAATTTAGGGGCGTTTCTTTTAAAATAATACTTGGAAAACCTACAGCTTATCATAACATCAGTGGATATCAAGTTTTTACAATACAAATGTATTGAAAAGTAATGAACCTACAAACCTTTAAGAAATCATAATCTAACATTTAAAGTAAGAATATGGAAATAAAAAATAAACATGGGCTCAATTTGTTCTCTATGTTTATATTCAGATTAGACGCTGTTGTCTTTATTCAAATGTTCAGTGTCTACTTATTATGGTTCAGAAGTTGTAGGTCTGTGACAAACTGACAGATGAACAGACAGCAAAGCCTAAGTAATAGGGTTCTAATGACACCCTCTGGGTCCTTAATAAGAGGATAGAAATTCATGGATAAATAAACCTGAAACATGGTAAAAAAGGAACCCTTATGGTGCGACTCTGTCTGTCTGTCTGTCCGTCTGTCACAGCAAGATATCTCAGTATCTACTGATGCTATCGACTTGAAATTTGGAATAGTGTTAAAAACCGTTAACCCGAGCCTATGGGACAGAAAAAAAATCTTATACCTTTTTTACTTTTTTTTTTAAAGGGGACTGAAATGGGTTGTCGAAAATCAAAAGTTGAGCTAATATATCGAGTGGGATATCAAATGAAAGGGCTTAATATGTAGATTCCAAAACCGTTTTTATTTTTTTTCTTAGGCATGCAGTTTTTGATTGAAGAGAAAAAACGTTAAAAAAAATACCATTCCCCCCCTATTATCTCCGAAGTTACTGAACAGAAAAATGTGTAATAATTACCGATTATTAATATTATCCTAAATATTACAGGAAAAATAAAACGGTTTTCCTAACTTGCTGCGTTTTTTAGAAATTCGCAAAAATCGTAAGACAACCTTATTTGCTCCTACTAAAAACAACAATCAATATCAACAATATATGGATTATGTCCGAAATAAAAAAAAAATATATATTTTTTTTAAACTAACTGCGCCATATGTCGATGTATGGGGACAACAGTCTCTGAGCAATGGGCGCAAAGTCAAGGTGGCCCTGGCCAAACGACCTGGTTCGACTCAGGGCGTTCAGGCCCCCACCTAGCCCGATTCTATTTCAAGAGCAAGAGCAAAGTTAAGTTTGTCCCACCATACAGGTTTTCTTGAATTTCACGTATCTACTGACGAGTTTTTACGGAACACTCGGTGCGCGAGTCCGACTCGCACTTAACCGGTTTTTTTTTTCGTGAATATGTACCGCAAAAGCAATAACAAAATCGTCCGTGGTCGTGCTCTATAGTACCACACGCCCTAGAGAGTTATTTGCTTGATGAAACTAGTATAGTCAAATTTAGATTTGTGCTTATGTTTAGTTTTAATTAATAATTTTACGAAAGTAATTTTTTTGGTTGCAGGCATTTCAGATGAAGAGATGCCTGGACAAGTCCAAGCTGATGGACGCGCTGAAGCATGCATCCACGATGTTGGGGGAGCTCCGGACTTCACTGCTGTCGCCCAAGAGCTACTACGAGCTTTGTATCCTTTTTCAACTGTGGAATTGAGATTAATTCCTAAAGAAATCACATAACATAACATGACTTGACTGGCATGAAGCGCGGAATAGGCGCATATCTGTCGTTGAGTTGCGAAAAACGTGGACCGGTAACATCAATGACTTGGCGCTTTTCCTTGTTTCTGTTGGAGTATTTTATTTATAACTAGTGAACCAAAATCTTTAATGTCTCAAAGTCAGTGTTTCAAAAATTGGTAACTTTTCTTAAGTATTGCCATTTTAAAATCTTTAATGGCAAGAAAATGATTATAGCTACATTTTTTCAAGGAGTTTTATTGTAATCCGAAATTAAAGCTATCTTACTTTACCTAATTGCAAGAAAAATAACTAACTGTCATTTACCCGCCCGCGTTGTTTTCGTTACTGTCCCAAGGGAACTCTTTACCAGGATATAAAGTATCCAATGTTTCAATTCAGGACTTGGTCTACTTGCATGCTAAATTTCAGCTCAATCCATCAAGTTGTTACCTCGTTATTTAGTATCAAACATCTTCACAAACTTTCACATTTATAATATTAGTGTGATGTGATGTGATTTCCAACAAATTCCTTAGCACTAACCAGACATGGCCATCACTGATGAACTCCGTCACTTGGAGCTGTACCTCCTCGAGGAGTTCCGCCGCGGACGCAAAGTGGCCGACCTGTACGAGCTGGTGCAGTACGCAGGGAACATAGTGCCCCGACTGTACCTGCTCATCACCGTGGGCCTGGTGTATATCAACACTAACACCAGCCTCCGGAGAGACTTGCTCAAGGTGAGACTACAGACAACGGCTATGAGCTCCAGTACGCAGGGAACATAGTGCCCCGACTGTACCTGCTCATCACCGTGAGGCTGGTGTATATCAACACTAACACCAGCCTCCGGAGAGACTTGCTCAACGTGAGACTACAGACAACGGCTATGAGCTCCAGTACGCAGGGAACATAGTGCCCCGACTGTACCTGCTCATCACCGTGGGGCTGGTGTATATCAACACTAACACCAGCCTCCGGAGAGACTTGCTCAAGGTGAGACTACAGACAACGGCTATGAGCTCCAGTACGCAGGGAACATAGTGCCCCGACTGTACCTGCTCATCACCGTGAGGCTGGTGTATATCAACACTAACACCAGCCTCCGGAGAGACTTGCTCAACGTGAGACTACAGACAACGGCTATGAGCTCCAGTACGCAGGGAACATAGTGCCCCGACTGTACCTGCTCATCACCGTGGGGCTGGTGTATATCAACACTAACACCAGCCTCCGGAGAGACTTGCTCAAGGTGAGACTACAGACAACGGCTATGAGCTCCAGTACGCAGGGAACATAGTGCCCCGACTCTACCTGCTCATCACCGTGGGCCTGGTCTACATCAACACTAACACCAGCCTCCGGAGAGACTTGCTCAAGGTGAGACTACAGACAACGGCTATGAGCTCCAGTATAGAGGGAACATAGTGCCCCGACTCTACCTGCTCATCACCGTGGGCCCGGTCTACATCAACACTAACACCAGCCTCCGGAGAGACTGGCTCAGCTCAAGGTAAGACCATCACTCCTAACCCGCACTGGGTCAGTGTGGCCAGGCCCGTATTTAAAGATCCAAAGCCCCAAGGCACTTTGTATTGCGAAAGTAAGGCATGCTTTTGGGCTTATATGAAGAGTCCACCGCTGGGGCCTTGTAGGTCTAGACAGAAATCCGGTGCTGAATGTGGTGACTACAGCCAATTCACTCTCAGCTATGTACCATATATGCCATTGAACAGACATTGGCAGAACGCAGAGAACATATTACCCCGACTGTACCTGCTCATCACCGTGGCGCTGGTCTACATCAACACTAACACCAGCCTCGGGAGAGACTTGCTCAAGGTGAGATCACAGATTCCTAAACCACACTGGGATAGTGTGGCCAGACCCGTATATAAAGATCCAAAGCCCCAAGCATGTGTGCGCGCCGTGTACGAACGAAATGAAATTATTCATTTATGCGAGCTGGCTTCAAGGGCTCTTTCACATGTCTGATTCTTTTGGCGCTTCGGCAAATGACACACGAGCGCACTACAAGCAAAGATTTAAGAATGCGTAAGAATGCCCCAGTATGGATCGCACTCACACACACGTGCTGTCGCGCGTCTGTGTGAATACGTGTCGCGCGCTCCTTATCGGCCGAAGTTGTTTATATTTATACTTTGGTTCTATTTGCAGCTTTATGAAAATGTTTTCAAGCGAAACTATGAGAGCAGTTTCAATTGCTATAATTTTTTATGTTCTAAGACCTCTTAATGGAATGAGTAACTCAGTTGGTACTGCATCTGTTGTTTCAGGACCTAGTGGAGATGTGCCGCGGGGTCCAGCACCCGCTACGCGGGTTGTTCCTGCGCAACTACCTGCTGCAGTGCACGAGGAACGTCCTGCCCGATTCCCACGCACCGGAGAATGAAAACGAGGGCACCGTGAGTCATACACATAGTTTTTTTTTAAAGCCTGACAAAGGGCTCGTCCAGAAATCATGTCATTGTCTATGGGGGGGGGGGATATTTAATATGGTCAACAATATTTTCAATTTTCAAAATTACACGTGATCTTGGATGGGGAGGGGGGTGACCAAATATCACCAAGGTGGGGGGGGGGGGTTCAAAATAGGCCAAATTTGATCACATGATGACCTGCAGCAGTAAACTTGTTCTTTGTACTGTTTTTGTATGATTTTATGTGCCATAAAGTGTTTGCATACATACATGTTCTTATCGTAGTTGTCATTGTTGCCAGGTCCGCGACGCGATCGACTTCATCCTGATGAATTTCGCGGAGATGAACAAGCTCTGGGTCCGGATGCAGCATCAGGGACACTCTAGGTAATATTTGTGTTTATACCGTTTCACGGGCACTTTTATTTCATTTTTTATTCGTCTGTATCCCGTTTAGTTATCAAAATGGACTTAGGCCAATCGGAAGTGGTTCCTTACTTTGAATGTGAGGGGCATTTAAAAGAGCAAAACGGCCATTTTGGGCATTTAAAAATGGTGCCTTATTAGTACAAAAATACTGGTATTGTTTCCGTTCTTTGGTTTATTATTACATTTTTAATCGGACAATATTTTAATACGAAGCCATTAATTAAATACATTATTGAGACCTACATAATCAAGAGCATGTCGGACCATGCTCAGTGTAGGGTTCCATAGCCGTAACTATAAGGTAAAAAATACGATGTAAAAAAGTACAACAACAAAAGAGCGTATCTCCATAGCAATTACGTCCTTTGTTGAGAAGCGCAGTTTATCGGCAATAGCTCAAAAACGGTTAACCCGATCGTGTTGAAAATAATTTTCTTTGAAAGTATTAATTAAGCGTTTAATTTTTTTTATATTTTTCGGACACACGGTTAGTTTAGAAGATAGAGGGGGGGGGACACAATTTTCACAACTTTTGGAGCGATTATTTTCAAAGGTATTCACTTAATCAAAAACATTACTTAAGAACCTTCTAATGTTTTTGAAAGAGCTAATAATAATACAACAGTTGACGTGAACGAACTGAACTTTATTTTAAAAAAACACTTGTCAAAAAGACACTGCAGATGGCGCTACTATTATATATAGATTTTGATACCATACTAAAATAATACCTCCGCTTAACAAAATCGAGAAATGAACTAATAATCATATATTAGTTAACAGGTAAAATGCCAAGCTTTTTCATAAAATAGTAATGTTTAACCGAACCTAGACTTTTAGTCAGAATGTCTGCTGGCATTTCAGCTGTTCCCAAATAACATAACTTAACATAATTGTTAGCTACAGCTTCTCTAACAAAATTATATCTTATGTCTATATGTTTTGATCTCCGGTGGAAAATAGGATTCAATGCTAACTTTTGAGCACTTTGACAATCATTAAATAAAACAATGGGATCCGATTTTCCGAGGATTTCAAACAAAAGATTTTTTAAATAAATGCCTTCTTTACAAGCTTCGGACATAGAGATATATTCAGCTTCTGTGCTAGATAATGCTACATTTCTTTGCTTACGACATTCAAAAGAAATAACAGTATTTGATAGTTTGAAACAGAAACCTGAATATGATCTTCGGTCAGTTATATCTGAACCCCAGTCAGCATCTACAAAACCTTCAATAGAGGCATTATCTTTACAAAAAACAAGACCATAGTTTTTAGTATTTTTTAAATATTTTAAAACTCTCTTAGCATGCTTCCAGTGTGTCTCGTTATACGAATTATTAAATTGGCTTAAGTAACTAACACTGTAGGCAATATCTGGCCTAGTAAGGACAGCTAAGTACATCAATCCACCAATCAGCTGTTGAAATGGATATTCACTTTTTATAACCTGAGATTTCTCTAATTTTAAATTTGTCTCCATAGGAGTTTCTGCAGGTTTACAATGTGACATATTAAATCTTTTTAATAAATGCTCTACATATTCTTCCTGGTCCAATTTTATCTCATTTTTATTAATTTTTACTCTTATACCTAAACATTTTCTTACTTGACCTAAGTTTTTGATTTTAAATTTACAGCTTAATTCTTGAACTAACTGTTCAGTAGCTTTGGCACAATTTGAAAACACAAAGAAATCGTCAACAAATAAGGCTATTATCATTTTAACATTATCTTTAAACTTTGTAAATAAACAAGGTTCATACTCAGATTTTTTGTAGCCTAAATGAATTAAGTAATCATTGACTCTTTCATACCAAGCTCTGGAGGATTGCTTAAGACCATAAATGGCACGTTTTAATTTTAACACCTTATTATCGCTATCATTACACTCAAAAGTTGCAGGTATTTTCATGTAAACAGTTTCTTTTAAAAAACCATTTAGGAAGGCCGTGGTCACATCGAGATGCCGTATGTCTAAGTTTAACTTTGCTGCTAGAGCAAATAATAATCTTAGTGTGGAATACCTGAGCACAGGGGAGAAAGTTTCATGAAAGTCCACTCCGGCTTTCTGCGAGAAACCTTTCGCCACTAATCTGGAACGATACCGCACATTGTTAGAACTGTCATACTTTTTTTTGAACACCCACTTGCACTGAATCACTGAACTGTCTTGAGGATGGTCTACTAGCTCCCAGGCTTCATTTTCTTTGAAGGAGTCCAATTCTTCCTTCATGCTCGCTCTCCAGAAAACACTCTCTGGTCCATTCAGAGCTTCATTAAGCGTTACTTCTTTGTCATTGCTGTCTTCACACTCTGCAATGCATAGATTATTGTACCAATCAGGTTGTTTTCTTATGCGTTTTGGCTGGATTCTTTGTTCAACTAAAGTGACATCAGGATCTGACGTAGTGTCAAAGAAACTATCGCTAGAAGTACTTACTGAAGATACTTCTGAATCCGGAATGTATGTCTCATCCTGGTTATTATCTTCTTCTAAGACTGTACTTTCACTCTCTTCAAAGACACTTTCCTCCTCCTCCGCTGAAGACTTGCACTCAACTGGTATTTCTACCATGCTCATCATTGGCTCATTTGAAGATTCCATGATAATTATGTCTCTGCTAGTTGTTACAGAGTTGTTGGTGTGATCATAAACTCTGTAACCCTTTACATTCTCTGCATAGCCAACCAATATTAACTGTTTAGCCTTTTCATCCCATTTCAACCGCTTCTCCTTCGGAACATGTACCATAACTTTGCTACCGAAGATTCGCAAATGGCTTAAATTTGGCTTCTGACCTGTCCAAACTTCATATGGTGTTTTGTTGTTTAATCCTGTAACAACAGATCTATTTCTTAAGTATACAGAAGTACTCACCGCCTCCGACCAAAATTTCTTGTCTAAACCAGCATCAAAGATCAAACATCTGGCCTTTTCCACTATTGACCTGTTCATCCTTTCGCAAAGACCATTCTGTTCCGGCGTATAAGCATTTGTTCTTTGGTGAACAATTCCTTGCTTTTTCAAGTACTTCTCAAATTCTTGACTACAGAATTCACCTCCGTTATCTGTCCTCAGAATTTTTATCTTTTTGTCTTTCTGTTTTTCAACCATAGAGTGGAACTCTTGAAAATATTTAAATACTTCACTCTTTGCTTTCATGAAATACACAAAAGCCATCTTGCTGTAGTCATCCACAAATAAGACATAGTATTTAGATCCGCCGATTGACAGTTTCTCCATCGGGCCACCGACATCAGCGTGTACAATCTCTAGCAAATCCTCAGTCTTGGATGAACTTTGCTGAAACGGTAATCGGGTTTGCTTGCCTTTGCAGCATGTAATGCATGATGATTTATCTATGTCTGCCATTTCTGGATATGAAATTCCTTCTACAGCTCCATTTTTCATGTTGTTTAGGCTGTTACTGTTTATATGTCCCATGCGTCGGTGCCAAATCTCACTTGATGCTATTACTGTAGCTGCCAATATCTGTTCTGTTTCCAATGTACATAGCTTATACACACCATCAACTAATTCTGCCTGGCCAACCAGTTCTTTCTGTTGATTATATATGAAGCAAACATTTTCTTTGAAAATCACACTGTTGCCGTTCTTAATCAACTGACTGACGGAAAGCAAATTGGTGGTTAAATCTGGTATACACAATACATCTTTTACTGCGATGTCATATTCTACACCGTTAACAACTGTAACAATGTTTACATCACCAGAACACAGCACTGGAACTCTTGTCTGGTTTGCTATAATAATTTCTTTTGTTTCATATTGTTGCGACGAATTCACGAGGTTTTGTTTTCTTGCTGTCATGTGTTTGCTCGCCCCACTGTCAATATACCAGCTTTCTTTATTAAAATCTCCCGTTAGGAAAACAGCATTAAATGCGTTAGTTTGTTTCCTTTTCGTTATTTCTGTTTGCGGGCACTGATTTTTATAATGGCCGGTTTGTTTACACTTATAACATTTTATAACCTTACTTTCTGACTTTGACGTTTCTGATTGTCTATGGCTGCTTTTAGGGTTGCCATTTCTCAATCTTTGCGTTCCTTTCGCCATGAATGCACTGTCGGAAGCGGAAACCGTACCAACTTCAGGCGACATATCTATCAACTTGGTTTTAATGATGTCAGCACTAACCTCAACTCCGGAATGCTCAATAGCCATTATCATAGGTGCATATTTTTCGGGTAATCCTGCTAACATTAATGCTCCAATCCATTCATCGGTTATTCTAAACCCTGTTCCTTGCAGTCGCTGACTTGTTTCGATTATCTGAGTAACATACTGTGTCATTGACTCGCAGTTTTCAAGCCGAATATTGATAAGATTTCGTAATAAACTGATTTTTCTAGTGTAACCGGAATCATCAAACATCTTCTTGAGCGTAGTCCATAAATCATAAGTTGTGACTGCCTGTTTTATGTGAACGTAAATCGATGGATCGATTGACAATATTAGCTTTGCTTTGGCTTTAGCATCTTCAGCTTTTTGTTCTGCAGTAGCCGTTGCTCCTAGCTGTTTTTGTATGCTCGCCGCCATTCCCTCCAACACCAACACATTTTGCGCCGCAAAACACCAAACATCATAGTTTTCGCGACCTTTTAATTTTGGTACACTGGCTAAATAGTTCGTCGACATTATTACAACAAACCTAACAGTAACACTTGCTTTAAACTATTTAAGAATCTAATAAAATACGGGTGAAGCCCATAACCTAATAATAATACAACAGTTGACGTGAACGAACTGAACTTTATTTTAAAAAAACACTTGTCAAAAAGACACTGCAGATGGCGCTACTATTATATATAGATTTTGATACCATACTAAAATAATAAGAGCTGTCGAACAATGTACCACACGTTGCTATTTTCTGAAAAAAAAAAAAATTTTTAGCTTCTGTAACATGTATTGAGTGCCCCCCCCCCCCCCCCCCTAAAAATATTTATTTTAATTATTTAACTACCAAACTAAGTAGCGGCTCATACAAGACACCTATTTTCATCAATATCCATTGTGCAGTTTTTGAGTAAAATGCCTGTGACATACGGACAGACGGACGGACGGACATGATGAAACGATAAGGGTTCCGTTTTTGCCATTTTGGCTACGGAACCCTAAAAACAATTCAACATATTGGGCCGTTTCAGGGTTTTTGCAAAATAAAATTAGTTAAACGTCTCAATACCGTGTCTGATATGTTCATAGTACGGTTATGGTATGATACGTTATAGTGAGCAGGTACCTTAAACAGTCGGCTTATGACGGCATTTTTCCAGAGACAAAGAGCGGCGTGAACGCGAGCGTTCCGAACTGCGAATCCTAGTCGGGACCAATCTAGTCAGATTGAGCCAGCTAGAGTGCATCAGCGTAGCCGAGTACAAGCGGGCGGTGTTACCCGCCATACTGGAGCAAGTCGTGTCGTGTAGAGACGCCATAGCGCAGGAGTATCTACAGGAGTGCTGTATACAGGTCAGTTAGAATCCCAGTCGGCACCAATCTAGTCAGATTGAGCCAGCTAGAGTGCATCAGCGTAGCCGAGTACAAGCGGGCGGTGTTACCCGCCATACTGGAGCAAGTCGTGTCGTGTAGAGACGCCATAGCGCAGGAGTATCTACAGGAGTGCTGTATACAGGTCAGTTAGAATCCCAGTCGGCACCAATCTAGTCAGATTGAGCCAGCTAGAGTGCATCAGCGTAGCCGAGTACAAGCGGGCGGTGTTACCCGCCATACTGGAGCAAGTCGTGTCGTGTAGAGACGCCATAGCGCAGGAGTATCTACAGGAGTGCTGTATACAGGTCAGTTAGAATCCCAGTCGGCACCAATCTAGTCAGATTGAGCCAGCTAGAGTGCATCAGCGTAGCCGAGTACAAGCGGGCGGTGTTACCCGCCATACTGGAGCAAGTCGTGTCGTGTAGAGACGCCATAGCGCAGGAGTATCTACAGGAGTGCTGTATACAGGTCAGTTAGAATCCCAGTCGGCACCAATCTAGTCAGATTGAGCCAGCTAGAGTGCATCAGCGTAGCCGAGTACAAGCGGGCGGTGTTACCCGCCATACTGGAGCAAGTCGTGTCGTGTAGAGACGCCATAGCGCAGGAGTATCTACAGGAGTGCTGTATACAGGTCAGTTAGAATCCCAGTCGGCACCAATCTAGTCAGATTGAGCCAGCTAGAGTGCATCAGCGTAGCCGAGTACAAGCGGGCGGTGTTACCCGCCATACTGGAGCAAGTCGTGTCGTGTAGAGACGCCATAGCGCAGGAGTATCTACAGGAGTGCTGTATACAGGTCAGTTAGAATCCCAGTCGGCACCAATCTAGT
This sequence comes from Eudemis profundana, assembly GCA_947034925.1. Classification (NCBI taxonomy): domain Eukaryota; kingdom Metazoa; phylum Arthropoda; class Insecta; order Lepidoptera; family Tortricidae; genus Eudemis; species Eudemis profundana. Next base: position 2,424,684 of record OX344814.1, on the reverse strand, counting down.
CAGATTGAGCCAGCTAGAGTGCATCAGCGTAGCCGAGTACAAGCGGGCGGTGTTACCCGCCATACTGGAGCAAGTCGTGTCGTGTAGAGACGCCATAGCGCAGGAGTATCTACAGGAGTGCTGTATACAGGTCAGTTAGAATCCCAGTCGGCACCAATCTAGTCAGATTGAGCCAGCTAGAGTGCATCAGCGTAGCCGAGTACAAGCGGGCGGTGTTACCCGCCATACTGGAGCAAGTCGTGTCGTGTAGAGACGCCATAGCGCAGGAGTATCTACAGGAGTGCTGTATACAGGTCAGTTAGAATCCCAGTCGGCACCAATCTAGTCAGATTGAGCCAGCTAGAGTGCATCAGCGTAGCCGAGTACAAGCGGGCGGTGTTACCCGCCATACTGGAGCAAGTCGTGTCGTGTAGAGACGCCATAGCGCAGGAGTATCTACAGGAGTGCTGTATACAGGTCAGTTAGAATCCCAGTCGGCACCAATCTAGTCAGATTGAGCCAGCTAGAGTGCATCAGCGTAGCCGAGTACAAGCGGGCGGTGTTACCCGCCATACTGGAGCAAGTCGTGTCGTGTAGAGACGCTATAGCGCAGGAGTATCTACAGGAGTGCTGTATACAGGTCAGTTAGAATCCCAGTCGGCACCAATCTAGTCAGATTGAGCCAGCTAGAGTGCATCAGCGTAGCCGAGTACAAGCGGGCGGTGTTACCCGCCATACTGGAGCAAGTCGTGTCGTGTAGAGACGCCATAGCGCAGGAGTATCTACAGGAGTGCTGTATACAGGTCAGTTAGAATCCCAGTCGGCACCAATCTAGTCAGATTGAGCCAGCTAGAGTGCATCAGCGTAGCCGAGTACAAGCGGGCGGTGTTACCCGCCATACTGGAGCAAGTCGTGTCGTGTAGAGACGCCATAGCGCAGGAGTATCTACAGGAGTGCTGTATACAGGTCAGTTAGAATCCCAGTCGGCACCAATCTAGTCAGATTGAGCCAGCTAGAGTGCATCAGCGTAGCCGAGTACAAGCGGGCGGTGTTACCCGCCATACTGGAGCAAGTCGTGTCGTGTAGAGACGCTATAGCGCAGGAGTATCTACAGGAGTGCTGTATACAGGTCAGTTAGAATCCCAGTCGGCACCAATCTAGTCAGATTGAGCCAGCTAGAGTGCATCAGCGTAGCCGAGTACAAGCGGGCGGTGTTACCCGCCATACTGGAGCAAGTCGTGTCGTGTAGAGACGCCATAGCGCAGGAGTATCTACAGGAGTGCTGTATACAGGTCAGTTAGAATCCCAGTCGGCACCAATCTAGTCAGATTGAGCCAGCTAGAGTGCATCAGCGTAGCCGAGTACAAGCGGGCGGTGTTACCCGCCATACTGGAGCAAGTCGTGTCGTGTAGAGACGCCATAGCGCAGGAGTATCTACAGGAGTGCTGTATACAGGTCAGTTAGAATCCCAGTCGGCACCAATCTAGTCAGATTGAGCCAGCTAGAGTGCATCAGCGTAGCCGAGTACAAGCGGGCGGTGTTACCCGCCATACTGGAGCAAGTCGTGTCGTGTAGAGACGCCATAGCGCAGGAGTATCTACAGGAGTGCTGTATACAGGTCAGTTAGAATCCCAGTCGGCACCAATCTAGTCAGATTGAGCCAGCTAGAGTGCATCAGCGTAGCCGAGTACAAGCGGGCGGTGTTACCCGCCATACTGGAGCAAGTCGTGTCGTGTAGAGACGCCATAGCGCAGGAGTATCTACAGGAGTGCTGTATACAGGTCAGTTAGAATCCCAGTCGGCACCAATCTAGTCAGATTGAGCCAGCTAGAGTGCATCAGCGTAGCCGAGTACAAGCGGGCGGTGTTACCCGCCATACTGGAGCAAGTCGTGTCGTGTAGAGACGCCATAGCGCAGGAGTATCTACAGGAGTGCTGTATACAGGTCAGTTAGAATCCCAGTCGGCACCAATCTAGTCAGATTGAGCCAGCTAGAGTGCATCAGCGTAGCCGAGTACAAGCGGGCGGTGTTACCCGCCATACTGGAGCAAGTCGTGTCGTGTAGAGACGCCATAGCGCAGGAGTATCTACAGGAGTGCTGTATACAGGTCAGTTAGAATCCCAGTCGGCACCAATCTAGTCAGATTGAGCCAGCTAGAGTGCATCAGCGTAGCCGAGTACAAGCGGGCGGTGTTACCCGCCATACTGGAGCAAGTCGTGTCGTGTAGAGACGCCATAGCGCAGGAGTATCTACAGGAGTGCTGTATGCAGGTCAGTTAGAATCCTAGTCGGGACCAATCTAGTCAGATTGAGCCAGCTAGAGTGCATCAGCGTAGCCGAGTACAAGCGGGCGGTGTTACCCGCCATACTGGAGCAAGTCGTGTCGTGTAGAGACGCCATAGCGCAGGAGTATCTACAGGAGTGCTGTATGCAGGTCAGTTAGAATCCTAGTCGGGACCAATCTAGTCAGATTGAGCCAGCTAGAGTGCATCAGCGTAGCCGAGTACAAGCGGGCGGTGTTACCCGCCATACTTGAGCAAGTCGTGTCGTGTAGAGACGCCATAGCGCAGGAGTATCTACAGGAGTGCTGTATGCAGGTCAGTTAGAATCCTAGTCGGGACCAATCTAGTCGATTGAGCCAGCTAGAGTGCATCAGCGTAGCCGAGTACAAGCGGGCGGTGTTACCCGCCATACTGGAGCAAGTCGTGTCGTGTAGAGACGCCATAGCGCAGGAGTATCCTACAGGAGTGGTGTATGCAGGTCAGTTAGAATCCTAGTCGGGACCAATCTAGTCAGATTGAGCCAGCTAGAGTGCATCAGTGTAGCCGAGTACAAGCGGGCGGTGTTACCCGCCATACTGGAGCAAGTCGTGTCGTGTAGAGACGCCATAGCGCAGGAGTATCTACAGGAGTGCTGTATGCAGGTCAGTTAGAATCCTAGTCGGGACCAATCTAGTCAGATTGAGCCAGCTAGAGTGCATCAGCGTAGCCGAGTACAAGCGGGCGGTGTTACCCGCCATACTGGAGCAAGTCGTGTCGTGTAGAGACGCCATCGCGCAGGAGTATCTACAGGAGTGCTGTATGCAGGTCAGTTAGAATCCTAGTCGGGACCAATCTAGTCAGATTGAGCCAGCTAGAGTGCATCAGCGTAGCCGAGTACAAGCGGGCGGTGTTACCCGCCATACTGGAGCAAGTCGTGTCGTGTAGAGACGCCATAGCGCAGGAGTATCTACAGGAGTGCTGTATGCAGGTCAGTTAGAATCCTAGTCGGGACCAATCTAGTCAGATTGAGCCAGCTAGAGTGCATCAGCGTAGCCGAGTACAAGCGGGCGGTGTTACCCGCCATACTGGAGCAAGTCGTGTCGTGTAGAGACGCCATAGCGCAGGAGTATCTACAGGAGTGCTGTATGCAGGTCAGTTAGAATCCTAGTCGGGACCAATCTAGTCAGATTGAGCCAGCTAGAGTGCATCAGCGTAGCCGAGTACAAGCGGGCGGTGTTACCCGCCATACTGGAGCAAGTCGTGTCGTGTAGAGACGCCATAGCGCAGGAGTATCTACAGGAGTGCTGTATGCAGGTCAGTTAGAATCCTAGTCGGGACCAATCTAGTCAGATTGAGCCAGCTAGAGTGCATCAGTGTAGCCGAGTACAAGCGGGCGGTGTTACCCGCCATACTGGAGCAAGTCGTGTCGTGTAGAGACGCCATAGCGCAGGAGTATCTACAGGAGTGCTGTATGCAGGTCAGTTAGAATCCTAGTCGGGACCAATCTAGTCAGATTGAGCCAGCTAGAGTGCATCAGCGTAGCCGAGTACAAGCGGGCGGTGTTACCCGCCATACTGGAGCAAGTCGTGTCGTGTAGAGACGCCATCGCGCAGGAGTATCTACAGGAGTGCTGTATGCAGGTCAGTTAGAATCCTAGTCGGGACCAATCTAGTCAGATTGAGCCAGCTAGAGTGCATCAGCGTAGCCGAGTACAAGCGGGCGGTGTTACCCGCCATACTGGAGCAAGTCGTGTCGTGTAGAGACGCCATAGCGCAGGAGTATCTACAGGAGTGCTGTATGCAGGTCAGTTAGAATCCTAGTCGGGCCCAATCTAGTCAGATTGAGCCAGCTAGAGTGCATCAGCGTAGCCGAGTACAAGCGGGCGGTGTTACCCGCCATACTGGAGCAAGTCGTGTCGTGTAGAGACGCCATAGCGCAGGAGTATCTACAGGAGTGCTGTATGCAGGTCAGTTAGAATCCTAGTCGGGACCAATCTAGTCAGATTGAGCCAGCTAGAGTGCATCAGCGTAGCCGAGTACAAGCGGGCGGTGTTACCCGCCATACTGGAGCAAGTCGTGTCGTGTAGAGACGCCATAGCGCAGGAGTATCTACAGGAGTGCTGTATACAGGTCAGTTAGAATCCCAGTCGGCACCAATCTAGTCAGATTGAGCCAGCTAGAGTGCATCAGTGTAGCCGAGTACAAGCGGGCGGTGTTACCCGCCATACTGGAGCAAGTCGTGTCGTGTAGAGACGCCATAGCGCAGGAGTATCTACAGGAGTGCTGTATGCAGGTCAGTTAGAATCCTAGTCGGGACCAATCTAGTCAGATTGAGCCAGCTAGAGTGCATCAGCGTAGCCGAGTACAAGCGGGCGGTGTTACCCGCCATACTGGAGCAAGTCGTGTCGTGTAGAGACGCCATCGCGCAGGAGTATCTACAGGAGTGCTGTATGCAGGTCAGTTAGAATCCTAGTCGGGACCAATCTAGTCAGATTGAGCCAGCTAGAGTGCATCAGCGTAGCCGAGTACAAGCGGGCGGTGTTACCCGCCATACTGGAGCAAGTCGTGTCGTGTAGAGACGCCATAGCGCAGGAGTATCTACAGGAGTGCTGTATGCAGGTCAGTTAGAATCCTAGTCGGGACCAATCTAGTCAGATTGAGCCAGCTAGAGTGCATCAGCGTAGCCGAGTACAAGCGGGCGGTGTTACCCGCCATACTGGAGCAAGTCGTGTCGTGTAGAGACGCCATCGCGCAGGAGTATCTACAGGAGTGCTGTATGCAGGTCAGTTAGAATCCTAGTCGGGACCAATCTAGTCAGATTGAGCCAGCTAGAGTGCATCAGCGTAGCCGAGTACAAGCGGGCGGTGTTACCCGCCATACTGGAGCAAGTCGTGTCGTGTAGAGACGCCATAGCGCAGGAGTATCTACAGGAGTGCTGTATGCAGGTCAGTTAGAATCCTAGTCGGGACCAATCTAGTCAGATTGAGCCAGCTAGAGTGCATCAGCGTAGCCGAGTACAAGCGGGCGGTGTTACCCGCCATACTGGAGCAAGTCGTGTCGTGTAGAGACGCCATAGCGCAGGAGTATCTACAGGAGTGCTGTATGCAGGTCAGTTAGAATCCTAGTCGGGACCAATCTAGTCAGATTGAGCCAGCTAGAGTGCATCAGCGTAGCCGAGTACAAGCGGGCGGTGTTACCCGCCATACTGGAGCAAGTCGTGTCGTGTAGAGACGCCATAGCGCAGGAGTATCTACAGGAGTGCTGTATGCAGGTCAGTTAGAATCCTAGTCGGGACCAATCTAGTCAGATTGAGCCAGCTAGAGTGCATCAGCGTAGCCGAGTACAAGCGGGCGGTGTTACCCGCCATACTGGAGCAAGTCGTGTCGTGTAGAGACGCCATAGCGCAGGAGTATCTACAGGAGTGCTGTATACAGGTCAGTTAGAATCCCAGTCGGCACCAATCTAGTCAGATTGAGCCAGCTAGAGTGCATCAGCGTAGCCGAGTACAAGCGGGCGGTGTTACCCGCCATACTGGAGCAAGTCGTGTCGTGTAGAGACGCCATAGCGCAGGAGTATCTACAGGAGTGCTGTATGCAGGTCAGTTAGAATCCTAGTCGGGACCAATCTAGTCAGATTGAGCCAGCTAGAGTGCATCAGCGTAGCCGAGTACAAGCGGGCGGTGTTACCCGCCATACTGGAGCAAGTCGTGTCGTGTAGAGACGCCATCGCGCAGGAGTATCTACAGGAGTGCTGTATGCAGGTCAGTTAGAATCCTAGTCGGGACCAATCTAGTCAGATTGAGCCAGCTAGAGTGCATCAGCGTAGCCGAGTACAAGCGGGCGGTGTTACCCGCCATACTGGAGCAAGTCGTGTCGTGTAGAGACGCCATAGCGCAGGAGTATCTACAGGAGTGCTGTATGCAGGTCAGTTAGAATCCTAGTCGGGACCAATCTAGTCAGATTGAGCCAGCTAGAGTGCATCAGCGTAGCCGAGTACAAGCGGGCGGTGTTACCCGCCATACTGGAGCAAGTCGTGTCGTGTAGAGACGCCATAGCGCAGGAGTATCTACAGGAGTGCTGTATGCAGGTCAGTTAGAATCCTAGTCGGGACCAATCTAGTCAGATTGAGCCAGCTAGAGTGCATCAGCGTAGCCGAGTACAAGCGGGCGGTGTTACCCGCCATACTGGAGCAAGTCGTGTCGTGTAGAGACGCCATCGCGCAGGAGTATCTACAGGAGTGCTGTATGCAGGTCAGTTAGAATCCTAGTCGGGACCAATCTAGTCAGATTGAGCCAGCTAGAGTGCATCAGCGTAGCCGAGTACAAGCGGGCGGTGTTACCCGCCATACTGGAGCAAGTCGTGTCGTGTAGAGACGCCATCGCGCAGGAGTATCTACAGGAGTGCTGTATGCAGGTCAGTTAGAATCCTAGTCGGGACCAATCTAGTCAGATTGAGCCAGCTAGAGTGCATCAGCGTAGCCGAGTACAAGCGGGCGGTGTTCCCCGCCATACTGGAGCAAGTCGTGTCGTGTAGAGACGCCATAGCGCAGGAGTATCTACAGGAGTGCTGTATACAGGTCAGTTAGAATCCCAGTCGGCACCAATCTAGTCAGATTGAGCCAGCTAGAGTGCATCAGCGTAGCCGAGTACAAGCGGGCGGTGTTACCCGCCATACTGGAGCAAGTCGTGTCGTGTAGAGACGCCATAGCGCAGGAGTATCTACAGGAGTGCTGTATGCAGGTCAGTTAGAATCCTAGTCGGGACCAATCTAGTCAGATTGAGCCAGCTAGAGTGCATCAGCGTAGCCGAGTACAAGCGGGCGGTGTTACCCGCCATACTGGAGCAAGTCGTGTCGTGTAGAGACGCCATAGCGCAGGAGTATCTACAGGAGTGCTGTATGCAGGTCAGTTAGAATCCTAGTCGGGACCAATCTAGTCAGATTGAGCCAGCTAGAGTGCATCAGCGTAGCCGAGTACAAGCGGGCGGTGTTACCCGCCATACTGGAGCAAGTCGTGTCGTGTAGAGACGCCATCGCGCAGGAGTATCTACAGGAGTGCTGTATGCAGGTCAGTTAGAATCCTAGTCGGGACCAATCTAGTCAGATTGAGCCAGCTAGAGTGCATCAGCGTAGCCGAGTACAAGCGGGCGGTGTTACCCGCCATACTGGAGCAAGTCGTGTCGTGTAGAGACGCCATAGCGCAGGAGTATCTACAGGAGTGCTGTATGCAGGTCAGTTAGAATCCTAGTCGGGACCAATCTAGTCAGATTGAGCCAGCTAGAGTGCATCAGCGTAGCCGAGTACAAGCGGGCGGTGTTACCCGCCATACTGGAGCAAGTCGTGTCGTGTAGAGACGCCATAGCGCAGGAGTATCTACAGGAGTGCTGTATGCAGGTCAGTTAGAATCCTAGTCGGGACCAATCTAGTCAGATTGAGCCAGCTAGAGTGCATCAGCGTAGCCGAGTACAAGCGGGCGGTGTTACCCGCCATACTGGAGCAAGTCGTGTCGTGTAGAGACGCCATAGCGCAGGAGTATCTACAGGAGTGCTGTATGCAGGTCAGTTAGAATCCTAGTCGGGACCAATCTAGTCAGATTGAGCCAGCTAGAGTGCATCAGCGTAGCCGAGTACAAGCGGGCGGTGTTACCCGCCATACTGGAGCAAGTCGTGTCGTGTAGAGACGCCATAGCGCAGGAGTATCTACAGGAGTGCTGTATGCAGGTCAGTTAGAATCCTAGTCGGGACCAATCTAGTCAGATTGAGCCAGCTAGAGTGCATCAGCGTAGCCGAGTACAAGCGGGCGGTGTTACCCGCCATACTGGAGCAAGTCGTGTCGTGTAGAGACGCCATAGCGCAGGAGTATCTACAGGAGTGCTGTATGCAGGTCAGTTAGAATCCTAGTCGGGACCAATCTAGTCAGATTGAGCCAGCTAGAGTGCATCAGCGTAGCCGAGTACAAGCGGGCGGTGTTACCCGCCATACTGGAGCAAGTCGTGTCGTGTAGAGACGCCATAGCGCAGGAGTATCTACAGGAGTGCTGTATGCAGGTCAGTTAGAATCCTAGTCGGGACCAATCTAGTCAGATTGAGCCAGCTAGAGTGCATCAGCGTAGCCGAGTACAAGCGGGCGGTGTTACCCGCCATACTGGAGCAAGTCGTGTCGTGTAGAGACGCCATAGCGCAGGAGTATCTACAGGAGTGCTGTATACAGGTCAGTTAGAATCCCAGTCGGCACCAATCTAGTCAGATTGAGCCAGCTAGAGTGCATCAGCGTAGCCGAGTACAAGCGGGCGGTGTTACCCGCCATACTGGAGCAAGTCGTGTCGTGTAGAGACGCCATAGCGCAGGAGTATCTACAGGAGTGCTGTATACAGGTCAGTTAGAATCCCAGTCGGCACCAATCTAGTCAGATTGAGCCAGCTAGAGTGCATCAGCGTAGCCGAGTACAAGCGGGCGGTGTTACCCGCCATACTGGAGCAAGTCGTGTCGTGTAGAGACGCTATAGCGCAGGAGTATCTACAGGAGTGCTGTATACAGGTCAGTTAGAATCCCAGTCGGCACCAATCTAGTCAGATTGAGCCAGCTAGAGTGCATCAGCGTAGCCGAGTACAAGCGGGCGGTGTTACCCGCCATACTGGAGCAAGTCGTGTCGTGTAGAGACGCCATAGCGCAGGAGTATCTACAGGAGTGCTGTATACAGGTACGTGTGTGGGGTTTATAAGAGGAGAAAAGGGGGATGGAAGTGTGTATGGGTAACAGTACCGTGGTCTCCAAAGAACTCGATTCCTACCGGTTTGCCTAACATCAGGCATCTGATCACCTTATTCTACAGCTCTTAAAGAAAATGTACACCAAATCTGCACCGGCTTGTCCAAGGATATCTTTTACGCCACGCCACTGATGGGTAAATAATCAAACATTTCTGAAGTAAGGAATGTAAAACTCATCATAAAAGTAGGTTATTCCATTCACTGGCACTTGTTGAACAGGGTGCCGCTCTGGCCCCTCAGAAAACCAGCGCCATTGGCAGAGCTATGCCTAGCCCAGCCAACTGCATTGCTGAGTGGAGTCCGTTTCGGTAACACATCTGTCTTTGTGTTTCTTTTTAGGGTTCCGTACCAAAACAGTAAAAAAGAAACCCTTATGGTGTGACTCTGTCTGTCTGTCTGTCTGTCTGTCTGTCTGTCCGTCTGTCACAGCAAGATATCTCAGGATCTACCGATGCTATCGACTTGAAATTTGGAATAGTGTTAAAAACCGCTAATTTGAGCCTATGGAACAGAAAAAAAATCCTATACCTATTTTACTTTTTTTTAAAGGGGACCGAAATGGAATGTTGAAAATCAAAAGTTGAGTTAATATACCGAGTGGGATATCAAATGAAAGGGCTTAATATGAAGATTTCAAAACAGTTTTTATTTTTTTCTTAGACTTGTAGTTTTTGATTAAAGACCAAAAACGTTTAAAAAATACCATTCCCCCCCTATTATCTCCGAAGTTACTGAACAGAAAAATCTGTAATAATTACCGATTATTAATACTATCCTATATATTAAATATAAAAATAAAACGGTTTTCCTAACTTGCAGCGTTTTTTAGAAATTCGCAAAAATCGTAAGACAACCTTATTTGCTCCTACTAAACTAACCGCGGCATATGTCGATGTATGGGGACAACAGTTTTACAAGAGCAAAGTTAAGTTTGTCCCACCATACAATTTTTCTTGAATTATTCACGTATCTACTGACGATTTTGTACGGAACCCTCGGTGCGCGAGTCCGACTCGCACTTGACCGGTTTGTTTTGTATTGTCTGATATATGGGCATTTTTATTTTAAAATCGATGGTTAGGCGAAACTTAAGCTATGTTCAAATACCGTCTAACCTGTCAGTCCGTAACGAAATGTATGGAGTTTGACACTAATCGTCAGTTCTGTGACGACCTGCTAACTGTCAGTTATGAAAGCACTTTAAATAAAAAAGCCCATATAAGATAATATAATAACTTATTTCTTCAAATATCGTGTACAAATGGGTCCTTAAATACTAGAAACTCAGTTTCCTTAATAGGTTGAACCTGTGCTTTAGGGTAAACAGTGTACCTCCCCTTAATATGTAACTGTAATGAGGTGTTATCCGAATAAATACTTTTCTATTCTATTTTATAGTCAAAAGACTAGCAGTAGAGGCAAGTTCTACAATGGAGATCGTTTATCCAAAAGATGCGGGCTCACTCTTATTTTCTTTAAATTTTTCTTAGAAAGAATGACGGTTTCAGGTCCTTGTTCAGAAGATGCCCGCTCACTCTAACCTGCTTTTTTATGGTGATGATGGTTACTTCACAGGTGTTCCCTGATGAGTTCCACCTGGCCACGCTGCAGCCGTTCCTCAAGTCATGTGCAGAGCTGCAGCCAGGAGTCAATATCAAGAACATCATCACAGCTCTCATAGAGCGCCTGCAACACTACAGTCAGGTACCATCATCGTCAAATCGTCTGTGGCATCCCAAGTCTAATATTGTTATTAATGATAGCATTTACAGGCCGTTTGGCCGGACCACCTTAAGCAGGTCGCTTGGCCGGACCACCTTAAGCAGGTCGCTTGGCCGGACCACCTTGTGCAGGTCGCTTGGCCGGACCACCTTGAGCAGGTCGTTTGGTCGGACCACATTGAGCAGATCTCTTGGTCGGACCACATTGAGCAGATCTCTGGGCCGGGCCACCTTGAGCAGGTCGCTTTTCGGGGCTATAATTTTTCAATTTTTCTCTTCTAATAAAATATTTGTAACTGCAGCGGACTGAAAATGGCGTGAACTTCGTGGTGACGGAAGATGGGCAAGAACAGCAGGTGCAGCTGTTTGAAGTGTTCTCCGACCAAGTGGCCGCCATTACACAGGTACCAAGTATTCTACTTAGAAAACTACCGTGAGACTCAAAGTATAGGTAATTTCACGAGAGTTGAGGCCACGCACACAACAACACTGTCATGTAATGACAGCGGGATTTTGAAATTACTGTTCTTTTTTCATACCGATAGCAGGTTCAACAGTGAATGAGGATGTTGACTAATGTTGAATTATATAACATAATATAGTCACATGGATTGGGAAATACTAAATGATCATATCACAGAAGAAATAAACAAAAAATATATAAAAATTATAAAGTTATGAGACCACAAAGTTTTAAAAACATTCGATATTTTTTATCGTCTTGAAGAAAAATGTAAGTTAATTTCGGAATGTTTAAATAACACTGAAAAAATTAATGTATCATAGCTATGTGCTTAAACGCATTTTTTCATGCTCAAAATGGTAAAATGCTATTTTTTTTCATACAGACTTAGTACAGCAAGGACAAGAGATGACGTCACAAGGTGCCTCGATTTTGTATGGGCCGTTTTCAACGCTCGGTGCGTTCGGCTACTTTTGATTACAATTTGTGGCTGTTATAGCAATCCAAGTGTAGTAGTTATAGGTATATATTTGTTCCTCATAAATAGTTGAATCAATTTACATTAGAAACAAAATTTAAGACACAAGCCTATTGCAAGATAGACCAAAAAGTTTGTTTAAACTATAGCCTTGTGTTTATTACTCACTCATTCATTTTATTCATTCACTTTTTTTGCAACGAGTACTTCATGTGGCTGTGTGTGTAATCATTCATCTCAACTCTCGTGAAATTACCTATAGTATTTTAGTTAACGTACCCGTTAAGACAACCTCAACTGTCAGTCAACTTTTTCAATGTAGTCTTCCACAGCTAATGTTAAGAACTGCGTTTAGTTTTCAAACTTGACAGGTAATACCGCCAGATTGTATCGATATTCAAAATAAATTTTTAAACTAAATTAATTGCATCAAAATATGTCATTGCAAAAATTACTGAAATAATAGTAAAATAAAAATATACCATATAAATTTTATATACAATCGAACCAACTGAATCATGACCCACCATAAGCTTATTTTGCTAAACCCCTTAAATGCAAGTAGGTCGAAATTCGCTTGAAGAATTATTTCCTTGGTAACGAACTTGTTATCATTTGATTAGACACTGACATTTACTGAGTGCACTGTTAAATAAATCGGACAATATCGACTAAGCTCGTATATGAAAAAGAAGAGATGATGTTACTGTCTTTATCTGTATTACGTAGGTAAGTATAGGAAGTTTTCTACGAACGTAATGGTGCCACTTCACTTGGCCGTATTAAATTTGCTCAGCTATTAGTCGCATTTATTTCTCTAGAATATAAAATCAAAAATAATGCAGTCATGTTTGGGCAAATACGGTCAAGTGAAGTGCCAGCATAAACTTTAGATTACAGGTTTCAATCACGTCATTCCTATAACTATTTTAAGGACAGAAACTTGCCATTGTTGGTCTTTCAAGCTATATAAGTAAAAAGAGTAATAAAATTTGTGAAATGAAAAAAAACTTTATTTAATCTTTAACAGAACTAATTTTAATTATAAGATTCAGTATCTAAAACCTAATGTGTGCACCATGGTTATCGATAACGGCTTGTAATCGGTCACGCATTGACCCTATTAGAGACTGCAAATGTCGCTGTCTCTCAAGTAATCCCAAATTTCGTTACAATGTTGCTCAATTGCTTCCTTTGTTCTCTCGTTTCTGTTATCCCACATTTGGACCATCAAACCCCACAAATTTTCTATTGGGTTGAGGTCTGGGGATCTACTCGGCCATGGAATCAAAGTAACTTCATCATTATGCAGATCAAACCAATTTGAGACTACCCTGGCAGTATGCACTCGACAGTTGTCATGAACGTAGGAAAATACTGGCACATCTTCACGCGGGTAAACTGTTCGCACTGTCGGTAACATAGATTCTTCTAATAGATCGACATACTTCATTGCGTTTTGCCGAGAAGAAATATGGACAAGCTCACCTACTCCTCCGATACCCATCCACGCCCACATATTCGCTGAAATTCGACCGGATAACTGATTAGGCACGACGTGATCTTCTGTGTACCGGGTGTTATCGTAACGCCACAAAGTTAAGCGACCGTGTTGAGAAGATCGAAATGTTTTTTCGTCTGTAAATATAGTGTTAGTCCAGTCGTAGTCTAAATAAGCGTTTGCAAAATTCCTTCTCGCTGTTTTATGATCATCCGTTAAGGCTACTTTCTCAGCATAATGTCTGTAATGCAGTCCAGTGCCGTGCAAATAATTTCTAATAGTTTGTAGACAGACGTCATGTTGTGCCGCAAAATATCGGGTGGGAGTAAAAGGATGTTCTTCGTAATGGTGTTGCATGTCCACTCTTTGTTCGTTCGTGAGTCGGCGAACGCCGTGGTTATGACGTCGTCTGTCCTCGAGGATGCCCACTTCGGCGTGCCGTCTGATCCAGGTCCTCACTGTATTCCGAGAAATATTCAATTCGCGTGATATTTCCCGTATGCCATAGCCTTCCTCACTTAAGACTACAATCCGAGCTCTTTGTTCTTCTAAATTAGCCATTATTAAAAATTATTAAGCATTTAATTTCTATTTTTTCACATTGACTGACAACTTGACATAATGTGACACACTTGTAGAACACCCCATTTTTTAAATTTATTTTTTCCATCATCAAAAAGTTTAGGTTAAATAAGCGAGAACTAGCTCGAGATTCAAACAATGACTGTATATGTGTGAAATGTGGTTTTATGGCAATGAAAATAAGGTTAAAATTGCATAGGTCTGCGACCTGTATTGACGTAATTTTATTAGTACCTAAAACGTCGTAAGTGCATTATACGCGATAGATCTTACAAGTTTGAAAGTTTCACACGAATTATCAGGCAAGTGGGTCATGATTCAGTTGGTTCGATTGTACACTAAAATTGGTTTTTTAGCCAAGTTTGGAAGATGTGAAATAAGCCTTGGCTGATTTGAAACCTCCTTAGTCTGAAATGACGTACAGTCGCCATCAGATACATCTATACGCTTCAGGGTGATCATAAATATCTGAACATGCTCTAACGCCTTCACAATAGAGTCGTGTTCAGATGTTTATGCCTTATGCCACACCTGGCCATAAAATGATGTACGCAACACGGAAGGCAATAAAGAAAGCCCTCGATCGCATATTTACGTCGCTCGCTTGCAGCTCGGGCCGCAAACTTCTGCGATCTCTGCCTTTCTTTGTATTACCACCCTAGTTGTGTAATGTACTACTGTGAGCGCCTTGTTTGCTCAGATGTATCTGATGGCGATTGTACGGGTAGGTCCTATATTTTAAAACTGAACAATAACTCCCTCAGGAGTCATAGATTTTTATAACCCACGGGAGGTAAATCGGCTCGAGCTGGTCTAGAAGCGCGTGTGTTATAACACCCTTTATGAGCAAGTGTGATTAAATAGTATATTACACAACTAGGGTGGTAATATAAAGAAAGGCCGAGATCGCAGATGTTTGCGGCGCGAGCTGCAAGCGAGGGACGTAAAAGCGGCTTTTTCCGTAAGCGCAGCGTACGGAAAAAGCCACTTTATGGCGAGGTGGCAGGCCATAAAATGATGTACGCAACACGGGAGCTAATAAAGAAAGCCCTCGATCGCATATTTACGTCCCTCGCTTGCAGCTCGGGCCGCAAACATCTGTGTGTGTGTGTCTTTGTATTACCACCCCAGTTGTGTAATGTATACTAATATCGCTCTCTCCTCGGCAGAGTCGCACAGATATGCCTCCAGAAGACACTCTCAGCCTCCAACTGGCCCTACTAAAGTTGGCTCAACGTTGCCACCCTGATCGGCTCAACTACGTGGACAAAGTGCTCGCACACACTGACACCATCTGTAAAGATATCCTGCAGAACAGGTATGTTATTAGTACATTGTGTATCAAGGGCGGTAAGTAAGGAATTACAATCGAGTGTTTGTTATAAGGCCGAGGCGAAGCCGAGGGCTTTAATAACACAAGTTTGTAATTCCTTTACCGCCCGTGGCACACACAATGTTTTTCATCACACTTCTGAGGAAATCTGATTAAAATGACCTTACTTAACCTAAATAAAATTGTAAAACTGACAGTGACATTAGTGACATATATCAAGACGACAAGTCACGTTCGGAAACTATAGCAGTAAAGACTTAAAATGGTTGATTTTATATTTGCAAAATACTGAAATACACTATTTAAACATTTCATTAATGTCACAGAAATATGTGTTTACATGTATTTGCAATAACAGTTCTCTTTAAATAAATATTTCAGTAAAAAAACATACAGACGAATGGAGAACCGTCCTTCTTTTGGAAGTCGGTTAAAAAGTAAGTTGGCGTTTTCTTTGAACATGACAAATAAGAGTAAAACAGAACCAGCGTTTCAAATTTAAAAAGAAAACCATTACGCCCTAGGGCGTAATAGGCCATTTACGGCCCGCAGAACCTACGTGTAATGACACCATTTTCGAGCAAGTGTGATGAAAAAATCTATATTAGTATATGTATAGCTAATGGTCTATTCTATGTGTAAATTACCCCAGTGTCTTGCTATAGGACAATCAAGTCTATCTGTAATAAATAAAAAAAAATAAAAAATGGAATATTTGGAGGTAGTTTAGTGACTGATCCGTTTTTAGGGTTCCGTACCAAAATGGTAAAGGAAGCCTTATGGTGCGACTCTGTCTGTCCGTCGGTCACAGCCGGATATCTCAGGAACCACTGCTGTTATCGATTTGAATTTTGGAGTAGTGTTATAAGTAGCTAACCCGAGCTTATTCATCTTTATTTCGAACTACAAACGGTCCATATATGTTAGTAACATTGTGTATTTAAAATTAGATTAGTATTATATTATAATTAGTGCAAAAATGTCAACATAGAAAATTACTTAATATTAAAAACATGGACATAAAAAAAAATCTTGTACCTTTTTTACTTATTTTTAAGGGGACCGAAACGGGAGGTTTAAAATCAAAAGTAGAGCTATTATATCGAAGGGGATATAAAATGAAAGAGCTTAATGTGTACATTCCAAAACAATTTAATTTTTTTTTCTACTCCTGTACTTTTATCTGTGTTTTACTTGGTCACGAACACTAATATAAGAACATACATAATATGAGTTCAGAGAAGTCTATACTCTATTCCCCATAACAGCACTAGTGTCGTTATAGTCACTTTACGTTATTGCTAGCAGCCACAGACTTCTAAATCTAGGTTAAACTTAGGTCAAGGATTAAGCGCTCAATTCTAACTTTACGATAAAAATGCACAACTACCAACTTAACAAACAATTAAATTCCTACGGCTTTTAAGAAAAACAAAACTTTCCGAACTAAATTCATTGATGCCAACATAAAAAAAGGTATTTTAAATATATTCACTGCCTGTCAATTTAAAATTAAAAAGAAAGTTTACCATAGACACATACTTACTGTCAGTCATACGTCATATTTGCCTTGTTTGCAGGTTATGCCTTGTTTGTATTTTATATTTTAAAACATAGTCGTAGAAAAAGTATTGTATGCAACGTTGTATAATTAAGTCAAAAAACGCTCATTGCGTCTCTATTTGCGATACTCGCCGCATTCGCGGCTCGTATCGCAACTCACGCAATTCGCATTTTTTGAACCTTCTTATACAACTGTTGCATAAAATACTATTTTCTTAGACATGTAGTCTTTGATTTAAGACAAAAAACGTTAAAAAAAATACCATACCCCCACTATTATCTCCGAAGTTACTGAACAGAAAAATCTGTAATATTTAGCGATTATTAATATCAGCCTAAATATTACAGGAAAAATAAAACGGTTTTCCTAACTTGCAGCGTTTTTTAGAAATTCGCAAAAATATAAAGGCAAACTTATTTGCTCCTACTAAACTAACCGCGACATATGTCGATGTATGGGGACAACAGTTTTACAAGAGCAAAGGTAAGTTTGTCCCACCATGCAGTATATCTTGAATTATCCACGTATCTACTGACGAGTTTGTACGGAACCCTCGGTGCGCGAGTCCGACTCGCACTTGACCGATTTTTGATTCAATAAATTTGAAATGTCAATTCAACAGAGACGAGTCGGGGCTAAAGCGAGTTTTTATTAATTACAGCGGCAAGACTCATCTAGAACAAAACACCCCCGTCTTCAAAGAGCTGATGAAGATCCTCAAGCTCCCCGGGGAACACTACAAGGACGTTCTAACCTTGACCAAGCTGCAGCACTACCAGCCGTTAATAGCGCATT
This sequence comes from Eudemis profundana, assembly GCA_947034925.1. Taxonomy (NCBI): domain Eukaryota; kingdom Metazoa; phylum Arthropoda; class Insecta; order Lepidoptera; family Tortricidae; genus Eudemis; species Eudemis profundana. Next base: position 2,407,245 of record OX344814.1, on the reverse strand, counting down.
TACCGCACGCCGGCCGCACGGCGCTAGCAGCACATTTGGCCTCGCTGCTGATCGACGCGGGCACTGTCGTCTCTACTCCGGAAGATGTGAGTACAAAGACATATCGATATCTTTAGACTCAAAGGAAGTAAACGCCGTAGGTTCTAATGGAGCTTACGCCCTTTGAGTCTAAAGATTTCGATATAAGGAAAGATAGAAAAATGGCGTCCTTGTTCAAAACTTGCGCTATAGTATCTACGACGCGAAATGGCGTATTTGCTGATTGAAGCAATCACTATAGTATCGAGACCAGACGTAAGTAATCGTGCCATAGTGCTTTCTTACTTCATTGTACTCATAGTCTCATAGTAAGCCCCCAATCTCACTGAAAATTGTATCTGAGCAGGAAGATAAAAATGTGGTGTCTTTGCTGATTGAAACTTGTACTATAGTGTCTACCCAAGGAGACTAGACACAAATTTCCGTCTTTGCTGATTGAAGCAATCACTATACTGTCTACCAGAGCCCGGAAAATCCATAGCAAAACAAAAGACTGTCGCAATTCAACTAGTGTGAGAAACATTTTTTTATCGATATCGATTGTTGTGTAATATGAGAAAAAAATGGCCCACCAAATGAAAAAAAAATAATACAACATTTCACATAGGTTTTTATAATTAATTATACAGGTACAGATGCAATTTCTTCCTCGAAATCCACGTCAGTACACACAGCAGCTCATGAAATCTTATTGGGTTTGTTATAGTGATAGGAGAATAATTAGTTTTTCAACATTCTCTGGGAGAAGACTACTTTTATGTAATATAAGTATATATGAAATATAAGTAACGTTGATAATATAAGTTACGTTGCATTTTAGATGAAATAACACATATGAAACAAACCCTTAACTTACTACTTCTTTTGCGTTTGGCGTGAATGATTATAAAATAATGTACCTAAACATATCGGTATGTTTTTTTTTAGACAAAACTTACTCGATATCGATAAAAAAATGTTTCTCACACTAGTTGAATTGCGACAGTCTTTTGTTTTGCTATAGATTTTCCGGGCTCTGCTGTCTACACTAGATGTAACTCATCATCGTCCCCTAGCGCTTTTTCCCTCCATTCGGCTGAGCCAGACCCCAGTTCCTACTTGGACGTGCTGACCCTGACCAAGCTGCAGCACTACCAGCCGTTAATATTTTTCGAGCATTTGGCCTCGCTGCTGATCGAAGCTTTCACTATAGTCTACGTTTGAACTATCAGAGCTGATATAAGTTGGCATAGTGTTAAGCGGCGCATTTGGCCTCGTTGCTGATCGAGGCAGGCACTGTAGTGTAGTGTCTACTCCAGAGGATGTGAGTATAGTACTTTTTATTTATATTTGTACGATCCACTTAAAGGAAACAAAGCGATTGTTTGTAAACCTCAAAAACACCAAGATGACGTTATTGTAAAAAAACGTTACAACCACCTTTAAAGTTCAATTGATTGTCAACTCTATCTCCATGAACCATAGTTTACAACTGCATTAATAGAATAATGGCGTTCCAGCTGCCTTCGCTTTGTTCGGATCTCAGGTAGTGAGGTAAATGCCAGGGGTGTGAAGTGCATAATACATATAGAGTCACATTTCTATTAAAGCAATTTTAACTCTTGGCAAAGGCCTTAAAGTTGATAATCCACTAAAATGACAATGCACGAAGTCTTTATCTGTGAAGCACGCTTCTCTTTTATGACCATACGTCGTTATCGCGGGTGCAGTAACAAATGAAATAAAGAGCACATATAACAGAATGTCTATTTGGTAGAAACGGACATATTCTGCCTACAGCTATAAGCATCTAAGAAGCTCCTTACATGTGGAGAGTTTTCGCTAGCAAAGGTCGATAAAAATTGAAGGCATGTTTACAAAAACAACATAACTAACATTTTTGGCGGATTTGAGTTATTGGTATCATAGTGGTCGTCTAAGAAGGAGCTATAAGTAGTCCAAAAATATTGACTAAAAATTACCCCATTTGTCCAAAATCAGTCTTTAAAAATATACCCATTTTACAAAGTTAAAAAACCGTCCGAACGAAAAACTAAAGGTGCGACGATTAGTCGTACACGTACATGGCACAGTCGCAAATTTAGTATTTCAGTAAGTACCTCCGTTTAGTTAGTTTTTAGTAGGTTAGGTTAGTTTTCTTTCGGGGGTTTTATACCTACCCTTTTACAAGAACTTATCTACATTATTTTTTACAAAAAGAAATAACTGTATGCTATATACATACGCACTCTTTTTAGTAGGTTGTATAACTGGCAATTAAGTGCACAATTAAAAAAAATGGAAATAAAAAAAATATAGATTGCACTAAGCATATAGTTGACGTATTCAGAAGTCGTATCATGTACATCTTAAAAATGGGTGCAAATCATTCATCTCCAGAATCGTTGAGAAATCTTAAGCGTATTGCTAACATTTTATCTAGCAATATAGAAATTAAATTAATGTTGATAAATTTTAAACTCGTACGTGTAGGCATAAATGATCCTCAAAATGAGTATCGCGTCTGTTATTGCTTGTTTTTCATAATCTTTCTGTACTGTCAAATCGTTTTTGCACCCGCGATAACGACGTATGTTTATGACGGACGATAATGAGGTACAAAACCACACAACAGTATTGTTTCCTTTAAGTGGATCGTACAAATATAAATAGAAAATACTATACATAATAAGATATATGTAAAAAGATAGATACTCACGCACTATATTGTACCTTAGAAGACGTAAGAAAAACCCACAAAAAATGGCTTTTAGTCATCGAAACTGAGACTATAGTGTGTCATCGTCGTTCCCTAGCGCTTTTCCCCCGTTTCATTCGAAATATTTATGTTCGATTTTGACTGAAATCAGATTGTAGTACAAACTACTACTACGTCGTGAGCGATCCTACCCAAGTCATCCAAGTTTTCAACCAGTTGCCTCAATTCTAACGTCATCCTGGGAGGCTCCTGGGGACCTCACTTGGTCAGCCTTTACCTAGGAACGAATCTTTCTTTGCAGGTGGAATCAGTGCTGTCAATGCTGGACGTGTTGGTGAAAGACCAGCCTGACCAGCCCGCCAACCCGGACCCTGATGACTTCGCAGAGGAACAGTGGCTATTGGCCAGGTAAGGGCTCGCCCAGAAATCATGTGATCAAATTTGACCTATTTTTAACCCCCCCTCCCCATACCCTTAGTGATATTTGGTGATTGTATCGCTACCCATCAAAGATCGCGTGTAATTTGAATATGAAATTTTCAGCTTCTACAATAGCTAGAGAAATGAAATTTTAGGGCCCAAGGGTACTACATATTTGGATACTATTTTTTGAGATATAAAGCATTTCCAAAAACAAAGCCGTTCCAGAGATACTAACGGTGTACGCCAGCTTGACGCCCGGTAGCGTACACCGTGAACAGACCTTATATTTCGAAAAGTTTAAGGGTACTATTTTCTTTCACCTAGGTATTTCGTCGGTACTATTCGGGTACTATTTATTGGCTGCATCAGATTCTGATTATCTTTACGGTGTACGCTATCTTGACGGACACTTATAAAGGTATTTTTTTGTAATGCTTCACGATGTTCCGTCAGATTGATCCACCAGTTCAAGTCCCCGTCAGCAGACCAACAGTACCTGATACTGAGCTCGTGCCGCAAAGCTCTCCAAGGGGGCGGGGCCGCCAGGATCCAGCACTCCTTCCCCCCGCTACTGTTCCACGCGTATCGTTTAGCCGAGCAATACAAGGACGAGAAGGATCAGGTCAGTCAGCAGACCAGAGCCAGTTTTTTTTTTTTGAAGCCATGCAACCCTTATTGGGCGTAAAAGTTGTACAGGTGGGGGCCGTGGCATTCCCTGGGGTCGAACCAGGTCGCTTGCCGGGCACCTGGGGGGGGGTCTGGGGTCGAACCAGGCCGCCAGTCCCGGTCCTCTTTAGAAGGGGGGTAGCGGCCAAAGCGCCTAGGGTCGAACCAGGTCGCTGGCCAGGCCACTGGGGGGGGTCGAACCAGGTCGCTGGCCAGTCCACTTTGGGGTGGGGGGGTCGAACCAGGTATCTGGCCGGGCCACCTTGGGGCGGAGGGCGCCTGGGGTCGAACCAGGTCGACAGTCTCGCTCCCTTTTAGAAAGAGGGTCGGACTAGGTAGCGGCCAAAGCGCCTAGGGTCGAACCAGGTCGCTGGCCGGATTATTTGCCTTTAAATTGTTTTATTAGCGAGTTCATTAAAATTATGGGTTTTAAAGATTAATTATATTAAAAATTATTTAATGAAAATGTGACAAATTTTGGAACTGCTGTTTATATTTAATAATTTCTAGATGTACAAATGCAACATATGTGACGTCACGATTGGGAGGGAATGGTCTTACAAATGTGACTAACTCTTACAAGGACGGGGGAGGGGTAAAAAAAACACGAAATTAGTGTGACGTACTTTATGGATGACTTCTACTAGGGTGTTCCTTATTTTGAGAAAAGCCGAACTGAGTAACGGATACCCTGTAATAGGCTACATGATGACAGTTCAAATCAGCTTCTTTTTATGAAGTGTCAAAACGCTCCGAAAGTATGCAGTTTAATATGAAATACTATCTTGTGACGTCATGCTCAACATGGTGCCTTATTTTTAATTTTCGTCATTGTAAAATCGTTGATGGCTCGAAAATAAGTTTGAATGATTTTATCCGGGCTGTTTTGGAAGCGTAATTTGCTGGTTAGAGTTAATGAATTTATTTTGATTGTCGTCAAATACCCTATTATGTTTGTTATGTGCTATGCTCCTAAACCAAAAATTAGCTCATTCTGTGAACGGGAACCCGTGCCGACTTTATGCTAATTTGCTCATAGGGAACGTGCACGAACTATAGGTGGCAGCTATAACGACAAAAGAGACACGGGCGGACAATAGAGGAAACTATCGCCCCTGTCAAATCAAGCTGTCAATGTCAATGATAACATGTAAGTGTCAATGTCAAATATAGTAAGTCGTAGCTACACTGACGTTAATCGTCCTTCAACGTGATAAATTAACGTTATTAACGGCGTTTTCGTCAATGTGGCCCCAGCATGAGAGGGTATATGATTTAGATTGGCGGCACCAGTTGGCAGCACCTTCGTCGTGCACGTTCCCTATACTAACCGGTTGAGCTAAGTTTGCATCTCGTTTTCTTGGCATCACATACAAACCAGGTGCAAACTTAACGCAACCGGGATTGAAGGGCGCAACTATTGTGACCCTTTTTATAAAATGTAGGTAGTGATTATTTAAAAGCTAGAAATAGTACATTGTGCACCGAGGGTAGTAAGAAGGGGATTACTAACGAGAGTCTATTAAGAGCCCGACGCCGTAGGCGGAGGGCTTTTAATAACTCGAGTTTGTAATCCCCTTACTGCCCGTGGTACACACAATGTTTTTCATCACATTTGCGAGGAAAAAAAAAATAAAACATAAAAATCAAATAAACTAAACGCACCCGCTAAGAGACAACTTCAGCTGTCAACATTTTTCAATATAGTCTTCCACAGATAATGCTAAGAACTGCGTTTAGTTTTTAAACTTGACAGGCAATGCCGCCAAATTGTCCCGATTTTCAAAATAAAATTTTAAACTAAATTAATTTAATTGCATTTAAATAATTGCAAAAATTACTGAAATAATAGTAAAATATACCATATAAGTTTTATATACTCTAAAATTGGTTTTGTAGCCAAGTTTTGAAGATGTGAAATAAACCTTGGCTGATTTGAAACCTCCTTAGTCTGAAGTGACGTACGGGTTGGTTGGTTCTATATTTTAAAACTAAACTCATAACTCCCACGGGAGTTATAGATTTTCATACAGTTTTTCCTCCCGTGGGAGTTATAGATTTTTATAACCCACGGGAAGTAAATCAACTCGAGTTGGTCTATAAGCCCGCGTGTTATAACACCCTTTACGAGCAAGTGTGATGAAAATATAATTTTGAATGTCCCAGGATGAGATGTGGGAGAAGAAATGCCAGAAGATCTTCCAGTTCTGCCATCAGAGCATCAGCATGCTGGTGAAGGCTGAGCTCGCGGAGTTGCCTCTGCGGTGAGTATGCCTAACTATTTCTACACTACACAAGATTAAAAGTTTCGGATCACCGTCATTTAAATAATAGAAATAGATGTTTTTCAATATTTGACACTTGTTTCATTTACATAATACACCGTGTTTTTTTTTTATTTCCGTTAAATTCGACACGTTGCTTCGTACGTCAACAGAAGCTAACCTGGTATATCGTTTTGTGTTAAATAAGATTTTTTTTTTTTACATTTCATACAAAATAAATTAATACTGAGTTGATAAACATTTTAAAAAACACTTTTGAGTTAGTCGAAAGTTAATGTCAACTATGAGAGTGTTGGAATTATGACAGCTCATTTATACTGGTTGGTGATTAAATTAAGATTATGAATATTTTAAAAACGGCACGAGTTACAATATTAGTTTCTTGGAGAAATTAACTTAATTAGATCTGAAGAATGTGCCCTCGAACTTAACGGAAATCTATAAAAACACGGTGATACTGTTCTTCATCATACTTGACTGTATTAGCAATAGCCGCTAATCCATCATAAAAATATTATCGAAAAATGGTGATTTTTGCGCTTTGGGCTTAAAATCACTAAATTTCATTTTACCTCATTATCAATATTCCCAGATCTCAAAACTTCATGGCCTCAAAATACCTAAATTGCAGAATGCCTAAATTTTTTTCACAATCAACCGAAACCTTAATATCGCCGATGTTCAAAATACCTTAGGCTCATAATACCTAAACTTCAAAACAGCATTATGGCAAAACAACATATGCTTAAAACAACCAAACCTCAAAATACCTAAATTTATACTATCAAATAAACACACGTAAAAAAAATTAGGTATTTTAGGAAAGGTAGGTAGGAAAAATGCATAAATTTAGGTATTTTAAGGTTGAGTTGTTTTGATATTTTGTCATTTCTGTCATTCGGTAATTGAAGGATTGTGCATTTCAATCTTCAGGCATTTAGAGAATATGCCGTTTTAAGTCAAAGTCATAATGAATTTCGTTCATTTTAAGAATGTTACAATTTGACATTTAGGTTTTATGAGCTCATGGTAATTTGAAAATAGGGTGTATTGGCAAATAAGGTATTATGAGATTTAGTAATTTTAAGCCCAAAGCATTTTTGCGATATTTCACTCCGTTAACGCCATTATTTTCCATGGGTTTTTACGAGTTCGATCTAAACCTGAAATTGCTATTATTTTCAGTGTTATTTTTGCAGATAATATCTAAAATGAATTAAATATCAAAGCGCGGTTCAATAATTTCACAACCCTGGAGTAATTTAGGAAATATGGCGGTATTTCACTGACCTGAAATGTTTGACCGCGAGTGTCTCTATCAACCACGGACGTCCACTGATGAATTCAGTTTTGGTTTCGGCCGGCTGGCAGCAGAAACCGAAACTTTACCGAAACCTGTTATTTCGCCTAAACCGAAATTTCGGTCGGACTCAATAGGCTACTTGACAGGTTTCTGAAAAGTCAATCCGACTGTTTAATGATGTCTATTGAGCACTCAGAAAGTGGTAGTCTTTTGTGTATTTTTTCCGAAAAAAGCAAATAAAAATGCACTTTTAAAATTAGCCACCAAAACGGTTTCTCGGACAATATGGCGTCTATGACGACACATGATAGTAAACCGACAAATGTCAACGAGGATCGCATAACGTTCTACCTTTAAAAATAGGATTGACAGATGCTGTCGATGCTGTTTACTATGGTGTGACGTCATCGGCCAATCCAAACCGTTTTCGATAAAATGGCGACAGATAAAAAATAATCAATTTTCATCCGAGTTTTATAAATAAATTATCCATTTATGTTTAGTAATATTGACGTAAATTGGTTTTAATATTTATAATTAGTACATATATCCATAATTCTTCCATTATTTTTCACACTGTCAAGTAGCCTATTGTGAAGACTTATGGACGTTTAGAGGTGAGGAGGTTTGGATGTTTCTTACTGAATTGACAAATTCTCAAATACAAGTCCTTTATTTACCAGATTGTATCTGCAAGGCGCGCTAGCGATCAGCGAGATCGGTTTCGCCAACCACGAGACGCTGGCATACGAGTTTCTCGCTCAAGCGTTCTCGCTATACGAGGACGAGATTCCAGACTCCAGGGCGCAGCTTCAAGCACTCACCCTACTTATCGCTACAGCTGAGCAGGCGCGCTGCCTGGGTAAGGTTTTAACAATAAAAAAATCGGTTGTCTGTAAAGGCGGTTTACTGACGATAGTCGAACGTGATAACGTTGACCTTGACTCTGACTTTGACTTTGACTTTGACTTTGACATTGACATTGACTTTGACTTCGACTTCGACTTTTTTCCCAATAAGCTGCTACAATGACATTGACACGCTAAAATGATGGCTAAGTGGCCAGTGTAAATATCTGCCGTTCCACGAATATAATGTCAAAGATTTGTTTTAATAATTTTTAAACTACGATTAAAGCAGGCGTAAAACGGAACTGCCAAAGCAGCATCCACTATTTAAATTTAAAGATTTTTGCCCAACTCAGCAGTGTCTCTTGTCTTGTCATTCAATAGAGATTTTGACAGCCGTATCTTAGGGAATAAGGGCTAATTTATTAACAATTTGTAAGAAACTATCGTCTTAACGACTTTAGTGCTGGAATTATATAAAGTACCTATTTGACAGGTAACGGCCCTGCAAGGTAACGGCCCCGCAAGGTAACGGCAAATGACGTCACACTTTTTCGTGCGTGCAGCCGGCTCCATCGAATTATAAGACGTTATCACGTCAAAAAAAATAGGGATGTAATGGTACCGATATATCGGTATCGCCGATTATATACAACCGGTATTTGAAGAGCGCGAAATGAATTTGCTGTATGAAAAAAAATCTGCAAAAAGTAATTTCAATTTCTGACTTAATTTATGTTTTGGTCTATTACCTTGTGCAATGATAAATACTGTGTTAATTAAAAAAAAATGAATTTTGAGTTGACAATTTATTTATTTTTACTTTACACTTTCAAGGTGGACTCTCTGTCTGTGTTCTTAATAAAAAAAAAGAATTTTGAGTTGACAATTTATTTATTTTTACTTTACACTTTCAAGGTTGACTCTCTGTTAAATATAGCCAAGTTTTAGTTATAATAAGGACATACAAATATCTGAAGTTCATACTTCATTATTTAGCTAAGATATCGGTATCGGTAACGCCGATTATTTACTACAATATATCGGTATCGGCAAAACTATGTATCGTTACATACCTAAAAAAAAACTCGACGTAGTGACCTTTAATTTGACAACATACAGTGTACAAACTCTTTCACCATACTTTTGTCTCAGTCTACCCACGAGTGAGTACTTTAAGAAGCTCGTTACGGCCATCTTAAAATGTCTAGCCCGATCATATTGAGGTGGACCGGACACTAGCCCGATCATATCGAGGTGGACCGGACAAGGTGTCCTGGTTCGACCCCAGGCACCCCGGCGCCCACCCAGTCCGACCCAACTCAGGGTGGTCTGGCTAGCGACCTGGTTCGACCCCAGGGAACGCCACGGCCAACCACCCGGTCCGACAATCGCTACGCCCAGGATGGGTTGCGAGTTTGTCAGTTTAAAAAAAAAAAGGCATCTTAAAATCATAAACAGACATGTTCCTAATATTGATAAAATTTAGCAGTCTTGTAAATTGCAGGAAATTCGTAATCCCGGGACTTAGTATAACGCTCTAAGGGATAAGCGCCTTTTGGCGAATAATTATTTCGGTTGCTTTGAATAATCTTGCTAGTTTAGAGTTATACACTTTTTTGTGAGCTGAAAAACTTACAAATCTTACTGACTGTTGCAAAAATTGGACCAGGTGGGGGCCGCAGCGTTCCCTGGGGTCGAACCAGGTCGCTTGGCCCGGACCACCTTGAGAGGGTCGGACTGGGGGGCACTTGTACACTAGTAAATGTAATAAGTACGAGCATTATATTATTGTAATGGGCTAGATGACAAAAAAAAACTGTTTAGTCCGTCAGTTAGATTATTAAAAAATATTGTACAGTCGCCATCAGATATATCTGAGCTGTCAGTGTACTCATAAATATCTGAACACGGCTCTAATGCTATGAAAATAGAGCCGTGTTCAGATATTTATGAGTACACTGACAGCTCAGATATATCTGATGGCGACTGTACACGTATTTTTTCTTTTGTTTGACAAACAAAAAATGACGATGATAGAGTGCTTAGAAGTTTCGAGTGACGTCACGCCTGGGTACAATTTTCACCTAGGAGTGACGTCACAAGCCCCCACTCCTGAAGTTTGATGATCTGTAACTTTGTCGATTTTTAATATTTTGATAAACCAAAAAATACGTGTCCTATATTTTTCCATAATCTAACTGACGGACTAAATAGAATTATATATTTTTAACCCAGTCGTCATCCCCATTGTGACACAGGTGCGGAAAACATGGAGCCTCTGCGTACATCATGTGCATTGGCTGCTGGCAAGTTACTGAAGAAACCTGACCAGGCAAGAGCGGCTGCGTTGTGCGCACATCTATACTGGAAGCGGGACAAAGACGGCAACCCGGTATGTAGAACGAAACTATACCACTACTGAAAGAGAGCTCTTCGCTATCATGCAGTCGCTTATGTCGTCTTGTATTAATTACTGGCTAGTTTTGGAAAAAACCTGACCAGGCAAGAACAGCTGCGTTGTAAGCATATTTCTACTGGAAGCGAGACAAAGACGGCAACCCGGTACGTAGAACGAAACTATCATTATCATTTCAGCCAAAAGACGTCCACTGGACATAGGCCTTCCCCAAGGATCTCCACGATTGTCGGCTTTGTGCTGCTATTATCCAGCGGCTTCCCGCGGTTTTCACCAGATCGTCGGTCCACCTTGTGGGAGGCCAACACTTCGTCTTCCGGTACGTGGTCGCCACTCGAGAACCTTACCACCCCAACGGCCATCAGTTCAGCGAGCATGCCCTGCCCATTGCCACTTAAGGTTTGCAATTCCTTGAGCTATATAGCTCAAGATATATACGGATCTCCTCGCTCCTGATTCGGCCTCGAAGAGAAAAGAACTATACCACTACTGAAAGAGAACTCGTCGCTATCATGTAGTCGCTTCCTTCATCTTGTATTAGTTACTGTCTAGTTTCGGAATAAACCTGATCAGGTGAGAGTGGCTGCGTTATACGCACGCCTCTACTAGAACCGAGATAAAGACGGCAATCTGGTATGTACGTAGAACGATCCTACGCCGCGACTGAATGGAAGCTATTGGCATAGGCAAGAATAGAAATGAGAAGCTGTTTGTGATTTTTTGTTCAGCGATTTGTGATTGGCCTATGTTTTACTATTTAAACTTGAAACTAGTTTTCATTATAATGATATGAGTGATACTTGTTAAATCGTACATTTATTATTATTCAATGCAAGGGAGGAGAAATATTTAACCTAGCATATAGTATCAATAGCGATACTACTGAAATGATACAATTAGGAATCAACTTAACGTCAATTTCAGACTTTGTCCAACTCGTCACGAAATCTCAAATTGACAATTTGATTTTCACTTGAAACATTTCAGAAATAAAATGCATAAGACGGTATACAATGTGTCTGTGCCGGACGTAATTATGTTTTATAGTTTTAAGTTTTATTTGCATTTTAATAAAATAACCATTTTCTCAGTAGGTTAGGTAAATTACTGTAAAACAGTTTTAGGGCTCATTTATCACCTAAAAACCCACATAAGTAAGGCTATAAGCCAATAGGTACGAATAAAGGCCATAAGCCATATTAACTAGATAATTAATGTAAGGCACTAATAAGCCATCTTTATAATTATAATTAATGTTCCTAAATTCCAATTGATATTGTGATATTATATTAAATAAATAAACAAATGAGTAGAGGGGCGACCGGCCAATCAGAGACCGCCATCTTGGCGGCTCCCCTTCCAAGCGCACCGGCTTTCAGCCGGAATAAAATACGCGCGCCGAGAAGCGCGCGCCAGTTGTCTTCTCATCTAAAAGGCACTGTGTATTAATAAGTTTATATCCAGCCGTCGACGCCAAAGGTCGCCTTCCTCTCCATTTAGCCAGTATTGTAAAATCAGTGTTTCTTCTCATTTCCTACCACCCATTAGGTACCCTGCTATCGAAGGTGTGTGGTCGCTTACAGTCCCGTCCCGCACAGTGTCCCAGGGGCAAGTGACCAGATTGTGATGGTTGAATATTCACGTGAAGTTATCATTAAATAGTACTTTTTGATACAAGTGCGGAAAGTATGTCATTTTTCACGAGTCCCGAGGTGTCTTGGCCCGAGCCGTAAGGCGAGGGACAAGACTCGGGACGAGTGGAAATGACACTTCCGCACGTGTATCAAACGACGTTTTTTAATACATTTGCGAAAAATTACAACGAAAATGAAATGATTGAATGATTAAGAGACAAATTTGTTTATTTTTTGGCCTCATAAAAATGGAGCACTCAATTGGAACACTTATTAAGAGTCACGTTGAGTATCCTGACCACATTGTAGATGCCTGATATTTCTTAGATAATTCAAGAAAGTAGGCCATAAGTACATTTTCTGAGAATGACGCCGTTCGATTTTCTCGTTTCCAGTCAATGAATTGCTCATAGACGGCCAGATATTCCTCCTTCGACTTCTCTGGTAAAATAATGAATAGTAGTTGCCGTTGACACCTTTGCTAGTATATCTCGTGGTGTTGAATTTATTTCAAAATCGTCTGAATCGCTCATTTTTCACAAAAGTGTTATCAAACTAATGCGTGATAATTAATAATTACAAAATTACAATCATAAATGAAAATGGCGGGAATAAAACAAAATGTGTTACTTTTAATTGCGAACTTTTTCCAACGTGGCAGCGTTTGTCACCATTCAGCCAAATAAAAATAAACTATTTTGGGAACAGACAAACGTTCTAAGATAATTTAACTGCATTTAAAAATGGAAAAAAGCAATAAATATTTAAATACTTAATAGCTCATTAATTTCCAAGTAAAATGTAATCTTTAGTGCCGGAAAGCTAGTTGTCATTTATAAAACTCGAACAGCCTGCACCATATTATCTTATCTGTGACAATTTTTATTTTTTGGGTCTCGCATAATACTAGTATTATGCGAGACCGCTGACTAAACTACTCATTGGTAATACTCAAGAAGCATACTTTTTAAACTATTTTAATATTAGATAACAGTTTAATTGTTTATAATAAAAACAATCAAACGTTATATATGTGGATTTAATATTTTAAACGTATCAAATGTATACTTTCATTCAATGTCCACTGACGTAATAAAAACAAAGAACGTATTTGACCATTAGTTGGATGTATGTATTTGAACAACAGTAAATTAAAAAAAATGGGAAATAAAAAGCACTAGTTCGCAAAATCGAACTTTGCGCACGATATACAGCTACAAAAAGTACCACTTTTTGAGCAAGTGTATTAAAAAAATATATTTCAGAGGTATACAACAAATGTTTTTTTTTTTTTTTGCTATTTCTTTTATTTTACTACCTACTTTTGCGAGATTTTCTTGGCTTTGACTTTATTTTCTATTCTGTATTTGTTTTTGCATAGCCAATATTGTAACTAATTCGATTAAGCTACAAAAACTAACCAAAATAAAATACACATTTAGAAATATTGGAAATAAGCTAAAAAAAACGATTATTTTTTATTGTTTTGCCGAAAATTCCGAAAATTGTCCCATACTTCGTATTTTTTTACAATTTACTATTAAACTACATAATATTCTCTAAATTATCTCAAAACAATGTTATTAGTTATTATTAATACTTTTCGAAATATTTCAATAGTAGTGCAACAAGTCGGCTGACTTCAATACAATAAAAGAAATAACAATAAAAAAATAAAAAATGTTGTATACTATACTAACATCCTATGGACCAAAGCTGTCTGAAAATAAAGATATTTTATTTATTATTTTATTTATTTATATACCTCTGAAATATTTCTTTTTATCGATGACTTCGCGTGAATATTCAACCATCACAATCTGGTCACTTGCCCCTGGGACACATTGTATATCTAAGGGTTGCTAGGATGAAATTCATTACTGCTCCGTATCATGCCTCTCAGCTAACCAAATATACATTTCTAATACGCTTGCTCAAAAAGTGGTACTTTTCGTAGCTGTAAATCGTGCGCAAAGTTGTATTTTGCGCACTAGTGCTTTTTACTTTTCAGTTAATTTTTGAACACTAAATATACATTAATTTGCAAATAAGTAAACTACAAAGTAATAATAAATATATTTCTTGGTTTTTCATGTTTAAATTGAACTAAAATTTGTATGATTCTTCCCAAAATGGTTTCTTTTGATTGGGCTGAATGGTGACACCCGGTACCATGTTTTCGTTTCATTGTAATTTTTTCGCAAATGTATTAAAAAACGTCGTTTGATACACGTGCGGAAGTGTCATTTCCACTCGTCCCAAGTATTTACCCTCGCCTAGCGGCTCGGGCCAATACACCTCGGGACTCGTGAAAAATGACATACTTTCCGCACTTATATCAAAGAGTACTATTTCACCACGGGCGTTAACACTTGAATCCCTCACTACACTCCGGATTCTACTTTGGATTCAATTGTAGAATCCTTCGCTTCGTTCAGGATTCAATGTACGCCCTCGCCGTAAATACATCATTTTGCTCTCTTGTGACACAACCTACTATTTCCAGTGGCCGCTAAGCGACGCGGGCCGAGCCCTGGAGTGCCTCCGCAAAGCCGCCCGGGTCGCCGCGCAGTGCATGGACGGCGCCGTCCAAGCGCAGCTGCTGGCGGAGCTGCTGGGGCGGTATGCGCTGTTACGCGCCCGCCGGCACCCCGGGCTCACGCCGCAACTCATACACACTGTGAGTATCGTCATCATTTCCAGTGGCCGCTAGGGGGTCATCCACAGTCACACGATTTTTCAGACTTAGACTCCCCCATGTCACACTTTTTCCTAGCATATTACCTTGTTAGTATAGATAGGCTGTCACATTTGGTAAGACCCCCCCCCCCCCCTCCATGGGTGTGACGTAGTATATGGATGACCCCTAAAGCCGCCAGAGTCGCCGTGCAATGCATGGACGGCCTCGTCCAAGCGCAGCTGCTGGCGGAGCTGCTGGGGCGGTATGCGCTGTTACGCGCCCGCCGGCACCCCGGGCTCACGCCGCAACTCATACACACTGTGAGTATCATCATCATTTCCAGTGGCCGCTAGGGGGTCATCCACAGTCACACGATTTTTCAGACTTAGACTCCCCCATGTCACACTTTTTCCTAGCATATTACCTTGCCAGTATAGATATGCTGTCACATTTGGCTAGACCCCCGCCAATGTCACACTTTTTCCTAGCATATTTGACCTTGTTAGTATAGATATGCTGTCACATTTGGCTATACCCCCGCCCATGTCACACTTTTTCTTAGCATACTTGACCTTGTTAGTATAGATATGCTGTCACATTTGGCTATACCCCCGCCCAAATCACACTTTTTCCTAGCATACTTGACCTTGTTAGTATAGATATGCTGTCACATTTGGCTATACCCCCGCCCATGTCACACTTTTTCCTAGCATACTTGACCTTGTTAGTATAGATATGCTGTCACATTTGGCTATACCCCCGCCCATGTCACACTTTTTCCTAGCATACTTGACCTTGTTAGTATAGATATGCTGTCACATTTGGCTGTACCCCCGCCCATGTCACACTTTTTCCTAGCATACTTGACCTTGTTAGTATAGATATGCTGTCACATTTGGCTATACCCCCGCCCATGTCACACTTTTTCCTAGCATACTTGACCTTGTTAGTATAGATATGCTGTCACATTTGGCTATACCCCCGCCCATGTCACACTTTTTCCTAGCATACTTGACCTTGTTAGTATAGATATGCTGTCACATTTGGCTATACCCCCGCCCATGTCACACTTTTTCCTAGCATACTTGACCTTGTTAGTATAGATATGCTGTCACATTTGGCTATACCCCCGCCCATGTCACACTTTTTCCTAGCATACTTGACCTTGTTAGTATAGATATGCTGTCACATTTGGCTATACCCCCGCCCATGTCACACTTTTTCCTAGCATATTTGACCTTGTTAGTATAGATAGGCTGTCACATTTGGCTAGACTTTTGGTATGCTTAAGCACTGATCAGTGCAAAATTTGGAAATAAATCAGACAAAAATAAATATACTAAAACTAGATTAAAACTAAAGGATCATAAATAGAGCTTTTAAACCGCCTCACTTCTGTGAACACATTTTTGTCGAAATAGGGGATAGGGTAGGGTAGTAGGGTATAGGGGGTATGATGTAAGGGCCTCTCCACGCTGCGTCAGCCTCCATTTCTAATATATTCCTTTCGGCAGGTGATCGGCAAGATACGAGAAGAGCTCGGCAACGTGGAAGCGAGCGAGGAAGCGGAACAAATCGCGCGACACTTCCACAACACGCTGCGGCATCTGCGTCGCTCCGCCCCCGACCTCCCCCCACTAGACGACGCCCTACTTGCATAGGTACCCTAAGGCTAAGACATGCCTCTACCACCAGTGATACGAAAGGGCCTGGCCACAGACCATCAAGATAAATTGACTAGCACTATCAATTTATGTTTCCAAAACCGCTCAGAATAAATCATTTACCAGTTTTTACAATGAGAAAAAAAGCTCTCAGGACTCTTCAAGACAAGAGTGGACAAGCTCTTACTGAACGCTAGTTCAACATCAGGCACTTCTAAGGGATACAGTGAGCTAAAGATGCTTGGGGCGTTGTAATATGTGGGAGCCGCACTGTCTGCACCTTCAGTGCTACTCCGCCTTCGGCCTCGTCGCTGACGCTCACCCAATGGCCCGTGGCCATTGAGCGACTATAAAGACACTTAAGGGGCGGTAAATAGCTAGATTAGGTGACCAGTAAGCTACGAGAAGAGCTCGGCAACGTGGAAGCGAGCGAGGAAGCGGAACAAATCGCGCGACACTTCCACAACACGCTGCGGCATCTGCGTCGCTCCGCCCCCGACCTCCCTCCACTAGACGACGCCCTACTTGCATAGGTACCCTAAGGCTAAGACATGCCTCTACCACCAGTGATACGAAAGACAGACGATCAAGATAAATTGACTAACACTATCAAATTATGTTTCCAAAACCGCTCAGAATAAATCAGTCATCAGTTTTTACAATGACAAAAACTAAACTTGGTACTCGCCTAGGCGCTAAGGGATACGGTGAGCTAAAGATCCTTTGGGGCGTTGTAACATGTGGGAGCTGCACTGTCTGCACCTTCAGTGCTACTCCGCCTTCGGCCTCGTCGCTGACGCTCACCCAATGGCCCGTGGCCATTGAGCGACTAAGACACTTAAGGGGCGGTAAATAGCTAGATTTGGTGACCAGTAAGATACGAGAAGAGCTCGGCAACGTGGAAGCGAGCGAGGAAACTGAACAAATCGCGCGAAATTTCCACAACACGCTGCGGCATCTGCGTCGCTCCGCCCCCGACCTCCCTCCATTAGACGACGCCCTACTTGCTTAGGTACCTTAAGGCTAAGACATGCCTCTACCACCAGTGATACGAAAGGGCCTGTCCACAGACAATCAAGATACATTAACTAACGCTAAATATCAAATTATGTTTCCAAAACTATTCAGAATAAATCATTTACCAGTTTTTACAATGAAAAAAAGCTCTCAGGACTCTTCAAGACAAGAGTGGACAAGCTCTTACTGAACGCTAGTTCAACATCAGGCGTCACTAAGGAATACAGTGAGCTAAAGATGTGGGAGCCGCACTGATCGCACCTTCAGTGCTACTCCGCCTTCGGCCTCGTCGCTGACGCTCACCCAAAGGCTCGTGGCCTTCAAGCAAGTTTAAACATACTAAAAGGATAGTAAGTTAGTAAGTATCTGTGTTAGGAGATCTGTAAGATACGAGAAGATCTCGACGCCACACCCACAACACGCTGCGGCGTAGACGATTTTAAAATGACATTAATGAATATAACCAAGGACCATTAAAACAAGAGGACTGTCATTCTCCATACAAAAAGCTGTTCCCCGAATTTACAACGCCATCTATGTATAAGCTTGGTAAAAGAATTATATTATTTACAATTATTCAACTTTGCAAACGTGACACATTATTTCAATGTTAGAATTTATTTAATATTAGCTGTTTACGAACTAATTGTTACTATACTATGTTTCTTTGTTCAATTATAACATCGTTAAATGTATAGTTTTTAGCGCCATCTAGTTTTTGCCCGGAAATCCCCTTGCGTTGCGTATGGAGAATGACAGTCCTCTTGTTTTAATGGTCCTTGGTATAACTAAGGGCTCTTCGAGATGTGGATAATCTCTTACTGAATGCCAGTCGTTTACCATCAGGCGCTTCTGAGGAATACGGTAAGCTAAAGATGCTTGGAGCGTTGTAATATGTGCGAGCCGCGCTGCCCGCAGCACACCTTCAGTGCTAGTCAGCCTTTGTACAAAAATGGCGATCTTTTTAAAACTAGAGTTTATCTTGAAAAACTGTTTACAGGCCCATTATTGTCATTACCATTTTTTTTATTTAAATAACTGGTATCATGATGTATATGAAAATATCTGAAACTGAAATAACTATTAAACTGCACTGATTGTTGACAATCAAGTAATTATACAGTATTTTGCATACATGATAATTATGATCTAATTGACTTTAGATTCAATGTTTTTTTATGCTATGACACATTATCGGGATTCGGCGAATATTCGTTCTGATGTCAACACGAATCCTCGATAATGTAGCCGTAGGGTTATCATAAGGATTAGTTTGTATTTGGGCACATTTTTCAATTTCTGTCATACAGGGTGCAAAAAAATGCATAACCCATTGAAAATAGCATATTTAAAGGAAACATTATCTTATTTTGAATGCTATTTTCTCTACTAAGCAGAATTATTTTAGCTCTTTCAAGTTTCACCCTGTATATTTCATTTAGAAATTGAAAAGTAAGCCTTTAGTGATTGATTATCGATTGGATTATGTTGTAAAATAATTGTAAGTATGGATTTGTAAAAGCAATATGTACCTAATGTTATTGTAATAAATGCAATTTATTTAAAAGGTGTTTTCATTTTAAAAATTTGGTTCGCTCTATTGTATCTATCCAACAATTGCGAACAGGTTTTTCTTATTTAAAAAGAGTAAAAGATACATCGGCATCGGATGACAGGCAAATGACGTCAACCTACATACAGGCTGATTTAGTTAAGGCGCGGTAGGACCTGGCTCGCATTTCACATACAAACTAGGGTCGGGCGGAATGCAGATTATTGCAGATTATCTTCGATTTCTAACATAAAAGTATACGTTATCAACCCAAACATAAGAGGATGCCCTGCATGACTGTGAAATCATGATTGTCAGGTATTAATTTTGTCAGAAAAGGTAACTGGTGATGAACAAAATGAAAAAAATACTTTATTTTATAGTGTTTTCGCGCTACTTTTCTATCGAGCGAAGTGTTCGCTATCGTGTTCTAAGTGAGAGGAAGCCCTAGATACAGTTCTGAATATTATTATATATGTTTTACAGTGACCTAAGAGTCAAATAAGTGCTCTAAAAATGATTTGGAAACTAGGCTTCCGTGCCCGATTCTGGTCTCACCTCGCCTTAAGGTATTACATTGATTTACCTTTAACGTAAATTACCGGTATCGTTTAAGTTATTAATTAATACTTTCATTGATTAGTGTCAATGGTAGAAGACATTTTGTAAGTAAAAATGTATACGTCAATTTTTTTATTTTGGAAATTGGAAATATCAATCGGATATGCGATTTGATATAATTATTGAACAACTGGGTCCCAAAAAATGATACACTGCGTGCTCGTTACAACAAATATAATCGTAGCTTCAATGTACAACAAACAAACAATACCGCGCTGGGGTCATTCTTTCCGGAAAAATCTTAACAGCGCGATTCAGCCTGTAGTATGAGATGTAACAGTTCCATCTATCGGCGTATTGTTACACTAAAATTTATATGGAAAATTAAACTTAACTAACTTTTATACACAGTTAAACATTCCGCCCACCAAGGACAACTAAGAACATAAGTGTCCTTCAGGCCGCCCACCATGAAGTAACAATAAGAAACTAATCGGGCACAACTAAACACATGATACATTAAAAATTAACAAAATAGTAAACCTTCCAGGCAACTCATAGAACAAGTTAAACACAAACCATTTAACAAAATACATACGATCATGTATCTATTGGTAAGAAACACAATTTACCAACAGATCTCTTAATAATGTTTCCCTTGCATCGTAAACTAACTACTCGAGTGATTCCATCCAATCCCGTGTGTTTTTCAGTAATAACGCCGTACAACCATTTCGCTGGAGGCAAATCATCCTCCTTTACTAACACAATGCTACCTATAGCCGGCTCAGGTGTGTGATGAGCCCACTTATAACGATGGTAAAACTGCGTTAGATATTCACGCGACCAACGGCGCCAGAAATCTTGTACCATCTTCTGTGTTAGCTGCCATCTTCTTAAACTTCCTATGTTGGCGGCTTCATAGTTAGAATCCGGCACCAGCACGAGGGGTTCTCCAACGAGAAAGTGCCCAGGAGTGATTGGCAACGGGTCCCCACTGTTATCGTTAATCCTTGACATCGGTCTTGAATTGAGGCAGGCTTCTATTTGTGACAAAACCGTTGCCATCTCCTCGAATGTCAAGGTCGAGTTCCCAATGACTCGTTTGAGGTGGTGCTTTGTCGATTTGACACCGGCCTCCCAAAGGCCTCCAAAGTTCGGAGAATGTGGCGGAATCCAATGCCAGTTAGTGCAGTTTGTAGCCAGTTGATCTGCTATTTCAACAGCTAGGCTAGACCTTTCTTGAGCATATAATTGCTTTAGTTCGCGAGCGGCACCTACGAAATTGGTCCCATTATCGCTCCACAAGTCAGCGCAATGGCCACGACGTGCCGTGAAACGTTTAAATGCCGCAAGGAACCCTTGAGATGTTAGGTCGCTAACAACTTCGAGATGTATAGCTCTGGTAGCCATACAAATGAACAGACAGATGTAACCCTTGTGAGAATGGTGACCTCTTCCCTTTGAAGTGCGCAAGCTAATCGGGCCAGCATAGTCTACGCCACTCTGATAGAACGGACGATTAACTGTTCCTCGAACCGCAGGCAACTGTCCCATTAGCGGGTGTCGACATGCAGCAGCAAAGCGAACGCATTTCACACATTTACGAATGAAAAACTTCACCGCATTTGTTGCTCCAATTACAAAATATTTCGACCTCAAATAATTGAGCATCATTTGCTGATTACCATGCAAAGTTATCTCATGAGCATTGTCTATAACTAGAGTCGTAAAGTGTGACTTCGACGGAAGGATGATAGGGTGCTTCATTTGATCACTGATTGATGCGTGATGCAGTCTTCCACCAACTCTAAGGATACCATCTTGATCAATTTTCGGATTTAGTGAGGTAAGTTGACTCTTTTTATTAATCATTTTGTTTTCTTTCAGGTTCTTCAATTCCTCTTTAAAACACTTAGCTTGAACAATTTGAATGCATATTTTCAAACTTTCTTGAATTTCAACACTTGTTAGCCACATACTAACCTTTTCCTTTCTAGCGCACTTAACAAACCGTCTACAGAAAGCTAAGACGCGAATAAGCTTCCTTAGTTTAGAAAACCTTGAAATCAATATTTCTTCAGCATCAGCAGTAGAGTCATCAATGGTCACGTAAGTATTTACCATGCACATTTTATCACTTCTTTCTTCTAAGTTTGTGTCTTTTAGACTTAACCTTTTGTAGCTAATCTCTTTATTTTTCAGCCACGACGGCCCTTCTTTCCAGAGTTCTTCATTCTCCAAATTTTGTGTACCTCTAGACGCGCAATCTGCTGGATTGTCCTTTGATGAGACATGTGACCACTGGGTAGGCTCGATCGATGTTATAATTTCAGATACCCGGTTAGCAACGAACGTTTTCCATCGGTTTGGATGACTGTTGAGCCAAGAAAGCACTACTGAAGAGTCTGTCCAAGCGCGGATGTTTCCTTTATCTATATTCATGGCATCTGCTACTTCTACCAGCAATTTCGTGAGCAGCACAGCACCACAAAGCTCCAAACGTGGTATCGAAACTTGTTTTATAGGTGCTACCTTCGTTTTGGATGCAATTAGTGACACATGCACATTTCCGCCCTTGTCTACTGTTCTTAGGTATACAACAGCAGCAAACGCCTCGTTAGACGCGTCGCAGAAACCCTGGAGCTCCATAGTCACGTCTGAACTAGCATGATTCCATCTAGGCAGTTTGAATTTGGTAAGTTGGTGCAGACTTTCTCTATAATTCAGCCAATCTTTAAGTAATTGAGGCGGAACTTCATCATCCCACTCAATCCCTGAAAGCCACAGTTTCTGGATGAAAATCTTAGCTTTAATTATCACAGGCGCCAACCAACCTAGTGGATCAAACAGCCGTGATATATCAGATATGACACTTCTCTTTGTTACAGGAACTTTAAGTGGAGGAAGATGTACCGAATATTCGAACTCGTCATTTCTTCGGTTCCAGATGAGTCCCAGAATTTTCATGACTTCATCTATTTTGAGCTGGAGGTTTCCTTCCACTTCTTGGTTACCTTCATTTATGTGTCGTAACAACTCTTCATTGTTACTACTCCATTTCTGTAACTCAAATCCACATTTCTGTAATATATCTCCCAATTCTTTGTGGATTTGTTTACCCTCTTCCACAGACTCGCAGCCTGTCAATAAATCATCAACATAAAAATGTTTCAGAACTCTATCAGCAGCCGCAGGAAATTGTTCTCCTTCATCATAAGCAGCCTGCTGAAGTGCACGCACGGCAAGATAAGGTGCTGAGGCCGTACCAAAGGTGACTCGAAGCAATCTCAAGTGCCTTAACTTCTCCTCGGGGTTTTCACGCCATACAATCCGTTGGAAGTCTATATCATCTTCGTGCACTTTCACCTGCCTGTACATCTTCACAATGTCAGATACAAGGCATATGGGATGGCAGCGCCAACGCAGTATCGTCTGACGTAGGGGAGGTTGCAGAGTTGGACCTACTAGCAGGTCTTGATTTAATGAGACACCATTAGTACCTGGGCAAGACGCATCAAACACTACGCGTACTTTAGAGGTTGTTTTATCCTCTCGGATTACAGCGTGGTGCGGCAAGTACACTGCATCTGGTTTGCTTTGTTCTTTAATTGGTACCTCTTCCATATGGCCCAATTCTAGGTACTCATTTATAACGGCTGAGTAGCGTTCTTTCAGTTTAGGGTCCTTAGCAAATCTCTTCTCCAGCTGATTGAAACGGCTGGTAGCAACAGCTTCGGAGTTGCCATATTTGCATTGAGGATCTGAATCGCGAAACGGTAGCTTCACGATGTATCTACCTGTGCTATCCCGTTCGGTGGTAGCAGCAAACAACTCTTCACATTTCTTCTCTTCCTCAGTGTAGCTTTGCTTTGGATCTGTCACAACAGTATCAGCCTCGAGCTCCCAAAACTTTTCAGAAGGTCGTTTTCATCGAAATGAATGTGATTGACACTGATATCGTTGCGTAATACCGAATCACCAGAACTGATCGGCCCTGAAAGGATCCAGCCTAAGGAAGTGCGTTGAGCAATAGGCGCTCCTGGTGCAGCCTTAATAATACCCTCCAGGAGTATTTGAGCGTAAATATCTGCCCCAAGAAGCAAATCAATTTTGCCTGGTACATTAAACGTTGGATCTGCTAAATCCAAGTTGGATAACTCTGACCACAACTCAACAACAATTCTTCTTTCCGGCAGAACTGATGTGAGTTTGCCCAACACAAAAGCATTGACATCAAGCTTAAAATCAGGGTCCAGAAGTGATGCAATTTTAACTTTCACCACCGACTTGGAGTTTATAGGAGAACTCCCTTCACTTCCCAATCCTGACACTGTGCTTTTGTGGGGAATTTTCTTAAGCCCTAGCAACTGGACTGCAGACTCCGTTATAAACGAAGCCTGTGAACCTTGGTCGAGTAGACATCTAAGCGATACACTTGAACCTGCTTTCGACTGAGCATTAACCAAAGCCGTTGCCAACAAGACTTGACCACGACTGGTCGAAAAACAAGTTGTTATATTTGTGGACTCATCAACATCAGGCGATGCTGACGCAGCTGTTGTTGCGTGTGCAACAATACCTCCATCAACTGATTGAATAGGCTTGACTTGAGAATCAGTTGTGGTAGTGACATTTTTTGGGTGCAGTAAAGAATGATGTTTTCGCTTACATATTCGGCATCTAGTAGGTTGACGACATGAAAACGCATTGTGACCTGAATTTAAGCAATTGAAACAGTAATTACCGGACTGGATGAAATCACGTCGAGCATCGACATCAAGTTTTGCAAAACCTTTACAATTACACAATTTGTGACTCTCAGAACAGTAGGCACATGAAACCTCAGCAACATAATGAACCTTTGGGTTGGTGTTGTACGGAACATTCGGTTTTTTCGAAGTATAACTTGTCTTCGATGATTTGGCGTCAAAACACTCTAGAGCCCTGAATCTAGTTTCTAAAAACTCTTGAAGTTGCTTTAGAGTAGGCAAATCATCAGAAGATTCGCTAACTTTAAGTTCCCACTGTTTTCTTGTCTCATTATCTAGTTTGAGACAGATGATGTATATCACAATTATGTCCCACGTAGTAGTGTCTATGCCTAAATTTCGCAATCCATTTAAACACTCATTAGTAGTGTCCAGTAATTCCTTGAGTGCGCTTGCGCTCTCTGTGCTTATATTCTTTTGGCTCATGAACCGTTTGAGAATGCAGTTTGACAGAAACTTCTTATTGTCGTAACGCTTTTCTAATTTCTCCCAACATGCGGCATAATTATCGTGTGTGATTTGGACGTGACGTAAAAGTTGTTCGGCTTCACCGACTACATAACCTTTCAGGTAGTGTAATTTTTGGACGTCATCTAGATCTTGGTTCTTATGTATAAGTGACGTGAATAGATCTCGAAAGCTAGTCCATTCAGAATAATTTCCTGAGAACGTGGGAATCGATATTTTCGGCAATCTGATAAGCTCCGACTTGTTTTGGCTACTAGCAGACTTGCTCTGGCTAGCTGAAGACTCGTTAGTTTGATCAGCACTCATCACGTTCAGTTTTCTTAACGCGGCTTTTAATTCTGACTTATGCTCCATGAACAATTCTTCTGCACTCGTGTATACGTCTGCAGTCATGTACACACTGGCATCTAAAAGTGTTGCGTCAGACTCATGTATAAGCCGAGTATGAGTTGAAGTAAACTGAACCCATAAAGCTTCCAAATTCTCTAACCTCGTGCAAATATAGTCTATAGAGCTTCGGCGTTCCTTTGGAGACTTTTTGAAGTTTGTTCTAGCCCTTTCAATCCGAGAATACAAGTCTTGTTGAACTTTAATTCGAGCGTCCATGATGAAAATTTTCTAAGTGTTTGGAACTTTAAAAATTCTAGGCAAAATTGGGCATGGATTCCCCGTATTTCCACTTTTATTGAAACTATTCTAAGTCCTAAATATTTTTCTAAATTTTTCTAAGTCCAAATTTGATCGAAATTTTCTAAGTCCAAGATTTTCTTCAAATAAATTACAAGTCCTTTTGACAATTGCACTAAGTAATATTCAAATGTACTTACAGTTTGACACTTCACTACGTCACACACACATCCGCTTACGTCACTGACTGCACTTCTCTGACGTCACGTTGCTGCTTACGTCACTCACTGCTCCGGCGACAAGGCTCTTCTTCGCCTTAGCACCCTCAGTAGCAACCCGCTACCGTATCGGTGCTCGTCGACCCGAAGAAGTCGTCGAGTCCCACTAAGCCGTATCCGGCTCGAAGGACCAATGAACAACTGGGTCCCAAAAAATGATACACTGCGTGCTCGTTACAACAAATATAATCGTAACTTCAATGTACAACAAACAAACAATACCGCGCTGGGGTCATTCTTTCCGGAAAAATCTTAACAGCGCGATTCAGCCTGTAGTATGAGATGTAACAGTTCCATCTATCGGCGTATTGTTACACTAAAATTTATATGGAAAATTAAACTTAACTAACTTTTATACACAGTTAAACAATTATACTTATCCGAACGTATTTATTTTCCAAATTCCCGATTCAATAAATAAGATAATACAGGCAGACACATCTTGATTTTAAAATGGCTTCTATCATTCACACCAAGCAATGACAGTAGTGATAAAATTAATTCATAGCTTTTACGATAACGGTAATTTCCGGTAACGATAAATCCATCTAAAACCTAAAATGAATCATGCTGTATGTAGCTTGACGTCATTGGCATCAAATACAAATAGTTTATTTGTTCAACACGGGTAAAAATTGTACATAGGCACAGATCTTATAATTTTAATGTTACATCACCATGTTGGACTGCAAGGCATACAAATTTTAGCTATTAATGGGCTATCACTATCAAAAGTACGACCCCTGGACATCAGATATATCGAAGCAAACAATACTTTCACAAACATCTGAACACGACCCTAATGTTAGAAAATAAAGTGCATGCTCAAATGACGAATGAAGAATGAGTGACCAAAGCAGAATGAGATAAGTTAAGAACTTGACAAAAAACGAATAAGACCACCCAAAATGATGCCAATTTTTGAGCACCCTGGAGTGAAGTGTATCTGATGACGACTGTACACGGGTAACTGATAATGCCCAGATATCCCGCATTTCTGTAGACTTAGGGTGCCTTTCCACCAGAGATGCGCTATGCTACGTTGCTATGGATGCGTTCGATATCCACCAATCATATGTGACCGTCATCAGTGCCGGATTAGCCACATAGCAAGAGTAGCAAATGCTACGGGCCCCGCGCCCACTCGCAAAAGGGGACCCCCCCCCCCCTCGTTATGTAATCCGTCACGTATAATTACCGTTCAATCGGTATTTAAGCATATCTAAGACCAAGCAAGCGCCTCTTTAAAGAAATGCTACAGGCCCCGCGCTGGCTTAATCCGGCACTGACCGTCATGATGGCGTGCACCGTAAAGATATCCAGAATCTGATGCTGCCAATAAATAGTACCAACGAAATACCTAGGTGAAAAAAATAGTACCCTTAAACTTTTCGAAATATAAGGCCTGTTCACGGTGTCTCAAAAAATAGTACCTAAATAAAGCTAAAGAAATGAAATTTTATGGCCCTAGGGTACTATTTTTTGAGATATAAATCGTTCCCAAAAACAAAGCCGTTCCAGAGATACAAACGGTGTACGCCAGCTTGACGGCCCGGTAGCGTACACCGTGAACAGACCTTATATTTCGAAAAGTTTAAGGGTACTATTTTTTCACCTAGGTATTTCGTCGGTACTATTTATTGGCAGCATCAGATTCTGTATATCTTTAGCATAGCACTGGTGAAAACTGGTTCAACTAAGCTATCACACTAATATTATATATGTGAAAATGTTTGTTACTAAACGGGGTAATAACTGGATGGATTGAGCTGAAATTTGTCATGCAAGTAGACCAAGTCCTGGATTCAAACATAGGACTTTATACCCCGGTAAAGAGTTCCTTTGGGACAGTAACGGGAACAACGCGGGCAAAGCCGCAGGTAAATGCTAGTGTTTTTATATGGAAAGATGCGTGCTATGGATGCGTGAAGGGCTTGTAATGCCGGTATTTTTCCCCGGAACCATAAATCGAGCGTTTAACCCGCCTCACTTCTGTGGCCACATTTTTGTCGAAAACCCCGCTGATTTTAATGGGATATCAGTCTATTAATAATCACAAATGTGGTATTCATTTATTTCTCACAAATACAAAATGGTCACATAAAACAATATTAGATTTAACACACTTAAATCTAGTCAAAAAGGCCCCCTCGTGCTGTCCCTGGCGCAAAGGTACCCATCACACTAGCCGCGTTACCACGCTGAATGGCGATGGACAACCTTTGCACCAGGTACGAGCCTACGCGGGCGTCAGACCCTCTCTCCCTACTACTAATTAATTACTACCAATTATTACTATTAATTATTACTATTAATTAGAAGTCTGAGATCACTACCAAACAGATTAAAACGCCATAAAAATTTGCAGGGATTTCGACAGAAATGTGTCTACAGAAGTGAAGCGGTTTAAGCGAGTTAAGCAGATGCGTGCTATGGATGCTCGCAAGTGTTGTTTGATCTTGTTGTTGAATTTGATGAAGATGTTTTATCATTTATTTAACGATTGTCAAAGCGTAGTATCATAAGCCTACTGGCCAGTTTTGAATGAAAAAAAGAAGAAGCATTCTTAAATACTCGTATATATTTTCCTTATAACTACAATATCCGGTTCCCCTGCACGTTGTTCCGGTTGTTCAGCATAATCTTCTCTTGCCTCTTCTTCTCTTCTTTAAACGCTTCTTTGTTCGCCTTCTTCTCTACTCTTCGTTCTTTTCTGTACTCTCTTAATACGCGTTTGCGCTCTTTCTTCTCTTCTGGCGTTTCGTCTTTAGGTCTGGAATAGAAATTATTGAAATATATGAGTTTTAGTGTCCGTCAAGATAGCGTACACCGTAAAGATATTCAAAATCTGATGCAGCCAATAAATAGTACCGACGAAATACCTAGGTGAAAAAAATAGTACCCTTGAACTTTCTGAAATATAAGGCCTGTTCACGGTGTACGCTACCGGGCGTCAAGCTGGCGAACACCGTTTGTATCTCTGGAACGGCTTTGTTTTTGGAAACGCTTTATATTTTTTTTCTCTTGCTATCGTAGAAGCCGAGATATAGTGAGCTCTTTCTATAAGAAATTCCCGGATACGCCAGCTTGACGGTGTGAAATTTTGTACACCGTTAAGTCATGGAATATCTCGGCTTCTACGAAAGCTAGAGAAATGAAATTTTAGGGCCCTAGGGTACTATTTGGGTACTATTTTCTGAGATATAAAGCGTTTCCAAAAACAAAGCCGTGCCAGAGATACAAACGGTGTACGCCAGCTTGACGCCCGGTAGCGTACACCGTGAACAGACCTTATATTTCGAAAAGTTTAAGGGTACTATTTTTTTCACCTAGGTATTTCGTCGGTACTATTTGGGTACTATTTATTGGCTGCATCAGATTCTGAATATCTTTACGGTGTACGCCATCTTGACGGACACGAGTTAGGGCCAAATGGCCAATAGCACAGTAGAATAGCAGTAATTTTTCTACAGTACATTGCTCGGTTTGTGTGTGCGCGCTGTGAACTAACGCGCTACAAGCAAATTACTATTAATATCATCCTAATTATTACAGGAAAAATAAAACGGTTTTGATAACTTGCAGCGTTTTTTAGAAATTCGCAAAAATTGTAAGACAAACCCATTTGCTCCTACTGAACTAACCGCGACATGTGTCGATGTATGGGGACAACAGTTTTTCAAGAGCAAAGTTAAGTTTGTCCCACCATAAAGTTTATCTTGAATTATCCACGTATCTACAGACGAGTTTGTATTTAACCCTCGGTGCGCGGGTCCGACTCGCACTTGACCGCAAATTTAAATAAAAAAACACTGGCGTGGCGATGGGCACACTCCGGTGCAGACACCAGTCCCAAAATTCAATTCAAAATTCTTTATTACTTTAACAACAGCAGTACAGATCTAGTGTCCGGCGTCTCCTTGTAAGTTATTTGCTACCGGAAGAGATACAACTACTCACTGCCCAAAGAACCTGGAATTTCTTAGATTCAACGGGCCTCTGCAGTGAAATCTAACAAAAGGGCTGCCACAATAGATCAGCAATTGTCGAAGCGGCACAGAAAAGCCCAAAACCCAGCAATAATAATAAGTTATTTGTAAATAACTTGTGCCAGGAGTCCACCGCTCTTCCATACCTGCAAGTGGTTTAGTACTGTTCTAAAAGTATTACTTAATTAAATCTAAAACTATTTTACTTAACTATCGCAGTATAGGGAACGTGCACGACGAAGGTGCTGCCAACTGGTGCCGCCAATCTAAATCATATACCCTCTCATGCTGGGGCCACATTGACGAAAACGCCGTTAATATCGTTAATTTATCGCGTTGAAGGACGATTAACGTCAATGTAGCTACGACTTACTATATTTGACATTGACACTTACATATTATCATTGACTTTGACAGGGGCGATAGTTTCCTCTATTGTCCGCCCGTGTCTCTTTTGTCGTTTAGTGCTGCCACCTATAGTTCGTGCACGTTCCCTATATCTCACCTTAATGACAGCACACTGAGTGTAGACATCACAGTCTCAGCATTAGTTTCATTATCCTCGTCCCCACTGTGTGTTTCCTGCATAGCGTTGAACTTGGCCAGGGATTTCAGGGTCAGTTTGTTGTCTGAGCCTATTACGTCTTTAGGGATGCCCGTTTTAGGGTTGATGCGGATCTTGGCAGGCTTCTGAAAAGAAAAAGATAGTGACATATACCCCCACACCAGGGCTCGAAACCGGTATTTTGCAAAAACCCCGAAATAGCCCAATATTTTGAATTATTTTATGCTTTTTATGTACAGCTCAGTAATGTATTTTTCATCACACTTGCTCGAAAATGGTGTCATTACACGTAGGTTCTGCGGGCCGTAAATGACCTATTACGCCCCAGGGCGTAATGGTTTTCTTTTTAAATTTGAAACGATGGTTTTGTTTTACTCTTATTTGTCGTATTCAAAGGAAATGCCAATTTACTTTTTTAACTTTTATCACAGAAATATTTATTTAAAGAGAACTGTTATTGCAAATACATATAAACACATATTTCTGATACATTAATTTAATGTTTAAATAGTGTATTTCAGTATTTTGCAAATATAAAACCAACCGTTTTAGGTCTTTACCGTTATGGTTTCCGAACGTGACTTGATAAGTATTCGCATTGTCTATGGATGTCACTAATGAATTTTATTTCGGTTAAGTAAGGTTATTTTAATTAGATTTCCTCACAAGTGTGATGAAAAACATTGTGTGTGCCACGGGCGGTAAAGGAATTACAAACTCGTGTTATTAAAGAACCATAAGAACAGAAAGAATACCGGTATTTTTGTATGGAGCAAATACCGGTTTCCGAGCGCTGCCCCACACACACATACAGATCAATCGCAACACAGATCAGTTGACACGTTCACTGATCCCTATACAAAACTATCGGACAATGTCACAAGTCCCAACTGTGCAATCAGTATGGGGAAGTGACCCCATAGTGGAAGCACGGACTCCTGAAAAAAAGTTTCAGGGTCAGGGATCGTGTTAAAGAATAAAAAAACCGGTCAAGTGCGAGTCGGACTCGCGCACCGAGGGTACCGTATAAACTCATAAGTAGATACGCGAATAGTTCAAGAAAAACTGTATGTCAATTTGTTTAGTAGGAGCAAATAAAATACAATAGCACAACATTAAATTTTCAAACTCCCATTACGGCCCCCTTTAAAAAAAAAAGTAAAAAGGATACAAGATTTTTTTTATGTCAAATAGGGTTGGGTTAGCGACTTTTAAAACTATTCCAAATTTCATATCGATAGCAGCAGTAGTTCCTGAGATATCTGACTGTGACAGACGGACAGACAGACAGACAGAGTCGCACCATAAGGGTTCTTTTTTTATCATTTTGGCACGGAACCCTAAAAATACACACATTATAATACCATAATGCGATCATAAGTGAACATAGCCGGAGTAGGTGCTGTAAAGCTGGTTGTTCAACAAACATAACTTTCTTGGATTATAAGATAAGCGAGTAAAACTGGGCAGATAGCATTACATCGCGGTACTGGATAGGGCGGTCGATCTTCTATCGACCTATTCGAGATCGAGTTAACTGCGATCACCGCTTGCTATATTTGCTGGAACAGGAATGAAAAAGCCGCGGCCGAAACGCTCTGAAATCGACCTTAATGTCATCATGGGTGGATTGATGTCATTGACACCTTGTAGTATTTTTTATTTATATTTGGCCGATCCACTTAAAGGAAACAATACTTTATATTATTTTTGACGACCGCTTTAGCTTAGTTGGTAGTGACCCTGCCTACGAAGCGAGAGGTCCTGGGTTCGAATCCCGGTAAGGGCATTTATTTGTGCGATGAGCACGAATATTTGTTCCTGAGTCATGGATGTTTTCTATGTATTTAAGTATTTGTATCTATTAAATATATCGTCGTCTAGTATCCATAACACAAGCCTTATTGAGCTTACTATGGGGCTAGTTCGATTTGTGTAAGATTGTCCCCTAATATTTATTTTATTTATTTATTTATTTAATACTGTTGTGTGGTTTTGTACCTCATTATCGTCCGTCATAAAAGAGAAGCGTGCTTCACAGATAAAGACCAAGGCCTTTGCCAAGAGTTAAAATTGCTTTAATAGAAATGTGACTTTAGACGTATTTACACTTCACATCCCTGGCATTTACCTACTACCTGAGATCCGAACAAAGCGAATGCAGCTGGAACGCCATTATTCTATTAATGCAGTTGTAAACTATGGTTCATGGAGATAGAGTTGATAATCAATTGAACTTTAAAGGTGGTTGTAGCGACTTTTTACAATAACGTCATCTTGGTATTTTTGAGGTTTACAAACAATCGCTTTGTTTCCTTTAAGTGGATCGGGCAAATATAAATAAAAAATACTGTTGCGCCGGTGGTATAGGTCAAAACTTTGAACGTGATTTTCCGTGCTTTAGAAGCGTTTTCAGCAGGCTGAAAAGTGATTTCAGGCCGTTTCAGAGGTGGCTCTTTCACATACTAGAAGATTGAAAATTCACCCTAGTTGCCGTTGTTTTCAGGCGCCTGAAACATGTTTTCAGTCCGTTTCAGGGCACCCTCTATCAGATGGCGCAATAACCTGAAAAC
The DNA here is from genome assembly GCA_947034925.1 of Eudemis profundana. Classification (NCBI taxonomy): domain Eukaryota; kingdom Metazoa; phylum Arthropoda; class Insecta; order Lepidoptera; family Tortricidae; genus Eudemis; species Eudemis profundana. Next base: position 2,374,184 of record OX344814.1, on the reverse strand, counting down.
CCGTTTTCAGGACCCCTTATGGGCCTTTGAAGTACATACACTTCAGTATATGGCAAAATTTCACGAAGGAGTGAAAGAGATAGCACTATTAGAGAGAGACAGCTATATTGAGAAGGTTCGAGAAGTATGTGAAAGAGACAGAACTAGAAAGGGACAGCAATAGTCGGGAATGTTCCGGTCGAGGATCGAACCATCTAGATTGTCTAGAACACTCGCGGTGCGTCATTGACCGAGGGGTCACCGACCGCCCTTGGACTTTGGACCGAACATTCCAGATAGGATTTCTCCGGAACATTCGAGAGCAAGGGTCTCCGGATATACAGGGTGTCCCTAAAACCAACTTTAATACGATCAGGGCTGATAGACCAGCTCATAAAAACCTAGATTAAGCAAATTTGACCTCAGTAAAAATCTCTTAGTTTTCGAGATATTGACGTTTTTGTACAACTCGTGCTAAGTGATACCCTGACTCGGTGTTTTGAGTGTCATTGCTAAAATATCTAGTATTTTACAAATCTGTTTTTTGCTATGTGTGGCCAAATAACTATGCTATTGAACGTATTTTCTATTTTTGCTAATTTATTCATGCTGTGGACACAGTACAATAACAAAAAAAAATTATTCGATTTTTTTCAAATTTCACCTCTGACTTCGAACTAGCGTGGTGAAAAAAAAATGTACCAACATAACCAGGCACTCAACGTAAAAAAATTGCGCATTTATTGTAGTTTCTAAAATGGTATAAAATTTACTAAACACTGTAATAATTTTTGAAATAATGATATTTTGTTACAAAATTAACTGTCTGCCGCCTTCATCTCATACGATCCGGTTGAACTAAGTTTGCACCCGGCGTCCTTGACATCACATACAAATTAGGTGCAAACTTCACGTAATCGTCAATATCTCGAAAACTAAGAAATTTTTATGAGGTCAATTTTACTCAGTCTCGTTTTTTATGAGCTGGTTTATCAGCCCTGTTCGCCATTTTGTAAAAGTCGCGAATTTTCATAGCCTGGATCAGTCTTTCGAAAGTCATGACTTCAAATTTCAGTATTTTCTTAATCTGCTTTTTGTTTTAAACATTACTTAATAATTATGCTATCATACCTTATCAAAATAAATTAGATTTTACGTGATTCAAAATATGACCTCGGATTTGAATCGCGTAATACTTAAAACAAATTTACCATGCTAAAATAAAAAAAATAATGTAGTTTAAAATAGTAAGATTTTACACACTAGACACCGTAGTTTTTAAGATAATAGCATTTTAATTCAGAAGGAGGTTATACTACAATATTCCATTGGTTAAATTTCGTACCAGAATTTGAATTTCGAACAGAAAAGGTATGATAGCATAATTATTAAGTAATGTTTAACAAAAAGCAGATTAAGAAAATACTGAAATTTGAAGTCATAACATTCGAAAGACTGATCCAGGCTATCAAAATTCGCGACTTTTACAAAATGGCGAACAGGGCTGATAAACCAGCTCATAAAAAACGAGACTGAGTAAAATCGACCTAATAAAAATTTCTTAGTTTTCGAGATATTGACGATTACGTGAAGTTTGCACCTAATTTGTATGTGATGTCAAGCACGCCAGGTGCGAACTTAGTTCAACCGGATCGTATGAGATGAAGGCGGCAGACAGTTAATTTTGTAACAAAATATCATTATTTCAAAAATTATTACAGTGTTTAGTAAATTTTATACCATTTTAGAAACTACAATAAATGCGCAATTTTTTTACGTTGAGTGCCTGGTTATGTTGGTACATTTTTTTTTCACCACGCTAGTTCGAAGTCAGAGGTGAAATTTGAAAAAAATCGAATATTTTTTTTTTGTTATTGTACTGTGTCCACAGCATGAATAAATTAGCAAAAATAGAAAATACGTTCAATAGCATAGTTATTTGGCCACACATAGCAAAAAACAGATTTGTAAAATACTAGATATTTTAGCAATGACACTCAAAACACCGAGTCAGGGTATCACTTAGCACGAGTTTTACAAAAACGTCAATATCCCGAAAACTAAGAGATTTTTACTGAGGTCAAATTTGCTTAATCTAGGTTCTTATGAGCTGGTCTATCAGCCCTGATCGTATAAAAGTTGGTTTTAGGGACACCCTGTATAAGCCGCGCGTCACCGACGCCGCGGTCAGTTTTGAACTAACGGCGATACAGTGCGAGTCTCGAAGCGAACCTAAGCGAAAAGTTAATAAGTGCGTTATAGTGAAGTGATTTAGTGCAGTGATTTTATAAGTAAGTAAGACTTGTTAATTAGTAATTCTGTAATAAAGTTTGCATTTTTAATTAGTGGTTAATTAGTGTATTTTCTATCACGTTACCTACCCCACGGACGTAACAATACTATACCGTAGGTGCCGATGACTGGTGTTTACCTTAGGCTCCTGTATGACCTTGGGATGGTTGTACAGGTTGGAGTAAGTGGAGAGGATGGTCTCGCAATCCCACTTCTCCTGCGGCGGCACTTCCACCGTCTCCAGCTCGTCTTCCGATTCCTCCTCGATCTCCTGAAGTCGCCGCATCCTGAGGAATTCAATGAATTACATATTAAAATCGGGATAAGGGGTCATTCATATAGTACGTCACAACCATGGGGGGGGGGTCTAGCCAAATGTTACAGCCTATACTAACAAGGTTAAATATGTTAGAAAAAAGTGTGACATAGGGGGGGGGGGGGGGGGTCCAAAAGTCTGAAAAATTGTGTGACGTACGTACTTCAAAAAGGAATCCTTATGGTGCGACTAGAGTTGCCAGAGATCGAATTACCCTATTATCGGGAGCAGGAAACAATATGTCGGGATTCTGTCACAGCCAGATATCTCAGGAACTACTGCCAGGGGGCCGACACTCGTTTTTCGCCGAGCGCGACCTTGAGTGACGTCACTTACCGCCGGCGGTACAAAGCTCAGTTGGTTGTCACGCGTTCGCATGCGTGCAGCCTACCGCTACGAAGTAAGTCCGATAGTTTTGACAGCTCCTTGAGCCTGTTCACGAACAAAAAAAAAACAAAAGCGCTCGCATGGACCGCGTCGCACCGCACTTCGATCGCGTATTTATAATTTAATATTATTATTTTGTTGATAATGGGGCGTGCGCGTTGCAGTGTAGTGTAGACGGCTGCAACAATATCCAGTTAAACAAGCATTTATCGTTTTTTGCACTACCCAAAACAAATTATAAGAAAACACTGTTTTTTAATTCAATCTATTTGTGAAATAATTTATTTGTGTATCGGTTGACAGCCCTAGCACTGATTTTACGCCGCGCGGGGTCGACGACCGCACTTCGGACGTTATGATTCCAGAATGTTCTTTTCTATTGTATTGCGGGAGAGTGTCGTATCTGTTCGAAGAACTATTATATAATCTGTGCTACTGCTGCTATCGATTTGAAATTTGGAATTAAAAGTATTGGTTATAAACGTTGCTAACCCGAGCCTACTGGATATAAAAAAAATCTAAAACCATTTTTACTTTTTTTTAAAGGGGGCCGAAATGGGAGGTTGAAAATTTAAAGTTGTGCTATGGTATCAAGTGGGGTATCAAATTTTTTTTCTTAATAAGTAATGTACTTTTAGATTTAGGATGAAAAACGTTTAAAAAAATACCATTCCCCCCCTATTATCTTCGAAGTTACTGAACAGAAAAATCTGTAATAATTACCAATTATAAATATCATCCTAAATATTACAGAAAAAATATAACGGTTTTCCTAACTTGCGCCGTTTTTTAGAAATTTGCAAAAACCGTAACACGTAATTTGCTCCTGCTAAACTAACCGTCATACAGTTTTTCTTGAACAACTTTTCACGTATCTACCAGTTTGTACGGAACCCTCGGTGCGCGAGTCCGACTCGCACTTGACCGATTTTTATTCTACCTAGAAAAGGTATTGCGCGGCTTGTATGTGTGCGCGCCGTTGTCGAACGCACTACGGAACAACGGTCAAAGTTTGACCTAGTTTGCTCAAATGCCTGATATTAGGCAAGCCGGGAGGAATCGAGTTGTTTGGACGCGACGCTACTGCTACCTACCCCACTACCATTAATGTGGTAGAAATTAGAGAGCGTTCTTTGAACGCCTGACGCAAAAAGAGGAGTGATATAACATCGACGCCAATGTTTGTCTGTGGCATCGTAGCTCTGGAACGGATGGACCGATTTCGATGCGGTTTTTTACGTGAAAGCAAGTTTCCTTGTTGTATTTATGGAGTGCACGCCACTACTTAGCTGTCGTATGGAAGGGACTGACCTGGCGACCTCTCTCTCTTTATCAAGCTGCAGCCTCCTTCTCGACTCTTCAAACTCCTCAGCAGCCCGCAGCAGCATATCGTGTGACTCTGGCATGAAGCCCTCTATCTCTTCACAGTCCAAAGCTCCTAATTCTGTATCGTCGTATTCCGCGAACATCTGGAGCAGAAATAATGGTGTTGGTTACCGCAGGAATATTTAGATAGATAAAACATTTTATACCACACCTGGCCATAAACTGCTTATCTGCGCTTTCTGGCCAAGTGTAGACATAAAATGATGTACACCACACGGGAGGCAATAAAAAAAAGCCTTCGATCGCATATTTACTTACACTTCTGCGATCTCGGCCTTTCTTTGTATTACCACCCTAGTAATGTAATGTACTATATTTGTTCAACTATAACACACAGAAAAATACAATAATAAAAAAAAAACATAGGAAACAGAAAGGTAAAGCATAAAAAGAACATAAAAAATTAATCATAATCAATACAGAAAAAAAAAAAACAAACAATGCACATGATAAATTGCAATTTGTGTGCGCTGCAGCAGTACGAAAAGGTTCCAACTCAGTGATCAATATTGCTCATAAGAACTGAGCAAAACACTGGTATACTGCTGGACCCAACGTGAGGTATAATTATTAATTATTATAATTCTTTATTTCAGACAATGTCCATATTACATTTCATATTATAATACTTACAAATGTCTCGCACATAATTAAAATTATAATAAACTAAATTAAGATTAAAATATTGAAAAACACATTATCAGCAATCAGAGAGTAAAAATAGTCAATTTAACATTAATTCAGAAATAAAATAACATAAAGTAGTCACTACAAATTCAGTTAAAAATATTAAAAACATTATTTCTGCATTATTAATGCATTGCATTTTGTTGATTGTATAATGGACAAAATTTCACTTCGTCCACATGCCCATTTCGTCCACTAGGCAGGGCTCGAAACCGGTATTTTGCAAAAACCCCGAAATACCTCCAATATTTTGAATTATTTTATGCTTTTTATGTAGCGCTCAGTGATGTATTTAAGTCATGATTTCGTATTATTAGATTATCTGGTTAAAAAACGAAATAATAAACCAAAGAACGATAAAAACGGAAAGAATACCGGTATTTTTGTATGAAGCAAATACCGGTTTCCGAGCCTTGCCACTAGGGATCTGGAATGAACTGGCTGCTAAGATTTTCCCACTGCGGTACAATATGGGAATTTTCTAAAAAGTGTGTCATCAAACTTCGATACCGGCAACGCATTGGTAAGGATGCATCTAGTGTTGCAAAAGGCTAGTTTCTTGTAGTAAAAAATATATACATATTTTACACTTATTATCTTATTCAGCTTCCAAAACTGATCCCAAATAAATCCAGATTCTCTTATTTTCTTGCTTTTAACGATTTTTAAAAGATATTAAAATAAGGAGACAATTTGATCATAGCACCCTGTGACGTCATTTATTCAAATTATCTATGTAGCTCCATACTATCGTAGCGTTTTGACACTTCATAAAAAGAAGCCGAGTTGACCTGTTAGGAAACTAGCCTAATGTCTATAGGCGGGGGTGACCACTTTCCATAATGTGGGTGGGTCTGCCTGTTTGCCAGTCTATAGCAATAAAAAAAAATCCAGTTCGTCCGTTTTAGTTAATTACCTTTTCGAAGCGATCGTCCAACAGCGTCAGTCCCTGGTTGCGACGCATGACGCTTGATGACATGGAGTACTGCGAGAAGCGGGACTTCGTGTCGTCATTGGGTCGGTCCCACGCCGGCATCCGCCTGCCCTCCTGCAAACACGGATATATATACCAGGCAAGTTCATCAAAATCAATAACGTCATCCGTACGTTTGCTAGAACACGAATACTCTTCTTCTGCATTATGAAGTTGCTGAGCTATACTACTGCCTCCCCACAGTACCACGTCATATCGGAGCCATGCATAGGCATATGCAAAGTACGCGGATAATGCACATTCTAGATTGGTGGTATTTTTCGTACACTGCTCCAGCCCGAATTAGCCTGTTGAGTCGATTTTTTTTCTGTCCTAAATCGATTCTACTATTTCTGAGGAACAAATATCTATATGACACCTAATACATTGGTATAAGTATAACAGCCACAAATTGTAATCAAAAGTAGCAGATCGGACTGAGCATTGAAAACGCTCCATACAAAACGGTAGGACATTATGACGTCATCCGTTGCATCGCTGTAATAATAAAATAAAAAATAAAAATAAAAATGATTTATTTCAGGTAAAAAGGAACCCATATATACACATTAGATTTAGCATATTAAATTAAATTAAATTAAATTACACAATTAAATTAAATGAAAATTACAATAACGACACGATATAGGTGTGCGACACTGGGTAAAGATCATTACTTCTTTTGACCAGTGATGATCTTTACCCAGTGCTTTGTCATGGGGCAGTCCAAGCGACCAGCAAACATGCTCAGGATGGTGTTGGAACTGCCGCGCACTCTGTTCAACAGAGACGCAACTCTCTTCCTTATTAAGGCGTGAAAGCCATCAGTGCGCGCCTCTGCGAACATACCCGATGCGCTGCAGCGACGCGGCAGTTTCATCAGCACCCTGAATATGTTATTATATTGGACCCTGAGAGTATTGTACGTGCGCTGCGTATGACTCACCCACAGGCTGCTGGTGTATAAGGTTTGGCAATAAGCCCTAAACAGTGTAACCTTGACCTCCGGCGTGCACCCAGCAAACCTGCGCGCAATCATGTTGCCTCGCACAGACAAGGCCCTCCTCTCCCTCTCTATGTCCGTGTCATCCCTCAGGTCTGACGTGACCATATGACCCAGATATTTGAACTGGCTTACTACCTCTAGAGCAACGCCGCCCAGCATTATCGGAGGAACAACTGTCGGGTTATATTTATTCGATTTGAATATAACAACTTCACTCTTTTTAGAGTTGTACCTCAGACCATGCTGCCCTGCGTAATTCTCACATTTGCCAACCAGTTGCCTAATTGCATTTATGGAGGGGCCCAGCAGCACCATGTCATCAGCATAACTAATGTTATTGATACTGACACCGTCAATACGACATCCGACATGCATGCTGCTGAGCTCCTCGATCAGCTGGTTCATATAAAGGTTGAACAGAATGGGCGACGTCAGTCCTCCTTGCCTGACACCACACTCCAGCTTGTACTCATCGGACATTGTACCCACCCATCTCACCTGGTTGACCTGGTTGCGATACCAGTATCTCAGAAGCGTAACACATTCTGCTGGCACAGTCGTACGGCTTAGTTTTTCCCACAATAGATGGTAGGCGACCAGGTCAAACGCCTTGGACAAGTCCAAGAAGCAAGCATAGACCGGTGTTTGCCTGTCCTTGTAGTACCCGACAGCACGCTTAAGACACACAATTGCCGTTTCCGTGGACAGACCGGGCCTAAATCCAAATTGTGCTTCATGCAGCTGTACGTGTTTTTTAAGCAGTTCATTAAGCAAGCTGTCGAGTACTTTCGAGATAACAGTAGCTAGAGATATGGGTCTGTAGTTTGTGATGTCAGACACGTCCCCCGTTCTGTAATGTAATAAGTCTGTATGAAAAAAATAGCATTTTGCCATTTTGAGCACGAAGAAGTGCGTTTAAGCACATAGTTGTCATACATTTATTTTTTCAGTGTTATTTAAGCATTCCGAAATTGACTTTAATTTTTCTTAAAGACGATAAAAAAATATCGTTTTTTTTAAACTTTGTGGTCTCATAACTTTATATTTTTTATACATTTTTTGTTTATTTCTTTTGTGTTATGATAATTTAGTATTTTTCAATCCATGTGACTATATTATGTTGTAACATTCAACATTATTCAACATCCCAATTCTGTACCACAGAACCAGGAATCACAGGTTAGACCACCAAACACCACTTCGTTTTACTTTTAATTTAGTTATTTCAGTCGGCGCTTTTGCCAAAACCCAATATCTTGGCTCCCATAAACCCTTGTCGCACTCTCTCGACAAACATTACAGTCCATTTCTTCTCGTTAATCGCACAAGGAGCATTCCATGAAAATATTTCGTAAGGGACACCACCGTCTTAATACTTTCGAGAAATAAATTCAGGCAGCTAATTATCAGCATTGTAATATCATAACTCGGCTTTAAGATTGGTAGTGTTTCTTAGCAGCTAATACACTTTATTAGGGTAGCTGCCATAGCGTTTCGTAAGGGATAAAAAGTTGATGTTTTCATGGAATGCTCCACAAGCGCATAAACAAATATTAAAATCGATTGATAAACAGCGGTGTTCTGAGGTACTACGGGCGTGGCTCCCTCTGCGATTTCACGCGGTCACTAGTACCAAATTAGACTGCTAGACTTGTGACAAGTAAAGAACTTCCTGTTTATTGTTAAGTCGGTTATAAACGGAAACCTCAGGCGTCTGTGTTTCCTGTGACCTGGATGTCTTTGAAGCAAGAGTGAATAGGCATCTTCTGGGTAAGCGTGCGCCATCTTAGACCTTGTCTTCACTTTACATCAGGTCAGCATAAAAAACATGGTGTAGGTAAAAATACCTGTGGATTGCTGTCATCGTCCGAGTCGAGGTCTGACGCGAACGCCTGATCCGAGTCATTCTCCATGCTGTCGTCATCTTCTCCGTCTTCCTCATACTCTTCACCGTCAGATCCTGTGGATAACGACCAGTTCTGAATATATGGCTAGCAAAGGACCTTAAAATAAATAAGGAGGCCTCGCTAACAGATAACCAGAAGTCGGACAAATTTGTGCCATCGCTCCTAAAAAATGTGGACATGACTCAAAAATATAATCAAATAATTAATCATTTAATTATTTTCTTACCTGAGATTTAATTTTGATAGTCCAAAAATACACAGGTTTGTTACAATGTACATTTATGAAAGAAAATAATCAGTATTTACGAGCGATGACGCAAATTTGTCCGATCTCTGCAGATAACTGAAACACGGAGGCGAGCGGAGCGGAGAGGAGACGTGTAGAGATCGACCAAAAATCTCACCGAGACAGATTAGATTAGATTTATTTATTTCTCATTGAAAATTACATAATGTTTTATTATCTAAAACTAAAATGAATTCACAAAAAGATCGTCAAAAATGAAAAAATAAAAACAGAATAATTAATTAAATAATAAATTACAAACACATGTCCATGGAAAAAAAATTACTACTACAATGTCAATCTAAAAACTAACGAATATCTAAATATAATGTTGTATATGATCTAGGCCAACCTAGGTAATACCAGGGGGCCGACACTCGTTTTTCGCCGAGCGCGACCTTGAGTGACGTCACTTACCGCCGGCGGTACAAAGCTCAGTTGGTTGTCACGCGTTCGCATGCGTGCAGCCTACCGCTACGAAGTAAGTCCGATAGTTTTGACAGCTCCTTGAGCCTGTTCACGAACAAAAAAAAAACAAAAGCGCTCGCATGGACCGCGTCGCACCGCACTTCGATCGCGTATTTATAATTTAATATTATTATTTTGTTGATAATGGGGCGTGCGCGTTGCAGTGTAGTGTAGACGGCTGCAACAATATCCAGTTAAACAAGCATTTATCGTTTTTTGCACTACCCAAAACAAATTATAAGAAAACACTGTTTTTTAATTCAATCTATTTGTGAAATAATTTATTTGTGTATCGGTTGACAGCCCTAGCACTGATTTTACGCCGCGCGGGGTCGACGACCGCACTTCGGACGTTATGATTCCAGAATGTTCTTTTCTATTGTATTGCGGGAGAGTGTCGTATCTGTTCGAAGAACTATTATATAATCTGTGGTAATACAAAGTCAAAACAAACAATTAATTATAATATTATTACAAAAAAAATGTCAGGAAAATTAATATCAAATGTCACATAGAAAATAAAATAAACAATTAAAGAAAAAATACAAACAAGGACACAGAAATAACAGTAATAAATAATACAACTAACGATCTTAAAATACGAATAATAATTATCTATGTACTTTCGCTATATTCTTTTACAGAGTATAGCGATTTAGTTAAAAAAAGTTCTTTAAGTCGGCGACCAAATATATCATCCGAGGTCTCGTTTTTGAGGTTGGCGGGTAGTCGTTCGTAGAACTTCGGGCCTATTACGCGCGGGTTTTTGTCGAGCAGCGCCAGCCGCCGCGGCACGGGCAGTAGTCGCCCCGTCTGACGGGTTATTCTGCCCGGAATATTGGCGCGTTTAAACAAATGCAAATTCCGGCGTGTGAACATTATGATTTCGTATACGTACAGTGAATAATGCGTTATTATGTTGAATCGCTTGAAGAGCTCTCTGCACGAGTGCCTCGGATTTACGCCTGCCATTGCTCGTAAGGCTCTTTTTTGTAGTTTAAACACCTTATTCGAATCTGTCGAGTTGCCCCAAAAAATAATACCATACGACATGATTGAAAAAAAATATGCGTAATATATTTGAAGCAGTGCATCACTGGAGACAATCGGCTTCAGTTTGCGCAGTGCAAACACTGCACCGCCCAACCTTTCGCACAGATTGTCAACATGCATTTTCCAGTTGAGCTTGGTGTCGATAGTAAAACCGAGGAACCTACATGAATCACATCGTGGTATTGGACTCTGTATCAGTGGAATGTCTGTTGTGTTTTGTGTGTGGGCTGAAAACAACATCACATTGGATTTCGATGCATTGAGAATGAGGCCATTGGCTGAAAACCACTCGTGGAGTTGGTTGTAAGTATGGTGTATTTTTTGCTCCAGTTCATTGTACGTGGGTGCATTTACTACCACGGTGGTATCATCCGCGAAGAGAACGATCAGGCCTTCGGTGACAGAAGTAGGGAGGTCATTTATGAACATTAAAAACAGGGTATTTCCGAGTGCCGAGCCTTGAGGGATTCCTAGTTCTACTGTACCTGCTGTGGATTTTATGTTCTTACCCTCTATTTTGACCTCAACCGTCTGCTGTCTATCTTTAAGGAATGATGTAAATAGCTGATGAACATTATTTTTAATTCCATAGTGGCCTATCTTTTCTAATAATAAGTCATGGCTAATTACATCAAACGCTTTCGATAAGTCGCAGAATACCCCTGCTACCTTATCCTTTTCGTCCATAGCCGTCGTTATGCAATCGTATATTTTATACGCTGCTGTTGTTGTTGATCTATCATGTCTGTAAGCAAATTGTCTGTCTGTCAGTAGGTTATTGGTCTCAAGATGGTTCATTAGGCACTTTGATAAAATCGATTCAATAATTTTGGAGATATTCGGTACAATAGTAATTGGCCTATAATTATCTACAGCAGTTTTTTCGCCCTTACCCTTATACACTGGACACACTCGTGTGCTCTTCAGTACGTCCGGATACACCCCGTGTGCAAACATCGTGTTTATGAGTTCTACCAGTAAACCCGCGACTACCGGCCAGACGCACACAAGTATGTTCAGTGATATGTCGTATATATCTAAGGTCCTGCGCGTTTTCATCATGGACCTGAGTATACGGTTGAGGTCCGTGAGTGTCACTGTAGGCAGGACAAACTCAGGTATGTTTACGTTATGCAGACAATGTTCCAGGTGCTGTACAGAGGCCGTTTTGCGTATTGTTATATTATATTTGGAAGCTACAGTGAGGAAATGTTGGTTTAGGTGTTCCGGTACTTTGCGGGGGGGCAAAACGTTTCCATTGGCATCCTTTAGCGAGATAGCGTGCGACACGTGTTTCGTGGACGCTTCCTCGTTAACTACGCGCCACATTTCTCTTGAGGGGTTTTTACTATTAGCTATACGCGCTTCATAGTATTCGCGCCGGGCAGTTAAAGATTCTGATTTAATGCAATTAGCATGATGGCTTATATATACTGCCAGTTGTTCAAGTTCCGGGTACTGCCGCTTCATTTCTGTCAAGTTATTGTAATTTAAAATAAGGTTCGAAAGATTTTCGGTCAGCCAAGGAACTTGTTTGCCCTTTTTTACCATTATCTTTCTAATCGGGAAATGAATGTCAATATAATATTTTAATACATTAAAAAGTTTAATAAATTTATCATTAATAGTAACCATGTCATCATATATAAAATTCCAATCATAATTTTCAATGTCAATATAGAATGCGAATAGTGATTCGTCCTTAAACAGTCTCTTTTCGACGAAAGATTTAGAATTGGGTGTAGGAGGGGAACTTGTTGACAAAGTGAACACCTGTGCGTTGTGGTCGCTCACAGCAGTATCGAGCGGCGTCGCGACGGCGCGGGCGCCGCGCGGCACCAGTCCGCAGTCGATGCTGCTCGAGCTGTGCGCGGACACACGGGTCGGAAAACCAACACAATTCATGCACATGTAGCTTCCTAAGATTTCGTCCACCCGCCGCCTCAAAACGTTGTCGGACGAGTAATCGACATTTTGGTCACCGACCAAAATGAACTTTTTGTTTTCGTCAATAATTTTACTTAACAACAATTCCAAATTATTTAAATAAATGTCAATTTCACCACTCCCTGTACGATATAAAGCAATTACAATTAGATTAATTTTACAAATTTCTATTGCAGTGAACTCGAAATGAAACTCGACGGCTAGGTTTTGTAAGTCGTTCCGCTGGCGATAAGAAACATCGGCCCGTGTGTATAGCGCCACACCGCCGTGAGCGATGCGCCGGCGGCAGTAGCTATTCGCCAGCTGATACCCACATAACCTCACTCGCGTAATTTCGTTCTGTTTACACCAAGTTTCACTGCACACAACAAGTAATAGTGAAAGATGAGAAGTGAGAAGCGTGTAAGTCTTATACGGTTTAGTAGTGTTATCATTAATTAATATGATTTTTTAAATTGCACTTAATAGTGACCTCGTAATTAATTTTTGAAAATTTACCGAGCAGCAATGTACCGCGTACATGCTAGTTATGACATTGCGAGATACGAGCTTTTTTAAAGTAACTTGTCAACTAGCGTGTTTGTCAACTTGAATGTGTTGCGTTACATTGCGGCCCGAATTATTTTGTATGGTAAATATTTTCATTGTGGTTTTAAGCAATAGTTATCTAAATATGCTTCTTAGGTCCTATGCTGGCCACCGTTTCAATATTCGCCCGTTTTAGATTTACAGGCTGTATAATTGATTGAATCAGGCGTTACTTTGCGGAAATCCATGTTAATTAAAACAAAATATTGCTTTGCTAATCCGCGATATGATAACGTGTTAGTCAGTTAGTGCTAACCGGTTATAATTACTTGCGTATGTATTTTCCATGCATTCACATGCAAAATAAAAATAAAAAAATGCAAATAAATATAACAAACCACCACCGAAGACACAAAACTCGACACGTGTTTCGCCGAGGCATCCACAGGAGAAGCTTGACCATCCTCTGTTGAAGAAATGACCTCCAACGACCTCCGAGGATTAGCAAAGTAATATTTTTGTTTACTAAATATATAAAAAAAGAAACTGACTGACTGACATATCAACGCACAGCCCAAACCGCTGGTCGTGGAAATTCCAAATTTGGCACGTAGGTTTCCTTATAAGGTCTAGGGGCGCCCTAAGAAAGGACTTTTCAAAATTCACCCCCTAAGGGGTTCAAAATTTGTATGCATTGTCTACGATTTTCAAAGTAAGAAGTTTAAAACTTTATGTGTAGACTCTTCATTAAAAAAATGAAAAGTGGTTTCACCGTTTGTCGAAATTCTTCCTCTAAAGGGTTTAAATGGGGGTTGAAAGTTTGTATCGGGATTCTACGATATCCCGGTAAAGAGTTTCCTTGGGGGAGTAACGGGAAAAACGCGGGCGAAGACGCGGGAATATGCTAGTTAGATATAAAAAGTAATTCTTACCACCACCCTCCATGGCGAGCTCGATGAAGTTGTCCTCCAGCTCGTTGTCCGGGTCCTCGAAGTCGAAGTCCTCGTCCAGCGCCGCCACCACCTCGGGGTCCAAGTCCAGGCACAGACCTGCATCAGGTCACATAATAATAGTCAGTGGTCGGTGTACGATTTTGGGCCTGGGACCAAACCTCTCACGTACATATATCATCCAATCCTAGCCGATTTCGGCCACGGCGACTGGACATACTAGCTAGTCAGAGCGTCGTTCGTGTGCTCTCATGTGACTGACATAGCCAATTTTTGCTGCAAATGTACGGCCACAAATGCTGCAAGTCAGCACCCCTCCGACGAAATTATAATTGATGACCACAGGTGGTCGGGTCTTCAACTCGTCGCGCTTAACGTCGTACGTATCTAAATGCGCGTTAACACTTTCGCAACCGGGCAAAATTTTGAACAATCCCCAGAAACCGACAAAACTCGTCAGGCGGGCTACGAAGTGCAACGCAATGCCGCACGCCGCGTGACACTAGACCAGTGGTTCCGAACCTGGGGGTGATTACCCCTTTAGGGGTAAAATTAAGTTTTCTCAGGGGTTATACTCATATTAAGTCGTTTTTCTACTCCTGTACTGTTATCTGTCTTTTACTTGGTCACGAACACTAATATAAGAACATACATAATATGAGTTCAGAGAAGTCTATACTCTATTCCCCATAACAGCACTAGTGTCGTTATAGCCACTTTACGTTATTGCTAGCAACCACAGACTTCTAAATCTAGGTTAAACTTAGGTCAAGGATTAAGCGCTCAATTTTAACTTTACGGTAAAAATGCACAACTACCAACTTAACAAACAATTAAAATCCTACGTCTTTTAAGAAAAACGAAACTTTCTGAACTAAATTCATTGATGCCAACATAAAAACAAAAGTATTTTTAATATATTCACTGCGTGTCAACTTCATTTAAAAAATAAAAAGTTTACCATAGACACATACTGACAGTCATACGTCATATTTGCCTTCTTTGCAGGTTATGCCTTGTTTGTATTTTATATTTTAAAACCTGTCGTAGAAAAAGTATTGTATGCAACGTTGTATAATTAAGTCAAAAAACGCTCATTGCGTCTCTATTTGCGATACTCGCCGCATTCGCGGCTCGTATCGCAACTCACGCAATTCGCATTTTTTGAACCTTCTTATACAACTGTTGCATAAAATACTATTTTCTTTGAGTACTTTAATATACTTGTCTGTATTACCTATTTTTTGGAGGGGTAACGATACAAATCTAGAGGGGGCCTGTGGGTGATGTGGTAATAAAGGTTAGGAACCACTGCACTAGACAAACGCTCAGGGATGTGCCAAGCAATTTTAGTACACGTGAATAAAATTAAGTTCAATTTCAATAATTTAAGTCCAATCAACTGGACGTCAAAACTCAATGGTTATCAAGTTATTTGAGTTTTAACTTGTTTTTTTTTAAAACCCGCCTTTTAATCTAAAACTGCTAATTGTGAAAAAAACTACTTAAATTAGTAACGAAAAACACCATAATAGTTCATAAGCAGATGATTAAGAAAAATCCAATAAACATGCCTTTCAAAATTTTACCAATAAAATGATTTGGATTACGAGTAAATGGGACTGGTAACACTAGTTCCGAATGACAAAGGTAATCAATTTGATGTATCTGTACCTTGAGTAGCAGCCTTATTCAACAGCCCGACGTCTTCTTCTACAGCTGACGCAAACACCGAGCTCGGAAGATTGAGCTTCTCTGTCAACTGTATCTCTGCCGGCCTATCTTCCGTTGGCTGCGCTTTCTCTTTCCTCTTATGTGTGACTTTCTACGAAACCAAAGAATGTATTAATGTGGTAAATGTGAAGTCAGCTGCCAGACTCTAGGCATAAGTATTAAAGAAATGGGCCATAATATACTTTAACCACTTCGTTGCGGATGGCATGACATGCGTGTCATGAAGGTTGGTGTGTAGCGTCATTGTGCACTGAAAGGGTTAAATTTTATCAATTATGACAAGAACTTCCATTGTAGTATATTATTGTAGGAAAGTCTTCTGCTTGGCGTAATGCTTTTAATATTATTGACTAGGAACTGATGGTTGTTGACATGTTTGTTGAAGCACCTGTATCAATGTTCACCCATATGTAGAGATCCAGGGCCCATAGGCACTTGGTATTGAGAAGGCAAGCCATGCTTTTGAGCATATATGAAGAGGCTCCTGGCCTAGGTGGGCATCCAGTGCTGTATTGAATGAAACATATTTACTCGGATAACACATCATTACAGTTACATAAATGAAGCAAAACACAAAAAAAAACGAAACAAACAGAGATGTGCAACCAAAATGGCCTCCACTCAGCAATGCAGTTGGCTGGGCTAGGCATAGCTCTGCCAATCGTTTCACTGGCGTTGGTTTCGTCTATATGAGGCTTTGTTCACTATGCTTGAACTTACCGGTTGCAGTAGAAGAGTGACCTCCTTTGTGTCTTTAAGGTGCTGCAGATAGTTATAATCGTCGTCAAAGTAGACGCCATATTTGCGCTGTTCTTCTATGCGCTGCTCTGGGGTCAGTTCCTGTAAAAACAATTAACTGTAACATATTTATGTCGTTTCAAAATGACTAGTATGAAAATTGATTAGATATGATAATATTTCATTAAACAACAATTAGTAATGGCTGTATAGTATATGACCTTTGTCTAAACATTTAAAAACATCAATTTATGAAAAAAAAAACATAGTATAGCTTCTGGAAACTGTATTATAACTGTTTATTTTTAATGTAAAACGTATTTAAACACAAGTTGATTGATCAAGACGAATTATATAAAGAATGATATATTGATGGGGATGAGTTAGTATTTAGGTTACAATAGAACTTACTGGTTCCTTCTCTTTTCTCGGTGGTACGTTAGCGTTGACAGGAACTAAGACTCTCTGTGGGGCACTTTCGTCAGCTGCCAAAGGATCCCTCTGGGATCGATGCACTAGGTTGAAGGTAACAGCCTTCTTTCGATCTATAAACTTCTTGGTTTTAGGCTGAAAAGGTTATAATTTGTTGGTTAGAGTGAAAGTTTGCACATTATATCCGCAGCAATATAGATTATTATTAAAGTTACCATTTTGTATGAACTCTTGTAGTTCTAAATGACGGAATGAAAAAGTATACACGAAAATGCGCAAAACATGTGTTGTTTTGGCAAACGTCAGTGACAAAGAAGGGAAGGTATGTTCTGAAAGTAATACAGTACATCGCGTTCAGTATTTATTTGAAATAATAAGTGGGCCGGTAAGAATGCCACTTTGAGGTCATAATTTCAATAAAATCTATAAATCTGACAGCACTTCAATAGTTGTTGTAAATAATATTTAGTTATAAGGACATTATTTCATAAAACGTACAAATGAGAATATGTATGAATTCATACAAAATTTAAGGTACTTTTATTATTATTTAAAAAAATATTGTTTCTAAATTAAAGCGCAAAGATCTCATCAAATATATGCTCAAAACTGCCACAATGAAAGTAAAAGGTCCGCTATTAAGAGATTTTTTTTGCCTCGGAACGACCCCCATTTTGGACTTGACGTTTTATTCTAACTGTATGTTGTGTGTTGTTCACAGGTGTTGTTTGTTATGGTTGTTGCTGATTCGCTGTTTATTTTTGTATATGAGCCCTGTTATTGAAGAATAAAAACAAACAAAATCGAAGAATTTTACTTAGCAGTTTATCCATAAGGTAACTTATATTGCAATATTTACTTAAACAATCGTTTTGTGTTCTATAAACATTGGAACGATTTCGTCACCAAAATGCAATAGAATAGTACTGCAAACTTTGAGGAAAACGAACAGGTAACTCATAGTTGTGGTATTTATCACTTAATTTGATTTACGATTATGCACATCCCGGTGATAAAATAAAGCTTCAGTTGCACCCAGACTGCTGAATTATTTCTAAATAAGACCTAACCGGCATAAATATTGGTCTATCTTGGTAGTTCAAGGTCAATCAGGATGACGTGACTACCCCTACAAGCGAAGCTTAGTCATATCAAATTAAAGTTGAGAGCACGTCTATCTGCTGTGATAGTAAGTATTAGAAATAAATAATTTTGTCATTAGTAGCATATCTAATAGGGATGTAACGATACATAATTTTTGCCGATACGATACCGATATTTGTAGTAAATTATCGGTGATACCGATACCGATATCTTAGCTAACTAAGAAGTATGAACTTCAGATTTATTATTTGTATGTCCTTATTATACCTAAAACTTGGCTATATTTAACAGAGAGTCAACCTTAAAGGTGTAAAGTAAAAATAAATAAATTGTCAATACAATTTTTTTTTTATTATGAATTAAATATATAATTAACATAGTAATTATTATTGCACAAGGTAATAGACTAATATATAAATTAAATCAGTAATCGAAAAAAAAAAATTGCAGATTTTTTTTCATACAACAAATTCTTTTCGCACTCTTCAAATATTGGTTGTATATAATCAGCAATACCGATATATCGGTATCGTTACATCCTTAATATCTAAGGTTATTTTTCAGGCCTGGCTCCTGGGATGCCTTTATTCCATCTCATTATTCGCAACATAGAACAAACTTTTATTAATACAAGCATCAATAACCTAATACAAAATAAAACCCTTAAAGAACATTAAAATAGAAGCATAGTTAAAATTAAATGCCTTTATTTAGGTGTCCATCGTGCCTATGATTTTTATAGCTTGATACATTCTATCTACGCATACTATGCATACGGATACTCCAATATATAGACATAGTCTCAAAAAGGACAAATACTTGAATTGGCCATTGATGCCTCAGTGCCATTCATTAGTATGTTTCGAATAAATTACACGAGATACCTTTTTTTTCTTTTTGAGACTTCTCATGTGGTTTATTCGAAAATACCCTAATGGCCCTTTATATAATGGATTGTCTGGAAGTAAAAAAAGTAAAAAGTAACTTTATTTGCACACACATAGTACACATACATAAGGGAAATATGATTATAACTGTAGGAGATGCATGTACAAAACAGGACTTATAGTTGCATATCTTAAACAGGGGTTCCCAAACTAGGCTCAGTCTGTATCTTGGGCAACCAGGTAAATTTAAAATAATGCAAGAATATTGCCTATGTACGCAATGAGAGATGTGCGTGCGTTATCATTTAAGTTTTTTATGTTCTTTAGTTTTGAAGCGAAATAAAGAATATTGTATAGGGTACGTGCACGAACTATAGGTGGCAGCACTAAACGACAAAAGAGACACGGGTGGACAATAAAGGAAACTATCACCCCTGTCAAATCAAGCTGTCAATGACAATATGACACTGACGTTCATCGTCCTTCATCGCAATAAATTACGGCGTTTCCGGCACCAGTTGGCAGCACCTTCGTTATGCACGTTCCCTATTGTATTATATGGCAATGGTTATATTGACAGAAGCCATCATGTATTGCCACCTGTGTCGCGTCGACGCGACGGCGACACACGACAGCAGCTCGGAGCACCGCGCCGCGAGAGAACTGGCGGCCATTGCTGTGGACAGACTGAGCGACCATCTCGTTGCCTCTATGGGAGGTATGTTATTATTACTAAGCGCAGTATAATTGCAGTAATTTTAGTTGCTACAAAAGGTACAGATCGCTTTTTGCGATCAGACCGCCTGTTGTTTACCTTTAAAGTTGTTTTAATTATGTAATATACCTTTGTAATATGTTTTATGATACACCTGGCCATAGAGTGGCTTTTTCCGCACGCTACGCGTTCGGAAAAAGTCGCTTTCTGGCCAAGTGTTGACATAAAATGATGTACACAACACGGGAGGTAATAAAGAAAGCCCTCGATCGCATATTTACGTCCCTCGCTTGCAGCTCGGGCCGCAAACTTCTGCGATCTCGGCCTTTCTTTGTATTACCACCCTAGTTATGTAATGTCCTTTAATGTCGCTAGTACACTTAGCGAAACTGCGTGCCAGCATATTGCAGCACACGGCCAGAGCTCTCCGCTCCCTATCTATGCACGGTATAATTGCAGTAATGTTTCTTCGTGTCCGTCAAGATAGCGTACACCGTAAAGATATTCAGAATCTGATGCAGCCAATAAATAGTACCCAAATAGTACCGACGAAATACCTAGGTGAAAAAAATAGTACCCTTAAACTTTTCGAAATATAAGGCCTGTTCACGGTGTACGCTACCGGGCGTCAAGCTGGCGTACACCGTTTGTATCTCTGGAACGGCTTTGTTTTTGGAAACGATTTATATCTCAAAAAATAGTACCCAAATAGTACCCTAAGGCCCTACAATTTCATTTCTTTAGCTATCGTAGAAGCCGAGATATAGTGAGTGAGCTCTTTCTATAAGAAATTCTCGGGTACGCCAGCTTGACGGTGTGAAATTTTGTACACCGTTAAGTCATGGAATATCTCGGCTTCTACGATAGCTAGAGAAATGAAATTTTAGGGCCCTAGGGTACTATTTGGTTACTATTTTTTGAGATATAAAGCGTTTCCAAAAACAAAGCCGTTCCAGAGATACAAACGGTGTACGCCAGCTTGACGCCCGGTAGCGTACACCGTGAACGGGCCTTATATTTCAAAAAGTTTAAGGGTACTATTTTTTTCACCTAGGTATTTCGTCGGTACTATTTGGGTACTATTTATTGGCTGCATCAGATTCTGAATATCTTTACGGTGTACGCTATCTTGACGGACACTGTTTCTCCCTACAAAAGGTACATCGCGCGGCTTGTATGTGTGCGTGCCGTGTACGAACGCATTACAAGCAAAGCTTTACGAATGCGTACGGATGGCACTGTCTACGTATACCTTGAATAGTGAATACGTATCGCGCGTTCCCAAACGGCCGAAGTGTAACTATAGCTTGGCAACTTCGTTGGTGACACTCACCTGTGTGCTTCTTGCTCTGTGTAGCCGTAACTACTTACGCCAGTTGCCGCCAACACGAACGTTGACCGACGGAGACTGCCTCCGGAGGCCCCCGTTCGTGTTGGCGGTAACTTGTGTAAGTAGTTACGGCTGCGCATAACAAAAAGCACACAGGTGAGTGTCACCAACGAAGTTGCCAAGCTATACTCGTCTGGCTTTATACTTGTACAAACAGCAACACACTTAACTGCCCATTAAAGACAGAGCAGAGAGAAAATGATAATGATTGAAAGAGATATATATATTTGTATTATGTCAACTTCAAATCAAATAACGTTTGCGTATGTGTAATGTGCCTTTGAGCTTTGTCATTGTAGTTGTTTGGGCAAAGTTTTTTTTTTCCATACTGTAAATAAAGGTTTTATTTCAACAAGACAGGTGAATTTGTCAAAATTATGATTTAGCTTTCAGACGAACGTTGGGATGAAATAAACTAATTATATTGCTAATGCTTTTATTGGTGCTTCATATTTTTGATATGATGCACCAATATAATGTAATTTATATTTATTATTCATTCATTACGTAAAATTTTGTACTTAGCACCGGTAATAAAGAAAGCCTCTGATCGCAAAATTTATCGCTCGTGCCTTCGGCTCGGGCGTCATATAATTGCGATCTGAGACATTCTTTGTTTTACCACCCATAGTATTATGGCGGTCTCATTGTTTGCTGTTATAAACACTTATATTAACATAATGCATATGAAAATGCCTTTCGGCTTGAAACAATCCTACACCAACTAACTTCTCTGTTTTACCCGATGGTTGACTGGTAGAGAATGCCTTAAGGCATTAAGTCCGCCGTTTGTACTTTTTTATTATTATGCAATAAAGCTACTATTCAATTACAATCTAAAAAAACTTCCACGTCTCGACCTAGGACTCTGATGAGAAATATTTTTTTCTCGGTCTCGGGGCCTTAAATTATACCTTTCATTGACAGATGATCCCAACGGTTTAGAGACCATGGTTGACAGTTTGAACATAACCGTTCCCGACGAAGCCACAGACAAGAAGAGCACAACAGTGACGTATTGTGATCCCTGCAACATTTCCCTGCCGGTCGCGGAGCTGTTGAAGCATCAACGTCTGAGGGCACATACCTTGGCGCTGCTGAATGATCAGGTAAAGTAAATCCCATCAAAAACATTACATGTAAAAAGATGCGAGTCTCGCAACGCAGCTCTTTTACAACAAAAAAGTTTTGTGATGTAATGTTAAACCAAGTCAGTACCCTTGTCCACAGAATTCGATTCCCACCGACTTGCCTATTATTAGATCTGTAAAATGTTTTCCTCCACGGTTAAATAACAGGGTTTAATAATAATGATCATGAGTCAGTCAGTAAACTAAGAAAATTTGACATTAGTTCGATAATAGGACCATAAGACTTTGAGAAATCCTCATTATCCGATCAGTTGAACCAACAGTAAAATAGTACATTGTGTATCAAGGGCGGTAAGTAAGGAATTACAAACGAGTGTTTGTTACGAGGCCGAGGCGAAGCGGAGGGCTTTAATAACACGAGTTTGTAATTCCTTTACCGCCCGTGGCACACAATGTTTTTCATCACACTTGTGAGGAAATCTAATTTAAATAACCTTACTTAACGTAAATAAAATTGTAAAACTGACAGTGACATTAGTGACATATCCATAGACAATGCGAAGGTCAAGTCACGTTCGGAAACCATAACGGTAAAGACCTAAAACGGTTGATTTTATATTAGCAAAATACTGAAATACACTATTTAAACATTAAATTAATGTTACAGAAATATGTGTTTATATGTATTTGCAATAACAGTTCTCTTTAAATAATATTTCAGTGATAAAAGTTAAAAAAGTAAATTGGCATTTCCTTTGAACACGACAAATAAGAGTAAAACAAAACCATCGTTTCAAATTTAAAAAGAAAACCATTACGCCCTAGGGCGTAATAGGTCATTTACGGCCCGCAGAACCTACGTGTAATGACACCATTTTCGAGCAAGTGTGATGAAAAAAATATTCGCGTCCGATCAATCGGACAAGCCGATCGGACCAAGTGGCCGAAGGGTAAACTGTTTCATTTGTATAGATATTTGAAGAACTCGCGGGACACTATGTCGACAAAGAACATCGGAGGCTGATGGAAGACCCGTGCGGCGACGCGGCGGAAGGTGTGGACGAAACTCAAGGTCCGTATCAGTTCCAGGGCTTTCGAGCCCGGTATTTGCTCCATATAAAAATACCGGTATTCTTTCCGTTCTTATCGTTCTTTTTTTTTTTTTTTTTTTATTCACGATAGGTAAGCATTTGACTTTGATCTCACCTGTTGGTAAGTGACGATAAAGTCGATGATGGAGCATGCTTACCTAGATAGTGCCTATTCACTCTCGACTTGAAGAGATCCAAGTTATATTTTTCCGGGAAGAGGTCTGCTGCAAGAGAGTTCCACTCCTTAGCTGTCCTAATAAGGAAAGTGGAAGCAAAGCGCTTTGTGCGAGTCTTTGGTATATCGACAACGTCTTTGGTTTATTATTTCGTTTTTTAACCAGACAATCTACTAATACGAAATCATGACTTAAATACATTACTGAGCTCTACATAAAAAGCATAAAATAATTCAAAATATTGGGCTATTTCGGGGTTTTTGCAAAATACCGGTTTCGAGCCCTGATCAGTTCTATGTTTCAATCCAGGACTTTTAATGCGTTATTCCCTTTAATATCCCAAGGGAAGGACTTGATCTACTTGCATGCCAAATTTCAGCTCAATCCGTCCAGTTGTTACCGCGTTATTTAGTAACAAACATTTACAATATTAGTATACATCCAATAGCAGTTGCGTGGTGTTCATAGAACCCGATTCCGACCGGCTTGCCTATTAAAAATAAAATAAAATAATTCATTTCTGCAAGTAGGCCCTCAAGGGCTCTTTTACATGTCTCATCTCTTCTTTTCTTTTGGCGCTTCGGGTATTGACCTTCTGGAGAGAAGCGCCGGAAGAAACTCACCAGTTTCCCTTTTCGACCAACGAGTATTAGAACAATATGGCGTTAATATAAGATTTCATTAATACATTACATTAAACTTAAAACTACATTTATAGCGATGTAAAGGGCCTCTCTATGCGTCCAAACAAGACAAATACAATTATAAAAAATAAATTGATATTAAAATTAATGGATATTTTAAAGCATATAACCGGAGTATCTACTACTCACAAAGAACAAGTAATCCAAATCTGCTCCGGCTTTACTAACAATATATTAGACGCCACGCCACTGATAGATAGTAGAAGTAGAAGGATTATTAAAAAAACCGGACAAGTGCGCGTCGGGCTCGCCCACAGAGGGTTCCGTACAACTTTGTAGGTACATACACCGTGGGCCCGTATAACCCGACCAACTTTAACCATAGATTCTAACAACTATTAGAAGTAAAAAAAGGTATGTGACGTATAGTCGATTAACGCTTACTTTCCGAGATATTCATAATTTTTAAAATAAAAACTCCCAAGTGTGTAACAAGCCCTAATAAATATGTCTAAGATACTTTTACTGATTTTTTAAAATTCTTTAACTAAACAGCAATTAACCTTCGCAGTATTAGGTGGTAAGCGATTACAAAGCCAAAATATTGACCTTTCGTTTCCATTTTAGCTTTTTCTCCCTTTTTAATAACTTTTCCTCCAGTAAGGACATGTTTATAACGAGGGACTGAATTTATTGATTTGTTTTGTTCCATAAGACTATTAATGTAAAATGACAAAATTCGACCTATGTTGATGTAACGTTATTTATTTGTAATACCATCAGGAATACGTGGTTAAAGTTGGTCGGGTTGTACGGGCCCACGGTGTATACAGTTTTCTAAAAGGGCTGGTCCTAATTGGATACAAAAGGCCAGAGATAGACGGTTCTGAAAAAAATGGGGGAGGCCTGCGCCACAGAGGCGACTTTTACCTAGTTAAATTAGGAAAATTAGTTGATATGTATCGTAGGTTAAGGTAATAGAATAAAGGCTTTTTTATTTAATTTATTTATTTTATATAAAGTCTATTTTTTATGATTTAATTTAAAATGTATAGTTTTCAGATTTTCGCCTATACTTTTAGTATAGGACGGTATATTACTTGCCAAATTTCATAGTTGTAGGTCAAAGGGAAGTACCCTTTGAATTTGGGTTTCCGAGTTTGCGAGTGTCGAAATTGACAACATTTCATATTTTCAAAAGATCTTAATTCGAAAACCATTTGGGTAAAACTGTATTTTATGCTCAAAAAAAATATTTTTGGATTTTTTTCCCCATTCATTTTGGAAAAAATCGTCAATTAGTGTGAACCGGAAGTGTGACGTCATTTTCCCTGCATTATCGAGAGAGACCTTAGTGCTGAAACGATTAAAAAGTGTATGGTATCCGGTTGTCATTTTCTGACATACTTGCCGTCTGACGTTTATTTGTTTTGAAAATTGTTACAACTGCTTAGCGGCTTTAGAAGTTTAATTTTCTTACCGTTGGTTCATTTGCACGTTTTCGAAGACCTTAAAAGACTTGGCACTTTCCCACTGGACTCCGATAACGCATTCAAACATTATTAACTTGGCATTCTTTTACCGGACACCGATTTTTTTCATATAATGAAGACATCAGAAGGTTTTTCTCAAGCTGATAGCACGAATCTGCCGCGTGTTGAAATTATGATGATGGAGTACACATCGGCAAGTGATAAATATAATCCAGCCCAAATAAGAGGAGCAAAAGCATCGTTGTCTTCCCGAACTTCCTATGTTGACAACGCTGTAACGCCTGACAGTTATTTTTTTAATCGTAATTGTCGCTCTGGATTCTAGTTTTTTTAAATCGTAATTGTCGCTCTGGATTCTAGTTGGGAAAGTGACGTCATTTTCTACATACGCCCTTTTAGAATGAGCTACTTTTCAAACTGCTATTTTTAATTGAAAAATTGAGTTAAAACGAAAAAGAAAAAATACGGGTAGCTTAAAATTCCACCTATTTTCTATCCAGCTCATAAAATGAAGGAGTAGAAAATTTGAAATATTGTCAATTTGGGTCATTCTCAAAAAATGATTTCCGTAGTTAGGTTTTTATAAATGAATCAGTTACCGCGCGAACGCAGTGAGATGCGCACGCGTAGGTACGGTAACGAGTTTTGTAAACATGACGTCTTCGACAACAGTGAAATGCGCTACGTGCAATATAGTTATAAACGAAGTCCTAGCGTTTATACAAAATAAGATCAATGTGATGGATAATAACAGCTTAGTGAGAATATGCAGTACTGGCTTTTCTGCTGAACGAGTTGAACAAGCGAAAGTGTTACTGTTTAGTGCCTTGGATTGCAGTGATCAATATATTTCGAGGAGAAAGGATAAGGTTCAAAGGGACATTGAGGATATGATTGCACTTTTGAAGAACACTAAGACGCAAGACATACCGATTTTTGTTGCTAAGGATTTGCATATGTTGCCGCCGGTAACATTTGAAAATGTCGACGTTACGAGGCTTTTAAAAGACATTGTAATCCTGCAGTCTGAAGTAAGGGAAATCAAGGAGACCTATGCTACAGTAGAAAATCTTAGTAAACTAAAAGACGACATACTAACACAAAATAAATCAAATGAGTCAATTTTGAGTCACGAGCCCCGACTAAATGTGAACCACAGAAGAGGTGCATTTTTGTTAGACAGCGGTCCATACGGAATAGCATTTAACAACTCGGAGGTATCTGTAACAGCTGATGAT
The DNA here is from genome assembly GCA_947034925.1 of Eudemis profundana. Classification (NCBI taxonomy): domain Eukaryota; kingdom Metazoa; phylum Arthropoda; class Insecta; order Lepidoptera; family Tortricidae; genus Eudemis; species Eudemis profundana. Next base: position 2,347,286 of record OX344814.1, on the reverse strand, counting down.
GACGCCAGCAAGATGCGCGCGCCCGCTCAGTCGCACACGCCACTGCATAAAACTATCTCGCTCCCACACACTCACACGGCCGGGTGCTCACAGGTAGACGACCACCAGTTGTTGGAACCGGTCTCCGAGGTTAACGACACGGCTAGAGATAAGAGCCCAGATGGTAATGCGCCTATCGATAACAGCGTTTGTAATTACGCAAATAAACTAGAATATAGGCCGATCATTACCGATGAGAATTCGACTCAAAAATCGTTTGCCGACTGTATCAAGAGTAATGGCGTATGGAAGGAACAAAAGCGAGTTGCGAATGAAGGGGAATGGCAAGAGGTTTTATATAGAAGACAAAAAACCAAAAATAAGTTTATTAGTAACGCAGGCAAAGCGATTACGGGGACGCGCACGAGATTTAGAGCGGCTGAGGATGTGTTTGTGCCTTTGTATATTTCAAATGTAGCCTTGGACGTTGCGGAGAAGGACATAATTGAATATATTTTTGAACAAACTGGTGACAAGGTGGTTTTGGAAAAGATTTCGATGAAGAGAGAAAAAAGCTATTTGTCTTACAAATTGTTCGTAAATCGATCCAAGTTACATATCTACTTGAATAATAGTCTTTGGCCCAGAGATATTACTTTCAGAAAGTTCGTGGTTTTTAAGGGGAGATCTCAAGTGAATAATAATACGGTGGAGAACATTACAACTACGGAAGAAAATGGCAAATAAATGTAAAATGATCAGTTTTAATTGTCGATCGCTTAAAAGGTCGATGGAGGGGATAAAATTATTATGCCAAAAAGCGGACATTGTCTCTTTGCAAGAAACTTGGGTTTTAGACTTTGAATTACCCCTCCTGGGTACGATAGATGGTGACTTCGGGTGGACGGGCAAGTCTGGCGTTGACGTGTCGGCGGGTTTACTTAGGGGGAGACCTTATGGCGGTGTGGCGATTCTATGGAGAACTAGCTCGTTTAGGTCAGTAACAGTTATAAATTGTAATAGTAATAGGATTGCGTGCGTAAAACTGAACGCTGGTGATAAAACTTTTTTGGTGTGTTCTGTGTATATGCCTACAGATGCTAATGACAATTTACCGTTATTCACCGATTGTCTTTGTGAATTGTCTTCGATTATAGCGGAAAATAGTGATGTGCAGGCGGTTTATATACTCGGGGACTGGAATGCACACATAAATGAGTCGTTTTATCACGAAATGATGAGCTTTTGTGACGAACAGCAATGGGTCTGCGCTGATGTGGAAAAACTTGGTATAAACTCAGATACATACACATATGTCAGTGATGTACACGGAAGTAAAAGGTGGTTAGATCATTGTATTACAACAAAATGCGCCTGGGACACTATTTGCAATGTTTCTGTACTATATGACGTATTTTGGTCTGACCACTTTCCGTTGGCCATTGAATGTAACATCGATATGTTAAAATCAGTTTCGAAACACATCGAAACACATTTGAGTCCAGGAGTCGTTTGGGGAGTCAGGCAGCTCCAGCAAATAAATGATTACCATAATTTATGTAATGAAAAACTAAAATGCATTGACTTTCCAGATACTCTGAGGACTTGTTGTGATGGGTTATGTGCAAATCCAGATCATTTTATGATATTAGATAAAATGTATAGTGACATAGTGGCCATTCTCACAGAGGCGTCTGTTTTGACCGCAAAGTATAAACCTCGTAGAAAGGGCGGTTACATTGCGGGGTGGAACAAATATGTCTCAGCAGCACATAGGGAGGCCCGTTTACATTTTCAGTTATGGGAGCTGGCTGGTAGACCGGTGTGTGGTTATGCATATGAAAAAATGCAAGCATCAAAGAGGGTTTTTAAATCGAAATTAAAATGGTGCCAGGGCAGGCAGGAACAGTTTAAAATGGATAAGCTTGCCCTTACCCATAGCAATAAGAAATTCAAAGACTTTTGGAAGCATATTAAGCAGTTAAACGTAAAGCCCGGTCTTCCAGCCAGTGTAAATGATAAGTGTGAACATGGGGAAATTGCCGAATTGTTTAGGCAACACTTTAATGTTAGTCCGTTACCATGTTCGCCCCGGGATGGTTCTGTGTCCGTGCAAAGTACTTCGACCGTCGCGGACAGGCGTGACACCTACTTTACTGCTAAAGAAATTGAAAAGGTTGTAAGTAAAATGAAAAGAGGCAAGTCCCCTGGCCATGACGGTCTTAGTATTGAGCACTTCAAGCATGCAGGTTTTCACTTATATCGAGTCCTTTCTCTATTTCTTAACCTGTCTATAGGTCATTCCTATTTACCTGAAGCTTTTATGAGAACGATTGTGATACCTATTGTTAAGAATAAAACGGGTGACTTATCTGACCGGACGAACTATAGACCCATTTCACTCGCTACCACTGCCGCTAAAGTGCTAGATTGTCTGCTCGATTCCAGGCTGGATAGGCACTTAAAGTTACACGACGCCCAATTCGGATTTAAAGCAGGGCTGTCCACAGAAAGCGCCATTCTATGCTTGAAGCAGACAGTACGGTACTACACGGAAAGGAGAACACCTGTGTATGCCTGTTTCCTCGACTTATCCAAGGCATTTGATCGTGTTGATTATAATGTACTTTGGAGAAAGTTGAACGAGACAGGCATGCCGAGGGAGTGTGTCAGCATGTTTAAGTATTGGTACTCCAATCAGATTAACCAGGTGAGATGGGCCAATGGTTTGTCTGGTGAATATAGGCTAAACTGTGGGGTAAGGCAGGGAGGGATTACGTCTCCCAAGTTGTTTAACTTATATGTTAATGAACTGATTGAGGGACTGAGTAGCATGCACGCTGGTTGTTACGTAGGTGGTACATGCGTCAATAATATCAGCTACGCAGACGATATGGTGCTTCTCAGTCCGTCAGTCAGTGCTCTTGAGCAACTGTTGGCAACTTGTGAGGCGTACGCCCTGGCGCATGGTCTTCAGTACAATGCTAAGAAGAGCGAGGTTATGGTTTTCAAGGCTGGAATAATAAAACCGTATTACGTGCCTCCTATCGTGTTAGACGGTAGTCCTCTGAGCATTGTAGAGAAGGTTAAATATCTCGGTCATATCCTGACAAATACGTTAAGCGATGATCAGGACATTGAAAGGGAAAGAAGGGCATTGGCAGTAAGGAGTAATATGCTCGTCCGCAGATTCGCTCGGTGTTCTAAGGAGGTAAAAATAATGCTTTTTAAAGCTTTTTGCCAATCTTTTTACACCAGCGGTCTGTGGGTCAAGTATACGAAACGGGCTGTTAATGCCATTCGAGTACAATATAATAACGCATTCAGGATGCTGATGGGGTTGCCCCGATGGTGCAGTGCATCCGGCATGTTTGCGGAGGCCCGTACCGACAGTTTCCAGGCAATATTGAGGAAAAAGATTGCATCGTTGCTGGAACGGGTCACGCGGAGCTCCAACAGCATCCTCAATGCGTTAGGGGGCCGATTTGACTGTCCTTTAATAAAGTTCTGGATAGATCAAATTAAAGGCAAGGCCCAATTTATTTTATATTAATAGCCTACTTTTTATTTTTAATACTAACTTAGTTTTTTAAGGCCAATACTAACAAACTATGGATGTACCTTTGTCCGAAATAAAGACTTATTATTATTATTATTATAAAACAACCTCTTAATCTTGTTCTTTTGTGTAACGAAATTTACCATTCAAACTTGTCCAGAAAGCGGAAGCCACTTTATGGCCAAGTTATAATTATATGGTTAAGTTTCGTTACACAAAAGAACGAGATTAAGAGGTTGTTATATAAAGCTCTAACTACGGGCATCATTTTTTGAGAATGACCCATTTGCGTTTTTTGCTGCATTAACTTTTAACTTGGAAGTTTGATTTTTTCACAACTTCAAGGGACTATAGAACTGAGTATATGGTTCTAGTTTCAACTTTATACCTCCACGCGTTCCCGAGACAGACAGACGGTCAGACAGCCAGACGGACGACAAAGTGATCTTATAAGGGTTCCGTTTTTTCATTTTGAGGTACGGTACCCTAAAAACGTTAAAGACAGGCAACTTCATTCTAAATAAATCCAATTTTTAATGGTATTTAATTATTTTTCAGCTGTCAAGACGTACCAATGTCATCTATGTGCCTTAAAAATACCAGTCATATTTAAAAGCTTTCACGAACGAAGCTCCCGCCATCTAGCGGGCCGCGCGCTCGCCGCGTCCGCCGCAAAACGCGCGAGCCGCGCCCTAGCCCGGGAACACAAATCTAAACACACATCGGAAGATACTAAACATCAATCCGAAGACACGTCTGAAGATCAATCTGAAGACGCATCGAAAGATCCGAAGATGTTTGTTGATAAACGGAAATTCACTGGGAAAATGATGAAGAAACTGCTGAAATTGTACAGTGCAACTGATGATGTCTATGTTGAAGAAAACGATGGTAAGAGATTTTTAACCAACTTCAATAGTAGATTGTGTCACAAGGGAGCAAAATGATGTATTTACGGCGAGGGCGTATATTGAATCCTGAACGAAGCGAAGGATTATACAATAGAATCCGGAGCGTAGTGAGGGATTCAAGTGTTAACGCCCGAGGTGAAAATAATTTTGCTACCGAGTGACACATACTGCTTTTCACACCGACTATGAGGAAAATTAAAATACAAACGCTACCTACCAAAATAACGAAATATATAGTTACTCAAAGAGCATCACACATTATTATTAAAAATTAAATGTTAAATTGTCAAATGTATAGTCTATTATTATTTTATAAAACAATTATAATTTTACGAAAATACCACTTCCATATTATATTTATGGCCCTCGCCTGCGGCTCGGAACGCAAACACCTGTGATCTGGGCCGTTCCTTATTATACCGCCCTCGGTGTGTAATTTAAGTCTATGGTATGGCATATTCTAAGTGGGTTCAAACTAAAAATACCCTGTTGTCCTTGAACAGAAAAGTGCTACTTTGATCCCTCTTATGAGGGAGCAAAATACTTTTTTCTGAATAGGAGGTGTGAAAAATAAATAAATATCAGGGACAAACACACAAATCGAGCTAGTCCCAAACTAAGCAATTCTTGTACTATGGGTACTAGACGGCAATATACATTATATAGATAAATACATACTTAAGTAGATAGAAAAAATACAAGACACAGAAACAACTACTCGTGCTCATCACAAAAATATTTGCCCTTACCAGGATTTGAACCCGGGACCTCTAGCTTCGTAGGCGATGTCACTCCCACTGAGCTAAACATGTCGTCAAATGTTTAGTTTTTGTTGGTTTTCTCTAATTTAGATGACCCTAAGGCCACCTCCCGCCTCGATCATCTGATCAGCTCGACGTTGTAATAAAATTGTTGTAAAAAAAATGCATGCAAAATTTCAGCTCAATCGGAAACCGCAAATACAACTTTTAAGATTTTACAGTCTGTTCCGTATAGGAATAGACAGAAGAAAAAAAAGGTTCTTTATAGTACCGGTTTTAGGTTGACATTCAATAAATGACATTTCAAGGAGTTGGTCAAACAGTTAATATCAAAGATGTCCATACTTTTTGGTTGGCTGAAAATAAAAAAGTATCCTTATAAAATACCCAAAGAGCCAGAGATAAGCAACATTCAACATATGAGACAGTTGTGCTCAATGAGGGCTGTCATTATCAAATAAGTAGTTATGTCTAATTCGTATATTGTTTTAATTGCATACTGTTTCAGTTATAGTTTGCTAATTGGTGAATAGTTATTTGTAATGTTCAATTCAACATGAGAGATTCTGTGGGGTAGTGGAAGAGACGTTTGCTCTAGCGTGCGTTGTCACTCGACCATCGCGAAGAAGAAGTGAATGTTTGTTTTATGCTTTACAAACTGTCTTACAATTTTACATTAAATAATATTATTACAAGTATTACAACTTTACAGAAAATGTTTGGAAGCCCTGCTTCTGTATCCTTCTAGAGTCTATTGTTATCCGGTATGAACTATAATGTATTAAAATCTTGAAAGTTGTATTTGCGGTGCGGACAGCCATCGGGTAAATATTAGTATTAAAGAGTAGACGGCATTTTCGGATAGGTTCTATATGGTTTAAGAGACAGAAATCTGCGATTGGTTAGTTGTTACATACGTGAGAAATTCCTTTGATGCTATAGTTTTTCGTCACTACTTAAAAAAACTCGTTTCTCAAAAAACGTCGTAAAGAAAAACGTCAAAAGTTACATACGAACTTCATATGCACTTACGGCGTTTTTACCTGGAGTCAGTATCAGATACGTGTTTTTTTTAAGTATTGACGTTTTTCTTGAGCACTTAGTACGTTAGGTCTATTTTGAGCTTCAATTACGCTTCCATACTTATATTTCGACTAGCGACCCGCCCCGGCTTCGCACGGTGTTTCTCTATTATATTATGCATGTATTATACATATAAACATTCCTCTTCAATCACTCTATCTATTAAAAAAAACCGCATCAAAATCCGTTGCGTAGTTTTAAAGATTTAAGCATACATAGGGACATAGGGACAGAGAAAGCGACTTTGTTTTATACTATGTAGCGATGTATAAAACTGAATAAAATCTCGTAAAATTAAACGATTTCTCTCTTCCAGCAGACACAGAAGAAAAAATCCCACATAGAAGACTCACAGCCCAAGAATATTTCACACAGATCCTCCCAATGCTAGCTTACCTACAAAGCTATCAATCCATAGCGATCGACGATACTGAATACGTGACAATAAAAATCGGAAGAGATTTACTAAGAATACACATTAATAATTACAGTGGTTTAGCCAGTTTTGAAAGGCATGGCGTTTTTTATTTAAAATGTAAGATTTGCGATGGGTTTAATAGTAATAATTCCAGTGTGTTGTACAGTCCGGAAGGGGAAGAGGATAAGGCGCATGTTATGTCGCTTGGACACGTTCAGAAATTGGTAACGCCGTTTGAGGACTTCCATTTGATTCGAAAGGTAAGTGTATTTTAAATTATTTCTTTTTCTCTTAGTATTTTTTTAAGGTTTCGTACTTAAAGCGTGCCAATGGGTCCCTATTACTAAAATACCACTGTCCGTCTGTCACAGCACAGTGCTATATTTTTTGAGCCGTAGAAGGTAAAGACCTAATTCGTGCAGAATGCGTGCCGCTATAACAACACAACACGTTTCTTGTACTCATACAAGAAACGTGTTTTTTGCTCAACGTGGTACGGAACCCTTCGTGTGCGAATCCAACTCGCACTTAGGTAGCGGTTTTGTCTTGGTATTTTTTTACTATTGTGTTACATATTACGGCACCAAAGCCATCGGTGATTTTAGCCGATTTCAGAAAGGGAGGTTATGGTTCGTCAGGGACTTTTTAGTGTTCCGTTGGTGTCAACGGAACACTTGGGTGTCCAAAGGGTGCCAACGGTACCCTATTACTAACACTAACACTTTTTGGTTACAAACACGTTGGCCGTCTGTCTTTCGGTGCGTAAAATTAATCTATTCTATACATTTCCTTTCAGTTTAACGAAGCGTATGCGATTTGCGCCCTATGCAACGTATGCATACATATACAATTCATCGATCTGCACACGCAAGGCGCGGAACACACAACAGCCCTCTTCCAAGCTTTGGAACGGGGAAAAGAATACAAGGAAACCAAAAAGAACTTAAACTTCATGATGTTCAAAACCAAATGCACGCACAAAGTAAACAGTAATAGTATATTTAATAATCGTAACGCAAATTGGCATCGGTTTCCAAATCAGCCGCTTTTTGGGTCGCAGAACAACGGAGCTACTTTTGGCTTGCAGAACAATGCAACTACTTTTGGCTTGCAGAACAATGCAGCTACTTTTGGGAGTCAGAACTACACGACCGGTTTTGGCAGTGCCCAGAACACAGCTTTTGGCAGTGGTCAGAGCAAGACGGGTACTTTTGGAAATGTTCAGAGCAACGGGGCCGGTTTTGGCAGTGGCCAAAATAATACGGCTTCCTTTGGTAGTGCTCAGAATAAAGGAGCTACTTTTGGCGTCGGGTGGAACAATACGGCTTCCTTTGGCAGTGCTCAGAGCACCGGAGCCGCTTTTGGCAGTGGTCAGAACAATACGGCTTCCCTTGGTAGTGGTCAGAACAAAGGAACTCCTTTTAGCACTGGCCAGAACAACGCAGCTACTGTTGGCTATGCTCAGAACAACGCAACTACTTTTGGAAGTGGCCAGAACAACCCAGCTCCCTTTGGAAGTGTTCAGAACAAAGGAGCTGCTTTTGGCAGTAGCCAGAATAACGCAGCTTCCTTTGGCAGTGCTCAAAACAACGCTGCTTCCTTTGGTAGTGGTTCGAACAACGGGGCTGATGGCAAAAATCAGAACAATGATACTTCTTTTGGTTTTTTTGCTGCTGAAAATAAAAGGCCTGCTTTGAATCTTGACCGTCAGCCGTTGCAGCAGATCAAAACTGTTGCTGAAAGTAATAAGACTAATATAAGTTTTAATAGCTCCCCTCAGACTCCCAAATTTAAATTCGGTATTGCGCCTCAGCCAGATATTTCTAAAGCATCGCTGCAACATAAGGCTGTAGAACAACCTGAAAGTCAATCCAAGAACAATGATGCTTCGCAGCAAAATGTGAACAACTTTCAGTTTTTCCTTCCAAAAAATGATAATGCTGGTCCCACGAAAACGATTGATTTTGCTGTAAAAGGCGGTACTACCCAATCTAATAACATGCAGGATAAAAAACCCGACTTAAAAAGGAACCAACGGAACATTTTCAGCAATTATTCCTCTTCTAGTAGTAGTGACAGCGAGTAATCTTCAAGATTTCTTTAAGGTGAAACCAGACGAGCGTAATAGGGAATACGCATGATATTTTTTATTTACTTTAATAAAAGTTCATTCATATGAGAAACCGCAGGAAAAAAACATTTTTCGAATAACTCTAAAAATAACCAAGATATAAGACGACAAAGATTTATCGCTATCTCTTTCTAGCAAAACAGAATATAGTATGGAAATTGTATGGCGGCCGTGTACTATGACGTCATAGTCCATATCGGATCTCTGTCTAATTGCTGTCTGATTAGTGCTGTAAAATGTTTATATCTTAGACCGAGAACGGTCAATTTTAATTTTATTTTTACTTTATGTCATCTTTTTTACGGTATTTTCAAATTTTGTTAAGAAATGTGTTAAAAAAATTAATGCATTACTCCCTATTGGGTAAGTCAAGATTTTCAAAAGTGAGCAATTTATATATTTTTTCGATAGTTCCCGACGTAATGATCTAGAAAATACCCCTATTGCATTTTTATTCCCTGTAATTCTTCCAAAATGTCGTGTTAAATTCACTAAAAAAAAAGGGACGCCGGTCTGACAAAATTAACAAACGTATCTGTGTGAAGTCTGTGTCAGCTGACAATTGTGACAGACCAAACTTCACACAGATAGTACGTTTCTTTTTTTTTTACGAATTTTGGCACTAATTTTGTCAGTCCGGCGTCCCTTTTTAGGGTTCCGTAGCCAAAATGGCAAAAACGGAACCCTTATAGTTTCGTCATGTCCGTCCGTCTGTCTGTCTGCCTGTCTGTCTGTCCGTATGTCACAGGCATTTTACTCAGAAACTACATGATGGATATTGATGAAATTTGGAATATAGGTGTGTTTTATGAGCCGCTACTTAGTTTGGTATATAAATAATTAAAATAAATATTTTTAGGGGGGGCACTACATACATGTTAAAGACAGTAAAAATTTTTTTTTTCAGCAAATATCAAGGTGTCGTACATAGTTCGACAGCTCTTTAAAAAACACTATAAGGTTCCTAAGTAATGTTTTTGATTAAGTGAATGTATTTGGAAATAATCGCTCCGAAAGTTGTGTAAATTGTATCCCCCCCCCCCCCTCTATTTTCTAAACCGTGCGTCCGAAAAATATGAAAAAAATCACGAAGGTAACGCTTGATTAATACTTTCAACGAAAATTATTTTCAACAAGATCGAATTAACCGTTTTTGAGTTATTACCGATAAACTGCGCTTCTCAACAAAAGGTCGTAATTGCTATGAAGATACGCTCTTTTGTTGTTGTACTTTTTTTACATCGTATTTTTTACCTTATAGTTACGGCTATGGAACCCTACACTGAGCATGGTCCGACATGCTCTTGGCCACGACATTTTGGAAGAATAACAGGGAATAAAAATGCAACAGGGGTATTTTCTAGATCATTACGTCGGGAACTATCGAAAAAAGTATATAAATTGCACACTTTTGATAATCTTGACTTACCCAATTGTTTGAGTTGTGAGTCGCGTAATTTCTGCTACATTCGGTTTCATACAAAACTCCGTTTGGTTCGCTCGTGCACAAAAAATGCACAAATTCCCGAAATAACTAAATAAAAAAAAACTGGTATTTTAGGAATGTATTTTTTTTTGAAGCCTGACTAACTTGCGACCCATATTGGGCGTTGCAATGTTCGGACCAGGTGGTCGGTCGTTGCGTTCCCTGGGGTCGAACCAGGTCGCTGGCTCACAACTCACAAACTTAAGCTCGTCTGGCGTCACCCTGTATGTCATGGGAAAGGCAAATGAGCACACAGGTCACCTGATGGTAACTAAGTGACTTCTGAAGCCCATAGACATTTGCAATCTTAATATTACAAAAGTGGTAATCAACATTTTCTTGTACCATGGTCCAGAAATTTTATAAATTGTATTTTATAAGAGGAATTAATGTATGTACACGTAATTATAATAGTTTTAAGAGGCCTTAGAAGATTAAAATGTTTATTGATTTAAGCTATATAATTCAAGAAAAGTCTTGATGTTTTTTCTATGTTAATGTCTACAGGTGGTGGTGACCACTCTCCATCAGGTGGGCCGTCTGCCTGTTTGCCAGTTTAAGGCATTAAAAAAAGTTACCCACTATTGGTTAAACTGACACACAGGCAGACAGCCCACCTGCTGGAAAGTGATTAAGTACCTATGTTTGGTAAAAGTCGATCCTGCTGTTTGAAGAGTATCAGGTCTTTTCCAAAATTATGTAAGACATTTTTGGCTTTAAATGGAATTTTTGTACAAAAATAACATAAAAAAGCATGAAATAAAACTAAATGTAAGTTTTATACCCTGACTAAAATAAAACTCAAAAAGTAAAAAATTATATGTACCTTCCTATCTATCGGCCTTTTATGTTTTAAGATAAGTTGTTGTCGGGGGACCTATTACATGCAGTACTAAAACGGAAGGTTTAAAACATAAAAAGGCCAATAGATAGGAAGGTACATATTATTTTTTACTTCTTAGAGTTTTTTTTTACCAATGGTGTTGTTGTGTTTGGTAATGTTGCTAGTTCAACTTGCAAAATTGTAGGGTAACTGTCAGTGTCACTGATAATATTATGATTCATAGAACCCTCATTCCATACTCTGTTATCAGTCATGTATGTATAGCCGCCAACTAGCTTAATTAGCTATTTGGTTAGCTGCCTAGCCTTTTCGCTTTTTAGGTTGGTACACCTATTACTGATAGAGTATACTGTTGCAAGTTGCAATTGTTTGTTAAATTAAAGTTTTATTGTGGAGTAATTTTGTTTTATTTTTGGATCGCCTGCGCCAGGGATGGTAAACCATTGGCACGCGTGACACGCAACAAAATGATTCGGGCACGCAAAGAAACATTTTTTACATAATAAACTAGCTGACTCGGCGAACTTCGTTCCTCAGAATGTTTAATATTTTAGTAGCTTAGTATTGTTGTAGCTATTCTGCTATTCGGGGCAGAGACGAACCCAAAAAATCATAAAAATCGGTCCACCCGTTCTCGAGTGACAAATTGTGTAACTAACACGACTTTGTTTTATGTATAAAGAAGATAGAAGATGTGAAATGGCACATCGCGGCGTATAATTTTTATTTTCAAGCATGGCAATACATTTAAACATGGTACCCAAAAAAGGTTCTCGATCCCTGACCTACACCTATAGACGCTTTGACAGAAGAGTCGCCAGATGATGAGACTATAATCGAAATCCATCTATGATTGTCCCGCCAACAAATCCTGCGGGCTCGTCTTTTATGATCTGGCGCTGTCTTTTTAGGGTTCCGTAGCCAAAATGGCTAAAAAGGAACCCTTATAGTTTCGTCTTGTCCGTCCGTCCGTATGTCACAGGCATTTTATTAAATAACTACAAGACGTATACTGATGAAATTTGGAATATAGATGTCTTGTAGATGCCGCTACTAAGTTTGGTAGTTAAATAATAAAAATAAAACAATCTAGGGGGGGGGGGGGGGGGGGGGGGGCACTCCATACATGTAACAGAAGCTAAAATTTTTTTTACAGCAAACATCAACGTGAGGTACATAATTCGATAGTTCTTTTAAAAACATTATAAGGCTTTTATGTACTTTTTTCGATTAAGTGAATACTTTCGGAAATAATCGCTCCTAAAATTGCATAAATTGTGTCCCTTAACTTTTAAACCGTAAATCTAAAAAATATGAAAAAAAAATCATGAAGGTGACGCTTAATAAATACATTCAACGAAAATTATTTTGAATAGTAGGTAACAAATAAACCGTTTTGAAGTTATTGCCGAAAAACTTGTCAACCAAAAGGTTTTAGGTGCCATTGATTTACACGGCATTTAAGACCTTTTGCCAGTTGTTTATTACGACATTTTTTTGTACGGTGGTACGGAACCCTTCGTATGCGAGTCCGACTCGCACTTGGCCGGTTTTTTTGGTAAGTATATTCCGTAGACCGAATTAAATTTAATAACGCATGCAAATGTAGATTGTAATGTATTTAGTTTGTGAATTTGCATCGACACCTTTTTTTTGATTTTATGGTCATAACCATTGTAAGGTTTAAAAATTCATTCCCTAAGCCTTCCGGAGAACTGTCTCCAATCCACATTAGAGTCGTTTTTAACTTGAAACCATCCCCAACGTTACGACCATTAGAATGAGATACGAACGAATATAAAGGACCATGAGCATTTTTTTATGGGAAGTGGACCCAACACCAACAGAGCTGGGAGTTATTTCATTAAAAAGGTCTTTACATTTACTTCATTTCATTCTATGGGCACCAAGTTCAATTCCATTGCAAAACTGAGATATTCATATTTTAGTTTCTACGTTCTATGAGAAACGCCTACGCCAGTACGCCTACGCTAGCCACAGAGTACCTTTGTATATACGCTAGCTAACGCGGGTGCACGGAGCGGGCGCACGCGACGGGCGGGCAAAAATATGGCACTCGCGTCCGCTTCACTTAGCGCAGCTCATAATATTTTGAATTTGAATATCCCAGTTCTGCAATGGAATTGAACTTGGTGCCCATATAATGAAATGAAGTACATGTACAGAACTATTTAATGACACAATTCTCAGCTCTGTTGGTTTTGGGTCCATTTTGACGCATGGTCCTTTCTTTCTGACGACGGTTGCGATAGGTATGTTGATGAAATCGGCTCGTGTGAACGTGACTTATATTTAAGCGTGTCACACACTACGCAGATACGATAATATTTTATCTGCGTATAATAACTTAATGATCTGAAACTATCACACACTACGCAGATACGATAATATACGAGACGATACATTCAGTCTAAATCCTTCAAACTGAACTGATGATCTGCAGATAAAATACTATACCATATTTATATCGGCAGATATTATACACAGATCAATTTATATACGCAGATAATATCTTTGCCATCTGTCGATATATGTCGGTGCCCACAGATACTTTACGATAAAATATAAGTTATCTGCGCTGTGTGTGTTAGCTCATTGAATTGTATAGGGAGCGATATTGACAGATATGCGTTCAGATACAGATATCTTATCGTATCTGCTTAGTGTGTGACACGCTTTAGTTTCAGGCTGGCCAACCTCACATATTCAAACGTCAATGTCATGTTATATGGGAAGAACAACATAACCTAAAAGTTATGTTATGTAGCAGGAATTTTCAAGTTATCCATACAAATTACAGGAAAACTATAACAAAATGGGTTCCTATTGGATACGTGCGGATGAAAAGTTCAGCTGAACCGAAAACTAAGACCTATTCCCATACAATTCTGTTTCCAAAAACAGATTTTCCTGCGCGATCTAACAGTGCTAGGAAAGATGAAATTCAAAAGGTAAAATAATGCTGAAATTTAACTTTTAACGACTCGAAATGTCTATTAAATAATTTATCCATGTTTAATTATCTGTAAAATAAAGTTTTACGGTCTCTGTGTTGTTTTAAGAACACTTTAATTTGATATAGATAATGGACAAAATTTTCAGGGTGCTAAGTTTTCTGAGCTATACAATTGGCAAAGACAGCACTTGAAAGGGCCAGAGTTTATACTACACGATGGCCCGCCTTATGCTAACGGAGATTTGCATATGGGGCATGCTGTTAATAAGGTAAGAAAATGTTTAATACATGTATGTTTAATAACTCTTTTTAGTTCTGTCTAGACAGTTCTGCCTTTCACAATGCAGTTCAAATCAGGTTATAATTTATCATTAGGTAAAATGCAACTCCCGTATGTGAAAATTATTTGTTGTACCATAAAAAAAATATATTTTGAAATGCTTCAATTTAAACCTTGATATTTGAAATAAATATTTTTCTAGTTTTTATTATGATTTTAATTAACTATTATTAATTATTATCTTTCAGCAAATATTTCAAACCATTAGAATGAAAGCTGCCTACCTAATTCAATTTTTTAAACAATTCACTTAAAAGTTATTTTAAGATTGAAACAACACTATCAACATTTTTGAATAAGGTTGCTTTCATTCTAATGGTGCGATTTACCTGTCATAAGATTCCATTAAAGCCTTACGTTTCTCCAGATAATAAAAGACATAAACAACCGCAGCAACATCCTCAAAGGCAACCGGGTGCACTTTGTGCCCGGCTGGGACTGCCACGGCCTCCCCATCGAGCTCAAAGCTCTCCAGAAAACCAAAAAGGCAACAAAGAAACCGTCCACCCCGGTTGAGATACGGAAAGTTGCCCGAGCATTCGCGCTAGAAACTATTGATCGACAGAAAGAACAGTTTAAGAGCTGGGGTGTGATGGCAGATTGGGACGGACAGTGCTACCGGACATTGGATAATGGATATGTGAAGAATCAGCTGGAGTTATTCTATGAGATGTACGAGAAGGGATTGATTTTTAGAGCTTTGAAACCAGTGTATTGGTCACCATCTTCGAAGTAAGTATTAGGGTCATTTTCAAAATATATATCAGTAGATGAGGGATTATTTTACCAAAAACTTAATTTTGTTCTTCTGTGTACCAATAGTATATTACACAAGGGTGGTAATACAAAGAAAGGCCGAGATCGCAGAAGTTTGCGGCCCGAGCTGCCAGCGAGGGACGTAAATATGCGATTGAGGGCTTTCTTTATTACTTCCCGTGTTGTGTACATCATTTTATGTCTACACTTGGCCAGAAAGCGGAAAAAGCCACCTTATGGCCAGGTGTGGCATAAAGAATAATAAATAACAGAACAGAAGTACAAAATTAACATTTTGTTCAATTATCTCTTAACTGTGGACATCTTTTTTTGATAATAACCCATTCACTTTGTAAATTTTCTTACTCAGGCCAAAGTATAAAGACAAACAAGTAGTCCAACTTCGGCCGTTTAGGACCGCGCGACGCGTATTCACACAGACGCGCAATAGCACGTGTGTGTGAGTGCGATCCATACTGGAGCATTCTTACGGATATTTATTTTTTTGCTTGTATTACGTTTGTACACGGCGCATACACACACACTCAAGAGTGTGATGCATCTTTTTTAGTTTGTATAATAGCAGTTATTTTTTTCCACCTATAAAAGGTGGCGTGATCTCGCCTTGTATGTGCGCGCCGTGAACGAACGCACTGCAAGCAAAGCCTTAAGAATGCTCCAGTACGGATCGCACTATCTGCGCCTCGACCTTGAGTACGTATCACGCGCTCCTAAACACAGCTTGACTACTTGTTTGTTTTTATACTTTGGCAATACAAATTCGGATGTTGACTAATGTTGAATTTTACAACATAATATAGTCACATGGATTGGAAAATACTAAATTATCATAACACAAAAGAAATAAACATAAAATGTATAAAAAATATAAAGTTATGAGACCACAAAGTTTAAAAAAAAACGATATCTTCGTCTTAAAGAAAAATTAAAGTCAATTTCGGAATGCTTAAATAACACTGAAAAAATAAATGTATGTGCTTAAACGCACTTTTTCGTGCTCAAAATGGCAAAATGCTATTTTTTCATACAGACTTAGTAAGCGATGGAGCAGATGACGTCATAAGTTCCTGCCGTTTTGTATAGAGCGTTTTCAATGCTCAGTGCGATCTGCTACTTTTGATTACAATTTGTGGCTGTTATACTTATACAAATGTATTAGGTGTCATATAGATATTTGTTCCTCACAAATAGTAGAATCGATTTACGACAGAAAAAAAATCGAGTCAACATGCGAATTATTGTATTTTTCCAGGACAGCTCTGGCTGAAGCTGAGCTGGAGTATGACCCTCAGTTCAAGAGTACGGAGGTCTACGTCAGCTTCCCTCTGGACACCATACCAGACGCCATCAGAGAGGTTGCCAAGGGGTAAAATACAAACACATTATTTTCTTAACAATTTTTTTTTATACAACTAGGGTGGCATCTATTTTAAGACAATTTCCAACATTTCAGCGAGACCCTCTCAGCCATCATCTGGACCACGACTCCTTGGACCCTGGTCGCGAACCGAGCCATCTGCTTCCACCCCCAACTTACATACAGCGTTGTGAGGATAGACGGACTCCAAGGCCGGTACCTAGTGGCCAGTGCGCTGATAGAAGATTTGCAGAAGACTCTAGAAGCAGGCGTTCAGAATATTGCAGAGTTTGAAGGTAAATACGAATTTCCTTCCACAGCTTTTATACAGCGTTGTGAGGATCTACAGCTCCAAGGTGGGTACCTAGTGGCCAGTGCGCTGGTAGAAGAGTTGCAGAAGACTCTGGAGAGAGGGGTTCAGAAGATTGCAGAGTTTGAAGGTAAATATCAATCTGCGTCCACCCCCAGCTTACATACAGCGTTGTGAGGATAGACGGACTCCAAGGCCGGTACTTAGTGGCCAGTGCGCTGGTAGAAGAGTTGCAGAATACTCTAGAAGCAGGCGTTCAGAATATTGCAGAGTTTGAAGGTAAATACGAATTTCCTTCCACAGCTTTTATACAGCGTTGTGAGGATCGACAGCTCCAAGGTGGTTACCTAGTGGCCAGTGCGCTGGTAGAAGAGTTGCAGAAGACTCTGGAGAGAGGGGTTCAGAAGATTGCAGAGTTTGAAGGTAAATATCAATCTGCTTCCACCCCCAGCTTACATACAGCGTTGTGAGGATAGACGGACTCCAAGGCCGGTACCTAGTGGCCAGTGCGCTGGTAGAAGAGTTGAAGAAGATTCTAGAAGGAGGGGTTTAGAAGATTACAGAGTTTAAAGGTAAATACGAATTTCCTTCCCCAGTTTTGATATAGCGTTGTGAGGATTGACGGGCTTCAAGGCCACCAAGGCCAAAAAGGCCCAAAGGGCTTCAAGGGCCAAATCGGTTCAGCTGTCTTCGAATAATCGGGGAACGTACATAAAAACCGAAGACTCCGACGAAATGGAAACCTCTCTTTTTTGAAGTCGGTTAATGTAGACGATTTTCATGCATTCCAGATAAGCTACTGTGAAGGTTACATATCTATATAGCCTTCAAACTGATTGCGAGACGGACTGGCACAGTAAAGGCCGTTTAAAAGACGCCACATGCACAGGCCCTAAAAGCAGAAATGAGATGTTTTTGAATTATTCGAAGGCAGTCTGTCTCACTCTAACAAATGACAAAATATTTCGTTTTAGCCTAGACAATTAAGATATCAGTCGAAATAAAATTATAAACTAAAAGCTTCTTTTCATGCACCCCCCTTTCACACTACATGTCTAAAGATAGGACTGCTATAGGCTTTTCGCTAGTGTTGTGAATAACGTTCATTTCGAGGCTTATAGACTCGAAATGAGTTAAAGACTCGATTATATTTGAGAATCGTGTTGGTTTATTTTACGCATATGAAGGCAAGAAGTTGTTTGTTCGTCATTTGAGTCTTTAGGCCTCGAAATGAGCGTTAATCAACACCACTTTTCGCCCACATCTGTTTCTATGTCAATTGTTAAAAATATCATTTCAGGCCATCAGCTGACAGGCGCTCGTTACCACCACAAGATCCTGGGCCGGTCGTTCCCACTGCTGGGCGCGGGCCACGTATCGGCCTCCAAGGGCACGGGCCTCGTGCACACCGCGCCGGCCCACGGGCCGGAGGACTTCCTCGTGGGGCTAGAACATAACATACCAGTGGTAAGTCATGCCTGAGATCTTGGGCCAGTCGTTCCCACTGCTGGGCCCCACGCGTCGGCCTCTAAGGGCACCGGCCTCATGCACAGCGCCGGTCCACGGGTTGGAGGACTTCTTCGTGGGGCTAGAACATAACATACCGGTGGTAAGTCATGTGAGAGGCACTGGGGTAGACGTTCCCACTGCTGGGGCCCACGTGTGGGCCTCTAAGGGTGTTCACATGCGTTGAACATAATTATATCAGCAACATCAGCATCAAGATCTGGAGCAACGAAACTGCACGATCACCCAGAGCGGGCAAAGTGTAAAACCGCATCTTGATGACTTGACGGAATACACCGAAGAAGATCAATACATGTACATACGCACACTTAGATATAAATTAGTATATATATGTCGGATACACGCGTGACTGACTGTCAGGTCAGGATGGGTTAGCTGCAGAATCCTGGCCGTTGAGGTATGTTGGTTAAAGAAGTGGATTCATGTCAGATCAAATCATTTATTCGTCTGATTCTTTTGGCCGCTTCGGTAATGACATTCTGGTGAGAAGAAGGGCCGAAGAAACTCACCAGGTTCTCTTTTCAATCATCAGGCATTACAATAGTTATTACAATATTATGGCGTAGATACTCAAGAGAGCAAATAGACAATTACGTTACACAATATGATTCTTTTCACTATTAATCGACAGAATTACAATTATCAAGTAGCAGCTTTAACTACTGGCAGACGAACTGACAGAATCGTAAGACAAGTGTTGTCGCCACGACAGTCAGAAAGAGAATTGACACTCTTGCCCCACGAGCCCGCCAACGTGTACCGCAACCGGACGTTACGTCACACGGCGTTCGCCGCCATTTTAAATCTACTTAGTACTACAGTAGTCAATTGACTATCTAGGATTTCCTGAAGTATCGCTGCTGTCCACGACACGGCCATCCCGCTGAGCACACGTCCTCGTGTGTCTGTCCTGAAACAAGCAAAAAAAACAACACAGTACGCCATTCGGTCATTCCTGACTTTATCTCTAATTTCGTAAATAACACTTCCTTACTCAAATTCTTCGTTTAATTCATTTCAAACATTCAACTATACTCGAAATAGTTGAGTCGAAAGAGTCGACAATATTACACGTGGTGGAAATGCGACTAAATTGTGATAATTTCTTTTTTCAAGTTACAGCTTAAGTTAAATCAGATAAAAAAAAATCTATTCTAAATGCAAGAGCAACCAAGTACCATTATTCGACTGCCTTTTCTGGCCTCATCACAATCATGAAAACTCTATAAGACAACAAAACAGGTATCTCATTTCGTGGCCTAAGGCTTAACAAGCCACCCACACTACGCGCATCCCCACGGGATCGCCGAGTCTACCCTAAGACTCTACGGTCTCCACGAGACCCGACCTCCGCCGGAGCTCCCCGCGCACCGCGCACCCACGGACTACTCAGAGCAGATACCGACTTCTAACGGGCTACGGCTACGGCGAAGCCTCCGGTTCGGTCGACCAGCCGAACTAAGAACCTCATTTTATGTCTCGCTAACATCCTCATTTAACTCAAAAATGGTACGTGAGTCTCTGGCATTTTCCTCAACCTGTCATTGTGTGTTTAGAGTTTAGTACTTTCAAAACAAAACACCACTTTGTGATATCAAATGGACCTTTGAATTTGGGGCGAACTTTATCTAAACGTTCCTTTCTCATTTCCTTTATCAAAATAAAATTCAAGGTTAGAGTTCAAGTACCCATTACAACCAAACATTTTTCAAAAACTAAAATATCAAGGAAAGTACCGCTTTTGTCCGGCAATTTCTGTAGTGTTACAACCATCCTTGTGGTTACTCGGCATAAAACCAACTCCGTAGTCCTATGCGATACATCCGATCACCACTGAGATCATTATGACTCCAAAGGACACTTGGCTTGATTACCAAATTTAAAAAATCAAACAAACTGTACTATACGGGAACTTACGAGTTACTAAAATTAACGGGTATTTGTCTCAAGATAATTTTTAGCACATCGGAATATTTTCAACCACTAGAATCCATAGAACCGCGCTTTTTCTCACATCAGTAAACTTTACATTACTTCCAAACACAATATGTAACTAGTTATTTGTAAAAATCATTAAATTTAAAGGTAGTTAAAAACAACGGTTGACAACATTTATTTCCTTTCAAGAAACGTAATCTTGATTCGGTTTTATGAACGGAGAAAATCATATCCAGAACAGCACGAACGATTACAATATCGTAATTCGAACAATTGTCGGGTAGAACGTAAAAATAAGCGACTGTCATAGATAGCTACTTCGTAAACTTCGTTTGTTACTGTTAACTTTTTCATTGTTAATCTTAAATAGCAAACTAAAGTTTTTCTGGCAATTTAAAAGTAAAGTTTCGGTTTGTGAGAAAATACTCGGGTCAACAATCGTTATAAAATGAGTACGACTCACCAGACCGCGTTGGATTTCCACACACTCGCGAATCTTGCAGGTGTTGGTGCTTGTTGTTGACTAACGCGCCTGAAGCGCCGTTGCCGCCCATGTCACCTTGTAGTGGCGCATCCGTAGCTGGTGGTGTGTAGTGATGAAGTCCAAAACGACGAATCTTCTTTTGCTCGCGAAATCAAACGATGATATTTGTTGTGGCTTCAAACCGTACTTCTTGAAGGAATCTTCATTGTCTTCGCTTCGACTGTATTTCACGGTGTTGACTGTTGTGCAGTGTAAGTGCCTCATTTATGTTCGGATATCACAATTGATAGTGTCGCGGTCAAAGTTTCTTCAGAGACTGCATTTAAATAAAACCGGCAGTGTTGGATATTCTGAATACATTAACGTAGGCTGTGTTGCAGTTGCTGGACTTGCTTTGAAAGCAAGAAATTGTCTTCTTTTCTAGTAAAACCATTTTTGTTTTGTCACAATGATTCTACACGAAGTAAGTGCATCCGTTCGGTTGATTATCATTGATTCACATGTCCACTATTGAGATCCAAGCATTTGCAAAGCATGTCTAATTCGCTAGACACAAAATCTCATAAGTGCCTTTCACTGGATATTGACGAAGATGTGGAATGCCTCAAACACTGGAAATCATTCACATCCTGTGGGCGCTGATTACATCCCACGCCTGATGTCGGATATTCCACGTGATTGACTGTCAGGTCAGGATGGGTTAGCTGCAGAATCCTGGCCGTTGAGGTATGTTGGTTAAAGAAGTGGATTCATGTCAGATCAAATCATTTATTCGTCTGATTCTTTTGGCCGCTTCGGTAATGACATTCTGGTGAGAAGAAGGGCCGAAGAAACTCACCAGGTTCTCTTTTCAATCATCAGGCATTACAATAGTTATTACAATATTATGGCGTAGATACTCAAGAGAGCAAATAGACAATTACGTTACACAATATGATTCTTTTCACTATTAATCGACAGAATTACAATTATCAAGTAGCAGCTTTAACTACTGGCAGACGAACTGACAGAATCGTAAGACAAGTGTTGTCGCCACGACAGTCAGAAAGAGAATTGACACTCTTGCCCCACGAGCCCGCCAACGTGTACCGCAACCGGACGTTACGTCACACGGCGTTCGCCGCCATTTTAAATCTACTTAGTACTACAGTAGTCAATTGACTATCTAGGATTTCCTGAAGTATCGCTGCTGTCCACGACATATACTTTGTAAATTTGTGAATAAATTACTATTCTTATTTGGATAGTCACTGTCTCATTTCCCTGAGTTCCTCTTACTGTGGCCAAGACACCTTTAGCCGTAATCAGTCACATGAGTCTGTGTGATTGGCAGTAAGATGGCTCGACCTAAGACCTTTCCCTTCTGACCATAACGACAGTACCTCTCACTGCGGCCAAGACACCCTTAGCCGTAATCAGTCACATGAGTCTGTGTGATTGGCAGTAAGATGGCTCGACCTAAGACCTTTCCCTTCTGACCATAACGACAGTACCTCTCACTGCGGCCAAGACACCCTTAGCCGTAATCAGTCACATGAGTCTGTGTGATTGGCAGTAAGATGGCTCGACCTAAGACCTTTCCCTTCTGACCATAACGACAGTACCTCTCACTGCGGCCAAGACACCTTTAGCCGTAATCAGTCACATGAGTCTGTGTGATTGGCAGTAAGATGGCTCGACCTAAGACCTTTCCCTTCTGACCATAACGACAGTACCTCTCACTGCGGCCAAGACACCCTTAGCCGTAATCAGTCACATGAGTCTGTGTGATTGGCAGTAAGATGGCTCGACCTAAGACCTTTCCCTTCTGACCATAACGACAGTACCTCTCACTGCGGCCAAGACACCTTTAGCCGTAATCAGTCACATGAGTCTGTGTGATTGGCAGTAAGATGGCTCGACCTAAGACCTTTCCCTTCTGACCATAACGACAGTACCTCTCACTGCGGCCAAGACACCCTTAGCCGTAATCAGTCACATGAGTCTGTGTGATTGGCAGTAAGATGGCTCGACCTAAGACCTTTCCCTTCTGACCATAACGACAGTACCTCTCACTGCGGCCAAGACACCCTTAGCCGTAATCAGTCACATGAGTCTGTGTGATTGGCAGTAAGATGGCTCGACCTAAGACCTTTCCCTTCTGACCATAACGACAGTACCTCTCACTGCGGCCAAGACACCCTTAGCCGTAATCAGTCACATGAGTCTGTGTGATTGGCAGTGAGAAAAACCTAACCACATACCAGATTCCCACGCACTTTCCGTCTGTTACCTTAGGTCGCATGGTGCAGGCATCCCGAACGTATTTATATATTTATATTTATTAACTATGTTAGGGCTAGGGTTGTAGGGTTTTAGGCACTAGGGTTGTTTAGGGTGTTAGGACATTAGGAGTGGTAGTACCTTACAGCTCATCCCTTTTTAATTTACGTAAGGTCAGCTAGCACCACCTAGTTGATTTTACAAAGGGCTTCGGCCTCGTGCACACCGAGGCCTTCGTGGGACCAGAACATAACATACCGGTGGTAAGTCATGTGAAAGGTTCTGGGTCGTTCCCACTGTTGGGATCGCTGATCGATCGACTTTTCCAGATCCGCAATCCGCTACTGCAAGGGGGTAAGGGAACATCGAGAAAATAACCTTTATGCCACACCTGGCCATAAAGTGGCTTTTTCCGCACGCTGCGCGTACGGAAAAAACCGCTTTCTGGCCAAGTGTAGACATAAAATGATGTACACAACACGGGAGGTAATAAAGAAAGCCCTCGATCGCATATTTACGTCCCTCGCTTGCAGCTCGGGCTGCAAAGCTCGCTTGAACCCGAGTCCACCAAAAACCTTGTTTTTTGAAAATGTTCACCATAATTTTCACCACTATTTACCACAAAAGCATTACTGTCTTTTTCCCTTTTAAAACGGCACTGACTTTTATAATGTCCCGGCTTATTACAGTAATAACACTTCTGACTTTCTTTGTAGGTACGATTTTCTGAGTTGTTATATTTACAGTCACTTTGATAATGTCCCAGTTTATTGCACTTAAAGCATTTTACACTTTTCTTGTTTGATTTTCTAGCTACAAACGCTGCAGACAACTGTGAACTTTCACCTTTTTCTTTAATTCTTTCTTCCTCAACCAACAATCTAGCCACTAGATTATCATATGTTTGCTTCTCATCTAGAGCAGACTCCCACGCTGAGATAAAATGTTTGTACTCATCCGGTAGAGACATCAGAATCTTTGTTATAACAAACTTGTCCGATACAGCTTCGCCTGTTTCAAATGATTTTGCATTTCTTGTATTTTTGACAAAAACACAGACATATCTGAACCTTCTTCATACTTAAATTGGAAGAACCGTTGCTGTACAATGTGAATACTCGTTTCAGATTTCTGTTCATAGACACTATGTAGTTTTTTCCACATATCCGCCGCTGTTTCACAGGAAATAATGTGCAACATGACCTCTTCTGACATTCTTGTCACCAGTATCGTTTGAGCCTTTGCATCCTGCGCTTCCCAACATTTACGTTGTGCTGATTCTTCTGGTTTAACTAGTACTCCGTCCACTATTTTGTAAAGTCCTTGACCTCGGAGCAACACCGACGTTTGAAATTTCCATATATTCCAATTCCTGGAACCCTCCAGTCTCACAAAAGCTTGCCCGTTCTGTGTCGAATCCATTTTAATTGTCCTCCCTGTATCTCCTGCCTTGACCGACGAATATCTCAATCAAGTATTTTCCTTCCCGGCGTAATTTAACCTCAAAATTACTGCACCCACGCGCCACCGGTATTTGACTACTACAGCACTACAGTGTTTGCGATCCTTAAGCCTACATTTATTAATCCATGCTAGTTAGTGGCCTGGGCCCATAACCAGATGAAATATAAATGAAAGCAGGCTTAATTTGTGAAAAGAGAATATTTATTTGTTCTAACGACACAGCACAATAAAAAGTATCAACCGCCATGACACATTTCGCATAGAGTGCGAGCGAGAAAGACTTACAACTATTATAGGTATTACATTGTCTCTTTCTTGCAACATTCTGCGATCTCGGCCTTTCTTTGTATTACCACCCTAGTTGTGTAATGTACTAAAATGGATGGATATTTATTTGTCTCGAATAATAGATATTTGAGACAGCTCCTCGAATATTTTTTCATCTTAAAAAAACAGTTAGATATTACCAAGGACGATTAAAACATGAGGACTGTCATTCTCCATACAAAAAGCTGTTCCCCGATATTTACAACGCCATCTATGTATAAGCTTGGTATAAGAATTATATTATTTACAATTATTCAACTTTGCAAGCGTGACACAGTATTTAAATGTTAGAATTTATTTATTATTAGCTGTTTACGAACTAATTGTTACTGTACTATGTTTCATTGTTCAATTATAACATCGTTAAATGTTTAGTTTTTTAGCGCCATCTAGTTTTTGCCTGGATAACCCCTTGCGGTCGGGGCACGATCCAAAGTATGGAGAATGACAGTCCTCTTGTTTTAATGGTCCTTGATATTACTTTACTAAAATATAAATATTTTTTAATTTAGGAATGCAACGTCGATGAATCCGGCCTCTACCGCAACCTGGGCCCCCTCGACGGGCTGTACGTGCTGGGCGAGGGGCAGGAGGCCGTGATCACCCTCCTGGGGGCGGCGGTGCTCCGGCGGGGGGCCCATTTGCACTCTTACCCGCTGGACTGGCGGACCAAGCGGCCGGTCATATTGCGGGCGAGCCATCAGTGGTTTATACACACTGAGGCGCTTAAGAAGAAAGCTTTGGTGAGTTTTTTTAATCTTTTTGTAGCGTTCGGCACATTAGGAGTAGAACTGTTAAGAGTCAAAACTCGTTTTCAGCAAACATTGTAGAAACTTGTTCGCGTTGTTCTTAAGCTAGTTAGTTTTTAGGGTTCCGTACCAAAATGGTAAAAAAGGAACCCTTATGGTGCGACTCTGTCTGTCTGTCTGTCTGTCTGTCCGTCTGTCACAGCAAGATATCTCAGGATCTACTGATGCTATCGACTTGAAATTTGGAATAGTGTTAAGAACCGCTAACCCGAGCTTATAGGATGTAAAAAAAATCTTGTAACTTTTTTACTTTTTTTTTAAAGGGGTCCGTAATGAGACTTTGCAAATTGAAAGTAGGGCTATTATATCGAGTGAGGTATCAAATGAAAGGGCTTAATTTGTAGATTGAAACAGTATTTTTATATTTTTTTTTAAATAAGTAGTTTTTGATTTATGGCGAAAAACGTTAAAAAAAATACCGTTCCCCCCCTATTATCTTCGAAGTTACTGAACAGAAAAATCTGTAATAATTACCAATTATTAATGTCATCCTATATATTAAAGGAAAAATATAACGGTTTTCCTAACTTGCACTGTTTTTGAGAAATTTGCAAAAATCTTAACACATACTTATTTGCTCCTACTAAACTAATCGCCATATAGTTTTTCTTGAACTATTCATGTATCTACTTATGAGTTTGTACGGAACCCTCGGTGCGCGAGTCCGACTCGCACTTGGCCGGTTTTTTTCTCATTATATTCAATACTTTTGAACTCCTTTTATTTCCTTGGACTTACCTGTTATTTACTGTAAATGACTTAAACGGCTATACAATGGAGGTGTGCAATAAGTTAATGTAGCGCTTAGTAATGTATTGTACCGCACATCTCGCATTGCGTACATAGGCAATATTCTTGCTTTATTTTAAATTTACTTGGTTGCCCAAGATACAGGCTGAGCCTAGTTTGGGAACCCCTGTTTAAGATCTGCAACTATAAGTCCTGTTTTGTGCATGCATCTCCTACAGTTATAATTATATCTTCCTTATGTATGTGTTCTATTCTATGTGTGTACAAATAAAGTTACTTTTACTTTACTTTACTTTACTTGTGAATCACCTAGGATAGTTCTGGAAAAGCTGGTATTTTTGATAGAGACGGTCAAAAACCATCAGTTACACCACAAAATGTTGACATCTACTGTCAAATAGACCTGTGGCCACCGTGCTGCCAGCTGGGGGAATTACTATTTCTAGAAACCTTCATTAATTGATAAAAAGTGCGACGATAATGGCCCTATCTTTGCCGTCTGCGCTAATTCCGATTTTAATGACTTTATAAAGTCACGGGACATATTCTGGGTATGTAACATTTCGGAAAAAGCCTGGGGGCCGTGGTATCCTTACTAGGGGCGGCGGTGCTCCGGCGGGGGGCCCACGAGCACTCGTACCCGCTGGACTGGCGGACCAAGCGGCCGGTCATATTGCGGGCGAGCCATCAGTGGTTCATACACACTTAGGCGCTTAAGAAGAAGGCACTGGTGGGCTATTTTTCAGAAATATGTTTGCGGCTCATTCACCTGTCTCCATACATTTAGTATGAACAAGGGCCAGATGAATGAGGTGACCGCAGACATATTTTTTAAGAAATGCCCTGGTAAGATTGTACTTTTTAGTAAACTTTATTGTAGCGTTCGGCATCTAGGACAATAGGGATGATGACTGGGTTAAAAATATGTAATTCTATTTTGTCCGCCAGTTAGATTATGGAAAAATATGGGACACGTATTTTTTGGTTTATCAAAATATTAAAAATCGACAAAGTTATAGATCATCAAACTTCTGGAGTGGGGGCTTGTGACGTCACTCTTGAGTACAATTTGTACTCAAGAGTGACGTCACTCGAAACTTCTAAGCACTCTATCCTCGTCAGTTTTTGTTTGTCAAACAAAACAAAAAATACGTGTACAATATTTTTTCATAATGTAACAGACGGACTAAACAGTTTTTTTTAGTCATCTAGCCTATTCTAGAATAGTACATTACACAACTAGGGTGCTAAAATAAAGAAAGGCCGAGATCGCAGATGTTTGCGGCCCGAGCTGCATGCGAGAGATATAAATATGCGATCGAGGGCTTAGGTACTTTATTACCTCCCGTGTTGTGTACATCATTTATGTCGACTCTTGGCCAGAAAGCGGCTTTTTCCATACGCTTAGCGTGCGGTCCAGACATACGGAGGCTGAGGCGGCTGAAAGGCTAATCAATAAACTACTATGAAGGTTTTTTGAATTTGCCGCTTTTTTTCAAGTTCTGCATTCATTAGACGACTACGATTCTCCCTTTTCTGTCAAAAGTTTAAGAAGCCATTGTCCATAAGCAGCTGTCTGCCTACATATATTCCAATCAACTACTCTCTCCTTTCCAGTCCGGTTTTCGTCCTGGTCACAGCACGTCTACCTCTCTGCTTAAAGTCGTGGAAGATGTAAGGCAGGGTATGGAGGAATGCCAGCTGACAGTGTTGGTTTTGATAGACTTTTCAAATGCCTTTAATGCTGTCAACCATGACCTCCTACTGGCAACCCCTAATCACTTGAATATATACCGTCAGCGGCTGAGTGGTTCGCCTCTTATCTTCAAGATCGTCGTCAGGCAGTTCGTGCTGATCGATCTTTTTCCGACTGGTGTCAACTCACTTCTGGGGTTCCACAGGGTGGTATTCTCTCTCCTCTCCTTTTCTCAGTTTTCATTAACCTGATCACCTCTCACATCAAATGCTCCCACCATCTCTATGCTGACGATCTGCAGCTATACACCCAAGCGAGCCCGAGCAATATCGATCGAGCAGTTGCTGCTGTGAACGATGACCTTAACCGCATCTCCGCCTGGTCACGCTGTTTTGGTATCACCGTGAACCCGTCGAAATGCCAGGCCATCGTGCTTGGGAGCACCCGATTGCTGTCCACGACCGACCTTACCCGTATGGCGCCAATTGTTTTTGAGGATGTGCCAATTATCCTAGCTTCGCAAGTGAGAAACCTGGGTCTGATTATTGACAGTGGCCTTACATGGGATCCTCAGGTGTCTGACGTCTGTCGCAGAGTGACTAATACGCTGAGGGTGCTTTACAGGTCCAAACACTTTCTGCCGATCAGCACAAAAACTCTCCTGGTTCAAGCTCTCATATTACCAGTTATCGATTATGCTGATGTGTGTTACTCCAATATTACCCAAGCTTCCTTAAATAAACTGGACCGGCTGCTTAACAACTGCATCCGGTTTGTGTTTGGCCTCCGTAAATATGACCACGTATCCGCTTTTCGTCGAAAACTTCACTGGCTCCCGATTCGTCAACGTAGGTCTTTAAGAATCTTATCCACTCTCTATTCTTTATTATTTGATCCAGCTACCCCTGATTATCTTAAATCCAAATTTAAATTTGCTGTTGCACGTCCAGGTTGCGATCTCCGTACTTCCCGTACTCTTAAGCTCACTGCGCCCCCACATCGGTCCGGATTTATGTCTAACTCCTTTACTCTTCAGGCCATTCGCCTGTGGAACGATCTTCCCCTTACTATAAGGAAAGCGCAGAGCAAATTCAGCTTTAAGCGCATGTTGCGCAAGCATTTTTCTAACAATATTCACGATTAATTGTCTTTACGATATTTTATACTGGGTACATGTAATAGTATGTATGTAGGTATATTTTACAGCATATTTATGTAGGTATATCAGTATTATGTACATGATTTGTGTTCACAATTTTACGGATTTGACTATATGTTCATGCACCAATTTAATATTTCTGTTTGGCCCAGCGGTTAACTGGTAGAGAATGCCTTATGGCATTAAGTTCGCCGTTTGTACTTTCCTGTATTGTGCAATAAAGTCTAAATAAATAAATAAATAGACGGTCTAAGACGTTTTCGAAACTTCGAGAGAATTAGTCCTGTTTTACCAAAACGTCACTTTTAGGGTTTCTTACCTCAAAAGGAAAAAACGGAACCCTTATAGCAGCGGTCGGCAACGTGCGGCCCGCGGGCCGCATTCGGCCCTTGAAACGCTCAGTTGTGGCCCTATATATATTCCGGTCTGTATTGCCGTCGCTTTATTCCGAATAGTATAAAATCACAAATGGTTAACAAAATGCGGCCCGCGTCAATTCCTTAGCTACGATATGGCCCTTGGCTGCTAAGCGGTTGCCGACCGCTGCCTTATAGGATCACTCGTGTGTGTCTGTCTGTCACAGCCAATTTGCTCCGAAAGTACTGGTCCGATTGAGTTGAAATTTGGTACATATATTAAGGTTAATGACCCAAACACGAACATGTCACGAAAATATACGAATTTTAATCATGGGGGCCACTTTTGGGGGGTCAACCAGAAAATTAAAAAAAAAGTGCGAACTATATCATGTGACATATTAAATGAAAGGGCTCATTGTGAGATTTTTATTAAAATTTTGATATTAATAGTTTTGAAGTTATTTAAGAAAATAGGCAAAAATTTACCATTTCCCCCTTATCTCTGAAACTATTGGACGTAGAATTTTTGAAAAAAAATGGGAAATCGTCCTGATTACAGGAAAACCTATAAGAAGTCTGTGCAATAAAGTATAATTGTTTTATATTGTTTTGAACGTACGGAACCCTCTCCACGCGAGTCTATACTCTGTCATGTTAGGTATTTAACTAAAGGTAAACAAAAAAAACCACGTGACTCGGCTCATTCAGCCAGTAGTATTGCGCCACAGATACAAAATATTACTTTGATTGGCTGAACGAGCCGTGTCACGTGGTTTCTTTGGTTTACCTTTAGTTAAATACCTAACAGGACAGCGTATAACTCGCACTTGTCCGGTTTTTCAGGAAGCACTGGAGCAGGTTGAGATTCTGCCTGTGTCGACAGCCCTGCAGTCTCGACAGGGGTTCCGCGCACGCGTGGAGTCGCGCCCCTACTGGTGCGTGTCCCGCCAGCGCGCCTGGGGAGTGCCGCTGCCCTGCCTCTACCACGACCAGACGCCTATCGTGCACAGGTGAGAGCCAAGTTGCCAGATCGCATATTTATATAATAAATAAGTATAATACGTAAAATACCTTCGCTCATTTCGAGGCTTCAAGACTTGAACCCTAAAGACTCCCGAGGCTTAAAGACTCAAATGTTTATGTTTTACCGCCCAAGCTAAGTAATGTAGGTAAGTAATAGTACATTGTGTATCAAGGGCGGTAAGTAAGGAATTACAAACGAGTGTTTGTTACAAGGCCGAGGCGAAGCCGAGGGCTTTAATAACACTCGTTTGTAATTCCTTTACCGCCCGTGGGACACACAATGTTTTTCATCACACTTGTGAGGAAATCTGATTAAAATAACCTTACTTAACCTAAATAAAATTGTAAAACTGACAGTGACATTAGTGTCATATAACAAGACGACAAGTCACGTTCGGAAACCATAGCGGTAAAGACTTTAAATGGTTGATTTTATATTTGCAAAATACTGAAACATTTTATTTAAACATTTAATTAATGTTACAGAAATATGTGTTTACATGTATTTGCAATAACAGTTATCTTTAAATAAATATTTCAGTCATAAAAGTTAAAAAAGTAAGTTGGCGTTTTCTTTGAACATGACAAATAAGAGTAAAACAGAACCAACGTTTCAATTTTAAAAAGAAAACCATTACGACCTAGGGCGTAATAGGTCATTTACGGCCCGCAAAACCTACGTGTAATGACACCATTTTCGAGCAAGTGTGATGAAAATTCATTTTCCTTTAAATTCAACTAAATTTAATATTTTGATCAATGATCTCCAGGCGAATCATCGACCGATTGTGCTCGCTGCTGGAAGAGCGAGGACCTGACGCGTGGTGGACTTGTTCCGTGGCTGACCTGCTGCCTGCGGACTTGGCTGAGGAGTTGGGGGTCAATGTTGACGAGGTCACTAAAGGGCAGGTCAGTGTCATTAATCTTCAGACGCCTTTTCACTTCAGATGATCATCAGGGGCATTTCATCAGAATGTCGAGCACGTGACATCACTATTTTTATACTTCTAACAAAACTTTATGTATGTAGTTATGTGTCTTGCTGGAAGAGATCCCTTACAGGGATAAGTTGGCCTTTGTACATAACCATTTTTGTACTGTTTCTGTATGATTTTATGTGCAATACTGTGTTTAGATACCAGTGGCGTGGCGTAAAAGATATCCTAGGGCAAGCCGGTGCAGATTTGGCGTACATTTTCCTTAAGAGCTGTAGGATAAGGTGCTCTAATGCTTGATATTAGACAAGCCGGTAGGAATCGAGTTCTTTGGACCCCACGCTACTGTTACGTACATACATGTGTATTCCAATCATATTTTAAATGGTAAGGGTAAATTACATAGAAAAGAAAGACCAGTAAAGTAAGAAATGTCTGATCACATGGATCTAAGGCTTTCTTATTTACTGGCCCAGGTTTCTATACTACTTTTCTCTATAAATCGATTTGTGTAAGAGTGTCCCGCAATATTTATCTATTTACTGTGATCCGCCAGGACATAATGGACATCTGGCTAGACTCGGGCTCGTCGTGGCGCACGCTGGGCGGGAAGGAGCCCCGCGAGGCGGCGCTCTACAGCGAGGGCGTGGACCAGCTCACGGGCTGGTTCCAGAGCTCCTTGCTGACCAGCGTCGCCGTTACGGGACGAGCGCCGTACAAGTAAGTAACCGACTTCAAAAAAGAGCTTAAGAAGCTCGTCTGTGTGGTTTACATGTCATTCTAATAAATGTATGCCATAATGTAGTCTAATTAAAGTATCATTTGTGGAAGACAGGACAATAGAGAGATCTCTCTCCAGGCGGGTGTCGTGCCTGGGGACCGAATTCTCATGGAGGTTGGTTGGAAGTGGTATATGTAGTGTTAGCGTTATAAACACTTATATAGTGCGATGCAGAACACTATGAGAATGGTGGCGTTTGTATGCGTTGATGTAAGCGCCATCTATCGTTGTATTGCTATTACTGTCTTCCAACGAGTGTCGCTAAGTGGCAGTGTCGCCACACACTTTGTAGGTAAATTTCGTGGATAATACAGTGTGTTGTTTTTGTCACCTGCTATATTTTGTAGATATGATGGGCTGGTCATGTAAAACTATAATACAACATCAAATATCATGTTTTATTAAATTTTACCTAGGTGTTCAAGTGGCTGAAAATAAAAAAAACCGCTAGAATCGTAGTCTATAACCGCCTCGACTCTGCACTTTGCCGGAAATCAATGTATGCAAAAGCGTGTGTCTACCGCGGAAATGTTTCGAGCAGGCCTATACTGTGGCCGAAAAATGAAAATGGAAATGAGGTAGGTAGGAAATAATGTAGTTACCCTCATCTGGCAGAATCTTTTTTGATCGAATTTGATTTGGCAGAATTTATCATTTGGCATAATGCATTTTTTTCTGAAACTTTAGAATTTTCAGGACTTTTTAAGTCATTATCCTGTTAAATAGGTTAGGTTTGTTTTATAACAATCCTGAAAAGTTAAAAAAATACATTACGCGAAATGATGAATTTTGCCAAATGATGATTCGAATTCTGCCAAATGATGATTCAACCAAAAAAGTTTCTGCAAGACAATAGTGAACCGTAGGCTAAAACATAGTTTCCTTGTGGCAGGTGCATTTTCGTGCACGGATTCGTGGTGGATGCTCAGAAACGGAAGATGTCCAAGTCGCTTGGCAATGTTGTGGCTCCAGCCACCATCATACAGGGTGACGGCAAGCAGCCAGCCTACGGCATCGACACTTTGAGGTAACTGCGAGTAAATGATACCAGGGGGGCTACGATCTACGGTAGTAAGATCGTAGAATAAAAGCACCTGTCGCCCTCTCAGCCTCATACTTGTTTGAACTTGCCCGGTTTTTTTATCTTTCATTTATCGTATGTTAAAATGGAATTATTCTTTTCGGAGTGCCATCTTTTATCGAAGGTCGGCGATCATTCAGGCGACTTGTGCGCTCGACACAGTAGATCTGAGCAACGAACGGGTGCTTTTAATTGTACAATAAAAGAATCACTGGCATAAGTTCTTAAGTCAGTATGTTCGTCTTCTCCCAGTATTCCATTTTCTGTATATCTTGCGTTGAATAATTTGCTCAAACAGCTCATATTTGGGACTGTCGTACCAGTTCACTATAAAGTCATTTTGGTGCCCTCCTGGTGGTTAAATTAAATATTTGTTAAATCAGTCTCTTTCCACAAAATAAACATTGTGGTTTACTAATCGGTGCCGTGACCAGGATTGTTTATTTTGCAAAAAAAATAATATTGAGCGAGATTTAACTATAGTATGCAACTGTAGCCAACACAATACTGAACAATAAAATGTTTGTA
Source organism: Eudemis profundana (assembly GCA_947034925.1). Classification (NCBI taxonomy): domain Eukaryota; kingdom Metazoa; phylum Arthropoda; class Insecta; order Lepidoptera; family Tortricidae; genus Eudemis; species Eudemis profundana. The sequence continues at coordinate 2,313,230 of OX344814.1, read as the reverse complement.
GATGGTGGGTAGCCAGTCACGGGACTCAGCACACACAGATCATCATTAGCAAAAAACTCCTGGACGATTGCCAAGCGGAGATCATCAGGTTACGCGCCATCTTGAAATACCTACTCGGGGTCATCGACCTACCCCCATCTTTATTCCACCAACCTCCACAACTTAACTATTTCGACCAGTACATGGTGGCAGAGACCTATAAGTTTTCGAAAGATGTTGACGAAAGTATGAAGGAATTGAGGTATAATACTGCAGTACAGAATATATTGTATTTCGTCAGCAATAAAGTTTCAGCATTGTACTGTCACTGTGTCAAAGATAGACTATATTGTGCTCCAAGAGATTCCAAAGACAGATTAGGAGCTCAATTAGTAGCACATACGATTCTAGTCTCTCTGTGTAAGGCTATAGGGCCTATATTACCACATCTGACAGAAGAAGTATGGAAATATCATCCTTTATACAAAGATCCGTACTTTTTCACTCAAAACATACCAATTTTGGAAAACGAAGTCGTTGATGCTACTAAAATGGATTTAGTGTTAGAGTTAAAGAAAGATATAACAGCGTTGACTAAAAATGAAAATTTAAAGAAATTTGCTGTTAATGTTAAAGTGAATACTAGTCAATATGAGATTTTGAATGATTTAAACTCTTTAGACGATACGAATGAGAGCGTTCTTAGTGAAATTTTGGAAGTGTCAGCTGTGTGTCTGAAAGAGGATGGTTATGTCAGTAAATGGGAAGTCAGTGTGGCAGAGAGTGAAAGAGAGCAATGTCTGAGGTGTCGCAAGTATAACGCGCAAAATAATAGTGATAAATGTTTGAGATGTGAAAAAGCCATGGCTTCTATGTAATTCCGAAACTGAACTTGTTTAAATAAGAACAGATCACTCACGCTGTAGAGAATTGTGTGCTCATTAATAAGAACGCCGTACGCGTTCGAAGTATGTCTGGAAGATTTTCGCCTGCTCTTGACAATGTGATTGGTCAGTTTTTATTTCGATATGTTAGAATCTTACAGTAACTAAATAAATGGAACTTATGAATAATAAAATGTTTCTGTGTATTGTAAATATGTTTACTATTAGTGATTCGGAAGTATTAAAGTGTAGCAAAGAAACAAAAATGAGTTTTAATATTAAACGTTACATTTATGCTATGACTGTTTTTTAATGAACATCCAAGAAAGTCTAGGTCCATAATTTAACAGGTTTTTCTGTGGAGACTAAAAAATAACATTCGATCGAAGGAAATATATCTAAGCTACAGATACTTAATTAAATATAGCCCAAACCAGGACTTCCCAACCAAGGAAATGAAAGAAATGATGATGAATGATGATGATGATGAGAGAAATGTCAGGGGGAGCGTAATACAACAAACTGGCTGTCAGAAAGTGACATTAGTGACATTATATCCATAGACAATGCAAATTCGGCCAAAAGCTGTTTCAGTTCACATTTTTACTGCGAATATTTAGATGAAATATTTTAAATGTGTATTCTTGTGGTTTAGTTTGCAATTTATAATAATTGGAAATTGTTTATAATGTGTTATTTGTTATGTTCATGTCAATTTTAAATAAATAAAACTGCAAAATATTGCAAACATCGTTTTTGTTTTTTTAATGGCTGAATGCCGTGATGCTGGGGCCCAAATAAATGTGGAATGGAAATTTAAAAAAATACATTGCCGGCCTAGACCGGCAATGTAAGTATGAAATTCCATTCCGTGCCAAGTGTCAAGCCGCATAGGAAATGAGGTACTTTGTGGCCTATTTTTAGGCACGTAATGTCAACGGGTGTCCCTTATTAGGCATAACTTAATAAACCTAATATTAAAATGCATAACAGTTTAGGCATACGATGATTAAGCATACCGATTAGATGGCATAATTATAAAAACGCATACTAGTTAATTTACATACCGATTGAATTGGCATACCTGAAATCCGCATAATGTTATTAAGTATAATGAACGCATACATTTATGCGTTCGGTATACGTGGGGCGTTACTTGGAAAAAGTAACTTAATTGGTCATTGTTGTTTACAGAATTCCTACTTTTTGGGATTTATCTACTAGTACTATTGTTTCTAATACAATAAAATATGTTCCCATTTTTACAAGGTTTTTTTAAAGTTTTGTGGCTAATATATTCCCCCTATTTATTAATTTGTTTTTATGCATGTATATGTAGGTTTATATTTGCCTCCCTTCTGTTACCCTTCGCACCACCTACTTTTCTGGTTTATTTTTGTGTCAATTCCGCTACTCAAATGTTGTCTGGGAGATATATCTGGGAGATATCGCTTTTTAGCGATACGACCGCCTGGCCTAACTTTTTATTTTAAATATTTTCGCATATTTATGCACAAATATCTGCGATCTGAGACATTTTTTATTTAACTTACCACCTTAGGTGTGTATTATAAATTATAATAATGCCTACGCTACGTAGGTTTTATGAACCATCCAGTTTTTTTTATGCCTTACCTTAAAGGGAGGTTTACCTTGTTGTTGTTGTTGTGGGCTTTCTTTATTACCTCCCGTGTTGTGTACATCATTGTTTGTCTACACTTGTCCAGAAAGCGGCTTTTTCCGTACGCGTAGCGTACGGTAAAAGCCACTTTATGGCCTAAAATATTTTTAGAGATTTTTTGTCGGGAGTTTTTTATCTTCACTGTAGTTGAGCCACTAGGCCACTAACTGGGCGTACTGGGCGTTTTCTTACATAAATAAAATTGGCTTATCAACATATATTATAATAGTAGTAGTGTAGGTATTTTAATAAATAAATTCGAGAGAAAGTACTTTTACGTAATTAAACTAGAAGCGACAGTTAGTTTTCAAAACAAGTATGGATATGTCACTTTAAACATACCTGTACAAACTCTGCGATATCAATTATTCGATTGAGCATCTAAAATTAAAATGTCTGATTAGACCTATTAAAATTATACTTTTTAGTATTTATGAACACTAATGTTATACCAAATAATTGTTATACGTTTTAATAGTATGCGAATTAAAATATGCGTTTTAAAATATACATTTTAATATTATACGACTATACAATTATGCGTAACAACGGTATGCATTGTCAAAATAGGAAGTTTTACTGTATGCGTTTTAATATAGACCCAATGTCAACATTTCATGCCATGTTTGAGAAAATATTGTTTTTGGTTCGTGGAGGCTCGGCGAAATAAAGGTTGGGAAACCCTGGCTAAACAATACTTAAATCCCGTACCTGAGAAGCATAACGCTGATGGTAAATAATAGGACTTACAGTGTTACGCTTCTCTTGTAAGGTTTTGAAAATGGACACTTAGCGGCCCAGCACATTGGGTTAGTGGCAGCCATATTGTGGCCAATCTACGATTTTAAGCTAACATGGTAATTCACATAATAACTACTATTGACAACGGGATATTTACCATGTATGTTTGTTTTATTGAGTTCCCGATATTTCGGCACTGTTGCAAGCGCCATCAACACGGCCTTTATATAACATAGACCTTTCGCCACCCTGCTGCCAGCTGGTGGGTTAATGATTTCTAAACACCCTCATTAGGTCGGAATGGATGAATGAATGGAATTATAGTGACTTGAGTTGGTTTTAACCCTTAAATGCATAATGATCTCTGCATCGTATATTATATGGCCAGTGCTTTTTTTGATGATTTTTTTTATTTTTCTTTCAATCTATACAACAAGACACATCTATTTCAATTCATTAAAAAGTTATACAAAAAATCATGCATTTAACGGTTAATTTCACCTCGATACCTGAACTCATTCTCGAGATAAAGGGTCTTGACAGACAGCCGGACAACGAAGTGACCTTATAAGGGTTCCGTTTTTTCCTTTCGAGGTACGGAACCCTAAAAATGGGCATATGTGTAGGACTGAATATGTAGCTAAGCAGTGTTGGCGGCGTCTAGCGAGCGCGCGCGCAGCACGGCGCGGTAGTACTCCGCCGAGGCCCGCGCCGTGCGCCGGCGCAGCGGCTCCGAGAAGTCCACCGAATGTAACCCAAAGCGAGACCTGGGAAATACATTATTTAATAAATATTTTGACGACACGCTAGCTTAGTGTCAGTGACACCGCCTACGAAGCTAGATGCTCAGAATAGTACATTACACAACTAGGGTGGTAAAATAAAGAAAGGCCGAGATCGCAGATGCTTGCGGCCTGCAAGCGAGGGACGTAAATATGCGAAGCTTTCTTTATTACCTCCCGTGTTGTGTACATTATTTTATGTCTACACTTGGCCAGAAAGCGGCTTTTTCCGTACGCTCAGCGTGCGGAAAATGCCACTTTATGGCCAGGTGTGGCATAATAGTACATTACACAACTAGGGTGGTAAAATAAAGAAAGGCCGAGATCGCAGATGCTTGCGGCCTGCAAGCGAGGGACATAAATATGCGAAGCTTTCTTTATTACCTCCCGTGTTGTGTACATTATTTTATGTCTACACTTGGCCAGAAAGCGGCTTTTTCCGTACGCTCAGCGTGCGGAAAATGCCACTTTATGGCCAGGTGTGGCATAATAGTACATTACACAACTAGGGTGGTAAAATAAAGAAAGGCCGAGATGCTTGCGGCCCGAACTGCAAGCCAGGGACATAAATATGCGAGGGCTTTCTTTATTACCTCCCGAGTTGCCAACAAACTGTTATACAGTTTGGCAGATGATATGTATATGTAAATGTAAACTTATATTTGGTAATAAATAAATAAAAAAAAAAAAAAGTTGTGTATATAATTTTAAGTCTACACTTGGCCAGAGAGCGTGCGGTAAAAGCCACTTTATGGCCAGGTGTGGCATAATAAGTATTAGTATTACGTACAAAAGCTTCTCTTTTTAACAAAACTGTCATTCGAGTCCGACGACGGGGCGGAACGCACTGCTTCCGACCTCTCTATCGTATATAGGGAACGTGCACGACGAAGGTGCTGCCAACTGGTGCCGCCAATCTAAATCATATACCCTCTCATGCTGGGGCCACATTGACGAAAACGCCGTTAATTTATCGCGATGAAGGACGATTAACGTCAGTGTAGCTACGACTTACTATATTTGACATTGACACTTACATATTATCACTGACATTGACGGCTTGATTTGACAGAAGCGATAGTTTCTTTTATTGTCCGTCCGTGTCTCTTTTGTCGTTTAGTGCTGCGACCTATAGTTCGTGCATGTTCCCTATCGCGTGCACTTTCTGGCCGCTGGCTAAACCCGCGTAGCCGCGCGGCGAAATCGCGGAGTGAGTCACTCCCGCTATTACAAAGTAGAAAATACTGACGTGTATCCGGCCGTCCATTCAAAGTTGTCCATGAGAGACCAGGCGGTGTAGCCGACCACGTTCACTCCGTCCTCATTAATGGCCAGAAGAACCTGAAAGAAGTAAGCGAAAAACGAAATTATTTCTAGAAAAAGAGAGATCTAGCACAGTATAACCTACCTACCGGTATTTTTAGGGTTCCGTACCAAAGTGGTAAACTTTTTTACCCTGATGGTGCGACTCTGTCTGTCTGATCGTCTGTCAAGATATCTCAGGATTTACTGATGCTATCGACTTGATATTTGGAATAGTGTAAAAAACCGCTAACTCGAGGCTATTGGACAGAAAAAAAATCTAATACCTTTTTTACTTTCTCTATAAAGGGGATCGAAATGGGATGTCAAGAATCAAAAGTAGAGCTATTATATCGAGTGGGGTATCAAATGAAAGAGCTTAATTTGTAGATTAAAGCACTGTTTTAATTTTTTTGATTTATGACGAAAAACGGTAAAAAATACAATTCCTCCCCTATTATCTTCGAAGTTACTGAACAGAAAAACCTGTAATAATTACCAATTATTAATGTCCTCCTAAATATTAGGTACAGGAAAAATATAACGGTTTTCCTAACTTGCACCGTTTTTGAGAAATTTGCAAAAATCGTAACACAAACTTATTTGCTCTTACTTTTTCTTGAACTATTCATGTATCTACTTATCAGTTTGTACGGAACCCTCGGTGCGTGAGTCCGACTTGCACTTGACCGGTTTTTAGGGTTCCATACCAAAATGGTAAAAAAGGAACCCTTATGGTGCGACTCTGTCTGTCTGTCTGTCTGTCTGTCTGTCTGTCCGTCTGTCACAGCAAGATATCTCAGGATCTACTGGTGCTATCGACTTGAAATTTGGAATAGTGTTAAAAACCGCCAACCCGAGCCTATAGGACAGAAATAAGTCTTATACCTTTTTTACTTTTTTTTTAAAGGGGACCGAAATGGGACGTCGAAAATCAAAAGTTAAGCGAATATATCGAGTGGGATATCAAATGAAAGGGCTTAATATGTAGATTCCAAAACCGTGTTTATATTTTTTCTTAGACATGTAGTTTTTGATTTCAGACAAAAAACGTTAAAAAAAATACCATTGCCCCCCTATTATCTCCGAAGTTACTGAGCAGAAAAATCTGTAATAATTACCAATTATTCATATTATCCTAAATATTACAGGAAAAATAAAACGGTTTTCCTAAATTGCAGCGTTTTTAGAAATTCGCAAAAGTCGTAAGACAACTTTATTTGCTCCTACTTAACTAACCGAGGCATATCGTCGACCGTAGGCTGAATTAGCGTAAGGGACATCAATGTCCCTTACCGTAATTCAGTCTACGGTCGACGATATGTCGATGTATGGGGACAACAGTACGTCTAGCATAAGTGGCCGTGACTTCGTATCTCGCGCGACAGAGCATCACCTGTCACTGTCACACTATATTGAGTGGAAAGAGATAGGTAGCATTTGTCGCGCGACAAAGAGTCGCGTGTCACAGTTGTGCTAGAGGTACAGTTTTACAAGAGCAAAGTTAAGTTTGTCCCACCATACAGTTTTTCTTGAATTATTCACGTATCTACTGACGAGTTTGTACGGAACCCTCGGTGCGCGAGTCCGACTCGCACTTGACCAGTTTTTTTTCTTCTTGCATAAGGTACATCGCGCGCTTGTGTGCGCGCCGTGAACGAACGCACTACAAACAAGCCAAGTTTTAAAAATGCGTAAGAATGCCCCAGTATGGATCGCACTGTCTACGCCTCGACCTTGAATACGTATCACGAGCTCCTAAACTGCCTAAGACTACTTCGGCTGCACTATATCAAAACCCAGTAAGTGCTCCAGATCATTTTTACCCGACTGCGGCGAAGCCCAAAGGAGGGTAATGTGTTTGACCTGTATGTATGTATGTATATCCGTTCCTGTGTCCGCTCGTAACTACTCAACGGCACAACCGATTTTGATAAATGATACATCATTGGATTCGTCTTGATGGCGCGAGTGTCACTGGGTATGAAGTTCGTTAAAATAAACAAAATGGCGGATTTTATGCACTTTTAAAGTGCACCGCGGTCGGCTTTTTTTTAGTAAAAATATTTAGTTATTATGTTTATTTTTTTACGCCCTTTTTAAAATAGTCTTGTCTGTCGTTATACTTTGGATCTTGGTTACATTATCCGATTTATGCAAGCCTTTGTGTGGATGCGGTAAGGGGTAGTTACACAAAAGATCCTATTGCGTCGAAGTGTATTCGAAAGTAATCCTAATTCTCATGTAATTTCGCGTAAAAAAGGTATCAAGTTATAAAAAACACATTACAACCATAATTGATGCCGTAGAAGCAAACAATTACCCTCTTTTGGTTTGCATAGAAAACCGACTGACTCCAATCACCTTAACTCAGTGGTTCCTAACCTTTATTGCCACATCACCCACAGGCCCCCTCTAGATTTGTATCATTACCCCTCCAAAAAATAGGTAATACAGGCAAGTATATGAAAGTACTCAAAGAAAAACGACTTAATATGAGTATTACCCCTGAGAAAACTAAATTTTACCCCTAAAGGGGTAATTACTCCCAGGTTCGGAACCACTGCCCTAACTGTTCATTGTACACTAACCTGCTTCAAATACTCTTGATAATACCGCACCCGGCCCAGATCGTTTAGGTCCTCCCCATTGTCCGAGAAGCCGTTCTCTGTGATGAGGACCTTCACGGCTCCGTACTGCTCCTTTATCAGCTTTAGATTGCTCCGGAGCCCTTCAGGGTTCACCTGGACAAATGGGCAATGAGTACAAAACACGACCGAATGGGACCGATCGATCCAATGGGACACCCACAACAATAACCAGATGATCGGGAGAAATCCGAATAATTTTAACAGAGTAATTCCTGAGGCCTTAAGAGGAAACAGGAGGGCAGTTTTTCCATACAAACGTAGTCCCCTGTTTCCTCCCTGGATAATGCCAGTAGAGCAATAATTTTTTGTCCAAAAATCTATGGCTACTATTGATATGTTCCTATGTTTTCCTTTTTACGATAAATTGATTCTCAAAAGAGATATTAACCTTCAAAAACCTAAAAAAAATGCCAGAGTTTCCGCTGTGTTCACACATCCAGAAAACAAATTTGACTAGATTATTAAAAAAAAAAGGAAAACATAGGAACACGGCCAAAGCCTTTCTTTAATGTTTAATGAAAAATTTAGTTAAATAGGTTAAGTTTTGGGGAAGAAATCAGGGGACTACGAAACGTTGTTTTCATGAAATTTTAAAAGGTATTTTCGGTCCAAGCTGCAGTTGTCTCAATCGCGCTCTGCGCGGGAGAGGCGGGCAGTGCGGGACAGCGACACATTTTACAAATACCTAATTTTCAATTCTCTCCACCTTACTGTTTCCTCTATGAACCTAGGTCACTTTTGCACATTATTTTTGTTTAATAATACCTATTGCTTTGCAAATCCGCGATATAATAACGTCATTAGTGCTAGACCGTTATAATTAGTTTTGTATTTTTTCATGTATTCACATGCAGATAAGTATAACAAACCATTACCAAAAATACAAAACTGGACACGAATTTCGCCTCTCTACGAGGCATCCTCAGGAGAAGCTGGAGATGTTTGCGGTCCGTCGTCCGTTGATGGAAGGAGGTGGCCGGTGGCCGCCATGTTGGTCAGCCATATTTATAGGCAAGCCACAACCCCTACTGTGCAAGAGTGAGTGAGGTGCAAAAATACGTAACACAGGTGATGACGCAACATTCAACTGTTCGTTAATGATCGCACCCCTACTGTTGTGCCTAATTATTTCTAATTGTTCTAGAACACTCTAACGCAATCCTTTTTGGCGGCTTTTTAGGGTTCCGTAGCCAAAATGGCAAAAACGGAACCCTTATAGTTTCGTCATGTCCGTCCGTCTGTCTGTCTGTCCGTATGTCACAGGCATTTTACTCAAAAACTACATGATGGATATTGATGACATTTGGAATATAGGTGTCTTTTATGAGCCGCTACTTAGTTTGGTATATAAATAATTAAAATAAATATTTTTAGGGGGGGCACTCCATACATGTTAAAGACAGTAATTTTTTTTTTCAGCAAATATCAACGTGTGGTACATAGTTCGACAGCTCTTTAAAAAACACTATAAGGTTCCTAAGTAATGTTTTTGATTAAGTGAATGTATTTGGAAATAATCGCTCCGAAAGTTGTGTAAATTGTCTCCCCCCCCTCTATTTTCTAAACCGTGCGTCCGAAAAATATGAAAAAAATCACGAAGGTAACACTTAATTAATACTTTCAACGAAAATTATTTTTAACAAGATCGAATGTACCGTTTTTGAGTTATTGCCGATAAACTGCGCTTCTCAACAATAGGACGTAATTGCTATGAAGATACGCTCTTTTGTTGTAGTACTTGTTTTACATCGTATTTTTTTTTACCTTATAGTTACGGCTATGGAACCCTACACTGAGCATGGTCCGACATGCTCTTGGCCAGTTATTTTTGTTTTATTTTTTGTATGGGTGTGATCAAAATACGAAAGTAATTATAACGGTCTAGCATTAATTAGTAACACGTTATCATATCGCGGATTTGCGAGGCAATACTTATTTTTGTTTTAATTAACATGGATTTCCGCCAAGTAACGCCTGATTTAATCAATTATTTTAGTAAAACATTGCCTAAGGACGAGCTGACTTGACGACTTGTCTTTTGTTTTTGACAGTCCGATCCATCAGTGGTCTCGTAACAACGAATTGTTATGGTACCTAACAATGTTTTACACTGATAAAATAGTTGATCAGATTGAGTGATTGTAATGTACCTGACAACCTACGGTAGGTACATTATTTTCTGCAAATAAACAACTTTAACTTTGAGTGATCTTTAGTGTCAGATTAGGTGACGTGCATAGATAAGATGTTGCAGTTATTCTAGATAAAAGATATCTAGAATAACTGCAACATCTTATCTACGCAGGCCACCTAATCTGACGCTAAAGTTCACTCAAAGTTAAAGTTATTTATTTGTCCGTACCGTAGATGTACCGTAGGTTGTCAGGTACAATCAGTCATTTTATGTCGACACTTGGCCAGAAAGCGGCTTATTCCGTACGCGTAGCACCACTTTATGGCCAGGTGTGGCATAAATAAAATAAAAGCTAGTAAAAACGTGAAGACCAACCTTGAGCCAAGTTGACTCGGCGGCCCCCCAGTCGGGGTCGCTCTCCATCACAGCTCCGATCTCTTCGATGCCCTCGACTAGGAAGGACCCCACTTTTTCCCCCGGCTGGGCGGAGCGGACCTTGCGAGACGTGTAGTGGTTCAGCGCGAAATAGTCGCAAGTGCCTGGTGATGACAAAACATGATTTATGGACGACCCCAGGCACCCCCGGCACCCACCCAGTCCGACCTCGTGTCGACACACACAGTCGACACCCGTGGGTGGGCCGGCTAGCGACCTGGTTCGACCCCAGGGAACGCCACGGCCGACCACCCGGTCCGACAATCGCTATGCAACGATAAATAAAAGGGCTTTCCATTTAAATATGGAACTAGCAGTTAACATGTCGTCACAATGCTGACGATTAGTGTCAAACTTCATATATTTCGTCACCAACCAACTGACCTTTAAACAAAAATGAAATTTCACCTAACCGTACATTTTAAAATATAATCGCCTCATTTTTAATTTAATTAATTATGAATATTTTATCGCCGTTGATATTTTATTCTTCCTATTATTGCATTTGAAATTATTCTATTTATTGTTATTTGAAGTTATTATTATGAATGTATTAATTAATTAATTGAATTGACATAATCCACTGTAATACTAACATTAGTTGTTTAAGTTCTGCTTGTAAATACTAACACATATGGACTCAAGGTCTGAAATAAATATATTCATTCATTCATATGCCCGGGAATGGGTTGCGAGTTTGTCAGATTCTAAAAAAAAAGGACGATCTTTTATTGTCGGCACGGCGCCGTCCACCGTGGAACGGCACGACGCCGTCACCGTGCGACGGTACGGCGTCGTGCCGTCGGACGGCGCCGTCAACGGCGCCGTGAACGGTGCCGTGGACGGTGTGACGGCGCCGTGAACGGTGCCGTGAACGGTGTGACGGCGTCGTGGACGGTGTCGTTTACGGCACATGGTACCGTGTGCGGCGCACCGCACACTGCACTCTTCCCGCTACACTGTGGATCGAAAGTCGACTCTCCATAGAAATAGGGACTTATTTTTGTAAGTGTATAATTTTTTGATTGAAATCGTATCCTTTCATAATTTTTAGGGTAAAAAACGATTTTGAGAATGGGATTTGGCTAAAAAACCGACGAGTAATATTTTTTTTCTTTAATTAAAGTTATTATAAAAATTAAGCCGTCTTCAAATAAAAGGAAAGTTTTATGCCAGCAATTTTTTCTGTCTTCCGGCCGCTTTCCGACTCCGTCGAACAGAAAAATTGTATATAAACCTTGGCCAGTAAATAAAGAAAGCCTCCGATCACATGTAATTGTCGGCCGAGGCGAAGCCGAGCCACTGCTTACTTTACTGGTCTATGTATGTAATATAGTATTTGAGCGTCTCGTAGCGTAGGTACTTCCAAATATTAAGGCTAACTCCGACTTCAAAAAAATAGTGTTCATAAAACTTTTATTTCTTCCCTTTTTGAAGTCGGTTTAATTTTTAAGTATTTTTTTTATTTCTTGATTTTCTTAATTTCAGTAGTGATCGAATTACGCTGTTAAGTAGGTACAAGTTTTCCTAGTGACTGATACACACATAACTCTATCTCAAAAACTACTGAACCCATTTTGATGAAAGTACACATTGACATTGCGAATTAAACCGAATGATGATGATATAATCACAAAATTAAAAAAATTAAAATAACCGACTTTCAGTGAACCTATTTTGATACGATATGCACGAGTGAATATGAACAATTCCCAAATCGCCGTATACAGGGTGGGAGGGACTATACCGACAAACTTTAACTATAGATTCTAACAACTATTAGGAGTAAAAAAAGTTATGTGATGTATAGTCGAAAAACGCTTACTATCAGAGATATTCATTATTTTTAAATGAAAACTGCCAAGTGTGTAACAAGCCCTAATAAATGTGACTAAGAGAGATAGTTTTACTAATTTTTTTAAATCCTTTAACTAAACAGCAATTAACCTTCGCAGTATTTGATGGTAAGCGACTACGACGAGGCCAAAAAAATTGACCTTTCGTTTCCATTTTAGCTTTTTTTTCTTTTTGATAACTTTTCCTCCAATAAGGACATGTTTATAACGAGGGGCTGAATTTTCTGATTTATTTTGTTCCATAAGACTAATGTAATGTAAAATGACAATATTCGACCCATGTTGATATAACATTATTTACTCGTCACACCACCAGGAATTCATGGCTAAAGTATGTCGGTATAGTCCCTCCCACCCTGTATATGCCTATAATATTCGAAGAGTTCCCATGATTTCTCCAAGATCCCATCATCAGATCTCGGTTTGATTAGACCACTCTGGAGGACAAATCCGTTTCAAACAAAAAAATAATTTTCCAAATTGGTCCAGCTGTCTTCGAGTAATAGGGTAAAAAATGAAAACCGTCCTTCTTTTGTGGAAGTCTGTTAATAACGGACTTCAAATGAAGAGATTCGATAAGAAATGTACAATTCACTATGAAAAATACCCAAATCGCTATATTTTTCTCGATTTTCCAAGATTTCATCATCAGATCCTGATTTGTTTGCAAGGGGACTACCTCAGTCCAAGATTTCATCATCAGATCCTGATTTGTTTGCAAGGGGACTACCTCAGAGGTATACCCTTTCAAATAAAAAAAGAATTTTCCATATCGGCTTAGCCATCTTCAAGTAATCGGGGAGCAAACCTACATAGAATGTTCTCTTTGTTTTGAAGTCGGTTAACACTAGAAATTCATTTGTAATAAGAAATGCACGAGAAACTATAACCAATACCAAAATCGCTATATGTGTGCCTATAATATTTGAAGAGTTCCCTCAATTCCTCCAACATCCCATCATCAAGTCCTGATTTGGTTGCAATGGGACCACCTCTAAAATATTCAAACATCATTCTTTCAAACAAAAAAAGTATTTATATATTGGTTCAGCCGTCTTCGAGTAGGTAAGCGGTGAACAAACACACAAAAAAAACGTCCTTCTTTTGAAAGCCGGTTATAAAGTCGCCGCGACCTCACTCATTCTCAGTGTGCCATACCCCGCGATTTTTCTAAAAAAATTGATGATTCTAGATTCGCCGCAGTGTGAGATTCACCTTAAACAAAACTACCGAGCCGTGCGCCGTCCACCGGTGCGGTGTGCCGTTCACGGCACCGTGGACGGCGCCGTCACACCGTTCACGGCACCGTTCACGGCGCCGTCACACCGTCCACGGCACCGTTCACGGCGCCGTCCACGGCGCCGTCCGACGGCACGACGCCGTACCGTCGACATGGGGCCGCGCCCTAACGACTTCCAACGAATTCTAAATATTTTATTACTAGAAGAGAAAAACCCAGAACGCCACCCAGGATGACGTCACAAATGAAGGGACTGGTTGAAAAGATGGATGACTTGGACTGAGTTTCGGTAGCCTAGTTGGTAAGTCGCCTGTGTTTGGCCCGGATAGCCGAGGAGATGCAGGTTCGAATCCTGCCCGAGACATGTAATTTTTCAATTTTTCTCTTCTAATAAAATATTTATGATTTATGGACGTTTTAGTGGGGGGGGGGGTCAGGGGGTTCATGTATAACTTGTTTGAATCAAACAAAACCCTCAAATAGTGGGCCCAAAAACTGAACACTAATATCTAAAAAATCAAATTCACGTTGCGATACAATGACGTTTATTCCAAATAGCATTTACCGGCGGCTTCGCGCGCGTTATACTCGTTAAGATCCCAAGGGAGCTTTCAATCCAAAACCAGGTCTACATGCATGCCAAATTTCATCTCAATTGACAATATTTCAAATTTTCTACTCCTTCATTTTATGAGCTGGATAGAAAATAGGTGGAATTTTAAGCTACCCGTATTTTTTCTTTTTCGTTTTAACTCAATTTTTCAATTAAAAATAGCAGTTTGAAAAGTAGCTCATTCTAAAAGGGCGTATGTAGAAAATGACGTCACTTTCCCAACTAGAATCCAGAGCGACAATTACGATTTAAAAAAACTAGAATCCAGAGCGACAATTACGATTAAAAAAATAACTGTCAGGCGTTACAGCGTTGTCAACATAGGAAGTTCGGGAAGACAACGATGCTTTTGCTCCTCTTATTTGGGCTGGATTATATTTATCACTTGCCGATGTGTACTCCATCATCATAATTTCAACACGCGGCAGATTCGTGCTATCAGCCTGAGAAAAACCTTCTGATGTCTTCATTATATGAAAAAAATCGGTGTCCGGTAAAAGAATGCCAAGTTAATAACCACTCACGTGCTTGATATTTTGCGTTCAACTCTATGCTATCTTGACATAAGGGTGCTGACATGCAGCTATAGCTGCATAAAGCACGTGAGTTGTTTGAATGCGTTATCGGAGTCCAGTGGGAAAGTGCCAAGTCTTTTAAGGTCTTCGAAAACGTGCAAATGAACCAACGGTAAGAAAATTAAACTTCTAAAGCCGCTAAGCAGTTGTAACAATTTTCAAAACAAATAAACGTCAGACGGCAAGTATGTCAGAAAATGACAACCGGATACCATACACTTTTTAATCGTTTCAGCACTAAGGTATCTCTCGATAATGCAGGGAAAATGACGTCACACTTCCGGTTCACACTAATTGACGATTTTTTCCAAAATGAATGGGAAAAAAAATCCAAAAATATTTTTTTTGAGCATAAAATACAGTTTTACCCAAATGGTTTTCGAATTAAGATCTTTTGAAAATATGAAATGTTGTCAATTCAGCCAGCTGTTACCCCGTTATTTAGTAACAAACATCCATATATCCAAGGGCAATTCTAATAGCGTTTCAACCGCTCTCACTTTCCTGGTAGAATTTTTGACTATTTCCCTGTAGGCTCGGATTACCATTTTCTGTTATTTTCTACAGGTACTGGTATTCTACAAAATAGCCTAAAATAGTAATCCGAGTCTACGGGGAAATGCTTCATAATTCTACCAGGAAAGGCTATTAGAACTACCGCCAAACATCTAAACATCTTCACAAACTTTCACATTTATAATATTAGTTGGATAGTTGGATTGACTTACAATTAGTTCTGTTATGGATTGGTCAATCTTTTGCATGTCAGAGAAACGGTGAATTTTGCTGGACAAGGAATTGGAGTTAGTGATGGTTGACTTGAGCCTTTTGGGCAAATGGACACGTCCCGTAACGCAACCAACCTCTTACCTTTCACCATGTTGATCTCTTCCGGAGTAAACGCAGGAAGCCTGGAGCGCATGTATCCTTGGTTCTTACTTTTTTGCTCCATATACTCCTCTAGTCTCGGAGGCCAGCCTCCCTCGGCAGAGTAAATGGGGTGGGTGTAACGGCCAACCTGCAAATAATATTTACTACGTTTTGAAAAAAAAAATTAAAAAAACCCAATCGAATGCGAGCCAGACTAAAACGCCATCTATGAGAACTTGTATTACACTTGTATTATTTTTAGGTTAAATCCTATTAAACACACACAAACTGTAGCAGAATTTTGACAAACCTAAAATGACATATATTTTTTTCATGTGGTTAATTAATTAGTTTAAAACTTCAGTAATATTGTGTACCGTGAAACGGTTGATTGTGATACTCGCCTACTATTAATTTAAACATCTTTGTACATGCACAATTTTACAATAAATGATTTCTGATTTCTGATTTCTGAAAACAGAATGATACAGAAGTCAAAGTAGATGGAAAAATTGAGGGCGCTTACTGGGTGCTCCGGTGGACGAGTGGTTGAGTCGCTGGGCCGGAAATCCAGAGGTACCGGGTTCGATTCCCAGTCTGGACACAGGTGAGTGCCATTTAATTTTTCTATGTACTTTGATTTCTTGTATCTATATATATAAAATGTTCTCCAAAATTCACCAGTCCGTCTCGGAGATGGTGTGAGGTCGCATACCCAGATGCAGTCCTCACAATCCCATAGATGAGAGTGAATGGGTTGTTATCCCCACGCTGGCTCACTGCGGGTTGGCGACTTCACATATACGTTTGAATTTCTACGTAAATGCCTTTAAGCGTGTCACACACTACGCAGATACGATAATATTTTATCTGCGTATAATAACTTAATGATCTGAAACTATCACACACTACGCAGATACGATAATATACGAGCCGATACATTCAGTCTAAATCCTTCAAACTGAGTAGACTTGTTTTTTGGTGCGGATTGTTTATACAGGATGTTTTCGTGCAGCTGGGCGGGTCGGGGCGCGGGCGGACGGCTCCGTCTCACATCAACCTGTATCTATCTGCAGATAAAATACTATACCATAATTTATATACACAAATCAATTTATATACGCAGATAATATCTTTGCCATCTTTCGATATATGTCGGTGCCCATCACGATAAAATATAAGTTATCTGCGCTGTGTGTGTTGTTAGCTCATTGAATTGTATAGGGAGCGATATTGACAGATATGCGTTCAGATACAGATATCTTATCGTATCTGCTTAGTGTGTGACACGCTTTACCTACTTCCTCGAAAAGATAATATTAAAAATATCGAATCATATTTCGTATAGCGCACACAAGTTCCGAACTCATTGGTACGAGTCAGGATTCGAACCCACCTCTGCTTGAAAGGCGCATGTCCGAACCACTCGGCTACCGTAAGGTTCTTCCTATTATAGTCACGATATCATGGTATTGTCTATTATCTGGTATTGTCAGGTCTGAAAATCAATAGGATTTAGAAATACTTACTACGTAATCGCGGGACAGTAGAGTTATGTTCAGATCTTCTTCAGTTTTCGGTTCCAGCCAGAACTCTTGACTGGCGAAGGATATTTCACCTGATAAAGAAACAAAAATTAGGACTAAACGACAAAGAACAAACGGCCAAAATAATTCTAGCCAAAATTAATGTTACAGAAGTCTTCTTCCTGTTTAAACACTGCATGTAGCTTCTTGCCAAACGGAGTAAAAATCGGGCCAACTGATAAGGACGCAGCTATCAGACAAAATATATCAAGCTACAAAATTAACCACATTTCAACCCAATGTTAACGTGGATTGTTAAACACTTCTTCGTTTGTATGTAGAAGCAAACGACCCAAACCATCTTAAACACGGGATAAATCATGTTCATCTTTCATTTCCACAGATAATTGTGTCAGGGCCAGAATTTTGCTTCGAATACATGGCAGGCAGGTAGGAAAGGAACATACAGAGTTTAAATAGGAACACTAACTTTCACAAGCCCTGCATCATTATTTCAATCGTGGTACGTTCACTGCTGTACACAGGTCTCTCCCAAAGACCTCCACAACGAACAGTCGCATGCCTCCTGCCTCCACCGACTTCCGGCGACCCTGACCAGGTCGTCAGACCATCTTGTAGGAGGCCGACCTAAGCTGCGTCTACAAGCCCTTAGCCCGCCAAAACTAAACGTGATCAACGTACTCACCACCATATTTAGGCTTAAACTCCTCCTCGTAAATCCTATACGCCTTCGCATGAGCCAGCAGTATATACTTGCTGCACAGCAAAGCTCCGATCTCATAGTCCTGCAACGCTGGAGCCAGGTCGCCCCTGTAGCCACTGTCGCACATGGCCACAGGCTCATTGATGGTCAACCAAGTGTGGACCTGGTCGGCGAAGAGGGAGAACACCACTCGGGCGTAGTCGCCGAACCAGTCCACTATTAGAGGGTTGGCCCAGCCACCTGGTGAGAAGTAATAAGTAGTGAGGTCACTGATTTTTTTGCGGCATAAACGGCTGCATCTTTTTTTCACGTTAACTTAGAAGTTTGATCTTTTCGCAGTTTCAAGGGACTATAGACCTGAGCATATGGTTTTAATTTCAACTCGATACCTCAACGCTTTCTCGCGATAAAGGGTCTTGACAGACAGACAGACAAACAGACGGACAACAAAGTGATCTTATAAGGGTTCCGTTTTTTCCTGAGGTATGGAATCCTAAAAAATGTGATCGAGAAAAGGATGGTACGGCCGTGTCTTTGTTTTGCTCGACTTGGCGGGGGCACTGCCGTGCCCCCAGATAGTTGCTTCGTACTAGACGAGTTTTTATGCCACACCCGGCCATAAATTTCTGGCCAAGTGTAGACATAAAATTATATGTAGTCCAGAGACCCTATACATCTTTAAAAATTTAGTGTTAAGTTTTGTAATGTAACGGAGACTCCTTACATCTTCATTAATTTTAGTCTATGTTTGCTTATTTTCTATCGTGTTTTGACGCCTAGATCGCATATTTACGTCTCTCGCTTGCAGCTCGGGCCGCAAACATCTGCGATCTCGGGCTTTTATCACCTTAGTTGTGTAATGTACTATTTTGCATCTTGGCTTACTACAAGCAACAGGTGCTTTAGTTACGTTCTAGCTGTACGAACCTAAGTCCTGTAGACTCTGCGGCAGCTCCCAATGGTACAGGGTGACGACGGGCTCGACGCCGCGCGCGCGCAGCCCCGCGATCAGACCCGCGTAGTAGCGGCGGCCGTCCTCGCTCACGACGTTAGGGAAGCCGCTGGGAAGCAGCCGAGGCCAGGCTATCGAGAACCTGCAAATGTGTAAGCTAAAAAGTATAATAATACTAGCATTTACCCGCGTTGTTCCCGTTACTGTCCCAAAGGAACTATTAACCGAGATATAAAGTATCCTACGTTTCAATCCAGGACTTGGTCTACTTGCATGCCAAAATTTCAGCCTAATCCACCCAGTTATTTACTAACAAACATTGACTCCTTTATTTAGTAATAAACATTCAAACATCCAAGCATAATATTATATAGTGTGATGTAATATACTGGTTGGTGGTGTAAGCACGGGCGTAGCGAGGGTGGTGCAGGCAGGGTACGTGCCCTGGGCGTCAACAAGGAGGAGGGGGCACAAAAACGAAATTTACTAACTACCTATACAAAAAAATACCATCAATCCAAATGCGCAAACATGGCGAATAAAAGTCATTAAATTGCGCTGGGTCAGCGTGGGGACTACGACTACCTTCACTTTCATTGAGAGTAACCCACCCCACCATCGGCGAGTAAGTGAGTAAAGTTGGACGAGTAACAGTCCATTGCGGGCTGACCGGGCACAGTGTGATCAATCGACCTTTCTAGATGCTTACTCGCCCGCGGTAGGACCACGGACCAGTGCTTAACACGTTCGCTGCGGGATCAAAACTGGCATTTTTTTATACGGTGCGTTAACTGGCCGATCGGCCTGGTACTTAAACTTTCCGCCGCGGCGATATGGGGCTTATTGGCCCGGTAAGGTATCGACAGATATAAATGACTATAACTAAGCAAAAACGTAAGAAATTGGATACCTACCTATCAATATCCATAGTAGACGAGTTGGTGGTCATAGTATTTGCTTCGCCTCGGGTTCCTATAATTCACTTGAGAGATATATGCAAAAATATATGTAAGGTCTTGTGACCCGAAACCGCATTGAATAATAGGTTTAAGGCGAGGTGAGACCAGAATCGGGCACGGAAGCCTAGTTTCCAAATCATTTTTAGAGCACTTATTTGACTCTTAGGTCACTGTAAAACCTATATAATAATATTCAGAACTGTATCTAGGGCTTCCTCTCACTTAGAACACGATAGCGAACACTTCGCTCGATAGAAAAGTAGCGCGAAAACACTATAAAATAAAGTATTTTTTTCATTTTTTTTTCATTTTGTTCATCACCAGTTACCTTTTCTGACAAAATTAATACCTGACAATCATGATTTCACAGTCATGCAGGGCATCCTCTCATGTTTGGGTTGATAACGTATACTTTTATGTTAGAAATCGAAGATAATCTGCAATAATCTGCATTCCGCCCGACCCTAGTTTGTATGTGAAATGCGAGCCAGGTCCTACCGCGCCTTAATTGAGAAGTATTAGTGATGGGAAATAAGTTATCGACATATTATTTTGAATATAATTTATCAAAGAAAAAAAGAGACAAATTTTATGATAGAAACATGACAGACAGTAACTATTATTTCTCATATTCTACACAGAAAATATTATTATGCCACACCTGGCTAAAAAGTCGCTTTTTCCGCACGCTGCGCGTATAGAAAAAGCCGCTTTCTGGCCAAGTGTAGACATAAAATGATGTACACAGCACGGGAGGTAATAAAGAAAGCCCTCGATTGCATATTTACGTCCCTCGCCTGCAGCTCGGGCCGCAAACATCTGCGACCTCGCCCTTTCTTTGTTTTACCACCCTAGTTGTGTAATGTACTATTTTACTGCAATTTCTTAATTTACAATCTCTAAAATATTTAAAAACCAATTAATTTACAACTAGCGGTAGAACAATTGCGCTAAGAAACAATAAAGTCGGTTTCTTTTAAAGGGTCCTAAAAGGTTCCTAGTACTAAACAAAGACTAAACATTTCGTCAAGTAAAAGGCGACCTTTTACTACGGCAGATTTAAACTTATTTCCAAAGAAATTAAACTTTACAACTTACAATCCTTTTGTGTGACTGTCTTACAGTTAGAACTCTAAGAATTTCTCTTACGTAATGTGTTTATTATTGTAATATTTATGATCAAATATTACTGGAAGAGAGTCGCCACAATCTAAAAACGTAAACAAACACTAGAGCTAGACTAATGCACTATCGTATCTACGTCGGTTCCCGCTAAGTACGTCACAACACTAGTCGGAAGTCACTATCACCTATCCAGTGCGGGAAGGGGTGGAGTGACCTTGTAATCGATGATGGGCCTTTCGGCCCATTACCCGCAAGGAATCGAAAAAAAAATCAGTCAGTGCGTTATCGGGCCGGAAAACCTTAGCACAGTTTTAATGCTTTATCGAGTAGCCCTTAAGGTCCTAAACTCAAACCTATACTTGTCTCTTGTACATACAGAAATACTCATTATACAGCCGCCGCACCAGGGTAAGTTCACCGTTTCTCGCCTCCGCACAGAGCGGGAGTACATGCATCGGGTATTTAGGCCTTATATCGCAGCGAACGTGTTAAACCTATAATTATATGTATTTATTTTCAAGATAACAAAGATCTCATTGTTGTTAGTACCTAAGAAACGTATGAACTTAAAACAATATGTTAGTATCAAAAGTTAAAAGTAATATTAGATTTTACAATTTTAATTGTTTGTACCATAATAGGACAATAAACTTGACAGCAATCATCCTCAGAATGCTGTTTGTGCTACCCCTTATTCTACTCAGCAGAGATGCCGCCTTTTTGCGCACAATTAGCCTGTTGATTCGATTTTTTTCTGTCCTAAATCGATTCTACTATTTCTGAGGAACAAATATCTATATGACACCTAATACATTGGTATAAGTATAACAGCCACAAATTGTAATCAAAAGTAGCAGATCGGACTGAGCATTGAAAACGCTCTATACAAAACGGTAGGAATTTATGACGTCATCCGTTGCATCGCTGTACTAAGTTATTTTAAGAAATTTAATTTGACGACCGCTTTAGCTTAGTTGGTAGTGACCCTGCCTACGAAGCTGGAGGTCCTGGGTTCGAATCCCGGTAAGGGCATTTATTTGTGTGATGAGCACGAATATTTGTTCCTGAGTCATGGATGTTTTCTATGTATTTAAGTATTTGTATCTATTAAATATATCGTCGTCTAGTATCCATAACACAAGCCTTATTGAGCTTACTATGGGGCTAGTTCGATTTGTGTAAGATTGTCCCCTAATATTTATTAAAAAAAAAATAAAAAAAAAAAAAAAAAAAAAAAAATAAAATAAAATTAATTAACTGTATATATAAGTCGTCTTCTCTCCACTACGTTTTGCTGTGCCCAACAGGGTCCACAATTAAGTTCTGTTATGTAACTACTAAAACTTAAGTTTGCCTAATATCTTGTAAACTAACATTGTGGAATGCAATAAATGATTGAGTATTGAGTAAGTCTGTATGAAAAAAATAGCATTTTGCCATTTTGAGCACGAAGAAGTGCGTTTAAGCACATAGTTGTCATACATTTATTTTTTCAGTGTTATTTAAGCATTCCGAAATTGACTTTAATTTTTCTTAAAGACGATAAAAAAAATATCGTGTTTTTTTAAACTTTGTGGTCTCATAACTTTATATTTTTTTATACATTTTTTGT
This sequence comes from Eudemis profundana, assembly GCA_947034925.1. Classification (NCBI taxonomy): domain Eukaryota; kingdom Metazoa; phylum Arthropoda; class Insecta; order Lepidoptera; family Tortricidae; genus Eudemis; species Eudemis profundana. The sequence goes on along the minus strand of OX344814.1, from coordinate 2,290,589 downwards.
TTATTTCTTTTGTGTTATGATAATTTAGTATTTTGCAATCCATGTGACTATATTATGTTGTAACATTCAACATTATTCAACATCCCAATTGCTGCAAATTCGTCGGTCCGTCTCTGCAAACATGGCGGAAGCGCTACAGAACCGAGACAACCCAATCAGCCTCCTGAAGGCGTTATTGGGCCAATATTCAGCGTTTTTACGGCATTTTAATTTTCGTCATTATTGTGTCTAGAGCTACCTTTTTATGAAACCGAAAAAAAGTCCCGGGAATCCCGAGATTAAGTCTAGTTTTATCAAAATTGTCACGATTTGTCCTTTCGTTATAGTAAATAATCGTCGGACAATAATGACTGTCAAACCGCGCGGTCAAAACGCTCGGAGAATCGCCCTATTATACTGTATCCTAAGCGTATTGTACGACTTTTGGGTGTAGTGAACCCACAGGCTGCCGGTATAAAAAGAAGTACAGTACTTACGCTTTAAACAGTGTTATTTTTACCGTACTTGAGCACCGAGCAAACCTGCGGGCCAGCATATTTGCCCTTACACACAGTGCTCTCCTCTCCCTCTCCATTTCGGTATCATCTTTCAGATCGTCTGTCAAGATATGCCCTAGACCTAACCTATGCTCAGGAGTGGAACGTATAATTATAGGACGTTGAACCTTATCTAGCTATCTAACCTTACCTATAAAAGTCCAGCCCCAAGTGCTCAATAAGCTTGAGGTCCTCCTCCCAGAGATGATAGGAGTCGCAGGCCACGTCGCCGTTGGTACGGTCGCTGATGAATTCTGGTCTCGTGTGCACGATGTGGTCCCATATGCTCTCACCCTTGTCTGCATATACAAAACCCAATTAATAAAACAACTTAAATGGATTCAATCGCGTCTATTACTTAATGTTTACGTCCCGACGTATCGTAACCCTTGAAGACTTAGGACGTATAAAAATAAAATGCTTACCACTGACATTCCAGGCTCCCTCGATCTGGTAAGCGGCTGTGGCTGCACCGAACTTGAAGCCTGGTGGAAAGTCCTGGCTGGCCACCCCCACTGCGCCCGTTAGCGCCAGGATACTACAATCATTACATAGGACATTATGAATTCTCAAGATTTCCTTTCGGGCTGATCAACGCGTCCGTTCTCTTTAATTTCACATGTGCTAGCATACTGAAATGATAATAGAAATCTGAATAGGGGTTATGAATTTAAAGATATGTCGTTTGGGCTAGTCAATGCGCTCAATAATAATAATAATTCATTTATTTCACGACCAACTTGGATCAATTATGTTAGTATACAGGGTGGATTTCAAATATCAGCGTAGCGGTACATGTCGGTCTTTATAAAAAAAAGTACTAAGGTTAGAGTATCGAAACTTTTACATTTGTTGACTAGTACTTTTATCTAAATGGCGCTTCAATAAAATTCACCGACAGCTTAATAGTTTTTTTATAATACAACAAAACATATGTCAAAAATCATTACCATGTAGCAAAAACATTCAAAACTTCATGTTTCTTGTGAAAAATTTCAAATACGCAACGTACGAATCCGATTTTTTATTTATTTATAATCTCTCCATACTGTATTCTTATATATACAAAAATATTGAATTATTCTTTCAACAACTAAGTATAAATAAAAATATTTAAACTTTTAGTACGAATTTTCGTCATCACCCTAAATGTAGTGTCAAAGTCAACACAGTTTTGTCTAAGAACGATGAAATACAGTGCGTATACCCTCTCCTGCTTCCTTAGTTCAGTTCCAATCACGACAGAGAGTGCATGTTGCTGCATGCGCGCACTGAGCAAAATTAACGACAAAAGTGTATCCGAGGAAGTCAATTGTCACGAATTCCAGTCATTACCATATTGCGAATTATTTAAAGTAAGTATTTGTATAATTTTAAAATTATTTCCCTACAAATATGTGACATGAAATGGAGATACTGATCTGGCACCGTCCATTCAAATAATATTAGGCGTTCTAGAATAATCTACAATAAGAATGCATATCGTCATCACCATATCCGTCATCACCGGTGCTTACACCATGTATGGTGATGATTTCGTATGTATGGTGATGACGATTCTTTTTATTTATCGAGTTATATCAATGTTGTTAACACTGTCATATAAGTAAATGTTCTCCAAACAATGTACCTAACGGATATCGCGTAGTTCTCTGTCAAAGGACGGCATAAAATTGGACTTTATAATACATTTTCCTGTCATGGTTTCAATATAAATTGAGCATTTGTTTAATTAATACCTTGTACCTACCACGTCATCAATTGTTGAAATTCACTCGGCATGTTTCGGGTGATCTCGACGCCCTTCTACAGGAGAAATTGCGACAGCGGCGCAGCGAAGACTACGGGCCGCCGCTCTGGTAACCCACCCATAGTCTTCGCGCCTGCGCGGGCGCAGGGGGAATAGGCGAAGAACTACCCACATTGTCAATATCAACCGTACGGTTGCAAACAACACTGACCACATCAAATTCTAAGGGCGCGTCACCATTAACCACGGGCGCACTACGTGAAACTGTCTTCTAACTATGGGGAACTGACCATCCACTATCCCGATTGAAATTCGGGCGACGACTAATCTCGATGGCCTCACGAACTTTGCGAGGGATAAACAACTTTTCTCTCGCTAATACGGAAACCTTATCAAAACTGATATAGTGCGTCGTATCCGAATTTAGCGAATGTTCCGCCACTGAAGAATGCTCTCCAGTTTTTTCATACTGCGTATGTGCTCCGTTAGTATTGCGCACTGTGCCTACTTGGCTGTGCCCCGAGCATATTGACCCCTTCGATTCTGTTTTGAAGGAATCAGTGGAGTGTCTGCTCAATGTGTCTCGGTGCGGGCCAGTGGGACCAAGCTTCTCTCCCTATCCGGAACGGTGGACTGGGCGTACGGCGCGCACGGGATGTGAGTCTGCCGGCTTTTTTAGCATCGGCTGGCGGAGTCAAAAAGCTCGTTTCCGAAATTTTCGCGCTGGGTGTTGGTAAGGCAGCCATTCCGTACGCGTCTGAAGCCCAGGCAGCTTGGACGGCCCTCAACCCAGGTTCGGTCCTACCGGAAAAAAACTGGAACGTCAGCGGGCATGGGATGACGTAGGGGTAAAGCGGGTTATGGACGGCCTGTTAGAGGGTGCTTCCAATGTGGAGAGAGCGAGACTGAACGCTGTAACGAGGCCCGAGTCCGGGGCATGGCTGCACGCGCTTCCCTCTCCACACCTGGGTACCCTCCTTGAAAACGATTCGTTAAGAGTAGCTGTGGCTCTCCGCCTGGGCTGCGATGTTTGTGAACCTCATTTATGCATCTGCGGCACCATGGTTGAGGGTAACGGTCACCATGCCTTGAGTTGCTGTCGTTGTGCTGGGAGATTTCCTCGCCACCATGCCCTCAACGACATCAACCGGAGGGCGTTGGTATCGGCAAATGTTCCGTGTTTATTGGAGCCTCCCGGTGTTAGCCGGACGGATGGCAAGAGACCTGCTGGAATGACCTTGGTACCCTGGTAGAGAGGTAAGTGCCTACTGTGGCACGTTACATGCGTCAGCACTTTTGCTGCCTCGCATCTTGCTCGTACCACCAGGTCTGCAGGAGCAGCCGTTGAGGTGGAGGCTTGTAGAAAGCGCGATAAGTATTCGGTACTTACGGGTTATATGTTTGTCCCGTTTGCGGTAGAGACGACCGGGTGTTGGGGGTCTGACGCTAAGGCCTTTGTCGCAAAGATTGAGCGGCGTTTGCATGAGAGGGGTCTTGACCCTCGTTCCGGGTCATTCTTGGTGCAAAGGTTGTCCATCGCGATTCAACGCAGTAATGCGGCAAGTGTGTTGGGCACCTTTGCGCCAGGAATGACGCGGGTGGCTTACTTGACTAGTCAGATATTATTGTACTCAGACTTTGTGTAAATTTTGACTGTGTATTTTAATTGAATTTAAGTGTTGTTGAAATCCATAAATGTTTGTTTCTTTGCTTACCGGCTGTTTTTTTATCCTATTACCTATAAATCGTCATTACCCTAAACATAACATCATCACCATACCTCATAAAATCATTACCATAGCTTCGTCGTCATCACCATAACAAGTTTGAATTTTTAGGAGCTCATAACTCCGAAACTATGCTTCAAATGATTGGCTAATTATACAGATATTAATAATCAAAGTCTCCTTAACAATTTATGATAGAATAAAATGCATTTCCATGAGTTTTTTTAGAAACCAATTTTTTGTATGGTGAAATTTAAGTCGATGAAATCCACCCACACACTTACAAACTATTGTTAGTACAATAAAATCAATTTACAAATTAAAAGTTAAAAATTAAAAACAACACCCCTATTTAGGTGGACTATCACACAATGGTTCACATACGCGCAGTCGAATCGTTCAGCAATCATTCTCAGGGTGCTGTTGGAGCTGGCCCGAATCCTGCGCACCAGGGATGTACACCTTTTGCGCATGGTCGCGTGGAAGCAGTCTATCCGCGCCTGCGCGAACATCCCCGACGCACTGCAGTATCGGGGCAGCCCCATAAGCACTCTGAACGCATTATTGAACTGAACTTTGAGAGCATTACGAGTGTAGTCTGCCCACAGGCCCCTAGTATGCAATGTTGTACAGTAGTCTTTGAACAGAGTAATTTTGGCCTCCTTAGAACATTTAGCGAACCTGCGAGCTATCGTGTTAGCTCTCACAGACAATGCTCTCCGCTCACGCTCAATATCTGTATCGTCTTTAAGATCAGAAGTCACAAGATGCCCAAGGTATTTAATGCGTTCTCTCATTATCATACGGTACTTTAAGAGATTCAAAATTGAACAGTTTGACGGGTCAAATTATATTACGGACCATTGATGGTGAAGTTCTGAATTAAGTATCTGACTTAGATTAAGATTTCTTTATTTCATTTTATAAAATAAAAATTAATATTAGCCTTAAGTCTAAGTTAAGCATATTACACAAAGGAACAACATTAACATTTTGATAAATTAGTTCCTGAACTACGGATATTTTTTTTTAAAAGGACCCATAAACGTATTTATATTATGATCGTCAAACAAATAAATTATGAAATGGAATAAAAGTAAATATCAGAAATCTATTTAGCAATGTAGTTAAAAAAAAAGTAGGTAGTGAAGTAAAATGGTAGTGTAGTTAGTGTAGTTAAATGTCAAGAAAAATTAAAAACGCCTGACAGGCTACATTGTATTGAATCCGCTTTATTATTTTACTGCTACATGCTTACCGTATATTGACTGAAAAACCAAGTTTCCTTCAACGTAAGTCTAGTAATCTGTAGGTAATTATTTTATTGACAAATGTAACACGTGCGGAAGATAAGTTAACCCTGGTTTATCATCATCATTTTTTTTATATTCGCATGCGAAACGTTTATAGTAGCTTAGCGTTTATTATTGTTTTAGCTTGAGCAATAAATGCTTTCTGGGCATTTCTCCAGAAATGTCTGCGGTCACCTCATTCATCTGGCCCTTTTTAACCGCCGACGCAAAAACGACGGGGTGTTATAAGTTTGACGTGTCTGTGTGTGTAAATGTGTAAATGTCCTTGTGGCATCGTAGCTCCCAAACGGATGATCCGATTTTAATGCGGTTTTTTATGTTTGAAAGGTATATCAGTTGAGAGTGTTCTTAGCTATGTTTGGTGGAAATCGGTTCAGGTCTTCAACGTCATCAGGTCGTTTGTTATTTTTGGTCGGGGGTTTTTTAAATTTTTAATTTAGGTTAGGTTATTCATACTAAATTTATGGAGACAAAGTAAAGCGTGTCGGTCGCCGCGGCATATCGTTAGAAGATAGAGGGGGGGGGGGGGGGGCACAATTTTCACAACTTTATATTATTTTGTAATTCAGAATAGCATACGCTTACCCGAATGATAACATTTTATCGAAATATGTGGGCTATGAATATAAAAAAAAAACGTTTTTTCGTAACGCAGCGGTAATTTGAGTAAGGAATTAGAATTTTTTGTTATAAAAAACCCAGAATATCGAGAAAATTCATAATAAACATCGAGGCCTGGTTGAGAACTACCGTAAAACTGCATTTAAAATATTACGAGACATCTGCAATTTTGTAAAAGTTCATCTCCATTATAGGCACTAAAAATAATTTTGGCCCGACTGAAACAGGTATGTAAAGTTTCCTGGGGCTATTTGGAATACCGAAGCCTGGTTGTGGTGTAATATATTCAAAACTCGGCTACTTGCACATAATAGTATAGGTACATATTACACAACAAGGGTGGTAATACAAAGAAAGGCCGAGATCGCAGAAGTTTGCGGCCCAAGCTGCAAGCGAGGGACGTAAATCTGCGATCGAGGGCTATCTTTATTACCTCCCGTGTTGTGTACATCATTTTATGTCTACACTTGGCCAGGACGCGCAGCGTCCGGAAACAGGCACTTTAATGACCAGGTGTGGCATAAAAATTATAATTCTTAGAGCTCGTTACTATTCAAAATAATTTTCGTTGAATGTATTTATTAAGCGTTACCTTCCTGATTTTTTTCATATTTTTTGGATTTACGGTTTAAAAGTTAAAGGGGGGGGACACAATTTATGCAACTTTCGGAGCGATTATTTCCGAAAGTATTCACTTAATCAAAAAAAAGTACATAAAAGCCTTATAATGTTTTTAAAAGAACTGTCGAATTATGTACCTCACGTTGATGTCTATTGAAAAAATTTTTTTTTAGCTTCTGTTACATGTATGGAGGGCCCCCCCTAGATTTTTTTATTTTTATTATTTAACTACCAAACTTAGTAGCGGCATCTACAAGATATCTATATTCCAAATTTCATTGGTATACGTCTTGTAGTTTTTGAGTAAAATGCCTGTGACATACGGACGGACGGACGGACATGACGAAACTATAAGGGTTCCTTTTTAGCCATTTTGGTTACGGAACCCTAAAAACTAACATTCGTCCCATTTTTAACCCCCTTAGTAAACGTCACCCGTTTAGTAACAATGTTATATTAAACATCTTGTGTGTTATAAAAGAATCTATATGCAAACTTTCAAATCTCCAAATGAACGAGTTTCATACAACCGTTCAACCCCTATATATTTCGAAAAAGCCTTCCTTAGCACATGTTTACGTACTTTGTAGAATATAATGTTCCAATTTTCAGACTTATATCTTCAGCGGTTCAAGCTCTGCGCTGTCATTATTATTTAAATAATTCTGTACAGAAAACAGAGAGCTTACAAATAGGTAAATGTGATTCCACGACATTCATAATTATATCTCATTATAAACAGTTTCTTTATCTTTATTATCGATCAAAAGAAGACAATATTTCAAACAATCTCTGCCTCCGCCCTAGTTCAACCGTGGTGCATGTGGTTATAAAAGTTTGACGATCGTTGACTATAAAATAATGAATGTGACGACTTATACCTACCTACACGAGTCTCGCGAGTCGCGACAGCACGGCCGGAATTGAGGCACAATGAAATGACGACCTTAGAGCGCCAGAAATAACGTCCATATTGAAACGTAACTAAGAAAAAAAATCAATTAATGAATAAACGTGGACACTTTCTGTATAATTTATTTTTTATTGTACTAATAATATGTTGACGGCAAAAAGTAAACACTTTTGAAGCAGTTATGTATTATAGGGCTATCCAAAAATTACCAATATTTGAGACTTTACAGTAAAGAGAATTTGTATAAGTTTTAATAATTTATCAACTCACATAATACAGGGTGGGAGGGACTATACCGACAAACTTTAACTATAGATTCTAACAACTATTAGGAGTAAAAAAAGTTATGTGATGTATAGTCGAAAAACGCTTACTTTCAGAGATAGGTATTCATTATTTTTTAAATGAAAACTCCCAAGTGTGTAACAAGCCCTAATAAATGTGACTAAGATAGTTTTACTATTTTTTTTAAATCCTTTAACTAAACAGCAATTAACCTTCGCAGTATTTGATGGTAAGCGACTACGAGGCCAAAAAATTGACCTTTCGTTTCCATTTTAGCTTTTTTTTTTCTTTTTGATAACTTTTACTCCAGTAAGGACATGTTTATAACGAGGGACTGAATTTACTGATTTATTTTGTTCCATAAGAATATTAATGTAAAATGACAATATTCGACCCATGTTGATATAACATTATTTACTCGTCACACCACCAGGAATTCATGGCTAAAGTATGTCGGTATAGTCCCTCCCATCCTGTATAGTATTTAATATAAATTGGTGAATTACAGTTATCTATAATTTCTGATAAGATAAGCCAGAAAACGTGAAACTTACTGAACCTTCTTTATTAATGACAGTCGCGATCGGTTAATTAGTCTAATTTTGATTACTTTAACTGGGATGCAAGCGTCATATCGTAATAGAGGTACTTTTAAAAAGTTATGTATTACGCTGTGTACTCATAAAATCATAATATGATAAAAATTTAGTTTTTTGGTTATTTTACACTGACGCCGAACCTTAGAATGTTTAATTCTATTTATTTTAACTATTACTAACAATACTTTATACCACACAAAAAGAAAATTACAGTTATCGAATTATGTCCAGGTTAAGGTAATTTGCTTGGTCTATTATGCACTTTAATGCGCGGTATTTTTTACCGTAGTCGGGTTTTTTAAAGTACCTAATAAGGTGGTTATTTATTGAATAGGTAAATTTAAAGTCGCTTATTTATAATTTTGTGTTAATTGAAAGGCACTCACCTCACGACCGCTATAAAACGCATCTTGCCACCGACTGCATAGATAGCCGTGATAAAGATACCTGCATACAGTGACACCGTAGAGTTACAAGCCAAGTTCTTTGATGCCATCGAAATATAGTAAGTATGGAAGCATAACATAACTGACCGTAAAACGGTCGTACTTTGCACCAAAATTTGCTCCAAAATTAGAAAATTCGAAATATAATTGTCAGTTTTGAATTTTCAGACATACTGGTTTTAACCCCTGACGCAAAAACGACGGGGTGTTATAAGTTTGACGTGTCTGTGTGTGTAAATGTGTAAATGTCCTTGTGGCATCGTAGCTCCCAAACGGATGATCCGATTTTAATGCGGTTTTTTTTGTTTGAAAGGTATATCAGTCGAGAGTGTTCTTAGCTATGTTTGGTGGAAATCGGTTCAGGTCTTCAAGGTCATCAGGTCGTTTGTTATGTTTGGTCGGGGGTTTTTTAAATTTTTAATTTTTATGTATAACATGATAAATGTATTTCCTAACGCGTTACAAATAAAAAAAATACGCCACTATCTATTTCGTCAAAGATATTAGAAACAATAAATTCGGAGCAAAGTTACCCATAGACGCGGCAATACTTTGCTCCTAAATACTAAATGTGTCTAGAGAAAAGGTAGACCAAATTTGTTCATAAAATGGGAACCGTAATAAAACAAATAACAGAGATAGAAAAAGTGGTGTGATGTGCAATATTAATTTTATACGTACCAAAATTCATAGATATCAAGAAACAACCCGTTAAATATGTTTTCGGGGTTGGAGCATAGTTATCCCTGTAGGAGCAAAGTAGGGGAGACTGGGTATGGTTGTCTCGCGGGTTGGTTGTCACAGCGGCCATAAAATAATACTAAACGAAGGAATAAGTGCATCGATTGGTGAAATACGGAAGGAAGTACAGCTCTTGCAATCTTTTAGCACCGATCGATATACCTACTTAATGTTTCGTTTAGTATTGTTTTATGGCCGCTGTGACAACCAACCCGCGAGACAACCATACCCGGTCTCCCCTAGGACCGTTTTACGGCACTCGAAATCGACCCCACGAACTAGATACGTGCTAAAGGGGGTAGAGGGGAGGACTTTGTGCCGAAGAAAAAAACTATAGCATCAAATGCAGAGCTCGGAATCGGTATTTTTAAAAAATCCCCGAAATAGCCACATATTTCGAATTATTTCATGCTTTCTATGTAGGGCACAATCATGTACTTATTTATGTAATGACTTCGTATTATTACACTGTCCGATTAAAAAATGAAATAATAAACCAAAGAACGAAAAGAACGGAAAATACCGGTATTTTTTATGCAAAAAAGGTATCCGACCCCTGGTCAAATAAATATCTCACGTCCGTAGCTTTGTAACTAATCATAGATTGCAATTTATCTAATTATAGATCGAAATGCAACCTATTGTTATGAACAGCGCCATCTATGTAAGAACAAGGTTATTACCTAGATGGCTTTTAAGGTATATAGATTATTTTTCTGCATAATCTATATCACTAGACTAAATAGTTCGCAGTGGTTCCAATAGACGTCGCTGTAATTAAAAGTTAGATTTAAGATATTATGCTTAATTCACTACTCCCAAGAGCCCCTGCTTCGTCCACGATCCGACACCTATGCGAAAATAACGTCTACTTAAACTTTATATGAATATTTGTCATAATCGTAAATGACTTTACTTCAAGACCAGTGCCGGGTTAGCCATATAGCAAGAACAGCAAATGCTACGGGTACCCGCGCATTGGGGGGCCCCGCGCCCACTCGCAAAAAGGGACCCCCCCCTCGTTATGTCATTTCGTCACATCTAAAATTACCGGTCAGTCGGTATTTAAGCATATGTAAGACCAATCACACGAGGAGATCCGTAGAAGAACTATGGTTACCGATATAGCTCAACGCATTGCAAACCTTAAGTGGCAATGGGCAGGGCACATTGCTCGCAGAACTGATGGCCGTTGGGGTGGTAAGGTTCTCGAGTGGCGACCACGTACCGGAAGACGAAGTGTTGGCAGGCCTCCCACAAGGTGGACCGACGGTCTGCTGAAAACCGCGGGAAGCCGCTGGATTATAGCAGCACAAAGCCGACAATCGTGGAGATCCTTGGGGAAGGCCTATGTCCAGCAGTGGACGTCTTTTGGCTGAAAATGATGATGATGATGATGAAGACCAATCAAGGGCCTCTTTGAAGAAATGCTACAGGCCCCGCGCTGGCTTAATCCGGCACTGCTCAAGACGTATTAATTTAAAAAAGTGGGTTATGGGGCAAAATTCATCGTCAGTTTTATGAGGCGTTATCATTTCATACATTATATTTCGATATTTGATCCCTAAGAATATTGTAGTATGTAAAGGTCAGGTGAAGCCGATTTGCCTATTATTTACCCGTGGAGGAACACATTTTATAGATTTCAAATAAAGAATCCACCACGAGTAAATAATAGGCAAGTCGATGGAAATCGAGTTCTGTAGACACCCCCTCGTACTGACTTGGTTTAAAATTACATCACAAAATTTCTCTTTCTTTCGAGACTCAAGACGTATTGATTTTAAATAAAAACCGGTCAAGTGCGAGTCGGACTCGCGCACCGAGGGTTCCGTACAAACTCGTAAGTAGATAAGTGTATAGTTTAAGAAAAAATGTATCGCGGTTAGTTTAGTAGGAGCAAATAAGTATGTGTTACGATTTTTGCAAATTTCTAAAAAACGGTGCAATTTAGGAAAATCGTTATATTTTTCCAGTAATATTTAGGACGATATTTAATAATTGGTAATTATTACAGATTTTTCTGTTCAGTAACTTCGAAGATAATAGGGGAAATGGTATTTTTTAACGTTTTTCATCATAAATCAAAAGCTACTTATTTAAGAGAATAAAAAAAACGGCGTTTTAATCTACAAAATAAGCCCTTTCATTTGATACCCCACTCGATATAATAGCCCTACTTTCAATTTTCAGAGTCCCATTACGGACCCCTTTAAAAAAAAAGTTAAACAGTTACAAGATTTTTTTTCTATCCAATAGGCTCGAGTTAGCGATTTTTAACACTATTCCAAATTATTCAGTAGATCCAGAGATATCCTGCTGTGACAGACAGAGTCGCACCATAAGGGTTCCTTTTTTACCATTTTGGTACGGAACCCTAAAAATGGGTTATGGTTTAATACTTTAATTCAATATTTCTACACAAATGTACGTGCTATTGCTATACTGTCGAATAATGTCGACAAATATTAAAACGTGATAGCGTCTCCAATACAATAGTATGGACAAAGAACTGCCATAGGGATCATCATTCGGCGTGAGGTGTATAGGTACCTAGTTTATTTAAATAAATGTTGATGGAGGCTTGGCCTTCTATCGTCTATTTGTTTATTTCTAGTGGTATCCCAAAGTAAATGTTGCGCTATCGGCAGCTTATCTATATCTCAAGTACATAAACTGGATAAGTGCGAGTCGCTCTCGACTCGAACTTAACTCTGACGTGTACCTATCTATATATTAGAAATTTGCTTATTTGTTAAAGATCGAAATGACATTTTTATCAGGCAAATTGACTCTAAAAATAATATTAGGTCACAATACAAATATGACATATGTACGGTTAGACCTTCCAGCTTCATACTTAGAAAGAGCTCATATGTCTCTGGAATTAAAATATTCAATCATTTGCCTGAACATATTAAATCCCAAGATGGAATCATGTTTAAAAGGAAACTTAAGGAGTGGCTACTAAGCAAAGGTTACTATAATTTGAATGAATATTTTAGATAGATCCAATGTAAGTTCCTTTTTCCAATCTAGTTCTTAGTCAAATTTCTTATTATTTTGTTTCTATATTGTACGCCCGAAATGGGTAAACTATTGGACTTTATTATTTTATGACATGCGAACTCAATGTACACAGTTTTTAACAATAAATGCTATCTTATCTTATCTTATCTTATCTTATCTTTAACATTGTTCGCATAAGTGCAGTGTCGTAAATAGCCTTTTCTGCGCCCTGTGCGAGCTTCTATAACTGCGCCCTTGTTTTTTACCTAGGGTCCTGCCTGGTCTGGCCATTCTTGCGCCCCCCAGAGTCTACGCCCTGTGCCTGGGCACCGGTGGCACCGCCCTATATACGGCACTGCATGAGTGTGTTCTTTAATACTTTCTCTTCATCAATAAGCTATTTGATGACAGATCAACATGGCCAAATTGGCGCGTTAGGTATTTAAACATAATATAATAAGTTACTAAATATATACAGTCTAGGTGGTCCGGTGCTAAGCGACCTGGTTCGATCCCAGGGAACGCCTCAAGCCCGATATTTCTTGCGTAAGTATTGAACAAGGGCTTGAGTTAATAGGACTTGTAAGGAATGTCAGGTAATAAAAAAAAAACTATATGAAAGAAACATGATGTTTATTTTGTTAGTTTTTAAGTTAAAAACCTTTCAAACCAGAATGATACTAATGAATAATGTCATAATAAAATTGTTGATTTAATATTTTTAATAAGAGAAACTGGTGAGTTTCTTCCGGCGCTGTCTTCTCACCACAAGGTCACTACCCGAAGCGCCAAAAAAAGAATAGAATCAGACATGTAAAAGAGCCCTTGAGGGCCTGGGCGATTCTCCGAGCGTTTTGACGGCGCGGTTTGACAATCATTATTGTCCGACGATTATTTACTATAACGGAAGGACAAATCGTGACAATTTTGATAAAATTAGACTTAACTTCGGGACTGTTTTTCGGTTTCATAAAAAGTTAACTCTAGGCATCGTTTTTTTGAACAATATTTACTGAGACAATAATGACGAAAATAAAACGCCGTAAAAACGCTGAATATTGGCCCGCCTACTTGCAGAAATAAATGATTCTGAATTTTGATCATCGCAATATCTATCATGTATAATGCCTAATAAAATTAACATTGAAATATAAAGCCAATATAAATATATTGATTTATTCATATAAAGCTTGACTTGGGCTGTATAGCTTGGCTACCCAATTTTTTTGTTTCCCATTATTTTTAATTCCAATCGCTTTTTTCCCCATTTACTTGTTTCCCGATCCTATGTATTACCAATGGCATATTGCCCCAACTACGTCTCTGCTTGGTCTTTTCGCTGAAAAACATATGTAATTTTATTTCATTATTTGCATTTTGACATACTGAATACATATCTGTTATGTATACTGTAGCTAGTTGTAATGACTGTTAGCTTAATAGTCTATTTCTCGACGTGAAACATACGTTTCCCATTTTGTATTTCGCCGTTTGGAGGTCCTTTACACCTCCAAAACATAATGTTCTGACAACGGAGACTCCTTACATCTCCATTAATTTTAGTCTATGTTTACCTATTTTCTATATTTTTTATCGTGTTTTGACGCCTAGAGACCCTTTACATCTCTAAAAATGTAGTTTTAAGTTTTGTGTGTAAAAGGAAAAAAAAACTGTGCCCAGTTATTTGCTTGTTCCATTTTATAAATGTCATCTTATGTAATAATGTCACAATTGTTGTAATGTTGTTTTTAAAAGAGAAACTGGTGAGTTTCTTCAAGCGCTTCTTCTCACCAGAAGGTCATCTACCGAAGCGCCAGAAGAAAAGAAAAGAATCAGACATGTAAAAGAGCCCTTGAGGCCTACTTACAGAAATAAATGAGATTGAGTTTGAGTTTAATTTTTGCCGGGCGGCTTTATCCCCGATCCAAATTATTCACAACTACGTATTTTGGCAAATAAATTAGTTCTTCGAACTTTTCGAAAGTACATCCGTTCTGTAGTCATTATAATTATGAATGAGAATGAAAACGCATATTCAATAACAAATATTTTAATGAACAATCCAAGAAAAGCTCCATGACCCAACCCGGACGTTAGGTATCCGCATTGTTGTTTAGTAAGGAAAACAACATGCATTTAAGGGTTAAAAATAGGCATATGCGTGGGAGTGTGAATATGTATGCGGAGTTGGGGGTAGGGGCTGGGGGGTGGGGGACATCCAGCGAGCGCGCGCGCAGCACGGCGCGGTAGTACTCCGCGGAGGCCTTCGGCGTGCGCGGCCGCAGCGGCTCCGAGAAGTCCACCGAATATAGTCCAAGGCGAGACCTGGAAAATACAATATTTAATGCGTTTTATTTAAGTTCACCCTGTATATTTGTTTGGTGCACAATAAAAACTGGTGAAAGGGCATTTCTCCAGAAATATGTCTGCTACTCATTCATCTGTATCCATACATTTAGTATGAAAAAGGGCCAGAGAAATGCCCGAAATACGACCCAAATTCGCACACGAAAGGCTCCTTACCGTCGAGCAAAAAACGCCAAATACATGTTTCTTGTATTCCCATTAATTTTTGATTTCATTTTGTTTTTATTATTTGTTATTACAGCGGCAATAGAAATAGACATTCTGTGGAAATTTCCAATCTCTACCTATTATTATACATTCCTATAACAGACAGCGAAGGCTTAGTAATATCAAGGACCATTAAAACAAGAGGACTGTCATTCTCCATACTTTGGATCGTGCCCCGACCGCAAGGGGATATCCAGGCAAAAAACAAGATAGCACTAAAAAACTAAACACTTAACGTTGTTATAATTGAACAAAGTAACATAGTATAGTAACAATTAGTTCGTAAACAACTAATAATAAATTGTTTTTTAGGTTTTATTTATAGTTAATTTTAGTTTACTAGTAGTTAGATAAATAGTTTTTAGATTGTCAAATACAATGTAATAAAGTGCAGATGTCAACTAATGATCCTAAGTAATAATAAAACTAACGTTCAGGTCCAACCACCCGATGGAACGCATCCGACTTCTCTCTATCGCATAACGCGTGCTCTTTCTGGTCGCTGGCTAAACCCCTCCGCGAGGAAAAATTTGGTACTACGAGCCGCGCGGCCAAAATCGCGGAGTGAGCCACTCCAGGTATTACAAAGTAGAAAATACTGACGTGTATCCGGCCGTCCATTCAAAGTTGTCCATGAGAGACCAGGCGCTGTAGCCCACCACGTCCACTCCGTCCTCAGTAATGGCCAGAAGAAGCTGAAAAACGTAAGCAATGAACGCAATTATTACTAGGAAAAGAGGTCTGGGTTCCATCACCCGATTTAAGGAGGTGGTCAAGCCACACACACACAGTCACAGAACGAGTAATAGTACTGCGTACAGAAGTTTCTCTTTCTAACAAAACTGACGTTCGGGCTCGACTGTCGGACTGAACGCACCGGATCCGACCGTCTCTTTCTGTCGCATAATGCGTGCTCTTTCTGGTCGCTGGCAAGCCCCACCGGAGGGGCAACATTTGGTACGAGCAAATCGCGAAGTGAGTCACTCCTGCCATCGTGTGGATGCGATAAGGTGTAATTACACAAAATATCCCATTGGGTCGAAGTATATTCAAAAGCCCGGGTAAGCAAACTGAAGTGGCAAATGGGCAGGGCACATAGCTCGAAGAACCGATGGCCGTTCGGGCAGAAAGGTACTCGAGTGGAGACCACGTACTGACACGGCCACCTGCAAGGTGGTCGGATGAGCTGGTTATGATTGCGGGGACTCGCTGGATGCGGGTGGCTTCTATCCGGCCCACGTGGAAATCTATTGAGGAGGCCTGTGTCCAGCAGTGGACGTCCTATGGCTAAAATGATGATAATGATGATATTAGAAAAAACATCTAATACCAAGATAAGATTAGAGATCTCTCTCCAGCTAGTCTCTCTCATCTCAACTGACCAACGAGCTAATGGCTTGTCCACCCCAGAGATCAGTGGAGAGACTATCAGCTCATTGGTCAGATGAGTTCCTAGTCTTGGCCAAAGTATAAAGACAACCAAATAGTTCGTCTTCGCCGTTTAGGAGCGCGCGATACCTACGGTTGCCTAAGGCACAGGGCTGCCGCCCGTCGGTTCTGTAAAATACCTACTTACCACGACGTAACTTTTATTAGGTTGACCTCGAACGAACAATCGCTCGGCGGCATCCTTTGTGCGTGTCTCACGCGGCAAATTACAAAGAACTCCAATAGACCAGGAGCTCAGTGCAAATTCAATGTTGTTATTTATAATACAACTTTAGTAAGTAAGTAAGTATGTGACTAGGTATATGAAATAATAGTAAATATAGTTGCGTCTCGACATTTTGAAAGTAAATACTAGTAAGTAGATAAAGTATAGGTACATCATTTGTAAAAGGTTTGTGTAGTCCGAATTATTAGTACCTAAAAGTTTTTATTTTGGATAATCAATTACTTAGAAAAACGTCGTTTATGCTAGGTGGTAAAAAATGAAACTTCATTTAACTGTAAGTAAAATTAATGGATACACTTAAAACACTATTCCTCAAACATCCGAACACACTGCACTAGGTATACACGACTTCGATACTTCACTTTGTGCGTTCGACCGCACGCAGCGTTGGCTCAGCCCTGAATCGCGCAGCCGGCAATGCTTGCCTGTGGTGCGTCCGTACACGGCGCGCACACATGCACGCTCCCGATGTACCTTTTGTCGGAACATAAACTACCGTATACCGTGTCTTGGCCCTCTGTGGCCGTGGTGTGTACCTATAGTTGATAATATTTGTTATTGTACTTACCAACCTACCAGTGGCGTGGCGTCCAAAGAACTCGATTCCTACCGGCTTGCCCAATAAGTATCAGGCATTTGACCACCTTATTCTACAGGTCTTAAGGAAAATATATGCCAAATCTGCACCGGCTTGCCCAAGGATATCTTTGACGCCACGCCACTGCAACCTACTGTACACTATTTTCTGCAAATAAATAACTTTGACTTTGTGACCTTTAATGTGCGGACATTACGGCTACTAGTCGTGGCCACTAAATGCGACCACAAGTGGTTCAGTTAGGCCACTACTCGCCGGCACCGGTGGCCGCCACTGGTGGCAGTATGTGCGGCCGTTCTAACCATCTGCTGTCGTTCCATCTTGAAAAGTGTCCTACCCATTTCCTGATCAATCGGATTGTCCTTACACCAACATCTGATACTTTCGTTTATGCCTTTCGGCATTTGGTGCGTGATCAAGAACCGTGTTACCTACCTAGCATGGCCGCTTCATAGCTCAATTTTTATATCGCTGTAAACTAACCTGTTTCAAATATTCTTGAAAATACAAGATCCGGTCCACATCGTACATCTCCCCACTGTCGGAGTAGCCGTTCTCTGTGATGAGGATCTTCACGTCTCCGTACCGCTCCTTTATCTGGTTTAGAAGCTTCCGGAAACCTTCAGGGTACACCTGGACAAATGGGGAATGAATATAAGACACGACCTCCATGCAATGGGACGCCCTCCACAATATTAAGACGATCGGGAGAAATTCGGATAATTTTAACAGAGTATTCCTGATGCCTTAAGGCGTAAAACAATGAAACTATATTCACTGCGCGTACGGAAAAAGCCGCTTGCTGGCTAGGTGTGGCATAAATTTTAATTCTCTTGAGTGTCGAAATAAATGTTTTTGCGACATAAACAACCGTATCTTTTTTTACGTTAACTTAGTTTGATTTTTTCACTTCTTCAAGGCACTGGTAGACCTGAGTACGGTTTTATTTTGAACTCAATACCTCCACGCGTTTCCGAGATAAAGGGTCTTGTCAGGCAGACGGACGGACGGACAGATAGACGGACGGACAACAAAGTGATCCTATAAGGGTTCCGTTTTTTGCTTTTTGAGGGCTCACTCCGACCTTGCTCGGGCTCAGCTATGTTTCTTGCCGGAGTCTTCTTAGCTGGGCTAGGTTTAGCGAACCGGCAACTAAAACTCCCTTAGTTCGATTCACACATTCACATAAGGACAGGTTGATCCGCTTCAACCTTCCCGCTGGTCCTTTGCTCACTTTCAACAATCAGCGTAACTTCAAGGTGGCTCTGGCCTAGCCCAGACGCTTTGGCTGCCACCTAGTCCGACCCTTTTTCCAAAGGGGACCGGGACTGGCGACCTGGTTCGACCCCAGGCGCCCCCCGGCCCACCAAGGTGGCCTGGCCAGTGACCTAGTT
This sequence comes from Eudemis profundana, assembly GCA_947034925.1. Lineage (NCBI taxonomy): Eukaryota > Metazoa > Arthropoda > Insecta > Lepidoptera > Tortricidae > Eudemis > Eudemis profundana. The sequence goes on along the minus strand of OX344814.1, from coordinate 2,271,787 downwards.
TGACCCCAGGGTACGCCACAGCCCCCAACTGGTTCGACTTTTGCCACGCTTAAAAAAAACTAAAAATAATGAATGAATGAATGAATTTTATTCCAGTAACTAAGACTCATACAAAACAATTACAGATTTAAATTATATTTAAATTACACAGGTGCATTTAGCCCACAGCAATGACGCACGTATTGGCACTCCAACCTCGCCCCTAATGGAGACCATTTACATCTCTAAGGAAAATGGTTTTATTTTTAATTTAGTTTTTAAGTTATATCGTGAGTCACAGTTTTTTTTATATTTCTGTAAGGTATTTAGTAAATATTTTCAGTTTGTATTTTGACGTTTGGAGATCCTTTACACCTCCAAAACATAATATTTTGACAACGGAGACTCATTACATCTCCATTAATTTTAGTATCAATTTGTTTTTTATTTGTCTTGTTTGGACGCATAGAGAGACCCTTTACATCTCTATAAATGTAGTTTTAAGTTTAATGTAATGTATTAATGAAATCTTATATTAACGCCATATTGTTGTAATACTTTTTGGTTAAAAAGAGAAACTGGTGAGTTTCTTCCGGCGCTTCTTCTCACCAGAAGGTCAGTACCCGAAGCGCCAAAAGAAATAATAAGTACATATTTAGAATCAGACTTGTAAAAGAGCCCTTGAGGGGCCTACTTACAGAAATAAAATTATTTTATTTTATTTCATTTTATCATGCTTAAAATGGTAATATTGGCTTGTAAAAATTGAAGACTAACCTTGAGGTAATTATTCTCGCCGACCCCCCAGTCGGGGTTGGTCTCCATCACGGCTCCGATCGTTCCGGATTCTTCCCCCGGCTGGGCGGCACGGACCGTGAGAGACGAGTAGTGGTTCAGCGCGAAAAAGTCGTAAGTGCCTGGTGATGAGGCAAAACATGATCCATGGGCGTATGTATTGGGAAGGAGGGGGTATTATCAAAGTGACAATTTTTTACGTGTGTTGAAGTGAAATAAAGACGCTGGGCCGGAAATCCAGAGGTACCGGGATCGATTCCCAGTGATTTCTTGTATCTATACAAGGTGTTTCATTGAACGTAATACAACCCATGTTTTTCAAACTCCTCACCTTGGTGCTAAAACACTGTGCTAGGTCTCGTGTTGTTAAACTCATCTTAATTCATTAATATCACTGTTTTAATTATTCACGTTGTTTTGGTCTCATCGTGGTTACCCCACTTAGAGTTAAGAGAAAAAAGTTTGAATCTAATTTTGTAGTGAAAACTTATCTTTTTGCTTATCTAGGTCGATAATTTATGAATAAAATGCATGCGTTCTGACACATTATTGAAGTTATTGGGCATAACAAACAAAGAGGTCGCGTAAGCATGACGACATGAGGGGTGCCCATACTACGAGATTGCAATTTCTTAATTCTGTTAAAAGCATGCTTATTTTAAGCAAATGTGTCAGTACCTTAAAGATACTTAATTTACTAAGAAAGTTATTGATACCAATATTGTTTCAGTTCTGTTTTAATTGAACTTCCCTAAATGCAGATTTATTACTAGAACTCAGCAGGCGACAATCCGTAAAAGCCACAGTTTTGTTCTTTTCGACAGAAAGAAAGCTTTTAGCTTATTTTTAAATATATTTAAGGTCGTTTGTTAAAGAGAATGAAAGTGAAGACGCAACTCGAGAAGTGCTTCACAACTTTGAGCTTAGTACTTATTGTATTGTTGCCAGTCGCTATAGTCGACTGTAGCGACTGGCAATGAAGGAAGGAAGGACCCTTCCCCTGTCCCTTCCGTGTTATTCTAAGTCTTACCTTTCACCATGTTGATCTCTTCCGGAGTAAAAGCAGGCAACATGGAATGCAAGTATCCTTGGTTCATACTGTGTTCCTCCATATACTCCTCTACTCTCGGAGGCCAGCCTCCCTCGGCAGAGAAAATGGGGTGGGTGTAACGGCCAGCCTACAAATAATATTTCATTACCCGAATCGCCAAAAGAAAAGAAGATAAAAGAATGTAAGACATGTAAAAGAGCCCTTGAGGCAAAAATATATATATTTTTTTTGTTTAGGCCTACGTTTTGAAGAAAGATAATACATGACTCTTCTTATCATCATAACAATACGTTGGATGCGTATCAGCAGATAAAACGCATAATTATGTCGTGGAAAATGGTGCAATTAAAGATGTATCATAACAGATTGGTATTTTAGTTGTGTGGAACAGGATATTTATTCGTGCCCTTTGTGAAATCTTGTGTTTAAAAGATCTAAACTAACTTATATCAAAACCCTAGTTTTATTTTGACATATATACCTTTCCACTAGAGCCACAGATATAGTACTTAGGTTCCGAACTTATTGGTATGAGCCAGGGCTTAAACCTACGACTTCTGCTTGAAAGGCGCATGTCCGAACTACTCGGCTAACTTCTTCCTAAAGTCACAATATCACTGGTACTGTCCGGTACTGTCAAGTCTAAAAAATCAATAGGATGTAGAAATACTTACAATGAAGTCGCGGGCCAGCAGAGTTATGTTCAGATCTTCTTCAGTTTTCGGTTCCAGCCAGAACTCTTGATTGGCAAGGGATATTTCACCTGGTGAAGAAACAATATGATTCAGTTAAGAAATTTATTATTTGATATAATTTGGATGATTATATGGCTCCTGCGCCATCATCAGATCAGCTTCATGTCATAATAGTATTTGCATTGTCCTCTGATTTACATATTCTTGCAAAATTTCAGTTTGATCGGTAACCGAGAAGTGGGTGAAATTTAACTTGCAAGATTTGATTACAAACAGACACACAGACATCGGGACAGGTGAAACTAAACAAAAGCTTGTAAAATTAAAACTCAACAATAAAGACCAAACAGGTATAATTCCAGACAAAATTAATGGTGCAGAAGTCTATTTCCTGTTTAAACACTGCATGCTGCAGCTTCATCATTATTTCAACCTTGATACGTCCTCTGCTGAACATAAGTCTCCCCCAAACCCTTCCACAACAAACGGTCGCACGCCTCCGGCCTCGTCCGACTTCCCGCGACCCTAACCAGGTCGTCAGACCATCTTGTGGCGGGGACCCACGCTGCGTCTACAAGCTCTTAGCCCGCCAAAACTAAACGTGATCAATGTACTCACCGCCATATCTAGGTTTAAACTCCTCCTCGTAAATCCTGTACGCCTTCGCATGAGCCAGCAATATATTCTTGTTGCATAGCATAGCTCCGATCTCAGGGTCCTGTAATGCTGGAGCCAGCATGCCGTCGTAGCCCGCGTCACATATGGCCACAGGCTGGTTGACGGTCAACCAAGTGTGGACCTGGTCAGCGAAGAGGGAGAACACCACTCGGGCGTAGTCGCCGAACCAGTCCACTATGAGAGGGTTGGTCCAGCCACCTGATGAGAAGTAATTATCGATTTTGAGTTGAGATTAGACATGGACGGTTAATAGTTACTCAGGTAAATATGGGCACGTCCTCGGTATTTATATACCCACGAGTGACCATGATCATATCAAGTCGAGATCAGTGTGGTAACTGGGAAAGACTCTGACTTGACTTGAATTTGAAGTACAAAAGTCGTTTTCATTTCCCGAAACAAAAGTCAATACTTCAGCTCGTGAAGAAAAGGTAAACCAGATTTGCTTCGTAATATTGTCTTGGTTTCCGCGATTATCACTCATAGTAATAAAACAACTTAAACGGATTAAATGTAGTAATATAAGTACGCGATTTAATCTGTTTAAGTTATTTTATTACTATCAGATTTGCTTCGGTTTTCCCTAAGATATATTTGAAGCCTCGCCGCTTCTGTGTTGTCTTTCTACGTCGTCATCATAACGAGTACTGCGGCCAAGACAAAAGTTTGGCTTCCTAAGCAAATAACTTAACATATTTAGGGAGCCGAATCCTTGCTTTCGTCGGACAAAATCAAGAGGAGCTTTGTCCATTGAGTGCCTGGTGTTTCAGGCCAAAGTAGACGGACCACGTGGTAGGTCGCCCATGAGGTGGACCTACCAAATCAAGTCTGCCACAAACTCTCTGCCAAGAGTGTAACGACAAAGAAGAAGACAGTCAGGGAGCCAAACTTTTGACTTAGCAATGTTTCTGTTAAAAACTCGTACGCACCTAAGTCCTGCAACCTCTGTGGTAGATCAAAATGGTACAAGGTGACGATGGGCTCGACGCCACGCGCGCGCAAGCCGGCGATCAGATTTGCGTAGTAACGGCGGCCGTCCTCGCTCACGACGTGAGGGAGGCCGGTGGGAAGCAGCCGTGGCCAGGATATCGAGAACCTGCGAAAGTTTACGACAAAATTAATAACAATAATGTTACTCCCACTAGGATAAGCGTATCGTCATGACATCTTAGAGAATAGGATCACAGTTTAGTAATTTCTCAAGCGGGAGTGAGAGAGAGGAGACAAAGCTCGACTAGTGTTACTTTCTCCCTGCAATTCACACAAACCCCTTCATAAACTTGTTCGCCTGTACCAACTTACCTGTAGAAGTCCAGCCCCAAGTCCTCAATAAGCTTGAGGTCCTCCTCCCAGAGATGGTAGGAGTCGCAGGCCACATCGCCGTTGCTGCGGTCAATAATGAACTCTGGTCTCCTGTGCACGATGTGGTCCCATATGCTCTCACTCTTATCTGCACATAGAAATCCCAAGTATAGACAAAAAAACTTTCTCTGGCTGAGCGTACGCGGTGTCAGTGCATAAGCGATTAGTAGGACACGCGCATATGTAGAAGTGTAGTCTATTTAACGTAACACCATTGTGTGGACCTCAAACTGTGTTACTCATGTGGTCATCGTGACCATTTTGGCTTAAAACTAGTGATTTCTCGTAAATAAAGGCACGCAGGGCCAAGTAGAAAGCGCTGATTTTGGAATGGATTCTCACCTTATGGGTAGAACAGTGTTGACTACTTGGGTATATAAGAATGAATTACACTCACCACTGACATTCCACGCTCCCTCGACCTGGTGAGCGGCTGTGGCTGAACCGAACTTGAACCCTGGCGGGAAATCTTGGCTGGCCACTTCCACTGCGCCCGTTAGCGCCAGGATACTAGAATCATTCCATAGGACGTTATGAATTTTCAAGATTTCCTTTTGGGCTGACCAACGCGCCCATTTACCATAATACAAACAAATACAAATTTGAAGTCGGATACTTATTTCTAATTTTGTGTCAATTGATAGGCACTCACCCCACGACCGCTATAAAACACATCTTACCACCGACTGCATAGATAACCAATGATTGAGATATATGCTACCGGAGACACTGTAGAGTTACAAGCCAAGTTCTTTGATCCCATCGATAAATAGTAAGTTCGTATGGAGAAATAACTGACGCTCAAAATCGTGTCAAATCTCTCTTTCTTGAGCCCTCTCCTTGACAGCTTGGTACGACACAACGTTCACCTTTTCCTTAATTTGGTCCATGTCCCTTCAACTTTTCTTTCTAATACCGGGTGCAGCCTGTAATACGAGCAAAAAATTAAACCATAGGTTCTACTCCTCAAACTAGACAACTTTTATTCAGCGACTTGTAAAAATAACTTGTGGTTTGATTTTTAGCACACTTTAAAGTTTATCCGAACACGCAATGTATTGCGAAATTGATTACGTCTGTAGGGTGACAAGATTGACAAGCAATGTCAATTAGACGGATTTTGATGTACATTGAAAATACTAATTAATTTGTATGAAAAAGAGACAATCTAAGGACTACATATTTTTAAAAAGTGGTTGAACAAAAGTTTTATTAATTGAGGAATAGAATCTACGGTTTAATTTTTTGCTTGTATTACAGGCCACACCCGGTATAGTTTTTACATATTCGTCGTGTCGTTTCTTAATGTCAAAGCACTCAAAACTATCCAAGTAACAACTGTGCTGAGAATCAGCTCTGAATCTAAATGGGCAAGGTGAACACAAAGCTTGAAAGCCACCCCTGCTTTTTGGAGTTTCATCAATTTCAAAACCTTAATTCTTTACCATGAAACTTTACTCTGTATATGTAATAACTAATAAGAATTTTATTTTTGTCGACAACCCTAGCGGTGGGCGTTGCGACTAGAAAGAGCGTGCGTTATGAGTTAGAGCGGGAAGGTAGGATTCGGCGCATTTTTGTGACTCGAACGTCGTGGGTTCTGTTAGACAGTGCGACTTCTGTACGAAGTACTATTACTTATTCTGTGCCATAATGTAAGTTAGCTTGATTGTTTATATCAAATGATTATTCGACTAAAAGTGTTCCTGATGTTACGCAGGATTCATGTCAAATTTATTTAAAAACATCCTATATTATGCCAGTTAAGGGTTACCCGCCATTATTTAGGGTCAAAAGAGGTTACCGGGGAGAGTGGGTATACTTTTTTTGAAATGAAAAATATACCGATTTATATTTTTAACCAAGTCTATTTCAGGCTATAAAGTGTCATTTCGGTGGCACAGTTGGTAGTGCCTATGTTGGCGCGGAGAACCGTTGGAGACTGGAGATGCAGGTTCGAGAATGTGCATGTCATTTTTCAAATTTCGCTTTCAATTTAATAATCAGAATTCATTTTCAGATAATAGTTATGATGGAATACGAATAATAAAACCTTTATTGCCACACTGGAAACTGAACAGTTACAAAACTTACAAAATACAGAACAGAACAACAGTAAAAAAAAAAGACAATTTAACTAAAAAAAACCGGTCAAGTGCGAGTCGGACTCGCTCACCGAGGGTTCCGTACAAACTCGTAAGTAGATACGTGAATAGTTCAACAAAAACTGTATGGCCGTTACCTTAGTAGGAGCAAATAAGTATGTGTACGATTTTTGAAAATTTCTAAAAAACGATGCAATTTAGCAAAACCGTTTTATTTTTCCTGTAATATTTAGGATGATATTAATAATTGGTAATTATTACAGATTTTTCTGTTCAGTAACTTCGAAGGTAATAGGGGGGGAATGGTATTTTTTTGAACGTTTTTGGTCATAAATCAAAAAGTACAAAATTAAGAAAAAAAACAAAAATGGTTTTGAAATCTACAAATTAAGCCCTTTCATTTAATATCCCACTCGATATAATAGCTCTACTTTTCTTTTTCCACATCCCATTTCGGACCCCTTTAAAAAAAAAGTAAAAAAGGTATAAGATTTTTTTTCTATCCAATAGGCTCGAGTCAGCAACTTTTAACACTTTTCCAAGTTTCAAGTCGATAGCATCAGTAGATTCAAAAATATCTTGCTGTGACAGACGGACAGACAGACAGACAGAGTCGCACCATAAGGGTTCCTTTTTTACCATTTTGGTACGGAACCCTAAAAACAATAAACTACTAGTAATAATTGATGAAGACTTGGCCTTCTTTCGTCTATTTGTTTATGTATAGTGTTGTCTCAAGTAAGTGTTACGCTATCGGCAGCTTATCTATATCTCAAGTACCTACAAAAACTTGCTACTAAGCGTAATTGATTGATATAATTGAAGACACATACACCATAATAAGGCGATTATCATAGGGTCATTGATTCACCAATGTAATCGTGACGAAGTAACCGAATCCTGTTTATTTCCCTGCCTCACCCCCACAATGGTATGTTATTACTTATGTTACATTATGTTATTCCATTTCTTTTGCAGTTCTCACAATTAATCGATTAATTTACCGGTCCTAATAACTATATTTTGTTATTATTATGTTATTTTGCGTGCATTCAATTGTTTACATACACACTACACAGACATAGATGGGTGGGTCAATTGCAGAAAAAATGTACCTTTTACTTTTTTTTGTCTGATCATGGTGTGTCTTATACCATTTTACTCAGTATCACGAGCACTTTTCATTTATGAAATAAAAAAAAATTGTGCAAAATGTCCCAACTTTTCCGTACAAATTTTGAATTTCTCAGTTAAATATAGGGGAAAATCGTAACGAAACTGAGATTTTATTTTTTCTCAGTTTCGTTACGATTAAGAAAAAGTAAAAGGTACATTTTTCTGCAATTGACCCAGATACATAACAAAATAATTCATTTTAGAGTCTGTGCGGAAAGAGAATAGGCGTGGCGAAAAACGGAACTAACCTAACCAGTATGGCCACAGAACAGAAAATACGGCACATACGGTAGAAAAGCATTACAGCGCCCCCCAAAGTTAATCCTATTCTCTTTCCGCACAGACTCTATCTACTACATGCGATGCAGGCAGGGGTCGATTGCCCCTGGGAGGCGTACGTCACTCAGCGATTTTGTTTCGCGGTAATTATTATTGTCCCTTGCTTATGCCAGTTGCGTATTTTTTAGGAGTTGTCATATTTGGTTGTAGAGTCGTGTAAGCCGATAGTGCTATCGGCAAATGAGTCAGTCGGATCGCCTTAGCATTATCTAGATCCCATTATCGGCTAAATAACGACCCCTATTTAGACCGCAAACGTTATCAATTGTTAAAATCCTTTAATCCTTTCATATTCCTGCACTTTTTCACTTCAGCTCGTTTGTGGTGCGCGTGCCGCGGCCGCTGCAAGAGACCATCGCAAGTGCTGACTTCTGGCCGAAGGGTGTCCTGTTTCGACGGTTCCGGGGCAACCTGCCGAATCCTACACCGGAGACGACGATGTAACGGGGCCACGCCGCGCCGTTTCGTCGCCTAAATAGATTTATTATTCCTACGTTTCATGACGCATTGGTTTTACTGTAATGTCATGTTAACATGTATTAATAAATAAATAAATAATTGAAACCAATATTCCGTAAACTTCTTTATTTTTTTTCACTAGAACACCATATCTCACATAACATGACAATAAACAAGCACTGAGGCCATGGTAACCAGAGACCATCGACAATATCGTAAACCTCATCATCCCCCCTCAATTCTAATTCACCATAGAATAAGAATTTAAAATCGGAACTTTCATAAGACTAACCTAACCTATGGTATTCTATAAAACCATAATAAAATACACTGAGAAAAAAAATTCTTTTCGGAGAAAATAGAAAGTTGGGAAATGAAACAGTTGGTAAATGAAATATTTGGGAAAAATAATTCGGCGCAAAGGCAGGATACCGTTTAATCCATATAAGAAAACTGAGAAATATAACAAATAATTTTTAGCCCAAATAATGCATAATAAAATAAGGATCCATATACGACCGCTAAAAAATTGTCTAACTAAAATTATTCAAAAAACAAAATATACCAATGAAAGCAGCAGACCAAAGTATTATTATGCAATAGTATTATTATGCCAAATCAATTATACGAAACTAAAATAGGATAAAAAAATATAGGCGAACGAAAGGTATCCCAGTATTTACAAAAGACGCAGAATGCGGAACATAGCAACGCGAGCCAAAGAGCGAAAGGCGAAAAAGGACGCCAGCGACGCGTCCTTTCGACATTTTCGGCAGCCACAAGACTTGGACATTAAGGTGGTTCTACATGCCCCATCCCGTTCTATCTGACAAGGCGACAACGATTGATTACTCATATTTTTGTATCTATAGCATATATCATATCACTGGACATTTTAATATTAAGTTTACGATGAACCCGCACGGACGGTATCATATCGCTTATATAATACACTTTATTATTTGAGAGATATAGATAAGCTGCCGATAGCGTAAGACTTACTTTGGGATAACTCTACACTTAAACAAATAGACGAAAGAAGGCCAAGTCTTCATTAATTATTACTAGTTATATTATGTTTTTCTTGTTAAATTGTCTTTATATTTCTTACTGTTGTTCTGTACTTTGTAAGTTCTGTTACTCATTACTGTTCAGTTTCATTGTGGTAATAAATGTTTTCTTATACTTATTCCATCATAATTTTTTAACACCAAAATAGAGTATTTCTAAAACTAGTACTTTGAATTGTATCTGCAAACGAGCTCTCCCCAGTACCCCTTTTTGACGCTAAATATGGCGAGTAACCCTTATCTGGCATATAATATAGATGTTTTCAAATAAATTTGACATAAAATGTTACGCAGGAACACTTTTAGTCCAATAATCATTTCGCATAAACTATCAAGCAAACATACATCATGGCTTTTTTTCTGCTAGCAGAAAAGTAGGTAAGGTTAGAACTGCAACCTCGACAGAAACAAACCTGCAGCAGAAAAATTGTGTGTGTTGAAGGAAAATATGCGAAGTGTTCTGCGTGCAGACGGTTCTGCCATAAGCATTATGATATTCAAAAATATGACGAATATTTCTCGGAATACAGTGAGGACCTGGATCAGACGGCACGCCGAAGAGGGCATCCTCGAGGACAGACGACGTCATAACCACGGCGTTCGCTGACTCACGAACGAACAAAGAGTGGACATGCAACACCATTACGAAGAACATCCTTTTACTCCCACCCGATATTTTGCGGCACAACATGACGTCTGTCTACAAACTATTAGAAATTATTTGCACGGCACTGGACTGCATTACAGACATTATGCTGAGAAAGTAGCCTTAACGGATGATCATAAAACAGCGAGAAGGAATTTTGCAAACGCTTATTTAGACTACGACTGGACTAACACTATATTTACAGACGAAAAAACATTTCGATCTTCTCTACACGGTCGCTTAACTTTGTGGCGTTACGATAACACCCGGTACACAGAAGATCATGTCGTGCCTAATCAGTTATCCGGTCGAATTTCAGCGAATATGTGGGCGTGGATGGGTATCGGAGGAGTAGGTGAGCTTGTCCATATTTCTTCTCGGCAAAACGCAATGAAGTATGTCGAATCTATGTTACCGACAGTGCGAACAGTTTACCCGCGTGAAGATGTGCCAGTATTTTCCTACGTTCATGACAACTGTCGAGTGCATACTGCCAGGGTAGTCTCAAATTGGTTTGATCTGCATAATGATGAAGTTACTTTGATTCCATGGCCGAGTAGATCCCCAGACCTCAACCCAATAGAAAATTTGTGGGGTTTGATGGTCCAAATGTGGGATAACAGAAACGAGAGAACAAAGGAAGCAATTGAGCAACATTGTAATTACTTGAGAGACGGTGACATTTGCACTCGTCTAATAGGGTCAATGCGTGACCGATTACAAGCCGTTATCGATAACCATGGTGCACACACTAGGTTTTAGATACTGAATCTTATAATTTAAATTAGTTCTGTTAAAGATTAAATAAAGTTTTTTTTCATTTCACAAATTTTATTACTCTTTTTACTTATATAGCTTGAAAGACCAACAATGGCATGTTTCTGTCCTTAAAATACTTATGGGAATGACGTGATTGAAACCTGTAATCTAAAGTTTATGCTGGCACTGCACTTGGCAGTATTTGCCCAAACATGACTGCATTATTTTTGATTTTATATTCTAGAGAAATAAATGCGACTAATAGTTGAGCAAATTTAATACGGCCAAGTGAAGTGGCACCATTACGTTCGTAGAAAACTTCCTATACTTACCTACGTAATACAGATAAAGACAGTAACATCATCTCTTCTTTTTCATATACGAGCTTAGTCGATATTGTCCGATTTATTTAACAGTGCACTCAGTAAATGTCAGTGTCTAATCAAATGATAACAAGTTCGTTACCAAGGAAATAATTCTTCAAGCGAATTTCGACCTACTTGCATTTAAGGGGTTTAGCAAAATAAGCTTATGGTGGGTCATGATTCAGTTGGTTCGATTCACGCGGCTTGTATGTGTGCGCGCCGTGAACGAACGCAGTACAAGCAAAGTTTTACCAATGCCTAAGAATGCTCCAGTACAGATCGCACTGTCTGCGTTTAGACCTTGAATTATCTCGCGCTCCTAAGCGGCCAAAGTTTGACTACTTGTTTGTCTTTACACTTTGATCGTGGTTCCAAATTAAGTTACCGCGTTATGTAAGTTGTGCACTTACTTTTGGATGTTTCAAAGAAATCAGCTGTACGTCAAATGTGTAGCTGAACGACAAATAGGCCCCTGGAAATCGACCCGTTAAAATGATAAATTCGCAAAGCATTAAGTAGTTCTGATTTTTTGGTATGTTGTTTGGACCATTTAGGGTAGTGTGAATCCAAATTTGCACCTTCCAAAAAGTTGTGCCAGCTGCAATCCACCTTGGTTTGCAGTTATGCCCCCATACTTACTTAATATATTTCGATGGCATGAAAGAACTTGGCTTGTAACTCTACCGTGTCTCCGGCACTTTATGGTACTATATATCTCAATCATTGGCTATCTATGCAGTCGGTAGCAGGATGTGTTTGATAGTGTTCGTGGGGTGAGTGATTAATATCATAAACCATAATAAATAAATACGTGTAAATTGACTTTCTGCTAATTTATATTGTGAAATAAAGAAATCGAGATCTAAATCAAGTAATTCAGAATTTCACTGTCAATATCGTCCGTTGATCCGTCGACAAGTAATAGTACTTTTTACTTAGGGCGTTTTTGACGCTCAATAATGATCGCCTACTTTTGATTACATTTTGTGACTCTTATTCAAATGCCATAGGTGTTTATAGATATTAATTGGTTCGTCACAGATAGAAGATTCGATTTACATCAGAAAAAAATCGAGTGCATATTGTAAAGCTTTCGGAGACACAGTTTTGAGAGAACGCATTGAGCGCATTCACTAGCCCAAACGGCATATTTTTAAATTAATAATCCCCTATTCAGATTTGTATGATCATTTCAGTATGCTAGCACATGAGAAATTAAAGTGAATGGGCGCGGTGGTCAGCCCGAAAGGAAATCTTGAGAATTAATAATGTCCTGTGTAATGATTGTAGTATCCTGGCGCTAACGGGCGCAGTGGGGGTGGCCAGCCAGGACTTCCCACCAGGGTTCAAGTTCGGTGCATCCACATCCGCTTACCAGATTGAGGGAGCGTGGAATGTCAGTGGTAAGCAGTTCATTTGTATATGTTCTAAGTAGTCAAAATCGACTCTTACCAATATAAATAAGATGCAAATTATAGCCAAAATGAGCGATTTTCTTGTAAATAAACCAAGCTTAGACAATATTTTGAACATCACTATAAACATTTTGGCCCAGGTTACCTAAGTCACTAGTTTTAGGTCAAAATGGTCATGATTACCACATGAATAACACAGTTTGTGATCCACAAAATGGTGTTGCGTTAGGTACACTATTTAAACTACTAGGGAGTCACGTGACGCACGTTCGTACTATCATAGGTACTTTATTTCGCTCCATGATAATTAAACTAAGTAAAAAGTGGACTTTGATTCTAAATCGCGCCAATATTTGCGAGCTAGTGTCTGGTGAATGAAATCATCTAATTACGACGCGAAAAACTTGTTGTGCTAGAAGAAATTAGTGTTTTAATATCGATCATCAGTGCCCCAACGGCAGTTTTGTAAACATCGCGCTGACCGGCTGTGAACGAATCAGCTGCTGGCAATCGTGGACGTCAGTGACGATACTTTGAATTTGAACCTTACTTCCTGTGACTCTAGACACACATTACAATGGCAAGTTGTGCTGGCTGACTAAATTAAATCGTCAATAGAAGATATTTAAATTATAGGTACAAACTGTCATAAATTATACTATTTACTTTGTGCGAATGTCCCTAAAGTGAGCCTGAACAGCGGGGCTGGGGCCGGGGAACTGGCAGCGTGTGCAGTGTAAAAGTGTCGTGCCTCGGTCGGACAATACAAATACACCAGTGCACGGCGGCAATTACAGTACCTGAAGCCCTAAGCCCCAAAGTACCTGAAGGGGACAGCTCCGTCATGGAGGTGTATGGTGAGGTACACAGATAGCTGTCACCAGCACAATAACACCACCACTCTGGATGCGACCCTCGACACAACCCACGTCACGAAGGTGCAGCTTCTCGTGATAGAATTTCGTCTTTTTCGGGAAGAGATGCGAGCTATGAGTCACCAACCTCATGCTCTTCATACAACTATGGCGAGCTTGCCATCAAAAATTGACGGTTGTGATGGACACACTTTGCGTGTAGTGCGTTTGTACACTGCGCGCACACATGCAAGCGGCGCGATGTACCTGTGGCGACACTGCCACCTAGCGACACTCGTTGGAAGAAGAAGACAATTGCATCAATTCCACGACAGATGGCGCTTACATCAACGCCCATACAAATGGCACAATTCCCATACAGTTCTGAATCGCACTATCGAAGTGTTTATAACGCTAACACTACATATACCACTTCCAACCATCTTCCTTCGGACTTCGGTCCCCAGGCACTACACCCGCCTGTAGAGAGATCTCTCTATTGTCCTCTCTTCCACATTGGTGACCCACAACAATGGACGCTAACGCAACCTACTTCAAGACTGACGCAGCCTCACAGCAAGCCACACTGAGGGTACCACTAGCATGTGACGCACTTCATGCCTGGTACCCGAAGACTCCCAGCGACACGACTGCATACCTACGCATGGATCTCGCCCTCACCGGACAACAGGTCTGGTCCACCTCGCCGTCTAACAGGGACACACCGCCTGCCTGGTATCGACCGTCGCCTACGCTCGCCGACGTGGCACGAGCTCACCACTGGCACCTGCAAGCGACGACATGACGCACAGACTGCGCAGCACACCATCAACCTCTGGTCTCAAAGGGGGGCTGATGTGGCGACACTGCCACCTAGCGACACTCGTTGGAAGAAGAAGACAATTGCATCAATTCCACGACAGATGGCGCTTACATCAACGCCCATACAAATGGCACAATTCCCATACAGTTCTGAATCGCACTATCGAAGTGTTTATAACGCTAACACTACATATACCACTTCCAACCATCTTCCTTCGGACTTCGGTCCCCAGGCACTACACCCGCCTGGAGAGAGATCTCTCTATTGTCCTCTCTTCCACATACCTTTTGTCGGAAGAAATATTACTGATATTATATTGTCATTGCATGCATCGACACCGGCGTACGCTCAGCCGAATAATTCTTCAAGCATTGTACAGTACGTAAACTCGATCTTGATATGCAATGTAATATTGTCACAATTATTGTAATGTGTTTAAAAGAGAAACTGGTGAGTTTCTTCCGGCGATTTGTTAGGTGGACTTCCCGAACTCATTGTTTCTTCGAAGTAAATTTTCCGTTCGCATTTTTCCCCGAAAGATTTTTTTACAGTCTTATAGTTCTCTGATCCTTTATTTCACCGGCGCTTCTTCTCACCAGAATGTCATCTGCCGAAGCGCCAAAAGAATCAGACATGTGAAAGAGCCCTTGAGGCCTACTTGCAGAAATAAATTATTTCATTTCATTTCATTTCACTCTGTTCCGCTTCTTTACTCCTGTTCAAACATCAAACATTTACTGGGCTCACATATTATAAGTAATAGTTACAAAATAATAACATTATTATAATATGGACCCTGTAAGGGCACGGCAAAGTACTTGATACTAAATTTTATATAAATAATAAATACATATTTTGCCTATATGGAATAACAATGACATTAACAACAAAATTTACAACAACCAGCGAACTTTACGTATTAAAAAACTGACTGTTCTGTGACTTTCTAAAGGGAACGTGCACGAACTATTATAGGTGGCAGCACTAAACGACAAAAAAGACACGGGCGGAAAATAAAGGAAATAAGCTGTCAAATAAGCTGTCAATGTCAATGACAATATTCCAAGTGTCGATGTCAAATATAGAGTCGTAGCTACACTGACGTTAATCATCCTTCATCGCAATAAAATAACGGCGTTTTCGTCAATGTGGATGAGAGTTATTAGTTAACATGGTTAAGTTTGGCGGCACCAGTTGGCAGCACCTTCGTCGTGCTCGTTCCCTATACTTGGGATTTCTATGTGCAGATAAGGGTGTGAGCATATGGGACCGCTTCGTGCACACGAGACCAGAGTTGATCATTGACCGCAGCAACGGCGACGTGGCCTGCGACTCCTACCATCTCTGGGAGGAGGACCTCAAGCTTATTGAGGACTTGGGGCTGGACTTCTACAGGTAAGTTGGTACAGGCGAGTTTAATTAGAGCCGGGGTTTCTGTCAATTGCAGGGAGAAAGTAACACTAGTCGAGCTTTGTCTTATCTCACTCCCACTAATATTTTATTATTGCCGTGCCTTTCAAATTCAAATTCTTTATATCTGCAAGTAGGCCTCAAGGCCTTCTTTTGGCAAGCGCCGGCAAATTACCTTCTGGACCGTGGAGGAACATTTAATACTTCTCAAATAAAGAATCCTCCCTCCACGGGTAAATAATAGGCAAGTCGGTGGGAATCGTGTTCCACCCCCCCGATACTGGCTTGGTTTAATATTATCTCAAAACTTGTTTGTTGTAAAAAAAAGAACTGCGTTGCGAGACTTGCATCTTTTTTTACATGTAATGTTTTTAATGGGATAACTAATAGTTATTGTGGCGACATCGCCACCTAGTGACTTACGCTGGAAGTAGTGGACTCGACGTCGACTATCGATAGATGGCGCTCACATCAACGTCCATACAAAGAGCGTCATCTCCATGCGGTTCTACAACGCGCTATTGAAGTTTTTTAACTCACTTCGTATATATAATTCTTCGTATAAAAAAATTGGCCCTGGCCAAATGACCTGGTTCGACTCCAGGCGTTCAGGCTCCCGCCTAGCCCGATTCTATCGAGGTGGACCGGGACTAGGTGGTTCGACCCCAGGCAACCCCGGCACCCACCCAGTCCGACCAAACTCAGGGTGGTCCGGCTAGCGACCTGGTTCGTCCCCAGGGAACGCCACGGCCGACCACCCGGTCCGACAATCGCAACGCCCATGCATGGGTTGCGAGTTTGTCAGATCCCAAAAAAAGAAAATCCTTCGGACTTCGGTCCCCAGGCACAACACCCGCCTCGAGAGAAATCTCTCTATTGTCCTCTCATCCACAGTTAGTACTACATACAGAAGTCTCTCTCTGTCTCTCTAAGGAAACTGACGTTCGGGTCTGAGCACTGGAAGGAAACCCACCGGATCCGACCGTCCTCTCTCTGTCGCATAACGCGTGCTCTTTCTGGTCGCCGGCTAATCTCCTCCGTTGGGGCAAAATTTGGTAGTAGGTGAAATCGCGGAGTGAACCGCTTCTGCCTCGGTGGTGGAGCAATCGCAAACACTTGAGAAATTACTAAACTGTGGACCCTAGTCTCTTAGATGTCTTGTGATCTCATCTCAGGAACTATTGCTGGTATCGATTTGAAATAAGGAATATTGTGAAATCTCGCTATCCTACGTACGACATTAAAAAAATAATAGCTATTATATCAAATGGCGTATGAAATTAAAGGGTTTAATTTGTAAGTTCCAAAACTGTTTTTTTTTCTTAAATATGCAGTTTTTGAATAAAGACGAAAAAATAAAAAATAAAATATACCCCCTATTCTCTCTAAAATTACTGAATAGAAAAACGTGTAATCATAATAACCGATTATTAATATCATACTGAATATTACAATAAAAATATAATGGTTTTCCTAACTTGCATAGGTTTTAAGAAATTCACTAAAATCGTAATATAAAGACTGCGCGCGAATGCGGTCTCGATCGGGCGTGCGCGCATAACGCACAGTCGTGTTATTAAAAAAATGTCGTCTTCGAATACTGTGAAATGTGCCAGCTGCAACATCGTAATATGTGAGCTGTTAGCGTTTATCCAAAATAAGGTGGACGTCATGGATTTGGAAAGTATGATGCGCATATGTGTATCTGCTTATAAAGAAGAAGAAGTGGCTTCAGCAAAATCTATGTTGTTCGATGCCATGAAGAGCAAAAAGAAGAAAATTTCACGCAGAAATGATGGGAAAATGCAACGAGATCTTGAGATTTTGTCAATTAGGTACCAAACTAACCGCGACCATGTCGATGTATAGGGACAACAGTTTTCCAACAGCAAAGTTAAGTTCGCCTCTCAATAAAGTTTAGTTGAATTATTTACAACTACATCCACAAGTTTGTATGGAACCCTCGGTGAGCGAGTCCGACTCGCACCTGGCCAGCTTTTTTTATTTATTTATTATGTTGTACTCCCCACGTTCGCAGGTTCTCGATATCCTGGCCACGGCTGCTTCCCACCGGTTTCCATAACGTAGTGAGCGAGGACGGCCGCCGCTACTACGCAAATCTGATCGCGGGGCTGCGCGCGCGCGGCGTCGAGCCCGTCGTCACGCTGTACCATTTTGATCTGCCACAGAGATTGCAGGACTTAGGTGCGTACGAGTTTTGGACAGAAACATTGCTAAAGTCAAAAGTTTGCCCTGTAAATTGAATTAATATTTGCTTAGGAAGCCAAATTTTCGACTTGGCCACAGTTACTCGATAATTATGACAACGTGGAAAGACAACACAGCAGCGGCGTGGCTTCAAATATATGTATCCTAGGGAAAACCCAAGCAAATCTGGCTTACCTTTACTTGACTATTGACTTTTGTTTCGGGAATTGAAAAAGACTTTTGCACTTTAAATTCAAGTCAAGCCAGAGTCGTTCACAGTTACCACACTAATCTCAATTTGATATGATCACTCTTGCTTGGGTATACAGGGTGGGAGGTACTATACCGACATACTTTAGCCATGAATTCCTGGTGGTGTGACGAGTAAATAATGTTATATCAACATGGGTCGAATATTGTCATTTTACATTAACAGTCTTATGGAACAAAATAAATTAGTCAATTCAGCCCCTCGTTATAAACATGTCCTTACTGGAGGAAAAGTTATCAAAAAGAAAAAAAAGTAAAATGGAAACGAAAGGTCAATTGTTTGGCCTTGTAGTCGCTTACCATCAAATACCGCGAAGGTTAATTGCTGTTTAGTTAAAGGATTTAAAAAAAATAGTAAAACTATCTTAGTCACATTTATTAGGGCTTGTTACACACTTGGGAGTTTTCATTTGAAAAATAATAAATATCTCTGAAAGTAAGCGTTTTTCGACTATACATCACATAACTTTTTTTACTCCTAATAGTTGTTAGAATCTATAGGTAAAGTTTGTAGGTATAGTCCCTCCCACCCTGTATAAATATCGAGTACGTCCCATCTTTACCTTGATAAATATTTATCGACCATGTATAATCTCAACTCAAAATCCATCATTACATTTCACCAGGTGGCTGGACCAACCCTCTAATAGTGGACTGGTTCGGCGACTACGCCCGAGTGGTGTTCTCCCTCTTCGCAGACCAGGTCCACACTTGGTTGACCATCAACCAGGGTGCAGCCGTATGTGTGGGCTATGCCGGCGCAATGGCTCCAGCAATACAGGATTCTGAGATCGGAGCGCTGCTGTGCAGCAAATATATACTGCTGGCTCATGCGAAGGCGTATAGGATTTACGAGGAGGAGTTTAAACCTAGATATGGCGGTGAGTACATTGATCACATTGAGTTTTGGCGGGCTAAGGGCTTGTAGACACAGCGTAGGTCAGCCCTCCATAAGGTCTGACGACCTGGTTTGGGTCGCCGGAAGTCGGAGAAGGCCGGAGACGTGCGTCCGTTTGTTGTGGAAGGCTTTAGGAGAGACTTATGTTCGGCAGTGGACGTATCAAGATTGAAATGATGATGAAGGGCTTGTAAAATTTAGTGTTCCTATTTTAAACTGTATGTACCTGCCTGCCTATTCGAAGCAAAATGGTCACGGCTAACCGATAGGGACACAGCTATCTGTTAGAATGAAAGATGAACATGATCCCGTGTTTAACGTGGTTTGGATCGCTTGTTTCTTCATACAAACTAAAAAGGGTTTAACAATCCACGTTAGTGACGTCACATTGAATTGAAATGTGTTTAATTTGATTTAACTTGATACATTTTGTCCGATAGCTGTGTCCATATCGGTTGGTCCAATTTTTACTCAGCTTGGCCAAAAGCTACATGCAGTTTAAACAGGAACAAGACTTCTGCATCATTAATTCTGCCTGGAATTATACCCGTTTAATCTCAGCAAGAGTCTTAATTTTACAAGCTTTTATTCACTTTTACCTCTACCGGTGTCTGTAATCAAATCTTAACGTATCATTTTAACGTAAGCTGAAGTGGCGAAGCCTGTTGCGGTTTACTTTTGTTGGTAAGTGTGACGAAGCCTGTTGCCGATTTGAAGTTGTACCCACCTGACGAAGCCTGCGTTGCGGATTTAATCTTATGTGGTCTTTTATTAGTTTCACCCACTTCCCGGTTTCTGATAAAACGGAAATTTTGCAAGGATATGTAAATCAGATGACAATGCAATACTATTATGACATGATGCTGATCTGATGATGGAGCAGGAGTCATAAGATCATCCAAATTACATCAAATAAATCCATCGTGTTTGGGCTTTTTTTGACGTGCAGTTTGTGATTATCAAGGACTATTAAAACGAGAGGACTGTCATTCTCCATACAAAACGCTGTTCCCCGATATTACAACGCCATCTATGTATTAGCTTGGTATAAGAATTATATTATTTACAATTATTCAACTTTGCAAGCGTGACACAGCATTTATATGTTAGAATTTATTTATTATTAGCTGTTTACGAACTAATTGTTACTGTACTATGTTTCTTTTTTCAATTATAACATCGTTAAATGTTTAGTTTTTTAGCGCCACCTAGTTTTTGCCTGGATATCCCCTTGCGGTCGGGGTACAGTCTAAAGTATGGAGAATGACAGTCCTCTTGTTTTAATGGTCCTTGGTGATTGTACAAAAATGTACAGTTGGCAATAAAAGCTTGTCTCAAATAAGTAGTCTTCATTGTTTCTAGGTGAAATATCCCTTGCCAATCAAGAGTTCTGGTTGGAGCCTAAAACTGACAATGATGTGAACATAACTCTGCTTGCCCGCGACTTCTCTGTAAGTATTTCTAAATACTATTGATTTTTAGGGTTACGTACCTCAAAAGGAAAAACTGGAAGCCTTATAAGATCACTTTGTCCGTCTGTCCGTCCGTCCTAGGTCTCGAGTTCAAAAACATTCCCTTGAAGCTGTGAAAAAATCAAACTAAGTAAACGTAAAAAAAAAGATACGATCGTTCGCAAAAACTTCATTTCGACACTTTTAAGGGACTTAAAATTTATAGGGTACTTTTTGTTCACCTAGAACTAAATTTGGCAAGTAATACCACCTTATACTACAAGTAAAGGGAAAACGTGCAAAACTATACATTTGTAATTCAATAAAAAATGCAGCGTGTAAGTCTAATACGGGCGATAAATTAAATCGGACATAGTATTCATTAGTGTAATCATGAAGTAAAAGGTTTTTTTTAAGTTGCAGTTCATTACCACCCCATAATAATTTTTTTTTAAATTTCTCAGCAGCAATGCACGGTAAAAATGGTTGCGGTACGGCGGTACCGAAATGTCACCGTAACTGTCAACGAGTGTTCAACGTGACTGTGTTTGCATTACATTGCGGGCTGAATTATTTTGTATGGACAAAATTATTGTTGCAACTTTAAGTAAATGTTATCTAATTACCTTCACTTTGTCCTATACTAACCACCGTTAAGAGATTCGCCCGTATTAGACTTACACACTGTATATAGTTTTTATCTAAAGTACGGAGCCCTCGGTGGTCGAGTTCGACTCGCATTTGACAGGTTTTTTTAGACCTGACATTACCAGATGACATTGTGACTATTTTTGGAAGAAGCTAGCCAAGTAGCCGAGCCGAGTGGTTCGGACACACGCCTTTCAAGCAGAGGGTCGGTTCGAATCCCGGCTCGCACTAATGAACTCGGAACTTATGTACAAAATGTGATTTGATATATATGGTGAAGAAAACAACGTTGAAATTTAAACGTGTACGTGTAGTCCCCAACCCGAAGTGAGCCTGCATGGGGACTATAGTCTACCAGTGGCCGTGAGGCAATCTCAATCTGTTGCATCATTTAAGGAGAAGTTAAAAAAGCTATGGCTCTCAGACTCCTGACGAAAAAGGTTTACCTTATTATAATTTTTTTTTTTTTTTTCTGATACGGTTGAATACTTGATATGTGTATATATGTATATATATATGTATATATTATAGGTATGTATATCTATTTATTTATTTAGTAGTATATGTTTATATATGTAGTTAGGTTATATCTGATATGTATAATTGGTCATGTATTTATGTTGGGTTTTTATGTGTATTCAAAACTTGCCCTATTTTCTTTGTGTAAGTAAATGAATCAAGTTTGTTAGTTTGTCTATCTTCTGTGGTATTAGTTATTCTTTCTCATCTGCTCAAAGGTTAGCTGGAAGAGATCCCTTACAGGGATAAGCTCGCCTTTGTACATAACCATTGATTTTTGTACTGCTTCTGTATGATTTTATGTGCAATAAAGTGTTTACATACATACATAGTCTGTACTTTAAGTTATTTAAAAATAAAAAGGTAAACAAAAAACCTCGTGTCTCGGGTCGTTCAGCCAATCAAACTAATGTTTTATATGAAGTAGCGATCTCAATATTAATATGGATATGACTGGTTCAATTTATTATTTTTTCTACACACAAAAATAATGTAACTTATCGGAACAAAAAACCTTTTTGGAAGCTTTTTTTAAATAAAAACATCGTTTGTTAATTTTTGAAATAGTGTATTTTGTAAGTTCTTCTTCTTTAATATTTCTTCTGCGCAATGCACAGTAAAAATTAAGACCTTAAATAACCAACATGACATGTATGTAACAAATTTCACTAGTCATATCCATATTAATATTGAGATCGCTACTTCAGATCCGGTCTCTATTTACATGTGTGACATAATACCACCACGTGGGTTTTTTGTTTACTTTTTTTAATTACCTAAAAGTACAGACTATACAGCCCATTCACTCTCATCTACGGGAGTAGGCCTGTGCCCAGCAGTGGGACGTATATGGGCTGCTGATAAGAAGAGTCATGTATTTTCTTTTTTCTTCAAAACGTAGTCGTAAATATTGTTTGTAGGCTGGCCGTTACACCCACCCCATTTTCTCTGCCGAGGGAGGCTGGCCTCCGAGAGTAGAGGAGTATATGGAGGAAAAGAGTAGGAACGAAGGCTACTTGCAGTCCAGGCTGCCTGCTTTTACTCCGGAAGAGATCAACATAATGAAAGGTAAGACTTTTAGAGAGACACGGAAGGGACAGGGGAAGGGACTATAGCGACTGGCAACAATACAATAAGTACTAAGCTCAAAGTTGTCAAGCGCTCATCGAGTTGCCAGGCAATCACTAATATACAGGGTGGGAGGGACTATACCGACATACTTTAACTATAGATTCTAACAACTATTAGGAGTAAAAAAAGTCATGTGATGTATAGTCGAAAAACGCTTACTTTCAGAGATATTCATTATTTTTTAAATGAAAACTCCCAAGTGTGTAACAAGCCCTAATAAATGTGACTAAGATAGTTTTACTAATTATTTAAAATCCTTTAACTAAACAGCAATTAACCTTCGCAGTATTTGATGGTAAGCGACTACGAGGCCAAACAATTGACCTTTCGTTTCCATTTCAGATTTTTTTTTCTTTTTGATAACTTTTCCTCCAGTAAGGACATGTTTATAACGAGGGGCTGAATTTATTGATTTATTTTGTTCCATAAGACTATTAATGTAAAATGACAATATTCGACCCATGTTGATATAACATTATTCACTCGTCACACCACCAGGAATTCATGGCTATAATATGTCGGTATAGTCCCTCCCACCCTGTATTTAAAAATAAGCTAAAAGCTTTCTTGCTGAAGAAGTGTTTTATTCTGTTTAGGAAATTTGACGGTATAGCGTGACCAAAGTCAATAATTAAAAAAAAATTAAACTTACTTAGATATAGATCGACATGGTAGACATGTATGTATTCGCTATTGTTAAATTTTCAATTAATTCCAATTATTTTTATATTTGCATGTGCATTGTCAGCGTGTGATTCAATTTTAATTTATAGATTTGCTGATTTAAATTACTGTATATTGTTCATTGAATAATTATTACTAGGACTAGCGGCACACCACACTTTTTAGCTACAGAAGCGCAGCATTCACTTAAACACACGTAAAAAATTGTCTGTCACTATGATAATAACCCCCCAATCCCCAATACCTCTACATACGTCTAACGTCCATGAATTATGCTTTGTCCTCATCACCAGGCACTTACGACTTTTTCGCGCTGAACCACTACTCGTCTCGCAAAGTCCGTTACGCCCAGCCGGGGGAAGAGTTGTCCGAGCTCGTCCAGCCCATCGCAGAGATCGGAGCCATGATGGAGATCAACCCCGACTGGGGGGTTGGCGAGAATAATTACCTCAAGGTTAGTCTTCACTTTTTTAAAAGCTTCTATTTTATTTTTAGCGTTCCGTACCTCAAAAGCAAAAAACGGAACCCTTTAAGGCTCACTTTGTTGTCCGTCTGTCCGTCCGTCCGTTCGTCTGTCCGTCAAGACCCTTTATCTCGGGAACGCGTGGAGGTATCGAGTTGAGAATAAAACCATATACACCACCTAGATTCATATGATGTTGTTTACACCTTAAGCCTATGGGCTCAGGAATACTCTGTTAAAATTATTGGGATTTCTCCCGATCGTCTTAATATCGAAGGTTTCAAGCCAAAGGGCGTATACGCAAAGCAAAACGCTTGCTTATACGCCCCTTTAGCATGAAGCCCTCGAATTGTAGAGGGCGTCCCATTGCATGGAGGTCGTGTCTTATATTCATTCCCCATTTGTCCAGGTGTACCCTGAAGGTTTCCGGAAGCTTCTAAACCAGATAAAGGAGCAGTACGGAGACGTGAAGATCTTCATCACAGAGAACGGCTACTCCGACAGTGGGGAGATGTACGATGTGGACCGGATCTTGTATTTTCAAGAATACTTGAAACAGGTTAGTTTACAGCGCTATAAGAATTGAGCTATGAAGCGGCCATGCTAGGTAGGTAACACACTTTTTGATACCAAATACCGAAATAAGACACAGGACCAAAGTATTAGATGTTAGAGTAAGGACAACCCAATTGATGTGGAAATGGTTAGGACACTGCAAGATGGAACGACGGCAGATGGTTGGAATGGCCGCACAATTGGACCACTAGTGGAGGCTACAGCCCGGACACTGGTGGCTGCCTCTAGCGGCTGGATATGGCCACCACTGGTCGTGGCGAGTAGTGGCCTAACTGAGCCACTTGTGGTTGCTTTTAGTGGCTGCGACTAGTAGCCAATGAGCTGATAGTCTCTCTACTGATCGCTGGAGTGGACAAACCGAGCTCGTCGGTCAGATGAGTTGAGATGAAAGAGACTGGCTGGGAAGTGATATCTTAGTGTTAGAGGTTCTTTCGAATATACCTCTATGTACTTCGACCCAATAGGAGATTTTGTGTCCGTCAAGATAGCGTACACCGTAAAGATATTCAGAATCTGATGCAGCCAATAAATAGTACCCAAATAGTACCGACGAAATACCTAGGTGAAAAAAATAGTACCCTTAAACTTTTCGAAATATAAGGCCTGTTCACGGTGTACGCTACCGGGCGTCAAGCTGGCGTACACCGTTTGTATCTCTGGAACGGCTTTGTTTTTGGAAACGATTTATATCTCAAAAAATAGTACCCAAATAGTACCCTAGGGCCCTAAAATTTTATTTCTCTAGCTATCATAGAAGCCGAGATATTCCATAACTTAACGGTGTACAAAATTTCACACCGTCAAGCTGGCGTACCCGGGAATTCCTTATAGAAAGAGCTCACTATATCTCGGCTTCTACGATAGCTAGAGAAATAAAATTTTAGGGTCCTAGGGTACTATTTGGGTACTATTTTTTGAGATATAAAGCGTTTCCAAAAACAAAGCCGTTCCAGAGATACAAACGGTGTACGCCAGCTTGACGCCGGTAGCGTACACCGTGAACAGGCCTTATATTTCGAAAAGTTTAAGGGTACTATTTTTTTCACCTAGGTATTTCGTCGGTACGATTTGGGTACTATTTATTGGCTGCATCAGATTCTGAATATCTTTACGGTGTACGCTATCTTGACGGACACGAGATTTTGTGTAGGTAATTACCCTTTGTCACATCCACACAATGGCAGGAGTGCCTCACGATTCCACCACGTACCAAAATTTGCCCATCCTGTGGGGCTTAGCCAGCGACCAGAAAGAGCACGCATTATGCGATAGAGAGAGACGGTCGGATCCGGTGCGTTCAGTCCGGGAGTCGAACCCGAACGTCAGTTTTGTTAGAAAGAGAAACTTCTGTACGTAGTACTATTACTCATTCTGTGACTGTGTGTGTGCTTGCTTCACCACCTCCATAAATCGGGTGATGGACCCCAGATCTCTTTTCCTAGTAATAATTTCGTTCCTTGCTTACTTTTTTCAGCTTCATCTGGCCATTACTGAGGACGGAGTGGACGTGGTGGGCTACAGCGCCTGGTCTCTCATGGA
Organism: Eudemis profundana; assembly: GCA_947034925.1. Taxonomy (NCBI): domain Eukaryota; kingdom Metazoa; phylum Arthropoda; class Insecta; order Lepidoptera; family Tortricidae; genus Eudemis; species Eudemis profundana. Next base: position 2,245,419 of record OX344814.1, on the reverse strand, counting down.
CAACTTTGAATGGAATGCCGGATACACGTCAGTATTTTCTACTTTGTAATAGCAGGTCTAGTTCACTCCGCGATTACGCCGCGCGTCTACTAGTACCAAATGTTGCCCCCACCGAGGGGTTTAGCCAGCGACCAGAAAGAGCACGCGTTATGCGATAGAGAGAAGTGGTCGAAACCGAACGTTAGTTTTATTATTACTTATTTTCTGGTAGTTAGTTGAGTTCATTAGTTTACATCCGCACTTTTTGGCTTGTGCACTCAAAGGGTGTCAACGGGACCATTAAACCTCTGGTGTCTGTTATAGGCAACGTGCACGACGAAGGTGCTGCCAACTGGTGCCGCCAATGTAAATCATATACCCTCTCATGCTGGGGCCACATTGACGAAAACGCCGTTAATTTATCGCGATGAAGGACGATTGACGTCAGTGTAGTAATAGTTACGACTTACTATATTTGACATTGACACTTACATATTGTCATTGACATCGAAAACTTGATTTTACAGGGGCGATAGTTTCCTTTATTGTCCGCCCGCGTCTCTTTTGTCGTTTAGTGCTGCCACCTATATTTCGAGCACGTTCTCTTGTATCTTTCGAATAATAATAGATAGATATTGAGAATTTCCACAGAATGTATTTCTATTGCCGCTGTAATAACCAATAAAAACAAAAATGAAAGGGGGTCCTCATACATGAAACGTATTTTTGGCGTTTTTTGCTCGACGTTAAGGTTTCGTGTGCGAATTTGGCTCGCATGTCACCAGTTTTTATTGTGCATCAAACAAATATACAGGATAAACCTAAATAAAACTGTATAAAATATTGAATTTTCCAGGTCTCGCCTTGGACTATATTCGGTGGACTTCTCGGACCCGCTGCGGCCGCGCACGCCGAAGGCCTCCGCGGAGTACTACCGCGCCGTGCTGCGCGCGCGCTCGCTGGATGTCCCCCACCCCCCAGCCCCTATCCACAGCTCCGCGTACATGTTCACACTCCCACGCATATGCCTATTTTTAACCCTTAAATGCATGTTGTTTTCCTTACTAAATAACAATGTTCTGGGGTCATGGAGCTTTTCTTGGATTGTTAATTAAAATATTTGTTATTGAATATGCGTTTTCATTCTCACATACGGCAAGAAACTTAGCTGAGCCCGAGCAAGGTCGGAGTGAAGTTAAACCAGGACATTCGGGTCCTGGGGCAAATCGGGACGCGGCCCTTGCGTGCTGTTGTCGCGAGGAGGTCGATCCCGCAGGCGGGGTCGACGCTGTGTGCATCGGACTCCGTTCGACGACCTCGCAGCTATGATTCTTTCGAATCCTGCTAAGATGTCGTCGTCTGGGTCAGTGAGGAAGCTCCTAGAGCACCGGGTGAAGCGGCCTCTGATGAGGCTGGACCGGCTGAGCTCGTCGTCAAGACCTGGAACAGAGGGAACATTGTCAGTCATAGTGGGACTAGTGGAACCAACAGTCCGTAAGCAATTTTCAGCTTCTGCAACATGTATGGAGTGCCCCCTCTAGAAATATTTATTTTAGTTTTAACTACCAAACTAAGTAGCGGGTCACACAACACACCTATATTCAAAATCTTATCAATATACATCATTTAATTTTTGAGTAAAATGCCTGGGACATTACGGACAGATTGAAGGACGGATGGACACGACGAAACTATAAGGATTCCGTTTTGGCCATTTTGAACCCTAAAATTAAGTTTTCGAGGAAAAATGCGTCCAACGAAAAGATAGGTCGATAAAATTAAATGTATGTATGTGTCTCAAAGGTAAACCAAAAAAAACCCAAGTGCTTACTCCCAAAGGAGATAGCATCACTTACTGATAAGACATGGTTGACAGCTTCAATAATATAAAAAGAATGCAGATGATAAAGAAATGTTGATAAGACCTCGATAAGATGAGATGTGCTAATATTTACACTGTTAGATAATATTTGCGGTAGGTACATGAAAAATACAATCCAGTGATTTATATAAATCTTTTATTTTAATAAAAAACTGACCTGCGATTGACCTTAGTAGCGCCTGATCGTAAGCAACTACCAGGCCGAAGATGCAGCTCGCCGATTCAGTAGATGCAAACTCAAACTCATTTATTTCTGCAAGTAGGCCTCAAGGGCTTTTTTACATGTCTGATTCTTTTCTTTTGGCGCTTCGGTTGATGACCTTCTGGTGAGAAGAAGCGCCGGAAGAAACTCACCAGTTTCTCTTTTCAAAAACATTGCAACAATTGTGACATGATTACATAAAATGACATTAATAAAATGCAACAAGCAAATAACAGGCGACGGGTGACCAGAAGGCTGGCTCATACTTATGTCAAAGGATAGCGTTAGCTATCCAACGAGGTAATGCGGCCAGCCTCCTGGGCACCCTCCCTCGTGGCACCGACCTGGAGCCCGTGCATTATTTATAGTTTATTTTCTATCCTTTTATTAACCTTACTATATATAATTTAATAAGTATGTATAATAATAAATATTTGCTCACAGAAAAAAAAAAAAAAAAATAATAACTGGGCACAGTTTTATTTACCAAGAGATGTATATGTTACCGGCCAAACCCGATTTCAGGCCAAACTAGTTTGTCCTAGGCCAAACCGGTTTATCCGGAGCGTGTCAGGATAAACTAGTTTGTCCTAGACCAAACTAGTTTATCCTGACACGCTCAGGATATACTAGTTTATCCTAGGACAAACTAGTTGGGCCTAAATACTTTTAACTTTTGGCACATTTATTTGTGACACAACATCATGGCGTTCAGCTAATAATAGTATTTTATGCAGCAGTTGTATAAGTAGCTAGGTAGTTAAAAGTGCATAAAATCCGCCATTTTGTTTATTTTCACGAAGTTCATATCCAGTGACACTCGCGCCATCAAGACGAATCTAATGATGTATCATTTATCAAAATTGGTTGTGCGGTTGAGTAGTTACGAGCGGACATAGGAACGGACATACATGCATACATACCGTCCTTTGGGCTTCGCTGCAGTCGGGTAAAATACAGGTCAAACACATAATCCTTCTTTGGGCTTCGCCGCAGTCGGGTAAAAAAACTGTCGGAACGCGCAACGTTGCAAACAGTTTGAGGACCGCAGCAGGATAATATAGTTGTAATCACTATGACGATAGTAACATATTGATCCAGTCATCGTAATGAGGTGCATCAGAGCTGTCGTTATCAGGTGGGCCATTAAGTGAATTGTATTATTTTTGTTAACATAAAATAATTCGGATTAAATCGCGTATATTAGGTACCTACTACATTTTTTAGTCCCTACGTTTCGTAACCCTTTTCAGTGTGTTTTTGCGTTCCTGGTAGCGGGTTTCTTGCTAATTTGTTTTTCCAAAAATAGCATACCTAGAATTATTATCTCTTGCACGAGGCAAGTGCCGCTAATTTCTAAGGTTAGATCATTAAGCCCTTCTGGCATGGTGTGAATGTCTTTACACATTAGGCCCATCTGGAAACACGCATTTTTAATTTGTATTTTTTAAAGTTTGCACAATGGTAATTTTGACAGGGAAAATTTATAATTTTCACAGTCTACCACGAACGCTGAAAAGGTTTACCAAACGTCGGGCCTTAAAAAATGTAGTAATATACGCGATTTAAACCGTTTAAGTTGTTTTATTACTATGAGTGATAATCGCGAAAACCGAAAACAATATTATAAAATAATGAGACAGTCGTAACAATTGTCACAGCAACCTTATTGTTTGCAAGCTGGAGGTCACATTGTAATTTGTAATTCTTTCAACACGCTTACTCATAAAGTGGCTCTTATTTCGTTATTCTTACACGCGGAACGCAGCTTATTACTAACTAGAGTATGTGCGGAAAGAGAATAGGATTAATTTTGGGGGCGCTGTAATGCTTTTCTACCGTATGTGCCGTATTTTCTGTTCTGTGGCCATACTGGTTAGGTTAGTTCCGTTTTTCGCCACTCCTATTCTCTTTCCGCACAGACTCTAACCATTAAAATTCCGGTCAAGTGCGAGTCGAACTCGCGCACCGAGGGTTCTGGACAATCTCGTAAGTAGACACGTCAATAGTTAGTTCATGAAATACTGTATGGCGGTTAGTTTAGTAGGAGCAAATAAGTGTGTGATATTATGTTTGCAAATTTCTAAACAACGGCGCAAGTTAGAATAGTACATTGTGTATCAAGGGCGGTAAGTAAGGAATTACAAACGAGTATTTGTTACAAGGCCGAGGCGAAACCGAGGGCTTTAACAACACGAGTTTGTAATTCCTTTACCGCCCGTGGCACACACAATGTTTTTCATCACACTTGTGAGGAAATCTGATTAAAATAACCTTACTTAACCTAAATAAAATTGTACAACTGACAGTGACATTAGTGCCATATATCAAGACGACAAGTCACGTTCGGAAACCATAGCGGTAAAGACTTAATGGTTGATTTTATATTTGCAAAATACTGAAATACACTATTTAAACATTTAATTAATGTTACAGAAATATGTGTTTACATGTATTTGCAATAACAGTTCTCTTTAAATAAATATTTCAGTAATAAAAGTTAAAAAAGTAAGTTGGCGTTTCCTTTGAACATGACAAATAAGAGTAAAACAGAACCAGCGTTTCAAATTTAAAAAGAAAACCATTACGCCCTAGGGCGTAATAGGTCATTTACGGCCCGCAAAACTTACGTGTAATGACACCATTTTCGAGCAAGTGTGATGAAAAATCCGTTATATTTTCCTTGTAATATTTAGGATCATATTAGTACTTAGAAAATAATAGGGAGGATGGTATTTTTTTTAACGTTTTCGTCCTAAATCCATAAGTAGGTACACACAGTACAGTACATACATGATTAAGAAAAAAATAAAAATGGTTTTAAGATCTAAAAATTAAGGCCTTTCATTCGATACCTCACTTGACGTAATAATACGTGACGTGATTTTCGAGCTCCCATTTCGGACCCCTTTAAAAAAAGTAAAATAGGTATAAGATTATTTTCATGTGCAATAGGCTCAGGTTAGCGACTTTGACAACTTTTCCAAATTGCATATCGATAGCAGCAGTAGTTTCTGAGATATCTGGCTGTGACAGACGGACAGACAGACAGAGTCGCACCATAAGGGTTCTTTTTTTCCATTTTGGTGCGGGACCTTAAAAATGCAGAACATTTAACCTTAATAAATACGTATTAAATGATAATTCACTCCTCGTATAAACTGAATATTTTTTCTAATTCTAATTTTGCTATAATGAGTGAATAGGCTATAATACTAGACTCATATAAAATTTGGTGCAATAAATGATTATTTTCTGTAGTATTTATTTAAGAAATCAATATTTTTCGATTACGGTTTATTAAAAGTGTTTGATGGCTACATTTTAATTGAAAATTTGTCTTATTTTTTTTATTTTTTGAAATTTGGCATGAGTAATCAATTAAATAACTTATACAATTGTTAATTTTTTTAATGAAAGATTTTGAAAAGCTATATTCAATATTTAAAGACACAACAATTTTTATACTAACTGCAGGGAAAATATGGAATGATCAACTCTCAATAACCTACAATAAAAAAAACTCTGACTTTCGTAATGAAATACCCTTAAACCGATAATTAATATTAAAAAAACAACAATTTGTAAATTAAAAAAAAAATGGAAAATACATTGAATAACCTATATTTAACAAGCTCGGACTTTTTTTATGAACGATATAAAATAAATATTTTTTCTACTCCTGTACTTTTATCTGTCTTTTATTTGGTCACGAACACTATTATAAGAACATACATAATATGAGTTCAGAGAAGTCTATACTCTATTCCCCTTAAAAGCACTAGTGTTTTTAAAGTCGCTAAAATACTGCTAGCAGTCACAGACTTCTAAATCTAGGTTAAACTTAGGTCAAGGATTACGCGTTCAATACTAACTTTAGAATAAAAATTCACAACTACCAACGTAACAGACAAATAAATTCCTGCGGTTTTTAAGAAAAACAAAACTTTCCGAACTAAATTATTTGATGCCAACATAGAAAAAATATTATTAATATCGTCACTGCGTGTCACTAGCGAGTATACGTCAAATTAAAAACAAAGTTTACCATAGACACATACTTATTATATTGTCACCCATATGTCATATTTGCCTTGTTTGCGCGCTATATTTAATTTTGTATTTTATATTTAAAACCTAGTCGTAGAAAAAGTATTGTATGAAACGTTGTATAATTCAGTCAAAAAACGCTCATGGCGTTTCTATTTGCGATACTCGCAACTCACGCCATTCGCAATTTTTTAGCCTACTTATACAACTGTTGCATAAAATACTATTTTCTACTCCTGTACTGTTATCTGTCTTTTACTTGGTCACGAACACTAATATAAGAACATACATAATATGAGTTCAGAGAAGTCTATACTCTATTCCCCATAACAGCACTAGTGTCGTTATAGTCACTTTACGTTATTGCTAGCAGCCACAGACTTCTAAATCTAGGTTAAACTTAGGCCAAGGATTAAGCGCTCAATTTTAACTTTACGGTAAAAATGTACAACTACCAACTTAACAAACAATTAAATTCCTTCGGTTTTTAAGAAAAACAAAACTTTCCGAACTAAATTCATTGATGCCAACATAAAAAAAAGTATTTTTAATTTAAGTACATTTTAAATTAAAAAAAAAAGTTTACCATAGACACATACTGTCCGTCAAACGTCATATTTGCCTTGTTTCCAGGTTATGATTATTTTTGTATTTAATAATTTAAAACCTCGTCGTAGAAAAAGTATTGTATGCAACGTTGTATAATTAAGTCAAAAAACACTCATTGCGTCTCTATTTGCGATACTCGCCGCATTCGCGGCTCGTATCGCAACTCACGCAATTCGCATTTTTTGAACCCACTTATACAACTGTTGCATAAAATACTATTATTTACTCTCGTTTATGACGCAGGCTAAAAACACCTGCGAATGAGGTCATTCTTTATTTTAATAACATACACACAACAAGCATTAACAACAACCTCTTTATATATTACTTTACTCTTTGATACCAACTTTGCGGTTTAAATTAAGGCAAAAATAAGAAAAAGAAAATTTTAATTTTTTGACCACTTCAGCACCATAATTTCAAACGCATTCAATCTTTCTCTGTCCCTTTAGGTCAGCGGTCGGCAACCTTTTAGCAGCCATGGGCCACATAGTAGCTAACGCAATTGACGCGGGCCGCACTTTGTTAATAATTTGTGATTTTATACGATTCTGAATACAACAACCTTTACATACAAAATAGCCAGGGAGGCTCGCGGGCCGCAAGTGAGCTGTTCGCGGGCCGCATGCGGCTCGCGGGCCGCATGCGGCCCGCGGGCCGCGGGTTGCCGACCGCTGCTTTAGGTCAATGTCCACGTCTCGCTCGCAGCAGTGGACGTATCAAGGTTAAAATGATGATGATGATGATTATTCTCGCAGTGCCCTGCTGATGAAAATGATTATTTTCTGTAGTATTTATTTAAGAAATCAATATTTTTCGATTACGGTTTATTAAAAGTGTTTTATGGCTACATATTTTGAATTGAAAATTTGTCTTATTTTTTTTAATTTTGAACTATGAAAACGGTGTCGGCCATGATGTGACGTAATAGGACCGTAATCTAACTTCATGTCGAACCTTATACGAGTGAAACTCGTCATGTAGCTTTGTTTGCTTTGCTGTGACATTGACATAAGTGACATGGTGGTTTTTTGAGGTTGTGATCGTATTCGTTTCATTTTGTTTGATTGATTACTATTAGCATTCCCCATAAACGCTGGATAAATGTCAAATGCTGGTTTTCGGCTTAAATGACGTCACACCACAGATAATCTAAAGATTAACATAGCTAGCATCGTTTTCGCGCGGTTACGAATGTTTAAATTTTAAATTATAATTTTGCGGTTTTGTAGGTCGTAATCAATAGGGTAATATTTCGGACGTATCAAGGTTAAAATTATGATGATGATGATTATTCTCGCAGTGCCCTGGTGGTAGCGGCGTCGGGTGAGCGTCGCTTCCCCGCCGGCTTTAAGTTCGGCGCTGCCACGGCCGCTTACCAGGTCGAGGGGGGCTGGAATGCCAGCGGTAAGTTATCTGGGCGATCCTACAAAGGCCCGGCCGTACCATCCTTTTCTCGAAGCCATTTCATAACGCACAGAACACAGACAAAGAACAGAGAACAGAGGAACACATTTTATAGTTCTCAAATAAAGAATCCTCCACGTGTAAATAATAGTCAAGTCGGTGGAAATCGAGTTCTGTGGATACCCTCTCCCCCCAGTACTGACTTGGTTTAACATTACATCTCGAAACTTTTTTGTTGTAGAAGAACTGCGTTGCGAGACTTGCATCTCTTGTAGTGTTTTTGATAGGTTAGGTACTCATATAAATATCCCGAGTAAAAATGGCGTTGTATTCAACTTGCGCATGAATCTCCACTCGTCCCACGCCCCAAAAATGATTGCTAAGCGTCCTTGTCGGTTCAATTTATGTCATTAGATTGCTACAGGCCATATATGTATAAGAAAGTAAAGAAAGAAAATACATTTAATTATGACAGCACAAAATGAAAACCCAGCAAAAAATATTAAATATAAAGCCTTGTTTTGGTGCACAATGAAGATTATTGTATTGTATTGTATAAAGTAAAAGTAGAACGCTGCCACAAAATGGTCCCACCTCAGCAAAATGCCGACCTTAAAGCCAACGCTGGTCTTCCAATGGAACTAGACAGGGGCGACGTCATGAAGAGAAAGCGGCATGACCGGTTCAGGACAGATAGACAGAATGATTTTTCTTTTCCTTAGGACTATGACCAGTGGAATCCTTCGTTTCTGGGCCAATTGAAAAAAAAATTACCTATTAATTTTTTTGTCTGATTATCGGGAAAATCATAACGAAACTGAGAAAAAATAAAATCTCAGTTTCGTTACGATTTTCCCCTATATTTAGTTTGGGCGTAACGAAACTGAGAAATTCAAAATTTGTACGGAAAGGTTGGGCCATTTCCACTACTTTTTTTATTTCATAAATGAAAAGCGCTCGTGATTTTGAGTAAAATGGTATAGGACACAGCATGATCAGACAAAAAAAGTAAAAGATACATTTTTTCTGCAATTGACCCTTCTCGCATTTTTTTTGGAAACTGACATACCTACTCGCAACCCATATGGGCATAGCGATTGTCGGACCGGGTCGTTTCTCGCTTGCTGCACTCGCGTTTTTATTTGGTTGTGCTTATTATGACTCATCCCACTTTAGACTTTCTATATCTACTTGCTTGCTATGGCTGTTTCACTCTAGAGTAACTACGCTCTTGGATAATGACTATATTCCAGAGGAGCTTATTGAAGGTATTTGTTACAGATAAGGGCGAGAGCATCTGGGACCACCTTGTGCATACTAAACCAGAAGCCATCAGCGACCGCAGCAACGGAGACGTGGCCTGCGACTCCTACCATCTCTGGGAACAGGATATCCAGCTTACGAAGGATCTGAATCTGGATTTCTACAGGTACCAGTTTGCAGACATCCGTGAATTTCCTTCTGAATCCCTGCGACCGTTTGGAACTATTTATATGAAGGCGGATCACCGCCGTCGTCTGGATTGACCGTAGCTTCCGTGTACGTGTACCGAGGAGTTGGCAGCAGAGGAAATGGAACAGAGGCAATTCATCGCTTGGGTTCGTGGTGCGCTTCCGTTGACGTACGAAAAAGTCATCTGTAAGCCGCAGACCATCGACACGACACTTTGCCAGAATAACAGGTTGTCAATCTCGTTCCAAAATAGCATCAAAGAGGCGCGATGCGCCGTCATACATATCAGTTATTTGTTTCTAAAGTCGTTAACGACTAACTCCTTGCAAACTACTCAGGTTAACCGTGAACTTTTTAAGAAGTAACTTTAAGATGCAAATGCCCTAAAGGTGCCAGCGCATAGCGTATTCATCTTTGTGGTCGTAACTCGTAATATTCGTAGTGCCAGTCAATTTTATAGGATTACAAACTTATTTGTGCAGTTGTGACTAAAATTGCAATATTTCATCATTGCATCAAACTGAACTGAAACGGCGTTTGTGGGTCTGCTAGAAGTACAACCTTAGAATTAATGATGATCAGTGAGTGAGTGAGTGAGTGGGTCAGTAACAAAACTAAGGCACTTTGATGTGTAATAGTTCTTAATCTACAAGTTCAAATTGAATGTTATTGAGAATATATGTATTATAAGTCATATTATGCCCTATGTATATCTGAAAATTCAGGGTTCTAGTACTTCTAGTTTTAGCCAGCAGAAAATTACAGGAAATGAAAATGCCTGAATGGCTTTGTGAAAAGGATGGTACGGCAGTGCCTTTGTTTTACTCGACTTGGCGGGGGCCTTAGCGACTACTATGTTTAGTTAGTTATGGTGTTTGTGCCCTCAGATAGGTACTACACGAGTGTACGTTGCGCAGGCAAAAGCAAAAAACCGGCCAAATACGAGTTGGATTCGCACACGTAGGGTTCCGTACCACGTTGGAGCAAAAATACACCGAAAAACGCCTTTCTTGTATGGGGATCCCCTTTAATGTTGATTTTATTGTTTATTATTATGGTGTCAATAGAAATACACGTTCTGTGAAAGGCTCTACCTATTACATTTCAAAAGATACAGCCCTGTGATAGTCAGACAGACAGTGCACACATCGGAGGCTAAGCAATAGGATTCCGTTGACACCCTTTGGGCACGGAGCCCTAAAAATAGACTGTTTTGCACCGGAAAATATGCTACGTCGTCTTCCGTCCCGCAAGGTGAACTAGTGACCTGGTTATGCTTAAATAAAATTACTATTATTGTGTAGTATCATAACTTTTTCTCAGGTTCTCAATAGCCTGGTCACGAGTACTTCCAACTGGTTTCCCGAACCGTATCAGTGAAGACGGCGTGAGATACTATGGAGACCTAATCGACGGTCTACTCGCACGAGGCGTAGAGCCTATCATAACCCTGTACCACTGGGATCTACCGCAGCATCTACAAAACTTAGGTAAGATCTAAATCAAAATGTTTATTGCACATATTAAATATAAATCATTTTATTGCACACCAAAAATTACAGAGATCCTTAAATTAAAATTAAACAATATAAACGAATGGTAGATAACATTCAGTTTTAGTTCAAGAAGTGATCTTTTCTAGATAACCTTTGAACAGTGGAGATGACGATGACGCAGAAAAAGAAGATAAGTCGTGTGAAACTGTTATCACTATCACTAAATAGTATAAAACAAAGTCGCTTTCTCTGTCCCTATGTCCCTATGTATGCTTAAATCTTTAAAACTACGCAACGAATTTTGATGCGGTTTTTTTAATAGATAGAGTTATTTAAGAGGAAGGTTTATATGTATAATACATGCATAATATAATAGAGAAACACCGTGCGAAGTCGGGGCGGGTCGCTAGTATAAAATACACAAGAAAACATGTATGTATTCAACAATGCATGTAAAAGTATAAATATACATACAAAATTATAAGGGAACATAACCCGAAAAATGGGCCACAGGGGCAGTTTTAAAAGATTGAATCTACTAGCGCTTCGAATTATGAGATCTGAAAAGGGATGCCACAACAAACTCTCCAATTAACACAGAATAGCACTACGTACAGAAGACTTTTTGTAACAAAACTGACGTTTGGGTCCGTTGCTACCAGTAGCCGCAGGCGAAATCGGGGAGTGAGCCACTCTTAAAATGTTGTCTATTATTAAAGGGATACTTGACAGAAGGTTAGAACTACTGGGAAGATGAGTCTGAGCAAGACTATTCAATCACCATATTGCCTGGGGTACAGTACAAAACAATACAATATTCTTTATTGTGCACCAAAACAAAAGATTACAAAAGCACCTAAAACAGCATAGATGGTAAACAACAGGCGGTCTTATCGCTAATAAGCGATCTCTTCCTTAGGGTAGTAGAGTGGGCGCAAAATAAAATCAGAGGTAGGTTGGTAGGTAGTGCAAAAGGAAATGAAAAACAAATTATTATCAAAGAGAAAAGAAAACAGGACAAATACATACAAATAAATATACAATAAATAAATATGCACACCGCAATAAAATATTATTAGCAGTGGCAATATCATTGTTAAAAGGTTACATAAACTTACAGATGTGGATTGTTGGAGTTTACTCACTGCCCTTTTGGCTTACTAAATGCTACTGCAATATTCCAGGTGGTTGGACGAATCCGCTCATCGCCGATTGGTTCGCTGACTACGCTCGGGTTATCTTCGACCTGTATGGGGACCGTGTGAAGACCTGGATAACCATCAACGAGCCTATCGTGGTTTGTGACATTGGCTACACCGGGTTCATTGCCCCGGGGATTAAGTCAGAGGAACACGGGTCATATATCTGCTCGAAGAACATCTTGCTTGCTCACGCTAAGGCGTACAGGCTGTATGAAAAAGAGTATAAGCCTAAATATCACGGTACGTAGCAATTAAAAGGAAGTGTACAAAAACGACGTAACTGTTTAATAGGGAACGTGCACGACGAAGGTGCTGCCAACTGGTGCCGCCAATCTAAATCATATACCCTCTCATGCTGGGGACACATTGACGAAAACGCCGTTAATAACGTTAATTTATCGCGTTGAAGGACGATTAACGTCAGTGTAGCTACGATTTAATCTATTTGACATTGACACTTACATTCATTGACATTGACAGCTTGATTTGACAGGGGCGATAGTTTCCTTTATTGTCCGCCCGTGTCTCTTTTGTCGTTTAGTGCTGCCACCTATAGTTCGTGCACGTTCCCTATATAAAGTGGTTCGTCATTCTTTCAATTGTTTTTGAGTTAGCGAGCTCAAATATTTTCAGCAGAGCTTGCAATGATATTAACATTGTAACAAATTAAAATACCCCAATTGCAAGGTTACCAATGATAATGATATGGTCATTTGTATAATTTAGTACAGAATTACGATGAACAGCCTAGTTCGGTTGCGTTTACGACGTACATCCATTTTAAAGTCCTTAGTTTTGAGTGTTTTTTTGCAGGGGAGGTGTCCCTCTCAAATCAGCTGTTTTGGTTCGAACCGGAGACTGAAAACGATGTGGAACTAACGGAACTCGTCAAAGAAATGACGGTACGTATCACATAAGGCTTTTACTTTTGCCTGTGAAATGCTCTTATATTTAAAGTTTACAGAGGTCGAAAAAAGGTTTTATTAAAAAATATACACGGTGGATTCTAATCGGTAATCAGGAGTAGACAAATATTAATATCTAGCTAAAATCAAACTTAATAGGCGAGGTCTCACACAAATACCTCACTGTTTAATTAATTAAAGGTTAAAACATAATTTAAACTAATAACCACTGGATACATGGTCACCTACATTAATTATTTAAGTAAAATCACGTGATCACGATACGTCAAGTGCCATCGCTTTCGCGGAAAATTTGAAAGATCTTAAGTAAATAAACTTTTCTACGAGTATGAGTAGTTAGGGCGTGATAGATAACGAATTAAAATTGATAAAATGGCACACGAAGGACTGACTCACATGAAACCTTCTCGCTGCTTGCCTATTGCTCCTACGAGGATTCCGAGCAAATTATCTTAAAATGCGTCGATCCAGATCGTCAGGACGACGTCGAGGCCAGCCGGGTGCTTGAGCGTGGTTTGGCACTGTGAACTATCCAAAGTCACGGAGGTTTTAGTTCATGCGGTTTATCAAACTGTGCGTGAGAATTGGTACGTTTGGATGAATTTCGTGGAATAATTCTTGAGTTCATCTTCAGCTGTTTGGTTTGTATTGATTAACGTACATACAATATTGTAACGCTCGATATTTTGAGCACAAATATGGTCGAGGCATGTTTTTTTAATTACTAATTTACTTTTCTCATTCAATATTTGCGACTTCCACGACTTTGTTTACATACATGACAGTGACAAGTTATTACTCATAAATTATCATTGTCATTAATTTTTTAAAGAGGTTGTAATCTCACAGATACAGATTAGTAGGGTGACAAGGAATTTAGGATAAAAATGATTTCGAAATAAAAATTATCACAGAAAAAAAAATGTTTAGATGTAACTAATTACGACATCAACGTGACCGCTATCAATTACTGAGTTAGAAAAACTCATACCTGATTACCGATTAGATGCCATCGTGTATATATGACAATAAGAAGAAACTGCAGCAAGAGGAATTTTTAATCTTGGTACTTGGCAATAGTTTTTCCCTTTATAACAAAATTTGTCTACATACCTACTTAAATAAACATCTATGTCAGTATTGCACACATCGATCTAGTTCCAACCAAACTAAGTGATTTGTTCCAGGTTCTTGGATAATTTCTATGTATTTAAATATTTACATGTATACAAACATTGCTTAGTTTGGTTGAGACTAGATCGATTTGTGCAAGACTGTCCTGAATATTTATTTCAGTAGGAATGTAGACACATTATATACTTATTAAACCGGAAGATATTTGCCTAGTATCGAGACTAATTAATCATCTTTCTTGTGATGTTGACATAAAATATGTTTTTTTTTAAATAAAACCATCTTTCGACCTCTGCAAACTTAGCGTAGTCCGACTTTCTTGCGAGGTTGCCATATGCATTTTTCTTGGTAAAATCTTTTTTGACCTCTGCAAACTTAGCATAGTCACATTCTATAAATTCAGCGTAACGATGATTGTTGAAAGTGTTATAAATCAACACGAATGTTCCAGATCGGTCGTTACTCGCACCCTGTCTTCTCGACTGAGGGTGGTTGGCCGCCGGCGTTGGAGCGCTACATGGCGGAGAAGAGTGCTAAGGAAGGCTATCCTCGCTCCAGAATGCCAGCTTTCACTAAGGAGGAGATTGAGCTGATCAGAGGTATACTTCTACAGCCAAGTGCCACCCGTGAAACCTTGGATGGAGATCAGCATGCTTATGATGCTACGCTTTGTCGCGCGATAAGTAAATAATAAAGCATCCGTCACTCTCACACATATATTTGTCAGAACGAGACGGAAGATTTATAAGTCTACACCTACAAGAATCGAAAGGCGTAGGTGGTAGAACCGGATGGACTGATGCACTTAAAGACGCCTTGATACAGAAACCATGCGACCTTTCATTCGTTGAGTAGACATGTAGACCTGTACCTACACTTAAGGATTTTGAATGTTTTGCAGGTCAACATAATTTCTTTTTCTTTTTTTCTTTTTTCTTTTTCATTGCTATGATCTCAGTTGGTCGAAATAAAAACTTTTTATTTTTATTTTATTTATTTTTTTTATAATTGTAACATTGTTCGTTTGTTGTTTTGTGTGTTGTTTGTTGTGACACTTATACCAAAAGTACAGTACAGTGACTATTTCTGAAGACCAGATCGTATTCTGCGTACGATTGTACAGGGATAGTTGGTATATTCTTGTTTTACGGAAGTGGTAATATCAGAATTTGGTATTTTACGTTCAGTTGGCGTTTTCTGTATATGATATTATCCGTCGAAAGGCATTATACCGCCTTGAAAGCAGGTGTTGTTTTTGACGCATCAATAATTCCTCAGGCGAGCAACTCAATAACGTTGATCATGTAACACTTTCATAGGATCCTATGACTTTTACGGGCTGAACCATTACACGACGCGCACGGTGCGTCCCGCGGCGCCCGGGGAGGACACCGGTGTGTTCCTGTTCACGGGCATCAGGGAGCTGGGCGCGGTCTTCGGCGGCAGACCCGAATGGCCTACTACCGCTTCTTCATGGTTTCTGGTGAGACTCAGTATTCACTGTTACGGAGACACTCCATTAGGAAAATATAAATTGTCGCAGGGAAAAACAATTAACCTAAACCTAATTAAGTTAAGTAATAAGGTCTACGGGGATAATTGCGTGGAGTAACTACCCCTGCCCTACCTGGCTAGTATACTCTGTACTTTACAGGCAGGTAGGGTAGAGGTAGTGATGGAATCTTTAAAAGAAGCATATATCCCATAGACGCAACTACATGGGTGCTAATTAAACAGACTTCTTTTTAATAGCATTATTCGCCTCTAAAAATCTACATTGCCATCTAAATTACTAAGTCAGCCACAATTACCGAGCGTCTGAATTATACTATCTTAGCCACTACTTATCTTCTATGTAGGCCACTCTAAATACAACTCAGCATGGTGATTATTTTTTAGCATCTAAACTTGTAACATGCATTCAAGCAGTAGACATCTAAAATCTTAATATATGCCATCAAAAAAGATATGCTATTAGCTTCTAATTTTTTAACTCAGTACGCTTAAAATATAACTCAACCCACATTAATTAATCGTCAAAATTTAGCTAAAATTGTCATCTAATAGTAAATTTTGGCCACTAATATTACCTAGAAACTGTTGAGGAGAGACATAAAATTAGTCCATTACACAACTAGGGTAGTAATACAAAGAAAGGCCGAGATCGCAGAAGTGTGCGGCCCGTGCTGCAAGCGAGGGATGTAAATATGCGATCAAGGGCTTTCTTTAGTACCTCCCGTGTTGTGTACATCATTTTATGTCTATACTTGGCTAGTGACTTTCCGTATCTCCGGCGCTGCGGGAACAGCAGCCCTTCCGCCCTTGCATGACGGCGCACGGTCACTTCGCTCGGCTTCGCAGCTTCGGCTTGTTGGTCGCCTTCGGCGACCAGCCTCAGCCGCTCGCCTCACTCGTTCCCGCGCTTCGTCATGGCGGACGAGGGCTGCTCTCCCTCCACGCCTCCGGCTTTATAAAAACACTCTAGGGCGCGCTGTGTCGGCACGCGTCCTAACCAGCGAGAGCCCTAGATTCGGATTTTCGCAGGCTAATATCGTATACATAATATTCCATCATTGAAAATTTTACATTTTACAATCCGTCATTTATCTTGGTAATTATCAAATTTAGAGAAAAATTACCCATACAAAACACGCTTATTTTAGACAAAAAAAATTTAGTTAAAATGATATTCGGCTATATAATGATTAGTTAAAATAAGAATCGACAAAGTGAGTTTTAGATAAAATAATATTCGACAAAACAAGAGTTATGCAAATGATAATTTAGGTAAAACGAGTTTCGACAAAACAATAATTATGAAAAATGAATTTATACATATTGACTTTAGACAAAAAATTCACTATAGTAAAAGTTGTTAGACAAACTGAAATTAGACAAAAAAAATTTAGACAAGTCAAGGGAATACCTAGAAAAGCATTACAGCGCCCCCCAATCTAAATCCTATTCTCTTTCCGCACAGAGTCTAACGAAATTTTGTATGTGGAAATGGTAAAAAAGCTTCCTAACCCAAAACCTCGTACAATTTCGTACGAGCCTAATAGTGTCCTCGTACCTCGTACAGCAGACCACAAATCTCGTATTTGTACAAGGAACCTCGTACGTCTGGCAACCCTGGTGACTAACTCGTCGGTACATGAATGGCGCTCTCTGATTGGTGCAAATGGCCGGTCACTGTCGTCTCGCGCACTCGCGCCAAATTTTGAAGTGGCTATTTTCTCGATAACAGAATATGATGTATTATTTTACATGCTAAGTTATAATAAATGATGTTGTCAATGGAAGCTTGAATTATATTTTTTTGAGGACTTTGTGTTGAAGCCGTAAAACGTAAAATGGTGATGAAATGTAAAATCCATGGCTGAGTTAGTAAATTAGGTGGCAATATATAAACAAGAAGGCAAGTTAAGATAATTGTTGATCTTTGTTTGACGCTTTCTAAAGAATATTTAGTTGGCGTTGTAAAAGAGACGAATTAATTTATTAGAGGCTATCTCATTTTCCCGTTGCTTAGTTATAAAATGAGAAGTTTGAGCACGTGGCCAAGAAATAAATCTGCGGCTTGACTTATAATTTCCCCATTAAAATAACTGGCCAAGAGCATGTCGGACCATGCTCAGTGTAGGGTTCCATAGCCGTAACTACTTATAAGGTAAAAAATACGATGTAAAAAAGTACAACAACAAAAGAGCGTATCTTCATAGCAATTACGTCCTTTTGTTGAGAAGCGCAGTTTATTGGCAATAACTCAAAAACGGTTAATTCGATCTTGTGGAAAATAATTTTCGTTGAAAGTATTAATTAAGCGTTACCTTCGTGTGTTTTTTCATATTTTTCGGACACACCGTTTAGAAGATAGAGGGGGGGGGACACAATTTTCACAACTTTCGGAGCGATTATTTCCCAAGGTATTCACTTAATCAAAAACATTACTTAAGAACCTCAAAATTTTTTTAAAAGAGCTGTCGAACTATGTACCATACGTTGATATTTTCTAAAAAAAATTTTTTTTAGCTTCTGTAACATGTATGGAGTGCCCCCCCTAAAAATACTTATTTTAATTATTTAACTACCAAACTAAGTAGCGGCTCATACAAGACACCTTTATTCCAAATTTCATCAATATCCATCATGTAGTTTTTGAGTAAAATGCCTGTGACATACGGACAGACGGACAGACGGACGGACGGACATGACGAAACTATAAGGGTTCCGTTTTTGCCATTTTGGCTACGGAACCCTAAAAAGCGTAACCTTACTCCTACTGTATTTAGAAACAAATGCACGAGTTAATATAAAATTACTAAAATTGCTATTCATAGCCCGATAATATTTTCTCAAATATTCCTCAATTCCTCATAGATCATGGATATAATTAGATAAAAAAAGAGGCTAATTAAGACGATCAAACCGTAAAAAAATCCTCCTCCTTTTCTGTGAAGTCAGCTAACCAGTCTCTTTAAACAGGTGCATCCTGAAGGTTTCCGTGACCTCCTGGTATACCTGAAGCAGCAATACGGAGACGTGAAGATCTTCATCTCGGAGAACGGCCTCGCGGACTCCGGAGATACCCTGGACGACCAACCGAGGGTCGACTACTATCGGGACTACTTGGCTCAGGTCATCATCATTCGCTAAAAGACGTCCACAGTTGGACATGGGAACCTATTGGATCGCATAAATTTAAAAGGGATAATTTATCATTTGGCATAATCCATCATTCGGCATAATGCATTTTTTTCTTAAACGGTAGAATTTTCAGGACTCTTTAAGGCCTCATCCTGTTAAATAGGTTAGGTTAGGTTTGCGTTATAATAATCCTGAAAAGTTTACGTGTTCAGACAAAAAAGGATTATGCCAAATTATGAATTATGCGAAATGATGAATAATGCCTTTTAAATTTATGCGATCCAATAGTAAACAGTTGGACATAGGCATATTTGGCAAAGTATAAAGACAGACAAATAGTTTTCCTTCGCCCGTTGAGGAAAGCGGGACCTATTCAAGGTCGAGGTGCATACGGTGCGATCCGTATTATCGAACACACTGTTCATTGTACAGTCAAGGAATTTAATATCCTACCCTTTTCATTGAAATGTTGTTAAGCATTCACGATGCATTAAGGTCGAAATTTCTATTTCAGTAATAGTATTTAAATGTCAAAACGTATTATTTGTCACTGCACATTACAGATAACCTCTTTGCGAAGTCATTTGCTCATCTAATTATGAATACGTGTCAGTTGGTGTCAGTGTCAATAGAGAAAATTTTAAAACAATTCCGAATCCAGACTCCGGAAAGTCTACCGCAAACAACGATAATCTAAATTTCGTTATCTGCGTTCCTTTCATTCGAATATTGCAAGAGCGAGAAAGATGGACGTTCTTCTAATTTCGATTCTGCGGTTGTCGTCCTTTTTTGGTAGTGCCTTGACGTTCCAAATTTCAGTTCACCATGTCAACGTTGTTAATCTGTTACCTAGTTACTGACACAAAACAATGCGTGTGATATGTCAAAGTAACGTCGTACTCCAGCTAGCTCTTATGATGACAGTTTGCTATACGATATTGGACCTTAGGTGGGTTGTAAATTAAATTCCTTGACTGTACATTTGTAAACGGAAGTAAATTTTATTGCAAAGTATTAAAGTCTATGGGTGGGTGGCCAGCTAGCAGTGGCTTCGTTTGTACTGCAGTATTCTTAAAAGTTTGCTTGTAGTGCGTTCGTACGTTAATTTATCGCGATGAAGGACGATTGACGTCAGTGTAGCTACGATTTACTGTATTTGACATTGACACTTACATATTGTCATTGACAGTGACAACTTGATTTGACAGGGGCGATAGTTTCCTTTATTGTCCGCCCGTGTCTCTTTTGTCGTTTAGTGATGCCATCTATAGTTCGTACACGTTCCCTATAGCGCACCCCTTCGCTTGCTCATTGTTGATCATATTTTTTAAGGATGTGACTGCGAAAGTGCTGGATAGTTTGCTTGATCAACAGTTAAGTGTTCACATGAAGTTGAATGACGCTCAGTTCGGTTTTCGAGCTGGGTTGTCGACTGAATCAGCTATTTACTGTCTCAAGCGCACTGTCCAGTACTATTCAAAAGAGAGAACCCCTGTGTATGCTTGTTTCCTAGATCTTTCTAAGGCCTTCGACCTAGTATCCTATGATATCTTGTGGTCAAAATTATTCGAGGAGACAAGCATGCCCAGGGAGCTTATATTAATATTTAAATATTGGTATAGGCACCAGACGAACGTTGTGAGGTGGTCTGGCTGTGTGTCGGATGTATACAGGTTGGAGTGCGGAGTGAGACAGGGTGGGTTGACGTCTCCGAAGCTTTTCAACCTGTATATGAACCGGCTGATCGAGGAGCTCAGTAACATGCCAGTTGGTTGTTCCGTTGGTGGAAAAGTTGTTAACAACATCAGCTATGCGGACGATATGGTGTTGCTGAGCCCATCGATCAGTGCGTTGAGGAAGTTGTTGGCTGTATGCGAGCGTTATACTGCTGCCCAGGGCCTCAAGTACAACGCGATGAAGAGTGAGCTGTTAGTGTTTAAGGCGGGCAATAAAACGTACGATATTGTCCCACCAGTCTTACTTGACGGTACAATCTTGAAAAAAAGTGTCACAATTTAAGTACTTGGGGCACTGGGTAGTGGATACGTTATGTGACGACGTCGACATAGAGAGGGAGCGCCGAGCATTGGCGGTCCGGTGTAACATGCTGGCTCGTAGGTTCGCGCGATGCAGTGACAGTGTTAAGATTACCTTATTTAAGGCGTGTTGTCAGTCTTTTTACTCGTGCGCACTATGGGTTAGGCATACGCAACGGGCCGTCAATGTGTTGAGAGTGCAGTATAATAATGCGTTCAGGGTGCTGATGGGACTGCCCCGCTATTGCAGTGCGTCCGGCATGTTCGCGGCGGCGGACGTGCCGGGGTTCCACGCAATAATGCGGAGCAGAATCGCGTCACTCATGCGTAGAGTGCGGGGCAGTAACAACAGCATCCTGATTGCGCTCGCTGAACGGGTGGACTGCCCGATAATGCGGTACTGGGATGAGGCACATGCTCCCGTGCGTGCCCCTGCCCGCCGTTTTTAGTTAATAGGTATTAATTTGTTTCTAACCCTAGCTTTAAGTATAATATTGTTACTAACAACTTATGGATACTGAGTTCGAAATAAATGATTTTTAATTTAATTTAATTTAAGGATGTGTGTATTGCAGGTGCTCCGGGCCATGGAGGAGGATGGTGTCAATGTCGTAGCCTACACCGCCTGGTCGCTCATGGATAATTTCGAGTGGATGAATGGATACGAGTAAGTCTTTTTAGGGTTCCGTACCTCTAAAGGAAAACACGGAACCCTTATAAGATCACTTTGTTGTTCGTCTGTCTGCCTGTCTGTCCGTATTTATTGTCAAGTTATCTCGGGAACAAGTGGAGGTATCGAGTTGAAATTTAAACCATATAAAGCTTCCCTTGAAGCTGTGAAAAAATTAAACTACTGAGTTAACGTGAAAAAATGTTAATTGAAAATAAATTTTATGCCACACCTGGCCATAAAGTGACTTTTTCCGCACGCTGCGCGTACGCTTTCTGGCAAAGTGTAGACACAAAATAATGTACACAACACGGGAGGTGATATAGAAAGCCCTCGATCACACATTTACGTCCCTCGCTTGCAGCTCGGGCCACAAACTTCTGCGATCTCGGCCTTTCTTTGTATTACCACCCTAGTTATGTAATGTAGTATACAATACTGGTCCGCCGCAGATCCCGGTTCGGGTTGCACCACGTGGACTTTACGTCAGCGTCGCGCAGGCGCACGGCGCGGCGCTCGGCGCGCTACTACGCGCGGGTCGCGCGCACGCATGACATCGACGCGGCAGACGACGGAGCGCCTCACAGATCCGACTTGTAGGGAACGTGCACGAACTATACGTGGCAGCACTAAACGACAAGAGACACGGGCGGACAATTATACGTGGCAGCAAACGACAAAAGAGACACGGCCGGACAATAAAGGAAACTGTCACCCCTGTCAAATCAAGGTGTCAATGTCAATGACAATATCTAAGTGTCAATGTCAAATACAGCGTATGGACAATTTGACCAGTAGAGTTGAAGTTATCGAACAGCAATTATCTGAGTATCACATCGATGATCTGAACCATAGGGTGAATATTTTAGAGAAAAAAAATTCTGAGCAACAACCTATTGGATTGAAGGAACTCGAAGCTTCGGTTCACAAATTACAGTTAGAGTTGAATGAAAAAGACCAAGACATGCTTGGTAATGACTTGGATATTACAAATTTGCCAGAAACTCCAGGGGAAAACACAATGCACTTGGTTTCCCTAGTGGCTATCAAACTTGGAGTGAACTTGGATGTGCGTGACATCGTTCACGCGGAACGAATGGGGGCGCCGCCGCGCGCTGAAGACGCAGCCGACAGCGAGAGCGGAGGGCGGTACCGGCCGCGTCCTATCGTTGTGAGACTGACGCGCCGCGCTCTCCGAGACGAATTCATCAAGAACGCGCGCGTCCGCCGTGGTGCCTCATCTACAGATCTAGGATTGGCAGGAGAGGCGCGACGCTTCTACGTGAACGAGCGCCTCACCCGGTATAATAGGATGCTCTTTAACAAGGCACGCGAGGCAGCTAATTGCACGCAATGGAAATACGTGTGGACGCAGCGTGGCCGTATTTATGTACGCCAGGCCCAAGGAGAGCAAGGTTACTGGATTCGATCTGAAGCTGATGTAGAGCGCGTTTTTCGGTTGGCAGTCATTGAAATCAAAAGTCAATAAAGTTAACTTCATAGTTAGGGCTAATGAATTAGTATTTAGTATTACATTGTTACTTTCCTTTAATTATGTAATTTTTGTTTGCAAAACTGATAACTCCAGAGACCTCAACTTGAAAATTTCATCAACTGTCATCTTTTTGTTATGTTACAATCGCCATTTAGTATTAGTATATGTGTATAGTTTAATGCACCGACATCATTTCCTCTTGATCCGCCGGCCTCCCTAGCAATAATCATTTATCCGTTGGGTTATTCAATGCGGGATCGCTTGGAACTCGACATGATGAATTCATAGCTATCATGGAGCGACACACTGTAGATATTGTAGCCATCAACGAAACATGGCTGAAGCAGGGTGAGGACGACCGTGCTCCGGTGGTGCCGGGGTACCGTTTACGGCACATTCCCCGCCCGCAAGGTGCGCGAAATCGAGGAGGTGGTGTTGGTTTTTACATAAGGAAAGGTATAAAAGCTCGTAACATTTCTCACCCTGTTTCAAATCATGCAGAGCAGATGTGGTTGAGCATCACAATGAACTCCATTAAAATTCTTATCGGCACAGCTTATCGCCCGCCATGGCAAGACATAGAGAATTTTTTGGATGCGCTAACCGAATCGATTACGTCTTTTGGTAATGTTGATCGCATTGTATTGTTAGGTGACTTCAATATTGATGTACAAAAGTGCTGTGACACTAAAACTTTGCTTTTAAATAGATTTCTTCAGTGTATGAACTTAAAGTAAATTGTCTCAAAGCCAACACATTTCACTGATACTAGCGAGACTCTCATTGATATAGTGTGTACTGACGCTCAGGTGCGGTCTGTGACTGTAGATTATGTTCCGGAACTTGGAAGGCACGCGTTTGTATCTGTTAATTACAACTTTAAAAAGATAAAACCAATTCCTCGTAGGTTAACTATTAGACCTTATAAAGAAATATTAATTGATTACTTTAATAGAGACTTAAACCTTATAAAATGGGATACAATAATATCATTGAGTTGCGTTGATGATATGGTGGAAACTTTCAATATATGTATTTTAGCTCTATTTGACTTGCATGCGCCCGTGAAGTCAATCGTTGTTAAGGATAGTAGTTATCCCTGGGTGACTGATAATGTTAAGTTCATGATGGACCTCCGTAACGAGGCTCATAATAAATATCGGCTATCAGGGTCGGATGTACATAAAACATATTATAAAGATCTCAAGAGCTTGGTAAACTGTGCATTATTCAATGAAAAACGTGCCTATTTTCAGTCTAACATAAATGATAAACAGATTGACTCAAAACAGCTGTGGAAAAATTTAAAATCAACTGTCCTCCGCAAGCACGAAACTCAAGACTTACCAGAGCACTTTATAGACCCTAATATTATAAACAAGTCTTTTTTAGATGTCCCAGGAAACAGCGATGTTACAATTTCCTTACTAACACACTATGAATTTTCCAGACACGGTTCCTCTAGTTTTAGCCTTCAACCGGTTAATGCAAACTCCGTAATAAGAATCATCAATGAATTAAAGTCAAATGCCATGGGGGTTGATGACGTATCATTGAAGATGATTTTGATGACTCTTCCAGAGTCATTAGATACAATTGTACATATTATTAACACATCCATTGTAACATCTTCCTTCCCTCATCTTTGGAAGACAGCTCTGGTTAAACCTCTTCCAAAAAAACCCAACCCATCTGATGTCACTGAGCTTAGACCTATAAGCATCCTACCTTGTTTGTCAAAATTGTTAGAAAAGGTAGTATGCGAACAGCTAACTAACTATCTGGAGACTAACAACATTCTACCTGCTTTGCAGTCAGGTTTCCGTAAAGGGCGCGGAACAACTACAGCCCTTTTGGATGTAGTTGACAATATTTTATCCGCCCAAGATAAAGGTATGGGCACTATCCTCACTCTCCTTGACTTTTCCCGCGCCTTCGACTGTATTAATATCTCCCTGCTCCTGTCGAAAATGTCTTTTTACGGTTTTGACACTAAGACCATATGTTGGTTTAATAGTTATCTCAGTAATAGGACCCAAGTCGTACAACTGAGAAAGGACAATGGTGATTCCCTAAACTCGGAACCCTACCCTGTCCAAAGAGGAGTTCCCCAAGGATCTACGCTTGGGCCTATCCTGTTCATATTATATAGCGCAGATATTATTACAGGCATTGAGAATTGCAAGTACCACTTATACGCGGATGATCTGCAAATCTATTTATCTTTCCCTCCATCTGAAACTCATTCTAGTTCCGTTAAAATTAATGAGGACCTCGATAGGATTGCCGCATGGGCTGATAAAAACTCTCTTGTTCTGAACCCGGCCAAGTCTAAATTTATGGTACTTGGTTCTAAGCAGCAAATCGCAAACATATCAGCATGTAGACCTAATATTGAGTTAGGGGGGAAGCAAATAGAATGTGTTAGTGAAGCTCGCAACCTAGGACTACTGTTGGATAGTAATTTGCGCTTTGAAAATCATGTCCTCAATACCGTCAGGACCTGCTTTTATCGCCTTAAAATTATGTATGGGATTCGAAATTACTTGAGCTCAGACCTCCGGGTTCGTCTATGCGAGTCATTAATATTATCGAAACTTAATTATGCTGATATTGTCTATGGCCCTTGCTTGTTGGTTCGTACACAGCGATTGATACAACGCATTCAAAATGCATGTGCACGGTATTGTTTTTTTATTCCACCTAGAACACACGTCACACCGTATCTAAACAAGTCTAACCTTCTGAAAATGGAAGCTAGACGTAGGTTGCACTTAGCGACCTTATTGTTCGAACTAATTAGAACAGAAAGTCCACCCTATCTTTACAATAAACTCGCATGGCTTAAGGATACTATCAAGTACCAAACCAGAGGATGCCTTTTCCGTCTATCAATGGCCCCCCACAGAACTGCCGCTTTTCGTGGCAGTTTTAAATACGCTGCTACCAAGTGCTGGAATAATCTACCGCCACCAGTCCGAAACTCTACCAGCGTCTCTAGTTTTAGGCACAACTTTAAGGCATTACTTAATATCTGAACAAAAATCTCAGAGCACTTGAGTGGCTTTCACTTATTAATACGATTGCATGGCCTCATTACAATTTAAAACACTTACAATATCTTTGTTAATTCGTAAGGGCAGGGAAAAATGTCACCAATTCCATTCACTTTCTTTTTTCCATCTCCTTGTTCATTATTTTTTGTTATGTTTTTTATTTTTAGTATTAGGGTAAAGTTGTTTTATATTTTGATTATTTTTTGTACGCTGGCCTCTTTTTCTATTTTTTTATGTTGTTCAATTTTTGTAGACTGCTGATATCCTGTGTGAGTGGTCGAATGTCACCAACAAGGTTTAAGCTGAAAATCAGCGTTGTGGCCCCCCGGCTGCAGCACATGCTGAGCTTACACCTTTTTGCGTACACACAATATCTATTGTTCATGTTTACTGTTTTATAACCATTGTGTGTGTTTCTGCAAATAAATTATCATTCTATTCTATTCTATTCTATTCTAAATATAGTAAGTCGTAGCTACACTAACGTTAAGAGGAAACAGTAAGGTGGAGAGAATTGAAAATTAGGTATTTGTAAAATGTGCCGCTGTCCCGCACTGCCCGCCTCTCCCGCGCAGAGCGCGATAGAGACAACTGCAGCTTGGACCGAATATACCTTTTAAAATTTCATGAAAACAACGTTTCGTAGTCCCCTGATTTCTTCCCCAAAACTTAACCTATTTAACAAACTTTTTCATTAAACATTAAAGAAAGGCTTTGGCCGTGTTCCTATGTTTTCCTTTTTTTTAATAATCTAGTCAAATTTGTTTTCTGGATGTGTGAACACAGCGGAAAATCTGGCATTTTTTTAAGTTTTTGAAGGTTAATATCTCTTTTGAGAATCAATTTATCGTAAAAAGGAAAACATAGGAACATATCAATAGTAGCCATAGATTTTTGGACAAAAAATTATTGCTCTACTGGCATTATCCAGGGAGGAAACGGGGGACTACGTTTGTATGGAAAAACTGCCCTCCTCTTTCCTCTTAATAGTCCTTCATCGCGATAAATTAACGGCGTTTTCGTCAATGTGGCCCCAGCATGAGAGGGTACATGACATGATTTAGATTGGCAGCACCTTCGTCGTGCACGTTCCCTATACTGCTCTTATTTGAGCACTATAGGGAACGTGCTCTATTGAGCAGGGGTCGCATGCGACTCTTTGGAGGGTCAGTTAGGGCTCTTTCTCCCTCAAAAAATGTTCATGGAAGTCGGTCCGTTAGTTTTTGCGTGATGCGCGAACTTAGAAACCGACAAAGAGGCAAACACTTCAAAAATATATTTTTTTACACCACCAGTTACTTTTTTGGTAAAACCTTTATTTGTACATAGTTTTGTTACAATGTATTATACTTATTACTTATGTATAGATTTAGATTAATTTATTTTAATAAATCAAGTTATTACACAATGTTTCTCTAAATTGCTACTAACTTAACAATTACACTCACCGGAATGAGGGTGTTTAGAAATCATAAACCCACCAGCTGGCAGCAGGGTGGCGAAAGGTCTTTTTGACAGTAGGCAAGCTCCACCAATCACACCACCTGATTTTGACATCTACTGCCAAATAGACCTTTCGCCACCCTGCTGCCAGCTGGTGTATTTCTGATTTCTAAATACCCTCATTCGGATCATTTTCTTTATAATTGTCCATAGAAAATGACCCGAATTCATTGTCCGTGAGTGTATATTCATTAAAATAGGAAAATGCTAAAACATAAAAATCGGAGAAATATGGTACCTAGGTACTCGTCTCAGTGGATGACCTGAATGACCCTCAATTTAGTTGGAAAGAGAAACTTGGGTGTCCCTCGAGATCCCTACATCGTTTGTCCTAAAATCACTTGCCCTAACTGTTTTGTCCTAATGGGTATTTGGCCTAACGATCAGTTGTCATAATAAGGTTTTTCCTTAAGCCGAACTGCTACCAGAAAAGTAGGTTAGGTTAGGTTTGAACTGTGATCCTTACAAAACCGAACTGTTACCAGAAAAGTAGGTTAGGTTTGGTTTGCCTTCATCAATATGATGTGAGGGAATCAAATATTAGGGCATGTGAGTGTTAGGACAAATGATCATTATGACAAACACTATTAGGGAATGCAAAAATAGGTTAAAAAAATTTAGGGATCCCGATATAGATCCGAGAAACTTCTCTACGTAATATTATTATTCTGTGATATATCCCGCGATAAAACAAAATATAAATTTTGTTAAAATTCCGGCCCTCTAAAATTTCTGAAATTTTCTTGTCCGCCATGAAGAAAGTTTATCCACTACTGCTTTAGGCAGCGTGTCCACCAGGGATGTGCGAAGATGCGTAGCGAGTGATGTGTTTGTCATGAACCAATAGAAACACTTAATTTGCTTATCCTCGCTCCGCTGAGCTGTTTCTATTGGTTCATTACACACATCCCTCGCTACGCATCCTCGCACATCCCTGCTGGAAACACAGCCTCAGGGAAAGAAATGACTCTTTCTACAGTTCGTCTTTGACTTGTGGGAGTTGTGGGTCGGGAACGTCCAGACTCCGAGACCGGATGACGTCACGGTAGAACAGCGCCGACTTCTTAGCTCGTCGCGGCCGCGAGGGGTCCGAGAAATCCACGTCGTAGATGCCAAACTTTGTCCTGAAGAAACGGGAAGACTGTTGAATTTGGTTGGCAACTTGGTAAGGTCATCTTAATCATCAGATGAAAGAACATAGGTCCTCCTCAAATAAAGAGCGGGAAACAAAGCGGCGTTAGGACCGGTCGAAGCCGGATTTTCCCTAAGCGAGGCCCTGAGGCGTGCTACGCTTTGCCGCGCGATAAATAAATGATAAAGCTTCCGTCACTCCCACACACTATTTGTCAGAACGTGACGAATGCTTTATCATTTATTTATCGCGTGACAAAGCGTAGCATCATAAGCTTATAGGCACCGTAAAAAATGGCGACCCGGAAACCATAAATGCTCACGCCCTGAATTATGGCGCTTCTGGGAATTTACCGCTAATTTCACCAAAACGGGACAGTTCTTAGCTCGGGGGAGGAGTGCTCTGAGTTTCCCTCTTGATACTTTCTTCGCCTTTCACCAAATGTCAAAATTATCCAGAATCACACCAAAACTCCCGCGCTGGCCATGCTGCGAGAATGCGGGATACTAGGGTTTTTCCGGGACATTTTTAACATCCAACATGTTCGCCGAAGCGCGAACTGACGATTTTTTTCGCAATCAGATGCAAGAGTGTTGGATCACTACTCAGGAGAGTGCGTGGCAGCGGCAATAGCCTCCTCAGGGTATTGTCGGAGAGGCGGATGCTATAACTAAATACTAGGTCGAAGTGGCCATCGATAGGGCCAAATAGGATGAGGCCGCGACCAATCGCGGGCCATCTTTGCCCGTGTTTGTTGTTATTTTTTTTCCTATGTTTTTTTCTGTACCTACTAACATAGTTACTAAGTCAAAATTGATACTAACATCCTATGGATCATTGGTCTGCAATAAATGATTTTTATTTATTATTATTATTTTTTTAATTAATATTGAAATGTGAGAGGGAGTATGAAATCCGGAACTTGTCCGCATAATATGGGACCATTGGTCGCTTTCCTTGCTTGGCTTTTCTTCTGCGATCCAAGTTGGTTGAAATAACGATTATTATTTTATATATGAAGGAAACATTTTTTGTCTCTTCATTGGTTTTAATGTGAGCAATTTACACCACACTTTATGTTACATATATAGATACAGGAAATCAAAGTACACAGAAAAACTAAATGGCACTCGCCTGTGTACAGACCGAGAATCGAACCCGGTACCTCTGGATTTTCGGCCCAGTGACTCAACCATTCGTCCACCGTACACTCAGAAAACGCCCTCAATTCTGCTATCTACCTTGACTTCCGCACCTTTCTGTTTTTAATAGGAATTAACCTAAACCTATATATTAATAGTGGCGCCATCTCTCGCTTGATCGCCGTACCTGTAAAAAGGTGCGCGTCGTAGCTGTTAAAGTTGCGCATTGGGGTGAGAAACCTGTATAGGTTTCTCATAGATGGCGTTTAGGTTAGGTAGACAGTTTAATTGGTAAATTTACTTGTATCCGTCGATCCATTCGAAGTTGTCCATGAGCGACCACATCGTGTACGCTGTGACGTTGACACCTTCCTCCGTTATTGCTAACAGCACCTAGAATAGGGTATTTGCCTATAGTCAATATAAATTACTACATGCTAGCCTTTAAATCAACTTTTGAAAGTTTACAAAAATGAACCAAACATCAAATATTAAGAGTTTTAAATGATTTTTAAAAGATCAAAAACTATAAATAGGAAGATGATTTGATGTTTGAGTAAAATTACGTCATTTCACTTTTTTTCCATAGTTCCATACTAACTTCATACCTACTATCTGAGCGTTTTAACACTTCATAAAAAGTAACTGATTTGATCTGTCAGGAAAGTACCCTATTAATTGATTGAATCAGGCGTTAATTTCCGGAAAGCCATGTTAATTAAAACTAGAGTCCGACCGAAATTTCAGCATAGTTACTGTGCGTTTTGCTAGAAACTTCCTGCCTCGCACGACTGAACTGTGGAATAAATTGTCGCCTGCAGTGTTTCCGGACCGATTCGACCTTCAAACCTTCAAGAAAAGAGCGTACTCCCACCTGAAAGGCCGGCAACGCACTTGTGACTCTTTTGGTGTTGCAGGTGTCTATGGGCGACGGTGATTGCTTACCATCAGGCGACCCGTCTGCTCGTTTGCCCCCTATTTCATAAAATAAAAGTACCGGTTTCGTCCATGAAAACTAGTTTCGTTCGGACACTAATTAAAACAAAAATATTGCTTTGCTAATGCGCGATATGATAACATGTTAGTCAATTAGTGCTAGCCCCCGCCAAGTCGAGCGCGAAGCAAACACTGCCGTTCTTTACTGGAACCATTTCGCCGCATTTTCAGGCCCCTATTTGAGAACCTCTGGATTAGACCAGAACGCAGAAATTTTTGTCATCCAGTAAGCTATAATCACATACTTGAAATCCAAAATTTCAAGTCTGTAGGTCATTTAGTTCCGAAGTTAAGCGAAAGCAAAGTTTCGCATTTATGACACTCACTCACTCATGATCATCAGAATAGAACTAGTACTTCCCATAAACTCAGAGAGCTAAAATTTGGTACAGAGTTAGGGTTTAATGGCCACATAAAGCGAAAACTATAAAAACTAGGATAATCGAAGATCTGGAGTACCTGGTGACCCTAATTAGAAAACACAGGAGCCCAACTAAAAATAAAAAGAAAAAAAACTGTGTCAAATAAGAAAATCTAATAAAATAAATCAATATGCTCACGGTTCTACAAAAAGAAGTGAAATCCCACCAAAAACATTCTGTAAAAAGCTAGCCAAGTCTCGATGGAGCTGCTTATTTATCTCTAAAAAGTAATGAAATCTAGACAAAGTGGTGCCAAGTATAAGGTTCCTTACTAAGATTTCTTTATTATTATAGTTAATGTTGTGTGACTTGGCCGTTGAATATTCTTTATACGTTAGTGGGTACAAGTCAATTTGCATTTACGTAACGTTTCCGTAATTAAATTATACGTTAGTGGGCACAATGAACAACAGCCTAAAATGAGACACTAGCGTCCAATTAACAATACCAGTATGGGCTATTATCTCGCTTAACAAACATAGGTAGTTACAACAGATATAACTTTACGTGTAAACAAAATTGACTTGTACCCACTAATGTATAAAGAATGTTCAACAACTGGGTATGGGAATAGGAATGGGTAACAACTGGATGGACCAAGCTGAAATTTGGCATGCAACTAGATCAAGTCCTGGATTGAAACATAGGATACATTATATCCCGGTAAAGAGTTCCTTTGGGACAATAACGGGAACAACGCGGGCGAAGCCGCGGGAAAATGCTAGTTAACTATAATAATAAAGAAATCGCAGTAGGGAACCTTATACTTGGCACCACTTTCTCTAGGTTTCATTACTTTTTAGAGATAAACAAGCTATAGAGCTCCATAGAGACTTGGCTAGTTTTTTACAGAATGTTTTTGGTGGGATGTTTTTGACGGGATTTATTTTAAGGTCTTTGGGCAAACCAGGGACCAGAACCCCTTACCTTTATCGAGGTTTTAAGACGAGTTTAAAACGCTGGATTTGAGAAACACTTTTATTCTGTTAAGCTTATCACCGGCTTAATACAAACACAGAGCTGCGCCGATCGTTCGAGTTAACCCAAAACCCCAATCTAAACCACCGTAAGAGTTGTTACTGGGAAGTGGTTCCGGACGGAGAGCAAACTAAATTGATCTTAACCGTCATAGTAATTCGTTTCATTTTCATTGGACGAGGCTAAGCTATTGCCGGCGACTCTCGGCATTCCAAATGTCTTAAAAGCCCTTCTAAAGCCCCTTTAAAACCCCAGGGTTCGGCTTAACTCGTTGCGGGGTTTAACCCGTTTATGAGTTAACTGAATCAGAGGTTAACCCAAACAAACGATTAATACTCGAACGGCTCGAACGGCTTAAGCCAACGAACGGGTTTTCCGGTCCCTGGGGCAAACCTGTTTCATATAATCCTTATAGTATTGCAGCCGATCCTCGTCGTCCAGCGCGCGGCGGGTGGTGGAGTACCCGTTCTCCGTGATCCGGAACTCCATGTCTCCGTAGCGGTTCTTCAGCCAGCCAAGCGTCTTGCGGATACCTTCTGGGTACACCTTTAGTGAGAAAAGTGATTTGAAGAAATCCCTGAATGTGTGGGTAAGGAAGTATTCTTCATTTAGCCGGGTGTCCCTCGAGATCCCTAACATCGTTTGTCCTTAAATCACTTGCCCTAACTGTTTTGTCCTAATGGGTGTTTGGCCTAACGATCAGTTGTCATACTAAGGTTTTTCCATAATGTTATTTTTGCCATAATACTCTGTTGTCCGAAGCTTTTTTGCCATAACTATTAATATTCCTAATGTTATTTTGCATATTCGTCGCGATCCCTAACATCGTTTGTCCTAAGCAACTAGAGTTATGCACGAGTTCTTAGCTACGAAACGGCTTAAAAAGAGGGGACGGGGGGGCGAAGCCCCCCACGAGGGGGGCTCGAGGGGCGAAGCCCCCCGCATGGAAAAAAGCAGACAGAAAAAGTTGGTTAGGTTGAGTTAGGTTTAGGTTAGGTTTGAAACTGCGTCCCCCAACAAAAACGAACTGCTGGCAGAAATGATGCGAGGGGATCAAATATTAGGGCATGTGAGTGTTAGGACAAATGATCATTATGACAAACAGTATTAGGGAATGCAAAAATAGGTTAAAAAAATGTAGGGATCCCTATGTGAGGGGATCAAATATTAGGGCATGTGAGTGTTAGGACAAATGATCATTATGACAAACACTATTAGGGAATGCAAAAATAGGTTAAAAAAAAATTGGGATCGAGATATAGATCCCATTTAGCCGCCTTGGATACGTAATGTTCTATCCCTGGCTAAAATTATCGGACCTGCTCATCTCATTACCTAACATTGTAGATGTATTTCTGTTTCGCCCTACGGTAGACTCGTGGACTGGTAGCCGAGGAAAATGGTATTTGCCTTCCGCCATTTGTGCTTACTTTTTTTTTATAAATGGACGTAGTTATGCAATAACGTTCCATTCCATATGCAAAAATTGGATTATGGACTTTGTTTTTAAAGACAGAAGGTTGATACTTAGTTTTGTGGATTGGAACGTTATTGCATAACGTCCAAATATACCTGAAGCCAGCCGTTCTCAGCAAGGTACCACTCTGGCCTTTTCCCCGTAGCCACTTGTAGCTCAGGAATGTCGAATATCGGTGACTGGCCGAGGACTTCATCAGGTCGACCAGCCCGCACCGTCTGACTCGTGTAGTGGTTCAGGGCGTAGAAGTCGAATGTACCTGAAGAAGGATAAAATAAAAATAAAATAAACTTTTCGGACCGCTTGCTCAAAATTAATGCTCACATGGCCTATACAATCATTAAATATTGTCTCTTTGTACCTAAATTTACCTACGCACTGAGATGCAGTCACTTTTGGAAATATCCCAGTCTTTTAGGACCCCTCGACGAAATGATCAAATCTACAATTTCATCTGTAATTAACATCCACCTGGACAACGACCAGTGGACCCAAGCCACCTTGCCTATCAGGCATGGCGGTATTGGCATCCGCAAAGTATCCAGCATCTCTCTACCTGCATTCCTTTCTTCTATTAACAGTACTCAAAATTTAATCCTTAAAATTCTAAAAGATAACCCTGCTAATTTGGAAATCCCTTTTTTGACAGACGCCGTAAATTCTTGGAGGGCAAACTGCCCTAACAGCGATTTGCCTCCGATCCCCCATTCACAGCGGCAATGGGACGAGCCGCTCTGCGTGCTGGTACGGGATAATCTGTACGAAACGTCTACCAGCCCCGCGGAGCGAGCTCGTCTCCTTGCTAGTTGTAGATGGGAGTCAGGCGCCTGGCTGCAGGCTCTACCCTCTAAAAATCTAGGCACGCTTCTCAGCAACGATACTTTCAGGCTTGCGGTATCGCTGCGCCTGGGAGCGGCTTGTGTTGCCCCGCATCGATGCCAATGTGGCACGAACGTCGCCCAAACCGGTCTGCATGGCCTATCCTGCACAAGGAGCGCTGGGCGCATCGCACGGCATGCGAGCTTAAACGAAATCCTGCGCCGAGCGCTCGCCAGTGCGGGAACACCAGCCATTTTAGAGCCGACAGGCCTGGCGAGGGACGACGGAAAGAGGCCGGACGGCATGACCCTCTTCCCCTGGAAGCTGGGACGGCCGCTAGTCTGGGATGCCACATGCGTGGACACATTAGCACCGTCCCACCTTCCATTGACCTCCTCTAAAGCCGGGGCCGCTGCGGACGCGGCCGAACACCTCAAGCGGCGCAAATATGCAGCCAGCGACACCGGCTACATGTTTGAGCCGTTTGGGGTGGAAACGCTCGGGCCTTGGGGAGAAAGTGCCCTTAATACTTTTAGGGGCATTGCAAAGCGGCTTATTGAGGCGACGGGTGACCAGAAGGCTGGCTCATACTTATGTCAAAGGATAGCGTTAGCTATCCAACGAGGTAATGCGGCCAGCCTCCTGGGCACCCTCCCTCGTGGCACCGACCTGGAGCCCGTGCATTATTTATAGTTTATTTTCTATCCTTTTATTAACCTTACTGTAGTGTAATTTAATAAGTATGTATAATTATTTGGATACCAAGTAAATATTGCAAATAAACTAAAATAAATTCACTTCTGCAAGTAGGCCCTCAAGGGCTCTTTTACATGTCTTATATTATTTTCTCTTCTTTTCTATTCCTTTGGCGCTTCGGGTAATGACCTTCTGGTGAGAAGAAGCGCCGGAAGAAACTCACCAATCGTAAAATGTGCAGGCCGCAGTATGAGCAAATCGTAAAATGTGCAGGCCGCAGTATGAAATCGTAACTACTGGGAGAGCTACGAGTGAGAAATTAAGAATGAATATACATCTTCAATTCTCTTCACCCAGGTGGATCGACGGATGTTTAATACGGACCCGAACTTAACTCCGGGCCGTAACCGTTTTTTGGAGGAAAAGTTCTTGGTGGCTCCGTGTACTTCGGGTTGTTAGTACTAGTTAGTACCACCGGTGTTAAGAACATACCTTACAAGAAAGAAGGACGCAAACGTGTAATGAGGTTTTATAATTAAGTCGGTCATAGTCCGTTATGTTTCAAGGGGATACTATTAATTTGAAGTAGGTACAGGTACCGTTAAAAAATTTAATACTATTTACAGTTGACTGAATTTGCTCTATTTCAAAATCTACACATTATGCGACCTGAACATTATAAGATCTGCTTGCACATTTTGCGATCTACTCATTCTGAGATCTGCACATTTGGCGATCTACTATTGTGAGATCTGCACATTTTGCGATCTGTTTATTATGAGATTTGCACTTTTTGCGATTTGCTCATTCTGCTATGTATCCGTTTCTCTTTTCATAATTTTAAAAGTGTTACAATAATTTCATTAATACATTAATTTAAGAACTACATTTATAGAGATGTAAAGGGTCTCTCTGTGCGTCCAAACAAGACAAATAAAATAACTGGCCAAGAGCATGTCGGACCATGCTCAGTGTAGGGTTCCATAGCCGTAACTATAAGTAAAAAAAGTACAACAACAAAAGAGCGTATCTTCATAGCAATTACGTCCTTTTGTTGAGAAGCGCAGTTTACCGGCAATAACTCAAAAACGGTTAATCCGATCTTGTTGAAAATAATTTTCGTTGAAAGTATTAATTAAGCGTTACCTTCGTGATTTTTTTCATATTTTTTGGACACACGGTTTAGAAGATAGAGGGGGGGGGACACAATTTACACAACTTTCGGAGCGATTATTTCCAAATATATTCACCTAATCAAAAACATTATTTTGAAACCTTATAGTGGTTTTTAAAGAGCTGTCGAACTATGTACCACACGTTGATATTTGCTGAAAAAAATTTTTTTTAGCTTCTTTAACATGTATGGAGTGCCCCCCCTAAAAATATTTTTTTTAGTTCTTTAACTACCAAACTAAGTAGCGGCTCATACAAGACACCTAAATTCCAAATTTCATCAATATCCATCATGTAGTTTCTGAGTAAAATGCCTGTGACATACGGACAGACGGACAGACGGACAGACGGACGGACGGACATGACGAAACTATAAGGGTTCCGTTTTTGCCATTTTGGCTACGGAACCCTAAAAATGAGCCTTATGGGCCTTATTGTTGTTTTTACCCGACTGCGGCGAAGCCCAAAGGAGGGTTATGTGTTTGGCCTGTATGTATGTATGTCCGTTCCTGTGTCCGCTCGTAACTACTCAACGACACATCCGATTTTGATAATAGATATATCATTAGATTCGTCTTGATGGTGCGAGTGTCACTGGGCATGAAGTTCGTTAAAATAAACAAAATTGCGGATTTAATGCAATTTCAAAGTGCACCGCGGTCGGGTTTTTTTATAAAAATGTGGTTATTGTCAAATATCTTTGGTTGTAAGGGTGGGATTGTCAAGGGACAATCAATATTGACTCAATTCCTCATGGAGTCTAATGTCAGAACTGGATTTTGAAAAAACGGAACCAATATGGGGTCATCCATATAGTACGTCACACCCATGGGGGGCGAGGGGGGTCTAGCCAAATGTGAAAGCCAGCCTAAACTAACAAGGTTAAATACGTTAAGAAAAAGTTTGACATGAGGGGGGGGGGGGGTCTAAAAGTCTAAAAAATAGTGTGACGTACGTACTTTGTGGATGACCCCAATAAAAACAGTTTTGGCATCTAAAGCTCTTTCATTTGATACCCCAATTGATATAATAGCCCGACTTAAAACTTTGGATATCCCATTTCCGCCCCCTTTAAAAAAAAGTGCAAATTTTTTTTGTATCCAGTAGGCTTGAGTCAACGATTTTTAACACTACTTATTCTAAATTTCAAAAAGATAGCAGCCGTAGTTCCTGAGATATCTGGCTGTGACAAACAGACAGAGACAGAGTTGCACCATAATAAGGGTCCCTTTATTACCATTTTGGTACGGAACCCTAAAAAGGATTTTTCCAAAAAGTTTGGAATATAGGTACTCTAAAGTATCAGTTAAATGAGAATAGAAACAACTACGCAATGAGCCTGCATTTAGGTTAAATCACTGGTTAAATCTAAGCAATTTCCAAAAAAAAATTGGCACGAAATTTTCGACGATAAATTTGCTACTTGCCTCTGATGAAGTCAATCTCTTCCTTCGTAAACGGCGGCAGCCTGGATACATCGTGGCCTTCTTGTTCACTCTTCACAGCCATATACTCCTCTATAGCTGGAGGCCATCCCCCTTCCTTGGAGTAAATTGGGTGGGAGTAGCGACCAAACTGTGAAAACAAGGGTAAAAAGTTAAAGAAGATAAACAGGGTAGAAAGTGGGATATTGGGTAGATGACAACGGGGAGTGTTCTGAGGAACTTTTCGGGCTCGTGCCTCCATCACACTTCTATCACCATACTTCCCGTCTCAGGAATAAGGTTCATCCACACTTTTTAAATGCTTGGCATCTCAAGAACAAGCGGGCATCACGGTCTTTTTTGCCAAGAACCGGCAGGGTGCGGTATGAACTCCCACCTGAGGTGTTCCCAGCGCGCTATGACATGGGGTACTTCAAGAAACGAGTAAACAGGGCTCTCAAAGATCAGCAATGTATAACACCTCTGGTGTTGCAGATATCCATGGCGTAGCATGACTGCTTTCCATCAGGCAGCTCGTCTGCTCATTTGTCACTCATCATGATGTAGTTTAAGGTGATTAAGATGATTTGAATCGGTTGGTTTTCCATACAAACATACATAAAGAGATCATTGTTTGCTTCCACAACATCAATTATTTACGTATATTTGTAACAAGGACCTTCAAATAAATAGCCGGACGGTGCATCACTAATAAACAACTGAAGCATGTCTAAACGGCCGGCTACCTATTTGTGAGTGCTGCTCGCAATAGGAAAAAACTAGTTGATGTGTGCGTGCGGCTCGTAAGTACAAGCAGCCGGCGCATTAGAAATGGCTTCAGTTCTCTGTTGGCCAGCCTATTTATTTTAAGGTCCTTGGTTTGTAATGTGTTTAATTTACAGCTTGATACTGCTACCTTTTTATAGTACATTACACAACTAGGGTGTTAATACAAAGAAAGGCCGAGATCGCAGAAGTTTGCGTGTTTGTTTTACCAGCCTAGTTGTGTAATGTATAGTTTTGTTACAAAGAGAAACTTCCGTTCGTAGTACGATTTATTACTAGGTTTTGTAGGCTTACCGAATACTCTCTGACAAGTTCTGTCAACTCTTCGTCTTCTTGTTCACTAGGTTCGTACCACACCAGCTGATTAGGGATCGACACCTTGCCTGCAAGATCGAATCATCATTCATCATCATTCCCTAGTGCATTTCCCTGTTTCTGTTGAATAAGTAGGTAATTGACGTGCAATACTGACTACCACACCTGTACCAAAGTATAAAGACAACCGAGTAGTCTAACTTCGTTTGTTTAGGGCCGCGCGACACGTATTCAAGGTCGCGGCATAGGGCTGCCGCCCGTCGGTCTGTAAAATACCTACTTACTACGACGTTACTTTTATAACGTTGACCTCTAACTACTCTACCTATTTCAATGTGAAACTATCAGTAGGCTTATGATGCTACGCTTTGTCACGCGCTAAATAAATGATAAAGCATCCGTCACGTTCTGACAAATAGTACAAGAGAGCGACGGATGCTTTATCATTTATTTATTGCGTGACAAAGCGTAGCATCATAAGCCTACTGATCATACACATTTCGCATCAGATGTAAATACTATTAATTATAATAGTTTAAATTATTTATTACTGGTAAGTGTTTATTACAATATGTAAGTAACACTTAGGGCCGATACAGATGGTCTGCAACCCAACTGCAACTCCCTACGATTTGTATGGGAACTGCATCACAACTGCACGCCGACGGCGCGTCAGCGTGCAGTTGTGATGCAGTTCCCATACAAATCGTAGGGAGTTGCAGTTGGGTTGCAGTCCGTCTGTATCGGCCCTTATGTGATTTCGGCTCGTTTTATAAAACCAAACTGTTTTAATGCCTTTTATTTATCAGTTGAATCAACTACTATTAAGTACACGTTTAAAAAATCTGTTAATTTCAAACATCACTGTCAAACAAAATAATTATCTACTCTATTTAATTGGTATAGTTTCATCACCACCTCTGCGAACGCTTTCATATCGAAATACGATAGTTCTGGATTTTGCGCACTGTTTTTTAAACATCTGAACTCACTGCAGTATAGGTAGGTACACGTTTTCGATACATTTTGTGAAAGCGAGCGTTGCGGCGATGGTGCAGCCCTGACTGAAGCATTATTACGAGTTACCAAATGTTTGATTGTGGTGCGTTCGTACACGGCGCGCACACACGCTTACTGTATTTTTGTATTGCACGGTTAGTGAAATACAGCCACACCCTATTTGGTAAGATAGAGAGTCAAGCCCCAGCTTCTGATTACAACGGTGGTTATCACAGTGAGATACTTGACATAGGTCTGGTCTGTGGCCCTCACCATGTTGCTGACTCCTGAACTCCTCATCATAGATCCTCCAAGCGGCAGCATGCGCCAGCACCACGTGCCTCGCGCAGAGATGGAGGCCTCTGTCAGGGTCCCTGGGCCCCGGGCCCCAGCCCTGGTGCGGCAGGTCGCAGATGAGGAAGGGCTCATTGATCGTCAGCCATGTGCGCACGCGCGAGCCGAAGAGGGAGAACGCCACGCGGGCGAAGGAGGAAAACCAGTTCACGATTAGGGGGTTGCTCCAGCCTCCTTAAAGATTGAATAAAGAGGAAATAAATTTGCAAAAAGAATTTACACAAGGAAGGAATAAGTAAAAGAGGGAAATAAAAGAAGGGGGAGGAAGGTGGAAAGAGCGAGAGAAAGAGTAGCGATTAACCTATCCGTGATCTCACTCATCCGCAGCGGCCTCTCAGTAATAAAGGGTGACAACTGACAACACCTGTAGGCTTATGACGCTATGCTTGTCACGCGATAAATAAATGATACAGCATCCGTCACTATCACACACTATTTGTCAGAACGTGACAAAGTGTAGCATCATAAGCCTACTGGATGCCGCAGGAACGAGGAGAAGGAAGTAAAGAGGAGGAGACATTTGTACCATGTACCGTCACATTGGTACCATGAAAACTCGGTAGAGAGCCCTGGTGTGAGATGCAACCCGCATGGACACGTTGACTGCATCCCACATTCAGGCAACCCGCTTACAGGTCGGTGCAGCGGCCGACCAGGCGCAAACCCTAAAGCGCCGCAAATACTCCGTGTTACATACGGACTATGAGTTTCGGTGCTTGCGGCAGACTTTGGGACCCTGATGAGGGCCCAGTCGCCGCGGCTGGTCCATTCCTCGGGAGATCATTGGGCTCTCTCAAAAAATTGCACTTGCAATCCAGATAGGTAATGCCGCCAGCGTAATGCGGACCATGCCGCAGACTGAGTTGCTTGAAGGGGTATTCTTTTTGTAATCTTCTTTTTCTTGAGGTATATTTTAGGCTAAAATATTTTTAATCATTATTGTATCTTCAATTATTTTAATATTTATTATTTATTTATTTATTTTATTCAGGAGAACCAACAGCTATTACAATGCAAGTAAAAACTTCAGTAGAAATACAGAGCCAATTACAGGAACTCACATGTAGATTTAAAGTAAGAAACATAAACTTAAGCAATACGCACATCTTACAACCTGCAGCGCACACATGCAGGAGACAACATTTTTACAAGAACCAAACTTAAATCAATCAATTATTTTAATTTCTGCTTTAAAAATTGTTATTTTATAAATGTTAAAAACATTTTATATCAGTTAATGAATCATCGTCGCACGTAAGACATAGGAACGGAAGACAAAGAACGTAAAGAAAGAGTTAGTGGTGGAAGAGGGAAAGAAATGAGTAAAGGAGTGAGGACATAAAGGGATGTAGGAGAAGGAAGGAAAGAGAGGGAGATATTTGAGTGGCGGTTCTATCTCACCCATGTTGTAAAACCGCAGTGGCATGTCCCAATGATACAGGGTGATGTACGGCTGGATGCCGTGCCTGAGGA
This sequence comes from Eudemis profundana, assembly GCA_947034925.1. Lineage (NCBI taxonomy): Eukaryota > Metazoa > Arthropoda > Insecta > Lepidoptera > Tortricidae > Eudemis > Eudemis profundana. The sequence continues at coordinate 2,203,487 of OX344814.1, read as the reverse complement.
GCTCGTCGATCAGGTCGCTGTAGAAGCGGTAGCCATCCTCGCTGATCTTGTTCGGGAAGCCGGTGGGCAGAAGGCGGGGCCAGGATATCGAGAACCTATGTTCAAAAATAAAATGTTTGTTTTAGGGTTACGGAAAGTAACCTATAAATTTTGGTTTCTTGACAGAGTCGAAATGAATGTTTTTTAAGCCCTTGAGACCTATAGGGAACTTGCAGGAATTATAGGTGTTCGATTTTGGGCCTGGGATCAAACCTCTCACGTACATACCTAAATGCGCGTTTAAAGATTGGCGCGCATCATTCACATTCACTCGCGAACATGTTGAGTGAAATGAACTGCCGTTGCGATTGCTGCGCCATCTTGTCGACCACAACCTAACGCCGGCGCGCGCGCTCGCAAATAAAAATCCAAAAATCTGATAATTTGGAGTGAACTGTGCTGAAGTTGTGTTAAAAAAACTCAGTTGAAAGTGTCCTGGACTTCCTCCTATGGTATCGTGAACACGAACTCTTTCCTAAGCCCAAAACCCATTTTTTATTTTCCAACTTGTGGCGTAGTTCACCCAATACTGCCGTCCGATATCTAAAACTGGCCTAACCCCTATACAACTCCATAGAGGTTAGTCCAGTTTTAGACATAGGACGGCAGAATAGGTGACAGCACTAGATCGACAAAAGAGATATTATCGGACAGTAAAGGAAACTTAACGCGCCTGAAAAAAACTGGTTATATACGCGTTTTGATATCCTCCATTTCAAAATAATTAACCTACCTGTAGAAATTCACTCCCAAGTCCCGAAGTATCCTAATATCGTCCCGCCACCTGTGGTAGGAGTCGCAGGCCACGTCTCCAGTGGTGGCATCTGCGATCCGGTGCGGGAAGCTGTGGGTGAATTCGTCCCAGAGGCTTGGAGTCTTGTCTGTAAGTCACAGGTCATCGTTAGCAGTGCCAGCTTTACCCCAGCGGCGTGAACTCGATAAAGACTAAAAGATACTGTCTACCAGTGGCGTGGCGTCCAAAGAACTCGATTACTACCGGCTTACCTTACCTAATAATATGAGGCATTTGACCACCTTATTCTACAGCGCTTAAGGAAAATGTACGCCAAATCTGCACCGGCTTGCCCAAGGATATCTTTTACGCCACGCCACTGCTGTCTACCCCTCCTAATTTCTTTCTTACTAAAGGTAGACTTTCGCACTAACTAGTCCATTCTTCAAGAGCTAAACATATACGCCTAGACTTCATAGTGCAGTCTGAAAACCTCATATCTTCGGACACGTATCAAGAAGTGGAGCTTTGTCCATTGAGCGCCTGGTTTTTCATGACCCATGAGGTGGACCAACCAAATCAGGTCTGCCACAAACTGCCCTCTGCACAAGAGCACCAGACGCGCGTCGCGCAGCCGTCAGAGAAGAATGGCGTCGCGTGGTTAAGGTTGCCACGCAAGACACGACAACCACGAGCACTCTGCGCAATGTAGACAGTACTAGACCACGCGGTCACCCATGAGGTGCTCTGCACAAGAGCACCAGACGCGCAGCCTTCAGAGAAGAATGGCGTGGCGTGGCTAAGGTTGCCACGCAAGACACCACGACCACGGCCAGGAGCGTAACGACAAAGAAGAAGAAAAAACGTAGAAGGGTACAAATTGGCAGGGTAGACAGGGTAAGCAGTGTTTTTACCCGACTGCGGTGAAGCTCAAAGGAGGGTAATGTGTTTGACCTGTATGTGTGTATGTCCGTTCCTATGTCCGCTCGTAACTACTCAACGGCACAACCGATTTTGATAAATGATACGTCATTGGATTCGTCTTGATGGCGCGGCGCGAGTGTCACTGAGTTAGTTAAAATAAACAAAATGGCGGATTTTATGCACTTTTAAAGTACACCGCGGTCGGGTTTTTTTTAGTAAAAATATTGTTTTGTCTTTGAGAGTACACGCCACTGCTTTAGGTATAGTTTTTATCCGGACAACTGGGCTAATGCTGTTAAAGAATACAATAGCATTGAGAGGTAAACCACAAATTAGGATAACGAGAATATAGTGTCAAAAAAGTGTAACTGCATTTGCCGCCTTATCATTACGGTCATAGAACCGATAATCCGTTGAAAGCTCATAGTATCTAAGTCTTTTCTCTACGGAATACGCACTTGCAGACCGTCGGGCGAATGTGAAATGCAAAACAAATTAAGATCGCAGTTATCTATAACTGCTTTTACACTTTACTGTCTAGTAAATAGAATCTATAATCTAATGATCTTTCAAGGCAGTTACACTTTTTTGACACTATATTCTCGTTATCCTAATTTGTGGTTTACCTCTCAATGCTATTGTATTCTTTAACAGCATTAGCCCAGTTGTCCGGATAAAAACTATACCCATGGTGCAGGATGTGCAGGGCACACGGGCGCAAGGTCTTAAGGGGCGCCGAGGCACAGCAGTATTTTTTTCCTGCAAAAGGTACATCGCGCGCTTGTATGAGTGCGCGCCATGAACGAACGCACAACAAGGAAAGATTTATGTATGGTTCGCACTCACACAGACGCGCGATCGCGAAGTTGGACTACTTGGTGCTACTTGTCCGTCTCCATACTTTGGCCGAGCGCTGCTCGCGATAATATTGTATATTATGAATAAATAGATATGAGATATGAGGACCTTCCACTAGCCTACTTTATTAAGTTCCATTTATAAGCGACTTTATAATAGGTACATTTTGAATTTTGTTCAGTAAAAATAAATACTTTTCTAACTTTCAAAAATTTGGTTTGAAAACATAAATACTTATTACTTATATTATACTTTTGTATAGTTATAGTTCCGAAGACTATTTTCTAATTATCTTATAATAATATTTTTCATCACACTTGCTCGAAAATGGTGTCATTACACGTAGGTTCTGCGGGCCGTAAATGGTCTATTACGCCCAAGGGCGTAATGGTTTTCTTTTTAAATTTGAAACGCTGGTTCTGTTTTACTCATATTTGTCATGTTCAAAGGAAACGCCAACTTACTTTTTTAACTTTTACACTGAAATATTTATTTAAAGATAACTGTTATTGCAAATACATGTAAACACATATTTCGGTAACATTAATAAAATGTTTAAATAATGTATTTCTTTATTTTGCAAATATAAAATCAACTAAAATGGCCGTTACCGCTATGGTTTCCGAACGTGACTTGACTTTGTCTATGACTTTGACATATGTCACTAATGTTACTGTCTGTTTTAATATTTTCTCGTCATACTGGGGCGATTAGTAAGGTTATTTTATTAAGATTTCCTCACAAGTGTGATGAAAAACATTGTGTGTGCCACGGGCGGTAAAGGAATTACAAACTCGTGTTATTAAAGCCCTCGATTTCATCTCGGGCTTATAACAAACACTCGTTTGTAATTCCTTACTTACCGCCCTTGATACACAATGTACTATTTCATCACACTTGCTCGAAAATGGTGTCATTACACGTAGGTTCTGCGGGCCGTAAATGGCCTATTACGCCCTAGGGCGTAATGGTTTTCTTTTTAAATTTGAAACGCTGGTTCTGTTTTATTCTTATTTGTCATGTTCAAAGGAAACGCCAACTTACTTTTTTAACTTTTATCGTAATTATAACAAACACTCGTTTGTAATTCCTTAGGTACTTACCGCCCTAGATACACAATGTACCTACTAATGATTAGTTATTAAGATTTTATGGTTTCCTTTATTTTACCGCCTATTACATAGCTCATCGGTTTTATGGTTAATACATTCATGATTATAGCTATAAAAGATGTCACTTTATTTACATATTACAAAGTACGTAATAATTTCAAAAGATTACTATCAGCTAAATCTCATTACCTTTAACCTACGAAAATTGATTTCAGCCCAAATAATTCAACTAATTTATCTTTTGGTGTGCAATAAAGTGTGATTGTCAGTGGTCGGATTAGGTAGTGCCATTTCGCGGAACTTCGGTGATGCACCTTTTAACCCCGGGATTTCACATGAAAAGTGTAAAGTTTATGTTTGCGTCTTCTTTAAATTTTGCACACTAAAAATTATCTCTATAATATTTACTATGAAAATTTTTGAGTCCCGGAATCCCAAGTGTTATCCATGTTGTGTTCAATGTTTAAGTGCGTTCATCCGAAATGGCACTACCTAATCCGAACACTGGTATATAGAGTAGTTTTGAAACACGGGCAGTAGTGGCTCACACCGCGATTTCGCTACGCGGCTACTAGATACTAACGTATTCTGTTTTGTATTTGTAAGCCTCCTACTTGACCCGGTAAGGGGACTACTATACAAGATAGACATGCGCATAATGTGCCACTAAAGTGAAAAGAGTGATATAAATCTTTATCTCTCGACACCACGTAGCATCGTGAAATCGTCGCCCCCATGCTAAACTAACATAACTGTAATTTTGACAAAAATGAGTTTTTGGTGTAGGTAGGTAAATCGGTACCAAATTCGATAGTTCATAATGTCACCAATTTTCAGACTTCTATCTTTTAAGCTTTCAAAGTTACATTTTCACGAATCTGAAATTATAATTATTTATCCCATGGAAAACTTGCGAAGTGTAGATATGGTATTTTACCTTGGCAGAAAACGTGATAACCCCTTAAATAATTAACGAATCTGCCATTTTCGTTAACTTTCTATGGCGGCAATTATTACTAATCGATTCAAGTTAGCACATAGCAAATGTGCGAATCTGACACATTGGTTATTTTACTATGGTGACAAAAGCACTTTTAATTTGCGAATGTGGTACATTCGTGAGTTTAGTATGGTGAAAAACTTAACGTTTTTTTTCTCTATCTATGGAGATGCAAAATTGCGAATGTGCTGTAATTTCCAATTCCAATAAAATAATACATATCTGACAAATTGATCATTTAATACATGTATTTTGAAACCACTATGTGTATACTTTATCAATACAAGTGCAACTATTACTAAAAAATAAAAACAAATGTTTTTTTTTCAACTTCAAATCGCTCCCCTCTAAAATCAGTTTTTTACAGTTATGTTAGCGACGATTTAATGATGCCGTGTCAGTAGCATGAGGCGATATTGTATGGTGTTTATGTGAGTCCTTACCGCTAACATTCCATGCCCCTTCAATCTGGTAAGCAGCCGTGGCGACCCCGAAGTGGAAACCATCAGGAAACCGCTGACAAACGGCCACGCCCACAATCGCACTGGATGTAGAGAAAATAAAATATTTTAGCGAAAATTTAAAAATTACATTGCCTCGGGCAGCATTGGAGCTAGGGTTGCCAGATTGAACGACCCTATTATCGGGAGAAAAAAACAATATTTCGGGATTTTGAGACTTTGGTCGAGAGATCGCGCGTCTTCGATGCGACGCGTAGAAACGTTGCGGGCGGACGCGTTTTTCTGAGCCAGAAAAACCTCAAAACTCCATATTTTGAAAAAGTAGCTACCCCGGTATTTATTTTGGAAAACGCTCACACACCAACAAGCGTTTTTGGCCTCGTAGTCGCTTACCATCAAATACTGCGAAGGTTAATTGCTGTTTAGTTAAAAGATTTAAAAAAAAATAGTAAAAGTATCTTAGTCACATTTATTAGTGCTCACACACACTTAGGAGTTTTCATTTAAAAAATACTTTTTTTTACTCCTAACAGTTGTTAGAATCTATAGTTAAAGTTGATCGGGTTACTCGGACCCACGTTGGGCACACGGTGTATATTATAAATGGGATTAAAACAACATTTTTATTTAAAAAATAAATTAATGTTTTTCATAACTTACATTTTTTTTTTACTAAAATATAGGTAACTAACAAAATCATTTATACAGTAACTTAAAAAAAAATTCACCCAATAAAGAAAGATTAAATACCTAATGGGTCAAAATACCTGAAAACTAAATTAACCTAGGTAGGTACATAAACAAAACACATAATTTTACATAAAAGTTAAAGCAATAAATTCTCACCTCAACACGGCTGGTACAAGCCACGACATTACTAAAACTGCACTGTTTTAAAAAACAATAAATTATCCACATACCTCAGTGGCATAATGTCCTATGTGACTATCAAATGTATAGAAAATATGACATCTTTTTTTTAACGTCACAATGATACTAAGAGTTTTTCCAAGGCAATAACAACATAAAATACTGTAAGCACCGTTACTAAGTTAGCTCATATGCGTTGAAAATTGCTATTCATGACTCTAAATATCGTAAAATAACAGTAAAATAGGTACCTACCCATAAATATTTTATGCAAACAAGCGGCCAAGTTTCGCAATTCCCCAAGTAGCACAGTAAAGTCAAAGTTCTTTATTTTACAATTTAGGCCAATGATTTCAAAAGTAAGGATAGGCCCATCCGAACAGTTCGGAACTAGGTATTTTCCCCGTAACAAAAAATGCAGCTATAAAGACCAGCTGCGCAGTGCACGCACTGATTTGGCGGTATTTCTTCCCATCGTCTATTCATATAAAATGTCGTGTAAGGCATTCTTCTTGTATGGATTTAGAATTCTAGAAAATCGAGGGTGTCACTTAAATGTTTCTTACGGTAACATTCTACGTACCATTTTGCTTACCTAAGCGACACTTATTTCTGAAATTCGTAAGTTTTCGAGAATTATATTTATATTTAATACAGCTTGCAATTTTACATTATACGTGCATAGAGGTCGACTTTCTAAATTGGCTAAAAAACCTACGATTTTTTCCAAAAAATTGTACTTTAAAACGCCCAATTGTAAAGTGTACAAAATGTCGCTTAAAGGGTTTCTCCTTTCCACCGTCGATAAAGTCTATTTAAATTCAGTAAGTGCTGTTGTTAGGGTAAATAAAATTTCAACCTTTTATCTCTGTTCGCAACAAAAAATCTGGGATACAGTCGGGGAATGAAAAGCATCGTCAGTATTAGTCGAAAAGTGACGATTTTTTATTCCGCGACTGTACCTACAGCTATGCCCGTCATTTGATTGACTTGGCGGAGGCACTGCCGTGCCCTCAGATAAAGACCCGCGTCCACCGAGTCTGGGGCCCTCCCACGCTGCGTTTAGTTGCCACAGGTACTTTGTATAATATTATGCCGCGTCCAGACTGGTGCAACGTAACATGCAATGCAATGCGACGTTTCATTGCATGTTCGCTGCAAGCATGGATGCACAGTGAGCTACTTTTGAGTAGCTGAAAACTTTTGTACTACGCCACAATACACAGCTACTTTTGAGGCCGACCGTACCCCGCGCGCGAACCGCGCATTCATCACGAACCACCCGCGCGCACCAGGTTCCATCACCATATACCGCTAGCTTAATTCATTTGACGATCTTATAATAAGACAATAGTCCGGAAAGCATAGGCAATAGAAAAGTCATGATAAATTGAGGTAAACACTGTACACTATTCACTCATAAGTACATTTTCAACGACTTCAAACAAAGAATAAGCTTTAAGTACAGTCAGCATCAAAAGTCTTTGATTGTCCGTTGATAGCGGCGTCCAAACGAAACGACTTGAATTCGATTATCGTAGTTAAACCAACCAATAGGGACGAAGCTATTCGTCAAAAAGAGATTTTCATACACGTATAGATCTTTTTCTAACAGGTAGCTGCGTCTCTATCGCTTGCATTACGGAATCAGCTCGTCTGAATCCTGCTAACAATGTGAAAATGGATTATAGCGCTTATTAAGTGTACCTGTGCTATCACAAACTTTTCTCAATTAGATGGTGTTCATTAATTTAAAGTAAATTATTTTGGATGCATCAGAGATAAATTATAATATGAAAATTATTAATTTGTTTTTTGTAATCATTGTTACATTCGTAAAATTCCACAGTGCAGTGCACTCACAAAACGTTCTGTCAAATTTGACATTAGTGACGTAGACTTGGGCAATTGTTGTTCCTGCCGATTTCGCTATTTTAGTCTAAATTTTAATTAAAACGAGCGTTATGTTTCTTATTTCAATCAGAATAAAGACTACTTTGTAACAATGAGTACATCTATTTTCAAGAATAAACAGTGTAAGTATGAGCAATAGTAAAACATTTTAACATTAACATTTAATTCGGGACAAACATTGCACATCTGGGAAATAAATTTCGTTTCTTTGTATTTTCCAGAGAAAATCCTTATGCTAACGAATACTCCTCGCACATTAACAATAACTCTGTGGTTAGAACCATCGCGTCATGTGAAATTACGCGTTTTTATTGATAATTAGTCCAATCCGATGTCTAGGATGAAGAAATTAACGGGTTCTTTTCGCTATACGCAATGGGATCCGTGTCTGATCGTCTCTCAGATAGTGGCTATGCAGTCTGTCCTGTATTTAACCTTGGCTCTGCTCGTGGCTATCATGCAGGATATCACAGGATCCACAAGGACTTTGGATCATATCTTCGAATATCATGTGAGTATGGTTTTCCCGTTCACGAGACAATGGTGCCCCGGACCTTTAGGAGGCGTGCGTCGAGCCGAAGCCAACGCGTAGAGGCCCTTTCGACAATTTAATGAAAAGCAAAGTGTACACCCAACGGATGCTATCTCAGTCCGTGCCACAGGACGCACACAGAGACAGCCCCCGCCAAATGCAAGGGCTATTGTTGATTGATGGAATCTAACTCAATTGGGCTATGGTGGTGGAAATATGGACTAAATACTGGGCTATGGGTTGACACAAGATGGCGCCTGTCAGGAAAAATGTCTTCTGGGGCACTGACAGACCGTGACTTGTCCTCCGCTACATGTGCCCCTGTTAAATAGCGACATTATAAAATGGCCTAGGGGCAACACCGGTGCGGCGGGCTGCAGGGTGTCGACAGGTGTGCTGTGCTTTCTCAGAGGGTACTTGCGGCATTATGCCCTTTAAGTATGATCATTATTATCATCAGGGACCTTAGATAATTAGCCAGACGTAGCCTCGGTAACAGATAATTTATGCATCTCTATTAAGCCAGTCATTTAACACTGGTTGATGTGTGCCTGCTGCTTGTAAGTATAAAACCACCAGCTTACTTGGTGCTTCAGCTATGGTATACCCAGGTAAGATCGGATGATCATAATTTCTACCAATCGGGTAATATTTACATTATTGGCAATATAATGTGCGACACCATTTCACCCCACCCCGCTCGCCAGTTGTAGTGTTGTGATGTAAAATATGTACCCGTTTGGTAGAAATTGCGGTCATCCGATCTTACCCGGGTATACGTTATCTGTTAGCCAGGCTTGATGGCTATTTATTTTTAAGTCATTGATTGATCAACTGGCAATCCACCGCTGAACCTAGGTCTACGCCTATGGTGTTATGAAGATAGCCATCTTATTTCACACCACGAAATCTGGTAGATAACCAATTGGGCAGAATTTCGAAACACCAGAAAGGACAGTTGAAATGCTTCTGAGCCTTACTCAAACCAGACCTCATGTCTTGATGTGCCATATTTTATTTATTTCAGGAGTTGCACGTGAGAGACAGCGAGGGCCTGTCAGTGATAATAGCATTTGTAACTAATGCTATATTCGGTGCAATCGCACTGTGGCTACTTGTTGGGAGAACTAAGCTTTGTTTAGATTTCAGGTAAATTACTAGATACTACTTGCAATATTAACAGTTTAGCTGGATGAGATCCCACAGCGATAAGATCACCTTTGAAAGCAGCCATGGATTTGTAGAATTTTATGTAGCATAAAGTATTTGCATACATAGAATATGCGTAAAATCAACCGTGTTAGAAGAGTAATAAGTGTGTCCAACTCATTTGTTAAGTGTATTTAGTGACAACAGACAGCCTAAGCCACAGCAGATAACAGAAGGAACTTTAAAGAAAATTCACACGAAGGGTTGCGTACGACAGTCCAGCAAAAGACGCCAAAAAACAGATTGATTGTATACGAGTATGGACCCCTTATTATTTTTATTATTTGTTGTTATAGTGACAATAACAATACACATTCAGTGAACATATCGAGTACCTATCTATCTATTACGGTCCCAAAGCTAGAGCCTTGTGACTCACGGACGGACGGACAGACAGCGGAGGCTTAGTAATAGGATTCCGTTGGTACCCTTTGGGTATGGAACCCTAAAAAGGACAGTCGGCAATAAACGCCTGCGACTAAAAAATATTTTTTGACAGAATCTTATTTACATATACAATACAGTTGAAAATATTTCTTACAAAAAAGCATATAAAGGTGGTTTTCCACCGGCAGGGCGAGACGAGACGAGACGAGGATTGAATTGAAATTTGTATCAAGTTGCGCGATGCACGAGGAGAGGATTGAAAACTTCATACAAATTTCAATTCAATCCTCGTCTCGTCTCGTCTCGCCCTGCCGGTGGAAAACCACCTTTATTCAGTTAATGACTTTTTTAATGACAGTGTAATTCGTAGCTGATGTTTTCTTGCCCGTTAATGTTATTCTGATGTGAATAATTGTGTAATACTTGTATTTACTGTTCAACCACATTAGATTATTCATTATGATGTTCAATACTATTTTAGTTTCAAGTATCGATTGGCGTTCAGGACCCCACCTAGTCCGACCCTATTGAGGTCGACCGGGACAAGGCGACCAGGTTCGACCCAGGCGCCTCCGGCACCCACCCAGTCCGATCCACTCGGGGTGGTCCGGCTAGCGGCCTGGTTCGACCCCAGGGAACGCCACGGCCGACCACCCGGTCATACTATCGCTACGCCCACTAAGGTTGTGAGTTAGTCGGCAATTAAAAAAAAAGGATCGATTGCTATACCTATCAGGGTCCATGAGATATCTTATACTGTTTAACAACTTTGTATATTACCATGGTGCAAATATACATTCCAGTTGTACATACCACTTCATCCACCTCTTCATCTGCTGGTGCTACAATGGAGCCTTCCCGTTCACTCTGTCCTGGTGGACGTTGAATGTGGTCTGTGCAGCCATCACATGCGTCACCGGGGAGTTCCTGTGCCTCCGGACTGAGTTGCAGGCCATCCCGCTGAGCATGGGTGCGAAGGTGGACTTATGAAGAAGGTTCATTATTGTTGTAAACCTTATATGTTACGCTTGGCTGTACTATATTGTATTTAAGAACACTCGAACGTATCGAAAAATCTTTATTCCGAAAGCATTATTACGAAATTTTATATAGGTAATTCTGAATGCAAATTTTTAAAAATGGGCAAAATTTTTTTTTAATGGAGGTCAAAATTTATAGATACTTTTACAAAATTGTAGATGTTTCGAAATATTATTTATGCCACACCTGGCCATAAAGTGTTTTTTTCCGCACGCTGCGCGTACGGAAAAAGCCGCTTTCTGGCCAAGTGTAGACATAAAATGATGTACACAACACGGGAGGTAATAAAGAAAGCCCTTGATCGCATATTTACGTCCCTCGCTTGCAGCTCGGGCCGCATCGCAAATATCGCAAATATGCGATCGAGGAGATGTACACAGCACATCATTTTATGTCTACACTTTGCAAGAAAGCGGCATTTTCCGCACGCTACTTTATGGCCAGGTGTGGCATAAATATGTTTTTTTTTCAACTAATAAATGTTGCTACAACATATAACCAGTCAATCTATAATCTTAGAAAAAATATTAATAAAAAAATGTATGTAAGAATATTGTTACATTTTGAAAAAGTTAGTTGATATGTCCAGAGATGGGGATGTCATTTGTGGATTTGGAATCTAGGCATGTGATACATTTGTACATGTACAGTCGAATACAAAGAAAACGATACGGTTACAGTTTATGTATAGACGACCTTTTTATTCTGGGCGTGTCGATATCTTTGTATTCGACTGTTCATAATATTTTCGTTGATTTTATGTTTTAATGATCAAATTGTTATTTGTAATAGCTGATGTATGAGGCTAGTTGACTCGTGTTGAATTCCGCTTTGGTATAATGGTGCCCGATATTTTGAACCGACTTCACAAAAAGAAGTAGGTTCTCAAGTCGGTTGTATTGTTTTTAATGTTTGGTACTTCAGATTTTCATTTAAAAACCGATTTGATTTTTTAATTGAAAAGTATAATTCGCAGTCGTATTTTATTCAAAATCCTGTTCTGAATATGAAATTCACTAAGAATTGAGAGAACGCGTCAAGTATTCAATGTTTGAAGTCGGCTTTTTATTATTATTAGAAATTATGTTCAATCTTATCTTTTTCAAATAATGCTCAGTTTGTCTGTTGTTTTGTGTATTTAGATAGTTTTAGCTCTACTTATATAGGACAACGAAATTAGCATATTTTCACACCACTACTTGTCAGCATTATCGCAAGTTATTTCACGACGACTTGTACCATTACGATGACTGTCGGCTATTGCCGTCACGGCGAATGTCGAACTGAAATGCCTAGTGCCGACATGACACGACGATCGTTGGCTAGTGTCGTCACGGTGATTGTTGGAGGATGCTGACGTGAAATGGCTAGAAACTGACATAACACGGCGAATTTTGGCTAGCGCCGTCACAGCGATTATGTGGATAGTTGACTAATGCTGTTACGGTTACCGGCTGATGTCGTCATCACATGATACATCAATCGTTGACGGGCACCGACATGACACAAGTTGACGTCTGCTAGTGCTTAGATGATTTGCGGACGGCTGTGACTAGGGATGTTACGATTCCGATACCAATATATCGACCGATATAATCGGCATCGCCTATTATATACAACAGATATTCGAAAATCGCGCGAATAACTTCGCTTCCTGAAGAAAAATCTGCCAAAGGTGTTTTTAATGACTGACTGAATTTATATTAGTTTCTTTGTATTTTGAGTACACAATTTATTTATGTTTATATTACACTCTCAAGGTTGATTCCCTGTTAAATATAGACAAGTTTTATGTATAATAATGACATACAAATGCCTGAGGTGCGTACTTCATTATTTAGTCATCGATATCGGTAGCGGTATCGCCGATTATTTACTATAATAATTGGTATCGTATCGGCAAAATGATGTATCGTTACATCCCTAGTTGTGACACTTTAATATAGTTGAATCATCATCAGATCATTCTAGTGCTTAATCCTGTTTCTTTCCGGGTCCGTTTTAGAACGACTAGTACCGTCACGATGACTGCCGGCTATTGCCGTTGGAATGCCTAGTACCAATATGACACAACGATCGTTGGCTAGTGCCGTCACAGCGATTATGTGGACAGTTGACTAGTGTTGTCACGGTTACCGGCTGATGTCATGACATGACAGCGATTGTAGATTGGCATCGACATGACAGCGAATGTATGCTAGTGACGTTAGACAATCTGCTAGCGGTTGTGAAATTGAACAGTCGAGTTCATTTACATTTATACATATAAGAGAACGAAAAATATCTTAATACGCTTTTATGCTCCTGACAATAGGGTCGTGTTTAGATGTTTTTGGTCCCGTAAGTGTGTAGATGTAAATGAACTCGACTGTAACATCGACCATTCATCATCAGAATCATCCTAGCGCTTTATTCCGTTTCTTTCGGACTCTGGTTTAGAACATAATCAAGCCCTGTGTGTCTTAGAATAAAGTCGAATAGTGAATTTTGTATTTTTCAATCATTAAGATTAATGCAATTTATTTGATACTAAATAATCTTCCATGAAGTAAATAAATTATTTTAATTTATAACTTTGTTTCATTCATTAGGAAACCTTCAAATAGTTTGGATTTTATATCAGTGGCCTGTTTCATAAAGCTACAAGTTATAATTTTACAGGTCTAAACCAGCAACAATGGGATTGGACAAATTTATCAATGGGCTTTGTATAGATAATATCACAGAATAAGTAAATAGTACTACCTACGTACAGAAGTTTCTCTTTCTAACAAAACTGACGCTCGGATCCGACCACCGGACGGAACGCACCGGATTCGACCGTCTCTATCGCATAACGCGTGCTCTTTCTGGTCGCTGGCTAAGCCCTTTCGGAGGGGCAACATTTGGTACTAGCAAGGACCATTCATTCTCCATACAAAAAGCTGTTCCCCTAATTTACAACGCCATCTATGTATAAGCTTGGTAAAAGAATTATATTATTTACAATTATTCAACTTTGCAAACGTGATACAGTATTTAAATGTTAGAATTTATTATTAGCTGTTTACGAACTAATTGTTACTGTACTATGTTTCTTTGTTCAATTATAACATCGTTAAATGTTAAGTTTTCTAGCGCCATCTAGTTTTTGCCCGGAAATCCCCTTGCGGTCGGGGCACGATCCAAAGTGTGGAGAATGACAGGCCTCTTGTTTTAATGGTCCTTGGTGCTGTAACCGCGAGGCGATATCGCGGAGTGGTCAAGGAGGAGTCAAGACTTGCAATATTGTAAGGTTTTGAGTTGTAACCGATTTTAAAAGGGAAATTATTGAAATCTTGAGAAGTTCAAAAATTTAAAGATGAGCTTGACACTGAGTTTTGAGTCATAGACATTGAAAGAAAGAAAGCTTTGGCTAGTTGAATTAATAACCACATTTTTACTAGAAAAACCCCGACCGCGGTGCACTTTGAAACTGCATAAAATCCGCCATTTTGTTTATTTTAACGAACTTGATACCCAGTGACACTCGCGATCAAAATCGGATGTGCCGTTGAGTAGTTACGAGCGGACACAGGAACGGACATTCATACATACAGGTCAAACACATAACCCTCCTTTGGGCTTCGCCGCAGTCGGGTAATAAAGTTCCTCTAGAACAAACTGCACATAAAACTATTCAATATCAAATACCTATTCATAACCTTGATTTGTTTATGTTCTAAGTGGCAAACGAGCTGCCTGATGGAAAGCAGTCAACGTCGCCAATGGATATCTGCAACACTAGAGGTGTTACCTATACGTTGCCGATCTTTGAGAGCCCTGTTTACTCGTTTCTTGAAGTACCCCATGTCATAGCGCGCTGGGAACACCTCAGGTGGGAGTTCATACCGCAACCTGCCGGTTCTTGGCAAAAAAGACCGTGATGCCCGCTTGTTCTTGAGATGCCAAGCATCTAAAAAGTGTGGATGAACCTTATTCCTGAGGCGGGAAGTATGGTGATAGAAGTGTGATGGAGGCACGAGCCCGAAAAGTTCCTCAGAACACTCCCCGTTGTATAGTGGTTCCGTCGGGCATTTGTACGATCTACTTAAAGGAAACAATACTGTTGTGTGGTTTTGTACCTCATTATCGTCCGTCATAAAATTTAGCTGTGATTATACATGAAAAAGAAGCGTGCTTCATAGATAGACTTCAAGCATTGTCATTTTAGAGGATTATCAACTCTAAGGCCTTTGCCAAGAGTTAAAATTGCTTTAATAGAAATGTGACTTTAGACGTATTTTGCACTTCACACCCCTGGCATTTACCTGACTACCTGAGATCCGCACAAAGCGAAGGCAGCTGGAGCGCTGTTATTCTATTAATGCACTTGTAAACTATGGTTCATGGAGATAGAGTTGATAATCAATTGAACTTTAAAAAGGTGGTTGTAACGAGTTTTTACAATAACGTCATCTTGGTGTTTTTGAGGTTTACAAACAATCGCTTCGTTTCCTTTAAGTAGATTGTACAAATGCCCGACGGAACCACAGTATACATACGGTAGATCGAACGTCTCTCCTGAGGCTAAGTGGTTCCAAACCGTATGTTAGTATGGGATCGTCGACAATACGAACTACCCGGCGTTGGATCGAGTCCGAAGGGAGAAGCTGGTATTGATATTTAGTCTTATGTGCAGATTGTTTCACAGGAACTTTATTGAATCTACTAGGTAAAGAAAGCACCTCAGGCAGTTTCGGGCCTTGACGTTACCGGGAAATAATAGTACATTACACAACTAGGGTGGTAATACAAACAAAGGCCGAGATCGCAGATGTTTGCGGCCCGAGCTGCAAGCGAGGGCCTTAAATATGCGATCGAGGGCTTTCTTTATTACCTCCCGTGTTGTGTACATCATTTTATGTCTACACTTGGCCAGAAAGCGGCTTTTTCCGTACGCGAGCGTGCGGAAAAAGTCACTTTATAGCCAGGTGTGGCATAAAAATATAAAATGGTAAAATGATGTAATGAAATAAAACACGGAAATTCACAATTATTTTAATAAACTAATACAGAATAAAACTTAATACAGTCGCAACGTAACATTTGAGATATCACAAGTTTTTACAATACAACTTTAGCAATTAACTAAATAATACAAAAACCAGAATTTTGTTTTTATTTAACGACGTTTCTGTTATGTTTTTAGACAAAAGAAACTTCAACGCTCATCAATAAGGACGAGTTTTAATATTATTTAACGTATTTTTATATCAGTGTAGTCTATTGCTAAGTTAAGTTTGCCTGAAAATGATACAAATAACGATTAATAATTAAGTATAACAATAATTTCGTAGTGCGATCATAAGAATAAAATATGTATACCTATCAATATCAGTAGGTAATAAAAGTAAGGATCTAACTAAAACAGATCGTAGGTTACTTATTCAAAACATTTCGATATAAATGAAATAATGACTAAATTGGCTTGTTGCGATATATTTCTTGACTGACTGAGCGAAACAATTATAAAACTAGATGTATTGCAATAAAACAGCTTGAAAGGATTTAGTTGTGTATAAATTTTTTTTTATAAGAAAAAAATACAAACCAATAATAATAACCTGCTAAGTGCGAATCAGATTAGTACACAAAGGGTTCCGTATTAACGACGAGTAAAAAGGCGAAAAAACACGTTTCTTGTATGGGGACCCCCTTTTTTATTAATTTTTTATTATTTGATGTTATAGCAGCAATAGAAATAAATGAAGAATTCAAGTTTTTACCTAGATAGTTTAATAGATAGAGCCCTGTGACAGACGGACAGACAGCGGGAGGCTTAGTAATAGGGCTCCGTTGGCACCCTTTGGGTACGGAACCCGTGTTGTAATCGCGGCGGGTGGGGTTCTTTTTGCAATAAGTGATCAATAGGCTACTTGACCCCTTTTTAAAGTTTGTCTTATATTATTAATTATTATCTGATTAAGGAAAAAAAATAATAACCCTAATTTTTAAGACCTAGAAAACCGCAAAATTATAAGGTATATATATATTATATGTTAATCTTTAGATTATCTGTGGTGTGACGTCATTCCAACCGAAAACCAACATTTGAAATTTATCCAGTTTTTATGGGGAATGCTAATAGATAGTAATCAATCAATCAAAACGAAACGATTACGATCACAACCTCAAAAAACACCAAGTCACTTATGTCAATGCCACAGCAAAGCAAAGCTACATGGCGAGTTTCACTCGTATAAGGTTCGACATGAAGTTAGATTACGATCCTGTGACATCACATTATGGCCGACACCGTTTTCAGAGTTTAAATTAAAAAAAAATAAGACAAATTTCAATTAAAAATATGTAGCCATCAAACACTTTTAATAAACCGTAATCGAAAAATATTGATTTCTTAAATAAATACTACAGAAAATAATGATTTATTGCACCAAATTTGATATGAGTCTAGTAGCCTATGGAAACACGAAAATCGAAGACAATTAAATTAAATTTTAATGCTTGTACATCAACCTACGTTGCTTAATCAATCGAGAAATCTCAAGACAAACAATATATTTTTTCAACATGTGCTCACTTACAGCTTAACACTAAAATAGTCACAACATTCAATAGTTATTAAGCATTTTCACAGTAAATAGAGAAAAGAAAACGAAAAAGAAAACTCCAAAAAATAAAAGGGGATGTTTTTTCTTACGTTCATCCCAAAGGTTTTCCTAAAAAAAAATTGAGTTCTATGGCCTGTTTCGCGAAGCCAAAAGTTACAAAACTATAAAATATCAATATCAGTCAAACTAACTAATGTGTTGTATTTGACTAATGTTGTTATTTTTAACCCCCGACGCAAAAAGAGGGGTGCTCTAAGTTTGACGCCAATGTCTGTCTGTCTGTGTGTCTGCCTGTCTGTCTGTGTCACCGTGGCGTAAAAAAATCCGTTCTCGAACGGATGGACCGATTTCGATGCGGTATTTGTACGTGAAAGCAGGTTTCCTAAAAAACAACGTTTTTGTTAAAAAAACAACGTTTTTACTAAAAAAAACTAAAAAGTAAAAAATTATATGTACTTACCTACCTACCTATCTATTGGCATTTTATGTTTTAAGACAAGTTGTTGTTGAGGGACCTTATGCCATATTATTTTTTACATTCTAGTTTTTTAGACGGGGGTTTTTTTAAATTTTTAATTTAAGTTGTAAACTTGTACAATTGTGACTTGTAGTTTCGTGAAACGTGCCACTTGTCTCATATAAATAAGAAAATGTAATGATCATGTTAAATGTAAAATCTTTCATAATTGGGTCTACCTTTTCTCTATTCACTATAATATTAGGATATATTATAAACAAGTTTCACAATGCTGTAAAAATATACATCTAGACACAATACGCGAAGCGAAGCAATTTGATTGCTCGGAAATAAGGCATAAGCACTAGATATGTATGAATGAGGTCCTTGTGCGTCGAGTCTTCAACCTTTTCCACGCCATTGCGTTAAAACGTGACGCATAAGGCACGTCACTGCGTTTACGGTGCGTCAACGTCTTTGGGGGCCATTCATTTATTATTTTTTCTTATAAGGGGGGTGGGAGGGGGTTTTGATAGTTCTTAAAAATGCGCAAACTTAAGATTATACTTAAAAAAAAAAGCGGGCGAACCCCACTTACCAAAAAATTCAAACTATTAGTATCTGCAAATACACGTTCCTACAAACATGTTTCTTTGAAAAATAAAACAACTCAAACATTAATTCATTTTTCGTTAAATATTAAAAGGGGAGAGGGGATCTATTCTTATTTTTAACCGACTTCCAAAAGAAGGACGGTTCTCAATTCGTCTGTATGTTTTTTTTTATTTATTTTTTTTTTTTTGTGTGTTTGTTCACCGATTACTTGAAGACGGCTGGACCGATTTAGAAAATTCCTTTTTTGTTTGAAAGGGTAGACTTTCGAGGTGGTCCCATTGCAACCAAGTCAGGATCTGATGATGGAATCTTGGAGAAATCGAGGGAACTCTTCAAATATTATAGGCACACATATAGCGATTTCGGTATTTTTCGTAATTTCTCGTCCATCTCTTATTAGCAACAAGTTTTTAGTGTTAACCGACTTCAAAACAAAGAGTTAATTTGTATCTAGGTTTCTTCCCCGATTACTTGAAGACGGCTGAACCTATTTGGAAAATTCTTTTTTTGTTTAAAAGGGTATACCTCCGAGGTGGACCCATTGCAACCAAATCAGGATCTGATGATGGGATCTTGGAGAAATCGAGGGAACTCTTCAAATATCATAAGCACACATATGCGATTTTGGTATTTTTCTTACTTTCTCGTGCATTTCTTATTAGAAATAGTTCCCAGTCTTAACGGACTTCAAAACAAAGAGCAATTTTTATGTAGGCTTGTTCCTCGGTTACTTGAAAACGTCTAGACCGATTTGGATTTTTTTTCTTTTAACTAAATAGACTTAAGTCTATTTGGTTAAAATAATATTTTTCCAGCGCCACTAAAAATTTAAAAATAAAGTAAATTTTTAAAACAAAAAATAAAAACCGACTTCCAAAAACTTAAACTAAAAACCAAAAAATAATATGTTAATCACCCCAAAGAAATGGATAATCAACGATTCATATATACATATACAGATATTTATACTTTTTAACCTGTTATTTTTGAAGTCGGTGCCAGCTAAGGAGCTCAACACAGCCAGCTTTACGTGGCAGGCACCAACTTCAAAAATAACAGGTTAAAAAGTATAAATATCTGTATATGTATATATGAATCGTTGATTATCCATTTCTTTGGGGTGATTAACATATTATTTTTTGGTTTTTAGTTTAAGTTTTTGGAAGTTGGTTTTTATTTTTTGTTTTAAAAATTTACTTTATTTCTTACATAGAGGGGGAGGAGGTCATAAACTGTCAAAAATCGTCTTACGTAATAAATGAATGGCGCCTTGTGAACAGCGGTTTGATCGCACCTTATATCCATATGGGTATGTGGGTATATGGGTTGAAAAGGTTAAGGACATGAAAACTTCATAAGATCAATATTTTTCGTAAGTTTTATCTTTACTTGTCTTATTTGGTAACACTCCTAATCTAAATAGTACCTTCTATCAAGCTGTTTCTTCGATTTAAACAAGAAAATAACGAATTCATTTTTATTTAATAAGGAAATTAGGCTTACAAGATTTCGTTTATCAGGCGGCACTAGAGAATGAAACCGGAAAAATGCGAGTCGGACTCGCTCACCCAGGGTTACATACAAATACCTACTTTAAATACAGCCTTTTTTATGATTTAATTACAAATGTATAGTTTTGAGATCTTTTCCTATACATGTAGTATAAGACGGTATTACTAGCCAAAAATAGTTCTAAGTCAGCGGAAAGTACCCTATAAATTTTAGTTTCCTTGAGAGTGTCGAAATATACGTTTTTGCGGCACAAACGGCCAATTTTTTACGTTAAATAAGAAGTTTGTTTTTCACAGCTACAAGGGACCGTAGACATGAGTATATGGTTTTATTTTCAACTTGATACTTCCACGCGTTCCTGAAATAAAGTGTCTTGACAGACAGACAGACAGACGGACGCACCGTTTTTGCCTTAAGAGGTACGGAACCCTAATTATAGAAAAAAAAACACTGATACTTCTAACAGTTGATTAACCGACGTAAAATCATAAATGAAATGTGCCATAGACAAAATCAACTAGTGAAAAAGCTAACGATTGAGAAAAATATGCACATTGCTAAAAAAAAAATTGATTTTTGATTATCAAATACGACAAGTAAGAATTCATGGATCATAAGATTTTTTCCATAATTTATACACAATATGAATGAGTTATGAGTATTATGTTCATTATATTTATTATTTATAGATATTTCATTACACTTATCAAAAACTAACATGGACAAAACCGGCTTTTAACAATATATTGCTTATATTAAATTGCGCGGTCTACATAATATAACTTATAACGAATAAGATTAACATACAGAAAAAACACTGCTGTTTTGTCAAATTTATTTTTGTTTCCCATATACCAACACCCTAAAGCGCTTATGTAACTTAATAGTACATTGAACAACTAGGGTGGTAAAACAAAGAAAGGCCGATATCGCAGATGTTTGCGGCCCAAGCTGCAAGCGAGGGACGTAAATATGCGATCGAGGGCTTTCTTTATTACCTCCCGTGTTGTGTACATCATTTTATGTCTACACTAGGCCAGAAAGCGGCGTTTATGGCGTGGCATAAAAAATAATATCGCTTTGAGGTACTGCGTCGCAATAACAAGATTTTAATAGAAAAATAATATAATTTTCATCCAGTATTCGTAGCACAGCCAGCATCAAATAGGCTGCAACATTAAAAGCGCCAGATATATCGTCACACATAAATCGGCCATTCTCACGAAGTATGACTGCGTCTAATTACCGCGTCTCCATACATTTAGTATGAAAACAGCGTGGCGGTAATTAGGTGACCGCAGACATACTTCGTGAGAATGGCCGAAATAAATAAATATTAGGACAATCTTACGCAAATCAACCCATAATCATCTTTATGCCTATAATAATACGTATCTATGCATATACTCTGTAGTTTTAGGTATTTAAAAAAGGTAAGCAAAAAACCCACGTGACTCGGGTCGTTCAGCCAATCAAAGTAACGTTTTGTATCTGTGGCGCAATACCACTGGCTGAACGACCCGTGTCGTGTTTTTTTTGTTTACCTTTTTGATGAACTGTTACTCGCCCAACTTTACTCGCTACCTCGCCGGCGGTGGGACCAGGGCCTTAATATCAAACATACAGACATCTTTCTGCCAGCAGTGTTTTTTCCATAAGTAAGTATTATGCGTTACTCCTATACTTACTTTCACTGTATTTTGCCGAAACATATTTATTCGATTGAAAAGGCACTGAAAAGCATAATTATTCACATACACGAAGATTCACATAACACTAGTTCAGTGCGTTGGTGCATTTAACATAGTTCTTAAACATATAGTCCGTCCATGCGTATTTGTCTTACATAGTAAATCGCTCTATGCTCAAGGTGATTTTCCCGTAAAACTTTCGAGCAACAGGTGCTGTTAATCGGTAAAGTTAATCAGGAGTCACTATTGCACAAAAATACAGTTAAGGAATTGAATTCTGAAGTTAGAAATTTTTTTATGCCTCACTTGGCCATAAAGTGCCTTTTTCCGCACGCTACGGGTACTGAAAAAGCCGCTTTCTGGCCAAGTGTAGACATAAAATGCTGTACACAACACGGGAGGTAATAAAGAAAGCCCTCGATCGCATATATACGTCCCTCACCTGCGGCTCGGGCCGCAAACATCTGCGATCTCGGCCTCTCTTTGTATTACCACCCTAGTTGTGTAATATACTATTCTGTTATAAGTAGTAAACGAGCAGAATAACCACCCTACACGTAACACCAGAGCTACTTGTTCGCTAAATAAGACAAATAAGAATGAATAGATTGTATAAACTCGTATTTTGGTGCTAGCTACGTAGTTTTGATCCTTTATGTCAGTATTCGTACATCAATAATCACAAAGACACAACTCTAAAACTTCAACCATTTCGACCAATAATGACATGTTTTCATAGATTGGAGTGAAGTACATATCTGTTTTGATTTAAGTAGATTTTAATGTAAAAGTAATGTAAAAGGAAATAAATTTCGAGTTTTAACTCTTTTATATATATATACAAAAAAAATGTATAAGGTTGGAAGGAAGACATTTTAACTATATTGATGATAATAGGCGGTGGGGGACTTAAATGGGCTATTCTTCAGAAATATGTCTGCGAGTCATTCATCTGTCTCCATACATTTAGTATGAAAAAGGGCCAGATGAATGAGGTGGTCACCAGACATATTTCTGTAGAATAGCCCTAATGAGATTAAAAACGAGATGCTGATTCCAAATGTCGCCACTATTCGGAGCAGCCAAATTATGTTATATGTAATGTATGTATGTGAACATTTTATTGTACAATACAGGGTGATTCGGGAGACGTGAGCAGGATCAACCCTACGGCTTCAGTAAACTATAAGCTACTGTTCCGTACCAGTATTAGTTAGATCACAGACTACAGTAGACCCGGAGCATGTTGGACGGCGCGCGCTCAAATCAGATATGGGCAATTGTATTACATTACGCGACCGGCGGCTCGTTCAGTTGCGACCATGTTTCTGACTTGTGTGTGCACCAAAAGTGAAATAAATATTTCTGTTCAATCCGACGACAATCTCGAAACATAAAATGATAAAAAAGATGTGAAACACGCGTTGTACTAGTTATATCTACCGATATTCAATCGCCAATATGCGTGGTGAGCTCGCGCCGTATGGCATGCTCCGTCTAGTGGAGGTGGTCTGTGAGTTAGATTACCGCAATTTTTAGGGTTCCGTAGCCAAAATGGCTAAAAAGGAACCCTTATAGTTTCGTCATGTCCGTCCGTCCGTCCGTCCGTCCGTCCGTCCGTCCGTCCGTCCGTCCGTCCGTATGTCACAGGCATTTTACTCAAAAACTACAAGACCTATACTGATGAAATTTGGAATATAGATGTCTTGTAGATGCCGCAACTAAGTTTGGTAGTTAAATAATAAATATAAAAAAATCTAGGGGGGGCACTCCATACATGTAACAGAAGCTAAAAAAAATTTTTTTCACACAATGTCAACGTGTGGTACATAGTTCGACAGCTCTTTTGAAAACATTTTAAGGTTCTTAAGTAATGTTTGTGATTAAGTGAATAACTTTGGAAATAATCGCTCCAAAAGTTGTGAAAATTGTGTCCCCCCCCCTCTATCTTCTAAACCGTGTGTCCGAAAAATTTTAAAAAAATTACAAATATAACGCTCAATTAATACTTTCAACGAAAATTATTTTCAACAAGATCGGATTAACCGTTTTTGAGTTATTGCCGATAAACTGCGCTTCTCAACAAAAGGACGTAATTGCTATGAAGATACGCTCTTTTGTTGTTGTACTTTTTTTACATCGTATTTTTTACCTTATAATTACGGCTATGGAACCCTACACTGAGCATGGTCCGACATGCTCTTGGCCAGTTATTTTTATTGTTGAAGACAAAGTTTTACATCATTTACGACTTTCGTGGTCAATCTACTTTCGTTAAGTACCAATAGTCTTTGCTTTACCTGTGAATGTTTTTAAACGTTGACATTGCTAAAATGACAACGACAATTTACTTTCTTCATAGTCAAAGTGCTGTCATAATAGTTAAAAAGGTTTATTACTTTTACTATTTTACTTTTAGGAGGACCATGATTGTAAATTATTAAGTTTTGTACTTAACAAAAAGTAAAAAGAAAGGCAAAAATACGTGGGTGTTTCACTTAAATACCTACGATGGTGAACCATCCATTAACGTTTACTGAATCCGTAGGATTGATCCTGCTCACGTCTCTCGAATCATTCTGTATATGACAAAGCACAGTACAGGGTTGCAAAATAAAGGTATAAAATGTGTCGCAGCCAACTGGATTAATTAGCCATTTGATTAACTGCCTGGATGAAATTTAGCCAATGCGTCAATGTATCAATTAGCGATATGGCTGGCCAATGCTTAGGCCGTTCGTTTAGTAGGGCAACCATGAAGTTAATGAAATGGCTGACCAACTAAACAACTATGACCCGCCAGCAGGTCGATTTGTTAATAAGCGACACTTTTATGTTTGCAAATTGTGCAATTATTGCCATAGTACATAAAAAATATTACGAAGAATAATTGAATAATTTTAAAAAGATATGAAATGTCATGCCAAGGTGAGTATTTTCCCATATTATTTCTGTTTTAGTTATTTCCAATTATTTTTAATTTTTTTAGTTTCACTGGCAAATATATCATTACAAATGGTGCATTGAACTATAGCGACATCTGAAGTAAGCAAACGGTAGTTTTTGCATGGTTTTATGCAAAAAACAGGCATTTTTTTATTTTTTATAGTCACAATCTTCATATGACAGCATTGCAAGTTATTTCTTTTTAACCCCCGACGCAAAAACGACGGGGTGTTATAAGTTTGACGTGTCTGTGTCCTTGTGGCATCGTAGCTCCCAAACGGATGATCCGATTTTAATGCGGTTTTTTTTGTTTGAAAGGTATATCAGTCGAGAGTGTTCTTAGCTATGTTTGGTGGAAATTGGTTCAGGGCTATTCTTCAGAAATATGTCTGCGACTCATTAATCTGTCTCCATACATTTAGTATGAAAAAGGGCCAGATGAATGAGGTGACCGCAGACATATTTCTGAAGAAATGCCCTTCAGGTCTTCAAGGTCATCAGGTCGTTTGTTATGTTTGGTCGGGGGTTTTTTAAATTTTTAATTTAGGTTAGGTTATTATTCAAGTATATTATGTATGGTTTAGTAAAATATTAGAAATAACATATAGGCCATCTTCAAGTTAAATATTAGTCACTATCTAGATATAAATGTCTCAAACCAGCATGCGTTCGCCACAAGAGCCATATGCGAGGACAATAAACGTGCTATCTGGCGTTTTCTTAATCACCCTCTGTACAATTAATTGTACATTTAATAGTCTGGTAGTGGAATTTAGTTAGCGGATGGTAAAGACTACTTACGGCCCAAGGGCGTAATTTTACTTAAGTATTAGTAATGGCCAGGAATAGCCGAGGATGGTACAGCTTATGTAGTAGTATCATAAGAATTTTGAAATTATCTATACCTCGTTTCATTTCCGATAATTTAGGGTAATTTTTGCCCGTGTATCTTAGTTTCCCGAAAATATCATAGGGTAAACTTTTACTGAGTTCACTTATTTTAGGATTTTATTCATCGAAATATAATGTATGGAATGATAAGGTCTAACAAAATTGACGTTGAAAATTGCGCCACAACGCCCACTTTTTAAAATCAATACGTCTTATGTATCAAGCGGCATTGATAACCATCTTACTTTACTATGTATGAGTCTAAAATCATTTATGACAAAGTATTAAGCTTGAGAAGTATTCATTTTTGGATATGTTGCATATCGTTTAAAAAACAAAAATCTGATTGGTTTAAAAAACAAAAATCTGAAGGTACTGACGTGAGAATTTCATTTATGCCACACCTGGCCATAAAGGCGCTTTCTGGCCAAGTGTAGACATAAAATGATGTACACAACACGGGAGGTAATAAAGAAAGCCCTCGATCGCATATTTACGTCCCTCGCCTGCAGCTCGGGCCGCAAACTTCTGCGATCTCGGCCTTTTTTACCCGACTGCGGCGAAGCCCAAAGGAGGGTTATGTTTTTGACCTGTATGTAAGTATGTATGTATGTATGTATGTATGTATGTCCGTTCCTGTGTCCGCTCGTAACTACTCAACGGCGCATCCGATTTTGATAAATGATACATCATTAGATTCGTCTTGATGGTGCGAGTGTCACTGGGCAAGTTCGTTAAAATAAAGAAAATGGCGGATTTTATGCAGTTTCAAAGTGCGGTCGGGTTTTTTTTAGTAAAAATGTGGTTATTTGTATTACCACCCTAGTTGTGTAATGTACTAATGCCGCTACAGTTTTTTCTTCAGTACTAGGTGCTAGCTCCGCCCCGTTAGTACTTATTCCGTGGATTGATTTTGAGCTACGTTACGCTTCCATACTCATTATATTTCGATGATTTTGTTATGTTTCAAAGATAGCACGATTCATATCGATACCCTGGTTCACATTCGTGCTATTTACATAGATTTTGCCAATGAAATTGCAACTTTAAAATGTGTGTACTAACGTGCAAATTACGAAACTTTTTATCTCGTAACGACGAGTGTAACTAGAGGATTCTGGTCTCGAGATGGTTTTCTTTGAAATCACATGACGGATTACACATGATTTTTCTAGCTTGAAATAGAATGAGGTATATGCTATGTATGTATCTATTGTATTAAAACCAATTCGAGACAAGATTTTGGACGTTATTTTGACAACGGTTTATCTGGACTTATTTTATTCACGAGAAATATGTTAGAAACATGTTATTGGTTTAGTATAGTAATTAAGACATTTAAAAATCGATATATTCTATATTGATTAAATTTTTCACGATTTTCGTTCTTCATTATAAGAAAAAGAGAAGTTTAGTGGTATAAAAACATATTTTTAATGGCTTTACTATTAAGCTTTACCTATTTATTTACATCGGTGTTTTAGGATTTTTTTTATTTTAATTTACATCGACGTTTTGAATGTGTAGTACCTAACAGCCATGGCATTTTTTAAATGCCATTTCGCTATATTAAAGATAAATTTCAATGTCTATGGTAAAATTATAACAATTATAAAACAATATATAACAAGCGCAATAAATATTATTCGTAATCTCACGATTTGTCTTTTAATAATGAGCTTTCAATACTTTTTCCTGAGGTAGACAAAGGGTATGTTGAAAAATAATAATCTATTAAAAATAAATTATTTGTAATATGATATGGTATGGTAT
Source organism: Eudemis profundana (assembly GCA_947034925.1). Taxonomy (NCBI): domain Eukaryota; kingdom Metazoa; phylum Arthropoda; class Insecta; order Lepidoptera; family Tortricidae; genus Eudemis; species Eudemis profundana. Next base: position 2,175,929 of record OX344814.1, on the reverse strand, counting down.
GAGGGAGGCCTATGTCCAGCAGTGGACGTCCTATGGCTGAAATGATGATGATGATGATGATATGGTAACTGTTTAATTAATACTTTCATTGTTCAATATTTAGTTGCTTGATCATCAGTAAGTATAAATATTTCACAGGAGACAACCAAAACTCACAAATTACGTACCAAAAATTAAAGTAACAATCAACTTTATTAAACTAACAGCACGGTATATATTCCAATAATTTCAATGTTGTTAGTTACAGAGTTTTGGTTGTCACCCGACGATTTATTAACAAAATAGCACTTTTTCATAATTAACTTTGTTAACTAAATATTACTTAAATATAAAATATGAGAATGATTAACGTCATTTTTTCGCATCAATCAATTTATGCAGCAGTGAATATTTTCTCATTTTGGGTAAATAGAAAAATCGAGATTTTCTAAATCTCGATTTTTTTGGATAAATAAGAAAATCTTAGGTTTTTTAACTTTTCCCACAAAATCTCAATATTCTTGATTTTTTTTGTTGCATTCAATTAATTAATTAGGTAACTTTATGAGCATTAAAAAATGTTAGGTTGCAATCGACAAAACATATAAGTAGCAAGAAAAAGTTGATTGAACCTTTTGCAAAATAACATTCATTCTAAAAAACTATACAGAAAAACCTAACTAGTAACAAAAAAATCAACAGTAATGGATCTCAACAGTTTCACATATTTCTGAATAGTATAGCCGTTTTCTTTATACATTTTGTAGGGGGGTTGGGAAAGTCGGGGGGTTAGCGGAAGGGGAAAAGGGGGGGTTTAGGGGGAACTTTCATCATCAACCTCCGTAATGACGGTATCAGCCTCCCAACGTACCCGTTCCGCTATAAGTGATTGCAGTTTCTGAAAAAAAAGGTTTTTTCATATAACGATGGACTTTGTTTGACCTTGGTCTCACAAGATGGAAAAAGGAGAATAGGTATAGTTCACGGGATTACAGATTGTACGATCCACTTAAAGGAAACAATACTGTTGTGTGGTTTTGTACCTCATTATCGTCCGTCATAAAATAGAAGCGTGCTTCACAGATAAAGACTTCGTGCATCGTCATTTTAGTGGATTATCAACTCTAAAGCCTTTGCCAAGAGTTAAAATTGCTTTAATAGAAATGTGACTTTAGAGGTATTATGCACTTCACACCCCTGGCATTTACCTGACTACCTGAGATCCGAACAAAGCGAAGGCAGCTGGAACGCCATTATTTTATTAATGCAGTTGTAAACTATGGTTCATGGAGATAGAGTTGATAATCAATTGAACTTTAAAGGTGGTTGTAACGACTTTTTACAATAACGTCATCTTGGTGTTTTTGAGGTTTACAAACAATCGCTTTGTTTCCTTTAACTGGATCGTACAATCGGTAATCCCGTGAACTATAAAAGATATTCTTCACTAATCTAAATAAATAAACACTTATAGTATTAATAAAAAATCGGAATAAATAAAAAAAACGACGTCAAAATAAAAATTGGCCCTTTTTATGTATGAAATGATAAGCTTACATCAGGTTTGTCTAGAAGTATGATCCGGTTCTCCACTTTAGGCGCCAGCTCGCATGACTGTTGTTCCAAGTCGTCTAGCGACGCACGCCGAGTCAATCTACAAGACAAGATCCATTGTAATTTTAAGAAATAAATATTGTGTACATTATAAATAACCACATTATTACTAAAAAAACCGACTGCGGTCCAAAACATACCGCGCATTAAAGTGTATAAATCCGCCATTTTTTTTACGAAGTTTACGTACGCAGTGACACTGACGCCATCAAGAGGAATCTAATAATGTGTTATTTTATTTATCAAAATCGGGTGTGTCGTTGAGTAGTTACGAAAGGATATAGGAACTTTGTCGCCGAGGATAATATATATAAAAGGAGCCGAGATATTCCATAACTTAACGGTGTACAAACTTTCACACCGTCAAGCTGGCGTACCCGGGAATTTCTTATATAGAGAGCTCACCTTATCTCGGCTTCTACGATAGCTAGAGAAATGAAAATGTAGGGCTCTAGGGTACTTACTTGGGTAATATTTTTACCCGACTGCGGCGAAGCCCAAAGGAGGGTTATGTGTTTGACCTGTATGTATGTATGTCCGTTTCTGTGTCCGCTCGTAACTACTCAACGGCACATACGATTTTGATAAATGATACATCATTAGATTCGTCTTGATGGTGCGAGTGTCACTGGGTATGAAGTTCGTTAAAATAAACAAAATTGCGGATTTTATGCAGTTTCAAAGTGCACCGCGGTCGGGTTTTTTTTAGTAAAAATGTGGTTATTTGAGATATAAAGCGTTTCCAAAAACAAAGCCGTTCCAGAGATACAAACGGTGTACGCCAGCTTGACGCCCGGTAGCGTACACCGTGAACAGGCCTTATATTTCGAAAAGTTTAAGGGTACTATTTTTTTCACCTAGGTATTTCGTCGGTACTATTTGGGTACTATTTATTGGCTGCATCAGATTCTGAATATCTTTACGGTGTACGCTATCTTGACGGACAAAAACATTCAAATAGAATAGATATCTGCCAAAATTCTTCTTCGAGATACAGAGGTTATAAAACAAAAGAACGGTTCCTTCAAGGTATATAGGTAATGTTCTTGTATTTGCGTATAGAGGTAAAAAATGTACTAAAACGTCTTGTAGGGAGTCATCGGTAACTTCGACTTATGGAGGTCTTATATTTCGAGTTATAGAGGTTTTGGGGCTTGAAGGGAAGAGTATCAAGGACCATTAAAACAAGAGGACTGTCATTCTCCATACAAAAAGCTGTTCCCCGATATTTACAACGCCATCTATGTACAAGCTTGGTAAAAGCATTATATTATTTACAATTATTCAACTTTGCAAACGTGACACATTATTTCAATGTTAGAATTTATTTATTATTAGCTGTTTACGAACTAATTGTTACTGTACTATGTTTCTTTGTTCAATGAGGGTGTTTAAAAATCATAAATCCACCAGGTGGCAGCAGGGTGGCGAATGGTCTATTTGGCAGTAGATGTCAAAATCAGGTGATGTGATTGGTGGATTTTGACACCTACTGTCAAAAAGACCATTCGCCACCCTGCTGCCACCTGGTGGATTTATGATTTTTAAACACCCTCATTATAACATCGTTAAATGTTTAGTTTTTTAGCGCCATCTAGTTTCTGCCCGGAAATCCCCTTGCGGTCGGGGCACGATCCAAAGTATGATGGAGAATGACAGTCCTCTTGTTTTAATGGTCCTTGGTAATATAGAGGATTTCGTCTTATGAGGTTCGACGTATCGAAGTTCCACTACTACATGCAACAGGTGCTTTAACTAAGTTTTTTACCTGTATTTAATGAGTTTTTTACCTGTGGTGGGGGTGGGGTGGGGGCTCGGCGACGGAGGAAGCGCGGCGGAGGGGGGGAGGGCCGTCCAGCTCTGATATCTCCAGCATCTTCACTAAGCTGTGTCTGGAAAGTCACAATTAATTTTTAGTTAAGTTAATGGAGACTAGGGAATACTACCCGGGTAACCGATTTAATTTAGAGTCCGGTAAAACCCGGGTATTTTGACTCAGAACCCGGGTTTTCGTAATATAGGTAAAAGAAACCTAGTAAGTAATAAATAGTATTTTATGCAACAGTTGTATAAGTAGGCTCAAAAAATGCGAATGGCGCGAGTTGCGATACAAGCCGTTTTGCTCGACTTGGCGGGGGCACTGCCGTGCCCCCAGATAATATATCTTTAAGGTCGGTAGTGTTCCTTAGCAGCTAATGAGTTTTATTAGAGTAGCTACCATAGCGCTACCGTAAGCGACAAAATCTAGATTTTTTCATGGAATTATCCAAATATAATGTCGCAGCTCACTAGTTACATTAGCCATTTGGTTAACTGCCCAGCATACCATAAACTATGACCCGCCAGCAGGTCGACGAAGCCCCGCTGTGCGGGGCTTCTATTTCTGCTCTGAGAGACACAAGCTGACTAACAAACCTAACCTAAAATAAGGAGTTGTTTGATGAAAAGGCTAGGCAGCTAACCAAATAGCTAGTTGGCGGCGACATATACATTAAAAACGTTCAAAATTTTGTAATTTTTAGCCTCTAAAGAGTTTATATTTTAAGTTTATTTACCTGCGGCTGAGCGTGACCAGTGACTGGCGATGTTTAGAGGCCCTCGCTCGTCCCGTGCGCACATTTATGGCCGCGAAGTGATTTTGTACCGCCAGACCGATCTCTGGACACATGTCGTCTGACACCTATTGACAATAGATAGAAGTAATCAATACATTGTTAAAATAATGTTATTAAAATTGAACACGAAGCCACAGTACAGTAAAAAAACTTAAAGGAAATAAAAAAAAACCCCGACCAAAATGCCCTACGCCCTATTATTACATAAAAATCTTCGACCTTTTCATTTCAAATTAGAATATCTCATGTAGGGATGTAACGATACATAATTTTGCCGATACGATACCGATACCGACATCTGTAGTAAATTATCGGCGATACCGATACCGCTATCTTAGCTAACTAATGAAGTTGAACTTCAGATTTATTATTTGTATGTCCTTATTATACCTAAAACTTGCCTATATTTAACAGAAAGTCAACCTTGAAGGTGTAAAGTAAAAATAAATAAATTGTCAACACAATTTTTTTATGAACCAAATATATAATTAACATATTGATTATTATTGCACAAGGTAATAGACCAATATATAAATTAAGTCAGTAATTGAAAATACTTTTTGCAGATTTTTTTCAAACAACAATTTCTTTTCGCGCTCTTCAAATATCGGTTGTATATTTTATTATCGGCGATACCGATATATCGGTATCGTTACATCCCTTATCTCATGAATGGCTCAACCGATTTCGATTAAACATGTCTAAGAACCATCGCCTCCTTTCAAATAAAAAAACCTCCATCCAATTCGGTTCACCCGTTTAAGTGATACAGTGCCATAGACAGAGACACACAAACATTGTGGTCAAACTTATAACACCCGTCTTTTTGCGTCGGGGCTTAATAGTACATTTACACAACTAGGGTGGTAATACAAAGAAAGGCCGAGATCGCAGAAGTTTGCGGCCCGAGCTGCAAGCGAGGGACGTAAATATGCGATCGAGGGCTTTCTTTATTACCTCCCGTGTTGTGTACATCATTTAATGCCTACACTTGGCCAGAAAGCGGCTTTTTCCGTACGCGCAGCGTGCGGAAAATGCCACTTTATGGCCAGGTGTGGCATAAAAAAACAAACAAGTGTCAACCTATTACGGTTCCAAAGCAGCCGTGCAGCCAAGTGATAAACAGGTATACGGACAGACAGACAACGGAAGATTAGTAATAGACTGCTGTTGTTTTTAGGGTTTCGTACCAAAATGGTAAAAAAGGAACCCTTATGGCGCGACTCTGTCTGTCTGTCCGTCTGTCACAGCAAGATATCTCAGGATCTACTGATGCTATCGACTCGAAATTTGGAATAGTGTTAAAAACTGCTAACCTGAGCCTATTGGACAGAAAAAAATTTAAACCTTTTTTATTTTTTTTTAAAGAGGATCGAAATGAGATGTCGAAAATCAAAAGTAGAGCTATTACATCGAATGGGATATCAAATGGAAGGGCTTAATGTGTAGATTCCAAAACAGTTTTTTTTTTCTTAAGCGTGTAGTTTGATTTAAGACGAAAATCGTTAAAAAATACCATTCCCCCTATTATCTCCGAAGTTACTGAACAGAAAAATGTGTAATAAGTACCGATTATTATTACAGGAAAAATAAAACGGTTTTTCTAATTTGTAGCGTTATTTAGAAGTGCGCAAAAATTGTAAGACAATCTTATTTGCTCCTACTAAACTAACCGCGACATATGTTGATGTATGGGACAACAGTTTTTCAAGAGCAAAGTTAAGTTTGTCCAACCATACAGGAACGTAGTTATGCAATAACGTTCCAATCCACAAAACAAAGTATCAACCTTCTGTCTTTAAAAACAAAGTCCATAATCCAAAAAAAATTGCATGTGGAATGGAACGTTATTGCATAACTACGTTCAGTTTATCTTGAATTATCCACGTATCTACTGACGAGTTTGTACGGAACCGTCGGTGCGCGAGTCCGACTCGCACTTGACCGGTTTTTTTCATATACCTTGAATAACGGTAACACAAAGGAAAGTTCCATCAATGTATGGAAAATTTGGGACCCTTTTTCTTCTATTGGGGTGGAAATGGCACATAATTCTAACTAGACATAACATAAAATTGGCAGAAAACTACACAATGAAGAAAATGGATTTGTTTTTAGAAATGCTCCAATTAAATAAAATAAATAAAAAAATATTTATTGCCACAAAAACACAGAAAAAGTTCCACAGAAGGCAGGCACAAATACAAAAATTATAATGCGACATTATTAGTGGCAACAGGCTCAGGTCTCAGCATGCTGTGAGCTTAGCTGCACAGTGCTGTTTTTCAGCCTGCACCCGACTCACAGCAAACACTAAACTTAATAATAGGCTAGATGACTAAAAAAAACTGTTTAGTCCGTCTGTTACATTATGAAAAAATATTGTACACGTATTTTTTGTTTTGTTTGACAAACAAAAGCTGACGAGGATAGAGTGCTTAGAAGTTTCGAGTGACGTCACTCTTGAGTACAAATTGTACTCAAGAGTGACGTCACAAGCCCCCACTCCAGAAGTTTGATGATCTATAACTTTGTCGATTTTTAATATTTTGATAAACCAAAAAATACGTGTCCCATATTTTTCCATAATCTAACTGACGGACTAAATAGAATTACATATTTTTAACCCAGTCATCATCCCTATTAAGAAGGAAACATTATTCTCACTGCTAACAATAGATAGGTTTTACCACTCACCAGTAATCTGCAGCCTGGCAGCATATGGAACCCGTCGTTGCCCCGGTACAAATAATCCTTGACCGCGAGTCGGTACCGTTGCTCGCGTTGTATATACTCGTCGCCAATTTTGACCACCTGCTCCGCCACTCGGGACCCGGCCGGCTTCGTCGGGTCGAAGGCGAATGATGTACCTGCTACCTGTATTAATAAAATAACTATAGTACATTACACAACTAGGGTGGTAATACATAGGAAGGCCGAGATCGCAGAAGTTTGCGGCCCGAGCTGCAAGCGAGGGACGTAAATATGCGATCGAGGGCTTTCTTTATTATCTCCCGTGTTGTGTACATCATTTTATGTCTACACTCGGCCAGAAAGCGGCTTTTTTGACACTTACATGTGTGCTTTTTGTTATGAAAATGAAAAAGCATTTATTTCAATGTTAGAATTAACATAAAGGTTTGTAGGTTGGGACTTCCTAGTAAGTAAATATATACCTGTGTCAGGAAGCTCTTCCATAGCTATTTAGTCTTATCAATTAAACAGAAGTAATTATACATATTAAAATACTTTTCTTGCTAACTTAGTTTACGCTAGGAGAATGTGGGAGAGGGGGCACACGCGCTTGTGTATGTGTGTGTGTGTTAGGTGTGTTTATTTACTTTAATAGATTCTCAGTTTCCTCATAGCTTAGATTTTTTAACCATGTTATCAGGGCTTTTTTGCACTCATACGATTGTAAGGGGTAAATATTTAGGTGTTTATTTACGATGTTGTATAAGTACGCCGATTGCACTTGGTATTGACGCTTAGCATACTTTGACCTACAACTTTTAACTGTTATGTGCAGACGTAACTACTTACACAAGTTACCGCCAACACGAACGGCGACCGATGGAGGCAGCCTCCGGAGGCCCCCGTTCCACCATTAAACCAACGAACGAAAAGAATTCCGGTATTTTCGTATGGAGACAATACCGATATTCGACCCCTGTTTCAATCTCGCGGATTGCGCGTTCGTGCCTTAGGGTGAACACCAAAGTGAAGGTAATGAGCTTGAAGTTTTAATTCTAGTTTTACATATTTTTCTGAGCCCTCTAATAATAGTATTTTATGCAACAGTTGTATAAGTAGGCTCAAAAAATGCGAATGGCGCGAGTTGAGTCACAAAATTTACTGGATAATAAACAATTATATTTTGTTGTACTGTGTCTAATAAGTTAATAAAAATGGACGGAGGAATTTTTCCCAGGAGTTATTGCCGAAAATCTGTAAAGGTGTGATCGATAAGGAAAATTTCCTAGATAATTGTGAAAAGCCATATATTTAAAGGATTTAGGGCATAGAAAAAAATAAAAATTGACGGAGCAATTTTTCCCCATGAGTTATTGCCGAAAATCTGTAAAGGTGTGATCGATTAGGAAAATTTCCTAGATAATTGTGAAAATGGATATATTTAAAGGATTTAGGGCATATAAAAAAATAAATATTGACGGAGCAATTTTCCTGAAGAAGTTATGATGCAAAATAGGTATTTTAAAATTTCTACCTATTCGAAATCGAAATTTTCCTAGATAATGATAATATATACTCTTATTAATATATAATATCATATACCGATGGAAGTTCGGACGGAGGAATTTTTCACAAGCAGTTATAAGCGATTTTCATGTTTTGGCAGAAATACCTAACTTCGAAATATCAAAAATCCTAGATAATTTGTCAAACGTATGCTTTATACCCTACTTTATCACACTGCAAAGTTTCAGCGACACAGGAATTATTCCGAGCCGAAATGCTTCATTAATCGGACTATAAATTATACAACGTTGCATACAATACTTTTTCTACGACTAGGTTTTAAAATATAAAATACAACATTAAATTAAACAAGGCAAATATGACATATGACTGACAGTATGTGTCTATGGTAAACTTTTTTAATTTGACGTATACTCGCTAGTGACACGCAGTGACGATATTAAAAATACTTTTTTATGTTGGCATCAATGACTTTAGTTCGGAAAGTTTTGTTTTTCTTAAAAACCGTAGGAATTTAATTGTTTGTTAAGTAGTATTGCATTTTTATCGCAAAGTTAGAATTGAGCGCTTAATCCTTGACCTAAGTTTAACCTAGATTTAGAAGTATGTGGCTGCTAGCAGTATCGCTTTGCGACTATAACGACACTAGTGCTGTTATGGGGAATAGAGTATAGACTTCTCTGAACTCATATTATGTATGTTCTTATATTAGTGTTCGTGACCAAGTAAAAGACAGACAAAAGTACAGGAGTAGAAAAACACACTTACCTGAGGAAATCTGCCTTCTAAACTTGGGTACTGGCTAACGGCATTCTCCAGCACCTGTAGGATGACGGAACCCGTCGCCTCCACGACCACTATAGGGTCCCGCATGGGTATGATGGTGCCCAGGTCTCGGAGTGTGAAGTCGCCCGCTGGATGCACCTGGGAACATTATTATACATATATTGCTTGGCAACTTCGTTGGTGACACTCACCTGTGAGCCTGTATGTGCAGCCGTAACTACTTACACAAGTTACCGCCAACACGAACGGGGGCCTCCGGAGGCAGTCTCCGTCGGTCACCGTTCGTGTTGGCGGTAACTTGTGTAAGTAGTTACGGCTACACAGAGCAAAAAGCACACAGGTGACTGCGCTAAGTTTGCAGAGGTTGAAAAAGGGTTTTATTCAAAAATATATATACATGGCAACATGAAAAAATTACAGTGAGAGGATTATTTCATCTTGGTACTTGGTATTTTTTTCCTTTATTACAAAATGTGTCTACATAGCTACTAGCGATTCTTTTTCCTTATTTTTATTACTTACTCAAAGCTACATTATGTAAGTTATTTTTATTTTCTTTTAATATTTAAAAAAAAGTTTTTTTTATTATTTAACCAGGGATTCACTATGTTTAAAGTAAACGACACCGATAACGAGTTTTTATTAAAAGTCTAAATTTACTTAAAAATCGCCATGGGTGTCGTTTTCCACGATACCCCTTTTATTAATTTCCAGTGATAGACTCTTACCTGATCGGATCGGAAGGTCCCAGAGTTATTGTTTAGAATGAATCAGGTTAAGTTTGTTTAAACCACAGCGCGCCTCGCCATCAAACGTGACAGTTTGGCGAGAACTTATATTTGTAAATCGGTTAGTGAAATTTGAAAAATAAACTAAAAAAAAAAGAAGCACCAAGTCGGGTCCAATGGCGGCCAGATATATGAATTGTTTCCAGTGATTATGAGACGCAGTTTTCGAAAATATCCTCGATTTTGAATTTAACAATGGCCATGGTGTTGTCCACTATTCTGCTTTTATTACTATCCCGTAAAAGACTCTTACCTGGTCGGATCGGAAGGTCCCAGAGTTAAGCAGCACCAAGTCAGCTCCAGTAGCAGCCAAGAGGACGTCACAAATCCAGTTGCCCAGGTTGGACTCCTGGCGTCTGATGCAGGAGAATCGACCTTCGAGCGGCACGCAGAACTTGCCCAGGATCTCGTCCATCTTGCCTTCGATCATGGCTGAGAACAAAGACATTGAACAACGATTATACAGGGTGTCCCATAACTGACACGTCACAGTGACACTGGAGGTAGACCAGGTCAAGAGGTACCAAACCAACTTAACATGACCCGCCAACCGTAATTTTTTTTCACTACTGGTGGTTAAAGTCGAAATTAATGTTTCGCTGTGAATTAATTCAAGATCAAACAAGTATTTTTTTTAATTTTACTTAGTTTTTGGATAAAATACAATTTCTGTAACCTTAATTAACAATTCATGTTACCGTACACATAAAAAAAATAACTGGCCAAGAGCATGTCGGACCATGCTCAGTGTAGGGTTCCATAGCCGTAACTATAATATAAGGTAAAAAATACGATGTAAAAAAAGTACAACAACAAAAGAGCGTATCTTCATAGCAATTACGTCCTTTTGTTGAGAAGCGCAGTTTATCGGCAATAACTCAAAAACGGTACATTCGATCTTGTTGAAAATAATTTTCGTTGAAAGTATTAATTAAGCGTTACCTTCGTGATTTTATTCATATTTTTCGGGCGGACGGTTTAGAAAATAGAGGGGGGGGACACAATTTACACAACTTTCGGAGCGATTATTTCCAAATACATTCACTTAATCAAAAACATTACTTAGGAACCTTATAGTGTTTTTTAAAGAGCTGTCTAACTATGTACCACACGTTGATATTTGCTGAAAAAAATTTTTTTACTGTCTTTAACATGTATGGAGTGCCCCCCCCTAAAAATATTTATTTTAATTATTTATATACCAAACTAAGTAGCGGCTCATAAAAGACACCTATATTCCAAATTTCATCAATATCCATCATGTAGTTTTTGAGTAAAATGCCTGTGACATACGGACAGACAGACAGACAGACAGACAGACAGACAGACAGACAGACAGACGGACGGACATGACGAAACTATAAGGGTTCCGTTTTTGCCATTTTGGCTACGGAACCCTAAAAACTAACCTTGACACCTTTCCGAGTGCACACTGGCACTAATAATGTTAAAAACGGTCAAAATTCATGAAAAACTTTAATTCGACAATAACTCAAAAACCGTGCCACTTTTACTGGGGTCATGTTAATTTGTTTGGTACCTCTTGACCTGGTCTACCACCGGTGTCACTGTGACGTGTCAGTTATGGGACATCCTGTAGATACAAAAATTAAATACACTCATGGACAATGAATTCGGGTCAGTGAAATACCGCCATTTTTCCTGAAATATCCCAGGGTTGTGAAATTATTAAATCCCGTTTTGACCTTTAATTCATTTTAGATATTATCTGCAAAAATAACACGCGAAGTGTGTAGACCGGCTGATGCCAAGCAACTAGCATAGGCAACCTATGCAAGATGCCGATGCATCACTCCGAACACTGAGAGTCTAATAAATAGAGTGTGGTATGTATCTAACCGGGTCATGTTAAAGATACTTTTTTAATTTTTTTTTTATTACTCATTCAGGGCTGCACGGTTTAAGGCACTTTAAGTTATTTGAAATATATACCTATATATTTTTAATAACTTTTTGTTTTTTCTTTTATTCTGGTTTTATTACTTACCCAGAGCTGTTTACGGTAGTTTTGCTTTTTCTATAGTTTTTTTTTTCAAAACATTAAATAAAAAAAATGAACTACCTAATTTTTGTTTTTTTTTTCTCTCTTTTTTTCTGTTTTTATTACTTACCCAGGGATGTTTACGGTACTTTTGCATTTTCTGTAGTTTATTTTTTTTTATTTTTTTTGTTTTTTTTTATTATTTTAATTTTTTTTCTTTTTTTATTTTATTTGTATTTTATATATTTTTTTATATTTTTAGTGATACTCACCAGAGTACTTGTCGGTCTTGGCCTTGAGCACGGGGTCCTCGGCGAAGGCGCTGGTCACGTGCACGTCGGCGATGTCCACGCGCGTGCTCTCCGGACCGAAGCTGATGTTGATTTCCGACAACTGACTGTTCTACTCACTGTGTATACGAGTGGCGAGGTGTGTAGACCGGCTGATGGAAAGTAACTAGCATAGGCAACCTATGCAAGTTGCCAATGCGTCACTCCGAACACTGAGCTGGTCTAATAAATAGAGAGTGGTATGTATTCGGGTCATGTTAAAGATACTTTTTCTAATATTATATTTTTTTCTTATTTTTTTATTACTCAGAGCTGCGCGGTTTAAGGCCCTTTAACTTATTTGAAATATATCATCATCATCATCATTTCAGCCAAAAGACGTCCACTGCTGGACATAGGCCTTCCTCAAGGATCTCCACGATTGTCGGCTTGAAATATATATATTTTTTTAATTACTTTTTGTTTTTTTCTTCTTTCTTTTTTTTCTGTTTTTATTACTTACCCAGGCCTGTTTACGGTACTTTTACTTTTCTGTAGCTTTTTTCAAAACATACTTTAAATAAAAAAATTAATTACTTTTTGTTTTTTTTTTTCTGTTTTTATTACTTACCCAGGGCTTTTATGGTACTTTTACTTTTTCTATAGTTAATTTTTAATTTTTTTTTGTTATTTTTTTAATTTTTTTTTTTTATTTTTTTAACCGTACTCACCAGAGTACTTGTCGGTCTTGGCCTTGAGCACGGGGTCCTCGGCGAAGGCGCTGGTCACGTGCACGTCGGCGATGTCCACGCGCGTGCTCTCCGGACCGAAGCTGATGTTGATCTTCGAGAATTGACGGAAATCTGTCCCACTCTTTACTATGTATTTGTTGTTAACCTACGGATTAAAAGGAGTTCAAATAAAAATGTATCATGAATGCAGTGGAGACCGCGTACAGGTAACCGCAGTGTGGGACGCCCCCCGGCTAGATGGAGCGACGATCTGCGCAGGGCGGCTGGCAGCAACTGGATGAGTATAGCTGATGACCGAGCAAAGTGGCGCGTCTTGGGAGAGGCCTACCTCCAGCAGTGGACTGCCGCAGGCTGATGATGATGATGATGATGATCAGGAATGTATTGAAGAAGACCTTCTAAAGAGTATTTTTGGAAAAATTACCCTAGGACAAGTTCCTGGTCAAAGTCAAAAGGTTTAATTCAAAATACATTCTTACAGAACACTTTTTGGAGGTCAAGGCTTATTTATTACATAAAAATTAAAAAGTTATAAATAATAAATAAATATATAAATAAATATTAGGGGACAATCTTACACAAATCGAACTAGCCCCATAGTAAGCTCAATAAAGCTTGTGTTATGGATACTAGACGACGATATATTTAATAGATACAAATACTTAAATACATAGAAAACATCCATGACTCAGGAACAAATATTCGTGCTCATCGCACAAATAAATGCCCTTACCGGGATTCGAACCCAGGACCTCGTGCTTCGTAGGCAGGGTCACTACCAACTAAGCTAAAGCGGTCGTCAAAAGTTGAAATGTCATGCTCCGCTACTGTTAGCACATCTGACTAAATTTATTTTCAGCCATGTTCACAATGTGGTCTTGTAAGAATGTATGGATTGTTGCTTTGTATAATTTAGACTTACCTCTATAACCTCATATACGTGGTCATGTCCCCCAAGTATAAGGTCTATTTCAGTGTTGCCCTCGGCCAGTTTAATATCATTTGGGGTCCTCATATGCGTCAGGGCTATCACGTACTCGCAACCCTAAAAAGGAAATAGTACATTACACAACTAGGGTGGTAATACAAAGAAAGGCCGAGATCGCAGAAGTTTGCGAGCTGCAAGCGAGGGACGTAAATATGCGATCGAGGGCTTTCTTTATTCCCTCCCGTGCTGTGTACATCATTTTATATCTACACTTGGCCAGAAAGCGGCTTTTTCCGTACGTGCAGCATGCGGAAAAAACTCTCTTTATGACCAGATGTGGCATAATAGTATTTTATGCAACAGTTGTATAAGAAGGTTCAAAAAATGCGAATTGCGTGAGTTGCGATACGAGCCGCGAATGCGGCGAGTATCGCAAATAGAGACGCAATGAGCGTTTTTTGACTTAATTATACAACGTTGCATACAATACTTTTTCTACGACTAGGTTAAAATATAAAATACGTGGACGTCACGCGTGTCTCGTCCGGTCTCTCCGAGTGTGTACAGCCGGCATGACAGTTGTGTCTATGGTAAACTTTTTTTTGATATGGCTGGTGACACGATGTGACGATAATTAAAATACTTTTTTTTATGTTGGCATCAATTAATTTAATTCGGAAAGTTTTGTTTTTCTTATGAATCGTAGGAATTTAATTGTTTGTTAAGTTGGTAGTTGTGAATTTTTATCGTCAAGTTAGAATTGAGCGCTTAATCCTTGACCTAAGTTTAACCTAGATTTAGAAGTCTGTGGATGCTAGCAATAACGTAAAATGACTATAACGACACTAGTGCTGTTATGGGGAATAGAGTATAGACTTCTCTGAACTCATATTATGCATGTTCTTATATTAGTGTTCGTGACCAAGTAAAAGACAGATAACAGTACAGGAGTAGAAAAAATCATTTTAATTGTTTTTTCTACGATCTCGTTTGTATCAAAAAATTAACAGTAATAAACTTTTGATCTTATGTATGCAAAATCACAGTAATAATCAGCCTTCAAGTCTAGCATGACTACAACATTAACAAATCGAAACACCATCAATGCTAGCCTATCGCCAATTCCGATACAATGCATAATAAGATTAAGATGGTTAGCGCCAGCGTAGGTCATAATATATAATATTATTTGTATAAAGAGGTTTAACTAAATACTATAGCCTGGCAACTTCGTTGGTGACACTCACCTGTGTGCTTTTTGTTCTGTGCAGCCGTAACTACTTACACAAGTCACCGCCAACACGAACGGCGACCGACGGAGGCTGCCGACGGAGGCCTCCGTTCGTGTTGGCGGTAATTTGTGTAAGTAGTTACAGCTGCACATAACAAAAAGGACACAGGTGAGTGTCACCAACGAAATTGCCGAGCTATAGCAATTACTGTTTATTTTGTCCAATATAATGGAGAAAATACAATTTATGCCACACCTGGCCATAAAGTGACTTTTTCCGCACGCTGCGCGTATGGAAAAAGCCGCTTTCTGGCCAAGTGTAGACATAAAATGATGTACACAACACGGGAGGTAATAAAGAAAGCCCTCGATCGCATATTTACGTCCCTCGCTTGCAGCTCGGGCCGCAAACTTGTGCGATCTCGGCCTTTCTTTGTATTACCACCCTAGTTGTGTAATATACTATTTAGTTACATAATGAGGATAACAAAAAGTAAAACCGGTATTTCGGTATCGATAAATACACAGAAATATATCGAGATAAAAAGGAAATACATAGTTCGTCGATTTGTATGGCAAGTAAGCGTGTAATGTTTTTATCTTGGCGTTTGACGCCAAAAGTGCTATTTGGTGATGGAAAACATAAATTTTCCATTTCATTTGGTGGTATTTGAACAATTAATTAAGGTCCGACCCCATATGGAGTACTGCTGTCATCTGTGGGCTGGGGCGCCAGCATACCAGCTTGGCCCTCTTGACTCGGTCCAAAGACGCGCTGTGCGAATAATCGACGATCCCGTACTCACAAGCGGTATTGAACCCTTAAGTCTAAGGAGAGACTTCGCCTCCTTATGTGTGTTCTACCGCTTGTATAATGGGCTGTGTTCTGAGGAATTGTTTGACATGATGCCTACGGCCACCTTCTACCACCGCACTGCTCGCCATCGGCAGGGTATTCATTCACACACGTTGGAACCAAAATAGTCGCGCACCGTGCGGTTCCAAAGAAATTTCCTACCGCGCACAATCCGAATGTGGAATGAGCTCCCTGCCGCGGTTTTCCCGGAAGGCTACAGTATGGAGTTCTTCAAGAGGGGAGTGAATAGGTTCTTAAAGGGTCGGCAACGCGCACGTAATGCCCCTGGTGTTGCAAGCGTCCATAGGCTGCGGTGACTGCTTACCATCAGGCAGGCCGTACGCTTGTTTGCCACCCTAGTTGTATAAAAAAAAAAAAAATTAATTATATCATTTTATATATGAGGAAACATTTTTTTTTGTCTCTTCATTGGTAGGTTAATTCCTATTAAAAATACAAAGATACGGAAGTCAAGGTAGATAGCAGAATTGAAGGCATTTTCTGAGTGTACGGTGGACGAATGGTTGAGTCACTGGGCCGGAAATCCAGAGGTACCGGGTTCGATTCTCGGTCTGTACACAGGCGAGTGCCATTTAGTTTTTCTGTGTACTTTGATTTCCTGTATCTATATATGTAATTATATCATTGTCGATAAATGTGCCATCTGTTTTGGAGCCGCCAGGGTTGAGTCGGACGGACGGTAAACGGCCCGACGGCCTGACGCTGGTTCCTTGGCGGAGAGGGCGTTGTCTCTTATGGGATGCAACGTGTGTCAGCACATTTGCTGCATCCCATTTGAGGCAGACCTGTGTGCGGGCTCAGCAGCAGAAAATGCCGCAAAATTGAAGCACACCAAATATTCCGCCTTGGAGTCAGCCTACGATTTCGTGCCAGTCGCGGTTGAAACAGCGGGACCCTGGGGCTCGGAGGCCCGCGCCCTCTTTATAGAGTTAGGGCGTCGTTTGCGACAGAGGGGCTGTGATCCTCGCTCTGGATCGTACTTGGTTCAACAGGTCTCTTTAGCCATTCAGCGAGGGAATGCTGCTGGTATTATGGGGATCTTTGAGCCAGGTACGATGCGGGGTGTTTAAGTTATTTTTACCTTTTTGTCGAGGTTTAGTTTAGTCTTATACGTAGTTTAATTATTTTATTTTAGTTTAGGATAAATTTTAAGTTATTTTACGTTTTCTATGATCTTATTATATCATTATTATCAGATCTTCAAATCTGCTAATAATATTGACGGAAACTGAAGTTAACGGCATTCAGAGTAGGTGGCCGCCACTTCTTTTTAGCACGCGAGGTACATACAGCTTTTCCTTTTACCTCGATATATTTCTGTGGGTAAATAGTTAACTTGGGACAGTAATGCTAGTTTCTTATATTTAGCAATTATTTTCACTTCTTATATCAGCGCCAAAACACCCCTGGCGTCACGACGCCCCCGGGACGAGGCCACGACGCCCCGGGGCTTGCGACGCACCGACGCCCTTGGATTAGCCTTACCTCTTGCTTGAGTTGCTCCGACAGTTTGGCTCCCGCTTGCAAGAAGTCTATGAACGTCACTTCTTCTGGGTTTATCGTTGCCAACGTCTCTAACCACTCCTGAAACAAAATTAAAAGTGCATAAAATCCGCCATTTTGTTTATTTTAATCAAACCCAGTGACACTCGCGCTATCAAGACGAATCTAATGATGCATCATTTATCAAAATCGGTTTTGCCGTTGAGTAGTTACGAGCGGACATAGGACCGGACAGGTCAAAGGCATAACCCTCCTTTGGGCTTTGCTGCAGTCGGGTAATAAGATCAGCTTAGTACACACTCCTCATGTCCGGCCGGCCTCGTTGTCTGTCACGTGTGACGAGGCCTATGAGGCCGACCTTGTGGCCGCTACCCAGCATGCGTGATGAGGCCGTCGCCCAGCGGCCGGCCTCGTTGTCTGTCACGTGTGTATACCTGCTCGACGAGGCCTATGAGGCCGACCTTGTGGCCGCTACCCAGCATGCGTGATGAGGCCGTCGCCCAGCGGCCGGCCTCGTTGTCTGTCACGTGTGTATACCTGCTCGACGAGGCCTATGAGGCCGACCTTGTGGCCGCTACCCAGCATGCGTGATGAGGCCGTCGCCCAGCGGCCGGCCTCGTTGTCTGTCACGTGTGTATACCTGCTCGACGAGGCCTATGAGGCCGATCTTGTATCCAGATACAAATAGATGAAGGCGAAGATAATAATTACGTTGAATTCATGATGATGACCATGATGGTACTGATGAAAGTGATGATAATAATTATGCTGAAATTTATAACTGGTGTAATTTAAATATAATAAAGAAGTAATGAGTAGTTATGATGATGAAAGATGTATACCTGCTCGACGAGGCCTATGAGGCCGATCTTGTGCCCGTTGCACACCAGCGCATGCGTGATGCAGCCGTCGTCCACCGGCCGGGCTTGTTATCTGTCAAGTGTGTATACCTGCTCGACGAGGTCTATGAGGCCGATCTTCTTGCCGTTGCACATCAGCGCATGCGTAATGCAGCCGCCGTCCACCAGCCGGGCTTGTTATCTGTCAAGTCTGTATACCTGCTCGACGAGGCCTATGAGGCCGACCTTGCGGCCGCTACCCAGCATGCGTGATGAGGCCGTCGTCCACCGGCCGGGCTTGTTATCTGTCAAGTGTGTATACCTGCTCGACGAGGCCTATGAGGCCGACCTTGTGGCCGCTACCCAGCATGCGTGATGAGGCCGTCGTCCACCGGCCGGGCTTGTTATCTGTCAAGTGTGTATACCTGCTCGACGAGGCCTATGAGGCTGACCTTGTGGCCGCTACCGAGCATGCGTGATGAGGCCTTCACCACCGGCCGGGCTTGTTATCTGTCAAGTGTGTATACCTGCTCGACGAGGTCTATGAGGCCGATCTTCTTGCCGTTGCACATCAGCGCATGCGTAATGCAGCCGCCGTCCACCAGCCGGGCTTGTTATCTGTCAAGTGTGTATACCTGCTCGACGAGGCCTATGAGGCCGACCTTGCGGCCGCTACCCAGCATGCGTGATGAGGCCGTCGTCCACCGGCCGGGCTTGTTATCTGTCAAGTGTGTATACCTGCTCGACGAGGCCTATGAGGCCGACCTTGTGGCCGCTACCCAGCATGCGTGATGAGGCCGTCGTCCACCGGCCGGGCTTGTTATCTGTCAAGTGTGTATACCTGCTCGACGAGGCCTATGAGGCTGACCTTGTGGCCGCTACCGAGCCTGCGTGATGAGGCCGTCGTCCACCGGCCGGGCTTGTTATCTGTCAAGTGTGTATACCTGCTTGACGAGGCCTATGAGGCCGACCTTGTGGCCACTACCCAGCATGCGTGATGAGGCCGTCGTCTACCGGCCGGGCTTGTTATCTGTCAAGTGTGTATACCTGCTCGACGAGGCCTATGAGGCCGACCTTGTGGCCGCTACCCAGCATGCGTGATGAGGCCGTCGTCCACCGGCCGGGTTTGTTATCTGTCAAGTGTGTATACCTGCTCGACGAGGCCTATGAGGCCGACCTTGTGGCCGCTACCCAGCATGCGTGATGAGGGGGTTCCCTCTATGTGGCATAACATTTAACGTCCGAAACTGTTTTAGCATAACAGATGTGGCATAATCGGTTTTCGCCGAATGGTAATTTGGCAGAAACCTTATTAAGCATAATTAGTTACATCCCGAATATGTGTTTGTCTGAAATTAAGTTCGCATACTATTATTATGACCGATTATTTTTACGCATAATTCTATTATGCAGAATTTTATTCGGCATATTATCGATTGTCCGAGATTGATAGGTTAGGTTTAGGAGAGGTAGGTTATTATAATAATCAAATGATATAATTCCATTGGACATCATGTTCATTTAGTATAACGATGAACTAATAACATTTAACATCTAGCAATTCTAACCTAACTTAGTCGGTTAGGCTAGAACTTTGATCCCTCACAAATCTCATAATAAAGAACTGTTGCTAAAAACGTTAGGTTAGATTTAGAACTGTGTCCTTACAAAATAAACAATTGATAGAAAAGGGGCTTAGATTAGGTTAAAACATTTAAGCAACTAGAGTTTTGCACGAGTTCTTAGCTATAGAAAGGCCAAAAAAGGGGGGACGGGGGGGGGGCGAAGCTCCTCACAAGGGGGGCTCGGGGGGCGAGGCCCCCCGCAAGAAAAAAAAGATTAGACAGAAAAAGTAGGTTAGGTTAGATTTGAACTGCGTCCCCCAACAAAAACGAACTGCTGGCAGAAAAAGTAGGTTAAGTTAGGTTTAGGTTAGGTTTGAACTGCATTCCCCAACAAAAACAAACTACTGGCAGAAAAAGTAGGTTAGGATAAGTTAGGTTTAGGTTAGGTTTGAACTGCATCCCCTAACAAAAACGAACTGCTGGCAGAAAAAAGTAGGTTAGGTTAAGTTAGGTTTAGGTTAGGTTTGAACTGCATCACCAAACAAAAACGAACTGCTGGAAGAAAAAGTAGGTTAGGTTACAAAACCATATATCGTCGTCGACAATACAGTTAAAAGTTATATTATGACAAAACATCTTTCTGCCACGATAGTATTCGGTGTTATAATTTTATAATCATTTAATTTATGTGTAAATATGATTCGGAACATGAAAAGTATGACCAAATAATATTCGGACTAACGTAATTCTGCGTAATAAAATTATGCGAATATAGATTCTGCGATAACAGTTTATGCACAAAGCCTCATATGGCTATATACATTATGCCACAAAGAATTATTACTTACAAAATTATGCCACAACAGGGTGAACCGTGATGAGGCCGTCGTCCACCGGCCGGGCTTGTTATCTGTCAAGTGTGTATACCTGCTCGACGAGGCCTATGAGGCTGACCTTGTGGCCGCTACCGAGCATGCGTGATGAGGCCTTCACCACCGGCCGGGCTTGTTATCTGTCAAGTGTGTATACCTGCTCGACGAGGTCTATGAGGCCGATCTTCTTGCCGTTGCACATCAGCGCATGCGTAATGCAGCCGCCGTCCACCAGCCGGGCTTGTTATCTGTCAAGTGTGTATACCTGCTCGACGAGGCCTATGAGGCTGACCTTGTGGCCGCTACCGAGCATGCGTGATGAGGCCTTCACCACCGGCCGGGCTTGTTATCTGTCAAGTGTGTATACCTGCTCGACGAGGCCTATGAGGCCGACTTTGTGGCCGCTACCCAGCATGCGTGATGAGGCCGTCGTCCACCGGCCGGGCTTGTTATCTGTCAAGTGTGTATACCTGCCCGACGAGGCCTATGAGGCTGACCTTGTGGCCGCTACCGAGCATGCGTGATGAGGCCTTCACCACCGGCCGGGCTTGTTATCTGTCAAGTGTGTATACCTGCTTGACGAGGCCTATGAGGCCGACCTTGTGGCCACTACCCAGCATGCGTGATGAGGCCGTCGTCTACCGGCCGGGCTTGTTATCTGTCAAGTGTGTATACCTGCTCGACGAGGCCTATGAGGCCGACCTTGTGGCCGCTACCCAGCATGCGTGATGAGGCCGTCGTCCACCGGCCGGGTTTGTTATCTGTCAAGTGTGTATACCTGCTCGACGAGGCCTATGAGGCCGACCTTGTGGCCGCTACCCAGCATGCGTGATGAGGCCGTCGTCCACCGGCCGGGCTTGTTATCTGTCAAGTGTGTATACCTGCTCGACGAGGCCTATGAGGCCGATCTTGTGGCCGTTGCACATCAGCGCATGCGTGATGCGGCCGTCGCCCAGCGGCCGGCCGGTCTCGTTGTCTATCACGTTGGACATTAGCCAGGGGAAGTTACACTGGGCTACGAGTCCTGATAGGACTTCTAGGCCGAAATCTGAAACGAAAACAAGTTCATTACTTTTCAGCATTATAGTACATTGTGCACCGAGGGTAGTAAGAAGGGGATTACTAACGAGAGTCTATTAAGAGCCCGACGCCGTAGGCGGAGGGCGTTTAATGACTCGAGTAAAATAAAACATAAAAATCAAATAAACTAAACGCACCCGCTAAGAGACAACTTCAGCTGTCAACATTTTTCAATATCGTCTTCCACAGATAATGCTAAGAACTGCGTTTAGTTTTTAAACTTGACAGGCAATGCCGCCAGATTGTACCGATTTTCAAAATAAAATTTTAAACTAAATTAATTTAATTGCATTAAAATAATTGCAAAAATTACTGAAATAATAGAAAAATATGCCATATAAGTTTTATATTCTCTAAAATTGGTTTTGTAGCCAAGTTTTGAAGATGTGAAATAAACCTTGGCTGATTTGAAACCTCCTTAGTCTGAAGTGACGTACGGGTTGGTTCTATATTTTAAAACTAAACTCATAACTCCCTCGGGATTTATAGATTTCATACAGTTTTTCCTCCCGTGGGAGTTATAGATTTTTATAACCCACGGGAGGTAAATCGGCTCGAGCTGGTCTATAAGCCCGCGTGTTATAACACCCTTTACGAGCAAGTGTGATGAAAAGAACATTTAATAAGCCCCATTTAGACGGAGCGATAACTCGTATGCGATTTTCATTTCATTGCGGCGATTAATCGATCAACTGTACTCATCGTACCTGGGTAGCTAGAACTCGGATACGAGTTCTCGCCCCGTACTGTCCCAGTTGCTGCCATCTTGATTCGTCGTCATTGTATCAATAGAGGTGACAGCTAAGTAATATTTACTTGCAGTTATATTTAGCAGCGTTTGGTTTATATACTGATAATATTTACGCGAATAGTTTAGTAAAAAAAAAATAACCACTCACCAAAATCATGGTTTCCGAAAACAGCACAATGCGTTCCTATTTCATTTAGAACTGGCACCATCTGTTCACCCTTCGTGTATGTGCTTACTGAAAAAAAAACATATATTATCCAATATTTTTCTCAAAATTTGTGCCTCCTACGTTCATGTTAATATTCCGCGAAATCTTTGGGGTTTCAGGTTTTTTTGGGTTAAGGTTTTTATGATCTTTTCTTTTGGTGCACAATAATAGTACATTGTGTATCAAGGGTGGTAAGTAAGGAATTACCAACTCATGTTATTAAAGCCCTCGGCTTCGCCTCGGCCTTGTAACAAACACTCGTTTGTAATTCCTTTACCGCCCGTGGCACACACAATGTTTTTCATCACACTTGTGAGGAAATCTTAATTAAAATAACCTTACCTAATCTAAATAAAATTGTAAAACAGATAGTGACATTAGTGACATATATCCATAGACAATGCGAATGTCAAGTCACGTTCGGCAACCATAGCGGTAAAGACCTAAAACGGTTGATTTTATATTTACAGAATACTGAAATACGCTATTTAAACATTTAATTAATGGGACTCGAAGGATTTTTACGATAGCTGGCACTTGTTGAGACATTCGAGTCGGTTTCGTATAAGGGACTTGACAAAAATTGGAAATGTGAACGAACTGAAATTGGGGAATGTGCACAGAAATATAAATCGAGGTAGAGGAAAAAGGTGTATGCACCTCGCGTGCTAAAATTACTGCTATTATATTGTGATAAAATGGTGCAAATCACGGTTAGTGTAGGTTTGTTGTCAGAATAGGCTTGTGTCTTAAATTTTGTTTCTGATGTAAATGGATTCTATTATTTATGAGGAAATATATACCTATAACTAATACACTTGGATTACTATAACAGCCACAAATTGGAATCAAAAGAAGCCGAATGTTGAAAACGGTCCATACAAAACGAACGCACCCTGTGCCGTCATCTCTTGTCCTCGCTGTACTAATTGTAAGTCATTAATTGCCATTTTGAGCACGAAAAAGTGTGTTTAAGCACATAGTTGTTATCCATTTATTGTTTCAGTGTTATTTAAGCATTCTGCAAATTGACTAATTTTTCTTTAAGACGATAAAAAAATATCGATCTTTTTTAAACTTTGTGGTCTCATAACTTTACATTTTTTGTTTATTTCTTCTGTGTTATGATAATTTAGTATTTTCCAATCCATGTGACTATATTATGTTGTCAAATTCATTTATGCCACACATGGCCATAAAGTGGCTTTTTCCGCACGCTGCGCGTACGGAAAAAGCCGCTTTCTGGCCAAGTGTAGACATAAAATCATATACACAACACGGGTGGTAATAAAGAAAGCCCTCGATCGCATATTTACGTCCCTCGCTTGCAGCTCGGGAAACAAACTTCTGCGATCTCGGCCTTTCTTTGTATTACCACCCTAGTTGTGTAATATACATAGTCAACATCCCCATTGCTAATGAGCTTACACATGCTGGGCGAGAAGACGTCTCCGCTGAAGAGCACCAGCGGATTCAAGTGTTGCAGCGCCTTGACAGCCGTACTGAACCGCAGCGCCCCGCCCACAGGCTCTGTCTCTGTAACCACCACCAATTTATTTAGCACGAAGTGAGGTAAGTAGTATCACAGATTAGGGAATATAACCAGATATTTCACTATCGCGCGTTTCCGTACAAATCAAGAATTCCCACGCTCGCATCGAAACAATAGACCACCACAGCCACAGCACGGTAAACTTCACACGGTACAGTACTGTGAGGGTTGCATCTTGACATGCCACACAACGTCTCGCGAGACAGACTGGCGACTTTTGGAGATCAGTATAATTTGAATTTAAACGAACACCGTATGTCTCGCTCTAGTTTAAGAAGATCTGTTGAGTATTAAGCTAGACCTAGAACCGTAAACACGTAATAAAACAATTTTTATTTAAACAGTTTTTATTCCAATTCCGCCATTACATGATGGAGGCGTGGGATAAAAACTAGAATACCTTTTATATTATTGTTTTATTACGTGTTTACGGTTCTAGGTCTAGCTTAATACTCAACAGCCGCCAGTACAGTACGTTCTCGCACCGTTCTCGGCGGCGGCGTCGGCCGGCATCAACGGCGTTTGCGTACTGTCAGGATAATTTATTGTGCCACTGTGACGTTTCGGCTGCCGGCGTGCGGATCGGCTACGCCCACCGCGCGGGACGCCAAAATCAAGTGTAGAGCACAATTTTTCGTTGTTGTAGAAGAACTGCGTTGCGAAACTTGCATCTTTTTTCATGTAATGTTTTTGATGGGATCTCATTTCTTTTTGTAAGTGGTCTTCCTTTATTTATTACATTCCAATCGATTCTATTTACCATTTGAACTACAAAAGTAACTTTGTAATCGCATGTATTTGTATAGGAATACAAACTTACTTATGCAGTTCGTATTGAAATGCAATATTTTCAGATTTGGCATGACTTTATAGGCTAAATACTAATTATGTTTAAAATTAGGAGCTAAAAGTCTGCTAGAAGTACCTTAGAATTCTGGTGATAATCAGTCAGTGAGTCAGTGACAAAACTAAGGAACTTTGACGTGCAACAGTTCTTAAAGTACAAGTTCAAATTGAATGTTATTGAAAATATATTTAAGTCACATATCCCTGAAAATTCTAGGATTACATTTAATTAGAAAGGGTTCTAGGTTTAGCCAGCGCAAAATTACAGAGGGTTGAAAATGGCCTGAATGGCTTCGAGAAAAGGATGGCACGGCCGTGCCTTTGTTTTGCTCGACTTGGCGATTAAATCGACTTACTTGTAGTCTGCTCGATGTTGTAGACATCGTTGTAGTGTATTATGAGCACGTCGTCCATGCCACGCCCCGACAACTGGCTTACCGCGCGCCGCCCCACCTGGCGTACCTCCAAGGACGCCTATAGAAAACAAACTTCATTAATCAGGGTGTTTATAAATCATTAATCCAACAACTAACAGCAAGGTTTACATACATGCCAAAATCCGCTCCTGCCCAAAATACGGCATTACCAGAATACCAGATTTTTCAAAATACCAAATGCACAATTTATCAATTCCTGTCTTACCACATTCCCGTTACACTCGATTATAAAATCGTAGGTTACTCAAGCATGTAAATAATTTTGTTGAATGTATTATTTTGAGAATTTGGTATACGGATAATCTGATATATCGAGAATCTGGTATCTTGAAAAATCTGGTATTCCGGGAATGCGGTATTTTGTCCACGAGGGCCAAAATCTTGTGGTGATTAGTGGGTTTGGGCTATATGATGCCAAAATCTTGTGGTGATTAGTGGGTTTTGACTATATGATGCCAAAATCTTGTGGTGATTAGTGGGTTTTGACTATATGATGCCAAAATCTTGTGGTGATTAGTGAGTTTTGACTATATGATGTCAAAATCTTGTGGTGATTAGTGGATTTTGACTATATGATGTCAAAATCTTGTGGTAATTAGTGGATGGACCTGCTGTCAATAGGCATTTCTGTGGGTCTAGTGAAAAGGGTTTTCACTAGACCCACAGATTTCTCAAGCGTGCTGCCAACTGGTAGAGTCACTCAAGACAAGAGTTACTTTATGACCCACGTTAAAAAAAAATGTCGATGAGTATCAAAATTGCCCAAATCCTCTTTGTTTGTTTTTATTTTATTTATTTTAGTCTACAGTTTAGTATATCAAATTGAAGATTATTCTTTTTTTTTATTCATTAAATTCCGATTTTCATATGTATCGCCATAATCGGTAGGTAGCTTATAAAGAAAAGGTATCAACATATTGAGTTTTTTAGTTTTTCAGGGATTTTTTTTATCCGTTTGTGTAGAACATGTGTCATAAAGTATCTATTTAAATAATCCATCAAAAGCGAAAGAATTGAAAAAACGAATAAGGAAGCATAATAAAAACACATATTAATAAATATTTCTACAAGCGACATATACAAATGCTAATAATATAAACTAGAATAAACACTTAGTTCCAAAATACAGTAACTTCATAAGTGGACTACTATGAGGTACTAAAACTACAAAATGCATTTATATTATAAATCCAGGACAATATTTTTGATCCGTCACACATTGGAAGTTAGTTTCAAAAAAATGACAGAACGTAGATCCAAAAATTTGGTCCCGGCATAAAAAATAACACAAACATTTAGAGAAATTCTAAAAAGATAATTTAATTGATAAAAAAAATAATACAATAATCATAACTGTACAAAGATAGCTTATGTTTTTAATCAAGTTTCAATGTTTATTAAAATGATGACTTATTTTTCACTTATTAATAAACAATTACAAGTTTTAAACGTTAATTAATATACACATTATATTACCTTACTACATATTTAGCACTTTTTTGCATTGCTGACAAAACACCTCCAATTTTAGTAATATATTTCAAAACATAAAAGTAAAAAACCGGTCAAGTGCGAGTCAGACTCGCACACCGAGGGTTCCGTACAAACTCGTCAGTAGATACGTAAATAATTCAAGAAAAACTGTATGGTGGCACAAACTTAACTTTGCTCTTGTAAAACCCATCCCCATACATCGACATATGCCGCGGTTAGTTTAGTAGGAGCAAATAAGGTTGTTTCACGATTTTTGCGAATTTCTAAAAAACGCTGCAAGTTAGGAAAACCGTTTTATTTTTCCTGTAATATTTAGGATAACATTAATAATTGGTAATTATTACAAATTTTTCGGTTCAGTAACTTCGGAGATAATAGGGGGGGAATGGTATTTTTTTCAACGTTTTTTTATCTTAAATCAAAAACAACATGTCAAAGAAAAGAAATAAAAATGGTTTTGGAATCTACATATTAAGCCCTTTCATTTGATATCCCACTCGATATATTAGCTCAACTTTTGATTTTCGACATCCCATTTCGGTCCCATTTAAAAAAAAAGTAAAACAGGTATAAGATTTTTTTTCTGTCCCATAGACTCGGATTAGCGGTTTTTAACACTATTCCAAATTTCAAGTCGATAGTATCAGTAGATCCTGAGATATCTTGCTGTGACAGACGGACAGACAGACAGACAGAGTCGCACCATAAGGGTTCCTTTTTTACCATTTTGGTACGGAACCCTAAAAACAGTTCAATACGTTTGGCCGAAAGTGCTGTACGAAATAGCCTCTAGAGATAACTGCGAAAGCTAAAAATAACCATAAATTGGTGGTCCCCTCGCGATTCAATGCAGGTGTGAAATAACCAAGGGTTAGCCAAGGCCAAGCAATTGGCGAGGGTCCACGGAACACTTTGGACCCCTATACACCAGCTAGGGTTATCGAATTAGTCAGTAGAAAATCAAATATTTTTTCCGGGTTTATTTGAAATATTCGTTTTTTCCGTTTCTTACGGATTTTTTTCGGAACAATAAAATCATGTACCTAATGATCATTTATTAATGCTTCAAATAGGCATACGGCAATGCATCAGCCAAGCTCTTAAAGCGGAACAGTAGTGTATGGGCATGTACGTTAGCTTTCATACCCGCGTCCCGACTTGCCCCAGGACCCGAATGTCCTGGTTTAACTTCACTCCGACCTCGCTCGGGCTCAGCTAAGTTTCTTGCCGGAGTCTTCTTAGCTGGGCTAGGTTTTTAGCGAACCGGCACCTAAAACTCCCATTAGTTCGATACACAAGTTCACATAAGGACAGGATGACCCGAGTCATCCTTCCCGCTGGTCCGCTGCTCACTCTGAGCAATCAGCGCAAAGTCAAGGTGGCTCTGGCCAAACGACCTGGTTCGACTCCAGGCGTTCAGCCCCCACCTAGCCCGATCATATCGAGGTGGACCGGACAAGGTGTCCTGGTTCGACCCCAAGCACCCCGGCACCCACCCAGTCCGACCCAACTCTCTCGACTCCACTCAGGGTGGTCTGGCTAGCGACCTGGTTCGACCCCAGGGAACGCCACGGCCAACCACCCGGTCCGACAATCGCTACGCCCGGGTATGGGTTGCGAGTTTGTCAGTTTCAAAAAAAATAATAATAATAATAATAATAAGTGGAAGTGATAAAAGGCATAACGCCGCGAGTACCCTCGGAGAAAGCGCAGCACACCTCTCGACACCCTGCAGCCCTCGGCACAGGTGTTGCCCCTAGCTAGGCCATTGCTCATAATGTCGCTATTTATTTAACAGGGGCCCATCAGCGGAGGGCAAGTCACAGTCTGTCAGTGCCATGAAAGCCATGAGACAATTTTCCTGACAGGCGCCGTCATGTCTCAATCCATAACCCAGTAATTTAGTCCATATTTCCACCGCCATAGCCCAGTAGAGTTAGATTCCATCAAACAACAATAGTCCTTGCATTTGGCGGGGGCTGTCTCTGCGTGCGTCCCATGACACGGGCAGGGACAGCATCCGCTGGGTGTACACTTTGCCTCTCATTAAATTGTCGAAAGGGCCTCTACGCGTTGGCTTTGGCTCCGCGCACGCCTCCCAAAGGGCCGAGACACCATTGTCTCGTGTACGGGAAAGATAATAATAATAAAAGAAAGCTTTCATACGTACCCGCGTAAGCTAACGTACGTAGCGCACTAACGTAACGCACTTAGACACCCATCGGGGATAATATAACACTAATATTTCTGGCTTCTTTCGATCCCTGTAGTTCAAAGTTTACCACTAACTTGGTTATATGAATGTTTGGGCACTTCCAGTATGTCTAGCATAACTGGCCGCGACTTCGTTTCTCGCGCGACTGAGCATCACCTGTCACTGTCACACTATATTTAGTGGAAAGAGATGGGTAGCATTTGTCGCTCGTCAAAGAGTCGCGTGTCACAGTTGTGCTAGAGGTTCAGATGGTTTATGAAGATGGTATGATGGTGGTAGGTCATGGGATGCGAAAAGAAAGTCATAAACCATATTTTTGTCGACATCCCTGATTACCGACGTGATATAAATATCCGGACCCGCGGCTTAGTTCTAAAACAGCCTATAACCACTAGTAGTTCCAAAAGTCACGCCTTTTCGACATACGATCTATTTATAGATAGATCGCGCCGATAGACATTCGCACTTGATACATGACCTACGTTGAGGCCAGTGGCACAGTGTAATAGTAATTTTTCTCCCTACAAAAGGCACATCGCGCGCTTGAATGTGAGCGCGCCGTGTACGTACGCACTGCAAGCAAAGAAATAAGAATGCGTAGAACCAGTAGCGTGGCGTCCAAAGAACTCGATTCCTAGCGGCATGCCTAATATCAGGCATTTGAGCTCCTTATTTTACAGCTCTTTAAGAAGATCTACGCCAAATCTGCACCGGCTTGCCCAAGGATATCTTTTACGCCACGCCACTGGTATACTCGTTCCGTGGGGCATTTGTACGATCCACTTAAAGGAAACAATACTGTTGTGTGGTTTTGTGTCTCATTATCGTCCGTCATAAAAGAGAAGCGTGCTTCACAGATAGACTTCGTGCATTGTCATTTTAGTGGATATTATAAGAACGCTCCAGTATGGTTCGCACTCACACAGACGTGCTATCGCGCGTCTCTGAGAATAAGTGTCGCGCGCTCGTAAACGGCCGAAGTTGGACTACTTGTTCGTATTTATACTGTGCCTATGTTGAGTCCAGTCGCCGTAGACAACATTTTATGCCACACCTGGCCATAAAGTGGCTTTTACCGCACGCTACGCGTACGGAAAAGC
This sequence comes from Eudemis profundana, assembly GCA_947034925.1. Taxonomy (NCBI): domain Eukaryota; kingdom Metazoa; phylum Arthropoda; class Insecta; order Lepidoptera; family Tortricidae; genus Eudemis; species Eudemis profundana. The sequence goes on along the minus strand of OX344814.1, from coordinate 2,145,405 downwards.
CGCTTTCTAGCCAAGTGTAGACATAAAATTATGTACACAACACGGGAGGTAATAAAGAAAGCCCCCGATCGCATATTTACGTCCCTCGCTTGCAGCTCGGGCAGCAAACATCTGCGATCTCGGCCTTTCTTTGTTTTACCACCCTAGTTGTGTAATGTACTATTATAGGTACCTATTGTAACATCTTAGCATAATTATGTTTGATTTACAGTTACACCATTGACCATACCAATAGAGATCAATCTCCAATCTGAAAATTACGGTATTAAAAAATCGTTTTTTAAAAATAAAGAAAATGTTACATATAATAATTATTAAAGATAATATCTAATCAATCACGATACGGTAGTGCGGTGGCGTTCAGAAATGGTGCTATTTGTTTTACAAACATACATGCAACAACGAAAATGCTACGTCAAAGATACAACATTGACAAAAGTAAATTTTCATCACACTTGCTCGAAAATGGTGCATTACACGTAGGTTTTGCGGGCCGTAAATGAGCTATTACGCCCTAGGGCGTAATGGTTTTCTTTTTAAATTTGAAACGCTGGTTCTGTTTTACTCTTATTTGTCATGTTCAAAGGAAACTACCAACTTACTTTTTTAACTTTTATCACTGAAATATTTAATTAAAGAGAACTGTTATTGCAAATACATGTAAACACATATTTCTGTAACATTAATTAAATGTTTCAATAGTGTATTTCAGTATTTTGCAATTATAAAATCAACCGTTTTAGGTCTGTACCGCTATGGTTTCCGAACGTTTCGCATTGTCTATGGATATGTCACTAATGTCACTGTCAGTTTTACAATTTTATTTAGGTTAAGTAAGGTTAATTTTAATTAGATTTCCTCACAAGTGTGATGAAAAACATTGTGTGTGCCACGGGCGGTAAAGGAATAACAAACTCGTGTTATTAAAGCCCTCGGCTTCGCCTCGGCCTTGTAACAAACACTCGTTTGTAATTCCTTACCTACCGCCCTTGATACACAATGTACTATTACCTACTCATACAGTCATGTATTAAGGAGGCGGCTAAGGTACAGTCACCACACGTGAATGTTCTGTGAAAGCCGAAATCCGAAACTCGAACTTTGTGGTTTTTTGCTTGAGTTCGGACTTATCGAAGTTCTATCATTCGTCAAACGTTATCGGTTAAAAAAACCTTAAAGTCAAAGATTTAGTTAGTATGTTAGAAAAGATATAAATTTAATTACCTAGTTCAATACTATTGACTTTTGGTAGTTTCTATTAGGGATGTAACGATACCGATATATCGGTATCGCCGATATATCGGTATCGCGGATTATATACAACCGATATTTGAAGAGCGCGAAAAGAATTTGTTGTATGAAAAAAATCTGCAAAAAGTATTTTCAATTACTGACTTAATTTATATATTGGTTGGTATTGGGTTGTTACCTTGTGCAATAATAATTACTATGTTAATTATATATTTGGTTCATAATAACAAAAAAATATTTTGTGTTGTCAATTTATTTATTTTTAATTTACACCTTCAAGGTTGACTCTCTGTTAAATATAGCCAAGTTTAAGGTATAATAAGGGCATACAAATAATAAATCTTCAGTTCATACTTCATTAGTCAGCTAAGATATCGGTATCGGTATCGCCGATAATTTACTACAAATATCGGTATCGGTATCGTATCGGCAAAATTATGTATCGTTTACAGGGTGCCCTTTATTTGGCATAATTTTATTTGTCCGAATGTATTGTTTAGCCCGAATTTTATTTCGCATGATTTTTCTCTAGCTTTAACGGAAAATATTTTGCAAAATCTTTTACAGCAGCCATTTAGAACATATTAGGTTAGGTTAGGTTTCTTTTATAGTTATTCTGAAAAGTCAATATTATCTGTAAAATAACAATTATGCGTAAATAGTATTCGGGCAAATAGAACATTCGGACAAATAAAATTATGCCAAAAATAGGTGACCCATCGTTGGGTGCCCTTTATTTGGCATAATTTTATTTGTCCGAATGTATTGTTTAGCCCGAATTTTATTTCGCATAATTTTTCTCTAGCTTTAACGGAAAATATTTTGCAAAATCTTTTACATCAGCCATTTAGAACATATTAGGTTAGGTTAGGTTTCTTTTATAGTTATTCTGAAAAGTCAATATTATCTGTAAAATAGCAATTATGCGTAAATAGTATTCGGGCAAATAGAACATTCGGACAAATAAAATTATGCCAAAAATAGGTGACCCATCGTTACATCTCTTGTTTCTATTTTCTTAAGTTCAAAGTTTGTGTTGACAGATTTTGAGTACCTTTGCCGCAACCTTCCATCCTTATATTAAGAATCATTTGTAGCTATACAACTACATTAAGCTAAAAGTACAGTATAACCCAGTAGTTTAACTTCTATAGTGAAATTCGCAACATTAGTGGCTCTGTGTACCAATAGAAGGGTAACTTTTTACCCGACTGCGGCGAAGCCCAAAGGAGGGTTATGTGTTTGACCTGTATGTATGTATGTCCGTTCCTATGTCCGCTCGTAACTACTCAACGGCACATCCGATTTTGATAAATGATACATCATTAGATTCGTCTTGATGGTGCGAGTGTCACTGGGTATCAAGTTCGTTAAAATAAACAAAATGGCGGATTTTATGCAGTTTCTAAGTGCACCGCGGTCGGGTTTTTTTTTTAATTTGGTTATTGGATATGTGAATTGTTTAGCAGTGGCGTCGCGTCCACAGATTCCCGATTCCTTAAAGTAATAACCACATTTTTACTAAAAAAAACCCGACCGCGGTGCACTTTGAAACTGCATAAAATCCGCCATTTTGTTTATTTTAACGAACTTGATACCCAGTGACACTCGCACCATCAAGACGAATCTAATGATGTATCATTTATCAAAATCGGATGTGCCGTTGAGTAGTTACGAGCGGACACAGGAACGGACATACATACATACAGGTCAAACACATAACCCTCCTTTGGGCTTCGCCGCAGTCGGGTAAAAAGAGACAGAGCTACGAAACGCGCGTCGCCAGCGCGTTTTTTTTTTTATTTATTTATTACCAAATATAAGTTTACATTTACATATATATAACATCTGCCAAACTGTATAACTGACTGACGCTGTGTGCACAGGCCCTTACATAAATCACCTAAACACAATACCAGTAATTTTTCTCCCTACATAAGGTACATCGCGCGCTTGAATGTGTGCGCGCCGTGTACGAACGCACTACAAGCAAAGTTTTAAGAATGCCCCAGTACGGATCGCACTGTCTGCACCTCGACCTTGAACACGTATCGCGCGCCCCTAAATAGCTGAAGTTTGACTTCTTGCCTATCTTACACTTTGACCTATACGGCAGGAGTTAAACTACTGGGTTATACTGTGCCATAGATCTAAACTGAGACAATCCAATTTACAGGCGCTCGGGGCTTACCTAATACTGCATTGGATTGCCTTCGACTGGCCTCGAATGTATGTGCATTTATAGCAGCAAGACATAGAATATACTAAAGTATAGTTCACGGGATTACAGATTGTATGATCCACTTAAAGGAAACAATACTGTTGTGTGGTTTGGTACCTCATTATCATCCGTCATAAAAGAGAAGCGTGCTTCACAGATAAAGACTTCGTGCATTGTCATTTTAGTGGATTATCAACTCTAAGACCTATGCCAAGAGTTAACATGGCTTTAATAGAAATGTGACTTTAGACGTATTATGCACTTCACACCCCTGGCATTTACCTGACTACCTGAGATCCGAGCAAAGCGAAGGCAGCTGGAACGCCATTATTCTATTAATGCAGTTGTAAACTATGGTTCATGGAGATAGAGTTGATAATCAATTGAACTTTAAAGGTGGTTGTAACGACTTTTTACAATAACGTCATCTTGGTGTTTTTGAGGTTCACAAACAATCGCTTTGTTTCCTTTAAGTGGATCGTACAAATATAAATAAATAATAGTATAACTATAAGCTAAGGCGCAGTTTAAATACATACAGCGGCTGAGTTAGCAGTGCAGAAATTATGTAAAAAATGTGCTCTACTCATCTTACAATTTTACCAACAACTTATTGCAACGATCAGTCGCGAGCCTGATTTGGCAAATTGCGGTCGTCTTTTCGTCTCTGTCCCACAGATTCATGGCTCCTCTACACGATGGCCCATCGTGATGGTCCACTATGATGGGCCAGCGTGTGGAGGGCATAGTGGTGACGGATGGCTTATGGCGCGTGCGATGGTCGTGGGATGGCGTCGGTGTCGGTTTTTCGGCCGCACATCAAAGGCCCTCATAGTAGACCATCACGATGGGCCATCGTGTAGAGGAGCCATCAACCATCGCATGGCCATCTCGCTGGGCCAGCGGTGGCCCATCGTGTAGAGGAGCCATCAGATGCTTAGCCACGCCAGCTTTCCCTCTTAGGCTAGGTTCACACAGCACTGTCCTGCACGTTTTTTTACGTATTTGATTTTAAACGTACAATCAACGTGTTCATACGGTAGAATTTTCATACGTGAAATAACGATTAGCCACAGTCTTCACGCTTCGATTTTGCTTGACAAGTCCGGCGCGTATTCGTTTGAACCAAGGACTATTAAGACAAGAGGACTGTCATTCTCCATACAAAAAGCTGTTCCCCGAATTTACAACGCCATCTATGTATAAGCTTGGTAAAAGAATTATATTATTTACAATTATTCAACTTTGCAAACGTGACACAGTATTTAAATGTTAGAATTTATTTATTATTAGCTGTTTACGAACTAATTGTTACTATACTATGTTTCTTTGTTCAATTATAACATCGTTAAATGTTTAGTTTTTTAGCGCCATCTAGTTTTTGCCCGGAAATCCCCTAGCGGTCGGGTTACAATCCAAAGTATGGAGAATGACAGTCCTCTTGTTTTAATGGTCCTTGGTTTAAACCTATAAGTAAAGAATGTTCGTTTTTTTGCAGCACAAATGACGTGTGAACGTTTCTATGCACAAAGTATGTGCCACTATTTATTCGTTAAGACGTATACTGTAAAAAAAAGTGCAGGACATTGCCGTGTGAAGCCTTACGCCTACGCCTGTGCAGGCGGAGAAGGCGAGGATATTGCTCTGTGCTCCGACTGATTGTAACAATAAGTTGGCGGTAAAATTGCAAGTAGCTTAAGGCACTTGCCCCACCAACCGCCCGTAAGGGCCTTATCACATTGGCGATTTGCGAGCGAGTTGCGACCGTGTTTTCATACATATTTCGATCGCGAACTCACCGCGACAAGTTTTGTATGAAAATACGCTCGCAAATCCCCAGTGTGATTAGGCCCTAAGCGAGTATAATTGGGCGAGTAGAATTACATTACGGATCTGAAAAGATCGATCACAGTACCTCGTCAGCCCACAATGAACTGTTACTCAACCAATTTTAGTCGCTTACTCGCGTTGGGACAATTGCCTATAAAAGACATCTAAAAGCAAGTAATCAAGGACCTTAAAATAAATAGCCCGACGCAGCCTCTCTAACAGATAAGGGTTATTCTTCAGAAATGTGTCGTCTGCGGTCACCTTATTCCTCTGGCCATTTTTCATACTAAATGTATGGAGACAGGAATAAGTCCCAGACATATTTCTGAAGAATAACCAATAACTGAAGCTCTAGCAACCCGGTCGTGTAACGCTCATGTGTGCGTCCTAGTTACTACCACAGTATAAGCAATAGTTTTTCTTCTGACAAAAGGTGCATCGGGAGCGCGCATGTGTGCGCGCCGTGTACGGACGCACGACAGGCAAGCATTTGCCCATGTGCGCCCATGCCACAGTAAGGAGTGCACTCCAGGGCTTGTAACCGGTATTTTGCAAAAACCCCGAAATAGCCCAATATTTTGGTTAATTTTATGCTTTTTATGTAGAGCTCAATAATGTATTTAAGTCATGATTTCGTATTATTAGATTGTCCGGTTAAAAAATGTAATAATAAACCAAAGAACGAAAAAAACGGAAAGAATGCCAGTATTTTTGTATGGAGCAAATACCGGTTTTCGAGCCCTGGCACTCACACAGACGCGCGATCGTGCGTCTGTGTAAATACTTGTCGCGCGCTCCTAAACGCCGAAGACGAACTACTTCGTTATCTTTATACTTTCTTACTACGCTGGTTGATGTGCGTGCTGCTCGTAAGTACAAAGCGACCGGCTTACTAGAGGTGCTTCAGTTGTTAGCGTCCGGCTATTTAAGGTCCTTGCAAGTAATTGTAAGGGCCGATACAGACGGACTGCAACCCAACTGCAACTCCCTACGATTTGTATGGGAACTGCACGCCGACTGCGCAGTCGGCGTGCAGTTGTGATGCAGTTCCCATACAAATCGTAGGGAGTTGCAGTTGGGTTGCAGTCCGTCTGTATCGGCCCTAAATCCGCGCCTGTTTGAGCCATCCAACGACGGAGCGGACGCCATCAGTGACCTCTCCCGGCACGTCGACGCTGGTAGACTCGATGAGCGACGACCAGCGCGAGCGGAGCGCCGCCTGCGCCGCGAACGACGCCATGCGAACTACACCCATAGTTCATATAGTCTTAGGATTACACGGGAGATGGCGCTGTACCGCTTCTACATCGCGCTACCAAAGTGTTCTTGTAAATTGTATATTAAATCCTTTCCATTTTGTCTTCCAGTTGGATTATTTTGGGAGTAATTAAAGGTAAGAGAGGATTCTAAGATTCCTAAACGAGATAGTTGTCGAATGTTTATTTACATAGGTAGCATCCTACTTATTGTGCAAGAGGTTTCTGGTTTGATCAATGGAACTATATCAGTTATTTTCCTATCTCTTGTCTCTTTGTATCTGTGTCTGTGTTTTTCAATCTCTGGTTGTCTCATTCTACATACACGGTAGGAAACGAGTAACCCGACAAATTTTAACCACCTGATGGTATTACAAGTAAATATTGTTATATCAACATAGGTTGAAATTTGTCATTTTACATGAATAGTCTTATGGAACAAAATAAATCAGTGAATTCAGCCCCTCCTTGTAAACATGTCCTTACTGGAGGAAGAAATATCAATAACTGGTCAAGAGCATGTTGGACCATGCTCAGTGTAGGGTTCCATAGCCGTATCTATAAGGAAATGTGCTACAGATAAAAATAAAGCTAAAAATAAACAACTGGCAAAAGGTCTTAAATGCCGTGTAAATCAATGGCACTTAAAACCTTTTGGTTGAGAAGTTTTTCGGCAATAACTTCAAAACCATTTATTTGTTACTATTCAAAATAATTTTCGTTGAATGTATTTAATAATTAAGCGTTATCTTCCTGATTTTTTTCATATTTTTTTGGATTAACGGTTTAAAAGTTAAAGGGGGGGGACACAATTTATGCAACTTTCGGAGCGATTATTTCCGAAAGTATTCACTTAATAATAAAAAAGTACATAAAAGCCTTATAATGTTTTTTAAAAGAACTATCGAATTATGTACCTCACTTTGATGTTTGCTGAAAAAACATTTTATTAGCTTCTGTTACATGTATGGAATGCCCCCCCCCCCCTAGATTTTTTTTATTTTTATTATTTAACTACCAAACTTAGTAGCGGCATCTACAAGACATCTATATTCCAAATTTCATCAGTATACGTCTTGTAGTTTTTGAGTAAAATGCCTGTGACATACGGACGGACGGGCGGACATGACGAAACTATAAGGGTTCCTTTTTAGGCAGTTTGGCTACGGAACCCTAAAAAGGAAAGAAAAAAGTTAAAATGGAAACAAAGGCTAAGGTTCTTTGGCCTCATAGTCGCTTACCATCAAATGCTACGAAGGTTATTGCTGTTCAGTTAACGAAGTAAAAAAAATAAGTAAAAGTGTCTTAGTCCCATTTATTAGGGCTTGTTACACACTTGGAATTTTTCATTCTGAAAATAATGAATATCTTGGAAAGTAAACGTTTTTCGACTATACATCATATAACTTATTTTACTTCTAATAGTTGTTAGAATCTATAGTTAAAGTTTGTTGGGTTTTTCGTTTCCGCCGTATCTATCGACGTTTCTCAATATCTGTCTTATTTTAACTGTCCACATCATCTATGTTTATATATTTCAGTCTCTTTTGACCGCTATAAGCGTCTAGGTGGCAGAACAGATTTTTTTTGAGGTCTTATTTTTTGAGAGAATAGGTAAGGCTGTTGTAATAGCGCCATTGAAGCCTACTTGCAGAAATAAATGATTCAAACCAAATTAAAAACGTTAAATTCAAACAACTAAGCATATATTTTCACCACTGCATGTGTTCCATTTCTTACTGAGCATGAATACACGGCAAGAATTTCAGTGAACGATAATAAGGTTTATTTTTAGATACTGAGGAAAATCATCCAATGTTTTTGATACTTTACATTGCAAGTGGAACAGGCTTCTGTAGTACGGCCACGGACTTTCATTGTTAAGCCATTTAGGGTTCAGTCTATTTTTCGGTTTCAGTTTAAAGATTCTTTATTCTCATAAGAATTTATACAATTCGCTTACATGAGAACTTAAAACTAGTACAATTAAAGTTACGTGAAGTATGCACAAGAAATATAACAAACAACTTTAAATTTAAATTTGCCATTATGCAGGTACTACTGTTTGCACTCAGCCGATAGATGCGAAATTATCGGGTAGGTTTACAAGTGCACACGAAGTGTTTCCATTGCACTGTTAATAAACCGCGCACCGAGTAAGATTACCTGGATGTGGCCCGCATTCCTACTTATTACAAACATATTTTACATAAATGTTTTAAAAGTGTTATCATAAATATTTTAAAGTGTGTGTTAATTTTCAAATTGTTATTGTGTTTTTTTTTGTTTTTTTTTTTTAAGTCTTATTATTTATTACTGCTATAATACCAGAAACAGAAGTTAAGTTATAATATGTGTTGTTGAATACAACTATATTCGATAAAACTTAGTTGAATTTAAAAGAAGAACAGTGTATTTAATACCGTAACTAGTTTTTGTTTGTTTTTACGTGCTGTTTAAGCATATTTTTGAAGACGTTGATGGATTTTTGTCGTGTAATACACAATTTATGACACGACTATTGTAAGGTGAACCCTAAATGGCTCAACAATTAAAGTCCGTGAGTGTACATAAGTACTAAAAATAATGAATTCCGCTCACTGTACTAGAACGAACTATTTCATTTCGTTTCAGCTTTTTAGTACGTTTAGTACATTAACCGATCAAGTCGGACCGACATCCGACTTGAAACAGCTCCGAATGAATGAGAGAGTGCTGGAATCACAGACCACCTCCACTAGACGGAGCATGCCATACGACACGAGCTCACCACGCATATGTGCGATTAAATATCGGTAGATATTACTAGTACAACGTGTGTTTCACATCTTTTTTATCATTTTATGTTTTGAGATTGTCGTCGGATTGAACAGAAATATTTATTTCACGTTTGGTGCACACACAAGACAGAAACATGGTCGCAACTGAAAGAGCGGCTGGTCGCGTAATGTCGTAATGCTATATGATTGACCATATCTGATGTGAGCGCGCGCCGCCCAACATGCTCCGTCTAGTGGAGGTAGTCTGTGGCTGGAATAGATCGGTCGGTCTGATCCGGATCGGACAGAGCGGAACAGTACAGAACCCCCACAGTATAATACAGTAAGTTTTCTTCCTACAAAGGTACATCGTGCGCTTGAATCTGTGGGCGCCGTGTACGAACGCACTATGTAAAAGCAAGGACCATTAAAACAAGAGGACTGTCATTCTCCATACAAAAAGCTGTTCCCCGAATTTACAACGCCATCTATGTACAAGCTTGGTATAAGAATTATATTATTTACAATTATTCAACTTTGCAACCGTGACACAATATTTAAATGTTAGAATTTATTTATTATTAGCTGTTTACGAACTAATTCTTATTGTACTATGTTTCTTTGTTCAATTATAACATCGTTAAATGTTTAGATTTTTAGCGCCATGTAGTTTTTGCCTGGAAATCCCCGTTGCGGTCGGGGCACGATCCAAAGTATGGAGAATGACAGTCCTCTTGTTTTAATGGTCCGTGGTACAAGCAAAGATTTACCAATGCGCACCAATGCTCCGGTATGGAGTGCACACACACACACAGACGCGCGATCGTGCGTCGTGTCGCGCGCTCTTAAACGGCCGAAGTCGACCTATTTGTCTTTATGCTTTGACAGAACGAAACAGGAGCAACGCTTAGATAGAAACAGTAGTGTACTAGTGAACTAAAAGACCAAACTAGTACATTAGCACGATTGTACTAGTTCGGAGCGATCCGTTCAATGAACGAGCGCGCGCAAACCTAAGGTGGAACATATCAACGGTATGTTTTATGATATGAAATTATATTGGTACTAGCAGTCCCGGCAAACTTTATCCCACTTCATGAAAATGCGCTCATCACACCATCTACCTGCCGGATCTAATTGTATTTTCTAAATATCCAGGGACCCATTCAAATATACACACAAAATTGCATCCAAAACGTTTAGTAACAAAACTATTACACTTTTCTAAATACTCATTACCTGTTTAGATCAAACAACTGAGTGATAGGACCAATGATAATTATCTTTAATATAGTTTATTTTGATTCTACATACAGCGTGGGAGGGACTATACCGACAAACTTTAACTATAGATTCTAACAACTATTAGGAGTAAAAAATGTTATGTGATGTATAGTCGAAAAACGCTTACTTTCCGAGATATTCATTATTTTGTAAATGAAAAATCCCAAGTGTGTAACAAGCCCTAATAAATGTGACTAAGATACCTTTACTATTTTTTTAAAATCCTTTAACTAAACAGGAATTAACCTTCGCAGTATTTGATGGTAAGCGACTACGAGGCCAAAAAATTACCCTTTCGTTTCCATTTTAGCTTTTTTTTTTCTTTTTGATAACTTTTCAGCCAGTAAGGACATGCTTATAACGAGGGGCTTAATTTACTGATTTATTTTGTTCCATAAGACTATTAATGTAAAATGACAATATTCGACCCATGTTGATATAACATTTTTTACTCATCACACCACCAGGAATTCATGGCTAAAGTATGTCGGTATAGTCCCTCCCACCCTGTATAATAAAGTTTCCACGAAATGTATTGATGACTCAGGGACAAATACTCAAGCTCATCACACAAATATTTGCCCTACCCAGGATTTGAACCCGGGGCCTCTAGCTTTGCAGGCGGTGTCACTCCCACTAAGCCAAATGTGTCATAAAAAAGAGATAAACATTGTTTTATTGTTTATAACTACAATGTTACATATTTATTAACAACATATCACACAATAGCCCCAAACTGGATTTATAATGGGTAAGTTGTTGCTGCAAAAGCTAATTTTAAACTTTCATTCATTTTTAAATCCACCGTCAACTGAATTTTCGATTTTGCTAAACATAAATTTAACCAGCCTATAGTAACTGTTAGTATGTCATTTATTTAAAAGAAATCTCCTCAGCAGTAAGTAGCTTTTCTAAGAAAGACGATTCTGAAGTATGATGCTTCAGAGAAACCAGTCTTGTACCAACTAAGAACCTCTCTAGTTAGATGTTCAGTAAGTCCTTATAATAACTTTTTGGAGTTCTACAAGGCATTCTAGAAATAATTCGATTTCCTACATTAAAGTATCTGATTGGAAACTCTAGACCTTCTGCACAATAAATAGAGCCACCTAACACAAATATACATTAATTTAGTTTTTTTTATCACTATTTCCTTATGCAAATAAATATAATAACTAGCCATTGTTGTTGATTAGGGTTAATTAGTTATTTCAAGGCGGGAGACATAACATTCCGTTGTTTTCCCTTTAAAGACTGATTGATCACTAGGTTAAATTAGTATAACCTTGAGATAAGCCTAACTAGTTTGATGTTTTAAAAAATGTAATGCTATTTTTACCAGTCTGCAATCAATGAATGAAACTAATCATAAAACTGTATTTTAATTAATGAATTAACTACGTTTTTATCACATAATAGCACAACTCATTTCACTTTTATTCAGCCCACCACAAATAAGGTTTTAATGTGTTTAAAATATCACTGGCACAAGAACTGCTCACTGCACTTTCATTAAAAAAAAACAGATTTAAATAGCGTTCTATAGTTCGAATTTCGAATGAATTCGGGGTCTGCGCAGTACCGCAGTCAGAATACCAATGTTTCGGAGCTAGGTCAAGGTGTAAACTTGAATCTATTTTAGTATATAACCAAAATTATCTTATCGACTGTAGTCTTGAAAATAAACACAGCTATGCTAATTTGTTTACTATTCTCACTTATTACGTGTAAACAGCATATTCCATTCTGCATAAAAGAGATTCTTTCAGTTATTTTGAAGTAATTACGGAAAACACTTACCGCGTAAATTGGTGTGAGTGCAAGTGAACTAATAGTTTTCTTGAGCAGTTTTAAGGACGTTTTCATTCACGGTCTTGAGGTTTATTCGGTTTAATTCACAGTTTTGAAAATTGGATGGAATATAGATTTAGAAAAGCACACCCATGAACGGAATACACAGGAGTGTTCGTATGTCACAGTGCACCTGTCAGCTGTCAATTAATTTGCTGTCAAATCTGCGTTCCGTTTCACGCCAGGGTAGACTCAAAGGTATTCGTATATGTCACAAGTATCGAGTAAAAGTTCGATTAAATATTGATAGATGGCGTGAAAATTGTTATTCATATTCATTCTAGTTCTAGGTACCTAAACGAAAGCCGAGTAAAAGTGGAAAATCATTTGGCAACCATTTTTGTTCGTTTTTCTAAGCGGTGTTGCAAATAGCTATAAAATTATTTGATTTTGTTTATTCAACGTGTCTAGGCAGAAGCACTTTTGAAGTGGAAATAGTATCTACAGTAGAAGTTTAAAAGTTTTAAGACAGATGGCGCTAAAAACGTACTATCAATAGATGGTTCAATTGCAGAAAAATTTTACCTTTTACTTTTTTGTCTGATTATGGTGTGTCTTATGGGTGTCCCTTATTAGGCATAAGTAATTTAATTTTTAGGGTTCCGTACCAAAATGGTAAAAAAGGAACCCTTATGGTGCGACTCTGTCTGTCTGTCTGTCCGTCTGTCACAGCCAGATATCTCAGGAACTACTGCTGCTATCGGTTTGAAATTTGGAATAGTGTTAAAAATAGCTAACCCGAGCTTATTGGACATAAAAAAAATCTTGTACCTTTTTTACTTTTTTTTTAAAGGGCTCCGTAATGGGATTTTCAAAATTGAAAGTAGGGCTTATATATCGAGTGGGGTATCAAATGAAAGAGCTTAATTTGTAGATTAAAATACCATTTTTATTTTTTTTCTTAAATAAATAGTTTTTGATTTATGGCGAAAAAAGTTTAAAAAAATACCATTCCCCCCCTATTATCTCCGAAGTTACTGATCAGAAAAATGTGTCATAATTACCAACTATTAATGTCGTCCTAAATATTACAGGAAAAATATAACAGTTTTCCTCACTTGCACCGTTTTTGAGAAATTTGCAAAAATCATAACACATACTTATTTGCTCCTACTAAACTAATCGCCATACAGTTTTTCTTGAACTATTCATGTATCTACTTATTAGGATTATTATTTGTATGTACTTCCCGTACACGAGACAATGGTGTCTCGGCCCTTTGGGAGGCGTGCGCGGAGCCGAAGCCAACGCGTAGAGGCCCTTTCGACAATTTAATGAGAGGCAAAGTGTACACCCAGCGGATGCTGTCCCTGCCCGTGTCATGGGACGCACGCAGAGACAGCCCCCGCCAAATGCAAGGACTATTGTTGATTGATGGAATCTAACTCTACTGGGCTATGGCGGTGGAAATATGGACTAAATTACTGGGTTATGGATTGAGACATGACGGCGCCTGTCAGGAAAAGTGTCTCATGGCTTTCGTGGCACTGACAGACTGTGACTTGCCCTCCGCTGATGGGCCCCTGTTAAATAAATAGCGACATTATGAGCAATGGCCTAGCTAGGGGCAACACCAGTGCCGAGGGCTGCAGGGTGTCGAGAGGTGCTGCTGCGCTTTCTCCGAGGGTACTCGCGGCGTTATGCCTTTTATCACTTCCACGCCTGGAGCATATAGCTCTCGCGACTCCACTCTGGACGGCCGGTTAAGGCAAGCCAGAGGCGGAGGTCCTTACACTCTTACCCATGAACCCTCCCTAAGGACCCCCAGGAGCACTCGGGTACGTGGGGTCGCTACTCCCCAACAGCTCGCCACAAGCTGCCCTGCGTAAGGATTATTATTATTATTAGGAAGACCGTTATATTTTCTCTTCCTAACTTGAATACTTTTTAAAAATTTACAAAAATCTTAACATATTAGTTCTACCCTCCCTACGAGAGCCATCTAGCGGAGAGTAGCAAAACTAAGCGATGATTTATTTCAGATTATATAAAAAATGTCTATTAAATACAATGATCACTCATCAGGAATCGGGAAAAAAACATAAAGTAACAATAATTATTAAAAACTCTATAATAGGAGTATGTTAGGAAACTTGACACTAGTAAATACCATAAAAATAAATACCACTAGCGCCATCTAGGGACACAAATCTAAAATAAGGTAGCTTGTGGCTAAAAATGATACATGAGAACTAACTTAGTTGACAAACAATTATTTCAATCAGCCAATAACAAAAAGTAACGTTTAAATTTAAATTACAAGTAAAATTTACGCGCTATTTAGTATCAATAGATGTCGCTGTAGCATACGCTGCATCGCGCTGTTAAGATTTTTCCTGGTTGAATAGAGCTAAAGCGGGTTTAAGGCAGGGTTGCTGTTAGTCGTAAGGTTGGTCTACTTATTAGTTTATACGGAACCCTCGGTGCGCGAGTCCGACTCGCACTTGACCGGTTTTTTTTATTATAAAAACGCATAACAGTCTAGGCATACGATGATTGAGCATACCGCTTAAATGGCATTTGAGCCGCTACTTGGTCAGGATTCTTATCCAAGAGTCAGTAGGACTCATGGGTCAAGTCAGGTTTTATAATAGTGACTAAAACAATAAAAATAAATAAATGAAATTGAAACAATAGTAAAACAAAATTTTGAATTGCAAAACTACAAGTTTAATAATAAGTATATAAAAATTATTCTAACTCACATTTATAGTAATAATCGCCATCAACATCAGTCCAATCTACCAACTTCCTATCGTGCCACATATAAGTACCTTTCAAGTTAGGAGACGCGTCCAAAATTAGGTAAAGAATAACCTTAGCAGCATCATCTGGGTCTGTAACACCTCCCCCTCTTGCCATGTCAGTTTTGACGTGCCCAGGATGCACTGCATTGATAGAAATGTTCCTGTCAAAATACTTCCTCTGCTGTATCATAGTTAAAGCTGTCAATGCAATTTTCGATACTCTGTGTTCAGCATGCTTGCCTTGGTCCGCAAAATCCTCTTTTTTAAACGTTCCGTTCCTCACGCTATCCAAATATTCATCGACGAAATGATTTAGCTGCTCTGTGGTTAAATCCTTATTCTGCAATCTTTCTAACCACTTTTCGTTTTTCAAATTCGATAGATGCCCGCAAGCGCTGGATACGTTGACGACTCTAGCGCCATCTCTTAATAGCGGGAAGAGGTATTTTTCAACCGTCAATAAACTTCTGTAATTCACATCAATATTTCTTTTCGCCCCTTCGTAGTCTGGGTAAACTTCTCCTAAATCCATGACAGCGGCATTATTGATTAAAGCGTCCAAACCTCCGTGCTCGATTTTTAAAAAGTTAGCGAATGTTTTGACACTTACTTTATCTGTCACGTCAAGTTCATGGAACTTTGGTTTTAAGCCCAAGTCTTCCAGTTTTTTCACCGCCTCTAAACCGCGATCTTCGTCCCTTGCTGTCAAATAAACGAGCCCATTGAATTTCTGGCACAAACCTTTGACCACTGCGAATCCTAGACCTTTATTAGATCCAGTAACAACTGCTATTTTTTCCACCATTTTCCACGACGTGTTCTCTCAATATCTACTTAAAGGTTAATGAAATAACAATGTTTGCGTTTTGCTTGCGATTCTTTAATCACGATTCTGTTTTAAAAAGCGAATAACGCCTTTATGTTCTTATAATAAGGTGGGGTTTTGATTGTATGAATAAGGTATTTGATATCACTTAGAATGTTTTATTAATGAACTCTAATCATTTGTAAACAATGTTGATTACACTATATCTCGTGTAGTCCGAGGTAAAGGCTGCTATACACATACACGTGTAATAAACTTGGCACTGGGCGATTCCATTATCGCGGGTGCAACATTTTGACTCATTCAAGGCCTCCTCCTAATAAAACGAAAAACATTTATTATAAAAATATTGTTTTAAGGATTACATTTTAACCTCTTTTCTACAGATTTGTGTATAAGAATTTAAAATGAAATGTTTAAATAGCCACAAGAGAGGGTTAAAGTGCTATCGCGGGTGCAACCAAATCGGCCCACCTCTCCGGATCACAGTATAAAAACAGAAATATCTTTTAATTGTCAAATATTTAAAATGTTTTGCCTATTTATATTGAAAGACAATAAACAATCAACTATAGAAACATAAAAAAAGTATTAAAAACTGAAACTATCAATAAATTATTCACTGTAAAAACGATTGCGGGTGCAACATCGTATGATTCGCAATTGGTCCTAAATCTTAGAATGCTAAGGTTTTCAAACGCTTTAACATCCTGAATATGAAGTTAAGTCCATAACAATGAATTTAACGATGGTATCTACACGATGGTATCAAAAAAAGTAATAAATTTTGGGACTCGAAAATTGATGTCAAGGTTCGTCTCTAGCGGAATCGCCCTACTATAAATAATTTAGAAATGTTTTTATGTGGGTACCTTATCTACCTAATGTCCATTTTTAGGGTTCCGTAGCCAAAGTGGCAAAAACGGAACCCTTATAGTTTCGTCATGTCCGTCCGTATGTCACAGGCATTTAACTCAAAAACTACATGATGGATATTGATAAAATTTGGAATACAGGTGTCTTGTATGAGACGCTACTTAGTTTAGTAGTTAAACAACTAAAATAAATATTTTTAATTTTTATTTAAATAAAAAAATACAAAAAATAACTGGCCAAGAGCATGTCGGACCACGCTCAGTGTAGGGTTCCATAGCCGTAACTATAAGGTAAAAAATACGATGTAAAAAAAGTACAACAACAAAAGAGCATATCTTCATAGCAATTACGTCCTTTTGTTGAGAAGCGCAGTTTATCGGCAATAACTCAAAAACGGTACATTCGATCTTGTTCAAAATAATTTTCGTTGAAAGTATTAATTAAGCGTTACCTTCGTGATTTTTTTCATATTTTTCGGACGCACGGTTTAGAAAATAGAGGGGGGGGGGGGGGGAGGGACACAATTTACACAACTTTCGCAGCGATTATTTCCAAATACATTCACTTAATCAAAAACATTACTTAGAAACCTTATAGTGTTTTTTAAAGAGCTGTCGAACTATGTACCACACGTTGATATTTGCTGAAAAAAAATATTTTTACTGTCTTTAACATGTGTGGAGTGCCTCCCCTAAAAATATTTATTTTAATTATTTATATACCAAACTAAGTAGCGGCTTACAAAATACACCTATATTCCAAATTTCATCAATATCCATCATGTAGTTTTTGAGTAAAATGCCTGTGACATACGGACAGACAGACAGACAGACAGACGGACGGACATGACTAAACTATAAGGGTTCCGTTTTTGCCATTTTGGCTACGGAACCCTAATTACAAAGATAACGCTTAATTAATACTTTCAACGAAAAATATTTTCAACAAGATCGGATTAACCGTTTTTGAGTTATTGCCGATAAACTGCGCTTCTCAACAAAAGGACGTAATTGCTATGAAGATACGCTCTTTTGTTGTTGTACTTTTTTTAAATCGTATTTTTATCTTATAGTTACGGCTATGGAACCCTACACTGAGCATGGTCCGACATGCTCTTGGCCAGTTTTTATGGTACCAACCCTTAGAGCATTGCTCTAAGTACCAACCACTATACAGGGTGAAAGCGGAAGAGGTGGAGGAAAAGTATTTTTCTCAAAGATGCAATGAAATGTTGACGTTACGTGCCTTATCCTTATAATAGGCCGCAAAGTACCTCGTTTCCGGTGCGGCTTGACACTTGGCATTTAATGGAATTTCATACTACATTGCCGGCAATGTGTTTTTTTTTAAATTTCCATTCCACATTTATTTGTGACATGGCATCACGGCGTTCAACTATTAAAAAAACTTTTTCAGGATGTTATTCCTATGAAGCTGCATCTTCTCGTTGTACTAGCAGTACGAATGGTCTTTGGTTTATTGCCGCTTTAGTGGCGAAGGGTCTGCGTTAGGGTTGCCAGATCGAATTACCGTATTAACGGGAGCAGGATACTATGTCGGGATTTTGAGACTTTGGTCGGGAGACGCTCGACGCGCGACCTTTTTTTTTAGCCTGAAACAGCAGAATTTTTCGCTGGCCTTGAGTGGATCGGACTGACTTTTAAAATTAAGTCGTTTGTCGGGAGATTTTCTTCTCTGTCGGGAGTCGGGAGAATATAGAAAAAATCGGGAGAATCCCGCCAATTCCCGACCATCTGGCAACCCTAGTCTGCGTTCGTGCGTGCAAGCCTAAAGGTGGGTTTAGACCAAACGAATTCTAACACATTCTAACCCCACTCTACCAAATTCGTTTAGTCTAAACCCACCTTAAGGTCTGGGGCATCTCTGGGTTGTTGGCGCTTACAGGTTCTTCTTTGAAGATGATGGTGCAGAGCGTACGGACCTCACGTCGTTCTAACGGAACCCTAAGTTAAATGCACTTCTGAACTGAACCTACTGTGTAAACAAAATACCGATAGAAGGCCAACATAAAGTAGTTATTCAAATAATAAACACCTACTGGATGCATTGTGTTAATTACGAGTATATAATATATAGGTATATTCATCATCATCATCACCATTACAGCCAAAAGACGTCCACTGCTGGACATAGGCCTTCCCCAAGGATCTCCACGATTGCCGGCTTTGTGCTGCTATTATCCAGCGGCTTCCCGCGGTTTTCACCAGATCGTCGGTCCACCTTGTGGGAGGCCAACACTTCGTCTTCCGGTACGTGGTCGCCACTCGAGAACCTTACCACCCCAACGCCCATCAGTTCTGCGAGCATGCCCTGCCCATTGCCACTTAAGGTTTGCAATTCGTTGAGCTATATCGGTAACCTTAGTTTGTCTACGGATCTCCTCGTTCGTAATTCGATCTCGAAGAGAAACCCCGAGCATAGCTCTTAGGTATATTATAGCTGCAGTAACTATTTTTTTTACTTGTCCGGGGAAAAATGCGATTTAGTCCAAATGTTCGGGTTTTTTAAAGTTTTTGTCCGGGTTCTGCAGATTTGGAGATGGCAGCCCTAGCTCCGGGTATCACCAGGATTATGATGCTACGCTTTGTCACACGATAAATAAATAATAAAGCATCCATCACGTTCTGACAAGATGTGTGAGAGAGTGACGGATGCTTTCTCATTCATTTATCCCGCGATATAGCGTAGCATCATAAGCAAGGACCATTAAAACAAGAGGACTGTCATTCTCCATACAAAGAGCTGTTCCCCGATATTTACAACGCCATCTATGTATAAGCTTGGTATAAGAAATATATTATTTACAATTATTCAACTTTGCAAGCGTGACACAGTATTTAAATGTTAGAATTTATTTATTATTAACCGTTTACGAACTAATTGTTACTGTACTATGTTTCTTTGTTCAATTATAACATCGTTAAATGTTTAGTTTTTTAGCTCCATCTAGTTTTTGCCTGGATATCCCCTTGCGGTCGGGGCACGATCCAAAGTATGGAGAATGACAGTCCTCTTGTTTTAATGGTCCTTGGTAGTACCTACTATATTACTTATTCTGCGGGATCTTTCGAGATAACAATCTCGAAAGATCCTTTCATATCAGCGAATTCTTGTCCCCAAGGCTAACCCCTTAAGACGAAAAGATAGTTATAGCCATTTATTTTATTTTGCAATCATTAATAACCATCAGAACCTTGCAATTTCCGGGCACTGTTAAAATTAAATAAACTCTTTAGGACTATATCGTATTAACAATTAAAACTTGAAAGAGGCTTCAAGACATTTTTATGCCACACCTGGCCATAAAGTGGCTTTTTGTGGCCATAAAGTGTAGACATAAAATGATATACACAACACGGGAGGTAACAAAGAAAGCCATCAATTGCATATTTACGTCCCTCGCTTGCACCTCGGGCCGCAAACTTCTGCGATCTCGGCCTTTCTTTGTATTATAACCCTAGTTGTGTAATGTACTATTATGGAGTTAGTGCACTACTCGTCATTTTCCCTGATTCGCCATTTTCGTTAATTCGTCAGTTTCCCTAATTCGTCAATGCCAAATTCGTCAATTTCTAATTCGCCATTTTATTCATTAAGTCACTTTCACTAACTGGTCAAGTACAGTCGCAGTAGATATTTAGATATTTTTTTAACCTGATATTTTTAAGCGAATGATATTATCGAGTCTTTGGGGCCAATATCAATGAATGAAATATTTTTAACATATTTTTAACATTAGGTAGTGTTAGAACATAATAGTCTGAATAATGTACTAAAAAAAACAGGAGGAAAACGTAAGGGCAGATTGTAGCCCGGCTAGAGTCGGGAGTAAAACTCGAGCCGTGGTTATAAAAAAATGTAATAAAATTAAATAATAAAACTATATACAATAAAATTAAGGTGAAACGGCATTCCGTCAGTACGCAGTAGGTATGTACAAAGGAAGGTCACTGGCCTTAACGGTGCTGGGAGACTGGATGGCGGTGAAGAGTCGGGACTTCAGGATAGGTAGGTATAGGTTTTCAGTTCCTAGTTCGAAGCCAGCTCCAGACCAGTTCAGAAGCGCTATTCTGCATCAGTCGATACGATAAACGGAAGCGACTTCACACAACTTCAATCCAGTAAAAAGGGCTGGAACAATCCTCCCGTTAGCGTTTGTCTCAAACCAATCCAAGTCTCATTTATTCTTTGCCAAGACCAGTGAACATTTAATTAATAAGACTTGGATTGAGTTTGAAAGTTACAAAAAGAACATAGTAAAATATATAAAAACAAAAGTACCTGCGAAGCGGCAGCCCTTACGAGTATTTATATATCTACACAGTAATTAATATTTAAGCAGTTTAAAATATCATAATATGTCAGTCTGTTTAGCAAATAACAAGATATCACGGCAATGTGAAAAGCGACCGAAAATGTCTCCGTGAAAAAAAAGACGATCGTAAATGCTGTACGTTCGTAAAAGTTTCTAACCGGCCAGTACTGCGCCAAGGAGGTTTGCCGCGTTACAGTACCCCGCGCGCCCAGGAGAATTTTCCAAGTTGGATAACACAGGAAAATTCCAGGCAGAAAATAACAGAAAATATACAACTACACAATATTTACAATTTTAAATCTTTAATGTGCCATTTACCTATCGCACGTCCATTATTGTCAGCCAATTCATACACAAGAGGTGACAACTTTTTCAATACTGTACACTTAACATATTTGGGAGCCAATTTTGCGGTAAAATATTTACCAGCGTCACTTAATTGGTAGTTACGGCGCCATACAACATCACCTTCATTAAATTCGGCCTGTTTACGCCTCAAGTTGTAGTATTTACAATTTTTTACATGAGCTTCCCAAATTGCTGTCTGCACTTTATCTAAGATAGGCGACAAGTGACCTAAATTCTCAGCATAAATGTCACGAGGTGCAAAAATGAGATCGTCATAATCGACGTCATTAGAGTCTGCGGCACCATAGAAAGACCCGCATGGCACTAACTCTCTGCCGAAAACCAGGAAGGCAGGGCTGAATCCTGTTACTTCATTAACACTGGTATTCATAGCAAATTGGATCTTAGGAATATTGACATCCCAGTTTCTATGATCCTCCTCCACAAAAGAACTAATTGCTGTCATGATAGTACGGTTGTAGCGTTCAACAGAATTTACCTGAGGGCAATATTTAGGAGTAAAATGCACCTGAGGAATCTGATATTTAGTAAAAAGTTCCTGTAATTCATTACTGATAAACTGAGTACCATTATCCATTATGATAGTACGAGGAAAACCGTGTACCAAGAATATAAAGTCTTCTAGAATCTTACATATTATATTAGAAGTCGCCTTTTTTATAGGAAATATCATGCAATATTTCGAAAAGCAGCAGTTGACAACTAATATGTAACGGTTCTGCTTACGAGTCATAGGTAAAGTGCCAACAAGATCGATTGAAAGGCATTGAAATGGCCTGCAACATTCTTTAGGTTTACCCATTATTCCCAGTGTCTGATGATTCTGGTATTTGTAGGCCAAACAAGTCTCGCAATCGGCAATATATTTACAAACGTCTCTATACATCCCCGGCCAGAAATAACGTAAAGCGATTCGCTTATGAGTTTTGAAAATGCCGAAATGGCCGGCTGTAGGCTGAGAATGATTTTCATGTATAATATCATCTCTCATTTCCTTCGGAATTACTAGTTTCCAGTCATACTCGGAAGTGAGCAAAGAACTAGTCCTTTTAAGTCTGTACAGATTATTATTTACAATTTTGTAGTCAGGAAAAGAATCAGGATTGTCCCGACAACCGTTTAATATATTGTTAAACCATTCATCGTTAGAATCTACATAAATCAGGTCAACTGGCACCGAACGTGATAAAATGTCAGGAACGACGTGATCTTTACCTTTTTTATGCCTTATTTCAAAATTAAACGCAGACAAACGAACGCTCCAACGAGCCAATCGTCCTGAAGGGTTGTCTAAGTTTAAGAACCATTTTAAGGCTGCGTGGTCAGTATAGACTATGAATTTTTGACCATTATCTAAATAACATTGCCAATGTTCTAAGGAAGTAATAACGCTTAGTAATTCACGTTCGGTGATTGAATAATTTTGCTGTTGCTTAGATAAAGAACGGCTAAAGTAAGCAATAGGCTTTTCGATGCCGTCTTCCTCTTGCGTCAACATAGCTCCAATTCCAAAATTGGATGCATCACAATGCACAGAGAAAGTCTTAGTAAAATCAGGACAAGTTAGTACATGAGTAGATACAAGAGCTTTTTTTATTTTATTAAATGCAGCATTAGCATCCTCATTCCACTTGAAAGGAGGAGCTTTCTTTCCAGTAGAAGTAAGCAAATTCAGTGGTGCAGCCAATGTGCTAAAGTTTGGCACAAACCGCCTGTACCAACTGGCTGTACCTAGGAACTTTTTCAATTCACGTCTAGTAGTAGGAACAGGTATGTCGAGTATCGCTTGCACTTTTTCAGGGTCTGTGTGCAATCCTTTGTGGTCTACAATATAACCAAGATATTTCAGTTCGCGACGAAAGAATGCAGACTTCTCAAAGTTAACGGTAAGCCGCGCGTATGTAAGTTTTTCTAATACCTGCGATAACAGAGAAATGTGCTCTTCAAAGGTATTAGATATCACAATAATATCATCTAAATACCAGAAAACGCGGTTTTCAAACTCAGGCGTAAACAAAAGGTCCATTAAACGCTGCTGGGACGCCGGTGCATTCGTCAATCCAAACGGAACAACTTTGAATCTATACATGCCCCGCCCAGGGACGTAAAAAGCTGTTTTATCTCTATCCCCTTCGTATAATGGTAATTCCCAAAATGCCTTAGCGATGTCAATACTAGATAAGAACTTAGCATCGCGCAAATTATCAAGAATCTCATTTATATAAGGCAGTTTATACGCGTCTTTCTTAGTGACAGAATTAAGTTTCCTACTGTCTAAACAAAACCTCCAAGTACCATCTTTTTTAGGAGTCACAAGAACAGGACTCAACCACGGGCTCTCACACGGCTCTATGATATCTAAAGCAAGCATTTTATCTACCTCTTCCACTAGCACTTTTTGTTTCTCGGGAGAAAGTCTATAACATCTTTGTCTAATAGGTGCATGATCTCCGGTATCAATGCGATGTTCAATCAAGTGTGTACGGCCAAGCGGACTAGATTCCGTGGAAGCCTCGCGAAACTGTGATATAATAATATTTGCCCGAGTCTGTTGTTCCCCGGACAAGTCTTCAAATGGAAGAACTTGCTTAGAACCGTTATATACAGTTAGAGAAGTACAATTAGAGGGCTTTTTCAGTTCGACGTTAGTTAGGCAATGAGGCAAAAGATTAAAGCCTTTCCAAAAGTCTATACCCAATATTAAGTGTGAAGAAATGTCGGGTATTACGTGCGCAGCAATACGTAAATATTTACCGTTGAACTTCACAGGTAACTCCATGTAACCGACGGAGTAAACGGGCTGTCCGTTAGCAGCTCGCACAGAGATCTTGTAAGAGGAGTTCAGTACAAATCCCTGATCTAGTAGAGCCTTATGAGAGTTATTACCAAGAATGGTAATTGAGCTGCCACTGTCGAGTAAGCCGCATAAAGTCAAATTATTTACATTAATATTTACAAAAGGACGCTCATTATCATTCTGATCGTCAAAGAGGATCAAAGACGTTTTTGATGATAGCATAAAAAGACGAACTACTGAGAGCCATTCCTCCCATTCATCACGCGAATATTTAGAGTCATTGCGTGTAATAAGTCTTTGACCCTCACTTATCCGTTTTTTGGCAAAGACTCATTTTTACCGACAGATTTACGGCACTGAGGACAATCCGTGCTACGGTAACCAGCCATACCGCATTTAAAACACACAAGGGTGCGTGGTTCCTTGCACATACGCAAAGAGTGACCGTTCACTCGACAACGAACACAAAATTTAATAGAACTAACTATATTTACAGACTTACTATTTACAGGCCTATATACAAAATCATCAGTCAAAGATGATGGGCTATTCGTAGGAGGTTCCTTAAAGTTCCTCGAGCGGTCAAGGCAAGCTTCATACTTTTTACACACAGCCTTTAAGTTATCAATAGACTGAATGTCAGCCTGAGCTAACATGATGTCGTACTCAGGACGAATATTCCTTAGCAAAATTTCAAGTTTATTAGCCTCAGACATACTGTAGCTCAGCTTGGCAAATAATCCAGACATTATGGCAATGTACGCTACGACCGACTCTTCCCTGCCTTGAGTGCGGTCCTGTATTTCACGCAATAGCTTGTAATCGTAATCTACAATACCAAAATCATCAAACAGTTTTACTTTCAAACTTTCCCAAGAAGTGAAATTGTCCTTGTAGGCACGAAACCAGTGTAGCGCTGCGTCCGTGAACATTTCATAAGAATGAGTTAATAATGTGCTAGTAGGCAAATTCCTAGACAGCGCAAACTCTTCCACCTTTTGCACAAAACTACGCGGGCAGCCTTTACCCGCGTATGAAAATTTGCGGAACTCGCTAGTCACGCCGCGGTCACAGTGTACAATAATTTTACTATCTGCACATTTGTCACTGTTCGCAGTAACAAATGACGACGCGGAGTCACTATTAGCGCTGCTATTCTTTAAATCAAAACGCATTTTCAAGGCACTATATTTGGATACAAGACTCTTATACGTATCACGGTGCTCCTCTACCTCCGAGACGTCTATACGTTGAAGGCGTAAGTATATATGTACAAGAAATGACCTTATTTTATTTACAAGTTTCAAATCAGAGGAACTTTCATAGAGGGTGATTTTATCCTCGATAAAAGAAATAGACTTTTCAGTGCCTTTCAAGTCTTCAGCAACTGCAAAAGTAGTAGGTAAATCCTCAGCCACATATTTACCCAACAAGTCAGACAACTGCTGTCGCAACTCTATAACTGTGTCGCGCGGTTTTTCATGCCTAATACTTACTTCGTACGTAAGTTCATTTTTATTTAGCATATTTACATTTACCTGCGAGAACTCCATGCTTATTACGAAAAATTACGTACTTTAAACAAGCAGGAAAAGACAATATATACACAAACTATTTTGAAAACACACACAAACACGCAACTGTTATGTTATTAATACTTATATGGGTACTACACCGAATGCAAGTTGCGTATCTAATCAGTCCTAAATAAGTCCAATTATAGAATCAACCATTTAAAACTATGCACAAAAGAACTCTAACACAAAATATAATAACAAAAATTACATCCAAGCTATGTACAACCACTTATGTTATTTACAAGTATGTACATAACTCAATCCAAGTCTTTAAGACCCACGTACTGACTGAATGAACCCTTGGGCGCCAATGTAGCCCGGCTAGAGTCGGGAGTAAAACTCGAGCCGTGGTTATAAAAAAATGTAATAAAATTAAATAATAAAACTATATACAATAAAATTAAGGTGAAACGGCATTCCGTCAGTACGCAGTAGGTATGTACAAAGGAAGGTCACTGGCCTTAACGGTGCTGGGAGACTGGATGGCGGTGAAGAGTCGGGACTTCAGGATAGGTAGGTATAGGTTTTCAGTTCCTAGTTCGAAGCCAGCTCCAGACCAGTTCAGAAGCGCTATTCTGCATCAGTCGATACGATAAACGGAAGCGACTTCACACAACTTCAATCCAGTAAAAAGGGCTGGAACAATCCTCCCGTTAGCGTTTGTCTCAAACCAATCCAAGTCTCATTTATTCTTTGCCAAGACCAGTGAACATTTAATTAATAAGACTTGGATTGAGTTTGAAAGTTACAAAAAGAACATAGTAAAATATATAAAAACAAAAGTACCTGCGAAGCGGCAGCCCTTACGAGTATTTAAATATATCTACACAGTAATTAATATTTAAGCAGTTTAAAATATCATAATATGTCAGTCTGTTTAGCAAATAACAAGATATCACGGCAATGTGAAAAGCGACCGAAAATGTCTCCGTGAAAAAAAAGACGATCGTAAATGCTGTACGTTCGTAAAAGTTTCTAACCGGCCAGTACTGCGCCAAGGAGGTTTGCCGCGTT
This sequence comes from Eudemis profundana, assembly GCA_947034925.1. Taxonomy (NCBI): domain Eukaryota; kingdom Metazoa; phylum Arthropoda; class Insecta; order Lepidoptera; family Tortricidae; genus Eudemis; species Eudemis profundana. Next base: position 2,118,411 of record OX344814.1, on the reverse strand, counting down.
ACAAGATGCGTCAATGTGCTGTCAAGCAAGACGGTTGTCAAAAAATATTTAATCCGATTTTAATTTAAATTTCTTTAAATTTGTCTATATTTTATTGTAAATAATGGTGAAATATACGCATCAATTGTCCGCCCATCTGTATGAGCGAGCCTAGTCGGGGATCGCGCTCCTCGAGTGCGGGCAGAGGTGAAATGTTGTCGCCCGCGGATGGTGAAGATGAAAATTCGGTTGATGATGTTGATAATATAGAGTGGGACAACTCCAGTACCCCTAAGGTGTTGGACGGAATCGCCACAGCTGTTAGTCAAGAGGAGGTGACTGAAACTCGTCGTCATGCGATAAAACGAGGCTGTGGCGGCGAGCAGAGCAGTGAGTCCGAGGAGAGCTTTGTAACTGTGGTTGGTCGACGGCTCAAACGACTGAGGAAAGGTATGCCTGTGGGTACGGACGCTGTGGGTGATTCCGCTCACGTCAGTGCCAGTGTTGATTTTGAGGTATCCGTAACGTCGAGTAAAGTATTGCCCAAACAGATAGCTATGGCAAAATTACTGCGCGCCGAGGGTATTGAGGGAGTACTTAGAGTGAAATTCAAAGGACCGTATAAGGTACTTATACAGTTTTCTCTTAAAACGCAGGCTGAGAAATTACTGTGCTGTGAGGCATTTAATAATGATGATATACGGTCTCAATGGTCGAACCAGACTGATTGTTGCTATGGCATCGTGAGGCAAGTGGATGAAGATATTGAGGAAGATGAGTTACTGAAAGAATTTAAGGTATCACAAGAAATTTTGGCATTACGACGTTTGAATCGTTTAAATGATGATGGTCAGTGGGTGAAAAGTGAAGTCATTCGTATTTGCTTCAAAGGGATTTCCCTGCCTTCGTTCGTGTATGCGTACGGGTGTCGTTTTGAAGTAAAACAGTTTATATTTCCAGTAACGCAATGCTCAGGTTGTTGGAAATTTGGGCACCGTGTTCGAGCGTGCCCTACTAAGAAAATAGTCTGTCCTAAGTGTGGCAAAGATCACGCCAGCTGTGAAACCGAGACCTACTCGTGCATAAATTGCAAAGGTAACCATATGGCACTCAGTAGGATTTGCCCTATATTTAGAAAAGAAAAGCAGTTGAGGAAGATAATGAGTGACAATCATTGTACTTATAAAATGGCATTTAATTTATATCAAGTCGGGACAAGAACTAAGGAAAGTCAGCAGAATCGTAGAGTTGAAGAGACGCAGAGAGTCGTGGTAGACAACGTCCAGAGTAGTGCTCCGTATAGAGATGCTCTACTTTCTCGAGTACATCAGAGTCAGAGCACACCGGAAGTCATGGAGGAAAAACATGATGACACAATAATGTACCATTCCACTCGGGCCAGACCTCCGCCTAAGAGGCAAGAAAAACAGAAAACAGAGCGGAACGACGATTTTACATTTGATGTACAAGAACCATTGGAAGTTGAAGGAGACCAAAATCGCCGAGAGGTGGAGGAAGATGAAAAAGAGAGACGGAAAAATAGGGCGAAAAAATTTAGAGAGATGTTCCAAAAGATTAAAGATATCTGTTTTTCCACATGTACTTTTGAGGGTAAAGTTAAGTTGATAGTTAGTTATTTTGCTGAGCAACTGCTGTCCTTTGTTGTTGAGATGTTTAAAGGTGGTGACATACTGAATTTATTATCTGTATTTAATCATGGATAGTAGGTATAAAGATTACGTTTTAAATTTAGTTCAGTGGAATTCACAAAGTTTGAGGCCGAAATTGGTAGAGTTTGATCTTTTATTAGCGCAGGAGAAAGTACATATCGCATTAGTGTCAGAAACATGGTTAGAACCAGAGGCACATTTAAATATCAGTGAGTATAATGTATTTAGAAAGGATAGAGATGATGGATATGGCGGAGTTTGCTTGATTGTTCATAAATCGATAAAGGTACAGTTGCACGCAATCAATGTACCAAATGTAGGCATAGAATGCATTGCTGTAAAACTTTTAAATTGTAATTTATTGCATAATATTATTTTAGTATACTGTTCACCGAACGTAAGAACCACGCAAGCTGACTGGGACTACATATTTACACTGTTTTCAACGAGGTGTTTAGTTGCGGGAGATTTTAACGCCCATCACACAAACTGGTCTTATAGAAACGATCCAAGGGGTTCTCAAGTCTTTGATGCTGCGTTAGAGGCAGGATATGTGTCAATTAATAATAACAGACAAGCAACGAGAGTTAAGTTGGTGAACGGTGTATTACAGCAAACCTCGCCAGATGCGTCGTTTGTATCTACAGACATAGCGGTTAGTTTTAGTTGGAATGTTATTAGTGAAAATTTGGGCAGTGACCATTTAATAATTAAATTAAAGATTAATTACCAAGAACAGGTGATTACCCACAAAAAACGGAAATTTGAATTGGCTAATTGGGATTTGTATCGCGAATATTTAGAGCAGTGTTTACGTTATCCAGGAGGTAGTGCCGAAGTGCAAGACATATATGATAACTTTATTAACCATATTAATTTAGCGGCAGACGAAAGTATTCCTACTGTTAAATCTTGCCCTTATCCTAACACAAATTTTAAACCCAAGCCATATTGGAGCTCTTCATTATCAGAATTGGTAGCAAGTCGTAGGCTCGCATTGGGCATTTTTAGGAGGAACCCGACGCCTCATAACCTAGACATTTTAGAAAGAAAAACGGCTGATGCAAAGAAAGCGATATCACGGGCTAGGACAAATAGTTGGCAAGATTATTGTAGTAGTGTGGATGAGTCAACTACAGCTTCAGATATGTGGCAGCGTATGAGGTGGATCAAAGGTTACCGGAAAGCTAATTACAATTTTTCGGAAGAAGAGAAAATGAGTATGCTCAATGGCCTAGCCCCAGATTATGTGCTGCCGCAAACACCCGAGTGTGTTTCCTCAAATTTATTATTAGAAGCTGAATTTTCTATTCAGGAATTGAACAATTGTTTAAAAAAGAAAGATACCGCACCTGGTGATGATGGAATCACGTATTCTATGATTTACCACCTCCCAAAGATTGGTAAACTGTATCTTCTAAATTTATTCAACCTCATTTTGACTACTGGATATCTTCCCTTTCAATGGCGTGAGATAAAAGTGATTCCTATTCCTAAACCAGCTAGCAATCCCAATTCGACTCCAAAAGCCAGACCCATATCATTAATGTCTTGTTTGTGCAAAACGCTTCACCTCTTGCTAGTTAAAAGGCTAGAATGGTATATCGAATCGAATAACATTTTGGCTCCGTGTACCACTGGCTTCAGGCGAGGCCAGTCGTCGTTAGATTGTTTGACACGAGTCGTTTCACGCATTCAAATAGGTTTTACTGAAAATGTACCTACGCTTGCCTGTTTTTTAGATATCGAAGGTGCTTACAATAACGTTTTAATTGATAAGTTAATTTATATTTTGGATGACCTTGGGGTAGGTAAGCAAATTTGCAAGTACCTGTGGAATTTTCTCAGTGATAGGATTCTTAAGGTTCACGATGGTACTGACAGTCACGGTATGTTAGTAAGGCGTACTAGCAAGGGTCTAGCACAGGGTGATCCCCTCTCACCGCTTTTATTTAACTTAGCCACAATGAAATTATGTTTTGATATCACGAATGTGCACATATGTCAATATGCGGATGATTTTATCTTATATAAAAGTGGTGCCAATATTCTAGAAAGTAGTAATGAAATTCAGCGAGCTTTAAATTCTTTTGTAGCTATATTGGGTACTGTTGGTTTAGAATTGTCGCAGCAAAAATCGAAATATATTATTTTTAGCAGGGGACATAGGCGAATGCATGTTGATTTAAAAATAAATGATACTGCGTTAGTGCCCGTCGAGTCTTATAAATATTTGGGTCTTTGGCTTGACAGATCGCTTCGCTGGACCAAACACATAAATGAAATTTTAGTCAAAATACAAAGAAGTCTTAATATCTTAAAAGTGTTAGCTGGTAAAACATGGGGTCTTCATCAGAAACATTTGCGCCGAATTTATATCGCCATAATAAGGAGCAGAATAGATTACGCTAGCTTTTTATACGACAATAGTGCAAAGTCGAATGTTTATAAATTAGACAAGGTACAAAATCAGGCATTAAGAATTATCGGTGGTTTTATACGGAGTACCCCCATTCATGCTATGGAGAGCGAAGTTTGCGTCCCACCATTATTTGCGAGGAGGAGGTTCCTTGCAATTAAATATCGTTTAAAGACCCTTTCGGTATCAAATAATGAGACGAACGTACTCCTGGATAACTTAAATTTGCTCAAGCAGAATAGGTATTGGTTAAACAAAAAGACACCTCTTCTAGTGACTGCCTCCTCAGACGTTGTAGACGAGAATGTATTCTCGTCGGAGCGGCTTCAAATGTTCTCGCTCAGTACGTGGATGTCGAACATTGATGTAGACAATTTAGTTGCTTCTAGTTTAGACTGCATCACAGAATCTAAAAAATCTTATGAGTTGAACGGTCTTCGTGCCAATGTGCTTGTAGAATTGCGGCAAAAGTACAAAGATTGGTATTTTTTGTATACTGATGGCTCTAAAAGTTCTTCTGGACGGGGTGCTGCTTTTTATGATCCAATTGATCCTTCATGTAATCAAGAAAGTCATATTTTTAAGGTAGTAGGCAATGTTTGTATAATGTCGGTTGAACTCGTTGCAATCTCAGGTGCAATATCGTATATTTTAAAAAGGGGATTTAAGAAAGCGGTGATTTGTACAGACAGTAAAAGTGCGTTACAACATATTGTACGATCCGTTCGCGGCGAAAGGGGTGTCCCGATTGTTTATGAAGTTATAGAAAAGGTCATCCTTTTGAGACAAAAAAATATTAGTTTACGATTGCAGTGGGTTCCATCACACATTGGTCTTAGGGGAAACGAGAAGGCTGATCAGCTGGCGAAAGAAGGCATAACTGACGGAAGTGACATTGTACTAACACCTTGTTTTCTAGAAGTAGTGAATAAATATAGGAACAAATGTCATACCTTATGGAAGGAGTACTTTGATCAAAGATCTAGAGACAAAGGAATATGGTATAAATGTATACAGTGTGAGCCTCCTCGGATACCCTGGTTCCTGAATATTGATTTAAGTCGTAAATATGTTGTAACTGCTCACAGACTGCGAACTGGTCATGTGCCTCTCAATAAGTTTCGTTGTCTGATGAGAATTATTGATTCGCCTAATTGTGACATCTGTGGTACTGTAGAAGATGTGCAACACTTGTTGATGGAGTGCAGACGGAATCGCGCCCAGAGGGAGGCGCTGATGACGGCAGCCAACCTAAACCCATATGATTCCGGAGCTTTTGTGCACATTCTTGCAGACCCAACGTCAGACTATGCACGTATGGTGTATAGGTTGGCTGACGTTGTCTAGTTTTTACTTTTTTATATGTAATAGAATTAGGTAGGTCTAGTAGTTAGTAGTTTAACAAATAAGTAGTACTGGTTGTTTTGTGATGATATGTTTGTCTTTATAGGGCCGATATGTACTAGTGTATAAAGGTCCTTAACACAATAAATTAAAAAAAAAAAAAAAAAAAAAAAACGTAAGGGCGCGGCCCCATGTCGACGGCACGGCGCCGTCCGCCGTGGAACGGCACGGCGCCGTCACCGTGCGACGGTACGGCGTCGTGCCGTCGGACGGCACCGTGGACGGCGCCGTGAACGATGCCGTGGACGGTGTGACGGCGCCGTGAACGGTGCCGTGAACGGTGTGACGGCGCCGTCCAAATAATAAATGATACCGACATTGACACATGACGAGTCGAAGAAAATGACCAATTAGGGAAATTGATGAATTAAAGATTTTGATGGCATTGATGAATTAGGGAAACTGACGAATTAACGAAAATGGCGAATCAGGGAAAATGACGAGTAGTGCACTAACTCCTATTATGCCATCAGGACGCTATTAAAGAAGCGACTGTTCTTAGATAATAAAAAAATAACACTGACACCTTACTCACATAAATTTACTAACTAACAATAGCTTTACATTTACAGTATTCGTGGTCGCTGGTAGACTCCCGGACTACCCGCGACCACGAACGCTGCAAACGGTTACGAAACGCCAAGATGTAAAATTAGGTAGGTAATAGGTTTAAGTACGCGCACGGAACAGAAAAAAACATGTTTTTTTTATTCCGTGGGTACGCGATTTATTCAGCTCAATAAAAAAATCAAATCTGTTCAATTAACTACGGAGTTCGGAAGCAATAAACATTAAAAAAATACAACCGACTGGAGAACCTCCTCATTTTTATGAAGTCGGATAACAAGGCGTATAAAACTCTATGTAATATGTTGATACAAGAACTCAGAGTACTTACAAAGAACAATTAAATTGCTCTCAGCCTTTGTCCACATCAGGAATCAAACCCGGTACCTCTCGATTTCTGGTCCAGCGTCTCAAATCCAGAGGTACCGGGTTCGATTCCTGGTCTGGACCGCGGTGAGCGCAATTTAATTTTTCTCTGTATATACTTTGATATCTTGTATCTACATATTACATAGAAATGTAGTGTTTTTTACCCACATTAAAAAACGAAAAAAAAAACAATAATCTTTATTTGGGTTTTTACATAGGTATGTGGTAAAAAATGAACAAGTTTGGAACTTTCCATTAAGCAAGTAGTATGCTTGTGTCGGGAAGTCCCGCTCTTCCATAATTCGGAGGTGTCACGAAAGCCAAATAATACTCGTAGTACATTACACAACTAGGGTGCTAATACAAATAAAGGCCGAGATTGCAGAAGTTTGCGGCCGGCGGGAGCTGCAAGCGAGGTACGTAAATATGCGATCGAGGGCTTTCTTTATTACCTCCCGTGTTGTGTACATCATTTTATGTCTACACTTGGCCAGAAAGCGCATCATTTTATGTCTACACTTTATGGCCAGGTGTGGCATAAATGTAATTAAACAAGCTTACAAGATACATGTTGTGTGTGTGTGTTTTTTAGGGTTCCGTAGCCAAAATGGCTAAAAAGGAACCCTTATAGTTTCGTCATGTCCGTCCGTCCGTCCGTCCGTCCGTATGTCACAGGCATTTTACTCAAAAACTACAAGACGTATACTGATGAAATTTGTAATATAGATGTCTTGTAAATGCCGCTACTAAGTTTGCTAGTTAAATAATAAAAATAAAAAAAACTGGCCAAGAGCATGTCGGACCATGCTCAGTGTAGGGTTCCATAGCCGTAACTATAAGGTAAAAAATACGATGTAAAAAAAGTACAACAACAAAAGAGCGTATCTTCATAGCAATTACGTCCTTTTGTTGAGAAGCGCAGTTTATCGGCAATAACTCAAAAACGGTTAATTCGATCTTGTTGAAAATAATTTTCGTTGAAAGTATTAATTAAGCGTTACCTTCGTGATTTTTTTTCATATTTTTCGGACTCACGGTTTAGAAAATAGAGGGGGGGGGACACAATTTACACAACTTTCGGAGCGATTATTTCCAAATACATTCACTTAATCAAAAACATTACTTAGGAACCTTATAGTGTTTTTTAAAGAGCTGTCGAACTATGTACCACACGTTGATATTTGCTGAAAACATTTTTTTTTACTGTCTTTAACATGTATGGAGTGCCCCCCCTAAAAATATTTATTTTAATTATTTATATACCAAACTAAGTAGCGGCGCATAAAACACACCTATATTCCAAATTTCATCAATATCCATCATGTAGTTTCTGAGTAAAATGCCTGTGACATACGGACAGACAGACAGACGGACGGACATGACGAAACTATAAGGGTTCCGTTTTTGCCATTTTGGCTACGGAACCCTAAAAATCTAAAAATCCATCCAACAGAAGTCAAAAAAATTTTTTTTCAGCAAACGTCAACGTGAGGTACATAATTCGATAGTTCTTTTAAAAACATTATAAGGCTTTTATGTACTTCTTTTCGATTAAGTGAATGCTTTCGGAAATAATCGCTCCGAAAGTTGCATAAATTGTGTCCGGGGGGGACACACCTTTAACTTTTGAACCGTAAATCCAAAAAATATGAAAAAAATCAGGAAGGTAACGCATAATAAATACATTCAACGAAAATTATTTTGAATAGTAAGGAATAAACCGTTTTGAAGTTATTGCCGAAAAACTTTTCAACCAAAAGATTTTAAGTGCCATTGATTTACACGGCATTTAAGACCTTTTGCCAGTTGTTTATTAAGACGTTTTTTTTTGTACGGTGGTACGGAACCCTTCGTACGCGAGTCCGACTCGCACTTGGCCGGTTTTTATTTTTAATTTGTTACATTCTAGTTCATACCTAAGAAACATCATATTTCTTTCGTATGAATCGTATCGTATAAAACTCGTGAAGTTGACAAGGTTCTATGACGGAACCGTGAATATTTCGGCTGGGTCAACGATCTTGTGTGACATTGCTTTTACTCGCTAAGTTATTTTGTTGTGACAATCTCGAAATGATCAAATATGCACAAGAATTGCAAGTTGGGCGGACATGTAATCAAGTGGTTTTCGAAGTTGTTGTGGCAGTTTTTAGGGTTCCGTAGCCAAAATGGCTAAAAAGGAACCCTTATAGTTTCGTCATGTCCGTCCGTCCGTCCGTATTTCACAGGCATTTTACTCAAAAACTACAAAACGTATACTGATGAAATTTGGAATATAGATGTCTTGTAGATGCCGCAACTAAGTTTGGTAGTTAAATAAGTATGTATTTAGTTAAGTAGTTGTTTGTGATATCCAATGTAGTATTGTCACAATTATTGTAATGTGTTTAAAAGAGAAACTGGTGAGTTTCTTCCGGTGCTTATTCTCACCAGAATGTCATCTGCCGAAGCGCCAAAAGAATCAGACATGTGAAAGAGCCCTTGAGGCCTACTTGCAGAAATAAATTATTTCATTTCATTTCAAATAATACAAATAAAAATATCTAGCACTCCATACATGTAACAGAAGCTAAGAATTTTTTTTTTCACAAAATGTCAACGTGTGGTACATAGTTCGACAGCTCTTTTGAAAACATTTTAAGGTTATTAAGTAATGTTTTTGATTAAGTGAATACCTTTGAAAATAATCGCTCCGAAAGTTGTGAAAATTGTGTCCCCCCCCTCTATCTTCTAAACCGTGTGTCCGAAAAATATAAAAAAAATTACAATGATAACGCTCAATTAACACTTTCAACAAAAATTATTTTCAACAAGATCGGATTAACCGTTTTTAAGTTATTGCCGATAAACTGCGCTTCTCAACAAAATGACGTAATTGCTATGAAGATACGCTCTTTTGTTGTACTTTTTTTACATCGTATTTTTTACCTTATAGTTACGGCTATAGAACCCTACACTGAGCATGGTCCGACATGCTCTTGGCCAGTTATTTTGCCATCAAGGTAATTGTCCATATTTTTTTAATCGACCTCAAAAGGTAGGAGATTTTCAGTTGGTCGGAATTCTACTTTGCTTACTTTGGTTCGCTCTAGGGCTTCCAATAGGTACCGGTATTTTTAGTATGGGAATTTTTATATTATTCATAATATAATATTGGAAGCCCTAGTTCGCACCGGCCGCTAGCGGCTCATGGAGTGTGACCATACATGTGACATGCGCAAAATGTGTCATTAAAGTGAACAGAGTGATATCGTCATTACTTAAAATAAATGGCTAAGAGCATATCGGACCATGCTCAGTGTAGGGTTCCATAGCCGTAACTATAAGGTAAAAAATACGATGTAAAAAAAGTACAACAACAAAAGAGCGTATCTTCATAGCAATTACGTCCTTTTGTTGAGAAGCGCATTTTGTCGGCAATAACTCAAAAACGGTTAATCCGACCTTGTTGAAAATAATAAGCGTTATCTTTGTAATTTTTTTATATTGTTTGGACACACGGTTTAGGTTTAGAAGATAGAGGGGGAGGGACACAATTTTCACAACTTTCAGAGCGATTATTTCCAAAGGTACCACGTTTAAATTAATTTTTCGCGCAAACAGCTGTACTTGGGTGTATTTTGTTGATTTGATATAAAAGTCGAAGAAATAAGCTATCGATTAGTCCAAATATCATACGATTCTAGCCATAGATTTTTTCATCACAATTGCTCGAAAACGGTGTCATTACACTACACGTAGGTTCTGCGGGCCGTAAATGACCTATTACGCCTTAGGGCGTAGTGGTTTTCTTTTTAAATTTGAAACGCTGGTTCTGTTTTACTCTTATTTGTCATGTTCAAAGGAAACGCCAACTTACTTTTTTAACTTTTATCACTGAAATAAAATACATGTGAATACATATTTCGGTAATATTAATTAAATGTTTAAATAATGTATTTCAGTATTTTGCAAATTTAAAATCAACCGTTTTAGGTCTTTACCGCTCTGGTTTCCGAACGTGACTTGACATTCGCATTGTCTATGGACATATGTCACTAATGTAATTTCCTGTTTTAATATTTTCTTGTCATACTGGGTCGATTAGTAAGATTATATTATTAAGATTTCCTCACAAGTGTGATGAAAAACTGTTTGCCATGGGCGGTAAAGGAATCACAAGCTCGTGTTATTAAAGCCCTTAATCTCGGGCTTATAACAAACACTCGTTTGTAATTCCTTACTTACCGCCCTAGATACACAATGTACTACTACCCGACTGCGGCGAAGCCTAAAAGGAAGGTTATGTGTTTGACCTGTATGTATGTAAATATGTATGTATGTCCGTTCTTAACTACTCAACGACACACCCGATTTTGTTAAATGATACATCATTAGATTAGTCTTGATGGCGGGAGTGTCACTGGGTACGTAACATTTGTGAAAAAGAAACGAAATGGCGGATTTATGCACTTTAATACGTGAACTTTAATATATGTACCAAATTTCAAATCAATCGGTCCAGTACTTTCGGAGCAAATAGGCTGTGACAGACAGACAGACACACGAGTGATCCTATAAGGGTTCCGTTTTTTCCTTTACGGTACGGAACCCTAAAAACTGTTTAGCCCGTCAGTTAGATTATTAAAAAAATATTGTACACGTATTTTTTCTTTGCCAAACAAAAAATGACGAGGATACAGTGCTCAGCTGTTTTCAGTGACGTCACTATTTGGTACAATTTTCACCTAGGAGTGACGTCACATCACAAGCCCCCACTCTGGAAGTTTGATCTACTGTATACTTTGTCGATTTTAAATAATTTGATAAACCAAAAAATATGTGTCCCATATTTTTCTATAACCAGATCTAACTGACGCGAAGTAAAATTATATGTTTTTAACCCAGTCGTCATCCGTATTCTGTACTCATTTCGATGATAATAAGATAATTGGTCATAAACAACAATAAACATGTTTACTTAAACCCTTTAACTTCAACTGCTACTTTAAATTAAAGGTCAAGAACGCTGACCTTGCTAAAAGCAGGCTAACTACGAGTTAAACTTGCACACCTAGGGTTCCGTACAATGAAATCGCAGAATATTTATATTACGATACGGACGGAATAAGTTTCTCTTTGTCACGAGGTCGTCTGTCCACCGAGTCTAGGGCCGTCCTACCGCAGTACAATATAGCCGTAATCTGGGGGCACGGCAGTGCCCCCGCCAAGTCGAGCAAAACAAAGGCACGGCCGTACCATCCTTTTCTCGAAGCCATTCAGGCCATTTTCAGCCTCCCGTAATTTTGTACTGGCTAAAGTTAGAACCCTGAAATTTCAGGAATATATAGGACAGAATAAGACTTATTAAATTGCCTATTATTGCCTTGCCTATTATTTAACCATGGAGGAACACATTTTATAGATCTAATGATAGGCAGTCGGTGGAAATCGAGTTCTGTTGATACCCCTCCCGGTCCTGACTTGGTTTAACTTTAAATCTCAAAACTTTTTTGTTGTAGGAGAACTACGTTGCGAGACTTGCATCTTTTTACATGTAATGTTTTTGATGGGATATTATTAGTTCTGATAAAAGCATCGATAATATACAATATGTAATTCGCTAACTTTTTGTTTTAATTTTTTTAGTTGACCCCCAAAAAGTGGCCCCATGATTAAAATTCATATATTTTCGTGACATGTCCCTGTTTGGGTCATTAACCTTAATATATGTAGCAAATTTCAACTTAATCGGACCAGTACTTTTGGAGCAAATTGGCTGTGACAGATAGACAGACACACGAGTGATCCTATAAGGGTTCCTTTTTTCCTTTTGAGGTACGGACCCCTAAAAATACTGCTATTATACTTTGTCTTTACGGTAAGTTTATACAAAACAGGAAAAATAGTAGTACCGTAATTTAGTAACTCACAAATGGCCGCGTCGCGTTCTAAAGTCATTGATTAATGATATAATGGATATCATTTAATCGATCAGCAAAATATTCTTATTTCGGCGAACAGAAATATGTATTTGGTCAGCCAAAATAGCTAGTTGGTAAGCAACTTATGGTTAGCAAACATTTATAAATCTGTCTGCAAATTAATGATATACTGAACTGCTGTAAATTATTTTGGTCAGCAAATTAAATATTTGAGCTGCATTGAGCGACCAATTCGAGACGACCCAGGGGGTCGCGACCCACACGTTGAAAAACACTGCTTTAAAAAATAGGCAAGCCGGTGGGAATCGGTTTCTATGGACGCCAAGCCACTGGCTCTTACCTAACATGTATTACTACTTTGATTACTTTCTAATGGTAAGCAAAATATTTCATTTTGTCTATCAAAAAAAAGGGGGCAATAAAATATAACTGGTCATTCACAAAATGGGCGCAACTATTACGAAGTTCATTCAAATATACTCCTTTTTTTTATATATCCTTTTATCATTACTCTTATAATCCCTTTTACGGGTGTGTAATGATTGATATAATAACTTTAGATATATTTTCACTATATATAACAACATTTGACATAATTTCTAAGAATATAATCACTCAAGGGGCATATAAACGTTTAACATAACTAACAACTTTTTTTTTACTATTCAATGTACCTCAACTTCCCTCGTCTAATGTAAATAAATAAAATACTAACAACGAAAAATATAACTTCATGGGATATAATGTTCTATAAGTATAAAAGACATTTGATTTGATATAACGTTTATCGAATATAATGAAGATGTAATATAAGTATTACTGATATAATATGTTAAAAGGTATAAAAATACTATATCTGCAAGAGCTCATGCGTTGAAGCGACAAAAAGTGGAGTATGTTGTGATTGCAAGATACCTAAAACTCCTCCTCGCTTTGCTCGTCTTTGTACCTAACTGTGACTCTATCACAGTTTTTAGTTCGATACACAAGTTCACATAAGGACAGGATGACCCGAGTCATCCTTCCCGCTGGTCCGCTGCTCACTCTGAGCAATCAGCGCAAAGTCAAGGTGGCCCTGGCCAAACGACCTGGTTCGACTCCAGGCGTTCAGCCCCCACCTAGCCCGATCATATCGAGGTGGACCGGACAAGGTGACCTGGTTCGACCCCAGGCACCCCGGCACCCACCCAGTCCGACCTAACTCAGGGTGGTCCGGCTAGCGACCTGGTTCGACCCCAGGGAACGCCACGGCCGACCACCCGGTCCGACAATCGCTACGCCCGGGTATGGGTTGCGAGTTTGTCAGTTGCTAAAAAAAAAAAAATCTATCACAGTTTTTAGGGTTCCGTTCCAAAATTGTTAGAAAGGAACCTTTATGGTGCGACTCTGTCTGTCTGTCCGTCTGTCTGTCCGTTTGTCACAGCAAGATATCTCAGGCAGGATCTACTGATGCTATCGACTTGAAATTTGGAATAGTGCTAACAATCGCTAACCCAAACCTATTGGATAGAAAATATATCATAACTTTTTTAGTTTTTTTTAAAGGGGACCGAAATGGGATATCGAAAATCAAAAGTAGGTAGAGCTATTATATCGAGTCATTAATCAAATGAATGAACTTAATGAGTAGATTCCAAAAATATTTTATGTTTTTTCTTAGACATGTAGTTTTTGATTTAATAAAAAAAAAAAACGTTAAAAAAATACCATTCCCCCTATTATCATAGAAGTTACTGAACAGAAAAATCTGTAATAATTACCAATTATTAATGTTATCCTAAATATTACAGGAAAAATATAACTGTTTTCCTAACTTGCAACTTGCCCGGTTTTTATTTATTAAATAAATAAATAATAAATAAATAAATTAGGGGACAATCTTACACAAATCGAAGTAGTCCCATAGTAAGCTCAATAAGGCTTGTGTTATGGATACTAGACGACGATATATTTAATAGATACATACATACAAATACTTAAATACATAGAAAACATCCATGACTCAGGAACAAATATTCTATATATAATATTATTATATTATTAAATTAAATATTATATTATTATTTATTGCCAGCCAAATCTTTGTATGCTGCCCAAATGAATTAATTGCTTATTTTTTGCGGATCTATTTTAATATCGGCTGACCATTTAATTACTTCCGTGATATAATTTGCTTCCGCGAAAAGTATAGGTAATCAATGTAATATCAAAACAATTTTAAGGTCATTCGAGTCAGTCCGTTTTCCATACATACAAAAAGAGGGTCATCATTCGTTTTCACGGTATCAACTATGTTTGAAAAATCTTATTTAATAGGTTGATTCATTTTGTCAGCGCAAAACGACATGAACTCTGAAAAAGCCCAAAAAATATTTTCAGCCAAAATTGGTTTCATTTCTAAGGTTCCGTACCAAAATGGTAAAAAAGGAACCCTTATGGTGCGACTCTGTCTGTCTTTCCGTCTGTCCGTCTGTCTGTCCGTCTGTCACAGCAAGATATCTCAGAATCTGCTGACGCTATCGACTTGAAATTTAGAATAGTATTAAAAGTAGCTAACCCGAGCCTGTTGGATGTAAATAAAATCTTGTAACTTTTTACTTTTTTTTAAAAGGGTCCGTAATGGGACTTTGAAAATTGAAAATAGGGCTATTATATCGAGTGTGGTATCAAATGAAAGTGCTTGATTTGTAGGTTAAAACACCTTTATTGTTTTATTTCTTAAATAAGCAGTTTTTGATTCTTAATGAAAAATGTTAAAGAAAATACCATTCCCCCTTATTATTTTCGAAGTTACTGAACAGAAAAATCTGTAATATTTACCAATTATGAATGTCATCCTAAATATTACAGGAAAAATATAACGGTTTTCCTAACTTGCACCGTTTTTGAGAAATTTGCAAAAATCGAAATACATACTTATTTGCTCCTACTAAACTAATCGCCATACAGTTTTTCTTGAACTATTCATGTGTCTACTTATGAGTTTGTACGGAACCCTCGGTGCGCGAGTCTGACTCACACTTGACCGGTTTTAAATGATGCTAACTGATGCTGCTGACCTTGAATGGCCGATCGCGTGTTATTTCTGGTTTTTAACCCCCGATGCACAAAGAGGGTTATAAGTTTGACGCCAATACATAGGTATGTCTGACTGTCGGTGTGTCTGTATGTGGCATCGTAGCTCTCGAATCGATGAACCGATTTCGATGCGGTTTGATGGTAAAAATCGATCCAGCAGTTTGATGGGTATCGGCTCTTATCCAAAATGACGTAAGACATTTTGGCATAAAATGGAATTATTTTATATTTTAGTACAAAAATAACATTTAATAACCACATTTTTACTAAAAAAAAACCCGACGTCGGTGCACTTTGAAACTGCATAAAATCTGCCATTGTGTTTATTTTAACGAACTTCATACCCAATGACACTTGCACCATCAAGACGAATCTAATGATGTATCATTTATCAAAATCGGATGTGCCGTTTAGTAGTTACGAGCGGACACAGGAACGGACATACATACATACAGGTCAAACACATAACCCTCCTTTGGGCTTCGCCGCAGTCGGGTAAAAAGCAAGCAAGCTTTATTTTAAACTTAATAAAACTGTTTAAAAACCCTGACTAATTAAGGTAAAACAACAGCTTATCTTAAAAACATAAAAGGCCAATCCAATAGATAGGTTAGGTTCATATTATTTTTACGTTTTTTGTCGTTTTTTTTTCAATTAAGGAAAGAAAAAAAGAATAAATAATTTATTGAGCGTAAAAACATAGTCTTCCGAAGTGTTGAAAGGCCTCCCACAATGAACCGACGATCTGGTGAAAACCGCTTGAAGCCGCTGGGTAATACCAGCACAATCGTCGAGATCCTTGGGGAAGGCAGTGTCCAGCAGTGGACGTCTTTTGGCTGGCAAAAACATAGAAGAGATCCCTTACAGGGATAAGTTCGCCTTTGTACATAACCATTGATTTATGTATTGCTTTTGTAAAATTGTATGTGCAATAAAGTGTTTACATACACACATACATACATAGTACAGTCAAGGAATTTAATTTCCCACCCGTTTCATTGAAATGTTGTTAAGCATTCACGATGCATTAAGGTCGAAATTTCTGTTTCAGTAATAGTATTTAAATGTCAATACGTATTATTTGTCACTGCACATTACAGATAACCTCTTTGCGAAGTCATTTGCTCATCTAATTACAAATACGTGTCAGTTGGTGTCAGTGTCAATCGAGAAAATTTTAAAATAATTCCGAATACAAACTCCGGAAAGTCTATTGCAAACGTCGATAATCTAAATTTCGTTATCTGCGTTCCTTTCATTCGAATATTGCAAGAGCGAGAAAGATGGACTTTCTTCGAATTTCGATTCCGCGGTTGTCGTCTTTTTTTGGTAGTGCCTTGACGTTCCAAATTTCAGTTCACCATGTCAACGTTGTTAATCTGTTACCTAGTTACTGACACAAAACAATGCGTGAGATATGTCAAAGTAACGTCGTACTCTAGCTAGCTCTTATGATGACAGTATGCTATACGATATTGCACCTTAGGTGGGTTGGAAATTAAATTCCTTGACTGTACAATAAAAAGAACATCAACAGTAGGTAAGTATGCCTTGAGCGGGTACGCGCTATACTCTGTGCTTTTAGGTACTTAAAAAAAGCTAAACAAAAAACCACGTGACTCGGGTCGTTCAGCCAATCAAAGTAATGTTTTGTATCTGTGGCACAATACCACTGGCTGAACGACCCGAGTCACGTGGTTTTTTGTTTACCTTTTTTTAAGTACCTAAAAGTACTGAGTATAAATAAGGACCTCATGACCTCACTTAGCATATTGCCACTGAAAGCCGTGAGGTTTTCGGCGAGGCCCTCGGAGACTAAAACTGTATAAATTACTTAAATTGAAATTTATATTTTATTTGTAGTTTGCGTTTGAAATAAGTACTCGTATATAAAAAACAAAGTTTATTGAAAGTCCTCAATTAAAAAGCTGCGCGTACGGAAAAAGCCGCTTTCTGGCCAAGTGTAGACATAAAATGATGTACACAACACGGGAGGTAATAAAGAAAGCCCTCGATCGCATATTTAGGTCCCTCGCTTGCAGCTCGGGCCGCAAACTTCTGCGATCTCGGCCTTTGTTTGTATTACCACCCTAGTTGTGTAATGTACTATTATGCCACACCTGGCTGCGCGTACGGAAAAATTCCCATTCTGGCCAAGTGTAGACATAAAATGATGTACACAATACGGGAGGTAGGTAATAAAGAAAGGCCGAGATCGCAGATGTTTGCGGCCCGATCTGCAAGCGAGGGACGTAAATATCCCCTCCGCTGTGGGAAGGCCCCTCGGGCCTTGGCAAAAACTTCGGCGCATCTGTGGCATGGCCCGACGGGCTTTCTTCGTATGTGTTTATATTTATTGCTATATTTCAGAGAAACCCATATTTGTCTCTCTTTAACTCGTTAAATCGTCATGTGAACGAAGCAAGACGGCTAGCAAGCTAACATTTGAATGTGCAACGGTTGAAAAAAGTCGTAAATATTGGCAGTCAAAAACCGAAGCTGACGCGGGTGTGTTGTGGTGTTGTACGTTAATTACGATTAAAGTGAGACAATTTTATGAAAAAAAGAAGCGGAAATCTAATGCCATTTAAGTCATATTTTGTTTTTAAAAAGTTTTGGTGTGGTTTTTAACTATAATCTGTGTTAAAATTGTGAAAAAAACAACATGCCAACTAATAGCCTAAACTTCCATGTACGATTTCTTAGTCTTTTCTAATGTTTTACTATTTTGCAAAGCCATTAACATACGTCTTAGTTATCATGTGTTTTATTAAATGCATTTAAATAAGATTAAATCTCTTAAAAGTGATAAATAGCTCACAAAACAAATTAACGGTCGGTACAAGGCCCCTCGGGCTTCGTCACAGACTCTTGGTGATGGCCCGCCGGGCCGCCCCACAGATAGCGCATTAACGCACGTTTGCATAACATGGATACACCATGGACTAACTACTGCCGAATGGACTAACCTTTATATTGCCAAATATTTTTTTAAATCGTGTTTTCAAGTTTGATGACACGTTTAGCTCAGTGGTTGTAACCCTGCTTACTGTGCGCTGGTTCGAATCCCGGGAATATCTCCCTTTAACTCAGCCCATGGTCGTATGTCCATATTAGTCTAACCATATATTTGTTACTTCGATTATATTTGTACTGTTTTAGATTAAGTTTTTACATGTTTTTTGTTCAATGAGAGAACTTATTATTGTTTTATATTAAAGCTTAGTTAAGGAATATGCCGGGAAATTAAATTTCTCTGGGTTAAACTTGCTGGTTGCTGTGATTTTTCAATATTTCGGGAGCAGTCATTTTGCATGAAAAAAAAGGCCTTTTTTTAAATCGTTTTTTACTTGATATCTACTGCACCTACAATAGTATTGCATTGGTGACGGCTAGTTCATGACTTTAATTCCTTGTTTAAACACGAATTTAATAACTAGGTGGTAGTACCCCGCCACAATGTATGTAATTCAAAACCCCCTTACAACACCATTTCTAGGGTTGACAGCATTTTGGTGAAGTTTTGAAATGGTGTTTATTGCAAATTTTTAGTCTAAAGCCTGCCATTTTATGACTGTATTATGTGTATTTTATATTGAATTACATAATGAAAGCACCAACGTAGCCAGAAATCTGTTTTTATTTATTTAAAATCAAAAAATATGGTAGAAATTTAGGTACCCTTATAATTAACTCATCTGTTCAGATATCACACCTCAATGTTGATATGGTATTTTACACTGGCAGTAAGGTAATTTAATAGAGAGCAGATTTATTTCAAATTATAAACTGTAACTCCGTAAAAAGCTGAGTAAAACGTAATTTTCCACCTGGATGTGCTCTTTGAAGGCCTGTCTGTGGAGCAGGCCCCACGGGCTTCCACAGATGAGGGGGTACTGCCATATTTATTTGCCACAGTTGAGGGGATATGCGATCGATTGTTTGTATTACCATCTTAGTTTGTGTAATGTACTTATATTTTAAGTAATTGAGATTGACTGAGAGTTTCGCCTTGATAAAATATATCAAGCCATCGTGTATCGATGTTGTGGAAGTGAATGATAACCCTCTTTTTATTTGTATGGAAAACCGAATTGGGAGAATCCATACAAACGAGTTTGTTTCATTTTATAATTTGATTAATTGTGTTGGTACAAAATAATATTTTAAACAAACGTGTTTTTTGACCGTGAATTATTGGCAACGGATAATCTATGTTGTTTGTTGACCGATTTGACAAAAAAGCGAGGGTTCTCTGGTCGGTCGTTTTTTAGGGTTCCGTACCTCATAAGTTTAATTTTTAATTTTTTGTTAATTTTTTTTATTTTTATTTATTAACACATCAAAGGTCCACATTAATGATGATGACCTCAAAGGAAAAAGCGGAATCCTTATAGGATCACTTTGTTGTCCGTCTGTCCGTCCGTCCGTCTGTCTGTCTGTCCGTCTGTCAAGACCCTTCATCTCGGGAACGCATGGAGGTATCGAGTTGACATTAAAACCATATACTCAGGTCTATGGTCCCTTGAAGCCGTAAACAAATCAACATTCTAGGCTAAGGTAACAAAAAAAAAGATATGGCCATTTATGCCGCAAAAAACGTACATTTCGAGGAGGAACGTTAGAGAAAGTTACCAATTTTAGCCGCTCAGATGGCGTTGTACGTCGTTTGCGTAGTGTTTTTATTATTTTTAGCTAAACCCAACCAAATATTTACTATTTCTATGTCTTGGCGGGACCAGTAAAAAATGATGAGCTTAAATCGCAACCAATATCAGCTCTAGGGTCTTCTTGTGGACAATAAAACAGATTTTTTTTAAATAATCGCAATTTTCCACATTCTCGCACACACGCGTACCCGTTGACAGTCATTAGTGTCAGTGACTGTCAATAATTATTATTATGACAGTATGACAGGTCATGTTTGTTTACATATTTTGGCGCCATTTTAATCTATTTGATAAAGATTTAGACGTTCAGGTGATGTTGATATATGAAGTTTTAGTTTCGTACTACATATATTGTTAGGTATCCAATATATTTTTATATTTCTGATTTTTTGATTACCTATCTGCACATGTTTGTTACTTCTTTCTTTGCAAATTGACCTCTCACATATGAATGGTTAGTTGTGCATGTAACTTACATGTAACCAGTATACTTACTGACCTAAGTTAGTATACTTTTATAGTATACTTACTTATTAGCCAAGCCAAGAAAAAAAACATATTTTATATAGTATTTTATTTATTTACTTTCATTGAGAATTGTCGCGTCAAACTTACTTACTCCAAAATGCTAAAATTCCACTACAAGCTACTTTTGTGAATATCTTGCTACTTTGTCATACATTTAGGATCTGTTATTATTGCGCTGTAAAAAAAGTTTGATTGACGGGTTCGATTGAATATTATTCATAGACTTCGGTATAATACAAAGCCAAGCCTTTCAGCTGCCTCATATCGCTTTTTAATTCTTGAACGCGCTAAGTAGGCGATCTCCAGTCTGGCTGATTCCAGCCGAACATCTCCATGCAGAGCTATAGCTTTTCATAGCAGGGGTGACGGCAACGAACTTCTGATGATGACGCAAATTAGGATTTACATGGGTAATGCATCTGGTCACGAGTGTGCGTACGTTTGTTTTCATTATTTTTAGTAAAATGGCAGTACGCTCCGGTGACTACTTCACATCAGGGAGGCTTACCACCCAAGTAGTATGCAAAATGTTGATCAAGGAAATATTTAACTAACTGTTTTCTATTCAAATAATAAAATTAATAACAAGGAATATCTTTGCTATTGTATGAAAAATTTTGACAACTTCAAATATAAATGTGACTGTTGTAGGCAACATATTTTTTTAATCGAGCATGGGAGTGCAGTAACGAAAAAGGTTTTTTTCAAACGATACATTTATGGTCAATGATAGCAAACTCTTTTAGCTTTTAAAACTAATGGACTGCATCGAAAAATCCAATATTTTTTACTAAGAATAAGAGCTCGTATTTATATCCATAGAAAAAATAACTCAAGTATTTGTACAATTTTTATCTTTATGATAATAAAAATAGGTAAAAAAACTTTTTAAGTTAAACGGTTTTATCTTATGTTAAAAAATGTACCAAAAAGTAGAAAATAAATTTAGGACACAAAACTGGATCTTTTCGAGATTTTGACATCTGTTAGGTAGAAAATCGTCCAATAAGCGGAATAACTAATAATCTGGGACTTAACATACTAAATAAAAACGTGGGGCGCAATTTTTAAATAATATTCCTTTGGACGGGCTTTCAAATATATGAGTTTTCCTACTTACATAATTAATAACACCCGCATCATGCCTTGCCTGGATTTATAACACACAGGTAATAGACAGACACATTAAGCAAAGTACCTATGTTCTAAAACCATCTCAAAGTATCAAGCAGTTAGTGCAAACCGCATCAACGTAATCCAGCAGTTTTAATGTTTATACGGACAGACAAACAGATGCGGGCGGATATATTGTTTCATAATATGTAGAGATATAGATCGATGCAAATACAATGCGCCCCACGTTTTTATTTAGTATGTTAAGTCCCAGATTATTAGTTATTCCGCTTATTGGACGATTTTCTACCTAACAGATGTCAAAATCTCGAAAAGATCCAGTTTTGTGTCCTAAATTTATTTTCTACTTTTTGGTACATTTTTTAACATAAGATAAAACCGTTTAACTTAAAAAGTTTTTTTACCTATTTTTTTTTCTAGTTTTTAGTTTAATATTCATCTTTTCACTAAAAACCATTGCGCAAACTATTCCTCATTTTGAACTATCCTCATTTCATTTTTGTCAGCCCGAAGAAAGTCAGGAGCTGAACAGGAGAATTTTTCAAACATTAGGTACTAGTAACCCTCTCTAGTTTGGTTGGACTCATTTGGTTGGCATTAATGACTCCAATACTTTATACATACTTGGGGTCGAGGAACTGATGATTGAATTAGAAAGCGAAAGCTACTAATCAATTTTAAAGGTAAAGTCTCATCTCATTTTTGCGAGTACCAATGACGAGTTTCAGGGTGCAAAACCGATGATTACACGTTCAATACTGCGGAGCTGAAGAGTAACTTTCTGCGTATCACCAACTACGCATATTATCCCAATGTAGCTCGCACCTACGCTAGCATAAGGACCGAGTTAAAGGCATTTGGGTGATTGTAAATACCTGAATGGGCTCGCCTTGCCACACTGTGACGATATACGCCTACGGTTTGGGGTTACTAGTAACAGTTCAATATTTTTACTTTCCGTTTTCTCACACCGTCATCAGGCCCTGGGCACTAAGTATAACGTACCTACCAGACTTGTCAATACAAACCGAATTACACAAAACTCGTTGGGATTAAGAAACGTCAAAATACTTCCATTTTCAACAAACAGTTGAAGATTTCCACATTTTACCTCCTGATTCCATCAGCCGACCGTCAATATCAACCAAAAAACCTAAACTCGAAAGGGTTAATAGTAACGGTTGAGGATTTCGACTGTCCACCTCGTGACTCATCATCATTGCCTTCGTTAGCAAGCATAATTCGGACTCATCAATACCAGCCAAATGAGCCTGAATTCGAAGGGGTTACTAAAAACGGTTGACGAGTTAAACTCTCTAGCTCCTGACTCTATCATCAGACCCTCGTCACCATGTATGTATAACGTATTGGGCCCGTCAATACCAAACGACCAACCGTTTGATTCAAGAGATTAGATGCTATAAACGGTTGAAGATTATCTATTCTTCATATCCTGACTCCATCTTCAGACCCTCGGCACCAACTTTAACGTATAGGGCTCGTGAATACTAATTAAATGAGACCAAACTTTAAGGGCTTGTTAGCAACGGTTGAAGAGTTCCCACTCTCTACCTCCTGACTCCATCATGAGATCCTCGCCATCAAGTTTAACGTAACGCGCTAGTCAATACCAACCAAATAAGACCAAAGTCGAAGGAGTTACTGGTAACGGTTAAAGAGTTCCACTCTGTACATCCTGACTCCATCATCAGACCTTCGTCACCAGGTTTAACGAATCGGGCTCGTCAATACCAAGCGAATGAGCCCACGCTCGATGGAGTTAGTAGTCACGGTTGAAGAGTTCCACTCTCTACCCCCTGACTCCATCATCAGACCCTCGTCACCAGGTTTAACGAATCGGGCTCGTCAATACCAAGCAAATGAACCCACGCTCGATGGAGTTAGTAGTAAAGGTTGAAGAGTTCCACTCTCTACCTCCTGACTCCATCATCAGACCCTCGCCATCAAGTTTAACGTAAAGCGCTCGTCAATACCAACCAAATAAGACCAAAGTCGAAGGGGTTACTGGTAACGGTTAAAGAGTTCCACTCTGTACATCCTGACTCCATCATCAGACCTTCGTCACCAGGTTTAACGAATCGGGCTCGTCAATACAAAGCGAATGAGCCCACGCTCGATGGAGTTAGTAGTACCGGTTGAAGAGTTCCACTCTCTACCTCCTGACTCCATCATCAGACCCTCGTCACCAGGTTTAACGAATCGGGCTCGTCAATACCAAGTGAATGAGCCCACGCTCGATGGAATTAGTAGTAACGGTTGAAGAGTTCCACTCTCCAGCTCCTGACTCCATCATCAGACCACCTTGAACTTATCATAATGTTGTATTGTCACGGAAACAGAATCTGTATGCAAAGTTTCATAAAAATCAGTTTAGTAGAAGTAGTTGAAAAAGCTGCCGCAAGATTTGACCCAAACAAACCTGACACAAACACGGTAAGCTAAATAAAACCGTTTAATAATAATAATAAAAACGGTTACAATGCAATACCACCTCCTTCTTGAAATCAGTTTAGGAAATGAAATTTGTTGATGGAGATAAACTTCGACACCGGCTGACAGCACTTTATTTTTTAATTTTTATTAGCTTAGCAGCCAGAAGTTTTAGGAGTAGGTTTTAAACAATCTAGGCATTCTTTTGACACCCAGAATCAGCTGTTGTTGATAAATGCCGCCCTTTTGTTTACACCGACATGATACTCTACACTCACACAAACAACGGTTTGATAAAAAATTTATTAGGGTTCAAATGGATTTATTTAGAATATTTCTCATTTTTTCGGTATTTTTTTCTTATTGGCGGAATCAGAAGGAAAAGTACTATCGAACTAATAATGTTTCAAATACAGAAAATGATCACGGCTGGAGAAAAACGGGACTGAAATTTGCATGAAAATTCTCTAAAACGTTCAACCTTAATAGGGCACTTGCCGTTGACCTAGAACTATGAAATTTGGCAAGTAATACCGTATTACGAGTATACTACAAGCAAGGACCATTAAAACATGAGGACTGTCATTCTTCATACAAAAAGCTGTTCCCCGATATTTACAACGCCATCTATGTATAAGCTTGGTATAAGAATTATATTATTTAGAATTATTCAACTTTGCAAGCGTGACACAGTATTTAAATGTTAGAATTTATTTATTATTAGCTGTTTACGAACTAATTGTTACTGTACTATGTTTCTTTGTTCAATTATAACATCGTTAAATGTTTAGTTTTTTAGCGCCGTCTAGTTTTTGCCTGGATATCCCCTTTCGGTCGGGGTACGATCCAAAGTGTGGAGAATGACAGTCCTCTTGTTTTAATGGTCCTTGCTACAAGTAAGGGCTCGTCCAGAAATCATGTGATCAAATTTGGCCCCCCTCCCCCTTGGTGATATTTGGTGATTGTAACGCTACCCCCCCATTCCAAGATCACGTGTAATTTTTTGGGGATTATTACAGATGTGCGACACCCAGTGTGCGACACATCGTTTGTGCGACGTATGAGTAAGCGATGCACGGTATTGCGACGTGTCATTTGT
Organism: Eudemis profundana; assembly: GCA_947034925.1. NCBI lineage: Eukaryota > Metazoa > Arthropoda > Insecta > Lepidoptera > Tortricidae > Eudemis > Eudemis profundana. The sequence goes on along the minus strand of OX344814.1, from coordinate 2,093,119 downwards.
GCGACATGTCGTTTGTGATAAGTATCACTCGGCGATACTCAGATTAGCGACAGGGCATTTGTGCGGCACGTCGTTTGTGCGAAGTATGAATAAGCGATACTCAGATTAGCGACAGGCCATTTGAGCGACAAATAATTTGTGCGAAGTATGATTAACTAACCGTCACACAATATACCTACATTTTCAGATTTTTACGAGTATTGCATTTTTATTTTTGGCGTCATTCATATACCTACAGTTGCAAGTTAAAAAACTTAATGATGGGCCTATCACAGTTAAGCTTTTTAAGCAAGGAAGACAAAAACTCAGTCTAGTGCGTAATAAGGGTTAGCAAGTTTTTTTTATATGAAGACATCTACTTAGTCCGTAGAAAGTTTGCTTAAAAAGTTCAATGTAATAGTACGTACATTTGTATGGTAGAAGAAAATCGCAAACTAGTATAGTCGAATAGAAGTACATCGCATACCAGCACTTCGCTGATCCATACTGTCGGAAATTTGTATTGTCGGACACAAATACATCGCACAATTCAACATCGCAGAATTGCTTTGTCGATCAATAGAAATGTCGCACTAGCGGACATCGCACATTCGGTGTCGCACATCTGTAATAATCCCTGTTGGCTTTCCCGTTGTGTAAAAAAATTACACGTGATGTGTTCTCAGACCCCACCCCCCCCCCATCGTGATCATTCGTGATATTCCCCCCCCCCCCCCCCATTGACGATTACATGATTTCCGGACGAGCCCTACCTATGTCCGAGTATAGGGAAAATCTGAAAACTGCATTTCTTATTAAATCATAAAAACGTAGTCTTTATTTAAAGACAGTGTGGTAAAGACAGTTGTACAGAACCCTCGGTGGGCGAGTGCGACTCGCACTTGACCGTTTTTTTAATATGTGTGTTACCTCAGACAGAATTACCGACTTTGATGATAAAGAAAGAAAGAAAATACATTTATTTATGACACCAAAAGTTACAAAAAAGAGAAAAAATAAACAAGAAATCACTAAAAAAAAAAAGAAATCTCGCTGCCACAAAAAGGTCCCACCTCAGTATAATACCAACTCCAGAGCTGGCGCTGGTCTTCCGGTGGAACCAGACAGGGGCGACGTCATGACAAGATATTCACATGACGGGTCCAGGACAAATAGGATTATGCTATATGACATGTCTTGGCTCGGTCGGCTCGGCACACTTATTGTGGACGCGACCATTACTGACTGATGATGTGATCCATATAAATAATTGAGATATCTCCTCTAATATTACATACAATGTAATATAGCAAATTCAGTATTCAAGTTTGAAGCCGTTTTTTAGAAAACTTATGTTAAACTCAAATTTGCCTGTGTTTGAGTTTTAAGAATTTGCCATGTATCTATTAAAAAAAGAAATTTCTGCAAGTAGCCCCTCAAGGGCTCTTTTACATGTCTGATTCTATTCTTTTCTTTTAGCGCTTCGGGTAATGACTTTCTGGTGAAAAGAAGCGCCGGAAGAAACTCACCCATTTCTCTTTTTTCAATCATATTACAACAATTTATTTAGTCTTTATTGCACAATACAGGAAAGTACAAACGGCGAACTTTTAATGCCATAAGGCATTCTCTACCAGTTAACCGCTGGGCCAAACAGAAATATTAAATTGGTGCGTGAACAAGTCTAAAACCGCAAATTCGTTAACACAAATCATATACATATATATGTCACCGCCAACTAGCTTAATTAGCCATTTAGTTAACTGCCTAGCCTTTTCATTTAAATTTTAGGTTAGGTTCGTTAGTTAGCTTCTGTCCCTCAGAGCAGAAATAGAAGCCCCGCGTAGCGGGGCTTCGTCGACCTGCTGGCGGGTCATAATTTAGTGAAAATGCTAGGCATTTAACCAAATGGCTGATTAAACCAGTTGGCTGCGACATATAGGTACATAATATTTATATAATTTACATAAATATGCTATAAAATATACCTACATAATATATACTATTACATGTACCCAGTCAGTGTAAAATCTCAAGAAGACAATCTCGTAAATTGTCAGATAAATGCTTACGCAACATGCGCTTAAAGCTGGATATGCTCTGCGCTACACAATAGTACATTGTGTATCTAGGGCGGTAAGTAAGGAATTACAAACGAGTGTTTGTTATAAGCCCGAGGTGAAACCGAGGGCTTTAATAACACGAGTTTTACCGCCCGTGGCACACACAATGTTTTTCATCACACTTGCTCGAAAATGGTGTCATTACACGTAGATTTTGCGGGCCGTAAGTGACCTATTACGCCCTAGGGCGTAATGGTTTTCTTTTTAAATTTGAAACGCTGGTTCTGTTTTACTCTTATTTGTCATGATCAAAGGAAACGCCAACTTACTTTTTTTAACTTTTATTACTGAAATATTTATTTAAACAGAACTGTTATTGCAAATACATGTAAACACATATTTCTGTAACATTAATTAAATGTTTAAATAGTGTATTTCAGTATTTTGCAAATATAAAATCAACCATTTTAAGTTTTTACCGCTATGGTTTCCGAACGTGACTTGTCGTCTTGATATATGTCACTGTCAGATTTACAATTTTATTTAGGTTAAGTAAGGTTATTTTAATCAGATTTCCTCACAAGTGTGATGAAAAACATTGTGTGTGCCACGGGCGGTAAAGGAATTACAAACTCGTGTTGTTAAAGCCCTCGGCTTCGCCTCGGCCTTGTAACAAACACTCGTTTGTAATTCCTTACTTACCGCCCTTGATACACAATGTACTATTTCATCACACTTGTGAGGAAACCTTAATAATATAACCTTACTAATTGCCCCAGTATGACAAGAAAATATTAAAACAGACAGTGACGTTAGTGACATATGTCCATAGACAATGCGAATGTCAAGTCACGTTCGGAAACCATAGCGGTAAAGACCTAAAATGGCCATTTTAGTTGATTTTATATTTGCAAAATACTGAAATACACTATTTAAACATTTAATTAATATTACCGAAATATGTGTTTACATGTATATACAATAACAGTTCTCTTTAAATAAATATTTCAGTGATAAAAGTTAAAAAAGTAAGTTGGCGATTCCTTTGAACATGACAAAAAAGAGTAAATCAGAACCAGCGTATTCAAATTAAAAAAGAAAACTTTACGCCCTAGGGCGTAATAGGTCATTTACGGCCCGCAAAACCTGCGTGTAATAACACCATTTTCGAGGAAGTGTGATGAAAAAAACAATATGACGTATCGTACGATTAATCACGCAAAATAGGCGCATGTTTGTCGTCGAGATACGGAAAATAAGCCCGCGTTAACCTATAACCTATATCGTACGATTAAAAAAAAAACCGGTCAAGTGCGAGTCGGACTAACGCACCGAGGGTTCCACACAACTAATAAGTAGATATATTCATAGTTCAAGAAAAACTGTATGGCGATTAGTTTAGCAGGAGCAAATAAGTATGTGTTACGATTTTTGCAAATTTCTAAAAAACGGTGCAAGTTAGGAAAACCGTCATATTTTTCCTGTAATATTTAAAATGACATTAATAATTGGTAATTATTACTAATTTTTCTGTTCAGTAACTTTGAAGATAATAGGGGGAATGGTATATTTTTAATGTTTTTTATCATAAATCAAAGAATATTTATTGAAGAAAAAAAATAAAAACAGTGTTTTAATCTACAAATTAAGCCTTTTCATTTGATATCCCACTCTACTCCTACTCTACTTTTGATTTTCGACATCCCATTTCGGTCCCCTTTAAAAAAAGTAATAAAGATTTTTTTCTGTCCAATAGGCTTGTTTTTAACACTATTCCAAATGTGAAGTCGATAGCATCAGTACATCCAGAGATATCTTGCTGTGACAGACGGACAGACAGAGTCGCACCATAAGGCGAAGAACACACTGAAATCGCCCATCGCCGCGATTTTTTCGTACTATGCGCAGCTACACGTAAAAAATCGCCGCGATTTACGCGCCAGTGTGCGCCACCCCGCGATTTTTCTATACAAATCGATGATTCTACATACAAAGTTGAAAAGCGCTGAGTCGCGTGTCGCCGCGATTTTCGCTGTAGTGTGTTCTTCGCCTAAGGGTTCCTTTTTTACCATTTTGGTACGGAACCCTAAATATATCGTTTTAATGCTGTTGATTCTTCATGGTCAAATAAGATAAATCACCTAAATTATTAAATTAAATTTTTTGCTTATCAAGAGTCAGAATTTATTTTTAGTTAATAAATTACATTAGCAAATTAGCAAATGGCAATGAGCAAGATTTACACGGTCAACGGCATTATGAATCAGCTGTGACTTTGCGGAAGTCCATGTTAAATAAAAACAATACTTATCTTCATGCACTCACAAGCAAAACGAAAAAAACATGCAAATAAATATAACAAACCACAACAAAAAAAAATACAAAACTCCGCTCTGGAGTTTCGGGCTAGCACTTATTATGTAACATGTTAGATAGGTTATAGGTCACGCAAAATAGGCGCATGTTTGTCGTTAAGTTGCGGAAAATAAGCCCGCGTTAACCTATAACCTATATAACATGTTATCATATCGCGGATTAGCAAAGCAATATTTTTGTTTTTAACTGACTTCCAAAAGAAGGACGGTTCTCTATTCGTCTGTATGTTTTTTTTTGTATGTTTGTTACGCGATTACTCGAAGATGGCTGGACCGAATTGAAAAATTCTTTTTTTGTTTGAAAGGGTATACTTCCGAGGTGGTTCCATTGCAACCAAATCAGGATCTGATGATGAAATCGTGGAGAAACCGAGGGAACTCTTCAAATATTAGAGACACACATATAGCGATTTCGGTATTTTTCGTAGTTTCTCGTCCTTTTCTTATTAGCAATAAGTTTTTAGTGTTAATCGACTTCAAAAAAGAAACAAATGTTTATGTAGGTTTCTTCCCCGATTATTTAAAAACGGCTGGACCGATTTAGAAAATTATTTTTTTGTTTGAAAGGGTATACTTCCGAGGTGATTCCATTGCAACCAAATCAGGATCTGATGATGGGATCTTGGAGAAATCGAGGGAACTCTTCAAATATCATAGGCACACATATAGCGATTTAAGTATTTTTCTTAGTTTCTCGTGCATTTCTTATTAGAAATAAGTTTCCAGTCTTAACCGACTTCAAAACAAAGAGTAATTTTTATGTAGGTTTGTTCCCTGATTACTTGAAAACGGCTAGACCGATTTGGAATTTTTTTCTTTTAACTAAATAGACTTCTATTTGGTTAAAACAATATTTTTACAGCGCCACTAACAATTTAAAAATAAAGTAAATTTTTAAAACAAAAAATAAAAACCGACTTCTAAAAACTTAAACTAAAAAGCAGAAAATAATATGTTAATTACCCCAAAGAAATGGATAATCAACGATTCATATATACATATACAGATATTTATAGTTTTCAACCTGTTGTTTTTTGAAGTCGGTGCCAGCTAAGGAGCTCAGTAGCCAGCTTTGCGTGGCAGGCACCGACTTCAAAAATAACAGGTTGAAAACTATAAATATCTGTATATGTATATATGAATCGTTGATTATCTATTTCTTTGGGGTAATTAACATATTATTTTCTGCTTTTTAGTTTAAGTTTTTGGAAGTCAGTTTTTATTTCCCACTAGCGACCCGCCCCGGCTTCGCACGGTGTTTCTCTATTATATTATGCATGTATTATACATATAAACCTTCCTCTTCAATCACTCTATCTATTAAAAAAAACTGCATCAAAATCCGTTGCGTAGTTTTAAAGATTTATACATAAGGACAGAGAAAGCTACTTTGTTTTATACTATGTAGTGATTCTTTATAGAAAGAAACATGTTGTTTCTTCATTGGTTTTTAATGCGGGTAAATTACACCACATTTCTATGTTACATATATAGATACAAGAAATCAAAGTACATAGAAAAATTAAATGGCTATGGATTAGGTTAAAGTCCTATTAAAAAATAGATGATACGGAAGTCAAAGTAGGTGGCAAAATTGAGGGTGTTTTCTGGGTGTTACGGTGGACGAATGGTTGAGTCGCTGGGCCGGAAATCCAGAGGTACCGGGTTCGATTCCCGGTCTGTTCACAGGTGAGCGCCATTTAATTTTTCTATGTACTTTGATTTCTTGTATCTATATATGTATGTAGTGATTATTATATACTAGCATTTACTCGCGGCTTCGCCCGCGTTATTTCAGTTAATCCCCAAGGGGACTCTTTATCGGGATATAAAGTATCCTATGTTTCAACCAGGGCTTGGTCTCCTTGCATGCTAAACTTCATCTCAATCCAACCAGTTACCTTGTTATAATTATGCTCATTTAAATTTTATTTTTACTTAAATTTATTTTTTATGATTATTACAATTATTTATTGAACTGCGTCTGGCATTTATACGATTAAATTATTATTGGTAAAGGATCCGCTATTTTACTAACATAGGCTCTAAGTTAATATGTTACTAACGTGATCACCCAAATACTCCGAATTATTTTATTCCGGATTTCAAAACTCCGAATTTCATAAATCCTAAAAAATAAAATTCCGATTATTGAAAAACACGATATTTATTATACCGAATTCCAAAAATCCGATTTTTCTATATTCCGACATTTATCACTCCGAAAAATTAAAAGCTCGAAAAGCCTTTGTTCGTAAAACGGAATTCCGATTTTCAGTTAATTATCCACAGCCAGTCAGTCAGCCCAAAAAAAAGTCAGGCATAGGTCAGTTTAGCTAGATCTAAGGCCTATTCTCCCACTTTTATTGAGTCGGAAATTGTATTGTTCGGTGTAGGTATTGAATTTCAGAATTTTGAAAATCGGTATATTGATTATCAGAATTCGTATTTTTGATGTATCGGGTTATCATAGATTCGGACTTTTCATTGTTCGGTGTATCGAATCTCGGCATTTTGAAAATCGGAATTCTTATAGTTAGATGTATTGTAATTTTTTTCGGAATTTAAAAAATCGGAGTTATGAAAAATCGAAATTTTAGTAATAGGCATTTTAATCCATTCGGAATTTTAAAATCGGTATTTTGATATTCGTGATTCTGAATATCGGAATTAAGTTTTTCGGAATTATGTAGTGTACCCGTTACTAACACTCTGTACCCACGGATCTTGCTATCTGCAATAACGGTTTATTATTATTATTATTTATATGTCTTACCCGTTCACGGGACAATGGTATCCCGGACCTTTGTGAGGCGTGCGCGGAGCTGAAGCCAACGCGTAGAGGCCCTTTTGACAATTTAATGAGAGGCAAAGTACACTCAGCGGATGCTGTCCCTGCCCGTGTCATGGGACGCACGCAGAGACAGCCCCCGCCAAATGCAAGGACTATTGTTGATTGATGGAATCTAACTCTACTGGGCTATGGTGGTGAGTTATGGATTGAGACATGACGGCGCCTGTCATGAAAAGTGTCTCATGGCTTTCGTGGCACTGACACACCGTGACTTGCCCTCCGCTGAGGGGCCCGTTAAATAAATAGCGACATTATGAGCAATAGTCTAGCTAGCTAGGGGCAACACCGCTGCCGAGGGCTGCAGGGTGTCGAGAGGTGTGCTGCGCTTTCTCCGAGGGTACTCGCGGCGTTATGCCCTTTAACACGTCGACGCCTGGAGCATATAGCTCTCGCGACTCCACTCTGGACGGCTGGTTAAGGCAAGCCAGAGGCGGAGGTCCTTACACTCTTACCCATGAACCCTCCCTAAGGACCCCCCGGAGCACTCGGGTACGTGGGGTCGCTACTCCCCAACAGCTCGCCACAAGCTGCCCTGCGTTATTATTATAATTATTAGTACATTACACAACTAGATGGTAATACAAAGAAAAGTCGAGATCGCAAAAGTTTGCGGCCCGAGCTGCAAGCGAAGGACGTAAATATGCAATCGAGGGTTTTCTTTATTACTTCTCATGTTGTGTACATCATTTTATGTCTACACTTGGCCAGAAAGCCAGTTTATGGCCAGGTGTGGCATAAAAATATATACGGTGATAAAATCACCCCTTATTAATAACCCTTCTTTTTGCTTCGCCGTAGTCGGGTAAAAAATATTCCAACGAATTGAGAACCTGCTTCTTTTTGAAGTCGGTTAAAACAATAACAACGGCTCCTGACTTTTTAATCTAGAATACTAGTGTTCATTATGCAGTTAGTTCTGTAGCGAATTGCATACAAAGGTTAACTTGCTAATTGATAGGATGGTTTTATGCAACTTACACCAGCAGGTAAATGCTACAACCTATAGTGTGTACTTTTAGGTATTTAAAAAGAGGTAAACAAAAAACCGCACGTGACTCCGGTCGTTCAGCCAATGGTATTGTGCCACAGATACAAAACCTTGCTTTGATTGGCTGAACGACCCGAGTCACGTGGTTTTTTGATTACCTTTTTTTAAATACCAAAAGTACAGACTATAATCTATATATTTATTTATCTAAGTATATATATATAATAAAATCGTTCCAACACTATGAACATTTAAGATTTTTCAAATTATGTAACGGTAATAAACTGATTTTGAAAGTATTGTATGTAAGTATGTTAACACTTATTGCACGTGAAATCATACAGAAACAGTGCAAAGATCAATGGTTATGTACAAAGGCGAACTTATACCTCTAAGAGATCTCTTCCAACTAACCCTTAAGCAAATGAGAAAGAATAATTAACATACATAACATCGTCGCCCCCATGCTAAACTTACAAATCTGCAATTTTGGTGAACTTGGATTTTATATACAGATTAAGATCATATTTGCGACTTTCTCAAAGTGATAGATTTGTGAGTTTAGCATGGGGCCGACGACATAATCCCGCCGCCGTTTCGTCGCCTAAATAGTTATTTTATTTCTACGTTTCATGACGCATTGGTTTTTTTACTGTAATGTCATGTTAACATGTATTAATAAATAAATAAATAAATAATATATTGTCTGCTTGTTTGTGCACGCATCATGCAAAAACTGTCGTATCATCGAACACATTGTTAACTGTACATTTGTAAACGAATGTCAACTTTATTGCAACGTATTAAAGTCTATGGGTAGTCAGTTACTACGTTTGTACAAATTTTCATGGAATTTTAGGCGCAAGGTTTACCTGACTACGGCTAAGCAAAACATTTTTATAAAAAAAAACCCGACCGCGGTGCACTTTGAAACTGCATAAAATCCGCCATTTTGTTTATTTTAACGAACTTCATGCCCAGTGACACTCGCACCATCAAGACGAATCTAATGATGTATCATTTATCAAAATCGGATGTGCCGTTGAGTAGTTACGAGCAGACACAGGAACGGACATACATACATACATACAGGTCAAACACATAACCCTCCTTTGGGCTTCGCCGCAGTCGGGTAAAAAGAGACATTTAACATGTATTTAGACAAAGTCGCGAACAGGTCCTGTAGTGAAGAAATAAGTTTCAATATAAATTGTTTTGTTGGGAAGAGCCCTTTTTTACCGACTTTGCCTTCTTTATAATCGTAATTTTCATGACAAAAACCATTCAAATGAACCCAAATACTGTGAGTTTATCTTATGTCATTTACCTAGATGATCTTATCTTCACATTTCATAATTTACATACATAATAAAATATTATGTCAGTCGGAAAACGAAAGTGAGTCGATTCTAATTTGCAAGATTCGATTATCTTGTGTTTGCTTATAACATAAATTCGACTTTTTAATTATTTTTCTTGGTCCCCTATTGCATGCTCTCAGCCATTGATCTTGTAAACCAACAAATAATTATTTTCTTGGCGTATTATCGCATGCGCCCGTTAACCTTAAACTTGGCAGTCGCTGTGTAGCACGCCTGCGCGCCCGCCGCGCGCACTGATTGTGACATTGTGAATAATACCGTTCGACGCTCGTGATTTATGGACGATCCCGTGATTTGTACAGTCTGTAAGTAAAAATACAAATACAGATTTTAATTGATTTACAGATACATCTGTAAATTGTTTAGGGTAGAGAAATGGGAAATTTAATTAAAATTATTTATTTCAGACGAAATCCATAGTGTTAGTATCCATACTTATCTTATGTTAGTTAAATTAAATCTACTGTAATAAATTGTGAACTTATGAATAATACCATTCAACGCTTGTGAGTATTTGTGAGGCTTGTAAGTGTATGATATTTTTAAAACTTTTTAGTTTTTTTTTGTAATAAAAAAATCATACGCATTGACGGAAAGCAGAAACCTTTAATCCACAAGCATAGGGGAGACCGGGTATGGTTGTCTCACGGTTAGGTTGTCACAGCAGCCATTAAATAATACGAAACGAAGGAATAATTGCATCGCTCGGTGTTAAAAGATCGCAAGAGCTTCACCTCCTTCCCTACTTCACCAATCAATGCACTTATTCCTTCGTTTCGTATTATTTAATGGCTGCTGTGACAACCAACCCGTGAGACAACCATACCCGGTCTCCCCTAGTTTTGTTACAATTTTCTTATATGTACGTGTTAGACTATATAGGATAGTACATTACTTACCTAGGGCGGCAAAGCAAAGAATGTCTCAGATCGCAGGTATTTGACGCCCGAGCCGAAGGCAAGGGCGATAAATATGCGATCTGAGGCTTGCTTTATTACCGCCCGTGTTAACATTTTACGCCTCCCCCATTTTGCGCATGCGTAGCGCGCGGTCATTGCCACTTTATGGCCAGGTGTGACGTAAGTGAAATTAAACTTATTTTAGCGAAATTATTCGTCAAAATGTTTCATTTTAATTTAAAAAAACTGACTGTAATTGATTTCTATAAGAAATGCATGAGTTACTGCAATAAAAAAAAATATGTAAAATTGCAAAATAATACGTACCTACCTATCTATTGGCCGCTTATAAGTTGTAATATTGTTTTTACTGTCGGAGACTAGAGATCTGCCATTCTCGAAAACGTTCTCCGTTTTGTACGGAGATAGAACGTTCTCGAGGACCTTTCCCTACAAAACTGAGAACCTTTCCGAGAGTTCTCGAGAACGGCACAACTCTACCGGGGTCGTTCTGTATAGTGTTGACTGTTTGTATGAATAGTTCCCCCGACAATAAACAAAATATTACAACTTGTGTGGTCCCTCGAAACTAAAAAAAATCAAATTTCTAGGCTAATGTAAAAAAACTCTCAAGAAAACCAAACTTTACAGGGTATCTCCTGTTGACCTAGAACTATGAAATTAGGCAAGTGGGCGAATCAACTTTTTTTTGTTTTATTTCTCCTTATTTGTTCATGTTTTGCATGTTTTAACATGATTTAAATGGAACACGATTTTACATCTAGAGATAGATTAAGGTTAAAAACAAAATTAAACTCGTTTTTAATAAATAAATAGGGTGACCCAGGGGACAAACACTTATTTTCATACAAAAGTGAGGGACAGCTATGTCCTCTGGGTAACTGCTTATAAACAAGTTATAATAAAAAATATTTGCATTACGTAGCTTTATTATCTGTCTTTTAAATGAGCATACACTTTATTCAAAAAATATCCGAATAAAGATTTCCTTTAAATTTTAGTCGGAGGAGGCAAAATTTGTTGACAAAGAAAAGTTGATTCACCCAACTTGTAATACCCTGTTATACTACAAGTACAGGGAAAAATGTTAAATATACATTTGTAATTAAATAAAAAAAAAAAATCCTTATTTGAAGTATTTTTCCGACTCGCACTTGTTTTTACTTTTTGGAGTAATTTTGAGTCGGGGGCTTATTAAATTTTTAATTTAAGTTTTATTGAACTCGGTTAAAAATAGGTGAGTTAGCGGCAACTGTTGTTCAGTCGAGTTCATCATCTGAGCAAAGATTGGGCCAAAACTACCTGAACAAGACCCTCTTGTCAGAAGCATAAGAACTAGATCAGATATTTTTACCCGAGTGCGGCGAAGCCCAAAGGAGGGTTATGTGTTTGACTTTTATGTATGTATGTATGTATGTCCGTTCCTGTGTCCGCTCGTAACTACTCAACGGCACATCCGATTTTGATAAATGATACATCATTAGATTCGTCTCGATGGTGCGAGTGTCACTGGGTATGAAGTTCGTTAAAATAAACAAAATGGCGGATTTTATGCAGTTTCAAAGTGCACCGCGGTCGGGTTTTTTTTAGTAAAAATGTAGTTGATCCGTTCTTTGCTCAGATAATGATGAACTCATAATAACTACTTTTGACAACGGGATATTTACCATGTATGTTTGTTTTATTGAGTTCCCGATATTTCGGCACTGTTGCAAGCCCCACCATCACGGAGTAACTGACGTGCTGCGAGTTTTTAGTTGTAGTCTACCCACACACCATAGCGATCTACCCTCTTTCGGGTTCGCTTCTTCCGCGCGTTGTTCACAATACTACTACTAACAATATGCCACTAGTAGTTATTATGTGAATGACCATGTTAGCTTAAAATCGTATAATGATGAACTCGACTGTATGATCGCCTAGAGTTGTACCGTTCTCGAGAACTCTGGGAAACGTCCTCAGTTTTGTATGGGAAATGTTCTCGAGAACGTTCTCTCCATACAAAACGGAGAACGTTTCCGAGAATGGCACATCTCTATGATCGCCTTACTTACTCAATTAAACAAAAGCAAACATAATGTTGCGTGTTTTTACAAAAATCTACCGTTTTACCGTCAGTAAATATTGACAGTGTATCGTCAAACAATTAACACGGATGCCAGTGGATATAGGATCATCATTAGCTAGGTAAACATGGGTGTTTACCCACAGTACGGAGTTAAGTAGATTAATAGTCATTTATGCACTTCCGTGATACCACATTATAATAGCAGTAATTTTTCTCCCTAGAGAAGGTACATCGCGCGCTTGAATGTGTGCGCGCCGTGTACGAACGCACTACAAGCAAGGAAATAAGAATGCGATAGAATGCTCCAGTATGGATCGCACTCGTGCTACCGCGCGTCTGTGTGAATACGTGTCGCGCGCCCCTAAACGGCCGAGGTTGGACTACTTGTTCGACTTTATACTTTGGTGATACAGTCGAGTTCATCATTATCTGAGCAAAGATCGGATTAAAGGCCGGGTCACACCGGATGCGTGCGCGTCGCGTGCGCGTTGCAGCTCCTTGACTTTGAGCCGCCATTTTGAACGCGTTACGCACAAAGTCAAGGAGCTGCTGCGTGCACGCAACGCACACGCAGCCGGTGTGCGTTGGCCTTAAAAATATCTGATAAGAAGAAAGAAAGAAAATGCATTTATTTATGACAGCAGCACAAAATATACAGTGGTAAAAAATAAATAAAATAAAATAAAACAATAAAGGCGAATGGTGCCACAAAATGGTCCCACCTCAGCAAATGTCTAGTCCTTATGCTTCAGACAATAGGGTCTTGTTCAGATATTTTTGGTCCAACCTTTGCTCAGATTATGATGAACTCGACGTACAGATAAAAAATCAGCCAAGAGTGTGTCGGATTCGCACAGGAAGGGTTCTCGTAAATTCTCTAAGGGCCGATACAGACGGACTGCAACCCAACTGCAACTCCCTACGATTTGTATGGGAACTGCATCACAACTGCGCAGTCGGCGTGCAGTTGTGATGCAGTTCCCATACAAATCGTAGGGAGTTGCGGTTGGGTCGCAGTCCGTCTGTATCGGCCCTAAAACGCGCTCAAAACCGGAGCAATGACAGGAGTAGCTCACTCCGGGATTTCGCCGCGCTACTAGTACCAAATTTTGCCCCTCGGAAGGGGGGGGGGGGGTTTAGCCAGCGACCAGAAAGAGCACGCGTTATGCGATAAAAAGAGACAGATACGAGGGACGGATACGAGTCACGGATAGTGTAATATTACTACAATCATAAGGCGCCAAGATAGGAAGAATGTCATTTTTTTTAATGATTAAATTGTGCCCTATCTACGTACACAGGGCACAATTTACTAATTAAAAAAAATTGACATTTTTTATGCCGAGGACATGACATGACAGACTAAAGAACGATAGTTAGCTTAATTACCGCTTAATTGGCTCCTCTCCTGGCAACATGAAAGATATAATAGGTAAGTATGGACGTTCAAAATCGGCCCCACGGACTTCGTGCTAATGGGGGCAGAGCCAGTACTTAGTGCTAAAGAAAAAACTGCATAAAATCCGCCATTTTGTTTATTTTAACGAACTTCAGTGACACTCGCACCATCAAGACGAATCTAATGATGTATCATTTATCAAAATCGGATGTGCCGTTGAGTAGTTACGAGCGGACACAGGAACGGAACATACATACATACATACAGGTCAAACACATAACCCTCCTTTGGGCTTCGCCGCAGTCGGGTAAAAACTATAGCGTCAAATGAATTTCTCACGTCAGTAAGTTTGTAACCAATCACAAACTTTACCCTGAAAGGGCTAATCAACCATAATTTTAACCTTTAACCAAGCCTATACTTAACTCTGTAACCCGATACGTTTTTTAACACGGAAATCTTTTTGTACTTCCCTTTGAATGAGACAAAAGAATCATCTCCATTATTGATAATTGGAAATAATTGTAGTGTCATCATCATCTGCCTTTATAAGTCCCACTGCTGGGCACAGGCCCAGGAGGATACCGGTATTATCGCCATACAAAAATACCGTTTTTTTCCGTTCTTTGGTTTATTATTTCATTAATTAATCGGACAATCTAATAATATGAAGTCATTACTTAAATACATTTATTCAGCCCTACATAAAAAAAATATGTAGCCTGCGCGGTTTCCCACTGCTGGGCAAAGGCCCTTTGATTCCCACAACTCCCTATTTGATGTCTCCCCCGGCAAGTAGTCATCGCGCCATCTCCGTCTAGGCCTGCCCCGCCTGCGTCGCCCACTTGGTGGCTATATTAGCCCACCTCTCCGGGCGCATGCGGCAGACGTGGCCAGCCCAATCCCACTTGAGCTTGACGGCCTTAGCTCCAACATCGGTTATGCGTGTTTTGGAATGCAGGCTGGTGTTCCGGACGGGATCCGTCCTATTAACACCTAAGATGCTGCGCTCCATTGCCCTTTGGCAAACCTTCTATTTGGACTTCTGCGCCCTTGAGTGACCATGTTTGGGCACCATAGGTTAGGACAGGCAGAATACACATGTCGACGAGTTTTCGCTTCTGTGACAGGGGAAGGTTCACCTTCATATGCTCTTTCATGGACCAGTAGCTCTTCCAGGCTCCTACATAAATAGTATAAGATGTACCTTTTATCGCTGGCTTGGATGTGTGCGCGCCGTGTAAGAACGCACTACAAGCAAAGTTTTAAGGATGCGTAAGAATGCTCCAGTATGGATCGCGCTCACACAGACGTGCTATCTCGCGTCTGTGTGAATACGTGACGCGAGCTCATAAACGGCCGAAGTTGGACTACTTGTTCGTCTTTATATTTTGACTCCAGGACTACTGCACCGGTTATCCGTTGTCAACTCCTCAGTGTCTGAAGACGAAAGTCTTCGAACAATGCGTGTTGACGTTGACAGTGATGGCTATGGCATATGGACTATTTCCACCAAACGGCCCGCATCGGCTCGGCACGGAAAGAATACGAACGGACGCGGCGACAGCCGATCGCGTCCGGCAGCGTGTCGACGCATACGATCGGCCGGTAATAGCCGTTCGCGGACGGCAGAATGTCGACGCACACGATCGGCACCCTACGGTTGCTTGGGAACGTATCCGCACCCAGTCAAATAGTTTCGCGGCGGCGGCATCGACAGCCGAAAGGTTCCGATCGCACACGTCGACAACCGAACGGGGCCGATCGGTAGCGAACGGAGCCGATCGCGTGTCGCAGCATACTTTCGGTTACGATCACGTGTCGCGGAAGACGCCCGCGGTCAAGCTGTTGTGCGCAGCTTGGTAATGTAGACTTAAAAACAGTACACATATGATTCAGTATCGTTTAAAGGCCATAAAATTCTTTTCATCACACTTGCTCGAAAATGGTGCATTACACGTAGGTTTTGCGGGCCGTAAATGAGCTATTACGCCCTAGGGCGTAATGGTTTTCTTTTTAAATTTGAAACGCTGGTTCTGTTTTACTCTTATTTGTCATGTTCAAAGGAAACTACCAACTTACTTTTTTAACTTTTATCACTGAAATATTTAATTAAAGAGAACTGTTATTGCAAATACATGTAAACACATATTTCTGTAACATTAATTAAATGTTTCAATAGTGTATTTCAGTATTTTGCAATTATAAAATCAACCGTTTTAGGTCTGTACCGCTATGGTTTCCGAACGTTTCGCATTGTCTATGGATATGTCACTAATGTCACTGTCAGTTTTACAATTTTATTTAGGTTAAGTAAGGTTAATTTTAATTAGATTTCCTCACAAGTGTGATGAAAAACATTGTGTGTGCCACGGGCGGTAAAGGAATTACAAACTCGTGTTATTAAAGCCCTCGGCTTCGCCTCGGCCTTGTAATAAACACTCGTTTGTAATTCCTTACCTACCGCCCTTGATACACAATGTACTATTCCGTGCCGAGCCGATGCGGGCCGTTTGGTGGAAATTATCCTATACGGAACAGAGACATATCGTTCACAATGGGACTAATAAGATGTTGCGATTAACATAACAATTTTAAGCAGAAAGCATTGAAGGTTGTCGAATGGAGTATAATAGTTTCCGCGCCATACAAGGTAAAGGAATTGAGTGTAGACTCGAATTTTGATAGTTGTATATAGAGCAGTCAAAGTAAGGTCATCGTCCCAGCGCATGTTCCTTTTTCTTTCGAAGTAGTGTGATCACGTGAATTCGCCTGTTGACTCGATTTTTTTTCTGTCGTAAATCGATTCTACTATTTTTGACGAACAAATATCTCTATATAACACCTGATACATTTGTATAAGTATAACAGCCACAAACTGTAATCAAAAGTAGCAGATCGCACTGAGCATTGAAAACGCTTTATAAAAAACGGTAAGAACTTATGACGTCATCCGTTCCGTTGCTGTACTAAGTCCGTATGAAAAAAATAGCATTTTGCAATTTTGAGCACGAAAAAGTGCGTTTAAGCACATAGTTGTCATACATTTATTTTTATGCCACACCTGGCCATAAAGTGGCTTTTTCCGTAAAAAGCCGCTTTGTGGCCAAGTGTAGACATAAAATGATGTACACAACACGGGAGGAGCCTCGCTTGCAGCTCGGGCCGCAAACTTCTGCGATCTCGGCCTTTCTTTGTATTACCACCCTAGTTGTGTAATGTACTATTTCAGTGTTATTTACGCATTCCGAAAATGACTTTAATTTTTCTTTAAGACGATAAAAAAATATCGTTTTTTTTAAACTTTGTGGTCTCTAACTTTATATTTTTTATACATTTTTTGTTTATTTCTTTTGTGTTATGATCATTTAGTATTTTCCAATACATGTGACTATATTATGTTGTAAAATTCAACATTAGTCAACATCCCTATTGCGTAACGTGCAATGGAAACGGCTAGGGTGATGGCACTAATCATGGACACGTTTAGCACAGTAGTACCCAGTAATGGACAGCAAACATTTAATAGCTTGTAGTCGAATATTTATGGACTTTACCAGTTATGACCACCAGTTATTTGAACATAGTGTTGATAGTTTAAAATGTTTGTGTCAGTTACTTAAAATGTGGGTTTTACGGGAAAAAAATGTCCATTATTGGTTCCTGTTCATTACTGGTGCCATCACCCTAATATGTTGTAGACATGCGCAAAATATGTCACAAAAGTGAAAAGAGTCATATGAATCTTTAGCTCTCAAAGATATAAAATAAATATCAGTCTTTTAGCTCAGTTGCTCTTTTTGCTCACTAACTCTTATAAGATCAGTAGCTCCAAATCCGAATAGTTTCGAACGAAAAAGAGAGCAGTAATATTAAAGGTTACGGAACCCTACACTGAGCATGGTCCGACATGCTCTTGGCCAGTTATTTTTGATTCGGTATTACTCTAGTGTCACTAATTTTTCCGTAGCTGACTCATTTTATGCGGGTTTGTTCTTTCCAACAATATGGAATCCTAGAGGACGTGCATGACATACATACGGCCAGTTAAATAATTCATGACATGTTTTAACCGAGTCTATTCCCTATTGTTTACGTGTTAGTGTTTACGTATTATATTTACGCGTGTTCCGAGATTTAACGTATCTATAAACGCAAGAGCAGGGACATTATTATCTATATCACGGTACGACGAGACCGAGCAGCTCCTGTACGTCCTTCGATAGTATTATTAAATTCAAATTCAAATTCAAAAACATTTATTACCAAAAACATAATTAAAAGTACATACAAAACGATAGAAACTTATTTTACTAACTTAACATTTAGTAGATATTTTAGAAGGTATATAAAAAAAAACTTAACTATCTTTGGTAATGGGTACTAGTCTCAGCATGTGCTAGGCTGAAGCCCAGCGCTGATTTTCAGACTAGCCCCTTCTATGGGGTTGGTCATAACACTACGTACAAACAACAAATTAATTAAAACAAAAACAAAAAACATGGATAGAGAAAAAAGAGAAGAAGAAGACAAAGGACAAGAATAGTCATAGTACTTACCTAATAGGTAGTAAATATAATAGAGAATGTATGTTATTTTATATATATACATATTGTTACATATTACCTATGTGTATATACGTACTACGTATATATTTATTTATTTGTATAAGTACATTCTAAATTATAACATATCTATTCGCTATTTATTATCATATTTTAAAATCAGTTTATTATTGCCTGCCCATTTATCTCGCTCGATAGTATCACTAACTAAAATAATAAAGAAGGAATGCAGTAAGGTTGGTTGCGGGACGTGTTCCTTCGCCCCAAAGGCTCAGGTCAACCATCATTGACTCCAATTCCTTGTTCAGCACAATTCGCCATTTTCTGACATGCAAGACAATAACAGAACGCGACCGAACTAAGTCAATTTTGAATAAACGTCATTGTACCGCAACCAAAGACACTCAATATATCATAAGAAACCTGGACTCTAAAGGCACGCATTCGGAGCAGGATTGACGTATTCGTTACGTGGGGCTGGCGCAAAATGTTAGGAATCCCCTCGACGGCACTTTGCACTAATGCCTCAATCTTGGCTGAATTGAAGATCAAGTGCCGCTTATCGACCATCTGCTTCCAACGGATTCTGCAGTATTTTGGACACGTGGCTAAACGCGAGCCAGATAGCTTGGAATTGTGGTTGGCCACGTGGAAGGTAAAAAGGGACGCGGAAGATCACCGATCCGGTGGGCCGATGCCGTAAAGGAAGCATGTCAGGGAACTCTACAGGCGTCGATCCGGAAGGCAGAAAACCGTGTGGAGTGGACAGCTTTGGTGCATAGAGCAACGGCCTCATATGGTCACGACTATGAGTCATGAGGAAATGAGGAAGAGGAGATAGTATAATTTATCAGCCACGGACATCCCCTGCCTATAGACCTTCCCCATAGATTGCCACAGAGTGTGTCCTATGAATACCGCATTCTACAGACTCCCCGCTCTCACGAGATGCTCTGTCCATTAAGTCTGGAGCTGTCCTACGCTGCTCTTATGTTACATAATGCGTTGTCGCCACTACAGGACTATAATAATTATATATTATAGTATAGTGCTTCGTAGACTGGTAAAATCGTATACAAACATACGCCTATGGTATGGAAGCCAAGATCGGTACGCAGGCAGTAAGTTTCCGTAAAGGCCATAGGCCAGTGAACATGTCTGTCCCGATCCGGGTTACCTCATAGCATGTGACCAGGGATGTAAATTGTAAGAGGTTGTCCTGCGTAGGTAGGGACCAGTGTCTGTTAGGTAGGGAGTAGTATTGTGTAGTTTAAGGTCCGTTCTCTTCCCGGTTCAGCGAGATGTGTGAGGTTTGTACTCTGGTATACAAACCTCACCGTCTGCGGGACCGGCTGGCAGCTTTTGGAACTATTCATTATTTTGAATTTAATAGAATACAGTCTGTCTCGCTCTAGTTTAAGAAGATCTGTGGAGTATTAAGCTAGACCTAGAACCGTAAACACGTAATAAGATTATACCAAAAGTTATAACAGTTTTCATTAAACTTCGCTCTTACAGTACGCAATTTTACGTCTACTCCGGCCAGAAAGTGGATTTTTCTTCGCATAGCTGACAGAAAATGCCACTTACAGCTTGAGATAAAGTATTAACTATAAAGCTAAGGAACCCTACAAAAGGATAAAAAGCGTATAAGGTAAAATGTTTACCGATACCGACGCGCAGCGTGTCCGCGCATGCAAAATGGCTGATACAGATCGTACGCATCGTATCGTAGTGTGCATTGGAATGTCACATTATTGAGGGAGCGAAGCAAGCGAAACGTCTCCGTTTCAGCCTAAGCAAAAATGCTTTCGTATGTCTAGCTGATGTCAAATTCAAATAATTTATTTGCTAGAACACAGTATTATAATAAGTCTTATATGTATAATAAAAAAAATATCAATGTGCTCAGCCTGCAAGCAGTCGTGCATATACGTGAGCGCGATTCGTTAATTTAATTTATAAATTTTATGTCACACCTAGCCATAAAGTGGCTTTTTCCGCACGCTTCGCGTTCGGAAAAAGCCGCTTTCTGGCCAAGTGTTGACATAAAATGATGTACACAGCACGGGAGGTAATAAAGAAAGCCCGCGATCGCATATTTACGTCCCTCGCTTGCAGCTCGGGCCGCAAATAACTGCGATCTCGGGCTTTCTTTATTTTACCACCCTAGTTGTGTAATGTACTATTATGTCACACCTGGCCATAAAGTGTCATTTTCCGCACGCTTCGCGTTTGGAAAAAGCCGCTTTCTGACCAAGTATATAGACATAAAATGATGTACACAACACGGGAGGTAATAAAGAAAGCCCTCGATCGCATATTTACGTCCCTCGCCTGCGGCTCGTAAACATCTCCGATCTCGGCCTTTCTTTGTTTTACCACCCTAGTTGTGTAATGTACTATAATGATTACAATATTAGTCAATAACGTAAAAAAAAAATCCAAAATAATTACCATTTCATAAAGAACAATACAAGATAAAAAAACCGGTCAAGTGCGAGTCGGACTCGCGCACCGAGGGTTCCGTACAAACTCATACGTAGATACATGAATAGTTCAAGAAAAACTCTATGGCGATTAGTTTAGTACGAGCAAATAAGTATTTATTACGATTTTTGCCTCAAAAACAGTGGCAGGATGGGTAAGAACTGGCAGGATGTGGAATGAACTCCCACCTGAGGTGTTCCCAGCGCGCTATGACATGGGGTACTTCAAGAAACGAGTAAACAGGGCAAGATCGGCAACGTATAGGTAACACCTCCGGTGTTGCAGATATCTATGGGCGACGTTGACTGCTTTCCATCAGGCAGCTCGTCTGCTCGTTTGCCACTTATAACATAAAAAAAAAAAAAAAGTTAGGAAAACTGGTTATATTTTTCCTGTAATATTTAGGATGACAATAATAATTGGTATTAACTTTTAGCTAGTATTTTTACTATAAGGCTGCGTTTCCACCGAATCTGTGCGAGGCAGTGGAAATGTGTGAGAGGAAAAAACTGGGCAAGTGCGAGTCAGACTCGCCCACCGAGGGTTCCGTACAAAATTAGGTACATATCAGAGGCGTGGCGTGAAAGATATAATTGGGCAAGCCGGTGCAGAATTGGCGTACATTTTCCTTAAGAGCTGTAGAATAAGGTGTTCAAATGCCGGATATTAGGCAAGCCGGTAGGGATCGAGTTTTTTGGACGCTACGCTACTGGTACATATATTAAAGTACCCTATATATTTTGATTCCCTTAGTAAAGTACATTTTTTGAAGATTTAATTAAACATGAATAGTTTTCAGATTTTTCCTTATAGTTGTAGTATAAGGTGATATTACGAGTACTTGCCAAATTTCATAGTTTAGGTCAACGGAAAGCGCCCTTTGAATTTTGGTTTCCTTGAGAGTGTCGAAATTTACGTTTTTTGCGGCATAAAATAAAATAATTTATTTCTGTAAGTAGGCCCTCAAGGGCTCTTTTACATGTCTCATCTCTAATTCTTTTGTTTTGGCGCTTCGGGTAATTGACCTTCTGGTGAGAAGAAGCGCCGGAAGAAACTCACCAGTTTCTCTTTTCGACCAACGAGTATTACAACAATATGTCGTTAATATAAGATTTCATTTATACATTACATTAAACTTAAAACTACATTTATAGAGATGTAAAGGGTCTCTCTATGCATCCAACAAGACAAATAAAATGATAGAAAATAAATTGATAGTAAAATTAATGGAGATGTAAAGAGTCTCCGTTGTCAAAATATTATGTTTTGGAGGTGTAAAGAGGAGGCATAAACGGCCGTATCTTTTTTACTTAAACTTACTAACTTAGAAGTTTGATTTTTTCACAGCATCAAGGAACCGTAGATCTTATATGGTTTTATTTTCAACTCGATACCTCCACGCGTTCGAGATAAAGAGTATTGACAGACGGACAGACAGACAGACGGACAGACAGACAGACGGACGGACGGACAGACGGACAACAAAGTGATCCTATAAGGGTTCCGTTTCCTAAAAATCCACCGATCAACGTGCCTAGCCTCGCTCAGCGAGGCCTGCACTCTAAAAAATCTGAGCCAACTAAGAGAGATTTTCTCTTTGATGGCGTTTACTTAAATAAAACAAACAAGGTATTAATACATATCAACGAAAGCTGATTAATTAAAACAGCAAGTTCATTAGTGATTAAAACAACAATCTAGAATCTTGATAATTTTAACAAATATATTCCTTGTTTCTATCATTATTTTCTTCTTTGTATGATTCCATCATGTTTAATTAGTTACCTTATACATCAATGTTTTTTGAATCAAATCAGAACATGGTTAATTGAACCATGATAAACAATCAATATCATCTTAGTTGGTGCATCTAACGTCTTGTTAGGCTCGTATGGAATCAAGACGCTTGATTATAACTATCACAATCTTGTTAGGAGCAATCAATTTTTATTAAGAGGAAACAGTAAGGCCGAGAGAATTGAAAATTAGGTATTTGTAAAATGTGTCGCTGTCCCGCACTGCCCGCCTCTCCCCAGCAGAGCGCGATAGAGACAACTGCAGCTTGGACCGAAAATACCTTTTAAAATTTCATGAAAACAACGTTTCGTAGTCCCCTGATTTCTTCCCTAAAACTTAACCTATGTAACTATGTTTTTCATTAAACATTAAAGAAAGGCTTTGGTCGTGTTCCTATGTTTTCCTTTTTTTTAATAATCTAGTCAAATTTGTTTTCTGGATGTGTGAACACAGCGGAAAATCTGGCATTTTTTTTAGGCTTTTGAAGGTTAATATCTCTTTTGAGAATCAATTTATCGTAAAAAGGAAAACATAGGAACATATCAATAGTAGCCATAGATTTTTGGACAAAAAATTATTGCTCTACTGGCATTAACCAGGGAGGAAACAGGGGACTACGTTTGTATGGAAAAACTGCCCTCCTGTTTCCTCTTAAAGTGCGGTATTGGTGGATTTTTCCTAGCACACAGCCCCGCTACCGAACACAGCTCCAGTGGAAATGCAGCCTAAAACTACGTAGCCCCTTTATAAGGATATTAAACACGTATACAGATCTTACGCATCGCGTGTTATCCTGCATCCGAATGGTATATTATAGCAGCTTTTATTATCCTTTGCATATTATCAACTATACTGATATCATCTGATTGTTCAGACCTGTCGTAAATAATAAACAAGTTTTTCTACTCCTATACTTTTATCTGTCTTTTACTTGGTCACGATCACTAATATAAGAACATACAAAATATGAGTTAAGAGAAGTCGATACTCTATTCCCCATAACAGCACTAGTGTCGTTATAGTCGCAAAACGATACTGCTAGCAGCCACAGACTTCTAAATCTAGGTTAAACTTAGGTCAAGGATTAAGCGCTCAATTGTAACTTTACGATAAAAATCAACTACTAACTTAAGTAACAAACAATTAAATTTCTAAGGTTTTTTAGAAAAACCAAACTTTCCGAACTAAATTCATTGATGAAAACTTAAAAAAAAGTATTTTTAATATCGTCACTGCGTGTCACTAGCGAGTATACGTCAAATTAAAAAAAGTTTACCATAGACACATACCTACTGTCAGTCATATGTCATATATGCCTTGTTTGCGAGCTATGTTTAATTTTATATTTTAAAACCTAGTCGTAGAAAAAGTATTGTATGCAACGTTGTATAATTAAGTC
The DNA here is from genome assembly GCA_947034925.1 of Eudemis profundana. Classification (NCBI taxonomy): domain Eukaryota; kingdom Metazoa; phylum Arthropoda; class Insecta; order Lepidoptera; family Tortricidae; genus Eudemis; species Eudemis profundana. The sequence goes on along the minus strand of OX344814.1, from coordinate 2,068,840 downwards.
AAAAATCTCATGGCGTCTCTATTTGCGATACTCGCCGCGCCATTCGCATTTTTTGAGCCTACTTATACAACTGTTGCATAAAATAGTATTATGTCACTGCAGTTAATAGCATTTACCGCCGGCTACCCGGAAATGATGATGAAAGAGAAGAGGATCCTGGATATTATTGCAAATAGACGAGGAAAATGATAGGATATCTAAAAAGACACGACAACTTCTTTAAAAGCACGCTGGAAGGAAAGATAGAGGGAAAGAGAGATAGAGGAAGACCTAAGATGCAGCTACATGGACCATGTGAAGGAAAAAGTTTGTGTCGGGTCTTATCAAAATGTCAAGAAGCTGGCGTACCTACATCAGGCGAGATTGGGAGCTACTCCACCGACAAGTGCACTCTTAAATTCACCACAGTCGGTATTACAGCCATAAATCTATATTTATGCTACACCTGGCCATAAAGTGACTTTTTCCGCACGCTGCGCGTACGAAAAAAGCCGCATTCTGGCCAAGTGTAGACATAAAATGATGTACACAACACGGGAGGTAATAAAGAAAGCCCTCGATCGCATATTTACGTCCCTCGCTTGCAGCTCGGGCCGCAAACTCCTGCGATCTCGGCCTTTCTTTGTATTACCACCCTAGTTGTGAAATGTACTATTTCATCACACTTGCTCGAAAATGGTGTCATTACACGTAGGTTCTGCGAGCCGTAAATGACCTATTACGCCCTAGGGCATAATGGTTTTCTTTTTAAATTTGAAACGCTGGTTCTGTTTTACTCTTATTTGTCATCTTCAAAGAAAACGAAAACTTACTTTTTTTAACTTGTTTCACTGAAATATTTATTTAAAGAAAACTGTTATTGCAAATACATGTAAACACATATTTCTGTAACATTAATTAAATGTTGAAATAGTGTATTTCAGTATTTTGTCTAAAATATAAAATCAACCGTCTTAGGTCTTTACCGCTATGGTTTCCGAACGTGACTTGACATTCGCATTGCCTATGGATATAATATGTCACTAATGTCACTGTCAGCTGTCTGTTTTACAATTTCATTTAGGTTAAGTAAGGTTATTTTAATTAATATTTCCTCACAAGTGTGATGAAAAACATTGTGTGTGCCACGGGCGGTAAAGGGATTACAAACTCGTGTTATTAAAGCCCTCGGTTTCACCTCGGGCTTATAACAAACACTCGTTTGTAATTGCTTACTTACCGCCCTAGATACACAATGTACTATTACATCGTAAGTACATAAACATCAAAGACGCGCGCGCTGCGCGTACGGAAAAAGCCGCTTTCTGGCCAAGTGTAGACATAAAATGATGTACACAACACGGGAGGTAATAAAGTAAGCCCTCGATCGCATATTTACGTCCCTCGCTTGCAGCTCGGGCCGCAAACTTCTGCGATCTCGGCCTTTCTTTGTATTACCACCCTAGTTGTGTAATGTACTATTGCCCTTGCCAGGATTTGAAGCCCGGACCCTAAATACCTGCTTGTTAATATCTTTGGATGACCACGTCACCTTCTTAAAAGCGATGAAGCTTAAAATTTCACCTTGAAGGGTAATTTTGTCAGGCAACCAAGCGTCACCCAGAAACCGTGTCACCCACTTAGTTAACCATAAAATAAGTTAAGGTTGACCATAATTTTGCTCTTGACATTGCTTTTTAGGGTTCCGTACCAAAATGGTAAAAAAGGAACCCTTTTGGTGCGACTCTGTCTGTCTATCCGTCTGTCACAGTCAGATATCTCAGGAACTAGTGCAGCTATCGATTTGAAATTTGGAATAGTTTTAAAATTCGCTAACCCGAGCTTACTAGATATAAAAAAATCTTATACCTTTTTTACTTTTTTCAAAGGAGGCCGAAATGGGGGGTCCAAAATTTCAAGTTATGCTATTATATCAAATGAAATTGCTTATTTTAGTTTTTCTTGAACTTATCTACTTACGAGTTTGTACGGAACCCTCGGTGCGCGAGTGCAACTCGCACTTGACCAGTTTTTTTTCTATTGTGATGGAAAGGGCTCGTAATTCTGAGTAGAAATTACATAAAACTGGTAGAAAACTTTATAATGAAGAAAATGGATTTTTAGGGTTCCTTACCTCAAAGGAAACAAAAAACAGAGCCGTTATAGGATCACTTTGTTATTCGTCCATCCGTCCGTCTGTCAAGGCGTTTTATCTCGGGAACGCGTGAAGGTATCGAGTTAAAAATAAAACCATATAATTATATAAAACAAATCATCAAAATAATTATAGTACAGTCAACCAATTTGATTCCTAGGCCACTATAGAACCATGTCACAATGAATCAATCAATCGTTTGACCCGCACTGACGTTGTAATTCTCTATTAGTTAATGCGACAAAGTTCTACAGTGGCCTAGGAATCAAATTGGTTGACTGTACATTACACAACTAGGGTGGTAATACAAAGAAAGGCCGAGATCGAAGATGTTTGCGGCCCGAACTGCAAGCGAGGGACGTAAATGTGCGATCGAGGGCTTTATTTATTACCTCCCGTGTTGTGTACATCATTTTATGTCTACACTTGGCCAGAATGCCCGTGCGGAAAAAGTCACTTTATGGTCAGGTGTGGCATAAAATAAAGAAAGGTCGAGATCACAGATGTTTGCGGGTTTACATAATTTTATGTCTATCTACACTTGGCCTGAAAGCGGCTTTACCAACCAGCCAGGCTTTGCCAGGTGTGGCATAAAAAGTTATTCAATCGACGTTTGAATGCTTCATCAGATTCTTCAGTCCGGATGAAAAAGGCAATGCCCTTTCGGGTCCGTAATAGACGTGTCATTACGCGACCTTGCTCTTGACACGCGCTCGACCATTTCCGTCGCAGTCCGATGGATCGTGATCCTGCGATCACCATTTAAAGTACGTAATACTCGTTATAGTACGAAAATTACTAAATTACTCGCATAGTTATGGCCCTCACCTATGGTTCGGGGTCACGATCTAAGATATCTGGGGGCACGTTAGTGCCCCCGCCAAGTCGAGCAACACAAAGGCACGGCCGCACCATTCTTTCCTCGAAGCCATTCAGGCCATTTTCAACCTCCTGTAATTTTGTGCTGGGCAAAGCTAGAACCCTCAGGGATATATAGCGCACAATAGGACTTAATTTTACTCTCACTTACATTAAATTTGAACGTGGGTCATTAATTGAGTGTTTCAGCCGCCTCACTTTCGTGGACACATTATTGTCCAAGTTCCCTCAGATTTTAGTCTCATATCGAGCTATTTGGTACAAATCCGGGACTTCTAACAAATACCTTAAAATTACATTGAAATCTGCCGGAATCCCGACAATAATGTGTCCACGAAATTGAGGCGGGTGAAACGCTCAAATAATGACCCACGTGTAGTTTAAGAACTATTGCACGTCAAAGTTCCTTAGTTTTGTCACTGACTGACTGACTCACTCAGTTTTGCAGTTCAAATTGGATAAATAATTGATTGGAATATAATAAATAAAGGAAGACCACTTACAAAAAGAAATGAGATTATTTTGAGAAGTATTAAATGTTCCTCCACGGCAAAATAATAGGCAAGTCGGTGGAAATCGGGTTCTGTTGACACCCCCCCGGTACTGACTTGGTTTAACATGACATCTCAAAGCTTTTTTGTTGTAAAAGAACTGCGTTGCGAGCCTTGCATCTTTTTACATGTAATGTTTTTGATGGGATTATGTTTTACGTCACACCTTACCATAAAGCCATAAAGTGGCAATTATTTTGTACTTACCACGGGGGGTAATAAAGAAAGCCTCAGGTCGCATATTTATCTTCTTGCCTTCGTCTCGGGCGTCAAATACCTGCGATCTGAGACATTGTTTGTTTTACCTACAACGGTAAAGTAACGTACTATTACAGTCCTATTCGCTTATTAGCTTAGTGTGTAATGTATTATTATGTTAGCATGCAGTGTTATTTATTACCTTGAGCAGAAAGATGTAAATTTATAACGGTACATAGTTTTATTTTATTTTTCATCACACTTGCTCGAAAATGGTGTCATTACACGTAGGTTTTGCGGGCCGTAAATGGTTTTCTTTTTAAATTTGAAACGCTGGTTCTGTTTTACTCTTATTTGTCATGTTCAAAGGAAACGCCAACTTATTTAACTTTTATTTCTGAAATATTTACTTAAAGAGAACTGTTATTGCAAATACATGTAAACACATATATCTGTAGCATTAATTACATGTTTAAATAGTGCATTTCAGTATTTTGCAAATATAAAATCAACCATTTTAAGTCTTTACCGCTATGGTTTCCGAACGTGACTTGACATTCGCATTGTCTATGGATATATGTCACTAATGACACTGTCAGTTTTACAATTTTATGTAGGTTAAGTAAGGTTATTTTAATCAGATTTCCTCACAAGTGTGATGAAATACATTTGTGTGTGCCACGGGCGGTAAAGGAATTACAAACTCGTGTTATTAAAGTCCTCTGCTTCGCCTCGGCCTTGTAACAAACACTCGTTTGTAATTCCTTACTTACCGCCCTTGATACACAATGTACTATTTAGTTTGCTTTTCGGTATTCAAAAAAAATTAAACAACACGTCATCGAATACTTATAACCATGAATATTAATATTACTGATCAAGTCGGAACACAACAATGTGCTTTTTTTTTAAACAAATTCAATTCAATATAAATATAATTGGCGTGGAGTCGACTTTGACCCAGTTCTTGAAATTTGATACGCGTGTGTAATGCCGATAAAGTTCCGTTAACGACTTCCATGGTTTTATTAATTGTGTGCTAACGATTATCACCTTCCTAAATATTGCTTTAGTTAGTAAGACTTAGTATCTATAACAGAGGTCGACAGTGATTTTGGGGTCCTTGGTATAAGATCTTTTAAAATAAACAACAGACTTCAAACCCCTATGGTTCACTTTGTCCACATTCCTATTTCGTCCACATTCTCATCTCGTTCACATTACCAACTCGTCGACATTCCCAACTCGTCCGCATCCTTAGTCGTTCTCTGCAAGATTGTAAAAGTTCACACATATCGCTTGGGACGAGTTGGGAATGGACGAGTTGAGAATAAGGACGAGATGGGATTGAAATTTGCCCCACTACGCTCACTATTTAAAATCAATACGTCTTATGTATCAAGTGGTATTGATAACCAACTTAATGTTTACGTGTGAGTCTTAAATCATTTACGTTAGGACAAATATTAGTATTAAGTTTGAGAAGAATTAATTTTTGGATACGTTGCGTATTGTTCAAAAGACGAACTTTAAAAAATCTGAGCCAACTAAGAGATATTTTCTCTTTGTTGGCGTTAACTTCAATAAAACAAAAAAGACATTAAACATATCAACGAAAGCTGATTAATTAAAACAGCAAGTTCATTAGTGATTAAAACAACAATCTAGAATCTTGATAATTTTAACAAATATATTCCTTGTTTCCATCATTATTTTCTTCTTTGTATGATTCGATCATGTTTAAATAGTTACCTTATACATCAATGTTTGTTGAATCAAATCAGAACACGGTTAATTGATCTATGATAAACAATCAATACCATCTTAGTTGGTGCATCTAACGTATTGTTAGGCTCGTATGGAATCAAGATGCTTGATTGTAACTATCACAATCTTTTTAGGAGCAACCAATGTTTTTTAGAGTGCGGTAACAGATTTCTGTTATTGGTTACAAAGCTACCGACGTGAGAATCTCATTTGCCGCTACAGTTTTTTCTTCAGTACTAAGTACTAGCTCCTCCCCGTTAGTAAGTATTCCGTGGGGCCGATTTTGAGTTTCAGTTATGCTTCCATACTTATCATATTTCGATGCTTTTCTTCACTCCGACCTCGTTCGGGCTCAGCCAAGTTTCTTGCCGGAGTCTTCTTAGCTGAGCTAGGTTTTAACGAACCGAGAACTGAAGCCCATTAGTTTGCTTTACACACTCTACATAAGGACAGGTTGATTCGCTTCAACCTTCCCGCTGGTCCGTTGCTCACTTTGAGCAATTAGCGAAACTTCTAGGTGGTCCGAGCCAAGCGACCTGGTTCGATCCCAGGGAACACCACGGCCACCACCTGGTCCTATTTTCCCAACACTCAGTAAGGTAAACGTCCGAGTCCACGACAAGTCAACAGAAAACCTTTTTTCATCATACTTGCTCGAAAATGGTGTTATTACACGTAGATTTTGCGGGCCGTAAATGACCTATTACGCCCTTTTCTTTTTAAATTTGAAACGCTGGTTCTTTTTTACTCTTATTTGTCATGTTCAAAGGAAACGCCAACTTACTTTTTTAACTTTTATCACTGAAATATTTATTTAAAGATATTTGTTATTGCAAATACATGTAACCACATATTTCGGTAACATTAATTAAATATTTAAGTAATGTTTTTCAGTATTTTGCAAATATAAAATCAACTAAAATGGCCGGTTGAATGTTACCGCTATGGTTTCCGAACGTGAATTGACATTCGCATTGTCTATGGACATTATGTCACTGTCTGTTTTAATATTTTCTTGTCATACTGGGGCGTAATAAGGTTATATTATTAAGATTTCCTCACAAGTGTGATGAAAAACATTTTGTGTGTCACGGGCGGTAAAGGAATTACAAACTCGTGTTATTAAAGCCCTCGGTTTCACCTCGGGCTTATAACAAACACTCGTTTGTAATTCCTTACTTACCGCCCTAGATACACAATGTACTAATTTGTTTCGCAATATTAGATTTAATTATACATCTAAACAAAACATTTACATGCGTTTGGGAAATGTGACCTTTATTTTTGATGAGTGGAGTCTGTTTTATATGGTGATCAAACCGGAATTATTCAAAAATAATAAAAATGTTGGTCAACCTGATTGTACGAGTAAATGTCAGGTGGTCTTTGCTGGCAGTCCCAATTAATGTCATCTCAGTATATTATATTTTACATTTTCTGAATAAAACTGCCACAGCCACTATCGGAATTCTTGGCGTCGACATATCGAGTGAAGTCCAGTTCCGCGGCCATTTAGAGGGTAAGGCTAAATTAGCCTCTAAGAAGCTTGGTGTGCTCAATAGATCGAGACAGTATTTCACTCCGGCCCACCGCCTTCAGCTGTATAAGGCGCAGGTCCGTCCACATATGGAATACTGTTCTCATCTGTGGGCTGGGGCCCCCCAGTACCAGCTTCTCCCTCTAGACCGCATTCAACGGAGAGCGACTCGTATCGTCGGCTGCCAAGTTATTTCAGATCGGCTCGACTCCTTGGCACTGCGTAGAGATGTAGCCTCGCTCTGCATCTTCTATCGTCTATATAACGGGGAATGCTCCGAGGAATTGTTCGGATTAATCCCTGCTGCATCTTTCCGCCATCGTTCTACGCGACAATATTACCATCCTCACCACTTAGATGGTTGGCAGTCCACAACTGTGCGTTTTGCTAGAAACTTCCTGCCTCGCACGACTGAACTGTGGAATAAATTGTCGCCTGCAGTGTTTCCGGACCGATTCGACCTTCAAACCTTCAAGAAAAGAGCGTACTCCCACCTGAAAGGCCGGCAACGTACCTGTGACTCTTTTGGTGTTGCAGGTGTCTATGGGCGACGGTGATTGCTTACCATCAGGCGACCCGTCTGCTCGTTTGCCCCCTATTTCATAAAAAAAAAAAAAAAAAAAATAAAAAACGGCTGTGACTTAAGGACAGACAGACGGACGAACATACAGACAAAATAATAAAAATGTTGGTCAACCTGATTGTACGAGTAAATGTCAGGTGGTCTTTGCTGGCAGTCCCAATTAATGTCATCTCAGTATATTATATTTTACATTTTCTGAATAAAACGGCTGTGACTTAAGGACAGACAGACGGACGAACATACAGACAGATATGACAAAATTATAAGCGGTCCGCTTTAGTCATTTTGATTATGGGATCCTAAAAAGAGGATGACAAGCATTGGGACTATGAAATAAACTGATAGTCCCAATAGATGTCAGCCCTGTCAAATATCTTCTTTATTGTAAAATTTACGAGTAAAATATCAAAGCCACGGATATATCTCATCGCTAAAACGTCGGCTACAAATGTAATTTTAATTTTATCTTATTTATTCTAATCAAAATATGGGTGACGAATATTAGTACAGCGACGAGCACTCGGACATCTACCTTAAGACTTGCAAGTTTGTCAATTCTATGATATAAGCCCGTTTTCCGTTCCAGTTCAGGGGAAAGCCAACTTTAGAGTCCTAAGCGGCAAATTAAATTCTCACGCCAGTAGCTTTGTAACCAATTACAGATTTTTATCTCTTAAACGATATGCAACCTATCCAAAAATTAATTCTTCTCAAACTTAATACTAAAATTTGTCATAAATGATTTTAAACTCAAACATTGTAAACATTAAGTTGGTTATCAATACCACTTGATACATAAGACGTGTTGATTTTAAAAAGTGGGCGTTGTGGGGTAACTTTCAACGTCAATTTGGTTACACGTTATCGTTCCATACATTTTATTTTGATGACAAATACACGAGTTACTTATAAATAAAAGTAAATAACTTAATCGCTAAGGTCTGTCCATAATATTCGAAACTTTCCCTCGATTTATATGATCCTGACCTGGTTGGATTGGGAGCAACTAGAATAAGTATTTATAAAAAAATCCAAATCTGTCTAATTGTCTTCTAGTAATAGATTTCGCCATTACCTACTAGATTACGAATATGTATGACGAGGAAGGCCTACAACCATACCTTTGGGTTCCGGATCACCTTTGGCCACCCTAGTGGTATGGTCCAATAATAATCTAATAATCCAGTATCCGCACCAGTTTGAGTACTGGTGTATTGCTCTTCATGTCTTTCTTTACACAATCTAAATGTCGCAGTGATAATAAACGAAGTTACACGATAAATTCCCAAAGAGCCACGTAATTCCGTACATTCTTTAAAGATGACTGACAATTCATCCATCAACGTCATATTTCCTCCTTTTAATCTAAACTGCCTGCATTACTCAAAAAGGATCTAATACTAAATGGTCAGTCATAACTAGCGCCCTCTCTGCGACTTTATCCAAGCCAATAATCAGATATTTTTGGCTAATGTAACGTTGTTATTTTAACACGATACGACATGTACATACTTAGAAAACTACCGTAAGACTCAAACATATTGAATTATAAGCGGATCACTCACGTTGTACAAAATACGAGACATCTAAAGTCTGTTTTTTATTTCCGTACACAAAAATGACATTCCATGTGTTGCCTGTTTTTTACAACTAATAAATAGTGATGTGATACAACCGGTACTTACCGACAAAAATTAGGTAGGTAAGGTACTTATGTTTATTGATATTAAAGCGTCTGTGACACAATGAGTGGATACTCCGCGAAATTCCAAAATGATACAATACTTTTGGTAAAAAAAAGTTAAATTAATTATTAAACAAAAACCCGACCGCGGTGCACTTTGACACTGCATAAAATCCGCCATTTTGTTTATTTTAACGAACCTCATACCCAGTGACACTCGCGCCATCAAAACGAATCTAATGATGTATCATTTATCAAAATCGGATGTGCCGTTGAGTAGTTACGAGCGGGCATAGGAACGGACATACATACATACAGGTCAAACACATAACCCTCCTTTGGGCTTCGCCGCAGTCGGGTAAAAATGCCACCCTTTGGAGATATTTAGAATATTTATAAATACACCATATTTCTTAAATTTAAATGTTAATTTTATTTGATTTGAAACTCATTACTTGTCTTACAAAGCTGAATTACGCCAAGCCCGCTTTATTTCTCTGCGTTATAATTACAAGCAATGGAATCACATACGTAGGCACTAATTATCCAATAGTAGGTTAAAGGTTGAATACAATGTAAATATTATATGTAATAAAATCGATAGGTACCTAAAAATATATGTTTTAACGTAAATAGTATTTTTTATTATATCGGTTATTAATAATTACACCACGAACCGACACAAAGGTCAGCATTGTTTCTTAAAAGCTGGCAACATTATTTTTACGTTTGACATTTGTAGCTGTCATATTTGTATTCGGAAATAATAACCACATTTTTACTAAAAAAAACCCGACCGCGGTGCACTTTGAAACTGCATAAAATCCGCCATTTTGTTTATTTTAACGAACTTCATAGTGACACTCCCAGTGACACTCGCACCATCAAGACGAATCTAATGATGTATCATTTATCAAAATCGGATGTGCCGTTGAGTAGTTACGAGCAGACACAGGAACGGACATACATACAGGTCAAACACAAAACCCTCCTTTGGGCTTCGCCGCAGTCGGGTAAAAATGCCACCCTTTGGAGATATTTAGAATATTTATAAATACACCATATTTCTTAAATTTAAATGTTAATTTTATTTGATTCGAAACTCATTACTTGTCTTACAAAGCTGAATTACGCCAAACCCGCTTTATTTCTCTGCGTTATAATTACAAGCAATGGAATCACATACGTAGGCACTAATTATCCAATAGTAGGTTAAAGGTTGAATACAATGTAAATATTATGTGTAATAAAATCGATAGGTACCTAAAAATATATGTTTTAGCGTAAATAGTATTTTTTATTATATCGGTTATTAATAATTACACCACGAACCGACACAAAGGACAGCACTGTTTCTTAAAAGCTGGCCACATTATTTTTACGTTTGACATTTGTAGCTGTCATATTTGTCTTCGGAAATAATAACCACATTTTTACAAAAAAAACCCGACCGCGGTGCACTTTGAAATTGCATAAAATCCGCCATTTTGTTTATTTTAACGAACTTCATACCCAGTGACACTCGAAGCCTCGAACCACCTCGAAGACCTCGAAGACGAATCTAATGATGTATCAGTTATCAAAATCGGATGTGCCGTTGAGTAGTTACGAGCGGACACAGGAACGGACATACATACATACATACAGGTCAAACACATTACCCTCCTTTGGGCTTCGCTGCAGTCGGGTAAAAAACAGACTATACTCGACATGTTTTGGGAGAATTTCTACCCATGATTGTCGAATGCTCCCGAAACATGTCGAGTGGAGGTCTCGTCTTTTGTACAACGTGAGTGATCCATTGTTAATTCAGTAAGAATACATACATAGTAACATAAAGAAAAATATCCCAACGAACTGAGCATCTTCCTTCTATTTCGAAGTCGGTAATAACGGTTTCCATGACTCATCCTTTAGCTTTTACAATCCTCCAATAAAAAAAATTAAGTGTCGTCGTCGTGTGCGATTATATTGTAATCAGCTTATTTCCTGCCGATGACAATTGATTTCGTGATTAAAACCTAACTAAGTATGCCCCCGACTATGCTTTGCTGGACATCGAAATAAAATGAATTAATGAATTATATTTTCTCAAACATGGCATGAAATGTTGACATTACGTGCCTAAAAATAGGCCGCAAAGTACCTCGTTTCCGGTGCGGCTTGACACTTGGCACGTAACGGAATTTCATACTTACCCCTACCTAGGCCTAGGCCGGCAATGTATTTGTTTTAAATTTCCATTCCACATTTATTTGGGCCACAGCATCACGGCATTCAGCCATGAAAAAAACAAAAAACGATGTTTGCTATATTTTGCAGTTTTATTTATTTCAAATTGACATGAACATAACAAATAACACATTATACACAATTTTAAATTGCAATTTTTACTACACGAATACACATTTAAAATATTTCATCTAAATATTCGCGGTAAAAATGTGAACTGAAACAGCTTTTGGCCGAATTTGCATTGTCTATGGATATAATGTCACTTTCTGACAGAAATTTTGTGTTATAAAATATTAAGTAAGGTTATTATAGTAAGTTTGTTTATTTCATTGCATGTTTGAGAAAAGCACTATACATACCTCGGCGGGAAATGGGGTTGCCAGCCTCGTAACTATCTGGCCTCGCTTCGCTCGGCCAGCCATATGTACTCGGCCGGCAATTCCTTACTTCCCGGCCTCTGCAGTAATGTACTATTAAGTATAATGTATTTATACATTCAAACCCACACATAGGTTGTCTGGAAGAGAAAGCTCTTTAGCGATAAGACCACCTGTCCTTTACCATTGTTCTTATATAAGTTTGCATTGTAGTTTTCTTTTGTGCGCAATAATATATTGTATTAAATATTCGATAATATCACATACAATATCAATTGCCATTACCCATCCCGTTTTTCCAAATTGACTAAACGTTAAATAAATAAATAACAAAATATTTTTTTTCTGCAAGTAGGCCCTCAAGGGCCCTTTTACATGTCTGATTCTATTCTTTTCTTTTGGCGCTTCGGGTAGTGACCTTCTGGTGACAAGAAGCGCCGGAAGAAACTCACCAGTTTCTCTTGTTAAACATATTAAATATAACAACAATTATGACATTATTATATGTGATTTCATTAATACGTTACTTTAAACTTAAAACTACATTTATGCCACACCTGGCCATAAAGTGACTTTTTCCGCACGCTGCGCGTACGGAAAAAGCCGCTTTCTGGCCAAGTGTAGACATAAAATGATGTACACAACACGGGAGGTAATAAAGAAAGCCCTCGATCGCATATTTACGTCCCTCGCTTGCAGCTCGGGCCGCAAACTTTCGCCATCTCGGCCTTTCTTTGTATTACCACCCCTAGTTATGTAATGTACTATTTTAGAGAAGTAAAAGGTCTCTAGGCGTCAAAACAAGACAGTTAAAATAATAGAAAATAAATAGACTAGTAAAATAATGGAGATGTAAAGAGTCTCCTTTGTTCGTGAACGGACAGACGGATCTAAACAATTGTACTATAACGCCATTAGATCATTAGATGGCATGAAACGATTACAAGTAATGATACGATCGATGATCGTGTATCGCAGTCGTCGCTGCTCGAATCCTGGTGAGTGCACGTTTTATATGAATTTTCATCACACTTGCTCGAAAATGGTGTCATTACACGTAGGTTCTGCGGGTCGTAAATGACCTATTACGCCCTAGGGCGTAATGGTTTTCTTTTTAAATTTGAAACGCTGGTTCTGTTGTACTCTTCTTTGTCATGTTTAAAGGAATTGCCAGCTTACTTTTTTAACTTTTATCACTGAAATATTTATTTGAAGATAACTGTTATTGCAAATAATGTAAACACATATTTCGATAACATTAATTAAATGTTTAAATAATGTATTTCAGTATTTTGCAAATACAAAATCAACTAAAATGGCCGTTTTAGGTCTTTACCGCTATGGTTTCCGAACGTGACTTGACATTCGCATTGTCTTTGGACATATGTCACTAATGTCACTAACTGTTTTAATATTTTCTTGTCATACTGGGGCGATTAGTAAGGTTATATTATTAAGATTTCCTCACAAGTGTGATGAAAAACATTGTGTGTGCCACGGGCGGTAAAGGAATTACAAACTCGTGTTATAAAAACCCTCGGTTTCACCTCGGGCTTATAACAAACACTCGTTTGTAATTCCTTACTTACCGCCCTAGATACACAATGTACTATTGTGTGTACAAACCTACACAAATCGAAATCTCAACCTAATAAAATACTTGGTGTTATGGGTACGGTCGGCCTCAAAAGTTGCTGAACAAATTTGTATCGTGGTGTAGTACAAAAGTGTCCAGCTTTTTGTGAGGCCGACTGTACAATCGAAGACACAGCTAACTGACCACTTGTCACCCTTATTACAATGTATTAAGGTACTGATGGTCACTTAACTGTGTCTTCGTTTGTACTATAGACGACGATATACATATAAAGATAAATTATACTTAAATAGATAGAAAACATCCAAGACTCTTGAGTCCTAATACTCGTGCACACAAATATTTTCCCGGGGTCACGTTCGGAAACCATAGCGGTAAAGCCCTAAAACGGCCATTTTAGTTGATTTTGTATTTGCAAAATACTGAAATACATTATTTAAACATTTAATTAATGTTACCGAAATATGTGTTTACATTATTTGCAATAACAGTTATCTTCAAATAAATATTTCAGTGATAAAAGTTAAAAAAGTAAGTTGGCAATTCCTTTAAACATGACAAATAAGAGTACAACAGAACCAGCGTTTCAAATTTAAAAAGAAAACCATTACGCCCTAGGGCGTAATATAAAAAAAATACTTTGAGTCTCTATCGTAATTCAAATAGTGACAGAAATAGCGCAAAATGATGTATAATTCGAAAAGAACGAGCGCGTAGTTAGATTTTAACAGATGTTTGCGGCCCGAGCCGCAGGCGAGTGACGTAAATATGCGATCGAGGGCTTTCTTTATTACATCATTTTATGTCTCCACTTGGCCAGAAAGCGACTTTTCCGAACGCGTAGCGTGCGGAAATAGCCACTTTATGGCCAGGCGTGGTATAAATAGTACATTACACAACTAGGGTGGTAATACAAAGAAAGGCCGAGATCGCAAAAGTTTGCGGCCCGAGCTGCAAGCGAGGGACGTAAATATGCGATCGAGGGCTTTCTTTATTACCTCCCGTGTTGTGTACATCATTTTATGTCTACACTTGGCCAAAAAGCGGCTTTTTCCGTACGCGCAGCGTGCGGAAAAAGCCACTTTATGGCCAGGTGTGGCATAAATTACATTAATATTCTGGCATATATATATTATGATCATTAGTAGTGGTACAAATGAAGCAAAATCCTGGAACCGAACGCCGTATGTTCTAATAAATCCGCATCTACCGTATTCTGTTACGTTCATTGTCTGTAACGAAGATACACTCGCCGACAAAAGGCTTGAATTCTGTGGGTCTAGTATAAATATAAAAAGGGATACAAGTCACATTTATACTAGGAACAAAAGGTCACAACTCTATTGTGTGACTTAAGCTCTTTTGCTCCTAGGTTACATGTGACTTGTACCCATTTTAAATATACCCACAGAATTCGAACATGAAAAATAGCACCGTATTGGCAGAGTGCAAAGCGGGTGGTGGGGGTAGCCTAAGCGATCACAGCGCTCGCTACGGCTAAAATTGACATTTTTGTCGCTGACTTTTCTCACTGAAAACAACAATTTTAATATTATTGGCAATAATGTTACTGACTACCATTGTCCAAAATTGTGTAATATAGTAAAATAACACAAGATTTCTTAATATTTTTCACAATATTTACTTACTTCTTGTTTGACAGCGGTGACAATATTGTCCATAATGGCCGCCTATCACGTGGCGCTGTCGTCGCGCTCGGAGTAATTTTTTTTCATTCAAAAATTACATCGTGCGGTTGAATGTGCGCGCAGTGTACGAACCGCACTACCACATAAACAGTAGTTTTTCTTCCGACAAAGGGTACATGGAGAGCGCGCATGTGTGCGCGCCGTGTACGGACGCACCACAGGCAAGCATTTGCCCATGCGCGCCCATGCCACAGTACGGAGTGCACTGACACAGACGCGTGATCGTGCGTTTGTGTAAATACGTGACGCGCGCTCCTAAACGCCGAAGACAAACTTGGTTGTCTTTATACTTTGGAACTACAAGCCGAGATTGGGTCTGTATCGGGTTGTCTAATTTTTTTTGGTCTGTTTTTAGGGTTCCGTAGCCAAAATGGCAAAAACGGAACCCTTATAGTTTCGTCATGTCCGTCCGTCCGTCTGTCCGTCTGTCCGTATGTCACAGGCATTTTACTCAAAAACTTCATGATGGATATTGACGAAATTTGGAATGTAGGTGTCTTGTATAAGCCGCTACTTAGTTTGGTAGTTAAACAACTAAAATAAATATTTTTAGGGGGGGGGGGGGGCACTCCATACATGTTACAGAAGCTAAACAAAGTAATGTTTTTTGATTAAGTGAATATATTTGGAAATAATCGCTTCGTAAGTTGTGTAAATTATGTCCCCCCCCCCCCCTCTATCTTCTAAACCGTGTGCCCGGAAAATATGAAAAAAAATCACGAAGGTAACGCTTAATCAATACTTTTAACGAAAATTATTTTCAACAAGATCGAATTAACCGTTTTTGAGTTATTGCCAATAAACTGCGCTTCTCAACAAAAGGATGTAATTGCTATGAAGATACGCTCTTTTGTTGTTGTACTTTTTTACATCGTTTTTTTACCTTATAGTTATGGCTATGGAACCCTACACTGAGTATGGTCCGACATGCTCTTGGACAGTTATTTTCGTTACATATCTTTTGCATACTAACGTTTTGTCTAAATATTACCTTTTTTACGTCGAAAATTATTTCTTCTATTATTTGTTAGTACACTTAACGTGACTTGCCCTCCGCTAGATGGGTCCCTGTTAAATAGGGACATTATAGAATGGCCTAGGGGCAACATCGGTGCGGAGGGCTGCAGGGTGTCAAGAGCTGTGCTGCGCTTTCTCCGAGGGTACTCCCGGCATTGTGCCTTTTAACACTTCCAATCCTTGAGCATATAGCTCTCGCAACTCCACTCTGGACGGCCGGTTGAGGCAAGCCAGAGGCGGAGGTCCTTTCACTCTTACCCATGGACGCTCCCTAAATACCCCCAAGAGCACTCGAGTAAACGGGGTCGCTAGTCCCCAACAGCTCGCCACAAGCTGTCCTGTGTTATTATTTTTTTCTACTCCTGTACTTTTATCTGTCTTTTACTTGGCCACGAACACTAATATAAGAACATAAATAATATGAGTTCAGAGAAGTCTATACTCTATTCCCCATAACAGCACTAGTGTCGTTATAGTCGCAAAACGATACTGCTAGCAGCCACAGACTTCTAAATCTAGGTAAAACTTAGGTCAAGAATTAAGCGCTCAATTCTAACTCTACAATAAAACTGCACAACTACCAACTTAACAAACAATGATGCCAACATAAAAAAAGTATTTTTAATATCGTCACTGCGTGTCACTAGCGAGTATACGTCAAGTTAAAAAAGTTTACCATAGACACATACTGTCAGACATATGTCATATTTGCCTTGTTTGCGTGCTATGTTTAATTTTGTATTTTATATCTTAAAACCTAGTCGTAGAAAAACTATTGTATGCAACGTTGTATAATTAAGTCAAAATAAAAAACTATTATTATTTATTATCCTAGTACTCTTTAAGGCACTCCTCAAAATGGAGAAAAAAGGGGGTGTGTAGTACTTTCTTTGATAACTGTATTTACCCGTATTAGTGTATGGAATATGTACTAATGAGATGTATTCCAGAAATAATGGTGTAATTCCATAATACAACCTGTTTCTCGTAAATATTAACATACCTAGTTGTTCATTATAATACATTTGGTACTTTCTAATGTATTTCAAACAGACTGGCACAGTATAATATCAGTATTTTTTTTCCTACACAAGGTACATCGCGCGCTTGTTTGTGCTCGCCGTGAACGAACGCGCTACAGGAGCATTCCATGAAAATATTTCGTAAGGGACGCCACCGTCTTAATACTTTCGAGAAATAAATTCAGGAAGCTAATTATCAGCATTGTAATATCATAACTCGGCTTTAAGATTGGTAGTGTTTCTTAGCAGCTAATACACTTTATTAGGGTAGCTGCCATAGCGTTTCGTAAGGGACAAAAAGTTGATGTTTTCATGGAATGCTCCTACAAGCAAAGATGTAAGAATGCGTAAGAATGCTACAGTATGGATTGCACTCGCACAGACGCCGTCGCGTCAGTGTGAATACTTTGACTAGCCTAGTCTTTATATTTTGACTAGCGACCCGCCCCGGCTTCGCACGGTGTTTCTCTATTATATTATGCATGTATTATACATATAAACCTTCCTCTTCAATCACTCTATCTATTAAAAAAAACTGCATCAAAATCCGTTGCGTAGTTTTAAAGATTTAAGCATACATAGGGACAGAGAAAGCGACTTTGTTTTATACTATGTAGTGAGTGGTAGTGAGGGCGCTAAAAGACCGGCTAAATAGTGAAATTGGAAACACGCTGTACCACGCATCCTCAGGAGAAGCTGGAGAATGAACCACATTCCATTATCGGAAGCCGGACTGTCAAAATCTCGAGCTTCTCCTGAAGATGGGATGCCTCGTAGGGAGGCGAAATACGTGTCGAGTTCTGTATTTTGGTGGTGGTTTGTTATATTTATTTGCATGTTCATTTTGCATGTGAATGCACGAAAAAATATGCAAGTAATTATAACAGGCTAATACTAATTGACTAACACGTTATCATATCGCGGATTAGCAAAGCAATGTTTTTGTTTAATTATTTTCAATATGGCGGAGCCGGGGTTGATTAATAGACTCGCGAGGTCTGGGTCGTTTTCATAAATGATAGTAGTTAAGGGTTTCAACTTCCTTAACCTAAACCTTCAAGAAAAGAGCGTACTCCCACCTGAAAGGCCGGCAACGCACTTGTGACTCTTTTGGTGTTGCAGGTGTCTATGGGCGACGGTTGCTTACCATCAGGCGACCCGTCTGCTCGTTTGCCCCCTATTTCATAAAAAAAACTAACCCTTTATCTATACAAATTGTAAGGTAACTTTCGTTACACAAACGAACAAGATTAACTTTTTGTTGAATGAATCCCTTAAACAAGGACATGTTTTTATAAGACTGACCCACGTCGAGGTAATAACATGTTTAATGCCACACCTGGCCATAAAGTGGCTTTTTCCGCACGCGGCGCGTACGGAACAAGCCGCTTTCTGGCCAAATGTAGACATAAAATTATGTACACAACACGGGAGGTAATAAAAAAAACCCTCGATCGCATATCGACACTGGAAATTTCAAATGTCGTAAGGGACATTTTGTCGTAAGTACACTAAATATACCATTGGAATCAGTATTTTTTTCTCTATCGATCTGTTCGATTGAAATTTTGATAACCCGTCAAATAAAAAAGTTATGAGAAGATTAAATTTTGTCGTAACTTCCTAAAATTTAAAGTTGACCCATACAACATAGTGCCATATAAATTTAGTATACAAATTTATATTTTCATACATTTTATGGTTACTTACTTCATTAACCTGGAAACCATAAATATAACTTACAACAGAAATTCGCAATGTACAAATACGCTTTTGGTAGTTACGACAATATGATAATATTTTTAAGAAAAAAACGGGTTATTTCAGATTCGTAACGGACATTTTCGTCTTAAATTCACTGCGTAAGGGACACTATTTCCTAAACTATTAAGGTTATAGATTTCCAATAATTAGTTCGGTGTAGATAAAGTTATTTGAAAATTATAAATCTGAGAATCATCCTAATCGGTTAAGAAACGACCGAGTTACGATTTTTTTTTAAATTGAATTTTGTTTTTTGGCTCTCCTGAAAAGTCGACCTTTGTCCCTTACGACATTTGAAATTTCCAGTGTCGATATTTACGTCCCTCGTTTGCAGCTCGGGCCGCAAACATCTGCGATCTCGGCCTTTCTGTATATTACCACCCTAGTTGTGTAATGTACTATTAACGCAATAAAGTTTGTTATAATAATGAGTGAAAATCGTGAAAATTATTGAAAATATTGATTTAAATTATTAAATCAATATTTTCTATGAAAAAGACAGAAAATTCACGCTGACAGGGTCGCGAAGTGCATTAGTATTGCTAAACTTGTCTTTCTGGTTGTCATATTAAACGTTTTCCTTAATAATATTTAATAGTTATTACTTAATATAACTATTATAAGATAAGCGTCGTTTAATCGTTTTGCTTTATCTACATCACTACTACTATTAATAAATAATTGAAGTAATTAAATTTTAGTGTCGTGTACAGTCAGTGCCATAATCTTCATTTGTCATAATATTGACTGTGCATAAAATGTTTCGCAGAAGCACTTTTAGTCGAATGATCATTTCACAGTAAGTATAATATCGGGGGATACATGGGGAGTTCTATGAAGGGAGGGAAACATGCTAGTGAATTTAGATTATATATATTACGTCCAAATAATAGAATATGTTAGTTTGGTGACACGATAACTGAATGAATATTTTATAAAAAAAAACAATATGTTAAACTGACACATATTTTAATTATATTTATAATTCTTCTGTAGAGGCGGCCAGCCTCTACAATACTATGAAGCATACTTTTACTATGACATAATGATAGATTCGGGGTACAATCTTACACAAATCGAGCTAGTCCCAAACTAAGCAATGCTTGTACTATGGGTATACATACTTATCAGTGGCGTGGCGTAAATGATATCCTCAGGCAAGCCGGTGCAGATTTCGGCGTACATTTTCCTTAAGAGCTGTAGAATAAGGTGCTCAAATGCCTGATATTAGTCAAGCCAGTAGGAATGGAGTTCTTTGGATGCCGCGCCACTGATACTTAACAGATAAATACAAACTTAAATAGATAGAAAAATCCATGACTCACGAATAAATACTCGTGATCATCACACAAAATATTTCAAGAGAAGTATGATCTTGTACGTGATAACGTACTTCAATGGACCTATTCCTGACCGTCCTATGAAAAATTACCTGAACTATGAAAATTACTCAAATCGCGTTAGGTATTACTTGATTTCCTTTTGAGGTGCGTAACCCTAATAATTCTTCAAATTGGTCCAGCCATCTTTGAGTGACCGCGTAACCAACATACAAAAATATATAAAAACGAATTGAGAACTGTTTTTCTTATGGAAACCACTTAGTGTAATGTATGCCGAATGAAAATTATGCAAAATGTAAATCTGCCACTATATTTCTGACAAATGAAATTTGCAAAGCAAAACTAGTTATAGGTAGTTTCACGAGAGTTGAGGCCACGCACACAACAACACTGTCATGTAATGACAGCGGCATTTTGAAATTACTGTTCTTTTTTCGTACCGATAGCAGGTTCAACAGTGAATTGCAAGATAGACCAAAAAGTTTGTTTAAACTATAGCCTTGTGTTTATTTACTCACTCATTCATTTCATTCATTCACTTTTTTTGCAATGTGTACTTCATGTAGCTGTGTGTGTAATCATTCACCTTAACTCTCGTGAAACTACCTATATGAGGAAACTTTCATGTGAAATATTAGGAAACTTATACTCATATACATTAGTAATAACGTTTAGTGTTTCTAGAAGCATCCTAGAATCAAAATGCCGAAGTACCAGGGTCATTTGCCTAATTTGATCATTTGCGAAATTGGATAAGGGTTAAGCCCGTTTACCAAAGGTGGTAAAATAGTCGTTCTATTTTTTCTAGAATCATCCTAGAAACATAAATTAAGCACAAGGGTCATTTGCTTAATTTGATCATTTACCAAATTAGGTTAGGGTTAGGGATATAAACCCGTTCAACAAAGGTGGTAAAATAGTCGTTTTGTTGTTCCAGAGGCATGATGTGGATGATTCTGGTGGCTACGTTGTTGGCCCGCGTGGAGGCTGAAGTGATACCGCGACCACAGTACGGATATCCGGCAGGATTCATACCGCATTGTAAGTATAGTTGTTTTATTTTATAGAAAATTTGAAATATTCTCAATCAAGACTGCGACCAAATCTTACTTTCGTATCCTACTGATTTTTTTTTTTTTTTTTTTTTTTTAATTTCAATCCCTCTATCCTATCCTTCTATCCTATCCTATTTTTCCTACTAATATTATAAACTACACTCACGGACAATGAATTCGGGTGATTTTCTATGAACATGACCCGAATTCATTGTCCGTGAGTGTGGCTGTCCTGGCGAACTTCGTTTCGCCTCAGATATTAAATTTTTTAGATGTTCTAATACTTGATCCGTTATTCGGGGTAGAGACAAGCCCAGAAAATCAAATATCATAAAAATCGGTCCGCCCGTTCTTGAGTTATAAATGGTGTAACCAACACGGCGTTGTTTTATGTGTATAGATAGATATACTCGCGGACGATGAATTCGGGTCGGTGAAATACCGTCATATTTTCTAAAATACTCCAGGATTGTGAAATTATTGTATCCCTTTGATTTTCAATTAATTTTAGATATTATCTGCAAAAATGACACTGAAAATAATAGCAATTTCAGGTTTAGATCGAACTCGTAAAAAACATGAAAAATAACGACGTTAACGGAGTGAGATATTGCAAAAATCACCATTTTTGGATAATAATATTAAATGAAACAAGTGTCAAATATTGATAAATACCAATTTCTATTATTTAAATTAGGGTGACCTGAATTTTGAAATAATAAGAATATAATTGAAATACTATGAGATTTGAAATATTCTTAATCAAGACTACTACCAAACCTTACTTTCGTATTCTATAATCCCATTATCCTATCCTACTTCCTATCCTTCTATCTTATCCTATTCAATTCTATCCTAATTTTCCTATTACTATTATAAATGTGCGGCTTGTGAAGATGTTTGGATGCTTGGAGGTTTGGTTTGGAAGGTGATTGTTAAGTTCTAAATAACGCGGTAACTAACTGAACTGCTGTTTGCATATGTGTGTTATTACATTATGTTATCTCGTGTAATTGTTTTGGTTCTAAGCCGGTATTTGTAAACGTCGTTATTTTAAATAACATGACGTTTGGTATTACTTTAAGGCCTATTCTACGGGATTGTATGACTAAAGGTCAGAAGCAGTCGAAGGTTGCGATATTGACGTATATAGACCCGAATAGCACAGTTGAAATAACTTCAGGTATACAATGCCCATGCTTCTTAACCGACTTCAAAATAGAGAGAACTGTTATTGCAAATACATGTAAACACATATTTCGGTAACATTAATTGAAAGTTTAAATAGTGTATTCCAGTATTTTGCAAATATAAAATCAACTAAAATGGCCGTTTTAGGTCTTTACCGCTATGGTTTCCGAACGTGACTTGAGATTTGCATTATCTATAGACATATGTTACTAATGTCACTTTCTGTTTTAATATTTTCTGGTCATACTGGGTTAATTAGTAAGGTTATGAGTCCTTTTCAAAAAAAAATTACATAGTTAAAGGCCTAATAAAAACAAAATCACGATCGCTTCCTCTGTGTTACAAAAGTTAGGCATACAAACTATATCGTCGACCGTAGGCTGAATTAGCGTAAGGGACATTGTTTTGCCTGTCCCTTACCGTAATTCAGCCTACGGTCGACGATATGGGTAACTTTCGTAACACAGATGAATAAATTAAGTTTTTTTTTTAATTAAATCCCTTAATTGTGTAAATTTTTTTTGAAAATGACTCTTATATTTTTAAGATTTCCTCACAAGTGTGATAAAAAACATTGTGTGTGCCACGGGGGGTAAAGGAATTAGAAACTCGTGTTATTAAATCCCTCGGCTTCACCTCGGGCTTATAACAAACACTCGTTTGTAATTCCTTACTTACCGCCATAGATACACAATGTACTATGGGTGTGCCACGGGCGGTAACCGGTTCCTTACCGCCCTAGATACACAATGTACCTACTATTATCTGTACGGAAGCAGACGCGGGCGTTTTCTAGTTAATTATACCTACATTTGGAAAATCCAATTAGTTGCGCGCGGTCATTTAAGCTAATAACTTAATCGTGCAAATGCTTCAATTATTACGATTAAATCACGGTGATTAATCAATAGCAAGGTCAGAATTAATTAATTGCAGTACATAGTGGATTACTATTGCTATGTACCATACAGGGCGACTTCAAATTGGTAATACAAAACACTTGATTATGGCTCAGTTAATGCCATGTAGTGTAACACATTAACCCCTATGTTAAAATTTGCTGTATTTAATTATTGCTAATTTTGTAACAAAACAAATAATAAAAGTCCTAAAGTGTGGTTACACTCCATTAAATACCTAAGTGTCATACCTGTCACTCATATTTTCTTTGACAACTGACAATTACTAATCAAAACACGTTTTCTTCATAAATATTGCGGCATGTGACGGATAACCAAAGAGGAAAGTGTTCATTTGAAAATCTTTAAACCTCTTTGTTTATTATTATGGTAGGATAACCATGTTAAGCCAACAAAAATGGGATAAATTAATAATTAAAAAAACATACTTCTGATTATTTTAAAAGTATGAGACTTAATTGAGGGGATATGTATGTAAAATATTCATTTTGTATTACCAATCCGAAGTCGCCCTGTATAGTAGCATAATTTTCCCCCAGCACCGACGACTTGCGGGGTTCCTAGTTTTAATGTCTAGACAAGGACCATTAAAACATGAGAACTGTCATTCTCCATACAAAAAGCTTCTCCCCGATATTTACAACGCCATCTATGTATAAGCTTGGTATAAGAATTATATTATTTACAATTATTCAACTTTGCAACCGTGACACAGTATTTAAATGTTAGAATTTATTTATTATTAGCTGTTTACGAACTAATTGTTACTGTACTATGTTTCTTTGTTCAATTATAACATCGTTAAATGTTAAGTTGTTTAGTGCTATCTAGGTTTTGCCTGGATATCCGCTTGCGGTCGGGGCACGATCCAAAGTATGGAGAATGACAGTCCTCTTGTTTTAATGGTCCTGGGTCTAGATTTAAATAGACCGAGTCCCGGATTAACATAGGATACATTTTATCCCTGTATAAGGTTTTATTATATCCTAAGATTTTCCACCAAGGCGCACCCTTTTAGGAAGACTGTTCAGAGTTGTCGACACTGACACACTAGCCACAGTACACAGACGATACCAGCAAACAAATAAACTATGTTTCACTCCTATTATAAGAAAGCAAGAAAAGTATCATGGCCACCTTCTACCACCGCACCGCTCGCCATCTGCAGGGTATTCATTCACACACGTTGGAACCAAAATGGTCGCGCACCGTGCGGTTCCAAAGAAATTTCCTACCGCGCACAATCCGAATGTGGAATGAGCTCCCTGCCGCGGTTTTCCCATAAGGCTACAGTATGGAGTTCTTCAAGAGGGGAGTGAATAGGTTCTTAAAGGGTCGGCAACGCGCGCGTAATGCCCCTGGTGTTGCAAGCGTCCATAGGCTGCGGTGACTGCTTACCATCAGGCAGGCCGTATGCTTGTTTGACACCCTAGTTGTTTAAAAGTAGCATTATACTTTACGGCCTAGGATGACGTAAAAAAATTACAACTGTTTCGAACGCCCCATTAATAATTATCGTTCTGCATGATAAAATCCGCTGCGCGCCGGAGTCACCCTTGACCGGCGTTGCTTTAATTACATCATGCCACTTATAGCTGTTACGTAAGGCTATATAACATCGTTTTCCCGCATTCTTTGCGCGAGAACATTGTACTCGCGTCCTGCTATTAAATGCGATGACAGTAACATTTATTTAGGGTTATGTATAGAAAAGGTTGAGCTCTTTCAACACCGGGAACCCGCCCCTGGCACAGAATTAGTAATACAGTGGAACCTCGATACGTCGAACTTCGATAAGACGAAATTCTCTATACCACGAAATAAAATACCATTCCCTTCCCTTCAAGCCCCAAAACCTCCATAACTCGAAATATTAGACCTCCATAAGTCGAAGTTACCAATGACTTCCTACCAGACGTTTTAGTACATTTTTTAACCCCCGACGCAAAAACGACGGGGTGTTATAAGTTTGACGTGTCTGTGTGTGTAAATGTGTAAATGTCCTTGTTAACCCCCGACGCAAAAACGACGGGGTGTTATAAGTTTGACGTGTCTGTGTGTGTAAATGTGTAAATGTCCTTGTGGCATCGTAGCTCCCAAACGGACGATCCGATTTTAATGCGGTTTTTTTTTGTTTGAAAGGTATATCAGTCGAGAGTGTTCTTAGCTATGTTTGGTGGAAATCGGTTCAGATCTTCAAGGTCATCAGGTCGTTTGTTATGTTTGGTCGGGGGTTTTTAAATTTTTTCATCACACTTGCTCGAAAATGGTGTCATTACACGTAGGTTCTGCGGGCCGTAAATGTCCTATTACGCCCTAGGGCGTAATGGTTTTCTTTTTAAATTTGAAACGATGGTTTTGTTTTACTCTTATTTGTCGTGTTCAAAGGAAATGCCAATTTACTTTTTTAACTTTTATCACTGAAATATTTATTTAAAGAGAACGGTTATTGCAAATACATATAAACACATATTTCTGTTTAAACATTAAATTAATATTTAATGTTTAAATAGTATATTTCAGTATTTTGCAAATATAAAATCAACCGTTTTAGGTCTTTACCGTTATGGGTTCCGAACGTGTCTTGCTTGACTTTCGCATTGTCTATGGATATGTCACTAATGTCACTGTCAGTTTTACAATTTTATTTAAATTAAGTAAGGTTATTTTAATTAGATTTCCTCACAAGTGTGATGAAAAACATTGTGTGTGCCACGGGCGGTAAAGGAATTACAAACTCGTGTTATTAAAGCCCTCGGCTTCGCCTCGGCCTTGTAACAAACACTCGTTTGTAATTCCTTACTAACCGCCCTTGATACACAATGTACTATTAATTTAGGTTAGGTTATTACCTCTATAACACGAAATAGATGAATTTACCGCTATATCTCGCAGATACCGTTATTTTGTTTTATTATCTCTGTATCTCGAAGTTAGTGAACTGAGAAAAAATAAAATCTCAGTTTCGTTACGATTTTCCCCTATATCTAGTTTGGGCGTAACGAAACTGAGAAATTCAAAATTTGTGCGGAAAAGTTGGGACATTTTGCACTACTTTTATTATTTCATAAATGAAAAGTGCTCGTGATTCTGAGTAAAATGGTATGAGACACACCATGATCAGACAAAAAAGTAAAAGGTACATTTTTTCTGCAATTGACCATGCATGGCGTGGCCTCAATTATATTCTTAGTAAAGCCGGAGCAAATTTGGTTTACTTTTTCTTCGGGAGTAGTAGATACACCGGTCATATGCTTTAAAATAGGCAAGCCGGTGGGAATCAGGTTCACCGGGAACCACGCCACTTTACCTCTGTAACTCGAATAAAAAATATGGCAGCTAGGTCATACGATAGGAAATTTTACTCAATACTCAATACATTATTGCATTCCTTATGTATTACAGATGTGTAACTTACAAACTATAAATACACTAAGGGCCCTGTTGGGCACAGCAATATTTGCGAATTAAAATAGTTTTAACATATATATTTTACAAAATCTAATCTAGGGTATTTATCTTACTAACTACAGCTTTTCACTAAAATATTCTGTTACGGTATAACAGCTCCTATCAATTAACAACTCTCGGAGTTTTCTTATCATTACTTACTAATTTATCATTCGGCTCATCTTGTAGTATTTGAGGCAGTTTATTATTAGTACATTGTGTATCTAGGGCGGTAAGTAAGGAATTACAAACAAGTGTTTGTTATAAGCCCGAGGTAAAACCGAGGGCTTTAATAACACGAGTTTGTAATTCCTTTACCGCCCGTGGCACACACAATGTTTTTCATCACACTTGTGAGGAAATCTTAATAAAATAACCTTACTTTTCGACCCAGTATGACAAGAAAATATTAAAACAGACAGTGACATTTGTGACATATGTCAATAGACGATGCGAATGTTAAGTTACGTTCGGAAACCATAGCGGTAACG
Source organism: Eudemis profundana (assembly GCA_947034925.1). Lineage (NCBI taxonomy): Eukaryota > Metazoa > Arthropoda > Insecta > Lepidoptera > Tortricidae > Eudemis > Eudemis profundana. The sequence continues at coordinate 2,041,336 of OX344814.1, read as the reverse complement.
GCCATTTTAGTTGATTTTATATTTGCGAAATAAAGAAATACATTATTTAAACATTTAATAAATGTTACCGAAATATGTGTTTATATGTATTAGCAATAACAGTTCTCTTTAAATAAATATTTCAGTGATAAAAGTTAAAAGAGTAAGTTGGCGTTTCCTTTGAACATGACAAATAAGAGTAAATCAGAACCAGCGTTTCAAATTTAAAAAGAAAACCATTACGCCCTAGGGCGTAATAGGCCATTTACGGCCCGCTAAACCTACGTGTAATGACACCATTTTCGAGCAAGTGTGATGAAAAATTTTTTATACACATTACATATGTGCTTTTCGAGTGTATTCTTAATTTTGCCTCTGTCTCCGAATTTTGATTTATTTTACCTCTGTAACTCGAAGTGAAAAAGTACAAAACCTTTATATATCGGCCCATGTGTGAAGATGTCGAAGACCTCTATCTATAGAAACCTCGGTAACACGAGTGTTTCCCTTTTTAATAAAATAATTTATTTCTATAAGAGTTACACAAATAGGAAATGTAAAAAATATAGAAAGTAAAAATGTACTTAATCAAAACCTAAAACTAAATAAACATAAAAAAAAACAATTATAAAAAGAATACCCCGTCCAGCAGGTCTGTGTTTCCCTTGAGTTGCGACTTATCGAGGTTCCACTTCCACTGTTAGAAGGTACTTACTACGTACTAAAATTTCATCAAACCCTTTATTACGTAATATTTGCCCTACGGCGGCAACGAAACCGTCGTGTGTAAATTACTAGGACAGAATAGGATCTCTTTGACTCATAAAATTCACATGTGACATCTTCGTACTAATATTATAAATGTGAAAGTTTTTGAAGATACTATATGAAAGAAACATGTTTCTTTATTAGTTTTTAATGCGGGTACATTACACCACATTTTAAGTTACATATATACATATAGATCCAAGAAACACACATGTACTTTGATTTCTTGTATCTATATATGTAGTTTGTGAAGATGTTTGGATTTGGAGGTTTGGATGTTTGTAATATAAAATTTTGGATGTTTGGTTGTTTGTTACGAAATAACGCGGTAACAAATGAATGGATTGAGATGAAATTTGGCATACAACTGGACCATGTCCTGCATTGAAACATATGATACTTTATATCCCGGTAAAGATCCCTTGGGATAACGGGAAATAAAGCGAAGACGCCGGTAAATGCTAGTTTGATCATGTAACTGGGTGAATCAACTTTTTTTGTTAACAAAATTTCACCTTCTCCGACTAAAATTGAAAGGAAATCTTTATTCGGATATTTTTTGAATAAAATGTATGCTCATTTAAAAGACAGATAATAAAACTACGTAATGCAAATATTTTTTATTATAACTTGCTTGTAAGCCGTGTCGCAGTGGACATAGCTGTCCCCCACTTTTGTATGAAAATAAGCGTTCGTCCGCTGGGTCACCCTATTTATTTATTAAAAACGCGTTTTATTTTCCCTAATCTATCTCTAGATTTAAGATCTTGTTCCATTTAAATCATGTTATAACATGCAGAAGGTGAATAAATAAGGAGAAAGGGCAATGTTTGCACAAAACAAAAAAAAAAGTATTTACCTACTGTGCTTGACTTCCAGGTCCCGGCATCATGACCAACTCCAGCATCAGCGCGCGCAGCATGCCTAAGCTCCAGGTGGTGCATCATCAGATCGTCAAGGGCCAGGTCACGAGGAGGCCTATGCCGGTGCTGTCAGCTCCGAGGATCCTAGCGAAGGATAAGCATATAGGTAAACTTAATCTCATTTATAAATAAAATAAAAAAATCATCTATTACCATTTCTATTTTTGCTACACACAATATCGTCATTACTAATTTAAAAAATAAAAACCGGCCAAGTGCGAGTCGGACTCGCATACGAAGGGTTCCGTACCACCGTACAAAAAAAAACGTCTTAATAAACAACTGGCAAAAGGTCTTAAATGCCGTGTAAATCAATGGCACTTAAGACCTTTTGGTTGAAAAGTTTTTCGGCAATAACTTAAAAACGGTTTATTCGTTACTATTCAAAATAATTTTCGTTGAATGTATTTATTAAGCGCTACCTTCCTGATTTTTTTCATATTTTTTGGATTTACGGTTCCAAAGTTAAAGGGGGGGGGGGACAATTTATGCAACTTTCGGAGCGATTATTTCCGAAAGTATTCACTTAATCGAAAAAAAGTACATAAAAGCCTTATAATGTTTTTAAAAGAACTATCGAATTATGTACCTCACGTTGACGTTTGCTGAAAAAAAATTTTTTTGGCTTGTGTTACGTGTATGGAGTGCCCCCCCTAGATTTTTTTATTTTTATTATTTAACTAGCAAACTTAGTAGCGGCATCTACAAGACATCTATATTACAAATTTCATCAGTATACGTCTTGTAGTTTTTGAGTAAAATGCCTGTGACATACGGACGAACGGACGGACATGACGAAACTATAAGGGTTCCTTTTTAGCCATTTTGGCTACGGAACCCTAAAAAGCGTATCTTATACTGACTCCATGTAAAAATGCAGTAAGTGTATATGAAGTTCGTATCTTACCTTTGACGTTTTTCTCTACGACGTTTTTAGATACGGGTTTTTTTAAAGACTACTCGACTACTTTCGACACTAGTCGATATATCATATATCTTCTGGTGTGCGATAAAGTATGATTGTATTGTATTGTATTATACACCAGTATAACTACTTATGATTCGTCGTCGTGATTGCCAAATCCCACAAGTGCAGAAATGTTGAACACCTTATGCGCTGGGCCTGCGGTGTTTTATTTACTAATAATGAGATTTGGCAATCAACGACGATATTTGACAAATAAAAAAAATTGATTCTGATTCCGACTATTAGCATGAGAAATTTAGTACCAATTAAAGAATAGCTAAAGGTGTCTGCCCACTATAACGTATCATACGATGACCGTTTTATGAACGTATTGTGATGGTGGACTTGGAATCATAAATGGAATAACTTTTATGCCACACCTGGCCATAAACTGGCTTTTCCGCACGCTGCGCGTACGGAAAAAGCGGCTTTCTGGCCAAGTGTTGACATAAAATGATGTACACAACACAGGAGGTAATAAAGAAAGCCTTCGCGCCTCTTCTCTTTGTATTACCAACCTAGTAATGTACTATTATAATGTATTTTTATTTCAAGTGCTCGGCACTAGAGCTAACTTAAGACAAAACAGATCTTCTTAAACTAGAGCGAGACAGTCTGTCTCGCGAGACGTTGTGAGGTGGCATATCCAGATGCAAACCTCACAGTATCAGTGCAGACACGGGTGGTCTGGCTAGCGACCTGGTTCGACCCCAGGGCGTTCCCTGAGGTCGAACCAGGTCGCTAGCCACGGCTGACCACCCGGTCCGACAATTGCCACGCCCAATAGGGTTGCGAGTTTGTCAGCTTATAAAAAAAAAAAACGGTATGACAAATGCCGGTCGGTGAAGGAACGTCCTAGTGGGCATGGCATAGTCTCATACTTTCCAATACGAAGAATATTTATTTTGCCTGAAACGCTCATAGTGCGGTCTTGGTATGATACGCGCGAACGCGCGATCAAACGCGTTGCCGCTGTGACGTCTGAGATGCAAGTTGTTAGTGACGCCAAGGCGGATCTCACACTGCAGCGCGAATCGCGGCGACACGCGACTCAGCGATTTTCAACTTTGTATGTAGAATCATCGATTTGTATAGAAAAATCGCGGGGTGGCGCACACTGGCTCCTAGCGAAACGCTGCGAGTCGCCGCGAATCGCAGCTACTATGCGTAGCTACACGGAAAAAATCGCGGCGAGAATCGCTCGTTAAAGCGAGTCGCGCCTGCGATGTCGCCGGCGACTCGCGTCGTCACGTCGCGACTCGCCCGTCGCTGCGACGGGCGATTTCAGTGTGTTCTTCGCCTAATAGTCGTTACCGTTACGTGCGTGCCGAATTAATTTACTAGAAAAACTATACAGGGTGAATTTTAAATCGTGAATCGTAACCACGTTTACCGGTAAAGCTACTTAAGACTAATACAGAGCACTAGTGTTAATTACAATTAAAGACCCGCTTAATTAATTATGAACAAAACGGTGGAGGCGTTTATACCATTAATCGTAATAAAACTGAATTATTTTATGAGTAAATACGATTTAAATAGGTACTTATGTTGACAATGTCGACGATGTTGACATTATTGACAATACGTGCCAAAATTCTATCCAGCCAACTTCAATATTAGGAGGTTGGATATCTAATGTTGAAATTTTCATGACAAGTACGAAACATGAATATAGAATATAGGTGACCATGAGACTTAAAAATTAGGATAAATCAAATTCAAAGTGGACAAAATAAAATCGTACTTAATTTAGGTTTATAAGCATTGTAAGTTATTGTTAACTATGTATAGACTACAAAAAAATTATTACGATTCACGATTTAAAATTCACCCTGTATTGCACTTAAATCTTCTACTCTGAAAATATGTACCTACCTACATGTCCGTATGCACACACGCTGTAAAGAAAATACCCGACATCGGTGAGCATTACAAACCTTGGTGTAGTCGGTCCTTCAGGATGATCCTGTAACCGCTGGGCTACGCAACGTTATGCAAAATTGGCCTTAACCGTATAACGGCTCATGACCGCAATATTTCACCGCGATAGTTCTAGTCTCTCGAGCGACCGCAACCGGAATCGAAACTGTAGTGCAAGAGTGGACGCCGAAAAGGGAAAAGCTTTTCCTTTTAAAAAACCGGACAAGTGCGAATTGGAGTCGCCCACCGAGGGTACCCTATTTTGTAGGGGTTTACTATTGGATCTTTTTTTTTTTCTTTCTTTATTTAAAGAGCTTAGTCACTTTGGTGACTATGTTACTCTGTGAGTATACTAATGACGTACTTATCGCATTTTAAAATTTTTTCGTTAAATTCGCAATTTAAAAGGCATAATTCGTCATTTCTCATAATTCATCATTTGGCATAATGCTTTTTTGTCTGAACACGTAAACTTTTCAGGATTATTATAACGCAAACCTAACCTAACCTAACCTAACCTAACCTATTTAACAGGATGAGGCCTTAAAGAGTCCTGAAAATTCTACAGTTTAAGAAAAAAATGCATTATGCCGAATGATGAATTATGCCAAATGATGAATTATGCCTTTTAAATTTATGCGATCCAATACGTTCCCTTTTGTAGGTACATAATTAAAGTACCCTATAAATTTTGATTCCCTTAGCAAAGTAATTTTTTAATGATTTAATTAAAAATGTATAGTTTTCAGATTTTCCCCTATACTTACTTGTAGTAAAGACGATCTTACTTGCCAAATTCATAGTTCTAGGTCAACGGAAAGTACCCTACCCTTGAGAGAGTCGAAATGTACGGTTTTTTGCGGCATAAATAGCCATATATTTTATCTATGGTCCCTTAAAGCTGTAAAAAAATCAAACTTCTAAGTTAACGTAAAAAAATATATGGCCATTTATACCGTAAAACGTATATTTCGACTCTCTCAAGGATACCAAAATTTAAAGGGTAAAACCACCTTTACTTAAAGTGTTTGTACGGAACCCTCGCTGGGCGAGTCCGACTCGCACTTGACCGGTTTTTGTCAAGACTACCATTTCGTGACTTCGTAGCAACCCCAAGTATAGTTTACTTAGCTTAGGTATATTTTGTCATTGTTACTAACACTTATTTTGTGTGTCAGCTATGCGCCGTGAGCTCTTGGCCTACGACATGCATAATTCATGAAAGAAGGCCAGTTTACAGAATTGTGACATTTAAATTCATCGGAGAGCAGTTATTTACGGCCGAGCGTTATTGTTTGCGTTACTTCTATTTTTGCTGCGCTGTCCGATGGCGGCATAAGGCACGATTTAGTGACAGAAAGATTTAAGCTTTATGCCCCATCGGTTTATCGAGCTATACAGGGTGTAATCGTTAAGTGTAGCCAGGCGATTATTCTGTAAATATAACAGATATTGGAAGACTTTAAAATGATATCAAAAGTACGTTACCCAATGCGTAAAATCACATTAATAACTTTTTTTAAATAAAAACAGTAATTTTAAAAATATCAAGTTTAAACGCGCCCATACATTTAGTACGACGTTCTTTGAGGCAGTAAGTAGGGGCTGGATATTCTTTTATTTAGGCGATGATTAGCGATGTTACGAGTTGATTTTATTCCAACTCGGATAACTCGAGTTGACTCGTCCGTCAACTCGAATCGAGACTCGAGATGACTTGACTCGTATCGACCGGATGGGATCCGCTTCGTGGCAGCAGCCAAACGGATCGGCGAGTCGAGTCGAGTTCAGCGTATTCGTAACAAAATGAACATTCGTCGAGTTGGCGAATCGCTGACTCGCGTGCACTCGCATAACTCGCATTCGTTATCCGGTCCGTGTCAATTCTAGCCAGAGTTAGGTATGCCAGTTGATTCGAGTTGCGAATGAACTCGATTCGAATCAACTCGCTTAGAGTCTGATTCGAGTTATTCGAATCAGACAACTCGACTCGCCCATCGCTAGCGATGATAGCCGCTCTGATGTTACATTCACATTTATAATAAAGTTTTATCATGTACCTTTTCTCAATGTGGATAATGTGGATATGGATAACATAAAACAATTCATGAATCATTTTATAATGGTGAAATTACTAGGCCTTATAAACTAATCTTTCAACGAACGTCGAACTAAATGTATGGGAGCGATAACTTATTATTTTTAAAATTACTCCTTTATTTAAAAAAAGTTATTAATGTGATTTTTCGCATTGGGTAACGTACTTTTAATATCAGTTTAAAGTTTTCCAATATCTGTTATATTTACAGAATAATCGCCTGGCTACACTTTACGATTACACCCTGTATACCCAACCCATTGTCACGTCAACTTGTCCACACTGAGAAAACCATCGTGAGACTCAAACATATTCAAATAAAACTGGCCAAGAGCATGTCGGACCATGCTCAGTGTAGGGTTCCATAGCCGTAACTATAAGGTAAAAAATACGATGTAAAAAAAAGTACAACGACAAAAGAGCGTATCTTGATAGCAATTACGTCCTTTTGTTGAGAAGCGCGGTTTTCGGCAATAACTCAAAAACGGTTAATTGCATCTTTTTGAAAATAATTTCGTCGAAAGTATTAATTGAGCGTTATCTTTGTAATTTTTTTTTGATATTTTTCGGATACACAGTTTAGAAGATAGAGGGGGGGGGACACAATTTTCACAACTTTCGGAGCGATTATCTCAAAAGATATTCACTTAATCAAAAACGTTACTTAAGAACCTTAAAATGTTTTTGAAAGAGCTGTCGAAATATGTTACCACACTTGATCTTTCCTGAAAAAAATGCTTTTTAGCTTCTGTAACATGTATGGAGTGCCCCCCCCCCCCCCCTAAAAATATTTATTTCATTTGTTTAACTACCAAACTAAGTAGCGGCTTATACAATACACCTATATTCCAAATTTCATCAATATCTATCGTGTAGTTTTTAGTAGTGACATACGGACAGACGGACGGACGGACATGACGAAACTACATGGGTTCCTTTTTTTACTATTTTGGTACGGAGCCCTAAAAACGGATCACTCACGTTGTACAAAAGACGCGACATCCACTCGACATGTTTACGGGAGCATTCTGCATTCATTAATCCCACAACATCGAACCTACCACAACCTTAACATGTCGAGTGGATGTCTCGTCTTTTGTACAACGTGAGTGATCCGTTTTTTTTTTAAATAGTCTACATTGGTAGCTATGTCGGACACTAGCTGTTTAAGCTCTGATCAGTGCACCCGTTGTCAGCATAATACTTGCCGTGGAAGAATCATAGTTCTTCTACGTGTTGTAGCGGAAAAATCGAATGCCAAGTGCGAATCTAATTAGGTACCCTATAAACGGTAATGGCCTTAGATTTCCGACCAACCTTCTTCAGTCAGAATAATGACAAACGTCTTATTTTCCAGATTTCGTGAACAAGAAGACAGTCCTGTACGCCGTAGGTTTCCTGGACAGCGCCGTGTGGCCACACACACAAGCGGTGGGCACAGCGTATGCGAAGCGAGGATACAACGTCTTCATCACGGAGACCTTTAGTTTTCTCACATATATATACCCCAAGTAAGTACAAACTCTCCTCTATGAGCCCAGTAGTGAGACGCATAAACGCTGATGATGAATTCACGTAGAACATATGCATGGTCAAAAAGAATATTTCCATCACTGAGACCTGCAGCTTTCTGATGCAAGAATGACACAATGTATAGTACAAAAACACTAACTAACATTGTAGCTCAGTGACCAAAAAGGGATCTTGGCTTCCGAAACGAGAACACGCCACTTAACCCGATCCTGCGCGGTTTTTTGTCAGTCCTCGGCTCGAAACTCGTTCATCACGTCTCCCCAGCGATACCTAGGACGACCTACCGGTCGACGGCTGGATAGTCGGCCTAGGTACGCCCTTTTCGGTACCCGATCCTCTTCCATTCTTTGTAGATAACCGAGCCAGAGAAGGCTATGGGACTTTGGTAATCCGCTAATATTGGGCTCGGCCATCAACTCCTTAATCTTCGCACTACCCCGGATCCTCCATTTGCCATCCTCTCTTTTAGTTGGTCCCAGGATCTTCCGACGCACTTTCGTTCCGATACCAGAAGCTGACTTTCCTCTTTGAGTGTTAACAGGTGTCCTAAGACCGTTCAAGCTTTACACCCATATATCAGGATAGGCCTTATGACTGATTTATATATCCTCAGCTTCGTGTTCCTACTGGACACTAAGACCTTGTGGAGGGATGCTCACAAACAATATTTTCAACATTAAGACCTGCAGATTTGTGATGCACGAAGTGCACAATGTATCGTATACAAAGGAAACGAAATACTTATTTTTGAAAGGACAACCTTCGTCTATTTCTTTCTATTGTTTGCATCTGCACCACATCAGAGCGCTTACAGCTCTTCTCAACTGATCAGCTGACGATAACCTGAACTCAAAGTAATTTTTCACTTTCCAGATCAGTGCGGTTGACTCGAGTCATTGGGCAGAGGATGGGCGAGTTCTTAGTTAAACTGACGGAGCAGGGACTGACGGCAGATAATCTGGAGCTGGTGGGCCTGAGCCTCGGTGCCCACGTCGTCAGCTACGCTGCTAAACACTTCTACAACGCTACTGGAACCAAGCCTTCCAGGTAGGTATTCGACCTATTCTCATACGCAGGCAGGGTCAGAGTCTGGTAAAGCTGACAGAGCAGGGACTGATGACAACCTGGAGCTAGTAGGGCTGAGCTTCTAAACACTTCTACAAGGCCACTGGCATCAGACCTTCAATGTAAGTAGTTTAACAATCCTTATATGTTTCTTAGGCCAGGGTAAGTTTCTGGTAAAACTGATAGAGCCGGGACTGACAGCAGATAATCTGAAGCTGGTGGGGCTGAGTCTCGGCGCCCACGTCGTCAGTTACGCTGCTAAACACTTCTACAACGCCACTGGAACCAAGCCTAGGTAGTTTATCTGTCTGTAGTTTGGTTCTATTTATTTGTTTTTCTAACAGAGAGAAATGGAGAAACATCGTAAAACCAGGGACTACAACCGAGCTGAACGACCCAATAACACGACCACTGAATAAAAAAGTGCCGTTTGAGAAGAAGATGAATTGGAATGGGAGAATTTTGGTTATTTCCTCTTTGTCTGAAAATATTATTCTTTGTTAGAATTTTCAGCCATCTGCGGCTTGCTTACTATAAGAATTTTATATAATAACCTTTTGGCGTTTCATCCCAGAAGTAATATTAAAGATTTGCAAAACAAACGTTTGATTTAATCAATTTGTCATTCTTTTTCTTTCTTCTTAGTCTGTGCTTCATGGCTAAGGATCTTGGCCGAATTCCCCTCCAAGTATGATTCTTAGTCCAATTTTTCCATTTCAATCCAAAAGACTAAGACTTACTAATAATTTCTCTTGCTCTGCAAGTTCTGCCATGCCCTTCCCATCCGAATTAGTCTTGATTGCACTGCACTGCAGTCTCTTTTTGCATTACAATTCAAAGGACTTAAAACTAGACTAAGACTTACTATTTTTTCTCTTGTTCTGCAAGTTCGCCCAGGCCTTTCCCATCCTAAAGCATGTCAAGTTATACATCAATGTCATCTAAACCTATTGTATCATGCTTATCCAGATTACCCCGCATTGTTTGACCAAAACATTCATCTTCATTTCCAGACTCACCGGCCTCGACCCCTCCGGGCCCTGCTTCAAGACGATGCCCCTTGAGCACCGTCTGAACCCAACGGACGCTGAAACCGTCGACATTGTCCACACCAACATTGACGGCTTCGGAACTCCTGAACCCTTAGGCCACGTGGACTTCTACGTCAACGGCGGGGAATACCAGCCTGGAGACATACCATACATACCCTGCCTAGTCATCTGTAGTCATGTCAGATCTGTTATTTACTGGTGGCAGGCCTTAGAGCATCCCAGAAAATTCATTGCAGAGAAATGTGAGTCAGTCCAAGCGGCCAGGTATGATGAGTGTTATAATAGTACAGAGACTAATTTTGTGGGTTTGGAAACTGATTTTAGTAAGCCGGGGATTTATTATCTGTCGACGCATAACGAGTTTCCGTACTATAGGGGTGAGGAGGGGTTGAAATCTGAGAATATTGTTATGGATTTTCTTAAGAAGTTGAACGCAGATGAGTTTGTTGTTTAGGACTAGGAATTAGGAACAAACAAGGACCATTAAAACAAGAGGACTGTCATTCTCCATACTTTGGATCGTGCTCCGACCGCAAGGGGATATCCAGGAATAACTGGATGGCACTAAAAAACTAAACATTTAACGATGTTATAATTGAACAAAGAAACATAATCAGTACAGTAACAATTAGTTGGTAAACAGCTAATAATAAATAAATTCTATCATTTAAATACTGTGTCACGCTTGCAAAGTTGAATAATTGTAAATAATAATATAATTCCTATACCAAGCTTATACATAGATGGCGTTGTAAATATCGGGGAACAGCTTTTTGTATAGAGAATGACAGTCCTCATGTTTAAATGGTCCTTGGTTCCAAACAAATATCTGGCAATTTTACCACACAGTGAAAATTATGGTTGTCTGTTAGTCGTAGAACGTTTCTGACAGTATGGTGCGATTGTAAGCCATCAAATGTTGTAGAAAACAATATTCTCGCAAAGTTACCAAATTGTAATTTGTAAAGTATCGTTGTAAGTTACCATATTCTATGACCAGTTACGAAGTGGAAAATTTCGCGTTTCGTAACTTGTCATGAAACAAGAATATAATGTTAGTTAACCCCAGTTTAGACTCACCGGCTTCTGTTTCTATGAATAATAGTAAAGGGTTACGATTAATAAAAAAAATGCTATAAGTAGGTAATAACATAACCTCGTTGTTCTTAAATGTGATATTAGGCGTAATTAGCTTTAAGTTTATTAAGTTACGCTACGTTCATGTTTCATATAGTCATTAAGTTACTTTTATGGTAGCAGTAAGATAAAACTGGTCAAGTGTGAGTCGCACTTGCACAATAAGGGCTCGTAAATATTGTTTGTCTCTGGTGCTTTAAGGGCCGATACAGACGCGCTGTCGGCGTGCAGTTGTGATGCAGTTCCCATACAAATCGTAGGGAGTTGCAGTTGGGTTGAAGTCCGTCTGTATCGGCCCTTAGCAATTACAATATCACTGGTGTAAATGTGGTAGGTTTGTAATATAAAATAATCACTTTCGGAGCAGGTTTGTGGGCGGCCAGCTGCTCGTACATTATCGGTGCGCGGGCGGCCGGCCCGTCTCCTGTCGTTTCTTTTATCGGTATTTATTGCAATCCAATAACACCTCACAAACACTCCACTTGCACACTAGGGCATTTCTCCAGAAATATGTCTGCGACTCATTCACCTGTCTCCATACATTTAGTATGAAAAAGGGCCAGATGAATGAGGTGACCGCAGACATATTTCTGGAGAAATGCCCACTAAATAAAACACGCTGGGACCGGACGTGTAGCGCCGAAGGTCTCAGTCAACACTCAACACGAAACGGGGGAGGTTTTAGTCTGAGTCGCTTGGGGATAGAGTCGAGTCGTGACGCTGGACTCTATTCCTGAGCGAGTCGGGCATGCGCACCAGGACCGGCCTGGTGGTATCCAATAATTATCTCCTCCCTCGGCGCAAAAAAAAACACTGTCGTTTATTTGTTTCTGCACCTTTACGTTTCCCAAAGAACATACGGTGAATCAACTTTTTTTTGCTTTATGCAAAGATTGCCCTTTCTCCTGATTTGTTCACCTTTTGCATATTGTAACATGATTTAAATGTAACAAGATCTTAAATCTAGAGATAAATTAGGTAAAAATAAAAATAAAACTCGTTTTTAACAAATAAATAGTGTGACCCAGCGGACGAACCCTTATTTTCATACAAAAGTGAGGGACAGCTATGTCCGCTGAGTCACTGCTTATAAACAAGTTATAATAAAAAGTATTTGCATTACGTAGCTTTATCAACTGTCTTTTAAATGAGCATACATTTTATTCAAAAAATATCCGAGTAAAGATTTCTTTTCAATTTTAGTCGGAGAAGGTGAAATTTTGTTGAAAAAGGAAAGTTGATTTACCCATTTGGGTCATACAGATTTTGTTGTATCAGTTAAGTGTTCGCGTCTTTCCTGTGGACATCACATCATTAGGGGCTTTAAAAGCCTAATTTTTTGCTGGTGTGGAATTTTCTAGCAAGTAACCCTACTCTTCTACTCCTAGGCCTATATGATAAAAACATAGTGACGTGTTCTCGGGTCGTTAACTATTGTTTTGTCTACAGGAAGACGTTTTTAGGGTTCCGTAGCCAAAATGGCAAAAACGGAACCCTTATAGTTTCGTCATGTCCGTCCGTCTGTCTGTCTGTCTGTCCGTATGTCACAGGCATTTTACTCAGAAACTACATGATGGATATTGATAAAATTTGGAATATAGGTGTGTTTTATGAGCCGCTACTTAGTTTGGTATATAAATAATTAAAATAAATATTTTTAGGGGGGCACTCCATATATGTTAAAGACAGTAAAAAAATTTTTTTTCAGCAAATATCAACGTGTGGTACATAGTTCGACAGCTCTTTAAAAAACACTATAAGGTTCCTAAGTAATATTTTTGATTAGGTGAATGTATTTGGAAATAATCGCTCCGAAAGTTGTGTAAATTGTCCCCCCCCCTCTATTTTCTAAACCGTGCGTCCGAAAAATATGAAAAAAAACACGAAGGTAACGCTTAATTAATACTTTCCACGAAAATTATTTTCAACAAGATCAAATTAAGCGTTTTTGAGCTATTGCCGATAAACTGCGCTTCTCGACAAAAGGACGTAATTGCTATGAAGATACGCTCTTTTGTTGTTATACTTTTTTACATCGTATTTTTTACCTTATAGTTACGGCTATGGAACCCTACACTGAGCATGGTCCGACATGCTCTTGGCCAGTTATTTTTTCGAAATCTGTATGACCCATTTCTAATTTCATCTTGCTGTCTGCAGTCGACAGTGGTAGATGATATTTGTACATTGTACGGTACTGCAGCCAACTGTACCGCCTCTTTTATTAGTTGGCTAGTCAGCCAAGCTCGACTCTACAGTCTCTGACAATAAATTATTCTGATTTCTGACACTATTCATTTGTTCTTTTGTAATCTTATTACACTGGAATAATAAATCAGTTCGCCAAAATGATCATGTTTTTTGTCATAGTTTTAATTTATATAATTCATGAGCTTTTAGAAGGTTAATGATAGCTAGCAATTAGCTGCATAAAATAGTGTTGATTAGACTAGTTAGTACAATTAATTTAGTCCATTAGCAAGCTATGTAAAGGCAGTCCCAAGGGCTATTCTTCAGAAATATGCCTGTGACTCATTCATCTGTCTCCATATATTTAGCATGAAAAAAGGCCAGATGAATGAGGTGACCGCAGACATATTTCTGAAGAACACCCCAAAATTGTATAAGGCAAGAAGAGGCGAAATTACGTTTTATTTGAAATAAAATGTCAATTGCTAATAATTCTGACAAATCTTGCATGTTACTTGATATCGAACGTTACGTTAGTAAAAGTCCACTCCAGTTTGTTTCTGACTTTAAAAATAAAAACTACAGTTAGGTAACATGAGTGAAATATCACCGCTGCAAGTATAGGTAGTTTCACGAGAGTTGAGGTCACGCACACAACAACACTGTCATGTAATGACAGCGGGATTTTGAAATTACTGTTCTTTTTTCGTACCGATAGCAGGTTCAACAGTGAATTGCAAGATAGACCAAAAAGTTTCGTTAAACTATAGCCTTGTGTTTACTTACTCACTCATTCATTTCATTCCTTCACTTTTTTGCAATTAGTACTTCATGTAGCTGAGTGTGTAATTATTCACCTCAATTCTCGTGAAACTACCTATAATATTTGCGTTCCCGAACACATCATATAGATAATAACTACTATTGACAACGGGATATTTACCATGTATGTGTGTTTTATTGAGTTCCCGATATTTCGGCACTGTTGCAAGCGCCATCATCACGGAGTAACTGACGTGCTGCGAGTTTTTAGTTGTAGTCTGTGGTGTCTACGTAATGTGTATTGACAGATTGGTAATATATATATTGTATATAAATAAATGTGTGCGGACGGTTGGTGGAGGGCTTCCTGGTGTCAGTGTCAGACTACACGTAGAGCAAGATGGTCGCTGTCAATCAACCGGCCCGGGTACGGATACAAACTGTGTTTCATTCCTTTATTCCTGATATCCTTAGTGCTGAACGCCACAATGGCGACGAGGATGAATTTGTGAGTAAATTACGTGCAGGAAAATGATAGCAAACAAATCAGTGATCAATAGGTTATAATAGTAAATGAGACCATCGTATGCCAACGACAAACATTTAAATGCTTTGTTCAAGATAAGTACCTACATAGAGGAGATTGATGCATTCGTATTTAGTAAGTAAAAGACTCGACAAACCTCGATGCGTAAGGTTATGCGCTAACTTATTGTTAGATTAAGTCTTTGTAATAAAATCACAAGCAAGCGTTGGAAAAAATGGAGGGTAAATGATAATCTAACTAGTTTTATGGTGTCAAAACAATAAGTGCTAACATATTTCCTTATTTTAAACAAATAAAGATTATGATTGATTTTGACATTTTAAGATATTTAAAGACATGGAAATAAATATATAGATTTATTTACTAGCAACCTTGGGAGAAAAACCCGACTTAAGAATGATTTATTTTTATTAGATCAAATTATCCTATTCTTACAGATACGTGACTCTGTTACATTTTGACGTTCTATTTTCACATAGAAGAAGTACAGTATGTGAAGATGGTTGGATGTTTGGGTATTTGGAGGTTGTTAATAAATTCTAGTGATTGAAAATATCGCGATGTGCTAAAAAATTGTCTTGAGACAAATATCCGTTAATTTTAGTAATTCGGAAGTTTCCGTATAGTACAATTAGTTTGATTTTTTAATTTGGTAATCAAGAAAGTGTCCTTTGGAGTCATTGAGGTATAAAGTACTACGTACTAGAGACGACATCGCGAACCAAGAATTTGCGCCATGCGTTGAGGTCCACTGAACCACAACGTCTCAGTCAGCCGCTGCGCTTGGTGTGAGGTGGTTGCCCCTACGCGTAAATAAATACTACTTAAAAATGCCTTCCTGCGCCTTAAGGTATTGCTCCAATCATTCGAGGAAGTCGAAAAAAAATCAAGGTGTTATATTTCATCGGTTAGTAAACAAATTATTTTGTTTTAACATTGTTTTAGAAAATATTTTAATTATGGGCACGCTCTTGTCCGACGCGAAGCAATGGCCACCATTTTGTCAACCGAAATCATAGATGAACCGCGCAGACGTGACTTTAGGTACTTATAACTCATGGTACTTATAATTGAAATGTTTTCAGTTTTGAATATGTAAAAAAGAAAAATTTATTTCAAGTACTTACTAATTATTAATTATTCATATTTACTAATTATACATGGTGATTTTGAAGTCGTGAATGGTGTCATTTTATGGATGTACTTTCAAATGTTTTCTGTTCTTAGTATAAAACAGAAATATTTTTTTCAAATACCTACTAATTACTAATTATTCATATTATTGTCGCGTCTCAATCAGCCGCGGGGTGTCACCTAGTAAATAAGTATTTTCTATCATTTTTGAAGGTTTCCTCGACATGGACATGAAAAAAGAGAAGCACGGATTGAATT